>OX388268.1:10000-10010000 GCA_947579855.1 Anticlea derivata
ACAAATTTACTTTTAATTTTGACGAGTTCCTCTGACTACTCCTACAAGATGTTTGGATTTCGCACGCCTGCAAAGGGTTCAAGAGCCAGCAATGAAGACTGTCGAAGCTCCATATCACCAGGACTTGCAACGAAGGACTCTGGCTCGACCTTGCAGGAGGGCAAGCGGATCCAAACCTCTCATGTTCGTAGGAGTATAGGTGAGTGGGAGTCTGGAAACGCAGACCCCAACACGAAGACTTTAACCACCCCAAAGAAACCCTCGACAATGGAACCCCCAAAGCTAGCAAAACCAAAAAAGGTCCTTCCACCGGAGAGCCGAGCAGAAGCTCGAAGACTATCCGTTGAGACGACGGGGAGCCCACCCATGCAACAAAAGTCCAAGTACACTGACCGGTTGGCAGAAGCTAGAGCTTGTGTCACCAAAGCCAAATTACATCTCGGCAACTCTAGAAACATCAAAACAGAGATCAAGACAGAGGTGACACTCGCCATAGAAAGGCTATACCAACTGGTCAAGGAAGCGGAAAACATTAAAGGACAGGAAAATAGGCGGAAAATCGAACCAGTGGAAGAAAAAGCACCCGGAAATGAGAAAGAACTAGAGAAGGAAAAGAGAAAAGAGGAAACAGCACTTATAAAGAAAATGGACGAACACGCTAAGCTTATACAAGAAAATAATGAAAGAATGGAAAAACTAAAGGAAAGCCTAGAAAAGCAAGAGATCATACAACAGAAACTATCGTACGCGAGTGTGGCAGCGGCGCCCGCCAGTAGACTGGCTAGTAGGCCAGAACAGACCGCGCTACACTCCGTCGTAGTGACTGCTGTTGATGAAACAGAAACTGGGGAGGAGGTCCTAGACAGGATCAGAAAGGTGGTAAACGCTAAAGTGAGTGGAATAGCAATTGAAAGGATTAGAAAAGCGAAAGACCAAAAAGTAATAGTGGGGTGCAGGACCGCTGAAGAAAGGGAGAAGGTTAAAGAAAAGCTGAAGGGAGATACAGAACTGAAAGTAGAAGAGATGAAAAATAAGGACCCTTTGGTGATCCTGAGGGACGTCTTCAAATATAACACCGATGGAGACGTCCTCGATGCCCTAAGGAACCAAAACCAGGGTGTCCTCGGAGAACTGAAGGGTCAAAACATAGAAATCGCTTTTAAAAAGCGCACGCGGAACCCCCACACCCAACACATAGTCATGAGGGTGTCCCCCAGAATTTGGCAGCAACTGGTCGATGCAGGAACGGTCCTTATTGACCTCCAGCGGGTGAGGGTGGCGGACCAATCGCCACTTGTCCAATGCTCACTCTGCTTGGGGTATGGACATGGAAGGCGTTTCTGCACCGAAACCACCGAGAAATGCTGCCACTGTGGGGGACCCCACATGAGATCCGAATGCGCAGATTGGCTCGCCGGTGCAGCCCCTTCGTGCAGCAACTGCACGCACGCAAAGATCGACAGGACTGACCACAACGCTTTCAGTCAGGACTGCTCGATCCGAAGGAAGTGGGATGCACTGGCTCGGGCAACCATAGCGTACTGCTAAGATGGTCTTAACAGTACGCTATGATAATTCCCCAGTGAGCAAACGCAAAGTGGTTACCCTGCGGGTACACAGAGGATACAAACTTTATTAGCACATTGGAACCGGCTTCATAAGAAACAGGCCCAATTGCACGCAACAAAAAATGGAAACAAAAGAGAAATAGAACAAAAACAAATTTTAGAACATATTAAAAATGATAAAGTACCCGCAGGAAAACCAGTCCAAACAGCTGAACAAATACAAGAACAATAAACAATAGGGATACATAACACAGTATGTTGAATATATATTGAGCATATATATAACAACATAGATATAATAGAACCAGAGAAAAATTTTGATAAGGCATATAATAAATATATAATAACAAGCAAACATTACAAAGAACACAGACAAATAAACTAAAATCACACAAGTACATCATATTGAAAATAATAATATAAAGAACATAGTATAAGGAAAATAAAGCACTCATCTAGCGAAAACTGAAGATATAAATAAAAGACTCGTAAATTTAAAAATGAAAGAAAACAAAGTTAAAAATTCTTAAACCTAACCTATAACCATAAAACATATAGTATAAATTAAAAAACAGCAAAAACAGTCTCTGATCATGTCAGAGGAACGAGAAAAAAAAAAAAAAAAAAAAAAAAAAAAAAAAAAAAAAAAAAAAAAAAAAAAACCTAACCTAACCTAACCTAACCTAACCTAACCTAACCTAACCTAACCTAACCTAACCTAACCTAACCTAACCTAACCTAACCTAACCTAACCTAACCTAACCTAACCTAACCTAACCTAACCTAACCTAACCTAACCTAACCTAACCTAACCTAACCTAACCTAACCTAACCTAACCTAACCTAACCTAACCTAACCTAACCTAACCTAACCTAACCTAACCTAACCTAACCTAACCTAACCTAACCTAACCTAACCTAACCTAACCTAACCTAACCTAACCTAACCTAACCTAACCTAACCTAACCTAACCTAACCTAACCTAACCTAACCTAACCTAACCTAACCTAACCTAACCTAACCTAACCTAACCTAACCTAACCTAACCTAACCTAACCTAACCTAACCTAACCTAACCTAACCTAACCTAACCTAACCTAACCTAACCTAACCTAACCTAACCTAACCTAACCTAACCTAACCTAACCTAACCTAACCTAACCTAACCTAACCTAACCTAACCTAACCTAACCTAACCTAACCTAACCTAACCTAACCTAACCTAACCTAACCTAACCTAACCTAACCTAACCTAACCTAACCTAACCTAACCTAACCTAACCTAACCTAACCTAACCTAACCTAACCTAACCTAACCTAACCTAACCTAACCTAACCTAACCTAACCTAACCTAACCTAACCTAACCTAACCTAACCTAACCTAACCTAACCTAACCTAACCTAACCTAACCTAACCTAACCTAACCTAACCAGAGAAGTGCAGTCACTGCGGCGGCCCGCACATGAAGACAGAGTGCGCAGACTGGCTTAGCGGAGTGGCGCCTTCCTGCTGCAACTGTAGGCACGCAAAGCTCGAGGCAACGGAGCACAATGCGTTCAGCCAGGAATGCGCCGTGAGAAGGAGGTGGGACGCATTGGCGAGAGCCTCTGTAGCGTATTGCTGAGGGCACCCCAAGCAACAATACCACAGTTACCCCAACCAGAGAGCAACCCTATCGCGTCCTCCAGGCCAATCTCCAAAGAATGGAAACAGCAACGAACGAGCTCATGATCGAAGCCGACAAGAGGAAAGTAGCTTTTGCTCTGCTCCAGGAGCCATATGTGGGGGGGATAAATAGAATGAAAGGATACAGAGGAGTAAGAATCTACCAGAACACCGAGCAGGGAGAGGGCACTGTAAAGGCGGCAATAGCCGTCTTCGACCAAGACCTGGATGTCATACAGTGCCCAAAACTCACCACTAACAACATCACAGTGGTGAGGATCCGGACCAGCGCCTGGCAAATCGCGGTGGTTTCATTCTATTTCGAGCCAACCCAACCCATAGAGCCATACTTGGAGCAGATCAAGAAAATTGCTGAGGAGATTGGACCTAGGAGAATCATTGTGGGAGGAGACGCAAACGCGAAGAATACCTGGTGGGGTAGTAAGATAGTGGATGACAGGGGCGAGGACGTGTCGGGGACTCTTGAAGAACTGGATCTGCAGGTGCTGAACGAGGGAGACACTCCCACATTTGACACCATTAGGGGAGGGATATCCTATACTAGCCATCCCGATATAACGGCCTGCTCAGCCGACATGCTCGACATAGTAGACGGATGGAGAGTGGTGGATGACCTCACAAACTCGGACCACAACGGCATCGCATTCAACATAGCGCTCAAAAAAGCAAAAGGGTTAAGCATTAGTAGAACCACTAGGTGCTACAATACAAAAAAGGCTAATTGGAGCCAGTTTCATGAGAAACTGGCCCAATTAAAAACAGAAAACAACATAAACAAAATAGAAATAGATAAAATAGAAAACAAAGTAGATTTAGAACAAACAATAGTTAAATACATAAATATAATAACCCAAACGTGCACAAATACGATACCAAAAAAGAGTACAAAACAAACACTCACCGTGCCGTGGTGGTCCGATGAACTCGCGGCGCTGAAGAGGAAGTCCGTCACCCTGAAGCGTCGAATCAAGCACGCAGCGCCAGCCCGTAGACCCGGAGTCGTAGACGCGTACCTGGAAGCAAGAGAAAATTATTTAGGGGAGGTAAACAAGGCAAAGGTCCAGAGTTGGAAGGAGTTTTGTGGAAAGCAGGATAGGGAAGGGGTATGGGAGGGCATTTATAGGGTCATAGGTAGGACTGCAACAAGGCACGAAGACTTGCCACTAGTGAAGGACGGTAGACAGGTCGACCCCAAGGAGTCAGCAAAAACCCTGGCAGACATCTTCTTCCCGGAGGACAATGAAGATGAGGATAATACAGACCACCGTCGTATCAGGGAAACAGCAGATAGAGCAAACGATACGGCTCATGATGAAGTGCATGACCCGCCGTTTACGAAAGAAGAGCTACATACGGCGGTGGAAAGCTTTAATCCGAAGAAAGCCCCGGGAGCAGACGGCTTCACTGCAGACATCTGCAGCCAGGCAATAGGCGGCGACCCAGAGACCTTCCTCGCACTGGCAAATCGATGCCTGGTTCTCTCACACTTTCCGACCATCTGGAAAGAGGCCACAGTCGTGGCTTTGAGAAAACCAGGCAAGGACGACTACACCAATCCTAAATCGTACCGGCCAATAGGATTGTTGCCAGTGATGGGGAAGATCCTGGAAAAAATGGTTGTAGGGCGCCTGAAATGGCATCTCATTCCAAAAATGAGCACGCGGCAATATGGCTTCATGCCAAAAAGGAGTACCGAGGACTCCCTCTATGACCTGATACATTACATTCAAGGCAAACTAAACAATAAGAAACTCATTACCATAGTATCACTGGACATAGAGGGAGCCTTCGACAGCGCGTGGTGGCCCGCGATCAAAGTCAGACTGGCAGAGGAAAGGTGTCCGGTAAATGTAAGAAGGCTCATAGGTAGTTATTTACAGGATAGGCGTGTAAGGGTTAGATACGCGGGAGAGGAGCACATGAAGGTCACTAGCAAGGGATGCGTACAAGGGTCGATAGGTGGCCCAATTATGTGGAACCTCCTCTTGGACCCTCTCTTGAAAGGACTAGAGCGACGGGGGGATCATGCACAGGCGTTCGCGGACGATGTGGTCCTGGTTTTCGATGGGGACACAGCTTTGGAAGTTCAGCGACAGGCAAATGCCGCCCTCGCCTATGTTAGGGAGTGGGGTATCAAGAACAAGCTCAAATTTGCGCCGAGCAAGACCAACGCGATGGTCATAACCCGCAAATTGAAATTTGATACACCACTCCTGAGCATGGGCGGGGTCGACATCGGCATGTCGAAGGAATTCAAGATCCTGGGGCTCACAATAGACAACAAGCTGACATTTAACAGCCACGCTGCAAACGTCTGTAAAAAGGCGTTAAATATCTATAAGCAGCTGTCTAGAGCCGCCAGGGTTAGCTGGGGTCTCAGTCCCGAGGTCATCAGGATCATATACACCGCAACCGTAGAACCTGTGATTATGTACGCAGCCAGCGCCTGGGCACCGGCTACAAAGAAACTGGGGATCCGAAAGCATCTAGACGCAGTCCAACGAGGATTCGCCCAGAAGCTTACTAGAGCGTATCGTACCGTCTCCCTGAACTCAGGACTGGTACTGGCCGGGATGCTCCCACTTGACCTGAGAGTACAGGAGGCAGCAGCCCTGTATGAGGCCAAGAGGGGAGTACCCCGACCAGAGTTAAGGGACAGGGAGGTGGAACGACCGATACCTTACGCTCAAAGTAAGCATCCAGCGGAGCATACATGTCTGAAGTTCACTAGTTTGATGGACCAAGAACAGGTGGATGTTCACAACACCCAGGCAGTACGAATATACACCGATGGCAGTAAGATTGAGGGTGAGGTCGGGGCAGCACTATCCCTGTGGAATGGTGATGCCGAGACCAAAGCCCTGAAGCTTAAACTACCATCGTACTGCACGGTCTATCAAGCTGAACTTCTAGCAATATGCAAAGCCACGCGGGAAATACTCAAGCGTCCTGAAAGAAGCTACGGGATCTACAGTGACTCCAGGGCAGCGCTACAGTCCGTCATCAACCACGGTTCCTACCACCCCTTAGCCGCGGAGGCTCGTGAGAACATCATCACGAGCAGATTCCAGAACAAGGAAGTCTCCCTATTCTGGATCAAAGCCCACGCGGGGTTGGAGGGAAACGAGAGGGCGGACCAGCTAGCGAAAGAAGCTGCGATGAACACCAGGAGACGGCCCGACTACGACTGCTGCCCGGTTTCATTCGTCAAGCGACAGATTCGTCTGGAATCGCTGGGTGAATGGAACCGGCGCTATAAACAGGGCACGACAGCCGGTGTCACCAAGCTGTTCTTCCCGGACGCGATTCAGGCCTATAAAACAGTCAGAAAATTTGAACCGACCAGTACCATGACACAGGTACTCACGGGACACGGTGGATTTTCCGCATACTTGCACCGGTTTAAGTGCAAGGGGAGCCCATCGTGCATCTGTGAGCCTGACGTAGACGAGACCGTAACCCACATTTTACTTGAGTGCCCAGTCTACTCTGTAAAAAGATACGAAGCCGAACAGATACTTAACCTTAAACTTACCAAGGAAAATCTCAATGAGATAATAATGAAGAGTGACCTAAGAAAGATTTTTATCAAATATAGTACTGAAATAGTTAGTAGGGTATTAATAAGAAATAAGTAAGAAAACTATGCTGTATATATATTTTGAATAATACTTAGAACAGCATAGAAATATAAAGTAAAAATTTTGGTATGTAAAACTAGTATAATAAATATAAGATAAAAATAAACGTGTAAATTAGAATAAGTAAAACGTAGATAAAATCGAACATGACTCCTAAAATAAGCTCTTAATGTAACTGTAAAATCCTGTCCAAAACCATAAAACTGTATAAACTGTGTAAACTGTATAAATTGTGTTTAAAATTGTAAAACTGCATAAAATTGTATAAACTGTGTAAAATTGTAAAACTGCATAAAATTGTATAAACTGTGTAAAATTGTAAAACTGCACAAAATTGTATAAACTGTGTAAAATTGTAAAACTGCATAACTCGTATAACCTGTATAAAACTGTAAAACTAGATTTAGAAATAGAAGAATAAGACACCCCTAGACCCCAAGAGGGTACGATAAGATTTCCCCACCCGTAGATAGAAATAAAGCAAATAGACTTTGATTCATTACACGTCAAAGGAACGAGAAAAAAAAAAAAAAAAAAAAAAAAAAAAAAAAAAAAACCTAACCTAACCTAACCTAACCTAACCTAACCTAACCTAACCTAACCTAACCTAACCTAACCTAACCTAACCTAACCTAACCTAACCTAACCATACAAATACCGACTTTTATTTGTTGACTTACAGCCGCATGCGATATATCAAATTAAGCGTCTTGGTGCCTATTGTGCGATAATACCTTAATAAGACACACGTTTTATATAAAAAACGTGATTTTTCGACATTTTTCGCATTTTCTTAAAGACTTGTAAAATTTTTATAATTATTTGGCTTTAAAACACTTCTTTTTCCAAATTATTAGTTTCTGACTGCTGTTTAAGTAGTGTTTTACCGCGCTGGTTGCGCCCCCTATCGCATTGTATCGTTTTCGGTAGTAGAAAGTTATTATTTAATTGTTTTACGCTAGAAAACGTACTTTTGTCTTAGGAAAAAACCAAATAAGATTTTTCTTGACTTTTTCTTCTAGTGAATATAGCCGTGTGGTACATCATAATTAGCGGCTCGCGGCGTTCTATCTACTGAGCGACTGCATTTATTCACGTTTCATAGAAAAATCTTCCATAAACTTCAATTTTCCGAAAATCTTGACCGTTTTAGGGTGATTTTGCGCGTTTTTTTCAAATTTCCTCCAACACCTGGCTTGTTTCTGCACATCCCGTGGCTGGTTCACCTTTGCCCGACGTCCCCGCACGTACCTGCAACAGAAAAAACACCAATTATAGCAAGAAATTGAAAAAAATCGCCCGCCCACCCTCCCATATCTACGTTACCAAGGTAAAGATAGTCGATATCCACTGTGGGAACCAACTAAAACTTTTCAACGAAGGCTACTTTTGAGACGGGGGTTTCGGGAGTATACTCGGACGTGTGCAAGCTTATCGCCTGCTTATAAAAAACCTACTTTTTAGTAGACACAAAATTTAAATTGACGAAGACGCTAGGGTTTTTGCCCAAAGTTATAATTTTGCCAAAGTTTAGTCACCTGACGGCTATAAAATAAATTTTAATACATAGGTTAGGATTAGTGTACATTAAATAAATAAAAATATATATACAATTTTAATTTTAATTCTTTTTACAACTTATACAAATTTACTTTTACAATTTTAATTCTAATATAGACGTGTCCCTCTGACCATTCTCCAAAGATGTTCGGTTTCCGCACGCCTGCAAAGGGGACAGGAGCCACAAATGCGGACCGGAATAGCCCAATATCACCAGGGTATGCAACTGTGGACTCTGGCTCTACTCAGCAGGTAGGTGAGGGGACTAAAACACTAAACGTTCGAAGGAGTATTGGAGAGTGGGAGTCCAGTAAATCAAGCGATAAGCCCAAGGCTCTGACCCCCCTGAAGAAAATTTCGACGGTGGAACCCCCAAAGCTGGAAAAGCCTAAGAAGATCCTTTCACAGGAAACTAGAGCAGGACCAAGAAGAACATCAACGGAGGCGGCGGGGAGTCCACCCAGTCTGCCAAAGTCAAAATACACTGACCGGTTGGCAGAAGCAAGAGCCTGTGTCACAAAAGCAAAACTTCACCTTGGAAACTCAAGGAACATCAAGACAGAAATAAAGACCGAAGTGACACTGGCGATTGATAGGCTTTACCAACTGGTCAAGGAGGCGGAGAGCTCGAAGGGACAAGGAAAGAAAGAAAGCAAACCAGAAAAGGAAAAAGAACCTGAAAAGGAAAAGGAACCAGAGAAGGGAACGAGAAAAGAGGAATCCGCACTTATGAAGAGAATGGAAGAGCACGCGAAGCTTATCCAGGAAAATAATGAAACAATGGAAAGACTCAAACAAAGCTTAGATAAACAGGAAGAAATACAGCAGAAACTATCGTACGCGAGTGTGGCAGCGGCGCTCCCTAGGAGGCCGGAACAGACCGCGTTACACTCCGTCGTAGTTACTGCTGTAGATGAAACGGAAACTGGCGAAGAAGTTTTAGATCGGATAAGGAAGGTAGTAAATGCCAAGGAGAGTGGGATAGCGGTAGAGAGGATTAGAAAAGCGAAAGACCAGAAGGTAATAGTGGGATGTAGGACCGATGAAGAGAGACAGAAGGTTAAGGAAAAGCTGAAGGGAGATAAAGAACTGAAAGTAGAAGAAATGAAAAATAAGGACCCCCTGGTGATTCTGAGAGACGTCTTCAAGTACAATACGGATGAAGACGTCCTGGAAGCTCTGAGGAACCAGAACAAAGGGGTCCTTGGAGAATTGAAGGGACAGAATATCGAAATCGCCTTCAAAAAGCGCGCGAGAAACCCCCACACACAACACATTGTCATGAGGGTTTCCCCCGGAATTTGGCAGCTATTGGTCGATGCAGGAACGGTCCTTATTGACCTCCAGCGGGTGAGAGTGGCGGACCAGTCGCCACTAGTCCAGTGCTCACTTTGCTTGGGGTATGGACACGGAAGGCGTTTCTGCACCGAAACCACCGAAAAATGTTGCCACTGCGGGGGACCCCACATGGGGTCTGCGTGTGCAGACTTGCTCGCCGGTGCATCCCCGTCGTGCTGTAATTGCACGAAAGCCAAGGGCGACAGGACTGACCACAATGCCTTCAGTCAGGACTGTCCGATCCGAAGGAAATGGGATGCACTGGCTCGAGCAACCATAGCATATTGCTAAGGGGGTACCAGTCTTCCTCAAGCTAGTGATGACGCAGGTACTCATAAGAAACCAATTAGTATATTTAAAGTCAGAAACAGCAACAGGTACATTGGAACCAGTTTTATAACAAAAATGGCCCAATTACAAATAGGAAATAAAACAATTTAGAATCATTAGAAAACAGAACAAAAATTTAACAAACAGAATAATTATCACAAATAGAATATAAACCAATTGAGTACCTGAAACAAAACAAATGAGAATTATGGATATGAAAAAAGAGAAGACAATTAAGAAAGAAGTCACAAGATCCAAGGAGACATAGAACTAAACAAAACATCAAATTACACCAAATAAAATAGTAACCATATATAAAAGGATAAAAAACTTATGATGATTATATATTTGAACATATATAAAATAAGCATAGATAAAATAATTCAATTCGATAAACAAATCACCTAAATAACAATAAAAAGGTAATACAACATATATACATATACAATTTTTTTTTAGAATAAGCAACACATTAGATTAAAATATGATAAAAATGTACAAGAAAATATCGACTTTAAATTGAGATTACATAAATAAAGTAAAGAAAAAGTTCAAAATGAAAAATATAATGTGGATAAATAGAGATAAATAAAGATAGTGAAGACACTGAAAACCTTCATACAAACTATAGGAAATAATTAGTAAAGAATATTAAATTATGCGAAAACAGGCTCTGATTACGTCAGAGGGACGAGACAAAAAAAAAAAAAAAAAAAAAAAAAAAAAAAAAAAAAAACCTAACCTAACCTAACCTAACCTAACCTAACCTAACCTAACCTAACCTAACCTAACCTAACCTAACCTAACCTAACCTAACCTAACCTAACCTAACCTAACCTAACCTAACCTAACCTAACCTAACCTAACCTAACCTAACCTAACCTAACCTAACCTAACCTAACCTAACCTAACCTAACCTAACCTAACCTAACCTAACCTAACCTAACCTAACCTAACCTAACCTAACCTAACCTAACCTAACCTAACCTAACCTAACCTAACCTAACCTAACCTAACCTAACCTAACCTAACCTAACCTAACCTAACCTAACCTAACCTTTTTTTTTTTTTTTTTTTTTTTTAACGTGGGGAAATCCTCATGGATCCCTCCTTTTGCGGGGGCAAAAGAAGGGTATGTCGGACTCTTACCGACTAAAACCACCACGTTGGCCAGCCTCCATGCATGTCAAGGGGCTCCGGGATCTCCAATGGAACGCACCGGTGCCCCTCTCGCATTTTGCCTGTTTGTGGAGCACAATCCCGGGAATGGCACCCATAGCCACGCCCAGAACCCGCGCACGATGTGCGCGGAGCTCACGGCGGCACTTGCCCGGAGTGCCACCGCCATCCCGGATCCGCTTACGAGCAGCCGGAACCCCGCTCCGACCACCCACGGACCCGAAAAGTCCCCTGTCACTCGGCAGGGGCTACCGCTCGCCCCCCTCACGGGGCAGACGGCGCAAGGCTGCCGTTACCAACGAGGGTTGCTGGCAACGGCAGTCCTACGCTGTCACCATCCCGGGCGGGATCGGCCTCGCTCCGATCCCCCCTAAAAACGGCCAGGAAGCAATGGGGCTTCTTTCATAGGGGGTCAGTAGCCCCCAAGAACTCTCACCCCATCGCTTTCCCGCCTTTTAATTTTTTAAAGAGGTTGTTCTCCTCTGGGCACCCCTACTCAGAGGCAGACCCGGGGCGGCATCGGCGTGGCACTCCGACCCCCCCTGACGTCCAGGGAGCTCCAGGGCTTCGATCGTTGGGGTTAGGGGCCCCCAAGAAAGCTCACCCCGTCACTCACGCCGTCCATGAATTTTTTACTGAGGTTGTTTTCCTCTCACCGCCCCTGAAAAGGGGCAGGCGGTGCGGGCCAACGGAAACCCGACACCCACCTGCCAGGGCAGGACCACTAGGTCGCCTACCCCCACGTCAATCCCCGTGGGGCGGGCAGTCATAAATGACCACCAACCCCTGCTTCGTCCACTGCGCCCTTTGCTGAGTCAAAGGGACGCGCGGAGAAGCTAACCCCCCTAAAAACCCTAAAACCCCCCCAGTGTTTGGTCCGCGCCAGTGTGCCGACAACCCCCGCTTGGAGGTTGTCGGCACACCGGAACCCCCTAACCTAACCGAGCCTCTTCCCGCCTCAGAGCGTTCAGCTCAGACTGGGCTTTGGCAAGACCGACGTACTTGCCCGTTGTAGGAGGGCGCCCTCTGCCTCTTTTGGCGGTTGGAGTCCGTGGGTTGCTCGAGATTTCCTCTTCGCTCGAAACAGCCTGCTCTTCCCGGTCTTCTTCGTGCCGCCGCTTTACACGGCCGGCCTTCTTCCAAAATTTGGAAGGTAGGGGTTCCAGCGTTACGCTACATTCGCTGAGTCTAGATTCAGCCTCTGACTCAAAACTCAAGAACGAAACATCTTCGCAGGAGCCTCTCTCCACCACAGCAACTGGTTGTTCTCCTCTCACGGCAACAACGTCACTCACACTCGCCTTCCCGGCGTAACTACGCGCAGATGCGCCAACCATCTCCTCTCCTTCACATTGACCATTACGGCCACTACCATTTTTTTTTGTTTTAAAAGTTTCAATTTGCATAATGAATCCCACGAGTATGTGGGAAGTAAGCGGTCACCCCGGCCAGTGCCCACTGTAACCGGGGAAGGGTATATACTGCGGAGGTCCCCCTGTATCCGCAGGTTTTTACGTGTTCTCTCACGGGTTTTGAGTCGAGTTTTCCATACTCGGACCGGCCAATTAAGGCAAGCCCTCTTCGGTTCACACTGCTACAACATACCTCCTTATCGCCAAAACGGAGGTCGTTGAAGTAGATAGTGTGAAACCGGCTGGAGAGTTGGCGTGCTCTCTCCGACGTGGCTGAGCAATACGGTCAATATTACACAGTCCGCCTTAAAATGGCATTATATGCCCCCCCCCTTATTTAACCCTTATACTCCCGACCCCAACCCACATGAGGCGAGGAGTACAAAGGACCTCCTTCCTGCCTCAGAGAGGCCCACCGTGTCGGATTATTGGCCACCATGAAAAATTTCTGCCAAACTCAGCAGAAATGTTTCATGGTGTTACCAGGGTGCACCACGAGGAGGTTATCCGACCTAGCACCCCAACCTAACCTAACCTAACCTAACCTAACCTAACCTAACCTAACCTAACCTAACCTAACCGGTTTATAAAATTGGCGGCCATCTTGTTCCGCCATCTTGGAAAACTGCAAAGCTCCGTATCTCTTGAACCATAGCTCCAATTTGGACGGGACTTTTTGCGTTAAGCATTGAATTGTTAGACCTTGTAGCCGGTAATTAGGGACTGACTCTAGGTAGAGCCAAAACACCTTTTTGACGAAAAACTTTTGCTGTTTCTTTTCTGTACGCGACACGGTTTCAACATAGCCTAGGCTAACCCCCAACGCAAGTGTAGGGAGTAGAGAAAAACACCTATGTAGAGTCTGGAACTCTACATAGAGCACTTAAAATAATATACTTACCATATACATTTATACATACCATACATATCCATCCACACCATCCATCCATCTACGAACGCCGCACACTCTGGTCGGTTGAAGCCGGAAGCAGCATCTGAAACAAAAAGACAAAATTAGTTTAGGAAATATACATTAGGACAATTGACTCTTAAGACTAGACTTTTGTTTTTAAGACTAAGAAGTTTATCTTCTATTAATTTTATTTTACTTTTATTTTTACAACTTATACAATTTTAATTTTTCTTTTTTATTTTTACTGTTATTTAAATAACGTGTGACACGTCCGTCATAAAAATGTTTGGCATTCGTACACCCGTCAAAACCACAAAAGCCGAAGAGAACAGCCCAAAAGGGAACTCGACAGGAAAGAAATTGGCAGAGGAAGGATCAACAAAGAAACCGAGCCAGGTTCCAAGTGTCAGGAGGAGCATTGGAGACTGGGAATCTGGGAAGACAACCTCGAACCCTAATACCCCGACTACATCAAAGGGTGTATCTGGGGATCCTCCAAAGCTGAAACAAAAAACGATGCTCTCCCAAGAAAGTAGAATAGGAGGACGAAAAGCATCGGTGGAGACAGCGTCGAGTCCACCTAAACCACCTAAACAGACGCAGAAATATACGGACAGACTGGCAGAAGCAAAAGCTTGCGTGACGAAAGCCAAACTACATCTCGGAAACTCGCGCAACTTGAAGGCAGAAATAAAGACTGAAGTCACGAATTCAATAGAAAGACTATACCAGTTGGTAAAAGAGACAGAAAACATAAAAGGAAGAGGGAAGAACCAAACCAAAGAACCAGAGACCGAAAAACAACCAGAGAAGGAAAAGGGAAATGAAAAGGGAAGACAAGAGACCGAACTGATGATAAGACTAGAAGAGAACACAAAACAACTACAAGAAAACAACGCCAAGATGGAAAAGTTGAAGGAGACAATAGAAAGACACCAAGAGATGCAAGAGAAACAAACGTACGCGAGCATAGCAGCGGCGCCTGGCAAAAGACAGCCTTTTGAACAGACAGTTCTACACTCGGTTGTGGTCACCGCAAAGGACGAGACAGAGACAGGGGAAGAAGTTCTCAATAGAATAAGAAAAGTAGTAAATGCAAAAGAAGGGGGGATAGCTGTAGAAAAGATCAGGAAAGCAAAGGATAGAAAAGTAATAGTAGGATGTAGAACAGTGGAAGAAAGAGAGCAGATTAAGGAAAGGCTCAAAAGGGATGAAAAGCACCTCCATGTTGAGGAAATGAAAAACAAAAACCCTCTGGTTATCCTCAGGGACATCTTAAACTACAACAGCGACGAAGACGTCCTCCGCGCCCTGAGGAACCAAAACAAACACCTACTTGAAGGAAGAGGAGAAGAAAGCAAGATGGAAATTGCATACAAGAAACGCACACGGAACCCCCACACCCATCACATCATCATGAGGGTTTCCCCCAGGATTTGGCGACGCTTCACCGATGCAGGATTTGTCCAGATCGATCTCCAGCGCGTGAGAGTGGCAGACCAGTCGCCACTGGTACAGTGCTCACTATGCCTGGGATACGGCCATGGCAGAAAATTCTGCAAAGAATCGGTGGAAAAGTGCAGCCACTGTGGGGGAGCCCATATGAAATCAGAATGCCCCGACTGGCTAGCAGACGTCGCCCCATCGTGCCCGAACTGCGTCCACGCGAAGATCGAAAGGGTGGACCACAACGCTTTCAGTAGCGAATGCCCGATCCGCCGAAAGTGGGAGGCACTGGCTCGGGCCACGGTAGCGTACTGCTAAAGTGGTCCCGGGCAAAACATCAGTTGTTCCAACCAGCGCGAAGGCTTACTCAATAGTCCAAGTAAACTTGCAAAGAAAGGCACTGGCAACACAAGAATTCATGCTTGAGGCTATTGAAAAGAAAGCAGCCTTCGCGCTACTACAGGAGCCATATGTGGGGGCAATAGGTAGAATGAAGGACTACAGGGGAGTACGAATCTTCCAGAGCACAAACCAAGGAGACGAAACCATAAAAGCGGCAATCGCAGTTTTCGACGACGAAATGGACGTCATCCAATGCCCAGATCTTACCACGACCAACATCGCAGTGGTAAAACTAAGAACAAGTGCTTGGGAGATTATAGTAGCTTCGTTCTACCTTGAACCGGAACCACATCAGATAGAGCCATATTTGGAGCAACTGAAGAAGATCGAACAGAAAGCTAGACCGTGCAAAATAATAATGGGGGGTGACGCAAATGCGAAGAGCCCTTGGTGGGGAAGCGAAGTAGTGGACTACAGGGGTGAAGAAATGGCTGGGGCTATAGAGGAGATGGGCATGCAGGTACTCAACGAAGGAGACACTCCCACATTCGACACAATTAGAGGGAAGAAGAGATACACTAGCTTCATAGACATCACAATGTGTACAACGGAGACGCTCAACTTGGTGGAAGACTGGAGTGTAAACATCGGCATGACGAGCTCAGACCACAACGCGATCACATTCAAACTAAGACTAGCAAAAGCGAAAGGTATTAACATCAGTAGAACAACTAGAATTTACAACAGCAAGAAAGCGAATTGGGACCACTGTCATGAGAAACTGGCCCAATTGCTACAAGAGAAAAATTTTGATAAAGTAAACATAGAAAACATAAGAGACAAAACAGAATTAGAAAAGCAAATAGAATCATACATAGACATAATAACACAAGCCAGTAATAACAGTATACCTAAAGTTAAAACTAGTAGTAAACTTACCATACCGTGGTGGTCTGAAGATCTCGCCAGGCTGAAGAAAGACGTCACCACCAGGAAGCGTAGAATCCGATGCGCCGCGCCGATCCGAAGGGAGAAGATAATCGAAGAGTACCTGCAATCAAAAGAAATATATGAAATTGAAGCAAAGAAAGCACAAATAGACAGTTGGAAAGAGTTTTGTGGAAAGCAGGAGAAGGAAGGACTGTGGGAGGGAATATACCGTGTTATAGGCAGAACAACCAAGAGGCAGGAAGACCTGCCCCTTGTAAAGGGTGGAAGAGTACTGGACCAAAAGGCGTCGGCAATACTGTTAGCCGAGACATTCTACCCCGAGGACAAAAGAGAGGAAGATAACCCAGATCACCAGCGTATAAGAACAAAGGCCGAACAAGTAAACGAAGTGGAGCATGATGAGAACCATGATCCACCGTTTACTCTCGAAGAGCTGAAATACGCTGTGAGCGGTTTCAACCCCAAGAAAGCCCCGGGTTCAGATGGATTGACGGCCGACGTCTGCAAGCACGCAATCGAAAAGGACCCTGACCTTTACCTGTCACTGGCAAACAAGTGCCTGGAACTAAGCCACTTCCCAAGGATCTGGAAAGAGGCCACCGTAGTAATACTAAGGAAACCAGGGAAAGATACATACACGGATCCCAAATCTTATAGGCCAATCGGACTGCTGCCAGTGATGGGGAAGATCTTAGAAAAAATGATTATAGGTAGACTAAAGTGGCACTTACTCCCAAGACTCAGCAAGCACCAGTACGGATTTATGCCCCAAAAGAGTACCGAAGACTCCCTCTATGTCATGATCAAACACATACGCGAAAAGCTGAGACAGAAGAAACTAATAACAATGGTATCACTAGACATAGAGGGAGCCTTCGACAGCGCTTGGTGGCCCGCTATCAAATTACGACTGGCTGATGAAAAGTGTCCACTCAACTTGAGACGAATCATGGACAGCTACCTAGAAAATAGAAAAGTGAAGGTCAGGTATGCAGGCGAAGAAGTCACCAGGGGAACAACCAAGGGATGCGTCCAGGGATCAATCGGGGGACCAATTCTTTGGAATTTGCTCCTCGATCCCCTACTCAAGGGACTGGAAGAACGTGGTGACTACTGCCAAGCATTTGCGGACGATGTCGTTTTAATTTTTGACGGGACTACGGCATTAGAGGTCCAGCGACAAGCAAATGCCGCTCTCGCCTATGTCCAGGAGTGGGGTGTCAAAAACAAGTTAAAATTTGCGTCGCATAAAACAAATGCGATGGTCTTAACGCGGAAACTCAAATACGACACCCCACGCCTGAAAATGGGCGGGATCGACATCGGCATGTCAAAGGAGTTTAGGATCCTGGGGCTCATTATCGATGACAAGCTGACCTTTAACAGTCATGCAGCGAGCGTTTGTAATAAGGCTTTGAGCCTTTACAAACGCTTATCTAGAGCCGCCAGGATCAGCTGGGGCCTCCACCCTGAGGTAATACGCACGATATATGTGGCAGTGGTTGAGCCGGTCATTTTGTATGCTGCCAGCGTCTGGGCGCCAGCAGCAAGAAAACTGGGCATTCAGAAACAGCTGAATGTGGTCCAGAGAGGGTTTGCCCAGAAGCTTTGCAAAGCCTATCGTACTGTCTCACTGAACTCAGCTCTGGTTCTGGCTGGGATTCTTCCTCTCGACCTCCGAATACAAGAGGCAGCCGCCCTGTATGAGGCAAGAAAGGGAGAACCCCAGCCAGAGCTAGGAGACAGTGAGATAGAACGAATGGTGCCGTTCACGAATACACCGCATCCGGCCGAACATATGGACCAGCAATTCATATGCCTTGAGGACCAAGAGCAGGTGAATAGCCACAGCAACCAAACAGTGAAGATATTCACGGACGGCAGTAAAATTGAGGGTAAGGTTGGAGCAGCATTGTCTCTATGGAGCAATGGTGCCGAAACCAAATCCCTTAAATTAAAACTGTCGTCCCACTGCACCGTCTATCAAGCGGAATTGTTGGCCATATGGAAAGCAACGACGGAAGTCCTCAAGAGCCCTGAAACATCATTCGGTATATTTAGCGACTCTAGATCCTCGCTAGAGACAATAACGAACCAGGGCTCCGTCCACCCCTTAGCGGTAGAGATTCGTAAGAATCTAAGAGCCAGCAAACACCAGAACAAAGCTGTTTCTTTGTTCTGGATAAGGGCTCATGCAGGGTTGGAGGGGAATGAGCGAGCAGACCAGTTGGCAAAAGACGCAGCCCTAAAGACCAAGACGCGACCTGACTACGACAAATGCCCGATCTCATTCGTCAAGCGCCAAACCCGCTTGGGAACGCTTGACGAATGGAATCGAAGATATAAAACAGGTGACACGGCTGCCATAACTAAAATCTTTTTCCCAGACGCCGTACAAGCCTTTAAACTGGTTAAAAAGATCAAGCCGGCCGGCACACTGACACAAGTCATGACAGGGCATGGTGGGTTTTCAGAATATTTGAACCGGTTCAAATGTAAGGAAAACCCATCATGCATCTGCGAACCTGATATACCGGAAACAATCCCACACATTTTGTTTGAATGCCCCTCCTATGGTAAAGAGAGATACGAGCTTGAACAGGAACTTAATCTTAACGTAACAGTCGAAAATGCAAACGAGTTATTAAGTGACAAAAATACTAGGGACAAATTCATTTCGTTTTGTATAAATGTAGCAAATAAGGTAATTGTAAGAAATAAATAAAGATGTACAACTCTTGTTGAACAATATATTAATTGTAATATATTTCATAAGTCAGCATAATATATATAAATAGTGTAAGAAAGAAGTGAAAACTAAAACCTGATAATGTATTGTGAATATGTTAAGAAATTATATAAGTAAAATAGCAAACCCTTTATAAGTTAACCTAGAAATAAGCTATTAGTATTAAACTGTAATAGATAGATAAATATGTAAATCTACAGATGAATACTTTAAAGAAAGATAGAAAATAAGAATACACAATGTAATATAGTTAAAATTGTGCTTAAGACGTTAAAAACCCATAAAGGGTCCTTTTTTCCTAAGGGAACTTGAATAAAATTAATTTACCCCGTCTCCCTATCCTAAGAAATAGTGACAAAGGTCTCTGATCATGTTAGAGGAAAGACAGTCAACCTACATAGTGCCATTTCGAGATGGTGGTACGGGTAGGGCAAAAAAAAAAAAAAAAAAAAAAAAAAACCTAACCTAACCTAACCTAACCTAACCTTTTTTTTTTTTTTAACGTGAGGAAATGCATTTACGCATCCCCGCCGGCTGGGGAAGCGGGCGGGGTATGTCGGGCTCGCCTAAAAAAACGGCACTACCGACTAAAACCGCACGATGTCCCTCTTCCACGATTGTAGATGAGGCCGCGGGTCCGTTTTCACACTCCGCGCAGCCCCATCCACCGACGTCCGCCCTAACAACAACAGGGCGGACCCGCCTCGGGAGGGGAGGACCCCCCCATTCGGCTCCAGCGACGCACCGGGACATCCAGCGCGTCACCCCACTCTCGGAGGAGCTTTACTCTAGGGAGCGACGGATGGCCCCACATCCATCGCCCCAGGCCCTCCAAGCGGAGACGGGGTGCGAGCTCGACTAGCTCGCCTCCGTGTCCGCGCCCTCCGGAGCGGGAGAGCGAGAGAATCTCTCTCCCTTTCGCGCTCTTCCGCCTCCCTCTGCGACATCACTTCCTCGCAGAAGGAGACCACTGCCTCCCAGGACCCCTCGTCTTGGACCATATTATATAAGATGGTCGGCAACGAGAGGTCCGCCCCCACGACCGCGACTAGAGTTTGCCGCGGTCCCTCCGCCCCGGAGCATGTCTCCAAAACGTGCTGCGCCGTCTCCTCCGCGCAGCCGCACTGGTGGCATACCGGGGAAGCTTCCCTTCGGGCAACGTTGCACAGGTACCTCCCGAAGCATCCATGCCCCGAGAGGATCTGCGTCAGCCGGAAGGTAAGCACCCCGTGCTCACGGTTCACCCACTCCACCAAAATGGGCTGAACCGCCTCAATTAACCGGTTGGCCCCAGCACCTCGACGAGGGTTGGCCAGGGCCAGCCGCCTGCTCCATGACGACAGGGCCTCTTCCCTGGCATCCATCCGCCACTGCAGGACCTCCCGCGCAACCTAACCTAACCTAACCTAACCTAACCTAACCTAACCTAACCTAACCTAACCAAAACGCTGAACTGTCTTAATTAATTCCGTAATACTTATCCTAAACAAAAGTTTAACTTAAATATATTGTTAGATTATTATAAATACAATTAAGACTATCATTAAATAAATCTACATGTTGGAACTCATAATTATATAAATGCATTCAAAAGGTTCGAATTGGGTATTTTTATAATCTTAAATCTCTTGCTTTATGCTATAACATGTTCTAATTGTTTTAGGTAGTAGATTGTGTCATACATGTTACGAATCATGTAAAACAGCATGCGTAAATATGTTCGTTCCGTGGACCTTAAACATTGAGTATGAACTGATTTGACCCCAGGACAGTTGACTTAAGATTTTTACGGATTTCCAAAGTCGTAGAACAAACTTTATTGCCAATAAGATGTAGAGTAAGCCCCATTCGGAATAGCATACAATTATGAATCACCTTGTATATTTAATAAGTTAATACTTTATAAGATAAATTTAAAAAAAAAATTGCGATTAAAATTACTAAATTACAAAATTATTGCGTAATAATTGTGAAGAATTGGCCAGATTAGTAGTTTAGTAGCTCACAACAAATAAGGGCAGCATCTTGGGTCCCACACTGTTTCTGCTGTATATTAACGACATACATGACGCCGTCCCCGGAGAATAAAATGGTAATGAAAATGACTAGAATGGAATGTTTAAGCTGTGTAAGTTATGAAGAATGGAAACTAAAACATTCCGAATACATGAGAAATCATCAGTCTACGTCCAGTGTTTATGAGGTTATCAATGAAAACATGTTTTGTTATTTTTCCTGAAAAGTTGTATTTTTGCAGTTATCATTTTATTGTCCGGGGACGGCGATAATATTCCTATTGAAAATAATGAGATTTTGTGTTATGCTGACGACACTGCGGTTTCTCAGTAATAAACCATTTTTCATTTTCCTTTATAGGGTTCCGTACCCCATTTGGAAAAACGGAACCCTTATCGCCCCCTTACCCTTAGTGATCCTCACTTTGTCCGTCTGTCTGTCCTTCTGTCAAGACCTTTTTCTCAGAAACGGCTTAAGGTATCAACTTGAAATTTATATCACCTATTAAGGTCTGTGGGCTTATGGTGCCGTATAAAAATCAAAGCTCTAGCTTAATGCATTAAAAAGATATGGCAATGAATGTATAATGATTATATAATTTTTGTATGAATGTATAATTTTTGTATGGATATGGCTAAATTGAAAAACCTCTAGGGTACTTACCAGTTACCTCACTATTCTGAAATTTGGAATGCTAGGAGCTTTTGTAACACAATTAAAGGGAAAAGTCTGAAATTGAGGAATTTCGAAGTTTTTTAGGAAACGAAGTTATATTTGCGGTCAATGTGATACTCATTGTATCACATTGGCCGCAAATATAACTTTGTCAATTCCTACACTTTTATTTTTTGAATTTTTATTTTTTGACCAAGACCGCTGGTGCACGACCGGGATTCGAACCCACGACCAATGGAACGGAACCCTCAGAGCGCGAGTTTTCGCACTTGACCGTCTTTATTTCATACCTTTTGTTGCTCAATCGTTGAATATAGTTTGATTATAATTAATAATTAAATAAAGGAATTGAAATAAATAATAAATATTCAATATAATAATAATGTTTATTGAGAACAATAATTATAAGAACGTAAGTAACTAAATCTAAGTAGGCATTCGGTAGGTACTACTACCAAGGATATACTAAATTGTCTACACAGGCCTATCTGTATTTTTATACTTGTAGAAAATATTATTTTAATTCAATAGACTAGTTACATCGAACACAGAACAAACCAGAAATGACGTTCGATGAAATTTGTACGAGCTAATGTGTCGCTAAAAAGCATTGCGCATCTCCCGTGCGCATCTTTTTAATGTTGCAAGTTGGGAAACGATTTACCAATTTTGGGGTAATGTTTGTATGTTGGGTATACGTTGGGTACCCGATTACCGAGATGGAGAACGGAATTGCAAGCTGGCAACATTTATTTTTCAGTGTCATCATCATCATCATCATCAGCCTGATGAAGTCCACTGCTGAACATAGGCCTCCCCCAAAGAGTGCCACGACGAACGGTCTTGAGCCTTCTCCATCCACCGACTTCCCGCAACCCTCACAATGTCGTCGGTCCATCGGGTGGGGGGCCTTCCAACACTGCGTCGTCCGGTTCGTGGTCGCCACTCGAGAACCTTTGTTCCCCAACGGTTATCGGTTCTGCGAGCTATATGGCCAGCCCACTGCCACTTCAACCTGCTAATTCTGAAAGCTATATCGGTGACCTTGGTTCTTCTACGGATTTCCTCATTTCGGATTCTATCACGCAGCGAAACTCCGAGCATAGCTCTCTCCATAGCCCGTTGAGCGACTTTGAGCTTGTGTATGAGGCCAATAGTTAGCGACCAAGTCTCAGTGCCATATGTCATCACTGGCAACACGCACTGATTGTAGACTTTCGTCTTGAGGCTCTGCGGTATCTGTGACGAGAAGATATGACGAAGTTTCCCAAACGCTGCCCATCCGAGTTGGATTCGTCGGTTGACCTCTTTGTCAAAGTTGGACCTACCTAGTTGAATCGTCTGACCCAAATAGACATAGTGATCTACAACTTGAATGGTATCGTTCCCAACATTTACCGGTATGGGTGCGACATGAGCATTGGACATGATATTTGTCTTGCCCATGTTCATTTTAAGACCCACCTGTTGGGAGACGGTACTGAGGTCTCTGAGCATTGCGCCAAGGTCCTCTAGCGATTCTGCCATTATGACGATATCATCGGCGAATCGAAGGTGAGTGATGTATTCGCCATTGATGTTGATGCCTTGTCCGTCCCAGTGCAGAAGCTTGAAAACATCCTCCAATGCAGAGGTGAACAGTTTCGGAGAAATGACATCTCCCTGTCTCACCCCTTTTTGCAATTGGATAGGAATTGTACTCTGGTCCTGGAGTCGGATAGACATGGTGGCTTTGCTGTACAAACACTTCAACACTTCGATATACCGGTAGTCGATCTGGCACCGCTGTAGTGACCGTAACACTGCCCAGGTCTCGACTGAATCGAAGGCTTTCTCGTAGTCCACAAACGCTAGACATAATGGTCGATTATACTCTTCGGTCTTCTGTATAATCTGCCGAAGCGTGTGGATGTGGTCTACGGTACTAAAGCCTTTTCGGAACCCGGCTTGTTCGGGAGGCTGGAAGTCGTCAAACCTACGGGCGAGCCGATTAGTGACAACTCTCGAAAACAGCTTATAGACATGACTCAGCAGCGAGATAGGCCTATAATTCTTCAAGAGGGTGTTGTCACCTTTCTTGAAAAACAGTACCACCACGCTCCTGTTCCACGCCTCAGGCGTTGTACCTTCGAGGATGACGGAATTAAATAGCTTCTGAAGGACTTTAAGTACCGGTGTTCCACCCGCTTTCAGAAGCTCTGACGTTATTCCGTCCTCCCCCGGTGCCTTATTGTTCTTAAGCTGTTTGAGGGCCGTCCGGATCTCGTATAGGCTGACGTCCGGGATGTCTTCGGTATAGTGCCGGGTCAGACGGGCTCTTGCATCGCTTGCCGTGCTTGGAGCAGGACTTTGCGATGAGGTGTACAGTTGTCCATAGAACTTCTCGAGCTCTCCCAAAATCTCAGGCTTCGACGAGACGATATTGCCGCTATCGGTCTTCAGTTTCGTCAACTGACTTTGTCCAATAGACAGATCTTTTGCGAACACTTTTGAGCCTTTATTACGCTCTATGGCGCGTTTAATACAAGCTGTATTAAAAAGGCGCAAATCGTGTCGCATGGACTTAGAGATCTGTCTATTGAGCACGCCGTATTTCGACCTGTCCACTGAAGAATGCAGTCTCATGTCGTTTCGCTCAGCCATGAGTTTTAGAGTGTGCTCAGAGAGTTTCTGGGTTCTATTTTTACGGTGGGTCTTAAAGAACTCCGACCCAACCGCTTGGACAATTTCCACTAGCCCGTTGTTCAGCTCGTCCACTGTTTCGCATTCAGACAGGCTTTGGAAGCGATTTTGGAGTTCTAACTGAAAGCTCTCGGGGTTTTGAATTTGAACAGGACTTGGGCGAAGAGTAGATTTCACCAGACGAGACCTTTCCAGCTTTATGTTGATATTCAATGAGCCTCTAACCATACGGTGATCGCTGCCGGTTTTGATCGCGTTGATCACAGAGACATCATTGAATATTTGCTTCTTGGTCGTCAGTATGAAATCTATCTCGCTTTTGTAACCGCCGGGGTGCAGCCACGTCCATTTTCTGGACGGCCGTTTCTTGAAGAAAGAGTTCATCGCAAAGAGTCCCTCCTTCTCCATGAAGTCGACCAAACGCTGCCCCCTTTGGTTTCGCTGTCCAAATCCAAATTGCCCCACTTTCAGTTCATCGCCATTCCTCGTGCCTAGCCGCGCGTTGAAGTCCCCCATCACAACTGTAAAGTGTGTTTTCGAGGCATGCATGGCATTTGAAATGTCGTCATACATGGCCTCCACTTCATCGTCTGGGCGTTTCGAGTGTGGGGCGTATACCTGTATGACCTTCAGCGAATACCGTTCGGTGATTCTGAGTATAAGGTATGCCACCCTGTTCGAAACACTCACTATCTTTACAATATTGTTTACGAGGGACTTATGGACGAGAAACCCGATACCGTGTTGGGATAGCTGGTCTCCCTCCCGGTAGTAGAATAAGTTGCCGGAATTTAGGATTATCGTGTCCTCCCCCTCTCTTCGGACTTCTGATAATCCTATGATATCCTAGCGCAACTTACTTACTACTTCTTCCAGCTCAATCAACTTCTCGTCGGTCCTCAGTGTGCGTGCGTTAAATGTTGCCAGGTCCAGAGATCGTCGGGGTTGGTAGCAGGATCTCTTCCGGAGATTCTTCGCACCCCCTGCTCCGCCGTTACCGTGGCCGCTACCTAAGCCAGGAATAGCGGAGCTGCCGGGGACTGGGGGCCGTCTTATTTTTGTACTTATCATAAGGGGGGTTTGGACCATAAACCCACCACGCTGGTCCAGTGCGGGTTGGTGGGTGGGGCGCCAGAGCCTCGTTCGCTGGTCGGCAGGGTGTACCGCGTGCCGGTGAGGTTGGCTTGGGTTCCAGTCGGTGTTGTTTGGAACCCCTTACACCCCAGTGTTAATACAACCTTTAATTAGATTATAATCCGCAATGTTAATCTGCCTTCTGCGCTAGAGGTCGCGGGTTCGATTCCCGCACTGGACGAACATTTGTGACTAACACAGATGTTTGTTCTGTGTCTGGGTGTTAAATATATATCTATTATGTATATCAGTCTCTGGTACCCATAGTATAGGCTATGCCTAGTTTGGGATCAGTTGACCGTGTGAATATGTCCGGAATATTTATTTATTTATTATTTATTATTAGCACTAAGGTAATGAATAAATATTTATTATTATTATATTATATATCATTTCCGGTAATGCCAATGTCACAGTCAATGTGTAACAACAGCCGTCACCAACATAACCGGCCGTTCCATTCTGTATGAATTAGCTATAGGCAGAAAAAATAAACACTACGTTTAACTATAGGTAGATAGAGATACGCATGCGTCGCGTCGTACATAAAGCAAAGGTATTATAGAGCAAGCGATTAGAGTGCTCCCTCGAGCGACGCATGATGCTGCGCGCGGTGCGCCCGCAGCGTCGCCGCGCACGCGTCGTCCCGCGCCGCGCCCGCGCCCGCGCCGCACGACAACCGCGCCTGCTCGCGCAGCTCGGCGCCATCCGCGCCATCCGACTCCACCTCCGCCGCTATCTCCATTTCATCTGCGAACGAGACCGGACATCCCGTCAGCCATCTCTCGCACGTAAGGGAGCCGAAGCGATCGCATGTTCGCCGGCGTTCACAGAAGTAGGTACGCTCACCGCAGACGGTGCGCCACGGCATCGGCAGCAGCGCGGCGTCGCCGCCGGTGCAGGTGCGCACGTGCAGCGCGACGCGGTGCCGCCGCGCGAGCGCGTGCGAGTGCCCGCCGCCGGCGCCGCGCGCCTCCGCCACCACGCGCGCCTCGCCCCGGCACCGCGCGCCGCACGCCCACTCCACGCGGTAGCACCACGTCGAGAGGTTGCCGCGCTCCTCCTCCACGCGCCACGACCCTCTACACAAAATCGTAAATCGTAGCTATATACAGCTTTATAGGTACGTCGATAAGTGATTTAAGGTGTTACGAACCGAACGACACCGTAGAAGGTAGGCAGTCGATCTTTTAATTTCATCAACGAGGCAGCGAACGAATTATAACGTACGGCATGGCGCTCAGCGCGTGCGGCAGCGTGGAGAAGTCGGCGAGGCGGTGCGCGATGTCGGCGGGCGCGCGGTGCGGGAAGGCGCGCAGCGACGCGAGCGCGGCCCGCGCGCCCGCGCCCGCACCGCCGCCGCCACGCACCAGCCACAGCGCCGCCAGCAGCGCCGCGCACACCACGCCGCACGCAACACGCCAGCCGCGCCCGCGCCGCAAGCGCGACGCACCGACCGTGCCCATTACCCGTCGTCTAGCGCCGCCTGGAAGGAACGTAGGTACCCACCTACCGTGAAACAACTTTACCGACACGGAGTAGTAGGTACTTGGGTAAGAGGAGCCCCGCGCTTCGGATCCCGCCACCGCAGAGGCTCTTCTTGTGCTGCTGTGATAGTAGGTAAGTAAGATCATCGATTGGCTTTATTAATGACGTATCTAAAGCCGTAGATGACGGAGATGAAGTTCATACTGTGTACACGGATTTCAGCAAGGCGTTTTATTTGATTGACCATGCCCTGCTGCTAGGGAAAATTTCAAAAATGGGTATCCTCGGCTCATTGCTTCGATGGTGCGAGTCATACCTGCAGAATCGGTCACAGCTTGTCATACGGGGGTACACATCTCGATCAAAAGAAATACCCACAGGCGTTACCCAAGGATCGCACCTGGGCCCGCTGTTCTTTGTAATATTCATTGATGATCTTGCTCACATATTGAAGTGCAGTTTTAAAAGGTATGCTGATGACTTGTAATTATATTTACGGGGAAAAAATGAGGCTGGTGTAAATATATTACCTACAAAATGAATTGAACAGGGTTGATACTTGGTGTTCTGATAATAAAATGTTGCTGAATATAAAGAAACTAGTTGTCCCGCTCGCGACTCCGCGTTTGTTTACCTACCTAGACTATGTTCCATTATCCTTACCAAAGTAGTAACACTTATTATGCAGCTATTTACCTACTTCTACCTACCATCACCGTCACCGTAACCGTAACGTTAACCGTAGCCGTAACTGTCACTGTAACCTTCCCGTTACCGTCACCATCATGGTCACGGAAGGCCCCCCACCCGATGGGCCGACGACCAGGAAACAGGAAATTTGACGAACGAATTTGCTTTTTTTTTCTACAAGGTTGATAATGATAATGATCATGATCGTTTATAATTTTATTACCTATTTAATATGACATTTAATAATGGTATTTCGAATAAATTCTGTATTTCTTTTATCCGGGCGAGCCGCGCGCGTAAGTTATATACCTACATACCTAGTAAGCTTTGATGATCGTGAATGAATACGTGAGTGAGTGAGTAGGATAGCAAATAATATCTTGAAAACTACTTAACTATTACTACTACAGTCATGAAATTTTGTTGAGGACTTAATGAAGTCCTGTAACATAATTTTCAGCACATTCTTACAATCCGTTAACAAGTTTATAGAGGCCTGAAAATCGCCCGAGTTGCTTCCAGAAAAGGTACCGCGCCGTACTGTAGGAGGCAATTTAAATATGAAAATTACGTGTTTCGGGTGTGAAAAATTAAATTACAGTAGCATCTCATGCATGCAAACCTTATTTAATTTGTTATCACCGCCACGGACCCCATGAGGTCAGCGTCGGTGGTCGATCCCTGGGATATAGAGCACTTTAAGAATGGCTGGGCTAACCTACATTCCGAGTACCTACGTAGGTAGGTGGTAAGCAGTTATGTAAAGTAGGTATGTTCTCACTTGTGGCACTAGCTAGCACTAGCTCCGTATCTCCGACAGTGAACAGACCCGCCGGCCCGCACCGCACTCGCCGCACTCACCGCCGGCGCCGCAGACAGATGTCGAGTTATCAGCTCCGTCCGCATCCGCCCGCTGGACCGACCTAATAGCGCTGCTGGCGGTAGGTACTTTACTCGGTTCTATTATTATCTACACGAAAGATTATAACTGCTAGTAGTAGGCACCGCGTACTTTATGTACCTACCTATCATTATTTATTATAATTTAACATGTAATTTGCTAAAGCTTGTAATTTTAAATACATATCTACCATAAAAATACTGAATCCTACTAAAGTTTGTGGTTCAATCACGCCCAAACGGCTGAACAGATTTGGATGGAGCCATTTCATTGTGGGCCTGGTCCATGTACACTACATAAAAAAATTAGGAAAAAATAGGAGATTACAAGAAAAATCTATTTCATTAATTTGAAGACAAATGCGATGGTACAAGAATAGTTCTTCTGGTAAGTTTTTTACTATGTGAACGAATGTTGGTTTATAATTGGCGTTTGACATGACATTGACATATTTTTCATGTCATGTTCTGTTGATGTTTTTGTTTTGACAGATAAATGTAGGTTGTCAAAATGACATTTCACGCACGTCCATCCGCCATATTTTTGTAGCGCTGTGTGTTGCTCTCTTTGTCGAAGAAAAACATATTGTACCTTAGAACGAAGTCAATTTAAATATAATAACCAATTAAATACGTTTACTTTATTGCTTAGCCATATTTTAGAGTAGTGTACGCAGTGCAGGCCCAGGCTCCATATATTGATGAAACGTCTCTTTTGGCACAGAGGTTATAGCTTATAGTCTGGAATAGCATATAGGCTACTTTTTATCTTCGTAGGTATCACGCGAGCGAAGCCGCCGGCGGAAGCTAGTACTTATTAAGTGGTAAAATGTTCTAGATAGGTACCTAAATCAATAAAAATAATGACATCCAACAGTCACGTACATAGATACATACATACAAGTTGGCCCGAACTGACATCTTGCGATTTTTGCTAAATGACGGTGCTTCAATAATCGTTGAGACACAAATATTGTTGGTTGGTACCCGCTCTAACAGGCTGTCTCTTTGCAATTCTCTTGCCCGTTGACAAAATGCAATATGTTAATTTGTATTTTTTCAGCGAACTTTCTGGGTTCCAAACCAACACTGCAAATATAATATCTAGTATCTCAGTAATCAGCTCTGCTACCAATTTGTAAGTGCCTGTAGCACAGATACCTACCTAGATTAATTAATAATAATAATAATAATTATATTACGGACTTATTCACACGGTCAACTGATCCCAAACTAGGCATAGCCTGTGCTACGTGTACCAGAGACTGATATATATAATAGATAAGTATTTAACACCCAGACACAGAACAAACATCTGTGTTTATCACACAAATGTTTGTCCTGTGCGGGAATCCAACCCGCGACCTCTGCAGAAGGCAGAGTTACTACTAACTGAGCTATGAGGCCTGTCCTAATTAATAGGTAATTATAGCTTTTCTACTTTTCATTTTATTAAGCAACTTCATGGGTTTCGCCGTGAACTCACTCACGCGTCATTAAAACAACAACTTTATCAAAAATAATACACAAAGTTTATTCATACATTTGTTTCTCGGACCAATTCTCCTATTCTATAGCCGCCTTCAAACGTACGCGCTTTACCGCGTGACTGCAGCGCGTGACTGCAGCACGTGACTGCAGCGCGTGACTGCAGCGCGCACGGCGCGGCGGCGCAGGACAGCAGACACAACCGCGAGCAACTTTACATACTCTTGGCATCAAAGTGATCACTCTCACTTGTGCGTGGAAACGTGTTTTTGTATAGAAAAAATGAGTGCATCACCGTAATGGTCCGCTAATTCGGATTCCATACAAAAACAGGTGCATCACGCTCTCGAGTGAGCGTAAAAACTATGGCGCCAACCCTGAGACACTGGTGGTTCCGCGCGCGCAAGCCTAGCAACTCGCCAAGCGCGGTATGGCGCGTACGTGTGAGTCTGAGCTTGACTATGACGTCAGTAATGACTGCGGTCTGCATTCTGAGGTGTCTCAGTAATAGAATGGCTCAGGGCACTAGACTTACGCTGCAGTCGGCTGCACTGCACTGCGCCACGGTTCACTCGATCACTGTCTTCGTACCTACCTATCTACTAGCAAACATCATCATCACTATATTATATAGTGGTGTGTTGGTCTTTTTTATTTTTTACTAAACTCGAGGTAAACAGCGGTTCAAACTTAAAGTAAAACATAATATTCGAGGATCATAAGCTAACAACATTTTAATAATGATGACTAGTGCCAGTGGCAGTGCTCCAAACACTGGTAGGTACTTAGGTCCCCACGTCAGACTGAAGCATGAATTACATAAACCTAGATAAGGACCCCTGACAGCTCCTAGTTCTCTTAAACAATGAACATGATAGTGACCCGTAGCGTGAAATGCTGTCGCGGAGACGCATCGCGCAGGTACCTGGCCTGTGCCTGACCTGTGGTGCGATTGTGTAAGCGTAATGCTAATGAAGTAACGATGATATTATCAATCTAACTTGAAAAGGAAGAAGCTAAGATCTTAAAGTTTTCCCTTGTCAAGTTTGGAACGTTTTGATTGATGCTAAGGTTGTTAAAATTACTCTCAACGTAACGAACTTCATTGCCATTACGCTTACGCAATTGCACCGCTGTTTTCTTTATGATCAGGCAAACGGACACGTACAAGGGTACACAATTGTTTGCCTTGACTGTCCTCGAGTGTAGCATCGGTGTGTTGGCGGAGCGGAGCCGAGCCGGCTGATCACACAGATATTATGCTGTACGCCTCTCCGCTTATTATAATATTTCACATAGAGATAGTTAGGTACATAGCATACTAGCCAGTGGTCCGCTTACGACCACGATGCGTTGGCTGAGAACGAGCCGCCTGCCGCCTGGTACCTGCACCAATGTAATGCATTCAATAACATACATGAACTTATTTATTAGATTGATTGGTAAATAAAGTGAATTAAAAGAGATCATTGTTATAAAATTTTTGAGCCCAGGCAGGTATTCCGTTTTGCTGGAGAACATAGTTTAGTGTTGCATCGCGGACTCTACCCGGCTACCTGGTCACACAGCACACGGTCGATCAACTACATCACTTATGGCAGACGCACGACCTCATCAACGTTAAAATCGTATCATAAATGTCATACTTAATCATATTATATTTAGCTCCGATCGCACAGCACGTCAAATAAATTACAATCAATAGCGGAGCGCACAAATCTCACGATATCAATAAATCTAAAATCATCAAAGGTGAGCGCGAGGCGCACGGGCGCCGCCGCTACCGCCGCCGCCGGCCCTTGCGGTACCCCTTGCCGTACCAGCCGCCGCCGTCGGCGTCGTCGCCCGCTCCCTCGCCCCCCCCGCCCCCGCCCCCGTCCCCCCCGCCCCCGGCCCCGCAGCACGCGCACAGGAAGCGGCGCGAGCCCTCGCGGCGCCAGGCGCGCGCGCCCAGCGGCGTGCGGCGCGGCGGCCCGTACCACAGGCAGCGCCGCGCGCCCCACAGCCGCAGGCACCACGCGCACTCCGCCTGCGCCTGCACCTGCACCGGCACCTGCGCCTGCGCCTGCGCCGGGGCTGCGCTCCCGGCCGGCGCCGCCAGGATCGTGTGCAGGCCGGGGTACAGCTCGGCGCGGCACAGCAGCACGGCGCGCGCGAAGAAGGCGGCCGCCAGCGAGCGCCCCTCCTCCTCCTCCTCCTCCTCGCGGCGGGGCAGGCGCGGCCCGAGCTCCAGCAGGCGGCGCAGGTGCGAGTCGCGCGCCTCGGGCTCGGCCTTGGGGGCGAGCGAGTGGCGCGCGATGCGCACGCGGCGCAGCTGCGAGGCGGGGCGCGCGCCCGCCGCGTGCTCGGCGCGCAGCAGGATGGTCGCGTCGCCCGACTGCATCGACACCTACAGCGTGAAACATCAAACTTATTATTATTTCCTAGATCGGCAGGGTGTACCACGGGCCGGTTTGGTTAGCTTCGATTCCGAGAGGTGATATTTGAAACCCGTTCCACCTCGCCGACTCTCGAATAGCGACGACGAGCCGGTGGACCGACGACATCGCGAGGACTGCGGGAAGTCGGTGGAGCCTTTAGGAGAGGTTCATGTTCGGCAGTGGACTTCCTTCCTTAGCTGATGATGATGAATCAAAGTTCTTTCATAGGACACTCCGCACCGTATCATCGGTTGTTTTTATCAGCTTTGCCCCTAATATGTATACTTATTAAAAAACGCCGGCAATAGAGAACAGTGAATGTGGTGGGCGGATGTTTATGTGTTAGTTTTATTATTATTATTATTGTGTTGTGTTAGTAGTTATTATTATTTTCTCACCCGGAAGGATTGCAACGCAGGCGAATCGCGCACGCGCAGCCGGTCGCGCAGCGCGCGCAGCGGCAGCTCATCGTCCGAGTCGGAGGGCGAGGCGGAGGCGGAGGGCGAGGCGGAGGCGGAGGGCTCGGGCTCGGAGGAGGGCTCGGGCTCAGGCTCGGACCACTCGCCCGGCCACTCGGCGGAGGAGTCGTCGCGCGCGGGCGACAGCAGCGGGCGGCGCGTGGTGTGGCGCTCGGGCGGCGCCAGCGGCTCCGCGTGCGCCAGCAGCGGGTCGCGCGCGCGGCAGTAGCGCGGCACGCGCAGGCGCAGGCGCCGCGCCACCGCGCGCATCACCTCGTCGCAGCGCGCGTTGATCTTGAGCGCGGCGCCCTTGTCCTTGGGCGTCCACTGCAGGTTCACGATGTAGAGCCGCGGCCGCAGCCGCGCCGGCGCCTGCATGCGCCACAGCCGCCCGTAGCGGCGCAGCACCTTCAGCGAGGAGCCGAGGCACAGCACCACGTCGGCGCGCGCCGCGTGCCGCAGCGCGCCCGCCCAGTTGAGCGGCCAGGCGGCGCGGCCGCGCTCGCCGAAGTGCACGATGGTGTCGCGCAGCTCCGCGCCGCACTTGTGGCACAGGCGGCGCGTGCCGTGGCGGTGGCGCGCCGTGCGCTGCGTCACGTCGCAGGCGCGCAGGTAGAGCGCGCGGCAGGCGGCGCAGCGCTCCGCGAACATGTCGCCGTGCAGCTCGGCGAGCGCGCGGCGCGGCAGGCCGGCGCGCACGTGCAGTCCGTCGCAGTTCTGCGACACCACGAACTTGAGCGCGCCGCGCGCCCACAGCGCCGTCAGCGCCATGTGCGTGAACGTGGGCCGCGCGCGCGACACCTCCACGCGCCTGCAACACACGGCGGGCTGGCGGTGAGGGCGCTGGCGGGGGCGGGGCCGCAGCGAGCGATGGAGCGCTACTCACCCGACGGTCTCGCCGCGCTGCAGGCGCGTCCACACGCCGCGCGGCCCGCGGTAGTCGGGGATGTCGGCCGCGGTGCTGATGCCGGCGCCCGTGTACACCTGCAGCGAGAAGCGAACCCGCTCTAGATGCCTCCGATTGTACCGCGGTGCATCACTTCTACCGTTAAAGCTTCATGTAAAAATATTTACTGAATGAAGCCATAAGATTTTTAACAGAAATCATATTTTGGAAATCTAGAGCTTGGTAGAACTTGACACCCATTTAGATCACAATTCTTTTGTCGGCGAAGTCGACAACCACGCATATTCTGAATATTGAACTTGGCTCTCATTTTCACATTTATGTTTTTGATGGAATACTAGTTCCAGACCATGATAACTAGCTAGCTTTATTGGCATTCTTTATTTAATGTAACATGTACAATTTGTCTGAAATAAATGAGTCTATGAATCAGTTGTTCCATTTATTATTCACTATTAAATTTTATCATAAAGTGGCAGCACCCTAAGTGTCAAAACATGAATATGATTATAGCCTTTATTTCTGTTACATTACATAGCTATTACCATCTAATGAATAAATTATTATTACCTTGCTACCCACAAAATCACACATCTGCTGTAGTGGTACACAATATTAGGAAACTTGTACCTACATGTAACCACACTAGAGCGGCACCAGCATAGCTGCTAGCTTCTTACAGCAGCACTTTCTCTCGTCAAAGCGGTGCCTCGAGAGGAAGGGCAGAGGCAGCTAGAGGAGGACCCCTTGAGATGGTTAACTGATTCAGGGGTGACTTAGCGGAAGTCTATGCTAAGTTGTCAAAAAGTCAAACAAATATGTAGTACTATTTCGCAAATCAATGATACCCAGTATAGACCTATGGTATACAGCTATGGCGTTGTACCAAAAAGAGTAATATCCTTATTACACAAGGGTTCCAGAACAAAGTGCTCAGAAAAATCGTAAATGCACCCTGGTACATAAGAAACGATGACCTCCATCGGGACCTAAATATCGAGTTCGTCGACGAGGTCATAAAAAATTTTGCAAGCCCACGAACACAGGCTTCATCATCATGTGAATGTCGAGGCCATCCAGCTCCTCGACAACACGGATATAGTGAGAAGACTCAAAAGAACAAAACTACACTATTATTTTACACTTCCTAACGAAATGTTAAATAATAATGTAATGTAGTGAAAGTGCAAACGAGTGCTACCTATCAAGAACACAAGAACAAAGTGTTAATAAACCCCTTAAATAGAGACAGTAAGAAAAGTGTTAGTGGACACATTCATAGTTGTAGTTATTTTAAAAAATTATGTCAATGTTAAATTACTTATTAGCCTACAGCATGGCTAGATTGTAATATTATTAAACGGTTTTAGATCAACTCGAAGTAAAATTAAATTAGGTGTTCCACAAGGATCAATATTAGGGCCCTTATTATTTTTAATTTATGTGAATGACGCGTCTGTAGTTTGTAAGGATAGTAATATTGACATAATCTTATTTGCTGATGACACTAGTTTAATTGTTAAAGACAAATGCAGTGTTGGTTTGAGCCTTAAGCTAAAAGAAATCATACCAAATTTGAAAGAATGGTTTTCAGTCAACAACCTGCTCCTTAATGTGGACAAAACTCATATGGTTCAATTTAGTCTAGGAAATAGTTATAATTCGTCTCATTCGCATATAGGTAGTGTTCTGAAGGAACTTTCGTTACCAAGAACTGACCACATGAAATTCTTAGGGATATGGCTGGTCTCTAAACTAACATGGGCATTCCATATTGAAGAGTTAGCAAAAAAACTGAACTCAGCGACATACGCTATAAAAAAAATTAAGGAACTAGGGGGGTTAAAAGCAGCAAGAGATGTGTATTTCGCATATTTTCACTCATTGATGAGCTATGGAGTGATGTTTTGGGGTACAGCAGCTGAATCAAGTAAAATATTTATACTTCAGAAACGCTCTGTTAGATATATCTTAGGTTTAAAGTATAGAGACTCTTGTAGAGATAGGTTCAGAGAGTTGAACATTATGACCATGGTTGGTGAATATATTCATCAAAATATTGTTTATATACGAGAAAATCTAAGTAACATGACATCTAAATTCGAATCTCATGGATATAATACTAGAAATAAGGAAAATATTGTAGCGCCTAATGTTAGACTGACAAAAACTTTAAATAGCTTTGTGTGTATGTCCATAAAATTGTATAATAAAATTCCTAATGACATTAGAAATAAACCTGACATTGAATTTTTTAATTATATAAAAAGACATTTGTTGCTCAAGAGTTACTACAGCATTGACGAGGCTTTGGCTGATAAATTTATATTTTGAGGTGACTGAATTGTAATTTTTAATTAATAGGATTCTTTATGACATGTGTAATTTATTTTATTTTTTTGAATTTATTTTGTACATTCCTTATGAATTTATTTTATTTGCATAGCAATGTAACGACTATATTATTTTTGACATATCTAAGTGCATGTAACATGTGTATAGAGGAAAATAAATGATTATGATTATGATTATTATTGGTAAACATTATTATAGGTAAACTAATTAGAAAAAAAAAAAAAAAAAAACTATCTCCCTCTGCAAATCTACAAACATTCGGAAAAAGGCCCTACTTTAAATTCTCGTTCTGAATTGGAGCAGCCCGCCTGGGGAGGTACCTCCGCCTTACAGAAGATCGCAGCCAAATGACATTATTTGTTTCAAATAGTGTTGTGTTCCTGCGGTGAGTAAGGTTGCCAGAGCTCTTTAGGGGGGAAGGAGGTTCGAGGTCGGAAACGCGTGCGTGATGCCTCTGGTATTGCAAGCGCTCATAGGCTACGGTAACCGCTTACCATCAGGTGGGCCGTAAGCTTGTTTGCCAACTCTGTTGTATAAAAAAAAAAAGACTTGTAAGAACAAACAACCTGAAAAATTTAAAGCCGTACAAAAAGACAAAATATTTATTAAAAGAACGTAATCCCTACTTATCAAAAAATGTTATTACTCGATTGATGAATACATGACGGACAAACTATAAAGAGCTAAGTTCTGACGCCTTCATACCTATTATTTATATCAAGTGGGTAATTTTATTTAAATTTGACATCTCTTCTATAAAAATTTTACATACCTTCTACCTTACAAGGAATAGATTAGCAGAACAGTACTACATTTACTTGTTTGTCTATTTAATATCTCTGAGGACCGGCTGACCTATACACTCGGGAAACACGAACGATCACAGACACTAGGACGCACGGGCGCGCGTTGAAGAAGGAGGAGGCTCACCACCAGATGCTTCGCGTTGAGGAGCGCGCGCGCCAGCCGCCGGCACTTGTCCCGCAGCACGCGCGGAGCGTCCTGCACCTCGCGCGCTCGCTCGGCGGCGCGGGCGCGGCGCAGGGGCGCGTCGAGCGCCGGCGCTGTCCGCCGCGCCGCGCGCTCCGCCACCGCCGCCGGCGGCGCCGCGCTCAGACGCGCGCTGCATCGCACGCCGCGCGCCGCCATGCCGGCGTCGCCTCCGCCTCCGCCCGCTACCGGGCCATCGCGCGAGCCCGACACCGCTATGGCGCCGCCGCTGGGACCGGTTAGCGATGGCGACCGACGCCGCCGAGGGTCGAGGGTTCGCCCGCTTGACTGTTCGATTGGTGGTGTGGTGATTTTAATGCATGGACCTAAAAGTAGCCGGGACACCGACGCGACGACAAACTGCCGATCGGTTCCTTGACTCGCACACAGTGGCTGGCGGTGGCGCCGGCGCCCGGCTGACAGACAAGCAAAGTTCTCGCTTAGTCGATGCAAAGAGCCAGCCAAGTCGGCGATACTCTTTTACACTGTGAGTGATGAACTGATGGTGGTGACTGACCCGACCATGGTGTGTGTACGTAACGTACTTCGAAGTAAAGCAAACATATACAAAATTAATTACTCTATGAAAGCAAACCAGAACAGAACAGAAGCCACAGGCCACTAGCCATCCATGTCCACAGAACACTATTCCATTTCCGTCTGTCTGTCAGTCTGTCATGTCATTGTGTTGTCAACTGTCAAATAAAATTAATAGTTTTCTATCATGTCAAAAATACTTCAAGCCATTAATATGTCTTTGTCACCGAATAAACTTGACATTCATATTTACTTGAACTGGCAATAAACAGCATACGCCATAAAATGAAAAAATAAAATATATAAGATAAGATAAGATAATTTATTCATAAGATTGATAAGGTACACAAAATTTACATGTTAATGGTCATTTTTACATATAGGTAGATATTACATAGGAGCCTGAACTAGGTAATCCTGTGTTTCAGGCGAGAAGAACACATTTAATTATAAAATTATCAAAAAAATCACTAATTGAACAGCTTTTAGTTACTAGGTAGGTATAAAAACATTTATTATTAGAGTTATATTAGGTGATACCAACTCATATCACCTACTAAACTTACTTATTAAACTATACTTTAAACGATTATAAGATAAATAAATCTGAAATATCTACAGAGGTTATTTTATTACAACTAACAAATTCTCTGTATCATCGTAGGACATACTTAGTAAGGCATCCTTAATGGTTGTCTTACACTTGTTGTAGTTTAGGGGATAAATATTGACTAATGCATTTAATCTATTGTAGAGTAGAGGACCATTGAAAGTGAAAAACCTATTCGCAAAAGTATGTTTTGTGCCTGCTGGTTGTTGAGGGCAAACTTTATCTTTCCGTCTTTTGTTAATAAAAATTTCAGTGTTGTATGGAAGGCCTGCGTGCTGTTTTAGTACTGTGTGCATAATAAATAACTGTCGGACTGTTAGGACTTTACAAGATTGATACAAGAGGTTAGTAGGAAAATATATATATATATATATATCTATAGCCATTTTGGGGAAAAAGCATCGCAGCTATGCTTTTTCCCCAAAATGGCTATAGATTTATTTTCCTTTCCTCGTGTTTTGTAGTTTGTAATCTCGGTGGTATTTTAACCATTAAAGCTTAAGACCTAGGAGCATTAATGTAGGCAAATTGAGGCAAATAGATCGGGGGTGTATTTTATAAGTTATTTTCTTATTTGACTAAATATACGTTTATGCTATTTCGTGAGTCGTCCCTTGATCTATGGATCGTACTGTCATCAGTGGCTCAGTGGCTGTCATAGAGTAATTTTATATCTGTCATCCGTGTACTCGTCTCGTAAACAGAGTACTTTGGAGACAGACTTTACAGAGCAGTTTGTCTTCCGCACCCAACACTCCATAACGCTCCAACTAACGCGAATTGTCCACCATCTGACCAAAGAGCTCAACACCGGGCACTCCACGGTGGGGGTCTTCTTAGATGTAGAGAAGGCATTCGACCGTGTGTGGCACGCGGGTCTGATTCTAAAGCTCATGGCCTCGAGCACACCACCAGCGATCATTCAGATCGTGGCGTCATTCCTCCGGGGCCGCCGTTTCAGCAAGCCAGCTCCCAATCTCGACCCATCACCGCCGGAGTCCCTCAAGGCAGCTGTCTTTCGCCGGCTCTCAACTCTACACAGATGACATCCCTACCCTGGAGGGCAATCTGGCACCTTGGGAGAAGGATGTCACCTTAGCATTGTGGATGACAGCGCCTTCTTCACGTCCTCTACAAATCCGGTTTCAGCCTCCCGTCAAATGCAACAACTACTGAACCTCCAACCAGCGTGGCTCGAGAAGTGGCGCATGGCCGTAACACACGGTCACACGCCGACGCACCGTGCTAGCACCGCTCCAACTAAGGGGGCAGCCTATAGAGTGGCAAACCTCCGTCCGCTACCTCGGTGTCGACATAGACAGGTCGTTGACCATGAACGCCCAGGTGGAGAGAGCCATACGAAACACACGCGCTGCCCGGGCAGTGCTCCGACCTGTCCTAGCTTCGAAACTGCCGCTGAGGACGAAGACGGGGGTCTACAAGACCTACGTCCGCTCGCGGCTCACGTATGCGTCTCCAGCGTGGTATGCGCTTTGCTCTGCCACCAACCAGCAGCGGATCCAAGCCCAGCAGAATATCGGTCTCCGAGTCTGCACAGGAGCAGGCCGCTACGTCAGGAACGACGTTATCGCCCACGACGTGGAAATGCCCAGCGTTAAGGAATTCGTGACAAAGTTGGCGCGTCGAATGTACGACCGCGCCGACAACTGCTGTCACGTACATCTTAACGCACTGGCGCATGGCGCCACTGCACACGCGACCCCCTGACCACCAAACTCCCTGGCGTCCACTTCCCAAAGCACTCCTGGTGTCACCAGAGTTTTCGCATAGCGAAGACTGAGTGACGAAGTCTGCGAAGAAGCCACCGTAGCCGTAGCAGAAATCGGCCAACGTAATGCCACTGAGAGGCTGGCACTCACAGGGCAGCACCCAGTGACTCGGAAGCAGCAGTTCCCGAAGTTGACGCCAGAGCAAAGAACGCGACGTTCGATTCTTACCCGCAGCTCCTAAACCAAGATGGTAGTCGAGGTGTAGATGACTCATGAATGAATGAACAGAGTACTTCCGTAGTTACTCTTTCTCTTCATCTCTCTCGCTCGCAACGCACGCACTATCTATATCTGTCTCTCTCTAGCTAGCTAGTCTCTCTTTCTATATTTTAACAGGTAAGGAATGGCGGTATTTTGTGATTCTAGGTGTTAAATCTGAGAAAATCCTTTTATATAACAGAGCATTATGTGACGGAAAGTGTTTAATGTGTTTGTGACAAAGTGTATCTAAAGTACAAATCAATATTTTTATACAAGACTTCTATTTCAGGGCGAACCTCTGCTGGTTGTAGCTTCACCATGGTACGTAATGTTGTTTTTATACGTTGTAATCCTAGATTATGAAGTACTAGCTAAACAAGTCTATACTGACTACAGAACATACGTTTTGCAACTTAATTGAATAAAAACAGTTTATAATTTACATTGTTGTTTATGTTGTAGGTTATGTATTTGTGTTCCTGACTGAGTCCGGGCTCCTATTTATTTGTTTTGTTTTGGGTTTCAGCCGCGTGAAATCAAAGATATAAAAGACTTCTTACTGAAGGCGCGCAGGAAAGATGCCAAATGTGAGTATTTATCATGAGAACATAAATAAAAACTGAATAGTTCCATAACTAGGTTCACTTGTAAAATTAGCTGGGGTTCAAATAAAGCATTACAAAAACTAACCTCTACTATGGGTTGAGACAGGTCAATTCAAAGATTTATGGTTGGAACTCTTATTATTTTATTAGCGGTGACTGCTTGCATTTAGGCAAGGCAGGTGAGAAGACACGGTGGGGCCCTCAGCTTAGTGATTTGATTGACACTGATGGTTGTAACTGATGGACAGTGATGCCCACGCTAAAGCTGCATCAACTCAATCAGAGGGATCTTCAGTGCTCAGTGTATTTGTCCAATGTAACATAATATTTTTATGAATTCAGCAAATGTTCTTACAGCACTATACAAGGTGATTCATAACATGTATACCATCCCGATAGGGGGTTAGCTATCTAGAAAAAACTTTATTGAAATCAAATGAAATGAAATTTGAAATGAAATGAAATTTATTTGATATACAACAGACTTAACAATAACATGCAATATTAAGTTTTATGTAATTAGTAACATAATTAACTATAATATTCCTGGTTGGACAACATTGGTGCCCAAACTATGATTGCCTGTGTTATGGCATACCAATGCCCTCCGCCAAGCCATTGAGACTTTAAGCATACATTTGTGCAAAGAAGTGAATACGCAGTACAGTATCTAATATACTGTACCACTGTGGTGTGTGTTGAATAAGCCCCTTTGGGGATGGCATACATATTATGAATCACCTTGTATTAGCTTCAATTATTTTTATATTTTTGACAGTTAGATTGGAATGGTAGGTATGATCTTCTCAAGTGGACTTGTATCTTGAAATCAGGTATCAAGTGAGTGGCACCAAGCGAGTCTGATGAAATGTAAGACAAGATTCAAGATGTTTATTTGCAGAAATAAGTGTTACAGAGAGGTCTTAAAGCTATGAATATGGCACTTTTAAACTTATTCACTCTTTTCGAGCATCGCAAATTATTGTTTTAGACGAAAGACTGTAAACTTAACACATACTATACTTAGTAAATTAACAATGTAATTTAACCAGTGGCATGAGGCAATTCTTAAAGAAATTAGATTCAATCTTGGACAAAGATATTGGACTAGTTCAACCTGCAGCATGAGGGGATATCCATCTGCGCTCTGGGCTTTTTATAAGCATTATTATTATAATAATATCTTTATTTCAGGCAACATGACATATTATACAAACATGTCTAATATGCCAATGGCCCATATTAATAAATAGGTACCTTACGGACACTTAAAATATTTAACTTATGGGGTCGGTCAGACAAGTGAAGGGTGTGCTTTCCAGTTCTCACTCAAGACCACTGTATACATTACATTGTACAGAAGATCTAAGTATGTTCATAGCTTCAACATCCCTGGGCACACTACAGGGCACCATAATTAAATTGTAGTATTGGTTGGGTTAGTCATAATGGCAGAATCGCTCGAGGACCTTGGTGCAATGCTCAGAGACCTCAGTACCGTCTACCAACAGGCGGGTCTTAAAATGAACATGGGCAAGACAAATATCATGTCTAATGCTCATGTCGCACCCATATCGGTAAATGTTGGGAACAATACCATTCAAGTTGTAGATCACTATGTCTATTTGGGTCAGACGATTCAACTAGCAAGTTTCAAGCTCAGAATTAGCAAGTTTAAGTGGCAGTGGGCAGGCCATTGGTTGGGTGGTAATTGCATGCTATAGGTATATGTATGTATACAATTTGTGTTAGTTCATAGCTCTTAATGTAATAATAACTTAAACATGTTTCAGGACACTTATTCATGAATGATGAATAAATAATACATAAATAATTTAATAACAATGAAAATAAATCAATCAAAAATTAAATAACATCATAATCACACACATTTTAGTGGCCGCCATTTTATTTTTCTACTCATTAACGTGAATTAGGAAATGGTTCTTTTCAACTCTGATAAGCTGCTTTGCTGTCATCACAGGGTACTCTGACACTAGTTCGACCCGATCGAAATCAGTCGGTTGGGCTAGTTTAGCGTAGTTGCTTGCTTGTCGTGTCATTGATTCTTCCTTTGTCATCCAGTTGTTGTCATCAGGTTCAGGTATGGTGGCCCTGAAAATGCCTATGACCAGCGGTGAAAGAATCGGTGAACTGAAATGATTAAAGTGCGCCTTTTCGAGGCTCCTTTCGTGCACAAAGGTCCAGCGTAGTGATAAACAATGCCGGAAATGCCGCGGTGCTAAAGAAGCCCCAGTTGTTAATGAACACTGCATTTGGTTTCAGCGGTAAAGATAAAGAAGAACCCAGAGAATGTGAAGTTCAAGGTGCGCTGCTCGCGCTTTCTGTACACGCTCGTCATCACCGACAAGGAGAAGGCGGAGAAGCTCAAGCAGAGCTTGCCCCCAGGTAACGATCTCCCCTCCGTCTCTGTTCCCCACTGCTGGATGTGCTGACTGACAGCTGTCAGTTGAATAAAGAAGGACCCAGTAGGCTATTTTTCGAGCTGATCTGATGATGGTGTCAGGAGCTCTTCCACGCAACTCGTTGGCAAATTGACTGATTGAGTTGAAACTTTGCATACCTGTCCAAGTCCGATGGCAATAAAATATGTATAATGGTGATGATGGAGTCAGGAAATGTTCCACAGAACTCTTCATCTCAGCAAATAACAGTCACTAAAACGTGTGGTGACTGAAGGTGTTGCTAGTCGAGGCGGTAGGTAATTAAGTAGGAAGATAGGTAAGTAAGAGTAAAGTTGATAGGTTATTTATCCTCTATAAACAGGACTTTGCTGTACTAGTATGTAGTTTAGAAAGTTTTCTGAATCCTAAATTATAATTATCATCTCCCACTTCATGTGGTGTCGGCAAAACATGTTTTTCTCTTCCACTCGACTCTTAAATCCTAAATTATAATACCTGTTGTATTTTGTGCACGGACTTATACAAGATTGCATAGAGACAGCCCGATACAGACACAATTGGGTAACAGAGGTGGTCATAAGTTTTAACATATTAAAGGTGCGATTTTCAAAGTTTATCTTTATTATGCTTCAATGATCATCGAAGCATCAAGTTTTAGCAGACATCGCGAGATCTCAGTTCGGGGCAAACTACTAGAGTCATACAAAGCCAACAATTATAATTATTAAATGCTTGTAACTAATATCTGTTTCTTCTTTGCAGGTCTTCAGGTTAAGGAAGTTAAGTGATGTGACTACAAATAGGATAAAATAAAAATATTTAAAACCAAGCCTTGTGGTTTTTTTTCACAGAATTCTATTCTTCGCTCGCTTGCGACCAGCAAGTGCCTCTTAAACACCAAAAGCGAAGCCTTGCCAGCGCCAGGCACGGCTAAGGGAACATGTCCGGCACGTTTCAGCAATTCAATGGCACAAATGAAAAACCTCTAGGGTACTTACCAGTTACCTCACAATTCTGAAATTTAGAATGCTAGGAGCTTTTGTAACACAATTAAAGGGAAAAGTCTGAAATTGAGGAATTTAGAAGTTTTTTTAGGAAACAAAGTTATATTTGCGGTCAATGTCATACAATGACTACGTGAAATATAAGTTTGTCAAGTCCTACAGTTACAATATTTATTTTATGACCACCTGTTTGGATTTTCTGACTGGTAAATCCATTGGTGCACGACCGGGATTCGAACCCACGAACAATGGTACAGAAGCCTCAGGGCGCGAGTTCTAGCACTTGATCGTCTTTATTAGAATTTAATAGGCAATCACCATTTAAACCTACTTCACAAAGTAGTCAAGAGGTAGCTAAGCAGCTAGTGGTCAACTGTGGAAAGAAGCCGCCTGCCTGAGGCCTCGCTATTACTGTTATAGGCCGCCGGGCTTCACACGTGGCACACGTGCCCTTCGAAGCACAAAAGCGTTGCCACCCCCACAGACAGCATATTCCTTATCATGTGGGGTGATTTGCCCATACTCACCACGCTGGGCATGCGGGTTGGCGAGCGCAGTTAAAATGAGGGGCGCTGCTGCCCATCCCCTAGCTTTTTCCCTTAGTCGCCTCTTACGACATCCGCGGATAGGTAGATATGGAGGGGCCTATTCTTCAGCCGGGGCCACCACAGCTCACCATAACAAATGGTGAGCTACAGCAATCGTTCTAAGAGCAGCACACGTTTCCACTCCTTTTTGACTGGAACTTTTTCCGCGAAACTGCAGGCGTAGAGCTACTGCTGCGTAACTACGAGTACCTACTTATTTATTGTACCTATGCATTGGTAGTACTAATATTATAAATGCGAAAGTTTGTTTGGATGTTTGTTGTTCAATCAATCACGCCGTAACAGCTCAACCGATTACGTTGGAAACTTTGAATAGATAAAGCTCTCTACCTAGAATAGTATATTAGGCTTCTTTTTATGTAAGGACCTACCACGCGAGTGAAGCCGCGGGCGGAAGCTAGTAAGGATTCGTCCGTCGCTGGGGTAGTTCGTACGCGTTGCGCTACAATACGACACGTGAGTAGGTAGGTAGTAGGTACGGAGTGACACAGTCAGTGCGCTCGCAACCGCCGACCGCGCGGGCCGCGCCGCGCGCCAGCCACGTGACGCGACCGCTCCAAGTTTAGTGAATGTGTCCCTGTCGTGTCGACACCTCATCCTGAACTTACCCAAGAATTACTTTTTTATTATTTATCTTAGTTATCGAAGCAGGTAGCTAACTTTTTCATAAAAATACAAACATAGCTTACTTCGGAACCAGTGAATAACTATGTCGGTATTTTTTATATACAAGTATTCGTAATGTGTAACTAGTATAGGGACTTATTCTACATCCAATTGGAAATAAAGTTTGTTTTACGACTTTTGGAAATTCGTTATTAGGTAAAGAAATTCCATGTAATGAGCTGGTTTGGGGTCCAATCAGTTCAAACTCAATTAATCAGCTGTTTTAGGTATCAATCTTGCTTGATGCCGAACTTCTCGTACGTTTAGTAATTATCTACCTATATATAAAGATTATAAAAAATACCAAAAACAGGTAATTTGAGAAAAAAAATGTTTTTTTTGTGTACTTACTCTTAATTTCTTTCTTTTTGTTGATAGAATAACCGCATTTCGTGATACTATACATATTATGAATCACCTTGTACAGGGTTAAAAAACTTATCTAAAAACATATTTTAAAAATGAACCCTGATTTGTTTTATCCGCCTCCAAGAAGCTAGAGTTGAAAGCGATTCGAAAAGCTAGTCGTAGTCGTAGGTACCTACCTTGTACTCTCTCATCACGTCTGATGCCTGACCTCGACACCAGGAACACTTCCACATCGAAAGATAGAAAGAAAGATTCATTGCCAGGCGATATGTAAATAAATATTCCGGACATAACACACACGGTCAACTGATCCCAAACTAGGCATAGGTGTGTATGTCTACAGCTTACACATAGTGAATTTCTGAATTCTGAGTATGAAAATATTTAGTGCATAATTGGTGCAATCTGAAAATCCAATTCAAAATTTAGGTGCCAAAGAGGTTTCTGAGATATGAGCTAAAAACTATGTGTCAGCTGGAGACCCGGGTCTACAGCTTGCAGTCTTCATATTTAACACCCGGACATAGAAACAAACATACAGATGTTTGTTCTGTGTTAATCACACAAATGTTTGTCCAGTAAGGGAATCGAACCCGCAACCTCTAGCGCAGAAGACAGAGTTACTACCAACTGAGCTATTAGTCAGTCTAGGTAGGTAGGTATTTGCTTCAGACTTGTAGACGGCGCCGGCGAGGCGGTTCTATGCGAGAGGATGTCTGTCTGTCTAGCGTGCAAGTCGCGGGCCATTTTTTTAAGGCCATTCTCGCTTTTGGGTCTTTTAATTCTTCGTCTTCTTTTATATTTGGACAACTAGTTTGGCTCTGTTTACGTACAGCCTGCAGGTGTTCTGGTTAGAGTAGGTAGGTACGTTTTATAAAACGGCCGATAGACGGATGACAATTATTACATCGACCTACGAACTCTGTCTTACTAGCCAGCTTAGCTTTTTTTATATTCTTGTTTATTGGATACATAAATAGTTTCAGCTAGGCACTTACCAACTCTATTATTAAATAACTTGATAGATTCGCGTTGTTGACGATGACTTTCCTGCCCTACCTCTATCTCAGAGGCGCCAAGCACCGGTCCAGTGCTGGCGCGTGCGATGCGGCGCGCATTTCGGCTGGCGACGGCGCTGGCGCTGCTGATGGCCGCGGTGTCCCCCGCGGCCAGCCCCGCACCGCCCCACGCGTCCCCCGCGCCCCCTCACGCGCCCCCTCCCGCGCCTGCCGCGTGCGCGCCGCTCTGCCATTGCCGCGGGGACCACCTCTCCTGTAACCTCGTGCCATTCCACCGGTTTCCGCTCACCGGTGAGTCCTCATATTTTTTTCCTACTTTTGTCAATAGAAACTTAATTTATAATAAATTAAAGTGAGTTAACTCACACCACTTAGTAATGACAAACCTCTTGTTTATAAACCAAAAGGTTGGACATCCAAGACAGAGAAGTCTGAACCACCGATAAATATAGTTTTTTTAATAATAAATGATAGGTATATGTTTTTTTTAATAAATATCGGTGTAGTTAGTTAGGTAATGAATGTTGTGCGGCAGATGCGGGCGTGCGGCACGTGTCGGTGGTGGGCGCGCGGCTGGGCGCGCTGGGCGGCGCGGCGCTGGACGCGCGGCCGCTGCGCACGCTGGTGCTGGCCGCCAGCCGCCTGCACCGCCTCGAGCGCGACGCACTCGCGTGAGTACCGCCCGCTGTCCGCCCGAGAGGCGCCGCGCCGCCGCCCTGATGCGACCGCTCTGTCGGCAGGTCGATGCTCCTGACGCTGGCTTCGCTGGACCTCGGACACAACGAGTTCACCGAGCTGCCGGTGGAGGCGCTACGTGACCTGAAGGTGCTGAACTGGCTCAACCTGCAGAAGTAAGTCGCCGCGCATCGGTCTTGGCCGAGCGATGGAGTCGAATGAACGAAGGTTGTTTCGTTGCAGCAACCGGATCGGCGACCTCGAACCGGAGACTGAGTGGGGTTTCCTCGCAGACTCGCTGAGCAGCCTGTCCCTCGCCAACAACCAGCTTTGCTCGCTCGGTGCCGGCGCGTTGAGCGCGCTGCGCCATCTGTCCCAACTCGACCTCGAGGGTAACCGTCTGCACGCGATAGAAGCCCGCGCGCTGCCAACTTCGCTAGCGCTGCTGCGGCTCTCCGACAACCTACTGCCAGCGCCGCCCTGCGCCGCGCTGGAGCATCTGCCGCGCCTGCGTTACCTGCACCTGCGCGGCAACGCGCTTCGTGCCGCGCTCAACGCTAGCGCCGCCTGCCGCACCGGCGTCGCCGTCGACTCGCTGGACCTCGCGATGAACGAGCTGGACGACACGTTCGAGATGACGCCGCAGACGCACCCGCAGCTGCGGCGGCTGATCCTCGACCTGAACGAGTTCACCGCGATCCCTCCGTGGGTGCAGGAGGGAGGTTCGCGGCTCGAGCGGCTCTCTCTGTCGCACAACCGCGTGTCCCGCGTAACGGCGGCAGCGGCGCACGCACTGCGCGCGCTGGCACGGCTCGACTTAGACCACAACGAGTTACGCATAGCGCCTTATGCGTTGCATGCGCTGGGCGCTCTGCGGCGCCTCGACCTCGCCTATAACTTGCTTCGCGAGCTTCCGCGTCCGCCGCCTCACCTGCGCTACCTATCACTGGCTGGCAACCTGTTCGCAGCATTGCCTGTGGGGCTGCGGCGGCTGGCACCCGCGACGCTCGCGTATCTGGACCTCGGCTACAACCGCATATCTGCGCTGTCAGCAGAATCCTTCGGTGCCTGGTCCGAGGCGCTTGGCACGCTGAACCTACGCGGGAACCGCCTTGTGCGTCTCGAGGTGGATGCCTTCCCGCCGACGCTGCCGCTGCGAGTACTCGTGCTGAGTTTCAACGACCTAGACCACGTGGAGTCTGGCGCGTTCGCGAACCTCACCTCGCTGCAAATGCTGGAGCTCTCCTCGACGCTGTTTGGCGTCGATTTTCCAGCCGCAGCCGCCGACAGCGTCTCGTGGCTCAGCCTCGACAACAACGACATCCACCGCGTATCGGCGGACGATCTGCTGAGATTCCCGTCACTGGAGTATCTGAACCTGGACTTCAATAAGATAATCGTGTTCCCGGGCGAGGTGATCGGAACGAACAGCACCTTCAAGCTGAGGGAACTGAGATTGTCATACAATTATCTGAGTGAGATTCGATCGAACTTTCTGCGAGGCTCGCCACAGCTGCAGAGCGTGGACCTATCGTACAACCGCATCCGAAACGTAAGCGTGCACGCATTCAGCGATCTGCCAGCGCTGCGTCTCCTGAGCCTCGCGGGGAACCAGATAGATTACCTCGCACCGCGCGCCTTTTGCATCATGCCTCGTCTCGAAGCACTCGACCTGCACGATAACCGCCTCACCGAGCTAAGCACCGAGAGCTTCGAACTCCTCTCTGGCGATGGCGAGCTTACTGTGAACGCGAGTCGTAACTATATCACAAGCCTCGCGGGCGGTGCCGCGTCCGTACCGGTTACCGTGCTGGACCTATCGCATAACCTGCTCGACAACCTATCGGACGTCTTCTTTGCAGCTCTGGGTAAGTGGCTGCGACGTCTCGTGCTGACGCAAAACCGCCTTACGCACCTGGACGCCGTCTCCCTTGGTGCGCTGCCTCGCCTGCTGGTGCTCGCACTTGGTGAAAGCTACGTCGTCGCTGTAAAGCGGCGCGTACTCTCCGATGCGCCGGCGTTGCAGATGCTGGACCTGTCGCGCAATGCGATCCAGCAGCTCGCCGTAGAGCAGTTCCACGGGCTGCGCCACCTGCGCCACCTGCGCCTCGCCGGCAACCGACTGCGCGTGCTGCCGCGCGACTGCCTGCGCAACACCGTGCTCGAACACCTCGACCTGGCGGACAACCAGCTGACGCTGTTCCCCGCGAGCGCGCTCGCCGCGGTCGGCTACACGCTGCGCCGTCTCGAGCTGGCGCGAAACCGGCTCGAGCACCTCGACGCGGTCATGTTCCGCGCATGCGCCGAGCTGCGCGAGCTGTCCCTCGCGGGAAACCGCCTCACCGCGCTCGCGGACAACGCGCTGGCGCCGCTGGCGGGCCTGCGCGCGCTCGACCTCTCGGGCAACCGTCTCAAGGCCAACTTCCGGGAGCTGTTTCTGTCGGTGCCGCGCCTGCGCCGCCTCGCGCTCGCTGATGCTGCGCTGCGCGGCGCGCCCGCGCTGCCGCTGCCCGAGCTGGTGGAGCTCGATCTGAGCGGCAACCGCATCGCGGCGCTCCGCGAGACGGATGCGCGGCACCTTACGCGCCTGCGCACGCTCGCGCTCGCTGGCAACGCGATGACGTCACTGCAGCCTGCCGCGTGGGCCGCGCTGCCGCGCCTCTCCGACCTGGACGTCTCCGATAATCCAATCGCGTGGCTCGCGCGTGGCTCCCTCGAGGGCCTGCCGCGCCTGCGCAGCCTGCGCCTCGAGCGGCTGCGGCGCCTCGAGTCGGTCGAACCGCGCGCCTTTCGGGCCCTGACGGTGCTGCGCGAGCTCACGCTCGAGGTGCCCGTCGGCCGCGGGGGCGCTTCCGTCGCGGACGTGGTCGCGTGCGCGCCGTCGCTGGAGGTGCTTACGCTGGCGGTGCGCGCGCCGCGGCTGGAGGCGCAGCTGCGTGGCGTGCGCGCGGGCCGGCTGCGCGCGGTGGAGGTGCGCGGCGCGCGCTTGCGCGAGCTGGCACCGGCTGCCTTCTCGGCGCTCGGCGCGGCGCGCGCGCTCACGCTGCGCCTGCGCGGCACGGCCGTGTCGCGCCTGCCTCCCGGCCTGGCGCAGCCGCTGGCGCGCGTGCCGCACCTGGCGCTAGACTTCAGCGACAACGAGCTCGTCGAGTTCGCGCCGGCGGTTCTGTACCCGAACCTCACCGGGTGGAACCGCTTCGCCACAAAGCTGCTGCCGGGTAAGCGGTTCGGTTCGATCGTCGCAGGCGCCGAGCGTCGGGAGCGGGCTCGGACTGACGGCGTGCACTGTTGCAGGTGGGCTGGTGGTGTCGGGAAACCCGCTGCGCTGCGGGTGCGCGGTGTCGTGGCTGGGCGCGTGGCTGCGGCGCTGGACGGCGGAGGTGGGCGGCTGGTCGCGCGAGGCGCGCGCCGCGGCGCGAGCGAGCGCGTGCGTGTCGGGTGGTGCGGGGGGCGGTGCGGGGGGCGGTGCGGGCGCGCGGCTCGCTCTGCTGGCGCTGCGCGAGGGCGAGGCGGAGTGCCGCGCGCGCGCGCTGGCGAGCCGCGGCCGCCGCGCGCGCGCTGCGCCGACGCCGACGCCGGCGTTCTTCTGGATGATTCTGCTGCACTCCGTGAGCTAGTGACTATCTGCCCGAGTTCGCTGCACTCGTTAGCTTTGACGATATTTCGCGTAAAGTGTCGGTTGAAGTGGAAGTTTCGAATTTTTTTTTAATAGCTATGTAATGAATTTGTGATTTATAACCATCAACAAACAACTTGTTCTCTTGTAAAGTAATCAGTATCTAGTGCACGAAAGATTTTGAAAAAAAAACACAAAATGACACAAAATTATTGTGAATAAAATGATTGATGTAGAAACTCGATGTAATAATATAAAGATGTGTGGTGCGAGTACATTCGGAAGATAATAAAACGCTAGTTAGGTATCAGTATAACTAGGTGACACACGGTCAACACACGTCACATGTGCGTGTGCGCTTCTGAATTCAATTTGTAAGCATATTAAGCATAATAATAATTGTACTAAATGCATTGTCCAAAAAATTTAGTTTACTTACCTAGAGGTAGCTAGTTTTTTTTTAAATTAATAAATCATACTTAGGAAAGTAAGTCACTCTGTAAACAACGACAACCCAATAATATATAACTCTAGTACCTACTGAGTTTACACAAAGTTATTTTATTAATGACCTAGATACATTGTTTAGTCAGACAGCCGAGCCGTGTCCGAGCTGGCCAGCAGACCAGGCAGCGGCGATACTAGCACCTTAGCAAGCTGTCAGTAGGTACTTCGTGTATGTACCAATACGCATTCTTATGCTTATTCCGGCTTATTCTTATTATTGAAAACTATAGATGATCTCCTGCAATAAAACATTTCTCAAGTGTTTCTAGTGGGCGGGTACGACCAAACGTCTTCAGAAAATGCACTTTTGTAAATAGAGTGTTCGAGTTAAAATCGAACACGCAGCAAATGTGCATTTTTGCTGCGATTGCAACTATGCACATTCGCTCGCGGTTCCAAAATCCAACCAGTTCGCGTTCGACCGTTTCCGAGACATCGCGGGCTCAAAAACCATTTACCATTTTTCCATTACCATTTACCATTTAGTTACCAAATAATACGTTGTGTTAAGTGATTTTCATTATAACCTTTTTGCACGTAAATTCAGTTCTTTTCTTTTACCATAACCAATACAATTAAAAGGAGCCTACAAACCACGGTGACCATACTACCGAAGTAGGCCGACCTTTTTACATGGTCCTTCGACACCAAACAGAACCAGTGCCTAAACCAAGTGATACAGTGCCACGAAACCAAGGATTGCAGTGTTTTACACAGGATCCTACAGCGGCGACTATCGTGTGGAGAATACAAGGTCAGAGCGAGCCATTTATTACTTTTGCATACCAATTGATTTTTATATCAGGAAACCAAAAAAGTCATTATGGACGCCGATACTCTATTCATTAACCAGACAGAGATCTACGAAGCTTTGACCAAGTTTCTAACCAATATCAAGAAAGATGGTTCGGAGAGAAAAACCATCGATATTTATAAGCGGAAGGCTGATATGTTGGAAGCTTATTGGACAGAATACCAAAATAATCATAGCAAGTTGTGTGAGATTGCGTCTTCTAATCATGTCTACTTTGAGAAAGGTTGTTTTGATACAGCCCAACAAGTTTACATGCATACTAGAGGGTTGATAGAAAGAACCATTGACCAGATAGGTAAACAGCAGCTGTTAGGTGTAAGCCCCCACAGACCAGAAGTAGAGGCATCGCCACAACCATCGCAGAGTGTATTTGCGAAGCAGTTAAGCTTGAGCCGAGGTCAACCAGAGGTAAGCCCCCGCAGACCAGATGTGGAGGCGCCTAAACCACCACCAAGTATTAGAACCAAGCAGCATAGCGTTAGCCAACGTGAACCAGAAATTGAGGTAGCGCCGCCGCGACAAGGTACATCATCTCGTTACGAGGAATTCCAGCCACGAGAGGTCTCTTTTTCGTCATCGGGAGGAACCAGGCTGGGATGCTTGATGAAAAAGCAGATAACCAACTTCAAAGCGCTTCAACTTCAAAGAACTGTTAGTAGAATAGATGCCGATAAATTTGAGAACAAGTGGCAGTTCGAAAACGCTCTAAAATCACTCGACAGCCGATGGGGAGATATCGATAAACTCCATTGGGAGATCGAAGGTGAAAATGGAGACTATGATAGCGTTTACCAAGAAGAATTCTGCAGATATGAGGACATATACTGTGAGCTGACTAATAGCATGCACACTAAGATGTGTGCAGTGAAGCACCGAGAGCAGTCAGCTCCTCAGATCAGTATTCCTGTATTTCACGGGACCTATAACCAGTGGGTCTCGCTTAAAGATTTGTTATGTGAGGCAATAGATAAAAATCCATCAATGTCCAACGCACAAAAAATGCAATTCTTGAAGAGTAAGGTAGCTGGAGAGGCAGAGTGCCTGATTCACCATTTACAGATCAGCTCTGACAACTATCGAGTATGTTGGGACATCCTTAGCCGTCGTTATGGTAACAAGAAGTTGATCTTTACATCCCACATCAACATACTTCTTGGACTTCCCAACATGCAACAACAGTCGCTGGCTATGGTTAAGAAGCTGCACGATGTAGCGAAGGAAACGCTACATGCCATCGAAAACCTGGGCGTGGACATCACCACATGGGATCCGCTCCTAGTGCACCTGCTAGCTCAGAAATTGGATAACGAAACCTTCACAGAGTATGTAAAATCCGTCAAAGAGCCCAGAGAGCTACCCTCTTTACAGGAGTTCCTGGGATACTTGGAGATGAAATTTACAGCTTTGGAAGCATCCTGTCGCAAGCTGGAGTCTGCTAACCAAAAAACCACAACGCCTCAACCATCAAAACCAAATCATTACCAAAACCAGAGGAAAGGTTTCGAGCGAAATAATAATCACCATTCATTTTTAAACAAAGTAAACTCGAAACCTAGTTTGAGTACTTGTCACGTTTCCCGGTCGTTAACCTGTGGAATGTGCAATGCTGAACACGGATTATGGCAATGCCCTGAGTTTCTACAAATGACACATGAGCAAAAATTAATTAAAATTGAGCAATTGGAATATTGTAATAACTGTTTATGTAATCATTTCAAGAAGCCATGTTTATCAAAAAAGCGTTGTCGCAAATGCTTAGGTGTTCACAATACATTGCTTCATGATGCTCTAGAAAACCAAAGTACAAAGATTACTGACAGTGTAGCAACCAAGGAAATAATATCGAGGTCATCTAACGTTTCCTGGGATGATGCGTCGGAGATACTCCTAGCTACCGCCGTAGTCGAGGTTACTGGAGCTGACGGCAGCCGACATGAGATGCGAGCTTTGGTCGATCAGGGGTCACAACTGTCCTTGATCAATGAGAAAGCGGCCCAAGTTTTAGGACTAAAGAGGGCTCAATTCAAAGGCCAAATCTTTGGCGTAGGTGAAAGGGAGAACAACGCTAAGGGTTCGATAGAAATAACGATTCATTCAAGCCATAGTAATTTTTCTCTACATACCAACGTAATCGTCATGAACAACCTAATCAAACAACTGCCAAATAAGTCTTTCGCCAAACCAGTGTCATGGGATCACATTCAGGGAATTAAATTGGCTGATCCGAAGTTCAATATAAGCCGACCAATAGATTTACTCCTCGGAGCCGATGTCTACAGCAAGATTATGTTAGGAGGCATTTTACGAGGTAGTAAGGATGACCAACCATTAGCCCAACAGACGCAGTTAGGATGGCTGCTCTGTGGGTCAACTAAACCACACTACCATTGTAATGTCGTTCTCAACCACACCGATGATTTATTGGAACTTTCTGAGAACGAGGTCATTAACCAAAATATTGGTACGTCCAAAGAAGACCATAAGTACCTGCAGAGTTTTACAGAAACCACAAAGAGGCTTAAAAGTGGAAGGTGTGAAGTCCGTCCTTCCCTAAAGCCGGATGTAAAAACTAATCTGGGTGCTACCAAACCGCAAGCTCTCGCTCAATTTGGAAATTTGGAGAGAAAGCTAGAAAACAGCAAGGGATCGAAAAATGAATACCATAACTTCCTGAGCGACAACATCAATCTGACCAACATGAAACCATCAATTATTAACCAAACGCCCGAGTGCTACTCACCAAACCATGCAGTTACTCGGGCTGAACCAACTACTACCAAACAGAGGGTTGTTTTCAATGCCTCAACCAAGTCATCGTCAGGATACAGTGTGAATGACATAAGTTGCTTGTCAAACTATCAGATGGACGTGTACTGCTGGAATGATTCAACGGCGGCGGTACCAGGGTGCATTACAGGCAATCCAGCCCGCTGCAAACCATTTGAATCAAATCGGGCAATGCTTATCACCAAAATAATACCAGCAAACCATTGGCTATGCGTTGAAACCACCGAATATCCAGCCGATTGTGCACGAAATGGGTTAACTGCCAAGCAGCTCAAAAGCCATAGCCCATGGTGGCAGGGGCCTCCATGGCTAGAATCGTTTACAAGCCAAGACGACCAAACCATTTACGAAACCACCCTAGAAAAAAGGACCTCGTATTTAAAGCAAACGATTGCAGTAATCCAAACAAAGCAGAATTACGCAAACATGATTGAAATAATAATTATTTTTTTCAATAAAATTAGCATAATTACAAAAATAATTCGCATCGTCGCTTGGATACTAACAATACCAGCTTGCAAAAAACAAGTTCACCAACCTTACCTCGAATTGCGCGAACCACGGCAAGCAAAAATGCTGATAATTAAAATAATGCAACGAATAGAATTTGCAACCGAGACAGATTCTATAGATAAGCATGGAAGGGTGCAATCACCGAAAAAAAATCCCAACTTAAATCCCATGAAGGATGAGCAAGGAATATTACGCGCATATGGCCGATTGAGAAACGCCAATATCAGTTTCGAGATGAAGAATCCCATTATTTCACCTCACAACCATCGATTCATAGCATTATTGATTAACCAGGTCCATAAACTAACTTTCCACGGAGGAGTGCGTAGAAGGCAGGATCCCGAAAGACAATACCAGCTCATGGGGGACTCGCCGGAAACCAGAGTGAACTCAGAAAACACCTTCCATCCCTGCGGAGTGGACTACACAGGTTTTGTCAAGGTTAAGGCAAGCAAGGGACGTGAAATTAAAAACCAAAAACCACCAGAAGCAGACAAATCAACACCAAAACCAAAAACGAAAGGAATAGTAAAATCTACCATCGCAATGGTAGCTATGACGCTACTTTGCCTCACAATGATAGTCTCTCCAGCTCACAGCCTTCACGAAATAAGACAATTACCAGACAACCAGACGTTATATTTTGACCCCATATCCAAAGTACAGCTTATCCGAGACAAGTGGACTTTAGTCGTGTACTACGATATGGCACCATACTGGAGAGGCATCAATACTTACAGATTTTAAACTATTTAGATAAACTGTGCGGGACTATTGAAAAACGATCGCAATGTAACACGGTCGTTCAACAAGCCCGCCACGATTACCAGGAATTGGATTATTACAACGAACTTTTGTTAGCGCAGCATTTTGACGTCCACGCTAGACGCCGGCGCAATGTGGCGCAGACAGGTAGGCGCCGGCGGCGGGGCCTCATAAACGGAGTCGGATATCTTGCAAATGAATTGTTTGGAGTGCTCTCACGATTTGCTGATCAGTATGTCAAGGACATTGAAACCATTAGCAACAATGAGAAGCATCTATCAAAGTTATGGAAAAACCAGACCTCCATAATTGAAGCGGAGTTTAACATGATGAAGAAAATGGAAACCACCATAGACAAGCATCACAAACAAATAAACAAGAAACTTCTGGACCTTCAAGACAACACCAGCATTCTTCAGCGTGAGATTCAAAACATCTCCTACGTTCAAGACTTCACGCTGTCGGCAATGGCTGGTAACAGTCTTCTACAAGGTCTAAAGCGAATACAAGATACGCTGCTCGACACCATAACTGATTGTTAACGCCTACGCTTTTATTTACGGCAATGTTCTTCGCACGCCTAGCTGGAATCTACGAGGCTCCAGTGGTGTTTCTACGCAACGTCACTTCATTTTTTCTATCGGCAAGCAATCATTGCTCCTCTGTATTTTTAATCAAAAAACACTGTAAAAAGGACATTATACACCTAAATTCAGTTCGGAAGTTTCATTTGTGTTCCCCTGTGCACAAACATCTGGCGACCGTATCAAGAACTGCAAAAATCTTCGGATAATCAACAATCCACGAACGTGGCCGGTCAAGACGATCCGCACGCCGCCGCCGCCATATCGGCCCGGCTACAAATCGCATCGAAGCCAATTGCTGTACCAAACACAGCTATTTACGGATTCCTGGAGGTCCATCCATTGCAGCCATCGCCGGTTATCGATCAGCAATCAGCATCGAGCCGCAGCTCAGGCCAATGCAGATAAGTGACCATCCCATATCTTGTCCCGCCATTACATCCAAAATACCTAAATTTCCCGAACACTTTTTACATATTTCCTCAAGTTTATTTGTTTGCTACTTGTGCTAAATACCTTTATACAGTGTTACTTTACGTAAATCAAACATTCAATTCAATCAATTCCCATAACTTATTGTTAAAATTGCTTGTAACAATTTCATACCCACGTTAACAATTTCAAACAAAGAAAGGTTTTCTTTCTTCTATTTTCAAGTCAAACTTACAAATACGTAAATGCATAAAATAAATAATCCACTGCATTCAAAACATGTTCCTATCTTTGTGTAATTCATAGTTTATTTTGCAATCAATTTACATTCTTCGACGAACATTCCAGGCAAACGCTGCGCGTGCGCACATACCTACCTGTGCTGTACCTACCGCTGCCACGGGCTGGGTATGTAATACAGAAGTGCAGAGCTGTGTACGGTCCCTAAACAGCGGGATCAGAGTGTAGCAGCGCCGGAATCCCGTAAAGGTGACGCCTAGTCGAGGAGCGTGAGCTAAATTTATTACTTTATTTACACATTACAAATTTTATTTGTAACTATTATTATTTCAAACTATTATTTGTACTGAGTTTCACTTCTATGTTGTACTAACTTTTGTTTATGGCTTGTACCTAAATTAGAATAGAATAGAATAGAATAGAATATAACTTTATTGTACACCAGAAGAAAAAAAACACAATCAAGGAAATAAAAATAAATAATAGTGTGACAATGGGCGGCCTTATCGCTAAAAGCGATCTCTACCAGGCAACCTTTGGATGGACAGGATATATAAAGTAGAAGAGGACGGTGGCGCACATAATAATAATAAGGGAATAAAACTTATAATTTAAAACTACAAACCCTACATACTAATATCATAAATGTATAGATAAGATATATAAAATATACATAATAAATATATAATATATAAATAAATAAATTAAGATAGGTATATAGATAGAGACATACAAACCAAAGAATATCAAGGAATACATACAAATACATAATTAAAATTCTAAACAAGTGTTAAGATGGAGGAGAAAGTGAAGACAAGTAATGTTGGAAAACTAAGTTTTTAAAGATAGGAAGAGACTGAGCATGCCGGATTGAGACTGGAAGAGCATTCCAGAGTTTAGCAGCTTTGCAAGTGAAAGATCTACCGTAGAAATCTGACGTGTGAGTGGGAGTTTTCAGCTGTCGGGTTTCAGATGAGCGCAAGGATCGAGGATTGGAGAGGTGAAGGAACTCAAAACGTTCCTTGAGGTAGGCTGGCGTAGAAGGGAGGTAAAGGATGTTGTAAAGGAGAGAAAGGATGTGAGCATTCCGGCGAAGACGGATGGGTAGCCACTTAAGCTTATGACGGTACTCAGAGACGTGATCATACTTTCGTAGGCCAAATATAAATCTAATAGAAACATTTTGAAGACGCTCAAGTTTATTGAGTTGGTCTTCAGTCAAGTCGAGATAGGTGGCGTCTGCATAATCGAGAATAGGAAGCAACAATGATTGTGCTAGCGCAATTTTAGTGGACGTTGGAAGGAAATTACGCAACCTAAAATTAGTTTTACTTTCAGTCAATATTAAGAAACTTTATTCTATACGTTACCAAAACAAAATTACTGATTGATTGTAATTCATGATGGGAGGTGAAACTAGTGCAAAGGACTCTCAGAGTTTACTTGATTTGATTGTCAAACGTAGCTCCATAAAGGGCCAGATTACTAAGTTTAAAAATTATCTAGCTCATGCAAGTTTGAAGGAAACTCTAAGTTCAATTGAGCTAGCTGAAGTGACACTCAGGCTTGGTAAATTTGAGTCCCTTTCAAATCGTTTTGACGACTTGCAGAGTCAGATAGAAGTTTTGAACAGTGGTAATTTAACTGCAGAAGTCGATGAGCGAGATGACATTGAGCAGCTGTTTATTTCAAATATTGCTTTCGCTCAAAATATAATTCAAAAATACAACGCGAGCAAGCATGACGAAAGTAATTACAAAGATTTTAACACGAGTCAGCTATCTTCTCAATGCAATGTCGATCATCGTGAGTCATTGGGTTTTAAGTTACCTCAAATACAAATTGCAAAGTTTGACGGATCTTACTTCCGTTGGCTTGAGTTCCGGGACACGTTCTCATCGCTGATCCACAACAGTGAACGCCTCGCACCAATTCATAAGTTCCATTACTTGTTATCCTATGTAACGGGCGATGCGGCACGTATCATGTCTAATTTCGAGGTTTCCAGCGCTAACTATAAAAACGCCTGGAAATTGTTGTGCGATCGTTATGATAATAAGCGTCAGTTGATAAATCACCATTTAAATTCCTTGTTAGATATTCAAACGGCAACTCGTGAATCTGATAAGTCATTGAGATTTATGGTAGATCACATCACCAAAAACCTGCGTGCGTTGTCTAGCCTAGGGCAGCCTACGAACCACTGGGATGTCCTGATAATCCATATTATGTGCGCAAAACTAGACAATCATTCTCTTTTGAAATGGGAGGAGTTTCGTGGCGCGTTGGATGACGTACCTAACTTGGAACAATTTTACAAATTTTTAATTGACCGTGCTGACGTTCTCGAATCTATAAACCGGAACTCCAATAAATCAACTCAATCAACACACAAAGCTTCTAATGCTAACAATAATCGAGCCAATACAAAATCGTTTGCATGCGCCAGCGATGAAGGAACCACGCCTTCTCCTCGTATAACTTGCGTCGTCTGTAGTGAAGGGCACCGCATATATGATTGTCCCACCTTCATAGCAAAGAGCGTAGAAGAGCGCATAGCTGAAGCGCACCGACTAAAACTATGTACCAATTGTTTAAGGCTCGGACATAGAATGCAGACTTGCCGCCTAGGCCCATGTCTCAAATGCAAAGGGAGACATAACACACTCATACACAAACCACCCAATACTACCAACAATGATGTATCTACTTCCAATGTCGCCACGTCGATTCCGACTGAGACTGAGGATGCTAACGTTGATGATACTGTAGTACATTTGTCCAAACAAAGTTCAAATCAAGTTTTGCTGTCTACCGCTTTCATCGAGGTGGCCAATCCTCGGACGAACCAAACCGAAAGAGTTCGTGCCCTATTAGATTGCGGAAGCCAGTCCTCTTTTATTACGCAGTCTCTGAAAGAGAAGCTGTCGTTGCCATCCAACTCCAATTGTCATGTCAATGTAATTGGCATAGGTAATCATCAAACTGGTCAGGTCACAGAAACTTGCGTGGCACAATTGAAGTCATTAGTCAACCAGTTTAATGTCACATCAGGTTTCTTGGTATTGCCTCAATTGACAGGTCATGTTCCTAAATTTCCAATCGATGCAAAACAATTGCAAATATCCAATGAATTTAAGCTAGCAGATCCTATGTTTCACCAACCAGCGCCGACTGAAGTCCTCATCGGTGCCGATCTTTTCTGGGAAATTCTTGGCCGCGAGCAACATGCTCTCGGTCCCAATAATCCAAAATTAAGAAGCTCCCAGTTTGGTTGGATTATTTCCGGTCCTATGCATACCAACAATAAGACACTCAACAAAACTATCCAATGCAATCATTCCATTCTTTCTAACACATTGAATGATGACGACAATCTAATTCATCAAGAGCTAACTAAATTCTGGGAGCTTGAAGAAGTTCCCCTGCGATCCAAACTAAGCGAAAGCGAGAAGGCATGTGAAGCCCATTTTTTATCCAATACAGTCCGTCTCAATTCAGGCAGGTTCTCTGTAGGCTTACCTCTCAAAGATTCACCCGATGCTCTTGGAGAATCATACCATTTAGCGAAGAAGCGATTGCTCAACTTAGAAAGACGATTCAAGAGACAACCAGAAGTCAAATCACAATATGTTGAATTCATGCGAGAGTATTCCGACCTTGGTCATCTCTCAGAGTCTCCGATAGCTAAACCAGACAATTCCTATTTTCTATGTCATCATGCTGTCTTCAAGGACAGCAGCGAGTCCACTAAAATAAGAGTCGTGTTCGATGGCTCTGCTCCAACTTCATCAGGGCATTCCGTCAATGATATCCTTTTGGTAGGCCCAAATATGCAAGACTCTCTTTTCTCCATTCTAGTAAGAGCACGGCAATACAAATACCTCCTCACGGGAGACATTGAGAAGATGTACCGTCAATGTTTAATTAAAGATGGGGACAGAAATCTCCAGCTCATACTTTGGAGAGAGGATGAGTCCATGCCTATCAAGACTTTGCGACTAAATACTATTACTTACGGAATGGCAAGTTCTAGTTATTTAAGTACGCGATGCCTCTGGCAACTAGGTGAAGAATGCTCTGACCCCACAATCAAAGAAATAATACAACATGATCATTATATCGATGACCTAATTACAGGAGCTAGTAATGAAAGCTCACTGCGTTACGTCCATCAAGCTGTATCTGCAGCTCTACAGAAAGGCTGTTTTAATCTCAGAAAGTTTAAAACCAATTTACCTGCTATATTAGAATCAACCTCTTCAAGTTCAAACGATAAATTGATTATAAGTGAATCTACCTCTACGTTAGGTATAGGTTGGAATCCATCTACAGATCAATTGCATTTTCCATTCAAGATTCCGCCTCCATCTGATGATCAAGCCCTAACCAAAAGATTGATTCTGTCATCTTTATTCAAAATATTTGATCCTTTGGGATTGTTAAGTCCATGTGTTATAAAGGCCAAAATATTATTGCAACAGTTGTGGTTGCACAAACTATCATGGGACGATCCTATTCCCAATAACATTCAAAAGGAATGGAATAATTTTGCTAAGGCTATACCTACTCTTCTTAGTCTTGAGATACCCAGATGGGTACTGTGTGACTCACCGACATACGTAGAGCTCCATTCTTTTAGTGATGCCTCGCAAAGTGCCTACGGAGCTTGCATTTATTTGCGCTCTGTGGATTCCAACAACAAGGTTACTGTAAGGTTGCTATGTTCAAAATCTAAAGTGTCTCCAATTAAAGCAACTACAATCCCTCGCCTAGAGCTATGCGCTGCACTATTGGCAGCCAAATTATGTAAGGCCGTTAGGGAATCGCTAAGACACGATATACAAACCCAAGTCCATTGGTGCGATTCGTCAATCGTGCTAGCCTGGCTACGTAGCAGCTTCCAAAATTTGAAAACCTTTGTCTCGAATAGGATTTCAGAAATTAGCGAACTAACCAATTCTGCATCTTGGCGTTACGTACCCACAGCCGCTAATCCTGCTGATCTCATATCTAGAGGTGTAAGTCCAGATCAAGTGAGTACCCTAACGCTGTGGTGGTCAGGTCCATCATACCTATCTCAACCAGAAAGTTCTTGGCCTGTCTTAAATCATAAAACTGATTTTACGGATTTACCAGAAACTAAAACTACATCAACTATGACTAACTTAACAACTAAAAATGATCCTATTATAAATTTTCAAAGGTATTCTAACTTAACTAAATTAAAACGAACATTTGCTTATTTCATGCGTTTTATATACAATACAAAAAATCCTAACAATCGACTTACCGGTCCGTTGTCAGTTGAAGAACTAAATAAATCATTTCTTAGCTTATGTCGCTTATCACAGTTAGAGTCCTTCGGGCCTGAGTATAACTTACTTGCAAACAAAAAATCTCTAGGTCCTAAATCTCACATTTTATCATTGACTCCGTTTTATGGCGAAGATCTTGTCATTCGAGTCGGTGGTCGATTGGATGCATCAGATTTTAATTTCGACAAAAAGCATCCCGTGCTTTTGCATGCTAATCATCATTTTACCAAAATGTTATTCGAAGACGAGCATAAACGTAATCTTCATGCTGGACCACAACTGCTACTTGCTACTATTCGCGAATTTGTGTGGCCTATTAATGGTAGATATCTGGCTCGACGCACTTTTCATAACTGTTTCAAATGTAGGAGACTTCAAGGAAAGACTATGAAACCAAAGATGGGTAACTTGCCATCCCAACGCGTTACTCCAAGCTTCCCATTTCAAACTGTAGGCTTCGATTTTGCCGGACCATTTTTTATTTTGAACAGGAAACGACGTGGTTCGGTGATCGTAAAGTGCTATTTATGTGTTTTCGTTTGTTTACGGTACAAATGCATACACCTTGAGGCCGTCAGTGATCTCTCAAAGGACGCTTTTATCATGACATTTCGTCGATTCGTGTCCCGTCGCGGTAGACCAACTGAAGTGTTCTGTGATAATGGGCGCAATTTCGTAGCAGGTGCGAAAGAAATTAATAAGTTCTTAAAGGCTAATGTCGATTCCTTATCTGATTTTGCAAGTGAAGACGGAATTAAATTTGTATTCTCTCCAACTTACGCTCCTCACTTTGGCGGAATCTTTGAGGCCGGTGTTAAATCCGCCAAATTCCATATTAAACGCACTATGGGTAATTCACATCTAACGTTTGAAGAATTATCAACACTTTTCGCACAAGTAGAGGCAATATTAAACAGTCGTCCTCTATGTCCACTATCTTCCTCTCCCGATGATTTCCTTTGCCTGACTCCTGGGAACTTCCTCATTGGTCGGGCTCTCACCGCTCTGCCCTCACCTGTTTTGGAGGACTGCAATCTAAACAATCTGCAACGCTACGCTCGACTGCAGCAAATACATCTTCACTTTTGGCAGCGTTGGCAGCGAGAATATATTGCTGAGTTGCAGCAACGATACAAGTGGAAGACCAATTCGTCAAGCCCAAACGTTGGAGACTTGGTGCTTCTACAAGAAGACGATGCCCCGCCGCTCTGCTGGAGACTTGGTCGCATATCAAGACTATTCTACGGCCCACACGATAAAGTACCCAGAGTTGCTGATGTTAACACGACTAGAGGATGTGTACGCCGCCCTTTGGTCCGTCTGGTTGCCCTACCTACCTCCGAAGAATTAGAGGGTTGAAAACCGATGCTTTTCAACGGGGCCAGGATGTTAACGCCTACGCTTTTATTTACGGCAATGTTCTTCGCACGCCTAGCTGGAATCTACGAGGCTCCAGTGGTGTTTCTACGCAACGTCACTTCATTTTTTCTATCGGCAAGCAATCATTGCTCCTCTGTATTTTTAATCAAAAAACACTGTAAAAAGGACATTATACACCTAAATTCAGTTCGGAAGTTTCATTTGTGTTCCCCTGTGCACAAACACTGATATTTACCACGGTCAATTAAGCACGCACTTGCTAACACCAACACAACTTAAACGTGAGTTAAAAACCATACTTGGCCAGATGTCAAGCGAACTCACGCTACCAATAACCAACATAGATACTGATATTCAGTACATGTACCATTTATTGAAAGTCAAAGCTAGAGCCACACAAAAATACATTGTAATTGAAGTCACCTTTCCACTGATCAGTAGGGAAAGTTTCAAGCTCTACAAGCTCACACCCATTCCTCACCAATCAGATCAGATTAATACCAGTATCCGAGTATGTAGCAGTCAACCTAAAGAAAGACTCTTACTTCTCTATAACCACAACAGAGATAAATGAATGTTTACTCTATGGCACGACGCATCTATGCCAGCTTTCGAAACCAATCCTTACCATAAAAGAGGATGAAAACTTTTGCGAAATAAATAGATCAACCAACAAATGCAAGGTAGTCAAATCCACCTGCTCCAATATATGGGTCGACCTTCATTTGACGTCTCAGCATTTATACTTTTGCTGCGATATGTACACAATAAAAGTCATATGTGGAGATCGTGTTACGATTCATCAGCTGAGTCGAAGCGGGGTTATTGGCATAAGCCAAGATTGCATAATCAAAGGCAACGACTTCACATTATATTCGATCCGTCACCAGTCCAACCAGCTCAACATATCGCCAACAATATACATGCCTGAACTCGACCAGCTAAATCACATTATCAACATAAAAATACCAGACGAAATAACAGATGATGCAAACCTGAACATATCCATGACCAGTTTGGGAAAGGCCATCGAGAAGCTAAAGAACAGTGATGCCGAAGTGGATGAGTTATCGTCTCATAACATTCACCACTACGCTCTCGGCTACATAACTTTAGCGGGAGCATTGTGCACAGCAGCAGTCTGCATGTGGAAGAGCGGCAGATGCCACCTTCGCCGGGAACCTGCTCCTGGGCACCGCGGCGAGGAGCGCTGCCGACAGAGGTCTGCAGCGCCCTCGCCGGCTCCGAGACCTCGGCGTCGAAGCGGAAGCCCCTACCGACAAGAGGCGGTCGGGGCTCTCGCGCCGCCGGGGCCCACCAGTGTTAAAAGTGAAGTGCTCAGTGCAAGTGAACTAAACAAGCATAGTGAAATCGCTTTTCGGCTCCACAGTTATGCCAAACGTTGGCCTAGTGCGAACTACAGTGCGGTTAAACGAGGCAAGATGGACACGAACAGGGGGCATACGAATAACGGAATTCCGATTGAAGAATCTATTGTTTAATGTTTTATAAGTTTTATATACAACCACTGTGCTTTTATTATTCGCTTTTTACTTATTACTTTTATAAGATATTATTATTAATTATTACTTGCCATGAGCTTGAAATGTTTTGCTTGAAATTATAATTGATGTTAAGATGATTTACAACCATCATGCACCAGATATGTACTTTCATCTCACATTTCATCTTGTTCTCGGGAATATGTTCGAGTTAAAATCGAACACGCAGCAAATGTGCATTTTTGCTGCGATTGCAACTATGCACATTCGCTCGCGGTTCCAAAATCCAACCAGTTCGCGTTCGACCGTTTCCGAGACATCGCGGGCTCAAAAACCATTTACCATTTTTCCATTACCATTTACCATTTAGTTACCAAATAATACGTTGTGTTAAGTGATTTTCATTATAACCTTTTTGCACGTAAATTCAGTTCTTTTCTTTTACCATAACCAATACAATTAAAAGGAGCCTACAAACCACGGTGACCATACTACCGAAGTAGGCCGACCTTTTTACATAGAGATTATATTTTTATAACAAAATTACTTTAACTTTCATGTAATCCCATACCATACCCAATTAATTAATTACTAATACAAATGAACAGCCATCTTGTAGGTAATTGCTATCTTTGGATTATTTTTTGTAATTCCCCTCAAGACGATGAAACATCTGGAACCGTGGCGTTCTGTCGTTCATATTTTTCACTTCACTTACACTGACATCAGCCTCACGCACAGAGTCCAGCGTGGCTGTGGGGCCGCTTGCCCAAGGCGTAGGTAGAGGTCTGCGTTAGCTCTACATCAGATCTCATAACTGTTTTACCGTGAAAACGTTCGGTGCTTGCTTGCTGGCATTTTTACATGATATATTTTTCAGGGGATTAACTGGTAACCTGCCTTCTGTCCATTACATAATATATGTCCAAACATAGTTTGCCTATATTTTTGAGGAATACTACATGTCGCGAATGTGGGATCAAAGACATAAAGCAAAATATGGACATAGCCTCGTTATTAAGGTATAGGTACGTACCGCATTTGATGGAGTGGTCACGTGACGCCGCCGGCCGAGGCCCGACCGTAAACTTCTTCAATAAACGCTGCCCAACAATAAAATATTCAATACGTTACCAGAATTCGACGAGTTTTACAACCCTCTCAAAAATGTATATAAGGCTCTCAGCCATGTCCATACTTTGCGCCGCATCCACATTAACCGCGAACGTTACGTTACCATCGTAAAAGCATCCCATCTAAGCCTCAATTACTTCAAAAAAGATCTGACGAATTCCTTTATGCGATTACTTGGCGTAGCAAATATCGTAGCGGCACTACGGCGTAGCCAATCTCGTAGTATTCTACGAATGGTCTTACGAGATGGAATGTTATTATTTTGGCGAATAGCTTTGTTAGTCAGAAAGGTTTCGTAGTGAAATGGCATTAGCGTTGATCTCGCAGAGCCGCGGGCAGCGGGCAGCGGGCGCGGGGTGAGGGGCTTGTGCGAGAGGAGGTAACGTAAAAGTGTATCTTCTGCTCTTTTATGATGAGCAACTCATTTAGTGGCGAACTTGTGACCGTATATTGGTGAAATAAGCAGTCAGCGCGTGCGAGCGGCGGTGGTGACGGTGGCGGCGACGGCGACGGCGACGGTCAGGGACGCACGGGGTTGGATAGTATGGACGATGCCTATTACTTTCTTAAAACTCTTGTAGATTAGTGCAAAAATAGTACTAGCATTTTTTTTTTGTAGTTTCACACAGCAATGGATCGACGTGATTTCTACGCAAGCGAAGCCGTGGGAGAGCTAGTGGTGTTACGAGTTGTTTGTGAATAGTGAGGAGCGGGGGGAGCGGGGGGAGCGGGTCGCCTCTGAAACGTACCTAATGGATCAAAGTAAGTTTTGACCGATAAAAGTACTGACACACCTCGGTTTATTTCTGCCCTTGCAATAATAAGTATCCCGAGATACGCGGCGCGACTCCCGCACGACATGGGTGCCCGATTGAAGTACCCAGCTACTGAGGTTAGTGATGTTCTTTTATACGAATGAAATTTACTTATCCAGAGTTTTGTACCTCCTGTTTACTTCTGTGTAACTTTGAAAATATAAAAGTTACCTGTTCATAAATTTTGGATTATACCATACACTCTGTTAAAATTTTAAATGTTTACACTTCCAAATACGTGTAGGTACATGTCTGAAATTAAAAGTTTTGATTTGTATACTACTTAATTGATAACTTTGTGCAAATTGCTATGTTTGTTTGTTGTAACGCGAAGCTTCCTGACAATTACCTACCTCAAAGACATCCCGTGAACTCACACTGAACAATTAAAAGTATCGTGTTGTCACGAGTGGAGGGGGGACGGGTTGGAGGGGGTGCCCGGGAGAGGAATGGGGTGCAGCGCACTAAGCTGGAGAAGGGGACAAGATGCGTGATTCAGTTTCAAGTTTACTTAATTAGTGAGTGTGTTTCGTCGCGCTGCGCAACGTTCAACATAATATTTATATAGTAGGTACCTACCTACCTATGTAACTTATTACAGTAGAACTAAACTAAATAACATAATATGGGTAGAGATACATATACTTTTTACAAAATTCATGTATTCTGTAAAGTAATAATTTGTTTGCCACTCCAGTATTACAGCGCATGCTGTACCTACTGCTTCTTTACGAGACTACTACGAGGATCGTGTTGTATTTTTAGTCACTTCTAATTCTAATTCTAATTCTAAATGGGGGAATAAGATCTGCACTGACGTCCCGCGTTGGGGTGTATTGTGCATTGTCCCCCTGCTGACCTCACCCCAGCCAGCCCAACTCCTTAAAGTAACGGAGAAGGACCCTGGGTTGGTGGCAACATTGTTCGAGAATCCCCGTTGATGCTGTGGATGAAGAGGAGCAGGATCCGATCACCTCCTGCATTCCTGTTTTGAGCCTAGCTTCATTTGTGGCAGTGCAATGTAGTACAACGTGTTCCACTGTTTCTTCATGCTGAAGACAGCCGCGACAGAGGCCGCTGTCTGTAGCTCCAATCTTAAGGAGATGGTGGTTGAGATCACAGTGGCCCGTGATGATGCCCACCATCAGCCTTAGGTCTTCGCGATTCATCTTCAGTAGCGTTGTTGTCACGTGTTTGTTTAGTGTTGGGAACATAACCTTTGAGTGTTTGCAGTCTAATCTGCGCTCCCATAGCTTCTGATGTTCCTTTTCGGAGTTCAGTTTTAACCGGTTTTTAATCTCTGTTGATGAGGGTCTACAGAGGCTGATATCGTATGTCGTTGGTGTTTGTTTTGCACCTTTTTTTGCTAAGGAGTCAGCCTTGTTGTTCCCTGGACATGTTCCATGACTTTTTGTCCATTTTACTTTAACAATGTGTCTCTCGGACAACTTTTGAAGAGCACTTCAAATTAAGAAGTATTATTATTTAATTTGAACCATCTTGACTGAATAACTGAGTTGAATCGCGTGAGACTGTGGGCGCTCGCGAGTGCGAGTGTGACTCACGTGTCGGGTAACTTTGTAACTTTCTCGAGTCAGAGCTTTTGTAGGTCGTCGTCTCGCTGCTTACAGTTTATATATAACTGGTAGCGCCATCTCGCGTAACTGCACTTTCCACAAATTGTAGCGACCGAGTAGAGATGGGGTACAGTCTAGGCTTCCGCAACGTGCACGAAACCTACTACTTACGATTTTTGTGAAATGGTTTGGTTATTTTACCGACCGTGGTTATTTTAGATTGGTTATCTTTCTGTGCGATATTAAATACACGCATTATGTAGCCGCATGTGTATTTGTGACATCTGTGTATATTCACGCACTTATAAAATAAGAAAGTTGAGTGAAAATAGACTTTACCCAAACTCGCTCATCAAGAATTTCTAATTTCTAATCAATTAATCTTTAAGAATTATTGCTAATTATACTAAAAATAAGAGTGTAGTAGCGGCTGTGTAGCGGGAGAGGTCCGCGTAGCAGCTGCAGTGCGTAGCATTGGAACATGTCCGGCGGCGTGGCGTCAGTACATAATCACTTCTAATAAATGATCAGACACGCAGGTACTGTGATGAGCCAGTACGTGGGTACGAGTACATACACACTCGTACATAAATAAATTGTAAAATGATATCCCAAGTGCTGGCAAAGTCAACCGTGTAGGTACTTACTAACTTCGCCTGAATTTACGGCCACTTTAAGTTTGGCACATTCTGTGTGAGTTTATAACTAGCGCATAATGTATCCTCTCCACTTCGCAATACAAACACTTGGTGAGCTGCCATCGCACCAATTAAAACTACCGCTCACTACTAAAGTTGCGGGGAGTAGGTACCTACAACTGGTACAAAATATTATACATTTCAGTTTTTGAACGTGCTCTTTTGTGAGTGTCGAGTAAACTTGGTGCGCTATTTAAGAGCTTATCAACACAGTTGATGCGCTTTTTGAATCGTGCGTGATGGTAAACTGAGATATCTGTCGTAGACTTCAGTGGGATAAGGGAAGGAAGATGACCATTAAAATGTCAAGCTATTTTGTACGCGTGTACTTTTGGTGAACATTATTAGTGCCTCTTCGTTTTTGATGTAACTAGCAGATGAACTTCTGCAATCCGATATCAAAGTGCAGCTTTATTAAACTCCCGCAGAGTAGGCACAGAAGGATGCGTTGTACTCTTTTCCCGGTTTCAGAGGTTATTGAGTCGAGTACCTAGGTACACTTCACCACGTTAAATCTCAGCTAATGATCAGTGATCTCAGCTCTCAGTGATGCTTGAAATGATTGTAGTAATCTATTGGCCCTTGCGGATGGACACGCGAATGCCAGGAACCAGTGCTGACCCCCTGAAGGGTGGGCGCAGCTCCTGTTCGAACCGAGCGGGCTTATTTATTCGCAAGAAGATGTCCTGTTAACACCATCGCGGATGACTTTTAATATCGTACAAAATGTGAAAAGAAAATTTTTCTTAAAATTAGACAGTAAACTCGTTACCAGGATAATAAATACTGCAGCAACGGGTAACCTCGTTTTCTTTATCAATAAAACTGCTACAAAGCCACGCAATAAATATAAAAAGCTCAAAACAAAAGGCAACTCTTCAACTGAGTACACGCTGTCGAAGCCAGCCACCGCCGCCATGTTGTGAGTAGGTAGTAAGTACATTTATTTAAAATGCTGCGTTTAAACAAGTGATTGCATGTTGCCGTAGTTCAGTTTGCAATAGCGTTTCCTGAAGGTAGGCAGGTACAAGTCCAAGAGACAGCCTTCATACGCGAGCTGCTTTGCAATTACATTATGGCTCAGACTTGTTACAGTCTACTTTGATTTACCCAAATTTCTGTAATACATTTGCTCCAATATTACTCACTCTGCAATGTTATCGTATGGGTTATAGTCAAATTGTTATTTTACGATAAATTAAAGTTAAACACGATTATATAAGTTTGGAACATTTGATAAATGAATCGCTAACGACTCCCAGCCCCCCAGCCCCCCACCGCCACCACCCCCCGGCCCCGCGGCCACCCATCGTTTGAGATTGTTGCGAACTCCAAATATTGCCATTCCTATTCTAACTCGCGGTGATATTATTCAAAAGAAACTCTGTTTCAGTCAACTTTTTGCAAAGTATTTATTAGTTATTCCCCAACTTTTGAATGATTAATGCTCCATTCGTGTTACTGGTAGTCGTAAGTACCTACAAAATATAGTGTAAATTCAGGTAAAATCATTTATTAGAAGCCCACGCCAGCTGGTACTGAGGTAAAGCGAATTACTTAACTTTGCAGCAAACTATACAAGCTGGCGTTATTGCTAGAATACATGTCCATTCTATGGACAATCCCATCACGGAGGAAATAACACGAGGCAACACGTTTGCATTGTTGGGAATCAACGTAGCATATATTTTGTGGCCGTGGCCGTGGTGGCCCCGGCTGAAGAATAGGCCCCTCCATATCTACCTATCCGCGGATGTCGTAAGAGGCGACTAAGGGAAAAAGCTAGGGGATGGGCAGCAGCGTCCCTCATTTTAACAACGATAGTTCTAACTGCGCTCGCCAACCCGCATGCCCAGCGTGGCGAGTATGGGCAAATCCCCCCACATGATAAGGAATGAATTCGCTGTCTGTGGGGGAGGCCATGTTCAGCAGTGGATGTCGTACGGCTGAAATGATGATGATATTTTGTGGGTTCTTTATTATTTTCAGAGCAGTTACGTGTATGAGGGGTGGGAGAGGGGATCGGGTGCAGCAGCGGGGAGCAGGCCGCACACCATCAGCCCACTGCTAATGTAGGGGGGATCAGCTGTGGACGTCCTAGGGCTGTACCAGTAATCACTATGCCAACATATCGGTAGAGCCAAGTCCTGAGCTGCGAGTCCGTAATGCTACTCACTAGTCCACGGTGAGTGGCTAAATGTGTGATCGTGTAAATGAATAGCTTGCCGGTGTTTGTAGGGGCGCTTTACGTGACACCATACAAAAACGGTAGCTATTTCACCAATCACCGGTGACAAGTGAGAAACTTGTTGCGGACTCGGGCTCCTGACTCCCACTCCAAGACGGCGAACAAATGGCAGAGCGAGGCAGCTTGACGTTCTTCCATTTCAGTTGTCAGAGCGGCTCATCCCGCAGTAGACTGTGTCTGTGTGTGTGCCCGAGCTCTACACAAACACACTGACATCGAGTGCCACGTCCTGGGCATAAGCATCAGTTTCTGTCGTTTTCATAGCTTGCGAGTCCGCCACAATAACAAATACCAATAATCGTTAGTTTAAAATGTTCTATCTACCAGTTATCCAAGTGGACCGCAGCGTACAAATCATACTCGTAGCTTGATTGGACTATGTTATTCAACTTTGAAGACAGACTCAACTTAAAATGTTATAAAGTGGTGCGTAGACTCCGACGCCGTTTCTGACAAAGGGTGGTTCATCCCGTTTGGCTGCGAATTATAAAAAAATCTGCGTCCCTCAAGAAAAATGAATACGGAGAAGTAAGTATTTTTGCCACAATCTTAAACCACTTTCTATGACACCGTGATTTACAAACTTTGTTACAATTGGTAATTTAGCTAGATTGGCTGTGTGTGTTGAGCACCGAGCACCGCACTGCGCTAGCTCACAAACGCAGCAAACATTGCTGCTAACTTTTTAACCCGCTGTGGACCAGTATATGACGCATCGGGTAGTGACCTGCACACCTGAATTGATCACTAAAGTCTTAGAATAATAAGTAGTTCAATGATTAAAGTTATATATACGATTTTTAACCATACGCGACTTGTCTGTCGCACCTTGCGACAGGTCTAGTATATCGATTCAAAAAGCACCTAAACTGATTTTAAGTGTTTACCCAAAACTTCCTACCCCCAGTAGTAAGGTTGGTTGGTTTGACCTTTGTGAACTGAGGCTCGGCGATGTCCCTTCCGATATATACAATGCGGGGAAGTACTCGTATCACCGCGAATCGTTCTACCAGAAACACGAACCAGCTTATAACCAGAATCTTCAATTACTGTCCCGGTACAACTATCGGAGGTACGACAGGTGAAAGCAAAATAAAAGAATTCAATAAAAACGTAATTCAATAAGATAATAAAAATATAGAAACTGAGCTGCCTCGGCCGGGATCCGAACCCATTACACGCGGATTTTGAGCTTAAACCAATGCGGAGGTCATCGAAATACAACCAACTTAGCCAGACCCCCCTTGCTGCATGCCGCGGGTGAATAGTGAGCTACTACGGGGGTCAGGCGGGCTGGCCGGTCGGAGCCCTAGTTAGTGAGCAGACGTGTTGCTTGTGGCAATCTGATGCAGGAATGGACTGATCCTATTTCTTGTTTTCTGTGAAATATAATGTCGTGAGGATCATTTTAAATAAATGTGAGAAGATACGCACGCATTTTTAACTTATTATTCAACGTTCAGGAAGTTTGACATCAAGACTGCTCCTTACAGCTAAATATTTGTTTGAACTAATGGAACCCCAAAACAGCTGAATTTTGCAGTTATTTTAATAAAAAAAAATTGAATAGTTTAAGTGATATTGCAAATCGGGTGTAGAATCCATTTCAGGGTAGTGTGCATATTATAAAACACCTTTTATGTACCTAAGCAGTTACTACATACTAGTACCTACATAACTTTAGAACAGGTAGGCAGGTAGACTCATCAAATAGATAATGAGAATGTCAATATGTTGAAGTACATAATGTGACTATCTGTAGGAAGGTAAGGTAAGGTAGAGCACTGCACGAACGTGACTCTCTCGACATTTCCAGTTTGTAATTAGTGTGTACTGAAAACTTTGCTTAAACTTTGAAGTGACGACACTTCGCTCCACCTTCCAAAATCATAATTGGGACAAGTTTATTTTCCGTTGGAACTCAAAACTCGGATAAAACAAAACTCTTGAGTTTTGTTTCACACATCTTGATGTGCGACGATCAAATTATATAAGTTGTAAGTATAAATAAACAGCAAATGTTCTTGAGCGGAGAACGCGGTAAGGTAACCGTAGTTTAGTGTAGTGTATTGTAGGCCGGCGATCCTCCGCGGGGGAGGTTCGTCCGCTTTCAGGAACATTACCATTGCGTTCAGTTTCGACCCACCCAGCCTAGTAGTGCATAGAAGGGACATACCTAGTATCTATAGATTTATAATTCATAATTCATTTATTTAACACAGGTATAAAAGATGTCAAGAGTTACAGAGTACAGCCATGTTCCTACTTTACAGCATGCAAATTCCATGTCAGTTATTGATTACATAGTCATAGATACATTATTATTAGCATTCAAATTATAACAATTGAAATTTAGTATTTCAAAAAAGCTTGTCAAATATGAGATACCATAGAAATTCAACATTATTCAAATTTATCACACAAATATTCTGATACACTATAATAGGCTTTTCCTGTCAACATTTTCTTTACCTTTAATTTGAATAAATTAAAAGAGTTTATTTCGTGGAAATGTGAAGGCAAGTGGTTATAACTTCGTGGCGCCATGCAAAAAATACTATTACTTAAAAGGGTAGAATGAGAAGGCAGACAACATATTTGAGTGTTCATGTTCATCATATGAAGCATAGTCGTCTCGATCCTTCTAAAACACTTACTCGGACATCGACAGTGATTACGGCTAATAATTGTGCTATTATTTATTATCCTATATATCACTACTAAAAAGTACTACTATTCAAATCACAGTGAATTAATGATAATTATGGTACACATGGAACAAGGCGGGCAAAATGTTGCTATAAAAAATAAATCATAAATCATACTTTTTATTGCCTGAAATACATGTTATAAGATGTTATACATTTTATAAAAGTCGCAATGTATTCTGCCTGTTCAGGCGTGCAATTTTTAAATGACAATATAAATTAAATAAAAATTAGATATTATAAACTAAACATGCAAAAAATAAAAAAGACAACAATTCGAAACATCTTATGAAATGTTTTACTTTCAGTTATAAAGCGATTATCGCTAAAATAGCCGAGAACTTCCGCGAAGCGTGTTACAACATACAAAGCTTACAGAGCATTAGGTACCATTGCGAGTATCGTTTATCAAAATGAAATAGTAGTCGCAACGGCTCCGACACGAGGCGAGCGAGGGTGCTTTAGAACCTCCGAGACTGCCATGTACAGCTGTAACTGCTGCGCCCGGCAGCGTGCTGAGGAGGCGCGGGCAAACTCCCAAACGTTATAGGAAGTCGCTCCGGAAATCTGTGCGAGATGTTCAGCCATGCATGTCAAAGTCAAAGTCAAAGTCAAAAGGCATTTATTTCAATAAAATCACTAGGATCACTTTGAAACGTCTTAGAAACTAGGTGAAGCTATGCCTGTTCCTCGCGACCAAGCCTAGAAGAATCAGGCAACAAACACGGCTTGGTGCCTACCATTTTTTTCGATGATCCTTTTTCATAGAGGGATATTATCCATTATTTAAAGCTTCAGTGTGGTGCCGATCGAACTAGGTGAGGCTCAAGAGAAAAGTAATCTAATTATAATCCTTAATAAAAAAGAGCTTATAAAAATGTGAAAAAAAAGACAAATGTGAGCTTCAACAAATGATCTAAGGGCAGCACACGCGGACATGAGGACTTCCGACGGCTGGAATGATGATGATCGTGATTTTTTTAACATTAACTCCGTCTCGCTCAAACTGCTCACATCTCTCGCTGTCTGTCTGCTAATGTACCTAATTACTATGATATTTGATAAGTTCATTATTTATTGTTATCATAATGATTATGAAATGGTGTGCACAATGTTGGTGACTCAAATAAATAAGCCGGGTAATTTCCTACTTGGACGATTATTAGTGGATTTTATAAAAAAACATTAATTATTCTTATTATTCTACAAGTCGTTATTTTATAATCGTCATTGCTTATTATTGAACAAATATGCTTTTTTTTAGTAAAATGTATTTTTTTAGCTACTTAATTCTTATACTTAATCCTTATATCCTTCAAATTGATAACTTACCGGTTTACGAATATTTTTTTTTGGACATGTTCACACGGTCAACTGATCCCAAACTAGGCATAGCCTGTACTATGGGTACCAGAGACTGATACATAATAGGTAAATATTTAACGCCCAGACACAGAAAAAACATCTGTGTTTATCACACAAATATTTGACCAGTGCGGGGATCGAACCCGCGCAGAAGGCAGAGTTACTACTAACTTAGCTATGAGGCCAGTCAATGCACAAGTTTATTATTATGAAAACTTTGGGGAATATCGACAATTTCTTGTCATCATTTGATAGACGACAATTTTTTTTCACGTTGAACTAACTAAACAATATCTACACTAGGCGTTCATCGTTATTATTGTAAACTACATATTTTGGTAAACAAAAGTTATTATTATTATTAAAATGGCCGTCCTGTACAATTAGACCAACCTCGGATATTACTTTGTTAAATACCTAATAACTCACCAACCCGCACGGGGGTGCTAAGAATCCCCGGCAGAGGCCCAGCTTCCAACCCCCACTTGGTCGTTAACTATTGGCCTCATACACAAGCTCAAAGTTGCACAACGGGCTATGGAGAGAGCTATGCTAGGAGTTTCACTACGTGATAAGATCCGAAATGAGGAAATTCGTAGAAGAACCAAGGTCATCGACATAGCTCTCAGAATTAGCAAGTTGAAGTGGCAGTGGGCAGGCCATATAGCTCGCAGAACCGATAACCGTTGGGGAGTAAAGATTCTCGACCGAATGGCGACCACGAACCGGGCGACGCAGTGTTGGAAGGCCCCCCACCCGATGGACCGACGACATTGTGAAGGTTGCGGGAAGTCGGTGGATGGAGAAGGCTCAAGACCGTTCGTCGTGGAACTCTTTAGGGGAGGCCTATGTGCAGCAGTGGACTTCTACAGGCTGATGATGATGATGATGAAATTCCATTAGCATTAGCAGACGGGATCAGCGTCATCTCTGTCTCGGGAGACACCGGAAGCGCTGCCGGCGCATCTTCCGCAGGAAGCAGGATTACCGCCGGAAGTCGCGTAACGCCTCAATATCCGCCGCTGCGCCGACCGCATTTACGTAAGACGACACTTACGCTTTGTAAGTATGATTAGTTAAGTTACACAGAGTGATTCATAATATGTAGGTATACGATTCCGAAAGAGGCTTAGGTATTCTATCAACAAAAAGAAATAAGTAAGCGGGAAAAAAAATTAACTGTTTATGGTATTTTTATCATCTTTTATAAGTAACTACTTATAAAAACGTACAAACATCAAGATGACTACATAAAACAGCAAATTGACGAATTTTCAAAAGTCCTAGAACCAATTAGGTGTAGAATAGGCCCCATTCTGGATAGCATACATAATTTTGAATCACCTTGTGGTACATTTTGTTGGTTCTCAAGGAAAATTATTCTTCAGTATGTGCCTAAATCCTGGTGAAAATTCATATAGAATGCCCATTCGTGTGATCGCATGGCTCGGGATGATAACATAAAATAAGTGAGTAAGTATACCTACGCCTTGACTTCTCTAGAGGAACGGTGTCGCGGCGCCTTGGAGCGAATCTGTTCCATTGAATGGTACGTACGTTTAAAGGAGCGCCGCACGCGAACTTTTTAATTATAAGTGTCGTTTAGCGGCGCCGCCGCCGGTTGGCTCGCAGCCAGCTCGGCGCCGCCGGCCGCACGACGCTGGTGCAGGGGTCAACTGCTCAAACTTTTCTGTTCTCTTCTCTCTGATTTACGACATTTTGCGCTGAAATTATTTCAACAGGAGATCGTCTTGTAACGTATAACGCTAATATCCTCCACATATTATTTTCAACGTAACGGGTCTACTCATTTCGATGAAATTTGAAATAGACATAGACATACAAACATTTATTCACAAACTTGGCACACAATACACGTCACAATAAAAGCAAGACACAGAGAGCGAAAATATGAAACAAAGATAGAGAGGTAACACACAAAAACTTATTAAAAAGAACACGTGAAATGTTAGTGTGCGCCACTGCAGCAAAAAGGTCTCGGCTCAGCATAAATGAAAAAAAAACAAAAATAGGTAGTTCTTTACCTAGAATAGCCTCTATGAACTATTTGTTAAGGTACCACTCGGGCGAAGCCGCAGCAGCCAGCTAGTGCTAGATAAATCCGTCAAGTGCCAGTGAGGCGCATGAAATCAGGGTTCCGTACCAAAAACTTAATTAACAGCGAATCCAAGGTTACCAAGTATGGTATTTTTAAAACATGAACGACCCAAACGTTGTAGTAATGTCGTCGTTACGGTGCATAGGACCTACTGGCTCATGGATGCCTTACACTACGGGTTGGGTTTCCGATGCCGGAGCCTGGCAGCGGCAGCGGCAGCGGCACTATCGAGCTGATTGCGGCGGCTGTTGACTCGGCGCGGCGCGACTGTTTGCACTCGCGTCCGCTAATCGACCGCACACAGCCGGCGCGGAGGCAAGCCGCTCTACTGAGCTACGATACATTAAGCACCTACCTACTTATACCTATTTTTCAATGAAGTATTTACCTAACAACGTTCGTTTTAAAAATATTAACAATAGAAAATTGCATAATGAGTTTCTTCCAAGAGTTTCTTCAACGGAAAAAATGTATTGGTCAATGAATTATAATTTCAATGAAATATGTTAGTTATTATAATAAATACTCAATACGTCATATAAACGTTATCAATCAAGAACGAAAATGTTTGCGTTCGCTTCGCTTAGAAATAAAAAATGTATTCAGAATTCGGTCGATACTTAAATTTCCCAGCGGACGAGAGTGTATGTACCTACCTCCCTAGCAATATGTACGTACCTACCTATGTGTAGTATGTAGGTACATTCTGTGGGACTGTGCCTTATCACGAGGACTGCCTCAGGGAAATCCAGTAGGCTGAAATACATGCATGTTTATTCAGCTCTCAAGTAGTTTTATAAGATTTGCGTTAAAGGTGCAAGTAGCGATATCTGCGATGGAAATTTATGCGATTTTGTATCACATCATTTATGTATGTGTGTAGAGATATATCAGGCATTTCAAAAACATACGGATCTGTAGACTTGCTCGGATGGCTGGTAGCTAGATCATGAAATAAATGTTTTATAAAAAAAAACAAGTTCAGTTATTTTTATTTTGCACCGACTCCAAAAATCATGGTTTATCGTCGGTTTCTTCGGGGAGTAATGCTTCAAGCTTATTGTATTGCACGCGACATTCGTCAACAAATGTATGGTGAGTCGAACAGTGCCCACATTACACAAATTGTATCTACAATACGAACAATGTGATGTATCATGGTTACCCGTCACAAACGAACCACATTTTTTATATTTTAGACGCCCCGATGGAAGTGTGACATCAAAACACCATCAAAAGGGTTCCGTTCCTGCGAGAAGGTATTATTCCACGGATACAGACAGACAAGTAAGAAACGGAAGCGAGATCCGCAATGTGTATATAATTGCATGTTTATAAATAATGCGACGGGGCGGCGGCGGCGGGACTATACCTACTGGAGGGGAAGTAGGGGAAAGTGAATGTACTGCAATAATAGTATGATACCTACGTGTGTGCGTGTATAAACTAATAAAATATTAATTAGGATTACAACATTTATTTTTTACGTTCAAGATTATTATTATCCAATTTTTTTTTATAAATTTCAGGTTATAAATCACGTGTCGCGTTGACACATTTCGAAAATCTGCAGTTTTTCTTAGATCTAAAATGAACACCATGTTTTCAGACTTCCCCACACTGACCGTTCTTGATGGATCACCCTGTACATCTATAAATACCTCGGCTTCCTCGTCGGTGTCAGCTGCAGTGACCCGCTTAGACTAGGGGGTATAGCGCTCATAGGTATGACTATTGCATCCGATATCGGCGCTGAAGGTTCTAGCACAAATAGTGCACGCTGGTATTTCCACAAGATTCTGGTAGTCTTCTCGAAAAGCTAATGTCTCTAGAACGAATTACTTATTCATAGAAATTCACTCCAGATTGTTACATGTTTACCTCAACGTCATCATCTCACAAACTCAGTCGATAATAAACTCTAACTCATCAAATATAAAGTCGGCATTGATTTCTGTAGAACACGTTAGCAACCTTGTCGCGCGTAGCCTTACGTTAAAAGCAATTCAACTTTTCTACTTAGGAATATGTTTTAGATGCGAATTCTGTGTATTATTGGTAAGCAGGAAGGCGCGCGGGGTGCGGGGCGCGGGGCGCGGCGCGCGGGCGGCACCGACTCCTTGTTCGTTACATTTGAGAAAGCAGTAACTTTCGGCAGACGCCGCCATAATCACATCGTTTCAATCACGGCTTTGGAAGATGTTTACGTGTAACTTGTACATTATTCGTTGCTTCACGAATAACACCAAAGTATTTCTAATGTCTGCTCGTAAATAAATACACTCATAAAAAAGTAAAAGCAGCACTTATTTTTATTAGTTCTTTTTTACAGGAAGAAAATTATATTTAACAAATACAAATAAACTAATCCAGGGCGTCTGATCGAAGCGACGCGTGACCCGAGAGCTGGCTCTTATTTGGCCCAGTGAATCAGAATTGCCATCCAGCGTGGCGATTCCGCCAGCATCTTGGGGACGCTTCCGACTGGTAGTGATTTGGATCAGTTGATAGATCGTTTGTAACGGTCTTTAGATGGCTCAACTGTTTATTGTGTATTTTGTAAATATTAACTTGTATTAGTTTTAAGTTTCTTTCTGTAAATAAAGACCTTTATTATACAAGTAAATATTTCAAAATATACCACAAAACAGTTGAACTATCTAAAGACCGTTACAAATGATCAATAGATAGCTCGATTGATCCAGATCACTACCAGCCAAAAGCGTCCCCAACTGGTGGAATTACGAATACGGTTTCTTTTTTATTTCCTCAAATATTTATTTTTTACGGAAAGAATCACAATATAGTTTTATTTACAACAGAAGATAAAAAGGCGTGGGCCGTCGACTAATAATGCTGAACATTAGTGTTCCATCCTCGGATGTTTAATACATGCGTGCATCGTAGGTAGGTACTGCAGGCTCCTCCGGGCAGTCGATCGTCGGCCTTTAGTTGTCCCAGCACTAACTGCAGCGTTACTGTCTGGTCGCATCTGTATTCCTGGCCTCATGTTACACGTGCAGTGTTTCCAAGGCGCCGGCGTCTCTACAAAAGTTAAGCCTTCGAGAAATTATTATTTCACAGATTCAAAGTGTCAGATTGTTTCAATACATAACCAAACGACATTACTTACGATTAAAAGTTTGATGCTTGTCTAGTTGTGTGTGTGCGCCGTGCATGTGTGCGTGATAATAATAATGTCGATATTTCTGTTTAGGGCTGTCGTTTAGTCTGTTAGATACAATTCAATTCAATTCAATTCATTTATTGACCATTTCGTTATAACATATAGCATAGGCATAAACCTGACAGTAATTACAGTTCTTTACAAGTAACGTTCATATAATTTTACAAAGATTTTAGATTTTAATAGGTAATTTATAGTTTCTACTCATCATGCAAATCAGAAAATGAAACATTTAAATACTCCGCGACATGGCAATGCTAGCTTTAAAATACTCCACTAAAGTGGGTATAACTATATTCTAATATCAAATAAACTAGTTTCTATTGGTCATGTTCTCTTACAGAGAGCCATTTATCTTTTATCTTTTTGGTTTGTATGTACGCCTAATGAAACAAAAATTATTTTGATATGATCTTTTTACTAATTGCCTTATGATTCGTGAATTTTTGTTTTTTTAACAACTACATTTAAATACTGTTTTGTTCTAGATCTCACTTTTATCGCTGTTTTGAATACCGTCCGAGGATTCGTTAGTAGAGGCAGCCCTGTCAGTCTATTCTTAGTAGGAACATTCAGCAGCGAGTCGGAAGCACCAGAGTAGAACCGCCGCCGCCGCCGCCGCACTTGTTGAGCGCCAACTAACCGCGACAAGAATTCAGGCCGCGTTTGCCATACGTGGAAATAAAGAGGTTCATTTTGGCAGTGACGTCATTCGTATGTTACCAACATGTTCGAGGCAAAATAGTGCTACGGAACTGCTATGCTACAATTACAAGCTACGAAATACCGTAGCAAGCACTCTACACATTCGTAGCACAGCAACGGTACAACCGGAGCTGTGTGTTCGAGCATCTTATCTTCTCCACAGTGTAGATTTCTTCACGTGAAATTCCTACTGGTTAATATTTTTTTACGTATCTCGTAGCTGAATGCTAGCTTTGCGTCTTTTATCATGATGCACTACAAGGGGATGTACCAGGCGATGAGTGAATTGACTACACAAGTTTTGTTGTGATGAAGTAACAGCTCAACTATGAAATGAAATGAAATGAAATGAAATCAGTTTATTTGCTAAAACATGGTAGTTGAATATAATCGCTGTTCTTATGCAGTAAGCGGGCGCACATGTTTTTGCTACACAAGCATGCAAATGTTTTATTTAGTATATATAGTAGGATTACAATAATTAAAAAAAAATACCAAAATTTAAAAATTAAAAAACAATGTCGTTATTATTACAAATTAAGATACCTAGATATAAGATTAGAGTCATAGTTAAAAACAGTCAAGATTATGAGCTATATTTATATTAGTTGCACATTTTACATTAATTAAATTGGATATTAGCAATAAGTAGGTAATCATTAGTCAAATTTACAGTCTAAAAATTCAGCAATAGAATAATAAAAACATTTATCTGCTAGCCATTTATGTAGTTTTATTTTTAGTAGGTTGCCTACCTACTAAGTAGAGTCTTACCGTCTTTCGCACCTTACAGCCTAGGAGCGCATATGAGCGCGTTCTGACTTCAACCAGAAAGTCCATGATTCGACCTTTTCTTCTAGAGATTGACAGAGCCGTAAGGGTGCATCTCTGAGAGCTGAGAGGGGGCTGGAGGGAGTGGGATTGCTGGAACCTCTCCAGCCGCCTTAAGCGTTAAACAAATAGAGTGGACGGCGTTCAGGCGCGGCGCGATGTCTGAGATAATGAGCGCGGACAAAATGTTGTTTGCGCTCGAGGGGAAACGTTTCCCTTATTTGAATGCGACGCTATCAGTGATATCGCGGTTCAAGTTTTATTTCCTTAAATTAGTTTAAATGAGTAGTAAACCCTTATATTGTAAGGTCTAGGGCGAGCTAAGCTAAGCTCTTTTGAGGAGGATTGAGTAATCAAGCTAAGTGTAAACTATAACTAAGTATCAAGTTGAAGTGGCAGTGGGCAGGCCATACAGCTCGCAGAACCGATAACCGTTGGGGAGTAAAGGTTCTCGAATGGCGACCACAAACCGGGCGACGCAGTGTTGGAAGGCCCCCCACCCGATGGACTGACGAAATTGTGAAGGTTGCGGGAAGTCGGTGGATGGAGAAGGCTCAAGACCGTTCGTCGTGGTACTCTTTAGGGGAGGCCTATGTCCAGCAGTGGACTTCTACAGGCTGATGATGATGATGAGTAATCAAACAGCAATTGCGATGAAAATATGTTAGATTGATGTCAGTCTCCTGAGGTAGGTTACCTTAACGAAGAATACAAGGAGAAATTATTTATGGGGAATTTATAACGGAACAAGAGTGCATGCGCTGAGTTGCGCTGCATTCAGGCTGTTTTTGTTTGCAGCCACTTGAATGAATCAGCGCATCTCCACTCATAGGCACCAGACGTACAGTAACGTGCCGCTACTATAGGTACACATACCTACTCGTATTCGTCCGCCCTTTCAATTCGTTTTTTCTGTTTCTGCTGTTTGAATTGCACGTATTGATGTGGTTTTAGTATCTGTATGTGGCTCGTCGTTTTTTATTTGTGAGTGAATACGTGAGTTGTCCGCTGAGCGCTACTGAACCGACGACCGACACGGCGAACAGATACAATCTAAATAGTATTAGCCGTGAGAGCTGGCAGGTGGGCCGCGCACGCGACGACGCCATTACCGCAACTGTTGTCTGCCAGTGGGACACACGCAAAACACTAACTTGTACCTTCCTGCTCTACAATATAATAATAAAAAAATAAAAAATAAATTGACAAAAATTTGAAACAAAAACAAATTTTACAATTTTTAAACAATAGGAACATTTTGAAAAACTGCATTAGTTAAATTAAAAAATGTATATCAGTTTCCAGCGCCCGCCTCCTGTTTAACCTCTATACTCAGAATGCGTATGAATTCGTACGCACAGATGACCATTTTTTAAATGCCTTGATATTGTGTATTTTTTGCTCTGGTCATTTATGATTTGTATAGGACAAAAAGAGAGGGTAATGTGTTCTTTCATTTGGTGTATAATACTTTTAGTTTATTATCTTTGGCAAGGAGTACGGACGTAGTGAAAAAGTTTGGTGATACATATAGACGTGTGGTGTTCTTCATAACGAAAAATAATTCTTTTCTTGTGTAAAGTAGTACTGAGGTTAAGTATATACTTATACAATGGATTGGATCATTACTCCAATCCATAGTATAATTAATTAATTATAATAAGATCTATAAAATAAGTGACAAAAGGGCTACAACTAATTATTTTTTAAAAATTGTCGTGGGCTAAATGAGCTCAATGTATTCAGTAGTTGGACTCAATGTTATGACAAACACGTCTATAAAATAGAAAAAGGCCCAAGACCCGCGCTAACTAGATAAACTTTCTCAGATCTCCTGTACTGAAAATCATTTTTTTTATTATTTTTTTTAAATCCGGACATATCACACGTGGTCTACTGATCCCAAACTAGGCATAGCCTGTACTATGGGTACCAGAGACTGATATACATAATAGATATATGTATACTTAACACCCAGTCACAGAACAAACATCTGTGTTAGTCACAAATGTTTGTCGAGTGCGGGAATCGACCCCCGACCTCTAGCGCAGAAGGCAGAGTTACTACCAACTGAGCTATGAAGCCAGTCAATCATTGAACTTGTCCAACCGCAGTTCAGTCAGAAGCAAGTCCAAACATTGCACTTAGCGCGTAGGCTTGACACAGTCCATAGATATGTTGGGAATTACAAGATTACTAAAGGTTAGGTTAGATTACTAAGCACCGATGGAGAGATGCTGAGAGGGGATGAACAGGGGCCTTGATTTAGTGAACACTAGGGACTTGAGGCGTCTTAAAATGAAGGCGCAAGCAAATTGGCGATGATCTATAGGCCAAATGGAGTTATTTTTTTAAAGATATTTTCACTACTAGGCAAGGCCTCCCACATCCTCTTTCATTTGTTGTTATAGCACGTTACTTGCGAACAGAACATACGAGAGAAGAGCTTGTATCTCTCATCGCGTGCTTATGAAACTGAACGCATAATAATTAATGTACTTAATTATCATGCAGGAAATGAAATGTTAACCTTTGTAGTAAGATCTGTAAGTGAATTACAATATAAGAATGGTAGCTTTGGCGACAGTTTCCTGTTAATTGAATGGGAGTTTCTCGATCAGCCGATTACTATCGATGGTGATTGATGACGTCCGCCCTCCATGAATCAACAACAACAAAGTTTCCCACCACACCACGTAAACAGTATTCACAAACCACGATAAATCATTTAGAGCAGTTCCTTCATCGTGCAACTGGTCTTTTCTTATACACCCTACCCAAGATTAGTGAGCAAGTTGAGCTTTACTTGATATTCTTTAGAAGTTAAGAAGTTAGGAAGTTTAGGAGGAGGTAGGGCACAGCGAGATTTTCTCGTTCTGAATTGGAGCAGCCTGCCTGGGGAGGTACCTCCGCCTTACAGAAGATCGCAGCCAAATAACATTATTTGTTTCAAACAGTGTTGTGTTCCTGCGGTGAGTAAGGTTGCCAGAGCTCTTTAGGGGGAAGGGGGTTCGGGGTCGGCAACGCGTGCGTGATGCCTCTGGTATTGCAAGCGCTCATAGGCTACGGTAGCCGCTTACCATCAGGTGGGTCGTAAGCTTGTCTGCGACGACTGTGCGCGGCGGAAGTGCAATAAATCTGAAGTAGAACTTCGTATGATGGGGCGAGTCGTAGCTCAGCACCGTAGCACCGTAGCGCCGTCCTTCCTGCACTGGCGTCACCAGCTGTTACACTAGAGCATCAACCACTTTGACAAAATAGTAGGACTGTCGTAATAGTCCTCAAATATACAATGAACTGTCGTTATTGCAGCACTTGCGGCGTCGGGCTCACAAACATTCTTCTAATTAGGAGTCTGTTTTTGTGTTTTAATTAATTTTACTCAGAGATCCGGGATCCGCGGTAATTAGAGTGCGATCGGCGCCGCGATACCGCTCCCTCATCACGAGTGCGCGGCCTCCCGACCTCCGGAGCAACGACGACTGAGAGACTTTATTCACACTTTCCATATAAACTACATATACAGGATGGACGAAACCAAGGCCCGGGGTGGAGGGAGAGCACCGTGAACTATCATATTCCTACAGTTTAAGAAACTGTTATACCCTTTCGATTCACCAATTGACCCATTCGATTGCTATCATAAAAATACAGGGAACAAAAATCAATTGCTTCTAAGTAGACACAAACATAGGCAGGATCTGCACTGTACCTACGTCGTGAATCGAACTGAAACACCTCTACTCGCAGCTAATAAGCTCCTTTACAACTGATTCAGCGGGTTCTTCTCAGGTCATATACAGGGTGGTTCATAATATGATACTAAGGCGGCTTATTCTGCACTCTATAAACAAACACATTTGACTTTTGGAAATACGACAATTTTCATTGAAACACGATAATGCGAAAATCACGTTTTCAAATCAGTTCAAACTCTATTACCTTGGCACTAGGCGTTTTAGTTAGCAGTTTTGATGTCAAACTTCTCGTAAGTTTATTATTTAGTTATAAACTTATAAAATTAGGCAACAAGACCAAAAATGACTGATATGAAAAAGTAAGATAATATAAATATACCTACTCTATTAATTTTTGCTGTTTTGTTGCTAAAATAAACCCCCGTCGCGTCGGGAGAGTGTCCGCGGGCGCGGCATTAAATCTAAGCGTTCATTGCGCTCATTCACTCACCCATCGTATTGTAGCAACTCTGGACAAAAATATTTTTATACATAAATATGTCCCATAAAAATATCCGCTCGGCGCGCTCAGCGAATATTCGTGAAATAAGCTACATACATATTGAAGCTAAACTCCTTCATTTGCCTTCATTTTACGGCAAATTCTAACATCTCGTTACAGCATTACCGCCCACAGCGCCACAGCGCAGAACGAATCAGCTGAATCAATTTGAATTTTACCTAAATGAATTAACATTAGTGTATGGCTTATAATTATAAACCCCTTTATACTTATACTGAAACATTCCATTTAATAGCATTTATTTTTATGCCATATTGTTGAATGTAGAGCGTTTTTAAATTGGTTTACTAATTTACGGCTTATCAGATATTACATTGGCATGTCAAATTAAATTGCAAATTCCATAAACTTAATACTAACTAACAAATTACAATAACAAGCACAAAATTTACTAGAAGTACCTACTGCAGCACTCACTGCGAATGCAAACCTGAAAATTAAATAAATAATAATAAATATCCCGGACATATCACACACGGTCAACTGATCCCAAACTAGGCATAGCCTGTACTATGGGTACCAGAGACTGATATACATAATAGATATATATTTAACACCCAGACACAGAACAAACATCTGTGTTAGTCACAAATGTTTGTCCAGTGCGTGAATCGAACCCGCGACCTCTAGCGCAGAAGGCAGAGTTACTACCAAATGAGCTATGAGGTCAGTCAATTAACAGCTTATGTACTCATTGACGTAGTAAAATGGGTGGCAATCAAGCAACAATTTTATTTTACGTGTAGCTTGTAATCAATTAGTCCTCTCCCGCATTCAGGGTCGGAGTAAAGGAGCCGCAGGTAGGATGGCCTGCGCCGGCGCCGGCGCGACGCACGCGAGCCCGTCACTATCGTAGGATTGTTTGCTCATAATATGTACTATGTACATATGTACGGAGCTGTAGAATGCACCCAGCTCTCTACTCTGCACTTTGACTAGACTTCACATGCGGTGTCGTTTCCCGAGGTCAGGCTGCACTAACCTAAAACAAAATCCCTCAGTGTAAAGGAAAATGCCCGTTAATATTATGGACTCTCGCACCGAATTTTGAGATCTAGCAGTAAAAGGGCCATTTATATTCTAAATATACGTATTTTTGGTGTTTAAAAGCAAATGATAAATACGTTTACCTTTTTAATTCATATTCCTTTCGGCAAGTTGTGTTAAAATCGATTTTAATGGCATTTTGTTTTGATCCGCGAGTCTTTATGACTTAACTACTACTACTACTTAACTACTACTTTACGACTACAATAATTATATAATTATGTATTTGATAAAGTTTGGAAATGCACAGGTAGGTACTTCCGTAGTTGATTGACGTAAATAAACTGTATATTCATCATTTCAGCCGTACGACGTTCACTGCTGAACATGGCCTCCCCCACAGACAGAGCAAACTCCTTATCATGTGGGGGGATTTGCCCATACTCACCACGCCGGGCATGCGGGTTGGCGAGCGCAGTTAGAGCTATCGTTTTTAAAATGAGGGACGCTGCTGCCCATCCCTTAGCTTTTTTCCCTTAGTTGCCTCTTACGACATCCGCGGATAGAGAAATATATATATATATATATATACTAATATATATATAAATATATATATAAATATATATATATATATATATATATATATATATTTTTATACTACTGAGGTGGCAAACAGTCATACGGCCCACCTGTTGGTAAGCGGTTACCGTAGCCTATGAGCGCTTGCAATACCAGAGGCATCACGCCCGCGTTGCCGACCCCGAACCCCCCTCCCCCTAAAGAGCTCTGGCAACCTTACTCATCTCAAGAACACAACACTATTTGAAAACAAATAATGTTATTTGGCTGCGATCTTCTGAAAGGCGGAGGTACCTCCCCAGGCAGGCTGCTCCAATTCAGAACGAGAAAATCTCGCTGTGCCCTTCCTCCTCTATATATGGAGGGGCCTATTCTTTAGCCGGGGCCACCACGGCCTATAAACTGTATATTAACATATAATTATACTTTTCAACGGTGAGCGGTCCTCGGACATTGCCCTGCTGTTAATGATGCGCCTTCTGGTAGATAACCGTCCCTTCGAACGAGAGTATACGAAAGCTGGTTTTTAAATAAAAGTCCTACGTTGCGAGTCGCAATGTAGGCGCATAAGAGAGCCCGCGCGGAGCAGAGACGCAGCTCCTTATTACAATAAGCATAGCAGTAATACAATGTTCAAACAAACAACACAAATAAACGTAATGAAACGAAGCGAAGCGCACGCGAGGCTCCGAGTACTCTGTGATGGAGTTTCACTGTTTTTCGTTTTATTTTCAACATTTAGGTAGGTAAGTAGCTCCGATACAAGCTTTCACCTCATTATGTCTAGAGATAAACGTTCAATTGTTCCAGACCCGGAACTAATAATAGAAGATCATGCAAACCTTTGTCCCGCAACGAGGATCGAACCCGCACCCCTTGTGTCACTCAGACGGGCACTCGCCCGCAGCGCCACCGAGGTCGTGTATAACTTGTGAAATATTTTGTCGGAGAAGATATAATTCATGAGAGCGAGCGCATCCAAAAGCGATGCGTAGCAGTGCTACAGATATCCGTAGCACTGCACTGCTACGCCGCGGAGTACAGCGTAGCCATGTGCTACGGCATCAGTGCAGTGTGTCGTAGGCGTAGGTGTCGTCAGAAGGTGCCTCAATGTACCTCCTTTCAGTATTTTCGTCGGTTCGCGACTACAGTAGCTGCCTTTCCACGCGGATATTAGGTACCGAATTTAATGAGACACGAATTGCAGTTTCAGCCATTGCATCGCATGCTAACACCCCGGAATTGTCATTGAAAACAGAAATTACTTGAGAGCTGCAAGGAAATTGCACAGAGCAACGAGTTATCGAGCTTCCTAATTGAACAATATACAAAAGTGGAAACTGAATTCATCTAGGATGTGGATATGCTGCAATTCACATCAGGACCATCGATCGTAGAAGCTCTCATACAAATTAGGAGCTGAATGTTCTATCGAAGAGACGTTTTAAGAGGATACAAAAATCATAATAAATTGTCGAGTGGGCGGCGTGAAGAAAGTGACAGCGCTATGTACTGTAATTGAATGCGGAAAGAGATAGCAAGCGTTAGAAGGCGCTCGAAAGTAATCGACGTAAGCGAAATATAAGAAAATATCGATTAACTCTAAAAAAAAATCTATCTATTTTTTAAAAAAGTGTCTTGGATTTAGCTACCCAATGCTATTGTCTAACAAAATATAAAGACTATCTAACAAAAAAAGTTATTTTTGTTAGATAATCTCTGAGTATTTTCAAAAAAACTGTTTAAAAAATAAATTTACCAAACTCTAAACCCAACTTTATAAAATAAATCTATCGAGAAAAGTTTTACCAATCCCGTTTCTGTCTTGGATTTACGTAATTAAAATGCTCAAGTTATCTTTGACATAAAAATCAAAACTGTGCGTTTTGCGGTTATTGAGAAAAAACAATTCAAAAATCATAAAATAATTAAACCCTCACCTTAACCCGATCGACACAAGTGCTCGGCGCTCAGTCAGCACCTTTATGATGTGTCGAGCGCATGCACTTATTCCGTAAAAGCCATTTAAATTAATAGAACCGCGGCGCATTACAAAAAATATTTCTGCAGCAATTCACCGATAATTACGTAAACCTTAGTTAACTTTAGAATACTTACCCAATTTATTTGGGTGTTTGAAAAACCAATTGAATTTCATGAAAATGGAAATTGTTTATTGAACTCTTCCTGGCTTTCACCCAATTTCGATGCAAAATTGAAATACGAGTAGTAGGTACGTCTGGCCGCTCCGAGCTGCATCCCACTAGATATCAAGCACGGTTCAAGATGTGTATAGGTATACCCATTCTGCAGGCTGGCTGCGAAATGTGTATTACAGGTACATGTGTGCTATACTCTGGGTTATGGCACTAGTGGTCTAGTAGTCACTGGACCAGTATGTTTCTTTTTAATCTTTCAAAAAGTACCGCAACAGGCTCTTACTGCTCTACGTTTCAAAGTCGAAAATAAATCGGTTATATAAAAAGAGGGCACTGAAATACTTTATATCATGATGTAACGACTGGTAGACTGGACTGGAAAGCGAAGACCTACTTAATGTAAGTCTAGGAAAGAAAAATAATAATGTATAGCTTGAATGAGGCCAAAAGCCAACGAGCTTTATCAAAAATATTGGGTCGTGGTTATTTTTGTTCATCTTACGATGCAGCTTTAGTATGAAATGCCGCTCGAATAAAACGCAGCCACCGACACGTCTCCGAGACTCGTTTCGTATCCGACCCGAACGTGCCATACAGCAAAAGCTCCGTTTTTTGTTAACTTTTTGTGTAATGTTATCCAAGTTCGTCAAAGAGTACACAAAGCGCCCAGAGCTAACCGTAGGGGGAGGGGTCCTTTGTACCCCACACTTACGCCTAGAGGTATGAGCAGAGCAGGCCTCTGTTTACTGAGGACTTTGGCACATCGGAGACAAAGGAAATTAGTTCTATTTGGAGATATAATTACAGGCAGTTTGTATGTTGTCGTTTACAGCGCTCTGCCTACAGCTTACCGACACGTAGTTATCACTAACTGCATTGTTAACATACCAAGTTAGTCTAAAATTATCTGAAGTCTTAGATGAATTAATAAGTAACACAACAGTGATATCAGTCAAAGTCAAAAGGCATTTATTTCAATAAAATCACTAGGATCACTTTGAAACGTCTTAGAAACGAGGTGAATCTACGCCTGTTCCTCACGACCAAGCCTAGAAGAATCAGGCAACAAATACGGCTTGGTGCCTATCATTTTTTTCGATGATCCTTTTTCACAAAATGGAATTTAAAGCTTCAGTGTGGTGCCGATCGAACTAGGTGAGGCTCAAAAGAAAAGTAATCTAATTATAATCCCTAATAAATAAGAGCTTATAAAAGTGTGAAAAAAAAGAAGACAAATGTGAGCTTCAACAAATGATTTAAGGGCAGCACACGCTACACTTGATGAAATATGTACCTAATGCTTATATAAATTTAAATAATACTTAAAATATGATGCAAGCAAAACTGTAAAGACACTGCAAAATGGCATTTTAGCTGTCGAGGGGCAGAGCGACTTCAGGCCATGCGGTTTTATCATTTATATAATCATTTAGTTTATAGTACGCTTTCTTAATAAGATTATTCTTTATGTACACTTCAAATCTTCTAATAGGAAGTTGCGTCGCGTTTACCGGAAGTTTATTATAAAATCTTACCATATTCCCCATAAAAGACCCATTTACTTTTTGTAATCTAAATTTTGGAATGCACAATTTATTTTTGTTTCTTGTGTTAATACTATGCACATCACTTTTTTCAATCAGTACATCTCTGATTCTCAATAATTAATCATGTTGCGCATCGAATGTGTGAGAACAGTATCGAATTGCCGTTGTGCCTGACTACCGAATTAATAAATCCGGCGTCGTCTCCGATCAGCCGAAGATACGCCTGATTCAAGCATCTACATTCCGATGTTCAATGGATCCTGTCTCAAGTCCTATGTAACGCCACGTAATCGAGAAATCGAGAAGCGCAGTAATTGGCCATCGAATAGCTGTAGCAGCCCCCCAACAGACTTAAAAAACAAAAAAACCGAACATATCACACACGGTCAACTGATCCCAAACTAGGCATAGCCTGAACTATGGGTACCAGAGATTGATATACATAATAGATGAATATTTAACACCCAGACACAGAACAAACATCCGTATTCATCATACAAATGTTTGTCCAGTGCGGGAATCGAACCTGCGACCTCTAGCGCAGAAGGCAGAGTTACTACCAACTGAGCTATGAGGCCAGTCTTGTTTCATTAGAATCGTTTGCAATGAAGCCGGTCGCGCGGATGCAGCGCGAGTGCATTCACCCCCAGAGCACCTGCACCTGCACCAGAAAACATTGATAGCTGTGCTATTCCACAAATAGCACAGCTATCAATGTTTTCTGGTGCAGGTGCCATTCGCGTAAATGATGCTCTTGTGATAGGTGGAAATTTATTCTGTTTGACTTTGTAAAGCTGTCGAGAAGAGTCGACTTCCCGAGTATTGTTAAATAATAATAATAATCTTTATTTCAGGCAACAAATATTTTTACATACAAGGCCCATATAAATATATACCTTAAAAACTAACATACATAATACATTATAATTTATAATCTACACTGCATTTGAACGACGTCGCAGAGGACGTGCGCGCGGTGTCGCGTGTCAGGCTTCCTATGAACTTATAAAAAAGTAAATTTATCTTTACTTTATTTCCTAAAACCACAAAAATACACCGTAACGTATGAACGGAGATGCGACGGTCAGTTATTTCTTTAGCGTAACGTGCAAATAGCATCCACCTCTGTTAAAGCTTTTGCTAGAGGCTACGAACTGACCAAGACTTTGGAATCAAGTGCAATAGCCTATGTATGGTACGAAATCTTGGAGACAATCGCCATTCAAGTGGCCACGAGTAGCTGGGCTCGTGTGTACCACTACTAAAAATACAAGTGTTAGTCTCTCTCTCTCTCTCTCATGTATAACCACTCTCCTTTGATTCATTTACAAGAAAGTTTTATCGTAGAAACTTGAGTTTTTCGTTCTAACGGAATTCATCTTACGCGCGAAACGAACCCGCACCCCTGGCGTTTCAGCGGGCACTCGTGTGTGCACACAACATAGTGCAACAAAGTGATCCTATAAGGCTTTCGTTTTTCCTATTGATGTTCAGAACCCTAAAAATGCGAATGGAATACGTATTTTAGGCTTTTTTTACACTACCTACTATTGTTGTGGTTTGTCGAAAATATGATAGGGGAGGCTATTAACTTTTGCTCCGAAACAAGTTAGAGCGAACTCTGCGCTACAAATAAAACTGCATACATACTTGCTCTACTTTATATCTCGTATCTTAAGGAAACCTCGTTTCATTTGTTTAGTCACCTTTGAGGCGCAGCTCGCGGCGATCGCGCTGAATGGCGGCGGCGGTGGCCGGGTGTGTGCTGATGCAATGTTGATAGGCGCGCTCGGCGATATGCGCTCAGCGCTCGGCCGAGATCGGCGGCATGCCGGATGACACGCGACCGAGTTTGCACGATTACGCATCAATAGAGAGGCTAGGCTAGAGCTTTTTCAAAAAACTTACCGGTTGAGCCTAAAAACCACAGGAAGGTCCTACCTACTTTTTTTTTTTAAACCACAGAGTTGGCAAACAAGCTTACGGCCCACCTGATGGTAAGCGGTTACCAGAGGCATCACGCACGCGTTGCCGACCCCGAACCCCGTTCCCCCCTAAAGAGCTCTGGCAACCTTACTCACCGCAGGAACACAACACTATTTGAAACAAATAATGTTATTTGGTTGCGATCTTCTGTAAGGCGGAGGTACCTCCCCGCGCAGGCTGCTCCAATTCAGAACGAGAAAATCTCGCTGTGCCCTACCTCCTCCTAAAACTTCTAACTTGGTTGAATTTTTGTAATCTTTTTGTATGAACTGAGCGTTTACTTTATTTAATACACATGTGTAGGTGATCTTCTTTTGATTCCCTAAGGAGCGAATGAGAACACACAGTACATACAATCGTAGCCACGACGAGCTCACGCACCTGCGCACACAGAGTCTGCCGAAGTCCATCACCGTGAAAAGTGAATAAATTACTGGTTTTTGTAGGCGCCCTTTTCGTAACATCAAACAAAAACCTAAGATAATGGCTTAGTTTCACGATCGAAAAGTGAAGACTTATTCTAGGCTTATTCGTAGACAACTATCTATCTAAAAAAAAAACTATACTGTCGGGAAACTAAAAAACCATTGACTATCTATCTAAAAAAATCTAAAAGTTTTCCCTTTTTAGGGGTTTGTACCTCATTTGGAACCCTTAAAGGATCACTTTGTCATTTTACTATTTTCTGTCTGTCTGTCAAGACCCTTTTTATCTGAAACGGCTAAGCTATCAACTTGAAATTTATACCAAGTATAGTGCTTATAGTGCCGTATAAAAAATCTAATTTCTAGCTGTGAATGAATGTCTAAGGAAAGGGCAGAAATAATAACGTCTAGGGTACTTCCAGTTGACCGCCTTTATTTAAAAAAATAATATTCATAGTCATCTTCCGATTTATAATTACTTATTTATTAGAAAAAAAATATTGTAACTTATTGAATTAGGTACTAATTTACCTTTGCTGGATCGGACAGGATTTTTGTCAGGTACATACATACATACAGATGAGAACAAATATATTTTTTATACTACCTGCTCGTCAATGGCGTATTATGTGTCATGCAAACCTAACCTAAAGTAAGTCATTACAGCCCTACGGTCTAGCCGGGTCATAATGTTGTACTGAATTTCATTATTTCCCGTGGGACATAATGTGATTTGAATTTGGAATGCAACCCATGTAGTCTTGCTTGATCGAGGTTGGTTTCAAAAATGTTTGGGTGCAATGATTTTTTATTCTAATTAGGCTGTATGCTAACATTTTCTTTGCACTGCCTACAAATTAAAAAAAAGAAACACAGGAAAACTTTTTACGAAATTCATTTTCACCCGCGCACGAAGAAGGATTTATTCGAATGTCGAACTGACCACTACAGAATAGACTACAAAAAAAGAAAAAAAGGCGCCAAGCGCTCAAACTGCTGTGCTGTTATCTACACCGAAATTCAGTTTCGATTCAAATAAACTTCTAAAAAATGTCAAGTGACGACGACAGTCATTTTGATTCGACTCCAGAATGCATACAATCTGAAGCCTCTGGTATAGTTGGAAACTTACTTCCAGAAAAATCATTTCTGTCTACTTAACAGTCATTGTTTTCAATTGCCTCGCAGAAAGTATAAAAAGTAGAGTATGCATCGCGGGCTTAAATGTGTATTTGTCTTGGGCGATCATGAACCCCTCGTACTCAGGATTCTTGCCTTAACGCCCTCGCTCCGCCCAGGAGTTAACCATAGAATCCCTCGTTCTCGGGGTTCAATATAGCGCCCGCGACAAAACACACTACTTTAAGCCCTTGTTGCATAATCTACTATTATGATAGTTCGGGGCTGATGCCGGGAAGCGCAGCTGGTTTCTTCTCACAGATGTAGCCCTGGTGTATAGTAGCACTGTCTGACCAGAATGTGCCGTGTAAGTTCATGAACCCGTAGTGATCCGTGCTTGTTGGCTTACCAGAGCACCACTTAGCATATCCAGCTTGCTCAAGGGTCTGACCTGGAATTAATAAAGAATAATGTTGCTGTACATACCTAACGGAACAAATATCTGTATTTGTATTTTTCTTAACATACTGTTTTACTTTTGTTCTTTTTCTGTTTTGTTTACTGAATAAATAAATAAATATTTGCACCTGCAGCGCCATGCCACCGAGGTCGTCAAAGGTTGGTTGGTGTCTACTAGGTATGTTCTTTGTTGTAGCACAGATAACATAATACTATGGTTGTAGTGTGTTCTTACTCGTTGTATGTTCCTACGTCCGTTCTGTGTAGTTATGTTAGATAAACTATTCTAAAAGTTTGGGACAGGTAGGTATCTGGGGGAGGCTTGCGGGCTCGAATCGAGTCAGAATTGTTTGGAATATCATAAAATCATAGTAGTTTCCTAAGTGTGAGTTTTAGAATACTTTAAAAACAAACACTTGCTTATAAAATTGTTGAGGCACATAAATAACTCACCATGGATGGTCCACCAGCTACCTGATGCACCCCAATAATATATGCCGACAGCGACAATGTCCGAGTAGGTGTTCCCTGATACTGAGGAAAGACGACTTCCGTACAATCTGACGAGAGCCTGCCCTTCGGCTTCGCTGTTGATGACGGCGAGGTGCGCGCCCTCCGCCTGGCAGGCCCGCAGCGCCTCCAGCCAGGGCTTCGCCTGCGTGTGGAGTTTGTAGCATTGCCCGGTCAGGTTGAGCGACTCGTATCCTGCGCAGGGGAAACCATTATTAGCTGCAACAAAACAGTTGAAATTAAATCGCCAACGTTAGCATCTGTACTACTAGATACCTATTCATAGTGACAGAACTCTTGTCGGGTGTCGAGCTCCTTCCTATAGACCGAGGATGTGTGCCGTGCCGTAATGTTACAGTAGGTATAGGTTATATTTCTCGTTCTGAATTGGAGCAGCCCGCCTGGTGAGGTACCTCCGTCTTACAGAAGTTCGCAGCCAAATAACTTTATTTGTTTCAAATAGTGTTGTGTTCCTGCAGTGAATACGGTTGCCAGAGCTCTTTAGGTGGGGAGGGGGTTCGGGGTTGGCAGCGCGTGCGTGATGCCTCTGGTATTGCAAGCGCTCATAGGCGACGACCGCTTACCATCAGGTGGGCCGTGAGCTTGTTTACCACCTAAGTTGCATAAAAAAGCTTTTAACTACTATAAAGTTTATAATAGTTAAATTCATTGTGGAACATTGCTCTTGTTTTGTCCTGGAGGAGGGCGTTGACCCTGCTACGCAGTTTTTACTTTTGCAGTTGTCAACGTTTTCATTTGTTTATGTATACCTGTGTTTTACTGTTCCAAATAAATACTTTGAAACTTTGAATAGTAGAAATTGATTTTTATATAAACTTCCTAATATGTCCAAGGTACAACATCACCAATAAACGAAAACTTACCTAGAGTGTCTGCCCCGCACGCGGGCGGCAGCGGCGCCGGCTTGTAGCATACGTAGGGGAACTGCAGCTCGCAGCCGACTGCACTTGTGGTACCGTTCTCCAAGAAAACAACACACCGCTCCACCTCCGCCAGGTCGCGGGGGTCCAGCGATAGAGCCGGCTCTCCTGCAACAACGCATTCATTCATTATTACGAAAGGCGCACTCACGAGGTACCCCCTTAAAGCGCTTATTATTTCATAACTTAGTAGGCATCACTATTAGGTCACATCACTGGTAGGTATAAGTAGGTATACTCGTATCACCGTGTAAAATTTCAACATGATAATACCTACTAATAGTCAAGAATACGGCTTACAAAATCGGGCACATGAGACGAACAGACATGGTGAAACTACAATAAGGGTTCCTGGTAGGACTCCGGAACCCTAAAAACAACGAAAGTACTTAGTCATTGTGTTTTCCAATTTATATAAATTTAAATTATAGCTGTAAAAATAAAAACTTCGGAAAGGACTTGATTCTTCACCTCAAAATGAAAGTTGGGGACAGGAAATATAATGAGATGTTTTGTAAGTTTCAGGTTTTGAGGTTTGAGGTTGGGGAAGGAGTGTGAACACGTGCGAGGGTGAGACAATGCTATTACCCTTGTTGTAAGTGAACGTTCCTTCAGGGAACGTCATCTTAGCCCCAGAGTACAGAACTGGTAACGAAAGATCTTGGGCGGCCTGCATCTTGTGAATAGTGCCCGCTAACTCCTCGGACCACGGCGAAGCCAACAGAGAACCTGGAAATAACAGATGATCATATCATTATGCCCAGTATTTTTTTAATTCGCTGTTTAAACAAATTGAGCTTAAACTGATTTGACGCCAAAACTTTAATTAGTTTTTTGAATAGATATATAGATAGATAACACTTTATTGATCACCACACGGAAATAATACATAAGACCACAATTACAAATTTACACGGCAATACAATGGGCGGCCTTGTCGCTAAGAGCGATCTCTGCCAGGCAACCTTAGAGAAACCTGCATAGAGTTTTTTCAATGAAAAATGACTATTTTCTAAAAGAAGCGGAACGAACTTTATTGCCATTTGGATGTAGAATAAGATCCTTTTAGAATTGGCTAGATCTTCTTGTTTTATGAGGCTAATAAGCATACTGAAATAGGTAGGTACCTTCTTCGTGGCACTTTATTCTAGCTGTGAGCCAGTCCACGGGCTTAGGGTAAAGCTTGAGGGAGCCGCGGAGTTCGGGGTGCAACGTGTAGCCTTCACTGTCTGATCCTGAAATGTGACGTTGACAAGTGTTCACGCATTTTAACTGATAGCTGTAGCAGGTAGCAGACGCCTCGTGTCAGGTAGTTACAGTGGCGGATTTGCAGTCCTGGCCGCTCTAGGCCCCAGGCCATGTGCCGCCCCTTTCTCAGCACCCATCATTACACTAGGTACATAATGAATTAACTTTATTGACAACTTTATCTTAATTGAAATCAGAAATTTAAATAACTATAATAGCTACTAATTTGTAAATATATTCCGAGATGATGAGCTTTTCTACGACAATTTATACAAATTTTTGGTCTCGATTTACCGCCCCTAATATCTGGCCGCCCTAGGCCCGGGCCTATTGGGCATTAGAACAAATCCGCCACTAGGTAGTTAGGTAGGTACTAACCCTTAGTGCCCGCTTTAAATAAAATAAAAAATAAAACGGTAACTTTTGATAACATTATTAAGTTTGATGATAGGCACTTATTTAAAAACAAGGGACTGTTCTGAACCAATAACTTGATATGAGTGCTAGATGTAAGTACCATACACCCAGTTTTATAGATAGGTATAACACGCAAAAGTAGGTACGTTATATCGTTATAATTGCAAATTACCTAAAGTTGCAATACCCGGGGAATTCCGGTGTTAGATAAGTACCACAACTGTACTATCACTGTGCTCCCACAGCACCGCACATCACCACATTGTTTTGGGTTTTTTGGACAGATAGCTTCTACAGGATGAATATATTTTGCAGCGTAACCGCTTCTTGCAAATCGTTTCGTTCCTAAATAAACCACCTTAGAAACCTTATTTGTATTTTTTATTTAAATTGTGCTACTTTTTGCCTAAAGTCTAGTTTTCTAATGTTAGACTAGTACTTATTTAACTTTTTCTTTAAACTTTTAAATAACTTGGATCATTGTTTTATTTCATATTCATAGCTTTAAGACCTCTCTGTAACACTTATTTCTGCAAATAAACATTTTGAATCTTGATTCGGTTAAAATTGGTTAATATGCTAAAATTGTTATTTTCAAAGTTTGTGCTTCAAGGTTCATCGAAGTATTGACTTTTACCGGACATAGCGAGATCTCAGTTCGGAGCGAACCAATGTCGTCGGTCCATGGTGGAGGGCGCCAACAATGCGAATCCAACAATGCCTTGGCATTAAGCCCACCTTTTGTAAATTGTTTTTTGTGTGCATTAAAGATTAAATAAATAAATGCGTTCGTCCGGTTCGTGGTAACTATTCGAGAAACACCTTATTAATTATGAGTACCTATTACATTTCGCTTTTCTCTAAATCCTCCCTGACTAGGTAAGATAAGACGGTCTGTTCCAGATAACCCCAAAATCCCCCCGTCCTTACTTTAAATACATAGATAACGAATTAAATTATTATTGTGTTCAGGATCACATAATCACCCTGTGTATGTAGCGGTAGGTATGTTTCGCAATCCGTTTTTAACAATAATTATTGATAACAATATAAATAACATTGGCCATTCATTTTACTATCTCAAAAGGTACAGTCAGCAACGAAAGTCGCTGAACACGAACGAATTTATTTTAACTAGGTAGTGGTTCGCCCCGAACTGAAATCTCTGTCTACTTCGATGATCGTTGCACAAATAAGATAAACTTTCAAAATCGCATCTTTAGCACTTTCTAACTATTAGGTATCCGATCTAACTACGAAATGATTTCTTGTTGTTGTGACTGTTTCTATGCATAAATGATTTCTATCTCTATCTATGTGTAGGTACCTGCCTACAAAACAATCTTAACATCTTTACGATTGTTTGTACTGTAGTCAGGTACCTATTGAATGTTGTGTTGCTGACTGTACCAGTCTCTCCAGGCGTAGGCGGCGTACTTTGCCCACTAGTATGATGTCAGGTACCCATCGTTAGAGTACCGAACATACCTACACTTATCTAACTCAACCAGGTACCTGGTGTCGTTTATCTACACCTACCTTACCTGCAAAATGGATTGACGGGCCAACAACACTCTAAGCAAATCTAAAAACCACCCAAATATAATTGTTTACCTCGAGAGCGATCGCGGCGTAAAGCGTGTTCACCTAGAAAATGACGTAATAAAAAAGGTTCGAGCCATCAAGTGTCGGCGGTTGCTGTTCATCACCTCTCTTGGGCCGAGGAAGGGGTAATTCGGTCCTCGGCCGCGGTAATTTTGCATTTTGCATTGCAAATGTGTGCGAAAGAAGGGGATTATCTGATTAAGCGTGTACCTAAGGGAAAGCGCGCCCTCGGAACGGGCACGAACCGCGCTTAAACTCAACTTGAAACATGTTTAGCTGTAGATATCTGGATTTTTAATTAGAGACGAGACGAGGGCTCGTCTCTCTATCTTGATTAGAATCGTGCGTGATCATAGAGCGTGTGGGTTCCACCCCTGACTTATCTCAAATTAATCTTTATACATATTATGCTACGTTCTCAGTAGGTACCTACGTAGGTAACATACAACCTACAGTAAAATTTTCATAATTTATCCTCATAATTTTTGAAACTATCATTGTTATGAACATAATTTTCACTAACACGGGATATTTACAATTATTTGTGAGTTTACTGAAAACATTAAGATCTACTCGCAAATAATTCAGTGTACACCGTGATCATGGCGCTTGCAACCGAAATATCGGAGAACAAATAAACTCGCAAATCATGGCAAATATCCCGTTTTTTGTGAAAATTATCCTAGCTCAATCCATTTGAATGACACGTACCTATAGCTGAGATAATATTACTAAGACTACAACCTGTCGAAGTCATTGAATAATTTGTAAAAAGTTATATATGGAGACTCACTATGCGTGAAATGAGCTAAATAAAATGTTTTTTAAAAATGTTTTTTTCACCATCAACTGGTGCAATTCCATTCCAAACCAAATTCCTGGATCCGCTACTGGGACAGTGCACAGGTCAGTCAGTCGGAGCCGGCACACCCGCCCCGCGCCGCCGCCGCCGCGCCGCCCGCGACTGCAGTGTCGCTCACTATCTAGCTTTCGCCGCAGAATAGCCAACACTAACCAACCTGCCGCATTTTACCTACCTACGAAGCAGCAATTCACGCGTACCTACCACAGCCACACCACATCGCAATTCCATATTTTTTCAAAAACACCATTTTACGCAACAATGCCCAATCCCGTCCATTTTTCAGCAGGATATGGTAATGCTGCCTTCAGGAGCCGGCGGGGGCGGCGCGCGGCCTCTGGAGAGAATACATTTTCCACGCGACTCGATCGGAGCCGAGGTGACTCTTGATATCTGACTCAACGCAAACTTTAAACTTATGCTGTTATATCGACTCCGGCGGACGGCGAAAACTATTGTTCTACTTACTAAATGAATCGTAACTTTTCAATTTAGCGCGCCGCATCCACTATTAAACTCTTAAAGACTGTAGCCGACCCAACTTCGATTGCCTGTTAGCGTTCTCATAAAAGAAGCTTTTTAACTCGTTCGAACACCTCGCCCCCCCCCCCCCTGGTTCCGCTCGGTCCCGCACCCGATAGAGAGTTTTCGCTGATAGGAATTTTAATAGAAATTAACAAAAATATCCGTCTGAACTTAACCTTCACAGCGTCTTCCAGTTCGAACCTATTTGGACAATGCATTTTTAATCAACAGCTTTTTTAGAATAGCTCTCTGTTAAAATAGCTCTTGAGTCGAGTGGTTCTCAGCGGGTTATAGCACTAGATAACTATCGTGTATGGAAGCCCTACTGCGCGCTCTCCAACTGGCGCACAACTGTCAACTCCAATGTTAACATTTTTGTTTAGGTATAATTATTAATCTACACTAATATGTATGTATAAAGAGGTAAAATTGATTGTTTGTTTGTTTACGCGATTCTCAAATTTTATATTTATTTATTTTTTGGGTAACCAACAGCTTTGTTACATTCGATAGAACATTTGTTTAGATTTAGAGAGCCAATTACAGGTTCTCACGAGTAGAAATATATCAGTTAGGTACATAAGTATCAAAGCACAATTAATCCCACTGTTTGTAACAGTGGGATTAATTGTGCCTCAACGATCATCAAAATAGCAACTTTTACCGGACATCGCGACATCTCAGTTCGGAGCGAACCACTAGTTATTACTAAAGTGATTTGTATTTTCAGGTAAGCAGTTAGAAGACACCGACAGCCCAGTGGAGCGAAGGTCAGCCCGGCAACGCTGCGGTGCGTGGCGGCGGCAGGCGGGCTGCGGTGCCGGCTCCGGGAGCGGCCGGACGACGTGTGATGCGACCTGCGACAAGTCGAAGCAGTCCCTGCCCTGCTACACGTGCTTATGTCATGAAGTACTAGCTCTCGCCCGCGGCTTCGCTCGCGTGCGGCCTATATGCTATTCTTGGTAAAGAACTTTATCTAATATTCCAAGTTTCAACGAAATCAGTTGAACTGTTACGCTTAGCGTAACAACAAACATCCGAACATTTCAACATCCTCACAAACTTCCGCATTTATAAGTATTTGTCGCCCGCTGTCCACTGAAGCGTCGAATCGTCGATGAAAACGCTTTTTACGCTTTTGAGTAAAAAGAGTCACCTGACGCTGTACCGGCCCGGCCCGGCCTTGCCCACCCCTCTCGGCCTGAGACCTCGAGATCCCGGATGCATTTGTATAATATTCTCCCCAATTAGGCCTGCCTAAATAACAGGTCGCCGAAAGCCCCGATTTACTTACAGAGATACAAATATAATTATTGATTGTATCCTTCTTGAATTTAAATCGTCTAATATAAATTCATTTCCAGTGATAAATTTTGTTATGCAAATCTACTTCAAATTGTAAGAAAAATATTGGAGTTCGTTTGTGTAGGCTGATGTAGTTTACGATTAGACCTACCTATAGTTACAATTTCTTATATACAATTATATTATTGAAACTATTCCAAGTAGAAGTGGTTCGTATTTACGCAACCAGGTTTTTAAACCAGGTTCTCGCATCAAACTATACGTAACTGGTACGACTTCACGATACTTAGACGTATTAAAAATACTCGGGTGCGGCGCGCAAGTCCACCGCGCACCCTAGGACGCGACGCGCCGCGCAGTCGCAACCCGACCGTACGTACGACCTCGGGTACGCGGCGGACTTGCGCAGTGGACTTGCGCAGTGGACTCGCGCGGTCGAAGTAATACTTTCAAGTATTTAGTACCTGATTCTTGTAAAATACGATACGTTATGGATCTGGTACGCGAAATAGCAAGTACGACTCATCTCTAATAACAAGCAGTCGGTCAATGATGATAAAGTAGCTAAACGAATTCTACATCGTAGCCTAGCGTAGCGTGTACTTGAATGTGTGCCTACGCGCTACGTCGTCGTAGGCGATCGTAGCGCTCCTAGAAGGCTCCACGGCAAGTGAGGGCGGTGCTCTCGGCCAACTCGTTAAACTTATTGATAATGCAAAGAAATATTAAAGTTTGTTTTGTCAGTTTCATATCCAATCTTGTTCTATTTTACCGGTTTCATTCCGTGTATCGCCCAACTGGCCCAAGTGTGTTTGCCGTGGTGGACCCGGCTGAAGATTAGGCCCCTCTATATCTACCTATCCGTGGATGTCGTAAGAGGCAAAAAAGGGAAAAAAGCTAGGGGATGGGCATGAGCGTCCCTCATTTTAACAACGATAGCTCTAACTGCGCTCGCCAACCCGCATGCCCAGCGTGGTGAGTATGGGCAAATCCCCCCACATGATAAGGTATTTGCTCTGTCTGTGGGGGAGGCCATGTTCAGCAGTGGAGGTCGTACGGCTGAAATGATGATGATGATGAGCTGCAAGTAAGGAACATCACATGTAAATGTTTGTCTGCTTCGTTATGTAATAAACTGTAGTGTAGTTTTACCGTTCACACGAAATACGGGGTCGGAAAATCTATCACAAGTTGTGCGAAGTGACAAATCAGGATAATACCACCCTTACCTGGTCGACATACCACAGTGTCGAACGAAACGTTCCTGCTCCACTCTTATTATAAGTACTGCCAAAGAGTGGAATGATCTGCCTGCGTCTGTTATCCCGAAAGAGTACAATCAAGGAGTCTTCAAATCTAGGGTCAATAAGTTCACTCTGGGGAAGCGTGCTCCATCTTAGGCCACATCTCACTTGCAAAAGTGAGTTGGTGGCCAAATGCCATATCATTAAAAAAAAAAAAAAAAAATAGGAACTTGAACACGCGGACGGACCGGGCGCCGGCGCCGGGCGGGTCAGATAGTAAGTAAGTATATTATATTTACCTAAAATATTATAAAATATTATACCAACTAAGTACTTACTATTATATATTTTTACTTTTTTATGTATTTATTACTTACTACTTACTTATATACGGGTGAGTCTTTTTCAGGGCTGTTGCACATTTAAATATTTGCTAGTTGTTCCGCTCGCGACTTCGTCCGCGTTTGTTTATACCTACCTAGACAATTTTCCATTATCCTTGCCAAAGTACAAACACTTATTATGCAGAAAGAAAGAAAGAAAAAGAAAGAAAGATTTTTATTTTCCTTAAGAACTACTATACATAAAATAAAAATAAAATAGAAGAAATTAAATGCTTAATGATAGAAGATATTGTGCGCAGCAGAGCTCTTGGAAAACATGGCCTCCGCTCAGCATTGTGCTGGATACACACTGATGTGTGCACCCAGCGCTGGTTTTCATGCAGCTATTTCCCTACTCCATAAAGCTTCTACCTACCATCACCGTCCGGTGACGGACGGTCGTGTCGAATGGGACGGTGACTGGACGGTCGTCGCCGTCCAGTCACCGTCCCATTACAGTCCCATCACCGTCCCGTCACAAGTATTCAAACTATCAACCTGAATACCGATTTGTATGTGTCTAACTTGAAAAACATGGGACTTTAAAATAACCTTCCAACCCCCATTTCATTCCCTTGGGGGGTGAATTTCCGTAAAGTTCTTTCTTAGTAAATGTTTTCTCTCTGTAAGGAACCTGCGTGCCAAATTTCAATTGTATAGGCTTAAAAGATAAAAAATTCCCATACAATCTTTCATCCCCTATTTACACACCCTGAGGGTTGGTTTTCAAAAAACCTTATAAAGGTTATTTATTATTTTGAACTATTTATCTGATAACCGATTTTGATGTGTCTAACTTCAAAAACATAGAATTTTCATACAACCGTTCAACCCCCATTTCACCCCCTTTTGGAGTTGAATTTTCCAAAATCCGTTCCTATGGTCTGTTCTTAATGTCTGTGTCAAATTTAAGACACCTCTGCCTAGTAGTTTCCGAGCTTTCGTGATGAGTCTGTCAGTTTGTGAGTGAGTGGACTACTCCTTTATTTTTATTATATTTACTATTTATAGATTACTATTTATAGATTATAATATTTCACTAAAATCTAAATATTTCACTGAGCCATAGCCTATTTGTCGTACTGCAGCACACGCAAACTTGCCTACTCTAAGATAACTGCTTTTTAAAAATTGTTCTTTTGATTATTTATACCTACCTATTGTATGTACTTTAGTTTGAAATTGTTTATCTATGTTAATTGTGTGTGTCTGTAGTGCTAAATATTTTTTTTATCTATCATCTATCTATCTATAATTCCCACTAATATTATAAGTATGCGAAAGTTTGTAAAGATAAGAGTATGCGTGGATGTAAGGATCTGAAGATGATTGTTTGTTACACATTCAAGCGAGCGAAGCCGCGGGTGGATGCTTCTATTAATAAGTTAAAATTAGTAGTAGTAGGTACTACTAATGCTGGCGCTTCAAAGAAGTAAAGGCGTATGATGGCAGCACGATAGGTACCTATTGGAACCAGTCGCTCGCCCGCGGACAGATAAAGAACTCATTAAAAGCTTCGGAGCACGTATACTGTTTTATAAGTCGCGAATATAATTCAACAGCGGATGCAGTGCGCCGCCATTCGGTTGGCGTGCGCGCTTGCGAGGAAACACCTAAATTCATAGGTATGTAATGAAAGAATTGCAAGTTCCAAATGGCGACACTGAACATTTGGATACAACACAGCCCCCACTAGAAACTGCCTAGTCAGGCGTTTATGAAGAGTGATCGAGTAGATCAGAGAGCTGAATACTTTTAATCACTGGCATAAGGGAAAAAAAATCTAAAAGGCATCTAGAAGCAGATGATTTGTCATAATTAATTACTAGTATGACTTCGTAGTGATTATGTGCATGTGAAGTTATGCATGTCAGCAGAAGAATTCTAAGTATAACCATTGACAACCTGGGTAGCGTAGTGCGCAAGTGCCCGTCTGAGACGCCCGGGGTGGGGTTCGATTCCCGCTCCGGGACAAATGTTTGCATGATCTGCAAATATTTGTGTTGTGGTACCATGGTAGTCGTAGTTCCTTGTACCCACGGCACAGTCAATCAAGTAAAGTTATGTATGGTGCCACAAGGTTTTCAGCGGACTGCTGACTCCGGCGGAAGGGCGTTCTTGGCGCTCAGCCAGGCGCGCCGCCGCCGCGTGCAATGCAAATGCCTGAACGACGCCGACGCGCGCCAGCCCGCCCATTGCATTGCAGGCCAATTGTAGGTACGTACCTACTACCTACTGTCACGATTAGGATTAGGATAAGGCGGCCCAATTTTATTCCACGAGCATAACACTGGCGAGAAATTTAATTCATTTTAAAAAACGTGGATGTCCCTACAGGCTAAAAAATATAGTTATCGATATTAGAAGACATAATTGTTTAGGTCTCTGGTTATATTTTAGTAGTGAAAATAGGCGGCGTGGTTGTATAATCGTCCTCAGTGGCGGTCGAAGTCAGCGGATCCCTGCAGAGGAGCTGGTCGCGCGGGTCGCTCCAGCCGCCGTTGCCCTTGGCGGCCTCGAAGCGTCGGTAAACCCTGCCATCCGCGCCGAACAGCAACACCGCATCCACCTTCGCAGGGAACAGGCCTTCACTCCGGGTCAGTCCGTAAATATACTCCAAGGCTTGTCCACCGCTCTTGAAAATCCCCGTGGATATCACTCTAGGAGCCATACAAGCCGCCATGACCGCTCGCCCCTGCGACGACTCCTCGAACGCGTGCAGAAGCGAGTAGCTCCAGCTCACGTCGTCATACTCACAGAAGTGATTCGAGAGGCTTTTGATCCTATTCCACGTAGTCTTGTTGAAAGTGAGGCCCTTGTCGTAGGGCGGTCTCCAGCTGTCTATCGTGAGCTTATCGTGATCCAAGTCCTGCGCGAGGGGCCTCCCGAACGCGAGAACCTGTACCTCGGGTATGTAGGCCAGCGTGCTCTGAGCGTAGCGCAGCATGTGCAAGAAGTCTGGGAGAACATAGTTATCTTCTTCGAGGAAGACGACCATGCCGTTGTGGCTGTGCGCCCACGCGACGTCTTCGAACACGACGTGCGCCATCCACCACCAGTGGTGCTTGAGCTCCGTGAGGCGCGCGTTGCGCTCTTGGCAGAAGCCGCCCTCTTCCTCTATTGCGTTCCCGCATTCGTTGAAATCCACGCCTGGGAACACGTTCGGAAACAGCTGCAGGGAATACGGAAAGTAAATCTGCATCACCATGCAGAACGTAATACCCTTGATGAGTTGGTTCACGCTCTCATCGTAGAAGCTGTGCGAGAATACGATGATGGCGGACCGGATGTTGTCGACCTGCGCCAGGGACACGATGAGGTACTGCAGCCGCTCGGCATCTCGAGCCACGCGCACGACCAGCACCGGCGTGTCGGCCTGCACGGGCCCGAACGGCTCCCAGTTCTGCACCTCCCGCTCGCCATTCAACTTCTCCAATGTATCGTACAGCACGCGCAACTCGAGTGAGCTGCTGCAAGTGTAATTCTGCCCAAACTGTAGGTACTTGTGCAAATGCTCAGGCACGTAGTCGATAGCTCGATATCTTAGGTGTTTGAATAAAGCAAACACAACGAGGAATATTAGTAAACAAACTCTCAACTTGTTCCATTTTGTCCAGTAAAGTCGTCCCAAAATCATTTCTGAAGTTTTTCGCGTTGGTATCACCCTTGACACTCTAATTACGTGACACTGGCATCCAAATCGGGGGAGATTTGACAAAAAGATATCAGACAGACTGACGGGTTATCCTTATGGTTTACCTTTTTCCATTATGAGAATAATGAATAAAGAGATTTGTGTAAACGCAGCGCGCAGTGCGTGGATGCAGTTTCTGTAGGTAGGTGTTTCGTTACTAACTGGGTCTAAACAGCGATTCGCTGGTCTCAAAGGTGGTCCTTATCAGTCAGTGACCTCAAGGATACCTACTTCTTAGATGACAATTCCCTAGACATAGGTACCTACCTAATGGCGCTCCCACACAAAAGATATCTTTGCCTTCACATTAATATGTATAAAATATTGACGTTGAGCAGGCATAAGGTCCGGTATCCACCGCAGCGGAGATGGGCGGAGAGGAGAGGAGAAGAACAGCTTATGAGAATAGCTCGCCGTTTTTGTATGGTATCACAAAAAGCGCCCCTCAAAAACCGTCAGCAAGGGTTAACACGTGACCTTTGTCGAAGCCCGAGTAATATTCGTGAGTCACCGGCGAGTGGTGTAAAGTGAATAGCTTGCCGGTTTTTATAGGCGCGCATTACCACACCGTACAAAAACTTATCACCACTCACCGGTGACAAGTGAGTAATCACGAACATTACGGACTCAACAGTTTTGCGCGATCCCCTGCGCGCCGCCCGCCGCGCCCCGCGCCTGCTTGCGAGACACTTCACATCACCACTTTGGTTGGTCAAGCCAAACAAATTAGACTCCTCTTCGCTTGAACCATGTCCACTAAAGCTAAGCGGAGAGGAGATGTGAAAATAACGAAATCATATGGGTTTTTTACGAAGAATCTCTCCTCTCCGCCCATATCCGCTTTGGTGGATACCGGGGTTTTTGCTGCCCTAAGACCAAATCAAAGGAGATTGGGCAGAGCAGTATCAAGTCGTGTTGTGTAAGTACCTAACAATTCGCGTTTTGTGCTCTACCTACCTACGTTCTTTTGTTTTCTTTACAATTAGGTTACATACAAAACTAAAATAATGAAATCCCTTCTAAAAATAGACAAGCTACTTTAGGTATTTTTTTTGTGTTTGTTGTATGTAATATATGTATTAAAGTACCTAGTACGTAGGTAGGTATATAATATACCTACTTACCTACCAAAAATCGGATAACGTAGAGACGCGCTACACCATCACATTCAGGTTACCTAGGTAGGTACCTACGTTGGAGACTCATGCAAGATAGAAACCTCCCTTCCTTTTTATTAGTGAATCGACCTATATCTTCCGCCTCAAGCAAGACCCGTCGTTCCTTCCTCATTCTCCCCCAGGCCGACCGACAGAGGCTGTGGATGTCACAGGTGAACACAAATTCGACCCTCGTCACCCGTCACGCGGCAGATTAGACCCCCTAAATTACTGGCCGCGGCCGGACTATTATGTACGCACTTGATAAAGCCTTCTACAGGCTTTTGTGTAAGCCTATTGTGGGAGAGAACGTAATAAGTACCTACCTACTACCTACTAACCATATACCGTCTTACATTACACGTAGGTAGGTAGGTAGGTTACTTACCTTCTAAAAAAGTTGCAGTGCTAGTTATAAATAGTCATAATTCAGCCCGAGCGAGCTAATAACGTAAGGCGATCTAATATGTAAAATAATGTAAGGCTGCAGCTCTGTTATGGGGGATTTTATCTCTTTCACATCACATAGGTACATACATCGACTGACAATAATTTGAGGGTGATTTCACCCTGAGAAGGGTTTGTTTCTTTGTTTTCGTCGTAGACAGAGCTTTCTACGGTGTTAGGCGCTAGCATTGAGTGAGTCCTACACAATGCTGAGTCCTAGTAGAACTTGATAAAACTTATTTGCACTGTAGGTGGGTGGTGACAAGTAGTGCCATCTATTGGCATAATCATAACTTTAGGACCGCTTAATATTTTGTTTTGTAGTCGCTCAGCGACAAATCCTATTTATGTAAATACATATTCAATAAATAAATAAAAAATGGTTTGGGTAATATTCTTTATTAATAAATGAACTAATTGAACTATCGATGTATTTCAAAATAGGGGATGGGAGCGTAGATACGCATTTTTAATATTTTCTAAAATACGAATCAGGAAAGATAGACAAAGACTATATAATACACTACGATGTTCTGTGCACAGACCAAAAGGATGTGGTTCAGACTCAGACTCTGTCTACGTTCTGTGGCAATAGGCTAGAAAGTAGAAATAGCAAACGGAGGATTGTTTGAATGTTTCGTTCGGAATCCATCAAATATTTTTTTCTGATAGTTTAAGGTGAAAAAAATCAGAGTGAATAACTTTTATACATAAATATATAATTTATTTGAATCGAAGTAATGTAGTACCTATGTAAGAGAATTACATTTTAAAATGTGTGTATGCAGTAATTTAGACGACGCACTGCATCAGTGCTATTATGTATGATATTCGTTCAAAAATAATTATTTAATGGCCGCCTGCAATGGCAGTCAGCTGTACGAATACTTTCGTTGAGGAAGCTGTCAAAATGTCAAATGGTGAACAAGCAAAGCAGAGCAAGAGCGGTAGTGAGATTATTTTCTAACAAATATGTCTTTTTATATGCATTATCTGAGTTATAGATAATCCCCGCGCGTAGCTGTAAGCTCCAGCGTAGAAAGGATCGGCGACAACGCCGGCGCGGTGACAACATGAGCTCGAGAGATAAAGACACAAAGTCGCTCCAGGACAAGTTGAAAGTATTCTTCAAGAAAGGCGCATCGGGTAAGTTCTGGGATTCGTTACGTGGGGGGAGTAGAGGGCGTACAGTGGAGGCAGGCTTGCGTTGACGGCGGGTGTGTTTGTTGTGGTGTACAGCGCCGCTGCCGGCGCGGAACGAGCTGGTGGTAACGGGCGAGCTGGAGCGCGAGCTGAGCGCCGAGACGCCGCTGCCGCGCCGCCTGCGGGCGCTGCGGGACGTCGCCGAGCGCGCGCTGCACGTGCGCGTGCACGAGGTGAGTGCCCCACTGTCCCGAGTCCCGACCCTCCTGCAACTATGTTTACTCTTATTGCAACCGTTTGCCTATTTGATGATTCATTCACTACCAAAACAAAGTGATTCTTTTTGATATGAGTACAGTTAGGCCTATTGCCCGTTATCTTCATTGATGCTTATATTTATTATCTAGTTTTTGGCCGAGTCCGTTCACTCTATTTCTTTAGATCGTAAAACCAGACCTTGTATTTCTAAAAATTTCATATACCCTAGTAGTAGAAATAAAGGCTATTTTTATTTTTTATATTTATTATCATTTACACTTTACAATCTAATCCGTGGTGGCCCTTGCTAAAGAATAGGCCCCTCTATATCTATCTACTCATTGATGTCGTAAGAGGTGAGAGGGGAAAAAAGCTAATAATCATTTCCATTATCACAGGTGTAGGAAGAGATTAACTTATATTTTGCGATACCTCGCGTACTTCACTGTATGATATTGACTGTAAATATATGTTTGTATCGTAATATTTTCACTTTGGAATTGAAATTCATTTAATTTCAAGATTGTAGGTCACCGCCAAGTAGGTACCCTATCAGTTCTAAAACAATAACTGACAGGCAACGCAGAGCCTACTCAGATGGTCATAGAGCCTGGAAATTTGGAGGGTGTGTCCCTGACACACTAAAAGGATTCACCACTAAGACAGAAATTCTCAAAATGTAACCCCTAAGAGGGTGCAGTATGGATTCAAGTTTGTATTAAAATATAATATAAAAGGTGTAACAGCCTAACTATGCTTTCTAACATCCCCATGTTCTAGCTATTTGTTCAGTCTTTATTATCCCAATGTCTCGTCAAGATTTATATCTCATCCAGATACAATAGATATTCTATCTCAGCTTTTCTCAATTTAAAAATCCACTATATCTTTTAATTGCATATTTTACTACTTAGCTAGAAGTACCTGCAGCTAGTAGGTATCTGCAGTTATTTTAGGCAACTACTTGCACTATAGTTAAACTAGGACTGACCTCATAGCTCAGTTGGTAGTAACTCTGCCTTCTGCTCTAGAGGTTGCGGGTTCGATTCCCGCACAGGACAAACATTTGTGTGATGAATACAGATGTTTGTTCTGTGTCTGGGTGTTAAATATTTATCTATTATTATGTATATCAGTCTCTGGTACCCATAGTACAGGCTATGCCTAGTTTGGGATCAGTTGACCGTGTGTGATAATATGTACGGAAATTTCCCGAATATCTTAATATTAAAAAAAAAAAAAAAACTAGGTACGTAGCATACTCGGCTGTTCTACTACCTAACTGGCACTATGTTACTTTGAAGCTAGTGGAATACAAAATGTGGATTCAAATGATATCTTTAATTTTGTCCTTGCACCACTGCATAATCAAGGACAAATACCCTATTGATATTAGGTACCATTGTATTGAGTACAATGCCAAGGTATGGCTTGCTATTTCACTGGACGTTGCCATGACGATGAATTATTAATGGTTCACTGTAAGTAAATAGATATACTGTGGCCATCATAGCAATTCTGCTATTAACATTTTCAAGGTGAATAACGCATAAGAATTTCCTTGTAATGAAGTCTCTTAATAACTACAATTTTAGTGGCATTAAACCAATAGCAAAACAGGTATATTCAACCCTCAAAATAGCCTTACAAACAAGACAAAGTCAAAAGGTGTTTACTTCAATAAAACGCTCTCATGATCGAGAGCTGCTTATAAATAAGGACCCATGAGTAACGCACCATCGTAACTTTCAGGGTGGAGTTGAGAAAATATGGAGGTGCACCCGCGACCTGCTGGAGGAGAGCAGCGCGGAGGCGCGGCACGCGGCGCTGGGCGCGCTGCGCGGCCTGGCCGAGGGGCAGGCGGACCAGCTGCAGGTGATGCGCACCGTGCTGTTCCGCTACCTGCGCCACTCGCACCAGCGCCACGCGCCCCTGGACACGCCGCTGCGCTTCAAGCTGCTGCACACGCTCACCAACACCGGCAAGAATATCAACTGTTTTGAGGAGCAGGTCAGTCTAATGTTCTATTCTGTTAGTTATATTATAACTTACTCTTAAAACATAATTTCTTCTCTATTGCTATTAAGGCGCTATGAGAATCATAATAAACTGTCGAGTGGGCGGAGTGAAGAAAGTGACAGCGCTACGTACTATAATTGAATGCGGAAAGAGATAGCAAGCGTTAGAAGGCGTTCGAAAGTAATCGACGTAAACGACATATAAGAAAATATCGATTATCTTAAAAACTATGTTTTTTTTTAAATGTCTTGGATTTAGGTACCGAATGCTATTGTCTAACACAATATTTTAAAAAAAGTTATTCATGATTGATAGTTTTTGAATATTTTCGAAAAAACTGTTGCAGAGGACCGAACTTTAAAAAATAAATCTATCGAGAAAAGTTTTACCAATCGCGTTTCTGTCTTGGATTTAGGTAAATAAAATGCTCTTTAAAAAATAAATCTATCGAGAAAAGTTTTACCAATCGCGTTTCTGTCTTGGATTTAGGTAAATAAAATGCTCAAGTTATCGTTGTCATAAAAATCAAAACTGTGCGTTTTGCGGTTATTGAGAAAAAACAGTTCAAAAATCATAAAACAATTTAACCTTCACCTTAAATAAACTATTTATATCTTGATAAACTAAAATATTTAGATGCAATATAAATATTCGGGCCTAAGATATTCGTTTTGTAGCTATTCCTGTTAACATTAAAACAAAAAAAACTACTCTGTACACATGATATGAAACAGAATTGCACATGTTTTTGTGAATTTATAGCCATTAATAATTAGAAACAAGCAGCTAATGGGTTGTTTGCTTGGCATGGTCAACATGTTCAAACATTGAAGGTAAAAAGGTCTGAGACCAGTGACTGAGAGTTAAATAAATTGTCATACCATGAAGGTATATTCAGCCCATAGATGAGTTTGTTTTTAAGAATTTTTTTGTTGTGTCACAGGTTTTTCTTCATCCTGCATTAGGTTTATGACTAAGCTCGTATGGTGGCCCTAAAAAGGCCCTAATGGTATTTTTTTTTGTAATCAAACAAGGACGGTGCCATAATTAGGATGACAAATAATGTTGTATGCAGCAGGTGTTTGAATAGTTTATTGTAATGATAATCTATAACAGATCGGTCCGTTCCTGCTGGAATGGCTGCCTCAGATCGAGTCCCCGCCGCTGCTGGTGGAGTTCCTGCAACTCATTACCAACGTTGTTAAGTTCAATGCTACCTACCTCGATGAACACATTGTGCATGGGATTGTCGAGTAAGTATTTGTTTATATTAGCTGCTACTGCAGCCGGCCTTACGGTATTTTTGAAACTTTTGCAATCAGTTTAAGTTATTCCTAGAATTTTAAGGAGGTGGGCGTTGAGACTGCTACACAGTTTATAACTTTTGCAGTGTCATCGTTTCATTTTTTTATTTGTACATTATGTTTGTGTTCTGAATAAATAAATACTTGAATTCGAATGGATGTTTATTTTGGTTAGGGTATCGAGGAATAAACATGCACATAAATGTAATATATTTTGTTATTTTCATTTAACCCATTGATATGCTCTACTAATGAGAAATGTTTATTAGAGATTGTCGTTGCCCGTCTTGAGCTTTACATGTGCGATGCGTGAGCCCGCGAGCAAGCTGCAAGAGTGTTGTGTGTCAGGTCGGCGTGCCACCTGTGCGTGTACAGCGCGGACGGCGGCGTGGTGGCGGGCTGCCTGGCGCTGCTGGAGGCCGTGGTCTCCTACTCGCTGCTGCCGCGCGCCGCGCTGCGCGCCTTCGTCGCCGCGCTCTGCCGCACCGTCAACATGGAGCACTACTGCCAGACCAGCTGGAAGGTACGTGCCTGCACAATCAAAAAATCTAAACGTGTTAATTTCAATAGAATCACTAAGAAACCAGGTGAAGCTACGTCTGTTCCTAGCGACCGAGCCTAGACGAATCGGGCAACTAGCACGGCTTGGTGCCTATCATATTCATTGATGATTATTTTTCATCCAAGAAAGTTGACTGTAACAGATGTCTAAACGAGTGCTTACCGTATTAACGTTATCGGTTGCGCAGCTGATGCGGTACGTGGTGGGCGGCGACATCGGTCACGCGGCGCTGCAGGAGATGGTGGACATAGTGCGGGGCGGTGGCGGTGTCGGGGCGCGGGAGGAGGGGCTGGTGCGCGGCGCGGTGTTCTACATGAACATGGCGCTGTGGGGCCCGCGCCGCGTGCCCGCGCTGCAGCTCTCCTTCCTCGCCGTGCTGCCCGCCTTCCACAAGGTACGTTGCGCGACACTCTACACTACATCCTGCCATCCTGGTTTTGTTCTTTTCGGCTACGATGAGGTATAGAGATCTCTTAAACGATTATAAACAACGCTGTTATAGCTATTATTTTGGAAATAAGAACGTATATCCGCGCGAGCGTCCTTCCCAAAAGATTTCAAGTTAGAAATCGCTTTTATGACCACCGCCATTTTGCATTTGTTTAGTATAACGTCGACTGAAGTAAGATTATAGCGTGGCGAGTTGCGAGCGAGACTGCATAGTTGTGTGTTGCAGGCGCTGGAAGGGCAGGCGCCCGTGGTGACGTACGAGGTGGTGTGCGGCGTGCAGAGCGCCGTGACGCGCGCGCCGCGGGAACTCTGCGCGCCCGCCTGGGACATCCTGCTGCGCATCCTGCACGACGCGCTGCTGCAAGACAGTGCGTACCATATCCATACCTATCCTACTCTACCCTACTACGTACCACGCGAGCGAAGCCGCGGGCGGTAGCTATTATAAAATATAACGCTTTATTTTTTGTGCGTCCAGAGAGCTACGACCCCCCGAACGAGATGATCCACTCGAAGCTGCACGAGCTCATCTCTACGCTGGAGCAGATGGCGGACAGCGGCCAGTTCGGCGGCGAGCCGGAGGCGCTGCTCGACCTGGTCGATTGCGCCGGACACGACCGACCGGTACAACGCGCAAATATTACCTCGCTCCTCAGACATCCCCCTCGTTCGTGGACTCACCGTAGCTTCTGCGCAGGAGTCGTCGACGATGCGGCTGGTGAGCGCGCGCGCCGCCGCGCTGTCGCCCACCAGCAGCGAGTGGGTGGGCGCGGCGCTGGCGCTCGCCGACAAGTACCTGCGCCACGAGCCCCGCATCAACGTGCGCACGCACACGCTCGACCAGCTGATGGCGTTCATCCACCGGAACAGGTAGCTACCGAGCCGGCCGCGAGCTTCCGCACCAGCGCAGTCGGTGATGCGCGCGCTCCTTGCAGATACGTGTACGGGTCGGAGCTGGTGGAGCTGGTGGGCGTGCCGGTGCTGGGCGCGTGCGCGGCGGACGCGGACGCCAGCCTGCGCTGCGTGTGCGCGCGCGCGCTCACGGCGCTGTGCGCCTGGGACACCTGCGCCTGCGCCGACCTCGTCGACCTGCTCGAGAAGGTGGGGCTCACTAGCGCGAGCGGGTGCCGCATGCGCGTGGCGATGCTGAAGGCGCGCTCGTGTTGCAGATCCTGAACCGGCCGTTCGAGATGTACGTGACGGACGTGCCGGTGCCGCCGGACGCCGACACGGCCGACCTGCGCCAGGCGGTGCACGGCCTGCTGCAGCTGCTGCACGACAAGGTACCTATCTACCGACACCTACGGAATGAGTGTACGGCAATCGCACAGTCCGGTCAGAAACGTTTTGAAAGTTCCGATATAACGATAATTATGTTCCAGCTGCTGGCCGCGCCCGCTGCGGTGCCTCTCCGTTGCTTCCTCGTGCTGCTCGACCACCTCGACCACCATTACAAGAGACCAGCGCTCTTCCAACACCACACAGACCTCAGGCTAAAGGTACTCTCATAAATTAATAATAATAATAATAATAAGGAGCAATCAATTGGCAACAAAGTTTGTTCTATGACTTTTGGAAATTCATCATTTTTCATTGAACAAACTCTATGCGAAAATCAGCTGTTTTAGGTAGCAATCTTGATTCCGAACTTCTTGTACGTTTATTTATTAGTTCTAGAGATGATAAAAATACCAAAAAACAGCTAATTTGAGAAAGTTTGTGAAAAAAATTATTAAAAAAAAAGTTGGTTCAGTACTTTAAGCTGTACGAGATATAACAACACGTAAGTTACGCATGTGCGTAACCTTTCTTAATATACAATATCCAATAGCCTGTGAGGTTCGTTAGCTTTCCTCCATAGTCAGGTGAAGTGAATGATAGGTAACCGTGTTGTCGGCAGATATTCGAGATGCTGTTCGGTCTCCGCGCGAACTCGTTCAACTGCGTGGGCTTCTGCTACGACGCCAGCGGCGCGCCCGTCAGCGGCGCGCTGTCGCTGCGCATGAAGCCGCTCTGCTCGCCCTTCCTGCTGGCCGAGCCGCCGCTCGTGCGCGGCCAGCAGCCGCAGCCGCCCAAGGATCTGCCGCCGGTACCTCCCCCCCTCCCACACTCTCTCCTCGACCGCGTGCTTACCGGCGTTAGCGTCCAACGTCACCAAGCCGCACGGACTGCGCGTACCGTGTTCTAAAACTGACGTAATGTTTCCTAGTAATGTATATGCCTGACGTAATGTACTTAATTTTGTGATGTTTAATACATACTAGGATAGTATTACCTATTTATGGACCTATTAATTATTATTTTTCTAATATTATTACCTACTGCAATGACGTGTAACCTGATTGTTATCAATAAATGAACTCTGAACTCTGAACTCTAAGTACAAAAAGTAGTTGTTGTTGATGGAGAATGAATGGTTGTGTTGCAGGGCGGGTGCGTGGTGCCGGTGGGGCGGCTGGCGCGCGCGCTGGTGGCGGCGCTGGCGCGCGAGGCGAGCTGGGCGGTGCTGGGCGCCGTGCTGCGCGCGCTGCCGGCGCTGCTGCAGGCGCGGGCGCTGGCCGTCGGCCGCCGCGCGCAGGACCTCGACCTGCTGGCCTCCACGCTCTGCTCCATGGTGCGCATGCGCATGATGCACTCACACCTCCCTTACCGATCTAACTAAAATAAGCTTCATCTCGTTAACATTGAACTTTGCCGTTTCGTTTGTCAGATCTCAGACCGCAGCCTCGGCTTCCCCGAGTGCTTGCGCGTGTCGGCCGGGCAGAAGCTGCTCGTGTCCGAGTTCCACGGCGCGGTGCTGCCGGGGCTGGCCTCGATGGCGCCCTACCACAGCTACCTGGAGCCGCAGACGCAGCAGCGGATAGTGCGCTGCCTGCTCAAGTACGGCATGGGTGAGTGCCGTAGCCCTAGGCCTCCATTATCCGCAAGTCACGACGCCCTTTCTAAAAGCACTACACCTCATTTCTAATTTTCTTTCCAGTTCTCCGATCACCGCAACCGTACATCAACGCGCTGACGATATTCACCCTTGAGACCAGAGACACAATGGTCAAAATGCTGCCGGAAGTACTGCTAGATCTATCCAAGATATCCGACACGCAAGCGATCGCTAGTCCTATGCTCGAATTTCTATCTAGTAAGTAAATTCTACGTTTGAGCGCTGAGATGATGGCTGATAGAGGAAAATGGAAGAAGAACATGTGTTGTGCCGACCTCAAATATTGAGGGAAAAGGACAGAAAGATGATGTTAAAGTTAATTATTTTAGTTTAAGATTCATTAGCTTTTGTGGAGCGTTCAACCGTGCAGACATTATCTCTATGTAATCTTTTCGCTAGGGCTATTTGCTATGATGTTGCGATAACTATACAATGAATAGAAATTTTCCTTTTAATCAGATTTTCAAACCTGTTTTTGTAGTAAATGTATCTTAATTTGAAATATTCCAATTGGTGTATCTCAAGGCTCCTCTCTAGGATCGCTATTGAATATTTTATACAAGGTGATTCATAGCATGTATACCATCCCGAAAGGGTAACCCCCTTAATCTATCAACAAAAAGAAATAAAATTAGCGAAAAAAAACATCAATATTTTCATTATATTTTTTTTTCGCAAGCTATCTCAAATTAAGTGTTTTTGGTATTTTTATCATCTTTAGAACTAAGAACTCAACGTACAAGGAGTTCGGAATCAAGATTGCTGCCTAAAACAGCTGATTCATTGTGTTTAACCTAATTTGACCACAAAACAGCTGATTTTCGCATAGAGTTTTTTCAATGAAAAATCTCGAATTTCCAAAAGTCGTAGAACAAACTTTATCGCCAATTGGTTGTAGAATAAGCCCCTTTCGGGATGGAATACATATTTTGAATCAACTTGTATGTATCCTCAATATTCACTGCTTTTAAATTAAATATGACGTTTTGTGATTTAAATATTTACTGATCAGGGTGATATAGAAAAAGTGACAACGAACGAAATAAATAATTGGTAGACGTATGTTCGACGAAGTATGTTGTTTGTGTTGCAGCTCTAACCCGGCTGCCGAAGGTGTTCGCGTCGTTCGTGGAGGACCAGTACATGTCGGTGTTCGCGATCCTGCTGCCGTACACGAACCCGTCGCGCTACAACCACTACGTGGTGTCGCTCGCGCACCACGTCATCGCCGCCTGGTTCCTCAAGTGCCGCCTCTCCTACCGCAGGAACTTCGTGCGGTTCATCATACACGTGAGCCCCACCGTTACCATTACCACTGTAAATCAATAAATAAATAACGACGAGTGGACCGATAGTATTCATTCGGAGCGATAGTTCGGATGTGACGTCACAGATTAACTTTCTTTTATTGTCGTATTAAAGGTTCTTCACGTAAACGTAAGTTATATTCGTATTGATCATCATCAGGCAGAGATCGCTCTTAGCGATAAGGCCGCCCATTGTATTGCCGTGTAAATTTGTAATTGTGATCTTATGTATTATTTCCGTATGGTGATCAATAAAGTGTTATCTATCTATCAGCCTGAAGAAATCCGGGAATCTGGACTTATCCAGCAGTGGCCATGATGAATTTGGTAGACAAATTCATACTGATAAATCAATGAAAACACATTTTAGAAATAATTACTACTAAATTCAAATTCACGTCAAAGCAAAAAATATATGATTTCGATCGCAGGGTCTGCACAACTACATCATAATGCCATTCGAAGAGCAGCTACACTCGAGAACGAACCACTTCCAGCAGGGCGCCGCCAACGAGGACTCGTCCAACAGGCAGCGGAGTTCTAGTCTCGTGAGTTACCTGCGTTCATTCCTTTACTCTATTAAGAAACTGGTGACTCATCATTACGGACATCTGAGTTTTCAGCACATGAGAGTTGCAAATTATATTGTCGCCTAAGTACAAATAAATGCACTACAAATATTTTTCTGGGTGACAGCATTCTACACCTTGGGTTTTGGATTATTTAACTTTAAAAAATAAACTTTTATTCCTTGTCGGTTTTATGGTTCGGAATGGACGTTAAGCTGACGGTGCCTGCTACGACAGACGCCTAGTCATGGCGAGGGCACAAGCCAAGGTTGTGGCCTTTACCGGCCTCTGAGGCGCGGCGGGCCACCTCTGATCCCATGCGGAGTGAGGTGACTGTCGGGGTTTGACATAGTTTGTGGGGTCGGTTGCAGGGGTCGAGGGCGAACCCGCGCCCGGCCGGAGTGACGCGCGGCGGCAGCGCCTCCGCCGCCTTCCACGTGGAGCTCACGGAGACATGCGTCGACCTGCTCGCGCGCTACACCGCCACCCCCTGCAGCTCCAAGCCCACCAGGTACACCTTACTGCAGCCTCCGCCGCCTTCCACGTGGAGCTCACGGAGACATGCGTCGACCTGCTCGCGCGCTACACCGCCACCCCCTGCAGCTCCAAGCCCACCAGGTACACCTTACTGCAGCCTCCGCCGCCTTCCACGTGGAGCTCACGGAGACATGCGTCGACCTGCTCGCGCGCTACACCGCCACCCCCTGCAGCTCCAAGCCCACCAGGTACACCTTACTGCAGCCTCCGCCTTCCACGTGCCGCTCACATGCTCGGGGCATGTTTAATCATGCTACGGTGCCCAGAGTAGCACATTGGGTTCTCTTCCAGCCTAAAGATGAGAACTCTATCAGTCAGTTGCGGCGCTGTAGCTGTACAGGTTTGTAGAATTGAGTTGGGCTCCAGCGCACAGCACACACATCTGCTTACAAGAATAATTTCGGTTGCAGAAGCGAAACGGCGCAGTTCCTGTTCGACGGCGGACAGTCCATGACGTGGCTGGTGGGCCACAAGCTAGTCACCATCACCACATCGGGCTGCCACCAGAACTCGCTCAAACAGGGACTCTGCGACAGGTAATAACGATTCATACACCATTGAGTTTTAGAGCACTGTCTATTATTTGGGTCAGACGGTCTGTGCTATCTTCGGAGATAGCACAGAGTGGCAGGCGGGAGCCAGGACATAAGTACGGGGGTTGCATTACAGATGCGCAGTGCTGTGCAAGCAGCACGCGGACAGCATCTCCAGCCCGCTGCCGCCGCTGCAGCCGCCCGCGCCGCCCGACGTGCCGCACCAGGTATTTATTATTTATTTATCACAGCATTACAGTAAGCACCAATGCGCCGTGATATACAAAGTTACTTAAAATAATATTTCAGTATAAAATTAACAAAAATAAAAACAGACAATAATAATTTACATAACATTAATTGAACTAATCCTAACACTATCAATCATATCCGCATACATCAGGCATGCTCTACACACTTCCTTCCATCTATCAGCGAACAAATCACACTCAGGAGCTGATGCCCGAAGCTCATTTAATAATTTTAAAGCACGTAACAGAGGCGAATAAGTGTGCGCCACAGTGCGCGCGCGCGGCACCGCAAGCAAAGGGTGATTACTAGGCCTAAAAAAAGTATGCGCCTATATCTCTTTATTGTGTCACGGGGTCCCATTCCAAGGAAAAAAAATATTGTTCAAACGAATGTCAATAGATGGCTTTACGGGTATAGATTTGATATTGACGTGTGTGAAAAATCATTATTAGATCATTAAACAAAGATTTAATAATATCATAAAATAACCATAACACGGGAAAATTAAATAAATGCCTCTTCAATCAAGTTTAATTATTTTTTACAAAAATCCAATGATCTTGTTGATGTTGATTGACACAGTTTGCTTTAGTACCACAGGTAGTACTGACTTTATAGATGGCGTTATTTTATATTCCTGTACTGTCGCGTTTTGTTTTTGCGTTTTCTATTTTGTATGTAGATTACTAACTTTTAATTCCAATTGAAATGAAATAAAATTGAGTGAAATCGTTATAATAAATACTAGTATAGTATTATGTTATCTGTGATTGTGTGCAGCCCGGCCCCACCATTACCTCTTATGCCATCAGAATGCGAGCTAGTCTGTATCTCTTACATTCCGTAATCCCATTCACAAATCTCATTCGAAAATCTTGCAACATTGTACTGTATTTCAATAAGTATAAAGTTAAATTTGCCTTGCAGACGGAACAGCCTCCACTCCAATCGCATATCCAAGTGCAAGTAAATGATACCGAGAGCGAGCCGAGCACTCAGCCGAACCAGCCTGAAGTCAAACGGTTAGTGGACGTTACTCATACTCATATTCATAACAATCTTACGGGACTTCTAAACTGACTAGATCTAGTATAACCTGTCTTTTTTTGTCGACGTATCACGTTTGAGAACGAACAGGCCTTCGGGCCGTAGCTTGACTAGTCGGTCCTATCGGAGCAACTAAGTTAAGCAATATTCAGCTCGGTCACCATATACATGTGTGACCACTATTGGCAAATGCAACTGAGCTTCTTTTTGGAGAGTCCATATAATTATTAATCGCTAAGCCATGACTAATGGCCTGATAACTCCAGGATTGGTCAATTTGACTGACCTCATAGCTCAGTTGGTAGTAACTCTGCCTTCAGCGCTAGAGTGCGGGTTCGTTTCCCGCACTGGACAAACATTTGTGACTAACACAGATGTTTGTTCTGTGTCTGGGTATTAAATATATATCTATTATGTATATCAGTCTCTGGTACCCATAGTACAGGCTATGCCTAGTTTGGGATCAGTTGACCGTGTGTGATATGTCCGAAATATAAAAAAATTATAGAAATATATAAAAAAATAAAAATTATATGAAAGTTTCATCTCATCTCACTAGACAGCTTATACTTACTCGTATTCATAATCAGTCACTAACTATAACGGCTTGATAACTCTCGCCCTGTCTTTTTCTAACAGTAAACAAAAGAATGAAGCGGATATACTTTTATCCAGCCTATAATGTATGTGAATGATTATGCGTAATCTAAACCGTGTCGATTAGAACTTGCGTAAGATTGAATGAGTGCGTGAGTCTTGTGGTGTGCTGTTTTGTTTATTTGGATTATAGGCTTGAGGTGGGTTGTTGACACTTTATACCTACATAGTAAACATACATTTTTAAGCCCTAGTTTAAAACTTTTTTTATAATATGTCTGGCGCCTTACGCCTTTTAAACAAATGTTTAAAACAGTAAAGCCATTCTCTAGAGTGGTGCGTCATAAACACAGCAAATAGAAAGTAATCTGTTCAGCAGTAAGTCTCAACAACCCATTCTCCTGAGTGAGTTTCAAAATTCCGTATGAGCACGCAGATGTACTTCTCGATCTGGGCTGAGGGAGCGCGCGAATTGGCTTTCAACTCTAACCTACAGTCTGACTATACCTTACTAACCGGAGCATTGCGGTGTTCCTGCTTCGCTACTTATCTTGGGCTATTCGATTCCGCTATACGTTGGTGGACGTAGGGCACAGTTTTCTGGAGGCAACGCGTGCTAGATGCCTCTGGAATTACTAGCGTTCATAAGGCCGTATGCATGTTTGCCACATTAGCTCTATAAAAAAGGTGTTACGATCGTAGGCGTCCCGTCTCGAGATTAAAAAAGTGGGTTTGTCACAGTATTGTGATTTATATGAACGTTTTCACGTCGGTACAGTACATACAACAATGCGATACATTAGGACCTTCAATTTTATTTTGTATGGCTGTTGGTTTACCCTATCCTACTAATATAGAAAATGCGAAAGTTTGTGGGGATGTTGGATGCTTAGGTGTTTGTTGTTCAATCAATAACGCCGTAACGGCTCAACTAATTTCGTTGAAATTTGTAATAGATAAAGCTATTTACCTAAAATAACATATAGGCTTTTTATGTAGGTAGTAATAAATAAATAGGTAATTGAATTACAAGCTCTTAAGAATGTATCTAATATCACCCCATAGTAAAGTTTCTTCTTTTTTTTTTTTTTTTTTTTTTTTTTTTTTTATTGGAGATGGTTAGGCGTTTGACCACCAGCTCACTTTTGCAAGTGAGATGTGGCCTAAGATGGAGCACGCTTTACCAGAAGGAACTTATTCACTCTAGATTTGAAGACTCCTAGATTGTACTCATCCGGGAAAACAGACGCTGGCAGATCGTTCCACTCTTCTCGTTCTTCTAACTTACGTATGGGACGGACAAACTCGTACTGTGGTAGGGGTCAACGGTAAACCGCAAAAGTAATACCATTGCATTGAAGAATACGCAGAGCAACCAAATGAAATGAAAGTGCAGCGAGGAGTCGATTAGCCCGTCGAGTAACTGGTGTTGTTGTGTTGCCGGACGCAGCTACAGCAAGTGGTCCTTGCAGCACTCGCGCAGCACCGACACCTCCAGCTCGCTCTCCATCTCCGACCTGCACCCCGCCAGCGGACGCACCACCAGGTGGACGACGAACCGTACCCTCACCCCCGCACCTCCCGCACCTCCCGCACCCCGACACCGCGCTACCATCACACAACCTAGTTTCTAGACCTATCTCGTAAAATTTGTTTTTTGATCCAAATAAAATTATTTTGATTTGATTTTTGATCCATCGATGGTTAGGTCAGGAATAGGGTTTGGTCCCGGGAATTCCCGGTCCTGAAATACCCGGGAATTCCCGTTTTTTTTTGCCAATTTAGGAACCGGGAAATCATAAATCGTTTCCCGGTTCTTTCGGGAAATTTCGGGAAAAATATTTTACGTCTAGGCGAAGGGTTTAAACTGTCATAGCTTAATATTAACCAACCGCACATACTTTTGCATGTCGCAGGTTCTGATCAAAAGGATAGAATAAAGCTATATCACATTTGATCTGTTTAATAATTTAAGCATGTAAGGTTAGGATATTGTTGATTTTTATGCAAGAAAAACAATTTAAAATTTCATAAAAAAACTGCATTTATGTTCGTTTCAAAGTATTTTTCTATATTTTAAAAATTGTCTTTAATAAAAACATTTCAATTGATACTTATTTATTTTTCATTCATTTCCCCTCTTTTTATACCTACTCAATCGAACATAAATGCAGTTTTTTTTATGAAATTTTACATTGTTTTTCTTGCATAAAAATCAACAATATCCTTACCTTACATGCTTAAATTATTAAACAGATCAACAGTGATATAGCTTTATTCTATCCTTTTGAACAGAACCTGCGACATGCAAAAGTATGTGCGGTTGGTTAATATTAAGCTATGACAGTTTAACTTTAAACCTTTCGCCTAGACGTAAAATATATTTCCCGAAATTTCCCGAAATACCCGGGAATTCCCGGTTCCCTATGTGAAGCTTCCCGGTATTCCCGGTTCCTTAAAAACTACCCGATTCTGCAATCCCTAGTCAGGAACTAGCTTGTGTCATAGTCATCACCCATTCACCCTTCGTTGACCCGAAAAAGAGGGATGCTCACTTACTAGTAGCAGCTGTTTTCCTCTTTCTATAACTCTTATAGAGGCTCGTGCGCTTGGCTTTTAGGTAGCATGAGAGCTGACCCTGCTGGACTTGTATACTACAACAAACTTTTGACGGCACATGGCATGGCTTTTCCTTCGCTTGCTTACAGAGAAGGCAGCATTGTGATGTCTCTTCGTGTAGCGGAGCACGTATCGCTCTTATATTATTTTACAACTAAAGTAATGCGTAGTTTAATCCAGTATTATCGTTTAGTTTCATTACCGTAACTAGAAAAATTGACAAGTCTCATAGCTTTTCATTTATTTCAGACAAAACTCATCGGAAAACAGCAAAGCGACGGACCCTCTAGTGGAAATCCTCAATCACTTCACGCAGAGGTTCGAGAGGATATCGAAGGAAGTGGTGAGTTAGTGACGTGAGAGTAGAGTAGAGTAGAGTAGAGTGGAGTAGAGTGTCGCGGAGTGTGACGGTGCGGTTGCGTGCGCAGGACAGCGAGGAGGCGCTGTGGTGGCGCGGCGGCGCGGCGGCGGGCAGCGGCGCGTGCGCGTGCTGGTGCGCGCAGTGGGCCGAGCTGCACGTGCGCGCGCCCACCGGCGACGTCTGCTGGCTGCTGCGCCTGCAGAACCAGGTCAGTGCGCCCAAGTGTGCTGCCCTTACAACATTTGCTGATGCATTTTTATAAGCTTTTATTTAATACCTGGTTATTTTTCTTTTGAGCCTCGCCTAGTTCGAGGCAACACCAAAAGGATCATCGAAAAAATGATAGGCACGCGCGCCGTGTTTGTTGCCTGATTCTTTTAGACCTGAGGAACAGGCGTAGCTTCACCTATTTTATAAGACGTTTCAAAGTGATCATAGTGTTTTCATCTGCCGATCGAAGGTCTCTTCTACGGTTCGCACCCGTTTTCGAATGTAGTTTCTCGCACGGTTCGTGGTGAATATGCTGGTGTAGCGATTAGCGGATAGGTCAGTGACACGTGTGACTGTGCGTGCAGATGAACTGGGACTACCTGCTGGAGTCGCCGCTGCAGGACGTGGCGGCGCTGCTGAACCCCGCGGGGGCGGGGGCGGGGGCGGGGGCGGGGTGCCCCCCCTCCCCCTCGCCCGCGCCCTCCCCCGGCGCCTCCCCCGCGCACACGCCCGCGCCGCGCACCGTCTCCGCCTCCAGCGGCCTGGGGGACTCGCGGCAAGACGTCAGTACCGTGTCCATGACATTTTCTATTTCTTTTCCTATATACTTTTAAGTTCTTGCCCATCGCTCTTGGCCACTTTTTTATCGCTAAGTCACTATAAGCCGGATTTAAATAGCGAATCCCTACTTCATTCATCATTCCAACCGTTGAAAGTGCACTGCTGAACATGGGCCTCCCCCACAGATTTCCACAGTGACTTCCTATCATGTGGAGGGTATTAACTCATGCTTATCAAGCTGGGCACTCGGCAAGCGAGCCTACTTCATTATTAAAATATATGTATATACACCTGTACAATATTTAGCTCAATAATATTTAGTGGATCTAAAATAGTCTGGTTACGCTTGAGACTATCACGGTCTGGCTGGGCTGCACCGCAACAACGGACCGGTCAAAAACGATTGACGAACCAAGAATACGTGCCTTCCCCAGGTGTCGTTGTCAGAAATGTCCATCCGCTCCCGCAGCGGCTCGGCCTCCTCGCAGCGGACGCCGCGCGCCGCGCCCGCGCCGCCCGACCTGCAAGACTTGCATAAATCTAGGTAACTATAATAATTGACGCCACACTACGATTCCCGGTCTCACTAACTATGATTACCTACCGAACTTAGTACTTCAACATCCGAAACTGATTCTGAATTGAACCTGCTTTTTGTGTCTCAGCCAGAGAAGCAGTCAAATTATATCTTTAGCAGGCGTGCATAATTTGACTGCTTCATCATCACCGCGCGATCATTTCTACTACCGAGACCGATTCAACGTCCACTGCTTGGAAGATGTCTTAGTTGAACTTAGCTCTTTTGCTTCTGCTGCGACGCACGCCATAATAGTAATAGTCATAATAGTAATTTATTGACAATAAATATTATTTGACTTAATTCATTTTCTACTAAAAGTATCATACATTCATAATTAATTACAATGCACGCTAGTTTATCTAGTGGTGCCATCTAGTTTTTCACTCGAAAACAGTTTCAAAATAGGTGTAAACAAAGTAAACGTTATCATGTTTTCTCCCCAGTTCGGACTCGGTGGTGGCGGGGGACAAGAGGCAGCTGCTGGCCGGCGCGCAGGGCTCCGTGTCGTCGCAACAACTCAGGTGATTACCACAAACTACACTCGTAGTACACTCGTAGTACACTCGCAGTGCGCTCAAGAGGGATGCATTCAAATCACCATTATTTTATGACTCACAAAATGGGAATTGGCTATGCGTTGAATAGCAAACAGAATTCACAAACAGATGAATTTAATAATATGAATCAAATCAAATCAAGATTTGGCAACAGAGGGCTGTTGTGAGCAACATGATTGTGTAGCTTCACCTAGTGTATAAGACGTTTCAAAGTGTGTTTCTTTGAAATAAACACCTTTTGAATTTAATTGATAACATTATAACGGCTGTTATAAAATAATTGAAAAAACTGTGTCGATCGCACATAGGGCGAGATAAGCAGCAGTACTCAGTAGTATGAACGAATAATGATTCAACAGCCTACATACAGGAGGCCAGTATAGTTAGTATAGATAGTGTGACGTAATCGGTGTGTGTGTGTGCAGGATGAGCACGCAGCCAATCAACATCCCCGGCTCGCCGCAGCGGCAGAGCTCCACCAGCTCCAACGACGTCGAGGACATGCTGCTCGTCGTGCCCGAGGTACCCCACCCTCCCCCTTTCCTTTCATACGTACAAGAGTTTTTATTGTGACTAAATTTAAATTCTCAAGTTGGTAACACCAATTTGTTTTCTTTTTGTTTGTGTACGAACGATCAATCGATCATTCATTCATGTTATTGTCAAAGTCAATCTTTCAGCTGTGTACGTTTAATCTGTGCTGTGTATAAATTTTTTGTCTTGTATTGTTGTGTTCATAGAGTAATTTTGTGTGTTTACATGTTATTATTTTGTTTGTCTACATAATTACTATGTAAGTAAAAAAAATGTATCTGTTCTGTTCTGACCTATCTAAGCACATGTAAATATGTCAAAAGATTAATAAATTGAATTGAATTGAGTCGGTTCGGCCATCTCCAAACAGCACGAGCCACTTCCAGCACGGTGTACGGAGGATCTTGATGATCAAGTAGCTGAAGTCCGCTCTCCGAGTAGAAATAACTTCGGACAATATCCCGGCATGCATTACTTACCGTGTGTTTTGTTGATTTTTTCACTATTAAGGTTACTGATAGTTTTTATTTACTTATTTTATTGGAACCCGTATATGATATCTATCACATATCATGATATTCAAATGATATTATGTTATTAAATTTGCGATTAATACCGATTACAATAACAATAAATATAAAAATCAAATAAATAAATAAATATTCCGGACATATTCACACGGTCTACTGATCCCAAACTAGGCATAGACTATGGGTTACTATGGGTACTATGGGTTACTATGGGTACCAGAGACTGATATACATACACACAGAAAAAACATCTGTGTTTATCACACAAATGTTTGTCCAGTGCGGGGATCGAACCCGCGACCTCTAGCGCAGAAGGCAGAGTTTCTACTAACTGAGCTATGAGACCAGTCACTGAATATGACAGTAATATTAATAAAAAAAACAAACTGTTTGTTTAGAATGGAGAATAGATGTGTCGACTTGCAATAATGTTGTGTGGTGGATGTGCGTACAGGGCAAGTCGCGGCACCCGGTGCGGCGCTCCAACTCCTCGCCCGAGATGTCCACCTCGTGGAAGATAGTGGTGCGGCCGGACGAGGAGCTGCCCCTCGACCCCGAGGACATGATCCTGCTGCCCAGCTGCGAGCCCACGTATGTACTACTAGCTTTCGACTGCGGCTTCGCTCGCGTGGTACCAACATTAAAAGTAGCCTATATGCTATTCTAGGTAAAGAACTTTATCTATTCCAAGTTTCAACGAAATCGGTTGAGCCATTACGGCGTGATTGAACAACAAACATCCAAACAATACATTCAACCAAACATCCTCACAAACTTTCGCATTTATGTCCCTTTTAAAATAATTTATTTCATTTCATTTTTCATTTATTCATTCATCATAACAATTTTTACATCGTGTCTGAAATATAAACTTACTTCTAAAGATATACAAGCATGCACAATATTGATTAATATTGTACATTATGTGGCGCGAAATAAATGATTTTGTTACCTTCATAGGATGTAATGTGATAGTACGTGGTGTGCGATCTGGCCTCATAGCTCAGTAAGTAGTAACTCTGCCTTCTGCGCTAGAGGTCGCGGGTTCGATCCCCGCACTGGACATACATTTATGTGATAAACACAGATGTTTGTTCTGTGTCTGGGTGTTTAATATGTATCTATTATATATGTATATGAGTCTCTGGTACCCAAAGTGCAGGCTATGCCTAGTTTGGGATCAGTTAACCGTTTGGATATGTCTGGAATATTTATTTATTTAATGAATGTGTGTGCAGCAATCCGAACCCGGGCGCGGCGCCGCTGCACACGAAGAAGCCGGCCAAGAAGAGCGACATGCGCGTCTCCTGCGAGGCCATCCCCGAGGAGATCTCCGGCACCTCGCCCCTCCCGCACCCGCACCCGCACCTCGCCACCTTCAACTCGGATCCTGGTGAGTCGTCCGAGCTCAGCATGCACCTGACTCAGAGTGGCCGATGCGCGAGCCGGTGACCCGACTAGCTCAAACAACATCAGGTTGGCAGACGTCCTCTGGAAATTGTTCATGGAATACTTGATTTCAGAGGTTAGCTTAATAAGTAGATTAAAAAGCTTTATTATCTTCGTAATAATGAAGGATGCCCTACTATGAAAAGACTGTATTAAAATTTATACATCGCAAGCCTTTTATCAGTGAAGCGTAGACAAATCTCCGAAGTTTCATTATAACCCTAACTTTTTTTAATTCTATTTTTTTCCTTGTGTCCTTGCTAATTGCTCAGATAATTAAATAATTACTATAATTCTGAAGCTTATAATTTATAAAAAGAGTTACCTTAAAAATAAACCAAAAAAAATACACTTTATTTCTTGAACAATATAACGAATTTGAGAATACGGCAGAACGGTGTCGGTATACAATGAGCCCCGCACTAACCTAACCGTTTGGTGAGCAGCCATAACCCGGTCGCGCGTTGCAGGCACGGCGGGGGAGAGCGGCTGCGCCCCCGCCCCCGCCCCCGCGCCGCTCACCGCCGCCGACAGCGCCACTGCGGCAGCGGCGGTCGCGGCGCACAACAAGCACCATCAGTTACAAAAGGTACTTTGTCACCATTTGATATTCATTAACATTTTATTAGCAATTTATCATTTTAATCAACTTGTGTTGCCTAGAAGAATTACCCCAGCTATCCCATAACTGGATGCCTAAAATATAAACGTTTGAGCGGTAATGCTTCTGATTGAACTTGCCTGTAGGTGGAGCTACCATTGGTTGATAAATAACATCTAGTCAAGTACTCAACTCAGTGTCATTAGGATGTTGGCGTAATAAGTTAACATATCGCTCACACGAGCGGACATGATCGTATCCCGACTATATGGAAGTTGTGATGCACTTTTGAATAAATTATATTTTAAACTTGCTTCATTATAAATGAATCGTTACGTTTCAGACCGCGAGTGACGGGACGGTAGGCGGGGCAGGCGGGGCGGGCGGGGCCAGCAAGGACCGGGACGACCTGCCCCCGCTGTCGCGCTCCAAGCGCTCCAACACCATCTCCGTGATGAGCCCCACCAGGCGGCACAGGTGACCGACCCCTTCCCCGTCCCTTCACCGAGCTCTCAAATTACACCGACCCGTCTACTCGTTTCCGGCTTTCCGCCCCTTCCGGACGTTGCCCTCCTTAGTAAATCCTCTGATGAGCACGATTAAAAAAAACACTTTCACCTTTAAATTATAAGATTACTAGCTTGTGCTCGCGGCTCCGCTCACGTGGTACCTACATAAGAAGTAGCCTATAATGCTATTCTCTAGGTACAGAACTCTAGTTTCATCGAAATCTGTTGAGTCGTCGTCGTCGTGATTGTACCACATTTATAAAATAAGTAGGATACAATTAGGTAAAGAAATCTGTTAGGCTTAGTACCATTTATTTTGAGTAACGTTTATATGTTGTCTCGTAGGCCCACAAACCACGGGCACAGTTCCGGGTCGGGGTCCAGCGGCGGCGGGGCGGGCGCAGGGGGAGGCGCGGGGGCGGTGGGCGGCGGCGGGGGCGGCGTCACGCCCTCCTTCGTGTTCCTGCAGCTGTACCACAACATGAGCACCTACCCCATCACCCCGCCCGTGCCTGGTGAGTGCGCTATCTAACGAAGCAAAAATCATTTATGTTACGAAATAAATATTTTCATTATTTATTAGTTGTCCAGGACTGGAGTGCTATTGCGTAAGCTAAATCGTAATAAAGTTCGCAATTATGAGAATGATTTTATAAATTTGAGCGACATTTGAAATTTTTCAAACATGAAAAGGAAGAAGCTAAGATCTTGCAGTTTTCCCTTGTCAAGTTTGTAACGTTTTGAATGTTGCTAAGATTGCTAAAATTACCCTCAAAGTTACAAATTTCCTTGCTATTACGCTTACACGATCGCACCACTGATTGGAAATTTTTATCGTCCTATAAATAAATAAATAAAATAAATAAATATTCCGGACATATTCACACGGTCAACTGATCCCAAACTAGGAATAGCCTGTACTATGGGTACCAGAGACTGATATACATAATAGATAAATATTTAACACCCAGACACAGAACAAACATCTGTGTTTATCACACAAATGTTTGTCCAGTGCGGGGATCGAACCCGCGAAGCGCAGAAGGCAGAGTTACTACTAACTGAGCTATGAGGCCAGTCTATAGGTCCATAATAACGTGTCGCCGACTTTAGGTGACCAAGAGGCAGCCAGCATCAGAATAAATAATGATGTGGTGTGTGTGTGTGTGTGTGTGTGCGCGCGTGCAGGCGAGGCGGCGAGCATCCTGCACCCGCTGGCGGAGCGGCCGCTGCGCGTGGCGGGCGCGCACTACGAGCGCACCGTCAAGAACCTCGACCTGCTGCCGCCCGTCGAGACCTACAAGGTACCTCCCGCCCCGCTCCTCGCCATCACCTACTTCTCCTACGTACGCTACGGTAAAACAACGAAAAGAGCAGATTAAAAAAAACTCAATAAAAATCTCAACGTAAAATATTCAATTTTAAGTTGATGTAATTAGCCCCTTTCGCAATAGTGTACTAATTACGGAACACATTATATTTCTTTTCAACACACTTGCTCATAAAGTGGCTCTAATTTCACAGCAATTAGGCACATGTAATCAAACTGTGACTTTTTCATTGCTATTATTCTCAAACATGAGTTATTTTATTTAATTGGTTGAGTTGCATTGTTCTTAAAAAAATTCGATGCAAAAAAGATCGTGCACAAAAGTAAAAAAAAAACATTCTTTTAGTCTATGGCCATTGTAAGATGCGCGCGGAAAACTGACTAATTTTTGCCGCCATTACAGAAAAAAAATCACAACTCGTTTTTACAGTTATTTTTAGTATTATTTTATTCTTAAGTGTGTTGGAAACGACGTATGATACACGTGTGTATTGATGATCACCGCCGAGGCGTCATTGGGACCCGAGGACGGCCGAAGAACATTACACACTTATACCATAATGTACTATTATTTGTTCTCCGGACGACGCCAGTGTGACATACTCCAGTGTCCCCACGACCATTCTTATTATAACACAGTTGAATAGTGGCCAAGTTGTAAAGGCTGTTTCTTCTTGCATTACACTGATTTTTCACGGACGGTTATAGACCCTTTTCAGGGCCTCCATACCTTAATCTTGTCACTGGCCTAATACAGGATGACCAAGTAAGAATCAGTGACATGATTAGCAAGCAGTCGGTACATATGTGACTGACTAATATTTGTCTGTAACAGGTGGGCGTGCTTTATGTGGGGCCGGGCCAGCAGGACAATGAATGTGCAATACTAAGGAACGAGTACGGGAGTGTCAGGTAAACTTCCATTGCCATTGACTGTTTCCATTTCTCAGCGGAACATTTGTACGATGGTACTGGTAGTGATGAGTGGCTAACGAATTTTCAAACTAGATGAAGATGCGTTTTTAATGCTGTATTATAATCTCACCTCATACACAAGCTGAAAGTCGCGCAACGGGCTATGGAGAGAGCTATGCTCGGAGTTTCACTACGTGATATCATCCTAAATGAGGAAATCCGTGGAAGAACTAAGGTCACCGACATAGCTCTCAGAATTACAAAGTAGAAGTGGCAGTGGGCCGGCCATATAGCTCGCAGAACCGACAACCGTTGGGGAATAAAGGTTCTCGAATGGCGACCGCGAACCGGGTGATCCTATGTTTGAAGGCTCCCCACCCGATGGACCGACGGCATTGTGAAGGTTGCTGGAAGTCGGTGGATGGAAAAGGCTCAAGACCGTTCGTCATGGAACTCTTTAGGGAAGGCCTATGTCCAGCAGTGGACTTCTATAGGCTGATGATGATTAAAATTTTGGTCGTTGTGTAACATCATAGACAAAAGAGCGATTTTAAATGAGCAATTGGATAATTTGTGCAAAATGTCGGTAAAATAGGTGAATTTGTTAATTGCAGATACTCAGAGTTCCTGCGGCAGCTCGGATCCCTGGTGCCCCTGGGGGCGGGTGGCGGCGCGGGGGTGCTGGGGGGGGAGCCGCTGTTCCTCAACCTCGAGACTGACGGCAAGGACGGACAGTACACATACGTGTGGCATGATGACGTCATGCAGGTATACTCCACCGACAGATATAAATAAATATAATGTGTTTACACTAAAATATAATTAATATTAGATGATTGAGAGAGTAATGATAATTACTTACTTTATGTATTAAAATATTTATTTATTTATTTATTGAGGAAAACCAACAGGTAAAGTTAAATACTACAATTGCATCACAAAGCCAATAACAGGTTTTCGCTAATAGATATATTATAGCAATATAAATGTGAACGCTTGCTATAACACTACATAAAATTTACCTAGGTTGCATGCTACTAAAATATTAAAATTGTTACTTAGCATAGCATTTGACTTGTAAAATCTGCTTTTACTAATATAATCTTGTACCTTGACTGCCGAGATTCCAGACACAATAAAAATCTATTGTTTCTGGTATCCGCTTATCGGCACGCAATAGAAATTATTGAATAAGTGATCATGTTATAAATGAGTATTGAAACATTGCTTCGCACTGATAATCAGCAAGCAACGGTTCCAGGTTCAGTTCCACGTCGCGACGGCGATGCCCAACTCGGAGTCGGACCCCAACTGCAACGAGAAGCGGAAATACATCGGCAACGACTTCGTGTCCATCGTGTACAACGACTCCGGCGCAGACTTCCACATACACACCATCAAGGTACCGAGCGACGCTGCTAGTTGCTATGCAGCTACGATACTCACCTGTATCGCTGCATCTACCTCGAAAATCTTCAATCATTCCAAGTGTCTTGAGTAACTGCAAAACGTCAACTTTAGTAAAACGTAGTCAATTTTGTGACAGCTCAATAATAATAATAATAATAATATAAATTTTATTTCATGTAACTTAAGAATAGTACAGATGTTAAAAACTAAATTCTAGGACCCATAGAAATATATACCTTAACTTAAAATATATAAAAAACCTATTAATTAATTATTTAATTATTGCACACGTATAGGCAACGACGTGTGACGTAACTGCCCAGTGGCGGCGCCTCCGGTGTCTCGTGGCAGGCGTCCAATGAACCTCCTGAATTTGACACCTTTAGGCCACATCTCCCCACTCATGAACATCAATGGCCCCAAGATATTTATGTATTGCGATATTAGATCTAAATCCAGCTCAACGTAAGTTTCGAACCGATTCACACTATTCGTCTGCGGCCACGGCGGGACTGCGCACCGCCGACGAATTCAAATTTACTTCTTTGCACAAATGTATGCTTAAAGTCTCAATGGCTTGGCGGAGGGCAATGGTATGCCATCATCATTTCAGTCGTACGACGTCCACTGCTGAACATGGCCTGCCCCACAGACAGAGCATATTCCTTATCATGTGGGGGGATTTGCCCATACTCACCACGCTGGGCATGCGGGTTGGCGAGCGCAGATAGAGCTATCGTTGTTAAAATGAGGGACGCTGCTGCCCATCCCCTAGCTTTCTTCCCTTAGTCGCCTTTTACGACATCCGCGGTTAGGTAGATATGGAGGGGCCTATTCTTCAGCCGGGGCCGCCACGGCCAGGCCAGGCTATTGGTATGCCATAACACAGGCAATCCTAGTTTGGGTACCAATGTTGTCCAACCAGGAATATTATAGTTGCATGTTATTTTTAAGTCTGTTGTTTATCAAATAAAAGAGAGGTTTCATCAATATATGGAGCCTGGGCCTACACGGTGTACACTCTCTAAAATATGGCTAAGCAATACAGTAAACGTATTTAATTGGTTATTTTATTTAAATTGACTTCGTTCTAAGGTACATTAAGATTTTCTTCGACAAAGAGAGCAACACACAGCGCTACAAAAATATGGCGGATGGACTTGCGTGAAATGTCATTTTGACAACCTACATTTATCTGACAAAACAAAAACATCAAATCAAACAACATGACATGAAAAATATGTCAATGTCATGTCAAACGCCAATTATAAACCAACATGGCGGCCTTCAAATAGTGTTCACATAGTAAAAAACTTACCAGAAGAACTATTCTTGTACCATCGCATTTGTCTTCAAACTAATGAAATTGTTGTTTTCTCGTAATCTCCTATTTTTTCAAAATTTTTGTATGTAGTGTACATGTACCAGGCCCAGAATGAAATAGCTCCATTCATTTCATTTCAAAAGGTGGTTACTTCAATAAAAGCACTAGGATCACTCTGACACGTTTCAGGGCCAGCTGAACTTCTGCATAGTGATAGTGGAGCCGACGGCGCACGGCATGAGCATCGTGCGCATGAAGTCGAAGGACGAGCGCATCCTGCGCGAGTTCCTGCCGCACGTGGGCCCGGGCGTCGTGTCCGACGGCAACGCGGCGCTGCTCGCGCGCCAGCTCGCGCTGCACTGCGCGCTCGCCTCGCTCATCGCGCAGGTACCTCACCTCACATCACATCACCTCACCTCACCTCCCAGCCTCCCACCGCACCCTAACACATAATAATATATTTTTTACAAAAACTGAAAACCGACTTCAAATTTTTTGTTATTAACCTCTTTACATTTTGCTTACCTACTGAGGATGACACTGGCCACCAACACTTTCGAACAAAAAAGTACCTAAGTATGACATTCATTCATCATAATTAATAATTCGTATGGTATTTATATGGTACTAACTGATTAACAGACAATAAAACGTGGTGTTTTTATTCTCTTTGACAATCAACGCAGAGCCTAACCAAAAGTCCTAAGAGTAGGTTTGAAATTTGCAGGGTAACTTCCTGTTGTAACGTATGGGTGCACAGAAAGGAATTCCCGACACACAACCCCTAAGGTTAAAGTTTATGTAAAAATAGCAGCAACCGAACGAAGTCGCAGGGATCACCATACCATACAACCGTCGACAAAAAAAATCGGCAAGTCGTAATTTCACTTAAAAGAGATGACGTTTTTTTTAAGTTTTACGGGACAAGTAGCAATCCCTCGGGAATTAAATTAATATGGGACCACCCCGGGATTATACTCTATACACAACCGAAATAATTATCAAAATCGGTGTAGTATTGGGGGAGATATCGAGTAACATACAAAAAAAAAACAGCCGACTTGAGAACCTCCTCCTTTTTGAAGTCTGTTAAAAAAAGTTGGTCGCTGAGCCGGTGTGTGTGTTGTTGCAGTCGCTGACGCTGGGCGCGCAGCCGTACGCGTCCAACTCGCTGGAGCGGCTGCGCGCCATCAAGCGGCTGCGGCGGCGCCTCGAGGCCGAGCGCGCCGCCGGCGCCGCGCGCGCGCCCGCCTACGCCGACACGCACGCGCGCCAGCCGCGCGCCGCCATCGACGACTTCAACGACTACACCTAGCCGCATCCCTCGCCCCACGCACCTCTCGCCCCAAGAGGAGCTCCGCTCGTTACTTTGTGCGTTGCCTTCTGGAAGTTGCCTCTGATCCGCTGGATCTGAGAAAAGTGTTAAACCTACTTTATCGAGCGTGCGTCACCGCGTGCTGGTAGCGATGGAGCGATGCGCCCCGTCCGCTTGGGCCGACCGGACCGGTGCAGCCGCGGTCGACGACACTAAAGCGAGGCTGTGTTCGTGTCCGCTTTATCAGCACTCGGTGAAAGCGGCCCTCGCTCCAGAATGAAGCGCGATGAAGTGGAATACGGTGATATACAATCAGGATTAACTAGCACTTTTTATTTACCTTATACCATTTACATTGCATGTACACTGAACGTAACAGTAGGCCGTCATCGAGTACTTTACAAAGTTGCTCATTTTGTGCGACTCACATAAACTCAGAACGGCAAACGAATCAAAATACTGTCATCTGTATAATCTTATTGTTACATTCACATTCTGACCACACTCAAAAAGAGTACCTACTTTATCTCACAGTAAACTAGACAATACCAATTCTTAAATATATTATACAATGGGCGGTCTTACTGCCAAGCAGCGATCTCTACAAAACAACCCTAACGTACTTCATACACACTAAAAATGGGTACATTAAGAGTCCCTTTCCTCGAATCTGTTGGCTGTTGTGGATACTATGTGCGTGACTCAGAAATGGACTTATTTTGCTTAGTTTAAGCTATGATAACACACTAAGCGAAAAAAGAAGCGAAATATTCCGACATTATTACATTGATATACATACCTAACCTGGGCTGCTATTGCGTATACGAAATGGGAGCTAAGATCGCAACTTTAAGGATGAGTTTATCAATAATAGCGGCATCTGTAAGTTTTCAAATATGAACAGATGATTTTAAGATCGTGAAGTTGTCCCTTGTGTAGTATGAAAAGTTTCGGATGTCGCTAGGATTGTTAAAATAATCCTCAAAGTTACGAACTTCATTGCCATTTTGCTTACGCAATAGCACCCCTGAACAAAATCTTGATTATCCAGGAAGGAATTTAGAGGAGTACGTTTGTATGAAAAGTGTCGTTGTAGGCCATCACTCTCTTCTCCTCATTACGTGCGGCTTCACGAGAGGATGTAAAAATCTGATACCTTGTTATTATGAAACTGGGTTTAGACTAGGACTAACATAACCCTGGTTTTGTGACGTGTCATTTCATACATTTGACATTATGACATTAAGCAAATGTATGAAACGACACGTCGCAAAACCATGGTTTAGTTAGTACTCGTCTAAACCCAGTTTCAAAATAACAGGGATTGTGTTCGTTATGGTAGCTTACACCCAGCTTAACTTTTTACTACTTCGGTACTATACTAATTGTGTTCGTTGTGTGACGGCTGATGTGTCCAATTCGAACATACAAGTGCTGCAGGCTAGTCAGCCAGTACCGCCGGTATCCAACAACTCGAATTGTAGCTAATTTTTAATCTTCTCATTGAAAAACCGTTAAAAAACACAACGTTGAGTCTCGTATCACGCCTGTATAGTGTTCTGGCGTATAGACTATAAAATAAATATCAACTTTTTAGACATAATTAGAATACGCTTACCTAAGTGATAAAAAAATGTTTGTACCAACATTCACATAAACGTAATTAATTGCTGTAAAATCATAACCAAACTCTAGTTATATGTAATGGCATGTACTGTGATTGGACACATTCGGCGGGCTCAGTATATTAGGTCGGTTATTGTATACGCGATGTATAGAAACTAGCCGTAAGCTTTATAATTATTTGTGCCTACACGAATTTTCTGCAAATATAATCATTGTTTAGTTTCGTAATAGCTTGGCAGCCAGTGTGGGACTCGCCCCGCATATTTGCGGCTGAGTGACTACAGGAAGCCCCAGAATAATGTTCAAACATCATAAGCGAAACTATTTTCTGGTTACCGTTTTTCGGGGTGACATTTTTTACGGGTCACCTTGTACATTGTAACGACATAGTGCAGGCAGCTATGAGCGCAATCTTTCCTCATCGATGTCGGGGGAAAATAGCTTGAAAAATACATTATTTATCATTGTTTTTTGTTTTATGTAACTTCTTTTAATTTGAGAAAGTTTACAAAAGTTAAATAATTTATTTCGGTCAAAAAATATGCTTACTAACTTTGTATACGCGCATTCATTCTGGTGTTTATTAAGAAAGCTACTTCTCATGGTTTTTTTTTACCAAAGGAAATTGTTTGTCCTGTCGGCGGCATCGGCTCGTCGATATGTGAGTGCGCGGCGTTTTGTACAGGTCGCATATACAATTAGGTTAGTGTAAGGAATGCATGTGTAGATAGATAGGATAGGCCTAGGCTAGTGGAGGAGTGCTTACCGCCGCGAGGCACATATGTATCAACTACTCGCGAGAACAGAGCCCCGGGCGCGAGAAGCGATAGGCACTCTGTATTCGACACTAAATATTGCTGTTTCTTATTAATTTTAATCAAATTTTATATAAATGCTTCGTTATCAGGTCGATTCTTGAAAGTGATAAATAACAACATCATGTTATTTGTTTATGAACTAAGCATGAAACTGACGGGGATATGATATTGAGTAGATACAACACACACACAATAATATAAATATACTTTTCAAATGAATTAACTAACACACTTATAAATATTATAAAATAGTAACTTTTTTTAGAATTACAACTGGCGGCGGCGGCGGTCAGAATATTATGAAGTTATCGTACTCATTCATTTTTTTTACAAGACTATTGTGATATGTGATAGTAGTGTTACTGAATAATGTAATATAATAATGTAATGCTGATCTCCTGCGCATAGTAGTAGGAGTCCAAGTGCAATTTCCCGGCGCCGCACAGTGGTTCGTCTGTATGGGAGAGGTCGGACATAGGTGACTAAAAATCACAAAGTCGTAATTTTATAAATCTGATTACGTCATTCGGTTGCTATTTTAAAAATAAAGAAACATTATTCTATTGTATTTTGAGGCTGGACTTATAGTTAAGGAGTAAATCGCTTAAAACTGATTTCATTGTATGGGAAGCAACCTTTAAACGTGAAAATAACGTTTATTTTTGTCGATTTACATTCTGGGATTTTTATGGTAGTTTCTTATCATTTAGTGTCACATTTTCTTCAAAGACACATTTTGCCACTTTTGTGCCCTTTTCGAGTTATGATGATGATTTTTAGCCTTCGTCCAAGATTTGTAGTCCAAGCTCAAAATGCAATAGAATAATGTTTATATATTTTTAAAATAGCAATTGAATGGCGTAATCAGATTTGTGAAATTACGACTTTGTGATTTTTAGTCACCTATGTCCAACCTCTCCCATACAGACGAACCACCGTGCGCCGGCGACCGACATCGTGGATATTCATTATAATTATGATTACGTAATTGTCAGTCTCAATGATTTAAGGTTCGTGTAAAAACGTGCTGACACGATTTTATTCGAATGACGATAAGACGTGACGGTGACGGTGGGGCAAAGGTTCATTGGCATCGGTCGGTCAAGACTAAAATATTGCAAAAACTCCTACATTATACCTCGGCTTATTATGTACCTATATCTCCCCGCGCATTATAGATAAGTTACGAACGCAGCATCAAAGCGAAAATACTAAGAAAAAGTGCTGATAGTGATAAATTTTGTTTTTTTTGCGAACGCTTCTTTGGCCTTTGTGAAGCGGCTGGTCTTCATGGATAATGTTGGATTTAAATGGAACAAATACAGTGAAAAAATTATGTGAGAGTTTTTAAGAGAGAGTAAACAGATGAATGAAGGTAATGCGCCGATTATATCGGTGGTCATAGGATTCTGGTGTTGTCAATATTCCGTAATTTGCGATTGCCAATTGTTACGTTAGCTAAACTCTTTGAGTGTGTCTGTATTTCGTCAGTTTACGTACGTTTCGCACCCGATCGAATCACAATCATTAATATTATATACATAATAGAATACCAACAATCGCACACACCTTACCTACTGCTAGGAGTAAGATTTGTGTGACTCTTGCATCCGCTCAATATTATGTTTGACAATCGATTTCATGAAATATTAAATTCAACATAATATTATGTATTTTTTTGAAAGCGAATGACCATAATGGGCTTATACCTCATCATGGTACATGAGCTTGTATTTTCTTAGTATAAGGCCCGCATTCTGATATTGTACTCAAGCGTGAAGCATAGATTTTATTACAGTTTTTCAATGAAAAATTACCATTCTCTTTTCTAGTAGGTGTAATAGTGAAAGCTGAAATTTTCTGTTTGAGTAAAGTTTCCGAATACAGGCTTAGGAGCGGGCATCCGGCCAGCGGAGCTGAGATCTGTTAACCGAGAGAATAAAAACGAGTGATAATAGTTACCTAGTTATAAATATGTGAAGCATTGCCATCACCGGCACCGCTGCTCGGACGCCGGCTCTGCCTGAAGCCACGTGGAGAGTGTCCGGTGATCGAAGGTCACACGTTACTCTCACTCGTGCAAACAGCATGCGTAATTGTGAACGTTTAATCTCACTATAATAGCTTTTGTGTCCTTGTACAAATGAATGCCTGCCTACTGGTATGAGGCTGCCGTTGCGTTCACCTATAAGTATCACCAAAGCATTCTGAGCTTATAAGTACACATTACTCGTTATGTGAGAAATGTTGAATATCTATGGTTTGTTTCTAAGTTGTCTGTGGCTTGAATATTTTAAATTTTGCGATGTTGAACTGAATAAATGTAAAATAATGTTAAGTGAGTCAGTATGTAAGCGTTCTTGAGATGAGTTTAATCAGCGGCGACTTTATGTCGGGTGACGCCTGCTTGCGCGTCCCACTGCTGCGTGTTGCTGCGTGTTGCTGCGCCCGCGGCCGCGCTGCGCAGGCGGCGCGCAGGCAGGGCGCCCGCGCACCGCTGACTCGGTATGCAGTGAGGCATTTCTTGTTAAAATATATTTTATGTAGCAATTTATTTCATGACGAAAGATTTTGTAATCAAATAAATGATGGCTATTTTTTCACTTCTTTTATTTCTCATCGTACCCTCATTATTTTAGAACTGAAATGAAAGATGGAAATAAGGGTTAGCTAATTATAGGGCTATTGGACTATCGCGCATTCGAAACCCGTAATAAAGTTCTCTGGGCTAGTTTCCGGTAGGTATAGGTCTTTGGTATAGTATACCTAGACCAACATTAACCCCCTAGAAAAGGAAAGAATAGCGAATCCATATTTAAATGAGCTGTCTGTCTAGTCACCGGTGCAGTGTGTAGTGAAAAGTGAATTGCTTGCCGGTTTTTGTAGGGATATAAATCATTATATGAATATGTTTTTGTAAGCTATAGGTAACTAATCATTTTTGTAGGTCCTAGTCTGAAAAGTCGGAGAGTTCACACATTTCGACCGTGAAAAGTGAATAGATAAGCGCCCCTTTTCGTGTCACCAAACAACGAACGAACTCACTGACTTGCAGTCTCGGGCCTAAGGACGAAAGCTATTAGGTAAGCAGAGTCGGGAATAAAGTCGTTAAAAGTTATTGGCTCAAAAACTTTCGCGTTTCATTTTCTAACAATTATAGGAAATAATGAGACGGACATAGGTACTTTTATCAAACCGTAAATAAAAGTTAGTGATTAATAAGGGTCTACCTATAGTACCTATTGAGTAAGGTAAGGACTAAATAAAACCTTATTATCATGCTTCAAACTGGCCGAAAACAAAAATGAAGCGAATAATCCGCGTGTCCCGTCAGCCGTCACCTGCTTTCAGATTTCAGTTCCTTTTTATGAATGTGCTCCTCGCTGAGAACAATAGTTTCAAGTGGGAAATGTTGCTGCGAGTGCTGTGTTTGATGATGCTGTGTCACCGCGGAGTGGCGGCCGACTCCAACGAGCTGCTGAGCGCGCTGGCGGGCGCGCGCGGAGGCAACCGCGTGTCGCTGTGCATGGGGGCGGGGGGCGGGGACGAGGGGGGTGAGGGGGGCGCCGCCCGGTGCGCGGGCGCCGCGTGGCACTCGCAGTGGGTGGTGGCGCGCGCCTCCTGCCTCGAGCACCGGTTCATGTTCAAGGTGCTCGTGCTGCGCGACGCGGACGGAGTCAGCTGCGATGACTTTGAAAACGGTCAGTATGGTACCTATTTAGTTATGCTTGGGTACACATCTACCTACATACCTATTGGTCTTAGTGATAAATAACTGCATGTATCTGCAAATATTTGTTCTGGGTCTGGGTGTTGTACCTACACCTACCTTGTAGATCTGCTGGGTATCCGTGGTATCAAATACAACGGGTAGATAAACCCGTTGTTTTTGGTATCCTTGTAGCTGCCTCTGCGTTTTTTGCATTGGTGCTGTGATAGAAGTGATTTCCGTAGATAGTATGTGCACCAATATTTATTACCATGTATGTATGAATGAGCACCTTATGGGCACCAATATTTTTTTGTCTATAAGTCTTTGGTGTCAGATAGTGAGAGTAGTGCGTGCGGTGTGTCCCCAGGGGCGGAGCTGTCGTACGCGCGCAAGGTGCGCGTGAAGTTCGTGCACCCGGACGCGGACGTGGCGCTCGTCGGCGTCGACCGCCGCTTCTGGCGCCTGGACCCGCTCGCCAACACCTCCACCGTGCACCGACTGCTCAGCGAGTCAGTCTTCTCCTCCTTTACCTTCCTGCTATGCAGAGGCACTAGTGTGACTGAGAACTCGCACTAGTGCCACTAGTGAAAAATTAAAAGTCAGAACTCACACTCGGGCCTCTGCGCGCGTGCTAAAAGATGCGATTACTTAGCATCTTTCAACGCGCCGCCGGCGCCGGCGCCGTGGTGGCCCCGCACAGTGAATAGGCCTCTCCATTAGTACCTACCTACTCGTGGATGACGTAAGAGGTGACTAAGGAAAAAAAGCTAGGGGATGGGCAGCAGCGTTCCCTTTCAACAATAGCTTTATCAGCGCTCGCCAACCCGCATGCCCAGCGTGGCGAATATGAGCAAATCCCCTTCGCAAATATCGCTAAGCCTTTTGGGCAGCCTTACAAACTGTAATTATGTTAAAATGTGTAACTAATATGTAAAAATTAATATTTAGTCAATAAAATTGTGGCCTTCAGCAATTTCTACTAGGGCTTTTAATAATCTGACCTGTCCAGGGCAACAAGTACATAGCTTGCTCAATAAGATGCTGGTGATAAAATGATGAAGTAATGTTTTTCTTTTCAGATTTGCACCTTGGATGGATGATGTTTTCAACCAATATCCAATGGGCCCTCGCAAGCTCTCCTACGAACACAAGTCCAGCTTATTTTCAACTCCACTGAGAATGTTCATCACAACTATTATGCTGCCATCGGTGGCCTTCATGGTGTTCTTCCTATTTGTGATATTCTTCACCGGCCCCAAGGACCAGATCCCTTATAAAAGCATTGAGTATGATAAGCATTCAGAAACTGAGAAAAGTGATAAATGCGAGGATAATCCACTAGGAGTGTAGGCAGTGGCTGCGAATAGCCTTAGTCTTATCTAGTAATTTAATTAAAGTTATACTTAGTTTTACAGAATTTTTCATTTGTTGGGAATTTAGTGAAGGCCAGATGATATTAAATAATTTATTCTAATAGCATAACTAAAACATAACAATAGGTACTTAGGCTCGGCACTATTCCTTGTTTTGGTGCAACTTGCGTCTCCACACTTTGACCTTGCCTCTGAGTTCTCGTAGCCTCCTCATTTCCTCCTTGAAGTCCTGGTGCTCGTCGCGGAACAGGCCGTACTCCCTGAGCTTGAGCATGAGCGCGGCGCTCTCCACATGCCGCGGGTAATAGTGGATAATGTTCTCATTTGTGTGCAGAGGCCTTTCAGAGAACATCTTTACCACCTTCATGGACTTGTCGTTCGTGGGCATGGCCACCTCTCCAAAGATCCTGTTCGACAGGCGGGTCATTCGACGCGCATAGTTTGTCGAATTTTTGATCAATTGAGTGTATTTTACATAGTTTGTTGCCATTGTTTACCTGCAAGGATAAAAATAGGTATGCATCCTAAGTAAAACCCTATTTTGATAAACGCAATTAATAGTTACGTCAAGTAATATAAAATCTACCTTGAACAGATAAAATCTATCAGAAAGAGGTATAATCTTTTTATTTCCCCCAACTCCTTCTCCTACCAACTAACTAAGATAACTAACTAAATATAACATTCATTCATGAGACGAGACGACTGACCAATGTTCAATTGATGTTCACTCACTTTAGAGACTTATGTAAAAAAAAATAACCTAAAAAATTCAGGCTGGCTGGCGGCGCTCGGCGCGCTCGCTCTTGCGCTTGACTTCTTTCTTTCTTTTAATGGCTTCTGCTGTATGTATTACAGTCAATATTGCCAATGTCAAGTAAGCGCTTTGACATTCTCTCTTCTATCATGCATGAGTCATCTACACCTCGCCATCTTGGCTTAGGAGGTGCGGGTAAGAATTGAACGTTGTGTTCTTTGCTCTGGCGTCAACTTCGGGAACTGCTGCTTCCGAGTCGCTGGGTGTTGCCCTGTGAGTGCCAGCCGTTCAGTGGCATTACGTTTGCCGATTTCTCGGTTAATACGGTGGCTTCTTATCAGAATTCGTCACTCAGTCTTCGCGACGAGTACAAGGTCTTTTCTGACCAGAACAGCTGCTGTAGAACTATATGCGCGTTCTGGCACTGTGAGAGTAGGCAGGGGGGCGAAACTTTGTCCCTTACCCCTCCGGGATCTCAGTATAGGAGTCGTGTATGGCTGAATTATCTTAGGGGTTCGGAAAGTCAATGGAAACGACCACACACACTTTAGTTAAATGTATAATGGCACGTTATGATTCACTTTCAATAAAAAAAACAGAATGCACTATGAAAAACTTATATTAGGGAAACGTGCGTCGCAGGCGCCCCGGGCGCCGAGCGCCGCCAGCGCCAGTTCAATTGCGGTCCGACGATTCTCTCTCGCTCTCCGCGAGGTAGCGCTTAATCGTTGCGGGATCGTGCCGCGTCGGAGAAATGGAAGTGTAGCCAGCGGTGCGGCAAGCAGGGTGCTTAATTTTAATTATCTTAGTTTCGTCTCAAACGCGCGTTATGTATTCTGTAACCTAGGTAGAAAAATCGAATCTAGAGTTTAATTTTGACAAAAAGTCAATAAAATTTCACTTTTGCTGGTCGGTGGTGCTAGTTCGGCTTCGAGACAATATGAGATACTCAAGTAGTCAATATCCACTACATACATACGCTTGACGTTACTAATAAAATTATAACAGCGAGCTTCTGTTTGCATGCCAAGTATTAGGGCGCAGTCCAACGGTCCCTGGGCTGGGTAGGATCTCTAAGATCTTTGTGGCTAGTGACCAAGGCCGCGACAGACAGGCGCGTTGTTGTCGTCTCGCTCTAGCACAGCATCGGGAGCGCACTGCCACGGGTCTCGTGTCGCTAGCTGCCAGGCCTGCAGCCGCTCCATCAGCGTCGTTTCCACTTGTGATAGAGACCGCTTCCCTGAACCCACAAAATATAAAACCTTTATGTAACAAGCGGCCTCAAGTTTTGATCAAAATATTGCATGCGAAAATAAATGTTTTTTTTAATGTTGTGATGGATAATCAATGAATAATGCATAAGGCCCTCCCCTCGATGGTCGCATTATGGAAGAGGTATAAGTACTCTGTGAGAAGAGGCACATCACAGCACTCTAAATAAACAGTTGCCATCAACTGACCGTGCAGATTGCGTGTCTCAGCGGGGTCAGCGCGTATGTCAAATAGCTCCCACTGCGGCCGGTAGTAGTATTCGCGCAGTGTCTTGTACCAAGGCAGGGGCTGCTTGCTGCGCGTGCGGTTCAGAATATCCTGATTATAGATAAAATACAAATTTAAATGACAGCCTATTAGGTGCAATAGGCTGCGGTGCATGCGTTGTAATTTAAAAGGCTGTAGGTTGTCCACAGAGCAATAGGATGCTAACGCTAACTAACCTGGAAAGTAGGAGACACGTAAAGATCTTGGTCGATAGGGAAAGGCATGCCATAATTCAGGTTATGGATCAGCTTGTATCGGCGTGTGCGAATAGCTCGCATGGGGTAGTACATCGTGACTTCATGGTGCGTCTGCGACGCGAACACTGCATCGTCTTGAGAAAGTGGGGGCTCTGAGGAAAGTTTTACTGAGATTATTATCCACCGTTTGGTATTGGACCATTTGGACCCACGATATAGGTTATTCAAACTTGTTTGGCGTATGACGAATGACTGGCGTATGATCGGTCTCAGGTAGCGGGAAGGCAACAAAGATAGTAAACTTACCTTTTTTCAAAATAGGTAGTAAGCTTTTTGCTTTATCCTGCCACACCCCAATATCATTGGTTTCCTCCTCCTCCCTCTTAGCTCCAACCCAGTCTAGCACAGTTGGCATGATGTCCAGCAAGCTAGCCATAGCACCAGACGCTTGGTTCCTTCTAGCGGTAGGTTCAGGTGAAACAATAATAAGTGGTTCTCTCAGGCCGGGGTCGTAGAAGTTGGTGCGACCAGAAGGGAACGGGATGCCGTTGTCTGACGTGTATATGACCAGCGTGTCGTTTAAGTGGCCGGCTGCTTCGAGCTCCTTCAGAACTAGGGCTACTCCTGTAATTATTATTAAAATGTTATAGTAGGTTCAAAGAAATATATTTAAGTCCATATGGATTAGGAGTTTTACCTACCTTGGTCAAGCCTTGACATGGTTGTGTATTGAGCTGCTATGTCTCTCCTGGCGGGCTCCGTGTCCTGAAGCAAATTAAAAATGTATATACCTACTACCTACTTACGCCTAGTTTTATAGATTTCGATTTGTTTGCTTACTTGCTTATTCTCTTTTAAACCGAATCAACTCCAGCGATGGACAAAGGAGGGTTCTTACCTGAACGTGAAAGGGCAGCTGCACCTCGTCCCACTGGTAGTACCAGGGCTGCCAGTCAGGGATGGTGCCCATTCCAGGCTCTCCCGAGCCGAAGCGCTCGCAGAACGTTCCAAACTGTGGCTCAGTGTGGCCGCAGCGATGCGGGTCGTGAAATCCCACGTACAAGAAGAAAGACCTGTTCAATAGAAAGCATAATTACATTAACTTAATTAAAATAAATTACACGTCAATTTTATTCATAGGCAAGAGAATATTACTTGTCCTCCTTCCGTGCGTTGTCCAGGAACTGTCGAGCCAGCAGTTTGATGTGCGTGATGTTGCGGCCTACCTGGTTGATGTGGTTGTTTTCCTCCGTCTGCTCGAAGTCAAAGCGGTACGTGTCAGCTGGGCCCACGTGTTTCTTACCGATAATGCCTGAAATGTAAATTATGGCAACCAACCATGCGTGACCAGAGGATGAATGGACAAGATGAGTTTAAAATGTTAAAATATTTAAAAGCAATACATACCTGTGTAGATCCCGTGGTTGCGAAGTAAGTTAGGTAGACTAGCCGCCCCCTCAAAGGAGTTGAAATGGTGTACTCCTTGATGCAGGCCGTACATGCCATTCTGGTGGCTGGGTGTGCCCGTTAGCAGTGCTGCACGACTGTCACAAAAAAACAGACATTCTATTAAGTTATTTTTATTTTATAAGCAGGTAGGATATAAATAACCGGATAATTATGCATCCAACAAAAATTTATTTTTTCCATCCGAATCTTCGTCGTCGTCCATTTTCCAAAATTCTTAGCAGATTAATAAGTACATAAATTATTATTTTAGGTAGGTGCGTGTGCCTACCTTGGTGAACAGCTACTGACTGAAGTGAAGGCGTTATTAAAGATGAGGCCGCGCTGCGCCAGCGCATCTATGTTTGGCGTCTGGCATATTTTATTTCCGTATACACCAAGCTCAAATCCTCCGTCGTCCGCTAGATAATTAGAAATATTATATTGCAATATTCAGCGTTGTTTTGTTATGAGACCCTAGTAGGAGCCCTGCTTTAGCTCCCTGTGAAAATCAGAGTCCAAGCTACCAACAGGATAGTTCTTCTATTCATAAACTTGGGAGGAAAAAGAGAGAAAAACATTTGCTTAGCCAAGTTGGCCTCGATATTTCCTCCAAGGAGATTTTAATAGGTATTTTTAATGTGCAAGATCACCCCGCTATGTACGGCGCGCGGCGTTGTAAGGTTAAACGAAAGTTGGCAAACCATTGACTACATGGTTGGAAACAAGCAAGGTGGGCAGGCTGGTATACCACCATGTAGCACAGCTTTAAATATGTCCTGAGTATTACAGACAAAGCTAAGCCCGAATGAAATGGCCATAAACATAATGCCGATTCTCCCAAGTTGATTGAGAGATCTTCGCTCGCTCGATCAAAATGGGCGCATTAGAAAAAATTACATTTTGTTTGACATTGACAACGATGACTCTTGTTTGAAAATTCACGATTAACCACTGACTTACAGTTTTATTCAATCAAGCTAAAAGTGTATGAAATGAAATGAAATGAAAGAAATTGATTAATTTTATGGAGAGGAGCTAAGAGTCTAAATTATAGGTACTAAAGAGTAATATAGTTATAAACACAGACTACTGAGAGTACTACGGTTATAAAATACCTAGTAGGTAAACCTAGAAAGTAAATCTTTATATTAACATACCGAGTAGAAGTAGTACATTTCTTGGTTTATCCGATAACACCGTTTCAAAACACGTTAGAATCAACACGTAAACAATAACCAGCGCGTTCGTCATCGCCATCGCCACTCTGTTTATTTTTATCAGATGTGTCTGACGTGGCGTGTCGAAGTGAAGTGCTTGCTGGCTGACTTGATTCACAGACAGTACTTTGTATAAAACTTGATTAGTGACCGGTCCGCGCGGCGCTGCAGGCCGCTGCTCTGCCTATTATTGACCTCCTCGGTTGGCTCCAAAATTCAAATAGCTCGACTGTCTACATTTCCTGTTATAATTCTCTTGGCTTTTCAAAATGACGAGCCGAAAAAACGTATTGTATCTGTTCGATGTCGACGGAACCCTGACTAAACCACGGCAAATCATCTCCGAGGATCATAAGGACTTCCTGCTGAGCGATGTAAGGTCCCGCGTGTCCGTGGGATTAGTAAGCGGCTCGGATTATGCTAAAGTAGCTGAACAAATGGATGGAGAAGCAGTTGCTACGAAATTCGATTATGTTTTTTGTGAAAACGGAGTAGTCCACTACAAAGGCGGTAAGCTGATCAGTTCCGAGAGCATCCTCGGCCATTTTGGGGAGGAGAAGTTGCAGAAAGTTATAAATTTTGCACTTGGATACATGTCAAAACTGGAGTTACCTGCTAAGAGAGGAAATTTCATTGAGTTCCGGTCTAGCATGATCAACATCTGCCCCGTGGGACGCTCATGCAGTCTGGCTGAGAGGGATCAGTTCTCAAAGTTCGATATTGAACACAAAATTAGGCAGAAGTTTGTGGATGCACTTCAGGCAGAGTTCAAAGACTATGGCTTAAAGTTTGCTCTTGGAGGACAGATAAGTGTGGATGTGTTCCCGGAAGGATGGGATAAAACATTTTGCCTCAATCATGTTGCTGATATAAACTTCCAAGAGATTCACTTCTTTGGAGACAAGACTGACCTCGGTGGCAATGACTATGAGATCTTTAATGATTCAAGAATCATAGGACACAAAGTGACCTCTCCTGATGATACCAAAGAACAAGTCAAAAAGTGCTTGAATTTATAATGTTGGACTTAACTAAAATAAAATGTTTATTATGTAAGTAATAATAATTATATCAATCAACAGTATGAATTTTTCGTTTTATTTCAGTTTACGTGCACAAAAGGAGCTTCTAAGAGCCGCATTTTAATCCGTGCACTACACTAATTCTTTCACTGACAATCTTAGGAACTAGGATGACTATGAAAGAATCAGTGATGCAATAAGCAGGTTTATTATTTTGTATTACTATTGTCACAGTATGTAGGAACCAGGTACTTTAGTCTGCCACAGTATATATAGTACTTTATTGTGCGAGTTGACCTTTTATTTAATTTTATTTGACATGCAAGAAGTCAAAGTACTACATCAACTTGTTGATAGCAGAGCAACAGTAGGTACATACATTTTTATTATCTTGACCGACTGTAACTGGTGTGTATTGGAAGTAATTTACTCCATATATGTTTCAACAACTATGCGATGTCTGTTAAAAACATTCACATCCCCATCTATATGGAACTGCTGAAATAAAAGTAAAACAAAGTTTTGATAATGATCAACATGTGTATATTTAAAAATAAGTATTACAAAATATTTGTGATTATTTTGTCACAATCTGTCATATGTAAATATGTACCTACTAGCTTAATTATTATAGGCACTACACATATTTATATGTCACAGCAGTGCATCATAGTTTCTTATATGTAGTATCACTGATAAGCCACTTATCACACCTACATAGAATACAATTTCATACCTTCATTTGCTTATGCTAATATGTTTCATCCAACCTACTATGATGTGACCATTGTTGTAAGATTGTAAATATTAAAAAAGCTGCTGTTGTAACAAATACACCTGAATCTTTATAAGTCTGGGGGATGCCTAGTGTCCTCTGTAGACAGGTTTTCTTTTCTCCATAAAAGATATCATTCCTTCTTGCCTATCCTTTGTTGGAATGTTTACTTCATAGAACTTCTGCTCCACCTCATAGCCCTCCTGGATGCTGAGCTGGATGCCCTGGTTGACAGCTTGCTTGGCACATCGGAGAGCTATTGGAGCATTCGGTAATATTTCTCTGGCCAGCTCCAGTGCCTTCTCGTAGGCAGCATTTTTAGCACTGTTCTGAGGCACAGCATGGTTCACAATACCTGAAAATAATTGAATAAACTTTTATCAGAAGCAAATACATTGATAACATCTTGTTTCAATTTCAAAGCCTTTATTGCTAAACATACATGGGTATTGTTATATAACTATTAATTTCTCTACATTGTTTAGCGTGTCTATGACACAAAAGCTGGAACATCTTGTTACTATGTCTAAATAGAAACATTATCTGTAATGCTATGAAAATTTGTGGATTGTTTCTTACCCAACTGTTTAGCTTCACTGCCGCTCACAATCCTTGATGTAAATATAAGTTCCTTTGCAATATTAACATTGATAGTTCTGGGCAGTCTCTGTGTTCCACCAGCCCCAGGGATCAGGCCGCGGCCTGTCTCCACAAGCCCCAGCCTTGCTGTCTCGGCAGCTACCCTGATATCGCACGCAAGTGCCAGCTCCAGGCCTCCACCCACAGCAACCCCTTCCACTGCAGCTATCGTGGGCATCGGTAGATCTTCTATCTCTATAAATGTCTCCCTCAGGCCACGCACAAATTTACAAGCTTCTTCATCTGTCATTTTGAAACGCTCCTTTAGGTTAGCCCCTGAAATTATTAACACATATTTACAATATTGTCAAGATTTCAATAAACAATTTATTTGTGCAAGATATGTTTTAGCTCTGTACCAGCACAGAAGATCCCCGGGACGAGACTGTGCATGATGACAACGGACAGCTTCGTGTCTTGTTTGATGAGCCGGTTAAGCTCCCTCATGGCGTCTAGCAGCTCGAAGCCCAGCGCGTTGCGGTCCTTGGGGCTGTTGAGACCGTACACCGCGATGCCTTGGTCCGCACCCGGCAGCCTTTGGAAAATGACAGGACCCACATTCTCCGTTTGCGTCGACAGCAAACGTGCATTCGCAACTATGGACCTTAATTTATTAGTCAATAGATTGAACTTAGCTACTTGTATTACCATGTTTATTTACAGCAAACTAGGTTGTGTTTTTAGTGGATTTTTCGTACAAGGTGTGCAGCGACTAGCGAGCGAGCGAAACAGTAGTATAGTATAGTATCTACATAGCACTGATAAGATAACTTTGTAGGTATCTTATTTCCTGTTACTAAAACAATTAGGTAGCTAACATATTATAGCAAACAAAATTAAAGTACTCTGTGCACTGTGTGCAGAATCGAAACAAACTTGTCATTCTTATGTACTTGAGACTGGCATTATTTGACTGTTAGTTATATGTTTAGAACTAGTGTTCTGTGGTTAAATAGAACAGCAGACGCCATTTTAGGCAGTATCTTCTAGTCTGTGGATTAGTGAGTAAATGAAAGAAGTTGTAAAAGCCAACCATTTTTATCTCTGTATTTTTGTACTTTTTTAGTTATTTTTACTTGTATGTATTTTTTCATGTGCTATTCATTTTATTACCTACCTAACTCTCCTGATCCTGTCCCATCCGCCTTAGAATTCGCGTACCAATTTCCATACCTGTTTCCCTAATTTTTAAAAAATAAAAACTAAACTAATTATTATAAACTAAGTAATGGCAAATGCACAAGTCGTGCGAGCCACAAAAAAAAAAAAAAAAAAACTATAACCACAGACAGAGTACTTTACAACAACTAAATTATGTAGGTTTACTTTATAACATTACAACCACAGAGTACTTTTGTATATAAACCGGATTACAACTTATTAGATAGGTAGCAGCAGAACAGCACAGAGTTGTTCGAGCGAGTGTTTATGATCTTCTTAGAATGACTTCTGAGTCGTACAGCTGTGACCTGGATTCTGAAACGAACACCAGCCTCACTATCCATCTGTTCAAGAATGTCCAGAATGTGGAAGCTATAAGAGGCAACATCATCAAGGGCAGTTGGAATTGTGCCGTTATAAAACCAAGACTAATTCTAGACCCCTTCCAAGTAGCTGTAGCTGCGAATCGCGCCGTGCTCTCTCAGAAACACAACTCAATGGTGACCCGGACTGTTTACGCAGAAATTCTATATAATTTATCACTTTCCAAGAATATATCCCAGAGCTTGAGTAAGTTTGGCATAGAGAATGATCGCGAGTTATTGGTGTGTTTTCTTGTCTCTCAAGATACTGGCTCCACTACTGTCGGTGGAGCTGGACACATCATCTCGCAGATAGAGGGTGAGCTGTGTCCTATGAGTGAGCTTAGCAATTTCACAAGTGAGCTGGATGTGAAACAAGTGTACAAGTTGAATAACCACAAGTGTAATGGTAGTCTACTGGATGTAGTGGTAAGCAGAATTGTAACTAAGAACTTTGTTTCACACTAGGAAAATAGTGAATTAAAATACCCTTTAAGTTTCAAAACTTCATTTTATTTAACAATAACAATATAATGTAAAATGTACATTTAATTACATTATTTAAAAGCGAATTATCAATCATTTTATTGAAAATTGCAATAATTTTATTGTAATTTAATTTACAAATATTATATAATCAATTGGTAGGTATTCATACAATTTGTTCAATACAATATTATAGTTAAGCAAGTTATGTATAGACAGACATTTTAACCATGGTGTCATTATTTAGTGAAAAAGGCACCAATGTTACATACTTATTATATACATTTTATTCCTTATTTTGCTTGTTCTGTCTGGTGCCAGTAGAAGTACTTTTTTGAATACAACAAAGGTGGCATTACTAGCACATGGTCCACCCGGTGTTACCGCAGCCTTTAGATGCTTGCAAAAATAGAGTCAACATGCATCTGTTACCGACACCTGAGACATGCATTGTTAAGTCTCATGTGCCTATAATTTCACCAGCTACCTCACCCTTTGAACTGGAACACACAACATTGCAAGCATTGCTCCTTGTTGGCAAAATGTATAGGCAAGGTGGCACTACTTCCCCAGACTGCACAAGAGCATGCACATTCTTCCATTGTTGAGTTAATTATCTGCTTTTATAGGTGTGTAGTTGTTCAAATCATATCACTAATTTGACTTCATACTAATTATAATAAATGCTGGTTTCACCACCTAACCCTATAGCTACTGGTAATTTCCATATGCATTTTTCTGAGGAATCATAAAATAAACTGATCACATGCACTTTTACATTAGTTCTTAGATTATATGGAACACAGAATTCTTATGAACACAAACTAAAATGGCATCTATGTTTATAGTTTTAACAAGTTGTAGGAACTTTCTGTAACTTACAAATCACAAAAGAAATAAACGCCTACTTCCTTGTACAAGTTGCATGTATATTAAATGCAGCATTCACTGTTTATATTAGCAAAATAAGCTTATCTTTTTAATGATGTATGATGTGTAGCACCTCTCTGAACACTTCTGATGAACTGTGCCAACTAACTATAAAGCTCGAACGCACTGAGATAAAGGTAAACATAGCAAACACTAGTACAATACAGTTCAAATAACTGAAATTATAATATTGGTAGATTTGGCAGTGACACCTTTAAATCATTTGAACTAGGTGTGTTCTTAATAAAGATACAAAAACAATAATAAAGATATGCCTAAGCTATTTCTCCTAAAGCTAGGTTGTTGATGTATCATTTGTATGCAGAGGGAAAATAAATATGTAATTTACGAATCAACTGGTGTGCAAGTGGATTTTGCAATGACAAGATTTTTATTATAAAACACAACTCGCCAGGCAGGTGACATACCACCACACTGTAGCAATAACACACTGTGGGTTATTGCCACAGTGTGATGGTATGTTACGGTAGGTACCCACTTAACTTTAGTATTCCATTTACAAAGTAATATAATCACAACAAAATAACTTAGTGAAGATTAATTTGGTTGGGTATTCGCAATGTTCATCAAAAGCAGTTTGAACAACTACAATCGAAATATAAACTCATTATCTATTCAATGCTTTAAAAGTTAAATCGTAGTACAAATTAACATACGCAGTTACCATTATTTTATATCACTATCATTTTGATTTTATAACTAATTGTTACTAACTTATTTAAAAATAATTTTATATTCTCATAATTTTACAAAATGAATTTAATATGAAGTTAGATATGAAAATTAGGGCAAAATCAATCTCTAAATCAGCGTATTACTTTGGAAAAGTAACAGAATTAAGAGTTGGTTCTGTAGGTAGCATAGTCACATGTAGCACCAAACGTTCGCGCCGCGCCGCACCACCGAATGTGACATTCGACATACATAAAATATTTTGTATAATGTGGGATAGGGGCAGGGAGATGATGACGTACAGTTGTGCGTGCGCAGGAGAAGGCGCAAACGCCTGGCTGGCAGTGTGCTCGGTCACGTGATGGTTTACACGATTTGTACAATTTTATTTGGCGCCTTACAATTATAAATTACTTAAACTTATTGTACAATATTTCGGCCAATCGTTTACCACATTATAATGCTTATACGTACCTGCAGCTTACCATAGCCAGATGACATATATTTAACATATTATTATTCTATCAATAATCAATAAAACCCAAAGTTGACTCATAACTTCGACTAAGCATTTCCCTAGACATTTGTGTCTAACCTTTTTAAACCGCATTAATTCAATTTAGGTAAATTAATCATAAGTTTTATGTAAATTTTAACCGAAAATATTTGCTTGGTAACTTGTCAGCGGCCGCTAGCGTCCGGCGCCTCGCGCGCATTCCCAGCGAGCTACCTGAGGATCATTATTAGTAACAAGCCGGTCAACGAGAGGGACACGATAATAAATACAAAAGCAAAGATACATAGGCGATACCTGTCTCTTCATCTGTATTCCCTAGCTAGACATGAGCTCTATAATTACGTACCCAATAGTGAGAGAAGGCAGCATCCCACTATCATACTAATATTATAAATGCGAAAGTTTGTGATGATGTTTGTTGTTAAATCACGCCGTAACAGCTCAACCGATTTCGTTGAAAAAACTAATTAGTATAGACTACTTTTTATGCAGGTAAGCAAGCGTAGCCGCGGGCGGATGTTAGTTTTACATGAACCTTTTTACAGGAAACATGAATCAGCTGCTCACCCATACTTTTGGTTATTATTATTTAAAATTAACAATTAAAATTTTAGGAATTATAGTTTAAATTCTATTAGGTGTCAGTTTCGGTGCATACCGTTTAAAAAATAAAAATTTTAAATTTGTCCATGGAGGTTAAAGGAGAATATTTTTGTATGGAATGTGCTAGTGAGTCAGGTTTCCGTTAAGTTAGTTTATACTAGCTTCCGCCCGCAGCTTCACTCGCGTGGTACCTATGTTTCTAGAAATAAGCCTATATGTTATTCCAGACTATAATCCAGCTCTGTGCCAGATTTCATCTAAATCCGTTCGGCCGTTTGGTCGTGATTGAACCACAAACATCCGCACAAAGTTTCGCATTAATAACATTAGTAGGATCAGTGTTGCGGTGGTTGGCCGGCGCGCGCGTCCCCGCGTCACCGTGTCCCCGCGTCACCGTGTCCCCGCGTCACCGTGTCCCCGCGTCACAGTGTCCCCGCGTCACCGTGTCCCCGCGTCTCCGCGTCACCGCTTGCCCTCCGACGCCGACGTGTACACGGACACGGTGGCGTCCTTCGAGCCCGCGCCCAGCACCAGCCTGCCACAAACCACAAACTCCAACTCAAAAGGCGTTTACTTCTATCACAGATAACATAATACTATACTAGTACAGATACCTCATCTCATACAACGGAACGAAACCCTCATAACTCGGGCTATTCTTCGGGCTATTTGAGATGTCTACCCTAGGCACTAGATGCCGCTAGCACCTGCAACTGGAATTACCGCGTAAACCGCGCACGCACTCAGTAGATGGCGTTAATTATGCATCTAGTGGCCGGGCAGTAGAGAAGTGGATAGGTATACCACCACCTATACTATCTATAGCTATACCTATAGCTATAGATAGTATAGGTGGTGGATAGATTTGACGCTGCGACGCGACGTTGCCAGCTTGACGCGCTGCAACGTTGCCAGCTTGCGCCGCAATGATAATCACCCTATGTGGGAATATCTACACAAAACGTAATTGTTATAATTTGTGACTAGCTTCCACCCAAGGCTTCGCTCGCGTGGTACCTACTACTAATAGTATCTGCCAAATCAGAACGACTAGTCTGAGTTGAGATCGGGAGTTTTGTGTGGTGAGCTTGCTTACGATTTTATGCCAAATCATAGCATACCTAAATTATGTACCTACCTAAGTACCTACTTACATAATCTAGATAGAGTTAAAAAAAAGCGAGCGTTCGACAATATGACCTTTGCCATTGAAAAACTCCCGCATAAACCCTTATGACTAATGTAGGTACCTAGCTGTTTTATTAAATTCAAATAATTAGATGATAAAGTGTTTGACTGGCCCCATAGCTCAGTTGGTAGTAACTCTGCCTTCTGCGCTATAGGTTGCGGGTTCGATTCCCGCGCTGGACAAACATTTGTATGATGAACACAGATGTTTGTTCTGTGTCTGGGTGGTAAATATGTACCTATCTATTATGTAAGTATATCAGTGTCTGGTACCCATAGTACAGCAGGCTATGCCTAGTTTGGGATCAGTTGACCGTGTGTGATATGTCCAAAAAAAAGTAGGTACTTACCTACCTAACTACTTACTTAAAGTCGGCAACGGAAGTTGATGTTTTTTTTATACAACTGAGGTGGCAAACGAGCTTACGGCCCACCTGTTGGTAAGCGGTTATCGTAGCCTATGAGCGCTTGCAATACCAGAGGCATCACGTACGCGTTGCCGACCCCGAACCCCCTCCCCCTCCTAAATATCTCTGGCAACCTTACTCATCGCAGGAACACAACACTATTTGAAACAAATAATGTTAATTGGCTGCGATCTTCTGTAAGGCGGAGGTACCTCCCTAGGCGGGCTGCTCCAATTCAGAACGAGAAAAAAAACTACCTACTTATGTAGATAAAATGGTAACTGTGCCTTGGAAATTGATTACCTATGAGTCAAGACGAAACTACAAAAATATAGTAAAAATAAGTAGGTAACTTTTACAAACAGCATCAATATTGAGAATCCTACCCAATTTTATGTAGGTAAACAAGGTTATTCATAATAAGTATGTGCTATGTCTATCCTGAAAGTGGCTTATTTTACAAACAATAAAGTAGGTACGTTCTACGACTTTTGGAAATTCGACATTTTTCATTGAAAAAGCTCTATGCGAAAGTCAGCTGTTTTGGGGTCAAATCAGTTCAAACTCAATGAATCAGCTGTTTTAGGTAGGAATCTTGGTTCCAAACATCTCGTAGGTAAAAAAGATAATTTGAGAAAGCTTGTGAAAAAAATAAGAAAATATTGAAGTTTTAAAAAAAAATGCACTATATCACGCAAAGAAACAAACAACGTACCAAAGCACATTCAAAATTCAAATGGGATCCGTCCTAGCGAAAGTGATCACCAATCAAACGAAACGACGCACAGTGGTTCCATTGTATGGAGGTCGGACATAGGTGACTAAAAATCACAAAGTCGTAATTTCATAAATGTGATAGTACCATTTGATTGCTATTTTAAAAACAAACAAAAATTCTTCTATTGTACTTTAAGCGGACTTATTGTTAAGGAGTAAATCGCATAAAACTGATTTCATTGTATGGGAAGCAACCTTTAAACGTGAAAAGAACGTGTATTTTCGTCGATTTTTCAGGTCGGTTCTTATCATTTAGTGGCACATTTTCTCCACTTTGTGATTTTTAGTCACCTATGTCCGACCTCCTCCATACAATCGAACTACTGTGCGACGATTCAAAGCCAGCAACAACGATGGCACATACATACAATGCGTTTCGTTCTCCAATATTATCGTCGGTACCTACTACCTAGTATGCTTAGCTTTTGTGAAAACTGTGCGTAGTATGTAGGCGTTTAACTTAGTTTTTTAACTGTAACATCTGTGTGATAATTTGTAAAAGAAACGAATTCACTCAATTTTTTTCATTTCAATTGGAATTAAAAATTAGTAATCTACATACAAAATAGAAAACGCAAAAACAAAACGCGACAGTAATGGAATTTAAAATAACGCCATCTATCAATTCAGTACTACCTGTGGTAGTACAAGCAAACTGTGTCAATCACAACGTAGTTCAAGTCATTGCCACCAGAAAAACAAGATCATTGGATTTTTGTAAAAAATAATTAAACTTGATTGAAGAGGCATTTATTTAATTTTCCCGTGTTATGGGTATTTTATGATATTATAAAATCTTTGTTTCATGACCTAATAATGATTTTTCACATACTTCATTATCAAATCTATACCCGTAAAGCCATCTATTGACATTCGTTTGAACAATATTTCTTTTCTTTGGAATGGGACCCCGTGCTTCTATAAAATAACTAGGATCACTAAACGGTGAAGGAAAACATCGTGAGATAACCGGCATGCCCTAGAACCTAAAAATTAGAATACATGTGACATGTGCACGAAAGCAGCCTGTAAGAGGCGCACTTTAATCCTTTCACTACACCGAGTCTTTCATCGAGTTCTCAATGCGCAAAGGACTGACGTCCCTACTGACACCTAAATTACTTGCTCATTACTGTAATAATTCTATTGATACCCAATGTATGTGTCCCGTCATCTGTAGAGCAAATAAAGTTAAATACCTGGGGGTAATATTAGATGAGACTCTCTCCTTTAAACCGCACATTTATGCTCTTAATAATAGAGTTCGTAAATTAATATTTGTTTTCAAAAAGCTACGTCACATTGCGGATTGGGAACTTATTAGACAAGTTTACTTTGCCCTTTGTAAATCTATACTATCGTACTGTATTACCACATGGGGTGGAGCTGGGAAAACTCTTCTCTTATCTACCGAGAGAGCCCAAAGAGCAGTACTCAAAGTAGCCACTTTCCGCCCTTTTATTTTTCCTACTAACCTCTTGTATCAATCTTGTAAAGTCCTAACAGTCCGACAGTTATTTATTATGCACACAGTACTAAAACAGCACGCAGGCCTTCCATACAACACTGAAATTTTCATTAACAAAAGACGGAAAGATAAAGTTTGCCCTCAACAACCAGCAGGCACAAAACATACTTTTGCGAATAGGTTTTTCACTTTCAATGGTCCTCTACTCTACAATAGATTAAATGCATTAGTCAATATTTATCCCCTAAACTACAACAAGTGTAAGACAACCATTAAGGATGCCTTACTAAGTATGTCCTACGATGATACAGAGAATTTGTTAGTTGTAATAAAATAACTTATGCTAGTACCTCTGTAGATATTTCATATTTATTTATCTTATAATCGTTTAAAATATAGTTTAATAAGTAAGTTTAGTAGGTGATATGAGTTGGTATCACCTAATATAACTCTAATAATAAATGTTTTTATACCTACCTAGTAACTAAAAGCTGTTCAATTAGTGATTTTTTTGATAATTTTATAATTAAATGTGTTCTTCTCGCCTGAAACACAGGATTACCTAGTTCAGGCTCCTATGTAATATCTACCTATATGTAAAAATGACCATTAACCTGTAAATTTTTGTGTACCTTATCAATCTTATGAATAAATTATCTTATCATTCATACCTCAACCTGGTCACTGAGATAATACAGGATGACCAAGAAAGAATCAGTGACACGACAAGAATAAGAAGAATTAAATGCAATAGACCAGCGGCATTTCTACCCGTGGATGTCGTAAGAGGCGACGAATGGAAAAAAGCTAGGGGATGGGACTCAAAGTCAAAGTCAAAAGGCATTTATTTCAATAAAATCACTAGGATCACTTTGAAACGTCTTAGAAACTAGGTGAAGCTATGCCTGTTCCTCGCGACCAAGCCTAGAAGAATCAGGCAACAAAAACGGCTTGCTGCCTATCATTTTTTTCGATGATCCTTTTTCACAAAATGGAATTTAAAGCTTCAGTGTGGTGCCGATCGAACTAGGTGAGGCTCAAAAGAAAAGTAATCTAATTATAATCCCTAATAAATAAGAGCTTATAAAAATGTGAAAAAAAAGAAGACAAATGTGAGCTTCAACAAATGATCTAAGGGCAGCACACGCTACACTTGATGAAATATGTACCTAATGCTTCTATAAAATTGAATAATACTTAAAATATGATGCAAGCAAAAACTGTAAAGACACTGCAAAATGGCATTTTAGCTGTCGAGGGGCAGAGCGACTTCAGGCCATGCGGTTTTATCATTTATATAATCATTTAGTTTATAGTACGCTTTCTTAATAAGATTATTCTTTATGTCTTAAATCTTCTAGTAATCTAATCTACCATATTCCCCATAAAAGACCCATTTACTTTTTCTAATCTAAATTTTGGAATGCACAATTTATTTTTATTTCTTGTGTTAATACTATGCACATCAATCACTTTTTTTCTTAAAGCTAGCCATGTGCTTATGTGTGTACAATAAGTTTTCGTAAATATATTGTGAAGTTACAGTTAAAATGTTAATTTCTTTAAAAAGTTCCCTCAAGGATTCCCTTGACTTCATTTTATAAATGGCACGTATTGCTCGTTTTTGTAAAACAAATATGACTTGGATATCTGCTGCATTCCCCCAGAGAAAGATACCATCGGACATAACACTATGGAAGTAGCTAAAATAAACTAACCTAGCTGTGGCTTCTGTGAGCCACCTTATCGTACGAACGGCATATGCCGCGGAACTAAGTCTACCGGCAAGAGTTTCAATGTGGGGTCCCCACTGCAATTTTGAATCAATATTGAGTCCTAGGAAATTTGTAGAATCAACAAGAGTTAGTGACTCTCCATTTAATACAATGTTAGTGGGGCTATTGTGTACTACATTAGGCAAAGAGAATTTTATACATTTCGTTTTCTTTGAATTTAGCAAGAGATTGTTTACAGAGAACCAATTAAGGACTAGCGACAAGGATGCGTTTACGTCATCGTAATTTGTTTTGGATCTGTCGACTTTGAACACTAGCGAGGTGTAGTCAGCAAATAGAACTATGTCACACATTTCTTTAACATAAGAAGGGAGGTCATTAACGTAAACTAGGAACAAGAAAGGGCCTAGAATCGAACCCTGTGGCACACCCATGACAATAGTTGATCCAGAAGACCTTTCACCACCCACGTCCACTTTATGGACTCTATTGGATAAGTAAGATTGTAAAAGGTCAATTGCACGGTTTTGGATGCCGTAATGTTTTAGCTTTGAGATTAATGTTGCATGACTCACGCAGTCAAACGCTTTTGACAAATCACAGAATACTCCGATTGCGTCTTGTGAGTTCTCAAAGGCATCGTATATGTGCTTTAAGAGCAAAGTCCCGGCATCGGCTGTTGATCGACCTTATGTAAATCCAAATTGATTACAATGAAGAAGCCCGTTAAGATTGAGAATAACTTTTTCAAAGATTTTACTTAGAGTAGGCAATATCGAGATAGGTCTATAATTAGCGGGATCTTTTTCGTTTCCGGACTTGAACAAAGGAATGATTTTGCTATGCTTCATAAGGTCAGGAAAAACTCCATCGTCAACACAACTATTAAAGATGTGGGCTAAGCATGGAGCAATATCGTTAATAATAGCACCTACTACCTTTGTAGATATACCCCATAGGTCTTCAGTGTTTTTTATATTGAGGGATTTAAAGGTTTTCACAATATTACCCGCATTAATGTAACTAAAACTAAACTCAGTCTCACATTTAGCAACACTAGCTTCTAGAAGAAGGGACGCTCCAGAAGCTGAAGATTTTAACGACTGGGTTACAATTTTAGGTATACTAGAGAAAAAACTGTCAAAGGCATTCGCCACTTCAATTTTCTTAGTTAAAACACTATCATTATTAATTAAATTGATTTGTTTATTGAGGGCTTTTGATTTTCCATTTTCATTATTTATTAGTTTCCAAGTAGCTTAAATTTTATTAGAAGATTTTTCAATTTTGTTTCTTAAGGATAATGATTTGGCTGCATGACAAGCTTTTTTGAAAGTTTTAGAATAATTCTTAACATGTAGTATAAAAGTAAGGTCGTGCAGCTTTGACTCCCTATCAGCATATAGTTCGTACAATTTATTCCTGCTTTTATAACTCCTTGAGGGAACTTTTTAAAGAAATTAACATTTAAACTGTAACTTCACAATATATTTACGAAAACTTATTGTACACACATAAGCACATGGCTAGCTTTAAGAAAAAAAGTGATGTGCATAGTATTAACACAAGAAACAAAAATAAATTGTCCATTCCAAAATTTAGATTACAAAAAGTAATTGGGTCTTTTATGGGGAATATGGTAAGATTTTATAATAAACTTCCGGTAAACGTGACGCAACTTCCTATTAGAAGATTTAAAGTGTACATAAAGAATAATCTTATTAAGAAAGCGTACTATAAACTAAATGATTATTTAAATGATAAAACCGCATGGCCTGAAGTCGCTCTGCCCCTCGACAGCTAAAATACCATTTTGCAGTGTCTTTACAGTTTTTGCTTGCATCATATTTTAAGTATTATTTAATTATATAAGCATTAGGTACATATTTCATCAAGTGTAGCGTGTGCTGCCCTTAGATCATTTGTTGAAGCTCACATTTGTCTTCATTTTTTTATAAGCTCTTATTTATTAAGGATTATAATTAGATTACTTTTATCTTGAGCCTCACCTAGTTCGATCGGCACCACACTGAAGCTTTAAATTCCATTTTGTGAAAAAGGATCATCGAAAAAAATGATAGGCGGCACCAAGCCGTGTTTGTTGCCTGATTCTTCTAGGCTTGGTCGCGAGGAACAGGCATAGCTTCACCTAGTTTCTAAGACGTTTCTAAGTGATCCTAGTGGTTTTATTGAAATAAATGCCTTTTGACTTTGACTTTGATAAATGCCAGGTGTAGCCCAGTCAGCAAACCCGACACTAACCTTAACTGTACTTACTAGCATAGCGCACATAAATTTTCCAAATTGGAAAAATCAATTGGTGCACGACAGGTTTCGAACCTACGACCTGTGGATCGGAAGGCGGGGCCAGTACCTAATACGTTTAGTGTACTACCTGAGCGGATGGAAGGCGAGGCAGGAGACGGGCCCGATGCGCGCGCCCATGAAGCCCTCGTTGTATTTGATGATGTTCAGCGAGGTGCCCTTCAGGTCGTATATATGGATCGACTGGTTCGCTGTGCCGCTGCAAAATGAAAACTCATATGGATCTTTTCTCTTCAAGACCAAACGCCTGAACCGATTTCGATGAAATTTAGCACAGAGATAGATTATAGTTTGGAATAGCATATAGGCTATCCAAATAATAATCGCGGTACATAAAATTTTTATCTTCATATGTACCACGCGAGCGAAGCCGCCCGCGGGTGGAAGGAAGTTAAGAATGTAATTTAAGTTTTATATTTTTTCTAGATATTATGCATTTTAGTTTAAACTATGAACTTGCTGTTATAACTGAAATAAACTACGAATTCTAATTCTACACAAAAATATTTTATGAATTCTCTATATGAGCTCTCTTGCAAGCAGTTCTGGTTGGGGGTTGGTGAGGTGCGGGATGGCGAGGTGCGGGTTGGCGAGGTGCGGGTTGGCGAGGTGCGGGATGGTGAGTTGCGCAGGGTGCGGTGGTCGGGGGGCGGGGGGCGGTGTTACCATGCGAAGATCGGCGCGGTGGGGTGCATGGCGACGGCGTTGAGCGGCGCGGGCGCGCGCAGCACCTGCAGCACGGCCAGCTTGCGCGTGTCGTACAGCCGGATCTCGCCGTTCACGCTGCAACAACAACGTCTCACTCAGCTCCGGTGCCGGTACAGGCTGGCGGTGCCGGTGGTGGCGAGCGACACACTCACCAGGCGGTGAGCACGGAGCAGCGGTCGGGGCGCAGCGCCGCCTGCAGCACGGGCGCGTCGTGGTGCCGCAGCCGGTACAGGCTGGCGGCGGCGCAGCGCTCGTCCCACGCGCGCACGCTGCCGTCCGAGAACCCGCACACCAGCTGGTCGCAGCCGCCGTCCGCGCCGTCGCCGCGCCACATCGCCGTCACCGCCGCCTCGCTCTCTGCAACACAACACCACGCAACAAATATAACTCTTTATCCATTACCGCACAATTATAATACTAAAGATTAACACAGTTGGCCGTGGTGGCCCCGGCTGAAAAATAAGCCCCTGCTAATCTACCTATCCGCGGATGTCGTAAGAGGCGACCAAGGGAAAAAAGCTAGGGGATGGGCAGCAGCGTCCCTCATTTTAACAACGATAGCTCTAACTGCGCTCGCCAACCCGCATGCCCGGCGTGGTGAGTATGGGCTAATCCCCCCACATGATAAGGAATTTGCTCTGTCTGTGGGGGAGGCCATGTTCAGCAGTGGACGTAGAACGGCTGAAATGATGATGATGACACAGTTGCAAAGGAAATCTGACCAACACAAGTTGAAATAATTCGAGTATAGATCTCCACATATTTATTTGCACAATGACAATAGCTAGTTTTGTTTAATATTGGTAGATTTAAACCAATATGAATTAAATATTACTACCAAAAATAAAAAATAATATATAATAAAAGAGGGGGAGAGGGAGGAGGGGCCGACCGAGGTCACGTCCGCAACTTACTACAGAGGGTAGGGTTTGCACAGTGTAGTGGTAGGTGGCACAGCTTACCGGTGTCGATGTTGTCGTGCAGCAGCTCCGCGTGCGCGTCCCACAGGCGCACGGCGGCGGCGTGGCCCGCCACGGCCAGCGAGCGGCGCCGCGCGCGCCAGCGCACCAGCGTCGCCGGCACCCAGCCCGCGCCCAAGTCCGGGCTGCTGCTGCCGCTGCCCACTGACAACCAAACAACATATAACACACTACAACTCCCACCAAAAAGGATATAAGACACTATGACTGTCGGATGTAGCGATTTGAGCCGCCATTAAAAGGACATGGGAAATCGTGGGCCCCAACCTGCAGTTATTTGATGAGTTAATTAATTCATTTTGTTAATTTAAAGTAGTAGTTTTAGTCATGAAAAGCTCTAAAGCAGTGGAGTTATATTAAACGCTGAAAATGGTCATTTCCGTGTTATGTTTAAGCTACCTTCTTACTACGAACGCTTTTCTTCGATTGGTTTAGTGCAGCGAAACAAAACCCTACCCGCAATCAATTGTTTATGACTGTAACAATAAACCATTGTCATTTGTGCACGAACCGGGCGACGCAGTGTTGGAAGGCCCCCCACCCGATGGACCGATGACATTGTAAAGGTTGCGGGAAGTCGGTGGATGGAAAGGGCTCAAGACCGTTCGTCGTGGAACTCTTTGGGGGAGGCCTATGTCCAGCAGTGGACTTCTACAGGTTGTTGAAGACTCAGGAGCTCCATACATCGAACGCGGTACGATGCGGAAAAGAGCGCAGCGCTATTTGTTTAAAAGTTAAACGGCGACGCAACTCCCTGCCGTGTCTCTGCTTGTTTGGTGTGCATCATGTGCATGCATTCTCCTAAAGATGCATCATATAAAATTCGGCAACGACAAAAAGGAGCATAACTAGTCGTACGAAAGTCTGAAAGGGGTTGCTAGTAATGTAACTTTTTTATCAGTAGGTATATTTTAAATGAGGTACCTAACTACAATGGCAATAACTATTATTTTTACAGTTATTTAAAAATGACATTGGTGCAAAACGTTCCTGCAGAACAAGCTGCCGTTAGACGGTTTGAACATCGAAGAGTGTGCCGTGGATGTGGTTCTTAGGTCTTACGAGCAAGATCGCATGTTATTAACACTCCAGAAGGGGCTAGTCTATCATCATGGTTATCAAATTCCAACAGTGAATGAAAAAAAGTTGATAGTGAAAAAGTTGTTAAATGCTGTAGGTATATTTTGTAAAGATTGATTTTTGTGTATTATTCAAGTAGTATTTTTTTTATTTCATAGTTTATCAATAATATAACAGTTAATTAAATACCATTGGTTACTGCTAATCTGAAATAAAAATTGTATGTTTATTCATTTTTTTTTATTTTGGTTTAATAGGTAATATCAGAGTATCATCCTTGGTACTATTTAATAACCATAATATAGGTAGGTACACATTGAATATGAAAAGACTTTTACGTGGTAGACATCCTCCGACCTGAAAAGGTCCAGGCGTACAGGATCCAGTAATATCCTCCCTTTTCACGTAGATCTGTCAGTATTTTAAACTAATAACAACATAGAATTGAAAATAAATATTGTAATGTTCAAAATAATAACATTTCGTACACTGTCAACCAGGTATTATAAAAAACTTTAACGACCTATATCTCTTTACTCCGGCTGCTTTACAATAAAAGCCGCACATATTTGAAATCTACACGATTAGCACAATGTAAAACTGAAAGTTTCATTATTGCAGGATTTAAAAAAATCGGGGCCCTGGCTCCATACAAATTTGCCCAATCTCCTTTGCGCGTATTTCATAAAAAAAATTAAGTGCCCACATGAGATTTTGTCCTGAGAGTGCGAACAAAACATTGTTTTTTTTCAATATTTTTCTTTTCTGGTTGCCTATGGCATCTTAGGCCTTACATCCAACTCTTGCGTGTATTTTTTGTTGTTCATTTTATGTATACTTAACTTCTTTATCCATTTCAATTTTCAGCCATGGTCAAGTCCAGTTTTAGTAAGATATGACGGCTATTTTACTAAAACTTCCAGGGACCGTTTGGCGTCAACTCAAAAAATCACGATACACGTAATCATTCTATATCAGTTCACTTATGCTCTTCATTGAAACAATATTACGTAAGACGATATTGTTTCAATGAAGTAGTATAGGTCGCTTACTACGATTACTTTCGAGCGCCTGCTAACGCTTGCATCTCTTTCCGCATTCAATTATAGTACGTAGCGCTGTCACTTTCTTCACTCCGCCCACTCGACAGTTTATTATGATTCTCATAGCGCCTTAACAGTGATTAACAGAAACCGAAATAATAAAGGTTATTTTCTTTAGATTCAAGTTGGCGCATACGTATTCGAATCGATGACGGTTAGATGCTGGCGTATGGGTGTGTGTACGGCGCACAGTGGGTCGAAACTGCAATTTGAATGACTTACGAAACAATAAGCGCCGGTCTGCATAATCAAATAACTCGGATAACACTCACACACACACACATTTCATGCTTTGCTCTCTTTCTACATATTCATGTAAATACAATATGAAGGGCACAGGAAAAGAAGGGGTTCATCGACAAAACATGTTTTCAGAGATAATGGCATTTTAAATGTTCAACATAGTCTAGTTTTGTGTCAAATCAGTGACGGTCGTAATTAATAAATGTATTAGCTAAAAAAAATTAAATCCTTTATTGGCTTTAAGTAAAGTGAATTAGTTAAGTTGTACCATATTATCTAAGAGCTGTGGATTTTGTTTCATTAATAAAATAAAAAAAAACATGACATTAGACTGTCTAAAATCATTGTTTTTATAATATTAATCTGTGATTTATAAGAATTTGTTTTGAACAATGACACCCTTTTTGTCCTTTTTTGTATGTAATGGGCACCTTTTTGTCATGTTTGAGCTGTAATAAGCCCCTTTCATTTGTGTGCATGATTTTTTGTTTGCTGATTATCTCCAGAATGGGCGCTTTTAATACCGTTCTCAAATTACCAAATGAAAGGGCCGCTTGAAACGAATCGAATGGCATAGTCAGTCCGATTTTACGAAAAATGTCGATGAGCCCCTTTTATTCCTGTACCCTTCATATGTCAATAAATATTATTACAGTTTGAATAACAAAATTATTTGATAACAATTGTTATTTAGGTAAAAGCAAATGAGTTACCGTTTCAATCGGTTACAGTTTCTATACATATTATCGGTAACCGTTTGAAACGGTAACCTTCATGAATAGGTTTCTGATCCCTGGTCTAAATAGTCGGTAGCGTATTTTTGTCAGGGAGAAATATATTGCGTTTGTACCTCGCTAGCTTAACTCATGTATCGTTCGCTTCCGAGAAGGAACACGCAATGTACGAAAGATGATGGATATGATGGGATATGAACTCACGCTCTTTGTCTGTCTTTTTGGTCTTGCTCTGCGCCGCCTTGTCCTCGGTCGACGAGAACTGATCCGACACCAGCTGCGCTAGACCTGCATTATTTTTATTTAATTTTACAATCTTATTTGTGAAAGTGCAAAGATCACGATTTGCTGGAAACACTATTGTTCCGTTGTTACCGTTATAGGTTAATTCCACATCAACTAGATATTTTATTGATTTGTTATGGTGATGTTATAAAATGGTTTCCATATAACATCATGATCTTTGCTGCGAAATCTAATTACTTTTTCAAATAATAATAAAAAAAGTGTAGTAGTAATAATTCACTATATACAAAACAGCCTCGTTTAGATGGAGAGAATATCTCGCCTAGAAAATAACATTCTCGGAAGGAGATAATAAAGTTGAACCGTGTAACGTGTAGGTACGTACGTACGCCACGTGCGATGATCGCATGTGGTAGAGTTAGAATCGCCTTTTTTTTGAATATTGCAAGTTTCCGTGTAAAAAAATCATGAAATGATTGCAGCAATTCGTAGTTAAATGAAATTCACTCGCGATTATTACGTAATATAATCGTTACCGACTTTTTGTCGATTGCAATACATATGCACACGTGAATTGCTTAGAAATACTATTTCACGAGCCGTGCGATAAACTCTCTCCATGTAAATCGGTCTCAATGATAGAGGAAAAGCTTTATATCTAAACCACTTGGCAGATCTACCGCAACTAAGATGTTGAAATGAGGTGAGATGAACGGATGGGCCAGAAGTTGATATTATTTTATGAGTAAAATACAAACGATTTAGGACCCTTTTCGCGTTACATCAGAGGGCGGGGCGCGCGAGGTGCAGTACTTACTGTAGAGCGGCTGCGGGGCGGGCGGGCGGTACGCGGGCGCGGGCGCGAGCTGGGCGGAAGCGGGGGGGGAGGCGGGGCGCGCGAGGTGCAGTACTTACTGTAGAGCGGCTGCGCGGAGGGCGGGGGGAGGCGGGGCGCGCGAGGTGCAGTACTTACTGTAGAGCGGCTGCGCGGAGGGCGGGGGGAGGCGGGGCGCGCGAGGTGCAGTACTTACTGTAGAGCGGCTGCGCGGAGGGCGGGCGGTAGGCGGGCGCGCGGCGCATGGGCAGCGCGCGCCAGGCGGTGAGCAGCGCGGGCGCGAGCGGGCCGGAGGGCGGGGGAGGCGGGGCGCGCGAGGTGCAGTACTTACTGTAGAGCGGCTGCGCGGAGGGCGGGCGGTAGGCGGGCGCGCGGCGCATGGGCAGCGCGCGCCAGGCGGTGAGCAGCGCGGGCGCGAGCGGGCCGGAGGGCGGGCCGAGGCGGAACACGGCGAGGCGGCCGGAGTGCGAGGCGGCGCACAGCAGCGCGGCGCAGTGCGCGTTCACGTACGCCAGGTCCGTGATGCGGCCCCAGCGCGCGCACCACGCGCCCACGCACAGCCGCGCCGCGCTGCCCCAGTCGAAGATCCTGCAACACCAGCGCCGCCGGTCACACGCAACACGACGTGACACCTCGCCCTGCATCCTCATCTTATCGTTTACTTTTAACCGCGCGTTTACAATGCGTGACGTCAACGCAGACTATAATCTGCGTCACGCGGCGGACACCTCGATGTCACCAGAGTGTACTTACAAACTTGAATTGATTCAATAGAAGTAAATACAAGTAAACGTTAACAAACGTTGACGCACAGGAAGTTGTCCTTGTGGGCGAAGGCGGCGTGCTGCTCGTACGGGTGGAACACGACGGCGGACGGCGGCAGGCCGCAGCGCGAGTTGAAAATCTGCGTCACCATCTTCGACTCGGGGATGTTCTGCAGCGCTGCTGGAGTTTTAAAATAACTAAGTTCAAATAAGCTACTAACTTATGCGACCGATTTCATTACCTTTCGGAAAATGGACTAACAAATTTAATGTGCATCAATCAGGTCATCTTTACTTCACAGGCCTTTGCGGAGCAGCAATAAGCTGAGATATGACCTTTTTGACCCATGTCACTGCAGCATAGACGTTTACTATGGTTGGTATCAACTGTTTGCACTTACTTGATAAGTAAGTGGTTAGGCGCCTGCTTTTCCTGTTAATGTGTGTTGGTATTCAGAAATAAACTGATCTACTGCGGCTAGGGACAGAGAGAACTGGAAAAAGGGAGGGTAGCATTTGCCCGCAGTAGGAAAAATAAGGGCTAATAATACATGAGAATTTGCCGTTAGTTTTATCATATGCATAAATTTAAATTTATTAATATTTTTTTGGAGAATCAACAGCTTTGTTAGAGTCGATTGTACATTTGTTTAGCTTTACAATACAATACAATACAATAACTTTATTTCAGGCAACAATAGAATAAAAAACAGATGAAATTTTTCTTACACTACGGCCCATATAGATATATACCTTAAAGACTAACATACATATTAATATAAAAACACAATTAATTGCCACGTAGAAACTGCGACGTGGGAAGCGAATTGTCATTGGCTTAGAGAGCCAATTGCAGGTTCTCATGAATAGATATATATTATTTATGTATTACAAACAATGAGGTAAACAATGAAATTAGCGGTGTACAAAATACATTCTCGGTGGAAAAAGCAAATACCCAATTAAAGGTACATAATACGGTCATAATCATCTGCCATAAAGAATTCTCTTGGAAATAACAAAAGTAGTTAGGTACATAGATTTTGAATAAACTGTATTCTTCAAAGTTATTTGAATTACACATGGCAATAAAAAGATTGAGATGATATTTCAAAAAATCCGTCTCGACGGTATTTGAAATCCCCTAAATTAGTAGATCAATCCCTTCCTCCGCTAGGACATTCAAGATGGCGAGTGGTACCTGCGGCTTCGGCCCGGAGGCTGCGGTTCCGCTTGCGCCTCCACAGGCGCTCGTGGTGCGCGCGGCTCTCGCAGTCGCCGGCCACCGGCCCCGCCCCCGCCCCCCCGCCCTCCGCCAGGGAGAACTTCGACGACGCCCATTCTACGAACTGCGTGCTCACTATCTGCTTCTTAAGGTACGTATGACCTGAAACAATCGTTTTTGACAATTTCCCACTTTTTACGTTAAAAGCCGCCGTGGTGGCCCCGGCTGAAGAATAGGCCCCTCCATATCTCATATCCGCGGATGTCGTAAGAGGCGACTAAGGGAAAAAAGCTAGGGGATGGGCAGCAGCGTTTCCTATTTTAACAACGATAGCTCTAACTGAGCTCACCAACCCGCTTTCCCAGCGTGGTGAGTATGGGCAAATCCCCCCCACATGATAAGGAATTCACTCTGTCTGTGGGGGAGACCATGTTCAGCGGTGGACGTCGTACGGCTGAAATGATGATGATGACGTTAAAAGCTAGAAGATAGATAGCTCTAACTGCGCACGCCAACCCGCGTGCCTGTGGTACGGGAAAATCCCCCCCACATTATAGGGATTCGCTCTGGAAATCTGTGGGGGAGGCCATGTTCAGCAGTGGACTTCCTACGTCTGAAATGATAAAAAATTAAAGAATAATTCAGTATTGCCCTGCCCAGTTTCGTACATGTGCCTCCCCTAAATGTTAAGAATAATAATAATTATTAAACATACAATTGAGGCATCAAAAATTAAAACCAATATATTGAATACTCACTATAATTGCTGGAGGTAGAGTCGCGTTCTCTCGGTAAGTCCCGCTGTGCCACCGAGTCCTCGGATATCGTGTGCGGCAGACCGGCCTTCTGTCGGCGGGCGCCTGCACAGTTCATAATAAAGAACTATTACAAAATGGTTTTTTTTTATAGTCATAAACTACAATGAGAGAATATTATGATTATATTCTGTGATTGAAGGAATTCATTCATCATAACAATTTTTACATCGTGTCTGAAATATAAACTTACTTCTAAAGATATACAAGCATGCACAATACAAAAACACACACACTAATGAAGACGTTCACATTACATTTAATTTTCTCATTTTAAAGTCGGCCACTGTATACCTACAGCCATGCTTGACCACGTTTAACCTCGGACACAGAGGAGCTTCAATATTCTTTCTTCTAGTATTTAATCTTATAGCTCTTTGTTCAGGAGTTTCATATTTATACGGATGTCTGAAACATACATACAATACATGAATACATACATACATACATAAAATCACGCCGTTTCCCAAAGGGGTAGGCAGAGACCACGGTTTTCCACTTGTTACGATCCTGACATACGTCTTTTGCTTCATTCACTCTCATCACATTCCTCATACATGCTCGTCGGTTTAGGTTGACCAGGTCATTTTTCCAAAACGTCACCGATTTGGTCACTAAACGGACGCCTAGGTCTTCCCCTTCCTACTCGCCTTATACACCTTTCGTCAATCTTCTTTCGTTCATCCTCTTTACATGACCAAACCATCTCAGCATACCTTTCTCAATCCTCATCACTACGTCTTCTTTCACTCCACAACGCTCTCTTATCACACTGTTCCTCACTCTATTTTTCAAAGTTACTCCACACATACTTCGCAAAGCTCTCATTTCCACTACATACAACCTTCAATAAGCCATCTAAATAAGCATACTTTCTATTCTGTCTGAAACAGAAAGAGATAGTAGTGGGAGTCCCGTGGCCTTATGCTCGGAAATTTTAATGGTCGAGATGCGACGTCATCTCCACCATGAGATTTGTCGAACGTTTCCGAGCATCAGGCCTCCTGAATAGTGTATTTTTGGCCTGATTCTTGTCCACGTGATGTTCCAAGGATCGATAAACCTATTCATAAAGGTTTCCGTTTCAAACGGTTACCGATAGAAACTGTAACCGATTTTGCTTTGAGTTTTAACCGAAATAATAACTGTTACCCAATAATTGTTTTTTTTAAACTGTTATTATGACAATTTGAATCTAAAGAAAAATCCTTTATTACTTCGGTTACTCGTTTTGTTAATATAAAGTTTCGATTAACCGTTTCTTCAAAGGGTAAGTCAACTGATAAATTTCGGTGATTAACATTAACCGGATGGACGGTGGATATACAAAAGTACAACACGCAGAAATTAACTTGGCCTGCGTTTTTTTTTATACAACTAAGGTAGCAAACAAGCGTACGTTCCACCTGTTGGTAAGTAGTTACCGTAGCCTATGTACGCCTGCAATACCAGAGGCATCACGCACGCGTTGCCGACTCCTTAAAAAGTTCAAAACGCCCTTTTTGAAGAACCCCGTACTGTAGTCCTTAGGGAAAACCTCAGCAGTGAGAATGAGACAAAACATTAGAGCGAGGTGCCTAGTTAACTTCTGCGTGTTGTGGTGTGGTGAGTGGTGAGTGGTGAGACCGTGCGGCAGGGTCCGGCAGTGGTCGTGCAGCGGCGAGGGCTGCGTGTTGGGCGAGGGCGGCAGGCTGCTGCTGCCGCCGCCGCCGCGCGTCTCCATCGTCGCCACGTTGTCCACCTGCCCACAAACTGCCATTAGCGCTGCCACCACCTTCAATTACTTCTTCGATTGTTTACGTGGAAGTATTTATCAAAAAGATGGAAGAGTTTCTCAATTACTTTTTTTATGTTTGTACTCAGAACTCATTGCGTATTTTTTGTGCTTTTCGGTGACTTTTTTGCATAGATAAACATCCAAAAGTTGTTAAATAAACGTTATTGCTAATTGGGTGTAGAATAAGTTCCTTTCGGAGCAGCACAAATATTATCACCTTTTATAGGAAGGCCCCAATGAGTTTTAATTCTGTTAAATCGTCATTGAAGTCGATTTTATACATTTTTATAAGTCGTACAAATAAGAGAAAGATCGCCCGTCACAGCACCGAGCCACCGGTAGCCCCTCGGTTACTTGTCAATAAGATATAAGTCAGGTTACTTGGTTAGAGATGTAGCTGATGATGTCGGTGGCCATCTGGGAGACCTGCGGATGCGGCTCGTACTGCATCGCCTCCAGCATGCAGTACAGCTTCGTGTACACCGATCCAAAACCTGCATACAACAAACCAGTCGTACCAAACGTATGTGAAAGAGAAAACATAAATATTTTCGAATTAACCGTGAATTGACCAAGACCAGAAAATAAAAAGAAGAAAGAAAGTTACATAAAAAAGAACTACGTACAAAGCAAGTAAGACTTGGCGGTAAAAGGCCTAGATGCCACAGCCAGTTCGAAAGGAAGAATATTAAAAAAAAATCAAGCTTTTGTTTCAGGCAACTTCTCAGATCACTAGGCGTTCGGATCTTAGAAAATAACTAAAAGTAATATTTGGAGGCGAGTCCGTACGATATTATTAAAATGATATACCTAATAGTACATTATGGTATAAGTGTGTTATGTTGGTGATTACCGCTGAGGCGTCAGAGCCGAGGACTGTAATCATCAATACACACGTGTATCATACGACGTTTTTCAACACACATGAGAATAAAATAATACTAAAAATAACTGTAAAAACGAGTTGTGATTTTTTTTCGCAATGGCGGGAAATATTAGTCAGTTTCCTATGCGCGCGCATCTTATAATGGCGATCGGCCATAGACTAAAAGAATGAGTTTTTTTTTTTACTTTTGCGCACTATCTTTTTTGTATCGAAACTTTTTTAAGAACAAAGCAACTCAACCAATAAAATAAATCACGTTTGTGAATAATAGTAATGAAAAAGTCACTTTGATTACAGGTATCATTATGTGCCTAATTGCGGTGAAATTAGAGCCACTTTATGAGCAAGTGTGTGGAAAATATAATTATAATGAATAAATAAATAAGTTTAGTAATAGATTGCGGTGGTTACCGATGGCTGGCAGCTGCATCGCGACGGCGCGCGGCGCGTGCTGCAGCGGGCGCGCGCCCGCCGCCAGCGCGTCCTGGCCCGGGTCCACGCGCCCCCCCGCGCCCGCGCCACCGCCCCCGGTCCCGCCCCCGGAGCCGCCCTCGCTGCCCTCCCTGCAACACGCACCGCAGTCAACACATTTAACTATTTGTTTTTAGAAAACCATCGGCACAGAAAATGCATCTTAAATACAGGGGCTTATTCTACACCCAATTGGCAATAACGTTTGCACTACTTCTTTAAGAAAGTCGTCATTTTTAATTGAAAAAACACTATGCAAAAATCAGCTGTTGTGGGTCAAATCAGTTCAAACTCAATTATATTCACGTTTCGTGTCAGCGTGTCACGTAACCTAACTGACAGTTAGGGTGCTGAAACTTTTTGAAGTAAAGCAATAAAATAAACAGCTCATCTGATGAATCAAAATTATTGAGTCAGTTCATTTGTTCACAATCGTGGCGAGTCACGAATGTGGAGTCTGTCTCCGGTATACGAACGCGGTACCTTCATCGCGTTATTTTCAGTAGGCCGCGGTGAGCGGGCATCACAATTTGTGCTAATCCACTTAGTTTTGGGCCTTCTTCTACGTGTGAAAACCTTTAATTGGCTTTCTGATTGCACTAGGTTATCCATAAGTTGTTACCGCTGTTGGTTTCACTAAAAATAAATTAAAAAAATCCGTCCCGAGCGAGCTTTTCATAGGCGTTACCTCTCGCTGCGACGCTCCCTCTCCTGGATGTGGACGGCGATGAAGTACTGCTCGAATATCAGCACCAGCCATTGCAGAGCTGCAACCGAAAACGCAGGTAAATAATGGTTCTATATTTTACACCGAAGAAAGGTGGACTGGTGGTAGTAGCCCCGCCTTCCGATCCACAGATCGTGTGCTTCAACCCCGGCCGTGCACTGATGGATTTTCCATTTGAGGGAGAGAAAACACGAAAGGAAAACATCGTGAGGAAACCGGTAGAAATGCCACAGAAAAAAAAACTGAATATTTGAAGACTCACTGTCTTCAAATGTGTACGAGAGGCGCACTTCCTTTCACTACAGTGATTCTTTCACTGACGGTTATACGCCCTTTTCAGGGCCAACATACCTCAACCTGGTCACTGACTTAATGAAGGATGACCAAAAAAGAATCGGTGACACGACGAGCAAGCAAGTACCTGCCAGGATCTCTGCGCGCACGAGCGCGGAGGCGTCGGGCGCGAGGCGCGCGGCGAGCGCGATGCCGACCTGCTGGTTGAGCGCGTTGCCGTGCTCGGAGCGCGCGCCGCCCGCCGCCACGAACGCGCCCAGCGCGAACGCGCACGCCGCGCGCACCTGACGCACGCACACCTTTACTTTTCACACGATACACACTCACACCACAATACAGCGCAACCAATATTTATGAACTTGTAAACAAGACAAATAGGTCATTGTGCGTCACAGCACCAAAAAAGGTCTCGACTCAGCATTAATGACGCTACAGCGCGAGGCCGAGTGGGAGTCCGCTCGCGCGCTTGCGACGACCACGCAGGCTGTCGCGCGTAGTAGCCGGTAGTAGCACCAACTATTTTACTGAACTAGCTGTTACCCGCGACTTCATCCGCGTTTAAATGAAAACTAGGTTTTTTTTAAATGATGAAACACGTATTTAATATTTTTCCATATTTCAGTACGATCCAAATAGTCATAAAAGGGTAACAAACAAACACAGTTACTTTCGCATCTGTAATATTAGTATGGATATCAAGGCGAGCGTAATCCGCCCGTGTTTTTGAACATCAACATCTGAACGTAGCCTCAACCATGATATCGCAAATATCGTACTACAAAAGTGGGACGATATCAAGACTACGAAATGCAAGACCGATTAGAATGCGCGGAATGACTGATGATTGAGCTGATGCATAAGTCAAAGTCAAAAGGCGTTTATTTCAATAAAATCACTAGGATCACTTTGAAACGTCTTAGAAACTAGGTGCAGCTACGCCTGTTCCTCGCGACCAAGCCTACAAGAATCAGGCAACAAACACGGCTTGGGGCCTATCATTTTTTTCATAATACATATCTTACTACAAAAGTGGGACGATATCAAGGCACCGAAATGAAAGACCGATTAGAATTAGAATGGACTGATGATTGAGCTGATGCGTGGCGAATACGCTTACCTCTGGGTGTCGATGCTGCAACAATGGGTACAACTTCTCGTGCGCCAGATCACGCACGCCGGCCCACCGCGCCGCATCGTACCTGCAAATGAACCAGTGCGAGTTACGCCACACCCTATACAACACGTGATCTATTTTCTTAACTAGGTCAGCCGTTAAAATATCTGAAGCGTCCACGCGACACATAATTTTTTTTTTTAAATTGATTAAAGTATTCAAATAAATCAATTCGTGCAAAATATTACTAAGTTGTTCTTTTCTGTTCAGAATTACCACTTATGATACTACGATGAGCCACCATACCTCAACTACGCGTGAAGCGGGATGACCAAGAAAGAACCAGAGGCATAACAGGCAAGCAAGGTTCCGTTCAGTTAGTAATAAAGTAGAGTATAATATAATCGAACCCGCGCCACAGCTTGCCGATCGCGACGCACGCCCACAGCGCCAGCGAGGCGCTGCCGTCGCTCAGCTGCTCCAAGCAGATGGAGATCATTGACCCCTGCGACACAAACACTACACGTCATTATACTCACACAAATAACTCATATTACATAATGAATGAGACACAGGGACGGGGATGATTTTAAGCAATACTTAATTTTATGTATGTATTTCTAAGTAAAGGGGTGCATAATGAACAGGAGACATACCTGTAACGCCGCCTCTTGTCCCGCGGGGTAGTTGTCTACGATACCCGCCAACACATACGCTGCCAACGTTCTGTGCTCGCTCTGCGTAAATGCATTAAATTGTTGCAATTATGTTATACGGAGGCAAACAGGCTTACGGCCCACCTCATGGTAAGTGGTTACCGTCGCCTATTGACATCAGCCACACCTGGAGCATTGCTAATGCGTTGCTTGCCGAACCCCTACCCCCCTAAAGAGCACTGGTAACCTTACTCACCGCAGGAACACAACACTACTTATTTGAAACAAATAATATTATTTGGCTGCAATCTTCTGTAAGGCAGAGGTACCTCTCCAGGCGGGCTGCTCCAATTTAGAGCGAGAAAATGTCGCTGTGCCCTACCTCCTCTAAACATGTGACGTTGTTGTAGCTGGACTGTGACTGGACTTCTTCAGGCTGATGATGATGAAGACATAGTGGGTCACAATAAATTCAAAAACTTCTGTTTGTAATACTTTTAATAACGGTTTAGGGGCGTAAGGTGTGAGGTAGGGACAATTCTCTAATTTCTGGTTTAGGATATTTTTTTCTCATTAATAAATATACATATTTCACTTACATGAGAACTATAACTAATAAAGGTAAATTTTTTCCGCCTTACAGAAGATCGCAGCCAAATAACATTATTTGTTTCAAATAGTGTTGTGTTCCTGCGGTGAGTAAGATTGCCAGATTTCTTTAAGAGTAGGGGGAGGTAGGGGTAGCCAACGCGTGTGTAATGCCTCTGGTATTGTAAGCGTTCATATACGGTAACCACTTACCAACCGGTGGGCTGTAAGCTTGTTTGCCACCTTAATTGTATAAAAAAAGTCTCTCGCAAAAAGTCCCTTTTGCAAAATGTCCCTTATTTATTAGTGTAAGTGTAGGTGCATATGTGCCGCGTGGATGTGGTCGGCGTCGGCGCACAGTGGATCTAAAATGTTTGGGAGGGGTCGAAGATAGAGGAAAATAAAGACAAAATCAGCATTATAAGTACTCACATCTACGGTGGGATCCTGCAGTACCGACAGGAAATACTTGTGGCCTTTTGCGTTCACTAGGTCCACTTGACAGGTCTGCGAAATAAAAAGATTTGCATAATCTTAAAGGGTATCTCCGAGCAAATTAGCCCTCGACGCATGCTTTTAAAACATCTGCTATAACATAGTTGTTTTTTTTTTTTTTGTTAATTATTATCTGCAATCGGCTCCGCTGCCATAATCAGATGTTGTCTTGGGATGATGTGTATTAGGTGTGATTCCACCAAATCGAACACCGTTTAGTTTAGAAGAAGTTATTCAGTTTCTCTGGTCTAGGTTTATAGTTGAATTAAAGTTGAAATTGCAACAACAACTCTGTTACCAGAGTTGGCCACTTAGCTCATACGAACTTACTTATTGACTGGCCTCATAGTTCAGTTGGTAGTAACTCTGCCTTCTGCGCTAGAGGTCGCGGGTTCGATTCCCGCACTGGACAAACATTTGTGTGATTCACAGATGTTTGTTCTGTGTCTGGTTGTTAAATATATATCTATTATGTATATCAGTCTCTGGTACCCATAGTACAGGCTATGCCTAGTTTGGGATCAGTTGACCGTGTGTAATATGTCCGGAATATTTATTTATTTATTATTAATAACCAACCACCAACTGTACTTTAGAATGAAATATGTATAAGTCCCTTATTCTGGAACTACGATGCATTATAGCTTTCCAGACCACATTTTTCCTCAGGTCAAACATATCCAGGTCAATAGTCAGCTATGTTGCAGCGCCTACTGGTTTCCGACGCGCAATCCTACTTACCTAGGTACCTACCTAGTCTAAATATGTATAATCATTACTTTTACGACCTTTGTGCTGTGCACTGCAGCTTTGTACCTTATAATTAAAACCTCATTAAATAAGTGTAATTTGACAGATTTGAATCTTAATTTATCACCAAAATCATCTAAATTCATTCAGTTGTTTCTAAGAATCAACAAGCTAAGCTTTTGGTAACGTTTTGGTTCTACTTCCAGGGTCCCACGAAAGGAGCCTCAAAGGCGCACTTTAATGCTTTCACTATATTGATTGTACGGCCACGTACAGTTTTATGTAGGTGACGGAGTCAGCATTTTACGCAGCCTTGATTATATCAGACAGTGCTGAAGTTTAACAAACATGAAAAGAAGCTTAGATCTTGCAGTTTTCCTTTGTCAATTAAGGAACATTTTGAATGTTGCTAAGATTTTTAATATGACCCTCTAAGTTACGAAGTTCATTGCTTACGCAATCGCAGCACGTCAAAGTCAAAGTCAAGTCAAAAGGCATTTATTTCAATAAAATCACTAGGATCACTTTGAAACGTCTTAGAAACTAGGTGAAGCTACGCCTGTTCCTCGCGACCAAGCCTAGAAGAATCAGGCAACAAACACGGCTTGCCTATCATTTTTTTCGATGATCTTTTTTCACAAAATGGAATTTAAAGCTTCAGTGTGGTGCCGATCGAACTAGGTGAGGCTCAAAAGAAAAGTAATCTAATTATAATCCCTAATAAATAAGAGCTTATAAAAATGTGAAAAAACGGGCTGGTGTGTCGGTGCGTGGTACGTACGGGGTCGACGGCGATGATCCTCGCCCAGATGTAGACCATGGAGGCGCGCAGGTTGGGCGCGGAGGCCTGCAGCAGCTTCAGCATGTAGGGGAAGATGCCCACGTTCAGCACCGCGCGCACCGCCGCCGCGCCCAGCGCCAGGAAGCGGCACAGCAGCTGCAGCGCGCGCACGCGGTGCAGCGTCGACAGCAGCACCTGCAGCACCATCGGCAGCTGCGCCGGCGGCGCCCGCCGCGCGCCCCCGCCGCCCAGCTCCAGCCACACCTGACACGCACGACATACTCTATCAATATCACAAGCCTCCCGACACCGACAACATAATACTATAGCCTCATAGCTCAGTTGGTAGTAACACTGCCTTCTGCGCTAGAGGTCGCGGGTTCGATTCCCGCACTGGACAAACATTTGAGACTAACACAGATGTTTGTTCTGTGTCTGGGTGTTAAATATATATCTATTATGTATATCAGTCTCTGGTACCCATAGTACAGGCTATGCCTAGTTTGGGATCAGTTGACCGTGTGAATATGTCCGGAATATTTATATTTATTTTATATTATTTACTATTATTATTATTCATTTATTCAAGACAACAGGGCCCACAATGTTAGTTAATACAATATTCGAAATTAAAAACAAAATAAAGTTAGTACCTTATAATAATAATAATAATAATAGCCTTTATTGCTGATAACTGTTTACAAGTTTTTACAAGTTACAAGTGTTTACAAGTTTTCCTTAATTAAATATTTTACATTGCGATTGTTTTTTTTTTATTTTACCTAAATTAATTATTATTCATCAGCTTGCCTTACGACATAGGCCTCCTCCAAAGACTTCCACTCCGCTCTGTCTTGTGTTGTTCTCCTCCAGACTGGTCCTGCTACCTCTTTTATGTCATCTTCCCATCTCTTCCTTTGCCTGCCTCTCCTTCGCTTTCCATCTCGCGGGTACCATTCTGTCACATCTTTTGCCCATTTATCTCTTTTATCTCTCAGTATGTGTCCCGTCCAGCGCCATTTTAACCTTTTTATGTATACTGAGACCTCCTTGACTTTAGTTCTTTGTCTTATAGATTTCAGGCTGTTTCTGTCTTTCTTTTTGATGTTTATCATACTTCGTTCCATACCGTGTTGACATACTTTCAGTTTATCAGTATTTGCCTTTGTTAATGACCAGGTTTGGCATCCATACGTCATACATGGTAGTATACAGCTATCAAACACTTTTCTCTTTGCGCTTATCGGGAGTTCCTTATTTTTCATGATTTCTTTTAGTGACCAATATCGTCTCCATGAGTTAATGACTCTTTGGTCGACTTCTTTGGACATTTGATTCGTAGGTGATATGATTTGTCCAAGGTATGTATAGTCATCTACATATTCTATGGCTTTGTTGTCTACTTTAATCGTTTTCTTGATACTGTTAGTCATTAATTTAGTTTTCTGGGTATTCATGCTCAGGCCAACCTTTGCACTTTCTTGATCTAGTTGTTGTAGCATTGTTTCAAGTGCACTAGGTTTGTCCGTTATCAAGATTAGATCATCAGCAAACCTTAGGTGGTTTAGGTTTGCCCCATTGATGTTTAGGCCATATTGGTTCCAGTCTAGGCTCCAGAATATCTTCTCCAAAATAGCAGAAAAAAGTTTTGGGGATAAGGGGTCCCCCTGTCTTACTCCCTTCTTGATTGGAAATTGATCACCATATTTCTCTAGTCTGATCTTCGCTGAACTGTTATTGTATATTTGTCTTATGATTCTGATGTATTTACTCTGTATCCCTTGTTGATTGAGCGCTTCCCATAGCTGTTTATGTTTAATCGAGTCAAATGCTTTATTGTAATCAACAAATCCGAGGTAGTAAACTTTGTTATTGTTGTATATCTAAATGTGGGTACTTCCTTACCTTCTTTTAGTAATAAGGTTGGCTTAGTGACGCATAGATATATTTGACAGTTACGATTTACGTGTTAGTTTTGCTACCTAGCTCAATAAACATATTTACGAAAATATGGAGTTTTAGTGAACATAATAGTGGCGACTTGGGTAAAACTTGTACAATGGAGCGTAAACCAGTGAGATTTCATGAATTTAATGTGAAAACAGACAATTGGGACAACTACATATTGCGCCTCAATTTTTGTTTTGAAGCAAGTGGAATCACCGATGATTCAGTCAAAAAGGCGAACTTTTTCACGATTTGTGGTGCTCAAGCGTTCGAGACCCTTCTCGCGCTAATTACTCCGAAGAAACCAAGCGAAGTGACCTTTTCTGAAGTCGTAAACATCCTAACCAAACACTACAGTCCGAAGCCGAACGAGATATCGGTCTCATACAAATTCTACAAACGCGATCAAACAAAAGATGAAACAGCATCAGAATATATCGCTCAACTGAGAAAAATCAGTGCTGAGTGTAATTTTCCTAATCTGGAACGTATGCTGCGGGACAGATTAGTGTGCGGCATGAGCGATCGCAAGCTGCAGTACGAACTGCTGAAAAAAGACAACCTAAAGTACGAGGATGTAGTGGAAGCCATGGTTTCGGCCGAGAGCGCGGGCAAGGACGCGCGCATGATGCAGCCCGCGGGGAACGCGACGTCGCACAGTGACGCGGCCGCCGCCGTTGCGGCGCCTTCGCCGTACGCGGCGGAACCTATGGAAGTAAACGCCATGAAAGCCAGACCGAACATCCGTCTCTGCTACCGATGCGGGGACCGCCACGGTGGCGAATGTCGCTTCGTCAACGCGGTTTGCAACTACTGCAAGAAGAAGGGGCACATCGAGAAGATCTGCACCGCTAAAAAGAAAAGTGGTCATGGAAAAGTGAACTACGCCGACGACGAGTCCGACACGCAGTTGAACGGGATCTACAAGGTGAAGGGGGCGCGTGCGCGCGTGCCCGCCTACGAGCTACGCGTGTCGCTGGACGGCGTCGAGGTCGCCATGGAGGTGGACTCGGGCGCCGCCTTCTCGCTCATCAACGAGCGCACGTGGGCGCGCCTCCCAACGCGCGCCGCGCCGCAGCCGCTGCGCACTCGACTGCGTACCTGGAATGACTCACCGGTGACGGTAATCGGACAAGCTTCGGTGTTAGTGAAATATAAGGACATTAAGCGTCAACTGAACGTAGTGGTAGCCAGGGGCTTGGGGCCTAATCTAATAGGACGCGATTGGTTTGAAGCCCTCGAGATATCTGTAAAGATGAATAAAATTCTAGATGTCGACATGACCGCGACTAACGCGTTATTGGCTAAGTATGGGGAGGTTTTCAAGGACGAACTCGGTACCTACCGGGGAGACCCCGTTACGATTCAGATGAAACCGAATGCTGTGCCTAGGTTTTTGAAAGCGCGGCCAGTGCCGTACGCCATTAAAGATAGGGTCGAAAAAGAGATAGATCGTTTGGTAGGCGAAAATGTTCTTCGGCCCGTATCATTTTCGGAATGGGCGACTCCGGTCGTTCCGATCGTCAAAAAGAACGGTACGATCCGTCTATGCGGAGACTATCGTAGTACGGTGAACCAGGCTACGGAGTCGGATACATATCCGATGCCTACTGCTAGTGAGGTTTTCGCATCGATTTCAGGGGGGAAATATTACACGACATTAGATCTCGATAGGGCATACACTCAAGTGGTCGTCACGGACGCCACAGCGCGACTTTTAACTCTAAACACGTGTAAGGGCCTCTACACTGTACACAGATTAGCTTTCGGTGTGAAGGCGTGCCCTGGGATCTTCCAGCGACTAATGACGTCGCTGCTGGCGGGTGTGCCCGGCGTCGCCGTGCTGATCGATGACGTCATCATCAGCGGCCGCACCATGCCAGAGATGACTCAGCGCTTAGATACAGTGCTGAAGCGGATTGAGACGGCAGGTTTGCGTCTCAACGGGAATAAATGTAAGTTCGCTAAGGAGCGAGTGGAATTTTTGGGTTTCGTTATCGACGCCGATGGTATTCACCCGGCACCGAGTAAGGTTGAGTCGATACTTAATACTCCGGAACCTAAAAATGTCCAACAGCTACAAGCGTTCCTAGGTTTATACAACTTTTATGAGAGGTTCGTACCTCATAAAGCTACCATACTGGAGCCTCTACATAGATTGCTCGACAAATCGCAGGAGTGGCTGTGGACTGACCGAGAGCAGAGCAGTTTCGATACTGCTAAGCGAATCTTATCCTCTGACCTGACTCTCGTACATTACGATCTGAACAAGCCGTTGGTTCTCACCTGCGATAGTTCAGACTACGGGGTGGGAGCTGTCTTATCCCACGTCATGGACGATGGGCAGGATCGACCCATTGCTATGGGCTCTAGGACACTGCACACACACGAACGACGGTACTCTCAGTTAGACAAAGAAGCCACTGCTATAATGTTTGGTGTAAGTAAATTTCACAATTACTTAATGGGCCGGTCTTTCATGATAGTCACAGACCATAAACCGTTACTAGGAATCTTTGATCCTAAAAGACCTATACCAAATGTTTTGTCTCCACGTCTAACTAGAATGGCTTTAGTACTGACTTCCTACAGCTATGACATAACATATAAACCAGGGCCACAGATAGGTCATGCTGATAGGCTTAGTCGCTGGCCGCAGCCTGTTCCTGAGCAACCTGAGCCACAACTCTGCGATATTTTGCTCATGGCCGAAGCTCCTGAGGATTTTCCGATTGACATAGACAAAATAGCTTACGCTACAAAGCGTGACAAGGTTCTTAATCGGATAAGTCATCACATTTTATGTGGCTGGCCAGTCAAGGAATCAGACGAGCAGCTACGTCCATACTGGTTGCATCGTACTGAGTTGTCAATGCATGAGGATTGCATCCTTCTGGGATGTCGCGTGGTGGTGCCGCCATCACTGCGTGAAGCTGTTCTGCGAGCTTTACATAAAGCACATAGTGGCATTGTTCAAACAAAAGCACTAGCCAGAAGCTACGTCTGGTGGCCTCAGTTAAATGATGACATCGAGGCTTTGGTACAGAGCTGCACCAAATGTTTGGAAAATCGACATATGCCACCTAGTACCAGTTATGAGTGGGTCATGCCAGCGAAACCTTGGTCAAGGCTAAATATCGATTTTGCAGGATCATATCAAAACAAAATCTTTTTGATTATTGTTGATGCATATTCGAAGTGGCCTGAGGTGTTCATCGTCAATAACATGACTTCAGCTACAGTGATTCGGCATCTTAGAATGACATTTGCTATACATGGATTGTGTGAGACGTTGGTTTCCGACAACGGTACACCTTTCATTTCTTCTGAAATGAAAGAATTTTTAGAAGCTAATAAAATAAAACATATTAGGTCAGCGCCTTTTCACCCATCCACCAATGGATTGGCAGAACGCATGGTACAAACTGTAAAAGACAAACTTCGAAAAATGGACGGCATGTCTTGGGATATTAAAATTCCCAACATGCTCCTAGGATTACGGGCGACGCCATGTGCGGCTACCAACAAGAGTCCAGCAGAACTGTTGTTCAACAGACGCATTCGCACATTACTAGACACAATTAATCCACATGATAAACAGCGGAAAAATAGAGAAGATCAAGTGTTAAGAAACAGTCAAAAGAAGAACAGACAGACAAACATAGGTCAAAATGTCATGTACAGAAATTTTAGCAATGGACCACGCTGGCTACCAGGCACAGTAATTAATAAAGAAGGTCCTTCCAGCTATAGAGTTGAAACTGAAGAAGGAAATATAATCAGTAGACACATAGACCAGCTATTTAGGAAACAGACACCTGACACAGTTACAGAACAGGAGCATTTAGAACCAGCTCAGATTGAGGAAACGGAAATTGTAGGACAAAGTATTATTGGGGGGGAAGAAGATCAGGTAATGGAAGATATTCCAGTGCAACCTTCCAGTCAGGACAATGAATCAATTATAGAAATACCAAGACCAGACAAATGGGCCGAAATGCTAGGTATACCGGTAGAATCACAGCCGGGGTTTTCAGGGGGTAAAGTTAAAAATAAATTAGCTGTCCATGGAAATACTCCCTATACTAGACCGCCGGCAACTTCTCGTGATTGTAATTTTATGTTGTAAACAATTAAGATTGATATGTGTTTTCTCTATGTGACTAAAGTGTTATATGCGTTTATTTTAGGTTACGGATTTTAAGAGATTTAGTTGATGTATTCTTTATTAATATTTTTAAGTTAAGTTTCTATTTTATATTGTGTACTGTCAACATACTTGGGGGAAAGGTATGTTGTATATCTAAATGTGGGTACTTCCTTACCTTCTTTTAGTAATAAGGTTGGCTTAGTGACGCATAGATATATTTGACAGTTACGATTTACGTGTTAGTTTTGCTACCTAGCTCAATAAACATATTTACGAAAATATGGAGTTTTAGTGAACATAATAGTTATATTCATTGCATTTTTCAATTATTTGTTTTATGGTATGTATGTGATCCATTGTGGAGAAGTTACTCCGGAAGCCTGCTTGTTCTCTAGGTTGACATTCATCCAATCTTTTGGATATCCTTCCAAGTATGACTTTCGAAAATATTTTGTAGATGTTGGAGGTTAGACTTATTGGTCGATAGTTTCCAATTTGGTTCCTGTCCCCTTTTTTATGTATTAAAGTAATAGTTGATTTCATCCATTGTTTCGGTATATTTTCTGTTTCCAAGATCTCATTAAAAATGGTAGTCATTGGAGCAAGAATTATAGTTTTGGTCGCTTTAAGAAGTTCATTGTTGATTTTGTCTTCTCCTGGAGCTTTATTCTCTTTCTGGGTTGATATTGCTTTACTGACTTCGCTAATGGTGATAGCTGGCACTTTTTCTTCCTGTGTTTCATTCAATGGACTGAGTACCATTTGTATCTCTTCATCTTCAGTTTTTCCTGAATCACTATACAGATTTTTATAGAAATCTGTCGCGATTTCTAGGATGGATTGTCTTTTAGCTGTTGTTGATCCTGATTTGTTTTTCATATTTGGTATCCAGCTTCTGCTCTCTCTGAGATTTTTCTCAGCTTTCCGTATACCCCCGGTTTTCTTGATATGTTCCAAGAACGTTTTCATCCTTACTTCTTTCCTGAATTTTCTGATGGTAATATTTATTTGCTTACTGATTTGAGTTATGTCTTTTTTGTGGGCTCTTCGGTTTGTTAGTAAATATTTTCTAGTTTCAAGTAGTTTTCTGGCTTCGTCACCAACTTTGTCTACCTCCTTTGATTTTGCCGAGAATTTTTCACTCATCCGTTTCAGTTCGCTTTCAAACAAATTATACTTTTCCTGAGTTGATGCCATGGTGACTTCGGACATTTTGTTTTGTATGTGTTGGTCTTGCTGTATCAGTATATCTTCAGGAATTTGCAGACAGCGGTTTAGGGGTTGAGTAGGTCTTCTGGCTTTCTTGGGTTCTTTACTCATTAATGTGCCTCTCACTAGTCTGTGGTCTGTATTGAAGTTCAGTGTGTTGACTACATCCACATCAAGGAAAGCTCTTGGTTTGTTGTAGTACTAGTACCTTATAACTAATAAATAAATAATAAATAAATATTACGGACATATCACACACGGTCAACTGATCCCAAACTAGGCATAGCCTGTACTATGAGTATCAGAGACTGATATACATAATAGATTAATATTTAACACCCAGACACAGAACAAACATCTGTGTTCATCACACAATTGTTTGTCCAGTGCGGGAATCGAACCCGCGACCTCTAGCGCAGAAGGCAGAGTTACTACTAACTGAGCTATGAGGCCAGTCGAACTAAAAGTGATTTAGTCCTCTGTACGAGTTTCCCCACGAGAAGACAATCAAATTTTTCGGCAATCGCGTTAAGGATGCCGTTATTACCTCCGCGAAGTCTGCGCAACAGGGATGCAGTTTTTTTGCGCCAGACGACGTCAAAGTTGTCGAAAATACTATGTATTCAGTGAGATCAGTAAATCCTTAAGGGGGCGATGTGTACGCTACTATAACAAGGTCCCAAGCGATGTGCTAAAGTTATCAATAAACAAAAAATATTGTTATTTGTCAAGAAATTACAGAATCCCAAAGACTTTCACATCGATGGAAAGTGGCCTGTTAGCTTAGTCGTCTAGTGCATCCCCGTATCTAGATCTCGTCTGACCTGGAAGGCGGTGAGCTGGTCGCGGAAGAAGGCGGAGTGCTTGTACTCGAGCGCGGGGGCGGGGGCGGGTGCGGGGGCGGGGGCGGGGGCCAGCAGCGCCGGCAGCTGCGCCAGCGCCAGGTCCAGCGTGTGCTCCCACGCCGCCCACAGCGGGTGCCGCGCCAGCGACGGCAGCGCCGGCATCGACACCGGCGTGCAGTTGTACGACCTGCAACACCGCATCACGTGAGCCGGTGCTGCCGGCACCGGCTCATCGGACATCGTCGTAAGCAGCGGCGTTCGCACCAGCACTATCGTGTTGCTGATTCGAGGCGAAGATGCGGGTTCCAATTCCGATGGTTCGATAGTTACAGGTAGCATTCGTATAATCCTCCTACTGGATATTTTTGTCTGTAGTTTTTTTTTTGTTTTTTTTTTACTTTTTGCGGCTATTGTGTCACTGCGGCCACAACTGGCCTATTGTGCTATTGTGATCGCCACTGTATTTGTGGAGCCCCTTTACAGGGCCTTTAAAGTTCACCGCAAAGCCCAGCAGCTGTTAAAAACTGAAGGATTTTCTTTGGGGTGAGTTGCTTTAGCTCCATTGGGCTGAGGATGTGCTTTCCCAAATGGATGCTACGTTTGAGCATAAGTGCTCCGCACTCACCTAGCAGGTGTAGAGGCGTTTCGTCCGCGTCCTTGCATAGCCTGCAGGTTTGTGTGTCGCATAGCCTTAGTTTGAACATGTGCTTATTAAGACAACAGTGTCCAGTTAAGGCTCTGACAATAATGCGAAGGTTGGTCTTATTTAGCGCTAGGATACGGTTGGTGTACTGTTTATCGAAGGCTTTTATAAGTAGTACCATTTGCCCCGGCGCGCGCAAGTTCGTCGGCAAACTCGTTACCGTCGATTCCCGCGTGCCCCGGAACCCATCTTAGTACGACCCTGTTCCTTGAGCCTAGGGCGTTTAAACGTGACAGAGGTAGGATGATTACACGAATGCTACCTGTAACTATCGAACCATCGGAATTTGATGTAGGTCGAGACCGAAAGTGCATGACAGGAACCTCTAAGAGGCACCCTTTAATCCTTTCACTACACTGATTTTTTCATCGACAGTCATAGGACCTTTTCAGGGCCACTATACCTTGTCTCGACCAAGAAAGAATCAGTGACATGACAAGAAGAAGAAGTACCTCATGATCCTGTCTGCGAGCAGGTAGTTCCTGCACAGGCTGGCGGTGAGGAGGTCAGCTCGGAACAGCTGCTGGAACAGCTCGGGCGGCAGCGAGCTCCAGGCGATGGTGTCGGTGATGGCTGTGAAGATCCAGTTCAGCTCGCCCAGCATGGTGCGACGGTCTGTCACCTGCCCGGGGATCCTGAATATAGAAGGCGATTTTATCTTCTAAAACTATCATGATAGCCTTTACCCCTAATTAATTAACACTCTCTAACTTCGGGTCTATAAAAGTATGTTCGCCTCTTTCATTGATTACGGTGAGAAAAGGACAGAGCTACCGAGCCGATTGTTTTTTTTTTTTTTATACTACTGAAGTGGCAAGCAAGCATACGGCCCACCTGTTGGTAAGCGGTTACCGTAAGAGCTCTGGCAACCTTACTCATCGCAGGAACACAACACTATTTGAAACAAATAATGTTATTTGGCTGCGATCTTTGGTAAGGCGGAGGTACCTCCCCAGGCGGGCTGCTCCAATTCAGAACTAGAAAATCTCGCTGTGCCCTACCTCCTCCTAAAAATAATAAAAAAATAAGACGATAAAGTAAGTGACTCATTATGAATAACAGGGTTGTGTTTTTTAATTGTCTACAAGGTATCTGTTTACTCACTTTCGCCACAAAGTATCCGTTACTCACTTAAAGAACGAAGAAGAAAGGAAATACATTTATTTTGGTCACACACAAGAACAGCACAAACTAATCATAAAACAGAGCCTGCAGGGTAAAAGGAGGTAATACTTGGGTACGAGGTGTCGGTAGCTCACTTGTCGATGAGGTCGTGCACGTGGTGCGGCGCGACGCGGGTCCTGGTGCGCAGCACGAACCACTTCATGGCCATCTTGACGGGCGTGGTGAGGCAGGCGGTGAACAGGTCCGCCGGCAGCTCCGGGTTCATGGGCAGGCTCTGCCCGGCCGCGCACGCCGCCAGCTGGATGCAGTTCTTGTACGACACCTGCGGCCCGGAGGCGCCTTCCTCGCTCTTCAGCTGAGCCTGGAAACATTCATGTTACACGCGAAATACAGAAACCTCCTCAGGGCCACCATACCTCACCTGGTCACTGACCTAATACAGAATGACCAAGAAGGAATCAGTGATACGACAAGTCACACAGTTATCAAAAAAAATCAATATCGGGTCAGGAGATTTCTTGAGAGTCATTCATTTTACCGTGTTACCGAATATATGAATGGTTCATATTCTGTAGGACAGAATCTATCTATCCATTTATTAAGTACTGCATCATAATTTTTGGAATAGAACTTACTTTTTTGTGTGTTTCTAAATTAGTACTTAGGTACCTCTGTAATTTGACACACCTATGTTATGCAATGTAACGTGAAAATAAATGAATATGAAGAAGCAAGCAAGCACTTCTTTTCTTCTCTTTCTGATTTTCTCCTTCTGAATTGGAGCAGCCCGCCTGGTACTTCCGCCTTACAGAAGATCGCAGCCAAATAACATTATTTGTTTCAAATAGTGTTGTGTTCCTGCGATGATTAAGGTTGCCAGAGCTCTTTAGGGGGGGAGGGGGTTCGGGGTCGGCAACGCGTGCGTGATGCCTCTGGTATTGCAAGCGCTCATAAGCTACGGTTACCGCATACCAACAACAAAAAAACTATAGAACGCAATAGTGTGAAGGCGAGAACGGCGGCTTTACCTCATACTCCCTGTCGTGCTGGTCGGCGAACACGCGGAAGTTGTCGACGATGACGCCCGCGTTCGAGCAGTCGTACACGTACAGCGAGGGCGCGCCCATCCACGTCTGCAGGTCGTACATCGACAGCGGGATGTACTGCGTATACGCCTGCACAAAACGTACGCTTCAATTCAATCACACTGTGTATACGCCTCGAACAACGCACGCTTTCATTCAATCATAATAAGCCGGGGCGCCGCCGCCCCGCCATGCTGGAAGTGCCGCACTGTAGGACCAACCTACTTAAGTTTGCCCCCATGTCACTCGCTGTCTATCTGCTCAATATCTTGTCTGCGAACAGCGCGGATATTTTTTTACTTGAACAGATAGTGATAGAAACGAAATGTTTCGATTAGTACCTATCTAATTGTACCTATTTATTATAATGTACCTACTAATAACATATGGCATCGCCTTAGGGATAAAAAAACCTGTTATGATGTTATACTGTATTCTAAATAAATAAATAAATAAAACATTGGTACTAATAGCACATTTAGGGTACCTACCACCACCGATCCTGATGCCCTTGGGTTCCAAGTCTCAAAAGATTCTTCTAATCAACAATGAATTTTTACAAGGTGCTCTCAAACGGTGAAAAAACTTCATGAGGAAAGTGCGTGCTCGCGGGCGTGCCCTTCTTTGCGGCGTAGTTTGTATTGTACAAGCGGCGATGGACTTGCAACCTGTCACGTATGGAATGCACTACATTCTACACCTAATGACCATAGGGTTGCGTAACTCATTTGCAAAAACGAAACCCATATAGGATCACTTTGTTGTCCGTCTGTCTATCCGTGTGTCAAGGCCCTTCACTGTGCGTGGTCTGAGACGCGCTTCGCCAATTTATTGTGTTGTATTTTGTCGACCGACACGCACTGTACGGTTAACCACTAAAATACTGACCATGCTGGACGTTACTTGGTATATCATCGTTGTCTGGGAGATAGCTTACCCGGTTGAATACCCAGATCTCGCCTTGCGTCGTTGGCTTGGGCACGCCATGTCCGTTGTAGTGGAACAACACCCGCTCGTCCTTCGCATTGCGTCGAAGAGAACAACATAGCTTCTTCACCTAGTAACATCGAAAATAATAAAATTAGTACCTACGCTATAGTTATAGTTAAGTCCGTCTGGCTAATTAATCGTTACTATTCACCACAAGGTAGGATGATATAATGTGACGCGGATTTCCGGAGCGAATTCTTTCTATCTATCTATCTATAGTGCGGAAGCTAGTTTTGTATAATTCCATGCGAAATTGTGGTGGGTCAGCTAGTCATAATTATGAGGTAGACGACCTTAGCGCATGTTTCGTTAAGGTTGATATCTAAAATGGTGCAAAGCCAATGTAGGTACATAATATTTGGAATCACAAAGGTATTTTTTTTAGGTTTTAATGGCATTCCATGTTGTATGGCGCCGAAGCACGCAATGATGCGGAGCTCGTCTATAACAGTGCCCTATAATACATTTGGGTTATTCACGTGGTAGGCAGCGATGTATAGTGTCGCCAAAAGCAAGGCCGGTCACCGCAGACGCACGAGGTCGCCACCAATTACAATGTCTATTAATTAGCATTAAACTACACGTCAGGGATTTAGAAATATTATGTAGTTTTTACATATATGCTATGCCTACGGGTTTAGCTAGTTCTGCACCATAACGGGCATTTTATATGTTGTTTGATATTGTATTTGGACGCTGCTGTCCATCTCCTAGCTTTTATGTCTTAGTCGCCTCTTACGACACGACCTCGCTGACCGTTGTAGCCGATGCATTAGAAACGACTAGGCAAGCAACACCACGAGGCCGCGAGGGCTTCAAGTGAACAGAACATATTCAATTAAGGGCCACAGGAGACTAACACACGTGACACATTTGGCTAGTTTTGAATGTAGTACCTCATCGCTGGTCGGGTCCAATGACTGTTTGTAACGTGCGCGAGGTTGCCAACGCTCGTACTGAGACTGCAATGCATGCCCGATGGTTTCCAACGCCTTGCTCGGAGACAGAGACTGCGGATCTGTAATTATGAACACTTTCATATTTCTACTTTAAATAAAACTATAAGCACTTGCTTATACATAAAATCACGGGGCTAGGCAGAGACCATAACTCTCTACCTGCTTGCCTCTGTTGCTTCATTCACACTCATCACAATTCTTAGCACTTGGTTCTAATCTAAATAAGGTGTAATGAGACTATGGCTGGCCTCATAGCTCAGTTGCTAGTAACTCTGCCTTCTACGCTAGAGGTAGAGGTAGCGGTTTGTGACTAACACAGATGTTTGTTCTGTGTCTGGGTGTTAAATATATATATCTATTAAGTATATCAGTCTTTGGTACAGGCACAGGCTATGCCTAGTTTGGGATCAGTTGACCGTGTGTGATATGTCCGAAATATTAAATATTAAACTATTCTCGGAAACTCAAACAGTGCATTATTATTTCTGAAAATTTTTGAAAAATATTTGGAGTTTTCATAAAAGATAAACCGTAACAATGTAAAATTCGACACATAAATTCATGAAATTTAATAAAATTCTCGTTCCGTAAGCTTGAACGGTCGCGTCGTAGCGCTTGCCTCAACTTTGATTTAGTAAGCGACTTTAATTCGCTTTTAGGGTTACGTACCCCATTTAGAGAAAAAACGGAACCCTTTTAGGACTTGCATGTCTTTCTCTGGCTGTATTGTGTTAGTCTATACCAATGTTAGGCCGTGGTGGCCCCGGCTGAAGAATAGGCCCCTCCATATCTACCTATCCGCGGAAGTCGTAAGAGGCGACTAAGGGAAAAAAGCTAGGGGATGGGCAGCAGCGTCCCTCATTTTAACAACGATAGCTCTAACTGCGCTCGTCAACCCGCATGCCCAGCGTGGTGAGTATGGGCAAATCCCCCCACATGATAAGGAGTTTGCTCTGTCTGTGGGGGAGGCCATGTTCAGCAGTGGACGTCGTACGGCTGAAATGATGATACCAATGTTAGAGCTAAGTTTTTGAATGTAATTTGACAATTTAATCTGTTCAGTATTATTATTACTACAACACAAGTCTAACAACTTAGTGTAGGTGCTGTAACCCTAAATTCTGTGGATAAGCCATTTTTATACATATATTAATAACTTTTATTATAATGCATGAGTGTTGATTGTGATAGATGAGCTTGAAATGAAAATAAATAAATATTATTATTATTTCAATAATTTATTCAATCACTCAGACCAGGGTGTATATAAGGCATTAGGTAAACAAACATATTGATAATTGTAGGGAAGACAGAACAAAATCTGGCTATTGTATGAGTAATAAGCAGGCAGATATCTGTTCTATGAGGAGAAGTTGAAGAGAAAGGCAGAACACACTTGGCTATAAGCCACCAGTTCATTCTCAATTTCAAAATTCCATTCAATGAAATCAAGGATATTGTGAATTGCGGTAAGTCATACTAACCATTATGTCTAATAATAAAAGTGTGCAAACTAAACACAGATCAATATACAAGAGTAAAAATATAATACTGTGAATCATTCTATCAAGAGGTTGTGATTCACTGAGTGGGATTTCAATGAACTATTAGAGAACTAGTACTAGTATTTATGTTTCATGTAATTATAGCTTTCTGACCTTTCACTACTGATGTGCCATTAGTTGCACCTAAAAAAATATATTTAACTGATCAGAATTAAATTATTGGAGAGAGAATTAAATCCCCATAGGATAATGCCCATGAATGTATAGATACTCATACATCTTCAAATCTATGCGATACTAACTACGCCATGGAACGAATGACGCTGGCGCCGAAAACCTTGGGCAGATGAAATATTTTGATTGGTTAAGCAGCGCTAGCTCGATCTACAGAAGTTTTTATCAGAAACATTCCATCTCAATGACTACTACCAAGTATATAACTGGCAAGAGTTCCATGGCTTGTTTGGTATAGCATTGCCAATTCTAGGAGAAGATGCGGATTCGAATCTCACTGGTTCGAAAATTTTGGGTTACATATAAATATAATTTGTTGCTTTCACTTTAAAATCAAGCTAAGAAAAAATATTTAAGTAATACTTGTACGAGTACACTATACTAATATTTTCAGCAAAATATTTTTGCAATAATACATTCTCGTCTTAACTAACTTGTTCCTATATTTAAAAACATTTCAGTGATACATATTTAGCTACTTACCAATCCAGCATTCCAACCTGGCGCAAGGTTGTGTTTTGACTATATCGGGTGGATCAACTCCAACATTCAAGCACAGCACCAGTGCAACACAATGGGTCTTGTACTGCAAAGTAAAAATACAAAGGTAGGTAGGTAATATACTTCTTACCAAAAAATCTAGCTACCTGTAAACCTATGACATTGAAGTTAGGGTAAGTAATCATCATCATCATTTCAGCCGTATGACTTCCACTGCTGAACATGGCCTCCCCACAGACAGAGCGAATTCCTTATCATGTGGGGGGATTTGCCCATACTCACCACGCTGGGCATGCGGGTTGGTGAGCGCAGTTAGAGCTATCGTTGTTATAATAGGAGATGCTGCTGCCCATCTCCTAGCTTTTTACCCTTAGTCGCCTCTTACGACATCCGCGGATAGGTAGATATGGAGGGGCCTATTCTTCAGCCGGGGCCACCATGGGTAAGTAATAAACTTATAAAATAACCCTTTTTGGAGTGTTTTTATCCCACAATCAATATATTGATTAAATTACTAGGGCTGCTGTGCGGCTTTGTGCAGTATTTGGATAAAAAGTAGTCCTTCCTCAAATATCTCATTAACATTATCTAAAATAGTAACATTTAAACTTCAAGTAGGTAATATATTTATTAGTTAATTTACAAATAAACAACATACTATGCTTATAATCTGAAATATGCAACTGATGGGATGGTGGCCCACATCCATGGTCAATGTTCTATGCATATAAATTTGTATTAGCAGTACATTTGAAAGCATAACCCACCTTAATAATTATTTATATACCTATTGATTGGTTATACTTTAGTTTATTAAAAAAGGTATGCATTATACACCCATTTGAATTCAATAAGCTAGCTAGGCCATAAGACCATTAGCTAAATACACAAGCATTTAAGCCCTAAAATTGAAAAGGTTCACAGATCTTGAATCATTCTACTATCAATTGAAATTAAATTTGACTGGCCTCATAGCTAAGTTAGTAGTAACTCTGCCTTCTGCGCTAGAGGTCGCGGGTTCGATCCCCGCACTGGACAAACATTTGTGTGATAAACACAGAAGTTTGTTCTGTGTCTGGGTGTTAAATATTTATCTATTATATATATCAGTCTCTGGCTGACCCATAGTACAGGCTATGCCTAGTTTGGGATCAGTTGACCGTGTGAATATGTCCGGAATATTTATTTATCAATCTGTGACAATTATTTTTCTGGATAGGAGTTAAAAACTTGTAAATAAGATCCTGATATTGAAGCTTTAGAAGTACCCTCCAATTGAATCCAAATTCGAAAACATTTGGAAGAGCCATGCGTATTCGATAAAACGTATGTTTTGGTCAGACAGTACTGAGGCCATTTCAAGATATGACCTACCTTTTCTTTCACTCTCCACGAGTGTTCCACCCGTTCTGCACCTTTTATGAGCTCAAGGTGCCTTGGTTTATCGTAACAGCACGGTAAATCGCTATCTTCTACGTCGTCGCTACCTATCTCACTGTCACCTTCATCACTGTTTTTATCCTCATCTTTGACCGCGAGATAAGGAGGCATTTCTGTCATTTTCACACAACACTTGGATACAAGCTCGTCAATTTTCACTGCTCATATAAGGCGAACACAATACGAAAACATTTTCAAACCCTCACAGAATCAGCGCAAGAAAATAATACTGAATGATCAGATCATAATGTGCGCATTGCGCTTTGCGCGTCCATTTTTCACCACATGGGAAATTGTTGTTGTTGTTTTTTTTTTTAATATTTATTCTCTAGAAGCAAATGCACTACTGAGTATTCTACCAGGGTAGGTTATTTTGGGTATAAAAATGGTTTATGAAAACAAATTGTATATAAAATTATTCTATTTTCAAAGCCATGTTTTGAAACTCCATGTTTATGGACTTTTTAGTTTACATACATACCTATTAATAATGCAAAGAGATTCTGTAACTTTTCTTTATGAGGCCTTAGATAATGTAACAACTTAATCGTCTTTTTTTTAAATTATGGACCTTGCTTCGTTAAATCTTCAATACATGGTCTCTTCAACGCCATCTATCGCATTTTTATGAACAATTTTTTTATTGCCTTTTGTAACGCTTCCCTCTATCTGGGGCCCAATTCTACTAATTCAATGGCTTTAAAATGGCAATGTTTCAATGGCCACTTTTGACACCTTAGGTATTCTGCAATCATAGTCGTTGTATCAATGGCAGTCATTGTGACACCAATTGACCAATAATCAAAGAAACGAAGGTGGCTACAATCGTAGCTGAATGATAATGGTGCGATCATTATCATGCGATTATCATTTTCAAGTCATTGAATTAGTAGAATTGGGGGCCTGTAGAGTTGTTGAGCGGTGGTTGAGCGGGACACCAGCAGCTGCAGCACCACTAACACAGACTAATAGGGAATACTACGACCACTAACCATAGTATTCGCTCTATTAGTCAGTCTGTGCCAACCCAGCAGCGGGGACGAAGGTTGTTACGAACTAATATAATTTATATGCTCGAGCGATGTGGGGGATTTCCGGAATGGCTTTGTATAAAAATAGAAGCAGAAGTATGTTGTACTTATATTATTTAATTATGTACTGTTTACTGCAATTCTTACAAGTAGGTATTTGAGTGTTGAGTTACATATAGTATGTACCTATGTATGCTTCAGCAATCGCGGTTTTTTTTTATTTAAATTGAATGATATTATGTTAAATAACGCACTGCCGTAACACCTACTCCTACTACCGCGCGGGGGCATCGGGCAGGGCATTGCTGATACATACTTTTAACTACCTAGGTACATAGGTACCTATGTAGTTTTACCCATTAAAGTTAAAAGGAAAGTTAATTCAAGCCAATTCATTACAAAAGCACCAAAACAGTGATAATATTGTTATATTACATGATAAACAGTTCATTAGTAACAGCTAAATAAATTAAATACACAGTGAAAAATATTGTTTCATTGTTTGTTAAGTTCCTATCTACAAATTGAGCTTTAATAACACGGGTCACATTTTCACCGCACTGCATACTGTACAATTGTCACTTCCCACTCTCTCCAGACATTCTATGTGGAAAGAATGTCGGCAGTTATACACCATCAGATCAGAGGCGTTGGAGAGGTCCTTTATTATGATTCTCCCATGGCAGACGCAGCACAGAAAGTCATCTGTCACAGATATACCTCTCTGCTGGCCCACAATAAGCTTCTCATGCAGGTCGAAGTAATTTCTTAATGTAATCACTTTACATGCTTCCTGCACTGAGAGCTGTAAGTGATAATCGCACATCATTTTGGCAAGGGCTTCTTTCAAATCATTGATTTCACATCCTGACTGTATATTCTCAATCAACATCCTAGGATCAACATAGTTCCCTATCCGCTTGAGGAGTAGAGTCACATATTGTGGCTTGTCAATGGTCTGCTTGATGAGATCTGTCCATAGTTCTTTATCATTATGCTCTTGACAGAAGTTTATGGCTTGGTTGATGTCATTGAGTTGTTCAATTATAATTTGCAACGCTTCTCTGGTATTTCCGATTCTCCCGAGTAGGAAAACCATTTCTGGAAAAAAATTGTTAGTCTGGCACACATCTAATGCTTCCTGTATTGGGTAATTATCGCTGCACTTTAGGAAAGGTAACAGCTTGTCCCTGGCGTATTTGGCGTATAATCTCACGAGCTTACCTTGGTACCGTCCATTTGGCTCGATTTTGCTGTAAGCATCTAAATATTTAAAAAGAAATATTTCATTATTAGCAAGTTGTTTTTCTACAACTTCAACTGGCACTTTCGTTTTGTCAAGAAGGACAGAAATGGCTTTATCACAGTCAAGGGTCATCAGATCGAGTATTTTATCGTGAATCACATTGTACATTTTGTGTTTCGTGATCAATTTAAACACGTCTTTGTGTTGAAGTTTCAAATAAGCCGTAAGCGCCTTGTCATATTTCTTCTGATAACAGTAGAGTAAGGCCAAAGCTTCCAAATAGATATTTTTATCGATTTCAGTAGTGAGCAGGTGCTCTAACACTTCCTTTACTATTACTCCAGTCTTGTATAAGCCGGGATTCCAGTCTTGAACTATTTTCAGAAACCCTTGAGGATCGACCTTGAGATATTCATAAAAAATCAACTCGTAAATGTTGGAACTCAGTGCCTGATCAGGTGTCTTCGGCACATAGGTACTGATGGCTCGTAACTGATTCACCGATGCGAATTTCAATATCTGGTTTTCCCAAAGAATTTTATCTTTTTTACATATTCGCGCGCATAAGATAGCCGCCTCATCGTAAAGATGTTCGCTCATCAAATGGTCTAGGTACTGCACCCCCACAGTCACTACGGAATGCTTTGCTGTTCTTCCTCCAACATCCTCTAAAACTGTTATGGCCTTTTCAAATCTACCGTGTTCCGTCAGCCAGTTTACTTTGTCATCAATGTCGTAAGGGCTCGCAACGACTATGTCCTTAGGAGACACGATAAAAAACCTATTCTCTTCTATGAGCATATCTAAAAAGTAATCATTACAAGAATATTCTTCATAGCATCTGATATTGAGACTATCAGTCGACAGCTCACAAAATTCACAGTCTTTGTAGTCAGCAACCATGAGAACCGGCCTCTGCGCTTTTCCAGTCTCCGCATCGCATTCTTTGGGTACTCCCAGTAAAACTAGTTGATCATCCATCGGACCGAGGCCGCTGATGTAGTAGTCAGTCTGGAAGGTGTAGACTGGATCTACAAGGTATTCTGTAACATCTCTAGTCTGTAGCTCCACTGGGCTGCGTTTTCTAATGATGCAGATACGGATGGTATCGACCCAGCCTATCATTAGTGTTTTTGGAGCTGCCCATAACAAGTTACAGCGATAGTCTTCGATAGATCGGTTAGGACTCTTCTCCCATTGGATGAGACCCAGAGAGCAGCGAGCGACCAGGTCGTAGACACGCACGCCCACCTCGCTGGCCCACGCCACGAAGCGCTCGTGCCAGGCCATGGCCTGCACGTAGCCCTCGCACTCGCAAAGAACTGTGCTGCGGAGCCTGTTCAGGAATGTCTTCTCGTAGAGTGTCAACTTGTTGTCACCTGCAATATGCCAATGTATTAGGTATCTATCGTTTTTCTGGTTTTGGGTAAACTAGCGCTATACTAGTGCTCTCAAACGCGAAGTCAAAGTTAAAAGGCGTTTCAATAAAATCACTAAAAGGAAAACATCGTGAGGAAACTGACATGTCCTAGAACCTAAAAATTAGAAAAAAATTAGAAGACATTCATGTGAAATGTGCATGAAAGGGAGCCTCTTAAAGGCGCACTTTAATCCTCTCACTACATTGATTCTTTCATCAACGGTCATGGGACCTTTTCAGGGCCACTATGTATACCTCAACCTGGTCAAAGTCAAAGTCAAAGTCAAAAGGCATTTATTTCAATAAAATCACTAGGATCACTTTGAAACGTCTTAGAAACTAGGTGAAGCTATGCCTGTTCCTCGCGACCAAGCCTAGAAGAATCAGGCAACAAACACGGCTTGGTGCCTATCGTTTTTTTCGATGATCCTTTTTCACAAAATGGAATTTAAAGCTTCAGTGTGGTGCTGATCGAACTAGGTGAGGCTCAAAAGAAGAGTTATCTAATTATAATCCCTAATAAATAAGAGCTTATAAAAATGAGAAAAAAAAAAGAACACAAAAGTGAACACAAAGGTCACTGACTTAATACAAGTGACCAAGAAAGAATCAGTGACATGATCCAACCAAGATCTGAATAAAAAAATACTCATAATGCCACATTGAATAAACTGTTGATGACTGAATGTGAAGAGTAATTATTATTTTTTGTTTTCCTTATTTTATACATATAAAAGAATCAGGCTGCATGTCTTATAACTGATTTTCATAACGATAGTTGGGCAGTTAATTTAAAGGTACAGTCAACTCCAAAAAGATTCAGAAGGCATTCAAGGAACATAACATCATCATCATCGGCCTGTAGAAGTCCAATGCTGGACATAGGCCTCCCTTAAAGAGTTCCATGATGAACCGTTTTGAGCCCTTTCCATCCACCCACTTCCTGCAACTTTCACAATGTCAACGGTCCATCAGATGGGGTCCTCAACACTGCATTGCCAGGTTCAATGGCCATTATACATAACATAAATAATAAATATTATAAATATTCCATTACATAAATAGGAAAACCACAATGATGGATAAGAGTACCTTTGCTATGGCACCCTCCATATATAATAAATTACCACAATCTATAAGACTACTGCCGAATATGGAGTTTCAGAGAAAGTTAAAAATGATTCTTTCAAATAAATGTTATTATTCTATAAATGGTTTATTAACTTCAAAGGTTTTATGGATTGACATTCGATTCTTCCTAGTTGTTTTTTATCCAATTAGTTTAAGTTTATTTTAATTGTTATTATTTGTACAAAGGTTGTCTGGTAGAAATCGCAAACTGCGATAAGACTGCTGATTGTTGGACCTTATCTTAGGCTTATAAGCTATTTTGTATAAACTGTGTTTTCTTTTTTAAAGGTCCTCAAAAAAGTTTTATTTCATTTCATTTCATGAAAACATATTATTATTGCACATCAAATAAAAATCGGTAGGAATACATTGACTCACATAATTAAAGACTGAAATGATGATGATGAATGACTGGTACCATAATAAATACCTGTGAGAAACCTCCTGCCAGAGCCAGACCTGAAGTAGTAAGGATCGATCGCCACAGATTTGACCACGCGGCCCAGGTTCAAGTTATGCGTGTTGTCATTGCTGTAGAGCCCGTGCACGACCACCTTCCCGTCGTCAGAACAGCTGGCGATGTAGTCTCCGTTCACATCTACTGAGATCTTGTTCACGGCGATGGCGTGAGCTTGCAACTCCTTCTCCTTCCCATCTTGGGATATCGGCACCGTGTTCCCTTCGTGGTCCAGCAGGTGAATCACTCCCCATTGTGTTCCTAAACAAATAAACTTTGTGTGCACGCAAATACAATTAACTGCGTCTTTCAATAAAATGTTTTGGACGTCGTTCCCCATTCGATCGTATTTTAGCTTCGGCTCCTCGTCGGGAGGCAGGCTATCGCAGCTTTCAAAATTTACAGCCATTATAGAATTTTTCTTCATAATTTCACAGTTGACTGAATCGACACACAATCACTTTATTTCTTGTGTATTTATTTGAGGAAAACATATTTTTCCTCTATTTTCCTTCATTTTGTTTCATCTCTCATGGTCTGACCTGACGTCTGGTTAGGATAGGATGTCTGTCTAATCTATCACTGTCAAGTAAATCTGTCATGTTTGTGATGTTTGACAGTAGTTGACAGTGATAGTTTCTAAAAATTATTGTATTGGAAAGATCGACACGGACTTCACGGCATGGCAGTGCGTAATCAGAATATGGTATCTATGACATTGTTTATCTGTGGTATTTTTGTGTAGAATTTTAGCGGGGTTTTTAAATAATTTCACCGAACAGATAATCGCAAAATCTGCGGCTGTTTAGCAATGGATTCTAGATACAAGAATTATTTTCAATTTCATCCTCGTCGATATGACGGGCATTTATCGTTGTTTGGAAGAGAAGTCTTAAATACATTGATAAAGAAATGGACTTCAGGTAAGGAAAAGTAGGTTCTATTTACTGAGTAGATGCAAAAAAGAACAAGAGATAAAACACTACACAATACCGCAACATTTATTTCAGATCGTAACCGAAATGAAATTCAACATTCTTCGTATAAGTCACGGATGCCCCCACCTGATCTACCTGCGTCTCAACAACGTACCAGCAGCGGCAAAAAAGTTTTGACGTAAAATACTTACCATTGTAACCTTTTAAAGTCTCTACTAGCTGTTCCTACCCGCGCGGTATCACTCGCGTTTTGGTCATACTACAACACGCATAAGTTAACTAGGCACCTCGCTGTAATGTTTTATCTCATTCTCACTCGCGAGAGCGGTAAGCGGTGGGGTGTGGTGGGAGAGGGAGGAACATTCCACGCAGGTGCCAAGTTGATTTCTGCGTGTAGTGGGTTTGTAACTTCGAGTACAATTCATACAGTTTTGTTACGTGTAGGTTTGATAGCCAGATAATGAAAGAAAGTACTAACAATTCAATTCAAAAGTAGGTACTAGGTAGCTTCTCACTTAATACTTAACTGAAAGTTAAAGTTACAGGAATACTCCTGTAACTTTAACTTTCAGTTTTCTATTTCGATTTTCAGATTTTTATGTGAACATGCGGGAACATCGTTCGTACCGCAACACCCTCCGATCACAAGCATCGAGATTGCGAGTTCAAATAACAATGTCGATGAGCCCTTCCACTTCGACGCCAGCTCCATTGAGAAACCTTTACCTCACGTACCCACGGCTAATGAACTATTCGCAACTATTGAAAGAACCAGGCACAGTAGAAAAAATGAAATTGACAAAGCATTTAGTAAAAAAAGAATAGACGAAGGTAAAATCTCTATTATGAGTGGAATTAATGAAGTTAACATTTCAACTTATGATATGATCAGTCCTGCTACTGATGGAAATAAATCTAGAAACATTATGTATGATTTCTGCAATAGAATTGGCGATGATAGAAACGATTCTATCAATCCAATAGAGACTGCTTATAATGATAATGAATGTACATCAGTCACTGGACCAAGAGTAAACTGGGATGACATGTTTGATACTGAACTACTTCCGGTAGCTACTAATGCTAAGCTTACGATACAGCAAAATACAACTGCAACTTCACCTGATGATGCTTTTATTACTGTATTTCCGGGAAGTGTCGACCAAGAGCACAAAAACAATGATAGTAAACTAATTAAAACAAAAGGAAATAAACAAAATGATGTAAAAAAGGCCAAGCGTAAAACTCAACCTAAAGTCATTGATGTTGTACCAAATAAAGTTAAGAAAATAAATGAAAAAGAAATACCTCAAAACAACTTTCGAAAGCAAAAGTATACCAAGACTGTTAGGAATTGGCTTGATGACGTGAATCCAAATAATCCGGTCGAAGAAGAAGAATCTATAAGCAACAATGATATCGCTGATAAAATAGTAAATAATACAGACCGAACAACTTTTGATAAGAGCAAAGATAAACATAACAAAAAGGTAGTTCAGGCACAGCTCGTCAAGAAGGACGGCAAAATGAAATTCGAAAAACCTAAAGACAAAATCGAGACCGAGACAGCTGCAGTTAGAACAGACTATGACTTTGATAAAGATAAGAGAACCAAACCCAAGTTCGTAGCTCCGATAAAATCTCAGGTACCTGTCAAAGAAGTTGAATATGAAGTGGTATCTGTTGACAGTACCAATATTCAAGATCATACAGAAAGCCTAAGTTTTGAGAAAAAAGATCTTATCATTGTTCTGGTTTACAGGTGATTTTATACATTTTCACACGAACATTATCTCACATTTTCAATATCTCTATATTTACTTACTTCGCAGTCTTACATTTTCCTCGGGTCGGACCGGAGCGGAGGTCTGTAGGTATACCTACCAAAGTTGTTATCTTTGCAGCAATGGTTTCTGTCAACTGAACAAACACCACACTGAAAACTCGTGCGAACCGGAAGGATTCATCGTCAACATTGAAGAGAAGTTCTTTTATTTCAAAGGCGTGCATCAAAGCTTTAAGTACGTTTATACCTAGTACATAGCGTTGAAATCTTATTTTCAATACTTACCATTGACTCTGTTTAAGTAGGTAGGTACTTTGATTATGATTATTACAAACTATTTAAAACATTAATTTCAGAGAAGTTATTAAATTAATATTAGAGAACAACAGAATAATTTGCTACGAAGGCAAAAGCTTACTCATATATTTTAAATCTCAGTTTAGTTTGGAAATAAACGATGTGACTGCGATAGATGCCAAGGTAACGCTATACACATATAAGTTCTTTTATCCTACTTATATTAAAGTTCTAAGTTTGCACTGGGAGTTACTAAATACCACATAAATTTGATATAAAAGTTTATTCTATTTTTAGGATACGTACACACTTGTTCGAGGTCGCTTAGTAACTGAAGTTCATACTTCTCGCTTCCATCCATAACTCATGGCTCAAGTATCATTCACACTTAAAGGGTCCCTACATAACACCCCCCAAATTTTACACAATAAATTTTCAAAAAATTAAAAATATCTTATCCTAGAAACACAAAAATATGGTCACAATAACATTCATAAACTTATTCAATAGAAATACAAAAGTCACAATACACTTAAGATACCATAAACAAATAAAATATATTTTCGTCACCTACTTCACTTGAGAACAAAGAGTCACACATTTCAATAAACACTTGGTTCAAGTTGCTCTTAGCTAGCTTAGATGAAGTGTGGATTGAAATACCGCCTCACTTTTCATTATTATCGGACTATTTGTAACATAAATATTTAGAGAGCTGATCCTATTACGGATACGATAACGATAATAACCAATCCTTAGAAATGTGATCGATACTGATTTCGCTCTTGAAATACAAAAATAGAATGGAATAAGTTAACAATTAACTAAACAAAAATATTTTTCTGAAATAATTCGTATTTAATGCATTGCTTACAGTTTGACGAACTTTAATTAATAATTTTAACAATTAAATCTTACTGGTAATCTTATTTTACGACCTTTTTTTGTTACTTTTTCAACATCATTTTTTGTATTTTCTTCACTAATACTAGTCTTAGATTCTACAATACACTTTTTACCTATATTACTACAATTATCCTCTGCTTGCTCACTACTCTGCTCATTTAAAATAAATGCAGGTTTAAGCCTATCTATGGATATATTCACTGTTCTATTGGGTAACTGGATTGTAAATACTTTATTTTTCCTTTTAATGACACGATAAGGACCATCATACGGTGATGTCAATGGTCTGCGTACTGCATCATTCCTGATAAAAACATTTTCACATTTATCCAACTCACTATGTACGAATAATGTGCGTGAATCCCGTAATTTTCGCGAAACTGGTTTCAAATTATTTATATGATTTCTTAACTGATCTAAAAATACATGTTCTCCAACGCTTCGATTATCTGAGATATCATAAAAATCACCAGGTAAACGAAGAGTTGTACCGTAAACATATTCTGAGGGACTTACGCCATTATCGCTTCTACCTACCGCACGTAAACCAAGTAGGACTGTAGGTAATTCGTCACTCCATGATGTATTGTTCATAAGTCGCGCTGTTAAAGCCTGTTTCATGCTCCTATGCCAACGTTCGACTATTCCGTTACTCTGTGGTCGATAAGGACTACTCCTACTCTTTTTTATACCTATTCTCTTTAAAAGTTCACAAAACAAATTGCTTTCAAATTGCCGACCTTGGTCACTAGTTAAACGTTCGGGAATGCCAAATCGTGTAACCCAATTTTCATAAAATACCTTTGCGACAATTTCCGCTGTTATTTCGCTAACAGGAATAGCTTCTGGCCATCGTGTAAATCTGTCTATCATTGTTATTAGATATCTATAATTTTCCTTCGTGGGTGGTAACGGTCCTACAATATCAATGTGAACATGTGACAATCGCTTAGCTTCAGGATACTGCTGTAATTCAGATACAGTGTGTCTTCCTACTTTCGATTTCTGGCATTGTATACATGTTTTTGCCCACTGATTAACATCGCGATTCATACCTGACCAAAAGAATCGTTGCGCTATCATTTTTCGCGTTGCTCTAATACCTGGATGACTAGATTCATGAACTGATTTGAATGCTAATTTTCTGTAACTTTCAGGTAAATACGGTCTACATACACTAGTTGAATTTTCGCAGTATATCATTCTATCGCTACCGGGAATGAAAATTTTCTTTAGAGAAATATTATCATTCTTTTCACTTAATAATTTTGACAATTCCAAATCGCATTCCTGAGCTGATGCTAATTCTGTGTAATCAATGGACGTAGGATAGCATATTGTTTCAACTCTCGATAACGCGTCAGCTACGTTGTTGCTTTCGGCCTTTATGTACCTTATATCCGTTGTAAATTCGCTTATGAATAATAGCTGTCTTGTACGTCTGGGTGTTTCGCTGTTACTTTCCACCTTTTTCATTGCATATGTCAATGGCTTATGGTCCGTGAAAATGATTAATTCACGACCTTCGAAAAGAAATCGAAAATGTTTAACTGCCATAAAAATTGCTGTTAATTCTCTATCATACGTAGAATACTTTTGTTGAGCGTTTGTAAACTTCTTTGAAAAATATCCTAATGGTAACCATGCATTTTCTACCCATTGTTGTAAAACTCCCCCTGCACATTTATCAGACGCGTCCGTCATCAGAGATAACGGCACATTGGGCACGGGATGAGATATAATTACTGCGTTTTTAAGGCTCACTTTACACTGTTCAAACGCTTCCATCGCTTTGTCCGTCCATACAATTTTTGTCTTATCATTTTTCTTCGAATTTTTTAAATATTCGTTCAAAATGATTTGATAATTAGTAGCTTTGGGTATGTTTGCTCTATAAAAATTGATCATTCCTAAAAATCGTCTTAATTGTTCAATAGTTTCCGGTCGAGGAAATTCTACTATGGCCTTGACCTTATGGTCCAGGGGTCGAATTCCGTCGATTGAAACTTCATAACCCAAAAATTCAATTTTGGACTTACCAAACTCACACTTTTCTTGATTTATAGTAATACCGAATTTCTGAAATCGTTCAAATACTTTTCGTAAATGCATTTTATGTTGTTCAATGTCGTCACTAGCAATTATTACATCATCAATAAAATTGAATAAAAAATCTAATCCTTTTAGCACATCGTTATTCATAAATCTCTGGAATGTTTGACTAGCATTTTTGAGCCCAAAATTCATACGAATATACTCCATCAATCCGAATGGCGTGATTACGGCTGTTTTCGCAATGTCCTCAGGTGCTACCTTCACGTAATGATAAGCTCTATTTATGTCAATTTTTGTAAAAATCTTTTTACCTGCCAGAATGTAAGTAAAATCATGAAGTCTCGGTACAGGGTATCGGTCCGGCTTGGTTATAGCGTTTAAACGTCTATAATCACCTACTGGTCGAATATTTCCATTTTTTTTAGTAACTATGTGCAGTGGACTGGCCCACTCACTCTTAGACGGTCTACATATTCCCATTTCCTGCATTAACCTAAATTCCTCTTTTACCTTGTGGTATCTATCCGGCGGAAGAGGTCGTGCTCGTGCGTACACGGGTTTGCCTGTCGTTTCGATGTGATGATATACATCGTTGCTAGATATTCGGTCTAAATCATTAAATGACACGGGCTTAGTGATATCAGAAAATTCAGACAATAAATCTAGAAATGGATGATTAATGTCTACTGTGCTAACAGAGTAATCATTCGTTTCTACAATTTTTCCAAAAGTTTTCAAATTAGTCGTCTTATCAATTAGTTTACGCGCTCTTAAATCTACTAACAAATTATGATGTTCCAAAAAATCAGCACCTAGTATAGCTTGATTTACATCCGCAATAATAAATGTCCAACGGTAAGGACGACGCAATCTTAAATTTAAGTTAAAAGTCTTAGTACCGTAGGTTTTAATCTCACTACTGTTGGCTGCATATAGTTTATAGTTAGTGCACTCACCCGATAGTTTTTGCTTCACCGACACTGGAATGACAGATACGTTTGCACCCGTATCTACTAAAAATTTTATACCACTTTCCCTATCAAAAACACTTAGGCGATGGTTTTTTCCTGGTACAAAATCTCCCATCGCGACAGACTGTACCTCCATTAGTTTTCCGCTGGCGATATCCAAGCGCAAGGCTTTTCGCACTCCCTTGCCTTGTTTCTATATCTATAATGCCATTTGCATAACCAGTTCGGGTCATCCCTTGTCCTTGACTTGGATCTTGGTCTTGAATTGCTCCTAAAATCGCCACGACCACGATTATTTCCTCGTCGAAAAGAACTGCGACGATGTTGTTGTACTTCCTCACGAAGAGATGCCACTTCCATATTGAGTTTGTGCATCTGCGCTAGAACTTCCGCTATAGGAAACTGGCTGCTACTGGTAGAGTTGGTACTAACTTCAGCTATCTCACTTCCACGAATATTTTCTATAATCTTGTCCGCTATTCTAGCTAAATTTTCTAAGTCCTGGTCTTGACTTACAGTAAGTACCGCTCGAACATTCGCTGGAAGTCGCGCAAGCCATAAACTATGCAGAGTTTGATCTGAAGCCTTTGCATTTCTGCCCAAATCTCGCATACGTCGTAGTAATTGGGATGGCTTTTGAGATCCCAATTCTATCTCACCTACTAATCTTTGGAATTGCCTTTCAGCGCTCTCTTCATAGACTTGTAGTAGCCGCTCTTTCAAAACTTGGTACTTGTGATTTTCGGGTGGAGATATGAGAATATCACTTACTTGTTGAAGTGCTTCGCGTCCCATTTTCGCAACGACCAGATTGTATTTGGTCTCATCACTTTGTTTTTGCGACGCTAGAATACTCTCAACCTGAGCGAACCACAATCTAGGCATTTCGCTCCAAAAGTCTGGTATGCGGGAAGAAACTGTGATTGCAGCTAATTGAGACATATTTTCAGTTGTCCCGTCACTTTGCAGTACCTTGTCACTGCTCTCAAAAAATATCGGTTGGTCATTCATTTTTCACTTTATTTACTTACACTTTTATAAAAACTGTCTATTAAACCAATGCAAACTTTATTTCACTTTGTTGTTCAAATTGTTCACGGAGTCACCAATTATATCATTTTTGTAAAAATTATATCACGTCGGGGTCACCAATTATAAGTTCTTTTATCCTACTTATATTAAAGTTCTAAGTTTGCACTGGGAGTTACTAAATACCACATAAATTTGATATAAAAGTTTATTCTATTTTTAGGATACGTACACACTTGTTCGAGGTCGCTTAGTAACTGAAGTTCATACTTCTCGCTTCCATCCATAACTCATGGCTCAAGTATCATTCACACTTAAAGGGTCCCTACACACATGAAGGTATCTTAACTACTAAACATTTTATCAACAGACAGAATGCGTTTCGAATAATTCTTACAATTAACTCAACAGATAGGTGGAAGTCTTTTAGACCCCGATAACCCACCAGAGAACTTCTCAGACATTCAAAAGCTGTTGTCTTTCACTCCACAATACACGATAGCATCGGAATGCGTCCTGCAGAAGACTGCTTGGTACGCGACCTTGCTGAACGAATGCGCGGTCATGCTGACCACTGCACTGAAGGAAAACGGCTTGTGGAGTGTGTTTGTTGATATCGAAATGAAACTCATACCTATTATCGCAGGTAGCTTGTGCAGAAATAAAATATTACTTTCGCGTTAAAAGGCGTCATAACACTTGGAACTCTTGAAAATATAAGTACACTAAACATTTTCTCAGAAATGGAGCGTCGAGGAGTGACCGTAGACCTGCAAAAGCTGAAATCAATGGAAGAAGTCCTCCTCACGAAGATGAAGGAGGTAGAAAAGGAGTGTTACAAGGCAGCCGGAAGAATATTTCATCTCAACTCGGCCGTGCAGATCCGGGCTATCATATACGATGAGCTACAACTCGATACCAAGTGTAATGTGAAAATCAAAGAGACCATTTGTAAAGGAGCCAAGTCTACCTCTGAAACAATGGTAAAGGGTTCACAACCTACAACGTCAAACCTCTGCTACATCGCCAAACCTCATCGTACCTACCTCCATCACATTGCACGTAGCCGCGTAGCTACCATACGGTCATGTTGATGAATTCCATCATACGAAATGCTGATATATTTGTGCAAATAAGCTCAAATAAAATTGGCAGAGTAATGGCATGCGTATAGGTATGTCTATTAATAAATAAATAAAATAAAATAAATATTCCGGACATATTCACACGGTCAACTGATCCCAAACTAGGCATAGCCTGTACTATGGGTACCAGAGACTGATATATATATAATAGATAAATATTAAACACCCAGACACAGAACAAACATCTGTGTTTGTCAGTGCGGGGATCGAACCCGGGACCTCTAGCGCAGAAGGCAGAGTTACTACTAACTGAGCTATGAGGCCAGTCAAAATTCTATACTCTTTCCAACAGCTCCGAAGTCTCGTCTCAGTCCATCCACTTCCGAAGTTGCTATTGGAGTACCTTATTCTTATTCTTATTCTTATTCTTATTCTTATGTCTTGGAGGAATCCTCGACCATAACCAGTTTTCAAGTCACGGGCCAATTTTTTTTACTACTTCAAGATGCTTCCAGTTTGATTCCGATATAAGGGTTAGTTCTAAAGTGTTCCAAGATTTCCAGGGTACAAACGGCTGCGGCAACCGGACGTATAGCCTCCAACAATCCAAACCTGCAAGCGATTCCCAAAGCACCCTTCAACCTCATCTTGTTTCCTGACGAGAATAACTCTGGTAGGTGCACGTCACAACGTCTAAAATCATAAAACAAACTCCTCACTAATCATCACAAATTTCAAAATTAATGTTCATAGGTACATCTTCTTTTGTGGTAGTGTCGAACATCGACGTTTTCTTCTGTGTATTTTCTTTGTTGGCACCTTTGAATGATCACGTTATCAAAGACCATTATTATTTCTCTCATCTGAATTAGGTACCGGGTGAAAATAATTTTTGCTAGTCACAAGAAAACGTCGGAGGCGGGCGTTGGTGTCTGCGACACAGTTTTTATACTTCTGCAGATACCATCGTTTACATTTGTTATTATACTACTGTTTATTGTTCCACAAATATACATATTTTGTTTTTTTTTTTATTTTGAACGTGTTCAACTCTTGTTTCAAAACGACGCGAAGATAACCACTTTCGACGACGATATATTCGTAAACGTGATATCGGCTTATAGGCAACCAGAGCCTCAGCATCAGGTCTGTGTACACGAGTCGCGCGGGCTACCGGCTGGTGGGCGCGGACTTTAAGCACGTGGAGTGCCGCGTGCTCGCGCACTGCGCGCGGGACGCGAGCCTCGCGCGCGCGCTGGCAGCGCCCGGAGACCTGTTCCGCGCGCTGGCTGCCAGGTGGTGAGTCATCTAAGTCAAAGTCAAAAGGCGTTTATTTCAATAAAATCACTAGGGTCACTTTGAAACGTCTTAGAAACTAGGTGAAGCTACTATGCCTGTTCCTCGCGACCAAGCCTAGAATAACACGGCAACTAACACGGCTTGGTGCCTATCATTTTTTCGATGATCCTTTTTCATCCGCACGGATACAGAGTAACATTATAGTTACCAGGATATGGCTTTAGTAGGTTTGTGAGTTTTTTTTTTATTTTTTTTTTATACAACTGAGGTGGCAAACAAGCATACGGCCCACCTGTTGGTAAGCGGTTACCGTAGCCTATGAGCGCTTGCAATACCAGAGGCATCACACACGCGTTGCCGACCCCGAACCCCCCTCCCCCTAAAGAGCTCTGGCAACCTTACTCACCGCAGGAACACAACACTATTTGAAACAAATAATGTTATTCGGCTGCGATCTTCTGTAAGGCGGAGGTACCTCTCCAGGCGGGCTGCTCCAATTTAGAACTTTAGTTTCCAATTTAGTCCGGTTACCAAGGTACCTAGACAGACTTGGGCGCCTTCGTGAGCTTTTTTTGTCGTGTCACTGATACTTTCTTAGTCATTCTGTATGAGGTCAATAACCAGGTTGAGGTATGGTGAAAGAATCAGTGTAGTGAAAGGATTGATGTCTCTTAGAGGTTCCTTTCGTGCTCAATTCACATGTCTTCGAATGTTTAGGTTCTAGGACATGCTGGTTTCCTCACGATGTTTGCCCTCACTGTTTGAGAGCACTAGTACCTATAGCTCACATAAATTCGAGAGCTGAAATCGCATGCCTGATATCATCCAATTCGTAGACTCTGTTCCAGGTCTTCGTAGTGACAAGAGTTCCCTAGATCATAGATGAATCTCGTATCGGGGATGGATCTACCTACAATGGCACACTTATCGATGTAACTCTTGTACCAGGTTAAACAAGCCAGAAAGCGACGTATGTTCAGAGGACCGCGAGCGCACTAAGCGCATCGTGTACGCCAGTCTGTACGGCGCAGGATGTAGGAAGTTGATGGATATCCTGGGAGTCAGCTACGAACAGGCACTCTCCATCACCGCCAGTTTTAATAGTAAGCTCGCTTTACACTTAGTCACTTCAACATTTTTACAGCTCTTCTTTGTTGTGTACAAGGATGTGGAGAAGAATGGATGCAGGACGGATGAAATGGCAGGTGACACGAGCAATGTGCGATCCGCGGATGCAATATCTAGGTACAACACGACCGTTAGACCTGTGTTGTAAATTTTTGTATTGTATTCATCTGAGTGTCGGGTTACTTATGAGACGCATGAAGGAAGGACCTTGGCTGCTTGCTGTCGTGTCACCGATTCTTTCATTATCATCCTGTAGGTATTCGTTCAGTGACCAGGGTGAGGTATGGTGGCCATGAAAACCTATGACCTATGATGAAATAATCAGTGTAGTGAAAGGAGTTAAAGTCCTTGCGTGAACATCGGTTATAATCTTTACGAAATAGGCTAGTAACTCATTGCCACTTTAGTTTGCTAATTTTATAAGAGAACCATCTCGATGGCCTTGGTTCTCTTTTGGGAGTATTATTCCTAATCTTCTAGGAACGTTTCCATCGCTCAAAAGTTTCGGCCGGTCCGTGGTGTCCCGCTGCGAGGAGAACGACGGCCGTCTCTCCACACTGTGCGGCCGCGTGCGACGCCTCGCCAACATCTCCAGCCCAGACGCCCAGCGCCGGGCGCAAGCCGAGAGGCAGGCCGTTAACTTTGTAGTTCAAGGTGCTTAAATGATAATCGTCGCGCTACTGGTTTGAGGTCTTTGCGATAGATGGTGGCTTCTTATCATTTCGAGCGGCAACCACTCTTGTCACCAGAATCGACAACCATCTCATGCGATAAGTATCTACGATCCAACACTAATCACATGAGTACAGATTTGAAACTCGATTCAGCTGAGAGTAGTTTAAGTACCGTTCTTGAATAAAAGCTATGTTTGAGAAGAGATTCAATACTTAAATAGAGTTCAGCTGATCTGTGATTAAATCTATGCTTGAGTCGTGTCTCTGAATACGAGCCTAACATAACATAGGTAGGTAGTACAGTCACAGAAGAACGGTTGGTTGTCTGTCAGGTGATAGATAGTAGGTACATTGTAGGTACCTAGTTACTAAAACCTAGCAAGTGCCTAGGAACTTTAATTTATCTGGACGACACTGCCTTGCCCTGTCACTAGTTCTTTTTTGGCCATCCTGCATAAGGTCAATGACCAGGTTGCGGTCACGACGAGGGTAAATGACCTGCGAAAATACCTATGTTGTGAAACGCTATTAGAACTTTTATGTACCTACGATGTCATATCGATTTCCTTCTAAATAACTATCAACTGTAACCATAGGGTCAGCAGCAGACCTGTGCAAGATGGCCATGGTGCTGGCGTCGCGCCGCCTGCGCACCCACAGCCCGCCGGTAGACGGCTGCCTGCTGCTGCAGATCCACGACGAACTGCTCTGGGAGGTCCGGCACGAGCATGTCGACATCGCGGCGGGTATACCAACATTATGATCGTCGTTTCAGCCCGGGATCCCCCACTTTTTTATTCTTACGCCCCACCTGATGGTAGGCGGTTACCGTCGCCTATTGACATCTGCAACAACTGGAGCATTGCGTTACCTGCCCTGGAGAATTTTATTTTTGTATTCAAAGTCAAGGGGAAGTCAAAAGTTTTCACCTATATTATACTAATGAATGCCCCAGCGACTTCGTTCGCATGATTTTTTTTTATACAAACTTCAAACCCTGCTCCCTCTTAGGGGTTGAATTCGGCAAATCCCTTCTTAGTACACCCCTAAGTACCAATACAAATACACCCTCCAAATTTCAGGTCTCTACGGTTTAGGCTCTGCGTTGCATTTCAATCAGTAACCAAGCCTTTTATAATATAAATAAATATTGATGAATTTTGACTGATTGAATAATCAAATCATTTCATGAATCTAGCACAACCCATTGATCACAAGAGATTGTTAAAATAAAAATTCTAACTATAATGTTCTTCACTGCATCATTGACCACTACTTTTTGTAACACCTAACTAGTCCTGTGTAACGGGTTGCTTTTGTTTGCCAGCTCTAATAAAGGAAGTGATGGAGAGCTGCGGCCGGCACTGTGGCGTGGCGCTGGCGCTGCCCGTAGCCCTGTCCGCCGGCAGCACCTGGGGAGACATGGCAGAGTACACGCCGCCATTACCGAAATAAAATAATTACTTACTTTCACAAAAATACCCATGCGTTTCGTTTCATTGACTAAAAGAAGCAGAGCCATTACTGGGTACCGAACTACATAGTTACCTACTAAACATCCTAAGTCTCTTGCCCACTAAAACATTGTTTTCATCCCATATTTTCGAAAAGGACGACTCGGTTCGCCTTTAAGTGCACCCAAACGTGGTGTTTTCTTTATGAATCTTTTAGCGGGCGGGAATTAGTTATCCAGCCATATGTAAAATGTAAAAGTATGTAAATAAATAAATGTAAATGCAATATGTAAAAGTGCGCGGCAAAGAGCCGCGCACTTTTTGAATTTGGAACATCTTAGTTTTCAGCGGCAAAGAAATCGAACGCAAATATTGTTTGAAGGACTGACTGGAACGAGACGGCCCATAGTCGCGCCGCCGAGCTGAATAAAAAATATGAGGCGCATTTTATTTTCTCATAGTGGGTGATGAAAAGTAGAGTGTATCACTCGGGCGCAAAAATAATTTAGGCTCGGGCGGCTTACTTTGAATCCCTCACTTCGCTCTGGATTCAAAAAAGCGCCCTCGCCATAAAAATATAAGTTTGTTCCCTTATGATACAATCTACTATTTATGCCCTGTAATTAGCCCTGCCTGCCCTGCCCTGCCCATAATGCAGATTATGTACATACTTTATTTCTGCAATAGAAAACATTGACATAGGACGTACTTATCAGTTTCAATCTTAGTGGCAAGAGCCCAACTCTTTTAGGTACTCTAGTTTTAACTGGCAGTTAAGAAAAGTGTTATTGATAAATTATTTATTCTATACCTACTTACATCGGGTTCCTGTCTTTCATAATCAGAACAATAAAATACATGTCATTTAAGAACTTTATTGTATGTAGGTATTTACTTAGTACAAAAATAAATTAAAAACAATAAACATGAATTCTTGAAATTATCATGCTGGTTAATAACATTATTTTCACGAAAATTATAATAAACATGAAATACTTACATAATAAATTATGTAAAAAAATCCGTTAACAATAATAAAGTAAATCAATCGTAAACTCTGAAAGAGATGAGATTTGTTGAATACTCTCACGAATAATACTTTGATGTAATCATGATGATATAGCTATCGTATAGTAAAAAGTAAATAACAAAAACGACTTAAAATATATGTACCCTTAATCCTTTTGTGACTTGCGTAAGTACTTGGTATTTTTACCTGTATCATCGTAACCTGTTCAATTACCTACAGACTTGGGATAGCCAAGTATCTAAATAGTAAATTTATATCTATTGAAAGATGATGTTGAGATGCAAACACACGATGCAAGAGCTAAATAAAACTTTTGACTCGTGGAGCTATGTAGAAGCAAGCATTCTCCGCGGAAAGACGTCCCACCAGTTAGTGTTAGGGGTAGTCAGCAGAAGTTGGCGCATGCACAATTACTCGATAGGTAGCGAACAGATCGCCGCTAATTTACTTATATATAGGGTCATATTAGTAGGCACGTGTGGCCACTTAAGAAGTAAATAGAACTATCTTAATCTAACACATTTCAAAAAAGGATCAAATTCGCTTTCGTTACAAAAAAAATATATAGTAATTTTATTACATTACATGTAAACTGAGTTTTCAATTATTAATTAAAACGGATAAAGAATAATAACATAGGTAGGTACCGACTCAGTCAAAAGCTACAAAACATAAATAAAGCCGCTAGAATTTTAGAGATCAATTTATATCTAAAAATACAGTACTTAATATAATTCTATTCGATTATAAATTCTTATTAGCATTCATTTCGTAGATCTGGGGCCTTACTATCAACTTTGCGATTTTGTTTAGGCTGTGACGTAAGTTGACAGTCTTAAAGATTTAGGGTTCAAATTCGAGTAAAATAGTCCTGACATGCGGCATTTGAATGACAATAAGAAGTCATGGTAGGGCCCCAGAATTTTTGATCCACATTAGGTTTGACTCACTGGTCACTGACCTAATATAGGAAGACCAAGAAATAATCAGTGACAGGACAAGCAAGCAAGTGAAAAAATTTAGTAATTTGTTTGATTAGTTTGCGGCTGACCTATGTGCTGATCCAAAATCTTCACTTATAAATAGATGCAGGTGAAGTCTGGTGCCAGCCCCGGGCGCCGCCCCGGCCGCCCGCAGCTCGGAGAGAGCTCAAAATATGAACCTGGATCATAACTTGACTCCGATCATGGTGAATAGCCTGTGCTGTTGAACCTGCGCAAATACACAGATTCAAATAAATACCCAAGTATCATTACATAGCTTTAATTAATTTTTGTGATGACCTCGGTGGCGTGGAGCGTTATTGCCCGACTGATAAGCAAGAGCGGGTTCGATTTCCGCGGTGCCACGGCGGTTGTCCCGCATGACGCGCAGGCGCAGCATCACGTACCTGTACGGTGCGGTAAGGCGCGGTGCTGAGTCCGTCCCGCGCCCGCAGGCGGCGGTTGTCCCGCATGACGCGCAGGCGCAGCATCACGTACCTGTACGGTGCGGTAAGGCGCGGTGCTGAGTCCGTCCCGCGCCCGCAGGCGGCGGTTGTCCCGCATGACGCGCAGGCGCAGCATCACGTACCTGTACGGTGCGGTAAGGCGCGGTGCTGAGTCCGTCCCGCGCCCGCAGGCGGCGGTTGTCCCGCATGACGCGCAGGCGCAGCATCACGTACCTGTACGGTGCGGTAAGGCGCGGTGCTGAGTCCGTCCCGCGCCCGCAGGCGGCGGTTGTCCCGCATGACGCGCAGGCGCAGCGCGTTGGGCGGCTCGGGCGCGTGGCGCAGCATGGTGTAGCGGGACATGGTCCGCGGGAACCTGCAACCAACAACGTACAGGCACATCCATTATAAACAATTCTACTTCCTTTGCGTTTGTTACTTGCGATAATTAAATACTTAATCCTATTAATATTTTAAGAGATAAAGTATGTTTGCAGTTTAATCGCTCGTTAATTGCTCAATCGATTTGGATTATTATTGGAATAGGTATGTTAGTGACACGGATTACAATATACCTACGCTACTTTTTATCAGGGTACCACGCGATCGAACCCGCGAGCAGAAGCTCTTTAGTACAACGTGTTTCATAACTAGAATTCTATCCCGAAAAGGGCTTACTCTATGAACAAAAAGAAAAACTATTATAGCAAAAAACATCATTTATTTCAGTTGGTAGTAACTCTGCCTTCTGCGCTAGAGGTCGCGGGTTCGATTCCCGCACTGGACAAACATTTGTGTGATGAACACAGATGTTTGTTCTGTGTCTGGGTGTTAAATATTTATCTATTATGTATATCAGTCTCTGGTACCCATAGTACTACTTCGGTATATATATACATATATAGCTACTTCGGTGGTCCATCTAGTTTTACCCCTATTGCCTTAGATGGTGTATCCCTTCCAGTCTGCTCCGATTTTCGGTACCTCGGTTCACTCATACAGAACGATGGCGATATTGACCGAGACGTGAAAAATAGAATAAATGTGACGATCATAAGGCCTGTCGTACTGTATGGATCTGAGTGTTGGGCTACCAAAGGGACGGATGAAAGAAGAGTGCATGCGGCAGAGATGCGAATGTTGAGATGGATGTGTGGAGTGACAAGAATGGACAAAATAAGAAATGAGTACATCAGAGGAAGTTTGAAAGTAGCGCCAGTGACGGAAAAGTTGAGAAGTAATAGGTTAGCATGGTATGGGCATGTCATGAGGAGGGATGAAAGTCATGTAACGAGAAGAACGTTAGGTATGAATGTGGATGGATATAAGACTAGAGGAAGGCCGAAGAAAAGATGGATGGATTGTATTAAAGATGACATGAGTAAGAAAGATGTGAGTGCGGAGATGACGGCTAACAGAAGAGAGTGGAAGAAGAAAACATGTTGTGCCGACCCCACATAATGTGGGACAAGGGCAGGAAGAAGAAGAGTCTCTGGTACCCATAGTACAGGCTTTGCCTAGTTTGGGATAAGTTGACCGTGTGTGATATGTCCGGAATATTGATATTTATTGTACAAGGTGATTCATAACATGTATATCATCCCGAAAGGGGGTTATTCTATCAACGAAAATAAATAATATTAGCAAAAAAAAAAAAATATTTTGTAAGAAAAATTGAACTTTATTTTTCATTAACTTTTTCAAGTTAGCTGTTTTTGGTATTTTTATCATCTTGAAAACTAATAACTAAACGTACAAGAAGTCCGGAATCCAAATTGCTATCTAAAACAGCTGATTCATTGAGTTTGACCTGATTTGACCCCAAAACAGCTGATTTTCGCATAGAGCTTTTTCAATGAAAAATGTCGAATGTCCAAAAGTCGTAGAACAAACTTTATTGCCAATTGGGTGTAGAATAAGCCCCTTTCGGGATGGAATACATATAATGAATCACCCTGTATGCAAGAGTTAGCGCGAGCCTCACCTGAGCACAGTGAGGTTACGGGCGAGGATCCTGGCGTGCATGTCATCGTCCTCGCCGCCCCAGCCGTGGAAGCGGTTGGAGAAGCCGTCCACGGCCACGTAGTGGTCGGCCGTCATGGCCAGCACGCCGCCCACCAGCGCGCGGTACGGCAGCACGTAGCGGAACTTGTCGAGGCTGGCGCTCATGTGGCGCGGCTGGCGGGCGCACGCGTACAGGTTGCCGCGGTCCAGCGGCAGCAGGTCCACGTCGTGCAGCACGAGGCAGGGGAACTTGTCCGCGAGCGCGCGCTTGGCGCCGATGTTGTACAGCACGCCCTTGTTCCACGGCTTGTCGTCGCGTTGCTCGATTAGGTATATTCTGGAACACGCAAATGTGAATATCCTAAACCACCCTTATATTACAAACTAGCTTCTCGGGTGGTAAGTACCTACATAAAAAGTAGCCAGTAGTGCTATTCTAGGTTTTAGGAGGAGGTAGGGCACAGCGAGATTTTCTCGTTCTGAATTGGAGCAGCTCGCCTGGGAGGTACCTCCACCTTACAGAAGATCGCAGCCAAATAACATTATTTGTTTCAAATAGTGTTGTGTTCCTGCGGTGAGTAAGGTTGCCAGAGCTCTTTAGGGGTGAAGGGGGTTCGGGGTCGGCAACGCGTGCGTAATACCTCTGGTATTGCAAGCGCTCATAGGCTACGGTAATCGCTTACCATCGGGTGGGCCGTAAGCTTGTTAACCACCTCTGTTGTATAAAAAAAAAAAAAGGTAAGGAACTGTATATATTCCAAGTTTTAAGAAAATCGGAATATTTTTACTTACGGAGTGGTAGCGCACTAAGCTCTGAAAGATGCACTCACCTTTCACCACGCTGGTTACAAAGACTTTTTACTGTTGGGTATCTATCAATTATTCTTTATACTTCTATTTCCTCGTATCTAACGGTATTATGTAAATTTCAGCAATTAATGATCCAAGCAATTTTTAGTTATTTGACGGCCTTGCTGGCATTGCGTGCTAGTGCCCGCCTGAGACGCAAGGGGTTCGATTCCCGCTGCGGGAAAAATGTTTGCATGATCTGGAAATATTTGTGCATCTGTGTGATGTGGTACCACGGTACTCGTAGTTTCTGATACCCACGACACAGGGAATTCTAGTGTGGGATCAAGAATATGTATGTGACTATGGGGAGATATTTATTTATTATTTGACAGGCCTCATAGCTCAGTTGGTAGTAACTCTGCCTTCCGCGATTCCCGCATTGGACAAACCTTTGTGTGATAAGCACTGATGTTTGTTCTGTGTCTGGGTGTTAAATAATTATCTATTATGTATATCAGTCTCTGGTACCCATAGTACAGGCTATGCTTGGTTTGGGATCAGTTGACCATGTGTGACATGTCCGAAATATTTTATTATTTATAATAAATAGTACCTACTTACTTGTAATGTATGTTTTGCTTCCTCAAAAAATTATGCATATAAGGCAAGAAGACATCCAACTGCTTCTGTCTATTCCTGTAGGTGACTAGAATGGCCACACTGAACTCCGGAGTACAGTCTGTGGGGGTGTAGCTTCCATTGGCAATGCCAGCCGGTGAGAAATCATCATTCTGAACTGGTATATCATAAGGATCAATACTCTCTGTACTTTGTAATATTTGATCATATTTACATAGAGTTTTCTTTTTGAGTATTTGTGGGATAGTCCCTTTATAAAGCTCTTTATATAATGTTTCTTCCGGGATGTGTGTGTAGTTGTATGATCCGGCAAATGTGAAAAATTGCACAATTGCAATGATGCTCAGTGTGATGAACATACATGTTACCAACCGCAGTTGTAAAATCCTGAAATTTGTAAAAAAAAAACATTACTTTTGCTCATGCAGTACCAGGATAAAAGCAGCCTATGCCCTTCCTTAGAGTTAAAACTATTTGATTCTCTATTCTATGAAATAGCCCCACACAATCAATTGCGATGATGGTGATTGATGGTTCAAATTCATGTTAAATAAGGCTTATATTAATTTATTCCTATATTCATAATATTTGTAGGATACCTCAGGACAATGTTTGTAACTGTTGTGTGTAAAAAAAAATACTGACCTGGTTTTTAGTGAGCATTTCGGCATTTGTAGTGAGTAGTGACTGACAGGTACTTTAAAAAGGTGTGTACAATATGCTCTATATCCATTCAGTTTATTTAACGCAGCCTGTAACTTGAATTCTGTAAAAAACAATTTAATATTGTTACATATTTGATAGTTATAATTTACGATTCATTGCTGCTTGATCACAAGATCAATATGTTTTTTTTTCATTTAAATAATTAATTTTATAATATAAATAAATCATACAAGGTGATTGATAACATTTTTACTACCCGAAAGGGGTTATTATATCAACGAAAAGTAAGATGTTAGCGAAAAAAAAAAGCTTTCTAAAATAGCTGTTTTTGGTATTTTTCTTCTTTGGTATCTTTATAACAAAATACAAATAATAAAAAAAAAGAAAGAAAGAATAATTTTTATTACCCTTAACAACTGCACATAAAATAAAATAAAAGAAATTAAATGCTAAATGATAAAAAATATTGTGTGCAGCATAGCTCTTGGAAAACATGGTCTTCGCTCAGCATTGTGCTGGATACACACTGATGTGTGCACCCAGCGCTGGTTTTCAGCGGACACCATAGTAGTCACGTCATGACCTTAGACGTAGAGGAGTTAAGACATACATAATTCTCAAATAAACTAAATGTACTAATGTACGAGAATATGGCTACCTCAAACATATGATTCATTGAGTTTGAACTGATTTAACCCCAAAGGAGCTGATTATTGCATAGAATTTTTTCAATGAAACATGACAAATTCCCATATGTTGTAGTGCAAACTTTATTGCCTATTGGGTGTAGAATAAGCCCTTTTCGGTAATACATATTATGATTGACCTAAAGGTTTTATCAAAGATGATATAGTACAAAAATTGTATTTTATATAGTTTTATTTAATGATTTCAATAAGTTTTTAAATATGCAATTGAATGGAATAAATGTAGGAAACACTCAATGCTATAATTAATAGAGCAATTATTATCTACTGTTCTATTAGCCTGAATACTTATCATATTGAGGGCAGGCTAGAACCACATTTTTCCATTGTATTGATAGTCCGGTGGCACAAGAGAGCCCTATGTCCAGCAGTAGGCAGGGCCAGGATGTGGATGATAATAAAGTATGTATTCATGTAAGTAGTTAGGTAGGTACTTACCTAATCTACCTACAAATAAAAATATAGGTAGACTTACAATTAAAACTATATTACCGAAATCCCTCCCGGGTTTTTTATTTATTTATCCTATGAACTTAAATTGAGTGAGAACAGTTCAGGTGCAAGTTCTTATCGCACTTATATTATAATTTCTATGGTATAACACTGTCTGCCTGATTGTAACATTGTCATGACTAAAATGCTGAATGATATTGATTAAATTTTGTATGGAGCTAACCTAGCCTTACCTAAACCCTGACAAAGGACATAGTATAATTTTACTGTAGGAAGGTACGCGCAAGCGAAGCCGCCAGCAGCCACTAGTAGTTTATATTTTTATTTGTACTGAGTAGATACCTACTCTACACACAATGTTTAGTTATCTCCAAGCTATTATTATTTGCAGTAGGTACATAAGTTGTCCTCCAAATGTGTTCTACTTATTTATTAGAACAGTGCGGTTAAATAGCTGCAGCGGGTTTATTTATTTTTTAGTTGCGCTTCAAACTTGCATCGCATTTGTATCATCCGCCATTCTATAATCTAATCAGCTGTCAAAAATTTGTCAAAAACAGGACGTAAACAAATACTTAACAAAATTATCTTTTTAATTAGATTATATGAACGAAAATAGGAGATTTATTTGTGAACAGTGTTTAGTAGCTCAGTGAAACAGCAATGAGTAAGAAGCATGGACGGAGTGACGCGGAACTGACCTGTAAGCCGCTAGATAGCTACGCGGAAATAATGTTGTTTTTGGAAAATCCGCCCCCTTGGAGATCTCTGTGCCAGGAGCTAACACCACATAGCAAATCTATGTTGAGAAATGGAGTAACGACTAAACACTGCGACACTTATCTTGATTCACCGGAAACTTTTTGTCATTTTGATCCGGATGCGGAAGACGTCATTCGACATGATGAGAGCACTTTACCAAAAACATTGGTGTGCCACGATATGGCCAACGGATATCGCGATGATAGGTAACAAACAATAATAAACAAATTACATAAAAGTACTATTTTCGATTAGCTAGACCGAAACTTTTAATCTCTACCCTAAAAACAGCAGCATTATTGTGTCATGCATGTCATGTCTTCCTTCGATCGTTTCATTATGAATGTCAGCTGTCATGTTATGTCAGCCGTCATTTACATGCATGGCAACGCACTGCTGCTCATCTCGATTTACAGTATAGCGTATGATTTTGTATCATAGTGCTGGGTGCTGTTTTCTTTTCTGGATAAGTAGATCAGTGGTGCAATTGCGTAAGCGTAATGGCAATGAAGTTCGTAACTTTGACGGTAATTTTAACAATCTTCCAAAACTTCAAGATCTTAGCTTCTTCCTTTTCATGTTTGAAAAACTTCATATGTCTCTAAAATTGGTAAAATCATCCTCATAATTGCGAACTTCATTACCTCATTGCACCACCGACTGGTAGGTACTTTCGAGTCGAGAACAACAGCGAGATTAACACGGGATGCGATGCCGAGTTTGAACACGGAATATGTGTAAAAAAATGTTGTACCTACTATTTAATTCATTCATTTAATTTCATTTTCCGTTCAGTCAGACGAGTCAGTCACTCCAAATGAAAGAGCCGAAATGAACGTGAGCGTGAGTGACAATGATCATCATTGAATGATTTAACCCTTTAATGCGCAGTGATCATCCTGAACGACATAAAAAACAAAAAATGCTGGTCATATTTCGTAAACTTTATGAAGGTTCTTATTTAATAACATTATAGTAAAAACAAAAAGCAATAAAAAAAAACACTATTGACAATATTAGGTCTTATAGTTAATCTTCTTTGCAAGATGAAACCGATACCACCTGTGCCATGCGGATCCAAGCATTGGCAGAATTATTGATTTTCACATTATTTTTTGGTTATTGCACTTATTTGTTGCCTTCTAAAATACATTTTTTATTGATATATGTGTAACGCATGTAATTCTCATCCGTATGATATCCGTATCATTTGATAGGTGTAGTTCAAATGCCAGCTACCAGAGACTATTGGAGTAACGGACTGAGGTACCCTCAAATTTCCGATGAAACCCTGAAAACCTAGACTTATGGTAATAGAAAAAAGAAACTGTTTTTTACAATTACCATATCAGCGCCTAAATGATTGTTTTGTCGAATTGCGACGTTTTCTTTGATTTTTAATAATCATAATTATTGGTTCCCTTTTATTTTTGTATTTTTTGTCTAAATAATTTACCCTATACAAGCCGCAGTGTCGTTAGCATACAACATAATTTTAATAACCTACATTTCCGAGTAATTCGCAATATTGTTCCTAACCAACATATATTTTCTCAGTATTTATACATGTTTAATTTTTTTTCCCACATTTAGCCCCTTCGTCCATGACGCTACGCAAAAGTGACGGAACTCATTAGAAACTAGAGTTGCGGACTGATTGGAAACTCTGACTCGTCCACGACGCTACTGGAATTTCCTGAAACTCAGTCACTCAGTACACGATTTTATGTAAACAAAGTTTTGAAAACGAAAATAATTAACATGACTAGTGATAATTCGAGCGATGACATGGAATTATTACTTCTCCAGTCACATATACGTCAGAATCACTTAAAATTACTTTTTATTCGTTCATTTTTCAACAGTTTCTCGAAACCAGTCGCCTGGCGACCAGCATGTCGAGTCGCCAGGAGACTAGTTACAAACGCGTTCCTTTTGAGTAGCGTCGTGGACGGATGCGCATTGAAATACTAGTGCTATCGCAGTCAGGCTACTCATAAGTGACTACAGTTTCAGTCGCGTTCCTTTTGAGTCGCGCCGTGGACGAAGGGGCTTATAGGCATTTTATAACCCTAACTAAAACCCAAAAAAAAAACAATTTCAGTTTTTTTTTGCCTGAGAACTAAAGGGTTATTTGGATGTAAGAATTTAAATAGTGAAGCGTTTTTTTTTATTACCTAAAGATGTGGTTTAGAAACCTTCCGTATGTTTGCTTTTACTAAACTGTGTTTTTTTTCAATTTTAGTGACATAGACGGTACAGCAAATCATGATGCATACACGTTTTACAATTGGGCGGGAATAGATATATTTTGCTATTTTAGTCACCATTTGATAACAATTCCTCCATTGGGTTGGATTAATGTTGGTCACGCACATGGAGTTAAAGTTATAGGTAAGTTCCACAATATTTCCCGTATTGATTAATTTTATATCTGAACGTCTTTTCAATAAAAAAATAATACTAAATGATAAACATTTTTGAATATTTTTTTATTGAACTACTTAAAGGTGACCCTTTATGTAGGTACTTATAGGTATAACTTTAATATAATTTTTTCTAGGTACACTCATTACAGAATGGTCCGAAGGTATTTTATTTTGGGATAAAATACTTTCGTCGGAACAAAAATTTAAAGAGTTTGCGAGCGCCATTGTTGCCATTACAAAGACTTTAAAGTTTGATGGTTGGCTATTAAATATTGAAAACAAGGTCAGTTTAAAAATAGAAGTGTCCTAAAATCTGAGCTATTCTTATAGATAATTCCTAATCACCTAAGTAATCAGTCAAGTACACAAGTTTATTAGCTAAGGCCTGCGGCTTCGCTCGCGTGGTGCCTTAAATAATAAATAGGTAAATAAATAACACCCAACAAGAAGAAAAAGTTTCCGGAAGTCGGTGGATGGAGGAGGCTCAAGAACGTTCGTCATGGAACTCTTTGGGGGAGGCCTATGTGAACTTCATCGGGTGCAGATGCCGTGGGCGCACAGCTAGACCCGGAACATGCAATTATTTCTCCTGCAGCGGTAATCGAACCCGCACCCAGTTTCAAACGGGCATTCGCCCACTGGTCGTCCACCGAGGTCGTCAAAATATATTCTTGGTACTTAGGTATAGAATGTTTCATCGAAATCGGTTGAGCCGTTACGGCGTGATTGGACCACAAACATCCAAACACCCTCACAAACTTTCGCCTTTTTATTAGTAGGAGAGCATAGTAGGATTTAGGTTCCTACTTCAGCAGGTTCCATGCATTTAATTATTTAATTTTTGTAGGTTTCAAAACCAATAGTTCTTCTGGAATTTGTTAGATATTTCAACCTTATTCTACACCAAGAAATTCCGCATGCTGTTCTCATTTGGTACGACAGCGTCACCATCCAAGGCTCACTCAACTGGCAAAATGGACTCAATGACAAGAACAGGTGAGCCTACGAGAGAAACTACCTGTACCATAGTAGGTACCAACCACCACAACACCCAGACCAGACCCGGAACTAATATTTGCAGATCACGCAAACATTTGTCACGCAGAGGTACCTACCTACTCATGTGTTTATATAATTATTTACCTGCCTACGTTTTGTTTGATTGTTGATCAAAAAAGTTATTTATGTTAAAAGGAGAAATTCAATCACATTTATTCTCATCAACTCAGAAACAAGCTACTATTCTGTGGATTCTACAAAAATAAAAATGTGATGAATGTATGTATACCATCCCGAAAGAGGCTATATATGAACAAAGAGAAAATACTTACAAAATATTCATATATTTTTTCTATTTTTTTTTTCAAATTACGTACCTGGTTTTGGTCTTTTTACCAAAATTGAAATAAGAAAAATTTAAAAAAAGAAACATTTATCATTTTATAATAAATGTTTCTTTTTTTTAATTTTCTTTTTTTTTCAAACGTAGACCCCAACATTACTAACCTGAACCAACTACCTAACTAATTTTGAGTTCAAACAGATTTGACCCCAGAACAGCTGATTTTTCAATGGAAACTGATGGTGTCCAAAAGTTTATGAACTAACTTTATTACCAATTGGGTGTAGAATAGGGCCCTTTCGGGATAGCATATTAGGTAGGTACGTATGTATAATTATTAATGTTTGCGACAGGCCATTTTTCGACGCGTGCGACGGTCTTTTCACCAACTACTCGTGGAGTGAGTCGGACGTGCAGGAGAGCGCCAGAGCGGCCGGCGACCGCATCACCGACCTCTACATCGGCATCGATGTCTGGGGGCGGAACTTCTTCGGCGGTGGCCAGTTCAACACGCAGGAGGTAATATAAATCGAGATCGAATATTATTAGGATAAAACCTACATTTTTTTAGGTGCTGCAATTAATCACCCATCTTTGTGCGATAATACTAGCATTGTTCTGACTTCCGAAGTACACGTTCAACACGCACACGCTCTCTCTACCACTCACGCTCGCAGGCGATCTCTTTCTCCTCTCTCCTCTCTCCTCCACCTCAAGATGGTGGTCGTGACGTAACCACTACTATGGTCTTCGCTGAAAACCAGCGCTGGGTGCACACATCAGTGTGTATCCAGCACAATGCTGAGCGAAGGCCATGTTTTCCTTGAGCTCTGCTGTGCACAACATTTTAACCATGTGTTCTTTTAGTTGTTCAATTTATTGTGTAGTGAAGGAAAATAAAAAACTTCACTATTTCATTCTCTCTCACACACGCACACACACACACAATTACCTGCTGACAAACTCTTCAGCACCTCTATCCCCCTGACGGACTTCTTTCGTGAAAAGGACTACAAGATTTTTCACTATTCCTCATGCATGAATTTTTATAGGATAGTCACTTCATTCGATACATGATAGGTATTTACATAGGTAGCTACTTTTGAATCGTTAATATTTTGTAGGCAGTGAAAGTGGCGTATTACCATGGCTGTTCCCTGGCTATATTTGCACCCGCGTGGACCCATGAGGCCATGAGCATCGACAAATGCGACGTCAATGCTGTGGCGATTGCCGAAGGTAACTTTCCTGATTTTTAATTTTAGTCAGTTTTAGTACTTAGTAATTACATTTCGCTATTACAGTGTCCTAGGGACCATGTCTAGCGCAAAATAAGGCGCAAACGAGCCACCACCGGCACCCGCCACCGCCACAAGTATGAAGTATGTGGCCGGTGCCGGCTACACGTTTGTGGCGAGTCCTTACAGAATACTAAAAGTGTAGTCTGCAGCTTGTATCGTGGCTGTCGCGAATGGCTCGTGTGCGAGAGGCAAAATCAGAATCATATGGAAATGTGTAGGAAAGTCGTGCTGTGGGGTCAGATACACTCATAATATTAACCAGGTCCCTCACTTCTAAAAACAGGAATTTTTAGATGTAATGGACTTATGAGGTACTCGAGAATGAAACTGTTTTTTTTTCTTAAATATTATGATCAATTTGGAATCTACTACCTAACCAGTCAGGCTATTGCGTAAGCGAAATCGTAATGAAGATCGCAATAGTATGGATGATTTTATCAATTTTAGCTACATCTGAAGTTTTTCAAACATGAAAAGGAAGAAGCTAAGGTCTTGAAGTTTTCCCTTGTCAAGTTTGGAACGTTTTGAATGTGGCTAAGATTGTTAAAATTACCCTCAAAGTTACGAACTTCATTGCCATTACGCTTACGCAATTGCACCTAACCAGTACAATCATAAAATCTAGTTTTTTTCGAACAGATTTTTTTTATGATTGTTTTTTTGTATGGCGTAAAACATATGCATTACAAGTTTACAACAGCGATGCGTGTAAAGGTACGTTCTAAAATGTGTCATACCATAGGTACATAGGTAACAAATGCTTTTTGTGGTAGATTTTTTTGTCAAAAATGATTAATGTCGGAAGGTCTGGACAACTACCAACAGTTCCTGCTGCGGGACCGCGCTCTGTGGGGCAGCCTGTGGCCCTTCCTCAACACGCGCCTGCCTACCCTCCTACCCTTCAAGACGTCCTTTTGCCGCGGGCAGGGTCGCAGGAGACACATGTATGGAGAGGTAAGATACTCGTGACGTCTGTCTGTCTATCTGTCTCTGCAAGAAAGGAGCCTCTAAATGGCGCACTTTAATCACTACACTGATTCTTGCACCGACGGTCATAGTTCCTTTTCAGGGCCACCATACCTCAACCTGGTCACTGACCTAATACAGGATGACCAAGAAAAAAACAGTGTCACGACAAGAAGAAGTCTCTCTGTCCGGCTGCGACCCGGGGGCACCATGAGTAGGGTATCTAACGCTCGATAATTCAAGATTACCTACAGCATTGTGTCCGAGGGACTAAATAAGTTTCTGCTAAGCATATTGTCTTTGATACCTACTATCTACACAAAATTATCGAACCAGCATGATTCGGACCTTTGTCTAAAATCGGCAATGCGATACAACGGCGCGCGCCGTCCGAATAAAGTTTCGAAGCTAAAGAACAGATGAAATGATATATTTTTGTATATCAGATCGGTACACCGGTGTTATATATGAATGTGGATGGATGTAAGAGTAAAGGTAGGCCAAAGAAAAGATGGATGGACTGTGTGAAAGTGGATATGGTGAAGAAAGGAGTGAGTGCTGAGATGACGACTGGTAGAGGGAAATGGAAGAAGAATAGATGATTACATGTTGTGCCGACCCCATATGATGTGGGATATGGGCAGGAAGATGATGAGATCGGTTCACCGCCAGGTTAGCCTTCACCTATGACCTACAGGGTTCAACATCTACCTAACTAATATCGACAAGCTACCTTTTCGTGCGAAACGTAGGCTGCCGCGTTGATGTTCCCCACAAGCGCCAGAAGGGGAGACCTAGAACTAGAAGAATTCTACTAGAAATATAGTACCTACTTTGCACTTTGTAACCCTTAAGCTAACAATACTAGGTACCACTGTCTGCAACGGCGGCACGGTAGCTTATTTATGTAAATAATGTTTTCATAATTCCGATAGGTTCTGTGCAACACGCCGTGGTACAACCTGCGTCACCAGCAGTATCAGCCGAACTCGGCTCACGGCCCCCACGGCTACGTCTTGTCCACCATCGACGCCATCCTCAGCCACTCGCTCAAAACCTACAAGGACGGCAAGGGCATCTTGCGCTACCGAGACTCCTTCGAAACGAGCCGGATGGAGCTCCACTCCACCAACTACAAAGAATCGAGCACTGCCGTAAATTCCGTCAAGGCAGAGCCCAGCGACGTCTCCCCGAGAATCGACAGCTTGAACGCCATCGAAAACGAGCAGGCAGAGGAATCGGATGAAGCATCGCAGCCGCCAAAGCCCAAAGTGAAGAACTACTTCAAAAGTCTGCTGCAGCTCAAATCCCCGCGACGAGACAGCGCCGGCGAGGCGGAAGAGGAGGAGGAGGAACCGGGACCGAGCACCAAGGGATCCGACGGCAGAGGAAAGTCCATGCTGCAGATGTCCGTCAGCCTGAAGCTGGGCCAGAAGGGCACTCTGCAGCGGTTCGGGCTGGCGTGCGTGCCCGAGGAGCGCGAGTGCCTCGAGCTCTTCCAGGACGACAGCTTCAACGGCGGCTCGTGCCTCCGCATCAACCCGACCGACAGCATGAGCCCGGGGCACCGGCTGACGAGGCTGTTCCACTGCGATTTCTGGTGCGAGAGCACGATCATAGTTTGCGTGGTGACGAAAAAACTCGCCGGCTTCACGGAGCAAAGCCTGAACATAAAGCTGTTCATGAAGAACGCTCGGAACGAGGATCTGAGGGTGGTGCTGATAGGGCGCAGCTTGCCGCAGACGCACTGGGTCAGCGGCAGCTCGTCGGGCACGTGCAACGTGTCGCCGCTGGAGCCGGCCGGCGAGCGCTTCCGGGACATGCAGCGGTACCTGCTGCTCCACGAGCCCGCCTTCTACGTGCCCATCGCGAACGCGTTCGATTGGAAAGTCAGGTAACGAACAATCATCATCATCATTTCAGCCGTACGACGTCCACTGCTGAACATGGCCTCCCCCATAGACAGAGTAAAATCCTTATTATGTGGGGGGATTTGCCCATACTCACCACGCTGGGCATGCGGGTTGGCGAGCGCAGTTAGAGCTATCGTTGTTAAAAAATGAGGGACGCTGCTGCCCATCCCCTAGCTTTTTCCCTTAGTCGCTGGTGACCCCGGCTGAAGAATAGGCCCCTCCATATCAACGAACAATAGTAGATAATTATTATCTAAGCGAAAAATAGTAGATTGTTTCATAAGGGAGCAAAATAATATTTTTACGGCGAGGGCGCTTTTTTAATCCAGAGCGAAGTGAGGGATTCTTTAGTAGAATCCTGAACGTAGCGAGGGATTCAAAGTACGTCGCCCGAACCAAAAACATATTTTGCGCCCGAGCGATACACTCTACTTTTCATCACCCACTATGAAAAAATAAAAGGCGCCTTATATTACCTATTTATTATAATGTACCTACTAATAACATAATAATATGGCATCGCCTTAGGGATAAAAAAAAAACCTGTTATGATGTTATACTGTATTCTATATAAATAAATATTTTTTTTATTCAGCTGGCGGCGGCGCGACTAATGGCCGTCGCACCAGCCAGTCTTTATTCAAACAATATTTGCGTTCGATTTCTTTGCCGCTGAAAACTAAAATGTTCCAAATTCAAAAAGTGCGCGACAAAGAACATTCCGGCGCACTTATAAAGAGGAGCAGGCAAACTCATTCCTGCCCGCAAAAAAAATCTTATAGAAAATACCACCTTTGGGTGCACTTAAAGGCGAACCAAGTCGTCCTTTTCGAATAGATGGGATGAAAATTAGTTTCTTACCTCATCTTGTTTTGATTTGACTTTTCGATCGTGAAAAGTGTATAGATTACTGGCTTTTGGCGCCCCTTTTCGTGACTCCTAGGGCCGCTGAGACGCTGAAAGTTCATCTCTCGATGAATACTTGTCTTATTCTGCAGGTATTACGAGATGCAGCTGCCCGGGGCCCGCATCACGTCTATAAACTGCCGCACTGGTCTGGAGCACGGGCCGATCCTTCTCGGCCAGCTGGGCATCTGTCACAGGCCTTCACAATAGCAGGTACACTACCTTCCTACCATATATTCTGGCATGCTCATAGTTCATATTATTTACTGTAGTTATTATAGACTGTTGACATCTCTTACAGATACCTAGGTACTATGCTATCCTGTATAAGTTTAAATGATTTTGTACGTTTTCAGGATCCCATGTAAAATGATATTCACTGAAAACGGCGCAGCTAAGGTAGCAATGAAGAAATATAATTACTTAAAGTATCTTTTTACTTATAATTATGAAACTTATACTCCTACTCCTTATGTATTTTTAAGTTTACAAATAAAAATGTTTATAAGAACAGATTTATCTTTCCATGAAACTACATAAAATAGTTAAAAACGATCGATAGACCATTTCACTAAAATGTATTACCGTGCATGAAAATCAGGAAATCCACACTTCCAGCAATACAAGGTGATTCATAATATGTACTCCATCCTGAAAAGGGCTTCTACAACCAATTGCCAATAAAGCATCATTGAAAAAACTCCATGCAAAAATCAGCTGTTTTGGGGTCAAATCAGGTCAAACTCAATGAATCAGCTGTTTTAGGTAGCAATCTTGATTCCGAACTTCTTGTACGTTTATTTCTTAGTTAGTAAAAAATCCTATTTTGAGGAAGTTTGTGAAAAAAAAATATGAAAATAATTTTTTTTTCGCAAATATTATTACTTTTTGTTATTTTATTTTCAAAATCTTTAAGAGAAACTTACAGCTAGGTTTACACAACATCAAATGAAAAATATATATAATATAACATGCCTGGGAAGAACAGTGCATTGTTGATAGAATAACCCCCTTTCGGGATGGTATACATGATACGAATCATAATGTAAAAGTTGTTTCTAAAGTACTTACCTAGTAGTTGTTCATTGAAGAATCACTGCTTGTTTACCCAGGTAGATACCTTCTACTTCATACTTGCTCTCTCTACCATAGACTAACTAATCCACAGACTAGGAAGATACTTGAACTAATCAATATCAATCAATGGACCAATCAAAAGATACGGTGGTGTTCATAGACTATGGAACCACTTCGCTCCTTTCTTCCATGGTCTATGCTTGCCAAGGGTATCGGGCGCGGTCCGGCTAAATTAGCAAACGCACTGCGTGTTGTATAGCACCACCATGTACCTACCAACATAGCCCGCAATACAATATCTTTAATTATTATGTAATATATAACTCACTTAAATCTATCTACTACTACTTACTCTCTTTTTATATAAGTACCTATCCATACCTACTATAATTATCCTTATTATATACCTACTGTATATATTATGTTTATTGATGTTCGTCACGTCGCGTCGCCTAGGCCCCGTCAGAAAACCAGCGCCGCACCGTACATAATATTATGTTCGGTGCAGCTTTATGCTGAGACGGGACCCATTTGCCTCACACAACGCATACTACTAAGCCTACCACTTAGCCACCTACCTACCTACTTTTTTATGTTTTCCTACTGCGTTGTGTATTTCCTACCCATAAAGTATTTTTTATGTAGGCTATCCACCTACCTACTGTACCTACCTGCGTTGTGGGTCAAATAAACAAATTTTCTTTCTTTCTTCTTGTAGCTACTTTGGTTACTGGTACCTACTATCAATATGTACCTATAAGATTCTGACTGATTGACACATAGACAAAGCACTTTACCTTGCCAGTAAACATACACTATTAGATACATATTTTAGATTGTGATGTGTTAAGTTTTGTGTGGCTTACAATAAAGAGTTATCTATCTATCTATAATTATGAAAATTTGATGCACGTTCCCAAAAATATAATTTGATAAAAAAATTGTTGTTAATAAAGATAAAAAAGAAGATAATAAATCATTTATTGCCTTTAAATTGGTACTTACAAATATAAAAAAAAGAGCAGGATTCACAAAAAATAATAATAAAAAGGCAAAGTCATCATGGTTAATCATGGTGTAAATACTAGAAACAAAGATAAACTCGCTGTTCCCACAATAAGGTATGTGCGAAGCCTTGGTGAAGCTAGTTATGTAGTAGGTAGGTAGATATATTTATTTTAATAAAACAGTTAGTAGTGGAAATCGTTTGATAGACAGATAAAAAATATTATAATACAATATTTGGTAGGTACTACAGATACACACAATTAACATGGATATAGGTACAATTTGATTTGATAGTTTGCGAATTCATGTTTGGTTCTATAAAAAAAGGAACAAACTAAGTTATGTTAGTATAATCTACATATAATGCACGTATTACGGCACGGTGCGGTATCAGTAGTAGGTATCAGCATTTTTGCTCTAAAAAGATAGCAAATGGGCGGTAGCCTGACCAAACAATACATTTCATCTTCAATCATCTGCCTGCCGCACCGCGGTGAACCGGCTACCCCTGCTACAATGAGTATATAAGACAAGTGCATTCTGTGTGAGGTGTATGAAGACTGAAAATAATAAGGTAAGATTTTACGTAAATACTTTCAAGAACCTAAATAATTAATAATAATTGGTACATAAATAATCGCATCTGTCGTCAGAGACATCTTGTTTTGATTTTATCGTAGCTTGGTTTCAGCTTGGTTTCATACAGGCTTAGCCTAGTGAAGGAAACCACTAGATACTTCCACCGTAAGTTTAAGTTGCAAAGTATTCATAACTGTAGCATTAATTAAGTTACCTATGTAGCTGTATGGTTTTTTGCAGTAATAAATACATTTTTCATTTTCATTTTTCAACCTTCCGATTGTTGTAAAATTTGCGACTTTCTGTCACAAATATTCAAATTTATGTTAACCGGAATGTTGTTGCAGTAGTTGAATCTTTTGATCGAATTTGTAAAACGCTGTTCTTTTTTTGGTTTTTCACAGTGGCAAAGTGAAATGATGCCTAGACAGGTAGTAGCTAATAATATACCTAGATAACCAAGGCCCTAGAATTGTCTAGACCTACTTAGCTTATTATCGCGTAGGCATAGGCCTACGCGGCGTAGCACTAGTGATATTTTTAATGTAACTTCAGTACGTCACTGTGCACCTAGGTACTTTTAACCTGTAAGCAATGAGGATATAAGCCTGTAGGTATTATTTTGTAGTAAATATTTGAATTTTCTAAATTCCAAACATCTATCTTTTGAAATATTGAATTGTATTTCGATCTCGAGTTTGAAAATGAAATGAAAACTCGTTAATTCCAATATTAATCAGCGAGTCATTAGTACCATCGCTGGGTTTCGTATGCACCTAATAACAAGACTGATTATCTTATCGAAGACATTAACTAAGTACCTACTTAGTTTGTGTTACATAATCGAACCCGCACAAAAAGGAGTAAGTGCCTATAGGTAGCCAAGTCATTTATTAAATATGTTTGCCTTGTTGTGTTTTCATTACATTTTGTGTATGAAAGGAGCCTCTAAGAGGCGCATTTTAATCCTTTCAATGCACTGATTCATTCACCGAAAGGTCATAGGCCCTTTTCAGGGCCACCATACCTCAACCTTGTCAATGACCTAATCAATGACTAAGAAAGAATCAGTGAAACGACAGGCAAGCAAGCATTAAATATTAGTAAATATTGAATGTTTTTTCCAACAATTCTTTAGTTCAAGGTGCTAGTCAATAAATAAATAAATAAATAAATATTCCGGACATATCACACACGGTCAACTGATCCCAAACTAGGCATAGCCTGTACTATGGGTACCAGAGACTGATATACATAATAGATATATATTTAACACCCAGACACAGAACAAACATCTGTGTTAGTCCCAAATGTTTGTCCAGTGCGGGAATCGAACCCGCGACCTGTAGCGCAGAAGGCAGAGTTAATACCAACTGAGCTATGAGGCCAGTCACGTAGTGCATTGCCCTTTGCAGTAGGTACATCTACAGGTATCTAAATTAAAATATAATTGGACTGAAGCTGCTGAACTACTGCTTGTTGTAATAATACGTTTGTTGATACCACTTGTCAGGCAATATACCTAGATAGAGATCATTCAAATCAATCTTATCAATAACACTGATCTAGACAAAGTTATCAACGTTCAGAAGTGACTTTATAAGTGTTTTTGTTGTTGTTTGTTGAGTAGATATTCATTTATTCATCGAAATCGCATTGATTGTTTTGAAACTTCTTCAATCTAGTTGAATTCACGTTGAGATAGTCGAGACACGCACGAACCTATGTCTCAGGTAAAAAGCAATCTTTATACGGTTCGTGTTCGTTCGTAGATAAAACCATGAAGAAAAATACATTAAAAGACACACGCTTATCAGGACACTAAGAAGGAATAGAATAGAATAGAATAATCGTTTATTTTAGCAAAAGATTACATGGCCGATTAGGTGGTGAACACAAAAGTATACACATTTAGATTTACATATAACTTAAAATATATCCGGGGCCACCACGGCCATATATCTTAAAATATATGGCCGTGGTGGCCCCGGCTGAAGAATAGGCCCCTCCATATCTACCTATCCGCGGATGTCGTAAGAGGCGACTAAGGGATGAAAGCTAGGGGATGGGCAGCAGCGTCCCTCATTTTAACAACGATAGCTCTAACTGCGCTCGCCAACCCGCATGCCCAGCGTGGTGAGTATGGCCAAATCCCCCCACATGATAAGGAATTTGCTCTGTCTGTGGGGGAGGCCATGTTCAGCAGTGGATGTCGTACGGCTGAAATGATGATGATGATGAAAATATATCACATAGTTTAAGTATACAAATATTAGATATGCTGTATATACAGAAGAAATGAGAACCAGACCTCCTCTCCCAATTCCTGATAGACTTGAGAGAGGTACCTCAGGCAGGACCGTGAAGTCAGGAATCTTGGCTACTGCAGCTGAACTCGTAAATCATGAAGCGTCATAATATTTTGAACCGTTAGAGATATCGGTCAGTTCCTATGATGAGCACAGTAGCGAAGCTAGATTTTGAATGACAATGAACGACTATGAGAGTTTTAAGTTTTGAATTGTTGTCTTGCCCTTGTTGTCTTGTGATAGTTCCTTCAGGCGGAACTTCAAACTTTCTCTGTAAGGGAATGGGAATGAAAGGACAAAAAATAATAGAGATACGTTCTTTTTAAAATATTTGATTAGTGTGAATTATCGGTACGGTTTTCTTTGTCTAATTAAATAGAACACAATTCAAACGTAGGTACCTATCTATATTTTGAGCGCGTTTTCATTTTGACCTAATTAATTAAAAATCCTCTAGGGTATATTTCAGAAATGGCACCAGCAGCTGGCCTGGGATCCACGTGCTGCAACAGCAGCGGTGGCGTAGTGGGCGCCACCATATCCGCCGCGCTGCAATTCTTCGCAGCCTCGCAGTGCCTGGTGCAGGAACCATGGCCACATGATGCTGAAATTGCCAGTAAGTCCTCACTGATGCAACTAACTATTTTGTAATGCCAGGTTATGTAATGGGCTCAATTACGCTTTATTTAAATAACTCTTCAATAGTGAGGTGATGAAATTCTGCGCCGTAAATTCGTGTTGAGTCTACGATTTCCGTGCCCAATGAGAAGTTTAATCTTTTTCAGATGGATCAAGTTTCGACTTTATAATAGTGGGAGGTGGAACAGCGGGCTCCACGCTGGCTGCTCGATTAGCAGAGACTAATATCTTCACGGTGTTACTGGTGGAGGCTGGCCCGGACCCTCCGCAGGAAAGCATCGTAAGTCTAAACACAATGTATCACCATTTAAACCTTCAAATGACACGCAGTTAAACTAAAGGTCGATCCATTTCTTCCTTTCAGGTACCAGCATTCCACAGCGTGCTCATAACCAGTCCATTCGACTGGAACTTTACAACGGTAAACGATGGACTTTCAGGCCAAGCCTTGGCAGGAGGCAGCCAGAAGCAGCCTCGCGGGAAGATGCTCGGAGGCAGCGGGTCTATCAACAATATGATCTATGCAAGGGGATTCCCCGCTGACTATGACGAGTGGGCTGCCATAGCAGGCCCTGACTGGAGCTGGGAAAGCGTCTTACCATACTTTAAAAGAACTGAACGAATGACAGATTTGCAGATAGTCAATAACGAGGAGTTGATGAAATATCACAGTCGTAATGGTGAAATAGAAGTATCAGGACTCAACAGTACTTCGGAAGAAATTAAACGGTATTTAGAAGCGTTTAAAGAAATAGGTTTCAATGTAGTCGACGACATGACGAACCCTCACAAAATTGGAGCTGGGAAATTCTCTCATACTATAACAGACGGAAGAAGGGACAGTTCATTGACCGGGTTATTGAACAAAGCTACTGGTGATAACGTTTTCGTGTTGAAAAATGCGTTGGTGACTCAAATTATTTTTGAGAATGATATAGCTGTTGGAGTGAAAGTACTGTCTGATGGTGATGAGATGAACTTCTATGCCGAGAAGGAAGTTGTAGTATCCGCTGGCACCTTTAACACACCGAAACTTTTAATGCTGTCTGGTATCGGTTCGAAAGACCACTTGGACAGTATGGACATTGGCGTTGTTAAAGATATACCGGAGGTAGGAGGCAATCTTCACGACCATGTCATGTTTTTGAACTACATTGCAGCGGATAATGGTACGTGTTACACGAGTGAAGCCTCACAGTATATGGATGTGATTAAGTACTTATACGACAGGACAGGGTCTCTATCAAGCGCTGACAGTATGGGAGCCCTGCTCGCGCTGAACCGCTCCGAGCCGAACACTCCGGATTTTGCCTTCTACCCGACATGCACCCCGCAAGGGTTTCCGTTTTACGAAGGCTGTATTTCTGTTATCGGTCTGAGCAGTGAAATATGCGCGCAACTTGACGCTTTGAATCAGAATAATGAGTTGCTTTCCATCGCTGTTGTTCTACTCAAACCCAAATCTAGAGGGATGGTTCAACTGCGCTCCACCGATCCTCAGGATGAACCTATGATCTTCTCTGGGACGTTCGACAATCCGAAAGATTTGGATGATTTCCCTAAGGCTGTGGACGTCGTGCACTCTTTAGCGAAGACTGCTTACTTTAAAAAGAAGTCGGCACGTGTTGTTGATGTTAAAATTGAAGTTTGCAATGGTCTGGAAGGGTCTGAGGAGGTAAAATGCAAGGCTAGAGCGATGGCAACGTCTGCGTGGCACGCTGTCGGTACTGCTGCGATGGGGCAAGTCGTTGACGGAAAGTTAAGGGTGATTGGTGTTCAGCGGCTGAGGGTGGTGGATGCTAGTGTGATGGCCAAAGTGATAAGGGGCAACACCAACGCCCCTGTCGTTATGATAGCTGAGAAAGCCGCGGACTTTATTAAAAAAGACCATGGAATAATAACGTAAATTATGGAATAAACAGGCCACTAACCAAATAATCATAAGTGCGGTTGCAGGCCAGTGAAGAAAGTGATTAGATTACATTTTTTTTTTTTATGAATAAATTGACGAGTTTTAGATATTATTTTTGTGCTTTCATACTATTATCAGTATTAATTAGGCAAGCAAGTATACATTTTCATTGACTGAGGTGTATGTACCTAACTAGCAGATGCTCACAGTTCTGCTCACGTGATGTATCGACCAGAACCGTTGCACGCCTTCCGACATCATCAACAGCCTATGGTCATCACCTCCCGTTAAATATTTAATGAAAACTACCAATCTCTTTATCCGACTCCATCTTAAAAAATAGCGCAATATCTGACTGTACAAATCACAACGATTAAGGGTTTTTATTTTGACTTTGGGGTCCTTAAAATATTTGCAGCTCAAGAATTAAAGCGTGTCATTAACTTTAACTGCATCGAAGTATACTCTTATAACGGTTTAAAAAGTAAATCGCTATTTTTTGTATGTACATGTCAAATTAAATTGGTCTTCTACCAACGGTTGTTGACATAAAGAGCATTTTTATTTTTATTAAAACTATATTTTGTATGAAGCGAAATTTCAAAATTCCTTCCTTAGCACACTGCGTATCATAACCAACACACCCTCCAAATCTCAAGTCTCTACGGTGCCTTTTATATGTCAGTCATTCAGTCAGTCAGGGCTTTGATTTTTATAATATTGATTAATGATGAATTATTGTTGTGACTTATTAGTAATTAACTACGTATATTTAAGCAAATAATAATAATTAATTGATATGTACCTAAATGAAAATAAAATAATCTCTAGTTTACTTTTGTTTTTTTATTTGTAACTTAACTCATTTTGGTCAGCTAGTAAGTTGGTCTTTGAATTAATTTGCCCCAAAACAGCGTTGAGTTTTTTCAATCAAAAATTCACATTCAACACAGACAGAAGTCAGGAAGAAACAAAACAATAGGTTAAAAATAGGGAAACAAAAGTCAGGACCGCAACATAAAAGTATGTACCTACCCAGGTATAAATAAATAAGTAACTCAGGTAGGTTCATTGCCCAATTACTTAATCGAAGTAATGGTTACACAGTATTATGCCTCCAGGAAGTGTTGCATATTCAAATGGTCACCACCCGATGCTCATTAGCAATAGTTTCCCCCCGTGAAAGGGCAGAACGTAACAATACGCAAAGTTACCTACAGTCACCGTTGGGACACGCTGCGTGTTGTGATTGCCAACAAGACTTCACAAGCAGACATAGTCATCGAGGATCAACGATGTTGTCATCAATCAGTTACCTATACAGCCATCTTTGCACGACAAACAAAATATCCACGATTGATCTGTTTGCTTGTCTTGTCACTGATTCTTTCTTGGTCACCTGTATTAGGTCAGTGACTAGGTTGTGGTATGGTGGCACTAAAAAGGGCCTATGACCGTCGGTGAAAGAATCAGTGTAGTGAAAGGATTAAAGTGCGCCTCTAAGTAAGGCTCATTTCGTGCACATGTCACATGTCTTCGAATTTGAGGTTCTAGGACATGTCGGTTTCCTCACGATGTTTTCGTTCACGTTAGAGAGCAATAGTATAGCGCACATAAACCGAATGGAAAATAAATTCATTGGTACACGAGCGGGATTCGAACCCATGACCTGTGGAAGGCCTGACATGATTGGAAGGCAGGGCCACTACCACCACTCCACCAGTGCGTTATACATAGTAAGTAAAATAATAAAACTGAAATCACACTGGGTGAAAGAAAGGGTGAAAGACTAAAGACAAAAGCTACTGAACCGACTCAAAACATATTCTTATTCTTTATTGTACACAGAAAACACATACAAAAAACAAACTAAATGAAAGGACATGTACAAAGGCGAGCTTAACCCTAAAAAGAGTTTTCTTCCAGCAAACCTTTGAGGCTAGAGATAGAGGTAGGGTTCGTATACAAGATCTTTTTTACTGCCCCCTGAGCGAATGTCGCAGGACGTTGTTATATATTCTATGCTATTCTAATTAGATTTGACTTTTTGTATTATTTGACATTATTATTGATTGACGAATTCTTTTTAAATTTTGATTAGGTAGGACATTATGTAATTTGTATTTATTGTGGCAAATTTTTATTTTTGTTATTTGACATGCATGGATTGACGAATTTTTCTATTTACTTTTTATTAGGCTTGACATTATGTAATTTTAATTTATTAATTGAAGATATATGTTTGTTGTTTCTTAACTTAAAATTAATTTTATAAAATGTTTGATATGTATAATAATAATAATTTAAAGGATAGAAGTACACTGTTGCATTAGGTGCTCCTGTAAAAATAGTGTTACTTTTCGTATAAATAAATAAATAAATAAGACCAATGAAAAAAAAAATAGTAGATGTATAAACAAATATTGTACCTAGAATAGCATATAGGCTACTTTTTATCTAGGAACCACGCGAGCGAACCCGCGGACGATAGCTAGTAAAACATAAATTAAACGACGCTTACATACATTTATCAAAATGGGGCTCAAAAGTCAAGTAACCACAAGGTGGGCATTAAGGTCAGTTACCTGCCAGGCTATTGTGTAAGCAAGATGGTAATGAAGATCGCAGATTGATCTGAAGTTTTTCAAACATGAAAAGAAAGAAGCTGAGATCTTGAAGTTTTCCCTTGTCAAGTTTGGAAAGTTTTGAATGTTGCTAAGATAAATAAATAAATAAATATTCCGGACATATCACACACGGTCAACTGATCCCAAACTAGGCATAGCCTGTTCTATGGGTACCAGAGACTGATATACATAATAGATTAATATTTAACACCCAGACACAGAACAAACATCTGTGTTCACACAAATGTTTGTCCAGTGCGGGAATCGAACCCGCGACCTCTAGCGCAGAAGGCAGAGTTACTACAAACTGAGCTATGAGGCCTGTCAAGCTTGTTAAAATTACCCTCAAAGTTACGATCTTCATTGCCATTACGCTTACGCAATTGTTCCACTGGGTACTGGGTACTGGTATGGTGTGCACGGTTTATTTATTTATTTATTAAATAGGATCGCCAACAGCACATGTATCAAACATTCAACAATATTAAGCTATGTAGACTAAGGACTGATACAATAGCCAATAACAGGCGAACACAGCATTGGTAGGGACAATTTTAACCTATAAAGAGTTTACAAACTTTAAATAATAATAAATAAATAAATAAATCTTTATTCATTACCTTAGTGCTACGAATAACATTGAGAATTAATATCTAATTAAGGGTAACAAATGAAACGATGCCTGAACTAGGAAAACCTGTGTCTCAGGCGGTAAAAGGCTAATATTAATAACTAAAGTTGGTACTTATGAATATTCAAATTAATTAACTTAAAATCTGTAGCCTATAAGTTAAATTTAAATGCTATTTAGGGCTAACTTAAATACATGGGCAAGTATTAGACTAGGACATAAGTGTACTTTAAAGTGGCTTGGAAGGTTCCTCCACAGAAATCGACTCCATGTTTTGACAGGTGCACGACAAACGTCTGCGCACGTGCTCCCCTAACTTTTTGTTCACTTCCGGTTGATTTGAAACGGAAGGAAGTTGTACAAGGGATACTTTTGGTGCAGGGAACGGTCGCAAACAAACAAGCTTTCTAAAAAAATTAAAGAATTATTATCATCATCATCTTCCTGCCCTTATCCCCCATCACTTGGGGTGTCGGCACAACATGTATTCTTCTTCCATTTCGACAGGCCTCATAGCTCAGTTGGTAGTAACTCTGCCTTCTGCGCTAGAGGTCGCGGGTTCGATTCCCGCACTGGACAAACATTTGTGACTAACACAGATGTTTGATCTGTGTCTGGGTGTTAAATATTTATCTATTATGTATATCAGTCTCTGGTACCCATAGTACAGGCTATGCCTAGTTTGTTATCAGTTGACCGTGTGTGATATGTCCGGAATATTTATTTATTATTTCCCTCTATCAGTCTTCATCTCAGCACTCACTCCTTTCTTACCCATATCCACTTTCACAGTCCATCATTTTTTGGCATACCTATATTGAAGAATTATGTAATAAATAAATAACACCTAACAGTCACATACATAGTCCTGACACCAGGATTCCATGTGTCGTGGGTATTAGAAACTACGAGTACCTACCGTGGTACCACAACACCCCGACCCGGAACAAATATTTGCAAAGCATGGAAACATTTGTCCCGTAGCGGGAATCGTACCCCTTACTTAGTTGGTTAGACTGGCCTCATAGCTCAGTTGGTAGTAACTCTGCCTTCTGCGCTAGAGGTCGCGGGTTCGATTCCCGCACTGGACAAACATTTGTGACTAACACAGATGTTTGTTCTGTGTCTGGGTGTTAAAATATATATCAATTATGTATATCAGTCTCTGGTACCCATAGTACAGGCTATGCCTAGTTTGGGATCAGTTGACCGTGTGTGATATGTCCGTAATATTTATTTATTTATTTACCTCTTTGGGGGGCACTCCCTCACACTCACCCGTTATGCTACCGAGGGCTTCATCATGACTTTAATTTGAGCAGGAGTTTAGGTACCGACATACTTACCACTAAATTGCCCAGTATGTCCCTAATGCAAACGAACAACACACCATCTTGACACAGTTTTATATTTGAGGCAATTTGAATAATTTATTTTATCTGTTTAGGTTGTATGGCTTTCTTTCTACAGTTTCTACATCGACGAAACTGCGGCCGGTTTCTAATGGCTTTGTTATAGGTAGGTAGGTCTTTATTTTATGGAAACCATTCAATTTTTAAATAATGTTTTTGCATATTTTGTTCGAGTTCTTTGCAGTCTACATAAGTAAATAACTATCACATTGGATGGAGTGGCGCTCATCAAAACATTCGCATTTTTATTCGTATGAACGGGACATAACAGAATTACTTATCTACAACAAGCGGAAGATGTTAGGTTTTCTTCCAGCCAACCTATGGTTGGTAAATTAAGAATGCACCGGTATCGTTCGAGACAGGCGCTTTCACTTCACCTGCGCGTGGCAGACGCTGGTGGCTGTCGGCTCAAGTAAGTAACATCATTGCGGAAATTTATATTCTACGAGTATAGCAACGTTTTATGACGATTCTTCAATGATCCATCTACAGACTCCACCAAGAAGACCTTAGAAGAGTAGGAAAATAAACATAAGTAGGTCTTATTATTCTGATCAGGAAGCGGACAATCAATAGGTTTACCTACTAAAAATTATACATTATATTTTAGGTAAAAAATGAAGTAAGAAGATCAGATATTATAAATGGAATACTTCAAATTTAGGGTAATTGAATCACTCTCGCTTGAGTTACGTATATAACACTTACCTAGGTATATTATGCCAACACGAGGAAGTACACACACTTGGAGCTGGCCATAACTCATCTAATGGACCATCTTCAACTGTTTCATTGCAATTACTATCAATTAATACACACAATACAGTCTCTCGCTTGCCCCAACAGATGGTGGTAGATAGTGCACAATAGGTATTAACCACTCTCTCCACCACCTGTAGGTACGGGCGCGTACACCTTACATACTATGGAAGAAATATTAGCACTGATATAAAATACAGTACGGATTAATCTATGGAACGCTCGCATTCGACATTAGAACGTAATATTATCACGAGTCGGTTCAGATTCTGTACGAGAAAATAATATGGCCTACGCTTGCTTTCACCACAAGCCTACCGGCTGCAAGATTAAAAGCATCCAAACCAAATTGAACCAAAAATCTGTGTCATTAAACTCGTTTTCCATCGAAGCCGATTCTCAGTGAAAGGTCTGTCTCTCAACTCTCAACAACAAGTCGCAGATTACACGCAGACGCGAGGTTAGTTTACGTTGTACCGCGGCGCGCACTGCACGTAGTGATGTCCACGTGACGCAACGCGATGTCGGACACGGAGCGCGCATCACCGGACACCCCCCACGCGTACAACACTAGCGCACCCACCGCCACAGTCTCCAGCCTCAAATCGGAGGATTCCACCGAACATTTAATATGCAAAACCCCGCAGAAAACCAAAAAAACCAAGGAAAACAAAGTGAAAGAACAAAGTGTGACTTCGAAGAGTGTGGAAGCGGGGAGTGAAGTTCCTAACAGCAGGAGACTGGTTGTGTTCTTAGGGTTAGGGCAGGTAGTTCTGGGGGCGCTGCTGGTGGGGGCGGGGGCGCTGGCGGTGGTGAAGGGCGCGGCGCTGTCGCGGGTGGGCGCGGGGCTGTGGGCGGGCTGCGTCGCCGTCGTCACCGGCGTCGTCGGCGTGCTGGCCGGCATCAACGACTGCTATGGATTGTATGGACTTGGAAGCGGGTCAGTACAACTTACTTATTTCTATACCTACCGGTACTCGATAGGCGTGGCTCCTGTTCGATGCTTTATCTAGGAGGCTGGTGGATGAGACCAATGACCGAAGGGCTGGTGCTTACCTCGGACAAATGATCAGTATAGCGATCCAACGAGGTAACGTCGCCAGCCTTTTGGGCACGCTGCCTGTGGTTGGTGATCTGAACTCTGTTTTCTACTTGTAGTCGTAGTCGTAGACAACAGAGTTCATTTCTAGTATAATATTATTTTAGTTTAATTTACAACTGTTATTATTATTATTTTTCTGTTACTAAATAAAAGCAAATAAAACCTGTACTCTTATTCCAAGATATAAGATATTTAATTGCATAAATAAATTGTAAGCTACAAGGAATTGTTGTATCCTTTTATAGCACTGGTTCTGAGTAGGGCAAACGTCAAAATAAGTCAATTATAGATAGATAGATAGATAAAAAAAATATTTGGCACTACAGACACACACAATTAACATAGATTAACAATTTTAATTATCCTAATAACCTAATCCTACTAATATTATAAATGCGAAAGTTTGTGAGGATGTTTGTATGTTTGGTGTTCCATCACGCCGTAACGGCTCAACCGATTTCGTTGAAACTTGGAATAGGTAAAGTTATTTACCTAGAATAGCATATAGGCTACTTTTTATGTAGGTACCACGCGGGCGAACCCGCGGGCGGAAGCTAGTAATATTATAAATGCGAAAGTTTGTGAGGATGTTTGGATGTTTGTTATTCAATCACGCCGTAACGGCACAGCCGATTTCGATAAAACTTGGAATATAAAGATTTCTTTACCTAGAATAGCATATACGCTACTTTTTATGTAGATACCACGCGAGCGAAGCCACAGGCGGAAGTTTGTATTATAAATATATAGTTATTAGTGACCATCTCACGGTGACCTGTAATGGTAACCTTTAAGTCTTTGGTATAAGATTCAAACTGCAATGATTCATGAGACTACGTGAAATGGAATATATCTAACCCACCACTTAATTACGGCTATTCTATGAGCCAAAAATGTGTGTCATAAAGGTCACTGACCTACTCACAACAAAATAAATATCATACTAACTTCTATTCATGTCCAAACCAACAATAACAGCCGTCGGTCAAAGCGAAACTTTAAGCCGTAGAATAAACCAGTAGTTACTTACTTACTTGTCTTGTCACTGATTCTTTCTTGGTCATTCAGTATAATAAGGTCAGTGACCAGGTATGGTAATATCGGTCACCACACAAAAAAAGATGATCTTCTCTGCACAGTGAACATTATGTGAGTAATATGAATAATGATATGCTAAAGCTAAGGTACCCATATATTCTAACATGTCTCTGACTACCCCCATAGACATCTTCATGTATCTGATCGCCAGGATCTATAAGGATGTCTACCATTCTTGGGAATAATAGTTGTAAGACAAATTTCTAAAGGGACGGTAGATAGATAGCTGTGGGCACATCCTTAGACCACCCATCACAGAACTCTAGATAGGTACCTATGAATCATTAATTTATACCTACAAATAGCTCCAAAGTGGGTCCCTCAGTTGGCCTGAATAGCAATTAAAGGACTGGTCCCCAATTCTACTTGAATTAGTAATTTGGCTTCAAAATGACAATGGTTCAATGGCAAAATGACCACTTTTGGTATTTTGCTATCACAGTCGTATTTTAATGGCAGTCATTGTTGAACCAATGGAACAATGAAATCAAAGCAATGAAGATGGCGACAATCGTAACTGAATGATAATGGTGCGATCATCATTTTTAAGTCATTGAATTAGTAGAATTGGGGGCCAGAACGACGTAGTGTAGGAATGCTCCTCACAGTAGGTGGATGGAGAAGGCTCAAGACCGTTTGTCGTGGCCTTCATTGGGGGAGACCTATGTCCAGCAGTGGACTTCTGTAGGCTGATGATGATGATGATTAGTTAAGCTAACTATATTTTATCATCAAGACTGTATGATTTGTTAAGAATTTGAACCTACGACCTTTAAAGGCGTAAGTTCCACTGCGCCGAGTCTAGAGAAAGTCGTGACGCAATTTCAAAGGAGCCACTTTTACTCAAACTTATAGAGAAGTAGGAAATGCAAATTCAAATATTCAGGCACGGTTTCCTAAAAAGCGTTGACCATAACGTGACGGCAGTAACTGCGTCTTCGTGTGTAGAAGCAGGATATGAGCCTAAGTTACTCCCTATAATATCAATTCTCTGACTGGCCTCATAGATCAGTTGGTAGTAACTCTGCCTTCTGCGCTAGAGGTCGCGGGTTCGATTTCCGCACTGGACAAACATTTGTGACTAGCACAGATGTTTGTTCTGTGTCTGGGTATTAAATATTTATCTATTATGTATATCAGTCTCTGGTACCCACAGTACAGGCTAAGCCTAGTTTGGGATCAGTTGACCGTGTGTGATATGTCCGGAATATTTATTAATTTATTTATTTATATTCTCCTTGAAAAGCATATTTAGAATAGAATAGAATAGAAATATCTTTATTCATAGCATCATGAAACCTTAAAATTACCCAACACCATAAGGACTATACTAAGACTACAAACTAAGACTATAAAAAAGGAAACTTAAATGCTATGAAATGGCGTCCGACACAGCATTAGAAAACGTTTACATAAAGAAAACACGAAGCACGAAAAGATCTAGACAAACAAACCTAAAATACAAAATATACCAACACACAAAACTAAAACAAACAATTACATTTTAATAAATAATTACAACGAAAAGGAATCAGAACAAGCGTAAATTTATATACATTGAAATCATGTCTCGCTTTTTCCGCCTATGAAGTAAGTAAAAATTCTACATTATGTAAATAGTAAAACTAGATCCAGAAGGCAGCACCCCGAAAATAACCCTCGACGATATCCCTCTGTAGACATCATATGGATCTTTTTTTTTTTTTATTTTTTTTTTATTGGAGATGGTTAGGTTTTGACCACCATCTTACTTTTGCAAGTGAGATGTGGCCTAAGACGGAGCACGCTTTACCAGAAGGAACTTATTAACTCTAGATTTGAAGACTCCTAGATTGTACTCATCCGGGAAAACAGACGCTGGCAGATCGTTCCACTCTTTGCCATATCATTTGCTTTGGCTCTGAACACATAGCATAGCTGTGACTGTTTTATGCTTGGGAACTAAGTCGTATGCCGATTAAGAAATCGGCACACGACTTAGTTACTACCTATTATTTTTAACTAATATTTATTTATCAACTTTTTTAAAAGCGGCCGATAAAATCGTACGACAGCGCTTCTCTTCGTACGGAGAACATGCGATATGACATGCTCAAATTATTTTAAAGTTATCCTTACACCTTCTGAATAAAGTTTGTTCAGTAGAGGTAAAGATATATATATATTTTTTTTCCTGGCATAAAAACATGGCTTTAGTCAATATCTTGGTGTGGCGCTATGCATCACAGAAAGTGGTTCTGCGTAGTAACGATGACCACAGCTTAAGATTTTGCTGAATAACCTAATCTCTGCACGTAACGGTTGGCACAGAACCAATAAAAACCCAATTAATTATGTGAAGAACCATTATGTAGGTACGTTGTTTTCGTGTTTTACTAGCTTATAGATTTCAAGTAGGAATGAATGAATGAATGAATGAAATGAAAGTTTGGATGGATGTTTCAAACAATTGGCGTGATTGATATTGTTTGGTAAACAAAGTAGTTTCGTACATAAGTACAGTTCTGTAAAATTATGACAAAAACAAGATTGTTTTCCCCTGAACTACTAAAATGGAATGTAGGTACAGAATTATGAAATCGGAATGTAATTCACGTGTTTACTTACCTTTATTTGTCCATAATTTGAGTAAGCAGCCAATTACGTGCACGGCCAATTAGGTACCTACCGATCGTTCCATTACGTAACTGCGACAAAATAAACAAAGTACGTATTGCCGCGGCTCGCAGTGACAGACAGACGGACGTGACCGCTCTAATGAACCTGCCAATTTGAGACTAATTCTGGTATTTTTAGTCGTTAATATTTTTCACTCCGCGAACGCGAAGGATTTTAAGGAGAAAATTTAAGAAAAATCTGACAGCTATTTTGATAAATATATTGTCAGTCTGATTGATGTTAGTGTAAAAGAAGTGAAAAAACACTCCACTATAGGTAGTTGAGATCGTTATGACCATTTTCGGTAGACAATTTTATCATCTATGTATTTTGTGCTCACATGGCTATCCTATCCTACAAATATTATAAATGCGAAAGTTTGTGAGGATGTTTAAATGTTTGTGGTTCAATCACGCCCAAACGGCCAAACGGATTAGGATGAAATTTGAAAAGCTTTTTATCTTCATAGGTAGCACGCGAGCTAAGCCGCGGGCAGAAGCTTAAATAAAACAGGCAAAATAAAACAGAAAATATCTGCATATATTGGATGGGTGACCGCCAGTGGCATTAATAACTTTGGAATGCATGTGTGTGTCTTGCTGATGCGAAAGGTTACATCATCACAGCTAGCTACCATGAAGCTTTAGATCTACCTACTCTTAGTTTATTAATGATGATAGTCTGTGGCTTTCACTGTGGTCACTCACAGTCGCCGGTCACTCAGATCGCAGTGTCGTAATCAATACTTACATATTGCGCGTAGGCATGTATTAAGTGAATTAGTATAGAATAGAAAAACGTTTATTTTGTTACCAATACAATCAGACTTAACATAACACAATACAAAAAAGGAGTTTATTTACAGAAAGAAACTTAAAACTAATACAAGTTAATATTTACAAAATACACAAGAAACAGTTGAATCATCTAAAGACCGTTACAAACGATCTATCAACTGATCCAGATCACTACCAGTCGGAAGCGTCCCCAAGACGCTGGCGGAATTGCCACGCTGGATGGCAATGCTAATTCGCTGGGCCAAATAAGAGCCAGCTCTCGGGTCACGCGTCGCTTCGATCAGACGTCCTGATATCTTTTTGAAAACCCGGAGGGCACCGTTTCCCCACGGACCCAGGGTCTCAACCCCAAAAGACTCAAATATGTAAGCCCTATCAAGACTAACATATTTTCGCCTTTTGAGATTCTCGGCCGAATCTGCCGCCGCACCCGCCCTAACTGATGTATAAATAAATGTAAAATAATACAAAAAATGCAATTCAACATCATGGTAACAAAAATGGCCACCACTGGCATATATAATTTGCCTCTTTATCTAATTCCAAGTGCGACCACGGAAGACCTTTGGTATGAACTGCTCTGCCCTAGCACATGCTGAGTGGTGGCCATTTTTGTCACCATGATGTTGAATTGCATTTTGTTTGTGTTGTGTTATGTTAAGTCCGATTGTATTGGTAACAAGTAAACGTTTTTCTATTCTATTCTAATTTTAATGTCATTTTTTTTTTTAATATTCCGGACATATCGCACACGGTCAACTGATCCCAAACTAGGCATAGCCTGTACTATGGGTACCAGAGACTGATATACATAATAGATACATATTTAACACACAGACACAGAACAAACATCTGCGTTAGTCACAAATGTTTGTCCAGTGCGGGAATCGAACCCGCAACCTCTAGCGCAGAAGGCAGAGTTACAACCAACTGGGCTATGAAGCCAGTCACTTTACCAGACATTTATACCTAACGCTTGCTTGCTTTGCTTGCGATTATTCGGGAAAAGGTAACAGCTTGCTTGTTTGACGTGTCACTGATTATTTCTTCGTCACCCTGTATTAGGTTAGTGAACTGGTTGAGGTATGGTGGACCTGAAAAGAGCCTACGACCGTCGTTGAAAGAATCAGTGTAGTGAAAGGATTAGAGCGCCCCCTGTCCTTTCGTACACAATTTATATCTATCTATCATATCTATAACTTTTTGTCCAGTTACCACCCGCGACTTCGCGCGATTGCATAAATTGTACCTAGCCTTTATGCTATTTTAGGCAAAGAAATATCTACTCCAAGTTTCATCGAAATCGGTTGAGCCATTACCGCGTAATTGAACCACTAAGATAAAACTTTCGTTTATAATATTAGTAGGATTATAATCCGGAACTCAGCACGATCGTTCTAATAGAAAACAAGTAGAAATAAAAGATAAAAAACCGAAGTATCCATCGGCTACAATATCAAAAGAGTTTTTACGTAGCACGCACCGTCACAGTGGGTATCAGTGCTGCGGCTGTCCGATGCGCTCTGCCGCGTTCTGTTCCGGTCTGCGCACGCGCACGGTATGCGCCGGCGCAAGTGCATCGCCTTATCAATATGTACCGAAAATAATATTGTGATGGGTGGCTGGTATTAATTTTATAAAGTGGCTGCGACAAACAAGAAACTGTACCTATTGACTTCGGAAGCGCGTTCACTATGTTGTTCAAATAAATAAATATTCCGGACATATCACACAAGGTCAACTGATCCCAAACTAGACATAGCCTGTACTATGGGTACCAGATACTGATATACATAATAGATAAATATTTAACACCCACACACAGAACAAACATCTGTGTTAATCACAAATGTTTGTCCTGTCGAACCCGCGACCTCTAGCGCAGAAGGCAGAGTTACTACCAACTGAGCTATGAGGTCAGGCAAAACATTTTGTGTAACAAATACAAGTATTTATTACACAAAATATTAAATTGAATAAGTAAGTACCTGTAGGATAGGTTATGCCAACACTTAACTTTATGTAGGTACCTCAAGTAAGTTATGAATTTTGTAGACATAATTTGCAAGAAGTTTTACCACTCTGCTCCTATGGGAATAATATCTTGAAATCTGGGGAAGGACATTATTTACTTTTTAATCCATATAAGCGAAGCCATTGGTGGAAGCTAGTTAAATATAATGCACACCAACAGTATCTAACAATGCATTCAATAATTTACTGGGCTTTTTGTCCATCTTTCGCGGCGGTGTGCTACGCGAGCTCGTTGAAGTCTTTTGTAGGGACATTCGGATAGTTGCAGCACAAAACATTTTGACAAGTGACTTTAAAAATACTTTTAAAGTCAACTAACGGGGCCCTCCGGGTTTTCAAAAAGATATCAGGACGTCTGATCGAAGCGACGCGTGACCCGAGAGTTGGCTCTTATTTGGCCCAGCGCATTAGCATTGCCATCCAGCGTGGCAATTCCGCCAGCGTCTTGGGGACGCTTCCGACTGGTAGCGATCTGGATCAGTTGAGCTATCTATAGATCGTTTGTAACGGTCTTTAGATGGCTCAACTGTTTCTTGTGTATTTTGTAAATATTAACTTGTATTAGTTTTAAGTTTCTTTGTGTAAATAAAATTCGTTAAAATACTTTTAAAATGTAGGAATTAACCTTTTAAAACTACCTAAGTACCATCATCATCATCATCAAGTATGCACGCTGATAATTACATTAAACAATACTGCAATGGCACATGGCATCGCAATTTTTCGGTGAATATTCGGATGCTTCTTCCTATACCCATCTATATGACCCGTGTTATGAATAGAAATGTTAAAATATTATGTGAAATGACAGACAAGGTTGGAGATGAAGACCATATGTCCAGCATTGCGAAAAAAAGTTAGTTTTTCCTACACGTTTTTCAAAAATATGTCATATTCAAATTCAGAAATATTGCAAAATGCTTAATTTTAACCAAAGTTTCTAGTTGGTGTATGTGTGTAGGTACTTAAAATGTGTTCATGAGTTTTCCTATTTCAATTCAATTCAATTCATTTATTATTTCAATTGGGTACATTTTCAAACATTATTAAATAATAGATTGTAGTACACATATGAACGTCAAACATAATAATCAAACACAATAATATAACAAATGTGTTTATGTAGTTTATGAGTGAAAACTTGTAATATTGTAAACATTCCACAGATTTTCGCACGCATACTAGTTAGGTATTAGTAATCTGTTAGTGAGTGAATAGGTACATACCTGCCCACCCGTAAACCTTGCAAGTAATATTTGCAAGAAAGCGCAGCAACGGTACCGTTCTAATGCATTTCTACTTCCTGATGACTGCGTTCATGTAGGTATGGTTATTCGCACATGACGACAGAAGGCGTAGTGCGAGTTTTGAGCGTTTCTCCGTGTAGTGTCTACTTTAGGTTAGGTATTTAAGGATACCTGCATTCCTTAACTTATGCTGTCTCCGGGGGACAACTGACAGTGACAGATAACAGATTTTTTTTTTTGAAGTTTTTTCCCTTTCGGGCTGGCTATGGCATCTAGGCCTTACCACCAAGTCTTACGTTGATATTTCTTCGTAGTTATTTTTATCTTTCTTCTTCATTTTACTTCTTAGTCATGGTCAAGACACCGTCAAGTCAAGTCTAATTCAGTTTTAGTAAGATAAGATGGTGGCTATTTTACTAAAACCACAAGGGACCTCTAGGCGCCAACTCGAAAAAGGACGATACACGCAATCATTTCATTTCACTTCACTTGTGCGGTTTACTCAAAACAATATTACGCAAAACACCACCATAATCACATAATATCATTCAATTTAACACTAGTTTTGTAAAATAAATTGAGAGCACAACATCACTTTCTCAAGTTCCCGCCAAAAAGTCAGATAACAGATGACACCTGAGATGGAGAGATGGATACATACTCTCTGGGAGTCATTCAGTCTGTGGTCAAGCCGGCACGAGCAGGCGCGCGGAAGTCACTGTGAGACTGTGAGATATTATATGTGATATAATAACAACGAGGGAGTTGTCCTGCTAGGAACCAGTGAGATTAAAGGCATACACCACACTCCGTATACACGCTCTATACATTTGAGGCTAAGGCCAAACGAGCGCAATTTTGCAAATGTCATGGTTTTGCGCATTGGGTTCAAAACGTAGTTATTGAACTGAGAAGAAGAAGAATAAGAAGACGGGTTTGCCTGTGGAAACGGAAAAGCATCTCTAGCGGGCCGTTTTGTCAAATTTGCCGAGCACACACTCGGTACTACACTGTTGACGAAGCTTCTGCTAATTTTGTTATTTATAAAGATTAGGTTATAATTAGGTTAGGTATATTGTTATTTTTGAACCGTACTGTGTACATTACTTTAAACTGAATTTTTTTAAACTTTAATAGTATATTTTGGCTTTTCGAAGTGTACCTACTAACACCTGTACCTATCCGACTATTCCTACTAATATTATAAATGCGAAAGTTTGTGAGGATGTAAGGATGTTAGATGTTTGTTGTTTCAGACTTCGTCGACATAGTTATTAAAATATATGCAGAAGCTCACGAGCGTAGACTTCATCATCATGTGAACGTCGAGGCAATCCAGCTCCTCGACAATACAGACATAGTGAGACGACTCAAAAGAACTAAGCCTTTTGAGTTAGTATGATGTAAAATAATAGTGAAATGTAGTGAAAGTGATAGTGCTTACCTATAAAGAACACAAGAACAAAGTGTCTTCTCCTTAACTAGAAACTAAGAAAAGTGCTATTGGCCACATTCTTAGATATAATTTACCTTATAAAAATATGTTAAAGTAAAATTGCTCATTGGCCTACTTGGCTAGATTGCAATACTACTTAGGGTACAATATATTGTAAACTAGGATTTAAAAAAAAAAAAAAAGATGTTTGTTGTTCAATCACGCCGTAACGGCTCAACCGATTTCGTTGATGCTTGGAATAGATAACATGCTTTACCTAGAATAGCATATAGGCTATGTTGGTACTACGCGAGCGAAACCGCGGGCGAAAGCTAGTAAGGAATAGATTGAATTGAATACCTACATGGCACAGCTTGCTAGAACTCGCGCTAAGCTACTGTGACGTCTGTACTTGATTGTTCATGGGAAATGTTTTATGGAAATGCATCATTGATGTCTGTGAGAAGCGCGGAAGATGATTTGTGTCCAGGTCTCCATCATCATAATCGTCTACGTCCTGTCCATGTTCGCCTGTACGTTAGCACTCATAAACATTTAGTTTTATAGTCAGTACCGTGTTGTATTATATTATAGTCTTTGTAGTGAGTTAAAATGTGATGTAGCTATGTCAACTAAACAGTTGTAAAACACAGATCTTGGAGAGACAGGTTATTCTACATTAAAACACATTATGCAATACTTAGAACGTATTGATTATTTAATGATTTATCATCATCAGCCTGTAGAAGTCGTCGGTCAATCCGGTTGAGGGCCTTCCAACCCTGCGTCGCCCAATTTGTGGTCGCCATTCGAGAGCATTTACTCCCCAACGGTTGTCGGTTTTGCGAGCTAATATGGCCTGCTAACAAGTATTTTTTTTATGTCAAGCAGAAGATAAGAAACGCTGTGATATTTTTGTTCCCATCTAGGTAACCGCTGCTAACTTCAATAAGCCTAGATCCGCCCGTGTTTTGTAATTATTATTGCTTAAGTAGGACCTACATAAATATATCAACGACCTTTTACGAGCTTGTTTGTTTCGCGTTGTTGAATACAGGCGCAGAAACGGCTGGCACCTTCTAAGAGCCCTGATCAAAATACCAAATAGGAGTTGGTAGTTGTAAAGTCGATCAAATTAATCTTACCGAGGTTATACCCACTTCGATCCAACACACTGGCTCCTTCGACATCGGTCATAAGGTGCCGAAAAGTAGATGGCGCGCAGGATGGCCAGGAAAAAACTAGTAAAGCGTCCAACGAACGAATATTAGATTGTGTAACATACCGTGTGATAAATGATAATACATCAATGATGATCGGAGTATAATTATGTGGAGAAAGTCGTGGCGATCAGTATCTTTTAATTGGCACGGACGGCGGCCGGCGACAGCCGCGAGAACTTATTCAGTACTCCTTTTATTATGTTTTAAATAATAAATAAATAATAAATATTCTTTATTATTTTTATTTTTTATGTTATACGGTGGCAAACAGGCTTACGGCCCACCTGATGGTAAATGTTTACCGTCGCCTATTGACATCAGCAACACCTGGAGCATTGCTAATGCGTTGCCTGCTGAGCCCCTCCCCCCCTAAAGAGCTCTGGCAACCTTACTCACCGCAGAAACACAACACTATTTTAAACAAATAATGTTATTTGGCTGCGATCTTCTGTCAGGCGGAGGTACCTCCCTAGGCGGGCTGCTCCAATTAAGAGCGAGAAAATTTCGCTGTGCCCTACCTCTCGTAAAGTACTCTCGTATTCCGGACATATTCACACGGTCAACTGATCCCAAACTAGGCATAGCCTGTACTATGGGTACCAGAGGCTGATATACATAATAGATATATATTTAACACCCAGACACAACAAACATCTGTGTTAGTCCCAAATGTTTGTCCAGTGCTGGAATCGAACCCGCGACCTCTAGCGCAGAAGGCAGAGTTACTACCAACTGAGCTATGAGGCCAGTCAAACACTACTGACTACAAGACTATTATGTATGAGTCTCCGTCAAGAAATAAGGCCTCCCTATACAACGCAGTAGTCTATATTTGATTTTTCGTACGTGTCGTGACTGTCGTAATATTTATTGCATAACAATGTATAGTATGCACGAATGTAGGAATTGCTCTATAAGCCCCTTCGTCCATGGCGCGCCTCAAAAGGAACGCGACTGAAACTGTAGTCACTTATGAATAGCCTGAATGCGATAGCACTAGTATTTCAATGCGCGTCCGTCCACGACGCTACTCAAAAGGAACGCGTTTGTAACTAGTCTCTGGTTTCGAGAAACTGTTAAAAAATGAACGAATAAAAAGTAATTATATGTGATTCTGACCTCTATGTGACTGGAGAAGTAATAATTCCATGTCATCGCTCGAATTATCACTAGTCATGTTAATTATTTTCGTTTTCAAAACTTTGTTTACATAAAATCGTGTACTGAGTGACAGAGTTTCAGGAAATTCCAGTAGCGTCGTGGATGGGTGAGAGTTTCCAATCAGTCCGCAACTCTAGTTTCTAATGAGTTCCGTCACTTTTGCGTAGCGTCATGGACGAAGGGGCTAATATCTACTTGTACTAATTAAACGTTGCTGTATTTTTGTGTAATTAATGCTCCCTTCAACCCCAGAAGTACCTGTCTCACCACAAACAAGATAAAGCCAGGCTCTAATTAGGGGTTGTCCTTCAGCAGGAGTCCGCTGCTGACGGCGTTCCTGGCGCTGTCGCTGCTCTGCCTGGCGTGCGGGAACAGCGCCGCAGTGCTGGCGGCCAGCGGCCTGCAGCGGGACTACCTGCGCGCGCTGCCCGCGCCGCACGCCAGCTTTGACGTGAGTAAACACTTCTATCAAATGGTGTTAAATATATATCTATTATGTATATCAGTCTCTGGTACCCATAGTACAGGCTATGCCTAGTTTGGGATCAGTTGACCGTGTGAATATGTCCGGAATATTTTTTTTTTTTTTTTTTTTATCCTCTTATCACTCGAGTGTATATGATGAATAAACCTTTAGCTGTACTCTACCGAAAAAAGTTTACCGATAAACAGCTTACTTGTATGATTGCAAATCGCTGGGCATGCGCACTCACATTCCTTCATAACTGACTCTTGTAAACCCTTCTTCCATAAGTATAAAATTTTGACTCTACCATCACTGTATATTTTGGACACAGCTATGTTTCTCAAGAATAATCAAAATCTCTTCGGTCAACCTTCGGATTACATGGTCCGCAACAGGCGTGACAACAATAAAGTCTGTCATACAAATAGGAAAACCGCAATGATGGATAAGAGTACCTTTGCTATGGCACCTTCCATATATAATAAATTACCACAATATATAAGACTACTGCTGAATATGGAGTTTCAGAGAAAGTTAAATATGATTCTTTCAAATAAATGTTATTATTCTTTAAATGATTTCTTAACTGACAAAGATTTTTTGGCTTGACATTCGCTATTTTTAAGTTGTTTTTTATCCAATTAGTTTCATTGTTTATTTTTTATTTTATTAAGTTTATTTATATATTATTATTTGTACAAAGATATTATTATTGCACATCGAAAAATTGGTAGGAATACATTGACTCACATAATTATAGACTTATAAACACCTGTACCTACATGTATTTCAAGCAATAAATAACACTTTACTTTACTTTACTTTACTGTAAAACTAAGACAGTCGATCTAAATTTTGAGTTTACAGTGGCTCCCAAAAACTCTGTTAAGATTTAAAAGTTTTGGATATAGCTAAGATTTTTGAAATGAACCTAAAAATTACGAACTTCACTGCCATTTCGCTTACACAATAGCACCGCAGGGCTAGGCGCTATCGATCAGTTCATAATAGGCTTGTCAATGAGAAGGTGAAAACAGCTTATTGGCCGTCAGAGCCGCCGGGCGACGTTGAATGGTCTATTATGGCCCACGAAAGTGTTAATTAGTGGAGGGCCCTGAGGCACCCGAAGCAATTAAACATCGTCGTCAACAACAACGTCTATTAGTCTTACTGGGAACGGTTTAAATTTTTGTTAAATTTCTAATAATGCAGTAGGTATTTGGCTTAATCCTACTCTTCCTGGTAATAAAATACTCTGGATCGGTCGTCAGAAATCTACAGCACTCGCCCGAATAAAGCAAGTAGTTAAGTAAATAAAAGTCAAAGTCAAAAGTCAAAGTCAAAAGTCAAAGTCAAAAGTCAAAGTCAAAAGTCAAAAGTCAAAGTCAAAAGTCAAAGTCAAAAGTCAAAGTCAAAAGTCAAAGTCAAAAGTCAAAGTCAAACGTCAAAGTCAAAAGTCAAAGTCAAAAGTCAAAGTCAAAAGTCAAAAGTCAAAGTCAAATGTCAAATGTCAAATGTCAAAAGTCAAAGTCAAAGTCAAAAGTCAAAGTCAAAAGTCAAAGTCAAAAGTCAAAGACAAAGTCAAAAGGCTTTTATTTCAATAAAATCACTAGGATCACTTTGAAACGTCTTAGAAACTAGGTGAAGCGATGCCTGTTCCTCGCGACCAAGCCTAGAAGAATCAGGCAACAAACAAACAGTCACTACATAGTCCTGACCCCACACTAGAACTCCCCGTGTCGTGGGTATCAGAAACTACGAGTACCATGGTACCACAACACCCACCCGGATTCAATATTTGCAGAACATGCAGACATTTGTCCCGCAGCGGGAATCGAAGCCGCACCCCTTTATCTAAGACGGGCACTCGCCCACTACGCCACCGAGATCATCATAAAGTCATCGTCATCAAGTAAATAATTTAAGTACCTAAGTTACTAGTTAATACCTAACTGGGTGGTCCGGAAATGTAATTTTATAACTACACAAGAATTTCATCTCAACAAAAGTATTTGATTGTCAGATTTGTTTTGTTACGGCAATAATGTTGGTAATAGCTTTAACATGCTTTTTCACGTGCCTACAAAACGTATATTGGGCAATATAATTATCTACGAAGCTATGGTAAATAGTAAACAATGCGTGGCACGTAACTATGCACGATTTTTTGAAGTTATTTCTATGGAAACATCATAATTATCGGCCCAGTGAAATGCAAGTATTCATCATCATCATTTCAGTCGTAAGACGCCCACTGCTGAACATGGCCTCCCCCACAGACAGAGCAAATTCCTTACCATGTGGGGGGATTTGCCCATACTCACCACGCTGGGCATGCGGGTTGGCGAGCGCAGTTAGAGCTATCGTTGTTAAAATGAGGGACGCTGCTGCCCATCCCCTAGCTTTTTTCCCTTAGTCGCCTCTTACGACATCCGACATTCTATTTAGCCGGGGCTGTGGTGGCTCCGGCTAAAGAACTGCAAGTATTACTGGGATTCATTTAGTCAAAGTACAGTACAGCTTAACATATAACAAAATTGAACACAAACTCATGGCGCGTACTGTAGGTGCGTTACTGTGTATTCGTGACTGTTGGAACATTCAAGTATGATTACTAAAATAATGATGGCCGCAACAGCACAGTGATGATGGCCCGGCCCGGCCTTGACCGTACACGTAGATTACACGGTGATCTGTGTACATTGCTGGCCTCATAGCTCAGTTGGTAGTAACTCTGTCTTCTGCGCTAGAGGTCGCGGGTTCGATTCCCGCACTGGACAAACATTTGTGACTAACACAGATGTTTGTTCTGTGTCTGGGTGTTAAATATATATCTATTATGTATATCAGGCTCTGGTACCCATAGTACAGGCTATGCCTAGTTTGGGATCAGTTGACCGTGTGAATATGTCCGGAATATTTATTTATACGAGAGGTAGGGCACAGCGAGATTTTCTCGCTCTAAATTTGAGCAGCCCGCCTGGGGAGGTACCTCCGCCTTACAGAAGATCGCAGCCAAATAACATTATTTGTTTCAAATAGTGTTGTGTTCCTGTTCCTGTGAGTAAGGTTGCCAGAGCTCTTTAGGGGGGGGAGGGGTTCGGCAGGCAACGCATTAGCAATGCTCCAGGTGTTGCTGATGTCAATAGGCGACGGTAACCACTTACCATCAGGTGGGCCGTAAGCCTGTTTGCCTCCGTATAACATAAAAAAATAATAATAATAATTATATATTGCTCGTAAGGTTCCTTTTGAAACGGCGACCGGTTTATAGCATTTTCATTTCTAACGAGGTCCAGTATGGGAGTCACCTCGAAGCAAAGGCTAAATTAACTTCCAAAAAACTTGGAGTTCTTAACCGTGCCAAACAGTATTTCACACCGACTCAACGCCTATTGCTTTATAAAGCACAAGTTCGGCCACATGTGGAATACTGTTCTCATCTCTGGCACGGCGCCCCCAAGTATCAGCTCCTCCGCTTCGACTCCCTTCAGAGAAGAGCCGTCAGAATTGTCGACGAACCTAAGCTCACTAGTAAGCTGGAGCCCTTGAGCCAGCGCCGTGATATTGGCTCGCTCTGTGTGCTCTATCGGCTTTACAATGGTGAGTGTTCTGAGGAACTATTTGACCTCATACCCGCATCGAGGTTCTACCATCGGACCTCGCGTCACCGGAATAAGGCTCATCCACATCTCATCGACACGTGGGTATCTCGAACCACTCGTTTTACGAGATCCTTTCTCCCCCATACGTGCAAATTGTGGAATGAGCTTCCTTCCGAGGTTTTTCCGCTAACCTACAACATGAAGAGCTTTAAGAAAAATACAAAAAGATTTCTCCAGGGCAGGCAACGCATTAGCAATGCTCCAGGTGTTGCAGATGTCAATAGGCGACGGTAACCGCTTACCATCAGGTGGGCCGTAAGCCTGTTTGCCTCCGTATAACATAAAAAAAAAAAGCCTGTTTGCCTCCGTATAACATAAAAAAATAATAATAATAATTATATATTGCTCGTAAGGTTCCTTTTGAAACGGCGACCGGTTTATAGCATCTGCAGCTAAAGCACTGACTATGATGTCTAACCACCAATGTCTGCCGCATCCCCCACGTCGGCGTCATCATAATAAAGTTCTTCATCTCATATGCAACGCTGGTAACTAGGTATTTGCCTGTTTGAACTGCGTACAAACTTGCAACGTACAAAACTGCAAATAACGTTATGCGAATTACGTTGTATTTTGATTACAAAGTAAAACTTAATTTTATCTTAAAATGCCATAATGCGGCGGTTACGGGGCAGCAACAGCTACCTGAAACTCAGAGAGGACAGGCTGGACGTAGATACAATGTTTATGAGGCACTGGACAAGAGTGCACACTGGGCGCTCTTAAATGTGCGATTTAATATTTAATTTTTAACGTTTGTCCTTTTCAAAATTATTATGTAAAAAAATTATATGGCTTTAATACCTACCTATGTACTGTGTGTGAAAGCTGAAATAAAAAGATTGAATTGAATTGAAAAACAATTATTGACAAAACAACTTGGGTTCGGTTTTCAGGTGGTTAATAGAAGAAATAAGTCTGGTCCGTAGTGGATGCCGTGGTGCATTGCTATTTCGATTTCTCTTGACCTTTTTTCAAGCAAAAATAATGAAACTGTGGCTAAATTCTATTGCATAATCATGCCATCTCCGTTAAGTACGGTGTGGTAACCATTTATTTAACGTAGCATACAAATTATAGCAATTCGCAAAACTCATTATTTGGCGGGTCTCGGGTCACTGCCCCCGCTAATGCTGCGATGCAAGGAAACTACAGATACGGCCATCCAGACTAAAAAAATAGTAGGTTAATTTGCAGTAAGTAACTAAACTGTTCATAGCACATTTTGTAAAAGTTGAATCCTTGAAATGACGATCTATGACCTAAGTTATGACCTTTTACTTAACATTTCAGGAAATTGATGTCTTTCCTTTTGAAACTAGGGAATTAAGTCAAGTCAAAGACAAGTAAAAAACGGGGATGCAAAGTAATGAGTTTCAACGTTTTTTTTGTTTGTGTTCCCCTTGTTGGTAATCAAAAGTAGGGAGGTTACCTGAAAACATCAACCAATCTGTGTTCTTTACTTCTTCTTCTTTTCGTGTCGATGCTTCACACATTTTAAATTAATTTAGAGTAGTAGGCGGCCACCTCAATCGCCCTATCCGTGGCCGCGTTGAGGTCCTCTCTCGTACAGGTATTCGGGCACAGGGGACACTCCAGCAAGTGTGGCATGGACTGAACTGGAGCACCACAGTCACACTGAGCTAGGCTCGAGTCCCTAAACCCACATTGACACATACTGTATCTGTACTTCATTCCAGGATGAGATGCAAGCCTGGACGCCTGTCCTAACCAACATCGCGCTACTCATCATCGCCACACTACACTGCCTCGTGTGCGTGGTCACCATCTACCATCTCTCCAAGCGGGTCTGCCCTTGCTTCAAGTCGAAGCAGGCCTTCGACCACAATCAGTTTGAGCCTGGCTTAAAAGCAGTGCCCTTCGTGGTTCACGTGGATGAAGGGAAGAAGGGACGTGACGTGGAGAGGGGGAGGAACCACGAGCTCTGCAAAGATCTGGAGGTGAAACTGCAGGGAGAGACGCTGAAGAAAAAGAAGGTGCGATAATTTGTATATTACACATTAAGATTATACAAGGTGATATTTTAAAAGAAAGAATACATATTAGCGTAAAAAAACTATATTAATATATATATAAATATTATACTATATTATTGACTGACCTCATAGTTCAGTTGGTAGTAACTCTGCCTTCTGCGCTAGAGGTCGCGGGTTCGTTTCCAGCACTGGACAAACATTAGTGACTAACACAGATGTTTGTTCTGTGTCTGGGTGTTAAATATATATGTATTATGTATATCAGTATCTGGTACCCATAGTACAGGCTATGCCTAGTTTGGGATCAGTTGACAGTGTGTGATTATGTCCGGAATATTTATTATTATTTATTTATATATATGTATACTTTATGTAGTCGTAGAATAAATTTGATTGCCGATTGGGTGTAGAAGCCCCTTTTGGGATAGCTTACATTATGAATCACCTTGCAGTTGTGGACAATTCCAGTAACTCAATAGTGAGTTGTTTCGTCCCTATAACTCCACCGCGTGATTTCTGTTCTGATATTCTGATAGTAATAAAGGGTAATCTCCAGCAGGATGAGAGCGGCGAGTTCGACAGCGCCAACAGCAAGGAGAAGCTAGTGACGCGGTGGCTGGGGCGGCACGGCGCGGGCGCGGCGCCGGCGCCGGCGGGGGCGCAGGCGCGCGCCGTGCGCGGCGTGCGCAAGCAGAGGCCGATGCCGCCCGTCGTGCTGCTGCCGCACGGGAGGCCGCACCCTGCCAGCACGGTGAGAATTTTTTTTAATTTAAAAAAGGCTAACGTTTGACCACAATCTCACCTGATGTTTTTTTTTTTTTGTGGCTCGCACGACTTGTGCATTTGCCATTTTAATTTTTATTAGTTTAGTTTTTATTTATTTAAAAATTAGGGAAACAGGTATGGAAATTGGTACGCGAATTCTAAGGCGGATGGGACAGGATCAGGAGAGTTAGGTAGGTAATAAAATTAATAGAACATGAAAAAATACATACAAGTAAAAATAACTAAAAGTACAAAAATACAGAGATAAAATGTATCTTTGTATTTATGTACATTTAACTTATATTAAATATTAATATTATTCATGTTTATAAATGCAGCCAAGCTATGATATATACAAGGATCAAGGGAAGAAAGAAGCGCAACGATATTGGTAGGAAGAGGAATTCGGTAGGTAACAAGATTTTCATAAAATTCACCTGATGTTAAGTGACGATGATTAATTGAAATCGCATGGAATATTTTTTTACTTTCTGCCTGTCCGACTAATAAAGGTTGAAGTAAAGCGCTTGGTGGTATGTCAACCATGAGTAGTACATCTATTCTAAGCTCTCTACGGTGAGGGTTGCCTACAGGTCCGTATTGTGGCTTCTGAAGCCCCTAGCCTGAATTTTAGTGTGATAACACTTAAACAACTTTCAAAATGCGCATGAGCAGAAGATAGGTAAGGGCCCTGGGATTGACCAAACGATTAGATTACGATTTGAGTACCGTAAGTAATCGTTTCTCTATAAACACTAAAGTAATGATAAACTTTGAAAATTCAACTTACGTAAACGCAATTTGGATTTGTTTAGAAGCGAGCACCCACACGGGCCTATTGCGTACTGGCACGACCCGCGTCGCTGACCCGGACGGGGTCAGACCGGCGTCACGACAAACGTAACCAATAACCATTAGCTGTTAGATGAATGATTTCGTTTGATTTTTCACACGGGCCTCACTGGACTTCATTGGTAATGCAGTCTCGCACAGCTTATCTTTATTGGAAACTTCATATTAGTTCTTATATTTTCGCCAATGAGTGTTGAGATGAAGACTGATAGAGGGAAATGGAAGAAAAAAGAATGTCACATAATGAGATAATAATTTTAAAAACTTAAATTACTGACAAAAGAGACGTTTCATCAATATTACGGAGCCTGGGCCTGCACTGTGTACACTACTCTAAAATATAGCTAAGCAATAAAGTAAACGTATTTAATTGGTTATTTTACTTAAATTGACTTCGTTCTAAGGTACATTAGGATTTTCTTCGACAAAGAGAGCAACACACAGCGCTACAAAATATGGCGGATGGACGTGCATGAAATGTCATTTTGACAACCTACATTTATCTGACAAAACAAAAACATCAAATCAAAACAACATGACATGAAAAATATGTCAATGTCATGTCAAACGCCAATTATAAACCAACATGGCGGCCTTCAAATAGTTATCACATAGTAAAAAACTTACCAGAAGAACTATTCTTGTACCATCGCATTTGTTTTCAAATTAATGATATTGTATTTTTCTTGTAATCTCCTATTTTTTCCTAATTTTTCTATGTAGTGTACATGGACCAGGCCCAGAATGAAATGGCTCCATTAGTATACAAAGTGACGAAAAAAAAGGTTACCACTCAGCATTTGCTGCAGCAGCCCACCCAGTGGCCGTTGCAGCGCTGATTTTGTTTTCAGTGGCACCCAAATGAGAATCGCGGCAGCTACTGTGACACGCATCTACTAATATAACTATAAAATAAATTTACAAAATAATAGAACTAAAACAATTTCGTACCTATGCATCTGTTGCAATTGCAAGACAATTATAATTAATACTAATAACAATAACTATAAATAACCACCAACGACAATAAAAATAAAACAAAAACTAAAGCAAACAAACAGCTAACCCTAAAAATTAAGCTTTAAGCTAAAAAAAAAAAAAAAGAAGAAGAAGAGTACATGTTGTGCCGACCTCACATAGTGTGGGATAAGGGCAGGAAAATTATTATTTTCGCCAACGAATTGAAGTCGCGATTTGTATGTCAGAGGTACATTTGTAAAGTTGTTTTTAACTTGTTTTGCTAATTGTAGAGGCTGCCTGTCAGTTGGCCAATCAATCAAGTGTTCTAATTACGTTTTTACTAGTTCCACTGCCACTCCTCGAATACCAAACCCAACAACATATAAACACCGACCGCGTTACATAAGTGTATAGGTATTTGTGTTCCGCGTCGCCTTCCTGTACCTCAGTGTAATAAATGATGGACACGACATGTAGTAGATAGGATACCTACATCATCATCATCACCCAGTAGAAGTCTACTGCTGGACATAGGCCTCCCTCAATGAGTTCCACGATGAATGGTCTTGAGCCTTCTCCGTCCATCGCTCTCCCGCAACTTTCGCTTTTTTGTTCCATGGAACACTACGTCGCGTCGCGTGGTTCGAGGTCGCCATTCGAGAACCTTTACTCCCCAACGGTTGTCGGTTCTGCCTACCTAGGATAATTATTTTCTCTTTTATTGATTGGTCTAGCTATGGTAGAAGGTTCATCTGCGACAGTTACTCGTGTAATCAATCGTAAATCTGTATTCTGATTGCAAAGATCAGTAATAGTATTGGTAGTGGTAGGTGTGTTTGATTGTGCTGGTAGCCAACCAAGGTGTGAGAGATCTTAGACTAGCCGTTCGATAGCCTCTTGTTTGCGATAAAATTGTTTAAGATAAGATAAGATATTTATTTCTCAACAAACGTCATAAAATACAGATTGTACATTGGTTTTACTTAAATAATTTTTATTTCATAGTTGGAGAGACATAGGTACCCAAACTAGGAAAAAACCTGTATGAAAAACCCAACATCCACTTATGTGATATTGTATCGTATTGGTTAGGCTTAGGCCTTAGGTGGATGTTTTGCAACAGAACTTACTCTAATTTTAGGACTTAATAAAAAAAATGATAGAAAATTAGTCCCTAGCAGTGCTGTGTTTGCTTATTATTGGCGTTATTGGTTGGTATCACTTTAGTTACTAGAGAATGTTTATGTGCTGTTGGCGATCCTTTTTAATAAATAATAGATAACATTATATAGAGAATTTTCAAAATTGCAATCTTTTCTTGAGCACAGGTCAAAGATGAGTCACGATTCGCACGAAATTCTGCAATCCACGATTTGGTATTCCTAAGTAATCCGGAGCTCGTGCCCCACTGAGTGTTTGTGTGCTGAATAAAAGTGCGCAGCCCATTCTAACCGGAGCTACCGTTTTGTGCCAAAACCGCGGCGAAAGTAAATCTCCGTCACCTTTGAGGCCGATAGCACCGGCCGGTGGCCAAGATTCATCGTCATCATTTCAGCCGTACGATGTCCACTGCTGAACATGGCCTCCCCCACAGACAGAGTGAATTCCTTATCATGTGGGGGGATTTGCCCATACTCACCACGCTGGGCATGCGGGTTGGTGAGCGCAGTTAGAGCTATTGTTGTTAAAATAGGAGACGCTGCTGCCCATCCCCTAGCTATTTTCCCTTAGTTGCCCCTTACGACATCCGCGGATATGAGATATGGAGGGGCCTATTCTTCAGCCGGGGCCACCACGGCCAAGATTGGGGATGAATAAAAGAAAATTAGTTAAAGGAGAGACGGGATGAAGTAACTTGGCTGCTGAAGCTCGATTCTGCTCACATAAAGAAAGAAATAAACAATTTAGTGGAAATAATCAAAGTGCCGGTGAAATAACTGGTACGTGAGACTTAACAATGCATATCTTAATTGGACACGATGCAATACAACGTGGGCCGTGGTGATATTGTATCGTATTGGGTAGTGGTAACGCTTACCAGGTGCAGGTTCGTTACTATATAATATTAAAAATATTGAAAACAACAATCAGTGCAGTACTGTTGTCAAAACCAAGACCGCAATTTCAAATTAAACAAAAAACGGAACAGGTATATATTACAAACTCTTCCATTAAGAGGCGGGTACAGGCGTGTTGTTAATTGGAAGATGCATCATCTTAACCAATAAGATAATTCACGACCAGTCACGGAGAAGAGTCACGAGCGAAGCCACTGTGGAACAGCCACCTCACTGATCACTCCACAAATGAGAAAGCAACCAATGCGCGGACGATAAGCACTGACCAGCACGTGCTGACAGGCAATACTAACTGGCAGTAGAGGCGCGTCGGCTGCGGGCGCTGACAAAACGCTGAACAATCAGTGTATTTGAGGAACGCTGCATTCGCTTATCAGCGCCGATATGGTTTCAAATCAACAGGTCCAGTGTAACCTAATGACACTTGAGTTAAAAGGGGAAAGGGAAAGCTTCTAGCTTTCTCTGGGAAACTTGAAGTGTGAGGGTTCGGGCACGGCTGGCCCGGAATAGTTTTAATTGAAGCCAAATTCGAGGAAGGGGGGTTCCTGGTCTTGTGGCACCATCATTTATAAATAAATAAATAAATATTCCGGACATATTACACACGGTCAACTAACGTATAAGCATATAAGCACTTATAAGCATCTAACGTATTTACGGACTTCAATTAAAGAGACGAGAGAGAGAGAGATATAAAAAGATGCAAAATGCAACTCAAGAATTTGGGCCATGCTCATGATAGAAGTTTACTGCGGTTGTTATATTTGGAGTGAACCAGCTGTCATGTTTTGGCTGCCCCGAGTGCTGCGGTCTATGAGAGCGGAACGAGTAAACTCTGGCAAAAAGCCTAGCGCGCCGCTATGCGCCTGCGCACACTACGAGGAAGCGGTAATGAACCAACGGATGGATTATGGATTATGAGCGATTAACATATCTACGGCAGGCATTTCTAATGTGGATCAAAATTCTTATATTAAACGATAACTAAAGAGTAGGTATGTTTTTTGCAAGGGCATGTGCGATAAAAACTCTCACAGGCTGTAAGTGTACTTTTATTTAAATGTGACCTGGATCCAGATTATTATCACATCCATTACATGCAGTACATAAATAAATAAAAAAATAATTTATTGCCTCATTCAAAGTCAAAGTCAAAAGGCATTTATTTCAATAAAATCACTAGGATCACTTTGAAACGTCTTAGAAACTAGGTGAAGCTATGCCTGTTCCTCGCGACCAAGCCTAGCCATTGGGTACAAAGTTACAAATATAAAGAGCTAGTTACAAAAAATCATAATAATAAGGCAATGGGAGTAAATTCAGCTTTTGCTGCATTGCATTAAGCGCTGTTTTTCGATTTACCCCCTCGGATAGTTGTTTACCGAGGGTTTAGAGATAAGCGGGTTACATAGTAGCATTCACTAGATAATAGGTAATCAGATCTTAGGTATAATATAAAAAATACATATTGCTTGCTTGTCGTGTCACTGAATCTTTCTTGGTCATCCAGCATTAGGTTAGTGACCTGGGGTGCAATTGTGTATGCGTAATGGTAATGAAGTTCGTAACTTTGAGGACGATTTTATCAATTTTAGCGACATCTGAAGATTTTCAAACATGAAAAGGAAGAAGCTAAAATCTTAAAGTTTTCCCTTGTCAAGTTTGGAACGTTTTTAATGTTGCTAAGATTGTTAAAATCACTCTCAAAGTTACGAACTTCATTGCCATTACGCATACGCAATAGACATGCTGGTTGAGTTATGGTGGCCCTGAAAAGGGCCTATGACCGTCAGTGAAAGAATCAGTGCAGTGAAAGGATTAAAGTGCGCTTCTTCGAGGCTCCTTTCGTGTCCATGTCTTTTTTTAGGTTCTAGGTTAGTATAAAAGTTTTGAGAGCACTAGTATTTACATTGATTTTTGCGCACATTAATTTTCGGTATGAAAAATCCATTGTTGTTCGTCCGGGATTCGAACCCATCTGTGGATCGGAAGGCAGGCTTATTACCACCACTCCACCAGCATGTATTATGATTTTCGTATCGTCGTTATTCAATGTATGTAATAACGACTCTATTATTATTATTATTATTAAGCCATTTATTTCCAAATTTGAACATATATTATTAAAAAAAAATGATAAAGTAAGTTTTTAAACTTTCAAAGTCTACCCATCTTTGGGTAAAGGCCTCCTCCATCCATCGCCACAGATCTCTGTCTGCGGCATGTCTCATCCACGTAGAGCCTACATGGATGAACGACTCTATACCTACAAATATAAAAAAAAAAATCATCAAGGTAATATTCGCCGAAAATGCTGTGACCACACTTGCACAAAAGCAATCTATTCAAAGAGTAGATATGTGCAGTAGCTATAGATTTATTTGGAGGTTCGAGTGGGCATGGCATGGCCGGGGCAACGCATGCTATGTGTGCCAAGGATGGCTCGTCCAATCGATTGTTCACAGTCACCTGTCACCGCTTATTAGAGACTTACCATTTTATTACTACTCGCTGTACCTACTACAAACTTGTCAAGCGTTATCTTATTGATTTGACTTGTCTTCTGGTTCATGAGTGTACTAATGCAGAAATAGGCATAAATAGCTCATTAGAACTTTTTTCGAACAACGTCAGTTCAATGAATTTGGAAAGGCTTGGGAGCTTATATCCGCATATTTTTGATGTAGGTTTTACCCTATTTCCTCCCTAGATAGAAAAAAAATTCGGAAGAGGTAGGGCAAAGCGAGATTTTCTCGCTCTAAATTGGAGCAGCCCGCCTGGGAGGTACCTCCGCCTTACAGAATATCGCAGCCAAATAACATTATTTGATTCAAATAGTGTTGTGTTCCTGCGGTGAGTAAGATTGCCAGAGCTCTTTAGGGGGGGGGAGGGGTTCGACAGGCAACGCATTAGCAATGCTCCAGGTGTTGCTAATGTCAATAGGCGACGGTAACCACTTACCATCAAGAGGGCCGTAAGCCTGTTTGCCTCCGTATAACATAAAAAAAAAAACAGATCCTACAAATTCGACCTTGTAGGCGCAACGGGCGAGAGCCCGTCTGAGACGCAAGGGGCGCGTTCGATTCCCACGGCTTTTGGAAGTTATAATTTTTAAGCAGGTAAGCAATTCTATAAAAGTAATTAAGTTGGTATTTAAGTTACCTTTATTCTGTAGATAAGTAATGGTTCCCACCGATGCATAAGGATGTCATGAGATTATTTGCAATATAAAACTGTCATTTATGCATTCAGCCCTAAATACAAGTTCATAATCACGCACAATTACACCAATTAAACCAATTGTACATCCGCTATTTACTCGTAGCTATGAACTTAGAATAGAAAACTGGATCATCTAGATGCGTGCACGCACTTCTATTGAACGTCCATTTTGTACGTTAGCTGTTCAAAAATATGGTCGGTTTTGCGTTTGGTGTGGTGAATTAAAAATGATTATTGTTTATGATCGGCGGTGGAACTGGAGCGAGATGTGACAAGCAGCGGTAGGAGCTACCGGTGAATTACATTCATAAATTTTTTTTTTTTTTTTTTTTTTATACAACTAAGGTAACAAACAAGCATACGGCCCACCTGTTGGTAAGTGGTTACCGTAGCCTATGTACGCTTGCAATACCAGAGGCATCACGCACGCGTTGCCGACCCCTTAAAAAGTTCAAAACGCCCTTTTTGAAGAACCCCATACTGTAGTCCTTAGGGAAAACCTCAGCAGGGAGATCATTCCACAACCTGAGTGTTCGCGGGAGGAAGTTCCTCTGAAACCGCACGGTACGCGACCAACCCGGCTCCAGGGTGTGAGGATGGATCCCCTGCCTATGGCGAGAGGTGCGATGATAAAAGGAAGCTGAAGGCATCATATCAAACAATTCTTCAGAACACAACCCGTTATACAGGCGGTAGAACACACATAAGGAGGCAAAGTCCCTCCTTAGGGTTAAGGGCTCAATACCGCCTGTTAGCTTGGGATCATCGACAATTCTCATAGCGCGTCTTTGAACCGAGTCAAAGGGTCCCAGCTGGTACTCAGGTGCTCCTGCCCAGAGGTGACAGCAGTACTCCATGTGGGGCCGGACTTGCGACTTGTAAAGAAGCAGTCTTTGCCCCGCACTGAAGTACAGCTTCGCTCTGTTAAGCACACCGAGCTTTTTGGATGCCAGTTTAACCTTGTCCACTAAATGACTACGGAACTGAACGTCACTAGAAAAACGTCACTATAAATCTTACATTGTTCATTAACAGCGCCCAAGTGGCAGAATCTAGCGATCTAGACTAGTCCTATGAACTGACTGTTAAATGTAGGTACCTGATTCACAAACAATAAATGAATTACTGAATTACTAACATTTGGGTAAATAGCTGTTGGTTGTCCAAAAAAAAAAATATATATATAAATAAGTGACTTTTTTTTTTAATTATTAATAAGATACTTTTACTACCTACTACTTTTGTACTTTAGTACTTTTTTTAGATACCTGCCGAAAGCCATGGAAATGGCACAGCTTGTCATTGAGACAAAATATATTAATTAGTATTGTTAATGAATTAAGTTAAGTAGGTACCTAGATATAACATCGCCTTAGGGCTTTATAAAAAAACCTGTTATGATGTTGTTATCTTAATAAATAAATAAATAAATAAAAGATATTACTAGCTGGCCCGCCCGCAACTTCGACCGCGTGTTCAATGTTCCTACCTTGACTCTTGTCTTGTCACTTCGTGCACTTGAGATCTTGATTTTCCGACCCTATGTTACGTGTGTACGGAAGCCTCAGGGAGCGAGCCCTAGTCGCACTTGACCGTCCGTATGTCAGTGGATTTCTCCTAAAAATGAACTCTCAAACCTCTGAAAATACTATTTATTATTCTGTGGTACAGCCACGAACTAAATTAGCACGCAGTTGTCACGATTAGAAAATTGTTATCGGCGATTTTTCATGATTTTGAATGAAAATTTATTTTTATCAAAATAAAATGATATGTCACACAGGGATAGTCAAGCTTTCTATTAGTGAAAGATTTTTAGAATCGGTTAAGTAGTTCCAGAAATTGCCCCCTAAATAGAAAAACAAATAAATAACTCTTCATAATAATTATATTGCAAATATTGTAATTATTATGAAGGCTAGAGTGTACATCTCCATATATTATGTAGGTAGTTATATCAAACAGGCAGTTTTAGAAAGTCATATTCCCAAGAAATAACTAAGTACTCTTAGCTATAAACCGCGCAAAACGTAAACCCTTTGATTGGCACGGACCTCGCAGAGTGATGGCTTAATGCATCGCTTCTGACTGGGAAGTAGCCATCTCTGCAATTAGTGCCGCATCAAACGAACCGACACAAGAGATGGAAAACTGGACTAGAAGTAGACAAGCAAGTGTAACAACCAACGGGATGAAATCAGATTTTCGACAAAAAATAATACTAAAGAAAAAGCTATTATTTTGTGGCTTAAATTAAGCCCTGAGTGCACTAGTGTAGTGGTGGTAGTGAAATGAAATGAAATACATTTATTTTGACAAACACAGACAGAAGACACAAAAAACAATAGAATAAAGGATAACGATAGGGAGATAGGTAGACGTAACACAGATAACATACAGTACAAACAACAACACATAAGTAGGTATCTATGTCATTTACAATATTTAAGTGCTAATTAGTCTCCCGTGTGTGTGAGCCCAAACAGGCATGGTCTCAGCAGTGGCCCCGCCTTCCGATCCACAGTTCGTGGATTCAAACCCGGTCGTGCACCAATGGTTTTTTGGAAAATGTATGTGCGCGCTATACTAGTGCTAACGGGAACTGTGTCAAAATCGACTTGGCAGATTTTTAAAAGAAAGTTTACAATGCGTCGATTCCTGCGCATAGTTTTCTTCAGGCACGTCTCTACGAATTCCTAGAACTCTGCGGCGGTAAACTTATAAATTGTTAAAGCTCTTAATTATGGTAGTCAAGAAAATTACTGGTTAGAACACATTATGTCCTAAAGTTTGATGTTTATGAGAGCTGAGCTATCGAGCTTGGGGTAAATAACGTTTGTTTAGTGCTTTATTACTAACTCTTAAACACTTCCTTTGTTCATCCATCTTGGAAGGTACGTCAAAACTACATTACTCGTATACAAGGTGATTTATAACAAGTAAACCATCCCGAACAGGGCTTATTCCATTAACTAAAAGGAAGAATATTATCGAAAAATATATTAAAATAAACATTTATTTTATTCAGATTATTAAGTTACTTGATAAAAAGGGGCAGTTTCGAAAAACCTTAGAGTCCGTATTTCATTATTTGACTCTCATCGTCATCATTTCAGCCGTTCCACGTCCACTGCTGAACATGGCCTCCCCCACAGACAGCAAACTCCTTATCATTGTCTTGAATTTGCCCATACTCACCACGCTGGGCATGCGGGCTGGCGAGCGCAGTCTGTTGCTGCCCATCCCCTAGCTTTTTTCCCTTAGTCTCTTACGATATCCGCGGATAGGTAGATATGGAGGGGCCTAGCCGGGGCCACCACGGCCAACTTAATTATAACTTGAATTTGACTTTAGGAGTAGGTATTTGTACCCATCCCAAATATTGAACGCTATCAGCGCTATACAAAAATTAATTACCTAATTTGAAACTCATTATTGTAGCAATAAACAACGGTGGCTTTAGAACACGCTCACCGGAATTACGTGAACGCAACCTCCGGTATCGACTCCTGCGCAACAGTAATGGCTGCTTTATTTATGTATAGGAAGGGAATGTTATGTAAGCAATAAAATATACATTATATTTGTCGGAGAGAAAACTCTCTTGAGTTCAAAATTATTGTGACGATGAGCGGGTCGATCACGCACAAACAAACGCATTATTTTAAGGATTCCGTACACTATGATAATATGGAACCTATATAAGATCACTTTCTTTTCCGTCTATCTGTCAGTCTGTCCGTGTAACAAGACCCTTTTCCCCAGAAATGGCTTATGGGTGATACATAGGTATGGGTGAGACTAGCTGAGTAGGTTAGGTCATGGTTGGTGAAGCCAACACATACATGGTCCTGACCCGACACTAGGATTCCCTGTGTCGTGGGTATCGGAACCATGGTACCACAACATCCAGATCATGCAAACATTTATCCCGCGGCGGCAATCGAACCCGCGGCCCTTGTATCTCAGACGGGCACTCGCCGGCTACGCCATCGAGGTGGTCTATCTAGTTTTCCGTAAATTTTATGTTTTTCCTTTGTAATTATTTTTTCAAGCTGGTTTAATATATTTAAATTAAGGGTCAAACACAGCTCTCTTGCGCCCAACAACATTTCTAGATACGTTCGTGCACTCGCTACGTGGTAAACTATGTTTTCTCCGTGATTCTAGGTAGAAATAAGCAGTACCTAATGTATTTTCCCGTGCGATAACAATGAGCAAGTTATGCTAACAAAATAACTAATAGTTACTACGTCCTTTTGTTTGAAGATATTGTTTTTGCGAGTTCGGATGAATTGCGCGGTAAAAAGTTTGGCTACAGGGTGACCATCAGCAGTACAGAGCCGGAGGGATTGTATTTACCAATTACTTTAGTGATGTTTTTTATTCTGATTTTATTAAACACCGTGTAATATTCAACGATCTTAGTTACGTTGCATTTAAAAGTACCGTTCTAATGCAAATATTTTTAGGCTCGTATTCAGAGACACGACTCAAAATTAGATTTAATCACAGATCAGCTGAACTCTATTTAAGTATTGAATCTCTTCTCAAACATTGCTTTTATTCAAGAACGGTACTTAAACTACTCTCAGCTGAATCGAGTTTTAAATCTGTACTCATGTGATTCAGCCTGTTCTCGTTTACATTTTGATTTATTTATAATTTTCGATCCGTTTTACGCATAAATTTTAATAGCCAGGCTGGGAATATGATAGAGCTTCCAATAAAGTGAAGTATAATTATTATCAAATTACGTGTAACGGAACGCTGTTTAAAGAAAATGTCAAAGTCAAACGTTTTGGCGGGAACCAGTGCTTATATTATCTATGGCGGGAACTTGCGAATTGATGTTGTGCTCTAAATTTATTTTACAAAACTTGTGTAATTATGAATAGTTTTGGTGGTTGGATTAATTTGAAAAATAATACCCGAACAAGGATTCCCTGTGTCGTGGGTATCACATAAACCACGAGTACCATGGTACCACAACACCCAGACCCAGAACAAGTATGAAGATCATGCAAACATTGTCCCGCAGGATGATAATATCGGGAATCGTGATTTTGTGAATTCTTATTAAATAGTAGGAAATAAAAGATTGTCTGTAACACATTTTTTTTTTTTTAAATAAAATACCTAGTAAACTTGGTCTATATTGTTATATTATATTTAAATACCTACTTTATTATTTGTATTAAAAATGCGAGAATAACTCGTGTCTATCAGTTACGCTATATATCACGGCTCTGGTCGTGTGTGATGGGATATTGCTCAATATCGTGGTCTTCCGGCGTTTCCTCGTTAGCCAGGATATAAATGTGAAGTAGATCTCCATTACCAGCTGAAATTACAAAGTAACATTGTTATTACTTAGTTGTAGGTGTACCTATATAAGGTGAGGTAGGTTGGTAAACATACCTGAAACGATGCAGTAGCGTAATATCGCAAACACACCAAAACTTGCAGTTCATCGTTACGGGTAGCCCTCTGCTGATAGGGCGCTGGCGCTGGTTTATATTTTTCACGACACCTCTGGAGAATCTGGTTCTTTTCCATAAACTCACTACTTCCAATGCGAAGGGATCGTCAGCGTCCCATATTACGCATTGGATTTTGAACTGATTTGATTTCGTCGTTTCATTGAAAATATGTAGATAACTCTTTATTCGTATACCACATTAAACTTAACAAAATATCCATATTATCTTCAAATATTTACTTCTTTATTGCTTTTTTTTGCACCAAATACAACAAAATCTATATTTAAGTGTGATCCGGAGCACGCTTGAGTGTAGATCTCATTTTCCTTTGAATAATGTCAAATCAAATCTAGATTTAAGTACCGATTTCGACTGATTGACGTTTCAGAATAAGCATTTACTCAGGTGAACTGTGATCATTGAATCTATACTTAAATACTGTTCAAGAATTAGAATCTCGACTACAATCGAGATTTAAGTACAGATCAATGCTTTAGTCTTGTCTCTGAATACGAGCCTTAGACTTTCTCAGAGTGCACAATTAGAACAAAACTAAACTACCATGAACATAAACACAATTCAACTCAAAAACGAAAGAAAAAGAGAAAGAAAACAAAGTATTTATTCCAAACCTTAATGGTCAAATAGATGGTCAACTCTGCCTTCTGCGCTAGAGGTCGCGGGTTCGATCCCCGCACTGGACAAACATTTGTGTAATAAACACAGATGTTTGTTCTGTGTCTGGGTGTTAAATAATTATCTAATATGTGTATCAGTCTCTGGTACTCATAGTACATGCCAGGCTATGCCTAGTTTGGGATAAGTTGACCGTGTGTATATGTCCGTAATATTTATAAAAATATATATTTTTTTTTAGTATAAAACAATAAAGTTGGTTTTGGGTTTCATCAGACAGCATTAGTGTGAAGCTAATAATGTTGTTACAACGCCTAACATCAACAGTGTAGTGTAGTTAGTTACCATGTTTACCGTGGCCTGGTAGCCGAAGTTACCTAGGTAACGTCGTGGTAATTATGGTAGTTTCATGGTAACTAGCTGCGCTACACTTCTTTATACGAATTGGCCTGTAAGTAATTGCTGGGCAGTCCACAGTCACCCTGAAACCATGGCAATGTTATCTCAGAAACAACCGCGACGCTTTCCCACTACCTGTGTGCAAAGGTCATTGTCCCCTATTGTGTAGTGTACCTACATATTGTTTGTTATTGATTTGTTTGATACATTCACGCATCCATTGTATCGTGTCACGCGATTTTACTGTATGTACCTACGGCTAATAAATAGAACCTACTTACCTAAATGTTAAATCGACAAAATTTCGTGTCCTATTTAGGAAGGAAAATTCTGCGAACGGGCATTTTTGTTGTAAGTAGTAACAGTAATCAATTATGAGACATATTTGAGAGATTAATAGTCAATAGTAGTAGAATTACATTGAAGAAGATATTCAAATTAGACTTTAACCATAATATCTGAAATCCATGATACTTTATTTTGAATTCTATCCTTTGGCCACATTCTCGGCTTTAGGCAAATGGCGACGTGGCCTCTTTTGACTTTACTTGTCTTAGAAGTGTGGAGCTGCGGGGTTTTTTGGCGGGAACTTGAGAAAGTGATGTTGTGCTCTCAATTTATTTTACAAAACTAGTGTTAATGTTTTGTTATGTGATTATGGTGGTGTTTTGCGTAATATTGTTTGAGTAAACCGCACGAGTGAAGTGAAATGAAATGATTGCGTGTATCGTCATTTTTCGAGTTGGCGCCTAGAGGTCCCATATGGTTTTAGTAAAATAGTCACCATCATATCTTACTAAAACTGAATTTGACTTGACTTGACGGTGACTTGACCATGACTAAGAAGTAAAATGAAGAAGAAAGATAAAAATAGCTACGAAGAAATATAAACGTAAGACTTGGCGGTAAGGCCTAGATGCCATTGCCAGCCCGAAAGGGAAAAAAAAAAAAAAGTGCAGCTCCACACTTTTTTTTTTAATTTTTTTTTCCTTAATCTATGGAAAATGTTCTACTAAAAACGTAGTGTCTGATATCATCTTTGTGTCTATGCTCTGGCCGGTCATAGGCAAAGCCTATACAGCTTACAAATTTTAATATAAGTGGGTAACTTTAGTACACATACTCCATAGTTCTAGCACCAGAGTACCACTGAGTGTAGCTATATGTACTACAGTTTTCATTGGAAGTTGATTTCTCGTGGTCATCAGCCGAGCGCCCATAAGCGAGGGGAAAGTACAGTAATTGCGCGCCGCAGGCGGAGCCGGGTTTTTGTCTTGTATGTGACGTGTTATATGGTGGTGAAATTGTATGGAGTCAAGTGAGTTTTTGTAGTGATTTACATCATTTTCTGGTCTGAAGCCTAGACTGTTATCCTAGTGTAGGTACCTGCTAAACATTTGATAGTTTTTCGCTTGCCCTATTGCATTTTGGCCCACTGGTTTGGTCCCTCATATTCTATCAAGAGTAGGCACAGAGTAGGTGTAGGTATATTAGCAAAATTATCTAGTTACCCCTTAGATACCTACCTAATAATAGTAGATTATGCAACAAGGGCTTAAAGTAGTGTATTATGTCAAGGGCGCTATATTGAACCCCGAGAACGAGGGATTCTATGGTTAACTCCAGAGCGGAGCGAGGGAGTTAAGGACAGAATCCTGAGTACGAGGGGTTCAAGATCGCCCAAGACAAATACACATTTAAGCCCGCGATGCATACTCTACTTTTTATACTTTCTGCGAGGCAATTGAAAACAATGACTGTTAAGTAGAGAGAAATGATTTTTCTGGAAGTAAGTTTCCAACTATACCAGAGGCTTCAGATTGTATGCATTCTGGAGTCGAATCAAAATCACTGTCGTCGTCACTTGACATTTTTTAGAAGTTTATTTAAATCGAAACTGAACTTCGGTGTAGATAACAGCACAACAGTTTGAGCGCTTGGCGCCTTTTTTTCTTTTTTTGTAGTGGTCAGTTCGACATTCGAATAAATCCTTCTTCGTGCGCGGGTGAAAATGAATTACGTAAAAAGTTTTCATGTCTTTCTTTTTTTAAATTTGTAGGCAGTGCAAAGAAAATGTTAACATACAGCCTAATTTGAATAAAATCTCATTGCACCCAAACATTTTTGAAACCAACCTCGATCAAGCACGGCTACATGGGTTGCATTCCAAATTCAAATCACATTATGTCCCATGGGAAATAATGAAATTCAGTACAACATTATGACCCGGCTAGACCGTAGGGCTCTAATGACTTACTTTAGGAAAGGTTTGCATGACACATAATATGCCATTGACGAGCAGGTAGTATAAAAAAATATATAAATATCGATTATCTTATAAACAAAGTATTTTTTAAAAAAGTGTCTTGGATTTAGGTACCCAATGCTATTGTCTTACACAATATTTAAAAAAAAGTTATTTATGATTGATAGTTTCTGAGTATTTTCGAAAAAACTGTTGCAGAGGACCGAACTTCTATCGAGAATCTATCGAGAAAAGTTTTACCAATCGCGTTTCTGTCTTGGATTTAGGTAAATAAAATGCTCAAGTTATCGTTGTCATAAAAATCAAAAAAATCAAAATTCTGTGGTTATTGAGAAAAAACAGTTCAAAAATCATAAAACAATTTAACCCTCACCTTAAAACGCCGTAACAGCTCAACCAATTTCGATGTAACTTGAAACAGATAGAGTTTTTACCGAGAATAGCATATAGGCTACTTTTTATTATGGTACGACGCGTGCGAAACCCTGGGAGCAAGCTAGATAATGTTATAATTGCTAAAGGTGGAACAACGAGAGAAGCCGCTGGCGGAAGCTAATAATGAATAATTCCAATACATATAAGCTACAGTCTATTCCATCGTTTCATAACATAAAAAACATCACAATGGCTGAAAGCAGCATAATGTAAAATTCATGTTCTCATTTCAGATATAACAATCTCACAGAGATGTAACATTATAATTACAAACAAACACACGGACAAGCCAGTTTAGCATATAATGACTGCTGAGTATGTATTTATGCGGCCGTCAGTGGTCATATCCATCAATGTTTATGTGCCTGGAGAAGTAGTCGTGAATTCTGACGATAATGTTCAGTGGGTAATTTCCGGCTTCTCGAGTCGTCAATCTATGAGTTAGTAGATTAGTACAAGATTTTATTATTAAATTAATGGGAACCGTTATTTAATATAATTTTACCGAACGGTCAGTTCCCTATAAACAACAAGAGCTTTGTCTGCGCTAACCCGCATGCCCAGCGTGCAGAGTATGGGCAAATCCCCCCAAATATTTTTTTTTCTAATTTGGGGTGAGTGGCTTTTGTTTTAACATAAGCCTCCCTGCTTATGTTGAGCAGTGAACGTCCTACGGCTGAAATTATGCTGATGATGAATGGTCAGTTGCCTAAAGTCAATGGCTCCACGTAACTAAAGAAGTTTTGTAGATAGTTGATTCATAATTATTATGAAAGGAGTCCCCCATAATCTAAACCAATTGGTATTAACGTTTGTTCTACGACTTTTGGAAATTCTTCATTTTCATTGAAAAAACTTTAAGCAAATATCAGCTGTTTTGGGGTCAAATCAGTTCAAACTCAATGCATCAGCTGCTTTTAGGGTAGCACTCTTGATACCGAATTTCTCGTACGTTAGTAATCCTAATAATGTTATAAATGCGAAATTTTGTCCTCACAATATGTTATGGATGTTTGGATGTTTGTTGTTTGATCACGCCGTAACGGCTCAACCGATTTCGTTAGAATTTGGAATAGATAGAGTTTTTTACCTAGAACAGCTAAATTGATTAAGTTTGGGGTGTTCATTTTATTTTCAATATTGATGTTTTTTCGCTGTTAAAATTTGTTGATAAAACTGATGGCCTACTTGTTATAAGTCAAGTATAAGTATAAATCTGCTAAGGTACTTATCCTGATTATACAACTATCTCATCTGGGTTTATAATCCAGAATTATCTTACTATGTTTAGTTTTAGGAAATCTCACAGTAAGGGCAGCAGGTAAGTTATTTGAATGCATATTTGAATGAATGAATGTCAATAATTGTTTATTAAAATGGTAGTCAGAATACTATGCTATAATAATAATATATATTTATTTCAGACACGAGATCCATTTCACATTTAAAAACAACACAAACATAAATAAAAATGTAAAAAATAAAATAATATACTATAAGTGTAGGTTACCTACCTACTTCCTTAACTAGGATGCTAATTGCACCCAGCGTCTGTAAACGCCAGTCAGAAAGAGCCTGTCTGCCAGACTTGCTATGATAGCATTTTTACACTTGCCGACCCTGGACATGAATTTAGCAATTCGGTGCCTTTGGAAGGCATTAAAGGAATTGACTCGCGCCTCCAGGTACATACCGGAGGCGCTGCAATATCGTTCCAGTCCCATTGCCTAAAGATATTGTAATAGGCAACTCGAATACCATCATGGGCTATGCTTAGCGCCTTCAATATTGGCCAAAAAGATGACATTTCAACATCGATACAACTTCGCAACTACATATTTGTTTGTATGTAACCACTTAATTCTTATGCAATGTTGATAGTAGGTAAGCGCAGGTAACTGTACATACTCATGCTGTAGGTACGTGAATTAAAACGATACCCGTTGTATTGTTTAAGAGCCAGATGCTCAGATTATATTGTCTGGCTACTCGAACTCCCGTTGCCTTCTGATGTCGTGGCGATATGGAGTTATGTGCAGGAGTATTGATACATATTTATGTGCTTGTTTAAATATGTAATGCGCTTTAATTGGTGATGCCCCTACCTATAGTGATAAGACCGCCCATTATACCTTCGCAAATATTTCCGGTTTAATTATTTTTTAAGATATTCAGCACCCTTCACGTGCTCACTTTTTAGGGCTGTTATGCTCATATATCATTTTAATTTTATTATTATAATATAATTTTTATCATTATTACACAGTTTGACATTATTATTCTTTTCCACCTTTATTAATTTTTATATTTATAAACCTATTCCCTGACGATTCTAACATAATCTTAATAAGACTGTTCTCACAGGGTTGAATGACTGTGTAGGTAATGGTTTCGGCAGAATACCAGCGTCTGCTGCAAAACAGTAGGCATAATGCTGAGCCGAAGCCATTTTGCTGCTGCAGCACACATCACACCATTTCCATACTTTCATTACTTTTCTCTTGTTTCTTTTATTATAAGTACCTAATGTTTATTGTAAAATATTGTGCAAATGTGTGTGTTTTGGTGGCAATTAAATAAATGTCTAAGTCTATATTAAAGGTACAAAAAAAATGACTTTTGAGTCGATAAAATTTATAATTTATGCAGGTACTTTTTTATGTATCCGCGAAGATTCTACATAATGAGCATGTAAACCCTCCCTCAATATATTGGTCTTCTTTGAAAACGCTCGAATCGAGTCTCTACTCTACACTAGTTTAATTCTGGAATACCAACTTGAGATTCGCTACCACCCAAAAAACGATCGCTGGAGGCTCAAGATTTTTATTGGCAGCTATGATGATGACTATAATCTGATGAGCAAGCATTCTCTACCTAGTTACTCATAAAACGTCTTCGCGCAATACAAACTGATAAGAACTATGAGTGTTGTAAATAACTAAAATGCCTTTCACAAGTTAATTGCAAAATAATCACATAGAACTAAATCGTGAAAACGCGGAGCTACGAGCGATCCGCAGACGACTGAGCAGTTAGTACGTGGATCTATGCGCTTCGAAAGCGGAAAAGCCGGTCGCTCTTCCGTGTCTCGTGCGTCTATGTATTATCATCAATACATTACTAAACTTCGTGAAGATTTACGAACACTACAGCCATACACACTGGCCTCATAGCTCAGTTGGTAGTAACTCTGCCTTCTGCGCTAGAGGTCGCTACCTCGATTCCCGCACTGGACAAACATTTGTGACTAACACAGATGTTTGTTCTGTGTCTGGGTGTTAAATATATATCTATTATGTGTATGCACCACACGGACGGATTCCATGCGGTTATGCGCAAAAAAACAGTGTCCCTGATGCGTAGAGTAAGGGACAGTCGCAACAGCATCCTTAATACGGTGGCAGAGTGCCTTTCATCTCCACTCTGGAGGTGCTTTGTGCGGAGGGTAATCAATGAAGGAACCTATTTCCTTGATTGATTACTCTCAGCGTTATTCATCTCACGTACAGATTAGCTTTCTATTTTTCTATTTTATGTTATTTTAATTTTGTATTTTAGTGTATTTTGTGTAACTCGTAAATCTATGGACCCATTGTTGTCTGAAATAAAGCATTTATTTTTTATTTTTTATATCAGTCTCTGGTACCCATAGTACAGGCTATGCCTAGTTTGGGATCAGTTGACCGTGTGAATATGTCCGGAATATTTATTTATTTATTATAAAGACAGCGCTGCGTCTGGCGGCATCTCTTTCGAATTTCCGTGGAGCGGACCTTATTCTTCTGATATTGTGCTCAACTATGAATCATGATGGGTCATTTATCAATGAAACTTGTCAAAAAGTATATGCTTGAGCCCAAATCATTTGAGCACAGTTTCAGAATGCGGGCCTAGGTGTCTGCCTGTCCGGCATGCCGCCCGGCGGCTTTCAGTTTCGTCGGTGCGGTGAGAGTGACCGCAAACCTGTACCTACCTACTCCGTCAATCACGTAGAAATCGCACCGTCTTCGCATGGCTACCACCAGGTAAGTATGCTACAATTTCTCCGGCAAATGGTCGTGGAAAAATGTTGGTTCTTCCTTTGGTGAGGTCAAGTTTTTCATGGGAAAGTCTATGAGTGCGCCTGGTTCTCGTCTCTTCGTAAAAATGTAATGATTTCTGTTTTCTTGTTGCAGGTAAGTTTACGTGTGCGGATTTTGTGAGTAAAAAGTTAAATCTATGTTGTTTTTATGAATGAAAGAGTCATAGGTAGGTACATACTGATTGAGATGATAAACATGGATGCAACGAAACCGCAGCGCAGTGCAACCAACACTGTCTGCGGTCGAGTGAGCCGGTTGTGCAAGCCTGCATTACATGGTGGCATCATGGTGCTTCACGCTACAGATCACTGCTGAGGAATCCTACTAATATTATAAATGTGAAAGTTTGTGAGGATGTTTGTGGTTCAATCACCTCGTAATGGCTCAACCGATTTCGATAAAATTTGGAATAGATTAGTGTTCTTTACCTAGAACAGCATATAAGCTAGGTACTTTTTATCTAGGTACCACGCGTGCAAAGCCGACGGCACACGCTAGTGTACAATAAAGGAATCGGATCGTGTACATACTATCCTACACCAAAATTTTCCGCTTAATAACAGTACTCACCAACCCGCAGCGTGGTGAGTATGGGCAAATCCCCCCACATGATAAACAATTTGCTCTGTCTGTGGGAGAGGCCATGTTCAGCAGTGGACGTCGAACGGCTGAAATGATGATGATGAACAGTACTAGGAACATTAACACTGGCGTACAATTTTTCACTTCACTCACGCTAACATCACATCCGCGTTAGATTCTTGTATTCATGTATTGAATAAATAAATAAATTAATAGACCCTTCAAAATTCCTCTCATGTCACGACCACTAAAAATAAGATCCTAAAACTATTTGTTGGCGTTGTTGTATTTTCTCCCTAATAATACTTACCCCTACTCTTCAATAACGGTCATGGATTTGTGGATGTGTAGGATAATTTTCGAAATACCGAATACCCAAGTACATTGTGCTAACAGCAGGTAGTTTACATCGATAAGTAAGTGGTATTGCGACAAGCATGACTAGGTACTACTACCATTGTAATGTTGCATTCGGATGCAGTAGGTACCTAGCTTCCAATGCAATCGTGCGCAATCGCACAAAAACATGCGAACGCGCCGGTCGCGAAGAAATGCACCGATTGCAACGGAAGCATATGCCACAAACACGGCACAAAAGAATTTAGAAGTGATTTTCCCATGCGAAACTATTGGACGAAATATTGCCGATAGGCTACACTAGAGTCGCACACAGAGCGGTGGGAATGCATTTCGAAACTTTGAAACTTAGCTGCAAAAAAGTTGGTGAAATCCAATTTATTTATTTATTTATTTCGACGCACAAACACATTACAACCAAAAGTAAAAATAATAATTATAAAACACAGGTTAGAACTAGGTAGTAACATAAATAATTATGTGCGTACAACAAAAGTATTAACAGTAAACAAAAGTGAGTGACATGTTTCCTAACGAACATCTAGTGTTTTAGGATACAAGATATCCTTAACATTTTTGATGAAATTAAGTTTGATGAATTTAAGTATATTCGGATCAAACATGCTCTAAAATAAAATAAAAAAGGTTTATTTACAGAAAGAAACTTAAAACTAATACCAGTAAATATTTACAAAATACACAAGAAACAGTTGAGCCATCTAAAGGCCGTTACAAACGATCTATAGATAGCTCAACTGATCCAGATCACTACCAATAAAAAACCCAACCGTCATATACATAGTCCTGTCCTCAAACTGGGATTCCCTGTGTCGTGGGTATCAGAAACTACGAGTACCATGGTACCCCATCACCCAGACCCGGAACAAATATTTGCAGATTATGCAAACATTTGTCCCGCAGCGGGAATCGAATGTGTCAGATGGCCACTCGCCCGCTACGCCACCGAGGTCATTGATAAGGGTGTCCTGAAAAGTAATGCATTCATCAGTGAAGCTACGACGTCTGTTCCTTGCGACCAAGCCTAGAAGAATCAGGCTACTCACAGCGCACATGCTTATCATCTTTTTGTTGATCATTTTCACGATTAGAATTGTATATCTATTGTGGGTAACATTTTCAAGTCAAATAACTGCCGAGTACTGCCAACCATTTTCATATTTTTCGTCGGCGACGCGACGTGCTGGCTGCAAATGTTGTTACAAAATATTTTTGAGGCCGTAGAGCACGTAGCATGGTAGGTAGGTACTTATAGAAAATGGCAAATAGTGGAGCGATTAGGGGTCATTAGCTGGGCTATTAGTGCGAGCCGGACGCTTTGAACTTTAACTGCTTGCGTAAACTGGACGTTGTGAACCGCGCCTAACCCAAACCTCCGTTGACCAGTTGAGCAACATAAGTCGATGATCCATCAAACCGGAAAATAAAAAATATACTTTATTTACAGAAAGAAACTTAAAACTAATACAAGTTAATATTTACAAAATACACAAGAAACAGTTGAGTCATCTAAAGACCGTTACAAACGATCTATCAACTGATTCAGATCACTACCAGTCGGAAGCGTCCACAAGACGCTGGCGGAATTGCCACGCTGGATGGCAATGCTAAATCGCTGGGCCAAATAAGAGCCAGCTCTCGGGCCACGCGTCGCTTCGATCAGACGTCCTGATATCAAAAAAATAAAATACATTCTTCTAGACTCCTTACTAAATCATTTCAAGATAATACTCTTTGACAGCTGCTTTTATTGTTACAAAGACAATATATTAGAAATAATCTTGCAGGCGCTAAATCGGCTTACCTAAGAATTTTGATTATTTAAGAACCATGTAGCAGATGATGTGATCTGGATGAGGCATGCACGGGATCCTGGAGAATGGCACCTGTAGTGACTAGTATTTAAGGATACCTGCATTCCTTAACTTATGCTGTCTCCGGTGGACTACTGACAGTGACAGATAACAGATGACACCTGAGATGGAGAGATGGATACATACTCTCTGGGAGTCAGTCAGTCTATGGTCAAGCCGGCACGAGCAGGCGCGCGGGAAGTCACTGTGAGACTGTGAGATATTATATGTGATATAATAACAACGAGGGAGTAGTCCTGCTAGGAACCAGTGAGATGAAAGGCATACACCACAGCACCGACTAGGAGAGACTTATATCCAGCAGTGGATGAAGATGATGTCGGTAATGGAGGAACAACTCAAGAGGAATCAATATGCAGGTATCTCTTGTCCCTAGAACAAAAATTTAATTTACTTGTATTAAACATCCGGTTCCAAGTCAAATTCTGTCTCATTGATCTTTAAGTAGGTATTCAATCACTTAGATTGTAAACGAGTCCTCAGATCATTAGTATTCAGGCACCGAACCGACCTAGGTAGCTCAAAACAAGTTAGATTCACATTTGTTTACATCAAGTTTATTTTCGTCGTGAACTAGGACAACTTGCTTGCTTGTCGTGTCACTGATTCTTTCTTGGTCATCCTGTATGAGATCATCGACATCTTTTTTTTCGCATTTATAATTACTAGCTTCGGCCCGCGGTTTCGCTCGCGTAGTAACTTTAAATTATAAAAAATAGCATAACCTGCTTCGTTGCTCTCGCTTGGGCTGAACCTACTTAGTTCTTACTTACCTACCTACTTCCTCTTACCTGTTTCTTGGAAACTAAACTAACTTATACACTAAGTACTTAATAATTTTATTTGTATATCTACTTTCCTATGTACTTATACTTCTACTTACCCTTCCATCCTTTTATTTACTATCCTAAGCATCACCACTCCTACCTACCTACCGATATCGACGAACTAGAGCAAGCACACTGCGATCGTGAGGTCGCCGTAAAGGGTTCCATCTGAAAACCAGCGCCGCTACACTTCGTGTGCGGCATTAAAGCTGAGATGGAATCTTTTTGGCTCACGCATGCACCTCGGCACGGACTGAAAACCTTAGTTTTGTTTCTTCCTACCGACCTTTGCCTGTTACCCACCTCTCTATAACCTGTAGTGTCTTTTCTAATTAGTTAGTGCTGTGCTTGTGTGTCCAAAATAAATGTATTTTTTTTCTTTCTTTCTTTCTTTCTTTCATAAATGCTGTTTTTTTTATATTCCGGTCATATTGACACGGTCAACTGATCCCAAACTAGGCATAGCCTGTACTATGGGTACCAGAGACTGATATTCATAATAGATATATATTTAACACCCAGACACAGAACAAACATCTGTGTTAGTCACAAATGTTTGTCCAGTGCGGGGATCGAACCCACGACCTCTAGCGCAGAAGGCAGAGTTACTACTAACTGAGCTATGAGGCCTGTCCAGGCCATGACGTAATCTTTTTCTGTGCCAAATTTCATCCAAATCCGTTCGCCCGTTCTGGCGTGATTGAGTAACAAACATCCATCCATCCATTCATCCATCTATCCATCCATCCAAACTTCGCATTTATAATATTAGTAGGATTGCTTAGAAAAGGATTGTTCAAAACACTGTAATAATACCAATGGTTGGTCAGCCTCCTTAGAATTGTTTAACAAAACCCTCACGTACAGTAATTGTTTAGGCAGCGCTTAGCACAGAAACCTGGAAATGGCGTCGCAAACACACCGCAAAACTTCTACACTAGAAACGTGGAAGTCACGATTTCAAGCCTCAGCTTAAATTAGAACAAAGAAAGAAAGAAAATACTTTTATTCGTAGCATTAAAAGGCACCTTAAAATTACCCAACACCTTATGGACTTAACTTTACAAACTAAGACTAAGAAAAAGAAAAAAAGAAAACTTAAATGCTACGAAATGGCGTCCGACTCAGCATTATGTTGTGATAGCCATTGAACATGGCCATCACAACGCTGATCTTCTGTCGGAACCAGACAGAATTACATAGATAAGTAAGTAATTGTTGTGGCCCAACTGGCCTATTGTCGATAGGCACAGGACATAATTAAATGTTTGCATGTCATCTGCAAATATTTGTAACTGAGGCCCTAGTAACTGCAGACTAGGTGGGGGCAGACTAGGTCAGGATGTTGTGCTGAGATCTTTAGTTTTATACGAGTACCAGTCGAGGGAAGCCGTAGCCGTTTTAGTAGGTATCTAGTATTTTATAATTTGTTATGTAGCTGTTAGGTTTTTTTTTTTTTATAGGTAATAATTGTTTTTTAAGTGCCCCTACCTGAGTTACTTATTTATTTAAACCTGGGTGGGTACATAGTTTTATGTTGCGGTCCTGTCTTTTGTTTCCCTATTTTTAACCTATTGTTTGTTTCTTCCTGTCTTCTGTCTGTGTTCGTCAAATAAAACTTATTTCATTTCATTTCATTTCATAGATCTAACTGACAAGCTCTGGCTGGTGGATAACACTTTAGTTTGCAAGTTACTGAGTCCGCGGCCCGCGTCCAATCGAAGGGCCTTCCCTTTCACCTGTCTGCTGACGCCAGCCCACATTCGGGCAACTAGCAGACACAGACACTTATTCTGCTAAGATTTTGTTATGCAAGTCCTAACATATCTAATATTTTTTATCAATAACCTGAAAATTCTAAAGTTCAACTACGTCCGAAAAGAAATTAGTTGTCCATGTTTCATCAAAATTGACAAAATGACTTTGAAACAAAATGAATTTATACCTATGCCGAAGCATTCTCTGTACGGAAAGGAAGGCCCAGAAAGAACTAGATACTATTATTTGACTCAAACATGAGATTTGCTAGTTTTTCGTGGAATCCACACACACCTGCAATTTTAATGAATGCGTGGAGCAGTTAGCCTACATTAAGGCTGTTAGTACGTCTAGTCACAAGCTCATACATGGCGTTCTAAAGGTACGAAGTATAGCTGGCTGTAACCCAAACAGGTACTTCATCATCATCATTTCAGCCGTACGACGTCCACTGTTGAACATGGCCTCCCCCACAGACAGAGCAAATTCCTTATCATGTGGGGGGATTTGCCCATACTCACCACGCTGGGCATGCGGGTTGGCGAGCGCACTTAGAGCTATCGTTGTTAAAATGAGAGACGTAGCTGCCCATCCCCTAGCTTTTTTCCCTTAGTCGCCTCTTACGACATCCGCGGATAGGATATGGGGGGGCCTATTCTTCAGCCGGGGCCAACAGGTACTTATGTTTGGCTTTATTAACTACCCAAATATTGGCAGGTGCTTGAAGGTGCTTCGTTGAGTTGATTTGCGCAATGTTCATTTAAATAAGCTATTAAATGGAGCCGTGGGGCAAACCTGTGGTGAAGCTTCACCTTGTGATCTAAAGGTCGCGGGATTGCTGAGCTGCAGACAAAATAATTTGATTAATTTAAATGTGCAGTCTTTATGTTTACGAGTAAAACTAAAATCCCTTATCCGAGTACGAAGCCCTTTTTTCACTGTCGCTGGCCCCACCACAGATTTCCGACTACGGTCAGACAAAAATCTGTTGCATTTTTGTGTGTCGCTGTTCTTCAAATTACCACCAGTAAGAATAAGACATTGAAGTTCCAACGGGACTATTGAACCGTGAAAAGAAACAAATGAACCATACAGAGTTCTCTAATGTTTGTACAAAGACCCGCCGCGCCGCAGTGTACGGAACAGTAGACGGCGTGTAAGCCCCGGGCTCATTCAATTATTTCTCACGCGAACTTTAGCGGTACCGCCAGCATATCACAAACCTGAAAAATTATAATTAAATCCATACTAATATTATAAATGTGAAAGCAACTCTGTTTGTTACCTTTTCAGGGCTAAACGGCTGAACGGTTCGTTATATAATTTGGCAAGGAGATTATATTCTGAAGAAGGACATTGGCTATCTTTTGTCTCAAAAAATAATCTTGAAGGGGGTGAAATAGGGGTTGAAAGTTTGTATGGGCAATCCATAATTCCTCAAGCTAGGGATCTGAAAATCCGTTAGGCCGTTCGGGTGTGATTGAGCCAGAAACATCAAAAAATTTCGCATTTTTAATATTAGTAGAATTTCATTATTGGTCTGTAAACGAATAACATTATGAACTTAGATAGATAGATAGATAACTCTTTATTGTAAGCCACATAAAAATTTAACACATCAAAATTAATTCGACAAAATATAAGTAATAATAGTGGAATACAATGGGCGGTCTTATCACTAAGAGTGATCTCTTCCAGACAACCTTTGGATGGACTGGATTTTACGAGAACGATAGAGGACGGTGGTGCTAAGGAAACAGGAAAAAATGAACTTACAAAATAAATATTATATATAAATATGAATACATAATATTATTATACATACGCATAATATAAAAATATATAAATAATACAATAAATATGACACTTAGATAACCAATACATATATTATTAAACAATAGAACTTGCAGTCGATTTATCTGCCATCCGTACTCTCATTCCGCAATTGCAATGTTTATTTGGAAACAATCAGCGGCACTGATATCAAAGGTCACAGGTTCAGTTCTCGGGACCAATCGCGCATAGTAGGTACACCCACTAGTGGAATTGAATATAAACATATTGTTTTAACTTACAGCGTATCTAAATAAACAAACGGTACACTAATCTACCGACTCCTAGCCTTAGCTGTAACTATCAAACGGCTATTAAAAACATTAGGCAATTCGTCATAATTTAAATATAATATTAACCTTTTTTCAGATAGTTAGTCTGATGTAATGGGAATTGCAAGCGCTACATGGACAAGACTCGCTCAGGAAAAAGTAAATTTGCCTACATCGTTTGCTCGTTTTCTGTTGAGGCAATTTTTTTTATATCCGGCATTCATCATGATTTTATTATCACTTCATTCAAATAGAACAAATTGAGGTTCCATACTTACCTATGTAGTTATATTACGGAAGATAGTAAGTCCTATCTTTGTGATTTAATCACATCGTTCACGGTTTTGGATTTAGATATACCTACCTAATTAGTGTCACGCCATTTCCATATAATTAAATCTCAATGCCAAGAGAAAATGGATCTAGGCCCCCTGGTATATGACATATATAACAAGCTTTTTATCTGGTTATCACGAGAGCAAAACGCGGGCGGAAGCTAGATTATATGATATAAAGTGTGGTATTTTATGAATAGTTTTGTTTGTAATTTATTGCAAATGGAATCGCTCGCAATCAATCACAATAAAATTCTAGAGAATCGATCAGAAATAATGTAGAAATAGCCCCCGAATAGGAAATAACACAAATAAAACACAACTTTCACCGCAGCAGGCGCGCGGCGCGATCCGCTCATGCGTGAGGTAGCGTGCTGCAAAAGCGATAGATAAGATGGTTGTGATTTTCGTTTAGTGATACCACATTTACAGTATAATGCAAGGTTCGAGAGGTACGAGAGGTAGGGCACAGCGAGATTTTCTCGTTCTGAATTGGAGCAGCCTGCATGGGGAGGTACCTCCGCCTTACAGAAGATCGCAGCCAAATAACATTATTTGTTTCAAATAGTGTTGTGTTCCTGCGGTGAGTAAGGTTGCCAGAGCTCTTTAGGGGGGGAGGGGTTCGGCAGGCAACGCATTAGCAATGCTCCAGGTGTTGCTGATGTCAATAGACGACGGTAACCACTTACCATCAGGTGGGCCGTAAGCCTGCTTGCCTCCGTATAACATAAAAAAAAAAAAACAAAAAAAAAAAAAGGTTCATAACGTTTCATGCGTTGGCAATCGACCCTGGTATTCTAAGAAGTCAACCAATTTTTAGTTTCATTCAATCAAATGTTACAGCAAATGCGCTAAGAAGTCAACTGATCCATGATTGAATTTAATTTCCCTGTGGCGGGACAAATAAATAAATAAATATTCCGGACATATCACACACGGTCAACTGATCCCAAACTAGGCATAGCCTGTACTATGGGTACAGTCAGCATCAGAAGTTGATGATCAAATTTAGATTGTCAAAACTAGTGATTGAAGTTTGTATCAAAAAGTGATAGCATAACAAGGTGACCTTTAATAGGTGACTGTAAAATGTACCACAATTGAGATGATGACACTAACCCCATACCCTTCACGTATTTATGAAACAATTTTGCATCAGTTAATTTTGAGCCCACGACTTTATTTCGCCAAATGTTGAAAAGTAAAGATATTCACGTATTTATGAAACAATTTTGCATCAGTTTATTTTGAGCCCACGACTTTATTTCGTCAAATGTTGAAAAGTATAGATATTCACGTATATAAGAAATAATTTAGCATCAGCTACTTCTGAAGCCGCGATTACATTCGGACTTCTTTATCATCGAAAAGATGTTTTATCATTTACTTCTGGGATAAGTTGGATCAGAGACTTTGTGACACTTTTAAGTCATCAAGTACTTTTTGAATATTGGGAAGAAACTCCTAAAGTAAAATATTTTCAATCAGGAGTTTTGAGACATGTCTGATCATCAGTTACTTTTGATGCTGACTGTACCAGAGACTGATATACATAATAGATTAATATTTAATACCCAGACACAGAACAAACATCTGTGTTAGTCACAAATGTTTGTCCAGTGCGGGAATCGAACTCGCGACCTCTAGCGCAGAAGGCAGAGTTACTACCAACTGAGCTATGAGGCCTGTCAAATATTTGCTTGATCTCCAAATATTCGTTCCGGGTCTGCGTAAAGTTGTGTAGTGATAAAAATTCTTAAGAATATTAATACTACTCGAATTACAGAGGAATACAATTGTACAACTTAAATATACAGCAAGAAAGACAATAAACCACCGCCAATTACCAAAACAGCCAGGCTATTGTGTAAGCGAAATGGTAATGAAGATCGCAATTTTAAGTATGATTTTATCAATTATAGCGACATCTGAAATGAACTCCAACATGAAAAGGAAGAAGCTAAGGTCTTGAAGATTTCCCTTGTCAAGTTTGGAACCTTTTGGATGTTGCTAAGACTGTTAAAATTACCCCCAAAGTTACGAACTTCATTGCCATTACGCTTAGGCAATAGGCATCACAGGTTATATATTCATTATTCATATGCCATGATGCAATAATATGCCATCTAATACTGAAAACATGTCCGTATGTCTGTACAAATTATAGATCGTTGTATAACAGTTCCGGTTCGTGGTCTCTTTCACTGGTCATGTTTAGGTAACCTCGGAATGTAAAGAAAGTTCATCATCATCAGCCTGACGAGGGCTATTGCTGGATAGGCCTCTCCAATAGAGTGCCACATTATATATTCTTGAGCCTTCACCACCTACCGATGTCCCGCAACTTTCATAATGTCGTCGGTCCATCGGGTGGGTGGCCTTCGAAAACTGTGTCGTCCGGTTTGTGGTTGCCATTCGACTATATTAGCTAAATGTTTGGAATTTTGTGAGCGAGAAGTATGACTGATGTTTATATTTAATTTAATTACATTTTCTTTTTGTTTTTTGATTATTTTATTTATTTTGATATTCTGTGAATCATCATCATCATCAGCCTGATAAAGTCCACTGCTGAACATAGGTCTCCCCCAAAGAGTTCCATGACGAACGGTCTTGAGCCTTTTCCATCCACCGACTTCCCGCAACCTTAACAATGTCGTCGGTCCATAAGGCGGGGGGCCTTCCAACACTGCGTCGTCCGGTTCGTGGTCGCCACTCGAGAACCTTTCTGTGAATATGTATCTCTAATTTATTTTTATATTTTTTTAATTAATCTTATTGACATTTATTGTAATAATCGTAATCTAATTATATCCTTAAGTCATGTTATTGGGAAATAAACCGTATTATTTAAGGTTTTATAAATAAATAAATTCGAGAACCTTTGAAGTTAGAAGTAAAGAAAGTAATCGAAGAAAAACATTTATTTATCTATTGTTACTACGCAACGTTTTATTCATAGAAAAAACTTCAACGCGCTTTACCAAAAATGACAAATTTTATAAGTCATCCTTGAAGATGTCAGAAGCACGTCCGGACATTTATTTAGCTACTGTGGTAGACAATGTTATTTCACAGAGTTCAAAGCGCTCTACGAAAAACGCCAATTTTCATTTTTGCATTATAAAACAATGTCAGCACCCTCTGATCGCACACTAAATACGCTAAAAGACTTCCTGCAAATCACAGGCAATATCGACCACATTGTATTGTATTCATTTATTCATCCATAGACATATTTAAAATGTACTCGAACAAGTCATAGTGTGGCAAACAATTTGTTATTAAATATTCTTATATAAAATCATAAAACAATAAATTAACATTAAATTTCAGCAAAAGCATCGTCATATTGTAAACTAAAAATTAAACAAAAATTACACGATAATAAAATACAATTTAGAACGGAAGTCAATAACATGTTTGATTACTACATACCTACTTAGATATTTATGTCAGAGTTAAACATTTCAGTATCAGCAAACGCTTCATTTATAGTGACATATTGCCTTCACGATGTTTTCCTTCACCGTTCGAGAGAAGCAACGGTCCGGACTAGACAGATTGGTGGTTCTTTTTGCGTTCGTGAAGTCGCCGAAGTGAAAGTGGTTTTATTTTAATATTAAGAACTGAATAAAACTTTAATTAATTTGAATATTCTAATATGCACCGACGACCACGCCGACGCAACTCTATAGCGAGATTTTCGTAGGAGGTAGGGCACAGCGAGATTTTCTCGTTCTGAATTGGAGCAGCCCGCCTGGGGAGGTACCTCCGCCTTACAGAAGATCGCAGCCAAATAACATTATTTGTTTCAAATAGTGTTGTGTTCCTGCGGTGAGTAAGGTTGCCAGAGCTCTTTAGGGAGGAAGGGGGTTCGGGGTCGGCAACGCGTGCGTGATGCCTCTGGTATTGCAAGCGCTCATAGGGTACGGTAACCGCTTACCATCAGGTGGGCAGTAAGCTTGTATGCCACCTCTGTTGTATAAAAAAAAAATCTCGGACTATGTTTAATGTACCTATATATGGTTTGAATATATAAAGCACATATTATCAAATTTTGAATGCTTCTGTTCATCAAGTTCAACTGATTTGGATAATGATGCTTGAGTAGTGAAATTACAATTTACACTTGTGACAGTAGATGAGTATTAAAGTACCAACACCTACTAATAATACCACGTCCTAAAAAAATGGTCTAGTACCATACAGGGAGGAAATAGGGATACGTTTGTATGGAAAGCGCGATTACAGATTCTAGCTCAAACTTCAAACTCCCCTTCTTCATTAAATAAAATAAAAACAGTCACATTCATACATAGTCCTGACCCCACACTAGGATTCCGTCTCGTGGGTATTACCATCGCACTACAACATACACGAATATTTGCAGATCATGCAAACATTTGTCCCACAGCGGGAATCGAACCCACTGAGGTAATTAAAAGCAAAAGATCATTTTGAATATTCTTAAATCACTTTCGCTTTTTAACTAACACCAAAACAGGAGGTTACAACTGTTAAAAACTGGATTAAACTCTGTTCTGATTCGGCAACTTCAATATAAAATGTCATGTTCCATTAAATTACTTTACATTACATTACGCAACAGCATCGATAGTGTATTTGTATTTCCTCTGAGCCGTGCATTCGGAATGTTCGCGGAGAGGTCGCCCGGTGACGACTCTTGCGCAACGCCGCCAGCTGCGGATCTTCGCAGATCTGATGTTGACATAGATTAATGGACTTGGAGTGTTGGTGCGGTCAACAGAGAACGACGCTTGGAACTTCTAAAGAACTTTAGAAGTTCCAAGCGTCTAAATGACGTCATCCACTAGAGGTACAAGTGATATGCTCGAACACAACTGAATCGCGAAACATCAGCGAAATACAGCGGATGGGTGCACGGCTTGTCAAAGTACAGCAACGAATTTGTGTGATAAACACAGATGTTTATTCTGTGTTTGGGTGTTAAATATTTATCTATTATATATATCAGGCTCTGGTCACCATAGTACAGGCTATGCCTAGTTTGGGATCAGTTGACCGTGTGTGATATGTCCGGAATATTTATTGTTTATTTATTTATTATTATTTTTTATTATTAATTCGCGATGAGCGCTTGCAATACCAGAGGCATCACGCACGCGTTGCCGACCCCGAACCCCCTTCCCCCCTAAAGAGCCTATTTTATTTTTATTGGAGTATGTTGGAGATTATTTTGGAGTAACTTAAAAAGATTACACTGATGTTCTTTATTTTTACTAAATTGGTTGCCTGCTGACCCATAGTAAGGACTAAATATAAAATACATAAAATTGAGGTCCTCCCTAGCTTGCCGTTTCACTAGTTTTTTCTTGGTCATTCGCATTTGATTAGGTAAGGTGCAATATTTCTTTTGATGTGTGTTCATAAACTTCACGAAATTCTTAAACACTAACCCTTTTTGTACATTTTTACTTGTTAACTCCTAAAAATTTGTGGAACAATATTGACAAAGAGGCGTCCCCCCATCGGACTTCCCCACTTTCCTTTCTCATTAAACTACAACCCAGAGAGCTTATCCTATCTTCCAGTGCTTAAGTTAAAAGCAACATAATATACCAGGTCCGACAGGTTAACTGCAGGTTGTTATAACAATTGCCTTTGTTTATACAACTGTATTACTTTTTTTTATACAACTAAGGTGGCATACTGGGTTGCAGCACTAAGTATGAACCACTTGTTGGTAAGTGGTTACCGTAGCCTATGAACGCTTGCAATACCAGAGGCATAATGCACGCGTTGCCGGCCACTTAAAAATTTCAAAACGCCCTTATTGAAGAGCCCTTATTTGTTGACAGGTTGTAGGTAGGTACTAAAGGTATAAAGTGGTTGTTTGGTTGTACGACCAAAGTGGTTATATTTGTCTGTTTAGGTTCAATGTCCACCAACGAATAACTGACCGCTAAGCCTTTCAGATACATAGAGAGTTTTTCGCAAGTTGGGGCAAGAATATCTGGGCAATTATCTCGATGCAAAGATTCATATACCACACATGTTTAAAATATCATCATTATCATCTTCCTGCCCTTACGCACATTATGTGAGGTCGGCACAACATGTATTCTTCTTTGTTTTCCCTCTATCAGTCGTCATTACCTACAGCACTATTATTATTATTTTTGTAATCATTTCTTTGCTACACAAACATTTATTAATGCTACACAACTACAATAATTCACAGCTAGGTACCTACACATTGTTCGTTTGTACTCGTTCTGCTCGCTCTCCTTCAGGTTTTGGCTGAAAATCAGTGTTTTTGCTTTTATGCAAAAAAAATCACAGAGCCATAGCCTATTTGTCGTACTGCAGCGCACACAAACCGTTATTACCAACTGTTATTTACTTTTTTGTTTATTTATGTTTGTAATATTGTTTGTAATTGTTTAACCATGTTAATTGTGTGTGTATGTGGTGCCAAATATTTTTTTTATCTATCACTCACTCCTTCCTTACCCATATCCACTTTCACACAGTCCATCCATCTTTTCTTTGGCCTACCTTCACTATATCCATGCTCTTTTATCCCCAAGAATCAGTATTCCATACGAGACAGGTTGCCTACTTGCTTGTCGTGTCACTGATTCTTTCTTGGTCTACCTGTATTAGGTCAGTGCCCAGGTTGAGGGATGATGGCCCTGAAAAGGGCCTATGACCGCCGGTGAAAGAATCAGTGTAGTGGAAGGATTAAAATGCGCCTCTTAGAGGCTCCTTTCGTGCACATGTCACATACTTCATCATTTCAGCCGTTACGACGTCTACTGCTGAACATGGCCTCCCCCACAGACAAAGCAAATTCCTTATCATGTGGGGAGATTTGCCCATACTCACCACGCTTGGCGAGCGCAGGTAGAGCTATCGTTGTAAAAATGAGGGGCGCTGCTGCCCATCCCCTAGCTTTTTTCCCTTAGTCGCCTCTTACGACATCCACGGATTGGTAGATATGGAGGGGCCTATTCTTCAGCCGGGGCCACCACGTCACATACTTATCTTAGAATTTTTAGGTTCTAGGACACGCCGGTTTCCTCACGATGCCGCTAAAAAAGAGAACTGTTCTCCTTATAACCGACAGTCATCCTGATAACAGTTTATTGGTGCATTAGAGCTAAGTACAAGCTCTGAATGGAATACAAAGTGGATCCAAGAACTGAACCTCCTTGATATATTTACCGGCGTGTGCGCATTAGCCGCGGAGCAACAAGTCGGGCCTTTTGTTTCATAAAACCTGTTAGAATGTTGTTTGATTGAATGTTAACGATAATGATGATGCTGTGACATGTCCGGTCGGATAAACTATCACTTCGAATGGGAACCATGGTGATGTTTCCAGATGTTTTCCGGTTTATTATGAAACTTGGTTCAGGTGAAGACTACCTAAACCCTGGTTTAGTGACGTTCATACGGTTGCTTTATGTCAAAATGTCAAATGTATGAAATGACACGTTACAAAACCAGGGTTTAGTTAGTCCCCGTCTAAACTCAGTTTCATAATAACAGGGTTTATGTTTACCTAGATATTTTAGGTAGGTTTGTCATACAATTCTTTATTTTTGTTATCTCCGTCATCTGTCATGTTACTTGAAGCATAGGTACTGTGTAATGTTTGCGAACGATTAAAATCTCGAGGCCGTCCGTAGTACCAGTAGGTACCTTCAAAAATTATGTATAGTCATAGTCTTTGTATAAAATACCAGCAATCATTGAAGACAATCGATGATTTGGATTGAAATAACCAGAGTTACCTACTTATGAGTTTTTGCCATAAATAACAACATAACTGAGGTCAACTGCATACTGCTCCCGTGAAAGGAATGTGGAGAAAAAATTGCTTACCTACTGCTGAATTACGATTTTATGTTGCAATCAAATAGTAGGTAATTTTATTAAAGTGTTACTTCAATTATGTAGATACCTAAATGTGAATTTCAAAATAACAAAAATGTACTATACCTACAAAATATCTCTTGAGAATCAAAGCACAGACAGCCAAAGCCGTCCGTAAAAGTATTGAAGGAAACTCGGCTTAACGAGGCTTACCTAATGCTTGCTTTTCGTGTCACTGATTCTTTCTTGGTGATCATTTTGAGTTACGGTGGCCCTGAAAAGACTCTATGACCGTCCGTCGGTGAAATAATCAGTGTAGCTGTATCTAAGTAGGTTCTTTATTCCACAACTAGAGACAACTGCAGGGGCGGCGTAGGGGGGGCGGTGGGGGCGGTCCGCCCCGGGTGCCAAGCACCAAGGGGTGCCAATGGTGAAAACTCACTCGCGCAGCTTATTAGCTGCTCAATGACTTTGATCGGATCAACTGTATCACAGTTTAATATTATCGAGTGGTTTAGGTTAGACGTTAGGAAGTAGATCTCGGCCTGCATTCCAGTGTCGGAATATTGAGCAGGTTGTCGCGATTGACGTCATCGTTAGCGAGGCGAGGCCACACAAGATTTGTTACCTAGATTAGTAGTAGTACTTAGATTAGTAGGTACTTAGTAGTAGAAGTAGGATTTCAACAATTGATGAGAAAAAATATAAAGAAAAATGTAAGACTGGGACCCTCAGATCTCAAGGGGGTTAGTCAGAAGCACGTTCAAACATTACAAATGACTAGCCCACATTTCGCAGTGATATTTCATACGTAACAGGTTGCAGACCCATCGCCCCTCTTCCAACTGTTTTACTCATGATGTTTTCGTTCACCGTTTCAAGCACAAAATGTATTTATTTCTCTATTTAAAACCCATAAGTTTGCATAATTAACTAAATAACTGAAACTCAACCTTAGTTATTTTAGTTAGATACGGCTGAAATAACGAAATCTCACAATGAGGGCTCGAAGCGCTTTGCCAATCAGTCGCTTCGCAGTCACTCCGTCCGTCGTCGGCGCGATCATAAAGCGCACGCCGCATTTGGCATTTCTTACAAAGGTCGTCTAGTACTCACCTTATTAACTAAAGTCACAGCAATCATATTACATATAAATGAACGTTTGAAAGCCTTGGTCAGATGCCGTGTTTATCGGTTCTGCAATTTACTTGCCTATAGGTAACTAATGATTTTGTTTGTTGTCCACAGCTGGGCCGCATGCCGCCGAACTGCGTGATGGTGCCGCCGCGATACGCCACGCTGCCGATGCAGCCACCAGCGCCCTTGTATTATCCCATCCACGATAATGTAAGTTCATACATAACAACTGTAAAGTAGATATTGTTACTTGGTAATTCCTACTAGACTTTCACGGTAGAAAGAGACAAGGTAACAAATGAGGAGATCCGTAGACAAACCAGAGGTTAGCAAGTTGACATGGAAGTATGTGGGGCACATAGATCGAATGGGGTTGCTGGGAGTCGGTGGGTGCAGACCGCATAAGGTCGCTCTGAAATTCTATGGGAGATGCCTATGTTCAGCAGTGGACCTCCTATAGCTGAAATGATGATAATGAACTATCCTACCGGCTGCGCCAATTAATAGCGTAGTAACAAGTTATCAAGGTCACGTTACAGTATGGATTACGTTACTCCAAAACTAAAGCTAGCAGGCTCATACTCGCAAAATATGTTTTATAAACTTGCTGCTAGTGGCACTGTTCACATCAGTACAGTATAAGGTTCAAGACACCTTACGCCTACGTAGGTGGGACGAATGTATGCCTGCCACCAAGACCACAAAAAAGCCAGAATCTCAGCTTATTTTTTTTTATTTTATCTATTTGAATGAGTCATGTTGTATATTCCAGCGAGTCCGCCGCCGACGGTCGCCGCGGTCGCACGGCGAGCGACGGCGCCGCGAGCACGGCCGCGAGCGCGACTCGCAGCTGGCGCGCTCGCTCGAGCGCATCCACCGCAAGCGGCGAACGGACCACGCGCGCCCCACCGATGCTGATCTCAAGCGGACCTACACTGGACTAGACCGGTCGGTATATGATTGTCTCCTTGTTCACACCCAGCACCTGACTAATCCTGAACCAAAACTAGGATTCCCTGTGTCGTAGCACAGATCCCATACCACAACACCGAGACCCGAAACAAATATCTGCGAACTTGAAACTGTCTTTATTCATTGAAAATGCAATCAAACAAATGAACATAAAATCATGCAAACATTTATCCGCTATTTATATTAATACCCCGCGCTGTTTATGTCTCTGCCAGCAAACACTCGCCCCGTCTTCATGTCGTGGAAATACTAAAATACTGTGAAAATAAGACAACTTCACTGCATGGTTTTGTTGTTCATTTTACTTATAACTTATACCTACGATATATTTCCAGAGCATACGCGGAGCAGTTCATAGCAGTGATCGACGAGAACAGACATGCGGCGGAGCACCACGACTCGCTGGCCAGCACCGCCACCAGCGACTCCACCAACTCACACGGCACGCTTGCATAGATCCAACTTCATATTATTTAGAACATGGCATCGTTTGTACGATCAATATCATTTTGACAATACTTAATTGATTACATATTGAAAGAAGTAATCGGCAATCAAAGGTCAAAAATTTTGGTGGATTGTTAAAAAGAATAAATAGCAGAAACACTGTACACAGTTATAAGATGGTTATTAATCATACATACAATTCCACATAATATGATGGAACATATTATATATATACTATATATATATATAGACAACAACTTCAAGCAAATTTCTCATTATGCTTCACAAAAGACGCTATTCTCAATCATTTTGTGACGCTTTTATGCTAAAATATCTAAAAAAGTACTGAATAGGTTCACCTTGTTCGCTTCACAAACTCACAAAAGATATTTGCATATAAGCGAAGTAGTATTTTAGTTTTTACATTTTGAGATTATTTATCATTTTCGTTATGCTCACACTTTTACACTTGTTTTCATTTATAACATTTTAGTTATATCTTTCAATAATTTAGAAGCAGAATAATAGTGAAGTATGAGTTTATTTTTTTATTAACATTATTTTAGGATTTATTATTTCTGAATACTCGTTAAATTAGTTGTAACTACATCATACAAAATTAAACATTTAGAATTAAGTCAGTTTGGGTTTTTGTATAATAATATCTTGCTTTGAATTTAACAAACTAACTGTGCACTGAAATTAAAAACTAGATAAGTATGAAAGACATTCAATTCTTACCAATGGTTGGTTCTGACTTTTATTAGATTAGTCGCGCCAAAGTAGCGTATGCATCCTTCCACCATTATTTTTTGATTTTATCAGAAGGTTTTATTATTATTATTCTACTCTTAAATTAATACTTAGTGCAGGTTTTTTGTACTTCGTTGATTTCCATTTTACCAACATTGTATCCAACTGGCTACGCCAATTTTCTAGCTTTATGAATGTCTGACAGAAATTAATTTCATCATGTTATAACATGATGACATTCATTCATTATAATTAAAATGGCAGACTAAGAATTGTTACGTCTAGTAATTTGTAACTAACAATCGACTAACCCACAAAACTTTGTAAATTACGTATAATCGTCAAATATCTGTGTTATCCTACACCTAAGTCTTATTTAAATAGATTAAGCACTTTTATAGAGATTATAAGACGGAGGTGAGAAAATAAAAGAATATTTTCGAAATCGAATCTTTTAGTCATAAGTTCTAAGCTCTTGTAATTGTAAATATAAAAAGAATGTCCTATGTACCTAAGTGGTGCCAAATAAACTAAAGACGAGAATAATATTGGCCATGTACATAACAAAATTTTGCTCAATTTAAATTGCGAGATACCTAGTTATAGCATACATACCTACGTGAAGTAAGAATGTAGAAGTAAATACATAGTAGGTAAGTTATATAATATTTTTAAGTTAGGTTACATAATACATCTTAAATTATTTCTTGGATACAAAATATATTATCATATAAAACATAAAATGTTACATTTATTCACTGTTATATTTTGTGTGACTATGGCTTCTTAGTACAGTGAGCGTCGCCAACGGGTTAGGTGTGTAAAAGTCAAAATATAAACGAATAATTTTGATTTAACTATATTGTTTATGAAAGAAGAACATTAAAACGTACCCCAACCTTTTGCACTTTGATTTCTAGGCTTGGTCGCAAGGAACAAGCCCACCATAACCTAGTCTTTATTCATCATCATCATCATTTCAGCCGTTCGGCGTCCCCTGCTGAACATGGCCTCCCCCACAGACAGAGCAAATACCTTATCATGTGGGGGGATTTGCCCATACTTACCACGCTGGGCATGCGGGTTGGCGAGCGCAGTTAGAGCTATCGTTGTTAAAATGAGGGACGCTGCTGCCAATCCCCTAGCTTTTTTTCCCTTAGTCGCCTCTTACGACATCCGCGGATAGGTAGATATGGAGGGGCCTATTCTTCAGCCGGGGCCACCACGGCCCCGACTTTATTACTTTTATTTAATTGAAGAGCTTAGCCCTTGTCGGTGTACTGGTGCAGTTTCCTCCATTCTGATCAAGGAATGCGAGCTCCTTCACCTCCGTATACGACATGACGGCAGTCGTCTCTTTTATCTGGCTCATGTAATATCTTGGTTTTCCTTCTACCTTTCCTTTATTGATGTTCCTAGGAAGCTGTCATGTTTAGGGCTTGCAAATATTCGAATAGTATTCGATCATTTTTGGGTGGTATTCGAAACTTTAAAATGTTAATTTTAACTAGTTTTTATTGCAGAAAATCATCAAAAAAGTATGAATGTTCCAAAAGGGCTTACGGTAAACCCTGGTTATCAAAACCACCAAATATTAAAAAAAAGTTTAATTTCAATGAAATCCGAAAATTTGGATAATAAAGTCATTTCCCGTTTAATCATTATGAAAGTGCAGATTCACGAAATTGTGATAGTAATAATGCTCAAATGGTTTAAAAACTAAAATTACCTACTTTAGAGAAGTATCAATGCTTCAGAATACGGCTTTTTCGCATACTTGAAATTATTCGAATAAAAAAGATTTTTTTACAGATTACAGATTTTTTTATTAGAGAATATTCGATTGCAAGCCCTAGTCATGTCGTATAATATTCTTCCTCTTCTGTTTTCAATTTTGACTTTTAAAATTGTTCCTTGTATTATTGCAATCTCCTTTAGAATTTAATTTAATAACAGGGGTTTTTGAGGTAACCAGTTGATGACGTTTACTGTACTAAAGTCTTATATCTTATTTTAAATGAGGTTTTCCTTCTATTTTGACATCAAACAACTACTAACCTATTATTATCTTGTTACCAATGTATAATCGTATCTAGTTCTAGTAGTCTAGGACTTTTCAGAATATTTTAATTACATATTATTATTTCCTAAGGTTAGTATTTAAGTATTACTTATTTGTCTAACCAGAGTACGTAAGGCTGGTGGTAAACAAAGATGTTTAAATGCCCGCTTCTTTGGTTAAGATTGTATTTTGTTATTTATTGAAATTGGCGGCGATCTGAATTGCTTGTGAATTACGAATAAATAATTTTGTATCAATTTTATTTGCTTTTATTCTATAAAACTTACGTTTAATTTTAATTTAGTTTAAATACATACACAGATTATACAGGTGTTCAGTTAGTACTAAACAGGGAAATGTTTAAACAAAATATTCAAGTCACTGAGCGGACGCCATCGGTTATAATGACTTCTTTGTCTTAGATCTTAATTAACCTAAGAACAGTTAAAGTAGAAATAAAATACTTCCTATATGTTGATAAATAATGTAAGCAGATACACGTAATTTGCGCAGCCGTGCATAGAATAGGAAATTCACAAATACAACGTATACATACCGAATTTGCGTAAAAAAAACTTACCCGAACTTTTCAAATTAGTACCTGTAACTGTAAAAAACTTGTAACTGATATAGTATTATGTTATCTGTGCTGATGCTTAAACTTATGAGAATTTCGCATCGATTGCAATCTAAAACAGCTGAATAATGCACTTTATGTGTGGGGATTAGAACTCGTTGTCGCTGAGCGCGGAGGCCCGGCCCGGGGCGGCGCTGGGCCGCGCGCTGGTGAGGCGCAGCTCGCTCTCCGACGAGCTGCCGAGCGAGTCCTCGCCACCGCCACCGCCACCGCCACCAGCCCCCACCTCCTCCCCTACAACATTACATCACACTTATAGAAACAAACCGTACTGGGCCCAGCTAAGAATAGGCCCTATCATTTCTACCTGTGGATATCCTAGACGAAGGGAAAACAACTAGGGGATGGGCAGCCAGTGTTTCCTATTCGCCCAGCGTAAATCCCCCCAAATTATTGTTTCTGGTCATATACGGGGGCATGTGTTCAGCAGTGGACTTCCTACCGGTGAAAACCGCCTACCTAAGTAACAAGCAAATACCTACTCAGATAGACGCGGATGGTACGGAAGCGACTTCACATAGATCAGGAAGGCTTCATGAGAAATGGAATATAAACAACTAGCTGGTACCCGCGACTTCGTCTAATAATTTTCACCTCTTACTTTGCCCCCTTTAGGGATCATCATCATCATCTCCCTGCCCTTATCCCACTTCATGTGGGGTCGGCACAACATGTTTTCCTCTTCCACTCCCCTCTATCAGCCGTCATATCAGTATTCACTCCTTTCTTACTCATGTCATCTTTCACACAGTCTATCCATCTTTTCTTTGGTCTACCTCTCCCCTTATATCCTTCCACATTCATATTTAACGCTCTTCTAGTCACATGACATTCTTCCCTCCGCATGACATGCCCATACCACGCTAACCTTTTGCTCTTCAACTTCTCAGTCACTGGCGCTACTTTCAAACTTCTTCTGATGTACTCATTCCGTATCTTGTCCATTCTAGTCACTCCACACATCCATCTCAACATTCTCATCACTCACACTTTGCCCCCTTTAGGGATGATTTTACGAAAATGCTTAATTACTTAATTCTTTATTTCTTACCGAAAGCCTGACTATGAATATGAATCCCTATTTCATCCCTTTCAAGATCATTTTTTGAGATAAAAGATAGCCTATGCTCTTCCCCTGTATATAATCTATCTCCTTGTCGAATTTGATTACGATCCTTATAGCCATTTAGTCGTGCGTGATGAGCTAAAAAACTTATTAGTATGTATACTGACTGGCCTCATAGCTCAGTTGGTAGTAACTCTGCCTTCTGCGCTAGAGGTAGCGGGTTCGATTCCCGCTCTGGACAAACATTTGTGACTAACACAGATGTTTGTTCTGTGTCTGGGTGTTAAATATATATCTATTAAGTATATCAGTCTCTGGTACCCATAGTACGGGCTATGCCTAGTTTGGGATCAGTTGACCGTGTGTGATATGTCCGGAATATGTATTATTTATTATAATTGTTGACGGGTATGCGGTACCTTCAATGAGGTCCGCGAAGTCGTCGTCGTCGGCCGGCGCCAGCGTGCGCGTGCCGGGGCGCGGGCGCGGCCGCGGCCAGCGGGACGAGCCCACGCCTGCACACACACACACACACACACACATTCATGTTATGCTAACGGAAACATACTATTCACCTAGTTTCACATCATCCATCATCCACAGCCTGACTTCACCCACTGCAGGGTATAGGCCTCCCTGTGTATGTGCCATTCTCCTCTACCCTGTGCAAGCCTCATCCAGTTGCGGCCCGCGATGCTTGCGATATCGTCTCGACGACCAACGTTCCGATATCCAGTTCTTGGACGCGATCAGTTAACGCCTTACTCCACCTGTCATCACCACGCCTTGCCAGGTGTCCTGCCCAACTCCATTTGAGTTCCGCTATACGGTTGCCAACGTCTTTGACCTTCGTACGACTGCGGATCTCGACGTTGGCAAAACGTCTATAAGCTTGATACCGAGTATGGCACGCTCCATGGCTCACTGTGCAACTCTCATCCTGTACACAGCCTCCTGCGTGAGCGTCCATGTCTCGTTTCAATAAATGAGAATGGACTACTTTGATAAGTCTTAGAAAATAGGCAAAGCTATGCCTGTTCCTCGCGACCAAGCCTAGAAGAATCAGGCAACAAACACAGCTTGGTGCTTATCATTTTTTTCGATGAACCTTTTTCAGATGAAGGAGTCAGTGCACGAGTCGCGCGTTTAAATTGCATTCACCGAGTCAGACCGCACACACTCAGACCTCTCCGACATGCAGACAGCATATCGGAGAGGTCAGAGTCTGTGCGCGAGTCACTGTGATCAACGTAAAAGAGACGTTTCATCGATATATGGAGCCTGGGCCTGCACTGTGTACACTACTCTAAAATATGGCTAAGCAAAAAAGTAAACGTATTTAATTGGTTATTTTATTTAAATTGACTTCGTTCTAAGGTACATTAAGATTTTCTTCGACAAAGAGAGCAACACACAGCGCTACAAAAATATGGCGGATGGACGTGCGTGAAATGTCATTTTGACAACCTACATATATCTGACAAAACAAAAACATCAAATCAAACAACAAGTCATGAAGAATATGTCAATGTCATGTCAAACGCCAATTCTAAACCAATATGGCGGCCTTCAAATAGTGTTCACACAAGTAAAAAACTTACCAGAAGAACTATTCTTGTACCATCGCATTTGTCTTCAAATTAATGAAATTATATTTTTATTGTAATCTCCTATTTTTTCCTAATTTTTCTGTCTAGTGTACATGGACCAGGCCCAGAATGAAATGGCTCCTTTACCGAGTATCTGCGCGAGTCTGTACGCGAGTCCAGACTTTATTACCTAGTATTTGCGTGTCGTGGATGACGGAATCTGTGCGCGAGTCACACATCTACATGTAAGATATTTACCGAGTAGGTATCTGCGCGAGTCTGTGCGCAAGTCTACATTGTATTCACCGAGTATCTGCGTGTCGGAGAGGTCGGAGTCTGTGCGCGAGTCGTCCTCGTCGCGGATGTCGTCGAGCGAGTCGCGCGCCGCGCTCGCCGCCATGCTGCCGAACGCGCGCCTCGACTCCGCGCCTTGCCCTGATAACAAACATCTTATTTTAACAAAAAACAAGCCATGTTTTTATATATTAAAAGGAATGGCAGATGACCCTCCCGATAACCTCTGCCCAAACTACAATACCGCCTAGGACATGGCCATGGAATGACAAGCAAGCAAGCAGGTGGAAGTGACACCATAGCCACATAAAGGAACCATGAACGCATTGAGAGCCGAACCTTTGCGCTTCGCATATGCGTAGGTATTTATGAATTTACCTGCAGTTTTGATCCTCAGCCTGGTCTTCGGTCTGGTGGCGGGGCGAGGCTGCTTCACCTCGCTCAGATCCTTTTCTTCATCGCTCGATTCGCTATCATCTGTATTAATTTTATATCATTAAATCATTTTTACGGGGCTAGTAAGGGGGGTAGGTTACGTAAGGAAAATAATGTTAGGACACCCGCGGATAAGTCAGCTCTGTTTTTTTTTCATAGCATCGTTAAACTTACCTTAAAATTACCCAACACCATATAGACTACACTATACAAACTATGACTAAGAAAAAAAAGAAAACTTAAATGCTATGAAATGGCGTCCGACTCAGCATTATGTTGTGATAGCCATTGAACATGGCCATCACAACGCTGATCTTCCCTCGGATCCAGAACCAAACACGTCACGTACACGTACTGACCATGCCTTTCCTGTAAGGCCGACTAGGCTGTGAGGATGTATAGGTGCTGGGACAAGATTACCACAAAGGGGATTGGAAATTTCCAAGCAACACCTATGTTTTGAATATGCTATTCCACTCACCGGAATCGCTTAGCTTCCCGAGAACATCCTCAGCTTCATACTTATGAATGAGCTGCATTATTGCGGCTTGCTGCTCTTCTGCCTCCTGGAACATAAGTACACTTGTACACTTTCCTTGTACTCGTAAGTTTGTGTATGTAGCTACTGAGGAGTGACCGCTAGGTGGCTTGCTGTTCGCGTCAGTGGTTCTTTATTTGTCATCCTGCATTAGGTCAATGACTTAGATTGAGATTGGCCCATGAGCGCCTTTTTAGAGCACAATTGATATGTCTTCCAATTTTTGGGCTCTAGGACATGCCGGTTTCATCGCGATGTTTCGTTCCACCGTTTGAGAGCATCCATTGGTGCACGATTGGACCGAGCCCACGTGATCGAAAGCTCACTGCCATCACACCATCAATACTCTTAGCTGGCCTAAAACCTCGATCGGCGTTGCTAGCACACACAATCTTCCAACCACCAGGATCGGTCTCGTCGGAACTGGTCGGAACTTTTAGGTACATATTTCATCAAGTGTAGCGTGTCCTTAGATCATTTGTTGAAGCTCACATTTGTCTTGTTTTTTTAAATTTTTATAAGCTCTTATTTATCTGAGATTGTAATTAGATTATTTTTCTTTTGACCCTCACCTAGTTCGATCGGAACCCCACTGAAGCTTTAAATTCCATTTTGTGAAAAGGGATCATCGAAAAAAATGATAGGCACCAAGCCGTGTTTGTTGCCTGATTCTTCTAGGCTTGGTCGCGAGGAACAGGCATAGCTTCACCTAGTTTCTAAGACGTTTCAAAGTGATCCTAGTGATTTTATTGAAATAAAAGCCTTTTGACTTTGACTTTGACTGACCTCAGCCTGGGCACTCTCCAGCACACTGAGCTGATGCTTCAGAGCCTCAACGCAGCGGTACCGCAGCACGTACTGGTCCCACAGGCGTTCCAGGTCCGTCTCCAATGCCGACAACTCTCCTTGGTACGCAGGTCTGCAAGTTATGAAGCCCTTACTAATTGATAGTCAAAACAAAGTTGCGTAAAATACAAAGCATAGACGTAAGCTAGGTGGAAAGGTAGTAATAATAAAGGTTTCCGTTGGGTGCCCCACAAGATCGGTCGCTCTGGGAAACTACGGAGGAGGCCTCTGTTCAGCAGTGGACGTCCTACGGGCCGTACGGCTGAAATTTGACGACCTCTGTGGCGTAGAGGGTCAGTGCCCGTTTGGGACGCAAGGGAATTCCCGCTGCGGAACAAATGTTTATTTATCTGCCAATAGAAACAAAAAAAGCCAGGTATTGGACGCCCGGAATAGAAAGACATCTATGGCCAATAACGAAAGCCTTCACCTGTTGCTCTCAGGAGCTTGCAGATGACTCGATATATTGATTAGTGCTTTCTTGGTCTCTTGCATTAGCTTAGTGACCAGGTAGGTGTCTGTGAGTGACTCAGTAATCCTGACACCATACCTCAAGGTATGGTGTCAGGATCGATGACCGTTGGCAAAAGAACTGGTATGCTGAAATGTTTTTTTTTAACAACTGAAGTGGTAAACAAGCATACGACTCTGTTGGTAAGCGGTTACAGTAGCCTAAGAGCACTTGCAATTCCAGAGGCATCACGCACGCGTTGCCGACCCCGAACCCCCTCCCCCCTAAAGATATCTAGCAACCTTACTCACCGCCGGAACACAACACTATATGAAACAAACAATGTTACTTGGTTGCGATCTTCTGTAAGGCGGAGGTACTTTGCGGGCTGCTCCAATTTAGAACGAGAAAATCTCGCTGTGCCCTAGGTAGAATGAAGGAATTAATGAATGAATGGCTTTATTTGTATGAAGTATAGTATATATGTGATGAGCTTACCTCTGTAAATCCTACCTAATTTTGGTATTTATAGATAGTTGGTAGGTAATTCCCAAATTCAATGTATAAATTTAATCTAATTATAATTAATTCATAATTGATTTTTTTTTTATTTCTTTAATATGAGTGTGAATCTTACTTTATTTATTTCTTGTCTTAATTATGATTGTGTTCATTTTGACATCAATATTATATTATTATATTTAATCGATTATTGATAATTATTATGCTATGTAAGGATTACAGTATATAAATCTGTGTTTGACATGTAACTATTATCCGTTATTAATAAATGAACTATGAACTATGGTCTTTTACATTTAGAGGAGTGGAGAAGGTCCTCGAAAAGGTTAAAAAGGTAAAGCTCACTTGATGAGCTGCACGGTGTGCAGGCGCTTCTGCGCGCGCAGCAGCTCGGCGCGGCGGCGCTCCAGCTTGGCGTCGAGGGCCGCCTCGGCCGCCGCGACGCTGTGGATGCGGTCTCGCGCCGCGGCCGCGCGCGCGCGCACCGCCTCCAGCGCGCGCCGCACGCACGCCTCCATCGCAGCCATGTCCAGCGGCCGCGACAGCGAGCGCGACCGCAACTCCTGACCCCACGCACCCATGACCCGTTACTTTATATCAATACTATTTTTTTTTATTTTTTATACAACTGGAGTGGCAAACAAGCATACGGCCCACCTGTTGGTAAGCGGTTACCGTAGCCTATGAGCGCTTGCAATACCAGAGGCATCACGCACGCGTTGCCGACCCCGAACCCCCCTCCCCCTAAAGAGCTCTGGCAACCTTACTCACCGCAGGAACACAACACTATTTGAAACAAATAATGTTATTTGGCTGCGATCTTCTGTAAGGCGGAGGTACCTCCCCAGGCGGGCTGCTCCAATTTAGAACGAGAAAATCTCGCTATGCCCAACCTCCTCCGACTACTAGCTTCCGCCGGCGGCTTCGCTTGCGTGGGACGTGCATAGAAAGTAGCCTATATGCTATTCTAGGTAAAGAACTATATATATTATACTAGTTTTTCGCGTTGTGCGCGAGCTGCAAGCAGCTCGCGGGATCTGTTTTCCTTACTGTTGAGATTGCGTAGTGCGCGAGCTGCAAGCAGCTCGCGGGATCTGTTTTCCTTACTGTTGAGATTGCGTAGTGCGCGAGCTGCAAGCAGCTCGCTTGATCTGTTTTCCTTGCTGTTGAGATTGCGTAGTGCGCGAGCTGCAAGCAGCTCGCGGGATCTGTTTTCCTTACTGTTGAGATTGCGTAGTGCGCGAGCTGCAAGCAGCTCGCGGGATCTGTTTTCCTTACTGTTAAGATTGCGTAGTGCGCGAGCTGCAAGCAGCTCGCTGGATCTGTTTTCCTTGCTGTTGAGATTGCGTAGTGCGCGAGCTGCAAGCAGCTCGCGGGATCTGTTTTCCTTGCTGTTGAGGTCGCGTTGTGCGCGAGCTGCAAGCAGCTCGCGTGCTTAATCGTTGCTATTGAGGTCGCGTTGTGAGATTTTTGAGTTTCTGTACGACTTGTTAGAACACCTAAGATGTCAAAGCCATTCTAAAAGAAAAGAATACCTAAGATGACATAGCCAACATAAACAATCAGAAGAAGAATCAAATTCGGATCATGGCCACTAAGAATTTCAAATAAAAAATAATAATTTCCAAAGACTACCTTCAGCATAAGAGTAACCACTCCCTATAAAATTCTCTACCTCGAGCGTTCGTTTCATAGTACACTATCATAGGCAAAGTCCCGAATCTTATGACTTGAGTCTTTGGTCATAGAAAGTCGTTCCACGTTTGAAAATGTTAAGAAAATGTTAAAAAATTTCGCATTTTCATACAGGCGTTTAGAAATCGCGAAAATAAACACACATTTTGTTCGAGAGACATCTAATTTCGGATTTTTCCTCTGGTCCCATTGAACAGCCCCATCGATTGATGCAAAATTTCTAGAACAAAAGTGACCTCCTTCTGGGAGAACAACTATGTCAATGAGTCAGTCAGTTACTCTATGAAACGTGCGCTAATCGAGCTTTATATACAGGGCGTCCCAAACTTATGGGACATGAAGGGGAAGTACCTTAAATATCGTAGATAGGGTATTTTGCTGAAAGAAGACTTTATGTTACTTTTAAAAGTTAGTAATTCTGCATTCATAGATTTTCTAAAAAATACTTTCTTCGTCTGGGAATCGAACCGACTTAAATGTCAAAAAAAAAATCATCCTACTTCTATGATGCCAATCGAAAGAATAGCTAAAAAATAATAACTTTGCTTAAGCAACATAGTATTTTAAAAGAAAGGAACAACGTAAAATGATTGAGTAAAATTTTTCAAACACGTTTTATTTAGGATTATTTAGCGTTTGTTTGAATGCATACTTTAATATTTTTAAAAAGAACTAATATTTTTAAATGTTGTTCTTAAATTTGAAAATGGAACAGTGTGTGCGAGCGTTTGTTTTTGGATTGATCTGTTTAGTCTTAATAATTCACTTACACAAGTTTTGTGTTAATTTATTGCGAACATGGCATATCAAGTAAGTTTTGATCTAATGGAAGTTCTTCTTGAATCTTTCATGTTGTTCCTTTCTTTTAAAATACTATGTTACTTAAGCAAAGTTATGATTTTTTAGCTATTCTTTCGATTGGCATCATAGAAGTAGGATGATTTTATTTTTGACATTTAAGTCGGTTCGATTCCCAGACGAAGCAAGTATTTTTTAGAAAATCTATGAATGCAGAATTACTAACTTTTAAAAGTAACATAAAGTCTTCTTTCAGCAAAATACCCTATCTACGATATTTAAGGTACTTCCCCTTCATGTCCCATAAGTTTGGGACGCCCTGTATAGTACCGAAAACGAAAATATAGTACCGAAGTACCGAAATAAAATAAATATTCCAGACATATTCACACAGTCAACTGATCCCAAACTAGGTATCGCCTGTACTATGGGTACCAGAGACTGATATCATCATCATAATTTCAGCCGTTCGATGTCCACTGCTGTACATGGCCTCCCCAACAGACAGAGAAAATTCTTTATCATGTGGGGGGATTTGCCCATTCTCACCACGCTGGGCATGCGGGTTGGCGAGCGCAGTTAGAGCTATCGTTGTTAAAATGAGGGACGCTGCTGCCCATCCCCTAGCTTTTTTCCCTTCTTACGACATCCGCGGATAGAGATATGGAGGGGCCTATTCTTTAGCCGGGGCCACCACGGCCTATTGAGACTGATATATATAATAGATAAATATTTAACACCCAGACACAGAACAAACATCTGTATCACACAAATGTTTGTCCAGTGCGGGGATCGAACCCGCGACCTCTAGGGCAGAAGGCAGAGTTACTACTAACTGAGCTATGAGGCCAGTCAATATTCCAAGTTTCAACGAAATCGGTTGAGCCGTTACGGCGTGATTGGACATCCAAACATCCTCACAAACTTTCGCATTTATAATATTAGTAGGAAGGAAGGAAGTAGGATTAACGCGCACGCGATCCATAGTGACGTGCCAAGATTACACAATCGTGACATTATCGCGGTGTATTCGGATGATCTAGAAAACCGCGATATTATCACGATCCAGTATTGATAGTGAAACGGCCCCAATAGGTAGGTATTTTTTTCAACAAAAATGTCTTATGGCGACCACGAACCGGTCGAAGTAGTATAGGACCACCACACGATGGACCTACGACATTTTAAAAGTAGCGAAAAGTCGGTAGATGAAGTAGGCTCCAGTCCTAGTATGGCACTCTTTGGAGCAGGCCTGTGTCTAGTAGTGGACAGGAGCTATGTGGATCTAAGCCTGTTCCTCGCAACCAAGCCTAGTAAGATCTGGAAAGAAAGAGTGCGGTCATGGAACTCCATGACCACACTCTGATTCCCTGAGCCAAACATCAATAGCGGAAATCGAACAGACGCCTCTCGCGACTCAGCTAACAGAGGTGATATGAAGTTTTAGTCAACTCTGTTACCACATGCAACCTTGGACGGAGACCTTGCGAGGAGCCAGTTTAGGACTTGAAACTACGGACATTTCACCTTTTTAAAAACACGATTGGTGAACATTTCATTTCAGCCGTACGAAGTCCACTGCTGAACATGGCCTCCCACACAGACAGAGCAAATTCCTTATCATGTGGGGGGATTTGCCCATACTCACCACGCTGGGCATGCGGGTTGGCGAGCGCAGTTAGATCTATCGTTGTTAAAATGAGGGACGCTGCTGCCCATCCCCTAGCTTTTTTCCCTTACGACTCTTACGACATCCGCGGATAGGTAGATATGGAGGGGCCTATTCTTCAGCCGGGGCCACCACGGCCAACATTTACCTACAGTTTAATCTGCCCTGAACAGTACAGTAAGCTAATGATTTTTATAATGATTTAAAGTAAAAAAGTAAAAGTACCTAAAAATGTTTTTATTCATAAAGGTCTTAACATACATATGGTGCTACATAATTATACAACGAAATATACCTAAAAATATATAGATTTGATGTATAAATATTATATTGTAGATACAATGAAGTGCACAAAGGTGATTATTAGGTGTATAACATAGACCAGTAGTTGTTATTCTAGACCTATAAACTAGTTATGCATTGAGCTCCTCGTACTAACTAAGTAAGAACTTGTATAGAGAAACGAGGAATCGCTGCTTCGCCAGTTTCTAGGTACTACCTATGTAGAAAGAGACGTGGATGTTTTTAAGTGCCTTGATATACCGAGATGTGACCTTACCTTGTTGTCAGCTTCCTTGACCAGCAGATCGTACAGGAAGGCTCCTTGCGCGGTGATCTCGGTGGCCAGCGAGCGTGCTTGCTTTATCTCGCTGAGCTGGAACAGATACCACTTTTTATAACATGCATCTTTATGAAGCGCTGCACCCAGGTGCACCATTCGTACCGATGATGCAGTGCACATAAATCGGTGTCTGTGTGTAGGTAGTTATTAAGTTATGTGTGTTATTTAAATTATGTTTTCCTTTTTAAAATTATATGGCTGTAATAGGGTGTAAGTGAAAGCTGAAATAAAATACTTGAATTGAATTGAATTGAATAACAAGGGAACATACAACAATAGCTTTCCACTTGCTTCGATACTGACACGCTTCTTTTGATTCATTCACACTCATCACATTCTCCATGCATGCCCGTTGGTTACTCTTACAATAGGGTAGGTTACTCGTGACATGACTTTTTCCAAAAATGTCGTAAAAACTTATCGAGTTAGGTACATATAATTCGCTCGCGTGGTACCTAGGTGTAAGATACCTATGTACCTATGTATATGTGATATCTACCTACGAGTATATAGACAGTAGGTAATAGACACCGATAACACCGGAACGATATCGTTCAAAAAATGTTAGGGCCCAAGCCGTGTTTGTTGCCTGATTCTTGTAGGCTTGGTCGCGAGGAACAGGCGTAGCTTCACCTAGTTTCTAAGACGTTTCAAAGTGATCCTAGTGATTTTATTGAAATAAAAACCTTTTGAGTTTGCATCGCCTACCCTGGAGGAAGCTTAGTTGTATGCCCGCCCACACTTCGGCAACGTAGCATGGTGCTACAGACTAATAGGAAATACTCATGGTAGGTAGGTAGTAGTAGGTACCAATTTGTTAATTTTATTTCTAATAACCTGTGTCATCATCATTTCAGCCGTACGACGTTCACTGCTGAACATGGCCTCCCCCACAGACAGAGCAAATTCCTTATCATGTGGGGGGGTTTTGCCCATATTCACCACGCTGGGCATGCGGGTTGGCGAGCGCAGTTAGAGCTATCGTTTTTAAAATGAGGGACGCTGCTGCCCATCCCCTAGCTTTTTTCCCTTAGTCGCCTCTTACGACATCCGCGGATAGAGATATTGAGGGGCCTTCTTTAGCCGGAGCCACCACGGCCAACCTGTGTACCTATTTTAAAATATCATTTTTAGTCTGTGTTGAATAAAAGAGGCGTTTCATCAATATATGGAGCCTGGGCCTGCACTGTGTACACTACTCTAAAATATGGCTAAGCAATAAAGTAAACGTATTTAATTGGTTATTTTATTTAAATTGACTTCGTTCTAAGATACATTATGGTTTTCTTCGACAAAGAGAGCAACACACAGCGCTACAAAAATATGGCGGATGGACGTGCGTGAAATGTCATTTTGACAACCTACATTTATCTGACAAAACAAAAACATCAAATCAAACAACATGACATGAAAAATATGTCAATGTCATGTCTAACGCCAATTATAAACCAACATGGCGGCCTTCAAATATTGTTCACATAGTAAAAAACTTACCAGAAGAACTATTCTTGTACCATCGCATTTGTCTTCAAATTAATGAAATTGTATTTTTCTTGTAATCTCCTATTTTTTCCTAATTTTTCTATGTAGTGTACATGGACCAGGCCCAGAATGAAATGGCTCCTTTATTTTCTTTCTTTCTCTCTTTCTTCTTTCATGGTGCCGTACTCACCCGTCCGCTGACGTCGTAGCTGAGCGCCCCCTCGTCCCGCTGCTCGGCGGGCGGCGGGGGGGGCGCGTCGAGCGCGGCGCGCAGGAATGAGGCGGCCTTCAGCAGCTCCCGCACCGCCCAGCCGTCAGCGCCGTACAACTTCTTGCCGTTCAGCTTCAGGTTCGCTCTCGAGTGCTGAACAAAGCAGACAGTACTCCCAGCTGGCCTCATAGCCAGGGCCGGATTAACCCTATCAGGGCCCCTAGGCAATGCAATTCTCGGGCCCCCTTTTCTTAATTTTTATAATAGGTTTATTCTCTAACTAAAGTCGAGTCGATCAGGTCGACAACTCACTTTTGCAAGTGAGATGTGGCCTGAGATGGAGCACGCTTTCCCAGAGTGAACTTATTGACCCTAGATTTGAAGACTCCTAGATTGTAGGTACTCCTTTATTGCTAGCTAGGGAGAGTACTGGTGGAGTGGTGGTAGTGGCCCCGCCTTCCGGGCCACAGATCGTGGGTTCGAATCGCGGTCGCGCCATGGATTAGACATTTGGAAAAGTATGTGCGCTACCGCTACACTAGTGCTCTCAAACGGCGAAGGAAAACATCGTGTGGAAACCGGCATATCCTAGAACCTTAAGATAATATTCTAAGCCTAGATCCTAAAACTTAGAAGACATAATAATAAGTATGACATGTGCAGCCTTAGTCCTTAGTTAGGTAAACTGCGACACATTTTTAACTTTTAGCAGTTTTCAGTGTGCATTATTTTGCACACTGAATAAATAAATTAAAAGATCAGGATAGCATGTCTCCTGTATCCTGCGACCAACTATATTTAAAAAAAATGCTCACAAAGAGGGCAATAGCCTGCGAAACCAGAGCCACTCTCTGCTCGACGCTGTCCGCTCGGGGCAGAGCGGAGTCGGGCTCAACGCGCGACGCCAGCCACCGGATACACTCCTGCATCAGCTCCCAATTAGGCGTCCGGAAACTTTCCAACGATATTGGCTTAGGAAAGCCCAGCACGCGCATTGCTTCGCTGAAATCTAAAAACCATTGTCAATAGTAACTATTGAAGAGGGCCTAGCGACAACCTTGGACACGTTTAGGGACTGTGAGTGGCCCAGCACATTAGGCCGCTGCCAACTAATTCTTCCAACGTAGACGCTGGCCGCCTAGTGCGCGCACTTGAGTATGTACCTATGTCATGGAAGACCTGGCTGCCTAAAGCGCTGGGTCACTTACCGTCAACAAACAGCCAAACCAGCATAATTAAATGTTTCCTAGGCACGGTAAAACGCACACGTGGCCAAATTGTGACCGCGCTGAACATTGCTCAGTCTTAGATCCGTAATAAAGACGAGGCAAGTTACACCGCAACGAAGATCTCATGTATGGATAGGTACTTACTTCTCAAATCTCTGTAGGACATTTTCTAGGCCTTATGTCCTAATAATTTACACTGTAAAGAGAAATGAAACACAGACGAAGCCTCAATAAAAAAGAAAAGACAGCGATTTGTTTATGGTCACGTCACCATGACAACCGAGATAGGTACTCCTTTGGGGTACTCCATAGATAAAGGGAGAACGTTATCGGTGTAGGCGGGAAAGCAAAACCAAGAAGTTTTTACCTGTGGAACACAGATTTATTAAAATTACAGAATAGCTTTACATTATCTACAAATTATAATTACAAAACTCAAGCTACATTATAGTTTTTAGACAATTAAATTGGGCATACTATATGTTTGTGATAAACCTTTCACAAACATTTTAATTTACTTGTTCTGATAGACCATTAGTGTTAACTACCTACCTACTCGCTACGGCTCAGTACCTACAGAGGTACTCTATGTTCACGCCTTACCAAAATTAATTAGCAATTCATTACCTAGCATTACGATACATCCTACGTTACACTACAGGGTTTGCTTGCATGATTTTAGCAGGCGCTAATTATTTCGTAACTTTATTACCTTCAAACATAGAAATAGTAGTAATAAGTCTAAGTATTAAATAATAATGAAATAAAATAAAAACAAACTAACAACTATATTTATTAACACTATCTATCCAAAACAAGTAAACGATACAGGCCTGGAGACAGTACAATTTATAGATTCGCCATTTTGTATACATCCCATAAACAGCAATACAGCAGCTAGGTACTATTGTATTACCTAGACACCTAGCTAAATACTGGGACCAAAAGTATGTATAAGTGAGTATAATCATAGCGTTTCTACATAGTGTCAGTCCAAGGCCCTAGTATCACGCATGCCCAATTTAATAAAAGAATCATAAGTCCACAACGGTGGGGGACCGCCTCTGAGCTCGCTTCAGGGAATCCTCGCGCTTCAGGGAGACCCGGAGTCGCGACGCTTTTAAATGCCTGTAAAACAGTAACTTAACGTGAAAATTAAGACATTAATGTTTATAATGTTACAAAATCACACTAGAACAAATGTTATTAATGCGAAAGTATCTTTCTTTCTATCTGTATATAACATTTTCAAGAGCAAAGGGATGAACCGATTTTAAAGAAACTTGATACGGAAATACCTTAGACCCCAAGGAAGGACATTAGCTACTTTTTATCCTGGTAAAGCGGCCCAAGTGAAGCCGGAGGCAGCCGCTAGAAATTACATATAATCAGAAGATTGCTTTGAATAGACTTGATAAAACCAAAAAATATTTTGCAAAACAAAGTTGAATATCCCACCATGGTAATCAAACCTGCACGTCTCAACTCACTCGCCTGTCAGGCCACCAAAGTCATAATTTTCTTGGCATTATTTTTACCTTTGTCTTATCTTTTCCTGTGTGTCCGGTGAAGGTGCCCGCTGGGTGACGGAGGCATCTCGCAGCATCTCCCGAAGCTTGCGCATGCAGTCGGCCTGGTTCAGTTGCTGAGAGCGAGTGGCGTCTGACCGGATGATGAGGTAGCCCTCCTTGGACAACTTGTTCTTGTGCTGGAATAAGAGAGCCAAAGCTAAACTGACTGTATGTACGTACTTCTGATCCCCCCTAGTGATCACAGAGATATCTTTAGTGTTAAGCCATAATCCCTGTTGATATGTGTAGCTAGGGGATAGTCTGAGGCAAGTTCTTAATGATTGCAACACAAACAAGAGAAATATGGCTATGAAATTATTTGGAAGAAAGTTCTCTCATTGTTTCAGAATCAATATTATATATAATTTGAAATATCAAGAGTTTAGTAAAAAACAATAGAAATGTAAGTGTTACCAGTTCTAACATCTTCTCCTTGACCTCAGGGTGCAACCAGTCTGCATCGCTCAGCTTGAACCTGAGGTCCACTTTGGTATGAACCTGGTGAACAAAATCAATAATTATCTGCCTGGCCAATAGACAATTGTCTTAGTTAGTTAGCAGTTTATAAGGGATGCATTCTGCAAAGGCTACATCAACAAAAAATTTGCTTTTAAAGAATTTCAGTCTGAAACCTGCTTTTATTGAGTGCTTGCTTGCAGTGCTGATTCTTTCTTGGTTATCTTGTATTAGGTCAGTGACCAAGTTGAGGTATGGTGGCTTTATGACCATAGGAGATAGAATCAGTGTAGTGAAGGGATTAAAGTGCACCTCCTATAGGCCCTTTCCTGCACAAAGGAGTTTCACTGACTGTGTTTCATTGAGTTATGTAGGTACACATTGTACTCTGCAAATCTTTTCATACCTTGTTGACATTCTGTCCACCCGGTCCGGAGCTAGCACTATACGTGATGTCAAGCTTGTCAAGTGGGATGTAACCAGAGAACTTTTCTTTGGGATCTGTGCTCTGTAAAAGATTTTTATTACACAATGGTTTACATAAGGTAAAGCAAGCTAGGAACTATTTGTTAGTTGGAAATCTTCTAAATGTTGAGCTAACAACATCAGCCTCAGGGTCGGACGATCTCAATGATGCGGGACGTGGACACACTGCGAAACTGTTATTCGGGAAACAAGGACGAGATTTCTTAGTCTTGTTCAACGAGAATGAAAACGATGTCCACTGTGTGTGTTAATCTTTTGTAACGTCAATTACCCTCTAATGTTTAGTGGAAAGGCGTTCAGTTCTAGATTAGACGATCTCTACTTACAATAGAAGGTGTTGTGAGCTTCAAGGAGCTGTTAGGATATAAAGTTTCCAAGGAAATAGAGCTTTTGTAAGCCATCGGCCTATTCAGCAAAGTTGTAAATGTGGCATTTCGGACTGTTTTCTGAAATAAACACAAACGCAAAGATGCCAGCGCCATTTTAATGCGATTATTAGTTTGTACTTAGATCTGTATTTTATTTTCAATAATAGAAAATTATTCTCATCTCGTCCGTTCCCCCTAACCTCAACAAACAAAACAACCGCACCAAATCAGACCAATCACAGAATTCACAGACTACCTAGACAGTAGGTACGTCAAATTGCTGTCATTGTCACAAGTACTTTGTTTTTTTTTTTTTTATGTTTTTCCCCTTTCGGGATGGCTATGGCATCTAGGCCTTACCGCCAAGTCTTACGTTTATTTTTCCTTGTTATTTTTATTCTTTCGTCTTTATTTTTCATCTTATTCATGGTCAAGTCATCGTCAAGTCAAGTCAAGTTCAGTTTTAGTAAGATATGATGGTGGCTATTTTACTAAAACCTCGAGGGACCTCTTCGCGCCAACTCGAAAAATGACGATACACGCAATCATTCTATTTCACTTCACTTGTGCGGTTTACTCAAACAATATTACGCAAAACACCACCATAATCTCATAATATTATTCAATTTAACACTAGTTTTGTAAAATAAATTGAGAGCACAACATCACTTTCTCAAGTTCCCGCCAAAAAGTCTTGACTGTATCATTCCAAAGTTCGAATGAGTCACAGTCACAGACTACGGAAAGTCGGAAAGAGCTAATCTATTTGTAAACTTTTTAGAAATCAAAACTGTTAGTTTTGCGGTTATTGAGAAAAAACAATTCAAAAATCATAAAACAATTTAACCCTCACCTTAACTCTAATCACCGTTAAGGGTAAAATTTCGGAATCAGAGGCCCGAATCTGCCATGTCAGTGGAGTTCTCACTTTTTGCCCGTTTATAGTGAATAGATTAGATAGAACACAAAAACCAGTACTAACTGACTCTGACTAGGGCCTAGGGATACCTAACAAAATGTGTGCCAACTCTACCTGCCAATTTATTTTACCATCATATCTAAAAGTTCAGAATACTTCTCAACTTTGTTGTAGAAAAGTAGGTAGGTACCTACATGTAACTTTCAGCAAGGAGATAATTATCTGTAAAATCTCACTCATTAAATTATGCAGTCTAAAATTTTAATGCTGTACCAACGAAATTGCCGTTCTAAATCACGTCCAGAAAAACGCGAAGCATAAACTGCGCGCATGTTCACGCTCCAGATAATTTAATTAGGATCCCGTTCCGCTCCGCGGAACCCTCTCACGTTTCTACGAGACTAAGGTAGGTAGGTAGGTAGATATTAGAATTATTATTGTAAAGACTTCACTTACCTATCAATTTTGACTTGTTTTCACAGCTTTTTGGTAAATATCACAATCATTATAATATTTTTATGCGAATGTAACTAGGTAATGTTTTCAAGACTAAACGGCTGAACCGATCTTCATGTTTGGGGTAACGCGCAGGCGAAGCCGCGGGCAGCCACTAGTTCGAATGATGTGATGATGTTACTGACATCTGTTATTACATTTGCAGAAAAAGTTTAAAAAGTAATGAAGACGCCTTTCTGCTTCAAGCAATCTTATTTACATTAACGGCTAATCTATTCAAACTGAGAGTAGAAGATATTAAATTTAGAAGCTTTTTAGAGCCCTGTCTAGCTGGAGAGCGGAACTAGTGTAGGTATTGATTATTTCCAAGGATTGAAGACTTATCCTCTTATTCATAATCAACCACTATCTTTACTTACTTGTTCTATAAATTATCGCTTGTACTTTTCTTACAGTAATTTAAACAAAAGAAAGAAGCGGTCAAATACTTTTGATAGTGAGCGATTAGAATAGGCGCAAAGCTCAGAATACAGAAAAACTGTATTCTGAGGGGCAAAGAAACATAGGATCGATAAAAGTATGTCCACCTCTTTACATTGCTGTTTTGCATAGTGTTGTTGTTGAATATAATTGTCCTGTCTCCCTATCTTTGTTCTATTGTGTCTTCTGTCTGTGTTGGTTAAAATGATCATATAAATATAAATAAATAAATAAATATTCCGAACATATCACACACGGTCAACTGATCCCAAACTAGGCATAGCCTGTTCTATGGGTACCAGAGACTGATATACATAATATATTAATATTTAACACCCAGACACAGAACAAACATCTGTGTTCATCACACAAATGTTTGTCCAGAGCGGGAATCGAACCCGGGACCTCTAGCGCAGAAGGCAGAGTTACTACCAACTGAGCTATGAGGCCAGTATATTAAATTTCATTTCATTTTTTTATTCGCACTAGATTAGCTGCGGACAGCACACTGCGTTGAGTAGGTACTAGTTGCCACACCCTAGACCACAAAAACATGATACATTGTACAATGTAACACATATTTAGATAGATGCGTCAGTCATTCAGCCCAGCTTGCCATACTTATCCTACTTATCATACAGTTTTCATGGGTCCATTACCAAAAGGTAAAACGGAACCCATAAGGTGAGACTACTGTCTGTCTGCTCGCACTCTGTTTGTGGTTCCTAATCATTCATTCTAGGCACAAGGACCTATCAATAAAAATATATGTTAAGAGGATACAAAAATCATAATAAATTGTCAAGTGGGCGGAGTAAAGAAAGTGACAGCGCTATGTACTATAATTGAATGCGGAAAGAGATAGCAAGCGTTAGAAGGCGCTCGAAAGTAATCGACGTAAGCGACATACGAGAAAATATCGATTATCTATTTTTTTTAAAGTGTCTTGGATTAAGGTACCCAATGCTATTGTCTAACACAATATTTTAAAAAAAGTTATTTTTGTTATTCTCAGAGTATTTTCGAAAAAACTGTTGCAGAGGACCCAACTTTAAAAAATAAATCTATCGAGAAAAGTTTTACCAATCGCGTTTCTGTCTTGGATTTACGTAAATAAAATGCTCAAGTTATCTTTGTCATAGAAATCAAAACTGTGCGTTTTGCGGTTATTGAGAAAAAACAATTCAAAAATCATAAAAAAATTAAGTTACTTACAATACCTAGAGGACGGCGCCGCTGTAGACAAATACCTAAAGTATTTAAAAAAAAATCGGGCTTGCGCGGCTATCTTGTTTGTCTATAGGTAGGTAGGTACCTCCATATGTAGGTTACCTACCTAAGAAATTCTTGGGTGATATTATAGATAAATGATCATGAAATCGGCACGTTCTGCAATTCTGTAACCACAGCGTCCGTCCGCTGCTTTCATCAGTCATTATGATAATGCGCGTCTGCGCGCACGCGACCGGCTTTCCGAATTCCGCACTCGGCGCAGACGCATGGGCTCGGACGAAGCAAGCTGTCTTGTAAATTAGGTAGGGCTGCCAAGTGGCTGAATCATCTCCCTGCCCTTATCCCACTTCATGTGGGGTCGGCACAACATGTTTTCCTCTTCCACTCCCCTCTATCAGCCGTCATATCATTATTCACTCCTTTCTTACTCATGTCATCTTTCACACAGTCTATCCATCTTTTCTTTGGTCTACCTCTTCCCTTATATCCTTCCACATTCATATTTAACGCTCTTCTAGTCACATGACATTCTTCCCTCCGCATGACATGCCCATACCACGCTAACCTTTTGCTCTTCAACTTCTCAGTCACTGGCGCTACTTTCAAACTTCCTCTGATGTACTCATTCCGTATCTTGTCCATTCTAGTCACTCCACACATCCATCTCAACATTCTCATTTCCGCAGCATGCACTCTTCTTTCATCCGTCCCTTTGGTTGCCCAACACTCAGATCCATACAGTACGACAGGTCTTATGATCGTTTTGTAAATTTTCCCCTTAAGTTTAAGGGCTGAATATGGGTCTCAAAACCCTGGCCATGTGAGCAACAGCAAAATAAATAAATAAATAACACCCAACAGTCACATACACATAGATAGTCCCGACTCAAACCTCATACTAGGATTTATTTACGACATTAAGTTTTTTTTTATATACAACAGAGGTGGCAAACAAGCTTACGGCCCACCTGATGGTAAGCGGTTACCGTAGCCTATGAGCGCTTGCAACACCAGAGGCATCACGCACGCGTTACCGACCCCGAACCCCCTTCCCCCAAAAGAGCTTTGGCAACCTTACTCACCGCAGGAACACAACACTATTTGAAACAAATAATGTTATTTGGCTGCGATCTTCTGTAAGGCGGAGGTAGCCATGCAGGCTGCTCCAATTCAGAATGAAAAAATCTCGCTATGCCCTACCTCCTCCAAAAAACCAGAAAAATACGAGAATCGAACCCGCAGCCCTTGCGTCTCAGACGAGCACTCGCCCTAAGCGCCACCCGGGGTCGTCATATAGGTACGTTCTTTCCCTACCAGCGTTTCTTGACCTACTCCAACCCCTTCTGCAGTTCAAAAGACTGAAGGTTCGGAGTTTCTGGTAGACTTTTCAGGGGTCCACGATTTCTGGTGGTTTTGTACACCGGGGAAAAAGAGCGTGAAGAAGTTTTTGGTATGCGCGATCGAAGAACTGATAACATTTCACTTTACTCGCTTTCACACGATGAAGACATTCATGCCTTTAAACAAAGATCTTTATTCTTTATTGTGCCTACACAGAAAACACATACAAAAAACAAACTTAGGTAGGTAATGAAAGGACATGTACCTACAAAGGCGAGCTTAACCCTAAAAAGAGTTTTCTTCTAGCAAACCTTTGAAGCTAGAGATCTTTGAACAAATCCAGAATTAACAATTGAGAGGCATTGATCGGTGTGCATTTTTTTAAACATTCCCGCATACAACTTCTGTCTGATGTATTATGGTTTACATACCCATCGTTCACTAATCAAATTAATTAAGAGGTTAAGAGTTGGGTTTTATTTAATCAATTAAGAGGTCGCGGGTTCGATTCCCGCTCTGGAAAAACATTTGTGTGATGAACACAGATGTTTGTTCTGTGTCTGGGTGTTAAATATGAATCTATTATGTATATCAGTCTCTGGTACCCATAGTACAGGTTATGCCTAGTTTGGGATCAGTTGACCGTGTGTGATATGTCCGGAATATTTATTTATTTATTTAAATCATTGGACTTCCATAACCCCTTTGCTGCTGGAATCATACATACCTAAATACATCAATGTTGCTTTTGAAACGAATACAATGATGTGTCGTTATGAGGACCATCGCTTTTTAGTAGAATACCTCTAGAGCCCTCGCAATGTAGGATAGCACCAGTTTCACGAATCCGTAAACCAGCTAGCTAAGTTAATTTCCCAGATTTCTAGTGCGGAGAATGTCTGAGATAAGGCGGAGGCGGCGTCTGATCAGATCGCGATAAGTGGAATATTTGACGCGAGCGGCGGAAAGATAGCGATCAGCACGCATCACGCCTCTGCCGCTGAACGCGCCGAGGATAATTTTCTAGGAGAGCGACGAGGCAGCTTCAAAAATACCTAGCGATCTCAATATACTACCTAGGTGATCCGAGTCCCTAAGTAATCTTTATTCTCTAAGTAACGTACACAAACACCACGAGACCACAAAAACATAGATAATAATGTATTTATTTATTTATTTTTTGGAGAACCAACAGCTTTGTTACATTTGATTGAACATTTGTTTAGCTTTAGAGAGCCAATTACAGGATCTCACGAATAGAAATATATTACTAAGTATTACAAACAGTGGGGTAACAACTAAACTAGCGGTATACAAAATTACGGTGGAACAAACAAATAATGTATACCAAAAATACATCATTTGTTCGCTTAAGGTCAACTTAGCAAACCGTCCACTAAAATTTTCTGTAGGAGATGAGCAATCGGTCCTTTTCGTATATAGTCAACTTCGCAATCGGGCCAATTCTTAAACCGTCCACTTCTCAATAGGTCCACTTCTCAAAAGGTCCGCGTATCAAACGGTCCCCTATTCCTTGTGTCCAGCAAACTACACTCGAGAGTAATGAATTCGGAAAAGTATTTTAATATTCAATTATGTTTCAAACTTAAACAAAAAAAAACATTTGTTAAACAGTGTATCCATGAAATACATTCGTCCCGTTGCGGAAACCGTCAGACCGTCCGCTAGTGCCGGACAGCTTGCCCCGCGACAGAGTGCACAAATTCGACGTTCTCGGTGGCGTAGCGGGCGAGTACCCGTCTGAGACGCAAGGGGAGCGGGTTCGATTCCCGCTGCGGGACAAATGTTTGCGTTATCAGCAAACATTTGTCACGCGCCTGGGGATCGAGACGAATCCGCACTTCTTGCGTCCCGCCGCCACGCTAACGTATACCTACTTTCCTTTGATTATTTGATTAAAATGATTTGTAAAATAAATGCATGATTCAATGCAATTGAGCAGGTATGAGGAATTTTATGAGAGCGAATGAAGCAAAAGAGGTATGTCAGGATCGTAGCAAGTGGAAAGATGTAGTCTCTGCCTCTGGGAAATAGGCGTGATTTTATGTATGTATGTATGTGTAAAATAAATAATATAGGCGCCGTTTGGAAGCAGCTTCATTTTCCCGCTCTGTCTCCCGCTTCCTCCTATCACCTAGCCGCGCCCGATCCACGTCAGTTTTCGCACAGTATGCAAATCATCAATTTTCCACTGACTCACAATAAACGGTGAAAACAGACAATTACGCAATTTGTTATTGTTAGTTCATCTTGATTCGATACTCGACTGGCCTGATGATACCGAACCGATGATGCTTTCTTGACGTGTCATTGGTCCTCTCTTGATCAGCCTTTCGTCGTTTTATATAACTTAGGTGGCACACAAGCTTACGAATCACCTGTTGGTACCTAAGTGGTTAGCCGTAGCCTATGAACGGGGGCATCACGCACGCGTTACTGACCCCGGATCCCCATCCCCTTAAAGAGCTCTGTCAACCTTACTCACTGCAGGAACACAACACAATTTCAAACAAATAATGTTATTTGGCTGCCGTCTTCTGTAAGGCGGATGTAGAGATGGGCTGCTCTAATTTAAATAAGAGCGTAAGGTAAGGTAATAAAGTTTGGTGGCCCTGAGAAGTGCCTTGTGATCGATGGCGAATGCGTAACAACTAATGGGGTGAAAGGTTTCAGTGCGCCTGTGTCTTTGAGAATCTTCGTGTGTGACACCTTTTTGCCTATTTTTTAAACGACCACGACCCCAAAAAATGGAGGAGTTAATCAATTCGGTGTAATTTTTTTATATTTGTACTACATCTATTATTTCGTAACGAATGGTCCGTTTTCAATGTTTTTTTTTTTTTTTTTTTGTTTTGTTGTGACTACTTGTGACTCTACAGCCTTTATTGGCATGTATTCCTTTATGACAATACTAGCTTTAGCCCGCGGCTTCGCTCCTACCTACATAAAAAGTAGCCTATATGCTATTAAAGATAAAGATCTTTATCTATTCCAAGTTTCAACGAAATCGGTTCAGCCGTTACGGCGTGATTGAACAACAAACATACAAACATCCAAACATCGTCACAAACTTTCACATTTATAATATTAGTGGGATGGATCTAAATATTGAAAATATCCGCGAATTTGAATTCGGGTCCTCGTTTATGTACTTCCTACTTACAGCTACTTCTACCAGAAGAAGAAGTCAGCCGAATCGGGTGGCGTGGATCATGGGGCTGATGGTACTGATACCGATAGATAAAAATATAAATTAGATAATTATTCCGCATCGTTGGCTCATTGATGACTTGGTTCCTAGTTCCTACGGTTGCTGTGAAATGAGTGGACTTTTTACTCATTAACTAGTCACCTTTCTAGGGCTTCCTAGCTAGTGTAAAACCTGGCTTCCGAAGAGGAGGCGCGCCATCATCATGATGGTGGTAATTAAACAAGTCAGGACTGAATAACCCGAAAATTAAGATATCTCTATAAAACGGTATCTCATACCGATAAATTCCGGTTATCCAAATATTTCTACACCTAAAACAAATTGCGGTAGCGCTAAATAGAGTTTATAAATGCGAAACGTATATCGTTTCGGCATTGGTACCATAACCATGAATGAAAAAAAGCCCTGACGCAGTAAATATTATTAAATCTGTAGCCCTTGTCCGATTTTTTTCAATCACGCTATTGCCATACCTTTATGGAAAAGCGGTACCTACATTTACGTTTTTACTGTACTGGTACTGGTACCTTATATACCTTAACCGCTTTCAGTCCCTGCTGCAAACTATTAATGCCCCTAAAAATTGGCGTGCTGTCTGTGATACAGTAGTTTACTCCACAAATGCCCGCAATATTCTTTCTTTATTGCCAAATTAATTATTAAAGTTATTAAAGTCTTTCATGTCTCCGCTCCGCTACATTACGTACGACATTGCCGGTTCCGCTTGTTGGTAAACCAAGTCTTAATTAAATCGTTGCAGGCTGAAACTAAGAAACAGGCCGCAGTCACGACAGCGAGGTATCACAAGCAAAGCCGTGGAGGAATTTTAATTTGTGTAATGTGGCTGTGACGTGCCTTTAGTTTAGACACGCGATTTGTACGCGAGTACCGGAATAATGATCTGCTATGGTACAGTGTCGAAGATTTACCTCTCGATGCCGGTCAAATACAAAACTGGAGGCCCGAGTGTGAGTTCTCGTGTATATATTACTGGGTTTTGTAGTCTCCCCTTTTTCGTGACTACCTGTTGACGCGCTGGGCGTTGATGGCGTAGCAGTGCTACGGTCGCTGCGATTTACATTTGTCGAGAAGAGAGACAATTATGAAATCCTCTTTCTATGAGTATTTTGAATATATTTTGCAATGAGCAAATGTTTGCTGAGTTATTTATTCGTGTCTGTAGTGTAAATTGTACGAGACAGATCGTTCAATTTATGTTCGCAAATCACGCGCGTACTGTCAATGATATTTCGAATTGGGTGTATGTATGTACTAAGTTGTTCCTGGCGGCCACGCTATAGGTACGTTCGGTTTGTTGTGCGTGTCACTGGTTTTTTCTTGGCCTTCCTGCATTAGGTCCGAGAAAAGTTGGCGTAAATTAAAATAAAATAATTCCCCTTTGTTCACAAGAAATTAAATAAAATTAATAGGTACATGCTGTCTATTGAAAGGATAGTTAGTTCGTTCTTAGATATACATTCTCTGTGGCATAAAAATTTAATTTATTTCATTATGTGGCTGCTGGTTTAGAAAGCACTGGCTGTAGCAAGCCCGAATGCTCATAAAATAAAGTACGTTCACGCACCGTTGGCCGTTGACAACAGATTCGCGGCGACGGAATGCTAAGGAAATTGCTATGAAGTTGTGAATTCATAATGCGGCTTTTGATGTAAGTAAAATAACTTGCTGAGATGAGATAGAGGCTCTCCACAGCCACTCCGATGGACTCACGGTGAAAAACCAAGTCGCTGGTCCATTTTTTCATGTTATATGCCCGACTGAGACGCAAGGTGTGCGAGTTAGATTCCCGCTGCGGGACAAATGTTTGCATGATCTGCAAATATTAATTACCTATCTTCAAAGAGAATGTATGACAGACCGATGGGTGCACTAAATTATACAATCATACATTCTCTACGCACTAAATTATACACAATTAACTTTTTCATGAACTTCAGACATTGGCCGTGGTGGCCCCGGCTGAAGAATAGGCCCCTCCATATCTACCTATCCGCGGATGTCGTAAGAGGCGACTAAGGGAAAAAAGCTAGGGGATGGGCAGCAGCGTCCCTCACTTTAACAACGATAGCTCCAACTGCGCTCGCCAACCCGCATGCCCAGCGTGGTGTATGGGCAAATCCCCCCACATGATAAGGAATTTAGCTCTGTCTGTGGGGGATGTTCAGCAGTGCACGTCGTACGGCGGAAATGATGATGATGTACTTTTTAATTTTCCACCTATCCTTATAATATACCTAACTGTTTAGTACTGTTAATTGCGCACTAAAGACATCTTATATCGTTAAAAAATGTGAAGCATAAAAAGTAATGAATAATCATACGCAGTTTGAGAAGAGATGCCGACGAAACGTGAACAATTTAAACTTTCACGCGCAAAGTCGTCACAGCTGCGATATTCTATTGGCTGGAGAAGTTTGCAATGAACGCCTATTGGTTGTATGGCTAACGGCTACATTCACTCGCGTCATCCCCGCGCACGCAAAGCACCATCTTCATCCCGGTCAGTCTGCCGCGAACTTCCGCAGGACTAACGTCGTTGTACCTACGATAAACGTGATAAAATCTACCGGAATCTCATAAGCCGGCGCACGCATTTTCAGAATTAAACTGCCAATTTTGTATATTTAATTTAGTGTTAAGTTAATCTGTTGGCTTCTGGTGACCGAGCTGATCGCTATTCAGTACTGTAGTGCATCAGTGATTTGATCTGCGTTACTGCATTTCTTCAGTACGAGCTTGTTCGAGTGTAAAAAGGTAAGTTTTTGTGTCGTTTCGCTAGAATGTGTCGGGTGGCTGGCCGGGCGGCGCGGCGCGGCCGGTGCCTAGGGGAGCCCGGGCTCCCGCGAATCGATTGTCCCGACATGGGATGGGTAGATAGGTACCTACTTACATAGACGCTAGGGTTCCACACCCTCACTCTCTCGTCCCTACGGCTCCGGCTGTATTTGTTGTTTCATTTACCGTTGATCTTGAACTAGCAACTTACGCTGATTTTATAACCTAGGTGTACGCTTTACCGGTAGGTTCACAAATGTCTTTTTACATCTTCCATGGAAAGAAACTTGGTCTATCAACTTACTGATAGCGCAAAAATCCTTTGAATGTGCAGAAATGCAGGTAGGTAGGTTGGTTCCTAGTTCCTACTACCCCCTGCTAATAAATTCATACTTACCTGATTATGTAAATGTATGTGATCTTTATGATTGTGATAACGAATAGGTACCAAATGAAATGATCCTACTTCCTAAATTATTATAAATGCGAAAGTTTGTGAAGATGTTTGGATCTAGATGTTTTGTTGTTCAATCATGCCGTAACAGCTCGACCGATTTTGTTGAAACTTGGAATAGGATAGAGGTCTTTATTTAGAATAGCATATAAGGTTTTCATGTGGTACCAACCACGTGAGCGAAGCCGCGGGCGGGAGCTAGTAGGTAATATAAACTCTCGAGCTTCTGGTAAAGCGTGCTCCATCTTAGGCCACATCTCACTTGCAAAAGTGAGCTGGTGGTCAAACGCCTAACCATCTCCAATAAAATAAAAAAAAGCTTCATTGTGCGAAGGATATCGAGAGCGAATCGAGAAAGTTGTATAGCGAATATCAAACAAGATTAGCTAGGTAGGTAGGTATTTATTTAATGACCTCGTGTCTTGCGGATTAGAGCGAAATGAATACAAAATCAACTTACCTATTACTTTCACTTTCTAGTTTGTGGTTTTACAGAAGCATAAACTAAACGTACCTACGCAAGTAGGAGATAATAAACGGCATACCTACCTACATACCTCACATAGCCAAGCCACATACATAGGGGAGGCAAAGACACGTCCGCGCGTTATCAATCGTTTACGTTTATCCTTAGATCACTACCATAATAGGTAGGTATGTAAGTAAAAATACATAAAAACGGAAAACGCAGCATTTAAACGAAAATTTAGCACTATAGGTAGGTACGTCATTTTGCACTTCATATATGTTTATCCAACCCTTGGCAAGCACAATGTCAATCGCTAGTTTGATTCCCGAATCCTGTCAATTTTTTCCAAAAATACTGGCTGGCTACCTAGGTACCTACCTACTTCGTTTGTCCACAAGCGGATAAGTTACCTAGTAGGTACTAAAGTGACAAATATAATGTAAACAATAATAATTATATTGATAAAATTAAATTAGTAATAAATAAGGCTATTATTAGATTGAGCTTGCATATGATGTAGTTAGCCGAGCACATAATGTAATTTTCTCTGTAATAGTTGGTTCTAGTCCGGGTTATTGACTGGTGCCTTTTCTGGCAACTAAGCTATTCCAAGTTTCATCGAAATCGGTTTAGCCGTTACGGCGTGATTGAACGACAAACATCCAAACATCCTCACACGCTTTCGCATTTATAATATTAGTACGATGCGATAGTGCGAAGTAACCTACGATTATTATTTGATCATGAAAATTAAAGTAGGTACCTACCTATTATTTTTCCTTGCTTGTAATTCACTTTTGGTTCAAAAAGTACATTTCGCCATCTGGGTGTCAGAACCTGGTCTATGGTGTACCTAACAATTTGCACAATTCTAACAAATTTTTTTTATTATGAGCACAATGACGCTCGGTCGTTCGACCTTCGGTCGTTCTTCATCTTCGCACGAATAACAGCCCAATTCGGTACGGTTTCACAAGCCCGTCAGTAATTCCTAACAAAAAAGCTAAGCCCATCCCCTAGCTTTTTTCCCTTAGTCGCCTCTTACGCGGATAGGTAGATATGGAGGGGCCTATTCTTCAGCCGGGGCCACCACGGCCACGGCGACAACCTTAATTCGCTGCAAATTGTAACGGTGATAATAATTGTTAATCAAATAACCGTACACTGCAGAGAAATAAGCCGTCCGATGGTCTTTACTGTGATCTTTATTTCGCTAAAGCAGCGGTAACTGCGGTTGTTGACCTTTCTAATCGTGATGAATCATTACCTCGCTGCTCTGTTTAAAATCAATACTACTGTTGCTTTAGCACCTATTTACTTTGTGGTTTAGTGGCAGGGTTAAAATACTGTCTAGACTTCTAACATAGCATAGTTACATACTTGTCATCACTTAGACCGTCTTACCGAAACATTAATTTTTTGTCTATGATATTATTATTCCATTTCTTCCCGAGGATGTCGTAAGAAGCTAGTAAATGGACAGCAGTGTTCCCTATCAACAACAAGTGCTTTATATGCGCTCGCCAAACCGCATGCCCAGCGTGGCGCTTCTAGTCACATCACATGGCATTCTTCCCTCCGCATGACATGCCCACACCACAGTCACCACACTAATCTATTGCTCCTCAACTTCTCAGAAACAAGAAAATCATGACCAAAAATTTGATCCACTTCAAAAGTTGCTTTCAAATATTTCAGCCATGATCGTGCTCATTGCGTTGAGGTTGGCCTGTTGTGCCGCAAATCGTAAAGTCATCTTTGGAGAAAATCAATCCGTGAAAGTCGCGGTATTGTGCCTGTTTTCATTTGTTGCTTTCCACTCTGATCAATGATCAAATGCTCGTAAACTATCTGTACCTACCTATGTAGATATTTATACAGACTTTAAAAGCTACATCGGTTCATTTCTAATTAAAACATTTTGTTGCTTATCTACTTCACTTGGGTGTATGTTACAGAGTGAAAGATAGTTGATTTATAGCGCACAGCTAGCGTCTCGGGTTAGAAGATTCGTATAGAAAACTAGATTTAACTCTACAATAATCATTTCAAGCACAGTACGACCATGCGTCATAAAGTTTCTTTGATTTACCTGTATCTTCATGAAAGGAACTCTCCGGAACCACATGATAAGATACATAACATTGAAATTTGGCACAGACACTTTTTTCAGGACGAAAAGGTGATCGTTCATAAAGTCTATAAGAAAATTCACATCGTGTACATACCTGCCAGGTAATTTAAGGTATTAGGTACCTGACTTTGTATAAAATTTTTTATCTAAATAATGATCGTTTTTCCTTCAATTTTTAACGCGTGCGTAGCCGGGTAGGCCAGCTAGTGTTGGATAAACAGTCAATTTTAACAGTTTGCCTGCAGATATTATCTAAAGGCTATGAACCCATATTTTGAGATCTGTCTTAGACTTATTTCATCAATGATTGACATATCATTCCCTATCTTCGATGTGTCAGATACTTTATCCGGAATATCTCGAGTTACGTCTTTATTAGCGTGTCTATAGCGTTCACTGTACTTTGGATGATTATGGATTGTTAAGTTTTACTATACCTACTTTAAATATTTTTAATGAAGAATAATATCCTACTTATAATAAAAGCGAAAGTTTGTGAGGATGTTTGAACGTTTGGACGTATGTTTGTGGTTCAATCACGCCGTAACGGCTCAATCGATTTCTATGATACTTGAATAGATAGAGTTCTTAACCTAGAATAACATATTATAGGCTTTTTATCTACCTAGGTACCACGCTAGCAAAGCCGCGGGCGTAAACTTAGTAAAGTTATTAATAGAAATAAGTTGGATACCATACCAATAGCGGACCGAAGCAAGTTTTAGCTCAAGGAGGAAAAAACATGATCCTGTGGAATATTGTTCGGTAGGTGGTTTTCATCCTGCTATGGGAATGAGGAAAACGGTTTTATTTCCCGTGATTATTATAAATAAAAAAATAATGTTTATTGCACCGTCTTAAACTTACACATACAACATTAGAATATACCTAGTGGATACGGATTACAATAACTTATAATTTCCGATGTAGTGTAATAAGACCTTTGGCTAGACGTTGTTTGAGTTCCTTGCTCTGATTAAGTAGAAACTTGTTTGTAGTTATAATATATATTTTTATATCTATAAATAGTTCAAAACATGCATTAGTTACTTGAATTGTTGATTAGGTACCTAGTTGATGGTATATTTGTGATTTATTAGTAGGTTCTTTCGAATAGGTACGTACGATGCGTCCGAGGCGTGATTACAGACAGACATCCGTCCATTGTTGCACGAGTCATGTGCATACATAATATGTATATAGGCGTGACTCATCTCGAACTGGATCTGAAATCAACACACAGAAACCATTTCCCAAAGTTAACCTTACCTCATTATACTAAATTTCTTGGTCACCCTGTATTTGATCGGCGAGCCGGTTGAGGTACTTACATGGCTTCTTTCATATTTGTTTTTTCGATTTTATGTCTTTCGGTTATTACCTAAAAGTAGTTTGAAAGTAGCGCCAGTGACTGAGAAGTTGAAGAGCAAAAGGTTAGCGTGGTATGGGCATGTCATGCGGAGGGAAGAATGTCATGTGACTAGAAGAGCGTTAAATATGAATGTGGAAGGATATAAGGAAGTGGTACACCAAAGAAAAGATGGATAGACTGTGTGAAAGATGACATGAGTAAGAAAGGAGTGAATGACATGACGGCTGATAGAGGGGAGTGGAAGAGAAAAACATGTTGTGCCGACCCCACATGAAGTGGGATAAGGGCAGGGAGATGATGATGATGATGTTATTACCTACTAGCTGATGCCCGCGACTTCGCCTGCGCAGGATTAGTATTTCGAGTAGCTAGTAGTCATATTTTAGACAATTCACACAATATCTTAATAAATTGTAGCCTATGTGATATTCTGATGTATAAGCTATATTATTGAGAAGTTTCATAAAATCCATTCAGTAGTTTTTACGTGAATGAGTGACAAACATCCATCCATCCATACTTACAAACTTTCGCGTTTATAATATTAGAAGGATAGTAGGATAGGATCAATAGCTAAACTACAAGCAATTGTGCTACCATTAAAGTTAATATTATCCTGCGTGAAATTTTAGTTATTCCACACTTGTAAGTTGCACCAACAGTTATTTATTTGCATCGAGAACCGTCATCGTTGCCGCACTTGTGCAAATACACACATATAATAGATCGTTGTTTTTTATTGCTCCTATGATAAGCAAGTCCAGGCTCCATCCACTATTAAGAGCAGTAATTTCATAAATTATATTTATGTCCATGTCGTAAGTGTCGTTAGGTATGAATGTGGATGGATATAAGACTAGAGGTAGGCTGAAGAAAAGATGGATGGATTGTATTAAAGATGACATGAGTAAGAAAGAAGTGAGTGTGGAGATGACGGCTTAAAGAAGAGAGTGGAAGAAGCAAACATGTTGCGCCGACCCCACATTATGTGGGAAAAGGGCAGGAAGAAGAAGAGTCATAAGTAAGCGTGTCAGAACTTCAGAACTGCTTCCCAAAAGCTTTTATATAGCATTTCGCGAATGTTTTTCAAGTTCGCAAAAAAGGTACAAAGAGTGGATACAGGGCAGGAAGAAGAAGAAGAGTCGTAGGTAAGCGTGTCAGAACTTCAGAACTGCTTCCCAAAAGCTTTTATATAGCATTTCGCGAATGTTTTTCAAGTTCGCAAAAAAGGTACAAAGAGTGGATACTTGGCACCCCCGATGCGAGACAGATTCTATATTTAGTTATATGCACGAATACACCATGTTCGCTTGCCATTCCGACATTCTTTTGAATATAAATATTATCAAATACTTGATCCTTGAAAACTATAAGTCAAAGTCAAAGGGAGTTTATTTCAATATAATCACTAGGATCACTTTAAAACGTCTTAGAAACTAGATGAAGCTACGCCTGTTATACCTATGATACACAGCTATATACAGCACAGCACACAGCTTCAGAATCAGTCTTAAGTTCGCTTTATCTCATACCAGCTCAGTACAATCATTCAGCAATGTTAGCACAAAATAATCTCATTCAAAAACTAGTACTTTTCTAGAAGTCCCGCCCTGGCATCAGCCTGTAGAAGTTACTGCTGGACATAGACATGGTATTGTATTGTTTTCCTTAGTTGAAGACAAAACTCCGATTGATGAGTTCAAAAGTTTTATGATCATCTAACTACCTAATGTCTCAGCGCGTCTGCGGCCCACGCAGCCATGCACGAATGGCTCATTGTAATGCAGCCTGTGCCCTTAGAGAGACACAAGGGACATGTTGACAGTGTCGGAATAAATACTTCTGAGTTCATATTCAGTGTGTTGAATTGAACATTAATGAATGCGCCGCCGCCGGTGTGAAAGAACTTTTTCTTCTCAATGCATTTTCTGTTTTTATTAGAAAATAAAAACAGAATAAAATTTGAAATATAGCTATATTTATCCTACTAATACTGCGAAAGATTGTGAAGATGTTTGGATGTTTGTGGTTCAATCCCAAACGGCTCCACCGATTTCGATGAAACTTGATATAGATAGAGTTCTTTACCCAGAATAGCATATAGGCTACTTTTCAACAAGCTTCATCATCATTATCATCAGCCTGTAGAAGTCCACTGCTGGACATAGGCCTCCCCCAAAGAGCACAAGCTCAATAAATTACCTAATTAATGAAGGCACATTCAATTATAGTTATTTTGAATTGCGGCACTTTAGAAGGTACTAAAGTATCGCAACTCAAAATAATGATGACGTCCAAGGTTCGTCCTACCGCCATGCGCCAGTGTCAAGGTCATGGCAGTGCGTTGTGCCGAGCGCGAGCGAGCGAGTAGCGTGCTCGAGTGCGTTCACTTTTTTACTTTTTTTTAGGGCTGGTTGGCAGCTGCATCGCTTTTTGTTAGTTATTTGATTTATTTTTATGGTAGTAATATTACATAAACTATCTACAGATAGACATAAATTTTCCTTTAGTTTTTTAAGAAAAATTACTAGTCTATCCATTTCAAGTTTCTACAAGATTATGGTCCTCCTTTTTTTGAACTATCTCGTTTCAAAGGGCGAGCTCTAGGCGAATGTTAAAAACGAAAAAGTTTTCATAACAGTACAGTATCTTTTACAACAACCGAAATCAAAAGTCCGTGGTTCGTCTCTATTTTTAGGTAGGTACATCTGAACTTTCAACCCAGACCTAAGATAATTCAAAGGCCATCAGCAATCCATCTGATTGTCACTGTTGTGTATAAACAAGTCCATTTCTTCCAATCACTTGCGCCGGGCTCCTCGTTACTTCCAGCCATTAATCTCAATCCTAACGTGGTGTAGCAAACCTATCCCAACTGAAAGAGTCTAGCGAAGTGGAGCCTGATTCGATTATATTCTGATTCCCAACGAACTTCTGTTAAACTTAATATTTTTTTTTGTTAAAACCATTTCATCTATGGCATAGTACCTAGTATCTAACTATTCAGCACATGACAACACCTGCTTTCAAAGGTAACGACTACAAAATATAATACCAACTCAATCTGCACGAATGCTGTGCACGAAAGTTCACTACACTGATTCTTTCGCCGTCATAGGCTCTTTTCAGAGCCACCATACCTCAACCTGGTCACTGGCCAAATACAGCATGACCAAGAAAGTATCGGTGACACGACGAGCAAGTAAGCAATCTAGCTAGCCACACAGGTGATAAACAGGAATAGAAACTGGAACGCGCTGGCATCCAGATTAAGTATCAGATATACGAAATGTGGAATCCCACCGCTAAGCACCCGTGCAAATGTCCGCCGGGTGGGTATGTAGGCCAAATGTGCGATTTGCAGGAAGATACGAGACACACACTGGAATGCTTTGCGATTAGTAGGAAGATGTGAACACTGGAATGCTTAGAATAAAACATAGATGCTAAATATCAAAAGCAGCTGATTTTACGATTAATAATAAGAGAACAACTTTTGCGGCTAGATGGACCCGTGCTCCGATTGACACTGATACCATTGTTAACAAAGGAATATTTGTGATTTTTATTAATAACCAAAATATTTGTTTCTCAATTCAATCTCAATTAGAAAGGAAAGGGGGCTATATAGCTAAAGTAACTTCAAATGAGCTGTGGCCAACTCTAGTGACAGAGTTTTAGGTCGCACGAAGGTCTCTAGCTAGCGAAACATAGTTGTTAATACCACTAGCAGTCACTCATCTATTATGTAGACGATCTTTTACTACCACGAGCGTTTAGACATAGACAGACATTTATTCACTAACTTGGCACACAATACACATCACAATAGAAGCAAGAAACAGTTAATAAATAAGAGCAAAAATATAGAACAAAGGTAGACAAGCAACACACAAAAACTAAATAAAAGAACACGTGAAATGTTATTATTGTTGTTTCACCACAACCATCACTAGAATGTTTTTACTGAACTGAAGACGGTAATCACTTTGAAGAAACCATGACCATCATCACATCACATTCCTGAATGATCTTTCAAAGACTAAAACTAATTTGACGACAAACAAGTGTCATATGAATTTTAACTATCGTTAACACGCCAGCTGGTAATATTCGTTTAGAGTTAACTATAAATAGATGAGTTGTTTAGTTTTAACATGGTTTTAACTTAAGTGGTTTATTATCGTTGTCTACCATTTGAGGGCTTAAAAGGTTCAGAAGGGCCAGATCTTAAACGGAAGTTCTTTGTAAATTGAGAGATTTGTTGTAAATATACACGTCCCAGTGTATACCTAAGATATTTTTCGAAGCTAACAGGTACAAAGAATAAGCAGATAGGTGCAACACCTTTCATTTTTTCCTTTTTAAACTACTTTCGCGATCAGAACACATTGATATTCTAACAGGTTTGATCTGTTTTAAGCTACCTCAATACCAGTTACCTATTAGAAGAAAGTTAGCAATAACTTTGATGAGTGAAAATAAATGCAGATTTATAAGATGCTCTGGAAATCCTAATTCCTACCAATATTATAAATGCGAAAGTTTGTGAGGATGTTTTGATGTTTGTTGTTTTTTTTTATACAACTGACGTGGCAAACAAGCATACGCCCACCTGTTGGTAAGCGGTTACCGTAGCCTATGAGCGCTTGCAATACAAGAGGCATCACGCACGCGTTGCCGACCCCGAACCCCCTTCCCCCTAAAGAGCTCTGGCAACCTTACTCACCGCAGGAACACAACACTATTTGAAACAAATAATGTTATTTGGCTGCAATCTTCTGTAAGGCGGAGGTACCAGGCGGGTTGCTCCAATTTAGAACGAGAAAATCTCGCTATGCCCTACCTCCTCCAGTTGAATTACGCCGTAACAGCTCAACCGATTTCGTTGAAACTTGGAATAGATAAAGTTCTTTATCTAGAATAGCATATAGGCTTGAAGTAGGTACCACGCGAGCTAATCCGCGGGCGGAAGCTAGTTTATAAAACACTGCTTCTTCTGGACAGGCACCGCGATGGCGTAAACTCGCTATAATTTACAATCTAGTATCGTGTACACGGTTCTTCTCATATTTCCAAGTGTAGTAATGCAACACATTGTAATTAACATAGTTGATTACCTTACCTAGCTGCTAGAGTATAGTTTTTAGACGTGTGGTCAGCCAGCGAGACGGCATCTGCTGTCACGCTCCGGTGGCTCTACTGCTCATTTTGCAGCGTACCTACACTTACCTTTGCGTTAAAATAAAGCTAGTCAATTCAACTTCAACTAGGTAAAAATATTAAAAACTTAAAATTCTAAAACATAGCCCGAATATCTCCAGCCGTAACACAGTGTTTCACTAGCGCGGGTGGTAAAGACTCTTTATCTTGTATACTTAAACAATTTCTAACCTACCGCAAATTTGCGTATACAACAAATCGATGGTATGTTTTTATTTTTTTGTAAATGTTCTGTTTTTTTTTTCAATGTCCCTACCCACCTACTTACCTTAATATAGTTTTAAGTTTACATGGTTTTTTATAATTGGCTTAATAAAGTATTTCTTTCTTTTTCTTTCTTTCTCCATTATTTTTAAATCTTTCAAGTTAAGAGGATACAAAAATCATAATAAATTGTCGAGTGGACGGAGTGAAGAAAGTGACAGCGTACTGTAATTGAATGCGGAAAGGGATAGCAAGCGTTAGAAGGCGCTCGAAAGTAATCGACGTAAGCGAAATATCAGAAAATATCGATTATCTCAAAAACTATAATTTTTAAGTGTCTTGGATTTAGGTACCCAATGCTATTGTCTAACAAAATATAAAAAAAAAGTTATTTTTGTTAGATAGTCTTAGAGTATTTTCGAAAAACTGTTGCAGAGGACCCAACTTTAAAAAATAAATCTATCGAGATAAGTTTTACCAATCGCGTTTCTGTCTTGGATTTACGTAAATAAAATGCTCAAGTTATATTTGTCATAAAAATCAAAACTGTGCGTTTTGCGGTTATTGTGAAAAAACAATTCAAAAATCATAAAATAATTAAACCCTCACCTTAATAATATGTATAACGTTATCACCATTAAAACTTCGATTGAAGGTTTCATCTGCGCTTTATATCTGGCTTGATGGACTTTGACAGTGTCCGTAATGTAGTGGGAGTTCTAAAATCTTATTTATTAACCTTTACCTACTGTGATTCTTTTCTTTAATAATAATTTTCACTACAACCATCTATTACGTTACTAACCAAAACTTAGGGATGGCGGGGTGGTAGTTATAAACACCGCAATACCAATAACACTTTTCTTTAATTTAGCACTGTACAATACGTATTACTTTAGAAATGGTTGCTCACTGATGTCTTACGGACGACTCCCTAACATTTTACCATAACCCTTTTACGTCAACTCTTTCCCCACCTTTCTCCATTATTTGTACCCAACGTCTTATTGGCTGAGGCGTTCGACAATACTATTGGTCGGCGCCAGCTAATAAAGATGAAACAGAAGTCAAAATAATTCCATGAAAACAATACCAATAATTATGCTTTTAAATAATGAATTAATACATGGCGCATTAATAATATTATTAATTACACCCATTATCTCAAATAAATTGAGTGTACTATAACACATCAGACAGATTTCATCGAACTTTCTAAGTAAATTAATGCATCTCACAAGATAGCTAACGCTTTGACGCTGGGTAGCGAGATGGGAGGTCGTCGAACCGGCGCCTAACGGCGCGGCGGTTCATATTCGCGTGTGGTGGCTTACTAGCGGCTAGACAAGCTGTGGCGGTGGTGATAACTGCTAGGCGGTGGCGAGCCAGCTTACATCACAGAACCCGTCTCTAGGTGTGGTGCTTCTTGCTTTAACCTAATTTGAAATCTCGTATATTGCTTTAACCAATTTGAACTAACTACCCTGAAAAGTAAGTTCATTGAGCCGATTTTAGGAAATTAGTCTTAATATCGGTTAGGTTATTCTATCAACATCATCATCTTTATGCCCTTATCCCATTTTATGTGGGGTCGGCACAACATAATATTCATTGTCCATTTTCTTAGTATTACAAAAAAAAGAATATAGCAAAAAATACTATTAAAATAAAAAATAAAAACCAAATTTTCTCAAATTCGCTGTTTTTGGCATTTTTATAAAATTTTCTAAACCGTTAAGAAGTTCGGCTTCAAGATTGCTACTAAAAACAGCTGATTCATTGAGTTAGAACTGATTTTTGATATATTTTCAATGAAAAATGACGAATTTCCATGAGCCGTAGAAACTAACTTTATTGCCAATCGGGTGAAGAATAAGCCCCTTTCAGCATGGCATACAACATAATTATGAATCACGTTGTACAGTTATTGTTCTTCATTACAGCAACAATAAGATATGTTTATTGACACGCAAAGAACCAGTGTACCTTAATAATAACAAGTTTGAATGATTAGCACGGGTTTTACCGCATCCCACCAGGCCCCCAATTCTTCTAATTATTCTAATTCAATGACTTAAAAATGATAATCGCATGATAATGATAGCACCATTATCATACAGTTACAGATTGTAGGCACCTTCGTTTCTTTGATTTCATTGGTCAATTGGTGTGCCAATGACAGCCATTGATAAACGACTGTGATAGCAGAATACCAAAAGTGTCAAAAGGGGCCATTTTGCCATTGAACCATTGCCATTTTGAAGCTATCGAATTAATAGAATTGGGCACCAGACCAGTAGGTCAGCGCGTCTCACACGCCGAACAGTTACTTACAGAATAGTTGATAAGAAAGATGCCAAGACCTCTTTCACTTTTTGTTAACTCGCTCATCACTCTAAACAAGAGCATTTCACTAATCACCATGTAACTGGGCCTCTAACTGTATCTACGTACTCATAATCAACTGAGCGTTTTGATCTTTCTCGACTCATAATTTGAAGTTTTACGATTTAATTGGATGGTTGATAATTTCAGTTTATTTATTTACCTACTATAGTTATGCTCATAAAAGTTGCAAACCAAAACATATCTGTCGATACAGATGACTCATAACATGAAGATTATTTTAGAGGGGGTTATTTTATCAACAAAAAGAAAGAATATTAGCGATTTTCCCCTTTTTTAATGCGCCTATTTTATGAGCTATTTTTGGTATTTTTATCATCTTTATAAACATAATATAGTTATTAAATGTACGAGATGTTCGGCATCGAGATTGCGACCTAAAACAGCGGATTCATTGAGTTTCAATTTCAACTGATTTGACCCCAAAACAGCAATTTTTTGCGTAGAGTTCTTTCAATGAAAAATAACGAATTTACTAAAATTGTACGAACAAACTTTATTGCCAATTGGGTGTAGAATAAGCCCCTTTCGGAATAGCATACATATGAATCACCATACGATGATCCAAGAATATTCTCAAATGTTTTCTCTGTTACACAAAATAAATTACAATAGGTGTTATAATCAACGGGAGTTTATCCCATTAATTACCAATATCAACGAACATCGGCGTAAAACGACATAACTCAAATGAATACATCCCATAAAATTAGATTATTTTAAACATTACAGCTAGAATACCGTTTTCCAATCCGGTGCACCGGTGTACCGGTAAAACAAGTATGTTTATCAACAATACCTATACGGATGGAACGGTATCATGTCGATGCCAAAAGTTGCTCCGACCGGTTTCCAAAAGCAGAGACGACCTTCGACGATTTGGATGAAATTTGAAAATATGGTCAAGTTAAGAGTACCTACCTACATTTTAGTAGTAGGTAGTACTGATTTGGAACGTTTCCTATCATGGTAAGAGATACATCGTCAATCTTGTGTACAAACTGGGAACAATAATATTTAATAACTGCAACGTTTTGATTACCTAACGTGTAAAAGTAAATCCTACTATCCTACTCATATTATAAATGCGAAAGTTTGTGAGAATTTTTGGATGTTTAGATGTTTGTTGTTCAATCACGCCGTAACGGCTACACCGATTTTGTTGAAAATTGGAATAGATAAAGTTCTTTACCTGTACAATGTAAATACATCTATAGTTTTTAAATATTTACATTGTTTCAAATTTTAACAACATTTTACTATGTTGTAATGTTATAATGTCTTAGCACTATCTCTTGTTGTCCTAGCCGAAGAACGGATCACTCGCGTCTAAATACAAGCATAATGCTTAGTTAGAGCGAGTAGTCATGTATCGACTGTACACAAGGTTTTTGTTAGACTCTCATGCACGTATTTTGTTTTGTCACTATATAACCTTATTTTATAAGTTTTCTAGGTCACGAAATTGTTAAACCTTTCCTTTGCAAATAAATACTTATTTTATTTTATTTTTATTTTATGTAGGTACTACGCGACTCAAGCCGCAGGGAAGCTATGTAGTATTCCGTAAACGGGAGTACCTATTTCCATCGTGTACAAGTCACACTTGCCGGCTTCCTCACGATGTTTGTCTTCACCGTTTGAGAGCACTAGTCTGCTCACATTCATTTTCTGAGTGCTTAATTAATTGGTGCACGACCGGGAGTCGAACCCATGACCTTAAAAACAAAGGAGCAAGACCAGCTTCAGCTTGCATTTGCGCTTCCAACTTTAGATTATATCGAAATGGCATCATGGCATCTGGTAACATGCAGGATAGCAAACCTGCCTGACCACTCGTTTATTTGTTTTGTAAGATTGTTCTGCATCCCGGACAATGATCCTTCAACGTAGGCCTTTTATCTACTTGCTTCAAGACAGAAAGAGTTCTCCCCGAAAATGTGACATATTTGGAATGTTTAGAATTTGGCTGTTTTTGCATTGGAATCAGAGGAGAGGAGAAAAGCAAGAGGCCCGTGTCCGTAAAGTTTGTGAGTTACTCACTAGTCACTGGTGAGTGGTGAAAAGTGAATTGGTTACAGTTTTTTATAGGGGCGCTTTGCGTAACATCATACAAAAACGTAAGCTATTCACTTTTCACCGCTCACCAGTGACAAGTGCGTAACTCACGAACATTAGGGACTTGGGCCACAGGTCTTCAGTGAAGTTCACGGAAATTGAGACGTGTTTGGTCTGAAAATCAGAGAACGGAAAAAAAATGATACAAAAATGAGCATTTGTTTTCTTATTTACAATATTTTATTGGTATTGTAACGGTCCACCTTCGTGTCTCCTTACATTCACAAATAAAGATTACTAATAATCGATTTTACTAATAAGATTCGCATTAGAAACTAGTAATTAATCGAGAAGCAGCGCATTTTGAATTTAGCGCAATTATTGATTGAACATCTAGATCCGTTCAAAACATTGACTAAATTAGTCAACACAATAGAAATATATCGATTAAACTTTAGAACAAGTAATATGAAACCTCAATTAAAAATATGTCTTGTAATATCAAATCATAATGCTATTTCAATAAACTCCATTAATAAGAATAGTAAAATTTAGTATATTTATTGAACATCAATGTTGATTCATTCAATCAAATAATTGCTGGAAATAATAAAACTTAAATGTTTTATCAAAATGAACCTTAACGTTGTAGTATTAGGAGCCACATATTTGCGTGGGAAGGTAGATGGCGCTGCTAGTAGAACACTAGCAGGTTGGCGGCAAAAACCAAGGTGAATTAAGAAAATATTTATGATCTGTGCTAAAATGCTCAAACCCTCCGCGCATGCGCAGTGGGAAAATAAATTACATCATAGGAATAAGGTTTGAATTCGAGCAAATAATTCAAATTCATCAAGATCTCGTCAAATTTCCATCAAATTCTAGGTTTCTCACACTGTACTTGTGCTAAAGGGAAAAACACATTATGTCAATCGAATAAGGTTGGAAACTGAGCAAATATTTTATTCCTCAAAATTCCTTCAGTCTTCCAAGTAGGATCTTTTGAATCCAGAATTTGAATTTGGAATGAGTCAAGAATGCCAAGAGAGAAGAAGATTTACATCATAGAAAATAGGAAAGGATTTTGAACTATCCTGAATTCGTAGAAATTTCTAGAACAATCAGGCTATATAAGCCTCGTCAGGATTAAGATCATGGGGATTCGATTTCGAGATTTCCTTTCAGAGGGCGAAGCTCTGCCGGTTTGATTCCAGAACGTAACTTTGGGGTTGGAATTTTCTAAGTTCTTATTAGTACTTTTGGATGGGATTGTATTGTGTGTAATATTGTTTGAGTTTTCGCCGTCTGAAGGAAATTATTAGGAGCTAGGGCATTCCCGTAACTAAACCCAGTCCGGATACTGGTCGCAAGCAGAGTTGCTACCTTGCGGTGTTATACCCAGCTTGTGTCCTCATATTAGCTAGGAAGGTGATAATCTTTGTAGCGGACCACCAATCGATTTTGGCCATTAACTTGGCATCGATATGCTACCTGGAAAGTGCGTCCTTTGAACTCTAAACAGGAGGGCACCGTCGAAGTGGAGCCCGCGCCTGTATGGGCACCTGAGCTTAGGATTCTTAGTCCGCTTGTCCAGTCTTATTTATATATTTATTTGTACACAAGTTTATCCCCTGTTAGGCTGAGATCTGCCCCCCAGTCCAATAGCAGATCTTGGCAAGCACACGGTTATAGGGTAGGACAAAGTCGGGATTTACCACCCGCACTCATTCAATTAGCTAGTTAGGTGACTGACATGGCACTCCGTCAGTCTACTCACACAATTACAAGTAAATGTGGAGTCGGTCTCCTAGTTTGGATGGTAGAATCTAGCTAGAATAGGGCCTCTTAGGTACTCATACATTCAATTAGTTTCAAATAGGATGCTGGGTTCTAAAGGCTGATGAAGGAAAGGATACTAAACTACTATAATTAAAACTCAAAAACTAAATAAACAAGAAACTTAGTTTAATCTAAATCAATTCATCGTAGGAGTGGCTATGTAATTGAGGAATAACATTAATTTCATTAATATCTGGTTGGAAGGTTGAATTATTATCATCAGTTATTCCTAATCTAACCACATATACACTCGAGAGCATAGAAATCGCACATAGCGGAATTTTCCTACATTTTAATTTCGACCCTTATTTTTTTTAAAATTAATGTGATGTTGCAAATATAACTTAAATTAAATTGAAGTACACACTGTTAGCTTCCTAAAAACACAAAATGTCTAGCCTTGACCTTCGAAATCATAACAGTGGCAACTAAACAATAGAATGGCCTAAATTAGCTCGTTTCAGGTAGCTCGGTTTGTGGGACTTTAAGCAGGTATAAAACGATAAAGGATGATTGAAATTACATCATTTGCATACCAACTCCCAGGCAGAAAGGTCCTTTAACGAATACGTCATCTCTCTAAACAAGAAAATGGATACCTTACCAGAAGCAGCGTCTCAAGTGGTTGCACTTATCGAAGCTGGACAGAACCAAAGTCAAGTGGCTCGTCAATTAAATTTGAGCAGATATGCTGTTCGACGTGTATACCAGCGATATCAGCAAACTGGTGGCTATACCAGGCGACCAGGAACAGGCCGAAAACGTGCGACAACACAGCGCGATGACCGTTTCCTTGTGAATACATCACTACGAAATCGCCGGTTGAATGCAGTTCAACTCGGACAGCAGCTCCAGGAAGTTAGAGAAGTGGAAGTCAGTCGGTGGACCGTTAGAAGAAGACTAGCCGAAGGAGGTCTGACAGCGCACAGACCAGCAACTGGCCCAAAATTGACCCCAGCGCACAGACAAGCACGCCTTCAGTTTGCTCGAAATCACGTTAATTGGACTATGGATCAATGGCAGGCAGTCCTCTTCTCCGACGAGTGCAGGATGTGCCTTCATGGTAACGACGGACGAGGTAGAGTCTACCGAAGATCTGGTGAGCGTTTTGCTCAATGTTGCATCTCCGAACGGGTCGCATACGGCGGTGGTTCGTGTATGTTCTGGGGAGGCATTTCTCTGGAAGCGAAAACCGAACTTGTCTTCATCACAGGGCCCGATACCGACCGTCGATCGGGTGGATTGACTTCCCAACGTTACGTTGAGGAGATCCTGGAAGAACATGTTGTGCCCTTTTCTGGATTTATCGGCGAAAACTTCGTTTTTATGCAGGATAACGCTAGACCACACACCGCTGCTATAGTACGCCAGTACTTGGAGGAGGTTGAACTACTCGTTATGGCGTGGCCTGCTCGAAGCCCAGATCTCAATCCCATTGAGCACTTATGGGACGAACTAAAGAAACGAGTAAGAGCTAGAAACGCAGCGCCTACGAGTCTCAGAGAGCTCCAAACCGCGATCAAGGAAGAATGGGACAGCATACCGCAGGATTTCGTAAAAAAATTGATTTCTTCAATGAAACAGCGAATGGAAGCTGTTATTCAGGCTAGGGGAGGCAATACCTCTTATTAATAAATCGATACATTCACAAATTTATTGTTTTTTTAACCTTTTATACCTGCTCAAAGTCCCACAAACAGCGCTACTTGAAACGAGCTAATTTAGGCCATTCTATTGTTTAGTTGCCACTGTTATGATTTCGAAGGTCAAGGCTAGACATTTTGTGTTTTTAGGAAGCTAACAGTGTGTACTTCAATTTAATTTAAGTTATTTTTGCAACATCACATTAATTTAAAAAAAAATAAGCGTCGAAATTAAAATGTTGGAAAATTCCGCTATGTGCGATTTCTATGCTCTCGAGTGTATTACAAAAGAGACAAAATTATAAAATAGCAATTAATAATACAGTAAAGTACGCAATTGGGTTGTAAACTCTGCTGGCATTCATACAATATTGAATATTTACTTGAATAAATTAAAAGTTTTATTTATGGCTTTATTGAGACTAAACTTTAATTGAGCAAAGGTCTATACTGATTTACTTAGTCTGATTCAGGACCGGTAGGGTCCTTAGCTACCTCTGTAACGGAAATCACAGAGAGGACTATAAGGGTCCTAAGCTTTCCCCTGAACTGTAAAAGAAAAGTCAGAGTGGGCCGAAAGTGCCCTAAGCTTCATCCTCTGTAAATAACTGTGAACAGAGAGGCTATCTACAGAATTAAGACTATGCAAATCATGTTTGTTACCTAAGTAATTTATATTTGAAAGATTGAAATCTTTAATCACAACCTTTGGCCGGATGTGCCTATAACAGTTGTTTCATGCAAAATAAATGCAGGTGGAATAACTTCTTCACTAATTGGTTGGAGATATCAATTTACTTGGGAGTAGTCCATGTAGCTTGGAAATAAAGCTTTAAATAGAATTCCAAAGAAATTGTACTAAATTGTACCTTTAGCTATGATGCTAGCAGAGTTAATATACTCTTTGGAATACTGATCAAAATAGACTGATCTATGGCTATGAGAGCTATGTAAAGTATTCATTCACGCAAAACCAGGTGAATAAGCTAATTGCTTAATATAGAGTAAATATACTCTTTAGAATACTGATCAAAATAGACTGATCTATGGCTATGAAAACTATGTTAAGTATTCATTCACGCGAAACCAGGTGAATATGCTAATTGCATAATATAGAGTTAATATACTCTCCATAATACTGATTATAATAGTCAGATTGATGGCCGTATGAGCTATGTTTTCCTTCACGCAAATCCAGGGGAAGAGGATGTTCACAGAATTATAATAAATTAAACTACTACTAATGACAATAGCTACTTTAGGAACTATTAGGTTTTCTTAGGTAGCGGTCCGCAGCGGAAGTTAGGGATTCTTGGGTACCGAAGTATTCGGTAGCTTGGAGTTCCGCATGATAACTAGATATGATGGATGAGTATGAAAGTTTTGCTTTGCAAAGAAAAGTAAAGTAGAGATTCCTTGAATGGTTTGACAATGGACGAACATACAAATACTAACTACTTAGCTTCCTCATAATCTTTTGATGAACAAGGACTGACAAACATACAGATATAAAATCTAGTAAATGTAAAGAACAGCATTCCCTATAAGTGAATTAAATAATCACTTATTACAACGCTGGAAAGAAGTCCAAGTATTGTGATGTTTCTTACAGTCCGCGTGCGGAGGAGGGGCCCGGACCTTTGGCGTTATAATCCCTTTGCTACTTAAATTCAGTATAACCTTTAGATTGAAGTATTTCCTAATATGAAATAATTATATTGATTCCCAACCATATGTCCTCCCATGCCTTTCTACAGTTCCAGATTAGAATTAGAGTTTAGAATTATTAATCTCATATATTAAATTTAGAGTCGGAATGAGTCAAAGTTAAATATAAGTTAGTTTCGGAAAGGGTTAAGAATTTAGATGTAGGTTAGTTAGTAAGGTTTAATTGTCTATAAAGTCTTTAAAGGATTTGAGTTACTACATTAGTTCACATCTTAGGGTCCTACCACTACAACTAGACGATCACTTGGCCATACTACTATCATGACAATACTATACTTCATACAATGCAGTGTTAGGATAGGCAATATAGTATCTTTAGGGGGGGGTCGTTACAGTATGCATATGTATTTATTATGGTATCTATATATTTATGTATTGAACTTATTTATTTTTAAACTAGTATGTATTAAACATCCTATTTCTCTCAAAGTTTTAGTAAGTAATTAGCATCATAACTCCTTTTATTTTCGTTTTTATGATCTCAATTGTTCCCTCTCCTGTGCACTACCTTCACATCTTCTGTCCACAAGCACAAAGGTTATCTGGAAGATAATGCTTTTTAGCATTAAGTTCGCCTTTGTACTATTTTTATGTGCAATAAAGAATTTTCTATCTATCTATCTATCTATCTAAAGGAATCAGAGCTTCGATTCGACCAGCCAGGTTGAGTAAAATAATGTCTAAGGCAGGTGCTACCAGCAACCTTCGCCATGTCATCGACCTCGCAATCCGTACTGAGATTCTCAAACTCGCACTTCTTCTTCTTGTCGTGTGACTGATTCTTTCTTAGTCATCCTGTATTAGGTCAGTGACCAGGTTGAGGTATGGTGGCCCTGAAAAAGGCCTATGACCGTCGATGAAAGGATCAGTGTAGTGAAAGGACTCGCACTCAATCTAATATTTTCATAAACAACGCTTTGTTTATATGTAATGTCGTTACTCAGCACCTTTCAAAGCTTTCGTCCAAAGTGAATGAACTCAACCGAAAACTTCTGTTTACAAAAGTACCTAGTTCGGCAGAATAACAGGGTTTTCGTCTTCGGTCGTGAACCCCGAGCTTCCATCATACTGATAAGATATTTATAGCCAGATAGATATAAATTATATGGAAATGATTCACTGATATACGCCTGCGGTCGACCACTTGGCGTATTTGTAAGATACCTAATGCCTTTTTCAAATTCAAAGTCAAAACGTGTTTTATTTCAATAAAATCACTAGATCACTTTCAAACAGAAACTAATTATTTTTTTAAAAGATTAATTGTTATTTCTAATTTTAATTTATATTACCTAAACTGAAACTAACTATGCTTACAATGTTTTATTAAGTATAAGATCAGATTAATCTTAACAAGAGATACCGCAGTTATATCTATTATTGTTTGAAGATTAGTAGAACAGCTTCTATAATTAGGTATTTTCAAAGTCATTAATTTTCGGAACCGTTCTGAAGATTTATCTGTTCTTTAAATTGTATTTATACATTCTAAGCATACCGTTACATTCTAAGCACATGGTTTAATATAAATAAGTTAAATTATAATAATTAATCATCATCATCAGCCTGTAGAAGTCCACTGCTGGACATAAGCCTCCCGTAAAGAGTTCCACGACGAACGGTCTTGAGCCTTCTCCATCCACCGACCTCCCGCAACCCTCACAATGTCGTCGGTCCATCGGGTGTTGATTATATAATAATTAACGTTCTAAAAATAAATAGCCTAAAAAATGTTCAAGAAATGGCATTATCCTACAAATATGCAGAGTGGTCTTCAGGTCCTATATTTATATACATCTGGCTATAAATATCTTATCAATGTGATGGAAGCTCGGGGTTTACGACCGCAGACGAAAACCCTGTTATTTTTCTAAGTCGGACTTCTTTTGTAAGTAGGTACTAAGAGGGAGTCAAAAGAGACAAGACAGTCTTAAAATAGGCATTATCCACTTCAATCACTCGTAAAGTCGTAAATGCTCTTTGCGCGAATTACTCAGCTATACTGATCGTGTGTTGAACCAGCCCCCTGCAAAGATCTATTAGTAAACAGGACACGTGTGTTTATACAAGGTGATTCATAACATGTATACCATCCCGAAAAGGGGTTATTCTATCAACAAAAAGAAATAATACTAGCGAAAAAAACAAATTTTTTCATTATTTTTTTTAGAATATTATAACATATACATTTAGAATAAGTACCTTTCGGGATGGAATACATATTATGAATCACCATGTATAGTATCTTAAGTGTTAAATTTGTAAATGCTTTAATAAATTAAACTACATATCTACTTCAATCCTGTCTTTTTTTTTTTTTAAGTACCTATCTATTTGAATAAATAATTTTTAATCTTCTACTGATTGTTGTATATTTAAGTACTAACTAAGTTAAAATAATAACGCCTGTTCTTTGTAACTATAAAATCTTATTTCAAGTTACAGCGGTTCGAAAAATAATATAAAATCTTTGACCACCAAATCAATACAGACCAATGTCGTGGTGCGGTAGCTGAGTATGAGTCACCATTCCTAAAAAGGTAAAAAGCTATATTCAATTGAACATTTAACCATTTACAGCATCTTTAGTTCCTCATTTGGACGTAATTGGGTCTCCGCGCCTATTTCGCATTGTAATAGCTCCGTGAATGCCATGCCCTATCCTGTGGCCTAGACGCTCCTCGGCCCAGCCTTCCTGGTCTAGTAGATAGCTATTTATCAGAATTTGTCGTAACTCTTGTAACTGGGTAAAAGAGACGTTTCATCAATATATGGAGCCTGGGCCTGCACTGTGTACACTACTCTAAAATATGGCTAAGCAATAAAGTAAACGTATTTAATTGGTTATTTTATTTAAATTGACTTCGTTCTAAGGTACATTATGATTTTCTTCGACAAAGAGAGCAACATACAGCGCTACAAAAATATGGCGGATGGACGTGCGTGAAATGTCATTTTGACAACCTACATTTAACTGACAAAACAAAAACTTCAAATCAAACAACATGACATGAAAAATATGTCAATGTCATGTTAAACGCCAATTATAAACCAACATGGCGGCCTTCAAATAGTGTTAACATAATAAAAAACTTACCAGAATAACTATTCTTGTACCATCGCATTTGTCTACAAATTAATGAAATTGTATTTTTCTTGTAATCTCCTATTTTTTCCTAATTTTTCTTTGTAGTGTACATGGACCAGGCCCAGAATGAAATGGCTCCTTTCAGAGAAGTCATTTTTGTGCGAGCCACATGATAGATAACGCTACTGACACTACAGCGAACAGTAAATTAACATTGAACAACAAACATCCTCACAAACTTTCGCATTAATAATATTAGTAGGATGATATTATAGCACGTCGTTTGAACACGGCTTTAAACTGAAAATACGGCCAAATTATGTGATGGCGCTTTTGTTTTCATTTCAACTGGAGCTAGAAATTCACAAATCTGATAATTTACAGGTTTAGTTAGTAGGCACTTCTAACATTGATTGCCATCATTCAAAACCTGGCCCGCAGTGCTATTGCGTAAGCGAAATGGTAATGAAGTTTGCAACTTTGATGATGATTTTATCAGTCTTAGCGACACCTGAAAAGTTTCATAACACAAACGGCGAGAAGTTAAGATTGTGAAGTTGTCCCTTGTCAAGTTTGAAACGTTTTGAATATTGCTAAGATTGTTAACATGATCCTCAAAGTTACGAACTTCACTGCCATTTCACTTACACAATAGCACCCCTGAATGAGATGAACAAGTGCGATAGTGTACTGTAAGCCGACATAGTGGACATGGCTTTGACCCGCGGTGACCTTGCCAGTTGGCCACCGTGACGGATGGGAGGCCTTCGTGTCTGCTCTCAATTTGAAGCCTTGATATACAAAGTAATCATTCAGCAGTAATTCCATTGTAATTCCGATACCTGCCTGCATGACCACTCTACTCTCTTATTCATAATCACCCACTAACTTTATCGGCTCGATAAAATAAGTCCACCTCTTTCTTTAGTTTACTGTTATCAAGCCAATAAAGTAAGTGAGTCATTATCAATGGATGTAAGATATTAAGGCGATTCATATAATGTATACCATCCCGAAAGAGGGTTAGGAAGGTTATTCTATCAACAAAAGATTTTCTCGCTCTAAATCGGAACAGCCCGCCTGGAGAGGTACGCCTTACAGAAGATCGCAGCCAAATAACATTATTTGTTTCAAATAGTGTTGTGTTATGTATATGTATATTGTAGGTAGCCAGAGCTCTTTAGAGGGGGGGGGGGGGTTTGTGCGTCAGGCAACGCATTAGCAATGCTCCAGGTGTTGCTAATATCAATAGGCAACGGTAACCACTTACCATCAGGAGGGCCGTAAGCCTGTTTGCTTAAGAAAGAATATTTGTGACAAAAACAACAATTGCCAAACTTGTGTTTTTGTTATTTTTATCATCTTTATAACTAAATTCTAGCGTATGAGAAGTTCGGCATCTATGGAAAAAAAAATGAATTTCCAAAAGTCGTAGGACACACTTTATTGCCAATTGGGTGTAGAATAAGCCCTTTTCAGAATAGCATACAATGGCTCTTAGCTGGGTTTTGTATTTTTTTTGACTGAGGTGTGTATTCTACCTACAAAGATCTGAGGCTTAAGTTAACAATCGCAGGTGTGTTTAGAAACCTTGACTAATCGGATATGCCTGCTTTAATCTATTTCGGACTTCATAAGTTTAACGGCTTATAACTTTGACTTTCCAGTCACTTCTTTATGAATGCGTGGTATGATGAATATTTGTGGAAACTATAATTTTCCATCTTGTTCCTTTGTACCTTAATTAATAAACGTATGAAATAGCTGATGGTAGTTGAAATGATACTCCTTCCCAATACAAGCTGTCAAGTTTCCGCTTTGACCGATATTCCCAAGTGTTCATTCCATGAGAGCCAATCTAATTTAGTTGGACCTCCTAGCCAGATAACTTGACAAGCTAATGTTATGCCAACTGTTACACAGAGGTTTACACAGTTGATTAATAGAATAAAAGTTGAATAATAGAAACTTTAAATAATATGTCATTTGCATTGCAATGGCATGTAAAATTGCATAGTTTTGTCCGCGTTTTCGCTCAAAATGGAGTTAGTTCATGAATTACACAATTTACACAGTACTTTAGTCACTTGCTGTACTCCTTAGGGACTCCTTCCGTTTTGTTAACTCCTTTCGTACTGCACCCTTAATAGACCAGAGATTGAATAATAACCCTACAGATTAAAAAAAAAGTTATAACTAGAAGACTAATCGGCAGAACTTAGGTACACTTACATTTTCTGCGTTTTGGGGTTTATTAGGTATTCCTTAGGCAAATCATGGTTTAAACAAATACAAATATTAAATGCCAAAAAAACTATCCACGAGCGCGAAAATGGACAAAATTTTAACAAGCGAATTAATTGAAAACGAAGACAGCCGTGAAATTAGTGAGAAAACTTATCATTCGTCTCGCTGTGACCGAAATAGAGGAAAAAAACAACTGAGACAGTGCACGGTTCATTTGTCAAAAGCATCGAGGATGTTTGAGAATAATAGCCGAGAGTACAAACAGGAACAAAGGCTGGTCCGCCTCATTAGGATTCCGTAGCTCTATGAGTCGTTGGCTTTTGATTTTGAATAGCCGTTGATTCATAAAAGTTGGTAAAACTTCGAAGAAAATTGAAAAATACATTTTGTTATTCTGACACCAAATAATAACGTAGAATAATTTCAGTAAGATGATGCATTAGGTAACTACCTACCTTCACAGGTTCAACAGATGTGATTACAACTACATAATCATCCACAGCCTGACTTCACCCACTGCTAGGTTTAGGCTTCCCTTTGTATGTGTCATCTCCTCTATCCTGTGCAAGCTTCATCTTCGCAACTGGATTGTAACTTAATGAAATATTGTAAGACTAGCAGAGTTATTAGGTAGTCGGTTTTTATGACTACACTAGTTATGAGCATGTTTGAAACGCAGCAAATACAGAACTAACAAAACACGCATCCCTTGAGATCGGGAATCGATGGACCAAGAAAAGCCTAGCTTGTCTGACGCTTATAGTGTCCTGTTCTCAAAGTACTGCTACTCCGAATAATATGGGAACTCCAGCACTCAATCGAGGGCAATCTTTGAAATATTGACATCTGGACCTAGTCACGACCACAAAAGTGCTAACTAGTTAAAATCTATGGAGATTGCCTTGAATGAAGCAATGCACTGCAATTTTTTTATTTTTTTTATACGAAATAGGCTAACGTTTGTCCACAATCTCACCTGATGTTAAGTAATGATGTGGTCTACGGTGTAGCACGTTTGCCTAGAAGAAACCTATTCACTCTATATTATCCGACTCTACCTACTCATGCTCCCACTTTCCCTTAGACACTCTCACAAACAATCACACTTATAGCCATTTTGACAGGCCTCATAGCTCAGTTGGTAGTAACTCTGCCTTCTGCGCTAGAGGTCTTGGGTTCGATTCCCGCACTGGACAAACATTTGTGTGATGAATACAGATGCTTGTTCTGTGTCTGGGTATTAAATATATATATATATATATTATGTATATCAGTCTCTGGTACCCATAGTACAGGCTATGCCTAGTTTGGGATCAGCTGACCGTGTGATAGGTCCGGAATATTTATTATTATTATTATTTTTTTATTATTTACAAAGAACCCGCACATCCATACCTTCTATCACACCATATCACATCATACCTACCTACTTCCAAACCACAATCATATTACATGCACACACACAACCCTCGTATCAAACATTACCAACTCACTACATTCGTTTTCAGATACGTACCGAACTAGTCGGTCGCTTTATTTTATAGTACTTAGTTATAACCTATTTAATAGTCTCTAAACTTTTTGCTACAACCTGAGCTACTTAACACTGTTACTGCCACCTCAACCTTAATCAAATACGACAGAGAACTAGCCTCCACAACACAGGATATATTAGGGTGGAGGATAGTGAACTAACTATAACCTGTGAAACCTGCTCCACCCAGCTGCTATCCTCACAATAAGCTATACTTTTATAAGAACAATAGTTTTTATATTAAGCATGCACCTACTTTTAAATGCTTAGTTTGTAAGACCTAGTTTAAATCATTGTCTGTAATTTTAATTTTTTTTAATTATTCTACTGTCTATGGTATTCAATGCCTTTCTCCTCCCCAGGTGACAATGAACGGTCTGAACGGGCACGCCAACGGAGACATGAACGGCGCCGGCGACATCATCACACAGAACCAGCAGCGAGGCTGGTGGACGATCGGGCTGATCAACTCTCGCTACCGCTACCTGACCGCGGAGACCTTCGGCTTCAAGATCAATGCAAACGGAGCCAGCCTGAAGAAGAAGCAGATATGGACCCTGGAGCCGGCCTCGGGCCAGGCCAATGACAGTACGTATAATTCAACCTCACCTACTAATTAGTTACGAAAACGTATCATTTTCTCTCGTAACTTTTTGACAAGGCTTAGATTGTTAAAATCATCCTCAAATTTGCCAACGTCATTCCCATTTTGCTTACACAATAGCACCACTGTATTCTAATGGATTTTGTGGACTGCACAGGCTCCTATTGTGATAACCCATGTGCCTTTTCACAGCCTCTTAAAAATACGTTTTGGCACTCTGCATCTAACACCTACCGGCGCGGCGGCTCTACCGGTAGTGCTATTATGTAAGCAAAATGGGAATGACGATCGCAACTTTGGGGATGATTTTAACAATCTTAGCGTCATCTAAAAGTTTTCAAAGAAGAAAGTCGAGGTCAAGAAATATCTCTTCTACATTTTTAAAAGGTTTGTATATTGCCTAGATTGTTAAAATCATCCTGAAAGTTCCGAACGCCATTACCATTTTCCTTACACAATAGCACCACGGGCCTCCTACCGATAACATTAACGTCAAAGGCAGCGACAGCAGACAGTAACAGAATGCGGTGAATGGAGTCCCTTTACAAAAGTTATCGCGAGAGCTGTCTAGTCCCTACCGGTTTCCAGTTGTGTGTGAGAAGCTTTGAAACTATTACTAAAGCTGAGTACAAACGGCGCGGCGCGATATCGCTGAGCTATGAAGTCATATTCTCTCACATCATATACTTTACTGTGCTAACTAGTAAAATCCTGTTTGTGGATTTATGGTTCAATCACGCCGTAACGACTCAATCGATTACGATGAAACTTGGAATATATATAGTTCTTTACCTAGCATATAGTCATTTTTTTACGACGCAAGCGAAGTCGCGGGCGCCAGCTAGTATGATATGATCCAAAGCCTGTAGTGCAATTGTGTAAACGTAATGGCAATAAAGTTCGTAACTTTGAATGTAATAAACGTTCCAAACTTGACAAGGTAAAAATTAAAGATCTTAGCTTAGCCTTTTCATGTTTGAAAAACTTCAGACGTCGCTAAAATTGATAAAATTATCCTTATAATTGCACTTGTTACCATTTCGCGTACGCAATAGCACTCCGGGTTCGTTTGTATATATTAGGCACCTACAAGTAGGCAGGTAGGTGGTACTTACCGGTGTCGTAGTAACTATGCTCGTCTTCTGTGCCGGAGGGTGGTCCCCCAAGGTCTACAGCTGGTGATAAATCGATAGTACGTACAGGTGCTACCTATTGTGTGGGGATGTTGGATATTTGTACAGACAACGACGACGAAATGGTAATAAGTGCAAATCTGAGGATAATTATTTATGGATTTATTTTAAAGTTTTAAGTTTTTTACTAGCTTGTTATTGACTTGTCTCACCCACTGACAGAAAGGTTAGCGTTTGTATATTATTTATTAGTAAGATCTGCCATGACAGGTCTTCCCAGATCATCTCCTTTATTACTCAAGTGCTAAGTAACCTAATGAGGTTAGGAGGAGTAACTATGTCAGTTAGGATCGGTAAAATGACAAGCGCTGGACTAAACTACTTTAGGTAGATAAGTATCCTTCTCATTTTAGTCTACCTAGTTCTCTCTCAGAGTTGAAAAAACACTGCCTTGCTATTTTATATATACTCGCTTCTCTTCGCTCTTCAGTTTCTCGCTGCGCTTACTAAAATAGTTACGGTCACTTTACTGTTCCGGTTCTTAATTAAAATATGAACCTAATCTCTTACAGTTACCTTTTAATCCTACTATCCTCCTAGTCCTACTAATCCTACTAATATTGGTTATAAGTGTGTAAGGATTTTTAGATGTTTGTAGTTGAATCTCGCCGTAACGGTGTTGGAAATATGAGGAAAAACCACAGGATTCTTCAGATAAAGTGCAGTTTTTATTTTCTTCAATAAAAGACGGACATCCATAACTTATTACCATAGACAGCAGAGTTACAGACAACCAAGACATTTCTATGAAAGACAAGGCATGCTTATGTCACTGTCAGAATATCTATTTGGTTTACACTACAAATACTATCTAATTGTAGTTCACACTACAAATAGATTTTCTAACACCTACCCTTAAACCAAATACACATATACAAAAAGTACATTACATATCTGCTCATTTACATTTTGAGCAAGACTCTAGAACTCTACCAAAAAAAAAAAAAAAAAAAAACTCTACAATAATTATAAATCAAGAGCAATAAAGAACTATAACACCTCTACAATTCTAGAAGAATAATAATTACCTACTTAACAAATGAAACTAAATTACATAAACATTACACCAAATAGGTAATGAATGATTATGGTACTTATGTGCTAGTGTTGGTATACATCTGACATATTGATCTCATATCAATATAGTACATAGTAGCAACTAACCAAAAAGCTAGGCGAATTCACATACATACCCATCCAATTAAATCCAATCATTGTTTTAATTTTATTTATTTTAAGTACTCACCTGGATTTAGCCTAAAAAGTATAATATGTGAATTCGTCTTCAGTTAGGTTATTAAACCCAAATCAGATACAAATTTCTCAAATTTCTCTCTTGGCAATGGTTTTGTGAGAATATCAGCTATCATTTCATCAGTGGAAAGATACTCAACAGTAATTAAATTAAGTTTTACGATGTCTCTGATAAAATGATGCCTCACATCAATATGTTTAGTACGACTATGGAACATTGAGTTTTCACACAACTTTTGAGCAGACTGGTTATCATTATACAGAGTTGTTACATAGTTTAAGCCTAAACATTCATTAAAAAAGGTGTGTATAAACAATGCTTCCTTGCATGCATCAGATAGCGCCATATATTCTGCTTCAGTGCTGGATAAGGCAACCGTTTTCTGTTTTCGACTCTCCCAAGTAACTACTGAGCTACCTATTTTGTACAGAAACCCTGTGTAAGACTTTCGATCTACTTCACAAGTCGCCCAATCCGCATCTGCGTACCCATAAACATCTAGACCTTTCTTTTCAAAAGACAGTTGAAAGCAAATTGTTCCCTTTAAATATCTTAAAACCCGTTTAGCAGCCTTCCAGTGAGTATCATTATAGCACTCATTGAATTGACTGAGGAAACTTACTGCATGCGCGATGTCTGGTCTCGTACAAACTGCAACATACATAAGACAGCCAATTAGATTTCTGTATTCACAGTTGCCAGATTTCTTCTCCGCTTTCATAAGCTTAAGGCCTGCTTCCATTGGAGTGGAAATTGGCTTACAATCATCCATTTTGAATCTGCTTAGAACACTCTTGATGTAAGTTGATTGATCAAGTGTAATTTTTTCTTTTTCTCTACATATTCTCATTCCCAAGAATTGGTGTACGGGGCCCAAGTCTTTCATTTCAAACTCTTTCGTTAACTGGTCTTTAATTTCTTTCATTTCTTCATTTAACCTCGTAAATAAAAGGATATCATCTACATATAATGCAATGATTGCCAAACTGCTCTGTTCTTTTCTAAAATAGACACAGGGTTCCACAGAAGATTTTTGAAAATTCATTTTCTTTACCAACACTCCGTTTATTTTGTCATACCAACATTTTGCAGCTTGTTTGAGGCCATAGATAGATTTGTTTAATTTATAAACTTTGTTTTCCTTCCCCTTTATAACAAATCCTTCTGGATGCTTCATAACTACATCCTCATGAAGGTCGCCATTCAGAAAAGCTGTTTTGACATCAAGTTGGTCAATGTTTAGTTCATATTCAACCGCTATTGCAAGTAATATTCTGATAGTAGAATATCGAACCACAGGCGCAAATGTTTCTTGGTAGTCTATGCCATATTTCTGTGTGAAACCTTTAGCAACAAGACGAGCTTTAAATTTGACTATTTTTCCATTATAATCCCTCTTTTTCTTAAACACCCATTTACATTTAACGGGTTTTTGACCTTGTTTTAAATCTGTGAGAGTCCAACAATTATTTTCAGTAAATGAATTATACTCATCTTGCATGGCCTCATGCCGATTTCGTTGAAACTTGGAATAGATTAAGTTCTTTACCTAGAATAGGATATAGGCTAGGCCTATTAGTTTTTACGTTCCTTACCTAGAATAGCACATAGGTTAGGTTAGGTTACTTTTTATGTAGGTACCGCGCGAGCGAAGCCACGGGCGGAAGCTAGTATACACATATTATGACAGATTTCGCGGATTCAGATTGATGCTAAAAATTTCCAGTTTCTGGGGTAATTGTGACTGACCTCATAGCTCAGTTGGTAGTAACTCTGCCTTCTGCGCCAGAGGTCGCGGGTTGGACTGGACAAACATTTGTGTGATAAACACAGATGTTTGTCGAATGTCTGGGTGTTAAATCAGTCTCTGGTACCCATAGTACAGGCAATGCCTAATTTGGGATCAGTTGACCGTGTGTGAAGTCCGGAATATTTATTTATTTATTAATTTATTGTGTTTGGGATTTTTGATGTTTCTTGTTACAAATGACCCAGTACCTAACTATATGTTTGTTCCAGGCATGATCTACCTGCGCTCACACCTGGACAAGTACCTGGCGGTGGACTCGTTCGGCAACGTCACCTGCGAGTCCGAGGAGAAGGAGCCGGGCAGCAAGTTCCAAATCAGGTCAGATCACACACGGTATGAAGAGCTGCACGTGGACGAGGTCGAGGGCTATAGCTCTCTTATCTGTTTGACGACCTCGGTGGTGTAGCGGAGCGGGCGATTGCCCGTCTGAGATGCAAGGGGTGCGGGCTCGGGACAAATGTTTCATTTCATTTCATTTATTTCATAAAGAGTACACTATTTTTACAGGGGCACCTAATGCAGTGTACTTACCCACACATATTCATATCAGTAACAAAAAAAAATGTCTTTATAGTATCAAACATTATAAAAAGATTATTTTAAATTCATTCCATACTAATAAAATATAATAAAAATCTACAATTAACAAATTCAAATAAAAACTTTATTAAAGTAAAATTTAGAGGTAAAATTTACATATTTTACTATATACATACTATAAAATATAAAATCAAATAATTACAAAATAAAATAGAAACTATATAACAAATAATTTTGGTCATGCCGCAAATAATGATAATTTCATTTTTTCATTTCATATTTATTCAACCATTGGTACACTATGGAACACTTAGTTACGTCAATTGATTGATTTGAACATTAACCTTATACATACTAATAATAATACACAAATTACATGTCAAGCCATTTAAAAATAATAATGTATAAATTCATGATGATGTTTGCATGATCTGCAAATATTTGTTCCGGCTCTGAGTTGTGGTACCATGGTACTCGTAGTTTCTGATACCCACGACACAGGGAATCCTAGTGTGGTATCAGGACTATATATGTGACTGTTGGGTGTCATTTATTTATTTATATCTTTATACCTCTCCTGCCAAAGATAATGAGCGATACTTCGGCACCTTGTTACCCTGGAATTCTCACGGCACTGAGAGTACTGAGAGTTGCCTCGCATACTAATCTTTACTGTTCTGTAGTGTGAGTCACCGGAACTTGCGTTATTTATTTATATTATGCGGTTCCTCGCAACTTTTTATTGCGTTTTTGATTTATTTGACATGCTCCTTTTGTTTTTAAATTGCAATTGCTTCCGCCCGCGGCCTTACCTACGAGGATAAAAAGTCTCACGTCATTTTAGCCCTAGGACGTCCACTGCTGAACATGGCCTCCACAGATTTCCAGAGTTATTCCTATCATGAGGGGACAATTTGCCCATACTCTACTACCTGAGCTACCGCAAAATATAGTTTGTCAGTTCCAACACTCGTTCATGACCGTCTTTATTTCCCTTAGTCGCCTCTTACGACATCCACGGGTTGGTAGATATGTAGGGGCGTATTCTTCAGCCCGTGCCATGATTGGCTGTCACGTCCAATAATCGGTAACAAACAACTAACTAAAAGTTAGGCCATTCATAGAAATTTGTTCACCGCATTGCTTCGGCAGCTTATAAATTGAAGGAACATTTGTAAAGACTTTCGAAAGCATTTGCGATCGATAACTCTTGTGACTCAGTTCAGGGGATGAGCTGACTCACAGTAACACTGACTCACGGAGCACTCGCAAATAACTTGAACTGGCTGAACTTTTAATAGTAGAAGCCGTTCAAAATTACCAGTCACTGTGCCAATGGAGTCATGTAGACCACCCAGACACAGCACTGTCGGGATTGCGAATCTTCATACTTAAAGACATAGACATATTTATTTGCAACTAAATCACACAAATTTGTAGATCATTATACAACAAACAATGATAGAAAAGAAAACACAAATGAAAGTAATTAATGCTTATAAAAACTGCAGCCGCAAAATGGCCTCAGCTCAGCATAATGCCTACAATTTAGCAGCAGACACTGGCATTCTAGTAGGTATGCCGAAACCATTACCTACTCTCAGTCATTACACCCTGTGAGAAAAGTCTAATTAAGAACTTCTTGCCTTTCCTTATTTCTTAGGGTCTGTTCAAGTAATAAACCAGTAGAGGTGGCATAGCCGGAAGTTACTTGTAGAAACCATGTAGGATGATTGGCTTGCTCTAGCGGCTCGTTTATCTTTGGCTTGCACCTATGGCTTGCACACCACAGTTCGGCCGTTGGATCTTGTCAAAGTGAAGTTAGCCGTTTTTGCCGAGGCACCTCCATTGTTTAAAATAATGACTGTTAAACAATGGTTTCCAAAATAACACTATTGCGCCCCATTAACCTTTCCATTTTATGAAGATAACAACCCTTAATCCCCTAAATATATCGATCCAATTTAAGGAAGGGTGACTAAAATGCCACCTTAATGTCACGGAACTACTTGCAGGAAACTATGCCTTATTTACTGGTGATGTTGAGGTGGTTTTCGCTTGATGTGAAATATGCTGGGACCACATTTTAACGAGCTCGTGCCTGAACTGCAAATATGTAGTTTGGAGAGCTATTCCGCGTCGTTAGGGGCATTAATTGTTTTAGTTATGTCGTGGGGCCTGGATTGTCTTCTAAGGGTGTTTTATGTCGTGTCACCCAACAACTTACGCGAAGATATTAGTAGAAGATAAAGATCTTCATTCCCATTTCGCTTCCCGCTTACGCAATAGCACCCTAGGACTAACGTTTAAACAAACAGCCAAGTAACTTTCCCCATCCAAGGTGAAGGAGGGGAGGACATCTTACGAGCCCCTCGCTCACGGTGGGTGGAGTGCATTTTAATTAACCACTCGGAGGGTGAGATCTTGTTGTTATCTTTGTAATTTGCATGAGAGGCGCTCTGTGCGCTGGTAGGTCCCTTTCTACGGCTGAGGTCACACTTTCGTGATTCGGCGAAGGTTCGCGTTCGTTGGGCTTCTTTTTATGCATATTGTTTCTTATCATATCGTCTGTCTACTTAGGTTCCTATTTTATAATAACATCGACGTGATAAATAATAAGATATACTAGGTTATTTAAATAGTAATTATGTATGCTATCCCGAAAGGGGCATAATCTACACCCAATTGGCAATAAATGTTCTTCGGCATTCTGCTCAAATCTGCTGTTTTTGGGACCTAATCAGTTCACACTCAATTATTCGGCTGTTAGGAAGTAATAACGTCTCAACATTTAAAAAAAATGTTATAAATATAAAAAAAAAAGTTTTTTTTTCTCGCTAATATTCTTTCTTTTTTTGATTTCGTTGATCCTTGCTCCTAATATGAATGACTACCGGATTCTTTATATATTGTTTCGTATGCCAAGGGAATAGTAATAATTGAACCTCTGCCATTCTACGCGCTATTATGAAGGCGTTTTTAAGGTTTTACTCCAGCAATAACCTTATGTTTTATTGTGCAGTGTATCAGATGACAACAGCGGCCGCTGGGCGCTGAAGAACGTGGAGCGAGGCTACTTCCTGGGCTCCAGCTCGGACAAGCTGACCTGCACCGCCAAGGTGCCCGGAGACGCTGAGCTATGGCACGTGCACCTCGCAGCACGCCCGCAGGTACACCAACTTCAGTGCTGCCAACCCTGAAATTTGGTTTTCCCCCAGACTCAGTGGAAGATACCCTAAATTCAACAAAATATTCAAACTTTTAAAATCATATTTTTTACCGTAGACATTTTTTAACATATTTTTTAATGCTTAATTCTAGTGCATTTTTTCCTCACAGCCAAAAATTTTCCCCCTAAAAAATTCTATACCTTAAGTTGTGTGGACAGGAAACTGTCTGACCTGACCAACTCAACTCAATGAGCAAGCAAATCCAACTTTTCAATGAGCCTTTATCATCATCGACAGCCTGCAGAAGTCTGCTGGACATAGGCCTCCCTCACTTATTATAATTTTGAAATATGTTAAACATTTTGTCGCGCGACAACCTTCTGTTTCTACCTAACAGGCTGGCTGGTAGATGAGCTCACATTTTGTACACTCTCTTGTTTAATGTGCAATAAAGAATAAATAAATAAAATAAGTTCTAGGCCCAAGTCTCCATAAAGCCGATTAAAAAATAACGCATGCGATCCTCTATAGGTTATTTTTATAGGTAGGTAGATGAACCTAAGTACCTCGTACTTATTTGAATCATTAGCCATATCGATTCTGTACCTATACTATACGGTAACCGAGAGACCGAGGACTTTAAACATTTTATAGACTGTCATAACATTCTCAGAAAAAGATAAAGAGCATTGTATTGTCAGAGCAGTTATCAAAATAATTAATAGCACTGTAAGCTCGTTCGTTGTGACTGGTTCTGTTTACCCTATTGGGTCAGTGACCTGGAATATCGAGTATCTTAGAGTATGATGCCTTCCGGAATGCTCGTAATGACGATTACAGTAGAATACCTCACACATAAGGCCTCACTCGTATAGTGGTACAGGACTAGGTATGATAAGATATGACATTCGAGGAACACTCAAAAAAACTCAGGCCGTCGTCGTAGCATCGTGGACGCACGGCCTTATTGCAATAGTTGATTGATTATAAGTACCTAACCTACTATTGACTGCTATTGTTAAAACTTAACCTATTGAAAAATAATCTAAACTCGAGTCATAGGTACAATAAACAAATAATGATCTAAATCAAAGGAACATAACAATTACTTTCGAACAATAGGCCGTTTGGCTGGTCATCAACCAAACCGAGACATGAATCAAACCGGTTGACAACACAAACGCGTACTAAAGTGAACATGTTGCTAAGCCACTCTTGACTCCTATCGGCGAACCAAATCGTAAACTGAGAGCATTGGTCCCTTGTATAAAGTACCCTTCGTCGATATTCCTTGCACCGAGATGATATTTTGATTATTTATTTTGAAATCCTGATAATAGTCTTAGGGTTTAATTATTTTATGATTTTTGAATTGTTTTTTCTCAATAACCGCAAAAGGCACAGTTTTGATTTTTATGACAAAGATAACTTGAGCATTTTATTTACGTAAATCCAAGACAGAAACGCGATTGGTAAAACTTTTCTCGATTGATTTATTTTTTAAAGTTGGATCCTCTGCAACAGTTTTTTCGAAAATACTCTGAGACTATCTAACAAAAATAACTTTTTTTAAAATATTTTGTTAGACAAATGCATTGGGTACCTAAATCCAAGACACTTTTAAAAAAAAATAGATAGTTTTTGAGATAATCGATATTTTCTTATATTTCGCTTACGTCGATTACTTTCGAGCGCCTAACGCTTGCTATCTCTTTCCGCATTCAATTACAGTACATAGCGCTGTCACTTTCTTCACTCCGCCCACTCGACAATTAATTATGATTTTTGTATCCTCTTAACACAGGCCCCCAATTCTACTAATTCAATACTACAATGGCTTCAAAATGACAATGGTTCAATGGCAAAATTACCACTTTTGACACTTTTGGTATTCTTCTATCACAGTCGTATTTCAATGGCAGTCATTGTGGAACCAATGGACCAATGAAATCAAAGAAACGAAGGTGGCGACAATCGTAACTGAATGATAATGGCCATGCGATTATCATTTTCAAATCATTAAATTAGTAGAATTGGGAACCAGGTGGGCCGTATGCGTGTTTGCTACCATAGTTGTAAAAGAAAAGCTGGGGTCACCAAGTTGTAACCAAGAGTGTTTCTGCCTTGTGTTTCAAGGTCAAGTGACTATAAATAACGGTTTCGGCAGAATACCAGCGCCTAACTACTCCTCAGTGGTAAGGCATTTATGCTGAGCCGAGACCTTTTTGCTGCTGTGGCGCACAATAACATTTCACGTGTTCTTTTTTATAAGTTTTTGTGTGTTACCTCTCTGTCTTTGTTTCATTTTTTCGCTCTCTATGTCTTGCTTTTATTGTGACGTGTATTGTGTGCCAAGTTTGTGAATAAATGTTTGTCTATGTCTATGTCTATGCCCGCAGGTGAATCTCCGCTCTATTGGGCGCAAGCGGTTCGCGCACCTCTCGGAGTCCCTGGACGAGATCCACGTGGACGCGAACGTGCCCTGGGGCGAGGACACACTCTTCACGCTGGAGTTCCGCGCGGACGAGGGCGGCAAGTACGCGCTGCACACCTGCAACAACAAGTACCTGAGCGCGTGCGGCAAGGTCAGTACCCGACGACACCGGTGGAGTGGTGGTAGTGACTGAGATGACAAACAAGCATACGGCCCACCTGTTGGTAAGCGGTTACCGTAGCCTATGAGCGCTTGCAATACCAGAGGCATCATGCACGCGTTGCCGACCCCGAACCCCCTCCCCCCTCCTAAAGAGCTCTGGCAACCTAACTCACTGTAGGAACACAACACTATTTGAAACAAATAATGTTATTTGGCTGCGATCTTCTGTAAGGCGGAGGTACCTCCCCAGGCGGGCTGCTCCAATTTAGAACGAGAAAATCTCGCTGTGCTCTACCTTCTCCAATGTTTTATGAGGCTGAATGTAAACAGCTGCAAAAATATGCATTACCATACATACCTTCAACGCTGCTGCAGCCTGTTCATGCTTCGCTCTCGTCAAGTATCCACACTCAGGATCCTCCTCCTCCTCCCAAGAAAAAAAATATCTCTTAAACGTGTCTTAAAAGAATTATAATACTGTTAAATTACCTTATTACTTATTCTATGGTGCTGAGTAGGCACAGTTCCTACCGTTGCCTATTTTCATGATACTACACCCGCGGATCCCGATCGTGTACCAAAGGTTCTCCATTCGGAGAATTCATGTGCGTTATACTAGTGTAGTACGCAAGTGGTGAAGAAAAACATCATGCGGAAACCGGCATTTCCTAGAATCTAAAAATTCTAAGACATGTGCACGAAAAGAGCCTCTAACAGGCGCGTTTTATCCCTTTCACTGCACTGATTCTTTCACCGGCGGTCATAGGCCCTTTTCAGGGCCAGGATGACCAAGAAAGAATCCGTGACACGACAAGCAAGCAACTGTATGGTGCTAGTCAGGCTCTACTGTCCTCCACTCAAAAGTGAGAAACGTAGGTCCTTGTTGACCCTGATGACGTGACCTTCGCTCCCTTGAGGCGATCCCTTCAGATATTCTTCTTCTTGTCGTGTCACTGATTCTTTCTTGGTCATCCTGTATTAGGTCAGTGACCTTGTTGAGGTATGATCACTACAGATGATCCACAGATACACCGACCTCACCGACGGGGTCGACAACAAAGCCCACTCAGGCCGTTTCCTTCCTCAAAAATATTTCACCTGGCAATCACGGTCCAATCCAAGGTGTACTGAGGTGGTACCATTAATATATCATTTGTCCACACTTGTTCTCTCATTATTGGGCACCAGGATCATATTCAATTCCCAAGCTGGGACTGATATAGAAATAAATAACCAGATAAAGAGAAGATCCATCGATTCCAAGGGCAGTTATCGCCTTTGAGATAATTCTGATGATTTTGTGATGAGTCTGTAATCGTAATCGTATCATGAGCGGGTTCTGGGGTGCTATTGCGTAAGCAAAATGGCAATGAAGTTCGTAACTCTGACGATTAAAAACGTTTCATACATGACAAGGGACAACTTCACTATCTTAAAACCTTCCTGTTCTTATTTGAAACCTTTCAAATGTCGGTATTATTGATAAAATCATCCACAAAGTTGCGATCTTCATTCCCATTTCGTTTACGCAATAGCACCCTTGGTGATAGGAGTTTTTAGGACGCCTGAAGGGCCTCGTCATGGCACCCGCCCATAACCGGTGACAGAGGTAAACATTTAATAGAACTTTGTCGCCAATGTTAGTATTTTTTACCTACATAGGTGTAGCTTCCATGAACTAGAATGTTAATTGGATGAGAATTTAAATGACAATGCGTAAAACACATTGCTCATCAACTTTGTTGCTCGATTTCCTCAGAGCATGCAAACTCTCCAATTTGTCTCACAGCAAGAACGACATACATAAACATGTGTGCTAAGTGTTTGTGTCAACGCTTGCAGACAATACGATGTTTGTTATTGAAAGTAACGCAGGTCGCAGGTTTGCAAACAATAGCGTGATGCTGCTGTGAAGTCATGCAGTTATTGAACATCTGTTTACGATTATTGATTAGGTACTTACTTACCAACGGTTTTGTCCTAGAGAAAAATAACCCTGGTAGCCAAGTTTTTGTGCCTACTGATTTTATGTCCCTTCATAAAATCTGTAGCGTAATCAGTAGTACAAACTTGGCTTTGACGAGTAATCCAGACTTGCACATAACGGTATAAATACTTGGTAGACTAGAATAAGTACGCCTGCAATGCGACTCCCTCCTAAAAGGTGCAAGCATAAAGTAACCTAGATAAAAAATGATAAAGTTCCGGAAACCCAAACACACTGGAATAAGTTCACAGAGGCATACTTTCTAGGAACCTTTAATAGAAAACTCATGTAGAACTCAGTCAGTACTGCTGGAGACAGAATTAGGAAAATTGTGGTTTCTCGGACCTTAGTATTTGCAAAATACAAAGTAGGTATAGTCAAGTTCATAATTTTGTATTCAACAAAGCACAAACCGCGACAAAAGCCTTACAATTTCCGTTCACAAATGGCCATTGTCGTTGAATCTTTTGCGGGACTGCGAAAACGGCGCGCCCTCCCGTGTCGACGCATACATTCGCATCGATTTGTAATCGTGGGAAGTAATAGTGAGTGTCGTATAGTGCCTACGTACGCTAAACAAATAGAGGATTCTCGTGAGAGCCAATAATGTTCTGGCTTTTGAGCTGGGATGTCGGAGCTTGAAAGTTTTGTTGGGAAAGTGTTTTAGAGAATTACTGTAGACTCTGTAGAGTGTGCAACCCTCGGAATGCCTTTGTTGATGATTGCAAAATGCACGTTGGCCATTTTCTCTGTCGCACGCTTTATCCAATAAGTTAGGTGCAATAGATAGAAACTATACAAAAATAAAGAATTATATTCGTCCTCACCTAGGGGATCAATCTCAGCAATCCCATCGTGAATTAGTTCCATGGAACGTACCGTACGTCTCCACTTACTGTCTGCTTTGACCTATACCAAAGTAGAAAATTGGCAATTCTAGTTTTATTCAGCTGTAAAAACTATCGGTTACAGAGTTGCTTGTAGTTATAAAAATGATATGTAGCATTTAAAATCTCTGCTTTATCATCTTCCTCTCTCCTGCAGCTGCAAGACGCATGCACCAGCAACTGTCTCTTCAGTGCGGAGTACCACTCCGGCTCCCTCGCGCTGCGCGACGGCTCCGGCGCCTACCTGGCACCCATCGGGTCGAAAGCTGTTCTGAAGACGCGTTCCACGGCTGTGACCAGGGATGAGCTGTTCTCACTCGAGGACAGCCTGCCCCAGGCTGCGTTCGTCGCTGGGCTCAATGAGAAATACGTGTCGGTGAAGCAAGGTAAGTGGCAAAGCTGTTGACACCAGAAGGATTAGTAGGTAGACTGTTTTCATTTACTCCAAACATATTCCTCTATAACCTCTAAATTTTACAAGGTGATTCATAATATGTTACCATACCGAAAGCGGCTTATACTTTTAATAAAAAATTGCAGCTGCATATCTAAACTAACGGCAAAAGAGTTGCAGTTAAATTCAATTCGACGATTCTAGATCAAAATGTAGCCGCGATCCTCAAATCACGGGGTCAGAACTAAGAATCTTTTTTTGCAAAAATCGTTTCACAATAATAAAAATAAAAGCACATCAAGCAAAGACAATCAGACAGGAAACAACTGCTGCATCCGTATTTGTGACTGTCGATGGTGCTATTAACTTTCACTTTCTGCATCCGTACTCCGTGCAATTTGCAATTGAACTGTCATGGAGCTGATGTGGGAATCTGGTGGCTGGTAATTGTCGGCATACCATACCATTAACACAGGTATCTTCATCATCATCAGTCCACATACACACGCCACTGAGCTCGGTGTGCTCGGCCCCTTTCATCCACTTTCTGCCCGCCGCTTTTCGTAGGTCATCGCACCCACCACCTAGCCGGGGGGCGCCCCACACTACGTTTGCCTAGACGTGATCTCCACTCTAGAACTCGTTTAAACCAAAGGTTGTCGCCATGTCTATCAACAGCGAACTTAGGTACATTTTTTATAGTACTTACACTAGTACTATAAAAATGAAATGAAATGAATTTATTTCTCATAAACCACAATAAAGACAAACATTAGAATAAAACAACTTAGAGCTAAGAATTATACAAAAAGGACAAAAAAAGAAAAATGAAATTACAGAAAGTTGCTTAAATATAAACATATAGGTAACAATATTATTGTGGTAGAGAAATGGCCCGTAGCTCAGCTTGATGCTCCAGCATGTCGCCATGCTGTAGCGCTGGTATTCTGCTAGGGGCTCCAAAAAAATATATACATAGGTATTTTAAATTAGTCTTAAAATTTCACTTAAGTGAGAATTCAGCAGCCGATGCTCTCTTCTGAGAATACCCCGTCCGCCATTGTAGTTGATATTACAAACCAGACTACATAGCCTATAAACAAGAACTTAAAGAAACCCATTCCTAAATACTTTATTCATCAATATTGTGTATCTCAATGATCTTTCTTGGCGAATTACAAATCTTCAGAGCCAATTATTTCACGTATTCCGCCACTTGAACCTGAAGTGACTGGCCTCATAGCTCAGTTGGTAGTAACTCTGCCTTCTGCGCTAGAGGTCGCGGGTTCGATCCCCGCACTGGACAAACATTTGTGTGATGAACACATATGTTTGTTCTGTGTCTGGGTGTTAAATATATATCTATTATGTTTATCAGTCTCTGGTACTCAGAGACAGTACAGGTATGCCTAGTTTGGGATCAGTTGACCGTGTGAATATGTCCGGAATATTTATTTATTTATTTTATCTACCAGGCAAGCAAATACGCGAGGAGCTAACGGCCAATGGCCCACTCCCGCGAGTGGCGGCGCAGCGCCGACCTCACGTCATGAGCTTGCATTATCCGCAATCTGCTCTTAAAGCTAACTGTGTCACTTGGGACGATGTTTATAAAGGCTTTGCTTTAAAACTATCATCACAGAGTAGAAAGTTAAAATCAAAAAGTATTTATTTGATTAATATCACAAGGATCACTTTGTAATGGCTGGCTTAGAAACTTATCAGTAAGTGAAGCAGCGCCTGTTCCTAGAGACCAAGCCTATGGTAATCAGGCAACAAACCTCATACTTAGCCGGATAATTTGTAGCTCTATTGCACAATATAAAGTCCTCACTTATAAAGGGTATATATTTAATTACCGGTTTCGAATTGACCAAGTGTAGGTAAAAGTTTATTTATTTATTTCAGTAATCTAGGATTCACATTTTTCTTATAGTACCTAGTTTATAGCGTAGATATTAATACTTACTAATGTCGTACTTCAAGTAAGTTGAGTTAACGAGGTAACGTCGCCAGCCTTTTGGGCACGCTGCCTGTGGTTGGTGATCTGAACTCTGTTTTCTACTTGTAGTCGTAGTCGTAGAAAACAGGGTTCATTTCTAGTATAATATTATTTTAGTTTAATTTACAACTGTTATTATTATTATTTTTCTGTTACTAAATAAAAGCAATTACTCAGTAAGTTCAAAAATAGCTGAGATAGAATGTTTTCAAAGAGTTGATAGTTCGCTAGTTGCGGCAACAAACTTTGACAGTCAGCTTAGATTTTTATGACAAAGATAACTTGAGCATTTTATTTATCTAAATCCAAGACAGAAACGCGATTGGTAAAACTTTTCTCGATAGATTTATTTTTTAAAGTTCGGTCCTCTGCAACAGTTTTTTCGAAAATACTCAGAAACTATCAATCATAAAAAAACTTTTTTTAAAATATTGTGTTAGACAATAGCATTGGGTACCTAAATCCAAGACACTTTTAAAAAATACTTAGTTTTTAAGATAATCGATTTTTTCTTATACATCGATTACTTTCGAGCGCCTGCTAACGCTTGCTATCTCTTTCCGCATTCAATTATAGTACGTAGCGCTGTCACTTTCTTCACTCCGCCCACTCGACAGTTTATTATGATTCTCATAGCGCCTTAAGTGCTGCTTAATCGGTTGATAGTTTCACACTGTTTGGTCGTCTTACCACGCCAATCCTGCGCCAAAACTTCCCGATCCTGCGGCAATCGAGTCCAGTGATTTCTCACCGCAGACCTTACAACAAGATTCATCATATATCATGCACTAGGTACATGACATTTTGAGGTAGGTGCTTAGACATGAGAGTTGCAAATTATTGCACAGTCACGCTCATTCTAGTCGGCTCAGCAGTGCTCGAGGGTACGGACTGTTTAGAGAGGCTTTATGTTATGAGATCGGACCCAGAGCGGTAGCAAAAACGCTCTACTGCAGATTTTTATAAAACGCAAGATATTTTCTAATTTGTGTTACCTACCTTCCCCACAAAGCTACTATAATACTACAGAATACCTATAGTATCGGCAGGCCCTAAACACATGCATGGTGCAGGTGGCCTACCAAACAGGCAAACTGGCATGACAGGACATATTATGTACGTACGTACGTACGCGGGGTAGTGGCAATGGCATCCTGCAGATGATTATTTCACGTCTGGACTGTCCCATCCAAAACAAATGGATGAAAATACTAATAGGGTCTGAGTCCATATAACCAGGTAGAGTATTGCTAATTATTTTTTATTATTTTATATTATGAATATTAATTTTAATTATTTATATTTCATTATTTAGATTTTATTGTGACATTTTATATTTAATTATGGATGTATTATCTGAAATAAATGAGTTAATAATATTATGTATCAAACGATACACGCGCCTGTAGCTGGCATGCCAGTTTCTTGAAACGCTTGGCAGCCATGCGAGCCCCCCTCCCCGCTTCCCCGCAAGGGTCTTCTTACATGCTAAGTACTAGCACACGAACTCCTAGTAGCACCATCTTACGCAATATGCTAGTATCTGGCATGAATTTGTGTAAGCTCCAGGCGACAATACTAATCTTTATTTTGTGCCACAGTTTTGTGTACATGCACAGATTTTACAACACAGTCCGCTCCCTAATACCTGCCTCAGTATTATTAAAGCAATATGTACATCCACGGCACGGCTAGGTTTATCGACTTGCGGCAGCAGTACCTACTTGTCACCTACCTACCTACCTAGGATGGTCACGACTACAGGAAATTTCCAAGCTTAGTCCGTGACAGAAAGTCAGGGCAAACAATGACTTCAATCAGACTACAACTGACTTTACCTAGGAGAGCAGGTATTCATTGAAATTACAAGAATAATTTGAATCTTCATATCTAGTTAAGCAATAAAGAAAATCTGTGAAATTGTATTCATTTTATTGAATTGATTTGTCCGATTTTAAACTTTTTATTAAGAAAGTTCGTCTCAGGCCATGAACATTTTTTATGACATAGGTATTAAAAGTCAGGACATCCTAATTAAGTATATTTTAATTCTAGATAAATTACCTTACCTACCTAATTTACGTTTCCGTTTAATAAAGGATGCATAACTAATTGCGAATTTGCATTTTGAACAAACAAATAGTCTGTTGATTTTTAAAAAATATCTTAGGTCACCTACCTTTGTAGCTTAGAACAGGTGAGTACTTCCTAAGTACATTAGGCTCTTACCTGTAGCCCCCCCCCCCCCCACTCACACACTCACCCACGTGTATGATTGAGTAAAACATGAGTATCTATTCCATATCTCAGCTTTTTCATGCAATTAACTTGGTTTCTCTCGACGCGGTGGTCATTAACCTTAATTTCGAGTTTATCTACTGTGAAGATTTGCGACTGTAAACTGCGAATAATAAGAGATGCGTATTAAGAAGGCTAATTAGCGGCATGTGTCGTGTGTGGAGGTATACTGCTATGTAGATCTTGGCGGGGCGAGGTGATGGTTGGATGGACGAATTGGTTGTGATGGACGGAACCCTCGGCGTGGGAACTTAACCTTCTGATTTACCTTCTATCAATGAGGAAACTAGCTAATGCAGCTAAAAATAAAAGCTTACCGTGCATGACTGACCTCTCAGCTCAGAGCTCAGTAGGTAGTAACTCTGCCTTCTGCGCTAGAGGTCGCAGGTTCGATTCCCGCTCTGGACAAACATTTGTGACTAACACAGATGTTTGTTCTGTGTCTGGGTGTTAAATATATATCTATTATGTATGTCAGTCTCTGGTACCCATAGTACAGGCTATGCCTAGTTTGGGATCAGTTGACCGTGTGTGATATGTCCGGAATATTTATTTATTTAATTTAATACATAAAATGAGGTTGTGTGCATGAGATTGAATCCAAAACCGACTAACTTCATTGTTTTGGGTAGGTTCATTTTGACAATAAAGGCAGACCTTGTGGGTTATTAGTCACTCTTCGATATCTGTTTATGGGAACGAAGCCTTGTTTGTTTGTATTTGTTTAGGTACATGAACCTCCCTCTATAATCACTTCTCTCTAGCCTCAAAGGTATGCTGGAAGAAAACTCTTTTTAGGGTTAAGCTCGCCTTTGCACATACCTTTCTTTTTATTGCTGTAATCTGTGTTTTCTTGTGTACAATAAAGAATAAAGCCTTAGACCTCCCGCGCGCAGCAATCCGCACAAAAACACGTGCGCGCGCGCATGCTTTCTACAGTTTTCTATCACGGATGCCTGGGTACCGTCGGCTCGTGCGGCGCCGCACATTCGGTATTCTGCAATTAATTAAGCTGTGCTTGTTATCTTTGGCCGTCAATTTTGTGCATGCAAGATGTTGACCAGAATACATTTTAAGAGAAACGCAAACCGTGACACATATTTTTTTTTAAAGGCATTTATTTCAATAAAATCACTAGGATCACTTTGAAACGTCTTAGAAACTAGGTGAAGCTATGCCTGTTCCTCGCGACCAAGCCTATAAGAATCAGGCAACAAACACGGCACGCGTGCCTATCATTTTTTTCGATGATCCTTTTTCACAAAATGGAATTTAAAGCTAAGCATTCACAAAATACGAATAGGTACTCTTTATTATGATGGATGTTTTATGTTCTTAATTATTTTTATGAAACGTGGTATCATAAAGCCTCGTTTACGCGGGTTCGATTCCCACCGCGGGACAAATGTTTGCATGATCTACACATATTTGTTTCGGGTCTGGGTGTTGTGGTCCTCGTAGTTTCTGATACACTACACAGGGAAGCCTAGTGTGGGTTTAGGACTATTTATGTGACTGTTGGTTGTTATATTGAATATTGAATATTGCCACCTCCAAGCGCGGTCAGCGTAATCCTCGTCTGTTTGTTATTCCTCTATCCAGTAATAATGTCTCGCAAAATAACCCAATTTATCGTATGTGTCAACTGTATAACAAATCTTCCAATGAGCTTGATATTTTTCATCAAAATATTAGGAGTTTCAAAGCAAGTTTGTTGAAACTTATATTAGAAAATTGTATATAGTATAATTAGATTAAACCTTTTGTTTATACTTTTGGAAATTAGATCATGTGTATTTTTACTTTATTTGCAACAAACGTTGTTTTGAATGTCGTGTACAATTTTAGGGTTAATAGATTTAATTTAACTTTTACTAATAAGTTTGTTTTTGGCCATGTATTAGTTTATTAACTGTTTTTGTACCTTAAATAAATAAAATAAAATATTATGTATAATGATTTTTTGAGGTTTTAAGTAATTTTATGGATTTTTACAGATCTCAAATAAACTGATTTGTAATAATTTAATACGACCGTGTTACCTTGTTGGGAACGACCAGGCAAACATGCGATAGACGAGTAATAACAAAGACTTTATTCCAAAGCATGCTATGCCACAGCGCACAAACCAGTAATTTGCAAATAATGATGCGATTTATTAACTAGGATAGATGTCGTGTTCGCCTCGGAAGAGTATCTGAAAGAGTATCTGCATAATTGTACATCTGTATGCGCGTTCGTCTGTGATATAAGATGCATGCATGCTAATGGTTGGCTAGCGCTAATCGTTACAATATTGCGGGACTTCTAAGGAGTCAATAAGTAACACCCAACAGTCACATACATAGTCCTGACCCCACACTAGGATTCCCTGCGTCGTGGGCATCAGGCGCTACGAGTACCATAGTACCACAGCACCCAGACACGGAACAAATATGCAGACTATGCAAACATTTGTCCCGCATTTGTGACTAACACAGATGTTTGTTCTGTGTCTTGGTGTTAAATATATATCTATTATGTATATCAGTCTCTGGTACCCACAGTACAGGCTATGCCTAGTTTGGGATCAGTTGACCGTGTGAATATGTCCGGAATATTTATTTATTTATTATTATCAGCAATTAGTCTTTATCTGCCTTGAAATCTTGAAAAATTTCATTTGCTAAAGGTGCCTGCGAAGAATCTTGACATGTCCCTCTCCCGACTTCTGGCCTGCAGGAATAGTTTACCGACGCTTTAGGGATGCGCCAAAGAAGAATAAGCCCTAATATTATTCTTTAAGTATGTATATTATATGTATTTTAGTTTAAAGGTATATTATCTATGGGCCCTGTATTTGTACATATACTTTGCCGTGTTGCCTGAAATAAATGAATTATTATAATTTCTCATGGGTACGGAACTATACCATATTTGACTACACTAAGATGTAGTTTTGACCCACAGAATGCACCGTTCCGCGTGCGACGCGATTGCTTGAATACAATTCAAACAAATGACTTAGCACTTCTTGCCATCGATTGAGCGGTTCACAAGAAACACTTATCGGTGCCGGCCGTTACTCAATATTACTGTATCAGCAGACGCATTTACGCAGAAACACTGCGCATTGTATCAAACACTGGTTGATCTCTTATTATCGGTTAGTATTTAAAAAAAAAACGTACATATTACACACGGTCAACTGATCCCAAACTAGGCATAGCCTGTACTATGGTACCAGAGACTGATATACATAATAGATATATATTTAACACCCAGACACAGAACAAACATCTGTGAATCACACAAATGTTTTTCCAGTGCGGTAATCGAACCCGCGACCTCTAGCGCAGAAGGCAGAGTTACTACCAACTGAGCTATGAGGCTAGTCGTATTCTAGAGCTTCATCGTGTAGGAATAATTAATTTGTGTTTAAGATTAGATTCTTCTAAGTTACGCGTAACGAGAAGCTCAAATTCGCCTAAATTATCAATGCGGTATCAAAATATGGTTTTGAGGTTGTACAAGAAAGGAGTCTATACAAGGCGCACTTTGGTCCTTTTACCAAGGGTCATAGGCCCTTTTCAGGGCCACCATACCTCAACCTAGTCAGTGACCTAATATAGAAATAACCACTGACAAGCAAAAATTGCTAAAATAATGAAATTCCATTCATTTGCACTTTGATTACTTTAATAGACAAGACTATTGGTAGAAATTATTTTAGCACCTTGGAAATAAAGCACACGTCAGTATTTCCCGCGCCGGTAACCAGCTTTCTATATAAATGCGTCAATTTCGGAGAGCAGCTCAGTCAGCTAACAGGCGTGCGTTGTGTAACGGGACAGCAAGACGTGAGCAAAGTCAGGGATATAGTCACACGAAATAAGATAGATTATAAGTAGGTCGGTACTTATCCTCATCTACCTTGCCCAAAAACAACCATAAACAGTAGGCAGGTAGGTAATTATCCTCATCTACCAATCCTTTTTGATAATGCCAGTGTTCGTTACTTAGAACATCTCTAGCTTTGCTTTTCCATAATTACCTAATAGAGTATAAAAGACAAAGTCAAAAGGCGTTTATTTCAATAAAACAGAATTCAGAATAATCCGGTCCATTGGGTCTTCCATAAAGAACCATCTCGCAAACACCAGCTTTCATACAAAATCTACTCTTTTAAGTCCGAGTCTAAAATAAAAAAAAATACCAAACATATAAAAGACTGAAAAAAATGTTAATCTCTCTGGTGTCAGTGACCGTTTTTCGCTCTGCCTTTGGAATAGACTACAGCATCCCTAGATTTGCGGTTGACTGCGCCTCTTTTCAGCAAATCCACGTACCTAGGTGCATTGGGAGCTAGGTACATGTTAGAAACCTTTGTTCTATGCCTATTGCTTCACCCGGCTCATAAATTTCATTGAGATCGGAAACTCGTGGGCCCGTAACCGTTTCATACTATTGAGAACTCGTTTATTGTCCGCAATTCCAGCGATATAGCCGCCTTAACGTTGAGATAATCAAAGCATAATTACGGTACTTATTTATTACATGCTGGCGGTTTCTAGGGATTGGTTAGGAATCGGTGGTGGGCTCTTATTGATATTCATTTATTGCCAACATGTACATGGATACAGCTTAGGTGTAAAGGTAGCTTTAGTAAGTACATGTACCTACCCTGTAGGGCGCTGCAAATATCAAGTTTTACATGGGTACATTTAAAATTTGTTAGTTAGTGCATCAAAATATAAATTAATTGTTTTTGATTGTACGAAGTAATATAAATAATAATTGGTAACTTATTCTGGCCGTGTGACCAATGAATTTTCCTGTGTGACTGAGAAGATGAAGAGCAAAAGGTTAGCGTGGTATGGGCATGTCATGCGGAGGGAAGAATGACATGTGACTAGAAGAGTGTTAAATATGAATGTGGAAGGATATAAGGGGAGAGGTAGACCAAAGAAAAGATGGATAGATTGTGTGAAAGACATGAGTAAGAAAGGAGTGAATACTGATATGACGGCTGATAGAGGGGAGTGGAAGAGAAAAACATGTTGTGCCGACCCCACATAAATTAATGAATGAAAATGAATGAATGAAAGTTTTTTATTTTCCTTACGAACTAAGTACACAATAAAATTAAATGTAAAATGACAAAAATGCTGTGCGGAGCAGAGTTCGTGGAAAACATGGCCTCCGCTCAGCATTGTGTTGGATACACACAGATGTGTGTACCCAGCGCTGGTTTTCAGCGGAGACCATTATAGGCACGTCACTACCTTCTAATGGTGCTTAAAAATAATAATAATTAAAAAAAAAAACCCGACATTTTCACACGGTCAACTGATCCCAAACTAGGCATAACCTGTACTATGGGTACCAGAGACTGATATACATAATAGATATATATTTAACACCCAGACACAGAACAAACATCTGTGTTAGTCACAAATTTTTGTCCAGTGCGGGAGTCGAACCCGCGACCTCTAGCGCAGAAGGCAGAGTTACTACCAACTGAGCTATGAGGCCAGTCAAAATAACATATAAGACATTTAATAAGCTTTAAAAGATACATGTTTATAAATTTAAATATACATACATAAATTAGGATAAGGGCAGGGAGATGATGAAAGTCTCTCTTTTCCAGGTGTGGATGTGACCGCGAACCAGGACGAGATCTCGTCCCACGAGACGTTCCAGCTGGAGTTCGACTGGGCGACCAAGCGCTGGTACATCCGCACCATGCAGGACCGCTACTGGACCCTGGAGACCGGCGGCGGCATCCAGGCCAGCGGGGACAACAAGTAAGTTCGCTCTTTGACCGTGACCTTTGTTATTAGACAGTTGCTCTAGCAAGGATATTCAAACAACCTATACAAGGTGATCCATAACATGTATACCATCCCGAAAGGGGGTTATTCTATCAACAAAAAGGAATAATATTATCGAAAAGAAACTTCAAATTTTTTTTTCTTTCACTAACTTACTAAATTAACTGTTTTTGTTATTTTTATCATCTTTATAACTAAATACTAAACGTACGAGAAGATCGGAATCAAGATTGCATCCTAAAACAGCTGATTCATTGAGTTTGACCTGATTTGACCCCAAAACAGCTGATTTTCGCATAGAGTTTTTTCAATGAAAAATATCGTATATCCAAAAGTCTTAGAACAATCTTTGTTGTTAATTGGTTGTAGAATAAGCCCCTTTCGGGATGGCATATATATTATGAATCACCTTGTATACTATCCCAAAAGGGGCCTATTCTACACCCGGGGTGCTATTGCGCAGCGAAATGGGAATGAAGATCGCAACTTTGAGGATAACTTTATCAATTATAGCGACATTAAGTATAAATATATTCCGGTCATATAACACACGGTCAATTGATCCCAAACTAGGCATAGCCTGTACTATGGGTACCAGAGACGGATATACATAATATAAATAAAAACACCCAGACACAGAACAAACATCTGTGTTAGTCACAAATGTTTGTCCAGTGCGGGAATCGAACCCGCGATCTCTAGCGTAGAAGGCAGAGTTACTACCAACTGAGCTATGAGGCCAGTCCACATCTGAAAGGTTTCAAATATGAACATGAAGATTTTTTAAGATCGTGAAGTTGTCCCTCGACAAGTATGAAACGTTTTCGATGTCGCTAAGATTGTTAACATAATCCTCAAAGCTATTTTGCATACGCAATAGCACCCCAGATTGGCAATAATGTTTGTTCCACGACTTTTGGAAAAACAATATTGTTAATTGAAAAAAAAAACACTGCAAAAATCTGCTGGTTTGGCGTCAAATCAGTTTAAACTCAACAATTCAGATGTTTTAAGTAGCAATATTGATGTTGAACTTCGAGGATAACAAGTAGCCTATGTGCTATTCCAGACTATAATCTATCTCTGTGCCAATTTTCATCCAGATCCGTTCGTGATTGAGTAACAAACATCAATACATCCAAACTTTCGCATTTATTATATTAGTAGGATTCAGTGGATTGAATTTTCTTGTTCCAGGTCATCGAACGCGCTGTTTGAGCTGGAGTGGCAAGGCGACGGCGCCGTGGCCTTCCGCGCTAACAACGGGAAGTACCTGATGACGAAGCGCTCCGGACACCTCTACGCCAACGCAGACGCTGTCGACGACAACTGCAAATATTACTTCTATCTTATCAACAGGTGAGGATTCTTCACAAGATCTGGAGGAAATGGAATGTGACAGGCGTAGCTTCACCTAGTTTCTAAGACGTTTGAAAGTGATCCTAGTGATTTTATAGTGCATATGACTGTTGGGTCTTATTATTATTATTGTCTAAGTCCATATGAGCTAATGGCCAAGTCTGGTGAAGGAGTTTTTAGGCCGCGCGAAGGCCTCCGAAGTTGTTGAATGACTTTTATAGCCGAAACATAATATATTCGTGACTCCCTCGTGAAAATTGACTGTGCTATATAAGTTTTTATTTCTTTTTCAGACCTATCTTGGTGCTGAAATGCGAGCAAGGGTTCGTGGGCCCTAAGGGGGTCCGACTGGAGTGCAACAAGGCTAATTATGAAACTATCCAGGTGGTGCGCGGACCTAAGGGCGCTGTTTACTTCAAAGGTATTTATAGATTACCCTTTGACAGCTCACAGTGCGAGGTCTACATTGTTCAAACGTGGGCCATGTACCACGTGAACAACGTTCCACGGGCGCATCGGATGCCATACATTTTTATAGCGACTAGCTATTTTAGATCCACGCGTCGCCGATCCAAGGATCTGTCTTGTTAAGCGTTGGAGGGTACTCTACGAGTGAAAGAGAGAAAGAGAGAGACGATTGATCGGTGAAAAAAATTATAGACACGCGCGCCGTGTTTGTTGCCTGAAGCCTTTCACACTGACAGAAGATGAGACAAAGATGTAAAAAGATACATTAGAGCTGCCGTGTGTGGTCTCCTGACGGTTTCTATGGAAAGATGTAATAAGATGTATCGTGCTATACAATACAATACAATACAATAACTTTATTTCAGGCAACAATAGAATAAAAAACAGATGGAATTTTTCTTACACTACGGCCCATATACATATATACCTTAAAGACTAACATACATATATAATATAAAAACACAATTAATTGCCACGTAGAAACTGCGACGTGGAAATATACATTTTTACATTATAGCTGCCGTGTGTGACGCGCTTGATTGGTCGCGAGGAACAGGCGTAGCTTCACCTAGTTTCTAAGACGTTTCAAAGTGATCCTAGTAATTTTATTGAAATAAACACCTTTTGACTTAAACTTACCCAATAAAAGCCACCTGATCTGATGATGGAGTTACGAGCCGTGTAGGTAATGGAAAACATCGACATAAATATCAGTTCTCAAAAGCTTTTCTTCGTTTTATGTTATAAAGGTATACCCCCCACTGTAAAGATATTGTGTTCCAGGACAAAACGGCAAGTACTGGCATGCGGACAGCGAGAGTGTGACCTGCGACGCCGACCAGCCCCAGGGCTTCCACCTGGAGCTGCGCGAGCCCACGCGCCTCGCCATCCGCAACGCCTCCACCAAGGACTACCTCGCCGCAGCCAAGAACGGGAACTTCCACCTCAACGGCAACGATATCGCTAAGGCCACGCATTGGGAGTACTAGAAACTTCAAGCTTGATTCGATCTCACAGAACCCAGCCAGATAAATATGATCATGTCTCGAAAGTGATGTACTCAAATGTGTGTGAGATTCAGAATCGACAAAACCGTTCCGACTGAGGGATGACTTTGTGTGCTCAAAATGATGTTTCATTGACAAAGTACGTGATGATTTTAAATCCTTGATCCACTCAATTGAATCTCTTCAGTCAAATCCTGTTCACAATACTCTTCCATAGTATCCGGTATATTCAGAATGCACGTAGGAATGCTAGATTGGCGAGGGACTTAATTTCATATCGATTGAGATGAACGCTTACGTTTGACGCCATTTTGTTTTAAAGCCGCCATTTTGTTATGTGCACAAGATGGCCGCGCCGAACGACCCAATCAGTAGATTCCGAGACGAATCCGCTGCCAAATGGTTAAAAATGATAAAACAGGAATGTCACTCAATGCTAATGCATTAACGTCATACATTTCGAAGCAAAAAAAAATATATAGGTACTTAAAATGGTTCAAGCGTAGGCGTCGTCCGATTTTGCATTTAGTATATTAAGGTTTATACTATCGCGCGAGGTGTAGTGCGAATGTGATCATATAAAAATATTGCTTCACTATTAATTATTATAATCATAGATTTATTTTTACTAATTGGTGTTAAGATCTGCCGAAATATTGCTTTCAAATATTTTTGTAATGACTAATAACTTGCTTGAATTATTTATTTTAGTTGTACGGTGTCGAGAGACAATTTGGAATTCGATTATTTATTGGGTAATGTAGTGTCTAGTCGATGGATTTGTAATCTGCCCCAGCCGGTTGCCTGCGCGTGGTTAGTCACGTGTCAACATCGAGACTGAAGCCTACAAACTGCTTATATTCATTTGTCATCGTAATTACCTATTTTATTTAAGTTTGAAACAGGGATTGACGCAATACCAGACGCGTGCCGAGGGGTTGAGACGCACTGGCTTTACTAATAATAGCAACGTAGTTAGGTTATGTAAGGAACGTAGGGTAAGCAGGATGCCGCTTCCATACAACAGTGTTATCGTCCATTCCATGCTTTTAGACTTGCATGGGATTTCGAAACCGATTTTTACGATTTTATAAGCGTTTTTGTATTGGTGCGTTAGTGTATATAAGCGACATTTCTATGTATTTGATATCTTTGTACTTATACGTATTGGGAGTGGTCCCGGTGTAGTATTGTACGAACATTAGCGTGGGATCGTGCGCAGTACATTTGGAATCTATTTGTACGATAACGTCTGTAAACTATTAATAAATTATAATCATATTGTACTCATTGGTGTTTTATTTAAATAAAATCCTCGCTTATATTGAAAATCTTATATATTTTAATTAAATAGTTACATTAAATTTTTACAGTTCTCCCTAGCTAGTGACATATTGGATTAGCATCGATGCATTTATTGGTCAAAAATTAATAATATATTAAAAATAATTTATCTACAACCTGATAAACAAATCGATAATCATTTTAACCGGCTTGATAAAAAAAAGCAAAAAACAGTATAAATTTGCCTCAGTGTTGCCAGGAAGAATAAAAATTACCTAAATATAGTCAAACAATGTAAATATTTGCTTCGTAAAGAAACACCGCCCCTAGGATTGGTGTTGACTTGTTTTAAATGCTATTCACGACCCGCGGCCGCTATCTTCCTTGCGTCAACACTGAGGCCCAGCAAACTATCCGTACTTACTAAATACGATCAAAAATACGTCAATAATAAGGGTAGTTATAAAAAATAGATGCACAATACGAATAGAAAATCAATTGGAATATATTATTTGTACGCAAAATACAAAACGCCAATAAGCGCACGGTTTATGTTAAATCTGTTTTGTAGTACGCAACATAAAAGAGATACGGAACCCTTCTCCTCTTTTCTAAAATGTAGCTCAACGTTTTCTCAGGAACTACTGAGTACCCTAAAAGTAGTTAGGTACTGTATATAACTTTTGTTATTATTTTGATAAGCAAATTCCTGTTTCAGAAATCAATAGTGGTTCATTTTGACTCCGAATCGGGCGGGACATTTAAAACACAACAGTTAGCAATTTTTTTAATAAAAGTACCAACTGGGTACCTACTATGTAAAAGTGACAAAATATATTTTGCCTGCCTTTATACCACCAAAAATACTAAAATTGAGCCACATTTTAGGGTTTAACTAACATAATACTAGCTTGCGCCCGCGGCTGCACTGAGGTGCTACCTAGATAAAAAGTAGCCTATATGGGTACTATTCTAGATAAAGAACTCTGTCTATTCCATGTTTCATAGAAATCGGTTGAGCCGTTACGGCGTGATTGAACCACAAACATCCTCACAAACTTTCGCATTTATAATATTAGTAGGATTATTAAAGTTACAAGTATATTTATAAATTGACGTTTCGTACTCTGAGATATATTTCTTGTGGTTCAGCTCGGGACCAAGTGTTAGCAAACGTATGGAGGGCGACACAATAATATATTGTACAAAACCGTAGCTAGTTCTATTCTAAGGCACGATTGACAACTTCACATCTTACATATTATCTGTAGTCGCGGCTCGAGGGGGTATACTGGACCGTTTTGTTGTTTTCTGACGTAGCAACTGCCGGCAGTTGCACAGCGAATAACATTTGCGCGCTTTCATCTTCAACTTGCGTTTTCCACTGTAGCATGCCTGTAGCGCTATGGAGCATGCCAGTGAAGCCCATGATGCTCGCACCAAAGCATGCTAGATACTGAAACTGAACCGGCGGGAGGCAAATCTAGCTTATAAGAGCGTCAAAGCTCGTTAGAGTTGCGCGTGTGGCAAAGGGCGCGCCTATACACGCTTCGAAAAACAAGCTTATACGCTTGTAGTAAACGCTAGTCTGTAAAGGCTTATACACATTACACATCATTTTTGGAGGAGGTAGGGCAATCGCTCTAAATTGGAGCAGAACAGAAGACCGCAGCCAAATAACATTATTTGTTCCAAACAGTGTTGTGTTCCTGCGGCGAGTAAGGTTGCCAGAGCTCTTTAGGGGGAGAGGGGTTCGGCAGGCAACGCATTAGCAATGCTCCAGGTGTTGCTGATGTCAATAGGCGACCACTTACCATCAGGAGGGCCGTAAGCCTGTTTGCCCCCGTTTAACATAAAAAAATAATCTCCAGCGAGTTTGACATTCCACATTACGCAATAGTTTAAAACAGTTGAAGACGCAAGTCGCAGAAGAAATAAAAGCTCACTTGTGTATTTAGCGTAATTATATTACGCTTTCCAAACTTCGATTCTCTCAGAACAACATGCGATCCGTCAATCCAAGTACAATGTAACAGCCCCGTTCGTAGATTAGATTCAACTCATTATTTCATGTACGTTCAGAAATAAGACATTTGATAACTCATTATATTCTATTAAATTAGTCAATAGGTATTCATTCATAATTTTATTGCAATATTAAAATAATTTGCATCATTATTTACAAAAATTGGTACAAATGAATAATATTATAAAAATACACAGCACATTTTTGAACGTACACAAAATGGCGGACAACGCCACGTTCACGTCACAGCGATATTCCAGTCTATTTATACGTTAATTTACAAAAGTATTACCGAACTTATCTGCGTTATAATTAAACACCTGATTTATTAGAAACTCGTTTGAAATGACTGTAGAAATAATGTACAACAGTATGATACATTGACTAAGCACTTCGTTTAGTTGAAGTGTTATGAAGGGCAACAGAAACCTTTTGACATTATTTCAAAATGTCTGACACGAATATCAACAAAATTATGCATTAGCATTCACCTTACATCTAAAAAAGAGACGTTTCATCAATATATGGAGCTTGGGCCTGCACTGTGTACACTACTCTAAAATATGGCTAAGCAATAAAGTAAACGTATTTAATTGGTTATTTTATTTAAATTGACTTCTTTCTAAGGTACATTAAGATTTTCTTCGACAAAGAGAGCAACACACAGCGCTTCAAAAATATGGCGGATGGACGCGAGTGAAATGTCATTTTGACAACCTACATTTATCTGACAAAACAAAAACATCAAATCAAACAACATGACATGAAAAATATGTCAATGTCATGTCAAACGCCAATTATAAACCAACATGGCGGCCTTCAAATAGTGTTCAAATAGTAAAAAACTTACCAGAAGAACTATACTTGTACCATCGCATTTGTTTTCAAATTAATGAAATTGTATTTTTCTTGTAATCTCCTATTTTTTCCTAATGTTTCTATGTAGTGTACATGGACCAGGCCCAGAATGAAATGGCTCCGTTGTTTATAAATGTTATTTCCTGAAAAATATCCATAGCTACCATATTCTAAAACAATGCTATGTGGGTCCATGTTCACTGCACTGTTGTAGAATACGGCCTTACACTTTCTACAGTCAATCAAGAGTCCATCTGATGTCCGAGTCACAATGCCTTATAATTTATAAACTATAATTTGTTAACCTACACCACATAAAATCTATCAGACACGATTCACCAATCAATTATAGACAATATAATTATTAATTACTATGGTAATCAATGCTGCGGACATATAACGAATAAACATAGCCGAGGGATTGACTAACTTCTACATATTTTTGTCTGTAAAAAGTAATTATTGAAAGCGACACGGGTACTCGGCAATTTTTCACAATGATTGCAATTCTTGCGGCCATTGATAAAGGTTTTTATCACAAACACAATAAATATAATTTTATAAATCTGAAATGCATTTAAACAGCAAGTTTTTTGTGACGGCTCGAATAACTAAGCAACTCCGCTTAACCAAAAGTTTGTAAATCATCGACGCGTACTTTTACACTTACTTTTACGCAGACTTGCACTCACGTTCAGTCTAGCTTACACCTGAACATATGAAATACTGCTTCAAGATTTGTTGGGACAGAAAGAAACTGACGTCACGCCATTATTTTCGGTGCACGACCGCGATACCAACCAACCTTGAGAAGCGAAGGTTGTACCCTTCCTTACCCACCTGTGCTCTCAAAAAACTTTTTCAAAATATTGAGTTTTGAAATAATTGTATCTTGCTGCCCAGTGCGTACTTTAGTGCAAATCTGCAGTTTGGACTTTTGTTATGGGTAAAGTTGGTTGCGTTGGTTGTGAGCTGCCCGGAGACTCGGAGCGGAGTGAAGCGAGCCGCGGGAGCGCGGCGAGTCACGTGAAGGCAGCGGTGAGCGGCCACAGTCAGCGGTCAGCCTAAAATTACAACACAATCATTTATTGTTTCAATTTTTCCCTGATTATTCTAACATTTACTTTTCATTTTATTTTTTATTTTATTGATTACCTTTTATTTTATTTATATCCTTTTATTACCTTTTTCATTATAAGACTGTTCTCACAGGGTTTATGACTGGGAAATGGTATCAGCAGAATAACAGCGTCTGCTGCTAACACTGTAGGTATAATGCTGAGCCGAGGCCATTTTGCTGCAGCACACATCACACTTTTTTTTACCTGCTCGTGTTTTCTGTTATGTAATTGTTTAGTTTTAAAATGTTGTGTAAATGAATGTCTATGTCTATTGCACAAATAGTGTAACTGAGTCGTGTTGGCCTAGTGGGAGGTCCGTAACGCGCCTCGTACCAATATATTTTTCTATTCGAGAAATACATTTATTAGAAATAAATTGATTTGATTTGAAAACAGCATCGTGCAACAAACACCGCAAAACAATTTTGCTACGAATAAGTTTAGCCTGTATGGCATCAATGGATGGAGTTTAATCCCAGTAAATATCACTCGATGATTTTTGGTTGAATGTGACACCCAGTCTGTTTTGATTATAAAAGATCAGGCTTAGCAAGAACCGTCACTGTGAAAGATTTGGAAGTCACGTTTGACCAAAAGCTTACTTTACAAAAGCATGTGGCACGCTGGCGAAATAATCATATAGGCGTCTGGGTTTCATTTTCAGAAATGCTCGTGCCTTCCATAATGTGCACGTGATTCGCCTTATTTTTGCTTTAGCTGGAAACCAGCGCATGTGTATACCCTCACGAGGAATCATATGCAATTATGGAGAAGGTTACCTGGTAGCGGTGGCTAGGAGAGGAAGGGGTTGGGCGTGTGGCGCTGGTTGTGCGGCGACCAGGGCGAGGCGGTGCGCGCCGGCGCCCAGGGGTCCGCCGGCGCCGCGCCGCCCAGCGTCAGCCCCATCTGCTGCTGCTTCAGCTCGTTGATCGTCAGCTTCGCCTGGGGATAATGTGAACCTTTAGCACGGATCGGACACTAATCGGCGGTTTTTAAACCACAAAGGAGCCATTTCATTCTGGCCCTGGTCCATGTACACTACATAGAAAAATTAGGAATAAATAGGAGATTACAAGAAAAATACAATTTCATCAATTTGAAGACAAATGCGATGGTACAAGAATAGTTCTTCTGGTAAGTTTTTTACTATGTGAACACTATTTGAAGGCCGCCATGTTGGTTTATAATTGGCGTTTGACATGAAATTGACATATTTTTCATGGCATGTTGTTTGATTTGATGTTTTTGTTTTGTTAGATAAATGTAGGTTGTCAAAATGACATTTCACACACGTCCAGCCGCCATATTTTTGTAGCGCTGTGTGTTGCTCTCTTTGTCGAAGAAAATCTTAATGTACCTTAGAACGAAGTCAATTTAAATAAAATAACCAATTAAATAATAAAAATAAATAAATAAAACGTTTACTTTATTGCTTAGCCATATTTTAGAGTAGTGTACACAGTGCAGGCCCAGGCTCCATACATTGATGAAACATCTCTTTTCCTAGAGCTAACTTTGTTCAGTCTGAGATCTATATAATCTCTGTGGCCCCGGCTGAAGAATAAGCTCCTCCATGTCTCGTACCCGTGAATGTCGTAAGAGGCGACTAAGGGAAAAAGCTAGGGGATGGGCAGCAGCGTCCCCAATTTCCACAAAGATAGCTCTAAATGCGCTCGCCAACCCGCATGCCCATCGCGGTGAGGATGAGCAAATTCCCCCCACATGATAGGAAAGCGCTCTGATTCTTGTAGGCTTGGTCGCGAGGAACAGGCGTAGCTTCACCTAGTTTCTAAGACGTTTCAATGTGATCCTAGTGATTTTATTGAAATAAACGTCTTTGGAAGACTTTGAAAGTCTGTGGGGGAGGCCGATGTTCAGCAGTGGACTTAACGAACGGCGGGAATGATGATGCAGGTGTTAGTACTGACCGGCGCGGGCGGCTGGAAGTGCCTAGGCGCAGGCGCAGGCGCGGGCGCTGGCGCAGGCTCGGCGAAGGGGTTGGGCGGGTGGGGGAGGGGGTGCCCGGGCGCAGGCGCAGGCTGCAGCAGGCGCTCCAGGTTCACCAGCGACGAGTTCTCGCCGAGGAACGCCGACGGAGACTTCTTGATGGCGCCTGTGCTCGTAGACAGCGGCGACAGCTGATCATCTGAACAATAAAAGATTCTTGTAAAATGTTTTAAGGAGGAGGTAGGGCACAGCGATATTTTCTCGTACTAAATTGGAGGTACCTCCGCCTTACAGAAGATCGCAGCCAAATAACATTATTTGTTTCAAATAGTGTTGTGTTCCAGCGGTGAGTAAGTTGCCAGAGCTCTTTAGAGGGGAGGGGGTTCGGGGTCGGCAACGCGTGCGTGATGCCTCTGGTATTGCATTATTGTCAACTTACTTAATCCCGTGAGGTCAACTGGTTCATCGTCAATTTACATAATTCTGTAGGATCAACTTACTTAATCCCATGAGGTCAACTGGTTCAACGTCAATTTACATAATTCTGTAGGATCAACTTACTTAATCCCGTGAGGTCAACTGGTTCATCGTCAATTTACATAATTTTGTAGGATCAACTTACTTAATCCCATGAGGTCAACTGGTTCAACGTCAATTCACATAATTCTGTAGGATCAACTTACTTAATCCCGTGAGGTCAACTGGTTCATCGTCAATTTACATAATTCTGTAGGATCAACTTACTTAATCCCATGAGGTCAACTGGTTCAACGTCAATTTACATAATTCTGTAGGATCAACTTACTTAATCCCGTGAGGTCAACTGGTTCATCGTCAATTTACATAATTCTGTAGGATCAACTTACTTAATCCCATGAGGTAACTGGTTCAATGTCAATTTACATAATTCTGTAGGATCAACTTACTTAATCCCGTGAGGTCAACTGGTTCATCGTCAATTTACATAATTCTGTAGGATCAACTTACTTAATCCCGTGAGGTCAACTGGTTCATCGTCAATTTACATAATTCTGTAGGATCAACTTACTTAATCCCGTGAGGTCAACTGGTTCATCGTCAATTTACATAATTCTGTAGGATCAACTTACTTAATCCCGTGAGGTCAACTGGTTCATCGTCAATTTACATAATTCTGTAGGATCAACTTACTTAATCCCGTGAGGTCAACTGGTTCATCGTCAATTTACATAATTCTGTAGGATCAACTTACTAAATCGCGTGAGGTCAACTGGTTCATCGTCAATTTACATAATTCTGTAGGATCAACTGGATCGTGGTCAACTTACTTAATCCCGTGAGGTCAACTGGTTCATCGTCAATTTACATAATTCTGTAGGATCAACTGGATCGTGGTCAACTTACTTAATCCCGTGAGGTCAAACGGATCGTTTTCCGTTTCAATATTGTTATTTAAGGGCCGCCGCGAGAGCGCGTCGAACTGCTCCAACTCCGACGATGAAGGTGATGATAATACAGAAACTGGGGATTTATTCTGTAATTAAATAATTATGTTATAGTGATAGCTCCCTTTTAATCAACTTCAAAAGTAAAGGCGGGGCACTTGAAAAACTTAAGCCTAACCTAATTAAGGCTTAAGTTTTTCAAGTGCCCCGCCGGTGCATTGGCCGCGGTGGCCCCGGCTGAAGAATAGGCCCCTCCATATCTATGATGAAGTTTTTTGAAGCCCATGCCTGCGTTAATGGAATTAGCGTGAATCAACTGTAATTTTCGGAGGAGGGCGTTTCTGTTCCTAAATAAAAGTTATTTTGATTTGATTTAGTGAGTTAGAATGTTATCTTGAGATGGTGAATGCTAACACGACCACATCTCGCCTCAACCAGGCGGAGGACTGCTCATAGGGGGGTTTTTAGTGGGTTCGAGCCCCACATACCCACACATACATCCATATTCAACTTCCTGCCTATACCTACAAAACTTATCTACTTTACACTACAACACGTCCTAAATCTAAATTTATATAATTATAGGTACCTAGTCTAGCATAGTTAAGACATAATGTTAGTTATATTACACTGTTTGGTACCTAAGTTGACCAGCGGCATGGGGCCCGGTGTCCTGTAGCACAGGTTTTTTAAACCTATTTCAGGCATCGGTCTCTCACAAAACAGGTTAACTTAACTACCTACAATACTTATATTCTGCTGTATCCCATCCATTACTGTTAACCTTTGTTGAGAGAAATAAATACATATATTCTACATATTCTATACCCCTTTCCGCCACCCCCCATGGCGGACGACAATGCGACGGCATTTTCCCCCCTTAAAAAAAAAATGGGTAAATGTTACCTGCGCAAGCGCCGCGTGCGCGGGCGCCCAGGGGTCGGGCGGCGCGGCGGGCGCCCAGGGGTCGCGCGCCGGACTGTTCACGCCGGACCACGCGTCCGCACCACAGTCCTGCACACACAACCCGGACACCTTCACAACCAATCTAACAGGGTTTTATACGAGCTAGTGCACAGCGTTATTTATAACAATAAAGCCTTTATTTCCAATATCTAGTAGGTACATTAAATGATTTTATTAAAATTAAACAGCGACATTTACTCGCTCTAAATTGGAGCAGCCCGCCGGGAGAGGTACCTCCGTCTTACAGAAGATCGATACTCTACTTTGAATGCCCTGTAAAATGATCTCCACTAATAACAAGTGGCGATCACAGAAGGCCAGTTGTGGCCGCAGTGACACCATAGCCACACAAAGGAAATAAAAAATAATAATAATACAGAAGATCGCAGACAGATAACATTATCAGTTTCAAATAATGTTGTGTTGCTGCGGTGAGTAAGGGGGGGGGGGGGGGGGTGATGCTTCTAGTATTGCAAGCGTTCACAGGACGATGACAGGCAAAACTTGCACACTAGCATAAAGTTACGAGCGATCATGTATACTCAGTATACATAATATGTATACTCAGAAAACTTCTTAATAAATACAAAGTATACAGTGTGTAACAAAAATCCCGTATGATCCTAGGGTAATGCTATCACCAAATTTTTTATCATCATCATCATCATCATTTCAGCAGTACGACGTCCACTGCTGAACATGGCCTCCCCCAAAGATAAAGCAAATTCCTTATCATGTGGGGGGATTTGCCCATACTCACCACGCGGGGCATGCGGGTTGGCGAGCGCAGTTAGAGCTATCGTTGTTAAAATGAGGGACGCTGCTGCCCATCCCCTAGCTTTTTTCCCTTAGTCGTCTCCTACGACATCCGCGGATAAGTACACATGGAGGGGCCTATTCTTCTTAATTTTTATATATTAAAGTATTATTTCTTATTAATTCAATTCTTGTAACTTGCTAGAGTACCAGCTAATAAATAATAAATAAAAGTCGTTTATTTCAGGTACAGTAGGTACAAGTACGTACACCCATATTACACACAAAAATTAAAGTAAAACAATGTCGTAAGAGGTGACTAAGGTAAAATAGCTAGGGGATGGGCAGCAGCGTGCCCTATCAACAACAAGAGCTTTTTGTGGCATGCCCAGCGTAGCGAGTATGGGCAAATCCCCCCAAATGATTGTTTCTGGTTATATACGTTCAGCAGTGTACATCCTACGGCTGAAATGATGAATAAATAAATATAAATAAATATTCCGGTAATATCACACATTGTCAACTGATCCCAAACTTGGCATAGCCTGTACTATGGGTACCAGAGACTGATATACATAATAGATATATATTTAACACCCAGACACAGAACAAACATCTGTGTTAGTCACAAATGTTTGTCCAGTGCGGGAATCGAACCCGCGACCTCTAGCGCAGAAGGCAGAGTTACTACCAACTGAACTATGAGGCCAGTCTCTGGAGTCTGAGAATGGATCTGACAGGGTTTTTATTACATGCTGCAATTTATAATTTAGCGGCATTGGCTTAGCTTTATACCACACATTCTCACCATCGGAATTGGATCCGAAAATATGTCGAACTCCAAATACATTGACTAAAAATACAAACCAAACTTTCATTATACAAGGTCATTAATAATATGGACCCCAAAAGGGGCTTATTTTACACCCAGCAATAAAGATAGGTCGACATTTTTCATTGAAAAAACAATATGCAAAAATCTGCTGTTATGAGGTCAAATCAGTTCAAACTAAATTTTTCAGTGGTTTTAGGTAGCAAATCGCAATCTTGATGTCGAAATTCTCGTAGGTACGTTTCATCATGAAAATCAAAGATGACAAAAAGACCAAGAACTCTTTTGAAAGAAATCAAGGAAGAAGGAAAATCTGGGTAAAATATTGATACTAAATTTTGCTAATATTCTTTCTTATTCTTGATTGAATAAGCCCTTTTCGGGATAGCATACATATTAATTTATGGATCACGTAGTAGAGAAATTATATAGACATAACATCTGTAAATCCTAGTTTAGATATAAAGTTTCAAGTTTGTCTCGCAGCGGGAATCAAACCCGCACCGCTTGCGTCTCAGACGGGCACTCGCCCGCTACGCCACAGAGGTCGTAAGTGGTTAAAGTCAGAGACAGTAAAGACATACAGTCACCGGTAGAAAATGTGGGCCAACGATTTCGAAAAAAAAAAAAGAAAGTTTTTAGTTCAATTTGTCAATAATTTTACGTTAAAATGAGTTTATTAGCAGAACCATTAAAAAAAAATCGGTATCTCATTTAATTTTTTTTTTATAAACTTTTAGTGTTGGGCCACATTTTCTGCCGGTGAGTGCATCCCTAATTCGCACGAGTCGCCTGTCGCCACGATAGACGAGAGTGTACTGTGAAAGCGGTCCGAGGGTGCTCACCGGTCTGTGCGGTGGGGAGGGCCCCCCCCAGGGGTCGGCTAGGGGCGCGGCGGCCGGGCTCAGGTTCACGTCCAGCAGGTCCAGCAGGTGCGACTGCTGCGCCGGCTCCGCTCGCTGCGTGGGCACATCATCTGGGTCCCTGAAAATTTGCATTTCATTAAAAACTGGCTTACACCCGCGGCTTCAAAGTCAAAGGGCATTTATTTCAATAAAATCACTAGGATCACTTTGAAACGTCTTAGAAACTAGGTGAAGCTATGCCTGTTCCTCGCGACCAAGCCTAGAAGAATCAGGCAACAAACACGGCTTGGTGCCTATCATTTTTTTCGATGATCCTTTTTCACAAAATGGAATTCGCTCGCATGGTACCTAGATACATAGCCTAACCTAACCTAGTTACATAGATATGTCGGCGCGTCGTCAACGTTCGGCTTAAAGAGTCACATACATACATCCTCACAAACTTTTGCATTCAAAATATTAGTAGGATGGCGCACGGTTGTAATCTCCAAGCATAGTAGGCATTCTCTCAGATCTACAGGTACTCAAGACGTCTAAGGGGGTAGTCAGATACACGTCCAAACATTACGTCTGCTTGCTCGGGTCGTCTTTTACTTTTCGAGATTACAAAAAGTTTAACACTGATTTATTAATGGTTTTCTACTAAGATACTACCAAGTCTTCTTACTCCCCCTTGCGGGGAAGTCAGGTTTTCACCAAAAGGTATGATGATAATCATCATCAAAAGTATTAACCGTGCGAAGCAGTTTTGATAGTACAATCTGTTGACCTACTAATTCTGTCGCTTTGCTCGCTCGATAAATAAATCCATCTATCTACGCAAAATAACACTAAAAATGGCAGATAAAGGTATCATCCGAACCAACTAACTGTACATTCTCATCAAGACACTGGATGCATCCGCATAGCCAACGGTTTGGACTTGGAAGTTGATCACATCCACTGACGGCTGCATTAGGACAATCACTGGCACTGTATGCCCACTCGCTGGCACTGTATGCCCGTTCACTAGCACTGTATGCCCATTCACTAGCACTGTATGCCTGTTCACTAGCACTGTATGCCCATTCACTAGCATTTTGAGACCAATTATTGGAGATGCACTGGCATCCACTGGCATTGCATGACCACACATTGGTGTATTGTGGCCCATTTCTGGTATTTTGTGGCCATTCAATGGTATCGTGTAGCCAGATACTGGTATTATGTGGCCCATTATTATCTGGCCATTTATTGGTGCTTTGGGGCCATTTATTGGTGCTTTGGGGCCAATTACTGGAATCGCGTGGACATTCACCGTGCTGCCAGGTGTTAAGGATGTGGGGAAAGGTTTCTTCGGTAATTGGAGACGATCTTCGGAATTCTCGACAAACATATTCTTGGAATCTGAGTAGGATAATGAAAGGGTTAAAATGGGTTTAGGATGGATGGAACTTTGTAAAAGCGCGAGCATAATATTTGCACGTTGACTTCAGCCTGTGTAGGGCTGTTTGTAGGCGAGCTTTTTGCGAGGTAGGGCACAGCGAGATTTCCTCGCTCTAAATTGGAGCAGCCCGCGGCGGGAGGTACCTCCGCCTTACAGAAGGTCGCAGCCAACTAACATTATTTGTTTTAAATAGTGTTGTATTCCTGCGGTGCGTAAGATTGCCAGACTTCTTTAAGCTATCTTCCTGTTTCTACTGTGTGTGTGTGTGTGTGTGGCAAAAAAACAAACTCTCTTATTCTTTAAGGGGTGGGGGGTTCGGAGTGTTCTACAAGTACCACTTTGGTGACTGTGCGCAGGATTTGCATGACCTCATCCCTCCCTCCCCCTTCTACTACCGGACAAGCAGACGCACAGGTTATTACCACCCTTACCTGGTCGACATACCATAGTGTCGAACCAAACGTTTCTGCTCCACCTTTATTATAAGCACTGGCAAAGAGTGGAACGATCTGCCAGCGTCTGTTTTCCCGGATGAGTACAATCTAGGACTCTTCAAATCTAGAGTGAATAAGTTCCTTCTGGTAAAGCGTGCTCCATCTTAGGCCACATCTCACTTGCAAAAGTGAGTTAATGGTCAAACGCCTAACCATCACCGATAAAAAAAAAATTAAAAAAAAACAGGTGGGCCGCTAGTTAGCCTCCTAGTGGTATAAAAAAATATAAAAAACAAGCTGAAGGCGCTGACGTAGCCTTGTGTCTCAGGGTGACGGTAGATACTCACGTGAAGTCGTGCTGCGACTGGCTGATGGCGAGCTGCAGGCGCACGTCGTCGCTGCGCTTGCGGCGCTCCTCGCGCTCCGCCTCCTCGCGCGACATGGCCAGCGCCAGCTGCAGCTGCAGCTCCTCCTCGCCCGCCGTCAGCGGCCGCGCCAGCTCCGCCTCCCGCCCCCCGACACCGCCCCCGCCCACGCCCCCGCCGCCGCCGCTCCACGCGCCGCCCTCCGCCTGCACACAATCCTATCGGTCAAACAATTACATATTAAAAAAAAAAAAAAAAAAAAACCTACTTCAGAACCTCCACCTTTTTGAAGTCGGTTAAAAATAGTACATTATGTATAAGTGGTATAAGTGTGTAACGTTGGTGATTACCGCTAAGGCGTCATTGAGACCCGAGCCGTGAGGCGAGGGTCTTAAGAGAGCCGACGACGGTAATCATCAATACACACGTGTATCATACGACGTTCTTCAACACACTTGTGAAGAAAATGATAAAAATAACTGTGAAAACGAGTTGTGGGTTTTTTTTTCGCAATGGCGGGAAAAATTAATCAATTTTCCTATGCGCGTGCATCTTACAATGACGATCGACCAAAGACTAAAAGAATGAGAATTCTTTTTTTGTACTATTGCGCACGATCTTTTTTGTATCGAAACTTTTTTAAGAACAAAGCAACTCAACCAATAAAATAACTCACGCTTTTTAATAATAGCAATGAAAAAGTCACAGTTTGATTACAGGTATGATTATGTGCCTAATTGCCACTTTATGAGCAAGTGTGTTGAAAAAACATTTATTTCTGTAGGTAGGAGGTACAAGTATTAATTACAAACAATTAATGAAATAAAATAATAAAATTAAAAATAAAACATACCCTATAAATATGAAACTAGGACAATGTAATTTTGCCTTGCCTATCAAATATGAAGACAGTTTTTTTTTTTTTTTAAATTTTCGGCTTACTTATTTGGATATTTTTTACGAAAATGATGCACCTTGAGCCTTTTCCTCGTTTGGTAACACTGGCATGCACACAAAAACTTTCGCATTTAAAATATTATATATATAAGTCTTCGAAAATTTGTGTGTGCAAGTTAGCACTTAGCTGCGTAACGGCTGAACGAATTTACATGAAAGGTACGGAGATAGTTTGAACCTTGGTGAAGGACATATGATAATTAAAATTTTTATTGTTAGACATAATAAATAAATAAATAAATATTCCGGACATATTCACACGGTCAACTGATCCCAAACTAGGCATAGCCTGTACTATGGGTACCAGAGACTGATATACATAATAGATATATATTTAACACCCAGACACAGAACAAACATCTGTGTTAGTCACAAATGTTTGTCCAGTGCGGGAATCGAACCCGCGACCTCTAGCGCAGAAGGCAGAGTTACTACTAACTGAGCTATGAGGCCTGTACATATCTCATGCACTCAAAAGAGACGTTTCATCAATCTATGGAGCCTGGGCCTGCACTGTGTACACTACTCTAAAATATGGCTAAGCAATAAAGTAAACGTATTTAATTGGTTATTTTATTTAAATTGACTTCGTTCTAAGGTACATTAAGATTTTCTTCGACAAAGAGAGCAACACACAGCGCTACAAAAATATGGCGGATGGCCGTGCGTGAAATGTCATTTTGACAACCTACATTTATCTGACAAAACAAAAACATCAAATCAAACAACATGCCATGAAAAATATGTCAATGTCATGTCAAACGCCAATTATAAACCAACATGGCGGTCTTCAAATAGTGTTCACATAGTAAAAAACTTACCAGAGGAACTATTCTTGTACCATCGAACAAGAAATATACAATTTCATTAATTTGAAGACAAATGCTTCAAATTAATGAAATTGTATTTTTCTTGTAATCTCCTATTTTTTCCTAATTTTTCTATGTAGTGTACATGGACCAGACCAAGAATGAAATGGCTCCTTTGTCAGACAAACATGATATAAATATTGATTTTTCATGTCCAAAAACATCAGATACCAAATGTATAGGTTCCGTTAATTAATATTGAAAATTATAAAGGCTAGTTTCTGTTTGCGTAACGCGCGAGCGAAGCCGCTGGCGGAAGCTAGTGAAGAGTACGAAGTTTTTATTTTTTATAACTTGTCGGTCTCAAAGGCCTCCAAAGGTCACATCATAATCTGCACATGCTGAGTTTGGACCTTTTTCCAACATTGTACTAACTTATAAGTTGCCTACTATAAGTTATGTATGTCACCCTTATTTTGCTTATTTGGCCGTGGTGGTCCCGGCTGAAGAATAGGTCCCTCCATATCTACCTATCTGCGGATGTCGTAAGAGGCGACTAAGGAAAAAAAAGCTAGGGGATGGGCAGCAGCGTCCCTCATCTTAACAACGATAGCTCTAACTGCGCTCGCCAACCCGCATGCCCGGCTGAGTATGGGCAAATCCCCCCAAATGATAAGGAATTTGCTCTGTCTGTGGGGGAGGCCATGTTCAGCAGTGAACGTCGTACGGCTGAACTGATGAATGATGATTGTATTGTATTGTAAGTACTCACCGCAGGGTAGGAGGGGCTGGTGGGCGTGTCCAGCGCTCCGTCGCTGCCGAAAGCGTTGGCGCTCTGAGCGAAGCGCTGTTTCGCTTTGAGCGCCCGAGCGCGTTCGTTCTTCAACCGCTCGTCGTCTTTCAGCAGTATCACTAGCTGCTTTGCCTTTTCTCTTACGTTCAAACCTGAAACAATTATGTCAAAGGTTAATTACTAGCATCATCTCCCTGCCCTTATCCCACTTCATGTGGGGTCGGCACAACATGTTTTTCTCTTCCACTCCCCTCTATCAGCCGTCATATCAGTATTCACTCCTTTCTTACTCATGTCATCTTTCACACAGTCTATCCATCTTTTCTTTGGTCTACCTCTTCCCTTATATCCTTCCACATTCATATTTAACGCTCTTCTAGTAACATGACATTCTTCCCTCCGCATGACATGCCCATACCACGCTAACCTTTTGCTCTTCAACTTCTCAGTCACTGGCGCTACTTTCAAACTTCCTCTGATGTACTCATTCCGTATCTTGTCCATTCTATGCACTCCACACATCCATCTCAACATTCTCATTTCCGCAGCATGCACTCTTCTTTCATCCGTCCCTTTGGTTGCCCAACACTCAGATCCATACAGTACGACAGGTCTTATGATCGTTTTGTAAATTTTCCCCTTAAGTTAAAGGTTAATTACTAGCACTATTTTATAATTTCAAGGCGTCAAATGGACTCTTATTAATCACAGTAATTTAGTATTTTTTTCAGTAATTCATTTATTGTTTGTGAATCAGGTACCTACATTTAACAGTCAGTTCATATGACTAGTCTAGATCGCTAGATTCTGCCACTTGGGCCTACAAACATTTAATTAACATTTCAATTATTGAAGCATGCATTAATTTAGTCACCATCTGTCTTTATTTGATTTGTCTTTGTTCACATGAAGAGAGGGCAAAGGAAATAATGAATCAATATCGTTATTTTCTGGTTAACCGTATCCATAAATTGTTAATTGAAAAACTCTATGCAAAAGACGCTGTTTTGGGGTTCAAATCAGTCCAATCACAATTATTCAGCTTTTTGAGCAGTTTTGAGCATCTTGATATCTAACTTCTCGTACGTTTAATAATACAAAAACAGCTAATTTGAGAAAGTTCGGGGAAAAAATTGTACTCTAAATATTATTTCTTTTTGTTGATCGCATAAGCCCCTTTTCGAGATAGAATTCATATTACCTTGTATCGATCAGGTTTTCGAGTAATGCTTGTAGAATTTAAAGGAATATAAACAATTAAAAACGTTTACTTTATTCATCATCATCATCATTTCAGCCGTACGACGTCCACTGCTGAACATGGCCTCCCCCACAGACAGCGAATTCCTTATCATATGGGCGGATTTGCCCATACTCACCACACTGGGCATGCGGGTTGGCGAGCACAGTTAGAGCTATAGTTGTTAAAATGAGGGACACTGCTGCCCATCCCCTAGCTTTTTTCTCTTAGTCGCCTCTTATGACATCCGCGGATAGGCCTATTCTTCAGCCGAGGCCACCACGGCCAACTTGCTTACTTTATTGCTTGGCTATAATCTTCGAGCAGTGTACACGGTGCAGTACCAAGCTCCATTTATGAAACATCTCTTTTCTCTGTACCTTGATCCTTCCCTTCCTCCATATACTGGAAGTCCTTGAGCGTGTGGATGGCGTAGATGTTCTCCTTGCACTGCATCGCAACCTTTTCACTGCCCGTCTTGATCAGATACTCCATCAGGACAAGCGCCTGCAACAATAAATCACTAATTAGGTACCATCATAATTAAAAAAAAATAACACCCAACTGTCAGATTTATTTTTATTTATTTATTACACAAAAGGAATAAAAATGAATGAAGAATGATCGAATGAATGAATTGAATGAATGAATGAATGAGATACATAGTCCTGAGCCCACACTGGGATTCCGTGTCGTGGGTATCAGAAACTACGAGTACCATGGTACCACAATAACCAGACCCGGAACAAATATTTGGAGATCATGCAAACATTAACCTGAAACGGGAATCGAACCCTCAGCCCTGGCTGGGAGTAGCTTGAGATTACTAGTATAGCGCACATAAAAACTAATGTAAAATCCCTTGGTGCTCGACCAGGATTCCAACCCACGAAGGCCACTACTACCACTCCACCCGTTGGGCTATGTGCACTTAGCCAAACCCACTATACCTCAACTACGTCACCGTCTTATCTAGAAACACCAAGAAGGAACCAGTGGGACGCCGCGCCGGACGAACCTTATAAACATGCCGCCAGTTTTTCCCGTGGTCGTTTAGCCGCTTCCAAATCATCTGCATTATCTCTGTGAAGGCCATCACATTGTACGTCAGGTCGGCTATCTCGGCCATGAGGGTGCTGGAAGGCCCCCAGGGGTCGTTTGAGGTCGCCTCGCGCACTTTGACCTGGAAAGAAAGAAATAAATATAGTATAAAATAAGTACCTCAATATGGTCAAGTGTACTCGTGGGGAGGATGCACTAACTTTCCGTAACACAGTTTTTTAACTAGCACGGAAGTTAGGGTTTTTAAACTACATGAACGCCAACTAACACTACATGTAAACATAATAATTATCTACACATAATTTAAAAAATTTGGCTAACTTTATTTGTGGAAATAAATTATCTTTATCTTTAAAGATCATTTATTTGCCCCAAAAACAACATAGATAAGAAGACAAAAGTTTAAAAAAGAAAGCAAGTAAGTATACGAAATAGGGAAAAAGATGAAATGAAGCTTTAAGACGTTACAGTAAAATCTTCTAGGCTTGGTCGCGAAAACAGGCAATTCAAAACTAGTTGTTCGCCCCGAACTGAGATCTCTCGATCTCTGGTAAAAGTTGATGCAACGATGATCGTTGAGAAACTTTAAAAATCGCATTTTTAACATATTCCAACTAATATCAGAAGACCTCAGGCAAGCTGCAGGCCTGAGACGAGAGCTGCACGAGACAGGCGACAATGGAAAGAACTGGAGGAGACCTTTGTGTCAAGAAGACACGACATATCACTAATTTTTTTTTTTGTGGCTCGCACGACTTGTTCATTTGCCATATATCACTATTATCCAATCCTACCTGAACTAAGAACTCATTGAAACTCACAACAATTGGAGCTCACCGTATTATAGGTTTTATACTATTTTCATTCTATCTCAGAAACCATATGGCCTAGAATAAAAAACGTTGTGGAATGAATAAACTCTTTCTTAAGACACCCCACTCTTCATGTATACTACTTCAATATTTTCCTACTTTCGATTGAGATACAACATTATAGTCAACAAATGTAAAATTTCGAGCAGGGGATTCTTTATTATTTCTCCAAAACGCCGTAGCGGCTGAACAAATTGTCATCTTATTTGTAAAAGATTTTGAGACCTGGAACAGTACTATTTCTACTGGTTATCAAGATACGTCGCGTGTTGAAGCCAACCTTTCGGCCATGAAGGCTCTTAACAGTAAGGTCAAGGCTACTAGGCCCAGGGTCAGTGAGTACCTGGGCATCGCTGTAGTTGTGCGCGAGGTTCTTAATATTTCTCCTTAGGCCCGCCACGTTTACTTGCATATCGTCCCTTCCGCGGGGCATCTGAAAAGTAACATAATCATTATTTCACTCATTTGGCTCGCTGGTTCGTTCTTGGTAACCCTGTTAGTTTAATGACCTGGCCACCTTAAATTAGTTATAGATCAGCAACAAAATTCCAATTATTATCAGAACGCGCGTATTAGCATAGCTTAACCTATTCCTAATTCCCGTTTTAGCTATATATTAAGGCATCGTTAAAAGCGTTATGCCTTCTCTTATAAGATATCGCCAAAACTACGCTTTACCTTAATTATGCACAAGGGGCCAGTCTGTAACGCCCTTAATAAGGGACAAAACCCATACACGGACACACTTATCTAAGGGTGTTATAACAATCCACTATGGTACAGGCAATTCATGAAACTACCGTCGGCCGTGCCTTTTTAGTTAGTAAATTATCAGTTGAGTTAGTCATGCATGATGCTCAAAGCCTTTACTGAGATAGATGATGTTATCTAAATTTTAGCCTTATTTTATTTTACGGTGGCTAATTATGATACTAATTAAAACCTAATTGAAGAAAGATAATCGGTTTATTATTACTTGCGCGACTATAAATGATCCTAAGGAAGCTCGAACTATTGGGGATGTGTACTTAGGACACTTAGCCAGCGTGAGATGGAAAAATCTAAGCATAAGGTTGGTTATTTCGTAGGCTGAAATAACTACAATCAAGCCTTCTTAAAACTACAAAGATATAATTCCTTACGTTATCTTTGGTCCTATCTGGATCCGGCATTAGACCTATCAATATAGAGATGGGAACAATTTCTTAATTTTGGCAAGTCTATATTAAAAGTAAATAAATCCGCTTGAAAGGTGTAGTGGTTGAATAAAGCCTACTTATTGGTAGGCTGTTTATTTTCGAGGTCGGGCCGCAGACTTACAAATGCTACACCTAATTAGTGGGAACTCTTTGCGAAAGAGATCGCCCGGAGAAGTACTACCATAGATGGTATCTATGGTACCGACTTCCCGCAACCTTCACAATGTCCTATATTATAGGACATTGTGAAGGTTGCGGGAAGTCGGTGGACGGAGAAGGCTCAAGAACGTTCGTCATGGAACTCTTTGGGAGAGGCCTATGTCAAGCAGTGGACTTCTACAGGCTGATGATGATGAGAAGAAAAAAAGATCATCGAAATAAATGATAGGCACCAAGCCGTGTTTGTTGCCTGATTCTTCTAGGCTTGGTCGCGAGGAACAGGCATAGATAGCTTCACCTAGTTTCTAAGACGTTTCAAAGTGATCCTAGTGATTTTATTGAAATAAATGCCTTTTGACTTTGACTTGATATATAGGTAGTACCGTCCAAAAATTGTAGTACGTTACTTCATCATTTCAGCCGTAGGACGTCCACTGCTGAACAAAGGCCTAATAGATTCCCAGCGCGACCGACCTTATACGGCCTGCAACCAAACAATAATTTGGAGGGATTTGCCCATACTCGCCACGCGCACCCCTTAGGCAAGCGGGTTGGCGAGCGCAGAACGCTGCTGCCTTTCTCCTAGCTTTTTTCCCTTAGTCGCCTCTTATGACATCGTGGATCGATGGTGGTAGTTATAGAGAGGCCTATTCTTTAGACGGGGACCTTACTTAGAACTACATACAACTGACACCTTCAACTAAACCAGCAATGCGATGGCATTGATGGTATGGACGGTATGGCCATGGGCTATCGATCGCTTGCTACTAATTTCTGTGATAGTGTCAACATCAGTCCACCCTGGTCCTTCCTTACTAGATTGTTAGTACCTTTTCGCAATTGAGGCTACTTTACACACTCAAATCAGATTGTACCTTTTGTACTTTTGTAATCTTACAAATTTTGTGGTGATTGATTGACTGATAAATAGGTTAGCGTCGTAAGGGCCATGTCATGCGGAGGGAAGATAGAAGAAGATAGGGAAGTAAATATGAATTTGGAAGGATATAAGGGGTAGACCTAAAAAAAAACATATTTTTTTAGTTCTCTTTGCGATTCATAATATGTATGTATACAATCTGGAAATGGGCTTATTTAACACCGAATAAAGTTAATTTTACGAGTTTTAAAAATTCGATATTTTTCATTAAACCGCTGTTTTTTAGTGTTTTATGCACAAAAAACAGGTTTTTTGGGGTCAAATGAAATCAAATTCGAACTCAACTATTCAGTGTTTTAGGTACCAATCATACACACGTTTAATAATTAGTTAAAAACCTAAAAAAAAAAGATCAAAAAGCTAAAAAATAAATGATAAAAACATCGGAAAACAATGATCCGAAGCCTCATATTATCTCAACCAAGCCCTATTAACTATTTCGGTAAGAACATAACCGATGTTTTAGAGCGGAGGTTTCCGATCGGAAATCTTTCCGATGTTTTTAAATTGTTGCCAGACCTGCCCCCAATTCTACTAATTCAATGACTTGAAAAAGATAATCGCATGATAATGATCGCACCATTATCATTCAGTTACGATTGTCGCCACCCTAGTTTCTTTGATTTCATTGGTTTCACAATGACTGCCATTGATATACGACTGTTATAGCAGAATACCAAAAGTGTCAAAAGTGATCATTTTGCCATTGTCATTTTGAAGCCATTGTATTAGTAGAATTGGGCCTCTGCTGGTCTGGATTTCATGGTACCATGGTACCTACTTGTAGTTCTAATATCTACGATACGAAGAATCCTTGTTAGGGATAGATAGATAGATAACACTTTATTGATCACCATACGGAAATAATACATAAGATCACAATTACAAATTTACAAGGCAATACAATGGGCGGCCTTATCGCTAAGAGCGATCTCTGCCAGGCAACCTTAGGATGGACTGGACTGAAAAGATTAGAGTTAGGATCAGTGAGTAGGACTATGAGTCTTGACTTGCTTGACATTTATTTATCTTTGTTGCTGACGGTAAGTCACCTCGCAATGTCCTACCACCTACCAGACATACACGGCACGTGATTTGTCTATTAGGAAATAAATATTCCTAATCCATTGTAGCTGTACAAACAATGTAGTAACTAACAAAGCTTATTAGTGGCGGTGTCTGAAAGTCAATTAGCAACTGTACCTACTATAAACACGATTTTGATAGAGGCGCACGTTAATCTTTTCACTACACTGATTCTTTCACCGACGGTCATAGGCCACCAAGAAAGAATCAGTGAAACGACAGGCAAGCATAGAATTGGATAGTGACAAATATTGACGGCAAATGAGCCATTTAAAGTGATTTTTTCTTCAGATCACGCAGTGGTCATTTGTAGTGTGACAATATGCAAGTATCATCACATTTCCCGTGTTCAATGGTATCGGGCACAAAGAGCGTTATTTCAGGATTGTAAACAAGGCAGGCGTGCGACGTGTGACGTGTTTACACGTATTTTTATCGTGTTACTGACCCGAAGACACGTGAATTTATGAATCTGTCTTTTGTGAACAGGCCGTCTCTACATTCAGTATTATAGATTACTAGCTTCCACCCGCGGCTTCGCGAGCGTGTTACCTGGATTATATATTGGATAAAAATATATGCTATTCTAGACAAAGAATTACACCTCTTCAAAGTTTCATCGAAATCGGTTGTGCCGTTACAGAGTGATTGAACCAAAAACTTTCGCATTTATAATATTAGTAGGAGAGTAGGAAGGATAGATCATCATCATTTCAGCCGTTCTACGTCCACTGCTGAACATGGCCTCCACCACAGACAGAGCAAATTCCTTATCATGTGAGGGGATTTGCCCATACTCACCACGCTGGGCATGCGGGTTGGCGAGCGCAGTTAGAGCTATCGTTGTTAAAATGAGGGACGCTGCTGCCCATCCCCTAGCTTTTTTCCCTTAGTCGCCTCTTACGCAACCGCGGATAGATATGGAGGGGCCTATTCTTCAGCCGGGGTCACCACGGCCATTTATACCAACTTTGGTCGACGCCGCCGGTGATAAGAGAGCTGGCTCATTCCTTGCACAAAGAATTTATTTGGCAATTCAACGCGGGAATGCAGCCAGTGCTCTTGGCACCTTGCCGCATGTCCACAATTATTTGTTTAATTAGTTTCTATTTTATTTTGTAATTATTTGATTCTATATTTTATAGTATGTATATAGTATGTATAAGTGTATATTTTTAAAATAAATAATGTAAAATGATTTGTCGATGATAATTAATTACATTCGACATTAAAATAATTTGCATGTAAAACTTTAATGACTAGCATGTTAGGTATTAAGGTATAACCTATGTTATAAGACTTATACCTACGACATTTGTACGCCTAGAGCAGATCACAGCGCACACAACTAAACTGTAACACTAACAATTTTCCTAACCTGTGTTTCACAAATAAAGAATTGAAATTGATAATTAAGTTCATGAAAAGCATAAAAGAAAAATAGGAAAAGAGTGCCGACGATCATTATAATTTTTGATCAAACAATCGTAATTTGAACACAATAAAATTATGAACTGATCTTATAGTAGGTATTGTTAGTAAATGTTATAGCGCAAAAAAAAATGTTATTGCAATATAGTCGCAAACAAATACACAGCAACTAAAAGAAATCCATTTCAAAACTTACTTTTAGTGCATAAATTTACGGTGTGTATAAGTTAATTCGGCCAAGTGTGAGTCGTCACCGCTTCTGCAGACAATATCATAGATTTACACACACCAAGATAATAAACACACATGCGTATACATTCATAAAGTACTTATCACTAGTAGGTATTTTTTTTTATAGTGGATTCAAGTTGAAAAGATCTTATGCGTCATTATTTATTTCTAACTGTTCGAACGAAATGGGATATTACTAACCATTGTCAAAGATAACTATTTATATACCTAAAACTAAGCAAGGGGCGAGAGGTTAGCAAAAGATTAGCGTCACCTATTTTTAACATATTTTTTTCGTAAATTTCCGTTATCAATGTACTAACAGACGGTTTATTGGCAACCAGAACAAAAAGTGCGTGTTTAAGTGTAAAATTTATTTACTAGTGATAACAAAGGAATATGTAGGTACTGTGTTTTTATATAATATCCCAAAAATTTCGACTCAGACGGGAATTGAACCCGCAACCTGTATGCCCTAATCAACTAAACTACGGGCCACTTTCCGTCCGTGCGAAAATCGTTTTAAGCAGACCTAAATATTTTCGCACGCAGAGTAGCGGGTTCAAATCCCGTCTGAATCGATTTTTTTGGGATATTAAATTAAATTCATTTATTGAGCCAGATTAACAAGGATTCATAGATTAGAGTACCTACGTATTGAATATTATCAAAAATTAACATCAGGTGAGATTGTGGTCAAACGTTAGCCTATTTTGTATATAAAAAAAAAACATAATTCAAAAATAAGTAAGTATTGGACCAACAAGAATCACTACTTAATTTCGAATACACGCCTGCTTCTAGAACTCACCTTGTATTGTACAACGACCTAGACACCAATTATGCCATTAACACACCCAACCAACAACTGACAACAATTTCTATCACACAACACGCTCAACACTTATAATTCACGCACACTATAACAAACAGCACTAATTATTTTACAGACTAATTAGTAGTCCCGTCACAGGGTCCCTATTATTGTGTTGTCATCGGAATTTGACAAGTATGCAAAGTTCCGAACTCAATCGGACAACGGTAACTGTGGACCAAAAACTTGCGAGATTTTTACAAAACAATTAAATGTCTCTAATAATATAAACAACGGCACGTATAAAGTTCGTGCAGCAACAACGCGTGCCGACGCAGACTAGTGCTGAACTGAGGAGTAAGGCCGGCTGTTCACTGACGAGTTTTGTTGTGTTGTGACGCGATATGAATCAGCGATTCTGGCGAACTGATTCATCAGCTGGGACAGCCGGATAACACTTTGAAATAAAGAAAATCCAACAATTTCTATGAACCAAATAATATTAGGTACTAGATCTTTTGTTAACTTTTATACATTAGGTTAATATTAAAAGAAAACGTAAAAGAACCAATGTCATCGAAATAGCTCTCAGAACTAGCAAGTTGAAGTGGCAGTTGCAGATCCCCTTCGCAGGTATCCTCGCAGGGGATTTCTGGAATAAGCCCTTGCTTGTCGTGTCACTGATTCTTTCTTGGTCATCCTGTATTGACAGTGAACAGGTTGATGCATGAAGTGCCAGTGGGCAGGCTATATAGTTCATAAAACCGACAAACGTTGGGGATAAAGGCAACAAAAGGTTCTCGAATGGAAAGTTTCGGTAAGTCGGTGGATATAGAGGCTCAAGACCATTCGTCATGGCATAAATTTGGGGGTGGCCTAGGTATGTCCAGCACTGGACTTCTTCAGACTGGTGATGATGAGTTTTAATAACTATGTATCATATTTCGGGCATCAAAAAGCATCGAAAAATTAGTCAAATAATGCAAATGGCACATTTCAGTCGACAATGCTTTAAGTTCAGCCTCCCCTAACCATCTATTTCACGATTCTGTTTAGGCGACGACGTAAGTTGACAGTCTCAAAGGTTTATGGTTCATTCTACGCCATGGTAGGGCCCATGCCATACTTAGAGAAATCAGTTGACTTGTCGATCAATAAAAATAGCTTGGTTGCTCAGTGTACACCAGCCCTAGTGTTTCAGGGTGGGTTAGACAACCCGAGTGGGAGGAAGCACTATGTGTTAAGTATGTCTACTTATAAAGGTAGCTGCTGAATAAAAACGCTGCGTTAAGGAAAGCATTTTGTACTGCTCTCCTGATATGATAAAAACAGATCTACCCGAATGATGTAATTTAGAAAGGCCTAGTTATTTTGCCAGAATTGTACATAGTGCAAGTCCTGTTGGCCTAGTTTTTTGCATGCCGGTGAGTGACAGGGCTACCTTTTATCGGCCGAAGCCACAGGAAGAGGCTAGTTTCTTTTAATTATAAAGATGTCCCGTGAATCCCGAATCCCACTGATTTTTACATACCTAGTTTTTTCAAAAATTTACGAATTTACTAAAGTCGTAGAACAAACTTAAAGCCCCTTTCGGGAAAGCATGCATATTAAGAATCATCCTGTATAAGGGACTAAAAAAATTATAAATCTTTTACAACCCAATTAGGGTCACAAGGGGTACGTGAGAACGAGCATGCGTCATGCACATAGGATCCAGGAACCAACGTATCTAGTTAGGTACACACACGGACGTGCAGCAGAATTTGCCATTTTCAGTCCTAATTTCAGAGAGTTGACATCGAAAGTTGAATAGCTGATAAAACAAACAATGGATGTGTTTACATGTAGAGACGCTTCCAGCGTTTACGTCACTCGGTAATCATTGTTATCACGATGAAATGGCTCGAGTACGGACGCGACTATAAAGACATCTAGGTGCGTGTGTAAGTGTGTAAGTAAATAAAAAAAATATATATATCAGATACGAAATATTATAACTAAAGTCAAACCAATGTTGAAGAATGGTTAGAATTAAGGACCCACATGAATACCTTGAGGGAGGCTCCTTAAAAGACGAATATCCTACATAAAATCAATCCTTTTTCCCGGAATGGTAGGCGCAGGAAGGTTAACCGCAACTAAGGAGTTGAATTTCGAAAAATCCGTTTTTAATACGCCTACCCTACGATATAAAATCCAAGAGAACCAAAAAGAAAGAGAATTGCTCCAGAACCTACTATTTTATTAATATACCTAGAGATGTGACTGCACGAATCTAACTGTACTCTTAACAATTTTATTAGTTATTTATTTTTCTAGTTTTGCTTAAAAATGTTATTCTTACTAAAGACAACGCGCTTTACGCCAAACCATAAAACGGTATCTATACATGGATATAATAAATCAGTAAATCTAAAAATGCTGTACTTGGTTTTTTCATCAAAAAGACCCTAATGACAAGTCGCATAAAAATGAAGGTGTCAGCGATTTCTAAATATCCACGTTTATAGATATGAAAGAAATGATTGAAGTTAGAGTAACTTCAACACTTCAACTTGCTAACACCATTGAATAAGACGGTAAAAATATCGCTGTTTACGCCACAATGTGTTTTTTCCCATTGTCTTGTAGACCTTTTCCACGCTGCTCATTTGTCATCGTTACCATGTTTTTCATTTCAATATCTTTAACAATTTATCAGATAACATATAGATACTGTTATTTAGACAAAAATAGCATGACAAGTACACATATTTTAGAACCAAAAACAACCAGTGACGTAAACCTTATCAGATACGAAATATTATAACTAAAGTCAAACCAATGTTGAAGAATGGTTAGAATTAAGGACCCACATGAATACCTTGAGGGACGCTCCTTAGAAGACGAATATCCTACATAAAATCATACCTTTTTCCCGGAATGGTAGGCGCAGGAAGGCTAACCGCACCTAAGAGGTTGAATTTGGAAAAACCGTTTTTAATACCCTACGATATAAAATCCTCAAAATTGTATATTTCTTGAGAAAGAGAATTGCTCCAGAACCTACTATTTTATGAATATACCTAGAGATGTGACTGCACGAATCTAACTGTACTCTTAACAATTTTATCTTCATTCCTAAAATAAAACAGACCCTGTGCGGTGAGAGATAAAGGTGAATTTGTTTAGTGACGATATGCGATATGGTGTGCAGAATCAAACTCGCTACAGTGAGACGTCCGTTGAACTCTTTTGTGAAATTTTGTGTTTGAATTTGAAGCCAAGTAGGTAGATATCGTTTGAATGCAAATGAATATTGAGTTATTCCACCAAGAGCAGTTCTATCAATTGAAGTGCTGGGAATAAGGTAATTTGTTTTTATAGAGATAAAACACACATTACAAAAAATATTTAGACGTGACTCAATCTCATTTCCAAAATACGGGGATTCTCTAACCGACTAAGCAAACGCGCCACTAAGGGTCTCAGCGAAAATCTTTAGGAATTTCAATTGGCTCAAAGTGCCACCAATAAACAATAGGGAAAACAATAGGTTTCAACAATCGCTATGAAAACTATGCGCCAAATTTTATCACCATTATCAGCCTGTAGAAGGCCTCAGCTGGACATAGGCCTTCCCCAAAGAATTCCACGACGAACGGGCTTGAGCTTTTTCCATCCACCGACTTCTCGCAACCTTCAATGTCCAACACTGCGACGCCAGGTTCGTGGTCGCCATTCGAGAACCTTTACTCCCCAACGGTTGTCGGTTCTGCGAGCTATATGGCCTACCCACTGCCACTTCAACTTGCTAACTCTGAGAGCTATGTAAACGGTGACCTTGGTTCTTCTTCGGATTTAGTCATTTCGGATTATATCACGTAGTGAAACTCCGATTATCAATTATGTAAAACTAGCTTGAATCAATTCTACTAGCAAACTTTTCAATCTTTTGCAATCGAAACGCAGCTGAAATATATAAGTTTTTCATAAGTTTTTAGGTGCTTACGTATTCTGAATAACGATCCAAGTGCAGTTACGTTTCATCTAACGATCGATCGAATGTTTTACGCCATTCTATTAATTCAATCGAACGACAAACGTTCGCCAGCTCTTTCGCTAAAATTTTGACCTAGCCAGGTAGGCCTAGCCACTCCGGCGCATGGCCACAGAACGCGTATCAGTCAGTACGGTGTTGTCGTGCAGGGCATTCACCCCTGCAGCATGCTATCGCCGTACACCGGTAGGGTATTGTTTCCGCTTCATATCGTGTGAACTGTGCTTATGGGTTCCGTAGGTATTCAATGAAGCTTGTATTGATGTAATTTCCCATGTCATATTTAGATGCGGTTTTGTACAGAAACTTTACTTTTATCTGTTTACCACCTAGTTAGGTAGGTACCATTTTTGGGAAGGAACTGACTTCTGAGTTGTGACATACAGGTCCAGGTAACACTTGTTTAGGAGTCAGGGCTTCATCTTGAATTTGTACACTGGTTTACTCAATAAATGCTGTTCTATTATATTCAATGAATCAGTGTGAATGTGAGCACTGGTGGAGTGGCTATAGTAGCCTTCCGATCCACAGGTCGTGGGTTCGAATCCCGGACGTGCACCAATAGATTTTCCATTCGGAAAATCAAAGTACGCTTTACTAGTGATCTCAAACGGTGAAGGAAAATAACGTGAGGAAGCCGGCATGTCGAACCTTAAAATTCGAAAACATGTGGCATGTGCACGAAAGGTGCCTCTAAGAACCGCACTTTAATCCTTTCACTACTGATTCTTTCATAGGCCCCTTTCAGGGCCACCATACCTCAACCTGGTCACTGATCTGATACAGGATGCCCAAGGGTAGAATCAGTAACACAAGAAAGCAAGCAACTGTGAATAATTAATACCAAGTTGAACAGAGCTATATAGGTATACCTACGTACTACCTATGAATCCTACTTCCTATCCTACTAATATTATAAATGCGAAAGTTTGTGAGGATGTTTGGATCACATACAATCGTTTCAATCACGCCCAAACGGCCGAACGGATTTGGATGAAATTTGGCACAGAGATAGATTATGTCTTGAATAGCATATAGGCTACCGCGGGCGGCAGCTGGTGACTCATTTTATTATAGATTTTGGGGCTCACGCTATCTGCAACAGCCGCATTCACGAACCGAAAAATTCCGAAAATACATAGGTATCTAAAACTATGAGCAAAAGGAATGTAGGGAAGTTCAGATTAACTGTTCATTCCCCCTACGCGGCGCACACACACGTCAGTGACACCTGAAGCCGTGTTCAAACGGGGTGCGATATCACATCTTACTGAAATATGACAATAACTGCTGTTGCCCGGGACTTCGTTTGCGTGGAAATGTTTATGTGTATGTGTGAGAACTGACGGCTTGATCAAAAAGTGATCAATGTGTGTTATGCTTATGACTATAGAGGCCGTCCTTTCGGGCGGCAGACGAACTCCTTTTTAATACCTACATGGTTCCTGTAGGATACAATTGTTATAATAATGGCGTAACGGACTTTTTGGCGGGAACTTGAGCAAGTGATGTTGTGCTCTCAATTTATTTTACAAAACTAGTGTTAAATTGAATAATATTATGTGATTATGTTGGTGTTTTGCGTAATATTGTTTGAGTAAACCGCAGTGAAGTGAAGTGAAATGAAATGATTGCGTGTATCGTCATTTTTCGAGTTGGCGCCAAGAGGTCCCTTGAGGTAAGGCCTAGATGCCATAGCCAGCCCGAAAGGGAAAAAAGGTAAAAAAAAAATATTGGCGTAACGGTACAAAATGTATACAAAACGTAACAAGCATACATATACACAAAACAGTGATCCATCCGAGTCATTCAAAAGATCTTTGCCTGCATAATCAATTATACAAAAAGCTACAGGAAAATCGAAGTTTCCTATTGGTTTCAGCCTTGACCATGACCTTCTGCGCTAACTGGTTGGCCTCATATTGAATTGCATGCACCTGATGTTGACAGAATTTTTAATTTCTGTTTTAATTTTTACTACGTTTTTTATCCTGTCCTGGCATTTTTTTTAAGAGCATATATTAAATTATGAGCAAAAAAAATACATAGTCACTGAACCAATAAAATCCTCCCTTTTTTTGGTGTCAGTCTTGATAATAGTTGCAGTATCAGCACTTTTTAGCAGTTTCCCTCACCTATAGCTTATAAATCATCATATATTCGCATGAAAATGATAGGTGATTGATTGATAGGATGATGATAATCATCCTTGTGAATACAAATATTCCAATAGAATAGACTATGAGATTGAACTTCGCAGTTGAGTTCAAGCTTAGATTAATTAACAGCTTGAAAATTTACATTTAAGTCATGGTTCATGCTTGAGCGCACTATCAAGATGCGGGCCTTATAGTCAAATTGGGATCAAAACTCAAAACAATGTGGTTTACCTAAAATTTGGAGACAAAGATTGCCGAGTCACATAACTTTAGTTGTAGTAATATACAGGTTTATATAGTAATAAGTTACATGTTAAAGTATGAGTGAAATCTCATACATTATTATGCCAAAGTTTTATTTCTTAAGTCTACAGGAAGTCTGCGTAAAGGAAATAAAGTACCTACTAAAGGACAGATGAACAGATCCTTTTCAAATACTTATAGTAATTTAGAACAAATAGTGTTCACTTACATAAACAGTGAAATTAGAGTTTTCAAATGCACAATTTACACAAAAACTACACTCTTTTCAGGAAACTGAAACTACAAAACCACCCAAAAACGGAACTAGCAGTGACTATTTGATAAGGCTATCTGGCACTTACAGATTAGAATTTATCATATCACACAACAGTGCTACAAAGAATCTTCAACTTGCATCCACTTGCGTCACAATACCGTCAAAAAAACAAATATGATCGCGAATAGATCAGCATCTGATTTAATCCCTAGGGGCACCGGACCTGAATTCCACGTACCTACACTACGTCATTCTGGGTCACTTTTTGCAAACGGAGTCACCTGATAGGGCGAAGGTCCAACAGAATCGGACGCAAGGCCATTCCATACGGTGACCCCGCAACCACCAAGAAAACTGGTGACGGGCCGGGCTGGTTAGTGGTAAGACAACCAATACAATACATACATACAAACTTACCAAATAGATGACTCGACTTTCGTAATACTTTTGTTTCCCACACACTACTTTTCTTGCAAATAAATATCACATGATTACAAAGCTAGCAAGTTGCACAACACCTATCACTAGAAACAATTTTGTTAAAATATATTGCTAAACAAAACAATTTGACGAATTGACATCCTAGTTTTTCGTGATAAATTCAACATGTCTGTCCTCCCCTCCACCACCGGCCCTCTCCCTCTGAACTCCGATCGAACATCCGGTCTGGTCAAGACGGTGACTGAATATTATAGACAGTGTACTTGAGAAAGACAAATATTTCGAAACTTAACTTACAATTTTGACTATATAAGCTTTATTTAGAATTCAGTCAAAAATACTTGAAAATTGTCGCACCATAAACGTAAAGAGGAGTTGAAATAAGTATATTATTTGACAACTACAGAACGTAACATGGGTTATTAGAACGTTGATTGACTAATTGACAGACTGAATAGGTATGTACTGATGTCTGATCGTAAACAGAGTACAACACATACAAAATTACTCTATGGTACAACATGTTTACGTCTGTTTGCTTTGAGTATTGGCGAATAGTCTCCATTACTTAGATTTTTTGAAATGTTCTCACTGCGGCTCCTAAATCTATGGTTCTCACTCAAACTCAAAAGGTTTTTATTTCAATAAAATAGGATCACTTTGAAACGTCTTACTTCACACTCTTTCTTTAAAGCTTTCTCACTCGCGTCCGTTACGAGTGTGGAGTCACTCGTCTTCTTTCTCGGCGTGGTGGAGAAGGCTTTTGCCAAACGCGACATCTCAACAGTAAATAGGTAGTTGCTTCAAGAGTTGAAGTTAGGACAAATAGCGCAATCCAGAGGCCCTTACCCAAAGCTCTGAAGAGAGTTTGCCGTAAACAGAGTATAATATAGACCGGGCTAGCGCGTATACCCGAGCAAGACAGTAAGTACAGTACTGTACTGACGTACTGAATGAATTTGGCAACATTGGTTTGATAATTGACATTCGATCGAGAACTGACAATTTTTTTTTTATAATTGTTTGTTTTGCTATTTGCTATAGGTGAATAAAAAATAATTTTCTTGTAAATTCAAAATAACGTACGTAGGTACATAGTGTTTTTACCTTAGTTCAAAAAATGAATACAAGTTTTTCGCCCGACCCTGCGCAAAATGAAATGGAGAACAGAAGTAAAGCAAAAACATTCGTAAGTACTCTTTACTGGAACTTATAGGTTAGAATCCGTAGACCTTTGTAAATTTTGATGTTGTTCCAGGATCTGTCTGATAAATGTCTCGTGAATCGGATCGGATGTGCGTGGGGTCGCGGCAACCAGTTTACTATATTCCCTCTCAGTCAAAAACTAGACAAATCTCTGCCCACAACAGAAAATAAACTTCTGAGTATTCGTCGGGAAGTTTTGTTGTACCACCCTATTCTGCGGAGATTAGTGAACGAATCGAACGGGACTTTCTTGGCTGTTCAGAAAGCTGCAGAAGCCGCCAAGACATCCGACAATCACGTCGAATTTCTGAAGCTTTCCCGCCAATACCGGTCCATCATCAGAGTGTGCATTGAAAGCTTGCAGGACGCCTCGCTAAAAGCTACAGATGGCATTGAAAAAAACAACATTCTTGCTTATATCACGATTTTCTACTCTATTGAATGTATATGGCACCTGTGTGAAATACTACATGTGGATAATGTTCCGGGTGATATTGTTTTACCATTTTTGCTGGAATGGGTCCGGTTCCACTTTCCGTGCCATGAGCAGACCGCCGCCAAGCTCCTTGAGGCCTGCGAGAGAGGCTCGGAGGACCGTAAGGACTACTGGAACACAGTCATCGGCATGATTGTGCAAGGACGAGTGGATGTGGCTAGAGCACTACTGAAATTGCATTCTGAATCTGATACAAATGAGTTCAAATTGGTTGATAACTCATTGAGAAACATGCCAATGTACAGTGTAAGTAACTATTCACCTTCACATATTTCATTTGGAAGTACAACCTGTTTGAATTTTTTTAAACAAAGCTCTTTATTCATTTGAATTTTCTGCTTAAAAGATCTGTAGGGTTACATGTCCTCAGTATTAGCAACATAATTTTCTAACATGATTAGTTAACTTAAGACCAGGGATCAAAAGATTGATTTTTCAATATTTGTTTGAAGGTATATGGAAGCATATCAACAGGAGAATTTACAGTGTTGTGGAAGCATTGGCAGGCAGAATGCCGCGCCAAGTTGAACAGCAGAGTTCTCACAGCACAACCCCAGCTGGAGCTCATCATGAAGGTAACAACACTTAACATTATCTAATTCTAATTTGGGGTAGTTAGACCGGCACTGACTTCCCGCTGTGTGTTTTGTGCATTGTCCCCCTATGTTAACCCTACCCCAGCCAGCCCAGCTCCTTTAACATTATATTACTTAACATTATCCATTTAATAAGATTTGAAGACCCAACAACTCCGCACGGAGTTTAGATGCGTTGTCACACTAGCAACAAACTATAAGAAAAGTGCTACTGGACACATTCTTAGATATAATTTTTCTTATAAAACTATGTCAAAGTAAAATTGCTCACTGGTGTACTTGTTTAGATTGTAATAACAATATATTGTGAACTAGGAATAAAAAAGAAAAGCCGTGTTGGCGTATTCGGAGGTACACTGACTTGATCGGAAGGTTGTGGGTTTGAAACTGGTAGTGCATCAATGAATTTTTTCTGGTAGAAAAATTTTAGTGGAATATTCATTCAAATGTAGGCATGGATCTAAATGTTTGGATCTGATTTCCTGGAGAGGTTGTCAACCATGCTTAAAGATAATAGTCCGGTCCAATTTTTTTTAAAATTTGTTTTCATCATTATTTACACACAACAGTAGTAGTTACAGTTGCTAACCATTTTGTTAGATGTATTCTTTTTTAAATGGAATATAGATCTTCAGTGTGGATACATTGAACATGGTGAGTCTCAGAGAATTCCATGCCTTCTGTCTTAACGTCCCGTTCGTCCATCAGCTGACGATCGGCGACTACGCGTCGTTCGCGTCCGTGCGCGGCGCGTACGGCTCGTGGTTCGACGTGATGGGCGGCTGGGCCATGTACACGGCGCCGTGGGCGCGGCGCCGCGAGCTGGGCGCACTGGCCGCCGCCTGCCGCGGCATGCAGCCCGCGCCGCCCAAGCCGCTGGACAGCACCGTGAGCGCCCTGCTGGAGGGCGACTTGCACCAGGTATGAGCGTCGTACTATCCTATCAGAATCTTCTTTATTTGTATCAATTTTATTTTAGGTAATACCTACGTACTTCTAGAAAAGTACCTACCTACCTCATAAATGTATGACGCTGACGACGACGCAAAAATGTTATAACTATGAAAAAGATAAACCGAAGGAAGGTATCAAAACCCACAACACAGGTTTTTAACCTAGCGTGGTTTTTGATGCAACCTCAACTACAAAAGTTTTTATATGTTTTAGAGTACCTATAACAGCGTATAAATGTAAAAAGTGTAAAAATGTAACACGTTTGGCATGAATAAATTCTATTCTATTCAATCTATTTTTTTTTTTTGTAGGAAAACCATCAGCTGTAATAGCTTTATCCTTTCCTTTACTTCTATTTTATTATAATACCCTACCCTACTCTACTATTATATTAAAGCCCTATCCTACTATCCAATCACAATACCCTATCCTATTATTCTATCATAATACCCTATTCTGTCATATCCTATTAAACTATCATTCACGGGTTATTAACTATCCTATCATATTCTATCTTACAGTTCTGTCATATCCTACTAATATTATAAATGCGAAAGTTTGTGACGATGTTTGGATGTTTGTTAGTCAATCACGCCGTAACGGCTCAACCGATTTCGATGAAACTTGGAATATAAAAAGAGTTCTTTAGCATATAGGCTACTTTTTGAGTAGGTACCACGCGAGCGAAGCCGCGGGCCGAAGCTAGTTATATCTATGTATAGTTTGTAACCTGTAGTGTCATACCCTAGATAATCTTTTGTGATATCTTCACCTTCCAGGTGATACATGAGATTCAGCAAATGTCAGACTGCAATTGGTTCGCAACACACCTGACGGACCTGCTGTATCACTGCGGTAATCTCAAGATAGTAGACAAGTATCAAGAGAAGTGAGTACTTTTTTAACTATTTTCTAAGCGATTCGAGGGACACCTAACCTTAGGCCTGTTCTTAGTAAGTTGTTAATTAAATAAACAAATAATACTCAACTAGTGTTCCCTGTGTGACCAAATATGTGACGTTTTGGAAAAAGGCCAGGTCAAGAGTACCCTAAACCGATGAGTACCTATTTATGAGGAATGTGATGAGGGTGAATGAAGCAAGAGTATGTCAGGATGGTAGCAAGTGGAAAGCCGTCTCTGCCTGCCCCTCTGTGGAATAGGGGTGATTTTATGTATTGTGTACCCCTGTGTCGTGAGTATCAGAAACTAACATCGTACCTATATAATACCCAAGCCCGGTACAAATATTTGCAGATCATGCTAAAATATATCCCCAGGGAATCGAACCTGTCTGTACCCCTTGCGTCTCAGACAGGCACTCGCCCGCTGCGCCGCCGAGTTCAAATTAAGGCAGTCTGATGTGAAGTAAATATGGGAAATATATTTAATTTCAGTGTAACCAATCGGCTTCGTGAAAGCTTGATCCTCGACTATGGCTGTTTGATAACAGAACACAATTCCCTCTGGCCAGTGGGTCTGTCGTACCTTACAGGCTGCGGACGCGAGGGTCGGGCCCGCGCGGAGCTGATGCTGGAGAGTATCCCGCTGCATAGCGAGGCTAAAGCCATGAGGGTGCTGGCCGAGGCTAAGAAGCATGAACTACATGGTGTGGGTAAGTTGTATCGCCAAAGCTTAAGTCTCTCTTAAACTATTGCATTTTTACGCATTTATTGATATTAAAACATATCTTATTTCATAAAAAACTAAATAACAATTAATAGCCAGATAGTTTTAAATGTTTAGTAGAATTTATTATAAAATATCATGCAACGTAAAATATTTTTTTTATTGCTTTTCATTTCTGTATATTATGCGCTTTATTTGTATATAAATAAGTTTTATAATCAGTTGACCGCCCAAGTTAAAACAAGGTAAAAACAGTTCCTCCGTAAGTGCTGTCAAAAAATCTCATACTCTCTCATCTCATAGAACCTAACGAATCTTGACGTAGGTAACTTTTACATGACTACGTTTTATGTGACCGATGGATGTAAATTATTTATTACAGTGCAAACGGTCTGCCGCTGCCTATCGGCACGGCACCTCGCGGGCGGGCGCTGCGGCGCGGCGCTGGCGTGGGCGTGGCGAGCCGGCTGCCCGCGCGCCGCCGCGAGCGCCGCGCACTGCGCCCTGCGCGCCTACATGCGCACGCGCAGCCTGCCCGCGCGCGACCTGCTGCGCACCGCGCCGCCCGCGCCGCGCCTGCCGCGCCCCGTGCTACTGCTAGGTGAGTGAACTGTACCCCCGCGCCCCGTGCTACTGCTAGGTGAGTGAACTGTACCCCCGCGCCCTGTGCTGCTGCTAGGTGAGTGAACTGTACCCCCGCGCCCTGTGCTGCTGCTAGGTGAGTGAACTGTACCCCCGCGCCCTGTGCTACTGCTAGGTGAGTGAACTGTACCCCCGCGCCCTGTGCTGCTGCTAGGTGAGTGAACTGTACCCCCGCGCCCTGTGCTGCTGCTAGGTGAGTGAACTGTACCCCCGCGCCCTGTGCTGCTGCTAGGTGAGTGAACTGTACCCCCGCGCCCTGTGCTGCTGCTAGGTGAGTGAACTGTACCCCCGCGCCCTGTGCTGCTGCTAGGTGAGTGAACTGTACCCCCGCGCCCTGTGCTGCTGCTAGGTGAGTGAACTGTACCCCCGCGCCCTGTGCTGCTGCTAGGTGAGTGAACTGTACCCCCGCGCCCTGTGCTGCTGCTAGGTGAGTGAACTGTACCCCCGCGCCCTGTGCTGCTGCTAGGTGAGTGAACTGTACCCCCGCGCCCTGTGCTGCTGCTAGGTGAGTGAACTGTACCCCCGCGCCCTGTGCTGCTGCTAGGTGAGTGAACTGTACCCCCGCGCTCCGTGCTGCTGCTAGGTGAGTGAACTGTACCCCCGCGCCCCGTGCTACTGCTAGGTGAGTGAACTGTACCCCCGCGCCCTGTGCTGCTGCTAGGTGAGTGAACTGTACCCCCGCGCCCTGTGCTACTGCTAGGTGAGTGAACTGTACCCCCGCGCCCTGTGCTGCTGCTAGGTGAGTGAACTGTACCCCCGCGCCCTGTGCTGCTGCTAGGTGAGTGAACTGTACCCCCGCGCCCTGTGCTACTGCTAGGTGAGTGAACTGTACCCCCGCGCCCTGTGCTGCTGCTAGGTGAGTGAACTGTACCCCCGCGCCCTGTGCTGCTGCTAGGTGAGTGAACTGTACCCCCGCGCCCTGTGCTGCTGCTAGGTGAGTGAACTGTACCCCCGCGCCCTGTGCTGCTGCTAGGTGAGTGAACTGTACCCCCGCGCCCTGTGCTGCTGCTAGGTGAGTGAACTGTACCCCCGCGCCCTGTGCTGCTGCTAGGTGAGTGAACTGTACCCCCGCGCCCTGTGCTGCTGCTAGGTGAGTGAACTGTACCCCCGCGCCCTGTGCTGCTGCTAGGTGAGTGAACTGTACCCCCGCGCCCTGTGCTGCTGCTAGGTGAGTGAACTGTACCCCCGCGCCCTGTGCTGCTGCTAGGTGAGTGAACTGTACCCCCGCGCCCTGTGCTGCTGCTAGGTGAGTGAACTGTACCCCCGCGCCCTGTGCTACTGCTAGGTGAGTGAACTGTACCCCCGCGCCCTGTGCTGCTGCTAGGTGAGTGAACTGTACCCCCGCGCCCTGTGCTGCTGCTAGGTGAGTGAACTGTACCCCCGCGCCCTGTGCTGCTGCTAGGTGAGTGAACTGTACCCCCGCGCCCTGTGCTGCTGCTAGGTGAGTGAACTGTACCCCCGCGCCCTGTGCTGCTGCTAGGTGAGTGAACTGTACCCCCGCGCCCTGTGCTACTGCTAGGTGAGTGAACTGTACCCCCGCGCCCTGTGCTGCTGCTAGGTGAGTGAACTGTACCCCCGCGCCCTGTGCTGCTGCTAGGTGAGTGAACTGTACCCCCGCGCCCTGTGCTACTGCTAGGTGAGTGAACTGTACCCCCGCGCCCTGTGCTGCTGCTAGGTGAGTGAACTGTACCCCCGCGCCCTGTGCTGCTGCTAGGTGAGTGAACTGTACCCCCGCGCCCTGTGCTGCTGCTAGGTGAGTGAACTGTACCCCCGCGCCCTGTGCTGCTGCTAGGTGAGTGAACTGTACCCCCGCGCCCTGTGCTGCTGCTAGGTGAGTGAACTGTACCCCCGCGCCCTGTGCTGCTGCTAGGTGAGTGAACTGTACCCCCGCGCCCTGTGCTGCTGCTAGGTGAGTGAACTGTACCCCCGCGCCCTGTGCTGCTGCTAGGTGAGTGAACTGTACCCCCGCGCCCTGTGCTGCTGCTAGGTGAGTGAACTGTACCCCCGCGCCCTGTGCTGCTGCTAGGTGAGTGAACTGTACCCCCGCGCTCCGTGCTGCTGCTAGGTGAGTGAACTGTACCCCCGCGCCCCGTGCTACTGCTAGGTGAGTGAACTGTACCCCCGCGCCCTGTGCTGCTGCTAGGTGAGTGAACTGTACCCCCGCGCTCCGTGCTGCTGCTAGGTGAGTGAACTGTACCCCCGCGCCCTGTGCTACTGCTAGGTGAGTGAACTGTACCCCCGCGCTCCGTGCTGCTGCTAGGTGAGTGAACTGTACCCCCGCGCCCTGTGCTGCTGCTAGGTGAGTGAACTGTACCCCCGCGCTCCGTGCTGCTGCTAGGTGAGTGAACTGTACCCCCGCGCCCCGTGCTACTGCTAGGTGAGTGAACTGTACCCCCGCGCCCTGTGCTGCTGCTAGGTGAGTGAACTGTACCCCCGCGCTCCGTGCTGCTGCTAGGTGAGTGAACTGTACCCCCGCGCCCTGTGCTGCTGCTAGGTGAGTGAACTGTACCCCCGCGCTCCGTGCTGCTGCTAGGTGAGTGAACTGTACCCCCGCGCCCTGTGCTGCTGCTAGGTGAGTGAACTGTACCCCCGCGCCCCGTGCTACTGCTAGGTGAGTGAACTGTACCCCCGCGCCCTATGCTGCTGCTAGGTGAGTGAACTGTACCCCCGCGCTCCGTGCTGCTGCTAGGTGAGTGAACTGTACCCCCGCGCCCTGTGCTACTGCTAGGTGAGTGTACTGTACCCCCGCGCCCTGTGCTGCTGCTAGGTGAGTGAACTGTACCCCCGCGCCCTGTGCTGCTGCTAGGTGAGTGAACTGTACCCCCGCGCCCTGTGCTGCTGCTAGGTGAGTGAACTGTACCCCCGCGCCCTGTGCTACTGCTAGGTGAGTGAACTGTACCCCCGCGCCCTGTGCTGCTGCTAGGTGAGTGAACTGTACCCCCGCGCCCTGTGCTGCTGCTAGGTGAGTGAACTGTACCCCCGCGCCCTGTGCTACTGCTAGGTGAGTGAACTGTACCCCCGCGCCCTGTGCTGCTGCTAGGTGAGTGAACTGTACCCCCGCGCCCTGTGCTGCTGCTAGGTGAGTGAACTGTACCCCCGCGCCCTGTGCTGCTGCTAGGTGAGTGAACTGTACCCCCGCGCCCTGTGCTGCTGCTAGGTGAGTGAACTGTACCCCCGCGCCCTGTGCTGCTGCTAGGTGAGTGAACTGTACCCCCGCGCCCTGTGCTGCTGCTAGGTGAGTGAACTGTACCCCCGCGCCCTGTGCTGCTGCTAGGTGAGTGAACTGTACCCCCGCGCCCTGTGCTGCTGCTAGGTGAGTGAACTGTACCCCCGCGCCCTGTGCTGCTGCTAGGTGAGTGAACTGTACCCCCGCGCCCTGTGCTGCTGCTAGGTGAGTGAACTGTACCCCCGCGCTCCGTGCTGCTGCTAGGTGAGTGAACTGTACCCCCGCGCCCCGTGCTACTGCTAGGTGAGTGAACTGTACCCCCGCGCCCTGTGCTGCTGCTAGGTGAGTGAACTGTACCCCCGCGCTCCGTGCTGCTGCTAGGTGAGTGAACTGTACCCCCGCGCCCTGTGCTACTGCTAGGTGAGTGAACTGTACCCCCGCGCTCCGTGCTGCTGCTAGGTGAGTGAACTGTACCCCCGCGCCCTGTGCTGCTGCTAGGTGAGTGAACTGTACCCCCGCGCTCCGTGCTGCTGCTAGGTGAGTGAACTGTACCCCCGCGCCCCGTGCTACTGCTAGGTGAGTGAACTGTACCCCCGCGCCCTGTGCTGCTGCTAGGTGAGTGAACTGTACCCCCGCGCTCCGTGCTGCTGCTAGGTGAGTGAACTGTACCCCCGCGCCCTGTGCTGCTGCTAGGTGAGTGAACTGTACCCCCGCGCTCCGTGCTGCTGCTAGGTGAGTGAACTGTACCCCCGCGCCCTGTGCTGCTGCTAGGTGAGTGAACTGTACCCCCGCGCCCCGTGCTACTGCTAGGTGAGTGAACTGTACCCCCGCGCCCTGTGCTGCTGCTAGGTGAGTGAACTGTACCCCCGCGCTCCGTGCTGCTGCTAGGTGAGTGAACTGTACCCCCGCGCCCCGTGCTACTGCTAGGTGAGTGAACTGTACCCCCGCGCCCTGTGCTGCTGCTAGGTGAGTGAACTGTACCCCCGCGCTCCGTGCTGCTGCTAGGTGAGTGAACTGTACCCCCGCGCCCTGTGCTGCTGCTAGGTGAGTGAACTGTACCCCCGCGCTCCGTGCTGCTGCTAGGTGAGTGAACTGTACCCCCGCGCCCTGTGCTGCTGCTAGGTGAGTGAACTGTACCCCCGCGCCCCGTGCTACTGCTAGGTGAGTGAACTGTACCCCCGCGCCCTGTGCTGCTGCTAGGTGAGTGAACTGTACCCCCGCGCTCCGTGCTGCTGCTAGGTGAGTGAACTGTACCCCCGCGCCCTGTGCTGCTGCTAGGTGAGTGAACTGTACCCCCGCGCTCCGTGCTGCTGCTAGGTGAGTGAACTGTACCCCCGCGCCCTGTGCTGCTGCTAGGTGAGTGAACTGTACCCCCGCGCCCCGTGCTACTGCTAGGTGAGTGAACTGTACCCCCGCGCCCTGTGCTGCTGCTAGGTGAGTGAACTGTACCCCCGCGCTCCGTGCTGCTGCTAGGTGAGTGAACTGTACCCCCGCGCCCTGTGCTACTGCTAGGTGAGTGTACTGTACCCCCGTGCTGCGGCTAACTTATAATGATATGTTCTTGTTGCAGTGAAATACTGCGACTTCCACATACTGTACAAAAACAGGGAGTTCCAGAAAGCAGGCGAGCTACTAGTCTCATTGATCACATCAGGCATAGCACCCAATTAGTAAGTAAAATCACCCATCTAGTTCAATAACTCTGTATCGGGATGAGTATTCAGATCAGAAACATGTTAGGTTTTTTGAAGATGTTTTCCTTCGCCGTTTGAAAGCACTGGTATTGCGCATACTCATTTCCCGAATGAAAAATTCATCAGTGCAGAACCTGCTTTAAGAGGTGGGATAACCCTGCCTGAAGCGCTGCAGGCCTAGGCACGCTAAACAATGTTTGTCTAGAAGGAAATTTACGTGTAAGAGACTTTTACATGCCCTCCGAAGCATGGAAGCGCTCAGCTGATGTCATTAGTGGTCACCATCCATTTCACAATGAAGTCCTGGCTATCATCATTTCAGCCGTAGGACGTCCACTGCTGAACATAGGCCTCCCCTACAGATTTCCAGAGCGAATTCCTATCATGTGGGAGGAATTTACCCATACTCACCACGCTGGTCATGCTGGTTGGCGAGCGCAGTTAAAGCTATCTTTGTGAAAATAGGGGACGCTGCTGCCCATCCCCTACCTTTTTATCTTTAGTCTTCTCTTACGACATCCACGGGTAGGTAGATAATGGAGAAGCCTATTCTTCAGCAGGGGCCAGCACAGCTCGGTCCCGGCTATTAAAGTTTTTAATCAATCAGGGTTGGGCACTATCTGATCCGAATTATGGTATGGGACTGAATTTCTGTACCACAGTCAAAATTGTCAATTCATAATTGCTTGACATTGACAATTTTGACTGTGGTACAGAAATTCAGTACCATACCACATTACATTTTATCACTAAGATTCTGTTATTGTTTAATGTTTTGATATACCTGATACCTGTCTGTTTCTATCAATATTAATTAATATGTATAAGGTTAATGTTGAAATGATTGAAGTAACTAAGTGTTCCATAGTGTACCAATGGTTGAATAAATATGAAGTGAAATGAAAATTAACTTTCCAGTTTCATCCCCACGCTCCTGGTGGATGCGCTGCCGCTGCTGGAGAGCTCGCCGCCGGCGCTGGGCGCGGCCGCCACCTGCGCGCTCATGCAGGCGCTCGAGCGGACCCAGCTCGGCGACCGCAGCCAGCACAGCCAGCTCGGCGACAAGCAGGAGGCCCCGCTGCTGCGCCTGGCGCTCGCTAGGAACCTCGCTCGCGCCGCACTCGACACGGCCCCACCAAATAACCCCGACCAACACGCTTAACACCATCACACAAGACCGATGGACCTTTAATATAATTATGTAGTCTGGAAAGCAAATCTTGTCACAAGAAAATGGTAGCCAAAGAATCTTTAGCAGTCAATACCGGATGTAGTACCTAGTCGGAAAACTATAATTTTATTATTTATTTATTTACTTTTTATTTGTTTTCCGGAAAACTACAGATAAAAGGAATATCTGATAGTTACCAGTCATAGTAGATAACTGGATACTGGATAGTAGATTAATATCTGGTGGATACCAGATTTTCTTTCAACTGCAAAAATTTCATAAAAATAATGGCAGTAGATTGATGTTTGACTAATTTTTACATTAATTGTTAAAAAAACTGGAAAGTATTAAGAACTGATATTATATACATGTTCCTTTGACAGATTAAAATAGTTGCCATATGAAAAATCGAAATCAAAACCTTGTGACAAGAATTGCTGGCTAAACTTATGTACTGTTGATATTACTGTACCTATTAAATTTTGTACCTTAATAATAAGTTAATAAAATCAAAAGTTTTGCTAAAAATGTATTTTATTATTGGAAGTACATACCTTACTCTAGAAGTATTGAATATTTTTGCACCTACATCCATAAACCTTATGCCAAGTTACACTAGAAAAGTAGCAAATCTATTACCTGTTCTTAATATTTTTGGTCGTCTAACCATGGAAAATAATTTTTCCGGTTCGGTTGACCAAACAACTGAACCGGACTACGGGCCATGAGTCTTCTAAAGATCCAATGGACATGCACTTTGCCCAAAACAGAAAAATTCATGTTAACATTACACTTACATACATACAATAGTAAAAGTCAAATATTAGCCAATGCCATTGGTGATGCTATAAATATTTTTAATAATACTTGACATTTGAGTGTAGCTCCATTGTAAATTATTGGTGCTCGGACAACAGTTCCAATTACATTTTTCATGGAACAGGAAATGAGTTAGGTACCTAAACTACCTTCATATGACTTCGTACTACCTATTAAAAAATAGAATTGTACTAGAGTTGGTAATGTGCCCATCTGAGACGCAAGGGGTGCAGGTTTGATTCCTGCTGTGGGACAAATGTATGCATGATTTGCATATTTTATACCTATTTATTCAGAGTCTGTGTGTAGTGGTACTGTGGTTGTTGAAGTTTCTGATACCCACATTATCCTGACTATGTATGTGATTTATGTGACATAGCCCTGAGCCGACACTAGGATTCCCTGTGTCGTGGGTATCAGAAACTATGTGTACCACTGTACCACAACACCCTGACCTGGAACAAATATTTGCAGATCATGCAAACATTTGTCCCACAGCCCTTGTGTCTCTGACGGCCACTACTCTGCTACGCCAGAGGTCGTCAATACCTATGTACCTACCTAGATAAAAACAACATAATTATTTTAATATCAAATAGGCAAGTCTTTTAAAAACAATTCAAATGAAAGGTCTGGAGCAATACATGATAAAATAACCGCATATCATTTCCTAGATTCATAAAAAGCTTCCATTGAGCACAGTTCACGAAGTGTGTAGTTCAGTATTCTATCATACCCCTGGTAGTGGAACTTGCCATAAAAAAGCTTGTTTTGTAGCATATAAGGAAACCAATGCCTGTCATCCAGCCACATATCGTCAAAAGGGATTCTACTGTAGTCGAACCATTGAGGCCGCATCTCTTCAGTCTCTTCAGCGTCTCCTTCAAATGCAGTGGCAGAAAATACCCGAACGTCCATCATCAGCGGATCCCCTTCGAAAGTGAACTCTAAATGCCCGATGTTCTTCAATTCATGCTTTTTAACGCTCACGCAAGACTCTTCTTTCAGTTCTCGCACCGCAGCATCCAAAATTTCTTCGTCCGGTTCCACTTTCCCGCCAAATCCGTTCCATTTGTTAGCGCCGAAACCACGCTTCTTTAGGCCCAGAAGTATTTGGTTATTGCTGCGTAGGAAGACCAGAGTATACACTTTCTTTAACATAACTTAGAACACCCTCCCTATAGGTACATATACACATCACACGTCGGCCGAACTTTGCCTTTTATTTGAACTTTTCATAAATGACTTTGTTGGTAAACAAACACTGGCACTTTTTACTTGGTTGTTTTTTTTTATTTTTTTTTAAATTTACCATTTTGTGCTGGCTATGACACTTAGACCTTACCACCTGTCATATGTGTAGGTATTTTTTAAGTTATTTTTGTCTTTCTTTCGTCATGTTTTATGTCGTGGCCAAGCCACAGTCAAGTCAAGTAATTGCATCCAACTAAACTTATTGACTGTAATACAGCAGAGACCCTGTAATGAAAGAAGAAGAAGAAGCACTGCCGCTGCCGCCTTGCTATGAAACGAATTTCTCAGAATTGACTTGCTGTGCGCTGGAAACTCCGAGTTTCCAGTGCACACGCGCAAGTCAATTCGCAGCGCAGTCAATCCTACTCACAGAACACTAGGTATTACTCCCGAGAGCACTATTGATCCTACTATCCTATCCTTCGTACTAATATTATAAATGAGAAAGTTTGTGAGGATGTTCGGATGTTTATATGTTTGGGTGTTTGTGGTTCAATCACGGCTAAACAGCCCAACGGATTTGGATGTCTGGTTGCTACATAGATAGATTTTAGTCTGGAATAGCATTAGGCTACTTTTTATGTAGGTAACCTACCACGCGAGCGAAGCCGCGGGCGGAAGCTATACAAATGAAACTGGGTAGGTATGATTTATTTCTTGTAGGTAAATTCTATGCCGAAAATGTACATAAGTACATCATAAATAATATATTGTATCGACATAAACTTAGAAACTACATATATCGATGTCTCCAATATTATCCAGACCGAAGTTATAAGGGTTCAAAAATAAGCCGAAACGCTTCGAGAAAATGTTTTGTTTGGCCTTGTAATGTATAAAAATTTACGTTGCTGCTTGTTTTTATTAATAAATATAGTAGAAAGTAAAGGTTTTTTCCCGCTACACCGTAGCATACCATGACCGTGCTCTGAACTTATCAGACACGAAGCGGACGCTACTGTGCCCACGTATCAATATAATATTATTAACTAGCTGGTGCCCGCGACTTCGTCTGCGCAGGATTAGTATTTCGAGTAGCTTATATTAGCGTGGCGTTACAATTCACACAATATCTTTATAAGTTGTAGCCTATATGCTATTCCAGACTATAATCTATCTCTGTACCAAATTTCATCCAAATCCGTTCGGCCGTTTAGCCGAGATTGAACCACAAACATCCAAACAGCTTAACCTCCAAACATCGTCACAAACTTTCGCATTTATAATATTAGTAGGAAGTAGGATATTATTGTAAAGTTTCATTAAAATCCATTCTGTAGTTTTTACGTGAAAGAGTAAAAAACATCCATCCATCCATCCATACTGTAATGTCCATAAAATCTTATTAAAATCTCGGCTCACCAACACCTCATCACGCGCACAACCACTCTCTTCCACGTTGTCATTCAACTGTCACGTGACGTAGGCGCTTGAGACGATGACAATACATTACACATACTTACAAACTTTCGCATTTATAATATTATTAGGATATTATCGTCTTGTTGGTCGGTGACGGAACGCTCTAGTGGGCATTAATTCATACAAAGAATAAGTTTTTGTTTCGATACGGTTACGTTCGTAGTATGATCCGTTGTAGTGGGTAAAATCCCTAATGGGGTGGTCGCAGGGGCAGACCGTAATCATACTAATATTATGTGAAAGTTTGGATGGATATTTGTTACTCAATCATGCCAAAACGGATCTATGGTACAAAGTTAGCATAGATCTGAATAAAGATAGTCTGGAATAGCATAAAGGCTACTATTTATTTTTATACTTATAGGTAGCGTGCGAGCGAATCCGCGGGAACAAGCTAATATAAAAATAAAACCTGCCAGAGGCAAACTGTTCTGGCCACCGAAAGAACTGCCATCAAATGAACCCACCAGGTTATGAACCTAGTACCGCGCTACCTACTATAGTGCGTCATAAAATTTCTTTAGGAACTACCCACACGTTTGTAACAATAATAATAACTCGAAGGAATTAGCTACGTGGGTGGGTAGGTACTCATTAAGCCCTCTTACATTACAGACGAATTTGTATGCGCTATGCTAGTGCTCTCAAACGGTGAAGGAAAACATCGTGAGGAAACCGGCATGTCCTAGAACCTAAAAAATCGAAGACATGTGGCATGTGCACGAAAGGAGCCTCTAAGAGGCGCACTTTAATCATTTCACTACACTGATTCTTTCATCGACGGTCATATGCCCTTTTCAGGGCCACAATACCTCAACCTGGTCACTGATCAAAGACAGGATGACCAAGAAAAAACCAGTGACACGACAAGAAGATGATTTCAGACGACTAGTATCCTACGCGAGTCTCGAAGATGAATCGCCGAGAAGTATCTCAGATACATTTTGTATGGTGATGCGCACACTTCGCTATCGGTATCCTACGCGTATATAAGCCCCTGCGTCCATGACGCTACGCAAAAGTGACGGAACTCATTAGAAACTAGAGTTGCGGACTGATTGGAAACTCTGACTCGTCCACGATGCTACTGGAATTTCCTGAAACTCAGTCACTCAGTACACGATTTAATGTAAACAAAGTTTTGAAAACGAAAATAATTAACATGACTAGTGATAATTCGAGCGATGACATGGAATTATTACTTCTCCAGTCACATAGACGTCAGAATCACTTATAATTACTGTTTATTAGTTCATTTTTCACACAGTTTCTCGAAACCAGTCGCCTGGCGACCAGCATGTCGAGTCGCCAGGAGACTTGTTACAAACGCGTTCCTTTTGAGTAGCGCCGTGGACGGACGCGCATTGAAATACTAGTGCTATCGCAGTCAGGCTACTCATAAGTGACTACAGTTTCAGTCGCGTTCCTTTTGAGTCGCGTCGTGGACGAAGGGGCTAAGTCTCGCGATAGCCGCCGCCGTGTGGGTCTCCGCGCGTCGCGTCTCCTACGAATCTTAGCAAAATGGCGACGCAGTATCGTCTCTTGCGAGTATCGTAAATAATCGTACGTGGTGTATAAAGGGCCTTATTGTGGCAAGTTGAATGAGACATCGAAGCACAATGCATGAATCGCTGGTACCTACTACAAGCGTTTTGGCTAAGAGCCACAACTTGTCAAAAAAACAAATTATCATGCCAATAGCTATCGGAAATATTCTACAGCATAATTTATAAGTGTAATTAATTTTATGTCATACTAAAATATTCAATTTGACAACAGACCTGCTATCTTGATCACAGGTAAAATTAGTTAGTACCTAATTGGTACAATTTAGTAGTAGTACCTACCTAATTATAATTATTAATGAAAGAAATTAGAAAGAAAACATTTTTAAAATATTTTTACCTAGTCTGTAGCTCCTCAGCTCCTAAATAATTAGTTAGGTAATCACGGAGTTTACCGAATGGAAACTTAACCTTAAACCGAACATAAAGAATTTGATAGAGTGAGGATAGAATGAGCCTTCGCTCGTCCATCCTGTATTAGGTCAGAGACCAGGTTGAGGTAGGTATGGCGGCCCTGAAAAGGGCCTATGACCGTCAGTGAAAGAATCAGTGCAGTGAAAGGATTAAAGTGCGCCTCTTAGAGGCTCCTTTTGTAGGAAGCTGAGCTTCAGAATTGATTGGACCATGCGTTTGTAACTTTGTCTTTGATTAAAAAATCTGCTATATCGGGGTTGTTTTAGATTTAATATGGCATGGTCAGGACTATGTCTGTGACTGTTGGGTTTTGTTTTCACTAAAAAATATGGATAGAGTCTGAAATAACGTATTTTTTTATAGGTAACCTCCAAATGAGTTGCTTCTACTTCCCATGTAGGGTGGGGCAAGTGCGCGTGTTTCTGACAGCGTTAAGTGCTGGGAAGGGTTTATTCATCGTATTGGTCTAATAGAACCTAGAGAACAGAGACGCACAGGATCGAGGAGGTTGGCGAAAGAAGGAAGGAGGCCTTATGGCCTTATAGCCGATGTCATTCTCTGACCCATAAATTACCGCTATTCGAAAAATAATAACGATCCCTTGCTCTGTGAAAAACAAAAACAAATTATCTGTGCCACGGAAACCGTATATTGTTCCGGGATAAAAAGTGGTAAACGTTTCTGCTCCACTTTTTTTATAAATACCTACTGGCAAAGAGTGGAATGATATGTTAGCAGTTACACTGTATGAAGTAATTATTTGATGATTTATTGTATTTATACGATTTTAATTAGACAATTTGATTTAGATAATCGGTTAATTGAGTATTCCTTATTGAACTTATGAAGACTTTTCTCATTATTTCGGTGGTAATTGTTATTCGTAAAATATTTATCATTTTGTCAATTCCGACGGTAGGACGGCCATTCGAACGGGGAATACTGTCGAGAGTGGTCAGGGAGTCGTAGTTTTTCTGTAAACTGTTTTGTAAATCGTGTACTTGAGATATATTAAAATCAAAATTGGCATCAGTAGACCATCTTTTATTAAATAGGTTGAAAAAGCTTATAGATATGCCTGCGTCTGTTTTCCCGAAAGAGTACAATCTAGGAGTTTTCAAATATAGAGTCAATAAGTTCTTTCTGGGTAAGCGTGATCCATCTTAGGCCACATCTCAAATGAAAAAAAAAAAAAAAAAAAAAAAATGGCCAATGTGATATTTTAAATTATAGTTTCTGCCCGCGGCTTCACTCGCGCTGGTCTTACCGACGTGGATAAAAAGTAGCCTATGTGCTATTCCAGAATATAATCTATCCGGTCTGTACCAAAGGAGATTGGGCAAATTTGTATGGAGCCAGGGCCCCGATTTTTTTTAATTCTGCAATAATGAAACTTTCAGTTTTACACTGTGCTAATAGTGTAGATTTCAAATATATGCGGCTTTAATTGTAAAGCAGCGGGAGTAAAGAGATATAGGTCGTTAAAGTTTTTTAAAATACCTGGTTCACAGTGTACGAAATGTTATTATTTTGAACATTACAATATTTATTTCCAATTCTATGTTGTTATTAGTTTAAAATACTGACAGATCTACGTGAAAAGGGAGGATATTACTGAATCTTGTACGCCTGGACCTTTTCAGATCGGAGGATGTCTACCATGTAAAAGTCTTTTCATATTCAACATGTACCTACCTATATTATGGTTATTAAATAGTACTAAGGATGATACTCTGACATTACCTATTAAACCCAATAAAAAAAATGAATATACATACAATTTTTATTTCAGATTAGCAGTAACCAATGGTATTTAATTAACTGTTATATTATTGATAAACTATGAAATAAAAAAATACTACTTGAATAATACACAAAAATCAATCTTTACCTATATAAACAAAATATACCTACAGCATTTAACAACTTTTTCACTATCAATTTTTTTTCATTCACTGTTGGGATTTGATAACCATGATGATATACTAGCCCCTTCTGGAGTGTTAATAACATGCGATCTTGCTCGTAAGACCTAAGAACCACATCCACGGCACACTCTTCGATGTTCAAACCGTCTAACGGCAGCTTGTTCCGCAGGAACGTTTTGCACCAATGTCATTTTTGTAATATCTGTAAAAATAATAGTTATTGTCATTGTAGTTAGGTACCTCATTTAAAATATACCTACTGATAAAAAAGTTACATTACTAGCAACCCCTTTCAGACTTTCGTACGACTAGTTATGCTCCTTTTTGCGGCTGCCGAATTTTATATGATGCATCTTTAGGAGAATGCATGCACATGATGCACACCAAACAAGCAGAGACACGGCAGGGCGTTGCGTCGCCATTTAACTTTTTAACAAATAGCGCTGCGCTCTTTTCCGATTCGTACCGCGTTCGATGTGTGGAGCTCCTGAGGCTTCATCATCAAAAACCTGTAGAAGTCCACTGCTGGACATAGGCCTCCCCCAAAGAGTTCCACGACGAACAGTCTTGAGCCCTTTCCATCCACCGACTTCCCGCAACCTTTACAATGTCATCGGTCCATCGGGTGGGGGGCCTTCCAACACTGCGTCGCCCGTTTCGTGGTCGCCATTCGAGAACCTTTACTCCCCAAAGGTTATCGGTTCTGAGAGGTTTCATGAATCGTAAAATAATATTACTTAGGAAAATGTAGAAACTTACCTGATGAGGTTAACCAAAACGTGACAGTATTAAAGATTACCGGTGGCTGGTCTTGTACCAGAAATCGTTGGAATCTTGAGCCTCAAGCAATAGTGCAATTGGCAATTAAGAATTTCCATTTTTTACTCAAAAACTAAAAACCGGTATATATACAAAAGTACTCTGTGCTGAAAACCGAAACGGAATCTGCAAGTCACAAATGACAATGGTTTATTGTGACAGTCAAAAACAATTGATTGCGGGTAGGGTTTTGTTTGGCTGCACTATACCAATCGAAGAAAAGCGTTCGTAGTAAGAAGGTAGCATAAACATAACACGGAAATGACTATTTTCAGCGTTTAATACAACTCCACTGCTTTAGAGCTTTTCATGACTAAAACTACTACTTTAAATTAACAAAATGAATTAATTAACTCATCAAATAACTGCAGGTTAGGGCCCACGATTTCCCATGTCCTTTCATCCTGATCCGTTCAGCCGTTCTTGCGTGACTGAGTAACCAACAACCAACGCATTAATTTAAAATCGTATTTATAATATTAGTAGGACAAGCTTCCGCCCGCGACTTCGCTCGCGTGGTATCTGAAAAATGAAAAAATGATAAAAAACGTTTATTGCTACTAAATACAGACTTTAAACTAGGTAATACATAGGATAATATTTTACGCATCATTTCTGTACAAGTAGAGATGATTTGCCGTAAGACAAATAACAACGGTTCCCACACTAGGCTGGGCCTGTATCGTGGTAACCAATACGATTTACAAGCTAAAATTAAAAACCTCAATTGACTGTCGTAACGATGCTGAATTTATACACGATATATTTTGAGAGAAAAAAAAAACTAAAATAATTAATAATAACTAAATAAATTAAATTATAATTTAATTTATTTATAATAAACTGACGGTAAAAAACAGACTAATCAAAAATAAATTAAAAAATTAAACGTACTAAAAAAAAAAAAGGTAAAAATAAAAAATAAAAATATAATAATAATCGGACTATGACTATGCTAGGAGACTTTAAACAATAGACTTTCGGTTTCTTCGTATGATAGAGTGAGTAACCAGTTCTGAGCAGCGCATTTTAATTGGGCAACAGATAAAGACTTAGGGTCTCTACATAAAAAGTAGCCTATATGCTATTCTAGGTAAAGAACTCTACGTATTCCAAGTTAAGTCGAAATCGGCTGAACCATTACGGCGTGATTGAACCACAAACATCCAAACATCCTCACAAACTTTCGCATTTATAATAATAGTAAGCTATGATATTATTTCTCTCACGTCGCGCGTCGACGGTAACTGCATCAAGACATGTCATGTTACTTCGGGAACATCAAGTGGGTGAGAGCTATGCCACGTATGGTGCTACAATTTCCTGTGTACATAGTGCAGATAACACTTTCTACGCCAAAATAGACCTTATCTCTTCGAGCTGAGGTTTCTAAAGTGGGCACGCAACTGGCATAAATGCAAGAATGTGTCCGTTGGTGATTGTCATTGTATTTGACGCTTTCATTCATGATGAGTTGGGCTGTTGGACAGAATTGGTAATCATGCTGTTTAGATAGAAATTCTTAAAACATTAGTGTTAGGTATAATAATAATAAATAAATATTCCGGACATATCACACACGGTCAACTGATCCCAAACTAGGCATAGCCTGTACTATGGGTACCAGAGACTGATATACATAATAGATATATATTTAACACCCAGACACAGAACAAACATCTGTGTTAGTCACAAATGTTTGTCCAGTGCGGGAATCGATCCCGCGACCTCTAGCGCAGAAGGCAGAGTTACTACCAACTGAGCTATGAGGTCTGTCTAGTATCTTGTATCGGATAGTTGAATGCATCACATGAGTGGTGTGGTGCTGCGTTGCGTGTTCAAACAGCATGCGATATGCCATCTAAATTCGATCAATTTTTAATTTTAAATGTCAATGTCAGTCATACCGATTCTTTCTTGGTCACCTGTATTAGTTCTGGTACCAGATGAGGCACGGTGGCCCTGAAAAGAGCCCCTACCTACGACAGTCGATGAAATAATCAGTGTAGTGAAAGGATTAAAGTGCGCCTCTTTTGTGCACATGTTTTCGATATTTTCAGTACTGAGACGGTTTTCTCACGGTGTTTTCCTTCACCGTTTGAGAGCACATACATTTTCCGACATTTTTCATAGATCGGAAGGCGGGGCTATTACCACCCCCCCCCCCCACCAGCGCTCGTGGTGAAGGGGTGGTAGTGGTCCCACCTTCCGATCCACAGGGCGTGGGTTCAAATCCCGGTCGTGCACCAATGGATTTTCTATTCGGAAAATTTATGTGCGCTATATGTACTAGTGGTCACAAACGGTGAAGGAAAACATCGTGAGGAAACCGGCATGTCCTAGAACTTAGAAAACCTAGTTGGTTTCATGTGCACGAAAGGAGCCTCTAAGAGGCGCACTTTAATCCTTTCACTACACTGATTCTTTCACCGACGGTCATAGGCCCTTTTCAGGGCTACCATACCTCAACCTGGTCACTGACCTAATACAGGATGACCAGTGGCGGATTTGCTTGGCCGCTCTAGGCCCTAGACCATGTGCCGCCCCTTTCTCAGCACCCATCTTAGAGACTAGGTACATAATGAATTTACTTTATTGCCAACTTTATTTCTTTTTCACGATTTTTTTGGTCACGATTTGCCGCCCCTTATATCTGGCCGCCCTAGACCCGGGCCTACTGGGCCTTAAGAGGATATAAAAATCATAATAAATTGTCGAGTGGGCGGAGTGAAAAAAGTGACAGCGCTATGTACTATAATTGAATGCGGCAAGAGATAGCAAGCGTTAGAAGGCGCTCGAAAGTAAACGACGTAAGAGAATATCGATTATCTCAAAAACTATCTATTTTTTTTTAAAGTGTCTTGGATTTAGGTACCCAATGCTATTTTCTAACAAAATATTTAAAAAAAAGTTATTTTTGTTAGATAGTCTCAGAGTATTTTCGAAAAAACTGTTGCAGAGGACCCAACTTTAAAAATTAAATCTATCGAGAAAAGTTTTACCAATCGAGTTTCTGTCTTGGATTTAGGTAAATAAAATGCTCAAGTCATCTTTGTAATAAAAATCAAAACTGTGCGTTTTGCGGCAAATCCGCCACTGAGGATGAACAAGAATGAATCAGTGATAGGACAAGCAAGCTAGCACCAGTGCTCGTGTCAGTGACTGTCAATGAATGTCAATGACTTATTATACTTTTGCGCTGTTCAAAACACCGTTTAGCAGTAGGTACCTTCATTACTAGAGCGGTGTGACCATTTCGTAATCAATCAGAGTAGCCAAACGCCGCCCACGCCAGCCGATACGTTATTAATTACTCAGTTGAGAGCTCTTTATTGAGTGATCTACACGGCGGTCAGTGGTGATCAGCGGCGGTGATCACCTTCACGAAATCAGGCAGGTTAGTTTATTTATTTACCTTTAAGAATTCTTTTAAATCAAAACGTAAGAAATTATCCTACGCCAGACTAAGAGGTATGGTCTCGGACTTTAGCCTGCCCGTTAGGTCGAAAAAAAAAAAGAATTCTTTTAAATAAATAAAAAAAAAATTATTGCCTTCAAGAACAAATATTAGAAAAAGAGCAGGATACACAAAAAAATAATAATAAAAAGGCAAAGGGAGTAAATTCAGCATTTGCTGCATGCATTGCATGCAGCGCTGTCTTTTAGTCTCTCGATGCCAGATTTCTTAATCTCCCCTTGGATTCCAGTGATTAAATGAATCTAAATACCTACCTACATTATTAAACAGTGACTACTGATAGCAAAGACAAAAGGTATACCAAAAAAAATTGCCTTTGTTGATGGACAAGGCAGAGCCTAAGCTGCTAGTCCAAGAAACTAGAAATGAAAGTGTGTTCCAACTAGAATTATGGGTGTAATTAGAAATTTCCTAAATTAAAACTCTATGGGGGCGGGCAGTGGGGGTTGAAGCTTGTATGAAAAAAATCACGCGTTCAAAGTTCCCGGCCTTTATTACTTAAAAAATAATTTCGCGTATTTTGCGGAGGCTTTCACTACTAATAAGAAAATAAGCGGATTTCAATTAATGTAAGGTAATTTATAATTCATATTTCGCTTAGATTTGAGGCCGTTTTTAACCGACTTCAAAGATATTTAAAGAGGTTCTCAAGTCAGATGTAGGTATATTATTTTTTGTAATTTTTTTTTTGTGTATGTTACTCTATATCTCCGCCAATACTAAACCGATTTTGATAATTCTTTCGCTGGTGTATAGAGTATGATCCCGGGGTGGTCCCATATGAATTTAATTCCTGAGGGGTTTCTACTTGTCCCGTAAAGCTTAAAAAACATCATTATATCTTGAAATCACGACTTGCCGAAATGTTTTTTGTCGACGGTGGTATGGTATGATACCATTCAGTGAGACTTCGTTCGGTTGCTGCTATTTTGTACATAAACTTTAACCTTAGGGGTTGTGTGTCGGAAATTCCTTTCTGTGCACCCATACGTTACAACAGGAAGCTATTTCATACTCTTAGGATTTTGGTTAGGCTCTGCGTTGATTTTCAAAGAGAATAAAACCCATATTAAACCACTACGTTTGATTGTCAGTCAGTCAGTCAGTACCGTAGAGTTATTATTGATGATGAATGGATGTAATACCTACTTACTTTTGTTTTTGTTTTTTATTCGAAAGTGTAGGTGGCCAGTGTCATCCTCAGTAGGTAAGCAAAACGCAAAGACGTTGATAACAAAAAAAGCGGTTGTAATTAATCTTGCAAATATTCAGAAATTTGAAGTCGGTTTTTAGATTTTGTAAAAAATATCTTATTAAGCGCGTTAGCGGTCATTATTCTTTAAATCAAAATTTATCGATAAAAAGTTAATAAAAAGCATACTTACTACATCTATTAGCTATGTCAATATATTTTTTAATGAATTGGTCAACCTACTAAATGAATTCTGTTGTGCTTTGGAAATAATATTGTTTGTAAACTAAAACAGATTGTTTGTGAACTTCGTAGCCGATGCAAACGCCGTGGTTAGTGTGGTCATTTGCTTTTAGATGGATTTTGGTTTTGTTTGTGAAGTGCCTACAGTACCTACTCAGGTACTTAGTTCTAGAATTTATTCATCATTCGACTCTCAGCTAAGAAATAATTAGTTTTAAGTTGATATTTTAATAGGATTTTAGTATTTTATTTTCAAAAAGAAAATAACTTACATCTGCTTAATACAAATACCTACTTACTTAAAAATACTTAGAGTATTTACTTAACTTCGGTTATAAGCAACCTTGACCGTAAAAGACTAGTTTGTGCACTTTACATGGATCTGACTAAAGCATTTGACTATGTTGATCATAAAATTTTGCTAAATAAACTTGAAACATATGGTGTAAGAGGAAATGTTTTGAAACTCATTGAGTCATACTTGACTAATAGAAAACAAGCAACCGAAATTACGCGTATTTGTCATAAAGTAAAACAAGAAATTATATATAGATCGGAATACCGTGTAACTAAGTTCGGAGTTCCACAGGGAAGTGTTTTAGGCCCTCTTCTCTTTATAATTTATATAAATAATCTCCCTAAAGTAGTTTCCGATCAGATGGTCTTATTTGCAGACGATAGTACTGTGATGTTTACCGATACTTGTAGAACTCGTTTGGAGTCCACGATCAATGCTACTCTGGAAATAATAATTAAATGGCTCGAATGCAATAATTTATTAGTAAATCTTGATAAAACTCATATCATGACATTTTCTAACAATAATAAATCTAGCAATCAATCTGACATAAATATTAACTATTCAGGAATCAGTATTAGTAAGGTTGACGTAACAAAATTTTTAGGATTAAATTTAGACAAAAATTTGAATTGGAAAATACACGTTGGCAATTTGTGTAAGAAATTAAACCAATTCTCTTACGCTATGTACATGCTTCGTAAGGTGGTCAATGAGGCTGCTGTCATAACAGCTTACCATGGTTTTGTTGAGTCTGCTTTACGATATGGTATTATATTTTGGGGTAATTCCACTTTGAAAGAGCAAATATTTATAAGTCAAAAGAAATGTGTCAGAGCCATATGCAAACTACAAAAGACTGACAGCTGCAAACCTTACTTCACTCAACTGAGAATCTTAACATTGCCCTGTCTCTATATTTATGAAATATCAGTTTTTGTAAAGTGTAATATGGACCTTTTTGAAAACTTAAGAAGCTGTCGGAATAACCACAAAATCAAACTACCCCGAAATAAAACTGCGTTGTTGAACAAGAGTGTGCTATGTATGGCTGTTCGTGTGTACAATCACCTACCTAAACCTTTACTTGATACTTCAAGCCTTGTAGTATTCAAAGTGAGACTGAAAAAGTTACTATTGGAAAGGGCTTATTATTCAACCCATGATTATTTTAGTGACATTTTTTGTAATAGCACTATTTTATTGTAATTTAAAGCTCTGACATACCTACTTAATTTTGAAAATATGTATATTGCATGCGTACAACGCTGAATATGGCTGCTCCTAATTTGTATAGTATTATGTAACAACTGTACCTAACCTATATTACGCAATAAATTACTTTGATTTGATTTGATTTGATTTGATTTAAATAATAAGCTTTCAGTAATAAGATAAATTCAATTTATGTAGATAAAATGAGATTGCCGATATGCTTAAATCAATTTTACGTGGATAGGTACGGTACTATAACGCCACAATTATGTTATAAGCACAACCTAAAGCTAAAGTATTTTTTACTAAGTATATTACACAAAATATTAGGTATATTTTATACAAAAGGAGGGCCACGGTATTTTCTACAAGCCAACCGAAGGTTAAGGTTGCGGGAAGTCGGTGGATGGAAAAGGCTCAAGACAGTTCGTCGTGGAACTCTTTGGTGGAGGCCTATGTCCAGCAATTATGTTAAATTAAATGTTAAGTGGTCTCTGCCTACCCCTCTGGGAAATAGGCGTCATTCTATGTTGTACTAGCTGGTGCCCACGACTTCGTCTGCGCAGGATTAGTATAAATATAACATATATACTTACTTGACACTTATCGTCATGTTTTGGACAATTCACGCAATATCTTTATAAATTGTAGCCTATGTGTTATTCTGATGTATAAGCTATATTATTGTGAAGTTTCATTAAAATCCATTCAGTAGTTTTTACGTGAAAGAGTAACAAACATCCATCCATACTTACAAACTTTCGCGTTTATAATATTAAGTAGGAGTAGGTTAGTAGGATGTACCTATGCGATTCCTTCAAACTCATGTCAAAGTCAAAGTCAAAGTCAAAAGGCATTTATTTCAATAAAATCACTAGGATCACTTTGAAACGTCTAAGACTAGGTGAAGCTATGCCTGTTCCTCGCGACCAAGCCTAGAAGAATCAGGCAACAAACACGGCTTGGTGCCTATCCAATACCATGCATTTTCTTATTAGATGGTATTTATAACTTTCTTGCCACCTACATCTAAACGCCGCCTTTCATGAGAGTTACAATCTAATACCCACGTCAGTTTTGAAAGAAATCGTTTCTCAAAAGGTCCCTAATTTCCCCATCATGAGTGAGTCTGTGTTATTGGCAGAAGCAAATTACGAATTTTGTATTTCACCTTATTTTTAAACGATGTTACTGAATAAACCCCTACAACAGGTAACTTCGTAAATTAATAAAAACTAAGTTACTTTACAGTTTAACACGGGACTTGACAGATAAGCGAAACTATGAACGTAGCGAGAGGTTTCGTTTTTCGCTTGAGTCAAGAGTCTAGACTTCCTAAGTCAAAATTATTAGAGTAAGTGCGCTAATTATGGACCACCATAAGGATTTTATCAAATAAAACTCAGAATTTCAAAGTATAATCAGTCTTATGAATTCTAAACAGTTCTATAATTATTTAGGATCAAAAAAGATTAATAAAATTCTATTGAAACGTGTATGGTATTGACCGCAAATATAACTTTGTCTCCAATTTTAGGGGTAAAAAACGTGAACGTGAACTTGAGGTACGGAACCCTAAAAACTAGTAATTTTGCCGAAATGTTTTTCTGAACTTTTCTTTGCTTGTAGATATCATCCTAGAACATTAAAATTAAATATAAGTGACTGTTCATATTATAGACCACTAGTCCATATTCAAAACACAACGGTGGTCCACACATACGTTTTAAGTTTAATATTTTGTTCAGAAGATGTTTATAATCTATTGTTTATTGAAATGTAATATGAACAAATTGTAAAATAGCTCACCTTTCCCCTGGTTTAATCCACTTTCACAAAGAGTCATAACTGTTTTAATTAGGAGCTTACGAAGTTAAGTTAAAAATTACATCGCGCGTTGATAAAAACGAAAAATTACTCCGGTGAATACTTGCGCGCTCTATGCCGGCTTGCAAACGACAAGGGAGGCGCGAGAGGGTTGGTGCTTAGAGACAGGCGGCTCGATACAAAGAACGTTCTTTGAGAAAAGGCGGTAGTCCATAATGCAACCCCAGTCCATAATTGGCGCACTTACTCTACTCTTACTAAAAAAGTAAGTAGGTACCTACCTTGGTAGGTCTTTATCATGAATGAAACCCATTATGTCCTTTAAGAATCCCCCTTCAAACTGGATTTTGAAACTTGATGAGAGAGATTTTGAAACGAGTGATGTACCTTCTACACAATTTTTAATAGAAAAATTCATAAATTTCTAATCTTTCATATACTTACCTACCTAAATACTTTATAAATATTATAATGTACCTACTAGCTTCTGCCCGCGGCTTCGCTCACTTGGTACTTACCAACCCCCGTAACAAATATTTGTAGATTATGCAAACATTTGTCCCACAGCGGAAATCGAACCCAAACCCCTTGCATCTCAGGTGGGCACATAAATCTAGTTCAATTTTATTTCTTTAGTGCGAGTGCGTCTGAGACGGGGTTACTCTTGCGCCTCAGACGCAACCCCGACCACTTCGCCACCGAGATCGTCATGATTGAACCTTTTGACTGGCCTCATAGCTCAGTTAGTAGTAACGCTGCCTTCTGCGCTAGAGATCGCGGGTTCGATCCCCGCTCTGGACAAACATTTGTGTGATAAACACAGATGTTTGTTCTGTGTCTGGGTGTTAAAATATTTATCTATTATATATATATCAGTCTCTGGTACCCATAGTACAGGCAATGCCTAGTTTGGGATCAGTTGACCGTGTGTGATATGTCCGGAATATTTATTTATTTATATTATTTATTTATTTTGCGCCTGATCCGGGCACCCACCCCCCGCTTCATGGTACTTCTACTAGTTGTCGTATGTTACAGCATGACGGCTCCAGCCATATCCGTGGACATGCGTCACACGAAGCTGAGCGCGGAGGACGCTGCGCTCATCGCCGGCGAGGTGGTGAAGCCCTCCTGGGCGTCCCGCAACGAGGGCATCCACGAGAGGATCAGCTTCGGCGACACGCTGTGGGGCTTCGAGCTCGCTGGCGGTGCCTTCTACAAGACCCCGCTCAGGGTAGTTTATGTGAGTTCCGACTTCTTGATTGCTTGACATGAGGATGACAAAGAACGAATCAGTGACACGACTTTTATGTTATACGGAGGCAAACAGGCTTACGGCCCTCCTGATGGTAAGTGGTTACCGTCGCCTATTAACATTAGCAACAGCTGGAGCATTGCTAATGCGTTGCCTGCCGAACCCCTCCTCCCCTAAAGAGCTCTGGCAACCTTACTCATCGCAGGAACACAACACTATTTGAAACTGTCACTGATTCGGTCTTTGTCATCCTGAATTAGGTCAGTGAGCTGGGTGAGGTATGGTGCCTGAAAGGGGCGACCGTCGGAGAAAGAATCAGTGTAGTGAAAGGATTAAAGTGCGCTTCTTAGAGTGCACATTTCACAACATGTCTTCAAATTTTTCGGTTCTAGGACATGCCGGTTTCTTCACGATGTATTCCTTCACCGTTTGAGAGCACTAGTTAAGGGCACGAATGGAAAACCCATTCGTGCAGGACCGACCGATTCGAACCCAAGACCTGTGGATCGGAAGGCGGGGCCACAACCACCCCTCCACCATCACCGGTGCTCTCAACAGTCAACATCTGCGATGAAGTTTATTCGTGTAGGTAATTGTGACATATTGGTTCGATCTTTATCCAACTTAAGCCTCACACGGCATCATGTGTCGCCAAAAAGGGCGTAACGTGGCATTAAACTTCATGCAACGCTGAAATAGATTTCTATTTGTGCGCTACAGTGAAAATACTTGTGACGTTTCGGTTTATTTCAACAAGCCATAAAGGGCACAAGAAAACAATGGAGGCCCGTGGCCGATGGTGCACCAATCAAGGGCAGCCGACTTCTATCCCTTAGTTCCAAGAATTTATACTTGTAAAATTTTGATAAATGACTGTGTTGTCACCACACTGTTATTGTTAAGTTAAATCATTAATCAATTGATGTTAGACATTTTATTCTTTTATATAAAGTGCACCAGTGCAGAGCAATAAAATGGTTGGGAACTCCTGAACTATACAATGGTTTGTCAGTTGGTAATAGAAGTTTATCAACCAACAAACCATCCTTAGATAATTTGTCGGTAAGGAATAAAAATGTGGATTACTAACGAACAAACTAGATAGTTAGTCGGTTAAGAAAAATAAATACTAACCGTCCAATAAATCTTTTATTTACACAAAGAAACTTAAAACTAATACAAGTTAATATTTACAAAATACACAAGAAGCAGTTGAGCCATCTAAAGACCGTTACAAACTATCTATAGATAGCTCAACTGATCCAGATCACTACCAGTCGGACGCGTCCCCAAGACGCTGGCGGAATTGCCACGCTGGATGGCAATGTTAATGCGCTAGGCCAAATAAGAGCCAGCTCTCGGGTCACGCGTCGCTTCGATCAGACGTCCTGATATCTTTTTGAAAACCCGGAGGGCCCCGTTTCCCCACGGACCCAGGGTCTCAACCCCAAAAGGCTCAAATATGTAAGCCCTATCAAGACTAACAGGCACTTTTCGAATTAAGTATAGAAAACTCCTTCTTGCTTCTCAAATTAATGTATAGCCCACTCACCATAACATGCGCACGCTCGACCAGGGAAGTGTTAAAAGATTTTTCCCTGGCGTATGCTGTGGAAATTACCACCGATTTTCTCCTTGACTGCACTTGTGTATGCATGTTTAGTACAACACTTCATTACTGACCGACCTATGTAGGTACTTACTTGCGATTTTCACTACCCGTTGTTTTCCCAAATGATATACCGCCGCCATACACAGATTAATAATAAAATTAACGCACAAAACTTTTTTTTTATTTTTTATTACACAGATTAAATTATAGATATTATACCTTACCTACCCAATATACGTTTTATCTTTATTTTATTTTATTTGACTTATTATTTTTATTTTTTTATTCTAATATAATTCTTTTTTTATTTACAAGCTTTTCGACCTACCTTTGTTAAATGTGACGTCACCCTACTCAAGGTCCTGCCTGAAAACCAGCGCTGCTTTGCATGGCTTTTTGTCATGTAAAGCAGCAATAAGCTGAGTCAGGGCCTGTTTGGCCTGCACCCGACACAGAGCGAGACTAGTTCGCACCTACTGTTTACAGGTGGATGCCTGCCTGCCTATAAGGTGGGCAGGTGTCCTTATGTTTATTCTTTGTTGTCATTTGTGTTTTTAATATCCTTGTATTATATGTTCCCATGTCTGTTCTGTGTTTTCGTGTGTATGTCAAATAAACGTATATTCTATTCTATTCTATTCTATTAACATATTTGCGCCTTTTGAGATCCTCGGCCGAATCTGCCGCCGCACCCGCCCTAACTGATGTCCCCGGAAGATGTGTGCGCGCTAGTGTATCAACACAAGTAGCGTCCCACACCATAGGCCTACCCTTCTCCCAAGGGACCAAAGTCATACCGTCAGGCCGCTTACCATAATCACGTAGCAGACCATTCGGTTCGAGAATGGCTGGAACGTTAATGCAGGTAAGAGCCCGGCGGATGATGTCATTAAGGCTAGCGTGGCGGGATATTCTTCCGGCAGCCCTAGTGCACGATAATCCGTGGTGACCGAGCTGATCGACCGCCGTACCACACTGGCACTGATGAGGTGCACAACAACGCGCACCCATCCGAAGACAGGTTGCAAGACGGAAGGTGACAGAATCCATTAAAGTACCAATATGTTGTGAAGGAAGTGCTTGCAACCGTCCAATTAGATGGACCTCGTGGTTGGTCGGTTGGTAATAGACGCTAAATTGTATCTTGATGGTCCGAATCAAAGATTTTGGAGCCCGTGCTTCTCTCTGGCTTATTATTATAAGCTTTTAAGGTACTAGCCCGCGGTTTCGCTCGCGTGGTACCTAGATAAAAACCAGCCTATATTCCATTCTTTTTGAGCCGTGGTGGCCCCAGCTGAAGAATAGGCCCCTCCATATCTTCCTATCCGCGGATGTCGTAAGAGGCGACTAAGGGAAAAAAGCTAGGGGATGGGCAGCAGCGTCCCTCATTTTAACAACGATAGCTCTAACTGCGCTCGCCAACCCGCATGCCCAGCGTGGTGAGTATGAGCAAATCCCCCCACATGATAAGGAATTCGCTCTGTCTGTGGGGAGGCCATGTTCAGCAGTGGACGTCATACGGCTGAAATGGTGATGATGATATTCCATTCTACAAACATACAAATATCGTCACAAAGTTTCGCTTTTTTAGTGTTAGTACAATTTAAGGCTACCTGCCGTAGGCTCAAGTAGCCACATCGAGAACATTATTGTCTGTCTGCAGGTGAAGCCCGGTAGCCGCGCGGAGATGGCCTCCATCCGTCAGGGGGACACGGTGTTGCGCATCAACGACATTGACACGAGCACCCTCACGCTGCAGGAGGCGCACGACATCGTGCTGGAGTCAGGCATCCACCTCAGGATCTCCGTCACTTCGTGAGTACTCTCACACTAAGTACTCAACGCAGTTGCGCGAAAGGATACTCTACGAGGCGCACTTTTATCCTTTCACTACACTGATTCTTTCACCGACGGTTATAAGCCCTTTTCAGGGCCACAATACCTTAACCTGGTCATGGCCTTATACAAGATGATCAAGAAAGAATCAGTGACATGACTAGCAAGCAAGGATATAATTTCGTTAACAAAAATCAAGCTGGAACTCGATATCCACTTCAGCATGGAGAGCGCTGGTGGACTGGCCCCTACTTTCTTCACAGGTCGTGGGTTCGAATCCCGGTCGTGCGCGAATGGATTTTCCATTAGGAAAATTTATATGCTCTATTACTAGTGTTCTCAAACGGTGAAGAAAACATCTTAGAACCTAAAAATTCGAAGACATTTAACACGTGAACGAAAAGCACTACAGATTCTTTCATCGACGGTCATATGCCCTTTTCAGGGCGACCATACCTCAACCTGGTCATTGATCTAATACAGGATGACCGGATTAGCCATTGGAACTTGACAAGTCGACAATGCAACGTACGTTTATATTTACTTGATTTGTCCCAAATGTAGAAACGATCCGTAGTAACCAGGAGACAGATTAACTTTCTCTTTTGTTTTAGGCCCGATGACGACGTCGATGCTTACTACGCTTATGAAGATTCCATTGTAAGTAGACTGTTTCGGCGGTTCTCTCTAGATCACCTGAGAGAGTGAGGCTCAAAAGAAAAGTAATCTAATTATAATCCCTAATAAATAAGAGCTTATAAAAATGTGAAAAAAAAGAAGACAAATGTGAGCTTCAACAAATGATCTAAGGGCAGCACATGCTACACTTGATGAAATAATCTAGTATGTTATGTGTGGATTCATTACAGGCTGAAATGAACCGCCTTGCGGAGGAACTGCGGAAGGCGAAGGAAGCCGAGAGGATCCGCAGAGCTATTGAGCAAGCAGTAAGTATCTACCATAATAATATCAGCAAATCAAATCAAAAGGATCATTTCAATAAACACACTAGGATCACTTAGAAACTATGTGAAGCTATGCCTGTTCTTCGCGACCAAGCCTAGAAGAATTAGGCAACAAACACGGCTTGGTGCCTATCATTTTTTTCGATGATCTTTTTTCACTAAATGGAATGTAAAGCTTCAGTGTGACGCTGATCGAACTAGGTAAGGCTCAAAAGAAAAAAAAGAATCATCATCATTTCAGCCATACAACTTTCACTTCTGAACATGGCCTCCCCCACAGACAGAGCATATTCCCTATCACGTGGGGGGGTTTTGCCCATACTCACCACGCTGGGCATGCGGGTTGGCGAACGCAGTTAGAGCTATCGTTGTTAAAATGAGGGACGCTGCTGCCCATCCCCGAGCTTTTTTCCCTTAGTCGCCTCTTACGACATCCGCGGATAGAGATATGGAGGGGCCTATTCTTTAGCCGGGGCCACCACGGCCAAAAAAAGAACATCTGCCGCTAAAAGAATTGTTTTCTGAAAATATAATCCAAACTGCAAATATATTTGCGAAGTATGTGTGGTGTAACTTTGAAAGATAGAGTGAGGAACAGTGTGATAAGAGAGCGTTGTGCAGTGAAAGGTATGGTGAGATGGTTTGGTCATGTAAAGAGGATGAACGAAAGAAGATTGACGAAACAGGTGTATAAGGAGAGTGTGAATGGGACCGTTGGAAGGGGAAGACCTAGGCGTACGTTTAGTGACCAAATCGGTGACGTTTTGGTCACTAAACGTGACCCCAAACCGACGAGCATGTATGACGAATTTGATGAGAGTGAATGAAGCAAAAGAGGTATGTCAGGATCGTAACAAGTGGAAAGCCGTGGTTTCTGCCTACCCCTATGGGAAATAGGCGTGATTTTATGTATGTATGTAAAATCTGAACGCGTCTTAATAATGCATAATAAATTTCAGGCACGCAGCTGCAACCTGCCGTGGCCGTGGGTGAAGAGAAAGATCATCATCTACCGAGAGTCCAACTGCTTCCTAGTGCCCAGCTCCTACGAGAATAAACACAAGTAAATGTTTGTACGTACGGCCATAACAAACTGGCCCACTGCACCCTGAAAATTGCCTTTTACCTACGTCTTTTTTCTTCGGCAAAACAATACAGCCTACCCTAGATACTGGAACGTAGGTCGGAAAGGTGGGGCCTTTGACTAGAAGCCTGGATGCTGTAGACTGATAAAAAACAAACCCAAACAATAAGACAATACACAATAAAAATAATCATAATACTAGCTTATCATTTCTTGTTTCAGGGAGAAGTATCCAGACTTACCTCACGTGAGATACACAGACGATATCTGTGAGATCAACAGAGGAACCCAAATCGAAGCCAAACCGAAAGGTAAAGGCCCTCAAACGAATTCACAAGAAGAACAACCCACAGACAATGTTGTTGATTTCGATAACCTATCAAATGTTATGGACGAAAAAGAGCAAAACAAAATTATAGATGAAATTCTCGAAGAAAAAGAAGATGCCGACAAAAATTTTCCAAGCGATGTTGAGGAAACGTCTCACAGTGATATTGAAACTGCTCACAGTGACACGAATGGAGAAGTTTTGGGACCTGATAATGAGGAGGATGGTTTGACCCCCACGACTGAAAACGAAGAAGTAGAACAACATGTTAACGAAAACGTAGCTGATAGATTAGAACCTGAAACAGACAACGGAAATGAAGTTCTAGAAGAAATTACCGAAAGCCAAACGAAAGAGGAAATCGAAAGAGATACCAGCAATGAAGTAGATAATAGTCTTAGTGTAAAAGAAGAAGAGAGTGAAGAAAATATAGATAATGAAGTAGATATGAGTGTAGCACCTACCAGTGACTTTGCCAATGAAGAGGACGCTGTTAATAAGAGTGAAGAGGATAGTGTTGTTGATGGTATTGTAGGTGATGGTGACTTCAATGATTCGACAAACGAAAGGTAGACACCATTCCATATAGGTAGGGAAAAACTAAATGTTTAAACATATAATGCTTAGTTATTATGTTTTAAATAAAATAATGGTAGCTCATTGCTCATTGCTAGCTAGTAACTACTTCTTGATATTCGTTTTATTATTGTATTGATCTTAAACAAGAAGATACTTGACATACATTTATAATAATAATAACTTATAAAGATGCTTATATAAGACTTACCTATATAGAAGAAGATACAAGTTGTTCTTCAAAATATAATTACATATTTTTGTTTTTTTCCCGCTTTTATTCTTTATTTATTGATTTGTAGGAAAACCAACAGTGTTAATCACTTATGGATAACTTAGTGCAAGCAGAAAGCCTTATAGGTAGGTTTTAAGGACTGGCCTCATAGCTCAGTTAGTAGTGACTCTGCCTTCTGCGCTTGAGGTCGCGGGTTCGATCCCCGCACTGGACAAACATTTGTGTGATAAAAACAGATGTTTGTTCTGTGTCTGGGTGTTAAATATTTATCTATTATATATATCGGTCTCTGGTACCCATAGTACAGGCTATTCCTAGTTTGGGATCAGTTGACCGTGTGAATATATCCGGAATATCTATCTATCTATTTAACGTGTAGAAAAAGAACTAAAGTCACACAGTGCCAACACGTCTTGATAGAATAAGCCCCTAATACCTATAGGTACACATGAATAATCTAGTAGATACATTTCATAAATTATGCCACAATACAGATGGAGATAGGAGGCGCGTAGTAAAGGTGAAAATAACATAAGTTAATAGTTAGGTATACGATTTTTGAGTAAGTGTTTGCTTTGTAAATTATATAGTTGAAGCTCACCTTTGTCTTTTTTTTCTCATTTTTATAAGCTCTTATTTATTATAGATTATAATTAGATTATTTTTCTTTTGAGCCTCACCTAGTTCGATCGGCACCACACTGGAGCTTTAAATTCCATTTTGAAAAAAAGGGTCACCGAAAAAAATGATAGCCGTGTTTGTTGTTCGATTCTTCTAGGCTTGGTCGCGAGGAACAGGTGTGGCTTCACCTAGTTTCTAAAACGATTCAAAGTGATCCTAGTGATTATATTGAAATAAACGCCCTTTGACTTTTTTTTATATGCTTTACTGTGACAACACTTAAACTCTTTATTAGGTTAAAATTGTCCCTACCAATGCTGTGTTCTCCTGTAATTGGCTATTGTACCAGTCTTAGTCTACGTAGCTTAATATTTGTTAAATGTTTGATACATGTGCTGTTGGCGATCCTATTTAAAAAATAAATAAATAAACACTTCAAAGGTAACGAATTATCTTAGTGCACCTAAATAGATTCTAGAAAAAAACACTACTAATATGTATACCCATATATGCTGATGATGGCACTTATAATTATAAATGCGAAAGTTGCTCTGTTTCTCTGTTTTTGTCTGTTTGTGCTTTCACGATTAAACGGCTAAACCTATCTTGATAACATTTGCTATGAGGACAGCCTACACCGCGAGGAAGGTCATAAGATTTTCATCTGTTTCATCATCATCATCATTATTCTACCCGTTTGAAGTCCACTGAACATCGGCCTCCCCCACAGATTATCAGAGTGACTTCCTATCATGTGGGGGGAATTTGCTCATACTCACCACGCTGGGCACGCGGGTTAGCGAGCGCAGTTAGAGCTATCTTTGTGAAAAAAGGGGACGCTGCTGTCATCCCCTAGCTTTTATTCCTTAGTCGCCTCTTACGACATCCACGGGTAGGAGATATGGCGGGGCCTATTCTTCAGCCGGGGCCACCACGGTCTGTTTCATCATAGTTATTAAATAAAACACGCTTTCACCGAATTTTTCGAAGTAAATTGCTATCTTCAGACAGTTTCGACTTCAAAGACTCCTTTCAAGTGAGAATTGTTAATGAATCATTCTCCTGAACGAGATACGCTTACATTTTTAATTAAGAAGCGATACCAAGCTTTGTTACTTTCTACGCTTCGTTAACTTAACAGGCTCATTCATAATATGTATGATATCCTGAAAGGATTCTACACACTATTAGCACTAACGTTTGTTCTACGACTTTTGGAAATTCAAGTATTTTCATTGAAAAAACGCGCGGGCTCGATTCGCGCGCGGGACAAATATTTGCATGTTATACGGAGGCAAACAGGCTTACGGCCCACCTGATGGTAAGTGGTTACCGACGCCTATTGACATCAGCAACACCTGGAGCATTGCTAATGCGTTGCCTGCCGAACACCTCCCCCCCTAAAGAGCTCTGGCAACCTTACTCACCGCAGGAACACAACACTATTTGAAACAAATAATGTTATTTGGCTGCGATCTTCTGTAAGGCGGAGGTACCTCCCCAGGCGGGCTGCTCCAATTTAGAGCGAGAAAATCCCGCTGTGCCCTACCTCTCGTGAAAATGTATGTGACTGTTGGGTGTTAGTTATTTTATTTAGTTAAACTACATATATAATTGCGTAACAAATAATCTTGAGCTTTTTTGCATGTAAATATAGTTACAATCAGAACTAAAGGTAAGTAAAATAAAGAGGACAATAAATTCAATGTAGGTTAATAACACTAAAAACAGTCGATATTGATTTACATACGCAATAAAGTTTTGTAGCGTATTTTACGATGCGCGTAGGTAACCGAATGTCATGTCGGTACGGCGGGTAAAGCCGCGGTTCCTTAAAGAGCGACCGCCGCTACATACTAACTTAAGGCCAATGAAAAGCGAGATACTATTATTTTGTACTAGCTTCCGCCAGCGGCTCTGCTCCGTGGTACTTACGTAAAAAGTAGCCCATATGCTATTCTAAGTATAGAACTCTATCTAATTGGTTGAGCTATTACGGCGTTATTGAACAACAAACATCCAAAACATCCTCACAAACTTTCGTATTTATAATATTAGTAGGATCAGCGCCGTGGTGGCCCCGGCTGAAGAATAGGCCCCTCCATATCTACCTATCCGCGGATGTCGTAAGAGGCGACTAAGGGAAAAAAGCTAGGGGATGGGCAGCAGCGTCCCTCATTTTAACAACGATAGCTCTAACTGCGCTCGCGAACCCGCATGCCCAGCGTGGTGAGTATGGGCAAATCCCCCCCACATGATAAGGAATTTGCTCGTGAAAGTGGACGTCAAACGGCTGAAATGATGATGTTGAGGATCAGCGATTTAGTGACTGCATCGACAGTGATATTGATTCTGCTGTTGCAATTTCCTAATGATAGCGTTAAAATTATAAGTACGTAAAATTACACGTTAACCCCTCGTGGAAACAGGTAGTGATTTTACGTAAACACTGTGTTATGTGAATTTCATATTTTTTCTATTATCTTACACTATAGTTAACCTGTTACCTTTTAAGTGAGCGGAATACAAAATGTGGATTCAAATTGGTTCAAGTACGACATAATATATTTAGCCTAATAAAACTGTGAATCCTAGATAACTGAAATATAGTAGATTATGCAACAAGGGCTTAAAGTAGTGTATTATGTCGCGGGCGCTATATTGAACCCCGAGAACGAGGGATTCTATGGTTAACTCCAGAGCGGAGCGAGGGAGTTAAGGCAAGAATCCTGAGTACGAGGGGTTCAAGATCGCCCAAGACAAATACACATTTAAGCCCGCGATGCATACTCTACTTTTTATACTTTCTGCGAGGCAATTGAAAACAATGACTGTTAAGTAGACTGTAAAGAAATTATTTTTCAGGAAGTAAGTTTCCAACTATACCAGAGGCTTCAGATTGTATGCATTCTGGAGTCGAATCAAAATCACTGTCGTCGTCACTTGACAATTTTTAGAAGTTTATTCGAATCGGAACTGAATTTCGGTGTAGTTAACAGCACAGCAGTTTGAGCGCTTGGCGCCTTTTTTTCTTTTTTTGTAGTCTATTCTGTAGTGGTCAGTTCGACATTCGAATAAATCCTTCTTCGTGCGCGGTTGAAAATGAATTTGGTAAAAAGTTTTCATGTTTTTCTTTTTTTTAATTTGTAGGCAGTGCAAAGAAAATGATAACATACAGCCTAATTAGAATAAAATCTCATTGCACCCAAACATTTTTGAAACCAACCTCGATCAAGCACGACTACATGGGTTGCATTCCAAATTCAAATCACATTATGCCCCATGGGAAATAATGAAATTCAGTACAACATTATGACCCGGCTAGACCGTAGGGCTGTAATGACTTACTTTAGGAAAGGTTTGCATGACACATAATATGCCATTGACGAGCAGGTAGTATAAAAAATAAATTATGGTCTGTTTATTAGCTTATTTTATTTATTTATTAAATTCACAAAGCAGATTACAATCAAATAACTATAAAAATAAAAGCATAACATTCTTAGATCTAGATTCGTAATCACATATGTGAATACGACATAATTTAAGTGTTGCATGCATACCAGTTGAAATTACCCTAAAACTAGAAACAGCAAAGAAAAATAAAAAAAAATTATACATTATTTTGTTTCACTATATAAAAACAACAAGCCGCTTATACCTACTGATATTTTTATCAAAAATATCCACGTTATTTAATTTTGGATTAGAATTTGCTAACTCGTTATACAGATGACACATACGAGGGAGAGGATCATGGAATGATACATTGTTTCTATACAGTCCTAAAGTAAAGGTTATCTTGTATATATAAAAGAACAAGGACTGATTCCACGATCAACGCACAGCCCAAACCGCTGAAGTTATAAAGCTGAAATTTGGACAGTAGCTGCCTTATATACCAAACACATCCACTAAGTAGGGATTTTCAAAATATCAACTCCTAAGAGGGTGAAAAGGGGTTAAAACGTTTGTATGAAAAATCGTATTCCTTGAACCTACAGTATCGAAACTCACTAAAAATAATGAATGATAGAAATAAGGAAAAACTGTATTTTTAGATTTTCAAAACTACCCCTTAAAAGGGTGTAATGAGATGTCAAAGTTGGTATGGGAGAATCATAACGCATGGAGAGATTTATCTGAAACTTGGTACAAATACTCATAAAGTCAAATAATGAAATACGTATTTAAGGGTTTTTCAAAAATGCCCCTTTTTATCAAGATACCACGCGAGTAAAGCCGCGGGCGTACGGCTCCGTAAATCCACTGAAATAAGTCCGTCGCGTTTCAACAGTCTTGGACACCTTGCTTTATTCATGTCCCACCCAACCGACGCTTCGATTTATGTGATACAAGAAAATACAATCTCGATCTCTCAATTTTTCTAACATGTTGTAGATCCGTGCATGAAAGGATTTTTCTATTTTATTTATAAAAAAATTATGTGCTCAATCTGTTTATACAATGTGATTCATAACATGTATATCAACGAAAAGTATTTAATATGTATTTGATAACGATATTTTTTTATATACCTTTTATTTTTAATATAATTTACGGAACTAATACATTTTGTATCTGATGTTTTTGTATAGGTATAATATTGTAAATAATTTTAATATTTTGTCTGACGAATCTAAGTACATGTAATATGTCTAAAGAGAAATAAAGATTATCATTTATCATTTATCATTTATCATAAAGAAATAATATTTGCGAACAAAACATCAATATTTTAATTTTTTAATTTTTTTCACCAACTTTCAAAAAACAGGTGTTTTTGTATGTTTATCATCTTTAGAACTAAGAAATAAACGTACAAGAAGTTCATAATCAAGATTGCTACCTAAAACAGCTGATTCATTGAGATTGACCTGATTTGACCCCAAAACAGCTGATTTTCGCATAGGGTTTTTTCAATGAAAAATATCGAATTTCCAAAAGTCGTAGAAGAAACTTTATTGCCAATTGGGTGTAGAATAAGCCTCTTTCGGGTTGGCATACATATTATGAATCATCTTGTATAAAAGAACAAGGCCTCAACGTGCGATCAACGCACAGCCCAAACCGCTGAAGCTATAAAGCTGAAGTTTGGACAGTAGCTGCCTTATATGCTAAAAACATCCACTAAGGAGGGATTTTTAAAATAATCTCCTAAAAGGGTGAAAAGGGGTTAAAACGTTTGTATGAAAAAGCGTATTCCTTGAAGCTATAGATTTGAAACTAACTTAAAATAATTACTTAAAAACTTGGTACAAATCATCATCATCATCATCATCAGCCTGTAGAAGTCCACTGCTGGACATAGGCCTCCCCTAAAGAGTTCCACGACGAGCGGTCTTGAACCTTCTCCATCCACCGACTTCCCGCAACCTTCACAATGTCTTCGGTCCATCGGGTGAGGGGCCTTCCAACACTGCGTTGCCCGGTTCGTGGTCGCCATTCGAGAACCTTTACTCCCCAACGGTTATCGGTTCTGCAAGCTATATGGCCCCACTGCCACTTCAACTTGCTAATTCTGAGAGCTATGTCGGCCTTGGTTCTTCTACGAATTTCCTCATTTCGGATCTTATCACGTAGTGAAACTCCTAGCATAGCTCTCTCCATAGCCCGTTGTGCAACTTTGAGCTTGTGTATGAGGCGAATAGTTAACGGCCAAGTCTCAGTGCCATATGTCATCACTGGTACAAATACTCAAAGTCAAATAATGAAATACGGACTTTAGGGTTTTTCAAAACTGCCCCTTTTTATCAAGATACCGCGCGAGAAAAGCCGCGGGCGTACGCTAGTAAGCAATGTGCTCAAAACGTGCAGGAATACATCGTGCGGAAACCATTGAGAACCTTATAAGGTCAATAGGCGTGCAACCGACCACGTACCATACTAACTACTTCATCATCATCATCAGCCTGTAAAGTCCTCTGCTGGACATAGGTCAAAAAGTGCCACGACGAACGGTCTTAAGCCTTTTCGACTCACCAACATCCCGCAACATTACAAAGTCGTCGGTCCATCGGTAGGGGGCCGACACTGCGTAGTCCGGTTCGTGGTGGTTGGTAGAGCACCTTTATTTCCCAATTGATGTCGGTTACTCTTAACTACATTGAAAAGTGGTAATGTGGCCTAAGTCCCCCCTATTTAAATTTTCAAGGTACTGAATGCGCCGAAGATCTGAAGGGCTTTTTTAAAGCATCGGAAAGATTCCCGATGAGAAACATCAGCTTTTCTCAACCCGGCGAGCGTGCAGCTCGGAAGCTGTTGCAGTAACTGCTCGCGAACGTATTCGTTTTTTGGACGCTTCTTACATAGCGCACTCTTCAGCACTTAGGAAAATAATAATATTGAGTTTTACCAAGGACTTTAATATGCCAAAAGCTCTCTTAAATGCAGGTAAATCCACCAGCTGCTTCAATCTAGGGGTCGTTCATTGAACTGGATCTATTGAGTAAATTCAATTGGTCTATTTGTCTAGCTGTGAACAGGTCTGGCTGCTTTGTAATGGCGGCCTTACACCTCTTAAATTAGCATAATTAGCATCGCAAAACTGCAGGTGTACCCTCGTACCAGTTGCCACTTCAAGGCCGCAGTTGTAAAACGAGTTGTAAAATCACAATTGTTAAAATTCATCAGCCCGTCAGAATCGGCCTCAGTAACCAATTTTGACATTCCCAGAATTGAAATTAGTATGTTCAATATTGACACACTTTGATTTTTGAAATCGTCAAACGTCAAAATTACTTACTGAGGCCGATTCTGAGGCCATGGTCTGCAATGTGAGCAAGTTATCACTTTTCACATTTCGAAAAGTTTAGGTACTACCACAGACCCAGACCCGGAACAAATATTTACAGATCATGCAAACATTTGTTCCACAGCGGGAACCAACCCGCACCCGCTGCGTCTCAGATGAGCACGCACCCGCTGCGCCACCGAGGTCGTCACGCTACCCAGGTCGTCAATTACTTTACATTACGGGCATGTAAGCTTACTCTGTAACCGTACGGCAGTGTTAGTACGCAGTGTAATACGTGTCAGTCAATGTGTCATGGCGACTTTGGCATTGTTCCAAAAAAAAACGAAGAAAAACATATATTCTGTGGTTGCGCTAAAATATCGCTACGCCGTAGACATGCTACGGTATAGCTACGGTGCTCGTAGAGATGCTACGATTTTAGATCTCCGGGGAGGCCAATGATGATGATGATGAATTTGGAGCTTTTAATGATGAAATTGCTTCAAAGAAAGTAAGTACCTGCCTATTATTTTCCAACTTTCTCGATTCAAAATATAAGTATAATGAAAGGGTGATTACGCTATGAGAGCCAGTTAAAATCTAATTTACGTTTAATTGTTTCATTCCAATAGACCCGAGTTTGTTGAGTGGCTGGAGAAGGGTGTTTCATTTTTATACAGAAAACTAAGAAAATATTTTAATTTCTTTAGAAATTCAAGTTATTGGCGGAAAATAATGATAATTTGATATTAGTGTAAGTTTCAAAATAATTATATAAGGCGAATAACCAGGGCAGTGATACAGGTCATCCATTTACTTTGATGTATTAATCACAAAATTTTCGGGTTCCGAAAAGGCTTTAGTACCGTAGACCACATCCACACGCTTCGGCAGATTATACAGAAGACCGAAGAGTATAATCGACCATTATGTCTAGCGTTTGTGGACTACGAGAAAGCCTTCGATTCAGTCGAGACCTGGGCAGTGTTACGGTCACTACAGCGGTGCCAGATCGACTACCGGTATATCGAAGTGTTGAAGTGTTTGTACAGCAAAGCCACCATGTCTATCCGACTCCAGGACCAGAGTACAATTCCTATCCAATTGCAAAAAGGGGTGAGACAGGGAGATGTCATTTCTCCGAAACTGTTCACCTCTGCATTGGAGGATGTTTTCAAGCTTCTGCACTGGGACGGACAAGGCATCAACATCAATGGCGAATACATCACTCACCTTCGATTCGCCGATGATATAGTCATAATGGCAGAATCGCTAGAGGACCTTGGCGCAATGCTCAGAGACCTCAGTACCGTCTCCCAACAGGTGGGTCTTAAAATGAACATGGGCAAGACAAATATCATGTCCAATGCTCATGTCGCACCCATACCGGTAAATGTTGGGAACGATACCATTCAAGTTGTAGATCACTATGTCTATTTGGGTCAGACGATTCAACTAGGTAGGTCCAACTTTGACAAAGAGGTCAACCGACGAATCCAACTCGGATGGGCAGCGTTTGGGAAACTTCGTCATATCTTCTCGTCACAGATACCGCAGAGCCTCAAGACAAAAGTCTACAATCAGTGCATGTTGCCAGTGATGACATATGGCACTGAGACTTGGTCGCTAACTATTGGCCTCATACACAAGCTCAAAGTCGCTCAACGGGCTATGGAGAGAGCTATGCTCGGAGTTTCGCTGCGTGATAGAATCCGAAATGAGGAAATCCGTAGAAGAACCAAGGTCACCGATATAGCTTTCAGAATTAGCAGGTTGAAGTGGCAGTGGGCTGGCCATATAGCTCGCAGAACCGATAACCGCATGGCCTGAAGTCGCTCTGCCCCTCGACAGCTAAAATGCCATTTTGCAGTGTCTTTACAGTTTTTGCTTGCATCATATTTTAAGTATTATTTAATTATATAAGCATTAGGTACATATTTCATCAAGTGTAGCGTGTGCTGCCCTTAGATCATTTGTTGAAGCTCACATTTGTCTTCATTTTTTTCACATTTTTATAAGCTCTTATTTATTAAGGATTATAATTAGATTACTTTTCTCTTGAGCCTCACCTAGTTCGATCGGCACCACACTGAAGCTTTAAATTCCATTTTGTGAAAAAGGATCATCGAAAAAAATGATAGGCACCAAGCCGTGTTTGTTGCCTGATTCTTCTAGGCTTGGTCGCGAGGAACGGGCATAGCTTCACCTAGTTTCTAAGACGTTTCAAAGTGATCCTAGTGATTTTATTGAAATAAATGCCTTTTGACTTTGACTTTGACTTTGACTAACCGTTGGGGAACAAAGGTTCTCGAGTGGCGACCACGAACCGGACGACGCAGTGTTGGAAGGCCCCCCACCCAATGGACCGACGACATTGTGAGGGTTGCGGGAAGTCGGTGGATGGAGAAGGCTCAAGACCGTTCGTCGTGGCACTCTTTGGGGGAGGCCTATGTTCAGCAGTGGACTTCATCAGGCTGATGATGATGATGATGATGATGATGATTAATCACAATGTATTAACAATTCTCAGTAACAGGGTGTCCCAGAAATAGGGTCAAAAAGGAATGCGGCAGATGTGATATCTCGAAAAAAACAAGTTACAAAAAAAATCCCTGTGATTTTTTTGTTGAGGTCGATATTAACCCTCGCAACATGCATTTGAAATGACTCCCAGCTACTTTGACCTGGCCGTCGTTCCATTTTGTGGGGGGCCGTCCTATCAAAAATGGTTGCGATTTTCACATGCCACGTTGGTCATGCGGGGATTGTTGTTGCCCATCCCCTAGCTTTTTTCCCTACGTCGTCTTTTACGATATCCACGGGTAGATATAGGGGCCCATTCTTTAGCCGGGGCCATCGCGGCTTAATACTTAAACAGTAGATAGTAATAATGTTTTACCACCATACCTCAACCTGGTCTCTGTCCTAATAATACAGGGTGACCAAGAAATAATCAGTGACAGACAGAAGAATAATGTTTCGCTCATTGAATTTAAACAAGACATTGAATAAGATATTACTCTCGTAGCTTCCCTCTCCTAGCAAATATTTTGAATTTGAATTCCTGTTTTCCAGAAGTAAGTACCTACGAGTTCATTGGATTCCGCGATTGATATGCCAGACGCTCAAAGCGTTGGCTTATTAATAATTCATAGTATCGACCTAATCGGAGCCATTGAGTCCAAAATACCTAAACAATCATTCACTTTGCGTTTTTATAACTCTTTGGGGGTCCCTACTATACCTACTACATAAAGGAACCTACAATAATTTTTTAAAAAAAAATTAGGAATGTAGTGTGTGAATTTGATCAGTAAATAAATACTTTTTTTACTTTTTTATATCTCCGATCAGTCTTCGGACTGTGAGCAGGTTTAGTGTGGGTATACGGGCTTGTAGGAGTTCTTGCTCCAGTCTTGGTGCTTCATGGTCGATCGAGTTCTATGATATGCTGTCTGCGTAGCCTTTTAGGGTAACTGATGGTAGCGAAATATAAATAAATAAATAAATATTCCGGACATATCACACACGGTCAACTGATCCCAAACTAATAGGCATAGCCTGTACTATGGGTACCAGAGATTGATATACATAATAGATAAATATTTAAATATTTAACACCCAGACACAGAACGTATTCATCACACAAATGTTTGTCCTGTGCGGGAATCGAACCCGCAACCTCTAGCGCAGAAGGCAGAGTTACCACCAACTGAGCTATGAGGCCAGTCAAGTTGCGAGCTTTTGGTTTTCTACGTATTTTATACCAGGTCATTATTAAATGGCCATGGGTCTTATTCTACACCCAATTGGCAATAATGTTTGTTCTACGACTATTGGAAATTCAAAATTTTTCATTGAAAATCCTTATCACCTGTAACTTCTGGACTCCTGACATTTCATCATTTAGTAACGAATTTGTACATATTTGTCAGAATTTGTACTCTGTAGTCTAAGGCTCGTATTCAGAGACACGACTCAAACTTAGATTTATTCACAGATCAGCTGAAGTCTATTTAAGTATTGAAACTCTCTCAAACATAGCTTTTATTCAAGAACGGTACTCAAACTACTCTCAGTTGAATCGAGTCTCAATCTGTACTCAAATGTTCTCGTTTACATTTTGATTTATTTATAATTTTCGATCCGTTTTACGCAGAAATTCAAACAGCCAGGGTGGAAATAGAACAGAACTATAAAGTGAAGTATAAATATGCATCAAAGTACGTGTAACGGAACGAAAATGTCATTTAATTAATGTCTAATCAAATCTAAACTCAAGCACCGATTTCGTCTGATTGACGTTTCAGAATAAGCATTTACTCAGTTGAACTGTGATCATTGAATCTATACATAAAAACTGTTCAAGAATTAGAATCTCGACTCAAATCGAGATTTAAGTACAGATCAACGCTTGAGTCTTGTCTCTGAATACGAGCCTAAGACATTTTGCAATATATACCTTTTCCACACAAACGACAAATTCATCACTAAATGATGGCATGGTCAGGAGTCCAGAGGTGCTCTTGTCTAATTTCAATGTTCTTGCTGCGTTGACGAGGGCTTATATTACAGGCTACGACTTTGACATACCTATTTGACTTACATATTTGATCGCAATTTGTAGCTATGGTGGCCGCAAACATTCTACCATAAGTACGAGTTTCTGAGAAAATTGAAAAGTGGTTTGCTCAAAATTGGAGGTTTCTAAAAATATTTTTTTTGTTCAGAAATTAAATGTCTGGAGATCTCTACCCGAACTTATTCAATTTGTGTTGATTGGATTTATTGATGAATAAAAAAACAAGCTACATATTAAAAGTGGACAACGCCTTTCCTGTGGCCGACCTAAACTAAAAGAGATATATACATCCAAAAAAATAAATAAGGCATGAAAATGAAATGATATAAACGGAAAGTAAAAACAAAATAAAATGAAAAGTCTACAGGCTACATTTGAATTTATAAAATAAGAAATTGCTGAACTTTTTTCTCTCTCACTTGATCATGAAGATCCAAATATGTAGATTACTTGATCATGAAGATCAAGTTATTTATTTGGTTTAAGCGAGTGTGCTTGGGTGTAAATTTGTGTAAGGGTGTGTGAATGTGAATGGCGATTGTGTGTTTTGTGTATTATTGGTATCTAATATGTTTGTTTGTTGTAAGTAATGTGGTGGCCCCGGCTGAAGAAAAGGCCTCTATTATTATTATTATTATTATCTACCTATCCGTGGATGTAGGGGATGGGCAGCAGCGTCATCATTTTAACAACTCTAACTGGGCTCGCCCACCCCGCATGCCCAGCGTGGTAAGTATGGGCAAATCCCCCCACAAGATAAGGAATTTGCTCTGTCTGTGGGGGAGGCCATAATCAGCAGTGGACGTCGAACGGCTTAAATGATGAAAGTTATTTTTGTAATGGTGGTGCATGTGAGTATCCATTTTGCGGTTTTATTGCGCAGCCGTAAATTAGAACAGGCACTAATGACGCTCTACCATTACTGACTGACTATTTGGAACACAGATTAATTCACGCTCCGTCAAATAAGGCCCTATTCGATGGACAATTGCATTCTGTATGCCTGTAGCCTACGTTACCGGAAACTAGTTGCTCACCTAGGTTAAATATCAAAACATGCAGTACATTATGACGCTACACAACAACCTTCCAACGCAAAAATTATTTCTAGTTTCCTTACTTAAATTCATTCATGGGTGTTAAATATTTATCTATTATGTGTATCAGTCTCTGGTGCCCATAGTACAGGCTATGCCTAGTTTGGGATCAGCTGACCGTGTGTGATATGTCCGGAATATTTATTTATTCAGAATTATAGTTTGGCAAACCTTAGAGACCATGAAGTTTTATTGCAATTCAAAGAAGACAAACTAAATTATTAGCATTTTTTTATTCAGGTGAATAAATTTTCAAAAAAAAAAAATTCACTAACAACGGGATATTTACCATGATTTGTAAGTTTAGTAGATTTTTTGTAGTTTAGTGTAGGTAAATATCCCGTTTTTAATGAAAATTATGTTCATAACCATAACCATGATAGTTCCAAAAATATCATCATCTTCCTGCCCTTATCCCACATCATGTGGGGTCAGCACAATATGTATTCTTTTTCCATTTCCCTCTATCAGTCGTCATCTCAACACTCACTCCTTTCTTCACCATATCCACTTTCACACAGTCCATCCATCTTTTCTTTGGCCTACCTCTACTCCTACATCCATCCACATTCATATCTAACACTCTTCTTACCACATGACATTCTTCCCTCCTCATGACATGCCCATACCATGCTAACCGATTACTCCTCAGCTTTTCCGTCACCGGCGCCACTTTCAAACTTCCTCTTACATACTCATTCCTTACCTTATCCATTCTGGTTACTCCACACATCCATCTTAACATTCGCATCTCCGCTGCGTGCAATCTTCTTTCATTCGTCCCTTTGGCAGCCCATCACTCAGATCCATACAATACGACAGGTCTTATGATGGTTTTGTAAATTTTCCCCTTAAGTTTAAGGGGCATTCGCCGATCACATGTGGTTGCTGTGACCTGTCGCCATTTCATCCATCCTGCATTTATTCTGTTCCTCACATCCCTATCAATCTTCAAAAATTATATTCTTTCAAGTCTTTAAAAAGCTCTTTTTACAAATTATTACTGCTCCACACACGGAATTTGACAGGCAGTCAAATAAATTAGACCGGAATTACCAGGATAATGGATCCTAATTACGGATAACGGATCAGTAGACACAACTCATGCTTCGTTTTCCTTTAATGCTAACGTCATATGGACAACGGATTGTGATAATATAGCTCAACGATATCGCAATCACCTAAAAGTCTAACTCAAAAGTAACATTATTCAAAAGACATAAGGATCATTTTAAATGTCATATCGTACACAGTTTGAACATGGCATAAGAATTATCAATTTCCATAAAATTTAAATATTGCAATATCTTGACTGGTACTGACTTGTCCTGGCGGGTGTGCCGCGTCGCGAGTAATATTCCCTAAATGAGCCCATTTCATGTCATTCTCACCTTTATTATAACACGTTCAGAGTTTAATATTCAAGTCCATGATTTCCCAAGAGGCATTTAGCTCGGAACTGCGATAAGAACTTGCAATATCTTCTTGTATCGCTTTTATTTAGGGCCTGTTTCACTTCTACGCTGATTCACTCCGTACCTACCGTATCTTGGGGGGCTGGTGTCCACCCCTAGCACTTTCTTCGCAACACAAAACACAAGGCGTGCATTCGGACCATTTGTTATAATATTTGCACGTCGGAAAAATGTACAAATAACAAATAAGTTGCTCACCTAAACATGCAGAATTTTATGACGCTACACAAAAACCTTCCAACACAGACATTCTTTCTAGTTTCTTCACTTAAATTCATTCAGAACGTTAGTTTGGCAAACCTGCTAAGGCCATGGGCTGATTCACTCCGTACCGTATCTTGGGGGGCTGCTGTCCATCCCTAGCACTGTCTTCGCCACCACAAGGCGTGAATTCGGACATTTGTCCGACGTGTCAGACATCAAGCTAAAATTTCGACCTTCGCGTTTCAGCCCTTAACCGTCACACCACCGCGGAGGTGATCAATAGAAAGGGCAATACACAATACTTCTTTGTGTGTGAATATTGTATTGTAGCACAAAAGCTTTATTCAATTCACCACACGCCAGGATAAAATACTCTCAGCTTAATCATTAAAGTGTTACAAACAGACAAACAGACAGAAAGACTAACTTTAACTAATAACCTACCTGCTACTAGTACGTTTAAGCAAAGTTTATATTATAATACACTACGTGCGTTTAAGTAATTGATTTGTTGCTGTATATGAATTGTTGTTTGATTGTTTTTTTTCGCTTGCTTGCTATCTGTCTTTGCTGTTTATGTGATATAAATATTCAGGACATATCACACACGGTCAGCTGATCCCAAACTAGGCATAGCCTGTACTATGGGTTCCAGAGACTGATATATATATATATATATATATATATATATATATATATATATATATATATATAATATAGGTAAGTATTTAACACCTAGACACAGAACAAACATCTGTGTTTATCACACAAATGTTTGTCCAGTGCGGGGATCGAACCCGCGACCTCTAGCGCAGAAGGCAGAGTTACTACTAACTGAGCTATGAGGCCAGTCGAATATAGGTAGGTTCTAGCTAGTTATAATATAAGTGGGATTAAAGTGCCGGAACTAACGGAACAATACGAGAAAGACGCTCTTGGAAAAACGCTTAGTTGATAGTGTAGACACAGGCCTTATGTAGTCTCATGTACGAATCATTTGGAGGCAGATTTTCGAGTCATTTCACTAAACTACACAAGCCACTGACTCACTGAAATGTCCCGCAAACTGGCCTCGCGTCTGGTGCGTTAGGTACAGCCTATGCCCTGTGCTTATGCATTGAGAGCCGGCAGGGGATTTCTGGACAAAAAGTCCAAAAATGCCCTGCGCAGGGGATTATGGAATAAGCCCCCTTTAGGTACTGCCTCGCTCGATCGCCGCTTTTTTATGGCTGTCATAAAACGGTTAACGCTTCATGGGAAACCAGGGCTTTATTTAGTGGCAGATTCTAACATTTCTCAAGTATAGGCTACTAGGTTCGCCCACGGCTTCGCTCGCGTGCTACCTACAAGATAAAAAGCCTATGTGTTATTCCAGACAATAATCTATCTCTGTGCCACATCGTTTTGGCGTGATTCAGTAACAAACATCCATCCAAACTTATAACTTTTGAAACTACCATGTTTATGAAAATAATTTTGTAAATTATCGAAATATCGGAGAACAAATAAACTCACAAATCATGTTAAAATTATATCCATCCGAACTGTCGCATTTAAATATTAGTAGGATGAATTTTTTGCTGCCCTTTTATTGTTTTATCATAGCATGTACCGTTGAATGTACAATGAAAAGGAAGAGGGAAAAGTCATCAAAAAAAGTATTGTAGACTTGTTTCTGTAAGACATCATAATGATTTCTGTCAAACTACTAAAAAACCGTCCTCATTTTCGCCCTAGGTTTCAGCCTACTGACTGGTAAATCCGCCACTGGTTTTATAAACACTAGTGGTTGATTACGATCACTAATTACGTTTGTAAAATAATGAGCTTTCCGTCGCATCAATTAACGTTGGTAAAAGTCACTGTGAACGTAATTAAGTTTGGTAGACCGCCGCACTGTGAACATACTAATTATGTTTGTAATTATTATAAAATCACATCGGTATTATAAAACGTTTATTAACAAGTGCTGTATTAAGGTGGAATATAATGTACAGCCTTTACATGTAATACCTGCCAAGGTATGGTATGTGGAATGTGATGAGAGTGAATGAAGCAAAAGAGGTATGTCAATATCGTAGCATAGTTCATAGTTATTTATTCCATAAAACAAGTCATTGTATGCGGAAATTATAAAATACACAACATAATATACAAAACAAAATAACAAAATATTCCTAACTAATTTACATAAAATTACATCACTATTATTCATAAAATAAATCAAAAGACTTAAGATTTAAAAGTCCTTGCATACAAAGATATTAAATAAAAGTCAAAGTTGTGTTACAAAAATGTTCAAATGTCATTGTAGGTAATAAAATAAGATGTCATACTTTTGACACAGTGCACTTACTTACTTCTCTACACTTTCCAATATTCAAATATGTATCAAAGACTATATAATACACTACGTGATATGTATGATATGTCTGTGTTTTGAATAAATAAATACTTACATAACGCTTGAGTCACTGGTTTTTTCTTAGTTACCAAAGATGATATAAGACGTTTTAGATAGAAGTAGAAATTTAGAAAAAATCTTCTAAAAATCTTCTTCTCGTCTTGGGTTTTAGTTAGGTACCCTGAACTTCACTTGGTAGCTTCCAAAGAGAATAAAAGCACTACTTTTAGTAGCTTCCAGGCCTAAAGAAACAAAACAAAATGAAAAACAAGGGACAAGGGCTTACAAAAAAAATCATAAGTATTTGAAGCTTTCCTTTGACAATATCAATCAGCATTATTTTTGTGTTCAAATAAAGGGGCCGCCAACAATTGTTCTAAAATCGTGACGAATTCAATGTCTTTCGCAAAGGCGATAATAACAGTCGATTCCTATTTTATCTTTCTTTGTTTGTCTCATTTTTTGGGTCACGAGAAAATGGTTTTTCATTTTTTACTAGCAAATGATTGGGGTTCGGATTTAGAAAGCTAACATTATTTCTTCTTTAAATGTACCTACTGTTAGTATTTGTTAATACCTGGCAATTTAAGGCTCGCATCTTTAATTGGCATGAGTGGAATTTTGAGGGAATTAAAAAAAGGTAGGTTAAATTTAGGCCCTTCCATATCTTCTTATCCGCGGATGTCGTAAGAGGCGACTAAGGGAAAAAAGCTAGGGGATGGACAGCAGCGTCCCTCATTTTAACAACTATAGCTCTAACTGCGCTCGCCAACCCGCATGCCCAGCGTGGTGAGTATGGGCAAATCCCCCCACATGATAAGGAATTCGCTCTGTCTGTGGGGGAGGCCATGTTCAGCAGTGGACGTCGTACGGCTGAAATGATGATGATGATGATGAGGTAAAATTTGACAGCATTTTATAAGAAGTCTTAAATAAATGTTTCTGTTTGAAACTTAGTTATAACAATAAAAATATTCCAACTGTCCAAGATTTTCGTGGCGTAGTTAGTATCGCATTGCCGATTCAAGTCAAAGATGCGAGTTCGAAACCCGCTCGTTCGAAAATTTTGGAAAATTTATGAATAATAGAGAATACGATTTTTTTTTATATAACATACCTATTTATTCATATAAACATATAAAGATATCAGGACGTCTGCTTGAAGTGACGCGTGACCCGAGAGCTGGCTCTTATTAGGCCCAGCGAATTAGCATTGCCATCCAGCATGGCAATTCCGCCAGCGTCTTGGGGACGCTTCCAACTGGTAGTGATCTGGATCAGTTGAGCTATCTATAGATAGTTTGTAACGGTCTTTAGATTGTCCCCCTTTATCGTGTATTTTGTAAATATTAACTTGTAATTTATGTTTCTTTCTGTAAATAAAACATATAACTACATATATACTTTATATCTGAATCTTTGTTATATCTTTTTACGCAGGCTCTAAACACTTAAACATTTTGCAAGGCCAGGTTTTGAGTCATTATTTTTGAAAATTGCTTAGCACCAATATAAATCATGTTTCGTGGTATTGTATAGCTGTGAAAGGGCTTTGCAGTTAAATGAAGCAGTAATAATCCCTTAATCTCGTGTACACACAGACAAACGTGGAACGATGACAACATGTCTACTGTTGTATACTGGTATGTACTTATTTCAGAACTAACATAATGTAGGTACCAAGTTGTGGTGTTTGTTTTTTTTTAAAGGTTATCACTTGTAGGTTTTATTGTTTTCTTTTTTTTTTCTCCCACTTTTAGATACCTACGCGGGTACTTGTGCGTACGTAGGTATATATATCACTATAACTATGTAAACTATTTAAGTAGGTAAGTTATTTCTAAGTTTAGTTTAATTGTCACGCCTCACCATCTTTTTTGCACGCCCAGGATGACTGGTAGAAAATGCTTTAGCATTAAGTCCTCCTTAGACTAAGTTTAAGTGTGAAAGTATAAATAAATAAATAAAATTCAAATATATGTACCTTCTTCCGTTCTTACACTAACGATAAAATAAATACTTTCACTAAATAGTAAAGACGAATATTGAGGTAATATTTTTAACTTTAAATTAAATAAATTTGTTAAAACTTTGAAAGACATCCTCCATTTTAATGGCACCCCTGATGCTTCCGGCGGTGTCCAGGTTTATGGGTAATCTTAGATTTTTATGTATGTTTCTGATTTTGTTAAGTCTTGTTTTGTATTATATTATTCTCGATAAGTTAAGTTCTCCCAACGCTTTTTGTCCGCTTGATGCTCTTATATTGTTTCAGCAGTACTCACGTAAGTTACGTTTCAAGACAGATCAAAACAACTTTGTTAATAAGTATTATATTGTATGCTTGTAATGTGTAATGTGTGTCCAAATACATAAATAAATTAAAACGGTGATACACCCTTTTCAGGGCCACCATTGCATTGTTAACGATGTGAGTATGTGAGTCGCGTACGCATCTATGTGAGGTCTCCTGAGAACACCAGTCTCGTAAGAGGCTAGGCAACAAGAGAAGGTTTTTGGAGGAGGTAGGGCATAGCGAGATTTTCTCGTTCTGAATTGGAGCAGCCCGCCTGGGGAGGTACCTCCGCCTTACAGAAGATCGCAGCCAAATAACATTATTTGTTTTCAAATAGTGTTGTGTTCCTGCGATGAGTAAGGTTGCCAGAGCTCTTTAGGGGTAGGGGGGTTCGGGGTTGGCAACGCGTGCGTGATGCCTCTGGTATTGCAAGCACTCATAGGCTACGGTAACCGCTTACCAACAGGTGGGCCGTATGCCTGTTTGCCACCTAAGTAGTATAAAAAAAAAAAAAAAAACCATAGACATTGAGAACTTATAAACATTGTGCCTAATGTAATTCTAATTCTAATTCTAAATGGGGGAATAAGATCTGCACTGACGTCCCGCGTTGGGGTGTATTGTGCATTGTCCCCCTGCTGACCTCACCCCAGCCAGCCCAACTCCTTAAAGTAACGGAGAAGGACCCTGGGTTGGTGGCAACATTGTTCGAGAATCCCCGTTGATGCTGTGGATGAAGAGGAGCAGGATCCGATCACCTCCTGCATTCTGAACGGATCTGGATGAGTTTTGGCACAGTTGTTGTCTGACTCGTAGCGCAAACTATATTTTTTCATTTTAAGATTGACGCTAATTTGGATCTTATTTTGAACAGAATAAGAACTATTCTTTCTATTCTATTCTAGCGTATTTGTGCCAAGCGAATCGCTACTAATATCTTAGAAATAATATAGGTTCCATTTTGTGAAAAAGGATCATCGAAAAAAATGCTAGGCACGCGCGCCGTGTTTGTTGTCTGATTCTTCTAGGCTTGGTCGCGAGGAACAGGCATAGCTTCACCTAGTTTCTAAGACGTTTCAAAGTGATCCTAGTGATTTTATTGAAATAAATGCCTTTTGACTTTGACTTTGACTTTGATTCCTGTTTTGAGCCTAGCTTCATTTGTAGCAGTGCAATGTAGTACAACGTGTTCCACTGTTTCTTCATGCTGAAGACAGCCGCGACAGAGGCCGCTGTCTGTAGCTCCAATCTTAAGGAGATGGTGGTTGAGATCACAGTGGCCCGTGATGATGCCCACCATCAGCCTTAGGTCTTCGCGCGTTGTTGTCACGTGTTTGTTTAGTGTTGGGAACATAATCTTCGAGTGTTTGCGTGTGTGCCTAATGTATTTCAATTGACTTTTATCAATACAAGCAATTAAAGTGATCAGTTTGTTTATCTGCGATTCGCATCCTACCTAACTAACCTCAGACAGATCAATAATCTACATTAAACCACTATAAATACACGCATACTAAAGCTTCGTTGCTAGTTCGTCTCGCTGCCCGTGTGTAGTCGTAACTCGACTCCTCAAAAGCGAAATGATTGATGATTATCAGAAGGGCCTTTCAATAAAATTCAATATTCAATCTGAAGTTTTGAATATGGCAACTTTGTTCAATCAGCTTTAATAACTTGGTTTATCCAAGGAAAACCTTGGTTAATTATAGTAATTAAAGTAAGCTTTTCCTTCTGGGAATTGGAAATGTTTAAAGGAAAAAGTAGCTAGGTAAGTAACAATCAAAGAAATTACAAAATTTTAATGGACTCATTCTTTTGAAATTGGGTTGATTTAGTCTTTTTCAGTGTTACCGTTGTAGAGTGCAAACTCGGCTCCCACATCTATGACTAGCTTGGCCCCGCGGCTTCTCTCGTGGTACCTTGATAAAAAGTAGCCTATTTGCTATTCTAGGTAAAGAACTTTTTTTTTTTTTTTTATTTTTTTTTTTATGTTATACGGAGGCAAACAGGCTTACGGCCCTCCTGATGGTAAGTGGTTACCGTCGCCTATTGACATTAGCAACACCTGGAGCATTGCTAATGCGTTGCCTGCCGAACCCCTCCCCCCCTAAAGAGCTCTGGCAACCTTACACACCGCAGGAACACAGCACTATTTGAAACAAATAATGTTATTTGGCTGCGATCTTCTGTAAGGCGGATCTATCTATTTCAAGTTTCATCGAAATTGGTTGAGTGTTTCGGCGTGATTGAACAACAAACATCCAAACATCCTCATAAACTTTCGCATTTATGTATTAGGATAGTAGGAAGTTAGTTCTAAGAAACAAATTTATATCGAACGAAAACCGTATAAAGATGTCGACAATGGATTGACAAAAAGTCTGAAATCAATATTCAATATCATATTAAATTATATTATAAAAGGCTTGGTGACTGACTGACATGCAACGCAGAGCCTAAACCGGTCGTAGAGACTTGTAATTTGGAGGGTGTTTTTGTCTTGGTACGTAGGGATTTACTCGGAAGAGATTTTCCGAAATTCAACCCCTAAGGGGTATAAGGGGTTCCAAATGACAACCCTCGGAACCCAAGCCAACCTCACCGGCAAGTGATACACCCTGCCGATCAGCTGACGAGTCTCTGGCGCTCCACCCACCAATCCGCACTGGACCAGCGTGGTGGGTTATGGTCCAATCCCCCTCTTATGATAGGACATAATGGAACTCTTTGGGGGAGGCCTATGTCCAGCAGTGGACTTCTACAGGTTGATGATGATGATGATGCACCCCTAACAGGGTGCAGCGGGGTTTGAAGTTTGTATGAAAGTACCTTAGAGTGGGTAAGTGTATAGTTTCATATAAAGAAAAATTGTGTGTCGAAAGTGGGAAAATTATCATAAAATTGCTTTCGAAAATCAAGCCTTAGGAGGTGTAATTTGAAATGACAGTCGCTGTAAAAGTGACTTGAAAGAGATTTACACCTGAAATGAACAAAGGGACGGTTTGTTTAAACTGGATTCAGGAGGTCTAGAGGGCGTTTTAATAAAGCTCTAAAATTATTGTAGCTATCAGATACGTCTAACTAAAGGTTGTCAAGTGCGATTGGCAATCGCGCCTAGAGGCTACCGTACCATTACACAAGGTAGGAAAATCGAGAACAACGCCCGAAGAAATAAAAATAAAGACGGTCAAGTGCGAGAACTCGCGCCCTGAGGGTTCCGTACCATTCGTCGTGGGTTCGAATCCCGGTCGTACACCAATGGCCATGGTCAGAAAATTGTAGAAATTGACAAACTAATATTTCCGGTCACTCACGTAGTCATTGGATGACACTGACCGCAAATATAACTATGTTTCCTAAAAAACTTCGAAATTCCTCAATTTCAGACTTTTCCCTTTAATTGTGTTACAAAAGCTCCTAGCATTCCAAATTTCATTCATTGTGAGGTAACTGGAAGTACCCTAGAAGTTTGTAATTTTAGCCATTTCCATACAAAAATTATACATTCATTGCCATATCTTTTTAATGCATTAAGCTAGAGCTTTGTTTTTTATACGGCACCATAAGCCTACAGTCCTTAAAAGGTGGTATAAATTTCAAGTTGATACCTTTAGCCGTTTCTGAGAAAAAGTCTTGACAGACGGACAGACAGACAGACAGATGGACAACAAAGTGATCCTATAAGGGTTCCGTTTTTCCAAATGAGGTACGGAACCCTAAAAAGGTCTCAGAATTGGCAAATTGAAGTGGCAATAGGAAGGCATATAGCTCGCAGAGACAACCGTTATAAATGGTATTCTCGAATGGTGACCACGAACCGGACAACGCAGGATTGGAATCCAATGGACCGACGACATTGTGAAGATTGCGGGAAGTCGGCTCAACACCATTCGTCGCGGCATTCTTTAGGAGGAGGTAGGGCACAGCGAGATTTTCTCGTTCTGAATCGGAGCAGCCCGCCTGGGGAGGTACCTCCGCCTTACAGAAGATCGCAGCCAAATAACATTATTTGTTTCAAATAGTGTTGTGTTCCTGCGATGAGTAAGGTTGCCAGAGCTCTTTAGGGGGGGAAGGGGTCGGGGTCGGCAACGCGTGCGTGATGCCTCTGGTATTGCAAGCACTCATAGGCTACGGTAGCCGCTTACCAACAGGTGGGCCGTATGCTTGATTGCCACCTCAGTAGTATAAAAAAAAATCTTGGGCCAGCAGTGTACTTCCTCAGTCTGATGACGATGATGATGATGACCTACGCTAGAGCTCTCAAACGGTGAAGGAAAACATCGTAAAGAAACAGGCATGTCTTAAAACATAAAAATTCGAAGACATGACAATGTGCACGAAAGGAACCTCTAAGGTGCACCTTAATCTTTTCACCGCCAGGACCACCATACCTCAACTTCTTCCCTGACCAAGAGGGACCAAGAAATAACCAGTGGCACGACAAGCAAGCATTTCCAAGAATACTTTACACAATGGGTCATCAGCGATTTGTGTCATGGGGGTCGCTACCTGGTAGTCCGGACGGATCGTTTTATTAAATACCCTTTAACCTCACTCGGAATCTAAATAATCCCGACTACAAGAAGGGTTACTACTTACGATTACCTACTCGGTGTATTCAATTCATTCAATAGAGGAGACTGGAGTTTCAAAATGGACCATCGTTGGCGCTAAATAGGGTTCACTTTGTAACATCTTAGCATATGATTGAAAGAATTGAAAATCAGTAACCCGCACTAAATATAAAAATTTAAGTTGCAAAATGGGCCATGGTAGCTTCTTCGATGGTTCATTTTGCAACATTTTGCTACAGCTTTTTTATTTCCATGATGCGGGTTACCATTTAAATTACTATGTCATGCGGAGGGAAGAATGCCATGTGACTAGAAGAGTGTTAAATATGAATGTGGAAGGATATAAAGAAAGAGGTAGACCAAAGAAAAGATGGATAGATTGTGTGAAAGACGACATGAGTAAGAAAGGAGTGAATGACATGACGGCTGATAGAGGCGAGTGGAAGAGAAAAACATGTTGTGCCGACCCCACATGAAGTGGGACAAGGGCAGGGAGATGATGATGTAGATTACCATTTAAGTTTCAGCATTTATGCTTTACCTTACCACTGAGGAGTCAGGCATTGGTATTCTGCCGAAACCGTTATTTATAGACACTTGACCTTGTTACTAAAATAACGTATAAAGGGTAGGTATTTGTATAAAGTATTTATTTTTTCTGTACAAAAACGCTCGACTGTTTATGGTACGATTTATAAAACAGGTGGAATTACAGAGATAAAGCTGGAGGAACACGGTTCGTAAGGATTATTAAAATAGAAAAAGGCTTCAGAGACGATTTACCGGAAACATGTGCAAGAGGACGCTGCTTTAGAAAAATATGGTATCATACCTAGATTCTAGATTGTTTTATAAGTCGAGGGTACTCTTTCATTCTCCTCACAGTGACATCCAACCATTACGTTTTATTAAAATTTTCTAAATGGACAAATTTAGTTTTAATTTTTTTGTCCAATTATTTGTAGCAGCGACATAATCCTACTTCTACCATCTTTCTCTCCTATCCTTTCCTTTTTTTTTTTTTTTTATACAACAGAGGTGGCAAACAAGCGTACGACCCACCTGATGGTAAGCGGTTACCGTAGCCTATGAGCGCTTGCAATACCAGAGGCATCACGCACGCGTTGCCGACCCCGAACCCCCTTCCCCCCTAAAGAGCTCTGGCAACCTTACTCACCGCAGGAACACAACACTATTTGAAACAAATAATGTTATTTGGCTACGATCTTCTGTAAGGCGGAGGTACCTCTCCAGGCGGGCTGCTCCAATTCAGAACGAGAAAATCTCGCTGTGCCCTACCTCCTCCTACTATCGTACTTTTATTATTAAATGCGAAAGTTTGTGAGGATGTTTGGATGTTTGTTATTCAATCACGCTCAAACGGCCCTACCGATTCCTATGAAACTTGAAATACATAGAGTTCTTTACTTAGAATAGCATATGTATAGGCTACTTTTTATTACTTAGTGCGTTCATAAATAATACTTAAAAATAAGACGCAGTGTTGGGAAGCTCTCGCCCGATGTACCGACGACATTGTGAAAGTTGCGGGGTGTCGGTTGGAGAAGGCTCAAGACCGTTCGTCATGGAACTCTTTGGAGGAGGCCTATGTCCGGCAGTGGACTTCTACAGGCTGATGATGGTAAAGGCAAGCAGTCAAGTTTAAGCGATTTTTGAGGTCCGACCTTCGCTCACTACCCCTCTGTTCAGACCGCAGTGCAGGGATGAGCAACCTATACAGAAAACCGCCGGCTTAAGTGTGTGTAGTCCAGCTCTAGGCGTCTCAAAATGGCACAAAGCAAATAGAGAACCAATCATGAATACCAGTGACACTATTATTTCTTCTGTGCCGTTGACCTACACTCGGACTAGTCTCAATATTTGCGGAGGGGGACCACTCTGACGTCATCAAAGATACACATGATTTCGCTTTATTGAAGTTCACGTCCGTCGATTAATTTGTAGGTAAATGTGATGTTGGGAAAATTTAGATAGTGTGAAAGAAGACATGAGTAAGAAAGGAGTGAATACTGATATGACGGCTGATAGAGGGGAGTGGGAGAGAAAAACATGTTGTGCCGACCCCACATGAAGGGCATAAGGGCAGAGAGATAATAATAAATAAATAAATAAATATTCCGGACATATTCACACGGTCAACTGATCCCAAACTAGGCATAGCCTGTACTAATGGGTACCAGAGACTGATATATTTATATAATAGATAAATATTTAACACCCAGACACAGAACAAACATCTGTGTTTATCACGCAAATCGCGCATAAGGCAGAGTTACTACTAACTGAGCTATGAGGCCAGTCAGTGATGATGTTTTTATTCTTACTGTCAGGTGTGATCCTATAAATTAGGAAAAGTTACAAACTTAGGAAAATCATCCTTAACTCATATTCATATTCTTGATTGTTGCAAGTTGGTAATAAAATGGTGTTACAAATAAATTTTCCTCAACAAAGAATTTCTCTATTAATGTCTCTACTGAACAAATACAGTTTTGAGTTTGACATTTGAGGGTGGGGGATATAGCTCAACGATAACGATATAGCAAGCTCTTAAAAGTCAAACTCAAAATTATCTTTATTCAGAAGACATAAGGATAACTAGGCCGATAGGCCGTGGTGGCCCCGGCTAAAGAATAGGCCCCTCCATATCTCTATCCGCGGATGTCGTAAGAGGCGACTAAGGGAAAAAAGCTAGGGTATGGGCAGCAGCGTCCCTCATTTTAACAACGATAGCACTAACTGCGCTCGCCAACCCGCATGTCCAGCGTGGTGTGTATGGGCGAAATCCCCCCACATGATAAGGAATTTGCTCTGTCTGTGGGGGAGGCCATGTTCAGCAGTGAACGTCCTACGGCTGAAATGATGAAGGATAACTATAATAAATTTTAGATTTCCGTAGAATACGAGCCTTTGAATACCATGTTAAAACGTGTTCAAACGGCATGCGATATTTCCTTGATATATCTCATATAAAATTCGTTTCCAAATCATCCTTGCCTCTACTTAACAAAGTCAATTTTGAGTTTGACATTTGAGGGTGGGCGATATAGCACAACGATAACGAAAAGCTCCTAAAAGTCAGACTCAAAATTAACTTTGTTCTGTAAACGTAAGGGTTTCAAAATAAATCTTAGATAACATATCGCACAGTTTGAATACGGCTTCATGCCCTAACTTACAACAGAGAACTAACTTACAAAAGGCACAACAGAGTAGGTAAGCCGGTAGTTCAGCCAAAGGTCAGGTTAGTGAGACCTTTCCAAAATTTACGGTTCTATAAATTAAAGTGCCCATTTCTAATCATTATAAATTACCTTTTAGGAAATTGCTCGCGTTTTATTGTGGTCCAATGAAAGGTGTGGTTTTTCAGGTTGTATTTTGAGACGCGAATTTTGATGATAAAGTGTTTTATATAAACAAAGACTTCTACTTTCTTCTGTTATCCTTACATCATCATCAGCCTGTAGAATACCACTGTTGGACGTAGGCCTGCCCCAACATGTTAGCAAAAATAAAAAGCTTCTGACAATAAGATATTTACCAGCGGTAATGATATTTATTTTAAAATTATAGTAATTTTTAGTTTGACATCACAAGCCCTCAAATCAGATCAGCATTGTGATGGCCATGTTCAATGGCTATCACAACATAATGCTGAGACGGACGCCTTTTCGTAGCATTTAAGTTTTCTTTTTTTCTTTTTCTTAGTCTTAGTTTGTATAGTTTAGTCCATAAGGTGTTAGGCAATTTTAAGGTGCCTTTTAATGCTACGAATAAAAGTATTTTCTTTCTTTCTCGCTTTCAAATGTCGAACTCAAAATTGACTGTAATCAGTAGACGTAAGCATCATTTATTGCAATAAGTATATTTTAAACATATTTTAGATGGCACATCGCACTTCGTTTGAAAATGGCTTCATTCTGTGACGACGCTAACAGTGATAATTCAAGGGCTGAAATACCCCGTTTCTGGAAGTATCTTTGCAGCCTAAACCACAGGATAAATGCGAAGAGGTGGGTGCCTTAACTGAGCATCGGCAATCCAGCTATTGGGTCCGTGTCGTGAATACGTAATGGCAGTTCTTTTGAAAATTGCGGCCTTTTATGGAATACCACGTCGCGCCCTGATTTTTTATACTATTGTGTCTGAAATCTTGTTTTTTAGCTTTAGACGATCACTCACGGAAACGACAATTTTCTCTACATTTTCAATGAAGGTAGTATGAGCAAGCGGCCAACTCTGGTAGGCCATCATTCATCATTTCGTCCGCAGGATGTCCACTGCTGAACATTGGCCTCCTCCACAGATTTCCAGAGTGGAGATTCACAGATTTAAATGTAGAGTCGTATTGAAAACGCCGACTTTACCCTTACCAGAATTGTTTGTTTTGTAGAACCGGGTTATGTTTTAGAATTCTTCATTTTGCTGATAATAATGATAGTCTCAAGATACAAAATCTTGTAAAACTCATCTATAAATAATGCTTTTTATATTTAACAAGCTTTTTAGACGATATTTCTGTTACCAAAGTTACCAAAAAAACTATTGGAGTCATGTCGGATGTTTTATTTACTCCTGAAAAGCTCACTCACAGTTGGTACTCTACATCAAAGGCTATTCGGATAAAATTCTTCCAAAAAATAAAGTGAGGAGTATTTGCAATTTTTTTATACGATGCATTACTATTTCGCGAAATTAAATGTAAGAGACCTGGTGGAGTGGTGGTAGTGACCCCGCCTTCCGATCTACAGCCAGGCTATTGCGTAAGCGAAATGGTTCGTTCATCGCAAGTTTGAGGATGATTTTATCAATTTTAGCGACATCTGAAGTTTTACCATGAAAAGGAAGAAGCTAAGGTCTTGAAGTTTTCACTTGTCAAGTTTGGAACGTTTTGAATGTGGCTAAGATTGTTTAAATTACCCTCGAAGTTACGAACTTCATTGCCACTACGCTTACGCAATTGCAACACAGGTCAGAGGTTCGATTCGCGGTCGTGCACCAATCGATTTTCCTCTAAACGGTTCTTTCACCATTTGACCCACCGCACCGATCTCGGTGACCGTCTGAGACGCAAGGGGCGCGGGTTCGATTCCCTTTGCGGGACAAATGTTTGCATGATCTGCAAATATTAATTCCGGGTCTGGGTGTTGTGGTACCATGGTGATCTTAATTTTTAATACCCACGACGACACAGGGAATCCCAGTGTGGGTTCAGGCAGGACTATTTAAGTGACTATTGGGTATTATTTATTTATGATGATGAATCTTCTTTGACCCACATTTTCCATAGAAATGTATTCTATCCCTGGATAATGGTAGACATTAGTAAATTGTTTTCTAATAAAGGCGCCTTATAATATTATCTACTCTATATTTTCTTGGGCATGGAAACGTAGTAATATCGAAAACGTTAAGGCAATTTGTTTTCAACTGAGTTGAGTGAATAAATCGGGAACTGTTGAGACAGACTCAACTTCACAGGCACAGTTTGTTCAATAAATATTATTCTAATGTAATGGCAACATTTTCTTCGTGGCACATCTACATATCTATGGCTGACTAGCTTCCATCCACGGTTTTGCCCCCCTTATAGGATCACTGTTGTTGTCTGTCTGTCTGTCTATGTTACTTTTTAATACATTGTTTTGATCCTTTGTGTCAGTAAAATTATGTAAAATTATGTGTTTACTCAATTTATGTAGCCTGATGTGAGATTATTAAAAACACACAATTATCTATGCGAACTATGTTTATTTCTAAATATAACTTATACCATTGAGAAAACTTCAATTATTAGTTACTTATAGCTCGAGTTCGTTGCAATAAACCATTGACTCTATGTAAGTAGCTTTAATATCTACTAACTTTTCTATTTTATATATTTTTCCGATTCCAATTTAAAACAGCAATTTATTATCTTTCTTGATAATATCACTGGCCTTTTCTCCAATCATTATAGTTGGTGTATTGGTGTCTCCACTTGTAATCGTTGGCATGACACTAGCGTCTACAACTCTCAGATTTTTGACGCCTTTGACTTTCAGACCACTGTCTACAACTGTACCCATGGCGCAAGTACCTGCATAGTGCCTCCTGGTAGTCATCATGCAAAGAGCATAGCAATGCCAATAATCTGTACTTCCAAATTCTTTGTCAGCGCAACACGACAACTTCGGATCGACCAGCTCCGCTCCCGCTTCAATGAAATACGATGTTTTTGTAACGCGAACGAAGTCTTCAATGTACTTTACTTCGTTCTCCAGATCCTCAAATTCGGAGTAGTAGCCAGTTTTCACAATAGGAGGGTCTTTATAATCATCACTGCGAAGCAGAACCTCTCCACGAGATTTGGGGACAATGTTCGTCACGACTGTGAACAGCATCTGGTTTGTGTTCGGGGTTGCGAACATAGCATCGCATATTTCATCGCTTAACCCATAAGTCACGGTGCAAAACTGTACTAAATATTTGGCGTAGTTCACAAAGCTGACTGTAGAATATTCAGGGTAGTCTTTGCTCTTGTCTAGATTCACATACCCATTGAAAACTAAGGCAGGGTATTCACGGGGGTCTAATGGCTTGATGGGGCCGTCTATCTTCGTCATGTTGTGGATCACAATGACTGCTACATGATCTTGAAAGTTCTTTCCGACCGGTAAATCGGAAATTACACTGATGCCTTTACTTTCGAGTTCCTCTTTTGGACCGATTCCTGAGAGCATTAGTAGTTTAGGGCTGTTGACTGTGCCAGCGGAAACAATGACTTCTTTTCTCGCTTTGACAGTCATAGTTTGACCATTTTCAGTGACAATTTCGACGCCAACGGCATTTTTTTTGTCATCAAAAAGAATCTTCTTTGCTACAGTATGCTTCAGGACGTGTAAGTTCGGATAGTCTTTGATAGGTCTGAGGTAGGAGTAAGCTGTGCTCTGCCTGATGCCATCCGCGATTGTGTACATGGACCGAGTGTATCCGGGGACCTGTTTCCCGTGTGTATCTGGGGTGTTCTTATGCCCTAGTTCTACGAATGCGTTCATGTATGTGCTGTTGTCAGCGCGATGCTCCTTAGAAATGCCGAGTTGCCCCTTATTTCCAAAAGGAGACTTATTAAAGGTTTTTAGGACTGAATTTTCATCGTATCTTTGAGCTTTGGTGAAGTAGGGGTCAACGGCGTCCCAGCTCCATGAAGGGTCGCCACTAATTTTGGCCCAGTGGTCGTAGTTTCGGTAGCTTCCTTCGGAGTACAGTAGGTAGTTCAACCCGCTGGTGCCTCCTAGCATTTTCCCCAACATGAGATCAGCAACGTGGTTCTTGTGGCATTGCTGTGTGAACCCATCTTCCTCTGTCGTGTAGTTCCAGTCCAGTCTACTTTTCTCCAAGTATATCATCAGGCTTGGAATCTGTAAAAAAAAAGTGATCAGATTCTTTAAGATGTCTAAGTCAGAGGCACGTCCAAACATTTTGGCACATGCCTACATTTTACAGTACAGACAACAAGCCCGTCGCCGCTTAGAAGAATACAAACTGGTTTCCTGACGATGAAATGTCTGCTTTGATTAACCTTATTTTAATATAAAAAGTAATAAACACAGTATTCATTTGTTATTTAAATGAAATTGCCGGCCGTACCTTTAATTAAGAATCTCATAATGAAAACAAAAAAGTAATAAATAAATGATTAACGGCCACGTAAGAAATATTTAAATTATTTTTATTTATTACCTTAGACGGTAGACATAACAAATTATTAAGCTGAGTTGTTGATCTAATCTCATTCTTAAAAATAGTAGGTACCTACATGTTTGTTTTCATGTCTTCAGATCTTCATAGTAAATAATCTTGGATACATTTATATAGGTAGGTACAAAAGATCAAATAAAAACGTAAGGACATACAAGTTGTATGTCCTTACGGCAATGCCAGCTTTTCATTTTTCTGAACAAAATTTATTATTTATTTATTATTTATTTTAATCTTTATTGCACACAAAGAAAACAATGTACAAAAGGTGGGCTTAATGCCAAGGCATTATCTACCAGCCAGCCTGATTGGGTAGAAACAGGAGGTTGGCGTGCGACAGATTGTTTAACTTAACTAAAAACTATACTATGTATAACCATACACTATATTTAAATATGTATATGTATATATATATATATATATATATATATATAATACACTGCAATATATTAACAGATAGTACAAAACAAGTGTTTTATTAACATGTAGTGTAGATACTATATGTTCTTAAGAAAATGTTCACGAGTTAATCGTTTAAATGAATCTTTGGAGTCAACTTTTTTGATATTATACGGAAGATTATTCCAAAGTCTTACTGCTACAACGGAGAAGGAGTTGCCACGAAAACAAAAATTTCACATCAAATGTTAAAATTGTCATGGTCTTCCTTTTATTTGTGACACTATGTTATTTAGCAAAAAATAATCCTCGTGATGAAGCCTTTCGATCGGTATGATAAAGCTACAGGGTGATTATTTTTCTCGTGTAACGGGTTCGATTTCCGGTTCAACCATATAATTATTTTAATATCTATGAATGCAGTTTAAATTGTTTTTTAAATTCAAATAATGCCTTCTTTCAGTAAAATGTTCAATCTACAATATTCAAGGTACTTTCCCTCCATGTGGCATATCTCTAAATATAATGTTCAATCGCTTGAGACTCGACGTATATATTTTGACCTGGTTTATCTTTATAAAATCGTACATTCCCTAATAAATTCTCCAGAGCTGTTGTCCTTGGTATCATTCATTATTAAGTTTAGGGCACGTAACTTGAATGAAAGAAACCTGTTTGCCTTACAAATTTATAAAAATAATATTTCCTTTTACAATCCTGTTACCAGGATGGCTCGTCAATATAATGAGATGGTTAAAAATAATTTACAGTTAGATATATTTCGTTCTAAATTGTGCTATTACATAAAAAAAATATTAAGGATATCTTGTATCCTAAAACACTAGATGTTCGTTAGGAAACAAGTGAAACACGCTTCACTTTTTACTTTAATTTTTATAGGAATTTTGTATTTCGTTTTTTTTTCCCCCATATAAGCTGAAATGTTTGTTGTACGCACATAATATTTATGTTACTACCTAGTTCTAATCTGTGTTTTATAATTATTATTTTTACTTTTGGTTGTAATGTGCGTCGAAATAAATAAATAAATAAAATTTATCCGTGGGACGCCCTGTATAAAAAAATGGTATATTTGCATAGGTAAATAAGTGTACCTACTTATGAATGAGCCGCGTAGGTCGAGTGGTATATCGAAAAGAGTGAATAAGTTTATAAGTGCCATATTCATAGCTTTAAGACTTCTGTAACACTTATTCCTGCAAATAAACATCTTGAATCTTGAACATAGACTTTCAAATAAAAAAACTGTTATTTAAAAAAAAATACAACTATAGTTTTTTACTGCTGATTCCTCATTGGTTTTCCTGAGATATGGCGATTCTGTTGTTGCATGAAATAATATTTATGACTGTTAAAAGAAGAAGTGTGGTGAAGTTACTTGCAGGAAAACTTATTTCGTCAACAATGGTGGCGATTCTGTTGATGCATTATCGTAAACTAACATAATCTGACAGCTCTAAAATTATATATAATTTTCTAAAATTATAATTATATGTTCATACTTACGTTGCATTCTATAGGCGGGTCTCCGCCAGCCTCTATGAGAAGTACGCTGGTCTTCTTGTCCTCGGCAAGTCTTCCGGCGACCACGCTGCCTGCTGACCCAGCTCCCACCACGATAAAGTCGAAAATGGCTCCATCTACAATCACAATGAACCACAATAATAATTTAAGGTGCCGTTCAACGTAAGTATATTTTTCTTTCTCAAAAGTCATTACATTTTTAGTTCTCATTGGAGTTGGGTCTAGTTCCGTACCACAACAAGCAGACCCGGAACAAATATTTGCAAATCATTTTATTTATGAAAATATCAGGGTTATTTGTAAAATGCGCAGAACTATATAATGCCAACTGACCATCTTAATTAAATTGCAATAAACTGATTTAAAACAAAATGTGATATGTTTTTGTTGGTGTAAGGGATAGGAAAAAGTGTTGATTTCTGCTGCAAATGACCTTTTTACCAAAATTATGGTGAAATCGATTGAATCGCTTGTTTTGGGCTTAGGACTGGTATCATTTTATGATGGAGACATTTTAATACAAAAAGTATAGTAGGTACAGCAACATACATTAATTTCACGTAACATTTTTATTTTGTTTTGATTCTGTACAAATTGTTTTCAGGGATTGCGCATTTAAATAAAATAAAACCCTGTAAACGTGAAAAAATAATTGAGGCCTGAGATGACGGCTGATTGATGGAAGTGGAAAAAGAACACATGTTTTGCTGACCCTTACATATCAGCCGCCTTTATACGTACGCGCTATACCGCGCGAGTGATTGCGCACACCATGATTGTGTAAAAGACTGCGCGCTTGGAGCGTACAACTCGAAATAGTACCACGCGCTTTACAACTCTGAAGCGTGCAGTATAGCGCGGAGAAAAATGACCAATATCACTCACGCCTTCAGGCGATGGTTCTCTCGCGCGCGCAACCACGCAAAGTTATTAAATAGACAAACATATGTAGTACTGTTCCGCTAATCTACTTCTCATAAGCTAAACAAAATGCAGACGCATGCACCTCCCGCGCGCGAGCTTATGAGGAGAAGCATAAGTTGAGCTTATGAGGAATAGATTAGCGGAATAGTACTGCATATGTTCAATCGAATGTAATGTTTACTGTTGGTTCTACAAAAATAAATAAATATTTTTTTTTTTTTTTTTTTTTTTTTTTATACTACTGAGGTGGCAAACAGGGATACGGCCCACCTGTTGGAGCGCGTTACCGTAGCCTATGAGCGCTTGCAATACCAGAGGCATCACGCACGCGTTGCCGACCCCGAACCCCCCTCCCCCTAAAGAGCTCTGGCAACCTTACTCATCGCAGGAACACAACACTATTTGAAAACAAATAATGTTATTTGGCTGCGATCTTCTGTAAGGCGGAGGTACCTCCCCAGGCGGGCTGCTCCAATTCAGAACGAGAAAATCTCGCTGTGCCCTTCCTCCTCGGTAAAATATAAATATTTGTTTGTCTTTAATATCTTAGAATGGACACAAAGTCATGCCTGAATCAATTAACTATGTCAACACGCAGTAAAGCGCGTACGTGTAAAGGAGGATGATATTGTAAAAAAAATCGCTCAGGAAATGGAACGCGTTGCGCGTGCCTCTAGCACCAGTTTAATAAGTACCTTCCACATGAGCATGCTCCGGCCACAAGTAGGCGGTGAGCTGGAGGGCGGCTATGACGTGTAACGCTTGCTGGATCGTCTTGATGAAATTCACGGCTTGGAACGAGTTCATGGCTGGAAACAAATAATTACTCGTATAATTATGATATTTATAAGCTAGGCAGCGTTCCCTATCGACAACAAGAGCTTTTCTGCGCTCGCCAACCCGCATGCCCAGCGCGGCGAGTATGGGCAATTCTTCCCTTAGTCGCTTCGTACGACATCCGCGGATAGGTAGATATGGAGGGGCCTATTCTTCAGCCGGGGCCACCACGGCCTAAATTAATACATATTCCGGACATAATATTATCACACACGGTCAACTAATCCCAAACTAGGCATAGCCTGTACTATGGGTACCAGAGACTGATATACATAATAATAGATAAATATTTATCACCCAGACACAGAACAAACATCTGTGTTAATCAGACCAATGTTTGTCCCGCGAACTTTAGCGCAGAAGGCAGAGTTACTACCAACTATGCTATGAGCCAATTTATGATAATTATTTTAAATGCTATTGAATACCTGCAGCTTTGCCGTGCTCGAGCTCCTATGAATGAATTTTTCATCATGTACAATCATATATATACAAAAATAATGCAAAAAAACATAATTTGAATAAGACATTAATTATTTGTAGGAATGTTACGTTTCATCTTTCAGTCAGATAAATGCAAAACAGCGAATACAGTAGGTAGTGAGTCCGTGAGTCATGAAGCGTTACCTCGGAAATACGGCTATACAGCATGACCAAGAAAGAATCAGTGACACGACAAGAAGAAGAAGAACGCTATACTTCTCGTTTTTTTTTTATTGGTGATGGTTAGGTCTATGACCACCATCTCACTTTTGCAAGTGAGATGTGGCCTAAGATGAAGCACGCTTTACCAGAAGGAACTTATTCACTCTAGATTTGAAGACTCCTACATTGTACTCTTCCTGGAAAACAGACGCAGGCAGATCGTTCCACTCTTTTCCAGTAGGTACTTTTAATAAAAGTAACGCTTTTTACCTATTTCAGACTCATTAAGCCTCAGTTTCTGTAGTCGAGTCCTACTTCGGTAAGTACCGAAGTAGGACTCGACTACAGAAACTGAGGCCACCGCCGAGGTCATCACGACTACGAATAAGTATTCGTAGTCGTGAAGACCTCGGCGACGTGGCGGGTGAGTGTCCGTTTGAGACACAAGGGCTCGATTCCCGCTGTGGGATCTGCAAATATTTGGTCCAGGTCTGGGTGTAGTGGTTCCATGGTAGGTAGGTACTCGTAGTTTCTATTACCCACGACTCAGGGACTCCTAGTGTGGGCTAATGTATAAACGGCGGGCGATCATCATCATCATTTCAGCCGTACGACGTCCACTGCTGAACATGGCCTTCCCCACAGACAGAGAAAATTCCTTATCATGTGGGGGGATTTGCCCATACTCACCACGCTGGGCATGCGGGTTGGCGAGCGCAGTTAGAGCTATCGTTGTTAAAATGAGGGACGCTGCTGCCCATCCCCTAGCTTCCCTTAGTCGCCTCTTACGACATCCGCGGATAGGTAGATATGGAGGGGCCTATTCTTCAGCCGGGGCCACCACGGCTAGCCGGGGCCACCACGGCTGGCGATATGTCATCTATAATTTATTTAGACATTTTCCTTACATCTTCCGATTATAAGTCAATTTTGAGTTTGACTTTCAAGGGTTTGAGATAACTTTGAGCTACATCGTACGCACCCAAAAGTCAAATTTAAAATTGTCTTTTATCAGTAGATGTAAGGATGATTTTGAAATAAAAGAAACGTTTCATCAATATATGGAGCCTGGGCCTGCACTGTGTACACTACTCTAAAATATGGCTAAGCAATAAAGTAAACGTATTTTATTGGTTATTTTATTTAAATTGACTTCATTCTAAGGTACATAAAGATTTTCTTCGACAAAGAGAGCAACACACAGCGCTACAAAAATATGGCGGATGGACGTGCGTGAAATGTAATTTTGACAACCTACATTTATCTGACAATACAAAAACATCAAATCAAACAACATGACATGAAAAATATGTCAATGTCATGTCAAACGCCAATTATAAACCAACATGGCGGCCTTCAAATTGTGTTCACATAGTAAAAAACTTACCAGAAGAACTATTCTTGTACCATCGAATTTGTCTTCAAATTAATGAAATTGTATTTTTCTTGTAATCTCCTATTTTTTCCTAACTTTTCTATGTAGTGTAGATGGACCAGGCCTATATATCTCACGCCGTTTGAGCAAGGCTTTATATGTTTTCACTCCTCTCACAATGATACTGCCTGACATTAATTTCATAGAAATAGCTGTAATTTTTTTATGTCCTCTTAGAATTCCACTCACGATCAGTAAAGATACGAAGCCTAGAGACCGTTACGCATGAACAAAAAGTCCTAATATTAAGCTTGTTCTATTGTAGGTTACAAGTAGTATTGAACATTATTTATTTGTAGAATTTCTTGCTATAAGAGGATTTTACTTTGTTCTGTACAATGTGGTACGTAATATGTATTAAAGATGACATTTTTTTTTTTTTTTTTTTTTTTATACAACTGAGGTGGCAAACAAGCATACGGCCCACTTGTTGGTAAGCGGTTACCGTAGCCTATGAGCGATTGCAATACCAGAGGCATCACGCACGCGTTGCCGACCCCGAACCCCCCCCACCCCAAAAGAGCTCTGGCAACCTACTCATCGCAGGAACACAACACTATTTGAAACAAATAATGTTATTTGGCTGCGATCTTCTGTAAGGCGGAGGTACCTCCCCAGGCGGGCTGCTCCAATTTAGAACGAGAAAATCTCGCTATGCCCTACCTCCTCCAACATGTGTCAGAAAGAAGGGAGTGCGGCGATGACAGCTAACAGAAGAGAGTGGAAGAAGAAAACACGTTGTGTCGACCCTACGTAATGTGGGACAAGGGCAGGAAGAAGAAGTGCTAAGATGTATGCTATCCCAAAAGGGGCTTATTCTACACCCAGTTGGCAATAACGTTTGTCCAACGGCTTTTGGAAGTCCGACACTGAAATAACACTGCGAAAATGTGCTGCTTTCAAACTCTACTATTCAGCTGTTCAACTTCCTACTAATATTATAAATGTGTAAGTTTGTGGGGATGTTTGGATGTTTGTGAGTCAATCACGCCGTAAAAGCACAGCCGACTTCTATGAAACTCGGAATATATTGAGTTCGTTACCTAGAATAGCATATAGGCTACTTTAATAATTAGTTCTAAAGCTGACAAAAACACAAAAAAACTTAATTATTCGGCTGTTTAAGTAGCAAATGTGATGTCGAACGAATTAGCTATGATAAAAAGACCAAACACAGCTGATTTAGAAAAGTTCGGGAAAAAAATCTGGACAAGAATATATTAAATTTGTGTATATAAATATTAAATGATGATTTTTTTCGTTAATATTTTTTATTTTTGTTGATAGATAAAAGCCCTTTTCGGGACAGCATACTAGTTACAGAAGCATTGTAAAGCGAATTGTCAATAATAAGGTTTTGGGGTGCCCAAGCCCCAGATAAAAAGAAAAAATATAAATACCTTTTGAAAAATATTGATGACACAATTATGTTATTATGGAAATAATACAGATATTCAAAAAAGAAAAACAAATTAAAATTTAATATTAAATTATAAGGTGGATAACTTCAAAGTATTCTTATTGTTGAATTTTTGTTTAACTATTCGCAAGAACCTAGCAAGCGGCAATAAATCTTATTCTAATTGTCTGAGAAACTTCAAGAAAATGTTTAATGACTTACCGGGTTGCTTATTTAGTGAGAGAACTGGTGGAGTTGTGGTAGTGGCCCCACCTTCCAATACACAGGTGGTTGGTTCGAACCCCGTCGTGCATAAATGAGTTTTCCTTTGGGAAAAGAAAAACCACTCTTCGAAAGTTTGACGACTAAAAACACTCGGATGTCACTGACTAACACAGGGTGGTTAAGAAAGAACCAGTGACCTATGTGCAAGATGCTGTGGGCCAACGCGATTATAGTTGTACATCCATCTCTGTGTCACTGTATTTACCTTTACACGTAATTAATTGTCATCAATCTTGGTGCAGACATTTAATTAACTTAGCGAAGTGACTTGCAAAGCAATAGTTTCCAATGAACCGGTGGCCGAACACATCAGCCTGGTCACTGACCTTTAGGACCAAGAAAGTACCAGTGACACGACAAGCAAGCAACCACGACGAGCGTCACGGTGCAGAACTTCATAGCCGACACAAGGCCATTACCGGAATTCTATAGAGCCCTATACGAAGCACGAAAGCGCTTTCCTGTTTGTTGATCGAGTGAGCAAAGCGATCCAAGATATGACAAACAACTTGGAGGAATCAGCGTTGTACGTTTATTGGTTAGAGCATAACTTTCGAACCGTCATCAAACCGATCTTCATGTGATTTAGTAGGTCAACAGTTTCAAACGGATGTTGCCTTGTGAAAGGGCTGTTAGACAGCTCTCACTGCACCCCCGTCATCATCAGCTAAGGGGAAGGTCGTGGCTTCGATTCAAGCCTCATAGCTCAGTTGGTATTAACTCTGCCTTCTGCGCTAGAGGTCGCGGGTTCGATTCCCGCACTGGACAAACATTTGTGACTAACACAGATGTTTGTTCTGTGTCTGGGTGTTAAATATATATCTATTATGTATATCAGTCTCTGGTACCCATATTACAGGCTATGCCTAGTTTGGGATCAGTTGACAATGTGTGATATGTCCGGAATATTTATTTATATATTTTAATTTTATATTTAAAAAAAAAAAAGCGTCTGTCGATTTTCTTGGGACATTATAAAAATCTATTTTACGCTATCGCGTATCACTCGCCGCTTTTTGAAGAAACAGTAGCTTAAACCCAATAAAACACTAATGGATTTTGAATTCATTTAGTACGCAGTGGCCAGGGTTATTTGAGACATAAGAACTCCTAGAACTCACCCTAGTGAGGTATCAATGTAGCTTGGTTGATTAAACCTTTGTTATTTGTATGAACAAGCCGATTTTCTTGCAGGAGTTAGTCCTACTAGTTCTAATATTTGTTCTACGATAGAACAAAATGGACGATAAAATCCCAGTAGTTTACGTTTGGGTGAAAGGCGGTTTTATAGTAGCTGTTGAGGATAGGGAAAGCTGCTTCATGTAAACTCCCAGGTTCAGTAGTAGTTTGCTTTTAATAGGAAGCTAATAATTAAATATTTTGGATTTATGTAAAAATGAGTAAAATCAGAGGATCGGTGGACGTGTGTCGTCGTGAGCTCGACAGCCAAGTGATGCATTTCGGGTGCGGGCGCGGGGGGCGAGGATGGACCGGTCCTTCCGTATTGTATTGTATTGTAGGTATTAATTTATTCATCCATAGACATATTTAGAATGTACTTGAACAAGTCATAGTGTGGCAAATAATTTGTTTTTAAATATTCTTATATAAAATCATAAAACAATAAATTAACATTAAACAGCAAAAGCATCGTCATATTGTAAACTAAAAATTAAACAAAAATTACACGATAATAAAATACAATTTAGAACGGAAGTCAATAACATGTTTGATTACTATATACCTACTTAGATACTTAGATATTTATGTCAGAGTTAAACATTTCAGTATCAGCAAACAAAATCAGTAAAAGTAAAAGCAAGTAAGTATATGTTTGCCTAAACAGTAGCTTTATACCCCTTATAGATATAACCTGGACTGACTGGTCAGTCGGGTAAAAAAAAGCATTCAAGCGGTTGCGAATCCCGTTGCGGGACAAATGTTTGCATGACATGCAAATATGGGTGTTGTGGTACCACTCGTAATTTCTGATACAGACGACACAGGGAATCCTACTGTGGGCTCAAGACTTTGTACTGAACAACACTTTTATTTTTATAACAGGACATGTGACTATTGCGTGTTATTATTTACTTATTTTCTTTTCTTTTCACATGGTAAGATTAGCAGTTTCCCTCTGTATCGTGTCTACAAATACAAAGTGTCAAAGCTTCTTAGATGAAGCTGTAAACTTAAACCCTTGCCTGCACAAACACAGATCTGAACGAGACAATAGATTTTCTATTGTGTCTGGGATTGCAACAGTCTAGATGCTCTAGATTATTCTGTTGTCATGCAAAGCTAACTATCAGAACCCAGTGTGATTATTGCTCAGCTGATACGGATCTGTTGCAGTTTGTCTTGTTTTGATTGTATTTATTAGTGTAGATACAGTACAGTCGCCCGCAGTTTTGTCCCCAAGCATGGCAGACTAGCTCTTAATCTCGCTGTAAAGCACACTCATCATCATCATCATCAACATTTCAGCCGTTCGACGTCCACTGCTGAACATGGCCTCCCCCACAGACAGAGCAAATTCCTTATCATGTGGGGGGATTTGGCCATACTCACCACGCTGGGCATGCGGGTTGGCGAGCGCAGTTAGAGCTATCGTTGTTAAAATGAGGGACGCTGCTGCCCATCCCCTAGCTTTTTTCCTTAGTCGCCTCGTCTCTCCACATCCGTGGATAGGTAGATATGGAGGGGCCTATTCTTCAGCCGGAGCCACCACGGCAAAGCACACTAGTATAACGTTATTTTAAGTATTGTCTTAGTCGGACCTAGACCTAGTCGGACCAGAAACATATAAACATTTTTGATTATAGTAGTTACTAGTTAGAATTCTATTTGAAATAAGGAGTTTTATATTCCCCAACAAATAACAAACTCGAAGTGAAGCGGCGTCCTGCCATATTTGATACCAACGTTTATATTACAAAACTTTATTCCATGCAGCGCAGGCAAGTTTCACTGTGAGACAGCTTGCAATCAAAAATAAACTCTATGGCCGATTTAAATGGAGACTAGAGTTTTCTGCAAACTTTGGAGCGAGAATATCTAAAGATAAGGTTCGTATCTTTAATCGTCGTGAGTGAAATGTGAGGGGATATTTTAATAAAGATTTAATTTTGACACCATTTTCTAGAAGTCAATGTTAGTGTGAGTTGAGTGAAATCATACTACCTATCCACTAAAGTACCAGGGTACCATAATCTCCTTGCAGAATCTCCTGAGGACAAGTCCTTTTAGACTTAGCTGTACCTTTGTAACAAACTATTCTGGCAAATAAACATTTAACGGACGCGATAATCTCCAGAAAATTGTCACATTCATTACACTTACACTTATTACATTACACTTATTATACTAAAAAAAAAAATACATACATAAAATCACGCCTTCCACTTGCTATGATCCTGACACACCTCTTTCGCTTCATTCACTCTCATCACATTCCTCATACATGCTCGTCGGTTTAGGGTACTCTTGACCTGGCCTTTGTCCAAAACGTCATCGATTTGGTCGCTAAACGTACGCCTAGGTCTTCCTCTTCCAACGGTTCTATTCACACTCGCCTTATACACCTGTTTCGTCAATCTTCTTTCGTTCATCCTCTCTACATGACCAAACCATCTCAGCATACCTTTCTCAATCCTCATCACTACATCTTCTTTCACTCCACAACGTTCTCTTATCACACTGTTCCTCACTCTATCTTTCAAAAAATAAACATGATATAAGTTATTACAATATTAACCAGACGATTATCGCCAAGTGCACAATTCTCGAATCGAGTTTTATCACGGAAACATGCAGTATATATGCAAAGGCGACGCTATTCTCGCTCTGCGACATGAGATATCACTTACGTAGCTTACACAGTTAAACTTTTTCTTGCGAAAACTCGCAATTGCGCCTTCGAAGCGATAAACTGCCATCTTGACTTTAAATTAACTTTAACGACTGGCCTCATAGCTCAGTTGGTAGTAACTCTGCCTTCTGCGCTAGAGGTCGCGGGTTGGATTCCCGCACTGGACAAACATCTGTGACTAACACAGATGTTTGTTCTATTATGTATATAAGTCTCTGGTACCCATAGTACAGGCTATGCCTAGTTTGGGATCTGTTGACCGTGTGTGATATCTCCGGAATATTTATTTATTATTTAATTCTAAGTTTAGGTAGTAAGTGTAAAGTAGGTTTAGGATGTCCACAACTATCCCAGGCATTTCTCCTACACCCAGGAGCCAGATGGTCGCGCACTTTGGAATGGGTGGTTGTGGAATGATCTCCCTGCTGACGTTTTCCCTGGGGCCTACAGTATGGTTTTCTTCAGAAAGAGCTTTTTGGACTTTTGTCGACAACGCGTGCATCTTCTTCTTGTCAGTGACCAGGTTGAGGAAAGAAGAAGGGGTCGGCAACGCGTGCGTGCAATGATGCATCTGGCACTGCAAGCATTCATAGGCTACGGTAACCACTTACCAACAGGGCCGTATGCTTGTTTTCCACATTAGTTTTATAAAAAAAAGGATCTGCAAGGGACAGCATAAATAATTTTGGCTAGACGACTCAAATCGAGTGTAAATAAAAAAGCCAATTTTAGAGAATATACAAAATATACAGATACATAGCAGCAAAAGCGGCGTCGATCGGTCGTCGCTCGCGAGGTAAAACATTCCAAGTCACGAACTGTACAAAAATCAACAAGCAAGAAAATTGTATGTTAAGTATGGGCGGTTTGTTTACAAACTTTTCACATCTGATGTGGCTGAAGTATGGGTAGGTATTTATATTCCAAGTTGGATCAGTTAAGGTGTGATTGAACCAAATATATATTTTACTAGCTTGCGCCCGCGGCTTGGCTCGCGTTGTACCTAGCTATAAAATAGCATATAGATCTCTCTATATATTCCAAGTTTCATCGTCGATTGAACCACAAACATCCAAACATCCTCACAAACGTTTGCATTTATAATATAAGTACGATAGTAGGTTTATTATACACATACAAAGAAGTTATTTGCGGGAATTTAAAGCAGTCTTTTTTTAGTCGGCGACCATGCGAGCGAAGCCGTTCGCTGAACCTAGTGATTGGTATACTTAGTTATCTGAATGTACGATGCGCTAATATCCAGCTGTATGAAGTACAAGTCAAAAGGCGTTTATTTCAATAAAATCACTAGGATCACTTTGAAACGTCTTAGAAACTAGGTGAAGCTATGCCTGTTCCTCGCGACCAAGCCTAGAAGAATCAGGCAACAAGCACGGCGTTAAATTTTTTTGGATGATCCCTTTTCACAAAATGTAATGTAGAGAGTGTGTGGTATACTTAGTTATCTAAATTTACGATGCGCTATTATATCTCGCTGTATGAAGGCACTTGCACTATGTGCCTGAGTGACACTTCTGCACGTATTTTTATTGTTTATTCTGTGGCGAGGGCCCTGTTAGGATATTGAGTATTCCAACGTGCCCTGTCTTGTATTATAACAATCTATTTTGAAGTTCAGTGGTACATGGAATACGAAAATTCTTCTAGTAGGTGGTAGCCACGTTCAAACGGTGAAATATAATTTAATTGTGATAGTATCATACCTATGTATCCGTCTAAGAAAACGCATATAACGAGTTTTGGCATAATTCATTTCTTATTATGTTTCTACTTGATGTGACTCAGTAGTTCGGCTCTTAAACTAATTATTATTGTGGTATCAACACCAACCTATTAATGTACCTACCTAACTAATATTCCGTGGAGTGGGGCACTGGTGATTTATAATACATTAATCACCTTGTATATACCTAAATAAATACTGTAGGTACATAGGTACTGTACCTTTTCGCGATAGTATACCTACTAGTTACGGGATACGTTGTTTAATAACGAAACTGTTTACTCGGATCACAATAGGTTTTCAATCCTATTTTAGAACGTTGTTTAGTAAACTGCTCTACTTTCATTGCCATTCAGTGTAGTCATCAAATGACGTCCATTTAATAGAACGGATTCAAAGGGGCTCTTCTCTAGGAATTGTACACTGATTCTGTACAATTTCTCTCCCAGAAATTGAGCTTGATTGTTTGTATAATGTACCTACTTAACAGTTTGTTGCCGCCTCTACTTGCCGTATAAACATGCCCATCCTGGAAGAATGATGCCATCCTTCAAATAGCGGATTATCAATGAAAATTACGATATTTTTTCCAGTTGTAGGTTTTATAAATACTAGCTGCCAGCTGTATATAACAGGCTCCCTAAAACCGTCACGCAGGCTAATAATATTCTCTCTTTCAAGAAAAAACTAAAAAACTTGCTTATCGAGCAAACTTTTTATACCTATGATGAATTCATAGTCTTTAAATGTAAAAATATATAATGTTTTGATTTGTGTTTATTTAACTGACTTATATTTACATATTTTTTTCATTATGACATTTTATTTAGAACTATTTTTATTGAAATTTTAATCTTTATTATATTTATTTATTATCTTATATTTGAAATTGTAATTAATTATGAATGTATGATATTTTTTGTAGAAAATGAATTATGTACAAATTGACTTATAATATTTAGTATCAATAAATTACTACTATTACTATTACTATAACAATCTGTTATAATAATAGATCGGAACGATTTTCTTATCATTGCGACTAAACTAAATGCCTGTTGTGATGCAACCTACCTGCGTCTATTTTCCCGAAAGAGTACAATCTGGGAGTCTTCAAATCTAGGGTCAATAAGTTCTATCTGGGAAAGCGTGCTCCATCTTCAAACGCTATATATATTTTTTTATACAACTGAGGTGGCATACAAACATACGGCCCACCTGTTGGTAAGCGGTTACCGTAGCCTATAAGCGATTGCAATACCAGAGGCATCACGCACGCGTTGCCGACCCCGAACCCCCCCCCCCAAAAGAGCTCTGGCAACCTACTCACCGCAGGAACACAACACTATTTAAAACAAATAATGTTATTTGGCTGCGATCTTTTGTAAGGCGGAGGTACCTCCCCAGGTGGGCTGCTCCAATTCAGAACGAGAAAATCTCGCTGTGCCTTACCTCCTCCTAAAACTATACCATTATCAATAATAAAAAGAAATCTACACCGGTATTCTTAGTCGTCAAAAAAGCAATGAAAATGACAGTTTGATTTCGGAGTTAGATGAAGAAAAACATGTTATCGACTTGAAATCCAAGGCTAAGCACAGTCTCGACACGCGAACTCATAAATTACAATTTTGGTTCTTTTCTAATGAAAAATTATGTAGCAAAGCTCAATCATACTCAGTCGCTATCTAAAATTAATATCTTACATTTCGCTATTTCTTTTATGTCATCGCCATCATCATCATCAACTTCCGTCGCCTATTGACATCAGCAACATCTGGAGCATTGCTAATGCGTTGCCTGCCGAACCCATCCCCCCCTAAAGAGCTCTGGCAACCTTACTCACCGCAGGAACACAACACTATTTGAAACAAATAATGATATTTGGCTGCGATCTTCTGTAAGGCGATGAAGTTCACTAGTGAACATATGCCTACCTTTGAGGGGCACCCTTTGATGGGAGGCATAATATGCCCACCAGTAATATGCCCACCAGTGAATGATGTACGAAAGAAGATTGTATAAGGCTTATACACCTGTTTCTGTTCTTCTTTCGTTCATCCTCTCTACATGACCAAACCATCTCAGCATACCTTTCTCAATCCTCATCACTACGTATTCTTTCACCTAGTTCGATCGGCACCACACTGAAGCTTTAAATTCCATTTTGTGAAATAGGATCATCGAAAAAAATGATAGGCACGCGCGCCGTGTTTGTTGCCTGATTCTTCTAGGCTTAGCCGCGAGGAACAGGCATAGCTTCACCTAGTTTCTAAGACGTTTCAAAGTGATCCTAGTGATTTTATTGAAATAAATGCCTTTTGACTTTGACTTTGACTTTCACTCCACAATGCTCTCTTCCCTTACCACACTGTTCCTAACTCTCTCTCATCTTTATTAGCGTTATACGTACTATGTATATGTTACAAAATGCTTTATCTTGTGTGACGGTCGTTATTTTGCACAGACTTCATAAAAACACCTGCACCTCGAAGTAACAGCGTGGCGCCATCTTTATTGGCCCAGTATTTCCTCCGAGGGCTGGCAGCGCGCCAGAGCTCTATAAAAACTAACGACCTAGCTAACTATTGCACTTTACTTGTATTTGAGGGCCTATTAAAACATTATCCGGGATAACGGGTGAAAAATTACGGGCTAGATTCCCGACGTTGGCTATATGAACATCCGTTGCGAATTACCTATGTTTTGATGTCAAAAAAGGATTTTTAAGAACCGTTGAGCGAAATAATTTGTCAGAAATTGCAATGAAAGTAATGTCAGTTTTAAAAAATAATCTTTCATTCAACCTCTTTGGTTTCAGTACGCTCAAGGGCCACCATACCTCAACCTGGTCACTGACCTAATACAGAATGACCAAGAAATAATCAGTAACACGTCAAGCAAGCAAGTGTGAGTTGAGGAACATTTTAAAAACTCTTAACTAAGTATACCTTTCAGGATCAGAATATATTTTTGTTTGGCCGCATTCTCATCTTTGAGGGTAAATTTCAAAAGAGAATCAAAAAGCAATTTTTTGACGAAAATATTGTCAGTCTGTAATTTAGTTTGAGGAGAGTGAAAAATGTCATGTAACGAGAAGAGCGTTAGGTATAAATCTGGATGGTTATAAGACTAGAGGAAGGCCGAAGAAAAGATGGATGGACTGTATGACATGAGTAAGAAAGATGTGAGTGCGGAGATGACGGCTAACAGAAGAGAGTGGAAGAAGAAAATATGTTGTGCCGAACCCACATAATGTGGGACAAGGGCAGGAAGAAGAAGAGAGTGAAAAAAATAATACTCCACTATTAAATTGGAGTCTTGCTATAATGGGAATTTGATTTCCTTTATGGTGAGAGTATCTACTGATCGCTTGTCGATGTTCATGAGTGGGGGAGATGTGGCCTAAGGGTGTCAAATTCAGGAGGTTCATCGGTCGCCTGCCACGAGTCACCGGAGGCGCCGGCCAGTTACGTCACACGTCGTCGCCTATACATGTGCAATAATTAATGGTTTTTTTTATTATTATTTTTTTATACAACACAGGTGGCAAACAAGCTTACGGCCCACCTGATGGTAAGCGGTTACCGTAGCCTATGAGCGCTTGCAATACCAGAGGCATCACGCACGCGTTGCCGATTCCGAACCCCGTTCCCCCCTAAAGAGCTCTGGCAATCCTACTCACCACAGGAACACAAAACTATTTGAAACAAATAATGTTATTTGGCTGCGATCTTCTGTAAAGCGGAGGTACCTCTCCGGCCAAGTGGGAGGAAAAGGCGGACGACCTAGACAGTTGGAGGAAAACTCTCCACGATGGCGTTGTTGCTCATGACCAAGCATGGACCAAATATAAATATTGTAAATTGTGATTAAGTTTCAAAATTTTGTATTTGTGTGTTTTTTGGTATTAATAAATAATAATAATAATGGATTAATTTGCTGTCTCAGAAGAAAGAAAGAAAGAAAATAATTTATTTCCCGTCACATAATGAGATAATAATATTAAAAACTTAAATTACTGACAAAATTAGTATACAAAGTATACGAAAAAAAGGTTACCACTCAGCATTGCTGCATCAGCCCAGTGGCCGGTGCAGCGCTGATTTTCAGTGGCACCCAAATGAGAATCGCGGCAGTTACTGTGACACGCATCTACTAATATAACTTTAAAATAAATTTACGAAATAATTGAACTAAAACAAATTCGTACGTGATAGAAGCGCACCTTGAGACATCAACATGCTGCTCTCCCCTTACCATCAACAGGGACACAATTTCACTGTAATAACTGCGGTCGTAGCTGTCGCTCCCGTATAGGCCTTACAAGCCATGAAGGTAAGTGCCTATTGACCCCGTAAACGACGCTGTTTGATCATCTTCTATACATCGACACAGTTTTTATACTTCTGCAGATACCATCGTTTACATTTGTTATTAAATTATTTTTATTTTTATTAGCATTTTGATTTTGATTTTTTGATCATCTTCTATAGATAGATATGAGTCTTATAATTTCGTTATTACCATAAAAAAATAAATAATACATAAATATTCCGGACATATTCATACGGTCAACTGATCCCAAACTAGGCATAGCCTGTACTATGGGTACCAGAGACTGATATACATAATAGATATATATTTAACACCCAGACACAGAACAAACATCTGTGTTAGTCACAAATGTTTGTCCAGTGCGGGATTCGAACCCGCGACCTCTAGCGCAGAAGGCAGAGTTACTACCAACTGAGCTATGAGGCCAGTCAATCAGCCAGCCAGCCATCTGTAGGTACTATTCTTAGGTTTCTGGAAATTAATTATTATTATATTATTAATAATTCCGGGCATTGGTTTGGGATTGTTGTTGGGTTCAAGAGTAATCCCTATGTAATAAGTAGATTTACCCTACCCTGTCCGTGTAGGTAAACCTGTTAGGTGGACCCTTGCGTGGGCTTATTATGGTATTTTAATAAAAACCAAAATTTATACAATAAAACATTTAATAATTTCATAACAGTTGAGTTCTTAAAGCGTGATACAAATATTATCTCGATAACACTTGAATTACATTTTATGACATTTAAAATCAGATTTCAATTACGTTTACGTAAATATTTAGGTATTTAAATACACAGGAATTCGATTTGGGTAGGTATAAATTTAATGAAATTTTGTATCTTAGATACATACAATTATTAATAAATGTAAGTGCATTATTATACATAGATACCTAGTATTTATAATACGTAATAACAATGAATATTGTAAACAATAATTATTTACAAAAACCTATAGCTAAGACGTAAAACATTTTGTTATTACATAGGTACTTAATTCTTATAAATCTATCTACTTCGATGTGATATTACAATGATTATGGATATATAATTATCATACACATTTGTCACTCATTTCTACATTTGGGCTCAAAATATAGAAATGAACGAGAAAATTATTTTGTTTTAAAACTTGAACGTGTAAAAACTTAAAATAAAACCGACTTCAATAAAGAGAGTAAGATAAAACTCCTTAGGGCCATCCTATACAGCACCTAACGGTAGTTGGCGTACACATGCACGAACATACGTAAATTTACTCACTTGGGGTGTCATCCCAAGTAGCCACCCACACTTTAAATTTTAAAAGAAAAGTCATCTACAAAAAAATGTTTCGGTAAGTCGATATCCCAAGCGGTGATGGCGTTTTTTAAGTTTTACCACCTCAGAGTTATGCCTTAAACAATATTTAAAAAAATATTCAATAGCTTAGTAGTGGAATTGATAAACTCCTATTTTGAAGTCGGTTAATAAAAGGTCTTATGTAAAACTTACCTATAATTACCTAAATTTAAATGCTATACAATAATCTATAAGCAATATTATATCTATCTACATAAACAAGCTACAACCTACAACTAATCATTAATAAAATGAAAATTTATATTTCTTAGGAAATAAACTATTTACAAAATGGTAGTAATCTAAAATTAATTTCCTAATGACGCGGCACCTTTATTTTTAACTTTTTGTAACGCCCGGCCTCCCTACGCTGACGTCCGTCGGTCGGTCACGGACCGTTCGTTGGTCGGCTACAAACCAAACAATCCGAGCGGCTCACGCGTTGAGGATATCGGGAGCAGTGCAGTACTTGCTTCATCTCTATGTAACTCTATCTCTTATCTCTAAATGGTGTTAAACAAAGCAGCAATCCACAGATAAGTTCTAAGTGGATTTGTATATATCACGTAGTGGGTGAGTACCCATCTGAGACGCAAGGGGTGCGGGTTCGATTTCCGCTGCGGGACAAATGTTTGCATGATCTGCAAATATTTGTTCCGGGTCTGGGTGCTGTGGTTCCTTGGTAGGTACTCGTAGTTTCAGATACCCATGACAGGGAATCCTAGTGTATGGTCAGGACTATGTATGTGACCGTTGGGTGTTATTTATTTACATTTTCGAAGCTAGTAATTAATGGTATTTGCGACGTCAGTGCAGGGAGGAACGCCGGCGTAAGGACGTGTTCACACGTCAGTGGCCGCCGTGCCGCGGCGGCCCCGGGCCGAACCTCACACGATGTCGTGGCAGGAGTTTCCGTTTCCTGTGCGAGTGGTCTTCGTAGGCTGCGGACGACCTATGCCGTCGTTGTAAGGGGGTGGGCAGTACATCACCTGAAATAAAAGTAAAATTTCACTGACCTAATACAAGATAAACAAGAAAGAATCAGTGACAGGACAAGCAAACATCAAAAAGTGTTCCATAAGGTGGTAACCGACAAACGACTATTTTTTCAAAGTTATTTAGAAGTGAGACTTCGGTTCGGAAATGAAAGGTCGTAGGTAGTATGCAGCGGGACCGTTCCGGTCCATTATGATTGTGCTTCCGCCCTTTTTAGGGCTTCGAAGGCAATTGATGAAAACAGCACCTACCCGTCGTTTCGTCATATGGCCGTAGGAAATTTAGACGTGAAATATTTGTTTTCTCAACTCACGCTGATATCAAACTGACTTCGTTTGATTTCACTGAATCAAAAGATAATGTTTGTATGGACTTTTGTACCATGTTAAAATCTAGCTACTTCATTATAAAATGAAATAAAATTTATATTATTATTATTATTATTATTATGAACTTGTACCTACCAACAAATATAAAGAAAACATAATAAATTAATAAATATTCCGGACATATTCACACGGTCAACTGATCCCAAACTAGGCATAGCCTGTACTATGGGTACCAGAGACTGATATACATAATAGATATATATTTAACACCCAGACACAGAACAAAGATCTGTGTTAGTCACAAATGTTTGTCCAGTGCGGGAATCGAACCCGCGACCTCTAGTGCAGAAGGCAGAGTTACTACTAACTGAGCTATGAGGCCTGTCTGAACATTATCTATTATTATCCATTTTTTTTAATTATAAACGAGTTCAAGATACTAAGTATTTTTATTAATTACAAGAGATATTAATAACTTGTAAAAATATGAAAAATTTTGCCAGGTAGGGCCAGTGACATTTTCTAGCACTAAATCGGAGCAGCCCGCCTGGAAGGTACCTCCGCCTTACAGAAGATCGCAGCCAAATAACATTATATATTTCAAATTGTGTTGTGTTCCTGTGATGAGTTAGGTTGCTAGAGCTCTATAAGTTCAAGTTGGCAACGTGTGCTTGCTACCTCTGGTATTGCAAGCGTTTATAGGCTACGGTGACCACTTACCAACAGGTGAGCCGTAAGATTGTTTGCCAAAAGCTACGTTTCATCAATATATGGAGCCCGGGCCTGCACTGTGTACACTCCTCTAAAATATGGCTAAGCAATAAAGTAAACGTATTTAATTGGTTATTTTATTTAAAAGAGACGTTTCATCAATATATGGAGCCTGGGCCTGCGCTGTGTACACTACTCTAAAATATGGCTAAGCAATAAAGTAAACGTATTTAATTGGTTATTTTATTTAAATTGACTTCGTTCTAAGGTACATTAAGATTTTCTTCGACAAAGAGAGCAACACACAGCGCTACAAAAATATGGCGGATGGACGTGCGTGAAATGTCATTTTGACAATCTACATTTATCTAACAAAAAAAACATCAAATCAAACAACTTGACATGAAAAATATGTCAATGTCATGTCAAACGCCAATTATAAACCAACATGGCGGCCTTCAAATAGTGTTCACATAGTAAAAAACTTACCAGAAGAACTATTCTTGTACCATCGCATTTGTCTTCAAATTAATGAAATTGTATTTTTCTTGTAATCTCCTATTTTTTCCTAAATTTTCTATGTAGTGTACATGGACCAGGCCCAGAATGAAATGGCTCCTTGACTTCGTTCTAAAGTACATTAAGATTTTCTTCGACAAAGAGAGCAACACACAGGGCTACAAAAATATAGCGGATGGATGTGCGTGAAATGACATTTTGACAACCTACATTTATCTGACAAAACAAAACATCATGACATGAAAAATATGTCAATGTCATGACAAACGCGAATTATAAACCAACATGGCGACCTTCAAATAGTGTTCACATGGTAAAAAACTTACCAGAAGAACTATTCTTGTACCATCGCATTTGTCCTCAAATTAATGAAATTGTATTTTTCTTGTAATCTCCTATTTTTTCCTAATTTTTCTATGTAGTGTACATGGACCAGGCCCAGAATGAAATGGCTCCGTTGTTTAAAAAATGTATTTCGGACCCTCAACATGTGACATGTTTCGGGCAGTTGTTTGTACCTACTAAATTTTACTTACTGATTGAGTCACGAACTTTAATGTATGTGCAGGTATAGACCGTACGGCAACTTTCAAATCTAATCAATTATGTAAGTTAGAACTCTGAGGTTGTGTTTAGATTGGTGTTCGTGTACAGTCGCCTCTAACAAGATGTGTACCTTCCATTATTTTTTGTTAAATATTACCACATAAATCAATATGCACCTACAACATGTTCCATAACTAGAACACAATCCCGAAAGAGACTAATATCAACAAAGAGAAAAGAATATTACCGAAGAAAAAAGAATATGTTCACTAAGTATACTTTTTACATTTTTTTCCAGAGCATTTCCAAACACTATATATGACATGGCCGTGGTGGCCCCGGCTGAAGAATAAGCCCCTCCATGTCTACCTATCCGCGGATGTCATAAGAGGCGACTAACGGAAAAAAGCTAGGGGATGGGCAGCAGCGTCCCTCATTTTAACAACGATAGCTCTAACTGCGCTCGCCAACCCGCATACCTAGCGTGGTGAGTACGGGCAAATCCCCCCACATGATAAAGGAATTTGCTCTGTCTGTGGCCATGTTCAGCAGTGGACGTCGAACGGCTGAAATGATGATGATGATATATGACAGCGAAGGTTTATGATTATTGGTTTAGCTTAGAGTCTCCTTTCGGTAAGTTATAAGTTTGAAGTAATAACAAGAGACAGATTATTGGAGTTTCCGACCCGCGGGTCTCTTTTGCTCGGTAATTAGTTTAGCACCGTTTAAAATGATTAAGGCAGCATAAAACTCAGTCACCCGCATATTACCACCACTCGCTTTACGAAATCCTTTCTCCCCCATACGTGCAAATTGTGGAATGAGCTTCCTTCCGAGGTTTTCCCGCTAACCTACAACATGAAGAGCTTTAAGAAAAATACAAAAAGATTTCTCCAGGGCAGGCAACGCATTAGCAATGCTCCAGGTGTTGCAGATGTCAATAGGCGACGGTAACCGCTTACCATCAGGTGGGCCGTGAGTCTGTTTGCCAACATACAATATAAAAAAATAAAATTAACAGTGCACATAAACTTATTTACTTATGCCATTTTAAATTTTACTGTAGTATAGTAGTATTAGTAGTATTTATTTATTTTTAGTAGTAGTATTTGTAGTATAGTGCCATCATTTTGAAAATAATTAGAGCTGTACATCTTTCCAGAGGTGACTGTACCATAGGTACCGTAAGTAATTCTAAGTACAAAACCCTCCGTTAGTCCCTAGTCGAGTAATAAGTAATAATGATATCACAAGCGCCACCTGACGCGCGGATCCATCATTGAAAAGAGGTTTCTGAAACGGTTAAACATTCATTAAATTTTTGATTAATCGCGCAAAGCCGACAGAGAATGAATGGAAGTTTTTAATTTCCTCGAAATTCGGCTAAGTACGTACTCGTTAAATAAGTTAATCTGCCACATTCCGCGTGAAAACCAATCTCTTCTATCTATAAATAAAATAAAACAGTAAAGCCTACGATTCTGTAGACAAGTTGTGTTTTTTTTCAACAAACATGAAAAATCTAGGCTTCGAAGACTTTGTCTGTCTATCTGTTTATTTGTTCGGGCTAATCTCTGAAACTACTGATGGTATCTTTATGAAACTTAACAATAACATTTCTTTGTATGATACTTATAAATAGTTATTAGTTAAATTTCATTAAAATAAAAAATAAATATTCCGGACATATTCACACGGTCAACTGATCCCAAACTAGGCATAGCCTGCACTATGGGTACCAGAGACTGATATATATAATAGATAAATATTTAACACCCAGACACAGAACAAACATCTGTGTTAGTATCAATGTTTGTCCAGTGCGGGAATCGAAGCCGCGCCCTCTAGCGCAGAAGGCAGACTTACTACCAACTGAGTTACGAGGCCATGCCATTAATAAAATGATTGTTTTTAAAAGGGTAAAAAAAGGGGCACACTAGGTGACTGTAGTATAATCACATACTTTCTAGCGATTTTGTCTGTAGGAATTCCTATAGATAAAAAGGCTAGAACACTACATGTATTTATTAGGGATTATAATTAGATAACTTTTCTTTTGAGCCTCACCTAGTTCGATCGGCACCACACTGAAGCTTTAAATTCCATTTTATGAAAAAGGATCATCTAAAAAATGATAGGCACCAAACCGTGTTTGTTGCCTGATTCTTCTAAGCTTAATCGCGAGGAACAGGCGTAGCTTCACCTAGTTTCTAAGACGTTTCAAAGTGATCCTAGTGATTTTATTGAAATAAATGCCTTTTGACTTTGCCTTATGTACATATTCTACATATCGACATATCATATAGTATCTGCATATTCGTTCTAGCATAAGTTTCGAACCTTCAATTTGATCTACATGGAATTTAGTAGGTCAACAGGTTGTACTATCAAAATTTACTGGTTTGAGTATGAGCAAAATCGGCCAAGGGGTTTGTTAATTGGTAAAGTTTCAAGGACTTCGTAGTTATGGTAAGATTCGATTTTAGTTAAAACATGCTTAATTTAGAATTTAGAATTATTTATTTCATCATATTGTCATCCATTTTACCATATTACCGAATATATGAATTATTCATTCTCTGATATGCATACGAGTAATATGTAGGACAGTATCTATTAATCCATTAATAATCTGTTATAATAATAATAATACTTTATTAATAATCTGCATGTTAATTTATGAAAATAACTGTAATTGGACATACCTATGTTATGCAATGTAACGCTAAGGGTGAAATAAATGAATATGAATATTTCAGTTAAAACAGCAAGCTATATACCAAAGTGCCTACTGTCTAAAATTAAAACTTAAATATACTCCTAGCGAATTAAATATTTTACAAATGTTATCATTAAAGATGTCGACATGTTGGACCTCGTGTACATAGGCATTTAAAAGAGTGAGAGCTCTTAGCGTTGGCGCATTATGAGCGTGACAAGTTCGCGGCGTGTGGCAGATGCGATTTTCAAAGTTTATCTTAATGAACTCAAGAAACATGGAAGCACCACCTTTTACCAGATAGCGCTAGATTTCAATTCGCGTTGAACCACTAATATTATAAATGCAAAAGTTTGTAAAGATGTGAGGATGTGAGTTAGGGAGGATATGGGGACGTGAGGACATGACGGTGCGAAGATATGTTTTTACTCTTTGAAGCCACAACCACTGAACAGATAAAGTAAAGTAAAAAGTAAAAATATTTTTATTGACAAATAACATTTCACAATCATATTTGTATCCATAGGCTCCTGAACTAGTTTTAAACTGTATTTCAAGAGCCAGTGGCTTCTCCTAGTTAATGTAAAACTAAAATTATTATGTCTAAAAAAAAAAATTGGAAAGCAAGTAAAAATTAAAAGTAATAAAAAATAAAAATCAATTTTGAATTTAAACAAAAAAACAGGTAACTAGCAGAAAACTAAAAATATACAAAAAATTAACTAAAACTAAAAATTAAACTCTCTCTCTCTCTCTCTCTCTCATGGTTGTGTTCAAATCCTGTTTCCTGTGTGTGTGTTATAATTGTATGTGTATTATGTTATATATATATATATATATATGTATAAATTATACCTAGTTAAAAAGAAATTTAGATAATAGTTAAATAAATGATGATTTATTTAACTTGAAATGAAATTTGGCATCTGTGATAGCCTGGAATAACATATAGGCAACATTTTTATAAGTGTACCACGCGAACGAAGCCGTTGTTTGAAGCTAAATAATAATAATAATAATAATAAGCCTTTATTCTGAAGTTTTACATTTCTTTCCATCACAATTTCCACTATATGATATCCCTTATTTCAGAGTGCCTATCGGCAAAGGCCTCCTCTAGCTCTTTCCAATGTGCTCTGTCCAGTGCTGCCCTTCTCCAGAATGGGCCAGCTGTTAACTTTAATTCATCCTCCCATCTTTTTATTTGTCTTCCCCTTGTTCTTTTCCCATCTCTTGGGTACCAGTTTATTATTATTTGGCTCCATTTTTCATACTTGCTGCGAATCGTATGTCCTGTCCAGCGCCATTTCTGTTGGTCTATCTTTTCTAGAATATCTGTTAGCTTAGTTTTGGCTCTTATGGTATCGCTATTTATCCTGTCGCTTATTTTTATTCCTAATATACTTCTTTCCATTGCCCGCTGGCAACTTTGGAGTCTGTCCCTCTGAGCTTTAGTTAGTGCCCATGTCTCGCATCCATAAGTAAGACAGGGAAGTACGCATGTGTTGAATGTTTTTCTTTTCGTCGAGAGTCTATAGTCTTTACTCTTCATAATTTCTTTCAAGCTCCAGTAACGTTTCCACCCTGATGCGATTCTTTCATTTATTTCTTTTGATGACTGATCGTCGGGGGAAATTATTTGTCCTAGGTAGTTATATTCCTTTACGTATTCTAGTCGTTTTCCATTAACTGTTATTTCTTCTTCGATTGAATTAGTCATGAGTTTTGTTTTGGAAGAGTTCATTTCGAGTCCAACTGTTTTGCTTTCTTTTGATAGCTCCCGTATCATCTGTTCTAGTTTGTTAGGGCTCTCTTCGAACAGAACCAAATCATCTGCGAAGCGGAGATGGTTGAGCAGCGTGCCATTTATGTTAAGACCGAAATCGTCCCAGACTAGTTTTCTAAAAATGCTTTCCAGGGTTACTGAGAACATTTTCGGGGAAAGGGTTGAAGAAACGCTGTTTGAAGCTAGTTTCCTATAAAATTCTTACTAAGAATACGAACCTTTGTAAAGTCTCTATGTACATAACTAGGGTTGGAGTTCACCAAAAAAACATCAACGTCGCAACTGCTGTTATAAAATCCTTCGGCTGAAAGCAACTCAGAGTGGATGGAGTCGCCATTTTTGCATAATCCCTCACTTTCACTTCCGACCCTCTGAAAACGTGCGCTATACGATTATGGCAGGGGAAGTTAGACCTCGGGACCGGAGATTGTTGGTCATTTGCTACAATCACCAGACCGACCCGATTTAGAACAGTGAGTCTACCTACGGATCCTTAATTTCGCGGTTGTGGAAACTATTGTCTAACGCCGTGTTCAAACTGCATGCGATATGGCCTTGATATATCTTTAAAAAATCGTTTCACTATAACCTTCCTCTCCTTACCTCTACTGAACAAAGTAGATTTTTAGTTTGACATTTGGGAGTATGCGATTTAGCTCAACGTTAGTTTAAACTGATTTGACCCCAAAACCGCTGATTTTGCAGTGTTTTTTCAATGAAAAAGTAGTATCTTGATGTCAAACTTCTCTTTCGTTTAATATAAACTTGTAAAGACGATAATATGACCAAAAACAGAGAACAAACTGAAAATAAAACATATTTTTTCCCCTAATATTCGTTTTTATTGTTGACTAGCTTCCGTCCGCGGTTTCGCTCAAGTGATACCTACATAAAAAGTATCCTATGTGGCCTATATTCCATATTAGGTGAAGAACTCTATATATTCCAACTGTCTTCGATTTCGAAATCGGGTGAGCCGTTACGGCGTGATTGAATAACAAACATCCAAACATCTATACATCCAAACATCCTCACAAACTTTCGCATTTATAATATTAGTAGGATTAGTGGGATAGAATAAGCCCCATTAGGATGGTGTACATAAATTATGAACTACCTTGCATTATGAACATCGTACATTTTCAAGTTATTATCTCGTCCAGACGCGACTGTCCAAGGATGATGGCCCCAAAAGAATGCGTATGACGAACACGTCTGTCCATTTGGAACTATTTATCCTGTTGTAGGCCGTTAGCTGGCCCTTAGCACCAGTTTTGCCCTCGACGGAACGGTGCCGGTATTATGGACAGGGTTAGAGGCTATATGATTGTGGTGTAGGTACCTACAAGCTTTTGTTTAACTTGCCTTGTATGTATGTTTATTTGGTACCTACTGTCGTGATTTGATATTCATAATTAAAAAGTAATAGTAAAATATTTATTTTTTATAATGGCAACATAGCATTTGGAATTTAAATTAATTAGCTGGCAATTCTGTTCTGTGCGTTTGGACAGTTTGTAGCCAATCACAAACGGTTCAACCACGGCATTTGGTTCGTTTTTTATAACCGACCGGAGGTAACCTTTAAGCAAAAGTTGGAATGGACTGGCATTCTTTTTCTGGAAGCTGAACAGTGAGTATTGTCGTGTAACCAATGTTCTAGTATAGAACTAAAAGTTATAATCGAATCTAGAATATTCCACAAGTTCGGAATAAATAAAGTGGTGTTGTCAAGTGCTATCCTCGTTTCATTACACTACTTAAAAAAGTTTTTAAGTTCTGTCAAGTTTCGAAGGTTCACAGGTCGCCTGCACCGTGACTCAGTGCAGTGTGAATAATAGTAGATTAACAGTTTGGCTATCCCCGTACCATCAATTTGCGACGGTGACGTAAGTTGATAGTCTCAAAGATTCAAGGTTCAAATTCCTGTAAAATAGTGCTGACACGATTGCATTTGAGTTGCAATAAGACATGTTTATAAAAGGTTGTACTGAAAATGTATAATTATTAATAGGTATTATCTTTAAGTTGTCGTGCTAGCCGCACTTTCTGATTTCAGAACCCTTTTGAGCGTGGTCCGATACGCACTTGGCCGATAACCGTCATGTCATTATAGCGCCATAATGGCCACAGAATCTGGTCACAGAATACAGACTACTAAGGTTCGGTATATCATCCCTCAACACTGAGGTTTGCGTCATAAATGAATAAAAAGTTAATAGCAGATTTTATACTTTTTTCTGAATAATTTAAAACTCCAGAAGAATAGGCATCCATTTTGTTTTGTATTTTCTAGAAAAAATCCAAGTCTTTTTTTTAATCTTAAACGAGATCTCGTGATGAAAGATCAGTGATACGCCAAGCCGTGGCTAATTCTTCCAAAAATTGTTAGTGTGCTTAATCTGCGTGTTTATAATAATAATAATAGGTAATTCATTTATTCAGACTATAGAAAATTAACAAATCTTATTTAACTTATTCTACGTTCAATAGCAATATATACCACCCTTAAAACTAACATACATAAAATATAAAAACTTAATTATTATCTCACTGTGTGCCCAACTTGACCACACGTGTAGAGGGGCGGCCGTAACGAATACATTACGAATGAATATCAGAATTGTTTGTTCAGTCAATACTGTTGTTAACCTCAAAGTTATGTATTGTTTTTTTTAATAGAAACCAAAAAGGTCGTAAAAAAGTTGTTTAAATAGCAAGAAAAACACAAAGCTAACTTTTCCTCTTGTTCGTTTCATAATATTCGTCCTTCGGCATGAGTACTCATACCTAATCTAATTTAGAATTTCAATATGGTCGATCGGCAAGCCACGTCAAACAAAATTATACATTTTGTTTGAACGCACAAGAACTTCGTTTGATCGTATACTGTGTCAACATATTTTTTTGCGTAGTTATATTTTTGTGATCACATCAACCTGTCCTCGCTGTCAGTTTCAATGGATCAATAGATTTGTAAGTTTATATCCGCCGCCTACATACGAAAACAAAACAATATTTATTTGCTTGTTTTTTAGGGATGACTCGTGTATACATTCATAGCCCTTATCAATGATTTTTCACTCGATTTTCTTTTTAGAGAAATAGTTGTGAAATATGATTATCGTTTTGAAATTTCCCCTCAGAATTTCACTTACGAAGAGTAAAGCTACGAGACCGGCTTGTATTTTAATTATAGTAAGGAGAATTTTGCTAAAATAATTTCAGTCTAAATTCCAGAGTGAGGAAATAAAAAATATAAGTAATGACAATGCCAGGTAAATACAAATTTCAGGGTTGGATCACTTATTCCTTAAATTGAGATATTAGGATCTGTAGTCTCTGTTTACCTTGGGACACACAGGACTGTTCCAGTGTTTACCTCAATATAAACGGTTGTTTAATAAATTGCCCGGATCCTATTACGCTCCGCTTCAACTAACATTGACAGGGCAAGCAAGTTTTAATAAGGCCGCATCAATAATAGAGATGCTGCCTCTCAAAGCAGCGGCTTAACACAAGCGCAGAGCGATATACGGAGCGATTAAGTATAGTAAGAATTAAAGTAGAATGCCTATCCAAAAGCTACCAATACAGCGTGACTGCCAAGAATGTAGAGACGGTAATTACTAAGTGTCGTGGGGAATGTGGAGCGTGCATACGCTACAACCAAGGTGCTTTATAATATGCATGCTATCCCAAAAGGGGCTGATTCTACACACCAATTGCCGATAAAGTTTGTTCTAAGACTTTATGAAATTCCTCATTTTTCATTGTAGAAACTCTGTGCGAAATCTATTTTAGACATAGACATAGACAGAGACATTCATTTATTCTATTCTAAAAAACAAAAGTGTGATGTGTGCTGCAGCAGCAAAATGGCCACGGCTCAGCATTATGCCTACTGTTTTAGCAGCAAACAGCATTCTGCCGAAACCATTACCTGTTTTATAAATCAGTTCAAACTCAATCAAACAGCTGTTTTAGGTAGCAATAATTATGCTGAACTTCTAAATTTAGTAACTAGTTTTACCGATGATATAAATATCAAAAACAGCGAATTTAAGCAAGTTTGAAAAACATGTTTTTATTTCTTTCTATATTATGTTTTCATTGTTTTTGTTGATAGAATAACCCCCTTTCGGGTTTTCCCTAAACCGCTCCGCGAAACGCTATATCGAACGCTACACGTAAACTATAAACGCTACGCCCGACGCTAACTATTCCAGCAACGATTGAACGATGAGTCAGCACGTCCACCTTTATTGCTTTTCCACTCCGCAAATTTCGGTGATTTACGCCGAAGACTTATCGTTGCCAATCAGGGGTTATACCCGTGCCTTTATTTGATTTGGATTCTTTTTGATTCACTTTCAAAGAAGGTTTTAGTTAGATTCTTGTAAAGAATAAAAAAATGTTAAGCCGTGTTCGAAAAGCGTGCGATATATCAACTAATGTTTATTTTAAAATGATCCTTACGTATTGTGAATAAAGTTAATTTTGAGTTCGGCTTTTAGGAGCTTGTGATATCGATGAGCTATATCGCACACCCTCAAATTGAAAACTCAAAATGCACTTCGTTCTGTATAGAGGTAAGCATCGTTTTGCATCGTTTGGATGGAGAGAGTTGCTTGCCTCGAAGATGCGATTATCGGAAAGCTATAAAACGTTGAATCAGTAACCTATACGTACGAACATCGCATATAGAGTTATTGAAATCAAACACCTACATCAAATACATGCAGTTTCTGATACACAATCATGATTCTAGGAACACTAGTCTGGGGCTAGCATACTGTAAATAAATAAGAAAGACTATATTTATACTTCTTTCTTACTAAAAATCTTTCTCACATTATGGCTCGTATTCAGAGACAAGACTCAAGCATTGATCTGTACTTAAATCTCGATTTGAGGCGAGATTCTAATTCTTGAACAGTATTTAAGTATAGATTCAATGATCACAGTTCACCTGAGTAAATGCTTATTCTGAAACGTCAATCAGACGAAATTGGTGCTTGAGTTTAGATTTGATTAGACATTAATCAAATGACATTTTCGTTCCGTTACACGTACTTTGATGCATATTTATACTTCACTTTATAGTTCTGTTCTATTTCCACCCTGGCTGTTTGAATTTCTGCGTAAAACGGATCGAAAATTATAAATAAATCAAAATGTAAACGAGAACATTTGCGTACAGATTTGAGACTCAATTCAGCTGAGAGTAGTTTAAGTACCGTTCTTGAATAAAAGCTATGTTTGAGAAGAGATTCAATACTTAAGTTGAGTTCAGCTGATCTGTGATTAAATCTATGCTTGAGTCGTGTCTCTGAATACGTGCCTATGATTCCCTACTCATAACTTTCAGTAGAAGTCAGCCGGAGCGGCAAAAACTTGTCTCCCGAGGCGTTTGCCCACAACAACATACCATGAACGTGCTATGAACGTATCAGACACGTAACAGACCTGACCAGACACTACTTTTTTTTTATACAACTGCGGTGGCAAACAAGCTTACGGCCGACCTGTTGGTAAGCGGTTACCGTAGCCTATGAGCGCTTGCAATAGCCAGGCATCACGCACGCGTTGCCGATCCCGAACCCTCTCTCGCCTGAGTCTATTTGAAACAAATAAGGTTATTTGGCTGCGATCTTCTGTAAGGTGGAGGTACCTCCCAGGCGGGCTGCTCCAATTTAGAACGAGAAAATCTCGCTGTGCCCTACCTCCTCCAACTACTGTGCCCACTAGAACGTATCATTGTATTTTCTCCGTGAATTCGCTGTGGGTCCGGTCATGGCACGCTACCGTGTTTGTTGGTGACGGAACGTTCTAGTGGGCATTGTTTCTTAATAATTTATACAAGGAATATTTTATTGGTTCTTCTTTTCCTTCGTGTCACTGATTCTTTCTTGGTCATCCTGTATTAGGTCAGTGACTAGGTTTAGGTATGGTGGCCCTGTAAAGGGCCTGCATACGTCTTTGTGAAAGAATCTGTGTAGTGAAAGGATTAAAGTGCGCCTCTTAGAGGCTCCTTTCGTGCACAGCCGATACGGTTACTTTCTTAGTATGATCGGTTGTAGAGGTTAAAATCCTTTAATCGTACTAGTGTAAGTGATTAACAGTGGCAGGGGAGCGAGAAAATACATTCCACTCAAATTACGACCTTCATCATACTGAATTATGAATTAAAATTGCCCCCCACTTCCCCACCCACTCATTATTTAATCATCATTAGTCACGGCCGAGATGACTTCAGGCATATCTTTGTATTTGAGATTTATCGTAAGTAATAAATCAAAAGTTGAATTTGTACCAGATGTGGCTTTACAACTTTGGGGACCGTAAAGTTGCGACTAAATAGCGGGGTTTATGTTGGTACCTAAATCAAGTACCTAGTAAATAAGTAAGCAAGTTTGTATGAGCTGGTGGCCATCTTATTGACGGAGTTTTAGGGAAGCCTGTGTGCCTACGACTAGTTTTAATATCAGGGATTGCCATCTTAACGTTTCCTCCGAAGCAAGAAAGTCTGCTAATATGAATATGGGTCACCCATCCAGTATTATATAATTAAGATTCATTTAGGTACTGGATGGGTGATGTGATTTTAGTACTTATAGGCAAATAATTAAGTACCTATGTATAAATAGTTATAGAAGTAGGAAATGCTTATTTATATACTAAATAAGCATTTCCTACTTCTATAACTATGCCGTGTACTATAACGTGCCTCCTAGTGAAATATTGTTATATTTCACTAGGAGGCACGATACATGTTTGAAACAAAAATGTATACACAACACTCCATTGTAACAACAAAAGTGCAGTTTGATTTGCCTCATAGCTCAGTTAGTTGTAACTCTGCCTTCTGCGCTAGAGATCGCGGGTTCGATCCCCGCACTGGACAAACATTTGTGTGATAAACACAGAAGTTTGTTCTGTGTCTGGGTGATAAATATTAATCTATTATGTATATGAGTCTCTGGTACCCACTAGGCTATGCCTAGTTTGGGATCAGTTGACCGTGTGATTATGTCTGGAATAAATATTTATATGACCCCGGTGGCATAGCGGGTAATTGCCCGTCTAAGACGCAAGGGGTGCGGGTTCGATTCCCGATGCGGGCATAATGTTTGCATGATCTGCAAATATTTGTTCCGGGCATCTTTCTGGTTAAGAGTAGATATCGAATTATCAGCGTTTTGCTCGGGGTATAAGCCTTAAATTATATGATCCATTTAACGATAAGGCAACCTACGCCACGGGCGCTTCAGTAGGTAGGTAACCATTGCGTTATACAGCTGTTATAGCACCTTGATGCGGCCGAAGTAACCGAAAAAAAATATCGCCATTTAACGCTCATTTGGGTGCTAAAATAATTTCACCCTGTGGGTGATACAATATTGCTAGACCATCTAAGCCATAACTCAATTTGCGCTGGTAATTTTGCTAATTGGCATCACTTGGCGCGCTAATCGCATTTAGTTGCTCAGGCATTTATGAAAGTCCTGAGTGACAAGCTTAATTTGGTTCATAGAGTTGCAAAGATACCTTACTAACCTGTAAGTCATCCAAATAACGAGTTGTTGACGCGAACTCATATCTTTCGCGAATTATTTGGTAAGTGAAAACAAACTTTGTAACTTTGGCGAAACTCCAAGTTACTTGTGTATTACAGCAACTGTTTCAGATTGATGTTTGTTCTCGGAGTTTACACGTAAATAATTACGTGGGTGATTAAATTGCTACATTTGGCAACTTTTGCCGTCAAAATCACGCCACAATTTATGACGATGCCCGCGACATTCTAACATTTTTCGAACAGAAACATGCAAAGGTGCACGGGATTTGAGCTTTGGGTCGAGATTCAAGGTGGGAGGTCCACTAAGCCAACGGCTGCCAAGTCTTATCCTACTAATAAGTTACCTATTATAAATGCGAAAGTTTGTGAGGATAATGGAATAAATCTCTATTTATTATTATTAAAATAAAATAAAAAGAGCCTTTATTTCTACTAACAAATTATATCTTAATTTACATCTCTAAATTCGACTTCTTAACTTCCTAAGAGTTCATTAGTAGTCGCCTCCTTGCGTAGGCCTCCCCCATTTCCACCCATAATGCTCTATTTCTGGCCTTCGTCATCCAATCTAATCCGACTTTCCCTATGAAAATGTCTTCCCATCTCATTTCTTCATTTTCTCGCTCTTAATTGGAGCAGCCCGCCTGGAGAGGTACCTCCGCCTTACAGAAGATCACAGCCAAATAACATTATTTGTTTCAAATACTGTTGTGTTCCTGCGGTGAGTAAGGTTGCCAGAGCTCTTTAGGGGCGGAGGGGCTCGGCAGGCAACGCATTAGCAATGCTCCAGATGTTGCTAATGTCAATAGGCGACGGTAACCACTTACCATCAGGAGGGCCGTAAGCCTGTTTGCCTCCGTATGACATTAAAAAAAACTCCTGCTTAGCCAGTCGCATGCGGGTCCCGCCCGCTCCAATCCCAGATCCTAGACACAATAGAATGTATTGTGAATCTATTGTGTATCTATTGTGTCTATCTCGGATCGGAGTGGTTAATCTTGCGTTTCGGATTACGTTTCCAAAGATTAGTTCTGTTCATGTTATTAGAACATATTCAATTAGAATAGTCATCGATAAATGTAATCTCGCTAAATTCATTCCGAGCTTAACTACAAGCGCCATTGAAATTGCTACATTGAGAATAATCTGACATTATGGCTCGTATTCTAAGTGAGGGGACACTGAGGAAATGTTTATAAAAAACCAGGGTTTGTCGTAATAATAATAATAATAGTCACGCATAGTCAGGAGGTTCCTCTCTCTGCAGCCCTAGCCATCGACAATGAGCCGAGCTTCGCGGTCGGTGGTTCTCCATTTTTATATATATTTTTTACTATAATAGTTGTTTTGATATTCTTTTTTGATATTAAGATGTACTTTGGTAGTAAAGAATGTATTTTATAAATGAGATTTTAATTAAATATACGTGAATAATAATAATAATAATAAATAAATATAAATATTCCGGACATATTCACACGGTCAACTGATCCCAAACTAGGCATAGCCTGTACTATGGGTACTAGAGACTGATATACATAACAGATATATATTTAACACCCAGACACAGAACAAACATCTGTGTTAGTCACAAATGTTTGTCCAGTGCGGGGATCGAACCCGCGACCTCTAGCGCAGAAGGCAGAGTTACTACTAACTGAGCTATGAGGCCATTAATCAATTTATGACAAGCCTGCGTGATAATTGCTTTCAAGAAAGAAAGAAAGAAAAGTCTGTTTTCCCGGAAGAGTACAATCTAGGAGTCTTCAAATCTAGAGTGAATAAGTTCTATCTGGAAAAGTGTGTTCTATCTTAGGCCACATCTTACTTGTAAAAGTGAGATGGTGATCAAACGCCTAACAATTACCTACTATTAAATATAAAATCGGCCGTGGTGGCCCCGGCTAAAGAATAGACCCCTCCATATCTCTATCCGCGGATGTCGTAAGAGGCGACTAAGGGGAAAAAGCTAGGGGATGGGCAGCAGCGTCCCTCATTTTAACAACGATAGCTCTAACTGCGCTCGCCAACCCGCATGCCCAGCGTGGTGAGTATGGGCAAATCCCCCCACATGGTAAGGAATTTGCTCTGTCTGTGGGGGAGGCCATGTTCAGCAGTGGACATCTTACGGCTGAAATGATGATGATGATGAGTGCAGCATATAGAACCGACAACCTTTGGGGAATAAAGATTCTCGAATGGCGACCACGAACCGGACGACGTAGTGTAGGAAGGCCCGATAGACCGACGGCATTGCGAAGGTAAAGTTGACCGTTCATCATAGCATATTCAATTCAAATATGTTTATTTCAATAAAATCACTAGGATCACTTTGAAAGTCTTAGAAACTAGGTGAACGCCTATACCTCGCGACCAAGCCTAGAAGAATCAGGCACTCTTTAGGGGTATAGTCCAACATTGGACTTTTACAGGTTGATGATGATGATGACGAAATGTGCGCAGTACATTGCTGTCCAGAGAGATAGTGACACGACAACCAAGCAACGTCATTTACTGGACGCCGCCGTTATCTTCTAAGATCCTGGATTAATTCTATAAAAACTTGCCAGTTAGTAATTTATTTCACATGATTTATGAACAGTCAGCTTTGGCAGTTGTTTACGTGATTGAACAATAACAAAATGGTAGCCATTTTCAAGACGTTAAAATATTCCGCTCTTTGATGTTAAGCAAAGTGTTGAGATCAGTCGGAGATGATTGTTTATTTAATGAGGAAAAAAGAGCTTATAAACGTCATCATTAATAAATTTCAAAGTTGGTTCGAAATTTCTGCTTTGCAATATTCATCTTCAAAGTTGCTCAAGGGGCCACGGAGAGAACTATGCTGAGTTTCAAAGTTTTACTACACGTGAAGTCAGACATAAGTAGACATGGCTTTCAGAATTAACAAGTTGAAGTGGCAGTGAGCAGGCCATTAGCTCGCAGAACCGAAAACCATTGGGGAGTAAAGGTTCTCGAATGGCGACTACGAACCGGACGACGCAGTGTTGGAAGGCCCCCAATGGACCGACGACATTGCGAAGGTTGCGGGAAGTCGGTGGATGGAGTAGGCTCAAGTCCGTTCGTCATCACTCTTTGAGCCTATGTTCAACAGTAGACTTTATCAGGCTGATGACGATGTCAGTTTAAGCTAAAACAATTGCCAGTTCAGTTAGGCAATAGCTCCCCTGGTGATATCATGCGAAGGAATGGGGTTGGCAGCCAGTTCCATTAAAAACAGCTGAGTAATATCCCTGTCTGCTGAACGGTTAGATAGGCTTTGATTGATGACGTTACAGCCATTCAGCCCCTTTTAAGCCACTGTAAAGATGTTTTCAAACAGCGAGCGATTTTATGGCCCAAATCTGAATAAATTGTTCACAGTTGATCTAGTAATAAAGAAGGGCATAAACCAACAAATTACCTTACATGTAAGTCAGAATTTTAAGCTACCGTTGGACTGCAAACTGGCAAAGAATTGCTATTTCTATGCATAGATATCGCAATACTTTGCCACGTATGCATGCTTATGCATACGTCGATTTGCCGCTCAAATTTGGTCGGCAGACAAAGCCGCAAACAAACGGAGCTGAGAGCAACGGCAGTATCAAGCCAGAGCCTGTACAAAGGCGCATTTCGTCGATTTACGCCTAAAAAATATGCCCATCTGTAGCGATAAAGATACGGCAGGTATATCTGGTATATCCTTTGAGCGTGGCATATAGATTCTTTAAGAAGGTATTATTGTACTGTACAATGAACCCACCTACACTAGCCTGTCGCCAGGCGTGCAGAATAATTCCAATCTGCGTAGGCTCAATTCCAAGAAAATACAGACAAAAGGGGTATTGAAGGTCTTAAGATTTCATGACCCGGAGCGTTCCACATCTGTTTCTTTCACATTATAAATAAGATAAATCTTTTTCTTGAGTAACTACATGAGTAGTACATGACAATCAACGCATACCATCAGCCATCATGGTAATCAAAAGCGAGATAAGCATTGTGCCCGGGCCTGACTGACGGAGTGCGGGAATTGGCACCATAGCTTTCTACTAACTCATCACGGGAGCGTCAAAAAAACACTAGCAACTAATTTACAACATTGAACGCTCCTTTCAGTTCCAACCATGGTTCATTTCCGATCACCGTTCGAATATTGCCGCAAAAGCCTTCTACTAGATGACTGAACTTTTTTTTTTTTATTTTTTTTTATACTACTTAGGTGGCAAACAGACATACGGCCCACCTGTTGGTAAGCGGTTACCGTAGCCTATGAGCGCTTGCAATACCAGAGGCATCACGCACGCGTTGCCGACCCCGAACACCCCTCCCCCTAAAGAGCTCTGGCAACCTTACTCATCGCAGGAACACAACACTATTTGAAAACAAATAATGTTATTTGGCTGCGATCTTCTGTAAGGCGGAGGTACCCCAGGCGGGCTGCTCCAATCGTAACTTAAATCGAAAGAAAGTTGATCCGCAGCTGAAATGCAGCCGCAAACTTTATGTAACATTATTATTCATGTATCGATTCGATTGAATCAGTAGAATGGCTATCGTAAAATCGTTCTTCGTCGTTCATTCTTATTCTAGTACTAGCTTCCGCTCGCGTAATACCTACATAAAAAGTAACCTATATGCTTATCCAGACTATAATCTATCTCTGTACCAAATTTCATCCAAATCCGTTCAGCCGTTTAGCCGTGATTGAACCACAAACATCCAAACATCTTAGCATTTTCGCATTTCGCATTTATAATATTAGTAGGATAATAATATGCTAACGTAAGCGGGATAGCATACTATTATGAATCATCTTGTATACTTGTTGATTTTTAGTGCAATTGAAAGAGCAATTCAAGGTCTCTTACCTTCCTGAAGGCTATCCTGAAGTTCTCAGAGAGGAAGGCGTACAGCAGCGGGTTCACGCAGCTGTTCATGTAGGCGAGCACATGGGACACGATCTGCGCCGTCACAGTGAAGAACGTGATGTTGTAAGCATCTAAAGCCTTCACCAGCAGGATTATCTGGAACAAATTAAAAAAAAAACATAAATAAAAAAAAAATAGGGCATTTATTCACTTAGAATTCCTACATACAGTAATGAAGATAGGTACATGATATAATTACAGAAAACCAAGTTTTGGTATGTAGGTAAAAAAGTAAAAAATATTTTATTGACATAATAATGAATATTATTTGATCCTCGGAAGCCATCAGCCGCTATCAGGCGATAAGAGAAAGGCAAAGATCATTAGTATAACCTATGTATGTAGGTAAGTACGGTATAATTAAATTAAAAAAATATTAAATATTCCGGACATATCACACACGGTCAACTGATCCCAAACTAGGCATAGCCTGTACTATGGGTACCAGAGACTAATATTCATAAAATATATATATTTAACACCCAGACACAGAACAAACATCTGTGTTAGTCACAAATGTTTGTCCAGTGGTATAACATTGAGCTAGCAGCAAATGGCATCCGACAACCCGGATAAAATAATATAATCATCATAATCGTTTGCTGTGGTGGCCTCGGCTGAAGAATAGGCCCCTCCATTTCTACCCGTGGAAATCGTAAGAGGCGACTAAGGGAAACAATGCAAGGGGATGGGCAGCAGCGTTGCCTATCAACAATAAGAGCTTTATCTGCGCTCGCCTACCCGCATGCCCAGCGTGGCGATCATGGGCAAATTATTTTTTCCTGTAATCTTTAAGGGAGGCTAATGTTCAGCAGTGGACGCCTTACGGCTGAAATAACGATGATGATGAAAAAAAATTGTGTGTTCCCCTTAATATAACCATTTGAATACGCTATGCGCTATGCGATACCTTCTCAATGAATAAAACTAGCTGTATTGAATATAGCGGCATTGAACAGGTTCAGAAAACGATTATTTTTCCTGGATGGAAAAATAATCGTTTAGAAACTAGGTGAAGCTTCGCCTGTTCCTCGAGACCAAGCCTATAAGAATCAGGCAACAAACACGGCGCGCGTGACTAGGTATAATTTTTCGATGATCCTTTATCACAGAATGGAATGTAGAGCTTCAGTGTGGTGTCCATCGTAGTACCTACCGAAATACTGTGGTTGCGTACGGGTTTCATAAAAGGTATCCATAAAGGTTAAACCTTTTTTAAACTTGCTCTGAAGTGCATTGGCGCCGATGACCGACAATAATGGAAGCGAAAATAGACCACGAGATTGAATTCTTCGACGCAAACGTTACATAAAAGCTCATAAAATCGGACCAAAGTCGGCCAGAATCGAACAACGACCTGTTAAATTGTCAGCATAAAAGCAAAGAACAAACGAGTGAACACGCGCTAGACTCCAACAGACAACGTCGGCGAATACGTTGAGTCAGCGTAATATACTCTGACATTCGTCGACTTGAGTTATCGGCTGTTGCCGGGTCAAATCGGCCGTCTGGGTAAAAGCTTAATTATATATTCATTCGCTTACACCTTTAGCCTACAGCTATAATTTTGTTTATTAATCAAAAGTTAAACGATTCCCAACATAAATATTGTTAAGTTGGAAAGAAAAGTCTATAAAAAATAAAAACGTAAGGAATTCTATTACTTATTACCAAGGATAATATACTACCGTATGTCTCTGTTATTATTATTATTATTGTTATTTTTTATACAACTGAGGTCGAAAACAAGCGTACGGCCCACCTGTTGATAAGCGGTTACCGTAGCCTATGAGCGCTTGCAATACCGGAGGCATCACGCACGCGTTGCCGACCCCGAACCCCCCTCCCCTAAAGAGCTCTGGCAACCTTACTCACCGCAGGAACACAACACTATTTGAAACAAATAATGTTATTTGGCTGCAATCTCCTGTAAGGCGGAGGTACCTCCCAGGCGGTCTGCTCCAATTTAGAACGAGAAAATCTCGCTGTGCCCTACCTCCTCCTTAATTACTCCTATTAATTACTATTGGATAAATCTTTATAAAATGTCAACAAAATGTAATGGAAAAACCCAGCAGGTCTAATATAAAAACTTTTCTAACAACATAAGCAACAAAAAAAAGACCTATCATGAAGTTACCTAGTTTTAAAACAGTGTAAATAAATAAATAATAAGTTAATAAGTTAGCTAGTTAATCTAGTTGAAAATATATTTTCATTTATACTCGATAGCGGACAACATATGAGGGTTAAATGTTTTATGATTTTTGAATTGTTTTTTCTCAATAACCGCAAAACGCACAGTTTTGATTTTTATGACAAAGATAACTTGATCATTTTATTTACGTTAATCCAAGACAGAAACGCGATTGGTAAAACTTTTCTCGATAGTTTTATTTTTTAAAGTTGGGTCCTCTGCAACAGTTTTTTCGAAAATACTCTGAGACTATCAAACAAAAATAACTTTTAAATAAATAAATATTCCGGACATATCACACACGGTCAACTGATCCCAAACTAGGCATAGCCTGTACTATGGGTACCAGAGACTGATATACATAATAGATATATATTTAACACCCAGACACAGAACAAACATCTGTGTTAGTCAAAAATGTTTGTCCAGTGCGGGAATCGAACCCGCGACCTCTAGCGCAGAAGGCAGAGTTACTACCAACTGAGCTATGAGGCCAGTCAAACGGGCCAGTTTTTTTTAAATATTTTGTCAGACAATAGCATTGGGTACCTAAATCCAAGACACTTTTAAAAAAAAATAGATAGCTTTTGAGATAATCGATATTTTCTTATAATTCGCTTACGTCGATTACTTTCGAGCGCCTTCTAACGCTTGCTATCTCTTTCTGCATTCAATTACAGTACATAGCGCTGTCACTTTCTTCACTCCGCCCAGTCGACAATTTATTATGATTTTTGTATCCTCGACCAGCCGTGAGCTGAGCAGAGTATCTACCATGGCAACAACACTGCATTTGGCGATACGCTTACGTAAAAATGCCAGACTCGTTGCCCTGTTTTCATTGCTCCCACTTGTACGTGTGCACCAGCTTAGATTAGCAAATCCCTAAGGATTAGACGCTTGGCGTTATTGCTTTATGACTAAGCCTGGGGCCCGTTTCACCAATGATTTTGTAAAACCAATCAAGAATCAAGTAAATAATAGTATCGTAGCTTAGGTATGCATGTGCGCTATTTCTAGTGCTCTCAAACGGTGAAGGAAAACATCGTGAGGAAACCGGCATGTCCTAGAACCTAGAAATTTGAAGACGTGTTACGTGCACAAACGGAGCCTAATCTTATAGGTACATTTTAACCCAACTACCCGTAAATATAGATTATGACAAACGCTTTTGTTGTATTTTATGTACCGTCCTTTAGGAAGATAGGGCTTACTTCTGCGTCGGTACTTGCCATTTTTACGACCCTATTTCATCTTCGGCTTCACACGAACCTTTTTGGGCTATGTACATAATCTATTACACCTTCCGTTTGTGATGATCGCTCCAGAAATTAACTACATACAAGGTAAAACGTACATTACTGTACTGTATGGATCTGAGTGTTGGGCAACCAAAGGTACGGATGAAAGAAGAGTGCATGCTGCGGAAATGAGAATGTTGCGATGGATGTGTGGAGTGACTAGAATGGACAAGATACGGAATGAGTACATCAGAGGAAGTTTGAAAGTAGCGCCAGTGACTGAGAAGTTGAAGAGCAAAAGGTTAGCGTGGTATGGGCATGTCATGCGGAGGGAAGAATGTCATGTGACTAGAAGAGCGTTAAATATGAATGTGGAAGGATATAAGGGAAGAGGTAGACCAAGGAAAAGATGGATAGACTGTGTGAAAGATGACATGAGTAAGAAAGGAGTGAATACTGATATGACGGCTGATAGAGGGGAGTGGAAGAGAAAAACATGTTGTGCCGACCCCACATGAAGTGGGATAAGGGCAGGGTAAAACGTACATTATCAGATACCATGGTTCCTGAAGGCTTCTAAGCTGATGAGTTGACATCAAAATGTCGTTTGTTTAGATGGAATTTGATTTATTACTAGCTTAGCGAGATAGTGTGGCCGTGTAAGAGAAATTGTATCACATTAGTGTGCCAGAGTAAGCCAACGCGAAATGCGCAACGTGAGATACCTACGCTCTGTCTAAACATCATCATCATCATCATCAGCCCACATTAGTCCACTGCTGAACATAGGCCTCAATCTCATAGGGATCAACATAAGGATGGAGGAGGTAGGGCACAGCGATATTTTCTCGCTTTAAATTGGAGCAGCATGCCTGGACAGGTACCTCCGCCTTACAGAAGATCGCAGCCAAGTAACATTATTTATTTCAAATAGTGTTGTGTTCCTGCGGTGAGTACGGTTGCCAGAGCTTTTTAGTGGGGGGGGGGGGAGGTTCGGCAGGCAACGCATTAGCAATGCTCCAGGTGTTGCTGATGTCAATAGGCGACGGTAACCACTTACCATTAGGAGGGGCGTAAGCCTGTTTGCCTCCTTATAACATAAAAAAATGCACGCCACTGAGCCCGGTGTTCAGCCCTTGTCACTTTCTGCCCGCCGCCTTTCGTAGGTCATCGCTCCACCTAGCCGGGGGAACAAACACAGATGTTTGTTCTGTGTCTGGGTGTTAAATATTAATCTATTATGTTTATCAGTCTCTGGTACCCATAGTACAGGCTAAGACTTGTTTGGGATCAGTTGACCGTATGTGATAGATACCTATTTCCGTATGTGTAATATTTATTTTATTATTTAAATGTTGATCGCTGATCGGACTGTGCCTAGAAGCACCTAGTTATGTTAGGCAATGGCCACCATTGTTGGGGATTACTGGGGATTACAGACGGGAGCCTTTATAGTTTACCATTATCTTATTTTTACGTAGCTACAGTTGTTTTCTTGTACATTACCACTCAGCTTACGCGGATTACCTCCCACACGAAATACACGCGCTACAAATAATTATTCTTTCATTTTATTGAGTGAAAAAGAATTTAGATTCATTTACGATTAATGTTAACGTTAACGCCAATGTGTGTTCATTTCCCCTTGTATGTATTACTCAGGTGTCATTTCAACTGAGCTTGCATTGTAAAATAAGCTTTATCGCCCTATTTCTAGCTTCAAAATCGCAAAGGGTTTTTACATCGAAATCGAATCGAACCGTGCGAAGATGGCGGATTTTGTGAATTATTGGCGAATGAGATTGAACCTTCGCGAGTAAAGTTTAAGGTTTATTATTAAGTCCGTGTTACGTTTAAAACGATTTTGGGTTCTGCCTTGTAATTTTGCCACTTCAAGGTGCTTTCAGACAAGGCGCTGTTTATATTTCATACCCTTATAATTTATTTAGCTCTGTTTAAAAGGGAATAAAATCAACGTAAAACGTCAGAGAGGTCTTTATACAACTAAGGAGGCAAACAAGCTTACGGCCCACCTGTTGCTAAGTGGTTACCGTAGCCTATGAACGCTTGCAATACTAGAGGCTTCACACACGCGATGCAGACCCCGAACCCCTGCCCCCTAAAGAGCTCTGGCAACTTTACTCACCGGAAGGAACACAACACTATTACTATACACTATTAATATACAAGGTGATTAAAAACATGTATTCAGAAACAGAACTAAATAAATTTAGCGAAAAAAAAAATCAATATACCGCAATTTTTTTAAAATTTTACCCGAAACTCTCAAAATCAATTGGTTCGATTCCCGCACTGGACAAACATTTGTGACTAACACAGATGTTTGTTCTGTGTCTGGGTGTTAAATATATATCTATTATGTATATCAGTCTCTGGTACCCATAGTACAGGCTATGCCTAGTTTGGGATCAGTTGACAGTGTGTGATATGTCCGGAATATTTATTATTTATTAATCCTTTTTTTGGAATTTTTTAACTAATTATTAACCGTACAAGTAGTTCAGCATCAAGATTGCTACCTAAAACAGCTGATTCATTGAGTTTGAACTGATTTGACCCCAAATGTCACCAGCCTATTGTGGGAACCGTTGTTATTTGTTTAACGGCAAATCATCTCTACTTGTACAGAAATGATGCGTATTATATTATCCTATGTATTATCCTAGTTTAAAGTCTGTATTTAGTAGCAATAAACATATTTTTCATTTTTCATTTTTTTTAAACATCTGTTTTTTACATACATTTTTACATTTTTAGGAGGAGGTAGGGCACAGCGAGATTTTCTCGTTCTGAATTGGAGCAGCCCGCCTGGGGAGGTATCTCCGCCTTACAAAAGATCGCAGCCAAATAACATTATTTGTTTCAAATAGTGTTGTGTTCCTGCGATGAGTAAGGTTGCCAGAGCTCTTTAGGGGGGGAGGGGGTTCGGGGTCGGCAACGCGTGCGTGATGCCTCTGGTATTGCAAGCGCTCATAGGCTACGGTACCGCTTACCAACAGGTGGGCCGTATGGTTGTTTGCCACTTAAGTAGTATAAAAAAAAAAACATTAGAGTTTTTTTTAATGAAAAATGTCGAATTTTCAAAAGTCGTAGAACAAACTTTAATGCCGATTGGATGTAGAATAAGTCCCTTTCGGGATAGCATATATATTATGAATCACCTTATATTATTATTATTATTACAGAGTTTTCAATTAATTATTTTTTTAAATATATTGATAACTTGAGCATCGTTTTCAAAATGACGCGAGGCGAGGCGATGTCGCTACGGTGCTGATTACCGTTCGCTGCAGTATGGAGTTTCATACAAAGAACTGTTACTGAACTGAGGCGATGTTTATCTGTGCCGGGGCGGGTCTGCGGGCCTTTGTGTAAACATCCATCAGTTGGTTCTTTTGACAGCTTCTTCAGTGCAAACAGCCGGAATTAAATGTTATATAACATATGACTGTAGCGAAAATCTTTTAGTGACATTAACATAATTCAAACTTAAATGTATTATCTATTACTTATTATTATTATATATACCTATATATTATAAATTTATGTATATATGTGTCCATCTTTCCATTTTATATGTACCATCACATTATACACGCACAATTGACTGGCCTCATAGCTCAGTTGGTAGTAACTCTGCCTTCTGCGCTAAAGGTCGCGGGTTCGATTCCCGCACTGGACAAACATTTGTGACTAACACAGATGTTTGTTCTGTGTCTGGGTGTTAAATATATATCTATTATGTATATTAGTCTCTGGTACCCATAGTACAGGCTATGCCTAGTTTGGGATCAGTTGACCGTGTTAATATGTCCGGAATATATTATTAAAAAAAAAAAATTGAAATATTAGACCATTCAATAGAATTAGTTACCCGAACCGAGGCCGTACATCCCACTGTTAATCGTATAGATACTCACGATACAGATTTTTATCTAGTGTGGGTATCATAGGTAACCGGAACCTTTATCTCCCTTCAGCAACACAAGCCAATGTTTATTGTTATAGTGTACTTTATATACATAGGTAGGTAGTACACATAGTTTAAGTTTAAAATTGTACGTGTTGCTGCAAAAATAAATATTTTTCATTTTCATTTTCATATCTCAACAGTACTCTACGGTTTTACAAACTTGTCGTTCTTTCAGTGAGCACTAAGTAGGTACCTAGCTCATTTTGTTAGAATGACACCTGCCTGGGTAAACCTGTTACTGTATAAACCATTTGAGACCAATTTTTGGAGAACCAACAGTCGATTATACATTTATTTAGCTTTAGAGAACCAATTACAGGTTCTCACGAATGGAAACCCTTCTTTTAAGTCATAAATACACATAAAATGGTGTAAACAAAGAAATATAGTGGTTACTTGCTGGTCGTGTCACTGATTCTTTCTTGGTCATTCTGTATTAAGTCAGTGACCGGGTTGAGGTAGAGTGACCTTTAAAAGGGCCTATGACCGTCGGTGAAAGAATCAGTCAAAGTCAAAGTCAAAAGGCATTTATTTCAATAAAGTCACTAGGATCACTTTGAAACGTCTTAGAAACTAGGTGAAGCTATGCCTGTTCCTCGCGACCAAGCCTAGAAGAATCAGGCAACAAACACGGCGCGCGTGCCTATCATTATTTTCGATGTTCCTTTTTCACAAAATGGAATTTAAAGCTTCAGTGTGGTGCCGATCGAACTAGGTGAGGCTCAAAAGAAAAGTTATCTAATCATAATGAATCTAATTATAGTGTAGTGAAAGCATTAAAGTGCGCCTCTTAGAGGCTTCTTCCGTGCACATAGATCGATCTATGTGCATCGATAGTTACTACTCAACGTCTTCAAATATCATTTGGGAACTTCGAGTGAAACTTTTATGTTGTTAGGCCCTATCTTAACGACTAAGATGTGCCAATCCTGTATGAAAGTCCGCACTCATGTGGCCCTTCGATTAAATGCCGTTTTGTATCCAGCGACGTTATGTGGCATCGGCTTTAGATATTAATCTAAGTAGAATTCGTGCTTGAGTAGACCGCCATTAATTCCATATTAATAATCCTAATAATATTCACCATGTTTTCCTAAGCCAGGGCTGAATCTAGGGGTCTAATACTGAACAAGAGGGTTTTATTTGGCTAGCAAAACAATTCTACTCAACAGCTTGCTTTCTTGCCGTGTCAATGATTCTTTCTTTATCATCCTGCATAAGGTCAGTGACCAGGTTAAGGTATAGTCGCCATGAAAAAGGCCTATGACCGTCGGTGAAAAAATCAGTGTGGTGAAAGGATTAAAGTGCGCCTCTTTGAGGCTCTTTTCGTGCACATGTCACATCTTGGAATTTTTAGGTCCTAAGACATGCCGGTTTCCTCACGATGTTTCTCTTTTAGAGCACTAGTATAGGTCGCATAAATTTCCGAATAGACACGATCGGAATTCGAATCCGCGACCTGTGGATTGGAAGGCGGGGTCACTACCACCACTCCAACAGCTAACTGAAGCTGTATTCGTAATCAATGTCAAATAGCCAGTAAAAATCATGTCACGTCTCCAGGTTAAAGTCATTAGGTATTTAATTTCACAAAATTCACATTAGCAACGAACGCCTCCCTAGCATTTAAAAACGTCAAAATTCTCTGTGTAGCCTCCATTAGCGTCATATCGCACCAATTCGCACCACGCCTCGTATCATGGGTGGAATTTTCAGTGAAAAATTCAACTAATTTCGTTTTAAAAACTAAAAAGGAACCGACACTTTGGGGCGTAGCGGCTCCTTTATCTATGACCGACACCAAGTTTTGGGGGGGACATTTATTTTTTCGTAAAAGTCCTTTTTAAAGATAAGGATTTTTGTGGTAAGTATTCAATTTCATATCGGGTAGGTATTACATTTTTTTTTCAGAAAGAGGCTACAAACTTAATAAAACCTTAATAACTATGTTCAACCTTTCAAACAATTTTTTGTTATAAAAAAAACAGACACTTCAGTCATGTAAAAATATATTTTTTTAAACTATTAATCCTATATCGATACAAGACCATTCTCTAAGGTGTGAAAACTTAAAAAAAACAACAACCGAGTCACTGAATTGATAACCTCCTCCTTTTTTTGGCATCGGTTTAAAATAATCACTTTTAACAGCAACTTCTACGAAAATAATGTCGGTTGGTGTCAGGGTGAAGGGATACAAAAAATATTAACGATTTTTATACCAAGGTTGGCTCTTTCCTTTATATAAGGACCTGAATACACATAACGTGGTTTTAATACAAGCAATTTAGAGCAACGCGTTGGTTTTATGCTAATCGAGGAAATTTGAATTGACGTAACATGTTTTCTCGTGTAAGAAACATTAGGCTAGTGTGCACCAACACATAATCCGGCAGTTATTGTAACCATCTGTTTTTGGCCTGTTGTTGTTTTAATCTACGTTGGTCTAGTGGCAGATGTTGCTTGCTTGTCATGTCAATTTTTTATTGGTCAGTCATTGACCAGGTTGAGGTATGGTGGCCCTGAAAAGGGCCTAATGACCGTCGATGAAATAATCAGTGTATTGAAAGGATTAAAGTGCGCCTCTTAGAAGATCCTTTCGTGCACTTTCTACTACTTCTACTTTATTTTTAGTGGTAGATATGGACGAAAATGATATTTATTTTCTAGTTGCATTGTTTTTTATGATGTTTTTGACTGTGTACAACAAAGAGTTATCTATCTTTCTATCTATTATCAATATAATAACTTTGTTAGATTATTCTAGTTAATTAAAAATTGCCTTACAACTTTTGTTTATTTTTATAGATAATTTATTTTTAATATGAAAGCTTAATTCTTTTGTTGAATACAGTCGGTTAGGCTTAACACATAACCAGCCGTTAAACGAGCGGTTTACGTGACCTTAAAATAACCGCTGTATAATAACCGTGTTGTGCTCACCCAATTGTGAAAAACCACCTCACAAATTGAAAATTGCTCGAGGGGCAAAATTAGCTTGAGAGCAATACGTGTTCCGTAATAGTTAGGTACTATTATTCTATCAATAACAACAAAAAAACAGATTTTATCCCGAACTTATACAAATCAACTTTGTTTAATGCTTTCACCTTCTTTATTACTAACTATCTTCCCACTCTAGTGAGAGTCTAGGGTAGGTAATGTCCCTGCGATCGTGAGGTCTTACTCCACAGATCCTATCTGAAAACCAGCGCTGCTACGCCTCGGCGGAGCAGCAATAAGCTGAGATAGGACCTTTTTGACCCATGCCACTGCAGCGTAGACATTTCTCGCCATAAGTAGGTATCACCAGTTGGCACCCACTTTATAGGTGGGCTAGGCGCCTGCTTTTCTGTTTTTTCTTTTCTGTTAATGTGTAGTTTATTAATGTTTTTTTGTTTTTAAGTTCACTGTTAGCCTACCTACCTACTAAGTGCCTAAGCTGTTTGTTTATAGTGATTGTTACCTACTGTTGTTTCTTCCGATTGTTTTTATCTCTGTCTGTGCTGTATTTGTGTGTGTCGAATAAATGATTTATCTATCTTATCTATCTATCTATCTATCTTCCCGCGCCTTTGCTCGCGTGGTACCTACATAAAAAGCCTATATCATATTCTGGGTAAAGGACTTTATCTATTCCATGTTTCAACGAAATCGGTTGAGCCGTTACGGCGTGATTGAACAACATCTAAACATCCTCACAAACTTTCGCATTTATAATGTTAGTAGGATTATTCCACCGTGTTGGCCATGGTTGAAGAATAGGCCCCTCCATTAGTGAATATCGTACGAAGCGACTAAGGGTAAAAAAAGCTAGGGGATGGGCAGCAACGTCCCCTATCGACATCTGCGTCATCTGCCTGCACTGAAATGATTATTTGGGTGCAGGCCACTCTGAAAATCTATGGGGGAGGTCTATGTTCAGCAGTGGACGTCCTACGTCCGAAATGATGATATTTTTCTTGCCGTGTCACTGTTTTTTTTTTTACTACTGAAGTGGCAAACAAGCATACGGCCCATCTGTTGGTAAGCGGTTACCGTAGCCTATGAGCGCTTGCAATACCAGAGGCATCACGCACGCGTTGCCGACCCCGAACCCCCTCCCCCCTTAAAGAGCTCTGGCAACCTTACTCATCGCAGGAACACAACACTATTTGAAACAAATAATGTTATTTGGCTGCGATCTTTGTAAGGCGGAGGTACCCAGGCGGGCTGCTCCAATTCAGAACGAGAAAATCTCGCCGTGCCCTACCTCCTCCTAGATCCTTGATGTTTCTTTTTTGGTCTTCCTGTATAGGTCAGTGACCGGGTTGAGGTTCTAGGACATCCCGGTTTCCTCACGATGTTTTCCGTCACCGTTTGAGAAAAAAAAAGAGTTCTATTATAGCGCACATAAATTTTTCGAATGGAAAATCCATTGTTACACGATAGGTTTCGAACCCATAACAGGAAGGCGGGGCCACTACAACCCCTCAATCAGTATTCAGACGCCGTGGTGGCCCCGGCTGAAGAATAGACCCCTCCATATCCACCTATAATATCATAATAGTGTTGTGTTCCTGTGGTGAGTAAGGTTGCCAGAGCTCTTTAAGGAAGGGGGTTCGGGGTCGGCAACGCGTGCGTGATGCCTATGGTATTGCAAGCGCTCATAGGCTACGGTAACCGCTTACCATCAGGTGGGCCGTAAGCTTGTTTGCCACCTCTGTTGTATAAAAAAAAAACCTATGCGCGGATGTCGTAAGAGGCGACTAAGGGAAATAAGCTAGGGGATGGCCAGCAGCGTCCCTCATTTTAACAACGATAGCTCTAACTGCGCTCGCCAACCCGCATGCCCAGCGTGGTGAGTATGGGCAAACCCCCCCACATGATAGGGAATTTTCTCTGTCTGTGGGGGAGGCCAAGTTCATCAGTGGACTTCGAACGGCTGAAATGATGATCAGTATTCTCAAAAAAAAATATGATGAAATGATGATCATTACTAAATATTAAATGTGCGAGAAGTTCGACATCAGGATTGCTACCAAAATAAAACAGCTAATTAATAATTTTAACCGACCCCAAATCAGCAAATTTTTTGTCTATTTTTCATAGAAATTTCCAACGTATTTCTCATAGTCGTAGAACAAACGTTAATTCCGATTGTTTGTTGAAAAAGCCCCGTTCGAAATAGTATACATAATAAGGAACACATTTTTTAACCTATTTTGTCAATGAAGGTATTATTTATTTATTTCGACGCACAAACACATTACAACCAAAAGTAAAAATAATAATTATAAAACACAGATTAGAACTAGGTATTTACATAAATAATTATGTGCGTACAACAAAAGTATTAACAGTAAACAAAAGTGAGTGACATGTTTCCTAACGAACATCTAGTGTTTTAGGATACAAGATATCCTTAACATTTTTTATGTAATGGCACAATTTAGAACTAAATATATCTAACTGTAAATTGTTTTTAGCCATTTCATTATATTGACGAGCCATCCTGGTCAAATGATTGTAAAAGGAAATATTATTTTTATAAATTTGTAAGGCAAACAGATTTCTTTCATTCGAGTTACGTGCCCTAAACTTAATATTAAATGATACCAAGGACTCAGCTCTGGAGAATCTATTATTAGGTCAAGGATAAAATGTCCACCACATTTTATCCTTGACCTAACCTGTGGTTCTAATAGTGGTTAAAGAAAACCCTTAACCTCTTTTAGAACAGCGGATTATCCAAATAAGGCGTTCACAAATTGTACCCTTCCGTTTAGCGGTCAAAACTTAACCATTATGCGGGACAGCTTTGTTTGTGTTCCGAGTTTGGTTTGATGTGTGTCTACATAAGCGTGATATTCCGAATCGTGACTGGCTTATACGAACTTATTTCCAACCACAATTACAACAACAAACCAACCAAACCAACAAACCAAATTAACCAACCACATGCCTCATTATAAACCAGTTTTTGATGGTAGCTAAAAAGTGGAAAAAAGAGTCTCACCTGTATAGGACACCAGCATACTGCAAACACGACGACAACAACGACCACCATTCTGGTCACCTTCTTCCTCCCCCTCCTGCTTTCTGCAGACACCCTTCCCCCCGGAGCGCTCTTCCACAGCCTCGTCAGCATACACATATATAAAACGCTGATGAGCGCTAATGGTATAACATATGATGACAGGAAAAATGACATCTGGAAACCCAGCTTGCTGTACCCCTGCTCCTCTAAAAACACACACGAAGAATGATTTCTATGAAAATATGAGTATTCCCTCTCCCCATGGCAGATTCCTACAGGTATCGCAGTGGTTAGTATCACCACCCATATACAAGCAATCGCCAGTAATGCGTTCTTCTCTGTCCTGATCGACATGGACGCTATGGGGTGGACTACAGCCATAAATCTATCTAAAGACATCAGAACTAGCGTGTAAACTGAAGCGTGTGCTGTGACTACGATGAAGTACTGGACGACCTTGCACCACCAGTCTCCGAAAGGCCATCTTGGCATCACGTAGTCTGTGGCTGTGAAGGGTACGCAGAAGATAACGAACAGGAGGTCTGCTACTGCTAAGTTTATTATGAGAAGGTTTGTCGTGGATCTCATCCCAGGGTTGGCAGCAACGACGAGGACCACCAAAGCGTTTCCAACGAGGCCGACGATACCGATGAATCCGAAGAATATAGGCACGACCCTCGACACCACCTTCTCCAGCAACTCTCCATTTTCGTATTCACTGCTAAAGTTGCAGCCACCAAGTCGCGCTTCCTCGCTGGTGAGGTTGAGGCATATGTTGTAGAATTCGTCTTCTGTTGACTCCATGTTGGTGTTAGTGCTTCATCATCGGGTCTGAAGGACACCTGGAAAGAAATAAGGGACATGAGCAAGGTGTGGAACTAAATAGCAGAGCCTAGAAATCAGTGATGAAGTTAAACTATTGGATAGTCACATAGTAAAATAGTAAAATAGTATTTTTGTAATTAATGTTATTTACTATTAACCATATTTGTTTAGGTACACGAACCTCCCTCTATAATCACTTCTCTCTAGCCTCAAAGGTTTGCTGGAAGAAAACTCTTTTTAGGGTTAAGCTCGCCTTTGTACATACCTTTCTTTTTTATTGCTGTAATCTGTGTTTCTTGTGTACAATAAAGAATAAAGAATAAAATTTATCTCGATTTTTGTTTTATTGGGTCTGTTTGTGCAGTCCCGCCTGAGTCGGAAATTTTTGTATATTTTTTTTAGTCTTTATGGTACACAGAAATCACATAAAAAACACACTCAATGAAAGGACATGTACAAAGAAAGGGGAGCTTAACCCTAAAAAGAGTTTTCTTCCAGCAAACCTTTAAGAGAAAAAGCATTCTAGGAATCTTGAGTGTATTCACAGCGCACTCGATCACTGTGAGTGAGATTAATTTATACCACCTATATACCGAGAGGCTTGCACAGGATAGAGGAGAATGGCACATACAAAGGGAGGCCTATACCCTGCAGTGGGTGAAGTCAGGCTGTGGATGATGATGATGATGATATACCGGCGTACTCTAGAGATAAAAACATGGTCTTATCACAAAATAATTAATAGTACCTACAATCTGCCTAAACGTTGAAATGTTTACCTACCTAATAAATGTAGCTAGCAGAAGTGTGTGGGCGATGTGTGTGGGACTGGAAATAAATAAATGAATTGTGAGTAGTTTTATTTGGAAACAGACAAATCGGCCAAACTGAAGATCAGTAAAAGAGTGATAGATTCAACACAAACATATTTATCATGTTTAATGAACACTTCCCATCATAAAACATCAATTCCAATGAATAATTTGCCTCACTTTTCTTAACATATTCAGCAATAGCATTCGTGAATTATTTGATGTGGTATCGAGAATAAAAACCATTTTTTTTTTTTTATTCCGGACATATCACATACAGTCAACTGATCCCAAACTAGACATAGCCAGTACTATGGTTACCAGAGACTGATATACATAATAGATATATATTTAACACCCAGACACAGAACAAACATCTGTGTTAGTCACAAATGTTTGTCCAGTGCGGGAATCGAACCCGCGACCTCTACCTGCCGCGCAGAAGGCAGAGTTACTACGAACTGAGCTGTGAGGCCAGTCATTGGCCTTACCTAAGACTGGCGTTTTTTTTTTAAGAAAGACATACATTTAATTACACTACATTTATTTTGGACACTCACAAGCACATCAAAAATCAAATCAGAGAAAGTAAAAATGGGTAAAACTAACAGAAACAATCAAATTAGGTACGTGGTAACAAATTTCAGCTCAAATGCCGCTTACGAAGTGTAGCGTTGCTCGTTTTCAGATTGATTTTGATCTCGTGGCTACCAACCTACTTGTTCCGGAACACGTTGTAATGTAATACATTTTCTACTGAATTCTATTTCTAATTTTAAAAGATAATACAATCCATGAGTTTAGTCATAGCTATGCTATAACTAAGTCCACTGCTGAACATAGGCCTCCCCCAAAGAGTTCCATGACGAACGGTCTTGAGCCTGTTCCATCCACCGACTTCCCGCAACCTTAACAATGTCGTCGGTCCATCGGGTGGGGGGCCTTCCAACACTGCGTCGTCCGGTTCGTGGTGGCCACTCGAGAACCTTTGTTCCCCAACGGTTGTCGGTTCTGCGAGCTATATGGCCGGCCCACTGCCACTTCAACCAGCTTATTCTGAAAGCTATGTCGGTAACCTTGGTTCTTCTACGGATTTCCTCATTTCGGATTTTATCACGCATACAATCCGTGAGTTAAGTCACTTTAGAGCTAGCTACTTTAGACTGAAGAAAAATAATTATATGATTATGTTACTACTAGCTTCCGCCCGCGGCTTTGCTTGCATGGTTCCTACATAAAAAGCCTTTATGCTATTCCAGACTATAATCTATCTCTGTACCAAATTTCATTCAAATCCACTCGGCCGTTTAGCCGTGATTGAACCACAAACATCCAAACATCCTCACTTTCGCATTTATAATAATAATGGGATAGGAGGAGGTAGGGCACAATGAGCTTTTCTCGTTCTGAATTGAAGCAGCCTGCTTGGGGAGGTACCTCCACCTTACAGAAGATCGCAGCCAAATAACATTATTTGTTTCAAATAGTGTTTTGTTCCTGCGGTGAGTAAGGTTGCCAGAGCTCTTTAGGGGGGAAGGGGGTTCGGGGTCGGCAACGCATGCGTGATGCCTCTGGTATTGCAAGCGCTCATAGGCTACGGTAACCGCTTACCATCAGGTGGGCCGTAAGCTTGTATGCCACCTCTGTTGTATAAAAAAAAGGATATTTTTTTTGTACACGCGCCGCCATCGCGTCAATACACCGCGCTAACATTAGGTGCACGTGTTCCGCTAAGTAGTCTCATATCTTATTTGGTTTATTATAAGAAAACAATTTGGTTTTGTATTTATATACAGTGGATACCTAATGGACCATATTTTCTTGACGTTGGTGCTTTATTTATATAAGAAAACGCGAGTGATTTCAACGAACGTTTTTGCATATAGATAGGTAGTATTGAGCGGAACTTGTAAAAAATTATACCTATTGAATATGCTCCAACTCGATTACCAATAATAATAATAAATAAATAATAAATATTCCGGACATATTCACACGGTCCACTGATCCCAAACTAGGCATAGCCTGTACTATGAGTACCAGAGACTGATATACATAATAGATATATATTTAACACCCAGACACAGAACAAACATCTGTGTTCATCACACAAATGTTTGTCCAGTGCGGGGATCGAACCCGCGACCTCTAGCGCAGAAGGCAGAGTTACTACCAACTGAGCTATGAGGCCAGTCAATAAACAACTATTATGTTTAGCTCAAGAACTCGTTTACCCCAACGGTTGTCGGTCTTCTTCTTCTTCTATCGTATCAGTGTTTCAACGGTTGTCGGTTCTTCGGCATATATGGCCAGCCCACTGCCACTTCAGCTTGCTAATTCTCTGGGCTATGTCGATGACTTGGGTTCTCTGTCGGATAATCTCGTTGCGGATTTTATCCTTCAGAGAAACTTCAAGCATAGCAACGTTTTCTTAAGTGGAGACCACGTCTAGGCAAACGTAGTTTGCGGCGCCCCCCGGCTAGGTGGAGCGATGACCTACGAAAGGCGGCGGGCAGTAAGTGGATGACAAGGGCCAAACACCGGGCTCAGTGCCGTGTATTGGGGGAGGCCTATGTCCAGCAGTGGACTAATGTGGGCTGATGATGATGATGATGATGATGTTTAGCTAAGGATAATTGCCATCCAGCGTGGCAATTCCGCCAGCGTCTTGGGGACGCTTCCGACTGGTAGTGATCTGGATCAGTTGAGCTATCTATAGATCGTTTGTAACGGTCTTTAGATAGTAAATATTAACTTGTATTAGTTTTAAGTTTCTTTCTGTAATTAAATTTTTTTTTTTTTTGGATAATTTAAAAACAAAAAAAAATTCTGCCGACTTGAGAACCTCCTCCTTTTGGAAGTCGGTTAAAAATAAGCCGTAGTTTCTTGCCTTTATCTTCAAGGCTTGGTCGCGAGGAAAGGCTTAAATTCAACTATGTAGTTGATAGTCAAAATGATCCATGCAATTGCAATGGATATATGAATAGGTACCTATTGAAATTTGTACATCAAGGTCGAAAAAATCACATAATATTTTACATTGACAGGTGGTATTGACTTTGCAAATAAGTTTTTTTTTTTTTTTATCACTCACGGTCAACTGATCCCAAACTAGGCATAGCCTGTACTATGGGTACCAGAGACTGATATACATAATAGATATATATTTAACACCCAGACACAGAACAAACATCTGTGCTAGTCACAAATGTTGGTCCAGTGCGGGAATCGAACCCGCGACCTCTAGCGCAGAAGGCAGAGTTACTACCAACTGAGCTATGAGGCCAGTACTTATTTATTAATTTATAAATTCTTTATTTGCGAAAATGTGGTTACAGCAGTTCTTATACAGAAAATTATGACATCAGCACATTTAACTATAACTAGTATGCAAATGTGATATTAAATAGACAAACAAAATCTATTCCTCATAAGTTCAACAAACAAACATTCGACACGTGTTTCGCCTCTCTACAAGGAAAGTCAAAGTCAAAGTATAATTTATTGCTTGAAATACATGTCATAATGATGTCAATTACTATATACTATTGAATCAATGTATTCTACCTATATCTAGGCATGCAATATTTAAAAAAGAATTAGAAGAAAGAATTGTCTTGCAACTGGCGCCGTAAAGTCACGCCTGATCAATTAACTTTTGCAAATCTAGGCAAATCAAAACTAGCAGCAACAATCAAGACTTGACTTCATGAAAAATTCTTTTCTTTTTTTGTCTTTCAATGCCGCTGGCAAATTTTTAATAAAGAGCCTTGATGACGAATAAATTCTGGCATTTTAGAATTGCCATTGAAACATTTTCATTGTAATGATTTCTGATTTTATATTCCATGAATTTGAAGCGTTCATTTGTGACTCGCCGATCCGTTTTTAATAAAGCAACGGTAAGGCTATCTATATATACATATATACGGTAAACCTACCTCATCGATGAAGGAAAACGACGCTCGACCTACAAAATCTTTGAAGCGAAAGGTACGTAGGATCTTCGAAATAATTTCAGTCAACCTTTTGAGGTGGGTAGATCCTAGGGATATACATATTCCTACTAATAATATAATAATTATATTGTAAGTACCCTCAACACTATTAACTATCATAATACACTGTACCGTTCCACAATTTTATAGTTAGTTAGTTATGTAAGTTTATTATTTCATAAATAATCATAAATTTAATGTTTAAATAAAAATAATTTTCATAAATTATCATGCAGATTATTAATTAAGTATTATTATTATTATTACAGATTATTAATGTATTAATAGATACTGTCCTACATATTACTCGTATGCATATCAGAGAATGAACAATTCATATATTCGGTAATATGGTAAAATGGATGACTCTCAAGAAATCTTCTGACCTAAAATTTTTTTTTTTTCATGGGTAACTGTGTAACTTCTAATGGCAATTTATTGTACATAGCGAGCTTAAGGCAAATACCTATTTTGAAGTCTTAAGTTACTTTTGTTACACACACATAAATAAACTTTTTATGCTTTTTTTTATAGTAATAATATAAATGCGAAAGTTTGTGAGGATGATTGGATGTTAAGATGTTTGTTATTCAATCACGCCGTAACGCCTCAACCGATTTCGTTGAAACTTGGAATATAAAGAGATTCTTTACCTAGAATAGCATATAGGCTACTTTTTATGTTGGTACTACGCGAGCGAAGCCGCGGGCGGAAGCTAGTAGTAAATATAAGTAGGTAGGTTTAGTTTAGCGGTTTTGAGGGATTAGGTAGGTATTAGTGAGTAATCTAGTTAAGAACTTGCTTCCTTGCGTGTCGTGTCACTGATTCTATCTTGGTCATCCTGTATTAGGTCAGTGACTAGGTTGAGGTAGGGTGGCCCAGAAAAGGGCCTATGAACGTCGGTGAAAGAATCAGTGTTGTGAAAGGATTAAAGTGCGACTCTTAGAGGCTCCTGAACATGAACATACCTAGTAAACATAGCCAGTTGACCGACAATGTGTTAAATTTTTTAAAAGCCTTTGACGTTTTTGAGTTTGTCTAAATAACAAAAATGCCTACGGGATTAAATACTGAGCGCTTACGTGTTTTGAAGGGCACTTTATCATGACAGGAATTTGCTCTGGAAATTTATGGGGGAGGCAATGCTTATAAGTAGACGTCCTACAGCTGAAATGATGATGATGACCAAGAAAGAACAAGTAACACGACACACAAAGCTGTACTAATCGATTTATTGAAATGCGCTTCAACGAGCCAGACATAACACGCTGAGGGTGGTAGAGGCACTTTATCAAAAGAGCACAAATAGAATATCTAAATAAAAATTGTAAGGGACCCTCGTGAGGGTAATAAATATTACCTTGCTTGCGAAGCGTCTCCAGATTGCTACCTCCCTTAATAATATTTCAGGCTATTCCCAACCTAACCCGAATAAAGCTCTTTTATAAATAGGTATATAATTTCATACATACATTTTATATACTTTTATTTATGTAACTTCACTCTTTGTACCTTGGTAGTCAAGTAATTTTCAATAATTTTTATCGACAGTTATGTCTTACTTATACAACGTGGTCGATACTTAGTATATTATTATTATTATTTTATCAACAAACATAAATAATATTAGCGAATCCAAAATTGTTCTAATCAGTTTAACGTCATGATTGCTAACTCAAACAGCAAAATAAAAATAATTGAGCTTGAACTGATATGACACCAAAACAGCTGAATATTGCATAGTGTTTTGAAAAATTATATATTTCCAAATGTAGAGCCGACATTATTGGAAATTGGTTATGGAATAGACTACTTTCCAGATATTATACTTATGGATCGCTTTGTACAAGTGTAAGTAAGTAAACTCACACCATCACCAATATTTTACAAAACACACAATAAACTGTTTTAGCCATAAAAATATAAAGTGTCAGTGAAGAAATCCATCAGTGAAGATTATTGACCTTTTGTTTCTAAATTTCTCATGTTAATTATGTTGTTATGTGCTGTTAGTCTTCCAAATAAATAAATAATGATTACTGAACTTATACCAGTCAGAGACATCTCCGAGACGCGGCATTGCCACTCTGAATGCCAATGCTGATCCGACGTCACGTCACTTAGCCTTATTCCACCAATAGTATCCAGTATCATTTTAATACCATATCTCCATCCATATCTACCTATCCGCGGAAGTCGTAAGAGGCGACTAAGGGAAAAAAGATAGGGGATGGCCAGCAGCGTCCCTCATTTTAACAACGATAGCTCTAACTGCGCTCGCCAACCCGCATGCCCAGCGTGCAAATCCCCCCACATTATTAGAATTAGAATTATTTATTTCAGTTAAAACAGCAAGCTTACAGTATATACCAAAATGCCTACTGTCTAAAATTAAAACTTAAAAATACTCTTAGCGAATTAAATATAGTACAAATTTTATCATTAAAGATGTCGACATGTTGGACCTCGTGCACATAGGCATTTAAAAGAGTGAGAGCTCTTAGCGTTGGCGCATTATGAGCGTGACGAGTTCGCGGTGTGTGGCAGGCGAACAGTTGATGTCGACGGCGGCCACAGCGCACGTAATTGTCAGGCACACATAGTGGCATCATGCTCAAAGCGGTCGGATTATTCACTTTATAAGGAATTATAAGGAATTTGCTCTGTCTGTGGGGAGGCCATGTTCAGCAGTGGACGTCGAACGGCTGAAATGATGATAATGAACGTGCTAGTAGGTAGAATTGTTGAATAAAGGGTTTTTTAACATTTGTCTCTTGCTTTCTCGTAGTGATAGCTCTACCCACATCAGCTTTCAATGCGGTTGTACAATGCCCTTCTATGTCTAATATAGGTCCACGAGGCGGGTAGAGTCAACAAAACATAAACGTAGGCTTTATATCTTTAGTCGTCGTTAGTGAAAAATTGAGGGAAAATAAAAAAAAACTAATAGTTATTATACCGATCTCACTTTAATCTTACTTTCACTAAATCATAAATCATACTTTTTATTATTATTATATAATAAATGACAGACAGAAAAAATAATAATAATATAAGAATAGAAAAATAAATTGATTAATTTAAGTTAGGAAAAAAAAATAGTAATAATAATAATAATTTATTTGTCAGTCATAAATTCATCCAAAGAGTAATAGCATTGCATCCTTAGGTTGTCTGTAAAATATCGTTTTACTCCGCCAATTCTCAAAAACATCAAAGAATAGGTATATGCTTGCATCTTTATAAAGGCATTTAATATATAAAGGGGAAATTACAAAACAGAACCATACACAGCAATTCCTTTAAAAATAATGTCAGTGTGAGTTGAGTGAAAAATATAGCAACTAAGAATAGCAGGCTTAATGTCAAATCAGCCTGCTGCCTAAAAAAACTCAATTTTCTCTCATGCCCCTTACGGGACGCACTGTAGTGCTTGGATGGGACACATCCTCTCAGCTTTACCGGCCTTATCCTCACACTTGACGTTTTACACTTGGTACCTACATAAACAAGTTTCCGCCCGCGTCTTTCCTCTCGTGGTACATTACGCTTTTCTACGTACAGACATGTGCACGAAAGGAGCACTTAAAATGGGCCCCTTAATCCTTTCACTACTCTAATTCTTTTACCGACGGACATAAGCCCTTTTCAGGGCCAACATGTCTCAACTCCTCCCCCTACCTTGTACGGTCTGCACCCAAAGAAACATTTGGTGTTACCATACTCGCCACGCTGGGCATGCGGGGTGGCGAGCGCAGAAAAAGCATTGTTGATAGGGAACGCTGCCGCCCATCCCCTAGCTTTTTTCCCTTAGTCACCTTACGAGATCCACGGGCAGTAATGGAGGGGCCTATTCTTCAGCCTCCATGGCGATATCAGGATATATTAGCACGTTACCAGATGGCATAGTGATTAATCGCATAATCGCAATTGCTGTCAAATAACTTGATTGAGTGAGCAATAACACTTGAATAATGACCAAAGATACGAGATGTAATTTTCACCTCGTTTTGCTGTTTCCACTCCGACTTCGCGCATGTTATATGTAGGTACCTAACATTAGTGTAATTGCAGAAGCATGTTACGTATGAGGAAACTTTCTGGAATTTTTTTCATCTACCCCACTCTCGTTTGTATTTCTGTAGATACAATCACCTCTCTAAGATGAATGAATGAATAGTAGATTATGCAACAAGGGCTTAAACTAGTGTATTATGTCAAGGGCGCTATACAAGATCGCCCAAGACAAATACACATTTAAGCCCGCGACGCATACTCTACTTTTTATACTTTCTGCGAGGCAATTGAAAACAATGACTGTTAAGTAGATAGAAATGATTTTTCTGGAAGTAAGTTTTTAACTATACCAGAGGCATGAGATTGTATGCATTCTGGAGTCGAATCAATATCACTGTCGTCGTCACTTGACATTTTTTAGAAGTTTATTTGAATCGAAACTGAATTTCGGTGTAGATAACAGCACAGCAGTTTGAGCGCTTGGCGCCTTTTTTTCTTTTTTTGTAGTCTATTCTGTAGTGGTCAGTTCGACATTCGAATAAATCTTTCTTCGTGCGCGGGTGAAAATGAATTTTGTAAAAAGTTTTCATGTTTTTCTTTTTTTTAATTTGAAGACAGTGCAAAGAAAATGTTGACATACAGCCTAATTAGAATAAAATCTCATTGCACCCAAACATTTTTGAAACCAACCTCGATCAAGCACGACTACATGGGTTGCATTCCGAATTCAAATCAAATTATGTCCCATGGGAAATAATGAAATTCAGTACAACATTATGACCCGGCTAGACCGTAGAGCTGTAATGACTTACTTTAGGAAAGGTTTGCATGACACATAATATGCCATTGACGAGCAGGTAGTATAAAAAGTTCTTTATTGTACACACCTTACAAACGAATTACAATTGGTAAGTTGTTACCGTAGCCTATGAATGCTTGCAATACCAGAGACATCACGCAAACGTTGCTGGCCACGGAGTTTAGTCCTGATTTGATTATGGAATGAAATAGTACCTATCACCTTCCGTATACCGATTATATTACCGCATTATTATTTGAAGGCCTCATAGCTCAGTTGGTAGTAACTCTGCCTTCTGCGCTAGAGGTTGTGGGTTCGATTCCCGCACAGGACAAACATTTGTGTGATGAATACAGATGTTTGTTCTGTGTCTGGGTGTTAAATATTAATCTATTATGTATATCAGTCTCTGGTACCCATAGTACAGGCTATGCCTAGTTTGGGATCAGTTGACCGTGTGTGATATGTCCGGAATATTTATTTATTTATTTATTCTATAACTTCTCGAGATATAATTTTATTCACTTTAAGTTCTAGGACATGCTGGTTTCCTGAAGATGTTTTTCTTCACCTTTTGAGAGCACTAGCATAGCGCAGATAAATTTCCGAATGGAAAATACATTGGTGCACACCAGGTTTCGAACTTACGACCTGTGGACAGTGGCGGATTTGCAGTCTTGGCCGCTCTAGGCCCAGGCCATGTACCGCCCCTTTCTCAGCACCCATCATAATATAGACTAGGTACATAATGAATTTACTTTATTGCCAACTATATCTAAATCATCAACATCATCCTGTAGAAGTCCACTGCTAGGCCAAATAACATTATTTGTTTCAAATAGTGTTGTGTTCCTGCGATGAGTAAGGTTGCCAGAGCTCTTTAGGGGGGGGAGGGGGTTCGGGGTCGGCAACGCGTGCGTGATGCCTCTGGTATTGCAAGCGCTCATTGGCTAAGGTAACCGCTTACCAACAGGTGGGCCGTTTGCCACCTCAGGTGTAAAAAAAATAAAAATAAAAAAAAAACATTGGCCTCCCCCAAAGAGTTCCACGACGAACGGTCTTTAGCCTTTTCCATCCACCGACTTCCCGCAACCAGCTATCATCAGTGATTTTTTTGGTCACGATTAGCCGCTCCTTATATCTGGCTGCCCTAGGCCCGGGCCTACTGTGCCTTAGGGCAAATCTGCCACTGCCTGTGGATCGGAAGGCCTCTACCACCCGCCACCCGCCAGTGCTCTCAATGTATTGTATTCTCTTAATGTATTGAAGCCAGGTTTTTCAATTCAATTCAATTCATTTATTATTTCAATTGGGTACATTTTCAAACATTATTAAATAATAGATTGTAGTACACTTTTGAATTACGTACGCCATAAATCGGCACGGCTTTTTAGAAATCCCCGCCTTATTGTAGACTTAATGGTCTCATTACTACTGCTGTGGTAGTTATGATGTGTAAAATACTATATCCTGGGGTGAGCTACTGCCATTAAAAATCCAGATATGTTATAAACTATTGTATTATTGTTAAACTGCTAAAATACTCATTTACAATCCTTTTTCTTATCAAAATATCTCAATCAGTGTTTCGCTCCAAAACCCATCTGACATTTCCGCAACGTCAAACTACGGCCTGTCGAAACATACTTTTTAATCAACAAATTAGGCTATGGCGTTATGTGTGTATTCTACCAATGAGTTCACTTAGGGTGTTTAAATAGTACTACCTCTACATTAAATCATTACAGTCGGCCATCCTACTAAAAACGAGTCTCTTCGTTTATACAATTCTAGGAAGTAACTAAATAGTTACTATGTATTGGTAAGTACATAATTATTCTCAGAAAGTTTTAATATTAGCGTTATTTATAAACAACATAAACTATTTTGTTAACAGTGTCATCTTAAAAATATTCTCTATAGCGGACTCACATCAAAATTTTAATTACAGCCTGTCTAATTAGAATTTGGTTTTGATCATTCGGTATTTGACTGCGATAAAGTCAAGATGGATATAAATGAAAATAACAGTACTTAATAGTATCTGCAAAAATTAACATCACATTAATTTGTATTAAATGTTATTGCCAAAATTAATATTAAGGCTAACTTTATGAATTAAACTAAGTGGTTCTATTTATTATTAATACTATAAAACATTACACTATTTCCTAGTAATAGTATCACATGCGTTACATTAGTCTTTTGTAATCATTGGTATTTTTCTTAGGTATGCTTTAAAATTATACAATTTAGTTATAAAATAAGTTAACATTTAGGCGACATATTCGTATGGTAATCATGCTCTCACTTATTTATATAAATTGGGCGGCAAGTTCGTATGCCAGTCATGCCCTCACTTGTACTTAGATAAATTGGGCGGCAAGTTCGTATGCCAGTCATGCCCTCACTTATACTTAGGTAAATTGGGCGGCAAGTTCGTATGCCAGTCATGCCCTCACTTAAACTTACATAAATTGGGCGGCAAGTTCGTATGCCAGTCATGCCCTCACTTATTCTTACATAAATTGGGCGGCAAGTTCGTATGCCAGTCATGCCCTCACTTACATCACAATAGCATTTTACTTGTTTTTCTAATAATCATTCATCAGTCTTTTAACTAGGTAATCACTTATTATCTATTCTATTATGAACTTGTAACATTTAATAAAACTAATCATCATTCTTTATCAGTCTCATCATTATCTTCACTGGACGAGCAAGAGGGGGCATCATAACTCAACCAGGGGAATATTTTATCTATAGCTACCACATTTTCATACCTAGCTCCTTTCCTGGTCAGAGGTGTATCCTCTACGACAAACCGGTCGTTCGGTAGGATCTTTTTGATTCTGTACGGACCTTGGCATTTAGCTTCCAGCTTTTTCGACTGACCCGGTCCAGTCACTATTGTCCTAGCTATTCTGACGAGATCACCTTCCTTATATTCTGTTCCGCTTTTCCTATGTTTATCGTATCTTATCTTGTTCATTTCTTGATTCTTTTTAATTAGATCACCGGCTTCCGATCTTATCTCATCTATAGTCTTATCACTTAACTCTTCTACCTCGTTTACTATGTTATTCAGAATACCCTGGGCAGGGTTGGCTGCATTTCTGCCAAACAACAGTTCCGTAGGTGTTTTTTTTGTCACGCTATGAACAGCAGTGTTTATTCCCAATTGTACGTCGGGGAGGAGCTCATCCCATGTGTTGTTGTTTTTGCCGTGTGTCATGGAGCCAAGAGAAGCTAAGATTGTCCGGTTATACCGTTCGACTTGTCCATTGGCGCGTGGTGTCGCAACCGAGTTGAGAATGTGTTTGGTACCAATGGACTGTACAAACGCTTTTAACTTCTTGCTTGTGAAGCTTGTGCCTCTGTCCGTTATAAGACGTGTCGGAGATCCGAAATAGCTAAAAAGCGCTTTCAGTGTTTTTATGCTCTCTTTAGTTTTCGTGCTCCGTACAGCAGTCAGACTCACGTATTTGGTAAATGAATCAACTACAACTAATATGTAGGTATTTCCGCGCTTACTTCGCGGAAATGGGCCTAAATGATCTGCATGTAATGTGTGAAATGGGATGTCTGCTTTGGGTATGGGGTGTAAATATCCTTCTCTGGCCCCAGATGGTAGTTTGTGGTGAGCACAACCTAGACATGCAGCAACATATTTTTTTACAAATTTCCTCATTTTTGGAAACCAAAACAGAGATCGGACTCTTTCTAAGGTTTTTTCAAAACCAAAATGTCCTACGTCATCGTGGTTGGATTTTAATATCTGCCACCGTACACCTTTAGGGACGACCCACCTGGTAACACCATCTCCTAAAACTCGAAATACTCGTCCATTTTTAAGCGTGTATTCTTTGAATATTGCTGCTATCTTCGGAGTTTCTGGATCCTCTAAGACTTCACGAATGCGTTTGACCTCATCATCTGCAGACTGGACAGTGGTAATCCAATCGTCAGTGCTCACTGCCAGTATGTCGAGTGTATGCGTCTTTTCTGATTCTATTGATACAGGTCCTCTGCTAAGCGCGTCCACGTGAGCCATTTTCTCGCCTGGACGGTATTCGATGTTACAGTCGAATTCTAAAAACTGTATCCACCACCTTGATATGCGTGGGACGAGATCTCTCTTGGTAAATGTGGAGCGTAACGCGCTGCAGTCAGTAACGATTGTAAATTTTATTCCGATAAGGTAAGTTCGGAACTTGTTTAACGAACTAATGACAGCAAGTGTTTCAAGTTCAAATGAATGCATTTTCATTTCGTCAGGTTGAGTTTGGCGGCTGAAATAAGCAACTGGTCGCCAGGGATCTGCTTCCTTCCGCTGTAACATGATGCCCGCCACACCGAATTTACTCGCATCAGTGTGCAGTTGTGTTTCTGCATTATGATCATACAGAGCTAGAACTGGTCTGTCCGTGAGTAGTCTTTTTAGGGTATCGAATGATTTGGTTTCTGTGTCTCCCCACTGCCATGACGTATCTTTCTTTAATAGGTTTGTAAGGGGTCTTGCAATTAGGGCAAATCCTTTCACAAACCTTCTGAAAAAACTGGCTAATCCTATAAATCTTCTAACTTCATGCTGGTTTCGCGGAGCCGGGAACTTTGACACGGCTTCAGTCTTTTGGGCCCCGGGCTTTATACCATCTTTGTCGACTTCAAAACCGAGAAAATCAATTTTCTCTTGAAAGAAATGGCATTTCTCCATTTTTAGTGTCAACCCAGCCTCTCGTAAAAGACCAAGTACTTCTTCAAGTCGAACTAGTCCTTCTTCAAACGTCTTGGAGGGTATTAATATATCGTCCATATAAATTATTATGTATCCTACTTTGGCCTTGCTTAAGATCTTATGGATTGCCCTCTGAAAAACAGCTGGTGCGTTAGCTAAGCCGAAGGGGATACGATTATATTCAAATTGCCCATCGGGCGTGACAAAAGAGGTTTTCTCGCGAGACTGTTCAGCAATGGGTATCTGGTGATAGCCCGAGGCCAGATCAAGAGATGTGAATAGTGATTGACCTGCTAATTGATCTAATAAATCATCTATACGAGGTAGGGGATAGTGATCCCGTTTAGTTCGACTGTTTAAGGCGCGGTAGTCTACGCATAACCGTTTCTCCCCTGTCTTCTTTTTAACGAGTACGATTGGGCTGGCGTATGGGGAGTTTGACTCACGAATGATACCGTGTTCAATCATGTCATCTACCATTTCTTGGACTTGTATGCGCTCGAGATGAGATAATCGATAGGGCCTATAGACAACTGGAGAAGAGTCTTTTAGATGAATTTCCATTTCTATGACATTGGTGAACCCCAGGTCGTGCATACCACTTGAAAAACAGTCCTTAAATTTGCTTAGGAGTTCCTCGCACTTGCGTCTCTGTTGATCTGATAGTTGTTCTCCACACTTAATAGTGTCACTTTCGTTGAAAACAGGGTCCTGAGAGACACTCAGTACACCTTTGCATGATCTTACTAAGTGTGCCCGAGTGATAAGAGAGCCCTTTGCAAAATGTATAGGTTGAGTACCAACACATTGTATAAGCAGCTCACATTCAGAGTTGTTGATTTGGTACTCTCCCGGAAGTAAGTAATATTCATAACCAACGCAACCTCTTACTGAACCACCTACGTAAATACTTCCGGTACAGTTATTGTCAGACTTAACTGGTATGGATATCATTTCACCAATGTTCACCGTAGTGTCAGCAGCAGCAATCAGAGGCACCTTTGAATTACTATCCGCTCGTTCAAACTTCAAGTCGGTAGGCATTTTTACGATTTTTATTGTGGGTCGCTCTGTAAAACTATGACCAAGTAAGACGCTACAGTTTATGAGGTGGTCATCTACAATGAATACTTCAACATCAGTTTCCAGAATACCTTGCACTTCTATACTGGTTACGGTGCGACCTAGGGGTAGATGTGGCACATTTCCCAATCCTCTTAAATAGGGTTCTTTGACAATTTCCCAGCTTAACCCTAGCCTTATAGCATAACTTTCACGCACCAGTGTCGCCTCGCTACCTAGGTCCACTTGGCAAAGTGTATTGGTGTCATTGACCTTTATAACAATCTTATATTTGTCATTGGTGCCTTCGGTTATTTTGACTTCAAGAACTTTCTTTTCCTTAGGTAAATCAGTAGAATTCTTCATTTTAGGACAGCTAGAAGCATCATGACCCATAAAAAAACATTTATTACATTTAACGATGGGCTTGGGGCATTTGAAACTGACATGCCCAAAGCCATTACAGTTAAAACACCTGATGGCTTCCCTATCTTTAGATTGGTTTCCGTTACTTACTTTAATGGAATTACTTGTTGAAGACTGATTAGCCGGACGCCTTTCTCGGTTTGCAAAATTTTTATTTTCAATGCTATCTTTGTTATGATATTTTACGGTTTTGAAGAATTCTAAAGCATCTTCAGGTTTATTGAATTTCGCTGATTGAGCCCCCAAACGCACTCCCCTATCCTCAATACCATAGAGCAAGCAGTCTACTGCTTGTTTTCCAAATATTTTACATCTGTTCAACAAGTTCATTTTAGAGAAATAATACATTTCAAGTGATTCTCCAGTGCGTACCCTTCTATTAAGCATCTCGGTCAAAATTTCAGCATAATTCTCAGATGCAGGAAATGATTCTTTTAACATAGTTTTCCATTCTAACCAAGAATGCTTAATAGAGGGTAGGCCCTGATACCAGGTCTTAGCAAGACCACCAAGTTTGGGCAGGGCATAGTGAACTGTTTGCTTGTCAGTCCAACTATAAATTTCTGAACATTCATCAACTTTGTCAAGCCATTTAATAACTGTCTGTTCTTTTGACATCGGGTCAAACTCTGGGATAACATTGTTTAGAGTTCCAAACGTTTCACGATCCCCTGCTTTATTTTTTAATAACATAATGAAGTCTTCTAAAAAATCTAAAGTATTTCGCTTTTTTGAGCTTTCATTACTCTCATCATGTGGTGGTATTGGGGTATCATTACCCAGTACGGGATGTTCGGTCAATAAGCTTATGGAACGGACACAACTGCTATTGTTTGTTATATTTGGTTCAGTAGAACGCAGTTCAGGTGTAACATTTTGTCTATCTGATCTATCTTGGTTATGTTCATCACGTACCTCCCTCTCCCGTGTTCGCTTGTGACTCGGACTGCTACTCTGCTGGGGACTGCCGCTCTTGCTGGCAATGCGTTTGCACCCTTGACTACGTGGCGCCCTCACTCGGCAATCACTGCGGCGGCTATGGCTCCGACTGTGGCGTGACTTGACATGGTGGTCACTACGGCGACTGTGGCTCCTACTGCGTCGCGTTCTGGCTCGGAAGTCACTACGGCGACTCCTGCTACGACTGCGCCGCACCCTCGCTCTGCAGTCACTGCGCCGACTACGGCTGCGCCTGCGCCGCACCTTCAATCGCTCATCACTGTGGTGACTGCGACTGCGTCGCGCCTGCCTCCGGTAGTCGCTATGACGACTGCAGCTGCGACTGCGCCGCGCCTTCCCACGGTAGTCGCTGCTACGACTGCGGCTTCGAAAGCGTCCATCACTTCCTCTCTTTTCAGATTTGTCACTCATGCTCTGGAACTCGAAACATTTTTCGGTCAAATTTATGGTATACTTAACTGAAGTCGAAATGTAAGAAGGTGCAACCTAGTACCCATAAAATATCTATAGAAATAGATAACCTACTATGGCTCTGTACACCCCAATTTACTAGAAAAATTAGGTAGTTTAAGCAAAAGATTTGGTAACAGTGCTCAATGAGCAGTGCTTGCTCAAGTTATGCTTTATTAATGTACTTTTTTTTTGGGATATTTCGTGAATATTCGACAGCCTAATGTGGTGCCAGCAGCTCGACCAATATCATCGATTTATTGTCACACTCTTCGGAACCCTATAGATTTCATGAACGTAGCCTTAATTTGCTACTCAAAGATTCATCATTCAAGCATTATTTTCATAAAATAAATCTTTATAAATGTAAAATTACTTTACCTTGGTGATCCAGTTCGTTCGTAACAATGAATCGGGCGTCGTTCTGCCACTTCTGAGTTGTAAAATACTATATCCTGGGGTGAGCTACTGCCATTAAAAATCCAGATATGTTATAAACTATTGTATTATTGTTAAACTGCTAAAATACTCATTTACAATCCTTTTTCTTATCAAAATATCTCAATCAGTGTTTCGCTCCAAAACCCATCTGACATTTCCGCAACGTCAAACTACGGCCTGTCGAAACATACTTTTTAATCAACAAATTAGGCTATGGCGTTATGTGTGTATTCTACCAATGAGTTCACTTAGGGTGTTTAAATAGTACTACCTCTACATTAAATCATTACAGATGTATCTATGGATGTTTGAAGACGTCTTTTGGAAGCACATGAGAATTACTAAAGAGGATAAATACTTATGCTATGTGCAAAAAGCAATCATGTACAAAGAAAACAAATATATTTCTAAAAATACTTATACCATTATGTTGCCATATTTTGCGCTGTTACAAATTGGACGAACTTTTCCATCCCTACTTCCCGGGAAGGACTGCACAAAGAGCCCCTTTGTTAGATTATAGCATAGCTGTGCTAGCTTAACTCACGTGGCTTCACTCGCTTTAACCAACAAATAAACTTGTTATAATGCGCGCAGCCAAAGATGAGACCTGTCAGATGCTAGTAGAGGGTATTTTGCGCAGGAACAGGGCATGGCATACCGCCAAAATGGCCTAAGAACTATCTACTGCGCAGGTATAACCACGTGGTCCGTCAATTCTCATCTTTGTTGCGCGCATCCTGCGCAAAATCCTCTCTACTAGCATCTGACAGGTCTCATCTTTGGCTGCGCGCATACTGCGCAAAATCCGCTCTACTAGCTTCTGACAGGTCTCATCTTTGTTGCGCGCATCCTGCGTAAAATCCGCTCTACTAGCATCTGACAGGTCGCATCTTTGGCTGCGCGCATCCTGCGCAAAATCCGCTCGACTAGCATCTGACAGGTCTCATCTTTGGCTGCGCGCATCCTGCGCAAAATCCGCTCTACTAGCATCTGACAGGTCTCATCTTTGTTGCGCGCATCCTGCGCAAAATCCGCTCTACTAGCATCTGACAGGTCTCATCTTTGTTGCGCGCATCCTGCGCAAAATCCGCTCTACTAGCATCTGACAGGTCTCTTCTTTGGCTGCGCGCAATGTAACAAGTTTATTTGTTGGATTATACTTGGATTATCTTTACAGTTTTTGCTTGCATCATATTTTAAGTATTATTTAATTTTATATAAGCATTAGGTACATATTTCATCAAGTGTAGCGTGTGCTGCCCTTAGATCATTTGTTGAAGCTCACATTTGTCTTCTTTTTTTTCACATTTTTATAAGCTCTTTTTTATTAAGGATTATAATTAGATTACTTTTCTTTTGAGCCTCACCTAGTTCGATCGGCACCACACTGAAGCTTTAAATTCTATTTTGTGAAAAAGGATCATCGAAAAAAATGATAGGCACCAAGCCGTGTTTGTTGCCTGATTCTTCTAGGCTTGGTCGCGAGGAACAGGCATAGCTTCACCTAGTTTCTAAGACGTTTCAAAGTGATCCTAGTGATTTTATTGAAATAAATGCCTTTTGACTTGGCTTGACTTGACTTGATTTATATATACTTGGTGACTGTAGTTTTTAGGCATAATATGTAAAATGTAAATCCGTTAATGGCTGTTAGTTTAGTTATAATAAGTTTCACATGTTTTCGTTTTTAAGAGCTGTGGATTTTGTTAAATAAATAAAATAAACAAATGTTGGATTATATGCATTATACTAGGTTTTCGCCCCAAACTGAGATTTGGTAAAAGGAATTGGAATTATATGAACAAAGCTCATTCATATGCCACTGTACTTTATGTATTTCTATTTTTCTTTTCTTAAACCGCCTTTTGGACCCTATATCTAAGTAACCCCTTGGCTGATTTAACTTACCAGAATGTTTTGATACCTGTTGACCTACTATATTACATGCATATTGTATTGACGGATCGAAAGTTATGCTCTAACAAATAAATATACAACGCTGATTAGTCCAAGTGTTTTTTGAGAGATTTTCGCTCGCTTCTCTCGCTCGATCATATTACTAAACCCATCACCATCGGAGTATAAGATAAACCTGTAGATATGTACAAAATGAGATATCAACGAACGTACCTACTTTGGTCCGTATGTAATAGAAAACGAATCCTAGCAAATGACATGGCTTCTACGAGACGCGGCCGAATTAAAATGTCACACTGCTGGGAGTATAGTGGAATAAATGTATCTTCTTTTACCCAATTTACTTGTCGTAAAAATAAATCGCGACAATTTTGGAATGGATGGAAATAAGTTCACATAACACATAAGTTGGTGTTATTCAACTTATGTGTTATGTGAATCTGCCTCTTCCATCAAGAAGAGGCTTCCTACAATAGAGTTTTGTTAGGAAACTTAATTAGTATTATTCATTTTTCTTTTAACTTAAGTGTATTTTAATTATTATTTTTTTGTATAACTTCATTCGAGAGTCTTCTACTTATAATAAGCATGCTGTGTTCTCACCTAGAAGGTTGCACACGAGTGTATGATTTACTTCTCTATTAACTAATGTACCTAATATTATAGTGTAACACCCAGTTTTGAGAACCAATTAAAAAAAAAAAAGTTCATAATTTTTTTAAATAACAATATTAACACCCAACAGTCACATACAGTATACACCTGACCCCACACTAGGATTCCCTGTGTCGTGGGTATCAGAAACTACAAGTACCATGGTACCACAACACCCAGACCCGGAACAAATATTTGCAGATATGCAAACATTTGTCCCGCAGCGGGCGAATGCCCATTTGAGACACAAGAGATGTCTCAAATGGGCATTCGCTCGCTACGCCACCGAGGAATCGTCGAGGAGTGAAATTGGGTACTACTGCTTGCTTGTTGTGTCAAGCTGTTCCTTTCCTCGTCATCCTGCATTAGGTCAGTGACCTGGTTGATGTATGGTGTCCCTAATGTGTAGCGGCAATAAGCTAAGACCATGCCTGTTTTGGCTCACACACACGGGAGACTAATTAGCACCTAAATATTGAAAATGCACGTATCTACGTGTTGTTGTTTCAGTGTGTGTTAGCTGTGCTACATCTACCTATCTCCCTATCTTTAACCTTATTCTATCGTTTTTTTGTGTCTTCTGTCTGTGTTTGTCAAAATAAATTTATTTCATTTCATTTCCCTGAAAAGGGCCTATGACTGTCGGTGAAAGCAATCAGCATAGTGAAAGGATTGAAGTGCACCGTTTAGAGGCTTACGTGCACATGTCACATGACTTCGACATTTAAGGTTCTAGGACATGCCGGTTTCCTCACGAGAGACCACTAATTTAGCGCATATAAATTACCCTTATGGAAAATCCCAGGATTCAAACCCAGGATCTGTGTAGCGATCAACTACCACCACTCCACCAGTTTGACACGTAAAGGATAGGTTCGATTCGATTCCTTACTTCTTGTGCCTTGGAAGTTGCAACTCCAAAGTATCCAAAACAGAGTTATTTTTAAAGATTTTTTTTTAATAAAAAAGGTCGGCTATTGAGGTCAAGAGTTGGAAGTTCTAAAGAAGCGAATATAACCCCAGATAAAGGAATAGTTAATATCTCAAATATTCAATAGCTCTGAAAAGGTTTTACTCTGTAATTCGGAGATTCAAGTGTGCTAATAAAGCTTTGGTTTCCTAAAATCTGGTAAGTATTATGACCGTAATTAAGCGGTGAACGGGGTTTGAATCTTACTCATACTTATAAAGCCGGGTTCAAATAGCGTGCGATATGTCATTAAACACATATTTTTTAAATGATACAGCTTCTCAATAAAGTTAATTTTGACTTTGAATTTTATAAGCTTGCGATATCGTTGAGCTAATTTTCACTAAAAACGGGATATCTACCATAATTAGATACTGAGTTTATTTGTTCCCCGATATTTCAGGACAGTTTCATGCGTCATGATCACGGAGTAAACTGAAGTCTTTGCGAGTAGATCTTAATGTCATTGGCAGACGAATCTGTCTGGTACGATGACACTTATAGTTTCAGATATCCAGGACACGGGGAGACGGTTTTGAGTCGGGGGTTGGGACACTTCTGTGGATACCGGACTGTTTTCAGTGACCGCTGGTTAGAAAACCCGGACTTAAGAACCCTTTTACGCATCAGTGATCTGCAAAGAAGATCATTGAAATGAGAAGGATTTTATATTATTTTGTGCCCTCGGCTTCGCTCGCATGGTGCCCAGCAAAAAAATGCCTATGTGCTATCCAAGACTACGGCTACGGTTGCCCCGGCTAAAGAATAGGCCCCTCCATATCTCTATCCGCGAATGTCGTAAGAGGCGACTAAGGGAAAAAAGCTAGGGGATGGGCAGCAGCGTCCCTCATTTTAACAACGATAGCTCTAACTGCGCTCGCCAACCCGCATACCCAGCGTGGTGAGTATGGGCAAATCCCCCCACATGATATGGAATTCGCTCTGTCTGTGGGGGAGGTCATGTTCAGCAGTGGACGTCGTACGGCTGAAATGATGATGATGATCCAGGTCTAAGGCTAAGATCTGTTGCAAGTTCCACCCAAATCCGCTACGCTGTTACGGAGTGATTGTATTACAAACTAACAAACCTTTGCATTTTTAATGTTAGTAAGATTTGACGCATTCGTTTTATCAAATTCTATCTATTTATAACTCACTTTTTGATTTTTAAGGAAATGAGGAAACGTTTTCTTGTATTTTTTTAATTTCCTTTTTGCGCTGTTTTATTTATGGATGGATTAGGGATTTTATTTCTTTATTTGAGAAGGGAATACGTTTGAAAAAGCCGAAGGAAAGAGCTTCTTAATTAAAGGCTGAATCTTAAACTCTGTCTAAGATGTAGATTTGTTCGTAGCGAAAGAGATTCCTTGTTTTTTTTTTTTTCGAACGGATTTTTTGCTGTGGTTGTCTTACGACCACTGCCAGCTACACTAGGCTAGGCGAGCGCAGAGAGCGCTACTGTCGAAAAAAGGTTAGGTTTTGGCAACGAGCGCAAGGGCACCACTTAGGTACGGACCTCGGCTTGGGCTATTGCCAGAGAGAGGTTTTTTGAGAAGGCAAGAGATTCTTTGATTAAGATTAGGCCCTTTTATTCTCTAGGTAAGCATCTCTATCATCTCATCTACAACTAGACTAAGAATTTGACTGTGCAAAAAACTAGACTTTTTTTATACAACTGAGGTGGCAAACAAGCATACGGCCCACCTGTTGGTAAGCGGTTACCGTAGCCTATGAGCGCTTGCAATATCGGAGGCATAACGCACACGTTGCCGACCCCAAACACCCTCCCCCCCCCTAAAGAGCTCTGGCAACCTTACTCACCGCAGGAACACAACACTATTAACATTAGGTAGAAAATAATAATTTTTGGCTGCGATCTTCTGTAAGGCGGAGGTACCTCGCCAGGCGGGAAGCTCTAATTTAGAACGAGAAAATCTTGCTGTGCCCTACCTCCTCCAAAACTTAAGTTTTATTCCATAGTTACGGCCTCATGACTATTTTATCCCGGACACTCGGTTCAGGAGCGCTCAGGTGTAAACGCCATTACAAAAGCGATACCCAGTAATTGAATCACGCTGAACGTTGCTCAATTAAGGGTGTTCGCAGACAGGAGGCAGTCACGCGTTCCAAAGCTTAATAACTGCTGACACATCATTTTGTTGCGAACGACCATCACATCATTTGAGCTTACGATATAGCGGAACGATATCGTAAGCCCCTGAAATTCAAACTTACAGAAGATCGCAGCCAAATAACATTGTTTGTTTCAAATAGTGTTGTGTTCCTGCGGTGAGTAAGGTTGCCAGAGCTCTTTAGGGGGTGGGTGCTCCAGGTGTTGCTGATTGCTGATGTCAATAGGCGACGGTAACCACTTACCATCAGGCGGGCTGCAAGCCTGTTTGCCTACTTTTAACATAAAAAATGACTATAATCGGTAGACGAAAGGATCATTTTGGAACAAATTTTAAACATATATCAGATGACATACCGCACGCCCCGTTTGAACACGCCTTTATCGCCTACGCTGCACAAAAATTTACTTGGTTACAGTCGCCAACTTTTCCAGTTTTCAAACTTTGTAACTTATCCATCCATAACCATACTATAATATTCTAAGCCCACGGCTTCGCTCGCGTGGTACCTACCACGATAAAAGGTAGCCTATGTGCTATTCCAGACAATAATCTATCTCTGTGTGGTATAAATGCGAAAGTTTGTGAGCACGATTAGATGTTTGTTGTTCAATCACGCCGTAACGGCTCAACCGATTTCGTTGAAACTTTGAATATACAGAGTTCTTTACCTAGAATAGTATATATGCTACTTTTTATGTAGGTTCCTCACGAGCGAAGCCACGGGCGGAAGCTAGTATTTTATAATTTACTTCATTTCGACGTTAATGTTAGGTATGTCTTAAAATCAAGATTTTTTGGTCGGTTGGATGCTATGCTACGAGAGCTTCATTACATTTTTTTTTATTTTACTTTTTGTGGCTATGGTGTCACTGCGGCCACAACTGACCTATTGTGATCGCCACTTTATTTGTGTAGCCCCTTTACAGGGCCTTTAAAGTTCACCGCAAAGCCCAGCAGCTGTTAAAAACTGAAGGATTTTCTTTGGGGTGTTCATTACATTAGAATAACTTCCATTTGACTAAAATAATACGCCTCAGGATTGCAGAAAACGGTTCGCAAGAACAATGGAAAGTCATCTCATCCCCACATCGACCTCAGAAAGGCTCTTGACCTTTCATCAAGTAGGTACAAGAGGGCTCAGTCCAGAATTGTAGAATACAGCATTTTTATAACTTCACGTTTTTAATAGACACTCTTTGTTTTTGTTCTCCTTTTGTATTTTTCGTCTTAATTTATTTTAATTTAAGGAAAGCAAAGAATTTAGCAATGATTATTCGTGCTCTAAGAATACTTTAGCGCTTAATTATTCCACCTCTCTGGCTCTTAAATCATCATTATCTTCATTTCAGTTGAACTCTTTGGGGGAGGCCTATGTTCAGCAGTGGACTTCAGCAGGCTGATGATGACATCATTACTTAACATCAGGTGAGACTGTGGTCAAACGTTAGCCTATTTCGTATAAAAAAAAAATGATGATGATGATGATAACATTAATTTTATTTGAAAATTATCCTTCGTTTACTGAATAAAGTTAATATTGAGTTTTAATTTGAGGGGTGAGCGATATCGTAGCGATAGCGAATATCGCACAACTCAAAATTAATTTATCGGACATGAAATCAAACTTCAAACTTCAAAATTAATTTATTCATTGAAATCGCATGAATCTTTTTGAAACGTCCTAAATCTGTTACGGCTGTTCTTCGCGACCAAGCCTAGAAGAAACAGGCAACAAACCACGGCGCGCGTATTTTTAATGATCCTTTATAACTTTATACAGGATTTTAACTGTTTCTTGTGTATTTTGTAAATATTAACTTGTATTCGTTTTTAGTTTCTTTCTGTAAATAAAGCATTCACTTTATAAATAATCTAATTGGAGCACAGCTTGGGTGGGACTGAATATTCCACAGCTTTGTCATTTTTGTCATCTAAATAGTCTGCTACATACATTCATAAAATCACGCCTGTTTCGCAGAGATCACTGCTTTCAACTTGCTACGATCCTGACATACCTCTTTTGCTTTATTCACTCTCATCACATTCCTCATACATGCTCGTCTGGTATGAGTATGCACTTTTGACTTGGCCTCTTTCCGAAACTTCATCGATTTGGTCACTAAACGTACGTTGAGGTCTTCCTCTTGCAACTCACACTCGCCATTTTTTTTTTGCTAATCTATAACTTTAGCACATCGCTTGGGACCGTGTTAAAGAAAGTTCACATTGCTTTCTAAAGGATTTACTAACCCTAAGTGCGATGAGAGTAGTAAATGCGATGTTTAGATGTTTGGCTGTTTGTGGTTCAATCACGCCGGCTAACCGATTTCGCTGAAACTTAGAACAGATATAGTTCTTTACCTGGAATAGCATATAGGATATCGTACGCCCTCAAATTTCAAACTCAAAATTGACTTTCATCAGTAGACGTTTAGCTGTCATTTAGCTGTCATATCGCTTATCGTTTGAACCATAGATTAAGGAGCCGCTACGCGTTTGTACCTACTATCGATATGGGGTTTGTATACTCGGCCTTAAGAGCCCTATTTATTCCTTTGGTAACCTGAAGAGCCCTTAATTACACTTGAACTGTTGTCTTCACTGTGACATGATAATAAAAGCTGACAATAATGAAAGCCTGTTTTTGAGCACCATTTGTAGTAACTGCCAGTTGCCAAGAGAAAATTACTTAAGAACTTAATAACGTTATCTTTTGTACTATTGAAAACCTAACAACTAGGTATATTAATACAACACTAGCTGTACCGGCTTCACTCGCCTGGAGTCACAGTATAGAGATAGGAGATACCTACACGCCTTTAACTTTTGTTCTAGCTCAAACTACAATATTTTTTTTACATCTATAAACATGAATATTACGATATTGACAATATCAATAAATCCATGTAAAAAAATTGTAAAACGATCGGATATTTACTAAAAGCCTAAATATGACCATTAGTACCCAACACACAGACAGACCCGGCACAAATGTTTGCAGATTATGCAAACATTTGTCCCGCAGCGGGAATCGAACCCCTTGCGTCTTAGACGGACACTCGCCGGCTACGCCATGCGCCACCGAGGTCGTCATTTCGTCGTCATACTAGTCCCTGACTAGTGCGTGTTGCCAGTGATGACATATGGCACTGAGACTTGGTCGTTAACTATTGGCCTCATACACAAGCTCAAAGTTGCACAACGGGCTATGGAGAGAGCTATGCTAGGAGTTTCACTACGTGATGAGATCCGAAATGAGGAAATTCGTAGAAGAACCAAGGTCACCGACAAAGCTCTCAGAATTAGCAAGTTGAAGTGGCAGTGGGGCCATATAGCTCGCAGAACCGATAACCGTTGGGGAGTAAAGGTTCTCGAATGGCGACCACGAACCGGGCGACGCAGTGTTGGAAGGCCCCCCACCCGATGGACCGACGACATTGTGAAGGTTGCGGGAAGTCGGTGGATGGAGAAGGCTCAAGACCGTTCGTCGTGGAACTCTTTAGGGGAGGCCTATGTCCAGCAGTGGACTTCTACAGGCTGATGATGATGACTAGTCCCTGTAATTAAGAAACTGGGTTTAGACTAGGTCATTTCATACATTTGACATTATGACATAAAGAAAATGTATGAATTGATGATGAATTGCCAATATAATCAAAAAATGAAAAGAAATGGCTCGTCACAAAACCAGGGTTTAGTTAGACCTAGTCTAAACCCAGTTTAGTAATAACAGGGAGTGAGTTTACCGTAGAGAGGTCATAAGAAAGGAATTCTGAAAGTGTGTATCCCCTAGTGCCCGAACCTTGCCAAGTATTTCGGTAACGGAACCCTAAAAATGTTAATGACGAAAGTAGCACCGAGCCCAAAAGTTGTTTAGGTACAACTTTTGTCTTACAAAAAACACAAAACATGTTTACGGAAAACTTTTACGAGATATTTAATATCGGGTAACTTAAATCTTCATACATTCTTTTCCCCATCTGGCTATTATGAGAAGTTACTATGGCAATACAAGGAAAAGTTCTGTCTACTTCTAAAAGTAGCCTGAGGCTTTGTTTACCTCGTAGTTAAGTACGAATAATAAGCTCGTATTTTTAGTCGTAAAAAATGTTTCACAAGCAACTACAGAAAAGGAATCTAGAAAAGAGGAAAGAAAGAAAGAAAACATTTACTTGACCCCAACAACAACATATCACAACAAAATATATATGTAGGTAAAAAAACGAGGGACTGAATAACCGGAATATAAAGCTACCTTTAAATAACGATATGACGGCATACCGATAAATTCCGGTTACCCGAATATTTCTCTACCGATAAATATAACGGTACCGTAAAATCTGGCTTCGCAGTTCATTTCGGTTTATTTCGCTACCGGTACCTATAACCGAAATAAATAAAGGTTTATAAAGGTTTTCTTTAATGAAACGCCGCCACCCCGCCACCGCGGCGCGACTGTCCTAGCGAACTAGCTGCGGCTGAAAATTTCGGTACCGAAATCTACCGGTATGAAATAACGGTACCGTAATGCCCTACCGGTATATCATAATGGTACCGAAATGTTTTAGCGGTACCAGTACCTATAATCTCTACCGCTATCAGTCCCTGAAAAAAACATGAAAACAGATCAGGTAAAAATAAAAACGGAAGTGATTGTTGCATGGATGGGGCCAAAAATCTCAGCATAAGATGCACCAAACCAGTGAATGGTACGATGCGGCGCTGGTTTTCAGACCTGCAGTGAAATAACGAGTATCAGTAGGCGCAAAGTTTTATATTGGCCTTAGGTAGGCCTAATTTAATATATGGTCGCAAAGAACAGGTGTAGCTTCATCTAGTTTCAGACGTTTCAAAGTGATCCTAGTGATTTTATTGGAAAAACGCATTGTGTTTTGACTTACGAGTACATGAAGTAGAGCACAACCACATTCCACACAAGCAAACTTAATAAGGATTCGCCTCTATGAAACTTAAGGTGAGGGTTCAATTGTTTTATGATTTTTCAACTGTTTTTTCTCAACAACCGCAAAACGCACAGTTTTGATTTTTATGACAAAGATAACTTGAGCATTTTATTTACCTAAATCCAAGACAGAAACGCGATTGGTAAAACTTTTCACGATAGATTTATTTTTTAAAGTTCGGTCCTCTGCAACAGTTTTTTCGAAAATACTCCGAAACTATCAATCATAAATAACTTTTTTGTTAATAATGTGTTAGACAATAGCATTAGGTACCTAAATCCAAGACACTTTTTGAAAAAATACTTAGTTTTTAAGATAATTGATATTTTCTTATATGTCGCTTACATCGATTACTTTCGAGCGCCTTCTAATGCTTGCTATCTCTTTCCGCATTCAATTATAGTACATAGCGCTGTCACTTTCTTCACTCCGCCCACTCGACAGTTTATTATGATTCTCTCAGGAAGAATTCAGGAAGACTTGCTTTGCTCGTCTCCAGTTTCCAGAGCACAGCATGTCAATTGTTCCTTATGATGCTTCGTAGAGAGGCGTATGCTTGTGTGGAATGTGGTTGTGCCTACTGCACGTATGTATGCTGGAATGTGGTTGTGCATACTGCACGTATGCACAACGTATGCTTTGCATGGCTTTTTATTGCGGGCAGTGCGGGAGGTGCACCCGTCTGCATTTTGTTTAGCTTATGAGGAAGAGATTAGCAAAATAATAAAGATAAGTTTGTCTATTTAATATCTTAGAACTGACTTCCTCAAATTCAAGCCTGAAACGGTTAACTTGTTAAAGTTTGTTGAAAGAGCTGTGCCAAACATGAATTACCCACAAATACTGTGCGTCAGGTGAACCTACGGAGAACCTTCGTAGAGCTTCGTAGCTCCTTGTAGAGCTCTGTAGCCTTTTATTTGTGCGACATTGCTACGAAAGTTTCTACGATGTGAAACAACTCAGACTAGTACAAACAAAGGACTTTAATTGAATTGATTAATGTCGAAGTAACATGCCCACTATAAAATAACTAACGCCATTTAATCGTGAACCTTGAGTGTAAGTTCTAAGACACATATTCCAACAGCTCAAACTGTCGGGGACCGACAACAAAATTGATTGATGGCCTAATTGAAAGGTTGACAATTGCCTCTATACAAATAAGCTTTGTATTGTCTACTCGGCAAACAAAAGTCGATTTTTGGTAAAAAATGGGATTTATTACCGTGGCAGAAATAAATTGGAAGGTTTTTGTGCATTGTAAAATAAGATCCAGCTTTATTCGACCGAATTGAAAGGGGTTACCGATTCAATGAATCGTATGTACGGTGATTCATAATATGTAAATTATCCCAAAGGGGCTTATTCCACACCTAATTGGCAATAAAGTTTGTAATACGACTTTTGGAAATTCGTATTTTCATTGAAAAAATTATATGCAAAAATCAGCTAATGGGATCAAATCAGTTCAAACTCAGTTATACAGCTGTTTTTCGTAACAATCTTGATGTCGAACTTCTCATACATTTAATTATTACTCAGAAACATTTAAAACCATTTATATTTTTTCGAGCAACCGTCATCTATATTAAAATTATTTTCAATAAGAAATTTTAAGTTAGACATGTACGCTCGCTGCCCCTACTTCATAAAAATGTAAACTTAGATTATCTTAGATTAAGTTTCTCTTATAAGCGAAATTCCTGTTATTTCTTAAGAGAAAATAAATATTCTTCTAACCGAAAACCTATCTAATTGTTCCTACTCATTATTATGCATCGCCTTAGGGATAATAAAAACCTGTTATGATGTTATGTACTGTATTCTAAATAAATAAAAATACCAAAAACAGGTAATTTAAAAAAAAATCGGAAAAAGCACAAAAAATAATAATGAAAATTCGCTAATATTTCGTCTTTTTATTAATACTTTTAATATTCCGGACATATTAAACATTGAACATTGTTACCAATGTTTACACACTGATTCTTTCACCGACGGACGGTCATAAGCTCTTTTCATAGCCACCAAGAAAAATCAGTGACATGACAATAAGAAGTAGAGGAAAGGATCATTTTGAACGAATTTTACATGATGTGTCAAGGACATGATTTGGTCATGTAGAGAGGATGAACGAAAGAAGATTGACGAAACAGGTGAATAAGGCGAGTGTGAAGGGAAGACCTAGGCGTACGTTTAGTGACCAAATCGGTGACGTTTTGGAAAAAAGCCAGGTCAGGAGTACCATAAACTAACGAGCATGTATGAGGAATGTGATAAGAGTGAATGAAGCAACAGTGGTATGTCAGGATCGTTGCAAGCGGAAAGCCGGTCTTTGCCTACTCCTCTGGAAAAAAGGCATGATTTTATGTATGTATGTATAACAAGGACCTTCATGCCGCCTTTAAACTGAACTTGAATAGACAACCGTCATCAAAGTGGAGCAGCTTTCAGTTCCAGGTTATTCTACCTATTCAAATAGTACAAAGCTCTCACACAAGTGCTGAACGCCTATTAGTGCCGACTGTTCAAAATTAAATTCCGGCTGCGGGCCGCTGCGATTTAATAAGATTCTCTGCGAGCCTGTACTGCACATGCAACTCGGAACTCTGTGTGTGACTGTACACGGCGCTGATTCAATTGTCAGTGCGAGGACAGGGGAGTGTGAAATTGTCCACACAAGTATTTCGACGGTTCTAGGAAATATGACGTTCTACGATTCTTTATATGTTTTTGGGTTCCGTTACCAAAGGGCTAAACGGAATTCATAAAACGGGTTAAAGTAAGACTTGGTGATTACTAAGCAACAACTAGTGCTATATTAGCTCGAAATTCGGTACAAATTATAAAGGAAGAGCTATCTTCAAAGTTTAAATAAATACATTATTTGCTTGGATTATATACTTGTATTTTCCAAATTTAAAATTAAATTGCTAATGTTTATAGTTTTGGAAATAAAAATATTTTTGAATATGTCTTTTTTCTGTAATTTAGTTCCGATTCAGATCTAGATGTCGCCAAAGCTAAAGCTTGACAGAATTACGTAACCAATTGGTGACGGAATCCACGGCGCGTGAGACTAACTCACACTTGGTGCATTTATTTTAATGAAATGAATGTTCTGTAGACATTCAGAATACAAAATTCATTTTTGTCAAAGTCACAAGTTCTTCTGTGTCTCTTAGATAGAATGTGTCACTTGTGAACCAATCTCGTCAAAGTGCAACAAACAACTCAATTTAACCTTCAAGAACTCACAGAATAGACTAACAAAGTGGTTTTGCTGCACGGTATAGTCGCGGTATATGTACAGTATCGTACCAGGTAATGGTGCGGTACAAAAGGCCTTTTCAAATGCACAATGCATTTGAAACGGGCGTTGTGAATCGCTGTGTACCACACCGTGTGCACCGCAGGGTGTGGTGTACCACTGTACTGCATCGTTTACCTACTGAGGCCCGAGGCCCTAGTCTGCAATGTTAGTGAGTTTTCACTTGATGATACAGTGAAAAGAGAAAAGCTTAACGTTTTTGAATGGTGTCACGAAAAGACTCCTACAAAATCCAGTAATCAATTCAATTTTCACGGTCAAAAAGTGAAAGGAAGGAACTCGAGCCCATAATGTTCCCTTGTTACATGTTACACCGGTGGGTGGTGAAAAGCGAATACCTTGCCGTTTTTGTACGGTGTCACGTAAAGCGCCCCAACAAAAACCGGCAAGTTATTCACGTTTCACTTCTAGTGACGAGTAAGACGGCTCATTCAAATGTGGCCTCGCTACTGTGCTCATGTGAATTCGATCAGAACTCCTAACTTCCGAACTTACAGCAATTCGCGCCTCACGGAAAACACTTCGTAAATTTGTTCAGTAACATCGTAAGTATACCAACTTGTGTTTGTAGAGCACAAGTGGTAGCCCCGCGACTTCGTTCGCGTGTTGTTATTTTACTGAAGCTCTGCTATTTTGTGAAAAATAATCATCGAAAGAATGATAGGCACGCGCGCCGTGTTTGTTGCCTGATTCTTCTAATCTTGGTCGCGAGGAACAGGCGTAGCTTCACCTATTTCCTAAGACGTTTCAAAGTGATCCTAGTGATTTTATTGAATAAACCACCTTTTAATAATATTTATGCTATTCCGAAAGGGGCTTTCGCAAAACGAATCTGCTAGTAGAAAACCGTGGTCACTGCCTCTCTCTCGGAAAGGCGCGATTACGTTAGGTCGGAGGAGGTTCGGGGTCGGCAACGCGTGCGTGATGCCTCTGGTATTGCAAGCGCTCATAGGCTACGGTAACCCCTTATCAACAAGTGGGCAGTATGTTTGTTAGCACCTCATTTGTATTAAAAAAAACGATAAGTAGAATAAAAATCATAAAATAAATAAATGTAATCCAGATCGGCCGTGGTGGCCCCCACCCGAAGAATAGGTCCCTCCATATCTACCTATCCGCGGATGTCGTAAGAGGCGACTAAGGGAAAAAAGCTAGGGGATGGGCAGCAGCGTCCCTCATTTTAACAACGATAGCTCTAACTGCGCTCGCCAACCCGCATGCCCAGCGTGGTGAGTATGGAGGCCATGTTCAGCAGTGGACGTCGTACGGCTGAAATGATGACGATGAATGCAGATCCGAAGATTTTTCTCAAGAAAGCCTTCTTTGATCGAGTGACCGAAGCGAGCAAAGATAACGATTTTAAACAACTTGGGCAAATCGGCGTTGTTTGTTTATTAAGGCCGATTAACATCAGACGAATGCTCTATCCTCACGCTATCAAATTGTTTCAGTGTGAACAGACGTAGAGCATTCTCTCGTTGTTTTGTCTACGTTCACAAAGAAAGAAAGAATGAGAAAGCTTTAGAAAGATTTTTATTTTATTTTTATTTTTTATACAACTGAGTTGGCAAACAAGCATACGGCCCACCTGTGGGTAAAAGGTTACCGTAGCCTATGAGCGCTTGCAATACCAGAGGTATCACGCACGCGTTGCCGATCCCTCCCCCCTCCCCCCTAAAGAGCTCAGGCAACCTTACTCACCGCAGAAACACAACCCTATTTGAAACAAATAATGTTGTTTGGCTGCGATCTTCTGTAAGGCGGAGGTACCTCCCCGGGCGGGCTGCTCCAAATTAGAACGAGAAAATCTCGCTGTGCCCTAGCTCCTGTTAAAATTTTAGAATTATCTTGTTCAAAGCTCTATGTTCGTTTGGTTTAAGCCGGCCTTTAGAGCATAACTTTCGAACCGTCAGCGTCAATTCGATGATTGATGGTGTAGGTACTAAACGACGGTTGTACTATCAAGATTTACTGGTAAGAATGGGAGTTAAATCGACCAAGGGGTTGCTTAAAGATAGGGGTCCAAACGGGGTTTCCAAATCCCGTTTGGACCATATCCAAAATCCAAATACATGAAGTGGGGTATCATAATGAATGAGCTTTGTTCATACATTCTAAAAAGGAAACAGCGAGATAGGAGGAGGTAGGGCACAGCGAAATTTTCTCGTTCTAAATTGGAGCAGCCCGTCTGGAGAGGTACCTCTGCCTTACAGAAGATCGCAGACAAATAACATTATTTGTTTCAAATAGTGTTGTGTTCCTGCGGTGAGTAAGGTTGCCAGAGCTCTTTAGAGGGAGGGGTTCGGGGTCGCCAACGCGTGCGTGATGCCTCTGGTAAAGCAAGCGCTCAGGCTACGGTAACCACTTACCAACAGGTGGGCCGTAAGCTTGTTTGCCACCTTAGTTGTATAAAAAAAAAAAGATTTTTATTACTGTTCTAGGCCACATGGTTCATCATCCTCCTGCCCTTATCCCACTTCTCGTGGGGTCGGCACAACATGTTTTTCTCTTCCACTCCCCTCTATCAGCCGTCATACCAGTATTCACTCCTTTCTTACTCATGTCGTCTTTCACACAATCTATCCAAATTTTCTAGGCTACGTGGTTGTTGGGATAAAATGTATAAGCTGTCTTTCTGATTGCTGTGTAAACTTGAGTATTAGAAGGATGACTACCTACACTGTTCCCGGGTTGAATAAAGTACCCTACATAACCGTAATTTGCATCATTAAGTAGTTAGGCAGTGTTTAGTGGTTGAGGGAAGTCGGAAATAATCCCGTCAAGATGGTGAAAGCTTATGTTCAATTCAACAACTTAAGCCTTGTTCAAACGGTGTGCGATATATTGCTTTTTGCGATTGCTTTTATCTCTGTCTGTGCTGTATTTGTGTGTGTCAAATAAATGATTCATCTATCTATCTATCAGTATCTTCTGAGATTTATTCCATTTCAATCGAACAGAAAACTCACTGATAAATAACAGAAAATCCATTTCATTCAAACTGGGTACGAACTATCGGGTAACTACTAACAGGGTACGGGATCTAAAGTCGGGGTACCTCCCACTAGGCCAACACGGCTTTAAAATTTATTGTGTAGCACATCATTTGTGGGTATGCGACTAGAAACGGAAGTCAAGGTTCATACTTCTTAATAAATCGACACAATGTTATAATATAAAACTTCTTAGAAATACGTAAAAATAATATTCAATCTCAAATTACGTCACTTCAGAGGAGATAATCCGCGATCGAACCCAAATCCCGCACCGAGAGCCACTCTTAGCGTACAGTCAGCTACGAAAACGATTGGCTGCTTATCATGTCAAATCTCCTAGGCCGGGGAAGATGAAACTTTTTTTAACACCCATCAATCGCGTCTTTCCACACTAGGATACACAGTGCATCGTGCAACTCTTTCTTCTAACCAACAGACCGACGACCTCGATGGCATAGCGGGCGAGTGGCCGTCTGAGATGCAAGGGTTGCGAGATGGATTTCCGCTGCGGGACAAATGTTTGCATGCGATTTATATATCACTGGTTTTTTTTTTATTCCTAACATATTATACACGGTCAATTGATCCGAAACTAGGCATAGCCTGTACTATGGGCACCAGAGACTGATATACATAAAATATATATATTTAACACCCAGACACAGAACAAACATCTGTGTTAGTCACAAATGTTTGTCCAGTGCAGGAATCGAACCCGCGACCTCTAGCGCAGAAGGCAGAGTTACTACCAACTGAGCTATGAGGCCAGTATGAGGTTTAGATAAATGTTGTTCAATCACGCCTTAAGGCTCAACCGATTTCGTTGAAACTTAGAATATAAAGAGTTATTTACCTAGAATGGCATATAGGCTACTTTTTATCAATGTACCACGCGAGCAAAGCCGCGGGCGCAAGCAAGTTAGATAAATAAATAAATTAATAAATATTCCGGACATATCACACGGTCAACTGATCCCAAACTAGGCATAGCCTGTACTATGGGTACCAGAGACTGATATACATAATAGATACATATTACTATAGATACAAAAGATAGATAGATATACGGATCACTCAGGCTTTGGCGTGATCACGCTTTATTCAGCACTCAATCCCAAGTCATCATTTCAGCCGTACGACGTCCACCGCTGAACATGGCCTCCCCCACAGACAGAGCGAATTCCTATCATATGGGGGGATTTGCCCATACTCACCACGCTGGGCATGCGGGTTGGCGAGCGCAGTTAGAGCTATCGTTGTTAAAATGAGGGACGCTGCTGCCCATCCCCTAGCTTTTTCCCTTAGTCGCCTCTTACGACATCCGCGGATAGGTAGATATGGAGGGGCGTATTCTTTAGCCGGGGCCACCACGGCGCAATACCAAGATATTATAGATCTTCCCACGAAAGCACCGCTAATCCGAGAGTGAGACTGAGATTAAGGAAGTTCGCTGGAGGGCCCAGGCCCAGGCTGAGGGCGCGAACGTGATCTCGAAAGTTTAACGCTGCTCACGCACCACTGCGGCTTTGGAATTACGAGCAGTAGATTATAAAATCTTTCATTATTCGTCATAAAGACATAGACATAGACAAACATTTATTCACAAACTTGGCACACAATACACATCACACTAAAAGCAAGACACGGAGAGCGAAAATATGAAACAAAGACAGAGAGGTAACACACAAAAACTTATTAAAAAGAACACGTGAAATGTTATTGTGCGCCACAGCAGCAAAAAGGTCTCGGCTCAGCATAAATGCCTTACCACTGAGGAGTAGTTAGGCACTGGTATTCTGCCGAAACCGTTATTTATAGTTACTTGACCTTGTGAGACTACTTCAAATTTGTGGAGTGTAAACCAGGATATGTCACAGAATCCAGGAGGAGGTAGGGCACAGTGAGATTTTCTCGTTCTGAATTGGAGCAGCCCACCTGGGAGGTACCTCAACCTTACAGAAGATCGCAGCCAAATAACATTATTTGTTTCAAATAGTGTTGTGTTCCTACGATGAGTAAGGTTGTCAGAGCTCTTTAAGGGGGAGGGGGTTCGGGGTCGGCAACGCGTGCGTGATGCCTCTGGTATTGCATGCGTTCATAGGCTACGGTAACCGCTTACCAACAGGTGGGCCATATGCTTGTTTGCCACCACAGTTGTATTCAAATATATATATATATATATATATTTTGACAAGTCTTATGATACTCTTGACGAAGCTTTTGCTGACACATTCGTAACATTTTATAGATTAGGTTATTTTTGTTTTATTTTTGTACCGTACTTTACTTTTTAAATTGTATTTTTTATTTTAGTGTAAATTTTGAATGTTTTTGACTTTTCCAAGTGTACCAACGCCTGTACCTTTATGGAATAATAACACGGACGGTCAAGTGCGAGAACTTGCGCCCTGAGGGTTCCGTGCCATTGGTTTTGGGTTGGAATCCCGGTCGTGCACCAGTGGTCATGGTCAGAAAATAAAAATTGTAAGTGTAGGAATTGACAAACTTATATTTGCGGCCGCTCACGTAGTCATTGTATGACATTGACCGCAAATATTACTTTGTTTCCTTAAAAACTTCGATTTCCTCAATTTCAGACTTTTTCCTTCAATTGTGTTACAAAAGCTCCTAACATTCCAAATTTCAGAATTGTGAGGTAACCGGAAGTACCCTAGAGGTTTTTCATTTTAGCCATTTCCATACAAAAATTATACATTAATTACCATATCTTTTTAATGCAATAAGCTAGAGCTTTGAGTTTTATACGGCACCATAAGCCCACAGACCATAATAGGTGATAGACAGACAGACAGACGGACAAAAAAGTGATCCCATAAGGGTTCCGTTTTTCCAAATGAGGTACGGAAATTGAATTGAATTGAATAAATTGAATAGTACACGTCCAAAAACTAGATCCGTCTTCACCATTCAAGGAATTCAAGACCTAAGTTCGAGTCCGGTATATCATTTCTTGGAATGTTAAATAACATAAAGATTATGTACCTATTGACAATGCTCTTCAAATTTCATAATACCTTCTTTGTATCTCTATCTACATACCTTCACGGGCCGTTATCACGTAGCAGGTGAGGTAAATTAAATAAAGTTCGATATAAAATGACTACGTGATGTCGAAAAATAATATATTTATAATATAATCTACTTATATAAAAGTAAAAAGTAAAATAGGTACATGATAAACGCATTTGTGAAATTTCAAATCCAGTAGGCTAAACACTGACTGACAGACAAAGCAGAGCCTAAACCGTTGGTCCTAGAGACTTGCCCTGTTATCATGGTTATAGATCTGAGGTTTAGACGAAGACTAACTAAACCCTGGTTTTGTGTGTGTTGTTTCATGCAATTGCTCTAGGTCATAATGTCGGATGTATGAAATGTTAATAGTTTGGAGGGTGTATCCCATTTAGCCCCTGTTTGTACTGTTTTCTATTCTGTTCTATTCCATAAACATATATTAATAACCGCATATTCAGTCCCAAGTTTTTGTCGTTACCTAATAATCAGAAATTTTGTAGAAAGATCAATATTCAATCTCTAAAAGAATAAAGCAAATCCGAAGGCACCGTACGCACCAATGGCCTAGTGAACGAACAGCTGCAGGCCTCAGAGCGTGAGGATTCTCGTATTTGTTCATATTATATTTTTCAATTATAAGAACTCTCTTGTTATTTTTGTATCAGATCTCATTGTTGTTTTATTAAGAGCCGCGCTCTACGAAAACATTTCTCTTGGTTTTCCATACATGTGTTTTTGTATCTATACCTAGTTCGATCGGCACCACACTGAATCATTAAATTCCATTTTGTGAAAAGGGATCATCGAAAAAAATGATAGGCACCAAGCCGTGTTTGTTGCCTGATTCTTCTAGGCTTGGTCGCGAGGAACAGGCATAGCTTCACCTAGTTTCTAAGACGTTTCAAAGTGATCCTAGTGATTTTATTGAAATAAAGGCCTTATGACTTTGACTTTGACTATAGGTACATTTATTAAATCCAAAAATTCTGTACCTACATGTGTTTTTTTCTTGTAAAATGTATGATTTCGGCAGAATACCGGCGTCTGCAATAACAGCGGGTATAATGCTGAGACGAGGCCATTTTGCTGCTGTAGCACAAATCACACCATTTTTACTTCAATTCTTTTCTTTCATTGTTTATTGTAAAATGTTGTTGAAATATTGTGTGTGTTTTGGTTGCAATTAAATATAGGTATGTCTATATTTAGTACGTAGATCATGTTAAAAATTACAAAAAAAATATTTTGAATCATTGTACTTTGTCTAGGTATCTGTCTGTCTGTTTTTTTGTCCGGGCTATCTCAGAAACTACTAAACAGATCTTTATGAAACATTACAAAGTTATTGATTATAGTCTTAATTGTTACACAGGCTATGTGAGATCGCGCTACATCTCCTTAAGTGGGGATAGAGGGGTCAAAGTTTGTACGATTATTTTTAATGCAATTATTGATTTGAAAAATAATGAGATAAAGTAAAAAGCGTAGCTCCTTTCTCTATAATGTAAATCGTGTTTGTACCTACTTAATCCAATCGATATGTACCTACTACGGATAACGAGACCCTCATACCTAAACAGAGGATCCCAAACAATGTACCTAACTAGATTGAGTTTACGGAAATAAATATTTATATTACACAGCATTTGCAGTTTCATCGTTTTCTGTAACTTGGACCTTCATTATAATAAATTATTATTGTAGGTAAGTACTGTTCTGAATAAATAAATAAATAAAATTGAATTTGAATTGTATTGTGACTCCACGCGAATAAGGGAAGGATATAAGGGGAGAGGTAGACCAAAGAGAAGATGGATAGATTGTGTGAAAGACGACATGAGTAAGAAAGGAGTGAATACTGATTTGACGGCTGATAGAGGGGAGTGGAAGAGAAAAACATGTTGTGCCGACCCCACATGAAGTGGGACAACGGCAGGGAGATGATGATGATGTGACTCCACGCGAGAGAAACCGCGGTACCGCTAGTATTAAAATAAAACGCCTGCTCTGAGAAGAAAGCCCACAAAACAAAACTTTGCCTGATTTAAACATAACAAGCATTGTAAAGCGTTAATTTATTATAATTTGAAGAGCTTATTCTGCAATGTTTTGTAAATACCCCCGACATAATTAGGTTAAAACAATTTAAGGGTTTCCGTTATTAAAGCAGGTACTACCTTAATTATTCGGGTAAGGTATGTTTTCGTGGCGCTGCTTGTCTTATCGTTTAGAATAGATCTACTGAGTACAGGGTTGTACTGGACCGGAAGGGCCCGGGCTCCCCGCAAGCCCGGGCCCGAGACTGGATAATGGTAGATGGGATACATACATACATACATACATAAAATCACGCCTATTTCCCAGAGGGGTAGGCAGAGACCACGGCCATCCACTTGCTACGATCCTGACATACCTCTTTCGCTTCATTCACTCTCATCACATTCCTCATACATGCTCGTCGGTTTAGGGTACTCTTGACCTGGCCTTTGTCCAAAACGTCACCGATTTGGTCGCTAAACGTACGCCTAGGTCTTCCTCTTCCAACGGTTCCATTCACACTCGCCTTGTACACCTGTTTCGTCAATCTTCTTTCGTTCATCCTCTCTACATGACCAAACCATCTCAGCATACCTTTCTCAATCCTCATCACTACATCTTCTTTCACTCCACAACGTTCTCTTATCACACTGTTCCTCACTCTATCTATGGGATATTATCGGAAAATAATGAAATATAAAAAACAAAGGGAATAGGGATGGCCTGCTCTGGTTTAACCATTTTTGACTTGAGTTTAGTCTGCCGCGAGCCGCGCCGCGCCGGAACACGATGTTCGCACGCTCTTACCTTCTTTTTGGGCGCATGGGCGCTATAGGCGCGACGCTTTGTAGGCCTCTTAATTTCTCTCTAATCATATGAATGAACTATCTGATCTAGTTTACTTTTAGGGCGCCAGAACAGGGACCTAGCCTGCGCGGGCCCACTATCCTACCCACCTGGCTTGCGGGTCTTGCCGCAAGCCAGGCCCTTGGGGAGCCCGCGCAGGCTCGGGCCCGGCTGGCAAACGCCTCCTCGATTTTATGGCGAGTCCAACGCTAACTGAGTAAAACAAAGTTCAGGGGGCCAACCACGAACTCTTAACCTTCCTTAGGTAAGCTTTAGTATTGTAGAAGCAAAGCAGTTTTGATGACGTCACCGTAAATTGTTCATTCAATTCGTACCACGAGGTGTCTTTTGACAGCAAGTAATATTGTTCTTACGTCAAATCTAGCAATCATAAATAAGTTACTCTTTCGCAGCGGATACAATATTGTTCCTCACATTATAGTAAGTTACACTAGTTTATTTTCAGCACGGCTCTACCATCGATGTGTGACTGCTAATCGTAGGTGCGCGTCGCTTCGTGACTGCGTGGAGGAGGAGCTTGAAAATTCAGTTTCAGTTTGTCACTACAGCCAACAAGCATATTCTCTCTTTGGCGACTTCGGTGGCTATGCGGGCGAGTGCCCGCCTGAGATGAAAGGGGTGCGGGTTCGCTTCCCGCTGACAAATGTTTGCACGATCTGCAAATATTTGTTCCGTGTCTGGGTGTTGTGGTACCATGATACTCGTAGTTTCTGATACCTAGTGTGGGCTCAGGACTGTGTGTGACAGTTGGGTGTTATTTAAAAAAAAATCACGTAGGTAATTCTCCTTTGTCGGGTAAAAATTTACAAGGCTGAAGGTTGCTACGGCACGAGCATTTCTCACTAACGACTAAGTTCGTAGTGGCCAGTGAATTTCAAACTTAAAATTGCTCGGTACTTCCCGCCTTGTGTAGATAAATAATGCATTCTCATTTCCATAAGCAAGTTTAAAGCATCTTGTAGTGGTGTTACCCCACTTACCACCTTGTAGCATTAAGTCATAAAAATGTAAGAGGGTGGATTCACTACGCGGTAGGATAAAGATAAAGATAAATTTATTTGCTTGAACATAATGTAGGTTAACAATGGTAATAAAATAAATAGTGTTTCAATTATGTTCTACCATAGTCGGCATGCAAAATTACAAATAAATGAATGTCAAAAATCGTATAACTAAAATTTAAAATAGAAGAATGTCAAAAATCGTATAACTAAAATTTAAAATAGAAGAATGTCAAAATCGTATTAAAAAGAAAAAAAATAACAAATTAAAAATTAACAGTGATTACAATGCGTCGTCTAAAAATTCATTAATATCATAATAGCACTTAAACACTAATATTTTTTTTTTATTTAGATCTAAATAAATTGCCACTCAGAACTTTATATGTTGAGGGTATTTTATTATAAATTTTTGATGCCATACAGACTACGCTTTTTCGTAGCAAAGCTGTTTTTCAGTTGTGCATTCGAAGTCTGTTGTCAGGTTAGCATTACACTTTGTTGTACTTAACTATTTACTTTGCTTTTGGGTAGTGTGGTGCAATTTTGGAATACCTATCTGAAATGATTAGGTACTTGGAAAAATACCACAGCTTACGGTACGTATGTGAAGAGGCGCGCTATTTTGTGAGGTTACCCGAATCTAACAGATGAATTCGTTCCTGCCTATCAATAACTGGGCACTTTAATCATTTCACTACACTGATTCTTTCATCGACGGTCATAGGCCCTTTTTAGGGCCACCATACCTCAACCTGGTCACTGATCAAAGACAGGATGACCAAGAAAAAACCAGTGACACGACAAGAAGAATAACTGATTGTCAACCTCCAATGGCCGACGTCACCGTTCGCTTCGAGCGCAAAGACTTCATATTTTGTGGCACACCCTGTAGAGCACAAATTGGATCATACCAAGCTCCCAGTCATGCAAAACGTTCCAAAATGCAAATCGAATAAACCACTCATATTCCCAAATCACTCACAGGAATTTTTATTTTCGTTTCACAGTAACTCAGATTTACTGTTATGGTACAGCTAGTTTAGAAGTTAGCTGGTGCGTTGTTCTAGCTCGGGTTACGACACGAAAAGTTTATAAGTTCTAGTTTATAGCTTCAACCCTATTAAACTTCGCTATAACTTGAATTTTGTACCTGTGTGTAATTTGTAAGATGTCCCTGTGGCTTACAATAAAGAGTTTTCTACCTACATTATTTATGTTAGGTTTAAGAAGTGATAGTACATATTTTTTTATGCAACAAATTATTAATACTGTTGTCCTTCCTCTACGTCATCCACAAGTTAATTATAATAGCAATAACAAAACGTACGTACGTATCATTCCCATTCTACAGCAATTCATGAAGCATTTATAGGAATATGTATAATAATTAAACAATTTTAAGACACTGTAAATAATAAATATAATAAATATTCCGGACATATTCACACGGTCAACTGATCCCAAACTAGGCATAGCCTGTACTATGGGTACCAGAGACTGATATATAAAATACTTAGATAAACATTTAACACCCAGACACAGAACAAACATCTGTGTTTATCACACAAATGTTTGTCCAGTGCGGGGATCGAACCCGCGGCCTCTAGCGTAGAAGGCAGAGTTACTACTAACTGAGCTATGAGGCCAGTCATTACACACTGTATTGCAGTAGTACTGCACGCTCATATCTAAGTTCGACCACAGAAGACACCTGCTCTGCCCTAGCATACACTGAGTGGTGGCCATTTTTGTTACCATTAAATTGAATTTCATTTTATATTGCGTTATTTTTTTGGTAGCAAAATATTTTTTTTCTATTCTATTCTGTTCTATTTGTTCAACTGCCTCGCAATACATGAAGAGCATTTCTATACAAAGTGGACCATTGTGTTATGTTAAGTTTGATTGTATGTTTTTGGTAGCAAAATAATCATTTTTCTATTTTATTCTGTTCTATTTTTTCAACTAACTCGCAGTAGAAATAAAAAGAATTTTTCTTTCTGTACAAAGTGGACCAACTGTTCTCGTAGCCTGTGCTCCATAAATACGCTTAGTTAACGCTGAGTGGGCCGCATATATCGATGTTCAGACTTATTATATATTTGTTTATTGATCTTTGTAATGGAAAAGAGTAAAACGTCGATTTTACTTTATGTAACGCGTTGCTGAGTGATTAGTCTAAATTTATAAAGGATTTGTTACAAGCTGACCTATAACGTTATTCCTTGAAACTTGCGTAGGGGAGATAGATACATAGATAAAAAAATTTATTGTATGTACACCACAAAGACATCTTAAAAATTACACACAGGTACAAACATTCAATTAATAGCGAAGTACAATGGGCGGTCTTATTGCTAAAAGCTTCCAGGCAACCTTTGGATGGTCAGGAACTGAAGAGAACGATATGGGTCGGTGTCACAATGACAAAAATAAAATAAACTAAAACTAAAGAGATAGTTTATAGTCTAGTTCTGCCCCTAAGGGTTTGCAGTGGGTGGTTGAATGTGGTAAAAGTATGTTTATGCCTTTGAACTAGCAGAGTATTTCTGGTATTGGAGTTTCGTATCTGCCCGAAGGCTTCTATCAACATAGCAGGGATCGTGATATCCTCCAAAGCACGGAAGCGCTAGCGGTCACCCATTCATTTCCTATCGTGTCGAAGGAGAGATCTCCACGCAATAGAAGTAGGTAATGGACCTTCCGCATTGCGCCGCTACACTTCGTGTGCGGCATCAATGCTGAGATGGAACCTGTCTTGGCTCACGCTTGCACCTCGGCACGGACTAATGAATACCCTAGTTTTGTTACTTCCTACCTACTTTTGTTTTGTTTCCTCCCTACCTTTTGTATTGTAACCTGTACCTTGTGTCTTTTTTTTATTAGTTTGTGCTGTGCTTGTGTTTCCAAAATAAATGTATTTTCTTTCTTACTTGCTTCAACAAAAAAAAACGTACCTACCAACCTGCTAAAATACCTTATCAATAGGTAGGTACTTACCTGATAAGTTGCTAAATAACCTAGCATTCATACAGTATATCTCACACCCTAAATGCAAAATACCGGCTCGAGCCGGTATTTTGCATTTTGGGGAAGTTTCCTGAAAAAACGATTTCTTTATTTTTATTTCATACGTAGGCGTTTTCATTACATTAATTTCAGGATGATACATAGTAGGTTCCTAAAGTCTGCGAGAAAACGGACTTTATTATTTAATAAGGTTTGCCGTGGTGGCCCCGGCTAAAGAATAGGCCCCTCCATATCTACCTATCCGCGGATGTCGTAAGAGGCGACTAAGGGAAAAAAGCTAGGGGATGGGCAGCAGCGTCCCTCATTTTAACAACGATAGCTCTAACTGCGCTCGCCAACCCGCATGCCCAGCGTGGTGAGTATGGGCAAATCCCCCCACATGATAGGAATTCGCTCTGTCTGTGGGGGAGGCCATGTTCAGCAGTGGACGTCGTACGGCTGAAATGATGATGATGAAAGGTTAATGAAAGTAATACAAAATATATCTAAACACAAGCTGGACAATGCCTTTATGAGTTTTTTGACAAAATAAAACGGTCATTGACTACAGAAGGACTGGGGTTTCTTTCCTTGTCGGACTTTGGAATGCTTAAATGAATAAAATTCCAACGGTGCGTCCACATTCACTGCTGCAACAAGGCCGCGGTTAACTAGGTACTTTGTTCAAAATACTTCCATTGAATACTTATTGAAAAACTTTTAGTACCTACCTAAGTATTTAAAGTATTCCCGATTCGTAATGAAAGCACTTCTTTTCAGCTAAGAGCATTCATTAGTCGGATTTTAACCCTGGATAATAGGGGTGCTCAGCGCCAATGCACCCTGAGACTAGGTACCAGTATATCCGGCGCCTTGAGGGAAACTCTTTACTACTCTCTTTATTTTTCCTTAGGTGTCATCCTGTCGTGTCGCATGATGGCTAGTCGTAACGCGTTAGCTTCAGGATGTTTTCCTGCACCGTTTTTCAAAAATCAAAATATTGTTTATTGTTCCAAACAAGGTGTTGTGCAACATGGTTTGGGAACTCTTCTTTTAAGTTGCAATAACCTGTGTTAGAAGAGTCCCCTCTTTTCTGCAGCATTTTTAGCATTTATAGCATTTTTAGCATTTTTAGCATTTCATCTCATCATCATCATCAATAATCTAAGAATATATTTAAGTTAAACTTTTGTTTAGGATAAGTATAAGTTAAGTACAATTAATTAAGACAGTTCAGCGTTTTGGTGTAAACTGTAAGCTCACTGTCCAGAATGGAATAAATAAATAAATAAATCATCATCAGCCTGATGAAGTCCATTGCTGAACATAGGCCTCCTCCAAAGGGTGCCACGACGAACGGTCTTGAGCCTTTCCAACCTACCTACTAACTTGAACCTAAGCAGAAACATAGGTACATTGTGGTTACTAAAAAAAGTTTTTTCATTCTTTCTGTGTACTGAATTCCCGAAATCTAATAATGTTATCGGTCCATCGGGGCGGAGGGCGTTCCAACAATGCGTCGTCCGGTTCGTGGCCGCCATTCAAGAACCTTTATTCCCCGACGGTTGTCGGTTCTGCGAGCTTTTTCACCAATGGATTTTCCATTTATGTGCGCTATAATAGTGCTCTCAAACGGTGAAGGAAAACATCGTGAGGAAACCGGTATGTCCTAGAACCTAAAAAATCGAAGTCATGTGACATGTGCACGAACGGAGCCTCTAAGATGCGCATTTTAATCCTTTCACTACACTGATTCATTCACCGACGGCCATAGGCCCTTTTCAGGGACACTATACCTCAACCTGGTCACTCAACTAATGCAGGATGACCAAGAAATAAATAAATAAATATTCCGGACATATCACACACGGTCAACTGATCCCAAACTAGGCATAGCCTGTACTATGGGTACCAGAGACTGATATACATAATAAATATATATTTAACACCCAGCCACAGAACAAACATCTGTGTTAGTCACAAATGTTTGTCCAGTGCGGGAATCGAACCCGCGACCTCTAGCGCAGAAGGCAGAGTTACTACCAACTGAGCTATGAGGCCAGTGAAAGAATCAGTGAGACGACAAGCTAGCTTATCGAATGCCGATATACCTACCACCCAGTCCTCCTTGTCCAACTCAGCGCTAATGACTTCGTTATCTAAACACGTGGCTATAATACTTTTAATTATTTTTGATAAAAGTCGTGTGTTCGATAAAATGTACGAGTATTATTGACACAGCACATTACCGACAAATGAGCGCCATCGTGTTTATTGCGTGCCATTTTGTTGAACGTTGATAACGTTGGAAATACAGAGTGTCTCGAAATAAATTGCTATTACTCCGCTTGAGTTGAAGCCCGTCAGAGGAGGAATTTTTAAATTTCTGATACCTATACCTACGGTTGGTATAGGTATCAGATCCCAACAGTGTCTGATACCTGATACCTGATAGAGAAGAAAGATAAATGCAGTGAAATTTTAGGGTTCCAAAGTCTAACTCTCACCTTTTTATTACGAAACTGAGTTTAGACGAGGTCTAACTAAACCCTGGTTTTGTGACGTATCATTTCATACGTTTGACTTTATGACATAAGCTGTAAACGGTCACCCTGTATATCCGTATCACTCCCATACGTTGTTCAGATTACATGGGCGTGTTGTGGTTATTTACAAAGAGTAATGAGCGGGTGGCAACTAGAGGTTCGATATCTTCAACGCGAGTTTGATTCTCACTGGGAAACAAATGTTTGCCGATCATGCAAAAATAAAAAAGGTCTATAATAGAATGAGAAAACCCGGAGCAGAAAAGTCACCGACGACATTGAGGACGTTATCTAACGATAAGTTCGACATCAAGATTACTACCTGAAACAGCTGAATAATTGAATTTGGACTGATTGAAAAAGCTCTATGCAGATTTTTGCATAGAGCTTTTTCAATGAAAAGTACCTACATATTGAATTTCCAAAAGTCGTAAAACAAACTTCATTATCAATTGGGTGTAGAATAAGTCCCTTTCGGGATAGCACACATATGTCATTAAGGTGAGGGTTTAATTTTTTTATGATATTTGAATTGTTTTTTCTCAATAACCGCAAAACGCACAGTTTTGATTTTTATGACAAAGATAACTTGAGCATTTTATTTACGTAAATCCAAGACAGAAACGCGATTGGTAAAACTTTTCTCGATAGATTTATTTTTTAAAGTTGGGTCCTCTGCAACAATTTTTTCGAAAATACTCTGAGATTATCTAACAAAAATAACCTTTTTTTTAAATATTGTGTTAGACATAATAGAATAGCATTGGGTACCTAAATCCAAGACACTTTTAAAAAAAGATTTTAAGATAATCGTTATTTTCTCATATGTCGCTTACGTCGATTACTTTCGAGCGCCTTCTAACGCTTGCTATCTCTTCTCGCATTCAATTATAGTACATAGTCACTTTCTTTACTCCGCCCACTCGACAATTTATTATGATTTTTGTATCCTACTAATCAACGTTTTTATACACATTTACGTAACAACGTTTACATCACATCTTATTGATGTTGTTTTCAATTTTCATCACGATCTCAATTTTGGTTTAATTTACATAAGTATCGTATCGAGTTTTATAATGAATCACACTTCAAACGAGTGTAATTGCCCGGTTTTTCACAAAGGCGGAGCGCCTTTGTGAAAAACCAGTAATGGCGGTATCCACCAGAGCGATGCGAAAAGCTAAGCGGTGGTACTCCACCAATAAAACTGCTTTATTATTCAAAGTCAAAAGACGTTTATTTCAATAAAATCACTACGATCACTTTGAAACGTCTTAGAAACTAGAATATTGTAGTTTAATTTGATGTATTTTCCTCTCTAGCCCAAAGGTTTGCTGGAAGAAAACTCTTTTTAGGGTTAATCTCGCCTTTATACACGTCGTTTCATTAAGTGTCTTTTTATGTGTTTTCTGTGTACAACAAAGAATAAAGAGTATTTTATGCGCTCACCGCTCATTTTGTATCGCTCTGGTAGAGCCTGCCGCTCTGCCCTTGTGCAAACCACGCATAATTTTAAAATGCAAAGTCTCGTTTATGACGTCTATAAAGAGAGTGTCTCGCCTCAAATATACCATTCCCATGAAGATTAAAAGTAGAAACGTGTGACTCGAGCCGTTATTACATGTCGAAGAGTGAGAACTGCCAGCCTTTGAATATATATGAAATCTCCGTGTAAGCAATACTTAGGTACACGAAGCGAGTGTGCTTTACCTTAAGTGTAGCGTGTGCTGCCCTTAGATCATTTGTTGAAGCTCAAATTTGTCTTTTTTTCTCATTTTTATAAGCTCTTATTTATTAGAGATTATAATTAGATTACTTTGCTTTTGAGCCTCACCTAGTTCGATCGGCACCACGCTGAAGCTTTAAATTCCATTTTAAGAAAAAAGGATCATTGAAAAAATGATAGGCACCAAGCCGTGTTTGTTGCCTGATTCTTCTAGGCTTGGTCGCGAGGAACAGGCGTAACTTCACCTAGTTTCTAAGACGTTTCAAAGTGATCCTAGTGATTTTATTGAAATAAACGCCTTTTGACTTTGACTTTGACTTTATATTTTTTATACGAGTAGGTAGGTACTATGTGTGTAGAATAATTCCTTTCAGGAGAGTATACACCCTATGAATCACCTTGTTTGAGTGGTTACCATAGCCTATGGGCGCCTGCAATACCAGAAAAAAAGACTCGACCTCGGTGGCGCAGCGGGCAAGTGCCCGTCTGAGACGCAAGGGGTGCGGGTTCGATTCCAGCTGCGGGACAAATGTTTGCATGATCTGCAAATATTTGTTCCGGCTCTAGGAGTTGTAGTACCTACCATGGAACTCGTAGTTGATGATGAGATGGTGGGTCGTTTGAACAATAAACTTAGGTTGGTGTCTGAGTGGGGTGACGCTAACCTTGTGAAGTTCAACGCATCCAAGACCCAGGCATGTGTGTTTTCGGCGAAAAAGACCGTGTTTAATCCTGCGATCACTTTCTGTGGTACTTCTCTTCAGATCACTGACAGTCTGAGCCTATTAGGTGTTGAGCTCTCCTCAAATCTAAACTTTGGCTCACACATCGAATCGAAAGCCAAATTTGCTGCCATGAAGCTGGGCATCCTAGCGAAGGTTCGGCGGTACTTCTCACCGGGACAGCTTCTCAATCTCTACAAAGCACAGGTCCGATCTTGCATGGAGTACTGCTGCCATCTATGGGATGGCTCGGCTAAATACCAGCTTGAAGCCCTCGATTCAATTGAGCGACGCGCTGTTAGGCTCATAGGAGATGACTCGCTTGTGGAGTCCAATCTACAAAGCCTTGAACACAGACGGCGTGTGGCCAGACTGTCAGTGTTCTACAAGTACCACTTTGGTGACTGTGCGCAGGATTTGCATGACCTCATCCCTCCTTCCCCCTTCTACTACCGGACAAGCAGACGCACAGGTAATTACCACCCTTACCTGGTCGACATACCACAGTGTCGAACCAAACGTTTCTGCTCCACCTTTATTATAAGCACTGGCAAAGAGTGGAACGATCTGCCAGCGTCTGTTTTCCCGGACGAGTACAATCTAGGAGTCTTCAAATCTAGAGTGAATAAGTTCCTTCTGGTAAAGCGTGCTCCATCTTAGGCCACATCTCACTTGCAAAAGTGAGCTGGTGGTCAAACGCCTAACCATCTCCAATAAAAAAAAAAAAAAAAAAAAAAAAAAAAGTTTCTGATACCCACGACACAGAGAATCCTAGTGTGGGGTCAGGACTATGTATGTGACTGTTGGGTGTTCTAATTCTAATTCTAATCGGGGGTGGTTAGACCTGCACTGACTTCCCGCTGTGGGGTGTTTTGTGCATTGTCCCCCTATGCTAACCCTACCCCAGCCAGCCCAGCTCCTTAAAATAGCGAAGCAGGACTTTGGGTCGTTGGTAACATTCATAACTGTTGGGTGTTATTATTATTATTTTTTACTCAAAATGTAAAACGCTCTTTTTGAAGAACCCTTTACTGAAATGTCTTTAGTATCCAGTGTTAATCACAATCAAGTTTTTGTTTGAAAGCGATATTCTCGATTCTTGCCAGAAAGCTTGCGATAAACTTTCTCCGCCCAAATCGGAATTTAAATTAATTACAGCTCTCTTGTATCTTCACTCGAAGTGGTTACACTGGATCCAATATAAATTGAACACAAAATTACAAAGGCAGGCTTGAAAATTCGCTCAGATTTTAGCAGAAAGCCGCGTTCGCGGTGTACCGTCACGAAGTCGGGATATGAGAGTGGTTGTAGGCCGAAGCTATAGCTATAGCGGCCTACAGCCAACTAATGTATTTTTTTTAAGTTTTGGACACTACCTATACGTAGAGTTTACAACTTTAAAAAAAAATCCTCATATTTATGGGGTATTATCCCATAAATATGGGGTAAATTTAGGAGATTCAAAGTATCAGGTATTTTAATACTTACCTATATTTAAGTACTAAAATACCTGATACTTTGTAGCTCTGGTTTTCAAAATAGCAAGTAAGGCACACCTCTATTACTAGGTATTCCAGCATGCATGCTAATATAGTTTTCAACGTGAAACGTGATGCTCATAATTCATACTGAATGGGTTCCACCGTTCACATATGATACAGATGTTTGATATACCTACTATTACCTACATAGTTAAGATACCTGCTTACAATACAGCGTGTTCCGTAACTAGTCTCCTGAAGGCGTATTCCATATATTAAAAAGAAATGTTGTAAAGAAACCAAAATTTTCATTTTTTTTTTGTGTGTATGTTACTCTATATTTCCGCTAATAGTAAACCGATTTTGATGATTCTTTCGCTGGTGTATAGAGTACGATCCCGGGGTGGTCCCATGTTAATTTAATTCCTGAGGGATTGCTACTTGTCCCGTAAAACATAAAAAAACGTCATCATCTCTTGAAATCACGACTTGCCGAAATGTTTTTTGTAGACGGTGGTGTGGTTTTAAGTTATCCGTAGTCGGGTTGTAGTTTTTAACTTTTATATTATTCTCTCTCTCTCTATTGCAAGTCGAGCAAGCAGTGTTTAAGTTATATGTATGAGCTTTCTTTGATTAGGTACCTATTTCCACAACTACACTTCTACTGTGTACGATTCACTTGCATTATAAATTCATAGTTAGAACAGAGTTCAACTGTGTGCGTTATTGAACAAAGTTTGCTTGCGAAATTATGTGTGCGCTATCACAGGTGAACATAATATAGCTTGTTCACTAAATAAAAATAAAATAAAATGAGCCTTTATTTCTACTACATACATACATCTAAGACATTTGACTGGCCTCATAGCTCAGTTGGTAGTAACTCTGCCTTCTGCGCTACAGGTAGCGGGTTCGATTCCCGCACTGGACAAACATTTGAGACTAATACAGATGTTTGTTCTGTGTCTGGGTGTTAAATATATATCTATTATGTATATCAGTCTCTGGTACTCATAGTACAGGCTATGCCTAGTATGGGATCAGTTGACCGTGTGTGATAAGAAAATAATAATAATTATCTAAATTACATCACTAAATTCGACTTCTTAACTTGCCAAGCGTTCAGTAGTAGTCGCCTCCTTGGCGTAGGCCTCCCCCATTTCCACCCATAATGCTCTATTTCTGGCCTTCCTCATCCAATTCAATCCGACTTTCTGTATGAAAATGTCTTCCAATCTTTTTTCTGGTCGACCTCCACCTCTTGTTTTGTTTATTGTACTCTTAGACTCATAAATAAGCGGGTAATACCATCATGCAACGTGTTCAGGAGGAATAGGAAACGAATTTAGCTTTATGTTCGTCAACACATAAACAAATATTTGCAGATCATGCGTCTCAGACGGGCACTCGCCCGTCACGCCACGAGGTTCATCTAACATGACCTAAATAATACTCATGTTAATGAGTTCTTCTTCTTGTCGTGTCACTGATTCTTTCTTGGTCATCCTGTATAGGGTCAGTTTCCAGGTATGATGGCCATGAAAAGGGCCTATGATCGTCGATGAAAGAATCAGTGTAGTGAAAGGATTGAAGTGCGCCTCTTAAAGGCTCCTTACGTTGATGAGTTAAATAATAATAATATGAAAATAGGGTTAAAAAAATGGCAAACTTTTTTTAAATCAATATGCAAATAAGTTAATTTATTTATAAGAAATACTTTCTTCATACTCGTCAGCAAGATAAACGCTTTGCGACCTTAAATTCAGTTGTCGCATGTCGCGTGTTCTAAACTTGTATCGTATCGTAAGCTTAGCGCTATCGTGAATAAGGTATAGTTACAGGAAGAGAACACAGAAGGGATGTGACATAGTGCCGTAGCTTTTCAGTTCTCGTCTGTGGTATTGTACATAACACAATTGCAGACACATAATTTCAGTAGTTTGTGCGATTGTTATGATAATTTCATATCTCAATGTTGTCTAACGTGAAATTGTTCAGGTTATTTAGTGTTGGCCAAACACAATGTTGTGAATAAGTTACCTAGTAAACAGTGGCGGATTTGCCCTAAGGCCCAGTAGACCCGGGCCTAGGGCGGCCAGATATAAGGGGTGGCAAATCGAGACCAAAAATTTGTAGAAATTGTCGTAGAAAATCTTATCATCTCGGAATATATTTACAAATTAGTAGCTATTATAGTTAATTAAATTTCTAATTTCGATTTAGATAAAGTTGGCAATAAAGTAAATTCATTATGTACCTATCTAGTCTAATGATGGGTGCTGAGAAAGGGGCGTTTACCTAGTTTCTGACGTTTCAAAGTGATCCTAGTGATTTTATTGAAATAAACCTTTTGATTTGATTTTTCAATGAAAAATGTCGAATATCCAAAAGTCGAAGAACAAACTTTATTGCAAATTGGTTGTAGAATAAGCCTTTTTTGGGATGTCATACGTATTATGAATCACCTTGTATCGTAGAAATGGTTATTGATCATACTCAGGGTGAAGATTCTCTAGGTGATTCAAAACATTGTCGGTGCTCTCGCCTACATTATTTACACGTGAATAAAACCCGTTTATCCAAATTTATAACAGCCTATAATGGCCAGCTAACAAGAACAAACTGCAAAATAGTCTCGTAAAATAAAAATAACTGTCCAGATGGATGACTTTATTTACAAACCTACTGGATTTTGCCATTACAACTATAGCTTCCGCCTGCGGCTTCGCTCGCGTGGTACCTATGACTATATTCTATCTCTGTGCCATATTTCAGCCAAATACGTTCGCCCGTTTGGGCGTGAACCACAAACATCTAAACATCACTTCCAAATATCCTCACAAACTTTCACTTTTATAATATTAGTAGGATAGGATAGGAAGTAGGATGTAGTAAGCTCTCCTTTCGTTCTGAAGTTTCGAAGGTCGTGGTCGAAGGTGAGGATCGAATATCGGTTGTATTGCGTTTAAAGTGCATTCCCAAAGAGTTTTTTCAGGGTTTGGTCGATTCTTCGAAGCACGATAGCATAGGTTCTTTGAGCTAGACTTTTTGTTATGCCGCAGAAAGGCCACCAGGGCCTACCATTATTCCATTTGGGCATATACGGCGCGCGTATGTTTGTTTGTCGGTCATAATATTGATTCACCTAGTTTCTAAGACGTTTCAAAGTGATCCTAGTGATTATATTGAAATAAATGCCTTTTGACATTGACTTTGACTTTGATTAGTGTGAAGATATATTATGTATTATGTACCTTCTTAGAATTTGTAACTTCTTTAAAGTTGTGTAATATTTATTCTAATACATTTTTTGTAAGCTAGCTGTAAAATTTCCGAAAATATCAAAAATAAAAAAAATATTATATATTTCGACCATCAAAAGTTAATATTCACTGAATATCAAATTAGTTTGTAACAAGATTTCTAGTTAACATTTGTAAATTTAACTTAAAACTCAAATATTACTTCGTACTTAAGTTATTTGCTGATGAACTTAGTTATAGTAACAATGTTAGCTGTTGGGTTACAGTGAAGGATCGGAGTAGATGGCAAAAAAAAAAGTCAAAAGTCAAAAGGCATTTATTTCAATAAAATCACTAGGGTTATAATTAGATTACTTTTCTCTTGAGCCTCACCTAGTTCGATCGGCACCACACTGAAGCTTTAAATTCAATTTTATGAAAAAGGATCATCGAAAAAAATGATAGGCACCAAGCCGTGTTTGTTGCCTGATTCTTCTAGGCTTGGTCGCGAGGAACAGGCATAGCTTCATCTAGTTTCTAAGACGTTTCAAAGTGATCCTAGTGATTTTATTGAAATAAATGCCTTTTGACTTTGACTTTGACTAGGATCACTTTGAAACGTCTTAGAAACTAGGTGAAGCTATGCCTGTTCCTCGCGACCAAGCCTAGAAGAATCAGGCAACAAACACGGCTTGGTGCCTATAATTTTTTTCGATGATCCTTTTTCACAAAATGGAATTTAAAGCTTCAGTGTGGTGCCGATCGAACTAGGTGAGGCTCAAAAGAAAAGTTATCTAAATATAATCCCTAATAAATAAGAGCTTATAAAAATGTGAGCTTCAACAAATGATCTAAGGGCAGCACACGCTACACTTGATGAAATAGTTACCTAATGCTTCTATAAAATTGAATATACTTAAAATATGATGCAAGCAAAAACTGTAAAGACACTGCAAAATGGCATTTTAGCTGTCGAGGGGCAGAGCGACTTCAGGCCATGCGGTTTTATCATTTATATAATCATTTAGTTTATAGTACGCTTTCTTAATAAGATTATTCTTTATGTACACTTTAAATCTTCTAATAGGAAGTTGCGTCGCGTTTACCGGAAGTTTATTATAAAATCTTACCATTAAAGACTCATTTACTTTTTGTAATCTAAATTTTGGAAGGCACATTCATTACCCGCCATAATCGAGACATAGTTATTTAAGTGTACCTACACTTACATACCTTTGTTTAGGTATTTACTGATCAAAGAGAAAATTACATAAATATATCTGTAATGCCATGTTTCTGTAATGCCATGTGTTAAATGAAATTCTGGTATTGCAAGCGCTCATAGGCTACGGTAACCGCTAATCAGGTGAGCCGTAAGCTTGTTTGCCACCTCTGTTGTATAAAAAAAAAAAAATGAAATTGAAAAATGAATAACACGACAATCAAGATGTACAACTAAAGTAAAATTGAAATGCTTGCTTGCTTTTCGTGTCACTGATTCTTTCTTGGTCACTCTTTACTAGGTCACTGACCATGATTGCACAAGCATAATGAACCACAGTAGAGGATCCAAAGTATATTAAATAAAAAGTAATTTTTCATTAATTTTCAAGATTTTTTTAGCCAACTCACTCTCGATTTTTTGGTAACATACTAAATTCGATAACAAAAAAAAATTATAGGCTAAGAGATGGGTAAAGGTCGTTGTTACTACGGATCGTAGACTACCAGCTCTTTCGTCCCACTGTGTCGCGACGCGGTGGAGCTAAGTTGGTCCCAAATTGAGTTACTGTGATGCTACTAGTTATTATTGGTTTGATATAGTTTCATGGCAGCCTTCTTCTTGCTTTAATAACTGAGCACAAGGTTATTCATAACATGTATGCTATCCCAAAAGGGTCTTAATCTACATCCAATCGGCAATAAAGTTTTTCTACGACTTTTGGAAATTCTAAATTCATTGGAAAGACTCTATGCAAATTCAGCTATTTTGGGGTCAAGTCAGTTCAAACTCAAAAATTCAGCTATTTAAGATATGTATTGAAATGTTCTTATTGGAAAATTTCTCGTAAGTTTAATAATAAAAAATACCAAAACAGATAATAATTTTATAAAGTTCAGGAAAAAAGCCGATAAACAGTTTCAGGATAGGGGACCGCGCAGGCTAGGGCCTTACTCTTACGACCTAATTGTAAATTAGATCAGACAGGTTTTTTTTCCTTAAGTGGCTATGGTGTGACTGCAGCCACAACTGGGCTATTGTGATCGCAACTTGTAACTTATGGAGCCCCTTTACAGGACCTTCAAAGTTCACCGATAGGTCAGACAGTTCGTTCGGTTACTCGGTACATTAAGAGAGAAATTAAATATTTTTTTTCGAAAAGTTTGAACCTGAGCAGGCCCCTTTGTTTTTTATATTTCATTATTTCCCGATAGTTTTCCATCTACCATTACCCAGTCTCAGACTCTGGCCTGGTAGGGAGCCACCCGGGCCCTTCCAGCCCAGTCCGACCCTTCTACTTCTTTTCGAGTGGCCAATTTTACCAAGTTTTGAAGGCCCTGACAAAACATTTTTTTCGAAGGTATAAGAATTATTTTTGAGATCTCTGTAAAATCTATTAGGCTTAAGGGAGAATTATAAAGAAAAGGAAAAATCCCTGCCATTCTACTAACTTTTTGAGCTCCCCTCGTGAGTGTCTCAGCCGGAGATTCAAACTCGCCCCCTGCGCCGCAGAGATCGTTAATGTATATGAATGAATTGCATTAAACCAGCTGTCCTGATACACTGTGTTGAGGCAAGCTGGCGGCAAATTGAGTTATTGCGATATTACTAAGTCATATTGCGTATGTTGTTTCACGGGAATTTTCTTCTCGATATCGGATATCGGGATTTCTAGTGCGACTTGGAATTGAACTTTATCGGTTCCGTGCACCCGTGGGTGTTGACAGGCTGATCCATCAAAAAGTCTCAAAGTAAAGCATTGAAATGTGAGCTTTATATCATTTAACTGTACCGTTAAATTTCATTTTGGAGTTCTGTTACTAAAGTACCTACAACGGAACCCGTGCATTTTGCACATCATAGTTGAATAAGGTTATTTGAATTACTTACCTCAAGCCCTGCTGAAGAATAGGCCCCTCCATATCTACCTATCTGCGGATGTCGTAAGAGGCGACTAAGGGAAAAAAGCTAGGGGATGGGCAGCAGCGTCCCTCATTTTTAACAACGATAGCTCTAACTGCGCTGGCCAACCCGCCAAAGCGTGGTGAGTATGGGCGAAACCCCCCACATGAACCGGAATTTGCTCTGTCTGTGGGGGAGGCCATTTTCAGCAGTGGACGTCGTACGGCTGAAATGATGAATGATGAATTACTTACCTAAATAAATAAAATAAAATAAATACGCGTAGACGTACGCCCTCAGGCTTCCGTACCGTTGCACCGAGTTAGAAAATTGAGATCCCGGGAGAGTGAAAAAGGATTAATATTGACAAAATGCTTGTCGTATCACTGGTTCTTTCTTAGTCATCTTGTATTAGGTCAGTGGCCTGGTTGAGTTATGGTGGCCCTGAAAAAGGCCAATAGCTCTTGGTGAGAGAAACTTTAGATCACCATGTAACATGCTTTCGATTTTTTCCTAAAAATCTAAAGCGTGTGACATGGTGCTGGTGGTAAGGAAACTGGCATCTCCTAGATCCTTCTAGGAGATGCCAGCTTCCTTACGATGATGTTATCCCCCACCGTTTGAGAGCACTAGTATTGCGCACATACATTTTCCGAATGGAAAATGGGAGGAGGGGTCTCTTCCACCACATCACCAGTGCTCTCATATCCTACTTAATGTTAATGTTTGTTATTATTTTGGAATCTTTTCGATGCGAGTTCCATCCTTTTCCTCCTTAAACGACATGACGGCAATCAATTTTTTTTTTTTTTTGGGTTTTGTTAACTTTTCCATAGCAATATTTATATTTACCACAAAAGGATCATTATAAAAACATCACGCGCCGTGTTTTCTTGCCTGTATCTCCTAGGCTTGGTCGCGAAGAACAGCCTTAAATTCAACTAGAATTAAGACGTTTCGAAATGATCCGTGCAAATTCAATTGTTAAATGAAGTTTGAAGTAGGTACTCAAACATTTCAATGAATAATGAAGTCTAAAGTATTTTGACTCGCAGTTCCAAAAAATAATTTATCAAGTGAAATATAGAGAACTTTAAAAAAGAATATTTGACAGTAATTTCTACGTCGGTCAGTGTGAGTAGAGTGAAAAATATTATGCAACTTAGAATACAATGTTTATTACAGCGGCGTCGCGCCGAATCTAATCCTTATAATCCCAGCTGCTTTGGTGCGCTGTGCCACAAATACTGCTGCCTGACGTCATGCACTCAGGGACCGCGTAAACAAACTGCGCCACTAATTAGCCGTTTGATCTGTCCACGGCAATTTGTTAATTTGTTTGATAACACGATGGAAAAATATAATTTTACTACAAACAGTCCTCGCCTTCTTTACCGGCTATCTCAAATTTAAATTCTGATAGAAATGTCTTTAAGTGAATTAGCGCACGTATACATCGATTATTTCATTTGCATTGAAATTGCAGGGTTATTATTATTATTTTTTTAATGTTATACGGAGGCAAACAGGCTTACGGCCCTCCTGATGGTAAATGGTTACCGTCACCTATTGACATCAGCAACACCTGGAACATTGCTAATGCGTTGCCTGCCGAACCCCTCCTCCCCTAAAGAGCTCTGGCAACCTTACTCACCGCAGGAACACAACACTATTTGAAACAAATAATGATATTTGGCTGCGATCTTCTGTAAGGCGGAGGTACCTCCCCAGGCGAGCTGCTCCAATTTAGAGCGAGAAAATCTCGCTGTGCCCTACCTCCTCCCAAAATCAGATCATACTAAATTAACTAAACTTTAAACTAATAACTAGATGTAAGCGTAGGTAGTTGTTATGTTAGGTAGGGCACAGAGAGATTTTCTCTATATTGGAGCAGCCCGCCTGGTGAGGTACCTCCGCCTTAATTGACATATTTTGGCCTCGTTAATATTATGTAATTAGTGGGCATACCTACGCTACCTATTCAAATAAATATTTCTGGCGCTAGCAACCTTTTTTACACGACATGACAGCTCAAAAGAGGAGTATTTTTAACCCTCTCTTTTATCCTCTATTCTGTTTTAACTCAATCGATCGGGTCATCTGCAAGATCTCTCTCTTCAGTCAGAGCTGCGGGTAAGAGAATCTGGCTTGGCACCACTTCTACACTAGGTCGCGTGGCTTCGATCAGATGTAAACATAGACATAAACATTCATTTATTTGTTACAAAAACACACACATTTGCACAACATTTTAAAACCAAACAATTGGACCGTGCTATGCCAAAACGTTCCAAACCACAAACTGGCCAAAATTGAGTTGAGTTTAAGGTTTAAAGACATTTATTCTCAAAAAGACAAACATGTCACTTACATGAGAATATTAATAAACATTATGCAATAGTTGTTGTTAGTAGTAGGTCGTTCTGTAGGTAGTTTACCAAACGATCAGTGTTTTTTTTTGTTTTAACTTTTAAATACCCATTGTTTTTGAAAGCGATTGGAATTTGACAGTAAAAGCCGATAAAGATTAATAATAAATAATAAAAACAGATTTATTTCCCTTCACAATTAGGTTTCTTAAATATAAAGTGTGTACAAAGTAGGTATGTAATCTATTCCGAAAACCTGTTTCGTGATGGGGCTGGTGCCTGAAGTAGGTTCTTTTAAAAACCTGATTATCAGTTACCTGTGCACGCAAAAAGGCTAGTCTTCCACTTACGAATAATTTTGAACTTATTCCGCTTTGTAAGATACGCTTCTAGTGTGCATCGAACTTTATTCACCAACTCAAATTTAATATGTGACCTCGCGTAGTAGTTTAAAGTTGCTAATTCACTGGATTAAAAATTTGTAAACAAAGTTTGACGTGGACGCGAATTGCTGGTTTTATAAAATGTTATTTAATACTTACTAGCTAACCATCCTGACTTCGATCGGGTTTTCTATTCCTTATATAGGTATTAGTCGTTCGCCTTGAAATGAGACCTCCCTATGGTATTTGGTGCTTCGTTTTTTTTTTTGATAAAACCCCTTTTCGATCCCTATATCTTAGCAACCCTTTAGCCTATTTAACTCATATTCTTACCATAATCTTGATAGTACAACAGTTCTATGAAGATCGGACTGGCGGTTCGAAAGTTATGCTCTAAAAAATAAAGATATAAACAATATAACGCCGATTCGCCCAAGTTGTTTGAGGATCTCTAAATCTCTCTCTACGCTCGCTAGATCAATTTTTTTTTAAATATCCACTTGCTCCTGAGACAGTTTAAACTAATTCAGTTTTAACTACTGAACTAGTTTAGGAGCCAATGGGTTCATATAGTTGTTGGATATTTTTATGTCATTATATTGCTTTTGCGTCCGTCATTTTTAAAAACGATAGCTCTAACTGCGCTCGCCAACCCGCATGCCCAGCGTGGTGAGTATGGGCAAAACCCCCCCACATGATAAGGAATTTGCTGTCTGTGGGGGAGGCCATGTTCAGCAGTGAACGTCGTACGGCTGAAATGATGATGATATTGCTTTTGGTATAGGTGTGCATTTTGATACCTATTTGAATTTTCGAAATCAGCATTAACAGACGTGCTTTATTGACAAACAACTGTACTGACCACAGAATAGACTGGGTAACTCTGTTTCTTGTATAAATTTTGGTAATGCCCTGAGGACACAAGTCACTTTTTATCCAGGTGTGTGCGAGTCAAGCCCAATATTGTTTAATGTATTGGGTACCGAAATTTTACTAACTTTTACTCAAGCTTTCAACAAAATTCGGATCTATAACTTTCCACGGGTACGAAGCACGAAATCACCATAATTTGAGTTGGTTCGTTATCGATAAAATCACTGATTCAATATTCAGCATAATTTTTACCGTGACTTGTAAATTACCTACCTTTCTATTCAAAATAAATAGATATCTACAATTACCTGTATATTCAAGGTGTATGTGAATACATACACCTTGAATATATCACCTATATATAATATATGTATAAAAAGCTTCCGTCCACGGCTTCGCTCGCGTGGTAAAATAGCCTATTTGCTATTCTAGGTACAAAACTTTATCTAGGTATTCCAAGTTTCTACGAAATCGATTGAGCAAACATCCAAACATACAAACATCGAAAGGGGCTGATTCTATACCCAATCAGCAATAAACTCTGTTCAATAACTTTTGAATTTTTTTAGTTTTTTATTGAACTTCAAATGTTTTGGTCATATCAGTTCTCAGCTGTTTAAGGTAGGTAACAATCTTGATTTCAAACTTCTCGTACGTTTTAAATTCTGATATGATAAATTCGATTTAAAAAAAATTGGGGTTGTTTTGATATTATTTTGGTAATATATATGGAACATGTTGGTACTGCCATAGTGTATCATTGACATTCTAGTGTAGATATAAGCCATAGATTAAATTTTGTATATATTACACTGTCATCATCATAATTTCAGCCGTAGGACGTCCACTGCTGAACAGAGGCCCCATAGATTTCCACCGCGACCGACGGCTTACACCCAAACAATAATTTGTTTGATTAGCAATCATCATCATCATTCATCATCATTTCAGCGGTAGGACGTCAACTGCTGAACATAAGACTTCCTCATAGATTACCAGAAACAATCATTTGGGGGCTTTGCCCATAGGTACTCGTCACGCTGGGCATTCGTGTTTACGAGCGCAGATAAAGCTCTTGTTGATAGGGAACACTGCTGCCCATCCTCTTGCTTTTTTTCTCAGTGGCCTCTTACGACATCCACGGGTAGTAATGGAGGCCTGTTCTTCAGCCGAAACCACCGAGGCTTTTTTGTCTTTTTAGGTACCTACTAAAACATTTACCTCATAACATTACCTAATCGACAGGCCTCATAGCTCAGTTGGTAGTAACTCTGCCTTCTGCGCTAGAGGTCGTGGGTTCGATTCCCGCACTGGACGAACATTTGTGTGATGAATACAGATGTTTGTTCTGTGTCTGGGTGTTAAATATAAATCTATTATGTATATCAGTCTCTGGTATCCATAGCACAGGCTATGCCTAGTTTGGGATCAGCTGACCGTGTGATTGGTCCGGAATATTTATTTTATTTTATTTATTTATTTAATAGAGACAGGGATGGAAAGTTCTAGAACAAGGATTTTGTTGTAAACAAAATGGCCGACCTGGGCTTTTAGTTTTGTAAGCTGTTTTTGAAGTCAGACTAAAGCTACAGTTTTATGAGAATCGACGATCGTTATCATGACGGACGTAAAACAGCGGAGGAGCGGCGAACATCAAACTAATATCAACCTAAAGTAGGTACTTACACTTATCTTAGTTTGTGTTAGTCGTTTATATGTATTCACTCCACTCAAACTGTCATTATTTTCAGAGAAATTGCTGTCATATTTGGTTCCTTTTTTGGAAATTCCAGTCACAACTACTATAGATACCAACAGGTTTAGGTTTAAATTCATTTATTCCCATAAAGACAGTGAGGCTCGTATTCAGAGACAAGACTCGAGCATTAATCTGTACATAAATCTCGATTTGAGGCGAGATTCTAATTCTTGAACAGAATTTAAGTATAGATTCAATGATCACAGTTCACCTGAGTAAATGCTTATTCTTTAACGTCAATCAGACGAAATCGGTGCTTGAGTTTAGATTTGATTTGACATTAATCAAATGACATTTACGTTCCGTTACACGTACTTTGATGCATATTTATACTTCACTTTATTGTGATATTCTATTTCCACCCTGGCTGTTTGAATTTCTGCGTAAAACGGATCGAAAATTACAAATAAATCAAATGTAAACGAGAACATTTGAGTACAGATTTAAGACTCGATTCAGCTGAGAGTAGTTTAAGTACCGTTCTTGAATAAAAGCTATGTTTGAGCAGAGATTCAATACTTAAGTAGAGTTCGGCTGATCTGTGATTAAATCTATGCTTGAGTCGTGTCTCTGAATACGAGCCTGAGTCACTTACATGAGAATATTAGTATCGTAAACAAATCTAAAAGTGGGTCGTTCTAAGTAGGTAGTTAATATTATGTAGGTTCATTCTTAATAGCTAGGTAAGTACATAAGGCTTGTACCTATCTTTAGTCGTGTGAGTAGAAATCTAGGGGAAACTAAAAAAATAATAACCAGACAGCAATTCCTATGAAATATATATCAGCCTGATGTCAGTGTAAGAGGACATAAATATTTGACGACTACGAAAACCAGTGAATTTAATTCACTTACTATTTCATATTGTGTTCTCGCCTAAGTGACACTATTGTCTTGAATGAGAAATGAGAATACATTTTCTTTGAACTGACAAATGCAAGATAATTTTGAAACAGTTCTCATAAACCGTTTGTGACTAAACTTTGAATAACTGTCAAGCACTAATGATTATTATTATTATTATTATTATTATTTTATCAGGACAACAAACAATTACACTTAAAAATTACATAACAAATCTTATAGAATAGGTGGTTCTTAAAGTATAATCAGCCCCGTTGTCCACAAATTAGGGTATACTTAAAAAGGGCGTTGTGTAAGAGTGTGACATATTTGTAGGTAGGTATTTAAAAGACTACAATGTTTGACGATAGGCTAACAAAAATATAGTGAGTGATGTGAACACATCATTCACATTATTTTAAGTTAAGGCTTAAGTTGAAATAACAATATACCAAGAGTACACTTGGTATATTGCTACCTAAACCCAAACTCAAAAAACCAGACATGATGATAAAATAATAACTATGGTGACAGCGAACTGAATTGACGATGGAGAAAGAAGGTGGGCAACGAAGACAGAGAAAAGTACCACCATAGGCAGCAGCATATATATAAGTTCCACCTTGCAGATGATCGCAGCCAAATAACATGATGAATTTAGGTGAATACAACGTACATCTTCCCCGCGTCTGGGTCAGTTAATTAAAATTCTAAATTTAAATAAATAAGTTGTGTTTAAAGAAAAATGCTATTAATATTATGTTATTAACCGAGAATTATAATTATTACCTACTTAATTTATATATGAATTATATAAAATATAATAAAATTGTTACTTATCTTAATATGTAACATTCGACTTGTAAAATCTGCTTTTACTAATAAAATCTTGTATCTTGTATCAGCGTTGGATTGACCATATAGTCGAGGTGGCGTTTGCCAACCTGGCCCCAAACTGCGCGGGCTTGCCGCAAACCAGGCGGTAGATAAGATAGAGAAAGAAAGAAAGAAAATAAGTTTATTCAACACAGACTAAAATGATTTTTTTAAATAGCTACACAGGTTATTAGAAAATAACAAAATAAAAAATAAAATTTACAAATAGGTTCCTACTACCAAATAAAAAGATAGATAATAGAGGGTCCACGCAGGATAGGTCCCAGCTCTTGCGACCCAAATGTAAACTAGATTCTTGTGCAGGACGACGTTAAATAGTTATTAAGATAGTTTTAATTTGCCTAGGAACTGTATAAGTTAACGATGTTTTTACTTTTTAAAAATCGTATCAAACCGCCTTCTGTACGAAAACCCCTTGCGGTACCCTAAAAATTACATAGAACTTTCGAGAAACATCGTTGACTAAATAGAAGCTTCGAGAAGGTTAGTCTTTCTTTATGGAACTTTCTGGAATGTTCTAGTAATTTAGTAGTTTCGAGATTGATCTAGAATGTTCTTAGAAATAGTAGTAGATTCGAGAAACATAGGTCTAGAAAGTTCCTGGAAATTTAGTATATAAACAGAGCCAAATTGTCATTCGCAATTCAGTTTAGCAATACCTGTCCTACGAACAAGTACGAAAATAAAGGAAGAAAACTCCCAAGAGCCTTTCATTCAGAACTCTTAGAAAACAGAAATCCTCGCCTTCCAATCCAGCAAATAAGTGTGTGGTTCGCACAATTCTCCATACAATTAGAGAGAAATTTGAGTCGTTCGTCCATGTGAGTAGTTGGTCCGTAGCGACAACCAAGGCTCTGACGGAAGACCAGCGTTGGTTGCTAGCCTGCTAGCCAACCCACTCATGCTGAGCCAGAGCCAATTTTGTTGCTCAATCTACACCTATTTTTATTTATTTGTTTGTTTTTGTTTGTTTATTCTTAATTAGTGTAAGTTTTGTAAGAAAATAAATATATTCAATTCTATTCTTTGTTCTTTGTTCTTTATTGTACACAAGAAAAATACAGATACAAAAATTAAAAAGAAAGGTATGTACAAAGGCGAGCTGAACCTTAAAAAGAGTTTTCTTCCAGCAAACCTTTGAGGCTAGAGAGACGTGATAATAGAGGGAGGTTCGTGTACCTACAATGTTTGATAAAATGTTATATTTATAAACATACATACACCTATTAATATTACTATACAATAAATACCTACCTGTTCAAAAATATATATTTAATTAGCTAGTTTATTATATATATATATATATATATATATACATATATATATACATATATATATACATATATATATACACACAATACAGAATTTACAAGGAAAGGTAGTGCTCTTTAACTTTCCTCTTGAAGACATCTTATTCTTATTCTAGAATGTCAATGAATTCTAATGACATAGAAATTGGTTGAACCTGAGCAGACCATCCCTGTTCCTTTTGTTTTTTATATTACATTATTTTCCGATAGTATCCCATCTAGCTATATCCAGTCGCCTGCACATGCTCCTCGCGATCAAGCCTAGATAAATCATAGTGAAGCACACTGCGATCGTGAGGTCGCCGTAAAGGGTTCCATCTGAAAACCAGCGCCGCTACACTTCGTGTGCGGCATCAATGCTGAGATGGAACCTTTTTTGGCTCACGCATGCATCGGCACGGACTAATGAATACTGTAGTTTTGTTACTTCCTACCTTTTGTATTGTAACCTGTACCTTGTGTCTTTATTTTATTTTATTAGTTTGTGCTGTGCTTGTGTGTCCAAAATAAATGTATTTTCTTTCTTCTTTCTTTCTTTCTTTCTATATTTGTTGTTTTGGATAATACGTTTTTAGGAGCTGATGTTTATTAGACACAATCTCACGCCAATTCAATAATCTCTCCTGTAATCCAGCCCTTATGCGGGCTATAAGCTTGTAATTTGTCCACATTCACGGCAAATTATAGGCTCTTAAGCTAAAAGCTTTCTCGCACGCTATTTTTACAGCACTTTTAAAGTTTGTCGTAGGTAACGCGGTGAGGACACATTAGGTGTAGGTAACTCCACCGGTTTCGCCCGCGGCTTTGCTTTCGTGGTACCTACATAAAAAGCCTATATGCTATTCTAGGTAAAGTATACTTTTTATATTCTAAGTTTCATCGAAATTGGCTGAGCCGTTACGGCGTGATTGAATAACAAACATCGAAACATCCTCAAAAACTTTCGTTTTTATAATATCGATAGGATTGAAGTTTTTTCCTTAATTGCAAGTATCACGGTATTAAGTACATTTAGTGATTTGCTTACTTTAAAATTTGTTAATTGCATGATCGAGTGGCGACCACGAACCGGACGACGCAGTGTTGGAAGGCCCCCCGCCCGATGGACCGACGACATTGTTAAGGTTGCGGGAAGTCGGTGGATGGAAAAGGCTCAAGACCGTTCGTCGTGGAACTCTTTGGGGGAGGCCTATGTTCAGCAGTGGACTTCATCAGGCTGATGATGATGATGAAATGCATGATTGCTAAAAATACACGAGATTTGACAAATGTTGCAGTGCATAAAGCGCTAGCGCGCAACGCGTGCTTATGCGACTCCCAGTCTCACTCAATCACGTGAATCTCTCGTGACTCACGTGCAGCTAGATAGGTGCTCATAAACAAACCCGTCAGACAAATTATGCAAATGTCATTAGTACCACTTATTGTTCAAATCCGGACTGACTGTCCACTCAAGTGGAATAGGGCTGTTTTATCCAGACAATCGATAATGGCTACAGTTTCGTAATACTGGCAAAGAGTGGAACGATCTGCCAGCGTCTGTTTTCCCGGATGAGTACAATCTAGGAGTCTTCAAATCTAGAGTGAATAAGTTCCTTCTGGTAAAGCGTGCTCCATCTTAGGCCACATCTCACTTGCAAAAGTGAGATGGTGGTCAAACGCCTAACCATCACCAATAATATATATATATATAAAGCGGCACCAGCGATTGACACCCATGATGGCGAGGAAAAGTAAACTGGTTGTTCAATTCGGTTTTCTGTAACTTTTCATGTAAATCAGAAAGAAGGTGGCTTTTAACTTACAAACCGGGTACAGTCGGCAGTCGGGTGGGTTCTGAGGAAGTCATTGGGTTCCACCTAATGACTTTTTCGGAATTCAGTTCACTGGTTGCACCAACTTTTCCTGCCTCTATAACTTTTAACTTTATATACAATATTGGGGTAATATTTTATTGGCCTTATATTCATTATAAGTTTGTATTTGCCTAGATTTAAGTAAACGCTGTTGATTACCAATAAACAAATAAATAAACATAGGAATAACCATGTAAAGGAGCCATTTCATTCTGGGCCTGGTCCATGTACACTACATAGAAAAATTAGGAAAAAATAAGAGATCACAAGTAAAATACAATTTCATTAATTTGGAGACAAATGCGATGGTACAAGAATAGTTCTTCTGGTAAGTTTTTTACTATGTGAACACTATTTGAAGGCCGCCATGTTGGTTTATAATTGGCGTTTGACATGACATTGACATATTTTTCATGTCATGTTGTTTGATTTGATGTTTTTGTTTTGTCAGATAAATGTAGGTTGTCAAAATGACATTTCACGCACGTCCATCCGCCATATTTTTGAAGCGCTGTGTGTTAATCTTAATGTACTTTAAAATGAAGTCAATTTAAATAAAATAACCAATTAAATACGTTTACTTTATTGCTTAGCCATATTTTAGAGTAGTGTACACAGTGCAGGCCCAGGCTCCATATATTGTGAAACGTTTCTTTATTAGTGAGCGTTGCAGCGTTTTATCATACAAAGAACGCTGAACTGCTCAGGTGAAACGAAGCTGATCTGCGGGGCGATATGTCTACGATAACCTCTAACAGGATATCTTTTCCATTTTCCTTTTATCAGAATAAATCTGATCCGTATCAATACTGTATTGTCTCTTCTTTGATATTTTGTTGCAAGAAGCCTAAGACGTGAAATAATACAGGGCGTCCAATGTCCGAAGTATGAACCGTAAGCAAAATTACGAAAAATAATGCACTTTAGGAGACAGATACACCTGGGTTAAGCCATGCTCAAACGGCATGCGAGAATCGTACCTACTAGAATTTCGGCATCAAGATTGCTACCTAAAACAGCTGATTCATTGAGTTTCAACTGATTTGATCCCAAAACAGAGACAAATCCCTAAAGTTGTTGAACAAACTTTATTGCCAATATAGTGTCAAAGTCAAAGGTTTTTATTTCAATAAAATCACTAGGATCACTTTGATACGTCTTAGAAACGAGGTGAAGCTACGCCTGTTCCTCGCGACCAAGCCTAGAAGAATCAGGCAACAAACACGGCTTGGGGCCTATCATTTTTTTCGATGATCCTTGTTTTTTTTTATTATATATATTTTTTTTAATTGTTTTTGTACAAAATTTAATTTAGCCAGTGTGGTGCCGATCGAACTTGGTGAGGCTCAAAAGAAAAGTTATGTATAATCCCTTTCGAGATAGTAGGTAAACTTATTATCAATCCCCTTGTATAGAATTATTTTTCTACACAAGTACAATATTGAAACGGTTCAAGCTCTTTGTATTTCCTGATTCCAGTACATACTGGAAACAAAGCTTATGAATAATGTTATATCACTATTCTTTGAAGATTAAATAAGCAAGGGTATGTAACTATTTCCAGATGGGACCGCAAAATAATGGGCCGCATTTCGGGCCCAGTGGAACGCAGAATAAGTTATTTAATAACTAGATTACTTAATCTGAGTGCCACGAAGCGGGCCCCGCTGAAACATACCCAGATAAAGATAAGTTTATACCTGGCACTCATCATCATCATTTCAGCCGTGGGACGTCCACTGCTGAACATTGCCTCCCCCATGGAGTTCCAGAGCGACCGATATGTGGGGGGATTTGCCCGTATTTGCATCGCCGGACATGCAGGTTGGCGAGCACAGATAAAGATAGTGTTGTAATTAGACAACGCTGCCGCCCATTCCCTAGCTTTTTTTTCTTAGTCGCCTCTTACGACATCCGAGGGTAGAAATGGAGTAATCTTCAGCCGGGGCCACCACGGTCATCTGGTATCTACACAGTATAACCTAAAGTGAAAGTTTGTAAAGAAAAAGTTTAACTCTCTATAAGACTTTCAAAGTGATCAATGCTTACTTTATTAAAGTTTGAATTGACTAAAGAAGAAAATCAGAGCTAAATGTTTTATAATACATAGTTTTATTTAATCTGATTTAGTTTTAAATTTACTTTATCATTGTAAAGCTTCAAAGCGATCATTTCTTATTAAGTTAATATAATACTTTATTACACTTTAAATTGACTATTCAAAAAAAATTGCGCTACATTTCTATAACATCATAATTTTCTTTTATCTGATTGTGTTTTATATTTGCCATCCCATTCCCTTTTATGTAAAATGTATTTTGTTTTATTCTCTTTGTTTTTGATGATGATATCTTTAATTGAATTACAGTTTGTTGTCTGACTCTTCTAGGCTTGGTCGCGAGGATCAGGCGTAGCTTCACCTAGTTTCTAAGACGTTTCAAACTGATTCTAGTGATTTGTTGAACTCAACACCTTTTGACTTTGACTTTGGTACCTAAGTCTTTTCATTATTTGGGTGTCTTCAACCGCAGAATGAATTGGTATCTTCTAGGCATACAAGCTTCACCGTCGACCACATCATCACTTAGCAAACAGACGTTTGAATACTGTACACTTTGGTAAATAGGTAATAGGCAATAAAAGGCATTTCAATTAACTCAGTTTTCATGAAAACCCTAGTAAAAGCCGGAGTTTAAAACAAGTTTATTTTATTGTTTTCCGCTAAGAGATATGAATCAAAAGTATTTATTACTAGCTAGCGCACGCGGCTTCGCTCGTCTTACCTTCGGTACCTTGATAAAAAGCCTATATGCTATTTTAGGTAAAGAACTCTATCTATCCCAAGTTTCAACGAAATCGGTTGAGCCGTTACGGCGTGATTTAACCACAAACATCCGCACAAACTTTCGCATTCATAATCAAAAATATTTTATTATTTCTCGTAACAGACATTGTCCAGTTTGAGAAAATTATTACAGATAATTAGATAGTTCATTTTTAATTACGTTTTTGAAACTGTGGATTATACAGGGTGAGTTTTTTTTCAGGGCCTCTTAGGCGAAATCGGAAACTGTGATAGTAATTGAAAAGTGATATTAGAAGTTACGGGCTCGATTTAGAAAAAAATAAGATCAGCATTAAAAAAAGTTGAAAAATATTAATTTTTTTTTTTGCATTTTTGGGTTCTGTGTTTGTTAATAAATAAATAAAATAAAATAAATCGAACCTTACCATTTCAAACTAGTAGTTTTACCTGATTTTGATACAAAACGTGTGTAATGGATTAAGTGCGAATGGGTGTTATAATTTTAGTTTAATCGCAGCAGTTTAATGAGTTCTGTCGTTATTCCGAAATTAAACTAGTGCAAATGAAGTTACTACGCTATGGAATTACTGTTAATGATCCTTTCCGCTATAATAATATAACGTGTACCGTAAACTAATAAGGAACTGCAAAAAAATCGACATAAACGGAAATTCGACATATTTCTTTGAAAAAACACAATGCAAAAACTCAATTTATCAGCTGTTTTATTATCAATATTGATGTTGGACTCCTGGTACGTTTAGTCACTATGTATCTAGTTACAAAGATAAAAAAAAACTAAACATAGATTTTATAAAGTTTGGGAAATAATCTGCAAATTAAATTCTTAATATCTAAGTTTAGTAGCCTATATGCTATTCCAGACTATAATCTATCTCTGTACCATATTTCATTCAAATCCGTTCGGCCGTTTAGGCGTGATTGAACAACAAACATCCAAACATACAAACATCCAAACATCCTCACAAACTTTCGCATTTATAATATTAGTAGGATTGTCACGGCTCACCATCTTTTTTCACGCCCAGGATGACTGATAGATAATGATATGTATCAGTGAAAAATCAAGTGAAAAAGACGTAGTGGTGAGGATTAAGAAAGGTATTATGCTGAAATGGTTTGAGGATGAACGAAAGAAGACAGACGAAACAGTTGTAGGTATAAGGCGAGTGTTAATGGGACTGTTGAAAGGGAAAGACCTCGGCGTATGTTCAGTGACCAAATCGATGACGTTTTGGAAAAAGGTCAGGTCAAGAGTACTCTTAACCGTCGGGCATGTATGAGGAATGTGATGAGAGTGAATGAAGCAAAAGAGGTATGTCAGGATCGTAGCAAGTGGAAAGCCGCGGTCTCTGCCTACCCCTCTGGGAAACAGGCGTGATTTTATGTACCTTTGTATGTAGAAAAAATATTGAAAATACTCTTTTCTTTTTGTTGTCCCCTTTCAGGATAGCATACTAGTTACGGAAAGCGTTGTATAAAGATGGTACATACTTATTCTTGTATATTTTTATGTATGTTAGTCATTAAGGTATTTATCTATGGACCAACATTTTTGTTTACAATTATTTGTTGCTGAAATAAATGATATTATTATATTATTATTCACGTATATTTAATTAAAATCTCATCTATATAATACATTTTTTACTACAAAAGTACATCTTAATATCAAAAAAGAATATCAAAACAACTATTATAGTAAAAAATATATATAAAAATGGAGAACCACCGACCGCGAAGCTCGGATGAGAAGAAAAATAATATTATTATTATTATTCTGGAACGTACATTTAAATTATTTGAAATAAGCGAGAATATGTATGTAAAGGCCAAGTACAGAGCATATTTTAACTACACTTACGGTAACTATCCAATGATTTCCTTTGTCACAAAACCTCAAGAGCACAAAACAAAAAACTTTTTAATTTTTTGCACAAATTAACGAAAATTAAAAAAGAATCACATCTGAGACAATTTAGTTTTTAACAATCACTAAAAGTTAGTCCCACCTTCAAGGAAACTATATTTATAGGATTGGTATATTAATTTATCAGGAATATTAAAAGGCAATTTTTATTTCTACGTTCGTACCGATACCGACGTAATTTACGGAGCGACTGACTAGCGTGCGCTTTCGTTTACGCCGAATTCAGAACTGAAGGGCTACCAGTTCCATTCTACCAAGCTCCAGACCAGCCCTAGACAAAACGTCGATGCGTTAATTCGAGCGTTACTCGAAAGGTGTGGAGAACACATGCGATCGACTAGTTTTTTCATACTGCAGGTGTTAGTACCTATTAGCAAATAGCTCTGATAATTGAGAGAAATTTAGAGCGTGTCTAAATAAATTTTCACATCATAAAAATGATTTTTTATAATACCCAATAATTCCAACTCAGAGGGGATTTGAACCCGCAACCTTTCTTTTATACGTGGATGCTCTAACAGAGATCTTTTTGTAGACGCAGGAAGTCGGTGGATGGAGAACGCTCAAGACCGTTCCTCACGTAACTCTTTGGGGGAGGCCTATGTCCAGCAGCGGACTTATACAGGCTGATGATGATGATGCAGATCAGAATCCATTGCTGCCTCGAAATAATACTACAATCAAGTGTAAGAAGCTTATTATATTATCTTATAAATAACTTTTTTTTTTTTATACGAAATAGTTAGCCTATTTCGTATAAAAAAAAAAAAGTTTGACCACAATCTCACCTGATGTTAAGTAATGATGTGGTCTACGGTGTAGCACGTTTGCCTAGAAGAAACCTATTCACTCTGGTCTTGAAGACACCCAAATTATAGGTATTCGGAAACACAGACGCCGGCAACGAGTTCCACTCTTTGGCTGTCCGCAATATAAAGGTAGACGCAAAGCGCTTGGTGCGGCAAGGTGGTATATCAACCATGAACGGATGTCGCATGTCCGTGCGTCTGGTTGTCCGATGATGGAATGGGGATGGGGGGACTAAATCAAAGAGTTCAATCGCACACTCTCCGAAATGTATCCTATAAAAGACCGGCTGGCTACTCGGCGACGATGATCGAGGCTCAGAAGCTTAGACTCAACTAAGTCATCATTACCTATGAGTCTTTTGGCTCGTCTTTTTATGAAAATAATAATAAATTAAAAAATTATAAACATTAATAAATTAATTTATAATTTAATAATAAATTTAATAGCCATCACTAGCACTAGGTTTGTGATGTCGTCATTCGGAACAGACGAGATACAAGTAGAGTCTGTGTCCGATACTCTAAAACCACTTATATGCGCAAAAGCATCTTCTGTATGGCTCCTTTTATTTATAATAAATTACCACAGTCATTGAGAGAAATGCCTTGTTCACTGTTTCAAAGGAAGCTGAGAACGCTGCTCATAGATAAAAGTTACTATACCATTGACGAATTCATGATAAAAATATAGTGTTAATTGTTAACATAAAAAATTCATTTTATTTTTTTTGACAAGGCTTATATAATATTTAATTGTTGTGTGTCTAGTCTCTAATTGTTTTTAATATTTTAATTAGTTCATAATGACATTCTTTTTCTTCTATTTTTTATTATTATTTGTTATTTTTTTTTATTAATTAAATTTTATTAAGATAAAATTGTAAATTAAATATTGTATGCCTAGATATAGGTAGAATACATTGATTCAATAGTATATAGTAATTGACATCTTTATGACATGAATTTCAAGCAAACAAATTATAATATAAATATAAATATATAAATAATATAAATATTCCGGACATATTCACACGGCCAACTGATCCCAAACTGGGCATAGCCTGTACTATGGTGACCAGAGACTGATATATATAATAGATAAATATTTAACACCCAGACACAGAACAAACATCTGTGTTTATCACACAAATGTTTATCCAGTGCGGGGATCGAACCCGCGACCTCTAGCGCAGAAGGCAGAGTTACTACTAACTGAGCTATGAGGCCTGTATAATTATACTTCGACTTTGACTTTAGCATTAACATAGGTTTAGTCTCTGCATCAGGGTATCGCTTAAATTCGGAGGATGACCAGGAGGCTCCATAGATCTGAAATAATACAAGCGTGCTTATACTATCTCTACCAAATAAATAAACCATGTGCTCTTTTTAAATGACTTCCAAAAGGAGGAGGTTCTCAAGTCGGCTGTATTTTTTTTTTGTTGTTACTGTGTTATCGTATGGTTTTTCCCGCGACTTCGTACGGTTGCTGCTATTTTTACATAAACTTTAAACTTAGGGGTTGTGTCGGGAATTTATTTCTGTGCACCCATACGTTACAACAGGAAGCTACCCTGAAAATTTCATACTCTTAGTAGGCTCTGCGTTGATTTTCAAAGAGAATAAAACCACTACGTTTGATTGTTAGTCAGTCAGTCAGTCAGTACCGTAAGAGTTATTATTGATGATGAATGGATGTCAGGATAAAGCGGAGGTACCTTCCAGGCAGCTTCAATTTAGAGCGATAAAATATCGCTAGGCCCAGTGGGAGGTACCTCTACTTCTGATTTGAAGGTCGTACCACCAATGAACACCAATTTCTATATGATAAAATTGGAAAAAGGTGAAAGTAAGTCTGGTCTGCTAACGTAGTGGGGAGCTAAGTGTATAAAATCTCAAACAGTTGTTGAGATTTTTTTTCACGTTTTCCAACGTGTTACAACAGAGACAAGAGTGGCGTCAGGTCCCGAACTTTTTAATAAATCGTTTTCAAAATCTTGATGCAAAGTGCCGTCATAAAGCGAACTACCACATCATACATCCGTACAATCACCGACACCTACAATTATTCAGGTCAGTTGCATTGTGCGCCCTGTGGCAGGATCTGCAAAACCAAATCATCTTTACGTCATATCCGGAGCTTACAAGGCTCACCGTTGACAGCCAAGTCAAGGAGGACATCATCATCAAAATTACTAATGAAACTCAAGCGTTACTTCGGATGGGACAAGTCCCATGCTTCCAGTTCCTTGCAGAGACGAGTAACTTCCTCCGACGGCAGGCTTGAGGATCGCGACGGCTCCAAGTGTTTCCTTCTGCTGACGCTACGTCTGGGAGCCGTGTCTGATGAACCTGTAATGGTAAACAAGTTCGATATACAAGGTGATTCATAACATAACATGTATCCCATCCAGAAAGGCGGTGATTTTATTAATAAAAAGAAATCAATTTTATTAATTTTCAGGTTTTCCTAGCTCATATGGAAAAACGTTACCCTTAAAGGATCACTTTGCTGTCCGTCTGTCTGTCTGTCTGTCTGTCAAGTAGTATGTTCAGCTGAGGACATCATACGGCTGGATTGATGATGAAACTTTTACATACACATGTAGAAACCGACTGTGGCGTGCTATCATAGCTATCATAAATAAAGGTATAGCAAAAAATTCAAAGAAAGTTAGGGTTTTTGGGCAGTCCGTCCGCGTTCGTTAGTGGTCCGCAGTTTTACATCAATCTAAAAACGGGAAGTGAGTTAAAATAGGATAACAAGATTTGATTTTCAGAGAGCAGTGAAACTGAATTAAAAGTTTTTAAATAAATTGGCCAAGTGCGTGTCCTGTCAACCTCGAACACAGAAGGCTTCTGAAGTTTTTGGCTTTGTTATGCGAGAACTAACATACATATGTTAGCGGGTGTGGCCGTGGTGGCCCCGGCTGAAGAATAGGCCCCTCCATATCTACCTATCCGCGGAGTATGGGCAAATCCCCCCACATGATAAGGAATTTCATCTGTCTGTGGGGGAGGCCATATTCAGCAGTGGACGTCGAACGGCTGAAATGATAATGATGATGTATGTTAGAGGTACAATGTATGTCGGTGCTAGTTATGATTGGACATCATCATCATTTCAGCCGTAGGACGTACACTGCTAAAAATATTCACAGACAGATTTCCAGAGCTAGTTTTAATCATGGAGGGGGGATTTGCCCATAAATACCACGCTGGTTGGCGGGTTGGTGAGCAAAGTTAGAGCTATCTTTGTGGAAATTAGGGACGGTGCTGCCCATCCCTAGCTTTTTTCCGTTAGTCGCCTCTAAATACATCTACGGTTATATGGATTCATCACCTTTCAGGTATATACTCTTAAACAGTAACCTACGTATTAAACTAAAACCGTATGGTTATGAGCATGGTAAGGGAGAGTACATTTTTTTTTCAATTTAACACTTTTTTTTGTGCAATAAAGGAGCCTTAAGAGGCGCACTTTAATCCTTTCACAACACTGATTCTTTCATCGACGGTCTTAGGCCACCTCAACATGGTCACTAACATAATACAGGATGACCATGAAAGAATCAGTGACACGACAAGAAGAAGAATGGGAGAGTATGTCGTGGATTCGATTCCCGCCCGTACACCTATGTGCGCTACTAGTGCTCTCAAACGGAAAACATCGTGAGGAAACAGAACCTAAAAATTCTAAGACATGTGATGTGACACGTGCACGAAAGGAGCCTCTTAGAGGCGCACTTTAATCCTTCCACTACACTGATTCTTTCAGTGAAGGTCATAGGGTCAAGGTCATCGTACCTCAACCTGGTCACTGACCTAATACACTGACGGACTGGCTTTATAGCTCAGTTAGTAGTAACTCTGCCTTCTGCGCTAGAGGTCGCGGGTTCCCGCACTGGACAAACATTTGTGTGATAAACACAGATGCTTGTTCTGTGTCTGGGTGTTAAATATTTATCTATTATATATATCAGTCTCTGGTACCCATAGTACAGGCTATGCCTAGTTTGGGATCAGTTGACCGTGTGTGATATGTCCGGAATATTTATTTATTTAGAAACACAGATGTTTGTTCTGTGTCTGGGTGTTAAATATTTATCTATTATATATATCAGTCTCTGGTACCCATAGTACAGGCTATGCCTAGTTTAGAACGAGTAAAAAAAAAGTACAGGGTGACCACGAAAAGCAAGCAACTCCGTATGGTTCTTATTTATTTATTTTTATTTTTATTTATTCAGGACAACAAACAATTACTCTTAAAAATTACATAACAAATCTTATAGAATAGGTGGTTCTTAAAGTATAATCAGCCCCGTTGTCCACAAATTAGGGTATACTTAAAAAGGGCATTGTGTAAGAGCGTGACATATTTGTAGGTAGGTATTTAAAAGACTACAATGTTTGAAGATAGGCTAACAAAAATATAGTGAGTGATGTGAACACATCATACATTATTTTAAGTTTAGGCTTAAGTTCTTGCTTGATACTGATGGATACTGAACGCTCCTCTACATCATTTACATCCCTGTCTTAGGTAGTCTGACGAGGAAGCGAGTCTGCCTTGAATATTTTATACCCCATCAGGCAGGTCGTCCCATTTCTCACATTTACTAATACCGCGTGCTGCTGGAAGGTGGACCTTCGCTGCCTACAAATAATAGCACATTTTGATTGTGTTTTATCTCTTTTGTTAATATGTTGCAAATATGAGTAGGTCATGTGCCTAGGTATAAGATAAGAACAAGTTTTGACCTGTTGATGAAACACCCGTGACATATCGAGGACTTGAGTGTCGAATCTAAGACAAAACAAAAAAAATTTTGCTTTTTATTTTACCTACTCTCTCACTAATTATTATAATGCAAAAGTTATAAGGATGTCGATATTTTTGTACTTAATGGATTGGAGTTTGGATTGGAATGAAATTTGGCATGTGGGTAGTAAATAGCTTGGAATAACATAATTATAAGCTAAGTAGGTACTTTATTTATTTCTACGAACAAGATAAGTTGATTGTCTTTGTAATGGGAAATTAGCGTATATTTTGGTAATCTATGTAGTTAAACAACATCAGATAAAAATATTTGGTTCCGTTAATTAATATTGAAAATTATTAAATAAAATCAAAAGTTGTTTATTGCAATAAAATCACAAGGATCACTTTAATCGTCTTAGAAAGCAGGCGATGCTACGCTTGTTCCTCGCGACCAAGCCTAGAAGAATTAGGCAACAAATACGGCGCGCGTGCCTATATTTTTTTTCGATGATCCTTTTTCACATAATGGAATGTAGAGCTTCAGTGTGGTGCCGATTGAACTAGGTGAGGCTCGAAAGAAAAGTCAGGTATTTTAATAGCTGATAAAATGTGATAAAATGACAAATGGTGAGATACAGCAAATATGCTTACCTGCATGGTGACCGTCCCCACCCTTTCGCGAGTGCCACTTCGGGCAGTTGTCACTGCTACTGCCGGTGACGTCACAGTAACGCTTTTTCTGTTCTGTGCTGAAGGCCTCCCTCATCAACCCTAGAAATATTGAGAACACTGATGGAGTGGTGGTAATGGCCCGGCCTTCCGATCCACTGGTTTTGGATTGGTATCCCGGTCGTGCAAGAATGGATTTTTCATTCGGAAAAATTATCTGCTTTATACTACTGCTCTCAAACGGTGAAGGAAAACATCGTGAGGAAACCGGCATGTCCTAGAACCTATAAATTCGAAGACAAGTCAAAGTCAAAAGGCGTATATTTCAATAAAATCACTAGGATCACTTTGAAACGTCTTAGAAACTAGGTGAAGCTATGCCTGTTCCTCGCGACCAAGCCTAGAAGAATCACGCAACAAACACGGCGCGCGTGCCTATCATTTTTTTGATGATCCTTTTTTCACAAAATGTGATTTAAAGCTTCAGTGTGGTGCCGATCGAACTTGGTGAGGCTCAAAAGACATGTGAGATGTGAACGAAACGAGCCTCTAATCTGCTCCACTCTGAAGCGCACTTTAATCCTGTCACTACACGGATTCATTCAATGACGATCATAGGCCCTTTTCTTCGAAATCAATATCGTACCCTAGAATATAATTCTAAGATCGATTTTTTTTTTAATTTTTAGAATACCGCTGTGCCCTACTTTTAATATATATAATAGTGGAACTAGTTTGCATGATAAAACCGTTGTTGTCGATTCGGCCTAGTGGGAGGTACCGGATGGGATCGACTTTCAATCCAAAGGTCATGGGTTCGAATTCCGCACCAATCGATTTTTCTGTTCAACAAAATTATGAGTGCAGAGGAAACCCTTAGCCAGCTCCGCAAGTATTGACCATGTATTTCATGATTATAGGTCCTGGGCCTGGACAAGTCTACTATCTAAAAATATCCCAGGCGCTACAGAGCATCCTGTAAGTGAGCAAAGAGAAGAATAGAATAGAATATAGCTTTATTGTACACCAAAAGAAAATACACAATCAAGGAAATAAAATAAATTAAAAATAGTGTGACAACGGGCGGCCTTATCGCTAAAAGCGATCTCTACCAGGCAAAATTTGGATGGACAGGCTATACAAAGTAGAAGAGGACGGTGGCGCACATAATAATAATAAGTGAAATAAAACTTTTTATTTAAAACTACAAAACCTACATACTAATATCATAAATAATATAAATGTATATAGATAAGATATATAAAATATTCATAATAAATATATAATATATAAATAAATAAATTTAGATAGGTAATATACAGGGTAGGTATATAAAGAGTTCCAAGTTGAAATTTTAGGACCTTGGGGCCCAGGGGTGTGGCTCTTATTCGATGCTTTATCTGATGCTGGAGGAGAGACCAATAATCAAAGGGCTGGTGGCTTACCTCAGACATAGAGCTGATAACAATGTTGTGTTTAATAAGTATTTAAAGGATTAATAACAGGTTGATAATGATATGTTAATATTAGTTAGCTTACCTTGTCCTTGCTTCAACCAGTCCACTGCAGTAGATGTAACATTTGAGTTATCAGATTTGTTAGTGATTGTTTTGAGCTCAGTCACAGGCTCAGAAGAATCCTGAAAGTGTTATATATATATAATAACTAGCTTCCACTCGCGGCTTCGCTCGCGTGGTACTTATGAGGATATAAAGTAGCCTATATGCTATTCCAAACTATAATCTAGCTTAGTGCCAAATTTCATCCAAATCCGTTCAGCTTGGTCGTGATTGAACCACAAACATCTAAACATCCACACAAAATTTCGCATTTATAATATTAGTAGGATATGAGTAGGTCTAGGTAGTAGTTAGAACTTGCTAAAGATGCGATTTCCAAATTTTGTCCTATTGGTCTCATCGATCATGAGGAGAGTCATGAGGAGGGAAGAATGTCATGTGACAAGAAGAGTGTTAGATATGAATGTGGCTGGATTTAGGAGTAGAGGTAGGCCAAAGAAAAGATGGATGGATTGTGTGAAAGTGGATATGGTGAAGAAAGGAGTGAGTGTTGAGATGACGACTGATAGAGGGAAATGGAAGAAGAATACATGTTGTGCCGACCCCACATGATGTGGGATAAGGGCAGGAATATGATGGTCTCATCGATCATCGAAGCACCAATCTTACCAGACATCGCGAGATCTCAGTTCGGGGCAAAACACTTATGCCAGCAATTTCATTTCATTCCAGCCGTTGGAAGTCCACTGCTAAAACATCGTCTTCATTACATGTGTGTGGAATTTGCCTATACTCACCGCGGGTTGGCGAGCGCAGTTAGAGCTATCGTAGTTAATAAAGGGGACGCTGCTGCCCATCCCTAGCTTTTACCCCTTAGTCGCCTCTTGCGACATCCACGGGTAGTAGATACGGAGGGCCCATTCTTCACTTCAGCTGGGGCCACCTCGGCCAACTCAGGCTGGCTAAGTGGCCTCACACCTTTAGTACATTTCTGTTTTTATTTGCAATAAAGAATAACTAAATTAATTGCTCACTACTCACAGGCACAGGCAGATACCGAAGTCCTCTAATACTGGGGTTATTTTCGACAAACGCCCAGAATTCATTGCACTTGTTCACGATGAACGCGTTGTCGTCCACGCCCTCTATTGGAGAGAAATCGAGCCTCAGATGCTGCATCCTGGCCGGCTCCCCGTACTCAGAATCTTGGAAGTTGGAGGTGCGGTGGAACCCCACACCGTGGTAGATCGGCGCGGTGAACATGCCAAGTTCAGACTCCTCTGAAATTAGAAGCTATCCATTCATATAATGTTGTGTTCCTGCGGTGAGTAGGGTTGCTAGAGCTCTTTAGGGATGGAGGGGTTCGGGGTTGGCAACGCGTGCGTGATGCCTCCGGTATTGCAGGCGCTCATAGGCTACAGTAAGCGCTTACCAACAGGTGGGCCGTATGCTTGTTTGCCATCTCAGTTGTATAAAATATATATATATATATATGATATTCGTCACTCACTAGGTTAGGTTACTGACAGGTAACTGACTACCAGCGCTGCTGCGCCTTGGTGGAGCAATCAGCTGAGATAGAACCTCCAAGAGGGAGAGGTCAAAAACCAATTGTAATGTAGGATGATGAAAGACGACGCTTCTAGTTGGCGCTATTCCTCGTAGGTGCAGCGCGTACCGGCTTATTGTGCTTATTACACATCAGTCGGTATACAGTAATTTACCTCATTGTGTCTATAATATAATAGAGAGTCTATATAATACTAGGTTTTAGTAAACAACCAGACGCACGGACACGCGACATCCGTTCATGGTTGATATACCACCTTGCCGCACCAAGCGCTTTGCGTCTACCTTTATAATGCGGACAGCCAAGGAGTGGAACTCGTTGCCGGCGTCTGTGTTTCCGAATACCTATAATTTGGGTGTCTTCAAGACCAGAGTGAATAGGTTTCTTCTAGGCGTGCTATACCGTAAACCACATTATTACTTAACATCAGGTGAGGTTGTGGTCAAACGTTAGCCTTTTTTATAAAAAAAAAATAGTTTACATAATTACTGGCTTTCGCCCGCGTTCAATCGCGTGGTACCCAGATAAAAAGTAGCATGTAAGTTATTCCATCCAGCAGGGCCATTTTAAAACATCAGAAATATTTCCGATCGGAAACGTCATCTTCTCTCAAACTTGATGTAAACATTGGTGATGTCCATTCCGAAATGTTTAGGAGCTGGTTTGAGAAAAGCTGATGTTTCTAACTCGACAAAAATAGGCATGATGGTCACGAAGTCTAGTTTCATGCAAATCGCGTAATCATATAAAAACGAATCTAAGTTCGTTAAGGCACGTAGTGTATTATATAGTATACGGGTTAAGGATTATTGAAACTTTCCTGCCGACTGTTCCTCCTTGACATCTACTGGCGCAGCATAACACTCGATCTCATGAACGCATCCTCTGGGGATGAAGCGATCGTCAAGGGTGATTGAGTCCTGGTTGTTGTCGGGAGTATTTTCGTCAATGGAGCAACGAGAATCGAGTTTAGACTTGTACATTGCTAGGTAATTAATATTTCGTAAAACTTAAAAAGTTAACGCTGATAGCTTCGTCTTTCCTTTCTTTTTTTCATTTTATGGCGTCTGCTGTACTACAGTCAATATTGCCAACGTCAAGTAATTCAGAATTTCAAGTAAGATCCAAAGAATACGGTGGCGGTTTTCTTCAAAATTTCAAACCGCATTTTTAGTCAAAAAATTAAATCACGTTTAACACTCCCGTTCTATTTGCTTACACTCGTGCTAAGGTCCTAAGCTTTAATGGTTAATATGCCACCGAGAGGCACAAAAGCTCAAAAAACATGAGAAAAAGAAAACGGCAGAGCTACATTCAAAAATTGCCAAAAATGGAATCCGTCCTACAGTTTTGCTCGGAGGAACCATAGAGTAACTTTTTATAGGAATTGCAAATAGGTATTTTTTGAATAAGGGTAAAAAAGTTGTTGACGTTTTAGACTGACAAGCACATGACTTTTGAAGCATTGCTTGACGCTTGTGATTTAGTACTAAAAAGTTACTGTATGTTAGTACCGTAAATTATTTAGGATACATGAGATCGCGAAGTTGTCTCACACTGAAAATGGGTGATTCCGAGTTCTCTACGTCGACCAGCAACCCTCGGGGCTCGGAGTCCTTTAGCTTGTTCGGCGACGGATCTTGTGGGGAGCCGCTAATGGCCCAGCATTTGGTGGTCGACTTCACACCCCAGGAGGAAATAGACAACGACTTTGTTAGGAGGAAATGCTGCGCGTTCTGGGATTTAGTTAACAGCCAGCCAGCGTTGCACAAACTGATGATGATGCCGGTAGTTTAAAAATATAACATCAGTCGTGGTTGTTTGCTTGTTAAGACTGATTATTTTTTGGTCATCTGTATTCGGTCAGGTGACCAGGTTGAGGTATGGTTGCCCTGAAAAGGGCCTATGACCGGGGCGGTGAAAGAATCAGTGTAGTAAACGGATTAAAGTGCGCCTCTTTGAGTCTTCTTTCGTTGTTGTAAGTGTATGTGGTTACCGTAGCCTATGAACGCTTGCAATACCAGAGGCATCACGCACGCTTTGCTAACCCCGAACCCCCTCCCCTTGAAAGAGCTCTACCAACCTTACCGCAGGAGCGCAACACTGTGAAACAAAGAATTTTATTTCGCTGCGATCTTTTGTAAGGCGGAGGTAAGTACCTCCTGGCAGGCTGCTTCAATTTAGAACGAGAAAATCTCGCTGTGCCTTACTCCTCCACGAGGCCAACAGAGATTTCCTCGAAATGAGTGCTGTTAAAATTAAATGAACCATTTCAGGAGTCGAATATTTATCGGAAAAATAATGCAGTGAGTGACTCCATATCCGAGGGTGAGCTGTTGGAAGTAGATGAGCCAGTTATACACGAGCGGACGGCGGTGTCGATGCTTGAAATTATAGAGGGAAAAGGTAGCTTAAGCTAAGAGTCAAGTATCAACGCGTCAATCACGTTATTGATACCTCACTTCACCTGGCCCCCAATTCTACTAATTCAATGACTTGAAAATGATAATCACATATGATCATTCAGTTACGATTGTCGCCACCTTCGTTTCTTTGATTTCATTGGTTCATTGGTTCCAAAATGACAGCCATTGATATACGACTGTGATAGCAGAATACCAAAAGTGTCAAAAGTGGCCATTTTGCCATTGAACCATTGTCATTTTGAAGCCATTGAATTAGTAGCATTGGGCCCCTGCGGTTGCCACGTGATTGCTGTGGTGCTCAGGACATGTTTTCACGAAGAAAGACCATCCTCTTGGCCAGAAAACACATGGTCCATATACTTGCGGAAATAACTAAGCCGCGGGTTTCCTTACGATGTTTGCCATCACTGGTTCAACCACAATATGACAATGTCCACGAAAGTTGCATAGAAAAATTGATTGGCACAACCACGATATGCTATATGGCCTGCCCAACTACCACTTCAACTTGCTATGCTAGTCCTTAGAGCGAAATCGGCTCCTAGTAACCTTGATCTGGTCGTTTTTCCATCAAATGAAGGGCCGTTCTACACTGCGCTCTCCCATGCGTGGGCTCTATCCTCTGGGCTATGTCAACTAGTTCGGATCTCCTCATTTTTCATTCGGCCTCGTATATACTTCGTAATATATCGTATCACGAATCATAGCCCCCTCTATAGCTCTATCAGTGACATGTGACTTCGTCTGGGGTCGGCCACACTTCAGCAAGGGCTTGAAATGACAGATCTCTATATCAATAGCTAAGTTCTAGGTCCTAGGTTATTAAGTTTAATGTCGGCGACATTGGTTCATTTACGGATTATATCACGTAGTGAAATTACGAGTATAGCTCTTTCTATAGTTCGTTGCGCGACTGAGCTTGTTTATGAGGCCAATAATTTGCAATCAAGTACCTATCTGGGTCATATGAGTATAAATATAAATAAATAAATATTCCGGACATATTCACACGGTCAACTGATCCCAAACTAGGCATAGCCTGTACTATGGGTACCAGAGACTGATATATATAATAGATAAGTATTTAACACCCAGACACAGAACAAACATCTGTGTTAATCACACAAATGTTTGTCCAGTGCGGGGATCGAACCCGCGATCTCTAGCGCAGAAGGCAGAGTTACTACTAACTGAGCTATGAGGCCAGTGAGGTATTAAATTGTTATTCCAATATCTCTTTTAGTTTATTCCAAATCCTATTCCCAGGTTTGATCGACCGAACATTCGAAGCGAAACTCCCACAGTCGCATTGTTCGCTCGCTTCCAGAGAATACCACGAGAATGAGAACACATCGGCTCTGGCTAAGACTTCCTCACTAAAAGACACAGGTATATATTATAATTAGCCTAGAAAAGTCGATTCAGGAGGCGTGGCCTGTGCCGTCATCCAGAGAGCGGTGCGAGCGGGCGTGGAGGGGCGCACGACGGTCTCGAGCTGCGCGCGCGCCTGTCGGACAGCACTTTTGCTTCACCGCCAGAGATGGACAGACGTTCTATTAATTTGTTGTTGAATTGTTTTGTCAAATTGATTTAAATTAGAAGTTCTTATTATTTTCATTCGTTATTGTTTTTTTTTAGTAAATATCGATCGTAGTTTATAATCTTATATATATTTAATCTTTAATGCACACAAAAAACAATGTACAAAAGGTCGGCCAAGGCATTATCTACCAGCCAGTCTGATTGGGTAGAAACAGGAGGTTGGAGGTTGTTGGAGGAGGTAGCGAGACTTTCTCGTTCTAAATTGGAGCAGCCCGCCTGGGAGGTACCTCCGCCTTACAGAATATCGCAGCCAAATAACATTATTTGTTTCAAATAGTGCTGTGTTCCTGCGGTGAGTAAGGTTGCCAGAGCTCTTTAGGGGGAAGGGGGTTCGGGGTCGGCAACGCGTGTGTGATGCCTCTGGTATTGCAAGCGCTCATAGGCTACGGTAACCGCTTACCAACAGGCGGGCCGTAAGTTTGTTTGCCAACTCAGTTGTACAAAAAAAAAAAAAAAAGGTTGGCGTGCGACAGATTGTTTAACTTAACTAAAAACTATACTATATATAACCATATACTATATTTAAATATATATATATAATACACTGCAATAGATTAACAGACAGTACAAAACAGTGTTTTATTAACATGTAGTGTAGATGCTAGATGTTCTTAAGGAAATGTTCACGAGTTAATCGTTTAAATGAATCCTTGGAGTCAACTTTTTTGATATTATACGGAAGTTTATTCCAAAGTCTTACTGCTACAACGGAGAAGGAGTTGCCACGAAAACAAGTGCTATGCTCAGGTATATCTGTATCTGCCAACTTAGTGCACCTCGGCAACACACTGAACCTCTACAACTCATTTTGCGAAAAGGATCATCAAAAATGATTGCGCGCGCGCCGTGTTTTTGCCTGATTCTTTTAGGCTTGGTCGCAAGGAACAGGCGGTGCTTCACCTAGTTTCTAAGTGATTTTATTAAAATAAACACCTTTTTACTTTGACTTTCAAATTGGACATCCCTGGTATTTTTAGTTAATATTTCTTCACTCTTCTCACACTGACAGCTGCCTGACATTAATGTCATAGAAAATTCTATCAAATATAATCCTTTTTGAAAGTATAAGGCAAATTTGCTATTGAAACTCACGACGATTAAAAATACGAGCCACGACTTTTATATCTAGCCTAATAAACTTATGTATTACCATAAACAGATAAATAAGTAAACTAACAATTGCAGTATGCATCTGCAGCGGATCTTGCTCGGCATGTTTCCAGCGGCGGCCGCAAGTTAGTGAGGTCGGCGCCGCTGCCTCCACCTCGGCGGCCGCAGCGGACCTCTGCAGGACGATGCAGGAGTGGGACAATGAACATCCCAAGTGAGTCTTTCCGAGATCGCAATGCCATCTCACTCTTTCTCTCTTGGTTACCCTGAATTAGTCCAAATATGACCTGCTAGGCTATTGCGTAAGCGAAATGGTAATGAAGATCGCAATTATAAGGATGATTTTATCAATTATAGCGATATCTGAAGTTTTTCAAACATGAAAAGGAAGAAGCTAAGGTCTTGAAGCTTTCCCTTGTCAAGTTTGGAACGTTTTGAATGTGGCTAAGATGATTAAAATTACCCTCAAAGTTACGAACTTCATTGCCATTCCGCTTAGGCAATTGCACCCCTGATTGAGGTAACTAAAGTGAAAACGAATTATAGCTCCACGCATAAACGTATCCTATAATTTGACCGACCTACATAACTAATATCTAATTTTCAACTTATTTCCTTAGATCCATGGACCCCCCTCGCCACCCACCAGCCCTCTCCCGATGCGCGATGCAGAGAAAGATGATCTCATAACCTTGAATCTTTACCTATTTTGTAGTCAGCTTTATTTTAGTTGGACTTTACATGTGATTTGTACCTTAGTTTGAATAAAAACGTAATTACAATTTCCAATGATTCCAAATTTTTTTTTAATTTAATTTAATTACTTTTCAGATTTCTTCCCTATACTTTTCATATCAGCTGTTTTTGTAATTTATCTTCTTTTATAACATTTTATTGTTGAACGTACGATATGTTCATCATCAAGCCAGCTATCTAAAATAGCTGAATAATTGAGTTTGAACTGATTTGACCCTAAAACAGCTCTTTTTTCATTGAAAAAGCATTCAATGAAAAATTTCTATTTTCAGATTTCCGTTTCGGGATAGGATACCTATTATGATGACCTTGTATAATTAGACTTGTATCTTTGACATGTTATTTAAAAAAACTACCTTTGTAGTTACTTATTTATTTTCCATCATCTTCCTGCCGGTGTCCCACATGAAATGGGGACGGCAAAACATGTATTCTTCTTCCATTTCCCTATATCCATGGAGTAACTTTCCTATAACACCCGTCGCTCATTTCTTTACCTTACTACCACAGAGTACTTTTGTATATATACCGGCTTACTACTTAGCCATGGTCATCCTTCACTTATTATAAATGTTTTGACATACCTTAGAGGGCCAGAAAAAGGTTATCTTTGCATGTTAACTCTTTGGAGGTCCGCTAAAAAAATCTTGTCAGTTTAATGACTGCCAAAATTAGTCATCGGAAATTATTTTTGTATTACCTATAAAATTAATTCAGTGAAATGGATGGAATAGAAGAACAAAAATGATTCAATTACCTAAAATCAAAAGAGACCCAAAGGAGACAGCCAACCTGTGCCAGTGAGTAATACAAACATTCAAACCAAACATTTTGTAACCGATCGCGCACCTATTGCTTGCCCTGTCTTCTTCTTGTCGTGTCACTGATTCTTTCTTGGTCACCTGTATTAGGTCAGTGACCAGGTTGAGATATGGCGGCCCTGAAAAGGACCCATGACCGTCGATGAAAGAATCAGTGTTGTGAAAGGAATAAACTGCGCCTCTTAGTGGCTTCTTTCGTGCTGGCCCTGTATCCAGCTATGATCTAGCTGTAAAAGGTTACCTCGGTTTATTATACAATAATAATAGTGTAGATTTTCAAATTAAATGATGCTGCATATCGTGATCCTATGAGGCATCAATAGGTAAACGATGCTCTGATCATTCAAGCTACATCACGTCATTTCATTTTGTCGTTTGCAGATGTCGACCCGTTTGCAAAAACCGTCGGAGACAGTGGAAGGGGCAGGAACAGAACACGTCGGCAGAGCTGCTTCTGGAAAGGAAACCACTGGCAGAATGCTTTAGAAGATGGCCCACGGTGAGGACCAACAGACGTATTACGGATAATAATAAATAAATAACACCCAACAGTCACACACACAGTCCTGACCTCGCCACTAGGATTTCCTATGTCGTGGGTATCGGAAACTATGAGTATCAATTGTACCACAGCACTCAGACCTGGCCGTGGTGGCCCCGGCTGAAGAATAGGCCCTTCCATATCCACCTATCCGCAGATGTCGTAAGAGGCGACTAAGGGAAAAAAGCTAGGGGATGGGCAGCAGCATCCCTCATTTTAACAACGATAGCTCTAACTGCGCTCGTCAACCCGCATGCCCAGCGTGGTGAGTATGGGCAAATCCCCCCACATGATAAGGAATTCCCTCTGTCTGTGGGGGAGGCCATGTTCAGTAGTGGTCGTCGTATGGCTGAAATGAAAATGAACTCAGACCTGGAACAAATATCTGCATACAATGCAATCATTTGTCCCGCAGCGAGAAACTAACCCGCACCTACTACGCCACCGTGGTTCTACCATTCTAGATGATTTATACAGCGTTAGGCGGAACTTTTTCTCACTTACAGGACGCTGTAATGCATGTTAATCGGTCTTTATTCTTTGTCACTTGAGCGAGCCCAGGAGTTTAAGGTCGCAAGCATCACCCAGTGTTATTTCATCTTGCTGATAACGAAACCTTTTCCAGAAAGTATACCCTAACAGCCCATGCCCGCTCTTCGGCCGCACCAAGCGAGTAACAGTCAAAGAGAGGAACACGTTCCTCACTCCTGACGTAGTCAGGATCTGCCAGGCGCCGGTCGACGACATAGTTGATACCCCGTATCTGAGATACGCTGACATGGCCAAGAGACTAGGTAAATTTTTAAACCGCCTTCTAATAAACTGGGCTTTGCAGACCAAGAAAGAATCAGTGCTAAGTAATTTATAAAGCTGGTTCATCAATTTAAAAATGGCAAATAAAAAGGATCATCGGAAAAAAATATAGGTATTATAGGTATTTTTGAACAAGCTTCAATTCCCGTCCGAAGATTTAGCCTCGTTAGCGTCGCAGGCATGTGTCTGACTGAGACTCAAGAAGTGCGGGTTCGATCCCGCAGCGGGACAAATATATGGATGGCCTATCATCATGCCCTATGCGTTTCATGGTAACTGCACCATGAAACGCATAGGGGACCCACGACTAGGGTTTGCAAATATTCAAAACTGTAGTATTCGAAAATTATATTGGAATATTTAGTATTTGGTGCTTTTGATAACTAGGGTTCACCGTCGCGCCTTTTTGGGGCATTCCTACTCGTTTTGTGATCTTCTTCTTGTCGTGTCACTGGTTTTTTCTTGGTCATCCTGTCTTTGGTCAGTGACCAGATTGAGGTATGGTGGCCCTGAAAAGGGCCTATGACCGTCGATGAAAGAATCAGTGTAGTGAAATGATTAAAGTGCGCCTCTTAGAGGCTCCTATCGTGCACATGTCACATGTCTTCGAATTTTTAGGTTCTAGGACATGCCGGTTTCCTCACGATGTTTTCCTTCACCGTTTGAGAGCACTAGCTTAGCGCACATACATTTTCCGAATGGAAAATCAATTGGTGCACGACAGGTTTCGAACTCACGACCTGTGTGATGATTTTCTGTTATAAAAACTACTAAAAATAAAATATAAAAGTTTCGATTATTACGAGTAGGGTCGGTATTTCAATTTGTGTGACTGTGTCAGGTGCCTGGGGCGCGGTTCACGCTTGCTGTGCGTTCTGCAAATGCGGTGCGTGCTGTCCGTGCAGCAAGTGCGAATACGAGCCGCGCGACGCGGACCGCGCGGCGACAACACGCGGCGACATGCGGCGATACGACGCACGCGTCAAAACTCACTACCAAGATATGAAGATCATGTATGACAAGCTTTGACGCAATAAATCCAATCAAATCCGTCATGTTCTTTTATTAGACAAATTGGCAATGGATGACTCAAGGTCAATAATAATAATAATATAATATAAATTTTATTTCAGGTAACTTAAGAATAGTACAGATGGTAAAAACTAATTCTAAGACCCATAGAAATATATACCTTAACCTAAAATATATAAAACACCTATTAATTATTTAAAACATTGTGACTACTGCGACGTGTCGATGTCGCAATCAGGGTGTCAGCTGACGACGGTGCACGGCGGTGTCCCCTTGCAGGCGGCCAGTGAACCTTCAGAACTTGACACCCTTCGGCCAAAACTCTTCGCTTAGGTAGGTCGATAGATGTTCAGTTGGAACTCTCACCATAAATGAATTGAAGCTCACATTATGGCGAGAATTCAGCTTCTCGACCCGCAGCGAAAGTCCGGTCTTCATTTTGAGGTACTCCTCCACAGCCTTGGTCTCCACGCAGTAGTGAACGCGTGAGACGTAGAGCTGGGTAGTTGGTACCTCCGCTTTAAAACAGGAGTTCGGGTCTTTCGGCCCAGTACCGCACTGGTTCCGACGACTGGGCTTACGGCTCTTGCGAACTACCACGGTGAATCCTTCCGCGTCACAGGTTCCCAGGGGCTGGCGCAGGCGGAGCACTACGTGATGGTTCACAGGGCAGCTTCTTATTCCCCTTCCTTGTAGAGCGCACCGGACGCTGCAATGGCATAGCTCTCAGAATAAGCAAGTTGAAGTGGCAGTGGGCAGCCAGTAGTACGGTTCAGTGGTCCGGTTGGCTATGGAAGATCTTTTTTTTCAGGCCGCTAATTGCCTGTAGCTCTCAGAACCGACAACCGTTGGGGAGTAAAGGTACTCGAATGGCGACCACGAACCGGGCGACGCGACAGCGGCACCGCTACGTACAGCCAAATGCACCTTGTAATAATCATTCCGCAAATTTTAGTGCACGAAAAAATTCTTAGCCACTATTATTCGACTTTATGCCGTAGCTGTGGCGGAGTACTGGTCCAAAAAGATTTTGTCCCCCTGAACCATCGACACGACAGAAGAAGAATTCGACTTTATCCTTTTGTTTCGTTTTGCCGTCGAAGCATACATAGATGGTTAGTAATATTTGGTAATATCTTGATACATACTAGGTTCGTGACTTTTATAAGGAAAAACGCAGCTTATTCACATTCATGTTCTGCTCATTGGACAGGACTTACATTAAAATTGTGCTTAAAAATGATAGGGTATTTTTTTGTAATAACTTTGGTGTTAACGATTTGTCATGGTAAGTGTCTAGTTTCTAGTTAACTTTCAATTTTATTTAATACTAGCTTCCGCCCGAGGTTTAGCTTGCGTGATACCTACTACGTAAAAATTAGCTTAGATGCTATTCTAGGTAAAGAACTTTATCTAAGTATTCCAAGTTTTAAAATCGGTTCAGCCGCTACGGCGTGATTGAACAACAAACATTCCAGCCAAATTTCATTGCCCTGTCTCTATATTTATGAAATATCAGTTTTTGTAAAGTGTAATATGTGTTTTTGAAAACTTAAGAAGCTGTCGGAATAACCACAAAATCAAATACCAACTGCGTTGTTGAACAAGAGTGTGCTATGTATGGCTGTTCGTGTGTACAATCACCTACCTAAACCTTTACTTGATACTTCAAGCCTTGTAGTATTGTATTGTGCCAAAGTGAGACTGAAAAAGTGACTATTGGAAAGGGCTTATTATTCAACCCATGATTATTTAAATGACATTTTTTGTAATAGCACTATTTTATTGTAATTTAAAGCTCTGACATACCTACTGATTTTTTTTGTAAATATGTATATTGCATGCGTACAACGCTGAATATGGCTGCTCCTATTTGTATTGTATTATGTAACAACTGTACCTAACCTATATTACGCAATAAATTACTTTGATTTGATTTGATTTGAAGGGCAAGTAAGGTATGTGAATCATACACCCTAGGATCTCACTTCTGGATTTTATTTTTCTCCCGTGTAGGTAATGGTACGGAGGCCTCATGGCATGAGTTCTACTCGTACTTGACCGTCTTTATTTTTTTAGGACATACAAAAGAAAATGAGTTCCGATTTGACTATACGTTCAGTAAAAATGCAGACGGATGGCTGAAACTGCACAAGGTGCCAGCAATATGGCAGGAGGCGCGGCTTCGATGCCACGCTGAAGGTAAATCATCAACATACACGAAGTGTCTTTAAAACTCTTTGTACATACTATCATCAGTGGATGCACAACTAAGGCACTTGTTCCACCACTGACGAGGAAACGATTAGCTATCGACAATTTCCTCGCTCAAGAAATAAACAATAGATGTAGATCCCGTGTCAATAAAGAGATATTAATTTATCGCTGGCTGTTCACATTGCCATCGAGAACTCTCTTTTCACTAGTTTGACGAAGGCTCATGGAAGTTTGAAAAGGTCGAATGTATATCCTTTATTTATTTAGCCTTTGCCTCCATTAGCATAAGTCTTCAATCCTATTTCCAGGTAGCACCCTCGCTTCTCCGCTGACCAACAAGCTAAGGTTAGCGATCCTAGACTACGTGGCACAAGCAAATGGTACGGCACCGTACACCATCTATACTGGCGTCCACGCATCATTCTCCAAAGGAGTCTATGCTTCTGTTGAAGGTAATCTTACTTCCTACTATCCTACTCCTACTAATCATACTTCACACTAACCCTTCCTACTAGATGCCCTATTTCTACTTCTATGCCTAAGCTCATTTTACTGTTGACTTGTCCTCTTGACACAAAAGCCTCCTCCATTTCTTTCCATTGTCGCTTGTCTCGTACAGCTCTCGTACACAGCGGGCCTGCAGCTTGCCTGAGCTCGTCATCATGTGGACATGGAATCTGTCCTGACGGAAGACCAGCGTGGATTGTAATCTTACAACCCACATTATGCTGAGTTAGGGTCCGTTTTGCTGCATTTAGTTCATAGTTATTATCTTTTCTTAGTTTTTACCTACTCTATTTTACATTACTTGAGTAACTAGACCATTTTGTTGTTATTATATTGGCATATGCCCCGCCCCGTCCATCTCCATTTCAGAGTTTTGGGTAAATCCTCCAGTTTTGTGATTTTTCTCAGTGTTTCTCAGTGTTGTTGCTCTTTTTCTGTACTTTCTGTGGTATCCCAACATACTTCTTTTCATGCTTCTACTAGATGCCCTACTTTAGATCAAACTTTATTGCCTAGACGGGTATTCAGTGGATAGACAAGGTTCCAGACCGTTTGCCGTGGCACTCTTGGGGTAGACCTATGTCCAGCTGTGGTCTTCCTCAGGCTGGTGATGGTCCTATTATTTTACCTATTAAACTGTTGTTTAGGCGTACCTCTGTCGAGGCTGTCCATCAGCTGGGCGCCAGGAGAGCCCAACAACTTTGAGAACTCCGAGAGCTGTCTCGCGATGCTAACCTCGCGTGACGGCACCATTCGGGATGTGAAGTGCACCGAAGTCTTCCCGTACGTCTGCTATAAGAAGAGAACTCGGGCCTTGGTGATTAACGAATGTGGAACGCACGATTCAGGTAAAGAGGATCTCTTATTCCAGAGGCAAAGTATGAAGTAGAAAGCGGCCGCCCGCGGCTTCGCTCGTGTGATACCTACATAAAGTTGCCTATATGCTATTCTAGTCAAAGAACTCTATATATTCCAAGTTTCAACGAAATTGGTTGATCCGTTACGGCGTGATTGAAAAACAAACGTCCAAACATCCTCACAAACTTTCGCATTTATAATATTTCACTTTTCGACCGTGAAAAGTGAATACCTAATTTACTAGTTTTTGTGGGCACCCTTTTCGTGACACCATACAAAAACGGTACTTAAGCTATTCATGGTCAAGAAGTGAAAAGTGAGAACTCACTGACTTTGCAAAGTCAACTGCAAGGTGCCTGCTGTAGACTGTAGTCATACAGGGACAACCAGTACTTTTAGAGTTGATTTCAGATTGCATTATTTTTTGACCTGGAAGCCCAGTGTAACAAAGATTTTAAGAAACACCTTTAATAACTTTTGCACCAGAGGGATTCAAACCCGCAGCTTTGCCTAGAATCGGCAATGCGATACCAACTAGCCATTGGCCTATAGAAATAAGAGTTTGCTTACGTAGCACGGCGCGTTAGGTTTGAAGTCTATCTCCTACTAAATGAAGCAGCATACCTTTTCCAAAAATCGCTGTAACAACAAAATTTTTATAATCACCCTAGAAAATAAATAAATAAATAACACCCAACATTCACATACATAGTCCTGACCTCACACTAGGATTCCCTAAGTGACGGGTATCAGAAACTATGTGGTAGGTACCAACCATGGTACCACAACACCCAGACAGACCCGGAACAAATATTTGCAGATCATGCAAATATTTGTCCCGCAGCGGGAACCTTCTTGCGTCTCAAACGGGCACTTGCCTGCTACGCCACGGAGGTCAATAATATGTTTGGCTACTTTCCCTAGCTTAACACTAAAATGCTATGTCTTTAGGGTACAACATTGACGCTCGCACGGGAAGCTGCTATAAGTTCCACCGGAGTGGGCTGAACTGGGCCGCAGCATACATGACCTGCATGGCCGAAGGGGCTCACCTGATCGTCATAAACAGTGACGCGGAGTCGCAGGTCATAAAGGAACTCTACGCCAAGAATCCAGATAGCTCAATATTCGCTCAGAGACCTTATTATGCATCAATCGGAACATACGATGCTGGAGATGGTGGATGGTGGATGACCATTCATGGTAGGTATGATAAACGGATTGAAATGGATTGGGCTGAGGTGCAAGATCGGCTGGTCAACTACCGCGTCAGAACAATCACCAGTTCAGCCGTAGGATGTTCACTGCTGAACATAGGCCTCCCCCACCATTTTCCAGAGCGAGTTTCTATCATGTAGGGGGAATATGCCCATACTCAATACGCTTGGCACGCGGGTTGGTGAGCACAGTTAGAGCTATCTTTGTTAAAACTGGGGACACTGCTGTCCATCAAGTAGCGTTTTTTTCCCTTAGTCGCCTCTTATTCCCAGGGTAGGTAGATAAGGAGGGGCCTATTCTTTAGCCGGAGCCACCACGGCCATAACAATGCATGTTTAATAAGCTTGTAGGGTTTGCACAGAGGGACAACAACACGCCCCATTTTGGGAAGACTGTAGGTCTTTGCCTGTGCAAAGACAATACACTTAGTAGAAGTACAGGGAATTCTTGAATAACTTTTTTTTTTATCAACAAAGGTTGGCAAACAAGCTTAAGGTCCACCTTTTGGTAAGCGATTAACGTAGCCGTATATTTACCAATAAAATCTTGTATCTTGTATGAACGCTTGCAATACGAGAGGCATCACTCACGCGTTGCCAATAAGGAATCAGTACTCTGGACGATAGTCATACTGTAATTATGATTTCAGGTGAGACCCCGACAGAGGCAGGGTTCGACAAGTGGCAGCCAGGAGAGCCGAACAATGGCACGCAACCCTTGGGGGAGTTCTGCGGCGTAACGAACCGCGAGCATGCTGTGTTGTTCGATGCCCCATGCAACTGGATCTTGCCCTTTATATGCGAGAAGAAACCGGAAAGCCTAGAAGAACCTGATGAATTTCAATATTAGTCAGTTGTCACATTTATCTACACCTTATTAATATCCCTAAACTATCCTTGATAAAATCATTGTATAACATAGGCTATATTTTATTTTGATTAATATAAATTTTCATTCTGAAAACTCAATATTTGTAAATCAAGTCGGACCGCTTGGCTTAGGTCCTAAGTAAATGATTTAGATTAGATAAAAGATTCATTTAAATTAGATTAGATTAGATAAAATCAAAGATCATGGTGATCTGAACTCTGTTTTCTACTTGTAGTCGTAGTCGTAGAAAACAGAGTTTAACATCATGATGATGATGATGATAATATAATTTTAGTTTAATTTTCAACTGTTATTATTATTATTTTTCTGTTAATAAAGTTTTATGTAATTTTATTCAACAAAGATTAATTTTCATTATCACACATTAATACAGGCAATATTTCATTTTACATTCTATATAAAAGTAATATATTATCTAGCTATGGTTACTCGCATTTACTCAATCTAGCCCTACTGCATGTTTTTTTTTAAAGTTGGTCGCGAGGGACAGGCGTATCTTCAACCACCTAATCCACCTACCTAGTTTTTAAGACGTTACAAAATACAAAGTGATCGTTAAGATGGTATCGAAATAAACGACGAACTCGGTGGCGAATAAATATAGGTACCAAAAAAAAACGTATGGAAATAATTATCTAAGTTCAATTACAGTTCAAGTCACCAGGTTGCATTTGATTGTGGTTATCGAATCCGGTTTCAGTTGGGGCTTATAACCGCATAAAGTTACTAAAAACAACGCGTTTTTGGGAAAAACCGCGAATAATTTGCATTTTAGCTTTGACCATCGTTTCGGAACTACCTATTTGAATGTTTTATAAAATGTTGAAGATACTTTATTTAATAACGTTTTTGGTGTCGACGATCTTGGGCCACCACGGTGAGTAGTTTTTTTTAAGGGCGCTTCGCTCGATCTATAAATAAATAACACCCAACAGTCACATACTTACTAGTCCAGAGCCCACACTGGGATTCCCGGGGATTCGTCGTGGGTATCAAAAACTACGAGTACCATGCTACCAAAACACCCAAGACCCAGAACAAATATTTGTAGATCATGCAAACATTTGACCCGCAACGGGAACCCCTTGCGTCTCAGACGGGCACTCACCCGCTGCGCCACCAAGGTCTTCAATGCCGGTCGACCGTTAGTGGTCTATTACATTTACCTAGCAATGACATGACAATGCCCCCAACAACTTTGACGATTTTGTTTAGGCGGTGACTTAAGGTGGTAGTATCAAAGAATTTGGAATTTGAAAGAATTGGCTGTGGTGGCCCCGGCTGAAGAATAGGCCCCTCCATATCTACCTATCCGCGGATGTCGTAAGAGGCGACTAAGGGAAAAAAGCTAGGGGATGGGCAGCAGCGTCCCTCATTTTGACAACGATAGCTCTAACTGCGCTCGCCAACCCGCATGCCCAGCGTGGTGAGTATGGGCAAATCCCCCACATGATAAGGAATTTGCTCTGTCTGTGGGGAGGCCATGTTCAGCATTGGACGTCGAACGGCTGAAATGATGATCAAGGAATTACCGGCTTTGTATGTTTAGTTTGTTAGAGCATAACTTTCGAGACGCCAATCCGATGTGCTTGGAATTTAGCAGGTCAACAGGCTGTACTATCAAAATTTACTGTTAAGAATATGATTAGAACTTTCTATATACACTGATTCTTTCACCGACGATCATAGGCCCTTTTCAGGGCACAGACAAACGTGGCGTGAACGTACTTGTAGTTACTAATAGTGATGATCTCGTCGTGAATTTTCTCTAGATGTTCCTGAGTACAGACCCGATTACTCATACAGCGAACGGGCAGGCGGTTGGCTGAAGCTGCATCTGGTACCGGCTATCTGGAGCGACGCGCGAATTCTATGCCGCGCTGAAGGTAACTCATCCAAGCCTGACTTCACTAATAGCCTCCTTCCTTTGTTTGAGCTGTAACATTTCATCTGTCATCAGAGTCATCACTGTGACTTGGTCGCTATCTATTGGTTAAAGTCGCCCAAGGGGCTATGGAGAGAGCATAGAGTAATTATACCTACTTATTACAATGTGCCTACTAATAACATATGGCATCGCCTTAGGGATAAAAAAAAACCTGTTATGATGTTATACTGTATTCTAAATAAATAAATAAATTTAAAAAAAACTTTGTACTATGCTCTGAGTTTCACTACGTGATAAGATCCGAAATGAGGAAATCCGTAGAAGAACCAAGGTCACCGGCATAGCTCTCAGAAATAGCGTAGTGTATTATAATAGTCTTTGAGAAATAGCAAGTTGAACTGGCAGTGGGCAGGCCATATAGATCGCAAAACTGACAACCGTTTGGGAGTAAAGGTTCTCAAATGGCGACTACGAACCAGGCGACGCAGTTTTGGAAGGCCCACCCGATGGACCGACGACATTGTGAAAATCGAATGCCTTTTCTTCTACAAATCATATGAGCTGGTGGCCAACCCTGATGATGGAGTTTGTATGGTTTAACGATTGGATAACATTCCAAGTTGTAAGAAGAAGATTTTGAAATATACCAATGACGTGTGTTTCAGCATCAATTAATGTTTACAGGAGCTGTTCTAGCATCTCCCCTGACGCAGGAGCTACACAGAGCGATGGTGGTGCACACATTGCAGAGAAGTTCAGTTAGCACTATATTCACTGGCGTGCACACCACATACGGCAGGGGCGTCTATACTTCCGTTGAAGGTGAGATACCAGCGGTCTATATGTTTAAATCGAGCATTATTTAAATTATTCGTCATCATCATGGCATCATCAGAGGAAAAAAGTGCGCAAAGATAAATAAATAAAATAAAAATAAATAAATATTCGGACATATTCACACGGTCAAGTGATCCCAAACTAGGCATAGCCTGTACTGTATATATAATAGATAAATATTTTAACACCCAGACACAGAACAAACATCTGTGTTTATCACACAAATGTTTGTCCAGCGCGGGGATCGAACCCGCGACCTTTAGCGCAGAAGGCAGAGTTACTACTAACTGAGCTATGAGGTCAGTCGAAGGCCAGATATCAGTTATATGTGATCATTGAGCATCCATGTGCACTCAGTAGGTAATATTTGAAGTCATCAATTCTGATAGGCTGTAAACTCAAGAAAACCATTATTTACGAGAACTTAAACGGCAACAATTGGGTTTCCCTAGTGTGAATGTGTTTGGGCGAGGTCATTGATTTTTTGATTTTATAAAATCGTTCAAAGTTTTATAGATAATACGGAAGATTGTCTTATGTGGCACATACACAGACGAGTTGTCTCCTCTGTGTAGGTATCCTGTCATGGTCAAAAAAAGAATCGAGGGAGTGGTATTTCGATTTGTAAGTAGGTAGGGTTAGAGGGTAATAAATGCGAGTACCATAACTAGTAAAGAAATTAAATTCACATTATAGCGAGACTCCAACTTCTCGACCCTCATGGTGAGGCCGGTCTTCTGCTTGAGATACCCCACCATCCCTTCTGCCTTCACGGCTTAATGTACCCGCGACACGTACATTTGGTAATGTCAGCACCAGTTTTTTTTATGAAAAGAAACCACTAACGATCCTGTAGCTTTTACTTACTGTACCTTATTGTGCTCTATTGCTTGTTTTAGGAGAACCGTTGTCAGATCTTGCGATCACATGGGCTCCAGGTGAGCCTGACAACTATGAGAACTCGGAGAGTTGTCTCGCTATGCTGGTCTCCAGCAACGGCACCATGGGGGATGTAAAGTGCAACGACGTCTTCCCATACATCTGTTACAAGAAGAAGACACATATTGGACGGAATAGATGTGGAACACCTGACCCTGGTGAAGACTTCTAGAGCTCATTTACCTGCCTGTTCATCAGTTGCTTATAAATTTTAGTAAAACTTTGAGCTAAGTACTTAGAGAAGTAGAAATTATAATAATACATAATGATTTTCATGTATGCTGAAGGCCAATTATTAAAAGTTTCCACTGATAGTAATTGTAAAGACACAGGTTCACGAGGACGACAAATAAAGGAAATAATTATGGTAATAATAAGGAAAAGTCTCTAGTGAGCAGGGTCTATAAAAACACTAGATTAACAATAAAAGTTGCACTTATTAGATCAAAAATTAAATTTTTTTTTGGAAATTCTAATGATCATCGAAATAATTTGTTTTTAATCATCATTGGTATTCACATGTTTCTAAGCAAAGATGATTGATTATAGCGTCAAGTTGTGTCGATTGAATTTTCGTTTACTGTTTTTCAGGTCAAAATAATTAAATGTTTTCGGAAATAAGATTCAGTTCCATTGCATTATCAATGTGGCTTAATAATAATTGTTGCAGAATATAACTTTGAGTCACGAACGGGCAAATGTTACAAGTTCCACCGGCGCGGGCTGACCTGGTCCAGCGCTTACATGACCTGTGGGTCTGAACGAGCCCACCTTGCCGTTATCAACAGTGAAGAGGAGTTTACAGCCCTGAGAGATCTGTTCGACAAAAACCCTGGTAACGAGATCTTCTCCATGCATACAGAGTTTGCAGCCATCGGCTTCTCCGACCCGAACGATGGTGGATCTTGGATAACCATCCATGGTAAGTTATGTGAAACTTCATCTATGATGAAGTCATAATCTGATGATATTATGATTGGATCTACTGGTGGTAATGCTAAATAAAAAAGGTCCTAATAATCAAAAATCACTAGGAACTGGGTAGGTATGTACCAAAGACTACTAATGTATACTGGTATGTACTTACTTCTGAACTAACATAATGTAGGTACCAAGTTGTGGGTATAAGTGTTTGTTTTTTTATTTTATTTTCAAAGGTTATCACTTTTGTAGGTAGGTATTATTGTTTTCTTTTTTTCTCCCACTTTTAGATACCTACGTGGGTACTTGTGCGTACGTAGGTATATATATTTCTATAACTATGTAAACTTATATATATTTAAGTAGGTAAGTTATTTCTAAGTTTAATTGTCACGCCCACCATCTTTTTTGCACGCCCAGGATGACTGGTAGAAAATGCTTTAGCATTAAGTCCTCCTTACACTAAGTTTAAGTGTGAAAGTATAAATAAATAAATAAAGAATTTTTTTTTTCCAGGCCAGACTCTCAAAGAAGCTGGTTTTGAGCGATGGCAGTCAGGAGAGCCGAATAACGCCTCCCAACCCGTGGGAGAGTTATGCGGAGTCATGTACAGGGGCAATGGTAACTTCTGCGACGCTCCGTGCTACTGGCCTTTGGCTTTCATATGCGAGAAGAAACCAGACGGACTCGAAGTTTAAAATGAATTAACATGTAGGTAAATAGGTACTGATAAGTGTAGTTTGAAATATTCTGTAATAAATTAAATCATAAACTGAACATAAAACATATATTTTCTTTCTTTCTTCCTATAAATTAAACATTATAATAAATAGGTACAGTTCATAATTGATAATTCATTTATTTGCGAAACACTACTGCTGCTCCTGCGAATTTCCACCCGTTCTTCCTCCAAGGAGCATCCGCAAATCAGCGAGGAGAGAGGAAAATCAGCCTTAGAAATGGAGCAACAATATTATCGATATATTATAGAGATAAAATTTATATAAAGTACTTATTATAATATCTAGTTATGGTACCTCGATATAAGTACTCGCATTTATTCCATCTACTTGATTTTTTACAGGCGTAGCTTTGCGTACCATGTTTCTAAGACGTTACATACAACTCAACGTTACGTTCAACAGTTCAACTCACCAGCTTGCATTTGATTGTTTTTTTTTTGAACTGAGATGACAAACAAGCATACGACCCGAGTTGGTAAGCGGTTACCGTAGCCTATGAGCGCTTGCAATACCAGAGGCATCACGCACGCGTTGCCGACCCCTCTCCCCCTCCCCCTAAAGAGCTCTGGCAACCTTACTCACCGCAGGAACACAACACTATTTGAAAAAAATAATGTTATTTGGCTGCGATCTTCTGTAAGGCGGAGCGGAGGAGGACCACCCCAGGCAGGCTGCTCAAATAGAACGAGAAAATCTCGCTGTGCCCTACCTCCTCCTTGTTGAGGCTCATGAGCGCATACTGAGTCATAATTACTATAAACAACGCGCTTCAACGAAAAAACGCGAATTATCCGCATTATAGCTTTGTCCATCGTTGGGGAAGTACCTATTTGAATGTTTTATAAAATGTTGAGGAAACTTAATTTACTAACGTTGTTGATATCGACGACCTTGGGCCACCACAGTAAGTAGATTTGTTTTTTTACGGACGCATCGCATAGCTAGTTAACTTCATAGACCACTAGTCTAGCCAGTCGGCATAGATGACCTTGGTGGCGTAGCGGGCGAGTGCCCGTCTGAGACGCAAGGGGGTTCCCGCTGCGGGACAAATGTTTGCATGATCAAGTCAATGTCAAAAGGCATTTATTTCAATAAAATCACTAGGATCACTTTGAAACGTCTTAGAAACTAGGTGAAGCTATGCCTGTTCCTCGCGACCAAGCCTAGAAGAATCAGGCAACAAACACGGCTTGGTGCCTATCATTTTTTTCGATGTTCCTTTTTCACAAAATGGAATTTAAAGCTTCAGTGTGGTGCCGATCGAACTAGGTGAGGCTCAAAAGAAAAGTAATCTAATTATAATCCCTAATAAATAAGAGCTTATAAAAATGTGAAAAAAAGAAGACAAATGTGAGCTTCAACAAATGATCTAAGGGCTACACGCTACACTTGATGAAATATGTACCAAATCTCTATATAAAATTAAATAATACTTAAAATATGATGCAAGCAAAAACTGTAGACACTGCAACTATTTTGCAGTGTCTACAGTTTTTGCTTGCATTTTAGCTGTAGGGCAGAGCGACTTCAGCTCTGCCCCTCAGATCCGCAAATATTTGTTCCGGGTCTGAGTGTTGTGGTACCATGGTACCCGTAGTTTCTACGACACGGGAATCTAGTGTGGGGTTTGTATTGTTAATCATTGATTCCTTAAGTTAGGGATCTGAAAATTCATATTTTGTATTTTGGTAAGAAATAAAGAATGTTTCAACATTTTCGCAAAATTATCCCTTAATGGGTAGGTAAAATAGGGGGTGAGCATTATTATAAATTGGACGAAGTCGCGGGTAACGTCTAGTATAAATAAATAACACCCAACAGTCACATACATAGTCCTTACCTAGGTCCACCTGTGTCAGAAATCAGTGAGTATCAGAAATACATCTTCATGTCGTATCTCTGATTCTTTCTTGGTCACCTGTTATAGGTCAGTGACCAGGTTGAGGTATGGTGGGCCTGAAAAGGGCCTATGACCGTCGAATCAGTGTTGTGAAAATAAATAAAGAAATACATGAAGTGGGGTGTCTCCTGAAAGAGCTTTGTTTATACATTCGACTGTTTTATATGACTAGACTGTTTCGATTCTATTGTTTTATACATTTGACAGGCCTCATAGCCCAGTTGGTAGTAACTCTGCCTTCTGCGCTAGAGGGCGCGGGTTCGATTCCCGCACTGGACAAACATTTGTGACTAACACAGATGTTTGTTCTGTGTCTGGGTGTTAAATATATATCTATTATTTATATCAGTCTCTGGTACCCATCATGCAGGCTATGCCTAGTTTGGGATCAGTTGACCGTGTGTAATATGTCCGGAATATTTATTTATTTATTTATTCGGGTTGGCGAGCGCAGCTAAAACTAATTGTTGATAGGGAATTCTACTGTCCGTCCCCTATCTGTTTTTCCCTGAGAGCCTCTTACGACATCCACGGTTATGAAGGGGCCTATTCTTCAGCCGGGGCCACCTCGGCGAGGGGATACTTACCTACTTATTTTTTGTATTCATTTATTTGACTGGCCTCATAGCTCAGTTGGTAGTAACTCTGCCTTCTGCGCTAGAGGTCGCGGGTTCGATCCCCGCACTAGACAAACATTTGTGTGATGAACACAGATGTTTGATCTGTGTCTGGGTGTTAAATATATATCTATTATGTATATCAGTCTCTGGTACTCATAGTACAGGCTATGCCTAGTTTGGGATCAGTTGACCGTGTGAATATGTCCGGAATATTTATTTATTTTTAATATTTTATTTTAGACACTGTTATTGTAGGTTTCCATTTAGTACCTACCTATATATTTGTTTTGTTATTATATTGCGCCTACCTGCGTCCTTAGCATTACTCATTGTTTATTAATGCGTATTTATTTATTTTAAACCTATTTATAACGTTATCTGAGAATGTTTCCAGTTTGTACCTGTCTGTGTATTTTGTTATAATTGCAATGATCCCACTTGTGTTATTTATTACGTACACAAAAACAAGTTTTATATACAGATAAAATAATAGTACTGAGGCGCGCGTCTTACTTGCTTGCTTGTCATGTCACTGATTCTTTCTTTGTCATCCTGTATTAGGTCAAACAAAGCTACTTCAAGTGACACCCCACTTCATGAATTTGTATAATAGAGCATTTTCATTCATTGAAAATATCGATATTTTGCAAATAAACTTTATTGCCAATTGGGTGTAGAATTTCGGGATAGCATTCATTATTTTATTATATTGTTTTTATTAATTTATCCAATTTATTATTATGCCGTGTATAGTTTTTTTAAGTTTTTATGTATAATAATAATGTATGGATTGAAATAAATGATTAATAATAATAATACATAATATTATGATCACCCACCTTGTTTATGTAACAAAAAGACAAACGTGGCGGCGGTCTTGTAGAAATTGATAGTGCTGATCTTGTCATGAATTTTCTGCAGATGTTCCTGAGTACAGACCCGATTACTCATACAGCGAACGGGCAGGCGGTTGGATGAAGTTGCATCTGATACCGGCTATCTGGAGCGACGCGCGAATTCTATGCCGCGCTGAAGGTAACTCGGGTCACATAGTAGATGTCCAGTCGGGACAGGCCGATCAACGAACGAGCCTCTGGCGCTCCACCCACCAACCCGCGTTTGACCAGCGTGGTCCAACGCCCTCCATTTGATAGGTAAAAATAGGAACGGCCGGGCCCAGTCTCCCATATTTATTTAGTATTTTTAATAATAGCTTCCACCCGCGGCTTCGCTCGTGTGGTACCTATAGAATGAAGATAAAAAGTCAGACTATAATCTATATCTGTGCCAAATTTCTACCAAATCCGTTCGGCTGTCATAAACTTTCGCACTTATAATATTAATAGGATTATTCATTTAATAGTCGGTCGGAACCCAACTTCACCGGCACATCCAGCCGATCAACGAACGAGGCTCTAGCTCTACCCACCAACCCGTACTGGACCAGGTGGGTTCTGTGGACCTGGCAACATAATTATAACGCATGTCACTGAGGACCTACGCGAAGTTGATTGAGCTGGAAGAAGTAGTTAAGAAGTTGCGCTGGGATATATAAAATAGGATTATCAGAAGTTCGAAGGAGGGCAGAGGAGGACAAGATAATCCTAAATTCTGGCAACTTCTTCTACTACCGGGAGGGAGATCAGCTACCCCGACACGGTATCGGGTTTCTCGTTCACAAATCCCTCGTCAACAATATTGTAAAGATAGTGAGCGTTTAGAGCAGGGTCACCTTATACTCAGAATCACCAAACGGTATTCGCTGAAGGTCATACAGGTATACGCCCCGCACTCGACTCGCCCAGACGATGAAGAAGGCCATGCATGACGAACCCAAAAGGTGTTTTTAAGTAGACCCTTGACGTGTATTTATCATCAATTAATGTTTACAGGGGCTGTTCTAGCGTCTCCCCTGACACAGGAGCTACACAGAGCGATGGTAGAGCACACATTGCAGAGTAGTTCAGTTAACACTATATTCACTGGCGTGCACACCACATACGGCAGGGGCATCTACACTTCCGTTGAAGGTGAGATACCAGCTGGCATTATTTCCTCCAGAGTAGTATATCCTAAATTAATTACTCTATTCTGGAAGTTGTTTACGGATGTTGTTTTGAACAACTATCGCGGTGAAAGGAAGTCAATAAAATTCCTGACCAGTGGCGTTGGAGTCGATGTCGAGCGGGCAAGGAGAAAATAAATAAAGTTGAAGGGAATTATCACATAAATAGTTTCTTTCGTTTAAAGGATTCGCCATCATCTTAACATAGTAGACACAGCGGAATAAAGTGACGCTTCAAACAATGAAGCAAAGAAATTAGTTTTTTGTGGACATGAAGCATCCATTCTGTATGTAGTTATATTCGAAGTAATAAATTGTACATATTGATGGGCTGCGAACAAAATAAAATCATTATTTACGATAACTAAGCGTCAAAAATTGGGTTTCCCTAGTGTGACTGTGTTTGGGTACCTATAGGGGTAAATGTAATATTGTTGCCTCCATTTCTAAGGACTGTTGATAGTTAAACATCAGGGTTAGCACCAGTTTTTTTTTAAGATTAAGATTACCATCACACACCTGTTACTTTTATTCGGCTATTGCGATTTCCCCACATTGATTAAACGTGTTTTATTTCTTATTTCAGGTGTACCGTTGTCGGATCTATCGATCAGCTGGGCTCCGGGCGAGCCTGACAATAATGAGAACTCGGAGAGTTGTCTCGCTATGCTGGTCTCCAGTAACGGAACCATGGGGGATGTAAAGTGCAACGAGGTCTTCCCATACATCTGTTACAAGGAGAAGACACATATTAGACGAACCAGTTGTGGGACACCTGACCCTGGTGAAGACTTGTAGTGCTCATTTACCTGCCTGTTCACCAGTTGCTTAACCTTATAACTTTTATTTTATTTACAATTTATATAAACCTACAGATAGGTAGGTAGATATACATGTACTTGAACATTCATGTATTCTAAAGGCCTATTATAAATTTCCACTGATAGTAAATTATAAAGACACAGGATCACGAGGACGACAAATAATATGATATAAATAATAAAAAGGCTCTAATGAGCAGGGTCTATAAAAACACTAGATTAATACAAACAATAATCGTTTCTGTCTGTCAATTTTTTGAGATGTTATACCTAATGATCACAATATTATCGATCACTTATATTTAATAATGATTGGTATTCACATGTTTGATGTTTCTTATCAAATATAATTGAAAACAGCGTAAGGTTAGGTCGTTATAACTTTCCTTCACTGGCTGAAAATATCTGCTTGTTAGCGACAGCCACGGCCGCACTAATTCGATGTTTGTCAGGTGAAATTAATTCAATGTTTTCATAAATAAGTACCAGTTAATTGTAATAATTATGAAATAAAAATAATAATTGTTGCAGAGTATAACTTTGAGTCACGAACCGGCAAATGTTACAAGTTCCACCGGCGCGGGCTGACCTGGCCTATCGCTTACATGACCTGCGGGTCCGAACGGGCCCACCTTGCCGTTATCAACAGCGAAGAGGAGTTTGCGACCCTGAGGGATCTGTTCCACAAAAACCCTGGTAACGAGATATTCTCGAGGCACACAGAGTATGCAGCCCTCGGCTTCTCCGACCCGAACGATGGTGGATCTTGGTTAACCATCCATGGTAAGTTTTGAGAAACATCAAGATTATGTACAATAGATGAGGATCTACTTAAAGGCGGTCCTCTAAATTTAAAAAATATCTTTTTTTTCCAGGCCAGACTCTCAAAGAAGCTGGTTTTGAGCGATGGCAGTCAGGAGAGCCGAACAACGCCTCGCAACCCATGGGAGAGTTATGCGGAGTCATGGAGAGGGGCAATGGTAACTTCAACGATGCACCGTGCTACTGGCCTTTGGCTTTCATATGCGAGATGGAACCAGAACTACTCAAAGATGAAGATTAATATGAATTAACACGAAGTAAGGTGCACTCGTCATCGTAGAAGTACGATGACGAGTATAGTTTGCAACAATTCTGTCAAAAATGAAATCATAAACTGTTCATAAAACATACGTAGGTACCTACTAACAATGGAAAATTATAATAATGTTTTTTAGGCTCAGTTTTTCTACCCACGCATGGAAGACATCCTAGAGGACGACACACACACACAGAGGCTGGTGTTCTTAGAAGATCACCAGCCTCAGTGATAAGATCATTGATGATGTCTAAGGGTAGTCAGAGGCATATCCTAGCATTTGGCACATGCCACATTCTGCAGTAGTGAGTTTTCCATACACATTTAAAAACAGTTACGCGAATAACCCTAAAGGGCTCCATATGAAAACCAGGGCCGCAACACATCGTGTGCGGCCCTGGCTTTTTTGACTCGCGCATGCACTTTAACACCGACTAATGAGTACCCTAGTTTTGTTTCTTTCTAACTACAGTAAAAATAAAAGAATAAAAATATTTATTCCGGACATATCACACATAGTCAACTGATCCCAAACTAGGCATAGCCTGTACTATGGGTACCAGAGACTGATATACATAATAGATATATATTTAACACCCAGACACAGAACAAACATCTGTGTTCATCACACAAATGTTTGTCCAGTGTGGGAATCGAACCCGCGACCTCTAGCGCAGAAGGCAGAGTTACTACCAACTGAGCTGTGAGGCCTGTCACAGTTTGTTTTATGTTTCTTACCTCTTTCTGTCCTGAAATGTCTTCTCTGATAAGTTTCGGCTACACTTGTGTGCGTCCAAAATAATTTTTTTTTCTTTCTTTTTATAAATATTTTTTAAATAAATGTGTTTTTAAATACTGTTTCAATTTATTTTCGTGTGTTTGTGGTTTTTAAAATGCCGTTTAATCTATTCTATTCACTTACCCTAACATCCTTTAATTGAGAGTCTGTTTAAAAATCAGGTTAGTGACGCGCTGCGCCTGCGCCGCCATTAGATATAAGTTATACCTACCTACATGAACGTAGTCCGAAGCATAATTTATACAAGGATAAACGTGAATATTTAACATTTTTGTTGTGCCAATCGTGTTGGCCTCACTTAGTCTTACAAGGTGTGTGTGATGTAAACTGTGTTTTAAAATGCTAAGGGTATCTATAATTATATCGGTGATGCTCACTCTTTGTTGTGGTAAGTAACTTGGAATTTAATGTTTTTTTTTTAATACTGGTTCGTGCTTACTCTCTTAAAGTTGCCTTCATCGATTAAGCCCAGGGTTTATAGAACTTTTAAACCATTTTATTTCAATAAAATGGTCCCAAAAACTAGGCAAAACAACGCTTGTTCCTCGCGACCAAGTCTAGAAGAATCAGGCAACAAACACGGCGCGCGTGCCTATCATATTTTTCGATGATACTTTTTTACAAAATGGAATGTAAAGCTTCAGTGTGGTAGTGTGGTGCCTATCGAACAAGGTGAGGCTCAAATTAAAAATAACTAAATAAAAAAAAGTTTTTAAATTAAGAAAAAAATGACAAATGTCTACCTACATGTCATTTGTATTTTTTTTTTAAATTGAAAAGCTTTTTTTTTCTGAGACATGTTATACCTACATGTCATATTATAGTTTAATTGTACATACAGTTAGTTTAAAATATACGCTAATTGTGTGATTATGGTGTTTCTATGACATAATCTTTTATTTATTTATTTATTAAATAGGATCGCCAACAGCACATGTATCAAACATTCAACAATATTAAGCTATGTAGACTAAGGACTGATACAATAGCCAATAACAGGCGAACACAGCATTGGTAGGGACAATTTTAACCTATAAAGAGTTTACAAACTTTAACATAGAAAATAAGTTTATGGAGATTAATCTTACAGCTAGGATAATCACGTTACAATAAACTAAATTTATACAATATAAACTGTGTACTTAAAGACTACCTATAGAAGTGTTGTAACATTTTATGAGATCAAAGTTATTCTAACCTAGGTACCTAGGTAAAGCTAAGTAAATTTTAACTAAAACTTACTATAAATAGAGTCATAACTACCTATAACTATAATGGAAGCAGTTACTTAGATGCTATGAATCAAGTTCGAGCTGGAAATGTTCCAGCACCTTACGTTTAAATATACTGATACTATCATTGAAGATATCTATGCTAGAAGTTTGTTGGTTGATGAAGTTATATTGGTTACAAAGCTGTACCACAGGGGCACACAAACCTGTATTAGTATCACAGTAGGGCACGTTAAGGATTTAAGGAGATGGGATGTCGTGGATTTCTGGTAGGAACATTTAAGCCTATACACTGGAGAATGTTGTTACAATCAAGCTTACCATTAATGACTTTGTGGAGGAAGATAATAATCTTTTACATTTTTTCTAGGAAATACAAGAGAAAAAGAGTTCAGATTTGATTACAAGTTTAGTCAAAATGCAAACGGATGGCTGAAGCTGCATCAGGTGCCAGGAACTTGGGAGAAGGCGCGGCTCCGATGTCACGCTGAAGGCAAGTTAACAGCATATTGTTACCATCAGATAAATGGTAGCTACCTTTTTTTTTTCTTTTTTTTTTTAATGGGGGAAAATGCCGTCGCATTTCCTTTCCGCCATGGGGGGTGGTGGAAAGGGGTATGTGGGGCTCGAACCCACTAAAAACCCCCCTGTGAGCAGTCCTCCGCCTGGTTGAGGCGAGATGGGGTCGTGTTAGCATTCACCATCTCGCCTCAGCGGTAGGCCCGGATTTGCCTTAACCGGGCCAATGCGTCTGTGCCTTGCTCACTAAGGCCACTCCTCAGACTTGTGGGGCCGTTAAGAAATAGGCGGAAAGGTCCCCGACCTTCCGCCGATGACCCCACTGTTCTTCTGCGGCGTAGCAGGTCTGCTTGGGCATCGTTCTCTCTGACCCGCTCCGCGGCCTCCTTCTGCGACATAACTGCTTCGCAGAAGGAGACAACCGCCTGCCACGATCTTTCGTCGCCAAGCATGGCATTTACCACACTCCAATCCAATTGTGGAGTCCAATCTACAAAGCCTTGAACACAGACGGCGTGTGGCCAGACTGTCAGTGTTCTACAAGTACCACTTTGGTGACTGTGCGCAGGATTTGCATGACCTCATCCCTCCCTCCCCCTTCTACTACCGGACAAGCAGACGCACAGGTAATTACCATCCTTACCTGGTCGACATACCACAGTGTCGAACCAAACGTTTCTGCTCCACCTTTATTATAAGCACTGGCAAAGAGTGGAACGATCTGCCAGCGTCTGTTTTCCCGGATGAGTACAATCTAGAAGTCTTCAAATCTAGAGTGAATAAGTTCCTTCTGGTAAAGCGTGCTCCATCTTAGGCCACATCTCACTTGCAAAAGTGAGCTGCTGGTCAAATGCCTAACCATCTCCAAAAAAACTCGGCAGAGAGAGATCTCGGCCTATAAATGGTAGCTACCTATGATAACCTATTAATCCTACTAATACTAGTTAGTGGTTCCGAACTGAGATCTCGCGAGGTCTGTTAAAAGTTAGTGCTTCAATGATTGTTGAGACACATATAAGATCATCATCATCATCATTTCAGCCGTATGACGTCCACTGCTGAACATGGCCTCCCCCACAGACAGAGCGAATTTCTTATCATTTGGGGGGATTTGCCTATACTTACCACGCTGGGCATGCGGGTTGGCGAGCGCAGTTAGAGCTATCGTTGTTAAAATGAGAGACGCTGCTGCCCATCCCCTAGCTTACAAATAAGATCATCATCATCATCATCATCAGCCTGTAGAAGTCCACTGCTGGACATAGGCCTCCCCTAAAGAGTTTTACGACGAACGGTCTTGAGCCTTCTCCATCCACCGACTTCCCGCAACCTTCACAATGTCGTCGGTCCATCGGGTGGGGGGCCTTACAACACTGCGTCGCCCGGTTCGTGGTCGCCATTCGAGAACCTTTACAAATAAGATAAACTTTGAAAATCACACATTTAACACTTTTAGCCACCTAGTGGTTATCCGCTTATTTCGGTATCAGGCTGACTCTATGCAATCTTGTGTAAGTCCATTGACAAAATACAATATTTTAGCAATAATTACAAGTAAGATAAATTGATGTTCAAATAATATGTTTAAAGGTATCTATAAAAAAAACCATTTTAAAGGTCTAGCATAAAAATCGTCGTCTTTAATCCTATTTTCAGGTAGCGTCCTCGCTTCTCCGCTGACCAACCAGCTAAGGTTAGCGATCCTAGAATACGTGGCACAAGTGAGGGGCACGACACCGTTCACCATCTATACTGGTGTCCACTCGTCGTACTCCAGAGGAGACTATACTTCTGTTGAAGGTACCCATAGTATTGTATACCTTTAATATTATATCATCAGTTAGGGCGGGTGCGGCGGCAGATTCGGCCGAGGATCTCAAAAGGCGCAAATATGTTAGTCTTGATAGGGCTTACATATTTGAGCCTTTTGGGGTTGAGACCCTGGGTCCGTGGGGAAACGGGGCCCTCCGAGTTTTCAAAAAGATATCAGGACGTCTGATCGAAGCGACGCGTGACCCGAGAGCTGGCTCTTATTTGGCCCAGCGAATTAGCATTGCCATCCAGCGTGGCAATTCCGCCAGCGTCTTGGAGACGCTTCCGACTGGTAGTGATCTGGATCAGTTGAGCTATCTATAGATCGTTTGTAACGGTCTTTAGATGGCTCAACTGTTTCTTGTGTATTTTGTATTATTTTTAAGTTTCTTTAAATGCGTAAGTAACTCTGATTGTTTATTTGCTTTTTTGTTACCTTTTCACGACTTGACGTCTGACCGAATCGTAATGAAAGGTAAGGGAAAGGACATTGTTTTTTTTTTAAATATGATTCACGTACATAGCTCTGACCACACTAGGATTACTTGTGTCGTGGGTATAAGAAACTACAGACACAGGGAGTTCTAGTGTGGGCTCAGGACTATGTATGTGACTGTTGGGTGTTACTATTTATAATTTGAACGTTGCCTTTGCTCATGGGATGAGTCCTCATAAAATACGTGACGGATTTGTTTTCTTGTTTTAGGAGTGCCGTTGTCGAATATGGCTGTGACGTGGTCAGCCAACGAGCCGGATAACAACGAGAACTCTGAGGGCTGCCTCGTGCTGCAGACGCAGTCCGGCACTGTGGCGGACACCAGGTGTTCCCAAACCTTCCCATACGTCTGTTACAAGAAGAACACAAGGCTAGGCAAATATAGTCCATGCGGAACTTATGACACAGGTACGACGTTGGGCATATACAAGGTGATTCATAACATGTAATCCATCCCGAAAGGGGCTGCACTAACAATAAGCAATAAAGTTTGTTCTACGACTTTTGGAAATTCGACATTTTTCATTAAAACAAGCCGTAGAACAAACTTTTTTACCAATAAGGTGTTGACAGGCCTCATAGCTCAGTTGGTAGTAACTCTGCTTTCTGCGCTAGAGGTCGCGGGTTCGATTCCTGCACTGGACAAACGTTTGTGACTAACACAGATGTTTGTTCTGTGTCTGGGTGTTAAATATATATCTATTATGTTTATCAGTCTCTGGTACCCATAGTACAGGCTATGCCTAGTTTGGGATCAGTTGACCGTGTATGATATGTCCGGAATATTTATTTATTTAATAGGCCCCTTTAGGGATAGTATACATATTGTGAATCACCTTGTATATCAGCCACCATACGAACACATACCTACCTCAATAGACTAACGACACAATAGGATTCCGTGTATTGTGGGTATCAGAGGCATACCTACGACTATGATATCAATATACCTAGGTCCAGGAACAAATTTTACCTATAGGAATTTCATATTTACGTACAATAGGTACCTACTACTACTACCTAATCGCTAGGAAACACGCTAAGTAGGAATAAGAAGATGTACTTCTGTACTTCTACCTATATATACGTATAAGCGATTACGAGGGCACTGGTGGAGTGGTGGCAGTGGCCCCACCTGCCAATCCACAGGTCATGAGTTCAAACCCGGTCGTTCACCAATGGATTTTCCTTTCGCAAAATGTAATGTGCGCTATACTTGTGCTCTCAAACGGTGAAGGAAAACATCTTGAGGAAACCGGTAGATGTCCTAGATACTAAAAATTCAAAGACGTGATATGTGCACGAAAGAAGCCTCTAAGAGGCGCACTTCAATCCTTTCACTACACTGATTCTTTCACCGACGGTCATAGCCAATTTTCAGAGCCATCTCACCTCAAACTGCTCACTGACCTAATACAGGATGACCAAGAAAGAATCAGTGACACGACAAGCAAGCGCTATAACTGACCCTCATACAAATTTTTCAGGATATAAGCAGTATGATGGAGCTGAGAGTTGCTACAAGTTTCACCGGCGGGGTCTCCCATGGTCCAGCGCGTTCATGACCTGCGCGGCCGAAGGGGCCTACCTGGCCATCATCAACAGTGCAAAGGAATCCACAGTCCTAAGGCATCTGTACGCCCAGAATTCGGACAGCATGATTTTCTCCAAAGAGCCTGGCATTGCAGCCATCGGCTTCAGCGACTGGGGCGAGCGAGGATCTTGGATGACCATTCACGGTAAGTTCTAGTAAATGGCTACTTGAATAACGTGGCCACTCAGGTCTGCGGGCCGTGATCGGAAGCGGCTCCCAGATACAGTCAGGGATACTGAGAGAATGTTACCAACGACCCAAAGTCCTGCTTCGCTATTTTAAGGAGCTGGGCTGGCTGGGGTAGGGTTAGCATAGGGGGACAATGCACAAAACACCCCACAGCGGGAAGTCAGTGCAGGTCTAACCACCCCCGATTAGAATTAGAATTAGAACGTGGCCACTAGGAGTAGAGTACGGTATTTTTAGTGTTCTGGAGTTTCAACTTTTTTGTTGGGAATGACGGACAGATCCGACTAGGAGCCCTTGTGGGCTCCTAGTCGGATCTATCCGTCATTCCGTCTGTCTGTCCGATTTTATCAGCTGAAGTAGTCGTAGTCTATTAGAAGTGTTATCAGGCTCAAATTTAGCACGACCATAAATATATAAATAAATAAATAAAAAATGTTTTACGTATGATAAATGTATACCACAACTTTCACTCCACAGATTTTTTCACCGACGGTCATAGGCCCTTTTCAGGGCCACCATACCTCAAACCTGGTCACTAACCTTATACAGGATGATGATGAAAGAATCAGTGATAAAGCATGTTCTGGGTCGGCACAACATGTTTTTCTCTTCCACTCACCTCTATCAGCCGTCATATCTGTATTTACTCCTTTCTTACTCATGTCGTCTTTTATCCATCTTTTCCTTGGTCTACAACCCCTTCTCTTATATTCCCTATACACCACCACCCTGAGATGAATAATTTTGTCTCAGGGGAGCAGTCAAAGCAGAGGCAAATCGAAAACTTCCTTAATTGGCACATATATTTTTCGAACGGAAACCTACGAACCTACGACCTCTGGATCGGAAGGCTACTACCACCACTCCACTAGTGAAGTGTTTTAAGGGCAGGGAGATGATAGTGATGGTGCGAATAACAGTTGCGAGACTTATTCTTATCCTTTGTCATTCTTCGCCAGGTGAGACATTGCAGCAGGCTGGATTCGCCCATTTCGAGATCGGGCAACCTGACAACTCGTCGAGGCAGAGCACTGGCGACACAGGAGAATACTGCGGCAGCATCTTCAGGAGTGGATACCTCAACGACGTTTGGTGCAACGTGCCCATTCCCTTCATTTGCGAGAAAGACCCGAGCAGCCTTATAATGGAGCTTGATGAGCTATAATAAAATCTCCAAAATCAATCTTTATTTATTTATTAAATAGGATCGCCAACAGCACATGTATCAAACCTTCAACAATATTAAGCTATGTAGACTAAGGACTGATACAATAGCCAATAACAGGCGAACACAGCATTGGTAGGGACAATTTTAACCTATAAAGAGTTTACAAACTTTAACATAGAAAATAAGGTTATGGAGATTAATCTTACAGCTAGGATAATCACGTTACAATAAACTAAAGGACATTGGGCAAATTTGTATGGAGCCAGGGCCCCGATTTTTTTTAATCCTGCAATAATGAAACTTTCAGTTTTACATTGTGCTAATCGTGTAGATTTCAAATATGTGCGGCTTTTATTGTAAAGCAGCCGGAGTAAAGAGATATAGGTCGTTAAAGTTTTTTATAATACCTGGTTGACAGTGTACGAAATGTAATTATTTTGAACATTACAATATTTATTTTCAATTCTATGTTGTTATTAGTTTAAAATACTGACAGATAAACTGTGTACTTAAAGACTATCTATAGAAGTGGTGTAACATTTTATGAGATCAAAGTTATTCTAACCTAGGTACCTAGGTAAATTTTTACTAAAACTTACTATAATAGAGTCATAACTACCTATAACTATAATGGAAGCAGTTACTTAGATGCTATGAATTAAGTTCGAGCTGGAAATGTTCCAGCACCTTACGTTTAAATATACTGATATTATCATTGAAGATATCTATGCTAGAAGTTTGTTGGTTGATGAAGTTATATTGGTCTTTGTAAATCTTTGTAATGCAAAAGAATCACACCAAAAATATAGATACACAGCAACACATACATACATAAAATCACGCCTATTTCCCAGAGGGGTAGGCAGAAATTACGGCCTTCCACTTGCTACGATCCTGACATACCTCTTTCGCTTCATTCACTCTCATCACATTCCTCATACATGCTCGTCGGTTTAGGGTAATCTTGACCTGGCCTTTGTCCAAAACGTCACCGATTTGGCCGCTAAACACACACATACACAGCAATAAAGTTGTCTTATATAATAAAGTTGTATTCTAGACTAGCTTGCGCCCGCGGCAAAGCACGCGTTGTAGCCAGATTAAAAGTAGCTTATATAATATTCTAGGTAGAGAACTCTTTCTATTACAAGTTTCATCGAAATCGGTTGAGCTGTTAGGGCGTGATTGGAGCACTATCATCCAAACCAAACATCCTCACAAACTTTCACATTTAAATTATTACTAGCTTCCACCTGCGGCTTCGCTTGCGTATTACCTATGAGGATAAAAAGTAGCCTATATGCTATCCCAGACTATACTCTGGCTCTGTGCCAAATTTAATCCAGATCCTTTCAGCCGTTTCTGGCGAGATTGATCTACACTTTCGCATAATAGATTGTAGGATAATTTATACAGCGCGCAGAGTCAGGTGGAACTTTTACTCACTTACAGGACGCTGTAGTGCTGGGACATGTTTAGATGGAGTAGGCTTGCCCAGCACCTATACCATCCATCAAATAAATAAATAAATATTCCGGACATATTCACACGGTCAACAAATCCCAAACTAGGCATAGCCTGTACTATGGGTACCAGAGACTGATATATATAATAGATAAGTATTTAACACCCAGACACAGAACAAACATCTGTGTTTATCACACAAATGTTTGTCCAGTGCAGGGATCGAGCCCGCGACCTATAGCGCAGAAGGCAGAGTTACTACTAACTGAGCTATGAAGCCAGTCAAACGATTTTCTTTCTTTCTTTCATCCTCTCAACCTAGTCGGCCTTATCCACAGGAAAGACAGAGTCAATACGTGCCAATGAGTCGCGGAGCCTACTAAGCCACGGATTTCCTCACGATGTTTTGCTTCACCGTTCTGAGCAGGTGTTATGCGCACATAATTTTTCGAATAGGAAAATCCATCGGTGTTTGACCGCGATTTGAACCTGCGACCTACAGATGTAAAGTGGAGGTAGCTCTGTTTATACATATAATATGTAGGTATGTGACTTTTGGGTGAATATTTATAAAAAAAGACGGTCGGGATTTTTAAACTATATTTATCTTTACTTCAAGTTATATAACTTAAGGATAAATACAAGGTGATTAATATTATGTACACCTACCATACCAAAAGGTATTCGGCAACAAAAAGAAAGAGAAAAAAATATTTTCAATTTTTTTCCGCGAAATTTTCCAAATTAGCTGTTTTTGATATTTTTCTCATCTTAAAAAGTAATTATTATACCTACAAAAAGTTCAACACCAAGATTACTCCACAAATCAGATAAATAATTGAGTTTGAACTGATTTGGCCCTTGAACAATTGATTTTTCATAGTTATTTTGTCAATGAAAAATTTCAATTTTCCTTCTTCTGTTGTGCCGATGGTTCAGGGAGACGAAATAATTTTCCAATAGTAAAGATAATAGTATAGAACAAACTTTATTGACAATTGGGTGTCGATTATGCCACTTCCGGGATAGCATACAAATATTATGAATTATTGTAAAATACTGATTTTGGATATCATCAACTGACCCATTCGGCTCAGGCGGGTTGACGATTGAGTCCTGTTGACGGTATTACGTATCTAAATCCCATTTTCGGGGCTTTCCGGTTCCTTCTCGCATATAAAAGCCAAAGGCCAGTAGCACGGGGCGTCGTAAAAGTTACCATTGCCCCTCTCCATGACTCCGCATAACTCTCCCACGGGTTGCGAGGCGTTGTTTGGCTCTCCTGACTGCCATCGCTCGAAACCAGCTTCCTCCAGAGTTTCACCTAGAAAAAAAATGTTATTAGGTAGGCACCTAAGTCTTTGAGAAGTGATGATTTATGATGGCGTAAAAACAAATAGGTCAAAATTACGCATTGTTCGTTTGTACTCGTTCTGCTCGCTCTCGATCAGGTTTTGGTTGAAAATCAGTGTTTTTGCTTTTAAGCAAAATATTTCACTGAGCCATAGCCTATTTGTCGTACTGCAGCACACGCAAACTTGCCTACTCTAAGATAACTACTTTTTAAAAATTGCTCTTTTGTATATTTATACCTACCTATTGTATGTAATTTAGTTTAAAATTGTTTATCTATGATAACTGTGTGTGTCCGTAGTGCCAAATAAATTTCTAAAAAAATAAATTTCTTATCTAAGTTTAAGTTTAAAAAAAAAAAAATTACTACTCTTAAAATAATTTTAGTTCACTAAATCTTGTAAAAAAGTAGGCACTTGGGTAATATTCCTTTTGGCAACCACTTTCAAGACTTCATTTCAGATAAATAAATAAAAAATAACACGCAACAGTCACATACAGTAGTCCTGACCCCACACTAGGATTCCCTGTGTCGAGGGTATCAGAACTACGAGTACCATGGTACAACAACACCCAGACCCGGGACAAATATTTCCAGATCATGCAAACGTTTATCCCGCTGAGGGAATCGAACCCGCACCCCTGACGGGCGATACCCGTCTCAGATGTGCCCGCTATGCCACTGAGGTCGTCAAAACTACTTTTGTATAACGTTTTTTGTAGCATTACCATTAGATCTTTTTGACGTTGACTATACCTCCTGCTTTTTAAGTTTCACAAAACTCACCATGGATGGTCATCCAAGATCCACCATCGTTCAGGTCGGTGAATCCGAGGGCTGCTAACTGTGTATACTTGGAAAAGATCACGTTATCAGGGTTTTGGTCGAACAGATTCTTCAGGGCCGTAAACTCTTCTTCGCTGTTGATAACGGCAAGGTGAGCCCGTTCAGCCACGCAGGTCATGTAAGCACTCGGCCAGGTCAGCCCGCGCCGGTGGAACTTATAACATTTCCCGGTTTGTGAGTTGAAGCTGTACGCTGCAGAAAATTTGCTAGTTATTAAATTTTAAAAGTGATTTCCAGCGCGACCGCCGATTTGGGGGGATTTGCCCAACATCGCCAAGCTGGGCATGCGGGTTGGCGAGCGCAGATAAAGCTTTTGTTGATAGGGAACGCTGCTGCCCATCCCCTAGTTTTCTTCAGCTGACGCCACCACGACTATCCGATATTCTCTAAAAAATTATTAGCTTAGCAACTGAGGAATAGTATAATTAAGAAGAATTAAGAAGAAGAAGACTTAAGAACTGAAACATTAAATAGAATATAGGTATTACGATAAAAATAATTTTCTTACAAAACCTACACCTAATTAAGAAAAACAAACAAAAACAAATAAATAAAAATAGGTGTAAGTCGATGAACAAGCAGGTTAATGAATATAAGTAATAATATTCACCAGCGTCGTGCGTCCCACACTTGGTTCGCTCAAAAGTCTTTGTAGGTGTGTTCTTCTTGTAACAGATGTATGAATAGACTTCGCTGCACATTGCATCCGCCATGGTGCCGTTGCTCGATATCAGCATAGCGAGACAACTCTCGGCGTTCCTAAAGTTGTCGGGCTGGCCTGGAGCCCAACTGATAGGCAAACTTGACAACGGTTTTCCTATAACAAGACAATTTATTTAATACTTACAATATCATAAAACTTTAATTAACTGATGAATAATTTATCCGTTTGAAACCTTTTGAAAACGACTTTAAGTATAGCGTAATAAAATATATCAAAGTACAGACGAGTTTTTAAAAATGGCAATCTTCCGCAATTTTCGTCGCACTTTTTAGCGCAGAGATTGAATGAAACTCAGGTATGGGTAAGGCCGGGGCCATTTAAGCTTTTTTTAAGACCGTTGGTGCCGTTTAGTCGTTTACCACACACCAATAAGATTGCAATTTTGAAAAGATTGAAAGACGTTGAAATTTTCAATACAAAAAGCATCCATTCAATACTCAGGAGTATTAGTCGCGGTCGCAGTTCTATTATTATTGTTTCTCTGTACCCCTCTCAAATGATGTTAATCTTGTAAAAATGCCATTCTGAAACGAAGACAACTGGTAAATCACCTTCAATAGAAGCATAGGTGCCCTTGGAGAAAGTGGTATGCACACCAGTGAATATGATGTTCACCGGGCCTGCCTGCAACGCATACTCCACTATCCCGCGGTGCAGCTCCTTCGTCAGAGGAGACGCTAGAACGGCTCCTGTGTACATAAAATTGTTGAAATGAGACACAGACGTCTAAGATTCAACATGAATTTGCATTTATTCAGTAATTCAATCATTCATTTATTGTTTGTGAATCAGGTAGGCTCACTAGTAAGCTGGAGCCCTTGAGCCAGCGCCGTGATATTGGCTCGCTCTGTGTGCTCTATCGGCTTTACAATAAATAAATAAATATTCCGGACATATTCACACGGTCAACTGATCCCAAACTAGGCATAGCCTGTACTATGGGTACCAGAGACTGATATACATAATAGATATATATTTAACACCCAGACACAGAACAAACATCTGTGTTTATCACACAATTGTTTGTCCAGTGCGGGGATCGAACCCGCGACCTTTAGCGCAGAAGGCAGAGTTACTACTAACTGTGCTAAGAGGCCAGTCAATGAGACAATGGTGAGTGTTCTGAGGAACTATTAGACCTCATACCCGCATCGAGGTTCTACCATCGGACCTCGCGACACCGGAATAAGGCTCATCCACATCTCATCAACACTCGTGGGTATCTCGAACCACTCGCTTTACGAGATCCTTTCTCCCCCATACATGCAAATTGTAGAATGAGCTTCCTTCCGAGGTTTTCCCGCTAACCTACAACATGAAGTGCTTTAAGGAAAATACAAAAAGTTTTCTCTAGGGCAGGCAACGCATTAGCTCCAGGTGTTGCAGATGTCAATAGGCGACGGTAACCGCTTACCATCAGGTGGGCCGTAAGCCTGTTTGCCTCCGTATAACATAAAAAAAGGTACATTTAACAGTCAGTTCATAGGACTATTAGTCTAGATCGCTAGATTCTGCCACTTGGGCGTACAAACATTATTAATAAAATTATTAATAAATCTGTCTCTAATACATTGTCAAAAATAGATATATATCTAAAAAAAATCTGACAGAACAGAAACAGATTATCCAGCCGATAACAATCTCAGACAAACTACTCATGAGATCAAAGTTATCATAACAATATTGCCTCTGTAGGGCCTCACTCAACCTTAAAGAAAATTTCGTCATCAGGGTTTTATTCAATTCAATTCAAGTATTTTATTTCAGCTTTCACTTACACCCTATTACAGCCATATAATTTTAAAAAGGAAAACATAATTTAAATAACACACATAACTTAATAACTACCTACACACAGACACCGATTTATGTGCACTGCATCATCGGTACGAATGGTGCACCTGGGTGCAGCGCTTCATAAAGATGCAGTCTGTGTCCAGCCTCCCTGCTATAAGTTTCAGGTAGCTGTTGGAGCTGCCCCTCACACGACGCATCAAGGATGACGTTCTCTTGCGGATGATCGCATAAAAGTCATCGACACGTGCGTCTGCGAACATCCCCGATGCGCTGCAAAAGTATGGCAGCCTCAACAACACCCTGAAACTATTATTATATTGGACTCGAAAAGCATTCCAGCAGGCCTTTGTAAAGTTAACCCAGAGACTGCACGTGTAGAAAGACTGGCAGTACGCCTTGAACAGACTTGTCTTTACGGCCGTACTGCAACGTGCAAATCTTCGGGCCAACATGTTGGCTCTGACTGATAATGCCCTTCGTTCCCTATCAATATCCACGTTATCTGATAGAGTCTCGGTGACCCAGTGGCCCAGATATTTGAACTCCGACACCCTCTTAAGTTCACTGCCTGCGAGATATACTGACGGAACTGTAGAGTACGTTTTTGAATGGGCCTTAAAAACCATGACCTCACTCTTGCTGGCATTATATCTCAGGCCATGAGCCTCCGCATATCTCTCACAGATATTTAAGAGCTTTCTGAGAGCTCTGATCGATGGGCTCAGCAGCACCATATCGTCAGCGTAACTTATATTATTGACAGTTACTCCGTCAATAGAGCAGCCGATGCTGGCGCCGCTGAGCTCACGAACCCGACCACCTAACATTGTTACATTGATTGCCATACCAATATTTGAAGAGCTCTACCAATTCAGACGGTAGCCCAGTATCACTCGATAGTTTCTGCCACAACCTGTCATACGCAACCAGGTCAAAAGCTTTCGATAGGTCTAAAAAGCAGGCGTAGACAGGTGTGTTTCTACTAGCATAGTACTGGACGGTATGCTTGAGGCTCAGTATAGCCGATTCAGTGGACAGCCCGGGTCTAAAACCGAACTGGGCATCATGTAAGTTCAAATGTACACCGAGATACCTATCAATCACACCATCCAGCATCTTAGCTATTACAGTCGCTAGTGATATAGGTCTGTAGTTGCCTAAACTAGAAGCATCCCCAGTTTTATTTTTAATAATCGGCACAACAAGAGTCCGCATCATCTCCTCAGGAAGGTAGGAATGGCCGATACAGAAAGTGAAAAGCATAGCGAGTACCCGTGATAAATGAGGTCCAGCGTGCTTCAGATGTTCAATACTCAAAGAGTCGTGACCAGGGGACTTGCCTCGCCTCGTTTTATGCATGAACAAGCAGTGAATGACAACGCGTTACAACTTTACAAGATGGACCGATGACGTTTTGTATTAAGTATTACAACAATGTGCTTATGGATGGAGGCGACTCCCTTTTATATTACCTAGGTCCCTAATAATAAGACACCGTCCACTAATCTTAGCACTTTAGGGTTTTTGCCCCTTTTTATGAAGATACCACGGGCAGATAGCAAAGCCGCGGGCGTACGCCTTGTATCAAATAAAAATATGCGGCAATGTGCCAAAAGCAATGGCTACAATCCCGCGTTGAATTGCCAAAGAAATTCATTGCGCAAGGAATGAGCCAGCTCTCTTATCACGGGCGCGCTGCGGCGCGCGTCGACTAAAGGTGTTGTAAATTTATTTATGAGCTTTCTGTTTCTTGGGTCCCGTGGTCCAAAGGTTTCTACTTTTTTTTTATCAAGCTTTGTTGCTTTGAGGTATGTATGTGCAGCATTGAAGGCTTTGGGTGAGGTACCTTCAGCATGGCATCGAATTCGCGCGTCGCTCCAGGAAGCCGGCACCAGATGCAGCTTCAGCCAACCGCCTGCCAGTTCGCTGTATGAGTAATCGGGTCTGTACTCCGGAGCACCTGGAAAATATACTTACTATTACTAAATAGTATAAAGTCCCGCCAGGGTTGTCTGTGTGTTCGGGTCCATCTTGTAAATGGGTAGAAAGAAATTTACGATTTTTCATCGTCGTTCGGTCGAAATTCTAAGGGATGTTCATTGGGTCGTCGTAGTTGTTGTAATGTTTGTTGTACCTTGTTGTAGTCTTGATGATCTGCCAGAATATCAAGTCCTTTGCTTCTATCTTCTCTTTTTGTAAATAGTAGTCATATTTATAATCCTTTATGTGTTAGGAAGTCAGTTATATCTTTTAACGCAGCGATATATAAGGTAGTTTTGAAGTACTGTGCAAAAATACCAGCAACAGATATTTGAAAAAGTAAGTTTCGGAAACAAAATTGAATGAAATTATTCACATTTTTGAGTTAGACTTATAAGGGGGCTTGCGATATTGTACGTCCTCCAATGTCAATATCAAAATTGACTTTATCCAGTAGAGATAAAGATCATTTTGGAGTATCTACATTTAGATGACATATCGCACCTCGCGTCGTCGTATGAACACGGCGTAACGCCAGCAGCGGTAACACCAGCATCAACGTCACATCAGACACTGAGCGTAAAATGAAAAATCCATCCGAAGATAAAATAAGTCATCAAAGTTACTTACCGCAGCAATACGTTGACACTAAAGTTATAAATAATATTTTCCTCAACATTTTATAACACTCCACAAATGTGGTTTCAAAACGATGGATAAACCAATAATGCGAATAATTATGTTTATAAACGCGTAGATCCCAACAGCTATACTACCTATGCTTCAATCTGTGACTGTGAGCGTAGAAACTTGATTTGACAAACCACTAAATGCAGGAAAATAGGTAGGTACAAAATGTTCTAGTGAAGACGGTCAAGTGCGAGTAGAACTCGCGCCTGAGGCTTTCGTACACGAGGGGTTGAAAAATAGAGCTTTCTGACTAAATTTTAATATGACCACATCGAGTTAGGAAATATTCGAAAATATTATTATTTTTTCTAAAAGCTCTTATAGGCGCCTTAGCCTGCCGAGTTATATTTATTTAAAAATAAGCTGTATCGTACTAAACTGTGTTTAGATATAATACTTCTGTACAAATCGTATGTTCAATAAAGACCTTTTAAAACAAAACAAAACAAAACATCGAGTTAGGAGTAGGTAAATAACTATGACTAATATTATTATGCATACGACCTGTTATCAGATTGACTTGATATCGATAAAGCGTCCAACGGTATCTAAAAGAGGTCTTATATAAAAATAAAATAAAAAGAGCTTTTTTTTTTATTTATTGTCATAGAATCTACAGCACTTTAGTATAATTATGATATCTATTATGTTCTAAGCATACTGCCAATTACAGATTCTTACTTTGTAACATAGAACTTTTTAGTATAGTCGTAAAAACAACAGAAGCGACCAGAGTGAGCACATATAAAAAAAAATTTAAAAAAAAAACAGGATACTGTTGAGATATTGTACGAATTTGGTGCTATGTGTGTGTGTGTGTGTATGTTTGTGTGCTTTAATTCCACACAAAAATATACACTACTAAAGCTAAAAGGTAAATTAAATAAAACTTGATTTTTAATATGGACCGCCTTGTTGGCCTCCTCCAAGGATCTCCAAGCCTCTCTATCACGTGCTTGGCCATATTTTTCCAGCCACTTGGATGATCTCTTCGTTCCATCTTTTAAACGGTCTTCCTCTTTTCCTTATGATAAAGCGTCGTACCATCCTCATCATAATCATCAGCCTGTAGAAGTCCACTGCTGGACATAGGCCTCCCCCAAAGAGTTCCATGACGAACGGTCTTGAGCCTTCTCCATCCACCGACTTCCTGCAACCTTCACAATGTCGTCGGTCCATCGGGTGGGGGCCCATCGTACCGTTGAATAATAATCGGAATAATCATATTTATTTGTAAATTGTATGTTTACAAGTCAGTTTTAAATGAGTACCTACCTACTTATACTAGGTAATTGATAAGAAAACATTTTCAAATAGGTCGCACTTAAATAAATTCATAATAATAATTATTAAATAGTAGCTGGTGCCCGCGACTTCGTCTGCGCAGGATTAGTATATAATTATTTGCGGAAACTTTTAATTGGCCCTCAGCACTCATGCGCTGGTCTGTACCGGCATGTTTTATTTAAGTAACTATTCTAAGACCTAGCTGTAAGTTTTCCTAAAATTTTGAAAATAAAAATAAATAAATAATTATACTAAATAGACACTTATCGTCATATTTTGGAAAATTCACACAATATCTTTATAAATTATAGCCATTCATTCTGATTTAGAAGCTATATATATTATTGTGAAGTTTCATTAAAATCCATTCATCAGTTTTTACGTGAAAGAGTAACAAACATCCATCCATATCCATACTTACAAACTTACAAACTTTTGCGTCTATAATATTAGTAGGAAGGAAGTAGGATTGTACGGAACCCTATAAATACATATTAACAAAAAATGCCCCAGTTGACTCACTGGCTGACAAACACGTTTTTCAAGAGTTCATCAGTGTTCTCACTACCACCTTGAACCGAGGTTTGCCACCAAATTGGAGTTCACACTCCAGGGTCTGATGGTGACCAGTATAGGATGAACACAGTGGCGGATTTTCAGTCTTGGCCGCTCTAGGCCCCAGGCCATGTGCCGCCCCTTTCTCAGAACCCATCATATAGACTAGTTACATAATAAATTTACTTTATTGCCAACTTTATATAAATCGAAATAAGAAATATAATTAACATAAAATTTTAAAATATATTCCGAGATGATGAGCTTTTCTACGACAATTTCTACGAATTTTTGGTCACGATTTGCCGCCCCTAATATCTGGCCGCCCTAGGCCCGGGCCTACTGGGCCTTAGGCCACTGGATGAACAGGATCCAGGATACTTCTAGCACCGAACAGGCAAAGCCAGCGTCTGGTGATGGCCGGCAAAGAATTAGGTAGTCAGAGGTACGTCCAAACAATTTGGCACGTGCCCAAATTTTATATTCCATACGTGACAGGCTGCAAGCCCATCGCCGCTCACAAGAATACTAACAGTTTTCCTCTCGATGTTTTCCTTCAACATTTTAAGCAAGTGCTAAATGCACACTTAAATTTTTCGACCCGAAAAACTTATTGGTGTAAATCGTGGGTTCAAAACCCGGTCGGGTTCGAATTCGAACCCAAGATATTCGGATCGAAGGTACCTGACTCACATTCGCGATTTTAAAACATAATTGACGACCTCGGTGGTGCAGCGGGCGAGTGCCCGTCTCAGGTGCGGGTTTGATTCCCGCTGCGGGACAATAATAATTAATGTTTGCATGATCTGCAAATATTTCTTCCGGGTCTGGGTGTTGTGGTAGCATTGTTCTGATACCCACGACACAGGCAATCCTAGTGTGGGGTCAGGACTATGTTTGTGACTGATGGGTGTTATTTATTTATTTATTATATAATTACCTATATGTACACACCTAGATCGCCGTTTGAAAGTACGTCATCATTTTCATAAGTAGTTATACTGTACCAATTCATTTAAGTATTTGAAAAATAAACGAAAGATTAAACTTAAAAATGTATGACACCAAACCAAGTTAAAACAATTCACGATGCCGCGCCGGTGGTATTGCTTGCTCGCTGAGTTTTGAAAGGCTGGTGTCACGGCTCCTATTACAAAAGAAAACACATGCTTATTCCTTACATCCTGTATTTAAGTATGTATAGTATGTATAGATATAGTGTGTGTTACATACAAGGTGATTCACAATAAGTATGCTATCCCGAAAGGGGCTTATTCTACACCCAAAAAGCAAAAAGTACGAGTTTTGGGAAAAATAATACGCAAAAATCTGGTGTGTATGTCTACAGCTTACACATAACGAATTTCTGAATTCTGAGTATGCAAATATTTAGTGCATAATTGGTGCAATCTGAAAATCCAATTCAAAATTTAGGTGCCAAAGAGGTTTCTGAGATATGAGCCAAAAACTATGTGTCAGCTGGAGACCCGGGTCTACAGCTTGCACATCCAGTACTGCCAAACGGCTGACGCGAGAGCTTTGAAAACTAGCCAGATATTTAGTGCCAAATTAGTGACTAAGGTACCAAAATTTTCAGGCCTGTAGCTAAAAAGGTTTCAGAGATATAAGCAAAAAACTATGTGTAAGCTGTAGACCCGGGTCCCCAGCTTACACATTTCGTTACGCCAAACCGCTGATCAGAGGGCAATAAACTTTAGGCAGGATTTTAGCTCATAATTAGTGCCTAAGGTACCAAAAATTTCAGGCCTGTAGCTGAAAAGGTTTCAGAGATATAAGCAAAAACAGTTTTCCCGCCAAAAAATTCAAATAAAGTTATTGAAAATCGGTTTATTGCGACGTTGCCTCTCCGAGCAACAAGATTGTCAAACGACTTTAAACTTTATTTACATGTCACGAAGATTGATTTTGGTATTTGATCATTAAAAAAGTTAATTTGGTTTGTTGAGTTTAGTCTAGGAGCTCGGAGGATAAAATAGTTTTCAGCCAAAACATACCGTGTTGCCATCGATGTAATCGTATCTCGTAGACTTACGTCTTGATTGATGATGAAAGTCAGAGGCAATCACGACGACATCATCGCCCTGAGTCAAATTCTTTGTCAGTGTCGGCAAGTTATTTATAATCTCTCTGATAGGAGCACCTGGCTTACAAATGGATAGAACAGATTGGTAGTCATTATTATGTAAGTGTATAAATTCTCCAAGAGATTTTCCGTATGTATCGCACAATATTAGCATTTTCTTAGGTCTATTTTGTGAAATTACGGCTTTATTCTCAGCTTTATAGCTTTACAGCTTTATAGCTTTATAGCCCAGACTTATGTCCCAGACATAAGTCTGGGACATAAGTTCATGGTTTTGGGTACTGTTATTCGTTTGGTTTCCAGTGTTCTCCTCTGTCGTTAGCTTCTCTACGGATCGAAGTCCTATTCTCGTAGTAATCTCGTTGTCTTCTTTATTCTTTATTGTCACGACCTGTTTTGTTGCTATTGATTCACTCGTTTTAGTCCGTCTTGTTTTTGTCTTCCCTTTTTTCGCTACTAATTTTTTTTGTATTTTTCTTTCTATTCTGTGAGTCTTTATCATGTTTCACTTGTTTATTCAATGTTATTCTATTTTTACTTAAGTTCTTGGTCTTTGCTGCAGTTTTAATATCTACGGTGTGTCTAGAACTTTTTAATTTTATGTTTTCACTTTGGAGCTCAATTATTTGGCTTATTAAATTGTCCAATTCTTCATTAAGTATTTGGGTGTTCTCATTGGTTTCCAACAGGAGCGTTTTTTGTAGTTGTTCGAACAGCGCTGCATTATTTTCGTGCAAACGTATTACGTTTAATGCTTCTTCATATTCATTGAGATCTGCAGTTCGTCGCTCAATCATCTCTTTTAGCTTATTTCTTTCCGTTTCAGTCTCTTGTAATTTTATTACTTGTTCTGCAAATGCTACTTTGAGTGACCCATTTTGCGCCAAGAGATTTTTATAATCCTTCGCGCAGTCGTCTTGTTCCTTTAGAAGCTTCAAATTAAAGTTTTGTGCTTTTTGTATTTCAGCGGTCAATTTTCTAATTCTACGGCAACCTGGTTTCTTGTTTGGGGCATTCTGGTACAGTCACTGGAACGATCAGAAAACGCAAAAAGTCGATTCGGATGAAGAGATTCGATCCAGGGCACGTCGTTACTGACGATTATTGAGTCCACCGCCTCAACCGCTACGCCAGCGGTACTTTACTTGCAGCGACGAAATAAGTGTAGAGGTTGAAAGAACTATTTCTTAGAGTCGCAGATCGTTGTAATAAAAAAATCGACCGTCATTACACTTTTTTGCACACCCTCATTAGCTTTTTAGTTCAATATGACTCTATTGATAAAAAACTTTTATTTAGTCATTATAACGAGGCACTTACGTATAATATTGTGACGCGTTCGTTATTTTGGTTGTTATAATTTTTGAGAGTAGATCGCCAAAATGGTTTAAGGTAAACACATGAAGAAACCAGAGGTTTAGTCAGCTCGCACACTACGAGTACTTACGTGTTAATAGGAAACAATACAATGCCACAAATCTAGGCCCCGATCGCGCTAAATTTTTGCTTGTGGCGCTCTGCGGTATATTTTAAGGGATGAAGATGAAGTTTTCCAAACGCTGGCCATTAGATAAAACAGAATCGAAACCATTGTGTAAGTATCATCATCATCACCTATTTGAGTCCACTGCTGTACATAGTGTACCTACCACTAATTAGAGGAGGATAACTCGAGTCAGTGACCGTGGCGGCCCCGGCTGAAGAATAGGCCCCTCCTAACCTCCTGCCGCAGGTAAATGGATCACGCCGCTCCCAAGCAGCTGAAGCAGCTCAACGGCTTAAAGTAGTTCTACTTCATCTGCGATTCATGCGATCCTGACCCTGATTAGAAACGATTTCATACGACAACAATTTGTATTATTTTCAACACTATTAAGCCCATATTAGCCCCAGAAAAGCTGACCCGTTTGATGAACTGATTGCTAGTACCTTATTGCATTGTTTGCTTCACTTTACCTGATTCATCTGAAATCATTGATAGATCTACTTGCGCGGTTCAAGAGCGCGAGCTGCGAGCTGATTTGCAGCTCAGGTATTTTGAGTGAGTTACCCACCGCTACCACTTAGAAACTTTGATGTACCAAATAAAAACTATAGTAGGTATTATTATAATATTATAACTACAAAATGTTTGTTTATTTTTAGATTTTGACGCCTTTTCTTTTTTAGTTACCAGCATAATTTTAGTGATACTTCATCATCTTATCCTATCTAAGCTTCTGAATTCTTTAACCTACATGATATATACTTTAAACATACATAAGCCTCTCGATTTGAGAGCAAAAGACTTGGCGGCAGGAATAAGATGCCACAGCCAGCCCGAAAGGGAAAAGCATAAAAAAATGCAAACTTCAAGAAGGAAAGAATGACACGATAATGTTACGCGCCTGTCCAATATCGGGCAGCCTGTAAGGACGTGGACACTCTGATAATGTACAGCCAGCCATATTCACAGCATCTAATTCTAAATGGGGGAATAAGATCTGCACTGACGTCCCGCGTTGGGGTGCGCATTCACAGCATTTTATTGCAATAATTTTTCCAATAATACGAAGCCACCTAGGTTTAGACGGCGGAGTCACATATCTCATCATGTCACATAGGAACCTACTCATCATGTCACATAGGAACCTACTCATCTATTACTTTCGTGACGTGGTTTATAAATGGTTCATATCTACCTACCTTATGTGAGGTACCTACCTACTTCCCTATGTTTGGTAGGTCTAGGTACAAAGTGTAGGTACGTAGTACCTAGGTATAATAAATACTTGGTACCTATACCTAGCTAGACCTACATAAGTAAGTACCTTACATAAAGTACGTAGGATTGTATAATATTATGCAAACACGTCACGAAAGTAATAGATGGCTTCCTAGTACCTAGAGCTAACCAAACTTAGGTAGAACTAAATAGCCTAAATGCGTAATAAAACACGTCAAAAAACTATAGATAGGTAAATAACTAGTACCTAGGTACTACGTAACTACCATCTATAATTTACTAGCCAACTTAGATATGAACAAAATGAGCAAATACGTCACGGTAGTACCTAATAGATACCTGCATATCCAACTTTCATATGTGCTACCTACCTACCTACCAAGGTATCTTGATTAACCTAAATACCTTACCTGACTTCTTCTGACAGACTTTTATTTCTGTTTTAGTGTGTGGCTAGGCGGAGCAATGATCTATGTAATGCGGGGCGGTGGCGCGGGCAGAAAGTGTATGAGAATGGCCGGACATAGGGCTTAGTGGCGCGTATTAGGGTCGACCTATGTCCAGCAGTGGACTAGTGTGGGCTGATGATGATGATGGCTACAATGGAGGCCAATTTCATACGTCAGTTTCGAAATTGAAAATCTATGGAACTTCAATCGAAGTAACAAATTATGTAGGTAGGTACTAACCAATTACTTACAATATATTTTTATTTTATCTAGATCGATCGACACCTATCTTACATATGAAATAACGGCTAGGTTAGAAGTACAACAAATTCAGAAGATGAAGATACTACCTAATAAGAAGATGTGTAGGTATCACAAAAATTATGCTAGTAACTAACAAATGTTAGTAACTTACCTACATTAGAGGTAGGTACAGTATGTCCAGTGGACTTCAATAGGTTAAAGATACCTCCTACATAATAGTTTCGATTCTGTTTTATCTATATCCAGCCAATTCTATCCATAGCCAGCGTTTGGAAAACTTCATCTTCGTCGCATATAATATACCTACCACAGAGAGCCTCAAGACGAAAGCCTACAGTCAGTGCGCGTTGCCAGCACCAAAAAGTTACGAACGCCGACCACACACCGAATGACGCAGTGTTGAAAGGCCCCGCACCCTATGGACCGACGACATTGCGAAGGTTACTGTAATTCACTGAATGGAAATGGCTCAAGACCGTTCGTCGTGGCACTCTTTATGGGAGGCCTATGTTCAGCAGTGGACTTCTGCAAAATGATAAAATATTTTTGTGATACATGTCCTCTAATAGGTAAGTATCCAAAAGGGAGGTCATTCAACTTATCGTTGATGTGTATATACTAATTCCGGAACATTTTGTATACATACACTAGTTCACTGAAGTAAAAGATAAATCTCTCTTTTTCGAGGTACGACACACAAGGTACATCGATGGCAGCACTGGGTATGTTTTGGCTGAAAACTATTTTATCCTCCGAGCTCCTAGACTAAACTCAACAAACCAAATTAACTTTTTTAATGATCAAATACCAAAATCAATCTCCGTGACATGTAAATAAAGTTTAAAGTCGTTTGACAATCTTGTTGCTCGGAGAGGCAACGTCGCAATAAACCGATTTTCAATAACTTTATTTGAATTTTTTGGCGGGAAAACTGTTTTTGCTTATATCTCTGAAACCTTTTCAGCTACAGGCCTGAAATTTTTGGTACCTTAGGCACTAATTATGAGCTAAAATCCTGCCTAAAGTTTATTGCCCTCTGATCAGCGGTTTGGCGTAACGAAATGTGTAAGCTGGGGACCCGGGTCTACAGCTTACACATAGTTTTTTGCTTATATCTCTGAAACCTTTTTAGCTACAGGCCTGAAAATTTTGGTACCTTAGTCACTAATTTGGCACTAAATATCTGGCTATATTTCATAGCTCTCGCGTCAGCCGTTTGGCAGTACTGGATGTGCAAGCTGTAGACCCGGGTCTCCAGCTGACACATAGTTTTTGGCTCATATCTCTGAAACCTTTTAAGCTACAGGCCTGAAATTTTTAGTACCTTTGGCACTAATTTGGCACTAAATATCTGGCTAGTTTTCAAAGCTCTCGCGTCAGCCGTTTGGCAGTACTGGATGTGCAAGCTGTAGACCCGGGTCTCCAGCTGACACATAGTTTTTGGCTCATATCTCAGAAACCTCTTTGGCACCTAAATTTTGAATTGGATTTTCAGATTGCACCAATTATGCACTAAATATTTGCATACTCAGAATTCAGAAATTCGTTATGTGTAAGCTGTAGACATACACACAAAAATCTGTTCTTTTTGGAACAAATCAGTTCACAATAAAAATTGTTTGTTTGTTTCCGTAACTTTTGACTGCGCTAAGTATAAAAATAAAATTTAAATTTGAATTTTACATCAGTATGAGGATAAACTTACCTAGTGTTAGATATTACCTATTTCCAACTCAAGCAGTTTCTAAGGAAAAGTGTTGACACACAGACAAACAGACAAACAATAAAGTGATCCTATAGGAGTTCAATTTTATATTATGAGGTAAGAAACCCTAAAACTTATGTGCTCTTTAGGGGTGGAGGGGTTCGGCAGGCAACGCATTAGCAATGCTCCAGGTGTTGCTGCTGTCAATAGGCGACGGTAACCACTTACCATCAGGAGGGCCGTAAGCCTGTTATAACATAAAAAAAGGAAAATTGGATTTGGATTTGAAGAATTACGATCATCTCCAATTCTGGTACGTACAGGGGTGAGCATCGTTCGATCCAAGCTTGGCTGGCTTCTGATGTGGTCCTGGTGGCGCATGGTCTTCAAGAGTGCGTCTTGTGGCGAGGTGAAGTCAACCAGCACTCGCTGCGGACTCAGTGGCTCCCCACCGGCCCGGCCAAAGTCAGCGACGGACATCGGCTGAAAACATATGTTGTACCAGTGTTTTAGTGACGACATAGCTAGCATACATAGTCCTGACCCCAAACTAGGAATCCCTGTGTCGTAGTTATCAGAAACGAACAAATATTTGCAGAACATACAAAGATTTGTCCCGCAGCGGGAATCAAACTTGACGCATCAGACGGTTGACGTTGACGCATCAGAAGTTGCAGACTTAACAAACCCTTGCGTATCAGACGGACACTCACCCGGCACGCTAGAACACACTATGACCTCACATCCTGGTCAAAGATGACCGTGTCGTCAAGGCAACTTATACCTGGTCTACTGTTACGGAGCTGCTTTCTGACAGAAGCATGGTCGGCCCGCACTGGCAGCAGAGCACAGACAGCACGCAGGCCAGCCAGTCAGACACCACCTGCACCTGCTTCCAAAGTCGCACAAACCGCGCAGCCAGCGGGTGGAACACGTAGCAACTGACTGTCAGCATCTTTCTTGACAACACAGGACTTTTCTTCATAGAGTAACTTTTCTTCTCGATCAGTTCACGCAGCTTGGCGAATCGAGATGATGAATACCGCACACCCTGATATGCATTGATGGAGGTAAATAGCTGGTAGCTAGCAGGGCCGTGGCTGGGCCGTTAAAAAAAATTGAGCAAGTAAGTCAATAACTGTATGATTTCGTCTTAGGATTTAGTAACATTGTAGTATAGTTTAATTATTTACATCTTGCTGACACTACCTTGCTCCCAAAGAGAATAGAACCACTGCCAAAGACTGTATAATACACTCTCTGTGTATATACAAAATTATTCTATGCTCTCTGTTTACGACTACGTTACGTCTTGCTTCCTTTAAGAATAGCACTTGAACTGACCATAAAGCAAGTTGCACTAAGTATTAATTGCAGTCTATGTAGTATAGAGTAAATTACCATATAGTCTTTTTCACGAAAGATGTCCCTCAGGGGAGGGCGCTGTAGTCTTCGTGTAACGGAATTTTGCAATAGTATCATTTTAGTTCCGCCGATTTCCGCGGGACTTCTTTCATGAAAAGGACTCTAGTCAGCCCCTAACCAAGGATAATATACTAGGTAGTACTAAATTGTCTTTACCATTACCAGTGGCCCGAGCGCAAATAATTCACGATATTGTTTCGAGGTGTAACTCTTACGATACGATTTTTAAATACACTTTAGGTGTAAGTATAAGAAGCCATTCATCGAAATTTCGGGGCTAAATCCATTTTAGATAAAAAAAAACAGATTCCGTAAGATTAAATTTTATTTCAGTAGATTTTGTTTCTCCTCGTTATCTAGATCAGATGTGGTTGATGTATCACTTGTGTTTATTTCCTCTAAATTCACTTGACTTCCGACGTCTCCCATCCTATATCTCCTCTTCCATTTCACTTCTTTGCCTATTCGATCGCAGATGTCTTCCACGCTGTCTCTTAGTTCTAAAGGCAAATCAGACACTATTACTTCTCTAAGCAGTTTATTCTTTACGTCATCATTTATTCGAGACATTTTTTTGCAGTTCTTGCGTTTGGGAGACCTTAACTTATTTGTGAAATCTTGGATTTTCTTCTTTAATTCTCCATTGCGGTATTTTTTGTGAGCCCATGCGGTTATATTGACAAACATCACGAATAGTAACAGAGCTAAACTCAGTCCGAAAATGCAGGTAACTATCGATAGGATTGCCGTGTTGCAGCACTTACTAAAATCAGCTTTGAACTTCATTGGAAATAGCTTACCGTACAGCAAGTCTCTGAGAAACATCAAATTCTGAGATATTGTTGAACAATTCGATTGCAGAGTCAATTTTAACTCACTTTCTGGCGACTCTCTGACTATACCTAATCCAGTACTTATAGCGTAAATATCCGCAATGGTCAGTGGATTGTTGAGATCTCTACATGTGTTGCTTTTTGGCACATAAACTACGTCTGGCAAATATTGTTTTGGATCAGTTAAGCATTCAACTGCTTTGACACATTTGTCCACTTCTGTATCGTAGAATGGTCTATTTCCGGAATATTTCGCTTCACAATTCACGGGAGCGCACTGGTTCAATGAGTCTTGGTCGAGGGTTTCGCAAGGAGTTATCTTTTGCCCAAAAGCATAATCTTTTAACAAAAATTGCGATTTATTTTTGAGTCTTGTATCAAAAGATATTTTGACTGCTTCTCTTTTGTTTTTTCTTCTACCACAACTATGTTCTAGGACAAAACTGCAATACCCTACTTGATCATGTTGGACGATGGTGGGATAAATATACAGGACTGTGTCACGATATTTTGGTTTTAAAATATCATGGTAATCTCCATAAATCTCCATGATATCGCAGTCAATGGCCTCATTGTCAGATAAGCAGCATACTTTTGGCCTTGAACTTACTTTACAAGCATTAAGTTTATCTTCGTTTTCTATATCGAAATAGAACTGAATCGCTACTGATTTTTTTTCCAGCGGCAGTACACCTTTGTCCAAAACTCTTAAAGATGTCTCCACTGATACAGTTTCAATAATAACTAGCAAAATTAAATAACGAAGCAACATGAATAAACACGAACATCGCCTTTTTGACAATCATCAAACCCCCCTGACAAGACAAGTGTCAATTTTCAAGACATAACTATCCTTATTTTATTATTAACAAAAAAGTTATAAAAAATAACGAATAAGGTTTTAAGTCAATGAAGTCGAAAATATCGTGTACAGTACGTGTACAATGTGCATTTAAATAACACTTAAAAAGAAAAAGCATTTTACAACTCATCTCTTTTATATTCACCATCGAAATACTCTGATTTAATAAAATCTGCAGCTCTGCGCTCTGCTATCATAATTACTGCAGCATTCGTATTTACACTTAGAATAGTTGGCATGATGCTTGCATCTACAATTCTTAATCCTTTTACATCATGGACTTTCAGCTTACCATCCACAACAGACGTTAGATCATCCTTTTTACCCATTTTAGCTGTTCCTACTGGATGATACACATTAAATGTAACTGTTCTAGCCATACACTCCCAGTATTCAGCACTCAAAAACTCAAACCCATCGCAGTCTTTAAATTGTATTCTTTGCACTTCAGCGTTCATGCCCTTAAAAGTTGGAGTTTTAACAATATCAACAACTCTTTTCAGAGATTTAATAAATGTATCCATGTCACGCTGATCGCTAAAATATCTAGGACTTATTTTGGGATGTTCCGTTGCATTTGTACCCCGTATTAAAATATTACCTCTTGAATATGGTCTGCATAGCGACACAAATAATATTAGTAGTTCTTTGTCTGCATTCAAATCAACTAACTGCTTACAAATGGGATCTATGAAAGATAATGATTGTTTACACATGGAGTAGACGTAAGTGGTATTTGGTAAAAAGTAATTATGATCTATTTGAACATCAGGTAGAATTTTTTCATCAGGGACGGAAAGAAAAGCATTGATATTAGGCTGATCATAATTTGTTGCATGTGGCCCAGATTGATCAATCATGTAATCGGCTGCAGCTTTGAGCCAAAATCTTTCATCTCTCTGTTGAGCCCCTGTATTCAAAGTTACTGGAATAGGAATCCTCACATGGTCTTGTAGATTTTCACCAACAGGCAAGTCAGCTACAACGTTGATCTTCTTATTTTTCAAATGTTCCTTTGGTCCCACACCAGATGTCATCAACAATGTTGGAGTATTCACAGTACCAGCACTGACGATGATTTCTTTTTTAGCAAAATATGTTTCAACTTCACCATAACGAAGAGCAACTCGTACTGATTTAGCAGTTTTACCCTCAAACAGAATATTTAAAACAAACGCATTTTTCAATACTCTTAAATTTTTTCGGTTCTTGATTGGGTTCAAGAATGCCGTAGCTGTGCTGACTCTTCTACCCCTGTTATTACTTCCTCTAAGTTTTCCTACTCCCATTTGCGTTGGACCGTTCAAATCTTCTAAATATTTCAGTCCTAGTTCTTTATATGCCTCAGTCAGTTTTTCTGCAATACCAGGATGCGTAAAATTAAGTTTATCAATAATAAACTCTCCTTCAGTGCCGTGATCTTTAACTAACTCAGGGTTATCAATTATTGATGGATCTAAGACTTTTTCGCTTTTAATGAAGTATTTCTTTATTGATGGCCAGTCCCAACCATCACCGTCTTCTAGATGCCAAGGTGCGTAGTCTTCCTGACTCCCCCTCATGTGGAGGAGGCCATTGATGGAACCAGTGCCTCCGAGGACCTTGCCTCGTGGCCAGTAAGACTTGCCGTTCACACATCCTCGATTTGTGGTTTCATCTAATTCTGTGTAATATTGGAAGGTGTGCTTGGTTTGATGTACTGCGGTGGAGAAGTTTGGAATCTGGAAATAATACGAAAGAGAATACTTACAAAAAAAACGTCGGTGGTAACCTCGGTAGCGTAGCGCGTGAGTGCCCGTTTAAGACGCAAGGGGTGCGGGTTCGATTCCCGCTGCGAGAAGTAATATTTGCATAATCTGCAAATATTAGTTCCGGGTTTGGGTGTTGTAGTACCATAGTACTTTGCCGCTACTACCGTGACGTTAAGTTGACACTGTTTAGATCCTTCTGCCAGACATTTTATACTTGCCAACGCTGGACAAATTACACAAAGAAAGCCCATGATGGTATTCGAGTTGCCTATAACAATATCTTTAGGCAACTTATGGGACTGGAACGATATTGCAGCGCCTCCGGTATGTACCTGGAGGCGCGAGTCAATTCCTTTAATGCCATCCAAAGGCACCGAATTGCTAAATTCATGTCCAGGGTCGGCAAGTGTAAAAATGCTATCATAGCAAGTCTGGCAGACAGGCTCTTTCTGACTGGTGTTTACAGACGCTGGGTGCAATTAGCATCCTAGTTAAGGAAGTAGGTAGGTAACCTACATTAATAGTATATTATTTTATTTTTTACATTTTTATTGTATGTTTGTGTTGTTTTTAAATGTGAAATGGATCTCGTGTCTGAAATAAAGATATATTATTATTATTATTATAGTACCAATTGTTTCTGATTTCCACGATACGGGTCAGTCAGTCCTAGTGTGGGGTCAGGAAAATGAATGTGTTTGGTTTTATTTATTAAGAACGTAAATTCCTGATATATTCCCCTAAAATGAAGTAGCTACCCGCCTGAAGTAGATACCTACGAACAAGACTTTTTAATTAATGATTTCCAGATGATGGCAGACAGAACAAGAGACAAATGTGACATTTATTTGTATTCCTGCTGTACCTCATGATGACCTACAATATTCTGAAAACTGATACCTAACTTGATATCACCTAATTTTGAGCGGTTCCACCTACTACCTAGTACTAGTTTCTTTACGACCATTGTAATTACTTTTAACATTTAAAATGGAAGGAATTGACTCCTGACATGCAGCTAACGCTAGTTTAGGAGCCTTTTTACAGATTATTGTTAACTTTGGTAACAAATAAACATCATCAGCCCACATTAGTCCACTGCTGGACATGGGCCTCCCCCAATACACGCCACTGAGCCCGGTGTTCGGCCCTTGTCATCCACTTACTGCCCGCCGCCTTTCGTAGGTCATCGCTCCACCTAGCCGGGGGGCGCCCCACACTACGTTTGCCTAGACGTGGTCTCCACTCAAGAACTCGTTTACCCCAACGGTTTTCGGTTCTTCGGCATATATGGCCAGCCCACTCCCACTTCAGCTTGCCAATTCTCTGGGCTATGTCGAACAAATAATAATAATAATAATTATGATTTGGGTGTCTTCAAGACCAGAGTGAATAGGTTTCTTCTAGGCAAACGTGCTACACCGTAGACCACATCATTACTTAAAATCAGGTGAGATTGTGGTCAAAGGTTAGCCTATTTTGTACTAAAAAAAAAACTTTGGTTTGAATCAATAAATTATACCTTATTTTTCTCAGTACATAAACTTATCTCAATAGATAATAAGGTTATGACTCTAGTGACACTGGCTAGATTATTAGAGTGAATGGTCGGTACCCATCTATTATGTTATTGAAAATACTTACGATACTTTCCATAGGAGGGTCGCCACCCGCTTCTATAAGCAGAACCTTCCACTCCTCGACTTGTGAGAGTCTGTTTGCCAACACAGAGCCGGCAGTGCCCGCGCCCACGATTATAAAGTCAAAATGATCGCCATCTGTAGTAAACACTTACATGTTTAGTTCCCTAGCAGAGGGTGACTTATCTCCTCACCAAGCACAGCATATACAACATATATAATTGCGTTTAGCATCGATAAAATTATATTCTACAAAATGGTACATTTATAATAGGAAGCTAATGATAATGATTTATTTCTCCCGATTGGATCCTAGTACTACTGGGGAGAGTGTTCTCCGGTATGTGGAGGAAAGAGCCCTACCTCTATAACCACCTATCTCTAGCCTCAAAGGTTTGCTGGAAGAAAACTCTTTTTAGGGTTAAGCTCGCCTTTGTACATGTCCTTTCATTTAGTTTGTTTTTTGTATGTGTTTTCTGTGTACAATAAAGAATAAAGAATAAAGAATAAAGAAAGAGGCCGTCTTCGGATCAGTCCCGCTCCGGAAGTCATTGTACGTGGCCTGAAACGCCTGGAGTCGAGTAGGGCGACTAACTTCAAGTCCTACGTGCTCCAGGTAGCTGCCAAGTACAAAGAGGTGTTCCTCGCGCCCGACTTCTGGTCAGCTGGAGTGGTCTACTGTCGCTACAGGGAGGCGCACACGATCAAGAAAGTCCCTGACTCTAGATGTGGTGTAGTTATTTAAGTTTAATATTATATGTATGTTAGTCTGTAAGGTATTTATTAATATGGGCCATGGCATGTTACACATTTTTGTGTAATGTGTCAAGTAGCCTGAAATAAAGATATATTATATATTATTTTTTTATATTTAATGAAATAACTAACATTGATTGTCTGTGAGACTTACAAGTGAGGCTGTAGGAGTGGTCCATGGGCCATGGCTCGGTCAGCAGGCACTGAGCCGTCAGTAGATGGGTGACCAGGCTAGTGAAGGCCACTCCTGCGGAGCCCTGGCTGTATGTTGCGCAAGAGTCGTTCATGTTTCACATCTTCTGTACAAACAGTTGTATTATCTTTGTGGCCAACCGGCTGTGAATCGGGACTGTAATGATACCAGGTATTGGCCCTTCACTTGCAGGGCTAAAATACTTTCCCGGGTCCGTCGTGAGCGTATTGTGCGTGGCACCGACCAGCATACGCTTAGCGCGTTTACGCACTGCGTCCGAATTCGGTCTGATAAGATACAGATGTGAATGTCCACAGAATAGAAGTGACAGGCCTCATAGCTCAATTGGTAGTAACTCTGCCTTCTGCGCTAGAGGTTGCGGTTTCGATTCCCGCACTGGACAAACATTTGTGTGATAAACACTGATGTTTGTTCTGTGTGTTGGGTGTTAAATAGTTATCTATTATGTATCAGTCTCTGGTATATTATATTATACCCATAGTACAGGCTATGTCTAGTTTGGGATCAGTTGACCGTGTGTGACATGTCCGGAATATTTAACTTAATTTAATTTAAAAGTTTCGGCTGTTCTGTTATGTCAACAGTGTTTTACATTGTTATCTTCGACCTCCGTGACGAAGCGGGCGATTGCCTAGCTGAGACGCAAGGGGTGCGGGTTCGATTGCTATTGCGGGACAAATGTTTGCATGCTCTGCAAATATTAGACATTTTTCAAATCAGTTCAAACTCAATGAATCAGCTGTTTTAGGAAGCAATCTTGATGCCGAACTACTGGTACGATTATAATGGCAAAATCTATAGCCTTACTCAATCAAATCTCAAAAGTCAATGTTAGTTAATTTTTATTTCATCAGCGTGACGTCTGCCAAGGTGATCCAGTCCTAGTAGGTTCCTGCCTAATAACTACTAACATACTACGCGGTGAAGATGACCAACAAGGAAAATTTGATGTTATTCTGCATATTTCTTCAACCAACCTTGCCTAATTTGAGTTTATGGAACTTAAATGTGCTCATCATGAACATCTCGCATTGCAAAAGTTCAATCGAATATAACAAAGCTGTTGGTTCTCCAAAAAAATAATAATATTTAAATAAATTGCAATCAAACTTTTTACTTAAAGATGATAAAAATACCAAAAACAAAATATACATTGTTATGAATCACCTTGGATAGACAAATGATTCTTCTAGGCTTGGTCGCGAGGAACAGGCGTAGCTTCACCTAGTTTCAAAGTGATCCTAGTGATTTTATTGAAATATGTGTTACGCAAGCCGTTATACGCCGTTATTTTGTTATATTAGTACATTGTATTAAATTATTAGTAACTATTTAAATTTATAAACAGTATCTTTTGTAGCATAATTATTATAAGTCTTAACTGTTATTTTTAGGCACCTCTAGGAGGTCGTGACGGGACTATTATGGTCTCCGCTGAAAACCAGCGCTGGGTGCACACATCAGTGTGTATCCAGCACAATGCTGAGCGAAGACCATATTTTCCACGAGCTCTGCTGCGCACAATATCTTTATCATTTAGTACGTAATTTTTATTTTTATGTTATTTTATGTGTAAGTCTTAAGGAAAATAAATCTTTCATTCATTCATTCAAATAAACGCCTTTTGACTTTGACTTTGACTAAATATCTGCAATATTTGTTCCGGGTCTGGGTGTTGTGGTACCATGGTACTCGTAGTTTCTGATACCCACGACACAGGGAATCCCAGTGTGGGGTCAGGACTATGTATGTGACTGTTGGGTGTTATTTATATTTGGAAATAAATTACAACACACTTGTTTCAGTGATTTATTGCATTCAATGTTTAAAATGGTAATAAGGAGGTTCGATGTTTATAACAGGAAATAATATGAAATGCTAGTATTAGTAGTTTTATAAGTACCTAAATGTTTGGCAGTGAAAGTTGGGTATGGCAGAAAAAGAATGAAAGTAGGATAAATGTATTTTCCTACTGCGTTGTGTATTACCTACCTATAAAGTATTTTTCTATGTACCCACCTACCTACTGTACCTACCTGCGTTGTGGGTCAAATAAACAAATTTTCTTTCTTCTTTCTTTCTATTTTCTTTTTTTCTATAAATGCAGTGGAAATGAGAGCTTTGCGAAGTATGTGTGGAGTAAATATATGTGTGATAGAGAACGTTGTGGAGTGAAAGAACATGTAGTGATGAGGATTGAGAAAGGTATGCTGAGATGGTTTGGTCATGTAGAGAGGATGAACGAAAGAAGATTGACGAAACAGGTGTATAAGGCGAGTGTGAATGGAACCGTTGGTAGAGGAAGACCTAGGCGTACGTTTAGCGACCAAATCGGTGACGTTTTGGACAAAGGCCAGGTCAAGAGTACCCTAAACCGACGAGCATGTATGAGGAATGTGATGAGAGTGAATGAAGCGAAAGAGATATGTCAGGATCATAGCAAGTGGAAGGCCGTGTTCTCTGCCTACCCCTCTGGGAAATAGGCGTGATTTTATGTATGTATGTATAAGTACCTACTTAGTCAAGAGAACATATTCCCATTTGGTAAAGTTTCAATGACTTCGTAGATCGGGTTAGATTGAATATTAGTTAGAACATGCTAAAGATGCGATTGTCAAAGTTTATCTTTATTGTGACCCAACGAACATCAATAATCATCATCATCATCATCAGCCTGTAGAAGTCCACTGCTGGACATAGGCCTCCCCTAAAGAGTTCCACGACGAACGGTCTTGAGCCTTCTCCATCCACCGACTTCCCGCAACCTTCACAATGTCGTCGGTCCATCGGGTGGGGGGCCTTCCAACACTGCGTCGCCCGGTTCGTGGTCGCCATTCGAGAACCTTTTCTCCCCAACGGTTATCGGTTCTGCGAGCTATATGGCCTGCCCACTGCCACTTCAACTTGCTTATTCTGAGAGCTATGTCGGTAACCTTGGTTCTTCTACGAATTTCCTCATTTCGGATCTTATCACGTAGTGAAACTCCTAGCATAGCTCTCTCCATAGCCCGTTGTGCAACTTTGAGCTTGTGTATGAGGCCAATAGTTAACGACCAAGTCTCAGTGCCATATGTCATCACTGGCAACACGCACTGATTGTAGACTTTCGGCTTGAGGCTCTGCGGTATCTCCGACGAGAAGATATGACGAAGTTTCCCAAACGCTGCCCATCCGAGTTGGATTCGTCGGTTGACCTCTTTGTCGAAGTTGGACCTACCTAGTTGAATCGTCTGACCCAAATAGACATAGTGATCTACAACTTGAATGGTATCGTTCCCAACATTTACCGGTATGGGTGCGACATGAGCATTAGACATGATATTTGTCTTGCCCATGTTCATTTTAAGACCCACCTGTTGGGAGACGGTACTGAGGTCTCTGAGCATTGCACCAAGGTCCTCCAGCGATTCTGCCATTATGACTATATCATCGGCGAATCGAAGGTGAGTGATGTATTCGCCATTGATGTTGATCCCATGTCCGTCCCAGTGCAGAAGCTTGAAAACATCCTCCAATGCAGAGGTGAACAGTTTCGGAGAAATGACGTCTCCCTGTCTCACCCCTTTTTGCAATTGGATCGGATTTGTGCTCTGGTCCTGGAGTCGGATAGACATGGTGGCCTTACTGTACAAACACTTCAACACTTCGATATATCGGTAGTCGATCTGGCACAATAATAAATAATAATAAATATGAAATAAATAATTCTAATTCTTATTCTAATCAAAGCACTAACTTTAACCGCACCGGCCATCACGAGATCTCGTTCGGGGAACCACTTTAACTCACATTCGATAGGTAGGCAAGTTTTTCTTCGGCTACGCAGCAGGTATCGCAAGAATGATTCGATGCTAAAAGAGACGTTTCATCAATATATGGAGCCTGGGCCTGCACTGTGTACACTACTCTAAAAAATGGGTAAGCAATAAAGTAAACGTATTTAATTGGTCATTTTATTTAAATCTACTTCGTTTTAAGGTACATTATGATTTTCTTCGACAAAGAGAGCAACACACAGCGCTACAAAAATATGGCGGATGGAAATGAAATAGTATTTTTCTTGTAATCTCCTATTTTTTCCTAATTTTTCTATGTAGTGTACATGGACCAGGCCCAGAATGAAATGGCTCCTTTACTTGGTATCGAAAGAAAAGTATCGAGTATTTACTTGTATAGGAACGTCCCTAACCACTCGCCTCGATTGCCTATTTAAACATCGACAATGACATTCACTTCTTTCTCGCATATGAAAGGCAAGGTTGGGCTACAAGTTCCATCTCTGAAATCCCCCCCTCTGTCCATGGTTACACAAAACTCCCCCTCGGGTTGTGTTGCGTTGTTGGGCTCTCCAGGGTACCAGTGTTCGAATCCAACTTCTGCCAGAGTTTGACCTAAGGGGAAGGAATGGAAATGATCAGTTTTAGGAAACGCAAAAAAAACAGCAACATAAACCAGACTAATGGCTTTACTAAGTATTGCCGTGGTGGCCTCAATATCTATCTACCCGCGGATGTCGTAATAGGAGACTCAGGGAAAAAAGCTAGGGGATGGACAGCAGCGTCCCCCATTTTAACTAATATATAACTATAGGAATGGAAATGATCAGTTTTAGGAAACTCAAAAAAAACAGCAACATAAACCAGACTAATGGCTTTACTAAGTATTGCCGTGGTGGCCTCAATATCTATCTACCCGCGGATGTCGTAATAGGAGACTCAGGGAAAAAAGCTAGGGGATGGACAGCAGCGTCCCCCATTTTAACTAATATATAACTATAGGAATGGAAATGATCAGTTTTAGGAAACTCAAAAAAAAACAGCAACATAAACCAGACTAATGGCTTTACTAAGTATTGCCGTGGTGGCCTCAATATCTATCTACCCGCGGATGTCGTAATAGGAGACTCAGGGAAAAAAGCTAGGGGATGGACAGCAGCGTCCCCCATTTAAACTAATATATAACTATAGGAATGGAAATGATCAGTTTTAGGAAACTCAAAAAAAACAGCAACATAAACCAGACTAATGGCTTTATTAAGTATTGCCGTGGAGGCCTCCATATCTATCTACCCGCGGATGTCGTAATAGGAGACTCAGGGAAAAAAGCTAGGGGATGGACAGCAGCGTCCCCCATTTTAACTAATATATAACTATAGGAATGGAAATGATCAGTTTTAGGAAACTCAAAAAAAACAGCAACATAAACCAGACTTTTGGCTTTACTACGTATTGCCGTGGTGGCCTCAATATCTATCTACCCGCGGATGTCGTAATAGGAGACTCAGGGAAAAAGCTAGGGGATGGACAGCAGCGTCCCCCATTTTAACTAATATATAACTATAGGTACCTAGCTCTAACCGCGCTCGCCAACCCAGCGTGGTAGTATAGGCAAAATTATCCCCACATGATAGGAATTTGTTTTGGAAATCTGTTGGTGTGGAATGCTAGGAACAGGCATAGCTTCACCTAGTTTCTAAGACGTTTCAATATGATCCTAGTGATTTTATTGAAATAAAAGTCTTTTGACTTTGACTTTGATTTTAGGAGTTTCACTACGTGATTAGAACCTAAATGAGGAAATTCGTAGAAGAACCAAGGTCATTGACATAGCTCTCAGAATTAGCAAGTTGAAGTGGCAGTGGGCAGGCCATATAGCTCGCAGAACCGATAAGGTTCTCGAATGGCGACCACGAACCGGGCGACGCAGTGTTGGAAGGCCCCCCACCCGATGTACCGACGACATTGTGAAGGTTGCGGGAAGTCGGTGGATGGAGAAGGCTCAAGACCGTTCGTCGTGGAACTCTTTAGGGGAGGCCTATGTCCAGCGGACTTCTACAGGCTGATTATGATCTGTGGGTGAGGCTATGTTCAAGAGTTGATTGTTTTTGTAGTTTCGTAGATAACATACAAACCAAAAGATACCTCTTCTACCATGTTATTCATAATCATTTTATACTTACTATATCGGCTCAATAAACGAATATCCACCTCTTGCTTTAGTTTACTCTTAGAAAAGTACAGGGCGAGATAGAGCAAAGACACTCATCTTCCTGTCCTTGTCCCACATTATGTGGGGTCGGCATAACATGTTTTCTTCTTCCACTCTCTTCTGTTAGCCGTCATCTCCGCACTCACTTCTTTCTTACTCATGTCATCTTTAATACAATCCATCCATCTTTTCTTCGGCCTTCCTCTAGTCATATATCCATCCACATTCATACCTAACACTCTTCTCGTTACATGACTTTCATCCCTCCTCATGACATGCCCATACCATGCTAACCTATTACCTACTTCTCAACTTTTCCGTCACTGGCGCTACTTTCAAACTTCATCTGATGTACTCATTTCTTATTTTGTCCATTCTCGTCACTCCACACATCCATCTCAACATTTGCATCTCCGCGAGCAAAGACACTAGATATAGAAAAAAAATCTACCAGTATATTATTATAGCTAGGATAACCTATGATTGAGCAAACCAAACTACAAACTGGAAGAAATTACTTACTGTGAATAGTCATCCAATCTATATCCCAGTATCGGTATCCCATGAACGTGGCGTCACGAGTCTTTGCGACGATCACATCGTTTGTATTCTCTGCGTACAGTTCTCTTAGGACCTGGGACTCCTTCTCGTTGTTGACGATGACCAGGTGGGCACCCTCCGCCGCGCATGTCATGTAGGCCCGAGACCAGGATTGGCCCCATCGGTGGAACTTATAGCAACTACCGGTGCGCGGGTCGAGTTTGTATTCTGTAAAAGTTAAGGAATTAAATTTAAATGATTACTAAATTTACGAACGAGCGGGATTCGAACCCGCATCTTCGCCTAGAATATTTATAGGTGACTAGCCGTGTAGTGACATGCCGCGTATTGTGCACGAAAGGAGCCTCTAAGAGGCGCATTTTAATCCTTTCACTACACTGATTCTTTCGCCAACGGTCATAGGCCCTTTTCAGGGTCACTATAGTGACCCTGAAAAGGTAGGTCGGTGACCAGGTTGAGGTATGCCTCAACCTGGTCACTTACCTTATACAGAATGACCAAGAAAGAATCAGTGACACAACAAGCAAGGAATGGAAACTATGAAATTTCCAAAAGTCGTAGAAAAAGCTTTATTAGTCATCGGGTGTAGAATATGCCCCTCTCTGTAGGTATAGTATGTGAATCAAATTGTAAAGGAAACATAGGTAGATGGTACCAATTTTTAACATGATAGGTGGTGTGTGTACTTAACCAATTTTAACCTATGTTGTAAGTTCACCTGGCCCATTTAACCTATTTACTTGTGATAATATGACCTGCCCACTTCCATGGGCCATAGATGTAACAGAATAGTATCCTAGGGAAGGAAGAGGTAGGCCATTTCGAAGATGGGAAGACGACTTCAAAGCTACAGCAGGCGTGACGTGGAGTAGGACAGGTCAAGATCGTGAGCTATGGAAAACTCTGGGGGAGGCCTATGCTGAAAAGCAAAACAATCTGATAGATGCCGATGTTTAAAATTATTTTAATTATTTGACTACCAACTAGATTGTTAATAAAGGCTATTTGAATCTTGAATCTTGAATAACTTACCTGGGTCAATGGTTCTACAAATAGACACTGCTCGTAAGTCGGTTTTGGTTCTCTTCTTGTAGCAAACGTAGGGGAGAGTGTCACTGCACTTGACATCCTTCAAGGTGCCATCCTCCACCTGCATCGCGAGGCAGCTCTCGGAGTCCTGCTTGTTGTCGGGCTCACCGGGCGCCCACGTGATGGGAAGCTTCAATAACGGTACTCCTGCCACAACAGATCAAAGTCGAAGTCAAAGAATAGAAAGAAGAAAGAAAGAAAGACTCTAAGAAAGAAAAAGGAAGACTCTAGACAAATAACAAAAGTAGCACACACTAAGAAGATACTACTACTACTAGTGTTGTGTTCCTGTGAGGTTGCCAGAGCTCTTTACGGGTGGCTCTTTAGGCTACGGTAACCGCTTACCAACAGGTGGGCCTTACGATTGTGTGCCACCTTAGTTGTATAAACAAATGATATAATAGATAAGTGGGGAAAATAACAAAATCAACTAAATGGGACTTCGCTAACAAATAAGGCAATAAGGGTGTTCATTAGTCCGTGCCGAGGTATGTGTGAGAGCCAAATTAGGTCCCATATCAGCTGTATTGCCGCTTCACAAAGAAAAAAAAATCACTTTGACACGTTAAGTAAAGTTTTTATTATAAGCATAACTCAATAAAAAGATGCACGAAATGTGCACAAAAGGAGCCTCTAAGGCTCGTATTCAGAGACACGACTCAAGCATAGATTTAATCACAGATCAGCTGAACTCTACTTAAGTATTGAATCTCTTCTCAAACATAGCTTTTATTCAAGAACGGTACTTAAACTATTCTCAGCTGAATCGAGTCTCAAATCTGTACTCAAATGTTCTCGTTTACATTTTTATTTATTTTTAATTTTAGATCCGTTTTACGCAGAAATTCAAACAGCCAGGGTGGAAATAGAATAGAACAGTAAAGTGAAGTATAAATATGCATCAAAGTACGTGTAACGGAACGAAAATGTCATTTGATTAATGTCAAATCAAATCTAAACTCAAGCACCGATTTCGTCTGATTTACGTTTCAGAATAAGCATTTACTCAGGTGAACTGTGATCATTGAATCTATACATAAGTACTGTTCAAGAATTAGAATCTTGACTCAAATCGAGATTTAAGTACAGATCAATGCTTGAGTCTTGTCTCTGAAAACGAGCCTTACTTTAACCTTTCACTACAGATTCTTTCACCGACGGTCAAAGGCCCTTTTCAAGCCACCGTACCTCAACCTGGTCACCAAGAAAGAATCAGTGGCACGTTAAGCAAGCAATGAAAAGATGCGTCCCTTCAAAGCGTTTTTCGTCATTTATACCTTCAATGGAAGCGTAGTCTCCCTTGGAGAAAATGGCGTGCACGCCGGTGAATATGACAGGAACATTTTGCTTCTCTTGGATCACGTGGTGTAGTATGGCTTCACGTAGCTTGTGCGTCAGGGGAGATGCAAGAACGCCTCCTGTTTGACATTAACACGGCGATTATTCATTTATATGGTATGGTACTTACGACCCTTGCATGACAGACAAACTTAGCACAAGCTAGCATATTTTTTCCCTGGAGAGGTATCAAGTCAATTGAATGATTAAATTAGCCAAGCGTTGATAATAAGAAAGTTAGTCTTAGACAGTACTGACTTCGGAAGCCTTCCCTGTTTGTGATTGACACGCATAGCACTTGTCAATTTATTTTATTAACAACTAGGTTCCGCCCGCGGGTTCGCTCGCGTGGTACCTTGACAAAAAATAGCATAGGTATATGATATACTAGGCAAAGAACTATCCATTCCAAGTTTCATCGAAATTGGTTGAGCCGTTACGGTTCAAACATCCAAATATCTTAACATCTTCGCAAACGTTCTCATTAAAATATTAGTAGGATATACTTGATACTAGTGGCTGTCCACGGCTTCACTTGCGCGGTACCCGGGTTAAAAGTAGCGTTTGTCCTTCTTCAGTACTTAAGCTAAACTTTAAGCTTACCTACCATTTTAAATTTCATCAAGATCGCTTCAGCCGTTTATTCGTAAAAACTTTAGGTACAAGAGATTCAAAGAGTTACTTTCGCATTTAGGTCGTTATAATAGGTAGGTATACATATACTTCTCTATAGTTTATGAGTAAAGTGAGAAGTGTGCAGTGGGAGGTGTGATAGTGTGAAGTGGGAAGTGTGACAGTGTGAAGTGGGAACAGTGATGAGATTTACCCTTAGCATGGCAGCGCAGCCGAGCGTCATTCCACGTGGCTGGCACCTGATTCAACTTCAACCAGCCATCAATCGCTTGACTATACGTATAGTCGAGTTTAAAATTTAAACCTGAAAAAATAAGATACCTACTTTTCAGTTATAGTTGGTGTAAATTTCAAGTTGATAACACAAGCCGTTTCTGAGAAAAAGGGTCTTGACAGACTGACAGACAGACAGATAGTTGGACCACAAAGTGATCCTAAAAGGGTTCCGTTTTTCCAAATGATGTGCCTACGGAACCCTTAAAACTGGCTTCAATACCTATATTAATTTGGATGTAGTTTATAATGATTTCAGGAACAGACAAAATCGGTGTGACCTCAAATGGGGTATTTGGTCGTGCCTCTGCCTACTCCCTAGAAGTCTTCAAGGATCTGATCGCCTAATTGTCTACTAAAAGTATGATAAAAGTCGTGAAAATTTTTTTTCAGGACAGTGTCTCGGACATAGGTAACAATGGTAACAATATATTTATTTTTTGAGATCACTCTAAATTTTTTTTTTTATGATAATGTTAAGGCGTTTGGCCTCCAACTCACTTTTGCAAGTGAGATGTGGCCCAAGATGGATCACGCTTTCCCAGAGTGAACTTATTGACCCTAGATTTGGAGACTCCTAGATTGTACTCTTTCGGGAAAACAGACGCAGGCAGATCATTCCACTCTTTGGCAGTACTTATAATTAAAGTAAATAATTACTTACCAACTACAATATTTTTTTTATACAACTAAGGTGCCTTACGGCCCACTTGCTGGTAAGTGGTTACCGTAGCCTATGAACGCTTGCAATACCGGTCGATCACGCACGCGTTGCCGACCCCGAACATTCCCCTACCTGGCAACCTCGCCGCAGGAACACAACACTATTTGAAACAAATAAGTAATATAACTCACCATAGCCTAGGGAGAGCACTAACGCTAAAACTAAAAGTTCCTTCAACATGTCTCACTAGTTTATTAACCACAATGCAAACGACACAAACGTACACAAAATCAAAATAATTTTGCGTTTTTCCTGTTATAACAGCTACCTAAATCTTGTCCGAATAGGTGGTAATTATAACTCAATCTGTGGCCACATGGTCAGGTTTTCATATACCTACTTACATACGTAGTTTAGCAAATAACTCACATACGCTACTTCAAACATTTTTAAAAGCATGTTTTAAAATTATCTCTGTCTCTGTTTCCCAGTATGGAATAGTAAGAGATAGCAGTCTATAAACTCAACTTTAGTTTTATACATCCTGTTAATTTTTGTTTAATTTGGTCCTGTAGCGTCATCTATATCGCTACACAGGTATCTACTTTGTACATAAATAACATCTTCAGAGAGAACTGCTAGCGACATCTATGAACGAACATGTCAAAGTGATCCTTGTGATTTTATAGAAATAAAAGCCTTTTGACTTTAACTTTGAACCACGATAGAGATTTCTGAATCGCGCTTACGAAATTATCGGAGATTGAACATCCTCCGAGGCTCGGAACAACTCCGCGCGGATCCCGAGTCGCCGTAGTTCTGTAAAGCCAACGAATATTCTTATGATAAATGACAAATATGTACAATCTGCCAGATATTAAAGATATCTTCGGAAAGATGATCAAAGACCTTCTCGTGGCCATCAACTTAAGCTAGCTCGTGCTCCTGCTAACCTACTTGCTGCGTACCACTTCTTTAGCAACAGAGTAGTCCACAACTGGAACATGTTACCGGAAGATGTTGTTTCTGCTACTTCTGTCAATGCATTCAAAAACAAGCTCGACAATTGGCTACGAATCAATAAAGCAGTGCTCAAAAAAGTGAACCAGACATGACAATAGACTTTCAATTTCGACACTGTGAGATGTAGACACATCAGCGGAATCTCATCTATAATCAAAAAAATAATCTGTATATATAAAAGAACAAGGCCTGATTCCACGATCAACGCACAGCCCAAACCACTGAAGCTATAAAGCTGAAATTTGGACAGTAGCTGCCTTATATGCCAAACACATCCACTAAGGAGGGATTTTCAAAATATCAACTCCTAAGAAGGTGAAAAGGGGTTAAAACGTTTGTATGAAAAATCGTATTCCTTGAACCTACAGATTTTAAACTAACTAAAAATAATGAATGATAGAAATAAGGAAAAATTGTATTTTTAGATTATCAAAACTACCCCTTGAAAGGGTGTAATGAGATGTAAAAGATTTTATAGGAGAATCTTAACGCGTCTTGAGATTTATCTGAAACTTGGTACAAATACTCATAAAGTCAAATAATGAAATACGTATTTAAGGGTTTTTCAAAACTGCCCCTTTTTATCAAGATACCACGCGAGCAAAGCCGCGGGCGTACGCTATGTTATACGGAGGCAAACAGGCTTACGGCCCACCTGATGCTAAGTGGTTCCCGTCGCCTATTGACATCAGCAACACCTGGAGCATTGCTAATGCGTTGCCTGCCGAACCCCTCCCCCCCTAAAGAGCTCTAGCAACCTTACTCACCGCAGGAACACAACACTATTTGAAACAAATAATGTTATTTGGCTGCGATCTTCTGTAAGGCGGAGGTACCTCTCCAGGCGGGCTGCTCCAATTGAGAGCGAGAAAATCTCGCTGTGCCCTACCTCCTCCAAAAACTAGCCTTGTTTTACTATGTAAGTTGGATATTGTATAGCAACCAGCGCCAGCCATATTCTATGAGCTCAATATTATTTCAGATTTTCATGCGACTGCAACAACTTCATTAAATTGAATTTATTGATAAAGTTATGTACTTATGAGCCAACAGATAATGACTTAGGCTGTCGTATGATGAATCCGAATAAATTCGAGAATCAGACATGCGCCGAAAAGTTATTGCTAACGTTTGACCTAAAAGAAGATCTCTGGCCGAAGGTTGTTGTGTTCCGTCGCTTCCGCGGGCGGATACCTACTGCCAATGACAATTCGCGTCCCGCGTCGCAGTTTCTACGTGGCAATTAATTGTGTTTATTATTATGTATGTTAGTCTTTAAGGTATATATCTATATGGGCCGTAGTATAAGAAAAATTCCATCTGTTTTTTATTCTATTGTTGCCTGAAATAACGTTATTGTATTGTATTGTTTGAGTGCAAGTCTGCTATAGAGCAATAAATAACTCTGGTAGTAGTAGTAGTTCGTCCCAAATGAGATCTCACGATGTCCGGTAATAGTTGAGGCACAAATAAGATGAACTTCGACAATATTCTAGTTACATTAACAATATTTTACAGAGCTCTTTCGGGAGGGGTTCGGCAGGCAACGCATTAGCAATGCTCCAGGTGTTGCTGATGTCAATAGGCGACGGTAACCACTTACCATCAGGCGGGCCGTAAGCTTGTTTGCCTCCGTATCACATAAAAAAATAAAAGTTATAACATGTTCTAATTAATAGAAAAATGTCTACTACGTACAATATGTACACCTATCTATTATGATAGATAGGTGTACATTAGTACTTACGTAGTAGTAGTAGTTTTAGCAAAGATCTTTGCTAAAACCTAATAATTCCAAAAGGGAGCTCTTGTTATACCTACCTATAGATTTGTTTTTGAGACGAAAGGTGCCTTTAAGATGTGCACGAATGGAGCCACTGCTTTTTCACCGAAGGTCATAAGCCCTTTTCAGGATAACCATACCTCAACCTGGTCACTGACCTATTATAGGATGACTAAGAAAGAATCAGTGACTCGACAAGTAAGCACTGAGATGATAAGCTCAACGGTGTAGCAAGTAGGCTGTATTATTAGGATAGATATAAGTTTAGACATCGCGTCGGCGTCGTCGCAACAGCCTTCACAAGATTTCTGATTTTGTGTAAATCTGCGATAACAATAGTCTGTATAATATATCTGTGATAACGTGCCCGATGGGGTTGATTATCTGCGCCTCTGCGAGCCAAACAAAACACTTCAGATACCTTCCTTAATCTTATCAGGCTCTCGTGAAACTGTATAAAAGTAAGTGTAACCATGCATATTACAAACCCAACCATGTTTCGGAGCCTCGTTATCATACTCTGCGTGCTGGCAGCTGCACAGACGAAGGAAAGCAGAAGCAGCCAGTCCAAGGAGGAGCTGGAAGAGTACATCGCGAACAAGAGGTTGGAGCTTAACCTGCGGTACCGCTTGCACTACCATGTGGCTCCACCCGTAGGCTGGATGAATGACCCCAACGGATTCTCCTTCTACAAAGGGGAGTATCATCTCTTCTACCAGTTCTACCCGTACGATGCAGTCTGGGGCCCCATGCACTGGGGCCACTCCTCAAGCCCCGACTTGGTAAACTGGAAAACTCTGCCCACGGCCCTCCTCCCAGAGCAGGAACAGTGCTTCTCGGGCAGCGCCGTCGTCGATGGAGACACGATGATCCTTATGTACACTGCGCACGAGATCTCAGACGTGAACCCTTTCTACAACCAAACTCAGTTTCTGGCTTTCAGTGACGACGGCGTGGAGTTTACCAAGTATGCAGGGAACCCTGTCTTGCCAGCGGCCCCCAATGGCTCGCCAGACTTCCGCGACCCTAAGGTTTGGAAGCACGAAGAGTACTGGTACGTCGTTCTCGGCAGCAAAACGGGTGATCAAAGAGGCCGTGTGCTGCTGTACAGGTCGCTAAATTTGATCGAGTGGGAGTTTCTGCGAATCCTTGGCGAATCGGCCGGAGATCTAGGCTACATGTGGGAGTGCCCGGACTTCTTCGAACTGGGTGGAAAACATGTCCTGCTTTGGTCACCCCAAGGTATGGAACCCGAAGGCGATAGGTACAAAAATCTTCACCAGACCGGCTTCATTATTGGCAACTTCAATTACGACAATTTCGAATTCGTCCAAGAAACGGTATTCCAAGAGCTGGATTACGGACATGACTTTTACGCCAGTCAGACCATGGAGAAAGATGGTAAGAGGTACGTGGTCGCGTGGTTTAACATGTGGGAGGTACCTCATCCTGAGGAGGTCGATGGCTGGGCAGGAGCGCTGACCATCATCAGAGAACTCATCCTAGTCGGCGATAGACTTCTGCAAAAACCTGTGGACGAAATGATTTCGTTGCGCCAAGAATCTGTGTTCAATGGGCAGCTTAATGAAAACCAGGTCATCGAGTTGAGCCAGACTGGTGAGGTCATCATCAGTGGTGACTTAGAAACAAAAATCGAGGTTCTTATCGAAGGCCGCAACGGTGGAGGCCAGGCGTTGTTAAGATGGGACCCGGAAGTGGGTAAAGTGGTTGTAGACCGGGCCGGAGACGTCAGACAGGTGGAATGGTCTCCAATCGGCTCTCACTCTTGGAGACTATTCCTCGACGCCAGTTCGTTGGAGCTTTTCTGTGGTGAGGGTGAAGTGGTGTTCAGCAGCAGGGTTTACCCGGATGGTGAATGGAACCTTACCAATCTGAGTCCGCAAACTCTGATCGTGGAAGCCTATACGCTAAGTAGGAGCGTTCCTTTGTAAAAATTAGTAGGTAGTACCATGGTACTTTTTTGTGTTATGTTGGTAGTAGGTACCTAGCCTACGTATAAAATTCTCATTTGTTATGATAAAACTATAAAACTAAGTATAGTATGTTTAAGTTTGAAAAAAATGATTTAGATTTGTCAAAAGTACACTTATTGGGTAAGTATTTATTAAATTATTTTGGTTAATTTGGCTTATCCCTACACCCTACCTACTATCCTAATATTATAAATATGAAAGTTTGGGAGGATCACGCCGTAACGGCTCCACCGATTGTAATGAAACTTGGAATATATAGAGTTATTTACCTATACTAGCATAAAGGCTAGATTATTTCTTTGCGTAGGTTTATTTTAGTGGAGTGAAGGCGAAGCGTCTCACTTGATAAACAATTGAAACACGACCTTGTCCTCTGTAAGATACGGCTGAAATTACGAAATCTCTGCACACCACAGGCGCGCGAGTGGTTTGGGTTGACATACATACTACTTCAGACTGACATTATTTTATTTTGAGCGAGCTGTCTTGGATTCGTTTTTAGGGTTCCGTATCTCATTTGGAAAAACGGAACCTGTAGTGACTAGTATTTAAGGATACCTGCATTCCTTAACTTATGCTGTCTCCGGGGGACAACTGACAGTGACAGATAACAGATGACACCTGAGATGGAGAGATGGATACATACTCTCTGGGAGTCAGTCAGTCTGTGGTCAAGCCGGCACGAGCAGGCGCATGGGAAGTTACTGTGAGAGAATTATAAGTGTGTTGTCCTGCTGAGGAACCAGCCAGTGTGGCGTAAGGCATACACTACAGAACCCTTATAGGATCACTTTGTTGTCCGTCTGTCTGTCTGTCTGTCTATCAAGACCCATTTTCTCAGAAACGGCTAAAGGTATCAACTTGAAATTTATACCACCTATTAAGGTCTGTAGACTTATGGTGCCGTATAAAAATCAAAGCTCTAGCTTAATGCATTAAAAAGATATGGCTATGAATGTATAATTTTTGTACGGAAATGGCAAAAATCAAAAACCTTTTAGGGTACTTCCAGTTATCTCACAATTCTGAAATGTAGAATGCTAAGAGCTTTTGTAACACAAGTAAAGGGAAAAGTCTGAAATTGAGGAATTTCGAAGTTTTTTAGGAAACAAAGTTATATTTGCGGTCAATGTATATAATACAATGACTACGTGAGCGACCGCAAATATTAGTTTGTCAATTCCTACACTTAGAATTTTTATTATTTATTTTAAATCCATTGGTGCACGACCGAGATTCGAACCCACGACCAATGGTACGGAAGCCTCAGGGCGCAAGTTCTCGCACTTGACCGTCTTTATTAAATATGAAAGCTAGGCGCTACGGATATTGAGGCGCTACGAGCCAGCCTCTACGCGGCAGCTACGCACTTTCGTAGGCGTTAGCGTTAGCGAAGCCTAGCGTTGCTGATTGGCGCCTGCTGGCCTAGATACTATAGACAAATCTAGCAATTAGAAGTTCACCCCGAAATGTGATCTCTAGATGTCCGGTAAAAGAAGATGCTTTGGTGATCTTTGTAGGCCAATTAAAATAAACTTTAAAATCGCACCTTTAGCATGATCTAACCAATCTTACCTGGCCCCCAATTCTACTAATTCAATGGCTTTAAAATGACATTGGTTCAATGGCAAAATGACCACTTTTGACACTTTTGGTATTCTGCTATCACAGTCGTATTTCAGTGGCAGTCATTGTGGAACCAATGGACCAATAAAATCAAAGAAACGAAGGTGGCGACAATCGTAACTGAATGATCATTATCATGCGATTATCATTTTCAATTTTAGCCGTGGTGGCCCCGGCTGAAGAATAGGCCCCTCCATATCTCATAACCGCGGATGTCGTAAGAGGAAAAAAGGGAAAAAAGCTAGGGGATGGGCAGCAGCTCCTATTTTAACAACGATAGCTCTAACTGCGCTCACCAACCCGCATGCCCAGCGTGGTGAGTATGGGCAAATCCCCCCACATGATAAGGAATTCACTCTGTCTGTGGAGGCCATGTTCAGCAGTGGACGTCGTACGGCTGAAATGATGATCATTTTCAAGTCATTGAATTAGTAGAATTGGGGGCCTGAACTACGAATTCATTGAAACTATACCAATATCTATGAGAAGTTACATTAGTTTTTTATATTAATACAAGCATTCACCTACCTCCGTAGTCTTAGTAGAGAAAATAAGTTTAATACATTACGTCTTATCTTCTTCTTCTTCTTCTTCTTGTCGTGTCACTGATTCCTTCTTGGTCATCCTGTGTTAGGTCAGTGACCAGGTTGCGGTATGGTGGCCCTGAAAAGGGCCTATGATCGTTGATGAAAGAACCAGTGTAGTGAAAGGATTAAAGTGCGCCTCTTAGAGGCTCCTTTCGTGCACGTCTTATCAAAGGTCATATCAAAGGTCATAATTATGATGTCATTAAATTACTCACAACAAAATAATCTAAATACTCTTAACGCCCAAGTTGGGCTATCACAGTGTTATTATTACGCGGAAATTCAAAGAAAACAACTTGATTACCAAATCTTAAAAACAAACTGGCCTTTACTAAACGCCTTGTTGAGGCTTTTTAGAACCTCTCTGTTCAAAAGCTGGGGTGCGTCCACGGCCCACAAGTAATCTATATGATTGAAATTCGGGTCAGGGACCTTATACATTTCGTTTCCGGAAGGCAATTTTTCATACAAAGACCTCACATCCTTCTCGCTAGATAACAAATCGTTTTGTGCCCAAAACAACTTTATAGGCAACGATATTTTACTCAAATCGTATTCAGGCGGCATTTCGGTTCCATACAGTTTATTGTTGTAATGAGCGCCGTAGTCGAACTTCTGGAACTTTCCTCCAGATTCGATCTCTTGCGCAAAGTGAACCACCGTCTTCCACGACGTACCGGTTCCTATGTGTGACAAAAACACAGGAAGTAAGGTCTTGTTGAACTGTTTCTCGTTGTAGCCGCAGAAGCTGAAGATAGCGTTCTTACATGCCGTTCCCTCGATATTGTCCACTTGGCAAGAGTTCGCTATGCCCCCTATAGCGGAGTTCTTGGGTATAAACTCGTGGGATCCATACACCATCTCCATGTAGGCCACGTTGCTGGCGATCGGGGCCAAAGACTTAACAGGACCTTTGATGTCAGACATGAGAGCTACCGGGGCGAGCGCAAAAGCAGCCACCAGCCTGTCATTATACTCAGGTCGAGATGACAGCATCGCGAAAAGGATCGTGGTGCCCATTGAATGTCCAACGTAAGCAATCTTAGAGCCCGTTCCTTTAACGTTCTTGATGTAGTCTATGATAGCAGGGACGTCGTTCGTCGCCACGTCTTCCCAGGAAAAGTTCCAGTACGCTTTGGTATCTGTTTTCAATGATGTATGTTCTCTGGAGTACTTGTTACCTCTCATGTTGGGCATCCAGACGTCGTAGCCGGCGTCAGAGAGCATGTAGGCCAAGGCTTTATCAGGTCCATTAAGGATCCAGTCCGCAGAGCTGGCGAACAGGCCGTGGTGGAGTATCACGGTGTTTTTTACAGTTGATTCGTGGTGCTTGGATCGCGGTATACGATGGATGTTGAGCACGTATCCTTGGGACGTTACTGTGTGGGTTTCACAGGGGTATCCGTTCCGTTGTGCGATGGCGGGCACTGACAGCACGGCATCAGGGTTTTCTAGCTTATCTTCTTCGCTTATTTGTTTACTCTGGGGCTCAAACGAAAACGTATCGGTAAGCTTCCTTCCGCTCTCCAACAAATACTTGTTGATTCCTTCCGCGATCATCTTCTGCTTGTCCTCCAGTTCCTCCACATATTCGTTGACGGAATCCGTTATCTTTACGGCACCGTTGTAGCTGTTGGTGAAGATCCCCTTGACTTTGTCCTTCTGTTGCTGTAAGAATGTGTTCATGTAGTGGCCTTGGTCGTCGAAGAACTTTTGGATGTCCCAGGAGTCACCAGCGAGATTTCGAGGTTGTTCTGTTGGTTGCTGGATGGAGAGCTGAGTAGCTAAGAGAAGTATAATGCAGCGCGTGTACATTGTGGCGGATTCGTTCAAACTAAGCGATGAACCCGCTCCCCGTATTACTAGCGATGACCTCAGGGTTAGCTTTTGACGTCACTGATAAAATAGTCTGCGAATGTAAAATATTTTTTGTACAATAATTTTACAAGTGCCTTTGTTGATTGGTACCTCGGCTTGGTGCCTCTCTATCCTCCTCAAATACAACAAACATATGCATGCCTGCCTGACCAACCACTCCTACCTACCTACCTACCGACATCGACTGAAGAACGCGAGCTACACTTCGTGTGCGGCATTAAAGCTGAGATGGAACCTTTTTTGGCTCACGCATGCACCTCGGCACCGACTAATGAATACCCTAGATTTGTAACTTCCTACCTACTTTTGTTTGTTTCCTACCTACCTCTTTGTACTGTAACCTGTACCTAGTGTCTTTTCTGATTAGTTTGTGCTGTGCTTGTGTGTCCAAAATAAATGTATTTTCTTTCTTTCTTTCTTTCAAACACCACATTTCAAACGCTTCCAGCAACTCTCTATCCTGCTGTGTCTCTCGTCCATGTCTCACAGCCATATAACGCTAAATTCCATATATATTTTTAGTTTTTTGGACGTTCTACACAAATAAACCGAGAACTATGATAAAACTGGTTTATCAAAATCTGTGTCCCTATTTCCTTATCTACCTAGATAGATCCGCTTTAGTAACTGTGTGTGTAAGAGGAAATACGAGTAGGCGTTTAAACACACATTTTCAATACAGTTTCATTATTTTTACATATTTTTCCTGCATAATGGGATGTCCATAATCAATATTTATTTTTGCTTTATGTTAATTGATTTTATTCAAACATAATATCAATCTGTGCTATAGCGAAACGTACGAAGATGAGTAGATCAAAAACCAATAAAAAATAATTGGTAAAATGGTAGGAAATAGAGGAATAATGTTTGTGGAAACTGTGGGTATATGTAGCGGCTGACTCATGTATCCTCTTAATTAGCTAATAAATTTACGCTTATTTATGTTAAAAGGTATTTTCTTTATTACCTACATCTCGCGCTAATATATAAACACATCACTACCTCTTACTTAGTAGGTACCTAAAGATCCGCTTTGAACTCATCAATTCATAATTAAGTATGATACATTATAAATACCCTGTGTTTTCCACGTTTTGAGCGATAATAACCAACACGAACAAACACACTGTCAATTCAGTACATAATATTATATTATTTTCTGTGACATTTTACCTACTATACATACGAGGTGATTACCTACGTATATATACTGCGTATCTATTGTACTGTGGGGCGCCCCCCGGCTAGGTGGAGCGATGACCTACGAAAGGCGGCGGGCAGTAAGTGGATGACAAGGGCCGAACACCGGGCTCAGTGGCGTGTATTGGGGGAGGCCTATGTCCAGCAGTGGACTAATGTGGGCTGATGATGATGATGATCTATTGTACTAATTCCGTGCCCCTAGCGCCGCAGCGTGCACGAAAGGAGCCTCTAAGAGACGCACTTTATCTTTTCACTACACTGATTCTTTCACCGACAGTCATAGGCCCTTTTCAGGGCCACCATACCTCAACCTGGTCAACCTTAATACAGGATGACCAAAAAAGAATCAGTGACACGACAAGCAAGCAAGATGAAAACTAAATAACTAATAATTCGTACTTGGGGCTTAGTGCCGTCGCGTCGATGAAAATAACCGTCATTCCGGTAGGACAACCGGAATCACGGTTATTTTCATGCACGGATATTTTCCCTTTTTGTACCACTGGCGCAAGTATTCAGGTAATTAGTAAAACACTCCAACTGTGGTTACATTAAGTATTTATTTGAACTAAGCTTAAAATAGTCATTGCACTTAGTACATGTTCATTATATTGTGACGCCAGCATCAAAAATATTCATTACCTTGCCTCTCATAAATCTATACTCTCAAGCAGTTTCAATATTCGTAATACTATCTTTATGAGTTACATTACTTAACGTCAAATAACATACAAGCCTAGCTCACTGCTTTACGTAGACGATTTGTTGCATGAGGATGATAAATATAATTCAGTGACTTCTATGATCACTAACAAAATTGTACTGCGTAAGTTGTGTATCTCAAGAATAGCGTCGCATCTTTTCGCTTACGTGAGACAGTGAGACACTTATATTAATATCCTAGGGCAGAGCTACAGCCAAAATACTCTATGCAGTTGTGATAACTTTGCATTATAGGTGAGGTGAATCACTTATGTGTTCACTGCCTTATGCCCTGTTTGCATTTTGATGAGTCCAACCGGAGGTGATTAATGCAGGTGCTTAGTGATCACTACACGTTTGGAACTTAGCGCTAATCACTATTCAGTTGTTTTCAAACGTGTTTAGTTAGTCACTAAGCAACTGCATTAATCACTCGATCTAATCACTTGCAAAATTGATTGTTTTACCTATAATGTAGGTGAGAGATGAACAGTCCTGAAGCATAAAGCCTCTACACAACTCCCTACGATCAGAAGCAGTCAGGGCCAGTGTTGTAAACAAGGTTTAACTCTAACTATAGATAGATAGAAAAAATCTTTATTGCACATTAGAATAGTTCAAAGGCGGACTTAATTCTATAAAGCTAAACTATCAAGGAGAACTATCAAGAAGAAACTCTTTTTAGGGTTAAGCTCGCCTTTTTACCTTTCATTTACTTTGTTTTTTTATATGTGTTTTCTGTGTACAAGAACAGATAAATATTTTTTTTTCGGGATAGCAACACTGGCTACATCGCCTATGAATGTAGGGAGGTGTGTAGAGGTCAAGGTTGCATGTAGCTCGCCCCTTACACCCTTACCCTCCCAATGTGTAAAGAAAACTTTTAATATTTTTGAAGCTGGCATATCCGCGCAATATATACAATATGGGAAAACAATGTCAATTTGAGTTTCGGAAACAAAATCCGATTTTAAAGCTCGTGTACATACAAAATAAAATAAATGAAATAAAATATTCGCATACAGCCGGCAGACGCGCTTGCCTGAGCAATTTCACTAGAATTACACTTAAATATAAACTGCATTGCATATCATAGCTTCCTGTACGAACTGTACGAACCTCCGCAGACTACAGAACGGCGACAATAATGACATTATTAACATGTAACCTAGATGTATACCTACACATTTATTTACACTTTGCGTTTAGTTTGCATTGCAACTATGGAAATGTCAAACTGCGCTTTTGTATCTTTAAACACGCAGTGTTGGTGACGCTTATTGTACGATCATCGCTTGTCGAAGGAATCACCTCGCCATCGTGTATTTGACGATTTTTTATGTCATAATCGTAATCATGTTTTTGTTTATTGCTCGAATGTAAACATATCAAGGCGATAATCGCTTGGAGATTGTAGTGCGATAGTCGGTCTTAATAACCTTTTAAAATGTCGGTCGATCTCTGTAGTCTACGGAGTCTATATAAATTTCATATAACTTGTCTACGGTCATCTATTGATGTACAAATTGCGAGTATAACATACTATTACAACCGGATAACCTCTAATCCGAACCGGACTGCCCAAGCATACAAGTGAATTGAAGTTTCTACAGTTTAGGTACACTTCTCTTAGAAATCTTCAGCCAGCACAACTTAAAAGATATGAACTTAAAACGTTTTGTCACTCAAAACAACACTTTATTCTTAGCACTGTAGGGTCTAATTTACACTGATAATTATGTCAATAAACTAGCCCGGAGGTACGCCGCCGCCATCTCACTTCGTACCCTATTATTGCTAACGTCCGTTCCGAGAGTCGCTTCGACCAATGGGGCATGGAATCATCCATATACATTCTCTATTATAATAGTTAATAGTATACAACATTCTATTTAAGTATGTAACTACAAGTAGCAACTCTTTCCTGGTTATAACTTTTACCAAAAACGAGATAATTTGTGAGTGTGTATGATTCGCAATACATGCTTCGACGTTTTATTTATGTATAAGTCCATATTAAAACACACTTCCTTATCTTTTGTTTGCCGACAATTCGGGAAACAATAATACTAACTCATAAATAATGGCAAAACTTTATTTAATTTGGTGCATATTTATTCCAAAAAAAATTAAGCTGAATTGCAATAATTAAATGCAGCCCGTTAGATTTATGTCACATATGTGTTAGAGTAGCAGATTCACAAGTTTCTTCGAACGGTCTTAAGTCTTTTCTGTCCACCGACTTCCCGCAACTTTCACAATGTCGTCGGTCCATCGGGCCTTTCAAAATGCGTCGCTCTTCGTTGTCGACATTCGAGAATGATATCATCATCAATCGCCATCGTACTTAAATACACAGAATAAATAAAAATAATGGCGTACGTACAACCCGATGATGAACCTCAGTATGTGACCAAGTTTGACACGGCATAGACTGACTGATGCATTCCGTCTTAAGCAGTGTTCAAACGTTGTGCGATATACACAACTTGATGAACTTTTTTTCAAAATAAAGTACCTCTACAAAATAAAGTTAATTTAGCGTTTGACTTTTAGTTAGTTGAGCTATATTTCACACCTTCAGTCAAACACAAAATTGACTTTATTTCGTTGAGGGAAAGATCATTTTGAAACCAATTTCATCTTACACATCGCATGCCGTTTGAACATGGCTTCATATATACCAACACTAAACGGCTGATTAAATAAACGGCAGTAACCGTTTCAACGATAAGCAGTTTTATTAGGAAGTTTTAGTAAAATTAAACAATTTTACAGTCAATAAGAATGGTGGAACCGTCATATTGATTTTATATTTACATTAAAATTAAAATGTTAGATAAGTACTATCTACGGATATGTACCAACGTTTTATGCATTTAGATAGTTTAAATATAAATATAATAATATATTGTGTCATACAAGTTAGCACATAAATTATTTATATCGTACAGATACTGTCATCAACTTGCATACTTTTCAAGAAAAATATTTTACATGTGTAATTTTTTTTCTTATTTTTTAATTGTTCATTACGTACTTACATTATGTTAAATCAATAAATATTTTTAATTCTTTCACCGACCGACGCCGACGGTCATAGGCCCTTAGGGCCACCATACCTCAACCTGGTCACTGACCTAATACAGGATGACCAAGGAAGAATCAGTGACACCACAAGCAAGCAAGCATCATTTTCACAATGATAGCTTCTGAACTCCGACATGGGGTCACAAGGAAACATGTACCTACTTATATAAACTTTTGTCTTTTCATGTTATGTATATCCTAATTTATAAAATAACTGAGTATTGAGTTACTCACTGAAGCATTCGTAGAATAAGACTTTTGACAAAGAAAAGGATTCATAAAAAAATAACGCTTCGAAGTATTTTTCAAACTTTCGCGATCAATATAGGCCCCCCAAATATTGCATCCTAGAAACCTTTCGGCTACGAAGCGTTATTGAAATCAAACAGGTGTTTATTTATCGCGTATATTGATCTCTGATTTCCATTTTAATGGTTTCTATTTATTGAGGTATTACTGCATTTGTGAGCGCGACTACCTAAATACGCGCGGACGAAGTCGCGAGCGTGTCGGGTAGTTATTAATGATAAATATAAATCAGCCTCATTGGTCGAAGTACCTACTCCTCCCGCACTCACACAGCGCCGGCGCCGACGCCTCCGGCGTCGCGAGCGCGGCGCGAGTTTGACGCGCGCCCGCGCCCCGCGTGACAGCTGTCAGGTGACAGTGACAGTTGACAGTGACAGCTGACAGCCGCCCGGTGGCGGTGACAGCTCACGCGGCTCACTACGTGGCTGCGGCTCGGGCGGCGCGTCAATACGCGCGCCGGTCGTCCAAGTCCATCTGGAAGATAGCAAAGGAATATTTAAAGCATAAATCAACAGTCAAGGAGCTCGCATAGGAAAGATCAGAATGGAGGAAATTGCATCATTCATTACACCGACCAGAGCTAATCTCTTAAATCATAGAAGAACTAATCAACCAACTAAATGAACCCACCAACAACCTCACTTTAGGTTGATTGATCAACCCGTAACGGCTGAAACTATTTAGATTAAGTTTGGATGGAATGTTGCTAGAAACCTAGCAGCTACAGGAAAAAGTTGTTACGGACTAACCCTACTTATTTATGGACTTATATTCCATAAATTAGGGTGATAGAATTAAGGGTAATGAGCAGGGCAGGGTTTAGGGACACTAGGTAGGGGGCAAGGGAAGTGGGTAGTGGTTATTAGTAGTGGTGAGAATCGAGTAGAGGTCAGGGACTGAAGGCAGTAGTCGCGGGGTAGAAGTGGGTAAGGGATACTGAGCTGGGGGAATTAGGTAGTGAGTAGTGGGCATCAGGCAATAATCATTGGGCAGGGGAAGTGGGTAGGGGGTAGTGAGCAAGGGGAATTGGGTAGTGGGCAAGGGGCATCAGGTAGTAATCATTGCGGGTGAAGTGGGTAGGCGGTAGTGAGCAGGGGGAATTTGACTAGCCTCATAGTTCAGTTGGTAGTAACTCTGCCTTCTGCGCTAGAGGTCGCGGGTTCGATTCCCGCACTGGACAAACATTTGTGTGATTCACAGATGTTTGTTCTGTGTCTGGTTGTTAAATATATATCTATTATGTTATCAGTCTCTGGTACCCATAGTACAGGCTATGCCTAGTTTGGGATCAGTTGACCGTGGGTAAAAAAGGTGTGGGTAGGCGGTAGTGAGCAGAGGGATTTGGGTAGTGGGTAGTGGGTAGCGGGTAGTGTCAGGGGGCACTCACGCTGGTGCGGGCCCGTTTGTGCGGAGGGTCGTCGGGCGCCTCCTCTATGACGAGCTCGCCGCCCACCGCGCCGCAGCCCTCCGAGCCCGAGCCGTAGCTGCCGCTGCTAACAAACAACAGAACATACATTACCCACCCATATACTATTTGTTTTATTTTGATGTTTTACGGCCACTGCTGATCTACCTTTTCCTCCTTGGTTTCAGCTGAAAATCAGCGTCGAGTGCTAACACAACCAAAATTAATGCTGAGCTAAATACCCTTTTAGCATTCAGCCCTACCTAAGCTATTCATACCTAAGCTAAGTATACGTTGTATGTAGGTGTAGTTTGTCAAGGATCCATTGTCTGATTTGTACATTGAAAATAGAAAAAGATACGTGCAAATTGTGGAATGAGCTTCCTTCCGAGGTTTTCCCGCTAACCTACAACATGAAGAGCTTTAAGAAAAATACAAAAAGATTTCTCCAGGGCAGGCAACGCATTAGCAATGCTCCAGGTGTTGCAGATGTCAATAGGCGACGGTAACCTCTTACCATCAGGTGGGCCGAAAGCCTGTTTGCCTCCGTATAACATAAAAAAAAGGTACCTATTGATATGTCTGGAAATTTAGGTAGGTACATATTGTTTAATTTAAGTAACTTTTTGTGCTATTTTTAATTCAGTAAGATTGAATTTAAGTTTAAATTTTAGACAGTAGGCATTTTGGTTTTTACTATAACCTTACTGTTTTAACAGAAATAAATAATTCTAGTGATATGTTCTTTTTGAGAGGATCTGATCCTCTGAAAATAGTCAATGGTGCTTGTAGTAATACTCACGCGTAGTAAGGCTCGTGGTGCAGCGGCTCGTCCTCGCGGATGGAGACCAGGTTCCCGGCCGTGCTGGTGCCAACCACGTACTTCTCTGGAAAATCAATTAGGTAAAATTAGATTATACCATGTTTCTGCGCATTACCAATAAAAAAAAAGTTTTTTCAAGTTAAAAACTCATACAATTAGGTGGGACAACATCTTATTACAAATACACAATTAAAATATAATTTCAAAATATTCTTTAAATAATTTAATGGACACACACAGACAGACAGGCAGTATGTGGGGTCGGCACAGCATGTATTCTTCTTGCATTTCCCTCTATCAGCCGTCATCTCATCTTTCTTACTCATACCACTTTCGCACAGTCCATCCATCTTTTCTTTGGCCTGCCTCTACTCCTACATCCATCCACATTCATATCTAGCACTCTTAGAATAGAATAGAAAAACGTTTATTTTGTTTCAATCAGACTTAACATAACACAATCATCATCATTTCAGCCGTACGACGTCCACTGCTGAACATGGCCTCCCCCACAGACAGAGCGAATTCCTTATCATGTGGGGGGATTTGCCCATACTCACCACGCTGGGCATGCGGGTTGGCGAGCTATAGTTGTTAAAATGAGAGATGCTGCTGCCCATCCCCTAGCTTAGTTTTCCCTTAGTCGCCTCTTACGACATCTACGGATAGGTAGATATGGAGGGGCCTATTCTTCAGCCGGAGCCACCACGGCCACAATACAAAAATGAAATTCTTTTTTTTTAAGGTGGCAAACATGCATACCGTCCACCTATTGGTAAGTGGTTACCGTAGCCTATGAGCACTTGGAATACCAAAGGCATCACGCACGTGTTGCCATTCCTTGAGCTCTGGCAACCTTACTTACATGCCCAATGCCCATTCCACGCCAACCTATTACTCCTCAGCTTTGACTACTAAGTATGCGCTTGCTTGCTTGCTTGACGTGTCACTGATTCTTTCTTGGTCATCCTGTATTTGGTCACTGACCAGGTTGTGTTATGATAGCCCTGAAAAGGGCCTATGACTGTGGGTGAAGTGCGCCTCTTAGAGGCTCCTGTCACGCACATGCCTCATGTCTTCGAATTTATAAGTTCTAGGACATGCCGGTCTCCTCACGATGTTTTCCTTCACTATTTGAGAGCACTAGAGCGCATATAAATTTTCCGAATGGAAAATCCATTTGGAAATAATAATAATAAAATCATTTATTGCCTTATAATTACGAACAAATATTAAGAAAGAGCAAAGGATACAAAAAAAAAAAAAAAAAAAGACAAAGGGGGTAAATTCAGCATTTGCTGCATGCATTGCATGCAGCGCTAGTTTTCAATTTACCCCATTCGGATAGATAGTCACCGAGGGAGTAGCGGGTTACATAATTATAGCAGACACAATTGTTAATCAGATTTTTAAATAAAATAAATAAAAAAACACAAAAAAACATAGGCATAGGTGTGAGTGTGGCTTCTCCTTCAAATCTTCAGTCTCTTAAGAGACTGGGAGATGAAGGATTTACCCTTGTGTGATGGTGTGTCTCTGAAAGTTCGTAGAGTAGGTTTTCCCTCAAAACTCCAGTCTCTTGAGAGTCTGGGTGATGAAAGAAAACGTGTGTGTGTGTGTGTGTGTGTGTGTGTGTGTGTTTGTGTGTGTGTGGATAGACAGACATCCACTACCGGCGATCCAACCGTGCTCTCAAAGTTATTTATGCGCTAAAATCAAAATCATTGAACTCGTGCAGGACTAAGAGAGTGCTAGTGTGACGAGTGATGCTAACCCTCCCTTTCGCCGCCTGCGCCGTTTGTGACCACTGTGATTTGGTGTCCCGCCATCACGTTGTAAGTCAGCCCGTGACCTGAAAAAAAATATTAACTATTGAAGCGATTGTGGTGGAGTCTCGTCTTGTTGTTTTTATTAAATCAGCTAAATTCATGGGAAGAATGCCATGTGACTAGAAGAGTGTTAAATATGAATGTGGAAGGATATAAGGGGAGAGGTAGACCAAAGAAAAGATGGATAGACTGTGTGAAAGACGACATGAGTAAGAAAGGAGTGAATACTGATTTGACGGCTGATAGAGGGGAGTGGAAGAGAAAAACATGTTGTGCCCCCACATGAAGTGGGATAAAGGCAGGGAAATGATGAGCTAAATTCACGGTCACGAAATGGATGGGTGACCTCTAGTGGCATTGAGCTTCGAAGGGCACGTTACTACTCCTTTAGCCTCTGTGCACTCAGTGCACAAACAAAGCCGAGGGCGTCCGACTAGTGTCTAAGTATTATGCAAATATTTGTTCCGGGTCTGGGTGTTGTGGCATCATGGTACTCGTAGTTGCTGATACCCACGACACAGGGAATCCTAGTGTGGGTTCAGGACTATGTATGTGACTGTTGGGCGTTATTTATTTATTTACTAGCTTCGCCCACGGCTTCGCTCGCGTGGTACATACATAAAAACATAAAAAGAACATAAAAAGTAGGCTATATGCTATTCCAGACTATAATCAATCTCTGTGCCAAATTTAATCCAAATCCGTTGGCCCGTTTCGGCATGATTGAACCACAAACATCCTCACAAACTTTCGCATTTATAATATTAGTAGGAAGTAGGATTTAAGTACCAACCTGGAGAGCCGGGCGCTGATTGGCTGACGCCGCTGCGCTGCGGGAACAGGTACTGCGAGGCGTTGTTGTTCCCTGACAGACGCTGATCTCGACCCTGTCAATAAAAAAACAACCTTGAATCTGACATGGATATAGCTTCTTTTTAGCCAACCTAAAGCTTCGAAGACATGAGACATGTGCACAAAAGGAGCATCTACGAGGCGCACTTAGTTCTTTTACCACACTGATTCTTTTACAGACGGTCATAGGCCCTTTTCAGGGCTAACTGCAGCCAGTGACCTAATATGAAGGGCACAGGAAAAGAAGGGGTTCATCGACAAAACATGTTTTCAGAGATAATGGCATTTTAAATGTTCAAAATGTGATTAGACTGTCTAAAATCATTGTTTTTATGATATTATCAGTCCGATTTTACGAAAAACGTCGATGAGCCCCTTTTATTAGTGTACCCTTCATATGCTTATCTACCTACATGAAACCGACTGGCAAACATATAATGTCAATTCAACTACAAAAATTATGACATCAAGTTATAATTCTTTCTTTTTCAATGGACTCTAACAAGTACCTATATTATTAGGTATCAAAATGAATTTCAAAAATATCCTTTCATTTTGAAATTCATTCATTTCAGGTGACATATCGCAAGCCGTTTGAACACGAATTTATTCACGATTAGACTAGTTTAAGGCTCGTATTCAGAGACAAGACTCGAGCATTGATCTGTACTTAAATCTCGATTTGAGGCGAGATTTTAATTCTTGAAGAGTATTTAAGTATAGCTTCAATGATCACAGTTCACCTGAGTAAATGCTTATTCTGAAACGTCAATCAGACGAAATCGGTGCTTGAGTTTAGATTTGATTAGACATTAATCAAATGACATTTTCGTTCCGTTACACGTACTTTGATGCATATTTATACTTCACTTTATTGTTCTGTTCTATTTCCACCCTGGCTGTTTGAATTTCTGCGTAAAACGGATCGAAAATTATAAATAAATCAAAATGTAAACGAGATCATTTGAGTACAGATTTGAGACTCGATTCAGCTGAGAGTAGTTTAAGTACCGTTCTTGAATAAAAGCTATGATTGAGAAGAGATTCAATACTTAAGTAGAGTTCAGCTGATCTGTGATTAAATCTAAGTTTGAGTCGTGTCTCTGAATACGAGCCTAAGTCGAGGTTGAGCTGCGTTACCTGGTCGTGCTCCTCCCCGGTGAAGAGGTCGGGTGTGGGCTCGCGGGACAGCTCCTCGGGCGTCACCAGCCCCGACACTCCCACTTGGGACGGCGACGTTGGCGCACTCCTGGAACACCAACATAATCAAAAATATTGGTATATATAAATGCGAAAGTTTGTGAAAGATGTTTGTAGGTTTGTGGTTCAATCACGCCCAAACGGCTGAACGGATTTGGATGAAGTTTGGCATAGAAATAGATTATAGTCTGGAATACCATCATCATCATCATCATTTCAGCTGTACGACGTCCACTGCTGAACATGGCCTCCCCAACAGACAGAGCGAATTCCTATCATATGGGGGGATTTGCCCATACACACCACGCTGGGCATGCGGGGTGGCGAGCGCAGTTAGAGCTATCGTTGTTAAAATGAGGGACGCTGCTGCCCATCCCCTAGCTTTTTTCCCTTAATCGCCTCTTACGACATCCGCGGATAGGTAGATATGGAGGGGCCTATTCTTAAGCCGGGGCCACCACGGCCCACTGGAATAGCATATAGGCTACTTTTTATCTAGGTACCACGCGACCGAAGCTAGTAATAAATAAAATAATGATAATACCCAACAGTCTCATACATAGTCCTGACCCCACACTATGTTTCCCAGAAACTAGCAGCAACACCCAGAACCGAAACAAATATTTGCAGATCATGCAAACATTTGTCCAGCAGCGGGAATCAAACTAGCCTCTCTTGCATCTCAGACGGGCATTCGCCAACAGGCAATGTAACTATGGTTGCACGAAATGTTTAAATGATAGTTGCGATTCATGTGATAATATGCTAAATGCTACAGTATATAAGGGTTCTAATATACCTACAATTCTTCAGAAGGGGCCTGATTATTTTTGAGCCTCACCTTGTTCACTGATCACTGATGCGGCTCTACCTTCCATTAATCGTATTTGGGTGGAGCATGATGTGACGTGGTCTGACCATTTCCCCCTTTTTATGGAATGTAATTTTGAGAAGGTTAACTGTAAGAAAGAACTGATTTCGATACCAGAAGCTAACAAAGTAATTTGGGGTGAGCGTAGTAACACTCAAACTGAGTACTACCGTCAACTTTGCCATTCTCGACTGAGGGAAATTGATTTCCCTGATGAGCTATCAAGCTGCTGTGATCGAATCTGTTCTAATTTTGACCATAGAAGTATTTTGGAAAGCATGTATACCAATGTTATTACCGTTCTGTCAGAAGCCGCAATATCTTCTTACGAACAAGGGAGATCACGGAGGAGAGGTGGTTATATCGCTGGGTGGAACAAATACGTAGCAGGTTTCCACAGAGAGGCTAGACTTAAGTTTTTGGCGTGGATTCAGGCTGGCAAGCCAAATAGTGGTAGATATTATAGCGACATGTGTGAGAGTAGGCGGGTTTTTAAGAAACAACTTAAATGGTGCCAGAATAGGCAAGATCAAATTAAAATGGATTTGCTTGCGACACACCACTCCGCCAAGGACTTTAAACATTTTTGGAAACAAACATGCAAAATGAATGTTAAGTCTGGCCTCCCTGTTAGTGTAAATGAGGTTAGTGATCATACAATGATTGCTAATCTTTTTAAAAAGCACTTTGCGGTCAGCTCTAAGTCCGACGAATGTTCTGATGATGAGGCTGTCGTTTCAAGTGAGCGACTTATTAATTTCAAAGCCAAAGATGTATTAACGGTAATTCGTAGTATGAAAAGTGGCAAATCTCCTGGGCATGACAGCCTCAGCATTGAACATTTTAGACATGCTGGTGTACATCTGCCGCGCATACTCTCCATGCTCTACAATTTGTGTATGTGTCATGGTTTTCTGCCTGACGAACTCACGAAAACAATAGTGGTTCCAATTATAAAATGCAAGACTGGAGATGCCTCGGATAAGAATAATTACCGCCCTATCTCGTTGGCAACTGTTTCAGCGAAGGTTCTTGACAGCTTGCTTAATAAAATACTTCTACAACACATCGAACTGCATGATGCCCAGTTCGGTTTTAGAGCTGGGCTGTCAACAGAAAGTGCAATTTTATGCCTTAAGCAAGCTGTCAGGTACTACGTGGATAGGAAGACGCCGGTTTACGCCTGTTTTCTGGATCTCTCCAAGGCCTTCGATACGGTTTCATATAGTAGGCTTTGGAGAAAGTTAGAGGCCACTGGTGTGCCGGCTGAAATTATATCTGTGCTCAGATGCTGGTATCGTTGTCAGCGTAATCAGGTAAAATGGGCGGGTTCGCTGTCCGATGCATATGGCATGGAGTGTGGCGTGCGGCAGGGCGGAATTACCTCTCCTCTGCTTTTCAACCTCTATGTAAATGACCTCATTGGTGAGCTCAGCAGTACTCATACTGGTTGCTACGTGGATGGAGTTTGCATAAACAACATCAGTTACGCGGACGATATGGTGCTGCTGGGTCCATCGGTCGGGGCTGTTCGCAAATTGGTCGGGATATGTGAGACATACGCGGCGGAACATGGACTGAGGTACAATTCAAAAAAGAGTGAAGTGCTTATTTTCAAGAGTGGAATAACTAAACCAGTACATGTTCCGCCGATTATGCTTAACGGTGCGGCTCTACAGGTGGTAAATAGTTTTGAGTACTTGGGGCACATTGTGACGGAGGATCTGAGGGATGACGAAGATATTGAGAGAGAGCGCAGAGCGTTGGCAGTCCGGGGCAATATGCTGGCTCGTAGGTTTGCTCGCTGCTCGAATAAAGTGAAAGTTACTCTTTTTAAGGCTTTCTGCCAGTCATTTTACTCGAGCAGCCTTTGGCTCAACCACACTCGCCGTGCTGCCGATTCTTTGCGTGTCCAGTACAACAACATCTTCAGGATGCTGATGCGGCTGCCTCGCTTTTGCAGCGCATCTGGGATGTTTGCGGAGGCGCGCACGGACGGCTTTCATGCGGTTATGCGCAAGAAAGTCGCTTCCCTTTTCCAGCGTACGCGAATCAGCAGCAACGGCATCCTGCAGATGATTGTTTTGCGACCGGACTGTCCGATCCAGGCGAAGTGGATGCAGGTAATGCTGGGGTCGGAGCAGTATCGCAATATCTTCGTCAAGTAGGTTTTAAGCATTTATTTTATTTTATTTTACTGTGTTATTTTTATTTGATGTGTTTTTATTTGATTTTATTTTAATTTTGTGTAATGTGTGATTTTATGTAATTAATTAAGTAATTATAATTTGGAACTTTAATATGGACATGATCTGAAATAAATGAATAATAATAATAATGTTCGATCGGCACCACAATGTAGAGCACATTCTATTTTGTAATAAAGGATCATCGAAAAAAATGATAGTCACGCGCGCCGTGTTTGTTGCCTGATTCTTCTAGGCTTGGTCGCGAGGAACAGGCGTAGCTTCATCTAGTTTCTAAGAAGTTTTAGAGTGATCCTATCGATCTAATTGAAATAAACACCTTTTGAATTAGAATTTGGGCCACCACTGCATGATATATGTGTATAATGAATATGGATAACTAACCAACTATTAGTAGCAATAATAGTAACCTCAGAGGAATGACTTCACTACTCCGGGATTGATTCTTTTTACAGGGCAATAAGCCCGTGCCTTCGTTACCTGGAATAAAGGCCCGTTAGCACTAGGGAGCTAGTTCACTATATAATCACTATAAAACGTATCCAAAGTATAAGTATAGTGTCACGAATCCATCAGAGTTCTTCTCCCTCTTTCGGTAAACCTAGATTAATTTATGATTCTGGTTATGGGGCCTATGGTTACCTGGAGGAGAGTCCAAAGGGCGCTCGGAACTGGACGCCGCGAGGCCGCCTGGGCCGGAAGGCGAGCTCGATGAGCTTGCCTTCGCTCTGGGGGTCGATGCGCCAGAAGCTGCCCTTTCCTGGTTCCTCTTGGCTGCGCGGCACTTTGATGAAATACCTGGAATCAAGGCAGGTTTTGTTTCACTCACGAATATTAGCCAAAAATTAATATACTAGTATAGTTTCGGAACAAAAAGGCTTCTTCTTCTTGTCGTGTCACTGATTCTTTCTTGGTCATCCAGGTTTTGGTATGGTAGTTCTGAAAAGGGCCTATGACTGTGAAAGAATCAGTGTAGTAAAAGGATTAAAGTGCGCCTCTAAGAGGCTCCTTCCGTGCAAAAAAACCTAGGCATTTTTTGGTAGATTGATTTATGTTATATTGAAGTGTGTAATATATACAGTGCGAATGCACCTTTAATGTTGTAGTAGTGTAAGCGCACCTTTATAATAGATATGCTGACGGAGCCACCTTGCATCGGTGGCCATATTAATTGTCTCATACAATATACGAAGGTGACTAAAATCGGTTGTGTTTAATTACATCAAAACCCCACATTTCATGGCGACCTTGCCAGAGGGCTATGCCAAGGTTGGCATAGCCCTCTTCGGAAGTTTTAAAGTTTTTTCGTAAATGTGTAACTTTAAATAAAAATCGTCGCAAAAAGTACAAAGACGCCAAGTCCGTCAGCTCAGTCATGAATAAAATCATGTATTTTAATTTATATTTAAAGAAAGTACAAGTTTAAAGGTCGTACGATCTTACCGATTTCGATGAACTAGAGCAAGCACACTGCGATCGTGAGGTCGCCGTAAAGGGTTCCATCTGAAAACCAGCGCCGCTACACTTCGTGTGCGGCATCAATGCTGAGATGGAACCTTTTTTGGCTCACGCATGCACCTCGGCACGGAGTTATGAACACCCTAGTTTCTGTTTCTTCCTACCTACTTTTGTTTGTTACCCACCTCTCTATAACCTGTAGTGTCTTATTAAATTAGTTTGTGCTGTGCTTGTGTCCAAAATAAATGTATTTTCATTCTTTTACGGAGGATGTAGGGCACAGCGAGATTTTCTCGCTCTAAATTGGAGCAGCCCGCCTGGGAGGTACCTCCGCCTTACAGAAGATCGCAGCCAAATAAGCCAAACAAAATAAGTTTCAAATAGTGTTGTGTTCCTGCGGTGAGTAAGGTTGCCAGAGCTCTTTAGGAGGGGAGGGGTTCGGCAGGCAACGCATTAGCAATGCTCCAGGTGTTGCTAATGGCAATAGGCCACGGTAACCACTTACCATCAGGATGGCCGCAAGACTGTTTGCCTTCGTATAAGATCAAAAAAAAAAAAACTTTCTTTCTTTCTTACCGATTGAGAGACAGGTTGTGCCGGATGGAGTTCTGCCAGCCCTTGTCCGCGGTGCGGTAGTAGGGGTAGTGCTTTGTGATGTAGCTGTAGATCCCGCTGAGGGTCAGCTGCTTGTCCTGCGCGGAGGCGACGGCCTGCACTATGAGCTGTGCGTAGCTGTACGGCGGCTTGGCGTCGTCGCGCGTCTCGCGCGCCTCTCGCACGTCGCGCGAGTTGCCGTACCCGGACTCAGACACCTGCAAGTTGTAGATGCAACTTGAAGCGTTGCGAATTACAGACTGACATAGATATAGACATTTATTTACTGCTAGCTTCCGCCCGCGGCCTCGCTATGCTAATGTGCTATTAAATAAATAAATAACACCCGACAGTCAAATACATAGTCCTTTTTCCTTCCTTTCTTTTTTCTCACCACTCAAAGGCTAGCTTGGAAAAAAAAAGATAACTAGAATTAAATTCGCCTATCTACTTGACTTTGTCCTGATCCCACCCTTGGATTCCCTGCGTGGAACACAGGAAATCCTAGTGTGTGGTTTTTTTTTTATACAACTAAGGTAGCAGACAAGCATATGGCCCACCTGTTAGTAAGTGGTTACCGTAGCCTATGTACGCTTGCAATACCAGAGGCATCGCACGCGTTGCCGACCCCTTAAAAAATTCAAAACGCCTTTTGAAGAACCCCATACTGGGGTTAGGACTATTATGTGTCTGTTGGGTGTAATTTATTAGATTTTTTACTGATTTAGTACACAATAGGAAAACTAGCTTTAAATACTGCATTAGACTGCTAATAAAGTATTTTAAGCTAGTTTTAAAGTTATTAAAATGTGATGGATTTTAATAACCTGAAATAAAATATTATTGTCATAAACGCCACTTTCCGTCAGAGTCCGTCTACGCGAGTGCACCGCGGCCGTAAGCTAGTTATTACAAAAAAGTCGAGAGTTCTGTCTTACCCCAGTGCCGTTGGATCCTTGCCGGGGCTCCGCGAGCGCGCTGTAGTGCGCCACTAGGCCCAGGTCGACATGCCGCCGGCCCGACGAGCCCGCGCCTCGCGGCGACGTCGGACAACTGTTCGCCGCGCTTATTGTTCCTGAAAAAAAAAAATTAGGTATCTCTATAATGAGGTACGGAACCCAAAAATTTTGGGTACCGTACCTCATATGTAAAAACGGGACCCTTATATGATCACTATGTCGTCAGTCTGTCCGTATCTCAGAAACGGCTAGAGGTATGGAGTTGAAATTATCTAATCTAGCTAGACACGCGGCAGCGTGTCAAGCCAAGTTCCAGGAAAAAAAGCGATCATTTATTTCAAATCGCAACGTGGAATTATAAAGAGAAAAATTTGAGGTCTTACATCATATTATACAGTAAACTGCGTGAACGACCGCAAAATGTAAGTTGGGTTCTTGTTCCTCCAGTACTATACTCTATAGCTCTGTACTCGTTAGCTCTGTACTTCTTGAATTTGACTTTGTAATGATAATGATAACCCAGGGCGCGAGTCCTACTCGCACTTGACCGACCTTATTTTGTTTTTCAAGTGGAGTTGGAAATGCTTACCTGTAGGCGAAGGCGCAGGGCTTCTGCCATCACTATCTGTGGGTATGGTGATGCGAAGAGGAGGCATCGGCGCGGAACTGCCGCCTGCGCCACTTTCCTCCACCAGAGATTGGAACTCCAGGCGAATATTTGTGGAAGGGAAGCGTAGTGTGCATCTGGAATAAAAATTAAATGCTGGATAAGCTTTTCTGCAGGAAATGCTTGGCTAAACCACACTGAAGAAACAACAATATTTTTTTATTACGAAATAAGTTTATTAAAAATGTTGTAGCATCATTCACATATTTTGGAATGTATAAACAGAGCTCTTTCGTATGACACCCCACTTCATATATTTGTGTAAATTTACCTCCTTTTGCACCCCTGTATCTTAGCAACCCCTTGGCCGATTTAACTCATATTCTTACCAGCAACTCTTGATAGTACAACCTGTTGACCCACTAAATCCATGCAGATAGGATTGACGGTTCGAAAGTTATGATTAAACAAATAAACAAGGCCGATTCGCCCAAGTTGTTTGAGAGAACTTCGCTCAATCGATCAAATATGAACGACATGCTGCACACTATTGCACACTGAGGCGACCTACTTGAAGAGCGCTGCCTGCAGTGCAGTCAATTCAATAAACAGGTCTACAAATAGTGGACGTGCATGTGACGCAGGCATAGCTGAACAGAAGCCTACGACAGCGCGGTCTGAATAAGCTCCTTACTCCTTACAGAGATACGAGGAACTGACGTACGGGACAAAGTTGTATAAATTTCAGTAATTTTATGATCTCGGCAAAGAAAAAATAGTTTTGTTTGATATAAAGTTGAGCAAGATCAGATTTCAATATTCAATATAGGTACTTTTATTCATTTGAATGTTGGTATTGTTCGGTTCGGCCGATTCCGATGAAACTTGGAATAGATAGAGTTCTTTATTTAGCAGCTTTAACAAAACTACTTTTTATCTAGGTGAGTACTATGCGAGCGGAGCCGCGTGCGCAAGCTAGCTTTAAATAAAATTTTAGATTTTTCCTCCTTGTAAAAGCTTTGATTGACTGTAAATGGAAATTAACTGCCTCACAAATTAATTCATAACATCGATTCGGTCGACTTCAAAAGGCTATATTTAGATTCTAGGAAGCAATTTTCCGATAAGTTCGTTTACCTACCACGTGGCTTGGACAATCAGAGGAAGTTTGAAAGTAGCGCCAGTGACTGAGAAGTTGAAGAGCAAAAGGTTAGCGTGGTATGGTCATGTCATGCGGAGGGAAGAATGTCATGTTACTAGAAGAGCGTTAAATATGAATGTGGAAGGATATAAGGGAAGAGGTAGACCAAAGAAAAGATGGATAGACTGTGTGAAAGATGACATGAGTAAGAAAGGAGTGAATACTGATATGACGGCTGATAGAAGGGAGTGGAAGAGAAAAACATGTTGTGCCGACCCCACATGAAGTGGGATAAGGGCAGGGAGATGATGTGGCTTGGACAATCAGTCGTTCCGGTAATGGGGCACTGACAGTATCACTACAAATCGGTTTACGAAGTAAAATAAACTTTATGGCACTGAATTTAGATTAAATATGGCAAAGATCGTTAGGGTCAGCCCTCACCAAGGAACGACTTCAGCGCAGGTTTTTTTTATAACTAACAACTCATATCGACTGGCCTCATGGCTCAGTTGGTAGTAACTCTGCTTTCTGCGCTAGAGGTCGTGGGTTCGATACCCGCACTGAACAAACATTAAAATTTGTGTGATTAACACAGATGTTTGTTCTGTGTCTGGGTGTTAAATATTTATCAATTATGTATATCAGTCTCTGGTACCCATAGTACAGGCTATGCCAAGTTTGGGATCAGGTGACCGTGTGTCCGGAATATTTTATTTTAAATTGTAAAAAGGCATTTTTGTTTATGGCAAAAATGTTAATTTTTTGTCTTATTCATATTCATATTCATATTCATTTATTGCCAACATGTACATGGATACGGCTTAGGTGTAAGGGTAGCTTAAGTAAGTACATGTACCCTGTAGGGCGCTGCAAATGTCTTGTTTTACATACATTTAGATAAAATTGGTAACTTATTCATTAAATGTCAAATAACAGTGTAGTGTAGACAGTCAAAAATAGCATTGGTTAAAAACGATTCAGGGTAAGCTAGGTATCTATTTATGATGTCGTCAGTCGTTTATTTAATATAAAAGCTATCAGATAGGAATTCTTCCACCGAGTAATAGCATTTATTTAAGAGTAGATTTTTTAATTTGTTATGGAATACGGAGTCTTTTAGCTCTTTTTTAATAATGTCAGGAATTTTATTGTAGATATTTATTGACCTAAATTCAGGACTTTTGTCGAGTATTTTTAGTTTTGAAAAAGGTAGTATTAACTGGTCCTTATTGCGTCTATTGTAGTTACTATTGTTTTCTCTTTTAGGAAACAGCCATCATCAACTAAGCTATTGGGCGTTATACTGTTTTTAGACATAGCAAAATTAAATCTCATTCAAGAACAAAGTCACCCATAGAAATACTCTCATCACAACATCCAGTAAAATGGAATTTCTCGCGAAACCAGAACAAACATTGAACTTTATATAAACTAAAGCAAACTCGTTACATAGTTCAGCATCAGACTGAGCAAGGAACAACACTTCCAATAACTCCACAACAAAGTATTGATTAACAAACAAGTATTTTGCCGTGGCGGCCTTCCAACACTGCGTCACCCGGTTCGTGGTCATTCGTGAAACTTTACTCCCCAACGGTTGTAGGTTCTGCGAGCTATATGGCCTGCCCACTGCCACTTAAACTTGCTAATTCTGATAGCTATGTCGGTGACCTATCGTTTGTACTCGGTGACCTGTAATTTTCCTCTGCACCTACTCCGGTGTAAGGCTTTCAGTCGTTAGCACTGTTCTAAAGCTGGAGTCGATCAATACTTGTAGTCCAGTTTCATCCCAAGCGGAACTTCGCACTAACTTTCAATCCGTTTGGTATGGACTGGAAGGAGGAAGGGACTAATTTTGAGCATTTGATAAATTGATTAATTTTGTATTGAAAATGTTAAAATTCATGGTCTTCCTTTTATTTGTGACAATATGTTATTTAGCAAAAAATAATCCTTATGATCAAGCCTTTCGATCGGTATGATAAAGCTACAGGATGATTATTTATCTCGTGTAACGGGTTCGATTTCCGGTTCAACCATGTAATTATTTAAATATCTATGAATGCAGTCTAAATTGTTTTTTTAAATTCAAATAATGTTTCTTTCAGTAAAATATTCCATCTACAATATTCAAAGTACTTTCCCTCCATGTGGCATATCCGTGGGACGCGCTGTATAATATGAAGGGGTACAAATAATATGATTGCATATTTAAGAAGATTGTTAGGTTACAGAATACAATATATTCATTATTATATCCTAAAAGTCTACTAAGTACTAGCATAATTCGTATTTTATTAATGTGGTGACTAAATGTTCCTATTATTTTAAATAATATTTATGATAATCTTCGTAAAACAATTAAAATCTTTTGAGTTTTGCTTCATAGTTAGATAAGCTAAGATAAGCTATTAAGACGGTCGCAAAACTGTAATTTTTCCACAGTGCCAGTTTAATTTTGTAATTTATCGTAAAATAGATTAATCTTATTTAAATATTATTTCATAAACCATATATATTTTAATTATATCTAAATCAAAAAATCATCAAAAACTAGATTTAGTAAACTTTGTTTTGAAAATCCTCGAACCTCGAATACACATTACGAATAACGTTCCCGTCAGAAGCTGAACGGAAAAAAAATGCTTTAGCTCCCCTACCTACCCCTGCCTAATCCTACTAGCATTCAAACAATCCCCGAAAATCCGGATCACGGGATTGCTCAACTATCAGAAAAGATTGAAAAGATACTCAAAACCAAGCCATTTCCGTTCCACCCAGCTTATCGCCGCACTGGTCGATATCTGGCAATAACAACCGGAACGGAGCGAGCGATTGTAGTCAAGTATTCAACTATATGTAGTACCGTCATCGTAGAAGTAACATAATGGTCGGTTTTATTATGCAAGGTCAGTCATAATATGTATGTCTCGAAAGGGGTTTATTCTGTACCCAATTGGCACTAAAGTTTGTAAAATATTCACCTGATCCATGCGGTCTGCTCCAATTTAGAGCGAGAAAATTACGCTGTGCCCTACCGTCGCATAAAATTTAAAAATATAGATGTTTGTTTCCGCTCATATTCATTCTTTTTGTTGATAGAATAACCCCCTTTCAGGATGGTATATACATGTTACGAATCACCTTGTATAATAGCTTGGGCCCGCGGCTTGGCTTCGATTGTGGATTACGAAATTACGAAAAATCCCTTTCATACAAACCTTGTCGACCTTCGATTTAGTTTGAAAAGGTTCTCTAATGGCCTACAAATCAAACTTGTTTACTAACTACGCTCCCTAGTGGACTTAAACGGAATCAAACTGGATACAGTTGAAAATAATTAAACCAGCTCTGCCGGCAAAACAACAACAAGGGCACAGAATAGTCGATAGGTAGGCGGCAGCTACACCACAGATAAGATAACACGTAGTACTCGGCTGCCACAGATTAGGTAACACGTAGTACTCGGTTGCCACAGATTAGGTAGCACTCAGTATACGGGTCACAACAAATCAATACTGCGCTTGTTTACAGCGGCGGAGTGGGAGGTGTAATTTAATAACCTTACATTCCTCCCGGCGAGATAACATGAAAACAACTTTGGGGGTGTGAGGATTAGGGTGGAATTGCTTTGGCAAGGGTTTGAAGCGTAATTGGTGGATTAGTACCTTTTATTAGTGAGCTCTTAGACAACCAGCAATGGGAAAGTGATAGGCTGATGGTATATAGCTAATCAGAAGTAATTCACTTACATTCCCCATTTAGAACGACCCTTATCATCGTCATAAGCCTGTGGACGTCCACTGCTGGACAAACACTTCCACCAATGAGTGCCACGACGAAAGGTCTTGAGCCTCTGTAAACTTGCCGTGGTCGCCCCAGCTGAAGAATAGGCCCCTCCATAACTACCAAACCGTGGATGTCGTAAGAAACGACTAAGGGAATAAATTTAGGGCATGGGCAGCAGCGTCCCCTATTTAAACAACGATGGCTATATCGGTGCTCGCCAGCCCGCGTGCCCAGCGTGGTGAGTATGGGAAAATTCTCACCACATCGAAGTCGCTGGGAAATATTTGGCCCTATCTCTTTGAAAATCGCAAAGTTTCTGGGTACTGGGCGGTACTGGGCTATTACGTCCAAGAGCAACTTGATTTTCACGGAAGTTTCCAGAATCGCAAACATTGCGCAGTGAAATTAGTCACGTCATCGCAAGACTTGCGGAACATAAATAATAAGGGCACTGTTCAAAACTGGAGGCATTCACAGTCTAAACACGTAGACGACCAACAGGTCAACAAACTGTTATGTATCGCAAATGTGCTTTGTGCCCCTGAGATAGGACTGCTATTTGCATAGCTGGGGTACAGACGGGGTATCGATCGCCGATTTCCTAGCAGAAAACATGAGGCGTCCTTCACCTCGTGCCCTTTGGGTGTTATCCGGCGAATTTCGGTAGCAGTCCTAAAACTTTAGGCAACGTTAAGTTGAAGCACCTTTTAGGCAAGTTTGAGGATTTCGGTTAATAGACTTCAAGGCCAAATTGTTGTTGTTAAAAGTTCTGAAAAGAGTTTAGTTTTTTTATTGATTAACCGTACATTTGCACAGCTTTAGTGTGTCCAACGGCCTATGCTAAATTGAGTTTGATACCTACATGTTTCTTTATTTTGAGTTATTGCTTGCTTGTCGTGTCACTGATTGTTTCTTGGTCACCCTGTATTACGTCAGTGACCAGATTAGGTATGGTGGCTCCGAAAAGGGCCTATGACACACGTATATTGTTATAGTTTTTAGGTTCAACATCATCCCCATGAACATCTTCAATGATCTGATCGCCTGTAGATGTGTGAGAATGTCATGCTTGGGGATATATCGTGACCATATTGCCAATTTTTTTAACATTTTCAAGACTATAATAACATCCAACAGTCACATACTTCGTCCTGACCCCACACTAGGATTGTGTCGTGGGTATCAGAAACTACGAGTACCATGGTACCACAACTCCCAGACCCGGAACATAATAGTATATTTGCAGATTATTTGTCCCGCAGCGGGATTCGGTCTCGCACCCCTTGCGTCTCAACGGGGACTGGCCCGCTGCGGCACCGAGGTCGTCTACTTTAGAAGGCAATGCATAAAATAGATTACAAGAATAGTTAATTCGGTCACCCAGCAATTAATATTCGATTTAAAAATATACGTAACCCTCGATAGTGGAGTTAGTCGAGATAGAAATAACACAAATGGGTCAGAAGTTCATCCACGTATGTTTGGAACGGGAATAGAACACGCTTGCGTGACTATTGTGACACAGATATGTAGATAGAGAAATAACTTATTCATAATCAGTCACCAAATTTATCGGCTCGATAGTTCTCGACCAGAGGCCCGGGTCGTGAGTAACTCACGTCACGAGGGAGTGATGAGAAGTAAATAGCTTGCCGTTTTTGTATAGTGTTGTCACGGAAAGGGCGCCAACAAAAACCAGAAATTTATCAGCGGTCGAAAAGTGAATAGCTTACCGTTTTTGTATGGTGTCACGAGAAGGGCACCCGCAAAAACCAGCAATCTATTCATTTTTCACTGTCGAAAAGTGAATCACTGAATTTGCAGACTGAGCCTCAGAGACTAAGTCACTGGTGAGTGGTGAAAACTGAATATACTAGGTATTCTAGGTAAAGAACTCTATCTAATCCAAGTTTCATCGAAATCGGTTGAGTCGTTACGGCGTGCTTGAACCACAAAAACATCCTTACAAACTTTCGCATTTATAATATTAACTAGTAGGATTTTATTCTACTAGTCATAGAGCCTTAGGGTTGGCTTAGCAACTATGTGGGGGTAGGTACAAGCTTGGGGCGCTGACGTCACCGGTCGACGGCCCTCCAAGGTCGCTATCGCAAGACACGCGTCGGGGCGCGAAGGTTATTCCTATTTGTAGTCTAAAGGAGCCATTTCATTCTGGGCCTGGTCTATGTACACTATATAGAAAAATTTGAAAAAAATAAGAGATTAAAAGAAAAATACAATTTCTTTAATTTGAAGACAAATGCGATGGTACAAGAATAGTTATTCTGGTAAGTTTTTACTATGTGAACACTATTTGAAGGCCGCCATGTTGGTTTATAATTGGCGTTTGACATGACATTGACATATTTTTCATGTCATGTTGTTTAATTTGATGTTTTTGTTTTGTCAGACAAATGTAGGTTGCCAAAATTACATTTCACGCACGTCCATCCACCATATTTTTGTAGCGCTGTGTGTTGCTTTCTTTGTCGAAGAAAATATATGTGCACCTTAGAACGAAGTCAATTTAAATAAAATAACCAATTAAATACGTTTACTTTATTGCTTAGCCATATTTTAGAGTAGTGTACATAGTGCAGGCCCAGGCTCCATATATTGATGAAACGTTTCTTTTATTATACAAATACATTAAATTGGCATTTTTTCCTCACCACTCAAAAGGTTAGCTGGAACAAAATGCTAACTAGCATTAAGTTCGCCTATGTACTTGTTTTTGTTCTGTGCAATAAAGAATTTTTTTATCAATTTATCTAAATAGGGAGTGAAATATTTCAGTGCTTTGATGAATATAATCCGGGTTATTATTAAAATGGGTTCAGACGAGGACTAACTTAACCCTGGTTTTGTAACGTGTTAATTTCATACAGTTGCTTTATGTCATAATGTCAAATATATGAAATAACACCTCACAAAACCAGGGTTTAGTTAGTCCTCGTCTAAACCCAGTTTCATAAATACCAGGGAATGTGGTTTAATGTATTAGCTTGATTGGCGCTTTCGTGAATAAGTTCATTATGGTTCAACTAGGGTATATAGGGTATATATATAGGGTATTTAAGAGGAGGTAGGGCACAGCGAGATTTTCTCGTTCTGGATTGGAGCAGCCCGCCTGGGGAGGTACCTCCGCCTTACAGAAGATCGCAGCCAAATAACATTATTTGTTTCAAATTGTGTTGTGTTCCTGCGGTGAATAAGGTTGCCAGAGCTCTTTAGGGGGGAAGGGGGTTCGGGGTCGGCAACGCGTGCGTGATGCCTCTGGTATTGCAAGCGCTCATAGGCTACGGTAACCGCTTACCATCAGGTGGGCCGTAAGCTTGTTTGCCACCTCTGTAGTATAAAAAAAAAATAACCTTCAATTATAAATGGCCTTCCATTCTTCCACTTTTTGATCGAGGGAGCGAACAACATGGACGAATCAGCGCTGTTTATTTGTATGTTGCTAGAGAATAAATAGGTGAATAGGTAGGTTGTACGTTCGAGGTATGCTTGTAAGAGTTCGTAGGTTTAGATATTAGTTAATAACAGATGCGATTTTCAAAGCTTATCATAATTGTGCCTCAACGATCATCGAAGCACCAACTTCTACAAGACATCGCGCGATCTCAGTTCTGGGCGAACCACTAGTTTAGGTAAATACGGCTTCGGCCATGACGAAACCAAATCGAACTTGAACCAGAAAAACCAGAGCAAGAATGTTTATCGCCACACATGTTTCATCGAACGCGGAAAACAACGCATATCTGGGGCAAAGATCAAAATAAACATCTAAAAAAATTCGATAAGTGCGTGTAGTAGGTAAATGCTGGCGGAACCATTTTATTTACATTGCAATATAAATAAATCTCCATATTTTAAATGATTGATTTGTTGTTGTTTTGCCGTGATGGCCTATTGGGAGTTTCACCGACTTTCGATCATAAGGTCGTGGGTTCCTCCAACCCGATCGTGTACCAATCAGTTTCTGTTCGAAAAACTTAAGTGCGTGTTAATACACGTGCTTAAACCTTTTAGGAAAACATCGTGAAGTACCCGATTAGTATTCATCAACCGCCATCTCAGCACTCACTCCTTCCTTACCCATATCCACTTTCACACAGTCTATCCATCTTTTCTTTGGCCTACCTCTACTCCTACATCCATCCACATTCATTTCTAACACTCTTCTCGTCCCATGACATTCTTACCTCCTCATGACATGCCCATACCACGCTAGCCTAGCTCAGATTGTAATGAAATTTGGCAAGGAGATAGATTATATCTTGGGGAAGGATATAGCCTATTTTTTGTGTCAAAAAAAACTTGAAGGGGTGAAATAGAGGTTGAATGAACGTTTGTATGCGCATTATTCCTCAAGTTAGGGATCTGAAAATTCATATTTAGGCTTTTAGTAATAAATAAAAAAAATACGTGTTTCCACATTTTTGCAAAATCATCCCTAAAGGGGGCAAAGTAGGGGGCTAAGCTTTCATATAAATGCTGAAAGTCGCGGGTACCAGCTAGTAGGTACTAAATCTGTAGCCATAAGTCAGAAGAGCCAAGTGGCACTATCCATCCACTGCGAGGTTTGTTTGTTCTGGCTGTTTACACACTTACGTAACGTGTTTGTGCCGGGACAGACAGGATATTTGATACAGTGGAAACCTACTTCGCATGAAGTTACTTTCCTCCGAACTACAGCCCCCGGTGTACCTCAGTAGGGGTTTGAGTTTCAGGAATTCCTTTCTTAGGGTACCCCAACGCTACAACATAAAGCCACCCTCGAAACGCTCGTATCCATTTTTTTTTATTCTGGCGTGGTAACTTGTATTGTATTTGTATTGCTACTAGAAAATTTTGATATACTGTATCTTAGGCTGTGCTTTGATTGTCAGTCTGTCAGAGAGTCAGTCTCGTAAATACTTTATACCTTAAGAACATAGTAGATGGAAGCAAAATGTGAATTTACAAAAAAAATACATTTAGTCCATAAATTGTACGTTCAAAAAACGAATTGTTAATTTAAAACGTGAAAAAACTGATGCTGTTTTTGACTGAAAATGTATATAAATAAACTTCTAAACGGCAACTTAATGTATGCGTGTCCAATACAATTTACTAGGAAGATTTATAACTCCACCACAAGAAACCTAAACTCTAATACTCATGCTACAATGTCTTATTTAGATCGTGAACTACATGGCAACGTTTATCGCTCGTTACATAATGAGAAATACATAAAATTACTCAATAGGCAGTTTATTTATGTTAGCATTTTCTACAAAGGCGTCACACCTATTTCTAGAGACCGATCACATTAGTGACGTCACGCAGCCCACGTCATCTTGGCTGACAGTGTCGATGTGAATCAGCTTGTTGAGAAAACTGTGCCACAAGCACGAATAATTATCGATAGCGAGCTTTACGATTTTACAAGCATAGTGGGTGAAGCTGCTGATAAAGAAGATGAACAATACATTATAGTATAGTCCTTAAGGTGTTGGGTAATTTAAGAAACTAGCTTAGTGCGATTCCTGCAAAGTTTAATAATGCTATGAAAAAATAAAAACAATTGTAAAGCAGTGTTCGAACGGCGTACTGTATGTCATCCTACTATCCTACTCATATTATAAATGCGAAAGTTTGTTCGGATGTTTGGATGTTTGTTGTTCAATCACGCCTTAACGGATCAACCGATTTCGTTGAAACTTGGAATAGATAAAGTTCTTTACCTAGAATAGCATATAGGATATATTTTTATGTAGGTACCACGCGAGCGAAAGCGCGGGCGGAAGCTATATAGTCCTACTAATATTATAAATGCGAAAGTTTTTGAGGATGTTTGGATGTTACGATATAGCTTACAGATACGCAAGTCAATAAAGGTCAATATTGACAATATTCTGTAAACGTAAGGATCATTTTGAAACAAATTTCAGATGACATATATATCACACGGCGTTTGAACGCGGCTTAAATGTTCTCCTGAGGGCGTAGGTAACCTGATAAAGATGTTGCAAAACAACGAAATCCAACAAATTTCACTAAGAGTCGCAAAAGGTTTCAATCTAAAAGTATTTTTTTAATTTCCAAAGAATCTTTCAAAACGATGAAAAAGTCGCCCAGACGATAAAGTTTATATTAAAAAGTATTGTTTAATTTGAAAGTATTTTTTAATGAGGCAAGAAACTGTCTCACAGCGAGTTTTTCTCGCTCTATAAATTGGAGCAGCACGTGTATTCCTGCGGTGAATGAGGTTGCCAGAGCTCTTCAGGGACTAAGGAAGTCCACAGCTTCAGATTCAGACATAAGCCAAGAGTGTCGAACGATCTTGAACCTTCTCCAGCCTTCACAATATCGAGGCCTTCCAACACTGCGTCATTGTGACAATGATAATGATTACCTGTTAATCTTATAGTTGTAAGTGCAAGTCAAAGGGTGTTTATTTCAATAATGTTAGGATCACTTGGAATCGTCTAAGGGTCAAACGGCGTCTTTCTCTTGGCAAAGAACACACTGACTCGGCTAGAAGTTTGATTTAGACACCCAATTTGGAATGTCAGAAACATATAACGATCAACAAGCTTCGCCACTCAACAGCTGCCTCGTCATGATCCTAATTAGAACTTCAAATCAAAAGGGAATTCACCCTCAAATCTCCTCACCGCGCGCCGGCTACAAGCCTCACAGGAAACAGGAACCGACATCCTGACATGCGCAGAATTTGCGACGCAATAGCAACTCCTATGCTTTTGAAAAAAAAAAGAATCTACGAACATTTTACAATACACACACACTGTAGCTGAAATCCACAATGAAGATCAAAGCCAATTCTAAAGCGATCGTGTTACAAAGGGTGACCTAAATTTGAGTTTTGAGGCGCTCGACATTTTGCGGCAGTGTCACGAGAAAATTTAATATAGAAGTGGTGGGAAACAATGAATAAAACCTAATCAAGTCAAAATATAAATTTTCAGATCCCTATCTTGAGGAATAATTGATTTCCTATACAAACTTTCAACCCCTATTTCATCGCCTTAAAGATGTTTTTTAGACAAAAGATCGGTTCAGCCGTTTAGTCGTGAAAAGGTAACAAACAAACAGAGTTACTTCGCACTTATAATATTAGTATGGATAAAAGACAGAGAGTCGGACACTCCAAAATGGCAGATAGCGGTATGGACAGTCCGCGGTATTTCATTTGAACGATGCTTATTTGCAAACAATATCTGCCACACGGAATCGACGCATGAATGGTGAATGGACGGAAGGCTGACCAAAAACTACCATAGGAGTATTTTTACATCCTATTTTGATGTGTGATGTCATTGATAGGAGTGATTCATAAGCTGACACGTGGGGAGAGGCTTATGTCCTGTCCCGAGGACCTTGGCGCATAGTAGTGCGAAATGACTATGACTCATCGTTTAGAAACACCGAAATTTTCCAGAAATGCGAGGTACTTATGATTTACTAGCTGCCCGCGGATTCGCTCGCGTGGTACCCACGAGGATAAAAATGAGGCTATGTGCTATTCCAGACTATAATTATCTGTGCGAAGTCACGACATTCGGATCGAAAGTCCAACCTCCCACTAGGCCAACTCGGCGTATATAATCCTCTTAAAACTAATAAAAGCAAAGGAATTCATTTGTCCCTTGAATAATTGAACTGTCCGTATTTATGCGCACTATTATTCTGAAATCATTTCCTCGAGTCCATCAAGCCTAATTATTCAAAACTTTCCGCATCCTAACATAACTTTCTGACGTCAGTCAGAACCAAGAAGTAAAATTACCCTAAAATAATCAGAGTAACCTATAAACTTCTAGTCAGGGCAGGCTATATAAATGCCAAGCAAGGCATTACATCGTTTCATTTTAAAAACCCAAAACCGACATCAAATTCCAGGCACTGGGGACTGTTTTTAGTGAAAGCACTTTCTGAAATTACGGATTCTTGGGGTAAGTACTCATTTTTATTCCAGGAAGGAGCTTCTTAATAAATTCTCATTATTCATATTCAACCTCTCAAACGAAATGCACGTCATTCTCATATGCAATTTTATGACGCACGCATGACTTAGATCCATGGTCATGTGAAAGTTTTGACTGACTTGTGTAAATCTTAGGAAATAAACGAATGTGATTTAGCAGAAAATCAGGTATCTTACTGATGCAGGAAGAATATCTCAATGTGCTCCGTGCAAATCAGGACCAAAAATTGTGATCTATTTGGGAAGATCCGTTAGAATCGCATATGCGCAGTAGGCACTGTAGTACAGTAGGTACGTTGGTATTCCATAACTTTTATAGTAGGTCGGTACTTAGTTTTTAAACTGAAAATTACTAATCTGATATAGATGCAATTTATGGGGACCACCTCGAGACTATGCCCTATATGCCCTAAAAAAACCATTGAACTCGAATCATTCGTTACGGACTAATCTGTGTACAAACATAAATAAACATACATAGTTACCGAATTGATAGCCTCCTTTTTTTGGCGTCAGTTAACAAGATTACCGATAAGATTACAAGAGTACTCTGCTGAAGATAATGCTTCCAGACAAAGCTAGATAGCAAGAGTTGTGTTACCGACCAAAACACTTGCAAGCTTTCACACCTACAGAGTACTGTGGAATCGTGATGACAAGTATTTATTGAAGTAAGAGGCGGTGTTCTAACGTCGAAGGAAACTTCACCTAAAGAAGTGGAAGATAAGATTGAAAATTTCACAGATAGATGTATGGTCCACTTCGGAGACGTGATTGAACGCGAGCACGCCACGAGGTGCTCAACAAACATAGTTAAATGTTTGTGTAAATAAAACTGGACCGGTTATGATTAATTCAGTGCATTCATGTTTTTGAGGCAACGCAAACCAGTTATGAAGACAACGCGGTCGGCAAACATCACGCGAATGAATGTCTAGAGGAAATACTTCCGATGCTTGCTTGTCGTATCACTGATTCTTTCTTGGTCATCCTGTACTAGGCCCAGGTTGAGGTATGGTGGCCCTGAAGAGGACCTATGATCGTCGATGAAGAATCAATGTAGTGAAAGGATTAAAGTGCGCCTCTAGAGGCTCCTTTCGTCCGCAATACTCCCGATTATTTACTCATTAATTCGAAGACATTTGACATGCGCACGAAAGGCGAGGCCTAAGAGGCGCACTTTAATCCACTCACTACACTGATTCTTTCACCGACGCGGACTGTCATAGGCCCTTTTCAGGACCTAATATCAGGACCTATGACCGAGAAAAAATCAGTGAGAATTTAGGTTTTAGGACATGCCGGTTTCCTCACGATGTTTTCCTTCACCGTTACAGAGCACTTGTTTAGCGCACATCAATTTTCCGAATGGAAATTCCATTGATGCACGACCGGAATTTAAGCTAAACTTAATTCAATTCAATTCAATTCAATTCATTTATTGACCATTTCGTTATAACATATAACATAGGCATGTCAGGTTTACAGTAATTACAGTTCTTTAAAAGTAACGTTCACATAATTTTACAAAGATTTTAGATAATTTATAGGATAGGTAATTTATAGTTTCTACTCCACATGCAAATCAGAAAATGAAACATTTAAATATTCCGCGACATGGTAAAATGGATGATTTTCAAAAAATGATTTAATTTTTATTTTAAACTGATTAAAGGGAAGCCGGGTTACTTCTAAGGGTAGTTTGTTATACATCGCAAGCTTAAGGCAGAGACCATGGTTATAGGTTTTCACGAGTCTTTTTCTTGGAACAAACAGTTTTTCTTTATTTCTAGTGTTGTATTTGTGTATATGTAGCTTCATAGGAAGATCTGGTTTCTTCAAATGTACTTCTAACAGGGAACGATAAATAAACAGGGATATCACTGTTAGTATTTTAGTTTTTTTAAAGTAGGCTTTGGCCGATGTAAGTCTGCCTAGACCATGAATAACTCTTATGGATCTTTTAAGTGGTAACTGAAAGTTGAAGTAGAGCAGATGCTATTTTAATTAAAAAATTAAATACTGATGATTTTTTTCGCTCATATTCTTTCTTTATTGTTGATAGAATAACCTTGTCGGGATGACATACATGTTATGAAACACCTTGTATAGAACAACTACTGGCGGTACTAGTACCTACTCGCGTAAATACCGTTCCGTACTATTTAGCCGGCACACAAAAGCAACACAATATTAAAGAGAATCTCAAAAGAGCTAAATAATCTGATAAATGAAGACTATAAATGTAGCCGTCCACGAGCGCATCAAAGGGGATGTAAGCATTCCTTTGTCCGAGAACCCTTTGCAAACAAATCGAGCCGAGAATCAGAAATAGGTCGCGATGGCGCATAGTCGCACTACACATGCACACACGCGCCTGTTATGTGACAGACAGACATACAGAGTAGTATTTTTGGCAATGTACCGTTGCTGGTATGTCGCCTGTGCTCATCATCATCATCAGCCTTTAGAAGTCCACTGCTGGACATAGGACTCCCCCAGAGTTCCACGACGAACGGTCTTGAGATTTTTCCATCCACCGACTTCGCGGAACCTTCACAATGCTCAATGGAAGTTTAATAAAACCAAAAGAAAAATGATGTCGTAAGTTATGATTTAAATCAACCATTGCCGAGTTGGATTGACGTAAGAATTCAGAGCATGTGGACATTAGTGGGAATGTATGGAATTATACGGCTATTGATTTTGTGTACGGTACAAAAGTGTTCATGTTAACATGTCCCAGCCAATAAAAGCGTCTTGAGAGTAAAAAGTTCCACCAGACGCTATAATTATATACATCATCTAGAATAGATATAATAAGTGCGTTTACCACAGTGGATGCCTATTTTATGGTTATCATCAGATACAACGGGCTTGCTTACGACACTTTTAACATTGTTAACCGATGCAAATGCGTTTTTCGTGCCAATGTTTGTGGAACGGGCTCATTCGTGCTCGAAATTTACGGTTCGCAATACCTACATTCGACAATCGGTGAGCTGAATTGCAAACCTTGTTTATATGGAAGATGTCACGGTTCTTAGAAACAATGTGAATGTAACAACATTAATTAAAGATAAGAATTTTATAATAGTTATCCCAAAATGTTTCGACACTGTATGCTTTTAAGCAAAGGTAAAAGTTGGTGCTGCCATTATCGGTGAGGCTCAATTAAGATAAAATTTGAAATTCGCATCTTTAGCATGTTCTAACTAATGTTTAATCTTACCTGCTGAACTACGAAATCATTCAAGCTTTACCAAATGCGTTCTTACGTTATATTGGTTTTCAAATGTTACTATGTTATCTCAAAACCCATATGGCCGATGGCTTAGAGTAAAAATTAAAGTAGTTTTGGAATGTATGAAAAAAGCTCTTTTATATGGTACCCCACTTCATATAATTATTTGTTATACCCCTTGGCCGATTTAACTCCGATATTTACTCATCATCATCATCATCATTTCAGCCGTTCGATGTCCACTGCTGAACATGGCCTCCCCCACAGACAGAGCGAATTCCTTATCATGTGGGGGGATTTGCCCATACTCACCACGCTGGGCATGCGGGTTGGCGAGCGCAGTTAGAGCTATCGTTGTTAAAATGAGGGACGCTGCTGCCCATCCCTTAGCTATTTTCCCTTAGTCGCCTCTTACGACATCCGCGGATAGAGATATGGAGGGGCCTATTCTTTAGCCGGGGCCACCACGGCCTTTAGCCGGGGCCACCACGGCCTATATTTACTAATAAAAGATAATAAACACACAACACCGATTCGTCCAATCCTTTGAGAGATCTTCGCTCGCTTGATCAACAAACACATTTCAAATTGACCTGGTAAACAAACAAATACATAGTCCGCAGTTTTTCACTTGCACATGCAATACAGGAAACGTTTCCAAAGAGCCTGGTAAAAAATAGACAAAACATTAAAACAACAAAATTCTCAATATTTTACTTGGTTACAAAATATTTTGCTACTAGGCTACTACCTAGCTACCCTATTGCTAATTAAGTTTGTCTATCCACAATAACATACCTAGCTTTAGAAGGGACCAGAGACAAAATCTACGCGCTGAGTATGATATATGTTAATAAACCTTACAATCGATGTTACAGACACTACACTTCAACAAATCAAAATAATGAATAACGTGTCTCAAAGTTGATTGCACTGAAAGCTATACACGTGCTCGCGTTGAACATCTAGGAGTATGTCCTTGCTTTTCAACGTTCTAAGTACTCAGGGTCGTCGACCGACGCAGTGTCCAGTCTGTGCAGTGCCGTCCATCGAGACTCTTATTCTTTATCTGTCAGAACGTAGCGTGTTTTGGCGTCTGCTATTTCATCGTTCCATATATCGGTCACGGTTTGTATTGCTATCCATTGTGATTGTGCCGCTTTTGTTATAGTTTTCTAACGTTCTATTGGTTAGTTTTCAAACTTTGCGATGAAAGGTTGTCAATTGCGCGGCTGCATACATATAATTATATTTCTTTGTTTTAAAGTTGTAATAATGTATGTAAAACAGACACTTTGTTGGTCATCTAAATTATTATTCACTTCATTTACACTTTCAAGGTTCCAGTTCCAGGTCATTTATATCATTCTGAGTACGCTTGGGCCTTGTTCAACTTCCATTATTGAATCCATTTTTGCAATACCTTTACACGCTTTGGGGAAGACAAAATTTATAAGTACCTATAAACAACAGGTAATATAATTACCTTTCATCAACGGTTTTCATTTACCTTGATGGTCAAAACTTTGTGAGCCCACAAACAAACATAACCACAAACCGGCGACTTGCTAAGTGGGCCAAAATCTGCCTAGAGCTGTGCTGATAAGAATGCGCGCTACAAACTGTTATCACGTCAGGTAGATTATGCGCAGATCTGGGCCGAGATAAAGTATTTTAGTGCACCGCGACACGGCATACAAAGTACAAACAATGTGCTCATAGTAAGATATAACAGCTTTATTGCGATATTGTACATCTCGCATCTCCAGATTATTATTGTAATCACATCAAGATGTTTTTATTTCAATAAAATCACTAGGACTTTGTCTTAGAAACTAGGTGAAACTACGCCTCTTCCTCGCGACCAAGCCTAGAAGAATCAGGAACGAACAAGGGCTTGGTGCGTATCATTTTTTCTGATGATATTTTTTCACAAAATCGAACAACTGGGAGGAGGTAGTGCACTGCGAGATTTTCTCGTTCTCGTGGTACCTCCGCCTTACAGAAGATCGCAGCCAAATAACATTATTTGTTTTAAATAGTGTTGTGTTCCTGCGGAAAGTAAGGTTGCCAGAGCTCTTTAGGGGGGGAGAGGGTTCGGGGTCGACAACGCGTGCGTGATGGCTATTGCAAGCGCTCATAGGCTACGGTAACCGCTTACCAACAGGTGGGACGTATGCTTGTTTGCCACCTCAGTTGTATAAAAAATAATAATAACTAGGTACCTAACTATGAAGCTTGTGGTGCCGATCAAACAAGTTGTGGCTCAAAATAAAATAGTCAGATATTAAATAAAAGCTTATAAAAATGTGAAAAAAAAACAAATGGCGAGCCTCAGCAAGGACAGCACACACTACACTGGATGAAATATCTACCTAATGCTTACTATGCACGCAGGGAGCCACTAGAAAGAAAGAAAGAAAATTTGTTTATTTGACCCACAACGCAGGTAGGTACAGTAGGTAGGTGGGTACATAGAAAAATACTTTATAGGTAGGTAATACCCAACGCAGTAGGAAAACTTAAAAAAGTAGGTAGGTGGCTAAGTGGTAGGCTAAGTAGTATGCGTTGTGTGAGGCAAATGGGTCCCGTCTCAGCATAAAGCTGCACCGAACATAGTATTATGTACGGTGCGGCGCTGGTTATCTGACGGGGCCTAGGCGACGCGACGTGACGAACATCAATAAACATAATATTTATAGTAGGTATATAATAAGGATAATTATAGTAGGTATGGATAGGTACTTATATAAAAAGAGAGTAAGTAGTAGTAGATACATTTAGGTGAGTTATATATTACATAATAATTACAGATATTGTATTGCGGGCTATGTTGGTAGGTACATGTGGTGGTGCTATACAACACGCAGTGCGTTTGGTAATTTAGCCGGACCGCGCCCAAAACACTTGGCAAGCATAGACCATGGAACAAAGGAGCGAAGCGGTTCCATAGTCTATGAACACCACCGTATCTTTTGATTTCCACTATGACTGCACTGATTCATCCACCGACGGTCATAGGCCCTTTTTAGGGCAACCATACCTCAACCTGATCACTAACCTAATACAGGATGACCAAGAAAGAATCAGTGACACGAGAAGCAAGCACTACACAAATCGTGCAATAATATCAGACTATCGGCATAGCGACTGTCGCGATTCCAGAACCCCTTTTGTGTCGTCGGGAGCAAATAGACGGGACTGCATTGACTGCATTCTACTGGTTCGGTGCATCGCCCCGCCATTGGACATTCGGACTTGCTTTACATAAAGGCGTTTATTTAATATTGCTTTGGACGTAATGATAGAAATATAATGGATTGATAGAACTTATAATAAATTCAAGCACAAAAAAAACTACTGAATTATTTAGGAGTAGTAAGTCAGTCATAAAAAATCCAGTCGATCCCTGTCGCCACTAGATGGAAGCGTGCCCAGGTTCAAACGGACTAGGCCCACTAGGTCAACACGTCTTTTTAGTGAAAAATGTACATGATCACTGATCACTTGATAATAATCATTTTTTTTTTTATTGGTAATGGTATGGCGTCATTTGTAGCCACTGAGACGATGAGTATGAAGGTAGGTAGCTAGGTATGTCTATTAGAGTTAATTTGTCATGTGTGTCATATGCGGCGAGCCTACGCAGTAGCGTAGATATTATGATGCGGAATTGAGTAGGTAGGTATCATTATTCATCGATAATTATAAAGGAGAAGACCACTCACTCACTCACTCACTAACAGACTCATCACGAAATTTCCGAAACTGCTGGGCCGAGGAGTCTGAAATTTGGTACAGGGACTCTTTAGGGTGTAGACGCGCACTAAGAACGGATTTTGCAAAATAAAGCCCCTAAAGGGATGACATGGGGGTTGAAAGGTTGTATGAAAGTCCCATGTTATTCAATGTAGGCAGATAGAAACAACCGTATAGAAACACGCGGACGAAGTCGCGAGCGGAACAGCTAGTTTGGTACTATTTAGCTTCATCATCGTCAGTCAATTTAATCGGAAATTATGAAATTTGATGAAACAGAGATGTTGAATTAAATAGGCAATCAATAAACAAAGAATGTCATCAATTCCAATTTTATCGGTCTCTTAAAACAACATTGAAGTCATAGTACCACGGCGGCGCCGCGGCGCGGCGTTATGAGCGAGTGCCTATCTGAGACGCAAGGGGTTCGATTCCCGCTGCGGGAGAAATGTTTGCACGATCTACAAATATTTGTTCCGGATCTGGGTGGTGCCATGGTACTCATAGTTTATGTTACACACGACACAGGGAATCCTATTGTGTGGAAAGAACTTTGTCAAAAAGTAAAAAAAAGGCGTTTATTTCAATAAAATCACTAGGTTCACTTTGAAACGTCTTAAAAACTATAGATGAAGCTACGCCTGTTCCTCGCGACCAACCCTGGATGAATCAGGGTAAAAAGGCTTGGTGCCTCTTATCATTTGGAAATTGGTACTGTTGGGTGTTATTTATATAATTATAGTCCCTTCGGGACCTTGCGTGTGTTATACGATCACACTCAACGATCATAAACCCCCACCAGTTTTGATGTCTTCAGAAATTTCGAATGTTCAACGGACCGCTATCCCTGACAATGAGCTCTTTAGGCACATGTACGTATAGTGCGGATATAATGGAAGATAATGACGCCACAGGGCCGCCGCGGCCGGGTATCCGGCGATCGTCCCTAGTTCCCTATTGAAGTAAGTTAGGTTGTACCTATGGGCCGCCGCCGTAGTTTATACCATTTTAGAATCTTTTGCCAAAGAAAAGACAGTAAGAAAGAAGTGAGTGCGGAGATGACGGCTAATAGAAGAGAGTGGAAGAGGACAACATGTTGTGCCGACCCCACATAATGAACAAGGGCACGAAGATAATGATTATAACCACCAGTCTTTAGTAGTCCCTTTATACCACAAACTTTCGCAATTATAATATAACTAGCTACTGCTACATATATATTAGTACCTTCGAAGATAAAAAGTCTGTGTGTCAAATTTCATCCAGAATTCCAGATCCGTTCAGCCGTTCTGGCGTAATTGAGTAACAAACATACATCCATCCAAACTTTCGCATTTATAATATTAGAAGGAAGAATATTAGTAAGATAGGAGAGTAGGATTAGCGTTAGTAAAATAGGATTGGTAGAGTTATTTACCTAGAATAGCATATAGGCTAATTTTTATCAAGGGCGACACGGTACATACGCGAGCAAAGCCTCGGGCGCAAGCTAGTTTATAATATTAGTAGGGTTGTATAAAGCCGTTAGGTACACATCACAGTATCTACACGGGGCGGCGCGGCGAGGCGGCACGACCATCCGTCCAGGAAAACGGCTGTGAAAAATATTTCATGCGTGTGCGAGAGAGATGGCATAGTAAACAAGTCCAACGTCTGATATGTATCAATATTGAGCTCAGCTCACCAATTGAATTTGTGCGAAATTCCTTGAACAAACATGACCGAAAATGTACTTTGAACGAGCGCAATTATTAACAAAACCAGTTGGTAGATATCATTCAATTGCAAGACCAATAACGTAGTAGGTACCTACCTAGTTTTTTATCTTATGCCGAAACGGTTGGTGTCAAAATAATAAAATAACTAATAACTAACACCCAACAGTTACATATAGTATAGTCCTGACCCCACACTAGGATTCCCTGTGTCGTGGGTATCGGAAACTACGAGTACCATGGTACCACAACACCCAGACCCGGAAAAAGTATTTGCAGATCATGCAAATATTTGGCCCGCAGCGGGAATGGAACGAATCTCTTATACTTTTACTTTTCCCCATACTGACCCTTGATGATGAATCATTCATTATATACAAAAAAAAAACTATTTACGACCGACCATCTAGAATGGCATGCTACAGAGATCTAATACTCAGGACGACAGCCGACCGAAGACCAAACGGTAGTTTTTTTCAAGTTTATAGACAGGTGATGCTGAAAGATTAAGGCGTTTGAAAATTAATCAGGACATAAATTCAGCTATTGGTACCGGCAATGGTAGTATGACAACAAAATGACACGAAAAACGATACGAGAGGTATGAATTAAGTACGTACTGTATGTGTAGTTAAATATAATTGAACCCACAACAAGACAAACATTAAAAAAGCACCGTCTAAGTCGCCAAACACGTAAACAAAAAAGATTACAAAAGCCGACGCAAAACTTACCTTATACATCAAAGAACAAGGATCATAATCCAAGCGGTGCAATCGTTAAATTAGTTATGTCGTACGTAATGTGGTCGTAACCTTCAGGCATTACGGTACGGGCGATTAAAAGCGGCGTCAAAACAAAAAGGTGTAAATACAAATTAGCATGCCAGACAAGCAGACAAGTGCGCTTCTTCCAATATTCAAGTTTTTTTTTAAATACAATAAATAGAGATTGATCGACCGAGCGAATCTCTAAACGACTCGGCACGGCCGCGGCCGTCGCATGGCCGAGCACAACTTTAGCTATAGTCATAGTATTTTGTTGATAACTAGGGAGGTATCTTTGTATACTTAGTTCTTATAAATAAACAACTTGACTGTATCCAGGTCGATAACCCACAACAAAATAATATACATAAAATACTAAATTAACACAAAATAATCATTAATTAGTTAAAAATTCAATTCAATTCATTAGTTATCATGTCATTAGTGTGTTTTAGGTACTTTCTTCTCTACCTTGTAAAAGGTTTTGTCAATTAACAATTTTTTTAGCTTTGTCTTGAATGCAAGTTGTGAGAAGGCGTCGGATCTTCACAGACGCAGGTAATCTTTCGAACCGTTAATCCGAACTGAGGCCTGAGTCCGAAATGTTCGTCAGTTACTCAGTCAGGTCAGGTCTAGGTATTGTGGTACCATGCTACTCGTAGTTTCTGATATCCACGGCACAGGAAATCCTAGTCTGAGGTCAGGAATGTATGATACTGTTGGGTGCTATTTAAAAAAAAAAAAGTGTTATTTAAAGGAAGGAATGTAACAGTTTTATTCTAAAGTTATTGTTCTTCTGTCACAACATCATTGTTGGACGGCTTCCAAAACATAAGCTTTTCGAAATAGTGGTAGCTGCCTACTCGTTTATAATGATTATGGATGGTGGAGCGATGGTTGTCCTTGCAAGAAATCGATTCGAAAAGATGAAAGGTATTGAAATAATCATTAACATAAGATCGATGTAACTACACACATTGGGAATTTGACAACTGAAATATTTGAATGAATTTCAATGATAAGTGCTTGGGGCACAGTGCTTTCTTGTCGTGTAACTAATACTTTCTTGGTCTTCCTATATTAGGTCAATGACTAGGTTGAGGTATGGTGGCCCTGAAAAGAGCATATGACCGTCGGTGAAAGAATCAGTGTAGTGAAAGGATTAAAGTGCCTCTTAGAGGCTTACATGTCATGTGTTCAAATATTTACGTTCTAGGAAATAAATGCTATGCTTTCTATTTATAACAGGGCACTTCAAAAAAGGCGCAGGTAATCAATTCGGTGACTATTATAGATATTTTTTTCAATACATTGACACTGATCACTCCGATTTGGCTGATTAGATTTTAATGGTTTTTCCTCTATTGTGTATTGGTCATGATTCCGAGGTGATCGTATCTTAGGCACGTTGTAACTAATATCCAAACGAATGTCACCTGAACTATGAAGTCATTGAAACCTTACCAAATGGAAGTTCACGGTATATTGGGCTTGAAATGTTACTATTTTCGTTGTATCTCAAAAACTTACAATGGAATGTCATAAACCAATATTTTTCATATGACACCCCACTTCATGTATTATTATTTTAAAAGCCCCCATTTGGAACCCCTACATCTTTAGATCCCCCCTGTTTTACCATTTTAAACATTAACTGTAATAAATCACTGAAACATATTGTGTCTAATAATTTGTATTGGAATTTTGTTCTAAAAAAGCTCTAAAGCAATATGTCTTAAATGAGAGTTACGTGCCTATGTTTTACCTTATTTAAAGCTGTTTTTTTATATGTACCTACCTACTTATAGATAGACAAATAAATCGAGTTTAAATTTGCTAACTTATTTTCAACCTGTCCGTTGTTGGAAAAGGCAGCAATGTCAGAGAGAAGCACTTGTTTACCAATCACGACATTGCGCAACGAGAACGTTGCTTGGCACTGCACTGGCCGGCGGCGGCGCATTCGTGGAAATACACGGCACGGAAAACTGGCCGGAGACGTACGGCCACAGATTCAATTATATCACCATCATCATTTCAGCTGTAGGACGTCCACTGCTGAACATTGCCTCCCCCACAGATTTCCAGAACAAATTCCTATAATTTGTTCTGGAAATTATAGGACTTTATTTCGATAGGAATTTGCCTATCGAATATAGAATTTGAGCTATCTTTGTGAAAATAGGGCACGCTGCTGTCCATCCCCTAGCATTAATCTCTTAGTCGCCTGTTACGGGTAGGCCGATATGGAGGGGCCTATTCTTCAGTCGGATATTACTATTCGTATTATGACCGCCCGTATTTACATTGAAAACCTCTGAATAAGGTAGGTAGATTCTTTTTAAAACTTTTTTAACGTTTACTTGACAGAATTATGTCAAATAATCATAACTAGATACGTCCATCGTTATCAGGCAAATTAAGCGGTTCTATCAGCGGCCTTGAGGACTGTGACGAGGGCACACTTCTAATCATTCACGAAAAGACCACCAAATACAAATAAACGACCATCGTGGCCGCGCGCGCCCCGGTTCAATCCGGTTCCAAGCCCGATTGTCCAAAGTCACCGCTATATTCTAAGCAAAATATTACTACATGACTTGCATGAATGGTTGCTAGTTTGCGAAAAATAAAAAATCGCTTGGCTAAAACCTTACAAGTATGAAATGAATCGTAAATAAATTAGCAGAAGATTAAAACAGCAACGTGACAAATCCATTACGGCCTAAATTCACTTGACCATCGCAAGTACTTACATATTACTTATAACGGCGCGTATGTTTTTATTACACAATAACCGGCCATAAGGCGCATACGAGCCTGCAAAAACGGGCAACAAGCGCATAAAAATATGGTTCAAAGTCATTATGTAAAACGGCAGTGAGGCGCACGCGTTCGCAATTCTTAACTGCGTGTCGCGCCCGCTGGCCTTAGTTACGTAACCAGTAGACGCACAAACAAACGATTCGTCACGACGACGATGTAAACATGTGCTGGGTGTAAACTTAGCATCTGTCATTGAAAGTGCATTCGTCTCCTGACCGTTTTAGTTCTGACGTAACAGAATTGACCTCAGGCCGAGCACTGAGAATGCTGGGAGCATAGAAATATTGTAGCTAGTAGTAATAAGTATATGGCTGGGAGCTTAAGCAAACCCGAGCTTACAAAAGCATTATTATTAAAATCTAGACGCTAGAAAATGCTAGAGAATGAAACCACTAGATTTACTACTAAAAGAAGACATACAGTTAAATACTAAAGTACACTTCAGCCAAACCGCCGCCGCCGTGATAAAATATCTTCTATATCTTTCTATACTATACAAACATAAAATCACGCCTATTTCCCAGAGGGACCACGGCCTTCCACTTGCTACGATCCTGACATACTTCTTTCGCTTCTCACTTCGCCTTATACACCTGTTTCGTCAATCTTCTTTCGTTCATCCTCTCTACATGGCCTAACCATCTCAGCATACCTTTCTCAATCCTCATCACTACATCTTCTTTCACTCCACAACGTTTCTTCTATACTATGCAATTCGATAATAAAATACTTGAGATAAAAACAGTGGCGCCAATATCAAGAGATATGTTTATTTTCCTATCTACACTGCCGAGATTCCAGACACAATGAAAAATATATTGTGATGGTGCTGATAAGTGTTTAGGCTCACGACCGACGGGTTGATATAGGTGGTTAGCTTTTTGATTACAATATTTAGTTATTTATTCTCAGTAAACAACAGGCTAACGAAAATCCCAAATGACAAGCTAAATAACGTATAACATCGTTTCGCCTTTTTTAAAATACCTAGCTAGTGGCTGACTTTAAAGACACGAGTATTAAAATCAAAACCAAATGACACTATACTTTATTCGCGCCTAGCTTCGAGAGCTGGCTTCTATTTGGCCCAACCGATCAGCATTGCCATTTGCCACTAGCACAGCATGGCAATGTAGCCAGCTTGGTAACGCTTTCGACTGGTAGTGATCTGGATCAATTGAGCTGTCTATAGATCGCTTGCAACAGTCTTTAGACAGTTTTACTGTTTCTTGTGTATTTTATAAAATAGTTGTGTAAGTTTTAAATTAATTATTTCTGTAAATAATAATTGTTAAAAAAAACAATGCTATGCAAGCTAGTGTAAATAATTTACTTGTGTTACTGTCCGTTCGTTCACGCCTCACCAATCTTCACCGCAAGTACCAACATGGCATAATACAATGCATGGGGTGAATGTGATCATAGGGTTCATAGATGAGGGTTTCTCCCCAGTACAATACGAGTGTCACTTTCTGAATCATAACCCAGTCAGCCTGAGTCACAAGTAAAAGTCGTCAATAGATTTAGCTGGTGTCTAACATCATCTAACACTATTAAAGTCCGCTTCTTAATGGAGCTTCTGGTAGTTGATCCTCAAAGCTCATGTCACAACCGTTGTATGTTTTGCAAGTCAGAATGGGGTCAAAATCAATAAGTTTTTATTTTAACAAAATAAACAGGATCACCGATACACCTCTCAACCAAGGCTGGAAGAAGAACGTTTCTGCTCCACTTTTATTATAAGTACTGCCAAAGAGTGGAATGATCTGCCTGCGTCTGTTTTCCCGAAAGAGTACAATCTAGGAGTCTTCAAATCTAGGGTCAATAAGTTCACTCTGGGAAAGCGTGCTCCATCTTAGGCCACATCTCACTTGCAAAAGTGAGTTAGTGGCAAAACCATTAGCATTATCAATAAAATAAAAAAAAATACAGTTAGAAAAACACGCCTTTTCGTCTAACATTATGATGACCCTTCTTCCGGATAGTATAGCCTCAGTTTGGTGCCCATCGAAGGGGGATTGACTTACCCTAGTTTACAATTTATTATCTGGTATCTATTTCTGAATCATTAGTGTATGTCAACGTCACATGTCAGTCGTTTGCAAGTAGGTGCAGTAAGAATGGAAGGTATTGAGGTCATGGGACCGTAGACACGGCTGGGTAGCGTTGCGATCATAACAGCACAAACAACTGATTTATCGCGCTCGTAAAGGATATTGATTGAAATAAATTTTAGCTATGATTTCTTGTTGATCGAGCGAGCGAAGATCTCATAAACAACTCGGGACGAATCGGCGTATCTATTTTTTTATGTTTAGCATAACTTTTGTACCGTCAATTCGATCTGCATGGAATTTAGTAGGTCAACAGATTGTATTATCATATCAGATTCGCTGGTAACAATACGAGTTAAATCGGCCAATGCCCATATATCTTACGCGACGTAAGATATATGGGTCCAAAAGGGGGTTCAAAAAATTGGATTGGTTATTGTAAGAATATGATAAAGGTGCTTTTTAAAGTAGTTTGTCTTAATTGTGCCTCAATAATCATCTAAGCACCAGGTTTTACCGGACATCGCTAGAACTCAGTTCGGTGCGAACTAGTGAGCTCAGATTGAATGTGTTAGACTAACTACACTTACAACAAAATTCGGATTTATAATATCTGTTAGGATTTATTCTTACTTATTGCACCCAAGCCTTTTCCAGCCCATACTGGTGTGACCAAGTTAAAGGATGCCTAGATGAGTGACAAAACAAATGACAATTCCCAACATTTTAATTTAAACCGATTTAAGGTACTTACTATCACGTTCTATACGTAAGGGCCGGCACATCCTGCTTAGCTAAGCCCTTGGTTGTCCTCGATATTAAAAGACCAATTTCTAAACTGAATTAAACACAGGGTCGATCGAACGGGGGTATTCTATGGAGCTGTTGTGTTCCTGTGGTGATTAAGGTTGCCAGTGCTCTTTAAGGGGTTTGGGATAGGCAACGCGTGCGTTATGCTTCTGGTATTGCAAGCGTTCCTGTGCTACGGTAACCATTTACCAACAGGTGGGCCGTAGGCTAGTTTGCCACATTAGTTGTATAAAAAAGCAGTAAAGGAGATTCAGTGAAGTTCATATTTTATAAAGTAAAAATGCCTGTGACATTTTAGTTTTTTATTAAAAACGCAAAGCGGAACGGATACGAAATGGATGATCGACAAACAAGTATGCATAGGTCATCCATCTCTTTACTTATCAATAGCTTTGCACGTCAACTTACGTAAAGCCGATTTGTTTATCACTCAACCTGGTCTCTGACCTAATACAGGATGACCAAGAAAGAATCAGTGACAAGACAAGCAAGCAAGAGCTCAGAGTGAAGTAAGACAGACGCTTGCTAGCAAGTACCGGGCGCAAGGCCGTCCTAGCCACTGCAGGGCTAATGTGACACACATACGCCAGACACGACAGTCACTGTACTTGTAGAAAGTACCTTGAGTGGTAAATACTAAATCCTCCTACTATGGATGGAGGATTTTTTGTTCTAAGATTGTTGATTCCAGATAGGCTTCAAACTTGATATTGACCCAGAATATACAAGTTAAAGGCCCTTATTCTGAATTTGTGATGAGAATTGTGATTATGTAGACATATTTTTTGAATGGACATTTTGATTAATTTAAATGTATTCACTGCTGGTTGTTAATAAATAAATATTTTTTTATGAAAACATCCAAATTGGCCCTACCAACTTATTCACAGTAGCATTTTTTCATCTACTTCCTTGCTCATTTTCCTTCCTTGAAGCTAATTAGTGCTATATCTAAGTACTACATAGGTACATCAGCCATATTTTTTACATTAACACAAACAACACATTTAACGAATACTTATGTAGGTACCATGCGAGCTAAGCTGGGGGCAGCAACTAGTAATTTATAAATCCAAGAGGCTCGACGATTCCACACAAGGCTCACTACAACGTGAATGGTCTGTAAGTTATTTTGCTCATGTGTTGTTTTTTAGGCTTAGTATCTATATTGCTTTGAAATGAAAATGTCATATTGTTTGCATAAGACCCATAAACAAAGCTTTGGATCATGACCTTTAACTTAAGACACTTAAGGATTGCATCATCCAAATAATGCCACACATAAACTTTGTTTACATCAGTTTCACGGTTATTTGCAAACAATTCAAACAAAGTAGGTATATTAGGTAATTCAATTCTATGAATAAATCATTGTACACCACTGATAGTGCTATCAGTAATCATGCAAAGATGTAATGAACTTATGAAATATAACCTAAGAATTTGTTTGTTTACAATTAATTCTGATACCAAAATTTTTGTTCATTACCTACTATGAGAAGAATCATTTGTCTATAAAATGCTTATATTTGCTCACAGGACTTGAAGCCCGGTAAGTACCTATAACAGACTTGAAGTAGGTATCAACATTAAAATCTTTAAGAACTAAAATAAACAACAATCATAAAAACAGGTGGGTAGGACATAAATAAACAAATAAGTTTGTTTACCAACAAAAGCTAATGAGTGTAAAATATGAGACTCATCAGTGTTGGGGTTGGGGGGTTCAACTCACCTCTTGGGTAGCAGCATGGCTGCTGAGCCCTTCCTCTGGAAGACGCCGTCGACCAGCACGCCGTTCTTGCTGTTGCACGTGAGGTAGAACTCTGGGTGGTCGTAGAACAGCTCCAGGTGTCGCCGCGATATGAAGCTCGAGTGGCCCATGTTGACATCCACCTGGCCGCGGCTCGAGTTGCGTCCGATCACCACGCGCTTCTGCCGGATCAGGTATTCGAAGTCGCGGCCGTCGAGCCGCGCTATAGCCAGCGGCGCCGGCTCCTGCGCCCACTGCACCTTTGACGGCGACGGCGGCGCCGACTTCAGAGAGAGGAGCGCCCATGCGTCGCTCTCCGAGCTCCGCGTGAACTGAGTCTGGGCCATGACAGGCACGCGAACAATATCACCAACGCAGTCCGCACGCGAGCCGCTCGTTCGCACAGCGGCACATCACAGACCTAAAGCACCACCGCCGCCGCCTTGCGACCCGGATATCCGGAACCTGCCGAACCCGTGCCTTCACGATTTGAGGTTACGAACAGGACGCACATGCGCAAACTTTCTGCTTGTGCGGTAAACAAGAATTATATAAACCACCACACCACCACGTGATAGAACTGTGTACATATACCTAGTCCGGAAACGTCGATCGATACTGTTTCACACCGCGATAGAAACTATGATTGAATTGTAAACGTGTAAGTCGTTGCACAACAGAATTTTCGCAATTGAACCGAAATTAGACACTAAAGTAAACACGAGGCGAGAACAAAAATAACCAAAAACGTCAGTCAGCACAGCCAGCATTTGCTCGCAGTTTAAAAGACGGCCGCGCCATCTAGCTATGCAACGTAACAACAACAAAATAATAACGCTTACGCTTCATTTTACACAAGCTCTGTTTTATGTTTTATGGTACAAGCACGTACAAGGCAAGTCAGAACTATAAAAAAATAAAACAATGGTCAAACCCTATGTTTAATTTAAACTTTTATTAATTATTAGCAGATCCTAGTATACCTCCTAGTCCTACTAATCTGATAAATGCGAAAGTTTGTGTGGATGTTTGGATGTTAGTTGATCAAACACGCAGTAACGGCTCAACCGATTTCGATGAAACTTGGAATAGATACAGTTCTATAGGTACCTAGAATAGCATATAGACTACTTTTTATCTAGGTAACACGCGAGCTAGGCCGCGGGCGCAAGCTATTGATACATAATTTGTAAAGTTTCGTAGCAAAAGCTATGTAACTTTTATTAAAAACTTCGTGTAATGGAACGTGAAAACTAGGGATTTCCGGAACTGAAATTTCCTTTTACCGTGACCGAATATAGTGAAAAATCGATGCAATCATTAAGATCGATCAATTTACAGTGCCACCCGCCGTGCCGGCCCCGGCAAGTCAGCATTTTGGAAGAGATTTATTTTAAAGCAGACTTTGGTCGTATTATGTCATTATTAAACCACCCGTTATGGTAACATGCGACACAGGCCACTTAACCTTTTGTTTTTATAGCCTACAGTACGTGTTATCTTTGAAGCTGGGAGATCCTCTATGAATGTTTTTTGACCTAACTCGTTCTCTAGAACGAGTTAGGTAAAAAAAACGTTGAGTTTGGTTTTCGAACGACCCTAAACACTACTCCATTGATTATAAGGATAACTTTTGCTTGGCAGAAATGTCATAAGTGTCACCGAGTCACTTTGGACGTGTAGCTGATTATTCCTCTAACTTAGGATTTCTGAGGGCCTGGAAATGTGAGAAAATGAAGCCCAAAGACGAATACTAGGTAACTCATGCAAATAAATACATACCTGTACTTATTTTAATATTTATTGGTCAGCAGCATGGTAATTAGTTGTGGTAAAAATCGATTCATAATTATTGTAGATTATGAATATAATTATTATTTGACAAAGGATCAGTATAGCGATCCAACGAGGTAACGTCGCTCGCCAGCCTTTTGGGCACGCTGCCTGTGGTTGGTGGTCTGAACTCTGTTTTCTACTTGTAGTCGTAGTCGTAGAAAACAGAGTTAATTTCAGGTATAATATTATTTTAGTTTAATTTACAACTGCTATTACTATTATTTTTCTGTTACTAAATAAATTCTGTTGTAACAAAAAAAAAAAATTGTATAATCGATTCTAATAGACTACCTTACCTTCCCGTAGCATAGTAGATGCGTTAGCATAGCATCCTATTGGTCTGTGCGACTTTTTGGCGGGAACTTGAGAAAGTGATGTTGTGCTCTCAATTTATTTTATAAAACTAGTGTTAAATTGATTAATATTATGTGATTATGGTGGTGTTTTGCGTAATATTGTTTGAGTAAACCGCACAAGTGAAGTGAAATGAAATGATTGCGTGTATCGTCATTTTTCGAGTTGGCGCCAAGAGGTCCCTTGAGGTTTTAGTAAAATAGCCACCATCATATCTTACTAAAACTGAATTTGACTTGACTTGACGGTGACTTGACCATGACTAAGAAGTAAAATGAAGAAGAAAGATAAAAATAACTACGAAGAAATATAAACGTAAGACTTGGCGGTAAGGCCAAGATGCCATAGCCAGCCGGAAAGGGAAAAAACTTCAAAAAAAAAAAATTGGTCTGTGCATAGTAGGTACCGGCAACCGAGCGAGTGTGGTGTTTGTTAGCCCCTTCGTCCATGACGCTACGCAAAAGTGACGGAACTCATTAGAAACTAGAATTGCGGACTGATTGGAAACTCTGACTCGTCAACGACGCTACTGGAATTTCCTGAAACTCAGTCACTCAGTACACGATTTTATGTAAACAAAGTTTTGAAAACGAAAATAATTATCATGACTAGTGATAATTCGAGCGATGACATGGAATTATTACTTCTCCAGTCACATAGACGTCAGAATCACTTATAATTACTTTTTATTCGTTCATTTTTCAACAACCTTTTTCTCGAAACCAGTCGCCTGGCGACCAGCATGTCGAGTCGCCAGGAGACTAGTTACAAACGCGTTCCTTTTGAGTAGCGCCGTGGACGGACGCGCATTGAAATACTTGTGCAATCGCAGTCAGGCTACTCATAAGTGACTACAGTTTCAGTCGCGTTCCTTTTGAGTCGCGCCGTGGACGAAGGGGCTTATGGTTATATTGGTTATGGCTTTTGACTGACGACGAACGCGTCGAGTCAGCGTCAGTCAGTCAACAGCCATACACGCAATCATGGTCCAACACTAGTAACTACAGACAATATTTTTTACAATACAAACCAACCTATTTTGTTTGCTATTTTCATAGTAAGTATATTGACATTGATTGATTTGATTTTGATTTGACGTTTCCTCCTCCTGTTCTTTTTCCTGTGATGTGATTTTCTTTTTAGATCGCTGTTTTCTTTTGTTTACCTTTCGCGTTTTCGCGCAACTAGACTGAATGGTATGAATTTGCTGATTTGTAAATTATCGGGAGTGCAAAATTGATAAGATACGACCATTATTACTGGCTGCTTTCCTAGGATTCCTGTTGTCGTTTGCAGGTAAGTGGCATAATCACTAATCAGTTTCTTTTCGATGTGAGGAAAGCGCGAAATACAAACATATCTCTTACATCTATCGTAAGCCCTACTTATTAGACACATAGCAGGACACTATATGTATGTCTATTTATAAATCCGATCTATTATTAGTCAACCAACTTGGATTTGCTATTGAATGTTTAATGAGATTTTTCCATGGCCTGCACTGACAAACTTCCAAAGAAATAGGTACTCAACGACCCATTATTTGTTTTGTAGCCCCCCATATTTACCCATAACTGATAAAGAGCGCCTACAGTAGTTTTTTATTTATTTATTGGAAACTTAATCTTAGTAACCACCAGTGTATTAAATAGCAAACAAATCCAGGTTTTCACGTTTAAAAACACATAAGACACAATAACAACAGAACAAGTCAAAAATCAGTGGGAATATAATTTAATCGGTTGCTTGCTTGCTTATCGTGTCACTGATTCTTTCTTGGTCATCCTGTATTAGGTCAGTGAGCAGGTTGAGGTATGGTGGCCCTGAAAATGGCTATGATGACTGATGACCGTCGATGAAAGAATCAGTGTAGTGAATCTAATCAATTGAAACAAACTAATTGCTGAAGGATTCTCTATTCAATAATATAAAATAAGAAACACTTTAAAGTAGGAAGGTATTTTAATTCACACATTTGACTAGAACATGTTACAAAATATCACAGTAGTAACAGTCTCGAGTTCAAAAATAACAGTAGTAAACAACTGATTTTGATGATCTAGTCATCCAACTGTGTCAAACTTGCGACACCGCGGTTTATCCAATGCTTCTGGGGAATGTCTGAAGGCAGGGTAATATACATGACAAAATTACTAGAATGACCGGTAGTGGCCAGCACACCCTTCCGCTCACTGGTCTTGTAAATGGGACAGAAATAGCAAGGCGGGGGGTTGAAGTCAGCTATCATGGCTGGCTGGAACCAAATTATAGGGATGGTGTCGAAGAGAATCTTCGGGTAGGACTCGTCTAGCTGCATTGTTTGCCGGTTCCACCTTGCGCCCTCCAGGAAAATACCCTGTGGAGATAAAATTGTTGATTTGGTTTGTCACTTCTGTCTGTACCTGACTCTTCTGAGAGAGATCTCATCTGAGCCTCATTTTGATGGAAAGAGTTTCTTGCATTGATGGTATCATCGAAGCATCTCATTCTCTTATACTCTTTAATACTTGCATGCTTGTCGTATCACTGATTCTTTCTTGGTCATCCTGTATTAGGTCAGTGTCCATGCTTAGGTATGGTATAAAGGGCCTATGATCATCGGTGAAATAAACAGTTTAGTGAAGGAGGCTCCTTTCATGCATATTGAGTAAGTTTGTAAACAGTTTTGAAGCCAGTAACTTACAACGTCTTGGTAGTGAAAACAAACCGCATTCACATTTTTGTTTATTGCTTGAGGATGTGACAATTGCGTCAAGAAAAAATGTGCTAGAAACTATTTCCATGTAAATCGGCTTCTAACATGCATGCATGACTTTCCGGAGCCATATTTTTTATCCTAGATCTCTGTGTCTTTTTTATATACACAAGTGCTTTAACCGAGATGCAATGAAAGAACTATATAGATGGTGCTTTGCAAAATCTTCTTAAATACTCAGATTGAATGGATAATATCAGTGCAGTATACAAGGTGATTCATAAAATGTATGCTATCGGTGGATGGAGAAGGCTCAAGATCGTTCGTCATAGAACTCTTTGGGGGAGATGGGGGAGTCTCATGATGATGCTATCCCGAAAGGTGCACCCAATTGGCAAACAGTTTTAGATATCAATCTTGGTGCCGAACTTCTCGCACATTTAGTAATCAAAACAGCCAACATGAGAAAGTATGGGAAAAAGTTGAAAAAGTTAGTTTTTTTCGTGAATATTCCTTCTTTTTGTTGCTAGAATAACCCCCTTTCGGGATAGTGTACATGTTATGAATAACCTTGAATTGTAAATTGATTTAATCACGCAGAAAAGTGCAAGATCAGTGCAACTTATAACTTCATAGACGATGACAGTTGGCGCGACTGTAGAAAGAATTAGGCTTATCGGTTAGCATGCAAACATACCCATATGAACACACTATGCTCATGATCCTGCTTGTCCATTATTTGAGTTTGCTGCTTGCAAAGTTAACAAAAGGAATAAAAAACTTAAAATACCTATAAAATTCATAATCTGAATAAAGAATTTTACCTCCATATTAAAAAAAACATCCTAACCTGATTATGTTACGATTGGTTTACGAAACATAGGAGTTGGTGAGGACGTTTGATATTTGTGGTTCATTCACGCCGTGATGGCTGAACCAATATGGATGAAACTTGGAATGATAGATATAGACCGCGACCTGGTAAAGCTCACGTAATTGTAACCTTAAAGTAATTGCAAGTAATTGAAGCTGTAAAAATAATGTAGAATTAAAAATTAGGCATTTTTGGAAGACTTGGCTGCCTTGACTGAACAAACACATTAATGAAGGAAACTACATGAGGATGCTGGAATTTTCAAAAGTAGTTATTGCTTGAGGATGTGACAATTGCGTCAAGATAAAATGTGCTAGAACCTACTTTAGTTTCTAGCACATTTTTTAACTTTCCTTAGTTCAGTAGCATCAACTTTGCGCAACAACTCCTCTGCGAATAAGAATGCAAACCATTTATGCACTCGTTTTAATTAGCTTGATGCTCCAATTGGTAATCCAGTTAATGCATTGTACACAATTTTTTTTCTATTTTTGATCATTAATGCGGTGTCATGCCGTAGGCCAATTAATAGTAGATTATGCAACAAGGGCTTAAAGTAGTGTATTATGTCCCAGGCGCTATATTTCCGCGGGTTCAAGATCGCCCAAGACAACTACACATTTAAGCCCACGATGCATACTCTACTTTTTATACTTACTGCGAGGCAATTGAAAACAATGACTGTTAAGTAGAAAGAAATGATTTTTCGGGAAGTAAGTTTCCAACTATACCAGAGAGAATAAATCCTTCTTCGTGCGCGGGTAAAAATGAATTTCGTAAAAAGTTTTCATGTTTTTCTTTTTTTTAATTTGTAGGCAGTGCAAAGAAAATAATAACATACAGCCTAATTAGAATAAAATCTCATTGCACCCAAACATTTTTGAAACCAACCTCGATCAAGCACGACTACATGGGTTGCATTCCAAATTCAAATAACATTATGACCGTAGGGCTGTAATGACTTACTTTAGGAAAGGTTTGCATGACACATAATATGCCATTGACGAGCAGGTAGTATAAAAAAACTCATACAAAGAAAGGTAATCTCACCTTACAGTACACGCCAAAGCTGGGCTCCTGCTCGCACTCCGATTCGAAGCTCGTGATCACGAATTCGAACTGCACCTGGTCGATGGGTATCTTGTTGTGCCGGGAGTAGTTCTGCAGCACGCCAGTCAAGAACGACTGCGTGAAGTAAAACCCTGAGATCCAGAAGACTATCGGAGGGCCCTCGTCTATCCAGTCTTGCAGGAACTTTAGTCTGCGGAGAGGAATGATCAAAAATGTGCATGTACCTATCATTTTAAGAAAAGGGCTTCTTCTATCAAAAGTTCCTATTCAATTTGACTGGCTTCATAGCTCAGTTGGTAGTAACTCTGCCTTCTGCGCTAGAGGTAGCGGGTTCGATTCCCGCACTGGACAAACATTTGTGACTAACACAGATGTTTGTTCTGTGTCTGGATGTTAAATATATATCTATTATGTATATCAGTCTCTGGTACCCATAGTACAGGCTATGCCTAGTTTGGGATCAGTTGACCGTGTGTGATATGTCCGGAATATTTATTTTATTTTATTTAGTTTCAAACTATGGAATTGAACTCCGTATTTATTCATTTCCAGAGCAATGACCGACCAAGTCCTAACCGAAGAGACCTGGCCGCAAGAAGCAGAGGCAGCCATCAACGACATCCGGAAGCACGTGAAGTCAGCAAACATATCCTCCAAACTCAAGGGTAACAACCAGTGCGTCTTCATCAACCTCACCACGCTAGAGAACAAAGACTACTGCATTGAAATGTCCGCTTCCGGCTTCAGAATCATCGGCAAGAAACATGATAATACCTCGCTGGAGAGCGCCGATCACACCAACTACGAGACGCCGTACGCGCTACTGAACAACATCAGCCAGAAGTACCGAGAGTCGTTCGGCGGCGAGCTCATGAATAAGCTACTGGATCTGGCGAAGAAATCGGAAGGTTGATCTGCTGCTTTGGGCAAACGTCCATCCGCGTAATAAAACCCACTCGGTTGTACGGCAATTGAACTGACATCGATGGCGTTTCTCGATCGCTTCAAATTGTGATCTGCACGGGTAAGTTAGGCGCTTGCGCATCAAGCCGTGTTCGAACAGCGTGCGATATGGTCATTTTAAATTTATTTTAATTTATCCTACTCAAACTCTAAATTGACTTTATTTTGTACTAGCTTGCATCCGCGGCTGCGCTAGCGAGGTAGCTAGATAGAAAGTAGCCTATATGTTATTCTAGATAAAGGACTCTATCTAATACTAGTTATGATTGAACCATAAACATCCAAACTTTCGCATCTATAATATTGGATGTTATAGATGCGAATGTTTGTGAGAATGTTAGAATATAGGCTGCTTTTATCCATATACCTAGCAAGCGAAGCCGCGGGTGCAGGCTAGTACTGAAAAGTCAATTTTCAGTTTGACTTTTAGGGACTTGCGATATCGTTGAGCAAAATCGTACGCCCTCAAAATCAAACTCAAAATTGACTATCATCAGTAGACGTAAGGATCTTTAATATTGGATGACATATCGCATCGCGTTGGAACACGGCAAGCTATCACTCGGACGTTTGTCTAATAGGCCGTGGCCTTGTTGCAATTCTGTGTTGTCAATTGTAGGTTGTCAAAGATTTTATAAAAGGTGACGTTCCTTCAAAATCTCTTGTTTATTAGTTAGTATTACAAATTCCGTTGGCCGTGTTATGATGTTTGTGGCATATTGTGTATTATATATGTTAAGTAGAAATAAATTGGAGCATAGCAAAATTAGTTTAGTTTTAGGATTAAATGTTTGTAGTGTTCTTACTTTAGAAGGCTGATGTAATATTTCTTAAAAGGAAACTCTCTATTCTAGGCCTATAATGTATCAAAGTTATGAGGTACCTACCTATTAGTTTTAGATGGGTATATTTCGTTCAGAAATAAAATTCCTGGTTGATTTTAGATAATTATATCGTAACGTTTATTTACTATTAAGTTTTTGAATACACTTCTTTTTCTATGAAACAAATTATAACGAGATTAGCTGCTCCTCAAAACTCATACAGTAAAACCACAACGTGTTCCGTAACAAGTAGAGAGGTATAAGTGAGCCGAAAAAAGCTGCACACAAAAAAAATATGACAGAGAAGAAAAAAAAAAATTCCAACAAAAAATTCCAATCATTTGTGTCTGGTCTTTGGACCAACCCTATAATGAACTTGAACTGATTTGAACACAATGCAATCGACCTGTCTTTTGTTCACTGTTAATAAAGGACGGAGCACGGTTTATGAATAAGAGGTATAGTATTTCTATAAAAAAATGGAATGCAAAAAAACCCAATTGAAAAGCACAGTATTTTCCGGCGGTCGTTTAGTTTGACCGCGCGCTGTCCAAATGTTTTAATTGTATGGCTATAGCATTGCACGAGCGGAGCTTTCATTGATTTATTGATAATGTACGCTACATAGAAGGATTAGTAAAAAAATACAATTTAATTAATATGTAGGCAAAAATAATGGTTTCAAGAAAAAATCTTCTGGTAAGTTTTTTCTATTTGAACACTATTTGATGGCCGCCATATTAGTTTGTAATTGACGTTTGACGTGTCATTGACATATGTTTCGTGTCATGTTGTTGTTTGATTGTGTACGTCAGGGCAGCAGGAACACCGACATTTGCCAAGAGCTTCTGGACTCCTGACCATGCCATCATTTAGTGATGAATTTGTCATTTATTTGTACCTATTTGTCAGAATTTGTACCGCTGTAGTTTAAGATATTTTGCGAAATAACAATTTCCTGCTGGCTTGACGTCAACGCAGCAGAATCCATTCTGTACCGGGTAAACCGCTGCACATTTGATTAAACTAAGTATACCATCATTTAGTGCCTAATTTGTCATGTCTACTTACCATTTGTCATAAATTTTGGTTCAGTAGAAGCGAAGATATCGCGATAATTAGTTTAGGCATTGCGGACCGGAAGTAAGTGACCGGACAAATTCATCACTAAATGATGGCATGGTTAGGAGTCCAGAAGCTCTTGGCTAATGTCAGTGTTCCTGCTGCGCTGACGTACACGTTTGATTACCTACTTTGATTTGATGTTTCTGGCGGGATTTACGGAAGCTGTGTCATTAGCCGCTTGACTTCAGTAGAATTTCGTGTGACTCCCGCACCGCTCCGCTAATTGCTATGCTCGTGCAAGCAATGCCTTTGTATTTCAGTAGATTTTCACTTAAGCGTGCAATATTTAGTAAACTTATGTATGTCATTTTTAGAGCAGCAATAAGCTAGCTGTAGCGCACCACAGAGTTTATGCGTTCCTTAGACGGTACCTATAGTTTGGTACATTGGATCGTACCTTCACAGGTGCGTTCTATAGGTTGCTTGTTGCTCCTCACTATCAGTACAAGTGTTAGACTGAATACAAAGTGTACGTGTATGTGTAGCGAACACGGTTTATCGTATTAACAGTGTGTTGTGATACTTTATTGTAATAAATATTGGTATTTAGGATACATAGCTTTTTATTTAAACTAGGTCCCCTAACTCTTATGTCTCATAGAACCCTTGGCTTGTTTCGGTCTGGCGCAAAAAGTGGGCTGGACATACAGTGGTGGTCATCTAATTAGAAACACCTAGTCACCTGAAATTTTTATAAAGTAACTAACATTATTATAGCATTTAATAGGAGGTAATTTTTTTTTCACTACTTTACAATGTACTTTAATATCTCTAGTTTAATTACAAGCAATAATATTTGACAACCAAGACGACAATAAAAATAAATATCAGTGAAACAAAAAGTATCAATATCGTTAGGACTGGCAGAATGGACAACTAATTAGAAACATTGTAGGACTTGGTTCGAAATTTGGTTTTTTAAACTGAAATACAGTTCTCACAATTGTCAATCACATTGTAAATATTGCCGCCATTTCTAACTCATTACGAAAAGTTACTATTTATTGTTGTTTTATTAAAAATGGGTAAAAATAAGAGCTGTGATGCAGCAACGAGAAAAATTATAGTGAACTTTCATTTAAAACAAAAATGGAGTTACAGAAAGATCGCCGATTATTTGGAATGTTCCGTAAAGATGATATTTAACGCCCTCGCACATTTCAAACTACACGGAACATCAGATAACGTGCCAAGAAAACTTCGGCCCAGGAAGACTACAGTTCAAGAAGACAGGCTTATGCTTCGATTAGCTAAGGCGGACCCCTTTAAAGGATCCAATGTTATAAGAAAAGAGGTATTTTCAGAAGACGATCCTCGACACTTGTCCACTAAACTAGTTCGTAGACGGTTGGTTGAAGGAAAATTGTTAGGAAGGATCGCTAGAAAAGTACCACTACTAACCAGGCAACATAGAGAAAATCGTCTAGCATTCGCTCGCAAATATGGCAGTTGGACTATTCATCAATGGAAAAAAGTTTTGTTTTCAGATGAAACTAGAATTAATTTGATTAATTCCGATGGAAAACGATATGTACGACGACCAATAAACGAGGCTTTGAATAACAAGTACACTAAAAAGACAGTTAAGCACTGTAAGCGACGCGTGATTGTATCGATAATTTTATGATTTTGTTTAATGTTAGTTTTATTTACCTATGCTATATAGCTTTATTTCTTCCTGTTTTGTATGTGTAATTTTGATAATAAAGCGCAGGGTTGGAATAAGGCGCGGGAGACGCATAGGACCGGGGGAGGGGGCGCGTGCCTAGCGACGCGGTTTAGCCGAACTATTTTTAGAAGCAGTGGTCTTTACGATAGATAACGCGCGGACGTGTCATTGCCTCTCCCAACCCTTCAACCTTTTTCGTAAACATTTGTCTCACTATACGCCACCGGCTACATTTGTTGGTCTTCGAGCCGGATCTCTGGATGTATAAAACACCTCCGAGAAGTATGGTGAGCACTAGAAGTGCGAGAAAAAAGGAGGAGCAGCAAGACCAAGCGCAACAAAAAGATGCTCATCAAGTTCGAGAACCATGCAAAGTCGAACGTCCAGATACTTCTAAAGAAGCTGTAAAACCTATTGAACCCGGGAACAAAATGGAACAAAATCAACCTGGAACTTTTACAGTGCGAAGTGCCCAAAAGTCTACCCGCAAAAAGTCATCATCAACTTCATCTATTACGGCGAGAAAGAAAAGGCTGGAATTGGAAGCCGCTCAAGCAAAGGCTAAAATTAGAATGGAATTGATCGATATGAAACTAGATGCGGATCTCGCGGAATTGGAAGACGAGGGCAGCAGCTGCAGCCTACCGTCGGAAAAATGTCTGAGTGAAAACAATGACCGTGTAGTGGAAGAATGGCTGGAAAGTAGCCGACAAGAGTTGAAAACTCGGAGCGTCACTCACCGTGGCACTTGTGATAATGTATTGCGCCCGGCACAGCAGGAATCGAACCTGCACCATATGGACCCCGCCGCCGGCCCGCAACATTTCGCTACGGAGCTCACGCTCAAACCTCGCCTGCCGCCACCACCAGCTCCTGGTGGTACTGATGGAACCGTGCAAGCCCTGGCGAGTGCTCTGAAAGACCTAGTTGCTGCCTCCGCTACTGATGCCAGCAAATCTAACGATAGAATGCTGAATCGTTTATGTACACCGAGGGACTTACCAAAATACTCTGGTGATCCGCTTGAATGGTTACAGTTTAAGCAAGCTTTTGAAGAGTCCTCTCAAGTGTGCAACTTTAGTGACAAAGAAAACTTGTGGCGACTGAGGAAGAGCCTTCAAGGACCAGCCAAAGAAGCAGTTACTGCCTTGCTCATTGGTGCTACTTCCGCAGTCGATGTCATGAACACGCTAGAACTTCAGTTTGGAAATCCTGATATAATCATATCCAGGATTCTACAGGACATAAGTAAATTACGCCCAATGGCACAAGAATATCAGAAGGATATTATTCCATTCTCTGTGAAAGTGAGAAATTGTGTCGCAGCTGTGACTGCCATCGGACGTGAAGATTACCTGAAGGGAATGAACATTGTTTCGGTCATCCTGGCAAAACTACCGATAGTACTGGTCTCCAAATGGACGGATTACTGTTATCCTCTTATCAGTAACACTGAAAAACCGAAACTGCTGATTTTGTCTGACTTTCTCAGTGAAGAAGCTGTGAAAATATCGAAAACTTCTGTGAACTTACCAAACATGCAAAGTTTTGGTAAAAAAAGTTACAACGAAAACTATAAACATCGTACTTTAGTGATGAACAATGAACAAAAAAGTGATGATAAGTGTCGTTACTGTCATGTGTCTGCGCACCCCTTGCAAGACTGTAAAAAGTTTAAAAAATCGCTGCGTAGGGACAGATGGTCATTTGTGAAGCGGCACGGTATTTGTTACAAGTGTCTGACGTCACAACATAAACAAGATAGCTGTACTGCACCGGTTTGTGACGTAGACAAGTGTGGACTATCGCATCATCGTTTGTTGCATTACATAGTGAATAAAAACTCAGTGCCGAGTAATAGTGTGAATATTACCGGTGTTACCGGGACTGAGACCGAGACTGAGCCGCTAGTGGAAAACGTAAATCATCTTCAAGTGAACTGTCGTAAAGTTTTGTTAAAAACTGTGCCTATTTACCTACACGGCCCTAACGGTACTTTTCGTAGTGTCGCGCTACTTGATGACGGATCAACGGTGACGTTGATAAGCGCTGCGCTCGCGTCGAAAGTAGGATTACGGGGTAATAAACAATCCTTGCCTGTGTGCGGTGCATGGGACAATAGTGAAGTGGTGTGCCATAGCGAGGTACTCGACCTTGAACTTTCTAACTGTGAAGGAACTAAGTTTGCGATTCGGGCGCGCAGTGTAACAAACATGAACTTACCAGTGCAAAATGTTACTGCCGTGGACATGAGTGATTATGAACTGATGAAACCGGAAATGAAAAATGTGTTTTGTGATGGACAAGAGAGACCGGAACTTTTGATAGGGCAGGACAATTACGATTTACTTTTACCGTTGGAAGTAATTAAGGATAAACCTACTGATCCCTACTTTACCCGCACACCGCTAGGGTGGTGCATGCACGGGTGCATGCGCACCAAGTCAGCGGGCAATCATGATGTGAAGCCGCAGTCTACTCTGTTCCTGACAGGAGGAGAAAACAATGATTGTGAGCATATCTTACGAGAAATTCAAGACGAGATGCGCCAGTCATTTGCGATGGAATCTGTTGGAGTTACAAGTAAGCCCCGTCAAAACCTACTAGATGTAAAAGCTATGAAACACCTTCAACAAACGGCCAATTTGAAAGATGGAAGGTGGTACGTGGGTCTACCGTGGAAAGATACGCTCTGTGAAATGCCTAACTCATACGACAACGCCTTGATAAGACTGAAAGGTGTCGAAAAGAAAATGAAAGCGAATTCAAGCTTCGCAGATCGCTATAAAGATAGAATTGACCACCTATTCAATAACGATTTCGCATCACCATTCACAGAAACCAAAAATCCAAATAGAATATGGTATTTGCCGCATTTTGGAGTTGACAACCCTAATAAACAAAAGTTACGACTGGTATTTGACGCCGCGGCTAGAAACAAAGGTATGTGTTTAAATGATTACCTACTGCAAGGTCCTGATCTACTTACCTCGTTGTATGGGATAATGCTGAGATTTCGAGAAAACAGAGTAGCAGTGACAGGTGACATAAAAGACATGTTTTTAAGAATTAAAATACGAGATATTGACCAAGATGCTCTGCGATTTTTATGGCGAGAATCACCAGAAAAACCCATACAAACCTCGGTCATGACTAGCCTCATCTTTGGCGCGAACTGCAGCCCATTCATCGCGCAGTTTATAAAAAACAAAAATGCCGATTTATTTCAGTCTGAAAAGCCGGCCGCTGTGCTAGCTATACATAAACAACACTACGCTGATGACTATATAGACTCATTACCTGATGAACAAACGGCATATCAACTTGTGAATGACGTCACCTTCATTCATAAACAAGGCGGATTCGAGATCAGAAACTGGACATCTAATATTCAGTCTGTACTTCAAGATCTGCCCAAGGATAACTTGAGATCGACATCTGTAACGTTCAAAAACGGACAAATATACGACGGAGAACGTACACTGGGCCTAATTTGGTTTCCTACTGATGATAACCTGGGATTCGATGTGTCATTCAAAAGAATTCCTACGCCAATATTGCTCGGACAAAAGAAACCTACTAAACGAGAAATGCTTCGTGTGCTAATGTCCATATTCGACGTCAATGGATTTCTTTCGCCTATCACGATCAAAGGCAAGATCATGTTACAAGATACTTGGAGATCTGGTATCAGTTGGGACGACGAAATAACAGACCAAATATTTATAAAATGGACCGGATGGCTGAGCACAATGAAGAACATTGATCCAATTTGCCTAACTAAGCACTACGAGTCGGCAACTAGAAGTACACAGATCCTAGTACCTGCGCGTGAGAGCGAGACGCACGATCTTAGTTCAGACGCACTGAATAGCGCGCCGGCATTGATCACCGAGCGCTATATGAACTTACAGCAGCAGCTACACGTATTCTGTGACGCGTCAACTCAAGCGATGAGCGCGGCCGCATACCGGCGTTGGATCGATCGTACAAAGAATATTCAAGTCCTGCCTCTCACGACGGAACGCGACACGCGTCGCGCCTAATACTATGGATGATGAGTGCTGTGGCAGCACTAGGGAGGGGAATGTAAGCGACGCGTGATTGTATCGATAATTTTATGATTTTGTTTAATGTTAGTTTTATTTACCTATGCTATATAGCTTTATTTCTTCCTGTTTTGTATGTGTAATTTTGATAATAAAGCGCAGGGTTGGAATAAGGCGCGGGAGACGCATAGGACCGGGGGAGGGGGCGCGTGCCTAGCGACGCGGTTTAGCCGAACTATTTTTAGAAGCAGTGGTCTTTACGATAGATAACGCGCGGACGTGTCATTGCCTCTCCCAACCCTTCAACCTTTTTCGTAAACATTTGTCTCACTATACGCCACCGCTACAAGCACGGTGGTGGAAATGTAATGGTGTGGGGATGTTTCTCAGGGTACGGGATTGGTCCCGTGAGAAAGATTGAAGGGCAAATGGATCAATATCAATACAAAAAGATCTTGGAAGAGACAATGATTCCATATTCCAAGGAAAATTTGCCAGTAACTTGGATATTTCAGCATGACAACGACCCAAAGCACACAGCACGCAGCGTTAAAGCGTTTCTTACAGAACAATCCGTGACAGTATTAGAGAGGCCTGCCCATAGTCCGGATTTAAATCCCATAGAAAATTTGTGGCACACTATAAAGACCAACCTGTCGCAAAAACACGTTACTAATATTCATGGACTTAACAGTGCATTTGAAAACGCTTGGAGAAGTATTCCTGTAGAAACTTGTTATAAATTGATTGAATCAATGCCGCGTCGCTGCAAAGCTGTTATTGATAATAAAGGCTACCCTACCAAATACTAATTGTCTAAGGATGTAGTATTTTTAGTATTTTTCAAAACTATTGGGGTTTTGTTCAAATTAAAAATGATTTAAGTAATGATTTTTTTGGTGTTTCTAATTAGTTGTCCGGTTTGTATCTCGTTTTTTTATTTTGTTATTAATATAACTTTCAGTTTTAGAAAAACAACCGTTGTTTTCTGTTATTAAAATGGTATAAAAATGCAATATAATATCCGATACATCGATTTTAATACGTAGAAACACTCAATGATACGTTAAAAATTAGTTCGAAAGGGAATTAGCAATAAAAATATAAACCCAGGTAGGTGTTTCTAATTAGATGACCACCACTGTATATGCCGAAGAACCGACAACCGCTGGGGTAAACGAGTTCTCGAGTGGAGACCACGTCTGGGCAATCGTAGTGTGGGGCGCCCCCCGGCTATTGGAGCGATGACCTACGAAAGGCGGCGGGCAGTAAGTGGAAGATAAGGGCCGAACACCGGGCTCAGTGGCGTGCAGTGGGAGAGGCCTTTGTCCAGCAGTGGACTAATGTGGGCTGATGATGATGCAAAAAGTTAGACATAGGGTCGAAAGTCAGAATTTCGATCTGTTTTTTTAAAAGGGTAGGTTCAGCTATCCCGACAACTTTTACTCTATGAAGAATAACTGTAAAATGTGTAGTTTACGAGAAAAAAAATAGTGAATTATTTTTTGTAACCTGGCAAGGAAATCAGCTACGTAGGATCCCAGCGGTTTCATGGAAGGGTACGACTTGGACATCCAGCCGGCCGGCACGGTGCCCTTGATGAAGGCGTTGTTGCACTGCTCCAGCTCGGCGCTCATGATGGCCAGCCCCTGCGCCGCGAGGTGCACCCCGTGGAGGGTGCGGCTCACCACGGCCAGCAGGCGGTTGTAGCGGATCAGTTCCTACAAATACATGCATTTTGGTGAAGAATATAATATTTGAGTTATGATTTTTAAGTGATAGGTACTCGCTTGAGCGCGGTTTGTAATGTTAAACGGAGGCAATCAGGCTTCGGCCCGCCTGATAGTAAGCGGTTACCGTCTATTGACATCCGGAACACCTGGAGAATTGCTAATGCTTTGCCCTGGAGAAGTTTTTTTTGTATTTTCCTTGAAGCCCTTCTTGTTGTAGTAGATCAGTGGGAAAAACCTGTGTAACCTGTGTGTGTGTTATCTGCTTAAACGCAGTGTTATCTGTTTGAGGACATGTTACCTGCTAGAACGCGGTTTTACCTGCTAGAGCGCATGTTACATGCTAGACCGTGGCTGATAGAACGTGATGTTATCTGCTAGAGCGCGGTGTTACCTGCTAGAGCGCATGCTACATGCTAGACCGCGGCTGATAGAACGCGGTGTTATCTGCTAGAGTGCGGTGTTACCTGCTAGAGCGCATGTTACATGCTAGACCGGGGCTGATAGAACGCGGTGTTATCTGCTCGAGCGCGGTGTTACCTGCTAGAGCGCATGCTACATGCTAGACCGCGGCTGATAGAACGCGGTGTTATCTGCTAGAGCGCGGTACTTTCTATTTGAGCGCGGTGTAACTGGTTTTTTATTTTTTTTTATTTTTTTTTATTTTTTTCAATAAAATCACTAGGGTCACTTTGAAACGTCTTAGAAACTAGGTGAAGCTATGCCTGTTCCTCGCGACCAAGCCTAGAAATGTTTGAGCGCAGTTTAATCTGCTTGAGCGTGGTGTTACATGCCAGAACGCGGTGTTACCTGCTTGAGTACAGTGTTCATGCTGTTGTAGTACTGCACGGGGTACCGCTGCGAGACGTCGAGCACGTCGTACTGGCGCGGCAGGCGCGCCATCATGTCGCGCGTCATCTCCACCACGCCGCCGCCGCCCTCGCCCTCGCCGCCGCCGCCGCCCGCGATCACGGACGTCTGCGTCAGCAGGCAGCCGAACAGCAACTGGGGGACGAACACTAGGTGTTTTTTGTTTTTTTTAGGGCACCGTACCTCATTTGGAAAAACGGAACCCTTATAAGATCACTTTGTTGTCCGTCTGTCTGTCCGTCTGTCAAGAACCTTTTAATCAGAAACGGCTAAAGGTATCAACTTGAAATTTATACCACCTATTAGGGTCTGTGGGCTTATGGTGCCGTATAAAAATCAAAGCTCCAGCTTAATGCGTTAAAAATATATGGCAATGAATGTATAATTTTTGTATGGAAATGGCAAAAATTAAAAACCTCTAGGGTACTTCCAGTTACCTCACAATACTGAAATTCGGAATGCTTGGAGCTTTTGTAACACAATTAAAGGGAAAAGTCTGAAATCGAGGAATATCGAAGTTTTTTAGGAAACAAAGTTATATTTGCGGTTAATGTCATACAATGACTAAGTAAGCGACCGCAAATATAAGTTTGTCAATTCCTTTTACTTAGAATTTTTATTTTCTGACTGTTATTGGTTAACGACCGGGATTCGAACCCACGACCAATAAAACCAGTCGAAAAGTTTAGGCCTTATATTAATTATCTAAGCTGATGAAAAATAGAATGGAATGGAATATATTACGAACACAAATAAAAACACACAGAAAAGACCAATGTCACAAGAAACAACCTTAGAACCCTGTATACAATAATATCTAAGAGGAGGTAGGGCACAGCGAGATTTTCTCGTTCTGGATTGGAGCAGCCCTCCTGGGGAGGTACCTCCGCCTTACAGAAGATCGCAGCCAAATAACATTATTTGTTTCAAATTTTGTTGTGTTCCTGCGGTGAGTAAGGTTGCCAGAGCTCTTTAGGGGGGAAGGGGGTTCGGGGTCGGCAACGCGTGCGTGATGCCTCTGGTATTGCAAACGCTCATAGGCTACGGTAACCGCTTACCATCAGGTGGGCCGTAAGCATGTTTGCCACCTATGTAGTTTAAAAAAAAAAAAACAAATAGCAAACCTTACGAATTAGTTACGAACTAGCGCGATGGGTAGGTACCATTGTAAGTAAAAAAATACTATTCTGGTTTCCATAGCGAGGATTTTGAAGGAGGAATTTGAAATTCAAAGATATCAACATATGCTCGCAAGGAGTCACACTTAAATAACTGCTACCTAACTAAAAATCAGTGCTGCTACGCGCGTACCACGCACGGCGTAGCAGCATTAAGCTGAGATAGAACCTTTTTGGCCCATACGGTTACATATTTTTATTTTTGTTATTTGACATATATGGATTGACGAATTTTTCTATTTACTTTTTATTAGGCTTGACATTATGTAATTTGAATTTATTAATTGAAGATTTATGTTTGTTGTTTCTTAACTAGTAGGTATTATGCTATGAATTAAAATTAATCTCATAAAATGTTTGATATGTATAATAATAATAATTTAAAGGATAATGGTACACTATTGCATTAGGTGCTCCTGTAAAAATAGTGTAATTTTTCGTAAATAAATATTTTGGTTTATACGGTCGCTAGGTATCTTTGCAATGATGTTGACTGTAGATGGTGTACTCACTGCATTCGCCTCCTTATTGTCCTTGGTGATGTCCGCGTTCTCGTGCAAGCCGAAGACTTCGGGCCGCGCGATCATGGGCAAAGCTTTGATGTGGTCTAAAACGCTGCCGTAATCCATCGCCGCGGGCATCTTGTAGTCTCCGCTCGGGGAGAACGAATAGCTAGTGAAATAAATTATAAAAACATTTTTATCATCATCTTCCTGTCCTGGACCAACAGGCCAACATGCGGGGTCGGATCTTTAAGTGTTGGGGGGTTCGGGTTCGGCAACGCGTGCGTGATGCCTCTGGTATTCCAAGCGTTCATAGGTTACGGTGATCACTTACCAACAGGTGGGCCGTATGGTAGTTTGCCACCTTAGTTGTATAAAAAAAAACATGTTTTCCTCTTCCACTCCGTTAGCCGTCATTTCCGCACTCACTTCTTTCTTGCTCATGTCATCTTTAATACAGTCCAACCATCTTTTCTTTGGCCTTCCTCTAGTCTTATATCCATCCACCTTCATACCTAAAGTCCTATTTACATGACCCTCATCAAAAAAAATCAAAATAGGCGCACGATCTTCATCCCCAAGAAAGGTAGACATCCTTTAACATGTCTAAGGGGGGCAGGTCAGAGAAATGTCCAAACATCTCAAACATGTGCATACGTGACGGGTTGCAAGCCCGCCGCTTTAAGAATACTTCCCGGTACTGGCTTCCGTCACCTAGGTATTTTAAGCACGTGTTGTAGCTAGGCTTGAGATTTGTATGAGAATAACATTCTCCTTTCGTGCACAGTTGTACCTGAGGCAGAGAGAGACCAAACATATAAAGTGACTCACTCCGGATTGTTGGTGACCTCCTCGTTGTAGAACACAGACAAGAGAGAGAGAATGAGTCGCCTGTCCTTGTCGTCCGTCACCCGACCTCCGTAGTTGCACTCCCCGGCTAGATAGTTCAGCGCGTCGAATGGCGTCTCGGCGTACTCCGTCAAAAACATCTGAACAATGAGGCATCATCATAATTTCAGCCGTAGGACGTCCGGCATCATCATAATTTCAGCCGTAGGACGTCCACTGCTAAATAGAGCCTCCCTAAAGAGGGATTTGCCCAGACTCGCCACGCTGGGCATGCGGGTTTGCGGGCGCAGATAAAGCTCTTGTTGTTGATACCAAAGTCAAAAGGCGTTTATTTCAATAAAATCACTAGGATCACATTGAAACGTCTTAGGAACTAGGTGAAGTTACGCCTGTGCCTCGCGACCAAGTCTAGAAGAATCAGGCAACAAGCACGGCACGCATGCCTAGCATTTTTTTCGATGATATTTTTTCACAAAATGGAATGTGGCAAGGGCTTCAGTGTGGTGCCGATCGAATAAAGGTGAGGCTCAAAAGATAAATAATCAGGTATTAAATAAGAGTTGGCCGTGGTGTCCCCGGCTAAAGAATAGGCCCCCTCCATATCTACCTCCGCGGATGTCGTAAGAGGCGACTAAGGCAAAAAAGCTCGGGGATGGGCAGCAGAGTCCCTCATTTTAACAACGATAGCTCTAAGGCTCTAACTGCGCTCGCCCGTATGCCCGGCGTGGTGAGTATGGGCAAATCCTCCCCACGTGATAAGGAATTTGTGGACATCGTACGGCTGAAATGATGATGACGATGAATAAACTCTTTTATACAAATGTGAGCTTCAACAAATGACCCAGAGCAGCACACGCACTTGATGAAATATGTACCTTATTCTTATATAAATAATACATAAAATATAACCTGCAGCTGCATGACGCAGATCCTGAGATCGCTCTCGTTGAACTCGTACTGTATGTTCCAGCCGAGTGGTCCGAACGTCTTCCTCTCCTGCACGATGGCGTGGAAGAAGCACAGCGCGAACAGCAGCCGGCGCCAGTCCTCGGTGCGCGGGCACGAGATGTAGAACTCCGGGTCGCAGATCGGGTCCGAGATGTACGAGCGGTAGATGTTGTTCTTGAGCCCTTTCGGTGCCTCGTTCGTCATCTTTACACCTGCAAGTTACCGTTGGCCGTTTCTTTGTTCACCATCATCAGCCTGAGGAAGTCCACTGCTGGGCATAGCCGTCCCCTAAAGAGTCTCTAAAGTCCCTAAAGAGTCGGTGGATGGAAAAGGCTCCAGACCGTTCGTCGTGGAACTCTTTGGGGGAGGCCTATGTCCAGCAGTGGACTTCTACAGGTTGTTGATGAAAGAGTCAAGTCAAGTCAAAAGGCATTTATTTCAATAAAATCACTAGGATCACTTAGAAACGTCTTAGAATCAGGCAACAAACACGGCTTGGTGCCTATCATTTTTTTCGATGATCCTTTTTCACAAAATGGAATTTAAAGCTTCAGTGTGGTGCCGATCGAACTAGGTGAGGCTCAAGAGAAAAGTAATCTAATTATAATCCTTAATAAATAAGAGCTTATAAAAATGTGAAAAAAATGAAGACAAATGTGAGCTTCAACAAATGATCTAAGTCCAGAGTCTAGTAAGATACGACTTACCATTCTGCAGAACAGTGACCGGAAAAGCTCGACTCGGGTAGCTGGTCAGCCAACACCTGAATAAAAGACCAGTAGGTATATATTAGGGGATGGGCAGCAGCGTTCCCTATCAGCAATAGCTTTATCTGCGCTAGTCAACTCGCATGCCCAGCGTGGCGAGTATGGGCAAATCCCCCCTCATGATTGTTTGGATGCAGGCCGTAGGCCGTACAAGGTCGGTCGCACTGTAATTCTATGGGAGAGGCCTATGTTCAGTAGTGGACGTCCTACGCTGAAATCATGGTGATGATAATAATAATAATAAATATTCCGGACATATCACACACGGTCAACTGATCCCAAACTAGGCATAGCCTGTACTATGGGTACCAGAGACTGATATACATAATAAATATATATTTAACACTCAGACACAGAACAAACATCTGTGTTAGTCACAAATGTTTGTCCAGTGCGGGAATCGAACCCGCGACCTCTAGTCCTGGCCCCACACTAGGATTCCCTGTGTCGTGGGTATCAGAAACTACGAGTATGTTGGCATGGAGCATGGTACCACACTCAGACCAGGAGAAAATGTTTGCAGATTTTTATTTTATTTTATTATCTTAGGAAAACTTACAGCTAGTCAAAAGGATTTTTTTTAATACAAAATAGGCTAACGTTTGTCCACAATCTCACCTGATGTTAAGGTCTACGGTGTAGCACGTTTGCCTAGAAGAAACCTATTCACTCTGGTCTCCGAATACCTATAATTGGGTGTCTTCACCCAAATTATAGGTATTCGGAAACACAGATGCCGGCAACGAGTTCCACTCTTTGACTGTTTGCATTATAAAGGTAGAAGCAAAGCGCTTGGTGCGGCAAGATGGTATATTAACCATGAACGGATGGCGCGTCTCCGTGCCTCTGGTTGTCCGATGATGGAATGGGGATGGGGGGACTAAATCAAAGAGTTAAATCGCACACTCGCACGGATATAAAGTTTAACGATATCGAGGGCCATTTAAAGGTATTCACAAATAGGCAAACAATTGTCCCGCAACGGGAATCGAACCAGCACCCCTTTCGTCTCATACGGACACTCGTCCGTTATGCCACAGGGGTCATCATAGCATTTTACAAAAATAACGATGATTGGAGAATAAATTGTGAAATTTAATAGATACTATTTATCATGATGAACAAAGTACCTACCAGTGACAAGACATGCAAGTCGTGACCTACCTGAAGTTAGGATGGGTGACTTGCGGCGTGATGACCTCGGCGCAGATGCGCTCCAGCTCCCCCATCCAGGAGTCCATCACGTGGCAGTTCTGCAGCACCACCCACCCCCCGGTCTGGATGGCCTGGTTTATCATGCTCGCTGCTATCGGACCCTGGAACCAACCATCGCAGTGGTAGCTTCGGCGACGCCACATTCGTCAACAAACACCTATACCTACTTCAGACAAAGGAGTCGTTTCATTCTGGGCCTGGTCCATGTACACTACATAGGAAAATTAGGAAAAAATAGGAGATTACAAGAAAAATACAGTTTCATTAATTTGAAGACAAATGCGATGGTACAAGACAAGTTCTTCTGGTAAGTTTTTGACTATGTGAACACTATTTGAAGGCCGCCATGTTGGTTTATAATTGACGTTTGACATGACATTGACATATTTTTCATGTCATGTTGTTTGATTTGATGTTTTTGTGTGTACGTCAGGGCATCGAGTATCTTCCTTCAGTGATGATAGATGTGATGACGCCGCTGGCGCCGGCGCGGCGCCGTCACGATCAAGCTAAATCTTCGTAAAGTAGTTCTTATATGGAGTACGATCAGACGTAGATATTTCAGAAAATAACTAACGCAACTAAGTATTTTACATTACACTTCGCTTTGTGGAGTGTAAAGATGCGTTAGATGAATGGATGTTAAACAACACAGTATTTAGACAAAACAACGAAGCTAAACAAAAACATGTCAACAGATAAATGTAGGTTGTCAAAATGACAGATAAATGTAGGTTGTCAAAATGATATTTCACGCACGTCCATCCGCCATATTTTTGTAGCGCTGTGTGTTGCTCTCTTTGTCGAAGAAAATCATAATGTACCTTAGAACGAAGTCAATTTAAATAAAATAACCAATTAAATACGTTTACTTTATTGCTTAGCAATATTTTAGAGTAGTGTACACAGTGCAGGCCCAGGCTCCATAGACTGATGAAACGGCTCCTTTAATGTGAAATGTTTGTTAACAAACCGCTTTTACTCAGCCTAAAATTATCAATATAGCTTAATATATTTGCTGTCGATTTGAAATAAATTTACGATATAGGTCCATGTACTCTACATACAAGTAAATTCTCTTCGGTGAAGGCAAGCTTGCTTGATCATTAAGTTCTGTAAAAAAATCATGGACAATTTGTTTACAAACATTTAGTGGCGGATTTGCAGTCCTGGCCGCTCTAGGCCCCAGGCCATGTGCCGCCCCTTTCTCAGCACCCATCATTAGACCAGGTAGGTACTTTATGAATTTACTTTATTACCAACTTTATCTAAATAGAAATCAGAAATGTTAATAACTATAATAGCTACTAATTTGTTAATATAATCCGAGATGATGAGCTTTTCTACGACAATTTCTACAAATTTTAGGTCACGATTTGCCGCCCCTAATATCTGGCCGCCCTAGGCCCGGACCTACTGAGCCTTAGGGCAAATCCGCCATTGCAAACATTTCACATAGAATTGGGCTGAAGTATAGAGCTGAAGAATAGGCCCATCCATATCACTAAATAACTTTTTAAACTGCAAGTATAGAGCTGAAGAATACACGGAAGGATATCTAACTAAAGAACTCTTTATATATTCTTTTTATATATTGTGTATATCTTCAAGATTCAACGAAATCAGTTTAGCCGTTACGGCGTGATTGAACAACAAACATCCTCACAAACTTTCGCATTTTTAATATTAGTAGGATGTATGTATTCACTGACTCGCACACATCACACTAATGCATCGTACACTCGGCGCCATACCTGACCCTGTCCCAGCGATATAGTCTCAAAGCTGACGACCTTCTTCTCCATGGAGAACTTGACCAGCCCCGACATGGGGTCGGAGCCGGCGGACAGTATGAAGATGAGCGGCGAGCAGCAGTTGCTGTCGTTGTACGACTTCTCTAGGTCGAAGGGGGGCGGCTCGATGTAGACGCGCCCCATCTCCTCCACCACGTACTGCTGCACGAGCGGTATCAGCTTGTCGGGCCGGATGCATCTGTGGGTGTTTGTACTATCATAAATGTACATAAACAAGGAGAGACATCAAGATTGCCACATAATAGATGCACCTGCATTGCATATGGTTTTCTCAATGAGAAATTTCTAGTTTCCAAAAGTCGTAAAACAAAACTTATAGCCAATTTTTATTTTTTTTATGACCTGTCACACACGGTCAACTGACCCCAAACTAGGCATAGCCTGTAATAGTACAGAAACAGGTACAGATAGGTACAGGCTATCAGTCTCTGGTACCCATAGAGGTACCAGAGACTGATATACTTAATAGATCAATATTTAACACCCAGACACAGAAAAATCATCTGTGTTCATCACGCAAATGTTTGTCCAGTGCGGGAATCGAACCCGCGACCTCTAGCGCAGAAGGCAGAGTTACTACCAACTGAGCTATGAGGCCAGTCGAGTAGTCGGTAGAATAAGCCCAATAGAAGAAGTCGGTATAATTCAGGATAGCATAATATTATGAATCACCTGGGGGGTGAATGGGAGTTTTAAGTTTGTACGAAAATAACATCACGTGAACGAAGGGTTTCCACTCGCTAAGAATAAGGACTGAATAAACGTCGGCAATGCGTGCGTGATGCCTCTTGGTGTTGTAAGCGTTCACAGGCTAGGGTAACCACTTACCAACAGGTGGTATGCTTGTTTGCCACTATAGCTGTTTATATAAACAAATAAAAAAGATGTCATATGTCGCCGGCCCGTCCCGTACTTCTTCGTGTCGTGTCACTGATTCTTTCTTGGTCATCCTGCATTAGGTCAGTGAGCAGGTTGAGGTACGGTAGCCCTGAAAACCCTATGACCGTCGGTGAAAGAATCAGTGTAGTGAAAGGATTAAAATGCGCCTCTTAGAGGCTCCTAAGAGCCGTTCCGTACTAACCTTAGGATAATAAGTTTTGCAATGCCCTTAATATTTTCGTAAGGGTGAGGGAATGCGGCCTCGTGTGGGGCGGACAGGTCGTAGAACTCCTTCCAACACTTTATGTTCTTCTCGAAGTTTTCCTTGAATCCGCGCAGCCTGGAACCAACACTGACTAGCTGAAGGGATGGTATAGATGTTGAGCAAGTCTACTCCATCTAGACATGTCCCAGGCAGGTTGTCATTTTTCACATTTTTATAAGCTTTTATTTAATACCTGGATAAGGTTGCGGGAAGTCGGTGTATGGAAAGGGCTCAAGGCCGTTCGTCGTGGAACTCTTTGGGGGAGGCCTATGGCCAGCAGTGGATAGGTTGTTGATGATGATGATTTAATACCTGATTATTATTATTATTTTTTTCAGCCTCACCTAGTTCGATCGGAGCCACACTGAAGCTCTACATTCCATTTTGTGAAAAAGTGTCATCGAATAAAATGATAGTCACGCGCGCCGTGTTTTTTGGCTGATTCTTGTAGGCTTGGTCGCGAGGAACAGGCGTAGCTTCACCTAGTTTATAAGACGTTTCAAAGTGATCCAAATGATTTTATTGTATTAAACACCTTTTGATTTGATGACAGCATCCTGTAAGCGAGTATAAAGTTCCACCTGACGCTGTATAAATCATCCTACTAATAATATAAATACGAAAGTTTGTGAGGATGTTTGGATGTGGTTCAATCACGCCCAAACGGCCGAACGGATTTGGATGAAATTTGGCACAATGATAGATTATAGTCTGGAATAGCATATTTATGTACCGCGGGCGGAAGCTAGTCTAGGAAGCTAGGCTTACCCGCCCATATTGCTGGACCTGACGATTTCCGACCACGCCTTGTCGGAGAGCCAGGTCGGGGCCGGGTTCTCGAAGGGGTTGTCCAACGCCACCCCGCCGGTCAGTAGGAACGCCACCAACTCGTCGTCTATCACACCCTGGAAACAAAATCATATTTGTCAATCTTGCTTAGGTATTATTCCTAAAAGTTCAACCACTTATTTTCGGAATTTCGACTTATTTCCATAAAAAAACACGTTATTAGTACTTATCTGTTCGAATTTAACAGGAATATTAGGTTATAACTTATGGTCCCATCCCTCCCCCCTACCTATGATAGGGATAAAAATAAGACATCTCTTAGTTCCCGGTAGCTCCGCTGCTATTGGTACAGGTAACAGCCACGGTAACCGGTAACGGTAGCCAGTTTCTAGTTTCTAAGACGTTTCAAAGTGATCCTAGTGATTTTATTGAAATAAATGCCTTTGGACTTTGACTTTGACTTAACGGAGGAGCTGGGGGTGCTAAGAATCCCCGGTTTAAAGGCCCTCCACCCGATGGACCGACGACGTTGTTAAAGTTGCAGGAAGTCAATATAGTCAGTGAATAGACGAGGCTCAAGAACTCTTTGGGGGAGGCATATTCAATTCAATTCAATCTTTTTATTTCAGCTTTCACACACAGTAATATAGGAGCCTATGCCCAGCAGTCAGTGGCGGTTTTGCCCTAAGGCCCAGTAGGTCCCTTAATATCTGGCCACCCTAGGCCCGGGCCTAGGGCGGCCATATATTAAGGGCGGCAAATCGAGTTTTTTTTAGAAATTGTCGTAGAAAAGCTCATCGTCTCGGAATATATTTACAAATTAGTAGCTATTGTAGTTAATTAAATTTCTGATTTCGATTTAGATAAAGTTGGCAATAAAGTAAATTCATTATGTACCTAGTCTAATGATGGATGCAAAGAAAGGGGCGGCACATGGCCTGGGGCCTAGAGCGGCCAAGACTGCAAATCCGCCACTGCCAGCAGTGGAGTTCTACAGGCTGATGATGATGATGGTACCTTAGGCCTCAAAATGCCGAGTGTAAGAACGAGAGAGAAGATCAGCTTGTCCTTTTCGAAGAGACTCCTGCACACGTTCTCGTAGATGCTCTTGGTGAAGTAAGCGTTGAGTCCCGTCAGTCTCTCGTCGAGGTCGTCGCTTTTAGGGGAGTTTATGATGGCCTGGTTGTACAGGTTAATGAACCTGCAAATAAGAGGATAACTGGTTGGGACGATAAGAACACACATTCCCATTTTTTTATTTTTTTTTAAAAGAGACGTTTCATCAATATATCGGCCTGCACTGTGTACACTACTCTAAAATATGGCTAAGCAATAAAGTAAACGTATTTAATTGGTTATTTTATTTAAATTGACTTCGTTCTAAGGTACATTAAGATTTTCTTCGACAAAGAGAGCAACACACAGCGCTACAAAAATATGGCGGATGGACGTGCGTGAAATGTCATTTTGACCACCTACATTTATCTGACAAAACAAAAACATCAAATGAAACAACATGAAAAATATGTCAATGTCATGTCAAACGCCAATTATAAACCAACATGGCGGCCTTCAAATAGTGTTCACATAGTAAAAAACTTACCAGAACTATTCTTGTACCATCGCATTTGTCTTCAAATTAATGAAATTGTATTTTTTTTGTAATCTCCTATTTTTTCCTAATTTTTCTATGTAGTGTACATGGACCAGGCCCAGAATGAAATGGCTCCTTTATTATCATAGTATCTACAGCACTTTAGAATAATTATGATATCTATATATATCATATACTTATATAAGAAGTTGAAGAGCAAAGGTTAGCGTGGTATAGGCATGTCATGCGGAGGGAAGAATCCATGTGACTAGAAGAGTGTTAAATATGAATGTGGAAGGATATAAGGGGAGAGGTAGACCAAAGAAAAGATGGATAGAATGTGTGAAAGACGACATGAGTAAGAAAGGAGTGAATACTGACTTGACGGCTGATAGAAGCGAGTGGAAGAGAAAAACATGTTGTGCCGACCCCACATGAAGTGGGATAAGTGCAGGGAGATGATGATGATATATCATATACTAAGCATACTGCTAATTACAGATTCTTACTTTGTAACATAGAACTTTTTAGTATAATCGTAAAAACAACAGAAGCGACCAGAGTGAGTACAAATAAAAAAATTAAAAAAAGAAAACAGGATACTGTTGAGATATAGTACGAATTTGGTGATCTGAGTGAGTGTGTGTGTGTGTGTGGATATTTGTATATGTGTGTTTATATATATGTATCAAAATTACTGCAAAATTAAGATGATTTGTTTTTTGAAGGATGCTTTACTCAGATGAAAGATGTCAATTGGTGAGAAATGCTTGTTAAAGCTATCAAGTGTACGATTTATGACTGATTTTTCGGTTTATGATTGATATTTTATGACAGAGACCATTTTTCTTTTTGTTTTAGAATCTGAAAAACTAGGAATTTTTGCAGGTTCTATCTATATAAGCAATGTTGGCCTAGTGGGAGGTAACTCGACTTTCAAAGCGGAGATTCAAAGCGGACGCACTTAATTTTTCGAATAGAAATAGTCATTAGTGGACGACCGGTTGTGCAAGGGGTACGGGTTCGATACCCGCTGCGGGACAAATGTTTGCATGATCTGCAAATATTTATTCCAAGTCTGGGTGTTGTGGCATCATGGTACTCGAGTTTCTGATACCAACGACACAGGGAATCCTAGTGTGGGCTCAGGACTATGTATGTGACGTGGGTTCATATATAAAAGAACAAGGCCTGATTCCACGATCAACGCACAGCCCAAATCGCTGAAGCTATTAAGCTGAAATTTGGACAGTAGCTGCCTTATATGCCAAACACATCCACTAAGAAGGGATTTTCAAAATATCAACTCCTAGAGGGTGAAAAGGGGTTAAAACGTTTGTATGAAAAATCGTATTCCTTGAACGTACAGATTTGAAACCAACTAAAAATAATGAATGATAGAAATAAAGAAAAACTGTATTTTTAGATTTTCAAAACTACCTCTTAAAAGAAACTTGGTACAAATACTCATAAAGTCAAATAATTAAATACGGACTTTAGGGTTTTTCAAAACTGCCCCTTTTTATGAAGATATAGCGTACGCCCGCGGCTTTGCTCGCTTAGTTGCGTTATAAAATAGTGGAGCTGACTAGGCCGCGGGTTTCCTCACAATGTTTTCCTTAGCCGTTCTGAGCATGTGCTAATGAGCACATAGGTACATTTATCGCATATAAAAACCCATTGGTGCACGACCGGGATTTGAACCTACGATCTAAGGATTGAAAGTCGGAGAACCTTCCACTAGGCAGACACTTATCAAAAAAAATAATTGATTTTGACACAAAAATTACATAATCTACCATACTTTGCAAATAAAACAGGCCTCATAGCTCAGTTGGTAGTCTCTGCCTTCTGCGCTAGAGGTCGCGGGTTCGATCCCCGCACTGGACAAACATTTGTGTGATAAACACTGATGTTTGTTCTGTGTCTGGGTGTTAAATATATATCATTTATCTATTGTGTACATCAGTATCTGGTACCCATACAGGCTATGCCTAGTTTGGGATCAGTTGACCATGTGTGATATGTCCGGTATAGTGTTGGTGGTAATAAGGTACTATTGCGGCAAGGAGTGAAACGAGTTGCTTCGTTCAAGTCCAGTTTATTTGTAACATAAAAGTACTAAATTACAGTAAAGTTACCTTATTACTAACTATTACTTATTCTATGGTGCTGAGTAGGCACAGTATTCGTTTACCTACCGTTGCATATTTTCATGATGCTACATCTCCCCAGAAAAGTGGGTTTTACCTTTACCCGCCCACAGCAAACGAAAAAAAAAATGTTTGTTTCTCTCAACGGTAAGCAAAGTTATACTGTGCGCTACTATTTAAAGAACTTAAAATTAAAACATTTTTTTTTACTATAAAAAAAAATATCATTTCAAAGACTTACCAGTTGAGTGAATACTGGTACATAGGGTCGATGGCCGCCAGATCGGATATGCAGAAGAAGAGGACAGCGCTGTGCTTGGAGACGGGCACGTACAGCAGCCTCGCCTCGTCTATCTCTATCTCCGTGACGGCGGCCGCGGCCTGCTTCGCCGTTATCTCTATCGACAGCACCTTCGATGATGAGAGGATCTGGTTCGCTGACTCGTCCTCCAGGATGTTGCCGGCTGATGATAACACCTGCGGTAGAAAATTAAGGTGAGGGTTAAATTGTTTTATGATTTTTGAATTGTTTTTTCTCAATAACCGCAAAACGCACAGTTTTGATTTTTCGACAAAGATAACTTGAGCATTTTATTTACCGAAATCCAAGACAGAAACGTGATTGGTAAAACTTTTCTCGATAGATTTATTTTTTAAAGTTGGGTCCTTTGCAAAAATTCGAAGCCAAGTGCAATGTGCAGGATAGGGATCGCGCTTTAATGTTTTCGCCACACTGGTTCTTTCACCGGGCCCTTTTTAGGGCCACCATACCTCAACCTGCTCAAGGACCTTAATTCGGGATGACCAAGAAAGAAGCAGTTACACGAGAAGCATGAGTGATAGTGTGATGGATGGACCTCAAGGATCTGATCCTCGATCTCCTTGAGCGTGCGCTTGTTGTTGGCTCCCTCGACAATCAGCTGGTTCTTCTTGAGCTCCAGCTCGGGCCGGTCCTGCGCCACCACTATCCCCAGCAGCTGGTCCTGCAGCCCTTGCGGGGTGATCATGAAGTTTAGCATCGTCACCTGCAACAACACCAAGCTGTCACGTGAAGGCTACACTGCTTGCACGTCAGTCACAAACACATCGAATTCCATACAGTACATATGTATGGATATGCCAAGATTCGAGTTGTGACTTGTTTGTGGATAGATGGATGAAAACGAACGATGCCAACCCGCATGCCCAGCGTGGCGAGTATGAGCAAACACCACCAAATGATTGTTTCTGTAAATTTATGGAGGAGGCATTTGTTCAGTAGGGGACATATAACGGCTGGTAGAAGGAAGTCGGTAGATGAACAAGGTTCAAGACCGTTCAGCATGACACTCTTTGGTGGAGCCCTATGTCCAGCAGTGGAATTCTGCAGGCTTATGATAATGAATCAGTACATAGGAATTCACAGCTCGGAGAGCTAGTATTTTTTTTTCACGAGTAAACAGACAGACGGACCGACAATTTCGTATTTATAAGTGTGTAGTGTGATGTTGTAATGGGATGCGAAAAACCAGGAAAGAACCAGTGATACGACGGACCTTGACTGCGATCTCTGGCAAGTAGTGCGGGTTACTCAGTCGGGTCGTGATGTAGAACCGGAAGCTGTGGTTGTACTCCAAGATGTTATCGCCAAGCTTCAAGCAGTCTATGCCGCCGGATCTGCCAACATACAAACATATTTCCTAAAACATGAATATATACGAGTATAAGATCAAACTCCGACTGACTGATTGACAGTTACCTGAAGACATTCCTCAACAGAACAGGTTCCAGTACAGCATCAAGCTGCTCCCTGATGTTCTCCATCAGCACGGGAAACCCTAGTTGGATGGCATTCTCCAAGACCCTCACGTAGTTGCCATCTGTCAACTTTATAACCTTCAGCTGGTTTTCGCGCTCCATGTTCTTAACCCATTTGTTGGATTGCTCTAAAGATAGATTCGGATTAGCAAAAGTAGATTCGGTTTAGTAAACATAGATAGAAGGTGAAGGTTATCACTTTTGTAGGTATTATTGTTTTTTTTTTTTTTCTCCCACTTTTAGATACCTACGGGTACTTGTGCGGGTACTTGTGGGTACTTGTGCGTACGTAGGTATATATATCACTATAACTATGTAAACTATTTAAGTAGGTAAGTTATTTCTAAGTTTAGTTTAATTGTCACGCCTCACCATCTTTTTTGCACGCCCAGGATGACTGGTAGAAAATGCTTTAGCATTAAGTCCTCCTTACACTAAGTTTAAGTGTGAAAGTATAAATAAATAAATAAGGTTCTCTAACGCGTCGGGAACACTCGTGAATTGTTGCAGACCATCAAACGCAGGAAAGTTGGTCAAAAGACACAAAAGGTCTGTACCATCTGCTTCAACTTATCATGATGGGCAAAGTAAAAAAAGGGGCGAACGACGCGTTAGAAAAATGGTTTAGGAACATCCGGGAGTGGACAAATGTCGCCAGCGTCGAACATATATTTCGCTTGGCGCAAGACAGAGAGAAATTCACTGAGCTGACAACTAACCTCCAGTAGTGGAGAGCCACCAAAAGAAGAAGAAACGTAGATTCGGATTAGCTATGGCAGTTGTGCACGTAAGGAGCTTCTAGGGCAAACTTTAATCCTTTCACTACATTGATTCTTTCACCGGTCATAGGCTCTTTTCAGGGCCACCATACCTCAACCAGATCACTGACCTAATGAAGGATAACCAAGAAAGAATCAGTGACACAACAAGCAAGTTAAGGTAGATTCAGATTATCAAAAATAGATTCTGATTAGCAAAGACGGATTTCGTAAGTAATAACTCCTCGTCATCGCTTGATATTACAAATAGGTATTACTAGTTATGTCGATCATTTTACGATTATTCATTACTTTGTTACCATAAAACCGCGTACTGAATGAGTGAAATTTCAAGAAATTCAATTAGCGTTGTGTACATCTCCGGGTTTTTCATTTTTATTCATTCATCATAACAATTTTTACATCGTGTCTGAAATATAAACTTACTTCTAAAGATATACAAGCATGCACAATACAAAAACTCACACACTAATGAAGACGTTCACATTACATTTAATTTTCTCATTTTAAAGTCGTCCACTGTATAAAAGCACCCTTCCAGCAAAAGCTTTTTTAACCTAGTTTTAAATATATTAGGGCTGTCAATAGTTTTCATGTCTAAAGGAAGAGAGTTGTAGAGCGTGACAGCCTGATACCTACAGCCATGCTTGACCACAGTTTCCAATCAGTCCGTAACTCTAGTTTATAGGTAACCAGTTTCGTCACTTTCAAGTAGCGCCGTGGCTTATTCCTAAAGATAAAGCTTGTAAAAAGAGGGAGCGTTCATACCTTGAGGGTCAATCATGAGGGGCCAGCGCCGCGACTTGGCGACGATGATGCCGTTCTCGATGGAGAAGGCGTCGACCGGCAGCCCGGCGATGTTCCACGCGCGGATCACGACCGGCTCGCCCAGCGTCGCCACCAGCGAGTACGTCTCCGAGCACGGGATATCTACAAGGTGATTCATAATATGTATTCCATCAAAAAAGGGGCTTATTCTACAACAAATTGGCAATAAAGTTTGTTCTACGACTTTTGGAAATTCGACATGTTTCATTGAAAAAACTCTATGCGGAAAATCAGCTGGACTACTGAAAGCGGATTATGTCGGGGCTGCCTACAGGGAGAAGAAACAGTAGAGCACGTAATTTTGCACTGTGCAGCCACGGAAGAGGCCAGGACCACATCGGGTCTGCGGGCCGTGATCGGAAGCGGCTCCCAGACACCGCCGCATACAGGGATACTGAGAGAATGTTACCAACGACCCAAAGTCCTGTTTCGCTATTTTAAGGAGCTGGGCTGGCTGGGGTAGGGTTAGCATAGGGGGACAATGCACAAAACACCCCACAGCGGGAAGTCAGTGCAGGTCTAACCACCCCCGATTATAATTAGAATTAGAAAATCAGCTGTTTTGGGGTCAAATCAGGTCAAACTCAATGAATCAGCTGTTTTAGGTAGCAATCTCGATTCCGATAAAAATAAAAATAAAATAAAAAGATGATAAAAATACCAAAACCAGCTAATTTCAGAAATTTTGTGTTTGTTTTTAAGAAATTGATGTTTTTTCTCTAGTATTATTTCTTTTTGTTGATAGAACAACCCCCTTTCGGGTGGTATACATGTTATAAATCACCTTGTATAAACACGTGTAGTGTACCCACCAGTCATACCACACATTCGTGTGCACGATAGGAGCCTCTTTGAGCGCACTTGAATCCTTTCACTACACTGATTCTTTCACCGACGGTCGTAGGCCCTTTTCAGGGCCACCATACCGTAACCAGAAAAGGGCCAGTGGCACGACTAGAACCGGTCATACCACTAGTCTTGAACCCACCCACACTATGACTCCCTGTGTCATGGGTACCAGAAACTGCGAGTACCACGGTCCCAGAACAACTAGGCTAGGATCAAAAATTTGAAGATTAAGCAAATTTTGATACGCTACCCACGACTGAAAGTAACCTACCGCTAGGCTTACAAGGCTTAAAAACAGACACTTTTTCAACTGCCATATCTAAAGCCTTGTGTTCACTAGGGGACGCTGAGATCTGCCACTAGAGGAGCTGAGATCTCGCGATGTCTGGTCTTCTAATGTCTGGTAAAAATTTGTGCTTCTATGATCTTTATCATCTTACTTTTATGTATAAACTTTGAAAATCGCATCTTTAGCATGTTCAACTGAACTACGAAGTCATTATCTATAGAAATTCGTTTCACTGTCCCTGCCTTGGTCGGATAAACTTACTCAAATTCTGCGTCCTTTCGTTCCACATCTGAATGATCTCGCGCCTGTAGTTGACCGTGTAGGGCCCCAGGTACGCGATAAATCCAGCCGACAGCAGAACGTCACCTAAAACCAACATGTTGCGTAAATTCTTCATTACGTCACCTACCACGACGCTTTATCACTGGTAGTACCCATCATCATAAATAAATAAATAACACCCACATACATATTCCTGACCCCACACTAGGATTCCCTGTGTCGTGGGTCTCAGAAACTACGAGTACCATGGTACCACAACACCCAGACCCGGAACAAATATTTGCCGATCATGTAAACATGTGTTCCGCAGCGGGAACAGAGCCTGCACCCCTTGTTATTGTCCAAATTAAGGATTTGAAAGAAGGATAACTTTTGTGTCCAAGTATATTCTATTTCTATTTTCAGCCATTTTTATCCCACTGCTGGGCAAATGCCTCCTCCCATTCCCTCCACACTTCACGATCCTGTGCAACGTCAACCAAGTATATTAGTTACCAATAATATTATACAGCAGTTCTTGCAGCTGCCTCGCGAGTTCGGTCCACCTGGTCTTCTCCCCGCCCAGGCCGCCGATCAGCTGCTCCGCGCGGGACAGTTTCGTGGAGCACAGCTCTATCTCGTCTTCCAGACCTTTCTTCTTGCGGGTCATTTCAGCGAACTCATCGTTTAGAGTCTGGCGAGAAAAAAAATTGATAATGGTTTTACTCACTGAAGAAGTAGGTAATTAGAACGGCTTTGCGTTTATTTCGTAGAAAACTAACGTCACCGTGACATATTGATATGTAATACCAAAGATAATATAATAGTAGTTTTTATATTGTGCTTGGTAATACATTGCGTATTTGCACTGCCATGCGTTTACATGGTAAGCTTACATGCCCGTTATGTAAAGCTACATGTGACGCAGTTGCGGACATCTGCTAATATTATCGCCAGCGCCAAGTAGCACGTCTGCCCCGCCCACTTAGCAGTTCTTATACTGTAGCCCTAAGACATCCACTGCTTGCCAACATAGGCCTGGCCATAGATTTTCAGAGCGACCGATCTGTCGGGCACCCAACGGCTGCCAGCCACCTTTATTAGAAAAAACTCGCCTGCAATTTATCGAGGACTCCTTGTAGCTGTGCTCGCTTCTTGTTGAGCGTGTCCATCTGCATTTGCAGCTCGCCTTCCGCTTCCGCCAGGGCCGCCTTTTTCGGCGCTACCACCTGAAGCACATAGGTACACTCGTCAATAACTGGCTTCTCCTTGGTCAATGAACTGGGGAGGTGAGTATACGCAGGTACGGAAGAGGAATTACAGGGGTGGATGACTAGAAGCTGGTATAGGAGAGGCATTAGAGGGGGCGAGAGACTAGACGCAGGTATGGGAACGCATTGCAGGGGACGAGTGCCTAGACGCGGGTATGGTAGAGGCATTTGTGGGGTTGGTTGACTAGACGCAGGTATGGGAGAGGCTTTAGAAGGGGTGGGTGACTATACGCAGGTATGAAAGAGGCATTAGAGGGGGTTGGTGATTAAACACAGGTATAGAACAGACATTGTGGGATTGGCTGACTAGAAGGGTTAGGAGAGGCAAAAGAGGGTGTGGGTGACTATACGCAGGTATGGAAGAGGCATTAGAGGGGCTGGGTGACTAGAGCAGGTATGGGAGAGGCATTAGAGGGGTTGGGTGACTAGAGCAGGTATGGGAGAGGCATGAGAGGGGTTGGGTGACTAGAGCAGGTATGGGAGAGGCATGAGAGGGGTTGGGTGACTAGAGCAGGTATGGGAGAGGCATTAGGGGGGGCGGGTGACTACCCGCCTCTTCCATACTAAGAGGCATGAGAAGGTGTGGGTGACTATAACAGGTACGGGAAAGGCATTGGAGGGGAAGAGTGACTAGACGCAGGTATGGGAGAGGCATTAGAGGGGGTGAGTGACTAGACGCAGATTTGGGAGAGGCATCAGAGGGTGCGGTTAACCTTGATGACGCGGTCGTAGACGTCCATGGCGCGCACCCAGCGGCACAGGCCCTCGCACGCGGACGACACCTTTGCGATCACCGCCGGGTCGAACTCGCGGTCCGGGATGTATCTACGAATGTATCATCAATGCTTCATTTTTTAGGACAACTGTATTGAAAAGAAATATGTAATAAGATAGTTCCCGAATACTAATCCCCTTATTCACAATCACTCAATAGCTTTATCGGCCAATAAAAGTAAGTCCGCCTCTTTCTTTTGATCACTGTTAGAAAAGAACAGGGAAGAGTTCTCGAGACGATAAAGTTAATAACTGATTATGACGAAATGGACTAAATAAAAAGGAGTGATTATTTTAGTTGAGGTAAAAAATATTAATTGTTACACAAAAATAACATTAAATTTAAATGCTACCTATATGATTCGATCCAGAATCGGCATTAGTAAAAAATATTGATGATGTGGTACAGACTTATCTCTTATCTTCTTCATAGTCGGAACGGGTATGTTGTCCTTATCGTAGTTCCGCAGACCATCCAGGAACTTCATGTCCCCGAGCATTTTCTGCGACGGGCCCCAGAAGTCTTCGAACGGTTTCCCTAAAAAGGACATCCTAGTACAGTGATTCCATCTCACGATTACTTGTCTGGTAACCTTTAAGACATTGATATATGGTTCAAATTGCACTAGAATTCGTGAAATGGAATAACTATAATAGTTTTTTTTATCCTCGCGAAACTATCATCATGTCGTGGGTTCGAAACCTGCTGTGCATCAATGTATTAGAAGAACCTAAAACTTCGAAGGCATTTGACATGTGCACGAAAGGAGCCTCTAAGAGGCGCATTTTAATTCTTTCACTACACTGATTCTTTCATCGATGGTCATAGGCCCTTTTCAGGGCCACCATACCTCAACTTGGTCACTGACCTAATACAAGATGAACAAGAAAGAATCAGTGACACGACAAGAAGAAGAAGTGTTAGAAACTCACCATTGGCATCCATCTTCCTATCGCCCTTGATGCCCTTCATCACGCAGACAGCTTCCATGACCAGCTTGACCCCCGCCGGTGGGTTCTTCATGGACTTGACCAGGGTGATGTCGGCCGGCTTGAGCGTGTTGAGGGCGTTCAGGGCTGCTTCTAGAGCTGGAACTGCCTCGGCGAGGTCGCTCTCGCAGTCGTCCTTGATGGCCTGCGCCGCTGCGGCCGCTTCGTTGGCTAACGCCTCGTCAGCACCCACTATCTGAGAGAGGCAGATTGCAAATCTCAAAGGAGCCGTTTCATTCTGGGCCTGGTCCATGTACACTTCATAGAAAAATTAGGAGATTACAAGAAAAATACAATTTCATTAATTTGAAGACAAATGCGATTGTACAAGAATTGTTCTTCTGGTACGTTTTTTACTATGTGAACACTATTTGAAGGCCGCCATGTTGGTTTATAATTGGCGTTTGACATGACATTGACATATTTTTCATGTCATATTGTTTGATTTGATGTTTTTGTTTAGTCAGATAAATGTAGGTTGTCAAAACATTTCACGCACGTCCATCCGCCATATTTTTGTAGCGCTGTGTGTTGCTCTCTTTGTCGAAGAAAATCTTTATGTACCTTAGAACGAAGTCAATTTAAATAAAATAACCAGTTAAATACGTATACTTTATTGCTTAGCCATATTTTAGAGTAGTGTACACAGTGCAGGCCCAGGCTCCATATATTGATGAAACTCTCTTTTTACAAGCTTTTATTACACTTGATATTGAATTAGTTTTCAACTTTATTTAGCTGTAAATAAAGTTTCATTTGTTATGTTCCTATTGATAAGCCAGTACAGGCCAATTGTTATTCTTTCAATCCGAATTCCGGTCGTGCAGTAGGATGCACTGAGATGTACCTATACATTTCATATATTTTTTTTCAATTATGCCACAATACAGATGATGATGGTAGGAGCACATTAAAGTTGTTGTAAGTACCTACATTTTAATTTTTGGTACTTGATCCTCATTTTGAAAATTATGAAATGTGAGTTTTGAGTGGATACTGATATGACAAGGTCACCGACATAGCTCTCAGAATTAGCAAGTTGAAGTGGCAGTGGGCGGGCCATATAGCTCGCAGAACCGACAACCGTTGGGGAGTAAAGGTTCTCGAATGGCGACCACGAACCGGGCGACGCAGTGTTGGAAGGCCTCCCACCCGATGGACCGACGACATTGTGAAGGTTGCGGGAAGTCGGTGGATGGAGAAGGCTCAAGACCGTTCGTCATGGAACTCTTTGGGGGAGGCCTATGTCCAGCAGTGGACTTCTACAAGCTGATAATGATGATGATGATGACTGATATGACAGCTGATAGAGGGGAGTGGAAGAGAAAAAATTGTTGTGCCGACCCCACGTGAAGTGGGATAAGGGCAGGGAGATGATGTGAGTTTTGAATTATGAGTAGGTAGGTACCATCTATAGATTTTCTAATCGAATGCAATGTTCGGACGTGTCTCTGACAACACCCATTAGAAATCTTCCAAGAATCTGAGCGCCTGAAAATCAGCTGCCTTTGTTCTTTCGACAAAAGTCTACAAGAATGAAAGTCTATGCTTCTGTACCTCCTTCTGCTTCTCAACGACGACGGTGTCCTGTTCGATCTTGATCATGAGCTTCTCCGTCTTGTCCGAGGTCTCCACCAGCAGCGGCTGCAGGTCGATCAGCTGCTGCTGCATCACGGCCACCTGCCCCGCCGCGAAGTCCAACTGCTCCAGCCCAGTTTCGTATCTATGGGTAATTTTTTTTTTAATTTATTCAGAAACCAAGTGTACTCGTCCATTTGCAAATCTACCACTACTTATGCCTAAACTTATGTTTAATACATTTACATACATTTTTATATATACATATAAAATAAATAAATATTCCGGACAGATCACACACGGTCAACTGATCCCAAACTAGGCATAGCCTGTACTATGGGTACCAGCGACTGATATACATAATAGATATATATTAAACACCCAGACACAGAACACACATCTGTGTTAGTCACAAATGTTTGTCCAGTGCGGGAATCGAACCCGCTACCTCTAGCGCAGAAGGCAGAGTTACTACCAACTGAGCTATGAGGCCTGTCACACATTTAACATTTTATCACTGTCGATAATAATAATATTATCGACAGTGACAGACATAATGATAATAGTAATATTTTAAGTAAGCTTATATAGGTACATAAATTACAAATAGTTATCAATCTCAAAGGTTTTTCTTTCAATCGGATCACTAGGATCACTTTGAACGTCTTATAAACTAGGTGAAGCTTTGCCTGTTCCTCGCGACCAAGCCTAGAAGAATCAGGCAACAAACACGGCGCGCGTGACTATCATCCGCCATGCTGGAAGTACCCCACTGTAGGACCAACCTACTTAAGTTTGCCCCCATGTCACTCGCTGTCTATCTGCTCAATATCTTGTCTGCGAACAGAGTCGATATTTTTTTCAATCACCTACCGACTCCTACAACTTGCACAGATAGTGATAGAAACGAAATGTTTTGATTAGTATCTATCTAATTGTACCTATTTATTATAATGTACCTACTAATAACATATGGCATCGCCTTAGGGATAAAAAAAAACCTGTTATCATGTTATACTGTATTCTAAATAAATTAATAATTTTTTTTTTGTCGATGATCTTTTTTTTTAATTATGTTTTTTTTAATTATTTTTTTACAAAATAGAATTTAGAGCCAGTGTGGTGCTGATCGAACTAGGTGAGGCTCAAAAGAAAAATAATTTAATAATAATCCTACTTATATTAAAAATGCGAAAGTTTGTGAGGATGTTTGGATGTTTGTGGTTCAATCACGCCCAAACGGCTAAACGGATGTAGATGAAATTTGGCACAGAGGTAGATTATAGTCTGGAATAGCATATAGGCTACTTTTTATCTTCATAGGTACCTACCACGCGAGCGTAGCCGCGGGCGGAGGTTGACAATTTGAGTTATTTAACAAGCTTACCGGATATAGGAACGTTGGTCGTCCAGCAGCGAGGTGTGCAGACGATATCGCAAGCATCGCGGGCCGCAACTGGATGAGGCTTGCACAGGATTGAGGAGAATGGCACATACAAAGGGAGGCATATACCCTGCAGTGGGTGAAGTCAGGCTGTGGATGATGATGATGATGAACAAGCTTACCGTATCCTCGAATTGGTGATCTGGTTCACCTTCATAGCGTACAGGCTCTGGAAGGCCTTGATCAGCTCCAAGTAGCTGGTCGGCGTCACGTAAACCTTCCTGCGTTGGTCCGCGTAAAACCTGAAAACAAAACATATACTTATTTTTATTTTTATTTTTATTTTTTATTTTATTTTATTTCAGTTCAATTGCTTGCTGCACTTACAGTTTACACCAACGCGTCCAGCAAGCCATTCACAATGCACTTAAAAAAGGGCACTTATAATAATAATGATGACATATACTTATATTATACTATTTAAAGTAGCTTAAGAAGCATGTTATACATGTACATATGTACGCTTTTGTACTGTCCATAATTTAACTTCAAGTCCTACGTACTCCAGGTAGCTGCCAAGTACAAAGAGGTGTTCCTCGCGCCCGAATTTTGGTCAGCTGGAGTTGTCTACCGTCGCTACAGAGACGCTCTCACGATCAAGAAAGTCCCTGACTCTAGATGTGGTGTAGTTATTTAAGTTTAATATTATATGTATGTTAGTCTGTAAGGTATTTATTAATATGGGCCATGGCATATTACACACGTTTGTGTAATATGTCAAGTAGCCTGAAATAAAGATATTAATTAATAATAATAATAAATAATGATAATAACATTATTTGTTTCAAATAGTGTTGTGTTCCTGCGGTGAGTAAGGTTGCTAGAGCTCGTTAGGGGGAAGGGGGTTCGGGGTCGGCAACGCGTGCGTGATGCCTCTGGTATTGCAAGCGGTCATAGGATACGGTAACCGCTTACCAACAGGTGGACCGTATGGTTGTTTGCCACCTCAGTGGTATAAAAAAAATATATAAAAAAAAATGACTAAGCAACTGACCGAATCGCGAAAGTACTGGTATCTAAATATGGATCCCTATTTTCTCGTTCTAAATTGGAGCAGCCCGCCTGGAGAGGTACCTCTACCTTACAGAAGATCGCGGCCAAATAACATTATTTGTTTCAAATAGTGTTGTATTTTGGCGGTGAGTAAGGTTGCCAGAGCTCTTTAAGAGGAGGGGGGTTTGGAGTCGGCAACGCGTGCGTGATGCCTCTCGTATTGCAAGCGCTCATAGGTTACGGTAACCACTTCCCAACAGGTAGGTAGAATTGGTTTGGAACTTAATTGTATAAAAAATATAAAAAAAACTCTGTACAAAAAAGGCTCTATTCCTCAATACATAAGGTTTTAAATGATCTGACATCGCTCTTGAAAATCCACATGAATGGACTGTCTTATTTTGGACTCTATTTCTATCAGAATAAGGTAATAACTCGCCTGTCGCTGAGTGAAACCACGCTCATGTGGAACAGCTGGCAGATCTCTACACATGCAATTCTCAGTTCATCTCCAACGTTCTCCATCTTGGAGATGAACATTGACGCGACTCGTTCCAAGGCCTCGGGCGGCCATGCTGTGAACCTGAAATAAATATAACTATCACTACCACTACAAAAAAAGATACAAGTCGTCCGCCGCGGTCGACCTAATAATGATTCGAAGCTAGATAACTTTTTATTAAAACCCCGTTTTGGACCTCGATATCAAAGTAATCTTAGCCCTTTCCTTTGATACTCCACTTGGGTAAATATGAAAATTTTCGATTTTTCAAACCAACTTTCATCCTCCGTATCTAATAAATGGCTTCATATTAAAGAAAGAAAGAAGAAAGAAAGAAAATACATTTTGTTTTTTTTTTTTAATAGTGTTGTGTTCCTGCGATGAGTAAGGTTGCCAGAGCTCTTTAGGGGGGGAGGGGGTTCGGGGTCGGCAACGCGTGCGTGATGCCTCTGGTATTGCAAGCGCTCATAGGCTACGGTAACCGCTTACCAACAGGTGGGCTGTATCCTTGTTTGCCACCTCAGTGGTATAAAAAAAAACACACACACACACAAGCACAGCACAAACTAATAAAAAAGACACTAGGTACAGGTTACAATACAAAAGGGAGGAAACAAAACAAAAGTAGGTGGGAAGTAACAAAACTAGAGTATTTATTAGTACGTGCCGAGGTGAATCCGTGAGCCAAAAAAGGTTCCATCTCAGCATTGATGCCGCACACGAAGTGTTATTAAGAAACTAGCTTTCAAACAAAAAAAACCGCATCCAAATCGGTTCACTCAATTAAGAGCTACGGTGGCACCGTACAGACATACACAGCGGTCAAACTTATAACACCCCCCTTAGGTTGAGGATTAAAAATGCGGTTTTTCGGTAGCGCCTGCATAACTCGTATAGTAACGATTAAAGTTGGCTCTAAAAATGATCTTGGGAGCTCACCAGTCGATGGTGCAGCAGTTGATAAGCGAGGGGAACATGCGCAGGCGGTTGCGGAACGAGTCCCCGATGGGGGACATGGCCATCACGATGCGCAGGTTGGCCTTCACGCGCTCCACGTAGAAGCCGAACATGGCCAGTGGGGTAGTTTCGATTTTCTTACCCTGGAACAGAAAATCGGCTTTCGGAGAAAGAAATCATGTTTATTTGACAACGCAATATGTAGTTAGGTAGGTACAACAAAACATAAAAAAAACACACAAAACAAAACTTAAAGTTTTTTATTATAAATAAATTTAATTGAAATACTAGTATTTTCAACGTATCTTAAAACATGCCCTGGAAAAAAGGAATAAGTGTTTGGAATGTATGAAGAAAGCTCTATAATTGACACCCCCCACTTTATTTATCATATCATTTGTACCTACTTATTACTGTTTTGTTAAAACCGCCTTCTGGACCCCTGTATCTTAGCAACCCCTTGGTCGATTTAGTACATATTTTTACCAGTAAATTTTGGTACTTAGCACAACCTATTGACATACTAAACTCCATGCTGATCGGATTGGTGGATCGAAAGTTACGTTACAAATATACATACAAACATACAACGCCGATTCGTTTAATATATTTAGATTTGTTTAATAGATCTTCGCTTACTCGATCAATTAGTAGGATTTGTAGGAAGTAGGATTACTCACCGCCTCCCTGACGGCCGCTTGCATTTTGTCCAGGATCTCGACCTTCTCGTCCATTCCGTACAAGTTCGGGATGTCGCCAGTATTCAGCAGCATGTTGATGTCTTCCACCATACCTTCGTACATTATCTGTACAAAAAAATATAGTTTTAGAACAAATTACTAATGCTCTCAAACGGTAAACATCGTGAGGAAACTGGCTTGTCCTATAACCTAAAAATTCGAAGACATGTGACGTGCACGAAAGGAGCCTTTAAGAAGCGCACTTTAATCCTTTCACTACACTGATTCTTTCACCAACGGCCATAGGCCCTTTTGAGGGCCACCATACCTCAACCTGGTCATTATCTCCCTGCCCTTGTCCCACTTCATGTGGGGTCGGCACAACATGTTTTTCTCTTCCACTCCCCTCTATCAGCCGTCATATCAGTATTCACTCCTTTCTTACTCATGTCATCTTTCACACAGTCTATCCATCTTTTCTTTGGTCTACCTCTCCCCTTATATCCTTCCACATTCATATTTAACACTCTTCTAGTCACATGGCATTCTTCCCTCCGCATGACATGCCCATACCACGCTAACCTTTTGCTCTTCAACTTCTCAGTCACTGGCGCTACTTTCAAACTTCCTCTGATGTACTCATTCCGTATCTTGTCCATTCTAGTCACTCCACACATCCATCTCAACATTCTTATTTCCGCAGCATGCACTCTTCTTTCATCCGTCCCTGTGGTTGCCCAACACTCAGATCCATACAGTCTTATCCATACTGGTCACCGACTATAATACAGGCATGACCAAAAAAGAATGAACAACCTTGGTTCTGAAAGCTAGGTCGTGGGTCAACCAGGACTGGCGTAACCTGACGTAACGTACCTGATTGTCAGCAAACAAGAAGACGAGTGGTTTCCCGATGATGCCCGCCTTCATCAGCATCTTCCTGATATCGTCGCGCCATTCCGTTTGTCCGTACACGCGAGATATCTCTATCTACGACATTAAAATAGAACCCATTTATTTATTTTTATTTTAACCGATGCCAAAAAAACAGCACTCACAATTACTAATCGTATGGTTTAACTATACTAAGTGTTGATGTCCTATGGAATTCCTGAAATCAAACCCATAAAGGACTTTTTATACTACCTGCTCGTCAATGGCATATTATGTGTCATGCAAACCTTTCCTAAAGTAAGTCATTACAGACCTACGGTCTAGCCGGGTCATAATGTTGTACTAAATTTGATTATTTCCCATGGGACATAATGTGATTTGAATTTGGAATGCAACCCATGTAGTCGTGCTTGATCGAGGTTGGTTTCAAAAATGTTTGGGTGCAATGAGTTTTTATTCTAATTAGGCTGTATGTTATCATTTTCTTTGCACTGCCTACAAATTTAAAAAAAGAAAAACATGAAAACTTTTTACGAATTTTCACCCGCGCTCGAAGAAGGATTTATTCGAATGTCGAACTGACCACTACAGAATAGACTACAAAAAAAGAAAATGTGTGCTGTGCTGTTATCTACACCGAAATTCAGTTTCGATTCGAATAAACTTCTAAAAAATGTCGAGTGACGACGACTGTGATTTTGATTCGACTCCAGAATGCATACAATCTGAAGCCTCTGGTATAGTTGGAAACTTACTTCCAGAAAAATCATTTCTATCTACTTAACAGTCATTGTTTTCAATTGCCTCGCAGAAAGTATAAAAAGTAGAGTATGCATCGCGGGCTTAAATATGTATTTGTCTTGGGCAATCTTGAATCCCTCGTTCTCGGGGTTCAATATAGCGCCCGCGACATAATACACTACTTTAAGCCCTTGTTGCATAATCTACTATTAAAATAGCCCACGTGAACGAAGTCGTGAAAAAGGATCATCGAAAAAAATGTTAGGCGCGCGCGCCTTGTATTTTAGGAACAGGCGTAGCTTCACCTAGTTTCCCAGCCATTTTATGGAAATAAACGCCATTTGACTTTGACCTACTCTTTTTTTCGATAAAATCGAGTTCCTTAGTTAATTTGCTTCTTCATTACCTGGATAACATTCATCTCCAGAATGCTGGCAGCTAGTTTAACGGCACTACTTCTGCCGCTGCCACCCACACCCACGAGGAGGAGGTTACCTTTTACAGAAAATAAATAAAACGTTGATGCATTACATTGCGCGCTCAGCTGCGAACGGTTTCATTTACGGCCAATGCACGAGTACTCGTACTTTTTTCGAAAATAATTTATCCCTCTCAGGGCCTTAGGATTTTTTATTTTTTTTTAATCTACCGCTCGAGTTTAATGTCGAAAAAAGTCACAGAAAAATATGGTCAATAAACTTTCCTTTGTCAAATCAATACGTATACAGCAGCCTTTCTAAAACTGGGTGAAAATGCCCCCTTTTGGGCGGTGGAGGCCTTAAGTTCCTTGGGGGGCGTTGACGCGGTTTACTGGTGTTAGAACGTTTCGTTGTTAGGAAATTTTAAAGAAAAAAGAACGCTTATCAGCTTAAAACGGTAAGTCAGTCTAACAAACCCACGTAAAGGCAAACGCAGCAGAGTTTGTTTTATAGTATGATGGGTAATAATAAATAAATAGATATTCCGGACATATCACACAGGGTCAACTGATCCTAAACTAGGCATAGCCTGTACTATGGGCACCAGAGACTGATATACATAATAGATAAATATTTAACACCCAGACACAGAACAAATATCTGTGTTAATCACACAAATGTTTGTCCAGTGCGGGAATCGAACCTGCAACCTCTAGCGCAGAAGGCAGAGTTACGATCAACTGAGCTATGAGGCCAGTAATGATGAAGAGTCTCACCGTTATCCTGCAGCAGTACCCTGGTGCACCGCGATATGTGGTCGAGCGCGTAACGGAACATCACCAGCGCCATCGGGGACGAGGACACCACGTTGTACTCCTCCAGGTAGTACTCCATCTTGACAGCCATATCGTCTAGATCCATCACCTAGGTGCGAACAAGGTGAAATGACAGGCAAATGAGACTCAAAGGGCCTAAGGGCCTAAAGTCGTTGAGCAGGTAGAAACAGTTGTACTTTTTACAGCGGCGCGAACGGCGCTTTAAGCCGATTGGTAGTCCCAAAGATTATCACATAGATGGGAAGTGGCTCAGTAGTTTAATGTGCTACAGCATCCCCGTATCTAGGGGAAGGTTGCGGGTTCAAAATACCGCCAGACGATTATTTTTGGAATATTAAAAAATCTTACTAAAGTTTGCGGATTGAAAGCCGTTGAGTTCAGGCCTCATAAGACCAGTCACTCTGGAAATCTGTGGAGGTCTAGTAAGCGTCCTACGGCCGACACGATGATAATAATGTCCATCATTATGAGGTCTTAGGGTCACCCGATGGACCGACGACTTTGTGAAGGTTGAGGAAAGTCGGAATGGATAGATAGATAGATAGATAGATAAAAAATTTATTTGGCACTACAGACACACACAATTAACAATTAACAATAAACAATTTTAAACTAAAGTACATACATTAGGTAGGTATCCATAATCAATAGAGCAATTTTTTTTAAAAAAGTAGGTATCTTAGAGTAGGCAAGTTTGCGTGTGCTGCAGTACGACAAATAGGCTATGGCTCAGTGAAATATTTTGCTTAAAAGCAAAAACACTGATTTTCAGCCAAAACCTGATCGAGAGCGAGCAGAACGGAGAAGGCTCAAGACTGTTCGTCATAGAACTCTTTGGGGGAGGCCTATATCCAGCAATGGACTTCATCAGGCTGATGATGATGATGATGAGGGTCACCTGGTCATATATCTTCGGATCAGCATCAGGCTCCATATAGTTGCCGAAGAAGATGTTAGCGGCGTGCTTATTGCTCAGTTTCTCTCCTTCCGGGATGTACCCGAGCTCGTTCATCACCTGATCCATGTGCACGCGGAAGTTGCCGTACACCGCTTTGTACACCAGATCGAAGAGTTTCAACCTGTGGGAAGGATAGCTCTCAAAATAATGCTTAGGTATGTAGGCTACGCGATGCATGACGATATAGAAATCATTTATTTATGCAAACTGTCTGTACACAACAAGAACAAAAGTAAAACACACACTAATACAAAAACCACAGCAGTAGACAGTAAGAAACAAAACAAGTGTAGGTACAAGGAACGGTAAAAGTAGCTATCGCACTTCCCACTTGCTTGCTGTTTCACTGATTATTTCTTAGTCATCCTGTGTATTAGGTCAGTGACCAGGTTGATGTATGGTGGCCCTGTAAAGGGCCTATGACAGTCGGTGAAAGAATCAGTGTAGAGAAAGGATTAAAGTGCGAATCTAAGGAGAGGTTTCTATGACATGCCGGTTTCCTCTAGAGCTCTAGTACAGCGCACATACATGGAATACACATTGAATACAATACATGGATGGAATGGAAAATCCATTGATGCACGACCGGGATTCAAACCCACGACCAAGACCCACTAAACCCACTAATACTATGAAAGTTTGTAAAGATGTGAAGATGTTTGTTTGGCATTTATGCTGTAAATAACCTGGAATAACATAGCTACTTTTCCACCGGGTAACACGCGAGCGAAGCCGCAGGCGGAAACTAGTCAGGTAAAGTTTTGGTACCGCGTTGGGCGCCAAAACGACGCAAGCGGAAGCCAGTCAGGTATAATTTTAATACCACGTTGGGCGCCAATAGTAACACGCCACTTACCTATCAGCATCATCCACCAGCCGGTCGTAGAACACGCGATATGTCTCGTGCACCCACAGTATCACCATCTTGTTCATCTCCTTCATATGCGTGGCGGGCACCAACAGAACACCTTTTATAACCCGTGCGAAGTCTCGCAAGTTAAACAGGTAGTGGCACTTGCTTGGAGTGGGTAGAAACTGGACGGTGACCATTTTGTATACCTCCATTGTTGCTGATACTATCGTCTGCGAAGGGAATTACTTTCAAAATAATTAAATTTATAAACACGAACAGCGAGCTTACAGTTAAAAAAGTATTTAAAGAAATATTATACAAAACATATCATCATCAGCCTTTAGAATTCCACTGCTGGAAATAAGCTTCCCCCAAAGAGTTCCATGCCCTACTTGTACTATGATAGGATGGGGGGGAAGTTGGACCACAACCCACAACGCTGGTCCAGTGCGGGTTGGTGGGTGGAGCGCCAGAGCCTTGTTCGATGAACAGCAGGGTGCCCCATGGGCCGTTGAGGTTGGCTTAGGTTCCGAACCGTATTATTTAGTAACCTGCCACTAAGCCAGCCATCCGCCTTACAGATGATCGCAGCCAAATAACATTATTTGTTTCAAATAGTGTTGTGTTTTGTCCTGTGGTGAGTAAGCTCTTAAGGTGTGGAGGGGTTCGGCAGGCAACGCATTAGCAATGCTCTAGGTGTTGCTGATGTCAATAGGCGACGGTAAGCACTTACCATCAGGGGGGCCGTAAGCCTGTTTGCCTCCGTATAACATAAAAAAAAAAAGCCAGCTAGGCTCCTTTGAAGAGCAAACCCTTAATGAATACTGGACATACCTTGCTCGTCCTCATGAGTGTGTCGCTGAATCCTTTCGCGAAGTGCCAGTCCATGATGGTGCAGAAGATCTTGTTCAAGGTGTTATCCTCAAAGGAATCCAGGGTGATGAGAAGCATGTGGCGCGTCAGGCGAGACGTGATCAGGTTGGAACCGCCTCCGGGGGGCAACATTGCTGATACGAATAACTGTCAAAAAAGGTTTAGTAACCGTATGAAGGGTATGGTAACGGTAGTTAAGAGGATACAACAATCATAATAAATTGTCGAGTGGGCGGAGTGAAGAAAGTGACAGCGCTATGTACTGTAATTGAATGCGGAAAGAGATAGCAAGCGTTAGAAGGCGCTCGAAAGTAATCGACGTAAGCGACATATAAGAAAATAGCGATTATCTCAAAAACTATCTATTTTTTTTTAAAGTGTCTTGGATTTAGGTAGCCAATGCTATGGTCTAACAAAATATTTTAAAAAAAGTTATTTTTGTTAGATAATCTCAGAGTAATTTCGAAAAAAACTGTTGCAGAGGAACCAAACCTAAAAAAATTAATCTATCGAGAAAAGTTTTACCAATCGCGTTTCTGTCTTGGATTTACGTAAATAAAACGCTCTAGTTATCTTTGTCATTAAAATCAAAACTGTGCGTTTTGCGGTTATTGAGAAAAAACAATAGTAGAGTGGTAGATAGGTAGATTATTGCCTAATTACTTACTTACTTGCCTAACTTCTTTGTTTCCTGCCTGTGCTGCTCACGTATGTTTCGAAAAAACAATACATCTATTTATACATATATCTGAGTGAGAAATCTCTGCAGCGAAATTAAAGAGTGAAAAAGAAGGAACCAGTGACATGACAAACGGTTTAAAGTTCACCGAGCACTAACCACATCGACGACCTCCTGCTTGACCATCTCCTTAAGGTCGTACCAGTGGCCGTGGTCGATCCACTGCCGGATCAGCTCGAGGGGAGGCTGGGCCGCGTACGTCTCCTTCTGCGGCATGCTGAGGTCGTCCACGAATAGGACACACTGTGAAGGGTGCCAAATCATCATCATCATCATTTCAGCCGTACGACGTCCACTGCTGAACATGGCATCCCCCACAGGCAGAGTGAATTTCTTATCATGTGGGGGGATTTGCCCTTACTCACCACGCTGGGCATGCGGGTTGGCGAGCGCAGTTAGAGCTATCGTTGTTAAAATGAGGGACGCTGCTGCTCATCTCCCAGCTTTTTTCCCTTAGTCGCCTCTTACGACATCCGCGGATAGGTAGATGTGGAGGGGCCTATTCTTCAGCCGGGGCCACCACGGCCAAATAACTCATCACTAATGCAAGACCTACGTCGCTCGCAGGCATAGTTTATTTATTTATTTATTTACTAGCTTCTGCCCGGTGCTTCGCGCGCGTGGTACCTGGATAAAAAGTAGGCTATATGCTATTCTAGGCAAAGAACTATATCTATTCAAAGTTTCATCGAGATTGCTTGAGCCATTACGGCGTGATTGAACCATAAATTCCAACCTAGATTGAATTCTGACCTTGAAATGATTCTTGTAGGCTTGGTCGCGAGGAACAGGCGTAGCTTCACCTAGTTTCTAAGACGTTTCAAAGTGATCCTAGTGATTTTATTGAAATAAATGCCTTTTGACTTTAACTTTGACTTTGAACCATCTATATATCCAAACATCCTCACAAACTTTCGCATTTATAATAATAAAAGGATTATATTTTTTATATTGTTGAAAAATATACGCAGCATCCATGTTTATTTAGTGAAACTCTAAAAACAATGTGCTATACCTTTTTGCCCATAGATGGGCCAAAAACACCTTTGCGCCGTCTGTCCACCTTTGACATGATGATATCTTGAGTCTGAAATCAATTACGGATACATTAATAAGGAGAGTAGGCTGCTCAGAGAAAGAAAGAAAGAAAGAAAGAAAATACATTTATTTTGGACACACAAGCACGGCACTACACAAGAAAAAAAGACACTACAGGTTACAATACAAAGAGGTAGGTAGGAAACAAAACATAAGTAGGTAGGAAGTAACAAAACTAGGGTATTCATTAGTCGGTGCCTAGGTGCAGAGCTGCTAGAACCTAAATTACTATCCTGAAGGTATGTTACTACGTGACGGGTCCTGCCTGAAAACCAGCGCTGCTTCGCATTGCACTTTGACATGTAAAGCAGCAACAAGCTGAGTCAGGGCCTGTTTGGCTGCACCCGACACAGAACGAGACTGGTTGACTCCTGCTGGATATCTGCATACCTATAGAAACTAATATTATGTAGGTACCTACTATTCTATTATATTTGCCTATTTTTCTTTGTGCTGAATAAATTATTTTCCTCGTTTCTATAGGTGGGTTGGTGTCTACTAGGTTTGTACTTTGCCCGTTCTGTGTTTTTGTGTGTATGTCATGTTTTATCTTTTTAACATACATACATACATACATAAGTACATAAAATCACGCCTGTTTCCCAGAGGGGTAGGCAGAGACCACGGTTTTCCACTTGCTACGATCCTGACATACATCTTTTGCTTCATTCACTCTCATCACATTCCTCATATATGCTCGTCGGTTTAGGGTACTCATGACCTGGCCTTTTTCCAAAACATCACCGATTTGGTCACTAAACGTACGCCTAGGTCTTCCCCTTCCAACGGTCCCATTCACACTCGCCTTGTACACCTGTTTCGTCAATCTTCTTTCGTTCATTCTCTCTACATGACCAAACCATCTCAGCATACATTTCTCAATCCTCATCACTACGTCTTCTTTCACCCCACAACGCACTCTTATCACACTGTTCCTCACTCTATCTTTCAAAGTTACTCCACACATACTTCACAAAGCTCTCATTTCCACTGCCAAAATCACTTGAATCACTTTTTAACAAATATTTTTTATACATTACTAACTGGTGCCCGCGACTTTGTCTACGCAGGATTAGTATTTCGAGAAGCTTATATTAGGTGGCGTAGATTTTTCCCTACTTACTTGACACTTAACGTCATATTTTGGACAATTCACACAATATCTTTATAAATTGTAGCCTATGTGTTATTCTGATGTATAAGCTATATTATTGTGAAGTTTCATTAAAATCCATTCAGTAGTTTTTACGTGAAAGAGTAATAAACATCCATCCATCCATACTAACAAACTTTCGCGTTTATAATATTGTTTATAATATGTTCACTGACCTGGTTAGCACTTGTCCTAGCAGAGAAGTTGATGGTGTTCGTAATGTACCTCTCTTTAGGCAGAGACAGTAGGAAGTTGAGGACTAGTGACGATTTGCCGGTACCGGTCGGGCCGACCAGCAGGATCGGTATCTTGGACTTCACCATCTTGGACACGAAGTAGCGCAGGCACGCGTTCTCGTTTGTGAGGATTATGAGGTCGTTCACCTGGATATTCAAGGTACATTCTTAAGAAGCTGCACTGATTATAAATAACATTATTTGTTTCAAATAGTGTTGTGTTCCTTACTCAGGTTGCCAGAGCTCTCTAGGGGGGAAGGGGGTTCGGGGTCGGCAACGCGTGCGTGATGCCTCTGGTATTGCAAGCGTTCATAGGCTACGGTAACCGCTTACCAACAGGGCCGTATGCTTGTATACCAACTAAGTTGTTTAAAAAAAAAAAACTGATTCGTTCTTGGTCATACTGTATTTGGTCAGTCACTAAGAGGTAAAGTGGTGAAAGAATCAGTGTAGTGAAAGGATTTCCGAGATTCAAACCCACGACCTATGAATGGGAAGGCGGGGCCACTACCACCTATCCACCATTGCTCTAACACCCGACTAAAAAAAGTGTAAGTTATACAAGGTGAAGAAACAAATAATTTTATTTGGTTGCGATCTTGACTGGCTTCATAGCTCAGTTGGTAGTAACTCTGCCTTCTGCACTAGAGGTCGCGGGTTCGATTTCCGCACTGGACAAACATTTGTGTGATGAACACAGAGGCGGAGATACCTCCCCAAGCGGGCCGCTCCAATTAAGAGCGAGAAAATCTCGCTGTGCCCTACCTCCAGGGACTGAATGACCCGAATATAAAGGTACCTTTAAATAACGATATGACGTCATAACCATAAATTCCGTTTACCCGAATATTTCTCTACCGATAAATGTAACGGTACCGGAAAATCTGGATTTGCAGTTCATTGCCCAAAATAAATAAAGGTTTATAAAGATATTCTTTGATGAAACGCCGGCACCCCTCCACCGCGGCGCGACTGTCCTAGCGAACTAGACGCGGCTCAAAATTTCGGTACCGAAATCTACCGGTATGAAATAACGGTACCGTAATGCCCTATCGGTATAGCATAATGGTACCGAAATGTTTTAAAGTACCAGTACCTATAACCTCAACCGCTTTCAGTCCTTGCCTACCTCCACCTAAAAAAATAATTTACTTTAGCATTGGGTAGCAGTGGCATTTCCTTCTCCAGCTCAACCCAGGGTATCCAGGTGCCGTTGTTCCTCTTATCGTAAACAAAGTCGAAGACGGTATCCTTGTCTTGGAAGAGCTGATTCTTCGTGAGCTTGAACGACTTCGGCTTGGGGTAGACAGCGTTGTTGCCCTCGAGCAGCTTGCGGAAGAAGCTGTCAAATAGCTTGCGACTGTCACCTGTCAAAAATTAAGTCAGTTCGTGTAAACGGAAGATTCTGGCGACATTTTGAAGTCTTTTAAAGACAAGACTCAAGCGTTGATCTGTACTTAAATCTCGATTTGAGTCGAGATTCTAATTCTTGAACAGTATTTATGTATAGATTCAATGATCACAGTTCACCTGAGTAAATGCTTATTCTGAAACGTCAATCAGACGAAATCGGTGCTTGAGTTTAGAATTGATTAGACATTAATCAAATGACATTTTCGTTCCGTTACACGTACTTTGATGCATATTTATACTTCATTTTATAGTTATGTTCTATTTCCACACTGGCTGTTTGAATTTCTGCGTAAAACGAATCGAAAATTATAAATAAATCAAAATGTTAACGAGAACATTTGAGTACAGATTTGAGACTCGATTCAGCTGAGAGTAGTTTATGTACCGTTCTTGAATAGAAGCTATGTTTGAGAAGAGATTCAATACTTAAATAGAGTTCAGCTGATCTGTGATTAAATCTATGCTTGAGTTGTGTCTCTGAATACGAGCCTTTGTGTCTTGTCTTGATAAAATATATAAAGTGTGTCTTATAATAATTATAAGATAATAATTTGACTGTCTTGTCACTGTTTCTTTCAGGTCAGTGACCATCAGGCTTGGCGGCTCTGAAAAGGGCCTATGACCTTCGGTGAAAGAATCAGCGTAGTGAAATGATTAAAGTGCGCCTCTTAGAGGCTCCTATCGTGCACATGTCACATGCCTTCGAATTTTCAGGTTCTAGGACATGCCGGTTTCCTCACGATGTTTTCCATCACCTTTTGAGAGCACTAGTATAGCGCACATAAATTTTCTGAATAGGAAATAATTGGTGCTCGACCGGGCCCACGAACCACGACCTGTGGATCGAAAGGCCGAACCACTACCACCATTCCACCAGTTTTAGTAGGCCCCTTGATCTGATATAATACCTGCGTATGAACGCTAAAAAACCTTTATGATAAAGGTAGCACAAGGCTTGGTTCCCAAAAATCCTTCTCCCATAATGGATCTTAGACAGGCATTACAACACGCAGAAATTAACTTGGCACCTGCGTGGATTGTGCTTTCCCCTTCCACCACACCGCCTACCGCTCTCGCATGCGAGAATGAGACAAAGCATTACAGCGAGGTGCCTAGTTAACTTCTGCGTGTTGTAAGTAATGGTTTTGTGGTGGTTGATTTAGTCCGCGAAATTAACTGTCGGAAGTACCGATGAACTTATGTAGTAGGAACTGACCAGTGATGGTAGCGCAGAGGCCCCACAGCAGAGCGAACACGAAGGTGCACTGGAGCCAGACCGTACTGAACTGCGTCTCGCCCTCCAGCAGGCACGTGAACAGGCGAGAGAACGACTGACGACACACGGATCATCTATTACTTTTGCATCATGGGCAATCGGAAAAAGGTCAGGATAATAGCCTTAACCTAAACCGGGTTCCAAATAACACTGATCGGGGCCCCAATTCTACTAATTCAATGGCGTCAAAATGACAATGGTCCAGTGGTTGACTAGCCTCATAGCTCAGTTGGTAGTAACTCTGCCTTCTGCGCTAGAGGTTGCGGGTTTGATCCCGCACAGGACAAACATTTGTGTGATGAATACAGATGTTTGTTCTGTGTCTGGGTGTTAAATATATATCTATTATGTATATCAGTCTCTGGCACCCATAGTACAGGCTATGCCTAGTTTGGGATCAGTTGACCGTGTGTAATATGTCCGGAATATTTATTTATTTATTTATACAAGTCTCTCACGTAGAACTGATGAATTTCCCCGACGTAGGAGAAGTGGTGACACTTGAGGAGTAGGAACTCGAAGATGGCCGGCACGAGCCAGTCTATCAGCTCCTGGATCAGCTCGAACTGCTCCGGAATCAGCCTCTTGCTGAGGTGCGTGTTGTACGACTCGAGGAATGCTCTCCAACCTATAAAAATATCCGATTCGAATTCAAATGGTGTTTATTTCAATAAAATCACAAGGATCACATTGATATGTCTTAGAAACTAGGTGAAGTTACGCCTGTTCCTCACGATCAAGTCTAGAAGAATCAGGCAACAAACACGGCGCGCGTGCCTATCTGTTTTTTCGATTATCCTTTTTCACAAAATGTAATGTAGAGCTTCAGTGTGGTGCCGATCGAACAAGGTGAGGATCAAAATAAAAATAATCAGTTATTAAATAAAATCTTATAAAAATGAGAAAAAATAACTGCTGAATAATTGAGTTTAAATTGATTTAACCACAAAAAGATAGTGATTTTTGGAGAGCGGCTACCATCGCCTATTGACATCAGCAACACCTGGAGCATTGCTAATGCGTTGCCTGCCCCGAACCCCACCCCCCCTAGAGAGCTCTGGCAACCTTACTCACCACAGGAACACAACACTATTTGAAACAAATACTGTTATTTGGTACCTCCAGTGGCGGATTTGCAGTCTTGGCCGCTCTAGGCCACCCCTTTCTCAGCACCCATCATATAGACTAGGTACCTACATAATGAATCTACTTTATTGCCAACTTTATATAAATCGAAATCAGACCCGACGAAATCTTTTCGAAGCTGCATGTCTTATGTATAAGCTAGTAGTATTAAGTCTATGGAGCAGCCTTTTAAATATTTAGGTACTTTGCATTTGATTTATTTCTTGCTATTATCAGTGTTTTTTTGTCCTGATTTGCTGCCCCTAATATCTGGCCGTGGTGGCCCCGGCTAAAGAATAGGCCCCTCCACATCTCTATCCGCGGATGTCGTAAGAGGCGACTAAGGGAAAAAAGCTAGGGGATGGGCAGCAGCGTCCCTCATTTTAAAAACGATAGCTCTAACTGCGCTCGCCAACCCGCATGCCCAGCGTGGTGAGTATGGGCAAAACCCCCCCACATGATAAGGAATTTGCTCTGTCTGTGGGGGAGGCGATGTTCAGCAGTGAACGTCGTACGGCTGAAATGATGAATATCTGGCCGCCCTAGGCGCGGGCCTACTGGGCCTTAGGGCAAATCCGGCACTGGGTGCCTCCCCAGGTAGGCAGCTCCAATTTAGAGCCGAGAAGCTCGCTGTGCCTTCCTTTCAAAATTGTTGTAATGAGTAGACTGACCGAGTTGCTCGGGCTCCATGTAGATCATGCCGCAGCGCGACACGGTGGCCGGCGACGCGAACTCCAGGTCCGCCGGCTCGAAGATCAGGTTCATTTTGTTCGTCATCTACAACACCAAACACTCAGTCAAAGTCAAAAGGCATTTATTTCAATAAAATCACTAGGATCACTTTGAAACGTCTTAGAAATTAGGTAGAAAGTATATGTGGAGTAACTTTGAAAGATAGAGTGAGGAACAGTGTGATAAGAGAGCGTTGTGGAGTGAAAGAAGACGTAGTGATGAGGATTGAGAAAGGTATGCTGAGATGGTTTGGTCATGTAGAGAGGATGAACGAAAGAAGATTGACGAAACAGGTGTATAAGGCGAGTGTGAATGGGACCGTTGGAAGGGGAAGACCTAGGCGTACGTTTAGTGACCAAATCGGTGACGTTTTGGAAAAAGGCCAGGTCATGAGTACCCTAAACCGACGAGCATGTATGAGGAATGTGATGAGAGTGAATGAAGCAGAAGAGGTATGTCAGGATCGTAGCAAGTGGAAAACCGTGATCTCTGCCAACCCCTCTGGAAACAGGCGTGATTTTATGTATGTATGTAGAAACTATGTGAAGCTATGCCTGTTCCTCGCGACCAAGCCTACAAGAATCACCGAGTCTTGAACCCACATCCGCGTCAGTGTGGGTATCAGAAACTACGAGCACCATAATGCAGTCACCATCAAAAGTAAATAAACAAATATTCCGGACATATCAGACACGGTCAAGTGATCCCAAACTAGGCATAAACCTGTACTATGGGTACCAGATTCTGCTCTAAATATACATAATAGATGTATATTTAACACCCACACACAGAACAAATATCTGTGTTAATCACACAAATGTTTGTCCTGTGCGGGAATCGAACCCGCGACCTCTAGCGCAGAAGGCAGAGCTACTGCCAACTGCGCTATGAGGCTAATCAAATGATGATGAAACCAAGATTATTTTAGTTTCATCATTTCGGTTGGTTTATCTAGGCGCAACATTCGATGTGATCTAAATTGCACCTAAGCATGGTAGTCATCCAATACAAAGAGTGCTTGCTTGTCGTGTCACTGATTCTCTCATGGTCCTGTATTATGTCATTGACCATGTTGGGGGTATGGCCTTGAAAAGGGCCTATGACCGTCGGTGAAAGAATCAGTGTAGTGAAAGGATTAAAGTGCGCCTCAGAGGCTCCTTTCGCGCACATGTCATATGCCTTCAATATTTTAGGTTCTAGGACATGCCGGTTTCCTCACGATGATGTTTTCCTTCACCGTTTGAGAGGACTAGTATAGCGCACATAATTTTTTCATAAAAATCCATTGGTGCACGATCGGGATTTGAGCCTACGACCTATAATAACACCACAACCTAACCTATAATAATAGAATAATAACACAGCGTGTTAGCACTAGTTACCTGGATGATCTCGCCGCTCATGAGGCAGAGTTTCTTGTTGTCGTCGAGCACGGTGTTCATGTTCTCGATCCAGACGGCGTCCACCGGTCCATCGAACAGGATCCATTTGCGGTCGCGAGTTATCGACATGGCGTATTCGCGAAACGCTATCGCTAGAACACCGTCTGACCTGTGCATTAAATTACATAGATATCCTACTCAGCCTATCCTATCCTACTGGATAGATTAGGACAGGGTGAGTAGGACATCTATGTATCCTACTTCCTCATCCAAAATCAATTTATCGATTTTTCCATATAACGCCAATTTCTGGATTGATGACCTTTGTCCATAACTACACTAATTATGGATAAGCCCTTATTTATAGCCGATGAATTAGATAATTCTGATATCGCTTTCTCATTTGAATGTAGAGTCGAAGAGTTCCTTCAAAGGACTCAAATAAGTGCCTCTGATTTTACTGTGGTTACCCAGAATATAAGGAGTATTTACCGCAACTTTGATGACTTACTTATAACGCTTGATGGATTATCTTTTGATGTAGACGTAATTATTCTGACAGAATGTAGACTTCAATTGTCGCGACCTGTACCTTACCTTCCTAACTACAACTCGTTTACTACAACGAACCACATGAACCAATGCGATGGAGTTGCAATTTATTTTAAAAATAGTCTCAATGCTAATATTCGTGAAATTAAGTTAGTTAATGCGTCATGTTTGGAAATTAAAATGTATAATATGGTCATAATATGCATCTACCGCTCTCCATCAATGGGTAATGCTGAAGAGTTTATTAATTCATTGACTGATCATCTTGAAACTCTAAAAACATTTGAGAGTATAATTATTATGGGAGACATCAATATTAATATCATAGCTAAATTAGACGAGCGTAGTAGTGACAGGAATAACAGACTCAATTATCTTAACGCACTTTCTCTCCACGGCCTACTTCCTGGTCACTACTTACCTACAAGAATCAACAGCTGTCTGGATCACTGCATAATCAAAATAAATAAAATCAAAAATGCTGCTACTATTGCTGTTCTTGAAACATCTACTACTGACCACCGCATGCTTATACTCTCTCTTACTAAAGTTATAAACCTAAATAAAATACCTAAAACTAAAATAAAAACAGACTATGTACAAGCTTTGAGAGATCTGGAAATGAATCTCATAGACACATTGAACTTAAATGATCCGAGAATTCTGTGTAACCTACTAATAGGTAACATTCAAAAATCTCTTAAGGATAACACAAGATTAATCTACATTCCCAAAAGTAAGCGAATTTTAAAACCCTGGATGACAGAAGGGATCTTGCGCTGCATAAAAAATAGAAACTCTATGCAGAAAAAACTTAAATCCGATCCACATAATGAAGTTTGCAGAATCACATTTAAAAGGTACCGTAATTACTGTAATAATTTAATGAAAAACCTGAAGCGGAAATATGAAAGAGATTTACTAGCTAATTCTGCAAAAAATAGTAAGACACTCTGGAAATCCATAAATAATATTACTAATTATAAAGCCCCGAATACTCCTAATACCTCTCTTCTTAATATACGACCTACTTCAAAACAATCAGTTGACTACGTAAACTCATACTTCGCAAATATTGGACAAGCTCTAGCTGAAAACATGCCTCTACAATATCATGTTACTGGGGACTCCTCTCTAACTCTACCTTCACCCTCCCATCACCCGACATCTTTTGTTTTACTGGATACCGACTTCGATGAAGTGCTTAGTATTATTACAAGCCTTAAAACTAATAGCGCCCCAGGTTGGGACAATATTTCAACATCTTTTTTAAAATTGTCGAAACACCTCCTGATTAGTTGTATCTGTCGTCTTATTAATCTCTGCTTTGACACAGGAATATTTCCCAATGAACTTAAACGTTCAGTGGTGACACCTATCCATAAAGGAGGAAACAGAGATGATGTTAATAATTACCGTCCAATCTCCGTATTGCCTTCTCTATCAAAAGTTAATAAATATCAGGCTCCTAAATTACTTAAATAAATATAAACTACTTTCTAAATTTCAATTTGGTTTTCGGCAAGGCTTATCGACGGAAGACGCTATTTCAGAACTAACTAATATAGTCACAAATCAAGTAGATGCAAAACAAAAATGCCTGACAGTATTTCTTGACCTTAGGAAAGCATTTGACACCGTCTCTGTCCCGATTCTCTTACAAAAGCTGGAGAAATTTGGTATTAGAGATATGTCACTTTCATTATTAAGCGATTATCTCAGCGAAAGAAGGCAAAGTGTAAAGATTGGTGATTTTGTGAGCGAGGATGTCCCCATCTCTTACGGTGTCCCGCAGGGGAGCATACTGGGTCCGACCCTGTTCTTAATGTATATTAACGACTTGTGTGATATGAAAGTAGATAATGGATACATTTTTTCCTACGCAGATGACACTGCCATCGTTTTTTCGGGTGACTCTTGGAGTGAAGTTAAACAAGCAGCAGAAAAGGGACTCAGAAAGATAGATCTTTGGCTAAGACAAAATTTGCTTACGCTTAATATAGATAAAACTAATTATATATGCTTCACTAAGTATATAAGCACTCAACCCGACTCTACTTTTAGTATTAAAATTCATAGATGTGCCCTTAATAACCAGTGTTGCGATTGTCCAAAGATCGACAAAGTAGCCCGTACCAAATATCTTGGAATAATGATAGATCAACGGTTAACCTGGCACTCCCATATAGAACTTCTCATGAACAGGACTAGAAAGCTAACATGGATTTTCAAGAATTTAAGATATGTTGCTCCCCCCGCTCTACTTAACAAGATATACACAGCTTTAGTAGAATCTACTCTTACTTACTGCATACCTATTTGGGGCGGAGCTGCAAAAACTCACATCATTGACCTTGAGAGGGCCCAGAGGTCTCTTCTTAAGGTAATGTCATTTAAACCCTACAGATATCCTACCGAAAGCTTATACCTCGAATCTGATTTACTCTCTGTCCGTAAACTGTATATTCTTAATTCTGTATTTAAAAATCCATAAAACTGTAGACTTCGACCCTGCAAAGCTCCTCAACAGAAGGAATAGTATAGTTATAAAAAATACACAGGTTAAATCTACTTTTGCATCAAGACAATACCTTAGGCGATCTACTTATCTATATAATAAAATAAATCATATTATTAACATTTACCCTATGAAACTCTATGATTGCAAGTTTGAACTTACTAAATGGCTTAAGTGCTTATGTTACGAGGATGTGGAGGCACTCCTTCGGGTTGTTTCCTAAATTTTATATAATAATTTATTCAAAATCGATAAATAACTCTCACAGTACGCACACATACACACACACTCACATAGACACACACCCACACACACAACGGTAACTCCTGTTGCCCGGACTCTTAAGAGCCCGGTGTCCTCAAGAGCACCACACACACACACACATACGCACAACACACACACTGGTAACTAACACACATGAACCCACACAAAAACATATGAATAAGACACTCACAGAACATAAGGATTGTAGATTAATAAATTAATTTTAAAATTACTTAATATAATATTATAACTAGTTTTAAAAATTTCATTGAACTCTTTGAGTTTTTAACTTAGACCACACCACGTCGAGCACTCAAGAAATACAACTCAAGGCATTCAATATAAATCTACCCTCAACTTTTAATTTGTTTTTCACTATTTTATTTTTATCTGTGTTGCCCTAATGTTTTAATTGTCAATGTACCTTGTTTTAATTATGGCCTAAAGTAACTAAGGAAGAGCGAGGCCTCCTAGTACAAGTATTATATACTTAAAAGGAGGCTCCGAAATATTGTATATGATAAGATGAACTTTGTGAACGAAATAAAAACATTTGTATTTGTATTTGTATTTGTTGTACTTCCTACTAATATCAAAGTCAACGTCAAAAGGCATTTATTTCAATAAAATCACTAGGATCACTTTGAAACGGTACCAGAGACTGGTATACATAATAGATATATATTTAACACCCAGAAACAGAGCAAACATCTGTGATATCATAGACTAGACCACGAACCGGGCGACGCAGTGTTGGAAGGCCCCCCACCCGATGGACCGACGACATTGTGAAGGTTGCGGGAAGTCGGTGGCTGGAGAAGGCTCAAGACCGTTCGGATGGAACTCTTTGGGGGAGGCCTATGTCCAGCAGTGGACTTCTACAGGTTGGTGATGATGATGATGATATCATAGCCTAGCTTCGAGTGGTTCCTACAAAAAAAGAAGCCTATATGCTATTCTAGGTAAAGAACTCTTTATATTCCTAGTTGCAACTAAATCGGTTGAGCCGTTACGGCGTGATTGAATAACAAACATCCAAACATCCTCACAAACTTTCGCATCTATAATATTGTGTAAAAGGATCATCGAAAATAATGATAGGCGCCAAGCCGTGTTTGTTGCCTGATTCTTCTAGGCTTGGTCGCGAGGAACAGGCATAGCTTCACCTAGTTTCTAAGACGTTTCAAAGTGATCCTAGTGATTTTATTGAAATAAATGCCTTTTGACTTTGACTTGACTTTTGACTTTGTGCCGACCACACATAATGTGGGACAAGGGCAGGAAGAAGAAGGTAAGCGTAACGCTATGGTTAATTATTCGCGCTTGAGCCACACAAAGGTGGACCATATGCTTTCATGCGTCCACAGATACATGTGAATTTAAAAAAAAAAACCTACCACTCATGAGAAGCAGGATCGAAGCATCCATAAAGCTGGCCCATCGTAATAGCCTTCGGGTTGATGATCCTGAAGATGGCTCCGAACTCCTTGTGGCGAGGCGGCGGCTTCATCAGCTGCAGCGCGCGCAGCGAATCCGCCAGCGATTGGTAGGCTTGCGTCTTACCCCCCATCGGGGGGCCCACCACCATGAACCCGTGCCGCACCAGCATCATCTCGTAGATCTGGGGAAATTAGCTTCTTCTTCTTGTCGTGTCACTGATATTTCATCATCATCATCATCATCATCAGCCTTATGAAGTCCACTGCTGAACATAGGCCTACCCCAAAGAGTGCCATCACGAACGGTCTTGAGCCTTTTCCATCCACCGACTTCCCGCAACCTTCACAATGTCGTCGGTCCATCGGGTGAGGGGCCTTCCAACACTGCGTCGTCTTCGTTGCGTTATCTTTCTTGGTCATCGTGTATTAGGTCAGTGTTAGGTTTAGGTATGGTGGCACTGATAAGAGCCTATGACCGGCGATGAAAGAATCAGTGCAGTGAAAGTAGTAGTATGTAGTATGTAGTGTAATGTGTAGTGTAGGAATGTGATGAGAGTGAATGGAGCAAAAGAGGTTTGTCAGGATCGTAGCATGTAGAAAGCCGTCGTCTCTGTCTACCCTTTTGATCTACCACTCCTACCTATCTGCAGACATCGACTGAAGAACGCGAACAAGAAGCACACTGCGAACGTGAGGTCGCCGCAAAGGGCTCCATCTGTAAACCAGCGCCACTTCTTAATGTGTCTTCTTAATGTGTAGCGGCATTATGCTGAGACTATGCCCGTTTTAGCTCACACACACGGGAAACTAATTAGCACTTAAATATTGTAAATGACATAGATAACAACTTAAGTATGTGTTGTTGTTTGTACTGTATGTTATCTGTGTTATGTCTACCTATCTCCCTATCGTTAACCTTTATTCTATTGTTGTTTGTGTCTTCTGCCTGTGTTTGTCAAAATAAATTTATTTAATTTCACTTCACTTCGTGTAAGGCATTAATGCTGAGATGGAACCTTTTTTGGCTCACGCATGCACCTTGGCACCGACTAATGAATACCCTAGTTTTTTACTTCCTACCTACTTTTGTTTTGTATCCTACCTACCATTTGTATTGTAACATGTACCTAGTGTCTTTTTGATTAGTTTATGCTGTGCTTGTGTGTCCAAAATAAATGTATTTTCTTTCTTTCTTACCCCTCTGGGACATAAGCGTGATTGTATGTATGTTCTGTGTACCTGGATGATCTTCTCGAGGTACCACTCCGTGGGCTGCAGGTTGCGTTTCTCCAACTCCTTGTTGATGCAGCGCAGCAGCTCAGCGCGGTCCGGCTGCGGCACCTCCACCCCGGGGAACAGGTCCGAGTATATGCCCATGAAGAGTGGCACATCCTGAGGAACGTAAGGCTGGTTTAGGTTAAAAGGTCTCATAGATTGAACTCCTTGAACTCTCAGAGACCATGAACAATGGAACCATGAACATTATTTGTTTCATATAGTGTTGTGTTCCTGCGATGAGTAAGGTTGCCAGAGCTCTTTAGGGTGGAGGGGGTTCGGGGTCGGCAACGCGTGCGTGATGCCTCTGGTATTGCAAGCGCTCATAGGCTACGGTAACCGCTTACCAACAGGGGGGCCGTATGCTTGTTTGCAAACCTTAAATTTACGATCTTCATTGCCATTACGCAATTGCACCACTGGTCACCCACCTGCGAGAGGAACTTGGCCATGTTGACGTCGATGATGGCTCTCAGCACGAGCTGGGACTCGTCCTTGTCCGGGTAGTTCTTCTTGAGCGCGCCGGCGGCCAGCAGCACGGACTTGACGGCGCGCATGCCGTAGTCGTAGTGGTTCTGCGAGGACAGCTGCTCAGAGCACAGTTTGTACGCCTGCACGATCTTACGGGCCAATCTGGAAATAAATATATAAAAATAAATATTCCGGACATATTACACACGGTCAACTGATCCCAAACTAGGCATAGCCCGTACTATGGGTACCAGAGACTGATATACATAAAAGATATATATTTAACACCCAGACACAGAACGAACATCTGTGTTAGTCACAAATGTTTGTCCAGTGCGGGAATCGAACCCTCTAGCGCAGAAGGCAGTGTTACTACCAACTGAGCTATGAGGCCAGTCAAAAAATATATTTTTTGATTGAAAATTCAAGGAGTTTCATAATATTATCATGTAGGTTGTTGTTGACTGGCCTTATTGCTCAGATGGTAGTAACTCTGCCTTCTGCGCTCGAGGTCGCGGGTTCGATTCCCGAGCTGGACAAACATTTGTGTGATGAACACAGATGTTTGTTCTGTGTCTGGGTGTTAAATATTTATCTATTATGTATATCAGTCTCTGGTACCCATAGTACAGGCTATGCCTAGTTTGGGATCAGTTGACCGTGTGTAATATGTCCGGTATTTTTTTTTTTTAATAGATCCATACGCCATAAGAGAGTTATAATCGTGCCGGGACTATTGATGATGTCGATTGGAATCGGCCAAGCGATATCTATCACGTGTGATCTTAAAATGAAAAAAATATTCAGACGCAATTAGCGATCGCGAATCGGATTATAATGGATATCATAATAATTTGCGTGCCAAATTGATGAAATAATTGATTACATAAGTAAACTAACGATAGTGCATTATTTGATAACAATATTTATGTAGGTAAGACAGAAAATTTGATTTTAAAATTAATAAATAAATAACACTTATCACTAGTGTATCCACGTAGAAACGCCGACAACATGGAAAAGCTAATAACAACAGGCAAAATAGAAATGAAATGAAATCAGTTTATTTGCTAAAACATGGTAGTTGAATATAATCGCTGTTCTTATGCAGTAAGCGGGCGCACATGTTTCTGCTACGCAAGCATGCAAATGTTTTATTTAGTATAGTAGGATTACAATAATTAAAAAATACCAAATTTTAAAATTAAAATAATGTCGTTATGATTACAAATTAAGATACCTAGATATAGAGGGCAAAAGACCGAGAGGGAGGACCCCGAAACGATGGTCTGACCAGGTGTCAGAACAGATTGACATGCCCGTCAACATCGCTCTCCATCAAGCTGAGGACCGTGGCAGATGGAGGAAAATCACAAAACGGGGCATACATGCGCGGAGTCACGATCCTCAAGTATGGGGGAACGATTAAGGAGGAGGATCACTACAAAGTCAAAGTCAAAAGGCATTTATTTCAATAAAATGACTAGGATCACAAACGTCTTAGAAACTAGGTGAAGCTATGCCTGTTCCTCGCGACCAAGCCTAGAAGAATCAGGCAACAAACACGGCTTGGTGCCTATCATTTTTTTCGATGATCCTTTTTCACAAAATTGAATTTAAAGCTTTAGTGTGGTGCCGATCGAACTAGGTGAGGCTCAAAAGAAAAGTTATCTAATTATAATCCCTAATAAATAAGAGCTTATAAAAATGTGAAAAAAAGAAGACAAATGTGAGCTTCAACAAATGATCTAAGGGCAGCAAACGCTACACTTGATGAAATATGTACCTAATGCTTCTATAAAATTGAATAATACTTAAAATATGATGCAAGCAAAAACTACGTGATACATACGGTCCAGCGCACACGAAGCCGTTGGAGTAGAGCGTGATCTCGCCGATCATGGCGTAGTCCGGCACCATCATCGCCACGGTGCGGAACAGCACCTTAAGGTTATCCGGCAACTCCGTCCGGCCAGCGTACCTGAACAAAATAAAGACGGTCAAGTGCGATAACTCGCGCCCTGAGGCTTCCGTACCATTGGTCCTGGGTTCGAATCCCGGTCGTGCACCAATGGATTTACCAGTCAGAAAATAAAATTCTAAGTGTAGGAATTGACAAACTTATATTTGCGGTCGCTCACCTAGTCATTGTATGACATTGACCGCAAATATAACTTTGTTTCCTAAAAAACTTCGAAGTTCCTCAATTTCAGACTTTTCCCTTTAATTGTGTTACAAAAGCTCCTAGCATTCCAAATTTCAGAATTGTGAGGTAACTGGAAGTAACCTAGGTTTTACATTTTTGCCATTTCCATACAAAAATTATACATTCATTGCCATATCTTTTTAATGCAGTAAGCTAGAGCTTTGAACTTTATACGGCACGATAAGCCCATAGACCTTAATAGGGGGTATAAATTTCAAGTTGATACCTTTAGCTGTTTCTGAAGAAAAGGGTCGGACAGACAGACAGACGGACATACAGACAGACAGACAACAAAGTGATCCTATAAGGGTTCCGTTTTTCCAAATGAGGTACGGAACCCTAAAAACCGCATAAATGTTTGGACGTGAGTCGGACTACCTGACCCTTAGACATCTTCAAGGATCTGATCGCCTGGAGAGGTTGTCCAGGCTGTACCATGCTTGGGGACAAAAGTCGTGAGTCCACTTTTTTTTCATCGTTGGTATATGAAACTGAGAGTACCACAAAAGCATGACCCGGAACAAATATGCGGTAGAACTAACCCAGGGTTCATGGTGATGAAGACGGAGCAGGTGGGGTTGAGGCTGATCTCGGTGCCCTCAAACACGAACCGCTTCTCCCGCCTGAGGATCGCGAGCTGGATGGAGAGGATCTGCTGAGCCACCACGGACAGCACCTCCAGCTCGATGCGGTTGAACTCGTCGAAGCACGCCCACGCGCCTGACTGCGCCAGACCCTGGAAGTAAGGCATCAACAGTAGATTGTATCATAAGGGACCAAAATAATATTTTTACGGCGAGGGCGCTTTTTTGAATCCAGAGCGAAGTGAGGGATTCAAAGTATGTCGCCCGAGCCAAATAGTAGATTATGCAACAAGGGCTTAAAGTAGTGTATTATGTCAAGGGCGCTATATTGAACCCCGAGAACGAGGGATTCTATGGTTAACTCCTGAGCGGAGCGAGGGAGTTAAGGCAAGAATCCTGAGTACGAGGGGTTCAAGATCGCCCAAGACAAATACACATTTAAGCCCGCGATGCATACTCTACTTTTTATACTTTCTGCGAGGCAATTGAAAACAACGACTGTTAAGTAGAAAGAAATGATTTTTCTGGAAGAAAGTTTCCAATTATACCAGAGGCTTCAGATTGTATGCATTCTGGAGTCGAATCAAAATCACTGTCGTCGTCACTTGACATTTTTTAGAAGTTTATTTGAATCGAAACTGAATTTCGGTGTAGATAACAGCACAGCAGTTTGAGCGCTTGGCGCCTTTTTTATTTTTTTGTAGTCTATTCTGTAGTGGTCAGTTCGACATTCGAATAACTCCTTCTTCGTGCGCGGGTGAAAATGAATTTCGTAAAAAGTTTTCATGTTTTTCTTTTTTTTAATTTGTAGGCAGTGCAAATAAAATGATAACATACAGCCTAATTAGAATAAAATCTCATTGCACCCAAACAATTTTGAAACCCACCTCGATCAAGCACGACTACATGGGTTGCATTCCAAATTCAAATCACATTATGTCCCATGGGAAATAATGAAATTCCGAACAACATTATGACCCGGCTAGTCCGTAGGGCTGTAATGACTTACTTTAGGAAAGGTTTGCATGACACATAATATGCCATTGACGAGAAGGTAGTATAAAAAAAGTATAACATCTATTCTAGACGATTTAACAGCGTCATGTGGTAAATATAACTACCGGGCGTTCGTATTTCCGATGATAGACGAAATTATCCGAGGCGTCTAAATTAAATCGTGTTACTGGACGTAATAGGAACTTAATTTAAATAATCACTCGCACATCGTCATAACGTGGTAAAGCGCGCACGTAGCTTACAATATCTAGCTATGTAGTATGCAGTGAGTACCTTGAAGAACTTGCCAAGCGCCTTATAGTCCAGTCCATCGGAGCAGTTGAAGACGACGCACTTCTTGGCGACAGCCTTGGCCAAGTCCTTGGTGGTCTCCGTCTTGCCGGTGCCCGCGGGGCCCTCGGGGGCGCCGCCCAGGTTCAGCTTCAGAGCGCTCATTAGCGTTCTGCGAATGAATTGTACAGAATGGTAAAGACGAGGACCGCGTATCGGCTTGTCATAGACTTATTTAAATGAAAAAATGTTAAATTTTCAAAATTCGTCGTACAGACTATATTGCCCATTGGGTGTAGAATAAGCCCCTTTAGGGATAGCATGCATATTATGAATCTCCATAGTTATTAGATTTCACGAAGTCTCTTGAATCATTGCAATTTTAATCTTATATCAATGACTTAAAGATTATCAGGCAAGTCATCGTGACATGGAATAACAATACCAGAAACAACGGCCTAATTGATCAGAAACGTTCATGTTATATCTAAGTCGGGCCGATAAGGCTTATTTTACAATGAATGAATCATTGTCCATTGTGCCATTATGACAGAATGAAGTAAGAAGATCCATGTACCTTTGACGGAGGTAGGGCACAGCGCCTGGGAGGTACCTCCGCCTTACAGAAGATCGCAGCCAAATAACATTATTTGTTTCAAATAGTGTTGTGTTCCTGCGGTGAGTAAGGTTGCCAGAGCTATTTAGGGGGGGGAGAGAGTTCGGGGCCGGCAACGCGTGCATAGGCTACTGTTAAAAAAAGGTTTACCTAAAGCAGCGGTCAGTGAGGGGGGTGGCCACGAGGCGGCCGATGTTGCCGAGGTACTCGAACCCGTACTCCACCTCCGTGGTGATCATGGAGCACATCATCTTGTCTCCGCGCCAGTAGTAGCGCAGCTGCGAGATCCAGTTGAAGTCGGTGATGTCCAGGATGTTCCGGGAGACCATCTCCTCGAGGATGGACCGTCCTGAAAGTTTGTTTTAGGGTATGCTCAGAGCTCTTTAGGGGGGAGAGGTTCGGGAAAGGCAACGCTTTAAAAAAAAATCGGACATATCACACACGATCAACTGATCCCAAACTAGGCATAGCCTGTGCTATGGGTACCAGAGACTGATATACATAAGAAATATATATTTAACACCCAGACACAGAACGAACATCTGTGTTAATCACACAAATGTTTGTCCTGTGCGGCCCGAACCCTCTAGCGCAGAAGGCAGAGTTACTACCAACTGAGCTATAAGGCCAGTCTTTAGCAATGCCCCAGGTGTTGCTGATGTCAATAGGCGACGGTAACCGCTTACCATTATGTGGGACGTAAGCCTGTTTGCCTCCGCCTCCTTTAATTTTTCTTTTTCTTCTTTCGTGTCAATGTTTCAAACCACTATAACTACTCGGTTAAAAAAAAATTAAATATATTTTGACCAGTAGGTGGCCACTTTTATTCCGGCGTCGGTAGCCTGGATCAGGTTCTCCTGGGTGCAGCTGGTAGGGCACAGGGGACATGAAGTCAGGTGAGCCATATTTTGAGTGGGTGCTCCGTATTGACAATGGCTTTGGGTTGGCTCCCTAAACTCCCATTTAATGAGCCTCCTTTAATGCACATGTCACTTTCGAATTTTTGGTTAAAGAAAACGTCGGTTTCCTCATGATGTTTTTCTCCACTGTTTGAGAGCACTAGTATAGCGCAAATTAATTTTACGAATGAAAATCCATTGGTTCACGACCGGGATTCGAACCCGTGACTGCTGTATCTGCGGTGGGATATGAAGAAGTACCTATTCCAAACGCCAAAATGAAATAAGATTCGTCCGACCACCACCACCAGCTGGACATAAGAATAGAATAGAAAACGTTTATTCGTTTTAACGTTAAATCGATTCCCCGGATCTACTATTTCAGTTTAGCATTAATACAAAATTTAGTGCAAGAAGGTCAAATAAGAGCAATCTTTTTGCGTTGCGCACTTATAAGAACAATATCTCCTATTACAATCCACTCACTAGAATGGCGCGTCAGTACAATGAGCAATCTATAAAACATATTGAACTTGACATTTTTAATCCTAAAATTAACCATTTCATTAGAAAACTTAAAGGTATCCTCCATTTCAATGATCCTCATAACGCTGATCCTCCACCCCGGAGCATTCAACCTGGTGGTGGAATTACATAGGCTACTGCCAGGTCTTATAGCTAGACAGTGTGCATGGCGTGCGTACACGCATACCATGCCTCAACTCTGTGCATGTGCACTAGGTAGAGATACTACTGGCTACCTATAGAATTAGTTTTGTTTATTTTATTGAATTTAGTTTTATCACCATCTTTTCTCTCTTCTACATAATAACTAGATTTTTTATTTATATTAGTCTACTTATTACGAATAATATGTATTACTTAGCTGTACACACATATTTTTATGCTACAATGTAGATTAAAACAATATTTTTGTAAGTTCATTTTAGCTAACATTGTAATGTGTTTTGTGTGTTAAATAAATAAAATAAATATAATAAATAAAATTTGACGTAAGTCAAATAAACGTTTTCTATTCTATTTGTGTAAACACTGAAAACATAAAACGGGCATAGGAACAATGCAAAGAGTAATAACACAAATGACATAAAAGAACAAGCCTAATAGCCTACCTATACAGCCAGTCTCGCTCTGAGTCAGGTGCAGCCAAATAGGCCCTGACTCAGCTTGTTGCTGCTTTCCATGTCAAAAGTGCCATGCAAAGCAGCGCTGGTTTTCAGGCAGGACCTTAAGGTAAGGAAGGTAAGGTGTCAGTTACCGTGCACGTCGAGCACGATGAGCGCCTCCACGGTGATGCGGTTGCCGGGCTCCAGGTCGCCCTGCACCAGGTACACGAGCCCCGTGATCTGCTCCGTGGAGCGCAGCACCAGCTCGGGAAGGGCGAACTTGGTGATCGCTTCCGTCGTCTGAAGGCAACCGTTATATCGATCATTGAAAAGCCTCAGGCTCGTATTCAGAGACACGACTCAAGCATAGATTTAATCAAAGATCAGCTGAACTCTACTTAAGTATTAAATCTCTGCCCAAACATAGCTTTTATTCAAGAACGGTACTTAAACTACTCTCAGCTAAATCGAGTCTCAAATCTGTACTCAAATGTTCTCGTTTACATTTTGATTTATTTATAATTTTCGATCCGTTTTACGCAGAAATTCAAACAGCCAGGGTTGAAATAGAATAAAACAATAAAGTGAAGTATAAATATGCATCAAAGTACGCGTAACGGAACGAAAATGTCATTTGATTAATGTCAAATCAAATCTAAACTCAAGCACCGATTTCGTCTGATTGACGTTTCAGAATAAGCATTTACTCAGGTGAACTGTGATCATTGAATCTATACATAAGTACTGTTTAAGAATTAGAATCTCGACTCAAATCGAGATTTAAGTACAGATCAATGCTTGAGTCTTGTCTCTGAATACGAGCCTCAAAGTCCATTCGACAGCGAAAAGTATTCTAAAACTAAAATGAACTATTATAACACCAAACAGTCACATACATAGTCCTTACCCACTAGGATTTCCTGTGTCGTAGGTATCAGATAAATCTTACGAATTTCGTGCACGACCGGGCTCGAAGCCAGGACCTTCCCACTAGGCCAACTCGGTTGGCTAAATACGTGAGTGCGGTGTCTATGTTGTAGGGAGTAACGATAACTCTTTTATCTTAGTTCTTTAATTATTTTTTTAAATTACAAAAAAGTTTTTTTTGTTAATATTGTGTAATAAAAAGTTACTGGTCCAATATCTGTCAACTTATTTGACAACCAATTGGCAATAAAGTTTGTTCTACGACTTTTGGAAATTCGACATTGTTCATTGAAAAAAGTCTATGCGAAAATCAGCTGTTTGTTGTCAAATCAGATCAAACTCAATGAATCAGCTATTTAAGGTAGCAATCTTGATTTCGAACTTCTTGTACGTTTAGTTATTAGTTCTAAAGATGATTAAAATACCAAGACCACTTTGAGAAAGTTAGTGAAAAATAAAGGAAAATATTGATATTTTTTTTCGCTAATATCATTTCTTTTTGTTGATAGAATAGAATATTTCGGGATGGTATACATGCGTTCAAATTTTCATAAATGTAAGTTATATAAAAGTAAAAGCAAGCATAAAGGCCGTGGTGGCCCCGGCTAAAGAATAGGCCCCTCCATATCTCTATCCGCGGATGTCGTAAGAGGCGACTAAGGGAAAAAAGCTAGAGGATGGGCAGCAGCGTCCCTCATTTTAAAAACGATAGCTCTAACTGCGCTCGCCAACCCGCATGCCCAGCGTGGTGAGTATGGGCAAAACACCCCCACATGATAAGGAATTTGCTCTCTCTGTGGGGGAGGCCATGTTCAGCAGTGAACGTCGTACGGCTGAAATGATGAAAAGCAAGTAGTGTAACCTCTGTGGTGTACTGCACACAGGATCCGGCCTGCACGATCTGGCCGGGCCACGCCAGCACCCACTCCTCGCGCACGCTCACGGGGTAGGCAGTGATGGCCTCCGAGCCCACGTCCCGCAGCGACACCATCATCTGGTGCTCCAGCTGCTGCAGCCAGCGCTCCACCATGCCCTGTAACCAACCAGTTATCAATAGCTTCGCTCGCGTCTACTACCCGGACAAAGAGTATTCTATGTTAGTTCAGGTTATTTACTACGAGTACCTACTCATCATCATCAACAACCTATAGAAGTCCACTGCTGGACATAGGCCTCCCCCAAAGAGTTCCACGACGAACGGTCTTGAGCCCTTTCCATCCACCGACTTCCCGCAACCTATAAATGCCAAATTTCATTCCAAATCGTTCAGCGATTACGGCGTGATTCAGTAACAAACATCTTTACAAACATTCGCATTTATAATATTACTAGTATGTACTAGGATAGTAGGAAATATGAAAATAGGAAGTAAGATAATAGGAAGTAGGACAGTAGGAAGTATGATAGCAGAATAGTAGGAAGTATGATAGTAGGAATTATAATAGTAGGCAGAAGGATAGAAGAAAGTAGGATAGTAGGGAGTATGCGAGTAGGTAGTAGTATATTAGGATGTATGAAAGTCGGCAGTAGGATATAATGCTTAAATGCTTTATTGAGGACACAATGTAAGACATGTACTTATACATAATAAAAACACTATAACAATTTGTCCTACAATCGGCGGTCTTATCGCAAGCATTGACGCGAGAGAAGAAGCCTGAGGGTACTTTACCTTAGCGTCAGCCGGCTGGATGCTACTCGAGAGCTTGACGATCTCTCCCTCAGAAGACACCATTCCCACTATCTCCTTGTTGGCGTTGAAGTCCAGCGTGTATATGCCCTCGAAGCACTTCTTCAGGTGAGGCTGCACGCGCATCGGGTCTTTGGTTTCCGATAAGATTTCCAGCAGCTCGTCGTTGGAGAGGAAGAAGAACCTGGAGATGATACAAGCAATAATACAAGCTTTTATATCACGCGGATTGCAGGCGAAAAAATTACAACTTAACGTATTCGACAAACTATATTGTGTCGGCGCCGTCGCGGAAGTGTGAAGCCCTTGTCATATGTGGGACGAAATACATATACATAATACATAAAATCACGCCTATTTCCCAGAGGGGTAGGCAGAGACCACGGCCTTCCACTTGCTACGATCCTGACATACCTCTTTCGCTTCGTTCACTCTCATCACATTCCTCATACATGCTCGTCGGTTTAGGGTACTCTTGACCTGGCCTTTGTACAAAACGTCACCGATTTGGTCGCTAAACGTACGTCTAGGTCTTCCAACGGTTCCATTCACACTCGCCTTATACACCTGTTTCGTCAATCTTCTTTCGTTCATCCTCTCTACATGGCCAAACCATCTCAGCATACCTTTTCTCAAACCTCATCACTACATCTTCTTTCACCCCACAAAGTTCTCTTATCACACTGTTCCTCACTCTATCTTTCAAAGTTACTCCACACATACTTCGCAAAGCTCTCAATCCCACTGCATTTATCCTACTTTCATTCTTTTTCTGCCATACCCAACTTTCACTGCCAAACACTAGTGTCGGCACTAACACTCCTCCATGCACAGCCAGTCGTGCCTTTTTGGACACTTTCCGACTGCTCATAAAGGCATGTAGTGCCCCATTCACTTGATTTCCAGCATTCACTCTCCTGGGACAAAATAGGCTAAAAAATATATAATTTAAGTACGGTACCTTACCTACCGCTTAGTATTTTCTTTTAATTATGTTATAACTAACGTTTGGCTTTGTCAGCAGGCCACGCAAATCTTTGGGACCAGGGTTACGGGCCGCCATGATGGTCCAACCTTACCCTTAACAGTGTAACAAACCTCGGGAAGAATAGTCGCTTCTTCTCCAGATAATCATTGAGCCCCCTCTGAATATCATCCAGCAACGCGTTGCTGTACTTGAGCTTCTTCAGCAGGCCAGGGAAGTCGGTGGCCTTGAGGACCATGGGGTCCTTCTGCGTGGCGATCATTATGGTCTTCCATTCTTTGTCGACGTCGCGGAAGTTGCGCGCTTCTGTTGGCATCTGGCGCATGATGTCCTCGGAGGAGAAGATCGGCTCCAGGTACATCCAGGTCGCTTGGCACTGTACACATTAAAAAGACACACACACATTAATTATTTGTTTCAAATAGTGTTGCGTTTCTGCGGTGAGTAAGGTTGCCAGAGCTCTTTAGGGGGGGTTCGGGGTCGGCAACGCGTGCGTGATGCCTCTGGTATTGCAAGCGCTTATAGGCTACGGTAACCGCTTACCAACAGGTGGGCCGTATGCTCGTTGGCCACCTCAGTTGTATAAAAAAAACTGAGTATGATCGCCAAAATGTCAGGAGCTCGAATTCCGATCGTGCATTTATTTTTAATTAATTCTGAGACCTGCCTGTGTTTTACTTATAATAATAATAGCTCCCAACAGTCACATACATACATATTCCTGACCACACACTAGGATTCCCTTTGCGGTGGATATCAGAAACTACGAGTACCATGGTACAACAACACGCAGGCCCGGAACAAATATTTGCAAATCATGCAAACATGTGTCCCACAGCGGGAATCTAACCCGCACCCCTTGCGTCTACTACGCCACCGAGGTCTTTTCATGGTCACTTACCATCAGCCACTGGTCCAGGATATCCTGCATAGATATAAGCTTCTCCTCCCAAGCCACCATGTCAGCCTCAAACGCCTTTACGTAAGGCGAGCCTCGCATGGTCTGTGACTTCAGGATGTGGTCATCCAACTGCTGCTGAACGTCGTCTAGACCAGTGAGGATACCCACTCCCGTGTCCCTGGACAAACAATATTAAATCTTAGGTATTTCAAATGGATCCCATAAATATACAGGACCGTAATACCCTGGAATAGTAGACAAGATATCCCCTCAGATTTGTTGGCACAAATCCTTAAAGATGGCATGGTAGTCAGAGGCACGTCCGAACATATTAAACAAAAGCAGCGTCACAAACGGTGAAGGAAAAACCGTTACGTCCTTGAACCAAAAAATTGGAAACCATGTGACGTGTGCACGAAAAGAGGCGCACTTTAATCCATTCACTACACTGATTCTTTCACCGACAGTTATAGGCCCTTTTCAGGGCAACCCCAACCTGTTCACTGACCTAATACCAAGATGACCAAGAAAGAATCAATGATACGACACGCAAGAAACCAATGAATTAGATGGCAAGGAACCATTCGAAAAATGTATGTGTATATTTCACTGAGCCATAGCCTATTTGTCGTACTGCAGCACACGCAAACTTGCCTACTCTAAGATACCTCCTATAAAAAAAAAATGCTCTTTTGATTATTTATACCCACCTATTGTATGTACTTTAGTTTAAAATTGTTTATCTATGTTAATTGTGTGTGTCTGTAGTGCCAAATAATTTTTTTATCTATCTATCTATCTATGTGTGCTATACTAGTGCTCTCAAACGGTGAAGGAAAACATCGTGCGGAAACTGAAATGTCCTAGACCCGGTCACTGACCTAAAGCTAAGCACAAAAATTTTGATGGCGTTTTGCTTAATTTTATATATTAACATACTATCACTAAAAAAAGAGCGGTTACAAACCGCGGTCAAAACGTAGCAAGTTACGTTTTTTCAATCAGTCACTGAAAAAACTCAGAAATGCGTGCGCTTCTATATTAAACTATGTGCTACAAAGTCAAAGTCAAAAGGCATTTATTTCAATAAAATCACTAGGATCACTTTGAACATGAACGCATGAAAATTTTTCGGCAGTTTCAGACTTGCAATTAAACGTGTTCGTTTTACCATAGTGCGTGCTAAGCCTAATACAGGATGACCAAGAAAGAATCAAGCAATTTTAAAGAAATCAAGAAATTTTGGGGTGGGGGGTAGGGCACAGCGAGATTTTCTCGTTCTGAATTGGAGCAGCCTGCCTGGGGAGGTGCCTCCGCCTTACAGAAGATCGCAGCCAAATAACATTATTTGTTTCAAATAGTGTTGTGTTCCTGCGGTGAGTAAGGTTGCCAGAGCTCTTTAGGGGGGGAAGGGGGTTCGGGGTCAGCAACGCGTGCGTAATGCCTCTGGTATTGCAAGCGCTCATAGGCTACGGTAACCGCTTACCATCAGGTGGGCCGTAACTTTGTTTGCCACCTCTGTTGTATAAAAAAAAAGCAGGTAAGAAGATGAACTACCTGTACGGCATGACCTCGAATTTGATCCCGACCCATTCTTCCTTCATCTTGTTGAGCGCCTTCTCGAGGGAGTACTCCTTGGAGGCGTATTGTTCGATCTCCTCGAGCTGCGCCGCGAACACATGCACCCCCTGGTCCACCATGTCCGCGAGCGACGTCTCCGGCTCGTGCACCACCTCGGTGCCGGTCAGCTCGCTGATTTTGGCCCAGTGCCGGTCACGCATACCCTTTAAATAACGAATAAATAAATCTTCTTCTTCTTCTTCCTGCCCTTGTCCCACATTATGTGGGGTCGGCACAACATGTTTTCTTCTTCCACTCTCTTCTGTTAGCCGTCATCTCCGCACTCACATCTTTCTTACTCATGTCATCTTTAATACAATCCATCCATCTTTTCTTCGGCCTTCCTCTAGTCTTATATCCATGCACATTCATACCTAACGCTCTTCTCGTTACATGACTTTCATCCCTCCTCATGACATGCCCATACCATGCTAACCTATTACTTCTCAACTTTTCCGTCACTGGCGCTACTTTAACGATATATAATAACGAATAAATAAATAAAATCATAAAATCCTACTATGCTACTTCCGACTAATATTATAAATGCAATTTTTTTTTAATGTTATACGGACGCAAACATGCTTACGGCCCTCCTGATGGTAAGTGGTTACCGCCTATTGACATCAGCAACACCAGCATTGCTAATGCGTTGCCTGCCGAACCCCTCCCCTCCCTAAAGAGCTCTGGCTACCTTACTCACTGCAGGAACACAGCACTATTTGAAACAAATAATGTTATTTGGCTGCGATCTTCGGCGGAGGTAATTTAGACCAAAAAAATCTCGCTGTGACTTACCTCCTCCATCTCTTAGAATTAGAATTAGAATTATTTCTCTTACTCTTTTCTAATATTTAAAATATTGAGGAATTTAGTACTTTCCATTTCTTGTTATTCATAACATGAAATGCGAAGTACTAAATTCCTTCACACAAACAACCTTCACAAAACAGATTAGAAAAAAATATATTTTGTTTACATTTTTAACTAAAGATTCTATAATGAAACGAGGAATGGTCTTACCTTGTTGCAGATAGCGCACAGCACCGGTAACAGAACCTTGAACTTCTCAACCTTGTTGCGCACCATATCCGCTATGCGCTTGGCTCCGGGATATTCGAAAAGTTGTTTTCCAAGCTTGTAGAGTAACTTCCACCATGCCTCCACGTCCTCTGCGATCTGTTCTGCGTCGAGGCCCAAGAATGGACCGTGGTACCTGATTGAACGAGTTAATTCTGGAGTTTTATAAATAGCTACGACGTTCTACGGCGTAGCATAGATCTACGAAGTGCTACGAGCGAGGAGTTCTAAGGCCTGTAGTAGTAGGTTAGTAAGCATGTTACGAACTCATCATCAGCCTGAAAAAGTCCACTGCTGGACATAGGCCAAAGAAGGGTTTGTCTAAGCTTGTAAAGTTCTTTTTTTTTTTATACAACAGAGGTGGCAAACAAGCTTACGGCCCACCTGATGGTAAGCGATACCGTAGCCTATGAGCGCTTGCAATACCAGAGGCATCACGCACGCGTTGCCGACCCCGAACCCCCTTCCCCCTAAAGAGCTCTGGCAACCTTACTCACCGCAGGAACACAACACTATTTGAAACAAATAATGTTATTTGGCTGCGATCTTCTGTAAGGCGGAGGTACCTCCCCAGGCAGGCTTTTCCAATTCAGAACGAGAAAATCTCGCTGTGCCCTACCTTCTTCGGCATGCTAAGTTCATTCGGTAAGCCCCTTCGTCCACGGAGGGACTCAAAAGGAACGCGACTGAAACTGTAGTCACTTATGAGTAGCCTGACTGCGATAGCACTAATTTTTCAATACGCGTCCGTCCACGACGCTACTCAAAAGGAACGCGTTTGTAACTAGTCTCCTGGCGACTCGACATGCTGGTCGCCAGGCGACTGGTTTCGAGAAACTGTATGAAAAATGAACGAATAGACAGTAATTTTAAGTGATTCTGACGTCTATGTGACTGGAGAAGTAATAATTCCGTGTCATCGCTCGAATTATCACTAGTCATGTTAATTATTTTCGTTTTCAAAACTTTGTTTACATAAAATCGTGTACTGAGTGACTGAGTTTCAGGAAGTTCCAGTAGCGCCGTGGACGAGTCAGAGTTTCCAATCAGTCCGCAACTCTAGTTTCTAATGAGTTCCGTCACTTTTGCGTAGCGTCATGGACGAAGGGGCTAAGACGTAGACTAGACAAGTCTACCAGACCGCCACAATGTCATCGACCCATCGATAAGAGGAAGATTATTACGTTGAGATTCGTAGAAATCATCAAAAATAGGAAACATAGACGCATATATGCTAGAAAATTGAACCAAAAAATTCGAAAGCATCTGACATGTGCACGAATTGAGCCTCTAAGAGGCGCACTAATGGTCATAGGCCCTTTTCAGGGCCACCATACCTCAACCGTACCTCATACGAGAGGTAGGGCACAGCGAGATTTTCTCGCTCTAAATTGGAGCAGCCCGCCTGGGGAGGTACCTCCGCCTTACAGAAGATCGCAGCCAAATAACATTATTTGTTTCAAATAGTGTTGTGTTCCTGCGGAGAGTAAGGTTGCCAGAGCTCTTTAGGGGGGAGGGGTTCGGCAGGCAACGCATTAGCAATGCTCCAGGTGTTGCTGATGTCAATAGGCGACGGTAACCACTTACCATCAGGTGGGCCGTAAGCCTGTTTGCCTCCGTAAAACATAAAAAAAAAAAAAAAAAAAAAAAAACCAGCTCACTGACCTTTATGCAGGATGAACTAGTGACATGACAAGCAACCATGCAACATACAGCAATCAGAAAAGTGGTACCATTTCTCATATCCATCGTAGAAGTCGAAGGCTGTATGCCAGAGTTTATGGAACGGCTCCACGCCGGCCAGCATGGTCTGCAGGCTGAAGTAGACGGACACCTCCTGGTCGAGGAGCACTTCCTCGTTGATTATGTCCTCCGCTTCGTGTTTGTCGTCCTGCGAGTAAGAAAGAAAGAAAGAAAGAAAGAAGAACTATTTATTCGTCCCTTAAGCATGAGTAGGGAAACATTACTTAAACTGAGGCGAATAATGCAAGAAGCACAGACTGACAAGATTTCAGAATGACAAGATCTCAAAATGACAATGATTAGATCGCAGGATGACGGGATTTCAGAATGACGGGATTTCAGAATGACGGGATCTCAGAATGACGAGATCTCAGTGTGACGAGAACGTAGGATTCTTCTTCTTCTTGTCGTGTCACTGGTTTTTCTTGGTCATCCTGTCTTTGATCAGTGACCAGGTTAAGGTATGGTGGCCCTGAAAAGGGCCTATGACCGTCGATGAAAGAATCAGTGTAGTGAAATGATTAAAGTGCGCCTCTTAGAGGCTCCTTTCGTGCACATGTCACATGTCTTTGAATTTTTTAGGTTCTAGGACATGCCGGTTTCGTCACGATGTTTTCCTTCACCGTTTGAGAGCACTAGCATAGCGCACATACATTTTCCGAATGGAAAATCCATTGGTGCACGACAGGTTTCGAACTCACGACCTGTGGATCGGAAGGCGGGGCCACTACCACCCCTCCACCAGTGCTCTAGGATAGATAACGTAGGATGACGAGGTCGCAGAATGGCGAAATCGCAGCATGACGAGATCGTAGAATGAAGAGTTCTCAGAATGACGAGATGAAGTATGGCGAGATTGCTGAGATGGAAAGTTATGTCACCAAGCACCAATGCTGTTGTTTTCATTCGGTTTGTAACTTTACGAGGTGAGTTGAAAGAAAGAACTTCATCATCATCATCAGCCTGTAGAAGTCCACTGCTGGACATAGGCCTCCCCCAAAGAGTTCCATGACGAACGGTCTTGAGCCTTCTCCATACACCGATTTCCCGCAACCTTCACAATGTCGTCGGTCCTTCCGGTGGGGGGCCTTCCAACACTGCGTCGCCCGGTCCGTGGTCGCCATTCGAGAACCTTTACTCCCCAACGGTTGTCGGTTCCGCGAGCTATATGGCCTGCCCACTGCCACTTCAACTTGCTAATTTTGAGAGCTATGTCGCTTGGAAGAACTTACCACCAGGTTATTGTTGATCTCATCCACCTTCCCCACCACCTCCTTCAGCAGGTCCAGGTTGAGCAGCGGAGGGTCGAACCTGCGGAACAGCTCCAGATCTTTCTCATGCCTCTTCAGCTTCTCCTCGAAGATGGCCTTGCGCGAGCGTAGCTTGTCTTCAGCCATCGTCTTCTTCGTGTTGAGGGTTTTGAGAGTCAGGTCGATGGTCTCTTCCATGTCCAGGGGCCAGAGGAACACGCGAGTGTTGAGGTTAATGTCTTCGACTGAAAGTGGGATCCTCAATCAACACATGTCATCGGTTCTTTCATCTTATAGCTAGTTCTTTTTTGGTCATCCTCCAATAGTTGTGGTACCATAGCACTCGTAGTTCCTGATACCCCCGACACATATATTCCTAGTGTGGGGTCAGGACTATGTATGTGACTGTTAATGTATGTACGCCCGCGGCTTTGCTCGCGTAGTATCTTGATAAAAAGGGGCAGTTTTGAAAAACCCTAAAGGCCGTATTTCATTATTTGACTTTATGAGTATTTGTACCAAGTTTCAGATAAATCTCTCGATGCGTTAATATTCTCACATACAAACTTTGACATCTTATTATAACCTTTTAAGGGGCATTTTTGAAAATCTAAAAATACAGTTTTTAGTTTCAAATCTGTAGGTTCAAGGAATACGATTTTTCATACAAACGTTTTAACCCCTTTCTACCCTCTTAGGAGTTGATATTTTGAAAATACCTCTTTAGTGCATGTGTTTGGCATATAGGGCAGCTACTGTCTAAATTTCAGCTTTATAGCTTCAGAGGTTTGGGCTGTGCGTTGATTGCATGTTGAGGCCTTGTTCTTTTATATATACAGACTAGTTGTCCCGCTCGCGACTTGGTCAGCGTTTGTTTATTTATACCAACCTAGACAATTTTTCCATTATCTACTTATTTCTATCCTACCTACCATCACCGTCCCGTCACCGTCCAGTCACTGTCCCATCACTGTCCAGTCACCGTTTCGTCACCGTCCCGTCACAGTCCCATCACCGTCCCGTCACCGTCCGGTCACCGTCCCGTTACCGTCTCCATCAACATCACCGTTACCGTCACCGTCACGGTCTCATTTCTTTTGTTATTTATGTGACATGAATACTTACACAAAACAGCTGATTTTCGCATAGAGTTTTTTCAATGAAAAATGTTCAATTTACAAAAGTCATAAAACAAAATGTATTGCCAATTGGATGTAGAACAAGGCCCTTTCGGGATGGCATACATATTATGAATCACCTTGTATATAGATTTATGTATTTATATGTAAGAGTTGAAACACTCACAGCTGAGGTGCGCGTGGTTCATCAGAAACAGCACATACTCGGCTGTTGTGCGCGACTTCTCTCGCAGATCGAACATGGCGCAGTCGCGGCAATCCGTGATGTAGTTGATCAGGTCCACCAGCTGGGCTGTGGACTCTGGGCTCTCTGACGCTCGCGCCGCCATCTCCTCGTACACGTTGCAGATTCTATAAACAAATAAAGATGGTCATGTGCGACTGTACAGACAACAGGTAGGGATAGAAAAAGTAAATCAAAATCATACGAGCAAAGGGAGCCGCACTTTTAGCCGTTTCTGAGAAAAAGGGTCGTGACAGACAGACAGATAGACAGATGGACAACAAGGTGATCCTATAATGGGCCCTGTATTTGTACATGTACTTTACTAAGTTTCCTGAAATAATCATCATCAGCCTGATGAAGTCCACTTCTGAACATAGGCCTCCCCCAAAGAGTGCCACGACGAACGGTCTTGAGCCTTCTCCATCCACCGACTTCCCGCAACCCTATGTCGTCTATGTGTGCAATGTCGTCGGTCCATCGGGTGGGGGGCCTTCCAACAACCTTTGTTGGAAGGTTTGAACCTTTGTTCCCCAACGGTTATTTCCTGAAATAAATGAAAGTATTATTATAAGTTCCTGTATTAATTACGCTGTATTAATCTTTTTTAGGATTCTGTTTTTTCCAAATGAGGTACGGAACCCTAAAAAAGATCAATACAGCTACGTTTCAGAACGCTCTACTCACGAGCGGTTCCACTTCCTGTTGACACCGATGAAGTGGTCCACAATGAACTGCCTGAGGCCGTTGATGATGTCCCACATGAAGTCGTTGATGGGCCCGCAGTCCAGCATCACCATGTTCAGCGGGATGTCGCGCCGCAGGAACAGGATCTCGTCTCGCAACTCCTCGTACATGTAGATCTGGGCCGTGTAGTCCTGAAACCCTAGTGCCGTTAAGAACTGAGCCTTGGAGATGATACTACGGGCAGTTTAGTTTAGGAGATATCATAATCATTTCAGCCGTACGATGTGCACTGCTGAACATGGCCTCCCCCACAGATAGAGCAAATTTCTTATCATGTGGGGGGATTTGCCCATATCACGATGGCCATGCGGGTTAGCGGCGAGCGCAGTTAGAGCTATCGTAGTTAAAATGAGGGACGCTGCTGCCCATCCCCTAGCTTTTTTCCCTTAGTCGCCTCTTACGACATCCGGGGATAGGTAGATATGGAGGGGCCTATTCTTCAGCCGGGGCCACCACGGCTAGGCTTAGGAGATATATTAAATACGACTTCGCTCCCAAGACGACTGTAATTTCTGACGTTGTCTGTAAATTGAAGTCTACCGACCTTGAGATAAGTCGCGGATTCCTACGCAAAGAACAACTGCCGAAGCTTGTCCTTGTTTCTACCCCCGCCCACATTGCAAAATGCACTTTACCCACCTTAAGGTTAAGGCGGTGTTTCCTACGAATACATCCGATGACAGAAGCTGTCAATGGCTCTACTCCCCTCACTGTTAAATGCACTCTACCCACCTTGAGATAAGGCACTAGTTACTGCGAGAACATCTGACGACAGAAACTGTCGATACCTCTACTCCGTCATTGAAAAATGCGCTCTAACCACCTTGAGATAAGGCGCTAGTGACTACGAGAACATCTTAGTCTGTCGTAACGATGCCTGTGCCCCCGTCATTGCAAAATGCGCTCTACACACCTTGAGATAAGGCGCTGGTTCCTGCGCGAAGAAAAGCTGCAGGTCCCTCTCGGCGGTACCATCGAGGATATAGAAATAGTCGACGTAGCTCGAGAGGAAGCTGGCGGGGCCGGGCCGGTTCGCAGTCAGGTGCCGGAGGGACGCGTTGATGATGTCCGTCATGTAGCTTTCATCAGGGTAAACGCTCATTAGATATGGCTTAGGCCGGTTTGCACCTAGAATATTACACTATAATTTTCACAACGGTAGCGATCTTTTTTTTATGTTATACAGAGGCAAACAGGCTTACGGCTTACACCTGATGATAAGCGGTTACCGTCGCCTATTGACATCTGCAACACCTGGAGCATTGCTAATGCGTTGCCTGCCCTGGAGAAATCTTCTTGTGTTTTTCTTGAAGCTCAAATTAACACACAAACCACAACATAAATATAAATAAATATAATCGGACATATCACACAAGGTGATGTACAAAACTGTAATAACTATCGAGGAATAAAGCTCATGGCACATAGTATGAAGATTTGGGAGAAATTTATAGCGAGAAGAATGAGAGATGAGAGTGAAATAACACAGAACCAGTTTGGGTTTATGCCTGGACGGGGGACAACGGACGCCATATTTGCTCTGCGCCAACTTTGTGAGAAATACAGACGTGCGCACAAAAACTTGCATATGGTGTTCGTTGACCTAGAGAAGGCATACGACAGGGTGCCCCATAAGGTTCTGTGGTGGGCTATGAAAGAGAAAGGAGTGCCTGGGAAGTACGTACAGCTTGTACGTGCTATGTACGAAAGAGCTAACACACACGTCCGGTCCGAAGCTGGAGTTACCGACAAGTTCAATGTGGCTGTAGGCTTGCACCAAGGATCGGCTTTAAGCCCTTATCTGTTCCTCCTGGTAATGGATGCCCTGACATCAGACATACAGGAGGACGCCCCTTGGTGCATGCTGTTCGCCGACGACATTGTTCTTGTCGGAGAAAATGCACTTGAGGTCCAGAGCAGGCTGGGAAAATGGCAAGAGAGACTGGAGAGTGTCGGATTGAAGATCAGCAGGATAAAAACTGAGCATCAGTTCTGCGACTTCGGTGGTCCCTCCGGTTTCTCTCCTATTGCCTTAGATGGTGTATCCCTACCAGTCTGCTCCGACTTCCGGTACCTTGGTTCATTAATCCAGAACGACGGCGATATAGATCGGGATGTGAAAAATAGAATAAATGCGGGATGGATGAAATGGCGACAGGTCACAGGAACTACGTGTGATCCAAGAATGCCCCTTAAACTTAAGGGGAAAATTTATAAAACGATGATAAGACCTGTCGTACTGTATGGATCTGAGTGTTGGGCAACCAAAGGGACGGATGAAAGAAGAGTGCATGCTGCGGAAATGAGAATGTTGAGATGGATGTGTGGAGTGACTAGAATGGACAAAATACGGAATGAGTACATCAGAGGAAGTTTGAAAGTAGCGCCAGTGACTGAGAAGTTGAAGAGCAAAAGGTTAGCGTGGTATGGGCATGTCATGCGGAGGGAAGAATGCCATGTGACTAGAACAGTGTTAAATATGAATGTGGAAGGATATAAGGGGAGAGGTAGACCAAAGAAAAGATGGATAGATTGTGTGAAAGACGACATGAGTAAGAAAGGAGTGAATACTGATTTGACGGCTGATAGAGGGGAGTGGAAGAGAAAAACATGTTGTGCCGACCCCACATGAAGTGGGATAAGGGCAGGGAGATGATGAAATCACACAAGGTCATCTGATCCCAAACTAGGCATAGATTGTACTATGGGAACCAGAGTCTGATATACATAATAGATAAATATTAAACACCCAGACACAGAACAAGCATCTGTGTTAGATCTGTGTAGAAAGATATATAGAAAATTATTGATTGCACAGGACAAAGACAAGTACATGCTAGTTAGCATTTTCTTCCAGCTAACCTTTGAGTGGTGAGGAATAAATTATGGTAGTTCCTTTTAACAGAGAATTGTAAATTCGAATCAAACTTATATAAATAGACTTATATATACTACTTAGAGAGCAAAAAATATACCACATAAACGGTAGCTCAATTTTGTTGAGAGTTCTGCAGACGGTAGTGCCATCATTTAGCACACAAACCACAACATACCTGGATACATGATAGCGTCAACGCTAGGCAGCTGGTAGTTCACGTAGATGATGGCGTGGAACCACTTGATCACCTGCACCTTCATCTGGTCAGGCGTAGGCTCGAAGGTGATGTTAGTGGTGCCCGGATGGCCGACCACCTTGACGCGGATCAGCGGCCGCTTTATGAACGTATAGTCTTTGTACGGCCCGCTGAATCGGTTACCATCCTGAGAACCAAAGCAGCTTATAAAAGATTTATATTAAGTAAAAAATCTGCTTATTCGGAAACACAGCCTCTAGGTTGAAGTATAGTACCTAAAACTACTAGATTTAAACAATGCAATTCGCTAAAAACAAACATACACACATAAATCACCTTTCACATATATACACACACACCCTTACACAAATTTACACCCAAAACACTCAAATAAACCAAGTGCATAACTTGATCTTCATGATCGAGTTATGTACCTCTCTCTCACTTGATCCTGCAGATCCAATCTTCAGGATCAAGTGAGGGAGAAACCCAGTTCAGCAATTTCCCTTTTTTTCCCCTTTAAGTATTTAAATGTAGCTTGTAGATTTTTTTTTATTTTTGTTTTATTTTTTCCTTTCTGTATACCTATATATCCTTTAATTTCCAAAGTTAGGTACCTAGTTTATTTATTTTTGAATGTATAAATCTCTTTTAGTCCCTAGGTCGGGCACTGGAAATTGCGATACAGACTATACTTCTGCAATTTCCAGTGTTCTATCCTGTATCCTGTATCAATGTATTTACGTTCAAATAAATAAATAATAATAATAGTGCAATGTCGCTCGTACAATCCGTGGAGTAAGAGCCTGGTGACCTGTAATACAGGTTTTTCAAACCTATCTCGGGCACTAGTCTCCCTCAAAACAGATCTACAATTTAGCTGCATCATATGTAGTCTAACTCAACTTAAGAACCTTTTGTGAGAGAAAATAAATGACTTTATTATTACTTATTACAGCCGGCAACGAGTTCCACTCTTTGGCTATCCTTGTAATTTTTTCTTGATATACTTACATAGTAATATGAGAAGTATTCAGCAAAATGATTGACGCTCCTCTCGACCAGGTCACGAACTTGCTTTGACATTAAACCATGGATGCACCTGCGAAGATTTGAAAGGTTATAAAGGCTCCATAAAAACAAAACTATTAATTTTATTCAACGTACAACAGTTTGTAGAAATGATGTAATCTGTAATCTCATTTTTAAACTGTACAAAGTGATTCATAATATGTATGATATCCCGAAAAGGGCTTATTCTACATCTATATAGGCAATAAAGTTTGCTCTACCACATAAGGAAATTCATCATTTTTCATTAAAAAACTTCAAATCAAAAATGATTATTACTGGTCTCATAGCTCAGTTAGTAGTAACTCTGCCTTCTGCGCTAGAGGTCGCGGGTTCGATCCCCGCACTGGACAAACATTTGTGTGATAAACACATATGTTTGTTCTGTGTCTGGGTGTTAAATATATATCTATTATGTATATCAGTCTCTGGTACCCATAGTACAGGCTATGCCTAGTTTGGGATCAGTTGACCGTGTGTAATATGTCCGGAATATTTTTTTTTTTTTAATTATCATAAAATGCTGAATAATTGAGTTTGAACTGATTTGACACCAAAACCAGCTTTTTTAGGTAGTAATCTTGATATCTCACTTCTCGTACGTTTAATAATTATTTATAGAGATAACAAAAAGAGCTAATTTGCAAATTCGTTGATAATCTTTTTTTTATTGACTGAATAAGCCCTTTCGGTATTGTAAACATATTATTGAACTTGCTGTCCCGCTCGCGACTTCGTCCGCGTTTGCACTTACCTAGACTATTATCCATTATCCTTGTCAAATTACTAACACTTATTATGCAGCTACTTACCTATTTCTACCTACCATCACCGTCACAGTCCCGTAACCGTCACCGTCCTGACGCCTTCACCGTGACTATCACCGTTCCATCCCCGTCCCGTCACAGTCCCGTTACCGTCCCGTCACAGTCTCGTCACCGTCCCGTCACCATCCGTATACGTGTATTGTATTTATTATTTAAAACTATTAACCAGAATCCCAATTTTCATGTCTCCAACTTGAAAAACATGGAAATTTCAAAGAACCTTTCAACCCCCTTTTGGGGGTTGAATTTTCATAAAATTCTTACTTAGTAAATGTTTACTCTCTATAAGGAACCTGCGTGCCAAATTTCAATTGCATAGTCTTAAAAGATAAAAAAATCCCATATAAACTTTCATCCCCTATTTACGCACCCTGAGGGTTGTTTATCAAAAAAAACTTGAATCGGTATTTTATTATTTTGCTATTTATAAGTTTCGCATTCATAACACTAGCCTTAAAATCTAGCCTCCACACTGTCAGACAAACCTTGGTTCTAAACATAACAGGAATAAAGAACGTAGGAACAAAGAGCCACCAAAAACAAGAGGGTAATAGGGAGGGGAGGATCATACCTAAAGAATGTCTCCACTTGAAATGTAGATTCGTTCTTCTTCTTCGCCACATAAACAGACCAATGCCTCCTCATTTTGATCATAGTGTCGGCGACATCTATCAGCCAGTTCTCCAGAAGCTCAGCCCTGGTCTCCGCACAGAGCTTGGTAAGTCTATCCGAGAACTCCGTGGGGTACTGCGGGAATGGTAACCCTTCTTGCATCTTGTTCATGTCGACAATGTACATATTTTGATACCTGTAATATACCTCTAATGACCATCATCATCATGTAACGGTCCACCTTCGTGTCTCCTTACATTCACAAATAAAGATTACTAATAATCGATTTTACTAATAAGATTCGCATTAGAAACTAGTAATTAATCGAGAAGCAGCGCATTTTGAATTTAGCGCAATTATTGATTGAACATCTAGATCCGTTCAAGACATTGACTAAATTAGTCAACACAATAGAAATATATCGATTAAACTTTAAAACAAGTAATATGAAACCTAAATTAAAAATATGTCTTGTAATATCAAATCATAATACTATTTCAATAAACTCCATTAATAAGAATAGTAAAATTCAGTATATTTATTAAACATCAATGTTGATTCATTCAATCAAATAATTGCTGGAAATAATAAAACTTAAATGTTTTATCAAAATGAACCTTAACGTTGTAGTATTAGGAGCCACATATTTGCGTGGGAAGGTAGATGGCGCTGCTAGTAGAACAATTGCAGGTTGGCGGCAAAAACTAAGGTGAATTAAGAAAATATTTATGATCTGTGCTAAAATGTTCAAACCCTCCGCGCATGCGCAGTGGGAAAATAAGTTACGTCATAGGAATAAGGTTTGAATTCGAGCAAATAATTCAAATTCATCAAGATCTCGTCAAATTTCAATCAATTTCTGGTTTTCTCGCACTGTACTTCTGCTAAAGGGAAAAACATATTATGTCAATGGAATAAGGTATGAAACTGAGCAAATATTTTATTCCTCAAAATTCCTTCAGTCTTCCAAGTAGGATCTTTTGAATCCAGAATTTGAATTTGGAATGAGTCAAGAATGCCAAGGGAGAAGAAGATTTACATCATAGAAAATAGGAAAGGATTTTGAACTAACCTGAATTCGTAGAAATTTCTAGAACAATCAGGCTATATAAGCCTCGTCAGGATTAAGATCATGGTCATTCGATTTCAAGATTTCCTTTCAGAGGGCGAAGCTCTGCCGGTTTGATTTCAGAACGTAACTTTGGGGTTGGAATTTTCTAAGTTCTTATTAGTACTTTTGGATGGGATTGGATTGTGTGTAGTATTGTTTGAGTGTTCGCCGTCTGAAGGAAATTATTAGGAGCTAGGGCATTCCCGTAACTAAACCCAGTCCGGACACTGGTCGCAAGCGGAGTTGCTACCTTGCGGTGTTATACCCAGCTTGTGTCCTCATATTAGCTAGGAAGGTGATAATCTTTGTAGCGGACCACCAATCGATTTTGGCCATTAACTTGGCGTCGATATGCTACCTGGAAAGTGCGTCCTTTGAACTCTAAACAGGAGGGCACCGTCGAAGTGGAGCCCGCGCCTGTATGGGCACCTGAGCTTAGGATTCTTAGTCCGCTTGTCCAGTCTTATTTATATATTTATTTGTACACAAGTTTATCCCCTGTTAGGCTGAGATCTGCCCCCCAGTCCAATAGCAGATCTTGGCAAGCACACGGTTATAGGGCAGGACAAAGTCGGGATTTACCACCCGCACTCATTCAATTAGCTAGTTAGGTGACTGACATTGCACTCCGTCAGTCTACTCACACAATTACAAGTAAATGTGGAGTCGGTCTCCTAGTTTGGATGGTAGAATCTAGCTAGAATAGGGCCTCTTAGATACTCATACATTCAATTAGTTTCAAATAGGATGCTGGGTTCTAAAGGCTGATGAAGGAAAGGATACTAAACTACTATAATTAAAACTCAAAAACTAAATAAACAAGAAACTTAGTTTAATCTAAATCAATTCATCGTAGGAGTGGCTTTGTAATTGAGGAATAACATTAATTTCATTAATATCTGGTTGGAAGGTTGAGGTATTATCATCAGTTATTCCTAACCTAACCAAATATATTACAAAATAGACAAAACTATAAAATAGCAATTTATAATACAGTAAAGTACGCAATTGGGTTATAAACTCTGCTGGCATTCATACAACATTGAATATTTACTTGAATAAATTAAAAGTTTTATTTATGGCTTTATTGAGACTAAACTTTAATTGAGCAAAGGTCTATACTGATTTACTTAGTCTGATTCAGGACCGGTAGGGTCCTTAGCTACCTCTGTAACGGAAATCACAGAGAGGACTATAAGGGTCCTAAGCTTTCCCCTGAACTGTAAAAGAAAAGTCAGAGTGGGCCGAAAGTGCCCTAAGCTTCATCCTCTGTAAATAACTGTGAACAGAGAGGCTATCTACAGAATTAAGACTATGCAAATCATGTTTGTTACCTAAGTAATTTCTACTTGAAAGATTGAAATCTTTAATCACAACCTTTGGCCGGATGAGCCTGTAACAGTTATTTCATGCAAAATAAATGCAGGTGGAATAACTTCTTCACTAATTGGTTGGAGATATCAATTTACTTGGCAGTAGTCCATGTAGCTTGGAAATAAAGCTTTAAATAGAATTCCAAAGAAATTGTACTAAATTGTACCTTTAGCTATGATGCTAGCAGAGTTAATATACTCTTCAGAATACTAATCAAAATAGACTGAAATATGGCTATGAGAGCTATGTAAAGTATCATCATCATCATCATCATTGCTTAATATAGAGTTAATATACTCTTTAGAATACTGATCAAAATAGACTGATCTATGGCTATGAGAGCTATATAAAGTATTCATTCACGCGAATATGCCAGGTGAATATGCTAGTTACATAATATAGAGTTAATATACTCTCCATAATACTGATTATAATAGTCAGTTTGATGGCCGTATGAGCTATGTTTTCCTTCACGCAAATCCAGGGGAAGAGGATGTTCATAGAATTATAATAAATTAAAATACTAATTATGACAATAACTACTTTAGGAACTATTAGGATTTCTTAGGTAGCGGCCCGCAGCGGAAGTTAGGGATTCTTGGGTACCGAAGTATTCGGTAGCTTGGAGTTCCGCATGATAACTAGATATGATGGATGAGTATGAAAGTTTTGCTTTGCAAATAAAAGTAAAGTAGAGATTCCTTGAATGGTTTGACAATGGACGAACATACAAATACTAACTACTTAGCTTTCCTCATAATCTTTTGATGAACAAGGACTGACAAACATACAGATATAAAATCTAGTAAATGTAAAGAACAGCATTCCCTATAAGTGAATTAAATAATCACTTATTACAACGCTGGAAAGAAGTCCAAGTATTGTGATGTTTCTTACAGTCCGCGTGCGGAGGAGGGGCCCGGACCTTTGGCGTTATAATCCCTTTGCTACTTAAATTCAGTATAACCTTTAGATTGAAGTATTTCCTAATATGAAATAATTATATTGATTCCCAACCATATGTCCTCCCATGCCATTCTACAGTTCCAGATTAGAATTAGAGTTTAGAATTATTAATCTTATATATTAAATTTAGAGTCAGAATGAGTCAAAGTTAAATATAAGTTAGATTCGGTAAGGGTTAAGAATTTAGATGTAGGTTAGTTAGATAAGTTGAATTGTCTATAAAGTCTTTAAAGGATTTGAGTTACTACATTAGTTCACATCTTAGGGTCTTACCACTACAACTAGACGATCACTTGGCCATACTACTATCATGACAATACTATACTTCATACGATGCTGAGTTAGGATAGGCAATATATCTTTATCTTTAGGGGGGGTCGTTACAATATGGAAAATGCCGTAACCAGGATTTATACCTCAAATCAAATATTAAAATTAGTGTGTAATTTAGGTATGTACAATATATGGTTTTGTCATGAGTTAGTGCGATTTTATCGCACAATTTGTTGCCGTAAAATAGGAGGGACTTTATAGACAAATTCATAGAGGAATATTAAATATTTAGGGCTTGTTAGGATGGGGGGCGCTATAGGTTCGCTTATAGGTGAGAAGAAAAATCTGCAAATTATAGTAGTTAGTCAGATTAGTGAGAATTCCTAATTGACCTAGTGCCTAGACTTAACAACTAAAGCTTAAACTAGGACTAACTAACTATTTGCTTAGGTTAGGTCTTGAGTCTTGCGTATTCTTGAAGTAGACAGCACAGTTTGGCGATGTACGTAGACTCGAAGTAATTATTCACTTGTTTATAACGGAGTAGTAGAGGGTAGTAGGAATTACTGGAGAATGGGGGCGAACGCTTTACTACGTTTCAGCCTGGAAATGGCATAATACATAGTTAGTTACAAGTAATAAAATCGTTTTAGCAAATAGGGGGCGTTGGTTCAATTCGATTCGGCTTCCTAGCTGTGGTGGCTAACCTTTGTGGTGCCACAGGAACCGGACCGGGAGTTCGCCTATAGTGTAGGCAATTGTCTAGCAGCGGGAATCGAACCCGTGCCTATTTGCTTCTTTGCTTTTTGCTATTTGCGGGCGCTTACTTGCTTTGACACCGTGATCACGCCAGTAGTTTAGTTAACTGTTCAACGAGCTAGGTTATGAATTATTCTGAAATATTATATTAAGTTTCAGTTCAGGAAATACCTTAGTACCTATGAGCAGAATGAATAGGAAGTAATTTAAAACATAGGTATTATACTAGGAATATATTTCAGCTAGGGGGCGAGGGAAGACACTAAGTTTACATATTAGTCTACACTGGTATTTGCAGAGCAATAAATAAAATAAAATAGTTTAAAATAACACTCACCGTAGGTTTAGGAGTGATGCCATCGGGCAATCTAATCAGATCGCTGGGGTCATGAGTAGTACTCTAAACTAAATCATGAAAGTATGCTTGGTGATAGATCTTATATTTAGTGTCCAGTTGAATACCATATTCTCAGTCATGGTAACCTGGAAGAAAACATAAAATATTAGTCTTACTGCTTAGAATTTAGATTCTTTTGCATATTGCTCGTAATGCTAAATTATGAGGCAAGTTAGGAAGGACAAATTGGTTGACTGGATCATTATGCTGTAAAGCAAAACAAACAAAGATACGAACATCAAAAACATTGGGTTGCGTTGATTTCGAAAAGCAAGCAAGTGTATAGAAACTCTGACATAGTTCTGGTATCTGGACACTGCTAGTCTGCTTTACTAAGTTGTATTAACTCTCAGCTTGTTTAATAAGATGAATCAAGGTATAAAATGAGTGTCAGAAACTTACAAAAACAATTACAGGTTAGGAATATAAAATGTACTTACTTAATTACATCCACGTATTCCTCAGAAGGAAAGCAAGGACTCCGAAATGCAATAGCCACTGCAAATTGTATGTAGCACTCAGTTGTAATGTAAATTAGTTAAAGAAAATCACTGGTAGACATAGCTGGTAGATATCAAACAGTAGCTATCAAAGTGTATCGATGGAAAAAAACTCGTTAGACTAAACTCACACTGATCTGAGCACTATTAGCTATAGTAAAACCTAGTTGTAAACAAGGAAAGTGCATGCGCACAATAAATAAAATCAAAACAATTTGAGTTTTCAATCTGAGTTTTGTTTTGTTTGTTCATGTTCAGTTCCCCATTCCATCAATCAAGCAAAAACTCGTGAGCAAATCGTTTTGCTATCCTATTCTCTTTTATGGGTTAGAGAGAGATATCCAAGGTCAGTCGTAATGTTGTAATGGTGTTTCGATAACGGTCGCAGTCCGGCAGTGCAACATTTTCATCATTGCTTCTCATTCACACTTAGCTAAAAAAGGTCTAGTTAGAGAGTGACAATGAATCATTATCAGCATAAAATGGAATGGAACACTACGATCAGTGTACTTAGCAAGAATTACCTGTCGACGACTTAGCACAAAAATATTATTTTGACACCTAAAGATAAAATTGAAGAGTAGGATAAAAAAAAAAAAAAAATAGGTCAGAAAAAGTATTTTTACGTCTTGCAACGAAAGTTGAGTATGAACTTTAGTTAGACAGGGAATAAGATGGTTATCACCACCGTAGCATGGTCTCTGTCTGCAGTACTGACGACATGTTGATTGAATTTAAAGAATATCTATCTGGTAGCCTACTCCCGCGGCTTCACTCGCGTGGTGTCTGGGTGAGGGGTGATATGAGTTCTGTCTGTTCCGGATTTCGTCGGGGTCGGTTGGGCCGTTGTGTCGTGGTTGAGTCGCAGATATCCAAACATTCAAACATTTGAACGTCCGGATAACCTAGTAGGTTTTCGCGGTTGTGGTATTGGTGTGATGGTAGGGGGTGGGATATTATGACGATGGGATATTAGTTGGATTAGTTGAAATACAGATAGGACGTAGGTACTTGACGTATCTATTTATCCAAATTTCATAGAAAAAGTATCGTAGATGCACCCTCACATGTTGTTTAAGAGAAAGTGTAGTCTAGCTATAGGTCATACCTATTTTGTGGATGCGCCACAAACCTAGGGATGTCAGTTTTGGAATACAGATTGATGTTGTTGAGCCGTAGGAGGTAGGTAGCATTAGTGATGGTAGGTACCTACTTCCACATTAATCACAAATATCACTCTCTAGTTTTATAGTACCTTTCAAACATTCTCATGGATTTTGTAACAGTCAAATTGAGTTTTATCCTCTAACGAAAAAATGTAGATAGCGCGCCCATTGAAGTACCTATCTAGGAATAGGAGGAATGTTTGATGTAAGTTATAATCTTAGATATCTACGTGTAAATACAATTATTACTACTACTACTCAGTAGGTACTTATATATAATTCTGCCATTTTAATTTTAAAATTTTTAATAAAAAATAAATTAAATACAGGGTGAAAAAGAAAAACATAAATAATTAAAGGTATTTAAATTCGATAAAAAAAAAAACTTTGCACTACTAAAAAATAATAATAATAATAACAACACGATAAAATAATATGTGATTCATAATTTAAAAAAAAAATGTATTTTGTAGATAGGTACATTTAGAATAAATTTAATAGAGGTAAAGGGAGTACCACACACAGTCATTTTTGTGCATTGGTTTTCGTGTTCTCGGATTTTAAGTGTTTTGTTGGGTTGTTGGGTGGCGAGAACAGAACCGAAAGAAATTCTTTGGAAGCGAATATATGGATTAATTTTCAGGAAGAAAGGGAGATGAAAGTAAGGGAACGAATGAAAAATATGTGTTAGTGATTTAGGGAATTGGAGGGCCTTATGATTCAACAGAATTCAGAATTTGAGACGATTTGATGATGGTTGAATTCAGATATTCCACAACACAAAACAAAGAACTTGTTATGATGGAGTTTGGAGTTAGGTTGAGTCAGCTGACAATCATCAGCGAACGCTGATTTCATAAAGGTTCTTACTACACATGAAGCCTTGGAAATTTTCCCCACACAATACATTCGCCAAATTATAAATAAACTATAATTTTGAGATCGGGTTTTCGTGGGATGAACTAGGCATGGGGGGCTATGTTCTTGGTTATAAGGAGTTATCTTATCGGTGCAAGGTTGTGTAATTTAGTTCATTTGAAACCTAAGATTGGTTAACAATGAAACATATTATACTATTTCACAGGAAAGACTTGGAGTCACGCCCGAGTTCCTTCACTCTGGTTTGATGATTCTGATTGGGAGGATAGTTGTTCATGTTTGGTTCATTGGAAACTTAAATACTGGTACAAAATGTTATTTATTTTAAATTTGGTTTAAAAATACACCACATATAGGTACATACATCCACATTCAAACATTAATGAGTTATCTGAATCAAACGTTATCAAATTAGAAGTAATGTACATAGAAAAATAAGTAATGGTAATAAAAATAAAATCTTTATTTGAAATGATTAAAAAAAAAAATAAGAATATAGCCTTTACTCCAACTACGTTAAAATAACTACATTTGCGTAAAGTCTAGGGGGCGGCTGTAACGGTCCACCTTCGTGTCTCCTTACATTCACAAATAAAGATTACTAATAATCGATTTTACTAATAAGATTCGCATTAGAAACTAGTAATTAATCGAGAAGCAGCGCATTTTGAATTTAGCGCAATTATTGATTGAACATCTAGATCCGTTCAAGACATTGACTAAATTAGTCAACACAATAGAAATATATCGATTAAACTTTAAAACAAGTAATATGAAACCTAAATTAAAAATATGTCTTGTAATATCAAATCATAATACTATTTCAATAAACTCCATTAATAAGAATAGTAAAATTCAGTATATTTATTAAACATCAATGTTGATTCATTCAATCAAATAATTGCTGGAAATAATAAAACTTAAATGTTTTATCAAAATGAACCTTAACGTTGTAGTATTAGGAGCCACATATTTGCGTGGGAAGGTAGATGGCGCTGCTAGTAGAACAATTGCAGGTTGGCGGCAAAAACTAAGGTGAATTAAGAAAATATTTATGATCTGTGCTAAAATGTTCAAACCCTCCGCGCATGCGCAGTGGGAAAATAAGTTACGTCATAGGAATAAGGTTTGAATTCGAGCAAATAATTCAAATTCATCAAGATCTCGTCAAATTTCAATCAATTTCTGGTTTTCTCGCACTGTACTTCTGCTAAAGGGAAAAACATATTATGTCAATGGAATAAGGTATGAAACTGAGCAAATATTTTATTCCTCAAAATTCCTTCAGTCTTCCAAGTAGGATCTTTTGAATCCAGAATTTGAATTTGGAATGAGTCAAGAATGCCAAGGGAGAAGAAGATTTACATCATAGAAAATAGGAAAGGATTTTGAACTAACCTGAATTCGTAGAAATTTCTAGAACAATCAGGCTATATAAGCCTCGTCAGGATTAAGATCATGGTCATTCGATTTCAAGATTTCCTTTCAGAGGGCGAAGCTCTGCCGGTTTGATTTCAGAACGTAACTTTGGGGTTGGAATTTTCTAAGTTCTTATTAGTACTTTTGGATGGGATTGGATTGTGTGTAGTATTGTTTGAGTGTTCGCCGTCTGAAGGAAATTATTAGGAGCTAGGGCATTCCCGTAACTAAACCCAGTCCGGACACTGGTCGCAAGCGGAGTTGCTACCTTGCGGTGTTATACCCAGCTTGTGTCCTCATATTAGCTAGGAAGGTGATAATCTTTGTAGCGGACCACCAATCGATTTTGGCCATTAACTTGGCGTCGATATGCTACCTGGAAAGTGCGTCCTTTGAACTCTAAACAGGAGGGCACCGTCGAAGTGGAGCCCGCGCCTGTATGGGCACCTGAGCTTAGGATTCTTAGTCCGCTTGTCCAGTCTTATTTATATATTTATTTGTACACAAGTTTATCCCCTGTTAGGCTGAGATCTGCCCCCCAGTCCAATAGCAGATCTTGGCAAGCACACGGTTATAGGGCAGGACAAAGTCGGGATTTACCACCCGCACTCATTCAATTAGCTAGTTAGGTGACTGACATTGCACTCCGTCAGTCTACTCACACAATTACAAGTAAATGTGGAGTCGGTCTCCTAGTTTGGATGGTAGAATCTAGCTAGAATAGGGCCTCTTAGATACTCATACATTCAATTAGTTTCAAATAGGATGCTGGGTTCTAAAGGCTGATGAAGGAAAGGATACTAAACTACTATAATTAAAACTCAAAAACTAAATAAACAAGAAACTTAGTTTAATCTAAATCAATTCATCGTAGGAGTGGCTTTGTAATTGAGGAATAACATTAATTTCATTAATATCTGGTTGGAAGGTTGAGGTATTATCATCAGTTATTCCTAACCTAACCAAATATATTACAAAATAGACAAAACTATAAAATAGCAATTTATAATACAGTAAAGTACGCAATTGGGTTATAAACTCTGCTGGCATTCATACAACATTGAATATTTACTTGAATAAATTAAAAGTTTTATTTATGGCTTTATTGAGACTAAACTTTAATTGAGCAAAGGTCTATACTGATTTACTTAGTCTGATTCAGGACCGGTAGGGTCCTTAGCTACCTCTGTAACGGAAATCACAGAGAGGACTATAAGGGTCCTAAGCTTTCCCCTGAACTGTAAAAGAAAAGTCAGAGTGGGCCGAAAGTGCCCTAAGCTTCATCCTCTGTAAATAACTGTGAACAGAGAGGCTATCTACAGAATTAAGACTATGCAAATCATGTTTGTTACCTAAGTAATTTCTACTTGAAAGATTGAAATCTTTAATCACAACCTTTGGCCGGATGAGCCTGTAACAGTTATTTCATGCAAAATAAATGCAGGTGGAATAACTTCTTCACTAATTGGTTGGAGATATCAATTTACTTGGCAGTAGTCCATGTAGCTTGGAAATAAAGCTTTAAATAGAATTCCAAAGAAATTGTACTAAATTGTACCTTTAGCTATGATGCTAGCAGAGTTAATATACTCTTCAGAATACTAATCAAAATAGACTGAAATATGGCTATGAGAGCTATGTAAAGTATCATCATCATCATCATCATTGCTTAATATAGAGTTAATATACTCTTTAGAATACTGATCAAAATAGACTGATCTATGGCTATGAGAGCTATATAAAGTATTCATTCACGCGAATATGCCAGGTGAATATGCTAGTTACATAATATAGAGTTAATATACTCTCCATAATACTGATTATAATAGTCAGTTTGATGGCCGTATGAGCTATGTTTTCCTTCACGCAAATCCAGGGGAAGAGGATGTTCATAGAATTATAATAAATTAAAATACTAATTATGACAATAACTACTTTAGGAACTATTAGGATTTCTTAGGTAGCGGCCCGCAGCGGAAGTTAGGGATTCTTGGGTACCGAAGTATTCGGTAGCTTGGAGTTCCGCATGATAACTAGATATGATGGATGAGTATGAAAGTTTTGCTTTGCAAATAAAAGTAAAGTAGAGATTCCTTGAATGGTTTGACAATGGACGAACATACAAATACTAACTACTTAGCTTTCCTCATAATCTTTTGATGAACAAGGACTGACAAACATACAGATATAAAATCTAGTAAATGTAAAGAACAGCATTCCCTATAAGTGAATTAAATAATCACTTATTACAACGCTGGAAAGAAGTCCAAGTATTGTGATGTTTCTTACAGTCCGCGTGCGGAGGAGGGGCCCGGACCTTTGGCGTTATAATCCCTTTGCTACTTAAATTCAGTATAACCTTTAGATTGAAGTATTTCCTAATATGAAATAATTATATTGATTCCCAACCATATGTCCTCCCATGCCATTCTACAGTTCCAGATTAGAATTAGAGTTTAGAATTATTAATCTTATATATTAAATTTAGAGTCAGAATGAGTCAAAGTTAAATATAAGTTAGATTCGGTAAGGGTTAAGAATTTAGATGTAGGTTAGTTAGATAAGTTGAATTGTCTATAAAGTCTTTAAAGGATTTGAGTTACTACATTAGTTCACATCTTAGGGTCTTACCACTACAACTAGACGATCACTTGGCCATACTACTATCATGACAATACTATACTTCATACGATGCTGAGTTAGGATAGGCAATATATAGCATATCTTTAGGGGGGGTCGTTACAATCATATCAGCTGTAGGACGCTGAACATAACAATTAATTTCTCTTTTATTTTATAGTGATAACCCACACTAAAGGGATACCATGATTCATAATATCCCAAAAATTCTACTCCTAATCTTACGGCGCTTTGAGCCGTCTGGATGTCCTAAAGATATTCGCCTTACGGAAGATCGCAGCTAAATAACATTGTTTGTTTCAAATAGTGATGTGTTCCTGCGGTGAGTAAGGTTGCCAGAGCTCTTTAAGGGGGAGGGGGGAGGAGTCGGCAACGCGTGCGTGATGCCTCTGGTATTGCAAGCGCTCATAGGCTACGGTTACCGCTTACCAACAGGTGGGCCGTATGATTGATGCCACCTGAGTTGTAAAAAAAAAATTGGCTCTTACTGGAAGTGTCTCCGTAGCTTAGCATCTACGTATCTTGGAGCAGGTTGCAGGTTTAAATCCCGTCGGAGTAGGATTTTTTGGGAGGACCGGCAGTTCGAATTCGGCAAAGCGTGCGTGATGCCTCTGGTATTGCATGCGTTCATATCTCAGAGCACTGGTGGAGGGGTGGTCCCGCCTTCCAATCATCGGGTCGTGGGTTCGAAACCTGTCGTGCACCAATGGTTTTTCCATTCGGAAAATTTATAAATCTATGCGCGAAGATGCGGTTTTGAATCACGCTGGTTCGAAAACTTTGGTTAACATTTGAAATTCTCTATGAAAGTGTTTACCTCTCATGCCAGATCCTCCTGAGCTCGATGAGGACGGGGTTCCCCTCGTAGTAGCGGTAGTGCATGGCCTGCCGCGCCCGCACCATCGTGGTATGCCACGGCATCGGCGCCCGCACTGTGTGGGAGGGCCATAAAGGGGGGAGAAAGGCTATTCTTAAACGCTCCCGTTCGTTTGGATCTTCGAGGATGTAGGAAACTATACATCTGGGGGATAATTATTGTAATTAATGATATAAGTAAGTATTGCGTGAGGTACACAATAAATGAATAAATTTAGAAACGTCTTTATTATTTTACATCCTTATTATTAATCGAGTATTAGCATATTCACGTGCTCTTTTTAATAAGTTTTTGTGTGTTACCTCTCTGTCTTTGTTTCATATTTTGTTTAATATTTTCGCTCTCTGTGTATTGCTTCTATTGTAATGTGTATTGTGTGCCAAGTTCGTGAATAAATTTCTGTCTATATATTCAATCCCAAGCTTTTTCGTCATATAAATAGTCGGATATTTTGTAATAAGATTTATTACAGAATTTTCGTTTAAGTTTTTAAATTTGCTAATTGATAACTTTAGCACATCACTAGGCAGAGATGATGAAGAAATCTCACCGTTTCATAGCCATGGCAAAGAATTCCTTGATGTCAGCTTCACTGTGCTTCACGCACGCCTGGTACGTCAATATAAGCAAGCGCTTCTTGATCGCCGCCGTCTGCTTGTCCACTTGAACTTTAGCACGCTTGTACAAATCCACTGGGAAGTCGGGCATGTGCTTACCGGATACAGACTGAAACATTATGCTCATTAGTGATGCCCCAATGCATAATAATATCACTAGGACCACTTTGAAACGTCTTAGAAACTAGGTGAAGATACGCCTGTTCCTTGCGACCAAGTCTACAAGAATCAGGCAACAAACACGGCGCGCGTGCCTAGGTAGGTATCATTTTTTTTCTGACTGGCCTCATAGCTCAGTAGTAACTCTGCCTTCTGCGCTAGAGGTCGCGGGTTCGATCCCGCACTGGACAAATATTTGTGTGATAAGCACAGATGTTTGTTCTGTGTCTGGGTGATAAATATTTATCTATTATGTATATCACTCTCTAGTACCCATAGTACAAGCTATGCCTAGTTTGGGATCAGTTGACCGTGTGTAAATAATAAATAATAGGCCAACACGGCTATGCTCATTATTAGACAACATTTAGAACATTACAATAAGAGCATAAATATGAAAAAAAGACAGGTAACACACAAAAACGAGATATGTTATTGTTAATATTGCGCCACAGCAAGGTCTTAACAGACTTACTGTAGTCAAATAGTACTGTATCCTCTCCAAGTCCTTAGGATGGATGTAGCGGTAGTGTTCCTCCTCCGTGACCTTCAGCATCTCGACCTTCTGCTCGTCGGGGTCACGGGGTACCTCAAACGCCAACTTTTCTAAATGTCTGAAAGGTCACTCCTGTATGGTTCCTACATTAACCCCTTCGTCCACGGCGCGACTCAAAAGGAACGCGACTGAAACTGTAGTCACTTATGAGTAGCCTGACTGCGATAGCACTGGTATTTTAATGCGCGTCCGTCCACGACGCTACTCAAAAAGAAAGCGTTTGTAACTAGTCTCCTGGCGACTCGACATGCTGGTCGCCAGGCGACTGGTTTCGAGAAACTCTTGAAAAATGAACGAATAAAAAGTAATGATATGTGATTCTAACGTCTATGTGACAGGAGAAGTAATAATTCCATGTCATCGCTCGAATTATCACTAGTCATGTTAATTATTTTCGTTTTCAATACTTTGTTTACATAAAATGGTGTACTGAGTGACTGAGTTTCAGGAAATTCCAGTAGCGTCGTGGACGAGTCAGAGTTTCCAATCAGTCCGCAACTCTAGTTTCTAATGAGTTCCGTCACTTTTGCGTAGCGTCATGGACGAAGGGGCTTAAACTGATGTCCGTAAGCACGATCTTATGGCCTGTCGTAACTCGTAAGACGATCATAAGGCCTGTCGTAATGTATGGATCTGAGTGTTGGGCAACCAATGGGATGGATGAAAGATGAGTGTATGCGGCAGATATGCGAATGTTGAGATGGATGTGTGGAGTGAAGAGAATAAGGAATGAGTACATCAGAGGATGTTTGAAAGTAGCGCCAGTGACGGAAACTTTGTGAAGTAATAGGTTAGCATGGTATGGGCATGTCATGAGGAGGGAGGAAAGGATAAGGTATATACATACATACAGATTAAGGTTATTTCAAAAGTCATGTAGGTAAATAGGCTAGCTTAACCCTAACAAGAGTTTTCTTACAGCAAACCTTTGGGGCTATAGATGTCTTCGCGACCAAGCCTAGAAGATACAGGTTATTTTTTATTAATATTTTACAACTTACAGAAGATCGCAGCCAAATAACATTATTTGTTTCAAATAGTGTTGTGTTCCTGCGGTGTGTAAGGTTGCCAGAGCTCTTTAGGGGGGGGGAGGGGTTCGGCAGGCAACGCATTAGCAATGCTCCAGGTGTTGCTAATGTCAATAGGCGACGGTAACCACTTACCATCAGGAGGGCCGTAAGACTGTTTGCCTCCGTATAACATAAAAAAAAAAAAAAAAAAAAAAAAAAAAAAAAAAAAAAAAAAAAACTTCATTAAAATTCGAGTTGGAGCATATTCAGTCCCGAGCTTTTTGGAACTACTTAGAAGATTGCTTTTGACGCGTATCTTTGTATATTCGGCGGAATGAGTTTGCAAAGCGTTTTGTAGTCTTCGCCCGAATACTGAAACGTCGCTTAAGGTGAGGGTTTAATTTTTTTATGATTTTTGAATTGTTTTTTCTCAATAACCGCAAAACGCACAGTTTTGATTTTTATGACAAAGATAACTTGAGCATTTTATTTACGTAAATCCAAGACAGAAACGCGATTGGTAAAACTTTTCTCGATAGATTTATTTTTTAAAGTTGGGTCCTCTGCAACAGTTTTTTCGAAAATACTCTGAGACTATCTAACAAAAATAACTTTTTTTTTAATATTTTGTTAGACAATAGCATTGGGTAACTAAATCCAAGACACTTGAAAAAAATAGATAGTTTTTGAGATAATCGATATTTTTTTATATTTCGCTTACGTCGATAACTTTCGAGCGCCTTCTAACGCTTGCTATCTCTTTCCGCATTCAATTACAGTGCATAGCGCTGTCACTTTCTTCACTCCGCCCACTCGACAATTTATTATGATTTTTGTATTCTCTTAACTATTTGAGATGGTCTCAATTATATGAGACGCCGTTATCGTTCAGAATTTTATACTCAAGTAAATATCAATTAGATGACCACGTGACGTTTCAGTATTCGGGCGTTAGGCTCAAAAAATTGAACTCTCAAACTTGGTTCGTTGTTGAAGACTGGATGGAACACAAGACTCACTTTCTGAGAGCTTCTTTTGCGGCAATCTCCGCTTCTGCCTTCTCTCGCTTTCTCTTCTCGATCCTTTTTCTTTTCGCGTCTGCTTCCGCCGCTTTCCTTCTGTCGTACGCCCCCGATACTAAATCTTCTAGCAGAACCAAACCTAAGAATGGCAGTTTTTGATGTAAAACTTATGAGAATGTTGATGCAAATTATGATGCAGTAAATTTACGCTTGTTCTGTTTCCTTTTCTGTTGTTATTCTTTATTACAATTTTTTAATTGTTTGTTTTAGTTTTGTGTGTTCCAAATGTTGTTGTATATTTTGTATTGTAAATGTTAGTTACCTTTTCGTGCTTCGTGTTTTCTTTATGTATGTATCGTGTTAGTGTACGTGACGTGTTTGGTTCTGGTTCCGAGGGAAGATCAGCGTTGTGATGGCCATGTTCAATGGCTATCAGAACATAATGCTGAGTCGGACGCCTTTTCGTAGCATTTAAGTTTTCTTAGTCTTAGTTTGTATAGTTTATTCCATAAGGTGTTGGGTAATTTTAAGGTCCATTTTAATGCTACGAATAAAAGTATTTTCTTTCTTTCTTCTTTCTTTCAAATATTGTCCCAAAACTTTATGGCCAAAAGTTTTTGATAGTTCTACTACAAGAACTGTTGGGAGTTAGGTAATATAACTTCTCATTTGACGGTAAAACATGCATCTAGCAGTGATGTATATTCAAGAATTGTTTAGAATACAGTGGTAGTTGGTAACTTTTTACCCATGCCGTTTTACGGGATGCTGTAGTTATAGTAGATCGAGGAGGAATCGGATTTATGTTTTTTTTGTTTATTTGTGAGAGCCTGATCCGATCTGCATAGAATTTAGTGGTCAACAGTTTGTACTATCAAGATTTACTGGGCAAAATTTAAGTTAAATCGGCCAAGGGGTTCCTGTTATAGGGGTCCAAAAGGAGGTATTAAACAAAAGTAATAGAAATACTTTTGGAAAATAAGGCCGTGGTAGCCCCGGAGGCCGTGGTGGCCCCGGCTGAAGAATAAGCCCCTCCATATCTACCTATCCGCGGATGTCGTAAGAGGCGACTAAGGGAAAAAAGCTAGGGGATGACCAGCAGCGTCCCTCATTTTAACAACGATAGCTCTAACTGCGCTCGCCAACCCGCATGCCCAGCGTGGTGAGTATGGGCAAAACCCCCCACATGATAAGGAATTCGCTCTGTCTGTGGGGGAGGCCATGTTTAGCAGTGGACGTCGTACGGCTGAAATGATGATGATGAATATAAATACATGATGTGGAGATGTAAGAGATTTGTTCATAAATTTTCTTAGACAAAAATTATCTACAGCGCTCATGAACTAACATCCTAGGCTAGGTTCACTCTCCTAGGTTAGTACCTAGTTAAATGTGGGATCACCTTTCTGCAGCTTGTTTTTGTTCTTCTCCTTCTCAATAGCCTCCAGCCGTTCCTTCTCCCTCTCAGCCCACGGCTTCAGCGGCGGGAACCGGAGCTCGCCGTTCGGCCCGATCGGGCCGTAAAGGTTCGGTGGGGGCCGGCGTTTTGGAGGCATGTTGATAGTACGAAGGGTTTTAGTCGCAGGAGTGTAGCAATTCCCTAAAAAAGAGGTAGGTTCAGTGATATGATAGTGATCTGCAAATATGGGGGGATACGGGTCCTAAGGGCTGTGTTAATATGGTTCGTAGTTTCTGATACCCACGACACAGGGAATCCTAGTGTGGGCTCAGTACTATTTAGGTATGACTGTAGGGTGTTATTTATTATTATTATTTATAATTAAAGGTGTGGATTTGATGCAGCGCAAAAAGAGACGTTTTATCAATATATGGAGCCTGGGCCTGCACTGTGTACACTACTCTAAAATATGGCTAAGCAATAAAGTAAACGTATTTAATTGGTTATTATATTTAAATTGACTTCGTTCTAAGGTACATTATGATTTTCTTCGACAAAGAGAGCAACACACAACGCTACAAAAATATGGCGGATGGACGTGCGTGAAATGTCATTTTGACAACCTACATTTATCTGACAAAAGAAAAACATAAAATCAAACAAATTGACATGAAAAATATGTCAAACGCCAATTATAAACCAACATGGCGGCCTTCAAATATTGTTCACATAGTAAAAAACTTACTATTCTTATACCATCGCATTTGTCTACAAATTAATAAAATTGTATTTTTCTTGTAATCTCCTATTTTTTCCTAATTTTTCTATATAGTGTACATGGACCAGGCTCAGAATGAAATGGCTCCTTTGCATGATTGTTACAAATAATTTCTGATACGACACAGGGAATGGTAACCTACAGTCAGGAATGCAGTGAGTGCATGGGTAGGACTGGTATTACCTGTGGAGTCCGCAGGCTTCGTGTGGTTGTAGCCGTCGCGGTAAGGAACACCCCTGGTCCAGGACTTGGCTAGCATCAGCGGCGGGAACTCGCTGCAGCCACCCTCGCTCTCACCTTTTGTTACCAAGTAATATATCAACGTGGCCGTATAATATAATATATGGCCTTGGCCATATATTATATTAAAAAGAATAGGCCCCTCCATATTAGATTACTTTTCTCTTGAGCCTCACCTAGTTCGATCGGCACCACACTGAAGCTTTAAATTCCATTTAGTGAAAAAGGATCATCGAAAAAAATGATAGGCACGCGCGCCGTGTTTGTTGCCTGATTCTTCAAGGCTTGGTCGCGAGGAACAGGCATAGCTTCACCTAGTTTCTAAGACGTTTCAAAGTGATCCTAGTGATTTTATTGAAATAAATGTATTTTGACTTTGACTTTGACTTTGATATCTACCTATCCGCGGATGTCGTAAGAGGTGACTAAGGGAAAAAGCTAGGGGATGGGCAGCAGCGTCCGTCCCTCATTTTATCAACGATAGCTCTAACTGCGCTCGCCAACCCGCATGCCCAGCGTGATGAGTATGGGCAAATCCCCCCACATGATAAGGAATTCGTTTGTCTGTGGGGGAGGTCATGTTCAGCAGTAGACGTCGTACGGCTGAAATGATGATGATGAATATATCAACTATGTATTCATCATCATCGGCAGCCTGTAGAAGCCCAATGCTGGACATAGGTCTCACCCAAAGAGTTCCATCAAGATCGGTCTTAAGCCTTTTCCATTCAAATTTCAAGTCTTTATTTATAACGACCGGATGACCGTACGTTTTCAGTCAGTCAGTCAGGATTTTGTCATTTTTGATTCATATACGATAGAAATGATACAGATAGCTGAATAGATTACTAAAAATAAATAGTAGTAGACAGATAATAGAATAATTAGATAGATTCTAAGTAAGATATTAAATAGACAAGTAAATTGTTTTTCTAGTAGGTACTATTCCGCTAATCTATTAGCGTAATAGTAAGTACATACTAGATACATAACAATAATCATTTATTTTCCTCTATACACATATTAGATACATGCACTTATAGTTATGCAATGAAAATAAATTCTTAAAGAATGTATAAAATAAAGTCAAAAAAAAGGTAGGTATATGTTTATATAGGTATTTGTTTGTCTATTTAATATCATAGAAATAATAATAATAATAATAAATATTCCGGACAGATCACACACGGTCAACTGATCCCAAACTAGGCATAGCCTGTACTATGGGTACCAGCGACTGATATACATAATAGATATATATTAAACACCCAGACACAGAACAAACATCCGTGTTAGTCACAAATGTTTGTCCAGTGCGGGAATCGAACCCGCGACCTCTAGCGCAGAAGGCAGAGTTACTACCAACTGAGCTATGAGGCCTGTCCGAAGAATGGACTTCCGCAAAGTCACGCCTCAATCAATTATTTTTTTTTCTAATTAGGTACCTACTGATTAACTTTAGATTGCTTTAGATAAATAAAGGCTTACCGAAATCAAGGATAATGAATCTAAATAGATCATCGGAAGATAACAAAATAAACAAGAATAATAGTAATTAAGCCGATTGTTTTCGCAGATTACATTTTTTGACGATTTTATCTGTTGCATCGATTTAAGCGCGCATTAACACGTGCTTTAAGCGCGTCACACACGGCAGCTGTAAAATGTTTTTTTTTTTTACAACAGAGGTGGCAAACAAGCGAACGGCCCACCTGTTGGTAAGCGGTTACCGTAGCCTATGAGCGCTTGCAATACCAGAGGAATCACGTACACGTTGCCGACCCCGAACCCCCTTCCCCCCTAAAGAGCTCTGGCAACCTTACTTACCTTACCTTATTATGTATATTATAGAATATACATCTCATTACATCTTTCCATAGAAACCGTCAGGAGACCACACACGGCAGCTATAATGTATCTTTTTAAATCTTCGTATCTTCTGACAGTTTTTATGGAAAGATGTAATGATTTAGGAGGAGGTAGGGCACAGCGAGATTTTCTCGTTCCGAATTGGAGCAGCCCGCCTGGGGAGGTACCTCCGCCTTACAGAAGATCGCAGCCAAATAACATTATTTGTTTCAAATAGTGTTGTGTTCCTGCGATGAGTAAGGTTGCCAGAGCTCTTTAGGAGTGGGGGGGTTCGGGGTCGGCAACGCGTGCGTGATGCCTCTGGTATTGCAATCGCTCATAGGCTACGGTAACCGCTTACCAACAGTTGGGCCGTAAGCTTGTTTGCCACTTCAGTTGTATAAAAAAAAAAGTATCTAGCTATAATATACATCTTTACATTATAACTGCCGTGTGTGAAATGCTTCAAACGGTGAAGGAAAACATCGCGAGGACGCCAGTTAGATATTATTCTAAAAGCGGCGATGGGCTTGCAACACAAATACTCGATATTGCAGAATATGGACATGTGCTAAAGTATTTGGAGGTACCTCTGACTACCCCTTAGACTTCTCAAGGATCCTCTGACTGTCGGTGAAAGAATCAGTGTAGTGAAAGGATTAAAATGCGCCTCTTAAGAGGCTCCTTTCGTTCACAGAACAAAACCTAATAGACATCTACCTAGTACCTAGGTATCCACCTCACCACCAGCAGCCAACCAGTCTGGCTCTGTGTCGGGTGCAGCCAAACAGGCCCTGACTCAGCTTGTTGCTGCTTTACATGACAAAATGCCAAGCAAAGCAGCGCTGGTTTTCAGGCAGGGCCTTATCTAAAGAGACGTCACATACCTTCAGGATAGTAATTCCTTGCAGCTCTGAGCAGCCTACTGTCCTTCTCCAGTTCATCATCATAGCCTGCCCTGGGGATGAATAAGATAGTGGTAATATTGATCAATTTTTAACGCCCTCGAATGTTTCTGTTTTTTTTTTATAAATAAATCAGACACATACCTGGTCCTGACACCCCCAAACTAGGATTCCCTGTGTCGTAGGAAATCGTATCAGAAACTACGAGTACCATGGTACCACAACACCCAGACCCGGGGACCCGGACAAATATTTGAAGATCATGCTAATATTTATTTCTAGTCGGGAATCGAACCCACCGCATCGCACTCCTTGTGCCTCAGAAGGGTACTCGCCCACTATGCCATGCGCCACCGAGGTCGAGGAATATTGAGAGTTGAAGGGATTTTTATTTATTTATTTAATCTTGCACACAAAAAACAATGTACAAAAGGTGGGCTTAATGCCAAGGCATTATCTACCAGCCAGCCTGATTGGGTAGAAACAGGAGGTTGGCGTGCGACAGATTGTGTAACTTAACTAAAAACTATACTATATATAACCATACACTATATTTAAATATGTATATATAATACACTGCAAAAGATTAACAGATAGTACAAAACAGTGTTTTATTAACATGTAGTGTAGATGTGCTTGATGTTCTTGTTTTTGGTTTAAAATCAAGTCCGTCTCGCTAGGCCGTCTGCGATCTTACCTGGTCAAGTCTCGAGGACCTGGCTGCTTCCTAGCTGGAGTCAGGAACCGTGGGGGACACTTCTCCCCCGTAAGCTCACGCTTAGGGGCCGTCTTCTTGTTCAGGGGACGCTTTCGGTCCCCGCTCGCCATGATACTTCACCTTGCAGTCAAAAGCGCCTGGAAGAACTTTCGTTACTCATTTTCCAAATGGAAGTTATCATCATCATTTCAGCCCACTGCTGAACATAGGCCTCCCCATACAGGGGAGGGGAGTGGGAGGAGTTTTCCCTAACTCACCACGCTGGGCGTACGGGTTGGCGAGCGCAGAGAGAGCTATCTTTGTGAAAATTGGGGACGCTGCTGCCCATCCCCTAGTAATCCTATTACTATATAATTATGTCTATATATAATAATAATAATAAATAATAAATATTCCGGACCTATCACACGGTCAACTGATCCCAAACTAGGCATAGCCTGTACTATGGGTACCAGAGACTGATATACATAATAGATATATATATTTAACACCCAGACACAGAACAAACATCTGTATTCATCACACAAATGTTTGTCCAGTGCGGGAATCGAACCCACGACCTCTAGCGCAGAAGGCAGAGTTACTACCAACTGAGCTATGAGGCCTGTCTATATGTATATTTAGCATGACCCGTAGTGGTCAACCGCATACCTACCTGTCCCAAAAATAAGCCAAGTAGTCCCAATTACCAAACCTATGCTCGGTCATAGTTTCGCATTGCCACTTTCTCTATATTTCTATATGCTATACCTACTTAGATAATATCACCTTGATTGTAGAGAGGTAGATGGGTACCTAAGTCATTTAACACTCACCAATGCGCGGCAGATTGCAACACCAGCTTATATCTAAATAATTTAATATAACAAAACCAAAATATGCCTGTGTTTTGGTTGTTCACCACCTTAGCTTTGACGCGACAGTATTGACAAACAGACATTCATCAGACGCGTTGCTATGGTGACGGTGATCGATCGTAGCCATAGATAAACGAGCCGTTACACAATATTCATACGGCGCCGGCGTGCGAAATGTCCTCTAAATGTTTTTTCAAAATGATCCTCAACTCTACTGGATAAAGTCAATTTTGGGTATGACTTTTAAGGGGACTTATATCGTACGCCCTCAAAATGTCCAATTCAAAATTGACTTTATCCAGTATATGGATCATTTTGAAATACATTTTAGATGACATATCGCACATGAACACTGGTTTACGCTCAGTGCGCGGAGCTTCTACACTCAGCGGAACTAAAGAGAGGAAAGAGAGCAGAATTTCGTTTATCTACTGTTCTATTGTAGGGTTTTACAGTTATAAAAGTATTAGTAGAGGGAAAGTTTAAGTACGAAACAAACCCGTTTAACACTGATTTAATTTCGATAAAATTACAATAAATAAGTTAGCATAGTGCAGCAAAAATATTTAGGTATTTTTGCTTAGTAGACTTGACCTAGTTCAATGACTTTACCTATCGTGCGGTAAACCGTACATCTATTTATTCTGTAGTTACACGAAGATTACATCATATTATATTAGGTACATCAATCCTATCCGATCCTACTAATATTACAAATGCGAAAGTTTGTGAGGATGTTTGGATGTTTGTGGTTCAATCACGCCCAAACGGTCGAATGGATTTGAACGAAATTTGGCACAGATATAGATTATGGTCTGGAATAGCATATAGGCCTTTTTATCTGACCTATCACGCGAGCGAAGCCGCGAGCGGAAGCTGGTGAGGATATAAGCAGGCCATAAAGAAAAGAAGAAGAAGAGTCACTACGCGCCCGGCAAAGAGTGGTTTTATTTTCTTAGGAGGATAAATGGCGCCCGGCGCCGGGCGTCGGCGCACCTTCTCAGAAACTTCTTTCGTAAAAGGAATTATAGCAGATTCAAAATTAAAAAAAAAAATACTGGTGCTGGTGTAATGGTGGTGATTTTGGAGGTAGAACTTCGCTCACGTAGTTCGTATTACAAAGTACTTTGTGGTAGCTCGGCTCCAAAATCTTTGCTACATCCTTGATCTTCAAGTCCTGTACACGCTACACAAGGGGAGAGCGTTGTGTACAGCGCTTCTAGTTCCTTGGGTTATCTTCTGACTACTGTTTACAAAATTTATAAATCCTTATCATAATTAAATATATCGGCATTAAATCATCAAGATTCCTTATCAATGCCAAGTGTTAGTAAGTTACCTGTAAGTATATAAACATTGCTCGAAGGAGATGTGTGACCAAAGAGGGTTAGACTTCAGAATGAAATTGTTGATCGCGTTAGCTGCGGTGGTGGTCTGCGCGCAGGCGCTGCCTACCCAGGTTGGTACTGAAGCAGATATCAGCCAGGTTCACAACGCCACGCTTTTCGCTGCTCGCTCAGAGAGGAGCTTCGGTTTCGCCAGCTTCGGAGGTGGAACTCGCGGCGGCGCCGGAGGGGCCGTCTGGACCGTATGGGACTCATGGGCGCTCAGAGATGCCGTCACCGGCAACGCCCCTAGGATCATCTACGTCCGCGGACGCATCGACCTGACACAACTCTTCAACGGCTCCCCCGGTGTCGTCGTCGACGTCGGTTCTTGGAAGACGATCATCGGTGGAGACGCCAACGCTATGATCGTCGGCGGTGGTTTAAGGATCCGCCGCGTTCAGCAAGTCATCATCCAAAACATCAAGTTCTTCAACGCCATCTCGTACGCTCCGGGAGAACAGCCCAACGGTGCTGGAGGGATTATTTCTCAGGTATCGGGAGAATTCACGGAAGTGGACTCGATCCTGTGCGAAGAGGCGGAATACGTGTGGATAGATCACAACGAGTTCGCTGATGACCCATGGATCGCAAACAACATCCCCAACGACAGGATGCGCCACGACGGCCTCGTGGACATCAAGCGGGCCTCCAACTGGATCACAGTTTCCCACAACATCTTCAGGAACCACAACAAGAACATGCTGATCGGACACGCGGACACCAACGCCGCGCAGGACGTCGGTAAGCTGAAGACTTCGGTAGTTGCAAACTGGTTTATGGGTACGACCCAGCGGAACCCTAGGGTTAGATTCGGGGAGGTCCACGTCATCAACAACTTGTTTACTGATTTGGGGAGCTACGGTATCGGCGCTGGCGCTGGTGCTTCTATCTACGCTGAGAGGAACGTGTTTAGAAACTCGCGCGCGTGGAGGCACCCTGACGGCGTGCCCAACCCTATGGGTAACCTGCTCAATGTGGTGAACCTGTTTCACAACTCTGCCTTCGACGCAGTACCCGCAGACGTGAGGTGGCATCCGTCAAACTACTTCAGCTATGTGTCTCTCGCGATCGGTGACGTGGAAGCGCGAGTGCGCCAAATCGCCGGTACTTGGTAGGACACTATTAAAATGAAATACGACAAATTGGGACAAATGCTATATAAAGATATTTAAAACACTTACTTACCTTTTTTTTTAGTATGTACATAGGTACTTATGCCATTACTCACCTTGTGCAGTCGGGTAAAACAGAGGGTACTTACATGCATAGTACATCAAACCCTACAAGTATTCCTTACGTCGCCGTAGCGTTATCAAAACTTCAGAAACTAGAGGACATTCATATTACAAAAATACTTGTTTTCATATCAAGGTACCTAGGTTTCAATAATGTAATGCACTAATTCCAGCTTTATTTTATGACAAGATTTTTATTTAACTTATTAGTATTATAAGGTAAGTATTTACCTAGAATAGCATATAGATACTAATTATGAAGGTAGCGAGCGAAACCGCGGGCTAACACAAACAGCTAGTAATAAAACTAAAATACCCAATGTGTGTGTAAATCATTTATTAATTTATTTATAATTCTTTAAATTATTATTAATTTTACAAGTAAATTGATATGGAAGCACAACATTTTGTTACTTTGGCACATATTACTTCTACCAAAGACAATAAAATTTTCTACTATATTATATTGTCTTTGCTTCTACTTCTATGTATATACAAGGTGATTCATAACATGCATAACATCCCAAAAGGGGGTTATTCTATCAACAAAAAGAATATTAAAGAAAAAACATCAATATTTTTCTCAATCTTTCTCTTACTATCTGTTTTTTGGTATTTATAAAATATTTGACACATCGGGCATCAATATTGCTATCTGAAACAGCTGGTTCATTGATTTTGAACAGATTTGACCCCAAAAATGCTAATTTATGGCTTATAGATCTTTCAATAAAAAATGTTGAATTTCGAAAAGTCGTAAAACAAACTTTTTTGCAAATATGTAGATAGATAGATAAAAAAAATTGGCACCACAGACACCCAATTAACATAGTTAAGCAATTTAAAACAATATTACAAACACAAATAAACAAAAAAGTAAATAACAGTTGGTAGGTAAGTTTGTGTGTGCTGCAGCACGACAAATAGGCTATGGCTAAATGATTTTTTTTGCATAAACACTGATTTTCAGCCAAAACCTGATCGAGAGCGAACAGAACGTATGTACGTACATAATATTATGAATCACCTTGTATAAATGTTAATTTCTTGTTAATTGAAACGTAATACATTCGTATTTTTTTTAGAATTGTGCCAATTTACCACAATTATCTCGTTTTGAACTTTCCTCTGACGATGCACTCTATCTAGACAAATTCATTGCATGCAATGCATTTATCTTTCTTTTCCTATGCTGGTCGTGTCACTGATTCTTTCTTGGTCATCCTGTATTAGGTCAGTGACCAGGTTCAGGTATGGTGGCCCTGAAAAGGGCCTATGACCGTCGGTGAAAGAATCATCTTTCCTATGACCTTCCCTAGAAGGCACACGCTATTTAGTGGTAGTCAGAGTCAAATACAAACCATCCAAGTATTTGGAACGTGTCGCTAATTGTTAATTAGTATACTTTTTTACTTGATAATGTACAAATGCAGTGATAAGGTTGCAATGATTAATCATCATTATCTAAATTAGCTCAGATGATAACATAAAATACAGTCCTTCATTTTTAGATTGTCACAACAGATAACCATGCTTTCCTTCACTGCCTTGAGCACAACCACTCAAGGCAGTGAAGGCAAACAACGTTATCTGTTGCGAAATGATGTTTGCCTTCATTGCCTTGAGTTGTGCAGTGAAGGAAAACATTGTGAAGGCATGGAAAAACCGGTCAGCGAAATCTCAAATAAAATTATATTTTTTTAAAATATCCTTACGACTGTTATCCCCAAGAATAGACAACCTCTGGACTCAAGGTGATAAGAAACTTGAAGATCTTAGGAGGTAGTCAGAGGCAATATTTTAGTGAGTATTGCCAAAGACAACATAGTAAAAATTGACTTTGGTATTGTACCTATATGTAAGAAGTTGAAAGCTCATAGGCCTTTTAAGGACAGGGTTTACTTATTTTATGATTTTTGAATTGTTTTTTCTCAATAACCGCAAAACGCACAGTTTTGATTTTTATGGCAAAGATAACTTGAGCATTTTATTTACGTAAATCCAAGACAGAAACGCGATTGGTAAAACTTTTCTCGATAGATTTATTTTTTAAAGTTGGGTCCTCTGCAACAGCTTTTTCGAAAATACTCTGAGACTATCTAACAAAAATAACTTTTTGTTTTAAATTTTGTTAGACAACAGCATTGTGTACCTAAATCCAAGACACATTTAAAAAAAATAGATAGTTTTTTAGATAATCGATATTTTCTTATATTTCGCTTACGTCGATTACTTTCGAGCGCCTTCTAACGCTTGCTATCTCTTTCCGCATTCAATTACAGTACATAGCGCTGTCACTATCTTCACTCCACCCACTCGACAATTTATTATGATTTTTGTATCCTCTTAAGAATACTGGTTGTATCACGATGTTTTCCATCATCGTTTTAACCACTTTGTAAATGCGGACTTATTTTTTTTCAAATAAAAAATATAAGTTATATTATGTATTTTAAATTATTATGCTATGGTTGCCGTTAGGACGACTGTCAGAATTTCGTTTTGCCGATTCCTATTTTTATTCGGCGTGAAATAATCGAAAGTTTAGTACAACAATGGGTCATCTAAGACTTTTATCGAAAGAACAAGTGAGCGATAGGAAACTTTAGCGATAGACTTTCATTTTACTACATTTTTGTTATTTTTACTACTTCATTAATTTTGTAGACTAATCTTTTACCAAAACACGAAACATTCGCGATAGTGATAAAGTAAAAGTCAAATAGAAGCCAATGACATTTGCCAAATCTCACTCAAGTTTATACTTTCTGTCCTAGTGAATTGAGATCAATTTCCCATAACAAGGGTCCGTTATCTAGTCTCCCCTAGACTCGACAGTGCTCAAATCATTCCCACTGCCCTGCCAGCTGAAGCTGCTGTCCGTGTCGCCGTCATTCGATTGTGGCCTCTCCGCGTAGTTGGATTTAGGTCTATTTTCGTTCACGTAAGACCTGGGGCGGTCTGCGAAGGAGCGGCTCAGGCGAGATGCGTCGAAATGGAACGATGAGTTGGAAGGCTTGCGAACTTCGTTCAGGTAGCGCCAGGTGTGGCTGTCCGAACCCTCCTCGGTCTTAGGACTGTACAGCCATTCTGAAAATTGTATGAGGTATTAAACTCTTAGTTTTTGTGAGTATTTGACGACCTCGGTGGCGTAGCGGGCGAGTGCCCATGTGAGACGCAAGGATTGCGGGTTCGATTTCCGCTGCGGGACAAATATCTATTTTTTTTTGCGTGATCTGCAAATATTTTATTTAACATGACACTCGTAGTTTGTGATACCTACTACACAGAGAATCCTAGTGTGTTGGGTGTTATTTTATAAAGATCGTGCCTAAAAGGATAATAACCATGAAAGGAAGTGCGGCGTAGTTTTGGAGGAGGTAGGGCATAGCGAGATTTTCTCGTTCTAAATTGGAGCAGCCCGCCTGGGGAGGTACCTCCGCTTTACAGAAGATCGCAGCCAAATAACATTATTTGTTGTGTTCCTGCGGTGAGTTAGGTTGCCAGAGTTCTTTAGGGGGAGGGGGGTTCGGGGTCGGCAACGCGTGCGTGATGCCTCTGGTATTGCAAGCGCTCATAGGCTACGGTAACCACTTACCAACAGGTGGGCCGTATGCTTGTTTGCCACCTCAGTTGTATAAAAAAAAAAGTCAGAGGCTCATCTAAACTTTCCCCTTTTTCAAGAATCTTCAGTACTTTTATAACACAGCTTGTAAACTGTATGCAACAATGTCCCGTGTTTTTAAATAATACCTACAATTATGTAAGTAATTCAGATATGGGTATGACATAAGAAACACGTGTACAATCAATCAAATGAAGTCATGCAAATTAAGTATTACTAATTATGTACTTACACTTACGTGTACGTGTACTTACATGTACGTACTTGAATCGTGAATCGTGCAGACAAAAATTTAGACAATTGGAAATTATGACAATGTTTGGAGAATATATTTTCCAAAACCTTATGTATGTAAAATTAAATATGAATAAGTTTGATTTGAAACGTGACACCCATGACTACAATACTAGATATAAAAACAACATTTGCCTTCCACCACACAGACTTGCCAAAGTTGGTAAGAGTTTTCTTTGTGTAAGTGTCAAATTATTTAATAAATTATCGCATGACCCACGCTGTTCAAATCATGCTGAGTTTAGCATAAGAGTTAGGAAGTTGTTGATGACCAAATCATATTACACCCTTGACGAAGCACTCGCTGATGATCTAAATATTATGCCGAAAATGTAATTAGATTACATAGATTTTTAAATTCTCTTACTTTATTGTATTTAAATATAATCATTATGTACCTACTGCTGTAACTTTTTTAATTGACTGTTCCAAGTGTACTATAACTGTATCTTTATGGAATAAATGAACTGAACTGAACTGAACTGAACACACAATGCAAGCATGATAGGAACACTAATTAAGCTCATTATGAAATAATTCGCAAATAGAGTCGACACAATGCACGAGCCTCAAAGAGGCGCACTATTGTTATTATTATCGGCCCACCTGGTGGTAAGCGGTTACCATAGCCTATGAGCGCTTGCAATACCAGAGGCATCACGCACGCGTTGTCGATCCCAAACCCCCTCCCCCTAAAGAGCTCTGGCAACCTTACTCACCGCAGGAACACAACACTATTTGAAACAAATAATGTTATTTAGCTGCGATCTTCAATAATAATAATCAATAATCATTTATTTCGTTCATTTCATGAATAACACGTCACAATATTTGATAAATTAATTTCAAGTCACATACAATAATATAAATTAACAACAATATTAATACAAATTATAATAAATTCAATCAAATTATAATTCAATAATTAAATGAAACGCAAAATAATAAATAACAACCAACTTCTGTTCGCACTTTAATCCTTTCACTACATCTATTCTTTCACTGCACGGTCATGGGCCGTTTTCAGGGCAACCATACCTCAACCAGGTCACTGACCTAATACAGACGACCAAGAAAGAATCAGTGACACGACAAGAAGAAGAAGGAGAATTTAGACAAATGAAGGTGAGGGTGGACATAACTATAAGTGGTCATTTTAATTTGTGGCCTTATACAGCCGAAACCAGGGTAGTTGGGGGGTTACCTCCGTTGGAGACCTTGGAGATGGCGGTAAGCAGGAAGTCCTTGTCGCGCGCCTGCAGCAGCAGCATGCGGCGCAGCAGCCGCACTGTGGACGCCTGCGCCCGCGCTCGCGCGCGCGTGTAGTACACGAACACGCTAGAACATCGTGCTCAGGTTACCTTCACTTTGTGCCGCTCAGCACCAGTGCTCAACACAGGATTTTATTTATTTTATTTATTAGGTTTGCCAACAGTTTACACATGAGTAAATAGTTATGATTGGAAACAAAATGTCTTAAGCTACATGAGAAACCAATAACAGGCAAACACAGCATGCACTGTAAACAAGGCTAAGAATATAAATATTATGTAGGTACTTATAATATCTAATGGTAGGTTAATACGACAAAGCGTTATAGATAACTATATGGTAGGTAGGTATGTAAGGTATACCCTTACAATTATAAATAGGTAACAAGTTAAATGAGAGTGGAACAATTGCAAACAAGAGTCTTACTATGATATTCTAGTTAATAATAGTAGGTACATAATTAAAGTTTTGTCTTACTAGCATAAAATTAAACAAAAAAGGGGTCGCCTAAGATAAAGATGGTTGGAAAGGATGATTCATGACATGTATTCTATCCCGAAAGGGGGTTATTCCATCAACAAAAAGACAGAATATTAGCGAAATAGGGGATGGGCAGCATCCTATTTTAACAACAACAGCTCTAACTGCGCTCACCAACCCGCATGCCCAGCGTGGTGCGTGGTGAGTATGGGCAAATCCCCCCACATGATAAGGAATTCGCTCTGTCTGTGGGGGAGGCCATGTTCAGCAGTGGACGTCGTACGGCTGAAATGATGATGATGATGATGATGGTACTTAATTTTCTTATATTGAAAACGGATTTATTTTTATTGCTGGCATCTAGAATAAATGTCTTCTCAATAATTATTTAAATAAATAATAATAATGTAACATTGTTTACAATATATTTATAACCATATAGAATCATCTTGTATAAGCTGTTTTAGGTAGCATTTTTATATACATTTTCTAAATTATTTTTAAATATGATAACAAAAACTGGCAATTTGCGAAATTTTGGAGAAAAAAAGGAAAATATAGATGCTTTTTTCGGTAATATTCCTCCTTTTTTTGACAAAATAACTCCCTTTCGGAATGGTATGAATAATTTTATGTTATGAATATTACAGAAACTACCGTGTACAGTGAACATACCACAGCAGCAGCATGAGGAAGCCGATGACAGCCGGGCGCGTGAGCCAGGCCACCGCCTTGCTGAGCACCGGGCGCTCCGATATCCGAAGCACGCCTTCGCTCACCACCTACATAAACACTATTGACTTTATCTAACACTATTGACTGGCCTCATAGCTCAGTTGGTTGACTGGCCTCATAGCTCAGTTGGTTGACTGGCTTCATAGCTCAGTTGGTTGACTGGCCTCATAGCTCAGTTGGTTGACTGGCCTCATAGCTCAGTTGGTTGACTGGCTTCATAGCTCAGTTGGTTGACTGGCCTCATAGCTCAGTTGGTAGTAACTCTGCCTTCTGCGCTAGAGGTCGCGGGTTCGATTCCCGCTCTGGACAAACATTTGTGTGATGAACACAGATGTTTGTTCTGTGTCTGGGTGTTAAATATTAATCTATTATGTATATCAGTCTCTGGTACCCATAGTACAGGCTATGCCTAGTTTGGGATCAGTTGACCGTGTGTGATATGTCCGGAATATTTACTTATTAATTTATTTGGTTACAGACTTTTATTTGTGTATGGGGATTATGGGACGCCCATTATCTGAGAGAAGAGAACTTAATAAATTATCTATGGGCATTATCAAGGCACAAAATAAAAAGTGAAACTGTCAGTGTTCTACAAGTACCACTTTGGTGACTGTGCGCAGGATTTGCATGACCTCATCCCTCCTTCCCCCTTCTACTACCGGACAAGCAGACGCACAGGTAATTACCACCCTTACCTGGTCGACATACCACAGTGTCGAACCAAACGTTTCTGCTCCACCTTTATTATAAGCACTGGCAAAGAGTGGAACGATCTGCCAGCGTCTGTTTTCCCGGACGAGTACAATCTAGGAGTCTTCAAATCTAGAGTGAATAAGTTCCTTCTGGTAAAGCGTGCTCCATCTTAGGCCACATCTCACTTGCAAAAGTGAGCTGGTGGTCAAACGCCTAACCATCTCCAATAAAAAAAAAAAAAAAAAAAAAAAAAGAATTCATACCATATAGACGTGAGCGTAGTTACGGAACGGGCCACAGTGCGTTGATGGCATTCTGTCAAATAAAACAATACATTTTTACATAGGTACTATAAAAATGATTTTGAATTGAAATGTGTTTTGTATGCGCAAAAATCTAGCTCCGCTGAGCCGTTTCCACCAGAGCTGTGCTGACCGAGGCGAGGTAAATGAAGTGATTATAATGGTTCTTTACAAACACATTCCTCGCTACGCATCCTCGCACATCTCTGGTGAAAACGCAGCCTAACAGGCGCACTTTAATCCATTCACCACACTGATTCATTGGCCCTTGCCAATGACCGTCGATGAATGAATCTGTGGTGCCAACCTGGTTGAGCTATGGTGGCTCTGAGCCTTCTCAGAGCCACCATAGCTCAACCAGATAACTGACCTAATAAAGGATGACCAAGAAAGAATCAGTGACAAGACAAGCAAGCAATTGACTGGCCTCATAGCTTAGTTGGTAGTAACTCTGCCTTCTGCGCTAGAGGTGGCTGGTTCGATTCCCGCACTGGACAAACATTTGTGACCAACACAGATGTTTGTTCTGTGTCTGGGTGTTAAATATATATCTATTATGTATATCAGTCTCTGGTACCCATAGTACAGGCTATGCCTAGTTTGGGATCAGTTGACCGTGTGAATATGTCCGAAATATTTATTTATTTAATGCTTTACTTTGAGTTGAACTCAACTCAAAGTACAGCATTGCTTGCTGAGCTCAACACCAACTGGTGTTGAGTCGAGTATTGGGAACAGTGAGCGCGGATGGTAGTGTAACATTTACCTTAGGAACAACGAACCGATTCCGAAGAGCGTTGTGAACAGAGACAACGTCACCAGCATGTAGAGGACGGTCTGCGATTGCGCAGCTCGCCACACCTGTCAAAGTCAAAAGTCGTTTATTTCAATAAAATCACTAGGATCACTTTGAAACGTCTTAGAAACTAGGTGAAGCTATGCCTGTTCCTCGCGACCAAGCCTAGAAGAAACATGCAAAAAACATGGCGCGCGTGCCTATCATTTATGGCGTCTTCAGGAATCCACGAAGCAATCCGAATTTTATCTAGCTCGTAAACATTTTGACAGCAAGGAACCAATTGTATAGGAAAAAGAAAAGTGGGGTTTTTCCAAGAACTTTTTCCAGATTTTCTCTTTCTCGAACTAAAATAAATATTTAAAAAAAAAATTAACTACCTTTTTAGCAGGCTGACAGGCGCGAAGCAAGCACGCGCGTTTCACGTAGAAGAGCAGTAGGAATTTGATCGCTACCACCACCACCAATAGAGGCGAGAACAGCATGCCGAACCACAGCACCGACTGGTTGTAGATAAGAGTCAGGGAGTTGTACGCGATATTGAACTCTGGAGCGTTGCTGGTAGGACGAATTCTGTTTAACAGGAAATATATGAATCAAATAAAAATGTATACAATTGTTCGTAGACTACATTTTCACCACACTGGTTCTTTCACTGTAAATCAAGATCGTCGTGACAAAGAAAGAATCAGCCAACGGAACAAATATTTGCAGACCATGCAAACATTTGTCCCGCGGCGGCTATTGAATACGCACCCCTTCTTATATACATGTAAGTATATGTGTACAGTACTACGAAGAAAATTATGCTTCGGAAATCTCGTCTATCGTATCGGCATTTCGTTCTCACAAGTGCATAAAGATGGAGATAATGGATAACGAACTTTGCCGAGAAGCATAACTTTAATTATAGTATGTACTGTACTGTGTATTTAAACTATAAAAACGCTCACGCTTGAGCTTAGTTTTAGCATACGGTCCTTCCTAATCAAAGATTCAACTTTTAACAGACATAGCTTACAACTAAAATAACACTTCAAAAAGCAAAAATAGAAAAAAAAGAACAAAATAAAAAACTCACTTATAAATGCAAGCTCTAATAATTTCGACAGCTGGCAACAATAATAACGAGACTACCGCATCTAGCAACACCAGGCGGTACGCCTCCTGACCGAACCGAGTTTCCCAGCACTGAAATTATAACAAAATCATAAAAAAAATGCAAAATTAAAAACCTAGGATAAAAAAAGGAGAAAAGTCGTGGAAAACCGGTTTGTATTCATATAAGCGGCGATGTGCTCGCTACCTGTCACGTATCTACGGAGTGCTGACTACTGCCTAAAGTTATGTTTAGACGTGGCCCTGACTAAGCCATCTTGCTCGGGATAACTCTTCAAAATTTAACCCTTAATCCTTTCACCTCAATGGTTCTTTCATCAACGGTCATCATGAAATTAATGCAGTAGGACCAAGAATAAATATATGCTCTATCGAATAAACATACAAACATACAACACCAAGTTGTCCAAATTGTTTGTGAGATCTTCGCTCGCTTCGTTAGCTCGATCAAAAAAAGATTACTCACGACTGCTATCATTATATCACCTCTCAGATCTACACGCCCTAAGATTATTGATGACGTCTAATGCGGGTAGTCAGGGGCACATTGTATTCGGCAAAAGAAGGCTTACCTGCGCATTGGACCTGGACCAGTAGACGAAGAGCAGCGCCAGGACCCCCATGTCCAGAAGCCAGGTCCGACACAACGTCACGTAGAGGGCCGTACGGGGGTTGTAGAACTCAAACCTTAAAATATTTTTTAAAGAATACATTTTTGTTACTCATAATAATGTATCTATACTATTTATCTGGGCTATGGACAGAGCTATGCTCGGAGTTTCGCTGCGTGATAAAATCCGAAATGAGGAAATCCGTAGAAGAACCAAGGTTTTTTTTTTTTTTTTGACATTTTCACACGGTCAACTTATCCCAAACTAGGCATAGCCTGTACTATGGGTACCAGAGACTGATATACATAATAGATAAATATTTAACACCCAGACAGACACAGAACAAACATCTGTGCTCATCACACAAATGTTTGTCCAGAGCGGGAATCGAACCCCCGACCTCTAGCGCAGAAGGCAGAGTTCCTACCAACTGAGCTATGAGGCCAGTCAACTTTCGCTTTATAATATTAGTAGGATACCTAGTGATCAAGAAAAGCCCAGTGATACAAAAATTATACACTATTTGACCCCCATCAGTTATCAACCGTGGACTTTTGGTTAAACTATTTAATTATTGGCTTACCTCACGACCAAATGGAACAGAGCAGGACAGACAGCAACTACTAGAGTGAGTAAGAGAGACAGCTGCAGTTCCCAGGTCTTCCTCTCTAGAAGTAGCCACAGACCGTATAGGACCCCGCCGATGCACCCTAATACTAGGCCCGTAACGGCTATATTCGCCGAGCACCGGCCGATTCGCATGCAGAAGGATAGTGACGCTTGCTTCTTGTTTTGTTCGTTTAGGAGTTCCTGGGAAAAAAACAGGGAATAAGTTTAGTTTCACTTTGAGGTCGTTGCAGAGTGTAAGTTCAACTTGAGGCCGTTGAAGAGTTTAAGTTCACTTTGTGCACGAGGCGCACTTTAATCCTTTCACTACACTCATTCTTTCACCGACGGCCATAGGCCCTTATCAGGGCCACCATACCCAAATCTGTTTATTGACGTAATACAGGATGACCAAGAAAGAATCAGTGACACTTCAAGCAAGCAGTTCACTTAAGGTCGTTGTAGAGTGTAGGTTCACCAAGGTCGTTGTAGAGTGTAGGTTCACCAAGGTCGTTGTAGAGTGTAAGTTCACTTTGAGGTTGTTGTAGATTTGTAGAGTGTAAGTTCATCTTGAGGTCGTTGTAGAGTGTAAGTTTACCCTGAGGTCGTTGTACAGTGTGAGTTTACCTTGAAGTCGTTGTAGAGTGTAAGTTTACCCTGAGGTCGTTGTAGAGTGTGAGTTTACCTTGAGGTCGTTGTATAGAGTAAGTTCAGTTAAAGATCGTTCTAGAGTGTAAGTTCATCTTGAGGTCGTTGTATAGAGTAAGTTCAGTTAAAGATCGTTGCATAGTTTAAGTTTACCTTGAGGTCGTTGTAGAGTGTAATTTTACCCCGAGGTCGTTGTAGTTTTAGAGTGTGAGTTTACCTTGAGGTCGTTGTAGAGTGTAATTTTACCCCGAGGTCGTTGTAGTTGTAGAGTGTGAGTTTACCTTGAGGTCGTTGTAGAGTGTAATTTTACCCCGAGGTCGTTGTAGTTGTAGAGTGTGAGTTTACCTTGAGGTCGTTGTAGAGTGTAATTTTACCCCGAGGTCGTTGTAGTTGTAGAGTGTGAGTTTACCTTGAGGTCGTTGTAGAGTGTAATTTTACCCCGAGGTCGTTGTAGTTGTAGAGTGTGAGTTTACCTTGAGGTCGTTGTAGAGCGAGTGCGCGTGCAGCGCGGCGGCGCGCGGCGCGGTGACGCCGAAGTCCCAGCCGCAGAACACCTTGCTGGCGAACACGTGGCTCAGCGCGCCCGACGTCACTATGAAGTTGCGTCGGTACGAATCCGCTGTCCTGCAAGTGACGCTTTATTGTAGGCCAGCTGTTACCCGCGACTTCGTCCGCATTTATATGAAAGCAAGTACCATGTTTTAGCAAATAAACTGATTTCATTTCATTTCATTTCAAATGTATTTATTTGGAACAGTAAAACACAGGTATACATAAACAAATGAAAACGTTGACAACTGCAAAATTCAAAGTCGTGAAAAATAGTGGACGGTTTGCTAAGTTGGCCATAAGCGCACAAATGGTAAAAACTGCGTAGCAGGGTCAACGCCCTTCTCCAGGACAAAACAAGAACAATGTTCCACAGCATAACTTTCGAACCGCCATGCAGATCGGTGCATGGAATTTAGTAGGTTATCAGTTTGTGCTATCAAGATTTACTGGTAAGATTAATACGGACCTATAGCACAGCAGCGCAAAGAAAGCCAGGAACACAGATATCGCGGTGAAGAAGTAGGCAAACGCCATGTTGAAGGTCCCGGCCGGGGCTGTCCAGCCGGCATTGTAGTGCCCATAGAACATAAGGGAGTCCTGCATACCGCCCTGCAAAAAAAAATGTTCTAACTAGCTTGCACTCGCGGCTTCGATTCAACCGATTTCAAGTTTCATTGAAATTGGTTGATTGACAAACATACATAAAATCACGCCTGTTTCCCAGAGGGGTAGGCAGAGACCACGGCTTTCCATTAGCTACTATCTTGACCTGCACAAAAACTTGACCAAACACCCTCACAAACATACCCATCCTACTAATCCTACTAATATTATAAATGCGAAAGTTTGTGAGGATGTTTGAATGTTTGTTATTTAATCACGCCGTAACGGCTCAATCAATTTCGATGAAACTTGGAATATAAAGAGTTCTTTACCTAGAATAGCATTGTAAAAGGCTACTATTTATGTTGGTACCACGCGAGCGAAGCCGCGGGCGGAAGCTAGTTTATAATATTTAGATTGTAGCGAGATTTTTTCGTAATAAATGTCGTGAGCAGCCCGCCTGGGAGGTACCTCCGCCTTACAGAAGATCGCAGCCAAATAAGTGTTGTGTTCCTGTGGTAAGGTTGCTAGAGCTCTTTTGGGGGAAGGGGGTTCGGGGTCGGCAACGCGTGCGTGATGCCTTTTAGTATTGCAAGCGCTCATAAGCTACGGTAACCACTTACCAACAGGCGGGCCGTATGCTTGTTTGCCAACTCAGTTGTATAAGTAGGATACCTTTCCAGTGATCCAGTCCAGTGCCCAGTTGGCTCCGCTCGGACCGTTCAGCGTGGCATCGTTGTGCAGCGCCTGGGGCACCACCACGAAGCCCACCCACAGCGCCGCCAGCGCCAGGTCCAGCGCCAGCAGCCGCCGCACCATGCGGAAGTAGGACCCCACCGCGGAGCCGAACTGGCCCTCTATGTCGCGGATGGCTTCGTACCACAGCTCTATGGAGAACATGGCGTCGCGGATGCGATCTCTACTCTGGAACCAACATAACATTATAATCAGCCTTAGAACGTTTTTTTTTATACAACTTAGGTGCCAAGCAAGCATACGGCCCACCTGTTAGTAAGCGGTTACCGTAGCCTATGAGCGATTGCAATACCAGAGGCATCACGCACGCGTTGCCGACCCCGAACCCCCCCATCCCTAAAGAGCTCTGGCAACCTTACACAACGCAGGAACACAACACTATTTGAAACAAGTAATCTTATTTGGCTGCGATCTTCTGTAAGGCGGAGGTACCTCCCCAGTTGGGCTGCTCCAATTTAGAACGAGAAAATCTCGCTGTGCCCTACCTCCTCCAAACGTCAAACGTCTATATCTAGAGCGATTGGTCTTGTGCGGCTTGCACTTTCTGGTAACATTAAGTAGCTTTATTCAGCTTACATAAGTTAAAATTGCATGTTACAGTTAAGTTTGTTGGTATAATAAATTTCATTCATTATTTCATCATCACAATGAGACATTAAATGTTTATAAAGCGCTGTTTTACTACTGTGTGTGTGTGGGTGCCAGAACTGTTCTTAACATATTCCTATTCTTAAACCATGTTCAAATAGCATGCGATATGTTATATAAAATTCGTTTCAAAATTATCCTTAGGTTCCTCTACTGAACAATGTCAATTTTGAGTTTAACATTTGGGACTGTGCTTTATAGGTCAACGATATCTATCCTAATCCTCACCCGTTTACAAGCAAAGCTGATTCGGTACTTGAGTCGTTTGAACATAGAGATGGGGCGTCGTTTCGAGCGCAGGCTGACGGAAGCGGACAGTTTGGCGCGCACGTTCCGTTTCATGGTCAAGCCCTGAGGCAGATCACGGAGCGCCTCTCTGGAAGACAATTACACAAATATTATTAATGCGAAAGTACTTGGTATGTGTGTCAGTTTTCACGACTAAACGGTTGAACCGATTTTGATGAATTTCATTATTGTCCACTGTTTGTAAACAAAAACGTTGACTAGGGTGCTAAAACAAGACCTAGATAGGTAGTGACGAATTGATAATGGCTACGTCAAGCTGACGATCGGGAACGATGGCGGACATTGTGAGAACAGTGTCGAGCAGTGCATGATGATTGATGACTGATGCGACATACAAACTCCTTGAATCTATAAGATTACCTATACCTATCATAGCCCATTTACACTAGCGTGCGAGTCGCGAGGCGAGCTGCGAGGCGAGCCACGAGACACGAGTGTGAACAGACGCTCGCGGCTCGACTTGCGCCTCGTCTCGTCACTCGCAACGCTCGCGTCCGAAGCGGTTTTTGGTCACGAGTCAAAGGTCCTCGCGACAAAAGACTGAACTCACCACGAGAGTGTAAACAGGAAGCTCATTTACCATCGATCACGCGAGGTGCGGAGCGAGTCACGAGACGAGGGACGAGGCGCGAGTGTAAATGTACTATCACAGTTTCTATCTGTACACCCCACGCCTTAGATGTTCGATTGCCGATCTTACCGCCTCAACTCCTCAGACATAGGGTTGTCCTCCATCAGCAGCTGGTGCTGCTCCAGCTCACGCACGATGATGTCGGCCTGCTTGCTGGCGGAGTCGGGGTCGTCCGCGCCAGCCGGCTCGTCCAGCAATGCATTCTGCTCAGAGTTTCTCCGTCTCAGGCGTAATGTGGCTGAAATATTTATTATACAGGGTGAGTTTTTTGTTTACCGAAGGTTATTTTTTACTAATTAATTGCTTTGCTTGCACATGTCCGACCGAAATATTAAACCTTCGATAAATAAATATTGTTTAATTTATAAATTTGCAGTTTTGAAGGTGTTCCAACAACTTTATACACATTGTTATCAAACATAGAACACAGAAATGCAAAAAAAAATAATCAAATTTTTTTTTTTTGTGAAAAACTAAAAAAAAAAATGTTTTTAATGCTTATCTTATTTTTTTTTCAAAATCGAGCCCCTAACTCCTAACTTCACTTTTCGATTACTCTCACGGTTTCCGATTTCGCCTAAGTGGCCCTGAAAAAAAACTCACTCTGTATACAGTACCATCCTATCATACGGTACCTCCGCCTTACAGAAGATCGTAGCCAAATAGCATCATTTGGTTTTTAAGACATTTCAAAGTGATCCTAGTGATTTTATTGAAATAAAAGCCCTTTGACTATGACTTTAAATAGTGTTGTGGTCCTGCGGAGAGAGCTCTATAAGGGGAGGGGGGTTTGGGGTCGGCAATGTGTATGTGATGCCTCTGGTATTGCAAGAGTTTATAGGCTATGGTACCCATTTACCAATAGTTGGCGGTAAGCTTAATTGCCACCATAATTGTATTAAAAAACTTACAGATATCCTCCATCTGAAGAGACAGACACTTGTTGTTGACCATGATTAAAGCTTCAAAGTCAGCAATAACACTTTACAAACTTCCATGAACCACCTAAGATAGGTTTTATATAATATAATATAGAATAAAATATTCAGGTGTGGCATGAACAAATCAGTACGAATGTAAACTATTTTTACCATGCAAAAGTATTTTTAACCAACAAGGTAAACAGTGCACACACTTTGCATATCTGTAGAATACTGTTATGTATGAGTCACAGTTGTTTAGTTAATTAGAGGTGGTTAGAATAATTTAACTTGCAGTAGTTAATTGTCTCAGTTTGTTGGCGCAGTGTTGGAAGGCCCCCACCCGATGGATCAACGACATTGTGAAGGTTACAGGAAGTCCGTGGATGGAAAAGGCTCAAGGTTTGGAACGTTTTGGATGTTGCTTAGACTGTTAAAATTACCCCCAAAGTTACGAACTTCATTGCCATTACGCTTAGGCAATTGCACCACAGGTCGAGGTATGGTGGCCCCTAAAAGGGCCTATGACTGTTGGTGAAAGAATCAGTGTAGTGAAGCGATTAAAGTGTGCCTCTTAGGGGCTCCTTTCGTGCACATGTTTTATCTTCTAGGACATGCCGGTTTCCACACGATGTTTTTCTTCAACGTTTGAGAGCACTAGTATAGCGCACATCAATTTTCCGAAAGGAAAATCCATTGCTGCAACGAAATCAATGGATACTCACTATATGGTAACTGTCGTGACGGCATGAAGTTAACTGCCACCTGCCTAGCAGCATTGTTCATGGTACGGTGGCTTGCTGGCCTCGGCTCCGTCTCCTCGGAATCTATTGTATCTTCACCCATGGCTCAAGTTTCTACTTCTCCTGCGTTAGCTGTCGGTTTGTGGCTGTACATTCCACAATTTACTAGGTGGTGCTTATTATCCTTATTTGGTTGTGGTACTATTGCCACTGATTTCAAGTATAGATAGGTTTAAGTTAGGCATTTACTGTGTTATGATACGGGAAAATAATGTGCATACCTAAATCGATAAGATTATTCCCATTAGTAGTCTTTGATTATTCCCAATAATAAATAAAAAACAGCACTGATGATTCAACTTCAACGTATAAATCAAATATTATTTATCAAAACAACATATAAGTTAGATTAGAGTAGAGGTGGTTCGTATTTACGCTACTAGGTTTTTGAACCAGGTTCTCGCATAATACTAGACGTCCCCAGTACGACTTCACGATACTTAGACGTCTTAAAAATACTCGGGGTGCAAGTCCACCGCGCACCCTAGGAGACGCACGCGCCGCGCAGTACTCGTATTTCACAACCCAACCTTCCGTCTCGCGCCGCGGCGCACTGGTCGTCCAAAAGAGTCCACTGCGCAATTCCACTGCGCAAGTCCAGTCCGCCGCGGCGTACTCGAGGGTCCTCGACCTCGACCTTCCGTCTCGCGCCGCGGCGCACTGGTCGTCCAAAAGAGTCCACTGCGCAATTCCACAGCGCAAGTCCAGTCCGCCGCGGCGTACTCGAGGGTCCTCAAGTACGCCGCGGCGGACTGGACTTGCGCAGTGGAATTGCGCAGTGGACTCTTTTGGACGACCAGTGCAAGTATATTTTACTAACACAGTCACGCAACGGGAATGCGACCTTACCTTCATACAAATAAGGAACGAAAGTTTTGCACTTTAATTTGTTTCTTATTTGTATGGGAATAAGGTTTACCTTGACAAACTGCAAGTCTGAATAATAATTAGCGCTTCTTTACAAAGTAAGCCACTCTATGGTCACAGCAATAAGCTACATTATCGCGTGTACAATCGTCCACCCATCTTTGTTTCGATTCAGCGCGTGGCGGGTTTGCAGTGTCCACAGTGCTGCCAGCCCTGAAATTTGATTTTCCCCCAGACTCAGTGAAAAATACCCTAAATTCATAAATATTTGCAAGTTTTGCCAAATTATTTTTTTGCAAAATCGTATTTTTTCAGTAGACTTAAATTATTAACTAACTTGTATGCTAATTCTATATAGTTTAGGTAATTAGTAATAAGAAAATTTGTAAGTTTCGGAATAAAAGGCTTTATTATTATTATGCTAAATTCTAGTGGAAGTTTGTCCTCGAATCTGTCACACATTGTCAAAATGTTTTCCCCTAATAAATACCCTAGGCACCAAGAAATACCCTACGTTAAGGGGAAAATACCCTTTGTTGTGGACACTGCGAACCCCTGAAAAGTCAGTCAGCCTGGCACACAAACATTATATTGGTGAAACTTGACATTCATAAATTATTTGACATTGGCAATAATCACTGCAATACAGCAGAAGCCATTTTTAATAAAAGAAGAATTACAAGCGCGGACTTTTTTGGCGGAAACTTGCAAAATGATGTTGTGCTCTCAATTTATTTATAAAAACTCGTGTTCAAAATTGAATAATAACAATAAAAAAAAAATATAATAAAAAAAAGGATAATCGAAAACAATTATAGATCCCAAGCCGTGGTTGTTGCCTAATTCTTGCTTGGTCGCGAGGAACAGGCATAGCTTCACCTAGTTTCTAAGACGTTTCAAAGTGATCCTAGTGATTTTATTGAAATAAAAACCTTTGACTTTGAATAGTATTGTGTAATTATGGTAATGTTTTACGTAATATTGTTTGAGTAAAGCGTACAAGTGAAATAAAATGATTGCGTGTATCATTATTCATCACTTTTCGGGTTGGCACCAACAGGTCCCTTAAGGTTCAGTAAAATCAACATTCCTTATTAGAACAGAACTTGGCCATGACTACAAAATAACATCACAAAAGAAGAGTTCCTATCGATCAGTGTTTCAGTTTTAATCTGTGGTTTGGTAAGGACTAAGATGACATAGTCAGACTTGTTGAACACAACGCATCAGCGCCATCTGTGTTTCAGCAGCTGCACTACGTAGGCACCCATTTTGCTGTTTGTAAATCGATACCATGTTTCAATGTACCTAATTTAATTCCCTTATTAAAAAATATTGTTCAAACGAATGTCAATAGATGGCTTTACGGGTAAAGATTTGTTATTGAAGTATGTGAAAAATCATTACTAAATTAGGTCATGAAACAAAGATTTTATAATATCATAAAATACCCTTAACACGGGAAAATTAAATAAATGCCTCTTCAATCAATTTTAATTATTTTTTACAAAAATCCAATGATCTTGTTTTTCTGGTGGTAATGACTTGAACTACGTTGTGATTGACTCAACACAGTTTGCATGTAGTACCACAGGTAGTACTGACTTGATTTATGGCGTTATTTTAAATTCCTGTATTGTCGCGTTTTGTTTTTGCGTTTTCTATTTTGTATGTAGATTACTTATTTTTAATTCCAATTGAAATGAAAAAAAAATTGAGTGAATTCGTTTCTTTTATAAATTATCACACGTAGTTATCACAAAAGAGATGTTACAGTTAAAAAACTAAGTTAAACGCCTACAATATTGACGTGGCTGCTTTCTCTTTTTCTCTCTGTGCATACAGAACGAACACACTATGTGACGACTAGACCAAGCAAAGTAATAAATTTCCTTTTCTGTTAAAGCTGGTTGTATCTTTTCTGCATATTACAAGTCCGAAAGGGAAAAACATTAGCCCCAATCAATCAATGTTTCAGTTTTAATATGTGGTTTGGTAAGGCCTAAGATGCCATAGCCAGACCGAAAGGGCAAAGCACTAAAAAAATAACAAGCAAAATCCAATCAATCAATTTCGTTTGAATTGTTGTTTGTTTGGTTTGATTCGAACCAAAACAAAGGTTCGAATCGTAAACAGCTGTCTACGGTTCGAATAGTATTTCTATTAGTCTATGGTTCGAATATGTATTGATGTTAAAAAATGAAGGATATTAGCAATGTCTTGATAATAAATGATGGATGTGAAGTGCTCAATGAATACCTACGTGAATAAATTAGGAAATCAAAGTGAGTGAACCTGATGTGTAGATTTTCGTTCACGATCTCACTATGCTCTAATTCAAACGTACAGCAAAGCAGTAAGCATTAAGTGGTAATAACTTTAGTTTTTTTGCCGGGTATCCTCGGCTGTGGTGGCCCCGGTTGAAGAATAGGCCCCTCAATATCTTCCTACCCGTGGATGTCGTAAGTCTCTTACGTACGACATCCACGGGTAGGAGGTAGGTAGATAGGGAGGGGCATATTCTTTAGCTGGTGCCACCATACTTGAAGTATTTAAAACCTACTGAAATACTTGTAGTATTTATTACTTTCTTGTCGGGCTCAACCTTCACGTTAGTTTGAGGCGGAATGGAGGGATGTAAATAACAACTGCTAAAATAAGTGTTTGATGTGAGACATTCTAAACATATTATAAATAGTGGATCCCTGAGCTGAGATCTCCCGATGTCCGGTAAAAGCTGGTGTTTTCGTGATTGTTGTGGCACAATTAATATGAACTTTAAAATCACACATTTAGTAATGTTCTAACTTATAACCAATCTTACCTGAACTACGAATTCATTGAAACTTTACCAAATGGGAGCTCACATTACATTGTTTTCTTAAAGTTAGTATTTTTGTTATATCTCAAAAACAATGGGGCCTATTATAAAAATAAAATCGTTGGAGTGTATGAATAAAACTCTAATATTATAACTCAGCAGTTCATCTATTTGTATTACTTTTTGAAAACCCCTTACCTTTTGGTTTCCGAGATGTATAACTTGTCAAAGCTTTTCATAGAATAGCATAGCATACCTAGCATAGCATAGCATACATAGCGTAGCAGAGCTTAGAATCCACCTTAAAGTATCAGTTCAACATGGAAAAATTTGCCGGTATAGGGAGCAGCGTCTTAATTCTTAAGGATATACTTTAAAGTATGGTTTTTGAACCTGGTACTCGTAAGATACGATACGTTATAGACCTGGTACGCGAAATAGCAAGTACGACCCATCTCTAGATTAGAGTCAGGTGTGTCATTACTTTTGAACCGAATTACTGAATGAATGTAAGAAACGGGCGCTAGCAATCAGTAACAAAATTACAAAAAACTGTCACAATTATTTTACGTAGACAGAATTACGGAACAACATTGCTGCAACATGAGCTATAAAAAAGAGAGGAGAGGGAAAGTTAAGATAGATAAGTTCGATAACATAAATTTTTTCTACCTTAGACAATACAAGGTAATTCATAACATGTATACCATACCGAAAGGGGGTTATTCTATCAACGAAAAGTGACATCAATATCCGGAATATTATAATTTTATTTTTTTATATTTTTTCACAAACTTTCTCAAATTAGTTATTTTTGGTGTTTTTATCATCTTAAGAACTAATAAATAAACGTACTAGAAGAACGAGTTCGCAATCAAGATTGCTACCTAAAACATCTGATTCATTGAGTTTGACCAGATTTGACCCCAAAACAGCAGATTTTTGTATAGAGTTTTTTCAATGAAAAATGTCGAATTTCCAAAAGTCGTAGAATAAACTTTACTGCCAATTGGGTGTACAATAAACCCCTTTCGGGATGGAATACATAATATGAATCACCTTGTATAGGTATCAGTTTTCTATGATATACGTATAAAAATAAGGATAAATTCAAACATAACCATTTGTTAGCAAATAAATACATCTTATCATATTATCTTTGTAAATATAGGTGCGGTATCGGTATTATATTTTGACAACGATATTTTATTACATACTTGCTCTCTGACCATTTTTTTGTAATGTTTAGCCCCTTCGTCCACGGCGCGACTCAAAAGGAACGCAACTGAAGAAACTGTAGTCACTTATGAGTAGCCTGACTGCGATAGCACTAGTATTTCAATGCGCGTCCGTCCACGGCGCTACTCAAAAGGAACGCATTTGTAACTAGTCTCCTGGCGACTCTACATGCTGGTCGCCAGGTGACTGGTTTCGAGAAACTGTTGAAAAATTAACGAATAAAAAGTAATTATAAGTGATTCTGACGTCTATGTGACTGGAGAAGTAATAATTCCATGTCATCGCTCGAATTATTACTAGTCATGTTAATTATTTTCGTTTTCAAAACTTTGTTTACATAAAATGGTGTACTGAGTCACTGAGTTTCAGGAAATTCCAGTAGCGTCGTGGACGAGTCAGAGTTTCCAATCAGTCCGCAACTCTAGTTTCTAATGAGTTCCGTCACTTTTGCGTAGCGTCATGGACGAAAGGGCTTATACTCTTAGCTAGCACCCATGTCATACATTCATAAATTCTACTCAAAAGTATAGCACTCCCGACTCTTACGTAGGTACGTTACATTTATATTTTCTTTGGTGGTCTGTGCCATAGAGATGAGATTTTTTCATCATCATCATCATCAGCCTGATGAAGTCCACTGCTGAACATAGGCCTCCCCCAAAGGGTGCTATGACGAACGGTCTTGAGCCTTCTCCATCCACTGACTTCCTGTAACCTTCACAATGTCGTCGGTCCATCGGGTGGGGGGCCTTCCAACACTGCATCGTCCGGTTCGTGGTCGGCACTCGAGAACCTTTGAATTTTTTTGCATAGTGTTATTCCAAGATTATTCCCTATGTTTGCATTCGACCTCTTTGGTCTATTTAACTATATCTCTCTCGACCTGTAGTAGATCTTGTCTAGAAAGTATTAGAGAGTCGCTGCTGCTACGCTCGAAAAGTATTATGTATATTGCTAGGTAAGAAAGATTGTTAAAATTGTCCTCAAAGTTACGAACTTCATTGCCATTACGCTTACACAATAGAAGCACCACTGATCCACGTTCAGATTCTATCAGTAGTCAGTCTGTCTCCCTATTAGTCTGTGGTCCTTGGGAGTAATAGTGTTATGTGCTGTTCTGACTGTCAGTGTCTGTGAATCGCATGTTAGGACTGGGTCGTATCGCTTTTTCTAAGAATCGTATCTGAATCAGATTTCGGGTTAAAATATCGGATTTCAAAACTACTTATTTCAATATCGTCGATATCGTGCGTACCGCATATTTCATACGATATACGCGCGCGGTGGCGGCGCGGCGGTGCGGTGATACGCAGTGATGCGCGATATATAGTGATATTGTAATATGTAGATTTCAAACGATCCAATATTGGTTTTCAAATATTGTACCTACATAGAACTTCCCTTCATACTTTTTCCAGGCTTAGGACTGGCTGCATTAATATACATTAGTACTTACTATACCTAGGTAGGTAGGTACCTACTTAACTTTATGAGACTTATTAAATAATGTTTTAGATAAGTAGTAAAATATGCAGGCGTATTTAGAAGTTCATTTATAATATTATGTACATAAATCAAATAATTTTCTTATTTACATAGGTAGGTACAACATCTTTTTTTTTGTTTTTAATTGTTTTTTATCTTTTTTTTTTTGCTATTTTAACAGAAGATTGATTTATGTATGTACATAATAGTCAACCGAAATTAACCTCTAAACACACAACATTATGATCCAAAGTATATTTATTGTGCATAACCTATTGGTATACTGCTCTAACCAGCGCACGGCGCCTATCGCGCGCGCTCTGTCGCACGCACGTGGGTATTCCTACATCTATCTGTTGCATCAGTGCAGTGTAGCCGACAGACCGAGCGACGCCGCCGCCGAGGCGATTTTTGCCGATTCCTTCCGAATACCTGCGATTCCGATACGGCGCGCGCGGTGGCGGCGGCGATATGCAGTTACGCGAAATATCTAGCGATATCCTAATATATAGTTTTCGAACGAACCGATATCGGATATCAGATATTGTACCGATATATAGTTTTCGTATCTATATATGATTTGTATCGCCCAGTCCTATCGCATGTACTAATCTGTGGATCGCATCATCTTAGTAGTCTGTGGATCGCTCGGTTTTTGCTAAGTGGATATAATTAGTATAATCTCTTTGTTTTTATATTTTTGCACTAAAATTCACTGAATTTACATATTTATTACTCTTTGTTGCTTTCTCCAAGCTTGATTTCTGCCTAGCTTTGGTGATAAACTTGATATTTGTAATTTTCCACCTTGCGTACATTGGGGTACTGATGTACTTTTATCGAAAGAAACAAGCATCTTATGAGGTAATTTTAGTATTTTTACATAGCTAGCATGCTCTACTGGTCCACATCTAGGCTTGTAGATAGATGATGGAGTCGAAAAAGCTCAATGGTGCTGACATGGTTGGGCACTCCGACAAAAGCTCCAAAAAAAGGACTTAGTCGAGACAGGACCGTTGATAGGTCCATAAATCTCTAGGCTAATTGATTGATAGATAAATTATTTATTTGACACTCACAAATACAGCACAGACAGAAATAAAAGTAAACGGAAGAAAAAACAGTAGGTAGGTAAAAATCACAAAAAATAAAACAAAAGAACCATGAACTGCTCAGTATTTTATCCTGTTTATGATGTGATACTTACTTTGTACTTGGTGAGTGGATGGTTTCCACTACCAGGCTGCAATGGTATTAGATAAATGGTACCTATAATTCCAGATTGATCAATGGCTTCTCCGCAAAGCATAACAGTGGACCAGATGCGTCAGATCCTTGGTGAAGTGATGGATGCACTGGAATCACCAGACTACGCTTCTAAGCTGGACGAGGCCAAGGAGGCAGCGGGGAACGAGATGCTCAAGATGATGCAGATTGTCTTTCCCATGGTCGTTCAGATCGAGATGGAAACTATTAAGCGACACGGTTTTAGCAATTCTAGAGAAGGTATAAACCTCCGCAGTTACATAATTTAGCAATGTTTGCTTACTTGTCATGTCGCTGGTTCTTCCTTATTCATCAGTAGCCCTCTAATGGGCCCATGACCAATGGGGAAAGAGCTAATGCGGTGAAAGGATAATAGTGCACCGCTCTGCGAATTTGAAACATTACAAAACTAGGTAGTTTTATTTTGTGCCTCTCTGTTATCCAACCAAGCCTTACTCATATGATCAACTGCTCATGATAACCATAGCCTGTTCAGAGGTTCACTTATGTTCAGAATCAGCATCCACTCAAACTAAGACTAAACTGGGATCTCTTTACATTTCTTAATTTCTGACAAAGATACTTGTTTTTTTTTGATGGTATTGAGTACAACGCATCTGGCGGGATATGGCTTGTGCTGGCGATAAAAGCTAGCTTGTGTTTTCAATGGTGGCTTGAAAGAAAGAAAGATTAGAATTAGAATTATTTATTTCAGTTAAAACAGCAAGCTTACAGTATATACCAAAGTGCCTACTGTCTAAAATTAAAACTTAAAAATACGCTTAGCGAATTAAATATTATACAAATTCTATCATTAAAGATGTCGACATGTTGGACCTCGTGTACATAGGCATTTAAAAGAGTGAGAGCTCTTAGCGTTGGCGCATTATGAGCGTGACAAGTTCGCGGTGTGTGGCAGGCGAACAGTTGATGTCGACGGCGGCCACAGCGCACTTAATTGTCAGGCACACATAGTGGCATCATGCTCAAAGCGGTCAGATAATTCACTTTGTTTCGCAGAATAAGACAATAGTGTATAGCTAGCTATAATTTTCTCCTTAGTTCCAGCGTATCCAGGCCGATCATACCCGTTACAAATAGAGAAGGGATAAGGTACGGGTAGTATCCGTACATTCTCTTATACACGTATCTGGCAAACTTACGCTGGAGTCTTTCGATCAACACCGTGTACTTAGCCTCTCGCGGATCCCAGCCTATTGCGCTAAACTCTAGTTTGCTTCTAACGAAAGCATTGTAGAGCATAATTGCAACTCCTACGTCCTTAAGATTGACATGCTTGGTGACGTGGATGATGAAATAACCTTGATCCACTTGTGATGACTTATTTGTTGAATTGATAACAATACCACAGAATAATGATAAGTACTGTCATGTCGGTACTGATAGCTCACGCAAATTCACTGCAACAAAAATGAATGATGTTGAATGAATGAATGTTGTTGTTGATGTTGTTGAAACATCTTATTAGACATGTTACAAGCTAGTATTTTTTAAATACACATCACTACATCATCATCATCAGCCTGTAGAAGTCCACTGCTGGACATAGGCCCCCCCAAAGAGTTCCTCGAAGAACGGTCTTGAACCTTTTTCCATCCACCTTTTCAATTCAAATTTACTAAAAATATTCATATAATGGGCGTTCAATCAATGAACCCAGCAGCTTTAAAAAAAAATTATGCTTTATATAATAATTTTTGTGACAGGTATTGTACAGTTCACACAAATGGTGCGAGACATGGAGACTCTGGACAGCGAGGTGGCCCGCTTGCACACTCAGATCCGCAGCTACTACCTGCCTCCCGTGTCCATCAGCTCTTCAGTCGACACCTCGTTGTAAGCTGGTAAGTTATTTAACATACTTAAATTTATTTTTATAAGGTACTAGCTAGCGCCCGCGGCTATGCTCTAAAAGTACCTAGATAAAAGTAGCCTATATGCTATTCTAGGTGTGGTGTTTTACATATTCAGTGTGTGAAATAGTGACAGTTCATTGACATTTATCAATGAATAGGCATGTGGGTACCTGCAGAAAATGCTGTCAACATATTCTACAACTACCTCTTTAATCTGTCCTGAATAACCAAGTAAGTTCATAACACTAGGCAAATAACTCAGTTTCATCGTAATCGAATGAGCCGATATGGCGTGATTGAACATTAGAATTTATCATTACTACAGGCGACTATTATAATTATCTTTTCGCAAATATTCGAGTACTGCGTTTCATTATAGATAAGACTCAAGAGATGCTTGTTCGGTTTATAACTTTAAACAACAGTTTCGCCGCATTATGAAACCTGCAAATGCACTGAATAGAAACCAATTGTATTGAATTAATTTATTCATCCATAGACATATTCAACAAGTCATAATGTGAACAAGAGACAAACATTTTTCAAAAGATTATCCAAGGATTCTTATACAAATTCATTAAAATAATAAATTAACTGTAAATTTCAGCCTACTAAATATGGCCTACTAAATCAAAGTTCAACTGGATTTTTATTATGACGGTACTGGGGGCCAATTCACGTAATTACTTCTATTATAATTAATCATAATTATAATCTTACTGAAGTCTTGTGTCACTAATGTAATTATATGCAATGTCATCGGTGCCTTCCAACACTGCATCGCCCAGTTCATGAGCGCCAGTCGCAACTTTAACAATGTTATAGCACCTAGTAATTAATTCTTGCTCTCTTTGTTCCAGATGTGAGAACCGAAATAGAATCTCGAACGAATCTCATTCAAAATGAGGCACAGAAACTACAAATTATTCCTCTTGTTAATCATAGTACTGTACACGTTATACTTCTTCCTCGGAATCGGCGACTACATCAATTCGAAGAGTTTTGAAGAGAGCTTCGACTACCCCCTGAACATAGATATCAGGCCTGTCGTGAAGGATGTCCTGGCGGGGAGGAAGCCTGGTGTCGCGCCCATCAACTACTACCCTTACAGGTTCCTCACTAACTCTGGGAAGTGCACTACAGTTGAGAAGCTTGACCTCTTCATCGCTGTAAAATCAGCTTTAAATAACTTCGAGCATCGACAGACTGTCCGGAAAACGTACGGGCAAGAAAGCGTTATCCCGGGGCGCATCGTCAAAGTTTTATTCTTCCTAGGAGTAGGCACGAGCTCTGACACCCAAAGGAAGATACAGGAAGAGATGGCGGAGAACAGAGATATAATACAAATGGATTTCCTCGACACATACTTCAATAACACGATAAAAACTATGATGACGTTCCGGTGGCTGCACGACCATTGTTCTTCAGCTGATTACTATCTGTTCACCGATGATGATATGTATATATCTGTTCCCAACCTCTTGGACTACGTGGAAAGCTTTAAAATCAAAACGGACGCTACAGAAAACACGACTCACCAAGACGATTACCTTCTCGCTGGCTACGTATTCAAGTCTGGTCCACATCGAGTGCACACGAGTAAATGGAGGGTGTCTTTAGAGGAATATCCTTGGAACAAGTGGCCTCCGTACGTAACCGCAGGCGCTTATGTTATAACCAAGCGTACTATGGACGTTTTGTACGTGGCGAGCCTCTTCGTGAAGCATTTCAGATTTGATGATATTTACTTGGGGATTGTGGCGAGGAAAGTGGGGATCACGCCGACGCATTGCGACAGATTCCACTTTTACAAGAAGAAGTATGATAGGGAGGCGTATAGAGACGTTATAGCGGCCCACGGCTTTGATAATCATGATCTGCTGATTTTCGTGTGGAACGAACAAAATAACTTATCATGAGCTGCAGTGTTAGTGTGTAAGCGAAATTGGAATTAAGTTCTCAAAGTCATGCAATTTTTAATGCCATCGGAGATAAAACTCTTAATGCTATAAAAATATAGTATAATATATATTGACTTGAAGACCTCGGTGGCACAGCTAGCGGTTGTCCGCTAGTGCGGGTTCGATTCCCGCGCGGGACAAATGTTTGCATGCTCTGCAAATATTTGTTTCGGGTCTGGGTGTTATGTTACCATTGTACTCGTAGTTTCTGATACCCACGACACAGGGAATCCTAGTGTGGGGTCAGGACTATGTATGTGACTGTGGGTGTTATTTATTTATTTTAGTATAAGTTGGCTGTCTGTCTGCGAATGTAACGGGTTATGCAGATTGAATTTACGTATTATATTAAAAGCATTTATATTATATTGAAAGATTGTCTTCAGTAAACTTAACTTTAGTAACTTTAGTAATAGTTTCAGGAAGAACCCTGCCACAAAGTTAGTATATATTATGTGTAACTAGTGCCTATGTATAGTATAGTTCAGGTAGCTTCTATAATAACTACTATAATAAGTTATTGATATTTATAACTAAGAAAAAATTTAAACTCATACATACTATTCAGTTTTATAATACATCAGATTTTTTGTTTAATTATAAATAATGTGAGTAATATTTAGTTAGATATGACTATGACTAATTCACGGAAGATTGCTAGGTAATATAATTTATTATAAGGTCTTCAAAATTATAACAGATAAGTCAAAATAAGTTATAAGTATGTACTTAAAAATAATACTTTATTTTGACTGGCCTCATAGCTCAGTTGGTAGTAACTCTGCCTTCTGCGCTAGATGTCGCGGGTTCGATCCCCGCACTGGACAAACATTTGTGTGATGAACACAGATGTTTGTTCTGTGTCTGGGTGTTAAATATATATCTATTATGTATATCAGTCTCTGGTACTCATAGTACAGGCTATGCCTAGTTTGGGATCAGTTGACCGTGTGAATATGTCCGGAATATTTATTTATTTATTTATTTATTTATACTTATATTTCTGGGGATTTGTATGTAGGGAAATTTATGCAACAAGAAATTTATACTCGCATTTGTATAATATCATAGTTTGAAACAATGTAAAAGCTTTCAAATTTTAGTTAGTTTAGTAGTTTTAGTCTGGCAGTTTAGTTCAAATTTGACTGGCCTCATGGCTCAGTTGGTAGTAACTCTGCCTTCTGCGCAAGAGGTCGCGGGTTCGATCCCCGCACTGGACAAACATTGTGTGATTAACACAGATGTTTGTTTTGTGTCTGGATGTTAAATATTTGTCTCTAGTACCCGTAGTACAGGCTATGCCTAGTTTGGGATCAGTTGACCGTGTGTGATATGTCCGGAATATTTATTATTATTAAATAGACGGTGCGGGGCATTTCTTATATTCATTGCATTGCACGATAATAGTAACTATACAGGTCAAACAAACAAACATCTATGAACATAAAAAAAATTACATCTCTTGATGATTGATACATGGTAATTTAAAATTAATTGCAAAATGTTCCCTACTTTTACGGAATAAAGCCAATTTTGAGTTTGACTTTTAGAGGCTTGCTATATCGCTCGCTCTCAAATGACAGGCTCAAAATTAACTTGAATTAGTAGATGTAACATTGTAAGGAACATTTTAAAGCAAATTTCAAACGCATTTTAGATGATATGTTACCCGCCGTTTAAATACGTTTATTTAATAAGAAGACAGTTCTTTTGAAAAAAATGTATCCTACTAGGCTTTAACAGTATCATGGTAGGTAGTCATGTGATTAAGTTCTATGTAGTTTGTTCCTAACATTTTCTTATATATAAACTCAAAAGTAGAAACCTATTATTAGCCTTTCTATCTAGCTATAGCGTTTAATCTCACGTTTGTTACGCCGTTGGTTTCTCTAATAAATAAAATAAAAAAACACGGCTTCAGATGGAAGTTACATACACAACTGAACAAAATAAGTAAGATTTTTCTTCCTTTTAGATTTTTTCTTCTTTGCATAGTATAAACCATTCTACTATATTATTATTTTTGATAGTATGTATGTTTCTATATTTATTATAATATAATAATATTTAATATAATAATATTATAAAATAAAGTTTCTATATAGTTATTGGTAAGGTGAAGCATATGCCGGGCATAGATTAAGTAATTTGTGTACGCCCATGTATCATATAATAGTGGCGTTTAAGTTAATATATAAGTAACTGAGTAAACCATCACAAACAAGCTTTAGTTGTCCACTAGCTTGCACGCGTGGTACCTACATATTATAGCGTATATGCTGTGATAGCAATACTTTCATCATCATCAGCCTGTAGAAGTCTACTGCTGAACATAGGCCTCCGCCAAAGAGTTCCATGACGAACGTTCGTGAGCCTTTTTTTATAAATTCAAAATATATATTTTTTGGAACTAAAACCTAATTTTACAAGTTAAATACAAGAACACGTTGAAAAACTGCATTAGTTAAATTAAAACTGCACTAATTTTCCATCCACCAACTTCCCGCAACTTTCACAATGTCGTCGGTCCATCGGGTGGGGGCCTTCCAACACTGCGTCGCTCGTGGTTGTTATTCGAGAACCTTTACTACCCAACGGTCGTCGGCAATAATGTTGTCGAATACCTTAAGCATCGTTTATCTTTTGAAATGTTTTTATAACTAAAGCCACTAGTGTAGGTATAGGTTAAAATAAAACTGTTTACTAATAACAAAATATTTATATTTCTCAATAATTATAACAATTATGTCTTGATTAATAAAACTAATATACCAACATGTAAAAAAAGTGTAAAACTTTTTCAAACTTTAACTTGCATTCACTTTCTTAATTCTAAATAACATGCTCTCAGCATCTTTAATGGTAACATTGAGGTTAATAAATCCGTTCAGCATATTTTGGTGTATCATTTATATCCTGTTTTAGGCCCAGTATCTACCAAAGGTAGATTCATTTTCAAGGTACTCTCAGCAATTATATAGAAATTAGAGCAGGTGGCTAAGTGTAGGATTGTGACACAAACCGTATGGAGAAGTGTAGCTTTATTACTTCGCCTAAAAAGCCGTGGTAACCATGGTAACTTCACTTTAGTAAATACACTACCTTCACATAGCACTACAACCCTATTGAGAAGAGTAGAATAGTTAGTATGGTGTTGTGGAACTGGTTATTAGGCCCATGATTACTTCACATAATAAGCTGTGGTAACCATGGTAACGTCACCCTAGTAATAATAATATCTTTATTTCAGGCTACTTGACATGTTTCTGTAATATGCCACGGCCCATATTAATATATAACTTACAGACTAACATACATATAATATTAAACTTAAATAACTACACCACATCTAGGGTCAGGGACTTTCTTGATCGTGAGAGCGTCTCTGTAGCGACGGTAGACAACTCCAGCTGACCAAAATTCGGGCGCGAGGAACACCTCTTTGTACTTTGCAGCTACCTGGAGTACGATTAGAGTCAGGACCCTAGAATCAAAGACAATAATCTGCTTAGAAGACATTACATCCTCGGAATATGATCGTATTGAAGCACAAAAAATAGTGGCGAATTTGTACTTGTTGGAAATGCTATTCTTTCAATTTGTACTTCCATAGTTTCAGAGTTATAGGCATTTTTATATGACATCACAACCAGAATCCAGGTCCCTGTGACCGTCCATATCTCCATAACTAAGGACTGTAGAAATTCCGCGAAAGGCTAATGATTTTGTACTAGTTCTGATTCATAACCTCACTTTTTTAAAAACTTTAATTTTCTCGTATATAATGTAGTTACAAAAACAAGCAAAGCAGTACAAATTCATATCAAAACTAGTACAAAATCATTCGCCTGTCACGGATTCTCTACAGTCCTTAGTTATGGAGATATGAACGGTCACAGGGACCTGGATTCTGGTTGTGATGTCATATAAAAATGCCTATAACTCTGAAACTATGGAAGTACAAATTGAATGAATAGCATTTCCTACAAGTACAAATTCGCCACTATTTTTTGTGATTCAATACGAGCATATTCCGAGGATGTAATGTCTTATATGTCTTTGGTCCTAGGGTCCTGACTCTAATGGAGTACGTAGGTCTAGTAACTAGTTACTAAGGCTCTACCATGATTAATTTGCCTAAAAAGCCGTGGCAACCCTGATACCTTCACCTCAGTAGCTACACTACATACACTTCTCGATATTTTTTAGAGGAGGTAGGGCACAGCGAGATTTTCTCGCTCTAAATTGGAGCAGCCCGCCTGGGAGTTACCTCCGCCTTACAGAAGACCGCAGCCAAATAACATTATTTGTTTCAAATAGTGTTATGTTCCTGCGGTGAGTAAGGTTGCCAGAGATCTTTAGGGGGGAGAGGTTCGGTAGGCGACGCATTAGCAATGCTCGATGTGTTGCTGATGTCAATAGGCGACGTTAACCATTTACCATCAGGAGGGCCGTAAGCCTGTTTGCCTCCAAATAACTTTGACTGGCCTCATAGCTCAGTTGGTAGTAACTCTGCCTTCTGCGCTAGAGGTCGCGGGTTCGATTCCCGCACTGGACAAACATTTGTGACTATGACAGATGTTTGTTCTGTGCCTGGGTGTTAAATATATATCTATTATGTATATCAGTCTGGTACCCGTAGTACATAGTACATACTATGCCTAGTTTGGGATCAATTGACCGTGAGTGATATGTCCGGAAAAAAAAATAACAAAAAAAAATTGTGTTGCAATCCTACACCAAAGACAAAAAAGTAGAAAAAAACCTATTGTCTTTGCCTACAATCAGCCACCGAGTGCGTTTTTTTTAGCCGCATACCCGGCTTTTCACTCCCCCCGTTTAGTTCAATTATTAGTCAAAGTTAATATTATTCGAGTTATTGCGCTAACCTGGTAAGCACACGTCAGGCTACTTATACATCACAACATTTAAAATTGACACCGTAATAACTATTTACTTGTATAATAACTAATTTGTGACTCCAGAAGAGACTACCTACCTACACAAAAAATTTTCAATCTACACAAAATATAATATCATTCTCATCAGCCTCAGGAAGGCCACTGCTGGACATAGGCCTCCCCCCAAAGAGTGCCATGCCGAACTGTCTTGAGCCTTCGCCATCCACCGACTTCCAACAACCTACTTATAATAAAATATTATAATTAAGAGGATACAAAAATCATAATAAATTGTCGAGTGGGCGGAGTAAAGAAAGTGACAGCGCTATGTACTATAATTGAATGCGTTAAGGGATAGCAAGCGTTAGAAGGCGCTCGAAAGTAATCGACGTAAGCGACATATGAGAAAATATCGATTATCTTAAAAACTATCTATTTTTTTTTAAAGTGTCTTGGATTTAGGTACCCAATGCTATTGTCTAACACAATATTTAAAAAAAAGTTATTTTTGTTAGATAGTCTCAGAGTATTTTCGAAAAAACTGTTGCAGAGGACCCACCTTAAAAAAATAAATCTGTCGAGAAAAGTTTTACCAATCGCGTTTCTGTCTTGCATTTACGTAAATAAAATGCTCAAGTTATCTTTGTCATAAAAATCAAAACTGTGCGTTTTGCGGTTATTGAGAAAAAACAATTCAAAAATCATAAAAAAATTAAACCCTCACTTTAACTAGCTTCCGGCCGCGGCTTCGCTCGTGTGGTACCTACATTGCCACGTTTATTGGACGGATGCTGGAAGTCGGTGGATACGGAATGAGTACATCAGAGGAAGTCTGAGAGTAGCGCCAGTGACTGAGAAGTTGAAGAGCAAAAGGTTAGCGTGGTATGGTCATGTCATGCGGAGGGAAGAATGTCATGTTACTAGAAGAGCGTTAAATATGAATGTGGAAGGATATAAGTGAAGAGGTAGACCAAAGAAAAGATGGATAGACTGTGTGAAAGATGACATGAGTAAGAAAGGAGTGAATACTGATATGACGGCTGATAGAGGGGAGTGGAAGAGAAAAACATGTTGTGCCGACCCCACATGAAGTGGGATAAGGGCAGGGAGATGATGATGCTGGAAGTCGGTGGATAATTAATATAATATTATACGAGCTTTAACTTATCTTGTACACATACCTAGTCATCTTTACTAGCATCGTCCGGCACGGTCATCCTAAAAGAAGCTTTATCCGTGACACAGTTCCAAGGCAATAACACTTCAGTGAAATGTTTCATTTACTTTCTCTTATGAAGAGGCACATTTGTAATATGTAAATACAAGGTAATGTAACAGAAAAATAATAATAATAACAGTTGTAAACTAAAACTAACTAACTGTTTATAACTTTTTCTTAGTTTTCTAGTTTCTCTAGAAGTCTAGAGAATGATTTTTATTCAAATAGCGATAATCAGAGATGTTGAAATAGGCGCGAAGATTATTTTACTCCGTTCTGCCCTGCTCATTGCCCTCTCGCTGTGGAAGGCGGGCATAACCGCACCCAGATAGGCCCTAAGCCGCAGCGTCCAGCTCCTTGAAGACGTAAGTGATCTTCATGATGGCCAGCCACAGCTCCTCGTCTCCGATCTCGCGGTGCAGCACGAAGCGGATCATGTTGTCCTCCTGGCCGCATGGTAGTGCCTTCACTATGACGCCCTCGTCGTTTTCCGTCTTGCAGTCACCCTGTTGGTACAAAAATCACAAATTAGGTAAAAATACGTCAGTTTTAGCGCAAGTTTGAATACATTTCTAGTTACTAGCTTCCGTCCGCGGCTTTTCTTGCATGGTACCCGGATAAAAAGTAGCCTATAGTAGTAGTAGTGTAGTGTAGCAGCAGCTGGAGTGCAATCCATTTTTGTGCTTCAAAAAAGAGCAGTAAGGGCCATCTACAACTTGAGCTCAAAAACATCCCTTAGAAATATTTTTAATCATTATAATATAATGACATTACCCTCCCTATATATATACGAGTGTATCATGTACGTACGTAAAAATTTGTGTGTATGTCTACAGCTTACACATAACGAATTTCTGAATTCTGAGTATGCAAATATTTAGTGCATAATTGGTGCAATCTGAAAATCCAATTCAAAATTTAGGTGCCAAAGAGGTTTCTGAGATATGAGCCAAAAACTATGTGTCAGCTGGAGACCCGGGTCTACAGCTTGCACATCCAGTACTGCCAAACGGCTGACGCGAGAGCTATGAAAACTAGCCAGATATTTAGTGCCAAATTAGTGCCAAAGGTACTAAAAATTTCAGGCCTGTAGCTTAAAAGGTTTCAGAGATATGAGCCAAAAACTATGTGTCAGCTGGAGACCCGGGTCTACAGCTTGCACATCCAGTACTGCCAAACGGCTGACGCGAGAGCTATGAAAACTAGCCAGATATTTAGTGCCAAATTAGTGACTAAGGTACCAAAATTTTCAGGCCTGTAGCTAAAAAGGTTTCAGAGATATAAGCAAAAAACTATGTGTAAGCTGTAGACCCGGGTCCCCAGCTGACACATTTCGTTACGCCAAACCGCTGATCAGAGGGCAATAAACTTTAGGCAGGATTTTAGCTTATAATTAGTGCCTAAGGTACCAAAAATTTCAGGCCTGTAGCTGAAAAGGTTTCAGAGATATAAGCAAAAACAGTTTTCCCGCCAAAAAATTCAAATAAAGTTATTGAAAATCGCCTCATTGCGACGTTGCCATTCCGTTTCAACAAGATTGTCAAACGACTTTAAACTTTATTTACATGTCACGAAGATTGATTTTGGTATTTGATCATTAAAAAAGTTAATTTGGTTTGTTGAGTTTAGTCTAGGAGCTCGGAGGATAAAATAGTTTTCAGCCAAAACATACCCAGTGCTGCCATCGATGTACCTTGTGTGTCGTACCTCGAAAAAGAGAGATTTATCTTTTACTTCAGTGAACTAGTGTATGTATACAAAATGTTCCGGAATTAGTATATACACATCAACGATAAGTTGAATGACCTCCCTTTTGGATACTTACCTATTAGAGGACATGTATCACAAAAATATTTTTTCATTTTGCAGAAGTCCACTGCTGAACATAGGCCTCCCATAAAGAGTGCCACGACGAACGGTCTTGAGCCATTTCCATTCAGTGAATTACAGTAACCTTCGCAATGTCGTCGGTCCATAGGGTGCGGGGCCTTTCAACACTGCGTCATTCGGTGTGTGGTCGCCGTTCGTAACTTTTTGGTGCTGGCAACGCGCACTGACTGTAGGCTTTCGTCTTGAGGGTCTCTGTGGTAGGTATATAATATGCGACGAAGATGAAGTTTTCCAAACGCTGGCTATGGATAGAATTGGCTGGATATAGATAAAACAGAATCGAAACTATTATGTAGGAGGTATCTTTAACCTATTGAAGTCCACTGGACATACTGTACCTACCTCTAATGTAGGTAAGTTACTAACATTTGTTAGTTACTAGCATAATTTTTGTGATACCTACACAGCTTCTTATTAGGTAGTATCTTCATCTTCTGAATTTGTTGTACTTCTAACCTAGCCGTTATCTCATATGTAAGATAGGTGTCGATCGATCTAGATAAAATAAAAATATATTGTAAGTAATTGGTTAGTACCTACCTACATAATTTGTTACTTCGGTTGAAGTTCCATAGATTTTCAATTTCGAAACTGACGTATGAAATTGGCCTCCATTGTAGCCATCATCATCATCAGCCCACACTAGTCCACTGCTGGACATAGGTCAACCCTAATACGCGCCACTGAGCCCTATGTCCGGCCATTCTCATACACTTTCTGCCCGCGCCACCGCCCCGCATTTCATAGATCATTGCTCCGCCTAGCCACACACTAAAACAGAAATAAAAGTCTGTCAGAAGAAGTCAGGTAAGGTATTTAGGTTAATCAAGATACCTTGGTAGGTAGGTAGGGAGCACATATGAAAGTTGGATATGCAGGTATCTATTAGGTACTACCGTGACGTATTTGCTCATTTTGTTCATATCTAAGTTGGCTAGTAAATTATAGATGGTAGTTACCTAGTACCTAGGTACTAGTTATTTACCTATTTATAGTTTTTTGAAGTGTTTTATTACGCATTTAGGCAATTTAGTTCTACCTAAGTTTGGTTAGCTCTAGGTACTAGGAAGCCATCTATTACTTTCGTGACGTGTTTGCATAATATTATACAATCCTACGTACTTTATGTAAGGTACTTACTTATGTAGGTCTACCTAGGTATAGGTTACTAGGTACCAAGTATTTATTATACCTAGGTACTACGTACCTACACTTTGTACCTAGACCTACAAAACATAGGGAAGTAGGTAGGTACCTCACATAAGGTAGGTAGATGTGAACCACTTATAAACCGCGTCACGAAAGGAATAGATGAGTAGGTTCCTATGTGACATGATGAGTTGGTTCCTATGTGACATGATGAGATATATGACTCCGCCGTCTAAAGCTAGGTGGCTTCGTATTATTGGAAAAATTATTGCAATAAAATGCTGTGAATGCGCACCCCAACGCGGGAAGTCAGTGCAGATCTTATTCCCCCATTTAGAATTAGATGCTGTGAATATGGCTGGCTGTACATTATCAGAGTGTCCACGTCCTTACAGGCTGCCCGATATTGTACAGGCGCGTAACATTATCGTGTCATTCTTTCGTTCTTGAAGTTTGCATTTTTTTATGCTTTTCCCTTTCGGGCTGGCTGTGGCATCTTATTCCTGCCGCCAAGTCTTTTGCTCTCAAATCGAGAGGCTTATGTATGTTTAAAGTATATATCATGTAGGTTAAAGAATTCAGAAGCTTAGATAGGATAAGATGATGAAGTATCACTAAAATTATGCTGGTAACTAAAAAAGAAAAGGCGTCATAATCTAAAAATAAACAAAAATTTTGTAGTTATAATATTATAATAATACCTACTATAGTTTTTATTTGGTACATCAAAGTTTCTAAGTGGTAGTGGTGGGTAACTCACTCAAAATACCTGAGCTGCAAATCAGCTCGCAGCATGCGCTCTTGAACCGCGCAAGTAGATCTATGAATGATTTCAGATGAATCAGGTAAAGTGAAGCAAACAATGCAATAGGGTACTAGCAATCAGTTCATCAAACGGGTCAGCTTTTCTAATATGGACTTAATAGTGTTGAAAATAATACAAATTGTTATCGTATGAAATCGTTTCTAATCAGGGTCAGGGTCGCATGAATCGCAGATGAAGTAGAACTACTTTGAGCCGTTGAGCTGCTTCAGCTGCTTGGGAGCGACGTGATCCATTTACCTGCGGCTCAGTACCCTGTGATTCGATCTGGATGCGTGTTCTGACTCGAGTTCATCATCATCATTCCAGCCGTTTGAAGTCCACTGCTGAACAGCGGCCTCCCCCACAGATTTCCGGAGTGACTTCCTGTCATGGGGGTGGGGGGAATTTGAAAATCTTTTTGAAAATAGGAGAAGCTGCTGCCCATCCCTTACTCGCCTGCCTAGTACGACATCCACGGGTAGGAGGTTAGGAGGGGCCTATTCTTCAGCCGGGGCCGCCACGGTCACTGACTCGAGTTATCCACCTCTAATTAGTGGTAGGTACACTATGTACAGCAGTGGACTCAAATAGGTGATGATGATGATACTTACACAATGGTTTCGATTCTGTTTTATCTAATGGCCAGCGTTTGGAAAACTTCATCTTCATCCCTTAAAATATACCGCAGAGCGCCACAAGCAAAAATTTAGCGCGATCGGGGCCCAGATTTGTGGCATTGTATTGTTTCCTATTAACACGTAAGTACTCGTAGTGTGCGATCTGACTATACCTCTGGTTTCTTCATGATGTTTACCTTAAACCATTTTGGCGATCTACTCTCAAAAATTATAACAACCAAAATAACGAACGCGTCACAATATTATACGTAAGTGCCTCGTTATAATGACTAAATAAAAGTTTTTTATCAATAAGTCATATTGAACTAAAAAGCTAATGAGGGTGTGCAAAAAAGTGTAATGACGGTCGATTTTTTTATTACAACGATCTGCGACTCTAAGAAATAGTTCTTTCAACCTCTACACTTATTTCGTCGCTGCAAGTAAAGTACCGCTGGCATAGCGGTCGAGGCGGTGGACTCAATAATCGTCAGTAACGACGTGCCCTGGATCGAATCTCTTCATCCGAATCGACTTTTTGCGTTTTCTGATCGTTCCAGAATGCCCCAAACAAGAAACCATGTTGCCGTAGAATTAGAAAATTGACCGCTGAAATACAAAAAGCACAAAACTTGAATTTGAAGCTTCTAAAGGAACAAGACGACTGCGCGAAGGATTATAAAATCTCTTGGCGCAAAATGGGTCACTCAAAGTAGCATTTGCAGAACAAGTAATAAAATTACAAGAGACTGAAACGGAAAGAAATAAGCTAAAAGAGATGATTGAGCGACGAACTGCAGATCTCAATGAATATGAAGAAGCATTAAACGTAATACGTATGCACGAAAATAATGCAGCGCTGTTCGAACCACTACAAAAAACGCTCCAGTTGGAAACCAATGAGAACACCCAAATACTTAATGAAGAATTGGACAATTTAATAAGCCAAATAATTGAGCTCCAAAGTGAAAACATAAAATTAAAAAATTCTAGACACACCGTAGATATTAAAACTGCAGCAAAGACCAAGAACTTAAGTAAAAATATTATAACATTGAATAAACAAGTGAAACATGATAAAGACTAACAGAATAGAAAGAAAAATACAAAAAAAATTAGTAGCGAAAAAAGAGAAGACAAAAACAATTAAAACGAGTGAATCAATAGCAACAAAACAGGTCGTGACAATAAAGAATAAAGAAGACAACGGGATTACTACGAGAATAGGACTTCGATCCGTAGAGAAGCTAACGACAGAGGAGAACACTGGAAACCAAACGAATAACAGTACCCAAAACCATGAACCCAGACTTATAGCTGAGGATACCGCCGTAATTTCACAAAATAGACCTAAGAAAATGCTAATATTGTGCGATACATACGGAAAATCTCTTGGAGAATTTATACACTTACATAATAATGACTACCAATCTGTTCTATCCATTTGTAAGCCAGGTGCTCCTATCAGAGAGATTATAAATAACTTGCCGACACTGACAAAGAATTTGACTCAGGGCGATGATGTCGTCGTGATTGCCTCTGACTTCCATCATCAATCAAGACGTAAGTCTACGAGATACGATTACATCGATGGCAACACGGTATGTTTTGGCTGAAAACTATTTTATCCTCCGAGCTCCTAGACTAAACTCAACAAACCAAATTAACTTTTTTAATGATCAAATACCAAAATCAATCTTCGTGACATGTAAATAAAGTTTAAAGTCGTTTGACAATCTTTTTAAGCGAAGTGGCAACGTCGCAATGAGGCGATTTTCAATAACTTTATTTGAATTTTTTGGCGGGAAAACTGTTTTTGCTTATATCTCTGAAACCTTTTCAGCTACAGGCCTGAAATTTTTGGTACCTTAGGCACTAATTATAAGCTAAAATCCTGCCTAAAGTTTATTGCCCTCTGATCAGCGGTTTGGCGTAACGAAATGTGTCAGCTGGGGACCCGGGTCTACAGCTTACACATAGTTTTTTGCTTATATCTCTGAAACCTTTTTAGCTACAGGCCTGAAAATTTTGGTACCTTAGTCACTAATTTGGCACTAAATATCTGGCTAGTTTTCATAGCTCTCGCGTCAGCCGTTTGGCAGTACTGGATGTGCAAGCTGTAGACCCGGGTCTCCAGCTGACACATAGTTTTTGGCTCATATCTCTGAAACCTTTTAAGCTACAGGCCTGAAATTTTTAGTACCTTTGGCACTAATTTGGCACTAAATATCTGGCTAGTTTTCATAGCTCTCGCGTCAGCCGTTTGGCAGTACTGGATGTGCAAGCTGTAGACCCGGGTCTCCAGCTGACACATAGTTTTTGGCTCATATCTCAGAAACCTCTTTGGCACCTAAATTTTGAATTGGATTTTCAGATTGCACCAATTATGCACTAAATATTTGCATACTCAGAATTCAGAAATTCGTTATGTGTAAGCTGTAGACATACACACTAAAAATTTATATACATTCGACAGGAAAAGTGACACGCATACAGTTAACACAAGAAATAAAAATAAGCTGTTTCTTCCTAAATTTAGGCTACAAAAATGTAATAAATCTTTTCTTAGAAATGGTATAAGATTCTACAATAAAATCCCTAATGACATTCTCAATCTAAATGAAAGACAATTCAAAAAATGCATCAAAATTGGTTTAACAAGGGCTGCTTACTATAAACATAGTGACTACACAAGTGATAAGGATGTTTGGTTATTGTCTGTCTCTGCACTGGAAAACCGCGAAAAATAACAGAATCTAGTTTAAATAATTGAGATCTCCAAATGTTTTTGACCATGGCTCACTGCTAATGATTGTTTTTATATACCCATGTATCTTTTGTGACAAGGCCCCATTACAGACGCAACATTACATTTATTGATTTTTTTTGGTAGTTTCATTAAGTTATGACATGGCAATACTTATTTGACATTTTATTAGATTTATGTTTTAATTTTTCGTTTGATTTGTTGATTGTACCTACTGATTTATAATGACATGTTTTATTGGCAATTATTATTATTATATTACAACATATTGACAAGGCCTATGTACAGCCGCTAAAACTTGATGTAATTAACAAAACCAAGTGTTCCCAGTGTTCCAAAGGTGAATAAATATTATGACTATGACTATGACCTATACAAGGTGATTCATATAATATGTATACTGAGGAACGTTTTGAATGTTGCTAAGATTGTTAAAATTACCCTCAAAGTTACGAACTTCAATGCCATTACGCTTACACAATTACACCACAGGTTGAGGTCTAAATAGGGCCTATGAGCGTCGGCGAAAGGTTCAGTGTAGTGAAAGGATTAAAGTGCGCCTTTCAGAGGCTCCTTTCGTGCAGATGTCACACGTCTTCGAATTCTTTGATTCTAGAACATGCCGGTTTCCTCACAAATGTTTTCCTTCACCGTTTGAGAGCACTAGTATAGCGCACATTTCCGGATGGAAAATACATTGGTGCACGAACGGGTTCGAGCCCACGACCTGTGGATCGGAAAGCAGGGAAAGGATTGAAAGAAAGAAAAGAAATGAAAGAGAGATCATTTATTTGTCCCCATAAACAACATAGAAGACAAAAGTTCTGTCAATCTTTAATTGTTGTGTGTCTGTCTAGTCTCTAATTGATTTTAATATTTTAATTAGTTCATAATGACATTCATTTTCTTCTATTTTTTATTATTATTTGTTATTTTTTTTTATTAATTAAATTTTATTATGATTGTAAATTAAAAATTCATGCCTAGATATAGGTACAATACATTGATTCAATAGTATACACTATCCGATGGACCGACGACATTGTGAAGGTTGCGGGAAGTCGGTGGATGGAGAAGGCTCAAGTCCGTTCGTCATGGAACTCTTTGGGGGAGGCCTATGTCCAGCAGTGGACTTCTACAGGCTGATGATGATGATGATGATGAATAGTATATAGTAATTGACATCTTTATGACATGTATTTCAAGCAATAAATTATAATTTTTCTTTGAAAAAGTTAAAAAATAAAAATAGGAAAAAATAAAAATAAAAACATGATAAAAGATAAATTAAACTAAAGTAATAATATAAGAGGTGACTGTTGCATGGGGCCAAAAAGGTCCCTAACTCAGCATAAGCTGCACCAAACCAGTGAATGGTACAGTGCAGCGCTGGTTTTCAGACGGAACCTGTTGTGAAGTCACGAGCATAGTAGCACACTGACACACAGCACTAAATTGTATTTTAATGTGGCAACAGATTTATAAAACAGGTAGGTAGGTAAGTACAAGTAGGTTGGTAGGCATGGTTCCATATGGCAGGATATAATAGGTTTTAGTGTGGTCACAGATAACATAATACTATACTGTTTGGTTAATAAAAACTCTCTGCACTCAAAACTTAACTTCGTCTCTGGTGAAAGGTTACGGTCACTAAGATCTGCACTTTCCTATCACAATCACAAGACTGCAGCTTTCAGGGGAAGTTTCAGATATGCGGCAAAGTGCTGGAATAATATTACTCCCCCTATTCGCAATGTTAGCACTAAATACACATTTAAATTAAAGCTTAATAAGTTTTTATTGCAAAAGCAAATAGAGGGTGTTCCCAAGCACTTCGTATGCCAAAAAGAAACAAAAATTTTGTAAGCTCATTTCATTTATTATTATTATATTTTTTTCGTACTATTGTCATTAATTTATTATATTTCATATTTTGTAATCATTGATAGTAAACTACACAATCACAACAACACAAATTCACAGCAGCACCTACGCATTGTTCGTTTGTACTCGTTCTGCTCGCTCTAAAATTTGTGTTTTTGCTTTTAAGCAAAATATTTTACTGAGCCATAGCCTATTTGTCGTACTGCAGCACACGCAAACTTGCCTACATTAAGATACCCACTTTTTTAAAAATTGCTCTTTTGATTATTTATACCCACCTATTGTATGTACTTTAGTTTAAAATTGTTTATTTATGTTAATTGTGTGTGTCTGTAGTGCCAAATATTTTTTTATCTATCTATCTAATAAAATATGGTAGGATTGGGCACCGACCTGCGTCTCCGCGAGGCTGACCTGCGCCAGGCGCTGCACCACGTGCGCGGCGCACAGCCCGGCGCCGCGCACGCGGACGAACACCATGTTCGTGTGCTGGCTCTCCACATCCACCGAGAACGACTTCGTGAACAGACCCTGGATCACTGACAATAACAATACACTTTAATCCCAAATACTAGCCATCATCATCATCAGCCTGATGAAGTCCACTGCTGAACATAGGCCTCCCCCAAAGAGTTCCATGACGAACGGTCTTGAGCCTTTTCCATCCACCGACTTCCAGCAACCTTAACAATGTCGTCGGTCCATCGGGTGGGGGGGGGGGGGCTTCCAACACTGCGTCGTCCGGTTCGTGGTCGCCACTCGAGAACCTTTGTTCCCCAACTAGCCATCATGACCGTATATTAAGCTATTATGACAATATAGATTTTCCACTAAGTATTTAAAAATGTAGGTATGACTTTATTTTTATTTTTTTATTTTGTTTCAATATATAAATTAATAAAAAACTATTATTTTATGCACGCCGTATTAACGGTGAAGTATGTGAAACAGCTTATTGTTAATACCTATGTACAACCATGCTTCTAGTAAAATAAATCATTTCATAACACTACACGCAGAAGTTAACTTGGCACCTGCATGGAATGTGTTTCCCGACAAAACAATACAGCGAGGTTATGAAATGATTTATTTTTCTAGAAGCATGGTTGTACATAGGTCTTAACAATAAGCTGTTTCACATGCTTCACCGTCATCTCCAGGCGACAAGGTCACAGTTAACGATAACACGTTAAGTTGTGCACGAAAGGAGCCTCCAAGAGGCGCACTTTAATCCTTTCACTACATTGATTCTTTCACCGACGGTCATAGGCTTTTTCAGGGCCACCCTACCTCAAGCTGGTCACTGACCTGATACAGCTGACCAGTAAAGAGGATGACCAGTAAAGAATCAGTGACACGAAAAGAATTAGAAGTAGACGATAACACGTCATCTGTGCATGTCCCATATATGGGGCATTTTGTGATACAGTACGTGCGTGCACCATATATGGGTCACGAGTCCAAACTAATTTACGCAGTGAATCTAACTACAGTCTCTTGTCACTGACGAAATCACTACACACACATAATTAAACAAAGTCCCCCCGCCGCATCTGTCTGTCTATTTTAGCATACCTAGGGCCAACCGCATCGCTCGCTTGTGGTCCAACTCAAGATTGGGCATAACTTCGTCCAAGGCGACGATAGCGGCCGCCGCCATGATGCCGGCCTGCCGCATGCCGCCGCCCAGCGCCTTGCGCACGCGCCGCGCCCTGCAAGTTGCAACATCAGCTCTACTTAAGTATTGAATCTCTTCTCAAACATAGCTTTTATTCAAGAACGGTACTTAAACTACTCTCAGCTGAATCGAGTCTCAAATCTGTACTCAAATGTTCTCGTTTACATGTTGATTTATTTATAATTTTCGATCCGTTTTACGCAGAAATTCAAACAGCCAGGGTGGAAATAGAACAGAACTATAAAGTGAAGTATAAATATGCATCAAAGGACGTGTACGGAACGAAAATGTAATTTGATTAATGTCTAATCAAATCTAAACTCAAGCACCGATTTCGTCTGATTGACGTTTCAGAATAAGCATTTACTCAGGTGAACTGTGATCATTGAAGCTATACATAAATACTGTTCAAGAATTAGAATCTCGACTCAAATCGAGATTTAAGTACAGATCAACGCTTGAGTCTTGTCTCTGAATACGAGCCTTATTCTATCAATATGTGTGTCTGTCTGTGGCACCGTAGCTCTTGAACGAGTGAACCGCTCAGCCGATTTCAATGAAACTTGAAATAGATAGAATAGCATATAGGCTATTTTTTATATGGGTATACCACGCGAGCGAAGCCGCAGGCGCAATTTAGTAAAATCATAAAAACAGGAGAAATGTGATGAGGGTGAATGAAGCAAAAGAGGTGTGTCAGGATCGTAGCAAGTGGAAAACCGCGGTCTCTGCCTACCCCTCTGGGAAATAGGCGTGATTTTATGTATGTATATATTTGTAGTATTGCAAGCGCTCATAGGCTACGGTAACCGCTTACCAACAGGTGGGCCGTATGCTTATTTGCCACCTCAGTTGTATAAAAAAATAAATAAATAACTGGATATCGGAACGTTGGTCGTCCAGCAACGAGGTGGGCAGACGATATCGCAAGCATCGCGGGCCGCAACTGGATGAGGCTTGCACAGGATAGAGGAGAATGGCACATACAAGGGGAGGCCGATACCCTGCAGTGGGTGAAGTCAGAATGTGTATGATGATGATGATGATGATCTGTGTATATATAAAAGAAAAAGGCTTCGACGTGCGATTAACGCACAGCCCAAACCGCTGAAGCTATACACACCGGCACAATTAGCGGAACACAAAAAAAGCAGGATTTTAAAATCTTTTACTTGAGGAACTGGCCAGTTATGATATTTTTTTAATTTATTGTCAAATTTGAAAATAGAAAATTAGATGACATACACTTTTTTCATTCATTTGCTTTATTTTCCCGAACAATACGTTTTGTCAACTTGTTCAAGTAATAACTACGTAATTGTAATTTTTTTGAAAAATTTCACTTAATGGTTTTTTATAAATTTGTTATTCTATAGGCAATTTTGTTTATTAAAAGCTCTTTATTATAAAAAGAATGGTTAAATCCAGAATGCCACCCCCGAACAATCTGAATTAACTTGGAAACGCATTACTTGAGGAGTGGGAGCGGTTGCCTCAAGAAATCATCGATAACATAATCTGTAGCATGCCCAGACGAATGGAAACCGTAATCAGAGCAAGAGGGGGAAACACTCGCTATTAATTTTGCTTTAATTTTATTGTTAAATCATTTAATGCTTACTTTTTTTTATTTTTTGTGATGGTTCATAATCATCTAAAAATTTCACTTATTTCAAATTTCTTTATTTTTCAATAAAAAATAAGGAAGACTTTTCAAAGTCGTTTTTAAAAGATGTTAATCAATTTGTTATGTTATATTGTGTCTAATTACATTTTCGTCAAATATATGCGTAATTATCTCATAGTCTCACTTTTTTTTCTGTTCCGCTAATTGTGCCGGTGTGTATATAAAGCTGAGATTTGGACAGTAGCTGCCTTATATGCCAAACACATCCACTAAGGAGGGATTTTCAAAATATTAATCTCTAAGAGGATGAAAAGGGGGTTAAAACGTTTGTATGAAAAATCGTATTCCTTGAAGCTATAGATTTGAAACTACATACATACATACATAAAATCACGCCTGTTTCCCAGAGGGGTAGGCAGAGACCACGGTTTTCCACTTGCTACGATCCTGACATACCTCTTTTGCTTCATTCACTCTCATCACATTCCTCATACATGCTCGTCGGTTTAGGGTACTCATGACCTGGCCTTTTTCCAAAACGTCACCGATTTGGTCACTAAACGTACGCCTAGGTCTTCCCCTTCCAACGGTCCCATTCACACTCGCCTTGTACACCTGTTTCGTCAATCTTCTTTCGTTCATTCTCTCTACATGACCAAACCATCTCAGCATACCTTTCTCAATCCTCATCACTACGTCTTCTTTCACCCCGCAACGCTCTCTTATCACACTGTTCCTCACTCTATCTTTCAAAGTTACTCCACACATACTTCGCAAAGCTCTCATTTCCACTGCATTTATCCTACTTTGATTCTTTTTCTGCCATACCCAACTTTCACTTCCAAACATTAGTGTCGGCACTAACACTCCTCCATGCACAGCCAGTCGTGCCTTTTTGGACACTTTCCGACTGCTCATAAAGGCATGTAATGCCCCATTCACTTGATTTCCAGCCTTCACTCTCCTTTCAATATCACTCTCATGCTTCCCATCTCTTGTAAACAAAGTCCCCAGGTATACAAACTCATTCACTTGTTCAACTCTTTCTCCACCAATCAGAATATTACAAACTGTCACGCATTCATCTCTTTCAAAAACCATTACTTTCGTCTTATTTACATTTACTTTCATTCCTTTTCTTTCAAAAGATTCATGCATAATTGTTACCATCTCCTGTAACTCCTCCGCCGATGATGCAAGTATAACCTGGTCATCAGCATAGAGGAGACACTTGACGAGTAACTCGTTCATTCTTAATCCACATTCAGTATCTTTCAAATCTTGCAAACAACTGTCCATGAATAGATTAAACAGCCATGGTGACGCTACGCATCCCTGTCTAACACCTTTTTCGATGCTAAACCATTCAGTGTATGACCCATGTATCCTTACGCAAGCACTGGAATCCTCATAGAGAGATTTCAGAGCTCGAACAAGGTTGCTGCTTACTCCATACAACGACAGTACCGACCAAAGTTCATTCCTCATCACTTTGTCATAGGCCTTTTCCAAATCCACGAATATGCAATAGACCTTTTGACCCGTGGCCAAAAATTTCTCGGCTATGCATCGCAAGGAAAAGACCTGATCCGTACATCCCATTCCCTTTCGAAATCCCGCTTGAGCGTCCCATATTTTCTCATCGGTTTCTTTCACAACTCTTTCAATCAACACTTTCGCATACAGCTTGCCGACGATGCTGAGTAGGCTAATGCCTCGGTAGTTTTTGCAGTCCTGACGTGAGCCTTTTCCCTTGTAGAGCGGTACTATGACGGCCTTGCACCAATCACTTGGTACTTGGCCGGCACTCCAGCACAAATTGAAAAGGCGGCACAACTGACTCGCTACTATGCCATGTCCAGCCTTCAGCATCTCGACTGTAATCCTGTCATACCCTGCAGCCTTACCTGATTTCATTCGTTTCAATGCATTCACAACTTCATTCATGCTTATACCACTTTCATATTCGTCATTTTCATTCATAACTGAGGTCGCTGTGAATGCTTCCTCTCTTTCAAACAAACTTTCAAAATACTCTCTCCATCTTTTTAAAATGCATTCTTCACCTTTCACTAAACTTCCATTCTGGTCTCTAATTGAATTCAGCTCTGAGCTCGGAGTTTTTCCTCTGGCTGAACGAATGGATTTCCAGAAAAACTTAATGTTTGTCCGGAAATCCTCAGATAATCTCTGATCAAAGACATCCTTTTGTTCCTCTTTCTTTCTTGCAATAATTTCTTTCACTAACCCTTTCAGTCTCTTATACTCTTTCTTGGCTTCATCAATATCCTCATTCGTTGCCTTCTGCATTCTTTCGTTAGCTCTGACAGCTAGCCAGTCTAGCCACGCTTTCTTCTTCTCGCATACTGCCTTTTGCACCTCATTATCCCACCAAACATCCTTCACCTTTCTCCCTTTTGCCCTCTTACTAACACCACATATGTCAGAAGCTGCACTCACTACCTCATCCTTAAAAGACTTCCATAATTCTTCAATGTCACATATATCATCAAATCCATCAAATCTATCAATCAATTTACTTTTGTACTCATCTTGCACTCTATCTATATATCACTCTATCTATAGATTTGAAACTAACTAATAAATAATGTATTGTAGAAATAAGGAAAAACTTTAGATTTTCAAAAGTACCGTTAAAAATTAAAAGGGTTTAATGTGATGTCAAAGTTTGTATGGGAAAATCTTAACGCATGGAGAGATTTATCGGAAACTTGGTACAAATACTCATAAAGTCAAATAATGAAATACGGACTTTAGGGTTTTTCAAAACTGCCCCTTTTTAAGAAGATTCCACGCGAGCAAAGCCGCTGGCGTACGCTAGTGATGTATAAAATAAGATATTTACAAAAAAACTGAAAACCGACTTCAAATTCCTGAATATTTACAAGATTAATAACAACCTCTTTTTTTGTTACCAACCTCTTTGCGTTTTGCGTACCTACTGAGGATGACACTGGCCACCAACACTTTCGAACAAAAAACCAAAGTAAGTATGACATTCATTCATCATAAATAATAACTCGTATGGTACTGACTGACTGACAGACAATAAAACGTGGTAGTTTTATTCTCTTTGACAATCAACGCAGAGCCGAACCAAAAGTACTAAGAGTAGGTATGAAATTTGCAGGGTAGCTTCCTGTTGTAACGTATGGGTGCACAGAAAGTAATTCCAGACACACAACCTAAGGTTAAAGTTTAGGTAAAAATAGCCGCAAGATAAACATACCATACCACAGTCGACAAAAAAAAAATAGGTAAGTCGTGATTTCAAGAGATGATGACGTTTTTTTAAGTTTTACGTGACAAGTAGCAATCCCTCAGGAGTTAAATTAATATGGGACCACCCCGGGATCATAATCTATACACCAGCGATATAATTATCAAAATCTGTTTAGTATTGGCGGAGATATCGAGTAACATACACACAAAAAAAAAACAAAAAAAAAAAACAGCCGACTTGAGAACCTCCTTTTTGAAGTCGGTTAACAAGAACTTACTGCTGTATGAAATGGTAGGAGCCGACGAGCGCGGAGCCGACTGGGGCGCTCAGGCCCTTGCTGAAGCAGACGGCGGCGCTGTCGCAGTCGCGCACGAGCCGAGCCGGATGCTCGTCCAGGTGCGCGCTCGCGTTGAACAGCCGCGCGCCGTCCACGTGCAGCGCCAGCGCGCGCTCCTTGCACAGCGCACCTACATCGTCCACGAACGATAACGGTAACACCTGGAAGATGACCTTCCTTCATGCGAGGTAGAGCACAGCGATATTTTCTCGCACTTAATTGGAGCAGCCCGAGATACCTCCGCCTTACAGAAGATCGCAGCCAAATAACATTATTGTTGTGTCCCTGCGGTGAGTAAGGTAGCCAGATGTCTATGTAGACTAAGCCCTCTAAGCTCTTTAAGGGGAGGTGAGTTCGGGGTCGGCAACGCGTGCGTGATGCCTGATATTGCAAGCGTTCATAGATCCCGAGCGTAGCGAGGGATTCTTTATTAGAATCGTGAACGTCGCCCGATCCAAAAATATATTTTGCGCCCGAGTGATACATTCTACTTTTCATCACCCACTATGAGAAAATAAAAGGCGCCTCATATTTTATTCAGCTGGCGGCGCGACTATGGGCCTTCGTACCAGCTAGTCTTTATTCAAACAATATTTGCGTTCGATTTCTTTGCCGCTGAAAACTAAGATGTTCCTTATGATACGGTCATTATTCACTGTCAAACCAAAATATACATGAACAAAATTATTGCCTATTCTTATCAAACAATGTTGTGGGTAATAGACATAACGAGTGGATGGAACCCGTTGTCACGGAGCAGAAATCGATCCCGTTCCTCTAACGTCACTCAACAAGCCACAGAAAGCAGCTCCAATAAAATAAAGAAAATATCTGTTCAGCCGATACTAATTAATAATAATAATAAATATTCCGGACATAATATCACACACGGTCAACTGATCCCAAACTAGGCATAGCCTGTACTATGGGTACCAGAGACTGATATACAGAATAGATATATATTTAACACCCAGACACAGAACAAACGTCTGTGTTAGTCACAAATGTTTGTCCAGTGCGGGAATCGAACCCGCGACCTCTAGCGCAGAAGGCAGAGCTACTACTAACTGAGCTATAAGGCCTGTTCAGTAATTTGTTTGCCAGTTAGCAAATAAGCACTTTGAATGATCTCTTTGGTAAGTTAGAATTGTGTAGTTTTGCTGTCTTGTCACTGATTCTTTCTTGGTCAGGCCTGTATGAGGACAGTGACCCGGTTCAGGTATGGTGGCGCTAAAAAGGGCCTATGGCTTCGGTGAAATAATCAGTGTAGTGAAATGATTAAAGTGCGCTTCTTAGAGGTTCCTTTCGTGTGTAGTGTGGAGTTGTGAAGCGTGTGACTATTTCTTACCTTTCCACCGCAAACGTTATGCGTGTTCTCGATAGCGACCATGCACGTGATTGGTTCGTGAATGTCCGACCCTCGTATTTTATTGGCCAGCTCTTTCAGATCGAACATTCCGTCCTTGTCGTTCTGTACGGTTGAGAGCAGGACGCTGCCCAGCGCTGATGCACCACCTGGAAAAATAGTAAAGCCCATGATACATAATGTATGAAGCCACAAAAGGAAGCTACTCGCAAAAGCGAGATACTAGCATGTATAATTCTAGTTACTCACATGGCGAGTTAGTGCTAACTGCTGGGAGAGCATGGATGAGGACAGCACAAAATAGAAATGTTTGGAAGGGGTTGGAGGAGGCCTTTGCCAGAGGGCAGACAGATTGCGAAACATAGAAAACAAACATAATATACATTATAAACCTAACTGAAAGAATCTGAAAAGAGGCTAAAATAAAAATAAAAAAATAAACTCACATGGGTGTAGGCAAGATTATTATTTTAGATTATTTTAGGGGGGTGCAATCTGCATCTAATTCAAACAGTGAATTATAAAAGATGAAGAAAAGATTCAAAGCCAGGACGTTGCTAGTGCTTCCCCTTGCACCTTTAGCTCTGGGGTGTTTATAAATAAACTACTGCATGTATGTATTAATTTAAACTTAATATATTTGAAATGTTGACTCACTAAACTATGTCCGTAAGAGAGTTATTTTGGAGTTTTCATGCGTTTGTGATTTGTTTACGTCCAAAGCTGCGTTTAAATTCGTGCTAAAACACGGATGTGGGCACATTCTTTCAAATCAATTATTTTCAATTAGTTTTTTTTTAATGTTATACAGAGGCAAACAGGCTTACGGCCCTCCTGATGATAAGTGGTTACCGTCGCCTATTGACATCAACAAAACCTGGAGCATTGCTAATGCGTTGCCTGCCGAACCCCTCCCCCCTCCTAAAGAGCTCTGGCAACCTTACTCACCGCAGGAACACAACACTATTTGAGTCTGGATAATGAAGTGAAAAATCGATATCATACTTATTTCTGGACCCGAACATCAGATAGTAGAGTGATCACACTGTCTCTCAAAACACCTATAGATAATATAGATGATTTTAGATAAAGATACATTTATTTGCTTGAACATAATGTAGGTTAACAATGGTCATAAAATAAATAGTGTTTCAATTATGTTCTATCGGCATGCAAAATTACAAATAAATGAATGTCAACATTCGTATAATTAAAATTTAAAATAGAAGAATGTCAAAATCGTATTAAAAAAAAAAAATTACAAATTAAAAACTAACAATGATTACAATGCGTCCTCTAAAAATTCATTAATATCATAATAGCACTTACTAACTAATAATTTTTTAAATTTAGGTCTAAATAAATTGTCACTCAGAACTTTATATCATCATCATCATCATCATCATCATCATCTCCCTGCCCTTATCCCACTTCATGTGGGGTCGGCACAACATGTTTTCCTCTTCCACTCCCGTCTATCAGCCGTCATATCAGTATTCATGTTGTAATATATATATGTTGAGGGTATTTTATTATAAATTTTTGACTACGCTTTTTCGTAGCAAAGCTGTTTTGCAGTTGTGCATGCGAAGTCTGTTGTCATCTCGTCTGTTACGGATGACGTCACCCATACGTCGAAACAGATGAGGGTTCTGTCTTACAAACAACGCTATTTCAAAAATATATATGGACGGAAGTGTCAGAATCTTGTGTTTTTTACCTTGTTCATACTTGAAGATGTGAGATTGGTGGCCCACTATTGCCTCTGCTCCTCTCTTGTTGCAATGAACCATTACTGAAATCAGATGAAGTATTGCTTTCATTGAAAACATAATAATAATAAAGACTGTCAAGTGCGAGAACTCGCGCCCTGAGGCTTCCGTACCATTGGTCGTGGGTTCGAAACCAATGGATTTACCAGTCGGAAAATTCGTACACGTGGTCAGAAAATCAAAATTCCAAGTTAGGTTAGGAATTTAGGAATTAACAAACTTATATTTGCGGTCGCTCACGTTGTCATTGTATGACATTGACCGCAAATATAACTTTGTTTCCTAAAAAACTTCGTAATTCCTCAATTTCAGACTTTTCCCTTTAACTGTGTCATAAAATCTCCTAGCATTTCAAATTTCAGAATTGTGAGTTAACTGGAAGTACCCTAGAGGTTTTTGATTTTCCATACAAAAATTATACATTAATTGCCATATCTTTTTAACGCATTAAGCTTAAGCATTAAGATTTTTATAGGGCACCATAAGTTCACAGACCTTAATAGTTGGTATAAATTTCAAGTTGATACCTTTAGCCGTTTCTGAGAAAAAGGGTTTTGACAGACGGACAGACGGACAAAAAAGTGATCCTATAAGGGTTCCGTTTTTCCAAATGAGGTACGGAACCCTAAAAACGGTGAAGGAAAACATCGTGAGGAAACCAGTAAGCATTCTAATAAGCGGCGATGGTAATGCCATATGTCTCAGAATACTGCTGTGCGCCAAAAGTGGGCATGACTACCCTGACTACTCCCGTAAACATCTTCAAAAGTCTGATCACCTGGAGTTCTGAGAGGCTGTCTACCATGATTGGGGATAAAAGCTGAGAGTCTGTTTATAGTAGTCAGGCTCTCAGGAGTATAGTCTCATACGACTTAGGGAATGCAGTAGTGAACCTATTTATTTTTGTTATATTTAGAACTACATACATGGCAAGTAACAAAATAAAATGGTTTTATATTTTTCCTGAATTCTAGAAGTTGATCATTTGAAATTGAATACATGAATTTCAAATTATCTACTTGTAGACCCACTAAGGTCAAAAGAACAACTAAAACAAGTGATAATAAATCTTATTTTTTGTACAGCAGCTAGTATGTAAGATTGTATAAAATAGGTAGGTATCTTAATAAATAAGATACAACAAAAGCATAAAAAATCCCACACAATAGTTATGCCAATGTATATATTAGTTATGGTTAAGGCTTATTAAGTAGTTTTTTATGACTGTTTTCCTAAGAAATAAAATAATTAAATAAATTCATATAAACTATTGTGTGGGAATTATTGAGTATGAATAAATGCTATTTAGGTAAAGAACTATTAATATTCCATGTTTCAAAAAAATCGGTTGAGCCATTACGGCGTGATTGAATAATATTGCAAAATTAAGTTAAATTCACTTATTATTCAAAGTTTTTTATTAATATAAGCTACATTCTTGTCATTATAATGAACAATGGTACCCAGACTCTTACGAGACTGGTGTTCTCAGGAGAACTCACATACACATACATACACCCAACACATATTCTCACATACACATCCACACACCCACCCACACACTTCTACACACACACACACACACACGCGCGCGCGCGCGCACACCCGCATACACATCCACCCACAAATACTCACCTTTAGCTGTACGTTACTTATTAAGTACCTTTATGTAACCTAATAATATGGATATGGAAGAGCGGGGCCTTCTAACACAAGTATATATTTACTTAAAAGAAGGTCTCAACCTAGATTTAAATATTTGTAAAATTTGGTTACAGCAATAAAAACTTTTTACTTTTACTTTTTTTACTTTTTTAATGGTGCAGATTCAATCCCCATGATGAATCTTTTAAGTTAGTAATCCTTACATGCAATCAAGTTGGCCATGGTACAGGAAGGCACAAACAGAGCTGCCTGCTTGCCCAGAAGGGCGGCAATTTTACTCTCCAAAGCATTGACTGTGGGGTCCTCTCCGAACACATCATCTCCAACCGCCGAGTTCGCAATGGCATGCTTCATAGCATCGGTGGGCTTCGTCACCGTATCAGACCTCAAATCAACAATAAAAGCCATTGCCGGAGTCACTGCAATAAACTTGGGAGATTACGAAACAAGCGGCCGCAGACGACGACAATCCAGTGAACAATAAATTATATCAGTTGCGCGCGGTCTGTCGGCGGAGATAAATTCAACTTAGATTAACTATAAAAGCGATTTATCAGACAAACACTTGAAAAACCGGTCAAAAACTTACACAAACGGACGATCTTTTTGTATAACTCCTTTCTTTCTTTTTTTCATTTTATGGCGTCTGCTCTTTTTACATTCAATATTGCCATTGTCAAGTAAATATTAATGTCAAGTTTGTTCCGAAGAAAATGATGGCGGTTTTCTTCAAAACTTCATTTTTAGTCAAAAATGAAAATCATACACTTTCTATTTGCCAGCACTCGTGCTAAGGTCCTAAGCTTTAATGGTTAAAATTCCACCGAGATTACACACTAAAACTCCGATCCTAAGTTGAATCCTCATAGAGAGATTTCAGAGCTCGAACAAGGTTGCTTGCTGCTTACAAAGACTATTTATTACACTACGGCTGCTTACTGCATGCATACAACGACCGACCGATCAAGTTCATTCCTCATCATCACTTTGTCATAGGCCTTTTCCAAATCTACGAATGCGCATTAGACGTTTTGACCCTTGGCCAAAAATTTTTCGTCGTCTGTATGCATCATCGCAAGAAAAAGACCGTGCAATTCACAGTTAACGCATGTGCGTATTTATGTAAGGCAATGAAATTCGTAACTTTGAGGGTAATTTTAACAATCTTAGGTAGCAACATTCAAAACGTTCGAAACTCTCGCCAAGTGAAATCTATAAGCTTTTATCTTCTTCCTTTTCATGTTTGAAAAACTTTAGATGACTGTCGCTAAAATTGATAAAATCATCCTCGTAATTGAGAACTTCATTACCATTTCGCTTACGCAATTGCACCACTAATCATAATGATCAATGATTGATCATGCATTTTCCAATTTTTTCAAAAGAAATCAAAAAACCTTTGAAGATCCCTTCAAGAATACAATTATTTTGGAATGCTTCATTCAGAATTGCCGAAAAACATAGTTTTTTTGACGTTGACAAATAATTTTTATGAACGCGATGCAAAATTAACCTACTTGCATGAACGCAGATAAAGTATGTTTTCCGATACGAGATTGTTGACAGTTAAACTAGTTCCGCCTCATCATTGGTAGACCTTTGAATTTGACGTTACGAGTAGCCAATAGTAAAAGTTAACTATATGTCATGTTTGACATATTAGAGTTATTTGTAACTGAAATCGAGCAAGACTCAAACAAAACGAACGAACGACAAAGAAAGAAAAGAAGTGTCGGTACGGCGAGTCGAGCCGTGGGTTTATTTTAGCAATAATTATAAAATTAAGTGCTTTTTGTCCCTTAGTTTGCATACAAACATGCTGTGTGCATGATCTATAATCCAAACGCCCCGTTTATTACTTTCTGATTCTTGCTACGTCGTAAATTACTCACAAAATTCGGCAAAGTTCAACGTGAATTCGGGCGTCGACCGGTCCACCCCTCCAACCCGTAACCGTCGTCGGCGTTCAGTCAGTCGCTTTCGTCATTTTGTACGAGTCAGCGCCGTGCGTGGTCACGGACTCACGGCACCCGCGTAACGCAAGAACATCGACAACGAGGTGTAGCCCTAACCGTGTTGTGTGGTGCAGTGTCGGTCGTCGCGACCGTTTAATGTGTTGTCCAGTGCCGGTGTTGAGTTATAGCAGTTCAGGCCGCGCGGCGTGATCAGGCGGCGCGATGGTGGACATGGACAGGAACGACCCGGAGCTGCGGTACCTCTCGGTGGACCGCAACAGCTTCAACGACCCGGCGACGCAGGCGGAGTGGTCGCAGAAGCGGCTCGTGTGGGTCCCTCATGAGAACCAGGGCTTTGTGGCGGCCGGGATCAAAGGCGAGCGCGGAGATGAGGTTGAGGTTGAGATTGCAGAGTCGGGCAAGCGGATCCTGGTGCCGATTGATGATATCCAGAAGATGAATCCGCCCAAGTTTGATAAAGTAGAGGACATGGCTGAGTTGACCTGTCTGAACGAGGCCTCTGTGCTGCACAACATCAAGGACAGATACTACTCCGGCCTTATTTATGTGAGTATTGTACTTCCTAGTATTTAAAGTACTTTATAGCCATGGCCTAAAGTGTTAGGAATCCAGGAATGGTTGGGAGCTAATAAACATTCTTTTGCTATTATTATTTTATATATTTTTCACTGTGAAATTTCATCTGAGTGAAGTAACAGCTGCTTGACCACTTACTTGGTACTTGGTGAGTGGACAGTTTTGGCAGCTAGGCTGCTGGTGGGCCCTTTTTGTGTGATGGGTGGAGGCTGTTAGTCGAGCCACCCGATGTCCTCCAGGAAAGCCAGCCAAACCATTTGACCATTGATACACCAAAGAGCATGTGTTCTTAAACTATGTGCTCAATGCTTACCCTGAAATTCTTAGCATACATCTAAAGTTGGTAAAACTATCAACTTTTGTTATTTACACTTACTTTTGCAATTTAAGACTTAGCATAATTATCTGATCTCCTCAATTAAACTCACAAAGTCCTTCAAAGCATATTTACGTACTAAAATTGCCCTCACTGACTGATCATACAAACCTATGGAGTACTTGCTGGTGACCTACAATCTTAATTTGCCTGCCTTGAGGGTGGAATTTTGTAATAAATAAACAAAAAATACAAAAAACTCTCACTTGACCATCTTTATTTAAAACAATTCAACCTGTTCACAACTCATATTGCAGAATCTAGTTAAGTTAGATCTCCTAAAGTGTAAAGTTTATATGACACAAGCTGTATTAACTCAACCTCTCGAGCCAACCATTGCCTTTCAAAGTCTCGAGTCCCAATTTAAGAGGACTTATAAGGCTTGCAATGACTAGTTGACTCGTTCGGTGTATGTCTGATGGAGTCACTGAACAATCATATAATTTATAGATTAATTGTTGGTTATGAAATGAATTATGGAACATGTAGCCTAGCTGGCCCTATTTGATTTACTTATAAATTGCTTTTAAGAAAAGTGATAACTTGACAGATGGCTTGTTAAAGGTTATCTTTTATCATCAGTCATAGTCATAGAATAGGTAGCCAATAACCTGTCACATACCTAGAGTCAGTCAGAAAAAACCTTGCTAGTTAGGAGTATTTGTGTAGTGATGGTTTGAATCCCAGTCGTGAACCAATATATTTTCTATTTGGTGATCTTCCAAATGGTAGAAAAAACATTGTATGGAGGGCTAGACATCAAAATAATGAAACATATGACATGTGCACAAAAGCAGCCTCTACATAAAAATCTAAAATCTAGTACCTAGTACCTCAACACACAGACACAGAACAAATATTTACAGATTATGCAGACATAGGAACGAACCGATACCCTTTGGATCTGTTGTGCAGTTAAGCAGTAATAGGTAGAGTAGATTTTCCATTGGACTGATTTTTAAGCTTTTGTCATGCTGTATAAATCATCTAGTGATGTGTTAAGGCAATACTTTTTGTATAATGCCTCCACCTGCTCATAGTTATCATTGACCTTACTTCGGTTTATCAAAAGAACTAGTAACACAAAATCAGTTGTTTGGGTGCAGAAGTTTCTGGTCAAAACCTGCCTAGCATAGGAATTTCTTTGCCTCCAATTATTTGCACTGTATTGTGGTACAGGTTATAATTTACCGTTCAATATTACAACCTCGCGTTGAATGCTCAATTACTTCGATTTTCTAAGAAATAATGATGTATTTGTCATGTTAGGTAGAGCCACTAAAAATATAATAGGTAGTGTTGTCAGAATTATGAATAATTTTATTGCGAGTCCCAGAATATATAACTTTGTAAGTTTTTATACATATATACATAATCTTATCTGATAACTGATTAATCATACCTACTTCAGCTGTAGATATGTTGTTTATTTTCCCAACGAATCAAACGAAACATATATATAAATAACACCCAACAGACACATAGTCCTGACCCCACACTAAATGAGGTTGCCTGTAATAAATTGCTTTCAGCGATAAGGCCGCCCATTGTACTACATTAAGTTTGTAATAGATTTAATATGTAATCCTTTGTGTACAATAAAGTGTTAATCAATGTATCTAATCTATCTAGGATTCTCTGTGTCGTAGGTATCAGAAACTATGAGTGCCATGGTACCATAACACCCAGATCTGCAACAAATATTTGCAGATCATGCCAACTTTTATGCCGCATCGGGAATCAACTGTTTAACATTTTACGTTAATTCGCTTTTTTATCCATTTCTTTTATTTTACGATGTTGATGATGTTGATGCGACACAAGTGGCCTTGCCTGTGACGATACCGGTCTAACCGGTTTGATTTGAAGTTATGGTTTTCGAAAGGTATCGAATTAAATTATCTTGTAATTCGCTGTATACAGTTTATGGTTCCTGGCGTATGGTTCTAATAGCGGGCGCTGCTGCCCATCCCCTAGCTTTTTCCCTTAGTTGCCTCTTACGAAATCCGCGGTTAGGTAGATATGGAGGGGCCTATTCTTTAGTCGGGGCCACACGGTTCGTTAAGTTCAGAAGTTCTCCTATACATAAGTATAAGAGAACTTCTGAACTAATAATAATACTGAGTAATAATACTTAGCGTAGAACTCAGGTGTAAGCTTGCCTGACTGTGGCCAATGATCGGTTGACCAAGAAAGAACCCGTGATACGACGAACGAAATCCATCAAAGTCAGAATAAGGATTTTAAATCATTGCAATCTTCTAGCTGAATTTGCTGGTTTTAACTAGGTATGTCAACATTGTTGGCCGTGGTGGCCCCGGATGAAGAATAGGCCCCTCCATATCTATCTATCCGCGGATGTCGTAAGAGGCGACTAAGGGAAATAAGCTAGGGGATGGGCAGCAGCGTCCCTCATTTTAACAACGATAGCTATAACTGCGCTTGCCAACCCGCAGCAGCGTGGTGAGTATGGGCAAATCCCCCCACATAATAAGGAATTTGCTCTGTCTGTCGGGGAGGTCATGTTCAGCAGTGGACGTCGTACGGCTGAAATGATGAACTATGTTTACAATGTCATTGAGGTTAAACTGTGACGTTTTCCTCTAAGGTGTGGTAAGCTTGCTGTTTCATTCCGCATACATTTTCCCCATATGATTCACCGCCGGCCTTATTTTGAAACAATGGTAGTGGAGATCACCTTTTTCGTGTTGCACTGTTTCAATCATCATCAACCTCGAGTAGTGCTATTAACACGACAAAGATATCTCAAATCTATATGGTAAAGTCAGACGACTAACGAATCCGCACATGTTGTTTTCAAAAATGATTCGTTTCTTAACAATACAGTTGATCAGAGGCAAGGCATGTGACGCATGTACGAATTAAGTAGATAGATTGAAAATATATAATTTCTAACAAGAGGTCGTTGATCTCAGGCGAGGGATTTGCGGTTCGACTTACACCAATACCTCATAATGTAGTGCCGGCGTCTCGTCATAACCTTCTTTATAATGCACTAGCTGTTCCTGCGACTACCTATATGAAAGCTAGAACCTCATAATGTTAACCCACTACTTTGCCCCTTTTAGGGGTGATTTTGCGATAATTTTCACAAACGTATTTCCTCATTTAGAACTAATTGGATGCCCATGGATTGCCCACGAACTTTTAACCCTGTTTCACCCCTTCAAGATTATTTTTTGAGACAAAAGATAGCATTTCCTTCCCCTGGATATAATCTACCAATCTTCTTGCCAAATTTAATTACGATCCGTTCCGTCGGTTTGTAGTAAAAAGGTAACAAACAAACAGAGTTACCTTCTTTCTCATTTATAATATTAGTATAGAACGATTTATGGGTATTTCATCGTTTATTCAAATCGCTATCAGCGGGCAGACTCATAATTATTAATCGTTGTTGTTTAGACTTCAATATGATCTCAGAGCATCTTCCAAAACAAGAGTTAATTTTCATTTCTTCATCAGAGCGAGCACAATGTACCAGGCGCCCATAAACCTCCGCCGGATTAACACGCATCGCCACAATGCTAAGTGCGAAGCGACCGTTTTGCGTGGTCGTATGATACCAGCGGGGTTGAACTGTTGACTGGTGTTCGAAAGTTGTTCGGGTTAATCCAAACGTTTGGCTAAAGCGTTGTGCTCGAGATGAATGTCAAGGTGAGGCGCGCCGCCGGCCGAAACGGCCGCAGCAGTCGTTGACCCCGTACGGGGGGGAGGGGTCCGGCCCACGCGAATATATTGTACTCTGCATTTAACCTCCGCAGATGTTCTAATGTCCTGGTACTTTGGCGAACTTTACCGTTGTCTCTCCCTTTCCCTCTTAATCTTTCTTCTTGATAGCTGGTGGCCTGTCTACGTGACGAAGAAAAACTTGTGCATTTTAAAATAAAGGGGTTTAGTATCTTTACAAATCTAAATGTTTTTAGCTGTAAAGCTTTTTGATTTCAAAGCTTCTTCAAATTCGAGTTCCTCGCGACTATTCTTCTATCCGAATCCTCGTAAATGCTACAAAACCGTCTTCTGTTTACGAATCGTTGCCGAAACCAGAGGCTGTTTAATCTTAATCCCGTTGTAAATGGTAGGTATCTATCCTCTGTCACGTTTACCCACCTCTCTTGTGCGGAATATTTCATTTAAAAAAACTCTAGACGCTAGACAACTTTTTAATAATTCTGAAGGATCCGCGCACCAATTTGCATAACACAATAATGTCGTCGTTCCATCTGGTGGGAGGCCTTCCAACACTGCATCGCCCGGTTCGTCGTGGTCGCCATTCGGGAACTCCCCATGGGTTGTCGGTTCTGCGAGCTATATGGCCTGCCTACTGCCACTTCAACTTGCTAGGTAATTCTCTTAGCAATGAGCCTTATATCGGATAATATCGCGTAGTGAAACTCATAGAACTCTCCATAGCCAGTTGCGAGACTTTGAGCTTGTGTTTGAGGCCATTAGTTAACGACGCAAGTCTTAGTATCAAAAAAGTAATTATCGTAGCCTTATAGATTTTGTCAGCAGACAGGTCATAGAGGTTAACTGATTCGTAAAATTTAACTGTTTGGATTCATCAGAACTCTATGTAAAGAACGTTTTATGCGTTCTTTACTAAGTTTCTAAATTAATGGAAAGAAACAGTTCACGCAATTCGCGATCAGCACGAGCGAATGCGTGGGTCACCTAAAATAGAACATCTGCGAACCGCAATAGATTGTCCATTTATGCTCGGCGACGCGTCCGCGATTGTGGTCGTTCCAACAGTTAGCTATATCTCGCTTATCTGAATATTCTATTATCAATAAACTGCGATAACGAGCAGAATGCTTTCACATTCTAGGAATTTTAAAATATCACGTCACCAGATACTAAACCTTCAAGTCCATGCCGTAGAACTAAAGTCGGGTTGAATTAGTGCTCTACCGGTCAAGAGTAGCCAACAATTCATCGGTGCGGCACTATAGTTGTCAGTTCTTTTTCATTGATATAGTAGTACTCTTGATCGAAGTCAGTGCTAAACATCAGCACTAATTACAGCTTTACAATCGCAATTTTGCTAACTACCTACATGCAAAAGCCACATAAGAATTTCTATGACAAATGTATTCCTGCAAAACATACGTAAGAGTGATTATAAGACCTAACGACGACCTCGGTGGCGTAGCGGGCGAGTGCCTGTCTGAGACGCAAGGGGTGCGGGTTCGATTTCCGAGATCTGCGGTACAAATATTTGTATCATCTGGAAGTATTTGTTCCGCATCTGAGTGTTGTGATAGCATGGTACTCGTATTTTCTGATACCCACGATACCGGGAATCCTAGTGTGGGGTCAGGACTATGTATGCGACTGTGAGTGTTATTATTATTCACCGGAATGCTCCAGGCTAATTAAAATACTATTGTACATTCAACTGTATAATTCGATCATATTTATGTAATGCTTCTGCTACTGCACTGGTACCGCAGTCTCGCCGCACCCTATCCAGACTACCCCTGGGGGAGATAAGGAGATAGGGTGCGACGGGGTTGTGAAACTTTCAGGGAAATCGGCAGGATATGTACCTACAATATGACTGTAATTTTGGATGGATTTCGCAAAAGGGTTGTTAAGGGTATGCTACCTTTAAATCGTCTGTTACGAAGCATTTTTATCGACTTTTATGCTCACTTTGGACCGTTCTAAAAACGCCCTTAGCGATGTGAATTTACATGAAAATAATAACGCTAAGCACGTCTGGTTATGCGTGAACTTAAGTTTAATGCCGACGGGCTTAGGATATCCTTGAGTTGTCCTACCTACCTTATGATACTCTGTAAAAGGTCAAATCCCCACAAGTTACATTTTACAAACAACTGATAAAGTACGAGTATAGTTGTGCTGTAAAAACATGGCGGGTTTGTTTTGGCAGTCGCTTGCTGGCGCTAATTTACTGAAACCCTATACCGATGGGCGGCGTCTTCAGCTTTTATTGTGGTCTTAATGGCGTTTTAACTGACACTTTTGGCAGGACCAATATTGCACATGACACTGGAATAATGATCTGTAACAGTGAACATCGTTAATATTTATTAATTACTAGCTTCCGCTCGCGTTATACACGCGCTCGCTATCAAGATAAGAAGTAGCATATATGCTATTCCTGACTATTATATATATATATATATATATATAATATATATAAATTTGGCATATAATATATATATATATATAATATATATTATATATATATATATATATATATATTATATGCCAAATTTCGTCCAAATCCGTTCAGCGGTTTGGGCGTGATTCAACTACAAACATCCAAACATCTAGACATCTAAACATCCTCACAAACTTTCGCATTTATAATATAGTAGGATACCTATTTACAACTTTAAATCACAGAGACCAGTTTGAATTGGTGCACGAAAGGAGCCTCTAAGAGGCGCACTTTAATCCTTTCACTACACTGATTCTTTCATCGACGGTCATAGGCCCTTCTCAGGGCCACCATTCCTCATCCTGGTCACTGACCTGATAGAGCATGACCAAGAAAGAATCAGTGACACGACGAAGAAGTTTGAATTGTCTTAAAAACAAAGAGAATTTACGTGTTCCTCGTCAGTGTTTATGATCACGACTTTTTTTTTGCATTTGGCAAGGAAATGGTATAGATTTATTTGTTTTTCCTCGGTTTTAAAGCTACAACTTTTAAAAACTACCTACACAGTGGCTAGATTTCGACCGCAGCGTTCGTTACCCGTTTGAATATGGATGTGTTGGTGACTGCACTGCGGATGAGAATTGTGCAGAATTTGGTGCATTGGTTGGATATAAAGCTCACGAAATTAGTACTAGTAGTAGTAGAGTACTGGTGGATTGGTGGTAGTGGTCCGCTTTCTGATCCACAGGTCGAGAGTTCAAATCCCGGTAATTCACCAAAAGTTTTTCCATTCGTAAAACTTACGTGCGCTATCAACATCGTCGCTAAGAACATCGTGAGGAAACCGGCATGTCCTAGAACCTAAAAACTCGAAGACATGTGACATGTGCACGAAAGGAGCGTCTAAGAGGCGCACTTTAATCCTTTCACTATCTTTCACCGACGGTCATCGGCGCTTTTCAGGGCCAACATACCTCAACCTGGTCACTGACCTAATACAGTATGACCAAGAAAAAATCAGTGACACAACAAGCAAGCAAGTATTGTAGGAGAGTCCTTTACGAGAGGATCAAAACTGTGTAAAGAAAGCTTACCTATGCTTTGTTATTAAAGTCTAAATTTTTACTCGGAAATTCTGGCATTACGTCTTGCTGTGTAGGTAGAAGCTTCCGATCTTGAAGACAGCCGAAATATAATGGAGAATTTATCTGCAGTATTAGCTGTCACGCGCAATTTATGTGTTTGCGATGGTCCAGAGTCGGTTATTTTAAGACCAGATGATGTAATATAGATCGCAAACATTTGCAAGTTGCGCGCATTTTATAATTGAACGTGTCACTGACTTATTGTTTGCTTCTCTATTTATATTACTGGACCAACCCACATTGTCCACAACTTAGAGTATTCCCTTAAAAGGGTATTTTGGTGCCTAGGGTATTTTTAGGGTATAATTTAGGAGAAAACATGTCGACAGTGGATGAAAGATCTGAGGAAAAACTTCTACTGGAATTAAGCAATTTAAGTCTACAGTAAAAACTTAAAAAGTATGATTTGCATAAAAGATTTTGCATTATTTGGTTCGTTACACTTTTAAAGGGAAAACTGTGAAAATATTGTTGAATTTAGGGTATTTTCCACAGATTCTGGGGGAAAATCACATTTCAGGGTTGGCAACCCAACACGCCAACGATCTGTTAGTATGAATGAAGAATTTCACAATAGTGTTAAATTTAAATGTATCCAAAATAAACGTAAACATTTGTAGAGTTGTAATGAACTCGTAAATATTTTCAGTGTTGCTTTTAGTGTGACATTATTGTTATCTTTCGTAAAATCTCGCCCACGTATCTCTGCCAGCTACACAAATACTCTATCAATGAATTTAATTTAGTATAATACACCTATCTTTAATGTTGTTCCTTATTATTTGTTGTATGTTGTTGTCTTATTATCTTACTAATTTGAGCCTGAGGCTTTACTCGCGTGGTACCACGTAAAAGCCTACATGCTATTATGGATACGGAACTCTACCTATTCCAAGTTTCATTGTAGGTAATTGGTTAAGCCGTTATAGTGTGATTGAACCACAAACACCCTACAAAAGTTCGCATTTATAATATGCTATCCCATAGGAACCGTGCATTTTTCGGGACAAAAAATAGCCTATGTGCTATTCCAGACTATCTCTCTCTATATACCTCTATAATCTATCTCGATGCCAAATTTCATCCAGATGCCGTACTGGCGTGATTGAGTAACAAACATTCATCCAGCCAAACTTTTGCATTTATAATAGTACTATAGTTAGATTAAACAACTTTACATGACTGTTTAATATGTCATGCCTGTCTGTAGTGCTTGCTTTGTTAGATTGTGGTCTTCTGAGAAACGCGATCTGCGTCTTAGGGTGCACTTGTATGTAAAATTATGGATACCACCGTATGAATGAAACTGTTGTTTGGTCTTGGAACATTTTCTAGTTACGAAACGAAACTGTTTCGCTTGCGGCTGAGTATGTCTGTCCGGCACATTGCTTTACTTTGATTATCCAGTCTGTTGTTCAGTCGCAAGCAAAATCAATAAGAGGAATCGTTATTAAAAATATACTTTTTTTATTTTTTCGCAAGCAAGGTAAGATGTAGCAGATAACTTCACACAACAAAAACCCTTCTACCCTAAGGTTTTTTTTGGTTGTTAATGTAAGGCGGAACTTCTGGTGTTAGTACTGCGTGTTAGGTACATAAATATGCAGTACCTTTTCATGAAGTTGGTTATTTTCATAAAACTTACGTGTTCGTAAAAGGAATAATTTAGGGCCCTAAATTACACCCTGCTCAACGCTCTGTAATTATGGCGCCGTGCCCTTTGTATCATTCAAAGTATATTTATTTATTATGCCCAGTGCAGGGCAAAAGCCTTTTTGCCATCTTTATGTACTTACTTACTCATTTAAAAGAAAACAATGTAAAATTAATTTGCTAATTATTGATCATGGCAAGCATTCCGAGTCAAGTCTGTTAAATTGAGTTGCGATATTGGTACTAGGTACATATAGTTAATGTTACATACATTCTATTTTGTTTTGTCTAGACTGGAAGTCATAAATCCGTATTATAGGCTGTAGAAGGGCAGGGCTAAGCTTTTAGAGCTTTATGCTCAGTAGTTAGCAGTGCTACTACGTAACAAAAATGGGAATGGAGTTCGAAATTGTGTGGGTGATTTTATGACATCATTTTTTAAATGAAAAGGAAGAGGTTAAGTGAAGTCAAAGTCAAAAGGCATTTTTTACAATAAAATCACTAGGATCACTTTGAAACGTCCTAGAAACTAGGTGAAGCTAGGTGAAGATTTCACTTGTCAAATTTGAATTTTTTTGGATGTATAGCTTAGATTCAAACGATCCACAGAGTTACGAACTTCATTGCTATTTCGCTTTCACAATAAGAGGTTCTTGTTTATTAGGTAATTTTCGAAACATATTCTAGGTACTTTGCCATGGTTGCGTCTGCAAAGCCTTTTGTGTCACATTGAAAGTATTCTCACTCTGTATTTAAGAACCAGTATTTACATTACAAGTGTGTTAAATTCTTAACGAGATGCATTGCAATACCTTGTAGGTGTGGATGGTACAAGTAGGTACCGATGCATCTGCATACCAAGCCAGTAATGTGGGTCAACAAAATTACTGACGTTTCTTACGTGCAACTTCAGTAAAATCATACTTATTAAAAACGCTAATGTTTGTATGGATGGATTTTTTTACTCAGTCACGCCAGAACAGCTATACGGATCTGGAAAAAAAATTGGCACTCTACCTATTCCAAGTTTCATTGTAGGTAATTGGTTAAGCCGTTATAGTGTGATTGAACCACAAACACCCTACAAAAGTTCGCATTTATAATATGCTATCCCATAGGAACCGTGCATTTTTCGGGACAAAAAATAGCCTATGTGCTATTCCAGACTATCTCTCTCTATATACCTCTATAATCTATCTCGATGCCAAATTTCATCCAGATGCCGTACTGGCGTGATTGAGTAACAAACATTCATCCAGCCAAACTTTTGCATTTATAATAGTACTATAGTTAGATTAAACAACTTTACATGACTGTTTAATATGTCATGCCTGTCTGTAGTGCTTGCTTTGTTAGATTGTGGTCTTCTGAGAAACGCGATCTGCGTCTTAGGGTGCACTTGTATGTAAAATTATGGATACCACCGTATGAATGAAACTGTTGTTTGGTCTTGGAACATTTTCTAGTTACGAAACGAAACTGTTTCGCTTGCGGCTGAGTATGTCTGTCCGGCACATTGCTTTACTTTGATTATCCAGTCTGTTGTTCAGTCGCAAGCAAAATCAATAAGAGGAATCGTTATTAAAAATATACTTTTTTTATTTTTTCGCAAGCAAGGTAAGATGTAGCAGATAACTTCACACAACAAAAACCCTTCTACCCTAAGGTTTTTTTTGGTTGTTAATGTAAGGCGGAACTTCTGGTGTTAGTACTGCGTGTTAGGTACATAAATATGCAGTACCTTTTCATGAAGTTGGTTATTTTCATAAAACTTACGTGTTCGTAAAAGGAATAATTTAGGGCCCTAAATTACACCCTGCTCAACGCTCTGTAATTATGGCGCCGTGCCCTTTGTATCATTCAAAGTATATTTATTTATTATGCCCAGTGCAGGGCAAAAGCCTTTTTGCCATCTTTATGTACTTACTTACTCATTTAAAAGAAAACAATGTAAAATTAATTTGCTAATTATTGATCATGGCAAGCATTCCGAGTCAAGTCTGTTAAATTGAGTTGCGATATTGGTACTAGGTACATATAGTTAATGTTACATACATTCTATTTTGTTTTGTCTAGACTGGAAGTCATAAATCCGTATTATAGGCTGTAGAAGGGCAGGGCTAAGCTTTTAGAGCTTTATGCTCAGTAGTTAGCAGTGCTACTACGTAACAAAAATGGGAATGGAGTTCGAAATTGTGTGGGTGATTTTATGACATCATTTTTTAAATGAAAAGGAAGAGGTTAAGTGAAGTCAAAGTCAAAAGGCATTTTTTACAATAAAATCACTAGGATCACTTTGAAACGTCCTAGAAACTAGGTGAAGCTAGGTGAAGATTTCACTTGTCAAATTTGAATTTTTTTGGATGTATAGCTTAGATTCAAACGATCCACAGAGTTACGAACTTCATTGCTATTTCGCTTTCACAATAAGAGGTTCTTGTTTATTAGGTAATTTTCGAAACATATTCTAGGTACTTTGCCATGGTTGCGTCTGCAAAGCCTTTTGTGTCACATTGAAAGTATTCTCACTCTGTATTTAAGAACCAGTATTTACATTACAAGTGTGTTAAATTCTTAACGAGATGCATTGCAATACCTTGTAGGTGTGGATGGTACAAGTAGGTACCGATGCATCTGCATACCAAGCCAGTAATGTGGGTCAACAAAATTACTGACGTTTCTTACGTGCAACTTCAGTAAAATCATACTTATTAAAAACGCTAATGTTTGTATGGATGGATTTTTTTACTCAGTCACGCCAGAACAGCTATACGGATCTGGAAAAAAAATTGGCACAGGGATAAGTTATTGTCCGTAATAGCACATATGCTTTTTATCCCGGAAAAATATACGGTTATTGCGGGAAAATTAGTTTTTGTTTATCACTGAGCAAAGGATTGAAATGATATTTTGCATAGTGGTAGGTAGTTTAGGGGTCAGAGAATGACATCCACTGAAAAAATGCTCGGTTCCTATGGTATATAAATGAAATGTGAAAATTTGTGAGGATGTTTGTGATACAATCACGCCGTGATGGCAAAGGCGATTTCTGTGAAACTTGGAGTTATTTACGTAGAATAGCATTATGCTTTACTTTTTATCTCGGTACCACGCGAGCGAAGCCGCGGGCGGGCGCAAGCTAGTGTGTTTAAAAATAGTTATTTTTAATTCCAATAAATCATTGCAGCAAATTAAACTGTTGGCGTATTCGTCAAGTTGTCATTACTTGGTCAGTAATTTATGAAATTATAGGCCGCCGAACATATGCCATTTGAAATAATTGGATCTTTTGCGAAGGTTTGCCTCATTAATTGAGTTGATCCTGATTGCGATTGTCCGATTGGTTCCCGATAACTTGTCTACGTATGATTTCTCTATCAAATTCATTTTTTTTTTGGCTTTTGCTAATAAGGCAATATTGACAGTCTCGGTTTACATACCGGTCAAACAGCTTGTCGTAGACATCATAATACGGAGAAGGTTTAAAAAAAGAAAACACAATTTTGTGTTCAAATGAACACGAATTTTTACAAACAGACAAAGACAAAACTAAAGCTCGATATAGGTAGGATATTAGGTATTGAATAAAATGACCTAAAATATAAATAGTAGAGGGATATGGAAATGATAATAAATATCGCACACAGACGGGAAAATAATGATCTTCAGATGATAGGTTGGTATTAATAAACTAACATCAATATTTTCGCTTCATTTCGACATTTCATTAGTTGGTTGCAAATCACGTAATCGGCCAGTCATGATTTCGAGATTCAAAGAAAAACAACTGCTAATCTATATACCTACATTTATAAATAAATATCAATGCCAAATAAATGACGGAGCGTCACTTGAGAATGGTTTGACCGATTTGGGATTTCGTTTTCTTAATTCTCAGGACAAGGTCATCGAACACAGGACAGGGTTTATAATTATGAAAGATTTTTTTAAATCCACGGGAAATGTCTGAAAATTGGATGGTATTGATTGATTGATTGGTATTATGACTGGCCTCATAACCCAGTTGGTAGTAACTCTGCCTTCTGCGCTAGAGGTTGCGGGTTCGATTCCCGCACTGGACAAACATTTGTGACTAACACAGATGTTTGTTCTGTGTCTGGGTGTTAAATTTATATTTATTATATATATCAGTCTCTGGTACCCATAAGTACAGGCTATGCCTAGTTTGGGATCAGTTGACCGTGTGTAATATGTCCGGAATATTTATTATTTTATTATTATTATTTAAATATGAAAAAATCTTTAGGTTAATAAATGACGTTTTGATATTGAAATGACGCACAGTTAAAGTTCAGCTGTCACAAGTTTACTTATCAAAAAAAAGTTTCTTAATGTTATTGATTTTTTCGTATTTTCTTTCATTCATTGGTTATCTAGCCCCAAGCCTACACTTGACAACACTGTTCGAAATTAACTCTAATTTACAAAACCAACGCGAGTGAAACCGCGCGGGTACAGCTAGTACCCAATAAAATCTTGAGATGAGGATGTTCAATGAGCAAATAGCAATGAAGGTTACTTGTGCAAGTTGTAAATTAATATAGAAGTAGGAAACAGATGACGTGCAGAACCATTTCAATATAGCATAACATCCATGCGAAGTGATGCATCGAGGTGGGGGAGACGGGGCTCCAAGACAAAGCACATGCTCATCAGAATCTTGACCTGACCACCCTACAAGCCATTAGCACTCTTATTCACGATAAGGGAGAGTCGTTCATTACTCGACAAGTACACAGTGACTTCAATTTGCGTTTCAGGTTTTAGCATAATCAATTTTGCCATTGTCCTGACGTTGACTAATAAAATTAACGTTTTATAGCAGTCGTGTTATTTTAAATCTACTCTACTGCTTCGCCGCTGTTGTCAGTCTTGTTGATTTGATAGATTTGGGAGTATTGGGAGTGTAGTTGTAGCTTGCTTGTCACTGATTCTTTCTTGGTCATCCTGTAATAGGTCAGTTACCAGGTTGAGGTATGGTGACCCTGAAAAGGGCATATGGCCGTCGGTGAAAGAATCAGTGTAGTGTAAGGATTAAAATGTGCCCCATTATGAGGCTCCTTTCGTGCACATGTCACATTTCTTCGAATTTTTAGGTTCTACATGTTATGCCGGTTTCCTCACTATGATTTCTTTCAACTTTTGAGTGCACTAGTACATAGTACAGCGCACATAAGTATATTATCCGAATGGAAAATTCATTGATGCACGACCGGAATTGGAATGACGCCGACGGTCGGAGGTCGGTTGAGGATCAGAAAGCGGAAAGTTTTCGGTGTCCTTAAACAAAGTAAAATGTAAAATAAAATAACCATACTAAACCACAGTCAACAAAAAAAAATAATCGGCAAGTGGTGATTTCAAGAGAAGATGACGTTTTTAAGTTTTACGGGACAAGTTGCAATCCCTCAGGAATTAAATTAAAATAGGACCACCCCGGGATCATACTCTATACACCAGTGAAAGAATCATCAAAATCGGGTTACTATTGGCGGAGATAACGAGTATACACTAAAAAAAAATATATATATAGCCGACTTGAGAACCTCCTCCTTTTGGAAGTCGGTTAATAAAATAAATAGTAAGGGTTGATTTTCTATGACCGCATTTGATTACTTTATCAGTGAATATTTGTTGACCAGACTGGCAGCTGACACCAATACTATATTATAGGTAGGTACGCAGTTATATTTAAAATCACCTATTCAATGATTTCTATGGCATCGTACTTTAGCAGACAAGTCGTGCCGTGTTATTTCGCCAGAGGTGTCTGTCAGTCGACTCAGGCCATCCATATGTGCACACCATATAAGGCGAAGTTTTAGCAGCCATATGCTACCTTGTATCACCGTTGAGAAACTGCGCCGGCGCACGGCTTTTCATAAATCTAGCCATACCATCGGACGCGACTTACGCACCAAAGCTGCATAGATTCAGATCAGCGTCTAATCCTACTAGGTATCCTACTAATGACATAAATGCGAAAGTTTGTGAGGATGTTTGGATGTTTGTTGTTCAATCACGCCGTAACGGCTCAACCGATTTCGTTATATAAAGTTATTTACCTAGAATAACATATATGCTACTCTTTATGTAGGTACCACGCGAGCCTCGGGCGGAAGCTAGTGCCCTAATCATTTTTGGCTGATTATAGAAATCTGTCAAAAGATAAAATACAGATCGGCAACGCGTTCGTGCCGAGGCATCGGCCTCTGGTATTGCAAGCGTTCTTAGGCTACGATAACCACTTACCAACAGGTGGGCCGTTAGCTTGTTTGCCACCTTAGTTGTTTAAAACAAAGAATACCATAACACTTGGATCTTACGAGACGATGGGTCCTTCGATATGTTTCACAACTTCACAAGTCGCGTGCGACAACAAGTCGCGTGCGACAACAAGTCGCCTCCGATGAACAGTTTCTTAGTTTACAGATGGTACTGCATTGATTACCTATAAACGGGTTTAGAACGCAATCAACGCTCTTATATAAACTTCTAAAAATTCAATTTTTCGTGTCACATCTTGATATCGACACCACACTAAAAACTGACATTCTTGAAAGTGATAGGTCCATTTAAGGTCTAATAAACGTGCGTAATTAAATGGAAATCTAGACCATCTAGACTTTGCATGCAGTTATTTAATTTACGACTGGCGACCCTTCTCGGCTCCGCACGGGTGGGTAGCAGAGCATCACGCGGCGCCAGTAAAGCTCCCAGTCGTCATGAGTTTTTCCGACATGTTCAACTATCATCGTCATATTTCAGCCTATATACACAAAACCGTAGTGAATTATACACCTAAACCTTTCTCGTGAATCACTCCGTCTATTGGTGAAAACTGTGTGAAAATCTGTTCAGTAGTTTTGAGTTTATTGCGTTCAGTCAGAGAGACAGACGCGGCGATATGTAGTGATTTGTTTGTACTAATTATCGTGTAGGTAAACAGCAAATCTCGGTCGTCCTGCAGATCTAATCTAATCAGGCTCCATTATCGATTCTTCTCAGTAACTCGTTAACTATTCATGTCCTAGACCATCCGCCATAAATATGAATGCCCACAACAAGCCGTTTTATTGCATTTCATTCATCATCATCATCAGCCTGTAGAAGTCCATTGCTAGACATAGGCTTCCCCCAAAGAACTCCACGACGAAAGGTCTTGAGCCTTTCCATCCACCGACTTCACGCAACCTTCACAGTGTCGTCGATCCAACGGTCTGTCGTTGTTGACAGTGTTTTCACTCATTATTTTTATCTTAAAAATCGACCTCTTGTTTTACACGACTAAAGGCAAGTCGGTCGCGAGTGACATACCCATAAATTTAATTTAAGATGTCAGTTTCACAAAACTCGCCCCAGATCTTTGACGAGATAAAAATGCGCAATTCGGAACGGATAGTATCGGCGCAGAATCACTCGCGTTGCGTAACCCTGAAACTCCGTACATGGTTCATGCGGTCCGGTCGGGGGGACCTTCGGTAAGTGGGTCGACTTTAATGCCATCTGGTCAGACAGGACCAGGTACGATGTAACTACAAGGTGCCGTAATCGCTCTGACAATAACGGTACTCGAGAATGCCGACTCAGTGTTAAGGAGGACCATTGTCCATCAATTAAAATTCTGTAGTCCCCGTCTTCGATCATTGGCCGCTCATTAATTTTCGAAGGGCATATCTCGGCACTTTGTTTGGTTACTAAAGAAATCCTCCGATATTGGTTGGTTCAGTGGTACATACGTAATGTTTTCGACTTGTAAGTTACGGGAGATTCATCAAATTATTGAGAGTATCAATTTACATTTTGCTTTCTGAATTCATCTTTATTACAGTGCAACAGTTTATCTTACGAAACGGTCGGAGTATTCCTGTACCAATTATTATTGACTAGCAATGGAAAATTCGTCACCCGGTTTCAAACAAGCATATGGCCCATCTCTTGTTAAGTGGTTACCATAGCCTATGAACGCTTGCAATACCGGAGGTATCACGCACGCGTTGCTGAACCCGAAGAGATTAAAGGGCTCTGCCAACCTTACTCACCGCAGGAACACAACACTATTTGAAACAAATATTATTATTTCACTTCAAGCTTCTGTAAGGTGATCCTCTGAGAGTACCTCCCAGATGGGCTGCTCCAATTTAGAGCGAGAAAATCTCGCTGTGCCCTACCTCCTCCTAGAGGTTTCCTCTAAAATCCCTAGTTGTAGTACTTACCTATATCCAGGATTGTAGGTGTTTGCCGTGTCACTATAATCACGACCTTCTCCATAATCCGGTTCCTGTTTATAATTTCTATTGTCTCTGGTGAATGTGCGAAGACATGGCGTCACCACATGCCATAGTACTCCACTTGAGACGTGTTCGACTGTTTCACAAGCATTGTCTTCGGCACGCGTGCATATCCTTATTGCATATTACTGCACTATTATTGATGAGCTGTCGCTTATCTTTTGCATTAGAATTAATATTGATAATTTATCTAAGAAATCACTTAAAAAGACGAAAGGAGCATCTAAGAAGCGCACTATAATCCTTTTACTCAGGGACTGAATAACCGAAATATAAAGGTATCTTTAAATAGCGATATGACGTCATACCGATAAATTCCGGTTACCCGAATATTTCTCTACTGATAAATATAACGGTACCGGAAAATCTGGCTCCGCAGTTCAATTTCGGTTTCTTTCGCTACTGGTACCTATAACCGAAATAAATAAAGGTTAATAAAGGTTTTCTTTGATGAAACGCCGCCACCCCGCCACCCCGCCACCGCGGCGCGACTGTCCTAGCGAACTAGCTATAACATACAAAATTTCGGTACCGAAATCTACCGTTATAAAATAACGGTACCGTAATGCCCTACCGGTATAGCATAATGGTACCGACATTTTTTAATGGTACCAGTACTTATAACCTCTACCGCTTTCAGTCCCTGCTTTTACAGTACTGATTCTTTCACCGACGGTCCATACCTTACCCTGGTTACTGACCTAATACTGGATGACCAAGAAAGCATCAGTGACACGACAAGCAAGCTAGCACTTCAATAGATGATCTGGTGTCCATTTTGCTGTACTATTATCACATCGAAAAGACAAGGATGGCTATAATTTTATATTCATTGCGTTCATGTTTATCTGTTTTACGATAAATAATTTATTTACCTTCTTTATTTCAGGTAAGTTTGCACTCCACAATCAATCGATTATGTATGCTGTGTTTGTAAGTTCATTTATTACTAACTAGTTTCTACGCTCGCGCGGTAACTAAATAAAAAGTAGCCTAAGTGCTATTCTAGGTTAAGAACTCTACCGAATCCAAGTTTCATAGAAATCGGTAGAGCCGTTACGGCGTGATTGAACCTCATACATCCGAACATCCTCACAAACTTTCGCATTTGTTTTTTAGGATATTAGGATACCACAGGCAGGATATACTTATCGTTTCAAATGTTTTTTATAGCACACCAATATTATTGCTTTACGACCTTTTAAATACCCCTAAATATTTATGGAAACGCTGGAATCGATGTTATTTTATCACCAGAGTGTTCAATTGCGACTGTCTCGGATCTCGGAACCGGTCTCGGTACCGTTGGCCGTAGCTTTTGGTAAATGGGTCGCAGGTTTCACATCGGTAGCTGTGGTTTTTCTGTAATTAATAGCCCTTTGTACTATACCCCGATGTGCTTCTAATCTACCGCTCTCAACTTATTCCAAAACTCGTATCGTCCGCAATAGATAAAAAGAGGATATAATATAATATATTAGATTTAGAATCATCTCTTGTACAGTGCATGTGCTGAAACTCACCATTTCTGCGACCTCGGTGGCGCGGAGGGCGAGTGCCCGTCTAAGACGCAATAGTTTGAACACAATCTCACCTGAAGTTAAGTAATGATGTGGTCTACGGTGTAGCACGTTTGCCTAGAAGAAACCTATTGACTCTTCTTGAAGACTCCCAAATTATAGGTATTCGGAAACACAGACGCCGGCAACGAGTTCCACTCTTTGGCTGTCCGCATTATAAAGGTAGACGCAAAGCGCTTGGTGCGGCAAGGTGGTATATCAACCATGAACGTATGTCGCGTGTCCGTGCGTCTGGTTGTCCGATGATGGGATGGGGATGGGGTTCGATTCAAAGTGATCCTAGTGGTTTTATTGAAATTAACACCTAGAGTATTATTCTCTACATATCAGGGGCATAGCACAATTCAGACAGAGGGCCTGCTTAACAACGGATGTACCTACTCTCTTATTTACGTGATGTTTTTATGTTTCTGTGATAAAGAAAATGTTAAACAATTACCTATGTTTAAATGTAACATAAAGTGAATCACTGAATGTGTCACTGTCGATATGAAAATAATACATAAACAATTCTAACTGCAAGTGTACATAGGGACCTATATGATAACAATACGTGACTATGTTGTCTGTCCCTCTGTACACCGTTTCATGGTTTCTTATAAGTGAGACTTATACTATCAGTTGCATCAAAATGTTGCGAAATCCAGAATTTAACCTTTAAAACTTACTTTATCGTTAATTAAAACGACATCTGTTGTTGCTAATTGAGTTTTTACATAATAGTACACGCTTCAACGGTTATTTTTGGTTTATTGACATCTTTATAACTAACTAGTTGTCCCGCTCGCGACTTCGTCCGCGTTTGTTTACCTACCTAGACTATTTTCCATTATCCTTACCAAAGTACTAACACTTATTATGCATTTATTTACCTACTTCTACCTACCATCACCGACATCGTACTCACCGTAGCCGTAACCGTCACCGTCCCGTTACCGTCACCGTCACCATCATGGACCGACGACATTATGAAGGTTGCCGGAAGTCGGTAGATGGAAAAGGCTTAAAGCCGTTCGTCGTGGAACTCTTTGGGGAGGCCTATGTCCAGCAGTGGACTTCTACAGGTTCATGATGATGATTATTAACCCTCAAGGCCTGCTTTTCATAAAACTCATATACGGATATCTTATTACTTATAGCTCTTAACCTGAATACCGATTTTGATGTCTCTAACTTGAAAAACAAAGGACTTTCATACAAACGTTCAACCCCAATTTCACTGAATTTTCCAAAATCCGTTCTTATTGCACAGTAACATCTTTTAAAGAATGTCTGTGTCAAATTGAAGACTCCTCGGCCCAGTAGTTTCTGAGCTTTCGTGATGTGTCTGTCAGTGAGTGAGTAGACTCCTTTATATATATACATTATCAAACGAACGAGAAAGATCGACATCAAGATCTCCTACAAAAACAAACTGAAAGTTGTGTTTGAACTGATTTGATCCCCCAGTTGATTTTTTCATAGTGTTGTTAATGAAGAATTGCCAAAAGTTTAAGTTAGAACAAACTTTATTGTCAATCGGATGTAGATTTAGCCCCTTTTGTGATAGTAACCATACCTATTATGAATCACTTTGTACTACTTAGTATATATTATTTTTAAAATTAATATATATGTATCTGGTAATTCTCGAATGGCGACCACTAACCGGGCTCCCAACTCGATGGACTTGGAGTGGATTTCTACAGGCTGATTATGATTTCTAAATATTGGTACTCGTGCACAATTATTTTAGGTAAATCCTATAGAGGACTGTCAAACAATCGATGTTGTTGCCGCAGCTGGTACTTAAATACCATATATTACAACACTCCCACCCATTCTGAATTGTCTAGTGTCCACAAAGATAATCAGAACTTCGTTGAAAATAAGCCTTGTCTCTCTAAGAATAAGGAACTCTTATAGCGTTCGTAAATCTAACTGGAATTGTAGCAAGGTGCGTCAAGGACAATTCTTACGTTTCAACTTTTTTGGACCCAGCTCGTGGCTTTGCTTTAGGGCTGCTGCTTCTTATGTGGTCTCGTTCATTTAATCCAACATGTGAAATTACTAGCTTTCGGCCGCGGCTTCGTCGCGTGGTACCTACATAAATAGCCTATATGCTATTCTAGGTAAAGAACTTTACCTATTCCAAGTTTCAACGAAATCGGTCAAGCCGGTACGGCGTGATTGAATAACAAACATACAAACAACAAACTTTCGCATTTATAATATTAGTAGAATTATACGTAGGATGATGATAGAGATCTTGAAGATAACATGAAGTGTATAGCGATAACTTCCGCAGAGAATAACTTTAGCGCACTACCCTAACCCTCATAATGTTCTTCTTCTTAATCAGTATAATCATAATCAGTCAATTCAGTCATTAACTTTATCGGCTTGATAATTCTCGGCCTGTTCTTTTGTATCTGCATACACAAAAGAAAGAGGCGTACATAGGCCGTGCTTACTTTCTCTCTTACTTCCCCAAAACATTCTCAAATCAGTTATTTTTAGTATTTTTGTAATCCTTATAAGAGTTCGGCATAAAGTTGGTATCTAAAACAGCTGATTCATAGAGTTTGAACTAATTTGACCCCAAAGCAGCTGAGAAAAAACATTATTTAATGTAGAATAAGCCCGTTTCGGGATAGAGTCGATAAAGTTAGTGAGATAGTTATGATAAGGAGGTAAATGTTTGGTCTGCTGACTATAGGATCGGATTCTAATTTCACCGAGAATGTATTTAGGACATACAATATTCGTGGTAAGAGCCAACCTTACCAACTATAAATGCTCAAAAGCCTCCTCTCCTGCCATTGGCTACGGTGTCCTCAGCGGGCGAAGGTCGGCGCACGCGCACGTTCTTCGAATTTTGAATGACAATATGGCAGTTTCGGTACCGGATGTGGGACATGGCGCGAATAATTTTGCTAATTTGATTTTGGGATTGTTAAAGTGGTTTTTCTTGTACTGCGGTGCTCGAGCGTGTACAGTTCTCTTGCTTGAACAAATTATTTCAAATTTGCTAACTCTCTCTGACATACATATCAACGTGTCATGTTGCCAGGTTTTTCGGTCTCAGAACCTACCTGGGACTAAACTGGATAAGAAATTTCTAGGTACCTACTTGATATGCTATCATAAGCTGTAGCCACTTGCAACTTGTCACGTATGGTATATTGAAAGAAAAATTTGTACCTAAATATTAATGTTTTTTTATTTCTTATTTTAAAATTCTTTCTTTTTGTTGATAGGATAATCCCCTTTCTGGATAGTATACATGTTATGAATCACCTTGTATAAAAAAGAGGAAGGCCTTTTGATGTATTGTGTATTGTATACACGTAATTTTCGTTGAGTTTATCCATAGAGAGGTAGAGTTTAAAGAACTATGTTTTAAAAGCACAATAATTCATTGAGCGCTTCGCTGACCTCTCGCGCTGATGTCATCTGTTGGAATTCCTTATCGAACCACTAGAATTATAATTGAATTATAAGTTTTAAGTCCCCATTCCGCCGTGTTGGGGCCACCATATTGGTGCGTGGTACGGTGGGGCTGAAGAATAGGTCCCTCCATAGCTACCTACCTATGGATATCGAAAAAAGCTAGGGGATGGGCAGCTGCGTCCTCTATTTTCACAAAGATAACTCTAACTGCGCTCGAAAACCCGCATGCCCACCGTGGTGAGTATGGGCATATGATAGAAATTCAATCTAGAAATCTATGGGCGAGGCCATGTTCAGCAGTGGACGTCCTACGGCTGAAATGATGATGATGAAGGCCCCACTCACCGGCAGATGAATTATTCGTGAGATTTTTTGTACAACTAAGGTGGCATGGCACAAGCATACGGCCCACCTGTTGGTAAGTGGTTACCATAGCCTATGAACGCTTGAAATACCAGAGGAATCACGCACGCGTTGCCAACCTTAACCCCCCTCCCTTTAAAGAGCTCTGGCAACCTTTAATCACCGCAGGTACACAATACTATTTGAAACAAAATAATGTTATTTGGCTGCGTTCTTCTGTAAGGAGGTACTCTCATCGGAGCAGCCTGCCTGGACTACTCCAATTTAGAACGAGAAAGTGTCGCTGTGCCCTATCTCGCATAAATGTTTTGGGAAATAATGTTCAAATATTCCTTACCATAAAATAATGTAAGTAGGTATTTAGTTTATCAATTTGTTATTCTCAGTCTAAACAGTACTTAGGTATTCATTTTGAGGAAACAGTCGATGAGCTAATTAATAGGCCAGAGACTGCAGTTTGTTTTGTTTATCACGGGACTCATTAAAATTAATGCTACAAAGAAATACTTATTTGTATTAATTTGTGAGAAGCAACATAGCAACAGTTTATTTTTCTAGGAAAACTAACTGTTGCTATAACTTTGTACGAAGCTATATTTGTCTGACAGAAGATTTTATACATTATCTGATCTTATTTGTCTGTGGCAGTTGTGAAGAGGCATTCCAAAGATTTACATCATTCGCTAAACACCCATTCCAAAGGGAGGTTATAATATCAAATTATAATAGTATTATTAGGTTATAATAATATTAGCGAGAAAAAAACCATTTATTCTATTTAAACTTACGTTCAGAATCAAGATTCCTACATAAAATAGATTCACGCAGTTTGAACTGATTTGCCCCCAAAATCGCTGATTTCAGCATAGAGTTTTTTCGATCAAATAAATGTAGAATTTCTAAAAGTCGTAGAACAAAATTTATTGCCCATAAGGGGCAGTATAAGTCGGTATATCATACATGTTATGAATCACCTTGTATTTAAGGGCATCCAAATATTGTGATCGATAAACAAATATTCGTCAATATCTAACCTGCCATTCGCGCAATCTGAGAAGTCGTTCGTTAGTTCAACGTCCTACACGAAATGTGCGAACGTCATTGTGTTGGAGCGATTTGTATAACAAGATAATTGCTGTATCTATTCAAATGTGGTTACTTCTTCATATTTTTCTGCGTTAGGTGGAACGAGTTCATGTGAGACAATGCAGGCAAAATTTTAGGACAAGACCTTTGAGAGAATGGATAGAGTAAGAAAAATGCAGTGGAAATGAGAGCTTTAAGAGAGTAAGAGTGATAGAAGAGCCTAGTGGTGTGAAAGAACACGTAGTGATGAGGATTTAGAAAGTTTTAGATGGTTTGGTCATGTAGAGAGGATGAACGAAAGAAGAGTGACCAAACATTGTGTACAAGGCGAGGGTGAATGGGACTGTTAGTGATATGAAATGAATGAAGCAAAATAGGTATGTCAGGATCGTAGCAAGTGGAAAGCCGAGGTCTTACCTGATTCGTCTAGGCTCGGTCGCGAGGAATAGGCTTAGCTTCACTTAGTTTCCAAGTGATCCTTGAATTTATCCCTCTGGAAAACAGGCGTGATTTGATGTATGTATGAGTATGTATGGATATATCCTGCAGTAGTTCATAACAGGTAGACTAAGGCAGAACTGCACGCAGTTCTGCCTTAGTCTACTTATCTATAAAGACGTTAAAGTATTCTGCATATAAATTGAGCCTTGTTAATCTATTTATTTAACATGGAGTAAGCTCTTTTGTTTTGATTTCCTCTAAGTGCTAAATCCGCCTGCCATATTCCTGGTGTGTAAATTACCTGCGTAATTTCCTCATTAAGGTTTTTTCAGTTCCATTGGATAATACGAGGAGTTTCTCACGATCACTGGCGTTACGTGACAATACTGCGTGTGTCACGCCTGTCACTTATCTTGATTCTTTAACAGTGTTATTCTATTTGCGCAATTGAGAGGAAGTGAAATTATAACAAAACTCGTTAAGTTTACCTTTCGATAAAGGAAATAGTCTCTCTTAGTCTGTGTTATTAGATGCCGTAGGTGAAACACGAATAACTCACGTTAACGTTACGCTTACGATAAGATAGTCCTATCAACAGTCTCCATCTTCTCGTGACTAGACTTCAGCCTGTACAATAGTTCACAGTCCTTTATGTTACTATGTTCGCCATTACTTTGATTGTCTGTTACATTCTATAGTACATCCTTCACACATCTCGTCGAGTGGAATTTCTGTACTGTTGTAACTTATAACTAAGTATTGATTACTCATTATGAGCAGTTAAAATTCTCAACAGAACTTTCTTATTGATCACTAAATGGAAACACAAGACAATAGTGACGCCATGACCCCAATCTTTGCGGCCACACGGTCGGACAATTATTAGTACGTAATACAACGACTGCCATTGTGGTCAGTCATGTTTTGTAATCTAGATAGAGATTTAATGACCATCCCCCGTATTACCAACTCTGCGATTTTGTGTATGCGGTGATGTATGTTGACATTCTCAAAGATTTATAATAGCACTGCTGGTGTGGTACCTCCGCCTTAAGATCGCAGCCAAATAACATCATTTGTTTCAAATAGTGTTGTTCGTACAATTGCACTGCGATCCAAACTCGTAGCTAAATTGTGAATAGCGTGCTGTTCCGGCTGAAGGGCAGGACCTTGTGTCTCGGGTTGTCGAGCACTACACACGCACATCTACCTACATGATTGTCATGCTCTACGTACTATTGTATTCAGTTGAAGGCTTCACCCTTACCATTTGACAGCTGAGGACAAGGTCAAAAGGAGTTTATTTCAATAAAATCACTGGGATCACTTTGAAACTAGGTGAAGCTTGTAGACCAAGCCTACAAGAATCAGGCAACAAACACGGCGCCCGTGCCTGTTATTTTTTTCGATTATCTTTATCATAAAATGGAATGTAGAGCTTCAGTGTGGTGCCGATCGAATTTGAGGCTTAAAAGAAGTATATTAAAGAATACTGTACCTACCTAATGAGTTCTTCCCGAAATTTGAAATAATAATGATGTAAATAAATAAGCTAGACTATGGTTATATGAAATACTACAACCAACTATGACGACTTCGGTGGCATTGCGGGCGAGTGCCCATCTGAGATGAGATGCAAGGGGTGCAGGTTCGATTCCCGCTGCGGGGTAAATGTTTGCATGATCTGCAATTATTTGTAAGTACCTAACTCTGCCTTCTGCGCTAGAGGTTGCGGGTTCGATCCCCGCACTGGACAAACATTTGTGTGATTAACACAGATGTTTGTTCTGTGTCTGGGTGTTAAATATTAATCGATTATGTATATCAGTTTCTGGTACCCATAGTACAGGCTATGCCTAGTTTGGGATCAGTTGACCGTGTGTGATATGTCCGGAATATTTATTTATTTATTTATTATTATTATTATTTGTTCCGGGTGTTGTTGTACCATGGTACTCGTAGTTTCTAATACCCACGACACAGGCAATCCTAGTGTGGGTCAGGACTATGTATGCGACTGTTATTTATTTATTATACGAAAGCATACGGTTCGTATAAGGTCCCAACAGTACTTTTTATCTCAATATGTATCAGCATGGAAACAAAAGGCAAGCCTCAGTGTGAGTCATCGTAACGGTCGCTTCTGGTAGGTATCTGGCCGGTTTGTGCGACTAATATACTCTAACATGTGCTAAATGTCGTGCGGTGAATCATTTGGATCGTTAGATTTAAAAATGTTATCCACTTTACTATGTAATGAGTTAATGACGTTCTGTATTCAGTTTGCAGAATGGAAGTTTTGCTGATTAGCCTTTATGTTCGTCTGTCTGTCTGTCGTCCTGTCTGTCATCGCCACCAAGAGTTAAACCAAACAAACTCCAAAGTTAAATTTCGGAACTGTTAAAGCTTGTTAATATGATGAAATGTTAATAAGGGTATAATATATTACTATAATATAATATATAGGGGTTCATTTAGATAATGAAATAATTTGATCCTCCCGCAACTTTCTTTCCCAAATGTCACCAGATTATCTCGACAAATCAACAGCAAATCACCGAAAGTGTTACTTTACGCCTCGTAAAGAGTTCAATTTGATTGCTCTTGGCAGCGCTGGTGTTCCGTAGGCCGAACGCAATGAACCCTGATGCGGTGGTCAACGTACTCGGAGTCAGCCAAAACAATGAGCTATTAACAACGCGTAAAAAGCGAAGGGTTTCGCGCTATATGTACATCGAACGAGTAAGTTTACAAGGCCTTGATAGATGAAAGAGAAGAAAAGAAAGAGAAAATACATTTTATTTGGACTCACTCAAAAAGAGGAAAAACTAATAAAAGACTCGAATATATACATAGGTAGAGTCAAGAACCAACACTACATAGAACGGAACTAGACTAACTAAATAGAAACAAGGGTGTTCATTAGCCCGAGCTGAGGTGCTTGCGTCCAAAATAGATTCTATCTCAGCTATAATGCCGCTTGACAATGTGTGGTTCTCAGATTGAACCGTTCGGTCGATCACGATCGCAGTGCGCTGGCTACACAGTAGGTAATGAAAGTGAAACAAAAGTGCCTTATTAGAGCCTAGAAACAACAAACAAGTTTATGTGCTAAATGAGGAATGAAGGTGCCGATAGATGATGATATCGACACAGCACGGATGAAAGGGGTTTTCGAAGATCAGCAACATCGTTTGATGAACAATAATAACCTTCAGTAATTTAATTTGCTTACGTTGGTAACCTCATTCAGACTTGCAGTCAAACGTCGAATATCGCTCACGTCCACATTTTTTTAAATATATTATTTATGGAACAAACACGAATCATATTTATGTACTTTGGACTCAGTCAGTTTTAGATGGACATGTTTTTTATTGAAAACGAAAGCGAGAGTTTAATTTTTATTCACTGAAATCCTTAGGATCATTTTGAAACTCTTAAATAGGATGTAAAAATACCATTGGAATGTTCTTTTAACGAAAGCGAAAGTTGAGGTTTAATTTTTTAAAATTACTAGGATCATTTCGAAACTCCTAAAGATTATTAAAAGGGTTATTAGAATGCTTTCTAAAATGAAAGCGTTTTTTTTTAAATAGAATAATTATTAAAAAGATTAAATAATTTTGAATCTACTTCATTTTCTCACTGAAATTGCATGAATAATTTTGAAACGTTTTAAATCTAGTTAGATTTGAGCCTGTTATTCGCGACAAAGCCTAGAAGACACAGACAAGAAACCACGGCTTGTTTTTTTTAATGATCCTTTTTAGGGTTCCGTACCTCATTTGGAAAAACGGAACCCTTATAGGATCACTTTGTTGTCCGTCTGTCTGTCTGTCCGTCTGTCAAGAGTCAAGACCCTTTTTCTCAGAAATGGCTAAAGATATCAACTTGAAATTTATACCACCTATTATGGTCTGTGGGCTTATGGTGCCGTATAATAATCAAAGCTCTAGCTTAATGCGTTAAAAAGATATGGCAATGAATGTATAATTTTGTATGGAAATGGTAATAATCAAAAACCTCTAGGGTACTTCCAGTTACCTCACAATTCTGAAATTTGGAATGCTAGGAGCTTTTGTAACACAAGAATTTCGAAGTTTTTTAGAAAACAAAGTTATATTTGCGGTCAATGTCATACAATGACTACGTGAACGACCACAAATAAAAGTTTGTCAATTCCTACACTTAGAATTTTTATTAATTAAACGAGTTCTGGCACTTGACCGTCTTTATTTAACTTTATTAATAATCTACTACACACCGTGTTAATTGCCTGCTTCTTGAGTTCTTCTGAAGCCGAAAACCGTATCAGTTTGAGTAAGGCTTCGATGACTCAAAGCAAAGGATCTTATATTGACCCAAATGATATGCGGATACCTGTTAAGTGAATCACACAACTTTCTGAGTCGCGCCTCGCTGATAATACTGCTGTACACACATGATATTACGTAAACATTAATATTAAAACTTGTGGTTCGCCCCGAACTTACTTAAGTAAGCCCCGAACTGAGATCTCGCGATGTCTGGTAAAAGTTGGTGCACCGATGATCGTTGGGGCACAAATAAGATAGACTTTGAAAATCGCATCTTCAGCATGTTCTTACTACTTAGCCTAGAATAAAATAAAAAAACGTTTTGGAATGTTTGAACAAAGCTCTTACATATGACACCTCAATTCGTGAAATTGTATAGCTTTTCTTTAATATCCCTTATTTGACTATTATACCTTAACAACCCCTTTTTCCAAGCTTGCAACAGCTACAAGCTAAAGTCTTAAGATTCTAGCAGCAAACACAAATGTGACAATTTGCAACAAATCACAGATGCATTTATCTAGGCATTATTGGGTCAAATACCGTTTGAGATTGTAGCTAACTCATTGCAACTTTTTTTTTTTTTTTTTATACAACAGAGGTGGCAAACAAGCTTACGGCCCACCTGATGGTAAGCGGTTACCGTAGCCTATGAGCGCTTGCAATACCAGAGGCATCACGCACGCGTTGCCGACCCCGAACCCCCTTCCCCCCTAAAGAGCTCTGGCAACCTTACTCACCGCAGGAACACAACACAATTTGAAACAAATAATGTTATTTGGCTGCGATCTTCTGTAAGGCAGAGGTACCTCTCCAGGCGGGCTGCTCCAATTCAGAACGAGAAAATCTCGCTGTGCCCTACCTCCTCTAAACTACGCAACTACGAGTTACCTACTGCTTGTGTGGTCCTGACTCCTCATTTTATTACATTCGTTTTTTTATGCGTTGACCTTTGGAATTACAATAAGAAAGCCTGCCTGCTCAGCGATGCCGGTGGCTACCAATGTTTATCGTAGGTGTATGTGTATCGCTTTTCATTTTAGATCGTGGGAAATATTCTTCTTCTATTTTTCGGTAGCTAACTATTAAAAGTTGTTTCGATAAACTATTTACATGCTCAAATAGAACATTCATGCCATTTGTTATTGATGAGTAATATTGTTGCCGAAACCAAGCATAGGAGCTCTCTCCGGTTTCCAAAATGAATCACGCAGGTGCCTGGTAAAGCTGTGTCAAGTGCGTGACGCATCCGACACGGCATGGTCGTACGATGGCTTCTATCGGAAACTGTTCTGTTTTCGGAGAAACAACTGTTGTACGTATATGACGTAGGTAGCGGTTTTAGCCAGTAATCTGCTCCGAATGAGGCCTTATGAAGTGTTCCAATGTGGTCCCGATTTCTCGGGAATTGATTGTTTAGAAAAGCAAACATCGGGGCGTTTTGCATGCAGTTTCAGTCTTATACTCCTCAAAATAAACTTAACACGTGGTAGCAAAATGAGACCAAATATCAACTTGAGGCCCTTAAAAAACATTGAAAAGCGAACTAACATGGTCATAGGTAATGATGCGTTAGTTCAGTCTAAGCTTCAGTAATTAAGTAAGCGGTTATCTGGAGGAAATCGCGATTCGCCATACGCCCGCCTATTGTAGGACCATACTTAAACTCTAAGCTATTTATTTATACCCTAACCCGAATACCTATAATTTTGGTGTCTTCAGGAGCAGAGTGAATAGATTTCTTCTAGGAAAACGTGCTACATCGTCGACCACATCATCACTTAACATCAGATGATATTGTAGTCAAACGTTAGCCTATTTTGTATTAAAAAAGGCTGTACTGTCGAATTATTGGTTGGTACTCTACCACCAACCAATACCTGTGTTTTTATAAAAAGCTGTACTATTTATTTACATCATGTCATCAATGAAATTCTATAAAATCATTGTTCTAACCGCACAACCCCTTCTCCGCTTAAAAATCAGCTCGATAAAGCACCACAGGGTTTGCAAGGGCACGCCCGCTAGACCGGTTCCGCGTCAGACCGGAAAATTGGCACGCGACATCTTGACGCCGACGGACACTGCACTACACTGTCTAATTGTGTTAGACGATACTTGACGGGAATTCAACTAGAGAAATGTAGCCTAGGTTATGCCTGGAGGTAGCTTTCATTATTCCAACAACGAATTCTTGACTGTATCTGTTTATCACGTTGGTGATATTCTTATATACCTGTAAATGAGACCAACCCCCAAATGAGATCTCGCGATTTCCGGTAAAAGTATGTGATGTAAATGTATCTGTTGCTCTGTAATATCCAATCTTAACTGAACTACAAAGTTATTGAAACTTTTACAAACGGTAACAAAAATGTTTCGTTGTTTCTTAAAAACAACACAAACTACAATGAGAATAAAAATTAACAAAGCCCTTTCATATAACAGTCCACTTGATATATTTGTATCTTCTTTAACCCCTTTTTGGAACCCATTAACAACCCCTGCACCGATTCAGCTCATATACTTAGAGTAAATCTTGATAGCACAACTTTTCTACTAACCTACCTACTATCGTAACTTCTAAATTTCATGCAGACGTAATCAACGGCTTGAAAGTTATGCTCCAACAAACATAAACATACAACGCCAAATCGTCAAAATTGTTACAGAGATATAGGTACGAATGTCTGCGGGTTTTCATTGCTGAATAAAAGTTCCTCCATTATGTTTTCAACTTCTGTGCCAAGCCGGGCGTGATATGAATATTTTCATTCATTTATTTACGTTTCGGTTGAGTACTTACAATAAATTTCAATATTGTTCTTGAAATATCCAATTTGTTTCTACCTTCAGCAATCGCAATCTGGCTTTCAATATTCAAAGCGATAATGTGATTTTCCGTTTGCAATTTCCAACCGTCTCTTTCAGAGACAACAAACTGTGTATTTTGACAGGTGGCGGGCAGGAGGTTCTATAACAACTCTTACTGTAATCTACGTACTCGTTCCCCTTCTCCAGACAGGTGCAACGTCCCCCAAACTCGTCTGATTCGACTGATATCGACTTGTGAAAGTTTGGAAAAAATGTAAACAAGTTTTTTGTATTACTGTCCTTCGGCATAGAAGAAGGAATAGTGCAATAGCACACGAATGCTCGTACTACCGATGTTGTTTATGAGTTCGTGGGCACTCCTACTTTAAGTGACTGGTAATTTACCGATGGACACATCACTGTAGAAAAGGTAGACGTTTGTTGGTTCATTTAGCTGAGTGCTTTGATACACATTAGTGGAAATGAATTGAGGCCTTAGGTCATGAAATGGCAAAAAACTTGCATTCTTCACAAAGACGTCGGTTCATCGGGTGGGAGGCCAAACACCTCGTCGTCATCATCGTTAAAATAAAATTTTGCAATCGAACAACCACATGTTCCACGTCAAAGCTGGCCCTGCCTCAAGGTCCGCTATGTGTATTCGCCCTTATAAAAACATCATCGTAAATCCGCTGAGATTAGATACATAGTTAGATCATCGATGATGCAATCATGATTGTGGAAATGGCTACTGACGCACTCGTAGGTTTTGGTAATGGAACGTATTATCAATTTAATGACAAGCATGTTGTGTATGTGATCTAACTGTAGTTTTTTTTTTTTTTTTTTATACGAAATAGGCTAACGTTTGACCACAATCTCACCTGATGTTAAGTAATGATGTGGTCTACGGTGTAGCACGTTTGCCTAGAAGAAACCTATTCACTCTGGTTTTGAAGACACCCAAATTATAGGTATTCGGAAACACAGACGCCGGCAACGAGTTCCACTCTTTGGCTGTCCGCATTATAAAGGTAGACGCAAAGCGCTTGGTGCGGCAAGGTGGTATATCAACCATGAACGGATGTCGCGTGTCCGTGCGTCTGGTTGTCCGATGATGGAATGGGGATGGGGGGACTAAATCAAAGAGTTCAATCGCACACTCTCCGAAATGTATCCTATAAAAGACCGATAGGCTGGCTACTCGGCGACGATGATCGAGGCTCAGAAGCTTAGACTCAACTAAGTCATCATTACCTATGAGTCTTTTGGCTCGTCTTTCTATGGTTTCGAGGGCCTCAAGCTGGTATTTTGCTGAACCGTCCCAAAGGTGTGAACAGTACTCCATACACGACCGGACTTGTGCTTGGTACAGATTAAGGAGCTGTCCCGGTGTGAAGTACTGCCTCACCTTCGACAGTATGCCTAGCTTTTTTGCGGCTGTCTTGGCCCTGGACTCAATGAAAGAGCCAAAGTTGAGCTTAGGAGTAAGTGAGAACCCTAGAAGTTCAAGCTGGTTAGATATCGGTATGGATACATCTCGGAAAGTGGGAGTTAGATGGAATTGACTCCTCTTAGCGGAAAATAGACACGCCTGGGTTTTTGAAGGATTGAACTTGACCAAGTTAGCGTCGCCCCAATCGACAACTGCTTTCAGAGTCAAGTTCATTCTATCAACCATAGCTTCTCTGTGATACTGAATCTGGGATCCACTGGAACGTGCATCGGGTATGTATCTCTCTACAACTGTGCTATCGTCAGCATACCCAATGATACCGGGCTGGAGCAGATCGTTAATATGAAGCAAGAATAGTGTCGCAGAGAGAACTGATCCCTGAGGAACCCCGGCATTAATTGCCATATGATCAGACGAGCAGCCGTCAACAACTACTCGAATTGAACGGTCTCTCAGAAAATCTGATACCCATACGCACAGGTCAGCGGATAAGCCGTAACCCGGAAGCTTACTTAAAAGGCCCTCGTGCCAGACCCTGTCAAAAGCCTTTGAAATATCCAGAGAGACAGCAAGAGCCTCACCGTTCTTCTCAATGGCCTCGCTCCAAAGGTGAGTGGCATACGCAAGAAGGTCCCCTGAGGACCGGTTTCGGCGAAATCCATATTGCCGGTCACTGAGGAGTTACAGTGGCCTGCGCTAAGATGTAAACATTTTATCATTTTAAACATAGACATTTATTTAATTGAAACCAAAACACACATTTGCACAACATTTTACAATAAACATTAAAATAATAGAAACACGAGAAAAAGTAATTGAAGTAAAAATGGTGTGAGGTGTGCTGCAGCAGCAAAATGGCCTCGGCTCAGCATTAATTTCAAAATGATGCTACAATACAGCTGAAGATGGTAAGTTTCACAGTAGGTAATTTTAAAATTGGTTTTTGAATTCTAGCTAGTCGAACTACAACCCTGAGTAGATTCAAACCGATGAGGATAAGTCTTTCTTTTTCATATGGTTTATTTTAACCAATAGGACATTGATTCATCTGATACAAAGACAAGAGCAACACACCAGAATGCAGTTGGTCGGCTATCTGAGCGGATGTGATAGGTACGCGAAACGAGCCTATATCAGGGGCTGTGTCACTCTAAAGCCCGTATTTATAGATCGCTCTCAGAACGCTATCTAGAGATCGAAAAAAAAAATACATTTTAATATTTTGGTGGCCTGGAATTATAATTTCCAAAACAGCTGATTTAGCGTAATGTTTTTATTTTAATGACAAAATCCTAATCGAGGACGTCCGAAGAAGAACTAAGGTCAACGAAATAGCTCAAGAATTAGCTGGCGCTGTGCAGGCCATAGCTCGCAGATAGGGGAATAAAGGTTCTCGAATGGCAACCACGAACCGGACGACGCAGTGTTGGAGGGGACCTTCCAGTGGATGGACCGACGACATTGGGTGGATGGAGAAGGTTTAAGAACGTCCGTCGTGGCACTCGTCGGAGGCCTATGTCCAGCAGTGGACTTCCTCAGGCTGATGACGATGATGACGACTACGAAACGGAACATCGTGATATCTCAGTTCGGGGCGTTATATTATAATAATGTGAGTAATTCAAATTCTGTAAAAAGTTTCGAGCAAGCAAATTGCAAATGCAGAATTCAAACATTAACTGTGGTCATCTCGAGCGTCCTAGTATAGATGGAGTATAAAAGGCCGCTCCATACCTGCCTCCCCGTGGATGTGATAAGAGGCTACTAATGGAAAAAAAGCCAGGGAATGGGTAGCAGGGCTGCGCTCGCCAACCCGTGTGCCTAGCGTGGTGAGTAAAGGCAAATTCTCCCCACACGATAGGAAGTCGCTCTGATAATCTGTGGAGGAGGCCTATTATCAGCAGTGGATATTCTACGGCTGAAATTATGATAGCTAGAGTGAATCTTCCATACGAGAGTACTATCATTTATTCCACGCCTATATCCTGCTCAGTTGAACGACCCCCGCGCAACGTAGTGCAGCTTGATAAAGAATTTATCAATTAAAAATGAAAGGAGTGCTTGTTTACTTGATAAGCAGAAAAGTCACCAGATATTGCAGTGTATACAGCGAGTGTAGAGGCTTTTCAATTTATTGCGACATACCTCATACAATCCGAAGCTTACACTTGGTTGCTCTAAACGCTGTGTTTCTTATCATCTTGATGTGTGATCATTGATCACTGTCTTATTCAACACCACACGTCATCTTTGAACTAAACCATGTCATTGACTAATTTCAAGTTCGACACGGTTTGAACCAGATTTACCATACAACTTTTAAATCGATAACGTTTTGAAAAAGGCCAGGTCAAGAGTACTCTTAACCGACAAGCATGTATGAGGAATGTGATGAGAGTAAATGAAGGAAATGGTATATCAGATAGATACAAATACAGCACAGAAAGATAGCAATAAAGAAACAACAATAGGAACACAATAAACATAAAAACGGGTACTTAGTTGGTAGGCTAGCAGAAAACAGGCACCTAAGCACCTAAGAAGTGGGTGCCAACGAGTGATACCTACCGTAGGTACCAGTAGTTACGTCCATGCTGCAGTGCATGGGTCAAAAATGACAGGATTGTACCAAGTGGGAAGCCGTGGTCTCTCACCCCTCTGGGAAACAGGCGTGATTTTATGTGTGTATGTATGTACTTTTACTCTGTCAGAATACCTATCTTACTAACATAATGCATTAATTGAATTTTTCAATCATCTCTATCAACGTGATTAAAATAATCGTAAATTCCGCGTGATTAAATTCTTCATACTTGCGTTGGTTGCTATTTCAAAAAGTCACGTCTAAGAATAACAATAGTAGTTATTGTTTTCTGTGGTCATTACATTACATTAGGTTACTTTATTTTTATTTTTTATTTTACAAATTTTAGGAAAACTTACAGCTAAGAATGTACAATTAGGTATATGCTTATGATAACATGCACGATATACATGATATGCTATTGAGGGCTAATTAAAAGTTTCCACATATTAATAACTAAATAACTTAGGTAAAAAAAAAAGAAATCAATAGACGACGATACAAAGAGCACTCACACAAACCGATAAATACACAAAAGATTAAATTAAATTTAGAAAAAGAAGAATCTACATACATACCTTTCTAATACATAACAAATAAGCTTATTGGAAAATATAATTCTAAGTTTAATATTCGTTTAGTCACTGTCCGAAAAGAATTTATCATTAAGGATACGCTTTAATTTGTGCACTGGTGTATTAAAAATATCAATGTCGCCATTTTCTTTTGTTAATAAGTTGAAAGAATTACTTGCTCTAATAATAAATGCGTTCTGCCTGTAGTTGGTATTAACACGCGGTACGTGATACCTACAGATTCCTGCCACCAGGTCTTCAGTTGTGTTAAATCTTGCTCTGGAGCCAACTCCGGAACACCGGAGTTATTAATGCAACATTGAAACATAGAACCTTAGGCAAAAAAAAACGATTTTGTAAGCTGATAGTATAAATCACGTCGGTTTGTTTGTTTTGCCGATTTGGTGCATGCGTGGGCGTAGGCATTGTTGTTCTAACTTGAGATGTACCATTGTTCTTCTCATTGCTGTATGTTCTAATGATTCAGGAACTAATCCAAATAAAATGACTACCGCTGTAGAAGTATAGTCTCCTAAAGATCTTACTATATTATAAATGTGAAAGTTTGAATGGATGTTTGTTACTCAATCACGCCAGAACGCCTGTACCGATTTCGATGAAACTTGGACAGTTCTTCGCTCTCTCAGCTCTTTGCTCGAGTCGCTCGCTCTATCAATTAGTAGGATTTTTAGCGTTCTATTCAGTTCCAACTATGGTTCAGTTCCGATCGCAATAGTACCCAAAAAGCTTAGTAGAAGGCTTTTTGGGTACAATAGATGACCGACCTGAATCGTTACTTAAACTGAAACAACAGTTGATCCGCAGCTGAAATGCAGCTGCTAACATTACTCAGTGTTTATTGACATTCTAATTCATACATATGTTCAGATTTTAGCAGAATAGGAGCTTGCATGGGAAAATCGCATCTTTAGCATTTTCTAACAAATAGGTATATAATCTTACTACGATTTCATTGAAACTTTACCAAATGGAAGCTCTTGTTATATGGGGTCCAAGTGTTACTTTTTTCTATTGTTTTAAAAAACCTTATGGACTAAAATAACAATAAAAATCCTTTCGATTCTTCCTAGTTGTTTGAGAGAATTCGTTCGCTTTGCTCCCTTGATCAATTACCAAATATGGCCGCAACTTACAAGTCACGTATGATATTCCGTATATGTACTCGTACGTATACCCGTAAACGCGTTTGTTGATTCTGACTCATAGTGCTCGGTACATCACTGAAAACTTGCTGCGAAGAAATTTCAACTTTATTTTACTTATAATAAGAATAAAAATGAAGTTTGGGATGAAGCGACGTAATGTGGGCGACAGATAAGGATTATCGTTTCTCTTTTGAATAATGTCAGTGTTAATTAGTATTCTGTTGTTTACCTTAAAACTTAAGATCGAATAGGAAGTTGATCAAGGGGGACGAAAAGACAAGTATTAATAATCACAGTAATATTACAAGGTAAAATTTGTTTGTCTCTATGTAGGGGGTAATCTCTGCAACTACTGAACCGGTTCCAAAAGTTCTCTCATTGATACTAACGTACTTTACCACATAATAATTAATATTATTTACAGAGGTTTAAGAGTTCATTTTTAGGAGAAAACAGAAATAGATTTGTTTTTTTTTAATAGAGTAAGCCCCTATTGGGATAGTGTACGATATTTGATACGATATATACCAGGTTGAGGTATGGTGGTCCTGAAAAGGGCATATGACCGTCGCGTCGGTGAAAGAATCAGAGTAGTGAAAGGATTAAAGTGCGCCTCTTAGAGGCTCCTTTCATGCACTACAGTAAACTTACTGATACAACAAAACGAACTATGAATTAAAGTCTACATTTATTCATACTACATATGAAAAAATCATAATAGGCTTAACGTGAAATAGGCTTTATAATGCATTTTTTTTATTAATTGATGGAAACAGAACCCTTCGATATAATAACAGTGCCTTCATAAGTATAACGAGGCTAATCATCAAAAGACGGCCTCGCACGGCCTTGCTGTACGTTCGCTTGCACAGATGCTCACGCGTTGCTATCGCTCGTGACTCATGCTCAAAGAAGTAATGTACACTAATGTACAGTCTCACCAGCTACTGGAAGAATATTAAATAATTATGATAATTATTCAGTGGTACAGTTTTAGTCAATTGCATTAGAAGATTTTAGTTGCTACGACTGATGTTTCTTACACTTATCTTGAACAAACTTATTCATATTCATATTAATTTATTGACAACATGTACATGGATACAGCTTAGGTGTAAGGGTAACTTAAGTAAGTATATGCACCCCGTAGGGCGCTGCAAATGTCTTGTTTTACATACATTTAAATAATAATAATAATTGGTAACTTATTCATTAAATGTCAAATAACAGTGTAGTATAAACAGTAAAAAATAGCATTGGATAAAAACAATTCAGGTTAAGCTAGGTATCTATTTATGATGTCGTCAGTCGTTTATTTATTACAATTCTTCCACCGAGTAATAGCATCCACTTGTTCGGTAAACACAACGATCGAAGTTATTATTGAATAATATACGATATACGCTCGCCAACCCGCATGCCCAGCGTGGTGAGTATGGGCAAATCTCCCCACATGATAAGGAATTCGCTCTGTCTGTGGGGGAGGCCATGTTCAGCAGTGGCCGTCGTACGGCTGAAATGATGATACGATATACAATACTTAGCCTAACTATCCGAAACTTTCTATCATCTGCCTGCATAATTTCCTTGCTTGCGTATTAGGTCAGTGACCAGGGTGAAGTATGGTGACCCTGAAAAGGGCCTATAACCGTCGGTGAAAGAATCAGTATAATGAAAGTCTTAAAGTGCGCCTCTTAGAGGCTCCCTTCGTGCACAATGATTTCCTTATTCCAATTCTCTATTTCGACACCATGGCCCACATTGCGGTCTTTTATTACTGACCTCACGTTCATTAGTGTCGCTTCATCAATCTGCCATCTGTCATCATTTGTTGTTACCTTCAATACTCTCGTATGTTTAAAGAGTTCAAAAGGATCTAAAACGTGTCAATGTTGCTTGAAGATAGCATGTACCTATCTCTTGTGTGTTTATCGATTCTCTCTAGATCTTACCGTAGCGTTGACCGAGTCATGATAGTGTATCTTACTACTAATATACAGGCGAAAGTTGGGATGGATGGATGGATGTTTGTTACTCAATCTCGTCAGAACGGATCTGGATTCGATTTGGCACAGAGATAGATTATAGTCTGGAATAGCCAATAGGCTACTTTTTATCTTCCTAGGTACCACGCGAGCGAAGCCACGGGCGGAAGAGAATAGTGAAGGGGCACAAGACAACTTTTTTGCAAAGATTAGATCTATGTCCCGCAGTGCGGAATGCTGTCACTTAATGTAACTAAGCAAGCACTGCGTCGAATGCAGAATTCCTGTGATTTTCAGAGAATGCATGCTGCATCATACATGATTGATGTTTATTTGAGTAATGGAGCTATCGCTGTTGTTCTTCATCAGTGCTCGCAGAAACCATATTGCCCTAAAATATCGCGCTTAAATATTCATGAAGCAATTCTGCACTCCATATAACTGCTCCAAAACCAACTGTTAATTACAAGGTACCAAGCGCTTTCAAGCTGAAAGCTCACAGCTGTTGACACAAAGTATACCCTTTACCCATTATAAAATGAATATGCCGAGACTAGAGGAAAGGGGTATATTGCGAATGTCTGAGTCATCCCCACACGGCACGGCGAATGTTACGCTGACTACGTAACCCACCATTGTACGTGCACATTTTGTTGCATGTCAATGACACACCGAGGGCTTCGTCGGAGGTTGTTGACAAAGGGAGGCCCGCATTTGGAAGTATCAATGACCCTGAATAAAGTATACAATATCTGATCTGAAAGCCTATGTGTTGCAAGAAGTGGCACTTATGAAGTACTTTGGTCATTATAATAAGATGGAATTAAAATTCAGTAATAAAATAAATAAATTTCATGTCAACAGTCGCGTTGTAAATTAAAATGTTTATTTATTTTTAAAAGCACATTTGAACTGTAATGTATCACTTAATTCCGTATAAGGAGACGAATTGACACGACCAAATAAGGATGCCCGCTCGTGGAAACTGTGTCGCTACAGTTTTTGTGTCTTTCACAATTTGGTCATGTGGTTCTCTTGCGACATGATATGATACTAATGGCGTGCGTTTTCGATCATCATTTGACATGACAACGGTTGTAGAATAGACTTCATTACTTTATTAATTGATCATTAATGGCTTTACTTGTAAGAATCTGTCAAAAGATAAACAATGCTTAAAGTATTGCCATCTCATTCGTCATCATTTCAGCCGTAGGACATCCGCTGTTGAACATGATCTCCCAACAGATTTCCAGAGCGAATGCTTATCATGTGGTTTGCCCATACTCACCACGCTGGGTAAAGGGGTTGACGAGCGCAGTTAGAGCTATCTTTGTGAAAATAGGGGACGGTACTGCCCATCCCCTAGCTTTTTTTTCTGAGTCGCCTCTCACGACTTTCACGAGTAGATAGCAGGGATTGAGTAACCGGAATATAAAGGTACCTTTAAATAACGATATGACGTCATACCGATAAATTCCGGTTACCCGAATATTTCTCTACCGATAAATATAACGGTACCGGAAAATCTGGCTTCGCAGTACATTTCGGTTTATTTCGCTACCAGTACACCTATAACCGAAATAAATAAAGGTTTATAAAGGTTTTCTTTGATGAAACGCCGCCAACCCGCCACCGCGGCGCGACTGTCCTAGCGAACTAGCCGCGGCTCTAAATTTCGGTACCGAAATCTACCGGTATGAAATAACGGTACCGTAAAGCCCTACCGGTAAAGCATAATGGTACCGAAATGTTTTAACGGTACCAGTACCTATAACCTCTACCGCTTTGAGTCCCTGTTAGATAGATATGGCGGGGCCTATTCTTCAGCCGGGGCCACCACGGTCTAATACATAATGAGAAACAGGGATAATTTTAAACAATGCTTAAATTAACTAAAGTTTATAAGTAAGGGTGTCAGTTTACATAAAAATGTCAAGCGCTAATAAAATGTATCTTTGGTCCCAAAAACAATGCTGATACCGTCGTACAAGAATTGCTAAAATGTTTTTGCATACAAATGTCTAATTTAGAATGCGTACATCGGCTTCATTACATAAATTGTCAGTTTCCGGTTCTTGTTCTACCTTTTTGGGTAAGTACCAATAATAGTCCTGCAGCCTTATTTGGACTTTACTTGGAACATTTCGAATGACATGAAGGTGGTGCTTAAAGCGCTGTATGTCTATCATGACAACTTTTCTAGTCAACATCATAATAAAAATCTCCCTCCCTGACCTTATTCCACTTCATGTGGGCTGGCACAACATGTTCTTCTCTTCCGCTCAGCTCTATCAGCCGTCATTTCAATATTCACTTCTTTCTTACAAATGTGTCTTTCACACAATCTATCCATCTTTCCTTTGGTCTACCGCATTCCTTATATCCTTCTAGTATGAATGATAAAGGTAGCTCCACTACTACTCTGCTCAGCTTCTCCCTTTGGACTCGCGTTTCAAGACTTTGGTTAGCATGATGTTTGTAAGAATTTTATCACATCAATCCCTGGTATTTTTTTTAACTGCCTCTCTGCTGGCAGTCTTTCCAAATCTTCTCAAACTTCTCTATTTTTATCGCGTTGGCTCTTTTTCTTGATGTCAACTTGCGTCTTATGTTTACAGTTATACTATATTCATACGAGTAAGTACTTAGTCTTAATGTCCCAATATTGTGTTATACGTATTTATCTTTTATTAGATCTGGTGGGGTCAAATAGTAAATTGATTCGCATAATTGATCTTCTTATCATTTGTTTATTGCGGTGTTATCTGCCACAGCTCCTTTGAAGCTGCCGAAACATGATAAGCGTTGTGTTAGATTTAGAGAAGCACTAAGCAATTAAAGTAATAAATAAATTGTTTACTGACATTGACAGCTATAGGTACCTAAAGACATCATACGAATTCGTGACTGTACGATGCCGATGGCAAAATGTTATGAAATAGTAGGGAAAAATATTCTTTAATTAATTTTGAAACATTATTTTTTATACTGTTTGTAAGCCCTGTATTATAATATGTTGGTAGTACAAGTGGTCACAATTTTATAGCTGGTACCAATTAGTTCCAAGTAATAAATTATTTTTACTAATTTGTTGTTTGCGCCGATTTTATAGTCAGCCAGGGTTACTGCTTGACCTGGTTTGTCAGCTTAGCTCGCTATACTCGCCTGACAATTTCTAGGTGGGACAGGATTCCTGGGATTCCTTTACTGTGCTCAGGCGCAATGTAGGCGTTACGAGAAAAAACCTTACTTGGTTTTGGAATTTTAACTAATCTTTTTATCCCGGCTGTTTTGTAAAAGTATCACATTCCTCATTTCTCGTTATCACTTTTTACTCAAATGCCAAGAACTGTAGCCAATCCTACTGTCCTACTAAAATGAAAGTTACTAAATTTTATAAATAACTAATGGGATCAATCATCTTCCACAGACATACTCCGGCCTCTTCTGCGTGGTGGTGAACCCCTACAAGAAGTTACCCATCTACACGGAGAAGATCATGGAGAGGTACAAAGGCATCAAGCGGCACGAGGTGCCTCCACACGTCTTCGCAATCACAGACACAGCATACCGTTCTATGTTACAAGGTTGGTATATTTTTCTTTAGAAACTTTCCGAACATTCCGGTGTTCGAACCTGGCCGTGCACCAAATTAGTTTTTTTGTTCGAAAAATTTGAGTGCTCATTAACTTGTGCTTGAAATGGTGAAAGAAAACATTGTGAGGAAAGCAGTATCCTTAGAAGCGGTGATAGGCTTGCAATCTGTCACGTATGGAATACACACTACTCCAAAATGTGGGCATGTGCCAAAATGTACGGACGTGCCTCAGACTACACATCTTCAAGAATTTGATTTCCTGGAGCTCTGAAAGGTTGTCTACCATGCTTGGGGATAAAAGTCGTGAGCCTACAATTCCATCTTCCCCAGTGAGATATGCCAGCAATTGTGATAGGCGACGGTAACCACTTACCATCAGGAGGGCCGTAAGCCTTTTTGCCTTCGTATAACATACCTATAGGCAGCCTTGTTATAAGCATGAACTATGAAGTATGTGTGGGTAAGATGAAGAGCCAATTTTAAAGTAAAAGCGCATAATTTAACTAGGACAGTCATGTTTTTATAAAATGTCTTGAAAAGACAGTATATTTTGCAAAAATAATGTAGGAAAGTACGCGAGTATTATTCAAAATACAACCCAATTTAGCAAATTGTTGCCACTTTGTCTTATCGCTATAAAACCTGTTACAGTTTAAGTAAAAACAAAATAATTGTAGCCGAATTACTAAATAGATACTGAAGCGAGTCCGTATTTGCTGTCTCACCAATCACCGGGTAAGTGGTGAAACGTGAATAGCTTGCCGGGTTCTTTAGGGGCGCTTTACGTGACACCACTCGCCGGTGACTTGTGAGTAACTTACGGAAATTACCGACTCAGAGGCCCGATTCTGAGATGTCAGAGTGTTCTCACTGTTCGACCGTGAAAAGTGAATGCATTACAGGTTTTTGTAGACGCTATTTTCGTGACACCATACAAAAACGGTTAATTATTCACTTTTCACGGTCGAAAAAAAGAAGTGAGAACTCACTGTATTATTATTTATTTTATTTTCGAATTTTTGGAAAACTTACAGCTAGAACAAAAATAAGCAATAATAATATAAACACATGAAAAAATTACATGCAGCTGAGACTATTTGCAGACTAGGTCATAAGACTTAGCTGAGACATAAGGTCGCGTTTTGAGCGAGAGTAAATATAAGTTGGATCTTAGTGTTCACATAAGAAGGCGCTGACGTGCACTCTCAATCAAGAACAATGCTAATCGCTTCACTGTGCACGATTAATTCCGCTCCCGCTTTCGCTACCGCTGAAACACAGCCTAAGCGAGCGATTAAAAAAAAACTCAGCAGAAGTGAATTATTACATAGTTGTGCCATAACTCATTCCCGTATCGACCGGCGCGGCCATTAGTGAACAATTAGACAAACGACCCGTCCTAAACTGGTCGCTTATCTACGCCACGCTAGTGCTGCTCCGAAGATTCCTGAGGTTTTTTACTCACACATTTTACACATAAATAAAAGGAGCGACCTAGTGTGGCTCCTTGCGGAAGCCCATAGTGTACACTTTGGGTTCTTGAGCTATCTTTACATAAATAAATAAATATTCCGGACATATTCACACGGTCAACTAATCCCAAACTAGGCATAGCCTGTACTATGGGTACCAGAGACTGATATATATAATAGATACATATTTAACACCCAGACACAGAACAAACATCTGTGTTTATCACACAAATGTTTGCCAATGCGGGGATCGAACCCGCGAACATCGTTTGAAACGGTCTTTAGATAGCTCAACCTTTTTTATGTGTATTTTGTAAATATTTACTTGGATTCGTTTTATTTATTTTTCTTTTAACTTTTATTTTTATTAACCCTTTAGTTTGTAAAGAACTACATCGAAAGCTTAGCTTGGATCTTTACGATAAAAGATTTCACAAATGATGAATAGTAGGTACCTATGCTTTTGAAAAAGTTGAATTTTATGCCTTTAATATAATATAATATAAATTTTATTTCAGGTAACTTAAGAATAGTACAGATGGTAAAAACTAATTCTAAGACCCATAGAAATATATCATCATCATCATCATCATCAGCCTGTAGAAGTCCACTGCTGGACATAGGCCTCCCCCAAAGAGTTCCATGACGAACGGTCTTGAGCCTTCTCCATCCACCGACTTCCCGCAACCTTCACAATGTCGTCGGTCCATCGGGTGGGGGGCCTTCCAACACTGCGTCGCCCGGTTCGTGGTCGCCATTCGAGAACCTTTACTCCCCAACGGTTGTCGGTTCTGCGAGCTATATGGCCTGCCCACTGCCACTTCAACTTGCTAATTCTGAGAGCTATGTCGGTGACCTTAGTTCTTCTACGGATTTCCTCATTTCGGATCTTATCACGTAGTGAAACTCCAAGCATAGCTCTCTCCATAGCCCGTTGCGCGACTTAATAGAAATATATACCTTAACCTAAAATATATAAAATAATAGCCTTTATTTCGAAAAGAAAGCCCAGAGTCCCATCACTAAAGCAGATAGCGCTCAAGCTAATGAGCTATACATTCAGCGCACAGGTAACAGGAAACGCCACGACAAATTTACCCTCACGGGGACGTAGTAAACTAAGGAAATGTCATGTCTGGGGACTGATTATATAATACTAGCTTGCGCCCCCGGCCCCGGCTTCGTTCTATCTATCGTTCTATCTTTGACTAGCCTCATAGCTCAGTTGGTAGTAACTCTGCCTTCTGCGCTAGAGGTCGCGGGTTCGATTCCCGCACTGGACAAACATTTGTGACTAACACAGATGTTTGTTCTGTGTCTGGGTGTTAAATATATATATATTATGTATATCAGTCTCTGGTACCCATAGTACAGGCTATGCCTAGTTTGGGATCAGTTGACAATGTGTGATATGTCCGGAATATTTATTTATTATTTATTTATCTATTCCAAGCTATTCCCTTTTCAAGTGAAAATGAGTAAGTCACGGACATCTAAGAATGATAATAATAAAGATAATATGAGTAAGACTCGGGCCTCTGATGTTTCCGTAACATCTTCACTTTTTTGGCATGATTAAATAAAATTATTTTTTCTTTTCATGGTTTTAAATTAAAAGCAACACTTATGGATAATATTAAAATTCGAACCCGCATCTTCGTCTTGAATCGGTAATGCGATACCAACTACGCCTTGGAACGAATGACGCTGGCGCCGAAATACTATAATATTTATTTGCACAAGATTTTCACCACCAACGTTAATTACGGTGAAAACCCGCATCGGGTTCGAATCCCGCTGGTTCGAACATTTTGGGTATCATTAAAATTTAATGACTATATCGAGCATGATGAAGTTGAAATCCGTTCTTGCCACTACAGTCGCATGGCCTGAAGTCGCTCTGCCCCTCGACAGCTAAAATGCCATTTTGCAGTGTCTTTACAGTTTTTGCTTGCATCATATTTTAAGTATTATTTAATTATATAAGCATTAGGTACATATTTCATCAAGTGTAGCGTGTGCTGCCCTTTGATCATTTGTTGAAGCTCACATTTGTCATCATTTTTTTCACATTTTTATAAGCTCTTATTTATTAAGGATTATAATTAGATTACTTTTCTCTTGAGCCTCACCTAGTTCGATCGGCACCACACTGAAGCTTTAAATTCCATTTTGTGAAAAAGGATCATCGAAAAAAATGATAGACACCAAGCCGTGTTTGTTGCCTGATTCTTCTAGGCTTGGTCGCGAGGAACAGGCATAGCTTCACCTAGTTTCTAAGACGTTTCAAAGTGATCCTAGTGATTTTATTGAAATAAATGCCTTTTGACTTTGACTTTGACAGTCAGAAAGTTCTTTATCATCAGGTTTATGGAGTTTCTCTTCTGTTTTCAGATAGAGAAGATCAGTCAATACTCTGCACAGGAGAATCAGGCGCTGGCAAGACGGAGAACACGAAAAAAGTCATTCAGTACCTGGCGTACGTCGCCGCTTCAAAACCTAAAGGCTCCGGAGCGGTATGTTTTTTTTAATTTGACGAAACTGACTACTGCATCTTATGAAGTCAGAATCTCATTTTTGTCACATTTTGCAGTTATTGATAAAAACTACGGTTTGTTGTCGATAAATGACAGACGTAGTCTATCGTCGTTATCAAACTTATCAACATTGACGCAATTGCTGTAAAATTTGAATTGGGGAACAAAAAAAATACCAGAATTAAACTGGACGCTTGATTATGAAAGAACAGATTGGGTGATGACTCTGATGACTAAGAATACTAGGATTAAACCACTTTACTCATCCAGATGCTTGATTTTGAAAGAATATGATTGAGTGACGTCTTAGAATACCAGGATTAGAATTGGATGCTTGATTATGAAAGGAAATGTATAAAAGGCAGTAGAAGTCGGTTAGCGGCTCATCAGTTTTTTATCAAAAGAGTATGCTTTATTGCAATTTTAAAGAAGCATATCTTAAACTATCTTAGAATCACATTATTTCAAACCGCAGTACAATTTCAATCGTCAGACATCCTTAGTGATAGATGAAGTGTGATTTCGCGTACCGTGTGCCAAGTAAAATGACCATATACGCACTGCGTAGATGTGCCTGGCCCATGATTACTCACCAAGACGAAAATTCCTTTTAAGGAGTGAATAACTCCGATGGTGAAACCAAATATTGTCGAAGTCTTTTTAAAATGACTTCTAGGTAAACCGTGAGAAATTTAGTGATTCGTAATTTTATTGTATTTGTACATTTGTACGAGTCATTCTTTGATTTTTCACTGAATTCCATTTTGTGAAAAGGATCATCGATTAAAAATAATCAAAGCATCTATCATCTAGCAAAGTGCCTATCGCACCAAGCCATGCTTGTTGCCTGATAATACTAAATACTGAAAAATTAGGGCATGTTTCATATGCAATGTTTGAACGTGCCCTTAGACATCTTTATCAATCTGATCGCCTAGAGATCTGAGAGATGTCTACCCATTGTTATTCCCATGCTTGGTGATAATAACAGGCGGCCTATTTCTTATTTTCCATATTTATTCATCATTTGGAATGTTTTTTTAGTAATAATCGAATACTTTTTAGATATCCAATGTCTATTGGTTCGACTGTCGCATTCGGGTAAGAGTTATAATCACCTAATTGGGAAAAGAAAGCTAGAATCCTCGTAACGGTCCAAGAAATTAAGTATAATTTACCTCTGCTAGAATTGGTATAAATGGTATATGCATAAAATTGAGAAAAATTAGAGTTTTCTAAGCTACTTTAGGCTAGCGATTGTACAGTACATGGTTGAGTAGGTAGATAAGTAAGAGTTGTGCGGATTTCTTATCTCTCTTTGTAAATTGGTGCTCTGTGGCACCCCTGCATGAGGAGGTGGTATGTTTGTCTACTATGTACAGCACATTTTACTGTTTGTTTGTGTTGCTAGACATGATTTATTCTATACAGTAGCCCACGTTGTACGATTGTGTTTAGCCGTGTTCGAATGGCGTGCGATATGTCACCGAAAATCTTACTAATTTGATTAAGATACGATAGCAAGTGTCTAGTATAAACATATTTGACACTTGCTATCGTATCGTTAGCGTTACGCTATCGTGAATTATTCGTGCTTGGGCCACTGTTCAATAATTTATCCTGTAGTATGTTGGCTTGTTTTATTACTTTTACTTAAAAAAATAGTCTAGTATTTTCTGAAATTTAATAAGCTTCGTCGAGGTTTAGATTCCTTGATTGTTAAAAGTCTATAAAGGAAAATAAATCTTATCTTATATAAGCTATAGTTATGTTTAAAAACGTGTTCTAGCAACATAAATTTTAACTAAATCTATTGTATAATAAATTGTATTTTTTCTCTTCTTCCACGAAACCCGCGACTCCGGACACGCAGGGACCGACACCACAGTTGATCATAGTAAGTTTATTATCTACTTGGATTATTGGTTATCTTGCTGATTATTGGTAAAGCAATACAGCTTAATCAATCTCGGGCTATTTTAACGCCAAGTGGTATAATTGTCTTCGAAATTGCTTTTTTAAGTAATTAACTTTAAATTTTAGTTGTTTTTAACAGATTGTTTTGAAATAGAAGACAGTGATTCACTTCAATTTACCTATCTGTGTGATGAATATTTGTATTTTTATAGGCGTGTCATTGCTTTTCACTTTATTGGAAATGATAAAATGTATTTCTATTAAGCTTTTATTTACGTATTTATGACGTTGTTATAATATGTTGCTATTTCGTCATGCATGCTCTATAATATAATACCCATGTACTTTAAATCTAATTGTACTAATTCTGTTATTCTTGCCACAATGAGCCAGACTTCATTTGTATTTCTGTCATTAGTCATTTTTATACAAAATGATAACAAAAATACCATGAGCAGCTAATTTGCAAAAATTCTGAAAAAATCGGAAAATTAATCTGAAAAATATATTTGATATTTTTTCTCGCAAATATTCTTTATTTTTGTTGATTGAATAAGCCCTTCTCAGAACAGTATACATATTATAATTACATTGTTCAATCATTTCATCATACACAAAATTTTGTAAATGTCTCTTTGCCATAAAATGTACTTTACCAAGCTTCATAAATGGGATTCGAGCAACCACTTTTACTTACCATTTTTATCATAGACGCAAAATTAATAATAACACTTTCATTATTCTTCATGCATTTAATCTATGTAGTTCTTGATGTAGTTTAACTTGTTCCCATCAACATCTAACCCTCTCATTAACAATTTAACCTTTCATTTCACGCTGCTATCCTCCATCGTAGTCGAACGGACCCACATTTGAGGTAATGAGCTACTTTCATTGGTGTGTTCAGTCTGCCTATCTCCTGCTATTTAGGATTTGTTATCATTTTTTTGAGAGACTAGATATCAATTTGATTAGTTATGACGCTAATTCATACGATATAGCTGATAAGATTTGCGTAGCTAGCCCAAAAAATCATGACCTTTACCTGAATTCTTCCAAACATAGGCGTGATTTGAGCCACATTCAAAACCTGTGTCCTGTTTAACTCGCCCCCGTGCTGTTTGGAAGTGTTCATGATGCATTGCTTGATTGACAACTTATGTGTAAACACGATATAAAAATACCAGGCCAGAGTTATAGTAACATTCCTTATAGGGTGAATTGGAACAACAGCTGCTGCAGGCAAACCCCATTCTAGAAGCTTTTGGTAACGCGAAAACGGTCAAAAACGACAACTCGTCCAGATTTGTAAGTATTCGTCAATCGAGTAACTAACTTCATTGATTCATATTCAGAGTTTGATTATCATGATGCCTTTTCCAGGGTAAATTTATAAGAATAAACTTCGACGCGTCAGGGTACATAGCGGGAGCGAACATCGAAACGTACTTATTAGAAAAATCGAGAGCAATCAGACAAGCGAAAGACGAAAGGACATTCCACATCTTCTACCAACTTCTATCCGGTGCCACGGCTCAACAGAAGGCAGATTACATTCTAGAAGACCCTAAGAGCTACCCCTTCTTATCGAGTGGCGCTGTCCCGGTCCCTGGAATTGACGATGCGGCAGAGTTCCAGGCGACGATCAAATCCATGCATATTATGGGAATGAACAATGAGGACTTCAAAACTATCTTCAGGATAGTGTCAGCTGTCCTACTGTTCGGTTCCATGCAGTTTAAACAAGAACGGAACTCAGATCAGGCCACATTGCCTGACAACACGGTGGCACAGAAAATTGCGCATTTACTTGGTAAGAAACTTATCAATAATAGGCTAATCTCACAGCCTCAGATTATTAAAATTACCGTAATATTTGAATTTCTTCTTTCCAGGTCTATCTGTAACAGAAATGACAAAGGCATTCCTGAAACCAAGAATAAAAGTAGGTCGTGACTTCGTTACGAAAGCGCAGACAAAAGAACAAGTGGAGTTTTCAGTGGAAGCTATAGGCAAAGCGTGCTACGAGCGCTTGTTCAGGTGGCTAGTCAACAGGATTAACAGGTCTCTGGACAGGACGAAAAGGCAAGGAGCTTCCTTCATTGGTATCCTCGATATGGCTGGTTTCGAAATATTCGACCTCAACTCCTTTGAACAGCTGTGCATAAACTATACGAACGAAAAGCTCCAACAACTCTTCAACCACACTATGTTCATCCTCGAACAGGAAGAGTATCAGCGTGAAGGAATCGAGTGGAAGTTCATCGACTTCGGCCTCGACCTTCAGCCGACCATCGACCTCATCGACAAACCCATGGGTATCATGGCTTTGTTAGACGAGGAGTGCTGGTTCCCCAAAGCCACAGATAAAACATTCGTCGAGAAGCTAGTTTCAGCGCATTCCGTCCATCCCAAGTTTATGAAGACTGACTTCCGTGGGATCGCCGACTTTGCCATCATTCACTACGCTGGCAAGGTGGATTACTCAGCCGAAAAATGGCTAATGAAGAACATGGACCCTCTGAACGAGAACGTAGTGTCTCTTCTCCAATCGTCACAGGATCCGTTTGTGTGCCATATTTGGAAGGACGCAGAAATCGTCGGCATGGCGCAGCAAGCAATGACCGACACACAGTTCGGTGCAAGAACCCGTAAGGGTATGTTTAGAACGGTATCTCAGCTATACAAGGAACAGCTGACCAAACTGATGGCTACCCTCAAGAACACGAATCCCAACTTCGTGAGGTGTATAATTCCGAACCACGAGAAGAAAGCGGGCAAGATCGAAGCACCTCTAGTCCTAGACCAGTTGAGGTGCAACGGTGTGCTCGAGGGCATCCGTATCTGCAGACAGGGCTTCCCCAACAGAATTCCATTCCAAGAGTTCAGACAGAGATACGAACTGCTCACTCCAAATATAATCCCGAAGGGTTTCATGGACGGAAAGAAGGCTTGCGAGCAAATGATCAAGGCTTTAGAACTGGACCATAACTTGTACCGCGTGGGACAGTCGAAGATATTCTTCCGAGCTGGTGTCTTGGCGCATCTGGAAGAAGAGCGCGATTACAAGATCACCGATCTAATCGTAAACTTCCAAGCCTTTTGCCGCGGGTACCTCGCTAGGAGAAACTACCAGAAGAGGCTGCAGCAGCTCAACGCCATCAGAATCATCCAGAGGAATTGCGCTGCCTACTTAAAGCTTAGAAACTGGCAGTGGTGGCGACTGTACATCAAGGTGAGCAACTATTTTGAAAACACCGAGTACATACCTCTATTATTATCAAAGTTATGATATGTTTCACACACAAGGGCTCAGTTATTTAACACACTCCTTTCAGTAAACCCTATTGTTGGAAGAAATGAGCTTGTTTACGTTTCGTGTACGGAAAATAGTAAGCCGGCTCAAGGTACTGTTTTGTAGTCTATCAATTTTATAATTTCACATGGGATTCATTTTTCTCATCATTCAAGGGCTTGAGACAAATTCGCACCAAAAGGACTGTGCTTGTGTTTTGTACAAGTTCCGCGGATTTTGCGCTGTACCCAGCTGTGCCACCGTTGAGTCACTGGTTCTTTTTTGGTCACACTGAGTTAGACCAGTGACTAGGTTGAAGATGTTGGCCCAGTACTGACCACTGATTCATGAGCACTGTAGCGCACGCAGCTTATGGACAACTTCTAAAACTTAAACTGCATTTTCCAGGTTAAACCGCTTCTTGAAGTAACGAAGCAGGAAGAAAAGCTCACGCAGAAGGAGGACGAGCTCAAGCAGATCCGCGACCGGCTGGACAACCAGATGAGGCGCTGCCAGGAGTACGAAAACAAATTCCAGCAGGCCAGCGCTGAGAAAACACAGCTCGCAGAGCAACTGCAGGTAAGGTTTCACTTATGAAGCATTCTCTTATGATTGTATACTGAAGTTTACTTAGTCAGTGAAGATAAACGAGGCTGAGGGTAAATTTTGTTGCAGCAAACTTTCTAGTCCAGGATTTTTTTTTTTTCAAATCTTTTTTTATACAATTAATTTAAGTTTGATTGGGTGAGTGAGATACAGCTAAATGTCTTTTATTCGATTATCAACTCGAAAACAAAATAACTAAGTCACTCAGGGTGACCAGGAAGAGAAAGAAAGAAGAACCATATCTAATAAACTTTAATGTTATTCCAGGCCGAACTAGAACTTTGCGCGGAGGCAGAGGAAAGCCGCGCGCGCGCCGCCGCCAGGAAGCAAGAGTTAGAGGAGTTACTTCACGACCTGGAAGGCAGGATCGAAGAGGAAGAGGAGAGGTGTAACGCGCTGCAGCAGGAGAAGAAACGGCTGCAACTGAACATCCAGGTTTGTACATAAATGCAAACCAGATCTTGAACTAGTATCATTCATTATTTTTCTGTGGTAATTTATTTTTTTTCTCCACCAGGATCTAGAAGAACAATTGGAGGAAGAAGAGGGGGCGAGACAGAAGCTGCAGTTAGAGAGAGTGCAGTATGACTCTAAAATCAAGAAGTTGGAGGAAGAACTGGCCCTCAGCGAGGACACCAACCAGAAGATGGTCAAAGAGAAAAAGGTTTGTTACAAAACGGGGATGGCCCATATTTTTTCTCTATACTGTCTATACCTATAGAAGATTCGATTCTTTAGCTAATCAGTCGTTTCACGTTTTACCCCTCACTAGATATAGAGGTTTTTGGGAGCCGTTGGCATCCGCACTATATTGGTCTCTCTGGATATTTATGGGGGAGGCTATTGGTGGCACAGTTTTGGTTAACCGCCCTCTAGGAGCGTCTTTATCAGATACAAGGACCCCACTGGTTATTCAATCTGATGATAAGGCTCTTAGATCAATGGATGTTAAGGTGCTATAATTACAACTTCATGTTTTCAGCTGCTGGAAGAGCGAGCCAATGACCTTTCGCAAGCGCTGGCCGAGGAAGAGGAAAAGGCTAAACACTTGGGCAAACTCAAAGCTAAGCAGGAGTCCGCTATCGCCGAACTTGAAGAGAAACTACTAAAGGTAAGCTTAATAATAATTTAGACAACGACGATGTAGGCCCTCGGCTGACCCTGGTTTCTGGAAATCAATGGGGGAGGCTTGTGTTAAGCTGTGGATGTCTTGTGGCTGAAACGATGATTACTCTTTATTCTACGAAACTGTTTCCCAGGATCACCAAATGCGGCAAGAGGTGGACAGAGCGAAACGGAAGTTGGAAACGGAGTTGCAAGACGTGAAGGAACAGCTCGCTGAGAGGAAGGCCCAAGTGGAAGAGTTGCAGATCGTCCTCAGTAAGTTTCAAAGTAAAAAGAAATAGGCTCACGAATTTTTTACCTCAAGCATGGTCGAGACTACCTCTCAGATCTCCAGGCGATCAGATCCTTGTAGATGTCTAAGGGGATTAGTCATAGGCAAGTCCAAAAATTTTGGCATATACCCAAATTTTGTAGTAGTGGGCACCAGGCAGGAGTTGCAGCAGTTAACAGTCTTTGATCCTATTCTTCTTAACAGCGAAACGGGAGGAGGAACTGGCAGCAGCAATCAGCCGCGCGGACGAGGAAGGCGCCCTCCGCACCTCCGCGCAGAAAGCAGCGAGAGAGGCCGAGTCAGCCCTCGCCGACGCCCATGAAGACCTGGAAGCTGAACGAGCGGCCAGGACCAAGGCAGAGAAACTAAAGAGAGACCTGAATGAGGAGCTTGAAGCCCTGAAGAGCGAGCTTCTGGATTCCTTGGACACTACAGCTGGTAAGTGAATACAGACCTTAAGGCTTAAAGGAACAGTCTTGTGGCATAGTATAGTGTAAGGACCTGGATAATGAATGATCGGCCAGGACTAAGATAGAACCTGAATGAGGAGTTAGAAGCCATGAAGAGCGAGCTTCTGGATTACTTGTACATTACAGCTGGTAAGTCAATACAGGGCTAATAGGGACTTTCTTTTAGCATAGTATAGCGTGGGGACCTGGATGCTGAACGACCGGCAGTCTGTCTCGTATACGTCAGCTGATGAGAGACCTTGAAATCAGTCAGATTAACTACCGGTCTGGCCAGATTTTTCAGTATTTTGTATTCTTCTTACCTGACAGGAACTGGTTGTACTGTAAAGTTACGACATATTATTAGTCTTTTCTGTAAAAATTCATCTCCACAAACCAGACAACTATGTCCTACGTCTTATCTCCCAGCATTGAAACATACTTTAACATTCTGTTCTTTCCAGCCCAACAGGAGCTGCGTTCGAAGCGCGAGCAAGAAGTGGCGGTGCTCAAGCGAAGCCTCGAGGAGGAGGCCGGCTCGCATGAGGCCACGCTCGCCGAGCAGAGACACAAGCACAGCCAGGAGCTGCAGCAGCTCAACGAGCAACACGAGCAGATCAAGAAGGCCAAAGCTGGTAAGCAATCACTGCAAAAGGACCTTGGTGGCGGAGGCCCCTACGCAAAAGCTTGATCCCGCGGTGGGACAAGTTAAAGGGTTGCAAGAACATCTTCATTATAGAATAGAAAAAGACGCAGAAAACATTTATTTTGCGTCACAAATAATATACATGTTGAGCAACGCGTGCGTGATGACTCTGGTATTGCAAGCGTTCATACGCTACGGTAACCACTTACCAGCAGGTGGACGGCACATTTGTTTGCCACCTGAAAAAAAAAATCACATCGAATTTGGCTAAAGTATTGTTTACAATTTAATGAGACTCTTTTCCGACCACCTATTAAACTTCTTGATAATTGACACAAAACTTGGTTCAAAATTCAAACCACTACTGTCATGTCACGCTCACTGTAAATTTTATAAAAATATCAAGAACCATACATTTATTTCTGCAATATTTACTACAATTTTATACCAATTTATCGTAACAAAATATTATGTGAATTATCTAAATGGCTGCACTCAAAGAGCGTAGGCAGAAGAACGTGAAATTTGGGTTTTCTAAGGATGATAACTTTGAGGTGGAGTCTACCTTCCATGAGGAGGGGAGTACGTTCCACTCCGCCCGTGATTACTGGCAGACCATGTGCAAGAGTGGGAGTTCTCCAGAGAGGAGATGCGATGCTTCCATGATAGGTTTGGTTCTAACTTCCTTTAATTTGATCTGAAATTTATGTGAACAACTGAATACTTTTTATACTACACTGCCCATATTTAACCTGAAATTATTTTGCTTGGCTTATATTTTTGATAAAAATTTAATTGAATTGAACAAACCAATTGTTTGCATATTTTGCAAATAATGCGATAGTTTGTTAGGATGTATAGATGTTTCTGGTTCAATCACGCCGTAACGGCTCAAACCGATTTTGATGAAACTTGGAATCAATAGAGTTCTTTACTTTATCTTTTTTATTTTTATTTTATTTATTAGAAGAACAACAGCGGTTACAGAGTTAAATAATAGGTAGATTATAATGTTAAGCTGTATACAGGCCAGTAATAGTTCTTCCTAATTTAGATTATTTTTTGTAATGCTTCACTGCTCTCTAGCTTATAGTATTTTGAAGTAAAGTAAATTAAAGTAAATTGCGCTTTTTATAGAAGTAGTGTGTCTGTGAGCGTGCGTATGTGGGTCGTGGGTGTTTGTGTGGATGTGTTTTGTGTGGGTGTGTATGTGGGTCGAGGGTGTTTGTTGGTGTGTGTCTACGTGTATGTGGGAGTATTGGAGGCAAATGGGGGGGGGAGTTTACTTTTTGAAATACAATTCGAAATTGGTTAGTATTCTTATAGCATGTGCTTGCCTATTGAATCTAATTCGAGTTCTTTCATCTTGCAGCTTTAGAGAAAGCCAAGCAGTCTCTAGAAGCGGAGAACGCCGACCTGGCCACCGAGCTGAAGTCTGCGAGCGCCGCGCGCGCCGAGGGCGACCGCAGGAGGAAGCAGGCCGAGCAGCAGTTGACTGAGCTAGCTGCAAAACTGCAGGAGATCGATAGGGCCAGGTACATATTCACTGCTTTTTTATTGTGAAAACTGGATCACTAAACGTGAATAGAGGTACTCGAATGCTCGAAGCAGTGTTGGCCCGACGGACCGAATGACATTATAAAGGTCGCCAGAAGTCGGTGGTCGTAGAATGTTTGTTGTTTCACACTTTAGTCTAATCATTCATTTTCATAGGTGTTACTCGCTACCGCGCCTATAATATGGTCTGGGGTTTTACTTTATTCTTACTATGTATAATGAGGCCTAATTTTTGATTTATACCTAAATCAAAAGTGAAGTCTCAAAATCTTACCTAATTCTTAGTGCGATAGAGCACAGCTACACAAGTTAGTAGTTGATTTTAAGGTGAGGGTTAAATTGTTTTATGATTTTTGAATGGTTTTTTCTCAATATCCGCACAGTTTTGATTTGTATGACAAAGAAAACTTGAGCATTTTATTAACCTAAATCCAAGACAACGCGACTGGTAAAACTTTTCTCGATAGATTTATTTTTTAAATTTGAGTCCTCCGCAACAGTTTTTACGAAAATACTCTGAGACTATCTAACAAAATTAACTTTTTTTTAATATTGTGTTAGACAATAGCATTGGGTACCTAAATCCAAGAAACTTAAAAAAAAAACATAGTTTTTAAGATAATCGATATTTTCGTATGTCGCTTACGTCTTCTAACGCTTGCTATCTCTTTCCGCATCTTGCTATCACTTTCTTCACTCCGCCCAATCGACATTTTATTTTGATTTCTGTATCGCCTTAATGAAGCATATTTTGTAACGGCCACCAGGGCGGAGGTGGCAGAGAAGTGCCTGCGCCTGCAGAGCGAGGCGGAGGGCGCAGCCGCGGCGCTGGAGCAGGCCGAGCTGAAGGCCTCCGCGGCCGCCAAGCAGGCCGCAACCGCCACCGCGCACCACGCCGAGGCGCAGGTATGTCACTCTCGAGCTGGGGGCCACCACCGCTACCTCTCACCATGCCGTGGCGCTGGTACTTAACACTCGAGTTAAAGGCCTCCACCGCTACCTCTCACCACGCTGAGGCGCTAGTTTGTGGCAATGGAGTTGAGGCCTCCGCGACCGCCTAGCAGGCCAACACCGCTACCGCCATTTCCGTGAAGAGAAGGTTCGGTAAAGTAATAGGCATGTTATTTAATAGTTATTCACCTGGAATAAGGGTACAACGCGAACGTAGGACCGTGCAGAAGACGTAAATAAATACGCACAAGGATTCCTGTTTCGACCTAATAGTTTCACTATATGTCATAATCTCACATGACCTGTGTCGTGGGTGGGTATCAGAAAGTATAAGTACCACAAAGAACTAAACGCGGGACAAATATTTACATAATTTTCATTTAATTTCCAGACCTTGCTAGAAGAAGAGACAAAACAGAAGCTAGCACTGCAAACCAAGCTGCGCAACATCGAACAGCAGCTGGAACAGGCGAGAGACGCCCTTGAAGAGGAAGAGGAAGCGAAGAAGAACTTTGAGAAACAAGTATGTTCAAATAAGAAGTTTTTTTTTATATATAATTTTAAATGATTTTTTACGACATCTTCACTAATCCTTCAGTCATATTTCAGCTAATTAACACAAAACCTTAATGAATTACACCTAATCCTTCCTCATGAATCATTATATCCATTCGTGAAAACCGTATGAAAGTCCGTTTAGTCGTTTTTGAGTTCATCGCATTCAAACAGACGCGGCGGGAGGACCTAGTTTTATATGAAGTGATGTAAATTTATTCCGCCAGGTGTCAGCACTGACATTACAAGTGGCAGACGCGAAGAAGAAAGCTGAAGAGGAAGCCGAGACCGCGGCCATCCTCGAAGAGCAGAGGAAGAAGCTCAGCAAAGATGTGGAGGCTCTTCATCGGCAGATTGATGAGCTGCAGCAGGCCAACGACAAACTGGACAAGAGTGAGTCTACCCTTCCCCTGTATTAGTCTGTCTATGTAGACTATAGCGACTATAGCGCTCGCGTAGCTTGACTAATCATCTTAAGGTGCTAGTTTACTGAGCCGCACCGGCTGCAACGCACGCAACGAATTGAACGGAATTATCAGTGGCATGCCTTCGCTGTATTCATATCATCCAGATTTCGTTATTTAGTACGTTTCTTAAGTTGACGTCCAACTTCTTTGGAGGCGATGCAGGCGGCGAACTAATACTTATGACTTCACCGGCAAGCTACTTGCTTCTTGTTTATAAACGGCGGCGCTCAATGCGTGCGGTGCCGATAGAGGACGCGTGAATATGCAAAGCAATGTCCGTTGTGTGCGTTGCGAATGATGCAGGCCAGTTGACGCATACCTTAATAGATCAGCTAAGATTTCCTGGCATTTCCCACCTCATAATTACTTTGTAGGTTCAATGAAATTCACATTTTCAGAGAATAAAGTTTATCTCTTTGGTTTACAGGCAAGAAGAAGATTCAAGCTGAGTTGGAGGACGCTAGCATCGAACTAGAAGCTCAACGTTCTAAGGTCATGGAACTCGAGAAGAAACAGAAGAGCTTCGATAAGGTACCCAGCTCAGCTTGTGACAGAAATCCCATCACTTATTGATATGAAATAAGTATATACTCAACTAGTAGGCCCGCCCGCAACTTCGTCCGCGTGTTCAATTATGTTTCTACCTTGACTCTTATCACTTCGTACACTTGAGATCTTGAATTGCGACCCCAGGTTACGTGAGTACGGAAGCCTCGGGGCGCGAGCTCTATTCGCACTTGACAGATAGATAAATTATTTATTTGACACACAAATACAGCACAGACAGAGATAAAAGCAAACGGAAGAAACAACAGTAGGTAACAATCACAAAAAAAAAAAAAAAAAATATTCCGGACATATCACACACGGTCAACTGATCCCAAACAAGGCATAGCCTGTACTATGGGTACCAGAGACTGATATACATAATAGATATATATTTAACACCCAGACACAGAACAAACATCTGTGTTAGTCACAAATGTTTGTCCAGTGCGGGAATTGAACCCGCGACCTCTAGCGCAGAAGGCAGAGTTACTACCACTGAGCTATGAGGCCAGTCAAACATAAAAATAAATAAACAGACTTTATTCTAAAATTGATTATCTCGCGTCGTCTTAACTAGCGTGTTGTTTGCAGGTAGTGGCGGAGGAGCGCGCGGTGGCGGAGCGCTACGCGGGCGAGCGCGACCAGGCGGAGCGCGAGGCGCGCGAGAAGGAGACGCGTGTGCTCTCCCTCACGCGCGAGCTGGACGACGCCGCTGAGAAGGTATGGCCCTGCTTAAACATAAAATATAAATATTCCGCACATATTCACACGGTCAACTGATCCCAAACTAGGCATAGCCTGTACTATGGTGACCAGAGACTGATATATATAATAGATAAATATTTAACACCCAGACACAGAACAAACATCTGTGTTTATCACACAAATGTTTGTCCAGTGCGGGGATCGAACCCGCGACCTCTAGCGCAGAAGGCAGAGTTACTACTAACTGAGCTATGAGGCCCTGCTTGTCCTCACACTGCTTCGTTTTCGGTCACCGTTCATTAAGGTCGGTGAGCGGGAAGGTTGCGGGTTCAAATCCCGTCTGAGTCGATTTTTCCCTGATAATATAAAAAAATCATATAGAATTTCTTTAGTGTGGTTATCACTATAAAAATAAATAGAAATATTTGATTATGATGACTAAATGATATTGATAATGTATGATAAATCAAGTTTGCATCCAGAGTTAAATATTTTTTTAAACATATGTAGGTATAAAAATATTCTATGACAGCTTTGTTGTTAAAAAAATCGTATATTCTGCCCATACTTATCTCACGACTAGAATAGCCAAGCAAGACTGGGGTAGACCTAAAAGTCAATGTGTCAACATGACATTGGTAACACATAAGGTCATTCTAATGAGTTCAGATCGAGGAGCTGGAGCGCAGCAAGCGGCTGCTGCAGTCGGAGCTGGACGAGCTGGCCAACACGCAGGGCACGGCCGACAAGAACGTGCACGAGCTGGAGAAGGCGAAGCGCGCGCTGGAGTCGCAGCTCGCCGAGCTGAAGGCGCAGAACGAGGAGATCGAGGACGACCTGCAGCTCACCGAGGACGCCAAGCTGCGGCTCGAGGTCAACATGCAGGCCATGCGGGCGCAGTTCGAGCGGGACCTGCAGGTGTGTACCCTTCAGCCCCAGGTGTCCCTGCAGCTCAGGTGACGCCCAGCTGCGGCTCGAGGTCAACATGCAGGCCATGCGGGCGCAGTTCGAGCGGGACCTGCAGGTGTGTACCCTTCAGCCCCAGGTGTCCCTGCAGCTCAGGTGACGCCCAGCTGCGGCTCGAGGTCAACATGCAGGCCATGCGGGCGCAGTTCGAGCGGGACCTGCAGGTGTGTACCCTTCAGCCCCAGGTGTCCCTGCAGCTCAGGTGACGCCCAGCTGCGGCTCGAGGTCAACATGCAGGCCATGCGGGCGCAGTTCGAGCGGGACCTGCAGGTGTGTACCCTTCAGCCCCAGGTGTCCCTGCAGCTCAGGTGACGCCCAGCTGCGGCTCGAGGTCAACATGCAGGCCATGCGGGCGCAGTTCGAGCGGGACCTGCAGGTGTGTACCCTTCAGCCCCAGGTGTCCCTGCAGCTCAGGTGACGCCCAGCTGCGGCTCGAGGTCAACATGCAGGCCATGCGGGCGCAGTTCGAGCGGGACCTGCAGGTGTGTACCCTTCAGCCCCAGGTGTCCCTGCAGCTCAGGTGACGCCCAGCTGCGGCTCGAGGTCAACATGCAGGCCATGCGGGCGCAGTTCGAGCGGGACCTGCAGGTGTGTACCCTTCAGCCCCAGGTGTCCCTGCAGCTCAGGTGACGCCCAGCTGCGGCTCGAGGTCAACATGCAGGCCATGCGGGCGCAGTTCGAGCGGGACCTGCAGGTGTGTACCCTTCAGCCCCAGGTGTCCCTGCAGCTCAGGTGACGCCCAGCTGCGGCTCGAGGTCAACATGCAGGCCATGCGGGCGCAGTTCGAGCGGGACCTGCAGGTGTGTACCCTTCAGCCCCAGGTGTCCCTGCAGCTCAGGTGACGCCCAGCTGCGGCTCGAGGTCAACATGCAGGCGATGCGGGCGCAGTTCGAGCGGGACCTGCAGGTTTGTACTGTACCTTAAGTTATTTTCTAAATGTTTCCATACTACTCTTAAATATTCTTGGGAGGAGGAAGGGCGCAGCGAGATTATCTCGCTCTAAATTGGAGCAGCTCCCCTGGTACCTCCGCCTTACAGAAGATCGCATCCAAATAACATTATGTGTTCCAAATAATGTTGTGTTCCTGTGGTGAGTAAGGTTGCCAGAGCTCTTTAAGGCGAGGGGCTTGTTTTTCTTATCATTCTTATTTTTGGTAAATAAATTTATTTGTATTTGTATAGGGGGCGTTCGGTAAGGGTGCTTGATACCTCTAGTGTTGCAAGCGTTCATAGGCTACGCTAACCACTTACCAACAGGTGAGCTGTATGTTTGCCACCTTAGTTGTATAAAAAATGTTTAGTCATTTTCATAATACTCTTAATGATGAAGGGTATCAGTGACCCCTATTTTAACAACTACCCGTGGCTGTCATAAACGGTGACTAAAGGAAAAAAGTAAGGGGATGAGTATCACAGTCCCTTATTTTAACAACTATAGGGGCGATTATCTATTTACCTACGTTTTTGTGAAAATGTTTTCATGAGTTAATTTTTTTATTTTATTTTATACGGAGGCAAACAGGCTTACGGCCCACCTGATGGTAAGCGGTTGCCGTCGCCTATTGACATCTGCAACACCTGGAGCATTGCTAATGCGTTGCCTGCCCTGGAGAAATCTTTTTGTATTTTTCTTAAAGCTCTTCATGTTGTAGGTTAATTGAGTGTTGTGTGTTTCAGGCGAAAGAAGAGGCCGGCGAGGAGAAGCGTCGCGGCATCGTGAAGCAACTGCGGGACGTGGAGGCCGAGCTGGAGGAGGAGAGGAAGCAGAGGACCGCCACGCTCGCCACCAGGAAGAAGCTGGAGGCCGACCTCAAGGACGCCGAGCAAGCGCTGCATCTCGCCAACAAGGTACACCTTTGACTATTCAAATCACCTGTGACAATCGTTAATAGAACGTAAAAGGACAACAACAAAAGAAAAACAGCCCCAAAAGACCTATAACAACTATTAAAAAAAAAGACTTTTTCCCTAAGCATGGTAGCCTCTCAGAAAAACATTAAAATGAAAATTAAATTGATTAATTGTAAAAGGGGCATTAAAAGGACCGCCACAACGTGTATGTTTTAACGAGGTAGTCAGAAGCAATGGTATTGACTCCTGACTACCTCATTAAAACTATTATTGTGTTTCGTGTAAAAGCCTCATAATTTTTATTAATGTTATACGGAATATTGGAGTGGGGGCTCGTTGGCCATGTTTTATTACAACTAAATCTACCTCTGCGCAGGTCATATTAGTGCTCACGGCTCAAACGACAACTCCGTTAACAAAATGTGTATTGCAGGTGAAAGAAGATGCTACGAAGCAGGTGAAGAAGTTCCAGCTGCAACTGAAGGAGGCGCTCCGGGAGGCTGAGGAGGCGCGCGCGGGCCGGGAGGAAGCCTCCGCCTCCGCGAGGGACACTGAGAGGAGAGTCAAGGTAATTAAGCTACGAATTGACATTTCATTTTATTTATTAACCCTAATATTGTACACGACATTCATAAGAAGCAACGTTTTTTGCAAGTAACGTATAAATACACATGTTCTAATTTATAGGAAAAGTATAACCAAAAGGTTTAATCTAATTCTAATTAAGGTTTAGTTTTTTTAAATTTAATTGTAACCAAAACACATTTGCACAACATTTTGCATTTTGCAACATTTTGAAAAAGTAATTGAAGTAAAAATGGAGTGATGTGTGAAGCAAAATGGCCTCGGCTCAGCATTATGCCTACTGTTTTTTTTGTTATTTTTAACCTTAAGTGCTTGCTTGTCGTGTCGCTGGTATTTTCTTAGCCACCCTGCACTAAAGTCAGTGAGTAGGTTTAGGTATGATACCCTGAAAAGGGCTCAGACTGTTGGTGTAGGAACCAGTGTGGTGAAAGGATTGAAGTGCGCCTCAGACGTTCCATTCGTGCACATGTTTTCGAGTTTTTATGTACTAGCACACTCCAGTTTTCTTACGATGTTTTCCTTCACATAATAGATATCTTAATTATTTAAAGTGCTGTTGATTTTATGGTAATAAATTAACAAAAATAAAATATTAATTTTTTTATGGAATTGCAGGTTCTAGAAGCAGAAGCACTGCAGCACGGTGAGGAGTTGGCCGCGTCGGAGCGAGCGAGGCGGCAGGCCGAGGCGGAACGAGACGATCTATTGGACGAGCTCAACAACACTACTAGCAAGGTATCTTACTAAAATATATCTCATCATCATCATCATCATTTCAGCCGTACGACGTCCACTGCTGAACATGGCCTCCCCCACAGACAGAGCGAATTCCTTATCATGTGGGGGGATTTGCCCATACTCACCACGCTGGGCATGCGGGTTGGCGAGCGCAGTTAGAGCTATCGTTGTTAAAATGAGGGACGCTGCTGCCCATCTCCTAGCTTTTTTCCCTTAGTCGTCTCCTACGACATCCGCGGATAGGTATATATGGATGGGCCTATTCCTTAGCCGGGGCCACCACGGCCTAAATATATCTAACTTGAACATATCTTTATTAATTGAAATTACTAGAATAACGATTCAGGTTTCAGTTAGCGCATATTATAAAAAATGTTGTGTTTATAGTCTTATCATTCCCAGAAATAAATCTTCATGATTTTAATGCTACCCAAAATTCGCTTTGAATCGCCAACAACGCCATGGTTTAAATGACGCTGCCTTTGGGAATGAAATATTTTTCGGTAAAGTGATTAATTTAGTCATGCTTTTTGATAATAAGATACAAGGTAGGCGGGTCTAATTAGATAAATAAATAACACCCAACAGTCACATACATAGTCCTGACCCCACACTAGAATTCCCTGTGTCGTGGGTCTCAGAAATTACGAGTGCCGCAATACTCAGACCAGGAACAAATATTAAAATAAATAAATATTCCGGACATATCACACACGGTCAACTGATCCCAAACTAGGCATAGCCTGTAATATGGGTACCAGAGACTGATATATATAATAGATAAATATAAATATTTAACACCCAGACACAGAACAAACATCTGTGTTTATCACAAATGGTTGTCCAGTGCGGGGATCGAACCCGTGACCTCTAGCGCAGAAGGCACAGTTAGTACCAACTGAGCTATGAGGCCAGTCTACAAACATATATTATACAAACATTTGCCTTGCAACGGGAATCGAACCCTTGCGTTTTATACGGGCACCCGCCCGTTACCCCAAGGTCGTCAAGTGTTTTTGATCTAACATTTTGTATTTTTTCAGGGAACGCTCCTTGTTGACGAGAAAAAACGCCTCGAAGCGAGGATAGCGGCGCTAGAGGAGGATTTGGACGAGGAACAGTCGAACAACGAGATTCTCAACGACAGACTTAGGAAGGCCCAGGTAAACGTACTTTCAACATCATAGATGTATCTTCCCCTCTTATTCTTAACTAACTCCGCCCGCGGCTTCGCTCGTGTAGCACCTACGAAGATAAAAAGTAGCCTATATGCTATTTATTTATTTATTTCAGTAATCTAGGATTCACAGTTTACTTATCGTTTAATATAGGCTAGATGTATATATGGCGTACTTGAACCAATTTGAATCCACATTTTGTATTCCACTCGATTACATTGTGCGAGTATGCTACGTACCTAGGTTATACCTATTCCAAACTATAATCTATCTCTGTGCCAAATTTCATCCAAATCCGTTCGGCCGTTTGGGCGTGATTGAAGCACGTCAACATGCGTGATTGAAAACTTAAAATAAATTTCAACGTTTATATGCACATCTTATTTTTTTCAAAGTCGAGCCTATAACTCCTAACGTCACTTTTCGATTACTCGGAAACCGTGAGGTTTCCGATTTCGCCTGAGTGGCCCTAAAAAAACTCAACCTGTATACAACACGTTTGTATAATATGTCACATAGCCTGCAATGAAGATATTATTATTATACATAGGGTCACCAGAGTTGGTTACGAACTTAACTGAGTTGTTTATTTGCAGAACCAAATCGACCAAGTAACCATGGAGCTAGGCACGGAGAAGTCCGCCACCCAGAAGTTGGAGAGCGGCAAACTGGTGCTGGAGCGGCAGAACAAGGAGCTGAAGGCCAAGCTGGCGGAGCTCGAGACGCAGGCGCGGACCAAGACCAAGGTGGGCTTTCACTCTCTCCACACCCAGTTGGCTTGTATTTTTTATAGAAGAGCATAAAACTATGCAAAAATCAGCTGTTTTGAGGTCTCCACGTCGGAGTTGTTCTAGTGAATCCGCCTTCTGATCCAAAGGTGGTAGGTTCAAATCCCGGTCATGCATTGTGGCCGTGCACATTTTCCATTCCGAAAATATACGTCCGCGATACTAGTGCTCTCAAACGGTGATGGAAACATCGTGCGGTAACCGGCATGTTCGATAGCTTAAAAATTCAGAGCCTATAATTCTTTCTCCACACTGATTCATTCACCAACGGTCATTGTCATGTTATCTTAACTTGTTTGATGTTTTACTGATAATTTGCAGGGCGTGATCACCTCCCTTGAGCTGAAGGTGGCAAATCTAGAGGAGCAACTGGAGGCGGAGTCTCGCGAGCGACTGGCGCAGCAGAAGGCGTCGCGCAAGCTCGACAAGAAGATGAAGGAGCTGGCGCTGCAGCTCGACGAGGAGCGGCGCCATGCTGACCAGTTCAAGGAGCAAATTGAGAAGGTACATACATCATCATCAGCCGTCTTACACTGCTGACTATGGCGCCATGATGCTGACCAGTTCAAGGAGCAAATTGAGAAGGTACATACATCATCATCAGCCGTCTTCCACTGCTGATTATGGCGCCATGATGCTGACCAGTTCAAGGAGCAAATTGAAAAGGTACATACATCATCATCAGCCGTCTTACACTGCTGACTATGGCGCCATGCCGACCAGTTCAAGGAGCAAATTTATTTATTTATTGAAAAAATAAATTGAAAAAAAAAGGAACATCAAATTGAGGAGGTACATCTTCATCAGCCGTCGACCACTGCATATAGGCCTCCACCTAACCTGCGGCCTGCACCCAACGGCTCCAGTAACTTTTATTTCTCGTGGCGGTCTCGAACGCAATGGGTGCGGGTTTCCTGCTTCGGTACAAATGTTTGCATGATCTGCAAATATTTGTTCCGGGTCTGGGTGTTGTGGTACCATGGTACTCGTAGTTTCTGATACCCACGACACAGGGAATCCTAGTATGGTCATGACTATGTATGTCACTGTTGGGTGTTAATTTTTTATTTTAATTGGTCGTCTTTTCATTTAGTTGTGGGCCGTCCTACGCTTTCCTGTGCATGGCCTTAAATCTCTTTTCTTTTCTGCCTTAACAGAAGCTTATAGTTCCAGTAGCCTCAGAACTCTGAAATTTCAAATGCTGGAAGCCTTTCTGACACAAATAAAAGGGAAAATGTACTTTTTCCTTTTTTCTTTTAGGAAAAAGTTCCTGAAACCCGAAAGAGCTCTGACTATTTTAAATTAATTTACGGATTTGATGTTCTCCTTGAAATCATTTCATTTCATTTATTTAATACGTCTCTCTAGCCTCAAAGGTTTGCTGGAAGTAAACTCTTTTTAGGGTTAAGCTCGCCTTTGTACATACCTTTCTTTTTAATTTTTGTATCTGTATTTTTCTTGTGTACAATAAAGAATAAAGAAAGCGGAGTTACTCCCACTAGGCCGCAAGCGACACAGGCTGACTAACGTTCGTTTCCAGATGAACGTGCGCGTGAAGACGCTGAAGCGGCAGTTGGACGAGGCCGAGGAGGAGGTGCAGCGCGAGAAGGTCGGCAAGCGCAAGGCGCAGCGCGAGCTGGAGGACATGCTGGAGGCGCACGAGACTCTCTCGCGCGAGTGCAGCAATCTGCGCAACAAGCTCAGGTGAACTACTGGCCCAGCTCAGTGTGCAATTAGCCCAGCTCGGCGTGCAACTAGCCCAGCTCAGTGTGCAACTAGCCCAGCTCGGCGTGCAACTAGCCCAGCTCAGTGTGCAACTAGCCCAGCTCGGCGTGCAACTAGCCTAGCTCGGCGTGCATCTAGCCCAGCTCAGTGTGCAATCAGCCCAGCTCGGCGTGCAACTAGCCCAGCTCAGTGTGCAACTAGCTCAGTTTAGTATCAACTATCCTAGACCAGTATGCAACTCGCTCAGCTCAGTGTGCAACTCGCTCAGCTCAGTATGCAACTAGCCCAGCTCAGCGTGCAACTCGCTCAGTTGAGTATCGACTATCCCAGCTCAGTATGCAACGAGCTCAGCCAAGTACGCGACTAGCTCAGCTCAGCTTTAGACTAGCTCAGCTGGGTATGTGCTAGCCCACCTCAGTATGCAGCTAACTCAGCACAGTATCAGATAGCCCAGCTTAGTACACGACTAGCCCAGCTGAGTACGCAACTACCTCAGCTGAGTATCAACTGGTTTAACTATCATATAAACGACTATTATGTATATGGTGATAAAGCTTGTTATTCCGCGATAAAATTCAACAACGGCTCAGAATATAGAGTCGATAAGATGTATGGCGATGTCGACCGTGCTTGCAGAGTCGTGAGACTATTTATTTTATTTTTCCTCAGCATCTCGGTAGACACACGTCAGACTCGACAAAGCATGTCCGTGACTCGCGGACCTTCCGTCTCCATGTCGGAGGGAGATAGCGAGTAGCCGAGTCACTGGCTTCGGTGAGGTAAAAACACAGGGAAGGCTGGTGTGCTGGCTTCTTGTGTGTCTTCAGGGGCATATTGAACCCAAATGATAGTGTCTTTTCGTGATTAAATTAAATTTAATACCAATTAAATACATAATATATCAACAAGAAACTTGACAGATATAGCTACCTTTCTCAAGGCTTTAATACCAACTAGCTTCTGCCCGCGGCATTGCTCGCTTGGTACTTATGAAGATAAAGCCCATATGCTATTCCAGACTATAATCTATCTCTCTGCCAAATTTCATCCAAATCCGTTCGGCCGTTTGGGCGTGATTGAACCACAAACATCCAAACATCCTCACAAACTTTCGCATTTATAATATTAGTAGGAAGTAGGATGGAAGGTTCATCATCATCAGAAGTCCACTGCTGGACATAGGCCTCCCCCAAAGAGTTCCATGTCCAGTCCACGTGGTCGCCCGACTCCCCAACTGTTGTCTGGAATGCAATGGAAGGTTGAATGAATAATTGTACGTGAAAAGACACTATCTAGTATTGGGGGTCGAAAAACAGTTTTCCTGGAGAATTTGGCTTCGTCACCGGTCTTGCAGTCTCATTGTCATTGTGTCGTTACAACATTCTACTGGATACTAATAGATTGCAGTGAACGAGTTATCGCAAAACATTATCATCTAAAAATCATTGTGATGTCCTTTGGAATGATTTATCTGATTGAGATTTTTCTGTTCTGTAATTTTTTTCTGTCTTGAAATAAGTTTTTGAACTCGGGTTTTTTGAAAACACATGATATCTTTTTTTTAAAATTACCTGTGATCTGGCTGCCCTCTGTTGACTAGAAGGCTGTTATCATCATCATCATCAACAACCTGTAGAAGTCCACTGCTGGAATTAGGCCTCCCCCAAAGAGTTCCACGACGAACGGTCTTGAGCCCTTTCCATCCACCGACTTCCCGCAACCTTTTAAGGCTGTTAAGCCCAATAAATGGTTTCCTTCAGAAAACGCAAAAAAAACGACCGATTTTAAAGTACACAAAGGATTACTCTAGAAATGAAACTCAATACCTTTGACCTAACTGTGTTTCATATTTATATGATAGTGTAGTTTTGGAAATACAAACGTATTACACTACATATACAACATTTTCAAAAAATCGGTCTCAAAAAACCTGTGAAAACAAGAAATACAAACGTACTTTACACTACCTAAAACAACATTTTAAAAAAATCGGTCGCTAAAAACATGTTCTAAAACAATGTTTTTTTTCGCGTCATTAATGGCGGGCTAGCTGCTCGATCGATGAAGAAATTTGACTTTCCGCATCCAAACGTCTGGCTTATTTACACGAGGTTAATATTTATATCAGCAGAACTGTACCGAGTTTTCTGAGTATGTATAGTCGCTGTTTTGAGTGATACTGTAACAAATGTGTCAGTCCTTTTCAGTGTTATTTTCACAGAGTTCGATTTAAGATGCATGCTGATTCACTGATCTATAACTATTAAAAAATTACGTTCCGATGCGGGATAAAAAATTACGTTTGCAAGATCTGGATATATTTGTTCCGGGTCTGGGTGTCATTATCATGGTAAAAGTAGTTTCTGAGTCACAACACAGGGGCTCACAGTGTGATGTCGGGACTATGTGTTTGACTGGGTTTTGTTTATGTTGGTGAATGTAACATGGCTTCGTTCTGAAAAATACTGAAAATCTTGAATGGGGTTTGTTCTATTAAATTAAACGGTAAAAAAGAAATTGATAAAATTTCCCCCTTAACTCCCCGCGCATTACGCAAATGCCGCAGCAGATTCGCGGTATCGAAAAGGTTTTGATAACGTTCGCGCTCCGAAAAAAAAAAAGCAGCCTACTGCTTCTGCTGCGATGCCATATTTTACCAAGTAGGTGATACTACTGACTAATAACTTGGTTTTGTTTCCAGACGGCAAGGCGGTCCAATCGGCCTCTCGGGTACTTCCTCGTCGTCCCGCATGAAGCGCTCCTCGCTGGCGCCCGGCGGCGGCTCCGGGGACGAGTCCTTCGATGACGTCAACGACACAACCAACAGCGTTGAATAGACCCACCAACCATCAGCGTGTGTGTGCACTAGACTCGACCACCCACAGTCCCCGTAACTGATAAAAAACTCTTTGTTAATCTTATTCAAAACAAACTTTAAAAATAATATTACGAACTGATTTAACATCCTATCTACTTCGTCCGTTCATTTGTTCTTTTGTTGAGCTTTCGGAACGAAACAAAGTACTATATACTGATCGTTGGCGAGTTTTTAGATACCTCACCAAGCGTTCATAGGCTACGGTAACTACTAACCAACAGGTGGGCTGATAGCTTGTTTGCCACCCTACATGCGCGATTATATCTTCGGACAGTAGCGTTAGCACTCGCGTTGCTGATGACATTCCATACAAAACATGTTTTTAGTATGGGCGCTATGCTGAAGAGCGCGATGTAGAGTAGCTTGACTTAGTGACTTGAAAATACACGTGTTGGCAAGAAATTAAGAAAATATTACTTGTTATTTTACTATCATCATGCGGTGAACTTTATATTATAACAGCCTATAAATACTGGCATTCATTCAGTATGTGGGTATTGAGTGTAGTGCACTATACAAGTTTTTGGAACATTATCGCTTACACATGATGGTATAATTTTGATTTATCAATTGCCCTGGGACAATTAGATATAATTATTAGCGCGTAAATTTACCAAAATACCTGTATGCACTTAGTTTAAATCGTCATGTATAAGCGCAATGTTTAAATGTTGAGTTGTTAATCTAACCTTAACACCATGAATTTTGTTATAATAACTCAACGTGGGTGAATCTTTCAGGCTTGAGCTACATATAATTGTAAAATTCAGCACTGCGAGATATATGGAGTATGCCTTATATGGAATAGTGGATGCATCGCACGGTGTTAGTGGCATTCCATACATCAGTCATGATTTTAGTATGGGCGCGATGCTGAAACATTCAGTGTATGTAGTTCAACCCTAAAGCGATATTATTAGGGTTCGTTATTTGCAGATAGCAGTGGCTTCATGTACTCTGTACCCGCATTCTTTGTATTATACTTAATGTTACTCCGAAGCAATCTTTTCGCAGAGTAGAAATATGGAAAAAATATGTAAAGTTTTATACATAAAGGACGCTTACATTTTTAAACCAACGATATTGAATGAATACTGTTTGTTCATATTTCTACTGACAACACAACTCAATTGCAACTTGGGTGCTCAATATTCTAAAAGCTTGAATTTTTCTGAACGGTCTAGGAATCTCTGAGCATTGGTTAAACTGCAGCGAATAAAATTGAATGCATTTCTCTTAGATCAAGTATTAAATCGAAACATTCCTTTCAATCGAGATTTCCATCAGCCCGAGCGGGCGCGAGTCAAATTCTCAATTGGGTGATAATGAAATTTATATAAAAAAAAAGTATTATTGAATTGTGGCAAAAGTACTTATAAACTGATTCATTGTGATGCATTTAGAAAGCGACTGAGTTTAAGACTGTTTTGCGACAATATTTGGACCTCTACACTTTCATAGATTTTTCCATAGATAAAATGAAAATGCTCATGTCGATTCCATTCTCTTGGTGTAAATAGTCAGTGCAGTCACTGAGCGCGTTGCCATACAAATTTTATAGATAGTGATAACGATAAGTGATCATGTGAATTTTGGTGGGAGAGGTGACTGCGCAAACGCATCTGTCAGATTATCATTTGGATAATATAATTATAATTATAATTTGTCTGTCTTTAATAAGAGTTTTCCAGTTTTCTAGGGTCAACATTCGAACAACACGACGTTTTTCAATAGTTCCTTCTGGTAAAGCGTGCTTCATCTTAGGCCACATCTCACTTGCAAAAGTGAGATGGTGGTCAAACGCCTAACCATCACCATTAAAAAATAAAAAAGCGCTTACTTGCTGAATCGCGTTTGCTGTGCGTCTTAGTTGCGTTCGACGCGCGTCGACAGCGCGTTTGAAAAACGTCGTGTGCGTAGGCTCTAACTAATCTTTCCGAAATTACGATACCTGTGTCGTTATAATAATGGTAGTTAGTTGGTACTTATACTGTCATTATTATAATAATAACAAAATGGGAACGTTTGCGCAGTCACTATTTAATTTTAACCTGTTATCCGATTTAATCTTTCTCGACAAATAATATCAAAATGTAAATACAATATTCGGTGGAATAATGTTAATTACAATCGGGAAGGTGTCACGTTTGTTTGCAAAACGCGAGCGCTCGCAGCCTGCTTGCTATCATAGACTAGCGATCGCTCTATTCTATAGACTAGTTTTTCTGGAATAGTTATTCGATAGACTCGTAGTAATAAATTGTGGCCTTAGGTTTTTTTTCTATTGGAGCTATACGTAAAACGAAGCCTCTTCGATGCGGAGGCCCACCACTGATTTGATAACTTTGTATTTTATACAAGCATTTTACGACATGTACCGAGTCTTAAACGACATTTCTTTTTTATGATTATTATAGTTTTTTCTAATTAATAATATAAAATTTAAATGTAAGTAAACCATTAAAGCATAAACATATTTTACTTAAATATTATATTTAATTAACAACATTGATTTAATTGTAAAATTGGCCATAGGTTGTAACAAGTTGGTATGCCAATTACAATTTTTCATGATTTTTAACCATTTGTTTTATTTATTATGATCACTACTAGCTTACGCCCGCGGCTTCGCTCGCACGTAAAAATCCTTTATACTATTCTACGTAAAAAAGATCTATTCCAAGTTTCATCGAAATCTGTTGAGCCGTTACGGCGTGATTGAACCACAAACATCTAAACATCCTCTATAGGAAGTAGAATATTATTTGGATTATTCCTTAGGTCAATGACCAGAATGATCTGTTTCATATAGCTTTGTTTTTCCTTCTCTAGTAAGTAGTTCCTTTAGCGATTTGAATGAGAACGGAACGTAGATATTCTCACATCAGTATTACACCTGCGTGGAATGTGCTTCCCGCTCCCACAACACCTCACTGCCTACCGCGTCTCTCGCGAGTGAGAATAGTGAGAATGAGACAAAATATTAAGCGAGGTGCCTTTAGATAACTTCTGCGTGTTGTAGGTACTTTTTGTTTTCGTCACTTGACAGATGACATTGACAGCTAAGTTAAATAAAATTCATTCATTGTTTTTTTTTTAAGTTTTTTCGTTTTCGGGCTGGCTATGGCATCTAGGCCTTACCGCCAAGTCTAAAGTTTATATTTCTTCGTCGTTATTTTTATCTTTCTTCGTCATTTTACTTCTTAGTCATGGTCAAGTCAAATTCAGTTTTAGTAAGATATGATGGTGGCTATTTTACTAAAACCTCAAGGGACCTCTTGGCGCCAACACGTAAAATGACGATACACGCAATTATTTCATTTCACTTCACTTGTGCGGTTTACTCAAACAATATTACGCAAAACACCACCATAATCACATAATATTATTCAATTTAACACTAGTTTTGTAAAATAAATTGAGAGCACAACATGACTTTCTCAAGTTCCCGCCAAAAAGTCCTTCATTCATTTAGTCTAGTACTCATAATAGTCTGTGATTGAGTCATTGAGTGCACAGAAAGCATAGAGTAATTTTGTATGACAGAAAGTCAAAAACACAGAGTACTTTTGTATCAGACTACTTTTGGTTTAGTTTTTCTGCAGTTTTCTTGCTCGTTTTGCTTAAGTTGGTTAGTTACAGCAGAATCTGCACTGTGTGTTTATAATAAATATAATTCCTCACTTCACGCTACAGGCAAAACATGTGCGACGCTTTGGACGAATACTTCGAGGTGGCACTATCCCTCGTGAAAAAGGCCGGAAACCTTATAACTGATCATGTTAGCGGCTGCAAGACGTTTGAGCAGAAATCCTGCGACATCGACCTTGTAACCGAGGTCGATAAAAATGTAGAAGAAACCCTCATAGGCGGGCTCAAGGCAAAGTTCCCATCTCACAAGTTCATAGGCGAAGAGACGGTGTCCAGCGGCGGGAAATGCGAACTCACCGATCACCCCACCTGGATAATAGATCCAGTCGACGGCACGATGAATTTTATTCATGGGTTCCCTCACAGCTGCATATCTGTCGGTCTGACCATTAACAAAGAGGCCGTCGCAGGTATCGTCTACAATCCTATGCTACAGCAACTCTTTACAGCCAAAAAAGGTCAAGGAGCATTCTACAATGATAGACAGATTCATGTGTCTGAAATAAAAGAGCTCGGTAAAGCATTGATATCTTTTGAGGCAGGCACAAGCCGCGATACCAAGAAACGTGATGTAGTTTTTGAGAATTTTAAGTTGGTGGTGAATAATGCGCATGGTGTGAGGTGCCTGGGCTCCGCTGCACTGAACATGGCGATGGTAGCTATGGGTGGAGCCGATGCTAACTTTGAGTTTGGAATCCATGCTTGGGACATCGCTGCGGGGGACATCCTGGTGCGAGAGGCTGGAGGTGTGTGCATTGACCCTGCGGGTGGCAAGTTGGACCTGCTGTCTCGGCGAGTACTGTGTGCTGCCACCCCCGAACTGGCTCAGGAGTTGGTGGCTTCCCTGGCCCAGTTGTACCCGGAGCGTGATTAATTTATCGCAAGATCTTAACCTATTTATGATGATCTCATATGACCTTTGTAGTAACTTAACAGTTATGTAATATTCAAAATGTCCCAAGAATTGAAGTATATTTATTCATACCGAAGTTTTAAACAATGTCTTTTGGTATTAAAACATTCTAGGTATTAAAATACCAACTTATTAATTGTGTGCTTAAGATAGTAAGTAAGTATAATTTAATATAGCTTATTTAAATACTAGCAGAGGGCATTGTCAGACGGCCCCCTCCCACCCGATGGACCGATGACATTGTGAAAGTTGGTGGATGGAAGAGTCTCAGGACCATTTGTCACAGAGCTTTTTGGCCTATGGCCAGCAGTGGACTTCTACAGGCTGATGATGATTTAAATAATTTTAATATAGGTAGGTGGGAAATAGGAATAAGAAAAATATATTTATATACTACCATTTATTACCTTTTTAATTTAATCACCATGTTAATTATTGTAAAAGAATAATAAATTGATGTTGATATAATTTTGTTTCACTACTCTTACATTATGTGATACATACATTTACCTAATTAATTTCGGTGGTATGATTTCCTATATAATTATGTACCAATAAAGGTTTCAAATTCTTAGATAAAAAAATATGTACCACCTCAGTTGACCTCTTGTACATAATATATGTTTAGAGGATAATAGGTAGGACCTAATAATTAAGAAGGTAAGTATGTAATTCAATTATGTTTACTTAAATTTATTTTGTAAGTCAGTCAAATGTCAGGCGTATTATCTAAAATCTTTTAATTTATATTTGTATACATGTGATATACGTATTAAAAGTCAAGCCTAGTAGGTAGGTAATTGTTTTTTCTGAGATATTCAGGCATATTTCAGTGTATGTGTACCTAAGGGTAGGTCAATAATAAGTCCATTCAGTTGATTCATTGAAAATTGTTCAGTCAATAATAGGTATCCAGTCAGTAGATTTATAGAAAATTGGTCAGTCAATATTAGGTATCCAGTCAGTTGATTTATTGAAAATTGGTCAGTCAATAATAGGTACCTATCCAGTCAGTTGATTTATTGAAAGTTGGTCAGTCAATATTAGGTATCCAGTCAGTTGATTTATTGAAAATTGGTCAGTCAATATTAGGTATCCAGTCAGTTGATTTATTTAAAATTGGTCAGTCAATATTAGGTATCCAGTCAGTTGATTTATTGAAAATTGGTCAGTCAATAATAGGTACCTATCCAGTCAGTTGATTTATACAAAATTAGTCAGTCAATATTAGGTATCCAGTCAGTTGATTTATAGTAAATTGGTCAGTCAGTCAGTTGCCTCTTTCTAGGAAAACATTTAACATCTTCGTTTGTTTCTATAGTGCATTTAGTTTGAGTTTCTTATAGTCAGTTTCAGATATTAATATCCCGTTAGTATCAGTCTTTTTGTCATTTAATTTTTGTCATATTCTCTACTTACTGACAGTGGGTAGGTACATAGAGTCGTCAAGAAGTAGGTAGGTATCTGTAATCATGTCAGAAAAATCAGTGAGACATAAGGTGGGTTAATTAAGTATAGCTCGAATAAAGGCAAGTCAAACGAAAGTCTTCTTCTTGGTCTTGCATAGGAATCGAGCGGTTATATTCCAGGAGCCAGTCAGTTAATCAGTCTTCGAGTTTTTCTGTTCGTTTCGTCTGACCTTAGAAGTCACCCTATTTCAGAGAGTCAGTCAGTCCATCATTCTTCAAGTCTGTTCGGTTTCGTGTAGGTCATGTCACTAATAATATAACAGTCGTATTAATGTCACTGAATTTCAGGAGTTAGTCAGTTCATCAGTCTTGATTTTGGTGTAAAGTCCATTTCATGAAAGAAGTCCCGCGGCAATTAGCTAACAAGATACAATGGAAAAAATCCGTTTCACGAAGACAGCGCCCCCTCTGAGGTACTTCTTTCGTGAAAAGGACTCTAGGTCATGTCATAAATACCAGTCGTTCCTACAATTTCAGGAGTCAGTCAGTAGGTACATCCGGTCTTCAAGTACATAATTCGGTTTTAGTCATGTCATAAATATTATACCAGCCGACCCTATCATAAATAATTTAACAGTCGTTCCTATTAGGTAATGACACTCAATTTCAGGAGTCAGTCAGTAAGTACACCAGTCTTTAAGTATATGTCCAGTTTCATGTAGGTTATGTCGTAAATAATATAACAGGCATTCCTAATTTCAGGAGTGACACTTAATTTCAGGAGTCAGTCAGTGCACCATCAGTTTCTAAGTATATTTGGTTTTGCGTAGGTCGTGTCATAAATAATATACCAGTCGTTCTTTTATATGTCATTAAAGTTTAGGAGTCAGTCAGTCCATCAGTCTTCGGGTATGTTCGGTTTAATGTAAGTCATGTCTTAAACACTATAACAGTCGTTCCTATGAATGACACTCAATATTAGAAGTCAGTGTCAGTCCACCAGTGTTCAATATGTTCGGTTTCGTGTAGGCCATGTCATAAATAATAAAATAGTCGTTCCTATTAATGACCCTCAATTTCAGGAGCCAGTCAGTCACCTGTCTTTTAGTATGTCCGGTTTCATGTAAGTCATGTCTTAAATAATATAACAGTCGTTCCTATGAACGACACTCAATATCAGGAGCCAGTCAGTCACCAGTATTTTAGTATGTCCGGTTTCATTTAAGTCATGTCTTATAAATATTAAATAATTATAACAGTCGTTCCTATGAATGACATTCAATATCAGAAGTCATTCAGTCTACCAGTGTTCAAGTAAGTTCGGTTTCGTGCAGGTCATGTCATAAATAATACGGTATAGTACGGTCGGTTTGTCATGTCATTAGAATAAAATCTACAACAGTCGTTCCTAATAATAACACTCAATTTCAGGAATCATTCAGTTTACCAGTTTCGCAGTACCTACCTATGTTTTGTCTTGTGTAGGTATGTTGTGAAAGTGGACTAAACCGTCGTGTCATTTTAATGTAACACTTTTTCGTCACTTATCAGTCGTCAGTCAGTCCCAAGTAATATGTTCGGTTTCGTATAGGTCATGTAGGTCATAAATAATGTAACTATCGTTCATATCAAAGTCACCAATATAGAGGTCGTCTAGGAGGTAGAGTCAGTGAATTATTCCTAATGGTCCTTTTGGTTTTGTCATTTAACTTGTACGTTAGTTGTCAAAATGTAGTAGTCAGCAAAGTTGAAACACATGGACTGTGCTAGTTGATCAAATCTGTGTTATATTATAAAATAGCCTGCTACTTTACTCTGCGATTACATAAAAGCCTTGTCTTGTCTAAAGTCCAATGGCTAAGTCACTTTAATCCGTCCCGCAAATAATAATTACTTACAATTAAATTGTCTATTTCTGTACCTACTTAAATTTCGAAATCAAAATAATCCTGGCCGTCTTCTCCTCAGGCTGATTAAGGTTAAAGGCCTGGGGATCTCCTTCAGCGCGTAAGGGTCGGTCTTGATCGCCGGCGACCGGTGTGGTAGCTGATCCGAGGGATTGTTGTCCTCTTCGTATACTGCCCACTGCGATGGACTGGAATAAAAATAAATTCCATTGTATATTTCAGACGAAAAGACGCTGTGTGTGGTCGAATCCTGGTCTATATCTACCTATGATTCATAGGTAAAAAAAGGCTTGTATAATCGGTATCACCTTTAACTCACCTAATTTCACTCGGTATAACTTGGAAAGCCACTGATGGGGTCTTTGCAGGCTTGGAAGGCTTCTTCACTTTGACCCGCAGCTTGATGTTGGGCCCTGTCGGCTCAGTCTTGTCCAAATCGGGCATGTTGTCTAAAGACAGTCGCTCTTCAGCATCTCCTGGGTTCCCGGGATTGTTGTAGTTTTCTTTTATAATGTCTTTGTTGTTTGGTAGTTTGTCAGTCACAATCAAGTCAGGTTTTCTTGTAACGTGTCTGTTTAGTGATTCTACGTCAGTTAAAATAGTGTCAGGGTCAGGGTATCTTGGTATATTTTTTCTGTTATTGCTTGGTGGTATGGTTTCGTGATCGTCATTTCGTCTCGTCGATCTTTGTAAGTTGTTTGGCTTAGTAGTGGAGTCGTACATGTAGAAAGTCGTTAGTTTTAATTGATTTTTATCTTTGTTGTCTATTTTCACGAAGTCTTTGCTAATAGTATCATGTTTGGCTTCTATTTTATCAGCTTTAGCAGATATTTTTTCATTCATATCACCTCTGTAGCTACCTACATAGCCGAAAGTCACTAGTTTGTACATGTTTTCTGTTGTAAAGTCAGGTTTGGTATCAATATTTTCAGTTTTAGTTTTCACAATAGTCGCCGAACGTTCAGTAGTCCGTTCTGTTTCGTCGTTAGATCTGGCCGAAGATTGGAGACTGTCTCGTACAGTAGTCCTTGTATTTGGTCGGTTGTGTCTGTAATTATCGTTATATTCAGGTCTGTGATAGTAGGGTTTGTTGGGTCGTCTGTATGTGTCGTCATAAGTCTGATAAGTCACTTTAACTATGTCTCTATCTCTGTCTCTATTATACGTTTTTCTTGTGGTCCTTCTGTAGGATTCAGTCGGTCTAGGAACGTAGTTGATCAAATAAGTGTATTTGTTGATATTTTCAGTTACAGTCAAAACTGGTCTTTTGTTTTGGTTTTGGTAGTAGTAAGGTCGTTTTTGTGGACTCTGGCTTATTATTACGGATTGTACGCTTTGTGTGTCATCGTCATCTTCGTCATAGTCATAGTCGGAGTATTGTTTACTTAGTTTGTTTCTGGGGTCAGCGTCGTCAAAGCGTTTGCTTTTATTCTTAAAGTCAAGTTTGTCGTCTATTTCTATAGTCTTATTAACTTTTTCGTCCTTGTCGATGTTGAATGTAAAATGTAGGGTATCGTTACTGTCTTTATCTGTTAGGTTACTATGGTCAGTTAGTTCTTGGGTCACGTTCATAGTTTTTGCGATGTCATGGTGGGCTTTCTTATCATTACTAGTAGATATTTTATTCATTTTTGTAGTCGTAGGGGGTTTTGTAGTTGTGGGTTTACGAGGTTTTTCATTATTGCGGTCAGATTTCCTTATATCGTTGTCAGATTCAGAGTCGATCTCGACCCACGGGGATAGATCAAAGTTGTTCAGCAGTCCGTTCTGGCAGGATATCCTGTCGTTGTCGGGGTGGTCGGGGGAGAGGAAGGCGAAGGGCTGAATGTCGTCGATGGTGTCGAGAGTTCTGCAGAGCACTTGAGCGAAGGATATTCGCCGTATTTGTTGGAGCTGTGCTGGCGTGAATGAAGAGTCGAAGCCACCGTTTTCATACCTGAAAATAAAATTAAGAATGTATATATTGAGTACATTGTTTTGAGTGTTGAGTCCTCATTATTCATCATTTCAGCCGTAGGATGTCCATTGCTGATGTTAGGCCTCCCGCATAGACTTCCAGAGCGACGTCTTCTCATCTTCTATGAATTTCACCACGCTGGGCACGCGTTTTAGATAGCGCAGTTAGAGCTATAGTAGTAGAAATAGGGGATGTTGCTGTCAATCTCCTAGCTTTTTCCCTTAGATAGATAGATCCCTTTCCCGGGTAGATAGATATGGAGGTGCCTATTCTTCAGCCGGGGCCACCACGGCGGAAAGGAGCCTCTAAGAGGCGGACTTTAATCCTTTCACTACACTGATTCTTTCATCGACGGTCATAGGCCCTTTTCAGGGCCACCATACCTCAACTTGGTCACTGACCTAATACAGGATGACCAAGAAAGAATCAGTGACACGACAAGAAGAAGACCACGCCATTTCAATGCTTTTTTTATGTTATACGGATGCAAACAGGGTTACGGCCCACCTGATGGTATCTAAGCGGTTACCGTCGCCTATTGACATCTGCAACAACTGGAGCATTGCTAATGCGTTGCCTGCCCTGGAGAAATCTTTTTGTGTATTTCTTGAAGCTCTTCACGTTGTATAACCTACCATAGGTTATGGTAATTTGTGAAATTCTTACCAGAATCTGTCGCCCTTGCGCAGATTAGAGAACTGTTGGGCGATGATGCATGCAAACGTTGGTCCAACCAACCCGCCGACCACAGGTCTCTCCGCCATGCCTCCCGTGAACAAGTCCACATCATCAACATGCCTACAACAAATAAAACGATATACGAAGCTCAGGCACTAGGTACTTGGCACGATAGTTTTAAATTAAACGTTATTAGGTTAATTAATACAAGGCATAAAATGGCGTGCCGCCCGGCAGCAGGCAATCGGTGCGCGGATAAAAAGTGAAACCGTTGCGACCCCTTAAATGAATAGGTATTTAAAATGCGATTAAAAACTTCAGAAATATAATCTGGCTGTAGGTAACTGTGTTGGTTAAGGCATCCCCGTATCTAGGGGAGGGTTGTGGGTTCAAATTCCGTCTGATTCGAACATTTTTGGTCATAGTATTCCCTTAGTGTGGGATATCACAAATCATTGAATAAGTTGCGAAACCTCGTCAATGAACTGACTTTAGTCATTGAGCAAGTGGAAACCAATTGTTTCTTCTCTAGCAGGTGCCTATACTGCTTTAAGCCCAAATAAGTTCCTAAAATTTTCAAACAGAGCGGAAGTGATTCGGTAGCTTAGTTGGTTCGAGCATCTCCGTATCCAGGGAAAGGATGGATTAGAAAAATCACCTGTATAACACTTTCAATTTCCTGACAGCTCTGGCGGGCATCACTCTGAACAGGTCTTCGAACCCTGAGATGGCACTGAGGCCACACGGCTCCCGCCACGACGTATACGGTGGCACTCCATGATCCCTCCCTCTCTGCAAATAAAACGATAATAGACATTGAACACCATGACAAAAATAGAGATGTAGTTGAAGATGTGACTTTACGGAATGGATTGGCCATTAGGACGCCGCATTAGGACATTACTGATAGGACGCTCGCCAACCCGCATGCCCAGCGTGGTGAGTATGGGCAAATCCCCCCACATGATAAGGAATTTGCTCTATCTGTGGGGGAGGCCATGTTCAGCAGTGGACGTCGTGCGGCTGAAATGATGATGATGATAGGACAGAGGAATAAGTGCAAAAAATGTGGCTGTCAATCAACAGCTATGGGTGTCGATTCTGTTGATGTATTATTCTAAACTGACTCACTAGATAGGTACATCATCTACTGTACCTAGTAAGTTCTACCTAAAACTGATGCAAACTCGATAGTTCTCTGGCGAGAGTGTCCCACAAATGGCGCCTAGATTAATCCCGAATTTGTTATTGAAGATTTTGAATAGGTGGTTACATACCTAGAACTGGAAGCGATTGGGACTCATATTCTCTATTTAGAGTCACATCCTCAGTGATCTGACAAACCCAAGTTTTTTTTAAGAGCTGTGTTAAAAATAAATAAATTATCCAGGCTAATTAAAGTTAAGACTAGCCAGTTTTGTCTTTGCTGGACTAGACTAGCCCAGCAAAGACAAAACTGGCAACGGTTGGAGGAGGCCTTTGCACGCAAATGGGCGCCCTCCATAAACTTAACAACTCAACATACTGAATAGTTCGAAATAATACCTATTACTAATGAAAATAATAATAATAATCGACGATTATACCGAATTAAATTAAGTGAAATAAAATGAACATTATATAATACCTAAATAATAAAAATAATTATAATTAATATGGAAAATAAAAAGGCTTAAATAAATAAATAAATTAAAGTTTGACATAGTTACCTGTACGTTGATGGCTGCCAGGTCCATTCCGAACCCGGTGGCAGGCGTCTGGAAGAGGTGGTTGGTGAGCTCGTGCGTGATGAACTCGTCGCGGCGCTGGATGGGCTGGTTGGCCATCCCGAGCAGCAGCCGGTCCACCGCGCCCATGCTCCAGATGTTGGACGGATTCGTTAGTTCCATGTGCAGGGAGACATCTGGAATATGAAACATAATTTTTATACTACCTGCTCGTCAATGGCATATTATGTGTCATGCAAACCTTTCCTAAAGTAAGTCATTAAAGCCCTACGGTCTAGCCGGGTCATAATGTTGTACTGAATTTCATTATTTAAAAAGTAGAAGTAGTTATTTAGAAAGTATAAAAAGTAGAGTATGTAAATATTAAGCCCTTGTTGCATAATAAACTATTAGAATCTGCTACTACGGGTATTCTGAGCTGCTATACAATTTACAAGATTTTTTGATCTCGGTGGCGTAACGTCTGAGACGTGAGACGCTGTGGGACATTGTTTGCATGATCTGCAAATATTTGTTCCAGGACTGGGAGTTGTGGTACCATGGTACTCGTAGTTTCTGATATCCACAACACAGGGAATCCTAGTTGACATCGATGAGTTTTGCTAGCTAACGCCCACGGCTTCAATCGCGTGGTACCTAGATAAAAAGTAGCATTTATGCTATTCTAGGTAAAGAACTCTATTTATTCCAAGTTTAATCGTAATCGGTTTCGCCGTTACGGCGTGATTTAACCAAAAACATCCAAGCATCTCGGCAACGCGTACGTGATGCCTCTGGTATTGCAAGCGTTCATAGGCTACTTAGGTAATCGCTTACCAGCAGGTGGGCCGTATGCTCGTATGCCACCTTTTTGTAATTTAAAAAAAGATTTACAATTAAAAGTAGTGACTTACTATTGTGAATAGGCCGATGGAACCTGTCATATCGCATCATAGAGGGCTGCACCAGGCTGTGCCCGAAGCGGAAGGCAGCCGAGCCGAAGGAGCTGGCAGGGCTCGCGTTGATCTTGGGACTGTAGCTCTTGGAGTAGCCTTTCTTCTGTGGCTCTAGTTCGAAGATCTCCATCACGTCTGAACCTGGGTGATTAAAGAATACGTTAGTTCGACAACCTCGGTGGCGTAGCCGGCGAGTGCCCGTCTGAGACGCAAGGTTCACTTCCTGTTGCGGGACAAATATTTTCATGATCTGTAAATATTAGTTCCAGGTCTGGATCTTGTAGTATGGTAGGTAGGTACTCGTAGTTTCTGATACCCACGACACATGGAATCCTAGTGTGGGGACAGGTATGTATGTGTTTGTTGAAGTTCTTCATTAAGCACTCGTTTGACTTGCCGTGCAGGTTAAGCAACGTTCAGCGCGGTTACTGCTTCTTAGATTCGCAGGGTACATTCAGTTGTCGGTCTTGAGCTATTACAGTCTTAGGGACGGAGTCGTTCGGACAGCTTATGAACCCTTATGAGCTTATTAGCTTATGAGCTTATCAACGACTAACATCTAGCTTTACGACAGTTCAGAAGCGTATAAAATGCATCCGAAGTTGCCTCTGTGTTGTCTTCAAGTATGTCTGTGATAGTTGACTAGGAGGGAGTGTGAGTGTCTTTGAATTTACCTAAAACAACAGGCAGAAACTCCCGGTACGTAATGTGCTGTACCATAGCGCCGACTATCTTGCGGGTTTCCTGGTAAATCTTCTCATCACTCCAGTGAGGGTTGAGATGTGCTAACTCCTGTGCCATTCTGGGAAAACAAAAACATTATGATTTGATGATAGGTAGATTTAATAAAACCATCAAACAAGATGACTCAGACTCTTATTTTCGTAAGCAAATAAGAGTCAAATTTATAGATCACCAGGTACTCTAAATACCTTAGCACCTAATTGAAGGCTTACCTGTTATGCTGCCTTAGCCAGACGATATGCGCGGCCACCAGCCCCGGATGCTCGTTGACCCTGGCATCTCCTGACTTGAAGCAGTCAGTGGACACCGCGCCTCCCCTGCAGAGCTCATCGCGGCGTTCGGGTGGCAGGATCGGACGTCGTTGCTGGACGCGGCCATATTGGAGCATGCCTGCAAAAATGGTATCTCAGTAAAAATATGTTTTGAGACCTATTCTCAGATATGGGTCACATGCTGAGATGACGACTGGGTGCCTATAATTTTTTACAATGATTCCACAAAATGAAATGTCAAGCTTCAGTGTGGTGCCAATCGAACAAGGCTAGGCAAAAGATAAATAATCAGGTAGGTAATATTTTTTAAATCTCCGAAACTACACCACATCTGCTTACCGTTCCTGAATAGTCTGAGCTTGTCCGATTGCCTTGCTGAGCTGGCGTACAGAGGAGACCCATCAATGTAGGCTGAGACCTGGTTCAGCTGCTCCCGCCAGCCCAGAGCGCAGTCATCGCGGGGCGCTGGAGACGAACGCACGAAGTCCAAGCATCTCACGCCTTTGGGGCCGTAGAACGGGTCTGAAGATGGAACTGCTATGGGGAAGCATTCCGGGTGCTGAAAGCAATGTATGAGGATATAAGAAAATATGGAGGAAATTGTTAGAAAAAGTAAAAGAAGCAAATAGAAGAAACAGAAGGTAAGCAGCCAAATAATCATAAATAATTATTTTCAAATCGTATTGTGTTTCTGCGGTGCGTAAGGTTGCCAGAGCTCTTTACAGAAAGGGGGGTTTGGGATCGGCAACACGTGCTTCATGCCTCTGGTATTGCAAGCGTTTATAGGCTGCGATAACCACTTACCAATAGGTGGGCCGTAAGCTGCTTGCCACCTTTGATACAGTAAAAAAAAAACCGCAGGTACATGTAAAATGATCTCACCATGAACTCCTTAGAAACGAAATCCTTGCCACCGTCTTTGCAGCACCTCGGCACTGACCCATTGAACCCCCTCGACTGAGAAGTCGAGGTCACATCATGGTCCAGGAACTGTCCCCACTGCATCAGCAGATGAGTGATTCCTGGACTCTCTACATTCTGGCTCTCATGCACCAGGGCGCTGATCTCTCTTGCTGAGGGAAGTGTAGTGCCGAAGATGGACCTTCTTGGGGCTTGGAGGCCGTCGGAGTACGAAGGGCGGAGGAAGCGTTGGACGGGAGTCATGGTGGACCCCCATCGGGGGCGGTGCAGGTTGTTGCATGTTCCGTCGTGGGTCCGGTATCTGGAATAAGAGAGTGCACGAAATCTACATACGTATATACATTCATAAAATCACACCTATTTCCCGGAGGGGTAGGCAAAGACCACGGTTTTACAATTCCTATTAAAACGTCGTATTGTCGTCGTAAAATTCATGAACTACTCTTCCTCCACAAAGTCATTGATGGTAAGCTTGATTGTAACAACATTCTCCAGTGTATAGGCTTAAATGTTCCTACCAGAAATCCACGACATCCCATCTCCAAAATCCTTAACGTGCCCTACTGTAATACTAATACAGGTTTGCGTGCCCCTGTGGTACAACTTTGTAACCAATATAACTTCATCAACCAACAAACTTCTAGCATCTTCTTCTTCATCTTCAATGATAGTATCAGTATATTTAAACGTAAGGTGCTGGAACATTTCCAGCTCGAACTTGATTCATAGCATCTAAGTAACTGCTTCCATTATAGTTATAGGTAGTTATGACTCTATTATAGTAAGTTTTAGTTAAAATTTACTTAGCTTTACCTAGGTACCTAGGTTAGAATAACTTTGATCTCATAAAATGTTACAACACTTCTATAGGTAGTTTTTAAGTACACAGTTTATCTTGTATAAATTTAGTTTATTGTAACGAGATTATCCTAGCTGTAAGATTAATCTCCATAAACTTATTTTGTATTTTAAAGTTTGTTAACTATTTATAGGTTAAAATTGTCCCTACCAATGCTATGTTCGCCTGTTATTGGCTATTGTATCAGTTCTTAGTCTACATAGCTTAATATTGTTGAATGTTTGATACATGTGCTGTTGGCGATCCTATTTAATAAATAAATAAATAAATAAATAAACGTCACCGATTTGGTCACTAAACGTACGCCTAGGTCTTCCCATTCCAACGTTCCCTTTCACACTCGCCTTTAAACATCTGTTTCGTCAATCTTCTTTCGTTCATCCTAAATGACCAAACCATCTCAGCATAACATTCCCAATTCTCATCGTCGTGTCTTCTTTCACTCCACAACGCTCTCTTATCACACTGTTCCTCACTATATCTGTCAAAGTTACTCCGCACAAACTTCGCAAAGCTCTAATTTCCATTGTATTTATCTACATCAAATCTGCAAGAAATATTCTTTGCAGCTCTTCTCTTGATCAGAGTCTGCGAGTAAAACCATCAACAGTTTTTTTACGAACCTCTAGAGTTGGGTGGATGAGCTAAATACCTTTTAGAAGCAGGAGGGCATTTCGGAGCATCCCTAAGGGGGCAGTGCTGCATGAGCGCCGACTGACGAAGCAGGCTGGCCGTGGGGAACTGGCTGTCTTCTGTGCGACCCTCGAGGCCATCGCTGTTGCCACTGAAAAGGCAAAGAAGTAGGTAAATTCATTGTTTTATAAAGGAACAAAGTCAAAGTCAAAATGCTTTTATTTCAATAAAGGAGCCATTTCATTCTGGGCCTGGTCCATGTACACTACATAGAAAAATTAGGAAAAAATAGGAGATTACAAGAAAAATACAATTTCATTAATTTGTAGACAAATGCGATGGTACAAGAATAGTTATTCTGGTAAGTTTTTTACTATGTGAACACTATTTGAAGGCCGCCATGTTGGTTTATAATTGGCGTTTAACATGACATTGACATGTTTTTCATGTCATGTTGTTTGATTTGATGTTTTTGTTTTGTCAGATAAATGTAGGTTGTCAAAATGACATTTCACGCACGTCCATCCGCCATATTTTTGTAGCGCTGTGTGTTGCTCTCTTTGTCGAAGTAAATCATAATGTACCTTAGAACGAAGTCAATTTAAATAAAATAACCAATTAAATACGTTTACTTTATTGCTTAGCCATATTTTAGAGTAGTGTACACAGTGCAGGCCCAGGCTCCATATATTGATGAAACGCCTCTTTTGTGAGGATGTTTGGATGTTTGTTGTTCAATCACGCCGTAACGGCTCAAACGATTTCGTTGTAACTTGGAATAAATAAAATAAATAAATAAAGATTGATGAAACGTCTCTTTTACTTTGAAACGTCTTAAAAACTAGGTGAAGCTATGCCGGTTCCTCGCGACCAAGCCTAGAAGAATCAGGCAAAAAACACGGCTTGGGGCCTATAATTTTTTTCGATGGTCCTTTTTTTTACTTTTTTTTTTACAAAAACATATTAGGAATATAATGGGCTTCAACAGCCGTAGAGTAGCGTAAGCATAAAAGTTAGTGCACTTGTCCGCGAGTACATTGGCCACGACTGCAGAAACTTAATTAAATTTTAATTAAGCTTAATTAAAACAAACAGTCATGTACTAATTATAATGGTAAATGACCTTAAAATGGAATCCACATCTTTCCAATCTCTGATTATGCGAAATGGGAACGTCCTAATGAAATCATAATGTCACGACCGCCGGACCAGCCTTGGCTTTTAGTTATTTAACGAACGTGATTCTTATTAAAATTTAATTTATTTGGACCAATTAAAAAACCACTCAAGGTCACTTACAAAGGTAGGTACCTACTACGGCATCTATGTATCTATGCAATCTTTGATTTCGTCTCTTCTGGAAATCATTTCATATGACAAACTAGCTTCCGCCCGCGGCTTTGCTCGCGTTGTACCTACATAAATAGCCTATATGCTATTCTAGGTATAGAACTCTTTACATTCCAAGTTTCAACGAAATCGGTTGAGCCGTTACGGCGTGATTGAATAACAAACATCGAAACATCCTCACAAACTTTCGCATTTATAATATTAGTAGGATAGGATTGACATATAGATGTCTCAAAAAAATGGTCCAGCATTTAACTTTTTAGCTTTTTTGGTTCAAAACATAATATACATACACTTTGCTCGGTAAAAACAAAAACAATCCTAAACAAGGACGAACTTTCGTTGCTCACATTGATACTCACGAACACAGTAAAAGTCAAAAGGTGCTTATTTCAATAAAATCAACAGGATCACTTTGAAACGTCTTAGAAACTAGGTAAAGTTACGTCTGTTCCTCGCGACCAAGCCTAGAAGAATCAGGCAACAAACACGGCTTGGTGCCTATCATTTTGTTCGATGATCCTTTTTCACAAAATTGAATGTAGAGCTTCAGTACTACGGACATACAACAACATCTTTAAAAGCTGTCCGCAGTCAAGTTTTCGGGGAAAGCGAGACTTATGCAAAATTGTAAAAGCTGTTTCGAAATCACATGGAGATACCCACGTAATGGCAATGCAGAGAAAGCCATTAAGTTGGAGTTTTATGGGCCTTATTTGATCATATTGTAGCGAAAAATATTGAACGATCTGTCATAGATTTATATGACTTTACACAATCTGTATAAAGTCATTTTGGTCTAGTGGGAGGTACCTCGACTTTCTTTATTCTTTATTCTTTATTGTACACAAGAAAAATACAGATACAAAAATTAAAAAGAAAGGTATGTACAAAGGCGAGCTTAACCCTAAAAAGAGTTTTCTTCCAGCAAACCTTTGAGGCTAGAGAGACGTGATTATAGAGGGAGGTTCGTTTACCTACAATGTTTGATAGAATATTATATTTATAAACATACATATACCTATTAATATTACTATACAATAAATACCTACCTGTTCAAAAATATATATTTAATTAGCCAATTTATTATTTATATATATATATATATATATAAATACAATACAGAATTTACAAGGACAAGTAGTCCTCTTTAACTTTCCTCTTGAAGACATTGACCGATGGACTATCACGAATGACATGCGGGAGAGCATTCCATAGCTTCACTGCCAGGACCGTAAAGGACTTTCGATCCTAAGGTTGTGGCTTCAAACCAGGTCGTGCACTATTAAGATTTGTAGTAGTTCTAAGAACGGTAAAGGAAAACATCGTGAGGAAACCAGTAAGTAGAATATTTTTATAAGCGGTGATGGGCTTGCAAACTTTCACGAATACTCATTACTGTAAAATGTGGGCATGTGCCAAATTTTCGGTCGTGCCACTGGTTACCCCCCTTAGACATTTTCAGGGATCCGATCGCCTGGTGATCTGAGAGGATGTCTGCCATGCTTGGGGATAAAATCATAAGCCTATTTTTTAGTACTTTCTTGTGCGATCTCTAGGGCGCCTTACGGTGCTTCCTCCTTTTTGATACAAAAGATTTCAACGCGCTCTTTTCTCATTCCTTGTTTTCCCTTTTATTTGTGACTAGCTTCCGTCCGCGGCTTCGCTAGCACGGTACCTACATATAAAGTAGCCTATATGCTATTTTAGGTAAAGAACTTTATCTATTCCAAGTTTCAACTCTTTTTTTTTTTTTTTTTTTATTCTTAGAAAATAGTTACAGTGTATGTTTTATACATCTAAAAAACCAACTAAATCGGTTGAACCTTTACGGCGTGATTGACAAACAAACATCCAATCTATATTGGTACATCACTTATAGTATTACCATCCGTTTTATTTACCTACGCTTGCTTGCACCTACATAGTAATTCATAGATCAAAGTTAAAGTAAAATGGTAAGAATAGTCCTTTTATCTACATAGATTACATATAAAATATAAATATATATTTTTTTTAAATATTCCGGACACATTACTCACGGTCAACTGATCCCAAACTAGGCATGGCCTGTACTATGGGTACCAGAGACTGATATATATAATAGATAAATATTTTAACACCCAGACACAGAACAAACATCTGTGTTTATCACACAAATGTTTGTCCAGCGCGGGGATTGAACGCGCGACCTCTAGCGCAGAAGGCAGAGTTACTACTAACTGAGCTATGGGGCCATAATATAAGAGGATTTAATTATTAATTATAGAAGTATTTACGGCTAGTACCATCCATTTAACAGTTACCTACGGTAGTTTGCACACGAAGTTATTCAGAGATCAAACTAAAAGTGAAATGGTCTATGAATAGAATAGAACATTATTCCATCTCCACTACAAATAATAAAATTATGACTACGCCTGTTCATGTAATGTCTGTTGTTTGCCGACCTCAGAGAAAGTGAAAACTTTCACATATGACAGTAGCATAGCATCACAGTAGCATCATATTTTCGCGCTTCGTATTGTGACAGTTAGGTATGTACTGCATTACGTAGTGTTGTGACATCGTTATGCGCACGTATTATCGACGGTGTTACGAATAATAATGAGTGGCATAATAATGCGCCCAAATAATAATACGATGCAAATAATATTCGCAAGGATTTGGACTCTTGGATTGATCTTAAAGCAACTCTAACAACGAGGTTGTTATAATAATTAAGTTACGATGTTTTAAGTACCTACCTAGATAAGTAAGTAGTTTTGCAGAGATACGGTAGGTATTCCTGTCCTAGGGACATAGATAATAATGCTACAATACTTTATTTGGGTTATTCCCGGTCGGTACACTCTATTGTTATGCAAATATTTCATTTTTATACCCGCTTGGTACACTGCGTACCAGGAAAGTCAAAGAAAAAAGAGTTTAGCACAGATTTATAATTTTTATTCAAACCGTGTTATAATTATTAGGTGTTTTTTTATATTTTATATGTATTAGCCCCAGCCAAATTGTATGACAAATTGAACCACTTAGTAGGTACGTTAGTAGATAGATACCTACTTTTTATTATTTTGTCCTTGCGAGAAAACGCAAGAATTCCCCCACTAAATCCAAGACAGAAACGATCTGCCAGCGTCTGTTTTCCCGGATGAGTAGGAGTCTTCAAATCTAGAGTGAATAAGTTCCTTCTGGTAAAGCGTGCTCCATCTTAGGCCACATCTCACTTGCAAAAGTGAGATGGTGGTCAAACGCCTAACCATCACCAATAATCTATCTCAATAATCAATTATATATAACTTATTATACTATAGATAATCAATAATCTATGGGCTCTGTATTTGTACATGTACTTTGCTGTGTTGCCTGAAATAAATGACTTAATAATAATACTTAATAATAATAAATAGAATAATACAAAAAAAAAATACTACTAGCTATATTATTCTAAGATTACCTAATAGTAATTTTACTGCCGAGTCTTTTTATTATACTTTAGCTTCCTAACGGTTTTATATTAAGATTTGTTGATTTAGGTGAGTTATTGAAATCTAGGTGCTTACTACTTAGGCCACTAGGTACAAGGTGCCCAAAAATAATAAAAAAAACTAAAAACGATATTCACCTGCATCTCCAGCTCCCGCTCCGTCAAAGTTCTGTCAAAGTCAATCCCAGTCATGTCAAGTCACTATCAGTCACAAGTCACGTTACAGTCGCATGTCAGTCTGGCGACAATATCAGTCTCGTTTATTTAAAAATGACTAGTTTTAATATATTTGGTGCGAGCGAGCGTTCTGCCGCCATAGCGACCGCGCGGTACTAAAGCACGGGGAGCGACGCGCGCGTTCAAATACTACCACTACTCTTCAGTGTGTCGTAATTAAAAGTTGAAAAGGTGTATGTTGACAAACCGGCACGGAAGACTGCGCAGCGATTAGCTCCGGAACCGATCGATTGTCCCTTCGGATTGAGTTCACTGGGTGTATTTTGGCTGTGGGTTGAGGAGCTTTTGCAAAGACTATAGTATAATACATATTAAATTATGCTTGGCTTTTGGAATAAATACATATTGCTTAACTTAAACACGCACATAACTATTCTGTGATATTACCCACATGTCAGCGGGTAATGTCACAGAATAAATAAGTATATTATACAAGGTTATTAGCCTTATGTACCCCCCTGCGAGTATCGTACTATCCTACTAATATCATAGAAAGAAAGAAAGAAAAAACATTTATTTTGGACACACAAGCACAGCACAAACTAATAAAAAAGACACTAGGTACCTACAGGTTACATACAAAAAGGTAGGTAAGAAACAAAACAAAAGTAGGTAGGAAGTTACAAAACTAGGGTATTCATTACTCCGTGCCGAGGTGCATGCGTGAACCAAAAAATCATAAATGATGTTCATCCAAATGTTTCCCAGTAGAGCGATAAAACCGCCCATTTTCATATTATTTTTCCTGTTTTGTACATTTACTTTTCTTGTAGTATATCATAAAGTTATATTCAAATCTATTTTTAGGTACACTACCTATTATTGATAACTGCGTTAATACTAACTACCTACTATGTTCGTTCTTTTGTCGTTTTTTTGTTTCCCTTTCGGGCTGGCTATGGCATCTAGGCCTTACCGCCAAGTCTTACGTTTATATGTTCTTCGTAGTTATTTTTATCTTTCTTCTTCATTTTACTTCATAGTCATGGTCAAGTCACCGTCAAGTCAAGTCTAATTCAGTTTTAGTAATATATGATGGTGGCTATTTTACTAAAACCTCAAGGGACCTCTCGAAAAATGACGATACACGCAATCATTTCATTTCACTTCACTTGTGCGGTTTACTCAAACAATATTACGCAAAACACCACCATAATCACATAATATTATTCAATTTAACACTAGTTTTGTAAAATAAATTGAGAGCACAACATCACTTTCTCAAGTTCCCGCCAAAAAGTCCTACCTACTATGTTCTTCACATGTCATAATAAATGCCACGTTTTGACTTTACGAAATGACAAATGACTTATTTAGCTAAGAACAAAATGATAATTGATGCTTGTGTTTGTCGCAGGCATAACGAATTTGATTTGTTTGTCACACTAACATTTATCTACAGCTCTCTAGAAAAACCGAGATAATTGACCTAAATGTAATATCGAGCCGATTTTGTAGAATTAGTACCTAGGCTACTTTATTATTTGTTGATCTTGCTTCGGATGACGAAAATTTACGTTCGCTCACTCATCCGTTGAGCTCTCGCAACTTATCAATCAGCATTGGCTTACCACATTCACGGGGCTTCAATCATGACTGCTCAGTGATTTTTACTATTTTCTTCCTTTTTAATATGAACTAAATGATCCATTCAACACTTTGTGTTTGTCGTTGGTCCGCAGTTTCTAATACCCACGAAGGCACGTCATAATATAGGGTTGTACATGAAAGCAACCTCTAAGAGGCCCACTTTAATCCTTTCACTATATGTATAGGGTTTCCATAATATTGTCTCGTTTGGATACATTTAAGGACGTCTAAAAGACAGAAAGAAAAGGTTTTTATTTGTATTTTTAATGAAAAAAAAATGAAAATTCACTTCAACATAAAAATAAACACACACACATGAGGATGGGCAGCAGCGTCCCAATTTTCATAAAGATAGCTCTAACTGCGCTCACCAACTGCGTGCCCAGCGTGGCGAGTATGGGCAAATGCCAAATGGTTCGTTCTGGAAATCTATAGGGGAGGCCATTTTCAGCAGTGGACGTCGTACGGCCGAAATGATGATGATAGCCTTTAGTAGAGATTTTAATTCATGCATTTAGATGATTACCCCCCAGTGAACGTCGGTCGTTATACAGGGTGCTTGAGACGGCAGCAAGGGCAGCTTCCTTATTGTTTCAAAATGCCAAGTCCGTTTACTGGATCCTAGTTCTAGAACAGTCGCAATCTTTGCGATTATTCAATGCGGAAATAGTTAAAGATTTATTCAGGCTATTTAAAGAACCATCTTCGTTTTATGCAATTTATCACCTTGATTAATCGATATTATAAATGTTATACATATTTCATCTGATTCACATAATTTATTTCAAAATGATCCTCGTTATTTCAATCTCTCTTTGAGTCGTTTTCCTCAAAGCGGGACGTTTTTTTTTTTTTTTTTTATACTACTAAAGTGGCAAACAAGCATACGGCCCACCTGTTGGTAAGCGGTTACCGGAGCCTATGAGCGCTTGCAATACCAGAGGCATCACGCACGCGTTGCCGACCCTATTATCGCCTATTATACCCTATACTCATCGCAGGAACACAACACTATTTGAAACAAATAATGTTATTTGGCTGCGATCTTTTGTAAGGCGGAGGAACCTCAGAACGGGAAAATCTCGCTGTGCCCCTAACTCCTCTTAAACGTGACCCTCTCCATGGATAACTTTATTCTTAACGATGATGCTGCGTCATCGGTGTCTGTTGCCGGCGAGATGTATGGCTTTGTGAAACTTGGAATCAATCTGGTCTGAAGGTCATACTCTGACCATCGCAACGGGCTTCTGTCTCGAGGCATCGAGGTCTCCCCTCGATTTTGCCAGAGATCACGAGCCTTTCGAAGTTGTCACTCGGTTTCCTTGCTATGTGCCCAAAATATTCAAGGACTCGTTGGAGGCAGATGGATTGGAGCCAAGTTGTGATTTCAATAAATAATTATCTCTATAATTTCAGCGTAGGACATCCACTGCTGAACGTAAGCCTCCCCCATAGATTATCAGCGCGAACGACCTTGTACGGCCTGCACCCTTACAATTATTTGGGGGGATTTGCCCATACTTGCCACGCTGGGTATGCGGGTTGGCGAGCGCAGATAGAGCTATTCTTGAAAGGGAACGCCGCTACTTATCCCCTAGCTTTTTTCCTTGGTCACCTCTTACGACATCCACGGGTAGTAATGGAGGGGTGTGGCATAGCGGTCGAGTGCCAGTCTGAGACACAAGGGGCTCGATTCCCGCTGCGGGACAAATGTTTGCACGATCTGCAAATATTTGTTCCGAGTCTGGGTGGTACGATGGTACTCGTGGTATTGATACCCACGACACAGGGAATCCTAGTGTAGGGTCAGGACTATGTATGTGACTGTTGGGTATTACTGGGTATGTCTTTTACACTATTTATAAATCAGTACCGCCTAAACGTTGAGCCGACGGACCGACACCACATAATGTGGGACAAGGGCACGAAGATGATGATGATAATTTATAGGTTATTGGAAACTGGAAAACTGGATAATAACTTTATCTAGGGTCAAGCAACTTCTTCTATTTACATACTAATAAATATCAACATTTATACTTTAGCACTAGCCGCATCCGGCGATGCAAAACGAGCCAAGGCAAAAAAGTACAGGGTGGACAAAAAGAGCACAACTAACATGTATTATACTAATCTTATACTAATAAATAACTAGTATTATACTAATCTTATACTAATAAATAACTAGTATTATACTAATCTTATACTAATAAATAACTAGTATTATACTAATCTTATACTAATAAATAACTAGTATTATACTATTCTTATACTAATAAATAACTAGTATTATACTATTCTTATACTAATAAATAACTAGTATTATACTAATACGAAAGGGGCTTATTTTATAAATAAAAAAGAAAAGGAAGAATAGTATTCTGTTTTTTTTTCCTGAACATCTATTTCCTTTACTTCCTTTTTCATATCAGTTGTGTTTGGTCAAATTACCGTATAACTAATATTATAAATGCGAAAGTTTGTGAGGATGTTTGTTGTTCAGTCACGCCGTAACGGCTCAACCGATTTTTTTTTATGTTATACGGAGGCAAACTGGCTTACGGCCCACCTGATGGTAAGCGGCTACCGTCGCCTATTGACATCTGCAACACCTGGAGCATTGCTAATGCGTTGCCTGCCCTGGAGAAATCTTTTTGTATTTTTATTAAAGCTCTTCATGTTGTAGGTTAGCGGGAAAACCTCGGAAGGAAGCTCATTCCACAATTTGCACGTATGGGGGAGAAAGGATCTCGTAAAGCGAGTGGTTCGAGATACCCACGTGTCGATGAGGTGTGGATGAGCCTTATTCCGGTGACGCGAGGTCCGATGGTAGAACCTCGATGCGGGTATGAGGTCAAATAGTTCCTCAGAACACTCACCATTCTAAAGCCGATAGAGCACACAGAGCGAGCCAATATCACGGCGCTGGCTCAAGGGCTCCAGCTTACTAGTGATTTCGTTGAAACTTGGACTACATAGAGTTCTTTATCTAGAATATCATATAGGCGATTTATCAAGGTACCACGCGATCAAAGCCGGCTGCAAGGAAGGAGTCTAGTTTTAGTGTACATGTGAATCTAGAAAATATTTCTTGCTATCGGTATGGTAGGTAGGAAGCCTAGCCTATGCCTATGCATGTAGTATATATTAATGGCTCGCTTATATGTCTAAGTAATTATCCAATGCACTTTGCATCCGTTCGAAAGTTCCAAGACGCAAAAAGGTGAGTCTGAGTAGGTACAGTCACTAACAAAAGTCAATGAGCACTTTCAAACTCCCACAATTCCTATACTGCTGCTGATAAGCTTAAGCAGTAATATATGCTAAAAATCGTTCTCTCTGGTTTATCTATGCAATGGCGGAGTGGTGGTAGTGACCCAGTCTTCCGATCCACAGGTCCTGATTCCCAGTCGTGCACCAATGGATTTTCCGTTCGGAAAATGTATGTGCGATATACTAGTTAGTTAACTAGCTCTCAAACGGTGAAGGAAAACATCTTGATGAAACCGGCATGTCCTAGAACCTAAAAGAAGACAGATGGCATGTGCACGAGAAAGCCTCTTAGACTTTAAATCCTTTCCTACACTGATTCTTTTATCGGCCATTATAGACCCTTTTCAGGGCCACCATACCGAACCTGGTCACTGACCTAATACAGGATAGTATTTTTCAAACTCTTTCTAATACAGGATGACCAAGCAAGGATCAGTGACAGGCTTTTCAGATTTTTCTTCTTCATTGGCCTCGAAAGTCATGAATGCGAGGTAGGGCACAGCGAGATTTTCTTGCTCTAAATTGGTGCAGCCCGCCTGAGTCCCTCCGCCTTACAGAAGATCGCAGCCAAATAACACCATTTGTTTCAAATATGTGTGGTGTTCTTGCGGTGAGTAAGGTTGCCAGAGCTCTTGAAAGGTTGGGGAGGTTCGGGGTCGGTAGCACGATCGTGATGCCTCTGCTATTGCAAGCGTTCATCGGCTACGGTAACCACGACGTAGGCTTGTTAGCTTCCTTAGTAGTATAAAATCGTCGACTTCGTCGGAGTCGTCGTGAATGAAGCAGAACCGACAGTATACCTACGATTAGTTTATGTAAGTCGTAGCATAGCTTATGTCGTGCAAATGTCGCGTGATGGCGTCGCTTCCTCGTTCTTGTATTATTTTTTATCGATAAACAATCATGCCGACTTCTGGGTGGAAGAAAATAGTAATCATACTTTCTGTGAGAAGTTAATGACATCAAAGTATCTTACAAACTTCATACATTTTGACTGGCCTCATAGCTCAGTTGGAAGTAACTCTGCCTTCTGCGCTAGAGGTTGCGGGAATTGATCCCGCACAGGACAAACATTTGTGTGATGAATACAGATGTTTGTTCTGTGTCTGGGTGTTAAATATGTATCTATTATGTATATCAGTGTCTGGTACCCATAGTACAGGCTTGGGATCAGTTGACCGTGTGTGATATGTCCGGAATATTTATTTATTTATTTATTATTTCTACAAAGTGTTCCGAAACTAAATATTTTTTTTGTCTTGTCTTGTTGTGTTTACATGTTATTATTTTGTTTGTCTACATAATTACTATGTAAGTTAAAAAAAATGTATCTGTTCTGTTCTGAACTCTCTAAGCACATGTAAATATGTCTAAAAAACTAGTCTACTATCCTGATAATATCCTGATAATCTATCAACAAAAAAAAAAAAATTAATAAACCCTGGTATTCTGATTCATTAATGTGTTTTTACTCCACTTATTTGTTGTGTTTACGTTTTTACTACATCAGACATTACTTTATTTTCTTTGATAATCCTCTCAAAGATTTTTTAAATTTCTCCAAAAACTTCGATTTACAATGTGATGGAAAAAAAACTATTTCAAATAAAAATAATGCCAGTCTGATATCAGTTTGGTAGAAGTGAAAAAATACTTAACAAAAAGCAAAGAAAAAATATGTTCATCAATTGAGATGACGAAGCCAGACCATTACCTTCGGATCGGAAAGTGCTAAGCCTTGTTCAAACGGCGTGCAATATGTCATCTGAAATTTATTTCAAAATGATCTTTATCTATACTGAATGAAGTCAATTTTGAGTTTGATTTTTAGGGGCTCGCGATACCGTTGACCTATATCATACGCCCTCAAATGTCAAACTCAAAATTGACATTCATCAGTACACGTAGGGACATTATTTCAACGAATTGAAATTTATTTATTCATATTAAAGGACTAGAATAAAAAAAAGTGCCGGGCGACGCAGTGTTAGAAGGCCCCCCGCATTGTAAAGGTTGTGGGAAGCCAGTGGTTGGAAGAGGCTCAAGACCGTTCGTCGTGGAACTCTTTGGGGGAGGCCTATGTCATGATGAATAAAAAAAATACAAATTAATTCTAGGATCAACAACCACAGCCAGTGTGCCCAAAAGGATGAAGATTTATTCGATGACATATCGCACACTGTTCGAACACGCTTTAGCTAAACCGGACATCGAGGAGACATAATGAATGCTGTAACGTCAAGCGGCACCTCACACGATGGTGAAAGTGAAATGAATATTTCGTGAAAGTGAAGTTCAACGACCAAAATCAGATAAAATAATTCACATCACTTATGTAACAGATTGGTTTTAAATTAGCGAAGAATGTGAAAGAGAAACTGACGTTATCTGATGGCGGGAATAGCAGCTAGATTAGCAATACGAAGAGTGCCTTATTAAAATATAAAACTTAAACGTTTATTTTGCGTCACAAACAGTCAAAATAAAATTTGAAAAAAGAATTGAAAAAAGAAAGAAATAATTTCTTTGGTAATTCAACGCGGGAATGCAGCCAGTGCTCTTGGCACCTTGCCGCTTGTGCAAAATTATTTGTTTAACTAGTTTCTATTTTACTTTGTAATTATTTGATTTTATATTTTATAGTAATGTATATAGTATGAATAATAAATAATAATTAACCCGTCAAAATAACAGATCCATTAGGTAAGGTTTATGTAGGTATTTCATTATTTTTTTGAAATAAACTAATTTTGTATTAATTCATAATTGTTTTTATATGGACATATTATTGTATTACCTAAATAAAAGATAATATTTATTTCAATATTTACACGGCCTCTTAGCCTTGTAGTCAAATACAGTGATTCCATATTTTGATTTATGAGCAAGCAATGTACTTGTTTTAATGCAAGTAAATCATTCATTCATTAAATTCGTTCGTGTGACTGCAATAACGGTTGTCACTCACGATTGGCTGAGTCTTAGGAGCTCATGTCACTGGACTCGCTGGTCTTCCGTGCCGCAGCCAGCGAGCGTAGCGGTGAATATTTAAGTTGTGGATAACAATTTCAATATACAAATACTACTGTAACTGTAGGTTACTATTTATTTATTTCTGGACTTTACTTAAACAATTAGAATTTTTGAATATTATATTGACATGTACTTGTTATATTCAATATTAAGTAAATTTAATTTATTTTTGCAATAATAATTTGTTGAATGTATTCTGATAATATGTGACATGAATAATTTGAAATCTGTTTTTATGGTTACTAACGTAGTTTATAGGTAGATAAATGTACCTACTAACAATTATGGTGAACAACCGAAATAAAAATAAATTGATTGAAATTGACTGTCACGACTGAATATTTAAGTTGTGGATAACGCTGTGGACTACATAATTAATAATTTGTCAGATAACTAGGCGTACGTTTAGTACTAAATCGGTGACGTTTTGGAAAAAGGCCAAGTCAAGAGTACCTACCCTAAACCAACGATGTATGAGGAATGTGATGAGGGTGAATGAAGCAAAAGAGGTATGTTAGGATCGTAGCAAGTGGAAAGCCGTGGTCTCTATCCTTCTGGGAAATAGGCGTGATTTTATGTATGTATCTATGTATGTTACATAAAAAATTATGTACCTACCTACTACTCATTGTACCTGTAATAGTGCCGTTGTTTGTTCTTAAATAAATAAATAAACAAAATCGATACCATTTTAGTTCAGTTAGTTACAGGTATTTAACGTACAAGTAAGCGAAGGCATACTGCCTAGTCTCTACTTTTCAACTAATTATCATACCGGTTTCCGTACATACTTGCCTACCCACAAAGATGTAGGAACTCTCCCTATTAGGTAGATACGTTTACAACTTGTTTGGCAAAACTTGTGTAGAGAAAATCTCGAAAGTCCGCGTGAAAGCCCTCGCTTGGCTCTTTTGCCTAGCTACTTAAAACAAGTTTTATGTTATAAAAATAAACTACAGCCTTCCCCACTAATATTAATTAAAATATATTGTGTGTATGTGTACTTTTTACCATAATTGTGATACAATCTTGAAATTTATAAAGGAAAGTCTTCTTTTTACTACAATGAAGAAAAAACCCCGTGTCAAAATTATATTATACTTACTCATAATATGTAAATCAGTTGTGGGTTCGAACCCAGACGAGCACCAATGAGATTTTCTAAAAGAAAAATTTAAGTGCACGTGCTTAAAACGGTAGAAAACCGGCATGTTATGTTCTAGTCTAAGACGACTAGAACATAAACATTCGCAGACATGTGTGCACGAAAAGAGCCCCTAAGAGTGGACTTTAATCCTTTCACTACACTGATTCTTTCACTGCCGGGCATATGCCTTTTTAGGGCCACTTCAACCTAGTCACTGACCTAATCCAGGATGACCAAGAAAGAATCAGTGACACGAAAAGCAATTAAGCAAGAAGAATTACTTAAATTTTCCGAGTGGAATATCCATTGGCGCTATCCGGGATATGAACCACGATCTGTGGATTGGAAGGCTACCACCACTCCGCCAGTCTCCGTCCAGCAATCCACCGTCAAATGATAGCGGTAGACGATGCAGACAGCAAGGTTATCATTATTGTAAAAGTGAGCTTGCAGCGAAAGTCGGGGAAATGCAGCGATCATTCAGTCGTACGCAGTCAAGTGAGAGTCTGTGCAGGTTATTAGGTAAAGCTAGACACGGTCTTTTTCGTCTATATATATATATATATATATATATATATATATATATATATATATATATATACACAAACAAGGTTATTCATACATGCATACATACATATATAAAATCAAGACTTTTTCCCAGAGGGGTATGCAATGTAGCTGCATTGCATACCCCTCAGGCAGGCAGGCACCATGCTTTCTAAACAACCTTACGGCCCACCTTTTGGTAAGCGGTTACCGTAGCCTATGAGCGATTGCAATACCAGAGGCATCACGCCCGCGTTGCCGACCCCGAATCCCCCACCCTAAAGAGCTCTGGCAACCTTACTCACCGCAGGAACACAAATAATGTTATTTGGCTGCGATCTTCTGTAAGGCGGAGGTACCCAGGCGGGCTGCTCCAGTTTAGAACGAGAAAATCTGGCTGTGCTCTACCTCCTCCTAAAAGGTACTGAGGTAGGAACGATACTGACATACCTCTTTTGCTTCATTCACTCTCATGCCTCATGCATGCTTGTCGGTTTAGGGTACCTACTCTTGGCCGATTACAGATTGGTCACCGGTTATTCATACCATCATCCCGGGGGTCTTTCTACAAAGACAAATAGTAGATTTTTTTCTACTTTCTAACAACAAAATGTAAAAACTTAAAAACTTATTAAAATAGTTATTATAATAAATATTAAAATAGAATTAAAAACTTTGTACTATAATTATAAGTTTATCTTTACCTTTTAGTTTAATTGTTATTTGTTACTCTTTCAGCTTTATTAATTATGCATGCAGTGTTTACCTTTAAGTGATTGTGCAATTAGATTAAAACAGTACAACATTGTACCTATCTCCTGTATCGTATTTCATGTATCGTTGTAACAATTGTTGGTAGACCATAATAAATAAAATAAAATAAAAAATAAAATGAAAGAATATTGCAAAACAGGTATTATAGGTATAATATAACGTATACGTAACGTAAACAGTACAATTTATTAAAAACAAATGTAATAAAAAATAATGTAAAAGTATATCACTGTAAATACTTAGTACCTACCTACGTTAATTGTACGAATACGTACAAATTAAAACTATTGTTCGGCTTCAAGATTGCCATCTTAAACAGCTGATTGATAGCGTTTGAACTTATTTGACCCCAAACCGGCTGATTTTTGCAGAGTTTTTCAATTAATCTACAAAAGTAGTAGAACAAACTTTATTAGCGAAGGTAAGCCCGAACCGGGCGAACGAAGTGTGGGAAGGCCACCCGCCCAATGGAACTTATCACGTAGGTAATTTAGCCGTTTCAATAACAAATGATAAGGTAATCCCGCGTCATTTTATAAATGCATCATATCAATCAATCACTTAATCTATTCACATTATAATGAATTAACTTTAAATTATCAATAACTTATTTAATCATTGATTGAACACTTAATTTCTCAGTCGGTAATTACTAGTATTATTATCATAAGCTTAGGTCAATAAAATTTGTACACAATCAAACATCCATCATGCGATATTTTGTTTCATAATAATTACGAACTCCTTATTCTATCCTACTAATATTATAAAATGCGAAAGTTTGTGAGGATGTTTGGGTGTTTGTTATTCAATCACGCCGTAACGGCTCAACCGATTTTGATGAAGCTTGGAATATAAAGAGTTTTTCACCTAGAATAGCATATGCCTAGGCTACTTTTTATGTAGGTACACCACGCGAATGAAGCCGCTGGCGGAAGCTAGTTTCCAAAAAAAAAAATATGGCCAATTCCACCAACAGTTTTCCATCTAATTATCATCTAAGGTTCTTCTTCTTCTTCTTCTTGTCGTGTCACTGATTCTTTCTTGGTCCATGAGGACCAAGGAATGATGATGCCATCTAAGGTAAGTAAGCAGGAGGTGTCAGAAAATAGAAGGATTGTCAAAACGTCGTTGCCCCTGCTGTAACAACCTTAGGTGAGTAGGCTTGCTCAGTAAATATCAGCCAAGTCGGCCTTATCCACAGGAAAGACTAAGCTGCGATGTTTTCCTTCACCATTTTGAGCACAATATGAACGCATACCTTCGAATAAAAATATCAATTAGAGTCTGTCCAATTACAGAACACCGAACCTCAGCGTACAGTCGCTTCTTCCCTATTACTCAATTATATAATCGCGCAAATAAAATACTCGATATCTATGGTCTCAACAAGCACGTTTTGAAGAAAGAGCTTACCACATGGCTTCTGCAACAAAACTACAACACCACTGAAGAACTTCTGAGTCACTATAGATAATAATTGTAGACTCTACATCCCACCATCCTCTTTCCCCATCTTGATTTTTCCCCTTTTCCCTATTAACCACCAACTATTATTTCTTTATAATTATTCTATTACAGAGCGGTTACAAAACATACACACACACTCACATATACACACATATTCAAATACACACGCACTCACACACGTACACCTCTACATAAACTACTCGTACTACTCACCCACCTGCGCTCACACTGTCATAACTTAAGTTGGTACCTACAGCATACAACTTAACCTGGCTATACCAACACTCTCACGTTCATAAGTACCAGTCCACCTATCTCACTGAACCCCCCGCCCCCCTACATTTACACACTCCCTCACTCAAACACCACATAACTATTTACATACAACAAATGCTACATCACCAGAGCAGTGACACGCGGCAACAAAGACTAGGCGGTGAGGATAGAAACCGACCCCTGAGATACAGTTTATAACTACATAGTTTGGGGGCTGGAATACATCCAACCCGCACATCTCTGTTGTCGACGAATTTAGGTTTAAGTTATTTAAACGGTTGTCTGGCAGAAATCGCAAACCGCGATAAGACCGCCGATTGTAGGACCTTATCTTAGACTTATAAGCCATTTTGTATAAACTGTGTTTTCTTTTTTTAAAGGTCCTCAATAAAGTTTTTTTTTTATTTCATCAATTGGACCACGGACGAGATTTGAACCTAGTCCTTCGATCTAAAGTCGAGGCACTAGGCCAACACGGCTAAAAACTGTTGCTGAAATTCAGCTTCATTGTTTTGAGGATAGATAGGTACCCACTTATGCCTCTTCATTTTTAGGGCTCCGTACCTCATTTGGAAAAAAGGAACCCTTATAGGATCACTTTGTTGTCCGTCTGTCTGTCCGTCTGTCAAGACCCTTTTTCTCAGAAACGGCTAAAAGTATTAACTTGAAATGTATAAATGTATACCAATTTATACCACCTATTAAGGTCTGTGGGCTTATGGTGCCATATAAAAATCAAAGCTCTAGCTTAATGCATTTAAAAGATATGGTAATGAATGTATAGTTTTTGTATGGAAATGGCAAAAATGAAAAACCTCTAGGGTATTGTGCATTCCAAAATTAAGATTACAAAAAGTAAATGGGTCTTTTATGGGAAATATGGTCAGATTTTATAATAAACTTCCGGTAAACGCGACGCAACTTCCTATTAGAAGATTTAAAGTGTACATAAAGAATAATCTTATTAAGAAAGCGTACTATAAACTAAATGATTATATAAATGTTAAACCGCATGGCCTGAAGTCGCTCTGCCCCTCAACAGCTAAAATGCCTTTTCTTTTGAGCCTCACCTAGTTCGATCGGCACCACTGCTTCGACTGAAGCTTTAAATTCCATTTTGTGAAAAAGGATCATCGAAAAAAATGATAGGCACCAAGCCGTGTTTGTTGCCTGATTCTTCAAGGCTTGGTCGCGAGGAACAGGCATAGCTTCACTTAATTTCTAAGACGTTTCAAAGTGATCCTAGTGATTTTATTGAAATAAACGCCTTTTGACTTTGACTTTGACTTTGGTACTCGGACTTGTCAGGTAACTGGACCGCACAATTCTGAAATTTGGAATGCTAGGAGCTATTGTAACACAAGTAAAGGGAAAAGTCTGAAATGGAGGTATTTCGAAGTTTTTTAGGAAACAAAGTTATATTTGCGGTCAATGTCCTATAAGGACTACGTGAGCGACCGCAAATATAAGTTTGTCAATTCCTACATTTACAATTTTTATTTTCTGACCCCGTGTTTGGATTTTCTGGTGCACTACCGGAGTTCTCGCACTTGACCGTCTTTATTTTATGTAGGTACATAACTTTACTGATCATCTACTCCATGGTAGCTGATTGATTAGGTGATTACTGATTAGTGAGAAATCCGTCATTAAGGTATTTTAATTAAACATTCCTTATCATAAAATATCTCGTAATTTGAAGTACCTGTGTATTTACCTACCGTCTGCGTTATAAATTAGCCGATAAAGATTATATTTATGTGTTCAAAAATAAAAATTAACAAATTAATTTACATAAACATCTCTTGTAGATTGTGTCTTAAACGATTCTTAGGTACCTAACCTACCCAGAATGAATGGATATGATTTTAAACAATTTTTAGGTAGGTCATTTGCACTTATAAAACAGGATATTTTTAAGTATTTGTGAGTTAATTCAATATCAGGTAACGAACAAACTAGCAAATTGTGGTAAATATCCCACTTAATAATAAATTATATTAAGTGAAAATTTTAAAATGATCCCGTCTGCGTCAATCCCTTACGAATCGCAAGCTCCTAAAATTCAAACTAAAAGTAGACTTTATTCTGTGGCGATAGGGTCCTTTTGAAATAAATTTTTAGATGACATACCGCACGCCCCGCTCGGCAAGGGCAAAAATTGTAAATGTGGTATCATCATAAAAATTATGAAATATGTAGGATATTTCATAATTTTCATTTCAATTTTCACACAGACGAAGATAGTTCACAGTAGAGTTGAAAATGGCACAAGTTGATGTATATTTTTTGAGGTTTTGCTGTGTAGGTACATCTTTATTTTCAGTATTGTGACTGTATTCAGATGAGAGAGACAAAGGGGGCCGCCAGAGGTAAATAAAATATGTACATGGCATGAATGCCCAAAATCTTACCTACCGGAATTCTTATTTTTAGAGCATCACTCTTAAAAACCTTAAAAATTAGGGTAAGTAATAATCTAGAATTTAGTATTTAAATGTAATAATCTACAAAAAAATGCAGCTAAGTTCATGTCAGCCCACGTATTGTGAAGGGTTCCTCACATCTTAACCCTACTGTATTGTTTCAGACCTATGAAAAACGGAAGATAAGATTTTTTGCTAAAAATATTAATTTGATGACTAAACGACAAGAAAATAAAGTGCGAGTAGGACCCTTAGGCTCCAGTACCATTTACTTATTTTTTACTATTTTTTATTTAGGAGGAGGTAGGGCATATAGTGATTTTCTCGTTCTAAATTGGAGCAGCCCGCCTGGAGAGGTACCTCCGCCTTAAAGAAGATCGCAGCCAAATAACATTATTTGTTTCAAATAGTGTTGTGTTCCTGCGGTGAGTAAGGTTGCCAGAGCTCTTTAGGGGGAGGGGGGTTCGGGGTCGGCAACGCGTGCGTGATGCCTCGGGTATTGCAAGCGCTCATAGGCTACGGTAACCGCTTATCAACAGGTGGGCCGTATGCTTGTTTGCAACCTCAGTTGTATAAAAAAAAATATACGTTGTCGGAAAATCGAGATCCCAAGTGCAAGAAGTAATAAACTTATATTTTACGGTCTCTCACGTAGTTCACTGGATAACATTAACCGCAAATATTAGTTTGTTCGTAATACTCCACCAATTTGAAATTTATCTTAGCCAGATCCTGACCGCAAAATCCTGGCCTTTTTCAAGTTACATACATAGACACACACATACTTCACCTTCCAATTTTATGGGTAAAAAGTCTAGACTTTCCTTTTTTTATGTCATGAACGATCTTAGCATTCCAAATTTCAGAATTGTGAGGTTACTGAAAGTTCCCAAGAGGTTTTTCATTTTTTCCATTTCCATGTTATAATTAGATACTTACTTACTTATTCATTGTCATAATTATCTGTGTAATGCATTGAGCTAGAAGCTTTTTTAAAGAACTACAGTTCACAGATATTTTATTTATAAATTTAAGTTGATACCTTTAGTTGTTCATGAGAAAAACGCTAAAAAATGGGGGAAAGCAAACGACGAACAACAAAGTGGTCCTATAGGGATTCCGGAACCCTAATAATCAATGTCCCGTACCTACGCCTGGAGCGTCTGAATTGCTGAACGAATTGCAAAATTGCTGAAATATGTTAGGTTAGTACCCTAGTGAGTACCCTAAACCGACGAGCATGTATGAGGAATGTGATGAGAGTGAATGAAGCAAAAGAGATATTTTAGGATCGTAGCAAGTGGAAAACCGTGTCTCTGCCTACCCCTCTGGGAAACAGGCGTGATTCTATGTATGTATGTATTTATGTTAGGTTCAAAAATGAACTTAGAAGGAACAGAATCAGCCTGCCCTACCCTACCTAGTGATTTTTATAGCCGTCGCAATTGCGATTCGTAATTTAGGAGAACTTTTTTTCCCCCGTTTTTTCCGATGTCGTGGTCCCTGGTAACCAAAACGGGCTAAAGGTAAGTGTATCAACACAAGTAGCGTCCCACACCATAAGCGTACTCTTCTCCCAAGGGACCAAAGTCATACAGTCAGGCCGCTTACCATCATCACGTAGCAGACCATTCGGTTCGAGAATGGCTGGGACGTTAATGCTGGTAAGAGCCCGGCGGATGATGTCATTAAGGCTAGCGTGGCGGGATATTCTTCCGGCAGCCCTAGTGCACGATAATCCGTGGTGACCGAGCTGATCGACCGCCGTACCACACTGGCACTGATGAGGTGCACAACAACGCGCACCCAACCGAAGACAGGTTGCAAGACGGAAGGTGACAGAATCCATTAGAGTTCCAATATTATGTGAAGGAAGTGCTTGCAGCCAAAGTCCAAACTCCCATTTAGAAACGGCTAGGAGACGGGCACGATCTGCGGAGCATAAACACGTTTGTAACAGACAATTCCGTGTCAACTCGCACAGAGGCCCGTCCCATTGCCGTTGAGATGAAAGAGACCGGGGAGGAGCAGTATTAGGGCAAGCACTATGTCAAGCGTTTCTAGCCTCGTCTAGATAAGAAATTTGAAGATTGGTGCCAGAAAGAGCCAAAGCAGACGGAGATAGAATTTTCCCAACCAAAGAGCTTGTGCTATAGACGGAAGACAAGAACGCTGGTAGAGATACACTTGAAATTTTCCGTTTACCTAAGCCCCCCAATTTGACAGGCAGGGAGGCCTGCAACCGCGCCCTGTCATCCAGATCTATATTCAAAACCGACGATAAAGTATTCTTTATAATATTGTCCAAGCCTTCCACCAGCTCGCTGTGTTTCCACAGTTGGCAACATCTTAAAGTAAATTTAAATAAAAAAAAAAATTTTGGTACAAAAAGGCAAAACCGAATTATTGTAAAAGCCATATGACTGTTAATTTTAAGTAATCGGTCCGAGGTGGTATTAAAATTTTGAATTTTCTCATCAACATCTTTACTCCTGTTAATTTAGTTTGACTTTTAAAAGCTTATGATATCTGAACCCCACACCGTCAAATCTCAAACCCAAAACTGACTTTTTTCGGTAGAGGTAAGTATCATTTTGAATCGCATTCCGTTTGAATACGGCTTAAAAGCTCGATTATTTTATATTGTTTTACCATAAATTGTAAAATGGGAATGGCAGTTTCAATTATGCAATGTCAATACCTCTTGGGGCAGTTGGCAATACTCTGACACAATCTACCTAATCGATTGTTATTATCTCGTAACGGACTGTGAGATTGCAGATTGTTTTATGGAGTTTGCAAATATTTTATTTCTTTATTATTTTATTAGGTAGGTATTAGATCTGACATCGTATTACATAACTAGATAGTGAGCTTAGAATAACTACGCTATTGTGGTTGTGGTTTGCTTGTCATGTCAAAATTTAGATGACAAAAAACTTTGGGAGTTTATAATATGCTCAAACTTGATTATTAATAAAGATAAAACTTACTTAAAATGAAATTTCAGAAAGGATTTCAATGAATAAATCAATTTTGAAGTTTGAATGTTTGGTAGTAAGGATATTTGGGCTAGCTCTCCCGGGTTGGGAAACATCCACTATCTTTGCATGCCGCTCACTAAATACCAAGATAAAGAAAATAAATAAATAAATAAAATACATTTATTTCAGACAGCAAAAAATCAATTCAGGTCCATAATATGTTAGTCACAAAGTTTTCTTAGTCTATGTTAGTAGTATTCATGAGAGTTATAATTGAAAATTTAGGAATAATTTAAAACACTGCAATCACTCAATGATGTTGCTATTTCATCATTATTTGATTACAGTGTTTGAGAAACGGGCTATCCCATTTATTGGATAGTGCATTCAGGATGGTGTTGGGACTCCCGTGCAGCCTGCAGAGCAACGAAGCGACTTTCTTCCGCATGCATGCATGGAAGCCGTCCGTGCGGACCTCCGCGACATACCGGATACGCTGCAGAACCGCGGAAGCCCCAGCAGCATCCTAAATGCATTATTATACTGGACACGAAGGGTGTTGCTTTTTGAACCTACGAACCAACATATTGCCTCTTACAGCCAACGCCCTTCGCTCTCTTTCTATGTCTAACTCATCACTGAGGTTGTCACTTACAATGTGACTCAGATATTTGAATTGGGTAACTCTCTTTAACACAGATCCATTCAACATAACGGGTGGCACCTCATTCGTTTTCATTCCCTTAGGTGAAAAAACCATGAACTCGCTCTTTTTGACATTGTATTGGAGACCATGACTCCCAGCATAATTTTCACATGTCACCAACAGTTTCTTAAGGGCACTGATAGATGGTGCCAGCAGCACCATATCGTCCGCATAGCTAATATTGTTTACACATATTCCGTCGATATAGCATCCGATTGGCTGCCTGCTGAGACCATCTATCAGGTTGTTTACATAAAGGTTAAACAGGTGGGGTGAAGATACTCTCCCCTGTCTCACGCCACGTTCCAGTCCATATGCATCAGACAACGTCCCTGCCCACTTCACTTGATTAGTTTGATTGCTGTACCAAAATTCAAGAACAGAGCAAATTTCTTTAGGCAAACTAGTCTCGCGTAGCTTTCGCCACAGTATATCGTAACATACTGTGTCGAAAGCTCGCGAGAGATCTAGGAAACAAGCATTGACCGGTGTCCGTCTATCCACGTAGTACCTAACAGTATTCTTAAAGCCAAGAATAGTAGTATCCGAAAAAAATTGCTGGAGGATTGATTATGTGTCCTTTTAAAAAAAAAACAGTACAACGATTTACAAGTAGGCAAGTAAATCTGTTATCCATACGACGACACTGTACCGACTAGCCTATTGCGTTCTCTCCATACCATCAATAAAACATTCTACATAAACATAAACCTAATTGTATGGATAGGTAAGTAATGAATTCCTACAGATTATCAGAAACATTTAGCTACCTACGAAAACAACAAAACATTAAACTGATAAAATAATTATTGACCAGTCATTATGAAAACATGGAATAGTAGAGAATATTAATGCAGATTAAAAAAATATTTACGACAGTAATTGATACGTATATTAGTTACAAACAATAATTGCAGTAAAATTATTAAGACCAGGGACCGGCATGCCTCCTGACGTGAGCCTCAACGTTTGCGGCGGCCATAGGGGTGTATGCGTAGAAGCTGTTAGGATGCCAGTTGATGTTAGCGGGGATGCCGGAGTCGTGATTACTGTTGTGGAGTATGTTGTTGAAAGGTAGTAAGTGGCCGGCGGGGTTAGGGACGCCGGCGGCGAAGCCCCAGGCGCGACGCGAGTTGATGAACGCGTTCCTCTCAACGTAGACACGCGCGCCGACTCCGACTCCGATACCGTAACTCCTGATGTCGGTGTACAGGTTGTTGAGTACGTGCACCTGCCCGAACCTGACCCTGGGGTTTCGCTGGGTGGTTCCTCGGTACCAGTTCAAGTAGAAGGTGACCCTCAACCTGCCGACGTCCTGCGCTGCGTTATTATCGGCGTGTCCAACCAAAGTGACCATGTTGTGGTTTTTGAAAATGTTGTTGGAGATCGTGATTAAGGTGGCGGCTCGCTTTATGTCGATCAAACCGTCGTGTCTTCTCCTGTCATCGGGGGTGTTAGCGGAGTTCCACGGGTCATCGGCGAACTCGCAGTGGTCGATCCATATTCTCTGACTGTTTTCGATGCCGATATTGTCGATTTCGGAAAAGGCGCCGGGCCTCTGAGAGATGATGCCGCCGTTGCCGTTAGGCTGCTCGCCGGGCGCGTACGACAGAGCGTTGTAGAATCTGATATTCTGTATGATGACATGCTGTTGGTTGCGTAAATTAACACCTCCTCCGATAATTTCAGCGTTGTTGAGTCCGATGAGGGTTTTGAAAGGACCGCACTGTACGCCTACACCTGGAGAGCCATTAAAGAGCTGGGTTAGGTCAATACGGCCTCTGACATAGACGATCCTCGGGGCAACGGTGTTGAGGGCATCGCGGAGTGCCCAGGGGTCCCAGACGGTCCAGACTGCGCCGCCCCGGCCGCCGATGGTGCCGAAGCCGAAGCCAGCCAAGCATTCGCCGCATTGGACTCCCTGTTGCCGATGTCAGTCGGCAGTGCTGTCGCCGCGAGAACCACGGTGGACAGAACAATGAAGTACTTCATGGTGAAGTTTTTTTAATGAATACAACACACCTTGCACTTATATAGACGGCTAATCTTAATTTAATGATAATACCTAAGAAAGTTATTTATAAATTAGAGTTCTGTAGTTCGATTACTTTCGTCGATTGGAGAGCCTGTAGAGTTTATACATTCGACGGCTCATCCCAGAGGCCCAAGTGAGAAATGTTCGAATGTGATGAAAAGTGACTAACTTGCTGTTGTATGGTGTTACGTATATTATATGACAAGCTACCTATTCAGTTTCCACCATACACCGGTGGCACGTGAGTAACTCATGAACGTTACAAACTTGGGACTCAGCTCGTTACAGCTTGATAACATTTCTGTAACCTTAAACGATTATCTTCATATTAATTTCACTATACATAATCTCTGTTTGTCGTATATTTGAATCAATTAAGTAGGGTCAATATAAATTACTAAGGAACCCTACACAATACGTGGGCAGACATGCACTTGGCTGCATGTTTAATAAGTTTATGTAGATAAGACATCCATCAAAGTTGTTTTTAGATAGATATTTAGTGACAGATTATGATAGACAGTTCATTCCATATGTTATTTGAACAACAAGTGCCATGTTTTTTTTTATTTTTTTGTGCCCTAATTTTTCTTTCTATTCATTTTTATGGTGTTCTTTTTTACCTAAAAACATTAAGATTAATTCAATGAAAAAATTTTGAATTTGATATCAGGACGTCTGATCGAAGCGACGCGTGACCCGAGAGCTGGCTCTTATTTGGCCCAGCGCATTAGCATTGCCATCCAGCGTGGCAATTCCGCCAGCGTCTTGGGGACGCTTCCGACTGGTAGTGATCTGGATCAGTTGAGCTATCTATAGATCGTTTGTAACGGTCTTTAGATGGCTCAACTGTTTCTTGTGTATTTTGTAAATATTAACTTGTATAAGTTTTAAGTTTCTTTGTGTAAATAAAAGATTTATATTTCCAAAAGTCGTATAACAAACTTCAAAATGTATTGCCTGAAATACATGTAGGTAGGAAAGGAGGTGTTAGTGTCGTTTTATATTGGAAACAATGTTTCTGCCATGTTATGGCGGCGTGCAATATTTTGTATTGGGTTAGATACAATTTAAAAGCTTTACAAGGGTCTTAATAACTATACTCTACATGTTAATTCATTATGTTGCTATAATTACGTTTTATGTTATCTTTGGTTTTGCCCTGTTACTGTGTTTTTTATAATTAAGTTTAATGTATATCGTATTTTTAACCGACTTCAAAAAGGGGGAGGTTCTCAAGTCGGCTTTTTTTTTGTGTGTTTGTTACTCGATATCTCCGCAAATAAAAAACCCATTTTGATAATTCTTTCGCTGGTGTATAGTGTATGATCCCGGGGTGGTCCCATAATATTACAATCTAGCCAAGTAGGCTAATGAGTAATTTGACTTTGACATAGTTTTATAAAGTAAATTATAACTAAGAATGTGTCCAATAGCACTTTTCTTACAGTTTCTATTTAAGGGGAAGACACTTTGTTATTGTTCTTCTGTGTTCTTTATAACTAAATAAGTAGTCAAAGGAGTTTTTGTAACACAATTATAGGAAAAAGTCTGAAATTGAGGAATTTCGAAGTATTTTGGGAAACAAAGTTATATTTGCGGTCAATGTCATACAATGACTACGTGAGCGACCGCAAATATAAGTTTGTCAATTCCTACATTTACAATTTTTATTTTCTGACCCCGTGTTTGGATTTTCTGGTGCACTACCGGAGTTCTCGCACTTGACCGTCTTTATTTTATGTAGGTACATAACTTTACTGATCATCTACTCCATGATAGCTGATTGATTAGGTGATTACTGATTAGTGAGGAATCCGTCATTAAGGTATTTTAATTAAACATTCCTTATCATAAAATATCTCGTAATTTGAAGTACCTGTGTATTTACCTACCGTCTGCGTTATAAATTAGCCGATAAAGATTATATTTATGTGTTCAAAAATAAAAATTAACAAATTAATTTACATAAACATCTCTTGTAGATTGTGTCTTAAACGATTCTTAGGTACCTAACCTACCCAGAATGAATGGATATGATTTTAAACAATTTTTAGGTAGGTAATTTGCACTTATAAAACAGGATATTTTTAAGTATTTGTGAGTTAATTCAATATCAGGTAACGAACAAACTACCAAATTGTGGTAAATATCCCACTTAGTAATAAATTATATTAACTGAAAAGTTTAAAATGATCCCGTCTGCGTCAATCCCTTATGAATCGCAAGCCTCTAAAATTCAAACTCAAAGTAGACTTTATTCTGTGGCGATAGGGTCCTTTTGAAATAAATTTTAAGATGACATACCGCACGCCCCGCTCGGCCAGAACAAAAAATGTAAACGTGGTATCATCATAAAAATTATGAAATATGTAGGATATTTCATAATTTTCATTTCAATTTTCACACAGACGAAGATAGTACATAGTAGAGTTGAAAATGGCACAAGTTGTATATATTTTTAGAGGTTTTGCTGTGTAGATACATCTTTATTTTCAGTATTGTGACTGTATTAAGATGAGGGAGACAAAGGGGGTCGCCAGAGGTAAATAAAAAATGTACATGGCATGAATGCCCAAAAATTTTACCTACCGGAATTCCTATTTTTAGAGCATCACTCTTAAAAACCTTAAAAATTAGGGTACGTAATAATCTGGTATGTAGTAAATAAATGTAATAATCTACAAAAAAATGCAGCTAAGTTCATGTCAGCCCACGTATTGTGAAGGGTTCCTCACATCATTGTTTCAGACCTACGAAAAACGGAAGATAAGTTTTTTTGCTAAAAATAATATGTACATCATCGTCTAAGGTATTAAAACGCTGTTACAGACTGGCATGAGCCATCGATTGTACCCAATCTGCCGGCTAAACAATCCATCAAGGTATTCGAACTACAGAACTCTAATTATAAATAACGTACTTAGATATTATTAGATTAGCCACCTATATAAGTGCAAGAAGTGCTCTACTGATTAACCAAAATTTTATCATGAAGTACTTCATTGCTCTGTCTGCCGTGGTTCTCGCGGCGACAGCACTGCCGACAGACATCGGCAACAGGGAGTCCAATGCGACCTTCTTTAACGCCGGCTTGGCTGGCTTCGGCTTCGGCACCATCGGTGGCCAGGGTGGCGCAGTCTGGACCGTCTGGGACCCCTGGGCACTCCGCGATGCCGTCAACACCGTTGCCCCGAGGATCGTCTACGTTAGAGGCCGTATTGACCTAACCCAGCTGTTCAATGGCTCTCCAGGTGTAGGCGTACAGTGCGGTCCTTACAAAACCCTCATCGGACTCAACAACGCTGAAATTATCGGAGGAGGTGTTAATTTACGCAACCAAGTTCATGTCATCATACAGAATATCAGATTCTACAACGCTCTGTCGTACGCGCCCGGCGAGCAGCCTAACGGCAACGGCGGCATCATCTCTCAGAGGCCCGGCGCCTTTTCCGAAATCGACAATATCGGCATCGAAAACAGTCAGAGAATATGGATCGACCATTGCGAGTTCGCCGATGACCCGTGGAACTCCGCTAGCATCCCCGAAGACAGGAGAAGACACGACGGTTTGATCGACATAAAGCAAGCCGCCACCTTAATCACGATCTCCAACAACATTTTCAGAAACCACAACATGGTCACTTTGGTTGGACACGCCGATAATAACGCAGCGCAGGACGTCGGCAGGTTGAGGGTCACCTTCTACTTGAACTGGTACCGAGGAACCACCCAGCGAAACCCCAGGGTCAGGTACGGGCAGGTGCACGTACTCAACAACCTGTACACCGACATCGGGAGTTACGGCATTGGAGTCGGAGTCGGCGCGCGTATCTACGTTGAGAGGAACGCGTTCATCAACTCGCGCCGCGCCTGGGGCTTCGCCGCCGGCGTCCCTAACCCCGCCGGCCACTTACTACCTTTCAACAACATACTCCACAACAGTAATCACGACTCTGGCATCCCCGCTAACATCAACTGGCATCCTAACAGCTTCTACGCATACACCCCTATGGCCGCCGCAAGCGTTGAGGCTCACGTCAGGAGGCATGCCGGTCCCTGGTCTTAATTATTTGTCTACATGCATCTTGCAATGATTGTATGTAACACATCTACTGATATAAAATTTGTTTACTCGTGGACATTATTATCATATTATGTCCATGGTTCCTTCACTTTGAATTAACTACCTACTAAAACCATAGGATATAGTATGAAATATATAAGTACATAAAAATCGAAAAGTTTAATATGTTTATTTTAAAGTATTGTCTAGGATTGAGGGAAAATGGGATAGTACCTTATACATATATTATATAATAGTCTTTTTATTTAGTTTTCGAGAAGTAAAAAGTTTAAAGGAAGTTAATTTAAAACAATATTTCGAAACAAAATTACGACAGCATGATAGAGAGAGAGAAAAATATAGTAGAAAATGTAGGAACGAATTTGGGAATGGAGCGCTATCGTTATCTTCCTTTTTGCAGATCATTTTCACAGATTATGATGACTAAACGATAAGAAAATAAAGTGCGAGTAGGACTCTGGCCCTTAAGCTCCAGTACCATTACACGTTGTCGGAAAATCGAGATCCCAAGTGTAAGAAGTAATAAACTTATATTTTACGGTCTCTCACGTAGTTCACTGGATTACATTAACCGCAAATATTAGTTTGTTCGTAATAGCTCCACCAATTTGAAATTTATCTTAGCCAGATCCTGACCGCAAAAACCTACAATCTGTAAATTATTTGCAAATCGTTAGAGGCCTTTTTCGGGTTTCAGACACATACATACCTTTATCACCTACCAAGTTTATGGGTAAAAAGTCTAGACTTGCCTTTTTTTATGTCATGAACGATATTAGCATTCCAAATTTCAGAATTGTGGGGTTACTGAAAGTTCCCAAGAGGTTTTTCATTTTTTCCATTTCCATGCAAAAATTAGATACTTACTTACTTATTCATTGTCATAAGTATCTGTGTAATGCATTGAACTAAAAGCTTTTTTAAAGAACTGTAAAGTTCACAGATATTTTTTTTTATAAATTTAAGTTCATACCTTTAGTTGTTCATGAGAAAAACGCAAAAAAATGGGGGAAAGCAAACGACGAACAACAAAGTGGTCCTTTAGGGATTCCGGAACCCTAATAATCAATGTCCCGTACCTACACCTGGCGCATCTGAACTGCTGAACGATTTGCAAAATATTTGCTGAAATAGGTTAGGTTTTTTTCCCTGTTTTTTCCGATGTCGTGGTCCCTGGTAACCAAATCGGGCTAAAGGCGTGCAATATGTCATCTAAAATTTATTTTAGATCCTGTTAATAGAGTTTGACTTTTAGGAGCTTATGATATCTGAACCGCACACCGTCAAATCTCAAACCCAAAACTGACTTTTCTCGGTAGAGGTAAGTATCATTTTGAAAAGAATTTAAAGAAATATCACAGACAAATCGCATGCCGTTTGAATACGGCTTAAAAGCTCGATTATTTTATATTATTGTTTTACCATAAATTGTAAAATGGGAATGGCAGTTTCAATTATGCAATGTCAACACCTCTTGGGGCAGTTGGCAATACTCTGACACAATCTACCTAATCGATTGTTATTATCTCGTAACGGACTGTGAGATTGCAGATTGTTTTATGGAGTTTGCAAATATTTTATTTGTTGTAGGTAGGTATTAGATCTGACATCGTATTACATAACTAGATAGTGAGCTTAGAATAACTACACTATTGAGGTTGTGGTTTGCTTGTCATGTCAAAATTTAGATGACAAAAAACTTTGGGAGTTAATAAGTGTATGCACAAACTTGATTATTAATAAAGATGTAAAACTTAAAACTTCCTTAAAATGGAGTAGATTTAAGACATTTCAGAAGCGATTTCAATGAATAAATCAATATTGAAGTTGGAATATTTGGTAGTAAGGATATTCGAGCTAGCTCTCCCGGGTTGGGAAACATCCAATATCCGCTCACTAAATACCAAGATAAAGAAAAAAATTGCTGGAGGATTGATTATGTGTCCTTTTAAAAAAAAAACAGTACAACGATTTACAAGTAGGCAAGTAAATCTGTTATCCATACGACGACACTGTACCAACTAGCCTATTGCGTTCTCTCCATACCATCAATAAAACATTCTACATAAACATAAACCTAAGTGTATGGATAGGTAAGTAATGAATACCTACAGATTATCAGAAACATTTAGCTACCTACGAAAACAACAAAACATTAAACTGATAAAATAATTATTGACCAGTCATTATGAAAACATGGAATAGTAGAGAATATTAATGCAGATTAAAAAAATATTTACGACAGTAATTGATACGTATATTAGTTACAAACAATAATTGCAGTAAAATTATTAAGACCAGGGACCGGCATGCCTCCTGACGTGAGCCTCAACGTTTGCGGCGGCCATAGGGGTGTATGCGTAGAAGCTGTTAGGATGCCAGTTGATGTTAGCGGGGATGCCGGAGTCGTGATTACTGTTGTGGAGTATGTTGTTGAAAGGTAGTAAGTGGCCGGCGGGGTTAGGGACGCCGGCGGCGAAGCCCCAGGCGCGGCGCGAGTTGATGAACGCGTTCCTCTCAACGTAGACACGCGCGCCGACTCCGACTCCGATACCGTAACTCCTGATGTCGGTGTACAGGTTGTTGAGTACGTGCACCTGCCCGAACCTGACCCTGGGGTTTCGCTGGGTGGTTCCTCGGTACCAGTTCAAGTAGAAGGTGACCCTCAACCGGCCGACGTCCTGCGCTGCGTTATTATCGGCGTGTCCAACCAAAGTAACCATGTTGTGGTTTCTGAAAATGTTGTTGGAGATCGTGATTAAGGTGGCGGCTCGCTTTATGTCGATCAAACCGTCGTGTCTTCTCCTGTCATCGGGGGTGTTAGCGGAGTTCCAAGGGTCATCGGCGAATTCGCAGTGATCGACCCATATCCTCTGACTGTTTTCAATGCCGACATTGTCGATCTCGGAAAAGTCACCGGGCCTCTGAGAGATGATGCCGCCGTTGCCGTTAGGCTGCTCGCCGGGCGCGTATGACAGAGCGTTGTAGAATCTGATATTCTGTATGATGACATGAACTTGGTTGCGTAAATTAATACCTCCTCCGATAATTTCAGCGTTGTTGAGTCCGATGATGCTTTTGTAAGGACCGCTATTTATGCGTACACCTGGAGAGCCAGTAAAGAGCTGGGTTAGGTCAATACGGCCTCTGACGTAGACGATCCTCGGGGCAACGGTGTTGAGGGCATCGCGGAGTGCCCAGGGGTCCCAGACGGTCCAGACTGCGCCGCCCCGACCGCCGATGGTGCCGAAGCCGAAGCCAGCCAAGCCGGCGTTAAAGAAGGTCGCATTGGACTCCCTGTTGCCGATGTCAGTTGGCAGTGCTGTCGCCGCGAGAACCACGGTGGACAGAACAATGAAGTACTTCATGGTGAAGTTTTTTTAATGAATACAACACACCTTGCACTTATATAGACGGCTAATCTTAATTTAATGATAATACCTAAGTAAGTTATTTATAAATTAGAGTTCTGTAGTTCGATTACCTTCGTCGATTGGAGAGCCTGTAGAGTTTATACATTCGACGGCTCATCCCAGAGGCCCAAGTCAGCAATGTTCGAATGTGATGAAAAGTGACTCATTTACTGTTGTATGGTGTTACGTATATTATATGACAAGCTACCTATTCAGTTTTCACCATACACCGGTGGCACGTGAGTAACTCATGAACGTTACAAACTTGGGACTCAGCTCGTAACAGCTCGATAACATTGCTGTAACCTTAAGCGATGATCTTCATATTATTTTCACTATACATAATCGCTGTTTGTCGTATATTTGAATCATTTAAGTAGGGTCAATATAAATTACTAAGGAACCCTACACAATACGTGGGCAGACATGCACTTGGCTGCATGTTTAATAAGTTTATGTAGATAAGAAATCCATCAAAGTTGTTTTTAGATAGATATTTAGTGACAGATTATGATAGACAGTTCATTCCATAAGTTGATATTCACCCGGTGCCATGTTGTTTTTTTTATTTTTTGTGCTCTAATTTTTCCCCTTTATTCATTTTTATGGTGGTCTTTTTTACCTAAAAACATTAAGATTAATTCAATGAAAAAAAATTGAATTTCCAAAAGTCGTATAACAAACTTAAAAATGTATTGCCTGAAATACATGTAGATAGGAAAGGAGGTGTTAGTGTCGTTTTATATTGGAAACAATGTTTCTGCCATGTTATGGCGGCGTGCAATATTTTGTATTGGGTTAGATACAATTTAAAAGCTTTACAAGGATCTTGATAACTATACTCTACATGTTAATTCATTATGTTGCTATAATTCCGTTTTATTTTATCTTTGGTTTTGCCCTGTTACTGTGTTTTTTATAATTAAGTTTAATGTAAATCGTATTTTTAACCGACTTCAAAAAGGAGGAGGTTCTCAAGTCGGCTTTTTTTTGTGTGTTTGTTACTCGATATCTCCGCAAATAATAAACCGATTTTTATAATTATTTCGCTGATGTATAGATAATGATCCCGGGGTGGTCCCATATTAATTTAATTCCTGAGGGATTGCTACTTATCCCGTAAAACTTCTTTTTTTATCTTCTCTTGATAACACCACTTGCCGATTTTTTTTGTCGACGGTGGTATAGTATTGTTATCCCCGCGACTACGTTCGGTTGCTGCCATTTTTACATAAACTTGGGAATTTCTTTCTGTGCACCCATACGTTACAACAGGAAGCTACCCTGCAAAGGAGCCATTTCAATCTGGGCCTGGTCCATGTACACTACATAGAAAAATTAGGAAAAAATAGGAGATTACAAGAAAAATACAATTTCATTAATTTGAAGACAAATGCTATGGTACAAGAATAGTTCGTCTGGTAAGTTTTTTACTATTTGAAGGCCATGTTGGTTTATAATTGGCGTTTGACATGACATTGACATATTTTTCATGTCATGTTGTTTGATTTGATGTTTTTGTTTTGTCAGATAAATGTAGGTTGTCAAAATGACATTTCACGCACGTCCATCCGCCATATTTTTGAAGCGTGTTGCTCTCTTTGTCGAAGAAATTTTTATTTATTTATTTATTTATTTTTAACCTTAAATAATACGGATTATTTCCCAATTACATTACTTAAGGATAGAATTAGATTACAATAAATGTCAATCAGATTAATTAAAAAAAAATATATAAAAATAAATTAGAGATACATATTCACAGAATGTCAAAATAAATAAAATAATCAAAATACAAAAAGAAGATGTAAATAAATTAAACATTAACATCAGTCATACTTCTCGCTCACAAAATTCCAAACATTTAGCTAATATAGTCATCCATCCGTCCGCAAACAAGTCACACTCAGGATAGGTATCCAGGAGAGCGTTGAGCGCGGTGAGGACGCGGGGCACAGGTGAAGAAGCCCGAGCTTCAGTGCGACAAAACGGTGGAGCAAACAACTTATGTTTGCGGTTTCGACGGTAATTGTTCGGCGTATAAAATCGACACAGCTCATCACTCAGGTCTGGAGCGTCAATCAAACTACGAAAAATCTTGCATGCCATCGTGATTTGGTCTCGAGCCCGGCGGACCTCCAGTGAATTGTATCCCAGACAACCAAGAATAAATTTTGTGGGATACAGAAAGGGATAGTATCCATAACACCGCTTGTATAAATATCTCAAAAAAGCTTTCTGAACTTTCTCCAGCATGAGTGCATAAGAGGCTTCGTGAGGGTGCCATACACATGCACTAGTTTCCAGCTTGCTACGTACAAGGGCGTTAAAAATAAGGCGAATCACGTGCACATTATGGAAGTCACGAGTATTTCTGAGAACGAAACCCAGACGCCTATATGATTCTTTCGCCAGCGTAGCCACATGCTCATGAAAAGTAAGCTTTTGGTCGAACGTGACTCCCAAATCCTTCATAGTGATGGTTCTTGCTATGACCTGATCTTTTATTTTATATTCAAAACAGATTGGGTGCCACATTCGACCAAAAGTCATCGAGTGACACTTACTGGGATTGAACTCCATCCTATTGACAGTTCCCCAGTTATAAATTGCATCAACGTCCCGTTGGAGCGCCAAACAGTCTGCCTCAGACCTGATTTCACAGAACAGTTTAAGGTCGTCAGCGTAAAGTAAGCTTTTTGCATGGACCGCGACTGTTGGAAGGTCATTGATCATCAACAAAAATAACAAGGGCCCAAGTATCGATCCCTGACTGACTCCGGAACGCGTGTGATAGGGCCGAGATTCATAGAGACCGAGCCTGACGTACTGTTGGCGATCGTGAAGGTAATCCGCAAGCAGGTGAAGCAAACCTGGGGCAATGCCTATGGCGGTTAGCTTTGTCATTGTTAACCCTATCAAATGCCTTCCGGAAGTCAAAATAGAGTACGTCAACCTGGATTCCACGATCCATCCGAGTAGAGATGTAGTCGACAAGAGTTAAAAGATTCGTATTTACAGATCTTTTTCCCCTAAAGCCGTGCTGCTCATTACACAAATACTTATTTACTTGCGTGTAAATATACTTGTGCAATATACTCTCAAATATCTTTGCGGCTGAAGACAGAATTGCTATAGGACGATACTCTTCGATTGAGGATTTGTTAGGGCCTTTAGGTATCGGGGTAACCCTCGAGATTTTCCATTGCGAAGGGTAAACTCCCGTTTTCAATCCCAGGTTTAATATGTGGCAAAGTGGAAAACACAACAGTTTCCTATAATTTTTGTAGAAAAAAGGTGGTATATTGTCCGGTCCTACTGAGCTATTAGGTTTTAACTTATTTATGCCGTAAATAACGTCATCAGGAGTAATCTTTGTTATGTTGACATTATTACTGTTTGCACTGCCATCAAGTATAGCAACTCGGGAAGCATTTAATCGGGGAATGTCTGGTAAGAAAACGCTTGCAAAGTAGCTCGCGAATGCTTCAGCCGCTTCAGGACCAGAAAGAGTTTTGCCTTGGTAGGTAACATTACATTCAAAGCCTCCTTTGGAACGCAGACCGGAAATGTGTTGCCAGAATTTACGAGGGTTCAATTGGATGCTATCTTCTATACAATTTATGTGAGTATTGTAGGCGGATGAAATTCGAAGCTTCAAGTCGGCTCTGAGAGCTGAGAATTCGTTGTAAGCTTCGTCGGTCAATTTACGCTTCCAAACTGCATGTAATTTTGTTTTGATTTTTATGTCCTGGATTATATCCCCAGTAAACCAGACTGGGTAGCGTTTACAGATCTTATTATTTCGACGCTTTTTTGGAATACATGAATCAAAGATGCTATATATTTTTTTGTAAAAATATTCACCGGCACAAAGAACATCTTGGGCCTGAAGGACTTCATTCCATGAAGTTTGAGATAACAAGAAGTTTAACTTTCCAAAAAAAATCTTAATGTACTTTAGAACGAAGTCAATATAAATAAAATAAGCAATTAAATACGTTTACTTTATTGCTTAGCCATATTTTAGCGTAGTGTACACAGTGCAGGCCCAGACTCCATATATTGATGAAACGTCTCTTTTCATACTCTTAGTAGGCTTTGCGTTGATTTTCAAAGAGAATAAAACCACTACGTTTGATTGTCAGTCAGTCAGTCAGTACCGTAAGAGTTATTATTGATGATGAATGGATGTCATAGTTACTTTTGTTTTTTATTCGAAAGTGTAGGTGGCCAATGACATCCTCAGTAGGTAAGCAAAACTCAAAGAGGTTGATAACAAAAAAAGAGGTTGATATTTATCTTGTAAATATTCAGGAATTGAAGTCGGTTTTTAGTTTATGTAAAAAATATCTTATTTGTACATGGCCTTCCGCGAAACAGGCTAGTCCTAGTGCTGGGACCTCTAGTACCTTGTTCATTGCTATTTGTTAACTTTTGGTAAATAAATTTATTTGTATTTGTATACAAGGTGATTCATAACATGTATATCATCCCGAAAGGGGGTTATTCTATCAACAAAACACAAACTTTCTCAAATTAGCTGTTTCTGGTATTTTTATTATCTTTTTATACTACATGCTCGTCAATGGCATATTATGTGTCATGCAAACCTTTCCTAAAGTAAGTCATTACAGCCCTACGGTCTAGCCGGGTCATAATGTTGTACTGAATTTCATTATTTCCCATGGGACATAATGTGATTTGAATTTGGAATGCAACCCATGTAGTCGTGCTTGATCGAGGTTGGTTTCAAAAATGTTTGGGTGCAATGAGATTTTATTCTAATTAGGCTATATGTTATCATTTTTTTTGCACTGCCTACAAATTAAAAAACATGAAAACTTTTTACGAAATTCATTTTCACCCGCGCACGAAGAAGGATTTATTCGAATGTCAAACTGACCACTACAGAATAGACTACAAAAAAAGAAAAAAAGGCGCCAAGCGCTCAAACTGTCCTGTTATCTACACCGAAATTCAGTTTCGATTCAAATAAACTTCAAAAAAATGTCAAGTGACAACGACAGTGATTTTGATTCGACTCCAGAATGCATACAATCTGAAGCCTCTGGAAACTTGTTGGAAACTTACTTCCAGAAAAATCATTTCTTTCTACTTAACAGTCATTGTTTTCAATTGCCTCGCAGAAAGTATAAAAAGTAGAGTATGCATCGCGGGCTTAAATGTGTATTTGTCTTGGGCGATCTTGAACCCCTCGTACTCAGGATTCTTGCCTTAACTCCCTCGCTCCACTCGGGTGTTAACCATAGAATCCCTCGTTCTCGGGGTTCAATATAGCGCCCTTGACATAATATACTACTTTAAGCCCTTGTTGCATAATCTACTATTATAACTAATTACTAACGTACCTACGAGAAGTTCTAAATAAAGATTGCTACATATGACAGCTGATTCATTGAGTTTGAGCTCATTTGCTTCACCCCAGAACAGCTGATTTTCTCATAGTTTTTTCGATATTAAATGTCTAATTTCCAAAAGGCTTGGAGCAAACTTTATTGTCAGTTGGTTGTAGAATTAGCCCCTTTCGGAATAGCATACATTTTATTAAGAGCCGCACATTATGAGCTGCGGGGATCCGTTGGGTGCGGGCCGCGCAAGATTGCTTCATCTGGTTTTTTTTTTGGAGGACGTAGGGCACAGTGAGATATTCTCGCTCTAAATTGGAGCAGCCCGCCTGGGAGGAACCTCCGCCTTACAGAAGATCGTAGCATAATAACATTATTTGTTTCAAATAGTGTTGTGGTCCTGCGGTGAGTAAGGTTGCCAGAGCTCTTTATGGTGGGGAGGGGAGGGGTTCGGTAGGCAACAAATTAGCAATGCTCCAGGTGTTGCTGATGTCAATAGGTGACGGTAACCACATACCATCAGGAGGGCCGTAAGCCTGTTTGCCTCAGTATAACAAAAAAAATGGGGAGGCCTATATATATAAATTCAGTGGACGTCCTACGGCTGATATGATAATGATAAAACAAACACAGTATTCAGCAATGAGAAAACAGTTTTCTCACGTAAGTAAACACTAGTTTTTGCTTGCTGTGTATAACTGGTTCCATTGAGCTTTCTAAGAATACCTATGGCGACGGTTTTCACGACTGATTTCTACATTGTATAAAGATAAAAATATTTATTGTTTGTGGAATCTAGGTACAGAGTAGTTCATAAATATTCAAAAGTTTCACTAGTCCTGCCTGTAAGCAGGCATACAAACATTTTACACATTATTATTATTATATAATAGGATAAGATTATGCAACTAAATTATGAAAAATGTCTGAATAAAATATATAAAATAAGGATATAAAATTTTCACACTTAAAATTGGTCATTCAGAAATTCGTCGACAGTATAGTAAGCCTTGTATCATCGACAAGTATCATCATATCATAAATTTTTTCTTCAGAATAGCTCTTTTACTTCTATTAAGCGTCTTATATAAGCGTATAATAGCTTTCTTTTTACTTGTTTTTCATTTCTGTATCATTTTTATTTGTCAGATGTGACGTCACCTTATTTAAGGCCCTATCTGAATACCAGCGCTGCTTTGCATGACACTTTTGACATGTAAAGCAGCAACAAGCTGAGTCAGGGCCTGTTTGGCTGCACCCGACACAGAGAATGACTATTTCCTAATACTAATGTAGGCAGGCATCCACCTCACCAGCAGGAAATACCTACCCACCACCACCACCGGTACCTATACCGGTGGTGGTGGTGGGTAGGTGTCTATTAGGTATGCGTTACCCCAGCAGAATGTTGTCGAATTTCGGTATTTGAAGTATACAGGGAATTAGATCATGGTTTCGTGTAATTGTGCCCGAAATTTCAAATTTGTGCGTCCACAGGAAAAAAAGTTAATCATGAAAAACACATTCTGCTGGGGTACGTTTTAAACGTTCCTCCAGCAGAATGTCATCGAAATAATGGACGTAGCTAAAACAAACTAGATGGTCGGATAGCTTGAATTTGTGCATAATTTGTGCACTAACAACGAAGTTTGTGCATCTAGGGTCTACGGAGATATTCAAGGTTGTGCTGACTTTGGCGAAACCTTCAAGGTCGTTTTACTCGCGTTCTAGACAATTGACAGGACTAGGATTTAGAGCACAAATTAGAGCGTCGTGCTATCTAATAGTGTTGAAAGTTTCAACGACATATAATCACTAGTTTTGGGAATATAATGAAAAAAGGCAAAACAAGTATAATCTGACCGGCATTGAAAGACAGATAAAAAGCGGCGCTACAGTACATGATGGTGACCTTCGTAAATTGTCCGTATTATTACACGAAACCATGCTCTTATTCCCTGTATACTTCAAATCCCGAAATTCGACAACATTCTGCTGAGGGAACGCACACGTCTATTAGGTTTGTTCTTTGTTATCACTTGTGATAGTACTCCTTGTGTGTACCTTTCCTATGCCCGTTCTGTGTTTTTAGTGTGTATGTCGAATAAACGTTTTCTATATTCTATATCCTACTAATATTATAAATGCGAAAGTTTGTGAGGATGTTTGGATGTTTGTTGTTCAATCACGCCGTAACGGCTTTGCTGGAACTTTTTGAAACTTGGAATATAATGAGTTATTTACCTAGAATAGCACATAGGCTACTTTTTATGCAGGTTTAGTGCGCGCGTGGTACCTACATAAAAAGTAGCCTAAATGCTATCCTAGGTCTATATATTCCAAGTTTCAACGAAATCGGTTGAGCCATTATGGCGTGATTGAACAACAAACATCCAAGCATCTAAACATCCTCACAAATATTCGCATTTATAATATTAGTAGGAAGGAGGTAACTATCTGATTTCTCTACTGCCTAGCTAGAATAGCCATTCAGTTCCTCCCCAGTGCATTACCCCCAATTACATGCATACAATGTGTACATGGTACCTTTCGCTTTCAAGACCAAGGTCCGACTTTCTCTGGCTGGCGCGTGCGCACTTTCCATTTTACCTTGATGGTGGCTGCGAGAGCGGTAGTGTAGGTGTGTTGTGAGTTACCTATCAATCCGGTCGTGGGTTCGAAGATTCGAATCTCAGAAAATGCTATTTATTTGGAAAACAAACAGAACAATGTTTAATTAAACACTATAAGGTAAACTTAATCTTAATAAAGTGGCTTATTCAGTTCCGCACGTATTGACTATGTCAAATGTAATTACTTTTAAAAAAAAATGTCTTTCCTGTGGATAAAGTTGACAAGGCTGAGAGCATTGCTTCATCATACTTTTTTTTTTTCATAGCTTGCAAGCCTACTCCATATTATTATTGTCCCAGGCACTACAGCGTCCGTAAAAAAGTTCCATCTGCCGCTTTACCCAATAGTCAGATACATAGTTCTGACTATTGGGTACATAGTGGGATACATAGTTCAGTGTCGTGAGAGTCAGAAACCACGAGTAACATGGTACCAAAACACACAAACCCGGAACAAAATATTTGCAGATCATGCAAACATTTGTCCCGTATTGGGAATCGAACCCGCACTGCTTGCGTCTCAGACGGATACTTCGCCCGCTACGCCATCGAGTTCATCGATGTAATATGGCCTCACTAGGTATCTAAGTAGTCATAAGTGGCCAGAATGTTTGATTTAATTTCGAGTGGTAATTACTTCAAGCCACTTCTAATTATGTATCTAGTAACTAGAAAAGAAACAAAAAACATTGAGTTGAGTTGATTTGCTTGAATGCCTTCCGAAAACGGACAAAAGCTTAGTCCATTTAGACTGAATCAGTACCAATACCAAACTGTCTCATTATAAAAAAAACTAGCGTCCGTCCGCAACTTCGCTCGCGTGGTACCTACATCAAAAGTAGCCTATAAGCTACTCCAGATAAAGATCTGTATCTATTCCAAGTTTCAACGAAATCGGTTGAGCCGTTTCGGCGTGATTGAACAACAAACATCCTCACAAACTTTCACATTTATAATACTAGCTTCCGCCCGCAGCTGTGCTCGCCTCGCGGCTTCTATCTACCTACATAAAAAGTAGCCTATATGCTATTCTAGGTAAAGAACTATTTATATTCCAAGTTTCAAAAAAATCGGCTGAGAGAGTTACGCATGATTGAATAACAAATATCCAAACATCCTCACAAACTTTCACATTTATAATATTAGTAGGATTAGTAGGATAGCTCGACAAGATTATCTATGCTTATCAATATTATTTATCGTCTGTAAGTAGATATATAAATGGAAGGTTTAGATTATCAAGTGGTCTAAGCGTCTTCATGAAGCATTTTATTGCATTGTCTGCCGTGCTCCTCGCGGTGTCAGCACTGCCGACTGACATTGGCAACAAGGCATCCAATGTGACCTTTCTTAATACCGGATTAGCTGGCTTCGGCGCCAGTGCCATCGGCGGCCAGGGTGGCGCAGTTTGGACAGTTTGGGACTCCTGGGCGTTCCGCGACGCCATCTCCGGCAACGCCCCTAGGATCGTCTACGTCAGAGGCCGCATTGACCTGGGCCAGCTCTTCACTGGCTCTCCCGGCGTCCTTTTACATGTTGGTCCTTTCAAAACTATCATCGGAGGTGACGGCAATGCTGAACTTTATGGAGGAGGCTTGCGATTATCCAGCCAATCTCATATTATCATACAGAACGTCAAATTCACCAATGCCCTGTCGTACGCTCCCGGTGAGCTGCCTGACGGTAACGGCGGCATCATCTCCCAGACACCCGGCGCGTGGTCCTTGATCGATGCCATCGACATTAATAATAGTGAGAGAATATGGATCGATCATTGTGAGTTTTCCGATGACCCTTGGAACGCCGCTGCCACCCCCGAAAACAGAAGAAGACACGACGGTTTGATCGACATTAGACTTGGGTCCAGCTTGATTTCGATCTCCAACAACATTTTCAGAAACCACAACCTGGTTAGTTTGGTCGGAAACGCTGATACGACTGGGGCGCAAGACATCGGAAGGCTGAAGACCACTTGGTACCTAAACTGGTTCAGAGGCACCATCCAGCGCAACCCCAGAGTCAGGTTCGGTGAGGTTCACATCCTCAACAATCTGTACACTGATGTCACTAGCTACGGCATCGGGATCGGTGTTGGAGCGCAGGTGTATGCTGAGAGGAACGTGTTTGTCAACACTCGCCGCGCCTGGGGCTTCGCCGCTGGAGTCCCGAACCCCGCAGGTCATATCTTCAACGACAACAATCGGCTAGTGAACAGTGGTAACGACGCTAACATGCCCGCTAACGTCAACTGGCGGCCTAACCAGAACTACCCATACACACCTATGGACCCAGCCCTCGTGGAAGCCCATGTTAGGAGATATGCCGGTACCTGGTAGATATCCGGATGCATGTTCGATATTATTAAATCATCTTTCTACTGCTGTTCTGCCAAATAAATATATGTTTTTTTTTCCATTAGATAGTTTTTACTAAAACCTCACGGGATAGGTTTGAAAAGTATTTATTTTGAGTTCAACAATTAACCTTTTGAGAAGGTAGATAGAGCCCAAAAACTGCAAAGACGTATGTACAGCATGTGAGAAGAGATGAGTGCAAAACTACCATTGCATTCCTAGAAGTACAATAATAGGTTTTATTTCACAGCTTAAACAACAAAGGTATTTACATAGTAATAGGTATTTACAGGTAACAAGGGTATTTACATAGTTATAATGTCATAGGATCACAAAAGCCAACTAACAACGATGTAAGTCAAAATAAAATGAAAATCAAGCCGTGTTTGTTGCCTGAGTCTTGTAAGCTTGGTCGCGAGGAGCAGGCGTAGTTTGCCCTTGTTTCTAAGACATTTCAAAGTGATCCTAGTGAAGCTATACTAAGAGACAACCTAGTTGGTAGTCAAAATTAGCGCGATAAAATCAACCATCAAACAACCAACATGCATGAAAAATGTGTCAATGTCATGTCCAACGTCAGTTACAAATCAACATGGCGGCCTTCAAATAGTGTTCACATAGTAAAAAACATACCAGAAGAAATTTTCTTGTATCATTGTATTTGCCAAAAAATTAATGAAATTGTATTTTCTTGTATTCTCCTAATTTTTCCTAATTTTTCTAGTCCCAGAATGAAACAACTCCTTTCAAATCAAATTCGTAAATTTCAAACTTCACCTGCTGGCAATGCAGATAGGCGGCGATTAGTAGTCAGTCAGACTGATGATTCAGATCTCTATATCCGTGAAGAAATCGAGGGTCTAGTGTAGTCAGAACGTAGACCGAGAATAGCATAGACGTCACGTTAAATAATAATACCAAGAAAGAAAAGGATAGAAATATATGAAACGACGTATGAGTAAAGGAGAAAGAACTGTTATCTTCCATCACTGTCTGCGTATCTTTGTTGTGCACCAATCATTGTTGCACAACAAAGTCAATGTCAAGTCAAAATATTTATCTATTATATATATCAGTCTCTGGTACCCATAGTACAGGCTATGCCTAGTTTGGGATCAGTTGACCGTGTGTGATAGGTCCGGAATATAAAAAAAAAAAAAAAAATGGTTAGTGTGAAAAAGTGCAGTAACTACTAATTTACTAACAAATGATAAATCACGAAACAGGTTTTCGGAATAGATTACATACCTACTTTGTACACAATTTATATTCAAGAAACCTAATTGTGTAGGGAAATAAATCTGTTTATTATTTACTAACAAATATTTTTGTGTGCCTGGTGTAGCAGGTTTAGAATCCAACTGGTTACATGGTACGTTTCAGTATTATAGGCTGCACGAGCGATAGTTTAAGGAAAGTGGAAAATATTACCTTTCACCGGTAAGTACCGTTTTTGTTTCTATATGCAATTAAAACTTTATGCTGGAAAAGGATCTGGCTATAAAATTGAACACGTTATTATTTATTTAGTTTTCTAATGCTCAAATCATTACCATTTCTTTAAATTTTAAAGTTTGTCATTGGTTATGATAAACCGCATTAATTGCATGGTCATTCTAATGCCTAGAGCCACGCACAAAATATCCATTTTTAATTGGCTGGATTATACGAACTTTTGTCTTGCTCGGGTAAACGCGCGAGCCCGGTCTATTTATACTCTGTTTACGAGTCAGAAGTATGAAAGGAGTCGTTTCATTCTGGGCCTGGTCCATGTACACTACATAGAAAAATTAGGAAAAAATAGGAGATAACAAGAAAAATACAATTTCATTAATTTGAAGACAAATGCGATGGTACAAGAAATGTTCTTCTGGTAAGTTTTTGACTACGTGAACACTATTTGAAGGCCGCCATGTTGGTTTATAATTGACGTTTGACATGACATTGACATATTTTTCATGTCATGTTGACAGATTTGATGTTTTTGTTTTGCGATTTTTTTTCTTTGTAGTTGTGTGGGAGTGTGCATTGGCTTGGGTGTGTTTTGGAGTTTTATGTGGTTTTTTTATTTTTGCGACCTGTTTTCTTCTACGGACCTCTACATAAAATAGGCAACCAATCCATTTCAGTCCTTACTCTTGATGGAGTGGTTATGATCACCACTTGAAATCCTGTGCCATTTCTGATAGCTGTCTTTGTTGCACTCATGTACCTTTAAAGAACCGTCACATCCACGTGCCAGAGGAACGTATCTGTGGATGTTGGAGTACCTATAAATGATAACAAATAAACACGGCTTGTTTAAAATCGAGTATCTTCCTTCAGTGATGATAGATGGGATGACGCCGTCACGATCAAGCTATATCTTCTGTAGTTACGAATTTTCAGTAGTTCTTATATGACGTACGATCAGACGTAGGTATTTCAGATAATAACATAAACTAACGCAACTAAGTATTTTACATTACACTTCGCTTTGTGGAGTGTAAGGATGCGTTAGATGGATGGATGTTAAACAACACAGTACCTAAACAAAACATCGAAGCTAAACAAAAACATGTCAACAGATAAATGTAGGTTGTCAAAATGACATAGATGAATGTAGGTTGTCAAAATGACATTTCACGCACGTCCATCCGCCATATTTTTGTAGCGCTGTGTGTTGCTCTCTTTGTCGAAGAAAATCTTAATGTACCTTAGAACAAAGTCAATTTAAATAAAATAACCAATAAAATACGTTTACTTTATTGCTTATGCATATTTTAGAGTAGTGTACACAGTGCAGGCCCAGGCTCCATATACTGATGAAACGGCTCTTTTATATCCTATCCTACTAATATTATAAACGCGAAAGTTTGTAAGTATGGATGGATGGATGGATGTTTGTTACTCTTTCACGTAAAAACTTCTGAATGGATTTTAATGAAACTTCACAATAATATAGCATATACATCAGAATAACACATAGGCTAACAATTTATAAAGATATTGTGTGAATTGTAACGCCACGCTAATATAAGCTACTCGGAATACTAATCCTGCGCAGACGAAGTCGCGGGCACCAGCTTGTAATATATAAGGAAAAATGTGTCGTACCGTAAGTGCATCACCATAATTATGAGAAACGCGTCGTTGAAAATTAAATATCATGGAATTAGGACATTAGCGCATACCTAGAATATAGCTGTCTCTCTTGTGTATGTTGTATTGCTACTTGTATTCGTCTTTTTTTACTGTTAACCTGCCTACCTACTAAGCTTTATTTTATTTTGTGTGATTGTTATCTACTGTTGTTTCTTCTGTTTGCTATTATCTCTGTCTGTGCTGTATTTGTGTGTGTGTCAAATAAACAATTTTTCTATCTATCTATCTATCTAGAATGAACCTAATCGCTGCTAGCCTGCCATAATCTGTTCAACTTTTTAAAAACATCTTGAATACCTATTTTATTTTTATCTACAAAAATGCAGCGAAGCATGTTGACCAGGTATTGTTTTCGGTTCCTTAGTAATTTATTTTTACGTTACTGTGTATGTATGTTGGTTCAGACCTACGACAAGCCAAGGTTATGTTTTAGGTTTTGCTGTAATAAAGATGTATGTAGCGACGTTTACATGTGAAATATTATATTATTATAAAGCCGTTTTCAAATGACGTACGATATGTCAACTAACATTTATTCAAAAATGATCCTTACATCTACTGAATAAAGTCAATTTGAGTTTGACTTTTATGGGCTTGCGATATCTTTGGGCTGGATCGCACGCACTTATACCTACATCAAACTCAAAATGGACTTTAACAAGAAGTCGTAAAGAAAGATCTATTTGAAAAGAATTTCAGGTTATATATCCCACGCCGCCCGTTGGAACACGGCCTAACACTGTTTTAGTAATCTTCTCGATCAGTGACGGTCGACGAAGGTTTAAAGACAACAGAACTCTTAACTTATCAATAACTTATTATCAATTAAATCGCGATAATGTCATCCAATATAAAAGGGAAGGTAAGAATTAAAGAGTTTTCTATACGTCTTTATCATGAAGTACTTCATTGCTCTGTCTGCCGTGATCCTCGCGGCGTCCGCATTGCCAGCTGACATAGGCAACAGGGCGTCCAATGCGACCTTCTTTAACGCCGGCTTGGCTGGCTTCGGCGCCGCCGCCAGGGGTGGCCAGGGCGGCGCAGTCTGGACCGTCTGGGACCCTTGGGCACTCCGTGATGCCCTAAACACCGTTGCCCCGAGGATCGTCTACGTCAGAGGCCGTATAGACCTAACCCAGTTGTTTACTGGCTCTCCCGGCGTCGCCATACAATGCGGTCCTTTCAAAACCCTCATCGGAGGTGACGGTAACGCTGAAATTTTCGGAGGAGGTATTAGTCTTCGCAACCAACAGCATGTCATCATACAGAACATCAAATTCACCAACGCTTTGTCGTACGCTCCCGGCGAGCAGCCTAATGGCAACGGTGGCATCATCTCCATGAGCCCCGGCCCCTATTCCGAGATCGACGCTATTGACGTCACCAACAGTCAAATATTATGGATCGACCACTGCGAGTTCTCCGATGACCCGTGGAACGCCGCTGCCACCCCGGAGGGAATGAGAAGACACGACGGTTTGATCGACATTAGACATGGCTCCAATTGGATTTCAATCTCCAACAGCATTTTCAGAAACCACAACATGGTTAGTTTGGTCGGGAACGCTGATAACGCTGGGGCGTCAGACATTGGCAGACTGAAGACCACTTGGTACCTAAACTGGTTCAGAGGCACCGTCCAGCGCAATCCTAGAGTCAGGTTCGGTGAAGTGCACGTACTCAACAATCTGTACACTGATGTCATTAGCTACGGCATCGGGATCGGTGTTGGTGCGCAGGTGTACGCTGAGAGGAACGCGTTCGTCAACACTCGCCGCGCCTGGGGCTTCGCCGCTGGAGTCCCGAACCCCGCAGGTCACATCTTCAACGACAACAATCGGCTAGTGAACAGTGGTAACGACGCTAACATGCCCGCTAACGTCAACTGGCGCCCTAATCAGTACTACGTATACCACCCAATGGACCCGGCCCTCGTGGAAGCCCATGTTAGGAGATATGCCGGTACCTGGTAGATATCCGGATGCATTTTTGATAATCATAAATCATCTTTCTAATGCTGTTTTAATGGCTGTTCTGCCAAATAAATACATGTTTTTTTCCATAAGATAGTTTTTACTAAATCCTCACGGGATAGGTTTGAAAAGTATTTATTTTGAGTTCAACAATTCACGTTTTGAGAAAATAGATAGAGCCCAAAAGCTACAAAGACGCATGTACAGCATGTGAGAAGAAAATAAGCGCAAAAGTACCATTGCCGTTAAATAATAATAGGTTTTATTTCATAACTTAAGGGTATTAACATACCTAGTCATAATATCATAGTATCACAAAAACCAAATAACAAAGATGTAAGTAAAATAAAATCAAAATCATGCCGTGTTTGTTACCTGAGTCTTGTAAGCTTGGTCGCGAGGAGCAGGCGTGGCTTCCCCTAGTTTTTAAAACATTTCAAAGTGATCCTAGTGAAGCCCCTATTGGTGTTATACACATCTTTTGACTTTGACTTTGAATCTTCCGTCGAATCATCTGCCGAATAAAAACTCTGTTTATTGGGGTCCCTCCCCTACATGTGAAGATATACCCCACTATGTGCGATATTGCTAACAAAAGTATTAGGAGGTTATATAAAGTCAATATTAAATATGAAGCTTTGAAGTGGTCATTGTTGTTCGAGTGAAGTGTCCATGTCCACTTCCCCTACCGGCTAATGCCTGAATGTGCACTGTAGGAGCGTAACGATATTTGCTGGATCTACAACTAGACCTGCCAGATAAATTATTACAATATGACGTTCTAAACGATTCTGGGGATTACTAGCTTCCCGAATTCCAACACCTTATTTCAAACGCTTCCAGCACATCTCTATTCCGCTGTGTTATCATCATAGAATGTATGAAATCTGAAATGTGAATCCCAAAGAAATGACTACAGGGTGCCACATAAGGCCGAAGGTCATCACCGAGCATCGGGGCACTGATGCATCAACGTTCTGCTAAAGCGTAAGCAAGATCGAAAGACTGCATACAGCTCCGCATACAAAAGACATTGCACGTCGAAGAATACATTGGAAGTTAAATAACTATTAGTAAATATTACAATGAACTCCTAGGCCTTGACTAACTCCGGATCGCATGTTTGTTCAGGGTTCGGATAACGAGTATTCTTTTTAAATCAATTCGTAAATTTCAAATTTCACCTACTGGCGATGCAGATAGACGGCGATTAGTAGTCAGTCTGAGGATTCAGAACTCTAGGTGCTCAGATCCACGAAGAAGTCGAGGGTCTAGCTGGTGAAGTCAGAAGTATATAATTTAAATAATAATATATTAGGAAAAAATTGTCGTATCGGAACTCCTATTTTAGTGCTTCAGTCCACCATGAAAATGTACTAGGTGGACTTTTAGCGCATATGGAATAAACCTAATCGCTGCTAGCCTTCCATTATCTGTTCAACTACGCGTTACTAAGCGTGAGGACCACGTATCGTTTAGGGTTCCTTAGTAATTTATCTTCACGTTACTGTGTATGTATGTTAGGTCAGATCTACGACAAGCCAAGGTTATGTTTTTTAGAGGTTTTGCTGTATGGCGACGTTTACACGTAAAATTTTATTATAAAGCCGTTTTCAAATGAGTACGATATGTCAACTAAAATTTATTCAAAAATGATCCTTACGTCTCCTCTGAATAAAGTCAATTTGAGTTTGACTTTTATGGGCTTGCGATATCTTTGGGCTATATCGCATGCACTCAAACGCATCAAACTCAAAATTGACAATGGACAATGGAACAAGCTAAAATTTATTCAAAAATGATCCTTACGTCTCTACTGAATAAAGTCAATCTGAGTTTGACTTTTATGGGCTTGCGATATCTTTGGGCTATATCGCATGCACTCAAACGCATCAAACTCAAAATGGACAATTGACAATGGAACAAGTAGTCGTAAGGATCAATTTGAAAAGAATTTCAGGTGATGTATGCCACGCCGTCTGAACACGGCTTAAATAATCATAACACTGTTTTAATAATCTTCTAAATCAATGACGATCGACGAAGGTTTTAAAACAACAGAACTATTAACTTATCAATAACCTATTATCAATGAAATTACGATAATGTCGTCCAATATAAAAGGGAAGGTAAGAATTATAGAGTTTTCTATACGTCTTTATCATGAAGTACTTCATTGCTCTGTCTGCCGTGATCCTCGCGGCGTCCGCATTGCCAGCTGACATAGGCAACAGGGCGTCCAATGCGACCTTCTTTAACGCCGGCTTGGCTGGCTTCGGCGCCGCCGCCAGGGGTGGCCAGGGCGGTGCAGTCTGGACCGTCTGGGACCCTTGGGCACTCCGTGATGCCCTAAACACCGTTGCCCCGAGGATCGTATACGTCAGAGGCCGTATAGACCTAACCCAGCTGTTTACTGGCTCTCCCGGCGTCGCCATACAATGCGGTCCTTTCAAAACCCTCATCGGAGGTGACGGCAACGCTGAAATTTTCGGAGGAGGTATTAGTCTTCGCAACCAACAGCATGTCATCATACAGAACATCAAATTCACCAACGCTTTGTCGTACGCTCCCGGCGAGCAGCCTAATGGCAACGGTGGCATCATCTCCATGAGGCCCGGCCCCTATTCCGAGATCGACGCTATTGACGTCACCAACAGTCAAATATTATGGATCGACCACTGCGAGTTCTCCGATGACCCGTGGAACGCCGCTGCCACCCCGGAGGAATTGAGAAGGCACGACGGTTTGATCGACATTAGACATGGCTCCAATTGGATTTCAATCTCCAACAGCATTTTCAGAAACCACAACATGGTTAGTTTGGTTGGAAACGCTGATAACGCTGGGGCGTCAGACATTGGTAGACTGAAGACCACTTGGTACCTAAACTGGTTCAGAGGCACCGTCCAGCGCAATCCCAGAGTCAGGTTCGGTGAGGTTCACGTCCTCAACAATCTGTACACTGATGTCAGAGACTACGGCATCGGGGTCGGTATTGGGGCGCTGGTGTACGGTGAAAGGAACGTCTTTATCAACACACGCCGAACCTGGGTCTTAGCTGGGTCTCAAACCCCCCCGGGTAATTTCTTCAACGACAACAATCTGATGGTGAACGGTGCTCCTGACGCTAACATCCCCTCCAACGTCAACTGGCGCCCTAACCAGTACTACGTGTACCATCCTATGAACCCAGCCCTCGTGGAGGCCCACGTAAGGAGATATGCCGGTACCTGGTAGGTTTAAGGTATTTTTTTTATGATAAAAACCATTTATTGCAATTTTTACTGTTGTTCTGTCAAATAAATAATTGTATTTTTACTAATAGATAGCATTTATTACAACCCCATTCAGCGAGGGATCGAAAAGATATTATTTTATATGACAATTTGTTCCTATAACTTGAATTGTTTTAGCACTGGGAGGTAATAAGTAGTAACAGGTCAGGCTGGTTCCACGTGGGCCCATGGCCCAATCAAACAAGGCCCCTTAATTGGGGATTAAAACAAGCGGAAAGTGTGAAAGAGCCAGTGTGATAGGTGATTCGAAATTCGGCTTGGTCGCGAGGAAGAGGCGTAGCTTCACCTAGTTTCTAAGACGTTCCAAAGTGATCCTAGTGATTTTATTAAAATAAACGCCTTTTGACTTTGACTTTGGTTGATGAAACAACCCACGCCCAAAGCTCGGATAAAACTGAGGCATCGTCTTCGATTGCATACCAATGACGTTTCAAAATGCAAGCAACATTACCTAAAGCTATGTTTGCCGTTACGCCACGTCTTTACAGGAAGTGAGCCATTATCCAACATGACACCTGTTTTATTTATTTTTATTTATTTCATATAAATGTTGTACAAAAAATATTTTAAATACATCTTAAAAACCTTATAAGGTTTGTCTAAGATGCAATTCGAAGAAATCCTCAATAATACAAATAAGATAAAAAGTGCCTTAAAATAAAGTAACACAAAGTACATACAGACTGGCCTCATAGCTCAGTTGGTAGTAACTCTGCCTTCTGCGCTAGAGGTCGCGGGTTCGATTCCCGCACTGGACAAACATTTGTGACTAACACAGATGTTTGTTCTGTGTCTGGGTGTTAAATATATATCTATTATGTATATCAGTCTCTGGTACCCATAGTACAGGCTATGCCTAGTTTGGGATCAGTTGACCGGGTGAATATGTTCGGAATATTTATTTATTTATACAGACATACATCAAAAAAGTTAAAGGTTAGGCCTTTATTAATAGCGACATCACTTTAGACTGTTTTAGTAGGTATTTTATTACCAAAAGCCTCGGTTAGTGAGAGAGTTAATCTCCTGAAAGATGCGATTCTCGAAAAGAGATTAAAAGGTTGAATTGTGTTGGTAACCATCACGTCGATATTACGTGTTACAAAGTTTTTGTTCACAGCTTGCGTGAAGAGGCTGCATAGTCTAAAGTGTAAAAAAGAAAGGAGTGGATATTGAAATCACTGACATGATGGCTGAATTGGCTGATAGAGGTGAGTTGACATGTTGTGCTGACCCCACATGAAGAGGGGAAAAGAGCAGGGAAATTATGATTTTGACGATGTTTGCGAGTAAACATATGAACGCGAGTATCGCTGGGGATTCTCGCATGCGATAATATCCACTAACCCTGTATACGAAACTGGGTTTTGACTAGGTCTAACTAAACCCTGGTTTTGTGACGTGTCATTTTAATTACTTAAACCAGTTTCCTAATTACAGGGTAAAAGTATACCTACTTAAAACCACCGCTGCTACTTTAGGTTAGGTTAGGTTAATCCTTTAAGGTCAATAACCGGGTTAAGGTACGGTGGTCTTGAAAAGGGCCAATGACCATTGGTGGAAGAACCAGTGTGATGAAAGTATACTGTGCCTCGTATAGGCTCTAGAGAACCACTAAGCATAGTACCTAAAAATCTACCTTATTAGGTAGATTTTTAGGTTTATTAAACTGTTTTTTTTATTTATTTAGTATACAGTATATCATCATAACAGGTTTTTTTTATCCCTAAGGCGATGCCATATGTTATTAGTAGGTACATTATAATAAGTAGATACATTTAGATAGGTTAGGTAAGGTTAGACAAAGACATATTCACGAAAGGAGCCTCTAAGAGGCGCACTTTAATCCTTTCACTACACTGATTCTTTCATCGACGGTCATAGGCCCTTTTCAGGTCCACCATACCTCAACCTTATTTATTTATTTATACTTTCACATTTAAACTTAGTGTAAGGAGGACTTAATGCTAAAGCATTTTCTACCAGTCATCATGGGCGTGCAAAAAAGATGGTGATGGTGACAATTAAACTAAACTTAGAAATAACTTACATACTTAAGGTGAGGGTTTAATTATTTTATGATTTTTGAATAGTTTTTTCTCAATAACCGCAAAACGCACAATTTTGATTTTTATGACAAAGATAATTCGAGCATTTTATTTACGTAAATCCAAGACAGAAACGCGATTGGTAAAACTTTTCTCGACAGATTTATTTTTTAAAGTTGGGTCCTCTGCAACAATTTTTTCGAAAATACTCTGAGACTATCTAACAAAAATAACTTTTTTTTTAAATATTTTGTTAGACAATAGCATTGGGTACCTAAATCCAAGACACTTTTAAAAAAAATAGATAGTTTTTGAGATAATCGATATTTTCTTATATTTCGCTTACGTCGATTACATTCGAGCGCCTTCTAACGCTTGCTATCTTTCCGCATTCAATTACAGTACATAGCGCTGTCACTTTCTTCACTCCGCCCACTCGACAATTTATTATGATTTTTGTATCCTCTTAAATAGTTACCATAGTTATAGTGATATATATACCTACGTACGCACAAGTACCCACGTAGGTATCTAAAAGTGGGAGAAAAAAAAAGAAAACAATTTAATAACTACAAAAGTGATAACCTTTAAAAAAAAAAAAACACTAATACCCACAACTTGGTACCTACATTATGTTAGTTCAGAAACCTTGGTCACTGATCAAAGACAGAATCAGTAATACAACAAGAAGAAGAACTAAGCATAGTCCTCTCCATAGCTCACATAGCGACCTTGAAGCCGGGCGAGTAAACAAGATTATTTATAACCACTAACCTGATCAACTCCTTCAGCTTAGCAGCAGCCTGGAGCGATGCGTAGCCATATCTGGTGAACCTGGCGGAGTCTTCAGAAGGCGCGTTGAAAGCAGCTACGTAGCGAGCAGGGTTTGTGTTGTCCAACCAGAATCCTGGAAGAAGTCAAGAGAAAATACTTAAAAGAAGAACGAATATGACGCAGAAGAAATATCCATGTGATGCCGTGTTCATACGGTGTGCAATATGTTATCTAAATTTATTTCAAAATGATCCTTATCTCTACTGGATAGTAAGTAAATTTAATTTATTTTTCCAATAATTAATTTGTTTAATGTTTTCTGATAATATGTGACATGAATAATTTGAAATCTGTTTTTATGGTTACTAACATAAAAAAAAATTGCGATTTCGTACGTCCTCAAATGTCAATGTAGAGATAGGGTAAAAATGTTTGGCCGCAAAGTTTTTAAACAAATGGCTTGACTTACCCATTGAATATAGCTTTGGCTCCAAAACGCTGTATAGTTCATGCATCTTCTTCATTCCATATTCAGCTGCTTCTAGCACTTCCCTTTTATCGCCTTCTGATACTTCTGGATCCTCGTCCTCATCATCGTCTTCTTCTCCGTAGTAATCATATTCTTCACTAACTTCAGAATCTACTTTTTCACCAGCTTCTGTTGTGACACTGGGAGTTGTGGAAGAGTTATCTTTGCCACAGTAAGTAACAATGATAGTAGAGACGTTTTTAGTTGTAGAGTAAGAGTGATTTCTATTAATGTTTTTCTCAATAATTGTTATATTGTGTAGTTCTTTTGTGGCTGTTGTATTAAAAATAGGCATTAGATGTTTCAGAACTTCAATAATATTACTCGAAGATACGTTATTTTTGTGCGTATTGTTTGGTTCTATAGTCAGTATTTCAACGTAATTCCCTCCTTCAGTTGTAGAAATCTGTGTATTGCTTGATTGTTTCTTAGGAATATTACTCTGGTTGATTGTGTCTGTTTTTTCTTCGATACCACTTTTGATTTGTGTAACAATTTTAACATTTTCTTTAGCATTCATAACTTCTTTGCTTCCTGGATCCAACATGATAGCTTCATTTAATTTGGATTCACTACTACTCTCCATAGTTATATTATTTTTTATTCTATTTATAGCAGCTATAATATCATCAACAAGCTTTTCTTGGCTAATATCGTCATTTTTACTTGTAATATTGGCTATGGAATGGAGGAATAGTTTCGCTCTTTCACTGTTATTTATTTGAGAGTTGCCGTGGCTTTTGTTACCTTTAAAAATATCTTCAATGATTTTGGAAAAAGGGCAGGTTTCTTTGGGTCTATTTTTGTCGTTTGTTTTATTAGTGCATACTGATGTTGCCATAAATGCTAGTATTATGAAGGTGTATTTATATCTGAAAAGAAACAGTACTCTCTTGTAATTAAGTATGTGAAATGTAAAATTAACAAATTAGGTACCTTTTTATATACTTATAAACTTTAATTACTTTGCAAATCCGATAACGCCGATAAGGTGTCATCATTTGCTGTGTTTTTAGGTCATTGGTTTGCTTGCATGCATCCGTTTTAATGAAAATATTTCCCAAGTTTGCTCTCGATTTCAGTTTTACTAAATGTAGGCAATACATGAATTCGTTTTGTAACTTAAGATCATCATATTTATAAGTATAGAACTTGCTTGCACCCGCAACTTCGCTTGCAAGGTACCGAAAAAAGTTGCCTATATGATATTCTAGTTAAATAACTCTATTTTAAGTATCAACGAAATCGGTAGAGCTGTGACAGTGCATTTTTTCTGGGCTAAGACGTAGCCTTTGTCTTTCTCTGACCCCTAAACTACCACTATGCAAAAAAAAGCATGTCAATCCCTTGCTCTGTAAAAAACGAAAAACCAATATACAAATACATTTTCCGGGATATAAAGTAGTCTATGTGCTATTCCAGACTATAATCTATGCTGCTGTGCACAATTTCATTCCTATCCGCTCAGCTGCTGTTCTGGCGTGATATAGTAACAAATATCCATCCAAACTTTCACATAGGTATATATAATAGTATACTCGATTTTTAATAGGTATTTTCGTTGTATTTCAAAAACCATGTGGCCTAGGTTACAAATAAAAATAGTTTTGGAAAGTACTACTCGAAATATATAATAATATAAAAAGATATAAATAATATAATATAATAATATATATATATAAATAAATAAATCTTCCGGACATATCACACACAGTCAACTGATCCCAAATTAGGCATAGCCTGTACTATGGGTACCAGAGACTGATATACATAATAGATATAATATATATTTAACACCCAGACACAGAACAAACACCTGTGTTAGACACAAATGTTTTTCCAGTGCGGGAATCGAACCCGCTACCTCTAGCGCAGAAGGCAGAGTTACTACCAACTGAGCTATGAGGCCAGTATATATATCTATAATATAATATGTATCTACTGATTAACGTCGTGCACGTAAGTACGTGGACATCAGTTTCTATAGAAACGGATCCGAGAAGTGCAACCTTAATAAGCAGTTATTTAAGGCACATTCAAAGAACCAGTTCTACCGGCAAAGATTCACACGTTAGTGTACATCCCGCTATGCAAATATTATTGCCAAAGAACCTTGACCTTTCAGGCTGAATAAATGGAGTACAAATTGCCAATCCGGCTGATTTATGTACGACTAGCTTCTGCACGCGGTCTCGTTCACAGGGTACTTGGATAAAAGGGTCTATATGTTCTTCCAGGCGATTTATCTACATACATGCAGATTTCATTCCGATCCGTCTGTGTTAAGCTTGTTATCAAACTTAAAGTTAATAATTAATATTATAATAAATATTCCGGACATATCACACATTGTCAACTGATCCCAAACTAGGCATAGCCTGTACTATGGGTACCAGAGACTGATATACATAATAGATATATATTTAACACCCAGACACAAAACAAACATCTGTGTTAGTCACAAAATGTTTGTCCAGTGCGGGAATCGAACCCGTAAAAGTTCTGTATGTGAAGTTACATCTTCACATACAGAACTAGGCATCTACAATATTATAATCATACAAATTAGTAAGCCATGTTGGCCTAGCGGTAGGTTCGCTGACTTTCGATTCGAAGTACGTTGGTTCGAACCAGGCGAAACCTTTTTAATTCGAAATTGCGCATTAACACGTGCTTGGAACAGTGAAGTAAAACATTCTCAATAGCAGCGATGTAATTAATCGACCAAGCAGGTGATAGGGTTACTAACCGGATAACATCCATTAAATACAGCTATCATTCTTTAGAATCTTGAATTTACCGTGAATCCTCTTCAAGTACAAACAAGAGGCGATCGAAACAATTAACTCTTGTTTCATTCTAACTTAAAAAAAGAGACGGAAAATTTCAGTACTAACCTGATAACTTCCATTGTACACACTACACAGGTATAATCCCTGTTAGAATCTTGAATCTACCATGAACCCTCTTTAAGAGACAAGAGGCGATCGAAATTAACTCTTGTGTTAATCGAATAACAAGAGACGGTAGAGTTCATTGACAAAGGATCACTCACTTCAAGAACTGGCTTGAAATATAACGGTAAGAAATGCCAAGAAGGTTGTTTAATTAATAGCGTTCGCGGATAAAAACTATTTCCACCGTGAAAGGTTCCCGATCCCGCGTCGAGGTAAGATGGCCACCGCCTTAGGACTAGCTGTTACATAATGTCTGGAGGCTGCTGTGATTAAAGTACTGTTATAAGACCCCGCGATGCTTCTGCCACTTCAAAACACATCTCAATGTAAAATGAACTGTATCAATCTGTGTCAAGATTCAGAATGGTTGTGGGAGCTAACTTGATGAAGAGTTAGTAGTGGCGCCGGGCTGATTGCTTTGTCAGTTTTGTCGATTGCTTTGAGGTTTAAGGCCCATGTCCATCACAACATACCATACCATGACTGCGTTATGAACGTATCAGACACGTAACGGACTTTGCCAGACACTACTGAGACCACTAGAACAGAACGTATCATTATATTCTCGTCGAATTCGTTGTCGGTCTTGTCATGGCACGCTACGGTGTTGGACGGTAACGGAACGTTCTTGTGGGCATTGTTTCATATTAATTTATACAATTTTATTTGCTGATTACGTGGCTAAACTATTTTAAGCCATATTCGAACGGCATGCAATATTTCATCTCATTTTATTTTAAAATGGTACCTACTTACGTCTACTGATTACAGTTAATTTTGGGTTTGACTTTTAGGGGCTTGCGATATCGTTGAGCTGTATCGTACGCCCTCAAATGTCTAACTCAAAACTGTATATTCAGTAGAGGTATGGACCATTTTGCAATGACATATCAAAGGCATATCGCATATCGTTTGAACACGGCTTTAGAACAAATAAATAAATAAATAACACCCAACGCTCACATACATAGCCCTGATGCCACAATAGGATCCCCTGGGTCGTGGGTCTCAGAAACTATGAGCACCATCATACCACAACACCCAGACCCGGAACAAATATATGCAGGATAACGTCCTGCAGCGGGAATCGAACGCGCACCCCTGGCGTCTCAGACGGGCACTCGCCCGCTATGCCATCAACCGAGGTCGTCAACTTCATAGACTTCTTGATTGTGCAAGCCACAGACTCTAAATCCTACTAATATTATAAATGCGAAAGTTTGTGAGGATGTTTGGATGTTTGTTATTTAAGCACGCCGGCCGTAACGGCTCAACTGATTTTGTTGAAACTTGGAATATAAAGAGTTCTTTACCTAGATAGAATCGGACTTTTTTTGAAGGTTCCACGCGAGCGAAGTCGCGAGCGGAAGTAATGACTATTTTCGTAACAACTGCTATTTCTTCTGTGGCCGTAGAGCGATGATCTCGGCGCGGGAGTGTTTGCAGCAAAATGAGCTTTTTTGGCGCCTTCACACTGAATGCCCGTCGCGTGAAAAACATTCGCAAGTTTTTTGCCATTTTAATTGGCCCGTTATTCGATTAAACTTGTCGGTAACACTGATACTTTATGGTTTTGTACTTTTTGCCTTGTGTCATCAAGATTTTGCTGTGTTGGGTGACTGATGAGATCACCACGACGGTTCAAAGTGATTTAAGTAGGTAAGTGTAGATACCCTACTCATAGTAAGAGATGGCCAGGGTTCATTGGAGGAAGTTATAACATGATGACACTTCCAATTACTTCCTTCCTAGTACTTACTTACCAATTTAATAACACTTAGGTACAAGTAATAATAATAATAATAATAAGGACAGGACTATTGTCGCCAATAAACCTGATATCGTGCTGGTAGACCGGTCGGAGCGCCGGGCGATACTCGTTGATGTCACTATCCCACATGATGCTAATCTCGTGAGGGCCGAGAAGGACAAGCTCAGCAAGTACCTTAACTTGGCCTTCGAGATTACCGCCATGTGGGAGGTGGATTCAACGATTATCGTCCCGATAGTGGTGTCAGTGAACGGACTGATAGCGAAGAGCCTCGATCAATACCTTAAGAGGCTCTCGCTAGACAGCTGGGTGAAGGGCCAGATACAGAGGACGGTACTCCTGGACTCGGCACGCATAGTCAGGAGGTTCCTCTCTCTGCAGCCCTAGCCACCGACCGCTTGAGCCGAGCTTCGCGGTAGGTGGTTCTCCATTTTTATATATATTTTTACTATAATAGTTGTTTTGATATTCTTTTTTGATATTAAGATGTACTTTTGTAGTAAAAAATGTATTTTATAAATGAGATTTTAATTAAATATACGTGAATAATAATAATAAAACATTTATTGAGTAAACCAATGTACAAAACAAAATGAAGCCCTGACTCCTAAACTAGGGTTTCCTGTATGTCAGGAGTCAGTTCCTTCCCAAAAATGGTACTAAACTAAAATGGTACAAGTGATTGTTTACCGTAGGCGTTGACTTGACAATCTAAGTATTTCCATGATAACGCGGCGATGCCTAATAAACGTAAGCGCCCGCGGCGGGTACTCAGTTCACAAGCACGAAAATTCATGATAGCATTACGCTTACGATACGATAACAAACGTCAAAATTAGCCAATCAAAAACCGCATGATCCTGCGTTCCGCATGTTCTTTGGGAACGAGACCAAAGCGTTTAGAAAAAGTCTTTTTAAAAGCTCTTATTTATAAGAGATTATAATTAGATTATTTTTCTTTTGAGCCTCACCTAGTTCGATCGGCACCACACTGAAGCTTTAAATTCATTTTGTGAAAAAGGATCATCGAAAAAAATGATAGGCACCAAGCCGTGTTTGTTGCCTGATTCTTCTAGGCTTGGTCGCGAGGAACAGGCGTAGCTTCACCTAGTTTCTAAGACGTTTCAAAGTGATCCTAGTGATTTTATTGAAATTATTTCTAATAATTAAAAAAAAGCGAACGATCAAAAATCGCTTGTGATAAGGCTTTAGGCATGCTCTAGGTAAGATTTTGATAGGTTTTTCCTCAATGTCAAATGCTACTCTACAACCACGAAAATTAGGTGATGGTCAGCAATTCTTTAACCCATGTCACGTCACACACGAGCCTATAATGCGTTTCGCAACGTGTCTTGGGCTATCAATAGGTACGAGACTCGCATAACAGATTTGAAAAACTGTAGAGTTTTTATTTTAGAGATGGTAAGGCCTTATTTAGCCGTGGTGGTGGCCCCGGCTGAAGAATAGGCCCCTCCGTTTCTACCTGTGGATGTTGTAGGCGACTAAGGGAAACAAAGCTTTATCTGCGCTCGCCAACCCGCATGCCCAGCGTGGCGAGTATGGGCCAATCCCCCCTAATGATTGTTTCTGGTAATCTATGGGGGTGGTTTATGTTCAGGAATGGACGTACTACGGTTGAAATGATGAAGGCCTTATTACATATATTCTAGATGATTTGTTGATAAAGCTGTGGTGGCCCTCCTTATCTACATACCCGTAGATGTCATAAGGCTAGGGGATGGGCAGCAGCGTCCCCTATTTTACCAACGATAGCTCTGACTGCGCTTGCCAACCCGCTTGCCCAGCGTGGTGAGTATGGGCGAATTCCCCCACATGATAGGAAGTCACTCTGATATCTGTGGGGGAGGCCAATGTTCAGCAGTGGACGTTCTACGGATGAAGTACGGGATTTTGATATCAGAGCCCGAGCACGAATAATTTATGATAGCGTTACGCTTACGATACGAGAACAATGTCAAACCATCATTATTTCAGTCGTACAGCTTCCACTGAACATGGCCTCCACCATCGAACATTAGCCAATCAAAAGATATTCCAAGCATTGCCGATATAATTGGTTAGTCTTTGAGTTTTACTATCGTATCGTAAGCGTAAAGCTATCGTGAATTATTCGTGCTTAGGGCACTGTAAGTAGGGACGTGTTGAGAAAAAGATTACTGAATATTTTTTAACTTTTATTACAAAAATAAGAATTGCTTTTCAACTTATCGTAGGTATAGGTAGATACCTAGCCTAATGTCTGAGCTTTTTTTATTATTCTGAGCTTGTGATTTTTTCATGTTTATTCCTATACAAAATATAAAATTTTCTAATTATCTCATAAACAATTGTTATCAAAAATAACTAAATTTATTAATAACAGATCTCCGTCAGCGCTCCGTCTGAAAGCGACTTTATTATTAACTGTAATTTTATAGATTAATCATAAATCGCTTTCAGACGGAGTGCTATAAGTAGGTTCGGTAATCCTTGACCTGCTGTGACATTTCACCCAACTTTGAAAACATGGATTGAATAAGCTATTGAAATAATCACCTTATAATATCAATCAGAATGAAATTAATAATAATCTTCCCTTTCATTGTACATTCACCGGTATAGCAAACATTATTGTTTAAAAATGTACAGCCTACAGTCTTGGGAAATGTGTATATCCGCCATTTGCCCCAACAAGGCTATGTTCATCGACATATTTATAGGTAATCATAAATTAGTTGTCAACTCTCAGGCTACAAGATAATGATAAATTAGTCCTTTGATATAATATTGCAATTTTTAGATACCTACTTAGGTATTAAAAACGTGTACTTATCAACATTGTTATCTGAAAAGTGATTATAAAGAACACCTGCAGTGGATCGTTTTGTAAAAAGTACCTAATTAGCGCTAACCACTTTTACTTATCTATTAAAATATCATCATTATCATCATCAGCCTGCAGAAGTCCACTGCTGGACATAGGCCTCCCCCAAAGAGTTCCACGACGAATGTTCTTGAGCGTTTTCCATCCACCGACATCCCGCAACCATGACAATATCGTCGGTCCATTGGGTCCTTCCAACATTATAAAATATTATTAAGTAAGGATGTTTTTGATTTTTTACATTTATTACATTTTATGCATTTTTTTAACACGTAACATCTCAATTTCAGACACCATGCTATGAAAGCCACATAAACAAATAGTAAAGCCGTGTTCACACGGCGTGCAATAGGTACTACAATGTCATCTGAAATATACTTATTTCAAAATGATCCTTACATCTAGCGAATAAAGTCAATTTTGAGTTTGTCTTTTAGGGGCTTGCGATATCTTTGAGCTATTATAGTAAGCCGCAGATGTCAAATTTAAAATTGACTTTAATCCGTACACCTGAGGATCATTTTTAATTGCCATATCACACGCTGTGTACTTTCTGTCATTACTTTATAAGTATCTTAATAATTAGCTACATTATACGATCACTGTTAATTTTAATGAATTTTAACATCCTCTCATCATTTATAATAATGTTATTTACTTTATAAAATCTCTTAACTAGCTAAAACATTGTATAAAAATATATAATTACGGAAAATTACTCTATTTATTATTATAATGGACATAACATTCATGAGGACAATTCACGTAAATAAATTTTATCGTTTACAGTCTTAATCGAACTCAATTTGACACCTTTGATTTGTCGTAGGTACCGCCCTACTATAGTTTAACAAATAATTATATTCACGTTTTGACAGTTGCTTCCACTTTTTGACGAAAATGTAATAGTGAAGTAATAAAATGAACCGCTGGTCCGATGAATTCAATTCAGTGAGTCAGTTCATTGGTTAACTAATCGTGGCGAGTCAAGAGTGTGGAGTCCGTCTATGGTATGCCTGTCTACGCAATCGCGCTAAGTTTATCGCGTTGTTTTCGGAAATCCGCGGCGAGCGAGCATCACAATTTGTGCTAATTCACCTAAGGCGCTATGAGAATCATAATAAAGAGTCGAGTGGAAGGTGTAAAGAAAGTGACAGCGCTATGTACTATAATTGAATGCGGAAAGAGATAGCAAGCGTTAGAAGGCACTCGAAAGTAATCGGCGTAAGCGACATATAAGAAAATATCGATTATCTTAAAAACCAAGTATTTTTTAAATAAAGTGTGGATTTAGGTACCCAATGCTATTCTCTAACACAATATTTAAAAAAAAGTTATTTATGATTGATATTTTCTGAGTATTTTCGAAAAAACTATTGCAGAGGACCGAACTTTAAAAAATAAATCTATCGAGAAAAGTTTTACCAATCGCGTTTCTGTCTTGGATTTAGGTAAATAAAATGCTCAATTTATCTTTGTCATAAAAATCAAAACTGTGCGTTTTGCGGTTATTGAGAAAAAACTGTTCAAAAATCATAAAACAATTTAACCCCCACCTTAATTTTAGGGTTATAATGAGCTGATCGTAGTTCGTTTTTGATCGATCAAGTGATCAGTTACAGCAATAACGGTCTGAATGTGGCAACATAATTACGCGTTTTGACGTATAGAACTGTCAAATCGTAAATAAAGATAATTTTTAAATTAGGTAACTATAGCAAAGACAATTTTCTTATACCTACTAAGTATAGCTGTTTGCATTTTAGGTAGGTATAATATCAGTCTCAGTGACACAAGACTGTAGAGAGATGAGATTTAATTACGTTGCTGCTTGCCGTGTCACTGATTCTTTCTCGGTCATCCTGTATTAGGTCAGTGACCAGGTTGAGGTATGACCGTCTGTGAAAGAATCAGTGTAGTGAAAGGATTAAAGTGCGCCTTAGAGGCTCCTTTCGTGCATTAATTTAATTACGTGAATTCCCCTGTTTCCGAGATCACACTTTAGCTTCCATATTAGCACTTCTTATCACTCGTTCTTCACCTGAAAAAATAAGTATATTTTACGACTCGTGGAACCTCCCTGGAAGTACTTTTCATAAAATTCCAAACAAGCCTGAAAAAATCCGAAGGCGGTGCAGCGGCCCTGCCTTAGGTAGGTACCTACGGGTTAAAAGAGACGTTTCATCAATATATGGAGCCTGGGCCTGCACTGTGTACACTACTCTAAAATATGGCTAAGCAATAAAGTAAACGTGACGTGCGTGGAAAGTCATTTTGACAACCTACATTTATCTGACAAAACAAAAACATCAAATCAAACAACATGACAAGAAAAATATGCCAATGTCATGTCAAACGCCATTTTTTTTTCTTTTTTTTTTATCGGACATATCACACACGGTCAACTGATCCCAAACTAGGCATAGCCTGTACTATGGGTACCAGAGACTGATATACATAATAGATGTTTAAGACACAGAACAAACATCTGTGTTAGTCACAAATGTTTGTCCAGTGCGGGAATCGAACCCACGGCCTCTAGAGCAGAAGGCAGAGTTACTAACACTGAGCTATGAGGCCAGTCATTATAAACCAACATAGCGGCCTTCAAATAGTGTTCACATAGTAAAAAACTTACCAGAAGAACTATTCCTTTCGCATTTGTCTTCAAATTAACGAAACTGTATTTTCCTTGTAATCTCCTATTTTTTCCTAATTTTTCTATGTAGTGTACATGGACCAGGCCCAGAATGAAATGGCTCCTTTAGGATTTTTTTGTCAAAACGCACCCCGATGTTAATACGACCTCTTGTTTCGAGGACTAATTAGGTCGGTCCGTGCGTTCAGTTAGTGAAATAATTTATTTCACTAACTGAATAATAATAATAATAATAATAATAATAATTCGTACCTCGCAATTTGTTCATTTAAGCGAGCGAAATACAAAATGTGGATTAAAATTAGATAAAGTACAACATAATTTTATCTCTGAAAATATATCCGGTCATGTGACATTTATCTTGGTACATAAGTAGGCCGCAGGTATTTCAGTATTTTCATTGCATTAGATATTATAGGTACCTAGGTAGTTACGCCTAACGGGCGAGTGCTGTTTGAGATGCAAGAGGTTCGGGTTCGATTCCCGGTGCGGGACGAATGGGGCATGATCTGCAAATATTTGTTTCGGGCCTGGGTTTTGTGGTAGGACCTACCTTCGTAGTTTCCAATACGTTACTTGTGGGTTTAGGACTACGTAGGCGACGGCAGTTGGATGTTCAAAAATAACCATAAGAACTAGGCTAAGGAAATAAGTCTAGCCAAAAATTGGGAGAATTTTGGGAGGTAGATATTAAATCTTTTTACTTTAAGGCTCGTATTCAGAGACACGACTCAAGCATAGATTTAATCACAGATCAGCTGAACTCTATTTAAGTATTAAATCTCTTCTCAAACATAACTTTTATTCAAGAACGGTACTTAAACTACTCTCCGCTGAATCGAGTCTCAAATCTGTACTCAAATGTTCTCGTTGACATTTTGATTTATTTATAATTTTCGATCCGTTTTACGCAGAAATTCAAACAGCCAGGGTGCAAATAGAACAGAACTATAAAGCGAAGTATAAATATGCATCAAAGTACGAGTAACGGAACGAAAATGTCATTTGATTTATGTCTAATCAAATCTAAACTCAAGCACTGATTTCGTCTGATTGACGTTTCAGAATAAGCATTTACTCAGGTGAACTGTGATCATTGAATCTATACATAAGTACTACTAATCAAGAATTAGAATCTCGACTCAAATCGAGATTTAAGTACAGATCAATGCTTGAGTCTTGTCTCTGAATATGAACCTAAGGCTCTAAAACTGTTGATAAACTTTGATGTTGGTCGTATAATGTCTTAAAAGCCCATCAGAAATGATACCGAAGAGAATTGATATACTGCCATCTTACTAATACTAACAGAACTCCGACCACACAAAAGATATACCGTCACAACGGCCACAGGCAATGATTGCATACAGCGCCATCTCATAACGCCAAGTAGAACTACAACACTCACTACCACTCACCGGCTTGCTACTAGATGGCGCTAGTGCGTCCGCCGCGCCTCGCGCTCGACTTTGTCCTGCCTCTTGAGGTCATTGATCGACGTGACGCTGCCGAATAGGACTTTCGCCGTCACTTGCTGCAACAGACGTTGATAGGTCGTTAGTTGATGAATAGCTGGTAGATTGGCAATAGCTTGCGCATCAATGCATAAATGTTATGTGACGGGTATAGGTTCACGTACCTATAGGTAAACGAGTTTTTATGATATTAGGCACATATAGGTAAACTACTTTAAATTTAGAGAGAATGTACTAAATCCCGTATATTTATAATACACTAGCTTCTGTCCGCGGCTTCGCTTATGTGGTGCCTACATGCTATTCCAAGTTTCAACGAAATCGGTTCAACCGTTACGGCGTGGTTGAAAAACAAACATCCAAACACCCTCACAAACTTTCGAATTTATAATTTATCAGGATAATAGGAAGGACAAAGTGATTTTATCCGGCTACACTCTTTCCATACGAAATCAAAAATACCTATAAGGAATTTATTCCCTATACCTATGCTTATTTGACAAGTTGCAGGTTGTATTTGAACAGATTGTTAAGTAGGAAATTTACGTCTATTTTCGTCAGCAATCTTAATCAAAAACACTGACTTTAGTATTGAATATATTAAGCGTCAGAGACTTCAGTATTTTCCATTCATTTTCAATAACCGGGCCTACGCAAGATTTATGCAAAAAGGACTCCTATTTTGGGTAAAATGGCGATCCCTTTTTCTATAAATCTTTTATTCTGTCTATACCAAATATTTGAGCGGAAGAGAGGTTTTGGAATATATAATGATAGCTTGGTAGTTTTCTAGTAGTACCTAATTTACACTAGGTACCTATACTGTAAAGAAAAGTGAATTAAAAAATTCGTATACACTAAGGTTTTCACGTACACAAGATGAAGAAGCGATGAGAATATGCAAGAAGCTCGTATGCTACACCTCAACCCGGTCACTACCTATACAGGATGACCAAGAAAGCATCAGTTACAAGACAAGCAAGGTTGGTAAGGTACTTGAAATCATCAAAGATACACGCAGTGTGATAAGAGAGCGCTGTGGAGCGAAAGAAGATGTAGTGATAAGGATTGAGAAAGGTATGCTGAGATGGTTTGGTCATGTTGAGAGGATGAACGAAAGAAGATTGACGAAACAGGTGTATAAGGCGAGTGTGAATGGGACCGTTGGAAGGGGAAGATCTAGACATTTTATAGGAGGAGGTAGGGCATAGCGAGATTTTCTCGTTCTAAATTGGAGCAGCCCGCCTGGGGAGGTACCTCCGCCTTACAGAAGATCGCAGCCAAATAACATTATTTGTTTCAAATAGTGTTGTGTTCCTGCGGTGAGTAGAGCCAGAGCTCTTTAGGGGGAGGGGGGTTCGGGGTCGACAGCGTGCGTGATGCCTCTGGTATTGCAAGCGCTCATAGGCTACGGTAACCGCTTGCCAACGGGTGGGCCGTAGGCTTGTTTGCCATCTCAGTTGTAAAAAAAAAAAAACCTACCCTAAACCGACGAGCATGTATGAGGAATGTGATGAGAGTGAATGAAGCAAAAGAGGTATGTCAGGATCGTAGCAAGTGGAAAGCCGTGGTCTCTGCCTACCCCTCTGGGAAATAGGCGTGATTTTATGTATGTATGTATGTATACACGCAATATAAAAATGCATTGCAAAATTGACAATAATTCGATACGTTGGTCAACACAAGTGTCTGTGGAAATTGGTTCGCTTGTTTTGTCGAAATAAACGAGGCCCACCCAAATTAGGTAGGCCATTATCATTTATGGAGAAAGGCTGTTAAACCGCGGAATGTGGAGCAAAAGTATGTAAGTAAGAATATTTTTAACCAGATTTTATGTGCCCGTGGTGGCCCCGGCTAAAGAATAGGCCCCTCCATATCTACCTATCCGTGGATGTCGTAAGAGGCGACTAAGGGAAAAAAGCTAGGGGATGGGCAGCAGCGTCCCTCATTTTAACAACGATAGCTCTAACTGCGCTCGCCAACCCGCATGCCCAGCGTGGCGAGTATAGGCAAATCCCCCCACATAATAAGGCATTTGCTCTGTCTGTGGGGGAGGCCATGTTCAGCAGTAGACGTCGTACAGCTGAAATGATGATGATGATGATGTGCTAAATGTGTGCTAAGCGCAAAACTCGATAACGGCTGGACCAATTCACCTATTGATTAAAATATTCCCTTGATGTTCGCGGTTCTGAAGACAAAAAATTGGAAAATTGAACGGACGTGAAAAACCAACTTTTTTTTCCGTACAAACAATTCCTAGCTGTACATTTAAACATTTCAGTGGATAAAAATTGACGTCAAATACTATGCGAGCTAGGTAACATTAGGATTTAGATTGCTTCGTGGATTTTTAATGACGCCATAGATACTATGATTTTTATTATTTTCTTTTATTTTTTAATTATTTATTTTCGTTTCGTCGTGCCAGCTTTCTGGTGGTACTGAAAATACGCACTAATTACGGTAAAAAGATGTTCACTTTTGAAGGCGCACAGTTTTATAACAAAATACAACATACATACCACAGTGTCAAACCAAACGTTTCTACTCCACTTTTATAATAAGTACTGCCAAAGAGTGGAATGATCTGCCTGCATCTGTTTTCCCGAAAGAGTACAATCTAGGAGTCTTCAAATCTAGGGTCAATAAGTTCACTCTGGGAAAGCGTGCTCTATCTTAGGCCACATCTCACTTGCAAAAGTGAGTTGGTGGCCTTACCATTATAAATAAAAAAAAAAAAACCTCGATTATAAAAAATGTAAACTCGTTCAATACATTCAAAGCTAAATTACAACAACACGTCATTGAAAACTACTTCTAGTCATCCCTTTGGATAGCGGAATGTATTGAACGAGTGTATCTACTAATAAAACCTACCTAAATACTACGTACTTCCTATACCTACTTATTACCTACCTACCTACAGAACGCACTACTAACAACTATTGCATAATGTTTATTAATATTCTCGTGTGAGTGACATGTTTGTCTTTTTGAGAATAAATGTCTTTAAACCTTATTTTATTTATAAGACAAAATATATTGAGTCGCATACACTAAAAACAATATTACATTAAAAAAGAAACAAACATAGCTAAACTCCAATACCTACCAACTATTTTAGAATAGCAAATTTCATATTCATAAAACCTACGGTTGCACCTGTTCATCTTACGCAACAATTTGCATAATCAAATATTCAGTCCGCCCCTTAACAGTTATTTTATATGGTGGCGATCGCTACTGCTCCACATTTTATAATTATAATCTCAGGACGTCGAAGAGAGTGACAGAATGGAGGCAAAACTCACCGGACGACTTAAATAAGGTCGCTTTTGGTCAGAGATGGAGCTAGAAAGAAGGGGGGCACAAAATTATCGAAATGTTTTTACAATATAAATGAAATGTTTATTTAATAATGTATGATTACTTTGATTATTTCTGACTTGTCGCTATTTATTGTCATATTCTTGTCACTGTTATTTTATTATTATTGTTTTGTTAATTGTAATGACGTTAATTTATTTCTAATTCTGATTTTATTGTATGATTTTCTATTGACTAATTTGAGACTATTTTGATTTGATTAGATTTTTGTATTGTGACTAATATTTTTGCATGTCGGTCTCCGACGAAGTATATGACACTATCTCCATAAATGTAAAAGACCATGTACCTATATATACTATACTTCATGCAAATAAAAGCCATTCATTCATTCATTCATTCATTCATTTATTCATTCAAGTTCGCATTTGGATCTCGCCCGTATTAGAATTCGCACTAAAAACCATTTCCCAAAACGCGGGCTGTCTTTAAATGAGGTAATTTAAACTAACCATCCTGGTACATAAAGGTGAATCCAGTGAATCCTTAAGAATGGAAAATGTGAACATTTAAAGCCGCGGTTTTTTGTCACTGAATATAATTTGGTGTCTCGCACGCGCGAACTCACATCATTTAGCTCATTCATAATAACACTGGCCAACTACACTCATTTGGATAAAAAACAAAACAATACTAAAATCTAACACAAACATTTTTTCAGTCATTTATGATTCCAAGAAGATGACATTTTTTGAATTTCATGGGACAAGCAGAACCCCTCAAGAATAAAAATTATATTAGACCACCACGGGATCATTCGCTATTCACCTGTAAAATTGGCGGAGAGATCGAATAACAAATAAAGAAACAAAACAGCCGACTTGACAATCTCCTCCTTTTTTTTGAAGACGGTTAAAAAGACAAATAACAATAAAATAGAAATAATCATGAAACAGAAGTGATGTATTACAATGTCTTGCGCGAAGCTCTGAAAGGTACAGTGGTTTTCAGATGACCCTCAAAGCCCCTTGCTCCGCCCCTGTCTCCGTTGCTACATCAACATTTTAAGGCCGAACTTCGAACGCTAACCAGGGTATCCTTTTTTGGTAGTAAACAATTTCGCGAATATTTCCTCGTTTTGCGGAAATGAACATGCTTCTGTTTTGGGTTATGTGCATTTTTAGGTTTTTTATCGGAACGTTTATTTGAGGGAGCTCGAACCAATGAAGTGAACGTAGAAAATTTTGTAAAGCTTAGGGAAAATAATGTCAAGTGGTTATGGGTCACCATCATCATAATTTCAGCCGTAGAACGTCCACTGCTGAATAAATACCTAGCAGTAAAGTAGGTAGGCGCCAATCTACCCACTACACTGATTAGAATGTCGAACGATTATGTGACGAATATCAGGTAAGAATATCTAATGATATTGATTTAATTACTGATAGAATGTAATTTAATCATAATTAAATTGATTGACATAATTAGATCATAGCAAATAGCACATATAGACTCCGAATTTCATTTCTATAGGAGTAGGTGAAAACGAACGATAATCCATACTATTATTATAAATGCGAAAGTAACTTTGTTTGCTTGTTTGTTTGTTACGTTTTCACAACTAAACTAGGAATGAACTCTGTTTTCTACGACTACGACTACAAGTAGAAAACAGACTTCAGATCACCAACCACAGGCAGCGTGCCCAAAAGGCTGGCAAGTATAAGTTTAATAAGTTAAGGCCTTAAATAAGCCCCTTTAACTTTAATAAGTTTCTTTCTGTAAATAAAGTATTATTATTATCGTCCATACATAAGCTTTGAATATGCAGGTATTGAATATTGGATGCATTTTTAAAATGAAAGATCTCTAATAGCTTTCATACAGGTAGGTAAATGCGGACAAAGCCACGGGTAACAGCTAGATCATTATAAATAGCGATCTGAAGACTCTGAAAAGGTTTGGGGATGGAAGTTTACGTAGGGTTTAAAGTCGTGATTGATCCCACAAATCCCCACCAGTGGGGCAGCTTGGTGGGCATTTGTGAATCTTTCCTTTTGATTCACCTGATAGTTTCCATTGCTAGTGACTCCCGCTGGGGGGTACCTGCCCCCATACCCTTGCGCGGGCCCGCCGCCGTGATACAGCGTGTTGTTATTCGCATCCCTCGTCGTCGCGGCCGTGTACGTTGACTTGCAGTTCTGGGACATCCTGTATCTGTAACTAAACAAAAACTAATGAGATTTTATAATAAGTTCGACTGGCCTGGAATAAAAAGGTGGCAAAACGAGCCTATTGTTCATGGCTTTTATCCCCAAGAAAGGGTCCTCTTAGATAGTCAGGCTGTTAGATCTTTGAAGATGTCTAAGAGGGGTAGTCAGATGCATGTCCTAACATTTGGCACATGCCCACATTTTGCAGTATGGATTTTTCTTATATAATTATGTATTTATGCCGATTTCCAAGTCCCACACAAACTTGAACTTTCCAAGATTTTTTTTTTTGCTTTTTTTTTGTTTTTAAAATAATAAATAAATAAATATTCCGGACATATCATACACGGTCAACTGATCTCAAACTAGGCGGCGTTACCACTAACTGAGCTATGAGGCAAGTCAAAAAAAATTTAAAAATTTTCAACTCTTTTCACCCTCGTAGGGGTAGAATTTCCTTAATTCAATTTTTAACCCCTAAACAATAAGAGGAATATACCCCCAAGTTGCATGCTTCTAAGCTAAGTCTAAGGCTGGCTTAGTTTAGGCAGTCACTAGGTAACTACGAGTTAGTACTAAGAGTTTAATATATTCTTCTTCTTCTTCTTGTCTTGTCACTGATTCTTTCTTGGTGGTCCTGTATTATATCAGTGATCAGGTTGAGGTATGGTGGCCCTGAAAAGGGCCTATGACCGTTGATGAAAGAATCAGTGTAGTGAAAGGATTAAAGTGCGCCTCTTAGAGGCTCATCTCGTGCTCATTTAATATATTTAGACAGGTAACTTAAAACGATTACTATGATGAAACCAGGATGAGAAAGCTGATTAAAACCGGCTTATTACGAAGATCTGGATTTGTCATACAATCTCCATTCGCCACCGAAAACGACCGCAGCCGATAAAAAAGTTATCGCTTGCCAACGAGGTAATTAAAAAAAAACTGGCATGTCCGAATCTGTATCAGGCCGGTACAGTTAGTAACAGTAAAGTGTAACACGAAACTGACAATTCAAGATGGCCGAAGTAATGAGGTCTGTATAATTTTATTGTACATCAGGATTGAGATGATTATTGAAGAGTCGAGTGTTTAGTTCTGCAGAATACGCAGTCAAATCAAAATCAGATCATTGCAAAGTACCTACCTATGGTAGATTATGTACAGAGTACCTATACCTACAATGTTCATAGGCTAGGTATGAAGTCCTCACACTTTTGCTGTATGAGCATGCAAATATAAAAGTACCTTTCTAAGTCGGGCGTGACACTCGCTTATTTCATTAATAGTAAATTCATATTATTAATAAGTTTACATAATGTAGGTAGATATGAAATGAATCATCATCATCATTCATCATTTCAGCCGTTCGACGTCCACTGCTGAACATGGCCTCCCCCACAGACAGAGCAAATTCCTTGTGATGTGGGGGGATTTGCCCATACTCACCACTCTGGGCATGCGGGTTGGCGAGCGCAGTTAGAGCTATCGTTGTTAAAATGAGGGACGCTGCTGCCCATCCCCTAGCTTTTTTCCCTTAGTCGCCTCTATGAAATAAATAATTAATTGAAATTAGATAAATTTTTAAAATAACTATTCACGAATTAATTAGTGTCTATTTTAAAGCATTATAAAATTACAATTTCATATAATAAACGAGTATAAACCTACAGCTAGACTAGTCTATTTTATCTTCATATCGACCACGCGCCAAGCCGCGGGCAGAAGCTAGTGTATAATAAAACATTATTAAAACTTGAGCCTGACTCAAAAATTCCCTTTATCACGTTGAGTAAACATTTTCGCAGTGGATTACAAAAGATGCTGAGCGGTTATCACTTTCCTTAACAGAAGCTCTCCATCTCGGCAGATTAGATCTAATATATTTTGTTGACTGTACACAAGGATGGTCTTTGTAGCCTTCATAATTTGGATGGTTCATCCTACTTCCTACTATCCTACTAATATTATAAACAAGCTTCCGCCCGCGGTGACGTGGTACCTATGAACATAAAAAGTAGTAAGCCTATATGCTATTCAAAGTCAAAGTCAAAAGGCGTTTATTTCAATTTGAAACGTCTTAGAAACTATGCCTGTTCCTCGCGACCAAGCCTAGAAGAATCAGGCAACAAACACGGCTTGGGGCCTATCATTTTTTTCGATGATCCTTTTTCACAAAATGGAATTTAAAGCTTCAGCGTGGTGCCGATCGAACTAGGTGAGGCTCAAAAGAAAAGTAATCTAATTATAAATAAGAGCTTATAAAAATTCCAGACTATAATCAAAAATCTCTATATCTCTGTGCCAAATTTCATCCAAATCCGTTCGCCCGTTTGGGCTTGATTGAACGTGTGTATGTCTACAGCTTACACATAACGAATTTCTGAATTCTGAGTATGCAAATATTTAGTGCATAATTGGTGCAATCTGAAAATCCAATTCAAAATTTAGGTGCCAAAGAGGTTTCTGAGATATGAGCCAAAAACTATGTGTCAGCTGGAGACCCGGGTCTACAGCTTGCACATCCAGTACTGCCAAACGGCTGACGCGAGAGCTTTGAAAACTAGCCAGATATTTAGTGCCAAATTAGTGCCAAAGGTACTAAAAATTTCAGGCCTGTAGCTTAAAAGGTTTCAGAGATATGAGCCAAAAACTATGTGTCAGCTGGAGACCCGGGTCTACAGCTTGCACATCCAGTACTGCCAAACGGCTGACGCGAGAGCTATGAAAACTAGCCAGATATTTAGTGCCAAATTAGTGACTAAGGTACCAAAATTTTCAGGCCTGTAGCTAAAAAGGTTTCAGAGATATAAGCAAAAAACTATGTGTAAGCTGTAGACCCGGGTCCCCAGCTTACACATTTCGTTACGCCAAACCGCTGATCAGAGGGCAATAAACTTAAGGCAGGATTTTAGCTCATAATTAGTGCCTAAGGTACCAAAAATTTCAGGCCTGTAGCTGAAAAGGTTTCAGAGATATAAGTAAAAACAGTTTTCCCGCCAAAAAATTCAAATAAAGTTATTGAAAATCGGCTCATTGCGGCGTTGCCACTTCGCTTCAAACGACTTTAAACTTTATTTACATGTCACGAAGATTGATTTTGGTATTTGATCATTAAAAAAGTTAATTTGGTTTGTTGAGTTTAGTCTAGGAGCTCGGAGGATAAAATAGTTTTCAGCGAAACATACCCAGTGCTGCCATCGATGTACCTTGTGTGTCGTACCTCGAAAAAGAGAGATTTATCTTTTACTTCAGTGAACTAGTGTATGTATACAAAATGTTCCGGAATTAGTATATACACATCAACGATAAGTTGAATGACCTCCCTTTTGGATACTTACCTATTAGAGGACATGTATCACAAAAATATTTTATCATTTTGCAGAAGTCCACTGCTGAACATAGGCCTCCCATAAAGAGTGCCACGACGAACGGTCTTGAGCCATTTCCATTCAGTGAATTACAGTAACCTTCGCAATGTCGTCGGTCCATAGGGTGCGGGGCCTTTCAACACTGCGTCATTCGGTGTGTGGTCGGCGTTCGTAACTTTTTGGTGCTGGCAACGCGCACTGACTGTAGGCTTTCGTCTTGAGGCTCTCTGTGGTAGGTATATTATATGCGACGAAGATGAAGTTTTCCAAACGCTGGCTATGGATAGAATTGGCTGGATATAGATAAAACAGAATCGAAACTATTATGTAGGAGGTATCTTTAACCTATTGAAGTCCACTGGACATACTGTACCTACCTCTAATGTAGGTAAGTTACTAACATTTGTTAGTTACTAGCATAATTTTTGTGATACCTACACATCTTCTTATTAGGTAGTATCTTCATCTTCTGAATTTGTTGTACTTCTAACCTAGCCGTTATTTCATATTTATGATAGGTGTCGATCGATCTAGATAAAATTAAAATATATTGTAAGTAATTGGTTAGTACCTACCTACATAATTTGTTACTTCGATTGAAGTTCCATAGATTTTCAATTTCGAAACTGACGTATGAAATTGGCCTCCATTGTAGCCATCATCATCATCAGCCCACACTAGTCCACTGCTGGACATATGTCGACCCTAATACGCGCCACTAAGCCCTATGTCCGGCCATTCTCATACACTTTCTGCCCGCGCCACCGCCCCGCATTTCATAGATCATTGCTCCGCCTAGCCACACACTAAAACAGAAATAAAAGTCTGTCAGAAGAAGTCAGGTAAGGTATTTAGTTTAATCAAGATACCTTGGTAGGTAGGTAGGTAGCACATATGAAAGTTGGATGTGCAGGTATCTATTAGGTACTACCGTGACGTATTTGCTCATTTTGTTCATATCTAAGTTGGCTAGTAAATTATAGATGGTAGTTACGTAGTACCTAGGTACTAGTTATTTACCTATCTATAGTTTTTTGACGTGTTTTATTACGCATTTAGGCTATTTAGTTCTACCTAAGTTTGGTTAGCTCTAGGTACTAGGAAGCCATCTATTACTTTCGTGACGTGTTTGCATAATATTATACAATCCTACGTACTTTATGTAAGGTACTTACTTATGTAGGTCTAGCTAGGTATAGGTACCAAGTATTTATTATACCTAGGTACTACGTACCTACACTTTGTACCTAGACCTACCAAACATAGGGAAGTAGGTAGGTACCTCACATAAGGTAGGTAGATATGAACCATTTATAAACCACGTCACGAAAGTAATAGATGAGTAGGTTCCTATGTGACATGATGAGATATGTGACTCCGCCGTCTAAAGCTAGGTGGCTTCGTATTATTGGATAAATTATTGCAATAAAATGCTGTGAATGCGCACCCCAACGCGAGACGTCAGTGCAGATCTTATTCCCCCATTTAGAATTAGATGCTGTGAATATGGCTGGCTGTACATTATTAGAGTGTCCACGTCCTTACAGGCTGCCCGATATTGTACAGGCGCGTAACATTATCGTGCCATTCTTTCCTTCTTGAAGTTTGCATTTTTTTATGCTTTTCCCTTTCGGGCTGGCTGTGGCATCTTATTCCTGCCGCCAAGTCTTTTGCTCTCAAATCGAGAGGCTTATGTATGTTTAAAGTATATATCATGTAGGTTAAAGAATTCAGAAGCTTAGATAGGATAAGATGATGAAGTATCACTAAAATTATGCTGGTAACTAAAAAAGAAAAGGCGTCAAAATCTAAAAATAACAACAAACATTTTGTAGTTATAATATTATAATAAAACCTACTATAGTTTTTATTTGGTACATCAAAGTTTCTAAGTGGTAGCGGTGGGTAACTCACTCAAAATACCTGAGCTGCAAATCAGCTCGCAGCTCGCGCTCTTGAACCGAAAGTAGATCTATGAATGATTTCAGATGAATCAGGTAAAGTGAAGCAAACAATGCAATAAGGTACTAGCAATCAGTTCATCAAACGGGTCAGCTTTTCTAATATGGGCTTAATAGTGTTGAAAATAATACAAATTGTTGTCGTATGAAATTGTTTCTAATCAGGGTCAGGGTCGCATGAATCGCAGATGAAGTAGAACTACTTTGAGCCGTTGAGCTGCTTCAGCTGCTTGGGAGCGGCGTGATCCATTTACCTGCGGCTCAGTACCCTGTGATTCGATCTGGATGCGTGTTCTGACTCGAGTTCATCATCATCATTCCAGCCGTTTGAAGTCCACTGCTGAACAGCGGCCTCCCCCACAGATTTCCGGAGTGACTTCCTGTGATGGGGGTGGGGGGAATTTGAAAATCTTTGTGAAAATAGGAGAAGCTGCTGCCCATCCCTTACTCGCCTGTCTAGTACGACATCCACGGGTAGGAGGTTAGGAGGGGCCTATTCTTCAGCCGGGGCCGCCACGGTCACTGACTCGAGTTATCCTCCTCTAATTAGTGGTAGGTACACTATGTACAGCAGTGGACTCAAATAGGTGATAATGAATAGGTGATGATGATGATACTTACACAATGGTTTCGATTCTGTTTTATCTAATGGCCAGCGTTTGGAAAACTTCATCTTCATCCCTTAAAATATACCGCAGAGCGCCACAAGCAAAAATTTAGCGCGATCGGGGCCTAGATTTGTGGCATTGTATTGTTTCCTATTAACACGTAAGTACTCGTAGTGTGCGAGCTGACTAAACCTCTGGTTTCTTCATGATGTTTACCTTAAACCATTTTGGCGATCTACTCTCAAAAATTATAACAACCAAAATAACGAACGCGTCACAATATTATACGTAAGTGCCTCGTTATAATGACTAAATAAAAGTTTTTTATCAATAGAGTCATATTGAACTAAAAAGCTAATGAGGGTGTGCAAAAAAGTGTAATGACGGTCGATTTTTTTATTACAACGATCTACGACTCTAAGAAATAGTTCTTTCAACCTCTACACTTATTTCGTCGCTGTAAGTAAAGTACCGCTGGCGTAACGGTTGAGGCGGTGGACTCATTAATCGTCAGTAACGACGTGCCCTGGATCGAATCTCTTCATCCGAATCGACTTTTTGCGTTTTCTGATCGTTCCAGTGACTGTACCAGAATGCCCCAAACAAGAAACCAGGTTGCCGTAGAATTAGAAAATTGACCGCTGAAATACAAAAAGCACAAAACTTTAATTTGAAGCTTCTAAAGGAACAAGACGACTGCGCGAAGGATTATAAAAATCTCTTGGCGCAAAATGGGTCACTCAAAGTAGCATTTGCAGAACAAGTAATAAAATTACAAGAGACTGAAACGGAAAGAAATATGCTAAAAGAGATTGAGCGACGAACTGCAGATCTCAATGAATATGAAGAAGCATTAAACGTAATACGTTTGCACGAAAATAATGCAGCGCTGTTCGAACAACTACAAAAAACGCTCCTGTTGGAAACCAATGAGAACACCCAAATACTTAATGAAGAATTGGACAATTTAATAAGCCAAATAATTGAGCTCCAAAGTGAAAACATAAAATTAAAAAGTTCTAGACACACCGTAGATATTAAAACTGCAGCAAAGACCAAGAACTTAAGTAAAAATAGAATAACATTGAATAAACAAGTGAAACATGATAAAGACTCACAGAATAGAAAGAAAAATACAAAAAAAATTAGTAGCGAAAAAAGGGAAGACAAAAACAAGACGGACTAAAACGAGTGAATCAATAGCAACAAAACAGGTCGTGACAATAAAGAATAAAGAAGACAACGGGATTACTACGAGAATAGGACTTCGATCCGTAGAGAAGCTAACGACAGAGGAGAACACTGGAAACCAAACGAATAACAGTACCCAAAACCATGAACCCAGACATAAGTCTGGGCTATAAAGCTATAAAGCTGTAAAGCTATAAAGCTGAGGATTCCGCCGTAATATCACAAAATAGACCTAAGAAAATGCTAATATTGTGCGATACATACGGAAAATCTCTTGGAGAATTTATACACTTACATAATAATGACTACCAATCTGTTCTATCCATTTGTAAGCCAGGTGCTCCTATCAGAGAGATTATAAATAACTTGCCGACACTGACAAAGAATTTGACTCAGGGCGATGATGTCGTCGTGATTGCCTCTGACTTCTATCATCAATCAAGACGAGATACGATTACATCGATGGCAACACGGTATGTTTTGGCTGAAAACTATTTTATCATCCGAGCTCCTAGACTAAACTCAACAAAACAAATGAACTTTTTTAATGATCAAATACCAAAATCAATCTTCGCGATATGTAAATAAAGTTTAAAGTCGTTTGACAATCATGTTGTAGCGGAGTGGCAACGCCGCAATGAGCCGATTTTCAATAACTTTATTTGAATTTTTTGGCGGGAAAACTGTTTTTGCTTATATCTCTGAAACCTTTTCAGCTACAGGCCTGAAATTTTTGGTACCTTAGGCACTAATTATGAGCTAAAATCCTGCCTAAAGTTTATTGCCCTCTGATCAGCGGTTTGGCGTAACGAAATGTGTAAGCTGGGGACCCGGGTCTACAGCTTACACATAGTTTTTTGCTTATATCTCTGAAACCTTTTTAGCTACAGGCCTTAAAATTTTGGTACCTTAGTCACTAATTTGGCACTAAATATCTGGCTAGTTTTCATAGCTCTCGCGTCAGCCGTTTGGCAGTACTGGATGTGCAAGCTGTAGACCCGGGTCTCCAGCTGACACATAGTTTTTGGCTCATATCTCTGAAACCTTTTAAGCTACAGGCCTGAAATTTTTAGTACCTTTGGCACTAATTTGGCACTAAATATCTGGCTAGTTTTCAAAGCTCTCGCGTCAGTCGTTTGGCAGTACTGGATGTGCAAGCTGTAGACCCGGGTCTCCAGCTGACACATAGTTTTTGGCTCATATCTCAGAAACCTCTTTGGCACCTAAATTTTGAATTGGATTTTCAGATTGCACCAATTATGCACTAAATATTTGCATACTCAGAATTCAGAAATTCGTTATGTGTAAGCTGTAGACATACACACTGATTGAACCACAAACAAACATCTAAACATCCGCACAAACTTTCGCATTTATAATATTAGTAGCATTAGTAGGATGCGAGGATGAAGTTTGTGAGGATGTTTGGAATGTTTAAATGTTTGTTGTTCAATCGCGCAGTAACGGCCGAACCGATTTCAATGAAACTTGAACTATATGGTATGTAGGTAAATAGATTGGAATAACATATAGGCAATTCTTATCCGTGTACCACGCGAGTGAAGCCGCGGGCGGAAGCTTTTATACGTGTAGTTAATAAAATAAAATTAAGTAGTAAGTGGCAAATTCCGTTGTTCTTAAAACTTGTAAGATTGTGCCAATTATCGGCACTCAATATAGCTCCTAAAGCCCTTGAATTAAGGTGTAAATAAGAGTGCACGCTACAATGCTCCAGATTATAATCGCGGACCCTTTCAAGTTATTCAAGGTTGCCAAGAGTCAAAATCCAGTAGCGTATTTTTTTTTAAATGTGAAATTGGTCCAATGTCTCTTGATGTTTAAAAGCTTTTATGCAACTTTGAAACAAAATATATGAGTATTTTACGATCATTTTGTTGTCAGCTATGATTATTTTGTTATTTTTGAGCAATTTTTATAATCACTAAATATAAAGTGAGTTTTTTTTTTTATTCAACTGAGGTGGAAAACAAGCATACGGCCTACCTGTTGGTAAGCGGTTACCGTAGCCTATGAGCGCTTGCAATACCAGAGGCAATACGCACGCGTTGCCGACCCCGAACCCCCCCACCCCTAAAGAGCTCTGGCAACCTAACTCATCGCAGGAACACAACACTATTTGAAACAAAATCCGAGACGAGGAAATCCGAAGAACCAAGATCAGCCCTCAGAACTAGCAAGTTGAAGTGGCAGTGGGCAGGCCATAAAGCTCGCAGAACCGACAACCGTCGGCATCGAGGAATAAAGTACAGCGCGCCAGCAAGTAGCGTATAGGCACTATTATAGCGCATAAATTTCCGAATGGAAAATCCATCCATTAATTTTATAGAATACTGTCATGATAATGCAAAGTAGCAAACCAAGAACAAGAGACAAGATGTAAGAACTTAGGTCACCGACATAACTCTCAGAATTAGCAAGTTGAAGTGGCAGGGAGCAGGCCATATAGCTCGCAAAACCGACAACCGCTCGAGAGCAAAGGTTCTCGAATGGCGACCACGAACCGGGCGACGCAGTGTTGGAATGCCTCTCACCCGATGGAGCGACGACATTGTGAAGGTTGCGGAAAGTCAGTGGATAGAATAGGCTCAAGATCGTTCATCGTGGAAATGTTTGGGGGAGGCCTATATCCAGCAGTGGACTTCTACAGGCTGATGATGATGATGCAAAGTACCTACTTTTTTTTTTAATATTCCGGACATATCACACACGGTCAACTGATCCCAAACTAGGCATAGCTGTAGCATGTACTATGGGTACCAGAGACTGATATACAGATAATAGATATATATTTAACACCCAGACATAGAACAAACATCTGTGTTAGTCACAAATGTTTGTCCAGTGCGGGAATCGAACCCGCGGCCTCTAGCGCATAAGGCAGAGTTACTACCAACTGAGCTATGAGGCCAGTGACTTTGATATACAATTTGCAATGCATGCCACTCAGCCACCGGTTAGACAGCCAAAAGCCTGTCGGCAGACCCGGAAGACTGTGCTGTATTCAGACAAGATAGGCACAGGGATGGGATTGTTGCTTTGCGATCAACTAGGGCAGACCGTCATGAATAACTGTTTTCCGAATGCCCCCATAAACTTCTTAACAAACTGTATAAGAAGTGACGATTGTTTTGACAAGGACACCACTTTGATAGTGCAATTAGGTGAGAGCAGTGGTGTCAAGCGGTTAGACTTAATTAACCTAGTAGAAAATTTGTTAGAAAAGTTAGATCTAGGATTAGGAAAACTAATTCTATGTGCATTCCCATATTCTGATTCGTTGAGTGCCAAAGAGAAGCAGAATATTTTCAACCTGAACCTAATATTATATAACTTGACATGTCGTCATAGTGACGTTTTGTTTTTTGATACTAATAATTTTATTAGTAATTTTATTTTGACAGGAAGTACATTGTACTTGAGTAGGAGTAATAAGGCGATGATTGCTAAATTGTTAGCATATAATATTTTTGATCCTGTTATAAATAATATAACACAGTTTACAGACGAGTCCGTAGTTAGTAGTAGTACTAATGAGGGCACAAAATTAGTAGGGCCAGCTGACCAGCATTTAAACTGACCACATCGACAATGGGTAAGCAAGGCACTTTACATGTAGTACACCAAAATATGCAAGGCCTTCCCAGCAAAGTATTAGAATCAGAATTATTTTTAAATCAGTTTAATGTAGATATTATGTGTGTTACTGAACACTGGATATTAGAATTTGAGTTGCTCCCTTATTATAAGAATTTTAATATTGTTAGCTCATATAAACGTAAGAACGCCATTAGGGGCGGATCTTTAATTATTGTTAGAAATGACATAAAGTGCAAGGAACGTAAAGATATTGTAAATCTCACTATTGAGAGGAGCATTGAGCTGTCGTGTGTTGAGCTAGAGCGGCATATCGTTGTGAGCGTTTACCGTCCTCCCGACGCAGACTTCGCGTTATTTGAATCCATTATGGAAGATGTATTGCTCAAAATTTTTGCATGTAATAAAATTTTAATAGTCTGCGGAGATTTTAATATAGATATTCCGATCCATCCGTTATCTGAACGACTGCTTAATTTATTTAAATGTTTTAATTTAAATCATCTCTTTGTGGAACCAACAAGGGTGACACTAACCACTTCCACTTGTTTAGACAATGTTTATTGCAGTTGTGTACCAATCGCTAAATCAGTAATTAAACATTTCAGCTCAGATCATTACGGCCATAGTGTCATATTTACATGTAATTTAAGAAACAAACCTGAGGAATTCACGTACCGACCCATCACAGAAAGTAATATTAAGAAGTTTCAGGCTTGTATTGAACTCAAAATGTCCCTTGTACCATGCATGGATGATCCAAACGACCTTTTTACCATTTTATCGAATTTAATAAATAAAGAACACGAACAAATTTTTAAATTAAAAACAAGCACAGTTAAGGTTAGCGTCGGGTTTGCTGACTGGGCTACACCTGGCATTTATAAAAGCAGGAATAAATTGTACGAACTATATGCTGATAGGGAGTCAAAGCTGCACGACATTACTTTTATACTACATGTTAAGAATTATTCTAAAACTTTTAAAAAAGCTTGTCATGCAGCCAAATCATTGTACTTAAGAAACAAAATTGAAAAATCTTCTAATAAAATTAAAGCTACTTGGAAACTAATAAATAATGAAACAGGCAAATCAAAAGCCCTCAATAAACAAATCAATTTAATTAATAATGATAGTGTTTTAACTAAGAAAATTGAAGTGGCGAATGCCTTTGACAGTTTTTTCTCTAGTATACCTAATATTGTAACCCAGTCGTTAAAATCTTCAGCTTCTGGAGCGTCCCTTCTTCTAGAAGCTAGTGTTGCTAAATGTGAGACTGAGTTTAGTTTTAGTTACATTAATGCGGGTAATATTGTGAAAACCTTTAAATCCCTCAATATAAAAAACACAGAAGACCTATGGGGTATATCTACAAAGGTAGTAGGTGCTATTATTAACGATATTGCTCCATGCTTAGCCCACATCTTTAATAGTTGTGTTGACGATGGAGTTTTTCCTGACCTTATGAAGCATAGCAAAATCATTCCTTTGTTCAAGTCCGGAAACGAAAAAGATCCCGCTAATTATAGACCTATCTCGATATTGCCTACTCTAAGTAAAATCTTTGAAAAAGTTATTCTTACTCAGTTATTATCTCACTTCAATCTTAACGGGCTTCTTCATTGTAATCAATTTGGATTTACCAAAGGTCGATCAACAGCCGATGCCGGGACTTTGCTCTTAAAGCACATATACGATGCCTTTGAGAACTCACAAGACGCAATCGGTGTATTCTGTGATTTGTCAAAAGCGTTTGACTGCGTGAGTCATGCAACATTAATCTCAAAGCTAAAACATTACGGCATCCAAAACCGTGCAATTGACCTTTTACAATCTTACTTATCCAATAGAGTCCAAAAAGTTGACGTGGGTGGTGAAAGGTCTTCTGGATCAACTATTGTCATGGGTGTGCCACAGGGTTCGATTCTAGGCCCTTTCTTGTTCGTAGTTTACGTTAATGACCTCCCTTCTTATGTTAAAGAAATGTGTGACATAGTTCTATTTGCTGACGACACCTCGCTAGTGTTCAAAGTCGACAGATCCAAAACAAATTACGATGACGTAAACGCATCCTTGTCGCTAGTCCTTAATTGGTTTTCTGTAAACAATCTCTTGCTAAATTCAAAGAAAACGAAATGTATCAAATTCTCTTTGCCTAATGTAGTACACAATAGCCCCACTAACATTGTATTAAATGGAGAGTCACTAACCCTTGTTGATTCTACAAATTTCCTAGGACTCAATATTGATTCAAAATTGCAGTGGGGACCCCACATTGAAACTCTTGCCGGTAGACTTAGTTCCGCGGCATATGCCGTTCGTACGATAAGGTGGCTCACAGATGAAGCCACAGCTAGGTTAGTTTATTTTAGCTACTTCCATAGTGTAATGTCCTATGGTATCTTTCTCTGGGGGAATGCAGCAGATATCCAAGTCATATTTGTTTTACAAAAACGAGCAATACGTGCCATTTATAAAATGAAGTCAAGGGACTCCTTGAGGGAACTTTTTAAAGAAATTAACATTTTAACTGTAACTTCACAATATATTTACGAAAACTTATTGTACACACATAAGCACATGGCTAGCTTTAAGAAAAAAAGTGATGTGCATAGTATTAACACAAGAAACAAAAATAAATTGTGCATTCCAAAATTTAGATTACAAAAAGTAAATGGGTCTTTTATGGGGAATATGGTAAGATTTTATAATAAACTTCCGGTAAACGCGACGCAACTTCCTATTAGAAGATTTAAAGTGTACATAAAGAATAATCTTATAAAGAAAGCGTACTATAAACTAAATGATTATTTAAATGATAAAACCGCATGGCCTGAAGTCGCTCTGCCCCTCGACAGCTAAAATGCCATTTTGCAGTGTCTTTACAGTTTTTGCTTGCATCATATTTTAAGTATTATTTAATTATATAAGCATTAGGTACATATTTCATCAAGTGTAGCGTGTGCTGCCCTTAGATCATTTGTTGAAGCTCACATTTGTCTTCATTTTTTTTCACATTTTTATAAGCTCTTATTTATTAAGGATTATAATTAGATTACTTTTCTCTTGAGCCTCACCTAGTTCGATCGGCACCACACTGAAGCTTTAAATTCCATTTTGTGAAAAAGGATCATCGAAAAAAATGATAGGCACCAAGCCGTGTTTGTTGCCTGATTCTTCTAGGCTTGGTCGCGAGGAACAGGCATAGCTTCACCTAGTTTCTAAGACGTTTCTAAGTGATCCTAGTGATTTTATTGAAATAAATGCCTTTTGACTTTGACTTTGACTTTGACTTTGAATGCACCATCGCATATCAAGGATGGAATAGGCACAGACTAGACCGGTTGCAACCGGAGCATTGGGTCATCCTGTCCGGAACCAAAGCCGTTATGTACTCTAAATATTACCGGCTTCTGTCTGCGGTTTTGGCCGCGAGGTACTGAGATAAATAGTAGTCGCATATTTTTTTTTCTTTATGTGGCTATGGTGTCACTTCGGCCACAAAAGGCCCCCAATTCTACTAATTCAATGGCTTGAAAATGATAATCGGATGATAATGATCGCACCATTATCATTCGTTACGATTGTCGCCACCTTCGTTTCTTTGATTTCATTGGTTCAATGGTTACACAATGACTGCCATTGATATACGACTGTGATAGCAGAATATCAAAAGTGTTTTGTCATTGAACAATTGTCCTTTTGAAGCCATTGTCATTTTGAATTAGTAGAATTAGGCCCATGGCCTATTATGATCGCAACTTGTAACTTATGGAGCCACTTTACAGGGCCTTCAAAGTTCACCGCAAAGCCCAGCTGTTAAGAACTGAAGGATTTTCTTTGGGGTGAGTTCCTTTAGCTCCATTGGGCTGAGGATGTGTTTTCCCACAACGCATACCTACTTAGCCACCTACCTACCTTCTTTATTTATGGTTTCCTACTGCGTTGTGTATTACCTACCTATAAGTATTTTCTATGTACCCACCTACCTACTGTACCTACCTGCGTTGTGGGTCTAATAAATAAATTTTCTTTCTTTCTTTGTTTCCCAGATGGATGCTACGTTTGAGCATAAGTGCTCCGCACTCACCTAGCAGGTGTAGAGGCGTTTCGTCCGCCTCCTTGTAGCCTGCAGGTTTGTGCGTCGCATGGCGGTATAAGCTAGATTTTTAAGTGTCCAATTCACGCATGCTTAGATGAGAGCACTGGTGGAGTCGTGGTAGTCCGATGGCCTTCCGATCCGAAGGTCGTGGGTTCGAACACCGGTCCGGTTCGAGTACCGGGATCTGAAAATTCATATGTAGGCTTATGGTAAGAAATAAAGAAGTAGGTGTTTCATCATTTTCGCAAAATCATCCCTAAACGGGGCAAAGTAAGGGGTGAATTTATTATGGTCGCGGATGAAGTCGCGGGTAACAGATAGTTAAATATAAATTTCAGATAAATAAATAAGTAATATTCCGGACATATCACACAAGGTCAACTGATCCCAAACTAGGCATAGCCTGTACTATGGGTACCAGAGACTGATATATACAGAATAGAAAATTAACAACCAGACACAGAACAAACATCTGTGTAAATCACAAATGTTTGTCCAGTGTGGGAATCGAAACCGAGACCTCTAGCGCAGAAGGCAGAGTTACTACCAACTGAGCTATGAGGCCAGTCAAGATGACATATCGCACGCCTTTCGAACGCGGCTTTGAAAACTCTCCACGACCTTCGCACCTGCTTCAACTAAGAAGGCTTCGCTACGCTGCCTCCCCACACGCTGCTCTAGTTAACTTGGGTATTCCCCATTGTTCCGATTTAGTTCCGTGAACCCGGAAGTGGTTAGACACCGTTACAGCATCCATGACGCTGGTGGATGACGCCTAGGTGCCTCCAGTCTAGGTCAAGGACCTCAATAAAGCAGCATCTTTATAGAGATACTAGCTTGCGTCCGCGGTTATGCTCGCGTTGTACCTAGATAAACCATAGCCTATATAAAATAAAATATAATAGAATAAATGGGAAAGTTTGTGAGGAGGTTTAGATGTTTGTGGTTCAATTACGGCTAACCAGCAAAACGTATTTGGATGAAAAGAGACGTTTCATCGATATATGGAGCCTGGGCCTGCACTGTGTACACTGCTCTAAAATATGGCTAAGCAATAAAGTAAACGTATTTAATTGGTTATTTTATTTAAATTGACTTCGTTCTAAGGTACAATAAGATTTTCTTCGCTAAAGAGAGCAACACACAGCGCTACAAAAATATGGCGGATGGACGCGCGTGAAATGTCATTTTGACAACCTACATATATCTGACAAAACACAAAAATATCAAATCAAACAACATGACATGAAGAAAATGGCAATGTCATGTCAAACGCCAACTATAAACCAACATGGCGGCCTTCAAATAGTGTTCACATAGTAAAAAACTTACCAGAAGAACTATTCTTGTACCATCGCATTTGTGTTCAAATTAATGAAATTGTATTTTTCTTGTAATCTCCTATTTTTTCCTAATTTTTCTATGTAGTGTACATGGACCAGGCCCAGAATGAAATGGCTCCTTTGGTACAGAGATAGAGTATAGTCTAAAATACCATATAGGCTACTTTTTATGTAGGTACCACGCGAGCGAAACCGCGGGCAGAAGCTAGTATATAATATTAGTAGGATTATTTATTTGTTCGAACTGCGATTGGAACTGAACAATAGTTGGAACTGAATAGAACGTTAAACGTTGTTAATTAGTAGAATTGGCCCCCTGAGCAACAAATCGTTTGTCAGCTACACAAAATTAGATGGTGACAGGAATGTTCCCATTAACGCTGTGACAAAGTCGTGGTTCCACTTAATTTGATCATAACTCACTCAGTCAGTGTTTTTCATTAATTTTCACAAGTGTTTTGACGTTCACGAGAAAAACTCGTAAAACCATTTAGGGCTCTGTAATCGGACCAGTAACGTTCAAGCCGTTCTAAGAGACAAGTAATCCTAACATGTGGCGGCATTTGAGATGACAATAATATCAATCAGATGTCTGAGATGATGATTTAAATCGGCCAAGAAATCTATAAGATAAAAAAAACCACAAATTGGACTTTGACTTGACTTTGAGTAATAATTGAAAGCTAATGTTTGGAAAAGTTTCAATGACTTCTTAGTTCAGTCAAGACCGGATATTAGTGTTAAAGTTTACCTCAATTATGCCCGAACTATCATCAAAGCACAAACTTTTAGCAGACATCGCGAGATCTTAGTTCGGGCTAAGTACATTGCATGACCTCATCCCTCCTTCTACTTCTACTACCGGACAAGCAGACGCACAGGTAATTACCACCCTTACCTGGTCAACATACCACAGTGTCGAACCAAACGTTTCTGCTCCACCTTTATTATAAGCACTGGCAAAGAGTGGAACGATCTGCCAGCGTCTGTTTTCCCGGACGAGTACAATCTAGGAGTCTTCAAATCTAGAGTGAATAAGTTCCTTCTGGTAAAGCGTGCTCCATCTTAGGCCACATCTCACTTGCAAAAGTGAGCTGGTGGTCAAAGGCCTAACCATCTCCAAGAAAAAAAAAAAGTACTGGTTTAACGCCAGTCAAAGTAAGCAACTTTAAATCCCAATATACGGAATCTCATAGCACAGAGACAACTCACTCTTCATCCATTTATTTAATTAAAAATGCCGGCGTTCCCACCGAGCTAACACTGCGTTACCTTACTATAGTTTCATCACAAGCCAAGAATTTAATAACTTTAATATTATAGTAAGAAAAGCTATGAAAATGAATTACTACTTCACTTACTGCTTGAAAAGAAAATTAATTTTAATATGGAGTTTATTTTTAAACATCATCATCAGCCGGTGAAGGCCACTGGACATAGGACTCCAAAGAGTTCCACGACGAAAAGACTAGCCTTTTCCATCCACCGATTTCCCGCTACATTCACAATGACGTCGCTCTACAAAGGCATAATATTTTATCCCAAAAAGGTCTTAATCTACACCAAATTGGCACTAAATTTTGTTTTACTACTTTTGGAAGCTCGACATTTAAAAGATATGCTGTTTTGGGTTCAAATCAATAAAATAAAAAACTGTTGAACTGATGAATTCGCAATATTGCAATATAGTAGATTAAATACATTTTTGTTAATTTAAGTCTACATAAACGCCATACTGAGATCCAAGCCAAGGGGTCTACGAGGCAAAAGAGTTTGGGGACCATTGCACTAGACAGGGGTTACCGCTTACCATCAGTTACATAAAAAGAGCTATTCTGAAACTAAGCAGATGCTAGGTATAGAAGATTAGTGGTGTTACCACGCCATATTCATACAAACAAAAGTCGAAATAGTAAAAAAACTTCATTAATTCCAGTTTTTGACTCGTATTTTTAATCTGTGTAAGGAGAATACTCAGGGGAAATATACAATGAATCAAAGAAAGCTATTTATGTCAGTGTGAGTGGAGTGAAAAAATATAAATGACTAAGAATACCAGGGTTGACCTAAAAGTGTGACTAAGAAAGAATCAGTCGCAAGATGAAGTGACATTGAAGTCTTAGTAGAAAAGTCGGAGCGATGAAAAGCGTAAAGATTATTTCGTAGGCCAGCCTATTTGTTTCGCTTAAAAGAACAATTTCATAATTCATATTATTTATTTACCGTAAAAATAAAATATCTGAATGACTTTTAAAGATTCAGACGTGTCAGTATTCTCTACATAGACACTCGAGACTGAACGCTTCAATGAATTGTGTACGAAATCTTGACGTAACAGGGATGTATTTACATATAAGTCGTTAAATATTTAGTGCTTGCTTGCTTGTCGTGTCACTGTTTCTTTCTTGGTCACCCTGTATTAGGTAACCAGGTTCAGGTATGGCGGCCCTGAAAAGGGTCTATGATCGTCGGTGAAAGAATCAGTGTAGTGAAATCTTAGAAGCTCCTTTCGTGCACAATTACAAACAAAAATTATTTAATATATTTTCGTGATATGCCTGGTTGGCTTAGTGGGGCCTCCCACCTAGGTACCTTGACTTTCGATTTTTAGGACCATGAATACTGAATGAAATGAAATAAGTTTATTTTGAAAAACAAAAACAGAATACACAAAATGAAAATAGAATAAAGATAGGGAGACCAAAAGACAACAACCCAATACCGTCTGATAGCAGGTAGGTACAAATAGTAGGGGCACAGAATAAATAATTGTACAAAAGGGGCTAGATACCAACCTACATAGGTAGGTTAGGTACATAACAAACGATACAATAACAAACGTAGTTATTTAATTATTTAAGTAGTACATGTTTAGTACAAGTTTGGGCTTGAGACAGGCCCATATGGGGTTTTTAAGTGTATTTAACATGTTTTATACTTTCTTAAATAAATAAAAATAAGTAGTTATTTAATTTAGTAATTAAAGTGTACCTGCGATATTACAAAAATCTTTGTGACTGTCAACTTATGCCAAAGCCTAAACAAAATCGCAAAGTTGATGATACTGGGTCTTGTTACGTTGTGCACGCTAATGCCCATACAGGCGTTACATAATATTATTTTATGGCAATTCATACCCCAAATGTATCCTGATTACGTGCCTGATACTGCCACTAGATACGCTGGAGATGAGGTTCGAGATTGGAAGACTTCACTCAACGAGGTATTTCTTCGCTCTTGAGAATATCATTAGAATAATTAAGGTTGACTTTTGTATATAATATAAAGCCGTGTTCAAACGGCGTGCGATAATCGTATAAAAATATTCCAAATTGATCGTCAGTGCAAGAATAAGTGTAGTGAAAGGATTGAAGTGCGCCTCTGAGGCTTCAGTAACTGCGCGCAAGTGACACATTTGCGGCGCATGTGTATGTGCACGCACCCTAAGATGCACTTATTCAATTATCCTATCTTTCTTATATTATAAATGCGAAAGTTTGTGAGGATGTTTAGATGTTTGTTGTTCAATCACGCCCAAACAGTCGAACGGCTTTGGATGAAATTTGGTACTATTTTATTTTATTTTATTTTGTTGTATTCGGAGAACAAACAGTTTTATAAACCTTATAAATGAACTTAAATAATAACACGGAACCATTGAAATGTCCTCGCATGTAGAAGCTAAGAGACTGCTTGCTTGCGGAGAAGGAATAAAAAAAAAAAACAGTTCTGTCCTGTTAACAAGCTAGGTAGAACGTAGTAGGGTTAGAGAAACTTACAAGTAACAAAAGTATTACTATGCTACTTTTTACGTAGGTACCACGCGAGCGAAGCCGTGGGTGGAAGCTAGTGAATTATATAATTCACAATAGATCTGGCACAATTCCATTGCTTGCGAAATTATTGCCCGTGTAGGATTATCTTTAAACTCCATTATTGCCTGGTTATGATCACGACAAGTCTCCGCGGTTTATTCTCGGGCAATTATTGCCCGTGTAAGACTATCTTTAAACACCGTAATGCCTCAAGTCTATGTCTATTCTGGGGCATTAATTGCCAGTGTAGGACTATCTTTTAGCTCCATAATTGCCTCGTTATGATCACGAGGTGTCTCTGTGGTCTACTTCCGATAAGTAGCGATCGATACGCACCTAAAGATTTCGTTTTAGATAAATTGCTTGCGGCCCTTACTTTGTAAAGTGGGGTTTGAGTGATAGCGGAAAGCGATTGTATATTATGCTCTTGAAATTATAAATAATCTAACTTCAATACTCATTTTGAAACAACTTAAATCTAGTTGAATTTACGCCAGTTCTTCGCGACCAAGCCTACAAGATACAGGCAAGAAACCACGGCGCATGTGATCCTTTTAAACTTTATTTAATAATCTATTTGGAGCATTATTCAGTCCCAAGCTCTATGATCATCTAAATTCTAAAATAATCAAATAATAAGAAATAAATAACACCCAACTGTCACATTCACAGTCCTGTCCTAGGATTCCCTGTGTCGTAGGTATCAGAAACTACAAGTACCTACCATGGTACCACAACACCCAGATCCAGTACAAATATTTGCAGATCATGCAAACATTTGCCCCACAGAGGAAATCGAATCCGCACTCCTTGCATCTCAGACGGGCTCTCGCTCGCTGCGCCACCGAGGTCGTCAATTAAATAGTTTTTATTTTCACTAACCGCCTCCGCTTCCGCTTTCATTATAACCACACAAGTTTCCTCTATAACATAGAAGGCCACTAGATATTAATATGGTGGTGTCAGCCCTATTATTGACACACCCCTGAAAGCCCCAAGGCTTAAAATTCCTAAATAGCTGTAGCCGTTAATGACAGCCGTTATTAAGCCCTTCGCACATCATAACGACTTAACACCAAACATACTCAAAGCAAAGCATGTACAGGAAAGCGTTTGTCAAGCTTAAAACTTTTATTCTTTGAAAAAACGTCGTACGCGACTGTAAAATTACTTAAAAGTAAAAATATATATATAAAAATTAAGCTCACATTTCAGTTAGTTGGTGATGAATGGTTATGTCGTGTTCAAACTGAGTGCAACATCCAAACTAAAAGCCGTTTCAAAATTATCTTTACGTCTACTGAATAAAGTCTATTGTCTTGAGTTTGAAGTTTGAGAGCGTGCGATATAGCTCATCGATATGGCACGCCTTTAAAAGTCGAATTAAAAATGTATTTTATTCAGTAGTCTTTTTAAACGGATTTTAGATGACATCGCACGCCATTTGAACTTGTCTTTTTGGTTAGCGGAGACGTGGCCATACACAAGCATAACAATCCCGTCTAGCATTATTAAATTGAAAATTGCGTTTGTCTGATTAAAACAGAGGCTCAAGCCTACTCAGCCTGCTGCTGGTGAATCCATCACAGTTAAAACGGCTGCTATTCACGGTCTACGTTTTAAAGGAAACCAAGGCTAATGGCTCAGGGCTGCCACCTAATCACAGCAAATAATGAAAAGGCACACCCAATGGCCATGAGATTTATTCACAAACTTTTTCTTAATTGGTTACGCACTTGATAATAATTGGGGTTTTTAACTGCCGACTCGAAAAAACCTTTCAAAATAATTTGTTGAAAAGTTCCTTATACTTTATGAGGATTCCCTGTCGGTATTATGAGGAGAAACGTGATTAAATAGGAACACTTAATTCGAAATTTTATGATTTAGAACGATTGAGATTTTATGGCAGCGGGTGATGACTGGGCGAAATTAAAGCACATTCCCTGAACTGGCCCTCACTGAAGCCCTAGACCGAGGAGAATGGAAGAAGATAAGAGAGGCCTTTCCCCAGCAGTGGGTCCTACAAATGATTCATTACGAAAAGGGCTTATTTTATAAACAAAACGCAAGAATATTAGCGAAAGAAAAAACTAAATATTTCAATTTTTTTCCTGAACGTTTTTTTTTTTTTTTATACGAAATAGGCTAACGTTTGACCACAATCTCACCTGATGTTAAGTAATGATGTGGTCTACGGTGTAGCACGTTTGCCTAGAAGAAACCTATTCACTCTGGTCTTGAAGACACCCAAATTATAGGTATTCGGAAACACAGACGCCGGCAACGAGTTCCACTCTTTGGCTGTCCGCATTTTAACTTTTTATTTTTATAAGTTGTCATTTTTATTTGTTTTTTTTTTATTTAATTTAGAGTAAAATCGTTATCAAAATTTTAGACCATTTATTTAAGCTTTTAAAATGTTATTATTGAGCAACGTATTTTCACGATGATCGTTATTTATTATCATCATCATTTCAGACGTAGGACTACTGCTGAATATAGGCCTCTGCCATAGACTTCCAGCGCGACCGACCTTATACTGCCTACAATCATTTGGGCGATTTGCCCATACTCACCACGCTGGGCATGCGGGTTGGCGAGCGCAGATAAAGCAATTTTTGATAGGGAAAGCTACAGTACTGCCCATCTCCAAACTTTATTTCATTTAGTCGCCTCTTACGACATCCACGGGTAGTAATGGAGGTGCCCATTCTTTAGCCGGGGCCAGTACGTTTCTTTATTAATATTAATTCATTTTTATGTTTCACCGGCGAACTACTAATGTAACTGCAGTAATTCCGCTCTGATTCATTTTACTCAAAATAATCACAATATGATTATTTACACAAATAACGTCATATTTACATTTAATTATGCCAATTCTTGGTACTAAATGAATAACATCCGCAACGGTTAAGAAAGTGTGCATTAGTCATGTTTAAACTTTCAATCAAATTACGGTTATCTATATCTTCAAGGTTATATATAATGTGTATACTATCATAAAAAGGTCTTATTCTGCACCCAGAGGCAATAACGTTTGTTTAAACGACTATTGGTTTTTATTAATGACTAAAAAGGCTATGCAAAATACAGCTGTTGAAGTTATGCCATAAATCCGAACTGCTGCGTCGTAGCAGACTACGTGTGGAGCAGCCGCCAGTGGATTTCTGGACGACTTCTCGAATTTTATTCCGGAAATGCAATTAAGTGTAGCGACACATCTGCGGAACGTACGGCGCCGATCGTTCGGTTCAATACACTCGCAGCGTTTTGGCTGAAATAATCGCTCGAAGGGAGGTTTGGCGCTAAGCTGAACGCGACTTAATTTCGGCTGATGTGTCATCTTGAAAAACAAGTAAACAACATAAAAACAAAAAACTAGTCGCAGGCACTACAATGTCCTGTGAGTAAAAAGTTCCACCTGACGCTGCTGTATAAATATGTTAAATATTTTAAACCTATAAAGCGTGAACATCAAACCATATATATTATGTAGGTACTTGTAGCCAGTGTTCTTGCATGAATTCAACAGATACAAAAACTGTCAACAATTGAAATCACGCAGAAGTGCAATACTACAAGGTTATTCATAACATGTATACCATTTTAGCGACAAAAATATTAAAAAATAGCAAACAAAAAAGACATCCACTTTTCCATTACCTATATATTTTCCCAAACTTGTTCAAATTAACTGTTTTTGCAATTTTTATCATCTTTATAAATAATTACTAACCGTCGAGAGGTTGACCCAATACAGGATAACAGGATAACCAACAAATAATCAGTGACGAGCAAGCGACCAATAAAAAACGTCAAATTTCCAATAGTCGTAGAACAATGATTGCTTCCAGTTGAGTGAAGAATAAGCCCCTATCGGGATAGCACGTATTATGAATCACCTTGTATTTTGCACTATGAAAAGTGTACTTTAATGAGAGGTATTAAAGTGATTGTTTTTTTGTTAAAAAGCAGACCTCGTGCCACGATAACGTTTAAATTCATCATTTTAATTGATAACCTGATAATAATACGATTCAAAACATTCCGGTAAAAAGTGTCATAACTCATAAATTATTCTTTAGCACGCTGAAGGTTAAAGTATTTTAGTTAGGTAATTTTACAAAAATGCAGCCTTTTTACCAGCGATTTGTTAGGTATATTTATTCTTTACTTGAAACGTCGTGGATGAAGAAATAGGTAATTATCGATCTACCTACCCGTGGATGTCATAAGAGCCGACTAACGAAAGAAAGCTAGGGGATGGGTAGCAGCATCCACAATTTTGACAAAGAAAGCTCTAACCAGGTTTTGGGCAGGCAACGCATTAGCAATGCTCCAGGTGTTGCTGATGTCAATAGTCGACGGTAACCACTTCCCATCTGGAGGGCCGTAAGCCTGTTTGCCTCCGAATAACATAAAAAAAACTGCGGTCTAAAGCACCAAGGGCTTTATAATGAAACTGGGTTTAGGTGAGGACTAACTAAACCCTGGCTTTGTGAGGTGTTATTTCATATGGTTGCTTATAACATAATGTAAAACGTATTAAATGGCACGTGGCTTTGTGACGTGTTATTTCATAAAGTTGCTTTATGTCATAATGTGAAATATATGAAATGACACGTCACAAAACCAGGGTTTAGTTAGTCCTTGTCTAAACCCAGTGTAGTGCATTCCTTAACTTATGCTGTCTCCAGGGGACAACTGACAGTGACAGATAACAGATGACACCTGAGATGGAGAGATGGATACATACTCTCTGGGAGTCAGTCAGTCTGTGGTCAAGCCGGCACGAGCAGGCGCGCGGGAATCACTGTGAGGTAATTATGTGTTGTGATAACAACAGGGGTTGTCCTGCTAAGAACCAATGAGATGAAAGGCATACACCACACCCAGTTTCATAATAAAGCCCTAAGTGTTCCTATGCTCACCACAGAAAAGAGGGATCTCTAGTGATCTGTTAGTGATCTGGACCAGTTGAGCTATCTATAGATCGCTTGTAACGGTATTTAGATGGCTCAGCTGTCTCTCTTGTGTATGTTGTATTGCTACTTGTATTCGTCTTTTTTTACTGTTAACCTACCTACCTACTAAGCTTTATTTTATTTTGTGTGATTGTTATCTACTGTTGTTTCTTCTGTTTGCTATTATCTCTGTCTGTGCTGTATTTGTGTGTGTGTCAAATAAACAATTTATCTATCTATCTATCTCCTATATACAGGTTATTGCAACTTTAAAGAACAGTTCCCAAACCATGTAACATAGCACCTTTTTTGGAATAATAGTCAATTTTTTTTTAAACTTTTACCAGACATCGCAAGATCTCAATTCGGGGCGAACACCTAGTGAGAATAATTTCAGAAGAAATCAGTTAATAACAAGTACCTACGCGCCGTAACTTTCTTAGTTCAAAGACCTAGACTTTCTCTAGGCCTGGATGCCGGTGCATCCGCTGCGATCAGTGTCAGTAGGTACGTAATGCTGCGTACACATCGGCCCAACGAATGACCTATTAGTTTCGTTAGTCTTCGGTGGTTATTTTTGGACAATCGAAATATTTTGACGTGCTTTTGATTTTGCAGCCACACTGCAAATGCCGGCAAACGCCAGCAAACGTTCGTTGGCGTTCGTTAGGCCTATGGTTTCAATAATATATGTTTTATCAATAAATCAATTTCCTACAATTTATAAGAGCCGACATTATTTTTGCAGATCATGCAAACACCCAAAGTCCAAGCATCCTAAAAAAATTTCGTAAAATAGAATAGTGATAGATAGGAGAATAGTGGGATTTAAATAAGTTTCAGTCTATACCTTAATGCAGTAATACCTTAAAGAATTGTTTGTTGTCAACAATTAGGAGGAGGTAGGGCACAGCGATATTTTCTCGTTCTGAATTAGAGCAGCCCGCCTGGGAGGTACCTCCACCTTACAGTAGATCGCAGCCAAATAACATTATTTGTTTCAAATAGTGTTGTGTTCCTGCGATGAGTAAGGTTGCCAGAGCTCTTTAGGGGTGGGGGGGCTCGGGGTCGGCAACGCGTGCGTGATGCCTCTGGTATTGCAATCACTCATAGGCTACGGTAACCGCTTACCAACAGTTGGGCCGTATGCTTGTTTTCCACCTCAGTTGTATAAAAAAAATGTAATTATTTGTATGCCCTTTTAAGTTGGTAAGCATCAAAACACGCATTGCAAGCAACTCTTAAAACTTCAATGTTTTCAGAAATGTCATATATTTTATGCGAGATTGTGCGTTTTATCTGTATCGCTCAAGGCTGACTTAACACTTCTCGAAAATATTTATTTTGAGTACCACTACCTACCTACTTTCGAATATTTGTGGTATGCGATATACAATGTCATTTTTTTTTTACAACTAAGTCCAAGGTTTTCCAAATGAGGTACGGAAACCTAAAAGACACTAAACAGTCACATACGTCATGGTCCTGACCTCATACTAGGATTCCCTGTGTCGTGGGTATCAGAAACTACGAGTAGGTTCTTTTCTTTCTTTCTTCTTTCTTGTGTCTCAGACGGGCACTAGCCCGCTACGTCACTTTTTTTTTTTTTTTTTTTTTTTTTTTTTTTAATGTTATTCGGAGGGAAATAGGCTTTCGGCTCACCTGATGGTAAGCGGTTACCGTCGCCTATTGACATCTGCAACACCTGGAGCATTGCTAATGCGTTGCCTGCCCTGGAGAAATTGCCTTGTATTTTTCTTAAAGCTCTTCATGTTGTAGGTTAGCGGGAAAACCTCGGAAGGAAGCTCATTCCACAATTTGCACGTGTGGGGGAGAAAGGATCTCTTAAAGCGAGTGGTTCGAGATACCCACGTGTCGATGACCACCAAGGTAGTCATCGTGGTTATAATTAATTCCGTCATTCCTTAGGGCAGCATATTTAGTTATTTCTAATAGATATGGCCGTGGTGGCCCCGGCTGAAGAATAGGCCCCTCAATATCTACCTATCCGCGGATGTCGTAAGAGGCGACTAAGGGAAAAAAGCTAGGGGATGGGCAGCAGTGTCCCTCATTTTAACAACGATAGCTCTAACTGCGCTCGCCAACCCGCATGTCCAGCGTGGTGAGTATGGGAAAATCCCCCCACTTATAGGAATTCACTCTGTCTGTGGGGGAGGCCATGTTCAGCAGTGGACGTCCTACGGCTGAAATGATATTTCATGAAAAAACCTATATTTTTCACATAACTGCCTACAAAGTGAACGTTATACCAACTCTACCTACAACATTCTCTTTCGACATGTCTATCAAGTTTCATAATACCTAAAGGTATTTTTTCCACGTAATAACAATAAAACTTCATCGAGCGTCGGTACACAACTCCACAATAATGAAATCAGCATTACCTACGTCAAAATAAATCACAGTAGGTACCTATAATAAAAAAAGACCTAACGTTAAAAGAGAACTATTATCTTCTCGGGACTTAAATTTGTTTACTTGTAACACCTTATAATTATTCAGTACTAGCTTCAGCCCGTGGCTTCGCTCGCGTGGTACCTATGAAAATAAAAAGTAGCCTATTTGCTATTCCAAACTCTGTGCCAATTTTCATCCAAATCCGTTCGGCCGTTTGGGCGTGATTGAACCACAAACATCCTCACGAACTTTCGCATTTATAATATTAGTAGGAAGCCTTTTAGGTTACACGACTTTAATATGTATGTATGTATAATATGTGCGGATTTGCCCTAAGGCCCAGTAGGCCCAGGCCTAGAGCGGCCAGATATTAGGGGTGGCAAATCGTGACCAAAAATTTGTAGTAATTGTCGTAGAAAAGCTCATCATCTCGGAATATATTTACAAATTAGTAGCTATTATAGTTAATTAAATTTCTGATTTCGATTTATATAAAGTTGGCAATAAAGTAAATTCATTATGAACCTAGTCTAATGTTGGGTGCTGAGAAAGGGGCGGCACATGGCCTGGGGCCTAGAGCGGCCAAGACTGCAAATCCGCCACTGTATGTACGGCACTTAACCTAACTAAAAACAACAGTCATCCTACTAATCTTACTACTATTATAAATGCGAAAGTTTGTGAGGATGTTTGTATGTTTGCGTCTCAAACGATTTCGATGAAACTTGGAATAGATAAGATAAGTTCTTTTCTAGAATACTATATAGGCTACTTTTTATCTAGTTACCACGCGAGCAAAGCCAGGCGCAAGTTAGTTAGGTAAATATAATATGTTAAATATAAATAAATCTATACATAAAGGTACAATATATTGTAATCCTGACCCCACTCAATACAGAATGAAGTTGATACACATAAGTATAAAATATTTATCTAGGCTAAATCATTAGCATTATAAAGCAATATCATTATGAAGTAAGGTAATTATTTTATTTGACGACGATGATGTATAAAACTGTTATAGAAAAAAAGTAGGTACAGCATAAAATTTACAATCAGTTTTCCAAGCTAAAAGCTTCGATTGAATACTTTATTTTATTTTGCGGACAATAGACTTTGCGCACCTTTTGTGCACAACCTTTTTTTGGAATCATCCATTGTGTTTATTTACTAGTCAATCATAAAAAAAAAACAACTAACCTTTTATTCAGCCCGGAAAACCAGCAGCAAATCAACCTTCGTGCATTCACAGAGACGCAAAAAAAAAACAACAAAACACTGGCCGAAAAAATACGCAATCGGAAAATGGCGCGGAGAACTGACAGCTTGTCAAAATGACAAGGAAAGTTCGGGTCGCGAAATGTTTGGCGCAGTTAGAAAAAAAAAAAAAATTTTGAATTTGGACCGGCTAGTGTCGTACCGAGTGCATCTGTTGCGATGCCGGGGTAATGAATGGTCTGTAGCCTGTAGTGAGGTGCTCGCTCGAACAGCTTTGTCGGTAAATGTGTGCCTTCAAATATAGCGGGACGTATACGCTGAGATACTTTTGATAGTTTGCGAACTCGTAATATCTCAATGGTTTTTACTTTTTGTGACAGTTAAACTGATTATAACAAGCTGACAGACAGAGACAGACAGAGAAAGATGTATTATATTCATCTTTCTCTTACTTGACAGGATACTTACATTTTGCTACCTAGTAACAAGCGAGAGAAACCTCTGGTTGGGGCTAGTTATTCTTGTATTATTTAAATTGCCCAGTTTGTAACTTTTCAGATTAAGTTGAAATACAAATTGTAGGTTCTACTTATTTGTAGGTATTTTAAAGTATGTGTAATACAATGGCGTAATCGTTTTTTTTTAAACTATCATGGATAAGATAATAATTTACACTTTCTTTCATCTTTTTCAAGTTTACTGCGCTATCATGATATATGAAATGTGGCGATTCATTTGGGAACTCACAAATCGTTGTAAAAGTCCCGTTTTTAGTGAAAATGATGTTGTTAATCCTATAGTTAGTTACATTACCCCAAATTATCTTCATTTGACAGCTCCAAAACTGTAACTGACCTGTTCTTATACATCGAAATAACAGGGTCGGCTATAAAGCTATCCAATTCAGGTCTTCTTACGTAGACTCTTCTCATTACTTCTATAGAGGGGTAGAGTTTTTTTTCAGGGTTTCACATAAGCGAAATCGGTAACCGTGAGAGTAATCGAAAAGTGATGTTAGGTGTTACGGGCTCGATTGAAAAAAATAAGATCAGCATTAAAAAAAGTTGAAATTTATTAAAAGTTTTTCAAAATATTTTGGTTTTTGGTTTTTTTTTTGCATTTATGGCTTCTTTGTTATTTAATAAATAAATAAATTTATGGTAGTTATCAGTGTCTAAAATTGTTGGAACACCTTCAAAATTATAAGTTTATTTATGTATATTTGCTTTCTTCAATTCTTTTTCTTGGAAAGGTGAGGTTATAAGTTCGGACTAAAACACTTTTTAATCAATGATTTGAAGACGAGCGACATCTAAGTAGTTCTAGTCACAAGTATCAAGATTTTATGTCTCAATACATTGTATAGCGGTTCGTAGTAGATTCGCACCGCATCGACCTGGCATTTCGGCTGACAAAATACTCGCGGACGCGCGATTGTATGGAATAGGCTTTTGCTTGCATTGCGCATTGTAAAAAGAATGTGGAAAAGGATACTTTTTATTTATTTAAAGTTTATTTACCTTCCAAATAAATTATTTCAAATATAGGTACTCTTTTATCTTTGCCTTAGATATTTAATACTCTAGGTTTTTTGTGCATTCTATTTCTAGTTTGGATTATATTTGGATAGTGGCGACTCAAAGGTTAAAATGTAATAAAAATAATGACCTAGATGATATTTCCCACATTTGTTTTGAGAAACTGTATTTTAATGTTTTTACGACCGGATTTTAAAAAATAAGCAAAAAATGTTATATTAATTGACTAGCTTCCGTCCGCGGCTTCGCTCACGTGCTACCTACATTGCCACAGTAACTGGTTAATTTAATTAGATTTTATGAAATGATAGTTAATTTTATCGTAAAACAATGTTCAAATTGGTTCAAACACTTTTTAAACAAAATTTTTAATGTCGTTGTCACAGTTTAAATCAAAAAAGGTTTGATGAGTATTCCTGTAATCCCCTTACATCCTATTTGGTTTCTCTGGATGTTTTTTGGGATAAAAAGTAGACTATATCTGTATATATAAAAGAATAAGGCCTCAAGATGCGATCAACGCACAGCCCAAACCGCTGAAGCTATTAAGCTGAAATTTGGACAGTAGCTGCCTTATATGCCAAACACATCCACTAAGGAGGGATTTTTCAAATATCAACCCCTAAGAGGGTGAAAAGGGATTAAAACGTTTGTATGAAAAATCTTATTCCTTGAAGCTACAGATTTGAAACTAACTATATATAATGTATAATAAAAATAAGGAAAAACCGTATTTTTAGATTTTCAAAACTACCCCTTAAAAGGGTTCAATGAGATGACAAAGTTTGTATGGGAGAATCTTAACGCTTTGAGAGATTTATCTGAAACTTGGTACAAATACTCATAAAGTAAAATAATGAAATAGTATTTGAGGGTTTTTCAAAACTGCCCCGTTTTATCAAGATACCACGCGAGCAAAGCCGCGGGCGTACGCTTGTGTAGTATACTATTCCAGGGTATAGTCTACAACTTAAGTAAATTTCATCCAAATCCGTTCGGCCGTTTTGGCGCACTTTCGCATTTATAATATTAGTAGGATGGCTAAAGCTTTAATATATTATACCTACAACTAAAATACCTAAATGTAACCGTTTTAGTCATTGCTCCAGTAAACTTGATATTGAATATAGTAAGAACATAGTTTAATGAATCGTGGCCTTGGTTTGTCAGATGAAACCTACATAATTAATTAAAAATTATGATAATCGGATGAATAATATCAGACGAAAATGAAACAAGTCTTTAATCAGTATTTTCCAAATCATTAATCAAAGTGTTGACCTTTTTAAGTTTATTGGTTTAACAACATTTTAATTATAAGAAAATTATATACTTTATTGTTTTTTTTTAATATATACACATATTTTTCGGGGGTACTATTATACAGACATTATTAAAACTTATGACTTTATGATTGTATTAAGTATAATGCATTTTACCATTATTGGTAGGAAGTAGCGCCAGTGACGGAAAAGTTGAGAAGTAATAGGTTAGCATGGTATGGGCATGTCATGAGGAGGGATGAAAGTCATGTAACGAGAAGAGCGTTAGGTATGAATGTGCATGGATATAAGACTAGAGGAAGGCCGAAGAAAAGATGGATGGATTGTATTAAAGATGACATGAGTAAGAAAGATGTGAGTGCGGAGATGATGGCTAACAGAAGAGAGTGGAAGAAGAAAACATGTTGTGCCGACCCCACATAATGTGGGACAAGGGCAGGAAGAAGAAGGTAGGTAATTTATTTGTTATAATAAAAGTGGCAAACAAGCTTTCGGTCCATCTGTTAGTAAGTGGCTACCGTAGCCTATGAACGCTTGCAATACCAGAGATATCACGCACGCGTTGCCAACCCCTAACCTGCCCTCCACTTAAAGAGCTCTAGCAACCCTACTCTCTGCAGGAACAACACTATTTGAAACAAATAATGTTATTTGGCTGCAATATTCAGTAAGGTGGAGGCGGTACCTCAGTGGTACCAGGCGGGCTGCTCCAATTTAGAGCAAAATCTCGCTGTGCTATACCTCGCATAAAAAAGGAACCATTAAAAATCTGTACATCGCAAAATCGCAAAGCTACACATTAAATCAAATAATGTTATGTGTGGTTTGAATAAAGCTTTTATTATTGTTATTATACTATCGCAATTGGCCGTGGTGGCCCCGGCTGAAGAATAGGCCCCTCCATATCTACCTATCCGCGGATGTTGTAAGAGGCGACTAAGGGAAAAAACCTAGGGGATGGGCAGCAACGTCTCCTATTTTAACAACGACAGCTCTAACTGCGCTCACCAACCCGCATGCCCAGCGTGGTGAGTATGGGCAAATCCCCCCACATGATAAGGAATTCGCTCTGTCTGTGGGGGAGGCCATGTTCAGCAGTGGTAGTCGTACGGCTGAAATGATGATGATGATTATCGCAATCCTTAAGTTGTTTTGGTTTCTTTGTTGGTTAAAAGTATGGTATAGTTGCATAATAAGCCTAGTAATTTATGCCTAGATAGTAGCCTAATTAATTTTATGCCTAGATTTAAATTTACAGAGTCGGAAAGTGACAAAGCCAATTTTTATACGGGTACCATGTGAGCGAACCCGCGGGCAGAAGCTAGCTAGATTTACAAACTGCATTTATAATTCTAGGTCCAACAGTTTTCTCCAATCAATAAAATAAAATAAAAAAATTCAAACCAAAAGCAACGGTGTTAATTTTAACTTCAAAAAGCCATCTCCACGCTACTCCGGCTCAGTTCTGTGTGCCTATAGCCTACAGCACCATAGGCAAGCTTCCCACGGCGGATCGCACCAGGTCTGATGCAATTCCAGTGTCTAATGTCAGAGGTGTAGGTTTTTTACACCGTTAGGCCCTGCGCCAGTGCGTGTGCCGCACGCGACAGGCGGTAGCGAGCAGTAATGCAATTTCAGAAAAGGTGGAGTATGAGTGAGCAGGAGATTCGGGCGGAAATTGCGTCTAACCGTGGTTAGACGCAATTTCCGCCCACAATTTCAGCTCGCACATAAATTTCCGAATGGAAAATCATAAGTGCACGACCGGAATTCGAACCCAAGGCCTGTGGATCGGAAGGCGGGGCCACTACCACCACTCCACCAGTGCTCTCGTATCAGTATGCAATGAGTAGGTATGCTATTTGAAGGACAGGTCCACAGGTCCATACTTGCACCATACACCGACTTAGCAAAGCTTGGAAGAGATCGCAGCGATAAGTCCTTTGTGTCTTCCGGACAAAGGTCGTGAGGATGGGCCGTGCGATTGTTTTAAAGCTCTTGGATATAATCTATCACAGACAGAAGATCAAAATTCATGGAATAATTTTCTACGCTCGTTTGTCGTGTTCTTCTGTACTCCAGAGGTTTCTAAAATTCAACCCCCAAACGGGCGAAAGGGTTTAAAACTTGTGTATGCATGAAATATGTTATTTTTAGGACTATCAAACAATGATGCTGAATAACTTAAAAAATAATTAGTAAATAAAATAAATAAAATAAAATAAAAGGGCATTTATTCACCAAGAATCCTACACACAGCTATAAAAATACAATTGGTAATTTACAGGTTTTGGTATGTATGTAGGTAGACAGGTGAAATGGTAGAGGGCTCAGCTACGCTGCTTTTCTGCCTCGCCATAAAATGTCTGCTGTCGTCACAGCACGTTTGATCCTCGGAAGCCATCAGCCGCTATCAGGCGATGAAGAAAAGGGCACAGATCATTATTATAACCTATGTAATACTTCTTGTAATAAATACTAATTCTTCATTGTCATCATCAATTTCAGCCTGTAGAAGTAAAGCTATGCCTGTTCCTCATAGACATAAAAAACATTGCACCATTGTTCTTGCGCAATGGTTTAGATAGATAGATAGATAGATAAACTCTTTATTGTACACAGATATAGATATTAACAAAAGGGAGAAACAAAAAAAAAATTACGTACAATGGGCGGCCTTATCGCTAAAAGCGATCTCTTCCAGACAACCACAACAACAGTTTAGTGTTGTTATAGTAATTACTACGACACCACAAGTAAAATACAAGTAAAACAATAATGTAGATTGTCCATGATTTATTTACATATAACTTAAGTTACATCTTCATTCTTAATTATACATAATTATAAATATTTTTTTTAATTGTTAAAATTCTCGTTAGAGTAGAAATCACCGTCCCCCCTCCCCCAATCATCAACTCTATTGGCCTCACCTTCATCTACTGCCTCGTAGTTAGCGACATCAAACTTATCAGCTAAGAACGTGTCTTGCGCATAAGTCGTCGCCTTTTCAGTTGAGAAGAAACTGTCTATTTTATAAACCCGTTTCTCAGTGGTCGTTTCCGTCCTTTCTGTAGGTTTATTTGTGGTCACAACCGGACTTCTTTCTGTATTTAGCTTAGCACTGGTAAGCCCCGGTTCCGTAGAACTTGTCTCAGCTTCAGGTCTGCAGAACCCACCCCAGAAGTACCAGCCGTGGGGGCAGATGAAAATCTGCGGGTGTAGAGAGCTCTGCTTCATGAGGCACACGAAGTAGTGGTTGAGTGAAGACCTGACGGCTCCGGAGTCCCCGACCTTGGAGCAGGTGGGTACAGGGGTGTCTTTGCATTGTCCGTGGGGAAGTTTTATCTGGAATTAAAGAGAATAAAATTATGATTTTAGTTTTTACTAGCTGTCCCGCTCGTAGCTTCGTCCGCGTGTACAAGTACCTACGTTCCTTCCTTGACTCTTGTCACTTCGTGTACTTGAGATCTTGATTTTACAACCCCGTATTACGTGTGTACGGAAGCCTCAGGGCGCAAACCTACTCGCATTAAACCGCTTTTATTTCAAATCGGTAAATAAATACTTTATTCTATGCTAAAGTTACGGACTATATTAGCGCGCAGTTTTCACAGATTACAAAATCTTAGGATCTAATCAAGCGGCGATTTTTCTTTAATTCATTAAAGCACACAGAAAACACCCTAAAATAAAAAGTAATAATACAAGCATGTACAAAGGCGAGCTTAACCCCACAAAGTTTTCTTCCAGCAAACCTTTGAGGCTAGAGAGAGCTGATAAAAGTAGTGGGTAAATTTTTCATCCGAATTGATTTATAAATACCCCATATTTAGATGTAAAGCATATCTAAGATGACATATCGCTCGCCATTTGAACGTGGCTTTAATCCAGTTGAATTTACGCTTGCGTCAAAGGTCAATCCGGGTCATGCCTTATAACTGCATCGTCGTAGATTCTATTCTGTCTTGTAATTCCTGTAGGTAATGTTATTTCTATACCTATTTAATAAATAATCTTTCATTTGTAGATTCATAGATTCATTTATTTCATACAGGTTGTACATGTCACATTAAATTAAAAAAGAATATACATTGTATTGTAAGTTCATTATAGGTATTTGTAATCACGAATGTGGTACAATTGGTAAACGCATCGCCGAAAATGGTACAACAGTGTTGCATTTTATATGTGGATATGTTACCGACAACCTTTGGGGAACAAAGATTCTTGAATGACAATCACGAATCCAGCGACGCAGTGTTGGAAGGCCCCGATGGCCCAAATGTCATTATGAAGGTCGCGGGATGGAAAAGGCTCAAGACAGACCGAACTCATAAGTAGAAGTAGTAGAAATCATTTATTCACACAAACTGTACACAACAATAACAACAAAAGTATGACACACACAAATACAAAAACCATAGAGGTGGACAGAAAGAGAGAAAACAAGTGTAGGTATGTGCGTGGAAAGCGCTGCCATGTACAGTAAGGATGAAAAGCCCTGAGCTCAGCATGTGCTGCTAACGAGTTAACAGCGCTGATTTTCAGTTCAGGGCTGCAGTGACGTGCGATCTGGTAACTAAAATAAACATGCGACTATATAATAAGACAAAAGGGGAGGCCTATGTCCAGCATTGGACTTCTACAGGCTGATGATGATCTTACCGAGCACTGTGCAGTCTGCGGGTTGTAACCATAGTTCCTGGGACATAAAGCCACACCGTGGGAAGCCGGTCTTCCATCAGGGAAATCCTGAGGTGGCGAGCAGAGGTGGAACCTTCGACAGTCGTGCGCGTCTGGGAAGATGCCTACCTGTAAATTATTGTGAACTTTTTATTGAAATGTCAGCCATGTTAGTCAATGGTTCTGATATCTATTGAAATTATTAAAACACTAGCTTCCGTCCGCGGCTTCGCTAGCATCATCGCATGGTACCTACATAACAATTAGCCTTTATGCTATTCTAGGTAAATAACTCTATATATTAAGAGTTTCAACGAAATCGGTTGAGAAGTTACGGCGTGATTGAATAACAAACATCCAAACATAAAAACATAGAAACATCCTCACAAACTTTCGCATTTATAATAAAATAAAATACATATAAGCTCATTCAAGTTATATTTTCTGCCTACCATCAAGCGACCAAATAACACAAGTATAGTATTATGTTATCTGTGACACAGCTAAGTTCATCATATCTTTGAGATTCCGCTTCACGGATGCCGGAGTTTCACGATGTTTTAGTCCCACAAACAAACATTTAGTATGGAGTATGGAAATATGGATATGGATAATAAAGTATAGACAAGGATGATTACTACCGTAACTCTCTGGTATGGAGTATAGATGACGCAGCGACAACGCTACGTTGACGCAACGCTTCGTGTGAACCGGTTCTCAGTGCCTGCTCAAACAGTTTGTCTATCAGAACTAGGCCAGCCAGGAAGGAAATTCAAAGGAGACTAAAATAACGGATTTATTATTTTGTATTGCGCCTTGACCTTTGTTTTTGAGATGAACGAACACAGATTGTGTTTATGTAATGTATTGCTTTGTTCAGAACAGGTAGGTAGTATTGAGTGCATTAGTATCGACTGCGTGTATAAAATTCAGACTCTACTTGTCTTGTTTCAACGGCATGCGATATGTCATTAATATAAAATTCATTTCAAAAAGAGCCTCTACTGAATAATTATTTTTGGTTTTTTTTTTTTTTTGGAGGAGGTAGATTTTCTCGCTCTTAGTTGGAGCAGTCCGCCTGGAGAGGTACCTCCGCCTTACAGAAGATCGCAGCCAAAAAACATTATTTGTTCCAAATAGTGTTGTGTTCCTGCGGTGAGTAAGGTTGCCAGAGCTCTTTAGGGGGGGAGGGGTTCGGCAGGCAACGCATTAGCAATGCTCCAGGTGTTGCTGATGTCAATAGGCGACGGTAACCACTTAGCATCAGGTGGGCCGTAAGCCTGTTTGCCTCCGTATAACATAAAAACAATTTTGAGTAAAATTTAAAATCCCGTAACCTGTTCACAGCTATGTTTGTAGGCCTTGCTGCCATCACACTCTGGCACGGGTGTTGTGGAGCACCCCCCGAGATGGGCGTTACAGGTCTGCCCTTCAGCGCACTCTTCTAAAGGCACCTGGGAACAAGGTACGAGCAATTAGCCACGAGACTTTGCCTTTAGAAAAACATATACATAACAAACTATAAATCGCCCCGAACTCGCATTTATTAAGTTTTTCCATTCTTTATTGTACACAGAAAACATACAGAAATAAAACATAATAATACAGGCATGTACAAAGGCGAGCTTAACCCTACAAAGAGTTTTCCTCCAGCAAATCTTTGAGGCTAGAGAGAGGTGATAAAAGTAGTGGGTACATGTGCACAACAAGGAAATGGGAAATATAGGTACAAATAAAAGATGAGAGCACTGGTGGAGGGGTGGTAGTGGCCCCGCCTTCCGATCCACAGGTCGTGAGTTCGAAACCTGTCGTGCACCAATGGATTTTCCATTCGGAAAATTTATGTGCGCTATGCTAGTGCTCTCAAACGGCGAAGGAAAACATCGTGAGGAAACCGGCATGTCCTAGAACCTAAAAAATTCGAAGACATGTGACATGTGCACGAAAGGAGCCTCTAAGAGGCGCACTTTAATCATTTCACTACACTGATTCTTTCATCAACGGTCATAGGCCCTTTTCAGGGCCACCATACCTCAACCTGGTCACTGATCAAAGACAGGATGACCAAGAAAAAACCAGTGACACGACAGTAGAAGAATAAAATATACTGATACTCCATTTTATGGAACACTCAATTAAAATCTTAACAAGTGTGCTGGAATATTTAAAAAATACATTTCGTTACTAGTAACGAAACGAAAACGAAAACACGGATACTAGTATCCGAAAAAGGGCTTATTCTTTCAACAAAAATAATAAAAATTAGAGGAAAAAAACTTATTTATTGCATTTTATCCTGAACTTTTTCCTGATCTTTATTATCTGCGCTCGAGGTCGCGGGTTCGATCCCCGCTCTGGACAAACATTTGTGTGATAAACACAGATGTTTGTTCTGTGTCTGGGTGTTAAATATTTATGTATTATGTATATCAGTCTCTGGTACCCATAGTACAGGCTATGCCTAGTTTGGGATCAGTTGACCGTGTGTGATATGTCCGGAATATTTATAATATTTATTTATTTTATAAAAAGTAGCCTATATTATGCTATTCTAGGTAAAGAACTTTATCTATACCAAATTTCAACGAAATCGGTTGCGCGTTACGGCGTGATTGAATAACAAACATCCTCACAAACTTTCGCATTTTAATTATTAGTAGGAAGTAGGATAACTATACGTACGAGGAGTTTGACACCAATACTTCTACATTAACTAAAACAGCTAATAATTAATTGTTAACTGATCAGCGTTTTTTCAAAGAAAAATGACGAATTTCCAAATTTCGTACAACAAACTCTATTCCAAATTGGTTGTAGAATGAGCCCCTTTCAGGATAGTATGTATTCATAATACAAATTACCTTTTACAGGCTTATTTTCATCCGGGAACTAATACAGCGGCGAACAGAGGTTGGTAACAGACTTGGCAACAAAAAATGCTTAAAAATTTCAATGAAGAGCCAATGAGGCACCAATAAATGTGGTAAAATTTCATGGTTATCCTTGAGCATCTAGAAGTTAGTTATTTAGCTAGCTCACCTTTAGCCAGCCAACTGGCAGAGGGATGCAAGTGACAGCCAGGCTGCAGTTCTGGCAGGCCATGCCAGACTGGCTGCAGATGCCTTCCACGTCCACTTCGCCAGCTCCTAGCGAGGAGCCGAGCGGGACGCCACCCATGCGGTCACCATGGATCACCCCTCGGAGGTCGAAGGAGGTGGTCAACTGAAAGATCACTATCATCACTTGCTATTCCCCATCCGCTGTCGCTATAGGTTTTATTATACAACTAAGGTGGCAAACAACCATACGGCCCACCTTTTGGTTAGCGGTTACCGTAGCCTATGAGCGATTGCAATACCAGAGGCATCACGCACGCGTTGTCGACCCCGAGCCCCCCCACCCCTAAAGAGCTCTGGCAACCTTACTCACCGCAGGAACACAATACTATTTGAAACAAATAATGTTATTTGGCTGCGATCTTCTGTAAGGCGGAGGTACCTCCCAGGCAGGCTGCTCCAATTTAAAACGATAAAATCTCGCTGTGCCCTACCTCCTCCAAAAGGTGAGGTGGTTCTCATCATCATCATCATCCTGTAGAAGTCATACATAGACAGATACTGTAGACATAGGCCTCTCCAAAAGATTTCCCTGACATGGTTTCCTATCAAAGGCGGAGAGGTTGGATCATAACCTTAGGAGGAGGTAGGGCACAGCGAGATTTTCGTTCTGAGTTCGAGCAGCCCGCCTGGGGAGGTACCTCCGCCTTACAGAAGATCGGAGCCAAATAACATTATTCGTTTCAAATAGTGTTGTGTTCCTGCGGTGAGTAAGGTTGCCAGAGGTCTTTAGGGGGGAAGGGGGGTCGGCAACGCGTGCGTGATGCCTCTGGTAATGCAAGCGCTCATAGGCTGCGGTAACCGCTTACCATCAGGTGGGCCTTAAGCTTGTTTGCCACATCTTTGTATAAAAAATAAAAAAAAAATAGCCATGCTGGCCAGTGCGGTTAGTGGTTGGAGCGACATAGCCTCGTTTTGTTGATTGGCAGGGTACCACGGGCCGGTGAGGTTTGCTTGGTTCCGAACGGTGTTATTTGGAACCCCTTAAACCCCACAGGTGGCTCTATGACCTGCTTATAATGGCATTGTAACTTTGAGAACAATGTGTGGAAGCTTAAAAAGAGAATGAACCACTTACAGAACTAGTGAATCCAAAAACGGTAAGAAGAAGTACTTTAAGCCACATGTCGACGTTGTTAGATTAGAATGTAGACTGTTTTGTCATTAGTATCGTAAAAATAAGAGATATTTGTTGCTTGCTCTTTAACCTAATTATCTCAGCACATTATTGATAATTCTTTTTATTAGGGCTCCATACATAAAGGTAATTAAACAGCTTTAAATTTATGTTACGGTTTCGTGGTCAAAATATTTCGACCAAGTCCGAACGACGACCTTGAGGAATAACAGCGACCACCAACCGGACGACGCGGACGGAAGGCCTCCCAACCGATGGACCGATGATATTTTGAAGGTTGCTTGAAGTCGGTGGATGGAGAAGGCTCAAGACTGTTCGTCATGGCAATCTTTGGGGAGGCCTATGTTCAGCAGTGGACTTTTCAGGCTACGGGCGATGTTATGATGATGATGATGATGGTGGCGAAAACATCAGGGTACGAATTATACTCGCACTTGTCCGTACTCAAAGTATTGTGCCTAACTTCATCCATGTTATCTTCTGAATTTTGCGTATTTGAACAATTCTGCCCCAATTTATTTAGGTTTTAAAGCCATGTCGGCCTAGTGGGTAGAGGTGTGGTATTTTAGACGAATTTGAACCATCAACCTTTGAAGCGTCAACTTGCGTCATCAACACTATTTTACAAACTACACAAGAAGCAGCTGAGCTATCTAAAGATAGTGCAAACGATTTATAGACAGCTCAATTGATCGAGATCACCAGCTGGAAGCGTCCCCAAGACGCTCTGGTGGTATAGCCACGCTGATTGGCAATGCTGATCTGTTGACCTATAGGAGCCAGCTCTAAGATCAGGCTTCGCTTGGACCAAAATAACTTAAATAGCTAACGAATATAATGAGTGCCTTCTTCAGAAGTCTAAGCAAACTTCCGAGACTCAAAGGATATTTGCTATGAAGTTTCTTATAAATAAATAAATAATAAATATAAATAAATATTCCGGACATATTCACACGGTCAAGTGATCCCAAACTAGGCATAGCCTGTACTATGGGTACCAGAGACTGATATACATAATAGATACATATTTAACACCCAGACACAGCACAAACATCTGTGTTTATCACACAAATGTTTGTCCAGTGCGGGGATCGAACCCGCGTCCTCTAGCGCAGAAGGCAGAGTTACTACTAACTGAGCTATGAGGCCAGTCAAGTCTTGATTTCACTTATAAGAGTTATAAGTCAAGTTGATTTTTTTTAATGTTATTGATCATTTATAAATACTTGGTACATATATAAAATCATAGTATTTCCTTAGTGTGGTTATTATTATAAAAAATAATAATCGCTTTTCAAAGTGTTTAGCGCTAAAACCTGGTCACTGACCAAATACAGGATGACCAAGAAAGAATCAGTGACACGACGAGAAGAAGAAGCTAAAACATTCAAAATCTAAAAAGAATCCTGTAACAGACTTTATTAAAAATATTGATTTCAGTTTTCAGTATGCAGGCACATATATGAGCTCACAGACTCGCCCCAAAGAAAATCCTTAACTCCTGGGCTTTGTGGTGAAATTTGGGTTCAAGCTATCTCCATAACAAATTTCATTCGAGTCAGCGTTGTTCGTTTTTTGGAGGCATCACGCACGCGTTGCCGACCCCTTAAAAAGTTCAAAACGCCCTTTTTGAAGAACCTCGTACTCTAGTCCTTAGGGAAAACCTCAGCAGGGAGATCATTTCACAACCTGAGAGTTCGCGTGAAAAGCTTACAACAGCCAGAGAGACAGAGTTCATCATACTCATCATCATTCCAGCCGTTTGAAGTCCACTGCTGAACATTGGTCTCCTCCACATATTTCCAGAGCGACTTCCTATTATGTGGGGGGAATTTGCCCATGCTTACCACGCCTGGGCACGCGTGTTGGCGAGCGCAGTTAGAGCTATCTTTTGGGGACGCTGCTGCCCATACCCTAGTTTTTTTCCCTTAGTCGCCTCTTATGACATCTACGGCTGGGTGATATGGAGGGGCCTATTCTTCAGCCGGCCACCACGGCCAGAGTTACTTTCGCATTATTTGTGCGATTCCGCCAAAAGTGTATCCCGGGAAATTGGATGGCTACCGCGCACCATAAATTGAACTGCTTAATGTCATACAACTCACATAAATTTCGATTATGGCGACGGCGTGGATGGAAGGGTACATTCTAATAGGTATGACTAGAATACGAAAAAAATATTGTGTATTTCTTGATAAAATGATACAAACATGAGCATTTGTTTTCTTATTTACAATATTTTATTGGTATGCATATGTATTTATTATGGTATCTATATATTTATGTATTGAACTTATTTATTTTTAAACTAGTATGTATTAAAAATCCTATTTCTCTCAAAGTTTTAGTAAGTAATTAGCATCATAACTCCCTTTATTTTCGTTTTTATGATCTCAATTGTTCCCTCTCCTGTGCACTACCTTCACATCTTCTGTCCACAAACACAAAGGTTATCTGGAGGATAATGCTTTTTAGCATTAAGTTCGCCTTTGTACTATTTTTATGTGCAATAAAGAATTTTCTATCTATCTATCTATCTATTTCCTGTTACGCATATTTTTAAAAATAGTGTTCCGAATTCGTTCAAGGAGCAGCTACAGACATCTAATGACATCCTTAGTGGGTTTCGAAGTATGCTGACATCCATGCTCAACTTGAGAACGTTCTTGAACCTATTTGTCGTACTGCAGCACACGCAAACTTGCCTATCTAAGATACCTACTTTAAAAATATAAAATTGCTCTTTTGATTATTTATACCCACCAGTATGTACTTTAGTTTAAAATTGTTTATCTATGTTAATTGTGTGTGTCTGTAGTGCCAAATAATTTTTTGATATATCTATCTTACCTTTTTCTGTTAACCATAGCCCAGCGCGTTGGTCCAGTGCGGGTTGATCCCACCCAGGTATGAGTTGGTGGGTGGGGTGATAGTTATTGGATAGAGCAGTGACGGATTTGCAGTCTTGGACGCTCTAGGCCCCAGGCCATGTGCCGCCCCTTTCTCAGCACCCATCACTAAACTAGGTACGTAATGAATTTACTTAATTGCCAACTTTATCTAAATCGAAATCAGAAATTTAATTAACTATAGTAGTACTAATTTGTAAATATATTCCGAGATGATGAGATTTTCTACGACAATTTCTACAAATTTTTGGTCGCGATTTGCCGCCCCTAATATCTGGCTGCCCTAGGCCCGGGCCTACTGGGCCTTAAGGCAAATCCGCCACTGGGATTGAGTGCGTGTTGGTGAGTCGGGTGCGGGTTGGTGGATCGCGTGCGCGTTGGAGGAGTGGGTGCGGGTTGGGTATAATAATAAGATCTTTAAATAAGATTTATATTTAGAAGTGTATTTTAAACAAGTCTTCATACATGAGAATGGACAATCATTTTGAATTATTTTAGCGTCATTAACTTCCTTGACTACAACATATCTATACAATGCATTGAGTAAGATGCTTGATTTTACTTATGGCTTTAAAAGAACACATCTTTATATTTGATATTAATTTCTGGTTAATAGCTGTAGAAGTTCCTGAGAAAAAGTGAAGACAGAAGGATAAAAAAAGTAATCCTATTTTTTCAAATGTACAGACACATACATTTTTATTAACAAATAATTGCATTTTTTTTATACGTTGGCAAACAGGCTTATCGTCACCTATTGACATCAGCAACACCTGGAGCATTGCTAATGCGTTGCCTGCCAAACCCTTACTCACCGCAGTAACACAACACTATTTGAAATTGAAACAAATAATGTTATTTGGCTGCGATCTTCTGTAAGGGGTACCTCCGCCTTACAGAAGATCGTAGGTATACCAGGCGGGCTGCTCCAATTTAGAGCGAGAAAATCTCGCTGTGCCCTACCTCCTCCTAAAAATGTAAAGAATTTTTTTTAATCCTCCTTATCCCCTCACTTCGACAAAGAATATGAGGCTAGAAATCTGAAAAAACCAAGGTCTCTGAATACCTAATATCTCCATAATAAGTGAAAACAGTGGGCTTAAAATATGGTGTCATCAGGATCCTCAAGACTTTCCGGTGCCTTCTCACAAATGAAAGGCACGAGCCAATTGCAGGGGGCGTCCAGGAGCCTGGCACTGCCTCTGTCCGTGACGCCACAAAACTCTCCCAGCGGCTGAGTTCCGTTCTCTGGCTGCCCAGGGTACCATTTATCGTACCCAGCCTCAGTCAGCGTTTCACCTAAAATCATAAATGTATCTAAGTAAGTAAAGCCTGTTTTTACTAACCTGCATCTTTGATCGAGCGAGCGCAGATCGCTCAAACAACTGGGATGAATCGGCGTTGGATTTTTATAATTTGATAAATAGAGCATAACTTTTGAACTGTTCATAAGATCTGCATGGTATTTAGTTAGGTTAACGGGTTGTTAATTCATTTTGTGAAAAAGGATCATCGAAAAAAATTATAAGCACGAGCGCCGTGTTTGTTGTCTGATTGTTCGCGAGGAACAGGCGTAGCTTCACCTAGTTTCTAAGACGTTCCAAAGTGATCCTAGTGATTTTATTGAAAATAAAATAAACGCCTTTTGACTTTGACTTTTTGGCTTGGTACTTTCTACACGGGCATTGAAATTAATAAACTGCATTGAACGTAGGTAATATTAGCTGGATAAGAACAGTGGTCTTTATCTCTTTGGATAACAATATCGTTCGGTAAATAACTGACTGCGACTGATTTAAAAAAAAAAAAAAAAAACTTGCTACGGACTCAACAGAAAAGTTAAAATTGCCTGAAAAGAATTACCATGAATGGTCATCCAAGATCCACCATCTCCAGCATCGAAGAACCCAATAGATGCGAATCCTGGGTACTTAGAGAAGATCACATTGTCAGGATGCTTAGCGTATAGCTCCTTAATCACACCTGCTTCCAGGTCACTGTTCATGATGACCAGGTGGCCGCCTTCAGCTATGCAGGTCATATGCGCTTGCTGCCAGGTCAGCCCACGCCGGTGGAACTTGTAGCAGCTTCCAGTTCGTTTGTCATGGTTATATTCTTAAAAAAAGAAAGTTCGTTAGAAAAAAGAGGGTGTCACCTATTGATGGAGATTTTATGGAAAGTCCTTCATCAAAGTTAGCGATTGATATAGCTGAGGCTACTGTTTAAAGCCATCTGAATCCCGAAAGCTATAAGATGACGAATACATTTTTATTACCAAAAGACATTATCAAACACAATAATAGAAAAATAATAATAATAACAATGGAAAATAAAGCTAAATTAATTATTCGAATGAACTCTGTTTTCTACGACTACGACTACAAGTAGAAAACAGAGTTTAGATCACCAACCACAGGCAGTGTGCCCAAAAGGCTGGCGACGTTACCTCGTTGGATTGCTATACTGATCCTTTGTCCGAGGTACGCACCAGCCCTTCGGTCATTGGTCTCATCCACCAGCCTCCTTGATAAAGCATAGATGACAATGACAGTAGCTCATATATACAATGATGAAAGGTGAGTACTGTTCTGAGGGACTGTTTGGCGGTGGCCGATACAACAGCTAAATCTAATATCAGCTGTCATTGCGATGGTCACTCATTAGAAAACTTTGGATAAATTTGCACTAGTTTTCAGAAGATCAGAAACGTACGTTTACCTGCATCGTGCGTTCCGCATCCAGTAACCACCAGGGTTTGAGTTCTCTTCTTATAGCAGACGAACGGTAAGACGTCGGTGCACTTGACATCCTTCATGGTGCCGTTACTAGAGATCAGCATCGCGAGACAACTCTCTGAGTTCTCAAAGTTGTCGGGCTCTCCTTGCGCCCACTCGATCGACAGCCTTGACAATGGTACTCCTTAAACCAGAATATGATAAAGTTCTCTAAACATGAACATCCAGTATCCGTTTTACCTGTTTATTTGAGAGTAATAGACATAGACAGCAACTTTTATGCGCAAAAATTTGTTTGAATGTTTAGATTTTTGGATGTTTGTTGTTCAATCACGCCGGCGCCGTAACGATTCAACCGATTTCGATGAAACTTGAAATAGATAGAGTTCGTACCCAGAATAGCATTAAGGCTACCTATTTTGTATCAAGGTAACACGTTATAGTCCCGTTACGCTGACAGTAGTCGTAAGAGATTCACAGAATAAAAATCCATCCAAAAAAAAAAACAAGGTAACAGGTGAGTGAAACCTAGGGCGTAAGCTAGTAAATTATACTTAGACTTTGATTTTCAGCAGGCATTTCACCTTCAATGGAAGCGTAGGCGCCTTTGGCGAAAGTTGTGTGCACGCCAGTGAATATGATGCCAGCCGAACTAATTTGTAACACGTGCTCCACTATCGCCTTCTGTAGCTGAAGCGTCAGAGGTGACGCAAGAACAGCTCCTGTCGAATGATATAAAGAAAATAGTCTCACGATTGTAATGCCCAATAAAAACAGAACCGCTAACCGTTGGGGAGTAAAGGTTCTCGATGGCGAATACGCACCGGGCGACGCATTGTTGGCAGGCCCTCCACCCGATGGACTGACGATATTGTGAAGGTTGTGGAAAGTCGGTGGCTGGAAAAGGCTCCAGACCGTTCGTCGTGGAACTCTTTAGGGGAAGCCTATGTCCAGGAGTGGACTTCTATAGGCTGATTATCAAAGTCAAAGTCAAAAGGCGTTTATTTCAATAAAATCACTAGGATCACTTTGAAACGTCTTAGAAACTAGGTGAAGCTATGCCTGTTCCTCGCGACCAATCAGAAGAATCAGGCAACAAACACGGCTTAGTATCATGGTATGATGAATGCCCAAGCGCGGCAGAGATCTCAAGGCACTCAAGGTCCTTGATGATATCTAGATGAGGTTAGTTAGAAGCGCGTCCAATGATAAGTGTCACAAATGAAAAACATGGCGTCAAATTCACTTTGAGCGGAAATAAAAACTGATAAGTCGGTAGATGAATATAGGTACCTATTCGTCGCGATTGTAGCGTGGTTTGGCACCACATCATCTAATCATACGGTTAATTTCTATTTAATTCGCTATAACAAAGGCTTATTGAAAGCATATAAGACAGAAAGCATCAGGGTTGGAGATACGGCTGATTACCTAAAACCATTGAGCGAAAATGAGCGATTGACCACTTTTCCTTTGCCATATGCTGTTATATGCTCAAGCACCATAATACTTTGGACAAATTTACGCAACCGAACGCGAAACGTATGCAAAGTAGTAGCATCATTCGCTAACCTTGTATTCTAATGTGTCTACGCAAACGTACCAGGGATTCCCAGATTTGAGACTTTCACAGGATTTAGGATAATGGCACTGACTAGAAGAGGTCATAGGTATCCAGTATTAGGCGAAGCCTGGTGTGGGTGACGGGTTTATGATGATAAAAAAAAGTGTTACCTTCGGCATGGCATAGAAGACGAGCATCGCTCCATATCGCGGGCACCTTATGTAACTTCAGCCATCCTTCCGCTTGTCTACTATATGTGTAGTCAAATCTGAACTTTCCACCTAGAGGCACAGAATAAATCTGGAGTAATATGGGCGTTAATGCTGTGGCGTGAACAAGGAGATCCGTAGTTGTAATCAAGAAGGGGTTAGAAGCTTTAAGACTACATCTAGATCTACTCGGAACAATTTTGACGAGGAAATTGAGACAGATTTTATTTATTGAAGTCTACGTGCCTTGAGAAGTAATGCAATTGTTGTAGAAGGATGGGGCAATCTTTACAAGACAAAAATGAACTACAAAGCCCCGCTGTCACTCTAGGATTTGTACTCATTTATAATAAATCATGCACGCTCTTAGGAAGGTTTTCAGGAGGGCTATTTTACAACATCATCGAAAGATCTCCGTTCATTCGTTCTTCCGTCAGCTTTCCAGAAACCAGCTCTAAAACCATTTCGGAATGAAGATCGGAGTACATTTTCGAACTTTGGAAAGATTTCCGTTCGGAAACGTCAGCTTTCTTCGGAAACGCTTTCGATTCCGATGGATCTCTATAACGCTATTCCAAAACTATTTCATAATAAAATTAACACCACCGATGTTCGTTCCAAAATGGTTTTAGAGCTTTGGTGCAGTTGTGTAAGCGTAATGGCAATGAAGATCGAAACTTTGAGGGTAATTTTAGCAATCATAGCAACATTCAAAACGTTCTTAACTTGACAAGGGAAAACTTCAAAACCTTAGCTTCTTCCTTTTTATGTTTGAAAAACTTCAGATATCGGTAAAATTGATAAAACCCTCCTTAAAATGGCGATCTTCATTACCATTTTGCTTACACAATATCCTGGCTGGTTTGACAAAACTTGAGGTTTCCGTTCGGAAATCTTTCCGAAGTTTTAAAATAATGAAGATTTTAAACATTTTTTATTAAAATAAACTCACAATGAATGTCCGGGAACTGAAGGAAAAACAATAACAATAACGATTTAACAATCATTTTTGTATAATTACAAAATTCAGAACAAAGGGAACACGCTAATCAGACCGAAACTTTAGTAACTAAGTTAGACGCATGCAGATACCGACTTTTATAGTAGTGGCTATAAAACAGGGAATCCCTGAATTAAACGCAAATAGTTTTTCAGCTAGCCTAGTGAATACCCACGACTTTGTTCGCGTGGAGCCGCTCATGCATTTATATTTGGAGGAGGTAGGGCACAGCGAGATTTTCTTGTTCTAAATTGGAGTAGCCTGCCTGGCGAGCTACCTCCGCCTTACAAAAGATCGCAGCCAAATAACATTATTTGTTTCAAATAGTGTTGTGTTTCTGCGGAGAGTAAGATTGCCAGAGCTCTTTAGGGGGGAGGGGGCTCGGGGTCGGCAACACGTGCTTGCGTGATGCCTCTCGTCTTGCAAGCGTTCATAGGTTACGGTAACCACTTACCAACAGGTGGGCCGTATGCTTGTTTGCCACTTCAGTTGTATTACATATGAACGCTTGCAATACCAGATGCATCACGCACGCATTGCCGACCCCGAACTCCCCTCCCCTTAAAGAGTTCTGGCAACCTTACCCAAGTATGGTTTACGCTTTGCATTAATTGACAGTCAGTCACCCAGTCAAGAGCGTTATGATTTTATATATTTAGATATCTACTAGGTCGTGAGTTCAAATTCCTTATCTGGTCTGATTCACTAGTAACTGAACACAGACGTACCAAGCAGTGGGAAGCGAATGTCGACAAACGGTATGACGTCGGGTTGGATATAATAATAATAATAATATAAATTTTATTTCAGGTAACTTAAAAATATATAGACCCATAGAAATATATACCTTAACCTAAAATATATAAAATACCTATTCATTATAATTATTGAAAACATTGTGACTACTGACTAGTATTATGTTATCTGTGCTACTGATATGAAAAGGATATAAAAAGCCATGTTTGCCTAGTGGGATTTACCCTGACTTTCAATCTGAATTCAACGTACATCTCATGTACAAATGAGTTTTTAAGTTAGAAAATTAAAGCGCGCATTTTGCACTAGTATTCCATACATGACTGGTCGGCCATCGACGCTTATAAGAATACTCGCTGGTTTCCTCACGATGTTTTCCTTCACCATTAAGCACTTGTTATTGCGCACTTAAATTTTTCGAGCAGAAAAATTACTCAAAAGTCAAAGGTTTTAATCCTCCTTATCCCCTCACTTCGACTAAGAATATGAGGCTAGAAATCTGAAAAAACCAAGGTCTCTGAATACCTAATATCTCCATAATAAGTGAAAACAGTGGGCTTAAAATATGGTGTCATCAGGATCCTCAAGACTTTCCGGTGCCTTCTCACAAATGAAAGGCAAGAGCCAATTGCAGGGGGCGTCCAGGAGCCTGGCACTGACTCTGTCCGTGACGCCACAAAACTCTCCCAGCGGCTGAGTTCCATTCTCTGGCTGCCCAGGGTACCATTTATCGTACCCAGCCTCAGTCAGCGTTTCACCTAAAATCATAAATGTATCTAAGTAAGTAAAGCCTGTTTTTACTAACCTGCATCTTTGATCGAGCGAGCGCAGATCGCTCAAACAACTGGGATGAATCGGCGTTGGATGTTTATAATTTGATAAATAAAGCATAACTTTTGAACTGTTCATACGACTGCATGGTATTTAGTTAGGTTAACGGGTTGTTAATACATTTTGTGAAAAAGGATCATCGAAAAAAATTATAAGCATGAGCGCCGTGTTTGTTGTCTGATTGGTCGCGAGGAACAGGCGTAGCTTCACCTAGTTTCTAAGACGTTCCAAAGTAATCCTAGTGATTTTATTGAAATAAAATAAACGCCTTTTGACTTTGACTTTTTGGCTTGGTACTTTCTACACGGGCATTGAAATTAATAAACTGCATTGAACGTAGGTAATAATAGCTGGATAAGAACAGTGGTCTTTATCTCTTTGGATAACAATATCGTTCGGTAAACATCTGACTGCGACTGATTATAAAAAAAATAAGAAACTTGCGACGGACTCAACAGAGAAATTAAAATTGTCTGAAAAGAATTACCATGAATGGTCATCCAAGATCCACCATCTCCAGCATCGAAGAACCCAATATATGCGGATCCTAGGTACTTAGAGAAGATCACGTTGTCAGGATGCTTAGCGTACAGCTCCTTAATCACACCTGCTTCCAGGTCACTGTTCATGATGACCAGGTGGCCGCCTTCAGCTATGCAGGTCATATGCGCTTGCTGCCAGGTCAGCCCACGCCGGTGGAACTTGTAGCAGCTTCCAGTTCGTTTGTCATGGTTATATTCTTAAAAAAAGAAAGTTCGTTAGAAAAAAGAGGGTGTCACCTAGTGATGGATATTTTATGGAAAGTCCTTCATCAAAATTAGCGATTGATAAAGCTGAGGCTACTGTTTAAAGTCATCTGAATCCCGAAAGCTATAAGATGACAAATACATTTTTATTACCAAAAGACATTATCAAACACAATAATAGAAAAATAATAATAATAACAATGGAAAATAAAGCTAAGTTAATTCTAGGAATGAACTCTGTTTTCTACGACTACGACTACAAGTAGAAAACAGAGTTCAGATCACCAACCACAGGCAGTGTGCTCAAAAGGCTGGCGACGTTACCTCGTTGGATCGCTATACTGATCCTTTGTCCGAGGTACGCACCAGCCCTTCGGTCATTGGTCTCATCCACCAGCCTCCTTGATAAAGCATCGATGACAATGACAGTAGCTCATATATACAATGGTGAAAGGTGAGTACTGTTCTGAGGGACTGTTTGGCGGTGGCCGATACAACAGCTAAATCTAATATCAGCTGTCATTGCGATGGTCACTCATTATAAAACTTAGGGTAAAGGAGCCATTTCATTCCGGGCCTGGTCCATGTACACTACATAGAAAAATTAGGAAAAAATAGGAGTTTACAAGAAAAATACATTTTCATTAATTTGAAAACAAATGCGATGGTACAAGAATAGTTCTTCTGGTAAGTTTTTTACTATGTGAACACTATTTGAAGGCCGATTGGTTTTTAATTGGCGTTTGACATAACATTGACATATTTTTCATGTCATGTTGTTTGATTTGATATTTTTGTTTTGTCAGATAAATGTAGGTTGTCAAAATGACATTTCACACACGTCCATCCGCCATATTTTTGTAGCGCTGTGTGTTGCTCTCATTGTCGAAGAAAATCTTAATGTACCTTAGAACGGAGTCAATTAAAATAAAATAACCAATTAAATACGTTTACTTTATTGCTTAGCCATATTTTAGAGTAGTGTACACAGTGCAGGCCCAGGCTCCATATATTGATGAAACGTCTCTTTTGCACTAGTTTGCAGAAGATCAGAAACGTACGTTTACCTGCATCGTGTGTTCCGCATCCAGTAACTACTAGGGTCTGAGTTCTCTTCTTATAGCAGACGAACGGTAAGACATCGGTGCACTTGACATCCTTCATGGTGCCGTTACTAGAGATCAGCATCGCGAGACAACTCTCTGAGTTCTCAAAGTTGTCGGGCTCTCCTTGCGCCCAGCTGATCGACAGCCTTGACAATGGTACTCCTAAAACCAGAATATGATAAAGTTCTCTAAACATGAACATCCAGTATCCGTTTTACCTGTTTATTTGAGAGTAATAGACATAGACAGCAACTTTTATGCGCAAAAATTTGTTTAGATGTTTAGATTTTTTGATGTTTGTTGTTCAATCACGCCGGCGCCGTAACAATTCAACCGATTTCGATGAAACTTGAAATATATTCGTACCCAGAACAGCATTAAGGCTACCTATTTTGTATCAAGGTAACACGTTATAGTCCCGTTACGCTGACAGTGGTCGTAAGAGATTCACAGAATAAAAATCCATCCAAAAAAAAAAAACAAGGTAACAGGTGAGTGAAGCCTAGGGCGTAAGCTAGTAAATTATACTTAGACTTTGATTTTCAGCAGGCATTTCACCTTCAATGGAAGCGTAGGCGCCTTTGGCGAAAGTGGTGTGCACGCCAGTGAATATGATGCCAGCCGAACTAATTTGTAACACGTGCTCCACTATCTCCTTCTGTAGCTGAAGCGTCAGGGGTGACGCAAGAACAGCTCCTGTCGAATGATACAAAGAAAATAGTCTCACGATTGTAATGCCCAATAAAAAACAGAACCGCTAACCGTTGTGGAGTAAAGGTTCTCGATGGCGACCACGAACCGGGCGACGCAGTGTTGGCAGGCCCTCCACCCGATGGACTGACGATATTGTGAAGGTTGTGGGAAGTCGGTGGCTGGAGAAGGCTCCAGACCGTTCGTCGTGGAACTCTTTTGTTCGTGGAAGCCTATGTCTAGTAGTGGACTTCTATAGGCTGATTATCAAAGTCAAAGTCAAAAGGCGTTTATTTCAATAAAATCACTAGGATCACTTTGAAACGTCTTAGAAACTAGGTGAAGCTATGCGTGTTCCTCGCGACCAATCAGAAGAATCAGGCAACAAACACGGCTTAGTATCATGGTATTATGAATGCCCAAGCGCGGTAGAGATCTCAAGGCACTCAAGGTCCTTGATGATATCTAGATGAGGTTAGTTAGAAGCGCGTCCAATGATTAGTGTCACGAATGAAAAACATGGCGTCAAATTCACTTTGAGCGGAAATAAAAACTGATAAGTCGGTAGATGAATATAGGTACCTATTCGTCGCGATTGTAGCGTGGTTTGGCACCACATCATCTAATCATACGGTTAATTTCTATTTAATTCGCTATAACAAAGGCTTATTGAAAGCGTATAAGACAGAAAGCATCAGGGTTGGAGATACGGCTGATTACCTAAAACCATTGAGCGAAAATGAGCGATTGACCATTTTTCCTTGGCCATATGCTGTTGATAAATTTGCGCAACCGAACGCGAAACGTATGCAAAGTAGGAGCATCATTCGCTACCCTGGTATTCTTATGTGTCTACGCAAACGTACCAGGGATTCCCAGATTTGAGACTTTCACAGGATTTAGGATAATGGCACTGACTAGAAGAGGTCATAGGTACCCAGTATTAGAGAGAGGCCTGGTGTGGGTGACGGGTTTATGATGATAAAAAAAAGTGTTACCTTCGGCATGGCATAGAAGACGAGCATCGCTCCATATCGCGGGCACCTTATGTAACTTCAGCCATCCTTCCGCTTGTCTACTATATGTGTAGTCAAATCTGAACTTTCCACCTAGAGGCACAGAATAAAGCTGGAGTAATATGGGCGTTAATGCTGTGGCGTGAGCAAGAAGATCCGTAGTTCTAATCAAGAAGGAGTTAGAAGCTTTAAGACTACATCTAGATCTACTCGGAACAATTTTGACGAGGAAATTGAGACAGATTTTATTTATTGAAGTCTACGTGCCTTGAGAAGTAATGCAATTGTTGTAGAAGGATGGGACAATCTTTACAAGACAAAAATGAACTACAAAGCCCCGCTGTCGAACTCTAGGATTTGTACTCATTAATAATAAATCATGCACGCTCTTAGGAAGGTTTTCAGCAGGGCTATTTTACAACATCATCGAAAGATCTCCATTCATTCGTTCTTCCGTCAGCTTTCCAGAAACCAGCTCTAAAACCATTTCGGAATGAAGATCGGAGTACAATTTTCGAACTTTGGAAAGATTTCCGTTCGGAAACGTCAGCTTTCTTCGGAAACGCTTTGGATTCCGATGGATCTCTATAACGCTATTCCAAAACTATTTCATAATAAAATTAACACCACCGATGTTCGTTCCAAAATGGTTTTAGAGCTTTGGTGCAGTTGTGTAAGCGTAATGGCAATGAAGATCGAAACTTTGAGGGTAATTTTAGCAATCATAGCAACATTCAAAACGTTCTTAACTTGACAAGGGAAAACTTCAAGACCTTAGCTTCTTCCTTTTCATGTTTGAAAAACTCCAGATGTCGGTAAAATTGATAAAACCCTCCTTAAAATGGCGATCTTCATTACCATTTTGCTTACACAAAAGCCTGGCTGGTTTGACAAAAGTTGAGGTTTCCGTTCGGAAATCTTTCCGAAGTTTTAAAATAATGAAGATTTAAAATATTTTCTAATAAAATAAACTCACAATGGATGTCCGGGAACTGAAGGAAAAACAATAACAATAACGATTTAACAATCATTTTTGTTTAATTAAAAAAATCAGAACAAAAGGAACACGCTAATCAGACCGAAACTTTAGTAACTAAGTTAGACGCATGCAGATACCGACTTTTATAGTAGTGGCTATAAAACAGGGAATCCCTGAATTAAACGCAAATAGTTTTTCAGCTTGCCTAGTGAATACCCACGACTTTGTTCGCGTGGAGCCGCTTATGTATTTATTTCTGGAGGAGGTAGGGTGTTCTAAATTGGAGTAGCCTGCCTGGCGAGCTACCTCCGCCTTACAGAAGATCGCAGCCATATAACATTATTTGTTTCAAATAGTGTTCTGTTCCTGCGGTGAGTAAGGTTGCCAGAGCTCTTTAGGGGGGAGGGGGCTCGGGGTCGGCAACACGTGCTTGCGTGATGCCTCTCGTATTGCAAGCGTTCATAGGTTACGGTAGCCACTTACCAACAGGTGGGCCGTATGCTTGTTTGCCGCTTCAGTTGTATTACCTATGAACGCTTGCAATACCAGATGCATCACGCACGCGTTGCCGACCCCGAACTCCCCTCCCCTTAAAAAGGTCTGGCAACCTTACCCAAGTATGGTTTACGCTTTGCATTAATTGACAGTCAGTCACCCAGTCAAGAGCGTTATGATTTTATATATTTAGATATCTACTAAAGGTCGTGAGTTCAAGTTCCTTATCTGGTCTGATTCACTAGTAACTGAACACAGACGTACCAAGCAGTGGGAAGCGAATGTCGACAAACGGTATGACGTCGGGTTGGATATAATAATAATAATAATATAAATTGTATTTCAGGTAACTTAAGAATAGTACAGATGGTAAAAACTAATTCTAAAACCCATAGAAATATATACCTTAACCTAAAATATATAAAATACCTATTAATTATTCTGTAATTCTGTAATTCTTTATTGCACACAGAAACATGATACATAAATGGTTATTTCAAAAGTCATGTACATAGGCGAGCTTAACCCTAACAAGAGTTTTATTCCAGCAAACCTTTGGGGCTAGAGAGATTTGATAATATAGGGAGATGCAACGTGTACAACAATTTAGGAGAAAAAAAAAACAATAATAAATGAAGTGAAAAATACAACTGTAAATTAACTAAAATAAACTACCATAAACAAACGACACAAGAACATACCTACATAAACAATATATGCCTACATAACGAATATATACTTACTTAAACAATACATACCTACTTATACAATATTAAATATATACCTACAATACCAATATTTACAGAGAGAGATAGTGCTCCTTAACTTTTGCCTTGAAAACTTCAAGTGAAGGGCTAGCGCGGATTGCATGGGGAATAGAGTTCCACAGTTTGACTGCGTGCACTGTGAAAGAACCACTATATCGGCTAGATGAGTGAGTAGGAGTCTTGAGAAGAAGGGACAGGATTGATCTGCAGGGTTCACCACGAGGGACAAGGAAATCAAATCGCTCAGTGAGGTAAGAAGGAGAGACGGGATTGTTGAGAATGTTATAAAGGAAAGACACAGCGTGAAGATCATGACGTCGACGAATGGGGAGCCACTGCAGCTGAGATCTGTACTCCGATACGTGGTCGAACTTGCGCAAACCGAAGATAAATCGGATGCACAAGTTTTGGAGTCGCTCAAGCTTGTTCAAATGATCCTCGATGGCGTCTAGGAAACAAACATCAGCATAGTCAAGGAGAGGTAATAACAGTGCCTGAGCAAGAGTAATTTTAGTATCAAATGGTAAAAATTTTTGAAGGCGCTTGAGAGACTGGATACTAAAAGTATTTAAAACATTGTGACTACTGACTAGTATTATGTTATCTGTGCTACTGATATGAAAAGGATATAAAAAGCCATGTTTGCCTAGTGGAATTTACCCTGACTTTCAATCTGAATTCAACGTACATCTCATGTACAAATGAGTTTTTAAGTTAGAAAATTAAAGCGCGCATTTTGCACTAGTGTTCCATACATGACTGGTCGGCCATCGACGCTTATAAGAATACTCGCTGGTTTCCTCACGATGTTTTCCTTCACCGTTAAGCACGTGTTAATGCGCACTTAAATTTTTCGAACAGAAAAATTACTCAAAGTCAATGTCAAAGGTTTTTATTTCAATAAAATCACTAGGATCCCTTTGAAATTAGGTGGTGGATTAAAATAGACGGTACCCATTTTTCACTTCCCAATTCCTGGTGAAAATGTCAAGCGGAAATCTTGTGTCAGAATTTTTCAATAGCTCAAATTCAGAGTGTCACGAGAGCTCACGGTACAAAGTCACAAACTACCCCTGAGCTTGGCGCATCAAAGCCCAAGCGTATTTCCGCTTCCGGTCTGCTGGACATCGATCGCTACCTTTGAAGACTGTAGAATATGTAGAGTAGTTTTCACACACTCGAGGAGGAGGTAGGACATAGAGAGATTTTCTCGTTCTAAATTGGAGCAGCCCGCCTGGGAGGTACCTCCGCCTTACAGAAGATCGCAGCCAAATAACATAATTGGTTTCAAATAGTGTTGTGTTCCTGCGGTGAGTAAGTTTGCCAGAGCTCTTAAGGGGGGAGGGGGGGGGGGGTGTTCGGGGTCGGCAATACGCCTCTGGTATTGCAAGCGCTCATAGGCTACGGTAACCACTTACAAAAAAAAACAGTTTCAAGTTCCACCGAGTGGTGGAAGTAGCCCTGCCTTCCAATTGACAGGTCCTGAGTTTAAATTCCGGTTGTGCACCAATGGATTTTCCCTTCGGAAAATGCAAGTGCCTAGTACTCTCAAACGGTTATGGGAAACATCGACATGTCCTAGAACCTAAAAAATTCATAGACAGGCCTCATAGCTCAGTTGGTAGTAGCTCTGCCTTCTGCGATAGAGGGCGCGGGTTCAATTCCCGCACTGGATAAACATTTGTGTGATTAACACAGATGTATGTTCTGGGTGTTAAATAGTTAATCTATTATGTATAGCAGTCTCTGGTACCCATAGTAAAGGCTATGCCTAGTTTGGAATCAGCTGCCCGTGTGTGATATGTCAGGAATATTTATTTATTCAGACTTGTGACAGTGTACGAGAGAAACCTCTATGAGGCGCACTTTTTTATTTTTATTTTTTATTAATGTTATACGGAGGCCAACAGGCCTGCGGCCCACCTGATGTAAAGCGGTTACCGACGCCTATTGACATCTGCAACACCTGGAGCATTGCTAATGCGTTGCCTGCCCTGGAGAAATCTTTTTGTATTTTTGTTAAAGCTCTTCATGTTGTAGGTTAGCGGGAAAACCTCGGAAGGAAGCTCATTCCACAATTTGCACGTATGGGGGAGAAAGGATGTCGTAAAGCGAGTGGTTCGAGATACCCACGTGTCGATGAGCTGTGGATGAGCCTTATTCCGGTGACGCGAGGTCCGATGGTAGAGCCTCGATGCGGGTATGAGGTCAAATAGTTCCTCAGAACACTCACCATTGTAAAGCCGATAGAGCACACAGAGCGAGCCAATATCACGGCGCTGGCTCAAGGACTTTATTCCTTTATCTATGAAAGTTTTGAGGTTATCATTGCCACTTCTACACATTGCAAGGTCTACATTAAGTTACAGTAGAGTGAATGTGGATGCAATAACTCTTGCTCCACCGGCCTTTTATGTACCGCTTCTACTTATCTGAGGGTAATATCGAGTAGGTAACCAGTCAGTTGATTGCTTGCAGAAGAACCGTTTGCTGAAACGATTGATCCCTATCACGAAATGCCGTAAGACAGTACCGGATTTATGTAATCACGAAAAAGAAATTATGAAAGATATAAACAAATAAATTGATAAACAAATTTAAGAACCAAAAAAAAACGTTTTTTTTTCTAAAATCGCTATTTTGCTCTAATTTGAAAAAGTTAGGGAGAAAGCTAAATATTTTTAGCCGACTTCAAAAAGGAGGAGGTCATCAAGTCGGCTGTATTTTTCGGCTCTTCAAATCACGACTGGCCGATTTTTTTTTTGTCAGCTGTGTTATGGTATTGTTATCCCCGCGACTTCGTTCAGTTGCTGCTATTTTACATAAACTTAGGGGTTGTGTGTCGGGAATTCGTTTCTGTGCACCTGCTACCCTGCAAATTTCATACTCTTAGGATTTTGGTTTGGCTCCATTCCATTTTCAAAGAGAATAAAAACACTACGTTTGATTGTCAGTCAGTTAGTCAGTACCGTAAGAGATTAATGATGAATGGATGTCATACTTACTTTTATTTTTTTTTCGAGAGTGTAGGTGGCCAGTGTCATCCTCAGTAGGTAAGCAAAACGCAAGGAGGTTGATAACAAAATAAGAGGTTGATATTAGTCTTGTAAACATTCAGGTATTTGAAGTCGGTTTTTAGTTTTTGTAAAAAATATGTTATTAACTTTGTTTTTGATAATCATTAATTTTTTTGAAAAGAATAAGCCTTTTCGGGTTTGTATACATATTATAAATCACCATGTTTCGTTTTTTTTGAGTGTAGATTGGAAGGTGTTCTACACGTACCACTTTGGTGATTGTGTGCAGGATATGCATGACCTCATCCCCTCCCCCCACAAGACAAGCAGACGCACAGGTTACAGTGTAACCAAACGTTTCTGCTCAGAACAATCTAGGAGCCTTCAAATCTAGAGTGAATAATTTCTTTCTGAGAAGGCGTGCTCCATCTTTTGCCATATCTCACTTGCAAAAGTGTGATGATGGTCAAACGCCTATCCAACACCAATAAAAGAAAAGGAAGGGCCTATGTTGGCTTTTTATTTCTTAGTATACTATTACTATAGTAACGGAACATTGTATGAGGTCGGTTCTACGGCAACTCTCGTAGGTAAATTTTAGGTACCTACTTCTAACTCCCCTGTAACTCGAAATGAATGACTTTAACTTTTCTTTTCCTTTATGCGAAGGCCCGAATTGAATTTTAGCCAGCGGCGGAACCTTAGCACTGGTATTTATTTTATTTGTTAAATTCACAAAACAGATTACAATCAAGTAGCAATAAAAATAAAAACGTAATCATTATTCGATCTAGATAAGTAATCAAAATGTGAATACGACATAATTAAAGTGTTGCATGCATACCAGTTGAAATTACCCTAAAACTAGATACAGCAAAGAAGAGACAATAACATTTTGTTTCATTAATTTATAAAAATCTGATGATATCGTGTAAAATCTAGTTCGACGCGTTATAAAAGATGATTAATATTATGTTTGGCATCCAGAAAGACGCTTATTCTACCTACAACCAATTGGCAATAATAATAATATACATTTTATTTCAGGTAACTTAAGAATAGTACAGATGGTAAAACTTATTCTAAGACCCATAGAAATATATAATAAGGAATAAAGTTTGTTCTACGACTTTTGGAAATTAAACATTTTCATTGAAAAAACTCTATGTGAAAGTCGTTCGTTTTGGTCAAATAAGGTCAAAATCAATGAATCAGCTGTTTTAAGTCTTTTTTTTTTTCTTTAATTTCTTGTTATTACTCTAATTCAAAAAGATAATTATTACTCTGTCACTTTTGCAACCGACTCGTTCGTTTTTCGACAATGTAAGAAACATATGCTAAAGGTACAGCGCCCCGTAACAAATACGTGAGTCCGCCTCACGGAACTTCCAGGTTCTTGTTGAAAAGTTCGTAAATTGTTTAGTTTAAATACTCATGAGCTACGAACCCGATGACCTGGAGAACCTCTTATTCTAGTAATTCTACTAGAATAAGAGCTTGAGATGTCTTGTAAAAATTGAAATGAAATAAAACACATTTATTTTGACAAACACAGATAGAAGACACAAAAAACAATAGAATAAAGGTTAACGATAGGGAGATAGGTAGACGTAATACAGATAACATACAGAACAAACAACAACACATAAGTAGGTATCTATGTCATTTACAATATTGAAGTGCTAATTAGTCTTCCGTGTGTGTGAGCCAAAACAGGCATGGTCTCAGCATAATGCCGCTACACATTAGGATAACATGCAGCGGCGCTGGTTTTCAGACCAAACCTAACGGGTGACCTCGAGAACCAACCAATAAATACATTTATATAATAAATTAAAAAATATGAAATTTACATAATCTAATAAATAAAATTTAATGTTTTGCAAAGCAGTGCAAAATTAGTGCTTCGATGATCGTTGAGACACAAATAAGATAAGCTTTGAAAATTGCAATGCATGCTCTAACTAATATCCAATCTTATCTGAACTACGGAGTTATTGAAACTTTACCAATAAGAGTTTTAGTTTTTTTTTGGCACCTTGCCGCATGACCAAAATTATTTGTTTAATTAGTTTCTATTTTATTTTGTAATTTTTTGATTTTATATTTTATAGTATGTAAATTTTACCTCTTTAATAAAGTTTGATTATTTGACAAAAAAAAATAAGAGGACAGGTTAATATTATATGTATGTTAGTCTGTAAGGTATTTATTAATATGGGCCATGGCATAGAGTAGCTTGAAATAAAGATATTATCATTATTCACATATATTTAATTAAAATCTCATTTTTAAGATACATTTTTACTAAAAAAGTATATCTTAATATCAAAAAAGAATATTATAATTAGATAGATAGATGATAGAATAGTAGATTAGCAACAAGGGCTTAAAGTAGTGTATTATGTCGCGGGCGCTATATTGAACCCCGAGAACGAGGGTTTCTATGGTTAACTCCCGAGCGGAGTGAGGGAGTTAAGGCAAGAATCCTGAGTACGAGGGGTTCAAGATCGCCCAAGACTAATACACATTTAAGCCCGCGATGCATACTCTACTTTTTATGCTTTCTGCAAGGCAATTGAAAATAATGACTGTTAAGTAGAAAGAAATGATTTTTCTGGAAGTAAGTTTCCAACTATACCAAAGGCTTCAGATTGTATGCATTCTGGAGTCGAATCAAAATCACTGTCGTCGTCACTTGACATTTTTTAGAAGTTTATTCGAAACGAAACTGAATTTCGGTGTAGTTAACAGCATAGCAGCGCTTGGCGCCTTTTTTTTCTTTTTTTGTAGTCTATTGTAGTGGTCAGTTCGACATTCGAATAAATCCTTCTTCGTGCGCGGGTGAAAATGAATTTCGTAAAACTTTATTGTACACCACAAGGACACCTTACAAATTACACACAGGTACAAACATTCAATATTAATAGCGAAGTACAATGGGCTGTCTTATTGCTAAAAGCGATCTCTTCCCGACAACCTTTGGATGGACAGGAACTGAAAAGAACGATATGGGTCGGTGTCACAATGACAAAACTAAAATAAACTAATATATATATATATATATATATATATATATATATCTTTATTACATATGTATTATATATATAACTTAAAATATAACTTAATACAATTCATAAATAGTTATTGAAAATATTACGTATAATATATAAATATTTAGATAGTTAATAAATAAGAGCAGAATGATGATACAGCTTATTGATAAAAGGGAACATTTAGTCAGTTACGGTTTAAGATCATTTATTTCTCAAAAGATTTAAATCTAAAATCACTTACTGAGAAACCTTATTATTATACTACACAAGTATTTACACATTAAAATACAGTGAGCGCTACAAAGTAAAATTTTCTAATTAATACGTTAGAAAACAATCAAATTATTACATAAAAAGTTACTAAAAATATCAGTTATCTTTTAGATTGACTTTGTAATGTTATCTTCTACTATCGTTCGTCCAAGTTATTTGAGAGAATCAACCAACCCATATGTTACTCGTACAACACAACTTTGCATCTGCACATTAGATAGCCAACAGAACGTAGATGCCAAAACCGCAGCCACGGTATGCAGAGTTATTGCCGCCATTCCTCTGTTCATACCCACAACGTTCATACTACAAACATACGCATTCAGCGCCTTTTCACATTTATGCGAGGTAGAAATTTTTCTCGCTCTTGCTTGCTTTTCGTGTCACTGATTCTTTTTTGTCATCCTGTATTAGGTCAGTGACCAGGTTGTGGTATGGTGGATTGGTGGCCCTGAGAAGGGCCTATGGCCGTCGGTGAAAGAATCGTTGTAGTCACAGGATATAAGTGCGCCTTTTAGAGGCTCGTTTCGTGTACAGATATTTTTATTTGAAAATAAAATGTTGTATTATTTTAAGTACTTATTCTGTATTTTTACGAAATGATGATAGGATGGTATCAGAAATAACCGAATTAACATTATAAGACCTCGGTGGCGTAGCGAGCGAGTCTGAGACGCAAGTAAGGGGTGTGATGGGGTTATATTCGACAAGTGTTTGCATGATCTGCAAATATTTGGTCCGGGTCTGGGTGTTGTGGTACCATGGTACTCATAGTTTCTGATGCCCACGAGACAGGGAATCCTAGTGTGTGGTCAGGACTATGTATGTGACTGTTGGTGTTATTTATCAAAGACCTACCATAGTAAAATAGCGTCATTTTGTTTTCCATCCTGTACATGTGAAATGGCAGTAATGATTTGCTGCAGTGCAGTTATCCCTACAAAACAATGCCATTGTATAAAAAAAATAGAATATGGCGCCATTTTCTTAACCAAATACGTTTTATTTATTTTCTTTCATTCTTCTTCTTGTCGCATCACTGTTTTTTTTCTTGGTCATCCTGCATTAGTTCAGTGGCCAGGTTTTTTTTTTTTATTGATGATGGTTAGGTGTTTGACCACCATCGCACTTTTGCAAGTGAGATGTGGCCTAAGATGGAGCACGCTTTACCAGAATGAACTTAGGTTAAGGTATGTTTTTATTTTATTTATTTTTATTTATTTAAAAGACCAACAGCACTTATGATAAAAACAATGTTACATAACTAATTGTGTTAACCAGCCAATTACAGGTCTCTCTTAGTATAATTAAACATTGATAGTTCCTACAAAAATAAAAAACAATGCAAAGTATACAGTAAGTACTTAAAAAACAATAAGAAAGCTAGATGAATCCGTGGTTGAGAGGATACAGTGTTGGCCCTCAAAGGCCTAGGACCGTTGAAAGAATCAGCGTAGTGAAACGAACAAAGTGCGCCTTTTAGAGGCTCCTTTAATGCACATGTCTACATATTGTCTTCGAAGTTTAAGGTTCGAGGAAAATTGCCGCTTTCCTTTCCTTCCTTCCGTTTGAGAGCACTAGTAGCGCACATAAATTTTACTTTTTTGAATAGATTTTTGCGCCATCTTTATTTATAATCTATAATTTTTTTCTCTCAGAAGCTTATAATACTTTGAGGTCAATTAGGCCACAGCTAACGCAGAGCTACAGAGAAATAACCAGTGTCGCAAAAAACATAATCGAAAATATCTGCGCCTAATCTAATAGCGTTTTTGCGCCTTGATATTTTCCTTTGATCTTCTTCCCTATATTATTCACCATTTTCTAAAGCCTCAATTCTCTATGAAGCGGAGTCCGTGAATGATGGCCGTGATTTCCCGGAGAAATGGCCGATGTCAGAGCATTTACGTAACAAGCAAAATTAATTAAAAAAACCTGCCTGAGTGAATTTATTGGTGTTCTTTATTATGTAGCCCCATAGCACTGGTCTAGACGAATCCAATAAATTTTGGACTCTACGCGATATTATAATTTTTTAAACTATATTGGCCGTGGTAGCCCCGGCTGAAGAATAGGCCCCTCCATATCTACCTATCCGCGGATGTCGTAAGAGGCAACTAAGGGAAAAAAATCTAGGGGATGGGCAGCAGCGTCCCTTATTTTAACAACGATAGCTCTAACTGCGCTCGCCAACCCGCATGCCCAGCGCGGTGAGTATGGGCAAATCCCTCCTCATGATAAGGAATTCGCTCTGTCTGTAGGGGAGGCCATGTTCAGCAGTGGACGTCGTACGGCTGAAATGATGATGATGATGATACTATACGGTGGTACTATAAACAGGCTACGCCTGAAGGTAAGCGGTCACCGTCCTCTTTTGACACCTGCAACACCTAGAGCATTGCTATTGCGTTGCCTGCCCTGGAGATTTTTTTTTGTATTTTCATGCCCTTCATGTCGTAGGTTAGTGAAAAAACCTCGGAAAGAAGCTCATTCCACAACTTGCACGTACCTATGAAGAAGAAAGGATCTCAAAAAGCGTGCAATCCTTTAAGAATAAACTCAGAAATTAGCTCATCGATCAGTCGTTTTATGATCTAAAAGAGTTTTATGCTCTTAAAATGCGTGATTAATTAGGCTATTATTGTTATTTATTTATTTGAGACCAATGACCGAAGGGCTGGTGCTTACCTCGGACAAAGGATCAATATAGCGATCCAACGAGGTAACGTCGCCAGCCTTTTGGACACGCTGCCTGTGGTTGGTGATCTAAACTCTGTTTTCTACTTGTAGTCGTAGAAAAAAGTTTTCATTTCTAGTATAATATTATTTTAGTTTAATTTACAACTGTTATTATTATTATTTTTCTGTTACTTGAAATAAATGTATTAAATTTTATTCTATTGACTATTTTGAACTTACTAGAAGAGTAGGTAAATAACGTTATTGTATTATTTTATGCTATTATTCTATATTTGACGAAAATCTATACTTAATTTTGTGATGTTTAATACATACTAGGATAGTATTACCTATTTATGGACCTATTATTATTATTTTTCTAATATTATTACCTACTGCAATAACGTGTAACCTGATTGTTATCAATAAATGAATGAATGAATGAATGAAAGATTTATTTTTCCTTAAGACTACTACACATAAGATAACATAAAAAAAAACAAAAAAAAAATTACGTAATAAATGATAAATGAACTCTGAACTTTTAATTATAACAATTTCTTACATCTATTATGAATGTATTGTGTGCCAAGTTAGTAAATCAATGTCTGTCAGTCTATGTCTATGTATACATGTAGGTCAGTATTATAACGGCTGCTGCTTCTTAGGCAAGCAAAGCTCTAGTACCTATATCATATCGATATCAGAACTTTCTCATTTTTCATGCCTTCGAATAACAGGGTGGTTGTTGTTACACGTAACTAAGAATATGCTTTTAAGATAATTCATAGAAAACCTTTTTAGAGAAGGTCCTAAAAGGTTGTGTGGGCGTTTAAAAAACGCATTTGCTTCATTATTTGTTATATAGACAGGTATTTTCTTTTATAAGTAGATAATTGATCGAGCGAGCGAAGATCTCTCAAACAACATGGACGAATCGTCATTGTATGTTTGTATGTTTATTTGTTAGAGTATAACTTTAGAATTGTCAATTCGATCTGCATAAAATTTAGTAGGTCTACTATTAAGATTTGCTGGTAAGAATATGACTTAAATCAGCCATAGGGTTGCTAAGAAATAGGGGTTAAAGATATTTATAATTTTAGTATAGGTTTTACCACCCAAAGAGAACCACGACGAATGGTCTTAAGCCTTTTTAGCGACTACAACCTTTACAATGTCATTGGTCCATAAGGTGGGGTCCTTCCAACACTACGTCATCCGGTTTGTGACCAGGTTTGAATTTAAAAGAGATCAAACACTTTGAAAATGCACGCGTCGATGTGAGGTTATGTTTATAAATAACCTCTTATTCATAATCAGCGACTAATCTTATCGGCTCGATAACTATCGCCCTATACTTTTCTAACACTAAACAACAGAAAGAGGCGGGCATACTTTTATCGAGCGGATAAAGTTAATGAGCGTTTTTGAATAAGGGGGATGGTTGTTGTTTTACTACGGACATTCTCGGTTTCAAAAGCGTCACAAACAAACTGGTGCTGTAGGTGCATCTATTGTTAGAGGCGTGTTTATCGAGGTTTACAAGTACCAAGTGTCCAATGATAATTTGATCTAATTGACGGTGAAATTGTATGAAAATATTTTAATTGAATAGAAAATACACATTTGTATTATACGTGAGAAGGAACTCTGATACTATAAAGTCGTGTTCAAATCGCGTGCTATATGTCATGTAATATATTAAAATATATTTCATACCTCAACCCGGTTACTGTACACTGAATATACAGATAATATAATATAATACAGGTAACACAGTTTTTTAACTAGCACGGAAGTTAGGGTTTTTAATCTACCTACATGAACGCCAACTAACACTACATGTAAACATAATATTTATCTACACATAATTTGAAAAACTTGGCTAACTTTATTTGTGGAAATAAAGTATCTTTATCTTTTATCTTTACAGGATGAATGACCAAGAAAAAATCAGTGACACGACAAGAAGAAGAAGAAGAATATATTTCAAAATGGTCCTGTAGTCAACTTATGATAGCCAATTTTGAGTTTGAAATTTGAGGGCGTAGCTCAACTATATCGCAAGCTCCTAGAAGTCAAAATTGACTGTTTGCATCATCATCATTTCAGCCGTTCAATGTCCACTGCTGAACATGGCCTCCCCCAAGCAAATTCCTTATCATGTGGGGGGATTTGCCCATACTCACCACGCTGGGCATGCGGGTTGGCGAGCGCAGTTAGAGCTATCGTTGTTAAAATGAGGGACGCTGCTGCCCATCCCCTAGCTTTTTTCCCTTAGTCGCCTCTTACGACATCCGCGGATAAAATATGGAGGGGCCTATTCTTTAGCCGGGGCCACCACGGCCTGTTTGCATGATCTGCAAATATTTGTTCCGGGTCTGGGTGTTGGGGTACCATGGAACTCTAAGATCCTGATAACAACTACACAAAAAATTTGAAAAATGATGTATTTCCGAAATACGTAGAACAAACTATGTTGACAATAGGAGTTAGAATAAGCTCCTTTAGGGATAGATAGTAGACCAGTGTTGCGATGAACAAATGAGCTAAACCACGACCTTTATATCACAACTAATCACAAGGCAAGCTTCCACTAAGCAACGACAGTCCACGTAAACACTATTTACCCAATCCACTTTGACGACATCGTAATGGATTCAATAATGGGTAATGGAATGGAAATGGAATTGGATTGTGATGTCCGTTTTGCGTTTATGGATGAGTTTAAAAAATGTATAAACAGCCGATCGAAAGTACCTACCTACTCAAACTAAATGTATTTACATAGGTACTTTTAGGCATAATATTTATTGAATTTGTAGCTTGTATTAAAATAAACTAGTGGTTCGCCCCGAACTGAGATCTCGCGATGTCTTTATTTATAATCGAGTTGGAGCATATTCAATCCCAATTTTTTTTATCATCTAAATAGTCGGTTATTTTGTAATAAGATTTATTACAGAGTTTTCGTTTGATTAAGTTTTTAAATTTGATTATTGATAACTTTAGCACATCGCTTGGGACCATGCTATAGAGCGTAGGTACACATTGCCCTTTAAAGGATTTACTAACCCTAGCGAGCCTAATTGTATTAGTATAGTGACAGCCTGACAATTTTGGTGACCAATTTCACCTTGTTACGGACCCTTAAATCGTGCTAATTTTGTTTTTACTACCAGTAAAAAACATTACCCTCCTTTCTTCTCGGCAGTCAGGTAATTTTCTTTTCCGAGTCTTTTTATCTTTTCTGATTTAATCGTTTTCGTCTCCTACTAACTAGTGGTTTGCTCCGAACTGAGATCTCGCAATTTCCGGTAAAAGTTGGTGCTTCGGTGATCGCTGAGTGAAAATAGCATCTTTAGCATGTTCTAACAAATAACCAATCCAACATGAACTACTTAAGTTATTGAAACTTTACCAAATAGAAGCTAAGGTTATATTGGTTATCTAATACTCATCATCATCAGCCTGTAGAAGTCCACTGCTGGACATAGGCCTCCCCTAAAGAGTTCCACGACGAACGGTCTTGAGCCTTCTCCATCCACCGACTTCCCGCAACCTTCACAATGTCGTCGGTCCATCGGGTGGGGGGCCTTCCAACACTGCGTCGCCCGGTTCGTGGTCGCCATTCGAGAACCTTTACTACCCAATGGTTATCGGTTCTGCGAGCTATATGGCCTGCCCACTGCCACTTCAACTTGCTAATTCTGAGAGCTATGTCGGTAACCTTGGTTCTTTTACGAATTTCCTCATTTCGGATCTTATCACGTAGTGAAACTCCTAGCATAGCTCTCTCCATAGCCCGTTGTGCAACTTTGAGCTTGTGTATGAGGCCAATATTACTTTTTTCTATATCAAAAATCATCGTTAAGGCCTAGAATAAATCATAAATATTTTTGGAATGTACGAAAAAAGCTCTTTCATATTACAGCCCACTTCATGTTATGTATTTTTTTAAACCTCCTTTTTGTCCTCTTTGTCTTAGCAAAGCTTTTGCCGATTGAACTCATATTTTTACCAGCAATTATTGATAGTAGAAGCTGTTGATGTACTAAATTAAATGCAGATCGAATTAACGGTTAAAACAGCTCTAACAAAGAAACATACAAACATACAACGCCAATTCGCGATCAAATATAGGTATCTATTTTAAAAGTAAATACTGCAAGTAGGGGTTGAAAGTCTCAGCGACAAGGGATGGCCCATTTAACGACCCCCACGATTTACGTTCCAATCGAACACGGAATTAAAACGATTCTGCTTACTACCCTTGATTTATTGCCGATAATGTAATGGGGGTGAAAGCTAAAATTTAGGGGATGGACAAAATTTGCTTATTGGGATTAATCGTTGGCACTTTTTGTTGCAATTTATTGGTTTTCTTATCGTCTAATTTTTTCTTTTCAACCGACTTAGAATAAATAGGAGTTATCAATTCCGCAACTACATTTGTTTTTTACACCGATTAGCAACCAATTAGAGATCTGGAAGAGGGGTGTGTACCTCGCCTTCCAACCTAAAGGTCGTGGGTTCGAATTTCAGCCGCGCACCAACGGATTCACATTCGGAAAATTTCTCCACCAACGGTGAAAGAAAAAATCGAGGGGAAACCGGCATGTCCTAGAACCGAAATCGCATGCCTTAGAACTTAGAAATGCGAAACTCAGAGGCGCACTTTAATCTATTCCAGCACATAGCCCGTTGCGCGACTTTGAGCTTAGCTTTATGAGAGCTTTCGACGAGGCGAAGCATAGTACCTGCGGTTGAGTAAAATATGAAAATACCGCTTTATTACGGCACTCAAATAAAGGCGGCCGCTCTTTAGGAAACGTAAAGCTAGAAAACCAATGCTCGTATGGTGAATTGAATAATTGCTCCGGAACCAATCAGAACTTGGCTAATAAAGGGCGATTTGTCTTGTCTGGTAGGAGGTATTATTTCTCATTGAGTTGTTCTTATGATAAAGCGGTTTCTGTTGGATATTAGAACTGAGAATAGATTTCTCGTTGGCACGTGATTCTGGAGTTAGTTTTAGCTGTTTTTATTGGAAAAGCAATGCCCTATTATATCTATTTTAGATGATTTATACAGTGACAAGCCGTGTTCAACCGGCTGCGATATGTCATCTTAATTAAGTATTCAGTTGATGAAAGTCAGTTATGAGTTTGAAATTTGAGGGCGCACGATATAACTCAACGATATCGCAAGGTACTACAAGTCAAACTCAATCTTCAAAAAAAAAACTCGATTTTTTTTTCGAATCGTCGAAGTCCGATTCGAATCTTCCTTCAGTGATGATAGATGTGATGACGCGGCCACGATCAAGCTGAATCTTCTGTAGTAGTTACGAGTCTTCTGTAGTTCTTATATGACGTACGATCAGACGTAGGTATTTCAGAAAATAGCTTAAAGTAACGCAACTAAGTATTTTACATTACACTTCACTTTGTGGAGTTTATGGATGCGTTAGATGGATGGATGTTAAACAACACTGTACCTAAACAAAAACATGTCAACAGATAAATGTAGGTTGTCAAAATGACATTTCACGCACGTCCATCCGCAATATTTTTGTAGCGCTGTGTGTTGCTCTCTTTGTCGAAGAAAATCTTAATGTACCTTAAAACGAAGTCAATTAAAATAAAAACCAATTAAATACGTTAACTTTATTGCTTAGCCATATTTAAAAGTAGTGTTCACAGTGCAGGCCCAGGCTCCATATATTGATGAAACATCTCTTTTACTTTATTCAGTAGAGTTAGGGATCATCTTTTAATAAATTCTAGATGACATATCGCACGAAAAGATGTAAGGCCTATTCAGAAGATTTGACAAAGAAATAGAAACTCAAGCAATATATAACATATCGACACGAGTTTCTGCTGAGTATTTGAGGTAAGAAGATTTAGTTCAACACAATTAAATACCAGTCGTACTTCAGGCTTACAGATATTGACACATCAACTCGGGAAGATTAGCTAGCTCACTATAAGTACAAAAACGAATAGTCCTGTGCTAGTAGGTCTCGCGCCCGGAAGCTTCTCTGCTATAACACGGGATCAGAAAAGCAAAACTCCAGGTGTAGGAAGTGTCAAACTTTCCGAGGTTTTCCCACTAACCTACAACATGAAGGGCTTCAAAATACAAAAATTTTCTCCAGGACAGGCAACACATTAGCAATGCATATGTCATAGACTAGGCGACGGTAACCGCTTACCATCAGGGGGGCCGTAAGCTTGTTTGTCTCCCTATAACATAAAAAAGCCCTTTTCGAGCTTAGAACCCGCAACTAATATGGCTTACGACGAAGTCGTAGATAAGGTAGATTGGAGTCAGGAAATCGCTGATAAAAAACAGCAGAGTTGGATTAAAAATGTATGTGCGCTATGCTGGTGTTCTCAAAGGTAAAGGAAAACATCGCAAGGAAACCGGCATGTCCTAAAACCTAAAAATTCGAAGACATGTGACATGTGCACGAAAGGAGCATCTAAGAGGCGCACTTAAATACTTTCACTACACTGATTCTTTCATCGACGGTCATAAGCCACCATACCTTAACCTGGTCACTGACGTAATACAGATGACCAAGAAAGAATCAGTGACACGACAAGATGAAGAAGAAGCAGAGTTGGATTGATCCAGCTGTTGCTGTTATTGACTTTGACTGGGCCTGGATGGTCTGTTCAAAGATTTACGAGTGTTCGTGGACAGAGTTTCTTCGAAAGCGGGAGCTGTTATGAAGGCCGTATGTAATATTGCGGAGGCCGCAATCAAGGTGTGCGCTCACTAGATCAGAGAGTATAGTCACCTCTAATAATCGTTTATACCATACCTCAACCTGGTCACTGGCCTAATACAGGATGACCAAGAAAAAATCAGTGACACGACAAGAAGAAGAAAAAATCTTGCTGTGCCCTACCTGCTCTACCTTTTTTTTTTTTTTTTTATACAACAGAGTTGGCAAACAAGCTTACGGCCCACCTGATGGTAAGTGGTTACCGTAGCCTATGAGCGCTTGCAATACCAGAGGCATCACGCACGCGTTGCCGACCCCGAACCCCCTTCCCCCCTAAAGAGCTCTGGCAACCTTACTCACCGCAGGAACACAACACTATTTGAAACAAATAATGTTATTTGGCTGCGATCTTCTGTAAGGCGGAGGTACCTCCCAGGTGGAAGAGAGATTTAGAGCGAGAAAATCTCGCTGTGCCCTACCTCCTCTAACTACTAGCGGCCGTAATAAGACGGTCTCCAGATTGTTATATGCCAAGGCTTTAGTTAGGTGATACTTAGTCCGTTGCGGACGGTGAGAGTTCAGTGATCACTTTGACCAGCTTTCGATGGATTTGACTGGCCTCATAGCTCAGTTGGTAGTAACTCTGCCTTCTGCGCTAGAGGTCGTGGGTTCGATTCCCGCACTGGAAAAAAATTGTGACTAACACAGACGTTTGTTCTGTGTCTGGGTGTTACATATAGGTATATCTATAATGTATATCAGTCTCTGGTACCCATAGGACAGGCTATGCCTAGTTTGGGATAAGATGACAGTATGTTACAAAAAAAAAAGCTTGTGGATTTGGTACGAGTTCAAAATGGAACCCAGTTTTTGGGGTTGCTTTGTTCAATGCCTGACTTTTAAAGGCCCGAGTCTGTACTGTTTGTTACTTACTTGTCACCGGTGAGTAGTGAAAAGTGAATAGCTTACCGTTTTTATATGGTGTCACGTAACGCACCGAAAGACCCGTGCCAGGTTGAAGTATTGTGGCCCTGAAAAGGGCCTATGATCGTCGATGAAAGAATCAGTGTAGTGAAAGGATTAAAGTGCGCCTCTTAGAGACTCCTTTCGAGAAACTACGGTAAACGCTTACCAACAGGTGGGCTATATGCTTGTTGCCATCCTAGTTGAAAAAAAAATAATGCTTAGGCCTCTAAATTATCCCAAAGACGTTCACGTGGCGAGTTCAAATAAATAATTGATGGCACTCGCGTTCAGGGCTGTCCGAGGGGCTGTCCGATCCTTTAAACCCTTCGCCAAATGTATTTATTTTACCGTCTAAGCCTTTCCATTAATAAAAGTCCTATTTACATGCAAAGCAGAGCCTTAGAGCGTTCATGTACTGAAATCAGTAACGATGCCAGACCCATTTTTCACTTTAGGGGACCGTCGCCGTATTCACAAAGGAACTGCTTCAGATAATAGTCACAGTTGCTGAGGCTGAGAAAGAACTTTTCTAGTAGTTTTACAAAAAATATATTATAATACCCAAAATATATTATAATAAATAAATAAATCAATATTCCGGACATATCACACACGGTCAACTGATCCCAAACTAGGCATAGCCTGTACTATGGGTACCAGACATGGTACATAATAGATATATATTTAACACCCAGACACAGAACAAACATCTGTGTTAGTCACAAATGCTTGTCCAGTGCGGGAATCGAACCCGCGACCTCTAGCGCAGAAGGCAGAGTTACTACCAACTGAGCTATGAGGCCTGTTACTGTGTACTGTGAATACATAGCTTATTGTAATCAAACGGGTGTTTATCTTGTACATATTTTATATTTCACTAGCTTGTGCCTGCGGCTTCGCTCGCGTGGTACATAATCGTGATATATAATCTATCTCTGTGCCAAATTTCACCCAGATCCGTTTAGCCGTTCTGGCGCGAATGGGCAACTAACATCCATAGATACAAACTTTCGCATTTATAAATAGGAAAGATTTATTTATTACATTTATTTCATAAAGAGTACACTATCAGAGATATATATAGATATATATTATGTACTAAAGTGTATACCCGACGTTTAAAAAAGGTACGCGCTAAGGACCCGTTTGATTTCATCAAGCTAAGTATTCCTACTGATCGCGAAAGTTTGAAAAATACTGAGACATAGGTACATATTCCGACTAAATTCCTCCTTTTGTTCAAAAAATACTCTCAATGAGTCTCTGTAAGTACTGTCAAAGGCCTGAAATTTAAACGAATAGGCATTTTGCAGTGAAATCGCGATAATTTTCTAATCGCTAGGTGGTAAATTCTTAGTTTGTTATTCAGTGATTAAGGAGAGATGTCATCATTTTGGTGACTGCTGAGAATAAAGGGATCGGTCACGTCTAAGGCCAAAAAGCCGGAACGGTGGCTCTGAAACGAGCGAGGTTTGTAATGTTTACAAAAGCCACTTAACCACTCAAGCTTTTTGTTATTTTGTATTATTTACTCAAGCATGTTGTTCTAAACTAGCTTACGCCCGCGGCTTCGCTCGCATGTTTCCAACATAAAAAGTAGCCTATATGCTATTTTAGGTAAAGAACTCTATCTATTATATCTTTATATATATATATATATTGACTAGCCTCATAGCTCAGTTGGTAGTAACTCTGCCTTCTGCGCTATAGGTCGCGGGTTCGATTCCCGCACTGGACAAACATTTGTGACTAACACAGATGTTTGTTCTGTGTCTGGGTGTTAAATATATATCTACTATGTATATAAGTCTCCGGTACCCATAGTACAGGCTATGCCTAGTTTGGGATCAGTTGACCGTGTGTGATATGTCCGGAATCTTTATTTATTTATTTTATTTATTCCAAGTTACAACGAAATCGTTTGAGCCGTTACGGCGTGATTGAACAACAAACATCCAAACATCCTCACAAAAGAGGCGTTTCATCAATATATGGAGCCTGGGCCTGCACTGTGTACACTACTCTAAAATATGACTAAGCAATAAAGTAAACGTATTTAATTGGTTATTTTAATTAAATTGACTTCGTTCTAAGGAACATTAAGATTTTCTTCGACAAAGAGAGCAACACACAGCGCTACAATCATATGGCGGATGGACGTGCGTGAAATGTAATTTTGACAACCTTCATTTATCTGACAAAACAAAAACATCAAATCAAACAACATGACATGAAAAATATGTCAATCTCATGTCAAACGCCAATTATAAACCAACATGGCGGCCTTCAAATAGTGTTCACATAGTAAAAAACTTACCAGAAGAACTATTCTTGTACCATCGCATTTGTCTTCAAATTAATGAAATTGTATTTTTCTTGTAATCTCCTATTTTTTCTTATTTTTCTATGTAGTGTACATGGACCAGGCCCAGAATGAAATGGCTCCTTTCGCATTTATAATATTAGGAGGAAGTAGGGTAGTATGGATAGTATAGGATACGTCAAGCTATACCAACACTGCATTGCCCGGTAAATAGTCGCCTTTCGAGAACCTTAAAGCCTACATTTTTCTCTCTATGTTATATTTTTTTTTAAACGCTTTTTTCATAGCCCGATCCAGGGATAATCATAATATATGTGATGGTTTTGGTTACCTCTCGGGATTATGGAATCTTGGCATTGTATACATTGTAGGTATATACACTGTATGCATTGGACCTACTACATGTATGCCAAGCTTTGTTTGAATACCTTACTTAATACTGTGCGAGCCTACTCTATACACAATGTCACAGATACTAACTACATCGTCTGTGTGACTTATTTATGTGAGTAAAAAGTTCCAACTGAATGATGCTGTTTAAGTTGTCTAGAAAAGAATTGTTCTAACTTAGTTTATGACCACCCTGAGCAACATTGGTATATATTGGTTTTTAAACTATTTTTGTTGTATCTCAAATATCATATGGCCTAGAATAAAAATAAAAATCGTTTTGGATATGTGAACTGTACTGTACTGTTTTGTCTATATTTCATAAGACACCTCAATTCTTGAATTTTATAGGTAGGTATAATAGGTTTTTGGACACCTACGGGAGTATAGGGTACGCAGGTATACGGGTACATACGGGAGTGCAAAATATTTTTTTAAATTACTTTAGTTACAGAAAGAAACTTAAAAGGAATACAAGTTAATATTTACAAAATACACAAGAAACAGTTGAGCCATCTAAAGACCGTTACAAACGATCTATAGATAGCTCAACTGATCCAGATAATTGAATATTGCCAGTTAAAAAAATACAAAAATGCACTATTAAATTGGGTATATTATTATCTCGGAATGGTTATGGATTAGAGCTGAGCTGCAATAAAAACTATTGTTATTGTATTGAATTATTTTATTATTAGTTATTTTGTCCATAAAGATATAATTTTTCAATATTAGTTTATTGTGTATTTTAAGAATTAAAATGAATTTGTTAGATATTACTTAGGTATTTATAGGTATAAATCGATTATTATGTAATGAATGACATGTAGCTCGTTTTTTTATCAATAAATGAACTGACACTGAAACTGTTTGTTATACAGTCTTGTATTCATTCGTCATCATAATCTAACACATTCCGGCGTGGTCGTTGGATTCTCTTATGAAATTTCCCTTTAGAGTTAAACTCACGAGACCATTATAGATACGCATTATAGCCAAGTTATTCATTCAACATGCCATGTCATAGCATCCTTCGAGACACGCTGTGATTTCCCCAGCGGTTTGAGGGGTAATATTGGACCATAATTTCATCACATGTGTGCGACAGTTATTGACAACGGCATGAGGGTTCCTACTGGAAATCTTTGAGCACTGGTGGTGGTGGTAGTTGCATTCAAAATGATGCCAGTGAACTAAACATAAAGATGCACACAGCAAAATCTCTTGCCATACATAATATTCCGGAGCACAGTGTTCTAGCACTGGTGGAGTGGTGGTACAGGTCGTGAGCTCAAATCCCGGCCGTGCACCAATGGATTTTCCATTCGCAAAATGTATGTGTGCACTGTAACTAGTGGTCTGAATGAAAACATCATATTCATATTCATTCATTTTTTGCCAACATGTACATGGATACAGCTTAGGTGTAAGGGTAGCTTAAGTAAGTACATGTACCCTGTAGGGCGCTGCAAATGTCTTGTTTTACATACATTTAAATAATAATAATAATTGGTAACTTATTCATTAAATGTCAAATAACAGTGTAGTATAAACAGTCAACAATAGCATTGGTTAAAAACAATTCAGGTTAAGCTAGGTATCTATTTATGATGTCGTCAGTCGTTTATTTATTACAAAAGCTTATCAGATAGGAATTCTTCCACCTCGCGAGGAAACCGGCATGACCTAGACTAGAACCTAAAAATTTGAAGACATATGTCATGTACATAAAAGGAGCCTCTAAAAAAACGCAATTTAATCCTTTCGCCACACTGATTCTTTCACCAGTCATAGGCCGTTTTCAGGGCCACCATACCTAAACCTGGTGGTCATAGACCTGATGCAGGATGATCAAGAAAAATGAGTGACACGACAAGCCCGGACCCGGAACAATTTTTTGCAGATCATGCAAACATTTGTCCCGCAGCGGGAATCGAACCCGCACCCCTTGCGTCTCAGTCGAGCATTCGCCGCTACGCCACCAGGGTCCTCCGAGCATTACAAAATGCGTGCATCTCAAGAGCTATTGCAGTTACTGCGCGCGAGTAGCGTTTATTTTGCAATATAAATAAATAAATAAATATTCCGGACATATCACACAAGGTCAACTGATCCCAATAGGCATAGCCTGTACTATGGGTACCAGAGACTGATATACCAGCGACATCTAGCGCAGAAGGCAAAGTTACTACCAACTGAGCTATGAGACTATCTAATGTGGACGCACCCTTAAATACAAATAGGGGCTATCTGAAAGCGGCTTTAGATTCAGCTTTTCGCTGCGAAAAGGGGTTATCAGAATCACATTACATGGAACAAAAGGTCGACCCTTGCCTTCACAAATCTCACCCCATTGTCTTAAGGTGGGGAGATAATCCTGGGCCATTCAGTTGCCTATTCTTTCCGATTCTTGCCAAAATACTTTTTTATACAGCTAGGTGACACACAAGCATACGGCCCACCTGTTGATAAGTAGTTACCGTAGCCTATGGACGATAGCAATAACTCGAACTTGCGAACTCTACTTTTTTTAAAACCCCCTTTAGGAACCTTTTATAGGGATATATCTTAGTAACACTTTGGCCGATTTAACTCATATTTGTACTACTTGTTCAATATTTTTTTTGTTCACCTACTAAATTCCATGCAGATTACGATCTGTATAGAATTTCGTAGGATAAAAGTTGAAAGTTATGCTCTAAATAAATATACATACAAACAAACAACGCCGATTCTTCCAAGTTGTTAAAAAAAAAAGTACTATCTAAAAATAATAACCAAATTAGTTTTATTGATAGAAAACAACACATTTATTTTTTTAGGGTTCCTTTCTGATAAGTTATGCTAGTTAAAAACATAATTGTTCAAAATCTTCCAATAAAGTTTCACATTCTTTACCCGATAGCTAGATGCCAAGAGCATAACTCAGCGGAACCCAGTGTGTCTCTGCTTGAATATGGCGGAAAGCAAATGCGACGGTATTTTCCCCTTAAAAAAAATGTATTTGCAAGCGTGTAGCCTAGCTGGTGATTATTAACCTAAACGCGCGCGTTAACGTCTCTCGCCTTTCAACGGTCAGATAGGGTTGGTTTACGTTCACACACAGTACACAATAGGAAAACGAATAAATAACAGTTAGGTTCTTCAGTGTTAGGTCCCTCTTTGTAAGATTGGGGAAACGTATTGAATTTCTTCACGAACATCTATCACCTACCTATATACATTGAGGTAGGTAATTTTACTAAAATTGAGTACTACTACTGATCTGGATCAGTTGAGCTATCTATAGATCGTTTGTAACGGTCTTTAGATGGCTCAACTGTTTCTTGTGTATTTTGTAAATATTAATTTGTATTAGTTTTAAGTTTATTTCTGTAAATAAAGTTAAATTTTATTAAAATAAAAGACCTAATTTTAATTTACAAGGTGATATATAGTATATGTATAGTAAGGAGCTTATTCTACAATCAATTAGCAATAGAGTTTGTTCCATGACTTTTGGCGATTCGACATTTTTCGAACTCAATTATTTAGATTTTTAGGTAGCGTCTTGGTGTCGAACTTCTAGTACGTTATTTTATTATTATTATAACTAATTATTATTATTAGTTATCTTGATAACTAATTATTGTTAATTGACTTGATACTTATACTTGAGACTTGATTATTATTAAGCGTACGAGAAGAGAAAAAAACAAAAACAGCTGATTAAAAAAGTGCGAGAAAATATCTGATAATTCATATTGAAAATTTAGTTAGGTATTTCTTTTGCTAATATTTTTTTTTTTTGGTGATAGTCTACACCCCTTTTGGGATAATATTCATAATATGAATCACCTTATACAGACACACGCACGCGATTGTGATTGCAATGGTGATTCATAATACACTGGTCATCAAAAAAATCGACCCACCCTCTTTTTTCTCTATTTTTTTTAAAACTTCGGAGATGAGTGGTTTTGAATTGTTTTATTTTATGACAAGGGTTTGTTACGATATTTGACATCTGCCTACCATAAATTACGGCCTACTTTAGGGTACTTAACAAACTTTTTAACGCTTACACTGATTAGTGTCGATTTCATTGTTTACGTCGAGATTCAGTTGAACCCAATTCCCTTTGTGAAACGGAACATTTAAACAGTGCGCTCGATAATTAACGCTATCTTTATTCACTAAGGCTGTAGTTTTGCAAGATTTCAACTGAAATTATGGACACTACTGAGGCAGAGGCAGCCCAAGTTGTAGCTTTGCTGCAACAAGGCTTCAGTAAATGTGTTGTGGCGCGAAGATTGAATCTCAGTCGATCTGCGGTTAGAAGAGTTTACCAGAGGTTTCTGGAGACTGGAGAGTATCGAAAAAGATCAGGATCTGGAAGACAAAGGGTCACTTCTGAACGAGATGACCGCTTTATTGTGACCTCAGCTTTAAGAAATCGGCACCTTTCTGGGGTTGATCTTCAGCGACGCTTACAAGAAGTGCGGGGTGTGGCTATAAGTGACAGTACAGTGAGAAGGAGACTCCGTGAACAAGATTTAAGAGCTCACAAGCCAGCAATGGGACCACAACTGACCGCAGCTCATCGACAAGCAAGACTACAATTTGCGCGAAATCACCTGAACTGGACTATGGACCAATGGGCGTCATTTCTTTTTAGTGATGAAAGCCGAATGACGTTATACGGTTCAGACGGGTGCCGTAACGTCATGAGACGGCCAGGTGAGCGTTATGCCCAATGCTGCATGAGCGAAACAGTCAGTTATGGTGGAGGCTCTGTAATGTTTTGGGGTGGGATATCTTTGACAGCGCGCACGGAACTGGTATTCATCAGGAGGGGTTCACTAACTGCTGCACGTTACATAACAGAGATCTTAGAAGATCACGTGATGCCCTTTGCGGGTTATATCGGAGAACACTTCCAGTTAATGTAAGACAACGCACGGCCACACGTAGCGCGCATCGTGACTCAGTACCTGGAAGAGGTCGGTATACAGGTTATGCAGTGGCCAGCAAGGAGACCTGACCTCAACCCTATAGAGCACATTTGGGACACCCTAAAACAAAAGGTTAGAGCTCGAAATCCCGCCCCTACAACCTTAGGAGAACTGGAAACCGCCATCAAAGAAGAATGGGCGCGAGTACCTCAAGGAGCCATTGCTGTTTTGATAAGGTCTTTAAAAAGGAGAATGCAGGCTATAATTAAAGCAAGAGGAGGAAATACCAAATATTGATTTCAAGGATTCATCGGCTTAAGTGCAAAGGGTGTAAAATTACAGCTTGTTCAATATAAACCTAAAAATTGGGTAAAATTAAAGATTTTCCATTTTTCCTCATAATGTGCAAGTTTTCCAAAATGTGTACATAATTTTCAGTTCAAAATGTTAAAAATAAACAATTTTACATAAAAAATATTATTCCAAAACAACTTGTTTCATTCAAAATTAAAAAAAACGAATTTTCCGGCAAACGTACAGGTGGGCCGATTTTTATGATGACCAGTGTATGTTAAGTATCAAGGTAATTATCATTCTAATCTTCATAACGATTTCTATTTCAAATAAGGGGAATGCTTTGCAAAAAAATTAAATTTCTAAACAATCCATCTTCGTTTCTTTTCATTTACTGTATTTATCTTCACACATAGCCTCCCAATATGAAGGTGGGTCTTCTAATTCTACACCTGGTGTCATAAAACCCGCACTGGATTCTTCCTTTCCTTCAACGGCCTCTACTGCTCCATCCACACTTGATGCCCCTCTCCTCTCGCCAATACCCACTGGAATTTCCACAAAAGCATTGACATGAGGCAAGGGGAGTTTCACAATGACTTTCAACCTGTATTCTTTCGTCATGACCTGGGAATTGATGGAGTATAGACTAGGGCTTATTGGGATGGTTTGGGAAAGCTTAGCGACCCCACGGGCTGGGATTTCAGTGCTTTCAGAATTACAGTCCTTGATTTTGACATAGGATACGTTCGTCCGTCCATTGTTGGCTGTGTACTTCGTATTGCAGAAGAGTTCTGTCCTCACAGTAGGCACCACGTCTGTATCATTCGACACTACCAAAGCCAGTTGCACATTCTCTCCGGGTGTAAAACTAGACTTTTTTATCTCAGCTTTTAAATTAATGACAGGTTTCTTTGTTGAGAATAGGTTAATTAGAGTTTTTTCTAAGCCGAATATAATAGGGCCTTCTGTTGTAGGTTCGACGTAGCCGTATACAGGTATTTCGGTGCCGAATGTTTTGTTGATGCTGAAGAAGTCTGGCTTTTCAAACTTAAGCTGAATTCGGTACGCTATCGTGCAAGTGGCGTTCTTAAATGATGACGGTAGGTCTTCTGGTAGGTAAAACTCAAAAGGACACTCGTACTGAACCCCAGGGTCTAGAACGGCCTTTCCTTGCAGCTTATTCAGCAGTTCTTTGTGAATAGTTACGTACTCCTCAGAGCCGTGGTATGTAGTAGATTTGTTATCAGAGTCTGACTCACTCCAAGAACATTCACCAGTTCCCAGAAACGATAGAGTTACTCGTTTGTACTCTGTGGGCTTGTCGACCGCGTATTTTATTATCCCTGTGACAGCTTGGCCAGCCCTGTGGATGCCTTCTGGCTTTTTGTTCAAGAGTATTTGACACGTTACACCCATATTACGGCAATTCCGCACTTGTGAAATGTAAATAAACAACACAAACACACAAACTATTAAACAAATCAACGCGATAACCGACCTTCTATGCAGCGATGAGGCGACTGACGTAAGCTGTGACTCACGCACATATAATACCGATTTATCTCTTTCTTTTGTAGCACGAGTAAAAGAGAAGGAGATATGGCATCAAGGCCATAGCTAACTAAAATTAGTCCTCTAGTCTTCGTATTTTGGAGTGGTGTTGTTATGATAAGATAGGGCATTTCCCTAATAGAGAACCCGTAGTAATGAGGAAATTTGGTTAAATTTATAAAATTGGTTGTTGACATTTTTAACAGATTCGCTTGCGACTCATAAAGTATGTAACTGTGCCCCAAGTACGAATAACTCACGATAGCGCTAAGCCATGTTCAAACGGTACGCGATAGGCCTTAATAAATCTTCCAAAATTCTTTTAAAAAATGCAATAAAGTCGGAATCGTCAAATTCATAATAGGTACTTATTTAATTATAAACGTGTCATTTAAAAAAAATGACACGTAGCACGTCGTTTGAACATGGCTTCACGCTTAAATATTAGCCAATCACATCGGCGATGCTTGAAATAATGTAATTTATTTGACACTAGCTTCCGCTCGCGGCTTCGCTTGCGTGGTAGCTATGAAGATAAAAAGTAGCCTATATGCTAATCCAGACTGTAATCTCTGTGTCAAATTTAAACTAAATCCAAACATTTTTTTTTTTTCGAACGTATTTAAATGCTTTGGGTCTCTTACTACCACTGCCAGCTACACCGGGTTAGGGATCCAAACAGCCTTATAAACTTTTGCATTTATAGTATTAGTAGGATAGTAGGCTCCGCTATCGTATCGTAAGCGTATCGTGAATTATTCATGCTTGGCCCACTGGTGCTAAGGAGCAATGCGCCGTCATTATGCTAAAATGTTTATCAAAAGGAATCAGAATTGCAAAATCAAAGCAAATTAGCCACTATGAAATTCCCTCTTTATTCGTAAGTCCGATGTCAAATTCAATTGGGGCTTTATTAGCTACCGTTTCCTGAAAAGCGGCATTAATGACTACCGTAGCTAAAATTGCGTAAATATTCCGGACATTATCACACACGGTCAGCTGATCCCAAACTAGGCATATCCTGTACTATGGGTACCAGAGACTGATATACATAATAGATATATATTTAACACCCAGACACAGAACAAACATCTGTGTTATTCACAAATGAAAAAATAAAATAAAGAATTTGTATTTGTATTTATTTGTATTTAAATGTTTGTCCAGTGCGGGAATCGAACCCGCGACCTCTAGCGCAGAAGGCAGAGTTACTACTAACTGAGCTATGAGGCCAGTCCATAGAAAAACTCATTGGTACACGAACGGATGCGATCCCACCACCTTCGGATCGAAAGTCAGGAAACCTCCCATTACGCTAACACGGCCTGTTGCGTAAAGTACTACAATTATACGTCTCAGCAATATTCGCTTTATCCTCTTACTTCGTCTTCATGCACTTCCAAGAACAAGACGTGGTTATGAAGACGAGATTTCCGAAGCACTTCACTTTCGAGGACCTACCTACAACACGCAGAAGTTAACTAGGCATCTCGCTGTAATGTTTTGCCTCATTCTCACTCGCGAGAGCGGTAGGCGGTGGGGAGTGGTGGGAGGGGGAAGGACATTCCACGCAGGTGCCAAGTTGAATTGCGTGTAGTATGTATTTGAAAGTCTCGTTCTAATAAAGAGAGACTATAGCCACGAAAATCAATTTCTGAAAAAAATAAATTAATGGTCAAATTCACCACGCTGGGCAGTCATGGAAAACTGAGTATGCTTGCTACCTTATTTGTAAAAAAAAAACTTAAGTACGGACCTCGGCTTGGGCTAGAGGGAGGTTTTTGAGGAGGGCATTACCCTAGGACGGGACTTCGACGTCTATCCCGTGGGCATATTTTAAGACATTCTTTTTAATTCGTTGCTTGTGGAGGCAGTTGCCACTTTTTAGAGAACCAATCCTTAAGCTACATTTGACGTTTCAATTGGATCAATGTTAAAGACGTCAACATTACCTTTATTTATTTGTTTGATACAGTCAGCTCAATAATTTTGTAAACCATGAGAAAATAATGCTATGAATTTCGCAGACTGAATAGTAGTATCGAAAGGTTGCCTAATAGAGATCTCTCTTAGCGATAAGGCCGCCCATTGTATTGCCATGTAATTGTAATATTATCCCTGTACTATTTCTGTGTGGTAATCAATAAAGTGTTATCTATCTATCTATCTTAAGGCGGAAATATGCGATACATACCTACGGGTTTTTCTAAGCCCTCTTGCATTTATAGGGTTCTAGGATGCAATTCTGTTCTCATTTGACTGCTTCGGGTTCCGTTCGTTTTAACGGTGAATACAGCGAAAATGACTAATCAATCTTAATTACTCACAAAACTTATATCTGTTTGGGTTTAGTGAATTCATAGATTTAAGCATCCAACTGTTAACCTGCCTAAATTTTTTTTTTGTATTTATATCTAGAAAATATTATTAGCTATAAAGAATTTTTATTATGGATTGTTATAATGAGCTCCTAACACTTAGTTCTACAAGGTGATTCATAATATGTATTCCATCCCGAAAGGGGCTTATTCTACAATTGGCAATTAAGTTTGTTCTACGACTTTTGGAAATTCGACATTTATCATTGAAAAAACTCTATGCGAAAATCAGCTGTTTTGGGGTCAAATCAAATCAACTCAATGAATTAGCTGTTTTAGGTAGCAATCTTGATTCCTAACTTCTTGTACGTTTAGTTATTAGTTCTTAAGATGATAAAAATACCAAAAATAGCTAAATTGAAAAAGTTTTTGATTTTTTTTTTAATATTGATGTTTTTTTTCAATAATATTATTTCTTTTCGTTGATAGAATAACCCCCTTTCGGGATGATATACATGTTATGAATCACCTTGTATAATGGCAATTAAATTTATTTGAAACACCATATTTATTACCAACATGAAACAATAAAGAATATGAATATGCCTACAAAGCCGTCAAACTTCCGATGCTTGATTGCTTGCTTGTCGTGTAACTGATTCTTTCTTGGCCTTTCTGTATAAGGTCAGAGACCGGGTTGAGTTATGGTGGCCCTGAAAAAGGGAAAGTAAAGGATTAAAGCCTCTAAGAGGCGCACTTTAATCCTTTCACTTCCGATGCTGACATGACGGCTGATAGAGTTGAGTGGAAGAGAAAAACACGTTGCGCCGACACATGAAGTGTGATAAGGGCAGAGAGATGGTGACTTCTGATGCTGACTGTACTTGAATGATTATAAGAATAACTTCTCAAAATACAACCAAACAGAACATATCTTGCGGCGGAAAAATGCGGTACATAATGGTTTTGCTATGCCCTCTAGCTATTTTGGGGTTCCAGGATTCAATTCTGTTCTCAATTGACTACTTCAGGGAGAGGAGGGTTCCGTTCGTTTGTGCGGTGAATTGCGAAAATGACTTTTATTGTGAGTACTAATAGAGTTTTTGTTATGGCGTTCTCTTTCTTCTTTAAAAAGAGCCAATGGATTCTGAGAAGAACCAAGGTTATGGTCATGGCACTTAGTACAGGCTTATTGCTCGTAAAACCGATAACTGTTAGGGAGTTAAGTTTCTCGATTGGCTAACACAAATCGGACGACGCGAAATTGGAAGGCCCTCCGATGGATCGACGAAATTGTGAACGTGATGTGAGAAGTCGGTGTATGGAAAAGTTCAGGGCCGTTCGTCGTGGCTAATTCTGAGACCCATAAAAATACATAAAATACCTTTTAATGGACGATCTCGATGGCGCAGCGGGGTAGTGCCCGTCTGAGACGCAAGGGGTGCGGGTTCGATTCCCACTGCAGGTTAATGTTTGCAAGATCTACAAATTTTTGTTCAGGGTCTAGGTGTTGTAGTACCATGGTACTCGTAGTTTCTGATACCCACGACACAGTGAATCCTAGTGTGGGGTCAGGACTAGTGACTGTTGTGTTATTTATTTATATCGACGTATGCGGAACCCTACACCTATTGACAGACTGTCAAGCACAATGTTTTTTGACGTTCCATTTCGAAGAGTCAAGTTAAACGGTTTTGGGTGTGAGATTCAGGCCTTTTGCGCGATCTAAATGTATTTTTCAGGGACTAAAGAATTTGCCAAGACAGCAGCAAAGCACTCTATTGCTATATCCAGTTTTAAATACAGTGCATCCAATGATAAAAGATGGCGTCAGAGTATGGAGCAGTGTGTTCAGCAGAGGTATACTACTGTTGGAGTGGTGCTGAAGGCAGCGTGTGGGCAAATAGAAGATGATGTGCTTTTCATGGTGAGTTTTACGATTGCTATACAAATACTTATAGTCGCAATTTTATCAGAGTTATCAGGTTTTGCTATTGTGATATTTAATGTTTTAGATATACAAGGTTATTTATATTGTATACTAGCATCCGCCCGCAGCTTTGCTCGTATGTGGTACCTACTTAAAAAGTAGCCTTTATGCTATTCTAGGTAAAGAACTTTATCTATTCCAAGTTCCAACGAAATCGGTTGAGCCGCTACGGCGTGATTGAACAACAAACATCCAAACATCCTCACAAACATACGAATTTATAATATCAGTAGGATGAGTCTGTTGGATGTTATTTATTTAATTATCTGTTTCTACTGCGATGGATTTTTTAGTGGAATAGTAAAAGTTTCTCCCTACAATATAGTCCATCGGCCATATTATTTATTTCAGTACTTACATTATTTTTAAATATTTGTACAAAAAATTGCATCGTTCTTTTTTAAAGTTTGATTTGGTAAGTAGTTAGTCCCTAAACGGGTCTTTAGACCAATTCGGTTCGGGACCAATTCGGGAATCCGCCGAATTTTCCTTTTTTTCTAGGCTTCAGAAAACATGTGGCTGGGTTCGGAACACGTATGGCTACTAATACCCGAAAATAGCCATAAAGATGCAGCAATTTCCAACAACCAAACAAGTTGTGACGCTAATGGCACCTATGGACTTAAAGTTTTGGAGATAATGGAGCAACTCAATATTGGTGTTGATGCTGATATCAAAATTGCAGTGAGAACAGGTATGGTGGCTATCATTCTCATCAGCCTGTAGAAGTCCACTGCTGGAGGCCCCAAAGAGTTCCACGATGAACGGAATGGCGGCTATAGTTTTGGCAATTTATAAGGACGTCTTATACTCCTTTGGTAGTGGTAGTCCCGGCTGAAGAAAATAGGCAATATCTACCAATGCGTGGATGTCCTAAGAGCCGACTAAGAGGAAAAAAAGCTAGAGGATGGGCAGCAGCGTGCCCTATTTTCACAAAGATAGCTTTAACTGCGCTCGCTAAACCGCGTGCCCAGGGTGGTGAGTAAGGACAAATCCCCCCCCCATGATTGTAAGTGGAAGTGTTTTTTCGTGCCTAATTCGTTTCATAACACCATTATAGATAGTATGGGGAAGTGGGCAAAGGCCTTAAAGGCTCATTTACACCATGCAAGTTTGAATCAAAAGTGCATTTCCTGTATTTGCATACGGCTACGGTCATGGTATGGAACGTTGCAGTGGAGAAAGGCCTTTAGGCTGAGCTTTGGCTTGCCCCGGTTGGCCATTCCATGTAGAGTATAACTCCATGTGTTTTTGATTGTTTTTATCTTACAGACACCTTACAATACAATCTCTACGATGTGTTTAATTTCGGCAAAGTGCAAGGTGGTACTTTGAAAGTTATGGATGCGGGAACATGGAGCGTTGGTTCAGGGTTCAGTACTAAACTGAATGCGTACAAGTTCTACAAGCGATGGGATTTTGAAAAATGTCCTATGAGAGTTATTTCTGTTGTAAGTTGTTCAATCATTTAAAAATGTTATGAGCAGAAGCGCTGCTTACCTAGCTGGTGAAAATACAGGATAATTCCAGAAATCCCCACTAAGCTGCCCCACTGGTGGGGATTTGTAGACTTAAATGCCATAAATCCCCACTGGAACGTTATAGTGGGAAAAGGCCTTTAAACATGCTCAGGTCCGGTGTTTTACAGTCTACAGTCTCACCAGAAGATTTCAACCCGAGCATCTTATCGAGCGTGCAGCCAGTTCCAGGAGTTTCCACCGTCACCAGAACCTCGACAATCATCATGATGGTAGTCGCTGAAGTGCATAACATCAAGTAATTATCAATATTCAGTATTTTCGGCATGTACTATGTAGATAGGAGTTATTCCCATTATCCTCTTTAAGAATCCCCTTCAAAGGGGATTTTGAAACTTACTCATTTTCCCCTTAAAATTAAAAATTCGGTGATAGGGCATAGGTGGTCTACTCGGGCTCCGCACAGATTATCTAAAGGAAAAACGAACTTCTTCAAACAAAACACTGATGTGAATTTTCCAAAATCCTCTTTTGCAAGCTACTTTAAAAAAAGTCATAATCATCATCAGCAGCCTGTAGAAGTCCATTGCTGTACATAGGCCTCCCCCAAAGAGTTCCGTGATGAACGGACTTGAGCCTTTTCCATCCACCGACTTCCATGTCGTCGGTAGGTACATAATTGGATGGGGTGCCCTTCAACACTCCGAGGATAGCTCTCTCCATAGCTCTTGTTAAAAGAAGTGCTTGTTCCAAATTAAGGGGCTTACGTATCGTATTGTTATCGAACGCCCTCAAATGTCAAATTCAAAATTGATTTTATCCAGTAGAGATAATATGGATCATTTTGAAATATATTTTAGATGACATATCGCGCGCCGTATGAACATGTCTTTAAGCCTGGCCTGAAACGGCGTTAGATATGCCATACAAAATTAGTTTTAAAATGATACTTACATGAATTGACAGGCCTCATAGCTCAGTTGGTTGTAACTCTGCCTTCGGCGCTAAAGGTCTCGGGTTCGATTCCCGCACTGGACAAACATTTGTGGGATGAACACAGATGTTTGTTCTGTGTCTGGGTGTTAAATATATATCTATTATGTATATGTCTCTGGTACCCATAGTACAGGCTATGCCTAGTTTGGGATCAGTTGACCGTGCGTGATATGTCCGGAATATTTATTTATTATTATTTTATTATTGAATATAGTTAATTTTGACTTTGACGTTTTGATTGTGCAATCTTGACATGTGTCGCACCCTTCAATAACAAACCCGAAATTGATTTTATTCAGAGGTGAGATTGACATCGCGTGCCGTTTCAATGCGTCTTTGAGATTACGTTTTGAGAGAAAAATTGGATATAGATTTGACAGGTGTCACCGACGAATAACGAACTTGCAAAAGAAAACGCCATATTTGCCGCCACCGGGCAGTCATCGTCGCCTATACGTGTCAAATAATTAAAGAATTAATTTATAAGTATGTATATTTTAGGTTAAGGTATATTTTTATTATTATATTATTTGTAATTATACTTTGATTCTGTATCTAGGCAGGCCTCATAGCTCAGTTGGTAGTAACTCTGCCTTCTGCGGTAGAGTTCGCGGATTCGATTCCCGCACTGGACGAACATTTGTGACTAACACAGATGTTTGTTCTGTGTCTGGGTGTTAAATATTAATCTATTATGTATATCAGTCTCTGGTACCCATAGTACAGGCTATGCCTAGTTTGGGATCAGTTGACCGTGTGTGATATGTCCGGAATATTTATTTTTATTTTTATTATTTATCTGTCATGGCCTCGCCTCGCTATATAATTGAATGATTCATAAAATGTTCATCATCCCTGAAGGGACTTTTTAGATTAACTTCCACTTTTGTTATTTGTTTTTTTTTGGTCTTCGTCGCGGCTTCGCTTGCTTGGTACCTACATAAAAAGTAGCCTATGTTATTCAAGGTATTCATTATATTCCAAGTTTCAACGAATTCGGTTGAGCCGCTATGGCGTGATTGATTATAAAACAACCAAACATCCTCACAAACTTACGCATTTATAATATTAGAAGGATAGTAGGTTTTTTACTATTATTTATTATTAGACGTACGAAAAGTTCGTCATCAGGATAAATACCTAAAACAGCTAAGTAATTGAGTTAGATTTGAAAACAAAACAGCAGATTTTTGCACTGAGTTTATTCAATGAATTTCCAAAAGTCGTTTAACAAACCTTTTGCCATTTGGGTGTAGAATAATCCCCTTTTGGGATAGCAAGCATATTACGAATCACCTTGTATAACAGCGATAATAACTGTCGGTCACAGCTTTGCAAATGTATTTTTTTGTTAAAACGGTTTTTGATTTACAGATTTGTTCACACTCTAGCAGACCGGTGGGTCAGCACTTTCGAAAGAAATAACACAAAAGTAAGCCAACACTTCAGCAACGTTTTTCTGTTGATAGTGATGATAATCTTGTGATAACACTTCACTTCAAATCATCACACTAAAACCGTGTTCAAATAGCATGGGATATGTCTTTGGGCCTATGAACGTCGGTGAAATAATCAGTGTTGTGAGAGGATTAAAGTGCGCCTCTTAGAGGCTCCTTTCGTGAACATGTCACATAAATATCTTTGATTTTATTAGTTCTAGGACATGCCGGTATCCTCACGATGTTTCCATTACCGTTTGGAAGCATTAGTATTCATCATCAGCCTATAGAAGTCCACTGCTGGACATATGCCTCACCCAAAAGTTCCACGAAGAACGGTCTTGAGCTATCTCCATCCGCCGACTTCCCGCAACCTTCACAATGTCGTTGGTCCATCGGCTTCCAACACTGCCTCGCCCGGTTTGTGGTCGCCATTCGAGAACCTTTACTCCCCAACAGTTGTTGGTTCTGCGAGCTATATGGCCTGCCCACTGCATTAGTATTAGCGCACATAAATTTTCCGAATGGAAAATCCATTGGTTCACGAACCCATGACCTGTGGATCAGAAGGCGGGGTCACTACCACCAGTCCACCAGTGCTTTAATAGCAATAAGGCATGATGGTATGGGTAATTTTTTTTTATTTTTGGTAAATAAAACTATTCTTATTCTAATGGTTGGTGGAGATCCTACAGGACGTGTAGAGAGAGAGTGCAGAGTTGTTATTTACAGGTGTATAATATTTACAGAGAATAATAGAAGATTTAGGAAACACGATAAAGCACACGACCAGAGTAGAAGTAAAAGTAAAAGTAGTCTGACAGACCGTCGTCCGTCCGAATCAACAATTCGTTCTATTCTTCGTCGCTATGCCAACTGAGAGGTATTTGAATTTGGCGGCGACGGAGTGATGGTGGTGGCGTAGCTCGCCACATTCTTAACTAAAACTTTTACTGTTCTTTGACTGTTTCAGGTCGCAATCAACTCATTGTATTTCCGTGAGCAAGATCTGACTTCAGTAGTCCGCATGCAAAAGAATCTAACGTATAAAATTGATTTCATCACTCCCGCTTTGACCTCTCTTGAGTAAGTTTAATATATCCCAGAAAAAACAATCAATAAAAGTCTTTAGATAGCGGTTTTAGCCACGTTACAGAAAACGAGGAGGTTCTCAATTCGTCTGTATTTTTTATGTGTACCTCTGTTATTTGTTAACCGATTTAGATTTGCTGGTGTTTATAGAATTGTCCCGATGTAGTCCCATTTTATTCCTGAGGAATTAGACTACTTCCTGATCTGTCCTGATCCCATACTAGGAACCCTGTGTCGTGGGTATCAGAAACTACGAGTACAATGGTACAACAACACCCAGGCCCGGAACAAATATTTGTCCCGCAGTCAGAATCGAACCCTTGCGTCTCAGACGGGACGACTTGCCCGCTACACCACAGTCGCAGAAAGTCGATGGATTAAGGCTCCTGTTAGCAGCACTGCAGTATATGATGATTGTGAGGTTATGTCTAAATAAAATAACTAAAACAAAATTCTCCACTGCAGAACCCGATACTACTACCGAATCCCGACCTCAGGTCCTGGGAAGTACGAGAACCAGTTCCTAAGGCCGCTCAGTGTTGGAGCTTGGCAGAGCACGGTTTGCGTGGCGATGCTATGCATAGTGATCCTAGTAGCGGCAGCCAAGCTGGAGCAGCGTCCATCGTCGTTCCAGTACGCATTTTTCTCCGTGACTGCCAACATCTGCCAGCAATGTACGTTGAATGTGCTTTTCGGATCTCTTAGTAAATCTGCAAGTTTATTCTATGTAATGATCCCTCATCTAATTTGTTTGCAGTTTTTGAAGATGAGTCACAGACTAGAAGATCATCATCAGGTAACAAATGCCACTAGCTAATATACCCGAAAGAGGCTTAGTCTGCACCCAATTTGTAATAAAGTTTGTTCTACGAATTATGAAAATTCGTAATTTTTCATTGAACTTTACCACCTTGACCTACCGAACAAACGTAGTATTTTAGTTCCACTTTCACAACTAGATGGTGCTGCTTAAGTAATGTATGCTCTGTACACCTAGCGCTGAGCCCCTCAAGTGGACATTAGGAACAGTAACATGAGTCGCCCAACGGGCTATGGAGAGAGCTATGCTCGGAGTTTCGCTGCGCGATAAAATCCTAAATGAGGAAATCCGTAGAAGAACCAAGGTTACCGACATAGCTTTCAGAATTAGCAGGTTGAAGTGGCAGTGGGCCGGCCATATAGCTCGCAGAACCGACAACCGTTGGGGAACAAAGGTTCTCGAGTGGCGACCACGAACCAGACGACGCAGTGTTGGAAGGCCCCCCACCCGATGGACCGACGACATTGTTAAGGTTGCGGGAAGTCGGTGGATGGAAAAGGCTCAAGACCGTTCGTCATGGAACTCTTTGGGGGAGGCCTATGTTCAGCAGTGGACTTCATCAGGCTGATGATGATGATGATGACGATGAACATGAGAATAAATAACTTTTTTCTGAAATTGCCGAAATCAAATACGTACTTTCCTTTTTAGTGATTGGGTAACGACTTTGGCATCGTACCGTAAAACAAGAATATTTTTTTGCACGCAGCCAGAAAACTGACCATCTTTATAACTGGCCTAACATGCATGCTGATCTACAACTATTACACGAGCAGCGTGGTCAGCTGGCTGCTGAACGGGCCGCCCCCCTCCATCACCAGTCTGCAGGAACTGCTGAAGAGCCCCCTCGAGCTGATCTACGAGGACGTTGGATACACCAGGTCTTGGCTTTCGGTGAGCATCCTGAACTACATCGTGTTAATGACATAAATTGGCATGTAACCTGTGGAAAGTCCACTGCTGGACATAGGCCTCCCCCAAAGAGTTCCACAACGAACGGTCTTGAGCCTTTTCCATCCACCGACTTCCCGCAACCTTCACAATGTCGTTTGTCCTTCGGAGCCTTCCAACAGAACCTTTACTCCTCAACGTTGTCGGTTTTGCGAGCTATATGGCCTGCCTACTGCCACTTCAACCTACTACTAGGTCCTGTGTCTAGGTTATCCTTCATTAAAAAAAATAGTAAAGAACGACTTTTTTCTATAGAACCCTGGATCCTATTATTACAACAACAGGAATAAGGAAATCGAAGATAAAATACGCCGCAAGATCTTGACGAAGGAGAAGGAAACGATCCTGAAACCCTTGGAAGAAGGCATCGCTATGGTCAAAGCTGGAGGTATAAAACATACTTAGTTATGAATTTCCATGATAGTAGATAATGTGAGAATCTGATCCTTCTGCAATGAGTGGATTCTTCGTTATTGAGTATTTCTGTGTCATGTAATCTCTGGTTCAAGAATAAGTCAGCATAAGACGAGAATTTGAATCAATTATTTTGGCATCGGAGCATAAGCTATAGGTATCATTTTCTATGATAGTAGTCAATGTCAGAATCGGACCCTTCTAAAATACCAAAGTAAATCATTATTTCTTAGTCATGCATTTTTTTAGTTCAAGAATAAGCCAGTAGACGACGAGGATTTAAATCCATGATTTAAGGATCTAATGTAACAGTAATATGCAGATTTTTATTGCATTGCAGGATACGCCTACCACACCGACACTGACAAGGCTGACCAGCTCATATCGAAGACGTTCACTCAGAGTGAGCTTTGTGAGCTTGGTTCCCTGAAGTCTATGGATAAGACACTGTTGTACCCTGGCGTTCAAAAGGACAGCCCATTCAAGGAGTTCCTTACTTGGAGGTATTGCTTGCTTGTAGTGTCACGACAAGCAAGTTTCTTGGCACTGAAAAGGGACAACGTCCGTTGGTAATAGAAAAATTGAGGTGTAAGGTGGGGAAGTGATGTATAGTAAAGTGCGCTCCATAGAAGCTCCTTTCATCTTTAAATTTTTAGGTGCTAGAACATGCCGCCGGTTTCCTCACAATATTTCCCTTCACCGTTTAAGAGCATAAGTATGCACGAGAACCACGACCTTTGGATCATAAAGCGAGGCCACTACTCCCACTTCACCAGTGCTTATAAAAGCGGGAGCTCGATTTGATTACACAAAGCAAGCACCCAAGATTCGCATACTAATCCTGATCTTATTAACTAAGTATATCTAAATATTTGTCGGGTATCTAATAGCGTATCTCATTTTTTTTAAGAAAAACAAGCCGTGTTTGTTGCCTAATTCTTATAGGCTTACGCGAGGAACAGACGTAACTTCACCTAGTTACTAAGTTGTTTCAAAATGATCCTAGTAATTTTATGAAATAAATACCTTCTGACTAGTTCAAGTTAGATCCTTAGTTAAATGTCGGGTTTTCTACAGCCTCACAGCTCTTCTAGAACGTGGAATAGTTTCTTGTGTGCAGCGCCGCACGGCCGTCCACACCGTATCGTGCGAGGGAAGCTCCCCAAGGGCGCTGGCTCTGGGCGGCGCCGCGCCGGCCTTCATCATGCTCGCTATGGGGTTTCTCATCAGCACTGTTATTATGCTTCTTGAAAGGTACCATGTACAAGATGATTCATAACAAGTAAGCTATCCTAAAAGCGGATTATTCTACGAACAAAAGGAGAGATACCTAATAGAGAAAAAAAAAATTAAAATTTTCAATTTTCTTTCCGTCATTTCCGACCTTTTTCAAATCAACTATTTTTGGTATTTTTATACTAATTAATAAGCCTAATAAATGAATTTTGAACGGATTAGAGACAAAACAGCTAATATTTGCATAGTGTTATCAATGAAAAGTTGTTGAATTTTAAAAAGTCGTAGGACAAACTTTATTGCTGTTTGCGTGTAGATTATGCCCCTTTTGATCTCAAAAGGGGCATAATTCTATCTACCATACATGTTATGAATCACTTTGTATTGGAACAAAATAAAATATCAATGCTTATGTAGGAAGTGAAGCAAAGGACTTGTATTAATTTCAGGTACATCTATAAAACGAAGCAGCCACAATAAAAAGTACCCTTAGTCTGCACCAAGAGAATAATAAAATATTATTATCACTATGCACTGATGACTTTGAAATACATTTTAAACATATTTTGGATGCCATATCTGCTGCCCCGGTTCTGTAGTGCGTCAGGGATGTTCGCCGAGGCGCGCGTTGACTGCTTCTTCAGCAGCATGCGCAAGCGGTGCACATCCTTGCTGCGGGCACGGGCCAGCCCCTATAATATCCTACGGGTTTTCACTAGTAGGTTTGATTGTAAATACCTATGTAACTGTTCCATGATAAATATGACATACAGGTACATTTAATTTAATTTATTATATACATTTTAGGATAATGAATTTAATATTTAATTTTGATATTTTATATTCTGTTTGACATTACACATCTACCTACTTATCTGACATATTTAAATTTGAGGGCATTTTATTATTATTGTAATTATCATTATTACCTATATTAATTGTAATTATTTTTGGATTTGTACCTGAGTGTATTTCAAATTTATTTGTGTCTGATGATCCTAAGTTGATTGATAAATAAAATGAAATGAAATGAAATTAAAATTAATTAAATATCGCTCGCCTTTTAAACACGGCTTTACCAAGAGTTGTTATCGCGACTACCCTTTAAATTTACCACGTTTTGTTGGTTTTACAGTGATTGGGGCCTGAGTGCTGGTCGATGTCGTGGTTGTGGTTGTATGCTTAATATTAAAAGAACGATGATATGGCAATAGATCAGTAAACACCAGTATGCTCTCATTGCCTTTGTTCAGCTCAAAGGCACCGAGTCCATACAATTTATCCCCGTTAAACAGCGCCGCGCCGTTCTGTATCCCTAAGGAGTTCTCCACGTTAGCAAAGCATATAAAGTGACCCCAACGCCGCGGGATCCATTCATCACAATCCTCCAATGGAGCCTCCCAATAGTAGTACGTGCTCACGAGTTGCAAACTCGTGTTAATATGATCCTTGTCCACGTAAGCGAACGCCGCAAACTTCCAGCCGTACGGGTTGTAAAGTCTGTGGTTGTTGATGATTTTACCATCAGCATTGTACTGTGAGCCAGACCATTCTTGATAGTCAGCAAACCAAGCCATACGAAGTTTTGGCTGCGGCTGCCAGTAGTAAGCCCCTGTATCATTAAGAGTGATGAATAAGAAATCGTAGATGGTGGTGTGGCGCGAATCTTCGCCTACCCGCACCCAGACGGATTTCCAGTTGCGGTTATACTGGTCTCCAGTGACGAGGTCTAACCGCAGACTAAGGCGTCTGTTCCATGCGCCATTGATAGTGTACACCTGAAATAAACAGCACATGAATTTTTTAGGAGGAGGTAGGGCACTGCGAGATTTTCTCGTTCTGAATTGGAGCACCACAGCCGCCCCAGCCAGCCCAGCCAGCCCACCTGGGGAAGGTGCCTCCGCCTTACAGAAGATTGCAGCCAAACAACATTATTTGTTTCAAATAGTGTTGTGTTCCTGCGGTGAGTAAGGTTGCCAGAGCTCTTTAGGAGGGAGGAAGTTCTGGGTCGGCAACGCGTGCGTGACGCTTCTGGTATTGCAAGCGCTCATAGGCTACGGTAACCGCTTACCAACAGGTGGGCCGAAAGCTAGTTTGCAAATGCAGTTGTATAAAAAAAAATATCATCATCATCAACAACCTATAGAAGTCTACTGCTGGACATAGGCCTCCCTCAAAGAGTTCCACAACGAACGGTCTTTAAAACTATAAATAAATAAATAAATATTCCGGACATATCACAAACGGTCAACTGATCCCAAACTAGGCATAGCCTGTACTATGGGAACCAGAGACTGATATATATAAATATTTAACACCCAGGCACAGAACAAACATCTGTATTTATCACACAAATGTTTGTCCTGTGCGGGAATTGAACCCGCAACCTCTAGGGCAGAAGGCAGAGTTACTACCAACTGAGCTATGAGGCCAGTCAAACTTAGACACAATACCTTATAATTCATCATGTAAGTACCTACGTAATTTTATTCATGTTTTATAATATTATGGTAATTCATAATATTAATATTATGAATGCTATCCCGTAAGGTGTTTATTCTTCACCCAATTGGCAATAAAGATTGTTCTACAACTTTTTCAAATTCGAAATTTTTCTTTGAAAAATTCTATGCTAAAATCTGCTGTCAATCATACATACATACATAAAATCACGCCTATTTCCCAGAGGGGTAGGCAGAGACCACGACCTTCCACTTGCTACGATCCTGACATACCTCTTTCGCTTCGTTCACTCTCATCACATTCGTCATACATGCTCGTCGGTTTAGGGTACTCTTGACCTGACCTTTGTCCAAAACGCCACCGATTTGGTCGCTAAACGTACGCCTAGGTCTTCCTCTACCAACGGTTTCATTCACACTCGCCTTATACACCTGTTTCGTCAATCTTCTTTCGTTCATCCTCTTTACATGACCAAACCATCTCAGCATACCTTTCTCAATCCTCATCACTACATCTTCTTTCACTCCACAACGTTCTCTTATCACACTGTTCCTTACTCTATATTTCAAAGTTACTCCACACATACTTCGCAAAGCTCTCATTTCCACTGCATTTATCCTACTTTAATTCATCAATTGTGTTGCTGTCAATCATCTTGTACCTTATTTTATGAATGACTCTCACCTCTAGCTCATGACCTCTAGGCCTGTTCCCGTGATATTTTTTCCACCCTTTAGGATAAAATGGGCTTGCTGTTGTTATGACAGTACGGTAATAAATGAACACTCCCATCCCAACTGGCTTTCCATCGACGGATATTCCAACGACACAATCAAAAAAACTGTCGTTCTCAATCCATTTGAACCTTGAAATCATAAAGTATATTATTTCAGCCCAGGAAGGGCACAGCGAGACTTTCTCGCTCTATATTGGAGCAGCCCGCCGGGGAAGATCGCAGCCAAATAACATTATTTGTTTCAAATAGTGTTGTGTTCCTGCGGTGAGCAACACTTTTTGAACAAATAATGATAATTGGTCCTCCGGGCGGGCTGCTCCAATTTAGAGCTAAAAATCTCATAAAATATTGTTATCTTGAATAAGGTAAGAAATACATTTATTAAAATTATATTATTACTAAATTGCGCCCGTGGTTTCGCTCGCGTGGTACCTAGATAAAAAATAGCCTATATGCCAGGTATAGAACTCTATCATTCCAAGTTTTATCGATCAGTTGAGCCGTTACGTACCACAAACATCCAAACATCCTCACAAACTTTTGCATTTATAATATTATAATATTATTAAGCCCACGAACACAGGCTTCATCATCATGTGAATGTCGAGGCCATCCAGCTCCTCGACAACACGGACATAGTGAGAAGACTCAAAAGAACAAAACCGTTCGAACTAGTATAGTGTAAATAATAGTGTAATGTGGTGAAAGTGCAAACGAGTGCTACCTATCAAGAACACAAGAACAAAGTGTCTTCCCCTTAAATAGAGACAGTAAGAAAAGTGTTAGTGGACACATTCTTAGATGTAGTTATTGTAAAAAATTATGTCAATTTTAAATTACTTATTAGCCTACAGCATGGCTAGATTGTAATATTATTAGAGCACATTATTATGTGTAAACTAATTAAAAAAAATATATATATAATATTAGTAGGATAGGATAGAAGAATTTTTGCATACTCAGAAATAGTGTGCGGCTGCGGCTGCGGCTGTGAATACACGATCCCAAAGAAGAGTGAGAAGTTAATCGTGCAACTGAAAAAGAAAATAAGTATCGATCAGTTATATACAGTCAACCTGTTCGATTTATAGGTCACTGTAGAACCTTTTCACAATTTCCTGCTTGTCGTGTCACTGATTCTTTCTTGGTCATCTTGTATTAGATCAGAGACCAGGTTGGGGTACGGTGTAGATTTTGTGAGACATCAGGGACAAATCGCATGCCGTTTGAACACAGCTTCGGGGTAAGTAACAGAGTGCTCATTGTTCTAAATGTAGCGACGAAGGGTGTGTACAGTTGAGTCGTTTACGGAAGAAATTAGATTTGAAATTTTTGATGGTCACGTAATCGCATTCTAAAAGGGCGAGGCCTCAATTTTTTAGAAAGAGGCCCCTAGGTCGGTCCTACCAATAAATATTAATAGTACAACCTACTAAATTCCATGCAGATCAGATTTTTCGAAAGTTATGCATTAACAAATATACATACAAACATACAACGTTTCGTTCGAGTTTGAGAGTTATTTACGTACCGTAAGAAAAACATATGAATTTAGGTGTGACACGCTTTTTTTGACGAAATTATCATTTGTTCATAGATTCAACAGATTTTTTGTTTAAGTTTAAATATTAATAGTACAACCTACTAAATTCCATGCAGATCAGATTTTTCGAAAGTTATGCATTAACAAATATACATACAAACATACAACGTTTCGTTCGAGTTTGAGAGTTATTTACGTACCGTAAGAAAAACATATGAATTTAGGTGTGACACGCTTTTTTTGACGAAATTATCATTTGTTCATAGATTCAACAGATTTTTTGTTTAGGTTTAAATATTAATAGGACAACCTACTAAATTCCATGCAGATCAGATTTTTCTAAAGTTATGCATTAACAAATATACGTACAAACATACAACGTTTCGTTCGAGTTTGAGAGCGATTTACGTACCGTAAGAAAAACATATGAATTTAGGTGTGACACACTTTTTTTGACGAAATTATCATTTGTTCATAGATTCAACAGATTTTTTGTTTCGTACCACGTTGGGAACTACACGAGATAAATTTTATTAGTGTTATGAGTAATTATAACAACAGGCAACTGCACAGTGCAACAAACTTGATACTGAAATTATTTTGCCCGTTTTATACGCGAATTGTTGAAAAACATCGCTTTGTTTTTAATACTTGTGCAGCATATACAACAAAAGATCGCCCTCAGTTTTACGAACGTTACTATAGTTACCATTCTTATTACATTAATATCATCATCATCATTTCAGCCGTAGGACATCCACTGCTGAACATAGGCCTCCCCCATAGATTTCTAGCGCGACCGGTCTGCATCCAAACAACCACTGGATTGGCCCATACTCGCCACGCTGGGTATACGGGTTGGCGATTAAAAAAAAACGCTAACCAATTTTTATTTTTTATACAACAGAGTTTGCAACAAGCTTACGGCCCACCTGATAGTAAGCAGTTACCGTAGCCTATGAGCGCTTGCAATACCAGAGGCATCACGCACGCGTTGCCGACCCCGAACCCCCTTCCCCCCCCTAAAGAGCTCTGGCAACCTTAGTCAACGCAGGAACACAACACTATTTGAAACAAATAACGTTATTTGGCTGCGATCTTCTGTAAGGCGGAGGTACCTCCCCAGGTGAGCTGCTCCAATTCAGAACGAGAAAATCTCGCTGTGCCCTACCTCCTCCTTAAAATATTCAGCTGTTTTGTGGTCAAATTAGTCATAATCTTAGGCAGTAAAATAAAATCCAGAAAAGAAAAATCAGATTTCCCCTGCGTCATACAGAACTGGTAAACGTGGCGTCACCATTAATGTCCCAGGATGACATCTGGCTGGGTTCCAATATTATACATTGTCATATTGGGTGTGGTGGCAGTTCAAGCGAGCTACTTTTATGCTTTGAAACATCCTACGAGCATTTAAGGTGTGAAACTCACGTTTTAGGAGGAGGTAGGGCACAGCGAGATTTTCTCGTTCTGAATTGGAGCTGCCCGCCTGGGGAGGTACCTCCGCCTTACAGAAGATCGCAGCCAAATAGCATTATTTGTTTCAAATAGTGTTGTGTTCCTGCGATGAGTAAGGTTGCCAGAGCTCTTTAGGGGTGGGGGGGTTCGGGGTCGGCAACGCGTGCGTGATGCCTCTGGTATTGCAATCGCTCATAGGCTACGGTAACCGCTTACCAACAGGTGGGCCGGATGATTGTTTGCCACCTCAGTAGTATAAAAAAAAAATACGTGATAAAATACGAAACGCACGAAATGAGCCTTTAAGAGGCGCACTTTAATCCTTTCACTACACTGATTTTTTCAACGACGGTCATAGGCCCTCTACCTCATACTGGTCACTAACCTATTACAGGATGACCAAGAAAGAATCAGTGACACGAACAGAAGAAGAAGAATACGAAACGAGGAAATCCGTAGAGGACCCAAACCTTGGTTCCTCTACGTATCAACATAGCTTTCAAAATCAGGTGAAGAGGCAATTTGAAGTCTATATAGCCGGCGGAACCCACAACCGTTGGTAAATAAAGGTTCTCGAATGGCGACCACGAACCGGACGAAGCAATGAATGGAATCGACGACATTGTGTAAGTTGCGGGAAGTTAATGGAAAGAAAAGGCTAAAGACTTTTCATCGTGGCATTATTTAGGGTGCCTATTTTTAATTTCACCTGGCTGATGATGATAACAGGCTAATTTTAGCACGCCGATATCGCCAATAGTGTTGATTTTGTCGATATACGAGTACATCTCACTAAGGTGAATTCAACTAGATTTAGATCATAATTTGTTGAAGCTCTCATTTGTATTTTTTTTCACATTTGTTTAAATTAAGATCTTATTTATTAGAGATTATTATTAGTTTTTTTTTCTTTTGAGCCTCACCTAGTTTGATCGGCACCACACTGAAGCTCTCCATTCCATGTTGTGAAAAAGGATCATCGAAAAAAATTATAGGTACCAAGACGTGTTTGTTGCCTGATTCTTCTAAGCTTGGTCGCGAGGAACAGGCATTAAGCACCTAGTTTCTAAGACAAAGGGATCCTAGAGATTTTATTGAAATATACGCCTTTTGACTTTGACTAGGCCTACGCGGCTCTAAAATCGCTAAAACAAAGGCAGCACACACGAACGTTCCATTTATCTTGCCGGAGACAATTTTAAAATCACCTGAGAATTGGCCTGCAGTTACTGTTAGCCTCGAGTGGGGGTATAAATCAGACTCTCCTGGGACCGCGCCGGTTATCCGGTGTTGACGGCTGAATAACTGGCCGGAATTTTCAACAAGCGCCGATATCTTTTATAGGTATAGTTATACAAGCAATAAAATGGTTTGTTTGTAGAATATATTTTTGTGTGCTATAGGCAGGTATATGCTCCGATTCACTACGTGGTAAGATCTGAAATGAGGAAATCCGTAAAAGAACGACGGTCTTCGATATAGCTCTCAGAATTAGCAAGCATTTTTGAAACATTTTCGGGCATCAATTTCAACGATATTTTGTTTTTGTATTATGAATCTTCGAAACTTGGCAAAGGCATTGTATTTGCATCAAGTCGTAAATTATCCACTTCCCGATATTAGAAGAAACAACGCTCGTCTTTCGCAAAACATTAGATTTATTGTTTTCCCAACTGCTTAGTTTCGTACCCGCTAAGACTTGATATCCAATGCATAAGATAAGATGATAAATTGTATAGTATCCTACTAATATTATAAATGCGAAAGTTTGTTTGGATGTTTGGATGTTTGTGGTTCAATCACGGCTGAATTCGGTGTTTGGAGATTCTAGAAATCCGCGACTTAGCTCGGTATCATGACTGTCTAGGCTGAGGCGACGGTAATAGACGGTGGGCCAGTGTACTCCACCTGAATCCCATATAGAATAGAGTAGAATAGAAAACGTTTATTTGACATACACACTAAACGCTTTGTCGTATTTACCTACCATTAGATATTATAAGTACCTACATATTATATTCTTAGCCTTGTTTACAGTGCATGCTGTGTTTGCCTGTTATTGGTTTCTCATGTAGCTTAAGATATTTTGTTTCCAATCATAACTATGTACTCATGTGTAAACTGTTGGCAAACATAATAAATAAAAAAATAAAAAAAATACAGAACGCAACATATAAGTAGTAAGAACAAAGAACAAACCTAATAGAAACCTACCCACCTTAGGTAGGCAGGTAACCTCACCAGCAAGGAGAGCCTCTTTATGAGCCAACTCGCTGTGCGCTGGTAACCCCCAGACGTGCTGCCTCGCGGACCGCCTCTACATTTTGTTGAGCTTATGAGGAATAGATAAGCGGAATAATACTAAATATTTGTTACTAATAATAATAATTTGTTTATCTATTTAATCCTACTAATATTATAAATGCAAAAGTTTGTGAGGATGTTTGGATGTTTGCTATTCAATCACTCCGTAACGGCTCAACCGATTTCGTTGAAACTTGGAAAATATAAAGTTCTTTACCTAGAATATCATATAGGCTACTTTTTATGTACCGCGCGAGCGAAACCGCGGGCCGAAGCTAGTACTAAATATTTGTTTTGTCTATTTATTGAGTACGTTTGCGTAGGATGAGTATATCGAGTAGCTAGTAGTCATATTTTAGACAATTCACACAATATCATAATAAATTGTAGCCTATGTGTTATTCTGATATAAAAGCTAAATTATTGTAAAGTTTTATTAAAATCCATTCGGTAGTTTTTACGTGAAAGAGTAACAAACATCCATCCGTCCATACTTGCTAACTTTCGCGTTTATAAATATTAGTAGGAAGTAAGATTACGTCAAAGGTAACAAAACAACCATCAATCACTAAAAAAGAAAACGACTGAGTGGCGATTGTTTTAATTCTTAAGTTCCGGAACGCCATGGTAAGTAAATTGTTTTCTTTCCAAGAAGTACTTATAGCTCTTTAATATGCTGAAGTGTGAGGTTAAACTGAAGTGCCACTCATTGAGCAAGTGGTGCTACTTTTAAACACAACTGTACGTCATATATTACGTCGAACTGATAATAGGAGCATTTAAGGTTGAACAGCTATTTAACCCCAACGCGATACAGTCATATCGCGATTTAGTCCCAAAGCGATCTAGTCACATCCGCTGCCTAGTCAAATAGAGTTTTTTTTTTTAATATGTATTATGCTTTATTGAGGACACAATAATAATAATAATAATATAAATTTTATTTCAGGTAACTTAAGAATAGTACAGATGTTAAAAACTAAATTCTAGGACCCATAGAAATATATACCTTAACCTAAAATATATAAAAAACCTTATGTAAGAATAAATATATAAAAACAATGTAAGACATGTACTTATACATAATATAAACACTATAACAATTTGTCCTACAATCGGCGGTCTTATCTCAAGCAGCGATTTCTTCTTTGACCTTATCTAACCTACAACTAATCTAATGTAGAAAAGCTATGCCAACCGTGACAAAGTCAATGCCGTGAATATTCCCCATCCCCCGAACTAGCATAGACCTGTATCTCTGGGGGCTGGATCCCTAACATTGTCTCCGCCACCACAAGGTATAGATGTAGACGTAAAGCTCCTAACCCTTAATAAGGCTATATATCTGACGCTGGGCGACAAGCAGAACATAGAAGATAGGAAGAAACACCGCTAGATAGGTAGTGCAACATGACGCGCGGCTTGGCTGCGCGCCACTCGATCCGTCCTGCGGAGATTAGAATGTTAATGCCGCTGTTTGTCATATCGCATTGTTGTGCTTCACTGCAGACATTGAATAGGTACGTGTTTCGTAACTATAAACTATATTGACTATATTATTTTAGGAGAACGTAGGGCACAGCGAGATTTTCTCGTTCTGAATTGGAGCAGCCTGCCTGGAAGGTGCCTCCGCCTTACAGAAGATCGCAGCCAAATAACATTATTTGTTTCAAATAGTGTTGTGTTCCTGCGTTGAGTAAGGTTGCCAGAGCTCTTTAGGGGGGAAGGGGGTTCGGGGTCGGCAACGCGTGCGTGATGCCTCTGGTATTGCAAGTGCTCATAGGCTACGGTAACCGCTTACCATCAGGTGGGCCGTAAGATTGTTTGCCACCACTGTTGTATAAAAAAAAAAAAATTGAAAGAGACTTTATCTATCAACTAAAAGAAAAAATACAAGCGGGAATAAAATAATGGGTTTTTTTTCTCCGAACTCTTTCAATTTAGCTGTTTTTGGTCTTTTTACCATAATTTTAAACTAATTCTTAAACATACGAGAAGTTCCCCCACCCGATGGACCGACGACATTGTGAAGGTTGCGGGAAGTCGGTGGATGGAGAAGGCTCAAGACCGTTCGTCATGGAACTCTTTGGGGGAGGCCTATGTCCAGCAGTGGACTTCTACAGGCTGATGATGATGATGATGATGACGAGAAGTTCGCCATCAAAACTGAGTTGAACTGATTTGACCCCGAAATAGCAATCAGATCCAAAAGTGTAATAATAACAAACACAGACTAGAAAAGTCTGTTCGTTTGATTTTGTTTTGTTATAACAACCGTGTAATATGAGACACCATCGTCCGCATTTCAAGTACCAGCAAAAGGCGAGCGTGATCCGTGCCGTGCATAAAACCTGCATCTAAACATAAGCATACCTCTAGCTGTCGCATAGTCCTTTGACTTGTACTACACATCATGGCACTTTCGTTGGTTGCGAAGAACATCATCGTCATCTCCCTGCCCTTATCCCACTTCATGTGGGGTCGGCACAACATGTTTTCCTCTTCCACTCCCCTCTATCAGCCGTCATATCAGTATTCACTTCTTTCTTACTCATGTCATCTTTCACACAGTCTATCCATCTTTTCTTTGGTCTACCTCTTCCCTTATATCCTTCCACATTCATATTTAATGCTCTTCTAGTCACATGACATTCTTCCCTCCGCATGACATGCCCATACCACGCTAACCTTTTGCTCTTCAACTTCTCAGTCACTGGCGCTACTTTCAAACTTCCTCTGATATACTCATTCCGAAGAACATGCGTAAATAAAATAATCCTACTATCCTACCCTACTAATATTATAAACTGGCCTCATAGCTCAGTTGGTAGTAACTCTGCCTTCTGCGCTAGAGGTCGCGGGTTCGATCCCCGCACCGGACAAACATTTGTATGATAAACACAGATGTTTGTTCTGTGTCTGGGTGTTCAATATATATCTATTAAGTATATTAGTCTCTGGTACCCATAGTACAGGCTATGCCTAGTTTGGGATCAGTTGACCGTGTGATATTAAAAAAAAAAAAAAAAACTAGCTGGTGCCCGCGACTTTGTCTGCGCAGGATTAGTATTTCGAGTAGCTTATATTAGCGTGGCGTTATAGCCTGAGTGTTATTCTGATGTATAAGCTATATTATTGTAAAGTTTCATTAAAATCCATTCAGTAGTTTTTACGTGAAAGAGTAACAAACATCCATCCATCCATCCATACTTACAAACTTTCGCGTTTATAAATTATTTATGTAGGAAGTAGGATGCGACAGTTTATTAGGATGTTTGTTGTTCAATCACACACAGCACTAACGATTTCTTTGAAACTTGGAGTAGATGAAGTTCTTTAGCATATTGGCTACTTTTTATGTATAGGATTTTAACTTTCAGCTGCGCTGTTCGATATATATTTGTGTTTTTACTATACCTTGTATTATATGTTCCCATGTCTGTTCTGTGTTTTCGTGTGTATGTCAAATAAACGTATATTCTATTCTATTCTATACGAACCCTAACAAACACAATTTAGCACGTTGCTAGAGTGTGCGAGGATATGCAGTTCGACCTTTATAGAAACATGTGCGGCCCAAGTTGGTGTGATAGAGCAATTTAATTTTCACCTCTCGTGTCTTATTTTAATTTGGAAACTGCTATTGTCACTCAAGAAAGCTGCCGTTTGTTTCCCTGAATAAAAAACGAACAAACATAATATATTAACGAATTTGAACCCTGTTACCCAGCTAATAAACGCTACGTGAAACGGGCCGGATTAATATCACCAGTGTGGTGAAACGCACACAGCGCGCCTTCCTACATCCCAGACAAGGGGCGCAGGCCCTGTTTTATTTTTATTCGGACGCAAACAGGCTTACGGCCCTTCTGATGGTAAGTGGTTACCGTCGCCTATTGACATCAGCAACACCTGGAGCATTACTGATGCTTTGCTTGTTTTTTTTTTTAATACGATTTTGTCATTCTTCTATGTTAAATTTTAGTTATACGATTTTTGACATTCATTTGTTTGTAATTTTGCATGCCGACTATGGTAGAACATAATTGAAACACTATTTATTTTATGACCATTGTTAACCTACATTATGTTCAAGCAAATTAATTTATCTTTATCTTTATCTATATTGCCTGCCGAACCCCTCCCCCTCTATGGCAACCTTACTCACCGCAGGAACACAACACTATTCGAAACAAATAATGTTATTTGGCTGCGATCTTCTTTAAGGCGGAGGTAACTCCCCAGGCGGGCTGCTCCAATTTCGAGCGAGAAAATCTCGCTGTGCTACCTCCTCCTTATTTGAGCGATAATAAACGCTAACACTTGTGGAGTACGCCAAACTAATATTACTAGTGTGGTGGAACACACAGCTCTCTATTGTAGCCAGACATCCTACATCCCAGACAAGGGAGGCAAGCCCTTCACTGAGAGATGATGCGTCGCTTTAATAGCACCTGAACGAGGCACGTCAAAGAGCTGCTATTCTTGCAACCTCGGAGTATTTTTGGTTTTCGCTTGGTTATGCATTAGGTCGGTTTCAGGTTGAAGTACAGTGGTCGTCAATAGGGCCTAGGACCATTGGTGAGCGAACTAGCGTGGTGAAAGGATGAAAGTGCGACCCGTGGATGCTCCTGTCTTGCATGTCACAATCACAAGCCTTTTTTTTATACAACTCAGGTGGAAATAACATACGGCCCACCTGTTGGTAAGCGGTTACCGCAGCCTATGAGCGCTTGCAATACCAGAGGCATCACACACGCGTTGCCGACCCCGAACCCCCTCCCCCCTAAAGAGCTCTGGCAACCTTACTCACCGCAGGAACACAACACTATTTGAAACAAATAATGTTATTTGGCTGCGGTCTTGTGTAAAGCGGAGGAACCTCCCCAGGCGGGCTGCTCAACTTTAAGAACGAGAAAATCTCACAGTGCCCTACCTCCTCCAAAATTACTACAACGTCCATAGGCGAGCATCAGCTTAAAGTCACCAAATTATATCATTAAAAAAAACTTATCCCTAAACGGTTATGCCGTGGTGGCCCCTGCTAAAGAATAGGCCCCTCCATATCTACCTATCCGCGGATGTCGTAAGAGGCGACTAAGGGAAAAAGCTAGGAGATGGGCAGCAGCGTCCCTCATTTTAACAACGATAGCTCTAACTGCGATCGCCAACCCGCATGCCCAGCGTGGTGAGTATGGGCAACCCCCCACATGATAGGAATTCGCTCTGTCTGTGGGGGAGGCCATGTTCAGCAGTGGACGTCGTTCGGCTGAAATGATGAAACGGTTAACGGTTATGCGAGCTATATGTAGATATATGTGTTAGTTGCCTGATTCTTCTAGGCTTGGTCGCGAGGAACAGGCATAGCTTCACCTATTTTCTAAGACGTTTCAAAGTGATCCTAGTGATTTTATTGAAATAAATGCCTTCTGACTTTGACTTTGATATAGCCTTCACTGCCACTTCAACATGCTAATACAATTACGTTGCATCATAAATTCCGCCAGTTATTTCTTGCGATATTCAATTACTGTAGGATCCAAAACAAGCTTGACATAGGCACTAGGGGAGCCAGTAAAACATATAAATGATTACAAAAGTTTCTCCATTTATCTATGTTCCTAATCGTAACACTATATGTAGGCTTTTACGCTAATGAGCGGCGCGAACACAGGTCCGAAAATTCAGGCTTTTGTTCCAAATGAGATGGTAGGTACTTAGAGAAACCTTTATCTATGTTTTGTGGGTCCACCACAGATCAGACGAACCTTTATAAGTTTATATAACGTATAAACTTTAATCACGATCAATAATGACTTGATTTACAAAAAGAAACTTTAAACTAATACAAGTTAACATTTACAAAATACACAAGAAACAGTTGAGCCATCTAAATACCGTTACAAACGATCTATAGATAGCTCAACTGATCCAGATCACTAAATAAATAAATAAATTTTCCGGACATATCACACACGGTCAATTGATCCCAAACTAGGCATTGCCTGTACTATGTGTACCAGAGACTGTTATACATAATAGATATATATTTAACACCCAGACACAGAACAAACATCAGTGTTAGTCACAAATGTTTGTCCAGTGCGGGAATCGAACCCGCGACCTCTAGCACAGAAGGCAGAGTTACTACCAACTGAGCTATGAGGCCTGTCAATCGGAAGCGTCCCCAAGACGCTGGCGGAATTGCCACGCTGGATGGCAATGCTAATTCGCTGGGCTAAATAAGAGCCAGCTCTCGGGTCACGCGTCGCTTCGATCAGACGTCCTGATATCTTTTTGAAAACCCGGAGGGCCCCGTTTCCCCACGGACCCAGGGTCTCAACCCCAAAAGGCTCAGAGACGTAAGCCCTATCAAGACTAACGTATTTGCGCCTTTTGAGATCCTCGGCCGAATCTGCCGCCGCACCCGCCCTAACTGATGTCCCCGGAAGATGTGAGCGCGCTTTTTATTATCAATAATAATAAAAAACGGCGTGCAACGTCATCAAAAATTTATTTTCAGAATAAAGTTAATTTTGTATATACCAGCAACAAATCCACGAAAAAATAATATTGCACATCAATGTCAAACTGAAAATTGATTTTTTTTTTCGGTGGAGTTAGGTTCTGAATTTTATTTGACATATTATCAAGTAAATATCGCGTGCCGTTTAAACACGACTTGAAACGGCCTTCTTCTTCTTCCTGTCGCGTCACTGATTCTTTCTTGGTCCTGTATTTGTTCAGTGACCGATGGTGCAATTGTGTAAGCGTAATGGCAATGAATATCGTAACTTTGAGGGTAATTTTAACAATCATAGCAACATTCAAAACGTTCCAAACTTGACAAGGGAAAACTCCAAGACCTTAGCTTCTTCCTTTTCATGTTTGAAAAACTCCAGATGTAGCTAAAATTGATAAAATCATCCTCATTATTGCGATCTTCATTACCATTTTGCTTACACAATAGTCTGGCAGGTTGAGGTATGGCGGCCCTGAAAAGGGCCTATAAATTGGCCACACATTCATATTCATGGAATTTACACCTACTTTAATGACGTGGATGTCGTAAGAGGCGACTAAGGGAAAAAAGCTAGGGGATGGGCAGCAGCGTCCCATTTTAACAACGATAGCTCTAACTGCGCTCGCCAACCCGCATGCCCATTGTGGTGAGTATGGGCAAATCCCCCCACGTGATAAGGAATTTGCTCTGTCTGTGGGGGAGGCCATGTTCAGCAGTGGACGTCGAACGGCTGAAATGATGATGATGATGATGACACCTACTTTTCGTAGCCTTCCCTAATATTTCGTAGCTTCGTAGCAATTTCGTAGCTCGTAGACGCCTACGACGCCCTACTCATATTTCTCGACTGACAAGATACAAAATTACAGTGACAAAATTCTGGGTTATCAATCACTCGGTTGGCCATTGTGCGTTTTGTACGTTGAGATGGTATTAATGTTGTTTGATGAGGAAATCCCTACTATCCTAATATATCCTACGTTTTTTTATACAACTGAGGTGGCAAACAATCATACGGCCTACCTGTTGGTAAGCGGTTACCTTAGCCTATGAGCGCTTGCAATACCAGAGGCATCACGCACGCGTTGCTGACCCCGAACCCCCTCCCCCACTAAAGAGCTCTGGCAACCTTACTCACCGCAGGAACACAACACTATTTGAATCAAATAATGTAATTTGGCTGCGATCTTCTGTAAGGCGGAGGTACCTCTCCAGGTGGGCTTCTTCAATTCAGAACGAGAAAATCTCGCTGAGCCCTACCTCCTCCTGACTTTTTTTTTTTTATGTTATACGGAGGCAAACAGGCTTACGGCCCACCTGATGGTAAGCGGTTAACGTCGCCTATTGACATCTGCAACACCTGGAGCATTGCTAATGCGTTGCCTGCCCTGGAGAAATCTTTTTGTATTTTTCTTAAAGCTCTTCATGTTGTAGCTTAGCGGGAAAACCTCGGAAGGAAGCTCATTCCACAATTTGCACGTATGGGGGAGAAAGGATGTCGTAAAGCGAGTGGTTCGAGATACCCACGACTCTAACTAATATTATAAATGCGAGTTTTTGTGTGTATGTATGTCACCACTCAGCTCCGTCATCGGTCCATCCAGTGAGGGTTCATCCAGCACTGCATCGCTCGGATTGATCGGATGGCGTGCCCACTGCCACTTTAACTTGAAAAATCTAAGAGATAATTTATGTCGGTGACTTTGGTTTTTCTGCGTACTTCCTTAATTATCCATAATAAATAATAATAATGCCCTGTCAGATAGAGGTGATATTTGCCATAATATGGTAGGGTTTTTGAAGTCATATGAGAACCTACGACCTCAGTATCTGAAAGCAAGATTGCTAGCCACTAAACCAGTGCAATTTTACAGTTGAATAACTAGCTTGGCACTTGACATTCATGTCACTGATCCTCATGTCTTTGTCTCTTGCACAAAGGGAAGGTTTTAAAATACTAATAAAAGATAAGATAGACAAAATCCATTTTGTTTCTACCATCTATTGGCGTTAACGCCAGCGCTTTCCGCTGGCGTCAAATTGTATCGAATTGTAAGAAAATGGAATTAGCTTGGGACGTCACGTGACTGCTGCAACGTTGGTAGACCAACGCCCGATACTGAAACGTCACTAACTATTTGAGATGGTCTCAATTATTTGAGACGCCGTTATCGTTCAGAATCCTATACTCAAACATCAATTAGATCACCACTTATATTTAAGTGACGTTTCAGTATTCGGGCGCAAATAGGAGGAGGTAGGGCACAGCGAGATTTTCTCGCTCTAAATTGGAGCAGCCCGCCTGGGGAGGTACCTCCGCCTTACAGAAGATCGCAGCCAAATAACATTATTTGTTTCAAATAGTGTTGTGTTCCTGCGGTGAGTAAGGTTGCCAGAGCTCTTTAGAGTGGGCAGGGGTTCGGTAGGCAACGCATTAGCAATGCTCCAGGTGTTGCTAATGTCAATAGGCGACGGTAACCAATTACCATCAGGAGGACCGTAAGCCTGTTTTCATCCGTATAACATAAAAAAAGAACTGTTGTCCGTAAGACGCTAGCGTGAAAGGAAACGAAAACTAAGCGTAAGGATCTTGTCTAGAGCCAGGTTTATTTTTCATAAAAGATAAGTGATTACCAGCAAGCAAGTAGCGTAACTATGTTTAAAAACCTCAGCAACGTTACTTAAGTTAATTTTTTCCGCGAAGAAAAACTTTAGGTACATATTCCGTTACTAGTACCTATAGTAAACGAAGCAACTAAAAACGCCAAGGTAAGCCTAGTCGATAGTGTAACGTAACATTATGAAATTCAATTCTTTCAGCCTTTTACAAAAATGCAAACACACGTTATCAACAAAAGCCTTCGCATCCGCCCAAAGGGTCAGGGCGGGATGTCGCAAAAAACCCTTTATTATGTCAAACTTGAGTTTATTATCGGGGCAGAACAGGAATTTACAAGGATTTGACCCTCCCCGTGTGTTGTGGAAATTAGTGTGTACATTGCGGTTTTTATCTACGGAGTTCCCCGTTCAAAATATTTTATTTGCGGTACCTACTTGCACTCTTGTAACTGTTTTGTGATGTTATAAATGTTTATAGGTGTTTTCATAGCACTCAAATGTTGCTGTCATTTGTTGCTACAGCGGGATTTATTTGTAGTAATAATAAATAGTTTATAATACTACATGCTGTAATAAATAAATAAATAAATGTATGAATTAACTTGGAAATGAAGAGGATGGAAATAAATTAACAAAAACAGTTAATTTGTAAAAGTTTGCATTAAAATCTTTTGCAATATTCTTTCTTTTTGATTTTAGAATGAGCCTCTTTCGGGTTAGCATACATATTATGAATCAGCTTGTAAAGTAAATTTTAAGGGGTGTGGAACCGTTGAACTATCACGACATACCGAAAAATTAATAATGCAGTGGACAAAAATATAACTTGAAATACAGGGACTGAAAGCGGTAGAGGTTACTGGTACCGTTAAAACATTTCGGTACCATTATGCTATACCGGGAGGGCATTACGGTACCGTTATTTCATACCGGTAGATTTCGGTACCGAAATTTTGACAGTCGCGCCGCGGTGGCGGGGTGGCGGCGTTTCATCAAAGAAAAACATTATAAACCTTTATTTATTTCGGTTATAGGTACCGGTAGCGAAATAAACCGAAATGAACTGCGCAGCCAGATTTTCCGGTACCGTTATATTTATCGGTAGAGAAATATTCGGGTAACCGGAATTTATCGGTATGCCGTCATATCGTTATTTAAAGGTACCTTTATATTCCGGTTATTCAGTCCCTGTTGAAATATATTGAACATTATGCCTTATTTAATTTAATGTGACATGTACAACCTGTATGAAATAAATTAATCTATGAATCTACATTAAATATATAACACCGTTTGAACGTGCCTAATGATAGAAAGGGCTCACCACTCTTCTGCTTGCACCTAGTTTCTAAGACTTCAAAGTGATCCTAGTGATTTTTTTGAAATAAACCTTTTGACTTTCAAAGACCTAGTATACAATTAAACAAAAATCTGTGCACTGAAAGCCTGATTGTGTAACAGCTCACCTAGTTGTCTCTGCCAACTCTTGGCGGCCACCCAACGCCGTGTTCTGCCCAACGTTGCACCCCGCTCGGCGTTCCGTCGATACAGACAGGTAGGTACGATTATACGAATTTAGAGATCCGAAGTAGAATACAAATTGGAAGGTACAAGGAAATAATCCTACTATTCTTCTTCCTTTCCTACTTTCTACTATATCCTACTAATATTATAAACGCGAAAGTTTGTGAGGATGTTTGGATGTTTGTTGTTCAATCACGCCGTAACGGCTCAACCGATTTCGTTGAAACTTGGAATAGATAAAGTTCTTTACTTAGAATAGCATATAGGTTACTTTTTATGTAGGTACCACGCAAGCGAAGCCGCGGGCGGAAGCTAGTTAGAAATTAATAGGACTTTATCCTCAAGAATCGTAAACAAGCTCGGATCTCCAGGCAATAAGATCCTTGAAGATGTCTAGGGGTGTAGTCAGAGGCTCTTCCAAACATTTGAGCACATACCCACATTTTTCAGTAGTGAGTATTCAATACCTGACAGGTTATCTATCTCTAATCTCATCCCATTTCCTCACGATGTTTTCATTCGCCGTTTTTAGCACGTGTTATTGAGCACTTTAATTTTTCGAACAGAAGAACTCATTCTTGCACGACGCTTTAGAACTCACGACCATCAAAAATATGACAGTCTGGTGAATTTCACTATAAGACTGTTTCCGAAGTGCTCCTCATGGAGCGTTGGAGCGTTGGTAAGTCATGTACTTGTAATTTTAGCGAGATTTTCACCCTCTAAATTGGAGCAGCCCGCCTGAAGAGCCAGCAATTCGCAGCCAAATAATATTATTTGTTTCAAAAAGTGTTGTGTTCCAGTAGTGAGGAAGGTTGCCAGAGCTCTTTAAGGGGTGGCGGGGTTCGGTCGGCAACACGTGCGTGATGCCTCTGGTATTGCAAGCGTTCATAGGCTACGGTAATCACTTATCAACAGGTGGGCCGTAAGATTTCTTACCTACCAACTAAAATGTATAAAAAAAGTGCAGCCAGCATTACAAGCATTGCTACTAGGCGGCAAAATTTGTAGTAAAGTTGGCTGCAGCCATTTTTGGCCACTTTTTATATATGCCAACCATTGTGACCACTACATTCCAATTTCGTGGAATGAAAGTGGTCGAAACTATGCATTTTCCGCCAGCAATTTTCAGTGCAAAATAGTTTTTCTCTTCTGAAATCCTTTTTATTAACTTCGAGCCAAGTTCCTGAAAGTTCAGAGTTCGGAATTTGCGGGGTTTCATTTAATTAGTGTCTGCCTGTCTCGTTAGTGCGAAGAAATGTCGCTTACCTACCTAGCTGTAGAATATACAAGGTGATTCATAACATGTAGGTAGGTATGCTATCCAGAAAGAGGCTCATTCTACACCCAATTGTCAATAAAGTTTGTTCTACGACTTCTGGTAATTTGTAATTTTTCAATGAAAATACTACATGCAAAAATCAGCTGTTTTGGGGTCAAATCAGTTCGAATCCAATGAATCAAATATTTTAGGTGGCAATCTTGATGCCGAACTTCTCTTACGCTTAGTGATTTGAAAAAATATTAAAAACAGCTACTTCGCGAAAGTTTGCGGAAATATCATGAAAAAATTGTGGTTTTATGGATGGTACATTTATGAATGACATTGTAAACCGTTTTTTTTCGAAAAAAAAATATCAGAAATTTGTGTATTTTCTATTCTTTTACAACTTTACTGTCCTTATAACTCAACTGTTTCTAGTTCATGTATTTCCTTAAACATTAAAATTGTGAAGTATTCCTATGCATATTTATTCTGTTTCAGTACAGATGGACATTACAAATCTGCCAACAACGATTCCCTCAGACCAGATATATATGATTGCTTTGAACCAGTTTCGTCTGGCTCACACTGGCTGATAGGGGCTTTGAGGATTAGCCAGTGGCCCGTGAGGGTGTTAACCGATATATCGTGTAAGATTGAGTGGATTGACGTCATATTTCTTCGTATAATCACGTACGTTTCTTGTATTTTCTGCCTTTTGGTGCAAAATAGTAACTAACATAGCAGGCATGGTCAGCGACGTATACGACTAAAGCATAACCAATGAGTTTTTTTTTATACAATGGTGAGAAACAGGCATACGGCCCACCTGACTGTAAGTGGTTACCGTAGCCTATGAACGCTTGCAATACAAGAGGCATCATGAAATAGGAGCAACCTCCAAGGATGGCGGGAGTACTCGTAGTTCTAAAATATTCCGATATTTTAATAGATGCAAATTAATAGGCCGTGGTGGCCCCGGCTGAAGAATAGGCCCCTCCATATCTACCTATCCGCGGATGTCGTAAAAGGCGACTAAGGGAAAAAAGCTAGCGGATGGGCAGCAGCGTCCCTCATTTTAACAACGATAGCTGTAACTGCGCTCGCCAACCCGCATGCCCAGCGTGGTGAGTATGGGCAAATCCCTCCACATGATAAGGAATTTGCTCTGTCTGTGGAGGAGGTCATGTTCAGCAGTGGACGTCGTAAGGCTGAAATGATGATGAATAGATGCATCGCTCCCTTCATGCGGTTGCCCCGGCCTTTCCATTCAATCCATTGCGTGCCGTGCGTGCGGTGCGGGGTAATGAATACGTAACCTTTACCACACTACCACCACCACCGAACAAGCAGACGCACAGGTAATTACCACCCTTACCGGGTCGACATACCACAGTGTCGAACCAAACGTTTCTGCTCCACCTTTATTATAAGCACTGGCAAAGAGTGGAACGATCTGCCAGCGTCTGTTTTCCCGGATGAGTTCAATCTAGGAGTCTTCAAATCTAGAGTGAATAAGTTCCTTCTGGTAAAGCGTGCTCCATCTTAGGCCACATCTCACTTGCAAAAGTGAGACGGTGGTCAAACGCCAAAAAAAAAAAACTATTCCGTACCTATTCTAAAAACATTTTTTAAACGATGATGTTTTCAAGTGATCTAGATTTTCTAAACCAGATTATAATATACGTACACTAAAAATAGAAGAAGTGGTGGCCCCAGCTGAAGAATAGGCCCCGCAATATCTACCTATCCGCAGATGTCGTAAGAGGCGACTAAGGGAAAAAAGCTAGGGGCTGGACAGCAGCGTCCAATTTTAACAACGATAGCTCTAACTGCGCTCGCCAACCCGCATGCCCAGCGTGGTGAGTATGGGCAAATGCCCCCACATGATAATGAATTTGCTCTGTCTGTGGGGGAGGCCATGTTCAGCAGTGGACGTCTAACGGCTGAAATGATGATGAAAAATAGAAGGTAGGACTATTTTTGTCATAAGTATATTATAATTAATTGAAACTGAAGCTCATTAGGGCAAGAAGTCATAAGAAAAATTGCCTACATCGTCGTGCCCTAAATAATGCAACCCGGGATGGGTTGCGACCAGTTTTACGTAGGAAGCAGGTTCGATTGCGTTACGCTTACGAAAAGATTATCATCATCATTTCAGCTGTAGAACGTCTAATGCTGAAGACATGCCTCCCCAATAGATTCCAAAAACAAACATTTCATCACTATCATACTCATCACGCTGGGCATGCAGCTTACGCCCGCGGCTTCACCCGCGTGGAACCAACATAAAAAGTAGCCTATATATATGAAAGAAAGAATAGACATTTATTTGTGACGACAATACTACAATGAGACACACAGAAAAAATAATAATAACAATAGAAATGTTGAAAAAACAAACACAACAAAAAAGAAACAAAAAACACAGGCAAATAAAAAATAAGAAAAAAGTTACAAGTTGTGAATGTGTGTCCTAGCACCCAGTCCACGCTTCGTCACAAATTGGAGTCCAACTCAGCATTTGTTGTGCCGTGTTGGCAGCACAACGCTGGTCTTCCGTTGGAACCATGCAGTGCGTCACGGATGTCAGATTCAGATTTATACATTACCAGCGATAAACTTAAATACAGAATAAAGAAAAAGAATATTTAGTTTATCGATATATACAATATAATATATGTTAAATAATAACTGTGCTTACCTAATACAATAATAATTCAAAATAAAATAAAAAACTCATCAAACAGTTGCAAATTTAGTGTCTGAGGGTAGAGGCGAATTTACATCTCCAAAAGAGTTGAAAGTGAGATTAGCCATCTCAAGAGAGACAGAACAGCCCAAGGATGATCTACTATATATAAATCCTAGGTAAAGAACTTTATCCATTCCAAGTTTCAATGAAATCGGCTGAGCCGCTACGGCGTGATTGAACAACAAACATTCCACAAACTTTCGCATTTATAATATTAGTAGGATGATATATAGCACGCTGTTTGAACAAGGCTTTATGCTCTTGTACATTCTATAGTAAGTGCACCTGGTAGGCACCGGAAGTCAGTGTAATTTGTAATTTCGGCCGGAAATAAATTGCCGGTCCTAGGGTAATCGCGAAGTTTCGGTGCCATCATTAGTCATAATTTAGTGATGACATGGGTTTAGAAAAGTTTGACTGTGGAAGTTAAGGGATGGTGTTAGGTACTTTATAAACTTACTTAGTACCTCCGCCATTGTATCTGAACGACACGCTGACGAAGATTTAGGACGTTGATAAAGAGATGCTAGTAGTCAAAAAAAAACATTTCCAAAGGTACACTACTTTGACTACAGTCATAGAGAAATTGTCAATTTACAATAAGTGCGATAGTAATAGATATTTGTTTTTTTTTTTTATTGGTGATGGTTACCTAGGCGTTTGACCACCATCTCACTTTTGCCAGTGAGATGTGGCCTAAGATGGAGCACGCTTTACCAGAAGGAACTTATTCACTCTAGATTTGAAGACTCCTAGATTGTACTCATCCGGGAAAACAGACGCTGGCAGATCGTTCCACTCTTTGCCAGTGCCTATAATAAAGGTGGAGCAGAAACGTTTGGTTCGACCTGTGGTAAGTCGACCAGGTAAGGGTGGTAATTACCTGTGCGTCTGCTGTTTGTCTATTAAATAAAATAAATAACATCCAACGGTCACATACATAGTCCTGACCCCACACTAGGATTCCCTGTATCGTGGGTATCAAAAACTACGAGTACCTACCATGATACCACAACACCCAGTTGCACGGAACAAATATTTGCAGATTTGCAGACTTCCGCAAGGTCACGCCTGAATCAATTAGCTAAGTTACACAAATTTTCAATTAAATTTCAATTCACAGGTTAATTTCAATTAAATTATAACTGTGAGGGACTTTGTTAATTTTATCCTAACAAGATGAAATAGCAACTTCTGAAAATTTTGCCCCTAATTTTATGAAAGGGGTTGCTTTTGACTTCACGTTTGTTCGTTTCAAACTTTAACAGGCTCATTAACGTTAATGTATTCGTTTCTAGTTATAACAGGGCTCGGATTTTACATGAAAATTTTAGTTTTAAATTATTTTAGCACCATAGTAAATCTGTTTAAATCTAACTTATTTGTGTAGTGAGTAAATGTAGAAATATATCCACATAATCTACACTCCTTACGCCTTGAGAAATTAGATCATAGTCCGGTAAGTATTATGTAATTTAGATGTTTGTGGTTCAATAACGCCGTAACGGCTCAAACGATTTAGATTATACTTGGAATACAAAGAGTTCTTTAGACTACTTTTTATATAGGTAGCACGCGAGTGAAACCGCGGGCAGAACTAGTTGTATATAATAGAACTGCTTCGTCGTCATTTCAGGACGTCCACAGCTAACATAATAGCACTTCTTCATATATATTTTTAGTAAAAATACTTTGTTTTCTACAGGAAATTCTCGGAAAGAAAACGAAAATTTAGGGTTTTTTTCATTTATTTCAGTGATTACTGATTACATAATTAATATAACATACGATACCTTACAGCTATTGATTCTAAAAAAATCATTTCCAATATCACTCTTATCTATTTATTAAATTTTGGATTAATCCATGAAAAAATTACTGTTACATGTTACTTAGGTTAACGTAGGAGTCATAATAAAACATGGCCTCGGCTAAAGGCTTTGAATGCCTTATTATGTGTCCATAGTAAAATAAATAATGCATGTAAATTGAGGACAAGATTCTTTGGTTTCAAATTAAACTTAACACGAATAAATTATACTGACAATAAAACTTAAACAAACTGACGATCGGTAGCCATGAAAATACAAAATAACATTTAAGTAACACACTGCAAGCTTTGCCATCGCTAACATTCATACTCCTTATTTAAACTAAATCGTTTATTTAACTGTTAAAGTTATCAATTTTAATTCTAGGATTAATAATCTGAATTGCAATTTTATCATATCGATTAATTAACAAACAACTTTTGATTTTTGTTTCTTATTTAACACTATTACTACAATTTACTTGCTAAATTTAGACTATTTGTATGCTAAGGAGGAATAGTATGAAAAATATGAAAGATCAAATGATAAAGCAGAAAAAAACAAAAGCAGCAGGTGACGAAATATCGTAGGTTCAAAAAATGTTTTAAGTTATGGCGGAAGATACCATCTACCATAAAAAGGTCAAGGGGGTCTAGACAAGATCCAATTTCTGGAGACAGATCAAATTGTACGGAAATTGCATTAGTTTGTGAGATATCACGTGGCTGCTGCAAAGTTGGTAACTAAACTCCGTTGCCAGTATGACGTTAGCGTGAAAATCTTATCTAGATTCCCTGTAAATGATACTGATGAAGTTGAAGCTGCAATACGAAGAATAGTGAATGAATTATTGTCGGTACTTGCAAAGATATAAGTAGGTACAAAAAGGTTAAATTCTCTAAAGATGTGTGAAGCATCTAAGAACAAAAGCGTCACAGCCAGAATGATTTTTCATACTTCATGTATTAGATATGATAAAGGGAAGGTAGATTAAATTTAATAGTTTTTTTAAGTATTTATTTAAGTTTTTATTTTTATACTATAATTTATCTACAGTGCGTAAGTTTAAACTCTTCTATTTATTCGAAAACAGGATTTAGTCAATCCTTTTAAGTGGAATGTTAGGTTAGCGCTACTTGGGAACAAAAATATTGAACATTTCTAAAGGAAGTCATTCGAATACTTTAATCATTAAAGAACTGATTACTGTAAAAGTTCAATATTTTGTATCCCAGGAATCTTAGATTAGATTTTAGAAGAAAGTTTAGTTTGGAAACTACATTAGATGGTAGAATAGCTGTTGAAAGGTAGAGTTTCAATTTTGATTTATTCTAAGCTAAATAACTAGATTTTAGACAATTTTAATTTAGGTTGTTCGTTTAACCAGAAAAATAATACATTATGATCGAACCAGAGATAGCTAATTATAAGACAGATGAAGCTAGGGACAGCGTTGCGTATATATAAATAAATTATGATATCAAACTTGGAATATAGAAGAGAGAACGCTAGAAGCTAATTGTAGAAGCATTACATGTTAACGGCACTGCGGAATGTACCCGAGTTATAAAAAAGTATCCTAAGTCAGCTTATCAATATTTTGTTTCAAACGTGATTAAATTGCCTTTTACTCCTTATTTTACGAATTTCCTACATTTTTACCTTCGATATTTTATTCTTCGACTACTTCCTTTATTGCCAATACATTTACACCCTCGCTCTTAATTAGTGATTCAACAAACACATGCTAAGTTGTGACGTGCGATTTTAACCCTATAATTTAATTTATCATTTTAAATACGGACATTCGTGAGCTCAATGAATTCGAATATCCATATTTATATTTATCTCTAACACGGCGATGGCAAAGTTCACTGGTAGATCCGTGAGTCCGCTCAAAGTGGGAGCTTTGATTGGCTCAGAGAAGAATCCGCAGCAGCCCATACAAACAGACGAAGGAGGAAGTTGCTTTTTTGTATGAAACTGTGCGGATTCTTGTAACAAATTAAAATAAAGATACTCTCAAGGCAGCGACCGCATCGATAAAATATACGAAAAACAAACTTCGGTTATTACCATTGAGATATTTTTTACATTCCATACCGTAATCCTCTCCTTTGATCCGCTTCGCATGCGATATTATTCCTTTTCAAACATTTCTAATACTAGAAATACAAAATTTAACGTATTTACAACCATTTTTAAAAATTTCCCCTTTAAATTAACTTTCATAAGTACACTCTTGCAGTCGCAGTCGAAATGTACATTCCTTATTTTAAGGACTAGAATTATTTGGGAACGAAAACCTACGAGAAAAAATCATAAATTCTACATCCAGTTGGTACTACATTGTGTATCTTCTGGCAGTGTCTTCTTCTCCAGGTCTTGTGATGCTTCGTGACCGCCAGGATACTAGACTGTTCTCACCGTGGCCATTGAACTGATGAATACTTGGTGATGTTTGGGTTAAAGTATAATTACATGATGATGCACTTCCCCTTTTCGGCCCAGGGGTTGTTTTTCTTGTCGGGAGCGTGTATGAGAGGGTCGTTTTTCTCATTCTCCTCCACGTACTCCCGCATTCTGTAAATAAATATAAATTTTATAGAACATTGTTTAATAGTAGCATTCTAGTGTGCCTATGGGATATTTTGGCACAAATGATTGTCTCTGGAAATATATAAGCGAGACCTATGTTCAGCAGGCCCTAAGGCTAAAATGATGATGATGATGGGCTTAGGGCCACTAACTTTATTAACGCATTTAATCCATTCGGCTACAAGATTATAGAAGTTCCTTACGAAATTAATCTATTCATGCAATCAAAACTTCGCTCTGCTCTGCGTGGTACGGGACACATTCGATCAATTTTCTATCCATTATTTATGCTATACTAGCTTACGCCCAGGGCTTCGCTCGCGTGGTACCATCTAAGATAAAAAATAGCCCCTATGTGCTATTCCAGACTATAATCTATGTCTGTGCCAAACATCCAGATCCGTTTAGCCGTTCTGGCGTGATTGACTAACAAACATCCATCCATCCAAACTTTTGCATTTATAATATTAGTAATATAAGATAAGGTGTTTCATACTATGTATTCTATCCCGAAAGGGGCTTATTCTAAACTACAACTATAGAAAATTCGTCTGAAAAAGTTTTTTTTTTTAAATCTGCTGATTTGGACTTAAATCAGTTCTAACTCAATTATTGTACTACTGTAGAAGCTATTTTGATGTTGAACTTCTTGAACGTTTACAAAGATCAAAACAACTGATTTTAAATCTGAAAAATACCGATATTTTTTTTGGCAAATTTTCTTTATTTTATTTGTTATGGACTGGCCTCATAGCTCAGTTGGTAGTAACTCTGCCTTCTGCGCTAGAGGTCGCGGGTTCGATTCCCGCACTGGACAAACATTTGTTACTAACACAGATGTTTGTTCTGTGTCCGGGTGTTAAATATTTATCTATTATGTATATCAGTCTCTGGTACCCATAGTACAGGCTATGCCTAGTTTGGGATCAGTTGACCGTGTGTGATATGTCTGGAATATTTATTTATTTATTTATTTAGTTGATAGAATAATCCCCTTTCGGGACAATATACATTAATATGAATCGCCTTGTAGAATTATTGCAGACTAATAATAAATCATCTTTATTAGAATCTGTCGAGGAAACAGTCGGCTATTATTTCGCTGTAATATTGCTACACAAAAAAGCTTTTAGTGTCATGAGTGGGCTTTTCAAAACAATATCGTACCGTGGCACTTCATTAAGAATTACAGACAAGACTTGCAGACTTTATTAAAAAAGCAGATGTTATGTTAAACATAATACTGGAAAAAACGTGAAAGAAGGCAAGCAACTGTGGAATGATAAATAATACTGAACCATTTGATTTCTGGAACGGTGGTTAAGACTGTTAAAAATTGGTTACCTATTTGGCATTTAGCCTCTGATTAACTCGATGTTTTGGAATAATATTTCCTTCCGTCTAAAGCCGCGTTCAAGTCATGTGATATGTCCTTGATATATCATTTAAAATGCGTTTTAATATGGTCCTTACGTCTACTGAAAATTAATTTTGAGCTTTTAGTGTCTTGAGTGGCAGGCTTCAACAGGCTTTCAGAACAATATCGTAAATTTATTAGCAAGTAAATTTTTAAATCATTAGTAAATTTATATGAACTACATTTTGTATTAACTTTCGAGGTATAAGGCAAAATATAAATCAAGTATAGTATTGTAATATTTGTAGTTTTCCATAAACAAAGATGATTAGAATACAAGAAAATGTTTTTTACCTAATTGTATGTGTCAAAGTCAAAAGGCGTTTATTTCAATAAAATCACTGGGATCACTTTGAAACGTCTTAGAAACTAGGTGAAGCTATGCCTGTTTCTCGCGATCAAGCCGAGAAGATGGTGTCTGTACAAAATGATTCATAATAATGTACACTACCCCGAAACGGGCTTATTCTACACCCAATTGTCCATTAAGTTTGTTCTACGATATTGGAAATTCGACATTAGTCATTGAAAAAACACTATGCCAAATCAGCTGTTTTGGGGTCAAAATGATTGATCTTTGAATTTAATTCATATACCAATTAAATATTCAATGAAAAGTGCGAAAAAATTGATTATTAAAATAATGGTTAGTCGTTTTTAATATTTTTTTTATAGAATAAGCACATTTCGGGATAGTATACAAGTTGTATTGTTTCACAATCACACTTTTGAGAATTAACAGTAGTTAGATACAATACAAAACTGAAACTGACTGAAATACATTTAATAGACTTTCCTAACTAATAAATTTTCAATTATTATAATTAGCTTTAAATGAAGCGTAGGTACCTAGTCGAAACGGCTCCATTATATTTTTAACGATCATTAAAACCAGAATCGTTAACTTTTATGCCCGAAGTCGTTAAAATGAACAACTGTACTGAATAAAAATGTGGTACCTTCATTATTGTTTGTTTTATGGTTTGTCTTTTTGTCGTGAATATTTCTATAATGTCATTAGTTTCAGTAAAACTTTACCATTCACCCACCAGTCTATTTACGTAACTGATTCTCTAAAATAATAGAGCAAGAAATATTTAAAATATGCTAAAAAAAAGTTTTGCAATCAACTACATACACAACCTGAGTAAAACAAGTTACCTTTGTAAGAATTTACCTATAGTTAAGTCTCATTTTGTAGTCAAGTTGTCTCAAGTTGTAGGTTAGTGGGAAAGCCTCGGAAAGAATATCATTCCTAACCTTGCTCGTATGGGAAAGAAAGGATACGAGTTAAATAAATAAAAATAAATTATATAACACCCAACAGTCACATACATAGTCCTGACCTCACACTAGGATTCCTAGTGTCTTGGGTATCAGAAACGTGTACCATGGTAACACAGCATCTAGACCCAGAACAAATATTTGCTGATCATGCAATAATTTGTCCTGCAGCGGGAATCGACCCCACCCCGTCTCAGATGGGCAATAATGGGCATTCGCCCGCTTGTTGCCTAAGAGTAAAGCCACACGGGCGTTGCCGGTGCGTTGCGTCGTCGCATCGCAAAGATTTCTCCAGGGCAGGCAACGCATTAGCAATGCTTCAGGTGTTGCAGATGTCAATAGGCGACGGTAACCGCTTACCGTCAGGTGGGCCGTAAGCATGTTTGCCTACGTATAACATTTAATAAAAAACCTATTGAAACTGATTGTGATTGCAACGCACTGTGTGGCATGTCACTGTGAATTATATTCAAAACGACGCAGCGTTTGCACGATGCGTTGCCGGTGCGTCACAACGCACCGGCAACCATTTTGTGAAAAAGGATCATCGAAAAAAATGATAGGCACCAAGCCGTGTTTGTTGCCTGATTCTTCTAGGCTTGGTCGTGAGGAACAGGCATAGCTTCACCTAGTTTCTAAGACGTTTCAAGGTGATCCTAGTGATTTTATTGAAATAAATGCCTTTTGACTTTGACTTTGACAACGCATCGTGTGGCTTCACTCTATATAAGACAAAGATACCAAACAAAACTCGCCAAGGTAATTGAGATAGGTATCAGTCCCAATATTGGAATACTTAATAAAACAATCAAGGTAGCCAAACACAATTTCGGAAATCCCCTCTGTCAACAATATGGATTCCCATTAAGGCCCGTGAATTTTTAATCAGCGTCTGATTGGGTCATATGATTGGTGCGGCCAATTTATTAACTTTAGTCACTATATCCGATCCGATTATAACTAAAATTTGAACTATTAACTACTAGGTTGAACCCGCGGCTTCCCGTGGTACCTAGATAAACGTAGCCTAAAGGCTCTAGGTAAAAAAAATTATTGAACCACAAACTTCCAAAATTCTCAAAACTTTCACTTTTTTATGAATAAAATATATTTCATACATTGTTTCCAAAACACATGTTGTATTTCTCGAATGCATGACCGATGATGACTGCTGCCGTTGCAACTTGGCTGTTTTTAGATTTTTCACCATTTTTATATTAAACGTACGAGAAGTTCGCCATCAAGATTGCCTCCTTAAACAACTTATAATTGAGTTTGAACTGATTTGACCACAAAATATCAAATTTTTGCTCAGAGTTTTTTAAATGATAATTGTCTATTTCCAAAAGTCGTAGAACAAACTTTATTGCCAATTGGGTGTAGAATAAGCCCCTTTGGGATAGCACACAAATTATGAATCAAAGAAAGAAAGAAAGAAAGAAAGAAAATAATTTATTTCCCGTCACATAATGAGATAATAATTTTAAAAACTTAAACTACTAATCACCTTTTAGTTAACTGTTTTTGTGTATTTTTAAATATTGTTGGTTCATGTCCAACAATATCTAAAAATACACAAAAACAGTTCTATGTTTTTCCTCAACTACCTGAAATAGTTTATTTACAGGTAGGTTTTTTTCATCCGTTCAGTATGCGCAGGCGAATACCGAATACTAGTAAACTTTTGAGAATTTGAAAAATCGTATCGTACGGTATAAAGGCCCATCGGACTGTCCAATACCGGACGGGTGGATTAATTGGCCCCGGGCTCGATAAATCTTTCAGTTCGATATTGAAGTTAAATCACTTTAATGTATAACCGTATGAGCTGCGTGCGGAAGTTAATTTAAATTGAGTTTTATTTTGTTAGTAATAAGGAGGATTATTTGACGGAAATTGCTTATGGATTAGGTGCGGAAAATTTTAGAAATGCAGTTAAATTTCCTGGTTCTTTGTTTTGTTACACTTTTTTTTTTAATATTCAAAGTCAAAGTCAAAGTCAAAAGGCATTTATTTCAATAAAATCACTAGGATCACTTTGAAACGTCTTAGAAACTAGGTGAAGCTATGCCTGTTCCTCGCGACCAAGCCTAGAAGAATCATATCAATTCCGGACATATCAAACTGGGTCAACTGATCCCAAACTAGGCATAGCACTTATCTACATCGTTTCTTATGATGATATTTATGTTAGCTACTAGCGCGTATCCTATTCTACTAATATTAAAAATGCGTAAGTTTGCGAGGATGTTTGTATGTTTGTTGTTCAATCACGCCCAAACGGCCGAACGGATTTAATATAATATATCTTTGTACCTTTCATCTGGAATACCAATTTTCGTCTGGAATAGCATAATATAGGCTACTTTTTATATAGGTACCACTCTAGAGAAGCGCGGGCGGATGCTAGATAATAATAAATTCACTCGAATTTTATTATAGCTTCATCATCATCATTTCAGCCGGAGGATGTCATCTGCTGATCATAGGCCTCCCCCATAGATTTAACCCCGGCAAATAAAGCTATTGTTGATAGGGAACGCTGCTGCCCATCCCCTAGCTTTTTTTTCTCTTGGTTGCCTCTTACGACATCCACGGTATATAGTATAGTAATATAGTAGGTAATTGAGAGGCCTATTTTTCAGCCGTGGCCACCATGTCTACATAAAATCTCTTAGAACGGTCTGCAACATTTTCGGCGGCTGAGTCATTCATTCCATGGCGTCGTTGGTATTGCATTGCCGATTCTAGTCAAAGATGCGCGTTTGAATCCCACTGGTTTGAAATTATTATTATAACTATCATTTAAAGAGCGATATAGCTAGGCTAACGCCGAATCCTTTAAATAAAATAAGTACATATTATTAAAAATTCTGGTGGGTAGGTACTAAGCACGCAGATATTTTTCCCACTTTCATCTATTATCATATTAAACCCTTTTATCTATACAATAATCCGCCAAGTACCTACGACGTAATAAAAACGATATAGGTACCTTTACATTACCGTACTTATTTCGGTCACCTAATAGATAAAAACCTTAGATAGAGAATTTCATACTGTGCCAATGTACATACAAACAAAATCGTAAAACACTCCACAACGAGTAAATAATCGTAAAGTTTAAAAACCCGCGTTATAGGTTAAGCCTGAACTTTGTTAAGGTAGATCAGATTTTTATCAAAAATGGCCTTTCTCTAAAGCCAACTTCACGCATATTAAATGTTAGGACTCCAAATAAGAGTGTGTATGAAAATGGTCAAACTAATCTAGGAGGAGGTAGGGCACAGCGAGATATTCTTGCTCTAAATTTGAGCAGCCCGCTTGGAGAGGTACCTGCGCCTTACAGAAGATCGCAACCAAATAACATTATTTGTTTCAATTAGTGTTGTGTTCCAGCTGCTAGTGTTGTGAGTAACATGCAGTCCCAGTCTCCAAGTTGTAATAGATTGAACCTGCTTACGCTACCACTATCTATGGCACTCTATATTATTATGTTTCCTGCGATAAAAACCCTCATAAAATTGATTTTCAATATTGCAAGCGATAGAACTCACGCGCGATCCAAAATAGCCCATAACGCATTGTTATAGATACTAGATTTATTTAACTGGAGCGGGTTTTATAGGTACCGTTGTAGCTGTAAGTGTTGTAACTAGGCCACCTAAGGCTAGAGTTTCCAGTAGGTATAGCATGACGTCTGATTATAAATTATATGAACACATACAATGACGTTATAAACTCGTTCAAATGCAAGCGTTTCAGAACTATTTTACACAAATTTGAACAATAAATCGTTGGGACTTAAAAAACTTAGTTACCTCAAAAGTTTGCTCGAGGAAAACTCTTTTAAGGGTTAGCTTAACTCTATGTGCTTGTATTAGTATAAAATATTATTATATGTAATAGTAGTACAAATGAAAGTGTTTTTTCAATGAAATTAAAAATTTCATAAGTCGTAAAACAAACGTTATTGCCAATTGAAGTGAAATAAATATTCCGGACATATCAGACACGGTCAACTGATCCCAAACTAGGCATAGCCTGTACTATGGGTACCAGAGACTGTACCCATAGTACAGGCTATGCCGGCTATAGGCAGGCTATGTACATAATAGATGTATTTAACACCCAGACACAGAAGAAACACCTGTGTTAATCACTCAAATGTTTGCCCAGTGCGGGAATCGAACCCGCGATCTGTAGCGCATAAGGCAGAGTTACTACCAACTGAGTCAATTGGTTATAAACTACGGCCCTTAAGTCATAATATTAAAAAATACCTCAGTATTAACGAAAGTTAAAGATGGCTGAATTACTGCTTTTGGACATCGTAGCTTCTGAATTCCCGCTAATTTTATATTACGCGTGAGCAATAAAGTATAAATGGTCTTAATTGGCCTAATTTGGACCACACAGATTGAAACAAACTACCTACGTTTGTTGTTTGTACCTACCACCATATTAATTATTACAGTTTAACAATGCAAGCAACAAAAAACTTCTTGCATCGGAAAATTGCAGTAGGTACAGTCTAACATTATAAGATATTTCTAACTCTAGTAGCACTAAACGAAACTGTAAGCCCCTTCGTCTATGACGCTACGCAAAAGTGACGGAACTCATTAGAAACTAGATTTGCGGACTGATTGGAAACTCTGACTCGTCCACGACGTTACTGGAATTTCCTGAAACTCAGTCACTCAGTACACGATTTTATGTAGGTAAACAAAGTTTTGAAAACGAAAATAATTGACATGACTAGTGATAATTCGAGCGATGACATGGAATTATTACTTCTCCAGTCACATAGACGTCAGAATCACTTATAATTACTTTTTATTCGTTCATTTTTCAACAGTTTCTCGAAACCAGTCGCCTGGCGACCAGCATGTCGAGTCGCCAGGAGACTAGTTACAAACGCGTTCCTTTTAAGTAGCGCCGTGGACGGACGCGCATTGAAATACTAGTGCTATCGCAGTCAGGCTACTCATAAGTGACTACAGTTTCAGTCGCGTTCCTTTTGAGTCGCGCCGTGGACGAAGGGGCTAGGACGATGAAGAAAGAAAAGATTAATAAAGTCTTCAAACGGCTTAGTAAAAAAAGACATCCACGGTAAACATCATTTCAGAACTCAAAGGGGGTAGTCAGGCAATTCCAAACATTACGAAATCAGATAGCTAGAGAGGCACATTACACGTCCCAAGGCCCCGGTCCACAACAATACAATTATCGGATTCGCAGCAATAAGGGCGGAATCACCCTGCGACGCACTATGTTAAACAGTGGGGTAGTAGGGTAGTCTGGCCGGGGTTCTTGTCACAAAATGGCGGCAAAATTGATGCTTGTTCCATTTATTTAATAATTTAATCATCGGTACGAAGTCCTTGTGGTTATTTTGCGCAAAAAGTGTTTAAATACGGAAGCTGCTTTTCTCAATTTTTGAAAAATATGAGCGATTTTTTATCTCATTTTCTTTAAATATGTATAGTAAAAAAGATTATGCAAGTGATTGTAGGTAATGGTATTTCATTCAATAAATTTATAAGCAAGATAAAGCGTAGGTACTATAGAGTAATTTGGTAAGTAATTGTACACAAAAGAGCCTCCTTGAAGCACACTTAATCTTTTCACCACACTATTTCTTTACCCGTCGATCGCAAGGCCTTTAGGGTCACCAAACCATAACTTGATTACTGATCAGATGTGGAAAGCAAGAAAAGTGAAAAGCCATTTTCATAATATTTTTCTCTTTGAACAGGCCTTCACCTAGTTTCCTCCTAGATTCTAGTGATTTTATTGAAATATTAAACGCCTTTTGACTTTGGCTTTGTTTTGATAATCCCCTTCCGGGATAATATACTGGTAACGGAACACGTTGTATACTGTTTTTCATTTTACTGTGAAGGGGGTGAGTTACCGAATCTCCCCCACTTGTCACTTGCCAAGACGGGGAGGCTGGGGGTTGTTTTTAGGTCATTGTTCACTAAGTGGCTCGTATGGTGTTATAGTATAATGCTGGGAAAGAAGTTACTTTTAGGGTTCCGTACTCTAACAAATAAGACTTCGGTATCTAAAGGTCTATCAGTTCATCGCAGGCGACTGTAAATAAGTCATGTTATTGGCGAAGTAGAAGATTCAAGGTAAAAGGCCGCGAGGGCGAAGCCCTAAACTATGGACGGACCATGTATCGGAACACCTAGAGATACCAGCAAGCGCAGCTCTGCAATGGGCAACAGATAGAAACCAATGGAGATAAGCAGTTAATCAATTGCAACAAAGGTATCGCGATCTTCAGTAATGAAGAAACGACGGAGGAGGAGGAGTGGCGTGGCCAACAGCTCCGGTGAGCGTCCTAAATCGCCTTATAAGAATAAGTAAGTACTATATCTTTTATTCTTGTAAGTTTTTTTTTTTGTTATACTGAGGCAATCAGGCTTACGGCCAAAGTCAAAGTCAAAAGGCATTTATTTCAATAAAATCACTAGGATCACTTTGAAACGTCTTAGAAACTAGGTGAAGCTATTCCTGTTCCTCGCGACCAAGCCTAGAAGAATCAGGCAACAAACACGGCGCGCGTGCCTATCATTTTTTTCGATGATACTTTTTCACAAAATGGAATTTAAAGCTTCAGTGTGGCCCTCCTGATGTTAAGTGGTTATTGATATCAGTAACACGTAGAGCATTGCTAATGCGTTGCCTGCCGAACCCCTCCCCCCCTAAAGAGCTCTGGCAATCTTACTCACCGCAGGAACACAACACTATTTGAAATAAAAATGTTATTTGGCTGCGATCTTCTATAAGGCGGAGGTACCTACCCAGGCGGGCTGCTCCAATTTAGAGCAAGGAAAATCTCGCTGTGCCCTACCTCCTCCAAAAACGTATACCCTTTCCAAGCACTGTTTATTAATCATTTCTGTCACATGGCCCGTACCATCGACTTTGCGATTTAATTTAGGCTGTGACGTAAGTTGACGGTCTCAAAGATGTAAGGTTCAAATTAGTGTAAAATTGTGCTAACATGCTTGTATTTGAGTGGCAATAAGACATCATGGCAAGTTGGAATGGGCGTGAAAAGAAAAGTAAATAATGTCATGTGACAAGAAGAGTATTAAATATTAATGTGGATGGATCAAGGAGTAGACCTCCTCTACGAAAATATGGCGGAATTTTGTAAATATTTCCATGTTTATGTATGATTTAAGTAAAAGCTTGTGTTCTATGACTTTGTATTTGGTTTAAATTTGTGTCCTCTGTCTGTGTTTATCAAATGACTTTTTTTCACTTTATATAGGTTAGAAAGTAGTGAGTACTTATGTGACATAAGTACTCTCTACATGGAAGAATTATAATACCTACTTTGGTCTCGCGATAGTCAGATAATAGGTACAGGTGCACCAAGAGAAATTGCTACGGAAAATAAAAGAAAGAGCTTTTATCCACTAGCATGATAGACTCAGATCTCCAGGAGATGAGATGCTATTGAACCCTTTATATAAAAATATGTTCACTCTTTACCGTTTATATCTTTTTAAACTTATAAGAAGTATCTACACGTACCGTATATACCAATAGTCACGTACATAGTCTGTATAGAGCTCCTTTTGGGATAGCTTTCATATTATGAATAACCTTGTACCTATAACCCATTAAATTATTTAAGCTAAGTAAAATAATATTAATATTACCTAGACTGAAGTAAACAAGGATAATAAATGTTACAAAACATAGTTACCTACATACCGAGTCGATTATAATTTACCTTAAGCCGTGTTGGCCTAGTTGGGTGGTCCTTCGGCATTCGATCTAAAGGCCATGCGTTCAAATCCTAGTCATGAACCAATGCACTGTCTGCTCGAAAAATATATGTGCTCATCAATACTTGTTCTTTTTATATACTATATTCTAATAATAATAATAACACTCAACAGTGACATACATAGTCCTGACCCTACACTAGGATTCCCTGTGTAGTGAGTATCAGAAACTACGAGTACCATGGTACCACAACACCCAGACCCGAAACAAACATTTGCAGACCGTGCAAACTTTTGTCCCGTGGCGAGAATCAAACCCCTTGCGTCTCAGACGGGCACTCGTCGGCTGCACCACTGAGATCATAATCATGTTTAGTCGTGAAGAGGTAACAAAGAAATACACGGAGTTACTTTTGCATTTATAATATTACACGCTTCCGCCCGTGGCTTTGCTCGCGTGGTACCTCCATAAATAGTAGCCTATATGGTATTCTAGGTATAGAACTATATCTATTCCAAGTTTCAACGATATGGGTTGAGTCGTTTCGGCGGAATAACATCCAAACATCCTCACAAACTTTCGCATTTATAAAATTAATAATAAATAAATATTCCGGACATATCACACACGGTCAACTGATCCCAAACTAGGCATAGCCTGTACTATGGGTACCAGAGACTGACATACATAATAGATATATATTTAACACCAAGACACAGAACAAAAATCTGTATTAGTCACAAATGTTTGTCCAGTGCGGGAATCGAACCCGCAACCTCTAGCGCAGAAGGCAGAGTTACTACCACTGAGCTATGAGGTCAGTCAAATTAGTAGTATACTATGGATGCCCAGCTTCATGAAAGCTGTCTTGGCCTAAGAGAGACATATGATTTCACCGCTAAGAGGAAGGCGACCGAGTCTATTTAAAGTATGCAAATTATGAAATAAAATTCTTTTAACTATCCACATGGCTATACATCACTCCGCGCTGTTGCGCTATTTTTATACTAAAACAATAACTTGCGGTACCGACGTTCAATATTTGGATGTGTTTTATGCTATCAGACGTGTGGTTACTGAGAAGATTCTATTTTTTTTTATACTCTCTACGAAACTATTTTTGAGAGTTAACAGGTATTGCGAATACCAGATATCGTACCTTTAATCGAAGCGAGTGAAAGATTCTATGAAAATAAAATTCGTCTGATGTCAGTGTGAGTGTAGTGACCATATCCTTAATTTAAAATTTTAGTGCTAACCTTTTCAAACGAAAAGGAAAGAAAGGAATAGGAATTCAATAGGAAAGCAACACATTGTTAAAAACTATATAAGTTTCAATGTTTTTTTCAACTAACTGTGAGGAACATTGTCTTAAATATTTTCAGTTTTTTTTGCATTTTCTACATTTTAAACACCAAAAGCGCTACCTCAGCGTTCCGATTTCAGCTTTACACCTGGTTCATACGACGTGCGATGTATCATCTAAATGTATTTCAAAATAATCCTTAACTCTACTGAATAAAGTCAACTTGAGTTTGAAGTTTAAGAGGGCTTGCTATATCGTATGTCAAATGTCAAATTCAAAATTGACTTTATCCAGTAGAGGTAAGGAACATTTTGAAATACATTTTAGATTACGTATCACACGGTTTTATTATAATAGTGTTAAATCAGGAACCAAACTTCACCATATAGATTAATCTACCTATTGATAAGATAATTCAATATGAACCTTATGATTTGATGAATACCTACATTCTTTTGATTACCATTAGGTATTGCTATTGAAAGTATAAATTATTACAATTGCTTACGCCCGCGACTTCACTCGCGTAGTACCTAAATAGAAGCCTATATTATGTTATTATAGGTAAAGAACTCTATCTATTCCAAGTTTCATTGAAATCGGCTGAGCCGTTACGGCGTGATTGAACCACAAACATCCGAACATCCTCACAAACATTCGCATTTATCTACGAATCTTAGGGACGGCTGAATTTGATCGAACGTCAACTAACGTTATCACGTCTCCGCTACCCGTCATATTACGTTCGTCACTTCTTAAGAAATAGTTATTGAGCAGTTATTAACACACAATGGTCTTTGTACCATTCTGAGAATTTTCCGATTAATAAGCGCATAGCGCACACTATGACCGCCAAGAATTGCATATTGAATCCAAGAAAATGTAAGTACAACCATAAAGTCATCAGTGTAACGTAGTAGGGTAGGACGTAATGGATACAGTACAGAAGCCGAACCGAATGCAAAATCAATAGGTATGTGATACAGTGATATGGCAAACACTTTTGTGAACGAAATCATAATGACAACTTAGGTAGACACAGCACAAAAATATACTGAAATTAGAAAAAAAAAACATAATCCTTAAATCGACAAATGCCTACCCGTCCACTGCACCAAGCAATACTACACCCCATCGCGTTACGGAAAAGCACCACAATCGCGTGACACAACAGGAACCACTCCCGGATCGCCTTGTACACTTCACATGACGTCACTGCGCGTTTTTTTTTAATAAAAATAATTTGGTTACTCACGCTGCAATGCTTTTAGATAGTGGCCAGCGTTCCATCGAAGCTTGGTACTTCATGTTTTCAATCTGCTTCTTCAGTGCCTCTTTGTCCATGGCTGCGAGTATACTGGGGTCCATAGCGCAGAATCTGTGGTACGAAACACGCACACATATAAAACGCTGTGTAATGCCCGTTGTACGTATCAGGGACGCGCCGCGTACAGTCGCGGCGAAATACGGTAGGGATTGTGGAAGGTGATCAGATTCGGCGGTTTGTGGTCGGTTTGTTCTAGCGGAGTACGCTTTGAGCAATGTTTTGTGGTTAGACTGAATTGAGAGACTGTAGGCTCACGATATTGCTTATAAACTTCTTTGTTTTAAATTGGTTTGGGTATACATGTAAAATCTAAAGTAACCTATTAGATTTTTTATACAAGTCCAACTTATTAGAGAGTCTTAACATGAAAGAGATCTAAGCTCGTATCGTCAGTCGCCGTGGTAATAAGATCGAAAATTTCTAAAAATGTATGTATCGAATTTGACCTCAATTTCTATGATATTATTTCTGTCTGTTAGCTTGAGGATAGTGAATTTTTTTAACATATAAATATATCGAAGCTCGCCTCATATTATAACCATTCATCTCTGTTTGAAATAATACACTTAAGAATAACAATCTTCTTTACTAGCGCTGAGAATTATAACAACTGACAACAACTTTACTCCGTGATCATGGCGCATGAAACTGTGCCGAAATATCGGGAAACAAACACCGGTAGCGAAATAAACCGAAATGAACTGCGAAGCCAGATTTTCCGGTACCGTTATATTTATCGGTAGAGAAATATTCGGGTAGCCGGAATTTATCGGTATGACGTCATATCGTTATTTAAAGGTACCTATAAATTCCGGTTATTCATTCCCTGAAATAAACTCACAAACCATGGTAAATATCCCGTTTTAAGTGAAAATTATGTTCATTACCATGATAGATTCTAAAATTCATATTCTTTATGGTTTCAATTATAAGTAGAGTCCGTCATCTTATTTAATAAGATAACTTACGCTCTAATTGATGTTTGAGGATACGATTCTGAAAGGTAACGGCTTCTCATATTATTGAGACCATCTCAAATAGTGATAGTGGTCTTTCAGTATTCGGGCGTAAGTCAATTAAATAAACGAATTACTATTAACACTTTTATCATTAACTGTACAATGCTACCCGTCTCACTCATTCAGCAGTACTAAAACTGTGCTTGTGTGTTTGGCGTTAGTGTGGACATGCGCGCGCAACACTCCACAGTTTCTATGACAACCCCTTTACGTACACTGAGGCTAGCTTGCGCCAAGCGAGTTAACATTACCCGTGACGTTTTAAGCTCTGTTCTCTAAGGGTGTAAGGGTGTTTTTTCTGTGTTCGACTATTTGTAAAATTAATGAATTAAGGCGTAGGTAATACCCGGCAGTTCTTAGTTCTATTGTTTTCGCGTAAGAGACAGAGAGGGCGTTGAGTGCAGTTCGCGTCAAAGGTATCGATAACCACACGTAAAAGATTGATATACTTTTGACTACGTGGCGACGTGGGGGTACTGAAGACTGAACTCATAGCTCAGTTAGTAGTAACTCTGCCTTCTGCGCTAGAGGTCGCGGGTTCGATCCCCGCTCTGGACAAACATTTGTGTGATAAACAAAGATGTTTGTTCTGTGTCTGGGTGTTAAATATGTATATCTATTATGTATATCAGTCTCTGGTACCCATAGTACAGGCTATGCCTAGTTTGGGATCAGTTGACCGTGTGAATATGTCCAGAATATTTATTTATTTATTTAATAGGCCCCTCCATATCTACTCGTGGATGTCGTAAGAGGCGAGGAAGGGAAAAAAAGCTAGGGGATGGGCAGTAGCGTTCCCTATTTTAACAATGATATGTCTAACTGCGCTTGCCCAGCGTGGTGAGTATGGGCATTTCCCTTCCACATGTTAGGAAGTCACTCTGGAAATTAATGGGGGAGTGCGATGTTCAGCAGTGGACTTCCAACGGCTGGAATGATGATGATGACACCTGGCTCAGCCTTGGCTTAGCCTCACTCAGCCCACAACAATGAAGTTTTACATAATTCATGTCTAAGTGGTTGTCATTATAAGTTAGCATTATAGTGGAACTTGAAGACTCGTCTCAAGCATCAATGAGAAATTATTGACGTGCCGAGACTATGCCTTATAATTCTATGCAAAACAAAATCAAAGTCAAAAGGTTTTACTTCAGTTAAATCACCAGGATCACTTTGAAACGTCTTAGAAATTACACATAGTACAGTGTTGTAGAAAATACTTCTGACTGACTTTTGTTCAGCAGGATCATTTTAAATGGAGGAAGTTTCACACACGCTTTTTGGCGAGAATTGCTTGCGATAATCGGAAGGAGATAAAAAAAGTTGCATTGTGTAACCTACACATCCGATCCTATAATGTCCTAAATAATCCTAGTGTGGGGTCAGGGTTAAGTGAGGCGGAGTTAGGGTGTGACAGCTAAAAAATTAAGATTATTTAGGTTCTAGGACATGTCGGTATCCTCACGATGTTTTCCTTCACTATTTGAAGGCATTATTTTTCCGAATGGAAGATCTATTCATACCGGGATTCAAAGCCACTACCTTCGGGTCGGAAGGACTCCTTACCTACCACCACTCTACCAGCTCTATCTTTTGCCAAGTAAATAGCTCATACGTGGCTACGTGAGTAGATAAGTACCTTATTATTCTAAACTTGGCAACACTAGCTCGTTACTCGGGATTAGCTTGCTCTTGTAACTTTATAATTGGACGTTGTTTCAAGGTACATAAAACCGAGAACAAAGAATAAAAACATAATTCATACAAAACCATAGCCTCTATGTCTGTGAAAATACAGTTCAGTTTTACAACGAGGTAGGGCACAGCGTTTTCCTCGCTCTAAATTGGAACAGCCTGCCTGGAGGTGCCTCCACCTTACAGAAGATCGCTGCCACACTATTTGAAACCAATGTTATTTGGCTGTGATCTCCTGTAAGGCGGAGGTACATACCCAGGCGGGCTGCTCCAGTTTAGAACGAAAAAACTCGCTGTGCCATACCTCCTCCAAAAAATCATCTAATTCTATCATTATAATAAACATCTATACTATTATATTAACGAAGAAAACACGAAAAAAACGGCTTTAAAATTACCAATTTTTATTCGCGATTTTTTCTTTTTTTTGTAATTAGTACCATGGTCTGAATGCACTGTTTCCGTTTTAGGGAATACTCTAATTACACCCGTTATTATATGGTACGTTTACATAATAAGATTATTCTTTATAGTCTTTATCTCGGTCTTTTGTCCTCTATTTTGCCGTGTATGGTGGCCCTGAAAAGGTCCTCGCTTTAGACATCTTCAAAGATCTGACCGCCTGGAAATCTGAGAGGAAGTTAACCATTCTTAGGGATACCATATTTTTGGGTGATACAGACTAGTAGTACCTACCTAAATAGATTTATCGTCTGAAAGCGACTTGAGAGAGTCCAACAGCCATCTGCGTAGTAAAAGAGTTACAGCTCTAAACAGACAGATGTACAACGTAAATTGTTATTAGTAAAGTTTTAAGATGAATCATGTTTTAGCTCTATTATTAGAATTATTTAATTAGGGCGATCTATCTCGTCTCTCGTTCAATGTCTCAATCAAAATAGAACTACGAGTACAAAACTGTATAAAAACTAAATTCGTGTTTATAGGTAAGCCGTGTTCAAACGGCACGCGATATCTCTTTCATATGTCATATAAAATTCGATTTATAAATATCCTTATTTCGATAACATTTTTCCTACTATTTAATCCTACTAATATTATAAATGCGAAAGTTTGCGAGGATGTTTGGATGTATAGATGTTTGAATGTTTGTGGTATGATTGAAAATCACGCCGTAACGGCTCAACCGATTTCGATGAAACTTGGAATAGATAGAGTTCTATATCAAGAATAGCATATAGGCTACTTTTTATTTATGTACCACGCCAGCGAAGCCGCGGGTGGAAGCTAGCTCATGTAGTAAAGCTTAAGTTTTTGGCCTCGTCTTCGTTCACTCGGTGTCCAGATAGATATAAGTTTCAAATTGTCAGTCAGTCAGTCAGTACGAGTTTTACATATTTTGATGATATTAGGTGGGATAGAAACGCTCCTAGTCTTGAATCGATTCAAGAGGAAAATGCATAAGCTCCTTTGAGTTTTACCGGGAAAAGTATTTTTCATTTCCAATTTCAATCAAATGAAAAAACAAAATCTTGTTTTCTTCGCATTTTCTTTGAAACTTTCTATTTTCCGAGTACTTTTGGAACACAGATTGGAAAGCCGAGGGATCAACGTCGTGTGTAGTAAAGACGAAAATGAGAGAATGGGGTCTTATTTGTCCTATTTATGACACAGAATACAGATTTGTAACATATGGTGTTTTAAGTGTTTTGCGGGATGTCGGTGGATGGAGAAGGCTCAAGACCGTTCGTCATGGAACTCTTTGGGGGAGGCCTATGTCCAGCAGTGGACTTCTACAGGCTGATGATGATGATGATGATGGTGTTTTAAGTCCACTTTATAATTATCACCACTACTTTGTCCCCTTAGATGATTGGCATATAATAAATATTCCGGATATATTCACACGGCCAACTGATTCCAAACTAGGCATAGCCTGTACTATGGTGACCAGAGACTTATATATATAATAGATAAATATGTAACACCCAAACACAGAACAAACATCTGTGTTTATCACACAAATTTTTGTCCAGTGCGGGGATCGAACCCGCGACCTCTAGCGCAGAAGGCAGAGTTACTACTAACTGAGCTATGAGGCATATATTTTTAATGTATTGAGTTAGAAGCTATATTTTTTTACAGCACTATAAACTGACTGATTTTTGATCCTGTCCTACTAATATTATAAATGCGAAAGTTTGTGAGGATGTTTGGATGTTTGTGGTTCAATCACGCCCAAACGGCCGAACGGATTTGGATGTACAGATACCTATAATAAACTAGCTATATTATATTATACTAGCTTCTGCCCGCGTCTTCGCTCGCGTGGTACATAAAACGTAGCCTATTAGCTAATCTAGGTAAAGGTCTCTTTATAAAAAATAAATAAAATAAAATAAAAATAAAAGGGCATTTATTCACCAAGAATCCTACACACAGCTATAAAAATACAATTGGTAATTTACAAGTTTTGGTATGTATGTAGGTAGACAGGTGAAATGGTCGAGGGCTCAGCTACGCTGCTTTTCAGCCTCGCCATAAAATGTCTGCTGTCGTCACAGCAGGTTTGATCCTCGGAAGCCATCAGCCGCTATCAGGCGATGAAGAGAAGGGCATAGATCATTATTATAACCTATGTAAGTAGGTAGGTAAGTATGGTATAACATCGAGCTAGCAGCAAATGGCATCCGACATCCAGGATAAAATAAATTTGTGTGAAACTATAGTACAATATTAGGTATAACGCAGCTAGGCATACTGTTCCACCGATACATGCTATATATTTATAGTCCAAGTTTCATCGAAATCGGTTGAGCCGTTACGGCGTGATTGAATAACAAACATCCTCACAAACTTTCGCATTTATAATACCTATTAGTAGGATAGTCTGGAATAGCATTTATGCTACTTTTTATTTTCATAGGTACCACGCGTTTGTTGCTATATAAATCAAGTTGATTAGCAGTTATTAAGAAAAAGGGTCTTGACAGACAGAGAGACAGACTGCCGGATAACAAACGTATCCTTTGGGTTCCGTTTTGTCCTGTTGAGGTACGGAACCCTTAAAAAGTAATGAGTAAATGTATTAAATATTAGCCCTGAATACCGCAGTTTGCGGTAAAAAGCCTTCAAAGTGGTATAAACGTCCCTTGAGGGAAATAATACTGTGAACATTGTATTTACAAAGCCAACTAGAAGTCCTTGAAGAGTAGGTACTTTGTAAATGGACCTCATAACTTACCCTATATAAAGCTGAGAACACACTATGATACACCTCGCAGAAAAATCTTTAAGCAAAGGCCCTATTCTGATATCTGTGTTTCTCTTTCATAGTTTCAGCCGTTCGACGTCCACTGCTGAACATGGCCTCCCCCACTGACAGAGCGAATTCCTATCATGTGGGGGGATTTGCCCATACTCACCACGCCGGGCATGCGGGTTGGCGAGCGCAGTTAGAGCTATCGCTGTTAAAATGAGGGACGCTGCTGCCCATCCCCTAGCTTTTTTCCCTTAGTCGCCTCTTACGACATCCGCGGATAGGTAGATATGGAGGGGCATATTCTTCAGGCAGAGCTACCACGGCTTCAATTTTACATGGTGAAGTAAATTTAAGAAGAATTGGTTAAGGAGAAGATAAAAATAACTCACTTTCTGTTCTCTTCTTCTCAGTTGATCCTGAATCTTCAGGGTTTGTAGAGTTGATTCAAATTTCAGGAGTTCTGAAACAAAATATAATAATATATTATAGATGATAAGACACATTAACTATGTTGAAGAATATATATATCTCGGACAGCTGATATCACCAAAAGAAAATATGAAGAAATAAATCGAAAAATCGGAAAAGGTATTGGGGCCTAAGGGAAGTGATGAAAGACAGAAACCTAAGCATAACAACAAAGAGTAAACCCAAGAGAAAATAAGAGGAAAAAAGGTAGACTACAAAAAAGATGGGACGATGATATCAGGCAAGTTGCAGGCGTAACATGGAGTAGAGTAGCTAGAGAGAGATCAGAATGGAGTAGGTTGGAGGAGGCCTTTGCCAATTGGCAAACGGACTTACAGAAACTAAGGAAGCACCAAATATGCGAAGATTTTAATTAAGTACTTTCAATATGTGTTTATATACCAATAGCGTAAGAAACACAATTGTAAACTAACGTGCGAATAAAAGGCTTTATTATTATTATTATTATTATATATAGATGATAAGAGGCTCCGTTTTTAGGTTCTAGGACATGCCGGTTTCACACGAATTTTCCGTTTGAAAAATCAATTTATGCACGACCGGGATTAGAAGGCAACTACCATCACTCCACCAGTGCTTTTCAGTCTTAAATTGAAAAACAATTTCAATTAAGAACTCGCTCCGTTTGGCCGGTCATAAATCAAATTCAAGTACTCATGCATATCCCACTAATAGCCGACAATACTCACTGATTTTAGACGTTATTGTCTAGGGTAATATGGTTTAGTTTGGTTAACCATTATCAGGGCCACTCACACTCACGCCTCTAATAAAATTAACCTCTTGTGGTTATTATTATCAACGGCTTGGCATTAATTATCAGATCGATAGGCCGTGGTTCTCGATAATTTTGTCACGTGTTTGTAATATAATTTTTTTTTTTTTTTTTTTTTAATCATTTTACATTTAGGTAACCAATTCTTACGCCATCGCGTAAGAATACTCACTGGCTGGTTACCTAAATGTGTTTTTAAGCCCATCGGCTTGCAACCTGTTAGGTATAGAATATTCACGTTTTCATGCAAAATGTTGGCATATACAGTAACAACGGACATTCCTCTGACTACCCCTTAGTTATCTTCAAGGATCCGATCACTTGGAGATATGGGAGGATGTCTACCATCTACAAGGATTAAAGTCGGTGGGACTTTTTTATTTAATAATTATTATTTCGTTATTTTTACTATATGTTTTTATTGTCACTAGTATTATTTAAACAATCCTAAACCTAGAAAACTAGGATCAGTAGGTAGTTGTTATTAGAAACAATATGAGTATGTCATAATAATTAGGAAATTAATAATTTTAATCTTTAAGGTTAAAAAATAGATAAAAACGACAATACCTGATAGCTTGAAGGTTACAATAATTGAAGAGTACCTAGTAAGAAGGACTTTAATCACAATTTCACAAATGCCAGACTCAACAGGTCTTTTAAAAGAGTCTTTTTTCATAGTCCAATAGCTCAAAATTAAACGAAGTACCACACAAAGTACACACGGTCTTCAAAAATTAAACCTACATACCATTGCGTGATAGACCGTCGCTCGGGTCGCAACAAAACTAATCTAATTAGTCCTAATTCGATTACAGCATAATCCCTCACTAGCCCACAAGCACATACACATAAAACCACTCACACACTGCGAAATGAGGTTACATTCGCTGATTCAAAATTCGAGTTGATTTTTCCGTAACTCGTTTACTTACCTAATTGATTAGTAATTTTCCCCGCACTAGTCACGCACACACAGAACCGTTCACTCACACGCAAGTTGGGGTAAAGTTCGCGCGTTAGTTTTTGAATTTCGAGTGTTGTTTTTTTTTTGTACCGTGGGGTAATGGACAGATCGTTCGGCCTAATGAAAAACCAACCGACTATCTTGACTGCCAGTGATATAATACTAATAGTATGTGTTCGCTGCCGCTCTACTCTACGCTCTAATTGAGTAGAATGTATCATGCAACAGTAGATTAATTTGTTAAAAAATATAGGTCTTAATACCGTTTGTTCGCGTGTGGGAAGCTGGATAGAGCTAAGCATAGAAAGTGCGCTTAAAATAGATGAAATTAGCGTGTAAATTTAGCAGTAATGTATTCTGTTTATACATTACAGAAATCGAGAGAAATATTTCAGTTGAAATACATTGTTAATTTTAAGTTACCTACATAATTGTTATGCTGTGTTGGCCTAGTGGGAGTTTCCCCGACTTTCATTAAACTATGAAGGAAATCATCGTGAGGAAACCAGTTTTCTTAAAGTGGCGATGGGCTAGAACCTGTCAAAATGTGGGCCTACTACCTAATCTTCAGATGCCTCTACCCCTTTAGACATCATCAAAGAACTGAACGCCTGGAGATCAGCGAGGATGTGTTCCGTTCTTAGGTATAAAAAGCCGTGAGCCAATTTATTTTTTATGGGTGGGAAGAAAGTTACTTCACGTAGGTTGGAACTACATTCTCTACGATATAATAATATGTTTATTTTGTTGATAGAATAAGCCCCTTTAGGATAGAATACTCGTTACGGAACATGATGTATTCATTTATTTATTTATTTATTTTATTTAATACTTTATTGCACACACATAGTACAGTTGCACAAAAGGAGGGCTTAATGCTACAAGCATTTTCTAACAGCCAACCTCAAAGGTAACAAGAGAAAAAGGTCAGCGTGCTAGCTGAAAGTAGAGATAAAAAGGTGGAGAGCTGACAAAGAATAAAAATAACTCCAAAAAATAATACAACCTATACTACATATAAATATCTATATATACATATATATATATATATATATTATTAAGCTTAAGAGTACCTTCATCATCATCATCATCCACAGCCTGACTGCTGGGTATCGGCCTATTTGTATGTGCCATTCTCCTCGATCCTGTGCAAGCCTCATCCAGTTGCGGCCCGCGATGCTTGCGACATCGTCTGCCCACCTCGCTGCTAGACAACCAACGTTCCGATATCCAGTTCTTGGATGCCATTAAGTTAACGCCTTACTGTCATCACCACGCATGGTGTATTACAAATTATATTTTTTTATTGCAAGAATGATCACATACTGTTGTGAGCCGACCATCTGTAGACAAGGGCTGACACACAGCGACACCTCATACTCACACATGCAGGTCTCGTGTCGTCTCTCGCGATGCATATTGACCGTTTAATACTATGAGCTATGTACCTAGATGCAGTTTGTTTCCACTGAACAATACGACTGCATAGCTGTCATTGCCTATTGATCGAGCGAGCGAAGCAAGCACCGATCTCTCAAACAACTTGAGCGTTGTTGGTTTGTATGTTTATAAAACTTTCAAACTGTCAATCTATATGAAAATATAGAAGGGGTCGAAATGGAGGTTTTTAAAAAAAGCAATACAAAATATTGTCGTGGTTTATCATATTAAAGAACTTTGTTCGTACATTCCAAATTTTATTCAAGGCCATACACCTGGTTTTTGATAAACAACGAAAATATTATCATTTATAAACGAATATAACGTGAGCTCCCTAGAAGACTTCATTATTTTACCTGAATGCCTGTATGTTCATTTGGCTTGGTAGCCAATCTAATGAACATGCTTAAGGTGAGGGTTAAATTGTTGTTATGATTTTTAAACTGTTTTTTCTCAATAACCGGAAAACGCACAGTTTTGATTTTTATGACAAAGATAACTTGAGCATTTTATTTACCTAAATCCAATACGAAAACGCGCTTGGTAAAACTTTTCTCGATAGATTTATTTTTTAAGGTTCGGTCCTCTGCGACAGTTTTTTTGAAAATACTCAGAAACTATCAATCATAAATAACTTTTTTTTAAATATTGTGCTAGACAATAGCATTGAACCTAAATCCAAGACACTTTTTTTTTTAATACTTAGTTTTTAAGATAATCGATATTTTCTTATATGTCGCTTACGTCGATTACTTTCGAGCACCTTCTAACGCTTGCTTTCTCTTTCCGCATTCAATTATAGTACGTACCGCTGTCACTTTCTTCACTCCGCCCACTCGACAGTTTATTATGATTCTCATATCGCCTTAAGATGTGATTTTCAAAGTTTATCTTAATTGTGCCCCAACCATCATCGAACCAGCAACTCTTACCAGACATAGTACCTAACAAAAACTCTGATTGGGGCGAACCACTAGTTAGGTGTAGTTGGTATTCGATATTTACCTTTTTAATTAATCGTGGTATATTGGAACCACACAATCCTCTATGGCAGCCGCCGACAAACACAAACAGATGTAGTGCAGCACGAGTTTTGCTGCAACACCCATACCCCTATAATGGAGGTAGCCACCCGTGATTGATGTGAAAACGTTTATCATTTCGGCATAGCTGTTTCATTTTAGAACTAGCTTCTGCCCGCGGATTTGCTAAAAGGTATTGTACAATTTTATCACGTAGTGAAACTCCGAGAACATCAAAATTCTTCTTCAAATACTTACTTTTTTTTTTATATAACTAAGGTGGCAAACAAGCATACGGCCTCACCTGTTGGTAAGCGGTTAGCGTAGCCTATGAGCGATTGCAATACCAGAGGCATCACGCACGAGTTGCCGACCCCGAACCCCCCCACCCCTAAAGAGCTCTGGCAACCTTACTCACCGTAGGAACACAACACTATTTGAAACAAATAATGTTATTTGGCTGCGATCTTCTGTAAGGCGGAGGTACCTCCCCAGGCGGGCTGCTTCAATTTAGAACGAGAAAATCTCGCTATGCCCTACCTCCTCCAAAAAACTGTCTCATAGCTCAGTTGGTAGTAACTCTGCCTTCTGCGCTGGAGGTCGTGGGTTCGATTCCCGCACTGGACAAAAATATGTGACTAACACAGATGTTTGTTCTGTGTCTGGGTGTTAAATATATATGTATTATATATATCAGTCTCTGGTACCCATAGTACAGGCTTTGCCTAGTTTAGGATCAGTTGACCGAGTGTGATACCATCTGGATTTAAAAAAAATAATAGGTCACAAGGTCAAATAGGTAAGGTGATTCCATTTATACCATTCCGAAAAAGGGTTATTCTATCAACAAAAAGAAACAACTAAAACATCAATATTTAAAAAAAAGCCCAATCCTTCTCAAATTAACTCTTTTTGGTATTAAAAAATACCTCTATCTTGTAATCTTTATAACTAATTACTAAACTTACGTGAAACTTCTGCAGCTGTTTTATGTAGTAATCTTGATGCAGAACTCTTCACCAAGATTGCTACATAAAACTGCTGATTCATTGAGTTTGAACTGATTTGACCCCAAAACAGCAGATTTTTCAAAGAGTTTTTTAATGAAAAATGTCGAATTTCCAAAAGTCGCTAAACAAACTTGGCAATTGGATATATAATAAAAGCCCCTTTCGGGATAGCATACATATTATGAATCACCTTGTTTACAAATATACAAACGTAATATATATATATATATATATATATATATATATATATATATATATAGAGCCTGTGGGAATCCTACTAATATTATAAATGCGAAAGTTTGCGAGGATGTTTGCATGTTTGTGGTCCAATCACGCCCAAACGGGCCAACGGATTTGGATAAAATTTGACACAGAGATAGATTATAGTCTGGAATAGCATATAGGCTACTTTTTATGTAGGTGCCACGCGAGCGAAGCCGCGGGCGGAAGCTAGTTATAAATAACCCGCGATCGTGATTCGTGATCGGGTGAAAAGACGCACTGCCGTGCTTGAAAACAACATACCTACATACTAACTTCCTTACTGTCTGATATTTGGTTTAAGAGGATACAAAAATCAAAATAAATTGTCAACTGGGCGGAGTGAAGAAAGTGACAGCGCTATGTACTATAATTGAATGCGGAAAGAGATAGCAAGTGTTAGAAGGCGCTCGAAAGTAATCCACGTAAGCGAAATATAAGAAAATATCAAGTATCTTAAAAACTATCTATTTTTTTAAAAAAGTGTCTTAGATTTAGGTACTCAATGCTATTGATTAACACATTATTCAAAAAAATATTATTTATGATTTATAGCTTCTGAGTATTTTCGAAAAAAAGTGTTGCAGAGGACCGAACTTTAAAAAATAAATCTACCGAGAAAAGTTTTACCAATCGCGTTTCTGTCTTGAATTTAGGTAAATAAAATGCGCTAGTTATCTTTGTCATAAAAATCAAATCTGTGCGTTTTGCGGTCATTGAGAAAAACAATTCAAAAATCATAATCAATTATATCCTCACCTTAAGGCCAAAAGACGAAGTTTTATTGCTAAGGCGAGATCAATCCGAGTTCAGAAGTTTGGAGCAAAATTAAATGATGTAAGGAGATTTTCTAAAGGATCGTAACTTATCTGTTCAAAGTTCGTAAGCTTTTAACTTTCTTCTCAGAATGAAGTTACTCCTTTGTATATTGGAAAAATAAATCAAAAAGAACAATCGTCATCATCGTCTTGCTTATATTGTCACTAATTCTTTCTTGGTCATACCGTGTTAGGTCGGTGACCAGGTTGAGGTACGGTGGCCCCGAAAACGGCCTATGACCGCCGCTGAAGAGTCAGTGTAGTGAAAGGATTAAAGTGCGCATCTAAGAGGCTTTCGTGCATATGTCCATGTCCAACTTTTGTGTTCTGGGACATATTGGTTTCTTTACGATGTTTTTCCTTCAGGTTTTTTTCCTGAACTTTTTAATTTTTTCCTGAACTACGAAGTTATTGAATGAAGCCAAAAAAAGAGCTCGCGTTATATTGGTTTTTATGTAACAATTTTTGTTGTTTCTCACAAATCAAGAAAGAACCAGTGACTCTACATGAGACTTTTTTTTGTGATTTTTTTTCTTGTTACCTTTGAGGTTGGCTGTTAGAAAATGCTTGTAGCATCAAGCCCTCCTTTTGTGAAACTGTATTATGTGTGTGCAAGAAAGAATTAAATAAATAAATATAAGACTAGTACTTATAACGTTTTAGAACTATAACAGAATGTAGAGCATAGCGGAGGTACTCAATAGTCTACAGTACAATACAAACTGCAACAAAGCCGCGAAACTTGCCTTAAAGTTAGCAATATGTTCTGTAAGCGTTATAATGGAGTGAATACGTTAGTAGGGCTGCTGATGAACATAAAATCGAAACTTGTTCATTGTACTTTTCTTGGTATTCCTTTATCAGATGATGACATCGGCGTGGCTGACGGGCAAAGCCAGGCTGAGATGCAAGAGGCTGGGCGCGATTCCCGTGGCGGGATTTGCGGATACAGCATGCATTTGATCCGTCTTGGTGTTGGACCGAGTTACTCAAAGCTTCTGAGACACACGGCACAGTGACTCCGTGGGTCAAGTTCCCATAGTCCGAGTTAAAGATCGGAAATCTCATCATCATCATCATCATCAGCCTGCAGAAGGCTACTGCTGGACATAGGCCTCCAGCAAAGAGTTCCATGACGAACGGTCTTGAGCCTCCATCCACAGACTTCTTGCTACCATCACAATGTCGTCCATCACGGGGGGCGCCTTCCAACACTGCGTCGCCCGATTCGTGGCCGCCATTCGAGAACCTTTACTCCCCAACGGTTGTCGGTTCTGCGAGCTATATGGCCTGCCCACTGCCACTGCCACTTCAACTTGCTAATTCTGAGAGCTATGTCGGTGACCTTGGTTCTTCTACGGATTTCCTCATTTCGGATTTTAACTGTAGTGAAACTCCGAGGATAGCTCTCTCCATAGCCCTTAGGAACTCGGAAATCACAATAGAAGGAATTATAAAAGGAAAATTATAGTCTGTTGGATAAAGCTCTGGAACAGCTAATTGTCTGAAACCACCAGCTTAAAAGTGATTAATTGGTTACTAACCTAAAAAGGTTTCTATGCTTTTGAATAGTAATTAATATGACGTCATTTTGATTGAGCCGTTGATTTAAGGATGTACCTGTGACTACCACGTTTAGACAGATTGTACATTGATGTGACAAGATGATGAAATCTTACAGAAATGCCCACTCCCTGTCAGCCCTGCTGAACAATCGTCCTGACAGTGATTGTTCAAGCGACACGGGTTTCAGTAGGTCTATACAATGGCCCGCGAGCCACATAGAACCTTGTCGCTCTGTGTACCTATTGATTACGATATTCATACAACGGCGATTTTAAGAAACATTTCCTATGACACAGTGGTGTAATTTTTTTTATTCGGAGTTCAGAATAAGAATTTTGCCAAATTTATCGCGAATCTTAATCGAATTTTAACGTTACTAAATTCCATAAAGCCTCCTCATCACACCTCCCTAAAATCAGATGTTGCCACCAAAGTTCTTCTCTCTTTCTAAACTTTGAGGAAGAAAGGGAACAAAACGGTTACTTTAGTCATGACAAGGGCTCGTGGCGCTTCGTAAACAACTTAGAGATTTTTTCAAATTTATTTTTTTCCAAAGTAGACACGTATTTTTATTAAATGCAGTATTTATCCTGGCACATATTTTACCAGTTATATTTTGTATTCATTATGAATTTCCACGGCTTTCCACTTGCTACGATCCTGACATACCTCTTTCTCTTCAGCCGTGGTCTATGCCTACCCCTCTGGGAAAAAGGCGTGATTTTATGTATGTATGTATGTGTGTGAATTTCCGTTTCTACATATATCTCATAAAACAGCCGAATCTAGTATATCTTCAGAGGGCAACATAAATTGTTTGGAGATCCCTTGACGACAAAATGTCGACGAGTTGTACTGAAAAGAGCAATTTAATTGCTGGTATAGGAGCATCCTTCGCGATGCTAGTATGCCAGTCTAATTATCTTATTGTTTGTTCCCACAATAGGTCTGGCCGAAATACCTACTTACCTACCTATATAATTTTACTTCTACTTCTAGTTCTACTTATTCTTATTTTATTTTATTTAATTTTTTTTGATCTACAATTCCTACCTACCTACCGACATCGACTAAAGAACGCGAGAAATGCAGCACACTACGATCGTGAGGTCGCCGTAAAGGGTTCCATCTGAAAACCAGCGCCGCTACACTTCGTGTGCGGCATCAATGCTGAGATGGAACCTTTTTTGGCTCACGCATGCATCGGTACGGACTAATGAATACCCTAGTTTTGTTACTTCCTACCTACTTTTGTTTTGTTTTGTTTCCCCCCTACCTTTTGTATTGTAACCTGTACCTTGTGTCTTTATTTTTTATTTTATTAGTTTGTGCTGTGCTTGTGTGTCCAAAATAAATGTATTTTCTTTCTTTCTTTCTTTCTTTCAAATACATACCTTCGTGCCATATGCTGTAATGTTCAAACAAAATCGATAAACAGACAGTGCTAGTAAACAGCCCGCGACTTTGTGCGCGTGATATCATTTCCTTGTCATTTTAGATTACGTGGTTGAATTTTACTAAACTATTATTCAATAGTATTATTATACCATTCGATTTTAATTTTTTAGGAAATTTTATCACTAAATGTGTCTAAAAAAATACCTAGGTAAGATATTAAACTTTGGTGAAGACGGGCACAATACCAAAGAACAAATTATAGGCAATACTTATATTAAGGAATACCTATTTTTGGCAGTGCAGGCCCCGGCAGAAGAATAGTATTGGTCTCATAGCTCAGTTGGTAGTAACTCTGCCTTCTGCGCTAGAGGTCACAGGTTCGATTCCCGCACTGGAAAAACATTTGAGTGATTAACACAGATGTTTGTTTTGTGTCTGGGTGTTAAATATGTATCTATTATGTATATCAATCTCTGGTACCCATAGTACAGGCTATGCCTAGTTTTGAACGTGTATGATAATTATGTCCGGAAAAAAAAGGCCCCTCTATATCTAGCTAGAATATACGAATGTAGGATGTTATATCAGTGCGAATTTATATTCCCAATAGTAGTTAATGCCACTAGCGTTCACTCATCCATTTAGTGACCGCGCTGAAAGTTGCTTCACTAGCGAACAAAAAATCCGTCTTTTCAGAAATTTTCGAAAGGTTTACCAAAATAGCTCCATATCCTTAAATCTAAAAGTACCTAAAATATGTTAAGGCAATCACGTACGCGCCCTCGTAAACATAAACCGTTTCTCATTGAGTAGAGATTTCTTCATTGCGATATGATCGGAATTCTGCCATTTGATTGGCTGTTATGCATTTAAGGGGACGATGTGTGAAAAATTTTTGTTAACCAAGATTATATTCTTAATTATGACATTTCTTGTGTACTTATGACAATGTGTGTAATTATGACACTCTTTTTCATGCAGCGAGTAAGTTGTCACACGCAGGTTTTTTAACGGCCCTCTTATAATTTACACACTTCTCGTTACTTTATATTAGTAACACGTAGAATCTTTTAAAATAGGGTAAAAAAAATGCCATGATGAACGTTCTTGAGCCTATCTTTCCACCTTCCCGCAACCTTTACAATTTCGTCAGTCCATCAAGTCCTGTCCACACTGCGTCATTCTGCATCACTGCGTTCTCGTTCGTTCGTTCCAGTTCGGTTGAATCTCTAGGTAAATTTCCCTTAAGTAACCTTTTCAGAAACATTTCCCCCGTAACGAGATTGACGCCTATTCAATTCCATTACACAATTCACGGCACCTCTTAAAATTAGGGGTAGGGAGGTACGGTCAACCAATTTGATTTGTACGCCGCTGAAGAACCTTTTCACACTCAACCTACGGCGCAACGCGTCATCCCTGGATCAGCTAGATAAATTTTTACACAGAGGATTATCAACTTTCCTATCACAACATTAAAATAGAATATTATTATCAATCGGTTATTTAATAGAATATTATAGGCCGGTTAAACGATGTCTCAACAAAGTCAAATTCAATAGGTGTTTATCCCAATAAAATCACTAAGTTCACTTTGAAACGTCTTAGAAACTAAGTGAAGCTACGCCTGGTCCTTGCAACCAAGTTTAAAAGAATCAGGCATTTTACGCAGCTGCCGATCATTCATAAAAAAAGAATGACAACAATGAACGATTTAGTTTGAAAAGGTTCTACAGTGGCCTACGAATCAAATTGGTTGACTGTACATGAGTTCTTCGTTTAGAAATTTGAGGAGGGTGGCGAATGGCTATTATACTCCCTTAGAGAAGAATTGATTAATGTAAAAATGGAAAACGTGTTCATACTCGTACCTAGGTAAACCGGGTTTTGTGAAATGTTTGACAACATTTAGAAGAGCTTTAAGAATAAGATATTTTTTACAAAAACTAAAAACCGACTTCAAATTCCCGAATATTTACAAGATTAATATTAACCTCTTGTTTTTGTTATAAACCCCTTTGCGTTTTGCTTACCTACTGAGGATGACACTGGCCACCTACACTTTCGAATAAAAAACAAAAGTAAGTATGACATCCATTCATCATCAATAATAACTCTTACGGTACTGACTGACTGACTGACAATCAAACGTAGTGGTTTTATTCTCTTTGAAAATCAACGCAGAGCCTAACCAAAATCCTAAGAGTATGAAATTTGCAGGGTGCACTGAAAGGAATTCCCGACACACAACCGCTGAGGTTAAAGTTTATGTAAAAATAGCAGCAATCGAACAAAGTCGCGGGATTACCATAATATTCACCGTCGACAAAAAAAAAATTCGGCAAGTCGTGATTTCAAGAGATGGTGACGTTTTTTAAGTTTTACGGGACAAGTAGCAATCCCTCAGGAATTAAATTAATATGGGACCACCCCGGAATCATACTCCATACACCAGCGAAAGAATCATCAAAATCGGGTTACTATTGGCGGAGATATCGAGTAACATACACACAAAAAAAAAATACAGCCAACTTGAGAACCTCCTCCTTTTGGAACAGCCTCCTTCCTCCAGGGCAGGCAACGCATTAGCAATGCTCCAGGTGTTGCAGATGTCAATATGCGACGGTAACCACTTACCATCAGGTGGGTCGTAAGCCTATTTGCCTCTATACAACATAAAAAAAATATTTTGAGGGGGTGGAGTATGTTTATCATTATTATCAGCTTATCAGCCTTTGGACGATTACTACTAGACTTAGGACTCCTGGATTTCCAGAGCGATGGATCTTGTGCGGCTTGCCCGCAAGCCTTCCAGCAACCCAGTGGCAGCGTAGCATGGGTTGGAACCCGGGGCGGTTTCCTATTGAGCACCCAAAAAAAAAAACAACATTTACGAAACATGACTTTATTTTGCTAAAACATTCGATAACATTATCAAAAATTACTTTCCTGTCGGTCTGGACCACCTAAGTAGACCAGCGGCATGGGGCCCGGTGTCCTGTAGCACAGGTTTTTAAAACCTTTTTCAGGCACCGGTCTCTCACAAAACAGGTTAACCAATGTTAAAATACTTACATTCTGCTGTATCCAATCCATAACTGTTAACCTTTGTTGAGAGAAAATAAATACAAATTCTAAAAAAAAATACATATTCTGGCTTATTGTGGATTTCCGACTGTGACTCCAACTTCTGATCCGATCAAAGTCATTGACCGGCTACAGCTGCGCAAGTGAGTTATCACACCTTGGTGCTTGGTACCCGGGGCGGACCGCCCACACCGGCCTCTCCCTTACGCCGCAACTGCACCTTTATTAGGTCATTTTACCATCTAATACAGGCCCATGCTTCGCTCTCAGGCAATGCCTCTCAGCAATCTTTATTAGATCGGTTTACCATCTGGCCGTCCTATGCTTCGCTCTCCAATGCGTGGTAGTGAGAAGTAGGTGGTACTTTTTGGGGCCTATATCTTACAGAGGATCTTCAATGAGGAGGGCGTTGAGGCTGCTACTCAGTTTTCATAATTTTTGCTGTCTCATCGTTCAATCTGTAACCTGTTTCCCTGTGTACTTTGTTCTAAATAAATGAATTTTGAATTTTGAATTTTGAAGAGGATTGCTTCAGTTTGATGATGATAATGGTGATTTTCGCAGACGGGCATTATGAAATGTGATTAGTTTGTATACTGTCTGCATACACACATTATATTAGTTTCTGTTTTTCGTACACCATCCCCTAATAGGGCGAATTCCATGAGGAATATACGAGCTTCCGCTATAATCTCCAATACTGAAGGATTAGCGCTGCACATTGCACACTATATCTAGGAACTGGGCAGAATGCACGCGGCGAAATCAATTAAGCCCCGATCTCGGCGGGCAGGGGTTCATTAAAATAGTACATGACGCAAGCCCGGGGCTTTCTACAGTGGCTGTACTACGATATATACATGCAAGGAAATTGTATAAAGGTACTAGGGTACGTGGTGCGTTTTATACGCAACGCATACATGCACGCAACGTAGAACGTACGTTTTTGTACAAAAGAAACTGAATTCGGACCAAGTAGAATTTATTGAAATTGAATGTACCGTGTATACATTAAACTTCAATGTATTCGACTTAGCGCACACAAACTCACTACGTATTCCATGTATTAAAATTTAAATCAGTTCAAAGTTTCAATATCAATTATTCTTCTGTTTTTGGTGTTGAAATGTTGATGAGAAACTTCTTGTACGTTAAGGGAGGATTCAACCAAACTTTATCCGTAGAATAAAATGACTATTTACTCTAGAGTAAGCCTGTTTTCGTTTTACCAAGTGCTATCCCAAGAATAACTCTACTATCCGAGATTATATCGCTATACCGCCAACATCCATGGGAATAGCAAGTTATACAGGGATTATTTTAATGGCGGCGGCCGACCAGCTGATTGCAACATGGCTTGCAAATAGGTTGAATACAAATAAAAATATCTCTAAGGCACGTCACTGCATGTGTCAAGCAAAGATAATTTATTTAACCACTAGTATCAAAGATTACGGCGCCGATGCCTACGCTCATTGTTTCTTGTTTTATAATTGTGTATTTGGTGATTTTGGTGGTATTTTATAGTGCTTATTGTGTTTTTTTGTTTTCAAATATACTTCTACCTACAGCCATGGAGCGGTGCGATAGCTGAATCCAACTAATATTAAAAATGCGAAAGTTTGTGAGGATGATTGATAATCAATCACGCCGTAACGGCTCAACCGATTTTGTAGAAACTTGAAATATAAATAGTTCTTTGTCTAGAATAGCATATAGGCTACCTTTTGTGTAGGTACCACGCGAGCAAAGAGTAACAATACCCAGTATTAGTTTTCGATGGAAAAATGCAAACTAAGTTTTCCGGGATTAAATTCAGGGAATAAAGTTATGACAGGGATTGTTATTCTGGCATAACATAGCGTTTGGTTAAATCCACCCTTATTATTAATTAATAGCAAAGTTGGGATAATTGATATCAACAAATTTCAAAATATAGAAACAACTATTATAATCAGATTGTTCTTGATTTTTTTTGTACAGAATAAACCCCTTTGGGATTACTTTACTTTTTTACCTTTTAATTACGGAACAGGATTTATAGATAAACCTAGAAATCAAAGTTTTGTGTTCGCAAGTACCTATACATACCGTTGCACCATTGTAGAATATTGCTTTGTTTCACACGTGATTCTGCTTTTAATCATGTGCCAACTCGCACGCTCGCTCGAGTTTTGGTAAGCAATATAAACGTATGTTAAAAAGCAGTGAAGAACGTGAAGACATAATTATTATAAACACATAAAATTGTTATCATGGAGAAGCCACCGGCTCCTGAAACACAGTTTTTACTAGTTCGGGAGCCTATGGATTCATTTACTTGTCCAATAATTTATGTCAATAAATAGCTTTTTTGTTTGTTTTGTATACAGCAAACATCATCATCTGCCTCAAGAAGTCCAGTGCTGGACATGCCTCCTAAAGGATTTTACTTAATACAACGGATCATACTATGAACGTAATCGTTTCGGTGTATCCAAAAAAATATTCTTTGTATAGTTAATATGAAACAATGCCCACTAGAACGTTCCGTCACCGACAAACACCGTAGCGCCCCATGACCGGACCGACCGCGAATTCTCGACGAGAATAATGATAGTTCTAGTGGGCACAGTAGCGTCTGGCAGAGTCTGCTACGTGTCTAATATTTTCAAAGCACGGTCATGGTATGTTACGATGTAATGGGCAACGTCCTTAAAGAGTACCGCGACGAAAGGTCTTGCGAATCCTCCATCCACCGTGTCATTTATGATAACTTAATTTATTGCTTCGTTACATGGCCGTGAAATATCAAATATAAAGCTTCATCAGACAAAGTCAATAAAGCTGCACGTCAACCAAAGCAAAGCCCACTCCAACCTGCCAATACGAGCGAATCGCACGTAAATTGACAGTTCCTTCCAACCTCGAGACATAATTCCTGACAGGCATTTCCAGGCCATAGACTGCACTGAAACATTGTCTGTAATGAGTGGGGAACGATGGTGAGGTCTTCTGATGGCTCAAGTTATGAGTAGTAAGCACAAAATATGTTTTTCTTGTATTTTATTGTACAAGCTTCCGCCGGCGGCTTCGTTCGCGTGGTACCTGCATAAAAAGTAGTATATATGCTATTCTCGGTAAAGAGCCTTATTTATTCCAAATTGAGTCGTTACGGCGTGATTGAACAACAATTAAACATCAAAACATCCTCACAAACTTTATATTTAATACTAATATTAATAACTACTAATATTATACTAATATTAATAACTACTAATATTATACTAATATTAATAACTTTATATACCTACTAATATTAATAACTTTATATTAATATTAGTAGGAAAGTTGGATAGTAGGATAACTTCCTGGACAAAAGGCTTAAATCTACAGTGTAGTACAGGGTACTTTTTCAATGAGTTTCCAAAAGTCGGAGAACAAACTTTATTGGGTGAAGCATACCCCTTTTGGGGATAGCATACATATTATATTATGAATCACCCAAAATTGTGGGTAGTATTTTATATTGTCGCTTCAGCTCATCACTCGCGCCTTGCCCATTAGCAGCCGCCCATCAAAGTCCACTTAGCGTATTCCTCGCAACCGAGCCAAAAGTGTTTTATAAACTAAGTATTCACTTTTCACTTAAATACTATTCACTTTACACTTATTTAAAAAGATATTCTGTGAACTTGAAATTGAACTTTTTGAAGTGTATTAAAAGTAATTATTAGATAGCTATTGTCGTGTCAGTCGAGTCATGTTAGTTGGGTCTTCGGCTTTCGATGCTTTGATCGTGGGTTCGATTGCGAGGAATAAAGTGTTTTATAAACTAAGTATTCACTTTTCACTTAAATACTATTCACTTTACACTTATTTAAAAAGAGATTCTGTGAACTTGAAATTGAAATTTTTGAAGTTTATTAAAAGGAAATATTAGATAGCTATTGTCGGTTCAGTCGAGTCGGGTCATGCTAGTTGGGTCTTCGACTTTCAATGCTCTGATCGTGGGTTCGAATCCCGATGATACCACCAAGTCATTTTTCTGGATATTTCGATCGTAGTTAATTAGAAAACGCTGACACACGTATCACATTATTTATTATAAAAAAAAATATTTGGACAATTTAATTTGTTGGTGTGTAATGCTAGCTGCACTAAAACGGAGTTTAAATTAGGATGGTTCCGTACATACCGAAAAACCCATTATTATAACCGCATTATGTGTTACAGTGTTCATTAATATTTCATTGCAATGTTGTATTCCGGTTTGAAGGAGCAGCTAAAATACAAGCAGATGAAGCCGTATTCAAATCGAAAGCGATGTCATCTAAAATTTGTTTTAAAATTGATCCTTACGTCTTTTGCCTAAAGTTAACAGTGTGTGTGTGTATTGGTGCATCCGGTCGTGCACCCATGTAAATTTTAACCCATGAGCTACTAATCGAAATTCAAGGTACAACTAGGCCCACACTTTTTTCGACAGTGTAGGTATACGCAATAATATTACTAAAAAGGCCATGATAGAACTGAAATCCAATAACACCAGTGGTCCGTAGCCGGCCCGTTACCGTAGAGTAGCGAGTGGTTAAGTAGAAACAAGCTCTTTTGACCTAGTGGCTAACTCTTTATTCATAATCATTTTTTTTTTTTTTTTTTTATTGGAGATGTTTAGGCGTTTGACCACCAGCTCACTTTTGCAAGTGAAATGTGGCCTAAGATGAAGCACGCTTTACCAGAAGGAACTTATTCACTCTAGATTTGAAGACTCCTAGATTGTACTCATCCGGGAAAGCAGACGCTGGCAGATCGTTCCAGTGTCTAGTGTCAGCTATGTCCAGTGGACTTCTACAGGCTGATGATGATGATGAAAGATAAATATCCGGCGAGTGGCGTTGGCTACTTAAAATCCAGGAGCAAAGTCAAAAGATGCTGCTGAAGAGCAGCAAATGCTGAGATGGAACCTTTTTTGGCTCACGCATGCACCTCGGCACGGGCTAATGAATACCCTAGTTTTGTTACTTCCTACCTACTTTTGTCTTGTTTCCTTCCTACCTTTTGTATTGTAACCTGTACCTAGTCTTTTTTATTAGTTTGTGCTGTGCTTGTGTCCAAAATAAATGTATTTTCTTTCTATCTTTACTAATAATAAATATTCCGGACCTATCACACGGTCAGCTGATCCTAAACTAGGCATAGCCTGTACTATGGGAACCAGAGACTGATATACATTATATATATATATATATATATTTAACACCCAGACACAGAACAAACATCTGTATTCATCACATAAATGTGCGCACCTCTAGCGCAGAAGGCAGAGTTACTACCAACTGAGCTATGAGGCCTGTCTTTCTTTCTTTAAAAGGTGTTTATTTCAATAAAATCACTGGGAGCACTTTGAAACGTCTTAGAAACTAGGGGAAGCTATGCCTAAAATATGTTTCGATGATCCTTTTTACAAAATGGAATGTAGAGCTTCGGTGTGGTGCCGATGGATCAAGGTGAGCGAAGCCGCGGGCGAAAGTTAGCGCATAAAGACCTTGCGAAATTCTTATCATCTATCCTTTCTGTCTAAAACAGGAAGCTAGATACTCTTTGCCGAAGCTATGAACCAATACAGAGTTATTGCAATGCGCCCATTCGCTTGCAGATCCAAAGTATTAAGGCGCTCACCATTTATTGCTTTATGGGATACAATATAGTTTAACATGAGTTATAAGTGCACATTACGGCAGTGCGGTGACATGGAAAATTTCCAATGTACAACATCATGAACCTATATCCTAGATACATTTAATTTAAATCGGAGAAGTACATATGCCTTAGCCCCTTCGTCCATGACGCTACGCAAAAGTGACGGAACTCATTAGAAACTAGAGTTGCGGACTGATTGGAAACTCTGACTCGTCCACGACGCTACTGGAATTTCCTGAAACTCAGTCACTCAGTACAAAATTTTATGAAATCAATGTTTTGAAAACGAAAATAATTAACATGACTAGTGATAATTCGAGCGATGACATGGAATTATTACTTCTCCAATCACATAGACGTCAGAATCACTTATAATTACTGTTTATTTGTTAATTTTTCACACAGTTTTTTGAAACCAGTCGCCTGGCGACCAGCATGTCGAGTCGCCAGGTGACTAGTTACAAACGCGTTCCTTTTGAGTAGCGTCGTGGACGGACGCGTATTGAAATACTAGTACTATTGCAGTCTGGCTACTCATATGTGACTACAGTTTCAGTCGCTTTCCTTTTGAGTCCCTCCGTGGACGAAGGGGCTTACGGACCACAAAATATTGATCAATGCAGTGAATTATACTCTGGTAAAGCCACAGACTAAATTAGTGCGCATTTGTCACAGATTAAAAAATTGTTACTTAGGACCAACACAAAACATTTGTTACAAGCGGCCGATTTTTCATCCAACATAATTTATAAAAATAGTGTTTTTGGAATGAAAATTTATTTTTATCAAAATAAGATATAGCCTTTGTTAAACAAGGATAGAGTAGCTTTCTATATGTGAAAGAATCATTAGAATCGGTTCAGTAGTGCCAGAAATTACACCCTACGTACAAAAACAAATAAACAAATTTACCTCTATAATAATAGTCTATGTATGAATGGAAGCTTCATATACCCGAGACTCTTGGGCCTACCTAGAGAGAGATCAAGTCGTATACCCTAGATCCTATAACACAACTTTCCTCAGTGAGTTAGAATTTTGCCATTGGGGTTATGAAAGAACAGTCTTGTTTCAAAGCAAAATATTTATTATCTTATTTAAACACAACTTAAAATGAAACTTTTCTTACAACAAAAACTTTCTCACTAATTCTTCTTATATCTGCTACTTCTTCGTTTTCAAGTCGATCTTCTTCTTTGTAGCTGACAGTGTTCTGGTGAGGATTTCTCGAGCTATAGCGTCGTCCCTTTCTTCTAGAACTTCAGCTAGTTCTGGGCACCATTGTGAGTCTAGGAATGAAACGTAGTTTTAGGATGTTACCTCACCAATCGATCAACCGCCGATCTATGGCTTTGATCGATAGTAGAATGCAATAGCCGACGTCGATCGAGAGGTGTTACCACACCATTCGATCCTCGATCGATCGATGGTAGAATGGAACAGTCGACGTCGACTGTTGTAAGTGGAAATAACCGTATTACCGACGACTGTAACTGTATGTGGAGTGACGGTTGATCGACGGCAGATCGATTGGTCATTGAACAGTACCCTACCCTTATAGATCTTCAAGGATCCGATAACCTGGAGATTTAAGAGGCTGCCTAAGAGAAAAAAAGCCGTGATAATTTTATTTTCACTGCCTCACGCTAATGCTTCGTAGCACTGAATGCTATACCATCAGTTGAGCAAGCGAACAGGTGATGATAGGCTTACCGACAAACAGTTTCTCCAGCAGTTGGCACCGAGTCCTCTGGCGTCCCAGCACGAAGAGTTCATTGTACTGCTGCAACTCTCGCATGCGCTCTATGGCTGCTTCTATGCGCGCGTGCCTGTCTTGCTTCGCCGCTTCTGCCATGTCCGGTGTTATGAGGACGCTGTAAAAAGTAAAATATTTCAATTAAGTTAAATATTCCTCTAAGATGAACTTGTTTCTTCAACTATACCAAAAAATCCTATGCGTCCAATACAAATACAATCATTTTATGTTCAGGATGCCGTTGAGAGTGCTTTTGTGGTGCCTCTAATACGCAAAAAAATGCGTCTCTCATGAGCAGGATACGCGGCAGTCAAACCAGTATCTTCAAAACATTAGCGGAAGAACCATTCACCAATGGACACAGGCCGTTTTCAGGGCCACCATACATCAACCAGTCACTGACTTAATACAGGATGGCTAAGAAAGAATCAGTGATACGCTATTTACCGTTTAGCTGCGTTTTGATTGCAATCGATTTAAAAGTTTGTCAGTATAATTATACTATATATACTATACTATACTATACTGACAAACTTTTAAATCGATTGCATCGCAGTATCTATACATGCTTCGTTATTATGACTCACACAGTATGAAGTAACTAAACATACTGCACTTTTAATGAGCAAAATAATAACTGGAAGTTTAGTTACTGCGTTAATGCTTACTGAAATTCGAGGTTCTAGAAGGAATTTTGATACGAGTGTAAGAGATAAAATATAGAGGATTCTTTAGTGATTACGAATATGTACGTAACTCAATTTCGCCCAAAATGCTAGTTACTGCACTCTCCATAAGGAGGGCAGAATTGGCCTCGAGGTTTCTTCTAATTCACCACCTATCTCAAGCAAAGAGGAAACTAGAAGCAGATTTAACCTTTCTTCTTCGTTCTTCTCTTTCATACAGAACGGTAAGAAGTATAGCGGGATGAATTTATCCTTGAGTTGTTCTGGCATCGAAAGGTATTTGGCTTCCTCTTCGCTTTCTACTGTCATCTCCAGCACTTGAAAGAAGATAAGAAAATAAATTTTGGCAGTCTTCTTCAGGCCAATTGTATAAAATACGAAATTAAAATGAAAAAAAAAAAAACTTACTTCCGCTTTCACTTGCTGGGGTTGGACCTTGTTGGACTGGAAGCTGTTCTTCTACATAAAAAATAAAACAAAATCGTTTATTTTTATTTTTACCAAATAATTTTTGCAAGAAAATAAAACGAATTCAAGTAAATATTTATCTATAACGCGGTATTTACAACACAAGTCTTGCACAGATACTGCAATACAACATTACTAGTACAAACCATTACATAAAGTTCCTACCTTTATTGTACGATATTAAGATTATTGTATAATATTTTGATTTATATGTGAATGCTTGTTCTGAATAAACATTTATTATTATTATTATTACTTGCAACTATTCCATAAAATACAAAAGTAACAGTTGATATATCTAAAGACCGTTGCAAGCGATCTATAGACAGCTTGATCCAGATCACTACCAGTCGGAAGCGTCTCTAAGAAAAGATTAAGTAAATTGGTATACAAGGTGATTCATAATATGTATGCCATCCCGAAAAGGGCTTATTCTACACCCAATTGGCAATAAAGTTTGTTCTACGACTTTTGGAAATTCGTCATTTTTCATTGAAAAAAATGACGAATTTCGAAAAAAATGTCAAATTTCGAAACTCTATGCTAAAATCAACTGTTTTGGGGTCAAATTGGGTCAAACTTAATGAATCAGCTGTTGTAGTTTACAATATTGATTCCGAACTTCTTGTTCGTTTAGTTATTACTTCTGAAGATGATAAAAATACCAAAATTAGCTAATTTGAGAAAGTTTGGGGGAAAAAAATGAAAAAATTGATGTTTTTTTTTTCGCTAATGTTACTTCCTTTCGTTGATACAATAACCCCCTTTCGGGATGGTTTACATGTTATGAATCACCTTGTATATATCAACTAATTTCATGATTCTTCATAAGGGGTAAAGGACGGTCCTGTATATTATAGTACCACGCGAGCAAAGCTGCGAGCAACAGCTAGTATTAACATAAGCCAACAAACTTACTCTTTTCTTCTTCACCAAACTCTTCTCCAAACATTTCCTGGAAGTAAACTTAGTAATTTACATTTTTGTTTTATTTACAGACAGAAAATTAAAACTAATAAAAGTTAATATTGATAATTTTAGCTGGGAGAAGAAATACGAAGATTTTTTGGCACAGTGTTAAGATAATGTACATAAGTGGAAAAAGGCTGTATTATTTATACCTCAGTCAGTGTATGCGTGCTTTCTGATGGCGGTGGAGGTAGAGCTTCCAAAAACTCTGTGCGAAACTCTTTCCTGCACAAAAAATAGCAATTTCAATGATGAAAAATAGGCCCTTCAATATCTACCTTGGACGTCACAAGAGCCGACTTAGGGAAAAAGGCTACAGGAAGGACAGAAAGGACAGGAATCAGCGTCCCTTATTTTTTAAAAAATTGCTCGAATTGCGCTGAACCCAAAATACCATCTACATTTCTGAGTTTTCCCGTGGATTTTCCAAAAAGTTCATTCATACAAACCTTCTCCAGACAATTACAAACACAAAGAAAAATAAATAGGCAAATCGGTAGAGCCATTCTTAAGCGATGCTCCGTTATACATGACATTGATTTTTATTTATATAGATTTTATCGTATTTTTCTAAACGTCACCTAATCTGTGCCCCTCTTAAGTTTCTGCCCGGCTCCTTTGCATCCCAGGCCCTCCTCGCCGCTGTAAACTCCAGGTCCCTCTCATCATCACGCCTCGCGTACGCACCTCCGATGATGGCAAGTGAACACTCCAGCTCAATGTACGCGTCGTCTGGGAGAGGCTGAAAGGCTGGTACTGGTGGGAGTGACGCTTTGTCTTTATCTTTCGCGGATGCAGGCTGTACAAAAACCAGATCTTTTCAACAAAGTCCTCGTACCTACAAGTAATTGAGTAACAAAGAACCATACACACTTTGATGCCAGGACAGCTTTGTACGACAAGGAGGGCATTATGCCTAAAAGTCAAACTCAAAATTGTCTTTATTCCAGTAGAAATAAGGATCATTTTGAAGTAAATTTTAAGCATATTTTACCTTTGATTAACGTCACACATTCCTAGCATGCACTTTTACCTTTGCTGGCTTCTTAGCAGCAACTTCAACTTTAGCATGCTCCTGCGAGTTTCTGACTTCATCCACTCGCTTCCATTGAGCCAACGTTAGTGGCCAGCCGGTAGGAGTGGTCACTCTATAGAAGATTTTATTTATTTAGGGAAAACAGAATACAATAAAATAAAATAAAAAATGCATCAATAGTTTTAAGCTAGATGGTACTTTAAAACATGTATACATAGTATGATTAAAATGGAGCAGTATCAGGTTCGAAATTAAGATTGCTACATAAATCAACTGATTCATTGAGTTTGATGTGACCGCAAAACAGCAGATTTTCGCAAGAGTTTTTTCAATGAAATATTTCGAAGTAGAAAAAACTTATTGCCAATTTGGTGTAGAATAAGCCCCTTTCGGGATAGCATACATATTATTAATCACATTGTATGTTTGAGTTAACTACTTTATCTTACTCAATAGAATATTGTTTCGGCTCGACAGGGACCGGGCGGTCTCTCAGCTGAAAAACACAATCATTGGCATATAATGGTGAAAATTGAACTATTTCTTGTTTTGCTTACAAAATGGAATTAATTAATAAAAACTAATTCTTTTATTTCGGACAACAAAAGGATCCATAATTTATTATTAGTTCAATAAAAAAAGATACACTTATAATTATGGATAGTACTCAATACTTAATAATACAAAAAAATAATATTAATAAATCACTATTCTCACGAAACAATGCCACGTGCAGGAGTGATTCTACCAGTTATAGTTTGAAGGATGGTATTAGGAATGCCACGCACTCGGCGCATCAGGGATGTGGTCTTTTTACGGAGAATGACACCGAATCCAACCGTCTCTTGCAAACATCCCTGACGCACTGAAGTAACGCGGCAGTCCCAAAATCATCCTAAAAATATTGTTATACTGTACATGTAGGGTCTCTAGCGGTCACTTAGTAAAGTTAACCTATAGATTCACGGTGTAGAAACTTTGGTAATGCGTAGCCCGCTCTTTGCTTAAACTGGGACTTTGAACTTTCATACCTTCTAATTCAAATCGGGGTAGGTTAGACCTGCACTGACTTCCCGCTGTGGGGTGTTTTGTGAATTGTCTGTCCCCCTATGCTAACCCTACCCCAGCCAGCCCAGCTCCTTAAAATAGCGAAGCAAGACTTTCATACCTTTGTCATAGATCTGTTTTTCCCGGCGCTGGTAGGTTTTTGTGGTTTCGTAGTTCTCAAAGAACGCGCGCTTGACGCGCCCGATTCTCTTGTACTCTGCAAACAGACATTTTTTTTGTACAACTAAGGTAGCAAACAAGATTACCTGCTGTGAAGTGGTAGCCGTAGCCTATGAACGCTCGCGATACCAGAGGCACCACGCACGCGTTGCCAATAATCGTCTCATCATCATAATTTTAGCAGTTGGACGTTCACTATCACTGAACATAGGCATAGATTGCCAGCGCGACCGACTTTATACGGCCTGCACCCAAATAATTATTTAAGGATATGCCCATAATCGCCGCTGGTCATGCGGGTTGGCAGCGCAGATAAAGCTATTATCTAAAACGCTGCTGCAAATGCCCTAGCTTATTTCCCTAAGTCGCCTCTTACGACCTCCACGCGTAGTAATAGAGCCTATTCTTTAGCCAGGGCCACCACAGCGGCATAAACCGTCTACAATAAATGTATTATGGCCTTACTGAGAAGACATTCGTATCTTCTCTCTTCTATGATTTAAAAGCTTAGCTTTTGTCGGTCTCATACCACCTAAATAACTCACCAGGTTAGCATGTGACATGGACTTCTTCTTTGCTGAGAAGACATCAGGCGGCGGAGAAGGTTCAAGCCTGATGTAGGGCCAGTAGATTTCACCCTTTCCCGTGCAGCGTGCCAACTCCTTAACCTCTTGGTTTACGTTTGTCGTTCGCAGAGTAGCCACTATTTCTAGCTGTAGAGTTTCAATGGTTAGTTAAAACTAGGGGATAGAGAGTGGTCTAGACAAGATTCTTACGCTGCTTTTTGACGCCAACGTCTTATGGACTGTTGAATTTAGTCCACCATCTCTGCAGCAGTCACCTAACATCATACAAGCATATGCTAAAACCATGCAATTCGATCTGTCGCCACAAGAAAATGTATCTTGTTTAGAACACCTGGTTTCTTTATATCGTATGGTAACGGAGACGGACAATATAAATGATTTATTTCATGCAAGCAGTGATGGCATACAATCATCCAAGCCAACTTTTATAAGACCATAGTTTTATTTAACGTATGTTTAGGTTATACCGCAATATCTAGTGGGAGCACTGGTGACCTGTAATACAGGTTTTACAAACCTTTCTCAGGCACCAGTCTCTCACTTAACAGGTTAACAATGTGTGTTTTACCCTAATTCGAAGTCTAACTATAAGAAACCTTTCTGAGAGAGAATAAATAAAAAAAAATAAAAAAATCTATAGAATAATGGGTCAGAGTCATAGGTGGAAAATCTTAATCTCTATGAAATGTGTTCCTAAGTGGCACTTTTTGGAGTATATTTGGAGAAAATACTCTATAGATGTGTGTCTAAAACTCAAAGGTAATAATAATATTGCTTAGCCTAATAGTCATGTATCAGAATCAGATGTAAATAAAGCATAAGTGATTCTATTACTAACAGCAGGAGAAGTAGCAGCAGCCCGAAAACTGATCGCCTCGTGCTTAGTCACGGAGACCAGAATTCCTCCCAAGATGTTTCTTCTATTAGGCAGAAAGATCTCGTCTATATGCAGCTTGTACGCCGGCTGAAGAGGTTGTTCCTTGCAGCCTTCGTAGTCGTTGTCACAGACGTGGAACATTCCATCAATGGAGGAAAGGACGGTGAGCTGCCAGTGCGTATCCATGCTGGAGCCGGCTGGCTTGTTCAGCGTTCCATGCGCCATGACTGTGTAGCTGTAATGATCTTTTGTGTTAAAATAGGTAAATGAAAAAGGTTTTAAATGACATTCGTGATTTTAACGGCTGAGGGTGTACTGAAGTTTGTCATGAGTGTTTATTTATTCGGCAAACCCATGATCCATCATCTTCTCCCTGCTCTTATCCAAAATAATATTATGTGGTCGGCATATCATGTACTCCTCTTTCAGCTGTCGTCTTTTTTTTTTTTTTATGTTATACAGAGGCAAACAGGCTTACGGCCCACCTGATGGTAAGCGGTTACCGTCGCCTATTGACATCTGCAACACCTGGAGCATTGCTAATGCGTTGCCTGCCCTGGAGAAATATTTTTGTATTTTTCTTAAAGCTCTTCATGTTGTAGGTTAGCGGGAAAACCTCGGAAGGAAGCTCATTCCACAATTTGCACGTATGGGGGAGAAAGGCTCTCGTAAAGCGAGTGGTTCGAGATACCCACGTGTCGATGAGATGTGGATGAGCCTTGTTCCGGTGACGCGAGGTCCGATGGTAGAGCCTCGATGCGGGTATGAGGTCAAATAGTTCCTCAGAACACTCACCATTATAAAGCCGATAGAGCACACAGAGCGAGCCAATATCAGGGCGCGTCTCAGCATTCACTCCATTCTTATCCACTTTCATACAGTCCATCCACCTTTTCTTTAGACTACCTCTACTTCTTACCCATCCAAATTCATATCTAATACTCTTTTCGTCACATAATATTCTACCCTCCTCATGACATGCCCATACCACGCTCACTTAATACTCCTCAGCTTTTCCGTCACTACCGCCACTTCCAAACGTTCCTCTTAGAATGTATTCTTATTTCCTCATGCTCACCCATAATTGTTCCTCATAAAATCGAAAGTAAGATGTGAATTATATGTCTGCGGCATCTGCCTTCCATCATCATTATTGTACACCGCCATCGTACTATGCGGAAGAGTACTCTGTATATCAAAGTGGACTTTCACAGGGCCATGGCAATGGAAGACCACTTGAAAGTACGGGATCCACTTGCATTTCGGAGTGACTGAGGAGGACCCATGGTGCTGGGCTAAGCCGTAGACTCCGCTCAGAGCAGAGGCCACGGAGTAAGCCTGTTTGGCTCCGGGATACATCCCGAAGAATTCGTTCATGAGAGCTGAGAGCGACTCCAAGTTGCCAAAGACGCTGTCCATAACCTGGAGCAAAGATTTCATCATCATCATCATCATCAGCCTGTAGAAGTCCACTGCTGGACATAGGCCTCCCCCAAAGAGTTCCATGACGAACGGTCTTGAGCCTTCTCCATCCACCGACTTCCCGCAACCTTCACAATGTCGTCGGTCCATCGGGTGGGGGGCCTTCCAACACTGCGTCGCCCGGTTCGTGGTCGCCATTCGAGAACCTTTACTCCCCACCGGACTTTTTTTTTAATTAGTATAAACAAATGACTGAAATAAATGCCTTATTATATTATATTAATTTTAAGCTAGATTTAGGCGACTTTATCTGGCTGTGTCCCGCTAAACTTAGGTTTATATTTTCATAGTATTTTAGAGACACTCCTATATTTTGTCAATATTGTATGCAAGCATATCTGTCTCCAGGTATAATTTAAATTAGAAGACAGCATCTGTGTTCATAAGCACCTCCTCGGCCTCAAAATTCCACCGCAAAGGCTTTCACAAGCGGCAATGCACTCGCGTCCATACTCGAATATGAAACCGGTCTACTGTTCTGTTGAGTATCAGAGATGTACAATAACATTATTTGTTTCAAATAAGTGTTGTGTTCCTGCGATGAGTAAGGTTGCCAGAGCTCTTTAGGGGGGGAGGGGGTTCGGGGTCGGCAACGCGTGCGTGATGCCTCTGGTATTGCAAGCGCTCATAGGCTACGGTAACCGCTTACCAACAGGTGGGCCGTATGCTTGTTTGCAACCTCAGTTGTATAAAAAAAAAAAAAAAACATCTGTGCAGGCTCTATGCAATTACCACGTTTCAAGCGGAACCGCAGGCAAACGCTAGTTACAAAGTATAATACCTCTAACGATAGGTACTGCACGCTTATTTCCGAAAGCCAACAGCAAATTCACTGCGAACGGTTATTTAACAGCTGAACAAAATGTTAATGTAGGCAAAATAGGTACTCAATTGACAGTGAAAACTAATCTACTAAGCTGGTCCACTCCTCGTTTACTTTACTGACATTTCAAGTCCACTGCTGAACAAAGACCTACCCACAGACTAAGGTTTAAGTTTCGACCGAAAGCAGTTCCAGCGATAGATTCCAAGCGAAACTGTTGCAGTGATAGAGAGATAGCCGCTTAGCTCGGAAATCTACCTTATACGCTGCTTCAACTAAACACCGGGCAAGTAACCTAAAACCAGTTTTAACATAGCCCCGCCTTCCGATCCACAGGTCATGGGTTCGAATCCTGATCGCCCACCAATCGATTTTCCATTCGGGTTATGTATAGAATAGAATAGAATATAATTTATTTATTTGACAACACAAACACACAGTAGAAAAAATGGTAAAAAAGATAAGAAACTTAACATAAAGACATAAGCATAGTAGGTACATAAGACATGGAGTAAGAGACAAACATCTTTTATAGTGCAACTGTGCGCGTGCGGCCAAACCAGGTCCAAGTGTCAGCTTGTGCCACTCCCGAACATAGTAGGGAAGCAGCGCTGGTTTTCAGACTGGACCTAACTAACAGTATGTGTGCTGTACATAAACATCATGAGGAAACTGGCATGTCAAAGAATCATAAAATTCGAAGACATGCGACATGTGCACATTGTGCACGAATGGGGCTCTAACAGGCGCACTTTAACCCTTTCACTACACTTATTCTTTCAACGACGGTCATAGGCCTTTTTTAGGTTCACCTTACCACAACTTGTTAGAGATACATTCTAAGCAATGAGCCAGCTGTTATCTTCGCAGCTATGCAAAGAAGCAGCCACTTATGCCGCGTCTGAGCAGTGAGTGTAAGCTGGAATTGCTAATTTTGATTAAAACTTTTGTTCAAAAGCGGAAAATCAGTAAAGTTCCCATAGGAAGTTAGCGTTACGTGAGCCTTTGAGTGGAGCTTCTGCATTTGGAAGCACTGGTGTCGTGTACAGTACATACCTACCTATAAGGCGTCGGTTCGATTATATACCACGTTCCGTTTTGTAAACTTGAAATGCTGAAAACATACAGTTTATTACAACAATACTTAAAGACAATATATTTTTTAAGAAATAAAATGCACATTTTTAAGAAATAAAACACCGCATTTTCGAAGCGCTGTATTTGACTGATTCGCAAAGTAAAAGAAATACTTGAAATCATTCAATTGCCCTCATTACTTTCTCGCCGTATTGACATTTTGCTATTTCAGAAATAATAGTAGATTGTATCATAAGGTAGCAAAATAATATTTTTACGGCGAGGGCGCTTTTTTGAATCCAGAGCGAAGTGAAGGATTCTTTAGTAGAATCCTGAACGTAGCGGGGGATTCAAAGTACGTCGCCCAAGCCAAAAATATATTTTGCGCCCGAGTACTCTACTACACTTTACTTTTCATCACCCACTAGCCAAAAGTTTCTTATTAAAATTAAACCTTTAGGTGCACAAGTCATCCTTTTCGAATAGATGGGATGAAAACTTGATTCGTGTAATCAAAGCAACGTTCATTGATTAAGAAAGCAGCCTCTAAAATTCTTTCATAGACGGTCATAGGCTCTTTTCAGGCCACCATTGGCAATAAAGTTTGTTCTACGACTCTAGAAAATGAAATATTTTAAAAGAAACAATAATGTTTTGGCGTTAATCCAGTTCAACTCAAATGACTAGTTACATGGAGCCTGAAATCACGTTCATAAAGTTTTGACGACTTGATTTTATGCTACATAGTTGGGTATGTTAACTAAGCTTTGTTAGCAAAAGTGGTAAGCGAGTTAAGCACCGTATCTTTATGACCGTGTTCGTCAGCTGAAAAAACAAGATGCTCAAAATGTTATGACCGTAAATTCGTTTAAGGAAACGATCAGTGAGAGACAATTTACAAAATATTTATTAGACTTCAAACTTCAATTATAAATTGAAATCTGCAAACAAGTATAATTTTAAACTTCTTAACATTCTTCGCGACCAAAGCCTAGAAGATACAGGAAGAAACCACGGCTTGGTTATATTTTTTACAATTTTATTAATAATCGAGTTGAAGCAATCTCAATCTCAACCTTTTTTGTTTTCTACTCGTAAATAAAAGTATATTTTGTAATAATATTTTTTTGTAAGTTTAGTTACGTTTTTAAAGCTTATCGATGCTGTTTATTTACTTAAATAAGAAGATGAAGTCTGATATAAACAGCTAATTGGATCAGCCCGTTCCATGAGGAAGTGAGTGGTCACCACTCCTCCTCCTGATAGTCTAGGCGAGAGTTAGGTACGCGTGACATCTAGGCCTACAGTCATACCCTCACTGCGTTCCTTGCAAAGATAATATAGTCGAAATTTTATTGCCTTTGGTTCCTAGTCAAGTCACTGACTCACCTCACAAGACCTCAACTCACCTCGCTGTGGCAAGATAATCACCCCCCTTCTCCCGAATACATTGCGTCTGCAGAAAAGCACAGACAGAAGAAGACCTCACAGTAGCACAGTTACTTGACGTGTTACTTACAGACTTTAGCACATCAGGCGTAAAGATGACGTGTCCATTGAGGCACTTTCTTGCCCAGGCCCCTCGCCAGTGTGCTTGGAGAAAAGTTGCTGCCTCATGTCTCCTAATGACCTTCTCCCTCTCATCCTTCAAAATGCCGCAGGGTAACTCTTCAGTGGCAAGTTCGCAGACTTGCGACGTGATATGGTCTAACGGAGGGGTCAGGAGCTGCTTCATAATTACTGGGTCTACTAGGGGTTTTTCTTCAGCGACGTTCTGCGCGAAGAAGAAAACAGTGATATTCACTTCTAATCAAAAGACATTAAAATAAAGATTCTTATCATAGGTTTTCAGCTTTCAGGCTGTTACCTGTTCTTCCATCAGCTCTTCTGCCAGTTCTATCTCCTCTACTTCAGGCATCACACAGTCACAGGGATCCGAAGCGATAATCTCCCTCAAAGACTTAGTTGGTAGCGGTTTTAGAGGCAATCCGAAGTCAGGGTCACAGAAGAAATGCCTCAAGACTGTGCAGACAGACCGGTACTCTAGGGTTGTTAAACGTTTGGATAGCAAAGACTGGAGAGCTTGACGGAACATCCAGTGGAGGAGTGCTAGGTTGTAGCCTACTACTTCTGGGTCCCAGTATAGATCTGGTTGATAAGACCTACAATGAAGCAAGTATTAAAGCTCATGATGCAAACGTGTACCCTGATCCATGATAGACCAATTAATCTTATAAGATTTTACGAATATTTCGAAAAATATATATATTGTTTTAAAACTAACCTATAAAACTCCCTATCTGTGGTCAGTATAGCAGGATTGGATCTATTCACTCGGATCCAGTTGGTGAAGGAAGCCCCAAGGTTGCTCAGGAATCTGGCTGCCCAGGGACATTCTCGGACCGCCGCAGACTGAATCATGTCCCTGGACCCAAGGAGTAGGGTACATTCGCTCAGGAGCATAGCGTGCCAGTTCATACGAGAGTGGATCCAGAGTCTGAAACATATCACTATCATCAGTAGCCCAAGACCAGGTGCATTAAGAGCTTGGCCTTCCTTAATCTTTAAAATATGTAGTAATTCAAGATTTCAATAACTGATGCTGAGTACATACCGGCAAAAATGTCTCCCCGGTAGAAATTCTACCTCCAAGGAATCATACCCTCTCGTCTGCACAAACGCCTTAGCCACCGGGACCTCACAATCTCCAAACCAATCAAACCTCTCCAGAAACAAATATGCCGGTTCAATGTGATCCACGATCGGTATCCCACTGTTTATCATCACCCTGGGATGGAGGATGGCCAGCGACAATCTCAGTCGGTTCTCATCAGGGCCGTCAATTTGAAGGTACAGTGGGGCGATTTTCGGCGCAACAATGTCTATAGCCCGGTTGGGAGCGGACTTCGTGACGCGAATAGGGGGACAGCTGGCTGCTGATGTAAACTCGAACAGTGAAGGAAAGTAGACCACGTTGATCTCTTTTACCAGTTCTTGGAGCTGTGAAAGAGAAAAAAGAGTAATCAAATTATCGAAATGTTTATAAAATCAAGTAGACCAATTTTTGTACAAGACTTCGCCTTTTTATATTCATATTCATGTATTGCCAACATGTACCTACATGGATACAGCTTTGGTGTAAAGGTAGCTTAAGTAAGTACATGTACACTGTAGGGCGATGCAAATATCTAGTTTTACATATATTTAAAATTTGTTAGTAGGTAGTGCTTGAAAATGTAATAAATTTCACTTCTCTTTCACAAATTTGTGGATATCGGCTCCCAATGTCTTCTTATCTATCCTTGAGAAACACATTTTGATCTACGGATCTACTGCATGCACTATACAGTGGCCAGTCTCATAGTCCCTGGGTACTCGTGAGTCACAAAATTTAATCTCATAGCATCATTTCTCACAATGTTCGCGAAAGTACCTACAAGTGCTAATATTAATCTCTGCCAGATAAAGTTTCAGCAAAGAATTTCAACAAACCTGTAAAATAACTTTAAAGTTCAACTATGTAGTTTCAACTTAAAGTATAAAAGTCCGTTTTAGAGCAAGTTGGCTTAAATTATAATAGCGGAATTTATTGGCCCTATAAAGTTATTAAAGTAAACCCGCCTGGAGAGGTACCTCCGCCTTACAGACGATCGCAGCCAAATAACTTTATTTGTTTCTTATAGTGTTATGTTACGTAAGTTTGTCAGAGCTCTATAGGGGAATTGTATTATTCAATTCAAGTATTTTATTTCAGCTTTCACTTACACCCTATTACAGCCATATAATTTTAAAAAGGAAAACATAATTTAAATAACACACATAACTTAATAACTACCTACACACAGACACCGATTTATGTGCACTGCATCATCGGTACGAATGGTGCACCTGGGTGCAGCGCTTCATAAAGATGCAGTCTGTGTCCAGCCTCCCTGCTATAAGTTTCAGGTAGCTGTTGGAGCTGCCCCTCACGCGACGCATCAAGGATGACGTTCTCTTGCGGATGATCGCATAAAAGTCATCGACACGTGCGTCTGCGAACATCCCCGATGCGCTGCAAAAGTATGGCAGCCTGAAAATATTATTATATTGGACTCGAAAAGCATTCCAGCAGGCCTTTGTAAAGTTAACCCAGAGACTGCACGTGTAGAAAGACTGGCAGTACGCCTTGAACAGACTTGTCTTTACGGCCGTACTGCAACGTGCAAATCTTCGGGCCAACATGTTGGCTCTGACTGATAATGCCCTTCGTTCTATTTATGTATTATCTATATCAGTATTATCTATGGGCCAACATTTTTGCTTACAATTATTTTATGCCTGAAATAAATGATATTATTATTGTTATATTACTTACTGGATCGTACTGTATCCACTCCTTTAGTTCTTCTTTTAGTTGTTGATTAGTCGCTGAGTTCCCCGTTTGGGATCTGTTCAGATCTTTAGCACCTTTTTTAATCTGAAATATAAAAAAAGAAGTATAATAGGAAACACAGAGGAGGAGGAGTGGAGGAGGTAGGGCACAGCGAGATTTTCTCGCACTAAATTGGAGCAGCCCGCCTGGAGAGGTACCTCGGCCTTACAGAAGATCGCAGCCAAATAACATTGTTTCAAATAGCGTTGTGTTCCTGCGGTGAGTAAGGTTGCCGGAGCTCTTTAGGGAGGGAGGTGTTCGGCAGGCAATGCATTAGCAATTTTCCAGGTGTTGCTGATGTCAATAGGCGACGGTAACCACTTACCATCAGTAAGCCTGTTTGATAGTGCTTATAGAGCACTATCAAATGAAATATTTATTTTCAAATAAATTAAAATGCATTGTTTTACCGGTGGTGGAATTGTTTTATCTTGTTCCTCCCTAAATCCAATAGTAATCTGTAACAAAATCAAATGAATGGGTACACTCAACGGCATTTAGTCCGGCACACGACTGGTAGAGACTTTGTTCATATAAATAAGAACACCTACGTAATAACTAGGCGTTTTGGTACTAAAGGAACACATAAACATGCGATCAGTTTTTATACTGGTTGACAGATAATCATACAAAAGTTTGTCAAAATTTATTGGATGAGCAAACATCTTCGAATGTCCAAATAATGAGTTGGTAAACTCAATCTTTGAGGGTATCTCCATACATACATTACGAATGAATTCAATCTCCTGTTATGTGCCAGACTAGTGGCCATCAGCTGTAATGCACTGGCTCGCATGGCAACCATCCAAAATCGTCGACGTCGCATTACTTCGTGAAATGGATGGAAGAATTATTTTTACAATTTCATTGATAAATCTACTAGTATAAATATAAATCTACAAGGTGATTCATAATATTATGTTTATTATCCGAAAGGGGCCTTTTCTACCCACAATTTATAATAAAGTTTGTTCTACGACTTTTGGAAATACCTACATAATTTTTCATTTATAAAACGCTTATCAAAAGTAGCTATTTTGAGTTAAACCTCCATTATTAGATAGCAATTTTAATGTCAAACTTATCGTACGTTAATAATAAGTTCTAAAGAAAAAAAACCCAAAACAGCTCAACTTATAAGGTTCAGGGAAAAAACTCTTAACAAATATAAAAAGAGCCAAAAAAAATTTTTTTGGCTCGTTTTTTTTGTTGTTTATTATGAATCACCTTCTACAGGCATCCAATAGGCCGTTTCGGCCTTCGGGGCCACATACTCCATAGTTAGTCCGTAATTAAGCAAGGTGTGTAAGAAATAACCAGTGATATGAAGAGGCAGACTGTGAGCGGAAAATTAATACCTATGTAAGAGAATAGATAACAAAATTGACCGGCCTCATAGCTCTGCCTTCTGCGCTAGAGGTCGCGGGTTCGATTCCCGCACCGGACAAACATTTGTGTGATTAACCTAGTTTGGGATCAGCTGACCGTGAGTGATAACTTGACAAGTCCGTAATATAAAAAAAATGGTCTTACTGATTCTGTGCTCTGGACGTCCAATAAATGAGGGGCATACGACAGCTTCATCAGCCCGTTGACTCTCAGGAACCGGGTCCTGGGACAGTCGTAGGCCTCGTACAGCCCGTGTCGCCTCGCCCAGTCCACCCAGCGGTAGTACTTCCAGAAAGCCACGTCTGAATGAAGACTATAAGTTTAGGATTCCAACGCTCTCAAATAGTGTGATTTTGTAATAGCACACTACAGGACGACCTTGTGTATTCATACACGTCAGTGTCAGTGACGTTAACGTCATCAATAGATACTAGTGGTATCTTGGCAACCTATGGGCCGATTTATTTGATACTAGCTTCCGCCCTCGTCTTCGCTCGTGTGGTACCTACATAAAAAGTAGCCTATATGCTATTCTAGACTATAATCTATCTCTGTACCAAATTTCATCCAAATACGATCGCCCGTTTAGCCGTGATTGAACCACAAACATCCAAATATCCTCACAAACTTTCGCATTTATAATATTAGTATGATTCATATCATACTGATTGACTGGCCTCATAGCTCAGTTGGTAGTAAATCTGCCTTCTGCGCTAGAGACAGCGGGTTCGATTCCCGCACTGGACAAACATTTGTGACTAACACAGGTGTTTGTTCTGTGTCTGGGTGTTAAATATATATTATATCTATTATGTATATCAGTCTCTGGTACCCATAGTACAGGCTATGCCTAGTTTGGGATCAGTTGACTGTGTGTGATATGTCCGGAATATTTATTTATTTATATCAGCATAGCTTTATAGTACAACCTGTAGTGCAATAATTGCACAATTATTGTGTAAGCGTAATGGCAATGAAGATCGTAACCGGAACCGGAATTGGGAATCGCAACCTACGCCATCGAGGTCGTAAATCTTACCAGGTTCGGGTAGGGGTTTCTTCAGCGGCAGATCCCTAGCCATGGTTACGAGGAGACTCATCTCATGGCCCGGAGTGATCCCCGGCAGCGCATAAGGGGCATGGTTCTTCGTATCTTCTAGCAGCAAAGTCGCCATTGAGCAACGCTGTAAGAATGGTACTAGATGATCAATGGCGGATTTGCAATCTTGGCCGCTCTAGGCCCCAGGCCATGTGCCGCCCCTTTCTCAGCACCCATCATTAGACTTGGTACATAATGAATTTATTGCCAACTTTATCTAAATCAAAATCAGAAATTTATATAAATAAAATATTAGATGATGCGCTTTTCCGCGACAATTTCTAAAAATGTTTGGTCTTGATTTGCCGCTCCTAATATCTGGCCGCCCTAGGCCCGGGCCTACTGGGCCTTCCGCCACTGTAGATGATCTTTATGCGGTTTTTTTTTATGTAATCAAATCCATCAGACATCGATTATGGTTTTATTACCAGGCTTAAAATATTGTCAGCTAATTTTGAAAGTACGCACCGCTTAGGTTCCGCTATTTTAAGGGGGTTACGTATACGTTCTTGTAAAAGAAAGCTATTACTACAAGGTGATTCATAATATGTATGACATCCCAAAAGGGGCTTATTCTACAACCAATTTGCAATAAAGTTTGTTGTACGACTTTTGGATATTCGATACTTTTTATTGAAAAAACTTTATATGTACAAATCAGCTGTTTTGGGGTCAAATCAGGTCAATCTCAATGCATCAGCAGTTTTAGGTAGCAATTTTGATTCCGATCTTCTCGTACGTTTAGTATTTAGTTAAAAAGACGATAAAAATAAAAATAACAGCTAATTTGAGAAAGTTTGTAAAAAAAATTAACAAAATAAAATGAAATTATTGATGTTTTTTTTTGCAAATATTATTTAGATTTTTTGTTAGAATAACCCCTTTTCGGGATGGAATACAAGTTATGAATCACCTTGTATACAAGGTGATCCATAATATGTATGCTAACTCACTATTCTAGCTTATTCTACACCCAATTGGCGATAAAGTTTGTTTTACAACTTTTGATAATTCAACATTTTTCATTGAAAAAACTCTATGCAAAGATGAGCTGCTTTGGAGTCAAATCGGTTCAAAATCAGACCAGATTCAGATTCAGCTGTTTTAGGAAATAATCTAGATGTTGAGCTGCTCGTATGTTTCGTATGCATCAAAATTTATGAAAATAACTGTAATTGGACATACCTATGTTATGCAATGTAACGCTAAGGGTGAAATAAATGAATATGAATATGAATACGTATCATGTTTGATATATCCGGAATATAAAAAGAAAAAGTACGTATTCATCGATCATTAAAAAAACCTGAGTAAAACAGAAAATATTTTCAGCTAATATTCATTCTTTTTGTTGATAGAATAAGCCCTTTTCGTGATGATGTACCTACATATTATGCATCACCTTGTATAGTTATAGTTATTGAAGTATAAAAATGACAAATTGACATTGTAAACATAAATACCTAAAATTTACAATTACTTACCTCACAGGTAACCAATTACCCAATTATGTATTATTTAGAGAAAATGATGATCACTTATTTGGATAGAAACTTTCTAAAATATATTATGTATTATATAATAGTAATTTACACTTACTTATAGGCGTGTGAGCCTAGTGGGAGGTTTCCTGACTTTCGATCCGAAGATCATGGGTTCGAACCCAGTCGTGTCCAATTAGTTTTTTTATTCGATAAATGTAATAAGAGCTAGTCCAGAACGGGCGAATTCGCCGCGAAACGTTTCGCGCGAATTCATTCGCGCGTTAGTGAGATACTAGACAACAATACATCGCGTCCACTAGCATCGCGCGAATTCAAAACACGCGCGTAAATCGCGTGCACAATAATCACTACTGCTAAATGTGGGAATATGCCAGAAATGCTTGGATGTGCCTCTGACTACCCCCTTTAGACATATACGAGGATCTGATCACCTGTTAATGCAAACTTAAAATTTTCGAACAGAAAATCTTGTGGCGAGATACGCCGCCACTATCCCTATTGAGAACTTATTGGTCAACCGCGTTGGAACCCACGACCTTCAGATCAAAAGTTGGGGTACTCGGCCAACAGGGCTTTACAAAAAAAAAGGGTTCGAATTTCAAACTTCATTTCAAAATAACCACCTATCTCTAGCCTCATAGGTTTACTGAAAGAACTTTTCTGTCTCTCTTTTTAGGGTTAAGCTCACCTTTGTACATGTCCTTTCATTAAGTTTGTTTTTTTTTTAATAAAAAAATAAATAAAAAAATTGTTTATTTCATGTTTTAAAAACACATAGGTACTTAATTTAAGTGGGAATTATGTTATGTGTGTTTATGTGTTTACTGTGTACAAAAAAGAAAAATCTTTTTTTTTTTACAACTGTGGTGGCAGTCAAGCCTACGGCCCACCTGTTTGTAACCTTTTGACTTTGACTTACTCTAGTTACTGTAGTTTCCTTAGCCGCCGGTTTCTTCGTACTCCTGGACTTGACGGTGCTGGCCAAGGTGTCGTCATCATCATCCCAGGAAAACACGGGTACCTCAGCTGTTACCAGTCGCCAAAGATCTTCTGGGTCTGATACAATAATCCAGAGGTCACGGTTTTATAAAACCTAAGCTATTAAGTACGTGTGTCCGTTCATCAATACCATTAACTGTTCTACACTACCATCTTCTACCACTTTATTCTCCTAATCAAATGGTAACTGGAATTAGTATGTTGTAACTGTGGCTTTGCCGTGGTGGCCCTGGCTGAAGAATAGGTCCCTCTATTACTACCCGTGGATGTCGTAGGAGGCGAATAAGGGAAACCAGCTAGAAGATGGGCTACAGCGTTCCCTATTAAGAAGAGCTTTATCTGCGCTCGCCAACCCGTATGCCCAGCGTGGCGAGTATGAGCAAATCCCCCAAATGATTGGGTGCAGGCCGTACAAGGACAGTCGCGCTGGAATTCTACGGGGCCTATGTTCAGCAGTGGACTTCATGCGGCTGAAATAATGATGATAAACAGTCGAAACGCTTTGGAAAAGGGCAGAGCCGATTCCGTTCAGTTGAATTTGACGACAAAACCGCTGGTCTTTGATTCGCAATTCGAGAACCTTATAAAATATAATTTAGAATAGAAAACGTAATTGTTTCGAGGTCGCGTTCAGAGCTTTCAGTTTCAAAATAAAAATGTAGAAGACTATAATTTTCACTAAAAACGGAATATCATTATTTGTGAGTTTCATTGTTTTCCTGTATTTCGGCACAGTTTCACGCGCCATGATCACGGAGTAAACTGAAGTCTTTGCGATCAAATGTGGCCTTACTTTAGTGTAGATGATGGATGACTCACCACGGATGCGATACGTCAAGTTCATGCATCCAGTAAGAGCGTGCATGACGTCAAACTCGGGCAAAAGCTCGTCCTCCACACTGTCAGTCTCCTCGTCACAGTTCATATCAGGCGCGCAAAGCTTCAGTAGCGCCTGATGGTAAAAATATACAAAATCTATTGAATGGTCTAGAGTGAAAAAGAAAGGTACCTACATAATAAATGTATAGGAAAGAGTAAAAGTAAAAGGAGGATGGATCGTGCGAAAGACTATATAAGTAATAAAAATGAGTGAATACTGATAGAGGTGAGTGGAAGAGAAAAACATGTTCTGCAGACCCCACATGAAGTGGGATAAGGGCAGGGAGATGGTAATGATGATGAGTATCCGACTGAGAATCTATTTTATAATGACTTGAATGCATAGAGCTTCGTAATTTCAATCATAACTAAACTTTAGTTAGTAAAGGGGCTCCACAAATAAAGTGGCGATCACAATAGGCCAGTTGTGGCCGCAGTGACACAATAGCCGCAAAAAAGTAAATAAAAAACAAAAAAAAAAAACTTTAGTAGGTTACATGAAATCGATCAGAGATGGTTGTGTACTACCCGGTAGAATATTAGAGCAAGCAAAACCTCAGCGATTGCTTTTACATTCCCAACAGGCACTGCACATTCTTACATATACCTCTCACCTCTATGAGCCGTCATGTCAGTATTCCCTCCTTTCTTCTTTATTCTTTAGTAGCTTCAGCCCACGGCTTCGCTAGCGTGGTACCTACATAAAAAGTAGCCTATATGCTATTCTAGGTAAAGAACTCTATATAGGTATTCCAGCTGAGTGGTGACCGTTTTTGTGTCTAGGTTTTAAGCTTATATTTTATTTGTTCCATTTGTTTAATTTGTGACGCAAAATTAATATTTTTCTATTTCTATTTCTACTTCTAAGTTTCAACGAAATCGGTAGAGCCGTTACGACGTGATTGAATAACAAACATCCAAGCATTTAAACATCCAAACATTCTCACAAACTTTCGCATTTATATATTAGTAGGATAGGATTGTACACAAGAAAAGCAGACAGCAGAAATTAGAAAGAAAGGTATTACTAAAGCAAGTTTAACCCTAAAAAGAGTTTTCTGATTCCCACGACACCGGTAATCCTAGTGTGGGGTCAGGACTATGTATGTAACTGTTGGGTGCTATTAATTAATTTATTTAATCAGTAATGACTTATTCATTCATCATCATCATCATGATCGTTTCAGCCGTTCGATGTCCACTGCTGAACATGGCCTCCCCCACAGACAGAGCGAATTCCTTATCATGTGGGGGGATTTGCCCATACTCACCACGCTGGGCATGCAGGTTGGCGAGCGCAGTTAGAGCTATCGTTGTTAAAATGGGACGCTGCTGCCCATCCCCTAGCTTTTTTCCCTTAGTCGCCTCTTACGAAATCCGTGGATAGGTAGATATGAAGGGGCCTATTCTTCAGACAGCATTCATTCATAAAATAGATTAACAAATTTTTTATTTGAATAAAATATTTGTCAAATGAACAACACTAGAAAGTAGGTACATTGATAAACATGATGACAAATTGCAGATCCTAAATATCATGTAACAAATAACTACACAATTGTATTTAGAAAGGGAAAGATAATGTTTGTTTATTGCGTTTGTAATTGAAGATTTATTATCTTAAAGCCGCAAAATCCACAATAATAATTGGCATCTACATAAAATAAATTCTTGTAACTGAGGAAGAAGCATTACAAGCATATTTTATTGTTATTATAAGCATATTTTATTGTTATTATAAGCATATTTTATTGTTAATAAAAGCATATTTAATTCGTAAAAAATATACGCTTACGCCGGCCTAGTGGGAGGTACCCCGACTTGACCTGAAGGTCGTGGGTTCATGGAAGTTCTTCAATGAGGTTTCCTAGTAGAATAATCTCAATTCGCAGTAACACGAGCTTAAAACGGTGAAGGAAAACATCGTGAGGAAACCGGTCAGTATTCTTATAAGCGGCGATGTGCTCGCAACCTGTCACGTATGGAATACTCTCTACTGCAAAATGTGAGCGCGTGCTTAATGTTTGGCCGTGCCTCTGACTACCCTCCATTAGATACCTTCAAGGATCTGATCGCCTGTAGATCTGAGAGGGTGTCTACAATGCTAGGGGATAAAAGTCATGACCCTATTTCTTTATTTGTTGTTTTTCTATTATTTTAATAATGCAAAGTAAATCTCTCTCGTTTTATCTGCCTCTATCAAAGAATAGTAGAAGTTTCTGTTCTGTGTCTGTTTGTAATTTTTCACGAATAATCGGCTAAACCAATTTGTATTTGGTATGGAGATAGCTTAAACCATTAAAAAGGACAAAATACGTTTCATTCGGGTACCATGCGAGCGAAGCCGAGGGCAGCGCTAGTTGTTTAAGAGCAAACTTTGAGTAACATAGGCTTGAAAAGGCTGTGGTTGTGAGGAATTTGTAATGAGAAAGTATTTTGCTAAAGCAATCCCCTAGTAGAAGGTTTTAAGGAGGATCGTACTTTACTAATAATAATAATAATAAATAACACCCAAGAGTCATAGGTACATAGTCCTGACCCCACACTAGGATCCCCTGTGTCGTTGGTATCAGAAACTACAAGTACAATGGTACAACACCGAGACCCGAAAAAAATATTTTTTATACAACAGAGGTGGCAAACAAGCTTACGGCCCATCTGATGGTAAGCGGATGGTTACCGTAGCCTACCAATGCTTGCAATACCAGAGGCATCACGCACGCGTTGCCGACCCGGAACCCCCTTCCCCCCTAAAGAGCTCTGGCAACCCTACTCACCACAGGAACACAACACTATTTGAAACAAATAATGTTATTTGGCTGCGATCTTCTGTAAGGCGGAGGTACCTCCCCAGGCGGGTTGCTCCAATTCAGAACGAGAAAATATCGCTGTGCCCTACCTCCTCTCAAAATTAATTAATAATTGCAGATTTTGCAAACATTTGTCCCGCAGCGGGAATCACCCCTTGCGTCTCAGACAACAACTCACCCGCGACGCCACCGAGGTCACCAAATAAATCAAATCGTGTTAAATCAACAAAACATCAGCTGAGACTATTCTTCATGTTGTGTCACTGATTCTTTCTTGGTCATACTGTATTAGGTCAGGTTGAGGTTTGGCCCTGAAAAGGGCCTATGATCGTCGATGATAGAATCTGTGTAGTGAAAGGATTTAAAGTGCACATCATCATCTCATCTTCCTGCCCTTATCCCACATCATGTGGGGTCGGCACAACATGTATTCTTCTTCCATTTCCCTCTATCAGTCGTCATCTCAGCACTCACTCCTTTCTTCACCATATCCACTTTCACAAAGTCCATCCATCTTTTCTTTGGCCTACCTATACTCCTACATCCATCCACATGCATATCTAACACTCTTCTTAAACTTAACTTAACGATTTAAAGTGCACAGTGACTATGAAAATGGGCAGATTATCACAATACGTAGTGAGCGCGTTGAAATCATTTATTCTAGGAAACAATATATTAACTTTTTACAATAGAATAGACTAGAATAGCATTTATTGAGTAAACCTGTGTACAAATTCAAGATGAAGCCCTGGGGCCCAATTCTACTAATTCAGTGGCTTCAAAATGACAATGGCAAAATAGCAAAATAGCCACTCTTGACACTTTTGGTATTCTGCTATCACAGTCGTATGTATATCAATAGCAGTCATTGTGAACCCAATGAACCAATGAAATCAAAAAACAAAGGTGGTGAAAATCGTAACTGAATGATAATGGTGCGATCATTTTCATGCGATTATCGTTAACAAAGCTAACAAACTTACAAAGCTAACAAACTTAGTCATTCATTGTGTATTTGTACGTTCATTAGAGACTATTTTGTTTTAAATAACTGATTTCCGGAGCGACTTCCTATCATGTGGGGGGAATTTTCCTATACTCACCACGCTGGGCACGCGGGTAGGCGAGCGCAGTTAGAGCTATCATTGTTATAATAGGGGACGCTGCTGCCCATCCCCTAGCTTTTTTCTTTTAGTCGCCTCGTACGACATCCACGCGTAGAAATGGAGGGGCCTATTCTTCAGCCGGGGCCACCACAGCCTACCATTTACCTTACAGAGCAGTAAAGGCCACAGATACACCACATTAGATGTCACCGTGGTCGGCGCCTGCTTGCTGCCAGGCTTCGCCGGCGGTGCGTGGCTGAGGAGTGGTGAGAACGGCAGCAGAGGAGAGTCTGTGGCATCCACTGGGACCTGGTCACTGACCCAGACGCAGCGCCACGCGCCGAGGTAGAAAAGACGGACTAGGTAGCATCCTGGGGACCAAAGGCCTAGTTTAGAGGCTAGTGATTTTAGTTTTCAACTCTTAGGTCCTGTCATAAGATCGAACACCTAGAAACTGACCCACACGCAGTGCCAGGTGCCAACGTAGACTAGGAGAATAAGATAGCATTCTTATGAAACATGAGGTAGCCATTCGAGAGTCCTTAGCACAAAATATGCTGTACCAACCATTTTTGGATAAGCCAGGTCTGTGCTGCTGGCCACCTCCTGCCTTCAACCCTGGTGAGTAGATGTGGTATCTGGCCCTCCAGCCTTCAGGAACCATACTAAACACGAAGTTCTCCCATTGGTGCTCTACCTGATCAAGAAAATCATGATTTAAGCCTGATTGCTTCAAGATGCTCTAGATGACAACCATTCTTTTGATGATAAGGTAGATTTGGCAGAATTAAAATCGTACCTTTTTAAGGTTTAAGCAAGGTTTACATGGACTTAGAACCAATCGTGTAACGTGTTAATTTACTGCCTGATGATGTTATATCTTAACCCCCTTATTCATAATCCCTCACAACTTTATCCACTCGATAAAAGTATGTCCATCCACGGGTAGGTAGATATGGAGGGGCCTATTCCTCAGCTGGGGCTAAAACGGCCAAACCACTGATATAAATCAAATAATAGCAAGTAACGTCATTACCATAAGCCCCTCAACCCTCTCCAGAATAAAGCAAGCCGAGAGTACTCGTCTGCAAAACGAGGACCTGAGCAGCACCTGGGCGTGGCTAAGCTGCATATCCATAACGGACATCTTGCCGGCGCCATTGTTTTCCTGTGATAGTAAGTTGACGTTATTTGTCTTCGGCCTTATCAAGCAAAATATAGATCGAGGACTTGCAGTACCCCTTCAAATGTTTAGCGTTCAAATGTAATCGTCCTGTATTCTCGTGTTTTTTTTTAAATCTTTCTTTCTTGTCGTGTCTCTTATTCTTTTTTGGTCACCTGTATTAGGTCAATGAGCAGGTTGAGGTATGGTGGCCCTGAAAAGGGCCTATGACCGTCGGTGAAAGAATCAGTGTAGTGAACGGATTAAAGTGTGCCTCCTTTCGTACACACGTAACATGTATTCGAATTTCTAGGTTCTAGGATATGCCAGTTACCTCACGATGTGTTCCACTGTTTGAGGGCACTAGTATAGCGCACATCAATTTTCCGAATGTAAAGTCCATTGGTGCACGACCGGTATTCGAGCCCCGACCTGTGGATCGGAAGGTGAGGCTACTACCACCACTCCACCAGTACTCTGATGATAATCACTAAGCGTTTACTTTGATCATTCCATACCTCAAAAATGACAACCTCTGCCTCCCATCGGTCGTCGGCCAAGGTCTCAGCTCTGATCCAGCCGTGCAGGTACTGTCGCACGGACCGCGGCAGTGGCTGGGTCTGGTCATCTACCCAGACCTGATCGGCCGGCGGCTTCGGAGCTGTTTTGCTCATGAGGATAGCGGCTCTGCAGGCAGCTGGGCCCTTAGCGGGATTTTATCATAAATATCATCAGTGACGTTTTCGGTGGCGAAGCGGGTGAGTGACCATCTGAGATGCAAGTGGTGCGGGTTCAATTCCCGCTGCGGGAAAAATGTTTGCATGATCTGCAATTATTTGGGCACGCGGCTGGCTAGCGCAGTTACTGCTGCCCGTTCCCTTGATTTTTATCCCTTAGTCGAATCTTACGACATCCATGGATAGGTAGATATGGAGGAGCTTATTCCTTAGCCGGGACCACCACGGCCAACTACGAACAACTTGGTTGAAAACGGAACTCTCGTAGCTCTAACTCGTACTTACCTAAATTTTTGGTGTGCAAAGGCGACTTATGTCGTTAGACGAGCTGATAATTAGTTAACTGCTCTTTATGAAAATAACTGTGTTGTATCAATTATAAAAAAACCTGTATTCTACTGCATTTTGTTGTAAGACAGCAATTATTTAAATTAATGGTAGCTAGTTCAAAACCAGCTTTTTAGTACAGATATTATCACCAAGACACGAAAACCATTGACTGGTTTTCAAACAAGTTATTATACCTACCTACACCTCAAAAGTGTCTTGATTTTTGTTGTTTTTAGTTTAGCTATTTATTCCAAAACCAATGATGATTTTTTACAACTCCAATTCAGTAATTGTAAAATATTATTATGTACCTGTGATAACAAATTCTGGGCTAAAAACTATTGCTAGGACCAAAAGGGGGTTTTTTTAGTCACTAGCCACTGACTCCCCTCATAGACATTTCCAAAGATAAATAGCTCCTTTATACGTACGCGTTTTACCACGTGATTGAGGTTATGAGAGGGTAGCGCGCGTAAAAGAACCAACGACAGAAGACGTGTGTACGACATGAGATTGCGCGCGGTGTTCGTCTTGCGTGATTGCGCGCAATAGATTATTGCTCGAGGTCGCGTTTTATCTTCCGCTCTATCCTGCACGCTTCAGGTTCAGGCACACGGGAAAGCGTGCAGTCCTTCATACACGTAAAGTACGCGCTTTACCGCTCGATTAATAGTCAACGCCATCGCGTCTAAAGGCGGCTACATAAAGCCTTTCACACACGGCAGCTAAAATGTAAAAATGTATATTTTAGCTAGATACATCTCATTACATCTTTCCATAGAATCTGTCAGAAGATACGAAGATGTAAAAGGATATATTATAGCTGCCGTGTGTGGTCTCCTGACGGTTTCTATGGTAAGATGTAATGACATCGTGCTATAATATACATTTTTACATTATAGCTGCCGTATGTGACGCGCTTCACATTTAAATCGAGGATGTCTACCATGCATGTAAAATGAACAAAAATTTATTAATGTTACTGTTAATTTGTTTTTTTAGCTATTTTGCTTACCAGTCCCCAAAACTCCGTCGCCAGTTCATTGTCCCTGAACTCCCTAAAAGGGCATTCCGTTGGATCCACTTCAAACACCAGCATACTCTTCGCTGCCTCCACATTTTTCTTAGACATTTTTTCTATCAACTTAGCGTTAACTCAATATTGCATCTTTCGATTTCTCCTTAAGGTTTAAAAATGCGTTTTTAACATCATTAAACAAAACTGGTTTTATTGTCTAAAAATGGGTTCTGCTCGCGTCTAAATTATGTCGACGAGAGCACCGCCAATGCTTCGATTCGTCTAGAGAATCTTCATCACGGCGAGTATGATCTTTATCAGGGCTAGAGTGTGAGAAGCGAACGCGAGAGGGTTGGAAATAGGAAATAGGCAATAGATCTCTGTATTCCGAGGATAGATCAGACTCGCCCTGAAGACTGAAGAATCTCTGAAGAATCTCTAGACGAATCGAAATAACGTCGGTGCTCTCATTGACATAATTTAGACGCGAGTTGAACCCATTTTTTTGTCCAATTGCACAGCTCACGATAGTTTTGTGAGTGATTCGTTTTAATTTCAGAATTAGTTAGTCATTTGAACCCAAGATACGAGTTTAGGTAATCGGCAATCTTTTGCCCAAGTATTTTGAAGTAAAATGACGTGTGTCACACAGATTGACAACGTGAATCATAGCCAATGTTGTTTTATATGGAAACTAGACTACTTAAGAGGACGTATAAAAACTCGTAGACAAGGAGAACGTTGATTACAACCTTCGTTTGAAACATAAATAGTTTTTATTTTATTTTGCAGATTAGATATATCCAAAACTGGAACTCCCGAAAACTGGTTTTGTATGTACAAATAAGGTGGCAAACAATCTTACGGCTTACCTGCTGGTAAATGGTTACTGTCGCCTATGAACTCTTGCAAATACCAGAGGCAACATGCACGCGTTGCCGACACCGAACCCCCTCCCCTAGAGCTCTAGCAACCTTACTCACCGCAGGAACACAATACTATTTGAAACAAATAATGTAATTTGGCTGCGATCTTCTGCAAGGTACATCGCGGGCAGGCTGTTCCAATACAGAGTATGAAAACCTCGCTATGCCCTAAATCGCAACTCATATATTACCAATATATCATAATATCCTACTGATATTATAAATGCGAAAGTTTGTGAGGATGTTTAGATGTTTGTTGTTCAATCACGCCGTAACGGCTCAACCGATTTCGCTGAAACTTGTAATAGATAAGAAGAGGCCTATATACTTTTTTTTTTTTTACCTACAATAATATATAGGCTACTTTTTATGTAGGTACCACGCAAGCGAAGCCGCGAGCAGAAGCTAGTAAGTAATATGTTCACTATAATACACTAATAAGCGAATACTAACGAAAGGTGCCCCTAATACCGGTCTAACGTAGGCGGATATGCAGGAAGTACACTACACACTGGTTTACCGTGAAAGCCTTCGGTGAGAAAAAAAACATTAAAATGGCCAACGATCCAATTACGCGTCAAGGTGTGGTGGTTATAAAACGGTTGGTAACTCAATGGTAAATAACGTAATAAATTGCACTCGTTTGTCGCGTTCCTGGTCATTTCTTCATCATACCATTAGGGCAATAACCAAGTTAATGGTTGGTTCATCATCATCATCATTTCAGCCGTACGACAACCACTGCAGAACAAGGCCTACCCCACAGAGCAAATTCCTTATCATGTGGTGGGATTTGCCCATACTCACCACGCTGGGCGTGCGGGTTAGCGAGCGCAGTTAGAGCTATCGTTGTTAGAATAAGGGTCGCTGCTGCCCATCCCCTAGCTTTTTTTCCCTTAATCGCCTCTTACGACATCCACGGATCGGTAGATATGGAGGGGCCTATTCTTCAGCCGGGGCCACCACGGCTAATAATGCTAATGGTTGGTTATCCCACTAATTTTATAAATGCGAAAGTTTGTCCTCACAAATTTGTTTGGATTTTTGGATGTTTGTTGATCAATCACGCCGTAACAGCTCAACCAATTTCGATTAAACTTGAAATAGATAAGAGTTATTTACCTGGAAGGATTGCTTTTATTTAGTAACAGAAAAATAATAATAATAACAGTTGTAAATTGAACTAAAATAATATTATACTAGAAATGAACTCTGTTTTCTACGACTACGACTACAAGTAGAAAACAGAGTTCACATCACCAACCACAGGCAGCGTGCATGGAATAGTATGTAGGCTACTTTTTATCAGGTAACCACGCGAGTGAAACCACGTGCGCAAGCTAGTTGAACATAATGTGTCATTTCATGTTGTGACTGAACCTTTCTCCATGATTCAATGATGACTGATGACTGGCAAATGACCCCATGACTCATGCAGATACCAATTTAAACTCTCTTAAAACTCTTCCGTATTCCCGTAATTTGGCTGAAGGCTATTGTTATTTCATTTATATAAATACTAGCTTCCACCCGCAGCTTCGCTCGTGTGGTACCTTCATAAAAATAGGAAATTAACTTTATCTATTCCAGTGGTGGCTCCGGCTGAAGAATAGACCCCTCCATATCTACCTATCCGCGGATGTCGTATGAGGCGACTAGAGGAAAAAAAGCTAGGGGATGGGCAGCAGCGTCCCTCATTTAAACAACGATAGCTCTAACTGCGCTCGTCAACCCGCATCCCCAGCGTGGTGAGTATGGGCAAATCCCCCCACATGATAAGGAATTCGTGTCCCACATGAGTGTGGGAGGCCATGTTCAGCAGTGGACGTCGAACGGCTGAAATGATGATGATGATGATTCCAAGTTTCAACAAAATCGGTTGAGCTGTTACGGTGTGATTGAACAACAAATATCCAAACATCTAACTAAACATCCTAAAATCCTCATGCGCATTTATAATATTAGTAGGATAGTTATTTCATATATTTAATTCCATATAACAATAAAAAAAAGGTTTTTTTTTGCTTGTTTGTAGTAGGTCAATTTTCTGGAAGTACTAAATCGATAAAAAATTGTTTCACTAATAAAAAGCTACCCTATCCCTGAGTAGTAAAGGCTACTTCTTTTTTACTTTTTAATTAATGTTATACGTAGGCAAACAGGCTAACGGCCCTCCTGATGGTAAGCGGTTACTTACCGTCGCCTATTGACATCAGTAACACCTGGAGCATTGCTAATGCGTTGCCTGCCGAACCCCAAAAGAGCTCTTACTTATATTTTTCTTTTTTTGATAAAGATTTCAACTTCTTTTCATTCAGTTACGTTTCAGGTACGGAAGTTGCTTAAAGGTCAAAAAAAATCAGTATTGCTCACCACCAACGCAACCGTCCCTATGCTTGTCCACATAATACTATAATGTATGCTCATTGCAACTTTAATTGTCTCAATGCACTATTTGCAACAACTTTATAATATTAAGGTCAATTGCAAAATCAACAGCATAGTGAAAGTAGTTCCTTGCAGCCAGTTATGTTGACCTCCCCCTCCTCTCTGGCCTCTCACGGCTTTGTTCTATGAAGGGGTAATGCGTTAGTCAGTCGGAGTTCTGGTGTTTCTGGTGTCGGTTCACAGTCCACTATACGAACAGCTTTGCATCAAAGACTCGCTAAGCCATGGGTTTCAAAGGAACCAAAAGTGTGGCACTTATAATCTTTTCTCTTACGTTATCCACGGGAAGGTAGATATGGAAGAGCCTATTCTTCAGCCGTCACCACCACGGCCAATACTAGGTGTAGTGACTAGTATTTAAGGATACCTGCATTCCTTAACTTATGCTGTCTCCGGGGGACAACTGACAGTGACAGATAACAGATGACACCTTAGATGGAGAGACGGATACATACTCTCTGGGAGTCAGTCAGTCTGTGGTCAAGCCGGCACGAGCAGGCGCGCGGGAATTCACTGGGAGATATTATATGTGATATGATAACAGCGAGGGAGTTGTCCTGCTAGGAACCAGCGTGGTGTAAGGCAAACACTACACTAGGTATACTTATTTTCCAAGCCGAGACGCTTTAACTTACTTTCTTACAAAACTGGTTAAGTTTTATAAAAGGTTTAGAGTAAGGATAAACAAATAGTAAAAACTCAAATAATACATACCTCCATTATGATTGATGACCGGAATTTTCGCCTCCATTTTTGGTAGGTCTGGACTGCCGGAAATGCTTTCGCTTTTCGACGACGTGTGGATTGATTTCGTAATTATGATTGAATATTTTGACGTCATTCTTAGTATGATGACGTCATATCTTACTATGCTAAGTACTTATAAAAAAGAGCTTTATCTCCACAAAAAAAAATAATAATAATATAAGATATTTTTTTCCAAAAACGAAAAACCGACTTCAAATGAAAAGATCAATATCAACCTCTTTTTTTTGTTATCAACCTCTTTGCGTTTTGCTTACCTACCGAGGATGACACTGGCCACATAAACTTTCGAATAAAAAACAAAAGTAAGTATGACATCCATTCATCATCAAATAATAAAAAGTGAAAACGTGGAAACAACTGAGTAATAACTCTTACGGTACTGACTGACTGTCAATCAAACGTAGTGGTTTTATTATCTTTGAAAATCAACGCAGAGCCTAACCAAAATCCTAAGAGTATGAAATTTGCAGAGTAGCGTAACGTATGGGTGCACAGAAAGGAATTCCTGACACACAACCCCTAAGTTTAAAGTTTATGTAAAAATAGCAGCAACCAAACAAAGTCGCGGGAATTACCATACCACAGTCGACAAAAAAAAATTCGGCAAGTCGTGATTTCAAGAGATATTGACGTTTTTTTTAAGTTACGTGACAAGTTGCAATCCCTCAGGAATTAAATTACCCCGGGATCATACTCTATACACCAGCGAAAGAACCATCAAAATCGGGTTACTATTGGCGGAGATATCGAGTAACATACACACAAAAAAAATAAAAAAGTACAGCCGATTTGAGAACCACCTCCTTTTGGAAGTCGGTTAAATTTTTTTTTACTATTTGTTTATAAATTAGATAAAAAATCGGCCCGTTCCAAGACAGGCACAATCCCTGTAGACATCCCTTCAGAACTTTTCCACTTACACTTTACATTCCAATTATTGTGAATATCCAATTGTTGAAAAGGTCATAAAAAATTCAGACTCGCCTTATTTGTTGGCCGATTCTACTAGCCTTAGCCCCGTACCAACAAAGCGATTATGTTTAGGTGGTGACATAAGATGACAGTCTCAATGATTTATGGTGCAAATTCGTGTGAAATAGTGCTGACACGTTTGCGTTGAAGACGTCATCATGGTGCACTCTTTGGTCGTGCATAGGTTGTTAATTTCACGAAACAAATGTTTACAGATCATGCAAATATTTGTCCCACAGCGGGAATCGAGCCCCCTTGCGTCTCAGACGGGCACTCGCCTGTTACGCCGATGTCGTCGCAAAATCACTAGGATCACTATGAAACGTCTTAGAAACTAGATGAAGCTACGCCTGTTCCTCGCGACTAAGCCTACAAGAATCAGGCAACAAACACGGCGCGCGTACCTATAACCTACATATATTTTTTCCGTTGAACCTTTTTCATAAAATGTAATGTAGAGCTTCAGTGTGCTGCTACATTTTTGTGATTCCTTTGAAATAAAAATTAACAGCTCTGGTAGATTGCTCATTATTCCGGTTTTCATTCCATACTAAAGTATGGTAAACTAAAGTTTCAATTCATATTTTGATGACTCACAGTCACAGTCTATACGTGAACAGGGAAAACGGCATCCCACTCATAGACGAGCCATAGTTTCGTTACGTAGCAGATACTCTTCGGTATTTATCAAACTATGAAACCATTTTAGATTATCTTTATCGCGGCGTCCCAGATAGGTCTTGCAAATATTCGATTATACTTAATTAAATAAAATACTTACAAAAAAAACGAAAATTTGGACTGGGACTCCCAGGCGATGCAGCTTCCGTGGACGAGGTCACTAGGACTTACAAGACACGAATATAAATCAAAGTTAAAGTCAAAAGGCTTTTATTTCGATAAAATCACTAGGATCACTTTGAAACGTCTTAGAAACTAGGTGAAGCTATGCCTGTTCCTCGCGACCAAGCCTAGAAGAATCAGGCAACAAACACGGTTTGCATAATGACCCTGTGATTAACGCTGTTTAATCATCTTTTAATGAGCCGATGGGCCGTGGTGGCCCCGGCTAAAGAAAAGGCCCCTCCATATCTCTATCCGCGGATGTCGTAAGAGGCGACTAAGGGAAAAAAGCTAGGGGATGGGCAGCAGCGTCCCTCATTTTAACAACGATAGCTCTAACTGCGCTCGCCAATCCGCATGCCCAGCGTGGTGAGTATGGGTAAATCCCCCCACATGGTAAGGAATTTGCTCTGTCTGTGGGGGAGGCCATGTTCAGCAGTGGACGTCTTACGGCTGAAATGATGATGATGATGAATCATCTTTTATGGATTTATGAGGCCACTGATGTACCTTACATACAAGCTTATAAGTTTCATGGACTGATTGAGCTTGTTCTTTTATAAGCTGTTCACATGAGCCAGGGGTGAAAGGAACAGTACAGATTTTTACTTTGACAAAAAAGTATGTAATTTGCGGCTCGACACCTCTTGATACTTGCGTTTAGTTATTGCGTGTATTATAACTAACTGTAGGTACCCGGTGTCACTCGCCTTGTTTCACAGTATTTATGCAGAAAGCAGAACTTTTGTTCTATCTCAAACTTTTTTTTATGATCGAACCACGTATTTGATAAAAAAAATAAGATAACTAAAGATAACTAAGTTTTTCAGAAGTTAAGTCTTTCTTTGCCATTATTTCAATTCTCCTTCATAGCTCTGACCTTCGGTTTTTGGTATCTATATAAGTCAACAATCAGGCTTTATAGTGTTCCTCAAAAAATGCTTATGCTTTTCCAGGTATGTACAAAATTATAATAACCAATAATAAATTCATATCGCATAACACCACAATCAAACTAAAAGCACTCTCGTTTTCAAATCAAAATTCAAGCACAACAGTCAAGACAGTTAGATCCGCGTATCGGCGCGGGCGCACCACCAGAATTCTTAACGGCTTTACTTGTCAGTCCACGACTGTCTTCCAAACCGGACAGGCGACAGGGCAGCATATTTTTTGAATAAACCAATGAATTTTTTTCAAATATCGAACATTGTTCTGTGAGTGTATTTTGAAACTTTCCAAACATTGTGGGATTTCTGTGGCCAATTACTCAAGTGAAGTTTAGTGGTACGGGATAAATATTTTTGAAAGTTACTTTGTGCCTGCTCAAGGATATCTGATAAAATGGTAAGTTACATATAAATATATAAAATAACGCGTAGGTTCTTGCCTTCTGTGCAATGCATAAAAATATATAGTTTACCTGGAAAATACCTCAACATTAGATAATTTGTTTTAATAATATGTGTACGTGTGTGTATAGTATAAATAATATAAAATAAATGAATGAAAGCAACAGATGTCAGGATCGTATCAAGTGGAAAGCCTACCTCTCTGCCTACCCCACTGGGAAACACGCGTAACTTTATGTATACATGCATATAAATTTATAGAAACAGATACCTAGTAGAGATAATAGCTACTTCAAAAAATGTTTTCCTTAAAACGTCATATCTGTAAATCCTTTTAGAAATTCCATTTATTTAGGTGCTGCCTCTTAGTTTTATTTTGCTTTGTTTAAGTAAATAAAACATGACAAAAACGACAAAAAACTTCGCGACCGCGATCGAAAATCTTATAATTCTCGAGTCTTTTATTGTTATTTCAACTTTATTTTATTTTCTGACAAAAACGAAATAACATGGAAGGTTGTGCTTAAAGTTATGTAGTGCGTAAAAGCACGTAGTTTTAGGTAAGTTTGTTGGTAACTAGAGCAAGGCGATTAATGGTAAATTTAGATAGTCATGGTTCATTGTTTGGCTCAATAACCTGCCAATAAGCGCAAGTTTCAACACCTTGTTTTTGTATACTATCCAACTAAAATTTTGGATGTTTGGATTTTAGATGTTTGTGGTTCAATCACGCCATAACGGCTCAGATTTCGATGAAACTTGGAATAGATAGAGTTCTATACCTAGAATAGCATATAGATTACTTTTTATCTAGGTACCACGCGAGCAAAGCCGCAGGTGGAAGCTAGTATTTTATAAAACTAAGGTGGCAAACATGCTTACGGCCCACAGGTTCAAGTGGTCACCGTAGCCTATGTAATGAAAATATACAGGATAATTTTATATGAAAAAATCTTTAAGCTTACCCTTAGGAAACGCATAGGCTACTTAATCTGGGTACGGTACGGTAGCCGGCAGTTTGCTATGAAATCTCAGATTCTAATTAAAATCTAATCCGTTAGGTATATTCAAAAGCTCCTTTAATTTTTATTTCCAGTTATTTCCATTCTTTTTATTCTAGATTTTAAATCCAATGAAAAGTGATTCGCAGAACCCTAGATCTGATAATCATTGAAATATTATTCCACACATGCGAAATTCGTCGAATGATTTCAAATAATTTGCATAGTATTTTGTTACACGAACACCAAGAGTCAACCTCTATCCAATTTAAATTCTTTGTTCGATATTTATTTAAATTATTATTGGAACTGCATTTCAAATCCAGTTCATAGTATCTTGAATCCTGTCTACATATTATTCGAAATTCAAAAATAGAAAGTCTTTTTTTAATCAAAGAATTAAAAATGTATTTTGTTTTGTTTTTAAATATGAATAAAATATAAGGTATAGTTTTGAAATTCGAATACTTGCTTCGAAATTCAAAAAGTGATGACTATTCGAACACGTACGACATTCGAGATCCGCAACCGCTGCCGCTACAAAAACTCAGTTTCTCTGAGTGAAAGTGGCGAACAATCGTCGGGTAGAAATCGGTTCTCGTTCACACAACGAGTACACTTAGCCGTGTATTTTACTAGCCACATGGTAAAATTAATATTTTGTTATATACATAGAAATGAAACGAGTCGATTAAAATATACTTACAAGGTGATTCATAATAGGTAGGTATGTAGGTATGCTATCTCGAAAGTGGTCTATTAATTTACTAAAAAAATTCTAAACGTCGGCATCAAGATTGCTACCTAAAACAGCTGATAAATTGGTTCGTCATGGAACTCTTTGGGGAGGCCTATGTTCAGCAGTGGACTTCATCAGGCTGATGATGATGATGATGATAAAACTTACAACTATCAAAGTTACACCTACAGTAAGAGCCTTTCATGATGATCAAACTGAATGGAAACTCATTGATTTTAATCAATTCAAAGAAGATTCTTCTTTCAGTTGATTCTTTTAGGCTTGTTCGCGAGGAACAACCATAGCTTCACCTTGTTTTTAAGACATTTCAAAGTGATCCTGGTGTTTTTATTGAAATAAAAACCTTTGACTTTGACTTTGAATCGTTAGTAAAAGAAAATGAAAAAAAAATGTATATTATGAATCTCCTAATATACTGGCCTTCAAGTCTAATTTGTTGACTGTACATACAAATATTCTAGTTACTATAACTGCGTTATTTAATTCAGTATTTTCGTAAAGAATTAATCTTGGATAATTTTTGCAAACATTGCTGTACCTAGCTTTCTAATGTCACTCGCCAGAGCTGAAAGTTATATTAAGAATACGCTCAACACTCGTGTCACTGATACTTTCTTGATTATCTTGTTTATTATCAGGTTGAGGTATGGTGGCCGTGAAAAGTGCCTAAGACCGTCGGTGAAAGAATCGGCGGCTCCTTTCTTGCACATGTCACATGCCTTCGAATTTTTGGTTCCATCCATCCATCCAAACTTTCGCATCTATAAAAGGATTAGTAGAATAGAGGTTTTGCTGTCTGCATCTTTATTTTTAATACTAGTTATTATTTATCTTGATAATTAGGAAGTGTACACAACTTAGTGCAGTCGACTGTACTAACCTAACCTTTTCTCATATTTGTAATTTTTCATAAATCCCGGATTTCTCCGTTCAACAAGTTCACTGTAAGTAGGTCTAGGTACTTTAAGAATGTTAATAGATGCAAAAACGTTTTAAAGTGTAGCTATTAAAATGAATTAGTCTCTAAAGTGGGTCAAGAACAAACTTTCTTCGCTACGCTTTGTGATTTATTGTTACTCGTACATCTGCTAACTGATTCTTTAGCTCACGATTCTATCAGCTCTTTATCATTCGCGCACGACTCTTTTGTCGCATTCGTATTTTTACGCTTGGAGTATGCTACTTTTTTTTATATACAACTGAGGTGGCAAACATGCTTACGGCCCACCTGTTGGTAAGCAGTTACCGTAGCCTATGAGCGCTTGCAAACCAGAGGCATCACGCACGCGTTGCCGACCCCAAACCCCCTCCCCCTAAAGCTCTGGCAACCTTACTCACCGCAGGAACACAACACTATTTGAAACAAATAATGTTATTTGGCTGCGATCTTCTGTATGTATGTGACTGTTGGGTGTTATTTATTTATATCTAAAAAAAGTAGCTTGTCCAGTTATTTTAAAATGTCAACCAGCTTTATTTTCTCAAAAAAAGGTTACATTAATGTCAAAAAATATAGGCCTTCTTGCTTAATTATATAGAAGAACAACTTTAAAAGAGTACAATACAAAAAAAACCTACCCTTATATTTTTAGCTTTGGCCAAAAGATGAGCATGATTTTAACCTCTGAAAGAAAAGAAGGAAAATTTGACCTGTTATGTTTTAAGGCCTGAGCAAACCGGATGCATGCGCGTGACGTGAGCGTGCACGCAGCGGTTTTAAAATACCAAATTCCTGTCAAGCACTCGCGCAAGCCACGCAAGCGGTCTGACATCTTCCTTACACACGCACTGCGTGTAAGCTAAATAGGAAAGAATTCAAGTATGAAGATGATTTTAATCTCTCAAATATAAGAAGTATGAAATTTCACCTGTTATGTTTATAGGCCGGAGCAAACGGGATGCGTGCGCGTGACGCGAGCGTGCACGCAGTGCGTATGTAAGGAAGATGTCAGACCGCTTGCGTGGCTTGCGCGAGTGCTTGACAGGAATTTCATATTTTAAAACCGCTGCGTGCACGCTCGCGTCACGAGCACGCATCCCGTTTGCTCCGGCCTATAAACAAACCAGGTGAAATTTCATACTTCTTATGTTTGATAGATTAAAATCATCTTCATACTTGAATTCTTTCCTATTTAGCTTACACAATAGAAACATTGGAATTTGCTACTGATCTAATAGCTTTTGTAAACCTTTACCCGACTGGCCCTTGACATGCTCTAGAAGCATTAGAGCTTTTATTCTGAACACCCCTAGTTGTTCATCTGTTAGCTTCTTCACGTCAGGCAACAAGCTCAGAAGGAACATCTTCCTGGAATCATCTTCTTTTGGCTTCTTGTTATTCAGCCACGTCACAAACGCTTTATCAACATTGTTTATAATAGGTTTCTTCCGTAAAGCTTTTCTTTGTTTTCTGAGTACCCGCGGGCGTATGGCTTGCGGACTTATTTCAATATCAATTTCTTTGTCTTCGGATTTTATAAGATCTTCATCAATAGACGGGTTTTCGTGGTTCTCTGCAATGGGGCTTCGTGTTCTCCGTTTGTCTGTCTGGACTTGGATGTTGGTGACTGGGTTTATGTATGGCAGGATGAATTGCAACGCGTCGCAGAGGTAGTAGGGTTTTTTTGGCACACCGTTGAAACTAGGCTTCATACTCCTGACGTATCCATTTCTGATGTTCTTCCATTTATCTTTGCATTCTGATACTGTAACAAATAAGATATCCTACGTTATTGAACTGAGAAAAATAATAATACAAGCATTTATTGAATAATAATCAGAATAATCAATTTATTGGTAAATAAGGCATTTACGTCAGGAGGTACACAAATATTACAAATAAAATAAATATATTATTTATAATATAATAATATAATATATAAATATATTATATTATTATTAGAATAAATTTCAACATAAATAAGTTATATAAAAATAACGAATACAAATTAATTTCTTATTGGATTTATTGGTATTTATTTTGAAATTATTTATTAAAGTATTTATTTTAAAATAATTCCTACTTTATAAATGTTTGATTCGAGCGGGAATTGATCCCGCGACACTCTCCCCTTTTATTCCTCTCGCATCTCAACTAGCTTTCTACTGAGTCTTTAATAATTCAAAAAACGGAACAAATATTTGCAGATCATTCAAACTTTTGCCCCGCAACGAGAATCTAACCCGCACCCCTTGCGTCTTAGACGGGCGCCCGCTACGACTCCGAGGTCGCACGTGTCCATTATCAGTATAATCCGACCATTTTGACGCGTCACCAACCCAACCCACTACCGAGTTAACCAGGCCCTATTGAAATTAGCCGTGATACCGTCATACGTAATGTTAATCAAAACCGACTTAAGTACGGTCAAAATAAAGGTCAGTATCATTTAAAAAGAGATGGTTGTCTACAAAACAAGGTACATACCAGTCCAGTCTATTTCGTTAGCCACCTCTTGCCATGCTTTCTCAGTGGTGTCCTTCCTAGCGTAGTCGGGCAAGTCACTATTATAAATACAAGGGTACTGTTCAACAAGTTGTACAAACTCCGCCGCTGACATTTTAATGCGTTGTGCCTTTCGTAATACGCTAGGGCGACTGACGAATGGCGATGAAGCGAAGCGTAGCTTGCCTGCAGCGCGGGGAGCGCGACGTTGCCGGTCTGGCCGATAAGAGCGGCAACAGGCGAGCGTACGCGGAGCGTCAGTGCCGACGCGCTGTTTGGCACCAGATACATAATCCTGCTAATATTATAAATGTGAAAGTTTGTGAGGATGTTTGGATGTTTGTTATTCAATCACGCCGTAACGGCTAAACAGATTTCGATGATACTTGGAATAGATAGATCTTTACTTAGCATAGCTTATAGGCGCATTCTATTCAAAAAGGGACTTATTCTATCAACAAAAAGATAAAATATTAGGACACAAGACGGATTTTTTACCGATCTTTTTCAAAACATGTACCTACCGGTTTTTGTAGGGGCGCTTTACGTGTCACCATACATAAACTAAATAAATACATAAACTACGTAAGCTATTCGCTTTTCACTACTCACCGGTGACATGTGAGTAACTCACGAACATTATACACTCGGGCCTCGGGCCTGTTTGAGAGGTTTAATTTTAATTTTAAATTATTTATTCAGGAACCACAAACAACTACATTATATATGTAAGATACAGTGAGTAGTAGGTACATAATTTCATATGCAACAAATTATTAATAATTAACTTAGTATTATCATCATCATCATTTCAGCTGTACGAAGTCCACTGCTGAACATGGCCTCCCCCACAGACAGAGCAAATTCCTTATCATGTGGGGGGATTTGCCCATACTCACCACGCTGGGCATGCGGGTTGGCGAGCGCAGTTAGAGCTATCGTTTTTAAAATGAGGGACGCTGCTGCCCATCACCTAGCTTTTTTTCCGTTAGTCGCCTCTTACGACATCCGCGGATAGGTAGATATGGAGGGGCCTATGCTTCAGCCGGGGCCACCACGGCCAACAACACCAACTTAGTATATAAGAGTAACAAAAAAGGCCAGCTAGAGGGCCCGTCATAAAAAAAAGAGGTTGCGCTGAGATCCAGGCTTCGGGTCGCAGGGCCGTTATGTCAGATAGCAGAATGGTGCAATGAAAGCATGGGAAGGATGGGTTAACGTTCTAAGTTCGCCAGTACAACCTTTGTGCCACTTACCAGTTCAACTATTTTGTCTAAGCAACATACCTGTTGCACTGCCAGCCCCACCAGCATCCGGAGATACCGGAGGTATCTGGAGAGGTTTTATGCAGGTACCACGCGAAGCGGGCGGAAGCTAGTAGGTCATAAAATTAAAATGAAATTGAATTTCATTCTAACTGAAACCTCTAATTGGTGCAGTATTGTAACAACGCAACATTCGTTTTCTTAGCACTAGTTATTGTTCTTCTGGATATGTTTTTTTTTTTATACAACTGAGGTGGCAAACAAGCATTCGGCCCATCTGTTGGTAAGTGGTTACCGTAGCCTATGAGCGCTTGCAATACCAGAGGCATCACGCACGCGTTGCCGACAACGAACCCCCTTCCCCCAAAAGAGCTCTGGCAACCTTACTAACGCAGGAACACAACACTATTTGAAACAAATAATGTTATTTGGCTGCGATCTTCTGTAAGGCGGAGGTACCTCTCCAGGTGGGCTGCTCCAATTTAGAACGAGAAAATCTCGCTATGCCCTACCTCCTCCAAGAAAAAGTGTATTCGATATTTTTTCCGAAAAAGACGATGAATAAGCATGGCCATTGCATTGGAATTGGCCGTGTTAGCACCAGCTAAAGAAAAGTCCTCTCCATAATATCTAGCTACCTGTGGATATCGTAAGATGCAAGTAAGGGGAAAAAATAGGGGATGGGCAGCAGCGTCCCCCTACAACTATAGCTCTAACTGCGCTTGCTAATCCCGCGTGCCCAGCGTGGAGAATATGGGCAAGTTCATATGATCTAGAAATCTGTGGGGGCTGTGTTCAGCAGTGGATATCCTACGGCTGAAAAAGTTACTATTGGAAAGGGATTTTTATTCAACCCATGATTATTCTAATGACATTTTTTGTAATAGCACTATTTTATTGTAATTTAAAGCTCTGACATACCTACTTAATTTTTTTGAAAATATTTATATACGACGCTGAATATGGCTGCTCCTGATTTGTATTGTATTATGTAACAACTGTACCTAACCTATATTACGCAATAAATTACTTTGATTTGATTTGATTTGATTTGATTTGATCTGAAATGATGATGATGAAGCATCAATGGCTTCGCTAGCGATTCGCTTACAACACAATACTAGTGCTAGGGGTACATTCGGGTATGGAAGCCGGTGGTTAGCCGTTTTCACTGCATTACGGTTCGTCAGTCTGTCCGACGAAGCGTTCGCTTGCGACATGTTATTAGATAGTAGAGATAGCAGAACAATCTTGAAATTTGAAGAAATCTGTTTGCCTTACAAATTTATAAAAATAATATTTCCTTTTACATACTTTGACCAGGATGGCTCGTCAATATAATGAAATGGCTAAAAATAATTTACAGTTAGATATATTTAGTTCTAAATTGTGCCATTTCATCAAAAATGTTAAGGATATCTTTTATTTACACAAAGAAACTTAAAACTAATACAAGTTAATATTTACAAAATACACAAGAAACAGTTTAAACAAAAAAAAAAAAAAAAGGATATCTTGTATCCTAAAACTAGATGTTCGTTAGGAAACATGTCACTCACTTTTGTTTACTGTTAATACTTTTGTTGTACGCACATAATTATTTATGTTACTACCTAGTTCTTATCTGTGTTTTATAATTATTATTTTTACTTTTGGTTGTAATGTGTGTGTGCGTCGAAATAAATAAATAAAATAAAATAAAATTTAAAGTCTCATGCGCTCATTTTTCAGTGTCTTGTAATCTTGTTCTTTTCTTTTAGGCCTCTGTGACTATAGTTAGTATGCGCGCAGTCAAAGATGAGACCTGTCAGATCCTAGTAGAAGGGATTTTGCGATTACAGCTTCGCTCAAATGTCATCATCATCAGCCTGTAGAAGTCCACTGCTGAACATGGCCTCCCCCACAGACAGAGCAAATTCCTTATCATGTGGGGGGTTTTGCCCATACTCACCACGCTGGGCATGCGGGTTGGCGAGCGCAGTTAGAGCTATCGTTGTTAAAATGAGGGACGCTGCTGCCCATCCCCTAGCTTTTTTCCCTTAGTCGTTACGACATCCGCGGATAGAGATATGGAGGGGCCAATTCTTTAGCCGAGGCAACCACGGCCAGCCGATAGATGATAGACGAGTTATAAATATCGGCTTTTTGCAATCGCTACAACAGTTCGTAAATATACCTATACGTAATAGGTACATATGTTTTATCGTAACTGATTGCACTCACTCTGCTGATGTTTCAGTTGCTGCCAAATTGATTATTTCAAGCTTCCACAAAAGCATGTCAAATAATAGGGAGCATGCACAACGTAAAAGAAAATAAGATATTTTTTACAAAAACTAAAAACCGACTTCAGATTCCTGAATATTTACAAGATTAATATCAACCTCTTTTTTTTTATCAACCTCTTTGCGATTTGCTTACCTACTGAAGATGACACTGGCCACCTAAACTTTCGAATAAAAAACAAAAGTAAGATGACATCCATTCATCATCATTAATAAGTAATAACTCTTACGGTACTGTCTGACTGACTGTCAATCAAACGTAGTGGTTTTATTCTCTTTGAAAATCAACGCAGAGCCTAACCAAAATCCTAAGAGTATGAAATTTGCAGGGTAGCGAAACGTATGGCACAGAAAGGAATTCCCGACACACAACCCCTAAGTTTAAAGTTTATGTAAAAATAGCAGCAACCGAACGAAGTCGCGGGGATTACCATAACATACCACAGTCGACAAAAAAAAAATCGGCAAGTCGTGATTTCAAGAGATGATGACGTTTTTTTAAGTTTTGCGGGACTAGTTGGAATCCCTCAGGAATAAAATTAAAATACACAAACAAAAAAAAAAAAAAAACTGCCGACTTGAGAACCTCCTCCTTTTGGAAGTCTGTTAAAAATATAAAAACAAATCGAAATCACTACGATAATGCGTACACACACTAGGATTCACTGTGTTGTGTTGTGGTTATTAGAAACTACGAGTACCATGGTACCACAAAACTCAGACCCGGAACAAATTTCAGATCATGCAAACATGTCCTGCAGCGGGAACCGAACCCGCACCCCCTTGCGTCTCACTCGCCCACTACGCCACCGAGACCGTCAACAATAGCTCGCTAGAATATTTTTTCATTTAAATTAATTTTAATGACGTGTACCTATTACAAATTAGCCAATAATTAATAAAAATCCCGTTTTATATAAAAAAAATGTTCATAGAAACGGCAGTTTCGAAAGTTTTAACAATGAACTTTATTACAAAAACAATTTTGTCACTTCATAACACACATAATGGAGAATTCGGCCAAATTCTGCCTTTTAAAAGTTACAAAATGTTTAACTACTTCACTGCAGAATGTCCCAATTTGTTCGCAACTTTACATAACAATTCAAAATTACGATATTTTTTTTTATATTCTTTCGAAAGAGATTTTCTGAGGTTAGGTACTACCTTTTGTAACTCATTTGTTTTACCTATCCCTAAGACACGTTACTTTCTCATAGATAAATTTGTCAAAAAATTTCTATTTGCAAGGGTTCCGTATCTCAAAAATCTCACAAAACGGAACTATTTACGATCTTTTGGTGGTCCATCTATATGTCTGTCAAGATTTTAAAAAACTTTTCCCCATGTTCTGGGATAAAAGTCGTGGGCCTTTTTTTCTGACAATATTTCCATAAATCGTGGTGCAATTCTCATTTAAATAATATTCGTAAATTGCGATACAATAGAGTTTTTGACACGGTCACTGGATTTTAGTAAATAAAAAAAACTGACACAGTTTTGTAAAATGAAGTAACTGTGGTCACGACTACGTTGCTTATTTAATTTACGTAATGTGCGTTGTCCTACAGATTTGTTTGATGGTCAACGGTTACCTAATTGTAAATAGTGCTAACTTAGACTTCGGTGGCGTGGCGTGCGTGTGCATGGCTGAGGCCTATTATGAGGTATGTTAGTCCTTTGCATCTAAGACAAACCTATCTTGGTTTTTTAGATGTATAAAATCATACACTGTAACTATTTTCTAAGAATAAAAAAAAAAAAATAAAAAAAAAATAAAAAAAAAAAAGTGGGTTCATTTTATTGTTCACTAGCTGGCGCACGCGGCTTCGCTCGCGAGTTACCTAGATAAAAATATCACATATGCCATTAAAGGTAAATAATTCTATCTATATATTCCAAGTTTCATCGAAATCGGTTGAGCTATTACGGCGTGATTGAACCACAAATATCCAAACATCCTCACAAACTTTCGCATATTGTAGTAGGATTAATAGGAATCGTATTTGACTTTGCACTTTTTGTAAAAAATGTTCAAATAAATGTCACATAATGAGATTCCTCTTCTCTAGAGAAGAGAGCACTCAGAATCTTTTAAAATAATAATCATCATTTCAGCCGTAGGACCTCCACTGCTGAGCATAAGCCTCCCCCATAGATTACCAGAAACAATCATGTGGGGGGATTTGCCCATACTCGCCACGCTGGGCATGCGGGTTGGCGAACGTAGATAAAGCTCTTGTTGTTGATAGGGAACGCTGCTGCAAAATAATAATTAAAGAACTTTATTTTAACACTGTTTTTTTTTATTTAGTAAACTACAATGTACTATATTATGTGTAAAATTATAAATAAATTCTTCTTATTTGTCTAAAAAATTGCTTTCATATTGTAGTTAACAAAAACGGATATAGGATTAAAGCACCAAAACATAAAAGTGTAATTCACGTAATGAGAGGTAATTTTTACGTCATAATTGTCACGTTATATCACGTAACACATTCATTACGTGACAATAGACTCGTTATACGGGTTAGTAGGAAGCTTTTCTGCTTGACGAAGTGATATGAGTAGTACGTTATCTAAACCCGGCATCAGTTACAGCTAAACATTGACAGGTTTATCTTGACTATGTTTTAAGATACATTTTATACAATAATTTATGAAATGACTCTTTAAATAAATGTGAAGATATGATATGATGAGGAAAGGCCCGACGGGATGTCTTTGATTACCTAAAGTCGTGGAAGGCCACTGGTTTGGGACGCAACTTGCATCGATACGTTGGCACCTTCCCACGTTTTGTTCACCTCGAAGGCGGCGGTAAGCCTCAAGAAGCGGAAATATTCGTCCGCGATGGATACATATTTCTGCCTTTTGGGGTTGAAACTCTAGAACCTTGGAGCCCAGGAACGTGGCTCTTATTCGATGCTTTATGTAGGAGGCTGGTGGATGAGACCAGTGACCAAAGGGCTGGTGCTTACCTCGGACAAAGGATCAGTATAGCGATCCAACGAGGTAACGTCGCCAGCCTTTTGGGCACGCTGCCTGAGATTGGTGATCTGAACTGTTTTCTACTTATAGTCGAAGACATATCGCACGCTGTTTGAACTCTGATTCATGGTACACGCACTTGGTAGTATCTAGGATGATTTTTTGCGAGCTACAAGACTGTCTATCGCGGACTTTACAGTTATATTTGTGTACCTTTCTTCAAACTAAGATCTCAGTGCAAGCGCGTGCGCCGATGTTGACACAACTTTCGCGCACTTTCGCACACGGTTCAATAAGGTGAGCCTTTCTATAGAGGTAAAGAAAACTTCCTGATAGGTGGCTTAGGTTATGTTTAAGTTTCCTAGGAAACTACCACGCACTAATGACGTCGGTCTCTTTCTTGGTCATCCTGTATTAAGTCAGTGACCAGGTTGAGGTATGGTGGCCCTGAAAAAGGCCTATAACCGTCGATGATAGAATCAGTGTAGTGTGGATTAATGTACGCCCCTTACAGGCTCCTTGCGTGCACAAAATTATGCAAAATATTGGCAAAGTCAAACTGAGAAAGTTGGCAAAGGAGACATACTTTGTTATGGCATTATAATCATGTATGCTATCCCAAAAGGGGTTTGTTTTACACCCAATTGGCAAATTTGTTTTACCACTTTTGTTAATACGATATTTTTTATTGAAAAATCTCTATGCGATCAGCTGTTTTGGGGACAAATCAGTTCATTCAAACTCAATGAACCAGCTATTTTAGGTGGCAATCTTGATGCCGAACTACTTTTAAGTTTAGTATTATAGAGTTATAAAGATATTATAGAGAGAAAGATTATAAAGATAATTATTTATTACGCACAGAAACATTATACATATAAGGTTATTTCAAAAGTCATGTACATAGGCAAGCTTAACCCTATCAAGAGTTTTTTTCCAGCAAACCTTTGGGACTAGAGAGATTTGATAATATAGAGATGTATCATGTACAACAATATAAGAAAAAATAAAAAAAGTGATATAATATTTTCACCAATTTTTTTTCTTTTGTGCATTAAATAACCCCATTTGGGATATACATGTTAGGAATGACCTTGTATAGATGTTCGTTCGGTCAAGATTGTTCAATTTAAAATCTTTAGAGTTTGGCCGTGACTTTTCTTTGTTGTTTATGAGAAGAATATAAATATTTAAAAATTGGGCAATATTGATGAAATATACATTTTGAATGGACAGGATCGCTTCAGGCATTTCACAATGTACAACCAAGTAAATTGATTGTTCACCCTTTTGATACGTCAAACATTTCCGTTTAGTTGAAGTAATAACAGAACTAGTGGTAAACGGGACTTCATTCGCCTGATATTATTTTTATACAAGCTTCGATAAAAAAAAAAAAGCCTCTATCAGGGGGGTTCAAGGGAATAAATAAAGCGTGATGTAGATAGACATTTAGACCTCACATAGGCTTTGTTACTATTAAAACTATAAACAACAAGTTTGTTAATTTTAAAGATCCGGTTTGTAATTTCTGAGATTAGCCCCAACAAACAGACAGTCTTCCAATCCATTTTTTTTATTTCCGACCTGTTATATAACATCTCCAGAATATTGTTTTGAAGAAAAAAATTGTTTTTGGTTTTACTCTTTTATTATACATAGGGTTAGCTATATACACTCGAGAGCATAGAAATCGCACATAGCGGAATTTTCCAACATTTTAATTTCGACGCTTATTTTTTTTTAAATTAATGTGATGTTGCAAAAATAACTTAAATTAAATTGAAGTACACACTGTTAGCTTCCTAAAAACACAAAATGTCTAGCCTTGACCTTCGAAATCATAACAGTGGCAACTAAACAATAGAATGGCCTAAATTAGCTCGTTTCAAGTAGCGCTGTTTGTGGGACTTTGAGCAGGTATAAAAGGTTAAAAAAACAATAAATTTGTGAATGTATCGATTTATTAATACGAGGTATTGCCTCCCCTAGCCTGAATAACAGCTTCCATTCGCTGTTTCATTGAAGAAATCAATTTTTTTACGAAATCCTGCGGTATGCTGTCCCATTCTTCCTTGATCGCGGTTTGGAGCTCTCTGAGACTCGTAGGCGCTGCGTTTCTAGCTCTTACTCGTTTGTTTAGTTCGTCCCATAAGTACTCAATGGGATTGAGATCTGGGCTTCGAGCAGGCCACGCCATAACGAGTAGTTCAACCTCCTCCAAGTACTGGCGTACTATAGCAGCGGTGTGTGGTCTAGCGTTATCCTGCATAAAAACGAAGTTTTCGCCGATAAATCCAGAAAAGGGCACAACATGTTCTTCCAGGATCTCCTCAACGTAACGTTGGGAAGTCAATCCACCCGATCGACGGTCGGTATCGGGCCCTGTGATGAAGACAAGTTCGGTTTTCGCTTCCAGAGAAATGCCTCCCCAGAACATACACGAACCACCGCCGTATGCGACCCGTTCGGAGATGCAACATTGAGCAAAACGCTCACCAGATCTTCGGTAGACTCTACCTCGTCCGTCGTTACCATGAAGGCACATCCTGCACTCGTCGGAGAAGAGGACTGCCTGCCATTGATCCATAGTCCAATTAACGTGATTTCGAGCAAACTGAAGGCGTGCTTGTCTGTGCGCTGGGGTCAATTTTGGGCCAGTTGCTGGTCTGTGCGCTGTCAGACCTCCTTCGGCTAGTCTTCTTCTAACGGTCCACCGACTGACTTCCACTTCTCTAACTTCCTGGAGCTGCTGTCCGAGTTGAACTGCATTCAACCGGCGATTTCGTAGTGATGTATTCACAAGGAAACGGTCATCGCGCTGTGTTGTCGCACGTTTTCGGCCTGTTTCTGGTCGCCTGGTATAGCCACCAGTTTGCTGATATCGCTGGTATACACGTCGAACAGCATATCTGCTCAAATTTAATTGACGAGCCACTTGACTTTGGTTCTGTCCAGCTTCGATAAGTGCAACCACTTGAGACGCTGCTTCTGGTGTGGTATCCATTTTCTTGTTTAGAGAGATGACGTATTCGTTAAAGGACCTTTCCGCCTGGGAGTTGGTATGCAAATGATGTAATTTCAATCATCCCTTATCGTTTTATACCTGCTTAAAGTCCCACAAACCGAGCTACCTGAAACGAGCTAATTTAGGCCATTCTATTGTTTAGTTGCCACTGTTATGATTTCGAAGGTCAAGGCTAGACATTTTGTGTTTTTAGGAAGCTAACAGTGTGTACTTCAATTTAATTTAAGTTATATTTGCAACATCACATTAATTTAAAAAAAAATAAGGGTCGAAATTAAAATGTTGGAAAATTCCGCTATGTGCGATTTCTATGCTCTCGAGTGTAGAAGACTTTCATTGTTATTGCATGTTGTCTGATTGCTATCACGGTTAACAATCTTTACTACCTTTGTAATAAAACAAATACACCGTTTTATTACAAAGGTAGATAGTAAAGATTGTAAAAACTTTATAAGAATACAAGAGAATAAAAGTGCATTAAAAATCATAAAAAATTTCACCATAAGCAATTCATTTTCATCACACTAGTAAAAAGCAATAATAATTTGTACGGATTCATCCCACTGTGGTTTAGGAATTTCTAACCGACTTAGAGGATATAATCACTTACTTACCTTTACAACCAAAGAATAAATATTAGTACTGTTACGTACAATTTTTTATTCTTTGCTACTACTGAGATACTTAACGATGAACTTAGGATTATTGTTTGATCTCAAGTCCATTACTTATCGATACAAACAATGAATTTGCGTAATTCTTTTTTTGGATTGTTTTATTTTGTAAATTTCAATAAATTTGTTAGTATTTGTTTTGTATATTTGTGAATAGCTTTGAAGCTAAATTTATGAGACCAATGACCAAGGGCTGGTGCTTACCTCGTACATAAGACCAGTATAGAGATCCAACGAGGTAACGTCGCCAGGCTTTTGGGCACACTGCATTTGGTTCGTGATCTGAACTGTTTCTTCTCTGTTTTCTACGACTACAAGTTCATTCCTATTTTTTTTCTATTATTGTGTGTGAAATAAAAGTAATTATCTTATTAAAAAAATAAATATTGAAATTTGACGTCTGTCGGGCGAGTTGGTAAAATAATAATTGTTTGGTTGAACCTGAAGTTAGTGGGCTGAAAGTCCGGGATCAAACCGAATTACACCAACCTAAAGCTTACAGTCGGTTACAATCATTCACGGTCATTTTTTATAATTCACAACACCACCATATGAAGACCTCCAATGCTTTGAACATTGCGTCCGAGCTCCATATTGAACGGAACGGGTCAGCATAATTTTGCTGTCTTATCGACCAAACAAAATAGACCTCCGCGCTCTGATATTGCTCTTTGAGGTTGGTAGAGCAGGATATGGCAGATTATACTGGTTGTTTTATTGACTAACTTGTGTCGAAAGCTAAACACGCGTTCGCAAGGCCGACTGGTCAGTAAGGACAAACTGGTGTGTTCGTTCGTCTATAGATTAATGACAGTTTTTCAAGACTTTAAAGATTAATATTATACTCGTATGTTACGGAAACTTTACTAGTTTCGAAATGTTTCAAAACAATTTAGCAAAATTGTTCTAGAAAACCTGAGCGAAAGGTATGGCGTACATGCAATAAAGTATCGACATTGACGGGCTCACGAATTATCACTAAGCATGAGAGGAGCTAGAGATGTTCTTGGACACATAAAAATACTTCACAAATCCCGAACCCGCTGGCAAGGTTGAAGATAACGTCCCGTCGTCCCTGCGTTTCCGCCTCTTAAGGGTTTCCTTAAGGCCCTCCTCATCAAACCTCCCTCTAGCAACGGTTCAGGGCAAGGTTGGTACCAAAGTACATAGTGAACTTGAGCTCTTGGTCCTAACTAAACTTTTTCTCGGCCGCAGCTTTACCTTCAAGAATAAGTATGACAGAAAAACATTTAGTATCATATCAGTTACGTTACATCATATCCGAAATCAATTACCTACTACTTTGTAGTGAATAAATTTAAATAAATTTATTAACCTAGGTACTGTAAACATACTTGAAAACCTCGGTGGCTTTGGCGAGTGCATATGAGACACAGAGGTGCGGGCTCAATCCCTGTGGCGCTGGGCGGGACAAAATCTGTTTGCATGATTTGCAAATATGTGTGGTATACTCGTAGTTTCTGATGCCCACGACTTAAGACACGCCATAGACTACGGTAACCACTTACCAACAAGTAGGCCGTATGCTTGTTTGCTACTTTAGTTGCATAAAAAAAAACCACCCCAGTCATCAGCCTGAAGAAGTCCACTGCTGAACATATACCTCCCCCAAAGACGGTTTTGAGCCTTCTCCATCCACCAACTTTCCCCAACCTTTACAATTTCATCGGTCCATCGGGTGGGGAGACTGCATCACTGCGTCGTCCGGTTCGTGGTCGCCATTCGAGAACCTTTACTCCCCAACGGTTATCGGTTCTGCGAGCTATATGGCCTGCCCACTGCCACTTCAACTTGCTAATTCTGAGAGCTATGTCGGTGACCTTGGTTCTTCTACGGATTTCCTCAATTCTGATCTTATCACGTAGCGAAACTCCGAGCATAGCTCTCTCCATAGCCCGGTGCGCGAGCGTTGTTATATTAGAATCGTAAAATGTGAGTCTGTTGTTCATTTGAGCCTCTTGCTTACACGTATTTATGATGTTTATTTTGTCCACAGGTATGTTGTTGAAACTCTGGCTAAAGCGAATCCTGAAAACGTCTCTAGTATAAATGCTTTTTCCTCTGAGTAAGTAAGCGACACGGCAACGCAACGTCACCAACGGCTACTCCCAATAATAAGGGCCGTCCATCCTTCTTCCTACTTTCCTACTTACTATACTACTAATATTATAACTGCGAAAGTTAGGATGTTTAGATGTTTGGATTTATGTGGTTCAGTCACGTCGTAACAGCTCAACCAATTTCGATGAAACTTGAAATAAATAAATAAATATGCCGGACATATCACACACAATCAATTGATCCCAAACTAGGCATAGCCTGTACTATGGGTACCAGAGACTGATATACATAATAGATATATATTTAACACCCAGACACAGAACAAACATCTGTGTTCATCACACAAATTGTGCGGGAATCGAACCCGCGGCCTCTAGCGCAGAAGGCAGAGTTACTACCAACTGAGCCAACTGAGCGTTATTTGCCTAGAACAGCATAAAGGCTACTTTTAATCCAGGCACCTACCACGCACGCAAAGCCACGCGCGGAAGCTAGAAGTAGATAAGCGAGATTATGTTAAATCAACTAATCGAATCGCTCTTTAATGACGTGATGACATTTTGGAATGACTGTATTGGTTGATTTTCACGGTCCACTTTCATGTCTCTAGGAAAAAATATTACGAAGCGATGCTTTCTTCATTTCATTTGTGCTATGGCACCCTATAATGGGTAACCCTGACATGAAGACAGCCATTGATAAATTCGTCAAGTGATTTTTAAGGCGTGCACACATTGCGTCAGCGGACGTTGCAACCGGCCATCGGTGTGGTTGGGCAACAGAAGTTGCGATAGTGTAATAATGGGTTCTACTGTTTTTCTAGTTATATGAAAATGTTTTTATATTTATAGGAAACAAGCGATCCATCCTGGCTTAGCATGGGTAACAGACTAGAAGAGCACAGTCCAAAAATTTTTTTTTTTATGTTATTCCGAGGCAAACAGGCTAACGGCCCACCTGATGCTAAGTGGTTACCGTCGCCTATTGACATCAGCAACACCTGGAGCATTGCTAATGCGTTGCCTGCCGAACCCCTCCCCCCTAAAGAGCTCTGGCAACCTTACTCACCGCAGGAACACAACACTATTTGGAACAAATAATGTTATTTGGCTGCGATCTTCTGTAAGGCGGAGGTACCTCCCCAGGCGGACTGCTCCAACTAAGAGCGAGAAAATCTCGCTGTGCCCTACCTCCTCCACTGTCGTACTCTGCGTAACCGTAGCGTTTATTTAGCTACAAGCTTGATATTTATACGGCACATACACACAGTTGGTATACATTTCAAGTTGATAACTGAAAAGGATCTGAGAAATAGGGTCTTGACAGTCGGACAATAAAGTGATCCTATACGGGTTCCGTTTTTTACAAATGAGGTACGGAACCCTAAAAATAGCCATATTAGCCCAGTTTGAGGTACCTCTACTTTCATTCATTCCGTATGTCGTAGATTCTAGAGCTATGCTTGGAGTTTCGCTGCGTGATAAAATCCGAAATGAGGAAATCCGTAGAAGAACCAAGGTTACCGACATAGCTTTCAGAATTAGCAGGTTGAAGTGGCAGTGGGCCGGCCATATAGCTCGCAGAACCGACAACCGTTGGGGAACAAAGGTTCTCGAGTGGCGACCACGAACCGGACAACGCAGTGTTGGAAGGCGCCCCACCCGATAGACCGACGACATTGTTAAGGTTGCGGGAAGTCGGTGGATGGAAAAGGCTCAAGACCGTTCGTCATGGCACTCTTTGGGGGAGGCCTATGTTCAGCAGTGGACTTCATCAGGCTGATGATGATGATGAGGTTCGAATCCCGGACGTGCACCAATGGATTTTTCGAAATATGATATGCACATAGTGACCGGCACCCGCGGTTTAGTCAGCTCCACACGTATTGACCATGTCTTCCCTCCGTGTGGATAAGGCCGCCTAGGCTAAGAGGATGTTAAAGGTGCTGGGCAAGCCTACTCCATCATAATAATATTTGCGAAAACATATCACATCGTACTAAAAACGCGAAAGTTTGTATGTATGTTTGTTAATCTTTCACGTAAAAACTACTGAATGGATTTTAATGATATATAACTTCACAATAATATAGCATAAACATCAAAACACATCATCAGACACATAGGCTACAATTTCTAAAGATATTGTGTGAATTGTCAAAAATATGACGATAAGTGTCAAGTAAGTATACAAGGTGATTCATAACATGTATACCATTCCGAAAGGGGGTTATTCTATCAACGAAAATAAATACTATTAGCGAAAAAAAATTCAATATTTTTTTTTTCTCACACTTTCTCAAATTAGCTGTTTTTTTGTATTTTTATCATCTTTAGAACTAATAACTAAATGTACAAGAAGATCGGAATCAAGATTGCTACCTAAAACAGCTGATTCATTGAATTGGACCTCATTTGACCCCAAAACAGCTGATTTTTGCATAGAGTTTTTTCAATGAAAAATGTCGAATTTTCAAAAGTCGTAGAACAAACTTTATTGCCAATTAGGTGTAGAATAAGCCCCTTTCGGGATGGCATACATATTACTGATCCCCTTGTATATACTAATCCTGCGCAGACGAAGTCGCGGGCACCAGCTAGTCTTAGATATGTGTATCTAGAAAAGATTATGAAGTATGTTTTTTTTTATAGAGTCTCCGTTTATTGTCTCCGTAGCTTAGTTTGTTAGAGCATCCCCATAATTAGGGTAAGGTTGCGGGTTCAAATCCTGTCGGAGTCGACATTTTTGGGATATTATAAAAAAAACATAGTATTCCCTTGAAAAGGCTATAAAATAAAATATAGATCATATCAAAAACAAGTATAATAGACTAATTTAATCAAAAATATATCAGGACGTCTGATCGAAGCGACGCGTGACCCGAGAGCTGGCTCTTATTTGGCCCAGCGAATTAGAATTGCCATCCAGCGTGGCAATTCCGCCAGCGTCTTGGGGACGTTTCCGACTGGTAGTGATCTGGATCAGTTGAGCTATCTATAGATCGTTTGTAGCGGTCTTTAGATGGCTCAACTGTTTCTTGTGTATTTTGTAAATATTAACTTGTATTAGTTTTAAGTTTCTTTCTGTGAATAAAGTTTTTTTTATACTAATTTTAAATTTAAATTCAAAATACCTACGAGCAAAATAATAAAAAATAAAACGAGACCATTCATTGTCGACCCAAAGCTTTTCCAAATAGTGACCTAGTTTACTAAGCATCGCTTTCACTGGCACACTGGCTTAATGCCTTTCGCCTTTCTCGAAATATTTGAATAATTACCAATGTTTGTTCAGTGTGTTATATCCTTTATTATTTTTAGCACCTCACAAATCTTGATCACCAGTTTCAAAGTCAAAGTCAAAAGGCGTATATTTCAATAAAATCACTAAGATCACTTTGAAACGTCTTAGAAACTAGATGAAGCTACGCCTGTGCCTCGCGACCAAGCCTAGAAGAATCAGTCAACAAACACGGCTTGGTGCCTATCACAAAATGGAATGTAGAGCTTCAGTGTGGTGCCGAACGTGTAAGCCGTGTTGGCCTAGTTGGAGATACCCTGACTTTCAGTCCGAAGGTCGCTGGTTCGAACCCGGTTGTGCACAATGAGTTTTTCTTTTTGGTGTGGGAGTTGCTCGCGTCTGCATTTTGTTAAGCGTATGAGGACATAGTTATTTTTATAACTCATTTATTTTTTATACATTTAGACCTTAAAAACACGCATACGGCCCACCTGTTGGTAAGTGATTACAGTAGCCTATGAACGCTTGTAATACATAGACATCACGCACGCATTGCCACCTCGAAACCCCCATTCTTTAAAGAGCTCTGGCAACCTTACTCACCGCAGGAACACAACACTATTTGTATTGTAACAAACAATGTTGTTTGCTTGCGATCTTCTGTAAGGCGGAGATACCTCTCAGGCGGGCTGCTCCAATTTAGAGCAAGAAAATATCGCTGTGCCTTACCTTCTCAATCTTTGATTTTTTTCGAAAGATAATCTACTCATAAAGTTCCCTTCTAATTAGCTAAAGCTGAAAGATATTTGAACCCAAATATTTACTCGAAGAGTCTGCCAGCTGACGATTCGCTGAGAGTAATTAAAGTCTTAAGATTTCAACAAAGTAGATTGTCATTATAGCTAATAAAGAGTTAAGACATACAAAAATAAGAAAGTTGTCGTGTTCAAACGGCGTGCTATATGCCATCTAAAATGTGTTTAAATATAGTCTAAATGATTCTTACTACTACTGCAGGGCATACGATATAGCTCAACGATATCACAAGCCTAAAAAGTAGCCTTAATTAATCTTTATAACATCAGCTATATATTAGTGAAAGTCCTATGAAAAACGGTTCGGCCATTTCGAAGATCAGACGTAACAGACAGACAGACACACAAAAATGTTTAAAGTATTTTTTTTTCATATTAATATACTTTCATAGGCATTTAGTAGCGTATTGATTTTTGATTTTACAAATCTTACTTATATAAAAAATGCGAATGTTTGTTGTTCAATCACGCCGTAACGGCTCAATCGATTTCGTTGAAACTTGGAATAGATAAAGTTCACCTAGAATAGCAAATAGGCTACTTTTTATGTAGGTACCACGCGAGCGAAGCCACGGGCGGAAGCTGATAGCACGTATCCCTGCACGTATCCCTGCTGATATTTAATCATATCCAGTCCACTCCATCCAAAGGTTGTCTGGTAGAGATCGCTACTTCAGCGATAAGGCCGCCCATTGTTCATCACATAGTTTAGTTTTTATTGTTTTTTTGTTAATGTTTGTACTTTTTATGTTGTGCAAAAAAGCATTTTCTATCTATCTATCTAAATATATATCCCTATTGTAAGGCACCAACCAAATTCGGCTCAATTATAGTCAATTACTAACTTATTAAGAATCTGATGTTTATTTTAATTACAGAGCCGGCTACCAAGTCTAAGGTATTGAAGCTTTTGACGAGAAAATAATTATTAATTGGTGTCATCAAAACTTGTAAATTAAGATCTTCCGTCGAGGCGAAACCTGAGGAACTAATTGACTTTGTAATTAGTGGTATATTTAATAGAGCTGCCAGATTTGTATTTATTTGCCGTTGATTTAATATACATAGTTCTCAGAACATAATAACTGATGCAGCAAGCAAAGCGAATCAGCTTTGTGTATGTTTATTTTTTAGAGCATAACTTTCGAACCGTCCGATTTGCATGAAATTCAGTAGGTCACTAGCTTGTACAATCAAAATTTTCTGGTAAGAATATGAGTTACCTATAAGTGGCAATGTGGTTTGTAAGATATAGGAGTCCAAAGGGGTTTTTTAAAAAGTTATATAAATACATGAAGTTAATAATAAATAATAATAATAATAATAAATATTCCGGACATATCACACACGGTCAACTGATCCCAAACTAGCCATAGCCGGTACTATGGGTACCAGAGACTGATATACATAATAGATTAATATTTAACACCCAGACACAGAACAAACATCTGTGTTCATCACACAAATGCTTGTCCAGAGCGGGAATCGAACCCGCGACCTCTAGCGCAGAAGGCAGAGTTACTACCAACTGAGCTATGAAGCCAGTCAATATAATATAAGAAAGAGCTTTTTTTATGCGTTCCAAAACAGTTATTAACTTATTCTAGGACATATTATGGTTTTTGATATCAACGATAACGTATTTACCTATAAGTAAACGAATATTACGTAAACTTTCACTTGGTAAAGTTTTAATGTATTCATAGTTTTTTTATATTATACTGTGGCATACAGGCTTACGGCCCTCCTGATGGTAAGTGGTTACCGTCGCCTATAATTGACATCAGCAACACCTGGAGAATTGCTAATGCGTTGCCTGCCGAAACCTCCCCCCTAAAGAGCTCTGGCAACCTTACTCACCGTAGGAACACAACACTATAACTAGTTCAGATAGGATTGGTTTTTATTTTTTTATGCAACTGAGGTGGCAAACAAGCATACGGCCCACCAGTTGGTAAGCAGTTACCGTAGCCTATGAGCGATTGCAATACCAGAGGCATCACGCACGCGTTGCCGACCCCGAACCCCCCACCCCAAAAGAGCTCTGGCAACCTACTCATTGCAGGAACACAACACTATTTGAAACAAATAATGTTATTTGGCTGCGATCTTCTGTAAGGCGGAGGTACCTCCCCAAGCGGGCTGCCCCAATTCAGAACGAGAAAATCTCGCTGTGCCCTACCTCCTCAAATTAATATTGTAAGAACATGCTACGCAATACGAGAACGATTTTTTTTTTTTTTATTGGAGATGGTTAGGCGTTTGACCACCGTCTCACTTTTGCAAGTGAGATGTGGCCTAAGATAAAGCACGCTTTACCAGAAGGAACTTATTCACTCTAGATTTGAAGATTCCTAGATTGTACTCATCCGGGAAAACAGACGCTGGCAGATCGTTCCACTCTTTGCCAGTGCTTATAATAAAGGTGGAGCAGAAACGTTTGGTTCGACACGTTGCAATTTTTGAAGTTATCTCAGTCATCAGTCTTATTTGTGACTCAACGATCATCGAAGGACCAACTTTAAACAGACATCGCGAGAGATCTCAGTTCGGGACAGATGACTTGTTAGAATCAGATCATAAAAAAGTAGAAATAATCATCTTCCGGCGCTTCGGTATGAAATGCTCTACCCTAGCACACGCTGAATGGTGGCCAATTTTGTTACCATTAAATTGAATTTCGTTTTATTTCAGTAATTCAGTAATTCATTTATTGTTTGTGAATCAGGTACATTTAACAGTCAGTTCATAGGAGTAGTCTAGATCGCTAGATCCTGCCACTTGGGCGTACAAACATTTAATTAAAATTTCAATTATTAAAGCATGCATTTATTTAGTTATCTGCTTTTATTACATCGTCAAAAATTAATATACATCAAAAAAAAAATAACATTGGTAATAAAAAAGTAGGTAAATGCGAGTAATATGTATGTTATTTATAATGTGTTATGTTAAGTTTTATTGTATTAGTTAGCATTAATTGGTAGCGAAATAAACGTTTTTCTATTCTATTCTAAATAGTCTTCATCTAGGATTCTCACCACACATGTTTAAAGTACACATAAACATCCCTTAGCTTCTCTCGGGGTTGTCCCTCAAGCACTATACGAATGCGCTGTACCGTTGAATTTATTCATAACAGAGCCTCAAAGGATTAAAAGCTTAAAATAAAACCTGAATTTCGGGTTGTGGTTGAAAGGGATTAACATTAAAAGTAATTTGTGTTAGAAATTTATATTAAACCTAGAAAAGTATATCAGATCGCGAGTCGCTGAGGTCAGTTATGAAATTAAGGCAAATTCGAAGGACGTACCACTAGATAAGTCTTTACAAAACCTGTCACGGAAAGTAATGTATGTATTGTCGCTAAATAACTGTCTCCCTTTAAAATTACCCAGAAACAATCTAATTTTCTTCCATTACAAAACAATCCCAAGAGTCCAATGAGCCTCCCAAATTAGAAAAGTTTTTATAAATGCATTCAATAAAGAAAATCCTTGTTGTTTTTAGGAACGATTCAAGTTTATTCCATGCCCCAAATTCAATTCACTCAGTTTGAATCGTAAAATTTTAAATCCCGCACAAAACCTCATTGAATTTCTTTTCCATTTACACGAAGTAAGAGTATAAAAAAAACTTATGCCTTATGCTCAGTAACTGTCAGATATTTAGGCTATCCGATACGACACGACTCATGCGTTTCAAACGTGGACGAAAATGAAAGCACCCAAAAGACTACTCCATGTATCAGATAAAACTTTACACTCAAAAAAAGGTTTCAATTTACATACATTACTTAATACATTTTAGAATTAGATAAATATGGGCAGGTTTTTGAACCTAGGTTTAGTGCTTCAAAAACGTTTACAAAAGGGGTTTTTAAGTTTTATACTTGAAACTTGGGAAAAATATTCTTAAATAGCTTGAGCTGTTACGGCGTGATTGAACCACAAACATCTTCACAAACTTTAGCATTCTTATTATTAGTAGGACTTCAAATGAAAAAAGACAGATTAAGATTTTACACGAATTTGAGTATGACTCAAAAATACAGCTGGCACAGCAATAAGAAGTCATGGCAAGGCCCCCGGGTTTATGTTATCAATAACAGAGTCTCTAAAAATTATATTCTTTGGTTTCGTCATCACACACATAATAATACACAAAATATACACATAAACATCCCCCAGCTTCTTTCGCGGTTTTCCCTCAAGCATAATATTAGTAGGAAAAAAAGACAGATAAAGAAAGATTTATGGCTCAAATTTGTGTAAAATTCTGCTGACAAGGCAAAAAGATGTCATAGCAGGGCCCCGTTTATGTCAGCAATATCGGAGTCTCTAAAAAGCATTAAGGCTCAAGGGCTCCTTATAACGAGCTTTTATGAACACCATCGGGCAGTGCGTCGACCTCGACCTCTTTTGGTTCGGTTCGATTCTTTGACATCTCGGAAATGAAGCTATTTGAAAGCTTTTGTATGAAATAACAACTTGGAATAAAGACGAGAGAGTCTGGAGTCTTGTCCTGTCCTAGTCCTAGAATCATTATACATACATACATACATAAAATCACGCCTGTTTCCCAGAGGGGTAGGCGGAGACCATGGTTTTCCACTTGCTACGATCCTGACATACCTCTTTTGCTTCATTCACTCTCATCACATTGCTCATACATGCTCGTCGGTTTAGGGTACTCATGACCTGGCCTTTTTCCAAAACGTCACCGATTTGGTCACTAAACGTACGCCTAGGTCTTCCCCTTCCAACGGTCCCATTCACACTCGCCTTATACACCTGTTTCGTCAATCTTCTTTCGTTCATTCTTTCTACATGACCAAACCATCTCATCATTCATTACGAATGGGAATAATAAATAATAAATAAAAGCGCAACCTATTGGGTAAGATACCAACATTCTTACCAAGTTTTGACCCCGCACAATGTAATTGAGTAATTTATGATTATAATAATTACCGTAACAAAATAGCATTCATTTTAGTTAGCACTCACGACGTAATCATTTTAACTGCGTAATTGAATAAACCATCGAATCCAAAGCTTCCATATATTTGGAAGTTAAGTTAGATATCTGGCAGTTCTTCTTGTCGTGTCACAGATTCTTTCTTGGTCTGTCTTATGTCTGGAAACAGCAATCAGCGCTAAACCTTCTAAATTCATTAACTGTGCCCAGTTCATACAAGTAATTGGCTTCCTTTCACACATGCCGTCCTTGCTGACTGCAGCCCATACGATCTAACCGTGAAGATAATCATATAACTTCCGATCCTGCGAGACAGCTTATTAGCAGCTGGATCACTCACTACTTTGATTCAAGAGGTGCTAAGAGGATGTCATTACTTTTTGTCGAGATATTGTTTACTGGTCCACTAATCTTTAAATTGTACCATGGCAAATAATAATAATAATAAATATTCCCGACACACGATCAACTGATCCCGAACTAGGCATAGCCTGTACTATGGGTACCAGAGACTGATGTACATAATAGATATATATATTTAACACCCAGACACAAAACAAACATCTGTGTTCATCGCACACATGTTTGTCCTATGCGGGAATCGAACCCGCGACCTCTAGCGCAGAAGGCAGAGCTACTACCAACTGAGCTATGAGGCCAGTCGAATTCTGACAATTCTCTGAATCGTCTGACGCGGTGATGTCGCGTTGCAATGATTGTGTGAAAAAGTTCCACAGTGCCCTTCAAATCAATATACCTACAATAAAAAGTCGTTCTGTAGGTACATACATACAATCACACCAGATCCTGAACTCTGTCGTTCAAGTTAATATCGCTATGCAGCAGACTCTACCATGTGAACCAACTGTTTCCATATGAGCTGTGTGTGAACTGGACAAATCAGCCTTCACTATTGTTTCTACCGGAAATGAGAACCACACACTCGAAAATTAGAATAAACCTTGATACCTTCAGCATTAGCGTGAAATTCCATTGACACGACTGCGGTTTAAAATTGCAAGACTACTTTGAAAGTCTTTTAGTCGAGTTACGGAAATATAAACTTTATTTCTATGTAAATGCGAATGAATTTGTCTTGCGATTAATCTTTAACTGGACTTTAGTATGCAACTTTAATTATGCAGTGATAACGAGTCATGATGCGTTGAAATAAGGGTGTTAATTGCGTGATAATTTGACTCGAATATCTTGGTTCTCGAAGGTCAGGAAACGACATTCTTATAGTACGAGTAAATGGATTTAACGATTCAAATCTACTAATTGAATTTTTCGCTATTACCTTTGAAAAACTATGCAGTTAGTAGGTGATTAATCTTGAAGTTTCTTTAGATTGGAATTCTTTAGTAAGATTTTTGTCTATTTCTTTCAAGTAGGTAATAATTAAAAAATCAGGTTTTTGTAAGAACTAGAATCTTTTAACATTGAATGCCTTTTTTTTATTTAAGATCTTTATCAAGAAGTAGTACAAAATATAGCTAAACACAGTCTAGAGTACATTATAACAAGGTATTCCTCGTAGCGCACCCAGATGAAGCGCACCAAGATGAAGCGCACCAAAGTACTTCCACATAGCGCACCCGTTTTGGTGCACTTCATTCAGTACGTATAAATGTTAAGTTTTTATTCCTCGTAGCGCACCAATGACAATGTAGGTCTAGCGATTGTTTTTCATCTAATTAATAGTGGAAACTTATAACTGGCCTTCAGCTGACATGTACCCAGCATGTGTATTTATAATGGTTAATTATGTATTGGTAGTAACTGTAAGTTTTCTTAAAATTCTAAAATAAATAAATAAAATTAGGACTTATAAAATAAATGTAATTAATTATAATTTACATACCTAGCTTTCAGAATTAGCATGATGATGATGAGTGCTGAGATGACGACTGATAAAGGGAAATGGTAGAAGAATGCATGTTGTGCCGCCAACACATGATGTGGGATAAGGGCAGGAAGATGATGATCGCATACATATTAATGACATAAAATACGATACGAGTATCTGAAGATATCGTTGATTAATAGTTATTATTTAGAAAATCTGTCTTACAGAAAACTAGAACACACTTAACACTTAAAATATAGTAAGTATTAGATCCTAACAACCCCATCACTAGACCTTACATTGTCATTGGTGCGCTACGAGGAATAAAAACTTAACATTTGTATGTACTGAATGAAGCGCACCAAAATGGGTGCGCTATGTGGAAGTACTTTGGTGCGCTTCATCTGGGTGCGCTACGAGGCACTCAACATACAATATTAGCAGAGCAATAGCATTTGTTTTTTGCTTCACTCGACAAAATAGGGTAGAAAAAGATCGATGCGAACGGCATACACGACTCACGACTCACACTTTGCCGCCACGGCAAACATTGAATCCTCCTTGACCTCGACATAGGACTCCTTGAATCTCAAATAAACTAGGACGACCTCGGTGGTGTAGCGGGCGAGTGCCCGTCTGAGTCGCAAGGGGTGTGGGTTCGATTCCCGCTGCTGCACAAATGTTCGTGTGATCTGCAAATATGTGTTCGATACCCGGTACACAAGGAATCATAGTGTGCGGTAGAATTATGAATGCTGGGTATAAAAAAATCTGTCCACCTTATTCATAATCTCTTCCATAATATCTTTATCGGCTATAAAATATGTCCGCCTCTTTCTTTTTTATACTGATTCTAAAGAACAGGGTGAGAGTTAGTGACTAATTATGAATAAGTAGTTAGACCCGAACGAATCTCTTTGACTTCTAGTTATACGAAGCCGATTCATCAAACTAAACTCCGAGATCTCATTCGCTGCACTCTTTCGATCAACAATGTATAAGAATACGCAGAATCCTCGTAAATAAATCAAACTTTTTTTGGCTCCAAAAACAATTTATTCGTCTAGATTTAAGTGCCCGCCCACATTATCAAAATAATTACAACTATATAGTCTTGATCAAGGTTAGACAGGCTAAAAATGAGTCAGAGGTAGTCAAATATTCTATTATGTAGTATAATATAAGTTCCAATACTACCTAATATGTTCTTAATCATGTCGTTAGTTAAAGTAGAAATCATTTCATCGTCATCATTTTAGCCGTAGGACGTCCACTGATGAACATAGGCCTCCCTAGAAGATCTACAGAGCAACTTCCTAGATTTTGGCCATACTCACCACACTGGGCACGCGGTTTGGCGCATTTAGAGCTAACGTTGTTGAAATAGGGGACGCTGCTGCCCATACCCCATCTTTTCCCCTTAGTCGCCATAAACATTATTTAGTTATTTATCGAAATTAAATATAATACTACTAAAATAGGAGGTAGTGGTGGTTGGCACTCGCCAACCCGCATGCCCAGCGTGATGAGTATGGGCAAATCCCCCCATATGATAGGAATTCGCTGTGTCTGTACGGGAGGCCATGTTCAGCAGTGGACGTCGTACGGCTGAAATGATGACTACTAAAATAGGTACTACTAGAAAAGTTGAAGTGGCAGAGGGCAGGCCATATAGCTCGAACAACGGACTGGGCGACGCCGACGCAGTGTAGGAAGGCCCCCCACCCGACGGACTGACGACATTATGAAGGTTGCGGGAAGTCGGTAGATTGAAAAGGCTCAAGTCCGTTCGTCGTGGTACTCTTTGGGGGAGGACTATGTCCAGCAGGTGGACTGCAGGCTGATGATGATGATGATGACTACTAAAATAGTAGTTAACCTTTATGTCTCTCGTATAACTGTCCAAGCATCATAAAAATGTCAAAGCATATGCATAATATTCAAAGATATGCAGAGATTGTGTAATTACAAAATTATTTAACACCTCGACCCATGGGTCAAACTCAAACTAATTTATATCTTAATGTTGCCATGAGAAACGACCATTGAACGATTTTGTAGTGCGGACTCCCAAATGCGGAAATTGTTTATTAATTATGTAGGTGTCTTTGAGTCTTTGAGAACAGGTTCTTAGTTATAATGTAGACCATTCTTTAATTCTTAAACATGTTGGTTGGAAATTTTTGTATTGTTACGTCATTAATGGAAAGTCCTAAAATCTATATATAACAATCAAAGTCCTGCCTGACTGACATTAGACAACGCACAGGCTAACTGCTGGACGTAAAGACGTGAAATTTGGAGTTTTGTGTAGGAATGTGAAGATAGGATTTTTTTTCCACATTCACAATCTAATGGGTCCAAATTTGAGAAAAATATTATTTATTTAGGATACCGTTGGTACTCTTGAAATCGTTTGGGTTTTTGTTGTTTTTGAATTTTGCTGTAAAACGTCTAAAGCCTCGCTATTTTTTGTTTTCAACATTTTACGATGTGTGATTAACGTGGTCATACTTGTTTATCCGGGAGTGCGAAGCCGCGGACGGAAGCTAGTGCTATTCTATTACTTAAATTTCGTATAAAGTGGCGCCAGACGAATAAAATATTCTTGATAGCGCCATTTCTATGTAGATTAAATCTATTTTATTGTAAAATACTTCACAGTACCTACCTACTGCTGCTAGGCTCTCAATCTCTAGTATTTAATTTGATGAAAATATAATAAAATTGATTATTCACATATCCTTGTACATGTTGTATGTTGTACAACGTGTTCCGCAACTGTTATATATTATTTATCAACAAAAACAAAAAAATATTAACCAAAAACAGTAGTTATAATCCGATACAGAATTAATTAAATCAGTGTTTGGTAGATATTTTTATCGTCTTTGTGATTAAATATACGAGAAGTACGACATCACGATTGCGACCTAAAACTGCTGAATAATTGAGTTTGAACTGATTTGACCCCAAAGCAGCTGATGCTATGTAGATTTGCAGTGTTTTTGCAATGAAAAATTTTGATTTCCCACAAGTCGTAAAACAAGCTTTATCGCCAATTGGGTATAGAAATAGCTCCTTTCGTGATAATATACAAATAATTAATCATTTTGTACATTGAAACTCTACGAAGCAAGGCGCGGTTATGGGTTTGTTTAAAAAAAATAAACTACATAGGTACATAGTCCACTATTTCCAAAACGTGTTGAACCCGTAACCTACATTGCTACAATGAAGCCGCAGAATCGACTAACATCACACCGAGTATAGTAGGTACACTAGGTACTAATAAAGTGCCTTTTATACTGTCTCACTAACTATTGTCTACAAACATCCAAGCATCTAACTTCCTCACAATCTTTCCCATTTTATAATTCTTATTCTGTTCAAGCTTAATTCAATTCCGCGATAACCTTAGCTATAGATACGTCCAACGACGACCGTTACGCAAGCCACGTAATTTATTGTATTCAATTATTTGTAACTGTTTAAAATTATAAACAGTACCTATCTTTTGAGAATTATTGTATGTCTTAACTGTTATTTTTAGTCACCTCTAGAAGGTCGTGACGTGACTACTATGGTCTCCGCTGAAAACCAGCGCTGGGTGCACACATCAGTGTGTATCCAGCACAATGCTGAGCGAAGACCATGTTTTCCAAGAGCTCTGCTGCGCACAATATTTTTATCATTTAGCATTTAATTTCTTTTATTTTATTTTATGTGTAGTAGTTCTTAAGGGAAATAAAAATCTTTCTTTCTTTTTCTTTATTGCTAATTATTATTGACCGGGGGATGAAATCAAGATGGTGTGACTACCCGAGCCCTGAATCGAGTTCCCCAACTTTACAGCTGTCACTTATGATTCGATTTTCGCTCACTGCTTAAAATGTCATGCTTAAAATCATATTGTGTCAAATAATTGGACGTACCTCTGACTACCCTCCTTTGACATCTTCAAGGATCGAATCGCCTGGAGATCTGATGTGATGTGAGATGTTTACCCATTTTCTTTTTGACTTCAACTTCAACTTGTTAATACTGAGAGCTATGTCGATGACCTTAGTTCTTCTCCAGATTACGAACTCTGCTTAAATATCTTAATAGTAGATTATGCAACAAGGGCTTAAAGTAGTGTATTATGTCGCGGGCGCTCGTACTCAGGATTCTTGCCTTAACTCCCTCGCGCCGCTCAGGAGTTAACCATAGAATCCCTCGTTCTCGGGGTTCAATATAGCGCCCTTGACATAATACACTACTTTAAGCCCTTGTTGCATAATCTACTATTATTTAGAAAGAGAAAGAAAGAAAGAAAATTTATTTATTTGACCCACAACGCAGTAAGTAGGTAGGTAGGTAGGAAGATACAATGAAAGAAAAAAAAAATACTTAAATCTAGTAATACAAAAAAAAAACAATAAGAAAAACAAAAACATGTAGGTAGGTGAGGCGGTAGATAGGTTGAGCAGGTATGCGTTGTGTGGGGCAAATAGGTCCCGTCTCAGCATAAAGCTGCACCAAACATAATAAGTACGGTGCGGCGCTGGTTTTCAGACGGGGCCTAGGCGACGTGACGTGATGAACATCAATAAATATAATATTTATAGTAGGTATGTATTAATACTACTATATATAAAATATTATATTTTATTGACATCTTAAATTATTTTATTTAGAGTGAGTAAGAGATTAATGTGATGTCTACCATTAAAGTCATACCATGGTTATTATTATTACGGGCCATCGTGTAGAAGGCCCTTTACACACAATGGCACAGGTAATCCCAGTATTACAAATATATATAATACAGCCGCGTTACGAAACCGGTCGCGGGTTACCGGGATATAAGATTCCGCTAACATTACCGTTGGGATACCAGTTACCGGGACTATGTGTGCCACTAGGGGTTTATGGGATTCGGCTGTTGATGCCGGCTCGGGAGTAGGTGGCGAGTATAATAAGCACATAATATTATATGCTAGCTTTTGTGAGCGGTTTTGCTTGCATGGTTTTTTTTTAATCAATTGAAAAGGGCTTTGTCGCTGTTGCGATTATGACGCCCTGGTAATGAAATTAACAATATTATACTTAATCAACAAGATACAAACTTGATAATCTATCTATATACTAACCTATATATGTTTTTGGCTTCATCCGACGATGGATTTGCCAGTATACTATTAAAATCACCAATTAGGTTTCTTTTTAAATTAACATTAACCCTCTCTGATGAATTCTGGACACATTCCATCAAAACATGATAGATATCATCTATAACATTACAAGTGGTGGGTGGATAAAATCCATTGTTATTAAAGTATCAACAGAAGTGCAGTAACAAAATCAAGTGTTCCCAGTGTGCCAAAGGCGATTAAATTATATGACTATCAATCTACGAGTTTAAAGGGTTAAAAAGTTTGTTCGGAATAGAGAGTACAATCAATTCAACAACCTCGGTGGCGTAGCGGGCTGGTGCTCGTCTGAGACGCTAGGGCGGGTCGATTTCCGTTGCGGGACAAATATTTGCATGATCCGCAAATATTTGTTCCGGGTCTGGGTGTTGTGGTACCATGGTACTCGTAGTTTCTGATACCCCCGACACAGGGAAGCCTGTGTGGGGTCAGGATTGTATATGACTGTTGGGTGTTATTTATTTATTTAAATAAGCCAGGATTATTTTTTCCAAAATATAAAACTCAAGTTACCTAGGTTTTTATGAAATTCTCTCTTAGATCTGTACAAAAATATTTTCTACATTTTGTTTTTTATTTTTTTTACATAAAATTAAGCATCTCTAGACGTTTACTTGGATTGATCCAGGCGTAGCTTCACCTAGTTTCGAAGACGTTGCAAAGTGATCCTAGTGATTTATATTGAAATAAAGACCTTTTTTCTTTGTCTTTGGGCTATGAATTCCTCTTTATGAGCTCCCCTAAAGAGCTCTGGCAACCTTATCTATTGTAGGAACACAACACAAATTTAAAATTTAATAGTGTACTTTGACTGTAATCTGTTTTAAATTTACTGAGTATCCTTCATAACCAAACCCAGCTGATACATACAAAATAACTATGTATAAATCTGTTACTTGAGAGTCCGCAGACTGGTTTACAAACTGGTCCGGTCTCCAATTGACATTTACAAGCTTGCGTCAGCCGGTAGCTAATGTTGGACTTTGAGAGTTTTGCAGCTTCGAGACCAAAGTGGCGGAATGTTTCAACAAAAATATATGCACAACAGCTTACCATCTAAATCTCTCTTTACCACCTAAAGAGGGAAGAAACAGTACAGCACGAAATTTAGCTCTGTGCACGGAAGAGGCCAGGGCCACATCGGGTCTGCGGGCCGTACTCGGAAGCGGCTCCCAGACACCGCCGCATACAGGGATACTGAGAGAATGTTACCGACGATCCAAAGTCCTGCTTCGCTATTTTAAGTAGCTGGGCTGGCTGGGGTAGGCTTAGCATAGGGGGACAATGCACAAAACACCCCACAGCGGGATGACAGTGCAGGTCTAAACACTTAGAATTAGGTATTCATATTTGACTTTATTAGTATTTTCATTGAAATTAACATCACTTTACTAGTTCTACATTTTTGCCGAATTTGAAGAACAACGAAGCCTCAGCATAAGGGTACGTTATACCGTAACAGAACCCTAAAACGGACCAAATGGTTTTCAAATCAAACCCTGCCACACCATAGTCATAACATGATTGCACCATCGTTCCCACATAATTATTCCACCTCAACAATCAATACGGACGAACAGATGTCGATTACGCAATAAGAGCCCGCGGCTTGCGTACCACTTTTACTTTTGTAGGCTGTAACAGGTTGGATAACTGTACTGTTTGTTTGTAGTACTGTCGGGATCGAAATTATAGACTTTGACGTGGAGTAGACGAGTGTGGCGGGCGAGTTCCCGGCTAAACGCGAGAGATGTAGCTTCTGGGCTTTGTGGCACTATGGTAACAATCTGTCACACGCCAACCTCCTGTTTCTACCTAATCAGGCTGGCTGGTAGATAATGCCTTGGCATTAAGCCCACCTTTTGTACATTGTTGTTTTTATGTGTAATAAAGATTAAATAAATATTATATATACAGAAGATCGCAGTCAAATAACATTATTTGTTTCAAATAGTGTTGTGTTCCTGCGGTGAGTAAGGTTGCCAGAGCTCTTTAGGGGTGGGGAGGTTCGGGGTCGGCAACCCGTGCGTGATGCTTCTGGTATTGCAATCGCTGATAAGCTACGGTAACCGCTTACCAACAGGTGGGCCGTATACTTGTTTGCCACCTTAGTAGTATAAAAAAAATATATATATAAAAATATGGTAGTTGATACGACACAGGGAAATCTGAATTTGAGAAAATAAAACAAACAACATCGTAACAAACCGGGTCGGGAAGGTATCATCTTAAGAAAGGTACTAGCTTGTACTCGCAGTTTCGCTCGCGTGGTACCAAGATAAAATTCTTTTCTAGGTAAACAACTCTATTTATTCCACAGCGTGATTGAACTACAAACATCGAAATATCCTCAGAAATGTTCGCATTTATAAATATAAGTAAGATTGGCTTGCTCGAAGATTACAAAATTGATTATGCATTAATTGGCTACTGAACCCTGGGTGCATGAGTTTAACTTACACTTTGCGAATTTTTTCTTTGACCTCAACGCAAGGTTCAAAATCATAGTAACAGTGCTGTATGCTAATGTTTTGATGTAAAGATTATGACGTGAACTGTACACTATTACATCTTGGGATACTGTTACAATGACTTAACAAAAACACTGTGGGAATCTTTTTATCACTGCTGTACCGAAATGTGCTATGAGCGATTATTATGATCATTTTCTCAGGGAAGTTGAAACATTAGATCTAATTTAATCGTAATACTAGGCAAAGTATTTGAATGTAGTTCAATTATTTTCACAAATTAAATAATGTCAAAAAAAAGTCAAGTTAAAAGTCAAAAGGCATTTATTTCAATAAAATCACTAGGATCACTTTGAAACGTCTTAGAAACTAGGTGAAGCTATGCCTGTTCCTCGCGACCAAGCTTAGAAGAATCAGGCAACAAACACGGCTTGGTGCCTATCATTTTTTTCGATGATCCTTTTTCACAAAATGGAATTTAAAGCTTCAGTGTGGTGCCGATCGAACTAGGTGAGGCTCAAGAGAAAAGTAATCTAATTATAATCCTTAATAAATAAGAGCTTATAAAAATGTGAAAAAAATGAAGACAAATGTGAGCTTCAACAAAATGCTAAAGTAAACCACAGATTTCCTCATTTCGATTTTATCACGTAGTTCAAATTCCGAGCATTGCTCTCTGCATAGCCCGTTTTGCAACTTTGAGCTTCTGTATGAGGCCAATAGTTAGCTATCAAGTCTCAGTGCCATAATATCTGTAGAAGAACCAAGGTCACTGACATAGCTCTCAGAATTAGCAATTGAAGTGAAAGTGGGGAACGGTTCTCGAATTGAGACAACGAACCGGGCGACGCCGTGTTGCACGCGGGGGGTCCTTCGAACCGATGGATCGATGACATTTTGAAGGTTGCTGGAAAGTATGACTGGCTTCATAGCTCAGTTGGTAGTAACTCTGCCTTCTAGAGATCGCGGGGCGATTCACGCACTGGACAACCAGTTTGTGACTAAAACATATGTTTGTTCTGTGTCTGGGTGTTAAATATATATCAATTAGGTATGTTTATCAGTCTCTGGTACCCATATTACATGCTATGCCTAGTTTGGGATCAGTTGACCGGGTGTGATTATGTCTGGAATATTTTTATGAGAATAGGTCAAAAAGCATATTTTAGGTGATTAGGGTGTCTCTATCCAGAATTTCTTCTTCTATTATGGTAGAACAACATTTGCGGGGTCAGCTAGTACCCAACGTATAATAAATTACGTTTCTTAATCTGACAAGCACGACTTTCGTGACATACTTTATCAACTTTACAAAATACAATCACGAATAACGGCACAAAACCAAAACAATCGAACTCACTTCTGTGCGAAGCGCGGAAAAGTGAAGAAATACGAAAATGGGACAAATGGAAATGAATGTGTACTCTCTTGCATACATTCAACTTAACTTAATAGGCGCACTTGATGGCAGATGTTGACTTAAGTTATAAGACTAAGTAGATTTTTATTTATAAAATAATAATAAAAATAAAAATATTTTATTTCGGACTTCTTCTTCTTCTTGTCGTGTCCCTGATTCTTTCATGGTCATCCTGTATTATGTTAGTGACCATGTTGAGGTATGGTGGCCTAAGACCGTCGATGAAAGAATCAGTGTAATGTAATGTAATAGACTGTAATGTACTGTAAAAATATTTTATAATGGATCCATAGTTTTTTAGTTAAATACACGGAAAAAGCACTTATAATTAGGGTTCCTAAGACTAAAAACTAAAACTATATAGCATAATTCGTGAGGAGACTCATCTCCCTGCCCTTATCCCACTTCATGTGGGGTCGGCACAACATGTTTTTCTCTTCCACTCCCCTCTATCAGCCGTCAAATCAGTATTCACTCCTTTCTTACTCATGTCGTCTTTCACACAATCTATCCATCTTTTCTTTGGTCTACCTCTCCCCTTATATCCTTCCACATTCATATTTAACACTCTTCTAGTCACATGGCATTCTTCCCTCCGCATGACATGCCCATACCACGCTAACCTTTTGCTCTTCAACTTCTCAGTCACTGGCGCTACTTTCAAACTTCCTCTGATGTACTCATTCCGTATCTTGTCCATTCTAGTCACTCCACACATCCATCTCAACATTCTCATTTCCGCAGCATGCACTCTTCTTTCATCCGTCCCTTTGGTTGCCCAACACTCAGATCCATACAGTACGACAGGTCTTATGATCGTTTTGTAAATTTTCCCCTTAAGTTTAAGGGGCATTCTTGGATCACAGACTGATCTTTTTAAATGTTTTTAAAAGAACACTCTCCTCAAGTATTATGCTTAAAATTTATTTCATAATGATCCGTAACGTCTACTGACGAAAGTCAATTTTGAGTTTGACATTTGAGGGTGTACGATACTTGACGATACATAATGAGTATGTTTGGAGTAACTTTGAAATATAGAGTCAGGAGCTGTGATAAGAGAGTGTTGTGGAGTGAAAAAAGACGCAGTGAGGATTGAGAAAGGTATGCTTAGATGGTTTGGTCATATAGAGAGGATGAACGAAAGAAGATTGACCAAACAGGTGTATAAGGCGAGTGTGAATGGGATCGTTGGAAAGGGAAGACCTAGGCGTACGTTTAGTGACCAAATCGTTGATGTTTCGGAAAAAAGCTAGGCCAAGATTACTCTTAACCGACGATTTAAGAGTAATCTTCACCTGCATTGACTGGAATTTATGAGGAATATGATGAGAGTGAAGCAAAATAGTATGTCAGGAACGTAGTAAACGCAAAGCCGTGATCTCTGCCTAACCCTCTGGGAATTAGGTGTCATTATTATGTGTATGTATGTATATTTTTCTATAAATAAACAAATGTTTGTTCAAAGTGATGTCCACTTCTTGCACTTTGCACCACAATGCTCGAGTTAACTCTTCTAAAGCGGTGCGTGACGGAATTCTGCGCTCTACTTACCGCACTTGTAATAATTGTCAATTTCTAAATAAATATTTCAGTTTGTTATTGCGGTTTTAACTATTTGCATCCGCATATAAGGTATATCAGTTCCAAGAAAAAATATTTCATAAAAACATCCTACCTATTTTTTTTAACCGACTTCCAAAAGGAGGAGGTTCTCCAGTCGGCTGTATTTTTTTTTTCTTTGTGTGTATGTTACTCGATATCTCCGCTAATAGTAACCCGATTTTGATGATTCTTTCGCTGGTGTATAGAGTATGATCCCGGGGTGGTCCCATTTTAATTTAATTCCTGAGGGATTGCAACTTGTCCCGTAAAACTTAAAAAAACGTCATCTTCTCTTGGAATCACCACTTGCCGAATTTTTTTTTTGTCGACTGTGGTATAGTATGGTTATCCCCGCGACTTCGTTCGGTTGCTGCTATTTTTGCATAAACTTTAAACTTAGGGGTTGTGTGTCGGGAATTTCTTTCTGTGCACCCATACGTTACAACAGGAAGCTACCCTGCAAATTTCATACTCTTAGTAGGCTTTGCGTTGATTTTCAAAGAGAATAAAACCACTACGTTTGATTATCAGTCAGTCAGTCAGTACCGTAAGAGTTATTATTGATGATGAATGGAGGTCATAGTTACTTTTGTTTTTTATTCGAAAGTGTAGGTAGCCAATGTCATCCTCAGTAGGTAAGCCAAACGCAAAGAGATTGATAACAAAAAAAAGAGGTTGATATTAATCTTGTAAATATTCAGGAATTTGAAGTCGGTTTTTAGTTTTTGTATAAAATATCTTATTATGTAGTAGTTCTTTAAAGTGTTTGTTACTAGCTTATGCTTGCTGCTTCGCTCGCATTGTACCTTTATAAAAAGTAGACTATATGCAATTAAGGTTTGTAATTAATTAACTCAGTTATTATTTTTTTTGTTTCTGTATCATTCTATGTTCCAAGTTTCATCGAAATCGAAACAGCCGTTATGGCGTGATTGAATCCATATCTACCTATCCGTGGATGTCGTAAGAGGCGACTAAGGGAAAAAAGCTAAGGGATGGGCAGCAGCGTCCCTCATTTTAACAACGATAGCCCTGACTACGCTCGCCAACCGCATGCCCAGCGTGGTGAGTATGGGCAAATCCCCCCACATGATAAGGAATTTGCTCTGTCTGTGGGGGAGTCCATGTGCAGCAGTGGACGTCGTACGGCTGAAATGATGGTGATGAACCAAAAACATAAACCTCATAAACCTTTAAAATAAAGGCAACAGAACTGCACCCCATTAGTATTGCTTCAAAGTTTCAGCTCCAACCCTGGAAATAGAGGCTCCATTAGGTCACTTGTTAATATTTGATTCGAACCAGGCCAGCTAATTTCATATTACCTACGCTGCAGTGCCTGGGCCAATCGTGCCGCTCACTAGGGTTGGGTTGTTATCGATAATGTTATACGAACTTTTATTTTACCCAAATGTTTGTTTATAGATGCGCTGTCACTTTATTGCATATAGATAACTATAGAAATAATAAACTAATACCAGCAGTTTTATCGTAAAACTAAATTAGTTACCGGAATTAGCTTGTCCAACCCCCAGTGTGTGTTGGCAAAAACACAAAGCAAAATTGACAAATTAAATCGAATAAATAGGTCAATTTTATATTAGCATAAGAGTTAAATATAAGGAGAAATACTAATAAGTACGTCATACTTTTAAAAAATCAGTAAGATAACTCTGATAAAGTGATTTTTCTATTTTTACCAAAACATTATGCCCCGCAAAAGGAGTTGCACAATCTGTTATTATGTGTCCCAGGTCTCGTTGTTGCGATATTTTAATACTCATAATGTCATCCATATTACAAAAAGTCATAATATAGGCCCAAAACTTCAGACATATGTACTTTTGGATGTTTTTTTTTTGTTACAAAGTAAACATACATTCCCATGGCCTTGAATAACAAATCTATAAAAACTACAAACAGGTTATTCGATCATGTAGCAATTACATGCAAACTGTCACATTTGCACACTTCTAATAGTGATTAGCAAATAAAATTTAGCAAGTTTGAGTCGCAGAGTAATGTACAAAGAAACTAGACCAGAGCAGCGTGTGAGAAGTCGGTACATACATAAATATTCTTCGTACAGCTTTATTGAAATATCTTTAAATTATTATTTTTTTCAATACTGAGCATCATTTTGTATTTTGTACATTTGAAAATGACATTGGTTACAATATCAAGCTAAAAACAGTAATAAATGCTATACCCAAACGTGTTAGATTTTCTTCATAATCTTCTCAGACTTTCGTACTCACATCAAGGATATAACTAATTATTTGTGTTACACATAACATTGTGACGGCCCTTGATTCTAAGGAGACTGAACAGGTTCTAAACAGAAAGGCAGTAAGGAAGTTTATTGACTATCTGAGCTATTTAAGGTTTCTTCAATAGCTCAGATAGTCAATAAATCTAGTGTCATCTCTTTTTATTGACATGTATTGTAAGTGACAATGCTAAGAATATTATAAAAGCCTCGATTAAAGGACAGCTATCCCATAAGGAGCAAAACCACGGGTGGAAACTAGTCATGAATAAGGCTTGAGAGGCTTGTTGGAGACCATTCAGCATTCGCAAAAGCCAGTTTTACATTGTTCTTCAACAATATCATTTCTTTTACGTCATTTTGTTATGTTTTTAGATTAATTGATTTTTCTGTTGCATTTAAAGTGGTGTTCATACCTATTCTATTTCACACACGAGTAATCTTTTAAAATGCTCTGTTACTCTAAGTTAAGAAATTATGGTTGTATTTTTTAATGTCTTGCAGAAACATTCAGGTAGTTAGACCGCCTGTTAAATAACCATTAACGTAAACCGAAGGTTAATAGCATCTAAATTAAAGCTAACGAACTCGTTTCGCAACGAGTCGTAATTTTGTATGTAAAGCATTATTTGATTTATGGTTATTTTAATAGCGTGAATACTATTTTGTTAAAATAGGTAATATTCATTTTTAAAAATACATCCAATAGGTAGTAAAAATCACTTTGGTACGTATCTTCCCGTTAATATTATGCAAAATGCATTAAAAAGTTGAACTTGTTTATTGTAAACAATGACTTTCTCTACTTTGTGGTGAAAAAAACATTCCAAAAGTCAATAGCGTTTTAAAGTTTGTACATATTTTTAATTAAAAACAGGTTAACAGTAGATATCGATTTTTCTCAAGGTAAATAAACAACTAGATTTTTTTACAACTAACGAATAGATATTATGCCAACGAATAACATAAGTACACGTACACATTTTTTTATTTGCGTTACTTCATTTTCGAGAGAGAGATAGTTAAGAGCCTTCAAAGCTAAGCGATTGGCTTTTGTTCCCGTCCCAAACTGTCACAACCTCTACACTCTTTATCTTAACTTATAATTTAAACTTGTTGAGCTGGTTTTATCGATAAAAATAAACAAGTTCTTACCCCATCCCTATTGACGATAATTTCGGCACGAGCTGCATCCGACGAAAAAGGTCAGACTCATTGGAAATTTATCTGGTCTGCTCTAATGTTGTTTTTGCATTCAGAGACACAGACCACAGTGCCCCTCCCTGAACAGGGTGTAAAAAAATCTGCTACCAACTACTAGAGATTTTCCAGGCATGAAATCCTTGACTGTCCTCCTTACAAACTTGTGCAACGATGATTTTTAACGAATTTAGGAGTATAAATTAGGTATGTAAGATCTGTCATCGAAAACTTGGTTCAAAATGATCTTTATAGCCACCGAATAAAATCAATTTTGAATTTTTTTGTGGCTCGCATTGCCTTAAAATATTAGCACAAATAAAATATTAGCGCATTGCAAGTGATGCATTTTAAACAAAGGTCAGACCATATATTCATCGTCCATTCTACATAAATTATAAAAGCTAAAGTTTGTAAGGATATTGGATGTTTATGGTTCAATCACGCCGTAACGGCTCAACCGATGTCGATCAAGTTCTATATCTAGAATAGCATATAGACATATATTTATTTTAATACCTCACGAGCGAAGCCGCGGTTGCAAGCAAGTTGAGAATAAAAATTACATAATTATGGCTTTCACATGACGATAACGGTAACGGTCTTTAGATGGCTCAACTGTATCTTGTGTATTTTGTAAATATTAACTTGTATTAATTTTAAGTTTCTTTCTGTAAATAAAGTACATTAAATTTGTTTATTTTCACATGACATACTTTTATGTAATTGTACCTTTCTAGTTTCCAGTAGATTTCTTTTTACACCTTGTCTCTATGGCACAGTTCGCTAATGAAATTTGAACGAGCAATGAGATTAAGCCCTCTATTTACTGCATTGCTCTTATGTTCTACAGAGTAGAGTTCACATTCTTGCCTCGAAAGCTTAGTTAATTGTTGTACAGTGCGGAAATTTCTTAGCCCCATATTTATAATCACTCACTAACTGTATCAGCTCGATAAAAGTATATCGTAATGTGAAAATCAAGTGTAGTTTCTTCAACTGCCACCATTTCTCGACAATAGCTCCAAAACCCCCTGTTGCATGCGAACACTATTGTTGTAACACAGTCTAAACGTCGGGAATTCTACTATCCTACTAATATTATAAATGCGAAAGTTTGTGAGGATGTATTGATGTTTGGATGTTTGACCTTGAATCACGCCCAAACGGCCCAACGGATTTGAATGAAATTTGGCACTAAGAAAGATTATAGTCTGGAATAGCATATAGACTACTTTTTATCTTTATAGGTACCATGCGAGCGAAGCCACGGACGGTTGCTTGTAAAATATAAAAAATTAACGCATTAAACACCCGTTTGATTTCAATAAGCTATAAAAGTTTGTCTGTCTCCTTCTTTAGTTTATTGTTAGAAATGGACATGACGAGAATTATCGAGCCGTTAAAGTTAGTGACTGATTATGAATGATGGCATTAGAAAAACTTTATCAAAAATGTCCGCACTGTGGAACAATAATAATAAGCGAGAGGGTTCGTTTTTAGTAGTACTACGTAAGTAAGTAAGTAAAGTACTTGTATTTTCAATATTTCAACGAAATAATATAGTTTTCGAATGAAAACAATAAAATTGGTATAATTTTGTTGGTTCTCTTAAAATCACTGATTATTCCAAGAACCTTGGGCCATAACCTCACGTATATAAATAAGGTCACAACGATAATGCATTGTTTTTGTCACAAAATGGCTGCATATGAGAAACATTGCGTGACAAGGATTGTTAAAAATATTCTTAATTTACTCAGTTTATCTAATGGTATGTGTAGTGGTGACCTTATTGTCTGATCAGCGTAGAGTAGTGCAGTAATGCAGAGGCTGCTGTTTCTGGTAATTAAACTAAAAACTAGATGGGTACTTATTTCATTTCATTTCATTTATTTCCTAAAGAGTACACTATTTTTACAGGGGCACCTCATGCAACAGTGTACTAAATAATAAAATATAATCAAAATCTTCAATTAATTACATGTCAAGCCATTTAAAAATAATAAATAAAAAAGTTACTTTTTTTGCGATGGTAGCCACTCCTAGTGCCTACGTTCCTGGTGTACTAATTTTTTTATATACGTGAGGTTATGGCCCAAGGTTCTTGGAATAACCAGTGATTTTAAGAGAACCAACAAAATTATACCAATTTTATTGTTTTCATTCGAAAACTATATTATTATTATTTGCTTAATTATAATTTTGATGTAAATTGTTATGATAATTGGATGCTACAACGTGCTCCACATCTACTCATCATCATCATCAGCCTGATTAAGTCCACTGCTGAACATAGGCCTCCCCCAAAGAGTGCCATGACGAACGGTCTTAAGCCTTCTCAATCCACCGACTTCCCGCAACCTTCACAATGTCGTCGGTCCACATTTAGTAATAATCCCGAAAGGGGCGTATTCTATGCACAAAAATAAAGAATGGGGGAAAGAAAAATGATTTTCTGTTTTTCTAGTACGTTTTTGTTATTTTTGGTATTTTTACCAACTTCTTAAGAACGTACTTGAACGTACGAGAAGCGATATAATGATTGCTACTTTGCTAATTTGAACTGATTGGACCCCAAAACAGCAGATCTTTGACTAGTGATTTTTCGCGTCCTGTACACGAACTCTACCTTAATAACCACCCCTCTCTAGCCTCAAACGTTTGCTGAAAGAAAACCCTTTTTAGGTTTAAGTCTCGCCTTTGTCCATGTCCTTTTATTTAGTGTGTTTTTTATAATAAATGTCGAATTTCTGAACAAAAAATACGCCGTACATGTAGAATAGGCCCCTTTCAGGATAGCAGGTATAGGTGTTATTAATGTCTTTGTTATGTTAATAACATAAATCAATTATGCCAAATATCACAATTATGTGTAAGCCATCCCACTCAAAAGATTGTTATGTCAACATTACCCTTTAGCATTTACAAAATATTACAACAAAATTATTTGTTGCGGTAATTTGACAGTTATCTAATGATTTAATGATACACCCACGCAAATAGCCAGTCTGTTGTTTGTTGCTGTAACAACATTAAGCCGTGCTCAAACGGCTTGCGATATAACCTATGTCTTGCGGTAAATGCTAAGATTTTAATTTAGGTCTTTCCTTAACAACTGTAATTGGTGAATAAACCGTGTTATTATAGGTTAAATAAATAAGATTGTGAAAGTTGCTGGAAGTCGGTGTATGGAAAAACTCACAGGACCGTTCGTCATGGAACTCTTTTGGGGAGTCCTTTGTCCAGTTGTGGACTTCGGCTGATGATGATGAAATGTCATTTATACATCGCTTTATGGTGTCGTTTGACTGAGTATTAACAAGTGATTAATAAACAAAAAATAAACTAGCTTCCGCTCGCGGCTTCGCTCGTATGATACCCACATAAAAAGTAGCCTATATACAATTGTAGGTAAAGATTTATATTCCAAGTTTCTACGAAAGTCGGCTGAACCGTTATAGCGTGGTTGAATAACAAACATCCTCACAAACTTTCGCATTTATAATATTAGTAGGATAACAGCCACAATCAGCAAATAGTTTTTATTATGAAAATATGCACGTTGTACAAATCACTTGATTATTTTATGTAACCGCTATTAAACAGTTAAACAATGACAAACCACTGTTTTAGAAAGCGTTGTGTTGAAGAAAATGGTTTATGTATTTATGAGTAAATAAAACAAGTAAAAGTTTTATTCCTACGACAATAAACTTGTCACTAAGATAAAGTTTTAAGTTTAAGTATTTTATATTCACTGCTGCGAACAAAAAGTTGTAAAAGTTATAGTTATAAAGTTGTTAGTCAATTTTCGTCTAAAATACTTTCCCTCAAAATTGTAGGCCTTCAGGACAATGAGATAAAAAATTTGGCTGTTCAATGAAATCAGTAAGTTGCTTATCGTGTCACTGATTCTTTCTTGGTCATCCTGTATCAGGTAAGTGACCAGGTTGAGGTATGGTGGCCCTGAAAAGGGCCTATGACCGTCGGTGAAAAAATCAGTGTAGTGAAAGGATTAAAGTGCGCCTCTTAGAGGCTCCCTTCGTGCTCATAATACAGTAAGTGAAATAAAGGCTAATTACATCTATACGTAGCCGTGGTGGCCCCGGCTGAAGAATAGGCCCCTCCATATCTACCTATCCGCGGATGTCGTAAGAGGCGACTAAGGGAAAAAAGCTAGGGGCTGGGCAGCAGCGTCCCTCATTTTAACAACCATAGCTCTAACTGCGCTCGCCAACCCGCATGTACAGCGTGGTGAGTATGGGCAAATCCCCCCACATGATAAGGAATTTGCTCTCTCTGTGTGGGAGGCCGTGTTCAGCAGTGGACGTCGAACGGCTGAAATGATGATGACATCTATACGAGATGATTTATACAGCGTCAGGTGGAAATTGCACTCACTTACAGAAAGCTGTAGTGCCTTTAGATGGAGTAGGTTTGCCAACACCTATACCATCCTCACAGCTAAGTCGGCCTTATCCACGGGAAAGAAACGGTCAATACGTGCTGAGCTGAGCCACGAGCTTCCTTAAGATGTTTTCCTTCACCACTTTGATATCGTCTTAATGTGTACATACACTTCTAGCAGAAAGAGCCATTGGTGCCATCCCACGACCTTAAAATCAAAAGTCGGTTATTTCCCACTTGGCCAACACTGTTCAGTAACATAACACTTTAAATAATCGAAATGAGAGAGGTATACCTACCTAAAGTTGGCATCGATGGAAGTTCTGTGAAAAAAAGGGCAGTGGCCATACTTACAAGAAGCCTCTACGATCTCTATGTACTACCACCCCAACTTCATCCTCGAAGATCATTCTAATTGTGTTTTGTAACATTGCCAACTCTTGACCTGTAAACGATCTTTACCAATAAATGCTTATGACTTATAACAAAACATTTTTCTTATTCCTTTTGTCCGATTGTCTCTACAGAGCGGCTACTCTATGCGCTTTTTGCGTTCGCTCCTTTCCTTTCATTTAGCCTTGGCGGCCAGGTACGCTTAGCTGGTCAATTACAAATAACATATAGTAAGTCTATATTACCGGTCGCTAACTATTGGCCTCATACACAAGCTCAAAGGGCTAATTCTAATTTTCATTGAGGGTGTTTGCTGACTTCCCGCTGTGGGGTGCTAACCCTATCTCCATCAGACAGCCCAGCTCCTTAAAATAGCGATGCAGGACGTTGGGTTGACTACGGCTACGGAAGTCTCAGTGCTCGAGTCCTACTTGCACTTTTATGGAGTTTCGGATAGCCTGATAATTTCCTACGAGCGCGATTGGAACACGAAGAGGCCATCATCATCATCGTGGCCTCTTTGTGATCGCCCATGCCCTCTTTTTTCGCTATAGTTTCTATCACATCACTCACTTTTAAAACGTGGTGGCCCTGGCTGACGAATAGGCCCCTCCATATCTACCTATCCGCAGATGTCGTAAGAGGCGACTAAGGGAAAAAAGCTAGGGGATGGGCAGCAGCGTCCCTCATTTTAACAATGATAGCTTTAACTGCGCTCGCCAATCCGCATGCCCAGCGTGGTGAGTATGGGAAAATTCCCCCACATGATAAAGAATTTGCTCTGTCTGTGGAGGAGGCCATGTTCAGCAGTGGACGTCGTACGGCTGAAATGATGAATGATGACTCACTTTATATTATCCGAATCCAGAAATGGCATCTTCGTGCAGTGAGGTTCTAACCATTGCTCTTTCCATACCACTCTGAACTTTTCAGCAGATTTTTGGTGAGTGTCATGATTTCTGTGTCTAAGGTGAACAGGGCTACGAGCAGCCAATATAACAGTTTATTCAAAAATAAAAGCTTAAACTATATTTAGCGTCCATAGTCCACACTACCTACACTATCGGGGTTACGTGAAGGGTCATTCTCGTACCCTGTAATAAATAACACCCGCTGCAGTCTCGCTACTGAAATTTGTGCTAATATTTACCTATATACGGTAGCGTCTGCACGGCAATCTGTGTGATAATATAGACTAGTGTTCCTCCCCGAACTGAGATCTCACAATGTCCGATAAAAGTTGATGTTTCGATGATCTTTGAGACACAATTAAGATAGATAGATAGATAGAAAATTCTTTATTGCACATAAAAATAGTACAAAGGCGAACTTAATGCTAAAAAGCATTATCTTCCAGGTAACCTTTGTGTTTGTGGACAGAAGATGTGAAGGTAGTGCACAGGAGAGGGAACAATTGAGATCATAAAAACGAAAATAAAAGGAGTTATGATGCTAATTACTTACTAAAACTTTGAGAGAAATAGGATTTTTAATACATACTAGTTTAAAAATAAATAAGTTCAATACATAAATATATAGATACCATAATAAATACATATAAAATACCAATAAAATATTGTAAATAAGAAAACAAATGCTCATTTTTGTATCATTTTATCAAGGAGATGATTATAGATTCTGGACTTGAAAACCTCCACCGACGTGGATTCACGAAAAACAGGAGGGATATGATTCCAGAGACTCGTAGCGGTTATTGTGAAAGAGTCCGAGTAAGATGCTGTTTTATGTTTTATGCTGTGTTAAGATAGACTTTGAAAATCTCCTTTTGTTGTCTGCTTTTCAAAATGTATTGAATACTGCATTCGTTTTGTTTATGCCTTCGACACTGCACTCTAATGTGCCGTACCACAGTTTTTATCTAGCAGGGGAGGTAAGGGCTCTCAAACTGTATGCTTACCATCATATTATTTAGGTGGGTACTTACTCTTTGGTATGTAGGTAGTATGTTGTATTAATAACTGCCTAGGTACCTACATAATAGGAAAAAGAATACCTACACCTATCTAAATGTTACTTTTAGTAAGTTTTTTTTTTAATATTTAATTAGCAAGTTTTAACTTGTAAGCAATCTTATGTGCCGTTATAGTTTGATTGAGTAACAAACATCCATCCATCCAAACTCTCGCTATTATTGTAGTAAGACCGCCAAGCCTTCGGGTGGTATCTGAACTCAAACCCTGTGGTTGTTCGGTTCGGTTCGGTAAATGGTACAAAACCCCCAGATTTTAATACGCAAGTGTTGATTCATTCCGGAATAAGGACAACGCCGCGCCGGGGGCAGTTTTAATTTAAAATCACTATTACCCCAATCCTGTAGGTAGGTACAGTTCGCAGAAACGATCAAGACTCTTACCACTCTATTATGAAACTGGGTTTAGACGAGGACTAACTAAGCCCTGCTTTTGTGACGTGTCATTTCATACATTTTACATAATGACATAAAGCAACTGTATAAAATAACACGTCACAAAACCAGGTTTAGTAAGTCCTCGTCTAAACTCAGTTTCATAATAAAACCATACTAGTCTTGATCGTTTCTGCGAACTGTACCTACCGGGTCGGAGTAATAGTGATTTTAAATTAAAACTGCCCCCGGCGTTGTCCTTATTCCGGAATGAATCAACACTTGCGTATTAAAATCTGGGGGTTTTGTACCATTTAATGGAAAATAAGTGGAATAACTAAACGTGGTTTTATTTTAAATACTGATTATGGTGTGTCTTCTAAAATACCTTTAAAACATAATAGCTGATTGCGATTGAAATGGCATACAAGTAAAGTGACAAGAATCAGTTGTGCTATCTAGACCGCTGCAAACGATCTTGAAATATCTCATTTGATTCAGATTAAAAATAAAATAAAAAATAAATATTCCGGACATATCACACACGGTCAACTGATCCCAAACTAGGCATAGCCTGTACTATGGGTACCAGAGACTGATATACATAATAGATATATATAACACCCAGACACAGAACAAACATCTGTGTTAGTCACAAATGTTTGTCCAGTGCGGGAATCGAAACCGCGACCTCTAGCGCAGAAGGCAGAGCTACTACCGCTGAGCTATGAGGCCAGTCAATTGATTGAGACAATATAATATTTTTTTAGATTTTACCTTAACGTCACTCGTACACAATCTATCTATAGATCAATCAATATAATAAAATAATCATAGACCAGACTGATTGACTAATTGACTTAAAGACAATGTAGAAGCTTGTTGGAAGGTTTGTATATTTTGATATATATTTTGATGCGTAGAGATATATAAGAAATATTATTCAGTTACTGAGCGGGTTGCGATGATCAAATAGTATGAAATTTTACAAAAAAGGGATTGCCATTACTGATTGTGCCCGTATAGCATACATATATTTTTATTTATTTATTGAAGCACTCAATATTATTTGCTCTTCCAGGTCACACCTAAAACATTTATTGTAACTAATTAAGGCACAAGACTGGGCTTTGTGTACATTCAAATAAAACCAACAGCATCGAAATCGGCTCAGTCGTTTTGAAGCTCTCTTTTTACCGGTTAGATTACTAGACAGTCAAAACTCACAAACAATTAACAGCCCTCACCCGAGCAAACTACAAAACGGAAATTTTCAGGCGAAAACTGAAAAACTGGGTATAAACAGGGGCGCTGTGAATGTTTCCCCGGAGTCGGAACAACCCTGTAACTCTGCATCCCTAATTAGGACCAGTTGTTGCGAATTTGAAACTTTTAGATATTTTTATTTGTTTCTATATAAAATAAAGTGCTTTTTGACGAGCGAATTAATTGCTTGCTTATCGTGTCACTGGTTCATTCTTGATCATCCTGTATGCCAGTGATCTGGCTGGTTGAGGTATAGTGGTGCTAAAAAGGGCTTATTAGAGGGCTCGGCAGATGTAAGGATCATTTTGAAATATTGACGTATCGAACACCGTTTGAACATGGCTTGAGAGTGTTTTTTTTTAAATAAAAGCGAACTAATTTTTCAAACTTTGTGGACAATTGCAATAAATTTTATGCAAAGAGAAATTTGCTTTACGCTGATAATATAATTCGCAGTCCATACGAACAATATGAGAAAGTTTTAACTTTCTAGTGAAATGTATAATTCGAAATGGACATTTAATATTGTTTTCGAGAAATAATTGAATATACTAGTTTACTACACTTCCATCTAGGTATACAAGGTGATCCATAACATCCATCCCGAATAGGGGTAGTTCTATCAACAAAATGAAATAATAATACCCAAAAAAGTATACTTATACTTTACCTACCCTTATACTTTACTAGCTTCCCCCCGCGGCTTCGCTCGCGTGGTACCTACATAAAAAGCCTATATGCTATTCCAGACTATAATCTATGTCTGTACCAAATTTCATGCAAATCCGTTCGGCCGTTTAGCCGTGATTGAACCACAAACATCTAAACATCCGAACATCATCACAAACTTTAGCATTTTTAATATAAGTACGATTCTAATAAGCCCATACTCAGTCTTTCCGCACATTATGACTCAAGCAAATAACTTCTATCCTAACTCAATTCCATTAAAGCCGGGATACATTATTCATTTGACCATAACGAGATGACAAGTCGAGATGGTCGAACGGATTAGGGTTCCATTGCCCGTTCGCCTCGTTCGCGCAAGACTCGTAAGCGCCATTACAGATTTAGCGTATTTTCGGAGCGTTTCCAAACGCACATTTAAAATATGTTTGCAGCAATACCAGAACAAGTCTGAAGTCAGTTGTTTAAGTTTACTTCAAAATCAGTTTATCATTATAATAGCACAACTATTGAGTTTGAACATTGAAAAAACGCTAAATCTGTAATGACACTAATATGGCTGTGTAAAAGAAAATGTATGGTTAACACTCCTTTTGAGAACCAGGTGGAGCAGGGTAAATGCCACCATTGGCCACCCATCCAAATATCTTGTGAAATACTAGGCTGCCAGTGGTTTCCTCACTTGGTACCCGGATTAATCATATTCTATAAATAATATTCAATTCTATTCTATAATAAGTATCCCATGTGTTTGCTCAACCAACTACACTCGAGAGCATAGAAATCGCACATAGGGGAATTTTCCTACATTTTAATTTCGACCCTTATTTTTTTTTAAATTAATGTGATGTTGCAAATATAACTTAAATTAAATTGAAGTACACACTGTTAGCTTCCTAAAAACACAAAATGTCTAGCCTTGACCTTCGAAATCATAACAGTGGCAACTAAACAATAGAATGGCCTAAATTAGCTCGTTTCAAGTAGCGCTGTTTGTGGGACTTTGAGCAGGTATAAAAGGTTAAAAAAACAATAAATTTGTGAATGTGTCGATTTATTAATACGAGGTATTGCCTCCCCTAGCCTGAATAACAGCTTCCATTCGCTGTTTCATTGAAGAAATCATTTTTTTTACGAAATCCTGCGGTATGCTGTCCCATTCTTCCTTGATCGCGGTTTGGAGCTCTCTGAGACTCGTAGGCGCTGCGTTTCTGGCTCATACTCGTTTCTTTAGTTCGTCCTATAAGTGCTTAATGGGATTGAGATCTGGGCTTCAAGCAGGCCACGCCATAACGAGTACTTCAACCTCCTCCAAGTACTGGCGTACTATAGCAGCGGTGTGTGGTCTAGCGTTATCCTGCATAAAAACGAAGTTTTCGCCGATAAATCCAGAATAAGGCACAACATGTTCTTCCAGGATCTCCTCAACGTAACGTTGGGAAGTCAATCCACCCGATCGACGGTCGGTATCGGGCCCTGTGATGAAGACAAGTTCAGTTTTCGCTTCCAGAGAAATGCCTCCCCAGAACATAAACGAACCACCGCCGTATGCGACCCGTTCGGAGATGCAACATTGAGCAAAACGCTCACTGGATCTTCCGTAGACTCTACCTCGTCCGTCGTTACCATGAAGGCACATCCTGCACTCGTCGGAGAAGAGGACTGTCTGCCATTGATCCATAGTCCAATTAACGTGATTTCGAGCAAACTGAAGGCGTGCTTGTCTGTGCGCTGGGGTCAATTTTGGGCCAGTTGCTGGTCTGTGCGCTGTCAGACCTCCTTCGGCTAGTCTTCTTCTAACGGTCCACCGACTGACTTCCACTTCTCTAACTTCCTGGAGCTGCTGTCCGAGTTGAACTGCATTCAACCGGCGATTTCGTAGTGATGTATTCACAAGGAAACGGTCATCGCGCTGTGTTGTCGCACGTTTTCGGCCTGTTCCTGGTCGCCTGGTATAGCCACCAGTTTGCTGATATCGCTGGTATACACGTCGAACAGCATATCTGCTCAAATTTAATTGACGAGCCACTTGACTTTGGTTCTGTCCAGCTTCGATAAGTGCAACCACTTGAGACGCTGCTTCTGGTGTGGTATCCATTTTCTTGTTTAGAGAGATGACGTATTCGTTAAAGGACCTTTCTGACTGGGAGTTGGTATGCAAATGATGTAATTTCAATCATCCCTTATCGTTTTATACCGAGCTACCTGAAACGAGCTAATTTAGGCCATTCTATTGTTTAGTTGCCACTGTTATGATTTCGAAGGTCAAGGCTAGACATTTTGTGTTTTTAGGAAGCTAACAGTGTGTACTTCAATTTAATTTAAGTTATATTTGCAACATCACTATAATTTAAAAAAAAATAAGGGTCGAAATTAAAATGTAGAAAAATTCCCCTATGTGCGATTTCTATGCTCTCGAGTGTATATCTTTAGAAAATTCCATCAAAATCAACAGAAACAGAAACAGAAATGGAGAGACGGAGAGGAGGAGCGATTTTGCATTTATTTATTTATTATTTATATTTATTTATTATGTAACTTACAGAAGCTTTTTCTTTGTTCCAGTGGCCCCCAACGTTGCTGCGGTGGGCGTTCACTATACTCCTCATAGTTGCAATCATTGCCCCCACATCAAACTCAACTAGTAAGTCAAACATATTCCAAAATTGTTCTCAAGCGTGAATAACTCAAGCTAGCAAGCATAAAAATATGCCGTTAATGATATACTTAAAGGACTTTATGGACCGACGAAATTGTTAGTGTTGGAAAAGGCTCAAGACCTTTCGTTATGAAATTCCTTGAGGAAGATCTTTATCCAGCAGTGGACTTTATTTATTTTTATTTAATTTATTCTAAAAACAAATATTTACAAAATATGTTGTATACATCTAAAAAACCAAGAGAGGTTTGTCTTAGATGCAAAGGCTTAACATTCTTCATAATAGGTATCTACTTATTATGAGGAATGTTAGGTTATAAGTAGTAAGCATAAAACAAGTGGGTAATAAACAATAGGTCTGTAGGTCAATAGGTAACTTCTGCAGCCTGATGACGATGATAGAAGCAGTAAGCGGAGTACAAATCCACAACAATCCGATGTACCTCCTCGAAGCCTGTGAAGACCTCAGGTATCAAAAACTACGAGTTCAAAAACACCCAGAACCCACTCAGTGGAAATCGACCCCTTACGTCTCACGGCCACTCGCCCGCTACGCCACCGAGGTCGTGATAATGGGTAACCCTTGAGTCTCAATGCCTTTGCGTCTTAATGAAGTACACATACATATAATGTTGAGTGAGTTCCCTTGCATAGGTTTTATATCCGTCCAATCGTTACACGTCCTACGCGCGTATTCGCCCAAATTCACAAAGATATATCGCTTCAAATCCGACAATTTATTCTGCAAAGCCGTGCGTTTTTGTGTCAATGAAATATTATGGACCTGCCCACTGATTTCGCAAGACTACCTTAGTCCTAATTGCATTGCCGTTCTGTTTACTGAGCATATACGAGTACTAAACGTGATCCGTACCTACCTACGGCTCTCAAACAGCTTAAGAACATTAAGGCACCGGGGGAGGACGGAATAATGGCAGAGCATCTGAAAGCGGGTAGAACACCGGTACTTAAAGACCTTCAGAAGCTTATAATTCTGTCATCCTCGAAGGTACAACGCCTGAGGCGTGGAGCAGGAGCATGTTGGTACTGTTTTTCAAAAAAGTTGTCAACACCTTCTTGAAGAAATTATAAGCCCATCTCGCTGCTGAGTCACGTCTATAAGCTGTTTTCGAGAGCTGTCACCAATCCTCTCACTCGTAGGTTCGAGACTTCCAGCCTCCCGAATAAGCCGGGTTCCGTAAAGGCTTTTGTACCGTAGTCCACATCCACACGCTTCGGCAGATTATACAGAAGACAGAAGAGTATAATCGGCCGTTATGTCTAGTGTTTGTGGACTACAATCACCTTTAAATCAACCAAGAACATTGAACTTTCTGTATAAGTCATACACTGCAACGCACAATAATCAGAATCGTATCAGCATCGTCTCGCCTTGGGACTTGTTAATCCGACATTCAGGCGAACGAAGTCGCGGTGGTTCCATTAGTACATCAAATAAACTTTTTAACGTTGAGTTCAGAGCTTTGTTTATGCTTCGTTAACCTCTGATTCGTTTTACCTTAGCTTTCGAGTTTACATTTCATAAAGGAAAGTTATTTAAATTAACTTCATTCTGTTCGTTTTTACGTCGCTGAGTTTAAGGGGTCGAGGAAAAAAGATTGCAATGTTCTAGTTGTCATCTCAGGGTCTATTAAACTAATCACTTAGATACTCTCAGGTCTTAGGTCTTTAGGTATCTCAACTGTTTCTTGTGTATTATGTAAAATAGTTGCAAATCTTTACTTGTATTGATTTTACTGTATAAATTATTAAAAAAACTAGCTGGAGTGGCGGGAGCTTTCACTAGTAGTAAATATGATTTAGTTATAATATCAAATATCCAATACGTGCTATTAATGCAGTAGTGACCAAAGAACGATCAAGCTTGAGTAGAATGCGCTTTTTATCAGCTACCCTTTTAGGGTTTGAATTTCACAAATTCCTTTCTAAGAGCACCTTGACAACAAAAGGATTTCTTTCAGTCAGTCAGTCAATAACGAAAATTTGTAGGTGTATTTTGATTTAGTGAGTGTTTAAATTCTAGTCTCATCCACTCTAATCTTTCGTTCGTGATTTATGTTATTCATGAAAGAACGCACGCATTTGCATACTGATTTATCTAAATTGTTCTCGGTTTTGGTAAAGCTTTTGTTTTTTACAAAGCGATGCCGCCACTATCGCCGTAATATTGCGCTGATGCAGCAAATATGAATTGTTTCTAACTGTAATACTGAAGTTCGAAATTCCTTTAAACGGTAGGTATATCGAAATGTCGAAAATTCGATGCACGTTAGTTTCAGACAATGCATATCATTTTATTATGAATGTTATTTACAAAAAATGGTGGATAGTATTAATGACGTTGTTTACTAAATATGTACATGAACAATGCACTTTGCCTTGAGGATTAGAAAGTAATAGTGGACAGGACACCGCTCAGAGAAGAAACGTAGATTTGGGCAGAAAGGCTCTAGAGTGGAGACCACGCACCGGAAAGCGTAGCGTAGGACCCCCACTAGATGGAAAGACGACTTACTTTAGGTTTTTGGGAGCCTTTAGGTCCAGGCTGCCCAAGATAGGTAGCTCAAGAAATGGGGTAGGTAGGCCTATGTTCAACAGTGGACATCCTACGGCTATATAGTGATGATGATGACACGAATAAGGCCTGAAACCACGTTTTTGGCTATGCAACCGGCCGTCATAGGACGGTACTGGTTTATAAGGAAACCAAAGCTTCGGATTAGCTTCATATTTTGTTATGTAACTCTATGATACAATGAAGAGAAGGCCAAATAACATATTCAAAAGGAGCCTCTGAGAATCGAAATCCTTTGAATACACTGGTTTTTTCGCGGCCATTTAAAAAGCAGGATCACTTTAACTTGCTCAATGACATCACAGGGTGCCAATGAGAAGCCAACGAACGTGAGGAAACGATTCGGACCTCTCGTTTTGGATAAATAGATAGATAAATCATTTATTTGATACTTATCACAAAAACAGCACAGACGGGTAGCCAGAAGGCGAAACAAACAATAAAACAATTCATTAGCAAGAACATAACAAGTACTTATAGGTACGAACTAGGGATTGCAGAATCGGGTAGTTTTTAAGGAACCGGGAATACCGGGAAGCTTCACATAGGGAACCGGGAATTCCCGGGTATTTCGGGAAATTTCGGGAAAAAGATTTTACGTCTAGGCGAAAGGTTTAAACTGTCATAGCTTAATATTAACCAACCGCACATACTTTTGCATGTCGCAGGTTCTGATCAAAAGGATAGAATAAAGCTATATCACTGTTGATCTGTTTAATAATTTAAGCATGTAAGGTAAGGATATTGTTGATTTTTATGCAAGAAAAACAATGTAAAATTTCATAAAAAAAACTGCATTTATGTTCGATTGAGTAGGTATAAAAAGAGGAAAAATGAATGAAAAATAAACAAGTATCAATTGAAATGTTTTTATTAAAGACAATTTTTAAAATATAGAAAAATACTTTGAAACGAACATAAATGCAGTTTTTTAAATGAAATTTTACATTGTTTTCTTGCATAAAAATCAACAATATCCTTACCTTACATGCTTAAATTATTAAACAGATCAACAGTGATATAGCTTTATTCTATCCTTTTGATCAGAACCTGCGAAATGCAAAAGTATGTGCGGTTGGTTAATATTAAGCTATGACAGTTTAAACCTTTCGCCTAGACGTAAAATATTTTTCCCGAAATTTCCCGAAAGAACCGGGAAACGATTTATGATTTCCCGGTTCCTAAATTGGCAAAAAAAAAACGGGAATTCCCGGGTATTTCGGGACCGGGAATTCCCGGGACCAAACCCTAGTACGTACAGTCGCAGGGAGGTAATTAGATTTGATAAGTAGGTACCTAACAAGGTAGGTTAGCAGCAAGGTAGGTTAGTAGTTTGGAGCAGCCCGCCTGGGGAGGTACCTCCACCTTACAGAAGATCGCAGCCAAATAACATTATTTGTTTCAAATAGTGTTGTGTTCCTGCGATGAGTAAGGTTGCCAGAGCTCTTTAGGGGGGGAGGGGGTTCGGGGTCGGCAACGCGTGCGTGATGCCTCTGGTATTGCAAGCACTCATAGGCTACGGTAACCGCTTACCAACAGGTGGGTTGTATGCTTGTTTGCCACCTAAATGGTATAAAAAAAAAAGGTACTTATGTCCAAACCAACCATAACATTGTGCATGGGCCATGGTTGGTACTTAGTACAAGGTATACGATCAGATCACCAACATTACATACCTATAAGCGGGAGCTAAATAGTTCTTTCATGCCTATGCTGACCGTTTGAGAGCTCTAGTATAATAGCGCACGCACATACATTTTCCGAATGGAAAATCCATTGGTGCGCGACCGGGATTCGAACCCACGGCATGTTGCTCTGAAGGAACTCTCACTGACTCATCCCTACTGCTTGTGATCCTTGAAATAAATAAAGAATAAAATACATATTCCGGACATATCACACACGGTCAACTGATCCTAAACTAGGCATAGCCTGTACTATGGGTACCAGAGACTGATATACATAATAGATTAATATTTAACACCCAGACACAGAACAAACATCTGTGTTCATCACACAAATGTTTGTCCAGTGCGGGAATCGAACCCGCGACCTCTAGCGCAGAAGGCAGAGTTACTACCAACTGAGCTATGAGGCCAGTCAAAAAATTGCACTGGACGACTAAAAATACCAAGGTAACTGAACTATGCAGACAATAAAAGCAATTCCCGTCTCAAAACGTTTGCCATTCAACAACAGAGTAGTAAACGTTTCTTGGCGTTTTAGTTTCAAAATGATATTGGATTTCTCCGAAGCTTTTCAGGATTCGAGATGTTTATTTGCAGATAATCAAAGGTTGTTCGAGAGATTGGTTGCAAAATTCACTTGAGCAATTTGATAATTATTATTATCGAAATTTCAGTCGTAGTTTTAATAAGACAATTATTGATAATATAGATTATAGGCCGATCAAAAATATTTAGGCCGTGGTGGCTCCGGCTGAAGAATAGGCAGCTCCCTGAAGCCCCTCCATAACTACCTATCCGCGGATGTCGTAAGAGGCGACTAAGGGAAAAAAGCTAGGGGATGGGCAGCAGCGTCCCTCATTTTAACAACGATAGCTCTAACTGCGCTCGCCAACCCGCATGCCCAGCGTGGTGAGTATGGGCAAATCCCCCCACACGAATTTGCTCTGTCTGTGAGGGAGGCCATATTCAGCAGTGGACGTAGAACGGCTGAAATGATGATGAAAAATACTTAATTTCTATTACAAAGTAGCACAATTCCAATGACATAATTACAAAATTCAATTAAATAAATCACCAAAAAAAAATTAAACTATAGGTACACAATGTCGTCGGTCAATCGTGTGGGGTGGGGGTCGTTGATATTATTATTTTTCTCTATTGGCTCTTCATATTCCTCACAGCCTTCTTCCTATTTACAGCCGTGCGAAGAAGATTACGGAAGCCGACCAAAGTCTCCACGTCAGTGTCGACCAGCGTATCCAGGTCTACGGACCAGGTGCTGTCAGCCAGCGTGAACAGGCCAAAGATACGTGGCCGGCCGACGCTGTCGAGTCGGAAGTCTTCAGCGGCTATCGACAACTCGGTGACCACAGACCATCATAAGGACAAAGATGGCTACAAAGTAAGTTTTCATTTTGGTTGGCTCTTATTTGGCCCAGAGGATCGGCCTTGCCATCCAGCATGGTAATTTCACCGGCGTCTTGGGGATGCTACCGACTGATAGTTAAGTTGATCAACTTAACTATCTGTCGGTATCGTTAATAAAGTTTTAATACGATTCTTTCACGGACGGTCATAGGTCCTTTTCAGGGCCACCATACAACCTGCAACCTAATACAGGATGTCCAAGAAAGAATCGGTGACACGACAAGCAAGCAAGCAAGTACTTTGGGATAGAACTTCGACTTATATAATGGGCTCTTTGTTACCCTCAAATTATTATTTTTCATAATTAAGGCCCCCAAATGTTATTTTACTTCCCGGATTATAATTATTTCATGCCTTTTGGATAAGTGAACCGCTTCCTCTATGTTTGACCCGGGACTCTGACTCACGCAAATGACAGGTATAGGTGTTTTAAATAGATACTATAGTATCAAAATTCACGCACACGTGACTCATTGGATGATTATTGTAGGTATGATCATAACAAGTTATAAACAATTAAATAAATTATTGGTAGCCATTCAGTCAGACCAATCAAGCGGTTCTCCTTCACCTATAATAAATGCAACCAAGTTCTTATCCGTTTCGAAAGTCAGTCTATTTAAAACTTCTGGCATACATCAGAAAAGGCAGGTGTCTTAACGTTGAACCTTGTGGTACAGCGCGTTCAAAACTTTTGTTTCCGGAAAAGTTGGTCCAAAAGATGGATTCTAAACCTTATTCGGACTAAATAGAGGTGATAAGAAATATTATAGATATTATATTATGTCAATGGTGATACGCAAGTTCACAACGCGGATATGAATGAGCTTTTCGAACGCAAAAGTGAAGTTTTCGGACTTCAAAATGATTGTTTGCTTACCTGGCTACTAGTGCTGTTTTATGGACCTTACTGATTCAGCAATAGAGGCTATAGTAGGATGATTTATTTAAATTTTAGAGAGGAATATTTTCTGAGCATTCTTGAACTGAAATTCAAACTAGAATAGAGTAGAATAGAATAGAAGATACAAAATCATTGCAAGAAAATGTAAACGCTTTTATAGTTAAACGAACTGACATTTTTGAAGTTAAATTAAACACAGACTAAGGAATTGCAATTTGAAAGAGAAATTTTTGTTTGCCAGCAAAAGAGACCAGCCTCTGAATCGAAAGTTGGGGAAACTCTCACTAGGTCATAACTGCTTATTACTACAATTTATTATTTACAATTTATTATATATTTAATTTATTATATTTTGGCAGCAATTCTTTAGATCCGAAGGTCGTGGGTTCGAAATCGGCCAACAAAACGGCCTAAATCACGCCTAAATCATTATTCTGTCTTCAGATCGTCTGCTACTACACCAACTGGTCCCAGTACCGCACGAAGCTCGGGAAGTTCGTGCCTGAGGATATACAGCCTGATCTGTGCACCCACGTGATCTTCGCCTTCGGATGGCTGAAGAAGGGCAAGCTGAGCAGCTTCGAGTCCAACGATGAGACGAAGGATGGTAAAACTGGACTGTACGACAGGATCAATGTCTTGAAGAAGGCGAATCCGAAGTTGAAGACACTTTTGGCTATTGGTAAGTAAAATCAAGAAGATATAATAGTAAGGATGGGCCACGTCAAATCCTTGTTTGTCGCCAGAAAACTATTTACAAAAATATAGTAGATACCGATTGTACAAATTTAGTAAAAATTTAGCTTCCTCTAGTGATATTGTTTGATACTTCATTATGAACCGTGTAGTATTATATAGTGTTTGGTAAAATATACTCTTACGCCTATAAGTATACGCCAAAAAAAAAGAAGTTTATCAATTTAGTGACTAAGGATTGAGTTTTTCATTTAGTTGTTAAAAAGGATTTTGTGGTTTATCATACTAATGTTATAAATTCGAAAGTTTGTGAGGATGTTTTTCTTTCAATCGCGCCGTAACGGATCAACCGATTTCGATGAAACTTGTAATAAAGAGTTCTTTGCCTAAAATAGCATATACTATTTTTATCTGGCCTCATAGCTCAGTTGGTAGTAACTCTGCCTTCTGCGCTAGAGGTCGCGGGATCGATTCCCGCACTGGACAAACATTTGTGACTAACACAGATGTTTGTTTTGTGTCTGGGTGTTAAATATATATCTATTATGTATATCAGTCTCTGGTACCCATAGTACAGGCTATGCCTAGTTTGGGATCAGATGACCGTGTGTGATATGTCCGGAATATTTATTTATTTATTTATCTAGGTATTATGCGAGCGAAGCCACGGGGGCTACTTAGAATTCTAATATGTTTCCTTGTTAAGTCTCTTGTAAATAACATATCATATACTATAACTACAAGTTTTCATTATAGTTACTACATTACACTTACTTTCAAAATAAACCCCTTGTAACCAATCCGAGTCTCAGCTAAACGATCCAAAAGTGCCAATTCTAGCGGTCGGATCTCAATGCACAGAATAAATATTAGAGGCTCAGCAGGGCCGTATCTAGTGACCCAATAAGCAATAGGACCAAGAGGCCTTAGGGCTGCCTATAAACTTCTTTATTAGGGTTGGTACATCTTTTAAGCCCATCAATAAACAACAACACAATAGTCTTTTGTTCTTTGTGGCACCAGTTCTGTTTTGGACAACCTGGCTTGGGTCAGTGGCCGGAATAAATATGATGTAAAAAGCGCCTAGGAACCACCAGATATGCGGTTTTGTAAAACTGGCGTATTCACGACCGTCACTCACTTACCCTCTTATTCATAAACAGTCACTCTCGATAACCCTCGCCCTGGGGGCAATTCTACTAGTTTACAACGATTAACGTTCCATTCAGTTCCAACCAGTGTGTCCCAATTCTTTACTAATTATTAACAAAAAAAAAGCGCATCAAGCCGAAAAGAAGAGTGATTATGAACAAGGGGGTAATTCCTTTTTAGGGCTAGGTACCGTACCTCAGCCTGATTACTGACCTAATTACTCAAGGGCCCTTGAAATAACTAGTGAGAATGAATAAAATGCGCTAAAGACGACCCTGTGTCTCAGCGGAGAAGTTTGCGCTTTCTGTAACAACGTTCTCTGCATTATTCATTAACAGACACTCTATTTAGCGTCGGCAATAGACCTACCGCAAACAAAGTTCCCAAACCAATAGACTAGGGATGTACTAGGTACCTACTGACAACGTGTTGTCGATAAACGCTACTTAAAAAATACTGAATTTTATCGATGAAAAGATTCCATGTAGCACTTTTGTTTTGAACCTTCAATTAATTTCCTTCAAATAAGTTTCCTCGATACAGGCTAAGCCTATTGAGAAAACTGACAGATATTTCTGCTTGTTAAAAATTGGTCTGTGAAATAAGTTACTACCTACTAAGTTAGTGGTATTTAGTTTGTAATTTTTATACTTAATGTTCTGTAAAACCTTGTTTCACAGTAATAAACTATTTTTCATTTCTTTTTCATTCATTTCATTTCAATTGACTTATAAGTTTGATCCATCAACCACATGTATTTAAAAAAACAAATAGTTAGATTTATTTAAAAATATATTACTGTAAATTATGAATGAATAGGCATATACAAAGAATAGGAAACCAACTGTGTAGTTAAATGAAAACTATTTTTATAGGCAACCTTTAGCATAAAACTAATAGTTTATGTAATAAATATGTAGTTGCCTGTCAACCACTTAACAGAAATAAACAGCATACAACCAATTGCTCCTTAAAAGTTTATGGTTGTCTATATGTCTGGATGTGTTACACGTCTTGTCGACTTTCTAACTAAGTATTTCTTATGTAACGTAAGAAATCATTTGCAGATGTAGGTAGGTGTAATAAAACTCGAAGCAACTAGTAGGCATATCGAGTACAAAACTTTAGAAAATTATGTACCTTAAAAAAAGCGATTAAGCATTGAAAAAGTAAATAAAAAGTAAAGTTGTTGATAATTGTAGCATTGGCATTGTATGACCAAAAATTTGAAAAATTCGTAATGTGTGTAATTTTTTTGTATATATTATCAATTAACTCTAATTGTCCCTACTTACTAATTCATTATAGCTCATAAGCAATTAGCAGATTAGATACATCGATAACGACAACTCGCTTCCACGTCACTATACACACTCTTTCCCACGGCAAAGCAAAGCATTTTCACCTATTTTCATGGAGGTGCAAAAAACCGCTCCCATTTAGAGCGTGTGCCAATGCGCCATTCTGTTGTACAACGAAATCGACATGCTAGTTTTTCACATCACTATTTGTGAAATTATCGAGTAATTGCCGATCGGAGTATTGTTTAAGAATGTTCGGTATGTACTTATGGTAAAACCTTTGTTTTAAGCCGCTACCCAAGATAACAAGCCTTGATTTTCTTAAGCTATTGTTTTGGTTTCATTAGAAAATATTGACCTTAACAAAGCCAAGCCAAATGCGACCTTCTGTTCAAAATAAAATATAATTCGTAACTATATTAAAGCCACTTGAAACATAGAATTGGTTGGAACCTATTTATTCCAATAGACCAGGGGTCTCCAAACTTTGAAGCCTTAGGGCCATAATGTTTACTTCAGGATGTTCCAAGGGCCAAAACAGTTTGAATTTTTCTGCCCTGTACTATATTTCTAGTGTAGATCTAGTCGCAAAGTGCGCAACCTACGCAAACATACGCTTTTTTAACAAAGTCTATTGAATAAACTTTCTCTCTTAGAGTCAAACGCTAAATGCCTATAGCAAAATCCGAGCAACGAGCAATGTGCCTAGAATTTGCAAATAAACAGGCTTAAGGTTACGACTTATCCCCAAACATGGTAGACAATCTCTCAGACCCATAAATATGTCTTAGGGGATAGTCAGAGGTGTGTCCAAATGTCGCAAATGCTCATATTTGTAGTAGGAAGTAATCGTGGCTTGCTATCGCCGCTTTTACGAATACTAAATTTCATGGCGATGTTTTCTTTCACAATTTTAAATAGTGTTCCTGTGCACTTCAGTTGTAAGAGTTAAATTTAAGTCGTTTACAATATATCCAGGGCTATGGAGAGAGCTATGTTCGGAGTTGCACTACGTGATAAGATCCGAAATGAGGAAATCCGTAGAAGAAGCAAGGTCACCGACATAGCTCTCAGAATTAGCAAGTTGAAGTAGCAGTGGGCAGGCCTCGCAGAACCGATAACCGTTGGGGAGTAAAGGTTCTCGAATGGCGACCACGAACCGGGCGACACAGTGTCGGAAGGCCCCCCCCCCCACCCGATGGACCGATGACATTGTAAAGGTTGCGGGAATTCGGTGGATGGAAAAGGCTCAAGACCTTTGACTCTTTGGGGGAGGCCTATGTCCAGCAGTGGACTTCTACAGGTTGTTGATGATGGAATATTTTTCATCGTGTATATTATATTTTTATTTACTTTTCCAGGCGGCTGGTCCTTCGGTACGCAGAAGTTCAAAGAAATGTCGGCTACTCGCTACGCTCGCCAGACGTTCATCTACTCCGCAATCCCGTACCTTCGCGACCGCAACTTCGATGGTCTGGACATCGACTGGGAGTACCCCAAGGGAGGCGAGGATAAGAAGAACTACGTGCTGCTGCTGAAAGGTAAAATTCCTCACAAAAGTGTGGATTTAGGCGTTTTTTTTTATACAAAAAGGTGAGGTGTGGTGGCCCCGGCTAAAGAATAGGCCCCTCCCTCCATATCTACCTATCCACGGATGTCGTAAGAGGCGAGTAAAGGAAAAAAGCTAGGGGATGGGCAGCAGCGTCCCTCATTTTAACAACGATAGCTCTAACTGCGCTCGCCAGCCCGCATGCCCAGCGTGGTGAGTATGGGCGAATCCCCCCATATGATAGGAATTTGCTGTCTGTGGGGGAGGCCATGTTCAGCAGTGGACGTCGTATGGCTGAAATGATGATGATGAGGTGGCAAACAAGCATACGGCCCACCTGTTGGTAAGCGATTACCGTAACCTATGAGTTTGCAATACCAGAGGCATCACGCACGCGTTGCCGACCCCGAACCCCCTCCCCCCTAAAGAGCTCTGGTAACTTTACTCACTGCAGAAACACAACACTGTTTGAAACAATTATTGTTAAATGGCTGCGATCTTCTGTAAGGAGAAGGTACCTCGGAGGCGGGCTGCTCCAACTTAAAACGAGAAAATCTCGCTGTGCCTACAAATCCATATAATTTTGTCATTTCTTAATGTTAAAAAAAATACTTATAAAGAAAATAATACGATGTCGATAGATCTATATAAAGGGTTCTCGAATGGCGACCACGAACCGGGCCACGCAGTGCTGAAAGGACCGACAGCATTGTTTAAAGTCGCGGATGGAAAAGCTCACGACCGTTCGTCGTGTAACTCTTTGGGACAGGCCTATGTCCAGAGGACTTCTACAGGCTGATGATAAGACCTTTTTCGTTTATTTATATACCTATTTTAAATTCTGATAATCCAGTAAACTGTCCAGCTATTTCCATAGGTAAGTATAGCAATTTGAATGCGTCGTCACACTCCGATTTAAACAAGAATTGTAGCTCATATCTCGACCATTTTATTTCAAAACCACGAGTTATTTCTCGAGTAACAACACAAATCTACGGAACTATTGTGGAGAGCACTCTCTGAAAACATTTTAAACCTGCACTGGGGGAGTATTACGCATAGAAAGATACTTGCATAGGAGGAGGTAGGGCACAGCGACATTTAATTTTACTCGCTGTAAATTGGAGCAGCCCGCCTAGGAGGAACCTCCACCTTACAGAAAATCACAGCCAAATAACATTTATTTGTTTTAAAAAAATTAAACATTATTTATTTAAAATAAATTATACTATTCTAGAATTATCTACTACAAGGTCAAAATCCCATTCATCGGCATATTACCCAGTAGATACAATTAATAATAATTATCTATCCTAATAATAATATCCTATAATCTGAGGATGGTAACATTTGTATATTTTATTTTTAAAGTGAGTTAGATATTTAGGTATAAATTTTAGTGCCGTGGTAGGCCTCTCCATATCTTCCTACCCATAGATATCGTAAGGGGTGATAAAGAGAAAAAAATCTAGGGGATGGGCAGCAGCGTCCCTTATTTTTACAACGATAGTTCTAACTGAGTGCCCGCTTGCCCAGTGTGGTGAGTATGGACAAGTTCTTCCCACATGATAGGACGTCGCTTTAAAAATTTGCGGGGGAGGCTATGTTCAGCAATGGACATCCTACGGCTGAAATTATAAATTTTTATATTTTTTTTACGAATGCAGATAACACATTTTTTTTTATCTTGAGGGCTCTTCTGCCTCAGTTTTATATTGTAGTGAGGTGGCTTCTATGCCTGACATAACTACGGCTTTCGTATATTTTTCCTTCAGAACTCAACAACGCTCATATAAATTCCGAGCGCGGACCCACTTGTATCTCCCCAATATTTCTTATGCAGGATCTAATATTCTGTATAATTTTACGTCATGTTTTGTTTGGAATAATTTTCTTAGCGTTATACCGAGATCCGAGCTAGTTAGAGCCGAAATGCGTCAACAACAGTGTTTAGTAATGATCGAGCGAGCAAAGCCAGCGAAGATTTTTTACACAAGTAGGGCGAAATTTATTTCAAAATGATCCTTACGACTACCGAATAAAGTTAGAGTTTGTACTTTTAGGAGCTTGCGATATCTTGTACGTCCTCAAAAGTCAAACTCAAAATTGACTTTCATCAGTAGACCTAAGAATCTTTTTGAAACTAATTTTAATTTTAACACACCGATGATGTCTTATCGCACGCCGTTTGAACATGGCTTTACTCGGTAATTCCAAAATCCTACCGCTGTTGTTCCAAATTCAAACGAACGAACTGAAATCCTTAGCGTTCGTAAATAAGGAATTTGTTGTAGCTTTGTAATTCCAAATTCAAACCACAACTGTTCCAAATTCAAGTGAACTGAAACCATCCGCGCTGCATTCGGCATTTCCAATGTAATCTATCGTCCGATATTGCAATATCTGGCGCGTCTAAATATTGGCAGCGAGCGTGGCCAGGTGCGCTTCGTAGATCTACATACATATAGAAGAGTTTTTTTTTAAAACTCTGACCAAACACAAGTTTGCTTTCTTGCTTGTCGTGTCATTGATTATTTCATGGTCATCCTGAATTAGGTCAATGACCTGTTTTAAGTAGGTATGGTGGCCCTGAAAAGGACCTACGACCGTGTCGGTGAAAGAAGCAGTGTAGTGAAACTCTTAGAGGCTCCTTTCGTGCACATATTGTGACATGTCTTCGAACTTTTACGTTCTGGGACAAGCCGGTTTTCTTACAATATTTTCCTTCACACATTGTTTTTTTCCGAATGGAAAATCAATTGGTGCCCGACCGGGATTCAAACCCATGACCTGAGGAGTTGGACAAGTTGATTCATAATAAATGTATGTTATCCCAAAAGGGGCTTATTCTACCCCGATTGGCACTAAAGTTTGCTCTACGTCTTTTGAAACATCGACATTTTTATTTAAAAAAAACGCCGTGCTGACGGTAAATATGTTGATAAGTCCTAATAAATATATCGATACATTTACTAAACTACAAATAGGTCATCTAATAAGTATCAATTGCGATTAACTTTCAAGAGCTGATACTTTCCTCTAACTTAACAAGATTGCTTCTGTAAGTGCCACTTCTGAACGTCACTAGTGCAGCGCGTTCTATCAAAACACAATTTATCGATACGTATATCGATAGACCGTGTCGGTGGCTACCCGCTGCTCTGCACCTGTCACCGGGTCGCGTAGTGGATGGAATATTTTTATCGACAACGTTTTAATTGATTTTTTTGGTTCCGGTTTATTTAAAAAGCTTGCAATAATCCATTCAGATTTAATGTTCTCCTTTAAACTTTTAAGATAAGTACCTACGTTATATTTCAATGAGAAAGAATACAATTGAATTTAATTCTTTAGCAAATAATAAATCTCGTTAAAACTTACTAAAGGAGCCATTTCATTCTGGAACTGGTCCATGTACACTACATAGAAAAATTAGAAAAAAATAGGAGATTACAAGAAAAATACAATTTCATTAATTTGAAGACAAATGCGATGGTACAAGAATAGTTCTTCAGGTAAGTTTTTTACTATGTGAACACTATTTGAAGGTTTGTAATGTTGGTTTATAATTGGCGTTTGACATGACATTGACATATTTTTCATGTCATGTTGTTTGATTTGATGTTTTTTTTTGTCAGATAAATGTAGGTTGTCAAAATGAAATTTCACGCACGTCTATCCGCCATATTTTTGTCGCGCTGTGTGTTGCTCTCTTTGTCGAAAAAAAACATAATGTACCTTAGAACGAAGTCAATTTAAATAAAATAACCAATTAAATACGTTTACTTTATTGCTTAGCCATATTTTAGAGTAGTGTACACAGTGCAGGCCCAGGCTCCATATATTGATGAAACGTCTCTTTTGACATTAAATCGTTGTTATTTTAGGATTAGATTAACCTTAGATACTTATTAACATTTCCAATATTAGGTCAAGGCGATAAAACAGGCATAAACTAGTAATTTGATACAAATCTTATTTCTAGCTTTTTGCGACTAAAATCATGCTAATTCTTGATGGATTTACTCGTATTATAATGTTCTATTCCGTTATGATCAAGATAATTAAAACCCAATCAAATGAACTTCGATATTTCAAATATCATTAATATGGATTTAATGATGTGTTTATACGGTAAAAAATACATATTTTTATTTGTTTTTTTCTAGAACTTCCGTCATCTTGTGTAGTAAATCAATATATAGCATTGCAAAACAATCTAGCAAAGTTTTTGTTTCTATCTGAGAAATGTTTCAACCGCTAAATAAAATACCATTTACCTGGACCTACAACAGATATGTCATAGCAAGTTTCAATATTAAATTCTCATTACTATTTTTAAAATCATGCTAATGAACGTAATTTTTTTTGTTATACCTTTTTTACAATATTTATTGTATCCTACATAATATTACAGACTAGCCAAATAGTCTTAGTAATTTGAATTTAACATCGTTTTATAAATCAAATTATGAATAAGAATGTGTCCAATAGAACTTTTCTTACAGTTTCAATTTAAGGGGAAAACGCTTTGTTATTATGTTTTTTTTATAAGTAGTCACTATCACTTACACTTCATTTCGCAATTTTTTTACCACTAGGTATACCTAATATCTCAAAAGACCTTTTATGTCGTCTCACTATGACTGTGCTACTAAAAGTTGCACGCAATTAGCAATAATCGATAAATCATCGACAATAGCCATCCCTGAGAGCCGCATCAGGACTCAGGGCACGTTTCGACACTAGTCCGTCACGACTCCGCTCCGTCGTGTTTAGTAAAATGGCGGCTTTGAGCAAATTATAGGAATTTTGCAATAAACCGTGACAGAGGGCCTAAGAGAAGCAACACTTTTCACAAAAAAAATATATAATTGTATGCCTACTATCCCAAAAAGGGCTTATTCTATCATTTGACTGACCTCATAGCTCAGTTGGTAGTAACTCTGCCTTCTGCGCTAGAGGTCGCGGGATCGATCCACACTGGACAAACATTTGTGTGATGTTTGTTCTGTGTCTGGGTGTTAAATATTTATCTATTATGTATATCAGTCTCTCGTACCCATAGTACAGGCTATGCCTAGTTTGGGATCAGTTGACCGTGTGTGATATGTCCAGAATAAATATTATTTATTAGGTATCACCAAAAAAAAAAAAGATTATCCAAAAAAAACTATTTTTTTTATTATCTATTATGTCTCATTATCATTTTTTAACTAATTATTAAATAATAATACTCATAGGAAAATAGGAGACGAGATAGTTAGTTAATTCTGTGGGTGGTGCTTAAGGCACTTTTATCCGATTAGAAGTCCCAAAGATTTTCACACGGGTGGGAAGTGGCGCTTTAGTTTAGTTAGTTAGAGCATCCCGTTATCAATGGGCAGGTTGCGGGTTCAAATCCCGTCCGAGTCGAAATTTTTGGAATATTATAAAAATCGTAGTTAAAACATGCTATAGATGCGATTTTCGAAGTTTATGTTCTTTGTTCCTCAACGATCATCTAAGAATCCGCGAGATCTCTGTTCCAGGATAGCCACAAGTAATAGATGAAAAATAGCCAATTTATTGAGTTTTTTCTTAGTTTTTTAAACGACTTCCAAAAGGAGGAGGGTCTCAAGTCGGCTGTATTTTTTTTGTGTGTATGTTACTCGATATCTCCGCCAATAGTAACCCGATTTTGATGATTTTTTCGCTGGTGTATAAAGTATGATCCCGGGGTGGTCCCATATTAATTTAATTCCTGAGGGATTGCTACATGTCCCGTAAAACTTAAAAAAAACGTCATCATCTCTTGAAATCACGACTTGCCGATATTTTTTTTGTCGACCGTGGTATGGTATGGTAATCCCCGCAACTTCGTTCGGTTGCTGCTATTTTTACATAAACTTTAACCTGAGGGGTTGTGTGTCGGGAATTCCTTTCTGTGCACCCATACGTTACGCTGCAAATTACATACTCATAGGATTTTGGTTAGGCTCTGCGTTGATTTTCAAAGAGAATAAAACCACTACGTTTGATTGTCAGTCAGTACCGTAAGAGTTATTATTGATGATGAATGGATGTCATACTTACTTTTGTTTTTTATTCGAAAGTGTAGGTGGCCAGTGTCATCCTCAGTAGGTAAGCAAAACGCAAAGAGGTTGATAACAATCAAAGAAGTTGATATTATTCTTGTAAATATTCAGGAATTTGAAGTTGGTTTTTAGTTTTTGTAAAAATTATCTTACATTAATTAAGCTGTAGTTATAGAGAGAGTCGTATACTTCCCTTACCAGTCGGGTAGGGATCGTAATATTTATATGAAAGGTCTGGTAAAATGGCATTCTTAGTATTTTATTGCATTTCTCATAACTAATAAATCAGCGAGGGTGTGACGGCCTAGCTCGACTAGACTTTTCACGGACCGTTCAATTTGATGACCTCGGTGGCGTAGCGGACGATTGCCCGTCTGAGACGCAAGGGGTTCAATTCCCGGGACAAATGTTTGCATGATCTGATAATATTTGTTCCGGGTCTGGTTGTTGCGGTATCATGGTATCTACTCGTAGTTTCTGATCTTCTTCTTCTTGTCGTGTCACTGATTCTTTCTTGGTCACCCTGTATAAGGTCAATAACCAGGTTGAGGTATGGCGTTTCTGATAACCACGACACAGGGAATCCTAGTGTGGAAGCAAGACCACGTATGTGACTGTTGGGTTGTTAGGTATTTATTGAATTCCCAAGTCTATTGACACAGCTTCGGGTAACATCGAAAACACCAGTGGCATAGCAAGATCCTATGGTACAGTAGGTAATTAAGGAAAAGCTTGCACAACACAATTTACTTTGAAAATACACACCACAAGATTAAGCAACCTCAAGAAGTCACACTTGCCCCGAAACTATCGGATTAAAGTAATTAATTCTACCCCGAGGAGAATTGATTGTCATTCCGTGTGCGTAAAGAAGCTGTAAACAGGCAATTTTAAGCTAAATTTGTGCAGAGACAGGATGGATTCCTGTTCTTATCACCTCATCATCAGTTCATCACAAGTCCATATGCCTTTCCCAAAGAGTGCCACGAAGAACGGTCCTAAGCCTTTTCCTTTTACTGGTACTCATCATCATTACGTTTGGACCTAACCTATAACGCTGCTCCAGTGTGGATTGGTAGTTGGGACGCCAGAACCTCGTCTGTTTGTCCGCAGGATGTACCACGAGCCGGTGAAGTTGGTTTAGGTTCCAAGAATTTAAGATGGACCGCTGTTTAAAAATCTGCTGTACCTAGTAATCTTGACATCGAATTTCTCGTAAGTTTAATAATTAGTTACTCAGATGATTACTAACAACGGCTAATTTAAAAAGTTCAAATTTTGATATTTTTCGCTAATAATCTTTCTTTATCAGTCCCTATTTAAGCCCCATTCTGGATAGTATGCATAATAAAAAAAAAAAGACAGAAGAAAAAAAAAATTATATCATGTAGTTGTGACGTTAAAATTTTGCTCTGAATGAAGCAATTTTATCCCCCGTATAAGGGCATCGTCAAAAGTCAGGGTAGTCTGGGTAACAGGGTAGGATGGGGTAAGTTGGGTAACCGCATGTCTTTAATTACGTGTGGAGGTCATTAGTGTGAACATAGGAGCTTAATGCAGTCTTAGTTTTGTTATGGAGATGCTACTTGGGGAATTAACGCATTTGGCCGAAGATCAGTGAAACATATTGTTTGCATGTTTAGTGAATTTCATTATGAATAGGCTCAAGACCGTTCTTCGTGGCACTCTTTGGGGGAGGGCTACGTCCAGCATTGGACTTCCTCAGGCTGATGATGATGAAGTGATTGAGGTGAGTGGAAGTGGAACTCCCTACATGAAGTGGAATAAAGGCAGGGGAATGGTGATAAAAAATAGTTTATTCAATCTATATATCTAGGAACAGGAGCTATTGTATTTTTTTTAAGAGTTAATGTTTCGACCAATCAAAAATAACCTTACCAACCATTACCTTTCTTGCTATAAAAACAGTATCCTGTAGACATTAAATGGATCTGTCCTAAGTAAACACTCCATTGTCAGGTGCCCTAGAAAAACCTTCATTATTCTCTGTCTAGAGATTTAATGATAAAACTGACAGCGATCCAGGCTTTTGCCAATATTATTCCAAAAAAATACTAGTGGTTCACCCCGAACTTGCGATATCTGGTAAAAATTGGTGCTCGTTGAAGTACGATTAAGGTAAACTTTGTAAAATATGCTATTTACACGTGTGCAAATGTCACATGTCCGCAATTTTTTAGGTTTTAGGACATGCCAGTTTTTGCACCATATTCTTGTTCACAGTTTAGCTCACATAAATTTTACGAATGGAAAATCCATCGGTGCAAGGCTGGGATTCAAAACCACGACCTATGGAACTACCACCACTCCACCAAGACTACCGATGTGTGTGTGGTGTCAGTATTGTAGTTATCTTTAAACAGGCCCCAGGGCTGAACCAACAAAGATCACACTGTGAAATGATAAACCAATTTCAGCAGCTAATTAAAGCCTTATTGCGAAATGAAATTAAGCGTAAGTTTTCGCGGCAGTATCACTATTTGTCATCCTGCGTTTAATTACCCCATTAAGCCCTAATTTCCTAAAAGCGGTGAACATTATAGCGGCAACAAAACGGAGATACGAAGAACGTACCCATTTTACAATAAATTATCCTTTTCACATATTTATATCTATTCAGCACGCAAAAGTCAGTTTTAAATATAAAATGTGATTCATAATATTATGTATACTATCCCGGAAGGGACTTATTCTATCGACAAACTGAAGGATATTAGCAAGAAACAGTTCCAAATTTACTTACACAAAAATAAATCTCGATGTTACGATTGTGTTACAACACTTAACAGCTAGACTAGACTGGGGTACCGTCGAGAAGCCTCACCCAAGTGAAATATCTTCTAAAAAAAAAACAAAGTTTTTCAATGTCAAAATTATTTGGCCAATTCACACTCCTGCATGCAGACCAGTGAAGGACTTTAATATTCATATTCATATTCATTTATTTCACCCTTAGCGTTACATTGCATAACATAGGTATGTCCAATTACAATTATTTTCATAAATTATCATGCAGATTATTAATTTAGTACTATTATTATTATTACAGATTATTAATGGATTAATAGATAGTGTCCTACATATTACTTGTATATTAGAGAATGAAAAATTCATATATTCGGTAATATGGTAAAATGGATGACTCTCAAGAAATCTCCTGACCTGAAATTTAAATTTGTTGATGGGTAACTGTGTAACTTCTAACTACTTTGCACCACAAGTACATACGATTAAGACCTGCTACAGGCCCTGCTCTTTAGGAACCGGGACTTAACTCTACCACGCTAATGAGACTTTTGCGGCGTAGAACCGAATATATAGCGAATATAAGGGAAGCTTTAAATAATCTATTAAACTAGATAAGTTACTTTATAATAAGTAACTAATTCCTTATAATATATATTCAAGATGATTTGTACAGCTTCTGGTGGAAATTTTTTACTTACAGAAAGGAGGTTGTGGTGCCTGGGACATGTTTAGATGCAGTAGTCTTACCCAGCACCTATACAATCCTTTCAGATAAGCCGGCCATATCCACAGGAAAGATATGGCTAGTAAGTGTAGAGCTGACAATTCCACGGGTTTCCTCGAATAGAAAAATCGAATTGTTCAAATAGAAAAATGGTAAATTAATTCCTTACACTACATACGATGACTCCCGCACGCGCCAAAATTCATTCGTGCTCGCATAAAGTTCATCTGAGCTGAAATAAAGGAAATGACTCAGGCAGACGAAGCCTTGACATTTGGATAAGGTCAATAGATTGGTGAAGCCCAGTCTTACTAAAAGCGGCACCGTCATTTTTCGCTTATTTGGCATCAGAGAGATATCATGTAAATGACAATCAAATTAATCACAATAAAATTCTTTTTATTTCGAATCTTTGCTTCATGAGAAGATAGCCTCTAAACATGACCATCTCTTCGAACATCAGTCCCTTTTTCGTCTTTAAACCTGCACTGAATTACCGCTGTGGGGTATTTTGGGCATTGTCCACCTATGCAAATGCTACCCCAGCCATCCCAGCTCCTTTAAAATAGCGAAGCAGGACTTCGGGTCGTTGGTAACATTTTCTCAGTATCCCTGTATGTGGCGGTGTCTAGGAGCCGCTTCCGAGCACGGCCCGCAGACCCGATGTGGCCCTGGGCTCTTCCATGGCTCCCTTAAATTACGGTCGATATTCTTTTATACGTTAACATAATATTTGTTGGGACTGCTTTTAGAGGATTTTTATAGCGAAATTAAAATATTGAAAGTACTTATTCCGTTCTTCAAATGTTTAATCAAGAAATTCACTTCAATACGGTGTCCAAACATTGACATAGAATCGGTATGTTCAAGTGGTGGATAGACTGTAAGCGATTTTTGCTCCAATTCGCAACCGCTTGGCCAATTTAGTTCATATTATTATCAGTCAATCTTGATAGTACAATTTGATAACCTGTTCAATTCCATGCTGTTCGAGTAAACGGTTCAAAAGTTATGCTCGACCAAATAGGCATACGAACAAACATGCGCTTTGTTTGAGAGATCTGTCGTTTCGCTCGCTGGATCAATAATCTAAAATATACTCGTAATTCTCTCCCTTAAACACAAAAAAATCTACGCTTGATCACGGGCTCTGCCCTTCGCTTTCACATTGATTACTGAATGAATTACCTCGGAGCGCCGAACCAATGAGTTTGGCGTAGTACAGTTTGAGCTGCGTTTCGTGCCTAGTCTTCCAATTCTATCAGTTCAAACAAATCAGAAAGATGTTCTTCTTTTTTTCCCAAAAGGTTGTTCCTCGAAACCCGAAAGCCTATTTTTAAATCGATTCGATTAAAAATTCTTACATTCTTTTACAACTATTCATTCGTATCACTGGAACTATCTAGTTTACCCTGCTTAAGATCGCGATCTTTACAATTTAAAAAAATGTTAGCAAACTAGCTTTTAAAACAGTTCAGCCATCTATTTTCAAATATAGTACCTATTTCTACATGGGCTATTGAATTAAATATATAAATAACACCCAACAGTCACATACATAGAGCTAACTAGGATTCCATGTCGTGGGTATCACAAAGTTCACAAACCTCGAGTACCATGGTACCACAACACCCAGACCCGGAACAAATATTTGCAGATTATGCGAACATTCGTCCTGCAGTGGAAATCTAACCCTGACGAGTACTCGCCTCCGAGGTCGTGGAATTGCGCCATTCAGAACATTGATGGCATAGCAGATATAACCTACGACCATCATTTGACGGTATCCACCTTTGAAGCCCAAGCTTTGCTTACAAAGATGTGTCGTTGCCGGAGACTGCATCTTCCTGTCCTCCGATCGTAGCGGTCCTCCGTTCCATTGGACCAAGGGGAGGTAGACGAGTGGGTGCATCTGGGTATTGCGCGCACCTTTATGCACCTAAATATATCCTGCGCATCCGACTTACCCTGACGTGCGCTACCTGTGCCCGCACGTTCACGGCAAAAATTAGGTACGCCAGTCATTTAAGGGCTAAACATCAAGGCCCCTAAACTTGATAGAGTCCAAAGTCTAAGTCACTGTAGCCGAAAACGGCTAGGTGATTATATATTTGCTTACAAACTTGGCGTTGTCGAAATGCATTACCTACCTTCCCAGTTCTTTGTGAGTTAGTCACGGTTACTTAAACAAATCTGCGCTATCAAAGCTCTACAAAGGCAGATGTACGATCAAAAAGCAGGGGTGGAATCGTATTTTGGGGAGTTTTTTTTTCACGTGTTTTGTTTAACGTACAAACGTTATATGTACAAAAAGATTGGACCTTTGAATACTACAGTGAATAAAACAAATTAAGGAGATTTTGAAACAGACAACCCAAACGTAAGGGGTATGGAAGGTGATAGAACTTTATAAAGGGTAGAGCAGATGCAAGGAAAATTCGCACGACTCATATCCCCTGAGTGTGGTAGACATCTACTCAGATTTCCAGGCAATCAAGGGTTTTGAAGACATTGTCTCAAAAGTAAAAAAAAAAAGTCACAAGGCATTTATTTCAATAAAATCACTAGGATCACTTTGAAACGTCTTAGAAACTAGGTGAAGCTATGCCTGTTCCTCGCGACCAAGCCTAGAAGAATCAGGCAACAAACACGGCTTGGTGCCTATCATTTTTTTTCGATGATCCTTTTTCACAATAGTCTAAGCGGCTTAGTCAGATGCACGTCTAAACGTTTAAGAGACGTAGTCAGATGTACGTTCTGACCTCGGTGGCGCAGCGGACGAGTGCTCGTCTGAGACGCAAGAATGTCGTCGATCCATCGGAACTTTCAACACTGCGTTGCCAGTTCGGTTTGAGCGAGAAAATCTAGCTGTGCCATAGCTCGCTCAATTATTTCATCAACTTTGTTCCGTCGTAGGCAAAAATAACGCCATTGGAGTTCCAGTCGCTATAGGTATTAGCCCGGATTTGCATCCTCGCTCGTGCAACCTAAATTAGCTTAGCATAAATTATACGCAAACTTTAGCTATTGCTAGAGAATTCATGTTCCAGCCATTGATAAATTATTCGAGTAGACGTATTCAAATTACCGCAGAGTATGTAAAGGTTTGGGCCACTGTATTCCAAACGGGGAAATTTTTGAAGTGACGATAGCACCAGTCTCGTTAATTATTATCAATCAACTCAATGTGATATAGGTAAGCCTACATTGTACTTACTTAGTAATAAGAGAGCACCGGTGAAGTTGGAGAGCACTGATGAGTGGTGGTAGTGACCACGCCTTCCGATCCACAGGTCGTGGGTTTCCTGGTCATGCACCAGTGGATTTTCCATTCGGAAAATTGATGTGAGCTTTACTAGTCAAGTGCTCTTTAGGAAACCGTTATGTCCTAAAACCTAAAAGATCGAAGACATGTGTCATGAGCCCGAAAAGAGGCGCAGTTAACTCCTTGCACTAAAAACGGGTGCAAAAAGACATAAATAAAGAAAAGAAATTGAGAAACAGAGGAAAATATATTTTTTTAATTATAATTATCAAAGATGTGTTTACAGCACTTGAATACCAGAAGGCTCTGTATTTGATGATTTAATGTCCCTTGTTACAGAACTCCGTGAAGCTTTTGAAGCGGAAGCCCAAGAAGTAAAGAAACCCCGTCTGCTCCTCACTGCAGCCGTCCCTGTCGGTCCTGACAACATCAAGAGTGGATACGACGTGCCCGCTGTTGCAAGGTGAGTAGAGTCCAGTAACATGGAAAAGTAAGGTTTTATTACATCTATTCCAGATGATATAAACTGCGTTAGGTGGAACTTTTTACTCACTTACAGGACGCTGCTATGCATGTGATATGTAAAATGATATGAGATGAAATGTACTAACTAATAAATAATACAAATTATTCATTTTTAATGATATTTTGATGATTTAATATCTATAAACAAGGTATTATTTACCGAGATTTACGGTTGATCTTCTATTACAGTATGTATGGCACTGTTAATTTTTGGGCGCACACTACCTCGATCGCATATTAGTAGAGCGCTGAAAACATTTTTGGAACTAAATTTGTCGCATCATCATTTGATTTTTGTGACCTTTGACCTTGACAGACGACGAGATTTTATTTGACTTATGAGAACTTTTAGAACGCAAAAAGATAGGTGGAGGTATTATACGAGTTTCCAGCTTATTGTCTCTCATTCCGAGGTGAATGAGCCCCTAATATGACTGGACTTATGGCACAAGGATAAATTGTATAGCAACCCTCTATCCCAAGGGATTCACTATTATAATAATTCCCGAAATAACTCAACGTTTGCTAAACAACACTCGTAAAACAAAGAAAAACGAGAGAATACCGCTACTTCGGTATTTAAATACTGACCTAAATAAATAACTTAGAGGAAAAAATATTGTTGCATGCGAAATATCCCTTATTAATATTCGTTCTTTATCGTCCTGCCCACTCCATACATTTCCCACATTCAAATACAAGTATATTGTAAGGGAAACCAACTTACCAATGTAACTTGAAGGCATACTTGCTGCGGGATTTTCGTATCTATGATAATGATTTAAGGTCCATGGTTTTCGGGAAAAACATGGATGTGTCTGTTTTGTTCATAACTCCCTTCTGGATGTCTGGTACTTATCAAATTGTCAGTTATGTTTGTCTGTATCAAGTTTTCCCTTTATTGACATATGGTTTTTGAACATTTTTATGTAGATCACACCATTGCTCGCGTGGTACCTAGATAAAAAGCCTATATACTATTCTAGGTAACTAAACTAAAACTTTTTTTTTAAACAACTGAGTTCTCAAACAAGCGTACGGCCCACGTGTTGGTAAGCCGTTACCGTAGCCTATGAGCGCTTGCAATACCAGAGGTATCACGCATGCGTTGGCGTTGCCGACCCCTCCCATTTTCCCCCCTAAAGAGCTCTGGCAACCTTACTCACCGCAGGAACACAACACTATTTGAAACAAATAATGTTGTTAATAAAATTAATAACTAACTATATAATTATATTCCTTGTTTCATCGAAATCCGTCGAGCCGATTACGGCGTTATTGAACCATAAACATCCAAACCCCTTCAGAAGCTTTCGTATTTATAATATTAGGATTTATATAGCAAATAATTTTAGTTTTCTGTAGAAAACTTTTTTAGGTACCTACCTACATAAGTTCAAAGTTTCAAAGTCTCAATCAAACGGTGTTTATTCAAACACAAATCAAAATCACTCTGTCTTTGAAAATTCTAAAAGGTTATAAAAAATACATATACTGGCTGGCTGAGCTCTTTACTGAGTAGACTTGAGAACTGCTGATAATGGAAGGGTCAGCAGATTGGAAGGCGTCAGGGTCTTGTGATTGCCTCGTTTCGGGGATAAAGTAGGGATATAGGGGCTAATATTAATATTACCTATAAGGAAGTTCATAAGTGTTTTTGATTCGTACCTATAACTTAACCTTTTTTGTCATGCTTACCTACTACAACATTAAAGTTATGACTGTTTCAGCCCGCGGCTCTGCTTGTTGGGTAGGGAATATAGTTATTTCAGATTACGAACTGTATGTCACTATAAATATCTTCAGCCCTATTTTGTTTCGTTCATTCTCATAGTTTTCACCAATGTTCAGCTCATCTTCTCTTCATAAACGCTTGAAAGATTCCTTAGTAACCTACCTATTAGTACTTATCCAGTTAAGTAGGTATTTGCTTGCTTGTCGTGTACCTGATTCTTTCTTGGTCTGTATTAGGTCAGTGTCCAGGTTGAGGTATGGTGGCCCTAAAAAGGGCCTATGATCGTCGGTGAAAGAATCAGTGTAGTGCACCTATTAGAGGCTCCTTCAATGCACATGTCACGTGTCCTTGAATTTTTAGGTGCTAGGACATGGCAGTTTTCACACGATGATTGCCTTTAAACTTAAGGGGAAAATTTACAAAACGATCATAAGACGTGTCGTACTGTATGGATCTGAGTGTTGGGCAACCAAAGGGATGGATGAAAGAAGAGTGCATGCTGCGGAAATGAGAATGTTGAGATGGATGTGTGGAGTGACTTGAATGGACAAGATACGGAATGAGTACATCAGAGGAAGTTTGAAAGTAGCGCCAGTGACTGAGAAGTTGAAGAGCAAAAGGTTAGCGTGGTATGGGCATGTCATGCGGAGGAAAGAATGTCATGTGACTAGAAGAGCGTTAAATATGAATGTGGAAGGATATAAGGGAAGAGGTAGACCAAAGAAAAGATGGATGGACTGTGTGAAAGATGACATGAGTAAGAAAGGAGTGAATACTGATATGACGGCTGATAGAGGGGAGTGGAAGAGGAAAACATGTTGTGCCGACCCCACATGAAGTGGGATAAGGGCAGGGAGATGATGATGATTGCCTTCATAGTTTGAGAACATTAGTCGCACATAAATTTTACATATTTTTCTATTTTTCGCAGCTACCTGGACTTCATCAATCTTATGGCATACGATTTTCACGGCAAGTGGGAGAAGCAAGCGGGCCACAACGCACCCCTGTACGCACCGTCCTCTGACTCTGAGTGGAGGAAGCAACTATCGGTGGATCATGCTGCCCATCTCTGGGTCAAGCTTGGAGCACCTAAGGAAAAACTTATTATCGGTAAGTAGCAGCTGTGAAGTTGACAATGTATCGTCGTAGGGAGTTTATATAAGAACAGGAATATTTTACCAAAAAATAAATTTTACAAATCTTAATATAAATACGACTATACTATAGGAGGTACTACATAAATACATTTTAGCATAAATACCGGCGAAGACCAAGCGCAAGGCTTGTATGTAGAAGCATGAGGGACCATGCACTGTGGGATCTTATGACTAAACGGGACGAGAGCTGAAGAGAGAAACGGGCCACATTATGAGCCTGCAGTTCATAACTGTCTCTGTGTTCGCAACTTCGTAGCCTACCACAATCTTAAAAAATATTTTGCTTAGGTGTTAACTTAATAACTCTCCTCTTTATGCTCTTTATTATCTTTTTTAAGTACCTAATCATTATACCTACCAGAAGTTCAATATCGAGATTACTACCTAAAACAGCGGAATAATTTATAAAATAGCATATTTTTGCTTATGCCCCTTTGGGGATAGCAAACATGTTTTAAATCACCTTGCATAAATAATTTTCTTGTTCTACTGTACTTATTTAACTCGAATCAATTTTTTTTAATGTTACTATTTAACGAACTGGTAGCTAGCCCCGCTCATTTAAGCGATAATCTGCAATAGGTACTGGACCAATAGATACTTGATATATTTAACTTTTTTAAACTTATATAAGGAAAATACTTACTCGCCTATGAGTAGGTATGAGCAACACCTTGTATCCAAAATAAGGTTTATAAAGAACTGAACTGCTAAATGAGATTTCCTTCAATACTAGGCATGCCGACCTACGGGCGTACATTCACCCTGTCGAACGCAAACAACTTCAAAGTGAATTCTCCCGCCAGCGGGGGAGGGAAGGCGGGGGAGTACACCAAGGAGGGTGGATTCCTGGCTTATTACGAGGTAAGGAACTACTAAGAATACTGTACAACACATTACTTTACAACATCCAATTGTTACAAGCTCCCCCCTAAAGTTACACTAGAATCTCCTATAAAAAAAAACCGGACATATCACACACGGTCAACTGATCCCAAACTAGGCATAGCCTGTACTATCGGTACCAGAGACTGATATACATTATAGATAAATATTTAACACCCAGACACAGAACAAACATCTGTGTTCATCACAAAAATGTTTGTCCAGTGCGGGAATGGAACCCACGAAGAAGGCAGAGTTACTACCAACAGAGCTATGAGGCCTATGTAGCGAAATACCACCTCAACACCATGAAAAATTGTAGACATGCAAACGTATGTCTCGCCAGGGAAATTCCGCACCTTTCACATGAGCCAGCACCACAGATATAGGCCTTCCCCACATATTTCTAGAGCAACTTCCTACCATGTGGGGGGAATGTGCCCATACTCACCATGGGCACGCGGGTTGGCGAGCGCAGTTAGAACTGTCGTTGTTATAATAGGGGACGCTCTCACGACCAAGTTTACAATTTGATATTGACGTATGGGTGCATATACCCAATCGAATGGATGAGTCATTGTTATCGTAAGAGGTGACTTAGGGAAAAAAAGCTTTACGATGGGCAGCAGCGTCCCTTATTTTAACAACGATAGCTCTAACTGCGCTCACCAACCCGCGTGCCAGCGTGGTGAGTATGGACAAATTCCCCTACGTAATAGGAAGCCACTTTAGAAAACTGTGGGTTGGCCTATATTCAGCAATAGACATCCTACAGCGGAAATGATGATGATGACACCTGTTTACTCAATCGAGGGATGAATGAGCAAACTAAAGAGCTTACGCGCTCATAACCCGCATCAATCTCCTTAACATAATCGATTATCCTACTTCAATTACCCAGCATAGCTACTAGTAAACAACTTTGCTTCGAATCGCCGATAATACCAAGAGCCCGGTCAATTCCAATTACGGTCCAGTTTGCATAGTTTGTAGAGCTATTGATCACAGGCCGTTTTAAAAAGCTGGTATCTGGGCTCAGACCTACTAACAAACCTTTCAATCGAAGCGCAGCTGAACGATAGCTTTTAAGTGTTTTATGTGTATTATTGAAAAACAATCTAGCTGCAGTAACGCTTTAGCTACAGCGATCGAATGTTTTACGAAAGCTCTAGCATTCTACTAATTAAATCGCACGTCAAACGTTCCGCGTTAGTCCGCTTAAATTTTTACACATAGGTTTGCAAGAATAATAATGTAATGTTAGCATTTCAGATGCGGATCAACTTGGTTTCAGCTCCAATTACGATTCGGTTCGGTCATGTATTTAGTAGAATGGCTTTTTGAGTAATATTCGAACCGCGATCATGGTTGGAACTGAATAGAATATTAAACGTTATAAATTAGTAGACATGAAATTTTAAATTAGTAGCTCGTGCATAGAGCCCAAAGAAGTACCTGCTTAGGGAACGTTATTTTTTGTCAACTTTCCTTCAAATCTTATAAATCAGTTGGTAAATTTATTATAAATCTTAAAATACATTTATTATTTTAAATCTTCAGCAATACTCATCGACCATTTTCCATTAGAAAGACTTATTTCCAAAAGCACAAATAGTGTGCCAGTTGGTCTCTTTTAGGCTGCAAATCAACTCCCGAACTAGTTTCAAGAGCCTTTTCTATCAGAGCGGTACTAATTTACATAGAAACGAGGCTGTCTAATTCAATGCCTACCAAATAAGTTCTTTGAAACGTTGGCTTCGACTTTGTGACTCCCACGAACATAACAAGTCACATACTTGATTGCCTTTGTGCTTTATGTGACATAAAATGAGAAATCTACAGTTTTTAGACAAATCGAACGAAAAATTTAAAAGAGAACCTAATAGAGTGCCTTGAGAAACACCAATGCGTTATTATACCTCTATAGGTCCTGTTTACCGTGTTGGTCTAGACAAAACTACCACCGTGGCATATTCAGCTCCTCACGTATTGACAATGTCTTTTCTGAGGATGTTGACTAGGCTGACAGCATAATATCATTGCTAGGCAATCCTACCCATCTAAATAATGTCCTAGGCAGTAACTGAGTAAAAAGTTCCTTCTGACGAATATACCTAATAGGTATATTCGTCAGAAGGAACAGTGTAATAAACTCTTACTAATGTAATTCCTCCTGACCATACTACCTACTGTGAAACAGATACTATTTTACGCAATTTCTTTATCCAGATTTGTGAAATTCTGAGAAACGGTGGCGCTTACGTTTGGGATGAGGAAATGAAGGTGCCATACGCCATTCACGGAGACCAGTGGATTGGATTCGATGATGAGAGGTCCATCAGGCACAAGATGAGGTAATGTTGACTACTCGATGAATGAACCTGCCTTGAATACCTTTACTAAGTGGTAACTCTTCACAGTTTAGGAGCACTACCTCAGAGGAATTCGAACCTTGAGATAGGACTTTACTATCTTACGGCTGATCAATGAGAACTTCGTTTTGATGAGTTGGCAGTCATAGGTTCTGTATCTTCGAAGCTTAGAGGGTGCTATGTTTTGATAAAAGAGAAAGAAAAGAAAGAAAGTTATTTCTATATATATTAATCTACATATTAGGTAGTTAGAATTTTCAATATTAAGTAAATTTAATTTATTTTTGCAATAATAATTTGTTTAATGTTTTCTGATAATATGTGACATGAATAATTTGAAATCTGTTTTTATGGTTACTAACATAGATTATAGGTAGATAAATGTACTAACAATTATGGTGAACAACCGAAATAAATGAATTAAATTAAAAATTAAATTATTTATTTCATTCAATCAATTTATTTCATCCCTATTATTTATTTCAACAGATGGGTGAAAGACAACGGTTTCGGAGGTGCCATGGTGTGGACCGTCGACATGGACGACTTCAAGGGCGACGTTTGTGGTGGTGATGTCAAGTATCCCCTCATTGGAGCAATGAGGTAATGATTGCAACACAACTCTTGTTTATACTTGGTTTTTTTTTAGTTTTCGGAGGAGGTAGGGCACAGCGAGATTTTCTCGCTCTTAATTGGAGCAGCCCGCCTGGAGGTACCTCCGCCTTACAGAAGATCGCAGCCAAATAACATTATTTGTTTCAAATAGTGTTGTGTTCCTGCGGTGAGTAAGGTTGCCAGAGCTCTTTAGGGGGGGGGGGAGGGGTTCGGCAGGCAACGCATTAGCAATGCTCCAGGTGTTGCTAATGTCAATAGACTTACCATCAGGAGGGGCGTAAGCCTGTTTGCCTCCGTATAACATTTAAAAAATATATAATGAATACAGGCTTAAAACCTAATAGAAGGCAATTCCCACACTCTCTCAGACTTTATTTAAGCTTACGCCTGTTACCTATCTCATATTCTCAAAGGTCTCAGCAAGGGACTATGCAAGTGTGTTAGCCAATTTTCATAACTTAGGTCATCCCACCAGTTTTCGCGTTCTGTCTAGAGACATTTACTTCTCTAACATGAGAAAATAATTCTATGCTAAGTAGTTAATTGTCGTTCTTGTTACAAAGTCTAGGTCTATCATGCCTGTCTATCACCCCTGATTCCAGGCACCACCTTGGCCTACCATCTAATGTGAATATGGTGTAGTGACCAGGATTCTTATCCCCTTTATTATTTTCCAGAGAGGAACTCCGCGGTATTTCTCGAGGCAAAGACGCGAAAGACGTGGACTGGTCCGAGGTCGCCTCGAGCGTCGTTATTGAGGAAACTGAAAAACCGGAGCCTATTAAGATCAGTCTGTCCGACGTTCTCCAGAGGGTCAAGAAACCACACAAGACGAAGCACATTATTAAGGGCAGTGCTGCACTGGATAAGAACAGTAAGTTTAATAATAAACTAGATGCTTTTCTGGCCCGGTATCCTGATAAAGTCGAGCCATGGCCGTAGTCATGGTGGCTCTGGCTGAAGAATTGGCCCCTCCATATTTTACTACCCGAAGGTATCGTAATAGCCGAGTATTTTAGTATAAAGGCGTAATCAGAGACAAGTCTAAATATTTGGTTCTGAACATGTTACATTCATATACTAAAATATATTTCGATTCATAATTTATTAGTTCCCGTGGAAGTCGTAGAAGGCGACTAAGAAAAAAAAACTAGGGGATGGGGAGCAGCATAACTCTATCTGCGCTCGCCAACCCCCACTGATATGAAGTCGCTTTGGAAATCGGTGGGAAAGGCTCAGCAGTGGACACCTACGGCTGAAATGATGATGATGAAGTTCCATGGATAGTCAAGATAGGTGAGTGGGAGTTGGCCCCATGGTTTTCACACCCATTTGTGAACATAATACGCGCTTTTGTATGGAATCCGCAACAGTGCCTCCAACGGACCATTACGGTCACTCATTTTGTCCATACAAAACCCATACTTTTTATTTCTACCTTCAGCTAGCACGCTGACCTTTTTCTCTTATTACCTTTGAGGTTGGCTGTTAGAAAATGCTTGTAGCATTAAGCCCTCCTTTTGTGCAACTGTACTGTGTGTGCAATAAAGTATTAAATAAATAAATAAATACGTGTCTGTTTCCACGCACGAGTGAGAGTGCAAACTATTGTACCAACTCCCACTCACCACCCTGGTCTCACACAGCCATGTCTGCTTTTATCGCTTTGCCTGAAACTTCGATTGAGCTTCATTACGACGAAACAGTTTTACTCGTACAACTCAGTACAACTCCGTTCAACTCGTACTGTTTGCATTTATCACACTGTTGCACTGTGAAAATAGACTAGAACCGCATTTAAGTTTGACGCCTAACAGAGATTTCAAACCGTAGCTGTTGAAACAACAAAATTAATTCAGTATGTAGGCTGTACATTTCCTGACATTTGTATTCTGGTGTTGTAATGAAAAAGATACCTACTTGTTTAAAAATTTCATGCATAGCTAATAAAATTATTTTTTCTCAAAGTACTTTCTTTCCCCTTGTGTTTTGTTTGAAACAAACTCGAAATGAAATTAATTCGGTCAAATACGAGGCAGGCATTTGAGAACTAAGAGTTTTATTGTTTACGTTTTTGTGGAAATTTATTGGCCAAATAATAAGGCCTAAGACAAATAAAAAAGCATAGGTTCTCAATAACTGTAGGTATACAATACAATACAATAACTTTATTTCAGGCAACAATAGAATAAAAAACAGATGGAATTTTTCTTATACTACGGCCCATATAGATATATACCTTAAAGACTAACATACATAATAATAATCACAATTAATTGCCACGTAGAAACTGCGACGTGGGACGCGAATTGTCATTGGCAGTAGGTATCCGCCCGCGGAAGCGACGGAACACAACACCCTTCGGCCAGAGATCTTCTTTTAAGTAGGTCGAAAGATGTTCGGTTGGTACCCTCACCACAAAGGAGTTGAAACTGACTCTGTGGCGGGACTCCAACCGTTCGACCCTCAAGCTGATCTTGGTCTTCACGCGCAAGTACTCCGCCACATCCTCCGACTTGTATCCTCATACTTATTACTTCCGCCCACGGCTTCACTAGCGTGTTATCCGGATAAAAAGTTGTTTTTGGGCTGTATCTTAGTGTCTCGCTCTCTCACAAATATTATTTGAATTGTATAATTAATAGATAAAAAATTACAAAAAGACAAACACTCAATTCTCATTATAGTAAGTAGGTAATTGTGTTTATTGTTACTTACCTAAACCGTAACTCTAAGAGCTCAGTCACAAAGAGAAATGTTCGTCGTGTATGTATGTCGTGTGTACAGTCAACATTTAACAGTACTAAAGTGTTTAGCACTCAGTAACAGGGCATACCTACTCAACAATGTACTCAACACCTCTCGTAACAGAAACACTGTGTTTGGCACTAAGAGCGACAATGTCAACTGGAGTGCCACAAGGGTTACTTTTAGTACCCGAACTGCCAACGCCTTAAGGTGCGTCCACATTTGTATCATTTCAACGCGCCGTGGCTCTGTGACCGTAACAGTTAGGCGTGACAAAAACATAGTGTGGACGGATTTTGACATGCGAACATGTCACACGAGTTATTGCCACGCAGCGATCCACTCAGAGGCCCACCAACGAAAGCAAGAACATTTCTGGCCTCATAGCTCAGTTGGTAGTAACTCTGCCTTCTGCGCTAGAGGTCGCGGGTTCGATTCCCGCACTGGACAAACATTTGTGACTAACACAGAGGTTTGTTCTGTGTCTGGGTGTTAAATATATATCTATTATATATATATCAGTCTCTGGTACCCATAGTACAGGCTATGCCCAGTTTCAGTTTCCTTAAGTTTGAAATTGTACGTGTTGCTGCAAAAATAAATATTTTTCATTTTTTTTTTCATTATTTCAGTTTGGGATCAGTTGACCATGTGTGATATGTCCGGAATATTTATTTATTATTTGTTTATTTTATTTATTTCGCCGAACCTGGTCCACACTTAGCGTAGCAAGTACCGTAACAAGTTACGGAGCTACGGCCGGCGCGTTGAAATGTCACAAATGTGGACCCACCTTTATGGGTTTCTATACGTTGTTGTAGCTAAAGCTGCATTAAAAAAAACGAACGATAAACCATACATTTTCTTTTACATTTATTTCAAAAATCCAAGTACTTTCCCCAATACAACGTATACCGTGACTGTATCCTTATCGGCACATACAAAAAATATTCCTTGTAAGTATTAATTAAAACGAAACAACGTCCACTTCTTCTTATCGTGTCACTGATTCTTTCTTGATCATTTTGTATTAGCTCAGTGACCAGAGGTATGGTGGCCCTGAAAAGGGCGTATGACCGTCGATGAAAGAATCATTAAAGTGCGCCCTCTTTAGGCACAAAAACAAACTACGCACGATAAATGAACTGATGAAACTACAAACCTGTGTAAAATTGATTCGGCATGGAATCTGCTGTCGGCAAGTGTCTTTAGAAATTTCGACAGCATCTTTGCTAAAAGTTTGAAACATCGAATGCTTTTACGCTCAAGTGTTACTTCCCACCAGAAAACAATGAGCTCTGATGTAGACTGCAGGGTTCGGAGTATTTTTTACGAGGCAACACGGGCGGAGGGGTCAAGTTTTGTTGGTTATGTGAAGCAAATGGCTTTTTTGATTTAACACTTTCAAGTTTATGACGTGGCTCCTAGACAAATGGGCGTCAAAAGCGAAAGAAAACAAATGTGTGGGCAGAGCTTGTGATATTTTGGGGACATACATAGGTATCTTCTAACTTCAGAAACCTTTACTGTACATGTCCAGACACGCGTTCCGACATTGTAAAAAAAAGATGGGCATGACTGGTTCAGCAGTGTCAGATGTAGGACGGGTAGCCTTACTTTGTTCACAATATTGACCAGCTTTTATTTCTTACTTTGTTGGAAGTTGGGAGTCCCTTCGTGATTGTCATTTATCTAAGGGTAGCTTTCGCCTCTTACCGACAAGGAGCTGCTTTTACGGGCTTCTGAGGATCGGTGATAAATAACATATTTTAGGCGTTAACGTCGCGCAGGCTCTTGAACATTTCAATCATCATCATCATCCGCAGCACGACATCTTCACCCACTGCTGGGCATAAGGTTCTCTTTGTTTGTTGATATCTCATATCAAATTCGTTTCAAAATGATCCGTATATCTACTGAACAAAGACTTGTTTTAATTTGACATTTTGGGGTAGGTATCCAATATAGCTCAAGGATATTATAGCAAGCTCCTAAAAGTCAAACTCAAAATTTATTAATGAGACAGAAGGATCATTTTAAAATATTTTATTATGGCTTATAGCACGCAGTTTGAACACGGCTTGGTGACAGTATTACGCCAGGATGACGTTTGCAGCCATCGCTCTTAAAAAACAAATGAATGTTGACAGGCATGTCCGGTATTATTAGATTCTCAGATTTAATACCAAGAGAATCGCATCGCCTTTAGTAGAAAATAATTTCTATCATTTTTTGCTCAACTTAAATAATCTTCAATCTTTTGGAAGTAATAAATTTTAGCTGTGAGAAAGATAGAAAAATGATGGATTGCAAAATTGATTTAAATCTAATATTTTCACTCAACTCAAAAGAGGGGAGTGGAAGCGAAAAACAGGTTGTGCCGACCCCACATGTAGTGGGATAAGGGCTGGGAGATGATGATGATGATGACTCAACTCAAAAGGCAAATTTGAGTTTATTATTCAAAATTCGACCAACACAGATTAGAGATACGAGCCAAAGGCCGCTGTTCAACACATAAAGAGCGGTTGCTGTAACAGTCGGTTATGGTGACAGATAATTAATGAAAACATTTGTCAAACACAACCAATTGAGTTACAAAGCCGTTGAACGGCCGGTCAATGTGTTGGTGCCTAAGAATATATTGCTACTGCTAATGTATATTGCTACGTGCGATCAACGATACGCGACCGACAAACAATCCGGTCCATTTTCTACGCTTTTGTGAAAGTGAGTAGAAAATGGACCCTTTTTTTATTTCATCATCCAGCCGTTCGACGTCCACTGCTGAACATGGCCTCCCCCACAGACAGCAAATTCCTTATCATGTGGGGGGATTTGCCCATACTCACCACGCTGGGCATGCGGGTTGGCGAGCGCAGTTAGAGCTATCGTTGTTAAAATGAGGGACGCTGCTGCCCATCCCCCAGCTTTTTTCCCTCAGTCGCCTCTTACGACATCCGCGGATAGGTAGATATGGAGGGGCCTATTCTTCAGCCGGGGCCACCACGGCCATTATTTATTTTTATTTATTTATTTTTATTTTTTAATTTCGCACAACACTTTCATAGGTCTCTTACTTTTGTGGAACAGTGAATGAACTAATCCTAATGTTCAGCTTTCCTAAGAGCACCTGTTTAAATATACAAACAAAGCTACAAGGCATCTCATCTTGCGTTTCTCATTTAGTTCTTGCAATTAATTAACTTTAAGCTACGGGTTTGTGAAAAGTTTTGACCGTTCGCGTTATAGTAATATTGTCTGTAATAATTCTAAGCGCTCATCTACACTAACATTATTATAAAGAGGTACCATTGGTTTCTCTGTTTGTATACCTACTAAACTACTACTGAACTACTAAACCGATAGTTGGAAGATAGTGCTTTTTAGCATGAAGTTCGCCTTTGTACTATTGTTATGTGCTATAATTAATTTTCTATCTATCTTTCTATCTAAACCGATCCGTAGGCTATATTTTATATTGATAAAAAAACCTTTTCATTCCATAATCTCAATATTTGTAAATAAAGTTCGATGATAAATTGTCGCTTGGCTTAGGTCCTTAGTAACTATTAGCTAATCTGTGACGAGTGCATGCTAATTTAGTCCGTTACCACAGAGTAATAAATAGTATTCACCGAGGTTTTAGAGTTAATTTGTAGGAGAAAATCTATTTTGAAATACAAACTGCCAAGTGCGTTTAGGGCCCGCGCCCTGAGGCTTCCGTACACACGTAACACGGGGTCGGAAAATCTAGAGCTCAAGAGTACGAAGTGATAAGAGTCAAGGAACATACTTGAACACGCGGACGAAGTTGCGGGTCAGCTAGTTATCAGTGAAAGGTATTGGCATTTTTGCGAGAACATTTTTTTTTTTTTTTTTTTTAATATTGCGGACATATTACACACGGTCAACTGATCCCAAACTAGGCATAGCCTGTACGATGGGTACCAGAGACTGATATAAATAATAGATATATATTTTATCACCCAGACACAGAACAAACATCTGTGTTAGTCACAAATATTTGTCCAGTGCGGGAATCGAACCCGCGCCCTCTAGCGCAGAAGGCAGAGTTACTACCAACTGAGCTATGAGGCCAGTCAAAAATTGATGAGACTTGCCGAATACGGCCCTCTAAATTCCCATATTTGGCAAGCCTCGGATAGTTTTGGCAGGACCGAGGACACTTTAACGCGCTCTACGTTTTCAACGAATGGTTGTTCAAGTTTTTGCCGAGACGTGGCAAACAGCAGTTAAGACCAGACAAGGACTTTTATTTAATACTAGCTTCCGCCCGCGGCTTTGCTCGCGTTGTACCTACATAAAAAGAAGCATATATGCTATTCCAGACAATAATCTATTTCTGTATCAAATTTCATCTAAATCCGTTCGGTCGTAAAAGAAATGAAGATAAAGAAATGAATTGCTAGCGCACATAAAGACTAAAATTTATTATGAATTGATAATCGCGCTTTTTTTTCTGCACGAGTAACATAACGGCTGAAAAATTGGCCCATCCGCTAAACTATCTAACGGCTGCTGTTTTCTAGAAATCTAGGCTTTAATCCACTAGTTCTCATTTGTAACTTGAGAATAAAGTGCTATTGTTCAGAACCTTCCCATTTCTTTTGGATCCTTTAACTTCTTGTGCAGCTGTTTAGTCAAGTTTTTTACCTGTGGCTTTTCAATTAAATTTAAAAGTAAATTAACAATTGAATAAAAACGTTAAGTGGGAGCAATCGCAACTAGCATACCTATTCACGAACTAACCTATTATTATTATGTTATAAACCATAATCGGTGTCAAAAAAAAGGTCTAAATAAAATCAAATAACCACTACTGCAATATCAGCAGTTCAGCTACATATGTACTTATATTAGGAAATTAAGGACAAAAAGAACTACATAGACAAGTGGAGGATCTTTATTAATCCAAGGTTGTTCTAAGATTTTCATTGTCATCATTTCAGCCGTAGGATGTCCACTGTTGTCCAAGCTGGGCACGCGGGTTGGCAAGCGCAGTTAGCGCTGTCGTTGTTAAAATAGAGGACGCTGCCGGCTATCCCCTAATTTTTTGCCCTTATTCGCCTCTAACATCCACGTGTAGGTAGAAATGGAGGGGTCTATTCTTCAGCCGTGGCCACCACGGCCAAACGATTTTAAATAGTTGTAATTGCATTGTTAACTAACTTCCTCCGTTTTCTTCTCAATAGAACGCGAGCCACAAGTCCTCTGCTACCTCACATCCTGGTCCTCAAAACGGCCCAGCGGCGGCCGGTTCAATCCTGAGAACGTTGACCCCACACTCTGCACTCATCTGATCTACGCCTTTGCGACGCTGAAGGACCACAAGCTTTCGGAGGGCGATGAGAAGGACGCCGATATGTACGACAAGGTGGTCGCGTTGAGAGAAAAGAACCCTAACTTGAAGGTAAGTAAGGTGTAACCTTTAAGTATTGCGTCAACTGGGATCAGAGGCACGATTCGCTTACCGTTTTCGTACGGTGTCACGTAAAGCGCCCCTTTAAAAACCGGCAAGCTATTTACTTTTCTCCACTCGCCGGTGACTAGTGTGTAAATCACAAATATTGTTACGTGTCTGGGTGTTGCGGTACCATGGTACTCATAGTTTCTGATACCCACGACGCAGGGAATCCTAGTGTGGGGTCATCACTATGTGCTTGAGTGATGGACGACTTAGCCAAGATGAGTCACCTCACGATTGACCTATCGTAACCACCGTCACTGCAATGTCTTACATCAAAGCTTATTCCAGATCCTCCTCGCCATCGGTGGCTGGGCATTCGGCTCCACCCCCTTCAAAGAGCTGACCTCCAACGTGTTCCGCATGAATCAGTTCGTGTACGAAGCTATCGAGTTCCTGCGAGACTACCAGTTTAACGGCTTAGATGTAGACTGGGAGTACCCTAGGTGACTAATTCCGAATTATACTATATAATTATTTAACATTGCTTTTGGGCTATCAACATTCCGTGGCCGTGATGGCCCCGGCTGAAGAATGAGCTCCCATATCTGACTAGCAGCGTACCCTAATATCACAAAGATAGCTCTGACTGCGCTCGCCAACCGTTTCCAGCATTGAGTATGGACAAATTCCCCCCACGTGATAGGAATTCGTCCTGGAATCTGTAGGGGGAGGCCATGTTTAGCAATGAACATCTTAACTTGAATCTCTTGCACTTTTTTTTAAAGTGAATTTTAATAAAATGTCTAGGATCACTTTGAAACGTTTTAGACACTAGGTGAAGCTATGCCTGTTATTCGCGACCACTAATGATGCCTTTCGATACAAAGGCTGCGACATTACAGCCATGAACCAGTGGACTTTCCCATTGATTTTATTAATAAATGGATGCCTTGTGCTTTTATTACAGAGGTGGAGATGACCGCGCAGCTTTTGTGTCTCTTCTGAAGGAACTGCGCACAGCATTCGAAGGTGAAGCCAAGACATCTGGACAGCCTCGTCTGCTACTGACCGCTGCTGTACCCGCCTCCTTCGAAGCGATCGCTGCGGGCTACGATGTTCCAGAGATCTCAAAGTACTTGGTAAGTTTGATTAAACCAGATCTCCTTAGATAAAGGAAGACGTTATTGGATTATGCTAAATTTGGTCTACCTACGTAAATAAACCTAAGGCTGAACTTGAAAGCCAAATGACGAGCTTTAACAATATATCATTTGGTTATTTACTATTTTGGATATCAGCAAGTTAATGCAGGTCAATGAATGAAACAAAAACGCAACGCCTATAATATTATCTAAGCAACGCTGTGGAACTTTTGCAAGTGTAAATATGTCTTTATCGTTATGGAAAGGTCTTTCAATTTTATTTGGCTGTAGTGATAGCACGTAAAGTCCTTACTTACCCTATTTTTAGATCCTTGCCAAATTACATAGAAGAAATGCGTTGAGTAATGAGACCATTTTATTTTAGGACTTCATCAACGTGATGACCTATGACTTCCACGGACAATGGGAACGCCAAGTCGGACACAACAGTCCTCTCTTCCCTCTTGAAAGCGCTACCAGCTACCAGAAAAAACTCACTGTGGTACGTATGAATAATTTAATAGTGCGAAGGAGATTGGAAAAAAAACGGAGAAATCATTTATTTATTTAACAAAACCCTTAATCTAACATACAATAAAAAAACTACATGATAATTCTTACGGCCAGTAATGTTTTAACATTTTTTTGAAAAAATAAAATATTTAGTTGATTATTGTACATGATCACTGGTGAACAGTTTAGTGTACTGTTAATTCTAGCCCATACTTTGATCATCGTAATCATCATCAGCCTGTAGAAGTCCGCTGCATAAGACATAAGCCTCCCAGAATCCTGAATAAAAAAAATATACCTAACTCACAATATGAGATTGTTCTTAATTTCAGGACTACTCAGCTCGTGAATGGGTTCGCCAAGGCGCTCCCAAAGAGAAGTTGATGATTGGTATGCCTACTTATGGCCGATCCTTCACACTGATCAACGATACGCAATTCGATATCGGCGCCCCCGCTTCTGGTGGTGGTAAGTTCTTGCATTCTGAAGTTTTTTATCATCACCAACCATTGTCATTCTGAATGCTACTAAGTGAATAATTAATGATCTTCTCTGACTTCATGGAAAAGAAATGACGAATTATTGGCTCTTCTCATATTGTTACCATCATTTACCACTCTTACATATGTATTTGTAAGCACTAGTTCCGTATTCTAAAAAAATACCTTCGTCAATTCTTTTCCATTTATTCTGTTCGCTTTATTTTTTATTAAAACAATACTGGTTTGTTTACTTCAGGCTCAGCAGGTCGCTTCACTAACGAGGCTGGCTTCATGTCCTACTACGAGATCTGCGAGTTTCTCCGCGAAGACAACACCACACTGGTCTGGGACAACGAGCAGATGGTTCCCTTCGCGTACAGGGAAGACCAGTGGGTCGGATTTGATGATGAAAGATCACTGAAAACTAAGGTAAGTGTTTCTTGTTACCTTCTTTTTTTTGTCACCTTTAAAGTCCATATGTGGATTGTTTTGTATTTGATATAATGACTCGCTGCAATCGTCTTCTTTCTGGTTCTAAATTATGGGGGTTCCTCACGATGATGATGTTTACTTGTTACATTATAAGAACTAATCATTTGTGAATAAACCTAAGGATACCTGGTTAATTAGCTAGTGAATTCGTTTGCACAATAATTTTACAGATAATCTAATAATTAAATCTTTCCAGATGGCTTGGCTGAAAGAAGAAGGCTTCGGTGGTATCATGGTCTGGTCCATCGACATGGATGACTTCAGAGGATCGTGTGGCACTGGGAAGTATCCCCTCATCACAGCCATGAAGCAGGAGCTTGGTGACTACAAAGTACGACTGGAGTTCGACGGACCTTACGAATCTTCAAACCCTAATGGACAATACACTACTAAAGATCGTAAGTACCTATTATAATGCTGTCGTTTCTGTTGTTGTAATACCCTAAACAAACCTTATTTGACATTTGACAGCTGAAAAATGTTTCCGTCCCCTTCTTATAGGTTGAAAAAACTAAGACGACTATAATTTTAGCGCTGTCAAATTAATTTAGTTTAGGAAATTGCAACAACAGTATCAACACCAATATTTACCTACTATTTTAAATTATTTTTTCTTTTCTATATTCTATAGAGCTTTTTAGGTAATAATATACAAACCGCGATCGGAACTGAGCCATAGTTGGATTGAAACTGAAGAGAACGTTATAAGTTCTAAATAAATAGAATTGGTCCCCTGGGTTCTTTACAACATGAAAAATAATGTGTAACGATTCTAAGTTAATTTTCATTGTTTCAGCCAACGAAGTCACTTGCGAAGAGGAAGATGGCCACATTTCCTACCACCCTGATAAGGCTGACTGCACCATGTACTACATGTGTGAAGGAGAGAGGAAACACCACATGCCTTGTCCTCAAAATCTGGTTTTCAACTACAACGAAAATGTCTGCGACTGGCCCGAGAATGTAGAAGGTTGCCAACACCACACTCAAGCGCCCGCTGCTAAGCGATAGACTTAGTCAAATGTATCTGCAAGTAGTAATTAATATCCCTTTTTTATTCAAGTGTCTTTTAAATCAGTTTCCAGATGTTGACTATTTTATAATGCATTTTAACTTGCTTAAATCTTCTGACAAAAATTAATCATGTTAGCTTCTTCTGATGATTGGGCAATTAACAACTTGTAAAAGTGAGAAATCAAGCCTGGATGATTTCATACGTCGATGACTTGAGGGGATTGAAAAAAATGTAGGGACTTTATGATTATTTTTGCTTTTAAAATAATATAAGGTTACTAAAATAGGAACGACCACCTGTACTTCATAGGTACTTCGTAATGGTTATGTCTAACAAAATATTTTATTTATTGGCATTATCTGCTCATTTGTGAATAAATGGAAGGATTCGTGTGATATAATGTAAATTACTTATCAATTGATATTGATGAATTATTAGTGTGTATGTATTGTTAAATTAACATTTGTATTGAGGTAGGGGTTTATTGAAAGTGAGCATACATCGTCAATTTAGTTATGCGTAAGGATAGCTGTTTCTGACGATTGAAACACTCCTTCTTTCATTAAATTCCTTTCTTATTTTCTAAGTGCCTGTTATCTCTCCCAAAAGTGTACAATAAGGTTTTCATAATCATTAGTTATCATTTTATTCTTCTTTTCTTTAGAATCTAGATGCTTTTCATTTCTGTCGTGTCATTATTGGGCATTTTTGGGATAGTTTCTTGTTCTCTTCGTATTATTTGAAGCTTTTTATAATTATTTTTATATTATAGAATACTCAACTCAGCTAAATATCACTGCCTTAATGCTGCCAATCATGGTTTATTAGAATTAATGAACAGTGACAATTATGAAATCGTGACATTATCATTGTTTAAGTTAGTTAAGTAATGAAGATTGTAAATACTGTATTTAGATACAAAGGATGTTAAGAGTATTATTAAAGATTTTTTTAAACTATCTGCTGTTCCTATTCAATCAACCCAAACTCACCTACATTACTATCAAATTGATGGCATCATGGTAACTCTTACTTATAGACAGTCTTCGCTTTCGGGACTGTAGGATAAATAGGGTTGCTAAAATAGAAACGACTACCCGTACTTCATAAGTACTTTCGTAATAGTCATCAAAATAGTCAAGCACCACAGGAAAGACCCACACAAGGATTCCCTGTATCGTGGGGATCAGAAACTAGGAGTACCATGTTACAACAACACCCGGACCCGCAATAAATATTTGCAGATCATGCAAATATTTGTCCCGCAGTGGCAATCAAACCCGCATCTCTTGCTTCTCAGACGGCCACTCTCCCGTTGCTCCACTAAGGTCGTCCAACACTGTTGTATTTTTATTTAAAAAAGAGCATAATACAACGAATCAACCAAAGTTAACTTTAAAAACATTAAAAGTCCGTGGTTTCAATATTAATTCGCAGTTACGAAGCAATGACGCCTGGCTGTGGAATTAATTTAAATATTACATAAAACTGGACGAGGCTATCGCATACCACGAAACAGATCATACATTATTCACAAAATTGGGATTTTATATTAACTTTTATTTATTTATTTATTTTTATTTTTATGTCGCTGTTCAATGGTTTTCGTAAGTCGCAGAACAAACTTTATCAATTGGGTGTAGAATAAGCCCCTTTCGGGATATCATACCTCCATTATTATGAATTCGCGTATTTTTAATATGAAGGTGTGTTCAAACGACGTGCCATAAGTCATAAAATTTATTTCAAAATGTTCCCTACGTCAAATGAAGTAAGTCAATTTTGAGTTGTGGCTGTGGCTTGCTATATCGTTGAGATAAAAAAGTCAAACTCAAAATTGACTATTATCGATTTACGTAAAGGAGATTTTGATATATATATATAGCAAACATATTTTATATGACATATCGCACACCGTTTCGACACGGCTTGAGCGATTAATGTTGAATCTACCTACCAGTATTACCACCTCAAGATTTTGAACGCACAATAATGTCGAAACGAGGAAGATACGGGTTAAGCCCTTTGAGAGCACTGTCTGGGTCACACAAAGTCAAACAGGCGCTACCGCTTTGTGTAAAATCCAGAAGGCACGTGTAGCATAGTAATAGGTACTCGCATAATTATAAATTCTCAATGATATAATGAAGTCTCTCGGCGTAGCTTGGGGGAGACTTCCACAGGCGAATCGCAGTGACAGTAAGAGAGTCAGAGTAGAAACTGTTTTAACCATGGTGTTATGCTCAGGAGTCATGAGTGAGGAAGATGTTGAGAGGATATTTTAGTCGAGTAATTTTATAATTATTAAAGAGATATTTGCTTTTATTTAGTAACAGAAAAATAATAATAATAACATTTGTAAATTAAACTAAAATAATATCATACTAGAAATGAACTCTGTTTTCTACGATTACGACTACAAGTAGAAAACAGAGTTCAGATCACCAACCACAAGAGAGATATATTTCTTAATGCGAGGTAGGGCTCAGTGAGTTTTTCGCGCTCTAAATTGGAGAATCTAAAGAATCAGTATAGTGAAAGGATTAAAGTGCGCCTCAGTGGCGGATTTGCCCTAAGGCCCAGTTGGCCCGGGCCTAGGGCAGCCAGATATTAGGGGGGGCAAATCGTGACTAAAAATTTGTAGAAAATCTCATCATCTCGGAATATATTTACAAATTAGTAGCTATTATAGTTAATTACATTTCTGATTTAGATATCATCATCATCATCATTTCAGCCGTACGACGTCCACTGCTGAACAAGGCCTCCCCCACAGACAGAGCGAATTCCTTATCATGTGGGGGGATTTGCCCATACTCACCACGCTGGGCATGCGGGTTGGCGAGCTCAGTTAGAGCTATCGTTGTTAGAATAAGGGACGCTGCTGCCCATCCCCTAGCTTTTTTCCCTTAGTCGCCTCTTACGACATCCACGGATCGGTAGATATGGAGGGGCCTATTCTTCAGCCGGGGCCACCACGGCTAGATTTAGATATAGTTGGCAATAAAGTAAATTCATTATGTAGTAGTCTAATGATGGGTGCTGAGAAAGGGGCGGCACATGGCCTGGGGCCTAGAGCGGCCAAGACTGCAAACCCGCCACTGGTGCGCCTCTTAGAGGCTACTTTCGTGCACATGACTTCTAATTTTTAGGTTCTAGGTTCTTAGGCCAGTTTCGTCACGATACTTCGTTACATGTGTGTACAAAATTTTCCGAATGGAAAATCCTTTGCTGCAAGATTGGGATTCGAACCCACGCACTGTGAATCGGAAGGTCGGGCTGCCACCCCTCCACCAGTGCTCCAACGACATTTGTGGGAAGTCGGTGGATGGAAAAGGCTTAAGACCGTTCGTCATCGAAACGAGTTCCGTTTTTGGAGAAGGTAGGGCACAGCGAGATTTTCTCGTTCTAAATTGGAGCAACCCGCCTGGGAGGTACCTCCGCCTTACAGAAGATCGCAGCCAGAGCTCTTTAAGGGGATGGGGTTCGGGGTTGGCAACGCGTGTCTCTGGTATTGCAAGCGCTCATATGCTATGGAAACCGATTACCAACAGGTGGGCCATATGCTTGTTTGCCAACAAACAACAACTCAGTTTTATAAAATAAATTCTTTGGGGGATGCCTACGTCCAACAGTGGACATGATTAGACAAGCTTACAAATAACAGGGTTTGCAATAAACTATCCTAATACATGTGAGCGAATTCTCACGGGATTGTGAACTAGAAACCCCATAACGCGCCAACTTCTGGTGCAAATTATCAAGACTTGTATTAGAGCCTATTAGCTACTATGTAGCGTGAATACGGCCCAAGGTATATGCTCAATGACTTCATCTTAAGATAATCAATGGTTTTTCTTGTAAATATTGATTTGAAAACTTATTTAGACTAGGTATGTATGGCCGTGGTGGCCCCGGTTGAAGAATAGGCCCCTCCATATCTACCTATCCGCGGATGTCGTAAGAGGCGACTAAGGGAAAAAAGCTAGGCGATGGGCAGCAGCGTCCCTCATTTTAACAACGATAGTTCTAACTGCGCTCGCCAACCCGCATGCCCAGCGTGGTGAGTATGGGCAAATCCGCCCACATGATAAGGAATTTGCTCTGTCTGTGGGGGAGGCCATGTTGAGCAGTGGACGTCGTACGGCTGAAATTATGATGATGATGTAGGACACGTTTCAACAGTTTAATTTTTTTTTTCGATATTCTGCCCGGTTTTTATCATGTAAACAGACAATCATGCTTAATTAAAGTTAAAATTTTTTTTTTTTTTTTTTTTTTTTTAAATATTCCGGACATATTCACACGGTCTACTGATCCCAAACTAGGCATAGCCTGTACTATGGGTACCAGAGACTGATATACATAATAGATATATATTTAACACCCAGACACAGAACAAACATCTGTGTTCATCACACAAATGTTTGTCCAGTGCGGGGATCGAACCCGCGACCTCTAGCGCAGAAGGCAGAGTTACTACCAACTGAGCTATGAGGCCAGTCGATTGAGAATTTTTGTGCTTAGATTATTACCACTCTTTTTAGGGTTAAGCTCGCCTTAGTAGGCACATACCTTTCTTTATAATTAATTGCTTATATATATTATCTGTTTTTCTGGTGTACAATATTAAAATATTAAAAATACGAATGTTTGTGAGGATGTTTAGATGTTTGTATGTTTGTTATTCAATCAATGTAAATGTCCGTAACGGGTCAACCAATTTCGATGAACCATGGAATACGCAGTTCTTTACCTATAATTGCATATACCTAGTCTACTTTTTATTTAGGTACCACACGAGTGAAGCTATGGGCAGAAGCTAGTATAGTTATAACTCTTTCCTATATTTTCCTACCTACAACTCCTCCAAGTACTATTATCAAGTAGTATAATATCTACCTATGGCTTAATTACTTATTATTATTATGTGCGCCACCGTCCTCTTCTACTTTGTATATCCTGTCCATCCAAAGATTGCCTGGTAGAGATCGCTTTTAGCGATAAAGCCGCCCATTGTCACACTGTTTTAATGTTATTTTATTTCCTTGATTGGGTTTTTTCTTTTGGTGTACAATAAAGCTATATTCTATTCTATTCTATTCGGCGCACTTTAATCCTTTCAATACACTGATTCTTTAATCAACGGTCATAAGCCCTTTTCAGGGCCACCATACCTCAACCTGGTCACTGACCTAATACAGGATGAACAAGAAAGAATCAGTGACACGAGAAGAAGAAGAAGCATGGTACTATGGTCGAGTCTCCGTTTTACTTTTTTTTTATGTTATACGGAGGCAAACAGGCTTACGGCCCTCTTGATGGTAAGTGGTTACCGTCACCTAATGACATCAGCAACACCTGGAGCATTGCTAATGCGATGCCTGCCGAACCCCTCCCCCCCTAAAGAGCTCTGGCAACCTTACTCACCGCAGGAACACAACAGTATTTGAAACAAATAATATTATTTGGCTGCGATCTTCTGTAAGGCGGTGTTAGAGATAAACACAATAGTAATGTCAATCTCTTTAGTGAAACGGTCGTCTGTGACGTAATAGCTAAACTCTCTGGTTTTTTGACCCTTGCTACGCTGACTTTGCCGTGTGCTGTGCATCCTGAATAAATCTCTCTACATCTACTGAAATACGATGTTTCTCTGCTGAAATCCTTCAGGTTATGGCCCAGAATAACGCGAGGGTATCAGATGCGTAATTATTTTGTGAAAATAAAATTATAAAATAAAAACGCTGCAAAAATGGCGTCTACGGGAGCAACGCCGTTTTCATCAAATTTCGTCGGGATCGACAAACTACGAGGAATAGAGAATTACACCTCATGGAAATTTATGATGAAGATGATTCTGATACATGAGGATTTATGGGAATGCGTCGAAGAGGACAAGGGCGATGTCAAAAAAAAACAAAAGGCTCAAGCTAAGATTGCATTGGCTGTCAGTCCAGCGGCGATTCCACACATCAGGAATGCGAATTCAGCGAAGGAAGCATGGGACAATCTGCAGAAAGCCTACGAGGACAAAGGTTTATGTCGTAGACTTGGATTGTTGCGATCACTTTTCGGAACAAAGCTAAGTGAGAGTGAGAGCATGGAACGCTACGTGAACAAAATCACTGAGATATCACAGCAGCTAGCCGAGATTGGATCACCTCTGGAAGACGATTTTATCGCTGTCATAATGTTGAGCGGTCTAACAGCGGACTATGATCCATTAATCATGGCCATCGAAAACACTAGTATCAAGCTGTCGAGTGACCTTGTGAAGGGAAAACTTCTACAAGAAAATCTACGCAGGGATGACAAGGAGAGTGCTACTGCATTGGTTGCAAGAAAGCAGTCACGATGTTTCAAATGCAAGCAGGTGGGGCATTTCATCAAGAACTGTCCAAAGTTCAGCAAGAAGAAGGCTGGACAGCAGGAGAAAACTAATGCATCTGAGGCACTTCTGACGGCGCTCTCGGTCAACATCAACAGCGGCTCATGGTACATCGATAGCGGTGCCACGGGACATATGTGTCGTGATAAAAGTGTTATGTATGATTATTCTAGTAATGGACAGCTGCCAGTGAATATAGCCAACGGTGAGAAACTTTACACAGCAGGACAGGGTTCGGTACGAGTACAAATGAAAAACAATGAAGTAAAGACAATAAGTGACGTTCATTATGTACCTAAGTTATCCACCAATTTACTGTCTGTCAGTGCCATGGTAAAGAAAGGTTATAAAGTGGTGTTTTGTTCGAAGGGCTGTAAAGTTTTTGATAAAAACATAGTAGTGGCTACTGCCACTTTGTGCAACGGTGTTTATCAGTTGGATACAGTCGAGTCCATAACATGCAATCTGGTAGGGAATGTTTCTAGTGGAGTTTCAGAGGGGAGTTCTTCTGAAGTCATTGGTGCAATGAACGAGTCAGGTATCAGGGGCACTACCACCACTGTGAGTAAACTAGACTCAGAGGCTTGTGCGCTGGTGACTTCCCAGGGAGGAGACGTTGCCTCACAAGAAGTTTGGCATCGACGCCTCGGGCATCTCAACCACAAGAGTATGGATCTACTCAAACAAGGTATGGTGAAAGGTATTACCTATGATAGGAGTACTTACCAGCAGTGTATCGCATGTATTGAGGGAAAACAAACTCGATTACCTTTTCCCAAGAAGATGTTCAATAGAGCCACAGATGTATTACAGTTAGTACATTCAGATGTGTGTGGTCCTATGTCTTGCAGTTCTATGAGTGGCTCAAGGTATTTTCTGACATTCATAGATGACTACAGTAGAAAAACTTTTGTTTACTTTTTAAAGCAAAAGAGTGAGGTTTTTGAGAAATTCAAAGAATGGAAGGCTCTGGTAGAAAACCAAACAAATAAGAAATTAAAAGTAATTAGGAGTGACAATGGTGGTGAATATGTGAACTCGAACTTTCAGAACTTTCTGAGGCAAAATGGTATTCGGCATGAGACAACAGTGCCGCATACGCCTCAGCAGAATGGAGTAGCTGAACGCGCCAACAGGAGTATCATGGAGAAGACACGCTGCATGTTGAGTGAGGCAAGCCTCGAAAAGAAATACTGGGCAGAAGCTGTCAACACCGCGGTCTATCTAAAGAATCACTCTCCAACCATAGCTGTCAGAGGTTACACTCCTGAGGAAAAATGGAGTAAAGAAAAGGTAACCATCTCCCATTTACGTATATTTGGTTGCATTGCCTATGCTCAAAAACAAAATCGAACAAAGTTGGACCCGAAGGCGAAAGCCTACATATTTGTGGGTTACTGTCAGGAAACCAAGGGTTACAGGCTAATAAACCCTAATCATCCGACAGAATGTATAAAGGCACGAGACGTAACATTTATAGAAAATAAATTCTATAAAAATTTAGTGTCAAATGATGATAACCATGATGAAATTATCACACCACTTATTGGTGATGAGAGTAGGAATGATATTCATCTTCCTGCGCTAACAGAATCATCTACCCGGGAACAATCTGATGACACAAATGTTAACTTGCATCGGGGTACTAGGGTTACTCGGGGTGTACAGCAGTTACGTACAGTCATAGTTGATGATTCTGAGAGCGAAGAGGAAAGCTTTGATACAAATGATGCTGCGGATGAAACATACGTTCCAGATGGATCAGCGGAAGAGGGAAGTTCATCCGATTCTTCAACTTTTGAGGACAGTGAGTCATGGATGTCAGTTCATCTTGTCAATGGCGGAAATGAAGTTGAGCCTCAGACCGTACAAGAAGCAATGAGTGGTCCAGAAGCTGAAAACTGGAAAAAGGCAATGGAAGATGAGTATAAATCATTTATTACCAATAAATGCTGGTCTCTTTGTGATCGAGTTCAAGATCAGAAACCTGTAAAATGCAAATGGATATTCAAGAGAAAAATGATCAATGGGGAAATACTAAAGTATAAGGCCAGACTAGTAGCCAAAGGCTTCACTCAGAAGCAGGGCATTGACTACAATGAGACCTTCTCCCCAGTTGTGAGATACTCTAGTATTCGCGCTCTACTGGCCTTAGCAGCTGAATACGACATGGATGTGGATCATCTCGATGTAAAGACGGCGTTTCTGAATGGGAATCTCGAAGAAACAGTTTACATGGAGCAACCAGAGGCATTTACTGTGAAGGGTAAGGAAGATAAAGTTTATAAACTTCACAAGGCGATTTATGGTTTGAAGCAAGCTTCTAAAGCTTGGTACGAGAAAATAAACAATGTTTTGTGTGAAAAACTGATGTTTACCAAGTCTTTGTCAGAACCTTGTGTCTATCATAAATCAAGTAATGGTTCAAAAATAATAATAGCATTGTATGTTGATGACATATTATTATTTTCCATGCCAAATTCAAACGAAAAGGCCAAAATAAAAGAAAAACTCGAAAATGAGTTTGAGATTACAGATTTAGGGCCAGCTAGGTTAGTTTTAGGTATGAGGATCTGTAAACATAAAAATATGATCACTCTTGATCAGACTAATTACATTGAAAAGGTTTTACAGAGGTATAAAATGGAAGATTGTAAACCCTGCGCCACACCTATGGAAACAGGTATGATATTGAGCAAGCCAAAAGAGTCCCAGGACTGTGCTAGTAACTATGACTATAGGGGATTGATAGGGTCTCTCATGTATATTGCAATAGGGTCGCGTCCAGACATTGCCCATGCATTGAGCTATCTGAGTCAATTCAATGATAGTTACACAGAAGTTCACTGGAAAGCAGCAAAAAGAGTACTTCGTTATCTCAAAGGTACTAAAGAGTATTGTTTGACTTTTCAGAAAGGTGGCCTGGAGATAACTGCTTTTGCTGATTCTGACTGGGGTAGGAACGAGGCAGATCGTCGCTCATATACAGGTTTTGTGTTCAGATTAGGAAAATCCCTCATCTCTTGGGAAAGTAGGAAGCAAAAGACGGTAGCTTTATCAAGTACAGAAGCAGAATACATGTCTCTTTCTGACACGTGTAAAGAGGCTTTATTTCTTCGCAAATTCCTAAAAGAAATTCTGAACAAGACGCTGAAGGTTATCATTTATAATGACAACCAATCCGCACAAAAACTATGTAAGAATGCCATGTTTCATGCCAGAACCAAACACATAGACATAAGACACCATTTTATAAGGGAAAATGTTTGTAATGGTACAGTTGATGTGAGATACTTATGTACTAGTGATATGGTAGCAGACTTGCTTACAAAGCCTTTGTCTAAGGAAAAACATGAGAAATTTATGTATCAATTATTGTATAAAAGAGATTAGTTTTCTTCAAGGTACATAAACTTTATGTCATAGTAATTTAAAGGCGTATATTGTAAGAGAGCAGGTCATACTTAGGTATATTATGTGTTTTGTAGGTACTTAAAGTTTTTTTGTTAACATAGTATGTATCTATGTGATAGTGATAGGACATAGGTTTCCTATATTACTATTACTATTGGTTTAAGGGCCAGTGTTAGAGATAAACACAATAGTAATGTCAATCTCTTTAGTGAAACGGTCGTCTGTGACGTAATAGCTAAACTCTCTGGTTTTTTGACCCTTGCTACGCTGACTTTGCCGTGTGCTGTGCATCCTGAATAAATCTCTCTACATCTACTGAAATACGATGTTTCTCTGCTGAAATCCTTCAGGCGGAGGTACCTCCCAGGCGGGCTGCTCCAATTTAGAGCGACAAAATCTCGCTATGCCCTACCTCCTTCAAAAACATTTTGATATCCTAGCTTCGGTAACTTCCTATCACATGCACCACGATCAACTACGTTAATTACATGAAAGTTATCACCAGGACCCAGTGGCACGGCCATGTCGCCTTTATAAACGCGATTTATTATGTTCGTATCGCATTTAGCGGCGATGGGTTTGCGACCTGTCACGTATGGAACTCACACTGCTGCAGATGTGGGCATGTGCCAAATCTTGGTCATGCCTCTGACTACCCCCTTAGATATATTCAAAGATCTGATCGATCTTATGTCTACTAGCGGTCACCCATCCATATAGTTACGCGACGGCCGTTTGTAAAATTGCTTAGAAGATGGTAGATGCTCATTGCTCATGCGTGTCGATGCATGCCGTAGTTCTGGTGAGACTAGATTGTACTGCAAGTGAACGGTTTTGATACATAAACGATTAGGATCCGTTCAGTCATTTAGTCGTGAAAAAGTAACAAACAAATAAACAGAGTTTTTTATTTTTTATTTATTTTTATTTATTCAGGACAACAAACAATTGCACTCACATATTACTAAACTTAATTAAAGTAGGTACTAAAGTTAGGAGTTCTTAGATTGTAATCAGACCCGTTGTCCACGGATTTGGTAGAAAGAGGGCAGTAGTAATGCAAACAGAATAACAAAAAAATAAAAATGCAGTTGGTAGATCTAACATTTTGTCATCCTATAAGGACGTACAAAACAGTCTACCCATCGTGCCATCAACTACAGCTGAAATTTTAACTATAATTCTAAATAATCAGACATCATCGTGTATATGTTTTTTAAACAAATTGGTGAGATTTCAAAGAATTCAATGTTTGTGAAGTGATTGTTAAATTGGTTCATGATTCTAAATAAAGGTGCACGCTCACCGGAGTTCGTTTTATTTTTTAAATTGAACATAGCCATTACAGTACCTACCTATGACCAAAGCGACAATGAAAAACCATAATATCTAAACTTAATTATTACTTTATGTACCTTCTTTTATGTAATTAATCTACAATACCTGAGTCATACTTAAAAAATGTATGACCGCATTTGTGAATTTCGTCACGCTGATATTGAATATATCTATATCCTCGGCGACACATAGGCTGTTGATTACACGGAGGGCTCGCGTGAATGGAACTTCTTGAGTTACTTGCGTATTTTAATAATTGTATAGATTTCGTTTCGTTACAAACTTTATTGTGTAGGGCAGCCCTCAGCAATCAGCAATCGATGCATCTATGCTGTTCGCTAAAGTATCAAGAATCCGCATTCGTAACCCGTAGCCGCAGCTATGGATCGTTTTCGAATGCCGCGCTGCGCGCGCGCCGTCTCCTATCAGTCAGTCAGTCAGTCAGTACTGTAGGTCATTCCCACGCGAACGCGCGTTTCTGTGCCAAACGCATTGTTTTTCCGGATAAACGTTCTAAACAAACACTTTTACAAGAAAGTGATTTCGAGTTTCGAACAACGCAGTTCTACCGAGAAACCCATGCGCCATTAATTTGTTAGTGTTCTAGTTATAATTTTAACGCATTCTTAATTCAAAGTGCAAATTTTACCGAGGAACCTTTACGAAATTAATTTGTTTGTAGCATTCATAAATTCAAACTGATCAATTCATACTAAAATTAAAAAAAAAACAATTGATATCTGAATTCCAAATTCAAAACGTCGCACAGTAATTGAACATTCGAATTTTGTGAGTTCTGAATTCAAACAAATATATTTTAACTGTGTTATACTAAATTCATCAGTGAAATATTAGGTTCAGTGAATTATGTAGTGATGTGCATGAATGCCAATGGAATGTAAAATTACAGTGTACTGAAGGTAATGATGCATGTATTTACTTACATGCTACCCATCCGCCCATCTGTGATTTATTGTATGAGACGAGAATTGTAATGACTGAGAACGAATATCTGGGCTTTCACGTTATATATATATCAGCCTTATTGTCTTACTGATTTGATAATCGTAATCTCCAAATAGACATTGCGTTTTGCCAGTTACTGGGAATTTAACAGTCGGTCGTATCCGATAACGATTATAATTTTATTACGGTTTAGCAATAGTTCCCTATTTTTAGGTGCTTAAATCAACTGGAGGGTAGGCACTATTTCGTGTTTGAAACGACAGAGAGTAGCAAAAATAGGAGCAACGACAGTAATATTCCTCAAACCCTTAAAGGAACCAGTTTGCTTTTAGTGTAAGTTAGTTGGTTATAAGACTTATAAGTTAGCATGGTAGGACATGTCATGAGGAGGGATGAAAGTCATGTAACGAGAAGAGCGTTAGGTATGAATGTGGATGAATATAAGAGTAGAGGAAGGCCGAAGAAAGGATGGATGGACTGTATTAAAGATGACATAAGAAGTGAGTGCGGAGATGAAGGCTAACAGAAGAGAGTGGATGAAGAAAACATGTTGTGCCGACCCCACATAATATGGAACAAGGGCAGGAAGAAGAAGTATGTTTATTTCTAAAGCTTCCACCCTCTGCTTCGCTCGCATTGTAGCAGGATGAAAAGTAACCTAGACTACTTAGTGATAAACTAGGATATTGTGACGTTTAGTGCAGTGGTTGAGTAACAAAAAAATTCTCAATAGTTCTCAATTTCCTATTATGATATTCGTTATCGGTATGTTAACTATATATAGGTATGACTAATAACTAATTTCTTGAACGCTGATTAACGCAAAAATAACTAATGCCGTTTGAACCAGTTTTATTAGCAAGGGTATAATGATCAGTCATAAATAACTACAATATGGCCATTCCGGACATACTTGTGACATACTTTTGTAATTCATCATCAGCCTGTAGATGACCATGCTGGACATAGGCCTCTCTCAAAGAGTGCCTAACGAACGGTCTTGAGCCTTCTCCATTCAGCAATTTCCAGCAACTTTTACATTGTCGTCGGTCCATCGGACGGGGCCTAGGTACCAATAGTGCGTCGTCGCGGTCACCTTTCGAACCTTTATTCCCCAACTATTGTCAAGCAAATCTTGACAGTAGAACCTGTTGAGCTACTAAATTCCATGCAGATCGAATTGGTATGACGGTTCGATACAATCAAACAATGCCGATTCGACCAAGTTGTTTGAGATATCTTCGCTTGCTTCACGCGCACGACTAATAAACGTAAATTTGTCTCAAAAAAACCATGTTAATCGAATCGAAGGAATTCTGACGAAACATCTAGGCAGTTATTACAATTTCTTCTCAGTCAATCACATGCCCCGACCAATTAATACCGAAACCGTTCGATAACCGTAAACAACACATTTTTGTAAAAAGAACCGTTCGTAGCTGGCCCAAAACACAACAATAAATAATATAGAAGATCACCATTTTAATGCAGTCGGTCAATGAATTAAATTATTTGAATATATTTTTTCCGGTAGAATAACTTCTGGTTATTTGAAAACAATTTAAATATTGCTTTGGTTTGCTGCTATAATACTAATATTATAGAAACTAGCTTCCGCCCCAGGCTTCGCCCGCGTGGTACCTACATAAAAAGTGTCCATAAGCCTCTATCCTATTCTAGGTAAAGTACTTTATCCATTCCAAGTTTCAACGAAATCGGTTGAGCCGTGTTACGGCGTAATTGAACAACAAACATCTAAACATTCTCACAAACTTTCGCATTAATAATATTAGTAGGATAGGATGAATGAGGATAGATATAAGAGTAGAGGAAGGCCAAAGAAAATATGAATGGTCTGTTTTAAAGATGATTTGAGTAAGAAAGAAGTGAGTGCGGAGATAACGGCGGAAGAGAGTTGAAGAGGGAAACATGTTGTGCCGGCCTTAAATAAAGAAGAAATCGGACATGCACCACATGCGTCTCAGACAAGCTCTCGCTACACCACCGAGGTTGTCGTTTTACTGCAAGACATCAGAAAACCGTCTCGCAGAAATCTTTTTGATTTCCACTAAAAAACTTGGGTCCCCAAATTTGCCACCCCTAAAATCTGCCGCCCTCGGGTGAATCCTACTTAGCCTGCTGGTTAATCCGCCACTGCCGTTAGCTAAGGTAACCAATCCTACTTTCTTTTTCCTATCCTACTAATAACATGCGAAAGTTTGGATGTATGGTTGGACGTTTGTTACTCAATCACGCCAGAATGGCTGAACGGATCTGAATTAAATTTTGCACATGAATAGATTATGAATAGATTATATATCTACTAGCACATAGGCTACTTTTTACCCTCGTAAGTACCACGGGAGCGAAGCCATGGGTGGAAGCTGTTACCTTATAAAATATCTTGTATTAGCTCGTCTTGTGACACAGAATATATTGTGCACGAAAGGAACCTCTAAGAGGTGCATTTTAATCATTTGAGTAGTTCGTCAACTCGTACCGAAAAAGTCCGCGCATTCTTCACTACACTGAATCTTTCATCGACGGTCATAGGCCCTTATACCTCAACCTGGTCACTGGCCTAATACAGTCATCATCATCATTTCAGCCGTTCGATGTCCACTGCTGAACATGGCCTCCCCCACAGACAGAGCAAATTGCTTATCAAGTGGGGGGATTTGCCCATACTCACCACGCTGGGCATGCGGGTTGGTGAGCGCAGTTAGAGCTATCGTTGTTAAAATGAGGGACGCTGCTGCCCATCCCCTAGCTTTTTTCCCTTAGTCGCCTCTTACGACATCCGCGGATAGGTAGATATGGAGGGGCCTATTCTTCAGCCGGGGCCACCGCGGCCATACACGGCCTAATACAGTATGACCAAGAAATAATCAGTGACACGACAAGAAGAAGACTGAATCTATGATGGGGATGGACTAGGCTAGGTAACTGTCTTCTTATTACATAGTAGAATAAGTTGCGTCGAAACTGGGTCGCCTTGATCGTCATTAATCATAAATTAATTATTAAAGCCGTGTTCGCCTAGTGGGAAGTTCCCCGATTTGCGATCCGAAGGTCATGGGTTCGGATCCGTTCGTGAACCAATGTTTTTTTTTTTTTTCTTTATACAACTGAGGTTGCAAACAAGCATACGGCCCACCTGTTGGTAAGCGGTTACCGTAGCCTATGAGCGCTTGCAATACCAGAGGCATCACGCACGCGTTGCCAACCCCGAACCCCCTTCTCCCTAAAGAGCTCTGGCAACCTTACTCACTGCAGGAACACAACACTATTTGAAACAAATAATGTTATTTGGCTGCGATCTTCTGTAAGGCGGAGGTACCTCTCCAGGCGGGCTGCTCCAATTTAGACCGAGAAAATCTCGCTATGCCCTACCTCCTCCAAAAATGATTTTTTCCGTTTAAATAACCAAATTTAAATAAATCAATAAATATTCCGGACATATCACACTGGACTCTGGTAGGTACTCTGGTCTGGGCGTTGTGGTACCATGGTACGCGCAGTTTCTGATAACCACTACACTTTATACTAGGTATTCAGTGAACTAGTTAATCACGCTTGACTTTTGTATGAAAAACCAACCACCTTAACCAATAGCTTTCCAGTTATTAAGTTACTAAAAGATTTCCTAAGTGATTGCTTACGTCGAAATCTTTAACATTATACAATTACCTACTGTGATGATTACACGGATGCGCTTGCGCACCGATTGTGGCGAATATCTATTGACTTTCCACCATCCAATCATGAGGCTCAATACATAGGCTTAAGCGGTTTTGACAATCTATTATTGTAACCTAATGAAGTGGAGGTAAAGCGATTATCGAAAGGAGATAAAATATGTACGATTCAAAATGTTTATCTCTTTCGAGAAATAGCTTGCGAGAAATGAATGGTTGCTGATGGAACCGGCATGTCCTAGAACCTAATAATTGAACTGGACAAACATTTGTGTGATGAACACAGATGTTTGTTCTGTGTCTGGGTGTTAAATATACATATATCTATTATGTATATCAGTCTCTGGTACTCATAGTACAGGTTATGCCTAGTTTGGGATCAGTTGACCGTGTGAATATGTCCGGAATATTTATATATATATTTTTTTATATTGAAGGCATGTGGCATATGCTTGCAATCCAGAGAATCAGTGACATATAAGTCAGCACTAACGACGTCACACTGAAACCGTAAGTCTTGTCTTTTCGACTGTATAAACTGTAAAATCGAGGCAGACCACACTTCGCGACGCGATGGTACCATTTATATCGAAGAATCGCACGCTCTCGCCTCAGCTTATCACTCACGCCTAAGCTCACTCACTCGTAAATCTGTCACTACTCATAACGTGCGGAAGGAAACGATCCATAATAAAAACAGGTCAATCGGAACTAATCACCCTTTCTATTGGTTTTTTTTAATAGCACCCAAAAGTCACATACCTACATAGTCCTGACCCCACACTACAATTCCCTGTGTCGTGGGTATCAGAAACTACGATTACCATGGTACCAAAATTCCTAAATTCCTAATTAAAAATTCCTTTATTCTATTGTTTTTTGTGTCTTCTGTCTGTGTTTGACAAAATAAATTTATTTCATTTCATTTCAAAATACCCAGACCCGGAACAAATATAAAATTTGCAGATCATGCAAACATTTGTCCCGGGGAATCGAACCCGCACTCCTTGCGTCTCACACTGCTCTGACCGACCCGCAGCACCCGCTACGCCACCAAACTTTAGGAATCAGTAATAGGGACCACGACCTATAAGATGGCCGTGGTAGCCCCGACTGAAGAATATGAAACTTCATATACCTACGCGGGGATTTAGTAGGAGGCGACTAAGGGAAAGCTACCTTGGTCTGCCCACGGCTTCGCTTGCGTGGTACCTACATAAAAAGTAGCATATGTGCTATTCTAGGTAAAGAACTATCTATTCCAAGTTTCAACGAAAACGGTTGAGCCGTTACGGCGTGATTGAACCACAAACATGCAAACATCCTCACAAATTTTCGCATTTATAATATTAGTAGGATAGGTTTGAAATGAAATGAAATAAGTTTATTTGACGAACACAGACAGAAGACAGGAAGAAATAAAAAAATAGATTAAAAATAGGGAAACAAAAGACAGGACAGCAACATAAAAGTATGTACCCAGTAATAACTAACTCAGGTAGGAGCACTTAATAAACAATTAGGATTAGTAGAATACCTACAACATGTACCTACAGCCAGCCGCGCGATGTTAGCAAAACCCTTTTAGAAATTAGGAACGCTCTGATGTGGTCAAACAATGAAGGGCTGAACGAGGCTCTCTTATATGAACAAAGATATTCAGGTAATTATGACTTCAAGAAAAATACAAAAAGATTTCTCCAGGGCAGGCAACGCATTAGTAATGCTCCAGGTGGTGCAGATCAGGCCGTACCGTAAGCCTGTTTGCCTCCGTATAACATAAAAAAAAAATATTGGCGTGTACGACACTAACGCGGCGACCGACGACGTTTATTTTGCAAATGGATAGATTAGAATCTTGTAGACATAGATTTAAGGAATTAAATATCATGACATTTACTGGTGAATATATTTTTCAAAATCTAATTTATGCTAAATTACAAATTTTAAATTAAAAAGGGACAATTTTAATACACGCAAAAAAAACAATGTAGTTGTTCCAAAAAATAGACGAGCTAAGGTGAACAAAAGCTTCTTATGCATGAGCATAATATTTTTCAATAAGTTACCTTTGGACATCAGAAATCTAGATTTAAAGGAATTTAGCGCTAGAATAAGAAAGTTTTTATTGTTAAAATCTTATTATGATATTGACGAAGCTCTGGCTGATGATTTTAGTGTGTAATCTACTGCTGTATTTTTTTTTTTATTTCGGTGTTACTTGTTATTTTTTTTTAATAATGTATAATATGACTTTTCCTAGTGTACAGACTGTATCAAAACGGAATAAAATCTTTTGAATTTGACGCAACGTTCGTTGACAACAGCCGCGGCGTCGCGGCGGTATAAGAGTAGCTCTGCTTCGAAACTGGTTTTACTAAATTATCTAAGAAAGGCGTGGAGCTAAAACAACAAAACATAATTAATTATTTTCATCGGTAACTTAGCTGATCAAGCGCAAACATTCTGTTACCGTCGTAACTGTATACAAGTTGATTCTTAATATTTAAGCTATCCCGAAAAGAGTTTATTCTATACCTTGGTAACAAAGTTTGTTTTAGGACTTTTGGAAAATCGACATTTTTAATTGAAAAGACCTTGAGTTCCTTGTGCCCAAATACCTGCACGATAGAGGACTTCAACGCGACCTTAGATAGAGCGATTGAGGTGGCCACCTACTACTCTAAAATAATATAAAAACATTACCTACCCTTCTTCCTTATCGACAGTCGGGTAAATAAAGGTATCGACACAAGAAGAAGAATAATTGAAAAAAACACTATGCGGATATCAGCTGTTTTGGGGTCATTTCATTTATTCAATTAGATACAATTATAAAATCATCAAATCAGTTCAAACTCAATTAACCCTACATCCTACTAATATTATAATTGCGAAAGTTTGTGAGGATGTTTGGATGTTTGATTGGATGTTTCTGGTTAAATCACGCCGCAAAAGCTCAACCGATTTCGATTAAACTTGTAATAAATATAAATATAAATAAATATTCCGGACATATCACACATTGTCAACTGATCCCAAACTAGGCATAGCCTGTACTATGGGTACCAGAGACTTATATACATAATATATATATATTTAACACCCAGACACAGAACAAACATCTGTGTTAGTCACAAATGTTTGTCCAGTGCGGGAATCGAACCCGCGACCTCTAGCGCAGAAGGCAGAGTTACTACCAACTGAGCTATGAGGCCAATCAAATAGATAGATTTCTTTACCTAGAATAGCATAAAGGCTTCTTTCTATCTACGAGTAGGTAGGTACATGCCTAGTATTATGTTATCTGTGGTACACGCAAGCAAAGCCCCGGGCGGAAGCAATTCAGTTATAAAAAGAGGATAAAAATAGCAAAAAAAAAGCTGGTTTGTAAAGGTAGACATACATACATACATACATAAAATCACGCCTGTTTCCCAGAGGGGTAGGCAGAAACCACGGTTTCCACTTGCTACGATCCTGACATACCTCTTTTGCTTCATTCACTCTCATCACATTCCTCATACATGCTCGTCGGTTTAGGGTACTCATGACCAGGCCTTTTTCCAAAACGTCACCGATTTGGTCACTAAACGTACGCCTAGGTCTTCCCCTTCCAACGGTCCCATTCACACTCGCCTTGTACACCTGTTTCGTCAATCTTCTTTCGTTCATTCTCTCTACATGACCAAACCATCTCAGCATACCTTTCTCAATCCTCATCACTACGTCTTCTTTCACCCCACAACGTTCTCTTATCACACTGTTCCTCACTCTATCTTTCAAAGTTACTCCACACATACTTCGCAAAGCTCTCATTTCCACTGCATTTATCCTACTTTGTGTGTAAAGGTAGAACAGAATAATAAACCTAAAAATATATTGAAAATGTCTCTTTTCGTTAATTTAGTTCCTTTTTGTTGATAGAATAAGCCCCGGGATATTTGTTCGGTATATCGGTCCGGGATAGTACGTATTATGGATCACCTTGTGCAAAGAGTACCTAACTGCTGTTTTTATTCGGTTTAGAAAAGCAATGAGTATTTCGATGATAGGCAATGATAAGAAATCTCGGAGAAATGGAATGGAACGCTACATCAGTTCCAGTTTTTATTGGGTATAGCAGCAACAGTGCGAAAACAGTGCAACTTTACAGAATGACCAAGAAAGAATGACGACGAGAATGACGTGTCACTACACGACCAGAAGAAGAAGTGCAACTTTGTAAGAGTACAAACTGATCTAAAATCTAAAAAAATGCTGAAAAAATATGAGAAATATAATTGATGAGAATAATGTCTAATGACAGATTTATTTACAGAAAGAAAGGTAAATATTTACAAAATATACAAGAAACAGTTGAGCTATCTAAAGACCGTTCCAAACGATCCATAGCTCATTTGATCCAGATCACTACCACTCGGACGCGTCCCCAAGACGCTGGCGGCATTGCCACGCTGGATGGCAATGCTAATCCGTTGGGCTAAATAGGCCAAATAGCCAGCTCTCGGGTCACATTTCGACGCCATTATATTGTTTTGAAAACCTGGAGGGCCCCTCTTCCCCACGGACAAAGTCAAAGTCAAAGTCGAAAGGCGTTTATTTTGATTAAAATCACTAGGATCACTTTCAAACGTCTTAGAAACTACGTGAAGCTATGCCTTTTCCTTGCGACCAAGCCTGGAAGAATCAGGCAACATACGGCTTGGTGCCAATTTTTTTTTCGATGATCCTTTTTCACGAAATGGAATTTAAAGCTTCAGTGTGGTGCCGATCTAACTAGACCCAGAGGCTCAACCCAAAAGGTTCGCTATGTAAGCCCTATCGAGACTAACATTATTTGCGCCGTTTGAGATCCTCGGCCGAATCTGCCGCCGCACCTTCCCCAATTGATATGTCGTGAATTATTCGTTCACGGCCCACTGAATCTATTCAAAAGCGTAAAAAACGCAGCAAGATCTCATTACAAGAACAGCAAAAAAAAATGAATTCTCTATGATTAGTAGCCTTGGTCTGATTTCAGAACAACCAATCTTTTCAATCTTGGTGTTAAATATTTATCTATTATGTATATCAGTCTGGTACCCATAGTACAGGCTATGCCTAGTTTGGGATCAGTTGACCGTGTGTGATATGTTCGGAATATTTATTTATTTTTATTTTATTTATTTGCTTGTGCGGCCGGTCTTCAAGTGCTCCCAGCAGCCTTTAAATAAATAACACCCAACACTCACATTAATAGTTTTGACCCCACACTAGGATTCTATGGTACCACAACACCCAGATCTGGATCAAATATTTGCAGATCATGCAAATATTCGTCACCTAAATGTGTTTAGCGTGTAGCGCACATACATTTTCCGATTGGAAGATCCGTTGATGCAACCCGGGATTCAAACCCACGACCTGTGGATCGGAAGGCGGAGCCACTACCACCACTCCACCAGTGCTAAATGAATGAATGAATGATTTATTTTCCTTAAGACTAATAAAAATTACGTACTAAATGATAAAGATATTGTGCGCAGCAGAGCTCGTGGAAAGTATGGTCTTCGCTCAGCATACACAGTTTATGATTAGTTTATAACGTTTCCATATTTTATCATCAGAAAGTACTGATGCATCAAGTTGAAACAGTTATCTATGTAGGCACTTGCTTGCAAGAAAAACATCTACAATAGTTCAAGAGCTCGTGCGTGAACAGTTACACTATCCCCCCTATTTATAAAGAAGTGTATTTTTTATGGCCGTTCCCAAATTTCCGCCCTTGTTAGAGGTTATTATATATTAAAGCTTGATTCTTTTGTGATTTGAATCCTACTAATATTATTCATGCGAAAGTTGGTGAGGATGTTTGTATCTTTGTGGTTCAATCACGCCGCAACTGCATAACCGATTTCGATGAAACTTGGAATACTTAGAAAGAATAATACTAATTATACTTTATTTACCTAGTGTAGCATAATATAGGCTACTTTTTATCTACGTAACACTTTGCGAAGCCGCGGGCGCAAGCTAGTTTAGCTATAGTGAGCTAGTATTATAATCGCGGGCGGTCCCATTGGTCACCGTAAGTAAATTAATTAAATATAATTAATCGTTTTTCATTGAGTTTATTCGTGAGAAATAGCCGTTGTTTAAAAGAAATGTGAAATGACAAAGAGTACCTAGGTAAAATAATAAGGTAGGTGCTTAAACATCGTGGGATCTACCAGTTTTGCTTATTGGGAGAAAGTTTACCTTTTGTTTAGGTACCTAAATACCTCATAAACTACTATTATGGCGTGAAATGAGGAAAAATAATGTTAATTGTTATGGTTTTACGAAACAAATGGGTACCTATTTATATTGTTGTCTTTCTCTTCACAGATTCTTACCTGGTTAAGTTTCTTAGCGTTAAATAATTATTAGTTTGTAAATACCTATTTAGTTTTTAGATAATATATCTCTAATTGTTTCGTTAATATTAATAATAACGATAAGTATAACGAATACCGTCTTTTATTGATTAATTAGGTACTCTATATTTTTGCCTTTGACTGTACTGAAATTTATATGTAATAAAAAGTGGGCCGAGTCAAGAAGGAAAATGTATGATTTTTGCAATTTCGTCAAGTCGTACCGAATGGGCCGAGTTTTTCGGTACGAGTTGACGAACTACTCGAGATTACTCACTAAGTTACAGATTACCTGTTACTCACTAAGTACTAACCTTACCTAATTATACCTAAACCTAAAAAACACTAAACTCAGACCTACTTAAATTATTTATTATATCTACCTACCCACATAATTGGGTAAACCGAGTTTTGTTTTTAGTTATGTAAGTCGGTATACGTTCTTGTATACATTTTTATTTACGCCTAGTCACCTAGCTGAAAACTCCCACTCACACGTCAGATTTCTACGGTAGATCTTTCACTTGCAAAGCTGCTAAACTCTGGAATGCTCTTCCAGTCTCAATCCGGCATGCTCAGTCTCTTCCTATCTTTAAAAACTTAGTTTTCCAACATTACTTGTCTTCACTTTCTCCTCCATCTTAACACTTGTTTAGACTTTAAATTATGTATTTGTATGTATTTCTTTGGTCTGTAGGTCTCTATCTAGTATCTATATACCTATCTAAATTTATTTATTTATATATTATATATTTATTATGTATATTTTATATATCTTATCTATACATTTATGATATTAGTATGTAGGGTTTGTAGTTTTAAATTATAAGTTTTATTTCACTTATTATTATTATGTGCGCCACCGTCCTCTTCTACTTTGTATATCCTGTCCATCCAAAGGTTGCCTGGTAGAGATCGCTTTTAGCGATAAGGCCGCCCATTGTCACATTATTTTTATGTTATTTTTATTTCCTTGATTGTGTATTTTCTTTTGGTGTACAATAAAGCTATATTCTATTCTATTCTACTTACTTAATCGTTTTTAGTTTCATGTGGTCCATATTGTAACTTTCTTATTGAAATTAACTTATGTGCTTTTTATCTGGAAAGCGGTACCAGCATCAGCACAGTAAAAATGTAAGTGTATCTACCTACCGCTATCCCATAAAGAATCAAATCAAATCAAAGTTATTTATTGCGTAATATAGGTTAGGTACAGTTGTTACATAATACAATACAAATTAGGAGCAGCCATATTCAGCGTTGTACGCATGCAATATACATATTTTCAAAAAAATTAAGTAGGTATGTCAGAGCTTTAAATTACAATAAAATAGTGCTATTACAAAAAATGTCATTAGAATAATCATGGGTTGAATAAAAATCCCTTTCCAATAGTAACTTTTTCAGTCTCACTTTGAATACTACAAGGCTTGAAGTAGCAAGTAAAGGTTTAGGTAGATTGTACACACGAACGGACATACATAGCACACTCTTGTTCAACAACGCAGTTTTATTTCGGGGTAGTTTGATTTTGTGGTTATTCCGACAGCTTCTTAAGTTTTCAACAGGTCCATATTACACTTTACAAAAACTGATATTTCATAAATATAGAGACAGGGCAATGTTAAGATTCTCAGTTGAGTGAAGTAAGGTTTGCAGCTGTCAGTCTTTTGTAGTTTGCATATGGCTCTGACACATTTCTTTTCACTTATAAATATTTGCTCTTTCAAAGTGTAATTACACCAAAAAATAATACCATATCGTAAAGCAGACTCAACAAAACCATGGTAAGCTGTTATGACAGCAGCCTCATTGACCTTACGAAGCATGTACATAGCGTAAGAGAATCTACGCTGCGCTAGTGCGCTGACGGGGTGGCGCGGCGGGTTGGTATCGAGAGGAACGGGGAAGGATGCGCGCACTCTGCTACATAGCGAATCAAATAAAACCTTTTTCGATTAGGTACCGAAATATACCGTTTCGCATTTCAAAACTCAGCTAGCGCTACCGCAATTTTTTTAGGTATCGAGATTTTGGGTTACAATTATACCACATAGCGATCAAATTGGTATTTTTTTCTAATTCCTCCGTACTACTTTAATTATGATAGGTACCTTTAAAAACACTTTTTTAGCCAAACTTTGGTTAAATGTAGATAAAAATAAATCACTTTTCACGTTACATTCTCGCTGCCTTTTCATTACCTTTTAAAAATTAGGAATGCTTCCCACATTAACCGAATCGGACCGAGTTTTAGGCAACTTGCCAGTCCCCTGATCACAGACCAAAAGATTCGACTTAAATTCATATTTATCCCTTTTTTAGACAATTTAATGTACGGTGCGGTGCAGCCAACGCGTCGTAAACGTCTTCCGATTTCATATTTAACTTGTGATATACCAGTCAGTCATGCTTTTAAGCAAGCAATAAATAGGGACATGTGGAGAGATTTAGGGGAGGCCTACGCCAAAGAGGCGACTACAGACGCATAAAATAGAAATATAAATATGTAATTAATTGTGTATCAATGTAGTGGAAAAAAAGGGCTTTTTACTTTACTTTTACTTTTACTATATCTTTTTAATTTTTGTTTTAATTTTTTAATTCCGGACATATTCTCACGGTCAACTGATCCCAAACTAGGCATAGCCTGTACTATGGGTACCAGAGACTGATATACATAATAGATATATATTTAACACCCAGACACAGAACAAACATCTGTGTTAGTCACAAATGTTTGTCCAGTGCGGGAATCGAACCCGCGACCTCTAGCGCAGAAGGCAGAGTTACTACCAACTGAGCTATGAGGCCAGTCAAATCAGTCAGTCAGTTACTGTTTTATAATACAATATTGATAGATTAAAAACGCAAAGGTAAAAAAAATTAAACAACACGCGTCAATATTGATATATTTGGACCTGAACCCCTTAAGGTGAATCATAGGTCACGGATCAGGGATCTGAACTCATTACTTAGGTCAGAACGTGGCTGCTTTACTCGTATAATGATTATTCTCGGGTTTGATAAAAAGTAGTATAGTTTTCGAAATAAAAATTTAATGCTACCTAATATTTAATTTTTTTATTTTATTTATTAGAGAAACCAACGGCGTAACAAACGTAAGATTAAAAGCTATAGCTAGATAGAAAGGCTAATAAAAGGTTTCTACTGTTGAGTTTATATAAAAGAAAATGTTAGGAACAAACTACATAAAACTTAAACACATGACTACCTACCATGATACTGATAAAGCCTAGTTGGATACATTTTTTCAGAGGAACTGTCTTCTTATTAAATGATACAATAATGATACAATTAAATTTGGCATCATCAGTGCCAGTTGGATGAGCAGTAAAACATATTTTAAGGAACTAGGTAATACCAGGGGTACCATTGAGTAAGCGAGATAGAAACGCAGATCTCAACCCTGACGTCAATTCCATCATATAATTCTGAAAACTTTATACGCAGGTACCTTAGGGTCAGCGTGGCGGCCAAGCGACAAATTCGATGAAAAACTGAATTGAAACCCAATCTTATTTAGTCGTGAATCGACCCTGTGACCCTGTATGCTACCTGTCTACCTTCGCATTTTCGTATTCTCTAGTCTAGAATCTAGGTAATGCTAGCGTTCAAATGTGTGTTGGCCTAAGGTATAGAGGGTCACCGGTGCGTTCCGTACAGAGATCCCGGAGCCACTTGACAGACATGGAGGCCGGCCACCGTGGTAGTTTTAGTCGGTAGGAGTCCGACATACTCTTCTTTTGCCCCCGAAAAGGAGGGATCCATGATGGATTTACCATATTACCGAATATATGAATTGTTCATTCTCTGATATGCATACGAGTAATATGTAGGACACTATCTATTAATCCATTAATAATCTGTTATAATAATAATAATACATAATTAATAATCTGCATGATAATTTATGAAAATAACTGTAATTGGACATACCTATGTTATGCAATATAACGCTAAGGGTGAAATAAATGAATATGAATAAGGATTTCCAAACGTTAAAAAAAATAGGTATAGAGGGTAGATTGTTACTTGCGAAAAACTCTCCGCATAAATTTTATTGTACGTAAAAACTCATTCACATCTCTACTTTCAGCCGTCGTAATATAAGCACCGCCGCTTTCTAAGACACCACTACACTGTCCACTCGAGACTCGAACCATAATTACAATGTGCACTACTGTTTCACCTCATTAGCTAAGCATAGGAATTGAGCGAGGTATTTTCTAACAGTTTCTTATTTCCTAGGTAACCGGCTTCATTGCTGCACTTACCCAGTTTAAAAGCACTGCAGTCATTGAGTATAGTTCCTGCACCACGGTGGTGCAGTGGGCGAGTACCTGTCTGAAACGCAAGGGGTGCTGGTTCGATTCATTTAATCATCATCATTTCAGCTGTACGACGTCCACTGCTGAACATGGCCTCCCCCACAGACAGAGCAAATTCCTTATCATGTGGGGGGATTTGCCCTACTCACCACGCTAGGCATGCGGGTTGGCGAGCGCAGTTAGAGCTATCGTTGTTAAAATGAGGGACGCTGCTGCCCATCCCATAGCTTTTTTCCCTTAGTCGCCTCTTACGACATCCGCGGATAGGTAGATATGGAGGGGCCTATTCTTCAGCCGGGGCCACAACGGCTAACGATTCATTTACATTCATTTATATACAATTAAAATTGCATATCGCACGCTGTTTGAATACGGCTTTACGGTTAGATTTCGATCGCTTTGCATAGCATAGCGGTTACGCACGATCAAACATGCTCGTCGAGCATGTACAGCAGTCTTCAGTATCTACTGTAGGTACAACCGCACCCAGGCACCGTTAGCAGGGCTTCCCGTCGTAAATAAATTCATGTTTATTGCAATGCACAAAAGGAGCTTAAATATCCCCACGGGCATTTTTCACGAGGAGCTTAAGATATAACCGGGATCCGTAGGTACTGTTGGAACAGGTGTGGCAATATAATGCTGAAAATGGAGGGAATTCCAGGAAATTTAGTAACACATTTTACATGATCTAGGTAGAAAGTAATATCGTGTGGGTAAAATTTAGGAATTCTGAATTTCAATCTTATTCTTCATTTACGGGGATAAAGATGGGTAGGTTAAAGCACACTTTGCTATTCCTGTGAGACTTTTGTCAGTTTGTAATTACTTCTATCAGAGGTCTCTCATATCTAAGGCACACACCAGGAACGAACAAAAGAAGCATTGAGCATAGTGCCTACTCTAGCCTGGTTTGTTGCGACTAATTTAATTTTCTCTCTACTTCAGTTAAACTACGAAAGAGCACAGAAAGCGATGTAAAACAAATACATCATGGGCAGTGGACTGAGCACCACGAGCCGAAAATGGCGCAGGCGCCAGGATCCACGGCAGGATTCGCCTTCTCATGCTGAGTCTTCGAGAGTGCTGTTCCTTCTGTACTTGATACATCGCACCTGGAACGTGGTGGTGGAGCATGTGGACACAAAGAGTGCTAGGTTAGTTGTCACTGCTGCTGTCATGCTACTCAGCATTTAATGTAAATCAAAAATGTACAATGTTCTTATGAACGATAAACCCAAAACTGTGTTGGGACAGCGGATCTCCCATCTCAGTAGTAGAACAAGTTCCGGAATTTAGAATTATTGTGTCCTCTTTAGACTTCTGATAATCGTATGATATCCAGCGCAACTTACTTACGACTCTCTCTCTCTCCTCTCTTCCAGCTCAATCAAATTCTCGATGGTCCTCAGCGCACGTGCGTTATTCGATAAAATACGATACCAGATACTACCGACTTCGCCAGTTTTTTTATCCGTCTACCATCTCTTTGACTTACCCACAATTTCCTAACTTCAGATGGCGAGGCTCCAGGACAGTCCCCAGCTCAGGCGAGACGCTTCCTCGACACTTCGACTCCATCAGTCTGGATGACTCCGACCCTGGTTCCTGCTTCTCTGGCTGCAGCTGCAGCTACTGCCGGCTACGGGAGTGCGCGCAGGATTGTGTCAGGTATGTGTCTATCTACAACGTTCTGAACACGGTGAAGAAAAACATCGTGAGGAAACCAGTATGTGTTCTTAGTAAGCGGCGATGGGCTTGCAGCCTATCACGTATGGAATACTTATGTTGCATGAGCCAAATGTTTAGAATCTGCCTCTGAATACCCCCTTAAACTTCAAAGAGCTGATCGCCTGAATTCCCTTGACAACAATCCCATGACCGCCCCATGACCCAAGACTACATGATTTTTTTTTTTTTTTTTTATAAATATTTATGAAACTTTCGTCCTATAAAGCTCTAACAAAAACGTTTCTTTATTTCAGGTGAGTAGATCGCGGTTTCAGCAAAAACCACCCCGTCCGCGCCCTTTGATCGTTGTCACAGTGATAAATGCGAAAACTTTGGGGCAAATCCCTGGTGTCCTACAAAACTGCTGCCATCATAAAACTGACGTTTTATTGAGGCAAGCAGCTAGGAGCTATACTCAGAGTTACACTATACGTGATAAAATCCAGATTGAGGACATCCGTAGAAGAAGCAAGGTCTTTCCTCAGAATGAGCAAGTTGAAGTGGCGATGAGCAGGCCATATAAGGTGATAACAATTATAGGTCATAACATGTATGCTATCCCGAAAGGGGGCTATTCTACACCCAAATGGCGATAAAATTCGCTGTTTTTGTATTTTTGTAATTCTACGAACAAGAAGTTCAATATCAAGATTATTACCTAAACCAGCAGAATAATAAAAATTGAGTTTGAGCTGATTAAATCCCACTTAAAAGACTTTTGCATAGAGTTTTTTCAATGAGAAGTGTTGAATTTCCAATAGTTATTGAAAAAACTTTATTTCCAATTGGGTGTAGAAAAAGCCCCTTACGAGATAGTATACATTATGAATCATCTTGTATATATTTTGCTGCAAATAACTATCGCTGTATTAAGGCAAACGAAAGACGGTCAACACTTCCTAGAAAACCAAATAACAGATTGCCAGTTCAATTGCCTTTTAAGTAACTTCCCGAATCTGGACAATACGCATTTTTTTGGAAAGATTAAAAGTTAGGCCTTTGTTGATTGAGTACCTAATTGATCAGCTTCCTCGTAGATTCGTTCTTACTCTCTTGAATTATTCATTAATTTTCAAAATCAACACCAAGTCATGACCAGCCGTCATCGAAAATGAGATGACAGCGCCGGAGTAGCGATACATAATTAACTTTTTTTTATGTTATACGGAGGCAAACAGGTTTACGGCCCTCCTGATGGTAAGTGGTTACCGTCGCCTATTGACATCAGCAACACCTGGAGCATTGCTAATGCGTTGCCTGTCGAACCCATAAAGAGCTCTGGCAACCTTACTCACCGCAGTAACACAACACTATTTAAAACAAATAATGTTATTTGGCTGCGATCTTCTGTAAGGCGGAGGTAACGCTCCAGGCGGGCTGCTCCAATTTAGAGCGAGATAATCTCGCTGTGCCCTAAAACGATTTTCACCGTTTGTCATAGAAAGAAAGACACCATACAAAAACGATAAGCTATTCTCTTTTCACCACTTACCGGTGACTAGGGAGTAACTCACGGATAAACTAAAATGGAGGAACTTGCGTTGCTAAACCCACAAAAGTAAGATTTATGTGGTAGATCCATTAAAAATGAAAGGGAAAAGCATTAGATTTTCTGCAATCCCTCTTTTATCTACTGAGAATGGACGCTAGGTCCTAGGACCAACCAACCCCTAGACGCTAAAATGTGTCAACATGTCAATTTTATAGTTTTAAATTTTAGTCGTGTTCAAACGGCCGGCGGTGCTATAGAAATAGAAATCCCCATGGTAGAGACAATCTCTCAGATAACCGATTTGTAGACTTTTTTACCATGAAGTATATATTATGATGAAGTATCCGAGATCGAAATTTATGGAAAGGTATGGGGGAGGCCTACGCCAGAGAAGCGACTACTACTAGTAACTAATTGTCGGTATTTTGCATGCAGAAATATATTTGTAAATGGAAACTAATGTATGTACCGAAAATTGTTTAAAATCTGTAAAAATTCATTGTAGGTAGTAGAAATAAAGGCTATTTTATTTTTTTATTTATTTTATTTATATGATAAAGAATGGGGATAATGGGTATTACTTAAACGGGTGCGATCAGTGCAAGCAAAGCAACGCGCTTGAGGGAGTTACTCGAAACGCATTGACAGAAAATAATGATACGTGTGTGGAGTGGAACTCGTTGCCGGCGTCTGTGTTTCCGAATACCTATAATTTGGGTGTCTTCAAGACCAGAGTGAATAGGTTTCTTCTAGGCAAACGTGCTACACCGTAGACCATCATTACTTAAAATCAGGTGAGATTGTGGTCAAACGTTAGCCTACTTTGTATAAAAAAAAAACACTGAAATATTTTTTCTACTAATTTCATATTCCAACTGCAAAATTAATAGCTGTTCTATTTTTATTTTCATTAACAGTCTCGTATCGCCCGCGTAAATTAAACATGGTGTCCAAAGGTTGTTCATCAATGGACGCCACTGTGAAAGCGGCAGTATTAGCTCTATTACGTAATGAGCCCGCACATCCAGAGTAGGTAAACCTTTTATTCGTGCTTTCTGTTGGTTTAGAGTCTTTGAAGAATTTTAAATTTAAGAGGAAACTGCTGAATATTAGAGCTTTTTCAATTATAGCTCGAAAAAGATCTGCTGAATTTTCAAATAATGAGTCCCGTGAGGAGTGTCTGAACAAACTTAATAATAAGTACTAGCGGAAACTATTTTCTTAAAAACTTCAACTTTCACAGTCCCGTTTAAGAATTGAAGTATTATTTTAAGATATAACCATACAACTTCATCATCATCATTTCAGTCGTAGGATGTCCACTGCTGTTAGGCGTCCCCCACAGATTTAAAAAAATCAAAATCAAAATATTGTTTATTGTTCAAAACAAGGCGCTGTGTTACATGGTTTGGGAACTCTTCTTTTAAGTTGCAATAACCTATGTTAGAAGAGTCCCCTCTTTTCTGTGGTCCGCATAGGAACACTTAAACAATGCCAATCTGTAGTTACTAGAATTAAATATGTAGGTATGTCTGTTGACAACAAAAAAATATAAAAAAATGCCAAACAAAAAAAAAAGATTTCCAGCGCGACTGACCTTGTACAGCCTACAACTAATAATTAAGGGGGATTTAGTAAAATATGCCAACTAAACAGTACTGTGTTTAGTCATCCCTGGTTGTAGCCAGTACCTTGTATCACAGATAACATAATAGCTTGTATGAAACAGCCTACTTTACAACTTAAATATTTTATCTCAAGAGAGACAAAGACACTGAATTGATCAGGTTTGTGGACACAAAGCACTCTACTTGGGATTGCAATGGAACCTTCAGGATCATACATCACCGCACCCTTCAGCATAGCTTTTTTATTTTCCATACATCCTAACGTTACAGAAGTTATCTACGAGTTAAAGCGATGTCGAAAAATTACTACCTATGAAAAATGACTAAGAAAAAAAGACATCACTATGGTTATTTTTTAATTTCCTGAAATACTATGATAAGACGACATTATACACGAGCATACTCGTTTTCTTGTCAATAAACCCAGTTTTCGTTTCGTAATAATTTTTTTGACAATATATTTCAAAAAATAATATTTTTTGCTTATTTTTACAGGTTTCCTTATAAAATCTGCCCTAGCATCAGTTAACGCATTGTTTAACTAATCAATAAACGGTGCTCTATGTAATGCATAAATATTTCTTACCCATAAAACATTTATAAGGATTACTTAACTAATCAATGACTTTATCTCTGCGTGTCTACTGAACTGACAAAATACACTCACCTGATATTTTATAATCTTTGGTATGACAGCCCCACAGTGCTGAGGCATGTGTAAATATGGGGCTGAACCTTCATACTACTGGGATCTTGCTACTCTCTAATGGAAGGACAGAAGGTACCTAAGTATCTATTGCCGGCGGTTTCACTCCGGTTGAATTGCTTTCGACTCTGCAATAAATTATTCTATAGTCACATAAATCTAGTTTTTTGAGAATGTGACGTAATAAATAAATCAATATTCCGGACATAACACACACGGTCAATTGATCCCAAATTAGGCATAGCCTGTACTATGGGTACCTACCAGAGACTGATATTCATAATAAAGAGAAGACACGTTAATTATATCAAATTTATCTGACTTTAAAAATATGGAAGAGGTTCTCAATTCGGCTTATTTCTGCGGGATTGACACTTCTCCTGTAAAACTTTTTTTTTTTACATAATCTCTTGGCATTATGTAAGATTATAGAGCCGCTACGCTCTTGGAATCATATTACGCTCGACTTTCTGTATTCTGAGCGTTCGACTTACCAAAACATTTTTTTGGATAAAACTTTTTTTTTTTTAAGTGAGTGGCCAGTGTCATTCTCCGCTATCTGTCAGGTCAGGGTCTGTATGTAGAGCTTCAGTGTATGCAGCCTGCTCACTGCAATGTGTATCACGGCTTCTAGGAAGCCTAGGTTTTATATTGAATAGGGGAACATGTGCAATTACAATGCGAAAACTATTCATATATTTGAAAACTATACATTTTGGAACTGAAAGGTTTATTATTATTAAGTAACAGTAGGTATGTATGATTTTGCCGTGGTGGCCAAGGCTGAAGAATAGGCCCCTCCATTCCCTCATGTGGATGCCGTTAGAGGCGATTAAGGGAAAAAAGCTAGAGGATGGGCAGCAGCGTCCCCTATTTACAACACCAGCTTTATCTGCGCTCGTCAACCCGCATGCCCAGCGTGGCGAGTATGGGCAAATCCGGGGGGATGCGACGTGATAGGAATTCGAGGCCATGTTCACTGGAAGTCCTCAACTGAAATGATGATGATTTATGAATATTTAGTCTAAATTGTTGATTTTAATACAATTTCGAAAAGGTTTAAAGTATTTGAAAATGATACTGTTAGCAAGTAATCATAATATTTTAAAACTAGAAAATGTTGTTTTGCAAAGTCTCAGAAATAATTGCAATATTTTCCACAGCAATATTCTAAGAATTCCTTTGAGCTTTCTTACTCCGGCGTTAACTTGAAGTTATTTTCTCCTGAGAGAGTATGCTGTAAACATTTTATTTTATGTTTGTCTTCAGGGACACAAGGAATTGCTTTTGGTTATTTTAAAATATGTTTTACAGTCCCTAGATAAGTAAAAAAACACTTATGCATTAAGAAGCCAGACACACTCTTCACATTATGCAGGTACAGTCGACCAATTTGATATTTTATTTATTTATTATTTTAAGACCTCTGTAGAACCTTTTAACACTAAATCTACGGCGCAACGCGTCATCGCTGGATCTGCCACTAATAGATCTGCCAGATAAATTACTATAATGTGACGTTTAATACGAGTCAGAGGATTATCAGCTTTGTGATCACAAGAATTAGTAAATGTACTGATAAGTAAATTGTAGGTATACGTGTGTATTATAATGTCAACCTGTTAACCATCCTAATTTTTATAACATTTATAGTAATATAAAAATGCGAAAGTGTGTTTGTTTGTGTGTTGGTTTGTTGTTCCTTCTTTCAGGCAGCAACGGAGCAACGGATTGGCGTGATTTTTAGTATGGTGTAGGTAATAGTGGAGGCACGCGAGCGACGCTGATGTCGCGGGTGGAAACTGGTGCAAAATAAAAAACAACTAGCCATCATGTACAATTTAAAGATTGGTCGACAAGTAAACGATTTCTCAACAAAAGGGAATGATGTCGAAAAGTATCTATGGATGCCTAGGTACACATTAAAGTTGTTGACTGTACATAGGTACTTATAACCTTTTGTTTTACTATTGTTTGTAATTGATTAGTGTTTTACATAAATTGGATGCTGGAATATTCTTAATTTGCCAAAGTTATAAATAGCTGAAAAAATATTTTGTAGAAAAGCTAAATTTATGTACCTGCCATCTAACGTCGATTGCATGAACTTAACAACACCTGACGGACACAACAGCCTACGTATTCTTTCAAACTTTTATGTTCACATGGCATTTTCTTTTACTGACTTCGCAGTGGTGACGATAGATGGCAGTATTTATGATTTTAAAAATACGCATAGATTTTATTTATAGACACAATTTTTTTTCTCATTCGCTGTGATGATGCTACAATCGAACTCCTATGGATGGATGGATAGATTATAGTCAGGAATAGCACATAGACTACTTTTATCTTCGTAGGTACCACGCGTGCGAAGCCGCGGGCAGAAGCTAGTCTTCCATAATTATTCTAAGGGATTCATAATTATGGCTATTGCTTCATATGAAACTATTTTCGGGAGAGAATATCTAATACAATGTGATGGGGTGTTGCGTAGCAGCACCTTTATCTATGGGGTGATGGGTATCTACATAATTTCTGACCTAGACAGCTGTCAGATCCAATTCCCATCTGATTGTAAACCAGATCCATTTGGTGGCGAACTGGGATAAACACGCAACGGTATTGCTTGATTGGAGATGGCTGCTGGGTTTACATGCCGCTACTCTTGTTATAACTCACTAGTTTCTCATTTTAAACTCGCTGGCCTCTCATTTTGACGAAATTCCACTTTAGACGTCTCACTTTGGCATCACTCAAGTCTCACATTGTACTCACATGATGAGTTGATCAGTTTTATTATTAAGATCAAAACATCAACTAATGTCATCATCATCAGCCTGTTGAAGTTCACTGCTGGTCATAGGAGCTCAAGCTAAAGACGTCGTGGAACTCTTTGGGGAGAAAGAGTTCCACGACGAACGGTCTTGAGCCTATTCCACCTACCGACTTCCTTCACAATGTCATATTATGAAGGTTGCGGGTAGCTAAATATCAACTAATTTAGTGAAACTAAAAATTGGAAGATTGACGACTTAGAATACCAGGGTCAGTTTCTATATTAACATTTTTTTTTTATACAACTAAGCTAGCAAACAAGCATACGGCCCACATGTTGGTAATTACCGTAGCCTATGTACGCTTGCAATACCAGAGGCATCACGCACGCGTTGCCGACCCCTCAAAAAGTTCAAAACGCCCTTTTTGAAGAACCCCATACTGTAGTCCTTAGGGAAAACCTCAGCAGCAAATAATACTACTTACTAGATTTCTATTAGTTAACTGAAAATACCTCTTTTATTTGGCTACACGTTTAAAACAATTAAGCCTAAAAGTCAGAGGAACACGGGAATTCATACCGGAATCCTCTACATTGTCTAGAAAATCATGTTTTTTTAATGGTTTAAGTCGCGCAACGGGCTATGGAGAGAGCTATGCTAGGAGTTTCACTACGTGATAAGATCCGAAATGAGGAAATTCGTAGAAGAACCAAGGTCACCGACATAGCTCTCAGAATTAGCAAGTTGAAGTGGCAGTGGGCAGGCCATATAGCTCGCAGAACCGATAACCGTTGGGGAGTAAAGGTTCTCGAATGGCGAACACGAACCGGGCGACGCAGTGTTGTGATGGTTGCGGGAAGTCGGTGGATGGAGAAGGCTCAAGACCGTTCGTTGTGGAACTCTTTAGGGGAGGCCTATGTCCAGCAGTGGACTTCTACAGGCTGATGATGATGATGATGATGAGTTTCAATAGTAAATGACTGTAACGCGCCGGCAATCAATGGAGACGTTGCGGCGTTATTCAAGTGTCGCGACTGTCGGGCGACGCTGTATCGCTTTTATATCGCTGAGCGATGCCAACATGCTATCGACTGAAAGGTGGTGAAGCTTCTGATCCGACGATAAAATGATGTTGTTGATTTATTTATTATTTCGTCAATACTTCTGTATCATTGGTTGTATAAGCTCACCTTTCTATAAGTTTTTAATCTTCTTCGCAAGCTTTTTTGTTTATTATGTGATTTTAGTGTTTATTTTTTTTTGGAGGAGGTAGGGCACTGCGAGATTTTCTCGCTCAAAATTGGAGCAGCCCGCCTGGGAGGTACCTCCGCCTTACAGAACATCGCAGCCAAATAACATAATTTGTTTCAAATAGTGTTGTGTTCCTGCGGTGAGTAAGGTTGCCAGAGCTCTTTTAGGGGGAGGGGTTCGGCAGGCAACGCATTAGAAATGCTCCAGGTGTTGCTGATGTCAATAGGCGACGGTAACCACTCACCATCAGGAGGGCCGTAAGCCTGTTTACCTTCGTATAACATAAAAATGTACATACATTTACTCATTCCTATTGCCTCTTACTGTTTACCTATAGTATAATGTATGACTGTTTTATCTTCCCAAATAAATAAATAAGCCTAATATTTCGACAGTTTTTTTTTTGTCTCAAACGGAGGAGGTCACATACCTACTATGTTTTGTGAAAAAACGAACTTCAAAATTTAAAGACATTTGCATGAAAGGAGTCTTTTAGAGGCGCACTTTAATCCTTTCACTACACTTATTCTTTCACGGACGTTCATAGGCCCTTTTAAGGGCCACCATACCTCAACCTGGTCACTGACCAAGATGATCAAAAATCACGACAAGCAAGCATGAGCATCATTATGAAGTAGGGCATAGCGAGATTTTCTCGTTCTAAATTGGAGCAGCCCGCCTGGTGAGGTACCTCCGCCTTACAGAAGATCGCAGCCAAATAACATTATTTGTTTCAAATAGTGTTGTGTTCCTGCGGTGAGTAAGGTTGCCAGAGCTCTTTAGGGGGAAGGGGGTTCGGGGTTGGCAACGCGTGCGTGATGCCTCTGGTATTGCAAGCGCTCAAAGGCTACGGTAATCGCTTACCAACAGGTGGGCCGTATGATTGTTTGCCACCTCAGTTGTATAAAAAAAAAAAGCATCTTTAATAGATGTATGGCCTTACTTGCTTATTATTTTCTATCCCACTAATATTATAAATGCGAAAGTTTGTGAGAATGTTTGTTATTCAATCACGCTGTAACGGCTCAACCGATTTCGTTGAAACTTGGAATATAAAGAGTTCTTTACCTAGAATAGCATATAGACTATTTATGTATGTACCACACGAGTGAAGCCGTGGACGGTAGCTAGTACCCAATACTGCAGACTATGAAGCGATCATGAAGCGATACCAAGCCGATATCACAACCAGAGTGGGCAGCGAACTTGAAAGCCGAGTAGTTCAGTCGCACGGCAGTCGTCGCAGCTCCCACTCGGGCGCACCCGTGTTTGTGTTACAGCTTACTAGATACCGGTGTTTGTGACATTTTGTGAAAAAAAAAGTTTAATTGTTTGTTGTTTTGGATCTATGGTGAGTCGAATTTTAGAAAGAAAGAAAGAAAGAAAATACTTTTATTCGTAGCATTAACCTTAAAATTACCCAACACCTTATGGATTAAACTATGCAAACTAAGACTAAGAAAGAGAAAGAAAGAAAACTTAAATGCTACGAAAAGGCGTCCGACTCAGCATTATGTTGTGATAGCCATTGAACATGGCCATCACAACGCTGATCTTCCGTCGGAACCGGAAACCAAACACGTCACGTACACTAACACGATACATACATAAAGAAAACACGAAGCACGAAAATGTAACTAACATTTACAATACAAAATATACAACAACATTTGGAACACACAAAACTAAAACAAACAATTAAAAAATTATAGTAAAAAACAACAGAAAAGGAAACAGAACAAGCGTAAATTTTAGTTAATGCCTTTGTATATAGAAGTAGGTTTTCATTAAAACATAGATTATTTTTTTTTATTTATTTATTTGGACACACATTACACATTACAAGCATACAATATAATACTTATTAACAAAGTAGTTTTGATCTGGCTTGAACCGTAACTTATGTGCGTACTGCTAAAACAATTTAAGATCATCAAGCGGACAAAAAGCGTTGGGAGAACTTAACTTATCGATAATAATATAATATAAAACAAGACTAAACAACATCAGAAACATACATAAAAATCTAAGATTACCTATTATCCTGGACACCGCCGGAAGCATCAGGTGCCATTAAAATGGAGGATGTCTTTCAAAGTTTAAACAAATTTATTTAATTTAGAGTAAAATATATCTAGCTCAATATTCGTCTTTACTGCAATGTGCAATAAGGACAGAGTTATTAAGTTTCCAAGTCCTTTTTAAATTAATTTGTATTGAAAACTTTTCTACCTAGAAGTTCCATACATTTTCTTACAAATTTAATCAGATTAGATGCCTAAAAAGACATATTTTTTCCTTCTATTTAACTCCAGTTTGATGCTAGAAGTGCTAGAATGCTAGTATCCTGGATTCTGTTCTTACCATGCTGGTCATCATAATCCAGGAGTTTCTTCTTCTGTCGTGTCGATGGTTCAGGGGGGCTAAATCTTTTTGGACCAGTAATCCAGGAGTGAGATTTGCAATTTGGTATTGCTTTGTAAAAACCTTAAACAGGAAGCTCTATAAATATACTAGATTCTGTTCATCCTATGCTGGTTATCAGACCCTGGAGTATGGACTCCAGTTTGTCGAATTTTAATTATTTGAGATAAACCAAATGTTCCAAACTAGAAGCATGCCCGAGATCCCTTTAAAACGGGTTCAGAGCTGATGAATACCGCTTATCAGCTTGTAATCGGAACATTAGTTTCAAAAACACTTATACAAACAGACACACTAGGCCTAAGAATTATAACAATCTTTTTTTTAATTATCTGTTGTCTATGGCTAAAAATTATACTAAGATACATATCATAGAATGCACCAAAATTTAAAAGTTTTGCTAAGCTCTCTTCATTTCAAACTCAATTTATTTTGTAAACAGACAACAAACCCGTAACCGCGGTTAGGTACCTACTCATACAAAAGATTTAAACGCGCTTCTTCTAAATTTTCATTTGATCAAAGGAATTTTCGCTAGCAGGAGCCTACAGTTTCACTTGCATTTGAACCTGTGATAAAAATGTCTTTACACGTTTGCGTGTGGCATTTCATATCAGCTGCCATCGCCCTGACCTAATTTTCTCATTTTTTTTATTTTAGTATAGTACTAAAAACCAGTTTAAACAAACATAATATTGACTTTTTTTAAGTAACTATTACGTGCTATCCCGATAGGAGCAAATTTTTCGCTTAATTGTCAATTTAGTTTTTTAAGACCTTTGAAAATACGGCAATTTTAATTGAAACAACACCATGCTAAAATCAGCTGTTTTGGAATTATCAGTTCAAACGCAATTAAAGAAAAAAAATCATTTTCATTCTATTTTTCTTTTTGTTGTTTTTTTTTATTCGTCTTAATGGGAAGGCTAAAGTCCGAGACCACACTGCCTAGATTATTTTTGTTGATAGAATAACACCTTTTTGGGATAGTATACTAGTTACGGAAAACGTTGTACAATGTTATAGAAGGTTGGACTTTCATTGGCTGTAATAAAAGCGCCTACGTCAAACTTAATTTGTCTTACTAAAATTTCCTCACATTTATCACGAATATCTTATTATCCACCCACACATCAACTTACCAATTGTACGAGCACAAAATTATTACCTCATTGATTAAACTGGTCTGACGGCAGGTAGGTCAATAACAAAGACCTACTTTTTTATCCGACTTCAAAAAGGAGGCGCTCAGTCGTTTATTATGTTACTTGATATCTTTGGCAATTATGCCGATTTTGATGATTCTTTCGCTGGTGTATAGAGAATAATTTCAGAATTGTCCCGTATAAAATGTATTTCTGAGAGATTTATACTTGATCCGTACAATAGTAGTGGAGGGATTTGCCAATACTAGCCACGCTGGGCATGCGGGTTGGCGAGCGTGGATAAAGAAATTGTTGACAGGGAACGCTGCTGGCCATCCCCTAGCTTTTCGTCCCTTAATCGCCTCTTACGACATCCATAGGTAGTAATGGATGGGAATATTCATCATCACGGCAATTTTTTGATAGGGCAATCAAAAACAAAACGCATCCTTAAACTTAAAATGGGCTATTCTTTTTGTTTTTAAAAGGGTTTTATAGAATTATTGAAATCTACTGCACATTCATTTTGTGTTCAAAACTTTAACACTCAACCTTAGGCTGAAATGACCATTCTTAAGCCTAAAAAAGTATCGCATGTCAATAACAATAAAAATATACTATAAACAACAACCAATGGCCTAGCTGTTTTCTAAAACAATCTCTTACACGGCACATTGCAAAATCACGTCATTTTTTTTATATCTCTATATCATTCACGCTACCACATTAAAGGTAGGCATTAACTGTATCGTAAATGATCAAACTCTTTGTAATGATAGGTCTCGGTCGTAATTCTTACGAAGCTATGAAATACCTAAAATGACTTTTCGGTTATTAATTTGCCTATGGCGAGAGGTGCGATGATAAAAGGAAGCTGAAGGCACGGATGTTCTAACTGATAAATAACCAATCTTACCTGAACTACGGAGTAATAAAAACTATGACAAATGGGAGTTCACGTTATATTGGATTTCAAATGTAACTGTTGTTAATGTTCTCAAGTCGGATGTTTTTTTTTTTGTGCGTATGTTACTCGATATCTCCGCCAATACTAAACCGATTTTGATAATTCTTTCGCTGGTGTATAGAGTATGATCCCAATGTGATCCCATAGTAATTAAATTCCTGAGGCATTGCTACTTGTCCCGTAAAACTTTAAAAAACTGAATTTTTGAACGTTTTTGTAGACTGTGGTATGGTATGATTATCCCCGCGACTTCGTTCGGTTGCTGCTATTTTTACATAAACTTTAACCTTAGGGGTTATGTGTCTGGAATTCTTTTCTGTGCACCCAAACATTACAACAGGAAGCTACCCTGCAAATATCATACCCACTCTTAGGACTTTTGGTTAGGCTCTGCATTGATTGTCAAAGAGAATAAAACCACCACTTTTAATATTCAGGAATTTGAAGTCGGTTTTCAGTTTTTGTAAAAAATATCTTATTACTTATTTAACCAAATAATTCCTGTCTTTGTACATCTCTACGCATCAAAAAAATTTTTTTTTGTTCATTTAGTGTGTTCGAGTCCCGGCATAGGCAAGTGACGTTTTTAAAATGTTATAAAGCAGTATCACTGGCTTTAAAAATTGATGGCAACCTCGCTTACGTAAAACTTCTTTAATATTTAACTCCATATAGAATGGCCGCGGGACACAGTGTATAATAAAATAAACGATGCCTGGGTATTTTCAGAAAACCGTTGCAAGGACGTTTTATCAACAATGAATTTACAGCCGCCATATAACGGTTGGCCGTGGTGGCCCCGGCTGAAGAATAGGCCCCTCCATATCTACCTATCCGCGGATGTCGTAAGAGGCGACTAAGGGAAAAAGCTAGGAGATGAGCAGCAGCGTCCCTCATTTTAACAACGATAGCTCTAACTGCGCTCGCCAACCCGCATGCCCAGCGTGGTATGGGCAATTCCCCCCACATGATAAGGATTCGCTCTGTCTGTGGGGGAGGCCATGTTCAGCAGTGGACGTCGTACGGCTGAAATGATTATGATATAACGGTAGCTGCTTCCTAAAAGGAGATCCTCAAGCATTTTAATTTGTTTTAATAGTATCTGTGAGATTCGGCCGCGTACTGCCGCTGTTATGATGAAGAAAGTAGCTCTTCACATTCTACCGTTATAAATGTACAGTTGGCATAAATAACACCCAAATTATAACATTGCCACAAATGTTTTACATTTTTTAATTATTATTTTATTATTATTATTAATTTATGTCATGTCCATATGTTTAAAATTAATAACTTAAAACATAAAAGATTTATCCAGGGCAGGCAACGCATTAGCAATGCTCCAGGTGTTGCAGATGTCAATAGGCGACGGTAACAGCTTACCATCAGGTGGGCCGTAAGCCTGTTTGCCTCCGTATAAAAAAAAAATCACATCACATTACACAAAATTAAAAATGAAATCAAAATAAAATCACATAAAATCAATAACAAAACCCTTTCCCTACTTGACGAAGATATTGCGATACTGTTCTGAACCCAGCATTACCTGCATCCACTTCGCTTGGATCGGACAGTCCGGTCGCAAAACAATCATCTGCAGGATGCCGTTGCTGCTGACTCGCGTACGCTGGAAAAGGGAAGCGACTTTCTTGCGCATGAAAGCCGTCCATCGTAATTATAATGTACTCTGGAATATATCTCAGCTTAAATATATAGTATAACATAAATGTAAACTATACCAGAGCCGTTGGCCGTGGTGGCCCCGGTGGAAGAATAGGCCCCTCCATTCTCCTACTCGTTGATGTTGAAAGAGGCTACTAAGGGAAAAAAGCTAGGGGATGGGAAGCAGCGTCCCCTATTTTCACAAAGATAGCTCTAACTGCGCTCGCCAAACTGCGTGCTCAGCGTGGTGAGTATGGCCAAATTCCCCCACATGATAGGAAGTCACTCCGGAAATCTGTGGTCGATGTTCAGCAGTGGACTTTAAACGGCTGGAATGATGAAAAAAAATAATGTGTTTCCGAATACCTATAATTTGGGTATCTTCAAGAGTAGAGTGAATAGGTTTCTTCTAGGCAAACGTGCTACACCGTAGACCACATCGTCACTTAACATCTGGTGAGATTGTGGTCAAACGTTAGCATATTTTGTATAAAAAAAAAAAATGATGATGTTGATACCAAAATCGGCTTATCAGAAAAAACCTAGTTTTTATAATTACAAACATCCAAAGATCCGCACATCCTCACAAAATTTCGTATTTATAATGTTATTAGGATAAATAGGAAGGTGCAGAAATAGTTATAGAAAAATAAAAACTTCCCCCTTGTTCATTTCAAAAGAAAACCGGAAGATCTATTTCAAGCAAGAAATCGATAAAAATAATTTAATACTGCTGCTAACTCTACCTACTCGAAGTACGTGTGCATAACAGCACGCTTCGGTAGTCACTCGACCGATACATTTTTATACGAGATCGTACAGTCGGCTTGTTTGCTTGTCGTGCCACTGAATCTTTCTTGGTCTTTGTTAGGTCAGAGACCAGGTTGAGGTATGGTGGCCCTGAAAAGGGCCTATGACTGTCCGTCAGTGAAAGAATTAGTGTAGTGAAAGGACCTTCTTTTTGTCGTGTCACTGATTCTTTCTTGGTCTGTGTTAGGTCAGAGACCAGGTTGAGGTATGGTGGCCCTGAAAAGGGCCTATGACTGTCCGTCAGTGAAAGAATCAGTGTAGTGAAATGACCTTCTTTTTGTCGTGTCACTGATTTTTTCTTGGTCTGTGTTAGGTTAGAGACCAGGTTGAGGTAAGGTGGCCCCGAAAAGGGCCTATGACCGTCCGTGAGTGAAATAATCAGTGTAGTAAAAGGATTAAAGTGCGCCTCTAAGAGGCTCCTTAAAAAAGGTACAATCAGGTACAGTTACTATCCGCTTTATCACCCTAAGGTATACAAGGTAATTCATCGGTAAACCATCTCGAAAAAGGCATAATCTTTTAACAAAAAGAAAAAATATCAGCGAGAAAAAAAAACAATATATTTTACCCCCATCTTGTTAAAATAAGCTATTTTTGGTCATTTTTTTATCTATATAAGTCATAATTAAACGTACGTGAAATTCGACATCAAGATTCGAGATTCGAGATCCGAGATCGATATGAAATAATAAGGTTGACTTCGCCGAGAATAGAGATCAAAATGGGTTCCAAGTTCTAGCAAGCTCTAGACTTGACTTTTTGATAGAATCTACTAGCTATTACAAAGATAAAAAGTCGCTGACTGTATCTTCGTACTATAACATATTCTGTGGCAGGATGCGCATGTGTGACTGACGGTTTTTGTTGGAAATCTCTTCTAGATGGTATCAGATCAGTTATCCAATGTTACGGGGTACATTTAAATTATGAGTATTCTTTAAGCTAATATTACAAATGCGCAAGTTTGTGAGCATGTTTGGATGTTTGTGGTTCAATCACGCCGTAGCGGCTCAATCAATTTCGATTATACTGGGAATAGATAAAGGTAGTTCTTTACGTTAAATAATTCACTCTCATCACATTATTTTGTCTAATTCACTCACATTCCTCATACATGCTCGTCGGCTTAGAGCACCTACTCTTGACCGATTTAAAATTGACGTATCCCAAAAAATTTCAACGCAGTTGTCATTCGAGCTTAAAGGGTCGTCGGCGCTTCGAACCACAGAACAGAAAAAACTGTTTTTTTTCTATTCTGTGCTTCGAACTAATTGACATCCGAAAATGTCATCCAGACGATAAGTGGCTCGGCAGCGCAGCTGCCAATGCATCCCTGTATCTAGGGAAAGGTTCGATTACCAACTGGGTCGAAAAATTTTGAAGATTTTAAAATATAAAGAAAGAAAGAAAAAGAAAGAAAATACATTTATTTTGGACACACAAGCACAGCACAAACTAATGAAATTAAAAATAAAGACACAAGGTACAGGTTACAATACAAAAGGTAGGGAGGAAACAAAACAAAAGTAGGTAGGAAGTAACAAAACTAGGGTATTCATTAGTCCGTACCGATGCATGCGTGAGCCAAAAAAGGTTCCATCTCAGCATTGATGCCGCACACGAAGTGTAGCGGCGCTGGTTTTCAGATGGAACCCTTTACGGCGACCTCACGATCGTAGTGTGACTTTGTATATGGGATTTGCCGTAAGAATTTTTTTCATCATGACAGGTGGTTGGATGTTGAATGTATCTCAAATGGTTTTTGCTTGATGTTATCGGTCTGTTACCTAACGTTACGTTTTTGTGCGACTTTTTATGGTAATTCTTACTTTTAATCTTTTTACTGATCTGTTTAGTGCTTTATATTCATTTCATAGAAATGTACACAGATTTTTATGATATACTCTATGGCTTACAGAGTTTTTGACCCTATATTTGGTCTTCTGAGAAACTGTAACCGCTTAAAGGCTCTTTTCAGGACCACCATACCTCAACCTGGTCACTGACCTAATACAGGTGGCCAAGAAAAAGTCAGTGACACGACAAGCAAGTATAGTTATTATCTGTGCATCTGATTGAACTTTAACTGTATGTATGAATGAATTCCATCAAACATAGGTACATACAGTTTGTACCTACATCAAAACTCATAAAATAACCAATTTTGAGATCATACAAACAAAAGTTTATATAGCTATTTACCAAATTTATTTCGTGCAATTAGACATAAAATCTTTTCTAAGTCACCTTTTTAGGAAATTCATTTCTACCGCAGTTACCTCATACATAAATTAAAATTCCCGTTAATAATCGAGTTCACCAGTTATTTCATCATAGTGTGGAGTTTAATATCTATGGCTGTTTGACAAGGCTTTTAATAGTCTGCCTTGCTAATAGAATATGATGGCAGAAGCCCCCCTATTCACTAAGAAGTTGCGACATAAACTCATTTTCAGATATTCACTCTTTTACATCCAAGCATTGCAAATCTTGTAGTCAACTATAACGATAGTAAAAAGACCAAAAACAGCTGATTAGAAAAAAATTGTAAGTATGAAAAACGTTGTTTTTTTGTTTCCGCTAAGTATTTTTTTGTATTTAAATAGAATTTCCCTTCAAGTTTCGCACCACGTTGTACACACCTGCGTCGAACGGACGCAGTTAAGTGCATGTTCTTTTATACATTTTATGTTAAGCTATTTTATTTTATTTTAGCCTTTTTAGTATGTGATGAACGTTTTATGGATCGTTTGATAGTGCGCGAGTAAAGTTATGGTATTTTTTGTGGCTTGTCCTGAATACTTATTGATCCGTGGGAAGTGGGGTACAAAGGTAAATAACTTAGACTTTTACGATTATTCCCTACTACAGTAAGTTACTACTCAATGAATGAGGATAGTAAACATATTGGGCTGTTTTATACATTTAAAACATTTACGCTTTTTTTTCTTTTGGTTTTCTAAAATCTCTATCACAAGAGTTAACCTCTAGCTCATACAAACTTATAAACTTTAAGTCCACGATATATTTAAGTCATTCATTATTCATTAATTACTTACATAAGATTTATTTTCTTTTATGATGCTTCATTATCAAAAACACTCCTTAGTCTTACCCTCCTAGTAGGTATTCTTAGTTTAGTTGTTTAGAAAATGCTGTTATTTTTTCTTTGAATTCCACAACTTTTTAGAAACTCGTATCTTTAACCTAAGCCGAGTTCAAACGGCGAAACATATATTTCTTTTAAAATGTATTTCAAAATTAGCCTTAACTCTTCTAAATCAAGTCAAAAAGGAGCAAAATTCAATTGCAAACAAACGACGAGTGTGAGAAATACACTCAGCTCAAAATACGGCGGTAATTTCCGTATTCTGAAATTGTGATCAATCCTGTATCGTGACTTAAAGTAACTACAATTTTTTTAAACAGCTTTTATACTATTTTATATCATTCATTCTGCAATATCAGCTTTTGCCCGCGGCTTCGCTTGCGTGGTAATAAAGATGAAAAGTAACCTATATGCTATTCCAGACTATCGATCTAACGCTGTGCCTTTCAGCAAAATCCGTTCAGCCGTTTTGGCGTGATTGAACCACAAACATCCTCACAAACTTTCGCATTTATATAAATAATAATATAAAATAATGTGAATGATGTGTTCACATCACTCACTATATTTTTGTTAGCCTATCGTCAAACATTGTAGTCTTTTAAATACCTACCTACAAATATGTCACACTCTTACACAACGCCCTTTTTAAGTATACCCTAATTTGTTGACAACGGGGCTGATTGTACTTTAAGAACCACCTATAAGATTTGTTATGTAATTTTTAAGTGTAATTGTTTGTTGTCCTGAATAAATAAAAATAAAAACTTATAATATTAGTAGGATTGGTAGGTACCTCAGTGTCCCACACATAATTGGTCTCCGCAGCTTCCCGGCACTATAGAATAAATACTACCACTACCGTACCGGAATAGTTGTTAAAACGGTACGTGCTACCAGACGGCTTCTGTACCGCTTTCGACGTGCTTATTTGTACCTATTATTATCCATCTGGTGTCTAATAGAGCCTGTCTATCTAATTCTGTTATATTGTAGACTAGCTTCATCTGTGGTTTCACTCGCATGGAGTCACATATAGATAAAGGAGACCTTTAACTGTTCTAACTCAAACTTCAATATTTTTTTGACATAAGGGTGGGAGGGTTTGGGGTTGGCAATGGAATTGCAAGCGTTCATAATATACGGTAACCGCTTACCAACAGGTGGGCCGTAAGCTTGTTTGCCGTAACCGAACGAAGTCGCGAGGATAACCATACCATACCAGTCGACAAAAAAAATCAGCAAGTCGTGATTTCAAGAGATGATGACGTTTTTTTTAAGTTTTACGGGACAAGTAGCAATCTCTCAGGAATTAAATTAATATGGGACCACTCCGGGATCATACTTTATACACCATCGAAAGAATTATCAAAATCGGTTTAGTATTGGCGGAGATATCGAGTAAAATAAACACAAAAAAATAAAAAAAATACAGTTTACTTGAGAACCACCTCCTTTTTGAAGTCGGTTAAAAATAAAAAAAAATACAGCCGACTTGAGAACCTCTTCCTTTTTGAAGTCGGTTAAAAATGTGAACATTCATCAATAAAATAATTATCATTCGATTTTTTTAAATTTTGATAAGACTTTGTTCATCTTTGTTAAAGCTTTTGTTCATCTTAGTTTTAGTAGTTTTTTGCTTTTTTGTAAGCTTTTTACTTTTGTAATAAGTGTAGCGAAAAAGCTTCTGAAAGCACCAACAAGAAACGATGCGATGAGTGAGTATTTAGTTTTTTTTTGTAGAAAATTTCAACGCCTTAGTTCTTACTGCAGTTTAAGAATACCATAAAGATTACTTTTTTTAATCCTACTTACCTTTACGCCACATAATTGCAAAGTAATGTGATTAGAGAGCAATGAAATTTTCCGCCTAAGCGTCAATGGTGCAAAAACGGAGCAAAAAAGGAAAAATGTAACAAAGTTGCACTGATTTAACTTAATGAATGTACTTACCTAAGCATTCCTGGAACACGGTAGACTGTCTTTCTATGGGAGTAGCTTGAAGAATGTGTTAGAGCGCAGTCTGCTTGAAGGCAAGCATTCACCAAACCTTCATCATCCACCCAGTTCCAGCAACCATTCCGTCGGTTGATCAGGTGGGGGACTTTCAAACACTGCATCGTACGGTTCGTGGTTGCCATTCAAGAACCTTTCATCGGTTGATCAGGTGGGGGTCCTTTGTACACTGCGTCGTCCGGTTCGTAGTCGCCGTTCAAGAACCTGTTGTTGGTTGATCAGGTGGGGGGCTTTCCAACATTGCGTCGTACGGTTCGTGGTTGCCATTAAATAACCTTTCATTGGTTGATCAGGTGGAGGGCATTCCAACACTGCGTCGTCCGGTTCGTGGTCGCCATTCGAGAAACTTTAGTCCCCAACGGTTGTTGGTTCTGCGAGCTATATAGCCTGGCCACTGCCACATCAACTTGCTTATTCTGATTGCAGTCTTACTAAGAGTTATTTAATTATGTACTCAATAGGAGTGATTTAATTATTTAACTCGATAGTAGAGCCATGTGCTCTATCTGGTCGTATAAGGAGGGATCTATAGTACGCTAACAGCATTTTAATTGAAGTAGAAACTGTCTCATATAATTTGTATAGTTATTTTGTTTACGAAGTCTCGTGATTGATTATAATTTGAATCTTATATCAATGATATAAAGGCTACCATTAGCGTCGTGAGATGGAATAACTATCCATTGAAGAACCACCTACTAAAAAGTGAATAAGTTTTATCATAATTCGATTTGTATTCGAAAACAAATGTGTATTATGTGAATGAAGAACTATAAAATTGTACTATAATCGTAGTCGAGTAAGTCGATAATATTATAAATGCGAAAGTTTGGGTTGATGGGTGGATTTGTTTGTTACTCAGTCACGCCAGAACGGCAAGATGCATCTGGACAAAATTTGGCACAGAGATAGAATATAGTCTGGAATAGCACACTGGCTTCTGTCTATCCTCGTAGGTTTTTTTTTTATGTTATACGGAGGCAAACAGGCTTACGGCCCTCCTAATGGTAAGTGGTTACCGTCGCCTATTGACATTAGCAACACCTGGAGCATTGCTAATGCGTTGCCTGTCGAACCCCCCTAAAGAGCTCTGGCAACCTAACTCACCGCAGGAACACAACACTATTTGAAACAAATAATGTTATTTGGCTGCGATCTTCTGTAAGGCGGAGGTACCTCCCCTGGCGGGCTGCTCCAATTAAGAGCGAGAAAATCTCGCTGTGCCCTACCTCCTCCGAAAAGTTACTCCGGTACTCCGCAAGTCACGGGTAGCTAGTAAATAAAATAATAAACGCAATTTAATGCAGTCACACTTACTACTACGCATATTTTATTTTTAAATCATGCTGAGATGAATCCTTTTTAATGCCGCAGGTTTGAACACGCGATGCTGCCAACCCTATACTTAGGCCCCATTCCCACTAAAGTCTAATCACACATCTCCCAAATATGATGGGACAAAGACGCCCCGCTTCAGCGTTCCTAATTTGAATATAATAGTCAACGGCTCCCAAGATGGCCGACAATATGGCGGCAATTTATATGCAAAAGTCGGGAACGAAAGGGCTAATGTAAGTTTATGGAAATTATTGAAATGGACAAAACGTATCATGCATTTATGCATGAATTCCATAGTAATGTACTAATAGCAATGGTATTTGCATGGGAGCATTTATGCATATTTAATTAGCAGGGTTTTTATAGCCAATAGACAGTTGAGTATAAAATGCTACGGTATAACTTTTTTATAGTTTGTGTTGTTTTTAAGATTCAAAAAAAAAAAAAAAAGTTTATTGGAACATTTACAAAGATACAGTAAAATATTGGGAAAAACGATGATGACTGCAGTAGTTGTTAAAACTGTGTCGCAGCCACCAACGCCCACCTCCTTAGACTAAGAACAGTTTGTTCCTAACAGAATACAGGTAGGTACTATAGATAAGAAAAAAATGAAAAAAAAACTTTGAAAAAAGTTTTATAGTAATGCCATCCAATGATGCAGCAAAATGAACCAAAAGAATCATCGAATATTTTATAAGGAACGTGGTAAGTTATGTTCAGAATTAGCAAGTTGAAGTGGCAATGGGCAGGCCATATAGCTCGCAGAACCGACAACCGTTGGGAAGTAAAGGTTCAAAATCAACCAATAGATTCGTACTTTGCTTTTTCTTCATGCGGCTATAGTGTCACTGCCGCCACATCTGGCCTATAATATTGTGATCGCCTCTTCGCTTAGTCTATTGTTATTTTACTCATTCAGTAAGATCAAATGCTACTTTTTTCGTTCCTATCTCAAGGCAGGTGCAAAACGAAAATTAAGTAAGTAAACTGTTTATAGATTTTTTACAGGCTTCATAAATATGCTCGCTTCTTTTGTTTCATGTTAGAAAAGGACTGTATATATTGTATATAACACTTTATATAACACTTCAACTTGAGAGCTGTTGACTCGATAAAGTTAGTACTGATTATGAATAACGGGATAAATTTCTATTTTTTTTTATGATTTGTTACAATACCTTTACACAAATGAGTAAGGTTGCCAGAGCTCTTTAGGGGGGAGGGGTTCGGCAGGCAACGCATTAGCAATGCTCCTGGTGTTGCTGATGTCAATAGGTGACGGTAACCACTTATCATCAGGTGGGCAGTAAGCCTGTTTGACTCCGTATAACATAAAAAAAAAAAAATTAAGCAGTTACTTACCTACCCTATAAAGTTTTTAATTATTTCCGAAAATACGATATTGTCCTCAATTCTTTATGAAACTACTCAACGGAAACACGCATCTTCAGATAGATTTAACGGACGAGGTCTTAATCTAGATCAATAACTGTATCACAAAATTATTCAGATAGTCAATCTTAATCCGTAGTTTAGGTACCTAAGAAGCGGTCACCATCATAAGACGGCTGTAAATGATCATCATCAGCCTGAAGAAGTCCACTGATGGACATACGCATCCCCCAAAGAGTGTCGCGACGAACAGCTTTTAGCCTTCTTCATCCACCGACATCCCGCAACATTCACTATGTCTTCGTTATATCGAGGTTCACCTACCAACACTGCGTCGTCAGCATCGCGGTCGCCATTCGAGAACCTTTATTCCCCAACGGTTCCCGGTTCTACGAGCTATTATGGCCTCTCTACTGCCACTTCAACTTGCTTACTCTGAGCTACGTGTGTGATCTTAATTCTTGATAGAACTACGAATTACGAAGAACTAATTTACGAAAAAAAATATCATGAAAAAGCTAAATTTGCTATAATCCAGGGAGGAAATAAGGGTGTACGCTTGTTTTAAGGGTGCGGATAATAATACTCTTTACCTATTTATTAAGCAATATTATATAGGGCAAAATTTAGGAGGAGGTAGGGCATGGCGAGATTTTCTCGTTCTAAATTGGAGCAGCCCGCCTGGGGAGGTACCTCCGCCTTATAGAAGATCGCAGCCAAATAACATTATTTGTTTCAAATAGTGTTGTGTTCCTGCGGTAAGGTTGCCAGAGCTCTTTAGGGGGAAGGGGGTTCGGGGTAAGCAACGCGTGCGTTGGCCTCTGGTATTGCAAGCGCTCATAGGCTACGGTAACCGCTTACCAACATGTGGGACGTAAGCCTGTTTGCCACCTCAGTTGTATAAAAAAAATAATAATAATTAAAAGTAGAAAAATCTTTGATACGAGAAAGTTAACATCAAAATGAACAACTTTTAGTAAGAAACGAATTTCAAAAGCGAGAAAAAAAACCCTCTGCGCTTGCCATAGTCCGGTTTCGCTGCATAGGTCGAGATCAACAGCTTAAAAATCCGTACGAAAAAAAAAAGACGTGAACGTTTTTCATAGCATCATGACGGTCGGCGTTTTTCAGGACCAATGTCTCATATAGGTAGATTTCAGAGATAAATATCGATTTTATCACGAATAGACTATCGGTCTATCACGGAATTAAAAAAAACTCCGTTAGATATCCAGTGATCGTGGTGAATCACGTGATTCAATTACTACCCATGTGGCTGCGCAGCTTTCTAATCTTCAGCTAATCCAGTATTTCTGTAAAAACTAGCTCTTATTACTATTATGCAATATGGTTCAGTTTATCTCATAATAATACAGCAAATGTTTGTATACCTACCATTGGAAATAATCTACAGATTATTCAATATCTTCGAAATGGCTGGACCGATTTTGACGGGACTTTCACTGGCAGATAGCTGATGTTATAAGAAGTAACTTAGGTTGGTTTTAGCCGGAAAACTCAAATACGAACCCACGGGAAGCCGCTGGCCGCAATATCAATAAAAACCTTTTTGAATGGTTTTTAGTCTGAACTATTTACTTTTACGAGAGGTAGGGCACAGCGAGATTTTCTTGCTCTAAATTGGAGCAGCCCGCCTGGGGAGGTTCCTCCGCCTTACAGAAGATCGCAGCCAAATAACATTATTTGTTTCAAATAGTGTTGTGTTCCTGCGGTGAGTAAGGTTACCAGAGCTCTTTAGGGGCGGAGGGGTTCGGCAGGCAACGCATTAGCAATGCTCCAGGTGTTGTTGATGTCAATAGGCGACGGTAACCACTTACCATCAGGTGGGCCGTAAGCCTGTTTGCCTCCGTATAACAAAAAAAAAAAAAAAAAAAAAAAGAACTCCAGTGCTCCGGCTTGGAAAGCAGCAGAGACGCGTTAGTTCATTAGTTTGAATCATTATTGATTTACGACTTACTAGTGTCTACCTATGGCTTCGCCTGTGATTAGATTTCCCTGCGGGCTAGTCAGGGGGGTCACGACCAGTCAAATTGCTCAATTTCAAGCAATTTAAATGGCCTTTTAGGAGCAATTTTGGGCTAGGAAGCAAAGGCGTAATCAATCATAATTAGTGGGTCAGTACGAATTAGTATGCTTCCTATACTTCCTACGAATTCATTAATGTGAAATCAGCATCAATTTGTTGTTTGTCCGTTTCCGAATTATTACGCAAAACGCCAAAACGTTCGGTGCCTTTTTACATGCATACGGCTGTTATCAAAACCGTGCGGTGTTCGCATTATAATTTTCTTGGGTATAATTATCATTTGGCCACGGCCACGGCCACGGCCTCCTACATAGATTTCCAGAGCTGGTTGCTCTCTTGAGCGATACACAACGGCTGCCAGCAAGCATAAGAATAATCAATTGGAACAATGAACAATTTTTTTTAAATAAGTATTTACACGTCAATATATTATGCATTACAGAGAAAATGTACTCTAGCTAAAATAAATTGTAACATAAATAATAAAAATAACAAAAGAAAAACAATTGCATTTTGCTTACGAAGTCTTCGTCTCGACGAGCCATACTTGACTGGCCTCATAGCTCAGTTAGTAGTAACTCTGCCTTCTGCGCTTGAGGTCGCGGGTTCGATCCCCGCACTGGAAAAACATTTGTGTGATAAACACAGATGTTTGTTCTTTGGCTGGGTGTTAAATATTTATCTATTATATATATCAGTCTCTGGTACCCATAGTACAGTACAGGGATCAGTTGACCGTGTGAATATGTCCGGAATATTTATTTATTTATTATTTATTTAGTTTGAATTTGAGGGGCTTGCAAAATCTTTGAGCTATTTAGCACGCCTTCAAATTTCAAACTCAAAACTGACTTTATTCAGTAGATATAAGGATCATTTGAAATAAATTTATACCTTTTATTAAATTTGTATTAACCCTTTAGGCAACCCTTATTAAGGACCCCTTTCTAACTTTATTTCTTTCTTTTTTTCTATCTCATGTGATTGGGTCCGTACTACGCTGCACTTTCTGATGTGCGGTCTCTACATGAGAACCTTTCTTCCCCAAATAGAGACTGTAATGGAGTTGGTAGGTACAAAGCCATCGCCGCTTCTAAATTCTTGTGGCATTGGCACTGAAAGCTTTTCTTTTTAAACCACGAACCTCAACTCGCTCCATTTCACAAGCCCAGCTTCCAAACCACAGCACTTAAGGTGTGCGTCTACTAGATCGGCATCGGAACGTATGCTGCGTACAGTTTTTATAATAGATTCGTATGAAAGAGCAGGGTCCTTCTGTAGAAGTACTGTCACGTTGGCTACAAATTCTGCTGCCAAGCGTCAATGCTTAGCAATGCAGTGTTCAGGTTTAAAAGGCTTACCTTTTAGGCTGTGCCTGTAGTTTCACTGGTTACCTAAGTAACCGGTAAACTTAGTAATTGGTGAAACTACATGCACAGCCAACGCTTGTATCAGGGTGATGAACGCTATTCAATAACACGAGGGCCGCATCCTAGGTAAGATTACAGCTGTATTGGGTAGTGGTTACCGCTTACCATCTCGGTATCTCCCAGTCCGCTACTTTCCATTAGATCAACAAATACGCGCTGGACAATACTTTGAATAGAATCCGATAACGTCATGCGCAGTGAACGTGAAAGCGTCGGACAATTAACAATACTAGCCACTAGTTATTACTCGACTGCTTGAAAATGTTGACGCGACAAAACTGAATGTGTGGACGCCATGGGAAAATTAGTACGATCTGTATGCTCCAACCAGTAGACGCACACCTTCGGAACGCAGTTTATACGTTCCTCTACGCGTTTTGTTTTTTTGTTCCGTTTTACGCTTTTTGCTCGAATAGTTATCGTATAGCGTTGATTTACGAGTAGTATGTAGTCATTCATCATTGTAATTTCTACAAATCCTTTTTGCAGCCATATGGTAAAATAATTGATAGTATGGGCTATTAATTTAATACAAACGAAATATATAAATATTGATTTTGCGCCACATAAAACAGTGTTCAAACGGCGTGCGATACACAATGTAAGTTTATGTAATTATTTGAAAATGATCCTTACGTTTACTGATAATAGTCAATTTTGAGTTTGACATTTGAGGGCGTACGACATAGCTCAACCCCTAAAAGTCGTTAGAAATAAATAATACATTCTTAAAGTTTTGAGAAAGGAGCCATTTCATTCTGGGCCTGGTCCATGTACACTACATAGAAAATTAGGAAAACATAGGAGATTACAAGAAAAATACAATTTCATTAATTTGTAAACAAATGCGATGGTACAAGAATAGTTCTTCTGGTAAGTTTTTTACTATGTGAACACTATTTTAAGGCCGCCATGTTGGTTTATAATTGGCGTTTGACATGACATTGACATATTTTTCATGTCATGTTGATTGATTTGATGTTTTTGTTTTGTCAGATAAATGTAGGTTGTCAAAATGACATTTCGCGCACGTCCATCCGCCATATTTTTGTAGCGCTGTGTGTTGCTCTCTTTGTCGAAGAAAATCATAATGTACCTTAGAACGAAGTCAATTTAACTAAAATAACCAATTAAATACGTTTACTTTATTGCTTAGCCATATTTTAGAGTAGTGTACACAGTGCAGGCCCAGGCTCCATATATTGATGAAACGTCTCTTTTTGGCAAAAACAACAATCAGTATCAATCCTGTGCACGAAAGAAAAAAGCGCCTCTATGTGGCGCACTTTAATCCTTTCACTACACAGATTCTTCCACCGACGGTCATAGGCCCTTCTCAGGAACACCACACCTCAACCTGGACATTGACCTAAAAATAGACCTACATACAACCCGCACGAGGGCTTATTTCCCTTCAATATTTCGTGGTAACTACCTAGGTATTCCTATCATTTTGTGGGAATTTGTAAGCTGATCTCACTCTTATTTTCATCACTTTCTTCCGCAACTAATGACCAAATTGACCTTAGAAATCGAAAACGTTCATACCTCGTTTATTCATGTTTTTGCTTACTATGTCACTCATGATAAAGATGACGATGCAATATTTTGCACTCCGTGACTTGCTAGTCGCTACTGGAGAAAGTAATGGGACACATTTCTTGATGTTATGCTGGTAGATGGTAGATTTTAGTTGTTGAGAGGTTTATCGGTCCGATGTCCGATGACAATATAAATTTAGCAGTTTGAGCTGCCGTAACCCGGACTCACCGGTCAGCCGGGTAAATCTTTCTGCCTACCTACTTATCTACCACCACCGCCATCGCTACCGTCACCGCCACAAAAACACGCTTTACTAACTGTAATTTGCTGTGGTGAGGACTTCTGTTTAACATTTCCTGAATAATCAGAATAATCCTGATCTGACTCCATCACCACCATAAAGATAAAAATAAAGAAATAAAACGGCGTGCCATAAGCTGTTTGAAATTTATTTGAAAATGATCCTTATCTCTACCGAATATAGTTGTTTATATATAACAGGCATAGCTTCACCTAGTTCTAAGACGTTTCAAAGTGATCCTAGTGATTTTATTGAAATTAAAACCTTTGACTTTGATAGTACTGATCAACCCTCCGGGTTTTAAAAGAAATATTACGGCATCTGGTCGAAGCGACACGCGTGACCTGAGAGCTTGCTCCTATTTGGCCCAACAGATCAGCATTGCCATCCAGCGTGGCAATTCCGCTAGAGTCTTGGGGATGTTTCAACTGGTAGTGATCTAGATCAATTGAGCTATCTATAGATCGTTTGCAACTTAACATAGCTCAACTGTTTCTTATATATTTTGTAAATATTTACTTGCATTATTAAAAAGGTAGGTATACTTATCAATTTATTCACTCAGTCTGGTTTTTTTTAAACTTTTACCTGTTCTTTTATGAAACAAAAACGAGGAACTAAACAAATTGTCACAGCCGTCAATTGAGTAATATCTAAAATTGATTTTGAATGTATTATCCGGTATGTAGATTAGTTTTCTCCAAATTAATTGGTCAAGCTAAAATTAATAGCCAAGTCTGGACTGGTCTCCTTGCTTTAATAATATCATGTACTCTATCATTATAAACATTTTAATATTAAATCTACGAGAACACGAACATCAGAAGTATTATTAAAAACCGTTCCGGTTTACAGTTACTTAATTTAGTTACATCATAGTTTAACTTAATATAACAAATGGTATGTGGTGAAAACTTGAACGATTTATCACGTCAGATAACGTACAAAAAAATGTATGTAAAGTTGCTGTATAAAATAATAATTAAACAAAAATTTTCACAAAGATGGAAAGTGGTAGCTTAGTTGGTCAGAGCATCCCCGTACCCAGGGGAAGGTTGTAGGCTAGATCCCTTTTGAGTCGAATAATTTTTGGGCTAGTATAAGTAATGATAAATATATTATTCCTAGAACCTCAATTTCGAAGACATGTGACATGTGCACGAAATAAGCCTCTACTTTAATCCTTTCACTACACTGATTCTTTGATCGACGGTCTTTGGGCCAAATACAGGATGACTAAGAAATAATCATTAACACAACAAGCAATAAATACTGCTAGAAATTAGAATTCATTTTAAGAGAGAATATAGCTCATAGCTCAGTTGGTAATAACTCTGCCGTCTGTGCTAGAGGTCGCAGGTTCGATTCCCGCACTGGACAAACATTTGTGACTAACACAGATGTTTGTTCTGTGTCTGGGTGTTAAATATATATCTATTATGTATTATGTATAACAAGTCTCTGGTACCCATAGTACAGGCAATGCCTAGTTTGGGATCAGTTGACCGTGTGTGATATGTCCGGAATATTTTATTTTATCTATTGGTGCTAGACCGGGATTCGAACCCACGAGGTACCTCCCATTAGGCCAACACGGCTTTGAAGAAAGAATATAATTTTGGTTGATGATAAACCTCTATCGCATGTGAAATCTTATTAGAGAAGCCATAAATCACAGGTAGGCAAGTGCGAACGAAATTACAGTTATTTTCTAAAATTACGCTTTTCAAACGCGTGGCTTTTAAATTGATACGTTTAGAGTTAAATAACTTTGTAATGGTGCATTAAAGTCTACCATATTATGTGAGTTGTTTACGTTTTATGTTATAAGTCGGAATGCCTGTGTCTTTGTTCGCCTGAACTATTTTTGGGTGTTATGGAGTGAAAGAAGACGTAGTGATGAGGATTGATAAAGGTATGCTGAGATGGTTTGGTCATGTAGAGAGGATGAACGAAAGAAGATTGACAGGTGTATAAGGAGAGTGTGAATGGGACCGTTGGAAGGGGAAGACAAGCGTACGTTTAGTGACCAAATCGGTGACGTTTTGGAAAAAGGCCAGGTTAAGAGTGCCTACCCTAAACCGACGAGCATGCATGAAGAATGTTATGAGAGTGAATGAAGCAAAAGAGGTATGTCAGGAACGTAGCAAGTGGAAAATCCTCTGCCTACCCCTCTGAGAAATAGGCATAATTTTATGTATGTATTTATTTATTTATTTAACAGCTAGAATTATGAGATAGCTAGCAAATTACTAGCTTTCAATAACTTTGAACTAGTGCCGGTGTTAACGGAAACACTGACACTTTTCACAGCACTTTCAAGTTCAAACCAGTTATGTGACAAGCTAACGTTTCTCATGTGAGTGATAAATTAAACTGCCAGCTCGTTGCTTCTTAAGAAATGGTTCAAATTGATAATGAAACAGATTTTACTATTTAACTGCAGCAACTATTTGTTTTTGGCCGAATCGAGGACGCAGTCGATTGCATACTCGATTTTAATTTCGATTAGCTTGTAATTGGTTTTGATGACAACTTATTAATTTATACAGTGTTGAATGCCGTATTACATTATTTTTCGCGTGACGACTTTCGCTGAAATGAAAATTATTCGTCATAAATAAACATGCAAAAATACCTTTCCGGCAATTAAGGTATTGTAGAACAACATAGCACTGGTGGTGCAGTGGTAGTGGCCCCGCCTTCAGATCCACAGGTCGTGGATCCTGTCGTGCACCAGAGGATTTCCACTCGGCAAATATTATACTAGTGTTCTCAAACGGTGAAGGAAAACTTTGTGAGGAAAATGGCATGTCCAAAATAGAATTTGGAAATGTCTTTCAAGTGGAAAGTTTGTGGTTCAATCACATCTTAACAACTCAACCGATTTCGGTGAAACCTAATAGATAGTTATTTGCCTAGATATAGGCTACTTTTTATCTAGGTACCTCGCAAGCGAAGCCGCGGGCTAAAGCTAGTAATTTATATGTTCTTTGGGGACCTAACCTTATTTTCGGCGATTTCATTTCTACATTCACAAGAATTTGTGTTTGTTTAGTCAGCGAGATAAGTGACCACAAAAAGTTTTTATACGCCATTCCATTGTCATAAACGTAGGAAAAACATGTCTTCAAGGCGTTAACCGAGATCAGGGTACTAGAAGAATACAATTTAGGAAGGTAATGTATCTTAACAACTTTCCACCCTGTATATCAAAGTCCACGTTAGAAACAGTATCGTGTGAACAGTTTTGTCATGCATTATCCACTTGCTTGTCATAAATATCAAGTCATGCGCATCGTAGTAGATCCAGTGTTAACACATTGAACGTTAAACATTCCTTCTTACTATTTAAAGCTTCTATTACCTGATTAAAAGACTATGATGAACGCTTGTAGACAAACACTAGCGCGCTTACATCTTCCGGGGACATCAGTTGGGGCGGGTGCGGCGGCAGATTCGGCCGAGGAACTCAATGTTAGTCTTGATAGGGCTTACGTCTTTGAGCCTTTTGGGGTTGAGACCCTGGGTCCGTGGGGAAACAGGGCCCTCCGGGTTTTCAAAAAGATATCAGGGCGTCTGATCGAAGCGACGCGTGACCCGAGAGCTGGCTCTTATTTGGCCCAGCGAATTAGTATTGCCATCCAACGTGGCAATTCCGCCAGCGTCTTGGGGACGCTTCCGACTGGTAGTGATCTGGATCAGTTGAGCTATCTATAGATCGTTTGTAACGGTCTTTAGATGGCTCAACTGTTTCTTGTGAATTTTGTAAATATTAACTTGTATTAGTTTTAAGTTTCTTTCTGTAAATAAAGATGATAAAAAGTCAAACAAATATTCCACTAATCTATTAAACCTCGCTGGTTTAGCGGGTAAGGGTCCGTCTGAGACGTTTCGTTGTATGATCTGCATATATTTGTTCCGGGTCTGGGTGTTGTGGTACCATGGTACTCGTAGTTTCTTATACCCACGACACAGGGAATCCTATTGTGGGGTCAGAACTATGTATGTGACAGTTGGGTGTTATTATTCATAACTATGCTTAACAAAATGCATGCAGCTCCCACACCAACCGCAATAAAAAACAGTCTTTCTAAGAATCTATTTGAAGCCAGAATTATTTTCTATGTAAGGTCCAACATCATGTGGGCACCTATGACGTCACTACATGGGCTAACCGGACTAACCAGGATTTTCCAGCTTCACTCTTCGTTAAAAATAGCTTACCTTTTAAAGTTATGCAAAAAACCTGTCTTTTAAGAGTAAGCAATCAAGGCTCATAAATAATGTGTTTAGCACTGCCGTGCCAGTGTAATGTACGCTAAGAGTACAGTTTATTTATATCATTTATTTTTATAAAGATTCAACGCATAAACTTTGTGGCCAGTCTACTTGGATATTGAGCTTTTCGTGCTTAAAATCCGCTCGGCTCGCTTTAGGGTTTTATTCAACAAAAAAGACTTAAATATTGATTGTACACACAGCAGAGTCTGCTGTGTGTAGTGAGCAAGTTATTTAGGTTCCTTCAAATTAGTCAACTCAAATTAGAGAACCTGTAATTGGCTCTCTAAAGCTAAACTAATGTTCAATCAAATGTAACAAAGCTGTTGGTTCCTCCAAAAAAATAAATAAATAAATAAATAGTCATTTTTATAAACAACTAGACTTCATATCACCTAAAATTGATTTGATAGTATCTCTTCATAAGCAGGTAGATAATGCCTTGGCATTAAGCGCGCCTTTTGTAAAATATTGTTCTTATGTGCAATAGAGATTAAATAAATAAATAAATAAGCGATTGAGTAATGTTTCAGCTGTTCCTTCGGTGTTTTCTCCTATGAGAATTTCCTAAATTGAACCATAATTTGAGACTGATAAGTTACGTCACCGCCTAAACAAAATCGGAACGATGATAATATTCCATTTCTTCCTTTCTTCCTTGTGGAGCCATTTCTTCCTTGTGGCTAGGGCATAGGCTGGGTGGATGGCATTGGTGCTGCGCAAACCTATCTATGCAGTAGCATATAAGCATGTCCCAGCTCTACAGCGTCCCGTGTGAAAGTAAAAAGTTCCACTTATCTAACTATTTTTTTACAGTAGCTAATCATAACATGATTAAGGAGCACATACGGATGTGTTATGCAATAAATTTATGCGACATTATTATAGACTGAATACATAATAATTTTATAATAACACGCTGGTGAAAGCCGTCTATTTGACACGATAGTATTATAAATATTTAGATTATAGAGTGTAGTTTCAGATTGATTTGATATAACACATAACTCTTTGTGAAGCACAAGTTTATTGTATATTATTATTCTTAAGTTCTGTATCTGTATTATAATTATATACGATATAGTATCTGTATGTGTTTATATAAATGTCACTATATATATATATATATGATTATCTTGATTTATCTATTTAATATACCTACTTTATTCTGTTTATAGTTAATTATTTTCTTCATAATTTAAGAAACACCATCTTGCCCCTTCTCTAATCTTTTCAGTCCAGTCCATCCTAAGGTTGCCTGGCAGAGATCGCTCTTAGCGATAAGGCCGCCCATTGTATTGCCGTGTAAATTTGTAATTGATCTTATGTATTATTTCCGTATGGTGATCAATAAAGTGTTATCTATCTATCTATCTACTGACGGCGTTTAGCATAATCTATTAGAGCTAGATAGAGGCCATTACTTGATTATTCTGAGAGCTATTTTGGTGACTTTGGCCTTGGTTATTCTACGGATTGCCTGTTTTCGGATTTTATCACGCAGTGAAACTCCGAGCATAGCTCTCTTCATAGGCCGTTGCCGGCTTTGAGCTTATGTATGAGGTCATAAGTTCCAAGTCTCGGTGCAATATGGCAACACGCACTGATTTTAGACATTCGTCTGAGGCTCTGTTATATCTACGACGAAAAGATATGACGAAATTTCCCAAATGCTGCCCATCCAAGTTTGATTCGTCGGTTGACCTCTTTGTTGAAGTTATCGTCTGACCCAAATAGACATAGTGGTCTACAACTTGACTGGTATCGTTTTTAAATATTCATTAAACTATTCCCAAAGCATTTTCTCATGGATTATCATTTAGTAAGTTCTATGAGTACACTTCACGGCGATATAATTGATATGTATATGACGCAAGCCATTGTTCTGATTCTCAATCGCATGATTGATGGTCATGCGTTTTAGTCAATATAATTCATGGCATCGAAAATGATCGCGAAGGAGGTTAGTGTTTGCTATTTTTCAGGTTTAAGATTGTTTATTTCTCATAAAGAATAAAATTCACTTACATGAGAACTTATAATCTAACGTGCACACTTTTTGTTCGGGCTTATCGTACACTAACATAAAATGAACAGTAAAATCACAGCATTCGTCAAAAACAAAAAAATAATAATAATATATAATAGTATTTTGTGGGTAGTTTTGCATTTCTCGTGTCGTGTTCGCTCGAGCTGAGGTTGGAAACAAAGATTGGATGAGTAAACAATGAGTTAAGCGCAACTGGAAGCGGCAAGCAATTGTCAAAGTGATTTAGTATTTTTAAGTTTTATTGTTTTATTTTATAGTTTTCTTGTTTTATTTTATAGTTTTCTATTTAACCCTTAATTCGACGCTGTGCAGTATACTTCCCGTTGAATGAAAAAAAAACTACATAAAAAATTTGACCGTAAGTCTTGAATTCAAGGTGTATAATTGCACCCTGAAATATCAAACTATGCTGTCAAAAATCGGTAACGCACATACATGGACGGTTCGCGAACAATCGATGTCGACATGGCGGGTAGAAGAGACGCGCTGCGCGGGCTCTCAGTAAGTTGCATTTTATTCATTGTTTTACGGCTTATTTTGTTGTAATATTATTGAAAACTACAGATAACAGATCCAGTAAACTACTTATAATGTTTTGATTTTCTTACTGAGTACTGTTCAGTTTTTACGACACCCACAACTTGTATGTCCAGTATACTTCCCGTCGTCGAATTACTAGTAAAGTAACTGCTATATACTATGTCCAGTATTCTTCCCCTTGTCGAAGTTGTAGATAACTTTTTATAATATCGTATGTCTTGTATTCTTCCCGTTGCCGTATTATTACAAAATTATATTTTGTAGTTTATTATGTTACTATTTTAGGGATCTGCAGGTGCCTTACTATTTTTCGTTTTTCAGAGCTTTAAGTCTAGAGGACAACGCATAGTAGCATTGGTGCCGCCTGAAATGCTCCTTCTGTTAAGATACTGGTTCTGAACCTGAGAATGGAGACCAAATTGCTGTTAATAGAACTGAAGAGTGGTCCTCCTCACCCTGCCCTTCCATCAATTCATGCATACAGTGCATGAATATATTAGACAACTCCGAAAGTGATACACAAGACAATAATTCAATCGACAATGACGAGACTTACGTTGAAAGTGAAACTTTAATGGAGCCAGAAAAAGAAAAAACCAAGTGCACCGAGGCCCCCAGTTTCTGTGTGTTATGATGGGTACAACCACTGGCCTCAATATACAACATATGGACGTTATTAGTTCTACAAAAAGAATAAAACGAACATTGATTGTTTGAAATGCAATCAGAGGTTGTTCTTGGTGGCAAAAAGAAAATTGCTTTTACAATTTCCACAATAATTAAGTAAAAATAAAAGATTTTATACATTAATCTACATTGCTATTTATGATAAGTACTTATTCTTAAAAACTATAATGCTGATTATTTTTGAATAAGCTAAATGTTGATTGTTATGAAGACTATAGATAACTGATTATTATGTTCAAAACATAGTGAGATTTTTGTACCTAAAAGATTTCAGAGTTACTATTAGTATTGTAAGCGTAAACTTATGTAACTATGAGACTAATTTACCAAAATATAATGAATATTTTCCTACGGAACCACTAGTTTATTTTATTCTTTCTCTTTGACAGTGGGAAGTATACTGCACATGAATCAAGCGCATTAATTTCTTATGAACTTGATAATGTCCAGTATAATGGACGTATGTTTTTCAGGAAACTGAAAGAGCTAGATTTTTTTAAGTATTTTTCGTAGGGTCCTATACAAGCTACAAACCGGATTCTGCAACTATTTTAATAATTTTATTAAAAAAAAAATCCGTCGAATTAAGGGTTAAATGCCATGAATAATTGTTTTATTTGTTTAAAATTTGTTTGTATACAAGGTTTTATTGTTTTTTTTTTTTTTTTTTTTTTTTTAATTCCCTGAATTGTTTTATTTGTATAGTATATTTGTATTTAAATTTGTTTTTTTTTTTTTTTTTAGTTAGTAATCCACCACTTGATGTGATACCTTTTCGGTTACAATTACATAATTTTTGCCTAAATCTTCTATTGCTTGTAGTTTTTTGGATGAGATGACACAATTTTGGGCTCACCTCTAATAAACTTTATGGTTAGATTATCATCGCCACTCTCAATGCGGCGTTTAAGTTCTTCCTTCACATTTTTCAGGTGCTCTTGTTGCTTAGGTGTTTGATCGGAGAATATTTTAATGGTATCGCTTTTGAGGAGAGCTCTATTGCGGAGTATGGCTTTTGCTTGCTCTTGTGACTTGAAACACACCTTGATGTGGCGAGTCTTACTGGGTACATTAATGCCCAATCGAAAAACTCTCACTGGCTCAGGACATTCAGCGTCAATCATTTTAGTAATTATTATTGCCTCCTTCTTATCCGAAATCATTCTTTCCTCTGGATCGTTTGAAGTTGATTCTGGTAATCCAGTAAGAATTATATTTTTGCTTCTCAGTTCACGGTCGCTTATCTCCGCCATAATGCTTTCATGTATACCAGAAGATGACGAAATAGATGGAGGAGTGGTTTTCAGTAGATTTATCTCGGTTTCCAAGGCTTCAACTTTCTTTTCGGTAGTTATATTCTTGTTGGACAAATTAGTTATATCTAGTTTCATCAACTTCTGTTCTGAAGATAAGTCATCGGTCGTTGATTTTATGTTCGCAAGATTTTCTTTGATCGAGGTTATATCTTTTGAAATGCTGTCCATAGACTCCTTTTGATTTACATTAAGAGCGGTTATCATCGATATCATCTGTGTCATCTGTTTCCGCATCTCAGATAATTCAGATAAAACCACTTCATTGTCATCTGTTAATTTTCGCTTGTTGCTTATTGGAACTCTGTCGATATCTGACATTTCTGAGTGTGAGCTATTGCTCGTGAGATTTGGTTGCGAATCACAGCGTGCCCCGGCAAGGCCACTTCTAGTAGTTGGGCGTTTGACATTCATTATATCCGTGTTTATGACTGCGTTCGCCTACAGTGAGCAAGTCAAATAATATGAGCTTATCTTTTGTGCGCGGGGGGGTGAAGAGCTGTTACCTCGTCGACGGCTTGTTTCTTCGATGAACGTCGTAACAACCTTGCAGCAAGTGATGCACTTATTACACTTAGCTCGAGCGTTAGAAGGAACAAATTTGCATGTATCTGAATTTAAATATTAAAAAGTTGTGATCGACACGTCTACTCCGTACGAAGCCCGAAGCCCGAAGCTGATTTTTAGGTCTTGTATTTATCATGCTATACAAGGTTATTTATAATATCCTACTAATATTATAAATATGAAAGTTTGTGAGCATGTTTAGATGTTTATTGTTCAATCACGCCGTAACGGCTCAACCGATTTCGTTGAATATTGGAATAATAAAATTCATCATCATCAGCCTGATGAAGTCCACTGCTGAACATAGGCCTCCCCCAAAGAGTTCCATGACGAACGGTCTTGAGCCTTTTAACAATGTCGAGCAACCTTAACAATGTCGTCGGTCCATCGGGCGGGGAGCCTTCCAACACTGCGTCCTGCGCGAGAACCTTTGTTCCCCAACGGTTGTCGGTTCTGCGAGCTTTATGGCCGATATATAATAATAAAATTATTAACCTAGAATAGCATATAGGCTTTTTATGTAGGTACCACGCAAACAAAGACGCATGCGGATGCTAGTGTATAATAATTCCGAAAGGGAATTATTCTGCACCTAATTGCCAGTGGCCGTGGCCGTGGTGGTCCCGGCTGAAGAATAGGCCCCTCCATATCTACCTATCCGCGGATGTCGTAAGAGGCGACTAAGGGGAAAAAGCTAGGGGATGGGCAGCAGCGTCCCTCATTTTAACATCATCATCATCATCAACAACCTGTAGAAGTCCACTGCTGGACATAGGCCTCCCCCAAAGAGTTCCACGACGAACGGTCTTGAGCCCTTTCCATCCACCGACTTCCCGCAACCTTTAGAATGTCATCGGTCCATCGGGTGGGGGGCCTTCCAACACTGCGTCGCCCGGTTCGTGGTCGCCATTCGAGAACCTTTACTCCCCAACGGTTATCGGTTCACCTGCCACTTCAACTTGCTAATTCTGAGAGCTATGTCGGTGACCTTCGTTCTTCTACGGATTTCCTCATTTCGGATCTTATCACGTAGTGAAACTCCGAGCATAGCTCTCTCCATAGCACGCTGCGCGACTTTGAGCTTGTATATGAGGCCTATAGTTAACGACCAAGTCTCAGTGCCATAAGTCATCACTGGCAACACGCACTGATTGTAGACTTTCGTCTTGAGGCTCTGCGGTATCTGCGACGAGAAGATGTGACGAAGTTTCCCAAACGCTGCCCATCCGAGTTGGATTCGTCGGTTGACCTCTTTGTCGAAGTTGGACCTACCTAGTTGAATCGTCTGACCCAAATAGACATAGTGGTCTACAACTTGAATGGTATCGTTCCCAACTTGTACCGGCATGGGTGCAACATGAGCATTGGACATGATATTAGTCTTGCCCATGTTCATTTTAAGACCCACCTGTTGAGAAACGTTACTGAGGTCTCTGAGCATTGCGCCAAGGTCCTCCAGCGATTCTGCCATTATGACTATATCATCGGCGAATCGAAGGTGAGTGATGTATTCGCCATTGATGTTGATGCCATGTCCTTCCCAGTGCAGAAGCTTAAAAACATCCTCCAATGCAGAGGTGAACAGTTTCGGAGAAATAACGTCTCCCTGTCTCACCCCTTTTTGCAATTGGATAGGATTTGTGCTCTGGTCTTGGAGTCGGATAGACATGGTGGCCTTGCTGTACAAACACTTCAACACTTCGATATACCGGTAGTCGATCTGGCACCGCTGTAGTGACCGTAACACTGCCCAGGTCTCGACTGAATCGAAGGCTTTCTCGTAGTCCACAAACGCTAGACATAATGGCCGATTATACTCTTCGGTCTTCTGTATAATCTGCCGAAGCATCATTTTAACAACGATAGCTCTATCTGCGCTCGCCACCCCGCATGCCCAGCGTGATGAGTATGGGCAAATCCCCCCACATGATAAGCAGTTTGCTCTGTCTGTGGGGGAGGCCATGTTCAGCAGTGGACGTCGAACGGCTGAAATGATGATGATGATGATGATGAATTGCCAGTGAACTTTGTTTTATGATTCAGACTAGGCGTAACATCAGTGGAGATCGTTTGCTCTCTACAGAGCTACTAGCATCTACATGCTGAACGCAGAAACTGACTAGATGCGTAATGTGGCAGGTCTAATTTGACCGATTACACGCTCGTCTCATTTTCCGTCAGATATGTACCGACCTTTAGTGTAAAAAGTCATAAGTAGACATTAATTTAAGCCTGTTACAGGCAGTGATTGACACACACGATCGTATTCGACAAAAAATCTTCTCATACATATTACGCTGATTACCATATAACTTTTTGTTACAGGTATGATGTCATTCTGCGGCTGATCTACTTTAAAGGTTCGTTTATTTATTACCTAGGTCATCATCATCATCATCAGCCTGATAAAGTCCACTGCTGAACATAGGCCTCCCCCAAAGAGTTCCATGACGAACGGTCTTGAGCCTTTTCCATCCACCGACTACCCGCAACCTTAACAATGTCGTCGGTCCATCAGGTGGGGGGCCTTCCAACATGCGTCGTCCGGTTCGTGGTCGCCACTCGAGAACCTTTGTTCCCCAACGGTTGTCGGTTACCTAGGTACTATTCTTTAAATATTTAAGTTTTGTATTTCTTTTGAAACTATCATAGTTTAAGTGCACAAAAGAAGCCTCTTCAAGGCGCACTTTAATTCAAAATCAATCAGTTATTTTATTTTATTAATTTATTCAATTTTAATCTTACTTTGACATCTTGTTTGAATAATTTTATTGTGCTGTGTATAGCTTTGTGTATGTTTTGTGTGTATATTGTATGGATTATAATTAATGATCTGAAATAAATGAATAATCCTTTCACTACACTGATTCTTCTATCGGTCATAGGCCGTTTTCAGGGCTACCATAACTCAACCTGGCCACTAATACAGGATGACCAAGAAAGAATCAGTGACACGACAAGCAAGCAAGCAAGCATAGTTTAAGTACATAATATTCACTAAAAACGGGATATTTACCACACATTAAGTCACGAATCGTGGTAAATATCCCGTTTTTGGTGAACATTTTGTATAGTTTGCAACCTAAGTTGTAGCTATAAAAAAACGTTTTTTTTTTATGTAATCAAAAGTCAAGTCAAAGTCAAAAGTCAAAAGGCATTTATTTCAATAAAATCACTAGGATCTCTTTGAAACGTCTTAGAAACTAGGTGATCCATACTAACAAAAATACTGAGATATGTGGCGCAGTAGTCGGCATCACTTACGTATCCAAGAGGGGCTGCGCCTTCGGTTCCCTCAGAGGCGAAATATTTTGGGATCGTTAGTACTCGGTCGGGAACGGCATTCGAGATATGGTCTCTGTCTTATTTCAGACATTTAAGCTCGAAATTTCACGAAAATAGCAGAAATATAAAACCCGGAACAGCATGTTACTTTTCACATTTCCAATGGACTGATTCCGCGTTTCTTCACACACGCGATCAAAACATTAATTTCATGAATGACAAACATTACTGCTTAGATTAGACAAAGAATCTTCAGTATCAATCAAACTACGCAATCTATTACAGGGAGCAATAATCTCGAATCACTGGCACAAAACAGTGTGACACTCAATGCCTTTCGTTCTAAATTTGAAATTGAAAGATTCGAAAGATAAGTGAACAATACCACAGAATAAATATACCTTTTACGAATTTCTCAGTGAATTAACTTTTGTCAAGTCTTGAGATGTAATTTTTTTGGCTAGGCTAATTATTTATACCATTATATACATACTAGCTTCCGCCCGTGGCTTGACTCGCGTGGTACCTACATTAAAAGTAGCCTATATGCTATTCTAGGTAAAGAACTATCTATTCCAAGTTTCAACGAAATCGGTTGAGCTGTTACGGCGTGATTGAACAACAAACATCCAAACATCCTGACAAACTTTCGCATTTATAATGTTAGTAGGATAACATTTTCGTTCACCGTTTGTAATTGGTAGATTGAAGAAATGAAATTTCACTCAAAAGATCTTTAATTGATATAGTCAGTCATGACCTGCTTCTGACCAATAGGTAGAATTTCCTCCACCAAGACACTGTCTTTAAAGCCAAAAGACAGTTTACACAGTTATAATGAGATGTGCGAGTTGAAATTTCTCAAAAGCACCGACTCATGCGCATGCCTGTCACGTGTCAGACACAGTGTAGGTTTAATTCAGTACCTAATGTATCTTTGTAACACATTATCATCATCAGCTGTAGACGTCCTTTCTACAAAATGTCACAACAGACGGTTTGTGAGGATCATCAGTTTTCTGTGACCGTTGCTATGCCGCGTGTATGCTATATTTAGACGTCCTACGGCTGAAATGATGATGATTATGTAGACTTCTACAAGCTGATGATGAGTTTGAATATTTTTTGTCAGGCCTCATAGCTCAGTTGGTAGTAACTCTGCCTTCTGCGCTAGAGGTCGCGGGTTCGATTCCCGCACTGGACATACATTTGTGACTAACACAGATGTTTGTTCCGTGTCTCGGTGTTAAATATATATCTTTTATGTATATCAGTCTCTGGTATCCATAGTACAGGCTATGCCTAGTTTGGGATCAGGTGACCGTGTGAATATGTCCGGAATATTTTATTATTTATTTTTTTATTTAATATTGACGGCCATAATACACTTAATTAGAGGACTTCCATTATGGCAGATGGTCTTTGACCATTTGCAATGACTGTGGAAACTATTCCATTAAAACCTGCCATAATCATGCTGAAGTTGGACCAAGACGCAAATGACTATAATTTGCCAGAAGTAATGCATGCGTGCTTCTGTATAGGCAGAGATACTTTGCAGCACTGGTTTTTCCTGTCACCTTGCCCGGAGCCATGCAAATCGAGCTTTGGGAGTATGTATAATAATATAAGGAAATGAGATTATGGATTGAAAAAAGACGTAGTGACGAGGCTTACAGCCCTCCTGATGGTAAGTGGTTACCGTCGCCTATTGACATTAGCAACACCTGGAGCATTGCTAATGCGCTGCCTGCCGAATCCCTCCCCCCTAAAGAGCTCTGGCAACCATACTCACCGCAGGAACACAACACTATTTGAAACAAATAACATTATTTGGCTGCGATTTTCTGTAAGGCGGAGGTACCTCCTCAGGCGGGCTGCTCCAATTTAAAGCGAGAAAATCTCGCTGTGTCCTACCTCCTCCGAAAAGAAGGTTTGAGAGAGTTGTGCTTAGATGGTTGGGTCATTAGAGAGGATAAACGAAAGAACATTGCCGAAACAGGTGTATAAGGTGAGTGTGTCTGGGACCGTTGGCATGGCGAGACCTCGACGTATAATTAGTGACCAAATCGTTGAAGTTTTGGGACAAACCAGGACAAATGTACCCCTAAACCGATTAACATGAGAATGAATGAAGCAAAAGAGGTTTGTAGCAAGTGGAAAGTCTCTGCCTATCCCTCTGGGAACAGACGTGTATGTATGTGTGTATGCCATGAAGTGTTAATCCTCGTTTGATGGAAAGAATTTTGCGACTCAAAGGTGTTTCAAGAAAGGATATAAAAAAATTGGATATTGTATCCTAAATTGCACTATCATCGTATAACGGAGAGCAAGAACCGCGTCGCCAGTATTGTTCTGTACTTTTGTATCGTAAGCAAATTTTTGTTTACACGAATGAAAGCGTAAACAAATAAACTTCTTTATTGTGATTCAAATGAGGACATAAACTGAATTGGCAGCACAATTTAAGACGATTGTGAACTATAAATATTTATGACCATCAACATAGATCACAGCCAAACCAAAACGCAATAATATAATTTAGGAGGAGCCAGGGCACAGCGAGATTTTCTCGACCTAAATTGGAGCAGCCCGCCTCGGCTACCTCCACCTCCACCTTGCAGAAGATTTTCATATATTGTTGAGTTCCTGCGGTGAGTAATGTTGGCAGAGAACTCTTTAGGCGGTTAGAGGTCGTCAACGCTTGTGTGATACCTCTGGTATTGCAAGCGTTCATAGGTTACGGGTACCACTTACCAACAGGGGTCCGTATCCGTTTGCCACACTAGTTGTATAAAAAAAAACCCAAAAGTGGACCAGCCAGGCACAGTCAGCCATAATCTAAAACAAATATTTAAAAAAATAGAACATATAACAAATTACTTACATCATACGTTAAATTCCTAGCCCTTCCCTACAAAGTAGCCGTCTAAAAACAAAGTGATTGAGCCTTTTCATATTCACTCGGTTACTTTCGGCAATGATGCCAATTACATTGCAGTTCAACTATAATTTTTTTTTAATGTTATACGGAGACAAACAGGCTTACGGCCCACGGTTACCGTCGCCTATTGACATTTGCAACACCTGGGCATTGTTAATGCGTTGCTTGCCCTGGATAAATCTTTTTTATTTTTCTTGAAGCCCTTCATGCTGTAGGTTTGTGGGAAAACCTCGGAAGGAAGCTCATTCCACAACATGCACGTATGGAGAAGAAAGGATCTCAAAAAGCGAGTGGATAAGCCTTACTTCGGTGAAATAGCTGAAACGCGATAATAGTTCTGCATGGTGTGCAACCGCACACACTTGTTTCTTAAAGAAGAAAGGAAGACTGCCGTATGCCTTTGAAAAGGCACTGAGGGTGTAAACTCGATCAAACCAGTCCACCCAGAGCTATAATCAGAGCATCCGCTAGATATTACGTTATAATTTCACAAAATTACAGTAATTGCCACCATTATAGCAGAAAGAGATGGTGGGTTGAATGAGATGCAGTATTAGAAAGTATTTGTAGAGCTGTGATATTAATAATGGGGAATATTTTGTTTGTTTTCTTGAATTACCTACTGGATTAGTTTGAGTTGGCTTTGATTATACAACTACGATAGTTGGTATATGGGAGGCGTATCACGAATTCTGGGTACGTTAGTGCCGTGCCATGGCGTTCACCAAATTTCACCTAATATACCTACATTTATGTTTAAAATAAAATATTTTATTTACAGAAAGAAACTTAAAACTAATACAAGTTAATATTTACAAAATACACAAGAAAAAGTTGAGCTTTAGATAGCTACCGTTACAAACGATCTATAGATAGCTCAATTGATCCAGATCACTACCAGTTGGCAGCGTCCCCAAGACGCTGGCTGGCGGAATTGCCACGCTGGATGGCAATGCTAATTTGTTGGGCCCAATAGGAGCCAGCTCTCGGGTCACGCTGTTAAAAAATAATTTCATTATCTAATTAACAAGCTTGCGCCCGTGGCTTTGCTTGCGTGGTACCTACATAAAGCACTCGGTTGAGCCGTTACGGCGTGATTGAACCACAACATCCAGACATCCTCACAAACTTTTACATTTTATAATATTAGTAGGATTCAGTCGGTAATCATTTTCTTCTATTAGCACCGTCGAAAAAAGGAGCATAGCTTAACATGTTTCATATTGTTTTTCCTGCGTTTCAATTTTCAGGATTAGTCAAAGTAAAAAGGTGTTTATTTAAATAAAATCACTTTGAAACGTCGTAGAAACTAGGTGAAGCTTAGGAGAAGTATTATTACACTGTGTATAACTAAGTCTGCGCTAGTCAAAATTCTTAAATCTAGCTTAAATCTTTATTTACATACAAGATGTAGGTGTGATAATCACAAGTTCTCGCTGCGTAGAAAAGTACAACAAAACTATAGAGTGTGATCTTCCGATCATAACAGTACCGCGGTCGTGACGGCCATCGACCAGTTTTTCTAGTAAACAATAATGGTAGTTCGTGCATTGCTTTGTCGGTAGATGACCGTTATAAAAACAATATCATATTTATGCTTAGACTCTACATACCGTATGCTTTTATAAGCAGGATTGGTGAATCAGAGACACTGTATTTGAAAACATAATTAATTTAATGGATTATGATAATAATAATTACGGCGACAGGGATCGACTAGATTTTTTATGACACCTACTCTTAAAAAAACCAGTCGCATTTTTATTAGTACTTAGTCGTTAGTTAAATAGTTATTTAGATTATTTTAGTATATTTAGGATTATTTCTTTATTTGTTATACTTAATATTCTGAATAAATATCATTGGCGTTTGAAAAAAAAGAAAAATCATTTAATATAAGTCTAAGTCAAAAAGGTGTTCTAACTCAACAAAATCATTAGGTGAACCTGAAGTGAACTTTGAAACTTCCTATAAACTAGGTGAAGCTACGCCTGTTCCTCGCATGCCTTGTAGAATCAGGCAACAAACACAGCGTACGTGCCTATCATTTTGTCGATGAGCTTTGTCTTAAAATGGAATATAGAGCTTCAGTGTGTCGCTGATCGAACAAGGTGAGGCTAAAATAATATAAATAAATAAAAGCTTTTAAATATGTGACAAAAAACAAATGGTGAGCTTCTGCTACTCTTGAGAATATTTGTGTAGAACTATCAATTTGGGATTGTTATTTTAGCAGAGTATTGTGACGTTTGCAAGAAAAGTGTAGGAATGTTGTAGCATAACAACGGGAGGCCTATGTCCAACTTCTACCAAGATGACGATGTTGGGTTGGTGCCAAATGTATGAAAGGTTCTTTAGTGCCTGGGATATATTTAGGAATGAGTAGGCTTTTGCCCAGCTCCATCATCTTGGCCTTATCCATAGGAGAGACATGGTCACTACGTGCGGTGCTAAGCCGTGGGTTTCCTGACGATGTTTTCCTTCACTGTCCAAAATCAAATATTTAAAATTTCACTCTGATCAAAGAAGAGCCAGGAAATTTCTCAGTCTTCCATAATACAAGTGCCTTTAGTTGTCACGTACGCGTGTGTGCATAGCTCAGCGTGCGCTCACCGCGAAAACAATTTAATGTTATTGCCTTCGATGACTTTGTAAATGGAGCCCTGCCATTCCTATACTGAGCGACTACTGGTACCTGTACGCTAGGAGCGCTTTGTTTTTTGTATTGTTTTCCTGCTAAGGCAAATAATCTATCGCAGAACAGCTCGTTACCCGCCCCATCCTCACTTTAACTTGGCCGTATCGCCTTTGTATCTCGTATCTTTGCACTCGCTTGCTATAGTCTGATTACGCTGGTAACAGATTTAACAGCTAATAATCCGTCCGAAAAGTTTCAAACATGTTTCAAATCCTACCAATGTTACCTACTGTTGTTTCTTCTGTTTGCTTTTATCTCTGTCTGTGCTGTATTTGTGTGTGTGTCAAATAAACAATTTATCTATTTATCTATCTAAATCATAAAAATTCAAAGCAATTCATGATTCACTAGACATTGAAAACTCTCTCAAGTGCCATACTGATGGCTTTGCCTTTACATAACGTACTCCATGCCAATTAGTGTATGATAAGGTTGAGTGGTGGTTGAACATTCACCAGTCATCCTGACACGACTCTTCAATCAGCAATAAGCACTCTTACGTCCACAAGTAATTCACAAACCTTGTATTCCTAAAGGCTTGGTTTCGCGCAAAGTGCTGATGACAAAAGTCTGTAAGCTGCGGGCCGTTACCTACATCCTGTAGTAAATTGAATCGCCATCAGACAGAACAGTTGGTCTACGACCCTAGTCACACGTCCTAATCCACGGCCGGCTAGGAAACTAATGGTCCAGACCAATCAACAAGGAAATGCGTGTGGGAACATTTTGACAAAGACGTATTGTTCAAATCGCGCGACTTGAGGTACAGAATCCGCATTTACAACGAACCCAGTTTACCAGCGCTTCACTGGTTTATTCCCTTCACCAAGTTTGCCCCACTGGTAACTGAGAAAGAGGTCAGTCGAATCCAACACAGGGCCAGCGTTCGGCAAACTGCGTGACATATTCTCGAAAATACTCTTCCAAAATACCTCATTGCCTCAAGACAAAAGTCTTTAACGATGATAATATATATTGATGATATAAGGCACAAAGATGGGTCCCATAAGAAAGCACAAGGTTCCTCAAAGAGATATGTCTGTGCTTGATGTTCCTCTACGAGATTGAATTAGAAATGACGAGATCCGTATATAAACTAAAGTCACTAATATAGTCCATAGGATTAGCAAGTTAAAGTCCCCAGTGGGTGTGGAAAATAGCTTGGAGAACCAACGGACATTGTGGGGTTCTCGGGCTATGGAAATTGCAGCTTTAAATAAATGGAAAAATGACTACATAGAGGTTGCTACGAGCTCCTCTAGAGGCTGTTATGAGGTCATTGATTCATTGGCTAGTCCTTCGTACACGGTCCATAATAGGTGGACTGCAGGTGACGGCAGTGACCTTTCTAATACGAGCTAAACCGCTAACCGGTGCATTAAAGCAAGCCGCAAGAACCTGCTTTCAGCGTAGACACGGCTAAAACTGTCTTGAGCTCTGATGCCGAGTCCATAATTTTCGTGTGTTACTCACTTGTCACAGGTGACTAGTGAGACGGCTCGTTCAAATTCGGACTTGCCGTAAGGTCGCGATATCTTTCCTGTCTCTCCAAAAGTCTTGAACTGGATTTGTATAGAGAGCTTAACAGCCCTAAGAATCAGGTTTCATCGATCAGGTTTTGGCTGAAAATCAGTGTTTTTGCTTTTAAGCAAAATATTTCACTGAGCCATAGCCTATTTGTCGTACTGCAGCACACGCAAACTTGCCTAATCTAAGGTACCTACTTTTTAAAAAAAATTGCTCTATTGATTATGTATACCTACCTAATGTATGTACTTTAGTTTAAAATTGTTTATCTATGTTAATTGTGTGTGTCTGTAGTGCCAAATAAATTTTTTATCTATCTATCTAAGAAGATGTAGAAGATGATCATCATCATGATCATGAGATTGTCATCCGCATCATTAAGCTGCGGCTAGTTTCATACCCGGATAGTTCTTAAGTAAATCGGAAGTAAACGCAAAATTGAAATCATTGCGAAAGTTTGAAATATTTTTAAATTTCCTGTTAATCGTGTTACCGAATCACCAAAAACAAAATCTGTATTTGAAATGATTCATTACAGTTTAAAGCATCTCATCATTCACTACCAATCAACAAGCATCCCACATTTTATAGCTCTTGATTAAAAACAGGTTATTTTTAATATATCGCTCCGATTTCTTCTAAATAGTACTCGCACGTGAGTACCAGCAACGGTATTCGGTATCCAGTTAGCTTAAATGTGGGAAGTTAAATTATCTTCTAGATCAGAATGAATCATATTGAAATCATTTTTGCCCTGAATTTTGTTTATAGCTCTGGGAGCTGGCATAGATTGAAGTCACTATGTAATGTTTGACTGGCGTCATAGCTCAGTTGGTAGTAACTCTGCCTTCTGCGCTATAGGTCGCGGGTTCGATTCCCACTCTGGACAAACATTTGTGTGATGAACACAGATGTTTGTTCTGTGTCTGGGTGTTAAATATTAATCTATTATGTATATCAGTCTCTGGTACCCATAGTACAGGCTATGCCTAGTTTGGGATCAGTTGACCGTGTGTGATATGTCCGGAATATTTATTTATTTATAATGTGCGGAGCCTCAAGACGAAAGTCTACAATCAATGCGTCTCGCCTTTGATAGCACTGAGACTATATAAAAGCTTAAAGTCGCGCAACGGGCTATGGAGAGAGCTATGCTCGGAGGATTTACTGCGAGATAAAATCCGAAAAGAGGAAATCCGTTGAAGAACCAAGGTCACTCACATAGCTCTCAGAATTAGCAAGTTTAAGTGGCAGGTGGCAGGCCATATTGCTGGCAGAACCGGCAACCGTTGAGGAATAAAGTATCTCGAATAACGACCGCGAACCAGGCGGCGCAGTTGGAAGACCACAAACGATGAACCGACGATATTGTGAAAGTTGCGGGAAGTCGGCTTAGGGATAAGGCTCAAGATCGTCGGGGGAGGCCTATGACCAGGAGTGGTCTTCTACAGGCTGTTGTAATGTAGCACTTCATTATTTTTTGATCATCAACACCTAAAGCTTAGTTGACACTACCATACCTACCATAAGAAGCTACTTTCTTCGTACTGTATACCCGCAATTACTCTGTATTACATTACCCTTCAAGGTACGTAGCATTGTTTCTTCGACCATTGTGTGGTTCCCACTAAACGACATTTCCTGAGGCTATTGTTCGCGATAATGAACAAACTGAGTAATGGGTTCCAGTATCACTTGAGCTGAGTCAACACATTGCTCGGGATTCCGACGTTAGACCTGTAGGGTTTTTAAATTAACGGACTGGAAGTTGGCCCCGTTGACATCTTTAGCACCAGTACATTCGACTCAAGCGTTAAGCCATGTTCAAACAGCGTCATCAAAAATAAGTTTTTTTTTTTTTTAATCGTCTCATTATTATTGTCATTTTTGAGTTTTACTTTTGAGGCCGTGCGATACAGCGCAAGAAATTCTCTACAAGTCAAACACAACATTAATTTTGATCAGTAATTCAACTAGATTTATGAAGCTTCAAAATAATCTGTGATTTCAATTAATAGATCATTATTGAAGTTTAAAGTAGGTGGGTAGGTAGGTAGGCTTTAGGTTTTTCAACGAGTTTTTAAATTTTTCGACTCAACAAGCGTAATTTTTTTGCATTTTAAGCTCAACTCGATTGCGTGATATACCCTACACTCCTTGTTCATAGTGTTCGCGACACTTCCTTTCCTTCATTCTTGTAAATGAGCCAAACTATGTTAGTTCCAAGTAATTCGATCATTCGGTGAAATCGTAGCGAACGGTTCGGTTGGCCAACTCTGTCGCCATATTCCTCAGACATTGTGATAACAGCCGTATTTACAAACACTTGCATTTATACAAATTGTTTTTCTATTGTGAATATGGATGAAAATATAGTCTTGGAGACGCTTCCGACTGGTGTGTGTATCAATTGGGCTATCCGTAGATCGTTTGCAACGGTCTTTAGACAACTAAACTGTTTCTTGTGTATTTTGTAAATATTTACTTGTATTGGTTTAAGAAGGATATTGTAAGCCTTATAGGGTTGCTTCAAACTGACTAACGTAAACTGCACCTGACAGCCGCAGCCACTGTATAAAGTAAATAAAATAAATCGATTAATGAATCATTGCCCTTTAGTAGTGAGTGAGTGCAGCCACCGTGAAGCACCTACAGCGCGGTGCATGAGAAACTACTTAAACATAGAACTAATGAAACTAGAAATGATAGTGCTACAAGCAACTAGATCCGTATAGAGCCCATAGATTAAATATTACGTTCCTTTCCAAGAAAGGAGGGGCAATTCATTTTGTTTAGTGTTTTTTTTTTATTTTGTACACTTATTACTCCGTTGCGAATGGTTTTCACGTATAAAGTCCCTCAGTCGCTGTAGTCTTCGTTTAAACATGGAATAAATAATGTATACTATTTCGAAAGGGGCTTATTCTACACCCAATTGGTAATAAAGTTTTTTTTAAGAATTTTGAAATTTCAATATTTTTAATTGAAAAAAAACTATTCAAAAATCGGCTATTCATTAGCTGTTTAAGGTAGCAAACTTGCAATTCACCATAAAACTAACAAAATTATCCGGCATAAAAAACAGTTTTTTTTTCTCATACACTAACGAGCACATGCTATGTTTTCGGTATTAGCTAGATAAGCGAACCTGTAATTGGGTATTCTTTCAATACCGTTTTTAACTATGGGTTCCCGTTGAGAACCTAACACTAACCTAACCAATTATGTGACAATGATATGTGTGTTTCGATTTCCACTGTACCGAAATGATATAGCGCAAAAACTTTTGAAGATAAACATTATGCTGCGCAGCCAAGCAGATCTTGAAGGGTGCCTAGGCCACTTCCATTCTTTTTTTCTGTGTGACTACTGAAGGGATGTTCGTACACGACATTAAGAAGTTATCGATAATTACTAATAAGCCAATAAGCGGCGATGGTCGATAGAAATTAATAGTCTTCGTAATTGCTATTGGATTTCCGATGCAGAGGTACTTACTTTAAATATTTAGTTGTGCGTCTGAGAGACGTTATAAACGAGCTTCCGCCCGCGGCTTCGCTCGCGTGGTACCTACATAAAAATCATATATGCTATTTTAGGTAAAGAACTTTATCTATTCCAAGTTTCAACGAAATCGGTTCAGCCGTTACGGCGTGATTGAACAACAAATATCCAAACATCTAAAAATCCTCACAAACTTTTGCATTAATTATATTAGTAGGATACGTTATACGTAAAAACGTATTAATGGTCTAATATTTTATGACCAAGTATAACAAAATAGTTACCTAGTTTTTGATAAAATTCTGTCAAAACTCTTTATCGAGATTTTATTTTAATTCACAGGTGGTAATTTAATTCAAGCCCCCACAGATACCTACATAAATAAACGATGCTCTTTGATTGAATTAAAGTATTGCTAAAGATCCCGTGGATGTTATTTTATGTTCTCCAGGAAATTGCAAAATAAATATGAAATGGTGTGTAGCAGGTCTTGGAAGGATGTTATTTATAAATTGCAGACTTCATACAACAGTATTTTAACGGTTTTATCTGCTGCATTGTAATAAAATAAGAACTTTATTGCCGTATATTGAATTCTCCGCATTTTTTTTATAGATCTGCATTTTAATATTAGGTAGTTAACTACTAAGCCCAAACGGCAATAATCCCAATCGGTTTGTTCTACGACTTCTCGAAATTTGACATTATCATTCAGAAAGACTATGTTTTGGGAGTCAACGCAGTTCATACTTAATTATTAAGCAGTCTATCTTGTTTTCGAACTTAAGAAAGGAACGAAAAATACCAAATCAGCTAATTCAAAGAGATCCGGGAAAAAAACTAAAAAAATCTTAAAAAATTTGAAAAAAAACTTGTTATTTTCATTCGTTAATATTCTTTTTGTTGATTGAACAAGCCACTTTCAGGATTGTAAATATATTGCGTCACCTTGTATAGTATTCAGTATTTAGCACTCAGTGAACCGATAAAACATAGCTTTCGCTATAATTATTAAGTCAGTGAAGCTGAGCATGGCTTAAAGTGCTTACAAAAGATATGGTGGTTAGTCCGTCACGGTGCCGAAATCACAATTATCGATAGAAAGTGAAGTGCATTGCCCATCACTATAAATTTTAATAAACCGATTCGTGTGACTGACTAGTGTTGTGTTCTTGTTATCAATTTATTTGTACGTTTCATTAAATTATTTGGAGCATTTTTTTTTATTATTAATGGCAGATTTTATTTATAAACAATAGATTATTATATTAATTAAGTATTAAGATAATATATATAATACGGGTGACCAATTCAAAATCAAAGTCAACAGGTATTCATTTCAATAAAATAACATAGGTCTTAAAAAAATTCCTTCCGAGGTTTTCCCGCTAACCTACAACATGAAGAGCTTTAAGAAAAATACAGCAGATGTCAATAGGCGACGGTAACCGCTTAGCATCAGGTGGGCCGTAAGCCTGTTTGCCTCCGTATAACATAAAAAAAAAAAAAAAAAAAAAAAAAACTAGGTGAAGCTACACCACCTGTTCCTTGCTACCAAGCCAAAAGACTAGGCCACCAGAACAATACTTTTGACGCCTAAAGGATATGAAGTGCCTACCAAAGTGATACCAACTGATAGACCCACTAGTGGTCACCCATCCAATGGCTGACTACTGAAGGGAACGATTGAATCAAATCAGTTTATTACTTGCACGACATTTGTACCAAAGGAGGCTCTAAGAGGCGCACTTTAATCCTTTCACCGACAGTCATAGGGCCACATACCCAACCTTGGTTACTGATCTAATACGAGTGACCAAGAAAGAATCATTGACTCGTCAAGCTAGCAAGTTTATTAGGTGTAAATTGTATTTTTATTCGATCGTACCAGCTTACAATAAAACACCTCAATTCACACACTTCTCACTCAGCTATAAAACCGCTTGATCATCGGAAGAAAGCCAGCGCTTTGTTCGGATCATCTTCAAAAGGAACGGCGAGTCATCGTTTAGGAACTTTTTCTTTCTTTAATTACTTGTTTTGTGGTTTCAATTCGCTTTCGAGATAGGTCGATTTAGGATTTACGTAATTTTCTGAAGTGGATCATCTGGCAAGACTCTAAACCTTAATCAATGTCACAAATTGATTAAGATTTATCAAAAGACCATGCCCAAGCTAACCTGACAGCAATTTCTATGAAAATAATGTCGGTCGTGAGTGGAGTGAAATAATTTAACGACTAAGAATACCAGGGAAGAATTCAGGGAATTCCCCTCCAAATTCCACTCAAGACGCTTTAAGATATTTACGATTTGTTCAATCTCCATAAATCTGGATGAGATTATGGAGTCCGTACAATTTAAAATAAAATCTGGACGGCTTTATGCAATACCGACTTACGGTACAGTAATGTAACTGTAGATCGTGCGACATAATCTTTATTTGTGACTAGCCGGCCCGCCCGCGACTTCGACCGCCTATTCAAGTGTCTACCTTGACTCTTGTCACTTCGTACACTTCAGATCTCGATTCTCTGACCCCGTGTTACGTATGTCCAGAAGCCTCTGGGCGCGATTCCTACTCTCACTTGAAAGTAACATTACCTCGGTAAAGCCACGGAATATAGAAAACCTTTATCATGACTGACCTCATAGCTCAGTTGGTAGTAACTCTGCCTTCAGCGCTTGAGGTCGCGGGTTCGATTCCCGCACTGGACAAACATTTGTGACTAACACAGATGTTTGTTCCGTGTCTGGGTGTTAAATATATATCTATTATGTATATCAGTCTATGGTACCCATAGTACAGGCTATGCCTAGTTTGGGATCAGTTGACAATGTGTGATATGTCCGGAATATTTATTTATTTATTATTATGACGCATATTGCAATAAAATATAGGCTAATTACCGTTCTTATTGCACGGTAACATCTTTTAAAGAATGTCTGTGTCAAATTTCAGACTCCTCGGCCCAGTAGTTTCCGAGCTTTCGTGATGAGTCAATCAGTGAGTGAGTGAGTACGTGAGTGAGTGGACTACTCCTTTATATATATAGATTACGTAGTCTAGTTAAATTACCTAGTGTAGCTTTCGATTAGTGAATTATTTTTTAGAATCGGTTCAGTGGTTTCAGTGACAAGAGTCAAGGTAGACACTTGAATAGGCGGTCGAAGTCGCGGGCGGGCCGGCTAGTCACAAACAAACAAATGGAACCTCTTTATAATATTAGTGCAGATGTAGATAATATGCTGTACCGCATACCTCAGCATTTCTTGTTTTTGATGCTTCTTTATAGTAATTTCTTTGAAGAAGGTAGTAGGTTATCTAGTCTGTTTTGAGAATTTATCTCAATATCGCTAGTGTGTACTGGCCGTCTAACAGCAAACCTGTCACTGAAGCTTCATCATCATCAGCCTGAGGAAGTCCACTGCTGGACATAGGCCTCCCCTAAAGAGTGCCATGACGAACGGTCTTGAGCCTTCTCCATCCACCGACTTCCCGTAACCTTTACAATGTCGTCGGTCCATCGGGGTGGGCCTTCCTGAACTTAGTCGTGCGGATAGTGGTCGCCATTATCCCTCCTTTATCCCTCAACGGTTGTCGGTTCTGGAAGAACCAGTGGGGTAGAGGATTAAAGTGTGCCTCATACTTCAGAAGCCGTGATCAAACGATGCGCGATTTTGAGTTTGCCGTTTAGGAGCTTGCGATATCGTTGAGCTTTAAAGAACCCACTCAAATGTCAAACTCAAAATTGACTCTATTCAGTAGAGGTAAGGTAATTTTGAAGGTTGCAGGAAGTCTGAGAATGGAAAAGGCTCAAGACAGTTCGTCGTGGAGCTCTTTGGGGGAGGCCTATGTCCAGGCTGACGATGAAGGTAATTTTGAAACGAAATATTAAGGATATTATATCGCATGCCATTTGAACACGGCTAGAGATTCCTTACTAAAAAGCAATCAGAAAAACCATTTATTTTCATAAAATACCACAACACGAAAACTAGTCCAAAACTATCGTTTACCGCGAAACGAACGGCGCATTAACTTGACATTGACACTTGACACCCATTTGTAATGACAGCGCATTTGCTTGTGGTTCTGTGGCGGTTTTTGTCATCGATAATCGTTAGCCCAGAATGCCGATGGACTGCACTAATTTAGTTCAACCTGTGGCTTACAGTTCACGGACCTTTACCTACTCAATAGCGTCCTCCTTTTTTTCTTAATATTACGGCTACTGTTTTATCTCTGTCTATATTACCAGTGTCAAAAATTCTAGATGCGACGTGGTCACAACAGATTGTTTCAAAGATATGGTGGCGTTTTTCATCAAAACTTCAAACTGCATTTCTATTCAAATAGGTAAATCACATTCAGTCCTCTTCTATTTGCCTTACACAAGTAAGATCCTAGGCTTTAATAATTAAAATAACACCGAGATTACAAAGCAAAATTAAAAAAAAACACGCAATACAGAAAATAAAACGGCTGAGCTAAGCTTCTTCCCAAATGGCTAAAAAGAAGTCCATCGATTGGCAGTTCTCTTCATACATACATAACATACAACGCCAAATCGTCCTAATTGTTTGATTATAAATTCGCGCGCAATTTTTTTTTTTTAATGTTCTTCCCTTTTGGGCTGGCTATGGCATCTAGGCGTTACCGCCAAGTCCTACGTGTATTTTTTCTTGTTAATTTGTTTATCTTTCTTCATTTTCTTTCGTTTATCATCGTCAAGTCACCGTCAAGTCAAGTCAAGTTCAGTTTTAGTAAGATATAATGGTGGCTATTTTACTAAAACCTGGAGGGACCTATAGGCGCCAACTCGAAAAATGACGATACACGCAATCATTTCATTTCAATTCACTTGTGCGGTTTACTCAAACAATATTACGCAAAACACCACCATAATCACATAATAATATTCAATTTAACACTAGTTTTGTAAAATAAATTGAAAGCACAACATCATTTTCTCAAGTTCCCGCCAAAAAGTCCCTTCGCGCGCAAGACCGAATTAGGTTAGGCCTAGTATTTGGAACGAAGTCTGTTATGAAGTTATAACCTGGGTTAGACTTATAGACCTTTATCTAGTCTCCATTCCACCGATATGCAAATCTATCATTAATTCCTCCCTCAGCCCGTGATCGATAACTCGCCAATACGGGAACATGTCAGCACAAACGGGACAAGATAGTACAGTTGTTAACCAGAAATTTAACTACGTTTTCATGCAGTACCTACGTATCGTAATTTTTTAAAAGGTTGATGTACTTACACTTTAACTGGCGGATCCTGGCAAACGTTATGTTAGCTGCTTGTATAGACTTGTGAAAAACTATAATTGCTTCTGCACATCCAACGACTAACTTTTCGTTTACCACGATCCATCGCTTAGCTAGTAGGTACTGAGTTCGGTTGTTTAGTGAATCGGCCAAAGTAAGAACAAAATAAATATGCGAGTATCAAAATATGAGATCTTTATAGCCCCTATAACCAACAGATAAACATACACTGAATTCTTCATTTCCATAACGCTTGAATTCTTTTAACGGAAACATTTCAGCCAACCCTACCCTTCTTAATTTATGAGCTAGCAATACCTGTGTTAATGCAAATAAATCATTCATTCATTCTTAAATACATATAATGCTCCCCTATGCAAAGATGCGTATTTTTACTATGAAACTAGCCAAGTTTGATTGTGCAAGTGTGCGAGTTCCCTTTTGTGTGCACAAGTAACTCGATATAAAATTGCGCTACTGCTCTATGTACAATGGCTTTCAATCCAGCGTAACAAATGACCCTACGATGCGTAGATTCATCACACTTTGTGAACAAGACAAGGTGAGGTAACGGGACCTATTTTGTATTAAAATAAATCGCTTAAGGGGAATTTTACAGAGCGGTTCAAGTACTTAGCCAAACTCAATCTACTAGGTAACGTACAAAGGCTTTTGGCCAAGGGAGCTGGAACGAACGTCAGTCCTTTAATCGGCTTAGAGCACTGGTAGAGTGGTAGTAGTAGCCCCGCCTTCCGATCCACAGGTGTGGATCGAATCTCGGTCGTCAACCGAAATATACTAGTGCTCTCAAACGGTGAGGGAAAAAAAGCAAAAAATGTGTGATTTCTTTACGAAAGAGCAGATTTTTGCATAGTTTGTTGCAATGAAAAATTACAAATTTCCAAAAGTCGTAGAACAAACTTTATTGCCGATTTTGTGTAGAATAAGCCCCTATCGTGGGCCGTGGTGGCCCCGGCTAAAGAATAGGCCCCATATCTACCTATCCGCGGATGTCGTAAGAGGCGACTAAGGGAAAAAATCTAGGGGATGGGCAGCAGCGTCTCTCATTTTAACAACGATAGTTCTAACTGCGCTCGCCAACCCGCATGCCCAGCGTGGTGAGTATGGGCAAATCCCCCCACATGATAAGAATTTGCTCTGTCTGTGGGGGAGGCCATGTTCAGCAGTGTACGTCGTACGGCTGAAATGATGAAGCCCCTATCGGAACAGCATACAAATTATTAATCACATTTAAATAGACGGATCGATGTACTTGCACTTTGAAAACAATCTTCTCGAATAAAGTTACCAAGGTACCTAGTCATTGCTCTGCATAAAATGCCTGTACATAAAGCCTATAAAAACCTCCAGGCGGTTCGTACATAAACTGCAATTATAGATATAAGCGCGATATAGTAGCCACCATCCCCTACAATTAAATACTGACACCTCGAGATTAAAGTAAAATGAGAACTCGTCTGTCCGGGGCCTATTCGATGAACGAGCTCCACGTCAAACGATTGTCAAGGTCCGCAATAATGTCTTTCATTTTGTTTGAAACTATTATCATATTAAATTGGAGATAAAAAGCCAACTGCTTAGACTAAGCAGCTCCTGGCAGCAGATAATCCTTAATTTTTTTTTTACTTTTTATTTTTTTATACGAAATAGGCTAACGTTTGACCACAATCTCACCTGATGTTAAGTAATGATGTGGTCTTAATACCTATCTATAGGAGATAATCTATATTAGCTGTCGACTCCACTCATGTGTTTTCAGGGCGCGATACGATCGGACGGAAATTCGCAAGAAAGCTCATACAAACTGTGCTAAGTTTGTTCGATCGGAATGCACTAACGCTCCTTCTACAATAGTCATAATATTAGTCATTTATTGATACAAAAAAATATAGGTCAATCAAAAAGAAAAAAAAAATTATTGACTACTTATAAGTAGCAAGTATTATATATATTATATTATATATACCAAATTCATAAAATTAATACAAAATAATAAAATTACATACAAAATGTCACTAAACATAATTAAATTCAATTATAATAGAAAATAATAAAATTTATATTTATAGGTTCATAAACTCGTCGAAGCTGTAGAAGGTTTGCTCGACAAGCCAGCGTTTCAATCTCTTTTTGAAAATATACATGTTAGAGGCCTGTGTAATGGTGACTGGAAGTTTGTTATAGACATCCGCACCCATGACATGCGTCAGCTTGGATGACTTCGTAAGTGTCCGCGGCAAGTTCCCAAGTTTATGTCTGTTCAATCAACATGATGTAGAATTGTTCCTTGAAAGGGGCCTAGAACTAGAATTACCTACTCATAGCTTAATACAACTTACGATTCAATGTGTAATGAATCAAAACAGAAGTCTGATGAGATAAATCGCGCGAATGTGTCCATTGGCACTCGAAACGGCATGCGATATATATATATATATATATATATATATATATAAAATTCGTTTCAAAATGATCCTACTGGATGAAGTCAATTTTGAGATTGACATTTGAGGGTGTTTTTAATGTTATACAGAGGCAAACAGGCTTACGGCCCTCCTGATGGTAAGTGGTTACCGTCGCCTATTGACATTAGCAACACCTGGAGCATTGCTAATGCGTTGCCTGCCGAACCCCTCCCCCCCCTAAAGAGCTCTGGCAACCTTACTCACCGCAGGAACACATCACTATTTGAAACAAATAATATTATTTGGCTGCGATCTTCTGTAAGGCGGAGGTACCTCCCAGGCGGGCTGCTCCAATTTGGAGCGAGAAAATTTCGCTGTGCCCTACCTCCTCCGAAAATATAACATAACGATATCGCAAGCACCTAAAAGTCAAACTCAAAATTAGCTTTATTTTAAAGATGTAAGGTTAAATTTAAATAATTTATCGTACGCCGTTTTAGCACGGCTTTGCATAAGGATTCGCTTGGCAGCATCTGTGTAAAATGTTGTGAAATTCGAGTCCAGTGTGCAACTCGTGCCGATCTACGTCAATCATAATGTCGTGACTGGACACGTCGGAGCTGAAATTTTGCTAGCCACTGTGTGAAAAAAGCACTTTTGTGATCATTATCTTAAAAAATGATTTTTTTTCTCTTGTAATCTTCTTAAGATCTTATCTAAACTCTTTTAAAGAATAAACAAATCGGATGAAACTTTGCAACTCTGATAGCAATTACGATTATGAATGAAGCCGGTTCGGCCAGTTTTCTAGCTCTACAATCTTTAGATTAAAATCTAAAAAGTTGAGAAGTAAGTAGAACTTGTTCGCAAAGGATCATCATCATCGGCCTGTACAATTCCACAGCTGGTCATAGGCCTCCCCCAAAGAGTTCCATGACGAACGGTCTTAAGCCTTTTCCAACCACCGACTTCTGGCAACTTTAACAATGTCGTCGATCCATCGGGTGGTCAAAAGATCATGCCCATATCCGTACCATAAAGTCGCGCGCATCAAAAACAGAAAAACCACCATTCAAAACAGTATCTTTCATTTTAACACCATTTGTCCAAACTAGACCTCGTGAAAAATATAAAAAAATATATTTTTTTTTGCATTGGGGTGGCATAACTCATTTTCGTATCGTTTCAAAAAAATACTAATTTTGAGATGTCGTGAGAGTCCTTACATCCATTGGCATTTAAATTTTTTAGCAATTTCCAATAAAAAAAGCAAATATTTTAAAAAATTCTATAAAAACATTTCTCTGAAATATAAACCTTGCTTTAATCGCAAATAAATTACTATAAGCGCTTCATTTTATCTCGAACTAAGGACATTTAAAGCTACTTTTATAGCATCAAAATATCGTTGAATCTCATGTAGTAAACTGTTTTATAATGGACACTGAATAAGCTCACTTTATAATTTATAATAAGGGGCCTACCTAGGTACCTAGTGCAACCCCGAGGCTTGGAACTAGCATACCAATAAATAGGCTACATTCTTTACGATACGTTCTCATAGGTTTCTTGAATGCTGTGAGAGAGCAAATACAATTATGGAAATAAATCTATAATACCTCAAAAAGATTTTCATTGATCGATCAAACAAAGCAATTAATAGGTATGTATACCTACTTATAATATTAATTAAAAAAAAATACATATACTTTTTATACTACTGAGGTGGCTAACAAGCACACGGCCCACCTGGTGGTGAGCGGTTACCGTAGCCTATGAGCGCTTGCAATACCAAAGGCATCACGCACGCGTTGCCGACCTCGAACCCCTACCCCCTAAAGAGCTCTGGCAACCTTACTCACCGCAGGAACACAACACTATTTGAAACAAATAATGTTATTTATACATGAAAGGTTATCATAAGAACTTTGTTCATACATTCCGAAGCGACTATATTTTCTCCAATAGGAAAACAATAAATAAAATAGAAGAAATAACGACATTCATTGAACACCATTTTATGGAGTTTAACTTTAATAGCTGAGCAAATAAATAAACAAGCAATTTCTCATAGTTTCTGCCGGGAAGTTATCGAAGCTTAATGTCCATCATACTTTGATGATCCATTGCGTTTATTAAACAAACTATGGCCACACACAGACGAATAAAATAACAGTTTTTTTGTCTGGTTCGTTGTTGCTATTCGAGAACCTTTATTCGGTTGTCGGTTCTACAAGCTATGGTCTGCCCACCGCCGCTTCAACTTGCTAATTCCGAGCTACCAGTATGTCGGTAACCTATAATAATAATAAATAATAAATATTTCAGACATATCAGACACGGTCAACTGATCCCAAACTAGGCATAGCCTGTACTATGGGTACCAGAGACTAATATACTTAATATATATATATATATATTTAACACCCAGACACAGAACAAACATCTGCGTTAGTCACAAATGTTTGTCCAGTGCGGGAATCGAACCCGCTACCTCTAGCGCAGAAGGCAGAGTTACTACCAACTGAGCTATGAGGCCAGTCAAAGTTGAGACCTGAGTTCTACAAATTTCTTCTTTTAAGATTGTATCACGCAGAAACTCCAAGCATAGCTCTCTCCATAGCCCGTTGCGCGACTTTGGGCTTGTGTATGAGCCAGTAGTTAGTACTCTCAGTGCCATAATGTCATCACTGGCAACATACACTGATTGTAGACTTTCGTCTTGAGGCTCTGCGGTATCTGCAACAAGAAGATATGACAAAGTTTCCCAAACATCCGAGTTGGATTCTTTGATTGACCTCTTTGTCTTCTACTGAGAGTAAATTCATCGCAAATTTTAATCTGAATGTACCTTTGACAAGAATTCATCGACATAGCTATTAATAAAGCCTGATTTCCACAACAAGATAGAAGCGATGCTTACAACAAATATTATTCTGCGATTTGTCAAACGGAAATGCGCTTGTCCCAACCAGCGCACTTGGAAACCTACGTTTTCTAAAACAACCAGTAACATAGGTTAAGATTCATTTAAACGATTAACTCGTGAACATTTTCTTAAGAGCATCTAGCATCTACACTACATGTTAATAAAAAACTGTTTTGTACTATCTGTTAATCTATTGCAGTGTATTATATATTTATATATATACATATTTAAATATAGTGTATGGTTATATATAGTATAGTTTTTAGTTATGAATGAATGAATGGCTTTTATTTGCATGAAGTATAGTATATATAGGTACATGGTCTTTTACATTTATGGATATAGTGTCATATACTTCGTCGAAGACCGACATGCAAAAATATTAGTTAAGTTAAACAATCTGTCGCATGCCAACCTCCTGTTTCTACCCAATCAGGCTGGCTGGTAGATAATGCCTTGGCATTAATCCCACCTTTTGTACATTGTTTTTTGTGTGCAATAAAGATTAAATAAATAAATTAATAAATAGGTGTATTAAATCACGTTGGATCCATTATTTACATGGCAGATATATTATTATCTCCTAGTGGTCGACAGCCTTGCTAGGAGTTGTCAGCGGAAACGCGTTTGTCGTTTGTCCCGACCGGTCGGGGAACCTACATTTTATTCCCTTGCGCGTCCTGTCGTACCTATTTAAGGCATTCGATTAGCCGCTGTTTGTAGATATTCCGATAGAATAGATAGATATCATCATCATCAGCCTTTAGAAGTCCACTGCTGGACATAGGCCTCCCCAAAAGAGTTCCATGACGAACGATATTAAGATTTTTTAATCGATCTTTTCGCAACTTACACAATGTCGTCGGTCCATCGGGTGGGAGGCCCTCCAACACTTCGTCGCCCGGTTCGCGGTCGTAATGTATAGGTATGCAGGCAGACCACAAGGTAGGTAGGTATTTAGAATTTCAAGTGTGGCGATGGCAATGCTGATCCGTTGGCCAGCTCTCGGGTCTTCAATGTATTTAATTAAAATATAAAATATAGATTGAAAGTATTAAGCGACAAAGTTATCAGTTTAACCTTATCGGAATCTTCTATAATAGACCGGGAGCCACCTGCCGTTTTCATACAATAAACAAAGTCGGATAAAATGTGCATCGAAAACCAGTCCAGCACGCAGTTTCTCAAAGTTTTTCAGCACACTTCTAATAATAAATAAGGAATGTGCAGTTTTTTTAGATATGTTGGGAAATAATAAACAATATACATGGCGTTTAAACAGGGTGTTTTTTTATCACAACAAACACAATTTGAGGAATGGCTAAGACAACTATCAACGGCGCGAAAAATAATTTGTAACAATCATAATTTAATGAGTAGGTAACTTTAACAAGCAAGCAATAAAAAAGATAGAAGCAATAAAAAATGAAGACATGGTTTTTTCTTCCCTGAACTTTTTCAAACTGAACTGATTTGACCCCAAAACTGCATTGAGTTTTACTTTCAATTGGGTGTAGAATAAGCCCCTATTTGGGAAACCATACATATTATGAATCATCGTGTAAAAGTAGTTATTTTCAAAATATGATGTAGGTATGTAAATTATAGACTTATAAACACCTGTACCTACATGTATTTCAAGCAATAAATGACACTTTACTTTACTTTACTTTTACTTTACTTTTACTTTACTTTTACTTTACTTTTACTTTACTTTTACTTTACTTTTACTTTACTTTTACTTTACTTTTACTTTACTTTTACTTTACTTTTACTTTACTTTTACTTTACTTTTACTTTACTTTTACTTTACTTTTACTTTACTTTTACTTTACTTTTACTTTACTTTTACTTTACTTTTACTTTACTTTTACTTTACTTTTACTTTACTTTTACTTTACTTTTACGTTACTTTTACTTTACTTTTACTTTACTTTTACTTTACTTTTACTTTACTTTTACTTTACTTTTACTTTACTTTTACTTTACTTTTACTTTACTTTTACTTTACTTTTACTTTACTTTTACTTTACTTTTACTTTACTTTTATTTTACTTTTACTTTACTTTTACTTTACTTTTACTTTACTTTTACTTTACTTTTACTTTACTTTTACTTTACTTTTACTTTACTTTTACTTTACTTTTACTTTACTTTTACTTTACTTTTACTTTACTTTTACTTTACTTTTACTTTACTTTTACTTTACTTTTACTTTACTTTTACTTTACTTTTACTTTACTTTTACTTTACTTTTACTTTACTTTTACTTTACTTTTACTTTACTTTTACTTTACTTTTACTTTACTTTTACTTTACTTTTACTTTACTTTTACTTTACTTTTACTTTACTTTTACTTTACTTTTACTTTACTTTTACTTTACTTTTACTTTACTTTTACTTTACTTTTACTTTACTTTCGCATGAAATTAAAATTATAAATGATAATAGGTTTTGTTGGTCATTCGAAGCCTACGATAAAAATATTGAGGGCCACTATTAGATACATCCGCTAGATATTGTCTCATTCATATGCTTGTAACTAATGTATGGGAAAAATGCACTTTACACCCGGCTATACTTCAACTATAATAATATAGGTACAGCACGTTATAAAAACTTTGGCAGATCCATTATTGACGTATTTGCTCAACGTAATTTTTTTGTTTGTTTTTGAATGGCCTCATAGCTCAGTTGCTAGTAACTCTGCATTCTGCGCTAGAGGTCGCGGGTTCGATTCCCACACTGGACAAACATTTGTGACTGACACAGATGTTTGTTCTGTGTCTGGGTGTTAAATATATGTCTATTATGTATATCAGTTTCTGTTACCCATAGTACAGGATATGCCTAGTTTGGGATCAGTTGACCGTGTGTGATATGTCCGGAATATTTATTTATTTATTTATTAGTAAAACGCTATCAAGTATTTTTATTTTAGTATCAATTTCTGATTGAAGTCGATTATTTTTTTAGACTTTTTAAACGTCATTTGTATTTTTACCTTAGTATCACAGGCATCAACAAAATACTTTTAATATTATGCACCATCTTAGTCATAAAAATAACTACCTACTTGTAATAATTTATCAGTGTTGCGTGAATAAATTACCATACATAATGCATTTTGGAACGACGCCGATGTTTTTTTTTTTTAATATTCCGGACATAACAACCGCGGTCAACTGATCCCAAACTAGGCATAGCCTGTACTATGGGTACCAGAGACTGATATACATAATAGATAAATATTTAACACCCAGCCACAGAACAAACATCTTTGTTAAACACACAAATGTTTGTCCAGTGCGGGAATCGAACCCGCGACCTCTAGCGCAGAAGGCAGTGTTACTACCACCTGAGCTATGAGGCCAGTTAATTTGTAATAAGCTTTTGATTGTTTTGATGAAATAACTGCTTTTTGTTTCGATTCTTCTACAGAACCTTCATCATCTACCGCGCTTTCCAACCCTCTCGCGTTCGGGTCTCACACTAAAAATCTTCAATGTCTAAACTTATTAGTTCTACACTAGTGGCCTACAAAATAAACTAGTTGACTGTATGTCATTTTAAATTGATTAGCATTTATAACTTGGGCTAAGCAGCAATCATCTAGTATGTATTTATTTATTTTATTATATTAAGTACAACTCTAGAACTTGTTTTTTGGTCCTGTTTGAAAGTATTTTTAAGTGACACGCTTTCAAATGAAAAGTGAAGAAAGTCCGTAAAAATGTCTACCACTAATAAATTGAGGGATCAAAGTGGTAGGTGTACAACTTTCCAAGTTCACAAACAAGTTCCGTTTGACTGCCACTTTATTGTTGGAGCTTTACGACGCGGTAATACCATTTGGCCGTGGTGGCCCCGGCTGAAGAATAGGCCCCTCCATATCTCCCAACCGGGGATGTCGTAAGAGGCGACTAAGGGAAAAAGCTAGTGGATGGGCAGCAGCGTGCCCAGCGTGGTGAGCATGGGCAAATTCCCCCCACATGATAGGAATTCACTCCGGAAATCTGTGGGGGAGGCCGGAGTTCAACAGTGGCCTTCAAACGGCTGGAATGATGATGATGAATACCACTTATCCTATCCTACTGATATTATAAATTCGAAAGTTTGTGAGGATATTTGTGGTTCAATCACAACCAAACGAACGGATTCGGATAAAATTTGGCACAGAGATATATAACGGAGGACCAGCTCCAGATTTTGTTTTTAAAAAGGGTAACGTCAGCTTAGCTGCCGTTACCATCATCATCATCATCATCATCATCATCATCATCATCATCATCATCGTCATCATCATCATCATCATCATCATCATCATCGTCATCATCGTCATCATCATGGTGATGATGACGATCGCCCGTCGGTGTCTGAAGAAGAACTCGGTTGATGTTCCTCTTCTTTAACCTTTCCGGCGCAATCGCTATACATTGGTTCTTGAGTAGGTCCAGACGGTGCGACGGCTCGACCGGGAATGACCAGTGCTTTTTTTTTTTTTTTCGAACGGATTTATATGCTGTGGGTCTCTTATGACCACTGCCAGCTACACCGGGCTAGTTGACCAGTGCTTCGGCCGTCGCCCGTATTTATGCAAAACTCAGACGAACGCAGGCATTGTTTGCAACAAAGCAAAAACTACCCGCAAGTGATTAAACCAGTGACTAAAATCCTCAAATGATTTTAGTAACTTGATTATCTGAGAATTAATTTAATTAGAACGTGTGACTTCGCAATGGCGAGGCATTCCGAAGCCTGAGATGACGCACTTGCGCCGATACGGCCATTCTGACAGGCGGTGCGCGCTCTGCACCTGCCTTCGTTGTGGGTTGTAGGTGTTGTGTACTCGTGGAACTTGTACTCTGTGGTACTTACACTTGTAGATACTCGTGGAACCTGTACTCTGTGGTACTTGCACTCGTAGATACTCTTAGATACTCGTAGATAAGATACTCATGGAAAAGGCATTCGTGGAAAAGGCACTTGTGGATAATGCACTCGTGGATAATGCATTCGTGGATAATGCACTCGTGGATAATGCACTCGTGGATAAGGCACTCGAGGATAAGCTACTCGTGGGAAAGCTACTCGTGGATAAGCTACTCGTGGATAAGCTACTCGTGGATAAGCTACTCGTGGATAAGCTACTCGTGGATAAGCTACTCGTGGATAAGCTACTCGTGGATAAGCTACTCGTGGATAAGCTACTCGTGGATAAGCTACTCGTGGATAAGCTACTCGTGGATAAGCTACTCGTGGATAAGCTACTCGTGGATAAGCTACTCGTGGATAAGCTACTCGTGGATAAGCTACTCGTGGATAAGCTACTCGTGGATAAGCTACTCGTGGATAAGCTAATCGTGGAAAAACTACTCGTGGTAAAGCTTCTCGTGGAAAAGGTACTCGTGGAAAAGGTACTCGTGGAAAAGGTACTCGTGGAAAAGGTACTCGTGGAAAAGGTACTCGTGGAAAAGGTACACGTGGAAAAGGTACTCGTGGAAAAGGTACTCGTGGAAAAGGTACTCGTGGAAAAGGTACTCGTGGAAAAGGTACTCGTGGAAAAGGTACTCGTGGAAAAGGTACTCGTGGAAAAGGTACTCGTGGAAAAGGTACTCGTGGAAAAGGTACTCGTGGAAAAGGTACTCGTGGAAAAGGTACTCGTGGAAATGGTACTCGTGGAAAAGGTACTCGTGGATATGGTACTCGTGGATATGGTACTCGTGGATATGGAACTCGTGGAAAATGTACTCGTGGATAATGTACTCGTAGATAATGTACTCGCTGGTAATGTACTCGCGGATAAGTTACTCGTGGATACGGTACTCGTGGATTCTCGTAGACTCATGGCATGGGGAAAGAGTGATGCTGTGCTCTGGGCGGTCTTGTTCGCCGTGGTACACAGGGGTTCTTGGGAAGTATGATTAGGGTGATGCTGTGTAAAACACAGAGGCACTAAAAAGGAAAGGAAACTTTTCGTAGATTCTCGGAGGTATTGTACTCGTGGATTCTCGTAGATATGGTACTCGTGGATTCTCGTGGAATGGGGAGAGAGTGATGCTGTGCTCTGGGCGGTCTTGTTCGCCGTGGTACACAGGGGTTCTTGGGAATTATGACTAGGGTGATGCTGTGTAAAACAGAGGCACTAAAAAGGAAAGGAAACTTTTCGTAGATTCTCGGAGATATGGTACTCGTGGATTCTCGTGGAATTGGGAGAGAGTGGTGCTGTGCTCTGGGCGGTCATGTTCGCCGTGGTACACAGGGGTTCTTGGGAAGTATGACTAGGGTGATGCTGTGTAAAACACAGAGGCACTAAAAAGGAAAGGAAACTCGTAGATTCTCTTACAATGTTGCCACCAACCCAGGGTCCTTCTCTATTACTTTAAGGAGTTGGGCTAGCTGGGACGAGGTCAGCAGTGGGACAATGCTTATTACACGCCAACACGGAACGTCAGTGCAGGTCTCTGTGTCATATTCTTCGAACTAGTAAAATTTAGAATTAATCTGCAAGCGTGCAGCGATCTGATAACAAAAACAAAGTCTCCGACGGCGTAAATTCGTGGCTATCGTCAACCATTTCACATAATCATCTGCAGTGAGCGACGCGCGTACATTTTTGGACCTAAAGGCTTAAAACAAAGGCTTCAACTCGCGCTTTTTATAGATCCAGGTACGGTCACTAGACACCCATTCGTTAAGTCATACGAGGGGCAAATGGTACACGGTTGTCTTAATAAGCACATGTTTAAGCTAAGACTAGGCGATACACAAACCTGCAGGCTATGTAAGGAGGTGAAAGAAACGCCTCTCCACCTGCTAGGTGAGCATTTTTGCTCAAACGTAGCATTCATCTGGGCAAGCACATCCTCGGCCCGATGGAGCTAAAGGAACTCGCTTCAAAGAGAATCCTTCAATTCTTAACAGTGGCTGACCAAAGTAACCAGTGGCGATCACAATAAACCAGTTGTGGCCGTAGTGACACCACAGCCACAAAGAAAATAGAAATAAAAACATACGAGAGCGTCACTATTCAAGCAGTTCTCTATTCAAGAAAGACAAGACTCCATTTGTTCAGGAACTTCAATTATCAATGTCGAGTAAGTCTAGGTAAAAACTAGAAGTATAAAAATACTGGTTTGGTCTTACCGCTGCGCTGTATGAATTGGCAAGATCGCAACCACGATTGGATTAGTTACCGTAAGTTGTACAGGCAAACGGCAGGGACGCTGTGACACGCAATGAGCGCGTTGTGGCACACGGTGTGCGCTCTACTGTGCGCTGCGAGCAGAGCTTTTCCCGGTCTCGGCCGTACCTGACCATAACCTAAATATCAGTCGCCTAAATACTCAATTTCAGTGAATAAAACTCGTCGAGTCGTTGGAGTAAGTCTTTCTAGTCAGTATTTACTCGCTACCCGTGTTTACTGTGGAGGAGAGATAAATAATTCTGGAAAATTAGGGGTAGTTATCATTATCCACAGCAGACACCTGTCCTGTTGCACGGAAAAACGGTAAAGGATTAGTACGTATGAAAATGTCAAGCCTTTTCTGTTTAGTAAATCAGTACCGATCAAAATCGGTGCATTGATGCAATCGGATGAAACGACATGCAAGTGGATTTCCAAAGACTGCTCTGGAAACTCAATGTTAGCAACGACGTACGAGGTTGATTAAACCTCTTGACTTCCTTCGTTTCACTATACTGCGCATGAAGGGATAGGCTGGTAACTGAATTTGTTATAGCTTGACGTCAGTTTCGGAGTGACAGGAACGCGAAATATTCGCAAAGGTCGCTGTTTCAGTCATGTCAGAGCCCTGCTCAATAATGCGGTTTGGCACAATCGGAGGCAGCGACGGATAACGCATGGCTTTAGTTAGTTGAACGCGGTGGACTGCAATTTGATTGCAACTATTTGCAACCTACCCTCAACGACTTCAAAACTTGATTAAAAGCCAGACACCTCTCCAGACTTAGACCAGTGACCGCAGGAGTTTTCACGATGCCTATGAAAACTACTGCGTGAGCCACGTGAATCGGCACGCCTATCACGATTGCAGCAGCAGTCAGTCGAACGACTGTGGCGGCGGCGACGGTGTTTAACAGGCGTATTGCGGCTGTTAGAAATACTATGACGTCGATCGTGACTCATACAAAGAGTATGATCACACTCACGTACATGCTTCCATAATCAGGACAAACGTCAGTAAAAAAATAAAACACCTACCTAAACAATTATTATGGATGGAAATCGGTTTAGAACGCGCGATCCCATCCCACTTCTGATAACGGAGGACCAGCTCCAGATTTTGTTTTTAAAAAGGGTAACGTCAGCTTAGCTGCCGTTACCATCATCATCATCATCATCATCATCATCATCATCATCATCATCATCGTCATCATCATCATCATCGTCATCATCATCATCATCATCATCATCATCGTCATCATCATGGTGGTGATGACGATCGCCCGTCGGTGTCTGAAGAAGAACTTGGTTGATGTTCCTCTTCTTTAACCTTTCCGGCGCAATCGCTATACATTGGTTCTTGAGTAGGTCCAGACGGTGCGACGGCTCGACCGGGAATGACCAGTGCTTCGGCCGTCGCCCGTATTTATGCAAAACTCAGACGAACGCAGGCATTGTTTGCAACAAAGCAAAAACTACCCGCAAGTGATTAAACCAGTGACTAAAATCCTCAAATGATTTTAGTAACTTGATTATCTGAGAATTAATTTAATTAGAACGTGTGACTTCGCAATGGCGAGGCATTCCGAAGCCTGAGATGACGCACTTGCGCCGATATATATTATAGTCTGGAATATCATTATAGGCTACTTTTTATCTTCTTAGGTACAACGTGAGCGAAGCCGCCGGTGGAATCTTGTTATATATATGATTTCAGGGAATTATATCGAAATCACCTTTTGAAATTACCTACGAGTATGCACAATCGCCTGCAGTATGATGTTACATTTTATAATATTCAAAATTATGTCATTTTCAACTTAACTTGTGTTCCTTCGAGTTTTTTTAATAGCATTTTACAACTTTGGAATCGTCAACATTTACAATGATTTCACCATCGATTGAATATCGTTAAACTGGTGCTAAGGGTCGTGGTCAACCACTGCATTATTTACGATACCAATCCATCAAGATAAGGCAGGTTATAGTCCGTCTGGGTCGAAGCAACACAGTAAGCACGATTCAGTGCATACTGGCTAATCATAAACAAGGTGTTTTATTATATGTATAATATCCCAAAAGGGGCTTATTCTACACAAAATTGGCAATAATGTTTGTGATACGAATTTTGGAACTTCGATATTTTTCATTCATAAAACACTATGTCAAAAATCCGCTGTTTTCGGGTCGGACCTACTTATTCAAACTCAATGGTGTGCTGTAAGCCTATTTGCCACCCTTCTTTGTTTACATCTAATCTCCATGCAGTTTCGCTCTATATATATTTTTTTAATTCTTCCTTTATTCGATTGCTGTCACTGATTCCGACATTGGACGTGGTGGCCCCGGCTGTAGAATAGGCCTCTCCATATCTACCTATCCGCGGATGTCGTAAGAGGCGACTAAGGGAAAAAATCTAGGGGATGGGCAGCAGCGTCCCTCATTTTAACAACAATAGCTCTAACTGCGCTCGCCAACCCGCGTGCCCAGCGTGGGGAGTATGGGCAAATCCCCTCACATGATAAGGAATTCGCTCTGTCTGTGGGGGAGGCCACGTTCAGCAGTGGACGTCGTACGGCTGAAATGAATGATGATTCCGACATTAACATTATAGATAAAACAAATAAGTTGATAAAAAATAGTGTCAGTTCAAGTTTGGCGTGTGCTGCAGTATCTTTCTTCTTGGTTCTAGGCCACAAAGTGCACCCATAAACAATTTTATTCCACGCACAATTCAGAGACAATAGACCAGCATGATTTCTGCGAAACTGCGCACAGGCATAAAATTGTTATTGGTTACGGTACTTTCCGTGTGAGAATCGGAATTAAATTTAATAGGTTCTTTCTTGGTCACCGTGACCCCAACACCCAGACGGACACATATTTGCATGATCTGCAAATATTTGTTCCAGAAAAAATATTTGCAGTTCATGCAAATATTTGTCCCGCAGCGGGATTCGACCGCACCCCATTCGTCTCAGATGGGCACTAGCACCGGCAAGGTTTGTTTGTTTGTTTGTTATAAAATAAAATAAAAAACAATCGAGCTATTAAAATAAAATAATAAATAGCTAACAAGCTAAATATAATCTTATATTAAAATCCCTTCCTAAGAAATTAAACTTTGCTATCTTAATTAGAAATCTTTGACCCAAGCACAATCATCGTTCCACCCAATAAACTAATAGCATGGAACAGCACACCTTTAGCAGGCTCGCCATCCACTTCTCTGCTATAAAATACTTAACCGGAATAAATAATCAACACTGCCTGCACAGAAGTAGCTTCACAACTCGAGTGACAAAAAGCTACTTAGATAAAAAGTAGCCATATATATGCTATTCAAAATAAATAGTAATAATAATATAATCTATTCCAAATTTCAACGAAATCCGTCTAGCCGTTACGGCGTGATTGAACCATAAACATCCAAACATCCTCGCATTTAATAAGATTAGTAGGAAGTAGGATTAGTAGGATGACTATACAGCGTCAGGAGGAACTCTTTTACTCACATACAGGTAGTGCCTGAGACCTTTTTATATGGAGTTGGCTTGTCCAGCAGTTATACCATCATCTCAGCATAGTCAACCTTATCCACAGCAAAAACATGGTCGATACGCATACGCATGGAGCTGAATAGGTTGCGGGCGTCTCACGATGTTTTTCATCACCGTTTTGACTTTAGCTGGTATATCGCATGCCGTTCAAACACGACTTAATGCCTCAAACATTACTCGAACGACTGACGACGGTCAACAGCCTATCCGCTAAGAATGCACTGTGTAGGTAGGTACCTTTTATTTCCGAAGCTTCGAAACTACCTGGGTATGTAGGATGTATAGCAACTTCTGCCCCCGACTGTAAGCACCATAAATACAAAATGGCACCTCACATAGATTAGATAGCAGTGTCTTACCGTAAATAGTTTATTTGCCTTATTAAATAACCGGGAACATATTGTGAGCGGAGTACCGTTGCGGGTTGACCTACCGCAAGCGGCTGGCGACGATTTACTATAGTATGGACACGTATTTTTGTCCCCGACCTCAGGGGCGGATTTGTATTTTACAGTAGGCAAAACATTATTTACTACATATACCTACACACACTTGAAGCTTGTTTTGATCCAATTTGAGGGCATACTGGATAAAAAGTTCTGATAATTAGGAGTAATTTTGGCCCCCCAAATTACCCTACTTACCAAAATATGGAAGATATTATTTTTCCCCCCCATCATGTAGCTAATCTCTTACACATTCTAACTAAGGGAACCTCATATCGATTTTTCCAAGGAAATCTTCATACTTCGTAGGGCTAAATTACCCAGTTTTAACAAAGAGACTGCTCAGATTCCATACAATAGATTTTCAATTGTGTCTTGACCACATCTGTGTCAAATCAGACCACAAAAATATGGTATAGGCATTCATATTATCGGTTGCTGCATCGGTCGACAGAGACCAACCAACAGTGTTAAAATCCATTTTCAAAAAAGTGTAGGGTCTATGAACTCATCAGGACGCATCTAGCCCTTCTTCTTCTTCCTGCACTTGTCCCACATTATAAGGGGTCGGCACAACATGTTTTCTTCTTCCACTCTCTTCTGTTAGCCGTCATCTCCGCACTCACTTCTTTTTTACTCATGTCATCTTTAATACAGTCCATCCATCTTTTCTTTAGCCTTCCTCTACTCTTATGTCCATCCACATTCATCCCAAACGCTGTTATCGTTACATTACTTTCATCCCTCCTCATGACATGCTCAGGACGCATCTAGTTCATACGAACTAAATAAACTAGGCCTGAGTACGTCCCTGATTAGACTTTAGGCACGTTCTAGAGTCGTGAGTCAGCGTAATACGTTATTTTATGTACGAAGCATGGGAAATATAATGGAAAATTGTTTGCTGCTGTTTTGTGTAATTCTATTATCGTCAATTTCGTTCGATGCAGGCGGAGCAAGGTGGTTTTATAAATAAATAAATAAATAAATATTCCGGACATATTCACACGGCCAACTGATCCCAAACTAGGCATAGCCTGTACTATGGTGACCAGAGACTGATATATATAATAGATAAATATTTAACACCCAGACACAGAACAAACATCTGTGTTTATCACACAAATGTTTGTCCAGTGCGGGGATCGAACCCGCGACCTCTAGCGCAGAAGGCAGAGTTACTACTAACTGAGCTATGAGGCCTGTTTTATTAGTTTTTCAACGTAGACTGTTTCTTTCTTGGTCTAACCCCCATATTTTTAGTTCAATGAATTCTTACACTAGCATCACACTGGCATCATCAAAACGAAACCCTTATAGGAACTGTCTGTCTGTCTGTAAATACACTTTTTCTCAGAAACAGCTAAAGGTATCAACTTGATCTTTAAACCAACTATTAATAAGCTCCGTATAAAACTCAAGTTTCTAGATCAATGCATTCTTCTTCTTCTTCTTCTTGTCGTGTCACTGATTCTTTCTTGGTCATGCTGTATCAGGTCAGTGACCAGGATGAAGTATGGTGGCCCTGAAAAGGGCCTATGATTGCGATGAAAGAATCAGTGTAGTGAAAGGATTAAAGTGCGCCTCTAAGAGGCTTTCGTGCACCGATCTTTCAATGCATTAAAAAGATAATTATGGCAATGAATATCTAATTTTGTATGGAATGTAGCATAAGCCCCGTTCGGGATAACATACATATTATGAATCACCTTGTACATCTATGTGTTTACGTCGTCCTATGAAGATTGACTACAGCAATAAAGTACTTACACCCGGTAGCAAAACCCATTACACGTAAATTTTACAGTAAGATTTTACCACGGGTTCGGTTATAACCAATCAGCCCGATTTCGCTAAAGTGCACCAACGTAATCGTCTGTTTAGTTTAACTGTAAAACCTCCAATACGGTTAAGTGTTTTTTTTTTTTTTTTATTTATTCTACACTTTATTTATAAAACTGTTACAATTTTTGATTTTGTGCCGTAAAAACCACGTAGGGCTTGTGTGGACACTCACACTCGTTAGAACATAGTTGGTTCTGTCTCAAATTACACGAGCACTCCAACTGGGTAAGTATTAGGTAGGTAGGAAGCAATAGTATATAAATACAACAAAAAGTATGAATATAAACAGATCAATTAACCAAATAAACAGCTAGTTTGCACTCATACGCACGAATAAAGAATACATATTACTGCCTTGCAGTGTGCAACAGTCGTCTGTTTACCTAGTCTAGATCGTCTGTATACCTAGTCTAGATCGTCGATATAAAGCTTATCGTATCACAAAGCGGCGACGTGGCGGGCGAGTGCCTGTCTGACACGCAAGGGGTGCGGGTTCGATTCCCGCTGCGAGACAAATGTTTGCATGATCTACAAATATTTGTTCCGGGTCTGGTTGTTGTGTTACCATGGTACTCGTAGTTTCTGATACCTAAGACCTAGGGAGTGGGCTCAGGACTATCGGTCCGCCCCGGGTGCCAAGCACCAAGGGGTGACAGCGTGGTGACAACTCACTTGCGCAGCTTAGTAGCCGCTCAATTACTTTGATCGGATCAGAATTTTCTCTTAAATAACCAACGACTTCCCAATCTTTCCATATTGTCCATTAAAAAGGACAGAAGTAAATTTAATCAGGGACTGAATAACCGGAATATAAAGGTACCTTTAAATAACGATATGACGTCATACCGATAAATTCTGGTTACCCTAATATTTCTCTACCGATAAATATAACGGTACCGGAAAATCTAACTTCGCAGTTCATTTCGGTTTATTTCGCTACCGGTGCCTATAACCGAAATAAATAAAGGTTTATAAAGGTTTTCATTGATTAAACGCCGCCACCCCGCCACCGCGGTGCGACTGTCCTAGCGAACTAGCCGCGGCTCAAAATTTCGGTACCGAAATCTACCGGTATGAATTAACGGTAACGTAAAGGGCCTTCCGGTATAGCATAATGGTACCGAAATGTTTTAAAGGTACCAGTACCTATAACCTCAGTCCCTGAATTTAATACTTATTTGTTGTTTTATTTTGGGGGTGCTAGGAAACCGCCCCGGGTTCCATCCAACCCATGCTACGCAGCCACCGGAGCGACCCACTTTCATATAGAATGGTTAAAGATAGTATTGTTCTCAAGTAAGTGACTGTCTTTATGGGAATAAATAAATTTAAACCTTAACCATTGTAAAAACCATGAGTTCACCTTGTGTTGGTGAACTCGGGTGGTATCAATAACTGAAGTGATATCCATCAAGTGTTTATAGCTGTGGGCTTTAAATGAGCTATTCACGGACACCTGTATATGGATTTCTACATTGACTTAGGCTTAGATGATTTATTTTATACAATATAAAGCGCCTATCTAGAGCCGTGCAGGCCTAGTGGGAGGTACCTTGACTTTCGATCAGTAGGTTGTAGGTTCAAAACCCAGTACACCAATTTATTTATATATTTTTATATATTTATTTATTACACAAAAGGAATACAAATGAATGCTAGTAAATGTCTTAAAACCTATGTTAGGTTTGTCTTGCAACGTTTGACCACAATTTCACCTGATGTTAAGTGACGATGTGCTCTACGTTGTAGCACGTTTGCCAACTCCATCTTAATAATGTCCCAGGCACTACATTACTCAGCGTCCTGCAAGTGAGTAAAAAAAATTCCACCTGACGCTGTATAAATATTTTTTTTATACGACTCATGTGGAAAACAAGCTTATGACCCAACTGTTGGTAAGTGGTTACCGGAGCCGATGACCGCTCGCAATACCAGAGGCATCACGCACGCGTTGTCGACCCCGAACCTCTTAAGAACCAAACCTCTTAAAGAGCTCTGGCAACCTTACTCCAGGAACACAATAACATTTGATACAAATAATGTTATTTGGCTGCGATCTTCTGTAAGACGGCGGTGCCTCCCAGGCGAGCTGCTCCAATTTAGAGCGTGAAAATCTCACTGTGTCCTACCTGGCATGTATAAATCATTTAGCCTATAAGGCCTTTCATGTTTTGCTGGTTTACTCAAACCCTTGAAGATAACCATAATAAATTGCTTTATTGACCTCCTCATCCAAAATAAGCAGATTATTTCCTACAAAACTCGGGTCAAAAATGTTTCTGTATAGTAACTTCCGAGCGTGTATCGATTTTTACGCAACGATTATGTAAAATATCGAATGGGATATTAGATAAGTCTCGATTATCCGCTGCGATAAATAATCATCATCATCATTTCATCCGTACGACGTCCACTGCTGAACATGGCCTCCCCCACAGACAGAGCTAATTCCTTATCATGTGGGAGGATTTGCCAATACTCACCGCGCTGGGCATGCGGGTTGACGAGCGCAGTTAGAGCTATCGTTGTTAAAATGAGGGACGCTGCTGCCCATCCCCTAGCTTTTTTCCCTTAGTCGCCTCTTACGACATCCGCGGATAGGTAGATATGGAGGGGCCTATTCTTCAGCCGCGATAAATAATAGCAGGTAACTAACGAAAGTGATATCTAGAGGTTGGTTAATTTTCCCACGCTTAAAAGAGATGTTTGAAAGTTGGTCAAATTAAAACATTAGTGACCACCGTGCACATCTTTGTCACGAAGTTGTAACACTTCCATTGTTTTTACTCTCGATTTTAAAAGATTAGTCAATGCTGAATTGATTTCGATCGGATTGACCCGATTATAAATTGCGTTAAGAGCGATATTACAAAGATATACAAGCGATATTTGAAAGAAATGCCAATTTTTAACGTTCTTAATCAGAGAAACTGACACTCTTTGACAATTTTGACTTATTGTATGGTGGAGAATAGATATTAGTATATATGTTGCTGGATGATATGTTTTATTATCCAGCTAAATAAAGCCAAAATTCCAAAGCAAGTTTTTTAGAAAATGCGCGACGACACTTTTTCAACGGCAATCTTTCAGGACGGCATTTTGTAATAGGCCTCTTAAGAACTCAGTAGATGTAGGCGGCTCATCTGCTTGTAGTGTCATTGATTCTTTCTTGGTCATCCTGTATTAGGTCATTGGCCACATCGGAAATCACCCCTCAAAATTTCCTTAACAACCAAGCCGAGCTCATACTAGCATTTGTGGTCTCAATTCAAAATCGAGGCCAAATATTTTCTAAATCCTGATCCGGTGACAAGCCACTGATATCAGTGATTACCTCCACTGTCAATTGCCAAGTTTAACCCACTTTCAACAGAGCACCGCCATCGCCATCGCCATTAGACGAATCGCCCGCGGAAAACTAAGTTTCTATTATTTGAGGAGGATTGGTAATCTTTCCGATGGAGCGGGCATTTTGCAAGGTGTACTTTAATGACTGGGGGAATTTGCCCACACTCACCACACTGGGCACGCGGGTTGGCGAGCGCAGTTAGAGCGCTTTGTGAGAATAGGGGACGTTGCTGCCCAACCCCTTTTTTCCCTTAGTTGTCTCTTACGACATCCACGGGTAGGTAAATATGGAGGGGCCTATTCTTCAGCCGAGGCCACCAAGGCAAAATATAATATTTAATCAACATAAATAACTAGCTGATATAAACGGAACGATCGTGTCTATAAGATTATTCAGTGCCAGGCTCAAATAATAAATAAATATTCCGGACATATCACACACGGTTAACTGATCCCAAACTAGGCATAGCCTGTACTATGGGTACCAGAGATATACATAATAGATTAATATTTCATACCCAGACACAGAAAAAACATCTGTGTTCATCACACAAATGTTTGTCCAGAGCGGGAATCGAACCCGCGACCTCTAGCGCAGAAGGCAGAGTTACTACCAACTGAGCTATGAGGTCAGTCAAATTTTTCATTCTGTTTCTGTACGAAAAAATGTACTAGAGTACTAGAATGGAACGCGTTCCAGGAATAGTTCGTTCTAGTTGAGAGGTGGAAATGCTGTCTTACATACATCCATTGTTCATGTACTACAAGAGACTAACGCCAACCTTGAATTCCATGATTTATAAGAAAAGCATATTGATTGTTGCAGTGAGCTGACGCTGCTTGAAGGCATGGCAGGCTGCGGACGGTGGAGCGAGGACCCTGTCTCCAAGGTATGTACCACCAGTACCACAAATTTGCTGGAAATATCGATAGCAGGTACTGATTCTAAAGATAAAGATACGCTTGGGGGACATGATCATCATCTTCCTGTCCTTACCTCAGCACAAACTCCTTTCTTACGCATATCCATTATCACACAGTCCATCCATCTTTTCTTTAGCCTACCACTACTCCTACATCCATCCACATTCATATCTAACACTCTTCTCGTAACATGACATTCTTCCCTCCTCATGACAGGCCCTTACTTCATTTACCTCATTACTCCTCAGATTTTCCGTCACTGGCGCCACTTTCAAACTTACTGATATAAAATAATTCATTATCTTATCCATTCTCGTCACTCCACACATCCAATCCCCTCGAAAAAACCTAGATAGGTAACTAGCTACTCTCGATAGACTTTTTTAATTTATTTCAACTAATTAAAATCAACACCGTTTCTCATCATCAATCCACAGTAGTTCACAGCCATTAATTGTATTCTGAATAGCTTTGGATCTAATAGACAGATCGTGTGTTGAAACCATAGAGGTTTAATTAGCAAACTATAGGCCTTTCTGAGAAGGTATGAACTTCAAGGGTCTTTTGCGTTTCCGTCGATGACGATCAACAACAATCAGCATCGAGATGGTCTGTATTAACAACTTTAAACTTTTAAGCGGATATGCAAGTTGACTGAGTTCAAAAAGTATGGGCAAATCCCCCCACATGATAAGGAATTCGCACTGTCTGTGGGGGAGGCCATGTTCAGCAGTGGACGTCGTACGGATGAAATGATGATGAAGAGTTCTAAAAAAAATATTTTTAAAGAGGTGTGTTTTACTGATGAGGTTATTACAAAATGTATTGTTATTATGTACTTAAAGAACTATCTCAGTTATGTGGTTAGGTTAGGATGCGACGATACAAGAATGCGATGATGATGTTTGTTAATTCTATTAAAGTACTTTGTCCTATACCAACTCAAACTCTTATCTCAGTCCCATAGAACCCCACCCTAGCCAGCGAAATTCCGTAGGTAAAATTATAGGAGACATTTGGTTGCACACGTTGCCCAGTGAGGGCTTTTGATTATTATAGCCTATAGGTAAGTACCTAGGTTACTCTGAGCTTTAATCCGAAGAAAAAGTTGAAGAAAACGAGAGCGTGTGACCGATGTATGTTTAATTGCAATAATGGCGGAATTTCGTGCAAGTGCGGCCGGTTGCGTAACATAATAAGCACGATCGAATTTTTATTTTATTTTTATTTTATTTTATTAATGAAACAAAATCCACAGCTCTTAGATAATATGGTACAACTTAACTAATTCACTTTACTTAAAGCCAATAAAGGATTTAATTTTTTTAGCTAATACATTTATTAAGTACGACCGTCACTGATTTGACACAAAACTAATATTATATATATATGTGTATGTGTGTGTTTGTGTATATGCGTGTATATATGTGGTGTATGTATGTGTGTGAATGAGGTTATCGATTGATCTGATGAAGTCACGATATCTTTTGCCTTTGTTTTGCTCTACATCTCATCTCAGAGAGCACTGGTGGAGTTGTAGTAGTGTCTTCGGAAACCCATTACCAACACACCACCCTGGTAGGCCCCGTGGCCACGCCGGTAAGGTGGCTGTATGCTTGATACGGCCCACCAATTGGTAACTGGTACGAAGTATATGAACGCTTGAGATACCAGAGGCACCACGCACGCGTTGCCGACCCCGTAGCACCCCCTTAAAGAGCTCTGGCAACCTTACTCACCGCAGGAACACAACTATTACAAACAAATAATGTTATTTGTCTGCGATCTTCTGTAAGGTGGAGGTACCTCTCCAGGTACTCTGCTTCAATTTAGAGCGAGGAAATCTCACTGTGCCCTACCTCCTCCGAAATACGTACCTATCTAGAGAGTAACCAGTCGTTGATAGCGTGGTGACGATGATTGTACATGTTTCTGGCTAACAGAAGGTAAATTCCCTCATCAGTCATTCTAAATCTAATTAACCAAAACATAAATATGCAATCAAAACGTTAGATTACAATCACCTTTCTCTTTTACACAACTGACGCTCTCCTTCTGCCGCGACCTGTTATTACTAGATACAATTATCTATCTCATGTTTCCGGCAAAAAAATTGTTGCATCTGACAACAGATAACATCGCGAAACAGTAAACAAAAGATGTTTTTTCATCATAAAACAAAATTAAATAAATTATTTTTGAAGTGGAGCGAAGTATAAGCGAACGCGAGACTAAAAAAAACATGTCCATAGATTACATACCTACTTTGTACACAATTTTATGTTTAAGAAACCTAATTGTGTGAAATAAATCTGTTTATTATTATTATTATATTATTTATGTCCCAAAAGCAGGAAGTCAGTATATTCCACCACTTAGAAAAACAGCATTAGCCTTTTCTATTCGAATGTTCAGTTAAAATATGTAAGAATTCTATTCATCATCAAAAATCTATGTTTTTAGGCAATGTTTTCATTTAAGGCATCATTTAGTTGTTCCTTAAGTACCTATCACACAGAGAATCCTAGTGTGGAGTAGGACTATGTATGTGAGTGTTAGGTGTTATTTATTTATTTCTACTAGTATAGAGACCCGAAATCGCCTGGGTCCCAAAGACGCTCCATTTTTCGCCAAACACCATATTTGTTTTTTATTAGGACTGAATTTTTAAGCTATTGGTCACTTACGAACTTTAAACAGCGAAACCGGTCTATGACGACCCAGGCGGGCTGCTCCAATTTAGAGCGAGAAAATCTCGCTGTGCCCTACCTCCTCCGAAAATTGATTTGTTGATTGATTTTTTGTAGTGTACTTCATGTGTCGGGGTTTGATGAGGGGATCGCCTCCGCGTTAGTTAAATATTATGTAATTAGTTAAAATATGTATTAGCGGTGATGACATGATCCGGATCTTCAGGAACATGTCTTGGTCTACTAAGGATTACTTTCTTTATACAACTAAGGTGGCAAACACACTTACCACCTCGGCCCACATGTTGGTAAGTGGTTACCGTAGCCACTTGGACGTAGTAACGCTTGGAATACCAGAGGCATCACGCACGCGTTGCCGAACCCAAACCCCCCGCCCCTTAAAGAGCTTTGGCACCTTACCGCAGGGACACAATTTGAAACAAATAATGTTGTTTGGCTGCGATCTTCTGTAAGGCCCTCCCAGGCGGGCTGCTCCAATTTAGAGCGAGAAAATCCTGCTGTGTCCTACCTTGCATAAAATTACTTGGTCTACTCAGGGATTGTCTTGGTTTAAGGAGGTATTCCAATCATCATACTAACAAGACCAAAACCAACACAATATCATAGTCATTCCGTTCGTCAACCTCTGAATAGCCCTAACTTTCATTTTTTGCAATTAATTCGATGATTCGTGGTTTAGTGACTTTACGTAACTAATTGCGAACGTAAATTATGTATCTTATTACAACTTCACCTTACACGAGTCTCGCGAGTTTTTTTTCCATTGTAATGACAGTTAATTAAAGAAGAATTGTCGAATCATTAACATACAGTACCTACTGCCTACTAAAAACACGCGAGCGGGTTACTGTAACCATCGGTTATTGGCAGTAAAGTAGAGGTTGACCTGTTTAAAATAGCGGTTAAGCTAAGCAGACGTTAAAAGCAGTATACTCAGGTTCTCAAAACATTTGGAAAATATTTTTATCACCCATTCAACTATAAATTCGGCTATAACAATGTTTTCTATGTTGTTGACATTGTAATTATGGTAATTTATAAAGAACTAGCAGCTGTCCGCGGTCTTGCTTCCTTCATTAGCTCTAAGGAAGGAAACAAGACCGCGGACATTCCATCTCCACGTCAATTTCACCAAAATCGGATCAGCCGTTAAGTCGTAAAAAGATAACAAACAGCTCTAACTGCGCCAACCCTAGTGCCAACCCTAGTGCCCAGCGTGGTGAGTAGGTACGGGCAGATTCCCCCCCCCCCCCCCCCCATGATAGGAAGTCGCTCTGGAAATCTGGGGGCGGCCTATATTCAGCATTGGACATCCTACGGCTGAAATGATGACAGTCAAATAATCAGAAGGTGATTCAACTACAATAATGACCTCCAGACAGTTATAAACCGGGGAGCGCGCCGATGCGTTGCTGACCCATTATTCACGGTGCGACTCCTTGGAGCTCACATAAAAAGTATCTTTTTTGTCTTATATTACTTCATTTTTTTTTATACTGCTGAAGTGGCAAACAAGCATACGGCCCGCCTGTTGGTAAGCGGTTACCGTAGCCTATGAGCGCTTGCAATACCAGAGGCATCACGCACGCGTTGCCGACCCCGAACCCCGTCCCCCCTAAAGAGCTCTGGCAACCTAACTCATCGCAGGAACACAACACTATTTGAAACAAATAATGTTATTGTTATATAGCTGCAATCTTTTGTAAGGCGGAGGTATCTCCCCAGGCGGGCTGCTCCAATTCAGAACGAGAAAATCTCGCTGTGCCCTACCTCCTCCTCTTCATCTTAGTTCGAAATACAAATCTATTTCAAGTCTTCAGGCTTTTAAGAGTAAAGTAAAATAAAATGATTGCGTCATCTTTCGAGTTGGCGCGAAAAGGTCCCTCGAAGTTTTAGTAAAATAGACATCATCGATTCATCATAATTATCTTACTGAATCTACTTACTTACTTACTAAAAAAACTTGACATGACCGTGACTAGACCATGATTAAAAAAATAAAATGAAGATAGAAATTCATACATATAAAAAATAAAAGAATACACGTAAGAATTGACGGTAAGGCCTAAGATGCCATAGCCAGCCCGAAAGGGAAAAACATAAGAAAAATCACAAGTAACTTTTTTGTCATCCAATTTCATCTTTGTTCGAAATACAAATCTATTTCAAAAAACACTGGTTCTGGTAAGTTGGTCTCTCAAAGTATTGGTTCTATTTTTGAAATTAGGCTTTAGCAATGACATAAAAAAATCGTTTTTCCAAATCTCTCTTGCAAAAATAAATAAAAGTTTTTCATTTTCTTCATGCTTATTGTTTTTCTTTTTGAAATTTTCGTGTGAATTGCGTAGGTAGGTTGCAAAGCAAGTTATTTATTTCTCCTGTTGTGTGAAAATAATGAAACATTGTGTTGGCTTTCTAAAAATGTGTTTAGAAGTTGTCATAACGAATGCTATTGTTGCGAGCGAACATGATTGATGCTCTGCCGCGCGGAATGAAGTTCTTTCACAGAACATATAAACAAGATGATTGTTAATATGTACTAGGAGGATATAAGTCACTGCGTTAGTTATTATGTATAACAGCGGAACAGGGCTTATTCTATCAACAAAAGTAAGAATAATAGCGGGGAAAAAATAAAAAATGCAGATGTTCCCCTTTATTTTTAAATTTAGCTGTTTTTGTCTTCTTGTCATCTTTATAGGTAAGTAGGTCATTATTAAATGTATGCACGAGAAGTCTGATATCAAGAATCCTACCTAAAACAGCTGTAACATCCCGAAAAGGGCTTATTCAATCAGCAGAAATAAAATAAAATAAAAATAAGAAAAAAATCCTAGTTTATTAAAAAAAAACAGTCTACAATTTTTCAAATCATGTTTTTAGTTTTTGGCAAAAAAGGGCTTTCATATAAATGCGGACGAAGTCGCGGGTAGAGTTATTCCATTTCACGAAGGCGGCTGAATCATTGCAATTTGAGTCTTATATCAATGATTTAAAGGTCACCGACAGAGACAGACAGAGACATGTCATTGTGAAATGGATAAACTATACTAGCCTAGTAGGTAAATAAACGCATACACCTCTTTCCAGGACAAGCAGCGGCCTCCGATATACAACCCAGAAGACTACGCGGCGTCGCTCAAGAAATGGGGCAAGAAGACGGGAGCCGCCAGTCTGTACGAGCTGGACCCTACCCAGGATGCGGGGAAGGCCAGGACTCTGCCCAATCAGGGCAGCAAGGACTTCAGGTAAGCCACCATAATGAGATTGTCACTGCTAGAACCTATGTGAGAGATATATTCTCAAATCTGCCTATTTCGCCAGAATTATCATCATCATCATTTCAGCTGTAGGATTTCCACTGCTGAACACAGTCTTCACCCACTGATACCTTGAGCAAATTCCTATCATAATTTCCTCACGCCTGAATACTGAAACGTCACTTAAATATAAGTGGTGATCTAATTGATGTTGGAGTATAAATTCTGAACGATAACGGCGTCTCAAATAATTGAGACCATCTCAAATAGTAAAGTGACGTTTCAGTATTCGGGCGTCATACTCACTCAGTTAAGCGAGGTAGGGCACAACGAAATTTTCTCGCTCTAAATTGGAGCAGCCCGTCTGGAGAGGTACCTCCAACAACAACAATATTTGTTTCAAATAGTGTTGTGTTCCTGCGGTGAGTAAGGTTGCCAGAGCTCTAGGAGAGAGGGGTTCGGGGTCGGCAACGCGTGCGTGGTGCCTCTGGTATTGCGAGCGTTCATACGGCAATAGCGGCAATCACTTACCAACAGGTGGGCCGTAAGCAAAACTCACGCACGCGAGTTGGCAGTTTAGTACCTATACTTTTGTGTGTTAAAGATCCTGTCTATTTACTACCTTTTATTCCCAGGAACCCTTGCCTGAGCGTAGGAGAGGAGATGAGCCTGCGGCAGTTTGGAACACCCTCCGAGCTGCTGACGAAGCTCCGAGCTGATCTCCGGCTGTCTTTTCCAAGGTGAGATCTACTTACCTACCTAGCGCACCTAGTCCTCGAGTAAAGCCGTGTTCAAACGGCGGGCGATATAGCATTCTACTTCCTACTATCCTACTAATATTATAACTGCGAAAGTTTGATGTTTGGATGTTTATACGTATGGATGTTTTTGTTCAATAACGCCGTAACGGCTCAACCGATTTGGATGATCATCATCTTCATCATTTCAGCCGTACGACGTCCACTGCTGAACATGGCCTCCCCCACAGACAGAGCGAATTCCTTATGATGTGGGGGGATTTGCCCATACTCACCACGCTGGGCATGCGGGTTGGCGAGCGCAGTTAGAGCTATAGTTGTTAAAATGAGGGACGCTGCTGCCCATCCCCTAGCTTTCCCTTAGTCGCCTCTTACGACATCCGCGGATAGGTAGATATGAAGGGGCCTATTCTCTCATCAGCCGGGGCCACCATGGATTTGGATGATACTTAGAATAAATAGAGTTCTTTACCTAGGCTACTTATTATCTAGGTACCACGTGAGCCAAGCCAAGCGTAAGCTAGTAAAAAATATATTGGCTACAATGTAGCTTTTCCATAACTAAAGTAATGTATCTAAGTAGGCTCTTATTTATCCACAGTCATGATCGAGAAACCGATCTGAAGTGATAATTAAATTTTATCTGCTCATTAAGCCCTAATGGGCTGTTAAAACGTTGATCACATCGGCGCGTCTCTGTTATCTCATTAGCGGAGCCGCGAACATTACCGTACTGTTTGAAATTGTCTTGGTATGAGAACAAAAAATAACTAAGTAAATAATTACTAAAGGTAGAAAAAAATATAGTTACTTACTTGCGTTTCCAGAGTAATTACTTAGTAATTACTTACCTATAACAAAGTTAATAAAATAAAATAAAAAAGCCTTTTATTTCTTGCTATTTCAACATAGTGTTTGTTGCCTGATTCTTCTAGGCTTGGTCGCGAGGAACAGGCATAGCTTGATCTAGTTACTAAGACGTTGCAAAGTGATCAAAATGGTTTTATTGAAATAAACGCCTTTTGAATTTGATATGAAGTTTATCGCAAGTTTTGTTGCGAGAAAAACGTACGCGATAGTCTCTAGGCTTCTAAGGAGTTTGTGTTTGTTGTCTGATTCTTCTAGGCTTGGTCGCTAGGAACAGGCATAGCTTCACCTAGTTTCAAAGACGTTTCAAAGTGATCCTAGTGATTTTATTGAAATAAATGCCTTTTGACATTGACTTTGACTTTGGAGTGCTCCAAGGAGTCACATCACACCGGGAATAATGGGTCAGCAACGCATCGGTGCTCTCCCCTTTGAGTACAGACTAGAGGTCATTATTGTACTTGAATCACCGAACAGGAAAAGGCGTAGATTCACCTAGATTCTAAGACGTTACCAAGTGATCCTAGTGCTTTTCTTATTCTTTATTGTACACAGAAAAAACACAAAAAACAAACTAAATGAAAGGACATGTACAAAGGCGAGCTTAACCCTAAAAAGAGTTATCTTCCAGCAAACCTTTGAGGCTAGAGATAGGTGGTTATAGGGTGGGTATAGGCTTTTATAGAAAAAACACCTTTGACTTTTTTTAGACTTGATTAAAAGGCTGTAGCCAGGTGGTGAACACAGCTTTTTAATGCTAGATACATTTATGCCTTAGTAACGACCGCGAACGACGTCTTAAATAGTTATTGGTCTTAAAATAACTACAGATAGAAGTAAAAACGACGACATAATGTGCTCATAAAATAAGCGTATATAGATTTGAGAGCCTCTTTGGATTTAATGGTTCGGTTGGTTATCAATTTAATTTATACTAGGTGATTTGCATATTTTTATATTTTATAAAATAAAATAAAAATAAATATTCCGGACATATCACACACGGTCAACTGATCCCAAACTAGGCATAGCCTGTACTATGGGTACCAGAGACTGACATACATAATAGATATATATTTAACACCCAGACACAGAGCAAACATCTGTGTTAGTCATGTTTGTCCAGTGCGGGAATCGAACCCGCGACCTCTAGCGCAGAAGGCAGAGTTACTACCAACTGAGCTATGAGGTCAGTCCATAAAAATAACTATACAAATAAATATACAATAACGAAAGGGGTTAATTCTACACCCAACAGAGGCCCGAGTGTGAGTTCTCGTGAGTTCTCATTTTTCACTCATACAATCATACATTGGAGGAGGTAGGGCATAGCGAGATTTTCTCGTTCTAAATTGGAGCAGCCCGCCTGGGGAGGTACCTCCGCCTTACAGAAGATCGCAGCCAAATAACATGATTTGTTTCAAATAGTGTTGTGTTCCTGCGGTAAGTAAGGTTGCCAGAGCTCTTTAGGGGGAAGGGGGTTCGGGGTTGGCAACGCGTGTGTGATGCCTCTGGTATTGCAAGCGCTCATAGGCTACGGTAACCGCTAACCAACAGGTGGACCGTATGCTTGTTTGCCACCAAAGTTGTATAAAAAAAAAAAAACAGAACTTTGCTTCTTCATTATAAAACATACACTTCTAAAAAAATTACGTTATTTTCAATTACTGAGATCACTTTTTCATATTCTCAATTAGGAACGTAGTGAGTATAATTACTTTTCAAATAACACGGTGAAGTTATCCCGAGACATCCCGCTTAGATGGTAATTCTTAACATTTCTTTTATTTTGTAATTCTGTGTCTAATGATGGTTATAAAATGTTTTTACTGTTTGCAAATAATGCAGTTTAAAAACATCAAGGCGCCTTTTTTAATGATGCCGCTGAAACCACACATTCTGGCCCGATGGGCCCTACCATTTCGTCTTTTTGCCATTCAAATGCGTCTCAGCACTATTTTACACGAATTTGAACCTTAAATATTTGAGACTGTCAACTTACGCCTAAGCAAAAATGCGTCACATTCTCTTGGCACGAAAGGAGCCTACAATAGGAGGCGCTAAAGTGCGCCTCTTCATCCTAATACTACACTGGTTCTTTCACTGACGGTCATAGACCTTTTCAGGGCCACCATACCTCAGTCTGGTGATTAAATTAATACAGGATGTCCAAGAAAGAATCAGTGACACACGCAAGCAGTGCTCTTGGTAGGTGTCAGCTCAGCTTCCTTTCTAAGTTGTTTCTCAAACGATAGAAAGAGGTAGAGAAAACTTAAGACTCAACTTTTGCCAACGCTAACGCTCGAATACTGAAACGACACTTAGGTATCTATTAGAGATTGTCTATATGAGACGCCGTTAACGTTCAGAATTTTATACCCAAACATCAATTAGATCGCCAATGTGACGTTTCAGTATTCGGGCGTAAGCCACTTATCAAAAATAAAATAACAGTGTTTGATCCAAAAGTAATTTTCAACATATTTTTATTATATATGTTTGTCGATGATAGGACTTACGTATTTGAGCCTTTTGGGGTTGCGACCCTGGGTCCGTGGGGAAACGGGGCCCTACGGGTTTTCAAAAAGATATCAGGACGTCTGATCGAAGCGACGCGTGACCCGAGAGCTGGCTCTTATTTGGCCCAGCGAATTAGCATTGCCATCCAGCGTGGCAATTCCGCCAGCGTCTTGGGGAAGCTTCCGACTGGTAGTGATCTGGATCAGTTGAGCTATCTATAGATCGTTTGTAACGGTCTTTAGATGGCTCAACTTGTGTATTTTGTAAATATTAACTTGTATTAAGTTTTAAGTTTCTTTCTGTAAATAAAGCCACATATTTTTATTTTTTAGCTTCGTCCAAGAGTTCGCGTGCGAGCCGCTAGATGGCGTTAGCTTGCTGCTGGATCTCCTGCGCAACGTGCAACTCAGTCAGTCAGGCGACGGCGCCAGAGGTCCACCTGCCGTCAGAAGGAGACCATTACTGGATGAATTAGCTTGTTTGTAAGTGCCTTTCTAATCCTTTCACTACACTGATTCTTTCATAAACGGCCACTGACCTAATACAGGACGACCAAGAAAGAATCAGTGACACGACAAGAAGAAGAAGTCATAACAGTCGAGATGCAAGAGCGGATCCGATCCCCGCGGCGCGGTGCAAATGTTTGCAAGATCTGCAAATAATATTGGTTCCGGGCCTGAGTGTGTCTTCTCATAGTATCTGATACCCACGACACAGGGAAGCCTTGTGTGGGGTCAGAACTAAAAAAATAATAAAACACCCAACAGTCACATACACAGTCTTGACCGCACACACTCTAAGATTCCCTGTGTCGTGGTTATCAGAAACTACGAGTAGGTACCATGGTACCACAACACCCAGATCCGGAACAAATGTTTGCAGATCAAGCAAACATTGGCCCCTCAGCGGGAATCGAACCCGCACTCCTTGCGTCTCAGATGCGCATATGCCAGCTACGCCACCGAGGTCGTCAAAACGAACTTTGTGACTGTTGTGTGTTTAGTATTTATAAGGTTAGGATTAGGTTAGGTTCTCCTGCTGCAAAGACATTTAGTAGGTACCAGTAATTGGATATCAATAAAGCTTTACATGATTAGTTCTAAATTAACTTGGTTCTTGCAGCTGCTGTAGGAAATGATGCACCCAATCACTAGGAAAATGAACAAATTCTGAGTTACCCTCCCTAAATTTATGCGTTTGCTTGCATTACTAAAGCAATTTTTATTAAACTGAATGCCTGATGAAAACCACTGTTCATCACTTTCAGACAGTGCCTCTGGAGCTGCTGCAGCAGGTACCCTGACTGCGTGCGGCGGCTCGTCTCCGGCTCCACCGGGATCTACACCCTGACTGTCTGCATCATGTCTACTGTCAACAAGTCCAGGGTTCTGGCTTTGCAGGTAACACAGAAAAGTTATTCAACATCTTTTTTTTATGTTTTTTTATAACCTAGATACCGATGAAATAGGAGGCGAGTGTGAATGGGACCCTTTGAAGAGAAGGACTTTGATGTAATTTTTTAGGCCAATATCTATCATATCAATCTAACTCCCATTTGGTATAGTGTCAATGGTTTTGTTAAAGATGCGATTTTCAAAATTAAGCTTATTGGTGCCTCAACGTTCATCGAAGCACCAACTTTACCAGATAACGCGAGATCTAAGTTCAGAGTGATCCCTAGTCTCTTAAGAAACGTTTTGATCTGTGCTGAATAAATAAAAAATAGTAGATTGTATCTTATGGGAGCAAATAATTTATTTCTTATGTCGTTCAAATAATTTATGTAGTGCAGATTATAATGTAATGTTAGGTATATTTTTTTATATGTATGTTAGTCAATAAGGTATCTATCTATGGGCCAACATTTTTGTTTTACAATTATTTGATGCCTGAAAGAAATGTTTTTTTTTTAAATATATTTTTATTTAAAATTATATTTTTACGGCGAGGGCTCTTTTTTGAATCGAAGTGAGGGATTCTAGAGTGGAATCCCGAGCCTTGCGAGGGATTCTTTAGTAGAATCCTGAACGTAGCGAGGGATTCAAAGTACGTCGCCCGAGCCAAACATATATTTTGCGCCCGAGAGATACACTCTACTTTTCATCACCGAAAATAAAAGGCGCCTCATATGTTATTCTTTTTCTTTATTCAGCTGGCGGCGGCGCGACTATAATCCGTCGTACCAGCCAGTCCTTATTCAAACAATATTTGCGTTCGATTTCTTTGCCGCTGAAAACTAAGATGTTCCAAATTCAAAAAGTGCGCGGCAATGAACATTCCGGCGCACTTATAAAGTGGAGCGGGCTGCAAAACTCATTCCCGCCCGCTAAGTTTCTTAAAGAAAACACCACCTTTACCACTTATAGGCGAACCAAGTCGTCCTTTTCTTATGGATGGGATGAAAAGTTCATTTGCCCATCATCATTCGATACCGTATTTGTGCATCACCCTGCCGATTCTAAGTTCAAAGAGCTGCTGGGATAATATTATTCTGAGCTTAAAACAAACTGTATCAAATTCCAGCTCTTAACCAAAGCCTGCTACCCACCAGCCAGCGGCCACAACCAAATCTCCGAAGCGCTTTCAACCCTCCGCCTCCGCTACGGAGAGCCTGTCCGCTTCAGGTTCCTGGTGGGAATGCTGCAGAGCTCCGGGGGCTCCGGGGACCTGCAGGCTGCCGGGCTGGCGTTTATTAACGCGCTGCTGATCAGTGCGCCGACGCCGCAGAGGAAGCTGTACATCCAGGCGGAGTTAGAACAAGCTGCTATTGACATCACCACTTTGAAGAAGGTAATGGTTTCAGGTCATCCAGCGGGTTAAGAGATCAGATTTAAGTATACAGGGACTAAAAAAGACCTTGTGACCGATGGTGAAACAAGTGATTCGGAATAAATATAAATATTCCAGACATATACAGTGGTGGTCGTCTAATTAGAAACACCTAGTCACCTGACATTTTTATAAAGTAACTAACATTATTATAGCATTTAATAGGAGGTTATTTTTTTTTCACTACTTTACAATGTACTTTAATATCTCTAGTTTAATTACAAGCAATAATATTTGACAACCAAGACGACAATAAAAATAAATATCAGTGAAACAAAAAGTATCAATATCGTTAAGACTGGCAGAATGGACAACTAATTAGAAACATTGTATGACTTGGTTCGCAATTTGATTTTTTAAACTGAAATACAGTTCTCACAATTGTCAATCACATTGTAAATATTGCCGCCATTTCTAACTCATTACGAAAAGTTACTATTTATTGTTGTTTTATTAAAAATGGGTAAAAATAAGAGCTGTGATGCAGCAACGAAAAAAATTATAGTGAATTTCCATTTAAAACAAAAATGGAGTTACAGAAAGATCGCCGATTATTTGGAATGTTCCGTAAAGATGATATTTAACGCCCTCGCACATTTCAAACTACACGGAACATCAGATAACGTGCCAAGAAAACTTCGGCCCAGGAAGACTACAGTTCAAGAAGACAGGCTTATGCTTCGATTAGCTAAGGCGGACCCCTTTAAAGGATCCAATGTTATAAGAAAAGAGGTATTTTCAGAAGACGATCCTCGACACGTGTCCACTAAACTAGTTCGTAGACGGTTGGTTGAAAGAAATTTGTTAGGAAGGATCGCTAGAAAAGTACCACTACTAACCAGGCAACATAGAGAAAATCGTCTAGCATTCGCTCGCAAATATGGCAGTTGGACTATTCATCAATGGAAAAAAGTTTTGTTTTCAGATGAAACTTAAATTAATTTATTAATTCCGATGGAAAACGATATGTACGACGACCAATAAACGAGGCTTTGTAATAACAAGTACACTAAAAAGACAGTTAAGCATGGTGGTGGAAATGTAATGGTGTGGGGATGTTTCTCAGGGTACGGGATTGGTCCCGTGAGAAAGATTGAAGGGCAAATGGATCAATATCAATACAAAAAGATCTTGGAAGAGACAATGATTCCATATTCCGAGGAAAATTTGCCAGTAACTTGGATATTTCAGCATGACAACGACCTAAAGCACACAGCACGCAGCGTTAAAGCGTTTCTTACAGAACAATCCGTGACAGTATTAGAGTGGCCTGCCAATAGTCCGGATTTAAATCCCATAGAAAATTTGTGGCACACTATAAAGACCAACCTGTCGCAGAAACACGTTACTAATATTCATGGACTTAACAGTGCATTTGAAGACGCTTGGAGAAGTATTCCTGTAGAAACTTGTTATAAATTGATTGAATCAATGCCGCGTCGCTGCAAAGCTGTTATTGATAATAAAGGCTACCCTACAAAATACTAATTGTCTAAGGATGTAGTATTTTTAGTATTTTTCAAAACTATTGGGGTTTTGTTCAAATTAAAAATGATTTAAGTAATGATTTTTTTGGTGTTTCTAATTAGTTGTCCGGTTTGTATCTCGTTTTTTATTTTGTTATTAATATAACTTTCAGTTTTAGAAAAACAACCGTTGTTTTCTGTTATTAAAATGCTATAACAATGCAATATAATATCCGATACATCGATTTTAATACGCAGGAACACTCAATGATACGTTAAAAATTAGTTCGAAAGGGAATTTGCAATAAAAATATAAACCCAGGTAGGTGTTTCTAATTAGATGACCACCACATATTTTAACACCCAGACCCAGAACAAACATCTGTGTTAATCACACAAATGTTTGTCCAGTCTGGGGATCGAAATGATTGTTTCTGGTAATCTATGGACGGAGCATAAGTTTAGCAGTGGACGTCCTACGGCTGTGTATATATCGAGGTTCTACCATCGGACCTCGCGTCACCGGAATAAGGCTCATCCACATCTCATCGATACTTGGGTATCTCGAACTTATTAGGTATCGCTTTAAGAGATCCTTTCTCCCCCATACGTGCAAATTGTGGAATGAGCTTCCTTCCGAGGTTTTCCCGCTAACCTACAACATGAAGAGCTTTAAGAAAAATACAAAAAGATTTCTCCAGGGCAGGCAACGCATTAGCAATGCTCCAGGTGTTGCAAATGTCAATAGGCGACGGTAACCTCTTACCATCCGGTGGGCCGAAAGCATGTTTGCCTCCGTATAACATAAAAAAAAACATATCACACACGATCAGCTAATCCCAAACTAGGCATAGCCTGTACTATGGGTACCAGAGACTGATATACATAATAGATAAATATTTAACATCTGGGTGTTAAATATTTATCTATTATGTATATCAGTCTCTGGTACCCATAGTACAGGCTATGCCTAACAGAGCAAACATCTGTATTCATCATACAAATGTTTTTCCAGTGCGGGAATCGAACCCACGACCTCTAGCGCAGAAGGCAGAGTTACCACCAACTGAGCTATGAGGCCTGTCTTCTATAATATTACAAAATAAATAAATACCTATTCCGGACATATGTATATTACACACGGTCAACTGATCCCAAACTAGGCATAGCCTGTACTATGGGTATATGGGTACCAGAGACTGATATAGGTGCATAATAGATAAATATTTTTAACACCTGGGTGTTAAAAATATGTATGAACAAACATCACACAAATATTTGTCCAGTGCGGGGATCGAACCCGCGACCTCTAGCGCAGAAGGCAGAGTTACTACCAACTGAGCTATGAGGCAAATCTCAACATACTACGCTATAGTATCGTAAGCGTAAGCCTATCGTTAATTATTCACTATCACTACTGTCGAATGCCGCTCACGCATAATAAAGCACAATTGGAATATAGTTAACATTGTCCCTACAGAGTTTATGGTTAAGCCGCGTTTTCACTAGGGGACATGTCGCAGAGACTTTTCGCTCGACATTCACGTAGTTTTCTCTGCAATAGTTGTGGAACAATGTCCCGCGACATACAAATTGTTCACACTAGCCAGTGGTGATCAGTGTGTCGCTCGAGGAGGTCGTGTTGTTCAGTGCAGTTTGCTACGAAGGTCGTGCGTGTCGACGCTCGCAGAGCAACGACTAGCGACAAGTCGTGCGACCCGTTAAAGTCCCGCGCGACATCGGGCGGGACACCTGAATTTCGTGTCGAGCGACAGAGTCGCGGAACAAATGTCCCCTAGTGAAGACGCGGCTTTATACTCAATTTAAATTGTTACTTCTCAGATGGTAGCAAAACTGCCGACTCCAAACACGCAAGTGATGAAAGAGATAGAAAACTACGAGAAGCAGCTGATCGACATCGACACGCTGAGCGAGACGGCGACAGAGGCGCTGAGGGCGAAGGACGACATGCGGAACAAGCTCGATCTACTTGAGAAGAGAGTCAAGGTAAAAATGACCTTATTTTAAAAAACATAAGACCAAAAACAGCTGATTTGAAAAATTTCGGGAAAAGACCTTAATAAATGGAGAAAAAAAATTGTTTTCTTTTCTTTTTGTTGATAGAATATGGTATATAACAAACAGAGAAGATAAACAAGTGCGGTCTTGTTTCAGATTCTACAAGAGGAGAAAGGGATTTTACTGTCGCTAGAGAAATGCTTGAAGGAGAAATGCTGCGAATTGCAAGAGGAAGTATCGACGCTGCGATCAGAACACGGCGGCTCGAACAGAAAGAAGAACTTAGTAAAGAAAAAAAACACGATGCATACAAATAGAGGTAAGAAACTCTTTGATCAACGATGATTTTTATGACATAACTTGCCATTAGGTATTACATGAACAGTATTTAATCATTGATTGTCTTCAACTTTTGATCAACAAAGATTTTTTAGACTTAACTTACCTACCATTAATATACGAACACAATTCAGTCCTTTTTTTTTCTTTGTTGGGAGAGCACGATGTACTAAGTTCCCAAAACCTATGTAAACTGTGTATTTTAGCACCAATGAAAACTGAATCGTTGCTATTGCCAAACTCGCCACAAACAGATAGAACCAATCTAAACATGTCTTTCTTTTGCAGACGAGTCATCACCGCCAGAAGACGAAGGCATCAGTTCCTCGGAAAGGTCTCTAAGCCCAGAAGGCGACCCCCAAAGGGAATCCATGGTCTACGAAGTGTTCAATGTCAAGAACGAAACTTACGACCTCATGAGAAACAAGCGCATACACAAGAAAATAGAACCCAAAAATGATAAGAAGTCTTCCGATGAGGAAGAAGAAACTACAATAGATGAAGTTATACAAGAACTTAGGAATATAGTTAATCACGCTGAATCAGAGCAATATAAAGAAACTTTCGATGGTAGATCTTCTAGGTGCAACCAAACTTCTGAAATTAATGTCTCGATCAACGCTTTGGAGTGTCAGAAACATCGCGATGCGGACAAAGAGGACTCCATAACTAGCACCAGGCACAGCATCCAGATTAAAAGCAACGGCGACTACCCAGACGATAGCATGGAAGATGATGAGGAAGCAGAAATAGTACCGTGCAAGATCCTCCCTCATCCGCCAAGAAAAGCCAAGAGTCTAGTACATTTATTCGTCCCAACGGCTGACCAAGGAATATACAATAAGCCTCCGGACATTTACGATGACAATTTCTACTCAAGCGATGAAGGATCAGACTCTTTACTAAGCGCATCACGTTGCACTAACAACCAAGTTACTAAGAAACCCTCAATAAATAGTTTCGATTTCAATGAAACCAGAGCTGTCTTCAACTCTGCTGAGAAAGAAGAAAGAAAGAGATCTAAGACAAGGTCTAGAGACGATAGCAGAAGGTCGTCTGTAAAACGAAGCGAGTCATTCCAGACTTCAGAAAAGGGTTCCCGTCAAAGAGAATACATAGACAGCATGTTTTATACAGAGTCTCAGATGTCCTCAATGCAAGGATCCAACTCGAAATGTAGCCGTGTAGACGAAATCGTAAACCTGATAGAGTCAAAGAAGTTGACGAAAAGCCTGGACAGAATCGACGAAGGTCTAAACACTATGGTTGATATAGTAGTACTCTCTGAGCCTAAAAAGCCAGCCTGGCCCTATGAAAAGCGGCAACGGTCTTGTTCTAGAACCGGTAGCGACGCTGGCATAGAATCTCCATTGATCCCAGTAAACAGAATAGGTAGACCTCTGAAATACGAAAGGTCAACCAAAGAGGAATCTCCGATAAAATGTGACCAACCGAAATTCTTCTTGTCCAGCTCAAAGTTGGGGTCTTCGTTTGAGAATCCTTCAGGCTTTAATAGTTCCACGTTTTTGGTCAAGAGGGGGCATAGCAATGCGGGATTTTACTCAGGGTCTGTGCTGCGAGATGCTCCGGCTAGTATGACGAGTCTGGTGATGACGGGGACGCACTCTCATGCGGATTTGAAGAGAACTCTTTCTCCTATGGGCACTTCTAGCGGTTTCGGTGTTCACAAAGTCACGGATATGCCTTCTGGACTGTATTGATAATGTTTCTGTATGTTTTTGTACACGACAGGGTTCTGAACTAAAACTTCCTTATAAACCTTCCTACTGTCCTCAATGATCACATCATCACCAGCCTCATGAAGTCCACTGCTGAACATAGGCCTCCCCCAAAGAGTGCCACGACGACGTTCTTTATCCTTCTCCATCCACCGACTTACCGCAACCTTCACAATGTCGTCGGTCCATCAAGTGGGGGGCCTTCCAACACTGCGTCATCCGGTTCGAGGTCGCCATTCGAGAACCTTTATTCCCCAGTGGTTGTCGGTTCTGCGAGCTACTTAATGAACACCTTCACACTTGCTCAATGAACAAGGAAAATTATTTGAGAAGCAATTTTGAAGGGTTTTTCAAAAAATTATGTCGTGTACAAAAACAAAGCTTTTCCAAGACCAACGACTAATTTAAGTTTGTACCTAATTATTAGGACTAGTGCAATATAGCCCATTAGGACTTTGATTAAGGATGCACTGTTTCTAGAAATAAATCTATTATGGAATGTATGTAGCAAGTTGTTGATGCAAAATAATACTTTCAAAGCAAATACATTGTGAGAAGAATAAATCTTGACAATATAAAATCAACTTTAACATTACAGACAAAGGTGTGTTTTTAGCAAGTGCCTTAAAAGTGTAGAATGTTCTAGAAACAGTCAATAGTTAACCTTTATTTGCTCAAGTCATTGGGACTGCCAGCGGTATCTTGGTAATTTTGCTCAAGTGCAAAATTTTACTTAAGATTACGTATCATTTTGTTAGACTTTCAACTCTATTTATTGTATACTAAGTCTTCTTTGAGATTACGTTCTTTTGCATGCGTAAGTTGATCTACGAAAAACTTTTTTTAATGTTTAAATTTTTATTTTACTTTTGTTTCGATTCTTTCTTTACGTAAGTAGGTACGCTATTCCGTAACTAGTACACTATCCCGAAATGAGCTTATTCTATCAATAAAATCAAAGAAAATCAGAGGTTTCTTTTCTGCCTTAATTTTTCAAATTAGTTATCTGTTTTTCGTCTTTTTACCATTTTGATTACTAAGTATTAAACGTAGATACAAGCTGTTCAACATCAAGATTGTTACCTAAAATAGCTGATTAGAAGTTTCAACAGATTTGACGCCAAAACAGCAGATTTTGGTATAGACTTTATTAAATGAAAAATGTTAAATTTCCAAAAGCAGTAGAACAAACATTATTGTGCACGAAAGGAGCCTCTAAGAGGCGTACTTTAGAGCTTGTTCAGAAAGGACGAATTCGCCGCGATTCTCTCGCGCGACCGTTGCGTCCACAAGGCTTTAGGTTTTAGGAATTAAGTATGAAATACGTGCACTCGCTCTAGAGTTCGCGCGTTAACTGGACGCAACAAGGCGTCCCTAGTATCTCGACTTGCGATCCGCGCGAATCAAGCGCGAGTCTGGCGTAGTGCACGCGATTTACGCGCGTATTTTGAATTCGCGCGATGCTTATGGACGCGATATATTGGTGTCTAGTATCTCTATAACGCGCGAAACGTTTCGCGGCGAATTCGCCCTTTCTGGACTAGCTCTTAATGCTTTCACTGAATCTTTCACCGACGGTCATAGGTCATTTTCAGGGCAACCATACCTCAACCTGCTAACTGACCTGATAGATAATTACCAAGAAAGAATCAGTGACACGTCAAGCAAGCAACTGGGTGTAGAATAAGCCCTTTTGGGATAGTGTACATATATGAATCCACTTGTTTAATTTTCATTTATCAATTTATGTTTATTTAAATAAAGCATATTTACGATTAAATAACATTATTTCGATTTACTACCTAGTTTTTCCACAAAACAAAGATAAGTTTTTTTTTTAGGGCAGTGTTCTTGGTCCATTATTGTTTATCGACTCGTTACACACACACGGTCTCGAATACCATCATCATCAGTTCTATGAAGTCCACTGCTAAACTAGACATCCCAAAGAGTGTCATGCCGAAAGGTCTTGAGCCATCCATCCACCGACTTCCCGCAACCTTTCCACAATGTCGTCGGTCCATCGGGGGGTCCTTCCAACACTGCCGACGCAACCGTTGGACGCAACGGTTGTCAAGTTCTGATATGGCCTGCCCACTGCCACTTGCTAAGTAACTTTTTAACACTCCATAGCTCTTTGTACAATACATCATCATACAAAATTTCAAATATAGGTACTTCTAAAAGGTAATTTTTGTATCAAATGAATCAATGCATTGGTTATGATTATATTTATTGAATAATTGTTATTATGAGAATAAACTCTTTAAACCGATTACAATAAAAAAATAGTAGGGCATTAGGCTAGTCCATCGCAAATAAACCAATTTTGAACCTATTTAGGTCTATAAAATCAGTCCCGGTTTCAACTCTTATTGGGTCTATAAAACCAGTTTCACACGATGTAAATCGATGATTCTGAAGAATGTTAGTTTTGTAGAAATTTCTGCTCCGCGTCCCTCATTGATGCCAAAAGATTATCATATACCATCTCCTTAACATCAATAGCCCATAAGAAATCGAAATGGTTGAAAGTTTCTCTTTCCGCTTGGTTCACAGCAACCACATTAGGGAGGTTTTCGGCCAGTTTAAGCAGATCCCTGTAATCGACTTGTACGTCACTCAAACCGTAGTGAAGGTAGGCGGGGACGGTGACAAGCGAAAGGTCGTATTCTGGTGGTGTTACACTGCCATACTCTCTTATGTTTGTAAGAGCCAAGTTGTAATTGAAACGACGGAATTTTTTGAAGCGGATGACCTGACCGTAGTGGGCTACCTGGCGGACTGCAGCGCCGGCGGGAGTGTGTCCCATTATAATGGGCGCCATCGTCTGTGGATGAAAATTTAAGTTATATACCCGTAGTACACCAACACATTCAAAGGCAAAGATAAAGATAAAGATCATTTATTTGCTTAAACATGTGTACAGTGGATGACAAAACTTGTAGGTGGTTCAACATGCTTGACCGGCGACGATATGCAAATTTAGAGAGATGGCATGCAAAAAATTATAATAATAATAAATTTAATTGACTAAGTCAATTAATAAAAAACAAGAAAATATATTAATCAGTAAAAAAAGGTTCTTATTTCAGTAAAATCACTAGGACCACTTTATCTTGGTAAGTGATTAGTGATTACCGTAGCTCAAGAAAATTTGCAATACCAGTGCTAAGTACCAGTGAATCGCTCTACATTTCAAATTGCAAAATAATTTAAAAATAATAATTAAATGTATGTTAATATGACACGCGTTTGTGTCTAGTGTAGTAATTAGCCGATTATCAGATCGAGACATCAATTTAATTGATCATTTTTTAATCAGTTATGAAAAGCGTGGATTAATTAGACATCAATCAAAATTGATTTGAAAACATTGTCATTCTGAGACTTAAAGCCGATATCACCACCATTATCATCAGCCGGTGAAGTACACTGCTGGACAGGTCTTCAGCCTTCTCGCTCCACGACTTCCTGCAGTCTTTTCAATTTTTTCAAACTTTAGGTTCATCATCATCATCAGCCTGTAGAAATCCACGGCTGGACATAGGCCTCCCCTAAAGAGTTCCACGACGAACGGTCTTGAGCCTTGAGTTTATGTTAAAAGATTTTAAACCCTATGTTTAAAATGATGATGCCCCAGATGGGACATTATATATGACCTATGAGCCAATAAAATTGGTATAATTAGCATTATTTGTTATTTTTTTCTAAAAGATACTTGTTCTTCTTACCGCGTTGTAGTACTCTCTGTTGAGCAGGCCAGACATGGCGGTTTGGCAGATACTGTTGAATAAGGATCCTTCGACGCAGTGCCTCGTCATGAAGTCCTGACTACCGAAGATCTCTTGGGCGTTCATCGCGAAGGCTACGTTCTATAAGCAACGGAGAATTAAAGTGACCTCTTGTTCCAGAGTTTCGGTGGTTGCTCGCATCGTTCACTACAAACTTACAAAGCTTTAAGCATAGTCTATAGCGGCTTGCTTTGCCCACCATCAACCGGTTCTGAGAGTATAAAATAAACTTACCTCAATAACGCTCTCGTATGCAGACAACGTATTGTACATAGGATTCTCATTATTGTCAAAGAAGCACGCTGGAGCCAATCCTTGGAACGAGATGAACTTGTCGTTGTATTCCGGTCTGAGCGAGTTCAGAACCAAGAAAGAGGTCCCTCCTTGCGAATGTCCGATGTAGTGGAGTTTCTCCTGTCCAGTGGTTTGGAGGATGAGGTCGATGAAGGCAGGTAGGTCGTGGTTTCCGATCTGGTCCCAGCTGAACCGCCAGAAGTCCTTGTTGAGAATACTGTCGGGGTTGAGAGTGAGGTGGTGGCGAGAGTAGAAGTTACCGCGGGCGTTTCCGAGCCAGACGTCGTAGCCGGCGTCAGCTAGGATGTAACCTGGAAGAATGCGGTACTTCATGCAATTGGAGTCAAGCAGGCGTTCATCTTTTCAGCCGTAGGCCGCCCACTGAACATAAGCCTCCCCTATCGGTTTCTAGAGCGACCAGACTTGTCCGGCCTGCACCTAAACAATAATTTAAGGGGATTTGCCCATACTCGCTGCGCTATGCATGCGGTTGGCAAGCGCAGATAAAGCTATTGTTTTTAATAGAGGACGCTGCTGCCCATTACCTTTGTTTTCCCTAAGTCCTAGTATAGTAGCCACGACATCCACAGATAGAAATGGAGAGGCCTATTTTTCAGCCGGGGCCACCACGGCGGTGATACCGTTATATCTGACAGATCTAGTGACAGAGCCAGCGATGACGCGTCGGCCTAAAAATCAAATAGACGACCCCGGTGGCGCAGCGGGCGAGTGTCCGTCTGAAACGCAAGGGGTGCGGGTCGATTCCCGGTGCATGATCTGCAAATATTTGTTTCGGGTTGGGTGTTGTGGTACCATGGTAGGTCCTCGTAGTTTCTGATACCCACGACGCAGGGAATCCCAATGTGGGGTCCAGACTATGTATGTTGCTGTCGGGTGTTTTTTTTCTCATTTTAATGGTGGCCTGTACGTGTAAATATTGACATGACAAACAAGTTTTTTATCTTTTTGATTGATAACTGCTGGGTAATGAAATGATGCACGCTTATATGTGTGGAATCCTAGATAGAAAACTGCACCTTTATGTAGAATTCACTCTAATTCCGCCTTCTACCACGTGCGTCATAGGTAGGTACCTACATCGGTATCTAGTCTACGTTTTGCAAAAACAAAATTTCAAGTAAATGAACGAGGAGTGCCCGATAAAAGAACATGGAACAGCAATTTCTAAAAATACTTCCGCTAAATGTTTTAAAAGGTTTCTTTGTTCAAATAATGTTATCTTTACGCTTGACCGTGAAATTGGAAAATTTTGCACTACGTTCTCTGCCAGCCATTTTCTTCAATAATAATAATAAATAAATAAATATTCCGGACCTATCACACGGTCAGCTGATCCCAAACTAGGCATAGCCTGTACTATGGGTACCAGAGACTGATATACATAATAGATATATATTTAACACCCAGACACAGAACAAACATCTGTATTCATCACACAAATGTTTGTCCAGTGCGGGAATCGAACCCACGACCTCTAGCGCAGAAGGCAGAGTTACTACCAACTGAGCTATGAGGCCTGTCTCTTCAAAAATCGCCGTGGCAATTTTCGTTCGAGAAAGTGAGGGGAAAAAATAAAATGATTATTTTTTCGATAATATTGCTTCTTTTTGTTGATAGAATAACCCCCTTGCCTGCTCGCTTGCTTGTCGTGTCACAGATTCTTTCTTGGTCATCCTGTATTAGGTCAGTGACTAGGTAGTGAGGTATAGTGGCCCTGAATAGGACCATCGCTGAAAGACTCAGTGTAGTGAAAGGAATAAAGTGCGCCTCAGAGAGGCCCCTTTCGTGCACATGGCATCATGTCCTCGAAGTTTTAATTTCTGGGACATGCCGGTTTCCTCCCGTTTTTTCCTTCACAGTGTAACACACCGTTTATGACGTGTCACCGTCACCGGACATCATACTGATGAATATGGTAGATTCATAGTATCTGTAGTACTGGGCCGAAAGACCTGAACTCTTGTTTCAATGCGGAGGTACCAACTAGGAGGTAACTAATAGGTCTTCACGATACAGGCTTGCCTAGTGTGGAGACCGCTGTATTGTATCTTTTTATCGCCTCGTAATCAGCAATTTACTAATGGTAACCTAAACTGCTGATAACTATTTTTAGTCTGTACCTACCTATGTAATTGCTACAAATAAATATTTTTTCATTTCTTCATTTTCAACTACCCAGTTCTATGTCTCACGCGTTCACTACTGCATGGAGACCAAGGCTGTGGAGGAGTACCTCAAAATGAAGACCGGACTTTCGCTGCGGGTCGAGAAGCTGGACTCTCGCCATAATGTGAGCTTCAATTCATTTATGGTGAGAGTTCCAACTGAACATCTATCGACCTACGCAGCGCAGAGTTTTGGCCGAAGGGTTTCAAGTTCCGAAGGTTCACTGGCCGCCTACAAGGGGACACCGCCGTGCACCGTCGTCAGCTGACACCCTGATTGCGACATCGACACGTCGCCGTAGTCATAATGTTTTAAGTTTTTATATTGTAAGTATGTATGTTATTGTATGTATGGTATATTGATATGAACTGTAGGATAAGTAAAATAAGACCTGTAACTTTACTATAGTCTGAAACAAATGAATTATTATTATTATAGTGATCGAAAATGGCACAAGTTTAGCTAGGTTAATAATTTTTGCGGTTTTGTTGTGCATCTATATTTTTGCTACGGTGGTATTGCGAAAATTATGAAATTTCTACATCTTAATGCTGGCAACTGTACCTAAATTAAAGTAATTTTTTTGATAAGTTGAATAGTTATTAAGATAGTGCGATTTAATCACTTTTTAAGCCTAATCCGGTCTGAAAATTTTATCACTTTTTAAGCCTAAATCTGTCTTAAGTATTACCTAAAGCATTCTCAGGTCCCATGGTTATGAAGTCGGCAGAGGAAGACAGCAGTCCATGCATGAGAAGCACAACGGGCCTGTCGCCGGGAGAGCCTCCACGACCGTGGGGGATGCGGTGTAGTTCCAAGATGTAACCGTCAGATGTCACCACATTGTGGACTTCGACTGGATAACCATATTTTGCAATAAGGCTAGGCTGAAATAAAAGGAGATAGGTTATCATAGGCAGGATATAGGATATCGCCTCCAGCAGTGATAACCAATGAGTTAGGAGTGAGGAAATCCTTATGAACTGTATCCGAATGTAATTTCGTTAAACAAATGTTGGTTGAAAATTGTTTTAGGTAATTCAGTTGCAGTTTCGGTAGTCATTTATTCATTGAAACCGCATGGATTATTGCAAATGTCTCAATTCACGTTAGTTTATTTTAAGTAAGTTTTACATCTTTATTAATAATCGAGTTGGAGCATATACAGTCTTTTTTGTCATCTTAATTGTTGGATATTTTGTATTAAGATTTATTACAGAGTTTTCTCGGAGATTCCGTTTAATGATTTTAATTACGTTTTTAAATTTGCTAATTGATAACTTTAGCCCATTATTGTGTTGAGGACAATGGTCTACATCTCTAGAGGGGTAGTGACACTGATCTCTAGGTAATGGTTCCAATGCCGCCTGTGCACCAATGGCTTTTCTGTTCGGGAAATTTATGTGCGCCTTATTAGTGCTCTCAAACGGTTAAGGAAAATCTCGTGAGGTAACGGGCATGTCCTAGCTAGAGCCTTAAAATTCGAAGATATCCATTTGTGGCATGTGTATATGTGTGTGTGTGAAAGGGCTTATCTTAAATGAATCATTCAATATAGTATCAGCCTTTTGTTTATAAATTACTTATGTTAATTATGCTGTTATGTGCTGTTAGTCTTCCAAATAAATAAATAAATAAAGGAGCCTGAAAGAGGCGTACTTTAATTATTTCAACAACGGCAACTGGCCTAAATTTTTGTAGTCAAAAAATTGGATTGCACAATTCATCCTTGATTCTAGTGTAAATACTATCCACATCACTGCTTATAATAATAATAATTCATTTATTTCAGACTATAGTAAAGTACAGGTCTTATTTAACTTATACTACAGTCCATATCGATATATACCTTAAAACTAACATACATATTCGTATGACAAGAAATTGTTAAATTACTGCGAGAATGCTAATTTCATTACAGGAGTCCCGTGACTTCATTGAATGAATAGAATGGCGCGTTCCATGAAACAACACCCCAAAATCAGCTGTTTTGTGTTCAAACTGAACTAATCAGCTGTTAAAGAAGTAACCTTGGTGTAATTATCATTGCAGCCGTTCACTGAACATAGGTCTCTTCCATAGATTTCCATAGCGACTGACCTTGTACGGTCTGCACCCAAACCACCGTATGGGGGGATTTGCCCATACTCGCTACGCTGGCCATACGGGTTGTCGAGCGCAGATAAAGCTATTGTACCTGCTGCCCATCCCCTAGATTTTTTCCGTAAGTCGCCTCTTACGACATTCACGGGTAGTAATGGGATCGTCAAGGAAAGCTTAATGTAAATGCTTGTTTTTTTCACTCGCACTTGAATAAGATAGATAAATAAATTTGGTTCATCGTACTTTATCAGGTTTATTGGTTTGTTGTTTATAAAATAGTTAATAAAACTGACTTCCTCGGTTTACTATCGGCATTAAGGTAAATTGCCTTCTATCTTCTTTATCTATAATACCCAATTCACAATATTTATAGTATCGTACCTACACAGTTGGATACAAACTTCAATCTGCCTTCATTTTAATTGCATCTGTTCTTATTTAGTGTCCGTCCAAGTTTTGGAAAAAGTATATATAATCCTAGATCGTATAGTCTCACTCTAGTGTCTGTCTGTAACCGCCTCCCATATCTAATAAACAAAAAAGCTATAGAGTTGAATTTTGGAATAATTTGAGCTTCTTATGATCCAATATGATATGAATAAAATGTTTTGAATTTTGAATAGGTACCTCGACATATTTACTGCAAAAATTGGATGTCCAGGTGGTTTTTTTTTAACGTTTCGCAGTGGCTTTGCGGTATCTGCGACGAGAAGATATGATGAAGTTTCCCAAGTCCGGTCCATTTGAGTTGGATTCATCAGTTGTTGAATCGTCTGACCCAAATAGACATGCCTAGTAGTCGACAACCTAAATGGTATCCTTTCCAACGTGTAGGTACATGGTTGCAACATTAACAATGGACATGATATTTGTCTTGGCCATGTTCATTTTAAGACTCACCTGTTGGGAGACGGTATTGAGGTCTATATACAAGGTGATTCATAATATGTATTCCATCCCGAAAGGGGCTTATTCTACACCCAGTTAGGAATAAAGTTTGTTCTACGACTTTTGGAAATTCGACATTTTTATGTGTACTCTATGCGAAAATCAGCTGTTTTGGGGTTAAATCGGGTCAAACTCAAATAAATCAGCTGTTTTAGGTAGCAATCTTGATTCCAAATTTCTTGTACGTTTAATTATAGTTCTCAAGATGATAAATATCCGTAATATCGTAATGTAAATCCGTTATTGGCTGTCAGTTTAGTTATAAGTTTATATGTTTTCTTTTTAGGAGCTGTGGATTTTGTTAATAAATAAAATAAAAATAAATAAAAATATCAAAAATAGCAAAATTTAGAAAGTTTGTGAAAAAATATATTCAAATAATAATGTTTTTGTCGCTAATATTATTTCTTTTCGTTGATAGAATAACCCCCTTTCGGGGTAGTATACATGTTATGAATCACCTTGTATATTACGCCAGTCAGTCTAGTAGTTAGAGACAAATCCAAATTTGACAACAGTCCACGTTTAGCTAGGTTATTAGTTTCTTTTGTTTACAAAATAAATATTTGGGTCAGAAAAGAACGAAAGGACTCACCACATCAAGAAGAGCATCTTCATTAATATTGTCGGAGAACCTGGATCCCTCAGGGGACTTGATCAGGCTCTCGACATAGTCAGCGTTGGGCGACCGTCTCGCCGACACCGCGGCTAACGCGGACAGAAGAACCACTAAACGAAACATAAGGATCAAAAATCGGTCGACTTTTGAATACTAATCACAAAACCCTGCTCTTTTGTAAGCTTGTTTATCTTCAGCTTTCGTAGACGGATTTGCGCGATACGTGATAGATTCTATCATAAACTAGTGCTTGTACACTGATTCGTGTGATATTTTCTAATCACGAAAGATATCGGTCGCTTGTAAGATTATAGAAGACGAAAACGAAATGACTTATTTTTCAGGCGGGGTGGCATTAGTTTATATAGGCGCATGTTTTATCAAAATTATCAATTTTACCACTTCCTTAGTACAAGTTTAATACAACAATTTCATCGATTTTCCTTAAATACTATTCTACTATACGGTGACGTGCAAAATTTGTAGTAGATACGGTAGGTAAGCTAATTAGACGATTAGTAAATGTTAGATATTTGTTATCAGGAAATGTACGTGTAACAATTCGAGAACCCGCATCAACGGAAATACCTTCAAGTTATTTATATAAATACCTCATCTTCAAGTTCAATATGTCTTTAACGACAGCATAATTATGGAAACAGTAGATACAACGTCAGGTGGAATTTTTTACTCACATATGGGACTCTTTAGTGCCTGGGACATGTTTAGATGGAGTAGGCTTGCCCAGAACTTATATCATTCTCTCATCCTAGTCGGCCATCCACAGACATGGTCAATACGGACTTAGCTGTGGGATTCCTCACGATGTTTTCCTACACCGTTTTGAGCACGTGTTACGCACATAAATATTATAAAAAAATCATTGATGCACGGCAAGGGGTGTAGGTCCAAATAACAGCATTTGGAACCCAAGTCAGCCTCACCGACCCGTGGTACACCCTGCATTTCGACCAACGAAGCTCTGGCGCTCCACCCACCAAACCCGCTCTGGACCAACGTGGTGGATTATGGTCTAACCAAAATGATAAGTACTAAGAATAAAGGTTCTCGAATGGCAAACACAAACGCATCAGTGTTGTACGGCCTCCCGATGGACGGACGACATTGTTATAGTTCTGGGAAGTCGATGGATGCAAGAGACTCAAGACTCATGACTCTAGTCGCCATGGAACTCTTTGGGGAGGCCTATGTCCAGCAGTGGACTTCTACAGGCTGAGTGTAAGTACATGATAAGAATCACATTGTATAGATTCTATACAATTTGATTCTTATCATGTACTTACTTACTTATCATGTTCTTAGCAAAAGAAGAGGAATGATACAAATCTTCATCTAATCTAAGAAGATTAACTTTTTGATCTACTTACTTTTTTCATTACTTTGAAACTTTGCATGTCCTCTTTGCACGTCATCGAAATTGTGTGATAGCTAATAAATTAAGATTAGGTATAATTGATTATCAGATAGACCGGTAGATGCTTTTTAGATTTCATGAAAAACATTGTATTGCTACGATCAATCATAACCGAAACCTTATCATAATGTATTTTAGAAACTGTTAATTGGGCCAATACGTTTTTCCCTACGGTGGCATTTAAATTCTGAACCCTTTGTTCCCCAACTCTAGGATTAAACTTAATCAAATGACCAATTTGTCATAGGTTCATTGTTAAAGGAACAATACTAGGCGCATCATAACACTATAACAATGAGATAATAATATAAATAAAATAGGCAAAATGGACTTTTAACAAGGAAGTCGGTCAGACAGAATCCCTTTAGGTGTAGAGATCAGTTGAAATTCTAGCCTATGCGTTGATAGAGCTCTTAGCCAATTTTATATAAAGAGGAAGCTATTTTGTCCCATTGGCTGACAGTATCCCATTGGCAGACATACACAACAGGGGACTTTATTTCTTCAGTCAAAAATAAATACAAAAATGTTTAATACAGTTTGTGTGTTGGTGTTACAATGTTTCGCGGGATTTGAGAAAACAACGGCAAGAGGACTTGAAACAATAGATATTGTAGATCTAACTCATTCAACGAATTGGAAGGACTTGTCGGATTATTACGGTGCCTTGGAGAAGCGTTGGTAAATGATGTTGCATGATTATGGACGTTATCATAGAGATAAGGACCGAGCAAGTGATTTCTCAAAAAACTTGGACGATTCGGCATATTACCTATGTTTATTTGTTAGAGTGTAACATAAGAACCGTCAAATCCAATCTGTATGGAACTAAGGCTCGTATTCAGAGACACGACTCAAGCATAGATTTAATCACAGATCAGCTGAACTCTACTTAAGTATTGAATCTCTTCTCAAACATAGCATTTATTCAAGAACGGTACTAAAACTATTCTCAGCTGAATCGAGTCTCAAATCTGTACTCAAATGTTCTCGTTTACATTTTGATTTATTTATAATTTTCGATCCGTTTTACGCAAAAATTCAAACAGCCAGGGTGGAAATAGAAAAGAAAAGTAAAGTGAAGTCTAAATATGCATCAAAGTACGTGTAACGGAACGAAAATGTCATTTGATTAATGTCAAATCAAATCTAAACTCAAGCACCGATTTCGTCTGATTGACGTTTCAGAATAAGCATTTACTCATGTGAATTGTGATCATTGAATCTTTACTTAAATTCTGTTCAAGAATTAGAATCTCGACGCAAATCGAGATTTAAGTACAGATCAATGCTTGAGTCTTGTCTCTGAATACGAGCCTAAGTGTGTAGTAAGTCTTTCTACCAAATCCGTGGACAACGGGGCTGATTACACTCTAAGAACTTTAGTACCTACCTTAATTAAGTTTAGTAATATGTGAGTGCAATTGTTCGTTGTCCCGAATAAATAAAAATAAAAAATAAAATAAGTGGGTCAACAGGTTGTACTATCAAGATTTATTGGCCAAGGGTTAGCTAAGACAAAACGGGGTTTCTAAAGTAATACACGAAGTGGTGTCGCATACGAAAGAGCAATTAGTAAAAACATGCAAGGCGCGTTTATATGACACGAATAGGTGCAATTTTCCAATTTTATCATAATTGTGCCGATCAACAACGTATTGTACGTATAGGAAAAACTGCCAATTGCGTGTAGAATTAGCTCCTTTACGGATGGTAAACAATTATGAATCCCTTTGTTTCAAAATCTCTATTAATTTTGTTGTAGGAAAATGTGTATTAACTGCGGCACCCCGAGTCTAGGCACCGCTATGCACCTAGAACACACAGCTTCAGTGGAGTCCATGCACCCAGCTGTGATTCCATCAGAATACCTCCTGACAAAATGTAAGCAATTGTTGAACATACTTACACACACATTTACTGAACATGGCTCATAACATCCCCACTAACTTTTTATTCCGGGTTCAATTCCCGCTGCGGGACCAATGTTTGAATGATCTGCAAATATTTGTTCCGGGTCTGGGTGTTGTGGTGCAGTCACCTCTAATAAGATGTAGGTAGTTTTACGCCTAGGTCTTTCCCTTCTAACGGTCCCATTCACACTCACCCTAGATACCTGTTTCGTCAATCTTCTTTCGTTCATCCTCTCTACAAATGACCATTAATAATTTATTTATTTATAGTGGCAATAATAGACGCGAGTTCTCTGACAACTCTGCGCGATGACTTCGTGCTCACCCTGGATGTGGCGCTACAGTGGGCTGTGATGAAGCACAACCCCCTGGAGCCTACCCTGCTGCTCTTCAAGTTTGGATGGAAGGATGATGACTACAGCTTTAGGATCAGGAGCTGCGTCTGTAAAATACCAGGTGATAGAAGTCAGCACATTCTGCGCGAAGATATACCCAACAGTCACATAGTCCTGACCCCACGCTAGGATTCCCTGTGTCGTTGGTATCAGAAACTACATGGTAGGTACCACAATCATGGAATAATTATTTGCAGATGAGTGCAATGGCACAAATATTGCAGATCATGCAAACATTTTGTCCCGCAGCGGGGATCGAGTCCGAACCCCTTGCGTCTCAAACGGGCACTCGCCAAGTCGCCACCCGCCAACGAGGTCGTCAAAACAATCATTTGCAGACATTTGCATTCCTGTTTCTTTACTCAATAAGCACGGTACCTATACAAAATGAGCAGAAAAAAAACAAAATACCTACCTACTCGTTTTTTTTTTCAGATTATTTCTCGTTTTTTTTTTATTGCTGTTTTAGTTCTTTAAATCCTCTTTAACATCGGCTTCGCTCTTTGTACCTACCTAGATAAAAAGTAGCGAACCTATACACTATTCTAGGCAAAATAACTCTATTCCAAGTTTCATCGAAATCGGTCAAACATCCAAACATACTCACTACTACCTAAAACAGCTGAATAATTGAGTTTGAACTGATTTGACCCATAACAGATTTTGGCAGTGTATTTTCAATGAACATTTCATATTTCTAAAAGTCGTAGAATTTCCAATGGGGTTTAGAATAAGCCCCTTTCGGGAATCTCCTTGTACTTAGATCACATTTAGGTACTTACTGAAGCAGAAAAATTTACTTAAGACTCCAAGACATAGCAGAAATAAATATTCCGGACAAATATTCCGGACATATTCACACGGTCAACTGATCCCAAACCAGGCATAGCCTGTACTATGGGTACCAGAGACTGATATACATAATAGATATATATTTAACAACCAGACACAGAACAAACATCTGTATTCATCACACAAATGTTTGTCCAGTGCGGGAATCGAACCCGCGACCTCTAGCGCAGAAGGCAGAGTTACTACCAACTGAGCTATGAGGCCAGAAATGGAACTTAAAGTTGTACAATTTAAAGCAATTCCATTTCTGCTATCTCCACCATCATGTCTGTCGATGTCACAGTACCTACATACCTACAATTGATTGTACCTATTACTATCTACTATGGCTGGCCTCATAGCTCAGTTGGTAATAACTCTGCCTTCTGCGCTAGAGGTCGCGGGTTCGATTCCCCGCACTTGACAAACATTTGTGACTAACACAGATGTTTGTTCTGTGTCTGGGTGTTAAATATATATCTATTATGTATATCAGTCTCTGGTACCCATAGTACAGGCTATGCCTAGTTTGGGATCAGATGACCGTGTGTGATATGTCCGGAATATTTATTTTATTATTTATTATCGGAACAGCAGATCGACCGGGAAATGCGTCAAAATTGCATCGTATGATTTCAATCATTATCACCGCAAACAAGTAAAATCGATTTTGATATCGACCCGAGTTGCGATTCCCATCGCGAGACAATAAATACATTAAAAAGACTATCTTCAGCTCGCGGCTTTGCTCGCGTGGTACCTACATAAAAAGTAGCCTTTATGCTATTCTAGGTGAAGAACTCTATACATGTAGGTATACCAAGTTTCAGCGAAATCGGTTCAGCCGTTACGTGGCGATTGAACAACAAACATTATGAAACAACATACCTTTTTTATGTGAAGTGATAATCTTTTATCACTTCACAGCATCACGGAATCCGACTAATTAGCAAAAAGGATTTTTATTATAAAGCACTCAATGGCATAGATTTTTTCGCAACTGCTGTGTTTTTTAATTTTAATTTCTTTACTAAAATGTGGCCTATTCTTTTTCTCATAAAAACACTTTTATGATGATACCCTACTAGGTATATTCTTTTTATGTATTATAATAATTAAACTCTATATTATTTATGAGTTATATTTTTGTATTTATTCTCCCTCTGTTTATTGTTTTTTTTTGTAGACCTCTTTGTATATTCTGTTGTCTTATTATATAGTCGCATGTTTATTTTAGTTATGGTTTTTGTATTTGTGTGTGTATTTCTTTTGTTCTTGTTGTTGTGTACAGTTTGTGTGAATAAATGATTTTTACTTCTACTTCTACTTCTAAACATCCTAACAAACTTTCGCATTTATAATATTGGTAGGATAATATAGGATTACTAATTAGCTTTCCGCCCACGGCTTTGCCCGCGTGGTACCTACGAGGAATAAAAATACCTAGATAAATTTCGTAACCTAGAATGGCATAATTACCTACTACCTACTCTTTATCAAGGAACCACGCGAGCGAAACCTCGGGCGGAAGCTAGTAATATACAAGGTGATTCATAATATATATGCTGTCCCGAAAGGGGCTTATTCTACAACCAATTGGCAGTAAAATTTGTTCTACGACTTTTGGAAATTCGTCATTTTTCATTGAAAAAACTATGCATAAACATAAAATCAGCTTTTTTGCGGTCAAATCTAGTCAAACTCAATGAATAATTTGAGAAAGTTTGTGAAAAAGAATATTAAAATATTGTTTTAATATTATATTAAAATTTCTTTTTGTTGATAGAATAATGAATAAATAATAAATAAGAATAATTTTCGGGATGGTATACATGTTATGAATCACCTTGTATCATCATTTCAGCCGTACGACGTTCACTGCTGAACATAGCCTCCCCCACACACAGAGCAAATTCCTTATCATGTGGAGGGGTTTTGCCCATACTCACCACGCTGGGCATGCGGGTTGGCGAGCCACCTTGTATAACCTTGTAAATACCTACCTTCCAGGACTGAGCTACGAGCTAGCTGAATGGATATCAGCGAACATGTCGCACGTGGTGGGCGTGGCTACAGACGCTCCTACCCTGGAGTCCGAGCAGACCAGGGAGTTCTCCACGCGGACAATATCCAACCTGCTGGGGAAGAGTGGCGTCTACATGATCGAGAATGTCAATATTAGGAGGAAAGTGCCAGGTAGGAACAACCTATTAGGGTGTTAGGACTACAAGTCCTGGGGCCCAATTTGTTGAAATGAGACAACCTCAATGTTTTGAATGATTAGAACCTGCATGTTTCTCATAAAAGTAAAAGCAATAGATGTCATGGTTTTGTATTGACAATTAGGTAGATAGACTTCAGAAAAACAGAAAAATGAGAATCTTGTATTTAAAAGTTAATTTACGTTATCTCAATAAATATTATGAAAGCTTAACAAGAACGTGCTTATAATTAATAATATTATCACAATTATTCTACTAATTCAATAACTTCCAAATTTAAATGGTTCAATGGGTATGTACCTACGTTTGCTTATCTTTGAGACACACATTTCATTATGCCTTGTTGGCCTTGGGGGGAGGTACTCCGATTTTCGATCTGAAAGTATTGGGTTCGGACCCGGTCCCCAATAAGTTTTTCTGTGTGAAAAATGTATGCTTTGATCCTTGGAGGAAAACATCACGAGAAAACCAGTAGGTACCTAAGTATTTGGGCTTGGAACCATTCACAAATGGAATACTCGCTATTGCAATGTGGGTATGTGCCAAAATGTTTGGACGTGCTTCTGACTACACCAGTCAGAAGCACGTCCAAACATTTTGGTACAGCACACACTTAGACATCATCTATCAGACCCGTCTACTTCTTTAAGTCGTGAGTTTCTTTTTCTTTTTACCCATATTGTGCCTTGTCCGGTATGACCGGACAACTAAACCGGACCACGGGCAATGCGTCATATTTATTATTGTATTACAATACTTTTTTTTTTCAGAGCAAGGGTGCATGGCAATAGTTTCGCCTCTCAAGTTGCTAAATGCCAATTACGTGCCCACCAGACTGACTGCGTTCTGTCCAACGACCAGGACTGACCGGCAAGTTACGCTCACCTTGAAGAAGAATCCGATGAAGGAGACCCCTAAAAGCAGAATTTACGATGTAGATCTGGACGAGATACTAAATAAATAAATCTTCACCCATTATTTTACCTACAGAGGTAATTTTTGTTTCGTTTGTATTTAGAGTAAACGGCTGAAGATGTTCAATGTGCTCGGCAAACCAGTCTTGGCACTATTGGTCTTACGATACCCGAAAACTTTAGCAGCCGTTACTGTCAATAGATGTTCAACATTTTGCCACTCAACTTGCATCGTCTTTCCAACCAGAAGTCTGAAACATTGGAACTACTGAACCGATTTGAGTAGGTATTTTATTCTGATAGAAAAATATTTGTGAATGTATTTTCTAATCTGTGAAAACTAATTTAGTTTTATTATAGTTGTGGGCGGGTGAGCTAGTAAGTAGGTAGGTACGTAATTAAATAAAATCAAACAGTCAGAAAGAATCTATTTATTTGTTCCACAGCACACAACAAGGTTTACAATATTATATTGTTTCTAGGTAGGTACCTACCAAGGCAATAAAATACAAAAATAAAAAAGTAAAAAGAAAAATTACATAGAAAAAATCAGGCAAATATATTCCTAGGTAGGTATATATAAATTATGGTAGGTGGATAGGAAGGTTAAAAATAGAAGGAAGGTCCACAGGTATGTGTTGTGTGGGGAAAATAGGTCCAGGTCTCAGCATAAGCTGCACCAAACTTGGAGGTAAGGTGCTGCGCTGGTTTTGAGACTGGACCTTGTTGACATGTAGTTGAAAGTTTTAGTACCTTAGGCACTAATTTGGAACTAAATATCTGGCTATTTTTCATAGCTCTCTCGTCAGCCGTTTGGCAGAACTGGATGTGCAAGCTGTAGACCCGGGTCTCCAGCTGACACATAGTTTTTAGCTCATATCTCAGAAACCTCTTTGGCACCTAAAGGAGCCATTTCATTCTGGGCCTGGTCCATGTACACTACATAGAAAAATTAGGAAAAACTAGGAGATTACAAGAAAAATACAATTACATTAATTTGAAGACAAATGCGATGGTACTAGAATAGTTCTTCTGGTAAGTTTTTTACTATGTGAACACTATTTGAAGGCCGCCATGTTGGTTTATAATTGGCGTTTGACATGATATTTTTCATGTCATGTTGTTAGATTTGATGTTTTTGTTTTGTGAGATAAATGTAGGTTGTCAAAATGACATTTCACGCACGTCCATCCGCCATATTTTTGTAGCGCGGTGTGTTGCTCTCTTTGTCGAAGAAAATCTTAATGTACCTTAGAACGAAGTCAATTTAAATAAAATGACCAATTAAATACGATTATTTTATTGCTTAGCCATATTTTAGAGTAATGTACCCAGTGCAGGCCCAGGCTCCATATATTGATGAAACGTCTCTTTTTGAATTGGATTTTCAGATTGCACAAATTATGCACTAAATATTTGCATACTCAGAATTCAGAAATTCGTTATGTGTAAGCTGGACACGTCACGTACCTATAGTCCTGACCCGACACTAGGATTACCTGTCGTGATCAGAAACTACGCCTACCATGGTACCACAACACCCAGACTCGGAACAAATATTCGCAGATCATGCAAACATTTCGCACGCAGCGGGAATCGAACCCTTGCATCTTAGACGGGAACTCGCCCACTGCGCCACCTAGGTCGTCTATCTAAACACACATTCTTCAGTACCGCGCACGCAGACAGTACGGTTTTTTTTAATTATTTTTACTAGTTGGCTAATGTTATGTTTGTCAAATTTCAAACACGCTCTTTGAATAAATAAGCTTTATTTTTGGCCAAACTATTACATTGCATAAAACTTTACACTTCTATCAAAAAAATAAAATATTATTTAATAAGAAATTTATTTCATAGAATTAATGACAAAATGAGGACTGGCTAAATACTAAAATATACGACAAAACGTGATATAAAGGTAGGTAAATCTACATTTTACATTTTCTCTTATTTAAACTAGAAAAATATACCAACTATTTATATCAAAGGTCTCAATACTTAGAAACACGATGCCGTCTTTACAGCAGTTATATATAACTTGTAAAACTACAGGTTTCACTGTCATAATTTCTCAGTAATACGGGTTAGCCCCTTCGTCCACGGCGCTACTCGTAAGTTCAACTGAAGGAGCTGGGCTGGCTGGGGTAGGGTTAGCATAAAAAACACCCCACAGCGGGAAGTCAGTGCAGGACTAACCACCCCCGTTAGAATTAGAAGTCACAACTGGTTATAAACTACAGTTACCTACGGACTGATTGGAAACGCGGAGTGCACCGCGCGGCACCACTTGAATTTCTTAAAACTTCAGTCACTCAGTACGCTGTTTTATGTAAACAAAGTAACGAAAAAATAATTACTTCTCCACTGGCATAGACGACGAATCACTTATCATTCTTTGCACGTTTATTTTTCAAGTTTCTCGAAACCAGTAGCGCACGTGGTCGCGTGGCGACTAGTTACAAACGCGTTTGTGATTAGTAGCGCCGTGGACGACCGCCATTGAAATACTAGTGCTACGGCAGTCTAGCTTCTCACAAGTTACTACAGTTTGTAGGTAACTGGTTTCTTTTGATTAGCGCCGTAGACGAACAGCCTTATTTTATTCGAGTTAGCTAAACCTAGGTTTCAAAAGGTCGTACTCACAAGTGACTACAGTTTGTAACTGGTTTCTTTGCAGTAGCGCCGTGGAAGAACGGCTTTATTTAAACGGACATAGCTAAACCTAGGTTTCAAAAGGTCGTGAAAAAGATCATCGAAAAAAATGACAGGCACCAAGCCGTGTTTGTTGCCTGACTCTTATAGGCTTGGTCGCGAAGAACAGGTATCTTCACTAGTTTCTAAGTTTCTTTCAAAGGTTTCTTAGTGATTTTATTGAAATAAACACCTTTTAAGACGACTTAGACTTTGACTTCGTAATGAGACTGATAATCTCTTAAACCCAAACTGGGTCATATGTACGGAAAATATTTTTTATAATTAATTTAAATGCGACCCTAATTCCGAAACAGCGGGAAGAGAGAACCGGCGATGCCAGTTTAGTTAGCTACAGTTCGCGATGACGCTGGCGACGAAATATTCGGCCACTATCGGCACCAACCGTTTAACAATTAGAAAAAGTTTTACTAAACCGTTTTACTACTGAAAAAATGATTTTAAAAACGGAATCCTTATAATTAAATAGAGTTTGCCATCCAGTGTATAATAATAATCTAATATAGGATTCATTTGGATTTTCTCCAGATGCGCCTTTATTACAGTAGTAGTACTTTATTACAGGCATAGCTTCACCTAGTTTCTAAGACGTTTCAAAGTGATCCTAGATTAGAAGTGATTTATTGAAATAAATGTCTTTAGACTTTGACTTTGACTTTGAGTACCATTGATGGCACATGTGACATCACTTTTTATCCTTAGTGGTACCAGTGGTACTAGTGTCACTAATTTAGGATCTGTAGTATCATCATGAACCAGTGAGCTGACTCAATGATTTTGATTCATCAGATCATCTGCTCATCTTACTCACTGCACCATGACATTTTCGTCAAAAAGTGGGAACACCTTGTGACTTATAATACTAAAAGGATCCAACTGAATGGCCAATGACCATTTACTTCAGACTGTCCATATAACTGGATGGTCAAAACTCTGGGGAGCACCAGTAGCGACAACGACACTGAAGCACCTCTCAGGGTCAAACATTTACAAGCACGCTTCAGCAGCACACCTTCAACATTTAGTATGGGCGCGGTACTGATGTGTGCGTGTACAGTCTTGTAAGCCGCGTTCAAACAGTAAGCGACATGTCCTCCATAACATCCTTACATACGTCTAATGAATTCAGTCAGTCGACTTATGGCCTACGCACACCGGCCAGGCTATTGCGTAAGCGAAATGGTAATGAAGATCGCAATTTTAAGGATGATTTTATCAATTATAGCGACATCTGAAGTTATTCAAACATAAAAAGGAAGAGGGTCTTGAAGTTTTCCCTTGTCAAGTTTCGAACGTTTTAAATGTGGCTAAGATTGTTAAAATTACCCTCAAAGTTACGAACTTCATTGCCATTACGCTTACACAATTGCACCACGGGACGGCATGGCAAAGTATTTTAATTTTTACTAAATGCCATTCAATTGCCTTTAATGCCATAAAGGTTCATGGTGCCGCGGTATCGATTTTAAACATCGGAATTTATGTCGTATTACTATTAGATAAGTTTGAATGTCATTTAGTAATAATAAAAATACTTCGCCATGCCGTCCGTGCATAGGCCTTTATTCCATCGACTTTATTAGAATAATTTAGAAATCAATTTTAAATGACATATAGCTTTCCGTTTGTACTCAGCTCGACCCTCTCATCGTCTAGGCACAAGCAATCTTTTTACCACGTAATATTTAAATGCTATATATTTTTACATAGAGTATTCAGCCGGGGGATATAATGTACTTTATTGCAAACGCTTATTTCTAATTACCGCTAAGGGAACCAGTGCTACACCGATAATACTTCATTATTGCCACCATTTTGAGATTGGCAAGTATATTATATTAGAAGTAATATAATGTGTATATTAAAAATATATTTTCTTTGTCTTGGTGCACTGTTACCCTTTAATACTATGTTTTGGTACCTCAACATTGATTTCATAGTAAACTGCGACCAAAATTACCCTTATTCATTATCACTCACTAACTTTATGAGGTCGATAAAAGTATGTCCTCCTAATTCTTTTGTTTAGTGTTAGAAAAGGACAGGGCGTGAGTTATCGATCCGATAAAGTTATCGACTGAATGTGAATATGAGGTAAAATAGATATATTTTTTCATAATATTTAAAATATAATTTAAATCAATTCCAATGGTTTCTAGCTCACTAACTAATTAACAACAGTGTTACTATTAAGATACAAGATTTTGAAGAATTAGAAAAGGACCCAATTTTGCTGTATTCTACGATAATTTCTAAGCTTTTCTTGCATAAAAACTTTCCATACTGTTAAAATATTTTATGAAAGGTCATACAGCAGAGAAAGATTAAAAAACTGTCAACAGTATGACTTTGACTTGTACTTTGACAGGATGGCCAAGAAAGAATCAGTGACACGACAAACAAGCAAGCAGTTATGTTTGTCCGTTTTGATAGAACTTCGCAAAAATTCGCTGCACGCGATTGACTCAGTGCACTAAAGGCGTTGATGACAAAAAATGGCAACATTTCAAAAATATACAAATGGCGATCACCTAAAACCATTGGAGATAGTAAAGTTTAAATCAATGTATATCTACAAAAGCCCTCCGATAACATAGCTTGGCTCAAATGCTTAAGGAATGCTTAAGAAAGCATAATTGTGTCGAACTAACAGTAGACTGACGTTTTTACAAAATTATAATATTATAACATTTTATTGCGTATGGCAACATTACTACAAATACATTTTTAGCAGAGGTAAAAATCTTATTATTTAATTATTTCATGGATTAACTTAAAACTAAGGCCGGCACCTATAAACCGATCTAAAGGACCCTGTAAACGATCAAATTTGTTTGACAAATATACGTGTTTGTCAAATTATTTGATCGTTTGCAGCTTTGTTTGAAGCGTTTGTCAAACAATCTACGTGTTTGTCGCGTTTGCGGAAAATCTGGATTGATGTCGTGTTTGACAAACAAGTTTGAACGTGAACGGCGGTGTTTGTCAAACATGATCTCAGTCGTTGGTTTGGCATCATGGAGGACGCTACGCCCAGTGACGACAACAGCGTGGAGTATCTTTCGGACAAAGAATTTACGTTGAATTTCATAGCTATTTATCGTGACATGCCGATGTTATGGAAAATAAAATCGAAAGATTATATGGACAAAAACAAGAGAAGCGCAGCAGTAAAAAAAATGACAAATTTACTGAAGATCTGTCGCCGGAACATTACGGAGGAAGAAGTGAAAAAAAAAATTAATATACTACGTACAAGTTTCAAGCGCGAAAACAACAAAGTGAAAAAGTCTATGCTTTCTGGTTCTGGTACCGATGATCTGTATGTACCGACATTATGGTATTACAAAGAATTAGAATTTCTGCAAGATCAAATGGAGGAAGAATCAGGAATTAGCACAGTAACAGAAACACAGGTAAATTAGTAATACAGTTTATTGTGAGATATTTTTTACACGTTCAACTTATAAAATTACTCTAAACATTTGTTTTGCCATGGAACAGCACCCGTTGTGTTAAAATATTCACAAAAATCATCTCTTACTTGTTTTGCTAGTGCAGCGCTATTTCCAGCTCGAGTACGCTCAATGCTTAACAACATTGGCTCATTTCTCCAAGTACCATGCATGACAGTCCCCGTAACACAGTCTTCTATGTCTACTTCTCCATGGCGAATGTAATTCTTTTGTTTCATAAGTAAATTATGTAGATGACAACACGCCATAACTACAATTTTTGCTTTTGTAGGAGATAATTTAATAGGCTTTTGGAAAATCTTAAAACGAGTCGTGAGAATGCCAAATACATTTTCAATAATTCGTCGAGCACGAGATAATCGATAGTTGAATATCCTTCTGTTATCATTTAACACTTGTTTGTTGTAAGGTTTCATGAAATTTGGAAGTAATTGGAAAGCTTCATCGCCCACAAACACATAGGGCATTATTTTCTTAGTATTCGGCAATTCATCTGGCTCTGGAATTTGCAACTGATTATTCTCAAAGTATTGCCAAAATTTTGTATTTTTAATTACTCCTCCATCTGACACTCTGCCATTTGTACCGACATCAACCATGATGAGTTCATAATTTGCATTAGCTATACCCATAAGTACTATGCTGTATGTTCCTTTGTAGTTATAATAGTAGGAACCGGAATGCTCAGGTTTTTCTAAAGTGATATGCTTCCCATCTACAGCTCCAATGCAGTGATCAAAGTTCCATCTATTTCCAAATTGTCGTGCCAACATCTTCCAATTTTCCTGTGTTCTGGGTACCTAAAACAGAAAATATTTATCACACTTTTATTTTAATTTCTAGCAATCATCATCATCATCATCACGATCATTAATTGCAAAGAAGAAGAAAAAGGAGGACTTGCAACATGACTTAATGACATTAGCCAGGGATCATTTCAAAAGACCTGAAAATGAATATCAAGCAATGGCAAGAAACTGGGCCTTTAAATTAGAACGGATGTCTGCTGAACAAAGACGACTGGCAGAAAAGTTCATTAACGAAATACTCTTTGAAGGGGAAGAAGGAAATCTTCGCAGACATTCAGTTATAATTAATCCGAGCAGTCAATCTCACGTTCCATACATTCAATCTCCTATCTCTCACACTCAGTCTCCTGTTCCACAAACTCCATCTCCCGTTCCATACATTCAATCTCCTATCGCTCACACTCAGGCTCCTGTTCCACAAACTCCATCTCCCGTTCCATACATTCAATCTCCTATCGCTCACACTCAGGCTCCTGTTCCCCAAGCATTACAATTAATTCCAATAGAACAAACATATTTGTCGGATACAGAGCAGCCAGTGATAATTCATATTCCAAATACAAACGAAAATACTGAAGTTGATACAGCAGCAAAATACTTAGAAAGTTTTTATAAATTTTAATTAAAATTAATATGTTTTTTTCTTCAAATTAAAACCTTACCTGAATATTGTTCCTTAGTTTTTCATTTATTGCTTCACACGTTTCAATGATAATGTCGCTTAATGTACGAGGTGCAATGCAGCCTGTAAATTTTAAATCTTCGAAATCAGCGCCACTGGCTAGGTACCTCAAAGTAATTGATAATCTTTGAGAAGCTGGTATAGATTTGCGCATAACGGTGTCCATCTTTTCAATGCGAGGACGGAGTAATGTTAGTAATTCTTCAAAAGTTTTATGATCCATGCGCAGGAAGTTTGCGTAGTCTTCTGGTTCTGTGCGTAATATTTCGCGTAGCAAATTTTCGTGAGTAAATTTTTCTCTTAATTTCAACCATTCTCTACTCCATCGCCTTCTTTTTTTTCTTTTCATACACAAAGCTAGAGTCAATGCCAAAAATGCGTCATCTGTATTACTCATTATATTTAAGCGCTCAGCACGTCACGTCACGACAAGGAGAAAACTGAATCTGCAAGTTAGTTTGACAAATTTGTTTGACCGTTTGCGTTGATGTTTGATGAAAACGTAAAATTTGACAAACAAATTTGTCAAACAAATTTGATCGTTTACAGGGTCCTTTAAGGACCCTGTAAACGATCAAATTTGTTTGAACTAAAACATAAACGATCTTAAAAAAATTGAAATAGGCCCACAGCTTTTATCCCCACGAATGGTAGTCGTCCCCTCAGCCCTTGATCCTTGAAGATATCTAAGGGGGTAGTCAGAGGCATTTCCGAACATTGGCACATGCCCACATTTTTAAAAAGTATTACCATTCGTGACAGTTTGCGAGCCTATCACCGCTTTTAAAAATAAGATGTTTTCCTTGCGCGTTGTCACATTCGTCAACACGTGTCATATTCTAAATATTTAAGTGCGCATTAGCACTTAAATATTTCGGATAGAAAAACTTATTTTTACACGACCTTTGGATCGAAAGTCGGGAAAACTCCCACTAGGCCAATACGGCTCTATACGATCTTAAGGGTGATCTAATTCTATTAATTTAATATTTCCTATCTCAGGTTTGAGAGCGGTTTATAAACACAGGCTTTAGAAGTCAAGAAGGTCAAAGAAGTAATCTTTGACCAACAGTTGTACAATCACATAAAATACGGAAAATTATTATTTGATAAATTTCAACAATATCAAACTTTATAACACTTTCAAAAGGAAGAATAGGATTCGGAAATACTCATAATGGATATGAAAATGTATCAGTCAGCCACCATTTGCGACACTTTTACTGGATTGGACATTACCTACTCGTAAGGCCACGTTTTGTAATTCTGTGCGTAATTCTAAAATCCAGAAGAAATCTTCGCTGAATCGCTCCGAAACTCACTCAGCAGAAGAACTAAAGTATGGCACAGATGTTTACCGACAGGCAAGCGTTCACTCGTAACTAGGGCTTGGAATACCGGTATTTCTAAACCGGTACTTTCATACCGGTTTTTCATGAAATCGCTCGAGCGAGTAGCAACCGTGGCGTTGGATTCTGAACGCTCTTACACTGTGACTTTAGGTTTAATATGGCTCGCGTTGAACGCTTACTGGGATCGACCGATTGCCAATGGATTTCGAGCGTTCTCACGCTCACTTAAGGTCCAATATCGCGCGTTCATTTTCGAAGGGCACCGGTACTTTAATACCGGTAATTTCCTAGTATCGGTCGAGCGAGTAGCAACCGTGGCATTGAATTCTGAACGCTCTCACACTGACTTTAGGTTTAATATCGTTTATTTTCGGAGTGAGCCCTCTACGGTGTTCCGTGGCAACGATAGGTTATTCATTCAGCCACGTCCAACCCAGTTGGATGCAAAGCCAAGCCGTCTAATCCTTCCAATCCTTTTTGATCTCGAAGCTCCATTCCCATTGGAGGTGGATGTTTTTGTCGTCGTCTGTGAAGAGACTGTTGACGGTGTAGGAGCCTCGCGCCATCAGGCCAGACGGCGCGTCCTCAGGGGGCGTGGTGTAGGACTGAATCTCCGTTTTGGGCGGGTACGAACCGACCATATGCGTCATCTTGTCCACTGAAACGTAGAAATTAAATACATCATTCGGGCAAAGATAATAAGGGTCATAGCCGGTCAAATGGCAAACCACCAAAAGAGACGTTTCATCAATATATTGAGCCTGGGCCTGCACTGTGTACACTACTCTAAAATATGGCAAAGCAATAAAGTAAAAGTATTTAATTGGTTATTTTATTTAAATTGAATCGACACAGAAATCGACAAAGAGAGCAACACACAGCGCTACAAAAATATGGCGGATGGACGTGCGTGAAATGTCATTTTGACAACCTACATTTATCTGACAAAACAAAAACATCAAATCAAACAACATGACATGAAAAATATGTCAATGTCATGTCAAACACCAATTATAAACCAACATGGCGGCATTCAAATAGTGTTCACATAGTAAAAACTTACCAGAAGAACTATTCTTGTACCATCGCATTTGTCTTCAAATTAATGTAATTGTATTTTTCTTGTAATCTCCTATTTATTCTATGTAGTGTACATGGACCAGGCCCAGAATGAAATGGCTCCTTTAAGCTGATTAGTAAATATAGACTTTAATTCAATTCAAACAGAGTTGAAGATACCAGAGATTTTTCAAGTGACGGGCAGTATGGTCGCATTGACCCTTGCGGTTTCAAATACATAAATGAGAACAACTAGCGCCATCTAGTTTCTCAGCCGAATGCATTAGATTAGATTAATAAATTACAAAGTATTTTGAGTGATATCATCTAGTTATTTGAGTCCGCAAATGGAAGAAAAATATTACCAAAATTAAATGAATTGATTGTTATTTGGAACATGTTAGTAGCCGCCATATTGTATTATTTCTTTATCCTTGCAAAGGCAAAGTGTTTCATCTTCGTAACTACTGTTCAGTGTTGAAAAAACAAATCTATTGCAGTAGTATTATGTGCACTTTTGTGGGAAGCTAGGTGGGTGCCACAAGGTTCATATTTCGTGCAATCTTTGTAATTTATCTTGGAACGTTATCATGTTTGACATAACATTCTGAACTGTATCACAACAGCATAAGAGTTCATATTTTGATTTGATATTTAATACAATAAACATAGATTTACAAGGCGTGTGCGATTTATGGCAATGTGAGATCTAACTTGAATACTAAGTAGTACGTACCGGGCACTTCAAGGGCGCGTGAAAAATACAATTAATTAGATATCACATAAAAATACAGGTTACTAATACAGGTTAATAAAAAATAGAGGCAATTTTGTGGCTTAGATGATAGACAACTCGAAGGCCTACATCATGGTTTTACTACCGTATAGTTGGAACGACTTAGGGTGCCTAAGTGGTAACATGGTTACTTAGCCTAAAAAGCCGAGTACAGAGAAGTGTAGCGTCGTTCCCATGGTGATGTGAAGTTACCATGGATAATACGGCGTTAATATGGCCGTGGTGGCCCCGGCTGAAGAATAGGCCCCTCCATATCTACCTATCCGCGGATGTCGTAAGAGGCGACTAAGGGAAAAAAGCTAGGGGATGGGCAGCAGCGTCCCTCATTTTAACAACGATAGCTCTAACTGCGCTCGCCAACCCGCATGCCCAGCGTGGTGAGTATGGGCAAATCCCCCCACATGATAAGGAATTCGCTCTGTCTGTGGGGGAGGCCATGTTCAGCAGTGGACGTTGAAAGGCTGAAATGATGATGATGATACGGCGTTAACATGGTTAATACGGTTTTACAATGGTTAACAAGATCTAAATTGCTGACAACCGAATTTAATTATTTGTTGTTATATTTTTTTTTTGAGAAGTTTGACTTCGATATATGCAGACGAAATATACAGACAGCATTTTGTTATTTACTATTTTATTATACGTATAGATAATGTCGCACATAGGTTGTGGTGAGTTGAGATGGGACACTAGGATAGGAAAGGGTCGACGGAGATGGATTAAGGCGATCATGGAGTAGTGTCCAAGGCATGTTCGACGGCCAGACCAGCCCGATGGACAAACGATATTGTCAAAAAGCGGGAAAGGTGGATGAGACTCGGGAGGTAACGGAGAATGGTGTAATAAAGAGAAGAGGGCCAAAATTATGATGATAATGAATGTAACTCACCCGGCATCCCCATCCTGTAAGTCTTCTGCACGTATTTCAGTCCGTGCACTATTTCGCGTTGCACGATGAAGTCGATCCTGATCCTGTATTGCACGCCCTCTTTGATTACAAACACCTGAAAAAAATAATTAACATAAATAAACAAAATCAGATAGGATAAACAGCACCAGTCCCTTTATCGCGGAGTCCGCTAGTAATCGCAATCGGATTCAACTATCAAACTCTCATTGTGTTTTGAATTATCTCAATGGGATTTTGCAGACAGCTAAAGGATTACATTTGCCAGTTCAGCTACGCAATAGGATCCCAGCTTTGAACTATAGGAGCTCCAAATTGATTTAAATAAGCTTGCCTATCGTCCACTAAAGCGGAGAAGAGTTATTTATTTATTTACGAAAAGTTGCACTATTTTTACAGGAGCACCTAATGCAATAGTGTACTCTATTCTTTATTCTTTATTGTACACAAGAAAACACAGATTAAATAGCAATAAAAAAGAAAGGTATGTACAAAGGCGAGCTTAACCCTAAAAAGAGTTTTCTTCCAGCAAACCTTTGAGGCTAGAGAGAAGTGATTATAGAGGGAGGTTCGTGTACCTAAACAAATATGGTTAATAGTAAATAACATTTACATATACAAATTACAAAAATACTTTTACCTATTAAAACACCTAAAAATGAAGATAAACATACATAAATTATAATACTACTACAATCAATACCTACCTGTAAAAATATAAAGTTAACTAATATATATACATATATATGCATAAATATAATATAAGTGTACCATTATCATTTAAATTATTATTATTATATATATCAAACATTTTATAAGATTAATTTTAATTCATAGCATAATACCTATAATGTCAAGCCTAATAATAAGAAACTAATTATAATAGCATAGAATATATAACAGCGTCCTGCGACATTCGCTAAGGGGGCAGTAAAAAAGATCGACTCTCTCCGCTACTAGATTGAGTTGTGTAAAATCAACCAGTTCTTCTTCTTGTTGTGTCACTGATTCTTTCTTGGTCATCCTGTAGTAGTTCAGTGACCAGATTGAGGTATGGTTGCCCTAAAAAGGCCCTATGGCAGTCGTCGAAAGAATCAGTGTAGTGAAAGGATTAAAGTGCGCCTTTTAGAAGCTCCTTTCGTGCACATAATCACGTCTTTGAATTAGAGGTTCTAGGACATGCCGGTTTCGCCACGATGCATGTTTTCCTTCTCACTTGTATAGCGCACATAAATTTTCCAAATGGAAAATCTACTGGTGCACGACCGGGAACCCAAACTGGTAGATCGGAAAGAAGGGAAAGAAGGGCAGTGCCACCAATAAATAACATTAAAAGATTTCTTACAAAAAACAGGCGAAAAGAAGAAAAACGTCGACAGAATGCGTAAAATGGTGGTGACTATCTACGATGAGCTCATAGGCATTATCTGTTACTCTCAAGGTCGTGACGTCACTAATACCCCGTTACGTCACGACTGCAAATACCTATCTGCTGTCGCCTATTCGCGAATATTATTTAGCTCGCACTATACTCGGCCGCGTAAATCATAGCGCGACGTTGTTACAGAGTGATGCGTTTTGTGCCCGGTTCCGAAAATAAAGCAACGGACGTCCTTTGGTAAATTGCAAAATGGCAACTTGATATTTGTAAAAAAAAGACAACAGTTTTTGACAAATAAACAGTGATGCTTTGTAATCTATCTACGGACATCTATTAGTATACATTAGACATACATTAAAGGAACCCGTACAATCGACTGCGCGATTTGTTAAAGCGGTGACGTTAGTTTTAGGTAGAAAGATTTATGGTTCAATTTCGTCTAAATTAGTAAGCACGCTTGCATTTGATTGGCAATAAGACGTCCTGGTTGGCCCCAGGTATATTTGAACGTGTTGTCTCTTTTAAAACACTAACAATCAACCAAGTATTTGATTTTACACATGATAGATAACCGTCCATAAAAAACCTTTCTTCTTTAGATAAGAAGGAAGGGCTTTTTGGAAGGCTTTCGATTCGAAAGATGCACCTTGCAGGTTCCAACGTGCACCAATGCGTTTTTCTGTTAGGATAAGTGCGCATTAACGCGTGCTTAAAGTAAGGAAACCAGTAAGTATTCTTATCAGCGGCGATAGGCTTGCTACCTTGCCACGTATGGACTTACTCACTACTGAAAATGTTTATATAGGTAACGGTAATCGGTAGGTAGCAAACAGATCAAACTGTAAACTGTCAAAAGGAAGAAAAGTATTTGAACGAATAGGTAGTTCGAGTTTTACCAACGAATGCTACCTAGTAGGTAGGTTGAGTTTCTAGTTTTCTAAATAAGGCTCACTGAGAGCCTGCAAATCAGGTTCTGCTCGATTGGCCAACCAATGGCTTGAGTTGACATAGTTTTTGCAGACAAAACGGGATCATCGAAAAAAATGATAGGCACCAAGACGTGTTTGTTGCCTAATTCTTCTAGGCTTGGTCGCGAGGAACAGGCGTAGCTTCACCTAGTTTCTAAGACGCATCAAAGTGATCCTAGTGATTTTATTGAAATAAAAGCCCTTTGACTTTGACTTTGATCGTCGCACTCAGAGTTCGACAAAACTTGCAGAACTCAAGACTGTAATCATTAATTTGGTGGATAAGAGAAATAAATACATGTGCTACTGTTTAAGATAGACCGAAATAGTGATGGATTTCGACTGTTAAAGAATGGTTTTAACATATGAGCGACAATGAGGTTTCGAACAAGAAAAACAAAAGTTGAGTTCCAGAAGTTTTCCTTATCAAAGTTAAAATGAGCCTCAAAGTTGCGTAAATTATCATCATTTCGCTTAAGCAATAATAGCACAGATCTCAGAAAACTGACTCTGTCCTAAAACAGACTGGTATCTGAAGAAGGCGTAGGTATTAGAAAAGTACCAATCTAGAAGATCATTCTATGGAATTAAGTTCAGACTGTGCCGTAATTATTTTATGCAACAATCAATGAAAATGGAACTGGAATATTACAAAACCTCCTGAGACATGGACGCAATGAAAACTGATGGAATCTCTTTGGTTCGATCCCGAATAAAAACATCCTGTATCCAACTGTTGGATGAGTGCCAAGTGCGGTACAGACTTTCAGTCCGTGGCAGTTGCGACATGTTAAGGTGCTGTATGAAAGAAGCTTTTACGAGATGCACTGAATTGTTCGAATAAATTGATTCTTCGGAATAACTCAAATGACAGCTAGTCACGATTATATTTTGACCAATCGCATGATCGAAATGTAATTTATCCACGCAACGAGCCAACTAAAGTATGGTGATGCATCAATCGCTTTCGCATCATTGGTAACCAATCTGGGCTCAAAACTGATTTACAATCAACCGGTTAATAATCGTTATGTTGTTAATCGGGTTTTCATTCGGAGGAGGGAAAAGTATAAATCAATTTAGTTTTTAACCGGTTAATAGAAGGAAACACATTCAACAATTGCTCCATTTGCTAACCGTTGTTAAACAGAAACCGAAAAGGGGCAAAGATACAACGAATCAAAACGCCCGAGTCCGTAATATTCGTGAGTTACTCACTTGTCTTCGGTGAGTGGTGAAAAGTGAATAGCTTGCCGGTATTTGTAGGGGCGCATTACGTGACACCATACAAAAACGGTAAGCTATTCACAAGTGACTCATGAACATTACGGGATCTACAAATGCTGAGTTGGGACCTTTTTGCAATAGTTTTACCTAATAAGTTGCCTGATATAATATGTTTAAATAAGTCATAATCCTGTTTTGCTTCACCTCAGTAGGTACCTACCTACATAATATGTTTTAATTCATTTTTGAAGGTGCAAATAAAAAAAAAATATTGAATAGAATCGGGCCTCAGTTTCTTTTTATTTTCTTCCTGAGCACTGATTGCTATTGCATCATCATCTTCCTGCCCTTATCCCACATCATGTGGGGTCGGCACAACATGTATTCTTCTTCCATTTCCCTCTATCAGTCGTCATCTCAACACTCACTCCTTTCTTCACGATATCAACTTTCACACAGTCCATCCATCTTTTCTTTGGCCTACCTCTACTCCTACATCCATCCACATTCATATCTAACACTCTTCTTGTCACATGACATTCTTCCCTCCTCATGACATGCCCATACCAAGCTAACCGATTACTCCTCAGCTTTTCCGTCACTGGCGCCACTTTCAAACTTCCTGATTGCTATTTATCATGAACAATTTGCTAGCAGATATTACTAAAATCATTCACGGTTCCAGTACAGACAGACTTGGCGCAGTGTAACCGCCCCTTATATCACTGCGTCTTTGCACCTGTCGCTCGGGTGATTAAGCGTCGATTTGTTATAAACAGGTGAGGTCGGACTTCGCTTGACGGATAGCTTGTACAACGTCAATTACTGTGAGAACCGAATAGTTGAGAGCACTGGTGGAGTGGTGGTAGTGCCCCCCTCTTCAGAATAATCAATCTATTGGTAAAATTAGTATTTACACGTCAGTTACACTTCCGATCCACAGGTCGTGAAGTGGGTCGTGCCCCAACGGATTTTCCATTAGGAAAATTTAAGTGCGCTATGCTCTCAAACGGTGAAGGAAAACATCACGAGGAAACCGGCATGTTTAAAGAACCTAAAAGTTTGAGGACATGACGAAAGGATCCTCTAAGAATACCTATCATACTAATATTATTAATGTGTAAGTTTGTGAGGATGTTTGGATGTTTGTGGTTCAATCACATTAGGGGTTGCAGTTTCATTGATTCTCAATTTCGAAACTGACGTATGAAATTGGCCTCATGAGTTTCGAAGTTTCGGAATTTCGAAACTTTAATGGAAAGGATCGAAAAATTAAGAAAAATAAGACTTTTTGTTCGATGTGGATGTGTATTTAAGTAAAAATAGGTACATATTTCCAAAAAAAATCTTAGTTCCCGCCGGAAAACGCACAAAGGCAAAATTTTGTTTTAAGTACTATTTAATAGATTTCACTTCATTTTCACTCTTACCTAGCAGTTTCGAAATTTCGAAACTGGAAGCGAAAATTTCGAAATTGCAGAACATGGCAAAATGGTCCGAAATTCAGAAACTATGAAACTTCGAAATTTCGGAATGCACTCCCTAAATCACACCCAAACGGCCGAACGGATTTGGATAAAAATTGGCACAGAGATAGGTTATAGTCTGAAATAGCATACAGGTGATTCATAATATGTATTCCATCCCGAAAGGGGCTTATTCTACAACCAATTGGCAGTAAAGTTTGTTCTACGACTTTTGGAAATTCACCATTTTTCATTGAAAAAACTCTATTCGAAAATCAGCTGTTTTGGGGTCAAATCAGGTCAAACTCAATGAATCAGCTGTTTTAGGTAGCAATCTTGATTCCGAATTTCATGTACGTTTAGTTCTTAGTTCTAAAGATGATAAAAATACCAAAAACAACTATTTTAAGGAAGTGCGAGAAAAAAAAATTAAAATGAAAATAGTGATTTTTTTTTCGCATATATTATTTTTTTTTGTTGATAGAATAACCGCCTTTCGGGGTGGTATACATGTGATGAATCACCTTGTATAGGCTACTATAGGTCCTCAATAAAGCTTATGCAAGCACGCTATGTGTAAAAAAATCTTATCCAAATTAGATGTCAAATGTTTTTAAACAAACCGCCCATCATCATCATTTCAGCCGTACGACATCCACTGCTGAACATGGCCTCCCCCACAGACAGAGCGAATTCCTTATCATGTGGGGGGATATGCCAATACTCACCACGCTGGGCATGCGGGTTGGCGAGCGCAGTTAGAGCTATCGTTGTTAAAATGATAATAATAAACCGGCCATACTTAACCTGAAATTATGTTTTTGGCGTCGATTTTTTTATACTGTACCAATTTGTATTCTGTGATCACAAATCGACAAATGCAAATTCTCTCCGCAAATCAACGCCAAGTGAGACAATTTTAGGTTAAGGTGGGCTGTTTGTTGAAAATACAAATATTGCACATCGAATTTGGCTGAAGTATTGATTATTTATACAAAACGTCAGGTGGAACTTTTTACTCACTAAAGCGATTTATACACATAATATCCGTAAAACAGGACCGAGTAAATCGATTCGAGAAGGTTACATGATGATAGTTGATTCGTAACATGTAGACTATCCGAAAGGAGGTTATTCAATCAACCAAACGAAACAATATTAGCGAAAAATTAATATTTTTTTAAATTATTGTCCCGAACTTTTACAAATTATCTTCTTTTTGTCTTTTTATCATCTTTATAACTAATTAGCTGTATCCGCGGTTTCACTCACGTCGAGTCAGTCTTTAACTTTTGTTGTAACTCAAACTTCAATAAAAAAAAACAAATCTTTAATCACGGATATTTTATAAATCGCTGACACCCGTATCTCAATCATTGTTATTAAAAATATGTTTGCAAAGTCAATCAATATTTGCATTAAAAATTGCTTTACGAATTCCAACTGGTGTCCTTGCGATGTTATTCTTCACCGTTTTGAGCACGTGTTAAAGCGCACTTGATTTTTTCCAACAGAATAACTCATTAGTCAAGACCGGGTTCGAACACACGGTCTTCGGATCGAAAGTCTCTTCCCACTAGACCACGGCGCCTCGATAGATATGCAAATTTTTCAAATTGCCCATTATAATGTCCCACACATTTAGAAAACTTCAGCTATTAAGGTATTTTACAGGGGACAATTGGCTTAACTGTAAACAACGAGCAATCATAAATCAGTTTTAGCGATATAACAGCTGAGATATTCGACATTTACGAGAGCATTAGGCCAAATACAAGATGATTCATAATATGGGAATAATATGAGAATATGGGGATTCCTAAGTCGGGCTTATTCTATCAAAATAGAGAAATAAATAATAAGCCAATAAAACATAATTTTATGTACGTAGAAAAAACTCTATTTCCATTTGGGTGTAGATTAGGCCACTCTCTGCATAATACAATGATTCTTAATATATGTATATGTTATCCAGAAAGTATGTGATATCCTTGTAGAGACGCAATACGGGTCAGCCACGACGATTTAAGAAAACTGCAGCACCGCATAGGGGCCTTCATTATCAGTAAAATATGTTTAAGGATAATAGGGTACAAAGTATAAACGAAGCAATAAACGTAGGTATACAATGTAAACAGGAAACCCTAATAGGAAAATACTAGGACTCGGCGATAAAAACTCTACCGCAGTCATAAAGCACCGAGGGACAATATAAAAAGTTTAAATCATTTCATGCGTTTTGCGTACTTCCTTCCAATAATTTTTCATTCCATATAAAAAGGTTCGACAATCGTGACAAAAGTTCAATCGTGCATTTAAGATCGTTATACACAAAAATAAACTCCATTGAAACACAGTTATCGGGGAAAACAATCGGAGGTCTACCCCTGAAAATGTTTATACACTTTTGAACTTAATGTAGATAGGACAGTAACTATCCCGACAGGGCCGCGATGGAATCAGATCGGGAACCCGTGACTCAGTCAGGTGCTGATGCGCCGTCCAACCAAACGTCGGACGAAGACTGCTTTGACGACGCTTTGGTACTACGGTGAATGACGGAATATCGATGGTTTTAGTCGGTATGCCGCTGCTGGTTGCTTATGTCTCATTAGCATTGGTAGCTATTATATTATATTGGTATTTACGAGAGGTAGGGCACAGCGAGATTTTCTCGCTCTAAATTGGAGCAGCCGCCTGGGGAGGTACCTCCGCCTTACAGAGGTTCGCAGCCAAATAACATTATTTGTTTCAAATAGTGTTGTGTTCCTGCGGTGAGTAAGGTTGCCAGAGCTCTTTAGGGGGGAGGGGTTCGGCAGGCAACGCATTAGCAATGCTCCAGGTGTTGCTGATGTCAATAGGCGACGGTAACCACTTACCATCAGGTGGGTTGTAAGCCTGTTTGCCTCCGTATAACATAAAAAAAAAAAAAAACTAGCGGAGAGCCCAACATACCCGCCTTTCCTCGAGTCCGGATGCGTAATGCATTATAACATCGTACAAAAAAACATGGCTAGTAACTAACCTGTTTCTTAAGATCGGTAAGGTCCCCGGACAGGTCTAACTCGAGGTCATCGCGGCCCACCACGCAGAGTGCAAGCTTCTTCACAATCACCTTACGCGGGTCCCCGGCATCTGGACACGAAAATTACATTGAAATTCGTCGAAGTGCCATAGCGATCGGCAGAAAATCACTACATATTATAAAACAAAGTGGCGTTGTCCCGCGTCTGTCTGAACGCGATAATCTCAAAAACTACTGAAAGGATTTCCATACGGGTTTCACCAATGGACGGAGTGATTAATGAGGAAGATTTAGGTGTATAATTCATTATAAGGTTTATAAGGTTTTGTGTAAATTGGCTGATATTATAACGATGATTGTTGAAGAAGACGGAAATAATCACGGTAGTTCTGTTGCTTGTCTTGTTGGTATCACCGTGCATTCATTACCACAAAGAACGTGTACCTAAAACCGCTGAATCATTGAGTTTGAACTGATTTGACGCCCAAACGTTTTTCAATGAAAAGTGTCACATTTCCAAAGGCCTCGAACAAACTTTATTGCCTGGATGTAGAATAATGTCCTTTCGGAATAGTTTTCATAATGTGAATCACCTTTTATAAGCCATGATTTCTTTCTACGTTTATGTTTTTCTGTATTTTTAACAAAAAGTTTACTTAATAAGTGTAGTGCGATTGCGCACAGTATCAGCTGTATTTCCTGTTCATATCGTTGCCACTATTCGCTGGTGAAGCAATATAAGTTTTTAATTCACTCAATATGGCTTCTGTTGTACTTCCGTAATTCACGTGAATGTGGAATAGTTTCTTTTTAACTTTCGATGATCGAGCGAGTGAAGATCTCTCAAACAGCTTGGACGGATCCGCATTGTATGTTTGTAGTTATATTTTATAAATAAATATTCCGGACATATCACACACGGTCAACTGATCCCAAACTAGGCATAGCCTGTACTATGTATATTGGCCAGAGCATAACTTTCGTACCGTCATCGTCAATCCGATCTGCTTGGAATTTAGTAGGTCAACAGGTTGCACTACAAGATTTAGTAGTTTAAATACGAGTTAAATCGACCGAGGGGGTTGCTAAGATATAGGGGTCCAAAAAGGGATTTAAAAATGTCATACAAATACATGGAATGTCTATTTTCATACATTCCAAAAGGATTTTTAATATTATTCTAGGCCGTATGGTTTGAGATAAAATGAAAATATTAATATTTACAACAACTCATTTTCTATCATACGAGCGAAGCGGCGGAACAAACTAGGTAGTAGGTACTATTATAAATGCGAAAGTTTGGATGGATTGATGTTTGTTCCTCAACCACGCCAGAACGGCTGAATGGATCTGGATGAAATTTGGCACCGAGACAGAATATAGTCTGGAATAGCACATAGGCTTGTTTATCCTCGTAGGTACCACGCAAGCGCACCCGCGGGCGGAAGCTAGTTGTTAACATTTTGGAAAATTAATTCTATTACTGTTTACTAACAAGTGCTTTGATAACATAATCCATGTGAAATGATATTGTGCTATCAGCCGATAACATGATAAGCCGAAAGTCAACGTTTCGAGAATTTGATAATGTTTATCTAATGATTCGACTATGTAGGTTGTTGGACCGAAGAATAATCTTCTGCCCACGCTATCCTGGAATATGCAAGCATTGGAGGTCACTCCACTAAGTCTGTGAAGATCCCAGTAAACTTCTGTGCTTATAGGAGGCTGACTACTTTAGCCAGATCACTCGCACGCATATGCTGTTGTTGCAGTCTGTGCACGGAAGAGGCCAGGACCACATAGGGTCTGCGGGCTCCGAAGCGGCAGCATCAGTGCAGGTCTAACCACCCCCGATTAGAATTAGATGCCGTTGTTCACACAATGCTAAAGATACTATATATATAGATATAGATAGAACTGATTGTCCAACCATTGCACCACACACAGAACAAGAAGACAACACACATACATACATGAAATCACGCCTATTTCTCACGAGAGAGAGGTAATCTTGCCCTGGTCTTTTTCCAAAATGTTACATACCAACAATAACAAGCCCAGTCTGGGCCTGACCAAGCAGCGCTTCCTTGTACTTTCGAAGCGACTCATCCTCCTGGTCAGCAGCTAGGATCTCCTCGATGCTCTTCTCTGGGGGTGGCTTGTATGTGGACTTGATTTCCTCCTCCTCCGGGGTCTCACCGGGAGTGTGTGCTACTTCAGGGTCACCGGACATTTTCTAGTGACAATAAAGACATAATTATTAGAATTATATATTTTTTTTATCAGTTTCAATAAAACTAACATTCCACCATAGGTAATCTACATTATGGAATACTCGATACTGCGAAATATGGACAGGTGCCAAATGTAATATTTGGAAATGCCTTTGCACATCTTCAATGGTCTGATAGCCTGAAAATCTGAGAGGATGTCCACCATGTTTGGGAACAACCAGTTGTGAGCTTATTTCTATTTTTAACTTTCCACCAATATGTTGTAATAATATAATTATTACGTTTTTTTGCCTTAGAAAAGTGTTCCTCATTCATGCATATTGTTACTTTTAAATTAGATAGAATATGAAGCTGAATAGAGATTTACTTATTATGATACAAAGATTATCATGTTTCAATCAAACATCATGTTAAAAAGAACAATTTGGTACCTATAGCTACAATTCCTGTGTTCAGGCAACTAGTAATTAGGTTTGCCAGATGTCCGGTATTTAAGCGTACAGTCGGGTATTTTCGAGGCCTGTCCAGTAAAAAATAAATGGTCATACCGGACATAACAATGTCCGGTATTTTGAGGAAAGTCGGTACTACTGGTCACAAGCGCCTACAAAAGCAGGCTTGTGAAATCCCTCAAACGCAAAACTCGCGCGCGCTCCTCGCTCGCTGTCTGTATATCTGCGTCTGCGGGCTCTCACTTCATCACTGTATACCCGTCTCACTCACTTGTACTCGCATGTACTCTAGTACATTTACATCATGTACTGTTGTACTCTAGTACAACATACATAAATTAGTTTTAGAAGAATGATTTAACTTTATTATTTGTTTATTGGAAGTTCCTAATTTTTGTTAAACATCATCATCAACAACAACCTATAGAAGTCCACTGCTGGACATAGGCCTTCCCCAAAGAGTTCCACGACGAACGGTCTTCAGCCCTTTCCATCCACCGACGTCCCGCAACCTTTACAATGTCATGGGTCCATTGGATGGGGGGCCTTCCAACACTGCGTCGCCCGGTTCGTGGTCGCCATTCGAGAACCTTTACTCCCCAACGGACTACTCACTTTCCTACTTACTTACTTACTTTTGTTAAACATACCTATCTAGTTTTAGGTATTTTTTTTTTCTGAAGTTCCTAGCTTTATTTTGTTAAGTAAGTAGTAGATTATATTTATATATATATATTTTATACATAATAAAGACTTTCTCAAAGTGAGCATAGTCTTGGCGACCACAATTTTATGACTGCATTATATTTTGTTACTAATTTAGTTGATTTATTTGATGTAGATTAATAAATAAAAACTATTAGTATAAAAAAACCCGTATTTTGTGCGACCTAGCTTATGTTTTTCACAGATATTTCTGTATGTTTGTATGTAAGTGACAAAAATATATTTAAGAGTGTGCTACGTCCAAACGCCTGGATTTTGGTGTTTAAGGTATCATTCAAATCATCTTGACCCGGACAATGTTAAAGGCTACAAATAAATAATATCAATAAGATCACTGAGACAGGTTTTTTAAATTTTGTGAATTTAATTAAAAAATTAAAAACCCTGTTTTGTTTAATGGGTGATTGTCAACCTAGTGAAGGCTTGTGTTAGTCAGTGGCGCGTCTTACGGAGTCATGAATCATAGAATGCATAAATAATTATAACCTCAATAGTCACTGAGAACATTGCCAATTTTATCCTTGAGATAAACTGTCCGTGAGTTGAATTGAAAGGAAAGTCAATCGGTACATACATATATGCAGGATAATGAATGAGATAGCGCGATTCATTGATTCTATTGCAAAGCTTGCGGCTTACAGGAACCGCCCAAAATGTGTAGGGTTAGTTTCGATAAACCAGTTGATAATTTCACAATTAAATTCGTAGAGATAACCACCTGGTTTAAATTTTAAATGGTACGATAACAGAAATTAGCGCCTTCGACAGTAGCAGAGCCATGATTGGAAAACTGCAAAACGCTATCAGACAACTCGAACGAAACCGATTACAAAGTGTAGGTATTACGTTTTACTCACTTTTCAGAGGTCTTCCCTTGACGAACTCAACAATCTCCTTTTTAGATAGCACAGTTCGTAGTATCGTAAGTATCCAATTTATTAAAATAAATCACGAATCGAAATAGTCGATCAAAAATGACACAGACAAAACGCTGGCTGCTGCTTCCGGGCGGTCATCGAACTCTTTTTTTTTTTTCATCAACTGACTGATGTTGATAGGCATTTTGTTTCACACTACAACGAGATACTGCAAATTGTCTATGATTTGATTTTTCACCACTCGACGTAATAAGCCACAGCCTGAAAAAAATAGGATCTACATAAATTTCTTTACCACAGTTGAATGCACTGACACAGTGTAGGCTTTTACTTAAACGTTGCTTATGTCTGATTTTTTGATAAAAACAACTTTGAACAACGATCTAAGCGCATTGCTCTTTTTTTCTCTATTTCACTTTCATTGTCTGGCCACTAAAGTAGGATTATACAATTAAATACCTAATAATAATGTCTACAATAAGTAGTTCATCTATATTTGTGTAGCTCAAGGCAGTAAGAAATCGTTGTAGTGCGAACTTAAACTCTATTTTATTATCTAGAACTTCCGGTTGTCAATTTTGACGTCTGTATTTATTTTCCGATTGTCAATTAATGGTTGTCAAATTGACAATGAAACAAAACATTCAAAACAAACAAAATGAAAAGATTCCTTGCGTAATTAGAGCGTGGATAAATAGAGTGTTTTCTAAATTCAAAAATTTTCTAAGACCAATCGGTTATTTATTTTTAAACGCAATTACAAACCTAATTCCGATATGATTATTGTACGTAATATCTTTCTCATAAAATGTATCTTTAAGTAGACAACCTTCAAAAAACGTAAGGGCCTAAGGCTAAACCAAACATCTAATTTGTTTCTTTACAGAAATCTGGAATCTTGCCGCTTCGAATAGTAGCAAGGCAAAGCTTCAATCTCCGGTCCAAGTTTTGTTCCTCTACCGATGTAGATAAAATAAACGAAGAGAAAGAAAAGGAACTTGAGAGAATAGCTAAAGAGGTATGATTACTATAGACCACTTTACCTGTCTCTCGGCCATTGGCTGGGCTTACCTCTATAGTTTGAACCATCATGTATAAAAGAAATTGCATACAAAAAAATACATTCAACAAGTTTGATTTTGTGGCCAACAAAATCAAACTTGTTGAATGTATTTTTTACTCACTATAAAACCTTTTCAAACTAAATGAATCATTGACAGTATTCCCTTTTGCTGAGACATTGTTTACTTGTCGATCAATCTAGCACCTGCATCCACCTGCGGGTTTCCTCACCCAGTAGGTACCCAGATAAAAAGTTGTCTAATGTCACTCTTTGGCATTATATTATTAGAAAATTATTAATATGATTGTCAACTGTTTGACAATCTTTGTTTTGTTATCGCTACATAAAGAGTTTTTATTCAAAAGTATAGGTCAAAACCTTTAAAGTAACCATTGTTGTGATTGGACAGCTAAATGTCATAATAATAATAATTTATGTGATAGTTTTAATAGGTTCTACAGTGGCCTTATTGTACCAATCAGATACTTATTAATTTGCTGGGTACCTAGCCCTCACTATACCAAGAATGATAGAGTCCAAACACACCAAGTCAGGAGTTAATGTTAGTAGTTTATTAAGTTTTTTTATGTACAGTATCTTTAAAATACAGGCCTCCATTGATGAGCCGCCTACAGCATGCTGCCAGTCGGGCTGTGCCAACTGTGTGTTCATAGTGTGGGCTGAAGCGATCACTGCTAAGATGAAAGACGCCGGCCCTGAAGTCAGTGAAAAGATCCTCAAAATGGTGGATGATCCCTCGATGCAGGCTTACTTGGAAATGGAGCTAAGGTTTCGGGGTCTAAAGAAATAAAGTAGGAGTATTTAGCAGAAAAGCAAGGAACTTAGCAGATGTAGAATTTGTGATCATAATATGTAAACTATCCTGAAAGGGGCATAAGCTACACCCAATTGGAAATAAAGTTTGTTCTACAGCTTTTGAAAATTTGCCATTTTGATGAAACAAAAACACTATTCAAAAATCAATTGTTTTAAAGTCAAATCAGTTCAAACTCAATTATTCAGCTGTTTTAGCAATCTTGATGTTGCACTTTTAGTGCGTCTAATAATTAGTTATTTAGATGATAAAAAGATTAAAAACAGCTGATTGGTAAATTTAAAAAAATGTGTTCTTTTTTTGAAAATTATTTTTCTTTTTTTCATAGAATAAGCCCCTGTTGGGATAGTATACTAGTAACGCAACACGCTGATTGCAATGTTGATTTCTACCTAAACAAGTAAGATTCTAAGCCAAGTTCAAACGGCATGCAATATATCATCTAAAATTTATTTCAAAATGATGACTTGCTTGCTATTAAGTAGGTACCTACTGACTATAGTCAAGTTAAAGTTTGACTTTCAACACTCAAAAAATCTGCCTAAAGCTGGCTGGCTATATATGGTATATAAAGAAAGGAAAAAAAAGTTTGACTTTCAGGGTACGCAATATTTTTGAGCTATGTATGACATACTCTTGCCTATTGCACACTCAAACTTGACTTAATTCCGTGGAACACTGTACTTATAAATTATGGATAACATTGCAAGCCATCAACTCTGCTTCATGGTAAAAATATGCCTGTGATAAAATCTACGCTAAGTTTTGTCAAAGACAATAGAATTAAGTATTGTTCAGGGTAGAGTTGTACCATGTAAATGTTTTGTAGTATAAATTATACGCTAAGTATAATTGTTTAGGGTAGAGTTGTACCTAGTAATTTTGTTGTAGTATAAATATCATAGGTACTAGAGTCAGCAGCAACGGCATCCTGCAGATTGTTTTGCGACCCGATTGTCCAATCCAAGCTAAGTGGATGCAAATAATGTTGGAGTCAGGGGAGTAACGCAATATCTTCGTCAAGTAGGTATTTATTATTATAGAAACAGTTGAGCTATCTAAAGACCGTTACAAACTATCTATAGATAGCTCATATTAGTGTGTGTTATTTTGATTTTAATTTTATCTAGTTTCATGTGATTTTATGTACCTTATTATTTTAATATGGACATGGTCTGAAGTAAATGAATAATAATAATAAATTATATGACAAGTGTTGTTTAGGGTAGAGTTGTACCTTGTAAATGTTTTGTAGGTACTTAGTATAAATTCTATATAAGTACGAGTAAGTATTGTTTATGGTAGAGATGTACCTTGGAAATGTTTTGTAGTAGGAACGTTAGATCGGCAATTATTTATTAAAAAAAAATTACTAGGTTTTGTGTCTTTTATTTTAACTATCACCGCCAAGACGAGCCAAACGAAACAAAGAGAGCAATTACTACGATACATATATATATATTTTTTTTATACTACTTAGGTGGCAAACAGGCATTGTTGGTAAGCGGTTACCGTAGCCTATGAGCTCTTGCAATACCAGAGGCATCACGCACGCGTTGCCGACCCCGAACCCCCCTACCCCTAAAGAGCTCTGGCAACCTTACTCATCGCAGGAACACACCACTATTTGAAAACAAATAATGTTTTAACAACCGCCGCCATCTAATGCGGGTGAACACCTTTTTATAGAAATTACTCTTTCATACACCAAAGTCCTACTAGGAGTGTATTATTGTCCTTCATCCAGCATCAACTATTTCCTATCTTTCGAAACCATCCTAGAAAATCTTGTCGCTTCATACGAACACACCATTATTATGGGTGATTTCAATACGTGTTTGCTTAAACAAGACTCGCGTTCAGCTTCACTGTTATCTCTTGTAAGCAGTTGCAATTTAACTGCCCTTCCCTTAACTGCTACTCATTTCTATCCAAACTCAATCCCATCTCTTTTAGATCTGATTCTTGTGTCTTCTCCAGCTCATGTTGCCAAGCATGGTCAATGTGCAGCGGGAGCTTTTTCTTATCATGACTTATTATATCTATCTTATAAAATCCGTCCCCCCAAAGCTAAGCCTAAAATTATTCTGCAGCGAAATTTTGGTGGCATGGATTTGGAGAAACTGCGGCAAGATGCGGACGTCATTGACTGGTCTCAGCTTACCGATGACTCTTCAGTGGATGCTAAAATCGAATATTTCAACAACACCTTGACTGAACTTTATGACAAACATGCTCCACTAAGAGAAATCAAGTTGAAGCATTTGCCAGCGCCATGGATAACGGCTGAACTTAAAACTGTTATGCGTCAGAAGGTAATAGCTAAGTCGAAACTCAAAACTAAGCCAACTAATTCTAACAAAGAAAAATATATAGATCGTCGGAATCGCTGCAATAGAGCGTGCCGTGACGCCCAACGCCGTTATATTCACAACTCAGTGGAAGATTCTGACCCTGCTAAGGTTTGGAAGTTTCTGAGGTCACTGGGAATCGGAAAATCTCGAGAGCCTGATAAAATCCCACAGCATATTGATTTAAATTCATTAAATAAACACTTCACTTCTTCTTCTGATTTTGATAGTTTTACAAAATCTCAAACTTTACAAAATCTTTCCTCCATTCCGATTCCTGACTATTCATCCTTTAGTTTTAATCAATTCACTGATTGTGATGTTAAGAAAAGCATTACATCTATCTCGTCCAAGGCTATCGGCAGTGATAATATTGGTCGAAATATGATAGTACCCATCCTTGACCAAATAGCCCCAGTAATCTGTTACATCCTTAATTCTTCCATCTCTACTGGGGTTTTCCCTACTCTTTGGAAAGAAGCTCAGGTTACTCCTCTGCCTAAGAAATCCAATCCCAGTTCCTTTTCAGAATTCCGTCCGATCTCCATTCTTCCTTTTCTTTCCAAAGTCCTTGAACGCCTTGTCCACCAACAACTTAGCATCTTCCTTGGCAGAAACAATCTCCTAAATCCTTTCCAATCCGGTTTCCGTTCTGGCCACAGTACTGTGTCAGCGTTAGTTAAAATAACTGATGACATACGTCATGGCATGGACAATGGGCGCGTTACTGTACTGTCGTTATTAGATTTCAGTAATGCTTTTAATAATGTTGATTTTGAAATTCTCCTTGGCATCCTACGCTCTCTTAACATATCTCCAATAGTGATTGATTGGTTTCATAGTTACCTGTACGGGCGTCGGCAGCGTATACGCATTGATGACACTTACTCTTTATGGTGTAATATATCTGCCGGCGTACCCCAGGGCGGCGTTTTATCACCTCTTCTTTTTGCAATCTTCATAAATTCAATTTCTCAACATATTACTTCATCGTACCACCTCTATGCAGACGATCTCCAAATTTACACTCCGGCTTCTATAGATCAGCTGCCCGACGCTATTGGTAGGATTAATGATGATCTTGGTCGTATTTTGGATTGGAGTAAAGCATACGGTCTTAAGGTCAATCCGTTAAAAACCCAAGTAATCGTTGTGGGAGGCCCGCGGATGATGTCCAGGATTGACTGGACCATCCTTCCACAAGTAATCTTTGATAGTACCAACATAATACCGAGTGAAACAGTGAAAAATTTGGGTATACTAATCGACAGACAGTTGTCATGGGGACCACAGCTATCTGAAATCAGTCGAAGAATGTTTGCATCTGCGGGTTCTCTTAGAAGGCTGCGAAACTTTCTTCCAATTGCTACTAGAATTTCGCTTGCACAGTCACTCCTTCTCCCAATTCTTGATTACGCTGATTCATGCTATTTAGATCTGACTCAACAACAACTCGATAAACTTGAGCGACTGCAAAATTTGGGAATACGGTTCGTATTTGGATTACGTAAGTACGACCATGTTTCCGAGTTTCGCAGTAAGCTCGAGTGGTTACCTATACGTCTTCGCCGGAATACTCACATTTTAAATCTTCTATACAACATTTTATTTAATCCTTCCACTCCTCCCTATCTCAAAGAACGCTTTCAGTTCCTTCATCTATCCCATCCTCGATCCTTGCGCTCTTCCGAAACTCTCCAACTGAAGACACCTGCACACTCCTCCGCCTACTATGAAAACTCCTTTACAGTGCAGGCTGTCCGACTTTGGAACGCACTGCCTGTTGCTATCAGACGTGCTAAATCGCTTGCGATCTTTAAATCGATGGTCAAAGATCACTATTTGTCCTCTTGTCGCTGACATTTGCTTATTTCTTTATTTTGTTGTGAATTTTAATATAGGTATAATATATATATATATATATATATATATATATATATATATATATATAATTTGTTTTTACATAGGCATATTATTTAATTATATTATATACAATTAAACTACCACTCACTCACTCACTCACTCATTGACATGGTTGTTCTCCTAGAAGGAGGGTGCGGTTGTTCTAGAAATTTTACGTCATTCGTTGGGGCCATTCAATGGGACCAGAGGAAAAATCCGACATTTTACATGTTTCATACAAAATGTATGATTAATCTCGTGATTTCTAAGGCATGTTTTGTATGAAAATGCGAAAATTTTCAAATTTTTCAAACCAGGAACGAAATTCGAAGAGACATTTCCTTAAAGTTACTTTTCGTATGGAGCGTCCATCCCGGTACATGAGATTCGTTGATTTTGTATGGAGCGGACACTCCGTATCTCACTTTTTCTAAATACTCTACGGGAAAAATATTTTGTCATGTCAACTTTTTTTTTTTTTTTTTTTTTTCAAGAAAGGCTATGTCGTCTTAGGTTTTCTACCGAGTCGTACAGCAACCAAAAAATCTCGCGAGCTGCTTGCAGCTCGCGCACAACGCGACCTCAAAAGCAACGTTTAGGCACGCGAGCTGCTTGCAGCTCGCGCACAACGCGCCCTCAAAAGCAACGATTAGGCACGCGAGCTGCTTGCAGCTCGCGCACAACGCGACCTCAAAAGCAACGTTTAGGCACGCGAGCTGCTTGCAGCTCGCGCACAACGCGCCCTCGACAGCAACGATTAGGCACGCGAGCTGCGTGCAGCTCGCGCACAACGCGCCCTCAAAAGCAACGATTAGGCACGCGAGCTGCGTGCAGCTCGCGCACAACGCGCCCTCAACAGCAACGAATAGGCATGCGAGCTGCGTGCAGCTCGCGCACAACGCGCCCTCGATAGCAACGATTAGGCACGCGAGCTGCGTGCAGCTCGCGCACAACGCGCCCTCTACAGCAACGATTAGGCACGCGAGCTGCGTGCAGCTCGCGCACAACGCGCCCTCTACAGCAACGATTAGGCACGCGAGCTGCGTGCAGCTCGCGCACAACGCGCCCTCAACAGCAAGGAAAACAGATCCAGCGAGCTGCGTGCAGCTCGCGCACAACGCGCCCTCAACAGCAAGGAAAACAGATCCCGCGAGCTGCTTGCAGCTCGCGCACAACGCGAAAAACTAGTTATATTATATACAATTAAACTACCACTCACTCACTCACTCACTCATTGACATGGTTGTTCTCCTAGAAGGAGGGTGCGGTTGTTCTAGAAATTTTACGTCATTCGTTGGGGCCATTCAATGGGACCAGAGGAAAAATCCGACATTTTACATGTTTCATACAAAATGTATGATTAATCTCGTGATTTCTAAGGCATGTTTTGTATGAAAATGCGAAAATTTTCAAATTTTTCAAACCAGGAACGAAATTCGAAGAGACATTTCCTTAAAGTTACTTTTCGTATGGAGCGTCCATCCCGGTACATGAGATTCGTTGATTTTGTATGGAGCGGACACTCCGTATCTCACTTTTTCTAAATACTCTACGGGAAAAATATTTTGTCATGTCAACTTTTTTTTTTTTTTTTTTTTTTCAAGAAAGGCTATGTCGTCTTAGGTTTTCTACCGAGTCGTACAGCAACCAAAAAATCTCGCGAGCTGCTTGCAGCTCGCGCACAACGCGACCTCAAAAGCAACGTTTAGGCACGCGAGCTGCTTGCAGCTCGCGCACAACGCGCCCTCAAAAGCAACGATTAGGCACGCGAGCTGCTTGCAGCTCGCGCACAACGCGACCTCAAAAGCAACGTTTAGGCACGCGAGCTGCTTGCAGCTCGCGCACAACGCGCCCTCGACAGCAACGATTAGGCACGCGAGCTGCGTGCAGCTCGCGCACAACGCGCCCTCAAAAGCAACGATTAGGCACGCGAGCTGCGTGCAGCTCGCGCACAACGCGCCCTCAACAGCAACGAATAGGCATGCGAGCTGCGTGCAGCTCGCGCACAACGCGCCCTCGATAGCAACGATTAGGCACGCGAGCTGCGTGCAGCTCGCGCACAACGCGCCCTCTACAGCAACGATTAGGCACGCGAGCTGCGTGCAGCTCGCGCACAACGCGCCCTCTACAGCAACGATTAGGCACGCGAGCTGCGTGCAGCTCGCGCACAACGCGCCCTCAACAGCAAGGAAAACAGATCCAGCGAGCTGCGTGCAGCTCGCGCACAACGCGCCCTCAACAGCAAGGAAAACAGATCCCGCGAGCTGCTTGCAGCTCGCGCACAACGCGAAAAACTAGTTATACTATATACAATTAAACTACCACTCACTGACTCACTCATTGACATGGTTGTTCTCCTAGAAGGAGGTGTCGGTTGTTCTAGAAATTTTACGTCATTCGTTGGGGCTATTCAATGGGACCAGAGGAAAAATCCTAAATTGATGGTCTTTCATACAAAATGTATGATTAATCTCGTGATTTCGAAGGCATGTTTTGTATGAAAATGCGAAAATTTTCAAATTTTTCAAACCCGGAACGGAATTCGAAGAGACATTTCCTTAAAGTTACTTTTCGTATGGAGCGTCCATCCCGGTACATGAGATTCGTTGATTTTGTATGGAGCGGACACTCCGTATTTCACTTTTTCTAAATACTCTACGGGAAAAATATTTTGTCATGTCAACTTTTTTTTTTTTTTTTTTTTTTTCAAGAAAGGCTATGTCGTCTTAGGTTTTCTACCGAGTCGTACAGCAACTATAAAATCTCGCGAGCTGCTTGCAGCTCGCGCACAACGCGCCCTCAAAAGCAACGATTAGGCACGCGAGCTGCGTGCAGCTCGCGCACAACGCGCCCTCAAAAGCAACGATTAGGCACGCGAGCTGCGTGCAGCTCGCGCACAACGCGCCCTCAACAGCAACGATTAGGCACGCGAGCTGCGTGCAGCTCGCGCACAACGCGACCTCAACAGCAACGATTAGGCACGCGAGCTGCGTGCAGCTCGCGCACAACGCGCCCTCAACAGCAACGATTAGGCACGCGAGCTGCGTGCAGCTCGCGCACAACGCGCCCTCAACAGCAACGATTAGGCACGCGAGCTGCGTGCAGCTCGCGCACAACGCGACCTCAAAAGCAACGATTAGGCACGCGAGCTGCTTGCAGCTCGCGCACAACGCGCCCTCGACAGCAAGGATAACAGATCCCGCGAGCTGCTTGCAGCTCGCGCACAACGCGAAAAACTAGTTATATTATATACAATTAAACTACCACTCACTCACTGACTCACTCATTGACATGGTTGTTCTCCTAGAAGGAGGGTTCGTTTGTTCTAGAAATTTTACGTCATTCGTTGGGGCCATTCAATGGGACCAGAGGAAAAATCCTAAATCGAAGGTCTTTCATACAAAATGTATGATTAATCTCGTGATTTCGAAGGCATGTTTTGTATGAAAATGCGAAAATTTTCAAATTTTTCAAACCAGGAACGAAATTCAAATAGACATTTCCTTAAAGTTACTTTTCGTATGGAGCGTCCATTCCGGTACATGAGATTCGTTGATTTTGTATGGAGCGGACACTCCGTATCTCACTTTTTCTAAATACTCTACGGGAAAAATATTTTGTCATGTCAACTTTTTTTTTTTTTTTTTTTTTTCAAGAAAGGCTATGTCGTCTTAGGTTTTCTACCGAGTCGTACAGCAACTATAAAATCTCGCGAGCTGCTTGCAGCTCGCGCACAACGCGACCTCAAAAGCAACGTTTAGGCACGCGAGCTGCTTGCAGCTCGCGCACAACGCGCCCTCAAAAGCAACGATTAGGCACGCGAGCTGCGTGCAGCTCGCGCACAACGCGACCTCGACAGCAACGATTCGGCACGCGAGCTGCTTGCAGCTCGCGCACAACGCGCCCTCGACAGCAACGATTAGGCACGCGAGCTGCGTGCAGCTCGCGCACAACGCGCCCTCAACAGCAACGATAAAGAATCCAGCGAGCTGCGTGCAGCTCGCGCACAACGCGCCCTCAACAGCAAGGAAAACAGATCCCGCGAGCTGCTTGCAGCTCGCGCACAACGCGAAAAACTAGTTATACTATATACAATTAAACTACCACTGACTGACTCACTCATTGACATGGTTGTTCTCCTAGAAGGAGGGTTCGTTTGTTCTAGAAATTTTACGTCATTCGTTGGGGCCATTCAATGGGACCAGAGGAAAAATCCGACATTTTACATGTTTCATACAAAATGTATGATTAATCTCGTGATTTCTAAGGCATGTTTTGTATGAAAATGCGAAAATTTTCAAATTTTTCAAACCAGGAACGAAATTCGAAGAGACATTTCCTTAAAGTTACTTTTCGTATGGAGCGTCCATCCCGGTACATGAGATTCGTTGATTTTGTATGGAGCGGACACTCCGTATCTCACTTTTTCTAAATACTCTACGGGAAAAATATTTTGTCATGTCAACTTTTTTTTTTTTTTTTTTTTTTCAAGAAAGGCTATGTCGTCTTAGGTTTTCTACCGAGTCGTACAGCAACCAAAAAATCTCGCGAGCTGCTTGCAGCTCGCGCACAACGCGACCTCAAAAGCAACGTTTAGGCACGCGAGCTGCTTGCAGCTCGCGCACAACGCGCCCTCAAAAGCAACGATTAGGCACGCGAGCTGCTTGCAGCTCGCGCACAACGCGACCTCAAAAGCAACGTTTAGGCACGCGAGCTGCTTGCAGCTCGCGCACAACGCGCCCTCGACAGCAACGATTAGGCACGCGAGCTGCGTGCAGCTCGCGCACAACGCGACCTCAAAAGCAACGTTTAGGCACGCGAGCTGCTTGCAGCTCGCGCACAACGCGCCCTCAAAAGCAACGTTTAGGCACGCGAGCTGCTTGCAGCTCGCGCACAACGCGCCCTCAAAAGCAACGATTAGGCACGCGAGCTGCGTGCAGCTCGCGCACAACGCGCCCTCAACAGCAACGAATAGGCACGCGAGCTGCGTGCAGCTCGCGCACAACGCGCCCTCGATAGCAACGATTAGGCACGCGAGCTGCGTGCAGCTCGCGCACAACGCGCCCTCTACAGCAACGATTAGGCACGCGAGCTGCGTGCAGCTCGCGCACAACGCGCCCTCTACAGCAACGATTAGGCACGCGAGCTGCGTGCAGCTCGCGCACAACGCGCCCTCAACAGCAAGGAAAACAGATCCAGCGAGCTGCGTGCAGCTCGCGCACAACGCGCCCTCAACAGCAAGGAAAACAGATCCCGCGAGCTGCTTGCAGCTCGCGCACAACGCGAAAAACTAGTTATACTATATACAATTAAACTACCACTGACTGACTCACTCATTGACATGGTTGTTCTCCTAGAAGGAGGGTTCGTTTGTTCTAGAAATTTTACGTCATTCGTTGGGGCCATTCAATGGGACCAGAGGAAAAATCCGACATTTTACATGTTTCATACAAAATGTATGATTAATCTCGTGATTTCTAAGGCATGTTTTGTATGAAAATGCGAAAATTTTCAAATTTTTCAAACCAGGAACGAAATTCGAAGAGACATTTCCTTAAAGTTACTTTTCGTATGGAGCGTCCATCCCGGTACATGAGATTCGTTGATTTTGTATGGAGCGGACACTCTGTATCTCACTTTTTCTAAATACTCTACGGGAAAAATATTTTGTCATGTCAACTTTTTTTTTTTTTTTTTTTTTTCAAGAAAGGCTATGTCGTCTTAGGTTTTCTACCGAGTCGTACAGCAACCAAAAAATCTCGCGAGCTGCTTGCAGCTCGCGCACAACGCGACCTCAAAAGCAACGTTTAGGCACGCGAGCTGCTTGCAGCTCGCGCACAACGCGCCCTCAAAAGCAACGATTAGGCACGCGAGCTGCTTGCAGCTCGCGCACAACGCGAAAAACTAGTTATTATATACTATATACAATTAAACTACCACTCACTCACTGACTCATTGACATGGTTGTTCTCCTAGAAGGAGGTGGCGGTTGTTCTAGAAATTTTACATCATTCGTTGGGGCCGTTCAATGGGACCAGAGGAAAAATCCTAAATCGACGTGTTTCATTCAGGATTTGCGTCTATTTTCGCATTTTCTAAACCCTGTTTTGTATGGAGAAACGAACGCGCAACGAAATTCTGCCACAATTCGGGGGTAGGTGGCGCGGCGGTGGTCAACTTTTACTTTGTTGTTTGTTTTTGCATCTCTCGTGTAAAAAAGTGATGAAAACGCTGAATGATGATCTTGTGATGTGATTGTGTTTATGTTGTTATTGTTACACTCTCCAACACAATGTTTGTGGGAGGCCTAGATGGAATGCAGCACAACACATGAGTTGGGAATGTGGGAAAAAGGTAATGTTGTGACTATTTATTTCTATTTGATGTTGTGATATAACTCATAATAATCAGCCTGTCGAAGTTCACTGCTGCTGATAATAGGGTTTGATATGATCTTGTGGCATGGATGTTCAGTGTAAACATAACCTACAAAAATAATCATTTTTAGTTCATTCTGCATTGGTATTGTCTCAAGTTCACTGCTGGATATAGGCTGCTATTGTCTTCGAGACATTGGTTTGAGTACCATTGTGGCATGGATGTTTAGTGTAAACAAACCTTACAAGAATCATTTTTTTGCAGATACTGTATGATTCTAATTAAAATGTGGATGCAATCAACCCTTGATGATATTGTTGTATGGGTCAATCTTTGGAGCGAATAAGTTGCATAATGTAAGTATTTTCAATGAGGGTCTTATGAGTAAGGATTACTATAAAGGTTGAGCCGTTACTGTGTGATTGAACAACAAATATCCATATATCCTATCTAAACATTTGCATTTATAATATAAGTATGTAGGAATCTTAAACCCTCTGCCAGAAATTGCTGAAGAGTACTTCCAAGCTCTGCATATATTTGCAAGAAGTGTTGTTGACCACAAAACATCATATCATTATCATATTGTAGGTATAGATATTAATGTGTTTGCTTTTGCAGGTACTTACTGGTCGATAGGAAGCTGCACAACATAGCACATAGAGCTCATATCCTCTACACTATGCTGACAGCGGAGGAGGTGGCTCGCAAGCTCAGTCAAATCTTATGGGAGCAACACTCTCCAACACAGCGCATGTGGTCATTCAATGTTTGTGGGCCAATAGGGTGATATATTAGGTAACAATGAATAATATTTTAATATTTAGTATTTGTTTTTGCAGTTTATATTTGCTATTCCAGACTATAATCTATCTCTGTATCAAATTTCATCCAAATCCATTCAGCCGTTTAGCTGTGATTGAACAGCACAAACATTCAAACATCCTTATAAACTTTCGCATTTATAATATTATATAGTAGGATTTATGTAAATGATGCTTATAATAGGTAACAGCTTGCTATTGTCTTTGAGACATTGGTCTGAGTACTATTTACTTTCTCTGACAACGGTTTGATATGATGTTGTGGCATGGATGTTTAGTGTAAACAAACCTTACAAGAATCATTTTTTTGCAGATACTGTATGATTCTAATTAAAATGTGGATGCAATCAACCCTTGGTGATATTCTTGTATGGGTCATACCATCTTTTGTGAAGCTTTACATTCATATCTTTGGAGCGAATAAGTTGCATAATGTAAGTATTTTCAATGAGGGTCTTACAAGTAAGGATTACTATAAAGGTTGAGCCGTTACTGTGTGATTGAACAACAAATATCCATATATCCTATCTAAACATTTGCATTTATAATATAAGTATGTAGGAATCTTAAACCCTCTGCCAGAAATTGCTGAAGAGTACTTCCAAGCACTGCATATATTTGCAAGAAGTGTTGTTGACCACAAAACATCATATCATTATCATATTGTAGGTATAGATATTAATGTGTTTGTTTTTGCAGGTACTTACTGGTCGATAGGAAGCTGCACAACATAGCACATAGAGCTCATATCCTCTACACTATGCTGACAGCGGAGGAGGTGGCTCGCAAGCTCAGTCTAATCTAATGGGAGCAACACTCTCCATCACAGCGCATGTGGTCATTCAATGTTTGTGGGCCAATAGGGTGATATATTAGGTAACAATGAATAATATTTTAATATTTAGTATTTGTTTATAATTTAGTATTTGTTTTTGCAGTTTATATTTGCTATTCCAGACTATAATCTATCTCTGTATCAAATTTCATCCAAATCCATTCAGCCGTTTAGCTGTGATTGAACAGCACAAACATTCAAACATCCTTATAAACTTTCGCATTTATAATATTATATAGTAGGATTTATGTAAGAAAGTATGTAGAAATCTTAAACCCAGGGCCAGAAACTGCTGAAGAGTACTATCAAGCTCTGCATTTAATTGCAAAAAGTATTGTTGAGCACTGGAAGCTACCTTCATGTAATTGTGTTTAAAACATCATCATATCATTATTATATTGTAGGTATAGTATTATGATATAAATGTGAAATTAATATGTTTGTTTTTGCAGGTAATTACTGGTCGATAAGATGCTGCCTTAATCTCCTGTAAGTGCTGCTGTTGTTCATTCAATGTGGTGATATATTAGGTAATGAATAAGTGGTTTTATTCTATGATGTAATAATAATAAAAATATAATTACATTAACACATGGTGGTTTTAATATAGTCATAACAAAAACATTTTACTTATAACTATGAAAATAGGTAAGGCACATAGCTCAAAGAACTGAGGACCCTGACTGATGTTGATTCTTGAGTGGAGACAACGCATTGGCAGAGTTTAGAGTAGGATGCCTATCCGCTAGCTAGATTTACACCGACTAATAAAGACTGCAGGGAACTGTTGGATGCATGCAGGCCGCGCGCATTCACGCTATAATTGTGCCGCAACTATACGAGTCTCCTTATACCTCACTATTTCAGGAGCAAAATTACAGCGGTTCCCATATCTTTACTCACTGTGCACTTCAAGAAATTAAACCATGAGCTCCAGCTATCGTATCTACATACTACGGCATTTGAGAAGGTTATGAAAAAACGTTGGATGAAGAAGATTCAAGACCGTTCGTCTGGGGGTCAGCTTCTAGGGGAGGCCTTTGTCCAGTAGTGAACTTTTACAGGCTGTTGATGATGACCCTAGGGTAACATAGTGTCTTCCGAATATCTAGAAGGTAAGTATTTTATCTACAAAACCATAAAACAATTGATTATAATCTTTGAAATTGCAAAGTTCTAAACATTGTTTGTTTGTTTTGTTTATAAACCACAGACAGATTTTTATTTTCTGGTTGGCTATGGCATCTCAGGCCTAACCACAAGTCACTGTCAAGTTCAGTTTTAGTAAGATTGTATGGTGGCTATTTTTCTAAAACCTCGAGGAACCTCTTGGCTCCAACTCGAAAAATAACGATACACGCAATTATTAATAAGTCGATGCTCGATTATGACATAATCTGTAGTAACATCGGCTGTATTTTAAATGACCCTAATACCTAATACACCACCTGATAATTCAGTGCCAAGTAAAATTTGAATGTAACTCGGTATTATTATCCGTATCTACACAAATACATGTGGTAAGTACAAATGGTGATATGTAAAGCCGGTTTTAGTATACGGCACAAATAATCAAAGCAATCACTGTAGGTTTAGGGATCGAAAGAACTCACGTTGGTTTAAATATTTCAAATCGAAATCTATCTAAGGTCATGTAATATTTATAGTAATGCACAACCATTTAATTTGAATGTTTTGGGAACCATTTCGATAGTGCATGACCTAATGTATGGTAGGTATATTGAGGTAATGCCAGAGTTGTACGAAGACACAAGATACAAAGAATGCATTGTTTGTAAGTAGAACCATCATCATCATGCATGACCTAATAAATGGTATTTGGTAAAGTATTATCAGGCTGTGCATTACGTTTTATTTTTATCTCCTACAAGCAAGAATGCATTCACAGAGAATGGTTCGTTCATAGATAAAAAGCAGAGTAGGTAATTATTTTTGTTGTTGACCATAGTTAGCTAACGCGTGAAAAAGAGCGGGCGGGAAAGCCGGAACTTGTCAGAAAAAAAAAAAAAAACTTTCTTCCTTCATATTACTGTAAAATTATCTATTAGTTGTTGTCCCACATTACTAATTTGCTCTAATAATAAGATAAATACCTGTAGAAAGGTACGCCATTTTAGGATGTCCATTGTTGAACAAGCCAAAGAAAACGCCTTGCCGCCCGTAGTGGCCACTACGACAAGGTGACTGAGATATTAATGCTCCTCGTGTACTACTATCCGTGCCTGATCTGCGGCCACGCGTCTGGTTACTGGTTGCTGTATTATCCATGAATTGTTGAGTGGAATAGCTTTAGGTATTTAACCTATCTGCGTTCGCCAACCAGGTTGCTCAGCGTGGTGAGTATGAACAAGCATGTTCCTCCAAATACTTGCAAGCAATACAAGCAACATTGGGCATACTGGAAATCAATGGGAAATCAAAGACCTATGTTCAACAGTGGACATTCCAAGGCTGAAATGACAATGGTAAATTTTGGTTGATGTTAGCAGGTGGGTAAGTGCTTTCTTTGATCAAACCAGAAGGTAAAAGTGTCGTGTTTCTAACAGGTTTAGGTCACTGAACATACGATTTGTTCAAAATTCTATTAAATTACTAGACTTTCTGACTAGACAGATAAGGTAGGTTAAAACTATCTACTCTAACCGGGTGTATATATAGTACATAGGTAGACTTTGTATCGACTCAGGATACATTTTATGTGAATAAATAAATCAATAACATGCGAGGATCGAATAGTATAATAGCATTTCATAGTTATAGCTTTCTCTCCGGTAAACAAACATGATTATTATGTACCTACCTACATGCTTATGTATGTAGTAAGTATTGTGGATCAACATTAGATATTATTCTACATGTTAATCAATGTAGGTGTGTAATTACTTTTATGTATGTAGTAGAGGTATAATTTTATTAATCTCTGCTTGTATTTTTAATTTAGCAAATGGGAGCTGCTCATGTTAGGCAGCATTTAACGCCTTGGAATTGCAAGAGAATGGTTGTGGTGCAACTGTAGGCTACTTACCTTTACCTACCTACTTAGGTATACCTATATTATACTTACCTATACACATTTATTTAATATATTTACATAGTTCACAATTTCATCGTACTTACCTACTTATATCCTTATATATTATATACACGACTATCTACACATAATACAAATAGTATATAACATAAATACATAAACATAAATAAACTAACATGATCATGATGATGATGATGATTTACCTAAATTGCGCGTCCAAGATTCTATCGTAGCGCCTCACAACGCTGTGTATTGGAATCGGGCCTTCCTAGATGCGCTTAGGCATGCACTTCGTCGTCGCCACCGCAAGTGCGACAAGGACACGCGCGCTCATCCCTATGCCGCTGCAGGCGAGAGCGAGATGCACGCGCGCGAGCCTCAATCCAGTTAGCAAGAAACCTCTGGCCGAATACCTGTGCGCGCTAACAAACATTTTGCATACGATTCCTTTTCGTGTTTCTTTGTGCTTAAAACTATCTGCTTTTCTACTACTCTGTTCTCAATCCTTCTAAAACTATATATGTGTGTTTCCTACTGTGCTTGTGAACCTTCTGTGCCTACGCAATAAACTTTTCCTTGTGCTTTATTGGACTGCTTTATTTATCGCCTGGACCCGCTACGGAAGCCCACGTAGGTACATACAAGCTTGCTAGATACCTAGGACAGCACACGACCTATACAACCATTACAATAACTTTAAATTGTATGACACAATGCAATTTAAGTTGTAGTACAGAGGATGTCATAGGGTCAATGATAATGATGTAAATAAGTGTATCATACCTGTATTAATATAGAGAACAATTCATAATTTATAGTATCAAAGCAATCAATTGGTAACCTACAAGCTATTCAAAAAATAAGCTAGGTTAAAACTATCTACTCTAACCGGGCATAATGGCATTTCATAGTTATAGCTTTCTCTCCGGTAAACAAACATGATTATTATGTACCTACCTACATGCTTATGTATGTAGTAAGTATTGTGGATCAACATTAGATATTATTCTACATGTTAATCAATGTAGGTAGTAGAGGTATAATTTTATTAATCTCTGCTTGTATTTTTAATTTAGCAAATGGGATCTCATGTTAGGCAGCATTTAACGCCTTGGAATTGTAAGAGAATGGTTGTGGTGCAACCATTACAATAACTTTAAATTGTATGCCACAATGCAATTTAAGTTGTAGTACAGTGGATGTCATAGGGTCAATGATAATGATGTAAATAAGTGTATCATACCTGTATTAATATAGGGAACAATTCATAATTTAAAGTATCGAAGCAATCAATTGGTAACCTATATGCTATTCAAACACTTTATTACTTATATTATTTTAGTTCATTCTTAACATAACATCACCAAGTAGATCCTATACTATCTATTAGTAGTGGGTCAAAGAGACTGCCATCTGGTGTTTCACATTATTTTTATATTTCAAGAATTGAAGAAGTGGCAATAACAACAACTCTAAAAACAAAAAAATAGTAGTACTGACAAGTCTGCATAGATAATAGGTAGGTAAATTTATATCTTTATTTTTATTTTATTTTATTTATTTGGGTAAACAAACAGTGACACAATAAAACATAGGCTGTAACTTAAATGGTAAATGAACAGATAATTGTGACACCAACACCATCTACCACGGATTACTTAAATAACTTATTTGTATGGGATAGCAAAGGATAGTTAAATTCTTAGATTAGGTATCTACATAGATTTTAGAATTTCAAGTAATTGCTTTTTAAATGTATTAGATCGTGTTGCCGCTATATCTAGATATCTTGTTATTGAAAATCTGTAGATTCTGTAAGTTAATGTAAAATGCTAAAAAAAATTATACCTAAAACACTTACTCATTCAAATACATATATACCTAAGATAAGATTTGTGTAGAATGTAATTATAATTCTCACTATCAATACAATAACTAGGTATAGTTGAACCAAGTCATCTTGGTACGTTTGATAGAGTTTGGTGCTAGGTACAGTTACCGCGCCGTCGCGTCGGTCGGTCGCCGCCGCCGCGACGCAATGTCATACTGTTTATCAAGTACTAGCTTTTGTTCGCGGTTTCGCTCGCGTGGAACCTACATAAAAAGTACCCTTTATACTATTCTACTTTAAATACCTGTAAGAATAGTGCTTTTAAACCTGGTACGCGAAATGCGTAATAACAAGTAGCTAAGTACGACCCATCCCTACTGGACTACTTAAGTAGATATTTCATACATATTTTCGAGATGGTGCTTACGAGATTGCGCACTGCGAGCAGCTTCTGACAGTGGCGTTCCATCTGTTGGTTGACGCAGTACCTACTAATCCTCAGCGTTCGGCTTCATGATACTAATTTCTTGTTGGCTATGTCATCTTAGGTTTTCTACAAAAAAACTTCTTCTCCTTTCAGCAACGCATAGGCACGCTATCTGCTTGCAGCTTGCGCACAATGCGACATCAACAGCAAGGACAACAGATCCAGCGAGCTGCTTGCAGCTCGCGCATAACGCAACATCAACAGCAAGGACAACAGATCCAGCGAGCTGCTTGCAGCTCGCGCACAACGCGACATCAACAGCAAGGACAACAGATCCAGCGAGCTGCTTGCAGCTCGCGCACAACGCGACATCAACAGCAAGGATAACAGATCCAGCGAGCTGCTTGCAGCTCGCGTACAACGCGACCTCAACAGCAAGGACAACAGATCCAGCGAGCTGCTTGCAGCTCGCGCACAACGCGACATCAACAGCAAGGACAACAGATCCAGCGAGCTGCTTGCAGCTCGCGCACTACGCGACCTCAACAGCAAAGAAAAAAAATCTCATCTCATCTCACGCAACGCAAAATCACTAACCACACAAAAACCATCTCGCGAGCTGCTTGCAGCTCGCGCACAACGCGAAAAACTAGTTATACTATATACAATTAAACTACCACTCACTCACTCACTGATTGACATGGTTGTTCTCCTAGAAGGAGGTGTCGGTTGTTCTAGAAATTTTACATCATTCGTTGGGGCCGTTCAATGGGACCAGAGGAAAAATCCGAAATCGACGTGTTTCATTCAGGATTTGCGTCTATTTTCGCATTTTCTAAACCCTGTTTTGTATGGAGAAACGAACGCGCAACGAAATTCTGCCACAATTCGGGGGTAGGTGGCGCGGCGGTGGTCAACTTTTACTTTGTTGTTTGTTTTTGCATCTCTCGTGTAATAAAGTGATGAAAACGCTGAATGATGATCTTGTGATGTGATTGTGTTTATGTTGTTATTGTTACACTCTCCAACACAATGTTTGTGGGAGGCCTAGATGGAATGCAGCACAACACATGAGTTGGGAATGTGGGAAAAAGGTAATGTTGTGACTATTTATTTCTATTTGATGTTGTGATATAACTCATAATCAGCCTGTCGAAGTTCACTGCTGCTGATAATAGGGTTTGATATGATCTTGTGGCATGGATGTTCAGTGTAAACATAACCTACAAAAATAATCATTTTTAGTTCATTCTGCATTGGTATTGTCTCAAGTTCACTGCTGGATATAGGCTGCTATTGTCTTCGAGACATTGGTTTGAGTACCAACGGTTTGATATGATGTTGTGGCATGGATGTTTAGTGTAAACAAACCTTACAAGAATCATTTTTTTGCAGATACTGTATGATTCTATGCAATCAACCCTTGATGATATTGTTGTATGGGTCATACCATCTTTTGTGAAGCTTTACATTCATATCTTTGGAGCGAATAAATTGCATAATGTAAGTATTTTCAATGAGGGTCTTATGAGTAAGGATTACTATAAAGGTTGAGCCGTTACTGTGTGATTGAACAACAAATATCCATATATCCTATCTAAACATTTGCATTTATAATATAAGTATGTAGGAATCTTAAACCCTCTGCCAGAAATTGCTGAAGAGTATTTCCAAGCTCTGCATATATTTGCAAGAAGTGTTGTTGACCACAAAACATCATATCATTATCATATTGTAGGTATAGATATTAATGTGTTTGCTTTTGCAGGTACTTACTGGTCGATAGGAAGCTGCACAACATAGCACATAGAGCTCATATCCTCTACACTATGCTGACAGCGGAGGAGGTGGCTCGCAAGCTCAGTCAAATCTTATGGGAGCAACACTCTCCAACACAGCGCATGTGGTCATTCAATGTTTGTGGGCCAATAGGGTGATATATTAGGTAACAATGAATAATATTTTAATATTTAGTATTTGTTTTTGCAGTTTATATTTGCTATTCCAGACTATAATCTATCTCTGTATCAAATTTCATCCAAATCCATTCAGCCGTTTAGCTGTGATTGAACAGCACAAACATTCAAACATCCTTATAAACTTTCGCATTTATAATATTATATAGTAGGATTTATGTAAATGATGCTTATAATAGGTAACAGCTTGCTATTGTCTTTGAGACATTGGTCTGAGTACTATTTACTTTCTCTGACAACGGTTTGATATGATGTTGTGGCATGGATGTTTAGTGTAAACAAACCTTACAAGAATCATTTTTTTGCAGATACTGTATGATTCTAATTAAAATGTGGATGCAATCAACCCTTGGTGATATTCTTGTATGGGTCATACCATCTTTTGTGAAGCTTTACATTCATATCTTTGGAGCGAATAAGTTGCATAATGTAAGTATTTTCAATGAGGGTCTTACAAGTAAGGATTACTATAAAGGTTGAGCCGTTACTGTGTGATTGAACAACAAATATCCATATATCCTATCTAAACATTTGCATTTATAATATAAGTATGTAGGAATCTTAAACCCTCTGCCAGAAATTGCTGAAGAGTACTTCCAAGCACTGCATATATTTGCAAGAAGTGTTGTTGACCACAAAACATCATATCATTATCATATTGTAGGTATAGATATTAATGTGTTTGTTTTTGCAGGTACTTACTGGTCGATAGGAAGCTGCACAACATAGCACATAGAGCTCATATCCTCTACACTATGCTGACAGCGGAGGAGGTGGCTCGCAAGCTCAGTCTAATCTAATGGGAGCAACACTCTCCATCACAGCGCATGTGGTCATTCAATGTTTGTGGGCCAATAGGGTGATATATTAGGTAACAATGAATAATATTTTAATATTTAGTATTTGTTTATAATTTAGTATTTGTTTTTGCAGTTTATATTTGCTATTCCAGACTATAATCTATCTCTGTATCAAATTTCATCCAAATCCATTCAGCCGTTTAGCTGTGATTGAACAGCACAAACATTCAAACATCCTTATAAACTTTCGCATTTATAATATTATATAGTAGGATTTATGTAAGAAAGTATGTAGAAATCTTAAACCCAGGGCCAGAAACTGCTGAAGAGTACTATCAAGCTCTGCATTTAATTGCAAAAAGTATTGTTGAGCACTGTAAGCTCGCTTCATGTAATTGTGTTCAAAACATCAGCCGTGATTAAATCTTTATTAGTAGGATTATTTATCTAAATAGAAATCTTAAACCCTGGGCCAGAAACTGCTGCTGAAGAGTACTATCAAGCTCTGCATTTAATTGCAAGAAGTATTGTTGAGCACTGGAAGCTACCTTCATGTAATTGTGTTTAAAACATCATCATATCATTATTATATTGTAGGTATAGTATTATGATATAAATGTGAAATTAATATGTTTGTTTTTGCAGGTAATTACTGGTCGATAAGATGCTGCCTTAATCTCCTGTAAGTGCTGCTGTTGTTCATTCAATGTGGTGATATATTAGGTAATGAATAAGTGGTTATATTCTATGATGTAACAATAATAAAAATATAATTACATTAACACATGGTGGTTTTAATATAGTCATAACAAAAACATTTTACTTATAACTATGAAAATAGGTAAGGCACATAGCTCAAAGAACTGAGGACCCTGACTGATGTTGATTCTTGAGTGGAGACAACGCATTGGCAGAGTTTAGAGTAGGATGCCTATCCGCTAGCTAGATTTACACCGACTAATAAAGACTGCAGGGAACTGTTGGATGCATGCAGGCCGCGCGCATTCACGCTATAATTGTGCCGCAACTATACGAGTCTCCTTATACCTCACTATTTCAGGAGCAAAATTACAGCGGTTCCCATATCTTTACTCACTGTGCACTTCAAGAAATTACACCATGAGCTCCAGCTATCGTATCTACATACTACGGCATTTGAGAAGGTTATGAAAAAACGTTGGATGAAGAAGATTCAAGACCGTTCGTCTGGGGGTCAGCTTCTAGGGGAGGCCTTTGTCCAGTAGTGAACTTTTACAGGCTGTTGATGATGACCCTAGGGTAACATAGTGTCTTCCGAATATCTAGAAGGTAAGTATTTTATCTACAAAACCATAAAACAATTGATTATAATCTTTGAAATTGCAAAGTTCTAAACATTGTTTGTTTGTTTTGTTTATAAACCACAGACAGATTTTTATTTTCTGGTTGGCTATGGCATCTCAGGCCTAACCACAAGTCACTGTCAAGTTCAGTTTTAGTAAGATTGTATGGTGGCTATTTTTCTAAAACCTCGAGGAACCTCTTGGCTCGAACTCGAAAAATAACGATACACGCAATTATTAATAAGTCGATGCTCGATTATGACATAATCTGTAGTAACATCGGCTGTATTTTAAATGACCCTAATACCTAATACACCACCTGATAATTCAGTGCCAAGTAAAATTTGAATGTAACTCGGTATTATTATCCGTATCTACACAAATACATGTGGTAAGTACAAATGGTGATATGTAAAGCCGGTTTTAGTATACGGCACAAATAATCAAAGCAATCACTGTAGGTTTAGGGATCGAAAGAACTCACGTTTGTTTAAATATTTCAAATCGAAATCTATCTAAGGTCATGAAATATTTATTAGGTTGTACAATATGAAAATGTGTTGATAATTCTTAGCTAGATTATAATGTAGCTTAGTAATGCACAACCATTTAATTTTTTAACCATTTTTTTTGTAACCATTGAATGTTTTGGGAACCATTTCGATAGTGCATGACCTAATGTATGGTAGGTATATTGAGGTAATGCCAGAGTTGTACGAAGACACAAGATACAAAGAATGCATTGTTTGTAAGTAGAACCATCATCATCATGCATGACCTAATAAATGGTATTTGGTAAAGTATTATCAGGCTGTGCATTACGTTTTATTTTTATCTCCTACAAGCAAGAATGCATTCACAGAGAATGGTTCGTTCATAGATAAAAAGCAGAGTAGGTAATTATTTTTGTTTTTGACCATAGTTAGCTAACGCGTGAAAAAGAGCGGGCGGGAAAGCCGGAACTTGTCAGAAAAAAAAAAAAAAAAAAGGTTTCTTCCTTCCAAAAATCTTCTACGAATTCATTCTAAACAAAATTACATATTACTGTAAAATTATCTATTAGTTGTTGTCCCACATTACTAATTTGCTCTAATAATAAGATTAAATACCCGTAGAAAGGTACGCCATTTTAGGATGTCCATTGTTGAACAAGCCAAAGAAAACGCCTTGCCGCCCGTAGTGGCCACTACGACAAGGTGACTGAGATTTTAATGCTCCTCGTGTACTACTATCCGTGCCTGATCTGCGGCCACGCGTCTGGTTACTGGTTGCTGTATTATCCATGAATTGTTGAGTGGAATAGCTTTAGGTATATAACCTATCTGCGTTCGCCAACCAGGTTGCTCAGCGTGGTGAGTATGAACAAGCATGTTCCTCCAAATAAATACTTAATTGTTTTGAGTGCAAGCAATACAAGCAACATTGGGCATACTGGAAATCAATGGGAAAGACCTATGTTCAACAGTGGACATTCCAAGGCTGAAATGACAATGGTAAATTTTGGTTGATGTTAGCAGGTGGGTAAGTGCTTTCTTTGATCAAACCAGAAGGTAAAAGTGTCGTGTTTCTAACAGGTTTAGGTCACTGAACATACGGTTTGTTCAAAATTCTATCAAATTACTAGACTTTCTGACTAGACAGATAAGCTAGGTTAAAACTATCTACTCTAACCGGGTGTATATGTAGTACATAGGTAGACTTTGTATCGACTCAGGATACATTTTATGTAAATAAATAAATCAATAACATGCGAGGATCGAATAGTATAATGGCATTTCATAGTTATAGCTTTCTCTCCGGTAAACAAACATGATTATTATGTACCTACCTACATGCTTATGTATGTAGTAAGTATTGTGGATCAACATTAGATATTATTCTACATGTTAATCAATGTAGGTGTGTAATTTTACTTTTATGTATGTAGTAGAGGTATAATTTTATTCATCTCTGCTTGTATTTTTAATTTAGCAAATGGGAGCTGCTCATGTTAGGCAGCATTTAACGCCTTGGAATTGCAAGAGAATGGTTGTGGTGCAACCATTACAATAACTTTAAATTGTATGACACAATGCAATTTAAGTTGTAGTACAGAGGATGTCATAGGGTCAATGATGTAAATAAGTGTATTACAATTCATAATTTATAGTATCAAAGCAATCAATTGGTAACCTACATGCTATTCAAACAATGGAAACTCATTACTTATATTATTTTAAAAGTTCATTCTTAACATTACATCACCAAGTAGATCCTATACTATCTATTAGTAGTGGGTCAAAGAGACTGCCATCTGGTGTTTCACATTATTTTTATATTTCAAGAATTGAAGAAGTGGCAATAACAACAACTCTAAAAACAAAAAAATAGTAGTACTGACAAGTCTGCATAGATAATAGGTAGGTAAATTTATATCTTGTTATTGAAAATCTGTAGATTCTGTAAGTTAATGTAAAATGCTAAAAAAAATTATACCTAAAACACTTACTCATTCAAATACATATATACCTAAGATAATATTTGTGTAGAATGTAATTATAATTCTCACTATCAATACAATAACTAGGTATAGTTGAACCAAGTCATCTTGGTACGTTTGATAGAGTTTGGTGCTAGGTACAGTTACCGCGCCGTCCGTCCGTCGGTCGCCGCCGCCGCCGCGACGCAATGTCATACTGTTTATCAAGTTCTAGCTTTTGTTCGCGGTTTCGCTCGCGTAGAACCTACATAAAAAGTACCCTTTATACTATTCTACTTTAAATACCTGTAAGATATAGAGCTTTTAGGCCTGAACTGACCTGACGCGAAATGCGAAATAAAAAGTAGCTAAGTACGACCCATCCCTACTGGACTACTTAAGTAGATATTTCATACATAATTTCGTGATGGTGCTTACGAGATTGCGCAATGCGAGCAGCTTCTGACAGTGGCGTTCCATCTGTTGGTTGACGCAGTACCTACTAATCCTCAGCGTTCGGCTCCATGCTCCTTGATACTAATTTCTTGTTGGCTATGTCATCTTAGGTTTTCTACCAAAAAACTTTTTCTCCTTTCAGCAACGAATAGGCACGCGAGCTGCTTGCAGCTCGCGCACAACGCGACCTCTACAGCAACGATTAGGCACGCGAGCTGCTTGCAGCTCGCGCACAACGCTACCTCGACAGCAACGAATAGGCACGCGAGCTGCTTGCAGCTCGCGCACAACGCGCCCTCGACGGCAACGATTAGGCACGCGAGCTGCTTGCAGCTCGCGCACAACGCGACCTCGCCAGCAACGAATAGGCACGCGAGCTGCTTGCAGCTCGCCCACAACGCGACATCAACAGCAAAGACAACAGATCCAGCGAGCTGCTTGCAGCTCGCGCACAACGCGACATCAACAGCAAGGACAACAGATCCTGCGAGCTGCTTGCAGCTCGCGCACTACGCGACCTCAACAGCAAAGAAAAAAAATCTCATCTCATCTCACGCAACGCAAAATCACTAACCACACAAAAACCATCTCGCGAGCTGCTTGCAGCTCGCGCACAACGCGAAAAACTAGTTATATTATATACAATTAAACTACCACTGACTGACTCACTGACTCATTGACATGGTTGTTCTCCTAGAAGGAGTGTTCGTTTGTTCTAGAAATTTTACGTCAATCGTTGGGGCCATTCAATGGGACCAGAGGAAAAATCCGACATTTTACATGTTTCATACAAAATGTATGATTAATCTCGTGATTTCTAAAGCATGTTTTGTATGAAAATGCGAAAATTTTCAAATTTTTCAAACCAGGAACGAAATTCTAAGAGACATTTCCTTAAAGTTACTTTTCGTATGGAGCGTCCATTCCGGTACATGAGATTCGTTGATTTTGTATGGAGCGGACACTCCGTATTTCACTTTTTCTAAATACTCTACGGGAAAAATATTTTGTCATGTCAACTTTTTTTTTTTTTTTTTTTTTTCAAGAAAGGCTATGTCGTCTTATGTTTTCTACCGAGTCGTACAGCAACCATAAAATCTCGCGAGCTGCTTGCAGCTCGCGCACAACGCGACCTCAAAAGCAACGTTTAGGCACGCGAGCTGCTTGCAGCTCGCGCACAACGCGCCCTCAAAAGCAACGATTAGGCACGCGAGCTGCGTGCAGCTCGCGCACAACGCGCCCTCAAAAGCAACGATTAGGCACGCGAGCTGCGTGCAGCTCGCGCACAACGCGCCCTCAAAAGCAACGAATAGGCACGCGAGCTGCTTGCAGCTCGCGCACAACGCGCCCTCGACAGCAACGAATAGGCACGCGAGCTGCGTGCAGCTCGCGCACAACGCGCCCTCAAAAGCAACGATAAAGAATCCAGCGAGCTGCGTGCAGCTCGCGCACAACGCGCCCTCAACAGCAAGGAAAACAGATCCCGCGAGCTGCTTGCAGCTCGCGCACAACGCGAAAAACTAGTTATACTATATACAATTAAACTACCACTCACTCACTCACTGATTGACATGGTTGTTCTCCTAGAAGGAGGGTACGTTTGTTCTAGAAATTTTCCGTCATTCGTTGGGGCCATTCACTGGGACCAGAGGAAAAATCCTAAATCGAAGGTGTTTCATACAAAATGTATGATTAATCTCGTGATTTCTAAGGCATGTTTTGTATGAAAATGCAAAATTTTTCAAATTTTTCAAACCAGGAACGAAATTCGAAGAGACATTTCCTTAAAGTTACTTTTCGTATGGAGCGTCCATTCCGGTACATGAGATTCGTTGATTTTGTATGGAGCGGACACTCCGTATCTCACTTTTTCTAAATACTCTACGGGAAAAATATTTTGTCATGTCAACTTTTTTTTTTTTTTTTTTTTTTTCAAGAAAGGCTATGTCTTCTTAGGTTTTCTACCGAATCGTACAGCAACTATAAAATCTCGCGAGCTGCTTGCAGCTCGCGCACAACGCGACCTCAAAAGCAACGTTTAGGCACGCGAGCTGCTTGCAGCTCGCGCACAACGCGCCCTCCAAAGCAACGATTAGGCACGCGAGCTGCGTGCAGCTCGCGCACAACGCGCCCTCAACAGCAACGAATAGGCACGCGAGCTGCTTGCAGCTCGCGCACAACGCGTCCTCGACAGCAACGAATAGGCACGCGAGCTGCGTGCAGCTCGCGCACAACGCACCCTCGACAGCAACGAATAGGCACGCGAGCTGCGTGCAGCTCGCGCACAACGCGCCCTCGACAGCAACGTATAGGCACGCGAGCTGCGTGCAGCTCGCGCACAACGCGCCCTCAACAGCAACGATATAGAATCCAGCGAGCTGCGTGCAGCTCGCGCACAACGCGCCCTCAACAGCAAGGAAAACAGATCCCGCGAGCTGCTTGCAGCTCGCGCACAACGCGAAAAACTAGTTATATTATATACAATTAAACTACCACTCACTCACTCACTCATTGACATGGTTGTTCTCCTAGAAGGAGTGTTCGTTTGTTCTAGAAATTTTACGTCATTCGTTGGGGCTATTCAATGGGACCAGAGGAAAAATCCTAAATTATAGGTCTTTCATACAAAATGTATGATTAATCTCGTGATTTCGAAGGCATGTTTTGTATGAAAATGCGAAAATTTTCAAATTTTTCAAACCAGGAACGAAATTCGAAGAGACATTTCCTTAAAGTTACTTTTCATATAGAGCGTCCATCCCGGTACATGAGATTCGTTGATTTTGTATGGAGCGGACACTCCGTATTTCACTTTTTCTAAATACTCTACGGGAAAAATATTTTGTCATGTCAACTTTTTTTTTTTTTTTTTTTTTTCAAGAAAGGCTATGTCGTCTTAGGTTTTCTACCGAGTCGTACAGCAACTATAAAATCTCGCGAGCTGCTTGCAGCTCGCGCACAACTCGACCTCAAAAGCAACGTTTAGGCACGCGAGCTGCTTGCAGCTCGCGCACAACGCGCCCTCAAAAGCAACGAATAGGCACGCGAGCTGCGTGCAGCTCGCGCACAACGCGCCCTCAAAAGCAACGATTAGGCACGCGAGCTGCTTGCAGCTCGCGCACAACGCGCCCTCGACAGCAACGAATAGGCACGCGAGCTGCTTGCAGCTCGCGCACAACGCGCCCTCAACAGCAAGGAAAACAGATCCCGCGAGCTGCGTGCAGCTCGCGCACAACGCGCCCTCAACAGCAAGGAAAACAGATCCCGCGAGCTGCTTGCAGCTCGCGCACAACGCGAAAAACTAGTTATTATACTATATACAATTAAACTACCACTCACTGACTCACTGACTCATTGACATGGTTGTTCTCCTAGAAGGAGGTGTCGGTTGTTCTAGAAATTTTACATCATTCGTTGGGGCCGTTCAATGGGACCAGAGGAAAAATCCGAAATCGACGTGTTTCATTCAGAATTTGCGTCTATTTTCGCATTTTCTAAACCCTGTTTTGTATGGAGAAACGAACGCGCAACGAAATTCTGCCACAATTCGGGGGTAGGTGGCGCGGCGGTGGTCAACTTTTACTTTGTTGTTTGTTTTTGCATCTCTCGTGTAAAAAAGTGATGAAATGTGATTGTGTTGAAAGCTGATTCTGCATTTAGTTGTGTTGTTATTGTTACACTCTCCAACACAATGTTTGTGGGAGGCCTAGATGGAATGCAGCACAACACATGAGTTGGGAATGTGGGAAAAAGGTAATGTTGTGACTATTTATTTCTATTTGATGTTGTGATATAACTCATAATCAGCCTGTCGAAGTTCACTGCTGCTGATAATAGGGTTTGATATGATCTTGTGGCATGGATGTTCAGTGTAAACATAACCTACAAAAATAATCATTTTTAGTTCATTCTGCATTGGTATTGTCTCAAGTTCACTGCTGGATATAGGCTGCTATTGTCTTCGAGACATTGGTTTGAGTACCAACGGTTTGATATGATGTTGTGGCATGGATGTTTAGTGTAAACAAACCTTACAAGAATCATTTTTTTGCAGATACTGTATGATTCTATGCAATCAACCCTTGATGATATTGTTGTATGGGTCATACCATCTTTTGTGAAGCTTTACATTCATATCTTTGGAGCGAATAAATTGCATAATGTAAGTATTTTCAATGAGGGTCTTATGAGTAAGGATTACTATAAAGGTTGAGCCGTTACTGTGTGATTGAACAACAAATATCCATATATCCTATCTAAACATTTGCATTTATAATATAAGTATGTAGGAATCTTAAACCCTCTGCCAGAAATTGCTGAAGAGTACTTCCAAGCTCTGCATATATTTGCAAGAAGTGTTGTTGACCACAAAACATCATATCATTATCATATTGTAGGTATAGATATTAATGTGTTTGCTTTTGCAGGTACTTACTGGTCGATAGGAAGCTGCACAACATAGCACATAGAGCTCATATCCTCTACACTATGCTGACAGCGGAGGAGGTGGCTCGCAAGCTCAGTCAAATCTTATGGGAGCAACACTCTCCAACACAGCGCATGTGGTCATTCAATGTTTGTGGGCCAATAGGGTGATATATTAGGTAACAATGAATAATATTTTAATATTTAGTATTTGTTTTTGCAGTTTATATTTGCTATTCCAGACTATAATCTATCTCTGTATCAAATTTCATCCAAATCCATTCAGCCGTTTAGCTGTGATTGAACAGCACAAACATTCAAACATCCTTATAAACTTTCGCATTTATAATATTATATAGTAGGATTTATGTAAATGATGCTTATAATAGGTAACAGCTTGCTATTGTCTTTGAGACATTGGTCTGAGTACTATTTACTTTCTCTGACAACGGTTTGATATGATGTTGTGGCATGGATGTTTAGTGTAAACAAACCTTACAAGAATCATTTTTTTGCAGATACTGTATGATTCTAATTAAAATGTGGATGCAATCAACCCTTGGTGATATTCTTGTATGGGTCATACCATCTTTTGTGAAGCTTTACATTCATATCTTTGGAGCGAATAAGTTGCATAATGTAAGTATTTTCAATGAGGGTCTTACAAGTAAGGATTACTATAAAGGTTGAGCCGTTACTGTGTGATTGAACAACAAATATCCATATATCCTATCTAAACATTTGCATTTATAATATAAGTATGTAGGAATCTTAAACCCTCTGCCAGAAATTGCTGAAGAGTACTTCCAAGCACTGCATATATTTGCAAGAAGTGTTGTTGACCACAAAACATCATATCATTATCATATTGTAGGTATAGATATTAATGTGTTTGTTTTTGCAGGTACTTACTGGTCGATAGGAAGCTGCACAACATAGCACATAGAGCTCATATCCTCTACACTATGCTGACAGCGGAGGAGGTGGCTCGCAAGCTCAGTCTAATCTAATGGGAGCAACACTCTCCATCACAGCGCATGTGGTCATTCAATGTTTGTGGGCCAATAGGGTGATATATTAGGTAACAATGAATAATATTTTAATATTTAGTATTTGTTTATAATTTAGTATTTGTTTTTGCAGTTTATATTTGCTATTCCAGACTATAATCTATCTCTGTATCAAATTTCATCCAAATCCATTCAGCCGTTTAGCTGTGATTGAACAGCACAAACATTCAAACATCCTTATAAACTTTCGCATTTATAATATTATATAGTAGGATTTATGTAAGAAAGTATGTAGAAATCTTAAACCCAGGGCCAGAAACTGCTGAAGAGTACTATCAAGCTCTGCATTTAATTGCAAAAAGTATTGTTGAGCACTGTAAGCTCGCTTCATGTAATTGTGTTTAAAACATCAGCCGTGATTAAATCTTTATTAGTAGGATTATTTATCTAAATAGAAATCTTAAACCCTGGGCCAGAAACTGCTGCTGAAGAGTACTATCAAGCTCTGCATTTAATTGCAAGAAGTATTGTTGAGCACTGGAAGCTACCTTCATGTAATTGTGTTTAAAACATCATCATATCATTATTATATTGTAGGTATAGTATTATGATATAAATGTGAAATTAATATGTTTGTTTTTGCAGGTAATTACTGGTCGATAAGATGCTGCCTTAATCTCCTGTAAGTGCTGCTGTTGTTCATTCAATGTGGTGATATATTAGGTAATGAATAAGTGGTTATATTCTATGATGTAATAATAATAAAAATATAATTACATTAACACATGGTGGTTTTAATATAGTCATAACAAAAACATTTTACTTATAACTATGAAAATAGGTAAGGCACATAGCTCAAAGAACTGAGGACCCTGACTGATGTTGATTCTTGAGTGGAGACAACGCATTGGCAGAGTTTAGAGTAGGATGCCTATCCGCTAGCTAGATTTACACCGACTAATAAAGACTGCAGGGAACTGTTGGATGCATGCAGGCCGCGCGCATTCACGCTATAATTGTGCCGCAACTATACGAGTCTCCTTATACCTCACTATTTCAGGAGCAAAATTACAGCGGTTCCCATATCTTTACTCACTGTGCACTTCAAGAAATTACACCATGAGCTCCAGCTATCGTATCTACATACTACGGCATTTGAGAAGGTTATGAAAAAACGTTGGATGAAGAAGATTCAAGACCGTTCGTCTGGGGGTCAGCTTCTAGGGGAGGCCTTTGTCCAGTAGTGAACTTTTACAGGCTGTTGATGATGACCCTAGGGTAACATAGTGTCTTCCGAATATCTAGAAGGTAAGTATTTTATCTACAAAACCATAAAACAATTGATTATAATCTTTGAAATTGCAAAGTTCTAAACATTGTTTGTTTGTTTTGTTTATAAACCACAGACAGATTTTTATTTTCTGGTTGGCTATGGCATCTCAGGCCTAACCACAAGTCACTGTCAAGTTCAGTTTTAGTAAGATTGTATGGTGGCTATTTTTCTAAAACCTCGAGGAACCTCTTGGCTCCAACTCGAAAAATAACGATACACGCAATTATTAATAAGTCGATGCTCGATTATGACATAATCTGTAGTAACATCGGCTGTATTTTAAATGACCCTAATACCTAATACACCACCTGATAATTCAGTGCCAAGTAAAATTTGAATGTAACTCGGTATTATTATCCGTATCTACACAAATACATGTGGTAAGTACAAATGGTGATATGTAAAGCCGGTTTTAGTATACGGCACAAATAATCAAAGCAATCACTGTAGGTTTAGGGATCGAAAGAACTCACGTTTGTTTAAATATTTCAAATCGAAATCTATCTAAGGTCATGAAATATTTATTAGGTTGTACAATATGAAAATGTGTTGATAATTCTTAGCTAGATTATAATGTAGCTTAGTAATGCACAACCATTTAATTTTTTAACCATTTTTTTTGTAACCATTGAATGTTTTGGGAACCATTTCGATAGTGCATGACCTAATGTATGGTAGGTATATTGAGGTAATGCCAGAGTTGTACGAAGACACAAGATACAAAGAATGCATTGTTTGTAAGTAGAACCATCATCATCATGCATGACCTAATAAATGGTATTTGGTAAAGTATTATCAGGCTGTGCATTACGTTTTATTTTTATCTCCTACAAGCAAGAATGCATTCACAGAGAATGGTTCGTTCAAAGATAAAAAGCAGAGTAGGTAATTATTTTTGTTTTTGACCATAGTTAGCTAACGCGTGAAAAAGAGCGGGCGGGAAAGCCGGAACTTGTCAGAAAAAAAAAAAAACTTTCTTCCTTCCAAAAATCTTCTACGAATTCATTCTAAACAAAATTACAAATTACTGTAAAATTATCTATAAGTTGTTGTCCCACATTACTAATTTGCTCTAATAATAAGATAAATACACGTAGAAAGGTAAGTCAGATAAACCGTTGCTCAGCGTGGTGAGTATGAACAAGCATGTTCCTCCATGGGAAAGACCTATGTTCAACAGTGGACATTCCAAGGCTGAAATGACGATGGTAAATGTTAGCAGGTTTTGGTTAGCAGGTGGGTAAGTGCTTACTTTGATCAAACCAGAAGGTAAAAGTGTAGTGTTTCTAACAGGTTTAGGTCACTGAACTTGCGATTTGTTCAAAATTCTATCAAATTACTAGACTTTCTGAAGATAAGCTAGGTTAAAACTATCTACTCTAACCGGTACTCTAACTTAAAGTATCGAAGCAATCAATTGGTAACCTATGTGCTATTCAAACACTTTATTACTTATATTATTTTAGTTCATTCTTAACATTACATCACCAAGTAGATCCTATACTATCTATTAGTAGTGGGTCAAAGAGACTGCCATCTGGTGTTTCACATTATTTTTATATTTCAAGAATTGAAGAAGTGGCAATAACAACATCTCTAAAAACAAAAAAATAGTAGTACTGACAAGTCTGCATAGATAATAGGTAGGTAAATTTATATCTTGTTATTGAAAATCTGTAGATTCTGTAAGTTAATGTAAAATGCTAAAAAAAATTATACCTAAAACACTTACTCATTCAAATACATATATACCTAAGATAAGATTTGTGTAGAATGTAATTATAATTCTCACTATCAAAACAATAACTAGGTATAGTACTTATATAGCACAATAGCACAACGCAACCTCAACAGCAAGGACAACAGATCGCGCACAACGCGACATCAAAAAATCTTCGTGTTTCATACAGGATTTGCGTCTATTTTCGCGTTTTCTAAACCCTGTTTTGTATGGAAATCCGAAAATTGCCAGAGTACACCCAAGTTGAACGAAAAAATAGTCTTTATTCGACAATTTCCTCTATTTCCGTAACAATAGGCAGTTCTGTGGCAAGAATTTTATTTTTCTTAATGAAGGCTATGGCATCATTGGTGTTCTACCAATGTCAACTTTTTTTTTATTTATTTTTAGAATGGCCATAGGAAAAAGAATCTCGCGAGCTGCTTGCAGCTCGCGCACAACGCGAAAAACTAGTATATTATATGTAGTTAAAATATTTAGTAGGTAAAATTTAATTTTTAGGTTGTGTGCACAACATTATATCAAAAATTTATTATAGATAAGTACATCTGATATACCCCTATTTAATCATATCCAGTCCACTCCATCCAAAGGTTGCCTGGTAGAGATCGCTACTTCAGCGATAAGGCCGCCCATTGTTCACATAGTTTAGTTTTTATTGTTTTTTTGTTAATTTTTGTACTTTTTATGGTGTGCAATAAAGCATTTTCTATCTATCTATCTATCTAATGTTATTTGGCTGCGATCTTCTGTAAGGCGCAGGTACCTCCCCAGGCGGGCTGCTCCAATTCAGAACGAGAAAATCCCGCTGTGCCCTTCCTCCTCTTTCTTGAAGCGTTTCGGCCTATTTTCGAACTCTCAAAACTTCGTCCTGGATAATACTGGAGAGATTTAATTTATAGAATAGAATGTAATTAATTAATACTAGAATGTATTAATCCAAAAAATTAATTACCAAACTAGGTACTTTAGCTTTTATTGATAGGTAGACATAGACATTCATTTATTTGCTACTAAAACACACAACAATTACATAACAGAAAACACGAGCAGGTAAATAAAATGGTGTGATGTGTGCTGCAGCAGCGAAATGGCCTCGGCTCAGCATTATGCCCACTGTGTTAGCAGCAGACGCTGGTATTCTACCGAAACCATTTCTCAGTCATTAAACCCTGTGAGAACAGTCTTATAATTAAAAAGGTAATAGACATAGACAAACATTTATTCACAAGCTTGGCTCACAATACACGTCACAATAAAAGCAAGACACAGAGCGAAAATATGAAACAAAGACAGAGAGGTAACACACAAAAACTTATTAAAAAGAACACGTGAAATGTTATTGTGCGCCACAGCAGCAAAAAGGTCTCGGCTCAGCATAAATGCCTTACCACTCAGGAGTAAGTAAATAAATGTAGTAAGTAAATGTTAGAATAATCAGGGAAAAAATTGATAAATATTGAAACTAATTAAATTAAATAATAGTAATGTCATAGTAGTTTAACAACCATAGCTCTAACTGCGCTCGCCAACCCGCTTGCCCAGCGTGGTGAGTATGGGCAAATCCCCCCACATGATAAGGAATTTGCTCTGTCTGTGGGGGAGGCCATGTTCAGCAGTGGACGTCGAACAGCTGAAATGATGATGATGATGATGAATGTCATAGTGGAAAGTGCATAGTGTACATTAAGTTGCTTTTTTTGACAACCTTGGTGGCGCAGCGGGCGATTGCCAATCTGAGACGCAAGGGGTGCGGGTTCGATTCCCTCTGCGGGACAAATGTTTGCATGTTACACAAGTAATCCTAGTGTGGGGTCAGGACTATGCATGTGACTGTTTTGTTTTATTTATTAATTTCGACACTGACGCTGATCATCAAAATCATAGGTAGGTAGGTACCTACCTATTACCCGATGTCTTAAAAAGCTGAAACTTGGTATTCATTCTAGAATTTTTATTAGCATACAAATACAGAGAAAATTAAAAACAAACCTATTATTTCCCACTCCCAATCACTCACGGGTAGGGGGTGTGAATCTAAATAAATCTTCGATCGTTCGCACTTAAGTGCTCAAATATCTAAGTAGTTAACAGATTAATTTAACATAATATCTAGTTTCATTCGTATAGCTTTTCTCCTTTCGATTTTATTTATACCTACCCAAAGTTCATTCATTTCGTCCTACACCAACCTTTAGGGCAGATAGGACAAAAAATAGGCTCTTGACTTTTATCCCCAAGCATGGTAAGACAACTTCTCAGATCTCCAAGCGATCATCTGATCTCTCTGTGCCTCTGACTACCCATCCTTAGACATCTTCAAAGATCTCTTTGAAGATGTCTAAGGATGGGTAGTCAGAGGCACGTCCAAAAATATCGGCACATGCCCTCATTGCAGCATTGAGTATTCCATACGTAACAGGAATTTTAGTGTTTTCCTTCACCGTTTTAAGCACGTGCTAATTCGCACTGTAATTTTACGAATAGAAAAACTCATTGGTGCACGACCGGGTTCGAACCCACGACTTGAGGGTCGAAAGTCGGGGTACCTTCCACTAGGCCAACACGACGTGCACAGATTAGCAAAGACAATCCTACTATCCTACTAATATTATAAATGCGAAAGTTTGTGAGGACGTTTGTGGTTCAATCACGGTTGTAAAAAAAACATAAATACATATTTTAAAAATGTATTTCAATTCAACATTGTGCAATATGAGCTTATATTGTTGTCAAATTAATTAAATAGCGTTGAATTTATCTTTTACAATTGCAAACTATTTGGTACCTACCTATAGGTACCTTCTAAGTAATAACATTAGGTACCTTATACTATGGGGTTTTAATTTAACTAGACAGATACTTAATTTTAGTACGGTAAACACATTCATTTAAGTACCTAGATATTTAATACTACAGATTTTACTATTGACATTTTTATATAGTACCTAACATAAAGTCAAACAAGGACGGTCAAGTGCGATTAGAATTCGCGTCCTGAGGCTTCCATACCATTACACGGGGGTCTGAAAATCGAGATCGAAAGTGTACGACAACACAAACTTAAATTTTGCGGTACCTACCTAGCTCACGTGGTTCACTTACCTACCTAAGTAGTTCTAAGATTTAAACCGCAAATATATAATTTCTTTGTAATAGCTTCATTGTTTTGAAATTAATCTCTTTGACCCTCAACAGACCAACAGACCCTCCCATGAAATAAAATCAGACGGACAACAAAGTGATCCTATAAGGGTTCCGTTTTATTGTAAGATAATGAGGAACGGAACCATAAAAAAATCTAAGGAGACGGACGGACAACAAAGTGATCCTTTAAGGGCTCCATTATTGTTTTTAGGGTACCACGGAGCCCTAAAAGCAATAAAAAAAAATCTAAGCCCTTACCTTTTTAATGCAGCGTTCATGGATATACCTCAGGAAGTCAAAATATATTGAAGATATATACCTAATAATGGTAGGTACCTAGAGTACCTACCTACAAATTTTATATCTCCGAACTCAGGTTTTTTTGTCTTTGCTTATTATACTACATGAAACCTACCTATAATATTAATAATTTGGTAGATAATTTTTACATAATTATAAATTTGCATTTATCAAATTCATCTAAACAACGATACATAACGCAGCTATAAAAATTGGGCCCACATTTTCCGCACAAGCATTAAAACATCATAATTAGGTATCATTTGCCGTACTTCCTACCATAGCGTAGGTAGGTCGTTTGTTGCTGGGCCTGTCCTGGGGCCCATTTCTACTAATTCAATAGCTTCAAAATGACAATGGTTCAATGGCAAAATGGCCACTTTTGGTATTCTGCTATCACAGTCGTCATAGATTCATTTATTTCATACATGTTGTACATGTCACAATGAGTAGGTATAGTATTATGTTATCTGTGCAATGGCAGTCATTGTGAAACCAATGAAATCAAAGAAACGAAGGTGGCGACTAGGTCGTAGTCTCTCTCGTGAATAGGTCCCCCCCTGGAGGCCGATTGCGCTAAATTTTTTGCGCAAGAACGCAATTTAACCTTGCACTTTTCACGACTTTTTGACAGTTTCGTATCGCGCTAACAATTTGACAGTGTTGAGTTTAGAATTTTATATCATGCCATAGCCTAGTTTGTGATTTATAAAAAATAAAAGTTATTGTTTTTGCTCGGTAGAGGCGCTAGTTTGCCTCGGCCATTCTTCTTGTATTACGTTGTAGCGAAATACCGGTTCATTATAGTTGTAATAGAATTTCTTGCAGTTTCTTATTCCTAACTTCCTAAAATCATTAAAACTAACAGACAGCAAAATGGGTCGCAGTACGGTAGCAGCTGGTACGTACCGCAGGCAGAATGAACGGTTTTGCAACAATTGCGTCTGAGATCGAAGGCTGGATCCGCCCTCGGCTGCACATCAACCGCTCTCGCTTAAGCTGCCGCCTGAAACCGTAGACCGTAACCGTACCGCCTTTAGGCGTAAGATTCAATAAGGTTTTATGGGATCAAAGGTATATTGCAAGTAATATTTTAACGTGGCCCATTACAACGGGCTTGTAATAGAGATTAATGCAAGAGCACGCGTTCGGTGCTTTCGCTTATGTAAATAGCTTGCTCTTGTTCATAGTTTACGCGAATACATTGGCATTTTCATTATAAATATTTGAGACTCATGTTTGAGTGGCACATTCAGGAGATTTGCGACTTAATAAAATACCTATCTTAAAAATCGTAAAATACTTGTACTTTTAGTTTAAAATTATACAAGATGATTAATAATTTTATTATGTAAGTACCTATTACTTCTTATTATGGATGGGTGATTAGTTTTGTAATTTTTGTAGTGTATTGTTTTAAGTGGGTAGGTACCTACCACAGGGGGTTGTATCCAATTATACAAGGTGATTCATAATATATATGCCATCCCTTACTCTCATTTTTATCTAACAGTAGATAGTACAATATATACGACAAATTATATTAAATTTTATTGGCACATAACTTTTTCTTTTTTAACTACAAATTGCTCTAATAATAGAGTATACGAGTATTATTTAAGTAACCAATAACGCTGTCCACATTTAGTTTCAGACTTTTTTATACATATGCTACTATAGGAGTCCAGTTGTAAGTCATCCAAGTTACGGTAAATGCTCCTAATATTCCAAGTGACTATTGAAAATTCAGAAGCGTTTCTTTTGATCTTGTGCGAAAGATCTTCAGTTTTACATTAAAAAGAGTGTGCGGATGTCTGTGGTGTCTAATTCATCGATATTTGTATGTGCTTATCCATCATAAAAGTTTAAATAAGAGAATGTCATAACGTAATTGCATGAGGCAATGCAATTTACAACCAATCATTAATAATATCAGCACTGTACAGCCTTTGCAAAGCCGCCAAACCCCTTGCCCTACTTTCTACGTCGTCTTCACATTCGTATACTATTTTAAATTCCTTAAATCTGTCTTTTACATACCTAAATGCATTATTATTATCAGTAACTTCTTTATTGACGGATTCGTTTTTGTCTCTAGACGGTATACCATTCTCGAAGATACCATTTTGATAAAATTCGTCGTATAAGCTGTTCCCTGTTTTATATTTAGTACAAAAATCTCTATCGTCAATCTTACCAACTTTTATAGAATTGGCGCGACTTTCTAAAACGTTTTGCAAAAATACTGCACTACTTTTCTTTTCTTTTACTAATATATCACTGATTTCTTGCCCACTTTTAAGATACAATGCATTTAGTATGCTAACATTATTCTCAAAATATTCAACTCTTACGTTATCATCGGTACTAACACGTTTGTTAACAGGCTTAGAATTTCTATACTCTTCACGTTTTCTTATCACACTTTTTAATTCTTTGTCTGCTTTATCTGTATCTGTACAATTGAAATTCTCTAAAACTTTTTCATGCGCTAAGTCACCGTTATCTTCAGCACTTTCCTTACAATATAACTCTGTAATTCTACGGCTGGTAATAACTAAACTAGAAATATCGTGTTCAAAGCCACCATCAACGTCATTTATGTCCTTATCTACTAAACTATCATCACTTTCACCAACGTCTCCTTCAAAACCACATTTTTGTCCGGCAACTTCTTTAGTTCCCTGAACGCTACCTTCAAATCTGGCAACTTTGACGTTTGGTTGGGTCTGTTAGCGTCAGTCGTCGCAGAAGAGTACAACTGGCGCGGAGTGGTGGTCACGGGGGGGTATGAAGCAGCTGCAGGCGGGGGGGCCGGGGGAGGAGAGAGCGGAGCCGGGACCGAGCGATCCGCCGCAAGAGAGGCGGGCTCGGTCGCGGATGTTGAGGATCGAGCGCTCCGGGTCCCACCAGGGTTCGTCGATCTCTTGGCTCTGCGCTGGGTCAATTTCTGCGAGAGAAAAAATTTACTAAGATTACAAATGCAAGATTTTCAATTTAACCCTGTGAGATTACCTACAGGCTGAATGTTGATGATATTCTCGCTTAGGCTGGTTTAGCAGTCCATTGCTGGACATAGACCTCACCCAATATGCGCCATCATGCCTGACACTCTGCGTGATGCATCCATTCTTTGCGAGAATAGCTAGGTAAAATAATTTAACTCAAAGAAACCTAGTAGTAATTCCGCGCCGGAAGGCGTTTGGCCTCGTACGATATAAAGTAACAAAAAGGAGCCATTTCATTCTGGGCCTGGTCCATGTACACTACATAGAAAAATTAGGAAAAAATAGGAGATTACAAGAAAAATACATTTTCATTAATTTGAAGACAAATGCGATGGTACAAGAATAGTTCTTCTGGTAAGTTTTTTACTATTTGAACTCTATTTGCAGGCCGCCATGATGGTTTATATTTGGCGTTTGACATGACATTGACATATTTTTCATGTCATGTTGTTTTATTTGATGTTTTTGGTTTTGTCAGATAAATGTAAGTTGTCAAAATGACATTTCACGCACGTCCATCCGCCATATTTTTGTAGCGCTGTGTGTTGCTCTCTTTGTCGAAGAAAATCTTAATGTACCTTAGAACGAAGTCAATTTAAATAAAATAACCAATTAAATACGTTTACTTTATTGCTTAGCCATATTTTAGAGTAGAGTACACAGTGCAGGCCCAGGCTCCATATATTGATGAAACGTCTCTTTTCTACTGGCATGCCAAAAGCACATAGCGCTGCATTGCTAATGTAGTTTTTGACAAAGGGTACTGAATGGCTCTAGGCGAGGTGTAGTCGTTATAAAGTTCGGTACTTTAAGGTGTGAAGACCTGAAACTTACGATATCTGTAGAACGAATTTTTCCTTCTCGCGTGCGATTCTCCAACTAGCCACCATGTCCGCATCTCGCCTTTGCCCTTTTGAATACAAATCAATTAGTATCAGATGATAAGTAAATAGGTATATTTAGGTACATAACATCTGATCAGCCTCTGTACCATACCTTTAGGTAAAAGGTATGGTGACAAAAGACTTTTCTTTACAAAGGGGAGCTATTATTGTAGGTACGTAGTTTACGATAAAGATCTTGGGTGGATCTATAGCGAAAACTTTAGAAACTTATTAATTTAAATTGAATTAAAATCCCTTTTTTTGTGGCCTGTGGGAGACGTACTCCGAGAATAGCCATTCTACAAACTAATTAACAACTTTACTTTTCTAAAGCAAAAGTAATCGATTGGAAGTTCATGAAGAATCACGATTTAATTTGTTTAAACGAAAAAGCTACCAACGGGTTTTACCAAATCTAACAAACCAATCTCAAATTTGTACTAACACATGGGTAAGTTCTGCAATTTGGCAAACAAAGTAATAATTTCGAATAAATTCCGTAGGCAGCACCTACGCCACAAACAGACCTCGAGGTTGGCAACGCGTGCGTGATGCCTCTGGTATTGCAAGCGTTCATAGGCTACGGTAACGACTTACCAACAGGTGGGTTTGCTTGTCACCTTAGTCGTATAAAACAAAAGAGTTTTTGAAAGAAAGTAGATAGGAGTAGGTTGGCGAGCACGAGCTATCGTTGTTGGGGACGCTGCTGCCCATCCCCTAGCTTTTTTTCCCTTAGTCGCCTCTTACGACATCCACCAGGGCCAAACCGACCACCATACATCAACCTAATCAATGACCTGGTTGTAAAAGAAAGATTATCGAATGCAAATTCCACCTTGATATTGACGATGCCCCTCTCTTTGAAGTGGTATCCGCCATGTTTTTTCAAAAGCGTGTAAGTACTGTGGCTGACGTGGATCTTCTGAGACTCTCCGCTGGACTCCATGCGCGCTGCTGTGTTCACGGTGTCCCCGAATAAGCAGTAGCGAGGCATCTTCACGCCGACCACGCCGGCGGCGCATTGCCCGCTGTGGATGCCTAGTATAAGCATATTAGTTGGGTAAAATAGTCAGTTCGATTAAGTGCCTTACGTGTCAAAGAGAGATAATGTAATATATATAAATGTATATATTTTTATCTGTCAAGTAGCGTTAATCACAGATGGTGAAATAGGCACTCTGTAACTTAATGTGTAGTACCTAGTAGGCACCTTCAACTACTCCATTTAGGAGGCATGTAACTCAACTCTGTCACGCAAGGACTTGATGAAGAAAACTTGTCGGTGGGTGCCAGCTTGCGCCGCGTAGTATGAAACATAAAACTGAATGAATGATCGGCTCGTATTCAGAGACAAGACAGCATTGATCTGTACTTAAATCTCGATTTGAGGCGAGATTCTAATTCTTGAACATTATTTATGTATAGCTTCAATGATCACAGTTCACCTGAGTAAATGCTTATTATGAAACGTCAATCAGACGAAATCGGTGCTTGAGTTTAGATTTGATTAGACATTAATCAAATGACATTTTCGTTCCGTTACACGTCCTTTGATGCATATTTATACTTCACTTTATAGTTCTGTTCTATTTCCACCCTGGCTGTTTGAATTTCTGCGTAAAACGGATCGAAAATTATAAATAAATCAAAATGTAAACGAGAACATTTGAGTACCTACAGATTTGAGACCTGATTCAGCTGAGAGTAGTTTAAGTACCGTTCTTGAATAAAAGCTATGTTTGAGAAGAAATTCAATACTTAAGTAGAGTTCAGTTGATCTGTGATTAAATCTAAGTTTGAGTCGTGTCTCTGAATACGATCCCTAGTATGCAGCATGTCACATGTCCCGGATGGATGTATGAACCGATTGCGACCAAATTGACGTTCCAAATCTATTCGGCACGTTTGCACGCAGGCTAAAGGAATGGTGAAGAGACACAAAATTGATAAACTATTAAGGTTAATAAAACGAAGCAGGAAGGTGATCCGATTGCGAATCAAAAATCGCGAAAAGCTTTTATTAGCTTTTAGAGGTGGTTCGTATTTACGCAACCAGGTTTTTAAACCAGGTTCTCGCATCATACTATACGTAACTGGTACGACTTCACGATACTTAGACGTATTAAAAATACTCAGGTGCGGCGCGCAAGTCCACCGCGCACCCTAGGACGCGGCGCGCCTCGCGGTCGCAACCCGACCTTCCGTCTGGCGGCGTGGCGCGCCCTTGGGTACGAGGTGGACTTGCGTTGTAGAATTGCGCAATGGACTTGCGCAGTGGACTCGCGCGGTCGAAGTAATACTTTCAAGTATTTAGTACCTGGTTTTAGAACCTGGTTCATGTAAAATACGATACGTTACGGATCTGGTACGCGAAATAGCAAGTACGACTCATCTCTATTAGCTTTTATCAGGAAAAATACTACATCAATCTTTAATTACATACTTAAGTAGATTAGGTACAAACAAAAAAGACGAAATATAACTTAATTAGAAATATTCTTTGATAGGTTCTATTTACTACCTCCAAACTTATTTCAAAGGAACTGTGGGTGTAAAATTACTTTACGAGAGTGCTTACTTCAGAAATTACTCTCAATGGGATTAAAGCGTAACATTATGTTGGTACTTTGCGACGACAATAACATTAAGAAGGCCAGAGCGCAACCTTGAGAACTCTTGGCTCTGCGCTGGATCAATTTCTGCGGTACAAAAATGTCTTACTAAGATTACAAATGCTAGATTGCTGATAAATAGAATAAATAGAAATCATTTATTCACACAAACTGTACACAACAACAAGAACAAAAGTATGACACACACAAATACAAAAACCATAGAGGTGGACAGAAAGAGAGAAAACAAGTGTAGGTATGTGCGTGGAAAGCGCTGCCATATACAGTAAAGTATGAAAAGCCCTGAGCTCAGCATGTGCTGCCAACGAGTTAACAGCGCTGATTTTCAGTTCAAGGCTGCAGTGACGTACGATCTGGTAACTATAATAAACATGCGACTATATAATAAGACAATATACAAAGAGTTCTACAAAAAAAAAAACAGAGTGATTGATTCTCTATTAGCCATGTGAGCTTACAGGCTGAATGACATTGCGCAGTGGAAGCGTGCTGGGCCCATAACCTGTTGGGTTTTAGCAGAAAGGAAACCAGGAATAGAATGGATTATCACCGATTATCTTTATATTTGTGAACGAAAAATACAATAAAAACCAAACAGACAGACTTGACAAAAAGTGCTACCAATGACATTGACTTTAAAAAAAAATAAAAAAATGTTTATTTCGGACGACTAAAATCCATAATTTGTTAGTAAAATTATATAAAAGAACTTATAATTAGGGTTAGTACTTAATGCTAAATAATTAAACATTTCAGTAGATCACTCTCCTCACGAAGCAGTGCCACGTGGTAGAGGTGATCCTGCCAGCAATCGTTTGAAGGATGATATTGGGGCTATCACGCACTCTGCGCATCAGGGATGTGGTCTTTTTACGGAGAATTGCAGCAAACCCATCCGTCTCGTATTCTGCAAACATCCCTGATGCACTGCAGAAACGCGGCAGCCCCAACATCATCCTAAAAATATTGTTGTACTGGACACGCAGGGTCTCTAGCGGTCGCCTAGTGTAGTTAACCCATAGATTCCCGGTGTAGAAACTTTGACAGTATGCTTTAAATAGCGTTAGTTTCACTTCTTCTGTACACCGGGAAAATGTTGTTTATACCATTCTAACAAAATATGATTCTCGCTTAGGCTGCTTTAAGGCTCGTATTCAGAGACAAGACTCGAGCATTGATCTGTACTTAAATCTCGATTTGAGGCGAGATTCTAATTCTTGAACAGTATTTAAGTATAGATTCAATGATCACAGTTCACCTGAGTAAATGCTTATTCTGAAACGTCAATCAGACGAAATCGGTGCTTGAGTCTAGATTTGATTTGACATTAATCAAATGACATTTTCGTTCCGTTACACGTACTATGATGCATATTTATACTTCACTTTATAGTTCTGTTCTATTTCCACCCTGGCTGTTTGAATTTCTGCGTAAAACGGATAGAAAATTATAAATAAATCAAATGTAAACGAGAACATTTGAGTACAGATTTGAGACTCGATTCAGCGGAGAGTAGTTTAAGTACCGTTCTTGAATAAAAGTTATGTTTGAGAAGAGATTCAATACTTAAATAGAGTTCAGCTGATCTGTGATCAAATCTATGCTTGAGTCGTGTCTCTGAATACGAGCCTAACAGTCCAGTGCTGGACATCGACCACGCCCAATATGCGCCATCATGCCTGACACTCTGCATGATGCATCCATTCTTTGCGAGAATAGCTAGGTATAATATTTTAACTCAAAGAAACCTAGTAGTAAGCCTACGGATCGTGCCCTTTATGGATTTTACACACTACAACGGATCATAATATATCATGATAGCGACCACGGAAGACCAGCGCTTTGGTATGATCTGCTCTGCCCTAGCACATGCTGAGTGATGGCCTTTTTTGTTACCATGATGTTGACTGGCCTCATAGCTCAGTTGGTAGTAACTCTGCCTCCTGCGCTAGAGGTCGCGGGTTCGATTCCCGCACTGGACAAACATTTGTGACTAACACAGATGTTTGTTCTGTGTCTGGGTGTTAAATATATATCTATTATGTATATCAGTCTCTGGTACCTATAGTACAGACTATGCCTAGTTTGGGATCAGTTGACCGTGTGAATATGTCCGGAATATTTATATTTATTTATTTAATTGCATTTTTTGTATTGTATTATGTTAAGTCTGATTGTATTGTGGTAACAAAATAAGCGTTTTTCTATTCTATTCTATTCTAATATGAACGTAACCGTATCGGCACATGAAAAGCATTGCTTATTCTAGGCAAAGATTCGTTCATATTCCTCTGGTTGGATAATGTCGCGGCGTATTTCATGTTAATTTGACTGTAATAGAGCTCATTGTAATTAAGGTTGACACACGCCTAACATCACACTCTCATTCACTTCAAATCATCTTCATATTACTTAGATTCATTATTTATGAAACGGATTCAAGACGGCGGAGTAGACGCGCTAACGGTAATCCTACATTCTATCCTACTGTCCTACCATCTTATCCTACCTCTTACTAATATAATAAATGTGAAAGTTTGTGAGGATGTTTGGATGTTTGTTGTTCAATCACGTGCAACGGCTCAATCGATTTCGATGAAACTTGAAATAGATAGAGTTCTTTACCTAGAATATCATTAGGTAAAGGCTACTTTTTTGCCAAGGTATCACGCGAGAAAGCCACGGCCGCAAGCTAGTATAAATATTATAATATAAATATAACGCACGGCAGTGCAAGACACGTGATGTATTAGGTACGTGTCATTGTGGCATTAATTTTGCACCAAACATTATATAATTCTTGGTACCCCAAGCACCAATACCTAATTTTTTCTAGTACTTACCAATCCTGATGTTCAGTCTCGCGGTCCGGATCTTAGGCACCGCGTCCAACACATGCAGCGCTAGGGAGGCAACTTCGGCCGCATGTCGGGAACACCGCTCTGGCAGACCTCCTACCACCATGTATGCGTCTCCTATTGTTTCCACCTAGACGAGAAAATCAGTTTCTATTCATTATACAGGGTGAAAATGAGATCTTCAATTATTATTTTTTGAGTGAGTAGTTTGCCAGATCTCTTTCAAAGTCAAAGTCAACGTCAAAAGGCATTTATTTCAATAAAATCACTAGGATCACTTTGAAACGTCTTAGAAACTAGGTGAAGCTATGCCTGTTCCTCGCGACCAAGCCTAGAAGAATCAGGCAACAAACACGACGCGCGTGCCTATCATTTTTTTGGATGATCCTTTTTCACAAAATGGAATTTAAAGCTTCAGTGTGGTGCCGATCGAACTTGGTGAGGCTCAAAAGAAAAGTAATCTAATTATAATCCTTAATAAATAAGAGCTTATAAAAATGTGAAAAAAAAGAAGACAAATGTGAGCCTCAACAAAAGATCTAAGGGCAGCACACGCTACACTTGATGAAATATGTACCTAATGCTTATATAAAATTAAATAATACTTAAAATATGATGCAAGCAAAAACTGTAAAGACACTGCAAAATGGCATTTTAGCTGTCGAGGGGCAGAGCGACTTCAGGCCATGCGGTTTTATCATTTGTATAATCATTTAGTTTATAGTACGCTTTCTTAATAAGATTATTCTTTATGTACACTTTAGTGTTTACTTTTTTCAGTGATCGTTCGATTTTTGCTAAGAACAGTTGTGTCACCCGCGACCGCGCGTACCGACAGTGTAAAGTGCTAACGCATCACAACAAAGCCGTCGCGACACGGCCGACCTTGATGATGACTCAGTTATTCATCGTGTAAGGCACGTACGCGGGCGACTAATCAAATTGTTAAGGCGAAGATATTTTCTTTAACAATGGATACACCATCTAAAGACGGCAGAATAAAACTGCAGACAGAAACTGAGCATCTATTGTACAGCCGTTTCAAAGAAGAAAGGCAAGAGCGGGAAAAACTCCAAAGCCTTGTAGATGACTTGAGAAGTCAAATAGAAATTCTACAGCAACAGCTGAAATGTGTGATGGAGACCAACTCCACGATACCAGCTTCTTCAAACATGGAAAGTTCTTCTCAGCGTGTTGAGTATGCCACCGATGAGGAAGAACTAGCGAAAGAAACAGAGTGGATTAGAACAAAGACCAGGAAGAAAAGAAAATTGAACACTTCACCCACACTCTCACCAACAGGAAACCAAACTGAAACTACAGAAAAAATAAAAAAAGTTCCCTCGCCACCGCCTATTATTGTAGATGGCGTGGAAAACTACCAGAACTTCTATGACTACTTGTCAATGAACCAGCCTGCTGGTACCTTCAAAATTAAGATGCTAAGTGGTGATAGTGTCAAAATAAATGCTTGTCATGATGAAGCGTATAGAGCTATAACTAAGTCCCTGACTGAAAACAATTGTCTCTGGCATTCTTACGAAAACAAGCAAGAAAGGCCAATCAGAGTGATGGTGAAAAAACTGCCCTCTACTTGTAGACCAGATAGAATAATTGAAGACCTGAAAACAAAGGGTTTCCAGATTGAAGATGCGGTGAGCAAATTAAGCTGGAAAACCAAGGAACCGTTAAATATGTTCATGCTTACCTTCAGCAACAACGAAGATATAAGCAAAATTTACGAGATAAAGTTTATACTGGGGTGCATGGTCGATGTACAGCCCCTCAGATCGCCAAAGCTGATCCCTCAGTGCAAAAGATGCCAGGTTTACGGACATACACATAAGTATTGCGCCAAAGAGCCTAGATGTGTTAAATGCACAGGCAATCACTTAACCATAGACTGCAAAAAACCCGCAGACCAAAAGCCAAAATGTGTGCATTGCGGAGAACCACACCCAGCTAACTATAGAGGTTGTGTGATTGCCAAAGAAATGCAGAAAATGAGGAACAAGGCTGCCAAGAAACCATTAGCCAGTCGCCAACAGCAGGTAGCTGGAATAGTGGTAAGTGATAAATCACCTATAACTAATCACCCTAACACAAGGCCCATAAGTGCTGCCACTAAAAAAGTGTCCTACGCTCAAGCGGCTGCCAGAAATACTACAGGTGTCCAACACAATGAGCAACCTAGCAATTCAAATAGCAATAAGTTAGATGAAATTCTGAAGCTCATGACAACATTTGACGTGCGTTTAAACACAAATAAGTTAAACCACCTAACAAAACAACTAAAGAGACAAATACAATCCTTCATTGACAGCTCAACTACCAGCTATCTTACACAGCTAACTAATAATCGTAGCACAAACTATTCGCTCTGGAAAGCCACAAAAAATTTGAAACGGCCTATGACTCAGATTCCACCATTAAAAGAGGACAACGGGAACTGGGCCGTCAGTAATGAACAGAAAGCTAAAATATTTGCAGAGCATCTAGAAAACACCTTCAAACCGAATGATGGTCATACAAACGATCCTGGTCTGTCTGACCTCACGACATATTATGATGAGTCAGATGAACAACTTTACATACCATCTGTCTCACCGAGAGAAGTCCTACGTGAAATCAATAAAAATATAAACCCAAAAAAAGCGCCGGGTTTTGACCTCATATCCGGCGAAATCTTACACAGTCTTCCAAGAAAGGCTTTAGTTAAGCTAACAAACCTTATCAACGCTGCACTAAGGCTGAAATATGTGCCAGACTTATGGAAAGTAGCTGAGGTAATAATGATTGCTAAGCCGGGAAAGCCACCTCGAGATGTAACATCCTACAGACCGATTTCCCTTCTACCAATCATGTCAAAATTGTTCGAAAAACTGTTACTAAAAAGACTGAAACCAATATTAGAAGTCAAGAATCTGATTCCAGACCACCAGTTTGGATTCAGGGAAAAACACTCTACGATAGACCAGGTACACAGGATCTCAAAGACAATCGAGAAGACCCTAGAAGATAAAAAAGTATGCGCTACCATATTCTTAGATGTAGCTCAGGCTTTTGATAAGGTATGGCACAAAGGCCTTATACTAAAACTAAGAAAAATACTACCCAAGCCATACGCGGATATTATAGAATCGTACATATCTGACAGAGTTTTTAGAATCAGACAAGAAGATTCCTACTCTAACATTAAAGAAATAAAAGCTGGGGTGCCACAGGGAAGCGTATTAGGCCCGGTCCTGTACCTTTTATATACCAGTGACATCCCTGAACTAGAAAATAACACAATTGCGACCTTTGCTGATGACACGGCTATAATGGCTGTTGGAAGCACTCATGCAGAAGCGTCAGAAAAGGTCCAAGTAGCTGTTAACAAAATCCATGACTGGACAAAGAAATGGAGAATAAAGCTCAATGAATCAAAATCGATTCACGTTAACTTTTCAAATAAGAAAGAGCAGTACCATCCTATATTTATCAACCATAAGCGCATACCCTATGAAAATACGGCCAAGTATTTAGGCATGACGCTTGACGCCAAGCTACGCTGGAAGGCCCACGTCAAGAAGAAAAAAGACGAGTTAGAGATACGATACAAACAGATGTACTGGCTGCTTGGAAGACAATCTGCCCTCTCAGTACATAACAAAATTATACTATACAAACAAGTCCTGATGCCAGTATGGACTTATGGTATCCAGCTATGGGGCTGTACCAAAAAAAGTAACATCCTAATCATACAACGGTTTCAAAACAAAGTACTCAGGGATATTGTGAATGCACCCTGGTACGTAAGAAACGAAGACCTGCACCGGGACCTCAACATTGACTTCGTCGACACAGTCATTAAAAAATATGCAGAAGCTCACGAACGTAGACTTCATCACCATGTGAACGTCGAGGCAATCCAGCTCCTCGACAACACAGACATAGTGAGAAGACTCAAAAGGACTAAGCCTTTTGAGTTAGTGTAGTGTAAAATAAAAAATAGTGAAATGTAGTGTACGTGATAGTGACTACTTATAAAGAACACAATAACAAAGTGTCTTCCCCTTAAATAGAAACTGTAAGAAAAGTGCTATTGGACACATTCTTAGTTATAATTTACTTTATAAAACTATGTCAAAGTCAAATTACTTATTAGCCTACTTGGCTAGATTGTAATAATATGTGGAGTATAATAAATATTGTACTCTGGGAATAACAAAAAAAAAAAAAAAAAAAAAAAAAATGTACACTTTAAATCTTCTAATAGGAAGTTGCGTCGCGTTTACCGGAAGTTTATTATAAAATCTTACCATATTCCCCATAAAAGACTACTTTTACTTTTTGTAATGCACAATTTATTTTTGTTTCTTTTGTTAATACTATGCACATCACTTTTTTCTTAAAGCTAGCTAAGCTCTAAGCTTTAGGGGGGAGGGGTTCGGCAGGCAACGCATTAGCAATGCTCCATGTGTTGCTGATGTCAATAGGCGACGGTATGGCCGTAAGCCTGTTTGCCTCCGTATAACATAAAAAAAAATACCTCCATACAACGAAGTTGTCTAGTATGGTAGCCGTTGTACGAAGAATCAAAACATCAAAACATTGTCAACTACGTACCTTATAAACGTTGTAGTGGGATATGATAGCGTCACAGCAGGTGTACAGATCATTCAGTATCTCCACGACCTGTGAAATAAAATATCAATGCATAAACGTTACGTTACGTCACACGACGTCTCATAATCGTGTACATTAATTAATTTTTATACTACCTGCTCGTCAATGGCATATTATGTGTCATGCAAACCTTTCCTAAAGTAAGTCATTACAGCCCTACGGTCTAGCCGGGTCATAATGTTGTACTGAATTTCATTATTTCCCATGGGACATAATGTGATTTGAATTTGGAATGCAACCCATGTAGTCGTGCTTGATCGAGGTTGGTTTCAAAAATATTTGGGTGCAATGAGATTTTTTTCTAATTAGGCTGTATGTTATCATTTTCTTTGCACTGCCTACAAATTAAAAAAAGAAAAACATGAAAACTTTTAACGAAATTCATTTTCACCCGCGCACGAAGAAGGATTTATTTGAATGTCGAACTGACCACTACAGAATAGACTACAAAAAAAGAAAAAAAGGCGACAAGCGCTCAAACTGCTGTGCTGTTATCTACACCGAAATTCAGTTTCGATTCGAATAAACTTCAAAAAATGTCAAGTGACGACGAAAGTGATTTTGATTTGACTCCAGAATGCATACAATCTGAAGCCTCTGGTATAGTTGGAAACTTACTTCCAGAAAAATCATTTCTTTCTACTTAACAGTCATTGTTTTCAATTGCCTCGCAGAAAGTATAAAAAGTAGAGTATGCATCGCGGGCTTAAATGTGTATTTATTTGTCTTGGGCGATCTTGAACCCTTGGTTCAATATAGCGCCCTTGACATAATACACTACTTTAAGCCCTTGTTGCATAATCTACTATTATATAATTGTTTTAAAGCCGTGTTCATACGTCGACAGATATATTATATATATGTATACCACAATAAAATCGCTAGCCCCTCAAAGTACATCTGAAAATTGAATTGACTTTATCCAGAGAACGTAAGGATCATTTTGATATACTTTTTTTGCTGTAGGTTTTCAGACGACGAGATATATTTGTATAAGATAAAACAAAAGACATTCCAACTTGGGCGACATTTTAGCCATTCGTAAGGCCCTGTGGATGAAACTGTTCAAAAATCAATTGTTTGCACCACTCAATCTTGAACCAAATCACACTCGCTATTGGCTCGGAGATTAATCATGGGCAGGATATAAAAGAAAGATTATCGAATTTACTATACCAATAGATACAACGCAAACTTCACTTATCATAATTCTGAGTTTTTTTTTTTTTTTTTTTATACACCTGAAGTGGCAAGCAAGCATACGGCCTACCTGTTGGTAAGCGGTTACCGTAGCCTATGAGCGCTTGCAATACCAGAGGCATCACGCACGCGTTGCCGACCCCGAACCCCCTCCCCCCCTAAAGAGCTCTGACAACCTTACTCATCGCAGGAACACAACACTATTTGAAACAAATATTGTTATTTGGCTGCGATATTTTGCAAGGCGGAGGTACCTCACCAGGCGGGCTGCTCCAATTCAGAACGAGAAAATGTCGCAGTGCCCTACCTCCTCCTACAAAAAAATATATTCAAATTGACGCCCTGAACTGACATCTTGCTATGTGTTCAGAACAACTTGCTCATAGCTACGCATTCGTAGAGGCTCTACGAAAAATATACAATACAATTTTGCGTAGCATCTCTACGAATCTGGATATTGATACTTATATAATATCTACATTCATCATCATCATCATCATTTCAGCCGTACGACGTCCACTGCTGAACATGGCCTCCGCCACAGACAGAGCAAATTCCTTATCATGTGGGGGGATTTGCCCATACTCACCACGCTGGGCATGCGGGTTGGCGAGCGCAGTTAGAGCTATCGTTGTTAAAATGCGGGACGCTGCTGCCCATCCCCTAGCTTTTTTCCCTTAGTCGCCTCTTACGACATCCGCGGATAGGTAGATATAGAGGGGCCTATTCTTTAGCCGCGGCCACCACGGTCTATCGGTATATCTACATTATATGAATATAAATAATACCTAATCAGTTGATATGATAAATAATAAACAGGGTGTCACGAGATTATTATTTTTCTTCTACATTTGATGATATTTTGAATAATTCCGGGCCGATCAGCTAATTAACTACGATTGAATAAGTTGGTGTCTGTTGCGTCTAGAGAAACCAATTACTCAATTCTACAGTTACTAATTGGAACTGAGTTATGAGTCCCAGACAATAACAGTATAACCTATTCTACAAATTTTAATAATGGCCATACATCAGCAACATCTTCACATAGTTGAATTTTAGTGTTAATTACGATAAGTTACGATAAGTTAAATAGTTCACATTACTCTAGTTATTTCATCAAGTCGAAAGCTAGAGTTCGTTAGTGAATAGGTACATTGTAGCTCTACACAATCTAAGAGTAGCTTCGTATGTTCGTTGCTATGTAAGGCTTTATCAAGTAGCATCTATTGTGATTTCTACATAGTCAGGTAGAACTTCTTAATCACTTTCAGGAGCTGAAGTTTCACCGACGGTCATGGGCCCTTATCAGGCCCACCATACCTCAACCTGGTCACTGACCTAATACCGAATGACCAAGAAAGGATCAGTGACACGACAAGCAAGCAGTATTCGTAAACCAATAATGCCTTACCAGTTAATATACGCAATTTTCGAGGTAGGTAACAATTGGGTAGTCCTTTCATATAACTTCGTGTGGGTAACGCCTAGGGTTTTCAATACATGTAGGGGTTAATTTCATAGATACCTCCTACTAGTTATTAGTTACCTAGTCTTGAGTAGGTACTCGTTTGTTATACAGACAACGTTCACCTGTTATGTAGGTAAATTTGTATACAAGGTGATTCATAATATGTATGCTGTCCCGAACGAGGGTTAGAACGAAGGTTACAAACCCAACTAGCAAGTTAAAAAAAAAAATCAAAAGTTTGTTACGACTTTTGAAAATTCGACAAAAAAACACTATGCTAAAATTACCTGTTTTGGGAAAATCAGATCAAACTCAATTATTCAGCTGTTTTAGGTGGCAATCTTGATGTCGAACTTCTCGTATGTTTAATAATTAGTTATAATGATGATAAAAATACCAAAATCAGTTAATATTTAAAAGTTCAGGAATCAAAAAAATTGCCCAAAATTTTTTTTTTAGAATAAGCCCCTTTCTGGATATTTCACCTACATATTATGAATTACCTTATATGAAGTCAAAAACATAGTTAGAAAGTGTTTATTTCAATAAAATTACCAGAAACTAGGTGAAGCTACGCATGTTCCTCGCGACCAAGTCTAGAAGAATCAGGCGACAAACACGGCTTGGTACCTATCATTTTTTTGGTCCTTTTTCACAAAGTGGAATGTCGAGCTTCAGTGTGTTGCGGATTGAACTAGGTAATGCTCAAAAGAAAAATAAGCAGGTATTAAATATAAGCTTATTCAAATGTGAAAAAATTACCAATGCTTCAGCAAATAACGTACATATACTTACTATAAATTTAACCGATAAATTCTAAACCTATTTATCTAAATCTATCTAGAGGCCGATATGGAATAACTACGATAAATATATGTATTTGAAGAGGACGTTACCCTGAAGACTTTTGAAGTACATGCCTTGAATTGATAAATAAAATCGCTTAGGGCCTTTTTATACATCGGTGGACGAGTGGCTGGTGGAATAATAAAATAAAAGCAAACAAATCGTTGTAGCAATAGAGTAGGTAACGTTGATAAATGGACATTTCAAAACACACCTTTGAGCCTCGTCTTATTCGATCGGTACCACAATGAAGCTCTACATACCATTTTGTGAGAAGGATCATCGAAAAATGATTGGCACCAAGCCATGGTTGTTGCCTGATTCTTCTAGGCCAGGTTGCGAGGAAAAGGCGTTGCCTCACCTAATTTTTAAGATGTTTCAAAGTAATCTTTGTGATTTTATTGAACTAAAAGAAGATTTTATTGAAAGGTTTTAAGAAAGAAAAATATTTAATTGAAATCGAAAGGAGCCTCTATAAAAGGCACACTTTAATTCGTACAACACATTTGTTCTTCTACCAAGGGTCATTGGCTCTTTTTATAGCCACCATATCTCAACAATAACCTTTAAACCTAAACCTTCTATATTCTACTTACAAAACCATTCAATATTTACGCATACACTACCACTAAATCATTGTCCGACGGATGGCGCTAAGAGCCGGGACACAGATAATCTAGTCCGGCTCTTGACGCTCCACCTCAAAGTTATTAGGTGGCTCTCCATCTGAGTACACATTTGAAGCTTATTGAAATATCCTTTCCCTCCTTCCGCCACGACGCATAGCCTTACCTACTACCGAACCACACTGACCTTAATTTAATTTCACCTACCAACTTAAATATATTTTCTACGTAATCCTAATCATTTAAGTACAGATATGTTGTAGTAGTAAGAACCTATGTGATGTACTTAGATATTAGTTACCTATGTTCTCTTTTTTTTCTCAATAAATAAATATTACTAAATATTACAATGACCTTCGTTTAGGATGACCAAAACAGAACCACTGACACGCACGACAAGCAAGCCACTGAAATAAACACCTTTTGACTTTTGACATTATGTCTACTATGCAGCCGAAACGCAGCGAACCATGTTGTTAGGTACAATTATATTTTTAACCGACGCAAAAAGAAGGAGGTTATCAAGTCGGTGAGTATGTATGTATGTTTTTTTAATATTTGTATTGCTATTACTCCGTAGCCGTACCCCAATAGATTTATTTTACTAAATTTTTAACAAAATCGAAGGTGCTTTCACTTAAAAAAATCATGTCGAACCACGCACCTGGTGTTGGTTATTTTTTTAGTTTTTAAAACGTTATTATGTTTCATTTATTATTTAAAGTTAAGGACTTACCTAGTAATTCAAAATAAATAATACCCACGGATCTCGGCCGGTACCCTTAACTTTAAGGTTTTGCGTAGGCAGTAGCTTATATAGACGGTCAGGAAGAATTGGTTCAAAATAATGTAAATGCTGTCTGCCTTGAACGGCAATAAGACTTCGGGTACCTAAGCCTCTCATGTTTATTTTATCAGGTATTTATCGTCTGCGATTTGGTCCTATTTTAATATTATAAAGACGTAAAATATGTTTGCATTTTAGTATGCAGGGGTAATCTCTGAATTAATAAAAACAATCTTTCACTAATACAAGTTTGTTGTTTGTGAGTGTTGAGTTTAGAATTGTATATCATGCCATAGCCTAGTTTGTAATAATAAAAAAAAAAAGTTATTGTTTTTGCTCGGTAGAGGCGCTAGTTTTGCCTCGGCCATTCTTCTTGTATTACGTTGTAGTGAAATATCGGTACAATATAGTTGTAATAGAATTTTTTGCAGTTTCTTATTCCTAACTTCCTAAAAGCATTAAAACTAATAGGTTATGGGACCAGTGTATAAAAAGTTGTAAAGAGCAGTGAACCAGGTACAAATAGTAGTTTGCCGGCCGGCACATAACCTCAACAATGGAGGTGCGTCCAAGCGTGGTGGAACGTTTTGATGGAAATAACTTTCGCCAGTGGAAGTTCCAGATCAAATGTGCTTTAAAGGCAAAGGGCATTGATATAACTAAGCCAAAACCCGAGAATAATAGTGAAGAATGGTTGAAAAACGATGGCATGGCAATGTTTATTATCACGTCAGCAATGGAATACAGGCAGATTGCCTTGATAGAAAACTGTGAAAGTGCTGCTAAAATCATGGAGAAATTAGAATCTATATATGAGCAAAAGTCAGAATTCAATAAGATGATGATCCATGAAAGATTTTACCAGTTCAAGATGAATCCATCCGACAGCATGGCACAACATATATCCAAAGTTGAAAGCTTGGCTCAACAGCTGAACGATAGTGGAGAAAAGATAAGTGACACAGCTATAATCACCAAAATAATCAGTACATTACCATCAAAGTACCGCTCTTTGCGACAAGCTTGGATGTCACTTGATTCGTCTCAGCAAACAATTCACAATCTCACAGCTCGACTTATGGATGAAGAAGCCAGCTTGACCACAGAAGAACAGAATGAAATAGCGCTTGTTGCTGCCCAACAGAAAGAAAAGCCAGCTAACACTCAGAATAATCATAATACAGGACACCGCTTTATATGTTACAATTGTAACAAGCGAGGTCATTTTGCCAAGGACTGTCGTGCCAAGAAATACACTGCAAACGAGCACAGTAATATGTTGGCATTCCACGTAGAAGAAATGGCAAATATTGCGGCTGAGTCCTATAATGATGTGTGGCTACTCGACAGTGGGGCATCTGTGCACATGACATTCAGAAAAGATTTTTTCTTGGACTTGGAGCTGTTTAGTGATGATAATGATAGAATTGTGAAATTAGGAAACCAACAAAATCTTAAAGTACACGGAATAGGCACAGTGATGTTTAAAAAATTTATAAATGGACATTGGGAACAAAATGTGCTAAATGAAGTCATTTATGTGCCTGAACTATGTAGGAACTTATTTTCTGAAGGTGCTGTCATGCGATTAGGTTTTGTCATTATAAAGAAAAATACAACTGCTCTAATTTATAAAGACAATAAAGTGGTACTAAGTGCAACACAAAAACCAAATAATTTGTATGAAATGAACTTCAAAACAATAATAAGTGTGGATTGTAATACAGTGCAAATACCTCAGAACAGTTTGAGAATGTGGCATGAAAGACTTGGACACTTGAACATAAAAGAAGTTAAAAATATGGCTAAAAGTGGACTAATAAAGTGTGAAGACAGTGATGTTGAAAAGTTTATCTGTGAAGCTTGCATGTATGGAAAACAAAGTCGACTTCCATTCCATACATCACACCGGGGTGAGCTGAGCCCTGGAGATTTGGTCTATAGCGATGTCTGTGGGCCAATGAGTGAGTCTTCTGTTCAAGGTATGAAGTATTTTGTCCTATTCAAAGATGCTGCCTCAAGTTTCCTACAAGTGTTCTTTATGCAACATAAAAGTGAAGTTCTCGATCACTTTAAGGTTTTTAATGCCACTGTGCAAAACAAGTTCGGTCACAATGTCGGCATTTTACACACTGATAATGGTAAAGAGTATGTTAACAACAGTTTCAAAGACTTTCTAAACCATAATGGCACAAAGCATGAATGTACTGCCCCATATACAGCACAGCAGAACGGCAGAGCAGAAAGAGAGTTACGTACCATAGTTGAGAGTGCTCGTTCTATGCTTCATGGGCGTGGTCTACCTTTGAACTTATGGGCAGAGGCAGTTGGGTGTGCAGTTTACTTACTCAACAGAACAACCTCTAGTCAAAAACCAAATAAATCACCGATTGAAATCTGGTCTGGTGAAAAACCAAACCTTCAACTACTCAAGATATTTGGTTCCTGTGGCTATGTTCATGTTCCTGATGCATGTAGAACTAAGCTTGAAAGAAAGAGTAATAAGATGATTTTAGTTGGCTATGAAAATCAGAACTACAGAATGTATGATTCAAATACAAAGAAAATCAAAGTGTCACGAGATGTTATTTTTGATGAAAGTGAACCCAAAGGTACTTCCAAGATACCGGTGTTTGAAATTGATGAACCAAATTGTGATGATGAACCAAATTATGATCAGTCTCCAATGCCAGAGGCACCATCTGTTCCAGGATCCCCGCAGTCACTGGCAGAAGACCCACAAAGTGATACCAGTTTGCGAAGTTGTGATGATTACAATGATGTTACTTATGAACCATCGCAGGAGGTCAATGATACTTCAGGGGAGACAAACATCAATTTGAGACCGAGAATAAATAGACAATTTGATGCTTACTTAACTGAATATAGTGAACCTTCAACTTATGAAGAAGCAATCAATTGCTCAGAATCTGTAAAATGGAAGATGGCAATAGAAGAAGAGCTGAAGGCTCATGAAGATAATCAGACATAGTCCATTATTGACAAGGCAAATATCATTTATAAAAAGCCGATCACTTCAAAATGGGTGTTCAAAATAAAAAGAAACAAAGATGGTGAAGTCGAAAGGTACAAAGCCCGGCTGTGTGCTCGAGGTTTCACCCAGATAAAAGATGTAGACTACACGGAGACATTTGCCCCGACAACTAGATATGACTCGATCAGAATTGTACTTAGCTTGGCTGCAAAGTACCAGTATGAAATATTACAGTTTGATGTGAAGACGGCATTTCTATATGGGGAACTTGAAGAAGAAATTTTAATGGAGATTCCAGAAGGAGTAGTTGCTGGAAATGGTAAATTGTGCAAACTTAACAAGTCTCTTTATGGACTTAAGCAGGCCTCTAGATGTTGGAACACTAAGTTTACAAATTTCCTGAAATCATATGGTTTCGTTCAGTCAGAATCTGATCACTGTGTATTTACCAGTCACCATAATAATGAAAAAGTTTTATTGATATTGTATGTGGACGATGGACTTATATTTGCTTCTAACAAGGAAACTTTGAATCTGGTCATTGATGTTTTAAAATCAAGTTTCAATATTAAAGTTTTGGATCTCAATTATTTTGTGGGCTTAGAAATTAATAAAACGGATCAGTCCATTCATATAACACAGAAAAATTATATAGAACAAATAATTAGAAGATTCAAGATGTCTGATGCAAATTCATGTTCTACACCAGTAGACTGCAATGTTACTTTGATGAACTGCAATGAGAATGAAATTGTAAATTTTCCTTATAGAGAGGCAGTAGCGTCATTGTTATTTTTGGCTTCGGCATCTCGTCCAGATATATCATTTGCTGTAAATTTAATAAGCCGTTTCGTAAATAATCCAAGCCCAGAGCATGTTCAAGCTGTAAAGCGTGTGATTAGATATTTGATAGCAACAAAAGACATGGGCATAGAGAACAAAGGCAATGTTGAGTTGATAGGTTATTCTGACTCGGATTATGCAAGTGATACAGAGTCTAGGAAATCAACCACAGGATATCTTTTCTTGATGAATAACGGTCCTATTACTTGGGCAAGCCATAAGCAACAAACCATTGCATTATCCACAATGGAAGCAGAATTTATGGCAGCTTGTGATGCAACAAAAGAACTTTTATGGTTGAACCACTTCTTGTCTGATTTAGGTGAATCTCAAAAATGTATTTTATATATTGATAACCAAGCTGCTATAAGGTTGATAAGTGTCCCTGTATATCATCAAAGATCAAAGCATATAGATATAAAATATAAGTTCATACGTGAAAAGGTAGAGCAAGGTTTCTTGATTATCAAATATGTGTCAAGCTCGAATCAATTAGCTGATTTTCTTACAAAATCACTAACTCAGCCAAAATTTCGCCATAACAGAGACCAAGTTCTTTATTAACTTAAAATATTATAAAATAACTTGTTTAATAGTGAGGAGTTAAATAATACAGTAAGCATGTGTTATTTAACATTTTATTGTGTATAAGTTTTATATAATTATAAGTTTTTTTGAAACCATGCTAATCCCAATAAGTAATGTAGGTTAGCATGTTAGATGTATCGAGTATAATTTTGGTAGAGTCAATGTAACATTCTAAATTTTCTTTCCTTACTTTTATAATAGTTTGCTGTAATTGAACTGATAGTTAAAGCTTTAGTAATGTTCATTATTCAGATAAACACTATAGGTATATAACTGATATAAAATTAAGGGGAGTGTTGAGTTTAGAATTGTATATCATGCCATAGCCTAGTTTGTAATTAATAAAAAAAAAAAGTTATTGTTTTTGCTCGGTAGAGGCGCTAGTTTTGCCTCGGCCATTCTTCTTGTATTACGTTGTAGTGAAATACCGGTACAATATAGTTGTAATAGAATTTCTTCTAGTTTCTTATTCCTAACTTCCTAAAAGCATTAAAACTAATAGTGAGTTACTCACTTATCACCGGTGAGTGGTGAAAACTGAATAGATTGCCGGTTTTTGTAGGGGCGCTCAAGAATAATTTATTAATTCAATTAATAAAGTTTTTAAAAGTCGTAGGGCGTCTACTGTGAATACTGTTAATAAGCAACGCTGCTACCCATCCCCTAGCCTTTTTCCCTTCGCCTCTTAAGTCATTCATGGGCCTATTCGTCAGCCGGGTCACCACAGTTTGAAACATTCAAATCCCGATCAAGCATCTTACCTGTTTACAAACAGTCATACCTGCATAGGCGTGTTCGTCGCTGCCAGCTTAGTGAAGCCAACAATATCACTGAAGTATACGGTGACGCATTCAAAGCTCTCAGCTTGCACTCTTTCTCCTCTCTTCAGGGCTTCTGCAACTGTCCTGTTTTGAAAAAAAAAGTAGAAATATCCAAACAACTAAAACAGATTCTTCTTTGCGGGTCAGACCACTCCTGCGATATTAAAAGGCGCGCAGGAAGGGAAAACGCGCATGTCACCAGTTCACGTAAGCATCCTGCGAATATTATAAATGCGAAAGTATGTGAGGATGTTTGTATGTTTGTGGTTCAGTCACGCCGTAACGGATCAATACAATTTATTTTTCAAATTAGCTGTTTTTAATATTTTTGTCCTTAAAAGTCAATTAAACGTACCTACGAGAAGTTCGTCATCAAGATGATTATTATTATTATTATTTATTAGTGTTTTTTCCATGAAAAATGTTGAACATCCAAAAGACTAACAAACTTTATTGCCAATTGGGTGTAGAATAAGCCAATTTCGGGATAGCATTCATATTATCAACCTACCTTGGCAGCATCCTGTTGAGAAGGTCATCAGTCTTGCGTTTCTCCAAAAGCAGCTGATCGGTCCTGGCTGCTACCAGCGACTCCAGGTTGGACGCGTACTTCTCCATCATGGCGAGCATGTTGTCGAATATGTTTGTTTTCCTGTACATAAAAATGCTAATGCAATTCTTCGCTATAAATCAATAAAATGGCACCCAACAGTCACGTATCCTAGAGTATTGACTCCACACTAGAATTTCCATGGGTATCAGAAACAACGAGTACCATGGTATCACAACATCCAGACCCGGAAAAAACATTTGCTGATCATGCAAACACTTGTCCCGCAACGGGAATCGAACCCTTACGTCTCCTTCAGCCTGAGTGCAATCGGCCGCAGATCAGCTCGTCAGTCAGGCCGCTTGCTCAAGCAAAATGTGGCCGTAAGGCGCTCCTAGATTCTATAGGAAAGCTTATTACATCCCAGCATGCATATCCTTCAGCCAGAGTCGGACCAGCCGCAGATCAGGCAGTCTGTAAGGCCTCTCGGTCCAGTAAAAGTTTACACCAGTATGCACTCTTATGTTCTAAAAGAAAAGCTTCTTACATCCCAGTATGCATATCCTTCAACCGGAGTTGGACCAGCCGCAGATCAGGCTGTCTGTAAGGCCTCTCGGTCCAGTAAAAGTTTACACCAGTATGCACTCTTATGTTCTAAAAGGAAGACTTCTTACATCCCAGCGTGCATATCCTTCAGCCGGAGTCGGACCAGCCGCAGATCAGGTCGTCTGTCAGGCCGCTCGCTCCAACAAGAGTTGAGGACGGCCAGCACTGACGGGCGGGCCACGAGACCGCCCAGCGGAGGCCTGAAGAGTATCCCCCCTATCGGATGTCTCACTCGCCCAATGATTTCTGGAACAAGCACTGCAATGTAGTATGATATGTGGCACTGGTTTATTCTTGGTTTTATGGCCAAGCGCGTGCCTTGGTTCATAAAACCTGGTAATATTTATTTTGTGAAAGGCTTACTTTACACTCACATATTGTAGGGGAGAAACCCCCTGTTTTGGGGGTAACTTTTCTCAAAGTTTTTAAGCAAAATTCCAGCATAATAACACTAATATTAGTCTTGTGACTGTGAGTGGGCTGACAAAATCAGACAGTCGGTCGGACATGGCGAAACTATAACAACCTACCACTAGTCCAACTCACCAGCATTAGTCAAATTCGTATCTCCCCAGGGTCCGTTTCGTCCCAAGATCTCGTACAGTATGATGCTGAAGGAGTATACATCTCCTCTTTGTGATCCCCTCGCTGGAGGGTTGGGGTCCCGCAGCAGTTCCGGTGCCCGCCACAGCATTCGTCGCTCCATGCGTAGAGCGTCTTCTGCGTCAGCACATCCGCCTGGTAGAGATATAATAGGTAGAGATAATAATATCTTTATTTCAGGATACGTGACACACTATACAAACATGTAATATGCCATGGCCTTACGGACTAAAATACGTATAAAATTAAACTTAAACAACTACACCACTTTTAGACTTTCTTGATCGTGTGCGCCTCCCTGTAGCGACGGTAGACAACTCCAGCTGACCAGAAGTCGGGCGTGAGGAACACCTCTTTGTACTTGGCATATAGAGCGCATTCAAACTAGCGTTTTTTTTGCGCGTATTTATTTATTTTAAACTAATTAGCACGATTAAAAAACAGTTACACTAATTAATTATAAGATTATACAATTAGAAAATAAAATTAACAAAAAACATACAATAATAATCAACAGGCAATAATCAAAACATAAATTGGACCATCATCATCATCATTTCAACCGTTCGACGTCCACTGCTCAACATGGCCTCCCCACAGACAGAACAAATTCCTTATCATGTGTGCGGATTTGCCCATACTCACCACGCTGGGCATGCGGGTTGGTGAGCGATAAATTGGATAAATAGATATAAATGAGATCAAAAATTGATTCAATTCAATTAAATATTAATTTGCTAATTGAGATCGCATGGATCATAATATTTACAACACTAATAGAATAATAATAATTGACATCACACTTTCATTCGTCAATCTCGCAAAACCTCAGGCATACTAACATAATCTTCTTCCACTCATCGGTAAAGATATAACAGTCCGAGTTCTGGTGAAGATGTCTATTCAGAGCGGTGAGGGTGCGAGGGACTGGAGAATTATCGCGAGAAACAAATGTGTGCGTATACGGTCCAGGGACTGAATAACCGGAATATAAAGGTACCTTTAAATAACGATATGACTTCATACCGATAAATTCCGGTTACCCGAATATGTCTCTACCGATAAATATAACGGTACCGGAAAATCTGTCTTCGCATTTCATTTCGGTTTATTTCGCTACCGGTACCTATAACCGAAATAAATAACGCCACCGCGGCGCGACTGTCCTAGCGAACTAGCCGCGGCTCAAAATTTTGGTACCGAAATCTACCGGTATGAAATAACGGTACCGTAATGCCCTACCGGTATAGCATAATGGTACCGAATTTTTTTAACGGTACCAGTACTTATAACCTTTAAGTCCCTGATACGGTCATTTCGGCATACCTACGTGCCTACACGCGCGATTCATTACGCGCTTCAAAAAGCAGTACGCGCGTACACGAGTACGCTCGAACTGGTGGTGGCTTGCTTGCTTTTTTGGCACTGATTCTTTCTTGGTCTTCCTGTTTTAGGTCAGTGACCAGGTTGTGGTATGGGGTTGGAAAGGGCCTATGACCGTCGATAAAAGAATCAGTGGAGTGAAAGGATTAAAGTGCGCCTCTTAGAGGCTTGTTTCGTGCACGTGGTGGAGTGTCAAACGCAGTGGTGGTGTGGGCGTGTGGGGAGGCGTCTCTCGCGGCTTGCGCCTATAGGAGCTTATAAGCGCGTGTTGCAAAAGGCGCTTACACGCTCGTATAAACTAACTTCAAGTCCTACGTGCTCCAGGTAGCTGCCAAGTACAAAGAGGTGTTCCTCGCGCCCGACTTCTGGTCAGCTGGAGTGGTCTACCGTCGCTACAGGGAGGCGCACACGATCAAGAAAGTCCCTGACTCTAGATGTGGTGTAGTTATTTAAGTTTAATATTATATGTATGTTAGTCTGTAAGGTATTTATTAATATGGGCCATGGCATGTTACACATTTTTGTGTAATGTGTCAAGTAGCCTGAAATAAAGATATTATATATAGGCTAGTCTGAAAAGGCTCATATTTTCGTCAATATGTTTAAATTATTGCTGGACTTCAACACCCAGTCCAGCAATAATTTAATGTTTTTTATTATTTTTTATGAAGGTTTATTGTCTCTTTGTAATAACGACATTTAATGAAAAATGTTTGCAACAAGGAAGAAGACTTTTATATAACTGTAATTTAAATTAAGTGTTTCATTACTTTTCAAATAATTGTCTAACTTTTGCTGTCCATTAGAACAAATAAAAATTACCTCTGCTTTTGATAAATAAATAAATACATTTTCCGGACATATCACACACGGTCAACTGATCCCAAACTAGGCATAGCCTGTACTATGGGTACCAGAGACTGATATACTTATACATGTTTAGGAGGAGGTAGGGCACAGCGAGATTTTCTCGTTCTGAATTGGAGCAGCCTGCCTGGGGAGGTACCTCCACCTTACAGAAGATCGCAGCCAAATAACATTATTTGTTTCAAATAGTGTTGTGTTCCTGCGGTTAGTAAGGTTGCCAGAGCTCTTTAGGGGGGGAGGGGGTTCGGGGTCGGCAACGCGTGCGTGATGCCTCTGGTATTGCAAGCGCTCATAGGCTACGGTAACCGCTTACCATCAGGTGGGCCGTAAGCTTGTTTGCCACCTCTGTTGTATAAAAAAAAATACATAATAGATAAATATTTAACACAGAACAAACATCTGTATTCATCACACAAATGTTTGTCCTGTGCTGGAATCGAACCCACAACCTCTAGCGCAGAAGGCAGAGTTACTACCAACTGAGCTATGAGGCCAGTGAAAAGATAATGTCGTAAAACATCCTATTTTATTTTTAGACATACTAGCGGGCACGTGTGATTGCTTGAAAAATGATCGAGGACGTGGTTGAAATAATATCGTAAAGCCTCGAGACATTTTATTTGATGTTTTTATTATTGGGCTTTTTGAGAGGTACCAGACTTTCGATTCGAAGGTCGTGGGTTCGAACCCGGTCGTGGACCAATGAGTTTTTCTGATCGGGAAATTAAAAAGCTCCTAACACGTGCTTAAAACGGTGAAGGAAAACATCGTGAGGAAACCAGTAAACATTCTTATAAGCGGCGATGGGCTTGCAACCTGTCACGTAAGGAACACTCTCTACTGCCAAATGTGGGCAAGTGCCAAAATGTTTGGACTTGCCTCTGACTACCTGGCTCCTCTTAGACATATTCAAAGGTCTGATTGCCCGGAGATCTGAGAGGTTTGTCTATTAAACGCATCCTTGTCGCTAGTCCTTAATTGGTTCTCTGTAAACAATCTCTTGCTAAATTCAAAGAAAACGAAATGTATCAAATTATCTTTGCCTAATGTAGTACACAATAGCCCCACTAACATTGTATTAAATGGAGAGTCACTAACCCTTGTTGATTCTACAAATTTCCTAGGACTCAATATTGATTCAAAATTGCAGTGGGGACCCCACATTGAAACTCTTTCCGGTAGACTTAGTTCCGCGGCATATGCCGTTCGTACGATAAGGTGGCTCACAGATGAAGCCACAGCTAGGTTAGTTTATTTTAGCTACTTCCATAGTGTAATGTCCTATGGTATCTTTCTCTGGGGGAATGCAGCAGATATCCAAGACATATTTGTTTTACAAAAACGAGCAATACGTGCCATTTATAAAATGAAGTCAAGGGACTCCTTGAGGGAACTTTTTAAAGAAATTAACATTTTAACTGTAACTTCACAATATATTTACGAAAACTTATTGTACACACATAAGCACATGGCTAGCTTTAAGAAAAAAAGTGATGTGCATAGTATTAACACAAGAAACAAAAATAAATTGTGCATTCCAAAATTTAGATTACAAAAAGTAAATGGGTCTTTTATGGGGAATATGGTAAGATTTTATAATAAACTTCCGGTAAACGCGACGCAACTTCCTATTAGAAGATTTAAAGTGTACATAAAGAATAATCTTATTAAGAAAGCGTACTATAAACTAAATGATTATTTAAATGATAAAACCGCATGGCCTGAAGTCGCTCTGCCCCTCGACAGCTAAAATGCCATTTTGCAGTGTCTTTACAGTTTTTGCTTGCATCATATTTTAAGTATTATTTAATTATATAAGCATTAGGTACATATTTCATCAAGTGTAGCGTGTGCTGCCCTTAGATCATTTGTTGAAGCTCACATTTGTCTTCATTTTTTTCACATTTTTATAAGCTCTTATTTATTAAGGATTATAATTAGATTACTTTTCTCTTGAGTCTCACCTAGTTCGATCGGCACCACACTGAAGCTTTAAATTCCATTTTGTGAAAAAGGATCATCGAAAAAAATGAAAGGCACCAAGCCGTGTTTGTTGCCTGATTCTTCTAGGCTTGGTCGCGAGGAACAGGCATAGCTTCACCTAGTTTCTAAGACGTTTCAAAGTGATCCTAGTGATTTTATTGAAATAAATGCCTTTTGACTTTTGACTTTTGACTTTTGATTATGCCGGGGGAAAAAGTCGTGAGCCCATTTTTTTTACGGGCTGTTTGTAAGTACTTTTATATTAAGTTCAGTGATATCGCTAGTCTTCATTTGCCAATCCCAGTGTTGGGGTCCAGTCAAGGCTTAGCAAGAGTTATACCGCATTATCTCAGTGGCGCAGCGGGCGACTGCCCATCTGAGACGCAAGGGGTGCGGGTTCGATTCCTGCTGCTGGAAAAGTTTCTGCATTATTTGTAAATATTTTACATTCTTTTTTGGGCGGTAGGTGTCACAAAAGAAACACCCAAAAATTTTTCCTTGACTTTATTTTTTCGTGAAAAATAGTTTTTGTACAGTTAAATAACTTACCTATGATTAAGAATATAGTTTGAAGGACAGTACCTGCCAACAAGTGTTATTTTCCTTGGCACTTCACAATAATTAACAGAAAACACAACCTAAAAATCAGCACCACTCACACATTACAAAATGGAGGAATTGCGGGAAATCCAAGGCTCAATGGCTCAAATGCAGGCTCTCTTCACGGAGCAGATGACTGCATATGAAGGTAAGCTGCAGAAGCAGACTGAAGCTCCAGCTACAGTGGCCTGCGTGTACTACACAGACCCGGAACAAATATTTAAACTAATAGAACTACAGAAACTTCTGCAACGAAAACGTAGTTTCTGATAACCACGACAGAGAATACTAATGTGGGGTAGGACTATGTACCGATGTGAATGTTGGGTGTTATTAATACTCATGTTCATGCTGATACTCACTCTTCAAATTATGCAATCCATAGTCAGCAATCTGCAGCACCCAACGGCTATCAACCAAACAGTTGCTCGACGTCAAATTCCCGTGTGAGATCAGCGTAGATTCGTGCAGATACGTCAGTCCCCGCAGCAGGTCAGCCACTAAGCTGGCCACGAACATGTCGTCAAGGTGAAGGTCTCTATCAGCTAGGACCCTGGCGAGGGAGCCTCGGGAGCAGTAGGCGGAGACGATGCAGGAGGTACCGCTCTCCAAGCAGACTCCGACGAAGGCTGTCAGATTCTCGTGGCGAAGTTCGCGGATCTGGGGAAGTGGACTGTTATTATCGATTGGCACACGTGTGGGTTTCAAAACAGTTTTTTTTTGGAGTAGGTAGGGCACAGCGAGGTACCTCCGCCTTACAGAAGATCGCAGCTAAATAACATTATTTGTTTCAAATAGTGTTGTGTTCCTGCGGTGAGTAAGGTTGCGGCAACGCGTGCATGATGCCTCTGGTATTGCAACCACTCATAGGTTACGGTAACCGCTTTCCAACACGTGGGCCGTATGCTTGTTTTCCACCTCATCATCATCATCATTTCAGCCGCTCGACGTCCACTGCTGAACATGGCCTCCCCCACAGACAGATGAAATTCCTTCGGATTTTGCCTATACTCACCACACTGGGTATGCGGGTTGGCGAGCGCAGTTAGAGCTATTTCCACCTCAGTTGTATAAAAAAAAAGAAAAAAAAAACTGGGGCCGATATTTTTTGCAGGGTCTAGCAACCGATTTCAGATATGCCAGCCCGACGCGATGGGTTAACGTTCATATTATAAATTTAAATCGTTATTGTTCAAATTAAAAGTCCCTAATTTCGGAGAGTGTGCGATTGAACTCTTTGATTTAGTCTCCCCATACCCATTCCATCATCGGACAACCAGACGCACGGACACGCGACATCCTTTCATGGTTGATATACCACATTGCCGCACCAAGCGCTTTGCGTCTACCTTTATAATGCGGACAGCCAGAGTGGAACTCGTTGCCGGCGTCTGTGTTTCCGAATACCTATAATTTGGGTGTCTTCAAGACCAGAGTGAATAGGTTTCTTCTAGGCAAACGTGCTACACCGTAGACCACATCATTACTTAACATCAGGTGAGATTGTGGTCAAACGTTATCCTATTTAGTATTTAAAAAAAAGAACAATGTGGAACAAAGAAGAAATACCTATCCCACTAATCCCGTTAGATGGAGGACGCATAGCTAAAATCTGCTTATTTCAATCCAATAGAAAACTACTATCCCGCTCGTGACTTCGTTCGCCTGTTTATGTATGTTTCTACCTGCCTAGACTAATTTCTATTATTCTTGCCAAAGTAACATTTAATATGCCATTTTAAGGGTTCCGTACCTCATTTGGAAAAACGGAACCCTTATTCTATTGACCTACAGCTACCGTCACCTTTACCGTCACCTTGTTTTTTCTGATATGAAAACATTTGACATCAGGACTGTGCCTTATTTCACGTAATGACTATAAATAAAAATTAAATAATTCTTTCACCGACGGTCATAGGCTCTTTTCAGGGCCACCGTATATCAACCTGGTCACTGAACAATTACAGGATGACCAAGAACAAATCAGTGACACACATTTTAAAACGTAACAGAAATCCTTGTTTGTTTATAGATTCAAATCCAACTAATCGTTCCACTTTAAAATTCAGGGGCTTAATTTGAACGATAACGTTACCTAAAATTTATTATGAAAGGACAAACAATGTCACATTGTTTTGTAATAAAACATGATAATCCTTTGGATGAAATCGTTTAATCTATGTTGAGCATTTAGCATTGTCCACGAGTATATACCCTTTTCAAAACGCTCAAATGCAAAACTTTTTAATCTAGGATAAAAGCTCATTTGTAAACATTTAGAATGTATGATGTATTCTTTCCATGAAGAATACATACAGTGAGAGGAAGGTATTTGTTTTAAGGCTACTAATGGTCACCCATCCAAATTTTGACGGCCGTCACCAGATGGACCGCTGACATTGTAAAGGTAGCGGGAAATCGGTAGGTGCAGAGGACTCTAGCCGTTTGCTCTGGCACTCTTTTGGGGAGACCTACGTCAAGCAATGGATTTTCCCAGGCTCACGATGATGATGAATGAAAAGATCCTCATTTTAATAATATACTTTTCACGTAGTACACATTTTTACTCATAAAATGTGTTCTCTGAGACGTATTTGAGGCGTTTTTAGGGTTCCGTACCTCATTTGGAAAAACGGAACCCTTATAGGATCACTTTGATGTCCGTCTGTCTGTCTGTCTGTGTTGAAATTTATACCACCTATTAAGGTCTGTGGGCTTATGGTGCCGTATAAAAATCAAAGCTCTAGCTTAATGCATTAAAAAGATATGGCAATGAATGTATAATTTTTATATGGAAATGACATAAATCAAAAACCTCTAGGGTACTTCCAGCTTTTGTGACACAGTTACAGGGAAAAGTCTGAAATTGAGGAATTTCGAAGTTTTTTAGGAAACAAAGCTATATTTGCGGTCAATGTCATACAATGACTACGTGAACAACCGCAAATATTAGTTTTTCAATTTCAACACTTAGAATTTTTATGTTCTGACCATGACCACTGGTGCACGACCGGGATTCGAACCCACGAGCAATGGTACGGAACCCTCAGGGCGCGAGTTCTCGCACTTGACCGTCTTTATATTATCCGCAATGTGTCGCCGAGCCGTGAGGTTACAGACTGCGACGTGCGTGAAATGAGCCAGAAATAGTTTCGATTTATTCTCACATTCGCGGAAAATACAGTGATATATTATCTTATGTACGTAACTAATGTTTCGCCCCGAACTGAGATCTCACGATGTCTGATAAAAGTTGGTGCTTCTATAGAATAGAATTTAGAATAGAATAGAATTTTAGAATAGAATAGAATTTTTATTCATGCCGAACGTGTTACATTTTTACACTTTTTACATTTTTACGCTGTTATAGGTACTATAAAACATATAAAAACTTTTGTAGTTGAGGTTGCATCAAAAACCACGCTTGGTTAAAAACCTGTGTTGTGGGTTTTGATAACTTCTAACATAATCTTAATAAGACTGTTCTCACAGGGTTGAATGACTGTGTAGGTAATGGTTTCGGCAGAATACCAGCGTCTGCTGCAAAACAGTAGGCATAATGCTGAGCCGAAGCCATTTTGCTGCTGCAGCACACATCACACCATTTTTACTTTCATTACTTTTCTCTTGTTTCTTTTATTATAAGTACCTAATGTTTATTGTAAAGTGTTGTGCAAATGTGTGTGTTTTGGTGGCAATTAAATAAATGTCTATGTCTATTTCTAACTTACTTCGATGATCTTTAGCAGGTTCTAACTTATATTTATTACTTGAACTATGAAGTCATTGTTAAATTTTAGACTGACCTCATAGCTCAATTGGTAGTAACTGCCTTCGGCGCTAGAGGGTCGCTGGTTCCCGCGCTGGACAAACATTTGTGTGATTAACACAGATGTTTGTTCTGTGTCTGGGTGTTGAATATTTATCTATTATGTATATCAGTCTCTGGTACCCATAGTACAGGCTATGCCTTGTTTGGGATCAGTTGACCGTGTGTGATATGTCCGGAATATTTATTGATACTTTACCAAATGGGGGTTCACCTTGTATTCTTCTTCTGTCGTGTCGATAACCACCGTGGTGTGAAGATTGGGCGGCTAGACTATGCGTTACCGAGTGCTAGCCGTTGACAGGGTGTGCCGCGGGAAGGCTCTCCACTTGCACCCTAGCACCTTGTATTGTTGTATTACTAAAATACCTATAGGTGATTATAACCACATGGCCTGATGTCGCTCTGCCCCTCGACAGCTTAAATGCCATTTTGCAGTGTCTTTACTTTGCTTGCCTTATATTTAAAGTAATAATTATATCAAAATTAGGAAGATATTTCATCAAGTGTAGCGTGTGCTGCCTTGACAACATATACTGAAGCTCACCATTTGACATTTTTTTTACATTTTTATAAGCTTTTTAAATATTCCGGACATATCACACACGGTCAACTGATCCCAAACTAGGCATAGCCTGTACTATGGGTACAACATATACAACGCATTTATTAGAAAATTATTTTTCTTTTGATCCCCACCTATTTCTAAAAGCTCTACATTCCATTTTGTGAAAAAGGATCATTGAAAAAAATGACGGAAAGAACTGCTGCTTCTATAAAATGTTACCTGTTTCAGTTCCTTCTTGATAGCTCTGGTGACGTCAATGCTCTTCTTCTGCAGCCGTTTGACGGCGACGATGTTGCCTCTGTACAGAGCTATGGTGGTGTGCGCCCGACGCGGCTCTAGCTCCTGACCGATAGCATTCTGTCGAAAATATTCCACATCAGCAGACGTAGTATGAGCGCCCTAGACAACATCATGAATACGTTGTATAGCTAACTATAATCTAATAAGAAACTTTGGGTTTTGGAAGTATTTTTATAAAACTGTGGAGAAAAACGTTAGATTACGTCGTAGGTACATGAGCAAATTACTACGTGACTCGTACTTTTAAATTGCTTTTTTGCTTGAACTCATGTAAAAGGCCTTTGTACACAATAGCTTCGAATTGATATTAAACTTACGAATGTGTATATGTGTAATATAACGACTTGTTATTTGGTGCGATTCATAATCATTATCATAATCATTTCAAACTTCAATCTTCATTTATTCACTGAAATCGCATGGATCATTTTGAAATAAAAAATTGAAATAAAATTGCTTCAAAGTAAGATATAAAAACTTAGCTGTTGTTAACTGGTTTACAGAATGAAATTGCAGATGTACAGTCAGTAACAAAACGATATTAATCATATTCTGATACCTATTATTAAACTATGATGGCTCGAGTTCGATTGAAATATACAGACGCTGAAAACCTCAGTTTGAGGTTTAAAACGGTTTAACAAGTATGGCACTTAAAGTGTCACCGCATTCTGCCGTATCGTGCACGGCTCTCAGAGTGAATGTAAACAAGTTCCACCTAGCTACCGCAGCCACGTGGAGCTATGTCTACAATTAATCTAGCCAGACAAACATTAGCGTCATCGTGATAAAAGACACGTCGTACTGTTAACAACAGTGCGTAATGGATAGTCTTTATATATTACTAGCTTCCACCCGCGGCTTCGCCTATATGCTATTCTAGGTAAAGAACTTTATCTTCTAAAGATATTGCGCAAATATGCTAAGATGGCTATAAAGATACGCTTGGCGTCGTCGGATCCATTCGAAAATAAATGGCCAAATGTAAAAAAAAAATGTCGCACCACTTATAGCCATAGTCACGGCTTTTATCCCTTGAATTGTAGACATCCTTTCAGATCTCCAGGTGATTTTCAATGAACTCTCCCTTAAGCCTTATACATTTTTCAGATCTCTGAAAAAGTATACTTATACCTTCGAAAAAAAAATGTTTTGGCAAGGCCTTATTTCTTCATCGTTAGTAATTTCTTCCCCGAATTTCTTTATTCAGGTTCGGAAACATAATAATCGGTAAAAGACTATAAGGAAGGTGGTTTACTGTTCCGTAGCCATAATTTTATGAGACAAGGCTTGTGAACGGGTGTAACGTTGTTGTGCAAAAGAAGCTCTCCCTGAGTCCACTTTCCCTTCCTTTTGAGACTGACATTATTGAAATAACCACTCTGCCTGTACATAGCTACACACACACACACACATATACTCACATACGGACACACACGCAGACAAACTGACTTAGGTAACCTGCCTAATTTCTAAATACTAGTTTCTTTTGTTATTTTTCTTTACAACCATTGTAATTACTTTAAACATTTAATATGGGAAGGAACTGAACCTTTACATATCTTTGGTTTAAATCAATAAACTTAGTTTACTTTACTTATTTCCTTAATGCGTTTGGGAAACTTCGTCATATCCTCTCGTCGCAGATACCGCAGAGCCTCAAGACGAAAGTCTACAATCAGTGCGTGTTGCCAGTGATGACTTATGGCACTGAGACTTGGTCGTTAACTATAGGCCTCATATACAAGCTCAAAGTTGCGCAACGTGCTATGGAGAGAGCTATGCTCGGAGTTTCACTACGAATTAAGATCCGAAATGAGGAAATCCGTAGAAGAACGAAGGTCACCGACATAGCTCTCAGAATTAGCAAGTTGAAGTGGCAGTGGGCAGGCCATATAGCTCGCAGAACCGATAACCGTTGGGGAGTAAAGGTTCTCGAATGGCGACCACGGACCGGGCGACGCAGTGTTGGAAGGCCCCCACCCGATGGACCGATGACATTGTAAAGGTTGCGGGAAGTCGGTGGATGGAAAGGGCTCAAGCCCGTTTGTCGTGGAACTCTTTGGGGGAGCCCTATGTCCAGCAGTGGACTTCTACAGGTGATGATGATTTCCTTAATGGCATGTTTTATTTTTTCTCGTAACTACAATGCATATTAATTTACAGTCTTCGTTGTCTTGAGCACAGCTAGTTTAGATATGAAATGAATGAATGAATGAAGTTTTTTATTTTCCCTAAGAACATACACTACACAATAAATTGAACAACTAAATGAACCCATGGTTAAAATGTTGTGCGCCGCAGCAGAGCTCAAGGAAAACATGGCCTTCGCTCAGCATTGTGCTGGATACACACTGATGTGTGCACCCAGCGCTGGGATCATAAAGATATAATTTTTAAAATATTTTTATTTCATTGTCAATCTTAAGCTAAGAATTAAAATGAATTTGTTAGCTAATAGGTATTTATATAAATCGATTATTATGTAATGACATGTAACTCTTTTTTGTTATCAATAAATGAACTGAACTGTTTTCAGCGAAGACTATAGATAATGTATGTTTTCTCAGATATCGCACTATTTAGTTCAGTAATAGCATGCTATTATCATAAACAAACGTTTAAAAAACAGTTTATTTCAGCGAGCTTGTATTTTATTCTTTAGTGCGGCGAAAAATGGCTTACGAATAGGATTTGGTGTATTCATAATGGAGTGCGCACGATCTCGAAAGCCTATAGACGTGCCTAGCTGCTGATCTGGTCGGGATCACTGAGGGATTTAAAGCAAAACAAAGGGTCGATAAGAACGTGCAGTTTTGTTTTTGTTTACAATAGTTATTGGAGGAGGTAGGGCACAGCGAGATTTTCTCGCTCTAAATTGGAGCAGGTACCTCCGCCTTACAGAAGATCGCAGCCAAATAACATTATTTGTTTCTAATAGTGTTGTGTTCCTGCGGTGAGTAAAAATAAAATAAAATAAAAAATAAATATTCCGGATCTATCACACGGTCAGCTGATCCCAAACTAGGCATAGCCTGTACTATGGGTACCAGAGACTGTGAACATAATATATATATATTTAACACCCAGAGTAAGGTTTCCAGAGCTCTTTAGGGGGGGAGGGGTTCGGCAGGCAACGCATTAGCAATGCTCCAGGTGTTGCTAATGTCAATAGGCGACGGTAACCACTTACCATCAGGAGGGCCGTAAGCATGTTTGCCTCCGTATAACATAAAAAAAAAAGTTATACTACATTTGAAATAACTTTAAAAAATCTGGTTTCTTTCGTTTCGTCAATTAACATTTGTAATTTTTTCACTTTTAAATAATATTTTATTTAATACCTGATTCTTTTTCTTTTGAGCCTCACCTAGTTCGATCGGCACCACAGTGAAGCTCTACCTTGCATTTTGTGAAAGTCAAAAGTCAAAAAAAAAAAAAAGGAGGAACAGGTGAAGCTTCATTTAGTTTCTAAGACGTTTCATAGTGATACTAGTGAATTTATTGAAATAAACACCTATTGAATTTGACTTTGATCATCAATTTTTACTTATCATGAACAGACAAACCCATATCCTACCAATATTATGAATTCGAAAGTTTGTGATAGTGTTTGGATGGACGAGGAAAAGGACTAGCTTCACCTAGTTTCTAAGAAGATTCAAAGTGATCATAGTGATTTTATTGAAATAAACTCTTGAATTTGGCTATATTTGACTTTGATTTTTGTGGTTCAATCACGCTGTAACAGCTCAATCGATTTCGATGAAACTTGGATTAGGTTCTATTTTTTACCTAGAATACCCTACCCTAGGAATCCTTAGGAATCCTCCCACACACTCGAGAGTCGAGGCGACTACGTCGAGACGCGGGCGCAATTTAGCGATACGCCATTGTTCTTGCCATCAGTACTATCATTCTGTTGTTGTCTATAAACAAAAATCACACAGCGACAGAAAATGTTATTGTTGTTTTTGTACTATATACTGTAAAAGCTTTTGCATGTCGTTGTTTTGTAGGTAATGGCGGACTTGAAGGTACGCAGGGCGCTCAAATCGTGAGTGCTTAATGATTTTGGCTAAGTATAGGCTTCGATTTGTAGGTTGACCTTTGTTAGTTTGTAAACGAAATCTTTGAAAAGCCGGAAATCTGTTTAATCTACCGAAATCAATCACAAGCAAGGCTCACCTCAAAGATCTTACCTACTCTAGGGCTTATAGACTTTTCTTTGAGCCTTTACATCGGTTTCACAAAATTAAATCATTTTACATTTCAACTTTTTAGCTTTTTGGATTATTTATAAATAACGCCAAACAATCACATAGTTAGTCCTGACCCCACTCTAGGATTCCCTGTGCCGTGGGTATCAGAAACTACGAGTACCATGGTACCTCAACACCTAGACCCAGAACAAATATTTGCAGATCATGCAAACATTTGTCCTGCAGCTGGAATCGAACCCGCACCCCTTGCGTCTAGAGAGAGTACTTTTTTATATACCTACTGATGCAGGCGGGCGGGAAGTCTTAGAGAATTCCTGCCCGCTTGCATTTGTGCTGTGTATAACAACAAGGAGTTGTCGTAAAGGGAACCAGTGTGGCGAAAAGCATTTACTACACTTTAGATATTTAGGTTATATCTACCACATCACTGATACTATAGTGATACTACTATACTGATACTATAGTCTTTGCCTGTATCTATAGTGAAAGTGAAGTGAACTGAAGTGTAAAATGATTTGCTGGCCTCATAGCTCCGTTGGTAGTTACTCTGCCTTCTGCGCTAGAGGTCGCGGGTTCGATTCCCGCACTGGACAAACATTTGTGTGATTTTTGTTCTGTGTCTGGTTGTAAAATAGTTATCTATTATGTATATCAGTCTCTGGTACCCATAGTACAGGCTATGCCTAGTTTGAGATCAAATGACCGTGTGTGATTTGTCCGGAATATGCAGCCGCAAATAACTCGCCTTATCATTGTTACTGGGTATGAACTTCAAGTCCTTGGCTTCGATCCGCCACAACACCGACGCCAGCTTCTGTTCGTATCTATAGTGCCGCACAAGTAGTGCTGCTGCTAGGATCGCCGCAGCTGCTACTGCCGCGGCCGCGGACAGCACTCCGGGGTCGTGGGGGAGCGCGCACTTGACGCCGTCGAAGCCGCAGGCCGGTTCTGCTGCGGGCGGCTTCCCTCCTATCCAGGCGATGTTACTGGCTCCGACTAACTCCTGATGAGAAAGAGAAGAGAATGGGCTGGTACTGTTATATGATCAGGAATAAGACCGCCTGATATTTATTTATATTCACAGGTCACAGCGTCATTTGTTTTAAAAAGCATGAATTATAATTAAAACGGATAAGTTATAAGAAAGTTGTTGCACGGTTGTTCTCGCAAAATGTGGCTAAATCTGATAACTTTTATGATGGCCGAATAAATAGGTACCCTTGTTACATCTCGGCTACAGTGGCTTGCTTGTCGTGTCACAGATTCTTTCTTGGTCATCGTGTATTAGGTCAGTGACCAGGTTTAGAGATGATGGCCCAGAATAGGGCCTATGACTGTCGGTGAAAGAATCAGTGTAGTGAAAGAATTAAAGTGCGCCTCAAGGCTCGTTTCGTGCACGCTGCACGTGTCACCATGTCTTCGAATTTTTAGGTTCTAGGACATGCCGGTTTCCTCACGTTGTTTTCTTCAAACGTTTGAGAGCACTAGCATAGCGCACTGGCAGTGAAACCTCTTAAAGAATGCTTACCGGCAGTAATACAGAGCTATTGGCGCATCTGAAGGTAGCCACAGGCTCCGCGCTCCAGCCCCCCGGGGCTGCCTTGTCGGCCACCAGTCCAATCACCGTGAAGTTGCCTTCCGCATCGCCAGCGTTATCCATGTTCACCTGTGAAGAGATGACGACGTTGGTTTAGGGGGAAATGGAAAAGAAAGAATCAGTGACACGAAAAGAAGAAGATGGCTAGTGTTAGATAAAGATTCATCTGGATTGTGTAGATAATGGTGTCGAATCTGTTGTTTCATTGTCCTCAACTAACTAAATTTTATAGAGCTTTTATTGCCGTCTCTTTTTTTATGACATTGAAACGACAAGGATGGCTATAATTTTAGCGCTGTCAAATTTTATTCGTTTAGGAAAATGCAACAAATATACACCAACTAGCTTCCGCCCGCGACTTCGCTCGCGTAGTACCCTACATAAAACGTAACCTATATGCTATTCCAGACTATAATCTACCTCTGTACCAAAAGAGACGTTTCATCAATATATGGAGCCTGGGCCTGCACTGTGTACACTACTCTAAAATATGGCTAAGCAATAAAGTAAACGTATTTAATTGGTTATTTTATTTAAATTGACTTCGTTCTAAGGTACATTAAGATTTTCTTTGACAAAGAGAGCAACACACAGCGCTACAAAAATATGGAGAATGGACGTGCGTGAAATGTCATTTTGACAACCTACATTTATCTGACAAAACAAAAACATCTAATCAAACAACATGACATGAAAAATATGTCAATGTCATGTCAAACGCCAATTATAAACCAAAATGGCGGCCTTCAAATAGTGTTCACATAGTAAAAAACTTACCAGAAGAACTATTCATGTACCATCGCATTTGTCTTCAAATTAATGAAATTGTATTTTTCTTGTAATCTCCTATTTTTTCCTAAATTTTCTATGTAGTGTACATGAACCAGGCCCAGAATGAAATGGCTCCTTTCATCCAAATCCGTTCTGCCGTTTATCCGTCATTGAACCACAAACATCTAAACATATAAACATCCTCACATATTTTCGCATTTATAATATAAGTAGGATAAGATGTCTACGGCAGCGCGTCGTATGTTACGCGAATACTTTCAACACGTTACAGTAAGGAACCAAGACAAAGGTTACCCTTTTGTTTCATTAGTAGTCCTATTCAAACTTAACACTAAGTTTTCGTGCTCTTTTTAAAACAATCATTTAGGTATCTAAACAGAATGGAAAAAGTTCTTGCTGGCTTGCTTGTCGTGTCACTGATTCTTTCTTGGTCATCCTGTATTAGGTCAGTGACCAGGTTGAGGTATGGTGGCCCTGAAAGGACATGACCGTGCGGTGAAATGGTGAAAGAATCAGTGTAGTGGATCAGGATTAATGTGCGCCTCTTAAAAGGGCTCCTCTCGTGCACGAAGTTTCTTGAAAAAGTTCTTAATAACAGTGACTGATAGAGTTCAAATATTTGTCATGGATGACAAAGAAAGATAGAGTTCAAATGCTATAAAACTAAAAGACATTAGATTATATCTTGGCTTTTGTGGTTTACCCGTGGTGTTTTTATAACTTGACATAAAAGTTGTGAGGACTAATAAAGAACTAAAATTGTAACCACAAGTCCATTTTTATTACCACGTAGGTAAAAGTTTAAGCTTTACTTCGTACGTCCGATTGGACAAAGAACAGACAAACATAAAATTGGAAATAGGTAGGAATTAATGATGACACCGGTCTGTGCACTTACCTAACCTCTTACGATCAGAAATGACGTGTAAAGAGACAGGTCCATTTGTACAAGAAAAATATAAGTTGTTTTCGATTTTATTGTGCACCAAAGTAAGGAAAATGTAGTTTAAGTAGGTTAAGCACAGCAGAATCAACACGATTGGACGGTGTCGGTGATTGAGGCTTGAAGTTGCGTTCAAACAACGCGCGATATGCCATATAAAATTTATTTAAAATGAGCCTTAAATCTATTGAATAAAGTTAATTTTAGGAGGTTGCGTTATTGTTGAGTTAAATGGACTATATCGCACACCTTCAAATGTCCTTAGTAGAGGGTAGAGGCAAAGTCAATATAGTAGAAATATATCTTTATTTACAGAAAGAAACTTAAAAGTAATTCAAGTTAATATTTACAAAATACACAAGAAATATATTGCCTTTGGTAGAGGTAAGGGTAATTTTTAAAATAAATTTGTATATGACATGTCAAGGGACATATCGCATGCCGTTTGAACACGGCTTGAATCATGTAAGTACCGAAAGTTTGGACGACCTAAAGTCATTGAGCCATAAAGTTTCCAGCTGTACAGCGCTCAAATATCTACAAACACTTGTTTTGGGACGTATTTCTCTGAAAAATATGAATTATGCTCAAACAAAAAACGGCTCTCAAAACACCCTTTTATCTATTTAAATTGGCATATTTACATAACTCTGAAGGCCAGGTTTGCTCGACTGAATAATTATTCCGAAAATACTCAATGTTTTAGGGGTCAAGCCCTGTCCAAGAGGCGTGCGATTTGTCATCCAAAATATGCTTTACATCTATTTTAAAATTATCCTTTTGTGTATTGATAGTGACGGTGAATTAGGCTCATTATTGAGTTTGGTATTTGAGAGCGTGCTTTATAAATAAACGATATTGCAAGCCTTATGTCTTTTGAGTAAAGTTATTTTGACATTTAGGAGTTTGCATTATCGTTGAGTTATGTATATCGCACACCTTCAAATGTCAAACTCAAAATTGACTTTATTTAGTAGACGTAAGGATTATTTTGAAATACATTTTAAATTACATATCGCACGCTGTTTAAACACGACTACAGACTGTAAATGAGTAAACATAATGAGGTTAAGCTGGTTGTTCGTGTTGGACAACGCACAGTGAAGGCTTCCGTAATCAGTTAATTTTTAACAACAAGCCGACACATGATAAGCCATCTAGTCGTTATTACAAGAACCGAATTTAGTATGGGGCTTTTTTGAACCCATTATTAAACTGCTAATATATCTTAATTTATATACAGGATACGTATACGGGATGGTATACATACTATGATACACCTTGTAAACACACACACTTTCAGCGCCGATTCGACCAAGTTGCTTGAGAGATCTTCGCTCGCTCGATCAATTATCTTAAATGAGCGACAAATCTTTCATTTTAACAGTAACTTACGTCAAAACCCTGCACAGATCGGTACGTAGTCGGCCGCAGGAGCCTCATCAGCGCGGCTCCATCTGTCAGAGGTAGCCCGGCGCCTATAGCCGCGGTGGCGGCTCGAGCCCAGAGACCCACAGCGTCGAATAGATGAGCCGCTTCTATTGGGACCTAGACACAAAACAAAACTAATAATTCCTGACATCTAACACCTAATCCTGAAATCCTAGAATCCATCCATGTGGTAATCTCGCTGAACGATCGACGTGAGGAATGACTAGGTAAACTACGCGAGAATTACTTGAATACCGTGGTCGCCTTTCGATAGTATACTTAGCAAATACCTATACTAGCTGTACCCACATATTTAATTTTTATAGTATAATCATCTATTATACCTCAACCTGGTCACTGACCTATTACAGGATGACCAAGAAAGAATCAGTGACACGACAAGCATGCATCTATTGTTTAACCCTGTCGCAAAATAAATGAAATTTTATTAATAACTTTATTTACAGAAAGAAACTTAAAACGAATACAAATTAATATTTACTAAATACACAAGCAAAAGATGCAGTAAAAAGAGTTCTCCATTTGAAATGGAAATGGGCAGGACACGTACAAAGAATGACAAACAACAGATGGCCCATAACAGCAACTAATTGGTACCCAATTGGCAAAAAACGGAGAAAAGGCAGACCCCCTAAGAGATGGAGCGACGACATCACCAAGATAGCAGGCAAGGCTTGGAGTAGAGTAGCTAGAGACAGGGAGACATGGAAGCAACTGGAGGAGGCTTTTATCGCTGATAGCGAATCTTGCATACCTACTTAGATTTTAAGAAAGTGTAGATATTTAAGTTGAACCTGATGCAGGAAACAATAAAGCTTATATTATATTATAAATACACAAGAAACAGTTGAGCATAAATTTTAATTGTATTGTATTAGGAGAATCAAACGGCCTCACGCATTGTTCTATCAAAAGTGCGATTTCAAATTAACTTGCATTTTAGAGACGAGCAGAAGTGTAGGTTCCAACTTAGCCAATATAACTGTATAGAAAGAAGTATGTACCAACGTTACGTAATCAGGAATGTAGAGGATATTGCGAACACCTGATCAAGCGTTGCCAATATGAAAGCAGAACGCCACTGTGCCAGTAAAAATATATCAAACAACGTTTATTGATCAACAAGCTTATGACCACGGCTTCGCTCGTATGGTACCTTGACAAAAGTACGCTATATGCTTACCTAGGTAAATAACTGTATTTATTCCAAGTTTCATCGATTGAGCCGTTACGGCTGCGTGATTGAACCACAAATATACCTACAAACACCCAAATATCCTCACAGACGTACGCATTCTCGAACCACTCGCTTTACGAGATCCTTTCTCCCGCATACGTGCAAATTGTGGAATGAGCTTCCTTCCGAGGTTTTCCCGCTAACCTACAACATGAAGAGCTTTAAGAAAAATACAAAAAGATTTCTCCAGGGCAGACAACGCATTAGCAATGCTCCAGGTGTTGCAGATGTCAATAGGCGACGGTAACCGCTTACCATCAGGTGGGCCGTAAGCCTGTATGCCTCCGTATAACATAAAAAAAAAGATTTCATTCAGATTCATTCATTACAGATTTGAGAGCTCTTTAGGGGCAAGGGGGTTCGGGGTCGGCAACGTGGGCGTGATGCCTCTGGTATTGCAATCGCTCATAGGCTACGGTAACCGCTTACCAACAGGTGGGCCGTACGCTTGTTTGCCACCTTAGTTGTATAAAATATATATATATATATATATAATATTTGTAGGAGACCTATTTACTTAAGTACGTTCACAATGAAAAACAAGCTAAGGAAGGAATCTACAGAATTAATAAGCATACATTTTTGCAAGTATACCGGAGCAATATACAGGGACCTAAACATAATATTTTGTGATAAAAATATTGCTTAGTATGGCATAAATTCCGAAGATTTTGGCTTTGTCTAAATTGCTCTACAACATAATAACATATTAATATCAGTTTCAAGAGAATGGAGAAGCGGAACCCGTTTCCCATAGTTTACAAAAAATATATGGTTGTTTGACTTACCGATGCATCTTCAAATATCTTGTGGTAGTTTGGCACGCAGAATGGCGGCGCCGCCGAGAGCGCTCGGATCATTTGGCAGAGAACCCTGAAAGCAAACGCACAGTCACCCCAGTGCTGCCAACCCTGAAATTTGATTTTCCCCCAGAATCAGTGGAAAATACCCTACAAAACAAATTTTTCATTTTACTGTGGACTTAAATTACTCAATTCTGGTAGAAGTTTTACCTCAGATCTGTCACATACTGTCAAAATGGTTTCCCTTATAAAAATACCCTAACTCCTTGCCCTAAATAATAACCTAGGCACCAAGAAATACCCTTAATTTAGAGGAAAATATCCTTAGTTGTAGACATTGAGTCACCCACCTCGTATACATTCAAGCCTCGTAATACAATGTATGTAAAATTGTAAGTAGTGGGAATAAAATAATTATTATAAATTAATTATATAATAATTCTCTGATATGCATACGAGTAATATGTAGGACACTATCTATTAATCCATTAATAATCTGTAATAATAATAATACTTAAATTAATAATCTGCATGATAATTTATGAAAATAACTGTAATTGGACATACCTATGTTATGCAATGTAACGCTATATGAATGAATATGAATAAAGGCTTTTTTACTTTTTAGTTTTACTAATCTAAGGTGCGTGCGTAGAGGTGCTCGTAGATTTGGATACGTTGCGTGGCTACGAGGCCATTAATGAAATCGCTTTCAAACAGCGATTACTGAAATGACTTTGGAAGGCTTATTCTTGAAATCCCCTGCGAGAATGCCCTGCGCAGGGCATTTTTGGGCTTTCAGTAGTTCCCTGATCTATGTACTTGTCCATAATAGTAGACAAAGAAGCAATCCACCTTTTTTCTGTATCTATACGACGAAAGGCATTTTTTAATTTTTACACGTTTTTTTCAATTCAATTCATTTATTGACCATTTCGTTATAACATATAACATAGGCATGTCAGGTTTACAGTAATTACAGTTCTTTACAAGTAACGTTCATATAATTTTATAAAGATTTTAGATTTTAATAGGTAATTTATAGTTTCTACTCCACATGCAAATCAGAAAATGAAACATTGAAATATTCCGCGACATGGTAAAATGGATGATTTATTTTATTTTTTATTTTATTTTTCACTACGAGTACAAGATAGATTACGCACAAAATACAATTGATAGAATATATACTACAAGGTGATTCATAATAATGTATATTATCCCGAAAGTGGCTTATTATATCAACAAAAAAAATAGCGTTAAGAATATCAAATATTTCTTTTTTTCCCGTTTGTTTTTTTACCGAACTTTTTCAAATCAGCTGTTTTTGATCTTTTTTACCTTTATTACTAATTATTAAACACACGAGTAGGACTTTTTGGCGGGAACTTGCGAAGTGATGTTGTGCTCTCAATTTATTTTACAAAACTAGTGTTAAATTGAATAATATTGTGTAATTATGGTGGTGTTTTGCGTAATATTGTTTGAGTAAACCGCACAAGTGAAGTGAAATAGAATGATTGCGTGTATCGTCATTTTTCGAGTTGGCGCCAAGAGGTCCCTCGAGGTTTTAGTAAAATAGCCACCATCATATCTTACTAAAACTAAACTTGACTTGACTTGACCATGAATAAGATGAAAAATAAAGACGAAAGAATAAAAATGACAAGGAAAAATAAACGTAAGACTTGGCGGTAAGGCATAGATGCCATAGCCATCCCGAAAGGGGAAAAATATAAAAAAAAAACACACTAGTAGGTCAACGTCAAGATTGCTACTTAGAACAGCTTACTTAGATCCCCATGACTGCATAGTGTTTTTTAGAATTAAAAATGCCGAACTTCCAAGAACTACTTAGTAGAACAAACTTATTGCCATTGGGTGTAGAATAACCCCCTATCGGGATAGTATACATATTATGAATCAAAGTCAAAAGTCAAGTCAAAACGTGTTTATTTCAATAAAATCACAAGCATCACTTCTAAGAAACTAGGGGGAATTTACGCCTGTTCCTCGCGACCAAGCCTAGAAGAATCAGGCAACAAACACGGCGCGCGTGCCTATCATTTTTTTCCATGATTCTTTTTCACAATATAGAATGTATATTGAAATATCACGACACAACGCACTCACAGTTGATGTGAAAATTATATTTGCTATTACATTGTATCGTCTTAACATTTAGTCAAGCATTTTGTGGCTGTCGCGTTTACTCACCGCTAATTGGTCGACTTTAATTAGGTTCCACACACCCAAATACGAATAATTATAGAACATCATAATTACAACGCAATCATGTTCTTCAATGATATTACCATTTGTGATTTTTTATTTTCACGCCACAAATACCTATATATTTTTAGGAGGAGGTAGGGCACAGCGATATTTTCTCGTTTGAATTAGAGCAGCCCGCCTGGGAGGTACCTCCGCCTTACAGAAGAACGCAGCCAAATAACATTATTTGTTTCAAATAGTGTTGTGTTCCTGCGATGAGTAAGGTTGCCACATCTCTTTAGGGGTGGGGGGTTCGGGGTCGGCAACGCGTGCGTGATGCCTCTGGTATTGCAATCGCTCATAAGCTACGGTAACCGCTTACCAACAGGTGGGCCGTATGATTGTACACCTCAGTTGTATAAAAAAAAACCTTTAATTATACACCTGTTAACTCCTTGTTGGAAAGACAAGGAGTTTAGAGAGCGTTGGGGCCCCAGCTGAAGAATAGGCCCCTCCTTAACCACCCGTGGATATCGTAAGAGGCGACTAATGGCAAAAGCTACGGGATGGGCAGCAGCGGGATTATAACAACGATAGCTCTAACTGTGCTCGCCAACGCGCGTCCCAGCGTGGTGAGTATGGGCAAATTCCCCCCACATGATAGGAATTTGCTCTTGAAATCTGTGGGTGAGGCCGATGTTCAGTAAAGGGACTTGCAATGGCTAGAATAATAATAATAAATAAATAAATATTCCGGACATGTTGCACACTGTCAACTGATCCCAAACTAGGCATAGCCTGTACGATGGGTACCAGAGACAGAGATATAAATAGTAGATATATATTTAACACCCAGACACAGAACAAACATCTGTGTTAGTCACACATGTTTGTCCAGTGCGGGAATCGAACCCGCGCCCTCTAGCGCAGAAGGCAGAGTTACTACCAACTGAGCTATGAGGCCAGTCAAAATGAGAGAGAATAGAATGATGATGATGAAACTCCTTGTCCGAATGACATGTATAAATTATACAGGCTCTTACTTGTGTCACTGTGAAGTAAGACTATTGTTTCGTAGAATTAGGCGGTATATACAAAATTACTCTATGAATTAGGCCTACCTATGTCCAAGGGTGCTTGTCCATTTTTCACGGTTTTTGTTCTTTTAATCCTACTACAAAATTTGCGAAACATAATTTTTCCACTAAGCGTTTTAAAAGCAGGTTTGAATATCCTTTTATTCCCGAGACTTATTTTTGTAATAAAAGGTATTAATACTGGTTTTTTGAATTCATCCAAAAAAAAACTTAGTTGGTTTGCCTACGACGCAAAGAAAAACACTCTTCAATAAATAAACAAGGTTATTCGTAATACGAGTGCTATCCCGTAAGGCGTAATTAGCAATAAAGTTTGGTCAACCACTTTTTCGATGAAATTTTAAATGTTTCTTTGAAACAACACTACGCAAATATCTGCGGGGTCAAATCTGTTCAAATTTGACCGGCTTCATAGCTCAGTTGGTAGTAACTCTGCCTTCTGCGCTAGAGGTCGCGGGTTCGATTCCCGCACTAGACAAACATTTGTGCGATGAACACAGATGTTTGTTCTGTGTCTGGGTGTTAAATATTTATCTATTAAGTATATCAGTCTCTGGTACCCGTAGTACAGGCTATGCCTAGTTTGGGATCAGTTGACCGTGTGTGATATGTCCGGAATTTAAAAAAAAAAAAAACAATTGAAATAATCTGCTGTTTTCGTTAGCGGTCTCGATGTTGAACTTCTCGTTTAATAATTAGTTATTAATATGATAAAAATACCAACAACAGCTAATTTGAAAAAAGTTTGAGAAAAATTCAGTAAAATATAATAAAAAAATTGATATTTTGTGTTTTTGCGCTATTTTTTCTTTTTGTTGATAGAATAATCCCTTCGAAATAGTATAGGTACCTAAAATAGTATAGGTATAAATCACGTTGTGTATTTGAGCAGAGTAAAAATGCTTAAGACTTCTGTCCCCAAGCATGGTAGACAACCTCTCATATCTTCAGACGATCAGACCCTTGACGATGTCTAAGGGGGGTAGTCAGAGGCACGTCCAAAGGTGTTGGCACATGCCTAAATTTTGCAGTAGAGTATTTCCTCACGATGTTCTCCTTCACCGTTTCAAGCACATATTAAGGCGCGCTTAAATTTTTCTATCAGAAAAACTCATACCGGATTTGAACCCGTGACCTTCTGATCGGGGTCGGGGTACCTCCCACTGGGCCAACACAGCTTATAGCACGGATTTTACGTAGAATTGTTATTAATATGTACTTACGAATAGTGAGGATTCGTTGGAAAAGATGGTGTGAGCTTCAGCACAGCTCTGAACGCCAGGATGTCACTGCTTGTGTTCTGGCCCAGATGTTCTAATAACCATTAAATAATGTTTGAAAAATGTTGTTACACAAATATATTAATTCCATACGTGGATTAGAGGATGTGGGATGATAGGTATAGTTGCTGGGCAAGCCTACTCCATCTTAAATGGGCTTATTCTACACCCAATGGCGCAATGAAGTTTGTCCTACAACTTTTGGGCCTTTGACCGGTCCGAAGCTTGTATTATATACAAGGTGGTTCATAACATGTATACCATCCCGAAAGAGGGTTATTCTATCAACAAAAAGAAAGAACTTAAGCGAAAAAGAACATCAATATTTTGGATAAAAAAATTGTTATTTTATTTCCCAAACATTCTCAATTGACCTCTATTTGGTATTTTTATAAGCCTTATAACTAATTACGAAACGTATGAGAAGTTCGGCATCAATATCACTACCTAAAACAGCTGATTAATTGAGTTTGAACTGATTTGACCCCAAAAAATCTGATGTTTACATAGAGTTTTTTCAATGAAAAATGACGAATTTCCAAAAGTCGTAGAACAAATTTTATTTCCCATTGGATGTTAAATAAGCCCCTTTCGGGGTAGCAAACATATTATGAATCACCTTGTATACATGTTCCAGGAGCGATGACATTGTAAAGGTTGCGGAAAGTCGGTGGATGGAAAGGGCTCAAGACCGTTCGTCGTGGAACTCTTTGGGGTAGGCCTATGTCCAGCAGTGGACTTCTATAGGTTGTTGATGATGATGATGACATGTTCCTGGAGGTGTTCTTACGAAATCTATAAAGTCTACTAATTTAGTTTGCTTCAAATACCTATTAGAAAGGCTTAACGTATATTTGACCTATATAGAGAAGTTATAATTATTTTGGGCTTAAGGGATACCTGCGTGGGTAATAGACGAGGAGCTAGGGTCGAAGATCTCATCGTCGATGGCCACCACGGCGTACTCTCCATTCATCAGTAGACCGCGTCGCTGTAGGACCTTCACGAAGTCCACGAGCGCTATGTGCTCGCCCAAGAAGACGTATACTGCGGGCAAATATTAACATTAGCCGACCAGCGACGGAGTGGCGGCGGAGCGACCGCTGAAACCACAAACGCTGAACGAACCAGGATTAAATTTAGAAAGAGAAAGAAAGAAAAAAGAAAAGACATTTATTTGTGACGACAATACAACAATGAGACACACAGAAAAAAACAATAATAATAATAACAACAGAAATGTTGACAAAACAAAAACAACAAAAAAGAAACAAAAAAACAAAAAACACAGACAAATAAAAAACAAGAAAAAAGGTACAAGTTGTAAGAATGTGTGTCCTAGCACCCAGTCCACGCTTCGTCACAAATTGGAATCCAACTCAGCATTTGTTGTGCCGTGTTGGCAGCACAACGCTGGTCTTCCGTTGGAACCATGTAGTGCGTGACGGATGTCAGATTCAGATTTATACATTACCAGCGATAACCTTAAATACAGAATAAAGAAAAAGAATATTTAGTTTATCGATAAATACAATATAATATATGTTAAATGATAACTGTGCTTACCTAATTCAATAATAAGATAAAATAAAATAAAAAACTCATCAAACAGTTGCAAAATTTAGTGTCTGAGGGTAGAGGCGAATTTACATCTCCAAAAGAGTTGAAAGTGAGATTAGCCATCTTAAGAGAGATAGAACAGCCCAAGTGTGATAAAAGCAGGGCAAATAGATTAAAGTCCGGAATAGCACATAGGCTTTTTACCCTCGTAAGTACCACGCGAGCCGCGGGTGGAAGCTAGTATATTATAAATGCAAATGTTAGTGAGAATGCAAAAGTTTGTCATTGCCATCCAGCATGGCAATTCCGCCAGCGTCTTGGGGACGCTTCCGACTGGTAGTGATCTGGATCAGTTGAGCTATCTATAGATCGTTTGTAACGGTCTCTAGATGGCTCAACTGTTTCTTGTGTATTTTGTAAATATTAACTTGTATTAGTTTTAAGTTTCTTTCTGTAAAGTTTGTGGTTCTATTACCTACATCGCAACGGCTCAACCGTGTTCAATGAAACTTGGTATAGATAGAGTTCTTTATTTAGAACTTGTCTCTCACTTTTTATGTAGGTACCTACCACGCGGGCGATGCCGTGGGCGCAAGCTGTTTGTATTTAGTAACCTAATTTTATGGGTAATTCGATGCGTACTTATAGTTTGCGAATAACTCGTGGCCCCAAAGTATTATACCTAATGATATTTTCTTAGAAGTATCTTGAGCAATCCCTATTTTCAAGAAAATATATAAATAACGAGAAAGGTATTGTTGTTACTTACCAGGCTGAAACACAAATCAACTATCGTTTTACAAATTCAGAAAGACCGATCTTAGTCACCATTTGCGGTTCTGTATAATAAAACCTAATATATATTTTTTTTAATTTAGCCCACACTCCTCCCCGACCCCGCAGTTCCTGTAATTATAGGAAACTATGGAACCAAAACACCAAGACGCGGAACAAATATGACTGGCCTCATAGTTCAGTTGGTAGTAACTCTGCCTTCTGCGCTAGAGGTCGCGGGTTCGATTCCCGCACTGGACAAACATTTGTGACTAACACAGATGTTTGCTCTGTGTCTGGGTGTTAAATATATATCTATTATGTATTATGTATATCAGTCTCTGGTACCCATAGTACAGGCTATGCCTAGTTTGGGATCAGTTGTAAATGTGTGATATGTCCGGAATATTTATAACCAAAAAATATATATATACGCAGATCATGCAAACATTTGTCCCGCCACGGGAAATGAACCCGCGGGAACTGAACCCGCACCTCTGGGTTCAATTTCCGCGGCAGGGACAAATCTTTCTATACTAGAGTCACATCTCTAGAATCTTTAATGTGCTTTCTATGGAACCAAAACACCAAGACCCGGAACAAGTATACGCAGATCGTGAAAACATTTGTCCCGCCGCGGGAACCGAACCCTAGAGTCTTTACTTACTTCTAGTTTTGTCATAGGTCTGCTCCACGATGCTCTCCATCTTGGATATGTAGCGGGGTATGTAGTCTCCGAAGCGGTGCTCTGTGGTTACCGTCATTCTGTTCTGCTGGGCCAGTATCTAGAAAAATTAACAAACGTTTACTCCGTGATCTTCTTCTTGTCGTGCCACTGATTCTTTCTTGGTCCATCTGTATTAAGTCAATGAAAGAATCAGTGTAGTGAAAGGATTAAAGTGCGCCTCTTAGAGGCTGGCAATTCTGATATACATAATAGATATATATTTATTTTTGTTTTGCGTCTGGGTGTTAAATATATATCTATTATGTATATCAGTCTCTGGTACCCATAGTACAGGCTATGCCTAGTTTGGGTGTGTTGTTTGATCAGTTGACCGTGTGTGATATGTCCGGAATATTTATTTATGTATTATCTTTTTTTTTTTATACAACTAAGGTAGCAAACAAGCATACGGCCCACCTGTTGGTAAGTGGTAACCGTAGCCTATGTACGCTTGCAATACCAGAGGCATCACGCACGCGTTGCCGACCCCTTAAAAAGTTCCAAACGCCCTTTTTGAAGAACCCCATACTGTAGTCCTTATCTAATTGTAGGGCGGCAAATACTTTACCTATATATGGGAAATGGATAAATCTGCCACTGCTTTCTACCTACTTAGGTGAGTACAATACCTTTTACGTTTCGTTGCGGAAAATTCTTTTCAAAATAAGTATCATGTATGTACATTGATATGAGCTCCTAAGTTAAGAGTATGATGCCCTACATATTAAGTTCCATGGAAACGAGCATACTAAGCCATCAAAAGTAAAATACCGAAATTGTGCCAAGTGGGTTTAGAATATACAAGGGGATTCATAATATGTATGTCAGCCCGAAAGGGGCTTATTGTACATTCAATTGGTCAGACTGGCCTCATAGCTCAGTTAGTAGTAACTCTGCCTTCTGCGCTAGAGGTCGCGGGTTCGATCTGGACAAACATTTGTGTGATAAACACAGATGTTTGTTCTGTGTCTGGGTGTTAAATATTTATCTATTATATATATCAGTCTCTGGTACCCATAGTACAGGCTATGCCTAGTTTGGGATCAGTTGACCGTGTGAATATGTCCGGTAAAAAAAAAAAAAAAAAAATTCAATTGGCAATAAAGTTTGTTCTACGACTTTTGGAAATTAGTCATGTTTAATTGAAAAAACTCTACACGAAAATCAGCTGTTTTGGAGTCAAATCAGGTCAAACTCAATGATTCATACATGATGATTTTATTACTTGTTGTCAAAGTCAATCTCTCAACTGTGTACGTATATTCTGTGCTGTGTATAAATGTTTTGTCTTGTTGTGTTTACATGTTATTTGTTTGTCTACCTAATTACTATGTAAGTAAAAAAATGTATTTCTGACCTATCTAAGCACATGTAAATATGTCAAAAGATGAATAAATTGAAATGAAATGAAAATGAATGAAACATTTGGTGTTTTAGGTAGCAATCTTGATTCCGAAGTTCTTGTACGTTTAGTTATTAGTTCTAAAGATGATATAAATACCAAAAACAGCTAATTTGAGAAAGTTTGTGAAAAAAAAACGAAAATATTGATGTTTTTTCGCTAATAACGTTTCTTTTTGTTGATAGAATAACCCCCTGTTGCAATGGTATTGCATGTTATGAATCATCTTGTATACAAGGATGTTAAAATAACAAAAATGAGGCACAAGGGGCGCTTTGAGGGTGCGTCCTCCAGCAGCCAAATTTGCAGTATTTTGTAATAATTTGCATACATTAAGTTAAGCCGACTTCAAAAAACGAGGATAATATATCGACGGATTTTTGTATTTTTTACGAAGATATGCCGATCATTTACCTAATACTTCGTACCTAATGGCTGGCAAGAGTTTTATGGGTTTTTCCCTATTGTGGAGGGTTTTTTTTTTTTATACTACTGCGATGGCAAACAAGCATACGGCCCACCTGTTGGTAAGCGGTTACCGTAGCCTATGAGCGCTTGCAATACCAGAAGCATCACGTACGCGTTGCCTACCCTGAACCCCCTCCCCCCTAAAGATCTCTGGCAACCTTACTCATCGCAGGAACACAACAGTATTTGAAACAAATAATGTTATTTGTCTGCGATCTTCTGTAAGGTGGAGGTACCTCCCCAGGCGGGCTGCTCCAATTCAGAACGAGAAAATCTCGCTGTGCCCTACCTCCTCCTAATTAATGGTCGGTCACGATATTTCCCTCTCTTATTATCTAATATAAAAAAAATAAGGCCCACCTCGAGACTACAATTTTAATTATCTCGGATCAGTAGTTTATTTTCTACAAGTCATCATCATCATCATTTCAGCCGTTCGACGTCCACTGCTGAACATGGCCTCCCCACAGACAGAGCAAATTCCATATCATGTGGGGGGATTTGCCCATACTCACCACGCTGGGCATGCGGGTTGGCGAGCGCAGTTAGAGCTATCGTTGTTTAAATGAGGGACACTGCTGCCCATCCCCTAGCTTTTTTCCCTTAGTCGCCTCTTACGACATCCGCCGCTAGGTAGATATTGAGGGGCCTATTCTTCAGCCAGGGCCACCACGGCCAGTGCAAGGTTTCTACAAGTACCTACCAATAATTATTTGTTTTTAATGTAGGTATAGTGGTAGTGTGGGTTACTAAGGGTATTTTTATTACTATCCCAATAAATTTCTACTCAGACGGGATTTGAATGCGCGACCTTCCCCTAGATACGGAGATGCGTTAACCAACTAAGCCACCGAGTCAATTACCATCTACATACTATAACTTCATGCAAATAAAGCCATTCATTCATTCATTCATTCATTCATTCATACATAGTCTTAGTTTCATGCGTCATGATCACGGAGTAAATACCGTTTATATCCCGTTTTCCCGCACTGGACAAACATTTGTGTGATGAACACAGATGTTTGTTCTGTGTCTGGCTGTTAAATTTATATCTATTATTGTATATCAGTCTCTGGTACCCATAGTACAGGCTATGCCTAGTTTAGGATCAGTTGACCGTGTGTGATATGTCCGGAATATTTATTTCGGTTGGAATCCGGGGCGGTTTCCTAGCACCCCCAAAATAAAACAACAAATAAGTATTAAAGTTCCTTTTCTATCCTTTTTAATGGACAATATGGAAAGATTAGGAAATCGCGTTTGGCTCATCGTGAATCTTAAGTAAGATTTTATCTACTTTAATTTTGAGAAACTTCTGATACGGGCAAAGTCATTGATCGGCTACTAAGCTGCGCGAGTGAGTTGTCACCACGTTGTCACCCCTAGGTGCTTGGCACCCGAGGCGGACTGCTCCGACCGCCCCAGCCCCCCCCCCCTTAACATCACATCACATTTATGTCAGGTTTTTGATTAGGTACTCACTTTGATGGCATCCATCTGTTGCTGCGCCGCGGTGTGATCGTCCCCCGCGACGATGGCGAACTTCGTCCATCCGAAGGCCTTCAGCAAGGCGATCACTGACTTGCTGACCTTGTAGGCGGGCGGGAGGGTGCGAGCGAATGTCCCACCCAGGCCGGTCCTGTCGCGTGTACTGTGCGCGCCAGCACATTTCTGTCAAAAAAACAATTGACTTTAGGCTCGTATTCAGAGACACGACTCAAGCTTAGATTTAATCACAGATCAGCTGAACTCTACTTAAGTATTGAATCTCTTCTCAAACATAGCTTTTATTCAAAAACGGTACTTAAACTATTCTCAGCTGAATCGAGTCTCAGATCTGTACTCAAATGTTCTCGTTTACATTTTGATTTATTTATAATTTTCGATCCGTTTTACGCAGAAATTCAAACAGCCAGGGTGGAAATAGAATAGAACAATAAAGTGAAGTATAAATATGCATCAAAGTACGTGTAACGGAACGAAAATGTCATTTGATTAATGTCAAATCAAATCTAAACTCAAGCACCGATTTCGTATGATTGACGTTTCAGAATAAGCATTTACTCAGGTGAACTGTGATCATTGAATCTATACTTAAATACTGTTCAAGAATTAGAATCTCGCCTCAAATCGAGATTTAAGTACAGATCAATGCTCGAGTCTTGTCTCTGAATACGAGCCTAAAATGTCTAGTAGTAGGTGTATTTATGATTACTGGCTCTCTAGAGCAAATATAGTTCTTAAACGTTAGTTCAACCGATGACTATTACTTTACTCTGTCTCTCTGTCAGCCCAATGAGGATACCTATTAATAAGTCACCACAAAAAAATTAGACACAACATGTTGTAACGATGAAGGATAATACTGAAAAGTTCGAATTTTTAAACATTGCTTCGAACTCCCGATAGTCAACCCCTAATGGGGTTTGAAATTTTCTATACAAATGAATAAATCGCGCGAGTTTCCATATCACATAAATATTTTCAAAGCCAATCTATTCTTTATCAGTACATTTAGCGGCTCCTTAGTCTAAGATTTACCTACTATAAAATACATACATACATACATAAAATCACGCCTATTTCCCAGAGGGGTAGGCAGAGACCACGGCCTTCTACTTGCTATGATCCTGACATACCTCTTTCGCTTCATTCACTCTCATCACATTCCTCATACATGCTCGCCGGTTTAGGGTACTCTTGACCTGGCCTTTATTTATTTATTTATTTAATCTTTATTGCACACAAAAAACAATGTACAAAAGGTGGGCTTAATGCCAAGGCATTATCTACCTTTGTCCAAAACGTCACCGATTTGGTCGCTAAACGTACGCCTAGGTCTTCCTCTTCCAACGGTTCCATTCACACTCGCCTTATACACCTGTTTCGTCAATCTTCTTTCGTTCATCCTCTCTACATGACCAAACCATCTCAGCATACCTATATATACTATAAAATATAACAAAATAATAGTGAAGAAGAAAAGACTTTAGGATCTATGGTTCTGATTAAACACTCGTAAACTGCAAAGGATGTATTTATTTTACAACAAAACCTTTATCTCTCGCCAACCCGCATGCCTAGCGTGTAGAGTATGGTCAAATCCCCCAAATAATTGCTCCCGAAAATCTATGGGCCTATGTTCAGCAGTGCACGTCCTACGGCTGAAATGATGATGTTAATTTTCTTCTTTACACACTCATTGTCTCACTGATTTTTTCTTGATCATCCTGCATTAGGTCTGTGACCAGGATCAGGTATGGTGGCCCTGAAAAGGGCCTATCACCGTCGGTGAAAGAATCATTGTGGTGAAAGGATCAAAGTGCGCCTGATAGAGACTCCTTTCGTGCACATGTCACATAGCAGGGAGGCTGGACACAGACTGCATCTTTATGAAGCACTGCACCCAGGTGCACCATTCGTACCGATGATGCAGTGCATATAAATCGGTGTCTGTGTGTAGGTAGTTATTAAGTTATGTGTGTTATTTGTGGCCCCGGCTGGCCGTGGTGGCCCCGGCTGGCCGTGGTGGCCCCGGCTGAAGAATAGGCCCCTCCATATCTACCTATCCGCGGATGTCGTAAGAGGCGACTAAGGGAAAAAAGCTAGGGGATGGGCAGCAGCGTCCTCATTTTAACAACGATAGCTCTAACTGCGCTCGCCAACCCGCATGCCCAGCGTGGTGAGTATGGGCAAATCCCCCCACATGATAAAGGAATTTGCTCTGTCTGTGGGGGAGGCCATGTTCAGCAGTGGACGTCGAACGGCTGAAATGATGATGATGATGTGTGTTATTTAAATTATGTTTTCCATTTGAAAATTATATGGCTGTAATAGGTGTAATAAGTGAAAGCTGAAATAAAATACTTGAATTGAATATACATATTCAACTTCTTTTAATGCTGATCTTATTTTTTTCAAAATCGAGCTCGTAACTCCGAACTTCACTTTTCGATTACTCTCACGGTTTCCGATTTCACCTAAGTGGCCCTGGAAAAAAACTCACCTGTATACCGGCTTCCTCACGATATTTTCCTTCATCGTTTGAGAGCTCTTATATGTATACTCACATAAATTTTACGAGTGAAAATCCATTGGTGCCGACCGGGATTCGAACCCACGACCTGTGGATCGGACGGCGGGGTCACAAGCACCGCTCTCCATGATGATACCACATCCATACTGTACCTTCCCGGGTTTACAGTACCGACTTACATGTGAGATGAGAGGCAGGTTCCAAGCTGAAGCGAGCCTGGCCTCGGTGTGGCACGTGCCATCAGGCCCGAAGAACGCCACTACGCCGAGATCACGCATTTGTGTCATCACCCTGTTACAACAATAGTTTTTTTATTTATTTATACAACTAAGGTAGCAAACAGTCATACGGCCCACCTGTTGGTAAGTGGTTAAGCCTATGTACGCTTGCAATACCAGAGATTAATGCAAACATATCAAATTAAGGCAACGACCATAGTACACAAAAAAATCGAATCAGCGGGATTCGAACCCACATCTTCCACTAGAATCGGCATGCGATACGCCATGAAACGAATGACGCTGGTGCCGAAAATTTTAGCCAGATGAAATATTTTTTTCGGTTAAACTCCACCTACGGAAGTTTCAATCAGAAACATTCGCTCAATGTCTACTACCAAGTACCAATATCATTGACGAGAGGTAGTGTTCTTGCTAAATTATGTTCAATAAATACAAGGTGATTCATAACATGTATATGATTTTAAGTTAATTAATTTGAATATTCATAAGTACCAACTTTAGTTATTAATATTAGCCTTTTACCGCCTGAGACACAGGTTTTCCTAGTTCAGGCATCGTTTAATTTGTTACCCTTAATTAGATATTAATTCTCAATGTTATTCGTAGCACTAAGGTAATGAATAAAGATTTATTTATTTATTATTTATTTATATATATTTATTATGTATACCATCCCGCAAGGGACTCAATGTATCAACGAAAAGAATCATCATAAATTTCAATTTTTTTTTTACAAATTTTCTCAAATGACTGTTTTTTGGTATTTTTATCATCTTTAGAACTAATAACTAAACGCACAAGAAGTGCTAAATCAATTCATTGAGTTTGACCTGATTTGACCCCAAAACAGCTGATTTTCGCATAGAGTTTTTTCAATGAAAAATGACGAATTTCCAAAAGTCGTAGAACAAACTTTATTGCCAATTGAGTGTAGAATAAGCCCCTTTCGGGATGGCATACATATAATGAATCACCTTGTATATATTTTTTTTAGTGATTTTAAAGTGAAAGCAACTCTTAACTCTCTTAACTCTTAACCACTATGTACTACCAAGTCTACCAACATAGCCCGCAATAAATTATTTTATTTAATAATATACCTATTATTTTATATAATATATCTACTACGTACCTACTTATAATATATAATCCATTTATTAATACATATCTACTATAAATATTATCTTTATTGATGTTCGTCACGTCACGTCGCCTAGGCCCCGTCTGAAAACCAGCGCCGCACCATACATATTATGTTTGGTGCAGCTTTATGCTGAGACGGGACCCATTTGCCCCACACAACGCATACCTACTCAACCTACCTACAAGTTTTTGTTTTCTTATTGTGTTTTTGTATTACTAGGTTTAATTTTTTTTTTCTTTGTATTTTCCTACCTACCTACTTACTGCGTTGTGGGTCAAATAAATACATTTTCTTTCTTTCTTTCTTTCTTTCTTATAGGCTAGTAAGCCCCATTCGGGATAGCTGAATGACCTTTTATAAGAATAGCCACTGTTCATGTTTGCTTGACCGCGAACAACCTAAGTCAACATGAATAAGTGCCAATCAGAATTTACAGAGGGGTCACGACCCGAACAAATAATACCCCCCAACAGTCACTACCTACATATTCGTGATCCCCACTCTTGGATTCCCTGAGTCAGAAACTAGTAACGAAAAGAGCATCATGGTAACACTTAGTTTGGACATTTGTGACTAACACAGATGTTTGTTCTGGGTGTTAAATATATATCTATTATGTATATCAGTCTCTAGTACCCATAGTACAGGCTATGCCTAGTTTGGGATCAGTTGACCGTGTGTGATATGTCCGGAATATTTATTTATTTATTTATAAAATAATTAAACCTTCACCTTAAGGTAGTAGATCCTTTCCAAAAGGGGGAACACCGGGCTCAGTGGCGTGTATTGGGAGAGGCCTATGTCCAGCAGGGGACTAATGTGGGCTGATGATGATGATGATGATGATGAGATCCTTTCCCCGAAAATCCCTCATTGATGAAAGTGCTTTCAAAAAACGAAAGTCGAACAAGAATTTCCTCGAATTTTATCGGTTTTGTTTTTGTTTTATAACGAAATATCAAACAAAAACCAAAGCTTGGTCACTTTACATTCACTCATTTAATTAGATTTTTAATGCAAATCCTTTTTACCTACATTACTAAGGTACATGGTCTTGTTCTTTAACATAACCTATAAGTTCTACTTTATAAAATGTAACGACAATGGCTATAGAAGAGCGGTTTCTCCTAACACAAGCAAACATTTGCAAACTCTGAATGTTTAATTTATAAGTTACTGAAATATATATATTTTTTTTTATTTACATTTAAGTTGGTCTCACTCGCATCATGCGAGTGACATGAATGCTGCCAAACGCTAGCGGCTAGCGAGATAGTCAAGTCTGATCTTAGTGAAATAAAAAATATCTACTAAATATACCAGACTATCTTCTTATATTAGGCGAATTCTAATGGCTTACTCTACTCCCACAACGAGAAGTGCGAAGTTCTAAAACCTTTCGTTTGATGGTCTAAGTATAATTCTATAAATATCAGTACTAAAGGTATGTAGGTTGTTTTTTAACCGACTTCAAAAAAGGTTCTCAATTCGTCTGTAGCCACTTTATTTACTAAAAGTGCCTACCTGATAAGGAAAACCTTCGATATATTTTCATCAAAAGAAAATGAAAAGAATATAATCTTCTAAAAATGGTTACCCCTTATACTTTTTATTTACTTTTATTGGGAACTAGCTTTTGTGCGCGGCTTCGCTTGCGGATATCTGATAAAAAGCAGCCTATGACATTTTCCGGATCCTTGCTATAATCTTGTATAGCTTAGAGCTAAGTTAGATCACCTGATTCTTTGAAGATTTTTTAGGGTCCACTAGTGGAACGATGATTATGATGGGGACTAGGGGGGTTCATTCTTAAATTTCGACGCTTCATAGTTTCGAAATTTCGGTCAATTTTGTCATGTTCTGTGATATCGAAAATGACACCTCCAGTTTCGAAATTTTCCGACGCCGCCGGCCGACGGGCACCAAGGATAATACCTGCCACATAAATACCTGCTCTTATACATTGAACAATTAGTCTTTTTTTTTCTACATTTTTCGATCCTCCATCCTCAACTCATGATGCCAATTTAATACGTCAGTTTTGAAATTGAAAATCTATGAAACTGCCACCCATAATGGTGACTCACCTCAAAGACAAGCTCTCCTTGTCCATCATGATGGGCAGTCTCGAGGGTCCGATATCGGCAGCCACGAAGCGCAGCTTCAGGCCCGGCAGCAGGCTCGGCTCCTGGTTCACCGCCGCCACTGCCAGCGGCATAGCACCAAGCACCGTCTGAAATATCATTATGTTTCAAGTCTAAACCATCGACAGACCATATTTTCTTGCTTTCAGACTAGAAAACGTGGGCATCGATAAATATAATAAGAATTGTTTTGGCAATGCCGGTATGTTTACCTTTTATTGTTTATATTCGTTAAATTTGTTTGCTGGTCTGAAGAGGGCGATAAAACTTGTTTTTTTTTTTCCTAGTTCTTATAATAATTAATTTATGGAGAAAACACAAGATAGGGGCATACAGTACTTATAGATTGTATGGTAAAATAATAATTGCTCTTGTGTCATTATCCAGAGGTAGGTATAAGTATCTATCCGTTGGTATAAGTATAGGTATCGTGAATAAGATATTTTGTACTAAAACTGAATATTTACAAGATTAATATCAACCTCTTTTTTTGTGCGTTTTGCTTTTTGCTAACACTTTCGAATAATAAACAAAATTAAGTATGACATCCATTCATCATCAATAATAACTCGTAGGGTACTGACTGACTGACTGACAAAGAAACGTAGTGGTTTTATTCTCTTTGAAAATCAACGCAGAGCCTAACCAAAATCCTAAGAGTAGAGGAAGGGGTGGTAATATGGAACTAGCTGATAATTTGGAACCCCTTAATATCTTAGAAACAGACAGCTGTTAAAAAACTATGTAATTACTTTAAACTGATATCATAGAATGTATTCACCGCCACTAGCGCCAAATTGCAACGAGTTTGAACCTGTCACACAAAGTTGAAATTTTACATCACTCGCAAAAGTTTTTTTGTCTAATTTGCTAGTATTGTCAAAAGTTTTTGTTTTAGTATAAAACTAATACAGTGTGTGTTAAAGGAAGTGTATACGCATAAAGTTCATATTGACATAGGTAAGTTTTAAGGTTTATTTTGACTACCCTATAGTTTTCTTGATTATTTGCTAACATAGTAAGTTTTGAATTTGGAACCCCATAGGTGCGGGTATTATGGAACCGGTTCCAAATTACCCGCAATGCATTTAACATCACTTTTTCTTGGTTTCAGTCATGCCTCGAATTCAATTGTCACCAAAGCCGAAGGCCAAAAGAAAAAATTGGACCAGGAACAATATGATTCAAGCCGTAAAAGCAGTAAGAGAAAAAAAATCATCAGCAAATCATCTGCCGCTACTTTATTGACTGGATCTCCTTACAAAAAGCAACTTGAGGAATCAATTAAGTCTATGGCGCAGAGAGGAAGAGGCCGAGGAAAAGCTCGTGGAAAAGCTCGTGGTAGGCAAAGAATAGCAAACTCTTCTAGAACTCCTCCAAACAGCCAGGAATCTACCTCTTCGGATTCTGAATCATCTATTTCTTCAGTTGGTACTATAGTGTCAGAAGATGCTACCGTGCATGCCCAGCCCACAAACCAAGATGACGCTTGTTGCATTTTTTGGATTCAGTGCCAATCATGTGGGTTGTGGGCACATAGTAAATGCTCAGGATGCGACGCAGAATATTATATTTGTGATTTTTGTAAGTAAATTTATTCCGAAATTTATTATAAATTATAAATTAATTAATTATTTTATTATAAATTTATCGAAAAAGGTGTTAGACAGGGATGCGTAGCGTCACCATGGCTGTTTAATCTATTCATGGACAGTTGTTTGCAAGATTTGAAAGATACTGAATGTGGATTAAGAATGAACGAGTTACTCGTCAAGTGTCTCCTCTATGCTGATGACCAGGTTATACTTGCATCATCGGCGGAGGAGTTACAGGAGATGGTAACAATTATGCATGAATCTTTTGAAAGAAAAGGAATGAAAGTTAATGTAAATAAGACGAAAGTAATGGTTTTTGAAAGAGATGAATGCGTGACAGTTTGTAATATTCTGATTGGTGGAGAAAGAGTTGAACAAGTGAATGAGTTTGTATACCTGGGGACTTTGTTTACAAGAGATGGGAAGCATGAGAGTGATATTGAAAGGAGAGTGAATGCTGGAAATCAAGTGAATGGGGCATTACATGCCTTTATGAGCAGTCGGAAAGTGTCCAAAAAGGCACGACTGGCTGTGCATGGAGGAGTGTTAGTGCCGACACTAATGTTTGGAAGTGAAAGTTGGGTATGGCAGAAAAAGAATCAAAGTAGGATAAATGCAGTGGAAATGAGAGCTTTGCGAAGTATGTGTGGAGTAACTTTGAAAGATAGAGTGAGGAACAGTGTGATAAGAGAGCGTTGTGGGGTGAAAGAAGACGTAGTGATGAGGATTGAGAAAGGTATGCTGAGATGGTTTGGTCATGTAGAGAGAATGAACGAAAGAAGATTGACGAAACAGGTGTACAAGGCGAGTGTGAATGGGACCGTTGGAAGGGGAAGACCTAGGCGTACGTTTAGTGACCAAGTCGGTGACGTTTTGGAAAAAGGCCAGGTCATGAGTACCCTAAACCGACGAGCATGTATGAGGAATGTGATGAGAGTGAATGAAGCAAAAGAGGTATGTCAGGATCGTAGCAAGTGGAAAACCGTGGTCTCTGCCTACCCCTCTGGGAAACAGGCGTGATTTTATGTATGTATGTATGTATGTAAATTTATTCCATACTTGTAATTTGGAACCCGGGTTCCATAATACCAGCACCAGAGCTCCAAACACATTTTTTTCATTTTTTCAATAAAGCTAATTATTTCTTATAATGGGTGGTTTTATTTTGTTAATTCGTTCCTGAATAAAAGTTAGTGAATTTTTAAGTAAATAAAGCCACTTTTCGAGATAATTACTCAAATAGTTTTTTTTAAATACTCAAAAAACAAAGTAGGGTTCCAAATTACCATCCCTTCCTCTATGAAATTTGCAGAGTAGCTTCCTGTTGTAACGTATGGGTGCACAGAAAGGAATTCCCGACACACAATCCCTATGGTTAAGGTTTATGTAAAAATAGCAGAAACCGAACGAAGTCGCGGGGATAACCATACCATACCACCGTCGACAAAAAAAAATTTCGGCAAATCGTGATTTCAAGAGATGATGAAGTTTTTTTAAGTTTTACGGGACAAGTAGAAATCCCTCAGGAATTAAATTAATATGGGACCACCCGGAATCATACTCTATACACCAGCGAAAGAATTATCAAAATCGGCTTAGTATTGGAGGAGATAACAAGTAACATAAACACAAAAAAAAAACATAAAAATACAGCCGCCTTAAGAACCTCCTTTTTGAAGTTGGTTAAAAAGAAAGAAAACCAAAAACGCACAAAGGTATGATAAAATGGACTTTTTGGCGGGAACTTGAGAAAGTGATGTTGTGCTCTCAATTTATTTTACAAAACTAGTGTTAAATTGAATAATATTATGTGATTGTGGTGGTGTTTTGCGTAATATTGTTTGAGTAAACCGCACAAGTGAAGTGAAATGAAATGATTGCGTGTATCGTCATTTTTCGAGTTGGCGCCAAGAGGTCCCTTGAGGTTTTAGTAAAATAGCCACCATCTTATGTTACTAAAACTGAATAAGACTTGACTTGACGGTGACTTGACCATGACTAAGAAGTAAAATGAAGAAGATAAAAATAACTATGAAGAAATATAAACGTAAGACTTGGCGGTAAGGCCTAGATGTCATAGCCAACCCGAAAGGGGAAAACATCAAAAAAAAAAAGTATGATAAAATGAAAAAAATAGGCTCACAATTTTTATCCCCAAGCAATGCGTTGAGAGCGTTGGAGATCTCCAGGGATAAGCTATTTAAAAAATACCGGTTTAAAAAAAAAATGATTTCATATCGGAAACGTCATCTTTTTGCAACCCAGCACTAAACCCATTTCGGAATGCTTGCTTGCTAGAATAAGTATTTAAGTGCCATATTCATAGCTTTAAGACTGTTCTGGAATCTTGTGGCCGATGGGGAGGCCGATGTTCAGCAGTGGATTTCCAACGGCAGAAATCATCAATCAGGATGATGCCTACTTAGAAACTATTCGCAAATTTGATTGAAATTTCTATTGTATGTTGAAATGGAGGACATACGAGATCGTGTTAATTCAACAATGAAAAGCGTATTAAAGTTTGCAAGGCCAGTGAGATTCAATCCGCGGCTGGCCGTGGAACTAACGCTGGTACTTAGCTATCGCTTCACACCGTCACACGGACATTATTTTTATCACAATTGTTGTCAGACTATTGTCTAAATCAACTAATTCGAATAACCATGACCACTAAACAGCGAGAGCGCATTCTGAATGAATTTATTTGTATAAATCGTCACTTTATTTACAGAAAGAAACTTAAAACTAATACATGTTAATATAATATTTCTGATCGAAGCGACGCGTGACCCGAGAGCTGGCTCTTATTTGGCCCAGCGAATTAGCATTGCCATCCAGCGTGGCAATTCCGCCAGCGTCTTGGGGACGCTTCCGACTGGTAGTGATCTGGATCAGTTGAGCTATCTATAGATCGTTTGTAACGGTCTTTAGATGGCTCAACTGTTTCTTGTGTATTTTGTAAATATTAATCGTCACTTAACCGATATGAGCTAACTAAACACAAGAACCTAGTGCGTCCGTTCCGCTTCCACATACATACTTTGCTATACGTATTAGGGATAGCGGAGCCTAGCGGCATCTGTCACGTGCCATTCTCTGTCACGTGACGGATGCCGCTAGTTTGAAATAGGTTGAATACCCAGGCATCAGGTGGTCTTGCGAATTAAACGGTTATAATTGACTAGCTTCCGCCCACGGCTTTGCTCGCGTGGTACCTACATAAAAAGTAGCCTATTCTAGGTATAGAACTTTACCTATTACAAGTTTCAAAGAAATGGAGGAGGTAGGGCACAGCGAGATTTTCTCGCTCTAAATTGGAGCAGCCCGCTTGGAGTTACCTCCGCTTTACAGAAGATCGCAGCCAAATAACATTATTTGTTTCAAATAGTGCTATTTTCCTGCGGTGAGTAAGGTTGCCAGAGCTCTTTAGGGGGGGAGGGGTTCGATAGGCAACGCATTAGCAATGCTCCAAGTGTTGCTGATGTCAATAGGCGACGGTAACCACTTACCATCAGGAGGGCAGTAAGCCTGGTTGCCTCCGTATAACATAAAAAAAAAATTGGTTGAGCCGTTACGGCGTGATTGAACAACGAACATCCAAACATACAAACATCCAAACATCCTCACAAACTTTCGCATTTATAATATTAGTAGGATAGTAGGATGACAATAAACGAGTAATACAACACGTGTTTCCCATCCACGTGGTTTGTATTATGTAAGTAACAATATTTTGTGCCATTTCACTGCAGTAAATTACTTTTGTTTGAAATGTTCCCACAAAATATACAATGTGTTAGAATCTGAACCGAAATTGGGGATGCGTAAAATTATTCATCTGGTTATAACTGTGGAAGGGATTCCGTGATCCCTATAGAATTCAATATTTCATAGCCTGCTTTAAATTATAAAGCGAACATAATTAATTGTTAATTTTTGTTTGCTATTTTTAAGAATTTTCCGCATTGCTCTATCCTATCTTTATGGTCGGTAGTCGGTACCACACTAGGATTATCTGTGTCGTACGTATCAGAAACTACGAGTACCATGGTACCACAACACCCAGACCCGCAACAAATATTCGCAGATCATGCAAACATTTTTCCCGTAGTGGGAATCGAACCCGCACCTTTTGCATCTCAGGCGGGCACTAGCCCGCTACGCCGCCGGGGCCGTTTCTTCAACAAGTGTGCCTCAACGATCATCGAAACATCAACTTTAGTTAGCCTTACATTTCGATGTCTCAGTTCGGGTCGAAACACTAGTTTACTGCAATCAAATTGGTAATCTGGACGACATTTTTTTTTATAAAAATGGCTTTTTTATATTTTAATTTCGACTGAAAATTTCACTAAGGACGATTAAAGATCAGCGTCAACCAATCCGATAATACTTCTTCTTGTCATGTCACTGATTCTTTGTTGGTCATCTTGTATGAGCTCAGTGCCCAGGTTGAGGTATGGTGGCCCTGAAAAGGGCCTATCATCGGCATGTCCTAGAACCTTAAAATACAAAGACATGTGAACTGTGCGTGAAATGAGCCTCTAATAGGCGTCTTTTTCTAATCAGTGTACCTGTGTACACTGATTAGAAAAAGACGGCGAGAGTTATCGAGCCAGTGAGTGATTGTACCTTGCTGGTATAATAATAAGGGGTAAAGAACGTTGAACACCATATAACACACTTACATACTTTTTTTGTTTTATTATTTATGTTATACGGAGGCAAACAGGCTTACGGCCCTCCTGATGGTAAGTGGTTACCGTCGCCTATTGACATGAGCAACACCTGGAGCATTGCTAATGCATTGCCTGCCGAACCCCTCCCCCCCCTAAAGAGCTCTGGCAACCTTACTCACCGCAGGAACACAACACTATTTGAAAAAAATAATGTTGTGTAAGGCGGAGGTACCTCCAGCGTGCTGCTCCAATTAAGAGCGAGAAAATCACGCTGTGCCCTACCTCCTCCAAAAACTACTACTATCTACTATCGCATCAATAACTACATATCGAAAACAGTAAACAATATAACACAGACAGAACAATGGCCTCATAGCTCAGTTGGTAGTAACTCTGCCTTCTGCGCTAGAAGTCGCGGGTTCGATTCCCGCGCTGGACAAACATTTGTATGATGAATAGAGAATGTTTGTTCTGTGTCTGGGTGTTAAATATTCATCTATTATGTATATCAGTCTCTGGTACCCATAGTACAGGCTATGCCTAGTTTGGGATCAGTTGACCGTGTGTGATATGTTCGGAATATTTATATTTTATTTATTTATAGAACACTGACCTGGCTTCGTCGGTACGCGCCTAAAAATCCAATAGTTATGGTTTTATTATGCATCCAATTCTCCCTCATATTAGGACATACTTTAGCCGCTCCGCACTCCCTCCCAACGACCTCATACAAGTCTAATCCGTCCAACTCCATACCATCTATAGAAATATTCTCTTCAATCAGATTCGTTTGAATACTAGAGTAGATATTGTTCAGATACTCCGGATCTAGTTTTCTTACATCAGTATATGAATCTTCTTCTAATGTAGCGTTCATTTCGCATTTACTCTTATCTATAAGAATGTTTATATCAACTGTATCGGTGGCGTTGTAAAAGTCTTTATCAAATTCAATGGTTTCGTTCTCAATTTTGGTGTAAGATAGGGTGTGAGATGGGAAGTCATCAGTCGGCTTGGCTTGTGTTTCGAAGGTGATTAGGAGCACGTAGATTAGTGTTCGATACGCCATTGTAGTTCACATTATTGGCGAGATCGCTCACTCTTCATTGAGGTGTCTTGAATCTGGAACAAAGGAAAATATTTTAAAAAGAGTATTAACTGCATTCATGTTAGGCCGGGTTGAATCATTCTATATTTTTATGATACAGATCGAAAGGGTAAATCATAAGGATCAATTCCTTCTCAATAACAAATGCACTACCCTAGAAGTTAGATAGGTAGATAGGTACTTCAAAATCGTTCAGGAATGCAGTTAAATTTTTCTTTCAGACTTTTTCGGAGCTACATTTAGAACTGTTTAGATTTAATCATGCTGAAAATTAGATCTACTAAAGGTTTTAAAGCTGTTTTCCAAAAAACGATGACGGTCTATGACGGCCGTCAGATAACAAAGACACCATCATCAGCCTGTAGAAGTCCACTGCTGGACATATGCCTCCCCCAAAGAGTTCCATGATGAACGGTCTTGAGCCTTCTCCGTCCACCGACTTCCTGCAACTTTAACAATGTCGTCGGTCCATCGGGTGGGGGCCTTTCAACAAGGCGTCACCATTCGAGAACCTTTAGTCCCCAACGGTTGTCGGAACGAAGACATTATTATTTACTTATTTGATGTATAAATTCGCCACTGCTTGGCTAGTGGTTCTAAGATCTACTCCAACAGTAGAACAGCTTTCCTACAAAAAAGTGTATTCTGTATGTCACGTAAAATCTATAATAAGATACCAAAATCATTGAAAGATCTTGACGACAATATATTTAGGACTAAATTGAAACAATTATTAATTAAGAAATGTTATTTAATATTAACGATTTCATGACAGATAAATTTTGACATCTAATTTTACTATTGCGCCTGTTACTATAATTCATCACTTTAATTTCTTTTGACATTGTTTAGAATTAAATAATAATAGGCTATAGTTAAACTTACATTGTATTTAAGCAAATAAACAATCTTTATCTTTATCTTTATCGAACCGATGGGTGGCCGCTAATGACTGAACTGAGCGGTTATGTGGCAGAGTCTTCATGACGATGGCCTCCTTTGCCCTGATCATCACCAGTACCCCAAGGTCTTACGAACTATCTTTCTATGATAGACACACTGTGTAAGCCATAATAGCGTAGATCCTAAATATTGATTAATATTGAGTTTAAGAATAGGCATAGCCTCATACTCTAAGTTAGTTCAAAAAACCAAACTAGATGGCGCTGCTAAATTAGGTCCGATCCTGCATCGCGCTATCGTTGCGTTTTGGGTTCTAAGCTTGATGATTTGTAAGTATTGGTACTCTTATCACTAGCCCGGTGTAGCTGGCAGTGGTCGTAAGAGAACCACAGCATATAAATCCGTTCGAAGAAAAAAAAAAAAAAAAAAAAGGTACTCTTTTGGGTATAACTAAATAAACGGTTGTAACGAATAAGAGCATTCTCATTTGAAACGAGTCAGTGGGAGCGACCCCGTACGTACACTCACGATGTGTCTCTTTTATATACCGTATATATCTCTTATATACACCGTGTTTCTCTTTTAAATACGTTTCATAATATACTACGCCGAAAAGGACTCATTCTAACAAAACGAAAGGCGAGTGTTTTTTTTTTCTTACAGGAGTTTTTCAAATGGATGTTTGTGTTCTTGTTACGAACTTTATAACTAATTATTAAACTTACGGGAACTTCCACAACAATATTGTTGCCAAAAATAGGTGAATAATTGAGCAAAAACTGGTTTGAGCGAAAAACAGTTGATATTTGCACAGTATTTTTGAATGAAAAATGTTGAGTGTACCAAAATCATTGCCAGTTGGGTGTAGAATAAGTCCTTATCGGCTTAGAAAATGTATATTAAGGTATTGAATTTTTCTAATTTACATTATTTTTATCTTTTTCAGTATTATTTAGTAAAAATCAGACTAACCTTAGTGTATTCTTAGTATTTAATATGTATTTTTTTTTGGCCGCGGTGGCCCCGGCTGAAGAATAGGCCCCTCCATATCTACCTATCCGCGGATGTCGTAAGAGGCGACTAAGGGAAAAAAGCTAGGGGATGGGCAGCAGCGTCCCTCATTCGAACAACGATAGCTCTAACTGCGCTCGCCAACCCGCATGCCCAGCGTGGTGAGTATGAGCAAATCCCCCCACATGATGAGGAATTGGCTATGTGAGTGGGGGAGGCCATGTTCAGCAGTGGACGTCGTACGGCTGAAATGATGCTGAATGATGAATATGTATTTACTCTACTCACACTGACCCCAGCCCGACTACAATGTCATAGCGCCTTACTTATAAACGCTAGTCAAATTTTAATACATCTTGACAGACGCCTCACGTGGAAGAAGCACATATTCATATAAAAGAAAGGCTCACGGCCTGCAATTAAGAAAGCTCTTTTGGCTAATGGACCGAAAATCAACCTTATCTCTGGACAACAAACTTCTCCTTTACAAGTGCATTCTCTCAAACCCGTATGGTCGTACGGATCCGAACTGTGGGGTACAGCGGCAAATTCAAACTTGAACATTATCCAACGCTTCCAATCCAAAATGCTACGCATGATACTGACTGACTGTCAGTATTCTACAAGTACCATTTTGGTGACTGTGCGCAGGATTTGCATGACCTCATCCCTCCCTCCCCCTTCCACTACCGGACAAGCAGACGCACAGGTAATTGCCACCCTTACCTGGTCGACATACCACAGTGTCGAACCAGCGTCTGTTTTCCCGGATGAGTACAATCTAGGAGACTTCAAATCTAGAGTGAATAAGTTCCTTCTGGTAAAGCTTGCTCCATCTTAGGCCACATCTCACTTGCAAAAGTGAGATGGTGGTCAAACGCCTAACCACCTCCAATAAAAAAAAAATGATAACGAATGCCCCGTGGTACATCACGAACTGTCAGCTGCATCACGACTTGGAAGTTCCAACAGTTATAGGAACCAACAAAATAAAATCTTACGCCAAACGAATAGAACTTCACCCGAATGAACTCGCCAAAGATCTAATGAATCCAACCACATCCTTCAAAAGAGTTAAAAGGAGAGCTTCTCAAGACCTAATACAGCTCTAATGAGTTAAGAGAAAAGTGAAAATATGGAAGCGCCACTGGGCTCTTTTCCATCCATGCCAATTACGCACCGAAGCAAACACCAAACTCTAGCTCAATGCCCATCCGGGCAGATTGCAAGAAAGAAAGGAGAAAATAAAAAAAAGTATTGTTAAAAAAAACCTGTCACTGTTTCTCATTATGAAAGATGATATTAATTTAAGCATAGTTTTTCGTTTGATATATATTATACTCGTAAGTAAGTAAGATTGTAAAGTTGAGAAGTAATAGGTTAGCATGGTATGGGCATGTCATGAGGAGGGATGACAGTCATGTAACGAGAAGAGCGTTAGGTATGAATGTCGATGGATATAAGACTAGAGGAGGGCCGAAGAAAAGATGGATGGATTGTATTAAAGATGACATGAGTAAGAAAGATGTGAGTGCGGAGATGACGGCTAACAGAAGAGAGTGGAAGAAGAAAACATGTTGTTCCGACCCCACATAATGTGGGACAAGGGCAGGAAGAAGAAGAAGAAGAAGAAGTAAGTAAGATTGTGCGCGAAAGGAGACTCTAAGAAGCGCACTTTAATCCTTTCACTACACTGATTCTTTCACCCACGGCCCTTTTCAGCGCCACCATACCTCACCCTTGTTACTGTGATAGTTACCTCAGTGATACGACAAACAAGCAAGTTTAAATAAAGCCAATAGAAAATGCTAGCAAATTTGATTATTGTTTAATTAATTACCACTCAAAATTCTACTCAAAGAAATATAAGTTCAACCTTTTGGCACCTTCATTTTATTTATTACACAGACGACGTACCGGCGTCTTAATGAAGCGAGTTGGCTTATTTTGATTAGGGTACTTTATCTTCATACATTGTGTACATACATTTTCGTGAAAAGACTTGCACAAATTGTCTGTCAAAAACATCATCTATTTTGACGACCTCTGTAGAAAGGTTAGTCCTTTATGTAACTGTGTAATCAGTTTTCTAAAGTATAATATTTGAATCGTCGGTATCTAATCGTAAAACTCGCGGTAAGTATCTCTCACGAGGCCTAACTTACTTTTCTTAGGACCTATACCTAATATATTATAGGAGGAGGTAGGGCACAGCGAGATTTTCTCGTTCTGAATTGGAGCAGCCCGCCTGGGAGGTACCTCCGCCTTACAGAAGATCGCAGCCAAATAACATTATTTATTTCAAATAGTGTTGTGTTCCTGCGGTGAGTAAGGTTGCCAGAGCTCTTTAGGGGGGAAGGGGGTTCGGGGTCGGCAACGCGTGCGTGATGCCTCTGGTATTGCAAGCGCTCATAGGCTACGGTAACCGCTTACCATTAGGTGGGCCGTAAGCTTGTTTGTCACCTCTGTTGTATAAAAAATAATAATAATAATGATAATTTGAAGACATGTGAACGAAAGAAGCCTCTAAGAGGCGCACTTTAATGCTTTCCCTAAGTACACTGATTCTTTCATCGACGGTCGTAGGCCCTTTTCAGGGCCACCATACCACAACCTGGTCACTGACCTAATACAGGACCAAGAAAGAAAAAGTGACAAGACAAGCAAGTGGAGTGTAATTTTTCACTCCCCTCTGACCACAGACTGACATTATTTTCTTTGATTGTTGTCTTTGAATTTGTTTGAAATGTATCGTCGACACGACGCAGTTTCGGAAGGCCCTCCACAAGATGGACCGATGATATTATGAAGGTTGCGGGAATTCGGTAGATGGAAAAAGGCCAAGAAAGTTCTTCATGACAATCTTTGAGGGCAGCCTTTGTCCCTTCATGAATTAAAGTTATGAGAGAGTTATGTAGTAAATTCTATTGCGTACGTACAATAGAAAGTACCGGCATTGACAACAAATCAAAACTAGGAAATTGGACCGTATCGTCATGACCTAGTTATCCCCTGATATCCGTCCAATAAGTAGGTGTACTGTACATAGCAGTAACTTTATTTAAACATGGTACTTGTAGGTACTTGCTGGAGAGGAATTTTCATTCTAGACTAGTTGCAGTCCACAGTTTCGCTCTCTGGGAGCTGGAGCAAGAATATGTATAGTATATCATCATAAGCCGTATTTAGACGGCTTACGATCTGTGTCGCACACGACCTACCGATATACAGCCAAACCGTAATATATATTTCGACCTGTTCAGACGGCTTGAGACATATTTATTCGACATAATTTGATGACCTCAGTGGCGTAGAGGACGTCTGCCTGTCTGTTACGCAAGTAGTGAGGGTTTGTTTTTTTCTCCTGCGGGACAAATATATAAAAAAAAAGATATATATATATATATATGTATATATATATTCCGGACATATCACACATAGTAAACTGATCCCATACTAGGCATAGCCTGTACTATGGGTACCAGAGACTGATATATATAATAAATAGATAGATATTTAACACCCAGACACAGAACAAACATCTGTGTTCATCACATAAATGTTTGTCCAGTGCGGGAATCGAACCCGCGACCTCTAGCGCAGAAGGCAGAGTTACTACCAACTGAGCTGTTTGCATATCTGCAAATATTTGTTCCGGGTCTGAGTGTCGTGGCTCCATGGTACTCCTAGTTTCTGATTCCCACGACACAGGGATTCCTATTGTGGGTGGATATCCTATTCCATGTGTGTTAAATTCAGGGTTTCAAAAGCAATCCAAATATTTTTTTTATACTGAGTCGTAGCTACAAAGGCAAGCCAGACGTAACTCACATACGTTTAAGATAAATCTGCGGCGCTATTGTGTACCTAAGCAAAATGGCAATGACATTCGTTAATTTGAAGTTAAGTCTATCAATCTTATGGTCATCTGAAAGCTTCAAATCCAAGGTTAAAAAGTTTTCTCTTGTATATTTTGAAAACTTTGATATTAATTAGACAAACATTATATCTAGACCTAAGTATTCCTCATAAGCTCAACAAAATACAGATGCGTGTACCTCCCACACCGCCCGCAATAATAAGCCATGAAAAGCGTACTCACGTGCAGTAGACACAATCACATTAAATAAATAAATATTCTGGACATGAAATGAAATCAGTTTATTTGCTAAAACATGGTAGTCGAATATAATGCTGTTCTTATGCAGTAAGCGGGCGCACATGTTTTTGCTACACAAGCATGCAAATGTTTTATTTAGTATAGTAGGATTACAATAATTTAACAAAAAAAAAACAAAATTTTAAAATTAAAAAACAATGTCGTTATTATTACAAATTAAGATACGATTATATAAGATTAGAGTCATAGTTAAAAACAGTCAAGATTATAAGCTATATTTATATTAGTTGCACAATCGACATTAATTAAATTGGATTTTAGCAATAAGTAGGTAATCATATCACACACGGTCAACTGATCCCAAACTAGGCATAGCCTGTATATGCCTGTCTATGGGCACCAGAGACTGATATAATAATAGATAAATATTTAACACCCAGACACAGAACAAACATCTGTGTTCATCACACAAATGTTTGTCCAGTGCGGGAATCGAACCCGTGAACTCTAGCGCAGAAGGCAGAGTTACTACCAACTGAGCTATGAGGCCAGTCACATTCTACGTACTGTATGTAAGCGCGCATGGCTTTTTATTGAGGGCGGTGCTGGAGATGCGCGCGCCCACATTTTGTCGAGCCTCGATGATGAATAAATTATTGTAATAGTACAAGATATTATTTAATATCTTAGAATAGACTTACGCAAAGTCACGCCTGAACCAATTCACAGTTTTGGATAATGCCCAGGTAGTTAAAATCATCTTCAAAGTTGCGATATTTCCATCTTGCTTTCACAATAGCACCGCTGTGTTCTGTGAGGTGATCCCACAGACAGATCCCTCTATAACTACAACCCGTGCGTTAACTAATTCACCATCTTTGATCCTCGCCAGACGTTATTATGACACCAATTACATCTTAGCATATAATTGACAGCAAAAGTGCGCGCGAAGCCTTCGAAAACAATGACCTTACAAAGGTCAACGATCTAGGATTTGTTCACACTTAAGTGCCTAATTCTCATTACAATAGAGTTCATTAGAATTTAATCAATCAATGATAAACGAATCGGGCGTAGTTCCAGACTCAAATAAATCGACTTGAGCCAAGTTCGATTTAGCTGCAGTTTTCAAATTATTGTTAACTAACAAATCAAAAATAATCCTACAATTATAGAAAAAATACATGAAATATATGCTTAAAATTCAATTCAAAATGATCCTTACATCTAAGGATGAAAGTCAATTTTGAGTTTGACATTTGAGGGCGTACGATATAGCTCAACGCAAGCTCCTAAAAGTCAAACTCAAACTTGACTTTATTCAGTAGACGTAGGATCGAACACTGCTTAAAACTGAGATTAGTATTGTATATATCTTTATTTCGTAGGTAAATAGTAAAGTCTTATTACAAGTACTTATTCCAGATGATTTATACATCATATCAAGTCAAAGTCAAAGTCAAAAGACTTTTATTTCAATAAAATCACTAGGATCACTTTGAAACGTCTTAGAAACTAAGTGAAGCTATGCCTGTTCCTCGCGACCAAGCCTAGAAGAATCAGGCAACAAACACGGCTTGGTGCCTATCATTTTTTTCGATGATCCCTTTTCACAAAATGGAATTTAAAGCTTCAGGGTGGTGCCGATCGAACTAGGTGAGGCTCAAAAGAAAAATAATCTAATTATAATCTCAGATAAATAAGAGCTTATAAAAATGTGAAAAAAAAAATTGAGGGTGAACTTTACTCACTTTCAGGACGCTGTGATGCCTGGGACATGTTTAGATGGAGTAGGCTTGTCCAGTACCTATACCATCCTCTCAGCCGAGTCAACCTTCGCGTTCCCCCACGATGTATTTCTTCGCCATTCTGAGCACGTGTTAAAGCGCACATGACTTTTTTTCGAATAGAAAAATCCATTGGTGCCCGAGATTTGAACCTACTACCTAAGGTTCACACCTGGAGCATTGCTAATGCGTTGCCTGCCGAACCCCTTCCCCCCTAAAGAGCTCTGGCAACCTTACTCACCGCAGCAACACAACACTATTTGAAACAAATAATGTTATTTTGCTGCGATCTTCTGTAAGGCGGAGGTACCTCTCCAGGTGGGCTGCTCCAATTTAGAGGGAGAAAATCTCGCTGTGTCCTACCTCCTTGTAAAATGATGAACAATGTAATTAATATTGAAAACTCTTCATCTAGAAATTGACGATATCGCGCTGGAGATAATGATGGTGAATGTGACGGTTAATTAAGACAGTTGAGTGAATAACATTATATCAATAACGATGTGGTTTTTACATCGAATGCGGAACCTCAAACTAGTTGGAAATATTGGATGTTGATAAATTGGGAACGTTTGTGTGCAGCACTAATTGGGTGTCTGGTCTCTAATGACAGCCAACACGACCAAGCTTACCATCAATGTGCATGACGCTTAGTATACTTGACCTTTTGTGGGTGTCAATTTGCATGGAATTAAGCTGGTCTACAGTCATACTATCAAGATTTGATTGACCATGGGGTTGTTGAGAATGAAAGAGTTTTGTTCATTCCAAAACTATTTTTAATTTTTATTCTAATTGGTTTTACGGGTTTTACATGTATTTCATGGCTTTGGCACATTGCTCAGTACAGTGGCGGCGTAAATTGGGGGGGGGGGGGACAACAGGTGGGTCTTCAAATGAACATGGGTAAGACAAATATCATGTCCAATGCACATGTCGTACCCACGTTAAACGTTGGGAACGATAAACGACGTCTATCTCTGTCGATGATCTCCATCTATCTAGTGGGGGGCCGCTTTTTAATAAATTGCCTGCACTGGTAAATACATTGCCTAGGTTAGTGCAGGTAATGGTACAGCTCCATGTTCACACAATATTGGAAATTCATGACTCTATATACTGCCTGCCTCTACTGAAAGATTGATGAGTTGTGAAACAAATATTTTGCGATAGCTGCACTATTCTATGGATAATAAAAGTTTTTTTAGTATGCACAGATAAGTGGAAAGATAACTAATTCAACTGCTTTGAAACGGTGAAGGAAAACATCGTGAGAAAAAGGAAACAAATAAAAAAGTTGTTTGTGCCGCGGTGATCTGGCAAGCTGTCTCATACATATCGCATGGTATATAATTATATTAACTCGAAGTTTTAAGATCTATACGGCACGTGCCCAATGCAATGTTTGGACATGTCTCTGACTACTCTAAAACGAGAACTTGGAGGTCTGAGAAGATGTCTACAATGTTTGGAATTAATATATCAAGGAGCCGGTTTTTTAGATTCGTATACTTTCACCACTCTGGTTCTTTCTCAAACGGCCATTCCCCCTTTTCGTGGCCATGGTGGATCAACCTGGTATCCAGTCTAAAGCCGTCCAGTCAAACGACATCCGGTATGTCTTCGATATGTTATAATAATAAAATATCTTTACTTCTACAGAACAAAGTCAATTTTGAGAGTGTTCAATATAGCTCCTAAAAGTCAAATTCAAAATTAACTTTTTAGAGAAGATGTAATCATCCTTTTAAAATTTCAGATGCCATATCGCACGCGGTTTGAACACGGCATAATGATGATCAAGAAAGCACCAGAAGCCAGTGATAAATAACTACCTAGACAAGAAAAGGTTGAGTCGACATGTGACGAAGCACCAGGGAATTCTAAAACAAATATCATTAGGTTGGGTTGCTGATTGATAGACTCGCGCCCTTGATCCCTGCTAAACTGTACACCCGGCTATGAACAAGTAAAACCTGAATACTTAAGGTGAAGGTTATATTGTTTTATGATTTTTGAATTGTTTTTTCTCAATAACTGCAAAACACACAGTTTTGATTTTTATGACAAAGATAATTTGAGCATTTTATTTACCTAAATCCAAGACAGAAACGCGATTGGTAAAACTTTTTCTCGATAGATTTATTTTTTAAAGTTGGGACTATCTAACAAAAATAACTTTTTTTTGAATATTGTGTTAGACAATAGCATTGGGTACCTAAATCCAAGACACTTTTTGAATAAAATCATAGTTTTTAAGATAATCGATATTTTCTTATATGTCGCTTACGTCGATTACTTTCGAGCGCCTTCTAAAGCTTGCTATCTCTTTCCGCGTTATAGTACATAGCGCTATCACTTTCTTCACTCCGCCCACTCGACAGTTTATTTGATTTCTGTAGCGCCTTAAAAGGAGGAAGCCTTATTTACACAATATAAGTGTTTTACAGAAAGAAAATTAAAATCAATACGAGTAAGTATTTACAAAATACAAAAAAAACAGTTGATCTATCTAAAGACCGTTCGATCTATAGATAGCTCAATTGATAGTTTTTTTTAAATGTAAGCTTTCCTAAAAGGGGCTTATTCTACAAGCAATTGGCAATAAAGTTTGTTCTACGACTTTTGAAAATTCAAAATGTTTCACAGAGATAACTCTTTATATGTATGCGGAGTTGGTATCGCATTATCGATTGAAGGCGAAGATGCAGGTTCAAATCCCGCTGGTTCGCAAATGATGGGTATCATTTAAATTTAACTTTATGTATGCAAAAATCTGTAATGGAGTCATTATTGCTGTAGGTAATGGAGTAGTTATTGAGTTTGACTCAATAATTTAGCTTTTTTAGGTAGTAATCTTGATGTCTTACTTCTCGGACGTTTTATAATTACTTATAAAGATGATAAAAAAACTAATAACAGCCAAACAGCAATTTCGGAAAACACTTTATTGTCATTTGGGTGAAGAATAAACCCCACCTTGTACCGATTGTAAAAATAATTAGAAAAAAAAATCTGTGGCTTTTTAACCGACTTCAAAAAGGAGGAGGTTCTCAAGTCGGCTGTATTTTTTTTGTGTGTATGTTACTCGATATCTCTGCCAATACTAAACCGATTTTGATAATTATTTCGTTGATGTATAGAGTATGATTCCGGGTGGTCCCATATTAATTTAATTCCTGAGGGATTGCTACTTGTCCCGTAAAACATAAAAAAAACGTCATCATCTCTTGAAATCACGACTTGCCGACATTTTTTTTGTCGACGGTGGTATGGTATGGTTATCCCCGCGACTTTGTTCGGTTGCTGCTATTTTTCATAAACTTTAACCTTGTGTGTCGGTAATTCCTTTCGGTGCACCCATACGTTACAACAGGAAGCTACCCTGCAAATTTCATACTCTTAGGATTTTGGTTAGGCTCTGCGTTGATTTTCAAAGAGAATAAAACCACTACGTTTGATTTTCAGTCGGTCACTCAGTACCGTAAGAGTTATTATTGATGATGAATGGAACTTACTTTTGTTTTTTATTCGAAAGTGTAGGTGGCCAGTGTCATCCTCAGTAGGTAAGCAAAAGGCAAAGAGGTTGATAACAAAAAATATAGGTTGATATTAATCTTGTAAATATTCAGGAATTTGAAGTCGGTTTTTAGTTTTTGTAAAAAATATCTTATATTATTAGAGTATTTATTATGACAAATTAAAAAAAATATATTTTTTAAATCTCAAAATCAGCAGGAAATACCAGTACCCAAGTAAGTAATCTTACATACCTACCTATTACGAGTATCATCGTTATCCTGTTTCCCTGTTCCGGGATATTTGGATATGATTTTAGCTATAAATGTATAAGACGATTAACCTAATTCTTATAGCCGTTTGTTTTGCCTTTCGTCAATCTTTCATAATTAGGGTCTCATCATAATTAAGGCCCTCTATCTTACCGTACAATGACCGGAACAGTAGGTACCGGCGGCGGGGCGGGCATGGAAATAACAATCTTTTTTGTTTATTATGGACTAGCTTCCACCCACGGCTTCGCTCGCGTGCTACCTTTGAAGATAAAAGTAACCTTTATGATATTCCAGACTATAATCTATCTCTGTGCCAAATTTCATCCAAATCTGTTCGGTCGTTTTGTCGTGATTGAACCACAAACATCCAAACATCCTCACAAACTTTCTATTTATATATATATATTGTCTTGGATTATAGTCACCTCAACCTGTTCACTGATCTAATGCAGTATAACCAAGAAAGAACCAGTAATGTGACAAAATTACTGCCCCAGAGACCGTTCCGCTACCTTAGTGTTTGCCAACGAACTCCCACGCGGCGTGGCAAATGGTAGATATAATGGCAGGTTTGAGCCTCTGTGGTATACCAAAAAGCCTTGCTCAAAGAACCTTTATGCTTTCGTGTTTCGAATAATCGACCAAACTCTGGACAAACTCTTCATGCATGCATATTCATCTTCAGGGCATGAACCAACAAGTTTTTTTGTTTCATTTAGAATAGAATAGAACATAGCTTTATTGTACACCAAAAGAAAATACACAATCAAGGAAATAAAAATAACATAAAAATAGTGTGACAATGGGCGTCCTTATCGCTAAAAGCGATCTCTACCAGGCAACCTTTGGATGGACAGGATATACAAAGTGGAAGAGAGTTAGTCATTTAGTGTGGGAATAATTTATTTTATTTCATATAAATATCCATATATTTTATTTAGATATGATTGATGATTTTTTGTAGCGTATGATTAAGTACGCCATTAAATAAAATAAGTTCTTACCTCCTGAGTCCTTAAATGACGCACCACTTTCAATACTCTTAATAAAAATTTAAATCCATCTAAACACATCAATTATTTTATACTGTGGTTCACTGTTTACTCATAGGTACTTACGTCGCAATGTTGAACAAATCTTCCGAAGTTCGGAAACGTGTTCCCGGCTCGACCGCGCGCGAGATACTGCTGACTGAGAGGAATGTTAGAGAGATGGAATTAAGCTTCTGTGTGTAAGCACCTATTCTGTGCTCTTGCTGAGTACTTGATTAGCCCGCCTACGTCAGCATCATCATCATCATTTCAGGAGTACGACGTCTGCTGAACATGGCCCACAGACGGAGCGAATTCCTTATCATGTGGGGGGATTTGCCCATACTCACCATTGAGAAAAAACAATTCAAAAATCATAAAACTTTATTTACTTTATTTAGAGATTAGGTTATCAGGTTATCAGGTACTTTATTTAGAGATTAGGTAACTTGCTTTGTTTAATCCACTTATAATCAAATTGTTCTTACTTCATTGATTGATTTTCGGCATCTGCTACCGATAGGAAAATTTCGGCATTTTGTTCGACATCAATATTCGTTGAAATCAATTTAAATTTACTTAATTAGATGTAATGTTAGCAGACTTTAAATAACATTAATAACCATCTTTTGTTGTTTACGTCTGTCATCATCATCATCATTTCAGCCGTTCTACGTCCACTGCTGAACATGGCATCCCCCACAGACAGAGCAAATTCCTTATGATGTGGGGGAATTTGCCCATACTCACCACGCTGGGCATGCGGGTTGGCGAGCGCAGTTAGAGCTATCGTTGTTAAAATGAGGGACGCTGCTGCCCATCCCCTAGCTTTTTTCCCTTAGTCGCCTCTTACGACATCCGCGGATAGGTAGATATGGAGGGGCCTATTCTTCAGCCAGGGCCTCCACGGCGAACATCGTACTACAGAATAAATATTAGTGGTAGTGCACCAAGATTCGTAGCATTCCGTAGCAAGGCGTAGCAAGCGCCTACGAGTAAGTTTTTTATCATCAATTTCCTTGAATTATGTAAGCACCTATTCTGGGCTCTGGCTGAGTACTTGAGTAGCCCGCCTACGCAGTGCAACAGAATAAGTATCAGTACTGTGGTAGTGCATCAAGATTCGTAGCATTCCATAGCAAGGCGTAGCAAGTGCCTACGAGTAAGTTTATATCATCAATTTCCTTGTATTCTGTAAGCACCTATTCTGTGCTCTGGCTGAGTACTTTAGTAGCCCGCCTATGCAGTGCAACAGAATAAGTATTAGTACTATGGTAGTGCATCAAGATTCGTAGCATTCCGTAGCAAGGCGTAGCAAGTGCCTACGAGTAAGTTTATATCATCAATTTCCTTGTATTCTGTAAGCACCTATTCTGGGCTCTGGCTGAGTACTTGAGTAGCCCACCTACGCAGTGCAACAGAATAAATGTTAGTACTGTGGTAGTGCACCAAGATTCGTAGCATTCCGTAGCAAGGCGTAGCAAGCACCTACCAGTAAGTTTTTTACGATACAATTTTAGTCAGATTTTTCATGGCATTTATACGTTTTTATGTAATAGTAAACCTAAAAGGAAATCATTTTGTAACTGTGCCGCCTGAACGATCATCAAAGAACAAACTTTTACCGGACATTGATCTCAGTTTGGGGCGAACCACTTATTTATAGTCCTCTAGCTTGCGCCCGCGGCTTCGCTCACGTGGAATCTAGATAAAAAGCCTATATAATATTCTTGGTAAAAAACTCTTATCTATTCCAAGTTCCATCGAAATAAGTTAAGCCATTACTGCGTGATTGAACCATAAACATCCAAACATTCTTACAAGCTTTAATGTAATGGTACGGAACCCTCAGGGCGTGAGATCTCGCACATGACCGTCTTTATTTTCTCTAATATTCTTTCCCCTTTTGGGATACTATCCTACTTACGGAACACGTTGAATAGTGTTGAAATATTTGACACCTCACGTAAGAAATTCAATAAATTTTCACACACCTTTGTGTCTCAAATTAAAACGCCTCACCTTAAGCGAACATTGCTTTATTACCTTTTGAAGCCGTTTTGTTGATTCTATTCATTCCCGTTTCGTCTTACACTCGAAAGTAATTTTGTTACAACCTTGAAAGAAATATATGAATTTTATTTACACAAAGAAACTTAAAACTAATACAAGTTAATATTTACAAAATACACAAGAAACAGTTGAGCCATCTAAAGACCATTACAAACGATCTATAGATAGCTCAACTGATCCAGATCACTACCAGTCGGAAGCGTCCCCAAGACGCTGGCGGAATTGCCACGCTGGATGGCAATGCTAATGCGCTGGGCCAAATAAGAGCCAGCTCTCGGGTCACGCGTCGCTTCGATCAGACGTCCTGATATCTTTTTGAAAACCCGGAGGGCCCCTTTTCCCCACGGACCCAGGGTCTCAACCCCAAAAGGCTCAAATATGTAAGCCCTATCAAGACTAACATATTTGCGCCTTTTGAGCCGCACCCGCCCTAACTGATGTCCCCGGAAGATGTGTGCGCGCTAGTGTATCAACACAAGTAGCGTTCCACACCATAGGCCTACTCTTCTCCCAAGGGACCAAAGTCATACCGTCAGGCCGCTTACCATCATCACCGAGCTGATCGACCGCCGTACCACACTGGCACTGATGAGGTGCACAACAACGCGCACCCAACCGAAGACAGGTTGCAAGACGGAAGGTGACGATAAAGATAGAAATATATTACTTGCTTATAAAGTAAATTAAGATAACTTGTGAGGCAGTTATTTTTCTCGTTTTTAAGTATTTAACAACCTTTGCCTGTATAAGTATTACGTACTTCGCATTATATCTAAGAATTCTGCCTACAAATTAATATTAGGTATTGCGAATATAAAGTGATTCATAATATATATGCTATTCCGAAGGGGCTTATTCTACACTCAGTTGGCAATAAAGTTTATTGGACGACTTTTGGAAATTCAACATTTTTCATAGAATAAACTCTATGCGAAAATCATCTATTTTCGGGTCAAATCATTTCCAACTCAATTATTAATCCTGTTTTAAGTAGAAATCTTGATGTCGCGTTTAGTACCTAAATAGATTATAAAGATGATAAAAAGACCAAAACCAGCTAATTTGAGAAAGTTTGGGCTTTTGCTTTTTATTGATTGAATAACCCCCTCTCGGGCTGGTATACATGTTATGAATCACCTTGTAAAGTGCTCCTACTTGGATCTCTAGCCATCTTATCTCCGAAGCCAAGAAAGTGCTAAGCCGAGTTCAAACTGTGAGCTATATCTATTTCCGATATAACAGCGTTCTATATCCAAACTACTACTAAAACCACGGCGTACGATTGACGATAAAGATAGGTTACCCTACAAGAAACAATTTAATGGCATCTAGCTAGGTACAAGCTATTTACAATATCTAGGCTACCTTATATCTATAATAACAAATGCTAGCACTTATATTTTATTCAAAGATAAGATCCGAAATGAGGAAATTCGTAGAAGAACCATAGTCACCGACATAGCTCTCAGAATTAGCAAGTTGAAGTGGCAGTGGGCAGGCTATATAGCTCGCAGAACCGATAACCGTTGGGGAGTAAAGGTTCTCGAATGGCGACCACGAACCGGGCGACGCAGTGTTGGAAGGCCCCCCACCCGATGGACCGACGACATTGTGAAGGTTGCGGGAAGTCGGTGGATGGAGAAGGCTCAAGACCGTTCGTCGTGGAACTCTTTAGGGGAGGCCTATGTCCAGCAGTGGACTTCTACAGGCTGATGATGATATTTTATTCTAAAGTGATAACCCCCACTAAGAGAATACTATGATATTTAATATCCCAATATCCCAAATATCCCAAAAATTTCGACACCAGCGGTTTCAGCTTTCAGCCGTTTGGATGTCCTAAAGATTTCCGCTCCCACGAGAAGTGTCTCCGTAGCTTAGTTGGTTATAGTATTAAGGGGAAAGTTGCGGGTTCAAATCCCGTCGGAGTCGAAATATTTGGGATATTATAAAATATCAAATGCTAGAACTGTAGAAATATCTAGTTTATTGAAGAAATATGTCGCTCATTAAACCAACAGGCGCGCTCCGTCGCTGGGCTGGCTCACAAAGAACACAGGATGCCCCTTGTATTCCGATAGGATGCGATTTTTCACGCTACCCACCTCCGACTTCTCTATCTGTAAAGGAAAACTTCAAGTTTATTAGATTCTCGAAAGGCTCCTGAAACATTTGACGCTTCCTTATAAAAAAAATATAGGTAGTGAAGGATTGTGTATTTGTCGTTAAAAAAATTGCGCCAAATTTAATAAAATTCGGCACGAAAATAGAATAACAGCAACTGGAATTTTGGCCGAGTCAATCAAAAGCAAAACAGTTTTTCTTTTGATTTGCAAAATTGGTTTAATTTGCTATAGAAGTTGTTCCTATTATTGAAACAACTTACTGACTCTTATGAAGGGGAATTTCGAAGTATTTCAAAAAATAATCAAATTTGACAGAAATTCCAATGAAAATAATGCTATTCTGATGTCAATCAATGTAGGGGGGTGATAAAATACACAACGCTCAGGGTGTTTCTTTAGGTGCGATCTTCAGCGGGTAACATAATTACCTACCTTTACCAACAAAGATAAAATATAACTGACTGACTCTGACTCTGACTCTGAGCATCAATCAACGACGTTCGCAACTGTTTCTTTTGTTGTGTATGCCTTTCGCTACACTGGTTCCCTCTAGGAATACCCTCGTTACACGCAACACAAATACATCTCAGTGACTTATCCGCCCGGCTGCATCGGGCCGGATTGACTGACTCTACAGAGTATGTTTGTATCAATCACTACATCTCAGGTGTCATCTGTCACTGTCAGTTTCATAGTTGTTCACTATGAAACAGCGTTATTATGGAATGCAGGCATCCATAAATTCTAGTCGCCTATAATATAATCTCTTACCAATGATATAACGCAGCCCCCAAAGCCACCACCCGTCATGCGCGCGCCGTACACGCCGGGCGCGCCGCGCAGTATCTCCACCAGTTGGTCCAGTTCTGGACACGAGACCTGCATAAGCTTGCTTAGGGACTCGTGGGATTGGTAGAATAACTCACCTACCTATAACCAACGGAATAAAAATTTCGTCCTGTAAGGAGATTTTTCAATTTAAAAATAAAAGCCCCCCCTGTCTCCCTCTTCGCTACGGATAGAACGTTTTATTTAAAAAAGAAAGAGTTTCAGATTGTTTTCTATCGATCGAAATTCGCCTTTGTCCCCATTATGTTTTACAAAAGAACTAAAAAATGATTTTCTTGTTTATAAGATGGAAAAATAAGACAAAGGGATATCTCATAGGTATATATGAAAGTATGAGCCATCGCGTCTTTGTATCTCCCTCGAAATCTCTCACGGAAGAGCGTCATAGCCTCTTTGGGCAGGGAATTCGAACTTACCCGTATCAAGTCCTTTTCCTGCAGTCTCTTGGCTACTTCCACGGTTCTTGCGATCTCTTCCACCACGTGCCTCGCCCTCATCAGCACGAGCTCGTCGCAGTTTTGCTTTGACAATTCTAAACGAAAAATAAATTTAAATTATTCTCATAAATTTTGAATTCCCATAAAATAACGTAGTGAATGAACAGATGAAGACCTAATATGTCACGACAAGCAAGCAATCACATAAACTGCTAAGATCGCTTTGATACTTCAATTTAGTACTTCAACTTCTTTTATTTATTCATTGAAATCGCATTGTTTATTTTGAAACGTCTAAGGCCGGTTTAACCAAACGAACTTAGAGCTAGAGCTAAGAACAAGAGCATTCTTTCTCATGCTATTTCATTCTTTCTTTTTTTGTGAACGCAGATGTAACAACGAAAGAATGCTCGACGTCTGCTCACACTAGATGATAATACGAATGCTCATTAAGAATTTAAAGGCTCTGCGATACCTTCTAGATTCGCAATGGTGGCGCCCCTAAGCGATGGCAAGTGTAGCCTGTCAGCCGCCTGTTGGCACTGCGCGCGTCGCTGCGGGTACTCGCTGCCCGTCAACTGGTGCTTCACGTTCGAGTTGATCACCAGGACCACTGCATCGCCTGTATTCATCGGCACCAGAGACGCTTCTAACGATCTGTTGCCAAGTGAATGGATTAAGTTGAGAACTATAATCCTAGTTGCTACTAATATTATAAATGCGAAAGTTTGTGAGGAGTTTGTGGTTCAATCACGACCAAACGGCCGAACGGATTTGGATGAAATTTGGCACTGGAGATAGATTATAGATAGATAGATAGATAGATAACACTTTATTGATCACCATACGGAAATAATACATAAGATCACAATTACAAATTTACACGGCAATACAATGGGCGGCCTTATCGCTAAGAGCGATCTCTGCCAGGCAACCTTAGGATGGACTGGACTGAAAAGATTAGAGAAGGGGCAAGATGGTGTTTCTTAAATTATGAAGAAAATAATTAACTATAAACAGAGCAAAGTAGGTATATTAAATAGATAAATCAAGATAATCATATATATATATATATATATATATAATACATATAGTGACATTTATATAAACACATACAGATACTATATCGCATATAATTATAATAAGTACACAGAATTTAAGAATGATAATATACAATAAACTTGTGCTTCACAAAGAGCAGCATGATGATTATAGTCAGGAATAGCATATAGACTACTTTATATATGCCTAGGTGCCGCGCGGGCGGAAGCTAGTGTAGATACTATATGCGAACAGTGCTGGCCCCTGCTAAAGAATAAGCTACTTTTATATCACTCCGGATTTAAAAAAAATATATATTTAAAGTGATCAAGTTTAGGTAATGTGGTGAAGTCAGAGCACTGGTTTAACGTAGGCACTTGGGTACCATAGGTACTTCGCAGAACCGACAACCGTTGGGGAACAAAGGTTCTCGAGTGGCGACCACGAACCGGACAACGCAGTGTTGGAAGGCCCCCACCCGATGGACCGACGACATTGTTAAGGTTGCGGGAAGTCAGTGGATGGAAAAGGCTCAAGACCGTTCGTCATGGAACTCTTGGAAGGCTTGATAATGATGACTTAGGTACATAATTTTCCGACAGGAAAATCTTAGATCGGAACCAACCCTTTGGATTGGAAGGCGGGGTCGCTACCTCACCCCCACCAGTGCTCCCACAGTGGCTGATGATGGTGTTAAATCAGATATTAAGATCCCACCTGCAGTCGATGAGCAGGGCGTGGTCCTTCCTCGCCATGGTCACGATGTACTGGTCCATGATGCCGCAGGGCATGCCGGGAAACTCATGCTCGGCCTTCTGGCACAGTTTTGCTTTTTGCACGTCACTATAGGAAAATAGGCCATAGGTATAGCTCGCAGAATCGACAGCAATCGAAGAATAAAGGTTTTTCAACGGTGACCAAGAACCGAACGACGCCCGTTAGACCAACGACATTGCGAAGGTTGCAGGAAGTCGGTAAGAGAAGGCTCAAGACCGTTGTGGGCAGACCTATGTTCAGCAGTGGACTTCTTCAGGCGGATGATGATTATGGGAAAATAAAAATTCAATACAAATTGTAATGCAGAGTATGTTTAATATCTTCGTATTATTCGTGGTTTCGAATGTCGTGTACAATTTTGGTGTTAATAAATTTAATTTAACTTTTACTAACGCGTTGCCGACCCCGAACCCCCTTCCCCCCTAAAGAGCTCTGGCTACCTTACTCACCGCAGGAACACAACACTATTTGAAACAAATAATGTTATTTGGCTGCGATCTTCTGTAAGGCGGAGGTACCTCCCCAGGCAGGCTGCTCCAATTCAGAACGAGAAAATCTCGCTGTGCCCTACCTCCTCCTGTTTGTTGCAAGTCCTGTATGGCGGATTCTAAGTAGGTACAATGTTAGAACCCTTTTTAAGTTGAAGCACTGTTGATTTCTAAGAACCACAAGTGCGGCTAGAAAAACAAATAACGAAGTCTCATAATAAGGGTTCCGTTAAACCTTTCGGTAGCGGAACCCAAAAAAACCCATGACACCATTTTTTTTATTATTTTCTATATGTGGCTATGGTGTCACTGCGGCCATAACTGGCCTATTGTGATCGCCACATCACCCTAGTAACCAACTTTTAACCCCCTTTTAACCCGTGTCGAGGCGCTGATCGGATTCATTATTGTGTCTGGAAACTTAGCTTAATTCAAAATAGTTAGGTACTAAGCAGAATGTAGGTAGGTACATTACTCAATTTTGATCCCGGTCAGTCCTTCCAGCAAAGTAAAGATGGCCACTTCGACAGAAGCGCTACTCGACAATCCAGATCCCATGGGCACATCTGACACTATCACAGCGTCAAACCCTTTTAATTCACCTAAAAAATAAAATACTTTTTTTTTTTTTTTTTATACAACTGAGGTGGCAAACAAGCTTACGGCCCACCTGATGGTAAGCGGTTACCGTAGCCTATGAGCGCTTGCAATACCAGAGGCATCACGCACGCGTTGCCGACCCCGAACCCCCTTCCCCCCTAAAGAGCTCTGGCAACCTTACTCACCACAGGAACACAACACTATTTGAAACAAATAATGTTATTTGACTGCGATCTTCTGTAAGGCGGAGGTACCTCCCCAGGCGGGCTGCTCCAATTCAGAACGAGAAAATCTCGCTGTGCCCAACCTCCTCTCAAAAAATACATACATAGGTCAGGCTGTAATCACCTTTACACCGCCTACAATCCAAGAAATCTAAAAAGTATGTCTTTATAGTTAGTATTAGCATCTGTGATCCCCAGAGCTCCTTTTTGCAATACCTACAGAGCAATATAATAAAAAAAAATATTCCGGACATATTCACACGGTCAACTGATCCCAAACTAGGCATAGCCTGTACTATGGGTACCAAAGACTGATATACATAATAGATATATATTTAACACCCAGACACAGAACAAACATCTGTGTTAGTCACAAATGATTGTCCAGTGCGGGAATCGAACCTGAGACCTCTAGCGCAGAAGGCAGAGTTACTACCAACTGAGCTATGAGGCCAGTCAGTATAAAAGAAATTCCTGAAATTTACTAAGCTTTGGTGGCAGAAGGTCGCGAAGTTATGCCGGTACAATACTTGGGAATCAACTAGTAACAAGTTACTCGTAGTTTCTGATACCCAGGCCAACACCCAATACCCAACTCAGGGAAACCTAGTGTGGGGTCAGGACTATGTATATGACTGCTATGTTATCTTATGGTGTAGTTTGTTTGAATGTGTATTTGTTTTCTTAGCTTATATGAACAATATAAGCTAAGAAAACAAATACACATGTTGTTTTCTTAGTTTTTCTAGTATTCGTCATGTCCGCAAATCAAAATCGGTCCTAACGGAAGACCAGCGCTATCAACCAGCATCATGCCGAGTTAAGGTCTTTAAAAAACACGACTGTGTTTTTATGTTTATGAACCCGCAGTAAAGAATTAACTGCCCACGGAGTTGCGGACATTTCAAGTTTTCAATAATTTCTGGGAAAGTTTTGCCAAAGTAATGAGTTTTAAGGCTCTCTCAAAACATTTAAAATTATTTAATCATTTTGTAAGAGCAGTCGAGTGAGATCTCACGCTAGTCTGCGGCTTGGATCGGGTATTATTTGGGTAAAATATCACCTTTATTCGTCCTCTACAATTATCTAAGCAAATTTTCACATGTCATCATTTACTGGGTGTATTATGAAGATCGCAGCCAAATAACATTATTTGTTTTAAATAGTTCCGCGTACTATATTATAGCTTAACAAACGTTACATTAAAAAGTTTCAATTCATTTAGTTATAACCTTATGGTTAATTAGGCTATGCCAACATCTGCTTCTTCATTGCTTTATGAGATGGCTTCTTGCGATCAGCGATAGTGTAGAGTCGTTTGCAAGTGTTCTACCCTCCTATTCATAATCACTTACTAACTTTAGGCTCGATAGCTCTCACCCTGTCATTTTCTAACAGTAAGCAAAAGAAAGAGATGGTACACATATTATGAATTACTTGTAGAAGTCGAGGACCACATCAGGTTTGCGGGCCGAGCTCGGAAGCGGCTCCCAGACACCGCCGCATACAGGGATACTGAGAAAATGTTACCAACGACCCAAAATCATGCTTCGCTATTCTAAGGAGCTGGGCTGGCTCGGGTAGGGTTAGCATCTGGCAAGTGCCGTCGTGAGCTCCTGTGAGGGTACCGGGGGTGACTGTGGGTGTCATTCCCGGGACAGCTCTTAGGCGATATACGAAAGGGGCACCGGTGCGTTCCGTACGAAGTTCCCGGAGCCCCTTGACATGCATGGAGGCCGGTCACCGTGTTGGTATTAGTCGGTAGGAGTCCGACATACCCTTCTTTTGCCCCCGCAAAAGGAGGGATCCATGATGGATTTCCCCACGTTAAAAAAAAGGGGGACAATGCACAAAACATCCGCAGCGGGAAATCAGTGCAGGTCTAACCACCCCCGTTTAGAGTTAGAATTAGAATAAGAAGTCGAGTCTACAACTGCTTACCTGGAAAGTTAGCGACTACCCCTTTGACATAGTTCGCCCAGGCAGGGGAACCTGGCTGCAGAGGCTCAGTCGCCGGTGTGGGGAAGCTGGTCTGCAACTCTTCGCCCGTCGCTAGGACAGACGTAACTCTACATTGGTTAGTGCTGTTGGGAGCTCCAACCACGATGGTCAGGAATGGTAGGGCCTGGAAGAAAAGAGTACTATTCAAATAGTGTTATTTTGTTTCAAATAGTGTTGTGTTCCTGCGGTGAGTAAGGTTGCCAGAGCTCTTTAGGGGTGGGGGGGTTCGGGGTCGGCAACGCGGGCGTGATGCCTCTGGAATTGCAATCGCTCATAGGCTACGGTAACCGCTTACCAACAGGTGGGCCGTAAGCTTGTTTACCACCTTAGTTGTATAAAAAATATATATATATGTATATATATATTATTCAGCGAAATCAAGAGAGTAAGGCATGCAAGGATCCTTTTTATGGAACACTCTTTATTATTTCCTGCTTTATTTGTTACTAGCTTCCGCCCGCGGCTTTTCTCGCGTGGTACCTACATAAAAAGTACCCTATATGCATAAAGTCTATATAAGTTACTTAGATATATATATCTATATATATCTAAGTAAAGAACTTTATCTACTTGTTCCAAGTATCTACGAAATCTATTGAGCCGTTGAATCCTCACAAACTTTCGCATTTTTTATATTAGTAGGATACTAGGATATTGTATAGACAAACTGACATGAAATCGATTTTTATTTGTTATAGTAGATATTCTTTATAGACATGCAGACTTTCCGAATTACCCTTAAGAGGATACAAAAATCAAAATAAATTGTCGAGAGGGCGGAAAGTGACAGCGCTATGTACTATAATTGAATGCTGAAAGAGATAGCAAGCGTTAGAAGGCGCTTGAAAGTAATCGACGTAAGCGAAATATAAGAAAATATGGATTATCTTAAAAACTATCTATTTTTTAAATAAAGTGTCTTGGATTTAGGTACCCAAAGCTATTGTCTAACACAATATTTAAAAAAAAAATATTTTTGTTAGATAGTCTCAGAGTATTTTCGAAAAAACTGTTGCAGAGGACCAAATAAATCTATCGAGAAAAGTTTTACCAATCGCGTTTCTGTCTTGGAATAACGTAAATAAAATGCTCAAGTTATCTTTGTCATAAAAATCAAAACTGTGCGTTCTGCGGTCATTGAGAAAAAAACAATTCAAAAATCATAAAACAATTAAACCCTCACCTTAATTAATTAGGAAAGTAGGTACTTTATTTAGAGATTAGGTAACTTGCTTTGTTTAATCCACTTATAATCAAATTGTTCTTACTTCATTGATTGATTTTCGGCATCTGCTACCGATAGGAAAATTTCGGCATTTTGTTCGACATCAATATTCGTTAAAAACAATTTAAATTTACTTAAGTAGATGTTAGCAGACTTTAAATAACATTAATAGATAACTATTTGTTGTTGTTTACGTCTGTAGTAAAAGTGAATACCTACTCTACTCCTTACCTTACTGAGTAGGTATTAACTTTTACTTCAGATCTTTCTTTCTTATAATCAACTAGATACGTAATAATAATTGAAAAAGGGGCCAATAGTTAATATCTTACTTACTATAATATAAAGTTTGGATGTTTGTTATTCAATCACGCCCTAACGGCTCAATTGATTTCGTTGAAACTTGGATTATAAAGAGTTCTTTAGAATAGCATTTAAAGGTTACGGAAGTTAGTCTAAAAAGACTAAGGCTCGTATTCAGAGACACGACTCAAACTTAGATTTAATCATAGATCAGCTGAACTCTATTTAAGTATTGAAACCCTGCTCAAACATAGCTTTTATTCAAGAACGGTACTTAAACTACTCTCAGTTGAATCGAGTCTCAAATCTGTACTCATCTCTACTAAGGTTAGACTCTAACCAACTAGGCTACGGAGACACTATTTCTCTCTTTTTTCACTCCCTTAACATTCCCCTAGATACGGGGATGCTCTAACCATATCTAGAGGATCTAGGGGAAGGTTGCGGGTTCAAATCGATGTCGAAATTTTTTGACATTATAAAAAATCACAGAAAGCTTAAAGACCACAGGTAGTACGTAGCCCTCGCAGTAGTCGATGTGCTCGCCGATTAGGTTGACGCGGCCCGGTGCGGCTGCCGCGACTGTTGGTGCATGGCCGAAGGTGGCGGTGAACTTGTCGCGCGCCTGGCCCAGCAGTGTGGCCTCCCCTTTAGGTACAGCTTCGGTCATCTGGATAGACATAGACATAGGCTCGTTTTCAGAGACACGACTCAAACTTAGATTTAATCACAGATCAGCTGAACTCTACTTAAGTATTGAATCTCTTCTCAAAACATAGCTTTCATTCAAGAACGGTACTTAAACTACTCTCAGTTGAATCGAGTCTCAAATCTGTACTCAAATGTTCTCGTTTACATTTTGATTTATTTATAATTTTCGATCCGTTTTACGCAGAAATTCAAACAGCCAGGGTGGAAATAGAACAGAACTATAAAGTGAAGTATAAATATGCATCAAAGTTCGTGTAACAGAACGAAAATGTCATTTGATTAATGTCTAATCAAATCTAAACTCAAGCACCGATTTCGTCTGATTGACGTTTCAGAATAAGCATTTACTCAGGTGAACTGTGATCATTGAAGCTATACATAAGTACTGTTCAAGAATTAGAATCTCGCCTAAAATCGAGATTTAAGTACAGATCAATGCTCGAGTCTTGTGTCTGAATACGAGCCATAGACAAACATTTATTCACAAACTTGGCACACAATACACGTCACAATAAAAGCAAGACACAGAGAGCGAAAATATGAAACAAAGACAGAGAGGTAACACACAAAAACTTATTAAAAAGAACACGTGAAATGTTATTGTGCGCCACAGCAGCAAAAAGGTCTCGGCTCAGCATAAATGCCTTACCACTGAGGAGTAGTTAGGCGCTGGTATTCTGCCGAAACCGTTATTTTTGTTATGTTAGTTTGGATCATCATTACACACGGTGATTTTTTTCACAACAGTCACATACACGGTCCTGACCCCACACTAGGGTTCCCTGTGTCGTGGGTATCAGAAACTACGAGTACCATGGTACTACAACACCCAGACCCGTAACAAATATTCGTAGGTCATGCAAACATATTTTGTCCCGCATCACTGTCCAAGGTAATAAATAGCACAGTGGGATTTTCTCGTTCTAAATTAGATTAGAGCCTGGAGGTACCTCCACCTTACAGAAGATCGCAGCCAAATAACATTATTTGTTTCAAACAGTGTTGTGTTCCTATGGTGAACACGTTAATCCTTTCATTACACTGATTCTTTCACCGACTGTCATAGGCCCTTTTCAGGGCCACCATACCTCAACCACTGTCACTGGCATAATACAGTATGACCAAGAAAGAATCAGTGACACGAAAAGCAAGCATGGTGAGTAAGGTTGCCAGAGGGGGGTTCGGGGTCGGCAACTTGTACATGGTACTGGCTGCGGTAACCACTAACCAATACCTATTGGTAATCAAACAAGCCTACAGATCACCTGATCCGTAAGCTTGTTTGACGTGTTTGTGTAAGTTAATAGCTTATTTGTGCTCGGCCCACGGAAGGAACCTATGCTTTTCGTTTCGATAACATTCCATGTTCAATCAATGCTTAAAATATAACAGCGATCTGAAGGACACGTTCATCTCCAAAGCAGTTAATATAAATTCTAACTCATAGCCTCTTACTGGCCTCATAGCTCAGTTGGTAGTAACTCTGCCTTCTGCGCTAGAGGTTGCGGGTTCAATTCCCGCACAGGACAAACATTTGTGTGATGAATACAGATGTTTGTTCTGTGTCTAGGTTTTAAATATTTATCTATTATGTATATCAGTCTCTGGTACCCATATTACAGGCTATATCTAGTTTGGGATCAGTTGACCGTGTGTGATATGTTCGGAATATTTATTTATTTATTATTTATTCGCAAAATCTAATTCGCATTCATCTAGAGCATATTTCGCTAGGAATTTTCAAGTTGCTATCAAGCCTTGATAATCCTACTTTTTTTATGTTATATAGAGGCAAACAGGCTTACGGCCCTCCTGATGGTAAGTGGTAACCGTCGCCTATTGACATCAGCAAAACCTGGAGCATTGCTAATGCGTTGCCTGCCTACTAATATTATAAATGCAAAAGTTTATGAAGATGTTTGGATGTTTGTTATTCAATCACGCCGTAATGGCCGATTTCACCGATTTCATTAAACTTGGAATAGATAGATATTATTTACCTAGAATAGCATATAAGAATAGTTTTATGTAGGTGTGCTACGCGAGCGAAGCCGCGGGTGGAAGCTAGTGTCTCATATTACAGCAAATCTTGGTTATAAATATTTTATGGGTTAAAGATAACATCACCTATCAAATAATGTCTGTACCTACACAGGAACATAAGAAAGACATTCATCATCATCACCATTTCAGCCGTAGAATGCCTACTGCTGAACATAAGCTGGGACAAATCAACGCGCGGCCTTAGTATTCACTAGCTTCCGCACGGGGCTTCGCTCGCGTGGTACCAACATAAAAAGTATCCTATATTTCCAGACTATAATCTATCCGTTCTAATCCGTTCGGCCGTTTGTGCATGATTGAATCACAAAAAACCAAACAAACTTTCGCATTTTTATTATTAGTAAGATATGACTGTGTTTGTCCGACGGTAGCTTCCGAACCGTTTGTCTGCTTTTAATGAAACGTGGAAGGACTGGAAGGTAAATAAGAATGCTTAATAGCACCCAACAACAGTCACATACCTAGGTATACCTAATGAATAAATGATTTCATTAATGATTTATACATATGTATATTCTCTAGACACAGTCCTGACCCCACACTAGGATTCCCTGTGTCGTGGGTATCAGAAACTACGCGTACCATGGTACAACACCATGGAAATGACAAGGAATTGAGGGAAACTAACTGAATCCATGCAGAACTTCGTTTAGTTCAAGGAGAAAACTATAATACTCGCTGTACCTACCATAGGTAAGCAAAGCAAACAATCGAGAAGCCTTCTGATCTCTATCCAGCAGTATTAAGGTCTCTAATGCAATAACACTTACATTCGCTTTGGTGTCCGCTTGCACCACGAAAGCAGAAAACGGTAATAAACACGCTCGCTCGCGCACTGAGAGACGCGATACCAACGTTGGACGATTTTATTAATTGTTAGGCGCAGCACTCACTTGCTACTTTGTTGACTAGCTGACCGCAAATTCGTCAATTTATATTAAATAAATAAATATCTGGACATTATCACACACGGTCAACTGATCCCAAACTAGGCATAGCCTGTACTATGGGTATCAGAGACTGATATACATAATAGATACATATTTAACACCCAGACACAGAACAAACATATGTCTTCATCACACAAATGTTTGTCCAGCGCGGGAATCGAACCCGCGACCTCTAGCTCAGAAGGCAAAGTTACTATCAACTGAGCTATGAGGCCAGTATTACGTATACGTATAGATATATATAGGCGGTTTGGCCCCGGCTGAAGAATAGGCCTCACCATATCTACCTATCCGCGGATGTCGTAAGAGGCGACTAAGGGAAAAAAGCTAGGGGGTGGGCAGCAGCGTCCCTCATTTTAACAACGATAGCTCTAACTGCGCTCGCCAAACCGCACGCCCAGCGTGGTGAGTATGGGCAAATCCCCCCACATGATAAGGAATTTGCTCTGTCTGTGGGGGAGGCCATGTTCAGCAGTGGACGTCGTACGGCTGAAATGATGATGATGATGATACGTATAGATACTTATGCAGCCAAAGGATACCAAGAGGTCTAGGTAAAGGACTTTATCTATTCCAAGTTTCAACGAAATCGGTTGAGCAGTTACGGCGTGATTGAACAACAAACATACAAACATCTAGGTGGTAAACATCCAAACATCCTCAAAAACTTTCACATTTATAATATTAGTAGAAAGTAGGATAGTAGGAAGTAAAGGAGGAGGTAGGGCACAGCGAGATTTTTTCGCTCTTAATTGGAGCAGCCCGCCTGGGGAGGTACCTCCGCCTTACACAAGATCGCAGCCAAATAACATTATTTGTTTCAAATAGTGTTGTGTTCCTGCGGTGAGTAAGGTTGCCGGAGCTCTTTAGGGGGGGGAGGGGTTCGGCAGGCAACGCATTAGCAATGCTCCAGGTGTTGCTGATGTCAATAGGCGACGGTAACCACTTAGCATCAGGTGGGCCGTAAGCCTGTTTGCCTCCGTATAACATTAAAAAAAAAAAAAAAAAAAAAAAAAAAAAAGTTGTAGTAGAAACCGTTGGTGAAAGACTAGGTACCCTCAATTTATATTTTTGATGGTGACTCCAATCTTTCCGGCCTCGTGCTCCAATGTACACTCCCCTTAACATTCAGTAGAACACTATCTACATGATTGTTTATTGCCCCTTGACTTCGATAACAGAAGTAACTGCTACATCATCTATGGCAGGCGGCCATACAAACTGTTACATTAACTGTGCAATGCCGAGCTGTTGTAAACTAGCAGTAAATGGACGTACCATGTACAGTCGTCTGCATTAGACATACTTAGACATAGAAAACATACATACATTTCATAAATACTTTCGTGTCACACGTAGTACCTACGAGTACCTACATTTTTTTTCCGGACATATCACACACGGTCAACTGATCCCAAACTAGGCATAGCCTGTACTATGGGTACCAGAGACTCTGATATATATAATAGATAAATATTTAACACCCAGACACAGAACAAACATCTGTGTTTATCACACAAATGTTTGTCCAGTGCGGGAATCGAACCCGCGACCTCTAGCGCAGAAGGCAGAGTTACAACTAACTGAGCTATGAGGCCAGTCATTACAGCTAGCTTGAAAACTGAAGTAGTTTTTGAACTTATGTTCTTAGTTTACATCTAGTATTTAGTATTGTGGTACTTATAAGTTTGAAAATAAAATGTACCTATACGTGAAAAACATTTTTTTTTATGTTATACGGAGGCAATCAGGCTTACGGCCCTCCTGATGGTAAGTCGTTACCGTCGCCTATTGACATCAGCAACTCCTGGAGCATTGCTAATGCTTTGCCTGCTGAACCCCTCCCTCCCTAAAGAGCTCTGGCAACCTTACTCACCGCAGGAACACAACACTATTTGAAACAAATAATGTTATTTGGCTGCGATCTTCTAAGTAGTAGTAAGGCGGAGGTACCTCCCGGGCTCCAATTAAGAGCGAGAAAATCTCGCTGTGCCCTACCTCCTCCAAAAACCTCCTCCTGCACATGTTAGTGCAGGCGACTGTACCAAGCTGTGACGACTTTATTAGCTGTATAGAACTGTACTTAGGTTATCTGTAACGTGGGCCCTCTATATACCTATCTATAGAACAAAACAGAAAGCGTTTTGGCATACTCAAAAAAAACAACACGGACACAAGGAACATACTAAGAGTAAAAACACCAGTGGCGGATTTGCCCTAAGGCCCAGTAGGCCCGGGCCTAGGGCGGCCAGATATTAGGGGCGGCAAATCGTGACAAAAAAAATAATGATTATTATATAAAAGGCTGCTCCATAGACTTATATCTACCATATATATACTAGCTAAGTAGCTACAGTAGACATGCAGCTTCTAACAGATTTCGTCGTTTCTGATTTCGATTTATATAAAGTTGGCAATACTAACTAAATTAAATTTGTACCTAGTCTATATGATGGGTGCTGAGAAAGGGCCGGCACATGGCCTGGGGCCTAGAGCGGCCAAGACTGTAAATCCGCCACTGAAAAACACGATTGACATTGCAAAGAACAAACCTAGTAAACACCTACCCCCTATAGGTAGGCAGGTATCCTATCCAGTAGGAGTCAACCAGTCTCTCTCTGTGTGGGGTGCAGCCAAACAGGCCCTAACTCAGCTTATTGCTGCTTTACATGTCAATGCAATGAATGCACCGGGAATAATGGTTCTCGGATGGCAACCATTATTCCCGGTGTTTTAAGTTGTTTTATTTTCTACCACCGTATTTTTTATTTTATGTTATTTTTCTTTTGTTTTTGTACTAAGTAAGTGGATGACGTATGATTATGCTAATAGGTAAGCACACTAGAGCTAAAATATAAATCTAAGTAGATACTTAAACTTTAGTACAAATTTTGTATTTCTCATATAAGTGAATATGTATATGTTCTTTGAGAAATAAATAATCTTTAAACCGAAACTTGTGAGAAGTCGGTGAATGGAAAAGGCTCAAGATCGTCATGGCACTCTTTGGGGGAGGCCAATGTCCGTCAGTGGACTTCTAAAGGCTGATGATGATGGTGTTACGGAAAAAAATGACGTATTTATAGTCAAAAGGCCGTGGTGGCCTCTACTGAAGAATATGCCCCTCCATATCTGATGAGACACCCGTGGATGTCGTATGAGCCGACTAAGGGAAAAAAGCTAGGGGATGGGCAGCAGCGTCCTCTATTATAAGTACGATAGCTCTAACTGCGCTCACCAACCCGCATGCCCAGCGTGGTGAGTATGGGCAATTTCCTCCCACATGATAGGGAGTTGCTCTGGAAATCTGTGGGGAGGCCGATATTCAGCAGTGGACTTTTACGGCTGAAATGATGCTGATGATGATCAAAAGGTTTTTTTTTATACAACTGAGGCGGCAAACAAGCATACCGCCTGTTGGTAAGCGGTTACCGTAGCCTATGAGCGCTTGCAATACCAGAGGCATCACGCACGCGTTGCCGACCCCGAACACCCCCCCCCCCCCCCCCCCCCCCTAAAGAGCTCTGGCAACCTTACTCATCGCAGGAACACATCACTATTTAAAACAAATAATGTTATTTGGCTGCGATCTTCTGTAAGGCGGAGGTACCTCCCAGGCGGGCTGCTCCAATTCAGAACGAGAAAATCTCGCTGTGCCCTCCTCCTAAAAGGGTACCCAACCCAGTCCTACCTACCATATTCTTGATGGTAGATATATTAATATGGATACTGGTGCATTCAGCCGTCAATCTTTCAACGGCTTGATTTGCTTCCATTACGCATGACTGGGCCGAGATGTTACGACAGGCTGGGATGAACGACCTCAGGGAAGATACGTAAATACCTAGTAGATACGTCATTAACTCAGACTAGCTCGGAAGTTTTTTATTGATCGTGCGAGCGAAGTTGTCTCCAGCAGCGCCGCTACACTTCGGCGCACGCATGCACCTCACAGACTAATGAGTACCCTAGTTCTGTTACTACCTATGTACTTTTGTTTGTTTTTGTTTCTTACCTCTTTGTACCCAGTAGTGTCTGTTTTATCTTATTAGTATAAGTATAAGTTTATTTATCAAAAATGTAGTGTACAATGACAACGAAAGCTTAGTCAAGGCCCTATTAAAGTAGGTACATTGCTTACAAGCTCTCACACTAGGATACCCTGAGTTGTGAGAAGTTTGAGTTTGACAAGGGTTACATCGATTATATTTAATATACTCTGAGGGTTAAAGGTAGGTAGGAGCCTAGTACCATTAGTTCAATAGTAGGTATGTTATTAGGTGTAAGAAGTTAAGGACTTATGGACACTAGCTCTCACACTAGGATTCCCTGTGTTGTGAGTAGCTAGTCTCTTCCGGGGGCTATATACTTTTGTTTGTTTTTGTTTCTTACCTCTTTGTACCCAGTAGTGTCTATTTTATCTTATTAGTTTGTGCTGTTCTTGTGTGACCAAAATAAATGTATTTTCTTTATTTCTTTCAAACAATTTGGGCGAATCGACGTTATATTAGTATGTTTATTTGTTAGAGCATAACATTCGTACAGTCAATTTGAACTGCGTGAAATTCAGTAGGTCAACAGGTTGTACTATAAAGATTTGCTTGTGAGAATATGAGTTAAAAAAAAAAAAAAAAAATATATATATATATTTATTTGTAAAAAACAGTCCAGGTACGATCTACCAGCGGCCTTCACACTAGGCATAGCCTGTGTCGTGGAGACCAGTTACAAGAATTAACAGAAAGAGAGTTAAATCGGCGAAGATACCGGGGTCCAAAAGGGAGTTTAAAAAAACCGTACCCTTGAAGTGGGATGTCATATGAAAGAGCATAAATATATTTTATTTGTAAGTAGGTACTCTAGTTAGACCACATGGTTTTTGGGAAACAACGGTCTGGGCAGACTGCACGAGAAGAATGCTCCCAAACTTGACGAAGAAAAAATCTGTAGATAAGTAGAACTAACTTCATCGTTTGTCGTTGCATCTTCGACAGGCCTCATAGCTCAGTTGGTAGTAACTCTGCCTTTTGCGTGATAAACATTTGTGATTAACACAAATGTTTGTTCTGTGTCTGTCTATTATGTATATCAGTCTCTGATACCCATAGTACAGGCTATGCTTAGTTTGGGATCAGTTGACCTTGTGTGATATGTCCGGAATATTTATTTTTATTTATTTATTTTTGTTTTATCTGCGTAGTCCCCATGGACAGCCTCAAGAATCTGAATAGTCAGAGATGATGTTTAATTTTATACGCACATAGTGCTACAGCGTAGCAGAGCACTCCGTAGCACTGCTACGCTTTAGCTACGGGAGAGGCTTTGCGTAATATTGCATAGTGAGAAAAGAATAGAAAAGTACAGCCATGGTGTACAAATTCACTCCCTCTTGAACACCTTGGAAGAGATTAGAGAAGGGTCTAATCTTTTCAGTGAAGTCCATCCAAAGATGCCTGATAGATCGCCTTTAGCGATAAGGCCGCCCCTTGTATTGCCTTGTAGGTAATTGTGTTAATCTCTATCTAAGGTATTATTTCCGTGTGGTGATCATTAAAGTGTTATTAATCATCTATCTTTAGAACATCTATTTTAATATTTCAAGAACCCTAGATACCTATTTCATTCTGTATTGAAAGCTGGAAAGATCTAATCCTTCAGCTACCTAGCCCTCTAAAACAACCTATGCCATAGCAATAGATAGGTACCTAGGTTCCTATCACAGGTATCCGCCTCCCACGCTGTCTGGCTCGTAGTTCAATCAATCAATTGTATTAAAACTTGCAGTGGAACTTCTAACTAAAAATTACCTACCCACCTACCTACTTACCTACTTAATTGCATTAAATACAGAAACTTTTCCCGGAGAAAATAATCTTTTTGCCGGTTGTCACGCTTGCGGAAAGAAAATAAAAACTTTTCTTTAGGATTGGCTAGGCACTCGACTGTAATTCCAAAGCATGGGACTGGATGGGAGACATCCTTTCAGGCCATAGGCATAGATACAGATACTACTAGTAGTCATTTTGTTTGGGTAGTAACGTAAGTTGACAGTTAATTTTATGGTTCAAATTCCGTACCTAAATTAACCACAATATTATTATGGAGCCGCTACGGAAACACTCTCACATTTGGCTGGCCAGGGCTGGCCGTAAGCCGTCAGGAAAATTCTCTCAAAAAATTAAATCGACCAATAATCAGGACGCACGGTCCTATAAGTACTGACTGATTGAATGATTTGTTTTTTCAGATGGTGTGCGGCTCTTCTTTCTTTTTTTATACAAAATAGGCTAAAGTAGTATGACGTCAATCTTAGCTGATGTTAAGTTTCGATGTGGTCTACGGTGTAGCACGTTTGCCTAGAAGAAACCTATTCAAAGGGTAATCAATCACTAATCAGAGAACGTCGAAACAAATTGGTGTCTGACCTCGGCTGCAATTCGAAATTCGAACCCACAACCCTGTGGTCAAGTCGTAGTCGAGGTACCCAACACGGTCTGTCAATCTCTAAATAATTATATAATTTCGATATCGATCGATAGAGAATTAACAACCCATTCAGCATGCCTTATAATTCTGGCTGGTCTTTGATTCCATCACGCCGAAAGGAGAGCCATGCCAATGATAGTGATCATTACATACTATTTAAATTCTTTTTTTTTTTTTTTTTTAGTTTTTTCCCTTTCCCGCTGGCTATGGCATCGAGGCCTTACCACCAAGTCATACGTTTATATTTCTTCGTAGTTATTTTTATCTTTCTTCGTCATTTTACTTCTTAGTCATGGTCAAGTCACCGTCAAGTCAAGTCAAATTCAGTTTTAGTAAGATATGATGGTGGCTATTTTACTAAAACCTCAAGGGACCTCTTGGCACCAACTCGAAAAATGACGATACACGCAATCATTTAATTTTACTTCACTTGTGCGGTTTACTCAAACAATATTACGCAAAGCACCACCATAATCACATAATATTATTCAATTTAACACTAGTTTTGTAAAATAAATTGAGAGCACAACATCACTTTCTCAAGTTCCCGCCAAAAAGTCCTATTTAAATTCTTAAATAAATTAAACGAAACTGCGTGCAACGAAACAATTACAACGGGTATCTAGTAATGTCACTGTCAACGTCAAAGATACAAATAATGTCAATGTCAATCTGTCCACTAAAAAAAAACAATGTAAAATGTCAACAATGTTGAAATCGCTCTCGCGTGCTGTTTTGGTTTAAAATTCTAGTTTTATTATTATAATAATTAATCAATGGCTTTTACAACTAAAGATGTTGTCCTCAAAGAAGACCGACCTAGGAGTCTATTGCTTCAGAAGCATTCCGACTATTTAGCAGGATATGGGTTGAACAAGGATGACTACGAGTATTGTATGACCGAATATCTTCGAATGTCGGGCATTTACTGGACTTTGACTGCAATGGAGCTGATGGGACAATCATCCAGGTATCGTACTTCATGAAAAAGTATTAAACTAGTTCCTAAAATAGGCTGAAATTGCTCAAAACTTTTGCGCAGTCATGTTGCCTTTTGGTCAGTTTGTAAAAAAGTCTTGTCATTTTAACAGGGCTTTAGTATTACTCTTTTCTGTCATATCTGCCTGTATAACAATCTTCTGTCATCTATTTTTACCAGAGTACATGATTAGTACATCTATTTCTCAAGCAGAAAACTTGCTTAGTACTACAAACTTTTTTGTTGCAGAATGCCAAAAGAAGAAATCATCCAGTTCATCACATCCTGCCAGGATAGTGATAGTGGAGGCATATCAGCTAGCAAAGGACATGACCCTCACATGCTCTACACATTGAGTGCTGTTCAGGTACGATAATGACTTATTCAGCATAACTATTGTGAAAGTAAAATGGGAATGGCTTTCACAATTTTGATGGTGATTTTAACGATCTTAGATCATCATCTGAAAGGTTTCAAACATGGAGCTGAGGCTGAGAAGATTTCACTTGTACATTTTTAAGTATTTTTGACATGGCTTAGATTAAAAATCATCCTCAAAGTTGTGAACGTCATTACCATACCAACCCAGGTATGATAATGAGCGACTTTGCTCACACTCCCACTTTGTATTTAATCAGGAAGAAATGGGTTGATTTGTGCCTCAGTGTTTGACGTTTTCACTCTATTATTCAGAATCAGTGGTCATAGGCCCTTATCAGGGCCACCATACCATGACCAAGAAAGATTCAGTGAACACAACAAGCAAGCAAATCTATAGTTTTATATACCTTGATAGGACCTACTACACAAATAGTAACTCAGGTATTTACTATGATGTATGGTAAATAAAGTTGCACAGACAGAGATTATGATGGTAGGCAAATTCTTAGATCAGATGAGACAAAATACTTTGCCCTTTTTAATCCACCATTTGTTTGTTTCTAGGTTTTGGCAATGTATGACCGCTTGGATGCTATTGATGTTGAAGGAGTAGTCAGATTTGTGAAAGCAATGCAACAAGAGGATGGCAGCTTTTTCGGTGAGACATAAGTAAAATGTAGCTGAAAAACATTTATAGATTTGACACAGACGGGTTATTTGAAAAAATCATATAATTTATTATATTTATTAATATATATCCTATCCGCGGATGTCGTAAGAGGGGACTAAGGGAAAAAAGCTAGAGGATGGGCAGCAGAGTCCATCATTTTAACAACGATAGCTCTAATTGCGCTTACCAACCCGCTTGCACAGAGTAGTGAGTATGGGCAAATCCACCATGACAAGGAATTTGCTCTGTCTGTGGGGGAGGCCATGTTCAGCAGTGAACGTCGAACGGCTGATTGATGATGATTAATAATAATTTGATTTCTTGTACCCAGGAGACAAATGGGGTGAGGTGGACACTCGCTTCTCGTTCTGCGCGGTGATGTGTTTGTCTCTTCTTCAGCAAATTGAAGCCATTGATGTCAACAAGGCAGTTGAGTTTGTGCTGAGCTGCATGAATTTTGATGGAGGATTCGGGTCCAAGCCTGGCTCTGAGAGTCATGCAGGTAAAAATACTCACTTCGACCCAGAGCAAATAGGGCAGGTTCTGCACACTAAACATGTTGAACCTGCCATTCACCTAGGGCAGGTGTATAAAAGGCCTAATTTTCAAGCTGCTGATACATATATGTACTTCATGACTGTCTTTGTACACCAATGGCCACTAGGCCCATTTTAAAACCACCGTAAAATAATTCTGTAATTAAAATAATTCTCTGATTTGCGAACTTCATTCTCAGTTCTTTTATTACGAACTAAGGTGGCATACACGCATACGGACCACCTGATGGTAAGTGGTTACCGTAGCCTATGAACGCTTGCAATACCAGAGGAATCTCGCACGCGTTGCCGACTCCCCCCCCCCCCCTCTTAGAGAGCTCTGGCAACCGTACTATTTTAACCAAATAATCTGCTGTTAGGCGGAGGTACCTCAAGGCGGGCTGCTCCAATTTAGAGCAAAAAAATCTTGCTGTGCCCTACCTTCTTCCAAAAGCAGCAATAGCAGCGCTGGTCGTTTACCTAACGCAGAGTGGTGTGGTGTTGAATGTCGAATAATTAATGAAAGCAGTACAAAATATGAAAAATTAGTCTGTCCTTTTCAGGTTTAATCTACTGCTGCGTCGGCACGCTATCGATTTGCAAGCGGATGGATGCTCTGAAGGCGGACGAGCTGGCGTGGTGGTTGTGCGAGCGACAGCTGCCCAGTGGGGGACTGAATGGCCGCCCGGAGAAACTGCCCGACCTGTGCTACTCTTGGTAACCACTAGTTTTATAATATGCGAGCAATTTCTGCCCATGGTCAACGGCCACAAAAGTCAAATACAAAAGGGTGTATTTCAGTGAAATTAGAAACTAGGTGAAACGAGCTTGCTCCTCGCAACCAAGCCTAGAATTCAGGCAACTAACAATAACATCCTACTGTAACATACATAGTCCTGGCCCCACTAACACACACACGCACAAGGATTCCATGTGTCGTGGGTATCAGAAACTACGAGTACCATGGTACCACAACACCCAGACCCAAAACAAATATTTGCAGATCGTACAATTTTTTTCCCGCAGCGGGTATCGAACCTGTACCCCTTGCATCTCAGACGGGCACTCGCCCGCTACGCCACCAAGTTCGTCACAAACAAGGCGTGTTTATAGGTAATTTTAATTATTTTGGTGATCCTTTTTAGATTATGGTTTGTTTTGTTCCACCACGGGTTTATAAATTTTAAATCTCCCGCCAAAATTCTAGAATAGATCAGTGATGCCAACTTGGATGTAATTCTTCTACAATGGTAGTTTTTTGCAGGTGGGTGATGTCATCCCTGTCGATGCTGAACAGAATACATTGGGTGGACAAGAAGACGCTAGAAGAATTCATCCTTGCCTGCCAGGATACCGAAACGGGGGGATTTAGCGATCGACCCGGCGATATTACGGACCCGTTTCATACGTTGTTTGGACTAGCCGGACTATCTTTACTAGGAAATTCTAGCATAAAGCTTGTTAATCCAACGTATTGTATGCCTCAGGAAACTATTGACCGACTAAAACTAGAGCCGCAGATTTTACAAATATGATTATATAAGTCAGTAGGTACATATAACTATTTAATTTATGATATACCACACATAAGCTAAGCAAAAATGAATTTTAAAAAGACAGAATATAATGTATTTAAACATATCATGAGTTTTAATCTTTATAATAAATAAATAAATAAGCCAGTTTGTAGTGTAAGCATACATTTATAAATCACCTTATAGAAGAAAATTTATTTTTGTAACAGCCACCCTAACCTAAATTGGAATGACGGTTCACCAGCTGATAAAAATGTAAACAAATCAAAATCTTGCAAGACTTATTTAAAAATAAAACAAATGCCGTGTTAATTGTACTAAAATGCCACCACTTTACTGTTTCCAGTTCTTCTTGTTCAGTTGTTGTGTTCATTTGTTTACATTATTTAGTTACTTTGTTTATTACAGTGATAGGTTACATTCCCATGTAGATTTGCATGATGAGTACGACTATGTTATTGGTAAGTTATTTATCTTTAGTAAGTACCTAATAAGTACATCTATTTTAGATTATTTAAAAAGCGTCAGATGGAACTTTTTACTCACAGGACCTTGTAATGCCTGGGACATGTTAGATGCAGTAGGCTTGCCCAGCACCTTTACCATCCCCTAGCCGGCCGCATCCACATGAAAGACATGGTCAGTACGTGCTAACTAAGCCGCCGCCGGTTTCCTCAAAATGTTTTCCTTCTCCTTTTTGGGCACGTGTAAGTGCGTTTCGAATAATAAATTCACACGACCGGGATTCGAACCCACGACCATCAGATCGAAGTCGAGGCATCTCCCGCTTGGCCAACACGGTTCTTTTAGTTACCTTTACTTATTATTGCGGGTTCGATTCCCGCTGCGGGGCAAATGTTTGCAAAATCTCTCTCTTTTTGTGTGATCGACGTGTTTATGTATGGAATCCGCAACAGGTGCCTCAAGCGGACCATTAGGTACTGTCACTCATTTTGTCCATACAAAAACACGTTTGTTCCACGCACGAGTGAGAGTGATAACTGTTGTGCCAACTCCCACTCATCCTTCAGAACATCCTCACAAACTTTCACATTTTATTAGTAGGATCATCATCATCAGCCTGATGAAGTCCACTGCTGAACATAGGCGGAGGCCTCTTTGGGGGAGCCCAAAGAGTACCACGACGAACGGTCTTGAGCCTTTTCCATCCGCCGACTTCCCGCAACCTTAACAATCTCGTCGGTCCAACGGGTGGGGGGACTTCCAACACTGCGTCGTCCGGTTCGTGGTCGCCACTCGAGAACCTTTGTTCCCCAACGGTTGTCGGTTCTGCGAGCTATATGGCCGGCCCACTGCCACTTCAACCTGCTAATTCTGAAAGCTATGTCGGTAACCTTAGTTCTTCTACGGATTTCCTCATTTCGGATTTTATCACGCAGCGAAACTCCGAGCATAGTTCTCTCCATAGCCCGTTTGGCGACTTTGAGCTTGTGTATGAGGCCAATAGTTAGCGACCAAGTCTCAGTGCCATATGTCATCACTGGCAACACGCACTGATTGTAGACTTTCGTCTTGAGGCTCTGCGGTATCTTCGACGAGAAGATATGACGAAGTTTCCCAAACGCTGCCCATCCCAGTTGGATTCGTCGGTTGACCTCGTTGTCGAAGTTGGACCTACCTAGTTGAATCGTCTGACCCAATTATTAGTAGTATTATTAGTAGGATAGTGGGTTATTATTGTGTTATAAATTTCAGTTGGTTCTGGAACAGCGGGCTCTGTGATTGCCCACAGACTGGCGACGGAAACGGACTGCACTTTCATAGTGCTGGAGGCGGGCGCGCGCGGCCATGCCTTGCTAGAGATACCGGTGCTGGGGCCGTTCCTGCATCGGTCTCTGTTCGACTGGCAGTTTGAGAGCCAGCCTCAGAAGGATGCCTGTTGGGCTATGGAGGGCAATGTCAGTATACAATCCAATGTGTCCCGTAACTAGTTTACTATCTCACTCTAAAGGGGCTTATTCTGTAATTCTTTATTGCACACATAAACATGATACATAATATCCTTTTTTTCTCTATTGCAATGGAATGAGCACGTTACACGTGTTTTTGTATGAACAAAATGACTTACCTATAGTGTATATGTCCACGTAGTGTATTTATATAGTCTTTGCTAGGAAAGATTGCATTTTTTATGATAGCAATTCAGCAAATCGTGAAGTCACGTGAGAATTTCCATGTGATTTCCGATTTGGTGAAACATTTTAGTTTGCATTTTGGTGACGGACTTTTAAGGCCGCCCGAACCGTACTAATGGCCTTACTAATGTCTAAAAATTCATATTAATTTCTTCTGATTTCAGAAATGCAGACTACCTCAAGGCAAAATAGTGGGAGGCTCATCAAAACTAAACAACATGATCCATGTAAGAGGCAACACATCACATTATGTTGATTGGTTCCACGGGAGACATAGTAAGGAATACATAGAAAAACAATTTGAGTTTATAGAAAATTATGTAATTAGTTTAGAAGATATTCAGTACCAAAGTGGGCTTTCTGATGCCGTTTTGGAAGCAGCCAAAGAATTAGGTTATAGTATGGTTTCAAAAGATTTCAAACAGGGCTTTATGAAGAGTAAAGTCTCCCAAAAAAACGGGAAACGATGGGCAACATCAGACAATTTGCTATCCAAACACATTGTTTCTAACGCGTTAGTGGAGAACGTAATTTTCAATGGCAACACTGCAACAGGACTAAATGTTGATATATTTGATAAAAAGTACAAAATACGTGCTAGAAAAGGTGTGATTTTATCAGCGGGAACAATAAATACACCAAAAATACTACAACTATCGGGCATTGGACCTGAAGATTTGCTGAACAGTCTAAATATTCCGATAGTCAAAGTATTGCCAGTCGGTAAGAACTTACAAGATCACGTAGCCGCAGGATTGGACTTGGTACTGTTTAATAAGTCAGTGTCCATCCAAGCACTTGATATGGTCAACCCAGTGAGTGTGTTTCATTATCTTTTCAATGGAAAAGGTCCGATGACAACTCCTGGATGCGAAGTAATCGGTTTCGTATCTACAAAAATAGATGAAATCCCTGATATTCAGTTCATGGTGCTGCCAGTAGGACTATCTTCTGATAGGGGTAGTTTATTCAGTAAAAATTTAGGCGTAAGAGATAATATTTGGCAGAAATACTTCTCTAAAACTTTTGATAAGTATGTGACAACTATTTTGCCATTGGTTCTGCACCCTAAGAGCAAAGGGGAGGTCTATATAACAAGCACAGATCATAAAAAGCCTCCAATTTTCGATCCGAAATACTTATCAAACCAAGAAGATATGGACACTCTTATAAGAGGCTTGAAAATAATGATAAAATTGCTAGACACCGATGCTATGCAAAAGCTTGGTGCCAGTTTGAATCCTATACCTTTCCCAGGGTGCGAAGACAAACCGCAATTCAGTGATTCGTATTTCGAATGCTACGTCAGACATTTGACTTTGACAAGTTACCATCCTGTGGGTACTTGCTCTATGGGATTGCCAGGTTCAAAAAGTAGTGTTGTAGATAATAGTTTTAAAGTTTTAGGGGTAAAAAGGTTGTATGTGGCAGATGCGTCGGTGCTGCCAACACTGCCAAGCGGCAATATAAATGCTGCTGTGGCTATGATGGCCAGTGTGTTCTTTGATACCAATATAGGCTTTACTACCAAAGAAAATAAAGCTTATTCTTGTTTTAAGGATGATTTTCTGTATGAAAGTTTATTTGTTGTATGTGTAATGAGATAGTTATTTCGAATAAATGTTTTAGCATGATCATTTAGCCTGTGGACTCCACTGCTGGACATATTCCTACCCCAAAGAATGCCATGACGAACGGTCTTGAGCCTTTGTTCCCCAACAGTTGTCGGTTCTGCGAGCTATATGGCCTACCCACTGACTTATTCTTTCTGTGCAATAAAAGGCTATTTATTAATAATTTATTTATTGACATTCATAAGGACACTTCTAGACATTTAATACTGCAAGTATCTTACAATTTGAGCTTACAGAACAATATTAAGGCTGATTCACACCTACGTAACATAAGTATATAAGGTATTCTGAAATAATTGCTTAAGCCATTTCAAATACGGAATACACAAGGACAGGATAAAAATATGTATTAAAAAACCATTTATGTATTGAAATGATTAGCCCATGTAAATAATATTCTGGCTAGATTACATAATAGGGAATCATAATTTTATTCTATAAGTATAGGAAAATATTTTAAGGCGCGCACAGCACACGCGCGTTACTTGAGCTCAGAAAAGAGACGTTTCATCGATATATGGAGCCTGGGCCTGCACTGTGTACACTACTCAAAAATATGGCTAAGCAATAAAGTAAAAGTATTTAATTGGTTATTTTATTTAAATTGACTTCGTTCTAAGGTACATTATGATTTTCTTCGACAAAGAGAGCAACACACAGCGCTACAAAAATATGGCGGATGGGCGTACGTGAAATGTCATTTTGACAACCTACATATAACTGACAAAACAAAAACATCAAATCAAACAACATGACATGAAAAATATGTCAATGTCATGTCAAACGCCAATTATAAACCAACATGGCGGCCTTCAAATAGTGTTCACATAGTAAAAAACTTACCAGAAGAACTATTCTTGTACCATCGCATTTGTCTTCAAATTAATGAAATAGTATTTTTCTTGTAATCTCCTATTTTTTCCTAATTTTTCTTTGTAGTGTACATAGACCAGGCCCAGAATGAAATGGCTCCTTTGCTAAAAATCTCGCCGAAACTTGCCGCCTCGTGTGCCTATAATCGACCAAGCCACACACGTGTGTGAATTGTTCGACTATACAGGGTGATTCATAATATGTGTACCATCCCCACATGGGCTTATTCGATAACCAAAAAGTATGAATATAAGCGGAAAAATATGCAAAAATAAAAGTCTTAGATTTTCTTGATCGTACGTATTATGAACCACCTTGTATTTAAGTAATAAAAAGCTGTATCAAAGAAAATTCTTTAAAATTATTTCAAGCCTTGATCGATCCTTATATTTTAATTAGTGCCAAACAATTTACAATATATTACTAGTCTCAATTAGTATGTACCTGCACATACCTACTATACTTTAGATACTTAGTAACTTATTATTACTAGAGGCCAAAGCTTTTTCAACCTCGTAATTCACTAGTAAGTAGTAATAATGTATTCAAAATGTAATAAAAATATTATACTTAAAAACGAATATTTCTTAACCTTACTTCTTAAAACAACTTGAACTAACAGTTTTGAATGACTAGATAAATAGGATATGATGATAAGACACGCCACAGATACATATTTTTGTTCGTTTTATATTTATTACGGTAATATAGAGCAGCCTTAACTAGTAACATGCGCGGTATGGTACATACGCAGTACCTGAAGTAGATTCCACCTACTCTACCTACTTACCTTCCAGTTCTGCATTCTGCAATAATAATTATAAATAATATGTGTGATATGAACTATGTTAATTGTCTGATATAAATGATTTATTATTATAATTTAGTTTTCATAATAATATATTATGTTTACTATCCCTGAAGAAAGAATGAAGCTCATTTTATCAACAAAACGAAATTACTTTAGCGAATAAAAAAAAAACTTTCAGGCCTTTATCCCGTACTTTTTTAATATTTCCTGTTTTTGGTATTTTTTATCATGTTTCTAACTAATTATTTAAAGTGAAAGAATTTAGACATTCATATGTAGTTGTTTTCCAATGAATAATGACGAATTTCAAATAGTTCAACTTTATAACTTTGCTGTGCCAAATGGGTGTAAGATAAGCCCCTTAGGGGATAGTATTCATACTATGAATCACCTTGTAGAATTTGGAAATTTGAGATGGGCTTTGACAATACAAAGTGTATTGTAAATGTCTTTATTGATAACTTGCTTTAAAGGTATACATTTAGTAAGTACTTTTTCAACACTCTATTCATTTTTAAATTCTTTAATCGTATCGTTGTATATTGCTGTTGAATCTGTTGTTGCATTATCCTAAACTAATTTAATTTGAAAGCCCTATTACTTGTAAGTTCGATCTATTAGAAAGGGAAGGCAACATTTTTAAAGCTGTCAAAATAAGTTAGTTAACAGAATCGACACCATTGTTATTATATTTAATAATAATAATAAATAAATAATAATAAATAATAAATAAATATTCCGGACACATCACACACGGTCAACTGATCCCAAACTAGGCATAGCCTGTACTATGGGTACCAGAGACTGATATACATAATAGATATATATTTAACACACAGACACAGAACAAACATCTGTGTTAGTCACAAATGTTATAATTTCTTAGGTAATTATATTTCTCTTGTGAGCTACAGCTAAGTTCTTTGACTTTTTTGATAATACCCAATTTCACCAACAATTTTCCATCTCTAAGTAACATTACGGTTTTCGTGTTGCATTATATATTAGTATAATTTTATGCATATATCATTTTTCAACTTATAATATAAATATAATTTGCATTCTTATAGCACGCCACACTGAGCAACACAACTGCAGTTCACTGCATAAAATACCTATAATAACTACTTATTTTTATTATGTATTCTGGACGGAATATCTGATAATGCTTCAAAATTCTATACTACAATATTTTTTTAAGTATTGCCACACATTACAATTTATAAAAAAACTAATATACATCTTAAACAATGTTTTAGTAGGTACTATTATAATAATACTGCACGGTAAATACGTCACAAATAAAAAATAATTTATACATTATTATTGAAATCGAATATAACCTAATTAAATTTTAATCTTAATAAAATTGTGCCTTTTGGACGGAATACAATTAACGAATACGCTCTAATTTACTAAATTGATAAGTAAATAGAAATTTTTCAATTTTATTAAGTATAACAACCACAAGCCATGTATTTTATATTTATCGGCGTTAATTCTCGAAACAAATGAGCTTTTTTGAGCAAATACTTACTGCGATTTAATTTAGACCAAAACAAAAGTATTTCATACTTGCGTAGTTTTCCTAAAATGCTTGTACTATTCTAGATTAAATTGTGCAAATTTTCTAAAACTTAACATGATAGAAAAGTATCTAAACCTAACCTAGCTAGTTTCTTAGGTAATCTTTCGCCTTAGCCATTATTTGACTAGAGAAATGATATCAAAACTACAAATTGCATGACGCGTCAACTCAACCTACACATTTAGGTATAATACAGACGATGACCTAGGCCGCCTTCAAGTAAGCCAAAATCCATCATTCTTTTTTTTTTCTTTCAGGACGCATAAATTTCTTTAGCCCTAGTATTGTTGTTCATGTCTATTATTCCAACGGCTGCGCTAACACCGGCAAACCATCTTAACAAAACAAGAACTTACTTGAAACACCCGTCCAGATAGTTGTCCAACATGTCAAGTTGAAGGTCGTCCCAATCCGTAGGCGTCATGAGAAGCGAAGACAGTACATCCTCAGGGATCAGCGGCGGCGGCTCCGTCGGTTCCACTATCACATTCGCGCCAACGTGCGCCTGCAAATCTATATCCTGAAGTGGCTGGATACTCCCCAGGTTGAAATCCGGGAGATGTAACGTCACAGCATTCGCCACGTCACTAACAACCTCCTCCATATTCACTTGTTGGATAACTACACTATCTTTTTCGGCTGGCTTCGGGGCTGACTTCTTCTTTTTCTGAGGTCTATTGGAGATACGCGAGCCACCTTCCAAATGTCCCAAGTCCAGCTTCCAGAAGCCCCCTTTTCCTGGCTCTTGTTTGGATCGCGCTACTTTGACGAACACTTTGTTCAGTGACAGATTGTGTCGGATCGAGTTCTGAAAGAAAACAAATGCGTCAAAAATACCCCGCAAATTTACAGTTTGCCGAAATAACTTGACCATCCTGAAAATAGGCGTCTGAAATTGTTTTATGCAAAGCCAATTGCTTAATTGATCGATCATAATGTATAAACCCTATCATTATAATTCATCAATAAAGCACTCATCGGTCTAATCCATCCCCGCGATCCAATTACGTGTAATCTAATCTCCTGATGATCCCTTTATTAAATCACACGGAACCCTACTACTGTTGATATAGATAAGCGATAACTCACCTGCCACGTGGGGTCTGCCTTCCTGTAGTACTTGAAGTTATCCTTAATCCAGGAATAGATAGCTGATAGTGTCATTTTATCGTTGTTGTACCGCATCGCCATGCAAATCATTGTGCTGTATGAATATGGTGGTTTCTTCTCATGGTTCGTCTGGTACTCTTCCTTGTTCTCCGTGAAGTCCTTCTGGCATTTCGCGATCGTCTTGTTAAACTTCTCGAGTCTAGTGCTTTGTGGCTGCGGTGGCTTGACTTGCGGACTCGCGGGGTACGGAAACTGTGGCACTTGCATTATGTTCGTTATGTTCTGCAGCCATGTCAGGTTCGTCAAGTCCCCTTCCGATTCGTCCACCGCCATCTTCTCCGGCTTGTGGTTTGTCTGTATCTTCTTGGAGACATCTTTCTTTTGTGCGGTAACGGTTTGATTAGGAACATCTGGGTCTATAACTGTTTGTAGGTTGTACGTTTCGGGTTGCTCGTAGACGTACTCTATCTCGACCGTGTGAGAAGATTCTGGGACCGCGTGGTCGATGGCAAAATACGCAGTTCCGCACTGGTCGCCGGCATCTCCGTAAAAGTTGATGGAAGAGTCCAGCAGTTCGCCGGACGCTGGAGACAGTCCCGATGTTATATGCATCTTGCGCTACATCGCACACCTGAAAATGTTACCAAATTATGAGTCACAATTCATGAATCATATTAAATTGAAATTAATAAACGATAGATTTGAAATAAGGACGAGAAGTTAGAAGGTTCAGAGCGCAACTTACCAGAGAATGGTGGTGGGTGGTGACCATCCAAGATGCCGGACGATCGATCGGTCGCAATGACGTCGCGCTGGTCAACGATCGAAGCTCGTGGTGGCGCGGTGGTGACTGCGCGGTGCGGCGGCGCGCTCGCTAGTGGCAGGTGCGCGGGCCCCATTGTCCCAACTGTACCGACGTTCATACCCGCTGGATGGACAGGTGTGTGTGTGGGTCGATATTTTTCCGTAGGGCGGCCGGCCGGCCCGCATCGCTGATAGCTCCGGACAATTAGTCACGGTTATCGGGCAGAGTTGGAGCTAGGGGATGCCGCCAACTCAGGTTTGAGCCGTTGCGGAAGATGTGTTTACTCACACACAACAACATCTGGCTCATGGGATGACGCTGATGTGCCATATACAAGGCGATTCGAAATAATATGTATACTAACTATCCCGAAAGGGGCTTATTTTTCACCCAATTTGTAAAAAGTTTGTACTGCTACTTTTGGAATTTCAATGCCAAAAATAATGCTGTTTTGGGGTCAAATCAATTAAAACTCTATTATTCAGGTGATTTAGGCAGCAACTTTCATATTTCTCGTATGTTAATTAATTTACCTAAAGATGATAGACAAAAGAGCTGATTTTAAAAAGTTCAGGTAAAAAAAACAATTTTTCTCAATGAATTGTTCTGCTTGTTGATATTTTCGGGATAGCATAGGTACCTAATATGAATCACTTCGTAATATCGTTTTGGGATAAGGAAAAATATTATTTGGGAGGAAATATAAGAACTTAAGGTTCTTTTCGAACGAAGACTTCAACACTTGCCTTTTATGATCTAAGAATTTCTAAAACTCGAGAAGTAAATAGCAGCTCCGCGTCTGAGCCCCTGGCCTTAGTGAGACCCGGCGGTAATTGTCTTATCACTTGCTTACTCGAGCCTCGAAGCAATGCTGCGGGTACCACTTCCGCAATAAGCCTACGATATTCGGATATCGTCACTGCAGTATTCTAAGGAAGATACCTAACGGGAAGATAGGTCTCATCCAGTACCTCATCATTTCAGCCGTTCGACGTCCACTGCTGAACATGGCCTCCCCACAGACAGAGCAAATTCCTTATCATGTGGGGGGATTTGCCCATACTCACCACGCTGGGCATGCGGGTTGGTGAGCGCAGTTAGAGCTATGGTTGTTAAAATGGGACGCTGCTGCCCATCCCCTATCTTTTTTCCCTTAGTCGCCTCTTACGACATCCGCGGATAGGTAGATATGGAGGGGCCTATTCTTCAGCCGGGGCCACCACGGTACCTACAAAGGTAAAGTTGCCTAGAATAAGCCTCTTTGGGGATAGTTAACATAATATGATCACCTGGCACAAGAGCACTGCTGAAGTGGTGGTAGTGACATCCACAGGTGGGTTCGGTCGTGCACCAATAGATGTTCCATTCGGAAAACTCTCCAACGGTGAAGGAAAACATCGGTAGAAAAACGGCATGTGCTAGGCCCTTAAAATTCGAAGACATGTGAACGAAAGAAGCATCTAAGAGGCGCACTTTAATCCTTTCACTACACTGATTTTTTCACCGACGGCGACGGTCATAGGCCCTATTGAGGGCCACCCACCATACCTCAACCTGGTCACTGACCTAATACCTACAGGATGACCAAGAATCAGCCTAGTTTAGGCAAATGCGCTTTCTGCTCTAGCTAGCACATGCTGAGTGGTGGACATTTTTGTCACCATGACGTAGAATTGCATTTTGTTTGTGTTGTGTTATGTTAAGTCTGATTGTATTGGTAACAAAATAAACGTTTTTCTATTCTATTCTTTCATTTGCCAAAGCTAGGAGATTACAAGGTATTAGCTAGTTTCATTACGAGAGCCGGTGGTAAGGTCATCGACCCCATTCAAATTAGCCAAAGGTCATTAATACCAAAGGTCGTGTACCTTCGCTCGTCCTGAATTTTGAATGACGCTATGGAGCGTGAGGTTTCTGTCGATTGTGGTATTACAATTGTGTACCTAAGTATAATTTGTATAAAGTATATTTTCAATAAAGGCTAAAAGTTACTTTGAATTTTATAGAATACTAGCTTTCGCTCGCGTGGTTCTACAATATGCTATTCCAGACTATAATCTATCTCTGTACCAAATTTCATCCGAATCCGTTCGGCCGTTTGGGCGTGATTGAACAAAAAACAGCCTCACAAACTTTCGCATTTACTTTACTTACCTAGATTAGCATACTCGTAGGTATATGCTAACCTAGGTAAAGAACTCTATATCTTCCAAGTTTCATCGAAATCGGTTGAACCGTTTGAACCAAAAACATACAAACATCTTCACAACATTATCCACGGGATGGAAGATATTCTTCATATTCCTACCCGTGGATGTCGTAAGAGGCGACGACGAAAAATCTAGGGGATAGACAGCAGAGTAAAATAGGGAAAGTGCCGGGGTCACCACGGCCTCCACCCTGCTTATTAATTATAAGGCATGTACGCTACTTTTTATCTAGGTACCACACGAGCGAAGCCGCGTGCCAAGCTATTAGGTATAAGTATCGATTCAGTTTGGCGACATCTGCATTATTCATTTCGTTCAACTTGCTACTTTAGGAAATCATGCACACTTTATTTTGACTGCACCGTTTACAAGCCATCTATCACATTATTTCACCGCTTATTAGGGGGCAAGGCTCTATAAGGTAACTAACTACAGTTTATTCTATGCTATGGGGTTCGGGTGGCTGGTACCATACCTGTCGTCACGGGTGGTGAGCAGGTTATAAAGATAGGGGATGGAAATGGCGGGAGATGTAGGTTTATATTCTTGTAAAGCCGTATTCCAACGGCGTGCTATATATATGTCACTTAAAATATATTTCAAAATGATCCTCAGGTCTAACTTCGATCTCGGTGTCGTAGCGGGCAGCCTGCCCATCTGAGACTCAAGGGTTCGATTACCGCTGCGGGACAAATGTTTGAATGATCTGCAAATATTTGTACCGGATCTGGGTGTTGTGGTACCATAGTAGGTACTCATAGTTTCTGATACCCACGATAAAGGGTAAACAAAATTAAAAATAAAACTGAATTGCAAATCGACCCTGAGAGAAGTACCTACAGTTTTTACAAACTTTACCTACCTACCTAAGCATCGTATACTGGGTCTGCCTCGGCTTAAATAAGAGGAAATAAAAATATTTAACTCCAGTAGCAGTGATTATGCGATTTTGCATTGTAATTTCAGTTCGCTTACACTTAATAATGTCACGGCACCCTTAGCTCTACATGGCAGGTGCTCCACGACATGTGCCCGAATTGTTATTACCCCGTTCTACCCCACTAGCTTAGATAATTTTACACCAGAATGGTCAAACAAAGCTCTTCGCCTCAGAAATTGTACCACCTTTAAACTTGACCACTGTACAGGCTGGTTTGGTTATAATGCATGACATTATTTTGAGCGTTTACTTATCACTAAGTTTTTCTATTCGAAGAAATAGGTACCTAAATGCGCTTTAAAAGGTAAAAAAAAAAACATCGTGAGGAAAGTAGTAGGTGTACCTAAAATTCTTACCTGTAATTCTTAAAACAGCGATTGGCTTGCAAACCGGTCACCTACGGAATACTCACTAGATACTGCAAAATGTGGCACGTGCCAAATGTTCGGACATTCCCCCGACTACCCTCTTAGACATCTACAAGGATCTGATCGCCTGGAGATCTGAGACCGCGTCTACCATTCTTGAGAATAAAAGTCAGACCCTTTTTTTATTATTCTGCGTCTATCGGGCACACACTCGCAGAATAATGTCAAGTAGGTACGCAATCATCATCATCAGATTGAACCAAAGAGCACTCTGGCACCAATGAGTGCCACGACGAACGGTCTTGAGCCTTCTCCATCCACCGACTTCCCGCAAACTTCACAATGTCGTCGGTCCATCGGGCGTCGTCCGGATCGTGTTCGCCATTCCAGAACCTTTATTCCCAATTGTTGTCGGTTCTATAGCTAGGTCGCGTACGTGGCGTGGAGATACGCAATACCAGTTGACATTACCTAAGCCTTCTCCCCTTTTAAGCTCTCGATGGTTCCACCCCACAAGTGTGGCAATAGGGGTGTTTGCCGGACGATTTGTCCATAGTATAATTAATAAGTGATCGACATATTGGGTGATTTGGGTGCAGTTGTTTCAAGTGCAGGTTCTTTGTTATTTTACTGGTAATTTCGATAATGGAGCTTAGTTTATGGGGTTGTAGGTTGTAGGGTGTAGGTATTTAGGATGTGTGGAGTGACAAGAATGGACAAAATAAGAAATTAGTACATCAGAGGAAGTTTGAAAGTAGCGCTAGTGACGGAAAAGTTGAGAAGTAATAGGTTAGCATGGTATGGGCATGTCATGAGGAGGGATGAAAGTCATGTAACGAGAAGAGCGTTAGGTATGAATGTGCATGGATATAAGACTAGAGGAAGGCCGAAGAAAAGATGGATGGATTGTATTAATGATGACATGAGTAAGAAAGATGTGAGTGCGGAGATGACGGCTAACAGAAGAGAGTGGAAGAAGAAAACATGTTGTGCCGACCCCACATAATGTGGGACAAGGGTAGGAAGAAGAATTTCAGAATAGGCTCTTTTTTTTGATTTGCTATAGCTTTCAAAATTTCGGTAGGTAAAGCTTGACAGTAACCTAAAAATAAGAGGAGGTACTTTCCATTAAAATTTTGAAAATGATGCTATAGCACTAAAAGTTAAGTAAAACCTCATAAAGCAACTTGTGTGCCATTTCCAACTTTACTGTGGTAGGTACACAGTAAAGTTGGAAATGGCACTCATCATCTGTAATTCTGTATATTGTAGTACCTATCTTTATGAAAATTATGAAATATGTACATGTATCTTAGTGTATGCGACTGTACGTTTAGATAGATAGATAAAAATTTATTTGGCACTACAGACACACACAATTAACATAGATAAACAATTTTAAACTAAAGTACATACAATAGGTAGATATAATAAATCAAAAGAGCAATTTTTAAAAAGAAGGTATCTTAGAGTAGGCAAGTTTGCGTGTGCTGCAGTACGACAAATAGGCTATGGCTCAGTGAAATATTTTGCTTAAAAGCAAAAACACTGATTTTCTGCCAAAACCTGATCGACGTTTAGCGTTTGTTGTTTTGAAATATCTCTCTATGGTATCTTATTTTTTTATACATCCTCCTTTAAAATTTGCAATACGGGAATATGGACAGTCTTACTGTAGTATCATGAAAATATGCAACGCTAGGTAAAGTTATACTGTGCCTACTCAGCACCATAGAATAAGTAATAGTTAGTAATAAGGTAATTTTAATGTACTTTAATACTCTTATGACACAAATAAACTAGACTTCAACGCAGCAACTCGTTTCACTCCTTGCCGCAATACGGGAATATGGACAGTCTTACAAAAGGCACGTTAAAAATGCAAGGGCCGACCTACGAGCTAGCCAATGCCTTGAAAAATTCTGCTGATATAGCCTATCGATTTATTTTCTTCAACCTAATAGTGGGTGACTGTCGCTGATTTGCGATTATTGGGGTTAAGTTTATAACTCAGGTTAGTTGAGTTCGAATTACCATCATGGTACAAGAAGTCCAGAGTGAAACAAATATTGCAAATCTGGTTGACGCAAGTGACGGTTAAACACTATGCAAGGACCAGATTATTAACAAACAAGTATTCGAATGTACCTATAATCGAAAAAGGGATATAAATTGAATAATAATGGCAAATATAGTTGACTTTATTAGGAAAACTTATAAAAATATAACATGTTTTGACTTTGATTGAACAGTACGATTTTTATAAAAATGCTCTCATTCAGTCGGCCTACTCAAACTACTAGTAACACATTTAGCTCAGACCACACCTGCAATGTTACCCTGTTAACATTGCAGGAGTGGTCTGAGCTAAATAAACGGTTGCAACAGAACTTCATTTCAACGCGCCTACCGTCCGTTCCCTGAGCATCACGGCCCGGCTTATATAGGGGCATTGCCCCTAGCCGTCACCCGTCTAATTGGCGCTGAACTTTGCTTGACTTAAAATCTACACCACTAGCGCTTCAAGGGAGTAGTTAGTGGTAATTCCTTCAAATGTGTGAGGAACCAGTGTGCCCCGTTTATGAGGTTATCCATCTCCGAAGCCGTCGAGGACAGAGAGTGGTTATCATCGTACATGTATACTCTGTAACAAACAAACATGCATGAAAGAATTCTGAATATATACCTACATATTCTCACCATATGACCTTTTTCTATTTTATTTTAAAGTGATAACCCACACTAAAGGAATACCATGTTCTTTTTTTTATATCCCAAAAATTCGACCCCGACGGGATTTGAACCCGCAACCTTCTCATAGATACGCTTTGAATGTATCTCATTATTGCGTCAAACTAGAAACCAGATTTTTTTCACTGCTATAGAGGGTATAGATCTTAGTATTTGATAACAATTTCAACTTGATACCTCTACCCTTGGTTGAGAAAAAGAGCGTTGACACATGGACAGACAGAGAGACAAATGGGCAACAAAATAAATAAATAAATATTCCGGACATATCCCACAGTCAACTGATTCCAAACTAGGCATAGCCTGTCTATGGGTACCAGAGACTGATATACATAATAGATTAATATTTAACACCCAGACACAGAACAAACATCTGTGTTCATCACACAAATGTTTGTCCAGTGCGGGAATCGAACCCGCGACCTCTAGCGCAGAAGACAGCGTTACTACCAACTGAGCCATGAGGCAAACCATAAAGTGAAGCACGAAAACCTTTTTGCTGCTGTGGCGCACAATAACATTTCAAGTGTTCTTTTTAATAAGTTTTTGTGTGTTACCTCTCTGTCTTTGTTTCATATTTTCGCTCTCTGTGTCTTGCTTTTATTGTGACGTGTATTGTGTGCCAAGTTTGTCAATAAATGTTTGTCTACGGAATCAGTCTTCTATGACCTAGAAGAATACCTAGAGCTTCCGCTAGTATAATGTGTAAATAAAAATAATCTTATCTTATTTACACAAAGAAACTTAAAACTAATACAAGTTAATATTTACAAAATACACAAGAAACAGTTGAGCCATCTAAAGACCGTTACAAACGATCTATAGATAGCTCAACTGATCCAGATCACTGAAAAATAAAAAGAAAAAAATAAAATATGATAAGATTTTTTTTTTTTGTTAATGACATGTTACATAAGCTGTAATACATAAATTCTGTATTCTATATCTATGTCTAAAACCTATAAAAGTACTGACCTAGTCTCGACCCCATTGGCCCGCAGTCTTCTCGCATACTCCAGCCCCTGGTAATGCGGGACCCGCTTGTCCCCGCTGCCGAGCATGAGCGCCGTGGGCGCTCGCACCTTGTGCGCGTGCGCAAGCGGCGAGCACCGCCTCATAGTAAGCAGTTGCTCTTCGGAAATAGGTCCCTTCTCTGTGAACTCGAAGCCAGCTTCCACTGCGCACCTGTAGATTGCAAATAAACTATTTTGTTTGTGAAACTCTATCCACGAAAATTTAACCACGCCACAGATAACATAATACTATACTAGTGGTTACGCATATTCTTAATATTGAAATTAGCTCCCTTTTTCACATTTTGTTTTTGATGGGATGTATTTTCTACATGAACAAGGCTACTACTAGACTAAGCGGTAAATGAACGTTCTACGTAATGAATTTAATAATTTACTATTCAATTAACTATTTCACAATAAGGCACACAGACCACAGTTTTTTTATGAAACGCGGAAGTTAGGACATAAACGCCACCTAACAATAAGAACTTTAAACATTAACATTACTCATACTTTGCAAAACTTTTGGCTAACTTTATTTGTGGAAATAAACTTATCTTTACACTAACTCACCCATCAGAATTATCAGCATAGTGCCCCTTCGTCGCCAAATCTATCAAAGGATTTCTCATCACAACAGCCTTAAACTCCTCGTATTTCGCCGCTAGATGGCCCACTATGAGTCCTCCGTAGCTGCCACCATACAGCACAACATGTGATATGCTATCTCTTTCTTTCACGGTGGTTAGAGCGAGGTAGCAGTCGTTGACGTCATAAGATCCGACGTTGGTAATGAGGCAGCGGACTGCAGCGTCACCTTGCCCGGTCGAGCCGCGGTAGTTGACTCTGAGTACAGCGAAACCTAAAGAAACATGTATTGTTGTCTCTTTCTATCACAATTGGTCAACAGAAGCGCCATATTGTTTAAATTATGATTGGCTAATATTTTTTCCTTTTCGGGATGATTATGGCTTCTTAGGCCTTACCGCCAAGTCTTATGTAAAAAAGAATAAAAACTTTTTTTTATTTTTGAACTTCCTTTCGTCATTTTATTTTGTAATCATGATCAAGGTCAAGTCAACTTCAGTTTTGGTAAGATATTATGATGATGGCTATTATTTTACTAAAACTTCCGAGGGAACTTTGGCGCCACACCGAAAAATGACGATACACGTAAACAAACAATATTACGTAAAACACCATCACAACTACGCAATATTTTTCAAATGAACACTAGTTTTGCAAAATGAGAGCAACAATATCACTGTGCAAGTGCCCGCGAAAAAGTCTTATAGGTGCCTATAGAAATTCAAGGCGCTAAATAAAAAATTGAAATTTAGTTGATATATTCATTTCACAAAGTATCGCCTTTTAGTTATCACCGTTAAATAGTGTAAAGTGTTAAAGGTTACATAGTGTTCCTACGTTCATTTACCGCTTATTCTTGTACCACTTTTCATTTTCTAAATATAAAATCGTTACGCGACTTACTGACTGACAAATTTGACAATCAACGCAGTCTGTTTTAGGGGCGTAGTAAAAGAGAAATTTCCAAAATCCCTACCTCTAGTCACTAGGGGTTTGACCTGGTGAAAGAACCAGTGGAATGAAAGGATTAAAACTGCGCCGGTGATTCCAAAACTTACCAATCATTGATATCCGTGTAGTTATACATAGTGGCGACATCTGTGACCGGATTCCGGCTCACCACAGCAGCATACAAGTCTGGGTACTGGCCACTCAAGTGCGTCACTAGGAACCCACCATGGGAACCCCCCGTTAGGAACACATTTTTGGAATCTATGTGGTAGTTTTTGATGGCGACGTCTGTGGCGTGTTTGCAGTCTTTGACGTCCGCATCGCCACAACGGCCTGGGAGGAAAGCGAGGGAGGACTGACCCGCGCCTGTGGAGCCGCGGTAGTTGACCTGTATGGAGGCGAAACCTGCAAACCGTGAGCCATATGAGCTTAGAGAGTGTTTTTTTATGGCGACGTCTGTGGCGTGTTTTCAGTCTTTGACGTCCGCGTCGCCACAACGACCTGGCCCCCAATTCTACTAATTCAATCAATGACTTCAAAATGATAATAATCGCACCATTATCATTCAGTTACGAATGTCGCCACCTTCGTTTCTTTGATTTCATTGGTTCAATGACTGCCATTGATATACGACTGATTCTTCTAGGCTTGGTCGCGATGAACAGGCATAGCTTCACCTAGTTTCTAAGACGTTTCAAAGTGATCCTAGTGATTTTATTGAAATAAATGCCTTTGACTTTGTGATAGCAGAATACCATAAGAGTGTCAAAAGTGGCATTTTGCCTTTGAAGCATTGTCATTTTGAAGCCATTGAATTAGTAGAATTGGGCCCCTGGGAGAAAGGCGAGGGAGGACTGACCCGCGCCTGTGGAGCCGCGGTAGTTGACCTGTATGGAGGCGAACCCTGCAAATATCCGTGAGCTGAATGAGCTTAGAGAGTGTTTTTGATGGCGACGTCTGTGGCCTGTTTGCAGTCTTTGACGTCTGCATCGTTTATAAATAACTAGTTTCCTTCCGCGACTCCAGTCGTGTGGTAGCCATGTAAAAAGTAGCCTATAATTAACATGCAAACAATCTTGGCATCAAGCCTTTAGTTAGGTAATTAAAGAAGTAAATGAACATAAAAATGTAAATAAATAAGGAAAACAGGGATAACGAAAAGCGATACTTTGTGAAGTCATCATAGACTCAACTTAAAATTGTGAAAACAGAACAAAATCATGCAAAAATACATTTTAACCCATTGCAAATACAGTGTTAACTCACCTAGCATGTTGAAAAGCGCGGCTTCCATCGAGTAGGCGTCGACGAAGCTGGAATGAGGGCCGCCGTGCGGCCACACGATCAGTGGCACTTTCTTACCCGCTTCGGGCTCCGGCGCGAAGTACAGCGCTGAGAACGACTCTAACAAAAAAAACAAATCATAAATAAACAAAAAAAAAATCAAACTAACGCTAGTATCCTACTAGTATTATAAATGCGAAAGTTTGGATGGATGTTTGTTACACAATCACGCCAGAGCGGCTGAAAGGATCCGGATAGAATTTGGCACAGAGATAGATTATAGTTTGGAAAGCACACAGGCTACTTTTTATCTTCGTAGGTACCATACGAGCGAAACTGCGGGCGGAAGCTAGTATTGACATAAAATACTGGACAAGTTTTTTTTTTTTTTATAATTATTTTGCACATGATAATGTGCTCTAATGATATTACAATCTAGCCATGCTGTGGGCTAATAAGTAATTTAACATTGACTAAGTTTTTAAAGTAACTACATCAAAGATTGTGTCTAATACTTTTCTTACTGTCTCTTTTTACGGGGAAGACACTTTGTTCTTGTGTTCTTGATAGGTAGCACTCGTTTGCACTTTCACTACATTACACTATTATTTAACACTATACTAGTTCGAAAGGTTTTGTTCTTTTGAGTCTTCTCACTATGTCCATGTTGTCGAGGAGCTGGATGGCCTCGACGTTCACATGATGATGAAGCCTATGTTCGTGGGCTTCTGCATATTTTTTTATGAACTCGTCACCGAACGGCGGACAAGTAAATGATCCATAGGCTGTAGTAAAACTAGTAAAAACTGTTTTTTTAGGCTTCACAATATATCCCAAGGAAATAAATAAATAAATATTCCGGACATATTCACACGGTCAACTGATCCCAAACTAGGCATAGCCTGTACTATGGGTACCAGAGACTGATACACATAATAGATATATATTTAACACCTAGACACAGAACAAACATCTGTGTTAGTCACAAATGTTTGTCCAGTGCGGGAATCGAACCCGCAACCTCTAGCGCAGAAGGCAGAGTTCCTACCAACTGAGCTATGAGGCCAGTCAAATGTCGACTGAGGCGGGAATCGAACCCCCATCAACACCCCCTAACTCCCTTGAGCAAAGCGCTGAGAGCTGCGTCACCGAGTCAACACCTCGTCTGGCCGAAATTCTGCTCGAAGCGCCGATAAACGTTAGAATTTTCACAAACATTCAAGTTTCTTGCGGTAACCTTGCTGCCTCTTAGCGGTAATCTCGATGCTAGGCGGTAATTTCGCTGGTAACTAGATACTTACTGACGTTATCAGTAGAGTCATGTGCGAGGTCCAAGTGCTGAGCGACGGAGGAGGCGACGGAGGGCGGCGCCTCGATAGGCTCACTGACTCGCACCCATTTAATGTCCGCCTCGCTGCCTCTTGGTGGTAATCTCGCTACAAATAACTAGAACAAATAATTACTTAATAAGCTATAGAGATAGAGATGGCCGTGGCGGCCCGGCTGAAGAATAGGCCCCTCCACATCTACCTATCCGCGGATGTCGTAAGAGGCGACTAAGGGACGAAAGCTAGGGGATGGGCAGCAGCGTTCCTCATTTTAACAACGATAGCTCTAACTGCGCTCGCCAACCCGCATGCCCAGCGTGGTGAGTATGGGTAAATCCCCCCACATGATAAGGAATTCGCTCTGTCTGTGGGAGGCCATGTTCAGCAGTAGACGTCGTACGGCTGAAATGATGATGATGATGAAGCTATAGAGTTGACTAACTTGTCTATAACTATCTTGTCTATGGAAGTTAAATTAGATTTTGGAACTTAACTTTTTCAAGCTTTTTGGGAACTTTGTACTGCTGTAGTCACATTATCGGGCTACGACGAACATTCGCGCCGTGTGTTATGTCAGTTTTGGCCGCTCTAGGCCTCAGGCCATGTGCCGTCCCTTTCTCAGCACCCAACATTAGACTAGACGTACATAATGAATTTACTTTATTGCCAACTTTATCTAAATCGAAATCAGAAATTTAATTAACTATAATAGCTATTAATTTGTAAATATATTCCGAGATGATGAGCTACGACAATTTCTACAAATTTTTGGTCACGATTTGCCGCCCCTAATATCTGGCCACCCTAGGCCCGGGCCTACTGGGCCTTAGGGCCACTGTATATTATTATTACATGTGATTCACAAACCTGCCCGGGGGTACTCATGTTGGAGAAAGTCGCGAGAATCACGTCAGATTTCACGTCAAGGACAGACATGGAGCCTTTCTCGCTCTTTGAAATATCCACGATCCTACCGCCATCTGTTAACAAAAGATAATACATAAATTATAATGTCAATTACCATAATGTAAAGTATACACATAATATGTAGGTATGCATGTTGACGGAGTATACATATACAAGGTGATTCATAATATGTATTCCATCCCGAAAGGGGCTTATTCTACAAGCAATTAGCAATTAAGTTTGTTCTACGACTTTTGGAAATTCGACATTTGTCATTGAAAAAACTCTAAATAAAAAAAATAAATAAATATTCCGGACATATCACACATTGTCAACTGATCCCAAACTAGGTATAGCCTGTACTATGGGTACCAGAGACTGATATACATAATAGATAAATATTTAACACCCAGACACAGAACAAACATCTGTGTTAGTCACAAATGTTTGTCCAGTACTCTATGCGAAAATCAGCTGTTTTGGGGTCAAATCAGGTCAAACTCAATAAATCAGCTGTTTTAGGTAGCAATCTTGATTCCGAACTTCGTGTACGTTTAGTTATTAGTTTGAAAGATGATAAAAAAACCAAAAACAGCTAATTTGAGAAAGTTTGCGAAAAAAAAAAATATTGATGTTTTTTTCGCTAATATTATTTCTTTTTGTTGATAGAATAACCCTTTTTCGGGATGGTATACATGTTATGAATCACCTTGTAGAAAGAAAGAAAATACATTTATTTAGGTCACACACAAGAACAGCACAAACTAATAAGAAAAAATACACACTACAAGGTATATATAAATATAGGTATATATAAAGAGGTAAGAACAAACAAAAGTAGATAGGAAGTTGGTAGTGACAGAACCAGGGTGTTTATTAGTCCGTGCTGAGGTGCATGCGTGTGCCAAATAAGGTCCCATCTCAGCTTTAATGCCGCACACGAAGTGTAGCGGCGCATATATGTATGTATACTCTGTCTTGACAGTATGCGTGGTACCACGGTACTCTTAGTTTCTGATAACCACGACACAGGGAATCCTAGTGTGGGTTCAGGACTGTATGTGAATGTTGGGTGTTCATAATCATCATCAGCCTGATGCAGTCCACTGCTGAACATAGGCCTCCCCCAAAGAGTGTCATGACGAACGGTCTTGAGCCTTCTCCATCCACCGACTTCCCGCAACCTTCACAATGTCGTCGGTCCATCGGGTGGGGGGCCTTCCAACAACAACGACGTAACGACGGACGACGTAGTGTTCTACGTCGTCCGGTTTGTTAGGTGTTATTTATACTACTAATATTATCAATGCGAAAGTTTGTGAGGATGTTTGGATGTTTGTTATTCAATCACGCCGTAATGGATCTGCCAATTTCGATGAAACTTAGAATATAAAGAGTTATTTACCTAGAATAGCATATAGGCTACTTTTTATGAATGTACCACGCGAGCGAAGCCGCGGGCGGAAGCTAGTTTATTATAATTGAAGAAAGAGACAATGCATTACACTCACCAATATCAGCAACGTAACTGCAAACTTCATGTTTCTGAGGAGTTGAAAACATGATACGTCCATCTTCACTGAAGCATTTCGAAGGCAGACTCTGGCAGTAAATTCCCGTAAACACGCCGTTAGATATAGCCGTCTCGCTCTGCACTATGTCTATCACGGTCATCACTTCTTCCTGCGGAAAAGAGAAGTTCAATTTTATTGCATTCTCAATACAGTTATCTCTATTGTAGCTTAGATGTGTAATTAATTTGAACCTTGTATTAACGATGCAAGAGTTTATTTTGCTTAAATCACGCTACAAGAGCCCGAGTTATCATTGTGTCCAATCAGTCACACGAGAAAAAAGCAAGCTAGTAGAATGAAGCCTATGCGGTACTCACAGAGTCGTGTTTCCTAATGACGAGCCAAGCAAGCATTAGTTAGCCTCTACCGGTATTTTTTGGTAAAGCTGCAGACCAGCCAGCAGGAGGAGGTAGGGCACAGCGAGATTTTCTCGTTCTGAATTGGAGCAGCCCGGAGGTACCTCCGCCTTACAGAAGATCGCAGCCAAATATCATTATTTGTTTCAAATAGTGTTGTGTTCCTGCGATGAGTAAGGTTGCCAGAGCTCTTTAGGGGTGGGGGGGTTCGGGGTCGGCAACGCGTGCGTGATGCCTCTGGTATTGCAATCGCTCATAGGCTACGGCAACCGCTTACCAACAGGTGGGACGTATGTCTGTTTTCCACCTCAGTTGTATAAAAAAAAAAAAAAAAAAAAAAAGACCAAAAAACCCGATAGATCAATGAATGAATGAATGAATGAAAGATTTATTTTCCTTAAGTACTACACATGCTAAATTATAAAAATATTGTGCGCAGCAGAGCTCGTGCAAAACATGGTCCTCGCTCAGCATTGCAATGGGATTCCTAAACCTATTAATGGATGAACAAGAATCGGTGGGACGACAAGTGAGCAAGTAAAATGAACCCTATGCGGTACTCACAGAGTCGTGTTTCCTAAGGACGAGCTGGTGGCAGGCGTGATGCGGCCCATCAGCGGGCCGCTGCAGCCAAACTACGTCCCCGCGAGCGTTGACACGCGGCGAACGAACCGCTAACCCTTCCTTTGATAGTTTCTCTGTAAAAATATACAAAAGCGTTATTAACTAGCTTCCGCCCGCGGCGTCGCTCGCGTATTACGTACATAAAAAGCCTATATGCTATTCTAGGTAAATAACTCTTTATATTCAAGTTTCATTAAAATCGGTTGAGCCGTTACGGCGTGATTGAATAACGAATATCCAAATATCAAACATCCTCACAAACTTTCGCATTTATAATATTAGTAGGATAGATTCTGTATAAAAAAACCTATAGTTATGCCAGGCTTTTTACGACACATATACGCCAAATTTCATTCCAATCCTTTGAATGATTGCGGCGTGAAAGAGTAACAAACATATTCACATCTTTACTATATTCGTCGTTTCTCAAAAACTATTTAATTTTCTAATTGTTTTATCCATTATAGTGGCAAACAAACATACTACCCACCTGTTGGTAAGTAGTTACCGTAGCCTATGAACGCTTGCAATGCCAGAGGCACGCACGCGTTACACGCGTTGTAGGTAATATGTAAGGTAATGGATATACTTACTCATCTCTCCTGCTAGAGTGAGTGAGAAGATATAGCTCGGGCGATTGGTGCAGAAGATAAGGCCGAGTCGGCGCGGCTCGGTCGGCCAGGCCACGCCCACCACGCCGGCGCCTTCGGGCGTGAATCTCACCTGAGGCGTGAAGGTTCATGGTTATACAAGGTGATTCATAATATGTATGCCATCCCGAAAGGGGCTTATTCTACCACCAGTTGGCAATGAAATTTGTGTTACGAATTTTGGAAATTCGTCATTTTTCAAAGAATATGCGAAAATCAGCTGTTTTGGGGTCAAATCAGGTCAAACTCAATGAATCAGCTGTTTTAGGTAGCAATCTTGATTCCAGACTTCATGTACGTTTAGTTATTTGTTCTAACGATGATAAAAATACCAATAACGGCTAATTTGATAAAGTTTATGAAAAAATGTTTAAAAAAATTAAAACATTGATGTTATTTTTCGCTAATATTATTTATTACTCGTATACATCACACTCCATTACAATAAAATCATTTACAATCACACTTACTACTTATTACTACTTAGATTTATTTTTATATTAAACTTTTTTTTACCTGTAGACCATAATCAATTTCTATTTAGCTTTACTGTCCAACCGGTTCCGGCGGGGGCATAGTTACGCCATCTTACAGGATCTCCTAGTTTGGGTACCTATGTTTTCCAACCAGATGAACATTAGCATAAGCGAAGTTTGTTACCGAAATAAATTTATCTTATGTTATCTTCTTTTTGTTGATAGAATAACCCCCTTTCGGGATGGTATACATGTTATGAATCATCTTGTAAAATTATTATTAATACTTATGTTTTTTTTCTCTCTTGGGACAAAACCCTTCTGTATACCTAACTTCAATAAAATTAAACTAAAACTTACTTGTCCGGGACAGTCCCCAGCAGGCAAGTGGTCCAGCACGGTAACAGTCTCATCGGGCAACCGACACACAACGATCACAGAAGAGTATTTCCCGACAAGCTGCTCGCCCCAGTCTTGCCTGTAAAGGAACTCTTCACCCTGCAAAGATATTAAGTATAGTGGGATTCAGTATAGAAATAGTTAAATGTAAAATAAATAACAAATAAATATTCCGGACATAGCACACACGGCCAACTGATCCCAGACTAGGCATAGCCTGTACTATGGTTACCAGAGACTGATATACATAATAGATAAATATTTAACACCCAGACACAGAACAAACATCTGTGCTCATCAAACAAATGTTTGTCCAGTGCGGGAATCCAATTACTACCAACTGAGCTTTAAGGCCAGTTAATTGATTCAGGTGTGACTTAGTCTATGCTAAGATATTAATTAGACAAACAAATATCTATTATTATTCCTTTTTCTTTTTATTCTCACCTCCCACACCGCCCGCAATAAAAAGCAGTGCAAAGCGTAAGAAATTACGTGCAGTAGGCAAAACCACAATCCACACAGAACCAAACTTTAGGGCTTCTGAGACTTCGATGAGAGGTTAGACGCTACGGTACTGGTATATCATCATCATCATCAGCCATTAATGGACTCCCACAAAAGTGCGACGAAGAACGGTAATGAGCCTTCTTCATCCACCGACTTCCCGTTATCTTCGCGATGTCGTCGGTCCATCGGGTGGGAGGTTCCTACACTGCGTCGAACCGTGGTGAAAATTACGTCCAATCTAAAGTGCAGCGAGCTCCGATTTTTATTCATTAGCAAAATCTACGATACTACGCTTGCATTTTATTGCTGGCGGTGTGTGATGTACACTCATCTGCATTTTGTTGGACTCGTGAGGAATAGTACTACATTTTTTTTGTATATTTCCTACACTTTCTTAATAAATATGTTCAAAATAATGAAGTGTCAAGCGCCATCTAGATCTACATAAGTACCTTCCTAGGCGCCGGTTCGCCGCTTCCGTCGTTCTTGTCTTTATCTTCCGACTTCCGCTTGATGTAGGGCTCCGACTTCGGCTGTTTTCTCTCGGCGATGTACACTACAGCAGTCTCGTCCTGCGTCCAATCCAGACTACCAAATTCAGCTGGAAGCAATACCAGTGAAATTCAGAATGGTGAAGGATTACATATTAAATCTATGGTGCAGAGGGTGACGTAAAAACTCAACTATTATGTTGTTATTATAAATTGTCGTGGGTTCGAATTCCAGTCGTGACTCAATGGATATATTTGCGAACATATTCACAACTTTCACTCCATTTAAGGTAGTCTATAAGAGATCGCTTTTTAGCGATAAGACGGTCCATTGTTTAAGTTTCTGCCAGTTTTGGTCTTAAGTAAGTAGTTATATATAGCTATACTAAGTTTCTGGTTTTGTTTTTATTTTTTAATCTGAAGCATTTTCATTCATTCATCCGATGCTGTTCGTGAAATTGGTACCACTCACAATCAGCGTACACATCTCCGTGTAGATCCAGAGTTGTCAGATCAATACAGTGCTGTAAGGTACTTTTACTCCACACTTCCAAGTACTGTTTCTTGGCATCTTTCCCATTCTTCTCCTCACGCACCACAGCTTTGTAGGTCTCTCGGGGTGAGACTGCTGACAGCAATCTGAAAGGTGAGAAAAGAAAGTATTACCAGGCCTCCAATTTACTAATCCAATGGCTTCAAAATGACAATGGTTTCATGGCATAATGACCACTTTTGACACTTTTAGTATTCTGCTAACACAGTCGTATTTCAATGGCAGTCATTGTGGAACCAATGGACCAATGAAATCAAAGAAACAAAGGTAGCGATAATCGTAACTGAATGATAATGGTGCGATAATTATCATGCGATTATCATTTTCATTCAATTAGTAGAATTGGGGGCCAGGTGCCATAAGTTTATTAGTTTGGTACTATCTTAAGCCAAGGAATTACTAAAATTTCAGAAAAAAAAAAGGTTCAATCAAACATCATTTTCAACTTTTTTGTTGGCTCAACCTAACAATTGATATTGTCTACCTGCTGTTTATTATTAGCTGTATTTCTCTAATGTGTAATTTGACATGAACAAGAAAACCGCTCAAAAAAAATTAGACTAATAAACCGAACACTACTCTTAAATTAGTAAAGCCTACTTTAGCTGATCTATTATGATGACTTTTCAGGTATTTTCAGATAGCGGTTACATGGTAGGGGGTTACACTTGACTCGAGACTTCGGAATCTTAAAAATTGCTTGCTTGGCTTGCCCACTCTGAAGCTTCGGACGATAACAGAACTTACTCATTGCTTACATCAGTACCAAAGTCGCTCTGAGCTGCAACCCTCAGACTATCATCCAGGATGTAGCTGGAGGAGTATTTAGTGCTCTTCCCCTTGTCCAGTGCACGGACAGACCACTTGGCAGAAACCCTGTTACCAGCTCGGTTCAATCTGCCACTGGTTATAGAGGGGATCTTTGCCAGCGTTCTGTAGGCATTGAGTATGCTTTCTATCTGAAAATGGAAATAGAACAAGACATTGGTGATTGTTGTTGATGAGAAATGGATATAGCATTGTGGGATGTATACACGGATGTAACCACAATATGGGCAGACATCAAAGTCAAGATAGTGGGCAGTATAACACAAGATTAATGCATCATGAAGAATGGCACAAGGAGGTCTATGCCCAACTGTGGCTGAATATTGGGCTGTTTATTATGATGATGATTGTGGATCTGTACACAGTGTGGCATTTCAATAAACTCGTGAATGTTTAGTAAATAGTAATAAAGAGTGCCACCTCATATAAATAAATAAAGAATATTAATACTACCTACGCCATCATCACCATCATCACAACCAGAACACGCACACAAGTGGGTAAACGTCAGAATAAAAAAAATTTAATGAGTTTGTGCATTCCTTACCTGTGATGACATTTTTAACATCAGGCGTTTCAACAACTACTGAACAATGGCACTCCTTATCAACCCACTGTGAACATACAATTATTTGTTTAGCATAGATACTAGTATAGTATTATGTTATCTGTGGCATAGATAACAATTAAATGATAAAGTTGATTCAGTAGGTATTCTATGTACTAAGTGCAAATAAAACAATAAACCTACATACATTTTGTATTATGTATTTTGTAAGGGTTTGAACGAAATATGCATTATCATCATTCTTGTGGTGACCTGCTCGAGATTAGAACCCCAGGCGGGTCGGAAGGTACCGAGGAGCGTCTTCAGCCGGTCTACAAAAACATTATTTGCTTATCACCAAGCTCTTTAAAATTTCTGCTAATCATTTTAATATGTAGTTCCTTACCGGGATATAAAGAGCTCGTAAGTGAACGTCAATCAAATTATTCAGATAAGTAGCTATATTCCCTTTGTTAACCTTTGATTCTAAACAACATACTTAAATTCCTTCAAAATCTTCGATTTCGAAATTTTCGAATCACCGAAATAAAATAGCCTCTACTTCTTCTGCTCTTCTGCCTGCTGTATTACATACAGTCAATATTGCCAATGTCAAGTAAATATAATTGTCAGGCAAATAAATTCTGTTGCCAACTAGATGTGACACGCGGACGTGGACTATTAATTAAATAGCTTTGCCTTTTTCTCTTGCTTTGTTGAGTTTTGGCGTATATTCTTGGTGGTATTTTATCCATTAAAACTAAGAATCCTAGCACGAGTGTAGGCAAATAGAACGGGAGTGTTTAATCTAATTTGACTAAAAATCCGGTTTAAAGTTTTGAAAAAAACCGCCACCCGTCTTCTTCGGACAAACTTGACATTCATTTATACTTGAGACTGGCAATATTGACTGTAACAACAGCAGACGTCCTAAAAAAACTGTTTTAAAAAAAGGCAGAAAGAAACCTTGAAAGAAAAGACAAAGTAGAATATAGAGTTAAATATTACTAATCTAATCCATAGAGTAATTTTGTATATACCAGTGTGAGACAAAGCGGTATATACAAAATTACTCTATGGACAAAGCGAAGTGGGATTTTGTATTCTAGTTGCTGGTGAGACTTTTTGGCGGGAACTTGCGAAGTGATGTTGTGCCCTCAATTTATTTTACAAAACTAGTGTTAAATTGAATAATATTGTGTAATTATGGTGGTGTTTTGCTTCATATTGTTTGAGTAAACCGCACAAGTGAAGTGAAATAGAATGATTGCGTGTATCGTCATTTTTCGAGTTGGCCCCATGAGGTCCCTCGAGGTTTTAGTAAAATAGCCACCATCATATCTTACTAAAACTGAACTTGACTTGACTTGACGATGACTTGACCATGAATAAGATGAAAAATAAAGACGAAAGAATAAAAATAACAAGGAAAAATATGTTGGGTTTTAAAGGGAAACAAATACAAAACTTTTATATTATTGTCGTGACATTTTTATTCAAACCATCCGCCATCACGAGAGAACACATTCTATTCGTTTTTACAACAACACAGATACAAAATATTAACACCTTCTCCTATTTTTTAAAAACTATCTTAATTAGACATTTTTAAATAAATAATAAATTTCATTTTGTATCATATTCTCCTATGAACCTTTTTTTAACATTTTAAAAATAATCATCTATGCTTCTATACATTGCATTGCAAACATAACTCAAATTTTATAATATATTTTATAATAACTTCAATAATGTAATTAAACATTTTTTAATAAACCTACATTATAAGTTTATTTTACTTACCTACCACATTCATACCTGTCGATAATCTACTTATTGGTTCAACAACTTTTTACAATGAAGCTCAAATTTGTTTTTTAACAATGGTTTTGTTAATATGTCAGCTACTTGCTGATCAGTAGGACAATATTTAACAATAATATTTCCCTTCTCAAAATGTTCATGAATAAAATGATATCGTACATCAATATGTTTTGAACGTTTATTAAATGAACCTGTTTTAATCAACTGAATAGCACTCTGGTTGTCTATATTCAGTACTGTTTTTACTTTAAATGATATCAGTTCATTCAGTAACGATTTTACATACAATATTTCTTTACAGCAATCTGTTGCTGCTATAAATTCCGCTTCAGTAGAAGATAATGCCACTATTGGCTGTCTTCTTGAACACCAAGCGATTGGTCCATCAGATAAGAATATAACATAACCTGATGTGCTACGTCTTGTCTCAGTATCATTCGCATAATCTGCATCACAGTATGCATTTATAATTACATCGTTACATCCCTTTTTAAAATTAATACCTTTATCTATAGACCCCGCTAAATACCTTAATATTTTCTTAGCAGCTAAAATATTAGACTTATTTGGCGTTTCTATTTTCTACTAGCTTCAGGAGTTGACAAGTATAAGCCCTTTTTTTTTTTTTTTTTTTTTTATTCACATCAAAGATTATTATTTCAGAATTATTGTGAGCAGCTATAGCAAATAGTGATTTCAATGTTGATTGACTTACTACTGGACTGTAAATCTCATCAAACTCTAAACCCCGTTGCTCAAAACCTCTGACTACTAATCTCGCTTTATAGGTTCCATCATCTTTTACTCGAAATACCCATTTATTAGATAATATTTCCTTACCTTGTGCTTCTTGCACATCAACAACTTCCCAAGTTTTATTAGCTAGAAGAGATTTTTTTTCAGAATCAATTGCCTTCTCCCAATTGTCCTTTTCTGTACCTGAAATAGCTTCGTTATAAGTTAGTAAAGCATAATCATTAAACCTAGCTGGTAATCTTCTGACTCTTTGCGATGTTCTTTGTTCTTCAATTTCACTGACTTCTTGTATGTTTGCATTGTCATCATGACTTTCTATTTGGTCAGTTTCAGTATTTTCCTGTTCTTCTTCACTGTAAAACCTTTCATCTTCTTCACTGTCTTCTGATGATAATATTATGTTTTCTTCTATGTCATTTGTTAGTATCTCATCTGTTGTTATTCTTACTCTTTGTTCATCCTTTTCAATTTTATCATCATTCTTGACAATCACTACGTCTCTTGCTATTTCAATCTTTCTTTCTTCAGGATTCCACAACCTGTAGCCATTATTTGTGTATCCTATCATTATTAACTTTTTACTTCTTGGTTGTAGCTTTTTAAGATGTCCTAGGTGTTTTGAATACATAAGTGTTCCAAATTCATGTATATTCGAGATGTTTGGACGTTTATCGTGCCATAATTCATAAGGTGTTCTTTTCTGCAGTGCATCACTGGGTAGTCTGTTTATCAGGTAAACTGCGCTCAGTACAGCTTCACCCCACATCTCATTTTTCATGTTTTTATTGAACAACATTGCTCTAGTTTTCTCTAGGATAGTTCTATTGAATCTTTCTGCTCTTCCATTTAATTCTGGTGTGTATGGAACTGTAAAGTCCATTTTTATACCTTTCTTTATACACCAATTCTTTAAATCATTATTTGAGTACTCACCTCCGTTATCACACCTGATACATGATACTTTCTCATTCTTTTCTCGTTCTGTTTCTTCCACATAGTTTTTAATTATTCCTGAAACTTCATTTTTTTGTTTTATTATGTATACTTTTGTGAAATGACTGTAGTCATCAATCATTGTGACATAATAACGTTTTCCATCATGTGTTTCAGTTTCAAATGGTCCGCATACATCTGTGTTTATTATTTCTAGTTTTCTTTCACCTCTTTTTCTTATTGTATTATGTGGTAGTTTTGTCTGCTTTGCTTTTATGCATATCTCACAATTCTCTTCTATTATTTCACTACCATCTATTTTAATCCCATCTGCGACTTTTGTCAGATAATGTAAAACTTCTTTTCCAGGATGACCAAGCCTCTTGTGCCATTCCAGAGCAGTTCCTTTTTCCTTTGTTAGTAAAGTTATTTCCTCATTTACTTCTGTATTCTTATTTTTATTGATGTCTATGTAATACAATCCATTTTCTTTAGTACCTTTTAGAACAAGTTCCTTATCTTTGAATATTTCAACTTTATTTGCAGTAAACAGCACTGATCCATTTTTATTTGTTATCGAACTTACAGACATTAAGTTTTGTGCCAAACTGGGAACAAACAAGGTTTTTTCCAAACTACAACTAGTACCTTTTACATGTCCAAAGCCCTCTGATGTCACGGTGTTGTTGTCGGCAACTGATATGTCTGTTTTATTTTTATGGTAGTTTGTTATTAGTTTTAAATTATTTGTCATATGGACTGTACTTCCAGAGTCTACGACAAACTTTGTTTCATTAATGTCATTTTTACTTGTCAGAAATGCTGCTTCCTTTTTTTGTGTTCCTTTGTTTTTCCTGAAAAAACAATTTTCGTCCGTATGGTTTGTTTTCTTACAAATGGAACATTGTTTTTCTTTATATCTGCAGCGATTTTCTTCATGAACATACTTTTTACAGATGTTGCACATCTTGCAATCAATTTTTAGGTGACCAGGCTTTCCACATTTGAAGCATTTTTTACTCTGAGATGCTTTATATGCTACTGGTTCTTCTTTTGTTTCGTTTCTAGTCTCTTCCAAGAGAAGTCGGTTTGTTAGGTTTGTTAATGTTTTATTTTCAGCTGATGTTGATTCCCAAGCCGTTACGAAGAACTTGTATGTAGTCGGTAAACACGTTAGCAGTTTCGACATTAATAATTCATCATCAACCTTTTGTCCAAGACTGTTCAGTCTCATTGCCAGATTTTCAATTTCTGTTATAAGTTCACTCATTGACTGGTTATTATATTTAAAATTAAAAAACTCCTGTAATAGTGAACATTTGTTTCTCTCTTCATTACCCTCAAATATGCTGCACATTTTTGTAAACATCTGGGCAGCCGTTTTGCAGCCGAGTAGATGAGGTTTGAGTTTCCTATCTATGGAACTCATTATTATTTTTTGTGCTTTTGCATCCTTGAGATCATCCAGTTTTTCTGCGGATGTTGTTTTTATCACGTCTTCTAGTGAATTTGCTTTCATGAAAATCCCCAATTCAAATTTCCATAAATGAAAATTTTTCGATGACGTTAATTTTTCCATTTCGTCTTCTGTTTTACACGACATTTTTTACTGGTTTTTATTTTTACTTTTTATCACTGTTTTTACTGGTTTTTAATTGTATTTGCGCCCTAGCCCACTCTGGGCCCATAACCTGTTGGGTTTTAAAGGGAAACAAATACAAAACTTTTATATTATTGTCGTGACATTTTTATTCAAACCATCCGCCATCACGAGAGAACACATTCTATTCGTTTTTACAACAACACAGATACAAAATATTAACAAAATAAACGTAAGACTTGGCGGTAAGGCCTAGATGCCATAGCCACCCCGAAAGGGGAAAAACATAAAAAAATAATAATTTGCTGGTGAGTTGCTGCCTTGAGAAATATTTTCTAAAATTTTATTTCTTTCAAAATAGATCTCCGCTGGGATGATAATTCGTTGGCGGAATGTTCTTATTGCTTGTACTTTGGTGATTGATTAGTGACTCAATTTGGCTTTCAGTTTTCACAACCTGAGCAACTAGGCAAGTGGATAAAGCGGTTGCCGGTCACAATGCACAATGTTGAATGAAATTGAATTTGCAAAGATAAACACTTGACTGCCTTGACTACAACGGAGCGGAGCCTCACGAAAATAATGGTAGGTTGCAAATTTCAGCAGCTTCGCTCACTCTGTACTTTTCCTGCCATAGGAGCGTCCAGAGTTAGTCCATATCAAATTTTATCAATAACGATTCAGCCTTCTCCAGAAAATATTACAGACAGACGGTTTACTTCTATATTTTAGTGTACAGTGAGGTGACTTACTGATTACATGCTGTACAGTGGTGATGCTTGCTGGTCGTGGCATTGATTCTTTCTTGGTCATCTTGTATTAGGTTAGTGACTTTATAGATTGAGGTATTAAAAGGGCCTATGACCGTCTATGATTGAATTAGTGTCATTAAAGTTAACCTCAGAAGCTGCTTTGTGCTCACATGTTTTCGAATGTTTAGGTTTTAAGACATGCCGGTTTCTTCACAATGTTTTCCTTCACCGTTTGAGAGCACTAGTAAAGAAAATTTAAATTTTCCGACCATGCACAACCATGAGTTGAACCCACAACCTGTGGATTGGATGGCGGGGTCACTACCACCACTCTACCTCTGGTGCATCACCAGTGTGATTAGTTAGCGCAATAGTGTGACTAGTACTAGTAGTATTTTCAAGTTTGAAAGTTAGTTTAAAGGCACCTTTTTATTCAGTCTGTAATGCTTATGAACTAAGCAGGCTATGTACTTGTTAGTTTATCTTTATATTTCTTCAACTTTGAGAGTTATAAATTCTAAATCAAGACAAAATCACATAACATACTATTTCAGCACGCAGGCTGAATGTGTTAGTATGTTATGTGATTTTGTCTTGATTTAGAATTTATAACTCTCAAAGTTGAAGAAATATAAAGATAAACTAACAAGTACATAGCCTGCTTAGTGATTTTGTCTTTGCTAGCATGTTGCCTGGATTAAAAGTAGCCTATGTGTTATTGGGTTCCTCCAGAACCCAGTGGAAAACGTTAGAGGAGGCCTATGTCAAGAGGCACGCCGCATTACATTATATTTTATAATTTTGACTGGCCTCATAACTCAGTTGGTAGTAACTCTGCCTTCAGTGCTAGAGGTCGCGGGTTCGATTCCCGCACTGGACAAACATTTTTGTAATGAACATGTTTGTTCTGTGTCTGGGTGTTAAATATTCATCTATTATGTATATCAGTGTCTGGTACTCATAGTACAGGCTATGCCTAGTTTGGGATCAGTTGACCCTGTGTGCTATGTCTGGAATATTTATTGTTATTATTTATTTAACCACCGCTGCGCCACTGAGGTCGTATAGAATTTACTTAGTTTGCAAAACATGAAATATTTCATTTAAGGAGGATACAAAAAACATTATAAATTGTTGAGTGGGCGGAGTGAAGAAAGTGACAGCGCTGTGAACTGTAATTGAATGCGGAAAGAGATAGCAAGCGTTAGAAGGCGCTCGAAAGTAATCGACGTAAGCGAAATACAAGAAAATATCGATTATCTCAAAAACTATCTATTTTTTAAAGAAGTGTCTAACAAAATATTTTAAAACAGTTAATTTTGTTAGATAGTCTCAGAGTATTTTCGAAAAAACTGTTGCAGAGGACCCAAATTTAAAAAATAAATCTACCGAGAAAAGTTTTACCAATCGCGTTTGTGTCTTGGATTTACGTAAATAAAATGCTAAGTTATCTTTGCGGTTATTGAGTAAAAATAATTCAAAAATCATAAAATAATTAAACCCTCACCTTAATTTCAGAGTGCTATAAATGGCAGCCTTCTGCTTCAGGAAGGCTTCATCGTCAAGATAGAAAAAGTGGAAGTTCAACATTGTGACAGATGCCCCCAGGCATTTACCAACTCTAAAGATTTTGATGCGCATATTGCACGGCATCAAGTTAAGGATGTGTTGCATAAGGATAGGGTATTGGAGTATGTAAGTGAGACTATTCATGTTTTCGTAAAAAAACTACAATAGACATAGACATTTATTTATTTGCTAAAATACACACATTTAGACAACATTTTACAACAGACAATGAAAGAAAGAGAAAACACTAGTTATTTATATAAAAATGCTATGATGTGTGCTGGTGCACCAAAAATGCCTCGGCTCAGCATTATGCTTACTGTTTTAGCAGCAGATGCTGGTATTCTGCCGAAACCATTACCTACTCTCAGTCATTCAACCCTGTGTGATGTAGATTTAATTTCCTTTATAAATCTATATAAAGAAATTTTTATTTGTTTTTACTGGGCACGCCATTGTTTCTTGTCTGGATCTTAGATTACATTAATAAAGATGTAAAACTTACTTAAAATAAACTAATTCATTCCAGATGTTGAGCGCCAAAGTTTTGCTCGAGCGTGTCCAGATATACCAGTGTGGAAAGTGCTCTAGAGGCTTCCTGCACTATATCCCTCTGAATGAACACCAGAAAGTACATTCTAGGTACCTAAGTTGTCATACATTTGTATAAAAATACTAGTTTCCGCCCGCGGCTTCGCTCGCATGGTACCTAAATAAAAAGTAGCCTATATGCTATTCTAGGTAAGTAAAGAACTCTTTATATTCCAAGTTTCATCGAAATCGGTTGAACCGTTACGGCGTGATTGAATAACAAACTTCCAAACATCCTCACAAACTTTCGCATATACATCTAATATTAGTAAGATAGGAAGTATCATCTGATTTTGGCTGTAGGTTAAAGCAAAAACTAATAAGAAATTGGGGGTATTCAGTGGGTTTTCCAAAATGTGGCAATGAGCTTGCCACCTGACCAAGAAAAGGCCCAGGTAGGTTGCCTGGTCCAGTTCTTACACTAGGCAATATCCTCGCATCTTGTGGTCTGTTGTAATGTAGATCATTGATATCTAAACTACATTAGAAAATTAAACAGTTTGTTATGTGGAGTTCTGTTGATTTTCATCAAACATTCTGTTTATATTTTCAGAAAAAGAAAGAAAATACTAAATGAGGACAAAAGTGAATCAAAACCTCATAAATGTGAAGAGTGCGGCCTGAGGTTTGTGGAGTTATCCACACTCACGACCCACTTAAAAGTACATGAACCATTCCCTCACATCTGCCACTGCGGCATTGGATTCTACCAGGCGAAAGACCTAGAAACTCACGATAGACTAGTGCACTCCAAAATAGAATTCAGCGAAGCGATCATCAAGTCAGAATTTGCACTCAAACCAAAGAAAAAAGGAGCTAAATTAAAAGCAAAGAAGAAACCAAAATTGGAAGCCAAACGTGTAGTTCCTAAACGCAAATCAGAAAAACCCACACAAATAAAGACTCAGAGATGCAGTAGTTTCAAAGTAAATTGCAAATTAGTGAAAAACAAAGATGGCGATTATGAATGTTCCTTTTGTGGAGAGATTTACAAAGATGCAACTCAGTTCTTTGCTCATGTTAACTCTCACACGGGCAGGTGGCCTCATGTCTGTGACAAATGCCCTTACGGCTCAAAAACTCTAGCAATGCTGATAGTGCATAAGAAAAAACACGAAGGCGGCTACAACGGAATAATAAAGTGTGATGTATGTGCAAAAAAATCCAGCAGTACAACACATTTAGCAATTCATATGCTGATACACACGGGGGAAAAACAATACACGTGCACTTTGTGCTCCAAAAGTTTCACACAGCAGGGAGCTTTAAAAATACACTTAAGGAGGCACCAGGGTACCTACACTGACAAATGCGAACAATGCAACAAACTTTTTGTGGACAGAGGCGCTTTTAAGCGGCACTTGCGCACGCATAGCGGACTCAAGCCGTACAACTGCGAGTCCTGCGGGAAGGCGTTCTCGGACCCTTCAGCATTCAAGCGCCACAATCGCATCCACAGCGGGGTGAAGCCCTACCGCTGCCGGTACTGCCCCAAAGTGTTCAGCGACAACAGCGCTTGGATAACGCACATGCGCCGCCACGAGGGCTACACGAGTATGCACCCCTGCGTTATCTGCAACAAACAACTAGCAACCCATAATAACTTGAAAGCCCACTTAAAAACGCACTTAAAGAAAAATACGTTTGAATGTGACTATTGCGGAGTTATTAAACATAGAAAGGAGTATCTTGGTATGCACATCAGAAATGTCCATTTAAAAGCAAAGAACTATCAGTGTAGTTGCTGTGAGAATATGTTCCATACCAAGCGATATCTGGAGGCTCACATTAAAAGGGCCCATGTATTATTGAGTGAAGAACTCGTTTGCCCGATTTGCGGTGAGATGTTTAAAAACGAAGATTTAATGAAAAATCATATTGATAACAGGCTTTGCAAAGATATCGGTGAATATGATCCCTGCCGAACCAGATTAAGCCATAAGGATAGCGTGAAATCTGATATTATGAATCACTCAACTCGTTGCAAGACATGCAAAAAGAAGCACTCATTGCACTCACAGCATGAGTGCATTACTTGTTGTATGTGCAATAGATATTTTAAAACTGAATTGGTTATGAAAAGACATTTTCTGCGTCACTTCCACAACAGAAAACATGTGTGTCCGGAATGCCCGAAACGATTTTACGAAGTGTCTTCACTGGAGACACATCGCTCAGAATCCCATGGTGCAGTTTCGTGCGACCACTGCGGAGAAGTGTTCAATGGCAAAAGAGGATTGAGAACTCATATCTGGACCAAGCATATGCTGAGCATGTATTGCAACGTGTGCCTGAAGCGTTTTTACGAAGAATCCGAGTTCGTAAAACACAAAAGGGGTTGTATGAAAAAAAGAACGTGCAAATTTTGCAAATTGAAAGTACCAAAAGTATCCTTGGAGGCTCATTCGGCTCGGCATGTCAATGAGACATTTAAATGTGATAGATGCTGGATACCACAAGTATATAAGCACAAGTTTTCATTGTATAGTCATATGAGATCGATTCATGGAGTAGGCAAATAATCGAATTAATCGAATTTTTATACACAAGGTGATTCATAACATGTATTAGCAGCAGGATAGCTCCTGACAGGGGCTTCTACATCCAACTGGCAATAAAGGTTGTTCTACGACTTTTCGAAGGTCAACATTTTTCATTGAAATAAAAACGCAAAAATCGGCTATTATGGGGTCAAATTCAGTTTTTAGGTAGAATAGGTAGTAATCTTAATGTCAGACTTCATGTAATTACTGACTTATAAAGATTAAACAGCTAAAATGAAAAGTTCGAAAAAAAGACAACGGAAAAAGTGTTTTATTTTTCGCTAATATTCTTTCTTTTCGAATAACCCCTTTGGGTATAGTATTCATAAAATGATTCACCGTGTATATTATATGGTAAAACAATATTTAGGCACAGTATATTGAAAATGTTCAATTGAAATAAACAATCCAAAGTTTGATGTCCGTCTTATCAGTCAGCCATTTCCCGTCCATCACCTAAAATTTAAATGGTTTCAATAAATAAAACTACAAACGTCAGTCAGTACTAATATATATATAATATTAGTACTGACTGACTGTATAATAGGTATATTTTTTCATTTATATACCTAACACCTACTATATTTTTGCGCTTACAATACGTATTTGTAGTTAGGTATCGCGCCGCTAATGCGTGGACGTAATTTTTTAGTGTCGCTGTTTCTTTTTTGGTCTCCTTTCATTATTGAATCAGTGAGCAAGGAGCCAATGACGAATGAATGGTGAAATAATCGAATTTTTAGGTTCTAGGACATTTTGTTTTAATGTTATACGGAGGCAAACAGGCTTACGGCCCTCCTGATGGTAAGTGGTTACCGTTGCCATGCCGATTTCCTTACGATATTTTCCCCTTTACATATACCTACAATAGTATTTAGTTCTTGAAGCACGCACCGCCTCAAGCCTTGTGGCGCGGACACACCGCAGAAGGATCGAACCCGCACCACTGCCGCGCTAGCGCGGCGGCGCGGCGCCGGAGTCGATTATTATAAAATGACAAGTCAAATTGGCTGTTAGGCCACGTAACATTAACTTTGCGATTTTGTTCTAGCAAATGCGTGCCAAAACTAGGTACCTAGGTACTTTACTAACGCGAATTTTAACTACATTAAAAACACTCACATGATATACATAATTTTTTCATTTTGATTGGTGCCTAAGTACCTAATAGATACAGACCCCTTTCTACTATTATTATCCTTGACCACCACTACCACTGACCACAACGCGCCGCGTTGCCATCCATAGTCCTATATGCACACATAGGCACAGAATAAAGAATAGACATAGGTAGGTACCTACTTAACTACCGATCTACAAAGACATGATTTTATATCTACCTAGAAACGATAGTGATATCGTATTCCAACCCTCTTACGCTACGTTCATTCGAATATCACTTCTATTAAAATAGTGTTAGAGCTGCAGTTTGGTTGGGTATTTGCCGCAGGGGTTGCCGCAGCGTCGCTTCTGCCGCGCCGCTCGATACGCGCGTCTCGTCCGTCGCCGCACCCTCCCTTACAAACCACCCCAGTGTTCTACGAGCGTCCGGGAAGCGCGGCATAGCAAAAACACAAAGCAAAATTCATTTATAACAAATACACCTACTTACCAACCCAATTAATGGTTAACAGAAACTTTTAGCCAAAGTTAAAGTGTTGCGGATTTCACGAAATTTATTTTTCGAACAAAGCATCGCGGAGTATTTTTTGAAAAGGTCCATTTGACCTACGGGTCCGCGGTAACTAAGCAGTTGTTAGACAAAACCTGACATATTTCCCGAAGAAATATTTAACAAATCCTAGAAATGAACGAGCTCGACCTCATAAAGGAAGTGGAGAAGAGGCCGATCTTGTACGACAAGTCGGTGAGTGGTTTCAACAAGACTAAGCTTCGGGATAAGGCGTGGACGGAGGTCCAAGATGCACTGAATAGCACCGGTAAGTATCAAGACTTCCTAGATTTTTCGATGTAGTTACCTAGGTACCTAAAGATTCTTACGCAATTTTCCTTGTGTCCGAGAGAGAGGCACGCTTTCCGACTGAGACAGCTTCATTCATATTATGGGGGGAGATTAGGGTCATCATCACTAATAGCACTAACGTACCAAAACTAAGTATAAATATGTATTCAGGAACTGAGGCCCGATTCTGAGATGTCAGTAAGCTCTCACTTTTCCTCAGTGAAAAGACGTGCTATGTAGGTATAGCTTACCGTTTCTGTACGGGTGTCACGAAAGGAAAAAAAAATCACGGTCGAAAAGTGAGAAGTGAGAAATCACTGACCCCTCAGAATCGGACCTCTGAGCTAATAAAAAATAAAAAAAAAAATCTTATGCTCATGTAAAGTACAGCGTTTGTCAGAGGGGCTACTGCGAGTACCTAGTCACAACTCAAGTCTCTAGTAGAGTGGTCAAGTCTCACGCTTACCTTCAAGGATTTAAGATTAAGCTACTATCTTCCACGGTGGAGATTATTTCTTTATATCGATTTTGATGTCTCTAACTTGAAATAACATGGGACTTTCAAAGAAGCTGCCCGATGGGCATGAAACGGGAGTTGAACTCCCGTTTCATGCCCATCGGGGGTGAATTTTCGTAAAATTATATTATAGCAAATGTTTACTGTCTTTAAGGAACCTGCATGCCAAATTTCAATTGTATAGGCTTAACAGTTCAAGAATTCCCATGAAAACTTTCATCCCCTATTTAAACAAATGAGGGTGGTTTTAAAAAAAAAACTTATGTAAGTAATTTATTATTTTGAACTATCTACCTGATAACCGATTTTGATGTCTCTAACTTGAAAAAATATATTTTTTAAAACTTACAATATTTTCATTTAAACTGGTTTATTATACATATGAATCAGGGACGTACGCAGCGGAAGAGAGAGAATGCAAAAAGCGTTGGCGTTCGCTGCGGGACTCCTACATAAAGCTGCAAAGGTCGCACGGAGGGCGCACGCGATGGCCGTACGTCGCAGCCATGAAGTTCCTGAAGCATCATGTCATCGAGCCTAAGCCTGAAGAGTAAGTTACACATACCTAGGTACTCTTACTAAGATGCTATAGTAAGGGAGCGAAGCGAGCCATATGAGTTCGTATGCATCACAGACCAGCAAATATAGATCTTTCTTTAATTCTTTAGTTCTTTATTGTACAAAAAAAAACATACAAATAACTAAACAACTTAATAATACAGACATGTAGGTACAAAGGCGAGCATAAACCTACAAACAGAGTTAAATAAATAAATATTCCGGACATATCACACATGGTCAACTGATCCCAAACTAGGCATAGCCTGTACTATGGGTACCAGAGACTGATAGATAAAATTAAATATTGTAACACCCAGACACTGAACAAACATGTGTATTCATCACACAAATGTTTGTCCTGTGCGGGAATCAAACCCGCAACCTCTAGCGCAGAGGGCAGAGTTACTACCAACTGAGCTATGAGGCCAGTCAGTTATCTTTGATCACCAGTTGCTTCTTAGTTCTTTCAGGGTGATATTAGGTACCGTCTTAGGTGGCGTCTGGCGCATTGTGCATCTTAAGAGGATACAAAAATCATAATAAATTGTCGAGTGAGCGGAGTGAAGAAAGTGACAGCGCTATGTACTGTAATTGAATGCGGAAAGAGATAGCAAGCGTTAGAGGGCGCTCGAAAGTAATCGACGTAAGCGAAATATAAGAAAATATCTCAAAAACTATCTATTTTTTTTTAAAAGCGTCTTGGATTTAGGTACCCAATGCTATATTGTCACCAATATTGTCTAAAAAATATTTAAAAAAAAGTTATTTTTGTTAGATAGTCTCAGAGTATTTTCGAAAAAACTGATGCAGAGGACCCAACTTTAAAAAATAAATCTATCGAGAAAAGTTTTACCAACCGCGTTTCTGTCTTGGATTTACGTACATAAAATGCTCAAGTTATCTTTGTCATAAAAATCAAAACTGTGCGTTTTGCGGTTATTGAGAAAAAAACAATTCAACAACCTTAATTTTAAGAAACTTCTGATCCGATCACAGTCATTGAGCGGCTACAGCTGCGCGAGTGAGCTGTCACCACGTTGTCACCCCTTGGTGCTTGGCACCCGGGGTGGACCGCCCGCGCCCCCACCGCCCCCCTCTTACACCGCCACTGCCCCACGCTCTGCCCCCACGTGGGGGATCTCAGGAATTTGTTTCCTGTTTTCCCCCAAATCAAACCGATCGGTCTCGTGGGGGATTTAAGGAAAACAGATTCCGGAAATCCCCCACATCGCTCGAGCATAACATACGAGTGTAAGTAGCAGTAAAAATATTGTAAGCTCATTTTGTTCATTATTATTATTATATTTTTTCGCACTATTGTCATTAATTTATTATATTTCATATTTTGTAATCATTGATAGCAAATTACACAATCACAACAACACAAATTCACAGCTAGGTACCTACGCATTGTTCGTTTGTACTCGTTCTGCTCGCTCTCGATCAGGTTTTGGCTGAAAATCAGTGTTTTTGCTTTTAAGCAAAATATTTCACTGAGCCATAGCCTATTTGTCGTACTGCAGCACACGCAAACTTGCCTACTCTAAGATACCTACTTTTTAAAAAAAATTGCTCTATTGATTATGTATACCTACCTAATGTATGTACTTTAGTTTAAAATTGTTTATCTATGTTAATTGTGTGTGTCTGTAGTGCCAAATAATTTTTTTATCTATCTATCTAGCATTTGAATAGTTAAATGCTTTTGTTTTTGATCGATAGAATGCCAGCAGCAGTCTCGGACTCGGACGCAGACGAAGAGAAGTTGAACTCGATCCAGTGCCTTCCGGACCTCTCGTACATTGGGGATACCGCTTACGAAAACCCTTTGCCACAGCCCTCGCCCAAGCGAGCGCGCACCAGCTCCAGTGGTGATGAGAACAGCAACTGTCTTTGCAACAGGTACCTACAATTTTTTTTTTATTTTTATACAACAGAGGTGGCAAACAAGCTTACGCCCCACCTGATGGTAAGCGGTTACCGTAGCCTATGAGCGCTTGCAATACCAGAGGCATCACGCACGCGTTGCCGACCCCGAACCCCCTTCCCCCCTAAATAGCTCTGGCAACCTTACTCACCGCAGGAACACAACACTATTTGAAACAAATAATGTTATTTGGCTGCGATCTTCTGTAAGGTCTTGACCCCACACTAGGATTCCCAGTGTCGTGGGTGTAATGACGGTTTAGATTGATCCTCCAATTTTACACTTATAATCAGCACTAACTTTATCGGGTCGATAACTCTCGGCCTATCCGCCATATAGTAAAAAAAAAAGAAAAGGATGGACAAACTTTTTAACCGACTTTCAAAAGGAGGAGGTTCGGCTGTTTTTTTTTTGTGTGTATGTTACTCGATATCTCCGCCAATAGTAACCCGGTTTTGATGATTCTTTCGCTGATATATAGAGTATGATCCCGGGGTGGTCCCATTTTAATTTAATTCCTGAGGGATTGCAACTTGTCCCGTAAAACTTAAAAAAATGTCATCTCTTGAAATCACCACATGCCGAATTTTTTTTTGTCGACTTTGGTACTCTTAGTAGACTCTGCGTTGATTTTCAAAGAGAATAAAACCACTACGTTTGATTGTCAGTCAGTCAGTCAGTACCTTACCTTAGAGTTATTATTGATGATGAATGGATGTCATAGTTACTTTTGTTTTTTATTCGAAAGTGTAGGTGGCCAATGTCATCCTCAGTAGGTAAGCAAAACGCAGAGGTTGATAACAAAAAAAGAGGTTGTTATTAATCTTGTGAATATTCAGGAATTTGAAGTCGGTTTTTAGTTTTTGTATAAAATATCTTATATCGGCCCGTTATAGTTAGTGAGTGATTATGAATTTCACCATAAGTTATATAAGTAGATATACCTATCTGCGACTAGGTTTGAGAGGAATTTTGGCTATAATAGTCTCCAAACGCATGCCTATAAACTGCGTCACCAAGTTGATCACTAGCTCATACGAACTTATTTTAGTGACTAAGTTGACTAGAATTGCTATTATATTTAAATGAAATCCTTTTCGTTCTTAGCTATTAAATTTAAATGCCACCCAAAATTATAGAAAGAAAATAAGTTTATTCAACAAATAAAAACAGACAAAAATTTATATTTTAAAATAAATAGGAACCTACATAATAGTAAATAAAGAATAATAAAATAGTCTTAATAAAAAATAGATAATTACAAATAGGTACCTACCTTCCAACAATGTAAAAAGGACCAAACGAAGATTTTATTTGTCTGCTTGTTGAAAAGGCAACAACTCAGCTTTATGCCTGGTCCAAAAACCAGACGCTGTTTTTCAGTGTTGCCTAAGGGAGGGCTAAGGGGGGGGGGGGGGGCGGATTAAAACAAAACTTGGCAAAAAATATGCACGTAATTAAGTTTAGATTATGAGAATGTATGCGATCTCAAAACTGCATGGGTGGGGAGGAAATATACGTGAGTTAAATTATATGAACCAGCATCATCGACTAGAATCGACAATGTGATGACCACGCACCGTTGTTTGAATTGGGCCTTAGTCAGGCTATTTTGTACCTCATATCCTCATGTAGGTCTTGCTCTTTGGTCGTTGAACTCTTTAGAGGAAGTAAAGTAAAGTAAGTAAAGTAAATGTTTATTTCAAATACAATTTCTTGTAACTAAACTATAACGAAAGCAAAAAAAAACCTCACCATAATTCTCCTATTACTCACAAATTGGACTAAGTAGGTAGGTAAAGTCTGGAGTAGGTCACTTTTTACCCATAGGCAGTTGCAAAACCTTACCCTCCGTGCTAGATTTAACTGTGTTACGGCAGGGTAATGCCCTAGGAGGCCTATGTGGACTTCTGCAGGCTGATGATGATGCTAATGAGGGGTCTAACTTCCCCGTTTGCCACACAGAAACGACCCCGACGAGCTATTCCTGCATAGCTGCGCGCCCACACTGAAACGGCTCAACTCCAAGCAGAACGCCGTCGCCCGGCTGAAGATCCAGCAAGCGTTGTATGAATCCGAGTTCGGGACCCAGGGGACCGCGGACCTGCCCTGCGTTACCCCCGTCAGCGACTATGACGGATGCTCGCTATGAACTATTAAAAATTAAAAAATTAAAATTCATTTATTTCAGACAACAAAAAAAAAAAAAACAATTTAGGTCCATAATATGTTAGTCACAAAGTTTAGTCTATGTTAGTAGTATTCATGAGAGTTATAATCCGACACCGGATTAGTTTAAAGTCCCAATTTCAGTTCAATAAAACACGTAAGTTCTAATAGGTTACAAAGTACATTATAAAGGCAATCCTAATAATCTATAAATATAAAAGAACAAGGCCTCATCGTGCGATCAACGCACAGCCCAAACCGCTAAAGCTATAAAGCTGAAATTTGCACAATAGCTGCCTTATATGTCAAACACATCCACTAAGGAAGGATTTTCAAAATATCAACTCCTAAGAGGGTGAAAAGGGGTTAAAACGTTTGTATGAAAAATAGTATTCCTTGAACCTACAGATTTGAAACTAACTATAAATAATGTATGATAAAAATAAAGAAAAACTGTATTTTTAGATTTTCAAAACTACTCCTTGAAAGGGTGTAATGAGATGTCAAAGTTTGTATGGGAGAATCTTAACGCATGGAGAGATTTATCTGAAACTTGGTACAAATACTCATAAAGTCAAATAATGATATACGTATTTACGGGTTTTTCAAAACTACCCCTTTTTATGAAGATACCACGCTAGCAAAGCCGCGGGCGTACGCTAGTACTTAATAAAAAATCAAAAGTAAAGGTATGGATGTCCGTTACTCTTTCACGCCACAAACACGGCACGGATTGAAATGATATTTGCCATAGGTATATTAATGACTAATGTAGCAAACAGCCTGGAGTAACATATAGGCTACTTTTGTCCGGGTGCACGCGAGCGAAGCCGCGCTTAGAAGCTAGTATTGCATAATCCTACAAAGTTTGTATGTCTACACAATCACACCAATGTGTTTGAAACTTGGTAAAGATTTAATAGACTTGTAATCCTGGTAGGTAGGACGCGAGCGAATCCGCGGGCGTAAGCTAAAACGTAAAAGGTATGTAGGTATGCATAGTAATATGATCCATAATAATAAATGTTGTAAATCGATGCAAATTGTGATGAAACAGTTAAATATAATAGAGGTATTTGAAGGAATATTTTTAAAACAAGTAAATTACCGCAATTTTTACGTAAATAACTAGAGTAAGATTTATGTTTGTATTAGCATAAAGGTTATCGTCATCGTGGTCACAACACGTCATCAAATATTTATATCTGCTTACTAACAGTGTTGTGTAGATTTGTTAGAAATGATTCTTGGTAAGCTAGGTTTGGTAGGTAGAGTATTATTGTATTTTATTTATATTAGGATCATAAAAACGCATAGATACTTAGGATTCTCTGGCATTTTCATTTCGTAGCATATTTTTTCTTTATTCTTTATTGTACACAGAAATCACATACTTACAAAAATATTTTACTTTAGTCTGCAAATATTTACCTACGTAACATTATTCGAAATATACGCCAAAAGACCAACATTTTAAAGTTTTAGCGATAAGGTTATTTTTTATTCTAGTCAAAATAGTATAAATAAATGAAATAAAGTTTGTATCTAAGTATAAACAAAATTGTATTTTTCATACAAGGCTATTCATAACATGTACCTATGTATCATATACCGAAAGGGGCATATTCAATTTACAAAAAGAAAGAAACGAAAAATCTAAATTCTATTTTTTTTTCTGATTTTCTTTTTTTTGGTATTTTTATTATTTCACACGATGCCGACGTACGAGAAGTTTGACATCAAGAAAGACTACGCTACCGAAACCGCAAAGTAATTTAGTTTGAACTGTTAACTTTTGCGTAACCAAAAGTCGTAATGAAAACATTACGAATTGGGTGTTCTTAGAATAAGCCCCTTTCGGGAAAATATAGGTACATATAATGAATTACCTTGTATAATCCCCACAAAAACATTTTAATGTAGGTACATGTCTTAATAAATAAATATTCCGGACATATCACACATTGTCAACTGATCCCAAACTAGGCATAGCCTGTACTATGGGTACCAGAGACTGATATACATAATAGATATATATTTAACACCCAGACACAGAACAAACATCTGTGTTAGTCACACATGTTTGTCCAGTGCGGGAATCGAGCCCGCGGCCTCTAGCGCAGAAGGCAGAGTTACTACCTATCTGCTAACTGAGCTATCAGGCCAGTCAAAGTCTTGCTTTTCTGTAACGCACAAAAAGATCTGAGATCTCATTACTTAGTACCAAGTCGTGCATTCTCAAAGAACCTTCCATAGATAATTATCTTGAATAAATTAAACAACTATGAACTTTTTTACTTGGCTATCACGCAGCATGGCCCTACGGAGGCTTATTGTTTTGATGTAAAATGCATGTGCAACCATTAACCAACCCACAAAAGTTGCGTGCTAGGAATCAATCAATAGTAGAGAACATAAGGAAGTGTTCATTCATAAAACACTTTTGAAAGGAGATGGACAAAAACCCTAAGAGTATTGTGCTAAACTTGTATCTGGACAAAATTATGTTTTTTTTTCTCGGACTATTGGTATTTTTATCACACGTAGGTACAACTATTTTTTAAACGTACGTGAATTTCAGCATAAAGATTGCTACCTAAAACAACTAAATAATTGAGTTTGAACTGATTCGACCCCGAAAACAGCAGATTTAGCAACATGATGAATTTCCAAAGGTCTTATTACAAACTTTATTTCCAGTAGAATGAAGCCCTTCCAGGACAGTATATTATACATACTGGCTTATGCCTGCGGCTTTGCTCGCGTGGTACCTTGATAAAAAGTAGCCTATAATGCTGTTCTAGGTAAACAACCTATTTCATGTTTCATCGAAATTTCTAGAGCCGTTACGGCGTGATTAAATAAAAAAAAAACATCAAACGTCCTCGGAAACTTTCGCATTTATAATATTAGTAGGATTATGAATCGCCTATTAAAAAAAACACTTCGTTTAGTTACTTTTTACCTAATATTTATTGAGTAATTCATCATCATCATCATCATTTCAGCCGTTCGACGTCCACTGCTGAACATGGCCTCCCCCACAGACAGCATAGTCCTTATCATGTGGGGGGATTTGCCCATACTCGCCACGCTGGGCATGGGGGTTGGCGAGCGCAGTTAGAGCTATCAATTTTAAAATGAGGGACGCTGCTGCCCATCCCCTTGCTTTTTCCCTTAGTCGCCTCTTACGACATCCGCGGATAGGTAGATATGGAGGGGCCTATTCTTCAGCCAGGGCCACCACGGCCAAACTAATGAAGAGTAATTCACTGCTAAGTAACTCTAATAAATAAGCTACCTATTGAATTTTTACCTACCTATAAAAACAAAGCATCAAATTACCTACACACAGTTGTACCTAAGGAATTTTTTACTAACTACTTTATGCAGTAATTAGAATTTTGTCTATTTCATTACTTAATTACCTACCTATTTGTTCGAATACATCACCTACTCTGGTATTTGAGCTAAAATGTCACATTTACTTATACATTTTCCTTCACAATCATGGAAAGGAGGAAGTTAGACCGTAGCATATGAGCGCTTGCAATACCAGAGGCATCATGCACGCGTAGCCGACCCCTCCCCCCTCCCCCCCTAAAGAGCTCTGGCAACCTTACTCATCGCAGGAACACAACACTATTTAAAACAAATAATGTTATTTGGCTGCGATCTTCTGTAAGGCAGAGGTACTTCTCCAGGCGGGCTGCTCCAATTCAGAACGAGAAAATCTCGCTGTGCCCTACCTCCTCCAAAATATCTACGCAATATCTTCTTCAACTGATTATTCATAGGTATTTTGATTCAATAGGGTTTAAATTAATTGAACGGATTTCCTACCAGTAGCTTTTACATAAAACTAACACAAAATTCGTCACGGGACATTTTTGTGGTTTTTTTTGATTATTAGGAATAATATGCCTGCAGGATAGTTCCAGTTTTGATGAAGATTTAATAGGTCATAAAAGAAAGTAACTCAGAATTAACTCAGTATTGTTTTTAGTTTTATTTAATTATTTTACACCCATGATCAAGTACTTTTACCTACTCTCTCTTACATAATTACCTACTTATAAACCTAAAACTTCGTACTAACCTACTTGCTGACGCGTTAACATGATACGCTTATTTTTATAAACATTGCGTTGTCACTGGGTTAGAATATTAAAACTAAAATAAATTTAAATAGTCAGTGATTTTCCCTTAATTACTGAAGGTAGTCTTGCGCATCTACTTTACTTGTCGAACGTCTGGTAGAGCTTGAGGTTCATCTAGCGTGAGTTCCGTTCCGTATCTCTGTAGCAGCTCCAGTGCTACTCCATTGGTCCACCCGAAGCCCTCCTGAACTCCGTACTCCCCCCCGCCCCCCTGATGACCCGGCTGTACCGCGCTGTATTTCTCGAACATCTTCTGCCAGTGATTGTATCCGATGTAGTTCGCTCGCAGCCATACCGACGCCTGCACTTTCGCAAGCTCTCTCGCCTCGTCGTATCCACTGTTTTCCAAACCACCGATTAATATACTCTGCAGAGGCGGCCAGGCGTTGGGGTAGTCCCATTGCTCGCCCGAATGCAGCACTGAAGCCGGCACTCCGCCCGGGAAATCCAATGCACCGGTTGATAGAAGATACTTCACCAGTTTCGCTGCGTATTTGGGAGCATCGTACTGCTCAATAGCCCCCGTCCATAGCGGTGTTGCACAGCTGGGGTAGAAGTACTTCCTAGGAGATCTCGCTTCCGCGTCGTAGTCGTACCAGACACCGTCGTTCGGGTCCCACATGACGTTGTCGATGGCGCTCCGCCAGTACTTTGCGAGGCTCCACCATTTCTGAGCCTCGCGTCTGTCTTTTAGACGGTTCCGGAAGTCTCCCACCAGCTCGAGAGCACCGGCGAAAATAGCGTTGAGATCGACGGGCAAGATCCTCGTAGCGTGTACATCGGTCAAGTTGCCGATAGCTTCCCCGCCAGCTGTCACGAACCACCTCGTCGAGAAGTCCCATCCACTCTCCGCCGCACTTTTCATTTCATGGTAGAAGTCTTCTCGCATATCCTCGGTTGGCAATAAATGAGCGCTCGCGTAGTCTTCATAGTAGGATTCTGGCCGAGGGCCGCCTCTGCCCTTTTCCGAGAAGTAGCGTAGTAACATGTAGTTTGAACCTTTTACATTGACAGTCACCTTCTTTTTATTTAACCAGTAGTTTAGTTCCTTCTCTACGGTGGGCACATGTTTTTCTAGCCAACCTAGGTCTCCTGTAGCGGCAAAATAGCTGGCTACCATCGCCGCTAGTAGAGGCGGTTGACTTCTTCCGAGGTAATACGTCCTACTACCATTCGGGATGTAGCCTATTTTCTCAACGAGGTACAAAAGATTCTCAATCATACCTCTGGCTGTCTGTGTCATATTGCTGATGAGGAGTCCGCGCACCACCCAGAATGAATCCCAATAATACAACTCCTTGAATCGACCTCCCGGCACGATGAATCCGTTGGGAACATAGAGAAAGCTGTATCCGTCGGGATTTTCAGCGACATTGGTCGCCACTTTTCTGCCTAATTTTGCCCAAATACCAACCACATTCTTCGCGAATTGTTTAAGCTTGGGATCTGTGATCTGGTCCAGCATCGGCGGCTCCGGGTTGAAGTCCGGTGGCATCCATTCTTCGAGCTCCATTCCTTCCAAAAAATGGCTATCTACAAAGCTAGTTAGTTGTTCTCGCGTTGGATTTTTCTTAGTATCGTCCATAAGCTTCGCGAAGTCGGTGAGAGTTTCATTTTCGGAATGAGCGAGTTTCATATCGACGAACGTCTTGGAGTCTGGGAAAATGCGCGCGAGCTGGACCTTGTGGAGCAGTTCGCCGGAGCAGTAGATTGAAGAGTTGCATGCTGGGACGAAGCAGAGAGCCTGCGCGCACGCCCCGAGCAGGCCCAACGTGACCGTAGTCAAGGGTACGTACCGTAGCCTTACTCGTAGCGTCAACATTGCTTACATACACTGGGAACACGCGATAACCATAACCTTTGAACGCGGCGCGCGGTGACGGATGCCGCGGGGCGAGTGGCCGCGCAACGACAACCGTCCGTTTCCCGGTGATAGCCCAATCGCAAGCCATGCCAGATGCATGCTAGACGTCAGCGGTGAGCGGGGCTTGTTGTGCCTGATTGAGACTCATCGTATTGCCTGCATCGAGCACAGTCGATCACTGGGTCACAACTTACTCGATTCGTGCCTAGACGCGCGCGCTATGTAGGTCGCCCGCACGCCCGTGCACTCTCAGGGCCCCGACCTTGTGCTACGTAAAATCAGAGATTCGCGTAAGTAAACAAAGAGCACGTGCCTCCTTCTCGAGCTCGTACAGAGAACTGTCAATATGACAGCTGCATTTTGATAGCTAGCGACTGTCAGTCCTGTTCTTGATTCAGCTCCATAATCTATGTCTTGATTATCTAGAGCCGAGCGTTGAGTTTATATTCCGTATAACTAAGCAGGCGCGCGGTTTAGATAGGTGAATATAACTTGTACCACAGAATACTCATCAGTTCTCCAATAACTATGTACCTAACAACAGTTATTTATTAAAGACTGTACATAATGCAGGTAGGTAAATAGCATGGTGGTGCTGTACTTAGGTGATAAGGAAAAATAAAGTTTAGACAAAAATAAACCGGACACCAGGAAACATACCGATTTTGCAATTCATTCTACTTAACTTCCAGAGGAGGTAGGGCACAGCGAGATGTTCTCGTTCTAAATTGGAGCAGCCCGTCTGGGAGGTACCTCCGCCTTACAGAAGATCGCAGCCAAATAACATTATTTGTTTCAAATAGTGTTGTGTTCCTGCGGTGTGTAAGGTTGCCAGAGCGCTTTAGGGGGGGAGGGGATTCGGGGTCGGCAACGCGTGCGTGATGCCTCTGGTATTGCAAACGCTTATAGGCTACGGTAACCGCTTACCAACAGGTGGGCCGTATGCTTTTTTGCCACCTTAGTTGTATAAAAAAAATATATATATACCCGTACCATCAACTTTGCGATATTGTTAGGCGGTGACTTAAGTTGACAGTCTCATAGATATTAATTTAAGAGACTGTCATCTCAAGTCACCGCGTTCTGGTTCAAGTTCGTGTAAAACTAAGTAATCAGAAACTAAGAGTACCTACCTAGGTACCTACCATATGGTACCACAACATCCAGACCCGAAACAAATATTTGCAGATCATACAAACATTTGTCTCGCAGCGGGAATCGAACCCGCACCCCTTGCGTCTCAGACGCACTCGCCTGCTTGTCACAGATAATTTTATGTTTGTATTTCATATATTTTTGCACCTGGTTTCCGCTTTACTGAATTTATTGATATTTTTTATAGCCTAGCAATGTCCTGGTCATCATCATCAGCCTGATGAAGTCCACTGCTGAACAAAGGCTCCCCCTAGAGTGCCACGACGAATGGTCTTGCGCCTTCTTCCACTGACTTCCCGCAACCTTCACAATGTCATCGGTCCATTGTCTTCGAACACTGCGTCGTCGCCCGGTTCGTGGGAGAAATTCTTAAAACTTTATTCTCAAACAATTGTCGTTTTTCCCTAAACATTATATTACATCCAGCCGTTTGAGTGCAACATACAAACATCATAAAATCACGCCTATTTCTCAGAGGGGTAGCCAGAGAACACGGCTTTCCACTTGCTATCCTGACATAGCTCTTTTGCCTCATTCACTCTCATCACATTCCTCATACATTCTCGCCGGCTTAGGGTACCCTTGACCTGGCCTTTTTGCAAAACGTCACCGATATGGTCACTAAACGTACGCCTAGGTCCCCCTTCCAACGGTCCCATTACCACTCGCCTCATTGAGTGCAACGCGATATAATCCTACTAATATTAAAAATGCTAAAGTTTGTGAGGATGTTTACATGTTTGGATGTTTGTTGTTAAATCACACGCAAACGGCCGCGGCCGAACTGATGGATACAGAGATAGATTATAGTCTGGAATAGCATACTACTTTTCATAGGCTACTTATCATGTACCACGCGAGTGAAACCGCGGGCGGAAGCTAGTGAAGAATATTTTACCACTAAGGTACATAGGTATATACAAAGACAAGCGCTATAAACATAGCCCGGACTAACTGGTCGGTCGGGTAATAATCAAAAACCTAAAATAAAACGAGTTGTGGTTTTAAGCCGCCTATATCACAGCCTTTATTTTCACATTGGAATAACACAGACAATAACTTAGGTACTATTACAATAAAATAACGTATAAGGGTTCCGTATCTCATTTGGAAAAATATGAAACCCTTTTATGATCACTTTGTTGTCCGCCTGTCTAGTCTGACTGACTGTCAAGATAGAAAAAAAAATTATATACACTAGGTGATTCATAATATGTATGATATCCCGCAAGGGGCTTATTATTACGCCCAAATGGCAATAAAGTTGACTTTACGACTTATGTTTTGGGGTCAAATCAGTTAAAACGCAACGAATAATCTGTTTTAGATAGCAATCTTGACGCCGATCTTCTACGTACGTTTAGTTAATAGTTAAAAAGATGATATGATAATACCAAAAATAGCTAATTTGAGAAATATTATTATTTAATTATATTATTTTGCTTTATTTTATTTTCTGTGATTGTTACCTACTGTTGTTTCTTCTGTTTGCTTTTATCTCTGTCTGTGCTGTTTTTGTGTGTGTGTGTCAAATAAACAATTTATCTATCATCTAAATATTGGGGGGAAAAAATGTTTTTTTTCGATAACATTATTTTTGTTGTTAGAATAACCCCCTTTCGGGTTATGAATCACCTCAAAGACATCTATGATATGTTGGTAACTCCATAACACAATAATAAATGCGTCTCAATAAGAAGATACCAAGACTGTATACATATTCAAGTACAGGTTTCAAGGTTCAGCTTGCCAGAACCTTTTGAAACTTTCATAATTTATTTCTTAGGTTAATTTTTTGACAAGGAACATGGTATATTACTATTTTTATTTATTTATTATTATTTAATAAATAGCATTGTACTATGGCTCTACACCACAAAAAAATCACAACCATTCTCAAAATTAACAATAAATAGGATAGAAATATAAATATGGTGCTTATATACCTACTACTATACTACCTTCTACTTCTTTGTTTCTAGGTAAATTCGTTTAAGTTCTGTAGAGATCTCTTCTAGGACCTTGCCATGTAATTTCCACTTATCATCAGGGGCACCACACTCAGCTCTAAGTGACTCGCTTTGTTATCAGCCGGCTTCGTCGGCACTTCATTATCCTGTGACAAACAATCGCTTTCTATTTGATTGGATTCATTAGCCGTCATAACTTCGCCGTACCTTTCGAGGAATTCCAGCACTACCCCATTCGACCAGCCAAAGCCAGCCTGCACGTTATATTCCCCCCCACCACCGAACTTGCCGGGAACCTCTGCATCATACTTCTCGAACATCTGTTTACTTTCATTAAAGCTGTTGTAGCAAATCCTCACCCAATCCTGTGCCAGCTGGAAAGCCAACTGATTACCCTCATCTGTGTTCATGTTCTCCAAACCTTTGATTACGATGCTCACTTCCGGGGGCCACACGTTAGGGAAATCCCATTGCTCTCCGCTCCTCGCAAGCGACGCTGGGATACCGCCGGGGTAGTCGAGGCCTTGGGATACCTTCAAGTATTCCAAAACTTTAGGAGTGTGCTTCTTAACCAAGTCTTCGGACACCGCTTGTCTCCACAAGGGAGCCATGTTGCTCGGGTAAAAGTATCGACGGTGATTCTCGTTGTGCATATCGTAATCGTACCAAATTCCGTCTTTCTCATGCCATAGAACGCTCTCGATGTTCTCTTTCCAATGGTCGGCTTTCATACTCCAAATGGCAGCCTTACGGGGTCTTTTCAAGATGCCGAAGAAGGCAGCGGTGTTGTCGAGAGCGTTGGCAAAGATGGCATTTAGGTCGACGGGTATGATGTACCGCGTGTGGATATCAGTCAGGTTCCCGGAGTTGTCGCCTGAAGGACTAACGAACCAGCGCGTGGAGAAGTCCCAACCGCTCTCAGCAGCGCTTTTTATATCGATGTAGAAATCTGTATGGTTTTCACTAGTATCTAGACTTTGTGCGTCTTCATAGTCTTCGGAGTAAGACTCGGGACGAGGTCCCGCGCTCGGAGCGAAGTAACGGAGAAGCATGTACTCCTTGTTGTCCTTTTTGAAGTTAACCGCCTGTGTATCTAGCCAGTAATTCATCTCCTTTTCAAGAGATTCGATGTTCTTCGACAGAAACTCTTTGTTGCTTGTCTTCTTGTAGTATAACATCATCATCGCCGAGAGAAGGGGCGGCTGGCTGCGCTCCTGATAGTACCACCTGCTGCCGTTGGGAATCTTTCCAAACTTTTCGAGCAGCTCGATCAAATTCTCTATCATGCCTTTGGCTGTTTCATCCATTCCGCTGATAAGAAGACCTTCGATGATCCAGTACGCATCCCAGTAGTAAATCTCCTTGAATCGTCCCCCGGGGATAATGAAGCCGTGGGTGACGGGCATGAGACTGAACTGGTTGGGTTTCTCTAACACTTCAGATTTAACTTTCCGCCCGAGAGTCGGCCAGATATTGTTGATGTCCTTGGCATACTGTCTCAGCTGTTGGTCACGGATCCTATTTAGGAACTCTGGGTTTTCGTTAAAATCTGGCGGGGTCCATTCCGTGAGTTCGCCTTCAGACTTCTCGTCGAAATATTCTTGGACAAAGCATCGGATTTGTTCCTTGGTGGGGTTTCGTTCAGTTTTGTTGAGGAGATCATCGAAGGCTGCGAGTGCGATCTTTTCGTCCGTCCGCAAAGGTAAGTCAACGAAGGTTTTGGAGTCTGTGTAGAGGTGCGCCAGCTGGACGTAGTGAAGAAGGTCGCTGTTGCAGTAGACCGGTCGTTCGCAGGAAGGGGGCAGATCATCTCCCACCGCCGCCGTGGCCGTCGCTGCCACCAGCACCATTAACAATTGTTTCATCTGGAATTCAAATATTTGCATTGAAATAACTTGTTTACATACAATCAATTTACTTTAAACGGCTATCGATTAGATTGCTTTGTTTGCATATCAAGCTGATAAAATAACCCAAACAAAAACTATAATATCTATGTATAATCGGGTAATAAAAAGTTTATTGGCCCAACATTTAAACGAATCGTAAATCGTAAACGCATTTTTTCCTATGAATACAAAAAAGCCTAATAGCCCAATAAGTTGCCTTGATATCGTTGTAAATAAATATGTTGCGAACGAACGCTCCAAAAATAAATAATTTTTGCTTTGAATGACCTGCGAAGATTTGTTTTAGCCCTGAGAAGAGGTAAAGGAGAAGCTGTTTTAGATGGTTAAGTTAAATAACGCCTGTGTAACGTCGTGAAAAGTTTCAAAAGTTGAACTTCCAAAAGTCGTACTAAGAACTAACTTTATTTCCAATTGCATACACATTATGAATCACCTTGTATTATGAAATGACCGTGCTGGCTACTGGTGTGAGCTATTAGTTGGTAAGAGAGACGATCTACATACATTGTGGGTGCGGTGACCCGCGCGCCTATCGCCCCTCCACGTCTGCTTCACCCCCTAAAAAGGACGCATCTATGATTCCACTTCGCCTTAAATTTTGGTAGGTATTTGCACGGCCATGAACCAAGCCGTTAAGTGAACGTCCTTTTTAAATTAGCAATAGCCGATCGCGGCAACAAATCGATATCATTAATTTTGTTAGATGCCTTGAGATTGCCTGGGTCAGATACCTATTTGCATATTTTTCCTACCTACATTATTGCATAAACATGGACTAAATCAACATTTGAATGTCAAGTTCATTTTTTTTTGCAATACCGTGTTGGATGTAATATGCAGGTAGTTAGGCACCTGTCTCGCTTAAAATTTGTGAATGCTGATTTTCTCGTAGTTTAGTACCCAGGTGGTTGGCCGTGGTGGCCCCGGCTGAAGGATGTGCAGCAGCTACACTGCCCAACATTCATTTCATAAAAAAAAATCAATGTAAAAATCTGCTGTTTGGAGTCAATACAGTCATTGATCTTTTACTAATATATTTTTCTTTATGTTGATAGAATATGTTTCGGGGTTGTATACTACATAGTTACTGAACACGTTGTGTTATTGGAGAATAAGTAGAGATTTTTTCCACATTTCCTAAGTCCTTGGCCTACAAACAGTAGGCAGCAAAAAGGGCGCTTATCGCTAAAGGTTCCCGCATAAGCCTTGCCCTTGCTTTTTATCGATACCGCCAGTAACTACACTTGCGTGACTGAGCATCACGATGGCCGTTGATCTACATTCCTAGATTTATCTCTTTTCTCGACTACACGCCATGCGGATGCTTCTATATCCTGTCTCCAAAGTCTGGCGGCGCTGGCGCGGCGAATAATGGTTTGTTAGGCTTAGCACGCACTGCGTCTGCGATTAACAACTATACAACATGAGCACAATAAACTATTCTATTCTATTAAACGCGAGCGGTTTAGGTTGAAAACGGAAAACCGCATGCAAACACGCACTGTGGCTGGCGTTTTGCTTAATTTTATATATTAACATACTATTACTAAATCGCGCGTTTACAAACCGCGGTAAAAACGTAGCGACTTACGTTTTTTCAATCAGTCACTGAAAAATGTCGCAAATGCGTGGGCTTGTATAGTAAAATTATGTGCTACATTTTTCGGCGGTTTCGGACCTGCGATTTAACGTGTGCGTTTTATCGTAGTGCGTGCGTTTTATTTTAATACTTACTTACTAATAAGATATTTTTTACAAAAACTTAAAACCGACTTCAATTTCCTGAATATTTACAAGATCAATATCAACCTCTTTTTTTTGTTATCAACCTCTTTGCCTTTTGCTTACCTACTGAGGATGACACTGGCCACCTAAAATTTCGAATAAAAAACAAAAGTAAGTATGACATCCATTCATCATCAATAATAAGTCGGTTAAAAACAAATGGTGAGCTTCAGCAAATGTTTAAAGGGCAGTACACGATGTAAAATGATAGCTGTCGCGGGGCAGAGCTACGTACCTACATGGTTCTATCATCATCTAGGTATGTAAATCATCATCTAGGCTCGTATTCAGAGACACGACTCAAACTTAGATTTAATCACAGATCAGCTGAACTCTACTTAAGTATTGAATCTCTTCTCAAACATAGCTTTTATTCAAGAACGGTACTTAAACTACTCTCAGCTGAATCGAGTCTCAAATCTGTACTCAAATGTTTTCATTTACATTTTGATTTATTTATAATTTTCGATTCGTTTTACGCAGAAATTCAAACAGCCAGGGTGGAAATAGAACAGAACTATAAAGTGAAGTATAAATATGCATCAAAGTACGTGTAACGGAACAAAAATGTCATTTGATTAATGTCTAATCAAATCTTAACAAAATACACGTAAGACTTGGCGGTAAGGCCTAGATGCCATAGCCATCCCGAAAGGGGAAAACTTCAAAAAAAAAAACAAGCACCGATTTCGTCTGTTTGACGTTTCAGAATAAGCATTTACTCAGGTGAACTGTGATATAATGAAGCTATACATAAATACTGTTCAAGCATTAGAATCTCGCCTCAAATCGAGATTTAAGTACAGATCAATGCTCGAGTCTTGTCTCTGAATACGAGCCTTAGTACCTACCTACGCTTTTTTAGTAAGATTATTTACCGACTTCCACAAAAGGAGGAGTTTCTAAATTTGTCTGTATTTTCCTTACACTTCAATCATTCACTTCATCATTTATATTGTGTGCGTGATGACGATGACAGTAAAATATCACGTAGATCAAGACCATACTGGCTGATCTACCCATCGGTGTGGTGGTCATCAGCAGGAAACAATGGATCCTAACTATCTATTGTTAGTGTCACATCCAATTTTTGATTACTAAGTATCTGTCTATCTGCTAACCTTCGTCCCGTTCATGAAAGAAGTATTATAAGTCAAATTATAAAAAAAATATATATATACAGGAACGCTTTTTCTAGCGCAGCTTCGCTCGTGTGGTACCTAGATAAAAATATTTGCCTATATGCTATTCATTTCATCGAAATCGGTTGAGCCGTTACGGCGTGATTAAACCACATACAACCAACCGTCCTGACAAACCTTCGCATTTATAAGTAGGGTAGTCAAATCAGCGACTTCCAAAAGAAAAAAATAAATTCCTCGCACCCAGAGGGATACGAAAAGTCCCATGTTTCTCTTCATTCACCAAATTTTTGTAGTTTTCGAATTATCGGTACCTATATAAATCGGGGACAAGGGAAATTTTTCAGGTACATTGGGTTTTTATTTTGGACTACCCTGTATATAATATTGAATTATAATTTAATAACATTATATAATTTTATACATAGTACATCGAATTCATACATTTACAAAATAATCTTGTGCTTCTCGGAAACTTTCCTAGAAAAAGATAAAATGTCATTTTCTCTTAAAAAATTTAAACTAGTCAGTGCAACAAACCGAAAGTCTGCTAAAGGTGGTGGAACCGTAATTTTTATGAAAAATGATCTTATGGGCAAAGAACGCAAAGACATTGTTAGAATTTCAGTGGAAAGAATCTGTGAGCTTTCTTGTGTCGAGACGGACAACTATCTGATCCTATGTGTGTACAGTCCACCTTCTGCACCTTTCTATACTTTCCTGGATATCCTTGAAGAAGCTTTGAGGCTTACTTCAAATAGTAATAAGTCTGTCATAATGTGTGGAGATTTTAATATCGACATATTGGTTGAATCTCTTCACGCATCTACATTTTTAGGACTGTGTAAATCGTATAATCTAGTGCATATTTTTGACGAGCCCACAAGGGTGACTAAGACCACCGCAACATGCCTAGATAATATATTTTTGGATTGCGACTATCAGCACAAGAAATTAGTAGATTGTCTACGATCTGACCATAGGGGCCAGAGTGTTACTATATATGGGAAGAATCTGGAAGTTGAGAATTTTATTACATTTAGACAGGTTACAGATACTCGTATAAAGCTGTTCAATAATGCTATCGATGAAATTGTAAGTAATCTAAGCAATGATGACTTTTTAGACCCCGACACTAGCTATAAGATTTTTTTTAACGAAATATGCATACATCATGACTCCATTTTTAAGCTTAATAAGATCAATTTGAATGCGAAACCTACTTTTGGCGATTGGGCCACACCAGGTATATATAAAAGTAGAAATAAAATGTATTTCTTATATGAGAAAAAATCTTATAATAATGAAAATCAAGTGTTTTTAAACTACATTAAACAGTACTCGAAGATTTTTAAAAAAGTATGTGTACATGCTAAATCAATCTTTATAAGAAATAAAATAAATAACGCACAAAACAAAATCAAGACAGTATGGAACATCATAAACATAGAAACAGGTAAATACAAAAGTTATGTCAAACCGAAGATGCTTAAAATTGAGGATAAAGTTATAACAAAAGCCATAGATGTTGCAAATGCTTTTGAACGATTTTTCAGTAATACCCCACTAGACACGACAAAATATCTAAATTCAGAGCCAGAAGTTGCTATTGCTCTTCTTGATAAAAATGTGGATTCTAAGCCACCTACATTTGCTTTTTATCACGTCTCTCCAAATTTCATCCTAAAAACCTTTAAAACACTCAAAATCAAGAAGTCGGAAGATTTATGGGGAATCTCCCTTAATGTCATGAAGCATGCTATCACCAAACTGGCTCCGTATCTAGCCGCCTTATTCAACTTGTGTCTTGACAGAGGTATTTTCCCTGATCTAATGAAACAGAGCAGAGTGGTACCTCTGCATAAATCGGGGAACAAGGGAGACCCATCTAATTATAGACCGGTTTCAATATTACCATGCTTCAGTAAAATATTTGAGAAAGTTCTACTGAACCAACTCACTGTACATTTTAAAAATAACAATGTCTTACATAGCCACCAATTTGGATTCACAAAGGGTAAATCAACCATTGATGCGGGTTCCAGATTAACTAAATTCATAATTGAGGCATGGGATGAGAGGCATGATGTCATAGGAGTCTTTTGTGATCTGTCAAAGGCTTTTGACTGCGTATGCCATAAGACACTTGTGGGTAAACTGAAGTACTATGGTTTATCGGACGAATCACTAGGTCTGCTTGCATCATACCTTTCAAATAGGCAAATGAAAGTGGAAGTAGACGGGGTCAAATCAGAGGGGACAAAAATTATATCTGGGGTACCACAAGGCTCAATTTTGGGTCCCTTTTTATTTTTAATATATGCAAATGACTTACCTTTTATGATTAAGAAGAAAGCTGAAACCGAGATCGTTATGTTTGCTGACGATACATCAATATTGTTTAAAGTAAGGCGGAACCAAAAAGACTTCCATGACATAAACAATACTTTAGACATCCTCAACAAATGGTTTGCTACGAACAACCTCGTGTTAAATCCCAATAAAACGAAATACTTAAGATTTACACCGCCTAATGTTACAAATATTTGTCCTAGTGTTCAAATTGGTGAAAAAACCATAGAGTCCATACACACTACGGTGTTCTTGGGTATAAATGTGGATTCTAAACTGCAGTGGGGTCCACACATCAGTGCCTTATGCGACAAACTGAGCTCTGCCATCCACGCGGTAAGACAAATAAGGAAGCTATCAGATATATCGAACGCAAGATTAGTATACTACGGGTACTTCCATAGCCTTATGTCTTACGGTATACTACTGTGGGGTGCAGCAGCTGGAGTGCAATCCATTTTTGTGCTTCAAAAAAGAGCAGTAAGGGCCATCTACAACTTGAGCTCAAAAACATCCCTTAGAAATATTTTTAATCATTATAATATAATGACATTACCCTCCCTATATATATACGAGTGTATCATGTACGTACGTAAAAATTTATATACATTCGACAGGAAAAGTGACACGCATACAGTTAACACAAGAAATAAAAATAAGCTGTTTCTTCCTAAATTTAGGCTACAAAAATGTAATAAATCTTTTCTTAGAAACGGTATAAGATTCTACAATAAAATCCCTAATGACATTCTCAATCTAAATGAAAGACAATTCAAAAAATGCATCAAAATTGGTTTAACAAGGGCTGCTTACTATAAACATAGTGACTACACAAGTGATAAGGATGTTTGGTTATTGTCTGTCTCTGCACTGGAAAAGCGCGAAAAATAACAGAATCTAGTTTAAATAATTGAGATCTCCAAATATTTTTGACCATGGCTCACTGCTAATGATTGTTTTTATATACCCATGTATCTTTTGTGACAAGGCCCCATTACAGCCGCAACATTACATTTATTGATTTTTTTTTGGTAGTTTCATTAAGTTATGACATGGCAATACTTATTTGACATTTTATAAGATTTATGTTTTAATTTTTCGTTTGATTTGTTGATTGTACCTACTGATTTATAATGACATGTTTTATTGGCAATTATTATTATTATATTACAACATATTGACAAGGCCTATGTACAGCCGCTAAAACTTGATGTAATTAACAAAACCAAGTGTTCCCAGTGTTCCAAAGGTGAATAAATATTATGACTATGACTATGACTAATAAGTTTAAAAACGAAAACCCGACTTAAAGTACGCAAAACCTTGAAGTGTTGATGACTGATAATATTGTGACTGATAATAGAGTTTATTTTATGAAAAAAGTTATAGTATTTAAATTTATATTTTTATATTAAAATGTATTCTTCAAGCCCTTTAATTAATTTAGAAATCGATTTTGAACGGCTAAACCGCGTTTAAAATCGATTTCTAAATATACCACCTAGAATTTATATTTAGTTATTTTCCACACAAGCGATAAAGATTAAAATCTATAGGTTATTGAATAACCTTCCAATGAACTACATATTGATAGTAAGTTACGTATGTTTGTACTTCTAAGTCAAAAAATGTAATATGTGACTATTTTTACTGAATATCTGCCATTTGTAACACAGCAAACTTTTTAATTGTGACTTTGTGGCAACTACAATGCTGTTACAGTTTCATACAAAAATTTCAAAGTTAAATATAGTTATCTAACTAGCATGGTAGATCTACCTTAATAAACAGAGCAATTGAGATAATACCTATGAGATAATGCCACGATAACTAGATAGTAGGTACTTCATTTATGATAGATTAAATAGATGATACCTAGGTACTATGAAAAATAGAGTGTGGAAGTAAAAAGATAAAAAGACAAGGGCATTCATGATGTCTTATTGCTATTCAAATGCGAGCGTGTCAGCACTATTTTACACGAATCTGAACCTTTGAGAATGTCAACTTACGTCACCGCCTAAACCAGTGATTCCCAAAGATTTTCTCGCTCTAAATTGGAACAGCCTGGAGGTTGGAGGTACCTCCGCCTTACAGAAGATCGCAGCCAAATAACATTATTTATTTTAAACAGTGTTGTGTTCCTGTGGTGAGTAAGGTCGCCAAAGCTCTATAAGAGGAGGGGGGTTCGGGGTCGGCAACTTGTGCGTGATGCCTCTGGTATTGCAAGCGTCCATAGGTTACGGTACCCACTTAACTTGAATAAAGGGACAAAGCGTTAACAACCTATAGTTGTGTGTGCTCTACGTTTTTGTTTGTTTCCCTATAGTTTGAGTCATGAAAGGGCTGACGTTACAACCACTAAAAAGTGGTTAAGAGGTGTGTCTCTGCGTAGTCCTGTTTTCCCGACTGGACTCAGAAAAGATGACGTCAGCCCTTTTATGAGTCAAACTGTAGGGTGTATGTACAAACAATGACTTATAGTTCAATGCTGCAGGGTTGGTAAAGATTATTTGGAAAATATTTCACAAATCGTAAAAAAACACTTTATTCAGTTTTATCTTTATGTGTTACACAATTACCCAGCTGGACGCCAAATTTCAACTTTTTAGGTCATCTGGAAGTTGGTTAGGTTTTTGATCTACAGGTATGTCAGTCAGTCAGTGAAAAAAAGGCCGATTTTTGGATGATAGTATTTCATCATATATTCATATGAACCGTTTGAGCTGATTTACACTGCGTCGCCCGGTTCGCGGTCGCCACTCGTGAACATTAGATCATCGGTCATTAGATAGGTCAACTGTTTCTTGTGTATTTTGTAAATTCGTTGTAATTACATGTACCTACTAGTTTTAATTTTCCTTCTGTAAATTATTTATTATCATGCTATTAACAAAGTACTACCTAAGCAAGAATAATAAGCTGTTATTGTCATATATTACTACACTAATAGCTGTTTATTCTTACTATAGATGGTTATATAAAATAGTGCTCTGTTATATTATTGTTCTTCACAAATTATTTTCATAATTACATTACCTAGCTAATAATATCTAAAGTGGCGATTACATAGCTGGATGAATTGATATTGATAGAGATAGAAAGATTAACACTTTATTGCACACGAAGGATTACATATTAAATCTACAACAAACTTAACCATGTTGTTACCCTACCTTAATGTTGTTAACTGTACTAGCCTCAAATTATTAACTGATCAAACGAGCGAAGCCCACTCAAACAACTGGCACGAATCGGCGTTGTACGTTTGTATTTTTAATTTGTAACTAAACCGTTCGTCTGTCGATACAGTCAGCATGGAATTTAGTAGGTCAACAGGTTGCACTATCAAAATTTTTTGGTAAGAAAATGAGTTAAATCGGCCAAGGGGTTGTTACGATCCAAAAAGGGCGGTATGACCTTTTTTTATATATTTTTTATATTGTTTCATAAATGAATGAAGGTATTGGTATGCTTAATAATATATATATACAGTGGTGGTCATCTAATTAGAAACACCTAGTCACCTGACATTTTTATAAAGTAACTAACATTATTATAGCATTTAATAGGAGGTAATTTTTTTTTTCACTACTTTACAATGTACTTTAATATCTCTAGTTTAATTACAAGCAATAATATTTGACAACCAAGACGACAATAAAAATAAATATCAGTGAAACAAAAAGTATCAATATCGTTAGGACTGGCAGAATGGACAACTAATTAGAAACATTGTATGACTTGGTTCGAAATTTGATTTTTTTAACTAAAATACAGTTCTCACAATTGTCAATCACATTGTAAATATTGCCGTCATTTCTAACTCATTACGAAAAGTTACTATTTATTGTTGTTTTATTAAAAATGGGTAAAAATAAGAGCTGTGATGCAGCAACGAGAAAAATTATAATGAATTTTCATTTAAAACAAAAATGGAGTTACAGAAAGATCGCCGATTATTTGGAATGTTCCGTAAAGATGATATTTAACGCCCTCGCACATTTCAAACTACACGGAACATCAGATAACGTGCCAAGAAAACTTCGGCCCAGGAAGACTACAGTTCAAGAAGACAGGCTTATGCTTCGATTAGCTAAGGCGGACCCCTTTAAAGGATCCAATGTTATAAGAAAAGAGGTATTTTCAGAAGACGATCCTCGACACGTGTCCACTAAACTAGTTCGTAGACGGTTGGTTGAAGGAAAATTGTTAGGAAGGATCGCTAGAAAAGTACCACTACTAACCAGGCAACATAGAGAAAATCGTCTAGCATTCGCTCGCAAATATGGCAGTCGGACTATTCATCAATGGAAAAAAGTTTTGTTTTCAGATGAAACTAAAATTAATTTGATTAATTCCGATGGAAAACGATATGTACGACGACCAATAAACGAGGCTTTGAATAACAAGTACACTAAAAAGACAGTTAAGCACGGTGGTGGAAATGTAATGGTGTGGGGATGTTTCTCAGGGTACGGGATTGGTCCCGTGAGAAAGATTGAAGGGCAAATGGATCAATATCAATACAAAAAGATCTTGGAAGAGACAATGATTCCATATTCCGAGGAAAATTTGCCACTAACTTGGATATTTCAGCATGACAACGACCCAAAGCACACAGCACGCAGCGTTAAAGCGTTTCTTACAGAACAATCCGTGACAGTATTAGAGTCGCCTGCCAATAGTCCGGATTTAAATCCCATAGAAAATTTGTGGCACACTATAAAGACCAACCTGTCGCAGAAACACGTTACTAATATTCATGGACTTAACAGTGCATTTGAAGACGCTTGGAGAAGTATTCCTGTAGAAACTTGTTATAAATTGATTGAATCAATGCCGCGTCGCTGCAAAGCTGTTATTGATAATAAAGGCTACCCTACCAAATACTAATTGTCTAAGGATGTAGTATTTTTAGTATTTTGAAAACTATTGGGGTTTTGTTCAAATTAAAAATGATTTAAGTAATGATTTTTTTGGTGTTTCTAATTAGTTGTCCGGTTTGTATCTCGTTTTTTATTTTGTTATTAATATAACTTTCAGTTTTAGAAAAACAGCCGTTGTTTTCTGTTATTAAAATGGTATAACAATGCAATATAATATCCGATACATCGATTTTAATACGTAGGAACACTCAATGATACGTAAAAAATTAGTTCGAAAGGGAATTTGCAATAAAAATATAAACCCAGGTAGGTGTTTCTAATTAGATGTCCACCACTGTATATATTTATATGTAGTATAGGTTGTATTTATTCGTTTAAGGAGTTATTTTTTTATTCACTGTCAGCTCTCCAACTCCAATATTTGTTCCCTATCGCACATTATCATGAAGTCGTTGACTATACTGCGTCTTTACGAATATAACCAAATGGACGAGCCCAATCCAAAATAATCGAATCCGTTTAGTTATACTGCTCAGTATGACTATTCAGTTTTTTTTTGTCCATTTTGTTATATCGTATAACTAATAGTATAACTAGGTGGACTAACCCCTGCTAGCACGCTCTCCTTTTTTCTTGTTACCTTTGAGGTTGGCTGTTCGAAAATGATTGTAGCATTAAGCCTTCCTTTTTTTTATTTTTTTTTTTATTGATAATGGTAAGGCGTTTGGCCACCAACTCACTTTTGCAAGTGAGATGTGGCCTAAGATGGAGCACGCTTTCCCAGAGTGAACTTATAGGTACCTCCTTTTGTGCAACTGTATTAGTGTGTGCAATAAATTATTAAAATAAATAAATAAATATGAAAAAAGTAAGTCACTAGTAGGTACCAAGTTTTAGTCTACCTCCCTATTATTATTTATATTACATTTTGTGAAACAGGATCATCGAAAAAAATGATAGGCACGCGCGCCGTGTGCCTGATTCTTCTAGGCTTGGTCGCGAGGAACAGGCGTAGTTTCACCTATTTTCTAATAATTCATTATAATTTTATTGAAAACACCTTTTGTATTTGAATTTATTTACTCATTGCATACTACGCATCGAAACGCGAGATCTCAGTTCGGGGCGAACAACTAGTTTATTTGTATGTCGTCTTTGTAGACGACAATACTTTGGTACCTATTATTAATCACCCATAGAGAAAGAGACAGATTAGCGAGCAGTCACGAACTAATGGTTTTACTATTGTGGAATAGGTAGTGTACATTAGATAAGTTAAATTATTTATGTACCTATTCACTCAACGTGCTCTATAGCCAACGGCAACGGTTTAATAAAGAAAAAATGAGGTAGGAGTTTTGTTGTTTGTGAAAGCCGAAAGCCCTATCAAATAAAGACGGTCAAGTGCGAGAGCTCTTGAGGCTTCCGTACCAGTAAACGGGATCAGAAAAGCAAAATACGAGGCGCATGAAGTGACAAACTTATATTTGCAGTCGCTCACGTAGTTCATTGTATGATATTGCATCATTCGAAATAAATAATATTTTATTTATTTATTTTATTTTTATTTATTCGGGACAACAACAATTTCACTCACATATTACTAAACTTAATTAAAGTAGGTACTAAAGTTCTTAGAGTGTAATCAGCCCCGTTGTCCACGGATTTGGTAGAAAGAGGGCAGTAGTAATGCGAACAGAATAACAAATAAAAAGAAAAATGCAGTTGGAAGGTCTAACATTTTGTCATCCTATAAGGACAAAAAAACTGTTGTTTTCTATTATTCTTTCTTTTTCTTGATATCAGGATAGTTTACATTTTATGTATCGATTTGTAATTGTATACAACCGCTAAAGAATCGTCAATATCGGCAAAGACAACCTTTCTACTATATTATCTATTCTTTGATATCGGTAAACAATTGGCGGCGATATCGAAAAACATACTCTCAAAAAAAACTTGTGGAACTTTTAGATTTCTCGACTAACTGCACGCCTATGGACGCATGAAGGCTTTTGCGCCATCAGGATGGCATTCGTCCTCTTAGTACAAAATGTACAAGAAATCATTATTCCAAAAACGTATTGCGATAAAACGCACTTGGCACTCTAGAACCATTATCCCCCTGTAATTTTGCTACTTGCTTAGAGGAGCGTAGAGGGTGCGTAGAGAAACATAGAGGACGCGTAGATAAACGTAGAGGGTGTGTAGAGAAACGTAGAGGGTGCGTAGAGAAACGTAGAGGGTGCGTAGAGAAACGTAGAGGGTGCATAGGACGCTAATATAGGTTTTAAGTCCTCCTAATATTATAAATTCGAAAATTTGTAAATATGTGAAGATGTTTGTTACCCGTTCACTCCGCAACCGATGAACGGATTGGAATTAAAATTGGTAAAGTATGTAGTAAATAGCCAGAAATAAACAATACTCAGGCTACTTTGTATATGGGTACCACGCGAGCGAAGCCGCAGGCAGATGCAAGTCTGTAATATTTTTTAAATACAACTTAGGTCTCTATCGTTCTCGTAAAATCCAGTCCATCCAAAGGTTGTCTGGAAGAGATCACTCTTAGTGATAAGACCGCCCATTGTATTCCACTATTATTACTTATATTTTGTCGATTTAATTGTGATGTGTTAAATTTTTATGTGGCTTACAATAAAGAGTTATCTATCTATCTATCTATCTAGGTGCCAAACAAGCTGACGCCCCACTTGTTGGTAAGTGGTTACCGTAGCCTATGAACGCTTGCAATACCAGAGGCGCCTTGTCTTAACACCATTTCGAAATATATTGAAACAGATAATAAATATTCATCATCGGAACAATGTCTGCTGCCCTTGGTGATGATCACGAAGGAGGAAAAGTATTTTCTTTTCCGTACATTATTTGCGTCCACAAATGTTAACTTATCATCTTGAATCCTAATTAATTGTTAGAAGGTATTTCAAATTAAATAGTACAGCTATTTGCAAACGATGTACCTACGTAAGTAGATAGTATAACTGGTTCTTAGTGATATCAACAAAACTGAAACTACCCCAAATTAGGAGGAGGTAGGGCACAGCGAGATTTTTCGCTCTAAATTGGAGCAGCCCACCTGGGGAGGTACCTCCGCCTTACAGAAGATCGCAGCCAAATAACATTATTTGTTTCAAATAGTGTTGTGTTCCTGCGGTGAGTAAGGTTGTCAGAGCTCTTTAGGGGGGGAGGGGTTCGGCAGGCAACGCATTAGCAATGCTCCAGGTGTTGATGTCAATAGGCGACGGTAACCACTTACCATCAGGAGGGCCGTAAGCCTGTTTGCATCCGCATAACATAAAAAAAAAATGATTTCTGCTATTGCTGTGGGCTGACTTGCGCTAAAGAGGACCATGGTTCATATTTTTTTTTTATACTACTGAGAAAAACAAGCATACGGCCCACCTGTTGGTAAGCGGTGACCGTAGCCTATAAGCGATAATACCAGAGGCATCACGCACGCGTTGCCGACCCCGAACCCCCCCACCCCTAAAGAGCTCTGGCAACCTTACTCATCGCAGGATCACAACACTATTTGAAACAAATAATGTTATTTGGCTGCGATCTTCTGTAAGGCGGAGGTACCTCCCAGGCGGGCTGCTCCAATTCAGAACGAGAAAATCTCGCTGTGCCCTACCTCCTCCTGAATTATAATTTACGAAACATACCTAATTGCTGCCGGCATTTTTTTGTTACAATTAGGACGATGCCAACAAGTTTTTGAATCGATAAAGCATCACCTAATGATCAAGTCAATTAGTACCAAAAGAGAAGGCAGGATGTAGATACAAAACAAGTTTGAATAGTTAACAAGTAAAATTAATTAAATAACCCAGCTGACTGAATTTATTGGTAATAAATAAATAATATTATATCTTAGCTTCTACTATGCCTAAGCTACATACACTGTCCGGATCAAGACGATTCTAACGAAACTAAACTAAAAATCCATCCAGCCGGTAGTAGGAGGATGCAGCGCGGTAATAAAGAATATGTGTTTATAAGTCTTCATCTCAAAAAAGTGCTTAATCGATTTCAATACAGTTTATTGTAAACCATTAGTCCTACCTCAAAGAAGGTTCTTGGATATATTTGAAAGTCACTTAGGAGTGAGAAACTTATAAATTTTAATGCATTTTGTTTTTACAAACAAATAAAAAACAATTTGCCTCAATTATGCACTTTTTCATACTCTCAATAGCTTTATCGGCTCAATAACTCTCGCCCTGTCTTTTTCGAACAGTAAACAAAAGAAAAAGGCGGACTTTTATCGAGCCGTTAAAGTTAGTGAGTGATTGAATAAAGGTGTTAGATTAAAGTGACATGCATAACAAAACATTTAATGCCCTAATTATTTTATCTGGCACTTACGTACTTAAGTATGGCGAGTGAGCAGACTGTTATTTTATCTATTCAGGGTCATCTCAAAACTGTGTTGCAAGTATAAGGTGTCAAGATGTCCTACAACAGTGTAGGTATGATTGCAATATCTATTTACACGTAAAAAAAAATTCTTTGCTTTAGGCTGCGTTTCCACTAGAGATGTGCGATGGAAATGTGTCGTACGAGGCTGTCTTGCTGTGCTGTGAAAATGTGTGGGGGTTTCCACCAAAGCTGTGCGATGAAAATGTGCCTAAGAGGAGCTGTGAAAATGCGCATTAATGTGTGGTTCCAACAAACTCCGTCTATGGACTTGCTGGTACAGTATGCGCAAACCTCGCAACACATCCTTCTCAACACACATTCCTCGCAGCACATCCCTCGCACATATACCTCGCTTGTTTTGTATGCGCAAAAATCTAGCTCCGCTGAGCCGTTTCCACCAGAGCTGTGCTGACCGAGGCAAGGTAAATGAAGCGATTCTATTGGCTCTTTACAAACACATTCCTCGCTATGCTTCCTCGCACATCTCTGGTGGAAACGCAGCCTTAATATGCTTTTGATCGAGCGAGCGAAGATCTCCCAAAAAACTTGGGCGAATCGGCGTTGTATTGTATAATATATAGTTAGAGCACAACTTTCAAACCATAAATCCGATCTGCATGAAATTTAGTAGGTCAATAGGTTGTACAATCAAGATTTGCTGGTAGCAACGGTATGCTAAGGTGGTAAGCCTAAAGGGGTGGCATATGAAAGTTTGTTTGTAATCGTAAACGATTTTTATTTTTATCTAAGTTTTGTGGATACAACGTAATTAGTAATATAAGAAACCAATATAAAATGAGCTCCCATTTGGTATACGAGTAGTTCAGGTAAGAACACATTATATGAGTAAGAACATGCTGAATCTGCGATCTTCAATGTTCATCTTATTTGTGCATCAAAGATCATCGAAGTACCAACTTTTAGCGTAGTACCACTAGTAAGAAAGAAAAAGAAAGAAAGTACATTTATTTTGGACACACAAGCACAGCACAAACTAATAAAAAATACACTAGGTACAGGTTACAATACAAAAGGTAGGGAGGAAACAAAACAAAAGTAGGTAGGAAGTAACAAAACTAGGGTATTCATTAGTCCGTGCCGAGGTGCATGCATGAGCCACAAAAGGTTCCATCTCAGCATTGATGCCTATGTATGCCATAGTAGATATAGGTAGACTTACCTGAACGCAACGCCTGCACAGCTGGAATATTTAATTTTGTAACCGATATCATCAAGACCTTGTTTTTTAACGATATTCCATTAGATTAGTAGGTACGATAGCTATAAAAACTTGAAAAACCACTTTGAAAGGAGAATAGGCATCCTTCGCCAATGTCCAAAAAGTTGGATTGACTTGATCGTAGGCCGTGGTAGCCCCGGCTAAAGAATAGGCCCCTCCATATCTACCTATCCACGGTTGTCGTAAGAGGCGACTAAGGGAAAATAGCTAGGGGATGGGCAGCAGCGTCCCTCATTTTAACAACGATAGCTGGTGAGTATGGGCGAATCCCCCCATATGATAGGAATTCGCTGTCTGTGGGGGAGGCCATGTTCAGCAGTGGACGTCGTAGGTACGGCTGAAATGATGATGATAATGAGGCATAATAGTACCTATATATTACATTTGTGACTAACACAGATGTTTGTTCTGTGTCTGGGTGTTCAATATATATCTATTATGTATATCAGTCTCTGGTACCCATAGTACAGGCTATGCCTAGTTTGGGATCAGTTGACCGTGTGTGATATGTCCGGAATATTTATTTATTTATTTATTTATTATGTATAATAACTTCTGTGTTGCATGGATTTTTAGCTGTGATACAATGAAATTCTCATTCCCATGATGTAGCTCTCAATTTTGAAGTCGGTAGGTAGTTTCATGTACCCTAAAATCAGGAAAATGTTTAACCCCTCATCATCATCATCAGCAGCCTGATGAAGTCCACTGCTGAACATAGGCCTCCCCCAAAGAGTTCCACGACGAACGGTCTTGAGCCTTTTCCATCCACCGACTTCCCGCAACCTTAACACTGTCGTCGGTCCATCGGGCGGGGGGCCTTCCTACACTGCGTCGTCCGGTTCGTGGTCGCCACTCGAGAACCTTTGTCCCCCAACTGTTGTCGGTTCTGCGAGCTATATGGCCGGCCCACTGCCACTTCAACCTGCTAATAACCCTGCTGTTTAACCCTTATGGTTATTGTTTTCAAAAGTGTTAAGCCATACAAGATTCCAAGAGAAGGTCTTCTTTATATTTTCCCGACGTTTCGACTTTGTTGCAACAATCGTCGTCGCGGGCAGACTGGGACCTACGCGATAAACACCCGTTTGTTTTCAATAAGTCATGTATACATTTTTGCCCATTCTCCTTTGTTCAGTAAAAACTAATGCTGTGCAAAAAAACAAAACCGGTCGGGTCTCGTTTTTATTGAGTACTAGCTTCCACCCGCGGCTTGGCTCGCGTGGTATATACCTTGATACAAAGTAGCCTATATGTTATTCCAAGTTATTTACTACATACAACATGTATAGGGAAAAAAGCTGAATGTGACAGTGAAATGATATGTGTTCAATCCGTTCAGTGGTTGCGGCGTGAAAGAGTAAAACATCATAATCATTATTTGCATCGTAGGACGTCCTCTGCTGAAAATGGCCTCCCCCACATATTTCCAGAGCGAATTCATATCATGTCGGGATTTGCCCAAACTCACCACGCTGGGCATACGGGATGGCGAGCGCAGTTAGAGCTAAGTTTGTGAAAATAGGGGACGCTGCTGCCCATCCCGTAGATTTTTCCCCTTTGTCCCTTCTTACGACATCGACGGGTAGGAAGTTAAGGAAGGGCCTATTCTACAGCTAGGGCCAGCACGGCGTCTACATCCTCACATACATCTATACAAACTTTCTTATTTATAATATTTGTGGCATTTTAGATTGTAACGTTGGCCAATCAATAATAACATGACTGACACACATTAAAAGGACGAAAGACGACCGAGATTCGGGGCTCTGAGATTTTGTAACACTTTTTATGCAAATGTATGTACCAATGTATACCAACGTTCCCATTTTATCCCCAGCCAATATCGTAAATTGAGATTCTCAATATAGTCGGGTTGCCCCAAGACGATTTTAAACCTAAAATTAGACTTTAGATTAAGTTTTATTCAATAAATTTATAAAAATCGGCTGTATCAATTACGTGGGTTTTTTGAGGTCACGACACTTTTCAGCGCCAATACAACCTGCTTCGCGTTTGACTCGCGATACCGTTCACTTTATTTAGTTAAATTTAAAAGGTTTTGAGCATTGACAATTAGACAGAGCTAATCTGCAGGGCTATTTTAAAACATCGGAAAGTTTCCGATCGGAAACGTAAGCTTTTCTGAACCCAATTCTAAACCCGTTTCGGTATGAACATCATCGATGTTTTGATCTCTTTTTTTTAGATGTCGTTTGAGTCTGAAAGTAATGATGAAACAAACATAAATAAACGAATTAAGAACCTCCATTTTTGAAGTCGATTAAAAAAAATAATGAAACATGTAATGGTTTAGATTTTTATAGTGTTTCGCCGCATTGCTAAAACGAAACACTCATAAACTGTCCGTGCTGTGTACGATAAGATATGCGATGATAACGCTTCAATTCACGGGAAATTACTTTTCACCTACCTACGAGTACCAACTTGCCGAAATATTTTTGGGTTAATTTTTTTTAAGTAGACCAGGTACATAGACATACTAATCGTAAGAGTCTGCGCCATGAAATAAAATCTTCCTAGGAAAACGGGAGAAACTATAAAAATATTTATACCATTTTACGTTGTCTATGGGTCTTAACTTTTATAGCGCAGACTCTCTTACCTAGAAGAGTTCGATACATTTAGGAAAGCTTGTGGGATTCCTAAACGCCAAAATAAAAACAAAAATACCTTATAGTCCAAAATCATTCGACGAGAAGGCCGCGTCCCGACTCAAACTTTCAAAACTTTTTGAGGCCTAAGGTCGCACACTCCAAAATGTACCACTTGAGTTATCAGATTTAGTGTGTCGATGTTATGAGACGGACGACATTTTGACGCGTTGCTCTCTGATCGAGCGTTGAGGTGGACTGGGCCTTAGGTAAGACATCGGCCGGTATAAATGTAGCCTCGATAGCTGCGTACGCGCATCCCTTGAGATAGGCTCTACCTATTTAGTTTAGGTATGAAATTCAGGGACTATTTGTGCGTTATTTCAATATAAATTAGAACAGTTGACTATCATCAAGGAAGGAAGTAGAATAGGTAAGTACCTATTAAATAAACGAAAACGTTACTATCTACATCTGCAAGGTCATTCATAATGTGTACCTACTATGCTTTCTAGGAAGGGGCTTATTCTACGCCCAATTGGCTATCAAGTTTGTTCTACGAATTTTGGAAATTCGATATTTTTCATTTGAAAAACTCTAAGCAAAAATCAGCTGTTTTGGGGTCAAATCAGTTCACTCAATGAATCAGCATACCCATGACACTGGGAATCGTAGTGTGGGATCAGGACTATGTATGTGACTGTTGTGTGAAATAAATGACTTATTATTATTATCAATACTGACTGTACGTGCTTTTAGCTGTTCGTTTTTTTTAATTCCTACATTATATTATCATATAATTCTTCAGACACGGTTATGGTAGAAATATGAGTACAGGACAAGCATAGACTTCTACGGCCTACCTACGCCACGTAGCACGGCGTAGCACAAAGCGTAGCGGAACTGGGATAATCTTCTATGTTTAAATGAAATGAGGAAATTAGTTGGGGAACCAAGGTCACCGATATAGCCCTCAGAATTCGTAAGTTGAAGTGGCAGTAGGCAGGCCATATAGCTCGCAGAAGTAAACAACTGAAAGAGGCGGACATACTATCATCGAGCCTATAAAGTTAGTGAGTGATTATGAATAGGGGTTTTAGTCTAAAAATCTATTATTTTCCTGAAGAGTATGGTACAGCCACCAAGTTTGATTTGTAGGCCATTTTGGTAATAATTTATCTGGAAGATCCAGCGATGACGCGTTTCGCTATAGATGTTCTACAGTAGCTGCAAATCAAACTGGTTGACTGTACCTAACACAAATGGTATAAGATATTTTCTGCTGGGACTTTACCGCGTCCATCTTTAGTAAAAGTACATACTTCGTTAGTTTCACAAGTGTTCACAACTTACCTTTGTCGAACTAGGTAATTTGCAATCAACACTCGTATTTCTGTGATATCAAAATAGCAATGAAGTGCCTACAAGGATGGCAGGTACCTAACTTATGTATGTTATCACTAAATGTAATGGAAATCGGACAATGGATGTAAGGAATGGGACCGTATTTGTCCTTTTGTGTTGTCGAGCTGATGAAAAGCTTAGTGTCAAAGTCAAATACAAAAGGCGTTTGTTTCAATAAAATCACTAGGATCACTTTGAAACGTCTTAGAAACTAGGTGAACGCCTGTTCCTCGCGACCAAGCCTAGAAGAATCAGAACAATCAGAGTGGTGGGGGATGAAGTTTTTCTGGAAAATACTTTCACGACCGAGATCTTCGCTCGCTTGATCAAAAATTTACATCGCTAAAGTAGAGAGATTCATACAAGGTTATTCGCAATATGCATACCATCCCAAAAGGGGCTTATTCTATTAACAAAACGAACGAATGAGTAGGAATAAAACTGAATATTTTTATTCATATTTTTCCTCAGCCTAATCAAATTAGCTGGTTTTGGCTTTCTATAAGTACGGTCTACCTAATTATTACACGTGCGTGCGAGAAGTTCAACGTCAAGATGAGAGTACCTAGTACCTAAAACAGCTGAATAATTGAGTTCGAACCGATTTGACCCCAAAGCAGCTGAGGGTTTTCAATGAAATATACCAATTAGGTGTAGAATAAACCCATTTCGAGATAGAATACATAATTATGAATCACCATGTGTAGTTTTGTCCGGACCACAGAGGCGGTTATCTTAGCTGTGGTGAAGACGGGCATACGTGCCCTACTAGAAGGAACCTATTAGGGGTCCCAACCGTTGGGGAGTAAAGGTTTTTTTTAATTTTTTTTATTGATAATGGTAAAGCGTTTGGCCACCAACTCACTTTTGCAAGTGAGATGTGGCCTAAGATGGAGCACGCTTTCCCAGAGTGAACTTATTGACCCTAGATTTGAAGACTCCTAGATTGTACTCTTTCGGGAAAACAGACGCAGGCAGATCATTCCACTCTTTGGCAGTACTTATAATAAAAGTTCTATATAAAGGTAAAATAAAGTCTCTAAGTCTAGTAGTCTAGTAGTCTAAGTTATAATAAAGGTTCTTGAATGGCGGCCACGAACCGGGCATCGCAGTGTTGGAAGGCCCCCTACCGCGCGCAAAGTTATTAATTGACCTTTTACAGTTTAGGCGTCATACATCTTAGACATTTCATATTTTAGGTATTATGATATTTAGTCAATTTTCTGTTTAGGTTTTTCTAATTTCACGTTTTAGGCATTCTGCTTCTTAGACGATTTGTAAATTAGGCTTTCTGATCAGGAAGCCTTACCACTAGGTACTTGTAGGTGTGTGGTGTGATTGACCTTCGTCCTAACCACCTGAAATAACGATGGAATACCCAACCTTGGTTTACCGTAGATGAATATGCATTAGGTTCTGACTTTTTGTGATATCATCTTGCCTTGTTTTGTCCTCAACATCAACGGGAATATACTTCTACAAGGTGATTCATAATATGTAGGCTTTCCCGAAGCGGCTTATTCTACACTCAATTGGCGATAAAGTTTGTTCTACAACTTTTGTAAAATCGTCATTTTTCATTGCTGCTTTGGGGCTTTGGGGTCAAATCAGTTCAAACTCAATACAGCAGTTTTAGGTAGCTATCTTGATATTGAACTTCCCGTACGTTTAATAATTAGTCTGCAAAGATGACAAAAAGGCTGATTTGAAAAACTTCATGTATATTAAATATTTTTTGTTGGAAATTTTGATCCATATTTTTGCCTTTGTTTTATCTTTTTGTTGATTAAATAAGCCTCATCCAGGATAGTATACATATTATATATTACCTTGTATAGTGGAAATAACAATCATCGAACGTGAGGCCTTGCTCGGAAACTCTTCCTAGATCCGGAAAACGTCCTATGACGACTCGCGGTGGCATAAAATGAGACACGCAAGATACCTCCTGAATTTGTATCATAGGCAGATACCACAACACACATTATCTATGTATAAAAAGTGATTCATATTATGTATGTATTCTATCCCAAATACGGCTTAATCTATGAACAAAAAGAAATAATATTCATTTCAGCCGTTCGATGTCCACTGCGGAACATGGCCTCTCCTACAGACAGAGCAAATTCCTTATCATGTGGGGATTTGCCCATACTCACCACGCTGAGCATGCGGGTTGGCGAGCGCAGTTAGAGCTATCGTTGTTAAAATGAGGGACGCTGCTGCCCATCCCCTAGCTTTTTTCCCTTAGTCGCCTCTTACGACATCCGCGGATAGAGATATGGAGGGGCCTATTCTTTAGCCGTTATATATATATAATAATATTAGCGAAGGGAAAATAAAATTTTTATTTTATTTTTTTCCTGAACTTTTTCAAATAAGCTGTTTTTCTCATCTTTATAAGTAGGTAATCATTAAACGTACGAGATGTTGTACACCAAAATACTATCTAAAACCCTAAAACGGCTGAGTTTGAACTGATTTGGACCGTAACATCTGATGATTTCAGAGTTATTTTTCAATGACAAATTTTGAATTTCCAAAAGTGGTAGAACAAACTTTATTGCCAAATGGGTGTAGAATAAGCCACTTTCGGGATAGCATACATATTATGAACCACGTTGTATAAAGTTCACTTAAAATATAAGGCAGCATTGAGAACTAAAATAATTTCCATATAGTTATGAACATAATTTTCACTAAAAACTGTAATATATTTACCACGATTTGTTCCCCGATATTTCGGCACAGTTTCATGCGGCATGGTCACGGAGAAAACTGACTAAATCTAGCGTGCTTAAAATTTAAGTGGTGATCTGATGTTTAAAATCAGTATACGATTCGGATCGATAGCGGCATCGTGGTAAATATCCCGTTTTTAGTGAACTGAAAATATGTTTTTTTTTTTTTATACAACTGAGGTGGCAAACAAGCACACGGCCCACCTGTTGGTAAGCGGTTACCGTAGCCTATGAGCGCTTGCAATACCAGAGGCATCACACACGCGTTGCCGACCCCTCCCCCCTCCCCCCCTAAAGAGCTCTGGCAACCTTACTCATCGCAGGAACACAACACTATTTGAAGCAAATAGTGTTATTTGGCTGTGATCTTCTGTAAGGCGGAGGTACCTCCCCAGGCGGGCTGCTCCAATTCAGAACGAGAAAATATCGCTGTGCCCTACCTCCTCCAAAATGTTAAGATGGCTTTGTAGTTTGATCTGGTGATTGTAGGTAAAGGTATGTTTATCAGTACATAGTAGATTCATAAAACCTTCATCTAAATGACCTCTTCAATTATCCCGACTTAGCTCGCTAAGCTGGAAGCCTTCGTACATAGTTTACGTACCTAGGTAGTACATGAGAATGCATTATCATCTCACATAGCGCATGCGCAAATGCGGGCTATAATGACTGACACTACTGAAGATAATTACAAGCTGATTATGCTCACAAGTAATTTAAAACAGAATCTACCAACCTACTCTACACCGGTGGTTTGGACAGTATTTGAAACAAATAACATAATTAAAAAAATAAATATAATTTGCTGCAAAGTTCAGTCTGTATGGAATCAGGAGGGCCGTAGGCCTCTTTGCTTCCATATAACATAAAAACATATTATTTTTGTCAATATACTTCAGGAGTTGATAAAACGAAGCTTACATAGCTTTTTTAAGTAAACCTAGGTGTATATTTATTTACAAAACTTCCTCAGATACTCAGTAAGTATAATAAAACTGCTTGTTTATATAATAATAATAATTGATGCACGTTTTGCTAAGTGGCTCTTGGCTTATCAGACTTGTTTTTGTTTGTAAAACCCAAAATAATATAAAGAGCCTATCCTTAGGCCAAAGAAAGGCCTAAAAGATACTGCATTTACCTTAACATTCAGGTTTTATACAAAGCCGGTTGGTTGTCGTAGCCCAGTTTCCTCAAATCTTTCGACACCATTGATAAGTTCAAAGTCACGGTGCCATACGATTCCATACGAAGCACTGAAATAAATAAAAATAGTTAGATATGTAGTTATCTGAAGCTCTTTCTACACTCCATTTTGTGAAAAAAGATCATCGAAACAAATGTTAGATACGCGCGCCGTGTTTGATTCTTCTCCCTGAAAGGCAATCCTCGGAGGAACACGCGTAGCTTAACTTAGTTTCTAAGACGTTTCAAAGTGATCCTAGTGATTTTATTGAAATAAACGCCTTTGACTTTGACTTCAACCTAGATGGATTTCTTCCTTTTCAGTCGTAGGAAGTCCACTGCTGAGCATAGGCCCCCCAAACAATCATCTGAGGGGATTTGCCGATACTCGCCACGCTGCTGCTGGCTGCTGGGACGCTGGGCATGCGGGTTGGCGAGCGCAATTAAAGCTATTTTTAGTACCTTACAGTTAAGCCAAGCCTGTCATGACATCACATTGCCTTCATATGCAAGCGTGTCAGCACTATTTCACACGAATTTGGACCTTAAATCTCTGAGAATGTCAACTTACGTCCCCGCCTAAACAAAATCACAAAGTTGATCGTACAGGGATTGTATCTAATTAAAACAATGCTAAGGCCGGTTTACACCAAACGAACATAGATCTAAAGCTCAGAACAAGAGCATTCTTTCTCATGCTTTTTCATTCTTTCTTTCTTTGTTTACGCATATGCAACAACGAAAGAATGCTCTACGTCTCATCTCATCCCCCTGTCCTTATCCCACTTCATGTGGGTCGGCACAACATATTTTTCTCTTCCACTCCCCTCTATCAGCCGCCATGACAGTTATATCTGTTATCATCTGTTGTTGGAATCTAGGTACGTCTGTTCACACTAAAATAATTTGATAGAGTGGGGATAGAATAAGCATTCGCTCGTCTAATGTAAATCGGCCTTTACACAAACTTACAATAGTTATCTTTTCCACTGGCAAGCATCTTCGGATCCACAAGCTCTGGGTACCTTCCTGTGGCCCACGCGAGCCATTCCCCCAGCACCGTGGACGCCTGGGGGCGCAACAAAGGCGCGGGGGTCACGCGGGGGCCGGTGGTGGGGGGCAGCAGGGCTAGCGCGTATCCTCTTAGTGAGTCCCCGGTGAGGGAGTTCTGTGCCCGCACTGTCAGCACTAACTGCGGCCCTGTGGAAGATTTTTATGAGGCATGAATTTCCCCGACAAAAAACCGTAACATTTAGTTTCAAAACCCAAACTGTTCTAAATAAGGCTTTGTTGGTAGGTATCTACACTTCATCATCATCATCAGCCTGTAGGAGTCCACTGCTGGACGTAGGCCTTTTTTTTCTTTTTTTTTATCGATGGGAAAATGCGTTACGCATTCCCCCCAGCTCGGGGAGAGCTGGAGGGGTATGTCGGGCTCTCCGCCAGCTCCTGATGAGATATCAACGACCAACGGCATACCGACTAAAAACCCATCGATGTTCATCATCTAATGCTAAAGCATCATCGAACCACTCATCATTTTTCACTTTCTTCTATTACACATATCTGAATAAAATTGTCACTGTTCTAGCTTTGATGAGACAAATAAGCCACCTTGAATTAAAGTAGGAAGTGTACCTATTAACAATGCGTAGGTGTATGTACCAACCTACTCTTTACGTTTGGGTACTAAGTAGTTATTTATTTATACCTACCTAGGTATATCAATATTTACGGAGCTAAGCCGCTGGTTTCCTTACGGTGTTTTCCTTCTCCGCTTTGAGCAGGTGTGCACGTCCGTGTTCGAAACCGCGACCTTCAGATTGAAAGCCCAGGTTAACCTCCCACTAGGCTAACACGGCTCTACTTAAATTGTTAAGCCGTACCTGCGTAGGTACGAAAAGCAATAGTAGGCAGACTCACAGCCAGAAACGTTTGTGCTGCTGAAGACCATGTCGACAGGCATATTGAAGAACACCTTCTCAGGGTCGTTTCCAGCTCTGGCCATCTGGCTTGTTCCTGTGGAGAGCCCCGTTATGGGCTCCCAGTCTGGGCCCCACACGAAATCATACTGCACGTACAGGAGGTCATCAAAAACCCCGCTAGGAAACGTAACATACTCGATCTGACCACTGAATGAGACTAAGAATTTAGTTAGCTCGCCCTCTCTCATCTCAAAAGATTATTTTATTACAAAAATAACCTCATCAACGTGAATTTAACCACTTTCAAAATGAAAACAAACGTTGCCCATGACAACGCACGCACTGGCACGCACGCTCAGAACCGGTGCTGCCATATGAAAATTAATATCTGGATGAAATTGCCAAAAAACCACTACGTTTGGTTGGTTGGAAGTTGCCAAGAGGAAATTCTGTCAGATTATGGTAAATCTTCAATCAAGGAACCGTTCAACCGTTTGAAGGAATTTGAAGGGAGTTGAATAAAATATCACACAAATTATTCGGTGCATTCCGTGTAATAAATATAATCCATTATTTTAAGCAATACCGGTTTTACTCACCACCCATACCGGTAGCCATAGACAATAATATAATTACTTCCGCTGTGCTGCTTTACCGACCGATAATGTTTGTGTTTACAAAGGCGTCAAAAGATGGCGTTGCGAGTGCTTTCAAAAAATTCAATCGGCCACCATTGTGAAGGCAATTCTGCGGAAAAGTTTGATGGTTTTCTTGTTTTCTGTGTTGAAAAGTGGAGAAATAAAACATTGTATCTCATCAATGAGGTTGTCTGATATTCAGTGAATATAAATCAAGGTGTATAATACCGCCAAAGTGTCTATTATCAAATCCTGAATGCTTCCAAAATGTCACGCGAAGTGAGCATCAGTTTTGTGAACACCATACCATGCACAAAATAGAATTGGTTTTATTCGAAAAAAGTGAACCCTGACAGTCTGCGAGTAGCGTCGCTCGCTCAGTATACATGTGGAATGCAGTGGAACCTCGGACTCTGGAAGTGTGCATGTGAAACAGTTTCAGGATTTTCTGTACACGTCGTACGGCAGCGCAGTTACGCGGGCGGAGGCATACAGTTTGCCGGCATCAGTATGGTGGACTAAGGGCGCGTTTGTTGTCGGATCGACGCTGAATACATTCAGTAAACAAGCGCATCGAGTGCACGCGCACCATGTCTGGGTCGCAGCACAACCCGAATGGTCGCCAATCGCAGCTGGGCTCCAACTGGAACCCAGCCATGCAGGTTGTGATTATCTTTCCATTTATTTACGCACTCATTATATTTTCGCAATATCCTGCTAGAAGTATGTGTCGACACTTACCACATGAACACAAAGCATCCTTGAAATGTGTTGGGTGTCAGAAGGTCTAGTTAAATAGACGCGGGGTTTACGCGCATTCTTTGTTTGGTTTGCACATTGCCTCTTGTGTGGGAGAGTGCATTCCTTAACCAATCAGCTGTTTGAATTAACAACAAGATAGGTAGGTAGTAAAAGATAACACACTACTTGTCATGTTAAATAATGCTCACATACTAAAAGACATTAACTTAGAATATTCCAGAAAGAGTTTCAATTTCATAGTTTAGGTAAGTGGTACATACCTTAGTTTTTTCAAAACACCTTTTGAGCCTTTCGAAAAGATGTAAAGCAGATAACTTACAATGTAATTAAAAAAAAACTCACACTTTTTAACTTAGTATGAATGGAATATGTCAGTCAAAAATATTACCCTCATCCTGGAAAGTCGGGTAAAAACCTATTTTCCAATACATACACCAAAAACTAGAAAAAAAAAATTCTCTTGGAAATGTTATCATTTTGGCTGTGTAGAATTGTAATTGTTCTTTGGCTAAGTTTTCCTACATGTGTAGTGTGCTAGGGTGTTTTTTTTTTATATATAGACCTATTAAATGCCTTAATGGCATTTGAAAAAATTATATAGTATAATAATATTTGAAATTATAAATTGATAAGAATATCGAGGTTGCCTTGGTTTGGTTTCATGGTTTTTGGTTTCTTATTTCTATTTATTATTATCCTTCACTTGCTTCGGCACGTGGCTTCGCGTGCATGGTATCTGGATAAAAAGTACCCATTCTAAGCTATACTAGGTAAAGAATATAATCTATTCCAAGTTTCAACAAAAAAATCATTTGAGCCGTTATGGGGTGATTGATCAACAAACATCCTCACAAACTTTCACATATATAATATTAGTAGAAAGTAGGATAGGATTCTTGTCAATTTCAGGAATCTTATTTAAAGAAACTAAGTTACTACAAGCAGGAGCATCCACTGCCAAAAATATTGATTTATTCTCCCAATGATAAATATTCAGTAAGTGAACACTATTTTGACTTTGACAATAATGAATATTAATGTAGTATGCTACTTTTGTAGGTAAGTAACAAAATAAGGTAGGTTGCTCACAGTAAATCGTATGTAAATTTAAATAAGCACTCAAACATTGATGAAATGGCCAATTAAGGTGAAGTATAGGTTGACACATCACCCTTATATTGCACCAGATCCATATTGCATCACCACAAAACAAATGCCATCTACTTGAATGGCAATCTTACTTCCTACTAATATTATAAATGCGAAAGTTTGTGACAATGTTTGAATGTTTGTTTTTCAATCACGCCGTAACGGCTCAACCGATTTCGATGAAACTTAGAATATAATGAGTTCTTTACCTAGAATAGCATATAGGCTACTTTTTATATAGGAACCACGCGAGTGAAGCCTAGGAAGCTAGTGGTAAATAAAACCAGGCTCAGATCAGCCCAACAGTTTGGTTTGTTATCCAGATTGGTAACAATAAATATACTTATAGGTATGCTTGAATTGCAGCATCTGTGATGTGCGAGGTTCCGGTAACCATAAAAAATAACAACTTTCTTGATTTTTTGCAAGGTCCCTATGGTGGCTTAAAGTATAGCCTGAACCAACAGCTGAACTCTTATTTCAGATGCAGATGGCGAATCTCCTAGCTCGAAGTCAGCAGTTGAACCCGGCTCACATGAACGAGCGCGGCGTCACGTGGCACACCCCTACTCCCCCACCGCACATGTACCTGCCGGCTCCTTCGCCCCCCGACCCCCTCCAGGTATTACAGGTACCTTTTTATTTTCTTACACTGAAGCTCTACATTAAATTATGAGAAAGAGGGTCATCAAAAAAAATTATAGGCACCAAGTTTGTTGCCTGATTATTCAAGCCATGTGTTTTGCCTAATTCTTCTAGACTTGGTCGCGATTGTAGACATGATCCTTGCAACTGATAGAAAAATCAGTTGAACCCCACAGCTCGGTATGTTAACCTGTAGCACCACTAACGTAGCACCACGCGATTGTTGCAGGCAATGAAGAGCGCGGGTGGCAATTCCGTGTTCCGTCACACGGCGACTCCGCCCGACATGTACCGACATACTCCCACGCCGCCGGAAAAACACATGATGAGGTATTTTTCGTTTTTATGTCAAGAGGCGCACATTAATCCTTTCACTACACTGGTTCTTTCACCAATGAATCGGTCACCGGTCCGGTGATGAAAGAATTCTATGATTTTTTATAATATCCCAAAAATGTCGACTCAGACGCCTACGAATCTTTAAGCCGATTGGAAGTCCCAAAGATTTTCGTCCGGACGGGAAGTGGCTCAGTTACTTAGTTGGTTAGAGCATCCCCGTATATAGGGGAAGGTTCGAATACCTTTAGATTCGAAATTTTTGGGACTATTATAAAAAAATCAAAGATTCCTAGAAAAGTGAAAGTAATAATAATAGTTGAAATAATCCGTTGCAGGGGCACTCCGTCGCCGGGCGATGTGAAGGGACCACCAGTTGATATTTACCAGCATCTTGGAGCAAACAGAGGTAATGCAGATACCAGTCGTAGTTTGAATTTCGTCAAACTTATATTGAATTTATCAATATCCTCAGCGACACATAGGCTGTTGATTACGCGGAGGGCTGTTGATTATTATAAAAATTGTACTTAAAATATTGTAGAAACCCGTTTGCGCGCCGACGAGATCCTGTCGTTCGCGCGACAAGGGTCGCTGGACCTGTCGCTGGGGTCGCGCGCCAACGGCGCCACCCCGCCCGCGCCGCACCCCGCCTCGCCCGCGCTCTCCGTGCGAGATGCACCTACCATCAACAGGTAACCATTCATTTAAATTGGAACAGGCATAGCTTCACCTAGTTTCTAAGACGTTTCAAAGTGATCCTAGTGATTTTATTGAAATAAAAATCTTTGACTTTGGAATAAAATTAAAACGGCTAAGTACTATGCATGCATGTATATTTTTAGAATTATGTTTATATATCAGATGTTAATATCAATATATAAATTAAATGAAATAAGGCCTCTCACCCATCCCATCTAAAATCCAGCGCCGCTCCGTACAGTTTACAGAAACCTCTGAGAAAGAGAATAAATAAATGATTATGGTTTGGTGCAGCTTATGCTGAGATAGGTACCTTTTTGACTCCATGCTACATATAACTTCGTTTTTTTATTTTTATGTAATATTTTGCGTGTTGGGGTCCTATAAATGCTCATTCTTTTTTTTCTTTCACCAAACAGATACAACCGATATAGTTTTCGCATAAGTTTTGAAATTTTCTAATTGATAACTTTAGGAAATCGCTTGGGACTTTGTTATAGAAGCGTTCACACACTGCCCTTAACGACGGCGACCCACTAGTTAATAAAATCCTACTAATATTATAAATGCGAAAGTTTGTGAGGATGTTTAGATGTTTGAATGTTTGGATGTTTGTTATTTCAATCACGCCGTAACGGCTCAACCGATTTCGTTGAAACTTGAAATATATAGAATTCTTTACCTAAAATAGCACAGAGGCTATTTATTAAGATACTATGCGAGCGAAGCCGCGGGCGGAAGCTAGTAGCCACATTTTTTTTTTTAATTAAACCTCGAATTAGAATTAATTCGAGGTTTAATTTGAGGTTTTTCGATAACATATTCATGTTCTGCTGTAATAAGAGCAAGATGTTGGCGATACAGCTTCATAGCTCAGTTGGTAGTAACTCTGCCTTCTGCGCTAGAGTTCGCGGTAAACATGCATACGGCCCACCTGTTTGTAAGCGCTTACCGTAGTCTATGAGCGCTTGCAATACCAGAGGCATTACGCACGCGTTGCCGACGCCGAACCCCCCTCCCCCTAAAGAGCTCTGTCACCTTACTCACCGCAGGAACATCACTATTTGAAACAAATAATGTTATTTGGCTGCGATCTTCTGTAAGGCGGAGGTACCTCCCCAGGCGGGCTGCTCCAATTTAGAGGGAGAAAATCTCGCTGTGCCCTACTTCCTCCAAAACTATCTATTATATATATCGGCTAGGTAGATACACATTAGGTACACACTATACATCACACACTCCACAAAAACACACACGACACCGCTCCGGTACACTACACACACACACACACACACATGCACATGCAATTAGGTAAATCATATTTTGTTAATTTCGTAATTAGTATAATAGTATAGGTAGTAGTTATAATTAGTTATTTATTTATTTTTTTCTTACTGTATTTTTATATATATTTTCTTACACTATAGTTAACCTAGGTACGTAGCATACTCGCACAATGTTACTTTTAAGAGAGTGGAATACAAAATGTGGATTCAAATTGGTTCAATTACGACATATACAGTGGTGGTCATCTAATTAGAAACACCTAGTCACCTGACATTTTTATAAAGTAACTAACATTATTATAGCATTTAATAGGAGGTAATTTTATTTTCACTACTTTACAATGTACTTTAATATCTCTAGTTTAATTACAAGCAATAATATTTGACAACCAAGACGACAATAAAAATAAATATCAGTGAAACAAAAAGTATCAATATCGTTAGGATTGGCAGAATGGACAACTAATTAGAAACATTGTATGACTTGGTTCGAAATTATATTTTTAAACTGAAATACAGTTCTCACAATTGTCAATCACATTGTAAATATTGCCGCCATTTCTAACTAATTACGAAAAGTTACTATTTATTGTTGTTTTATTAAAAATGGGTAAAAATAAGAGCTGTGATGCAGCAACGAGAAAAATTATAGTGAACTTTCATTTAAAACAAAAATGGAGTTACAGAAAGATCGCCGATTATTTGGAATGTTCCGTAAAGATGATATTTAACGCCCTCGCACATTTCAAACTACTCGGAACATCAGATAACGTGCCAAGAAAACTTCGGCCCAGGAAGACTACAGTTCAAGAAGACAGGCTTATGCTTCGATTAGCTAAGGCAGACCCCTTTAAAGGATCCAATGTTATAAGAAAAGAGGTATTTTCAGAAGACGATCCTCGACACGTGTCCACTAAACTAGTTCGTAGACGGTTGGTTGAAGGAAAATTGTTAGGAAGGATCGCTAGAAAAGTACCACTACTAACCAGGCAACATAGAGAAAATCGTCTAGCATTCGCTCGCAAATATGGCAGTTGGACTATTCATCAATGGAAAAAAGTTTTGTTTTCAGATGAAACTAAAATTAATTTGATTAATTCCGATGGAAAACGATATGTACGACGACCAATAAACGAGGCTTTGAATAACAAGTACACTAAAAAGACAGTTAAGCACGGTGGTGGAAATGTAATGGTGTGGGGATGTTTCTCAGGGTACGGGATTGGTCCCGTGAGAAAGATTGAAGGGCAAATGGATCAATATCAATACAAAAAGATCTTGGAAGAGACAATGATTCCATATTCCGAGGAAAATTTGCCAATAACTTGGATATTTCAGCATGACAACGACCCAAAGCACACAGCACGCAGCGTTAAAGCGTTTCTTACAGAACAATCCGTGACAGTATTAGAGTGGCCTGCCAATAGTCCGGATTTAAATCCCATAGAAAATTTGTGGCACACTATAAAGACCAACCTGTCGCAGAAACACGTTACTAATATTCATGGACTTAACAGTGCATTTAAAGACGCTTGGAGAAGTATTCCTGTAGAAACTTGTTATAAATTGATTGAATCAATGCCGCGTCGCTGCAAAGCTGTTATTGATAATAAAGGCTACCCTACCAAATACTAATTGTCTAAGGATGTAGTATTTTTAGTATTTTTGCAAAACTATTGGGGTTTTGTTCAAATTAAAAATGATTTAAGTAATGTTTTTTTTGGTGTTTCTAATTAGTTGTCCGGTTTGTATCTCGTTTTTTATTTTGTTATTAATATAACTTTCAGTTTTAGAAAAACAACCGTTGTTTTCTGTTATTAAAATGGTATAACAATGCAATATAATATCCGATACATCGATTTTAATACGTAGGAACACTCAATGATACGTTAAAAATTAGTTCGAAAGGGAATTTGCAATAAAAATATAAACCCAGGTAGGTTTTTCTAATTAGATGACCACCACTGTATACATCTAGCCTATATTATACGATAAGTAAACTGTGAATCCTAGATTACTGAAATAAAATAAAATAAAAAATCAGTCTCTGGTACCCATAGTACTGGATATGCCTAGTTTGGGATCAGTTGACCGTGTGTGATATGTCCGGAATATTTATTTATTATGCATATGTTTTGTTCACAGTTTGATAGCGCGCGCGGCGCCGCGTCGCGTCGACTCGCTGCTGGAGCGGCTGGTGCCGTCGCCGCACTCCGTCATTGTGCACTCGCGCGCCGCCAACACTCCCTCGCCGCCCTCCTCCAACGAGGTACATCTTACAACATTCACTTACACATACCTGGGGCCCAATTCTACTTCCTCTTGTCGTGTCACTGATTCTTTCTTGGCCATCCTGTCTCATATACAATAGTCTATAGAATAGAATATAACTTTATTGTACACCAAAAGAAAAAACACAATCAAGGAAATAAAAATAAATAATAGTGTGACAAAAAGAGGAAAAGAGGTATGGTGGCCCTGAAAAGGGCCTATGACCGTTAATGAAACAATCAATCTAGTGAAAGGATTAAAGTGCTATTAATTCAATGGCTTTAAAATGACACTGGTTCAATGGCAAAATTACCACTTTTATCTACTACTACTTTTACTATCACAGTCGTATATCAATGGCAGTCATTGTGTAACCAATGAGACGACAATCGTAACTGAATGATAATGGCGCGATCATCATCATGCGATTATCATTTTCAAGTCATTGAATTAATAGAATTGGGGGCCTGTCTATTTCACCATCTCTGATTATCGCTACTTGACTGATAAAAAATATCCATTTCTCTCTTTGACATGTAAACAGAAAGAACGTCTTTTTATTCGTCAAGAAGCGATAATCAGAGATGGTGCTAAACCTACTTTTTTCCGATATGAATAAAATTTAGTCTCTCGAGAATAATAGCTTTCTATTGGTGAAAGATTTCCCTTAAGGTGAGGGTTTAATTATTTTATGATTTTTGAATTGTTTATTCTCAATAACCGCAAAACGCACAGTTTTTATTTTTATGACAAAGATAACTTGAGCATTTTATTTACGTAAATCCAAGACAGAAACGCGCTTGGTAAAACTTTTCTCGATAGATTTATTTTTTAAAGTTGGGTCCTCTGCATCAGTTTTTTTGAAAATACTCTGAGACTATCTAACAAAAATAACTTTTTTTTAAATATTTTGTTAGACAATAGCATTGGGTACCTAAATCCAAGACACTTTTTTTAAAAAATAGATAGTTTTTGAGATAATCGATATTTTCTTATATTTCGCTTACGTCGATTAATTTCGAGCGTCTTCTAACGCTTGCTATCTCTTTCCGCATTCAATTACAGTACATAGCGCTGTCACTTTCTTCACTCAGCCCACTCGACAATTTATTATGATTTTTGTATCCTCTTAACATAGTCTTATTATTTGCACTTCAGGATTCAGCGGATTCGTGCGGCGCGCCGCCCGGTTCTAAGCGGAAGCGCAAGCCCGAGCGCACTGTGCGACTGGCGGCGCCCCCCCTCGCGCCCCCCTCCGCGCCCGCCGCCCCCTCGCCCCCGCCCCTCGCGCACCCCCAGCCCGCGCACCCCCCTGAGAGGACTCATGATGCAGGTGAGATTGAAAGCTGTTTACGAAGAGTTTGGTAAGTCAGCGAATTTAGAAGTGCTCTTCTGAGATGCAACGGCCGCCATCATGGATGCCAAGTGGCATGGATTTGATTCCCGCTGCGGGACAAGTGTTTGCATGATCTGCAAATATTTGTACCGATCTGGGTTATACGCCCTGATACCCACTGGTACTCGTACTGATACCCACGCCACAGGGAATCCTATTATGGGGGTCGGAAATCAAGTTTCTAGCTCAATGCATTAAAAAGATATGGCAAATGAATGTTTGTGTGGAAATGGTAAAAATGGAAAACCTCTAGGGTACTTCCAGTTACCTAACAATTCTGAAATTTGGAATGGTAAGAGCTTTCGTGACAAAAATTAAGAGAAAAGTCTAAGATTGACGTGAGCGACCGCAACATATATATTTGTAATGACCCCGTGTAATGGTATGGAACCCTTGGGCGCGAGTTCTCGCACATGACCGACTTAATTTGTAAATTTATCTAATGTATAGTTATTTACTATCTTACTCAGGGCCGATCGAAAACGGAGACACCGAACATGGGAAACTAAACGGTCCGCAGAAGCCACCGACACCTCCGCCTATTGTAATACCAACGCCGGCGCCGGTCGTCAACCCGCCGCCGATCGCGCCGGCGGAGCCCAAATCGCCCTCGCCGCGACCCGACGCCTCGCCCAGAAAAAACGAGGAGACATCGAGAAGAAAAACACGTTCAGGTAACGTTTTCTGCTACACATGTGACAATAGAAGTGGGAGCACTGGTGGAATGATGGTAATCTTCCATCCAAAGGGCGAGGGTTTGAATCCCGGTCGTGCATAAATGGATTTTTCGTTCGGAATTAATGTGCGCTATAGTATAGCGCACATTAATTCCGAACATTAATAGTGAAGAAGAACTGAATATCGGAACGTTGGTCGTCCAGCAGCGAGGTGGGCAGGCGATATCGCAAGCATCGCGGGCCGCAGCTGGATGAGGCTTGCACATGATAGAGGAGAATATGAAATGAATGAATTTTAATGCTGCATTAAGTACCAGCATGAAAATGCTGCTGCATCGAATGATATGCCCCTTTCGGGATTAATATTATGAATCACCTTGTATAGACAAAGATAATAACTTTACTTGCTGTTTAAGTTTTCTTCAAAGTTTTTATCAAATAGAATAGGATAAAGAGAAATTAGTTTATGAAACGAAGAGCGATAAGCAAATTATTAATTTATTTAATAACGAGTATAATTTGATCTGATGCCGTCAACGCAAATTTAATTTGAATTGGAATAAACAAAATGGCACTTAGAAGCCAGGCGAAGGACGAAAATTATTATTAAGAAAGGACGATAAGTTTTGTGTTTTCTAAAAACCTTATGAAATTACTCAGCTTCTACCCAGAGCTTCGCTTACGTAGTATATTGCTATAGTAGAAGCATTTTTATTTTTAACTGGCTAAAAAGGAGGTTTTCAATTCGGGCTATTATATTCATGTTTTTTTTTTTATACAAAATAGGCTAACGTTTGACCACAATCTCACCTGATGTTAAGTAATGATGTGGTCTACGGTGTAGCACGTTTGCCTAGAAGAAACCTATTCACTCTGGTCTTGAAGACACCCAAATTATAGATATTCGGAAACACAGACGCTGGCAACGAGTTCCACTCTTTGGCTGTCCGCATTATAAAGGTAGACGCAAAGCGCTTTGTGCGGCAAGGTGATATATCAACCATGAACGGATGTCGCGTGTCCGTGCGTCTGGTTGTCCGATGATGGAATGGGGATGGGGGGACTAAATCAAAGAGTTCATGTAGGTATGTACACCGAGTACTCGGGAATGACTGGTCCGATTTTGATGTTTTTTTCAATATTGTGTATGGAATGACTCCGAGGTGGTCCCATATAAATTACATTTGTGTGAAAAAGCAATTATTCTATGTCACTTAATAAAACTACATTATCGCTTGACTTCAAAATTTGCCGGTTAATTTTTTCATGGATGATTTTGTTGTTTCGAAAAGTTGTGTGATTGTTGCAATGCAGCTAAAAACTGGCATGTCCTAGACTAGTACCTAAAAATTCGTTTTATTGATTACCACACTGGAAACAATATAGAAAAATATGACACTCAGTAGTGTAAAACAATGGGTGGTCTGATCGCTGAGAGCGATGGAACGACGAGCTCAGCTGAATTAGCTGAAGTAGCAATCTTGTTGCCGAACTTCTCGTGTGTTTAGTAATTAGTTATAAAGGTTATAAAAATACCAAAAACAGGGCATTTGAGAAAGTTTTAGGAAGAAAAAATATATTTTTTTTGCTTTAAATATTGATGGTTTTGATTGAAGTTCTTTGCTTTTGTTGATAGAATAACCCCCTTTCGGGATGATATACATGTTATGAATCACCTTGTATTGTAAAACATATTCCAGGTTCAGCAGAGACGATAGCGGACATAGCGGCGATGATAGCCGGCGGCGGCATCGTGGCGCCTCCCCCCGCGCCGCCGGCTGCCCCCGCGCTCTCCGTGGACAAGCTGCAGAGTGTCCTGGGGAGCCCTGACTCCGCGCCGGAGCCCGAGCGCCGCCGCCACGACGACGAGCCGCAGCCTGAGCGGACGAGTGAGTCTGATGCTTTTTTTTTAAATACAATTATGGTGGCAAGCGTACGGCCAAACTGTTGGTAAGTGGTTACCGTAGCCTATGGACGCTTGCAATAGGCACGCGTTGTCACCGTGAATAGTTTCTTAGACGTTTCATAGTGACCCTAGTGATTTATTGCAATAAACACATATTGATTTTTTTTTGATGGGACTTGAATTAACGAAAATAATTAACCCCTCCAGCGCCAGTGTCGGTAGTAGGGGCCGCGGCGCCCCGACGGCGCGCCGGCTCGGCCTCGGAGGCCACAAATGTACCTGTAGCTTCGCCTTCGGAGGCCAAGTCGGCTGAACCGGATGCGCAGCCAACCGAACCGGCCGCCGCGAGCTTCGTGGAGGTTGAAAATCAACTGGAGAAGATGTTTGCGGGGATTGAGGAGCCGCAAGAAATGGATACTGCTAAAGGTAGGTTATTACAAAACTTTCTGAGTCTGTGGTATTTTTTATACCGAGATAAGCAATTCAACCTGCGTGCCCAGCGCGGTGAGCATGGGCCAATTCTCCCCACATGATAGGAAGTTGCTTTGGAAATCTATCTATTTTCAGCAGTGGACGTCCTACGGCTGAAATGAATATGAGCACTTCTATCTCCGCAAGTTTCATCGTCATCAGCCTGTAGAAGTCCACTGCTGGACATAGGCCTTCCCTCCCCCAAAGAGTTCCATGACGAACGGTCTTTTAAGCCATTTCCATCAACCGACTTCCCGCATCCTTCACAATGTCGTCAATCTATCTACGACATCTACCTCTAGCCATAAAGGTTTGCTGGAAGAAAACTCTTTTTGGGGTTAAGCTCGCCTTTGTGTCATGTCCTTTCATTTAGTTTGTTTTCTGTGTACAATAAAGAGAATAGGATTTACAAAGTGGTACAATATACGCTTCCCATAACAATTAACTGAACCCTTTATTGAAGAAGAATGGAAACTTTTCTCCAGACCCGGCGCCGGCGAGTAAGCGGCGAAAATCAACGGCGACGCGCGGACGCACGGAAGCGCAGACGCGGCGGAAGGGGCCCCGGAAGAAACCTGACGTCAAGCTGCGGAAACCTAAGGAGGCCACGGCGACCAAGGATGCCAAGGAGTACGACTCTGGCAGCAACGCCAGCTCGGGCAAGTCAAGAGGACCTTATATACAAGTGAGTTTATATTACATTATATACCTGAACTAGGCCACGGAAAAAACCCGACGCTTAGTCGAAGTGTAGCATGTGCTGCTATTAGTACATTTGCATAAAGTATGTAGGTACTATGTGATTGAGAAGGAATTGATAAAACCCTTTCTATATAATGGTATCAGAATTTTTTTTTTCTCATTTAGCTATGTCGGTTTCCAGCTTAGGCAAGAGACTTTTTTAAAAGATTTGAATGCGGTACTTACAAAGAAAAACAAACAACGCTGAGATGGGCCGCGGAATACGGAAGAAACATCTAAACCAAGCCACGGGGCCTAGAAGTAGATGCTTCTAGAGTTGAAGCTAGGGCAAATAGTGCAAGCCAGAGGCCCTTACCCGCAGCTCTGAATAGAGCTTGCAGATGACCCGATTGATTGATTGTTGACGTTTCAGTGTGCTACGTTCATTGTGATTTTCTTGAAGTAAACACTTTTACTTTGACATATTCTTCGAATGTTTTTTTTTTCTTTTTTGATGTTTTTCCCCTTTCGGGATGGCTATGGCATCTAGGCCTTACCGCCAAGTCTTACGTTTATTTTTCCTTGTTATTTTTATTCTTTCGTCTTTATTTTTCATCTTATTCATGGTCAAGTCATCGTCAAGTCAAGTTCAGTTTTAGTAAGATATGATGGTGGCTATTTTACTAAAACCTCGAGGGACCTCTTGGCGCCAACTCGAAAAATGACGATACACGCAATCATTCTATTTCACTTCACTTGTGCGGTTTACTCAAACAATATGAAGCAAAACACCACCATAATTACACAATATTATTCAATTTAACACTATAGTTTTGTAAAATAAATTGAGAGCACAACATAACTTTTTTTTTTGTACAACTGTGATGGCAAACAAGCATGCGGCCCACTTGTTGGTAAGCGGTTACCGTAGCCTATGAGCGCTTGCAATAGCCAGAGGCATCACGCACGCGTTGCCGACCCCGAACACCTCCCTCCTAAAGAGCTCTGGCAACCTTACTCGCTGCAGGAACACAACACTATTTGAAACAAATAATGTTATTTGGCTGCGATCTTCTGTAAGGCGGAGGTACCTACCGCCTGGGGCGGGCTGCTCCAATTTAGAATGACAAAACTTCGCAAGTTCCCGCCAAAAAGTATCTTGGAATATTTAGAATGAGAAAACTTGGCAAGTTCCCGCCAAAAAGTATCTTGGAATATTTAGAATGAGAAAACTTGGCAAGTTCCCGCCAAAAAGTATCTTGGAATGATGTACGTTTCAGATCCGCGGCGGGCGCGCGGACGGCTCGCCCGTGTCGGTGTGCGTGATGAACGCGAGCACCGGCGAGGAGGAGGAGCGGCCGCGGCGCCGCGACGCGCGGCCCGAGGCGCGCCGCCGCGGCCTGCACGCCTCCACGCTGGGCCTGCGCTACGACGCCGCCACTCGCGACCTCACCTGGCTGTGCGCCTTCTGCGCGCGCCCGCCGCACGCCAGCGGCCTGGGCGACCTGTTCGGCCCATATCCCGTGGATACGGACATGGATGAGTACAGGTAATTGTAGTCACCCCGTCAAACACTAGTCAGAATCTATGAAGTTCATCATCATCAGCCTGATGAAGTCCACTGCTGAACATAGGCCTCCCCCAAAGAGTTCCATGACGAACGGTCTTGAGCCTTTTCCATACACCGACTTCCCGCAACCTTAACAATGTCGTCGGTCCAACGGGTGGGGGGCCTTCCAACACTGCGTCGTCCGGTTCGTGGTCGCCACTCGAGAACCTTTGTTCCCCAACGGTTGTCGGTTCTGCGAGCTATATGGCCGGCCCACTGCCACTTCAACCTGCTAATTCTGAAAGCTATGTCGGTAACCTTGGTTCTTCTACGGATTTCCTCATTTCGGATTTTATCACGCAGCGAAACTCCGAGCATAGCTCTCTCCATGTATGAAGTTGCTGTAACCTAATCACCAGTGATCGGAATTATGGGAGCTAAAATAGAGTTCCTTACTACAACAATTTTATTCGGCCGAAAATTGGAACAATTATCACAGTAAGCAAGTACATTTAATGTTAATAATATTGTGAACGAAAAGGAAATTAATTTGTTTTAAAATAATACGAGTCGTACTACTGTTTTTTGAAAACAAAAACAGAAAATTAGTTCGATAGTTGTTTTACTGAATTCACTTTAGATGTACTTTAGTAATGTCCCGAAAACTGAGACAATTGGGCCAAAAAAATATTAAGTCCTAAGGCGTCTCCACATGCCTCTGTTATTTTTCGAGCAGTAGGTATTTTAGCTCCCATAATTCCGATCACTGCTCATCACCTACAACTACTACATGAGCCTAACCATAGATTAGTAAGAAGTTCTTTGATTGAACTGTTACACACACACTCTGATGTGGACTTTTATTTGACTTTGCAATATAAGTTACCAAAGCGTTGAGTTATATTATCAGATTGTATGCAATCAACAATCGGGTCATCTGCAAGCTCTCTTCAGCGCTGTGGGTAAGGGCCACTGGCTACTATTTGCCCTACCTTCAACTCTAAAGACAAGCTAGCTCTAAAGTTACATAGCTTTGCATGTCTCTTCTTTATTTGGTGGCTGATCTCAGCGTTGTTTGTTTTCCTTTTCTTTAAGACTCCTAAGGAGGATCTCTCAGGGCAGGGTGTTCAGGGTATTGAATGCGATTGTTACGTTCTGGAGTGTGACGGTGGTATTATTTGTTGCAGAGCGCTGGACGAGGGCACGCGGCGGCGCGCGACGTGCGCGGTGGGTGCGGGAGGTGCGGGCGCGGGGGGCGCGGGCGGCAGGTGCGAGGCGTGGCTGCACGCGGAGTGCGGCGTGTGGGCGCCCGGCGTGCTGGCGTGCGGCGCGCGCCTGTGGGGGCTGGCTCGCGCCGTCTGGAGCGCCGTGCCCGCGCGCTGCCGGCACTGCCCGCGCGCCGCCGCGCCGCTCGCATGCAGGTAACCTTGTAGCGGGGGCCGGGGGGGCAGGGGGAGGGACGTGCGGCGCCGCTCGCATGGCACACGCAGCGGGGGAAGGGCGGGGGGGAGGAATGCCCGGCGTGCTGGCGTCCGGCGCGCGCCTGTGTGCGCTGTAAACTTGTTATGTAACCAACTTACTTAACTACGTTTGTTATTTTATTATTTTTGTAGGTAGGTATACCCCTAACTTCAAATTTGTCATGATATAGACATTTACAACACATCTGCCTCTTCCATCAAGAGGCTTCCTACAATAGAGTTCTGTTAGGATACTTAATTAGTATTATTCATTTTGCTTTTAACTTGTGTGTATTTTAATTTTTTTTTGTATAACTTCATTTGAGAGTCTTCTACTTATAATAAGCATGCTGTGTTCTCACCTAGAAGGGCGTACACGAGTGTATGATTTACTTCTCTATTAACTAATGTAATATTATAGTGTTACACCCAGTTTTGAGAACCAATAAAAAATAAAAATAAAAATCTATGCCCTACTTATCTATTTCCACCTACTTGCCAACAGACAGTATAAGGTTCTTGTTGTCTTTTTGTCTCCCTATCTTTATTCGTCTTTTAGTGTCGTCTATATGTGTTTTTCAAAATAAACTAATTTAATTGTTGTATTGCAGTGGGCGAGCGTGTCCGGCGCGGGCGCACCTGCCGTGCGCGCGCGAGCACGGCTGGCGGCTGAGCGAGGAGGACTTCCGCGCGCTCTGTCCCGCTCACTCCGAGCACTGCGCGCCCACCTCGCCGCGCGCCGACCAATGATGAGCGCTCAGCGACCGCGCGCAATACGACTCGCACCGCACACTTATCTAGCGCGACTCCCAAACCGTCGACGCACTGATACGACAATGAACCTTAGTGTTTAAAGCTGACACCCAAGCCGTTGACTCACTGATACGACGGTGAACTATCGGTGACGTGAATCTCCGCGGTCAAGCACGCTCGACCCTGTTTTACCGAGGACAAGTAAGCGCGAGTCGGACGAGAATCTCCGCGGTCGAACGCGACCACGCCGGAGGAACAACCGGTTTCAGTTCGTGATAGTTTTACTACCTTTTATGAACTAAGTGTACCATGTAGATATGACTCGAAGCTACTTAACCCCGCATCCTTTTGTTAGTTGTACAGATATTGAATAATGCATTGAAGAATTTATCCATGTGTTGTACACGATTATATGCTCGTCCGAGTTTAGTGAATGTCTGTAAATATAGTTGTATTGTACATAATATGATCTGGACGCAAGGGAAAGCTGTGTATAAATAACGAAAGGTCGTCGTGTGACAGACATTAGTAGTTACTTCAGTATTTGTTAGTGAATTTTGAAATCTATACTCAGAGTGAGTTGAGTTAACGCATATTTTATTAATATGAAAGTGAGGCAATTGTACTTTAGTCCGAGACATCGCTCGGGCGAGAGGCTGGTTAGTTGTAATGAATTCAATATGTTCTCGACCATTTTTCAGTATTTTATGAGCAGTTTTTTTGAAGAAATATATTTTTTTTCTAACAATGATTTCAGAGGAGCGTATTTTATTCATTAAATATTTATAGTAATTTCCATGAAGTTATGACAATGCAGTTACAATGAAAGGTTTAGCTAAATTAAGATGTTGAGTATATATTTTTATGTAAAATACAACTGTTCAGTTGCCATTTTCGTAGAAGGAACTAGTCTAATAAATAGTGTCTTGTGATTTTTAAAATTTATGAAATTGTTTGGGATCTATGAAAGTTTTACAATTACAATTCTAGCTTTGTAAAGAGTGAATGCGACACCACGCTGCATTGTTAATGAATGAATTAATAAATAAATATTACACAGAGTGGTGTAGATCTTATAATAATGGTTATTTATACCGTCAAATTTACGCTTAAATTTTAAGTGAGATTGTACAAATGTTTAGCGCGCCTCGATGGCAGCCATAGGTAATTTCTAGATGTTTCTCATAACTAATTAGTTAGATTTTAGATTGTATTGAATAAATAATTATTATTGTAATGCACAAGCGCTAGCTCGCCTAGTCTTACTTAGGTACAGAGTCCCGAGTCCGTAAAATCTATGAGTTACTCACTTCACCGTGAGACGTGAAAAGTGAATAGCTTGATGGTTTTTGCTGAGGCGCTTTTCGTGACACCACACAAAAAACGGTAAACTATTCACTTCTCACGTCTCTCGGTGACTAGTAAGTACGACCATTACGGATTCGGGCCTCAGAATGTGAACCAAATGGTGGCGCATGATTCACGCTACACCGTGACGGGACCGGCCCAAGTCGTAGACAACAAAAACAAAACATGTTTATTTCAAAAACATACATAAAGTAACATTTAGTTGGTTCTAAGTCTTGACGTCTAGACGGACATATTTAAAGGAAAAAAATCTGCTTAGGTTACGGGCCCGGCCGAATTAGTTCATTCAAAACTTTACTGATCTTTAACCATGAGATGAAGGTCTGGACACGTTGTAGTGTGAATCAATCGACAAGATGTATCTACTGCTATGGTCAGGTAGATATTCTTGAAATTAGACTTCGGATACAAAAGATCAAACGATCCAGAGTAAGAAGGCTTTGGCCTATTAGCTGTGTTCAGTGAAACAATCAAAAATACGCGTCAAACATTTGAACAATTTCACAAAGAGGTAACTGGATGTATCTTCATTTACCTGAAGTGCGGTGGCAGAATTATCTTGTACCTACTTTAATTCCAGTGGTTATGAAAAATAGACTTTATCTAGAAAATGTTAAGGTACAAATTTATCTTAGGGAGATCCAGGCCAGTCAAGTGATTTTAATGAAATTATTGGTACATTGAACAAGGCGCAAGGCATCAGATCACAGCAACCCAAAACCTTCGTATTTGTAAATGGTGTACGATTTTTTTATCACTTACGGCAAATTATTACTTTATTAAGTATGTAATAATTGTTATAAATTATATTTATCATGACATTATAAGCAAATTGAAATACAACATGTTTAAAATGAAAATATATTTTTTTATTGTAGCTACTTAGGCTATTCCCAATGTTAGTTACAAACACTTGCGCCCGAATACTGAAAAGATGTCTCAATTATTTGAGACGCGCCGTTATCGTTCAGAATTGTATACACAAACATCAATTAGATCACCACTTATATATATATATATTTTTTTTTTGATGTTTTTCCCCTTTCGGGATGGCTATGGCATCTAGGTCTTACTGCCAAGCCTTGCGTGTATTTTATCATGTTTAATTTTCTTACGTTAGTCATGGTCAAGTCACCGTCGAGTCAAGTCAAGTTCAGTTTTAGTAAGATATGATGGTGGCTATTTTACTAAAACCTCGAGGGACCTCTAGGCGCCAACTCGAAAAATGACGATACATGCAATCATTCTATTTCACTTCACTTGTGCGGTTTACTCAAACAATATTACGCAAAACACTACCATATTCACACAATATTATTCAATTTAACACTAGTTTTGTAAAATAAATTGAGAGCACAACATCACTTCGCAAGTTCCCGCCAAAAAGTCATCTCACCACTTTTATTTAAGTGACGTTTCCGTATCCGGGCGTTGGTTACATAAACTAGCTAACTAATCAAGACCATCACAAGCTTTGGACCTATTTACATGGGGCAACTGTGCGATTCTCGCTTTGTGGAGAATCGCCTGTAAGATTCTCGCGTTCAGTTTAAACGTTTCGCTCCAGTAATAAGCAAAGTCATTTTACGATTACCTATGTCAAAGTTTTCCCGAAATTTTAAGAAAAATTATTTTAAAAATCGTAGGTTTTCTTAATTTTAATAAAAATATTTTCATGAATTAATATCACCTTCATAATTGCTATAAATCTGACACATCAACTTCGCTAACGTGCAGTTTGCAGTCATAAAACGAGCACGTAGCGAGATAATCGTTCTCATGGCACCAATCCGCTCCATACGCAATACTCTCGTGCTCCCTGTACTCCGCTACGATAGAATCGCCCTTCAGAAGTCGGAAGCCCCCGTACATACAAGCAGCCACGACCAGGTCTGCCTTGGGGTTCCATTTCAACCGCCATACGCCCCCGCCGACTGCCGTCTCTGTTACGCAAGATTTCATCTTACGCGCGTCCCATGAACGGACTTTTTCGTCGTAACTGTAATGGAAGAGAATGTGTAACGCCTCCGCCCGCGGCTTCGCACGTGTGGTACCTACATAAAACGTAGCCTATATGCTATTCTGGGTAAATAACTCTATCTTACCACCACCACCCGACGGTACTGGCGGCGCTGCGGCTGCGCGCGCCCAACGACTACTTGGGCCTCCGCCGCCGCCCCGCCATGCTGGAGGTACCCAGCTGTAGGACCAACCTACTTAAGTTTTCTCCCGCCCGTGTCACTCGCTATCTATTTACTCAATATTCTGTCCCAAAACAGTGTAGACGTGTTTTACCAAAACCTGCCGAAAGCCATGGAAATGGCACAGCTTGTCATTGAGACAAAATATATTAATTAGTGTTGTTAATAAATTAAGTTAAGTAGGTACCTAGATATAACATCGCCTTAGGGCTTAATAAAAAAACCTGTTATGATGTTGTTATCTTAATAAATAAATCTTTTACAAGTTTCAGCGAAATCGGTTGAGTAAGAGGTTACGGCGGGATTGAACAACCAACATCCTCACAAACTTCCGCATTTATAAAATTAGTAGAAAGGATATACAGGACATAATATATGTATTATCGCCTGCCCTGTTTTACACGGCTTAATGTTTGTAAGGAATGAAAAAGTTACCCATAAAACTGGAAAATACGAAAAATAATGAATATGCATTCTATGGCATTTTCAAGACAAGTACTGCCGCAAGTAAGCCTGATGCACCTATATAACCTACCAATGACGCCTCGCGAGTGAAACAGCACGTGCATAGCTAGTTATAAGTACCTACCTAGCTAGCTAAAAATAAAGCCAATCGCCCACCTCCCCGTCAACAAATAATGCTCGACGTCCATATGACTCCGCACCGCAGTGACTCCGGCCTCGTGGCTCTTGTTGGTCGCTACCACGCCGTCTGGCACTCTGGCGTCATAGCTCTTGAACAGGCAGTCGTCTCCACCTGAAATCGTTGATGGAATTATATTTGACTGCCCTCATAGCTCAGTTGGTAGTAACTCTGCCTTCTGCGCTAGAGGTCGCGGGTTCGATTCCCGCACTGGACAAACATTTGTGACTAACACAGATGTTTGTTCTGTGTCTGGGTGTTAAATATATATCTATTATGTATATCAGTCTCTGGTACCCATAGTACAGGCTATGCCTAGTTTGGGATCAGTTGACCGTGTGTGATATGTCCGGTTTTTTTTTTTTTTTTTTTTTTTTTATCCTACCTGCTCGTCAATGGCATATTATGTGTCATGCAAACCTTTCCTAAAGTAAGTCATAACAGCCCTACGGTCTAGCCGGGTCATAATGTTGTACTGAATTTCATAATTTCCCATGGGACATAATGTGATTTGAATTTGGAATGCAACCCATGTAGTTGTTCTTGATCGAGGTTGGTTTCAAAAATGTTTGGGTGCAATGAGATTTTATTCTAATTAGGCTGTATGTTAACATTTTCTTTGCACTGCCTACAAATTAAAAAAAAGAAAACATGAAATCTTTTTTACGAAATTCATTTTCACCCGCGCACGAAGAAGGATTTATTCGAATGTCGAACTGACCACTACAGAATAGACTTCAAAAAAAGAAAAAAGGCGCCAAGCGCTCAAACTGCTGTGCTGTTATCTACACCGAAATCCAGTTTCGATTCAAATAAACTTTTTAAAAATGTCAAGTGACGACGACAGTGATTTTGATTCGACTCCAGAATGCATACAATCTGAAGCCTCTGGTATAGTTGGAAACTTACTTCCAGAAAAATCATTTCTTTCTACTTAACAGTCATTGTTTTCAATTGCCTCGCAGAAAGTATAAAAAGTAGAGTATGCATCGCGGGCTTAAATGTGTATTTGTCTTGGGCGATCTTGAACCCCTCGTACTCAGGATTCTTGCCTTAACTCCCTCGCTCCGCTCAGGAGTTAACCATAGAATCCTTCGTTCTCGGGGTTCAATATAGCGCCCTTGACATAATACACTACTTTAAGCCCTTGTTGCATAATCTACTATTATAAGCATCATACACATGTGTACGAAAGGAGCCTTTAATCCTTGCGCTTCACTGATTCTTTCATCGATGGTCATAGGCCCTTTTCCGCGCCACCATACCTACCTCAACCTGCTGACCTCATACAGGATGACTAAGAAAGAATTACTGACACGACAAGCAAGCATCATAGGTAAAATCATACATAATATCACGCCTGCCTTTGTTTTTAAGCGCAATAGGTACCTACGTTCCGCAGTGATAGCCCTACGGCTATCATCGATAGCATATCGATGATGATGATGGAAGTTATTTTTTTTTATACAACAGAGGTGGCAAACAAGCTTACGGCCCACCTGATGGTAAGCGGTTACCGTAGCCTATGAGCGCTTGCAATACCAGAGGCATCACGCACGCGTTGCCGACCCCGAACCCCCTCCCCCCCTAAAGAGCTCTGGCAACCTTACCGCAGGAACACAACACTATTTGAAACAAATAATGTTATTTGGCTGCGATCTTCTGTAAGGTGGAGGTACCTCCCCAGGCAGGCTGCTCCAATTCAGAACGAGAAAATCTCGCTGTGCCCTACCTCCTCCTTCAGAAGAAGTAGGTTGGTGTACATACCTGAATAAAATAAATCCATGTTCCAGTAATTAAATGCAGCAATCCAAGCTTCGAACCCGTGGGTCTTCCACTTCCCAGTCTCTTCCAAACCTTCGGCTACCTTCAAAACGGTCACACAGCCTGACGAATCGCTGACGATCAGCCTAGGCTCTTCCGAATAAGTTTTATTCGTCGACCAATCAAGTGACAGCGCCAAAATGTCCTGACCAATCACATGATCCATCCACAATTTCAAACTCAACGCTCCATCTTCGTCCCAAAGCTGGTAAAGTTGTACAGTTCCAATGGAAGTGACTACAGCCAGAGTAGGACGGTCTTGAATTCTGTGATAGCACCATTTCTGGTCTAGGACACCTGACGTCGCGATGGTCTGGATAGGAGATAGTTCTGTTGTGGTCTCATCGATGGTGAAGAGGTATATTTTGCCCAGTCTCGTCTGCTTCTTTGTTGATTCATCTGGAATTAACGAAAGCAATCTGATAATGGCCGGATTATTTTCAGGGCTCTTAGAATAATTTGCTATCATGCTCCCAGTTTGATTTGTGGGCCACTGTAGAAACTTTACACACAAAATCTACCTACGGCGCAACGCGTCATCGCTGTATCTGCCAGATAAACTATTACGTTATTTATGACTTATTCTCGAATTATAGAATAGAATAAAATATGTTTATTCTATGTTTCGGTAATTGTTAGTTATATTTATCCACCCTAATAGACTTTGAGAACTGATAGTGCTTCAACATTTGGTGACCCCGACGTGATGCGCGGTAGGACACAGCGAGATTTTCTCGCTCTAAATTGGAGCAGCCCGCCTAGGGTTCCTACACCTTACAGAAGATCGCAGCCAAATAACATTGTTTATAATAGCGTTGTGTTCCTGCGGTAAGGTGCCAGAGGGGGGTTAGGGTCGGCAAAGCTTGCGTGATGCCTCTGGTATTGCAAGCGTTAATTGGCTACAGTAACCACTTACCAACAGGCTTAGGTAAGCTTGATTACCAGCACCTTAGTTGTATAAAAAAAGCCTTCTTAGCAGTGGAAACGTACGCACCTTCGTTCTCAGCGAGCTGGTAGGTGCCAGTGACGAGGAGATGTCTGTAGGGCTCCACGGGACACCACTCCGTGGAATCCGCGCTGCTGCCGGTATGCCAATGCCATCTGGTACTCCATTTCACAGCCATCTGGCCGAATTGGAAACGAAAATTGAACTTAAAAACTAAGAATAAAATTACGCTTGTTCCATGAAATACGGGCTAGAGCTTCTCTACAATACTATACAATAACTATAAACATTCCATTTTCCCTGGGGCCCTAGTGTGAGTTCTCGTAAGTTGACACTTTTCAATTTTCGACCGTGAAATGTGTATCTGTAGATTACCGTTGTATGGAGTCAGGAAAAAGGACCTCTTCAAAAACAAGTCGTAAAAAGTGATAAGCCACGCCAAACTTCCACTATGGCTTCTGTCTAAGGCCTGAAAAAAATATTTGGGCATGGAAATAGAAAGGGATTATAGAAACAAAGTAATAAGGATTCACCAGAAATCCTACATCACAGAGTTTTTTTTGGTTTGGGATGGAAAACTGTAAAGAGGTAGCTACGCCCGTAGAAAATTATCTTAAGCTAGAAAAAGAAACTGACCCAAATCAATTTACAAATAAACCATATAGAGAGTTGATAGGTTGCGAAAAAAGTGTCGAAAAAAGTGATAACCCACGCCAAACTCCCACTATGGCTTCTGTCTAAGGCCTGAGTCAGTAATGTTCGCGAGTTACTCACTAGTCACCGATGAGTGGTGAGTGGTGAAAAACACCTACTAATTCCCCTAACGGAGTTATGTGATCGCGTTAATCGTTAATAACAAAGAATCGACACCATCATTGTCTAGGTAGGTCACCTAGACAATGATGGTGTCGATTCTTTGTTCCGTAATCCTAAACTAACTTAATAATTTGAATTCCTTGGTGGCGTAGTGGGCGAGTGCCCGTCGAGAGAGTCGAGAGAGCATGGGGTGCAGGTTCGATTCCCGCTGCGGTACAAATGTTTGTATGATCTATAGGGATTCTGAAGCAATTAAAAGAGCATTTTTAATTAGACCCATTTATTATAATAAAAATATGTCCATACACGAATAATACGGCGGCAGACTAACGCTACGCATCGAACAGTTCAGTAAAATTACAGTAAATACACTTTAAATTACTTTACCTAAATTTGTACTGTTTTGTGGTTCACCTCTTACATTTACTTTGAGACAAGGAGCAAGGGAGAAAAAGCTCTTATTTAGTAGAAAGATTTATGTTAGATCGCACAGCAAGACATTTTCACTGGCCAACATTGCTTAGGACAAAACTTTTACATTTACGCAGTTCAATCAGAATTATGCATTTCCACAACTATTCATTCTCTTGTCAAAAAACTTGGTAAATTACCGCATTCAGATAATGAATGAAGAAATAAGCTCAAACAGCGTGTCATCTGAAATTTATTTCAAAATGATCCTTATACCTTAGGTATACTGAATAAAGTCTATTTTGAGTTTGACTTTTATGAGCTTGCTACGAGTATATCATACGCTCTCAAATATCAAACTTAAAATTAACTTTCATCAGTAGACTTAAGGATCATTTTTAAACATACCCGACCAAAGCCGCGGGTGGAAGCCAATATAATAATACTGGCTTCCACCCGCGGCTTCGGTCGCGTGGTACCTAGATATAAAACCTATATTCTAGGTACAGAACTCTGTTGGAACGAAATCGGTTGAGCCGTTACGTGGTTGAACAACAAACATCCAAACATCCTCACAAACTTTCGCATTTATAATTTTAGTAGGATAGTAGCATGGGAAGGTTTGTGAGGATGATTGGATGTTTGTGGTTCAATCACGCCGTAACGGCTCAACCGATTTCGATGAAACTTGGAATAGACTTCTTTACCTTGAATAGCATAGAGGCTACTTTTTATGCAGGTATCACGCGTGCGAAGCCGCGTGGGAAACTAGTTTATATTAGTATGATTTTAACAAGCTGTCCATCACTCAGCACCTTCTAACATAAACCGTCCTTTAGCATAAAACAGGATTACCTAATTACAAAAATTCCACGGTCTTAGCTTTCAAGAATAAGAATGATATTTTAAATCTAAGTATACCTTCTTTCCAATCGTATACACAACGCACCGACATGACATGCCGGCCTCTACTAATTAAATTCATAATTATTAGTACAACACCTACGAAAATGATCAACAAACACGCCACAGTGCATACGAAACTATAAGAATGCTACCAAGGATAATAAAATTGTCTTTGATGCTACTACTCAGTTTAAAACGGTTTTGAATCAGTTAAGTTAATGCTAAGTTTAAGTTTAAAATAATTATCCTGGTGTAAGACAATGTGATTCTTAATATGTATACTATCCCGACAGGGGCTTTTTCTACAACCAATTGGCAATTGAGTTTGTTCCACAACTTTTGGCAATTCGTCATTTTTCATTGAAAAAACTCTATGCGAAAATCAGCTGTTTTGGGGTCAAATCAGCTGTTTTCTCTCTTGTTATCAACTTCTCTTACGTTAAGTTGTAATTATACTGATGATATAAATACCAAAAATAGCTAATTAGAGAAAGTTTGCGAATTTTTTTTTAAAAATTAAAATGAAAATCTTGATGTTTATTTTCGCTAATATAATATCTTTTTGTTGACAGAATAAGTCGCTTGCGGGATGGTATACATGTTATGAATCATCTTGTTTAAGCAATTCAAAGTATTATGATTTAGAATTGTGTATTATATAAAGTACAAAGCAAGTGTCATAATTATACTGATGTCATGCATGACATACAAGCATGGTTTGGCGTGGTTTTAAAATTATGACTAAATTAGCTTTTTGATAGGATTAAAGATCTACAATTTCCTAGTCTCCTAGAAAATCTAAAACGTAAAAAACACCAAGCAGCAGACATTACAGGAATTACAATTACAATAACATTTAAGTACATTTTATTCTATAATGGTAACTTACAAGTTTAATAAAATGTTTAAAACTATATCGTAAATATTTCCTTAACAGTAGACTACTCCTAGAAGTATACTTGATGGCTTCTGGGCCAATATAACTATTGTTTGGTGATACCTGAACTGCTATTTTAAATCGCAAGAGATTCAATATTGGGCTCAAAAATATTTCCGGCACTCTAGTTATTTGATGAATGATTTTTTTTTTTTAACTATGTAATAAGGTTTTGCTGTACCTTGCTTGTAATTGATGAATGATTTGTTTTTTTAACTATGTAATAAGGTTTTGCTGTATCTTGCTTGTTGATGAATGATTTGTTTTTTTAAACTATGTAATAAGGTTTTACTGAACCTTGCTTGAAAATTTCTTCGCCATGATTTGAAATAGCAGTATGCATGCATCTGTTTCTCACGGATAGATTTAAACACACGCTTCCTTTAAGGAGATACAATATTTAAAAAATACATAGATTTAAAAATTTTGTGGAACAACTGAAGTAAAATAATTCACTTTGATGGGTAACAATACTTACCAGTATACTACATTGGCCCACTTATGTATTAAATTGTAGAAGGTGAAATGCACCTTAGAAACATTTGCCGGTATTTCAACATTTCAGCATGAAGTATTACAACTAAATTATATACAACTTAAAATCTATCAAAACCAAATTACCAAAAATCAGTGAGCACATTTTCTTACATGCTATGCACACAAAATGAGGTCAATTTGTTTATGACTTTGTTTTGAACCACAATACATTATTTAACTAATAATATCAGTAAGATATTGCTTAGAGGACTCATAGTTTGAGAAAATCTTGGGAGTTATGTTTTTTCCTTCAAGAACACTCTGTCAGACAATGCTAACTGTACATATATTATGTTGGGATCAAGATTGTATCTAGCTCATGTAGGCATCCTACAATTGTTCATTATAGTTCATAACAAATAACAGAACTACTGATTATTATTTTCAATGCGGTGCACCGATAAATCTTTTATTATTATCAGCTATTGTAAACACATTTATAGAAATTATGCCACATTTTATATTAAAATTGCATAAAAATATTAAATATAGGATATTTTGTAGTATGAGGTAGATGTTCACAATAAATGTATTGATCACAGCCTGTTATCATTCAGGACACAGTTGTAAAACACTTTCTTTCAATATTCCAGTTATAAAGACAACTGACTAAAATACATTCCATAATTTACGACGTCAAATGCTTGTGTCAAGTCAATGCGCCTATTAGCTCCGAACCTAGGACCATCTGTCTATTATTTTAGAATCAGTTCCAACTAAAAGAAAGCATACAAACCCATAATTTTAGATGAGAACAAAGCTATTGATATTGTTATATGTTTATGTGGATTTCTAATAAGTATTTGAGGACCCTGTCAATATAAAATATCTTGAATTTCAGCTTGCAATGAGTTTTAACAAAGAACTGGTAACATTAACAAGTGTTCATTCTGAATTAGCTAAGTTGATTCATTTGCCATTACATCTTCTATGTTTACTAAAAATTGACTGTGACATAATATCCTCTGCTGAACTACTGCCGTGCAGACCTCTCAGTTTCGATGAGACACTCTCGAACGAGGATACGAGCATGTACAATGCCACGCTTCAGACGTTCGGCAGAGCTGCGGCTACCGGAATAGCTAGGTCTCACTTCCTTACCCATCTCTTCAATAACAGCTAGGAGCTGAGCATACTTCGACATCCCGTTGTCCTTATCTTTGCCGACAGATGAAGGGGACGATGCTGGTACTGTGGATATGGTAGCATGGCTGTTTCCACCATGGGTCAAATCTTTGTGCATATTTTTTCCACTCATGGGTATCGCCGTCACAGTGACGTCACTCAGTTTAGACTCAACAGCCTGGATGTCCATTGCCTCCATCACTACCTGAAAAAGACATCGATAAGGTAATCTCTATGCAAGTATTAGATACCTACAGCAGACACAAAAGTAAAACTGAATACTTACCGCAACTAGAAACTAGGGTATAAAAACGAGAACCGAGATCACTATACGCGGGCTGTACGCGAGCGGTAACAAAAAAGAACAGAAAATCAAGCAATAGAGGACATACCTAATCCGTTTACTTGAGGGCTCTTGGACGTCGGTCGTATTTCAGATCGTCCTATTAGATATTGTAAGATAGCTTTGATTCATGGACTGAAAAGCGGCAGATTGTGTTGAAATAACACCAAATGCAAATGAGTTTCGTAGATACAACCCGTATTTTACAAACAACAAACAACTCAACAAATCAATCACTTCAATCAGCCACTTTCTTTGACAATTTGTTTTTTTTTCTAATTTCTATTCAACAGAAGTACTCTCTGACAGTAGCAAGCCCGCACGCGCTGGCTACGCATTGCTCGGTTCGGAACCAAAAGAACCAGAAATGAGATATAAATCTGTCAAAAGAGTAACTTTTTGTGACAAATGCGTGAAAAACAAAGCTAACGTCAAATATTGCGTCAGATACAACAAACAGTCGAAAGTCAAAGTTGTCAAAGTCAACAAAATAGCTAATGGCATGCCTCGGGGCTCGGCTCTCCGATTTATTTTAAATTATTTACCGTATTGAATTGGATCGCGGTCCGTGGATTCGCGGAAGTATACATACAAAGCTCTACGCAACATCTCTCAAATTCTCATCTGAACAAGTTCTTCGGCCGGTACTGAAACTTGCAATCAAACCAGACAGATCATGTTTCACGATGGACTTTAAATGAATGTAAATAAAACAATAAGCGGTCAAGTGGTATCTCCGCCCACAGCGGTGGTGTCGAGCATCGAGGATCATGCGAATCGGATTAGTGGAATTGTATTGTCTGGCTGAAGCATCCCGGGTCGCGTAATGTCGGGTGAGGGCGAGCGGGCCTCGCGCCCTAGTTCACTGCAGCTGGAGGCGCCCCCGCCCGAGCGCGAGCCCCTGCAGTTCGACGTGCAGCTCATCGGCGCCCCGCCCGAGGTCGAGCAGCTCGTCAATAACATCAAACAAGTGGCTGAGGATTTTCTATATCATTGGAAAACTTTCCCTATTGGTAAGAATGCGCTCAACTTTCTTTGTTTATTAGCATAAATATTCGACATAATTCCTTTTTTTAAGAAATAGTTAAATCTTGCAAATTACATTGATTGATCGCAATACATACTTTTTATAAACCTACACTAATATTAAAATGAGGTAAGATTTGATCGTTTGTATGTAGGAAGGAGGTAATGTCTGAAACTACTGAACCAATTCCAAATTATTTTTTCTCAAATAGAAAGCTACTATCCCTGTGTAACATTGGCTATATTTTATTTTGATATAACTTACTTTTCATTCCGAAAACTCAATATTTGTTAATCAAGTCTGATGAAAATCACCGCTTGGCTTAGATCTTAAATAACTATTTTCTTATCGGTCTGGCCACAGACAGAGAAAATTCCTTACCACAGAATAATAATTAATAATTTACCAAGGCTTTAAAGTTTATTTTTAGGACAAAATCCATTCTGAAATAAAGATTGTCATGCAAGTAGGGCTCGCGTAGGGACGTATGTATGTAGATGTAACGCATGGTTTGGTTTTGCAGCTTTATCTTTTTCTTTTGAAACAACAATGATGGCTATTATGTTAGGTTAAGATAATACATCAGAATCTACTCCAATGTAGGTATCTGATATGTTATGTACCATAGGTTTTCTTACTTTCTCATGTTATCTAATACTTCTCATCTACCTATATACCTACCTGTTCTTATGAATTCCATAAAGCCATAGGTACTAATTGTGTTTGCTATAAACCAGTGTAGGCATACCATATAATTGACCTATTTCGAGTGCTCTACTTGTCCCTTTGGCTTTTGTAATTACTACAGTTCTACCGCCATCGCGTTTCACCGGGCCGGGCAATAAACCCTCAGACATCATCATCCCACCGCCTTGTGATGAGCTGGATGCAGCTGCACTCGATGCTGGCATCGAGCCCCAGCCGCTGTCTCCCAAGCAACTGTACTCCATTAGGGATAAGGGGTAAGCCTAGTACGGTATTTTTCTAATCTACTTCAATCTATGAAGACAAAAATATGTGATCCATGGAGACCAAGAGATGTGATGCGTTTTAGGGTGCGTCCACAAATGCGCCGCCCGCGCACAGTTACTGCAACAGCTCGTGAGATCCGACTCTTACGATCAAATTGCATTAGAGATGCGCGCGCCGCTCATGAACTTTTGCAATAATGTAGATGTGGACTCTACCTTAGACCTAAAATTATTTGTTTTAATAAAGTCCATCAGCCAGTTGAATATCAAAGTGTACAAAACATCAACTTAGGTGCTAATTCAAGTAAATTGAAAGCACTTAAACAAAGGAAGTGGTCCCTACCATGCTCATTAATATCATGTTTGTGTTCAAACTATTCTATACTAACTGTACAATGTGCTGTGGGTCTCACATGCATGATTAATACACATTGTCACTTGTGTATACAGACAGTTCATGTCCCACGGTTTTGCTATAAAACAACACATCTGGATGACTTTTTGTAGCAAGACTCTCTAATGGGATTGAAAGTAATTGGGATACAAAATAAAGATCAGCTCCTAAAATAACTCCCAACTTGAAAACTAATAAATTGACTGGCCCCATAGCTCAGTTGGTAGTAACTCTGCCTTCTGCGCTGGAGGCCGCGGGTTCGATTCCCGCACTGGACAAACATTTATGTGATGAACACAGATGTTTTTTCGGTGTCTGGGTGTTAAATATGTATCATAATAGATACATATTTAACACCCAGACACCGAACAGTATATCAGTCTCTGGTACCCATAGTGCAGTTAATAAAGGATTTGATTTGAACACCCTTCAAAAAAACGAATACCAATTGCCCATATCAATGATTAATCATGTCAGTTATGTGAGTGAAGCGTCGGGAATTCACAGCTTAAATTGATTTGAATTGTCCATCTAAGTAAGTGGACTGTAGGCGATGTCGCGCCGGCCGGCACTCAAATGAATAATTTGGTAGCCATGCTTCAGCACCTTAGTGTTCATTATATTCAATGTGCTTACGAAAATATCATTGATTTACAGTTTCTTAGGTAGCTAAGCAATCATAGTTTAAAGTAGAATTTTAGGTACATAAATAAACCTATATGTGCTTTTTATCACACTACTCAGTAGTAAACTCATTAAATCTGCTGCTAAAACAAAAGTTAGAACTGGGAACCACCTTCCTACGGAAATTACAATTTATGTGTTTATTGTAATCGATATGTGATAAGCTTCATTGGCTTCCCATCTTGTGTGTTGTGGATTTCGTATATACGATATTCAGTCGTAGGTCAAGATCGGATTATAAATAAAGTGTTATAGTCTTATAGTCTTTCAATAAACATGAGCAAAATACATACTAAGGTACATATATGTAACACATTCCTTCTTCTGAATAATCCTTCTACCTAACTTTTCTTTTATTATATTTAAGGCCTGGGTCACTAGATTAAAATAAAGTGATTTTGGTGTTTTTTCTATGTATGATTCTATCGCATTATATACAAAAGTATTTGTTTTTGCAAAGCCGGCACAAGGAGATAGCATATAAGCCGAAGATGCTAAATGCTAAACAATTGGATTGTATACGCGAATGGGGGTATGTCGGCTGTACCTACTTTAACTTTATTTATGTGTATCGTATTGTCATATTGGCGTTTATACTTATTCTGGAACTTAGATACCGTTGCATTAAAGGAAATGTAGGTAAACGTTTAATTTAAAAAACAATAGCCCTAACTACCACCAAGCGTAGTGAGTATGGGCAATTTCCTCCCAAATGATAGGAAGTCACTCTGCCTAGAAGTTTGTTCAGCGCTGAAAGCCTATGCTCAGCAGTGGACGTCTTACGGCTGAAATGATGATGATGGTGATCAGGTAAAGGTTCTCCATGCTATACCTACCAATACCATTTTATTGCTAGTTTTCTTTTCGTGTCACTGATTCTTTCTTGGTCATCCTGTCTTTGGTCAGTGACCAGGTTGAGGTATGGTGGCCCTGAAAAGGGCCTAAGACCGTCGATGAAACAATTTATTGCGATGTGTACCAATTTGTCACGCAAACATTTAAGTCTAAAGACGTGTTCAAAAGACGTGCGATATGAGCTTTCTTGAGCTCCGAAAGATCTTTAAACTTAGAAGTGCCTTCAAATGGTCTATAGTTTTAATGAGTTGGTAATCTTAAAGTCCATAATCCAACATGTTAGTGCAAATAATCGATAGCACGTGTTTTAGAAACACGCTGACAAATGTCCTCCGAAGATAACCTTTTATACTCATTCAAAAATAGCTGTTTCTACAAAATTTGTACGCCCTCAATTTGGTCTAAGCGTGGGAGTTCGTATAGCGCCAATGTGCTTCCCCCCAGCATAGCATGAGATCACGCATTAGAACACTGTCCATTACCGTTTCTATATTATGTGCCGTACATTTTTTATTTTACTACAAATCAATAGAACCCTTCAGTAGTTTATCATTCACAAATCTATAAAATATATTGTCTTAGACCTGTGTAAGCATGCAAAATTAATTCTCAGTAGGTACATAGTATTTATTGTATGTGATCACAAGAATCATTTTGAAACATAGTTTAACTGTTATTTACAATGTTTTATAGAGCAAAAATTTAGTTTAATTTGTATTTAGGTGGTACATTTAATTTTGTGACTTAGCATGCATCTATTCATTGGTAAAAATTTAATGTGTAGTATTTATATTTAAAAAATGTGTTAACATCGACAGTGTCACGCATGATTGTGTTAATTTACGAGTACATGTACAAGATAATTTATTCAGGCGTGACTTTGCAGAAGTGCATTCTAAAGATATTAAAAAGACAAACAAATATGTAGTACTATTCCGCTAATCTGTTCCTCGTAAGCGCAACAAACTTAATAAGAATTCGACACGTGCTTTGCCTCTCTACGAGGCATCATCAGGAAGGATTGACTCGCTCGCTGTGCACTGTAAACTTCGAGACGTGTTGCCTCGCCGAGCACTGAACAGAAGGCAACACGTCTCGGAGTTTCCAGTGATGAAGAGTTATCAAGTCAGAGGCTCGTCTAATATTACATATGGCAAATGCGACGTTTTGGATTTTTGGAAAAAAAATTCTTTAGTTAGCACTCCACAGATTGCAATTCCATCGCTGTTTATAAGAATACTTTAGGATATCCTTACTACGTTCTCTGGTTGGTCTACAAATGGTTTTAGAAATATTTGAAATTGGTATAGTCTACATCAGGGATTCCCAACCAGTGCGGCGCGCCCCTCTTGGGGGGCGTGGGGTGATTCAAGGGGGGGCGCGGCGGCTTTAGCTGTGTAGGTATGTGTATTTCCTTAAAATCTTAAAATACTCACGCGCGTTGAGAATGAAAAGGGAATGGTTAATAAAGTCCAGCCACAGTGCTCTCACTAAATGTACCTACTTGTCATTAAAATAAAAATAAACTAACACATTCATATTTTCATTGTTTGTTTAATTTTATTATTTCGACACCCCATTTCAACCCCTAGGGGGGCGTAGTATTTTTGCATAACGTTGGGTGAGGCACATAGGATAAAAGGTTGGGAATCCCTGGTCTACATAATTCTGTTGTTTGACTCCCTGCTGTCAAATATGAGACACTCTACATTCTCTAATCTGCCGTTTAGCACTTAAAACAAAAACAAAATCCACATGTCTTCCTTTAAAATAACGCTTCTACTTCATTTAATCGGCAGTGAATTCGAAGTGCCCTCGCGTCACTTCCCGGGGCAAACTCACGTGTGGCGCGTCGCCGGGTGGCTGCAACGCGGTCGGGTGCGCGCCAAGGAGGAGTTGTACGCGCATATTGCGCGCGCGGCGGCCATTATTGTGGTCGTGGCGAGGGATCGACTGCTCAGGAATGAGCCGCTATCTGTGCGGGCTGGCGCTACGGCCTTGCTTGATGGACTGCATAGGTGAGAACGACTGCATGCTATTTTTGTAACTCGCGTCTAAATCTAAATTTCGGAGTTTTGAGCGTACTTATATTGCGCGCGGCAGCCAATTTGGGGTCGTAGCGAGAGATCGAATGCTGAGGAATGGGCTATTGCCTGTGTGTGCTGGCGCTACGGCCTTGCTTGATGGACTTCATAGGTGAGGACGGGAGCTGTTTCTTCTTTTTTCTCCATGATGTAAGTGTAAATTTCGGAGGGGATTTACGCGTATATTGCGCGCGGCGGCCATTTCGAGTTCGTAGCGAGGGACAGCTAGTTTTAATACCTACTCATCCAGCCCACTGCATTTATTTGCAGACCGCATAGGCAAGATGAAGTAATTAAATGGAAATAGACAAATATTTGAATTTCACATTGAAAAATCTTCTCCACAACATGAATAGAATAGAATAGAATAGAATAGAATAGAATAGAATAGAATTTATTCATGCCAAACGTGTTACATTTTTACACTTTTTACATTTATACGCTGTTATAGGTACTCTAAAACATATAAAAACTTTTGTAGTTGAGGTTGCATCAAAAACCACGCTAGGTTAAAAACCTGTGTTGTGGGTTTTGATACCTTCCTTCGGTTTATCTTTTTCATAGTTATAACATTTTTTTTTTTTTTTTTTTGCGTCGTTGTCAGCGTCAAACATTTATGAGGTAGGTAGGTACTTTTATAGAAGTACGTAGGTATTACTTAAAATAAAATTGATACAAATAAAGAAGTTAAAAAACAAGAGAAAATCCTAATTAATTAAGAGCTGTGTGGTTAGTTATTTAAATGACAAAATTGGTAGGTATTGATCGGTAGGTACACAAAAAACTGAAACATCGTCATGAGCCAGAAACTGAAGTAAACATATAACAGACAAAAGCAAAGAAAAAAAACAGTGATATGGATAATTTTAAACAATGCTTAATTTTATCTACCGTTTATAGGAAAGGGGGTTGTATTTCAGATTATTGGACCTTATCATCGGTATGCCTTCAATGGAAGCCCGTGACCTCGATAAGAAAATAAGAGAAGAGAGATCACGGTACCTCGTCGCTGAACTAATATGCAAGGTATGTTTTTCCAACGATAATATAATTTCTAAACAGGTTTTACTTACCACCCTTTTATAAAGAGGTAGACAAGAGCACTACCAGGTGTTTAACGATGTTTTCCTTCACCGTTTGAAGGCACTTTCTAGTTATATTTTTCCGAATGGAAATTCCATTAATACACGACCGGGATTCGAACTTGATGACCTTTGGATCGGAAGGGTGGCTACGCCATTGCTCTCAAAACCTACTGAAAAAAATCTAAAAGTCCTCTTAAGTAGGTACCTCTTCTGTTTTTAGCCAGAACATCAAGAGGACATCTCGGCGCTAGCGGCTTGGGTCAGCCGGGCGATGCGACGCGCGGCCTCTGAGAAAGCGGACGCTCGCGAATTGCCCCGCCCCGTGCCTCGAGTTCCGTTTCTATACACGACGCCGCAGCGGACGCAGGTATGAAGTAGGCTAAATGAGCGCGTAAAGAAAGATTGCTCTTTGAACCTAAGATACCCTAATCCAGCTAATGGCTCGAAGGGAGTTATTACCTTATTACGTACTTAGTACTTACCTATTTTACTACAGTAATTTTGCGCATATGCGATTCTAGTAGGTCTTCCCATATCACACACATATCACATTCCTGATTTGCTCGATTTGACAAATTGAGTTAATCTTCCCGAAATCAGCAATCAATCTTTTACCTCGGTTTTTCTGCTAAATCACATTCGTTTATTTCATAAAGGAGGAGGAGGTAGGGCACAGCGAGATTTTCTCGTTCTGAATTGGAGCAGCCCGCCTGGGGAGGTACCTCCGCCTTACAGAAGATCGCAGCCAAATAACATTATTTGTTTCAAATAGTGTTGTGTTCCTGCGATGAGTAAGGTTGCCAGAGCTCTTTAGGGGGGGAGGGGGTTCGGGGTCGGCAACCCGTGCATGATGCCTCTGGTATTGCAAGCGCTCATAGGCTACAGTAACCGCTTACCAACAGGTGGGCTGTAAGCTTGTTTGCCACCTCAGTGGAATAAAAAAAAAATAAAAAAAAAAACGGCCACAAAGTAAGAGCTGTGTTTGTCACATGACCATGTACCTACGTCATTAAATTTGATTTATGTGTTAAAATGGATAATAATAGATTTTAAGTAGTTTTTATATACCCCGAATCTCTAACTTAGAACTAAAATCCTTCCCCGAACTTGTGTGTTGTTTTCGATGTTTTCTTGGTTGCTAAAACTAATTATTGAAATAAAAATGATCGCAGGTGGACTTGAGACTGTACCGGCGTGACGTGTTGCGGCGCGCGGCGTCTACCCTGCAAAGCATTCTGGAGAGGGAATCCCGCGGCTGGTTCCTTCACTTCCGAGAGCGACACGCTGCACAACTCGCGAGTCAGAAAATGCCGCTCAAGGATATCGAGGAGGTGATTAGCTGGCCTCATAGCTCAGTTAGTAGTAACTCTGCCTTATGCGCTAGAGGTCGCGGATTCGATTCCCGCACTGGACAAACATTTGTGACTAACACAGATGTTTGTTCTGTGTCTGGGTGTTAAATATATATCTATTATGTATATCAGTCTCTGGTACCCATAGTACAGGCTATGCCTAGTTTGGGATCAGTTGACCGTGTGAATATGTCCGGAATATTTATTATATTTATATATTTATTACATGAATATTATATGTGGCGAGCTACGCCGCCACTATCACTCCGTCGCCGCCTAATTCAAATACCTCTCAGTTGGCATAGCGACGAACAATGGAATGAATTGTTGATTCGGACGGACGACGGTCTGTCAGACTACTTTTACTTTTACTCTGGTCGTGTGCTTCATCGTGTTTGCTAAAATCACTTTTTACCTAAATTTCTCAAAGAAGCTGTTAATGGTATTTTTATCATATAACTTTTGTTTCTCCAAAAAAATAAATAAATAACCAATTACTAAACGTACAAGAACTTTTGCATCAAGATTGCTACCTAAAACAGCTGATTTGGGAGTGTTTGAACTGATTTGACTCCAAAACAGCAGAATTTAGCATTTAGTTCGTCGAAAAAACTTCGTCGTAAAGTCGTAGAAAAAACTTTATTTCCTATTGGGTGTAGAATAAGTCCATTTCAGGATAAAATACATATTATGAATCACCTTGTATTTTGTAGGTATTGTACCCTTACTTTCAAGTCAACTGATAAACAAACTTGTACATAGGAGGTGCGCGATGCAGCATTGCGTGAGTACGTGACGCGCGTGTGTAACGCGGTGCTCGCGAGCGAGCCGCTCGCCGCGCTCGGCGCCGGCATCCCCGAGCTGCTCGCCGCGCAGTTACGCGCCGCTGCTATTACAGACCGGTACGTCACTTAATGTGCATGTGTTTAGGTTACTACCTAAAACAGCAGTATAATTAAGTCTCCAAAACATCCGAGTTTTTCAATGAATAAAGGTCGTGTGCGAGAACTCACACCTTAAGGCTTCCGTACCATTACACGGGATCAGAACAAAATTCCAAGTGTAGGAAGTGACAAACATATTTTGCGGTCGCTCACAACTTCGTATCCAAATAATTCCACAAGGATTTGTTATCAATTTGTAATATCTATATCATATTTTACTAAAAACTTCGCAATCCAATTTTAGGTGTAAAAATATCGAAATTTCTTAATTTTACACTCTTTCCTTTATTCATGTCACAAAATAACTTAAAAAACCAAGAAATAAACTAACAAAGAATAAAAAATAATTATACAATATACATTAAAAAAACAAATAAAATTGTAAAAAAAAATAATTAATTAAAGTTTCTCACGAATGGGCAATGTTTTTGAGCAGTAGTATTGTTGCAGCGCGGAGGAAGGCGCCCGGCGGCGCCCGATTTTATCTATCTATTAAAGATTCATAATGAATGGGCAATGTTTTTGAGCAGTAGTATTGTTGCAGCGCGGAGGAGGGCGTGAGGCGGCGCCTGATTTTATCTATCTACTAAAGTTTCATCACGAAAGGGCAATGTTTTTGAGCAGTAGTATTGTTGCAGCGCGGAGGAGGGCGTGAGGCGGCGCCTGATTTTATCTATCTACTAAAGTTTCATCACGAAAGGGCAATGTTTTTGAGCAGTAGTATTGTTGCAGCGCGGAGGAGGGCGTGAGGCGGCGCCTGATTTTATCTATCTACTAAAGTTTCATCACGAAAGGGCAATGTTTTTGAGCAGTAGTATTGTTGCAGCGCGGAGGAGGGCGTGAGGCGGCGCCTGATTTTATCTATCTACTAAAGTTTCATCACGAAAGGGCAATGTTTTTGAGCAGTAGTATTGTTGCAGCGCGGAGGAGGGCGTGAGGCGGCGCCTGATTTTATCTATCTACTAAAGTTTCATCACGAAAGGGCAATGTTTTTGAGCAGTAGTATTGTTGCAGCGCGGAGGAGGGCGTGAGGCGGCGCCTGATTTTATCTATCTACTAAAGTTTCATCACGAAAGGGCAATGTTTTTGAGCAGTAGTATTGTTGCAGCGCGGAGGAGGGCGTGAGGCGGCGGCTGGAGGCGGGCGTGAGCGCGGCGGAGGCGCGGCTGCTGGTGTCGCACCCCGTGATGTCGCGCTGCGGCGCGTGGCGGCGCGAGCGGCTGGCGGCGGCCGCGCGGCGCCTGCGGCACGAGCTGCGCTGGGCCGCGCACGAGGACGTCGCGCACCAGCTCGAGATCCACCGCCTGCCTATGCACCGGTATTTAGAGAATACAATTGAAATCATTTATTCAAACAAACTGTGGCCGTGGTGACCCCGGCTGAAGAATAGGCCCCTCCATATCTACCTATCCGCGGATGTCGTAAGAGGCGACTTAGGGAAAAAAGCTAGGGGATGGGCAGCAGCGTCCCTCATTTTAACAACGATAGCTCTAACTGCGCTCGCCAACCCGCATGCCCAGCGTAGTGAGTATGGGTAAATATCCCCATATGATAAGGAACTTGCTCTGTCTGTGGGGGAGGCCATGTTCAGCAGTGGACGTCGTACGGCTGAAATGATGAGGATGATGATTCAAACAAACTTTACACAACAACAAGAACAAAAGTAAAACACACTAATACAAAAACCATAGCAGTGGACAGAAAGAAAGAAAACAGTTAGTGCGTGGAGAGCGCTGCCATGTACAGTATGTACGAAAAGCCCTGAGCTCAGCATGTGCTGCTAACGAATTAACATCCCTGATATTCAGTGCGTGTGGTGTAATGTATTGTGTCCCCCGCAGATACTTCGTGGCGCGCGACCTGGCGTTCGTGCGCGAGCGCGAGCCGCTGCTGGCGCGCGAGCTGGCGTGCGCGCGCGGCGCCACGCGCGCGTTCACGTGGCGCACGCGCGTGTGGCGCGCGGCGCGCTGGCGCGTCACGCGGCACTTCCGCGGCCGCGCCGAGCCCATCCCCACCGTGCTCTCGCGCCGACACACCTCCATCGTCACGCCGCGCTCCGACCCCAGCCAGCCGGTACCTAACTTACTGTTACTTCATTATTTTCACACTTTGATCACACTTATTTCCGGAATCTAGAGAAGCCTTATGTCATTATCTGACCCCTCAACTACCACTAGGTACGCAAAAGATCATGTTAATCCCTTGCTCTGTATAAAACACCACCAATTTAAGTAATCGTTGTTGTTTCTAACGCCCGAATATTGAAACGTCACTTTGAGATTGTCTCAATTATTTGAGACGCCTTTATCATTCTGAATTTTAAACTCAAACATCAATTTGATTACCACTTATATTTAAGTGACGTTTCAGTATTCGGACGTAAGACGTTCAAAGTGATCCTAGTGATTTTATTGAAATAAACGCCTAGTAACTTTGACTTTGTTGTCAGGTGTTCCTACTGCAAACGGATACCACGCGTGAAACCACCACGCGTTGGCCTGGATGGAGGCTAGCCAACGCATATCACAGGTGAGACAGATCAGTAAAGCACTGGTGGGGAAATGGTAGACAACTCTCCTTCCAAGCCTAAGGTCGCAGGTCCGAATCCCGATTGTGCGCGACTGGATTTTCCATTCGCAAAATGTATGTGCGCTATTCGAGTAGGTACTTTTGAAGCCAGGTTCAAATGGCATGCGATTTTTTTATTAAACATACGGCCCACCTGTTGGCAAGTAGTTACCGTAGCCTATGAACGCTTGCAATAACGGACATCACGCAAGCATTGCCGACCCCGCTCCTTAAAGAGCTCTGGCAACCTTACTCAACGCAGGAACATAACACTATTTGTAACTAATAATGTTAATTGACTCGGTCTTCCGTAAAGTAAAGTAAAACATACTGTATTAGAATAGAATACATAAACGTTTACTTTGTTACCGTAAACACAATCAAGCTCAACATAACACAATATAAAATGTAATTTAATCAAACGGGCACCACTCAGCGTGTGCTAGAACAGAACACCAAAGCGCTGTTTCTTCTGTGGTCTTCTTTTATTATAGATATAAGTACTCATGATGTATTTCTAGACTACACTCTCTTATTTACCTTGTTTATAGTTATAATTTAGCTATTTCTTAAGTATGAGCATGCTCACTGCAGATAATTAATACTTAGTTTAAGTTTTGTCTAAGTGAAATTCTGTAATTTCTTGACAAAAATAAAATATTCTTTAAACCGAAGTAGAGGTACCTGCTTGGTGCTTACTTCCACCTTACAGAAGATCGCAGCCAAATAAAATTATTTGTTTCTAATAGTGTTTTGTTCCTGCGGTGAGTAAGGTTAAGATTTTATAATATCCCAAAAATTTCAACACCGACGGTATTTGAACCCGCAACCTTTCCCGAAATTTTTCGTCGGAGTCGAATTTTTTGGGATATTATAAAAAAAACATAGTATTCCCTTAATGGGGGTTGGTAGGAGTTATCACTACAAATGGTCTTATTTTTTTAGAATGTGGAGTTGGACATGGAACCTCATGTTTGTCCTTGGCGTAGTGGTGCCCTGGTGCTCCCCACTCTCGATACGGACCTTAATACGCACCACGCCTTTTTATCCGGACTATGAACTGTCTCAGGTAAGGTTTCGGTAGGCAAGATCCTGTGTATAGTTAAATATACAACGTGTTCCGTAACTAATATACTATCTTGATAGGACTTATACTTTCAAAAAAAGAAAAATGTTATTTAAAAAAAATGTAAATTCAATTTTTCAAAAAATTTAAATTTTTACTAACTAGCTTCCGCACGCAGCTTCGCTCGCGTGGTACCTACATCAAAATGTAGCCTATATGCTTTTCTAGGTATAGAACTATGTTACATATTCCTAGTTTCAACGAAATCGGTTGAGCTGTTACGGCGTGATTGAATAACAATCATCCAAACATCCTCACAAACTTTCGCATTTATAATATTTAAAAAATGAAATGAAATGAAATGAAATTTTTATTTGATATACAACAGACTTAACAATAACATGCAATATTAAGTTTTATGTAATTAGTAACATAATGAACTATAATATACGTGGTTGGACAACATTGGTACCCAAACTGATTGCCTGTGTTATTAGTAGGATGTAATAATTTTCCATGTTTTACGCCATAATTTTCAGACATTCCTGGTGCTTTCCATTTGATGTAGTCAAAGGCAAGGCATGTATAATAAATAAATAATGTCTTTGTTACAGGTGAATGGAACACTTTTCCCGAAGCGCAGCAGCGAAACGCACACAATGTGGTCGCGGCTTTTGGCGTTGTGGAGGCATGTCTCAAAACAACGTAGTAGGTTCGAGACCGAGCCTGACACAGGTGAGTTGAAACGAGGGTGCAGAGTAATTTTGAAAAAGCAGGGCTAGTAGCAAAAGAGATATGTCAGGATCGTAGCAAGTGAAAAGCCGTGGTCTCTGCCTACCCCTCTGGGAAATAGGCGTGATTTTATAGATGTATTTAGAGTTAGTAAAAGATACTTTACGCGAATTAAGTCCCGCCCACAAAAACTGGGCATGTGTCAAATGCATGGACATGCCACTGATTACCCCCGTAGAAATTTTCAAGGATCTGATTGCCTGGTGATCAGAGAGGATGTCTACCATGCTTGGGGATAAACTTCGTCGTTTTTAGGTTTTTTTTCACTATCGGAGGCGTAATCAATGTTAGCGTCGCCAGTTTTTTGACTGATAATCATCATGTATAATTTGTATAGAAACTGCATGACTTAGTCGTATCTGTCAAAAATATTAAACACTACCACCATTATTATTAGGTACTATGATCACATAATGAGAAACATTGACAGGGATACTTTGAATCAATCAATCAATGCTTGAATTTTAACTAGCGGCATTCTTATGTAAGGTATTCCTATTGTTCAACGGGTTCCTAAGTTAGAAACAATCTAACTTTTAAAATGTTTATGGTTCCGTACCTCATTTGGAAAAACGGAACCCTTATATATGATCACTTTGTTATCCGTCTGTCTATCCGTCTGTCAAGACCCTTTTTCTCAGAAATGGCTAAATGTATCAACTTGAAATTTATACCAACTATTAAGGTCTGTGGGCTTATGGTGCCGTATAAAAATCAAAGCTCTAGCTTAATGCATAAAAAAGATATGACAATGAATGTTTAATTTTTGTATGGAAATGGCAAAAATCAAAAACCTCTAGGGTACTTCCAGTTACCTCACAATTCTGAAATTTGGAATTCTATGAGCTTTTGTGATACAGTTAATGGGAAAAGTCTGAAATTGAGGAATTTCGAAGTTTTTTAGGAAACAAAGTTATATTTGCGGTCAATGTCATACAACGACAACGTGAGCGACCGCAAATATAAGTTTGTCAATTCCTAAACTTAGAATTTTGATTTTCTGACTACATGTACGGATTTTCCGACTGGTAAGTCCATTGGTGCGCGACCGGGATTCGAACCCACGACCAATGGTACGGAATCCTCAGGGCGCGAGTTCTCGCACTTGACCGTCTTTATTTTCTATTGCAAACGCACAAGTCGTGCGAGCCACAAAAAATAGTACATTATGGTATAAGTGTGTAACGTTGGCGATTACCGCCGAGGCGTCTTAACGGAGCCGAGGACGGTAATCATCAATACACACGTGTATCATACGACGTTTTTCAACACACTTGAGAATAAAATAATACTAAAAATAACTTTAAAAACGAGTTGTGATTTTTTTTTCGCAATGGCGGGAAAAATTATTCAGTTTTCCTATGCGCGCGCATCGTACTATAGCGATTGGCCATAGACTAAAAGATTGAGTTCTTTTTTACTTTTGCGCACCATTTGCGCGCATCTTTTTTGTATCGAAACTTTTTTAAGAACAAAGCAACTCAACCAATAAAATAAAACGTGGGGAAACGGGGCCCTCCGAGTTTTCAAAAAGATATCAGGGCGTCTGATCGAAGCGACGCGTGACCCGAGAGCTGGCTCTTATTTAGCATTGCCATCCAGCGTGGCAATTTCGCCAGCGTCTTGGGGACGCTTCCGACTGGTAGTGATCTGGATCAGTTGAGCTATCTTTTGACTGGCCTCATAGCTCAGTTGGTAGTAACTCTGCCTTCTACGCTAGAGGTCGCGGGTTCGATTCCCGCACTGGACAAACATTTGTGACTAACACAGATGTTTGTTCTGTGTCTGGGTGTTAAATATATATCTATTATATATATCAGTCTCTGGTACCCATAGTAAAGGCTATGCCTAGTTTGGGATCAGTTGACCATATGTGATATGTCCGGAATATTTATTTATTTATTTATTTATTTATAGATCGTTTGTAACGGTCTTTAGATGGCTCAACTGTTTGTATTTTGTAAATATTAACTTGTATTAGTTTTAAGTTATTTTTGTTCCAAATATAAATTATTTTGTTTTTTTTTTAATCAGGGCTTCTGGGGAAAGGTGTCGTCCGCGCGGCGCACCGCGTGTGGCAGTACGGCTGCGTGGGCGCACTGGGCTCCATGGCGCTGCTGCTGCTGCTGCCCGCCGCCTGCGTGCTGGTGAGCGCCGCGAGTGCGCTGGCCGCGCTCGCCGCGCCGCTGTGGGCGCCGCCGCTGGCCTTGCTGGCGCACGCCTGCATGGCGCTCTTCTACGACCTGGACTGCCCGCGCCCTGCCACCCTCAACAGGTATACAGCATTAGCCAAAGTCAAAGTCAAAAGGCATTTATTTCAATAAAATAACTAGGATCACTTTGAAACGTCTTAGAAACTAGGTGAAGCTATGCCTGTTCCTCGCGACCAAGCCTAGAAGAATCAGGCAACAAACACGGCTTGGTGCCTATCATTTTATTCGATGTTCCTTTTTCACAAAATGGAATTTAAAGCTTCAGTGTGGTGCCGATCGAACTAGGTGAGGCTCAAGAGAAAAGTAATCTAATTGCCTACTATCATCAGACTTTGATTTATTTGCGGATAGGTGGACCAAGGTCCTGATGACATGGCTCGCGTACAGCGAAAATGATTTTGTAAATTAGTAAAGTGTTATTCTGTTTTTTATTATCCTATTGTATTATTATTATTTTTTGTTTTTAATTTAATTGCCTTTATTTTGACTGTATTTTTGACATTTTATTAATTTTTATAATGTGTAACTGTAATGTTATAATTTTAATTAGTGTAATTGGTTTTGCCATACTAGTTAAATAAATATAAAATAAATAAAGTCAGATCATATCCCTGCCCTTATCCCACTTCATGTGGGGTCGGCACAACATGTTTTTCTCTTCCACTCCCCTCTATCAGCCGTAAAATCAGTATTCACTCCTTTCTTACTCATGTTGTCTTTCGTACAATCTATCCATCTTTTCTTTGGTCTGCCTCTCCCCTTATATCCTTAGCCTACTAATCCTACTAATATTATAAACGCGAAAGTTTGTAAGTATGGATCGATGGATGGATGTTTGTTACTCTTTCACGTAAAAACTACTGAATGGATTTTAATAAAACTTTACAATAATATAGATTTTACATCAGAATAACACATAGGCTACATTTTATAAAGATATATATTATTATAACATGTATACCATCCCGAAAGGGGGTTATTCTATCAACGAAAAGAAATAATAGTAGCGAAAAAAAGTCAATATTTTCATTTTAATTTTTTTTCTCAAACTTTCTCAAATTAGCTGTTTTTTGTATTTTTATCATCTTAACGTACAAGAAGTTCGGATCAAGATCAAGATTGCTACCTAAAACAGCTGATTCATAGAGTTTGACCTGATTTGACCCCAAAACAGCTGATTTTCGCATAGAGTTTTTTCAATGAAAAATGTCGAATTTTCAAAAGTCGTAGAACAAATTTTATTGCCAATTGGGTGTAGAATAAGCCCCTTTTGGAATGGAATACATATTATGAATCACTTTGTATAAAGATATTGTGTGAATTGACCAAAATATGACTACTAGCTACTCGAAATACTAATCCTGCGCAGACGAAGTCGCGGGCACCAGCTAGTAATATTTTAAATGCGAAAGTTTCTGAGGATGTTTAGATATTTGTTATTCAATCGCGTCGTAACGGGTCAAACGATTTCGTTGAAACTTGTAATATAAATAGTTCTTTACCTTGAATAGCATATAGGCTACTTTTTAGTAGGTACCACGCGTGCGAAGCCGCGGGCGAAAGCTAGTGCCAGAATAGTCAGTACCGCAATAATCACTTAGACTATTTTAGAAACCGTAATTGCAATTTCGTTGCGCTTGCATGGCGCTGTTTTACGACTGGACTGTCCTCGCCCTGCCACCCTCAACATGTATCTAACCCAGTCTGCTGACTATGTCAGAGCTAACCCAGTCAGCATGCTGCTGAGCTATGTCAGAATAGTCGGTACCACAAGGATCACTTAGGCCGTCTCAGAAACTGTACTTGCAAATTCGATGCGCTTGCATGGTCTCTGCCGACCCCTCTGGGAAATAGGCGTGATTTTAATGTATGTTTTCAGATGGTTCCCGCTAGCGCAGGCGGTTTTGTGCGTGTGCGTGCTGGGCCTGCTGCAGCCGCTGTGCGCGCTGCTGCTGGCTCTGGTGCTGTGTCCAATTTGCTCGCTCGTTCTACTCATCGGTGAGTCTAAACTTGCTGACGCCAAGTCCTACAACCCTGTCTCGGTCACACCACAAACAATTGCACAGTTGTGCACGAAAGGAGCCTCTAAGAGGCGCACTTTAATCCTACACTGATTCATTCACTGACGGTCATAGACCCTTTTCAGGGGCCACCATACCTCAACCTGCTCACTGACCTAATATGACCAAGAAAGAATCATTGACACGACCATCACGCAGCTCGCATCTTCATGTTATTATGCTGGTATTTCGTTGTCTTTCTGTCTGCACAAAATGTTGTGGCCCAAACCATATCTCAGGGGTTTACCAGTCAAATAAAATTGGTATTGGTGTTTAATCCGATAAAATTTACACGACTAACTCGTGTAAATTTTATCGGATTAAACACTCGTTTTACATCAAATTGTTTTACGCCACAAGGCGTTTAGGTGTAAAATAAGCCCGTTTCGGGATTGAACATATTGTTAAAAAATTAATTTTTTTTTTTTTTTCAATGAAAAATATCGAATTTGTTTACGCCAAAAGGCGTAAAACTAATATTATTGCCAATTGTGTTTCAAATAAGCCCCTTTCGGTATCGTACAGTAGTTATGATTATTATTATAATGAACTAGCTTCCGCCCGCGGCTTCGCTCGCGTGGTACCTACATAAAAATTAGCCTATATGCTATTCTAGGTACCTAGAATAGCTAGATCTCTATATATTCCAAGTTTCAACGAAATCGGTCGAGCCGTTACTGCGTGACCGAACAAACATCCAAAAATGCTCACAAACTTTGGCATTTATAATATAAGTAGGATATAATGAGCTTGAGTAATGTTGTGTTCGTGTGGTGGCGGTGGCGGTGGCGCAGGCGGCGTGGCGTGGTGCGGGCTGCGCAGCGTGTGGGAGGCGGCGGCGTGGCGCGGCGTGATAGCGCGCGGCGCGCGCGTGCCGGCGCACGACTCCGCCTTCTGCCGCCGCGTCGCCGGGCCCGCGCACCTCGCGCCCGCGCGCTACCAGCTCACGTGAGTTCATCATCATTATCATCAACAACCGGTGGAAGTTCACTGCTGGACATAGGTAGGCCTCCCCCAAAGAGTTCCATGACGAACGCCCTTGAGCCTTTTCCATCCTTTCCTTTTTCACCGAATTCCCGCAACCTTTACAATGTCATCGGTCCACCAGGCACTGCGTCGCCCGGTTCGTCAGTTACACTTTAGTTTTTTTATATTTTTTCAACACATTTGCTCATAAAGTGGCTCTAATTACACCGCAATTAGGCACATAATGATGACCTGCAATCAAACTGTGACTTTTTCATTCCTATTATTCACAAACGTGAGTTATTTTATTTTATTGGTTGAGTTGCTTTTCTTAAAAAAGTTTCGATACAAAAAAGATCGTGCGAAAAGTAATAAAAAAACCTCATTCTTTTAGTCCATGGCCGATCGCCATTGTAAAATGTGCGCGCATAGGAAAACTGACTATTTTTTTCCCACCATTGCGAAAAAAAAACACAACTCGTTTTTACAGTTATTTCTAGTATTATTTTATTCTCAAGTGTGTTGAAAAACGTCGTATGATACACGTGTGTATTACACCAACGTTACACACTTGTGCCATAATCTACTACTGTTGTACAGTTGTGCACAAGCGGTGGCGGCGGCGTGCGCGCGCGCGGAGGCGGAGGCGCTGGCGGAGTGGTGCGGCGCGTGCGAGCGCGCCATCGAGCGCCCGCTGCGCGACTACCGGCACTTCGTGGACGCCTGCTTCGGACCCTTCTCCGTGCAGATCGCCAAGGTAGGGCACCATAATGTTCAGACAGATATTACACAGTAGTAGAACAATTTCGAAACGAAGGAACCTTCGTTAAAAATTTATAGAAAAAAAAAATTGATACCGATAAAAATTGCCGGCCTCAATTTTTTCATTCTGTTTCTGAACGATTAAATGAACTAGCTAGTGTACTAGAACGGATTGCGTTAAAGTTTGTTCTAGTTTAGTGGTGGGAATACAGTCTTACTATATTCTTATATACTATAGTATAGTATCTTACTATATTATATTTATAATATGCAAAATCTTAATATGTATACTTAGTTTTGAACAAAGAAACCATACTAAATAATATAATATAAAATATTAATTCATTTATTTAAAGAACATCATTTAAGGAAAGGTAGAAGGAAAACGAGGAAGTGGAAGACCAAGAATTAGTTACATGAGCCAGATAAAAGAGAAGATTGCCGTCATGTTGTATAAGGAAGTAAAGGAGCTCACATTGGTTGGAAAGATCAGAATGGAGGAAATTGCATCATTACACCGACAAGAGCTAAGCTCTTAAATCATATATTATTATAATAATTCATTTATTTCAGACTACCTATAGTAAAGTAACAGAATTTATTCTACGGTCCATATCAATATGAACCTTAAAACTAACATACCTACAAAGTGTTTATTAATTAATTTAATTTAACTATATTGTTCCAGACGGGCGCCTATAAGCAGTTGGAGCGTGAATGTGCGGAGCTGGTCCACTCGCTGCGGGAGAAGGTGTCCTCGCGGCGAGGCGCGCTCGCGCTGCCTCTCAGCGAGGCGGCGCGCGCGCGCTGTCGCCTGCCGCCGGCCGACCTCACGGTATGTACCACCAGCACAGTACACAGGGTTATTCTATCAACAAAAAGAAATAATCATCATCATTTCAGCCGTACGACGTCCACTGCTGAACATGCCCCCCCCCCCACAGACAGAGCAAATTCCTTATCATGTGGGGGGATTTGCCCATACTCACCACGCTGGGCATGCGGGTTGGTGACCGCAGTTAGAGCTATCGTTGTTAAAATGAGGGACGCTGCTGCCCATCCCCTAGCTTTTTTCCCTTAGTCGCCTCTTACGACATCCGCGGATAGAGATATGGAGGGGCCTATTCTTTAGCCAGAAAGAAATAATACTAAGGAAAAAAAACATCAATTTTTCAGTTTTTTTTTAATATTTTAGATTGAAATATAATGTAATTTAATGTTGTTCCTATGATTATTATAAAAAATATTCATTGTACCTACTTAACTAGGGACTTATTATTAATTTATTATTATTATTTTTGATTTTTGTTAAGACTACTATTATGTAGTATAGAGTGACCTGTAAACAATTTTTACCAATAAATTACTATGGACTATCAGTATTCACTCCTTTCTTACTCATGATAGATAGATAGATAAAACATTTATTTGACACACACAAATACAGCACAGACAGAGATAAAAGCAATCGGATGAAACAACAGTAGGTTACAATCACTATAAACAAAAAGCTTAGGCACTTAGTAGGTAGGTAGGCTAACAGTGAATTTAAACTAGACATTAATAGAAAAGTAGGCGCCTAACCCACCTATCAAGTGGGTGCCAACTGGTGATACCTACTTATGGTGAGAAATGTCTACGCTGCAGTGGCATGGGTCAAAAAGGTCCTTTCTCTGCTTATTCGCTGTCGCTGAGTCGCTGTGACCCTGCTATACAGGCTCAATAGAGACCTAGTGCGGGGGACAGAGCTCCCTCAGGTACAATAATTCAATCTCAACTTGTTAGATTAAGCTACACATGTATTTTTGATACAAATAAACAATATCTATTTTTTTTTCTTTTTTTTGACTCATGTCGTCTTTCACACAATCTATCCATCTTTCTTTGGTCTCACAAGCCCCTTCTGGATAGCCCTTTCTGTTATGAATCACCTTGTATAATGAGTTACAATATTGTGATGTGGGTGTTGTTGCAGGCGGCGGTGGAGGCGGCGGCGGCGGAGCTGGCGCGCGTGTGGGGCGAGGCGGCGCGCGCGGACGAGTGGTGGGCGCGCCGCGGCCTCGACTGCCACGACTACACCGCGCTCGCCGCCAACACGCTCTCCGAGGTAACTCACAAGTGCACGAGGACCACATTACTACACGCAGAAATCAACTTGGGACATTTTTTTTTATATACAACTAAGCTTAAATAAATAAATCTTTTTCTTCTTCTTCCTGCCCTTGTCCCACATTATGTGGGGTCGGCACAACATGTTTTCTTCTTCCACTCTCTTCTGTTAGCCGTCATCTCCGCACTCACATCTTTCTTACTCATGTCATCTTTAATACAATCCATCCATCTTTTCTTCGGCCTTCCTCTAGTCTTATATCCATCCACATTCATACCTAACGCTCTTCTCGTTACATGACTTTCATCCCTCCTCATGACATGCCCATACCACGCTAACCTATTACTTCTCAACTTTTCCGTCACTGGCGCTACTTTCAAAATAAATAAATAAAATAAATAAAAAAATCATTTATTGCCTTTAAAAAGAACAAATATTAGAAAAAGAGCAGGATACACAAAAAGGCAAAGGGAGTAAATTCAGCATTTGCTGCATGCATTGCATGCAGCGCTGTTTTTCAATTTAGCCCCCTCGAATAGATGGTCACCGAGGGATAAGTTATAAGCGGGTTACATAATTATTAGATAGTTGCAGACAAAAGTTGGTAATCAGATTTTAGATAAAATAAAATAATAAAAATAAAACAAACAGAAAAACAGAAGAACATAGGCATAGGCGTGATACATAGGCACATGTGTGTATGTCACATGTAGCTTGCAACGCAGTGTTGGAAGGCCCCCCACCCAATGGACCGTAGACATTGTGAAGGTTGCAGGAAGTCGGTGGATGAAGAAGGCTCAGGACCGTCCGTCGTGGAACTCTTTGGGGGAGCCCTATGTCCAGCAGTGGACTTCTACAGGCTGATGATGATGATGATGAAGCTTGCAAACAATCATACGGCCCACCTGTTGGTAAGTGGTACGCTTGCAATACCAAAGGCATCACGCACGCGTTGCCGAACCCTGAAAAAGTTCAAAACGCCCTTGAAAACAGAACCTGTGTGAAATGTGCTTCTCCCTCCCACCACACCCCACCGCCTTCCGTTCGCGCGAGTGAGAATGAGACAAAACATTACAGCGAGGTGCCTAGTTAACTTCTGCGTGTTGTATGCAGTTTGATATTTGACGACCTCGTAGTGGGCGAGTGCCCGTCTGAGACGCAAGGAGAAAAAGCGGGAAACAAACCGAGTTTGTTTCCCGCTGCAGATTCGTTTCCCGGAACAAATGTTTGCATGACCTGCAAATATTTGTCATAATATTTGCCATCCCGAATCCAACCCCTTTTCGGGATGGTATACATGTAATGAATCACCCTGTATTTACATAGCTTTTAAATATCTACGGTTCTAACTATCCCATACCGAATTTCGTCAAAAAAGATTCAGTTGCTATGGAGCTGTAACAAACATTTCCATTTATATTATTATGGTATTAAACAGGCATTCGACCCGGAGATCCTGGCACCGCTAGAAGAAGGCACAGCCCGGCTGCCCCTGGAGAGCGGGGCGGGCGCGCGCGCGTGGGAGCAGCGCTGCGCGCGCACCGCGCCCCCCGACCTGGTGGCGGGCGCGGCCGGCTGGGGGGCGGCGGGGGCGCCCCGCGTGCCGGCCCCCGCGCTCGACCTGCAGGCCTTCAGCCCCCGCGCGCACCGCGCCCCGCCCCTGCCGCACCCCGCCACCGTCGCGCTCGTGCTGCACAACAGGTACTGTGCCCCCGCGCTCCCCCCGCAGCCTTCAGCCCCCGCGCGCACCGCGCCCCGCCCCTGCCGCACCCCGCCACCGTCGCGCTCGTGCTGCACAACAGGTACTGTGCCCCCGCGCTCCCCCCGCAGCCTTCAGCCCCCGCGCGCACCGCGCCCCGCCCCTGCCGCACCCCGCCACCGTCGCGCTCGTGCTGCACAACAGGTACTGTGCCCCCGCGCTCCCCCCGCAGCCTTCAGCCCCCGCGCGCACCGCGCCCCGCCCCTGCCGCACCCCGCCACCGTCGCGCTCGTGCTGCCGCACCCAGTAGAATAATTGTATATTTTAATTACCTACATTTTATTAAACGTACCAATAGTTCGACATCAAGATTGCATCTAAAACAGCAGAATAATTTAGTTTTTTTTTTACTGATAATGACAAATTTTTAAAACTCATACGACATTCTACTACAATTATAAATGCGAAAGTGAGGATGTTTGTTGTTCAATCACGCCGTGACGACTCAACCGATTTCGTTAAAATTTGGAAGAGATAAAGTAATTTACCTAGAATAGCATATAAGCTACTTTTTATGTATGTCACGCGAGCAAAGCCACGGGCGGAAGCTAGAACATACATATCATGAATCAACTTGTATATGTTTATCAAATTGAATTTTGTTTTCATCATCTCTTTAATTATTATTTTTTTTATCAACAGAGACTCGGATAACCCAATTCCACTGGATTCAGAGCTTTGCGCGGAAATATTGAAGACTTTAGAAGACGCCCCAGACTGTGATGATAAGCGAGGTAAGTACATAGGGAATCCTTTCAAACCTTTAGGCCCGATGATAAGGTTTAGGATTGATAAAACTATGTTATTGCAGATACTGTGGAGCGATACCGCGGCGGGGGCAGTTCCACCGGTTCCAGCTCCGACGCAGAGGAGGAAGACGAACGACCCGAGATCTGCAGGTAAATAATTACAAACAAGACATGAGTAAGGCCGGTGTTAATCAGTGTTATTGATATCAATAACATAGAATGGATATAGGCTCGCGACTTTTATCCCCAAGGATGGTAGACATCCTCTGAGATCTCAAAGTGATCAGAACATATCTAAGGAGGGTAGTCAGAGGCGTGTCCGAACATTTGGGTCTGGCCTACATTTTGCTGTAGTAAAAGTATCCCTTGCCTCTCAATCCAATTGCAAGCCCATCTAAATTATTTGCTGGTGCCCTCACAATGTTACCCGTCACCGTTTCAAACTCGTGCACTTAAATTATTCGAACTCATTGGTGCACTACCGGGTTCGAACCCACGATCTTCGGATCGAAAGTCGGGTAACCTCCCACTACGCCAAAACTTCTAACAATAACACAGCTTTAATGGGCGGTAGGGGCTAAACAGCCTCCAAATTAGCCTGTCGTTTTGATACTAAATGAAGTTATCTTTATATGGATGAATAGATGCTAAATAGCCAAAAAAAAATACTACAATATGTAGTACTCAGATTAAGTTGCCCCGTTATTTGCTTTAACACCATATTATATATGTATTCTGGCAAATAAACCATTGTATTTGTATTTACAGAATAAATAATGTTTTGCAGGGTGGAGCGGGGTGTGGGGGGCGGTGTGGGGGGCGGCGTGGGGGGCGCGTGTCGGTGGACGCTGACGGGGCGCGGGGTGCGCCTGCGCGCCGACCTGGCCAGCCCCGAGGACGTCACCCTGGACGCCGAGCGACGCGGAACCTCCGTTTGAGAGATCCACATTCACATCTCTTTAGTCCTCTCACTGGTTTCTTCTTCGTCACCCTGCATTAGCTCAATGACCTGATTGCTCTAAAAATTACCCTAAAACCGATGGTGAAAGAATTTACTGAAGGAATAGTAGCGGCGATTATAGCCAATATCTATACCTTTAAATTAAAAAAAAAACATTCAAAGTTCATCCACGCAATTTTTAATCTAATATCAGCGTGATAAAGCATATTTTTAATAACAACCTGATTTGAAATCGGTATCGCGCCTAATAACATCCTTCAGTAGATGCGTGACGTCGACGTTACCAAACGTCAAAGGCAGCAATCTCCTTAATTTAGCACTATTTATTTATATCCTACCAAATGAAGTGAAACCAGCTTTATGAGAATACTCCTCAACTATACGTGACGTAAGTCGTTTACTACGTATTTCGTAGTAACGTCCTTTAAGTAGCTGCCTGTGACGTTTGGCCACGTGGACATCACGTATAGTTGAGAAATATTCTCATAAAGCTAAGCATAAGCACTATTTATTAATATGAAGAACATACAAATGAAGTGAAATCAGCTTCATGAGAATACTTCTCAACTATAAGTGACGTCGACGTGAGCAAACGTCACAGGAAGCAACTTTACAGGTCCTTCCTTTAAGTTGCTGCCTGTGACTTTTGCTCACGTCGACGTCACGTATAGTTGAGCAGTATTCTCATAAATCACTATTTATTAATATCCTACCAAATGAAGTGAAACCAGCTTTATGAGAATATTTCTCAACTATTAATACTCAATTAGATCTGATCATATTATTGAGTAGTCCTCAAAACGATAACTTAAAATAAATCTAGTTTTTATATTAATGATACAACATTATGCCTTTGTTAGGTTAATAATAACTGACATTTTGGCATTTAAAACATATGCTGTACAATCCTGCCGGTGTAGCTAGTAGTATCTCTTCATCTTATCGATAATTGAAAAGTATTTAAATGCATTTGGAACTTATGTTTAAGATCGTATTGTTTTAAAGTGACTCTAAACTTTACAATTTAAGTGTATTTATTTGATTTTAACTAAAGGAGAATACAAGGTGATTCATAATATGTATTCCACCCCGAAATGGGTTTATTGTACACCCAATTGGGTAAAGTTCATGGTCCAAATTCTAATTAATTTCATTCCCGGGGATTGCTACTTCTCCCGTAACACTCAAAAAATCATCTCTTGCAATCATGGCTTGATGAAACATTTTTTTGTGGATGATGTGTTAATATCGTTTTTTTTTCTAGTGTATGTGTGGGGGGAGGGGGGGGGGGGGGGTAAGCAATACCGCGACAAACTTATTTTAAAATGAATTTAACATTCACCAAAGAAAAATGTACAGATAGACACAATACAAGGTATCACTTCAGTTCTACCTAATCAGTAATTAAAATAGATTAGGATTGTCTACCACCATAAGTGCAGACAAATTTATATCGTTAACGATAAAAAAAATAGTTTATTAATCGCTCAATTGCATTTGTTTAGCTACTTCCTACGTGTAATTTTTCCATAGGTTAACTGATTGCGAAATTTGTAGTATGCAACTTTTAAAATCGTTGTCTCTAGCTAGGGTACTAATTAAAATTCATTCAAAATTACGGTGAAACTGAATATTGATATCCGGTCCGTAATACGGCGCCGGCGTAGCTTTGCGGTAACTCGGCGTTAGGTTAATCCGCTGATTACGCTTTATAAATCACTAGAATAGACTTACCTCACACTAAGTGCACTTTGACACACAACGATAGTCCTTGTTTTAAGGCACGCTTAGGTATAGATAGATGCAAGCATTATATTTAAGTAAATCATAGTATTTGAGATTTTACCCCGTTATTAAGTAAGACCTTTTTTAATTTTTTTTTTAGACTGGCTTGCACTCGCGTCTTCTCTCGTGTGGTACGATGGGCCCATTTTTAATTCCGCTTGTAATAGGCATGATGACAGTAACCAATAATCACTATAATGTATTGACGTAAGGAAATAGGATTAATTGATTTTATATTCGGAGCGAGATTGATAATTATTAAAATAAAACTATAAAATTCAGCCAATTAAGTTGAACATCGATCAGAGCGACTGACGTCACTTCTATTCTATGTAAACTTCAATTTCGAATTTGTTTCCTAATTTTATGCAGATATAATATATTTTTTGGTTAAAGTGGATACTTCCGAACATATTGGAAGAGATTTTCAAAATCAGTCATCATGCCTAGTTAAACGGTATTTAAAAAAACGAGTGGTTTTTTTTAAATGAATTAAAACTTTTGTCTGACTATCAGGGCCTAACTTGTGGTTGAATTGAAATAATGTCGTTTTTTTGATATGTTCTGTTTGTTATGTTCTGTATCACGCGTCCTAATAACCTTAGCACCATACATTGACTAAAATATTTAAGCTTGTATTTGTTATTTATTATGAGTTTGACTGTAATAAGTAGTAGGTATATCGCTGTAAATAATTAACTTAGATGTATTCTAAAGCAAATAGTTTTTAACGAAAACTGCCAATTGCCTGAAACCAAAACGCAATTTAGCCGCTATTAAATAATATAAGAGATTATTAGTGTAAGTCGAGTTAATGAATTTTATCAAAACAAATCGCAATTTTGCAGCTATTTACTAAAATATAGTGATCAGTTATCATCATCATCAGTCTGAGGAAGTCCACTGCTGGACAAGAGTGCCACGTACGGTCTTAGGCTTCTCGCACACGAGCCACTCGCGGCAGCCACGCTACAAGCTGCGGACTATATAAAATAAAATAATAAAAAATAAATATTCCGGACATATTCACACGGTCAACTGATCCCAAACTAGGCATAGCCTGTACTATGGGAACCAGAGACTGATATATATAATAGATAAATATTTAACACCCAGACACAGAACAAACATCTGTGTTTATCACACAAATGTTTGTCCAGTGCGGGGATCGAACCCGCGAACTCTAGCGCAGAGAGCAGAGTAACTACCAACTGAGCTATGAGGCCAGTTCTAAATTTTAGTAAATTTTTTATGGACTCGCCGCAAACTTGTGATCGCCACATGCTTCGTATGAAAAGACAGTATATTGGTCACTTGTGTCGGTGGCGGTGGCGGGTGCCTTAAGCATTCTCCATCTACCGACTTCTAGCATCCTTCACAATATCATCGGTCCTTTGGGTGGGGGCCTTCCAACACTGTGTCGACGGTTCGTGGTCGCCATTCGTGAACCATTATTTCCCAACGGTTGTCATCAATTATCATCATTGCTTTAAGCTGAAAATAATAATATGCCGTAATAAGTTCGATTATTTTATGTAAATTTGATTTACGCACTCGATAACATTAAGTGGCTTAAATAAATAAGTATATTATATATATGAGTGTGCGGTGTCTGTACACTCAAGACTCTGAAATGTGTACCGCCTAACGCTACAAATCCTAATTATATTATCTAGTTAGCGGTTTACGTCAACAACGTATTGGTTTATTGTTTAGTAAAGCATTTAAAAACCAAGATATTTTCCGGGATTTTCCATTTACAACTAAAAAACAGAAAATTATGTTATTTATTGATGTTCGAATTGTTTGTAAAACTGACGCTCTCTAGATTGTGAAAGAAATGAGATTATATTTTACTTCGTAATAAATAATATTTATTTGTATTGTTTTAAGTTATTGCGTAAGTTATAACCTAGGTAGTTTTTCGACAAATAACTTTGCGGGTTTGTACGTAACCGGCCGAAGTGTAAATTATTGAACGAGACAGTCGACAGTATGTATATTTAGTTAAACTGTGCTTATGACTGTAATATTTGGTCAGCTTAATTCGGCGCCCACGTTATCCAACCTTGATCTACAAACGTAAAAAAATCACATAACAAACTATTTACAAGAAAAAAAACCTTGCATCTCTACGGTAACGTACGGTAGTCGTCGGTAATCAATATAATATTTCTTGTCATCACGTGGCGCCGGCTTTGAACCGACAAAAAAACACGGTGTGGTACCGTGGATCATCAAAAAAACTTTTGTTAATATATGTACCTACCTGAAAAGTTATTTGACGAGTACCTAGGTTGGTATAATATAGAAGTTTTTGAATGAAGTATCAATTATATATTTATTGTACTGCCTATCGCAATAAATGGCCTACCTAAATTGTAGACTGCATGTAGAATGCAATGTAAATACCAAGCAGTATATGTAGACAATAGTCTAACTTCTAAATTGTGCAAGAGCGTAGAAGCAATCTTCAAAAGCAAGTGACCCTACTGTTTGTAATATGTACTGTGGCCTTGGCATATTGAGAGAAAGCTCAAATTTGACTCTATTATTGCTCATTGCAAGTACTAAGTTGTAACGTACACTCAAGGAATCGGATAACACCTACGCGATTTTTGGCTTATCGAAGTAAGGCCTAAAATCGCTCTTATCTTTTTTTTTATACGGAAATGTTTCAAGTATTAAGGCATTCTGTCACTACAACGAACGTATCAGACACGTACGCAACGGACCCGGCCGGACGGGGCACTACAGTGCCGACTATAACGTATCATTATATTCTCGTTAGTTCGCTGGCGGTCCGGTCATGGCACGCTACGGTTTTGGTCGGTGACGGAACGTTCTAGTGGGCATTGTTTGCCAATACGGTTATTCATAATATGACCGTTCCGTTGTAGCGGGTAAAATCCTTTAGTCAAAAACGGTCCAGTTTACTTGCCTTGATGGTATGTACTACGATAGTTACAATTTGTTAAAAGATGAGGAATGTCTAAAAGATGCTCAATTATTTAGGATGTCGGCGCCGAGTGCCGACTTTCGTACTTTGCCTACTTTTGCAATATTCAATGTAAGTATTAGCGGAGTGCCGACTTTAAAAAAATCCTATACAACTAATCGCTTATCGACGACTTATTATAAAATTGCGTACTTTATGAGTACTTTGCCTTCTATTATAAACTTCGTTACTTCTGAAAGCACTATACCGACAGTGGTACAATTAAGTTCAAAAATGTTGGGGGTTCAAGTGGCGCGCACCCGTTACTTCAGTTTTATACTTCCATGGGCACGCTTGTGTTGTTTCTATTTAGAATGCATTGAGATTATATTTATTTCATAGATCAGACTATAACCTCTTTGTTATTGGATGCAATGTCAAAGATAAGGAATTGACTTACGTCAGTTAATTTTATTGCTCTCTTGTATGTATCCATTCATATACGGAGGTGATCTTGAAAATGAGTCAAGTTGTGTGTTTTCTCACGAATAGATTGGTAAATATGTAAAATATTTCTTATTTTTAAGGTATTAATGTAACCACCCGACATACCTATTAACTTATATACAAAACTAATTGACTAAGCTGAAAGGAACCCGTAAGCGTGAAGGTGTAGGTATATATGATATTAATTAACTGTTAATGTTCTTAGGGTGGACGGACGCTTTGGCGTATGGGCTACAGTCACACATTTGAGAAAAAGAACAAATATTCGTCGCTTTGGCGATGTTCTAATAGAAAATGTCCTGGCTCTGTGACGTGGGTGGAAGAAGATGGAACTGTTGCCAGAGATTCTGATCACAGCTGTATGCCCGATGTTGATGCTTTTAAAGTGGCGAAAATCATGGAAGAATTAAAAATGGCTGTATGTGATGACTACGGTCCGATTCAACAAATTTTCGAAAAGTATGTTAAGGAATTCCGTAAAAATACAGAGTATGACGGAATAATTCCAACTTTTGATTCAGTCAAAGATACTTTGTATAGAGCAAGAAAAAAGCATTTAGAAGTACATGCTACAGTTTTCAAAACTTTAGAGACAGTTGTGTTGCCACGAAGATTATCAGATAACTTTTTACTAATAGAAGACGGTTCTACTGACAAAATTGTTGTTTTCTGTAGCACTGAAGCCAAAGACACTATAAATAGAGTGTCTGATTACTATGCTGACGGGACATTTAAAGTGGCCCCAAAACCGTTCATGCAAATCTACTCACTTCATGGGGAAGTCGGTGGTAATCCGATTATCGTTCCCTTGGTATTCGCTCTGTTACCCAACAAACAAGAAACAACATATGAGAGACTATTTACGCTACTTCGTCAGCACTTGCCACAAATGAACCCCTTACATTTCCACAGTGATTTTGAAATGGCAGCAATGAATGCCTTTCAGAAAGTATTTCCTTGTGTAACAGTACACGGATGTTTTTTTCACTACGCTCAGGCTTTACGTAAAAACGCAAAAAAAGCAAATTTATATAATACTAAAGATCAGAAGGAAACTATAGCATTATATACAGCTTTAGCACATCTGCCACCGGCACACATTCCCGAGGGCTTCCTTTCGATTAATTTTGAAATTTCTTGTGACAACACCTCTGCCTGGAATGATTTCGTTGGCTACTACGTAAAACAGTGGATGAGATATGATACAGTGGCAATCATGAGCTGTTACGGAAGACCTCATCGAACCACAAACGTCGTAGAAGGATGGCATTCCAGATTAAATAAGATCGTCGGATCTAAGAAACCACATCTTTTCCCTATCATAAAAGTTCTAAAAGATGAAAGTGTTCATTGCGATTACAACGTTAGAATGAATAACATGCATTTACCAATTTCCAAAAAACAAATAAACAAGTTTAAATTAAGAGACGACCGTATAAAGAAGATCACTGATGATTATTTAACAAAAAGGATCGATGTAAAGACTTGTTTAATGAGACTCAGCAAAGTGCGATTTGTAAAATAACGTTTAACTGCATAATAACCAACTTTAATATTACAATATTATATTTTTTATTGCCTTAATTTTTACGTTTAATCTTCTTGACTGTACATAAATTTGACATACTGCGAAAATATACACGACTTAATTTAATAGTCTACAAAACGCTACTGATTGCATAAACATAACAAAAATCGGCACTCCGCTAAAGTCGTCGATAAGCGATTAGTTGTATAGGATTTTTTTAAAGTCGGCACTCCGCTAATACTTACATTGAATATTGCAAAAGTAGGCAAAGTACGAAAGTCGGCACTCGGCGCCGACATCTTATTTAGCCTGACATTGCAGCCGCCAACCATAACAGCTATTATAACAAATTAACGTTATACTTCATGGTCTTTTGTGTATAAAAAGTAAGAAAGCTGATTTATGTTTGGTTCGCCATATTTTTTTTATTCAAAAGCTTTTTTATTGTTGTTGATCGACCGATCCTAATAAAGTATTTTTAAAGAAAAATGTTTCTTTTCCTTTTCGAGTTCCCCTATTAGTTCACTCTGAAACCGCATCCAAGCGGTGAATGATGTCATCTAAAAATTGCTAAAATGAACCTTAGAGCTGGTCCAGAATTCGCCGCGAAACGTTTCGCGCGAAATCACTCGCGCGTTAGTAAGATACTAGACACCAATACATCGCGTCCACAAGCATCGCGCGAATTCAAAATACGCGCGTAAATCGCGTGCACTACGCCAGACTCTCGACTCGCGCTTGATTCGCGCGTATTGCACGCGGGTCGAGATACTAGGGACGCCTTGTTGCGTCCAGTCACAGACTACTAAGAGTACTGCGTCCAGTTCACAGAGTACTTTTGGTCCAGTTAACGCGCGAACTCTAGAGCGAGTGCTCGTATTGCATACTGGATTCCTCCCTGAATTCGTCCTTTCTGGACAAGCTCTTATGTCCCCTAATTACCTAAGTAAATTTTGAATGTATGATTATGTCAGGTCAACCAATTTATATAATAGTGGCCGTGGTGGCCCCGGCTGAAGAATAGGCCCCTCCATATCTACCTATCCGCGGATGTCGTAAGAGGCGACTAAGGGAAAAAAGCAAGGGGATGGGCAGCAGCGTCCCTCATTTTAACAACGATAGCTCTAACTGCGCTCGCCAACTCGCATGCCCAGCGTGGTGAGTATGGGCAAATCCCCCCACATGATAAGGAATTCGCTGTTTGCGGGGGAGGCCATGTTCACCAGTGGACGTCGTACGGCTGAAATGATGAACCAATTTAATATGCGTCAGCAAAATACTTGCAATAATACTTCAAGTATTAGGGTTATTAGGGTTTGGAAAACTTATGTCTAAAATGAAACAATATGGTTATTTATTGAATGGAATTTTAAATTTATTAATAAAACCTACCTAACTATTAAAAACTATAAATGTCGCATCTCTTACACGTTTGTATCACATAATCTTTGTGATGATGAATGTGGGAGCAGCAAGGTATTCAACAGCGCATCTTAGTTAAGCCGTGTTCGAACTGCGTGCGATATGTTGCCTGAAATTCATTTCAGAATGATTCTTACGGCAAACTGATAAAGCTGATTTTCAGTTTGGCTTTTAGGGGCTTGCGATATCTTTGAGCGATATCGCACGCACTCAATCACACATGTCAAACTCAAAATTAGCTTTTACTCTTTAAAAAATTTGAAAAATATTTTGGACGACATATCGCACGCAAGCATCGCAGCTTTTTGAACGCGGATTTACAATGAGCACAGTTAGTTGAAACTTGAGTAATTATTGCGTAACTGAACTGGCAACTGTAATCGACTTGAACTAATCACCAGTGGACTCACGCAACAAGGGGTCTGGTACATGAAAATTCAAAATTCAACTTTTGGCGCAAGTTTGGCTTCAATATGGTCGTTTTGTGCATATTTATGTCGTATCCTGTAGATACCTAGCCTTTGTAAGTACCACGTTCATCAAAATTATGTAGTTATTTATAATATTTCAAACTTCAACTGAATTCATAGTATGAATAAAAAAAGCTATTTCTCTTTACCCAGCGAATACAAACGCATAATACTAATTAAACTTCTACAATCTATTTCTAATTTAACAATTTATAAATTTCAAAAATTTGTTGGGCCTACCTACCTAATGATTAAATAAAAAAAATAAAAAAAGTTAATTATTATGAAATAAAGGTATGCAAAGAAGCTATAAACATATTCAAGAGTACATTAATAATAATAATAACCATTAAAATAAAGTACGTTATAAAAAATGGGTTAGTTTGAGAAATCCACTTTCATAGATTGGGATGCATCGGGCTAAGCACGACATTACTTGAAAAATGTTTTTACAACTTCATAATATTATTGCCTAGTCATTACAAGGTACAATTGATAACATGTATACAATCCCTAAAGTAGCGCATTCTACAGCCAATTGGGAATAACGTTTGTTTTACGACTCTTGGAAATTTTAAATAATATAATATTCTTTTTGTTGATAGAATTAGTTCTTAGAATTAGTCCCTTTCGGGGTAGTTAGTATACATATTATCATATCACTTTGTATAGACGACACGAAAGCTGATCGGGAAAGCCAATATAAATGCGCTCTTTCATGCTATCCTGCACGATATCGTTTTTACTTCTATCGTTGACAATAATATCGCCAGATGTGAAAACGCGCTAAAGCTTCGAAACTTTTTTAGAGCAATGCACGCGGATTTTGTTATTTGCATGATAAATAAATGCTAGAAGATTTGATACTTTGATTTTGTGAAAACACACCTTTATCGACAATTATGGTAAATAATTTAGTGTAGCAAATGTCAATCTAACTTAGTCGTGCTTACTCTAGCGCCAGTGCTGAGACCCGATAATGTCCTTCAGTTACTCACTAGTCACCGTGCGACGCGAATATATTACCGTTTTTGTAGTGTCACAAAAAGAGCCCCTACCAAAACCGTTCAAGCTTCACTTTTCACGTCTCACGGTGACAAGTGAGTAGCTCACGAATATTACCGACTTTTCCCTGTGCATCTTACTCCAATCCAGTGTCCATCGCTGGCGTCCGTTCAATTTAGGACGTTTCAAATTAATATAATCGGGATACCAACTAATAAATAAGTATAAATATTTATTGCGACCACAAATATTTTTGCTTACAAATTAAAATGTTAAATCATAATAAGACCAATCGCTCAAGGAAAGTCACATTTAGGTAGGTACTTACAAAGTACAGTTTCGTTTGATAGTAAACGTTAATTTATATTTTTTTATAAAATATAAAAATAAATATAACTCTAATACATGTTTAATATCTAATTTTTAAATATGTCATTCATTAGAAACACTATCAAGCTATACTACGAACTATGGCCACACAGAACATTTTGATTCTAATACAAAATTCATGACGCAGGCAGGATACAAATCAAATAGGTTAACATTTACATTGGGTGGCTGGGTGCATCTCGGTTCGGACCCTAGACCGCAGTGTACATCATCCGATGTGGATTCATTAATCATCCGATAGGGAATATAATTTCGCCCATCCAATTTACTTAGAAAGTTTATTTTTAAAACTAGATACCTAGGTACAAAAATATTTTAGGCCATTTGATCTCAATTTTTTAGAGATTCTGACAGTCATGCCAATCTATAAACAATTAACACAGGGTGTTATCAGACTACTACCGAAAACTGAAGCAATGCATTCAAATTCAGTGAATTTTGAGGAAAAATGCTCATTTTCTAGTTTTATTAATATCATGGGACGTCATAGAACATACAAATTTTATTTATCTTAATACACACGTAAATTCAATAAAACCGCAATATGAAGCGTAACGCTCACCTATTCGCGAGCAATGACCTGCGCTAGCCTTTGAATAGTTACCGGCTGAGGCGGTCGCAATGTTCGACGTACATTGCTGTCTGAAACAACGAACAATATGTTTTTCTTCCCTGGTTTGAATTCTCTACCAGACTATTTTACTAGTACATAGCTATACTTGTGTCTTCAGTACACAGGTGCTGTCTTATTATCACCTGCTTAATAGTCTTGTGTCATCAGACAAGACAGTGTGATGGAATTATCAAGAGAATGGTCCTTTCATCAGCATAGAGCCCGAACGCCCAGCCAAGAAAACAAAATGTGCCGTGTCGACATAAAACTATTGAAATAGTCCACTTAAGAAAAGCAGTAACTTTAATATTCATTACATATTACGTGTGTATAATTGTATATGCTTATCAATCTCCAAAATATATAAGACTTAGCTCTGCTCTTCCATAACGGACCCAACGCGAAATATTCTCTGATCCAAACGCGTTTGAGGGTAGTTTATTGCTTTAGTTTTTACCACACATTCGCAGCTACAAATTAAGTCCATTACAATTTGAAAACTCTACTTAATCTACATCTTAAAACTACATTCTTCAAATTTGTTAATACTACGCCGATATAAAAAAAATTCAAAACGTTTGTACAAATCGTACCTTACACGAAATCTTTTAAATAATATTTTATGCGAAGATACATAATTGTTTGATTAGACACTTTCAGTAAATTATTTTGATTGATGCAAATTTTAGCTCATATTTTAAGTCTGATTATTTTGTTAAAAATTTAGTCGTTTCTATTATTATAAAAGTCACTATACAAGGTGATTCATAATATGTATTCCATCCCGAAAGGGGCTTATTCTACAAGCAATTAGCAATAAAGTTTGTTCTATGACTATTGGATATTCGACATTTTTCATTGAAAAAACTTTATGCGAAAATCAGCTGTTTTGGGGTCAAATCAAGTCAAACTCAATAAATCAGCTGTTTTAGGTAGCAATCTTGATTCCGAACTTCTTGTACGTTTAGTTATTAATTTTATGATGATGATGATGATGATTAAAGATGATAAAAATACCAAAAACAGCTAATTTGAGAAAGTTTGTGAAAAAAAATCAAAAAAATAATATGAAAATATTCATGTTTTTTTTTCGCTAGTATTATTTCTTTTTGTTGATAGAATAACCCTCTTTCGGGATGGTATACATGTTATGAATCACCTTGTATAACAGGCGAGTAATATAAAGCCCATTGCACACCAAGACAGTCGGCTTGTTGTGAATGCGATTATTAAAAAAAATTACAACAGAGATAGGCATTTACAAAAGATCGTGCCCAATTGTCTATGGACGCTCGTACTATGTTAAAATCTTGCAAAGAAAAAGTAGCATTTAAGGTTCCAGAAATTCCTGTTTCTGTTTATCTGAAGCTATTTCCAAATACAGATTCCTTTTGACAATCTAATCTCTGGTGTTTAAATTAGATTAAATTCGTAATTATAACTGTATTTTCGCTTTGATGTGAGTGACTTTATGGATTACCATAAAGTACCCATTAGGATATGGGCATGATCTTTTCGTTTGCAATCTAGTCTGTCTCATTTTCATTGTTTCTTTGTTCTAGATTCTCGCAATTGACCTTGATGTGCGAGGGCAAAAAGGAAGAATAAATAATAATTGCAGGGCAGTACAAGCAATGCAATATAATCACAATGCTTTATTAGTCATAAAACCTGCATTGGATTATTGTCGCTAAAAGCTGGTTCTGGTTAACTTAAAAAGCAAGGGACTTTCAACCTCATGCAGAGAGGAAGAATGAACCAATGCGTTCTAGTACTGATCTGCGTGCCTAGCATGAGCACCTTAGATGCTATGTCTACAGAAGAGACAAAAATCACATTGGTGTGTCGAAATTAGCGACTGTTGAAAATAGAAGCTTCTAAACCGCCCCCGACATAAAATGGACGTGTCCACGGCCGGCGCTACATTACACAATGAAATGCAATTTCACTAATCTTCCCTAGAAAAAAATGTTTTCTAGGTTAAGCTCATGGTAGGCCTGCAATGATCTATTTTTTGAGAAGCCTAGAGTCTGTAATTTTCATTAGTTACTCATTTGTCACCGTGTCACGTAAAGCGCCCCTACATAAACCGGCAAGCTATTAACTTTTCACCACCAGTGACTAGTAAACTCGAACATTGCGGACTCTAGCCTCAGAGGCCCTAGAAAAGTGTATACAAAAACGGTAATCTATACACTTTTCACATATTATAATAGGTATTTCAGACTGACTTGTACTACCTGCGCTTACTATTTATTACATGACATTGGTTAAACATTGAAGCCTACAACTAAATACACAGCTACCAACACCGATTTAACACAACTTTAAATGATTACAGGGAATGTTAATAAACAAAATGCGTTAGTTTCAATTAAAACACTAACATTGAACATAATTGAAATCGACTGCTACTTTAGGCATCGATTTATTGTCGAAAAATGTAGTTCATTACACGCTAGTAATAATATAGGGACACCATTTTGTGACGTCATCGTGCGGATAGTACGACACTCATTAAAAAAATCATTTTTTTTGAATGATTTGTTTTTTTCACTTTGTTCTGTTCTAATATTCCGTTGCAAATATAAACTTTTTTCTTTTATAAGAAATAAAAGTAATCAAAATAATCTTTTAGAATATATTGTGACCAATATGTGTCTCGTCTTTATATTACAACTATGAAAAAAGTCTCAGCCATTACTGCAAATTTGGCCTATGTTACATCTGCACTAGGACATTCTGATCATGCTGTTCGGTTGGACTTAAAACGCTATCCAAAGTATGGAGCTGACATGAGCGATCGACAGACCAGTCTCTGATGTTAACTTATTACTTGTGATAACGTTGTCGCATCATGATAAAGCGTCGGTCACACGTAGCTTTTAACAGCGGCAATTCCAGAGACAATAGCAAATCTACTGTGTCTCATCCAGATCTGTTTAAACTGACAAGGGGTTAAGAACTAGCAGAAAAAAGCTGCGTACTAATAACAGCCACTTTTGCAGAGAATGTATCTCGAAGTTGGTTCTCGCTGCTTCAAAAATAAAAGCTACATGTGATAATACACATGCCTGTATGTCGCACAAAAGCATGCCAGCTACTAGCAAGGGCGAGAATACGTATGCGATGTAACGAGGTTCATCTATTAGCAAGCCGATCTATATTTATCCTTTGCGATAATCATTAAGGGTCCCCCACACAGCTGCGCTATACGGTCGATTTTATCTCATGCGTTATTGCGTATTTTTTAGTATAAATTGTATTAGGGCGCATGCGATCTAACACACTTCTGCGATAATTATAAATTTACCCATGTAACGCACCTGTGTGGGGAAGCCTTTACTGCTAGTAACTGGAATGCCAGCTATATGCATGTGTATCTCGCATGCAAGAATTGTCTAGTAGTGCTGAACACAGCTTGGATGTGGAAAGATCTATTAAAAATTGTGTTATGTTAACAAAAGCTAATAAAATATTCCTACAACTCTTGAATGGGTTCACTTAAATATATATAAACTACTACAATATATTACTAAAGATCAATTTCAAAAATACACACAATATTTTCCACATTATAAATTATATAAGTAATTGCATCAATCTTAGCCTAAATATAAAATCTATATTGTAAATACTTAGATAAAATATGTGAAAAAGGTTTTTTTATAAAAATTCAGCTTTACTTCGAAGAAATTCAAATTTGCTTTAGGTATTCAAAAATATAATAATAGCAGAGTAAAATGCATCGTGGAAACCGTTTTGTGAACAAAAAGTTTATAAAAGAGTATTTTATTCGTTATTTTATTGGTCCTTATGTAAGCTTAGATATATTAATTGCTCTGTTCAGAATGGTAATTTAAAAAAAAAATTTTACATGGTGATGTGACAGGTAAATTGAGATTAACTTGGGGCCCTGCTGTTCTTACAATTGGTTTTTTAATAGTTTTCGCCTATTCCTTGATTTATGCAAATACTAAATGTTAGTTTGAGACAAATTAAAATCATCAGAATAATCGAACAGCGATTAATTTTTAGTTATAATTTGTTACAAATTATTAGCATTTTTTGTACCGATTACAAATATTGTGCACAATATTTTGATTAACCCATTTTCAAAATTACCATGAGAGGTATTGGAGCCGAGTAAAGCTTACTACATAATTAAAGGTGTCCTGTGCTAATGGTTTGTCAATCCCTGATTAATCTGATTCTATTCTACACTATTTAATTTATTGATCTAATAATTATCTAGTTAGTCTGATCAAGCTGTATTTGATTCATGGCATGTAAAAATAACAAAAACACGTATTGGTTTAAACTACACAACCGTTAAAACATCGCAGCGTAGTCACGTTACAATACTCCTAAAACTGAACATTATGTTGATTCAAAAAATCATTGAACCATAAATCTACAATTCCAAATTTCATCATAAATAAATTATATTTCGCCCATTTAATTTTGTGAAAGCAAAACCTAATATTATAAGATCTACCGATCCCACTCGGATTTGTGTGAACAGACATTTTTGTCGTGTGTCATCAACATCGAAAGCATTTTAAGTTGCGACATCATTTTTTTTACGAACCGTAGAAAAATAGACATCAATATCTTAGTTACGTAACGCGCAGAGACGGTCGGATGCCGGCCGAGAAGCGGGGAACTCGACCAAGAGCCGAAGGAACCTAACCGAGAACCGAAAGATCTCGACCGAGAACCGAACCGGAGCAACTCCGTCAAGAGCAGCGGTCGGTCCGGCGCGTACCTGACATCGGTGGCGTCTGGTCGGTCAGTGGCGCAGCGGAGTGCGGCAGTACGGGCAGTCGGCAGCCGAGGCGGCGCACGGCTCGCACACCGCCAGGTGGTTGCACGGCGCCAGCGTCACGCAGCGCGCGCGCTCCTCGCACACCATGCACTTGGTGGCCGTCTCCAGGTACAGCGCCTTCTCGATGTCCTCCAGGTCCGCGCGCGCCGTCGCCTGCAGCGCCTTCAGCGTGCTCAGCGGCAGCCCGCGCAGCTCGCGCCGCGCCTCGCCCGCGCCGCCGCCGCCCGGCCCGCCCACCAGCTCGCGCCGCAGCGCCAGCGCGTGCGCCAGCGCCTCGTCCCGCTGCCGCTCGGCGGCGGCCGTCTTGCGCAGCGCCTCGTCGAGCTCGCGGCGCCACGCCTCGCACGCGGTGCGCGCCTGCGCGATGCGCTCGTCCCAGCGCGCCACGGCGGCGCGCGACGCCACCACCTCCTCGCGCAGCCGCGTCAGCTCCACCGCGCCACCCGCGCTCGGCGACGAGCAGAAGTCCAGCGGCGTCGCGCCGAAGCTCGCAGGCCGCGCACCCGTCGAGTTGAACAGGCGATCCGCGTCGGATGCGTAGCGCAGGAACGGGGGCAGAGGGCTGCCGCCGCCGCCGCCCGCGGGGCTGAAGCCGCGCAGCGGGGCGCGCGGGATGTTGACCGGCGCGGAGGCGGGCAGCGGCGGCTCCGAGTCGGCGAGGTCGCGGTCGAACGCCGCCATCAGGTTCAGCGGGTCGTCGAGCGAGAGGTCGTCGAGCGCATTGCCGACGACCTCCTGCAGCACGGCCGCGTCGAAGGCGGGCGCGCGCGGCGGCCACGCGGGCGCGGGGGCGGGGGCGGGGGCGGGCACTAGGACCGGGGCGGGCGCGGGCGCGGGGGCGGGCGCCGGGACGGAGCCCCCGCTGGAGGTGGAGGCGCACTCGCTGTCCAGGCCGTTGGTGTGGTGCGGCTCGCCGTTGGGCGGCAGCGCGGAAGACAGCAGCTCGGCCAGGGAGGTGCCGCACTCCAGCGCGCCCAGCTCGCGCCCGCCGGCGCCCGGCTCCTCACCTGCACAACAACATGCTATAGTGGCGGATCAGGGTTCACCTTTTATTTAAAGTGTTATAGTTTCCAAAACTTTACCAATGTTTAAGTAGACAATACTAACAAGTTAATAAATTGATCTAGGGTGTGTTTGAACACGCACTGTGAAAGATTCAGTTGTACCTACGGCTTAGTTGGGTGTAAAACATCACCGTTAACACGCCATCCATAGTCTAACAAATAGATTCATGATTTGTCAGTTCTCTTATGTCAAAACGCCAATATAATGTTGTCAAATTCAGACAATCGGTTTAATCCAGTCCAGAATACAGGGAATCTAAGTGTGGCATCAGAACTAAGTAGGTATCTAACTGTTATTTCATTGAACGACAGGGTACTCACTGCAAACATGAGCGAAGGCGCAGAACAGGCCGCGCGGACAGTAGCCAGCCTGCTGCACATCGTTGCACTTGGTGGACTTGTATATCTCCGGGTGGAACTGCTGCTCGGTGCGCGTGTGGCAGTATGCGCACGCGTCGCCGGCCTCGCAGTTGGACGGCTCCCCCCACTCCTCTCCGTGCTTCACGTTGGGGCACGGAGTACTACGGTACTTGTATTTGCGGGGCGATCTTCGCTTGTCCTGGGGATAGGCATATATACTATACTAGCTACTAGGGGATATATATGTATACTAGCTTCCGCCCGCGGCTTCGCTCGTGTAGGTACCACATAAAAAGTAGCCTATATGCTATTCTAGGTAAAGAAATTTATCGTTTCAAAGAAATCGGTGATTGAACAACAAACATCCAAACAACTTTGGCATTTATAATATTAGTAGGATTGGCTTGCGACTTTTATCCCGAAAAATAGTAGACATTTACTCAGATCTCCAGGCGATCAGATCCATAAAGATGTCTAAGGAAGCCTCCTGGTAAATGAGGGTGTGTGTATAATTTTCGGACATGCCGCTGACTATCCAGTATGTGACATTTATGACACGTTGCAAGACCATCGCTATGCTCGCAATCGCTAGTATGCTTTAAGAATACTTACTGATTAAAGTAATCTCCATATAATTTTATGTCTAGATAAAGAAAACTAAGAGGAAATGTTTACTCTAGAGAATGGTTACTCACTTTACTGTTATGATACTGTGGACACGCATACCCCTGCCTGCAGAGACGGGGCGGTCTTTTGCATGGTTCCGTTTTGTAAGAAGACAGCACGTAATTCGTATCTGAAATTAAAACATGACCTTAAACCATGTTTAAACAGCGAGCCATATGTCATCTGAAATTAGTTTCAAAATCATCTTTACGTCTACTTATTAAAGTCCCCTTTTGATTTGATATTTGAGTGCGTGCGATATAGCTCAAAGATATCGCAAGCCTCTAAAAGTCAAACTGAAATTGACTCAATTCAGTAGATGTAAGGATTATTTTGAAATGAATTTCAGATGACATATCGAACACCGTTTGATGGATGATGATACAGTCAGTATACATCAGAGTGCACGACCCGACTATCGCAACGGACGCGTACCGAGTGTTCGAAATATCGGATCGGAGTATCAGATCCGACTATCGCATGGAAATATCTGACGCGTATAACCGGTCTTAGTTAGGTCATACCTTGTCATTTAGGGTCCTCGAGCATGGTTCCTCTCTCGATCGAGCGCGTTGGGCGCATGCTCGTCCTCCCCCGTCAAATATCGGATATCGGATCGGACTATCGCACCTTAGCGCATACCTATTCAGCTACAACGATAGACTTACGGACTACCGCATGACTGTACTTTTACTAGATATTATTTTCTTGCACAAACTATTAAATGGCTGCATTGACAGCACTGAACTGATAGGCCGTTTACAAATTCATGCGCCTTCTCGTCTACCTAGAATAAAAGCCCATAAGCTCTTTCGACACCATACTCTAAGTAAAATATACGAAAACATTAATCGTTGCCAAGACTCTGTACGCGTTATAACAAGTTGTCCAGATGTCAGGAACGTGAAGTTTCGGATCCTCTCCCTAAATTTAAAAAATGTCTATTAAATATTTTATTCTCAAACTCAGAAATAAGTATTTTTAATATAGATCTTTCACTTTAGAATATTTTTGTCGTTATTTGATTGCGAGTTTAAATCACTTTTACACCCTGTTTACGAGACCATACGCGACCCTTGAGAGGATGTTGATTGATAGACATATTAGACGATACGAAGATAATTTATTAACTGTAATTTAGTAACTTTGATGCTATGCGCTAGAGATGATGATGATGATTATTGATGAGTGCTGACCGAACGCTATCCGTAGATGCACTGGCTAGGTAAACCGCGCGCGCGCTGCCTACATAGCCAAAATTGCTAGATTGCTAATATGCTAAATTGTTCGATGTGCATCGAACACCCTGTATTCCAGTTTATTTCTATTTAGTTGAGCTCAATTATTTTAAACGCATGCTGTGGTATCCTATAAATTTAGTGGTGCGCATAGACCTAAGTCTATTGTATCATCATCAGCCTGATGAAGTCCACTGCTGAACATAGGCCTCCCCCAAAGAGTTCCATGACGAACGGTCTTGAGCCTTTTCCATCCACCGACTTCCCGCAACCTTAACAATGTCGTCGGTCCATCGGGTGGGGGGCCTTCCAACACTGCGTCGTCCGGTTCGTGGTCGCCACTCGAGAACCTTTGTTCCCCAACGGTTGTCGGTTCTGCGAGCTATATGGCCGGCCCACTGCCACTTCAACCTGCTAATTCTGAAAGCTATGTCGGTAACCTTGGTTCTTCTACGGATCCCTAAAAAGTCCCTTGTATTAATATCTTCATTGTATTGTGTTATCACTGTTGGATACCCTAAATAAACAAATACCTTGCCACTTAGGGTCCTCCAGCATAAGGTTCCTCTCCCGGTCGAGCGCGTTGGGCGCGTGCTCGTCCTCCCCCGGCTCGGGCTGCATCTCGCGCGCGTCCAGCACGGGCGGGCGCAGGTCGGGCCCGCCGTGCGCGAACGCGCAGTGCGCGCCGTTCTTGGCGCACAGCCCGCGCGCGTCCGTGTCGTGCACGCACATGCACGTCTTGTAGTAGCGCAGGTGGTACCGCCGCTCCGTGTCGCCGGCCGTCCGGTGCAGGTATGGACACCTGTAACGTTTCAATTAATAAATAAATATTTCGGACATATCACACACGGTCAACTGATCCCAAACTAGGCATAGCCTGTACTATGGGTACCAGAGACTGATATACTTAATATATATATATTTAACATCCAGTCACAGAACAAACATCTGTGTTAGTCACAAATGTTTGTCCAGTGCGGGAATCGAACCCGCTACCTCTAGCGCAGAAAGCAGAGTTACAACCAACTGAGCTATGAGGCCAGTCAAACGGTTTAAACGGTTAATGTACGGTTTATGCAAACCGCACAAAATACCTACATGTTCCCGCGGGTCAGCATTTACGCTATAACGTGGATTTCGAGTCAGTTGCACATCAACCACCTAACGACAACAACACGTTATAACGTAAACTCGCAAACATTTGTAGCTTTACGTACTATAACTAATAAACGGTAAATTTTACTATTTGGTTTACATTCAAACAACGAACTTTTAGGATGTAGGATACGGACCTGTAGGGTCCGTATCTTATCTATCTATCTTCCTTAGTTTTTTTTTTTTAGCATTATGCAGGCATTTTTAGCCATTTTGGGGGAAAGCATAGCTCTGCTGTTTTATTTTCTTTTTCTCGTGTTTTGTTGAGGTTTAGTGTGTAATCCAGAGATTACACACTAAACCTCAATGGTATTTTAACCATTAAAGCTTAGTACCTTAGCACGAGTGTAGGCAAAAAGAATGGGAGTGTATTATGTGATTTTCTTGTTTATCTAAAAATGGGATTTGAAGTGTCTAGATCCCTGTATCTAGGGGAAGGTTGGGGTTTAAAATCCTTACTGAGTTGTATATTGGGATATAATACAAAATTATAAGGATGAAATTAACATACTTTAAAGGTGATTTATTTTGATGGTTCTGCACTGAGATGAATTTAAGCATCTAACCAACCTATTTCAGCCCACAATGTTACATTCATCAGATTATGAGGAAAACAACAAAACAAATCTAAAGTCCAGTTAGGCTCTAGCTAGTCATTGCTGGGAAATTGGCTGAAATCCATGATTTTCCAACATTTTTGGATTTTAGGTGGGACATATGCATATATTTATCAACCAGCTTTAAAATTAGATACAAAGTTGTATGCTATTCTAGGAAACTCTAGAGAACCCTTTCCTTTCCAGGTACATTTATATCAGCTGAGCCGTTATGGAATGATTGCATTACAAATATACATACACATACATACATACATTCACATTGATTATATTAGTAAGATTGATTTTTAAATGAATATAAGTAACATACGTTATGGTAAACAACTGCCTATTTAATTCCTTCCTTAATAATAATTTCATTTATTTCAGGCAACACAGCAAAGTACATGTACAAATACACAGCCCATAGATAGGTACATGGATGTAAATACCTTAAAACTAAAATACATATAATATTCCCATCATCCCTATAGCATAGGTAAACTATACCTGGGGCCAGAAGACAGGAGAGAGGAACATGTCGTTGGTACAAAACACATCATAAAAACCCTGGACTATTATTAAAACATTGCTAAATTTTTAAAATGATGCCTTTCTGTGTAAAATTAAATGTACGTAAAGGTTTACACTGCAAAAACTAGAAAACTATGTACTTAACTATAAATTATTCCATCTGGGCACAAGCTTAATGCAATGTGTTGAATTGGTATACATAAGTGCCGTTTTTTGTTTTCAACTTGACTGTGTACCAACTACCAACATCATCGGCATCATTTAGAAAATTATAAAATGTATACAACTTATTGCAGGCGACAACTGTACAAAACAAATCATAAAAAACATTTTATTGAATGTTTGTGAAGTGTTTTTGAAAGTCAAAGTAACAAAGTAAACAAAGCTTTGTAGGTACTCACTCGTCGCCATCCTCGCAAATCCCTGAAGTCTCATTATATTTAGTACAATAATTATCAGCACTATAATTGAACGAGCCATCTCTTTTTCTAACAGGTCTTCTTCTTCTTTGATTATTAAAATGCCAATGAAAACATGTAAAAGGCCTATGTTGTGTACATTTATGTTGCAAGAATGATGGACACTGTTCGACGCGGAACTCCTTCAAATATCTGCAAAACATTATTTTATTACAGCGAAAGGTCCAATGATACTGTCACGGGGAACTGATCACAAATAAGTCCAGTAGAAGACAATAATTACTTATAGTGATTAGGTTTTTCCGTTTGAGCTGCTAACAAAGGTTTGGATTCCGACGGCATTTTGGAAAACTAATATTGCGCCTCTCGCTTCGCGCAGGGCACGCTTGCCGTCAACAACCAATTTTTTCGCAATACACAATCACGTAAACACTATTCGTTTATTTAGATAGGAATAACAAACAACAAGCAATATTATTCTTTTCATTCTAAAACACTAATATTTTGGTAAAAATAGCCTTGACTCGAGGCAGACAACAATGTCATGACATGACAGACAAGACAAGACACAAACAAACACACACACAACCCTTATAAAATAAAGGTTTTTTTTTATAAATTAAAATTCTGGCATTACTCGTAATATGCTCGTCTGAAAGTAGCCTAAATCCTATTGTGCGGTTACACAACGTTCAAGAATGCGGGCCCAACACAAATTATAATTTTGAGTCCGAATTCCAGAGTTCCGTCTCAGTAAATAAGACTTGAATTCAATAACTTTGATCGGTTGGTTGGTTTGTTATTCTTTCATGCAGCAACGAAGCATAACTACTAAGATACAATATGTAGGTAGGTGAATTACCAAACATCAAGGTACCACGCGAATAAAGTCACGGCCGAAGCTAGTTTGCTTTATAGATAACTTAGGTATCTCCGCTAACTAATAACAAAGTACCTAGTTATGAAGATAGCCCAAAACCCTGAGAAGACTACTTTTTATACGGGTACCACGCAAAGGCGGATTTGCCCTAAAGCCTAGTTCGGACTACTTTAGTAATTTAGTAAAGTAACGTGTAATTTAGTGGCTAAACTACTCGCTACTGCACTGAAATAGTTCGCATTACGGACCAGTATAGTACACAAGTAAGTGGTGTTCCGCAAAATGAACGGGCTGCAACGCAATAGAGTGAATAATCTGATTAAACTTTATTAAACAAAAAAATCGCTGATGATAGCAAGAAATAAATCAAATGCAAAGTACCTAAATATTTAAAAGGCTGCTCCATAGACTTATTACTACTTGCTACAGTAGACATGCAGCTTCGAACAGATTTCGTCGTTTCTGATTTCGATTTATATAAAGTTGGCAATAAAGTAAATTCATTATGTACCTAGTCTTTATGATGGGTGCTGAGAAAGGGGCGGCACATGGCCTGGGGCCTAGAGCGGCCACGACTACAAATCCGCCACTGGTGCAGGTACGAAACTTGGTTATGTACATGCAAAGGAAGTGGCGTGCGAGCGCCCACTTGCTTGCTTGTCGCGTAGCAGCCATTAATAATTTAGGACAAGAACCGTGTTGGCCAGTTGAAGTTTTTCTAAATTGAACAACACTTCCATAGTTCCATACAGTCATATAACAGTCATATTTTATTTTATTACCTTCTGTTGTCCGAGTGATTTTAATTAAAACGTTAGCCTATTTTTTGCGTATGGAAATTTTGGGCAATGGAAAACAATGCAAAGCAATAAAGAGCGGAACACAATATGAATAGCGACAAAATTATGCTTTTGTATAATATACGAATACGATATAATAATGCAACATCCCTACTTTCAACTAGCGCAGTTTATACAAAGCCTAAAAAAAAGAAGCAAACTAGAATTTCTTGAGGTCTAAAGCTATATCCACCAATCACAAACCCGTTTTAAATACCAATCAAAACTACGCAAACCTTTTACACACAACCAATCAGCGTTCAGTATTATAGCGTCAGTATCGCCCGCCATTCTCTTCGACGCCATCTTGAGCATATGATCAGTTGTTGTGAAGAACATAATTTTTGCTATTTGGCTTATATCTCACGTTTCAACGTCTCAAAAGGTGATTATTAGTTGCATTATTAACTTGTGATTAGTTTAATTATTGATTGAGGGGAAATTTAGTACGGTTCCTCTTCTATTGTCTTCGCGTCACCTCGACACATTATTCCCTCCAATAAAAACTTTAGTAAATTAGATCATTGTCGTTGCATTCCAGTGAACAATGGCACGTACCAAGCAGACAGCTCGTAAATCTACTGGAGGCAAAGCTCCTCGCAAACAACTGGCTACTAAGGCAGCCCGTAAATCAGCTCCCAGCACAGGAGGAGTCAAGAAGCCCCATCGTTATCGCCCGGGCACAGTGGCTCTTCGTGAAATCAGGCGTTACCAGAAGTCGACTGAGTTGCTCATCCGCAAACTGCCATTCCAGAGGCTTGTAAGAGAAATTGCTCAAGATTTCAAAACTGACCTGCGTTTCCAGTCTGCTGCTATTGGGGCTTTGCAGGTTCGTAAAGATAATCACTAGTTAGGTACCCACTTTCTTAGCATAATTCAACTGAAATAAAAAACGGAATTTCATCATCTTCATGATCAGTTAGATACTCCATGCTCACAAGCACTCATTATTTGTTACAGGAAGCCAGTGAGGCCTATCTTGTGGGCCTGTTTGAAGACACCAACTTGTGTGCTATTCACGCTAAGCGTGTGACTATCATGCCTAAAGATATCCAGCTCGCTCGACGAATCCGCGGAGAGCGTGCTTAATTTACTTATTAAGATGTATGACTTAAGTTATATTAATAATTCAAATTCATAGTTGTAATGTTGTACCCAACAATTTAATTAACCATTTTTGCACATTTAATTCATCAATGTTTTAACATTGTGTTATTACGGTAAGGAAGCAGCAGAACTGATTTTTTTATAAATAATTTTTATTTAGGTTCAATTATGTGGTTTCAATGTGGAAAAGTGTGTTTAAGAAGTTGTCTAGCTTTCAATGTGTTATAGTATGACATGTAAGCTAGTAGATTAATTTTTTGTGGTATGTATGACAAGAAGGTAACTTAAAATGTTCATTAGACAGAAATAATCACACATGTGTGTTATTGCAGAATTTCAATATTCTAATGTAATGTGTAAACGATAATTTTGGCGTTAGAATTAAATTAATTAGGGGAATGTAATGGTTTTATTTAACCCCAAATGTAGGTTTGTTTGTTCCTCAATCATGCTAGGTCCTCTAGGAGGCATGTGCACTATAATCCTGTACACTGATTGTCATTGGCTCTTTTCAGGGCTACCATACCTCAACTTGGTCATTGACCTATAACAGGAAGACCAGGAAAGAATCAGGGACAAGCAATCAAACACTGGATCTTTCTTGGTCATCCTTTTGGTCAGTGACCAGATAGAAAATGGTGACCCTGAAAAGGACTGAACGACTGTTGGTGAAAGGATTAAAGTCCAATTTATGTTCAAGGTGGGTATAAAATAAGCAAAGTAGGTTGCTAGTTAAGATTTAAGTTTAATATGCATTTTTTATGACACTGGCTGTACAATTACATAGATACAAGAACTACTTAGCAATACTACAAAGCTGTTGCTTCCTCTTCTTCGATTTCTTTAAGCCTCTTTTCAATGTCCTCGACACTTTTACCATGCTCCTTATTGAATCTATATGACTGTAGTAACTGCTCTTTTTCCAGTCCGTGTATTCTGTCATAAAGAGTTTTGTTAAATTCTAAATCCACATCATTTTCTTCTCTTAGGACACAAAAATATATTAGAAATACAGCAACACTGCCAACTACACTGTAGGGTTGATACCAAGGCATTTCTTCAGCGGTTACTTTTCTCATCAATGGTACAACTGTTTTTCTGGCAGCTCCACTCGTTGAAAACTTGATAGGGTCATTTTCACTCACTTCGACTTTTGTACTAAGACACCTGCATTTTATTTGTGTATTTATACAGCTCCTGAAAACAATAAAGAAGCACTTGTTGAGATAAGTAGAGAATGTCGAAAGAAATGACCCTGTACTATAGATTTATTTATTGGATTATCAACAAAAGTTACACAGACATACAAAGAGATCGGAGGGAGTGTTAAAGTAAAGTGTTAGCTTAAACACAATGTAGGGGTGTTCAGTTTTAGATTAAACAACCTATGCTATTATAGATTGCATCCTGTTGCAATTGGATGCAATAGTTGAATCATGAAAAGTCCTACCTAGATTATGAGTAAAAATTAATGAGTAATTTTAATATTGGAATTGAACGGAATAAAAGTTTCCCAGGTTGGGAAAATTTAATAAAACCAAAATATTATCTTCAATTCCTTCATAAATTATGGCTAGTTTCTACCTGGCTTTTGTTATCTTTTGCAAAACAATTCAATGAGTCTATCACTACCTATGTGAATGAGTCGCCAAAGTACTTGAATCAACAAATTTATTTGTACTCCTCTACAGGACGTGTTCAAACTCAATCAATCATTTACATCATTCCCTTTTATTGAGATACTGTTAACTTGACAATCAATATTTCAATTATACCATGGCTAACCAATGTTAATTACGCACTTTTATTTTGGTATCCGGACACAAATTTGTCTAATTTCACTATCTGGCACTTAGATAAATCCATACTAAAAAATCACATTGATCCATTGCCATGTGAAAGGAGGGCCAAATAACCCATAAACAAACACACTTTCACATTTATAGTATTAATATTCTTATTTTATTATAGAGAAGAGTTTAAAGAAATTAGCCAAAACTCAGGGTTAACCTATTGTTGCGATGGGAAATCTGATAATCCTCTGACTCATATTTAACATAATAACATAGTAATCTAGTGGCAGATCCAGCGATGTCGCGTTACGCCGTAGATTTTGTGTGAAAAGGTTTTACAGTGGTTTAGAAATCTGACTGTACAAAATACAATGTTTAGGTCACACAAATAAAACTATTTGGCTAATTTGTAATGTACCTTGTGCATAAAGTAAATAGTTTATGTGATTCGGAAATATACATACCTCAAAAATAGAAGATTCCTGTTTAACTGACCAATTTTCAGCAACATGGTTGTATCAGATCAGTATTTTAGAAATTCTTATTTATTTCTAGGATTCTGTTCCTACGGAGTCAAAATTATGGAAGTTCCTAATACTTTCGAACGTGGTCTTTCTGAAGTTATCCAAATTAGAATCCTTCGTTCGATTGTCTTTTCACAATAATATATTTTTCCTGATTTTTCTTCCCCATTTTATTTTACATAATTTTAGCAGCTGATTTGCCAGTAGAGGTGGGTAACTCGAGTCAGATTCACGGATCCAGATCGAATCACGGGTATTGAACCGCAGGTAAATGGCTCACGCCGCTCCTAAGCGGTTCAACGGCTCAAAACAGGTATACTTCATCTGCGAGTCATGCAACCCGCGACACCCATCAAAATCGTTTTGTATTTTATTTTTAACGTACTAAGGTCTATATAAGTATAAGTAAATTAGTAAAGCTGACCTGGTTGCTGATTCGAACCGATTTCATACGACTATAGTTTGTGTTTTATTTTCTTTACTTTACCTGATTCATCTGAATTCATTCATAGATCTATTTGAGCGGCCAAGAAAGTTTGAGCTGTTTTGAGCTGTTGACCTGCGAATCAGGTCTGGTTCAAGAGCGTGAGCTGCGAGCTGATTTCCAGTTCAGGCTCGCATGACATACTTCGACTGACAGACAACTGTCTTGCAATCAATGTCATGTCTCCATTCTCTGTTACTGTCAAAAATATGAGTAATGAAAATCGACGAACCGGAAACGATGGTAAGTACCAAATGGAGGTCATGGAGGTCCGAGCTGCTGCGTTATTAAAATTGTCGTACTACGAACCGTATTAGGTCTATTAAATAAGGTTGTCACACATTTTTTTCACACGTTTACTGGCCTCATTGCTCAGTTGGTAGTAGCTCTGCCTTCAGCGCTAGAGGTCGCGGGTTCGATTCCCGCGCTGGAAAAACATTTGTGTGATGAACACAGATGTTTGTTCTGTGTCTGGGTGTTAAATATGTATCTATTATGTATATCAGTCTCTGGTAGCCATAGTACAGGCTATGCCTAGTTTGGGATCAGTTGACCGTGTGTGATATGTCCGGAATATGTATTTATTTTGCTTGTGAGCCCAGCAGTAGATCACATAAAGCGGTTCAGAAAATTATTTGTATGAAATGCTTAATGTCGTGTCACTGATTGTTTCTTGATCAGTGACCAGGTTGAGGTATGGTGGCCCTGAAAAGAGCCTGACCGTTCGGTGAAAGAATCAGCGTAGTGAAAGGATTAAAGTGCGCCTCTTAGATGCTCCATTCGTTCTGAAAACTTCTGAAATGGGCCAATAACCGTTGGGTAAAAGAAGCAGTGGGGTGCACTCCTTCGTGTGAACAGGTAACTCTGAGGCTCCTTTCTTGAACAAACTCCAGACAGCAATGCACCAATACAACGGTATCGCCTAGCCTCATGGGGAGTCCATTTTGTTTTATTTTATAGTACAAAATAGGCAAACTTATGAGTGAGCATTTCTTCTTAACTTAAGATAGGTAGATGCATACTTTATTGGATTACAAGTACAAAAAATATTTAATAAGTCTTGCAAAAGGCGGCAAACCTTCGTTATTTAAAATTTGCTGCCATGGCCGCCGAATAACGAAGTGCACTCTTTATTCTGTAAACGAAAAACAATGTTTTAGTTTGCACCTAACAGTCAGTACACAATAATATACCCCAAGTTATTATGATCTAATAGTTATTGTAAGAGTTATATAACTAACCTAGACTAGAGTTCTAACGGACAAAATATACATAAATATTTATTTATTTATACATTCAAAATATTACATTTTATACAAAACGGGCATTTTCGATCAGCCAACGTCGGCAGTCGCATGCTGACTACCATCTCCCGTGTAGGTAGGTAGGTACACGAGAGATGATAGGCAGCATGCAACCTAATTATAAAAACATATAACTTACTTTAAAACTATGATAGGTATATAAATATACAGGTATTAAAATCAAAATTTGTATTTAGCGTACAAACAATTACGAAAACCTGAAACTTTATAGATACAGTCATATTGATTTAGAAAATGCTTGCAGGTCTTTTATAGCACTCTTTCTAGTCAGCTCTTTTGGTATAGAATGGTAGTTTATTCCTACTGCCTCTACGGAAAAAGAGTCACCACATAATTGATCTGGTTAGGTGCCTACCTAACCAGATGAAGATTATAGTTCCTAGAACTAAGTATTGCAGTACCTACCTAACTAAGTAATCACATAGGTATCCAAACGGCTAATTAATATTCACCTAAATTCACCGGCCGGCCGTTACACTACGTACCTATATAAGTACTTGTCGTAAAGCTATGCTTACCGCAAAAATTCTTCGCCTGTATCCGGTTCGCTCTGGAGACGGTTGCGCTCTACTTGCATTTTTGCACGCCTTTCAATGGCATTTTTCAGCCTTTCATCGCAACCCGTGGCGTGTTCGATAGTTGCAACAACTTTCTTATTTGTGGGCAGTTGTATGCTTTTGGGTTTGGTGAACAACGCCCATACATCACACTGGTCGGAGACATTCTGAACTGTTTTACAGAGCAGCGAACGTAAATTCCAAACAGTTGAGACGCCTTGTGTCTGAAATTTTGTAGGTAGCTCTCAAAGGTAGGTATTTTTGAAGCGCAGAGCAAGTTTCGGGGTAACTGTGCGACCGTGTTTTGTTTAATTATGCAACCCGAACACTACCCGCGTAAAGGTGTGGCATTTTCCCGGAGGCATGTAAGCGCATTCTGATTTTGCATCTTAAACGCATTTATTGCAAAAATACGATTTAGATTATAAGTATTTTGTCTTTTTGACAAACCTACCTATCATGTTAATCTAAAATAAATTATTTCACTATCCTAAATCTAACCATAGTCAGATTTAAAGAGGAAAGTGCACAAGGTTGACCCTAATGACTCTGCATTTAAGTGGGATACTACAAGGTAGGAATTAATATAGGAAATCCCCACTCGTGGTTTTGTTACCTAAACAACGCCTTACCGATTTCTCTTGAAGTTTTTGCAGTTCTTTTTGAGTGTCCTCTAGCAAACCAGCAAGAGCTTTCCGACGTGCCTTCTCTATTTCTAGCCGCGATCCTACTGCCTCAGTTCTTGTAACTGCTTCCAAATACTCGTGTTTCAGTTTGGCCGTTTGGGTCAAGGCATCACGAATACCACGGTTCAGCGTTGTAACCATTGCTTCATCTACAGAGAGAGCGGCATGTTTTTTGATATTTTAAAATATTTTTTGGTTAGCGATGTCGTTGTATTACATCTACCCGCTTTGCTATGATTATTAAAACTTACGTGTACGTTTTTCTTTTAGTTTGGCTTCTTTATCATGTTCTTGAAGTTTAATTTTTTCTATTGTTGATTCGATAGAGTTGTCCATTTTATCAAGGTGACGATTTATTTAAGTAGGGCGTCCAGCGGTTAAGGATTTTGGAGGTCGAGCTTCTGTTTGCAAGCGCAGGCATGGGGGTAGTTCTACCAGTCATAGAGCTTAGGCAATTTTTTTTTGGCTTTCAGTTCCTAATTTGCCGCCATAATGTTTTTTTTTGATTCGACATCCGTTTCTGTTTGTTTTGCATTCTACCAATGTTAAACGGACTCCTTGGTGGAAGGTATAATAGGCGCTTGGATTTATATTGGTACTATGGTGTGCATGCAAGCGAGTTCGTCCGGGGCGCGCTCGTCGTCGTCCCGTGTAAACGCAGCACTACCACTTTGTTGCCATAGTAACACGACGCCAAGCGAGCGTTCGCGTGAGAAAAACAACTTACCTAGTGGTCATAGTATAGTTTTAAGTCTATAGTAGTGGTTTTATTCTCTTTCAGTGACATAAAATATATCTTCATTGGTTCTCTTTGTGAATAACAGCCACAGAGTACTTTTGTATATATACCGGATAACAGCTGCAGTCAAAATCGTTTCATCTCATCGCTATTTTTATTTTTTATTTAGCTGAATACAATACCTAGACCACTAGAATAGACCTACTAGTCTAGATAAGACATGTTTTAATATTTTTTATTCATTCACAGTATATTTAAAAGTTTTGAACATATCTTGTGATTTGTGCATTTTATCTCTAGAGGATGGAAGCACCCGACGCTAATGGTTTCGTAAATATAACGTGGCCCAGCAAAAATGTACCCCACGGTGGAATTTTTCACACGCGTATTGCGAAGAGCTCAACCGAACAGCAACAGTTTTTGAAAGGTAGGTAGGTACTACACGCAGAAGTTAACTTGGCACCTGCGTTGAATGTGCTTCCCGCTGCCACCACAGCTCATCGCTTACCGCTCTCACGAGTGAGAATGAGACAAAACATTACAGCGAGGTGCCTAGTTAACTTCTGCGTGTTGTAGTAAGTTGATGCACACAAGTGTCCTTACCTATACCACAGATAATAATACTGCCTATACCTACCTCTTTATAAGCCTACTAGGTATTTCTGCAACGCACTTTTCCCTAATTTACAGTATTGGTGGAGGAGTCTAGGCTTGACACGAAGTTGCGTGACGGCAGCTTGTACGGGCTGCGGCGTGAAGCAAGGAGCCCGCCACGGGCCGCACGGGCAGCTACACCAGCGATGACTGTGCGACCGCGCACCTCGCGCCGCCGCTCACTGTCCGCCATCCGCCAGACCGAACTGCTTGATGTAGACTCGTGAGTTCGTCATCGTCCACAACCCGACTTCACACTGCTAGGCTTGGGACTCTTGTGCTATTCATCACGATTCTGCGCAATGGCGATGGCATGATCTTATCTATGTCGTCTGCCCATCTCGCTACCGTTCTTTATGGTGTCACCGGCAAGCTATACACTTTTCACCACCGGCGACTCACTAGTCGCCGGTGGTGAAAAGTGATGTTTGCTACTCACTAGTAACGAACATCACGGACTCGGGCCTCGGATACCCCACGTTATTAGTTTATACCTAGTTACTGGCAATGCATTATTTACTAGTTGTTAAGTTTGTTTTGCAAATATGTACGAAGTTCCATTATTTAAAAAATAGTTATCAGCAGTGTCCACGTGTTCCTTCTTATCATCTGACTGGGGATGATAAGAAGGAATTTCGTCCGTCATTAATTTAAAATTCGTGCTACGTAGCGTAGGTATAGAAGTAACATTACTATTAAGTAACACACAAGCACAGTGTTACTTCCAGTCTGTACGTTATTTTACGAGCTAGTGGTGATCCGTAAGTAGGTAGGTAAATAATTTGTGAATATTAAGTTATAGCAACAAATACTAGCTGTATTGAATCACTGTATTGAAGCTGTTGGTAACTAAACCTATTTATAATAAATATAAATATTTCAGATACCGTCCTATAAAAAAAGGTGAAGACAGAGAAAAACTAAAAGACAAATTGGCTAATACAATGGCGTATGGTGACTCCCCCGAACAAGTAGTTCCGATCCCGATGACCTCCCAGATCGTGAAGAAAAGTGTTGAAAAAAAACTGCCCACTGAAAAACAAAAGTGGAATGAATGTGAGAACACAGCATTTATATCGTTGAACATTTCTTGGTCGGAAAGCGCGGCACAATTTATACTGCTTTCAAACATATTCAAATAAGAGTTGAGCAATGCATCACGTTCAGAAGTTCGGTTTTGCTTAACAGTCGGTTTTTGGGCGGCTAGTCACAATGGGTGGAAACTCATACGAACTTACTTTTTTAGTGGTGACGCAGATACGTGAGCGCGCAGAATGGCTGGCTGAGATGGAGTACCTTGGTGAGGGAGAGGCTCACCGGGACATCATCAACGATCAGATAGCCGAGCGGATGCGCGCTCTCGACGCCCTGGGGATAGACAGCCAGTGCTCCACAGCCAGGTAAGTTCTACCTGAGCCTCTAGTCACCGATACAATACGGGGAAATTTACTCGATAAGAAAAAAATATGTTTAGGTACCTACATCAGTTTTTAGTATAACATTATTATTCAATTTCAGCAACAAGGGGCAAAGTAGTGGTTAATATATTATTTTTTATTTTTATTTGAGAATCTATAATCAATCAATCATCGAATAATTTTATTTACTACTACTGTAAAATAAAAAATAGTGAAATGTAGTGTAAGTGATAGTGACTACATATAAAGAACACAATAACAAAGTGTCTTCCCATTAAATAGAAACTGTAAGAAAAGTGCTATTGGACACATTCTTAGTTATTCGATTTATAAAACTATGTCAAAGTCAAATTACTCATTAGCCTGCTTGGCTAGATTGTAATAATATGTAGAGTATAATAAATATTGTACTCTAGGAATAACAAAAAAAAAATTACTACTGTTTTACTATAAATTAACTTAACTTATGTAAAATTTAAAAACAACATTTCCAGGTCTACTATCTCTGGCTTCAGCACCACTCGAAGTAGGGAAAAAGCGCTCTGTGCCGCTCCAGTTGAAAATGTAGCTTCTGGTAAGAAACATTTTATTTTCATCTTCCTACTACCTACCATTTGTTTTTGGTACACACATTTGATCGTAGCATACTCTCGTTGGGTGTATCATCAGACTCCCAGCATTAAGAATAAGCCATGACATCGTACGATAAGTATAAAGGGAATAAAATGAAGTACCTAGGAATATAAAGAAAAAGTAAGGCCTTATTACATGTATTCTAGATTATTTATGCTGACGCTGTGTCAGGTGGAACTCGTACTCAGGCCACTGTAGTGCCTGGGACATCGCTCTGCTACTCGGCAGCTAAAATGCCATTTTGCAGCGTCTTTACAGTTTTTGCTTGCATCATATTTTAAGTATTGTTTAATTTTATATAAGCATTAGGTACATATTTCATCAAGTGTTGCGTGTGCTACCCTTAGATCATTTGTTGAAGCTCAAATTTGTCTTTTTTTTCACATTTTTATAAGCTCTTATTTATTAGAGATTACTTTTCTTTGAGCCTCACCTAGTTCGATCGGCACCACACTGAAGCTTTAAATTCCATTTTGCGAAAAAGAATCATCGAAAAAAATTATAGGCACCAAGCCGTGTTTGTTGCCTGATTCTTCTAGGCTTGTTCGCGGGGAACAGGCATAGCTTCACCTAGTTTCTAAGACGTTTCAAAGTGATCCTAGTGATTTTATTGAAATAAACGCCTTTTGACTTTGACTTTGACATGTTTAGATGGATGTTGTCCAGCACCTATACCTACCATCCTCTCAGCGTAATCTGCCTAAACAGGAAAGACATGGTCAATACGTGCGGAGCTGACTAAGCCGCGGGTTTCCTCATCATGTTTTTCTACTCAGTTTTGAGCACGTAAATGCGCACATATCTTTTTTCCTATATCTTTAAGCGCGTCACGCACGGCAGCTATAATGTAAGATATAATGTAAAGGATTTTTATACAAGGTTTACGGATATATTTCTAAATTTTTGAATTTCCAGGGCGTTCCAATGTTTCCAAAGGATCAGTCAAACGCGAGGATAAGAAGAAGTTCAGGCCTACAATAAAAGTTCCGGTAGTTGAGACTGTTGCAGCTTACAACAAACTTTCTCCTTTGGGCTATTCACCGAGACGTCGACAGTAACATTCTGGTTTTATATTCATATCAATTCAGGTTCTATAATGTTATAAAGATTTTTAATAGCAGTCTTCATTTTGTAACTGTACCTACCTACTCATATAGTTAATACTTTCTAATTATGTTTGCACAGTTTAATTGGGTTTTTCTGGTCACTAATAGTGCTACGAGTATAAGTAGGTCCCGATGCTTTATCGAGTAGGTACCTACAATCAAGTCTTCTTCTTGTCGTGTCACTGATTCTTTCTTGGTCATCCTGTAATTACTTACCTATTATTTTGATCACCTATTTGTACAGTGCCGTTATCCAGTATCCGTCCTCAAAACGCCGACAATTTGTGTGTGTATTGTAGGTATTTTATTGTAGCTGTACCCTTCATTGAATAATGACCCCAGCATCAGTGACCACAAATCCTTCGAGAGATTTTGTCGCGATGGGTGATTGTGTGTTACTGTATAACTATATTATTTTCAATTTACATATTTTGTGAGGGGACTGCAAAGTTATAAAACAAAGATTCCTTCTGTGTTACTATGTGGATTTTCACTTCGCTAATTATGTAAGTACCTACCTACCAACTACGTTAACACGATCAATACAAGTCTTTCTGATTCTTAATATGTAGGTATACTATCCCGAAACGGGCTTATTCTACACCCAAATGGCTCCCTAGCTCTTCTATTAATTACCTTACGAGCGAATTTGGTAAAATTATCAGCATAAGATTTTATTTTACTGTAACTGTCGGTGCATGTTTCTCATCTAGTGTCGTTTTCAAACTAGCAGCATTTGTTGCTGCCTTACCCGTGGCAATACAAGCCAACCGGCGGCAGTTCTCATTCTTGCCAGAGGCGGATCAAAGGGCATTCCTTTGAAAAATCTTCAACTAATAGGAGGCAAGAGCTTGATCAGAAATACAGTGGAGTTAGCGAAGAATGCCGGGATTGCAGATATTACCGTCTCTACGGACCATCCTGTGATTGCGTCGGAAGCGTTTAAGTGTTAGTACCTAGTACCTATGACAGCACTCCATAATAAATAGTTTTAAAGTTCAACGCTTAATAAGGGAGTAAATTTTGAGTTTGACTTTAGGTGCCTGCGTTATCGTTGAGATAAGAGTATAACGTACGCCCTCAGATGTGAAACCCAAAATTTACTTTTATTGGTTGTTGATGTAAGGATCATTATCAAATAAACTTTAAACATATTTTATAACTATAGCACAACATTTTAACACGGCATAACTGTGGTTACAATTTTTTTACAGACAAGTCAGACATGTTACCATAACCAAAAGATAATCAGTAGATTTTGTTACATTTTGACAAACATGTTACCGATGGCCTGATGGTGAGAGGAATGTATGTGAGACTGAATTTTATACCTAGTGTTCATTAAATTTTCAGGTAATGTGTCCATATTCCACCGAAGTGCTGTAACCGCTACCGATTGGGCACCGTCAATATGGGGTGCCGCGGAGTTTCTGTCCCAAAGGACTGATATAGAAATATTAATTTTGATGCAAGCAACGTCGCCGTTTGTAAAGCCCTCTCAACTTCAAGGTGCTGTAAATAAGTTACGGGAACCAAGAGCATATGACTGCATTTTTTCTGTGACAAGGTAGGATCGTTAATACCTATTAACGAAGACCCCACAAACTGATAGTAATAAGTACCTATTGTAGGTACATAGCATTATTTTACAAATCTTTGTCATGACGATGCCTACGTAATACGTGCCGTGCGTACCTATGTACCTATGCAATGTCACTTGTTTAATTTCAGAAGCCACAAACTTCGTTGGAAGATACACGGAGGGGAGCTTTATCCGATTAATTTTGATTCAAATAAAAGACCGCGAAGGCAGGACTGGAGTGGGGAGTTGGTCGAAACTGGCTCATTTTATATCGCTCGAAAATCACTTATTAACGAGGGTCGGTTTCAAAGTAACAAGTAAGTATCTAGTGCTCGCTCGCCAACTGTTTGAATTGAAGAAAAAGAAAAATGCTGATATTTATGATAAACCCTCCATTGAACTAATAATAATCAACTATATAACCAAGGACAGACAAGTACCTGTACCTATCTGTATTAAGAGCCTGCACTGTAATCTCTAAGGCACCAAAACGCTGAGCCCAGCCAGACGCGGGGATCGTAGTCATCGCGAGTAGATGCTAGGGCGATGGGTCACACAAGCCTGAGGCCCTTACCTGCGAATCACAGTTTTTTTTTCTAGTCCCAAACAACCTAGGGTGGTGCCGCTACGCTGCTGCCGCCGGAATCTTGTTTGTCTGTCACTTGCTTGACAATTGAATTGACATGACAATGTGTGATGACATGAAAATGTTGTGTACACAAAACGTAAAATAAACAAAAGTGTGTCGATCGATAGAAAAAAAAATATCGAAGGTTTTCTTTTAAGGAATTTCAGACAATTACATGTGTATGTATTGAGTAAGATGTTAAATATAGCATAAAAACTATATCTACATACCTAGCTAATGTCATTCAATAAGTGGGCAGGCTCGTAAGTGCCTAAACTTAAAATTGTACATATGTACCTATTTTTACTACTTTTCAATATGAAAATGATACGCCCCCTGAAGGCCTGAAGGTACCTTGGTAGGTACCTAAATAAAATTTATTAACGCATGGAAGACCGTACCTTCCCAGGGAATTAATTACCTACCTACTTTATTTTATTTACAGTTGCACTACATGGGAAATTACACCAATTGAAAGTTTGGAAATTGACTCACACTATGATCTTCGGGTTGCGAATGCCTTACTTGCAGCTAACTTGGTTTAGGAGAAAATAATATTTTGTCAGGTAAGTAATAAACCTATGACCATATTTATATTATTGCACCCTCCATCTAAAGCTTATGATATCATCATGAAACATACACTGGCAGAATTTTGACCAGAAGCCACAGAAGCCAGAAACTACTTACTAACTATACTCAGTCGCAAGACAATACTAATGTAATGCTTTTCTAGTGCTCAGACTCACTAAGTGTGTAACAAAACTTTAAAGCCAGCTATTGACAACATTTTGCACCAAAAAGATGGGGGAATAAGATGGGTCGCATTGAATTAACCAGGTATGCTGTTACTATGGGTAACTTTTAATTCCAGTGAATATGTCAAGCCCAGTTGTGACGTATGATGAACTAGAATCAACAGACGTTATCAGTGTCGAGTTGGTACCGGAGAGGAAAGGGCTGATCATCAAGCACTGTGAATACTATGTCAGCTCCAGACGACACGGCACAACTGTCACACGCAGATATAATGACTTTGCACAGCTGTACGATATTTTGTTTGCCAAATATCCATATCGGTAAGTTAATGAGTTTAAAGAAAATAGTTTTATATTAATAGTTCTAGCACTAGCTAGCGGCGATGAGCTCGCAACCTATTACGTACGGAGTACTCAATATTAACTTTAGTAAAAAGTCATATGAATACACCAGCATCCGCCCGCGGCTTCACTCGCGTGTTAACTACATAAAAAGTAGCCTATATGCTATTCCAGAGTATAATCTTATCGTTATAATCTCTATACCAAATTTCATCCAAATCTGTTCGGCCGTTTAGCCGTGATTGAACCACAAACATCCAAACATCCTCACAAGCTTTCGCATTTTTAATATTAGTAGGATGAAGTGGGGTATCATAATGAAAGAGCTTTGTTTATAAATTCCAAAACGATTTTTATTCTAGGCTGTATGGTTTTTGAGAAACCACGAAAATACCAACTTAAGACAACCAATCAAGCCTGAGCTACCACTTGGTACAGTTTTAATGACTTTGTAGTTCAGAAGGATTTTTAGAATGGCCGAACCGATCCTGATGAAATTTGGTATAAAGATAGTGTGCTCAATTCAAAATCGGCCTCGTGTATTCCAGCTCTGTATGCCGTTTACCGCCCAAGCGGGTCGTGGTGGGCGGCGGCAGCGAAGACTTCCTGCAGGGCAGACGCGAGGCCCTCCAGCGCTGGCTGACCCTGACCGCTCGCCACCCAGTGCTGGCCCACGACGCTGACCTGCGGGCCTTTCTGTGCGAGGTCAGCCTTAAACTGGACAAGCCGAGACATGACGAGTTCCTACTAGCCGGGACCACGGAGCTTGACGTAAGTGTTAACCAGTATAGCACCTAGAACTATCTCTCTACAGAGCTTTTGGCTTTGCTTGGCCTGTCACTGGTTCTTTTTTGATCATCCTGCATCAGTTCAATGACCAGGTTGACCTTTTAAAGGGCCTGTGAATATTGCTGGCCCTGAAAAGGGCCTATGACTTTGGTAAATATAGCGGCGGAACAAAGCGTTGGCTCGCCACTAGCCATTCCCATTTGGCTTACAACTGAGAAATGAATTGCCGTTGAAATTACGTAAATAATAAATAATTTTCTTTTACATACATACATAAAATCACGCCTGTTTCCCAGAGGGGTGGGCAGAGACCACGGTTTTCCACTTGCTACGATCCTGACATACCTCTTTTGCTTCATTCACTCTCATCACATTCCTCATACATGCTCGTCGGTTTAGGGTACTCATGACCTGGTCTTTTTCCAAAACGTCACCGATTTGGTCACTAAACGTACGCCTAGGTCTTCCCCTTCCAACGGTCCCATTCACACTCGCCTTATACACCTGTTTCGTCAATCTTCTTTCGTTCATTCTCTCTACATGACCATACCATCTCAGCATACCTTTCTCAATCGTCATCACTACGTCTTCTTTCACCCCTCAACGCTCTCTTATCACACTGTTCTTTCTTTTACAAGCTCTCTTAAACGATACGGAACTGTGTAAGTACCTACTTTTCTGCTACTTTGTCATTCAAGATTCACTGAACAAAACTGCATTGTTTTTTTTGTCATCTTTTGAGTCTTGAATTAATAATAAATTAATTATTTGAATTAATAATAAATAATTCTATATTATGGGCCAAAGCGATGTGCTTTAAAACTCTGTTAAAATCTTATTAAGTACGAAATATCAGACTATTTAGTTAACAAAAAAGCTTGGGACTAAATGCACCAACTCGATTATTAAAGTTGTAAAAGAATCATTAAAAATATAAAACGCGGGTTTTCTAGGTAATCCTAGACTTGATCGCGAAGAACAGGCGTAAATACAACCAGATTTTAGATTGTACAAAACTATCCATGTGATTTTAATGAATAAATGAATGTTGAAGTTTGAAGAATTGACGACGTGTTGTTTCAGGATGACGCGTCTACAGAAGAAATGGAGGCAGCTTTCAACACGGAGCAGGAAGACCTAAGGCTGATGCAGCTAGGACTGACGCGACTGGCGCAGATATTCGAAAGAGGTTGGTTCACCAAGACGCAAATGTTACACAATGTGAGGTTAGGGCTTATGACCTTAATTAAAAGGGTTATTGTCAAAATATTTTTTTAAGAGTCTTCTTCTTCTTGTCGTGTCACTGAATCATTCTTGGTCATCTGCATAAGGTCAGTGACCAGGTTGAGGTACGGTGGCCCTGAAAAGGGCCTATGACCGTCGATGAAATATACTAATTTGCGAAGTGCTTCTATCGAATGTACACTAAAATAGTGTACATTCGATAGAAGATACACTAGAAGATACATAGAAGATACATTCCCAAAATAGTTGTATGGTTTGAATGTAACAGAATCTTTATCAACAACTAAGTAGAATACTCGTACCTAAGTAACATTTCACATTCAGAAAAGATTATCCACGCGGAAAAGTATTGTGCACAAGAAATGTTATCAACAAATAGTATAAAACAGTAACTGTCTGACTGACAGAGAACACACAGCCTAAACCGTTGGTTGGTCCTACAGGCTAGATATTTGGAGGGTGTTTTCCTTGTAGTGTGTAGGCGTGTACTAAAAAAGGAGTACACAAAATTCAACCCCTAAGAGGACGCAGCGAGATTTGAAGTTTATATGAAAGAATTACACCTGAACGAAGTTGCGGGGGCTTTCACTAGTCTTCTATATTATTAAACGAATTCGGGTCAGTCACACCATTTATAACTCAAGAACGGCTGGACCAATTTTGATGATCCTTGATTTGTCTCCACCCCGGACCATGTGATATGATAGAAATGAATACTTAAATATTAAGCGCAATCATCCGCACCACCTCATTTTTGGTCTTAGGTCAGAGGTTGTTGCACTCGAACCTTTGCTTATAATCAGCGCTACGTTTGAGATCTACAGAATTACTATACTATATTTAACTTCGAGTAATGTAGCTCTGAGAACCGACAACCGTTGGGGAGTAAAGGTTCTCGAATGGCGACCACGAATCGGGCCACGCAGTTTTGGAAGGCCCCCCACCCGATGGACCGACGACATTGTGAAGGTTGCGGGAAGTCGGTGGATGGAGAAGGCTCAAGACCGTTCGTCATGGAACTCTTTGGGGGAGGCCTATGTCCAGCAGTGGACTTCTACAGGCTGATGATGATGATGATAAATGTAGACAATTTATTTTAATTTGATAATATTTTTGTTGGCAGCCTCGAGACGGATAGAAAGCGAGCGAGCCGACATCCGGGAGCTAGGTGCGGGGCTGGCGGCGCTCAGTGCGCCCGTCGCCTCGCGCCGCCCGCTGCAAGCCGCCGCGCAGTGCGTATCCTCCTTTCATTCTTAAATCTATTTAATATGGGCGTCATAATCGCGACAGCGACAGAACCCTTTTTCACTGATTAAAAAAAAAACAAAAAAGACGGTCAAGTGCGAGAACTCGCGCCCTGAGGCTTCCGTACCATTGATCGTGGGTTCGAATCCCTATCGTGCACCAATGGATTTACCAGTTAGAAAATCCAAACACGTGTTCAGAAAATAGAAATTCTAAGTGTAGGAATTGACAAACTTATATTTGCGGTCGCTCTTTGTTTCCTAAAAAACTTCGAAATTCCTCAATTTCAGACTTTTCCCTTTAATTGTGTTACAAAAGCTCCTACCATTCCTTTCAGAATTGTGAGGTAACTGGAAGAAGTTTGATTTTTATACGGCACCATAAGCCCACAGACCTTAAAAGGTGTTATAAATTTCAAGTAGATACCTTTAGCCGTTTCTGAAAAAAAGGGTCTTGACAGACGGACACACATAGAGACAGACATAACAAAGTGATCCTATAAGGGTTCCGTTTTTCCAAATGAGGTACGGAACCCTAAAAAAAACTATAAAAGGTGATTCTTATTTATGTATGTTAGCCCGAAAGGAGCTTATTCTACACCAAATTGGCAATTAAGTTAGTTCTATGACTTTTGAAAATTCGTCATTTTTCATTGAAAAAACTATGCAAAAATCAATGAATCAGATGTTTTCATCATCACCTGGAGTTGGTCTACCATGTTTGGGGATAAAAGTCGTGAGCTTATTTGTTTTGTTCGTTTAGTTAAGTTGTTGCAAACGTCATTCCCGTTATACATTGCTTGCACCGTTCCGCTCGTGCAGGCTCGCGGCCGCGGCGGAGGAAGAATGCGCCGGCAGCAGCGCGGGCGCGCTCGGCGACGCGTTGGACGCGCTGCAGGCGTACCGCTCGCTGTGCGCGCGCCTCACGCGCGGCCTGCACGCGGAGCGCGCAGCCGCCGCGCGCACGCAGCCCGCGCCCGCACTGCGCGCGCGACACCGCTACGCACTCAGGGCCGCGCGCCAGGTAACATACCACCTCATTTTAGGCCAATACAGAAATAAAGAAGGATATATATATTTTTTTTATTTGGTTCACTACTTGAAATATGCACATTTCATTGCTTTATTTTAATTGTGTGCTATAGACATTTAGAGTGCAATTTCTAATAACAGTGAACACAGCATGCATGTGGACATTGCAATCTTAAAGAAATTTATATATGTATATAGAAATTTTGAAAAAAAAAGAAACAAAATAGTATAAGGAAAGAGGTAGTCCAAAGAAAAGATGGATAGATGACATGAGTAAGAAAGTAGTGAATACTGATATGACGGCTGATAGAGGGGAGTGGAAGAGAAAAACATGTTGTGCCGACCCACATGAAGTTGGATAAGGGCAGGGAGATGATGATGAAAGAAATAAAGACGGTCAGGTGACGAAGTCACGCCCTGAGGCTTCCGCACCAGCATACGGAATCAAAAAGCAAAATTCCAAGTGACAAACTTATATTTTGCAGTCGCTCACGTAGTTCATTGTATGATATTGACCGCAAATATAACTTTGTCTCTTAATAATTCCACTGGGATTAGAAATTAATCTGTAAGATATGAAGTAACTTGAAGTACCTTTAGCCGTTTCTGAGGAAAAGGGTCTTGACAGACAGACAGATGGACAACAAAGATAAGTGTTCCGTTTTTTCCAAATGAGGTACGGTGCCCTAAAAAGGTTTACGCTGTTATCCCCCAGCATGATAGATTCGTAAAAAGACTCAGGGCGGGATTGCTCTCACATAACTGTCTTTATTTTATAATGTTGGTTTTTGTTTAGGAAGGCGCAGTCGCGCGCGCCTATGCACTAGCAGCAGTAGACGCAGCGGCGGAGGTGATGGGCGCGCGCGGCGCCGCGCACGCGCGCCTCGCCGCCTTGTGGACGCAGATGCACGCCGTCGCCCAGCCGCGTTAGCGCCCTTCGGGGGAGGGCCACAGGCTTGTATCCCCAGTACCCGTTGATCGGACAATTTAAAAGAAGAGAATGCGACTGTTGATCGCGTGGCGGCTATAGAATCTTTTATAGACATACGTCAAATAAATCTTGCTCAATACTACTGACTTATAGACAACGCGCAGCTTAAAGCGCTGGTGGACAAAAGTAACAAAAAAAAGTAATAAGGCGTTTATTTCGATAAAATCACTAGGATCACTTTGAAACGTCTTACTTAGAAACTAGGTGTATTCACATGTAGATACATATATGTGGTAGACACATGAATCTATTTTCTATTCATTTATATAATATGTATTCTAAATCCTATTCATTCAGCAAGTTTACACATTACGATTCTTTGTTCGATATACGATCACTATACTTGTCTGCCGACACTAAACGGAAGCAACAAACTTTGAATTGGAAATCGAAGAGAAATGAATAATGCATTTGCAAATACACACACTGCTGACTTCTCCCAAAGATCTGAGTGTCTCGACATCCAACTTGGAGATTTAATATTTATTTTTATTTACTATTATTTGGTAGGTATGTATGTACCGCCTGGTAATAACGAATCTCCTTTAATCGAATAGAAATAAATAAGTTTTAATTAATTTCAATTTCTTAATATACTTATTACTTAGTAGATCTAGGTAATAATTTTCTGTTTGTATGTTAGCAGCTTTTTTGGCAGTATGCATAATATAATAATAATAAGTTTTTTGGTCATCAAGGATGTCCATATATTAAGCTACCTATTTCAAACATTCCATTACCTTTATTACAACGTGATTCATAATATGTATACTTTCCCGAAAGGGGCTTATTCTACACCTAATTGGCATTAAGTTTTCTACGACTTTTACAAATTCTACATTTTTCATTGTTAAATAAAATCTATACAAAAATCGGCTGTTTTGGTGTCAAATCAGTCATACTCAATTATTCAGTAGTTTTAGGTAACAATTTTGATGTGGAAATTCTCTTACATTTTTAGAATTCGTAATGAAGATAAACATTGATCAATGGGCAAAAACTGTTTTTTTCTAATATTTTTTCTTTTTCCTAATGGAATAAGTTCCTGTCAGGATAGGATAGGTACTAGTTATAGAACACGTTGTATATGAATAATAAATGTATTATAGTAAGTTAGAATTAGAATTAGGTTTTGTATTATTGGTTTTTGGGCAAAAAATATATTAAATATATGTATATCTGTGATAGAAATGTACCATGCTGGTAATAAGTAGATAAGTATATTTTTATGGAATCAACACTACGCGGGCTGTCTGAACTTCTCCAGCGGGATGATTATTACCTAAATAATATTAATTATTTAATTATTATAACTATTACTTTCATAATAAGTGTAAAAGAAGATATTATATAATAACCGTATTAAAAGTTATATCCAATCTTTATAAATAATAATAATAATATAAATAAAAAATAATAAAAAGCTTTTATTTTCTATAAAATTATCTGGTACACAGTTATAATCTAGCTACAAGATATCAATTTTTTTATTTATAGAAAATTGTACCACAGGTAGGCCTTGTTCCCCGCACTAGGTCTAATAAGCCTTAATAGCGGGGTCACAGGGACTCGCCAGACGGTCTTTTCTCTTTATTTGACATAGAATGTGTGTTTTAGTTTGTAAATTATGTACTTAACAGAATTAGGAGTTTAAGGAGAAAAATAATATTATTATATTATTTATGCTTTACGCAATATACCCAAAATTTTTTTTGTACAACTAAGTTGGCAAATAATCTTACCGCCCACCTGTTGGTAAGATTACCGTAGCGTCATGTTATTTTGCTGCGATCAGAAGATAAGGCGAATGTTCCTCCCAGGCTGCTCCAATTTAGAGCGAGAAAATCTCGCTGTATATTCTTTAATTCTGATCTCAATTTGGAGGTTTTATTTTAGTTTGTCTGTGTGATTCGTCTGTTAAGTCAGGGAGTTCCACTTTACTATATTTACTTACCTCTTAACGGCCAATTTTTAAACTTCTTGGAGCTTAAAATATACTACGATGAGCACATATAATGACATAATCAAACGCATGAACTAATTTTTATCCAAACAATTAGATCATCAATCTGTTGTACTCGCAATCGTAAGCAAAAATTACCTTATTTACTTCATAGGCACTAGACAAACAAATTCTCCTGATCAGCAATTGAACAATCGGCTTTCGAAATTTTATTGGTAAACTTATTCTGTTGTGCCCATCCCAAGGCGTTTAGTTTACATTACGAAAGGTTAGCCCGCGGCATAGTGCGTTCGGATTTCGAGTCAGATGGAAGTGTTCGCGTTCGTGGTTTTACTGGCGAGCGCCTCGGCGCTGTCGGCCCACACGGACCTGCGACACGTGCAGGCCTTCCTAGCCAACTCTGAGCATCAGCTGCGGAGAAGATACCGCCCCGTGTACCACGTCTACGCGCCGTACGGCTGGCTCAACGACCCAGCCGCCTTCGTCTTCTTCAAGCGGAAATACCACCTGTTCTACCAGTACCACCCTTACGACGGCGCGTGGGGGCCGGCGGCGTGGGGGCACGTGGCCAGCGCTGACCTGGTGCGGTGGGCGCACTACCCCGCCGCGCTGCAGCCGCGCGACTCGCACGACCGGCTCGGCTGCCTCGCCGGCAGCGCCGCGCTCCACAACGGCTACCTAGCGCTCTTCTACACCGGCCAGGCGCTCGTCAGCAACCGCACGCGCAGCACGCACAGCGTCGCCGTCAGCGCGGATGGCGTCATCTTCCAGAAGTATCTCTACAACCCGGTGGTGCGGACGCTGCCGCCTCGCGCGAGCGACTTCCGCAACCCGAAGGTGTGGCGCTACCGCGACTCGTGGCACATGCTGGTGGGAGCGTCGATCGCGCGCCGCGGACATCTGCTCCTGTACACGTCGCCGGATCTGTACGAGTGGCGGCTGAACGGCACCGTGGCGCGCTCGCTCGGCGACATGGGGAGTGCGTGGGAGAGCCCCGACCTCTTCGAGCTGGACGGGCTGTGCGTGCTGCTGCTGTCGGCGCAGGGCATCCGCGCGGACGGAGACCGCTTCCGCAACCTGCAGCAGACCGGCTACGTGCTGGGTCGGTACGACTGCGGCGCCGCGAGCCTGGGCGACCTGGAAGTCTCCACGGCGACCTTCGAGGAGCTCGACCGGGGGCACGACTTCTACGCCGCGAAGACGACGCGAGCTGTCGACGGGCGGCGGCTCTTGGTCGCGTGGTTAGGGATGTGGGAGGGGCAGTTTGAGGAGGCGCGCGATGGTTGGGCCGGTTCCATGGCGCTCGTGCGCGAGCTGAGCCTCGGTCGTCGCGGCCGGTTACTGCAAGCACCAGTGCGGGAGCTCGTCGACCTGCGCGTGGAGCTGGTGGAAAACGCGTGGTACTCGCCGGGGGAGATGTTCGACGTGGGTGCTAAGGCATTTGAGCTGCTCGTAAACGCAACATCCTCGGTCTACGACGCAGAGCTAGCGCTGGAGTGGGAGGGGCAGCGCCAGTACACGATATCGTACTGGGCGGCGCGAGGCATGGTCGGCGTGGACCGCGGTGGAGTAGACGGAGTTAGGCGGGCTGATTGGGCGCCTACCGGGCAACTATACTGGCGGATATTCGTAGACCGCAGCTCCGTGGAAGTGTTTTGCGGCTCGGGCGAGGTCGTTTTCTCGTCGCGGATCTATCCGCGTGGCCCATTGCAAGTGCGGGTAGGTGCCGATGCGCAGGTGCACCTTACGCAGTACCGTCTCAAACGCAGCATCGGATACGACCAAAAGCTGCGGAAATATCTAAGAGATCACGTTTTAGATAAATACGAAACGAGTAAAAAGTTTAAATTGCATTAGCTAGATATTTACCTGATGCTTGCGTATTTCTTTGATGAAGTAGTTATGTAAGTCGCATACCTACTACATCCTATACCTATACCTACCTACCTGTCGCATATTAATTAAAAACAGGTACCTAGGTACTTACAGGGACCTACTCTCCTCATTCAATATGTGCACCTAAATAAATTGCTTATACATTCTTGATGTTATGTTTGCTCGTAGAAAGTCTAACAATGTTTCATATTTGTACTCGATATTTCCCATGAGACTAGGAGTTAACTTTACGCTGCCTTATCGATTTGGGACGCTCAGATGAACAGCGCGTAGAATGCCGAATCCTACATGTTTGGTGCCTCTCAGCTCCGTAACGGTGAATGGATTTTCATGTGGTGTAATACCATGGTACTTCTCATTACCTAGGTATGTCAAAAAAAGTTTTCTTTCAATAAAATTACTAGGATCACTTCGAATGTAGTGTACCACTATCTACACTACATTCGAGGTTCTAGTTTGACATAGGATCATACATTGAACTTACCTGCTGGGTAGGTTTAAGTGTACCTAGCTCAGACATCTAGAAACCTTGGTGTCAGAAACCATGACAAAAGCTTTTCCCGTGTGATGGAGGTAGAATTTAATTAAGATCCATGCTTCAGAGAAAAGTGGTTCAGGGTTTCAGGCCTTAACATGAGATTAAAACTTTCTTGTCCGTTACATGGCAGTGCGTCATATTTCTCGTGACGGTAGGTAGCGAGGAGTGGCATTGACATTAGCTTGGACCGTTGCAAGTGTCAACTATCATGTCATGTGTCAGTCAGTCGTTTGCAGTTGTAAATGTAAAGAAAGTAGGCGATTGCGATTGTGTTCTCTTCTGTGTTTGATAGTCGCTATTTTTTAAGTCGCTCGTTGCGCCGAGCTCGTCGCGTTAACGCAGTGTTTTTATTTTCTGGGAATATTTAGTAGGTACCTACCTACCGGATTTCATGAGTAGGTACATAAACTCCGTGAAATACCTCTAGGCGCCTGAAGGCGATCGAGACGCATGACCGTATCTTAGTTATTTATCATCGGTTACCGTTATCATCACGTGAAAATGAATAAAACTATTGTGTACCTCGCGCTGGCCAGCCTGTGCATAGCCATCGTAAACAGCGATAAAAGCCTTAAGTTTTACCAGGAAAAGGTGAGTACATACATACAATCATACGTTATATTCAAGGATTTACTTTCCATTATTGACCTTTAGAAAACAGCTGGGACGAACTTGTTTATTAGCTCGTCGATTGTCCACGAATGCGGAATTATCTCACTAAAGCAAGACAACACACCTCAATCCGTGTTGCATGCGATAGTCACTAAGAATAAGTTTCAAAATTATTGTTGTATTACTCAAGTCTACTAAATACAGTCAAATTTGAGTCTAAACTTTCATTTTGCAATATTGTTGAGCTATATCACAAGCCCTCGAATGTTGAAACGCAAAATTGACCTAAGGATCATTCTGAAATATATTTTTAAAACATTTTAGAGGGGATATTGCAGGCTGTTTGAATGCAGCTTCATTTCATACCTTACATAAGTAGGAATAGGAACTACTATAACACTTATAACAAAGATAAACAATACTTACTCTTAATATTACATCATTAGAAACAGGGATAATTATATGCATTGCTTAAATTGAACTAGCGTTTGTAATTAAGGGAATTACCTAATTGCTATTTTTTCAGAATTTTCATGAAGCGCAGGAACTAACGGATCAAAATGTAAAAGAATTAGCCGATTTGTCAGACATGCAACACTTCAGAAATACACTGGATGAGATTTTAATACCAAGAGTGGTTGGTACTCCGAATCATGAGAAAGTTGGCAACTTCATTGTAAAGCAAATGCGGGATTTGGGCTGGGATGTTACTGAAAATGTGTTTCCTGACCAGACACCAGTGTTTGGGACTCTGAACTTTAAGAATATTATTGCCAAACTGAACCCTAATGCTGACCGGTATTTGGTGCTTGCATGTCATTATGATAGCAAATATACGAGGGAGCATGTTTTTATGGGTATGTACATATTATACAACATGTTCAAAAACTAGTGTACTATCTTGAAAGGGGATCTCTTCTATCAACAAAAAGGAAATATAGTATCGAAAAAAAAAAAGTATTTTTCTGAACTTTTGAAATCAGCTGTTTATGCTCCTAAAAGATCTTGTTAACTAACTTATAAACGTATCAGAAGATCGACTTCAAGATTGCTACCTAAAATAGAGTTTGAACTGATTTGACCACAGAACAGCTGATTTTTGGATAGTGGTTTTTCTATGAAAAATGCTTAATTTCCAAAAGTCTTTGAACAAACTTTATCGCCAATTGGATGTGGAATAAGCCCCTTTCAAGATAAACATATTATGAATCACCTTTTATTTAATTTTTTTTAGTTAGTATCTTGATTTACTACTACTTACTACTTTGAGCTTTATAAAGTGAGCTTGGAACTTTCAAACTGATTGTACATGGTGCAAATAAAACTAATAATAAAGACTATGAATTCATAATGCTGACATTATCAAAAAGTTTATTCCCTAAACAGGAGCCACAGATTCCGCAGTGCCTTGCGCCATGCTGATAAACCTAGCAAAAGTGATGTCAACCCGGTTAAACCCACTAAAGCAGGCCAATCTGAGCCTTATGTTCATCTTCTTCGATGGAGAGGAAGCTTTCCGACAGTGGGGTCCCACCGACTCCATCTATGGAGCTCGGCATCTAGCTCAGAAATGGCATGAAACTCCTTATAAGGATGGAAATCATCTACAGAGAATGGTGAGTTTGAAAGCTTGTAGGTACCTGTATCAAAAACTTAAGGATAAACCTCAAATAGGTTCCTAGGTAAGGCCTTATTACATCTACTCTAGATTGCATGATCTGCAAATATTTGTTCTGGGGCTGGGTGTTATGGTACTATCACCAAAATTTCCGCCTTACCAATTTTGAAACTGTTTCGCTTGTACACGGCTAAGTAAGCCTGTCCGGCCCATCTCTGTATTTATTGTGATCCTTCGAGGGTGAACCATTCATTTTATGACTCAGTCTGTTGTTCAGTTGCAACCAAAACAATACGAACATATTGTTAGACAAAAACGGTACCTTTTATGATTACGCATTTACGCAAGGAAGGCACAGATCACACGCAAAATACACCCTTAGGGTGGTAAGGCGGAATTTTTGGTGATAGTACCTACTCGTCGTTTCTGATTACCCACGACACAGGGAATCCTAGTGTGGTGTCAGGACTATGTATGCGACTGTTGGATGTAATTTATTTTAAGTTGTTTCAGGGATATTTTTTCGCTTCGCTCGCTCGATCAATAGGTAACAAAATTGTGTAGATGTAGCCATGACTAATGAGACTACAAATTGGTTATCCATTGTAATAAGACATTGACGAAAATGTTTTATTCATCACACAAAAGTCTCAAGGTCACTACGGACATAGAACCTTTGTTATGAGGTAGGTACGTGTTGGCCCAGTGGGAGGATCCCCGACTTTCGATCCGAAGGCCGTGGGTTCGAACCGGGACGTAGACTAATGAGATTACCTTCAAAAAAATTTAGGCGCGAATGAAGACATCGTGAGGAAACCGGTAAGTATTCTTAAAGCGGCGATGGGCTTGCAACCTCTCACGTATGGAATACTCACTGCATGTGTCAAATGTTCGGACATGCCCCTGACTACCCCCCTTGGACATCTTCAAGGAGCTGATCTGATCAGCTGGACTGTTCTTGGGGATAAAAGCCTTTTACTTTATTTATTTTTCAATTATCACTATTAGGAGAAACTTTTGCTGAGAAGTGGAGATAGAACATGAACTGTTTTTAACCTTAGGAAACTTCATGATAACACTTATTATAAGATTGCGTCAGGAAAACAACTCCGATAAATATGACAAAACAATTTTTATCAGGTTTTAGCTTTTAACGCTCTCTAGCTTGGCTAGTCGTTTCACTACACTGATTCTTTCACATAGGCCCTATACGGCTATAGGTTTGATGGTCATAGGCCCTATTCAGGGCCACTGATTCTTTCTTGGCCCCCTTTCTTCATCCTGTATTAAGTCAAATACCTCAACCTGGCCCCCAATTCCACTAATTCAATGACTTCATGATATCGATCGCACCATTATTATTCAGTTACGATTGTCGCCACCTTCGTTTCTTTGCCTTCTGCCATTGATATACGACTGTGATAGCAGAATACCAAAAGTGTCAATAGTGGCTTTTTACCATTAAACCATTGTCATTTTGAAGCCATTGAATAAGTAGAATTGGGCCCTTGGTCATTAACTTAATACAGGATGACCAAGAAAGAATCAGTGACACGACCAGCAAGCGAGCAAGCAATTTAGTTCTCTATCTGTCCCTGGTAGGACGTGCTGGTGCTCCTGGACCTCCTGGGCGCTCCGGACCCGGTATTCTTCAGCTACTTCCAATCGACGGAGAAGTGGTACGTGCGCCTCGCGTCCGCCGAGCAGCGGTTGTCTGACCTCAACAAGTTGGAAGGCTACTCCAAGTATGTCATCATCATCATCATTATTTCAGCCGTTCGACGTCCACTGTTGAACATGGCCTCCCCCACAGACAATGAAAATTCCTTATCATGCGGGGGGATTTGCCCATACTCACCACGCTGGGCATGCGGCGAGCGCAGATAGAGCTATCGTTGTTAAAATGAGGGACGCTGCTGCCCATCCCCTAGCTTTTTTCCCTTAGTCGCCTCTTACGACACCCGCGGATAGGTAGATATGGAGGGGCCTATTCTTCAGCCGGGGCCGCCACGGCCACTCCAAGTATGTAATTAGTCACGTTTTTTAAGTAGATGGATCCCTTCTTTCGCAGAGGGAAAGTGTCACCCTTACGGTCCGCCGAACAGCCACCTCAATCCAGGGATATCGGTGTGGCTCCGATGCCCCAAAGGCCAGGGAGCAAAGTCAAAAGGCGTTTATTTCAATAAAATAACTAGGACACGTCTTAGAAACTAGGTGAAGCTATGCCTGTTCTTCACGACCAAGCCAAGAATCGGGCAACAAACACGGCTAGCTACATGCTGCAAACATTAGTTTCATCGCGGGAATCGAACCCTTATCGCCTGTCAGCCAGTCACCGCTGCGCCAGAGAGGTCTTCCGCTAAAGTTTTATGCCTTTCTCATTTGCAGAGGAAAAGCTGAGCAGAACTACTTCAGACTGAGGAGTTCGGGAGCCATGATCGAAGATGATCATGTTCCGTTCATGAGAAAAAGTAAGTATCTATCTTTTTTTTTATGTTGTACGGAGGCAATCAGGCTTACGGCCCTCCTGATGGTAAGTGGTTACCGTCGCACATTGACATCAGCAACACCTGGTGCATTGCTAATGAGTTGCCTGCCGAACCCCTCCTCCATTAAAGAGCTCTGGCAACCTCTCCCACGGCAGGAACACAACACTATTTGAAACAAATAATGTTATTTGGCTGCGATCTTCTGTAAGGCGGAGGTACCTTCCCAGGCGGGCTGCTCCAATTTAGAGCGAGAAAATCTCGCTGTGCCCTACCTTCTCCTCCTATCTAGGTAGTCTAGGTACATACCATCGCATTTTAGTAACTTTGTTGGTAGCTGTTACGTGTGTGCCTAGTTGGCCTAGTGGGAGGTTCCCCGACTTTCGATCCGAGGGTCGTAGGTTCCCGGTCGCGCAACAATATGTTTTTGTATGAGAAAAAAATCTGTAATAATTATTATAAATCCGAAAATTTGTGAGGATGTTTGTGGTTCAATCACGCCTTAACGGCTCAACCGATTCCGATGAAACTTGGAATAGTATACAGGCTACTTTTTATCTAGGTATGTGGGGAGAGGAATATGTAATGTATGACTACTAGTTTGCGCCCGTGGATTCGCTCGAGTGTCGCTATATAAAAAGTAGCCTACATTCTATTCTAGGATAAAACAACAAACATCCTCACAAACTTTCGCATTTATATTAGTAGGATTATCTTGTTTAATTTATCGCCATGGTTTTTAAGACTGTTTCAAGTATCTTGTCTTACATTACGTAAACACTGTTTTAGTAGGAGGAAGGAAAGGAGCCTCTAAGAGGCGCACTTTAATCCTTTCACAACACTGATTCTTTCATCGACGGTCTTAGGCCACCATACCTCAACATGGTCACTAACATAATACAGGATGACCATGAAAGAATAAGTCACACGACAAGAAGAAGTAGGTAATATAAAACTTGTTACGAATCAAATGTTACGTTGCTGAAAACACGCAGAGTTTAATCAATTAGTGATGTTTACCTAATGCAAAGTACACCTACCTAAAATTACATCATCTAGCTAGGTGGTGATTAACTGCGGCGACTACATGGAATGCTTCGCGGATCTTTAGGTGAATTCGTTGCGCATTGATTTATAGGTATAGCCATTTTTTTTAGTTGTATAAAAAAACAGGTGGCACCATGTTTTTTTTATACAACTTAAAAAAAAACCGTGGCCGTGGTGGCCCCGGTATAGGCCCCTCCATATCTACCTATACGCGGATGTCGTAAGAGGCGACTAAGGGAAAAAAGCTAGGGGATGGGCAGCAGCGTCCCTCATTTTAACAACGATAGCTCTAACTGCGCTCGCCAACCCGCATGCCCAGCGTGGTGAGTATGGGCAAATCCCCCCACATGATAAGGAATTTGCTCTGTCTGTGGGGAGGCCATGTTCAGCAGTGGACGACTTACGGCTGAAATGATGATGATGATGAAAAAAAAACAGGTGGTTGTAAGGTGTCAAACAAGCTTACGGCCCACCTGTTGGCAAGCGGTTACCATGGCCTATGAACGCTCACAATACCAGAGGCACGCGTTGCCGACTCCGAACCGCCCCCTCTCCTTCAAGAGCTTTGGCAACCTTACTCACCGCATAAACACAACACTATTTGAAAGAAATAATGTTATTTGGCTGCGATCTTCTGTAAGGTGGAGGTACTTCACCAGACACGCAACAGTTTTGTATTTAATTTAATTTCTTGTTACAGATGTAGACATTTTGCACGTGATTCCGTCCCCGTTCCCGAGCATTTGGCACACCGCTGCTGACGATATAACGGCGTTGGACTTCAGGACTATCGAGAATCTAAACAAGATATTCAGAGTTTTCGTGGCGGAGTACTTGCACTGCCAATCGTAACGACCAAGCACAAACTTCGACCTGACCAACAAACGAGACCTTCGCCGCTGTTGTTAAATCCTAAAAAGGCCATTACGAGTAACTAGGGATGCCTGTCGGACCGACCCTCAAGTTTTAAAGAATTTTAGTTTCTCAAATACTTTTCTATAACGACTCCTAAATCCGCTCTCACAAAAACCAGTCACCCTTTGCAACTGAAATGTTGCTTAGCCTGTCTTTTCATTAGAATTTGTGCTTCAAAAGATAACTTGTCTCGAAATGTTTAAATAACGCACGCGAACGTTACCTCTGCGTACTTAACGGCGATAAAATTATTGTTTTTATACCAGTTAGTAGAACTACTTATTTGAGGAAATACTTAACTATCTCGTCCAAGTAACTGCCTCCATATTACGCTAGCATAACTGCCATGGATAGCGGTGGGCATCAATTGAACATTCTTAGCGATTTCCAAAACGTTGGAAACTTGAAGAGGGGAAATGTTTCGACCTAAGCTGTCCTAGCTAACCTAACAAGTAACCTCCTAACTTAAGCCTAAATAGAAACTTACAAATATTGTGGCTATAAATAAAAGATTTTTCTTTCTTTCCCCGGTTCATGTTTCTAACGTTATGAACTTCTAGCTAAGATTGTTTAAATTATCCCCATCTTTGCAACTATACCCATTATGCTAGCGAAATAGGCTGGGCTGAAATAATTTTTATTCCACTGGGAATAAAAATATTTCAGCCTAGCTTTATATTATAATAGCGATACTTTGCAGAAACTAAATAATTTCCTCTTGTTGGTGATATTATTTTTTTATGAGATTTTTAGTGTAGCTTGTAAACTATGTATTCAATTAACTCATAGCGTTCCTATGAAAAGGTTGTGTGAGATTATAAAAGATTATATTTACTGTAAATTACTATTTTCAGAGATTTTTATTGTTTCAAGAATATAAAAGGTTGATGAATTTTATCACATTTTTTTGAGGCTGGCAGAATGAGATAAACTTATTATTGTAACAAAAGTATTATCGGTTTAACTACGATTTTACTATTTATTTTCTTTATAACTTCTAAGTTATAGGAATTTTTTAAACAAAACTTATAATTTTTTTATGAAAACATTGTATTAAAATAAACATTCCAACAAAAGTACTTATGAATAAGTGTCACAAAATTATAAACAAACACGTTATTTGTAAATAGTTTTTGCTAAACTTATGGGAAATTATATACTATGTAAAATATGTATACAGACTTAATAGCTACTATAAAATGTATAATTAGCCTATGTAATTAGAAATAATATTTACAATTATGTAGTTCAAAGTAGTTTGTATGGACAACGATTAAAATGAATTTATTGATGTTATGACATGATATTAAATATTTAATAAAAATTATTTCATTGTTTTTCATCTTATCCTAAATTGCAAAAGCATGCACATATCATGCATATATCTGTAAATTGTGTAAAGATATTTTATTCAAAAAAAAATACCACCTAAATAAGTTCATAAATGAATGATTCTAGTTCAAAATATACTATCTAAGAAAGATCCCTTGTACTTTTTCAATGTAAGTTCTTCCAATTCTTTTAGCTTTATCTCGAAACTACTTAAATTAGCACTTTCTGGTTTCTTCTGGTCAGTCTTATCAATTAATTCATCTTGTTTTATGGGTTCTGTACTTTGTTCATTTTCTGTCTCGAAAATTATTTCTTTTACATTTATTTCATTGGGATTAGTTGTTAGATCTGTAGAGAATAGATCTTCACTGAAATTGATACCATCATTTACGACAGGATTTATTTCATCATTGATTTCATTGTCTACGTCAAATTTATGCAATGATTCAATAGGATTTTGATCATTCTCTAAAAACTTGCCATTATTTTCTGGATCTTTTTTAACAATAACATCTTTATTTTCATTCTTTGTAGGCGTTTCTTGGTTAGTGAGTTCTGATTGAGTAATGTCACTATCCCATCGAAGAGCATTTAATTGCTCTTCACTTTCATCCAATTGCGAAACAGTATCATTACGATCTTTATTTTTGTCTATTTCCACGTTAGTTGCATTATCTTGTTCATCTTCAGAACTTTCACTATCCCATAGATTAATGGGCCTTTTTCGTTTACAACGGCTGCATGGTGCAACATTTTCTTCATCACTTTGGGTTATATCACCCATTTCACAGTCTTTAGCAATATTTTCTTTACTAGTTTTAGCTTCCTTTATTATGCTTTTTTCAACAACAAGACCAATTTCAAATACTTCTGTATTTTTTTCTTTAGTATTTTCAGTTTTGTTAGTTCTACTTACTTTACTTGCATCATAGTTATCTGTAGATTTTCGCTTAGAACGCTTGATTTTGGTCCCGGTGGCATCTTTGTTTTTCTTTGTACTTCTTGTTTCTGTGATGTTATTTGAGATTGAAACCTACGAAACAAAATAAAATATATAATAACCCTAAGTCAATATATCATAGCCTCGCAGTAGTAGTAACGGCTGAACGGATTTTCATTACATTTGTTATGGAGATAGCTTGAACCCTGGAGAAGGATATAGGGTTTTTTATCCGGGTACAACGCGAGCGAAGCCACGGACGGAAGCTAGTAAACAATAAATGCGCGCTCATACCTGGGTTTTCGTAAACGGCGCCCGTCCACAGTCCCTTCTCAAGACGGTATCTTCCAAGAACGCGTCCAGCATTGCAGTCTTCGTGAGGACATCGCTCAGATCACTTGTGTTCGCTTTGTACTTGTCGCAAACGAACTTCTCTTTAGGGAAAACCCAAGAGTGGAATGTAGAAAACTTTGTAAGGTCCTCCTGAGAGAAGAAATTATTTAGTTTAGTACATAGGATCATGCCAATACTCAGTACCATAAAGTCTCGCGTATGAAAACCATTTCGATTCAAAAAGTTTTACTGCTTTTAACAGCCATTGTCAAAGGGAATCTGAATTTGCAATTTAATATGTGGTAAGAGTCAACTAAAGGGAACAAAGCTAGGGGATGGGCAACGGCGGCGTCCCCTTTCAATAGTAGCTTAATCTACGCTCGCCAACGCCCAGCTTGGCGATAATGGGCAAATCGCAAAGCAAGGCGGTACAAGGTCGGTCGCGCTGGAAATCTATTAGGGAGGCGAAGTCCCTGGGCTGAAATAATTATAATGTTGACCCATTGATTAAACTACCTTCATAGGAGAAGAGGTGATCCAGATTCTTAAATCAGCTCTTAATGAAGATTTCTGTATGTCTTTGGATATGAGGTCATCGTCCACCACGAGCACGCTCCACTGCCGTCGCGCGAACGCGGCTGCGCAGTACGGAGCGCTGATGAGAACCTTCTTCTTTGTAAATGGGTTTGATAACTCTATTGCAACATCTGAAAACAAAAGTACATCGTTAGTTCTCACGAATATATAAACAGGCCACTTGTAATAGGCGAACTATATTGAGGGCCCATTTTTGAATATCGAGAAATATGTGGTAGAATGCAGGTACACAAGGTGGCCCCAACCCTTCTCAAGTACTTTGGTGCGCATTAGGTACATTTGTACTTTTTTTTTTAATTTATTTCTCATAAATGTTGTACAAAAAATAATTTTAATACATCTAAAAAACCTTTTTAGGTTTTTGATATGAGTTGATTAAGATGCAATTCGAAGAAATTCTCAATATTTCTTATATGAGACTTAGGTACGCGTTAGGCGCTTGAGAGGATAATCGAAATTTTCTACCCTAGGTATATTGTATTTGGTAACAGCTAGTAAACAAAATAAAAAAATGTGAGGAAGAAAACAAGTAAACAAACATTAAAAATTTATTTATTTATTTTATTTATTTATTTATTTATTAAGATAACAACATCATAACAGGTTTTTTTATTAAGCCCTAAGGCGATGTTATATCTAGGTACCTACTTAACTTAATTTATTAACAATACTAATTAAAATAATTATTTCGAGTTGGAACATACCATCAGAAACCTTGGTCCACCGCTGGAAGCAGCTGATCCAGTGCTGCTCTTTGCCTTCTCTGCAGAGGATCAGCACAGGTTTGCTCAGGGTCGGAAGAACAGCGCTCAGAAACAACACAGTTTGAACTCTTTTCCCATAGCCGGATTGATCATTTACGATCACTGCCTGTTTTTTCTGTAAATATGTTTGACAAAATAAAAAAAAACAATAGGACATCATCATCATCATCAGCCTGTAGAAGTCCAATGCTGGACATAGGCATCCCCCAAAGAGTTCCATGACGAAAGGTCTGAAAAGCTGAGCCCTGTCCATCCACCGACTTCCCGCAACTTTCACAATGTCGTCGGTTCATCATTTTTTAAATTTTACTATATTATGTCTTTGTTATGTAGATAAATAAAAAAAATAGTAATTACAATGAATTTAAAAAGATGTGTTCTAAATAATTTGTAAGTACCTAGATATCTTTAAAAAAAATCAAGTAGGTAGTTCTTATTAGCTTTTTATTTATTTATTTATTTTTATTTATTTTATTTTATTTATTTACCAAAAGTTACACTATTTTTACAGGAGCACCTAATGCAATAGTGTACCATTATCCTTTACATTATTATTATTATACATATCAAACATTTTATACGATTAATTTTAATTCATAGCATTATACTTACTAGTTAAGAAACAACAAACATAAATCTTCAATTAATAAATTCAAATTATATAATGTCAAGCCTAATAAAAAGTAAATAGAAAAATTCGTCAATCCATATATGTCAAATAACAAAAATAAAAATTTGCCACAATAAATACAAATTACATAATGTCCTACCTAATCAAAATTTAAAAAGAATTCGTCAATCAATAATAATGTCAAATAATACAAAAAGTCAAATCTAATTAGAATAGCATAGAATATATAACAACGTCCTGCGACATTCGCTCAGGGGGCAGTAAAAAAGATCGACTCTCTCCGCTACTAGATTGAGTGTGTGGATGCAACGCGTTATAGGTGCCTTATTCAGGAGGTTGGTCCTTCCTCTTGGTACATCCAATAGGGCGGGCCGCCTCCGTCGGTGCACGAACTCATCAGGCACATTCAGCCGCATTTCCGCTAAGACGCCTGGGTTCGCGATCATCCCACGTAATATCCTAACCAAATATAGAGCAAGCGCTGCCTCTCTCCTCACCTCCAGCTTGTTATATCCAACCATGCCTATGACAAACAAGGATGGATACATCAACGGGAAGAATGGATAGACGCCGTATAGCTTCCAGTACAGAAATCTGGTGAATTGATTTTGAATTCGCTCCACCATTTGACTGTACTTGGCTTCGTGTGGTGCCCATACCGCAGCATTAAACTCTAAATGGCTTCTCACCAATGCGTCGTATAGAGTCTTTAGCGCATTCACATTTGTAAAGTTGTTCGTCTGCCGGAGTACAAATCCTAGGGTCTTGAATGCTTTCTTGCAAATGTTAACCACATGTACGCGGAAATGCAACTTTTCGTCCAAACGAACCCCTAAATCCTTCACCGAATCGACTCTCTTCAACTGTGATCCGTTCAATTGGTAATTGTGGCGGAGTGGTGTCTTCGCTCTACTGAACGTTATGATAGAGCATTTACTGACATTGAACTGTAGTTCGTTCATATTAGACCACTCCACAACTCTGTCCACGTCCCGTTGAAGGCGTTCACAGTCCTCTTTGTCCTTGATCGGTAAGAGTAACTTGAGGTCATCCGCGAACAACAAGCATTTCGCGTCCTTGACGACTGCCGCGAGATCGTTGATCATGATAATGAACTCCAGCGGTCCAAGATTGCTTCCCTGACTTACTCCCGTTAAGGTAGAGTAAGGCTCCGACTTACATCCCGCGTAGTCAACGTACTGCTGCCGATTCTTCATATAGCTCGCGAAGAACTGCAGCAGTTTGGTTGTGCAGCCGATCGTCGCCAACTTCTGAAGCAGAATGTCGTTATCGACCAAGTCGAATGCTTTTTTGAAGTCGAAGTAGGCGGCGTCGACTTGCACCCCGGCGTCGGCACGCGGTAGCATGAAGTTCATTGAGTCAAGCAGGTTACTGCAGGTGCTACGAGCCGGCCTGAAACCGTGCTGCGCATCGGACAGCCTTGCCGCCACCTGCTCCTGCATGCTGCGCTGTAAACACGACTCGAAGACCTTCGCCGCCGTCGACAAAATGGCCACCGAATGAATGCATAGACTGAGTTTTTTTTTTCTCAGGATATTTTGTTATAAAGGACATGGGTAATCGTGGGCCCCAACCTGCAGTTATTTGATGAGTTAATTAATTCATTTTGTTAATTTAAAGTAGTAGTTTTAGTCATGAAAAGCTCTAAAGCAGTGGGGTTATATTAAACGCTGAAAATAGTCATTTCCGTGTTATGTTTATGCTACCTTCTTACTACGAACGCTTTTCTTCGATTGGTATAGTGCAGCGAAACAAAACCCTACCCGCAATCAATTGTTTTTGACTGTCACAATAAACCATTGTCATTTGTGACTTGCAGATTCCGTTTCGGTTTTTAGCACAGAGTACTTTTGTATATATACCGGTTTTTAGTTTTTGAGTAAAAAATGGAAATTCTTCATTGCCAATTGCACTATTGCTTGAGGCTCAAGATTTCGACGATTCCTGGTACAAGACCAGCCACCGGTAATCCTTAATACTGTCACGTCTTGGTTAACCACATCAGGTAAGTTTCTGCATTTTCCTAAGTAATATTATTTTACGATTCATGAAACCTCGCAGAACCGATAACCTTTGGGGAGTAAAGGTTCTCGAATGGCGACCACGAACCGGGCGACGCAGTGTTGGAAGGCCCCCCACCCGATGACCGATGACATTGTAAAGGTTGCGGGAAGTCGGTGGATGGAAAGGGCTCAAGACCGTTCGTCGTGGAACTCTTTGGGGGAGGCCTATGTCCAGCGGTGGACTCCTACAGGTTGTTGATGATGAAGCCTCAGGAGATCCACACATCGAACGCGGTACGATGAGGAAAAGAGAGCAGCGCTATTTGTTTAAAAGTTAAATTGCAACGCAACGCCCTGCCGTGTCTCTGCTTGTTTGGTGTGCATCATGTGCATGCATTCTCTTAAAGATGCATCATATAAAATTCGGCAGCCGCAAAAATGAGCATAACTAGTCGTACGAAAGTCTGAAAGGGGTTGCTAGTAATGTAACTTTTTTATCAGTAGGTATATTTTAAATGAGGTACCTAACTACAATGACAATAACTATTATTTTTACAGATATTAAAAAATGACATTGGTGCAAAACGTTCCTGCGGAACAAGCTGCCGTTAGACGGTTTGAACATCGAAGAGTGTGCCGTGGATGTGGTTCTTAGGTCTTACGAGCAAGATCGCATGTTATTAACAATCCAGAAGGGGCTAGTTATCATCATGGTTATCAAATTCCAACAGTGAATGAAAAAAAATTGATTGTGAAAAAGTTGTTAAATGCTGTAGGTATATTTTGTAAAGATTGATTTTTGTGTATTATTCAAGTAGTATTTTTTTTATTTCATAGTTTATCAATAATATAACAGTTAATTAAATACCATTGGTTACTGCTAATCTGAAATAAAAATTGTATGTTTATTCATTTTTTTTATTTAGGTTTAATAGGTAATATCAGAGTATCATCCTTGGTACTATTTAATAACCATAATATAGGTAGGTAGTTATTGAATATGAAAATACTTTTACATGGTAGACATCCTCCGACCTGAAGAGGTCCAGGCGTACAGGATCCAGTAATATCCTCCCTTTTCACGTAGATCTGTCAGTATTTTAAACTAATAACAACATAGAATTGAAAATAAATATTGTAATGTTCAAAATAATAACATTTCATACACTGTCAACCAGGTATTATAAAAAACTATATCTCTTTACTCCGGCTGCTTTACAATAAAAGCCGCACATATTTGAAATCTACACGATTAGCACAATGTAAAACTGAAAGTTTCATTATTGCAGGATTAAAAAAAATCGGGGCCCTGGCTCCATACAAATTTGCCCAATGTCCTTTGTGATCCTCCAAAGATAAGCTTCCATACCGTAGTTCATTCGAACAGGGTAGCACAATAAAACTGGTTTTGTTAGGATTTTGCGAACAAGTACGAAATAATGTAAAGCATCAGGGTCAACAGTTCAGGAAAGGTTGACATGATTTTAAATGAAGTACCTACCTACCTATGTGACGTCAATAGGAGTGGAAAGGTAATGTTATTGATTTATGCCATTTGCAGTTTTATAACAATCACATACTGTTGATTATTGCTTGTCACCTGGCTTTAAAAGTAAGCTGACTGACAAAATTTTGCATTTCATATCAAGGGTATCAAGTACAGTCAGGGAAACTTGATCCTGTACACTTTTGGGTGTCACAAACTCATGACCTCTTCTTTGAACATGAGTAATGGGTGTGATTCCATTGAATCAAACACCATAGAAGAAGAATCTAATCAGTTTCTCTGGTCTAGGTTTAGGATTTGCCATCTTTTTAGTCTCCTGACATTTGCCTGAGTGTGCAATAAGTTTCAGCTCCAATTTAGAGATAGAAAATTAGCTTAGGCTATTATATTGTGATGCCTCTGGTATTGCAAGCGCTCATAGACTACGGTAACTGCTTACCAACAGATGGGCGGTATGCTTGTTTGCCACCTTAATTGTATAAAAAAAAAGGCTCCGTTGACCTTACACTGAAAAACACTGACCTTTTTGAGTGCTCTGTAGAGAAATCGAACTCCATCCAGTTGGTGTTGTACAAGAGGACATTTATCTACATAGATGTCTTGTTTGCTGTCCTTGCTATCTTTAGAAAGGTACAGCCTTTCGAAAGAAACCTCAACCATTTTGTTGCTTTCTGAAATAAATAAGTGAATAATTTAAAGTTTTTTTTCGCTTGTCGTGTCACATTTTCTTTCTTTGTCTTCCTTTATTAAGTCAGTGAGCAGGTTAAGGTATGGTGGCCCTTAAAAAGGCCTATGACCATCAGTGAAAGAATCAGCGTAGTGAGGATTAAAGTGCAACAAAATACCCCACAGCGGGAAGTCAGTACAAGTCTAACCAACCCGATTATAATTAAAATTAATGTGCGCCTCATAAGAGGCACTCATCGTGCACAAAAGATAAAGTAACAGGTTAATACATAAAAGATGTCTAAGGGGGTAATCAGAGGCACTTCCAAACGTTAGGCATAAGCCAATATTTTGCATACATAAGCCAATATAAGTGACAAAAACCCTATTATTAATAGTTTCAGCACATTTCGCCAACTCAACTGTAACTAGGATTCAATTGGAAGCATCGCAGTGATAATTTACAGTGAAGTGAGAAAGTATAGGTGAGTACTTACATCAAACACTGCGTTGTACAAATGAGCATATTACGCTGGTAAGTTTTGGTTCAAGCGATTCAAAATAGACAAAGTCATGATAAGCACATACAGCATCTCTAAATAAAACAGCGCAACGAACACCGAAACACTAGTTTTGTGAACTTCTAGATCCTCAAACTCTTGCATGATGTGACGAGTACGGTAATGATCCCAAAACATTGGGGCGGATTAAGTCACTCGAAAGCCTAGCACAGGAACTTTTAGTTAATGCAGTAATCTACGTACATGCGAGTAACTATGTAGTTAGCGCCATGAAATTCGCGTAAATTGTGTGAGAAACAAAAATAAAATATTTACGAATCACGTATGACTGCAACAAGACAACACACTTAAAGTAACTTTATAATTAGGGAACACAGTCAACAACACACACACACACACAACACAGACTCACTAGAGGTGGGTGAGTATGAGTAGAAATATAAAAAAACCTTTAATGATCAATAATATTAATATTATAATACCATTAATATTATATGTATGTTAGTCTTTAAGGTATTTATTAATATGGGCCATGGCATATTACTCATGTTTGTGTAATATGTCGAGTAGCCTGAAATAAAGATATTCATCATCACTTTAACTCCAATGCAACAACAACGGTGTGAAGCAGTCAGTCAGTGATTGATTTGATTTGTTGGGATGGAACTGAACAATGTTCCGTTCCATTCTACTGTTCCACCCGTCACTGCCGCGACGACGACGACGAAGTTCTGTCCGCAAGGCTGGAGGAGTGTGTACTGTTTGTTTGTATCGGTGAGTTCGCGCGCTGAACCAATTCTCTGGCTATTTCTGTCAAATTATCGCGTGAGTCTACCCCTGTGACTCACCCAACTGTTGTGCCTCCTGTTGAAGTGGGGACTGGCGTCCATAATATTAAGGAATAACTATAAATGATTGATCGCCTGTTGGTCACCCACCAAATCAATTATTTTCGATAATTGTATTAAGCTTGACAGTTATATTAATATATAAATAAATAAATCATTTATTTCAGACAATTAACATAGTCCATATCACACATAGGTATTATTTATAATTAGTATTCACAAGCAGAACTGGAAGGTAAGTAGTTAGACTAGGTGAAGGTAAGTAGTTAGTCTACTTCCGCAGTACTCGCAGTTGAACCAGGTTGGCAACACATTCAGTATGCCCTGGTTGGAGCAGGCCCTGGTTCTGCGCCCTAGGGATGTGCACCGCTTGCGCATGGTGAAACAGTCCAAACGCGCTTCGGCGAACATCCCCGACGCACTGCAGAACCGGGGCAGCCCCACCAGCACCCTGAATGCGTTAATATAGCACTGTCAAGCATAATACGATTATCGAAAATAATAGATTATCGGTACCTTTAGCTATTACGAATTTAATAGTCACACCTCATAAACACATCATACATAACAACAGCGACGTTACACAAACATTTGCAAAACGCTTTCAAATTCAACTTGATATAATTTGATAATGTGACACGGAAGGCCCATCATATTTGGTTTTGTATACAAAGAAAACGTTTAAACATAAACGGTTTCTTAAGAAACCAAATAAGATTGTCACCGTTACTTGTGATTAGAACAGAAACACATAACTCTTTTTCCCACCTCTAATACATAGCATATTCATGTCAAAGTCAACGCAAAATCCGGGTCGTCAAAACTCCACTGTTGGAAGCTGCAGGTAAGGGCCTCGGGCTTGTGTGAGCCGTCGCCCTGACATCTATTCGCGAGGACTACAATCCTAGGGTCTCTAGGCCTTCCTATCCTAGTGTGGGTTCGGAACTATGTATGCGACTGTTGTATATTACTATTTTCCTAGTTCCTTGCTCGCAGGCGGCTTCAAGCTTTTAGAAAGACAAGTCAGTGACGGCGTAGGCTGCCTCTTCTCGGCATGGCGTTCTCCTAAATCAGTGTAACCAAGGTCTTGGTAGGAACTTGCAAAAACCGCTTTCTACTTTAGTACGTTAGGTAGGTAACAAAAAAACAGATCCTCATTGAACAAAACTACAAGGAAACAAACGAAAACAATATGATCAACAAATAAATTCGTATATGTCACAATATATTTGATAAAAACATACATAAAACGATTTACACTTTGAGCTTACAGTAAATATGTGGTCCTATGATTTTGTAATGTAAAACCTGTATAAAATCTTGTATAACTAATGTCTTTTATATTATGCGTTTTTGAAGACGGGCGGCCTCTTCTCAACAAATGCGGTCATGCCTTCTTTGCGATCCTCCTGAAATAAAAAGAAAAGAATAATGTACTTTAAACTCCCTATTACTTTAGTTTTTTTTTAATGTATGTTTTTTAACAATGTGCACACGACCAGCGAGCATCAACCACTGAGCTTGTAATCTACTAATTCACCTCACTTTACACTAAAATCTAAGTTACTCCTTCTGTCTGTAATATTTTCTAGACAACACGGCTGAATCGATATTGATAAAATTTGATATAGACTAACTTTTTTTTTTTTTTTTTTTATGTTATATGGAGACAAACAGGCTTACGGCCCACCTGATGGTAAGTGGTTACCGTCGCCTATTGACATCAGCAACACCTGGAGCATTGCTAATGCGTTGCCTGCCGAACCCCTCCCCCCCTAAAGAGCTCTGGCAACCTTACTCACCGCAGGAACACAACACTATTTGAAACAAATAATGTTATTTGGCTGCGATCTTCTGTAAGGCGGAGGTACCTCCCAGGCGGGCTGCTCCAATTTAGAGCGAGAAAATCTCGCTGTGCCCTACCTCTCGTAAACTACTACTCTGGACGCAGGGCTCTGGATAGGGCAGAAGAATTAGAAATATAAGATTACCGTGGCGAATGTGCCGTAGAAGACAGACTTCTCGAACTGCAGGCCGCTCTTAAGCGTGGTCTCGTAAGCCTGGTTGACGGCTTGCTTGGCCATCTTCACGATGAGCGGGGAGTGCGTGCCGATGCGCTCTGCCAGCTTGATGGACTCCTCTAGCAGCTTCTCCACCGGGAACACTTTGCTGACAAGGCCTGGGAAAGAATAATGAAGACTAAAAAGATGGCAAATCCTAAACCTAGACTAGAGAAACTGATAAGCTTCTTCCAAACTATTACGGTGTTAGATTTAATGGAATCACACCCAATACACAACATCCCAGACACATCTAATTATGGCTACAGAGCCGATTGCAGATTTAAAATAACAAAAAATCCTGTCTGTTTATTTATTTATTTTCAACTAGCTTCTTTCCGCGGCTTCGCTCGCGTGGTAGGTACCTCATCATCTTCCTGCCCTTATCTAAAAGCTTTATATATTCCAAGTGTCTACGAAATCGGTTGAGCTATTACAGCGTGATTGAACAACAAACAAACATCCAAACATCCTCACAAACTTTCGCATTTATAATATTAGTAGGATGTCCAATCATGACAACTTCTAAAAGAATATAATTGAAGTAAAGGTAGTCAATCATTTTTAACCGAATTCAAAAAGGAGGAGGTTCTCAAGTCGGCTGTATTTTTTTTTTGTGTGTTTATTACTCGATATCTCCGCCAATACTAAACCGATTTTGATAATTCTTTCGCTGGTGTATAGAGTATGATCCCGGGGTGGTCCCATATTAATTTAATTCCTGAGGGATTGCTACTTGTCCCGTTATACTTAAAAAAACGTCATCATCTCTTGAAATCACGACTTGCCGAATTTTTTTACCTCTTCTGTTTTGTATGGTCTTAATTAAAACCCTATATGTGGAAACAAAACAACTCACCCATCTTCTCGGCGTCGTGCGCATCGATGAAGTTGCCGGTTAGCACAATTTCCATGGCCTTGGACTTGCCGACGTAGCGCGGCAGGCGCTGGGTGCCGCCGGCGCCGGGGATGGTGCCGATGTTGATCTCGGGCTGGCCGAACTTGGCCTTCTCCCCCGCGTAGATGATGTCACACAGCATGGCCAGCTCGCAGCCGCCGCCCAACTGATAGGCACAATCAGCATTCATCAATTTGACAGGCCTCATAGCTCAGTCGGTAGTAGCTCTGCCTTCTGCGCTAGAGGTTGCGGGTTCGATTCCCGCACTAGACAAACATTTGTGTGATTAACACAGATGTTTGTTCTGTGTCTCTATTAAGTATATCAGTCTCTGGTACCCATAGTACAGGCTAAGCCTAGTTTGGGATCAGCTAACCGTGATATGTCCGGAATAATTATTATTTATTTATTTATCAGTCACAGAAGACAAGACTCAAGGAGAAATATAAGTATGTACCCTCAAAATGTTAGGGACACGATTAAGTAGGTACAAAATACCTATACTTATTCTGCGTCCAATTGACAATGTTTTTTCAACGCATAAAAAAGTTCTACTTTAATAAAAATAGAAAAATAAATAAATAAATAACGACATCAATGAAGCAAAGGCACATCTTATCATACTACTATATAACTTGAAATTCTTATCAAACTATGACCAAAGATCCAGATTCTTAGTGATTAGATAGTCTAAGTTATCTGGCGAGCGCAGCATAGCGAGAATTTAGGTAGGTACCCAAAAAAAATTAGGGCCCCTATTATGTAGGTACATAACTATAAATATGACGATCGTTGGGGACATGAGTACCAAGTTGTTATACCTACAAACTATGTAACTAAATAGAGATGGGATTGAAGCTTAAAAACGTCATCAAAGTAATTAGCTGATACATGTTATCGGGCGAGCGCAGCGATCCGGTTATTCTCGCTAAGCTTGAAGATAAAGTGAACTCACAGCAAATCCATTGACGGCCGCGATGACGGGTTTCCCACAGTTGGACACGTCTTCCCACTCCTTGAGGAAGCCAGCTTTTTGATTGTCGCTGTATGTGTTGTTCTGCATCTCTTTGATATCAGCGCCAGCCGCGAACGCTTTCTCGTTGCCTGGAATTTAATTATATCTAGTCAGATAAGTCGTTACCGTAGCCTATGAACGCTTGCAATACCAGAGGCATCCCGAACGCCTCGCCGACCCCGAACCCCGCCTCCCCTTAAAGCCCTGGCAACCTCACTCACCGCTGGAACACAACTATGTAGAGTAATATAAGTAATAGAAGCTCGCGGCGGCGGGTAATAGAAGTGTTGCGTATTTACAACAACTTAAACATAATTGAGGCTTAATTAAATACCTACGTATTTATTTTCATATATTTTACTACAGCCTAACTTCCCTAGAATCTGGCAATCCTAGAGGGGTCACAACACAAATCATAGTTGTTCATACCTGTGATAATGATGGCGGCGATAGATTCATCGGCATCGAAGTCCCGCACGGCAGCTCCGAGCTCCACGAACAGTGGCTTGCACAGCGCGTTCAGTGCCTTGGGCCGGTTCAGCTGAATGATACCGACATTCTTCTTGGCACCGGCCACATCAATCTTGATGTTCTCGTAAGCCGGGCCTGGAAAAATATTATAGTTTTAATGTTATTTGTAAGAAGTTAGTTATTTGGTAGTGGGAGGTTGTTAAAACTTAGGTTGTCAAACTGTTGACATTCCTAACTTTCTATTTAATTTAAAGTGATAACACTAAAGGAATATCATGTTTATTTTTATAATATCCCAAAAATTTGACTCGGACGGGATTTGAACCCGCAACCTTCTCCTAGATATGGACATGCTCTAACCAACTAAGCTACGGAAACACTTCCAGTTGGATTCAAATGATATTGCACTTGTTTCCAACAAGTTTATTTGCTTAAATCAATGGAATGAAAAGTTATTATGAAGTTTAATATTATCTAACAAATAGGTCTACTTTAGTAACTGCACAATTCTGGCATGTTTTGTACTACAAATATAATTCTCGGTGATAAGATAACAAGATATGAGTTGGTTCAATCAGTCAAGGTCAGAATGAATTTAGGCAATAGTGTGTTAATTTTATTTGGAACTTGCTTCCGCCCATTGTTTTCCTTGCATTGTACCCAGTAGCCTATAAATATTACTCAGGAATAGTGTGGGTGGCTTTCTATTAGTGATATAATTTTTGGAATCGGTTTAGTAAAGTTCCAGAGATTACACCATAAATACCAACAGATAGAACATTTTAGATTTTGAAATCACTAAAGTTCATGTGCATTAGAGAACACACGCAAGGTATACATACATATATGTTTATAGGTAGACATACCTTTAGTTAGTACAAACAAAAGACAAATGAATTTGAAATGAATGAACAAGATTTACAAACAATATCAGCCCTTCTTCTTTATACCTAATTCCAATTTTGAATTTGATTTTTGTCTGGAATCTAGTGTGTCAGTTATTGCAAGGAGCCATGCTTTTAGTTTTATGAGGGCATCTGATAAAGCCGGAGGATTGTTTTGATAAATGATCAACACCACAATCCAGGAAGGATACATACTAAGCACTTTCAATTTTGTAGAAGTCTACCCAGAAGCATGTATTACATACTTGGTAACCAGTAGATAACGCCTTAATTACTCATTTACATATATATATATTACAAATTCGGCATGGAGCAGTCAAGAATATTGTTAGAATACTTACCAGTGCTGTAGAATTTATTGGAACCGGTATTCGAGACAGTCACAAGCCTGCTTATGCCGATCACATTCTTGCCCAGCAGAGCACGGGTTACGGCACCAACAGAAGCCATTTTAATTAAAATATTAACTTTACGATACGACACACACAGACACCGGCGCCGGTCTTCGAATCAAAAATGATAAAGGCAGGCAGACAGCAAGACAAGAGATAATGCTAAGGGCTGTAACAGACAAGCGCATTTATCGCGAGCCATTTACCGCGCGTTTTAAATTTTTTTGGCTGGATTTCTACCAGATTTCTTCAGAACACTATTGTTCAAAACTTTGTTTACATAAAATCGTGTACTGAGTGACTGAGTTTCAGGAAATTCCAGTAGCGTCGTGGACGAGTCAGAGTTTCCAATCAGTCCGCAACTTTAGTTTCTAATGAGTTCCGTCACTTTTGCGTAGCGTCATGGACGAAGGGGCTAAGTGGCCCTGAAAAAAAAAAACTCACTCTGTTTATTTATTAAATTAAAAATTGTATTGTCATTATGTTCAGTATTGCCACCGATCAGCAAAGCAAATTTGACACATTTGACTCAAAAATCTGTAGGTATTGTAAAATTGACGAAAATTCTAAGGTATTGTCCCATTCGTTTTTGCCACAAAAATTGTGCGCTTATAAATTAAATAATAGGATTTGATTGTCCTACAATTGCGCTAGCTCTAGCCTCAAAAGAGCTAAAAATGTGGCAGAGGCAATGTTACGTTTTATTGGGTGTGTGTATGATCGCATGCATAAGTACCAAAACTAACTAGGTAACGCAAAAAGTTAGAAACGCAAGATTCTCACGCGCGTCGTCCATTCATTTTATCGCGAATTTACGAACGCAGCAATGTAAGTCAGCGCGTACTAGTACAAAATATATAAAAAACGCAATACGCGCCTGTCTGATAGAGCCCTAATGGACGAGACTGGCGAAATACTACGTCAAGTGAACTTTGATCATACTTCTTTTTGCTTAGTTTATCTCTTCGACTCGTTTCGTGTGTGGCGTGCGTGGCGTAGTTAGTGCGTGACATTCTATCTAAAAGCAGTTTAGAAAGAGAGCGAAGGGGATGCATGTATTTTCGAACTGCATGCGAGAAGGAGGTAGGTAGACAACATAAGCTTCGTTTCGAATAAGTGTAATCGTGTCTGGTGACAAGTTACTGTCAGTGTCACTAAACAACAGCTGATTAGGTAAAAAAGTAAACAAACAAAATACATTTATTTTGGAATTTTTGGATTCCTTTCAGTTCAGCCTTCCTTCCGTTCTTTCAGATTTCGATGTGTTGCCTTTGTTTTCAGGATGGCCAATACTAAAAAGTTTTTCATTATAACGGGTGAACCAGGTTAGATTTATCAATCATAAATCATCCATACCTACTAAACGGCATTTCGCATGAAAGCAGTTTCTTCTATCAACCACATACCTACCTAATTGCAGGTGTTGGAAAGACGACCCTTATCAAGAAGTTGGTAGCTTCTTTAGCAAACGAAAATGTTAGAACATCTGGTTTCTATACCGAAGAAGTTCGTAGGAACGGTTCCAGAGAAGGCTTTGATGTGGTCACTCTGGATGGAGTGAGAGGACGTTTAGCCAGAGAGCAAACTTTATTGAATAGTCTTGTCAAATGCAAAGTCGGAAAGTATGGTGTTTTGGTTCAGGAGTTCGAAGATATTGCATTGCCTTGCTTGGAAAAGGTATGATCTATTATACTCTGTTTTTTTTATAAATTAGGTAGCAAACTAGCATACGGCCCACGTGTTGGTAAGGTTTTTTTTTATTTATTATTTATTCTATGTATGCCATGGATGCTTGCAATACTAGAGGCATTACAAGCCTGTTGCTGACCCTTGCATTGGTTAGTCTCATGTGCCTGTAATTTCACCATTGGGATTATGCGAGCATGCAGCTAGTCCACAGAATTTATAGGCAAGGTGGTATTAACTCCCCAGACAGCACATAGCACCTTCATGCTATTAAATTGTTTAAACAAGTTGGTATGATCGAAAATTTAAATACTTTCTTCCTTGGTCAAAGCATTTCATACTGACCTAAATACCACTCTTTGCTTGTCATGTTACTGGTTCTTTCATAGACAAACTTAAGGTCAGTGAGCAGGTTGAGGTATGGTGGTCCAGAAAAGGGCCAATGGCCTTTGAGCAAATAACCAGTGTGGTGTACCACTAGTGACATCTCTATGATTTATGCTTAGCTCTTGTCGGTGTAATGATGCAATTTCCTGCATTCTGATCTCTCCAATGCGAGCTCCTTTACTTCCTACAACATGACCGCAATCTTCTCTTTTATCTGGCTCATGTAACTAATTCATGAGATTCCTCTTCCTCGTTTTCCTTCTACCTTTGCTTCAATGTTCTTTATGAAGCTGTCATGTCGTCCAATCACTTTTCCTATTTTTCCTCTCACTAGTGACATAGCTTCGTGTTTTTTCAGACTGCTTACACACCACCACACATGCTAGTGATTGATGAAATTGGAAAAATGGAGCTCTTCAGTGCACAATTTAAGTCTAAAATAAAGGATATTTTCAGTCAATCGTCAAACAGCATAGTTTTGGCTACAATACCTGTTAGGAGGAGCGATGCCCTTATTGAGATAATCAGGAATGCAGGCGAGAGTAAAGTTTGGACAGTAAGTATCTACATATACATTAAAAAAATCAGATGAAAATATTGATTGTTTTTTTCGCTAATAGTATTTATTTTCGTTAATAGAATAACCCCCTTTCGGGATGGTATACATGTTATGAATCACCTTGTAGATAAATTAATTTTATTAGTCAGGCTATTAATTTTACCTACTGTGTATTTTAACCTTTATCTTTCTTATTTCAGGTTACAAGAGATAACAGAAATAATATCCAGGAAGATATATTTAAGGAAATGAAAGCGACACTATCACGAAATAAATATTATCTTTGACATATTAAGTTGGAAAGTCCTGGCAAAGTGATTCTCTAAGTTTAAAGCCTAAGAAATTGAAACCCAACCTTATTCACTTATAGATATGGCTGAAAACACAAAACCGCGCGCGCTAGGTCTTCGAATATCAGTGTGATTTTCAGTCTTATTAACAAGTAAATAAGGTTGAGTTACAATTGCTTAGCGAATCAGGCGCTTCGCCGCTGCTACTGACCTTCATCTGTTTGGTTCATCTTAAATCTAGTCATGGGTATTCAACTAAAAAAAAGCTGTTTCCTTAAAGGGCAAAATATTATAATTCATTTAAAAATGGACAGGTTACTGCCTAATATGTTATTCATGCCGAAGGCACACAATGTGCACAAATTAGCCACCAATAGTTTTAGGTATTCTCATACTTTGACTATTATGATATAACTACCTTCCTCCCGCGGCTACCCTAGGGAAAAAGTAGCCTATATTATTTCTTCCAGGCTATTAAATATGCACATCAATCATAATCTGTTCTGTGGTTGCGGCAAACATCTTCACATACTCACAAACATTTGCATTACAATATTAGTGGGATAAATAATATGCTATTCTAGTTAAAGAACCACTCTATTCCAAGTTTGGTGTCATCGAAATCGGCTGAGCCGTTACGGCCACAGAACACTATTACTCCGTTACGGCGTGATTCAACCACAAACATCCACACAAATTTTCGCATTTATAATACTTAGAATCATACAAAATTCGAAAAAATACCTATAAATTGTTTTAGCACCCAAAACTGATAGTACCTATTAAAAACTAGGTAACAATACAAAAAATACTATAAGTACCTATAGATAGTTAACAAAATGGCAACTCTCATTTACTAAACTAATAATGAAATTAACAAGCTTGTATGAACTTGACACCCGACTTTGGAAAAATCTATTTTGGTTGATTCTTATAGTATTTCGTTTGCATTTGATTGTCGTAACATTTTTTTCTTTTGTAGTAGCTCTAAAAAAAATTGAAGAAGAGAAAAGAAAACAGGAAACAAACAGATACCCGTCACCCGTATGGATACCAGGTCCCAGGCGCTCGCCTAAAGAACCGAAAAAGCTTCCTGAGACACACGACCCCCTCAAACAAAAGCAATGGAAGCGAGATGTAAGCTGCAGAGGAACTCTCATCCCCCCCTCCAAAATCTACGACGACGTACCAGTCGGAGATCAGCTTACGCCACTACCTACACCTTCCAGTTCCTGTTTTTCGAGAAGGAAGTCCTGGAAGCCACCTACGTAACACCCGTTCCCGTTGGGACCACCTACCATCATTCAACCCAGACCCACCACGGGAGTGCTTACTAGAAAGGAGGTGGATACAGATCGCCCTTAAACGTGGTTTTTCTTGATCTGTCTCCATTTCTAGTAGTACCTAAGTAGTTAGTTGTGTATGGTGTGCAGCTCATTTTGTAAAACGTTTATTTTTCTTGGTTTCCAGTAGCTGGTGTGGAAGTAGTGTGATATTGTATTAGTAAAGTACTGTGTATAAATCGCACAGATAAAGTAATTATACCCCCACAGAGCACCTACCGCCTGGATATGACTTGCGGTGGCCAATATGGAGATCCTTAAACCGACTCCGGTCCCAAGTTGGCCGCTGCAGAAAAAACTTGGCTACATGGGGTATAATCGACTCGTCCAAAGTACAGTGCGAGTGCGGAGCCCCCGTACAGGACATGCGGCACCTGCTCTCCTGTCCACTGTGCACGGCCACCTTGCACTTGGGAGGACCTAAATGAGGCAACGGATAGGGTCATCGAGGTTGCTACATATTGGTCGAGTACAGTTTGAAGGAGTCCTTAACTCGAAAACAAGAAGACCTAAACATAGGTTCATACGGCGACTGATATGTATATAGGTAGGGTATAATAAAATAGCCAGCCTCTAAATGTCAATCTGAAAATTGACTTTATTCAGAGGACGTAAGAATAATTTTTAAATACACATTTGCTGCCAGTGTTCAGACAACTACAGATATTTGCTTATGATAAAACAAATGACGATCCAACTTGGGCGATATTTTGAAAATACCGTGCAGCTATATATGCTTGCCGTATACCACGACCTCGCTCCGTATAACGAACACACAAAGTCGAAAATTGCTTGCTATACATGATTTGGCAGCGACGATTTCGAAGTCTGGTGTCTGTTCGAAACTGACAAACACAAACTGTACAAACGAAGTAAAATTTTAAAACAAAAAAATAGAGTACTTGATTGCGAGATCAACGTCGCTACTACGTTAATAGAGACACATTCTACCAAACACTCCGTCTCTTGAATTAAAAATGCATTGCAATGATTTTCAATTCGACAGAACAAGCAGCATCCCAGTCCTCGATCTCAATCCAGACCCGATTTTCAATGAAGCCTTGGGGCCTACAGGATACTGTAAGTCAGTCCGCTGAATACTACGAATCTAAAACTCGAAACGAATGTTGCTTTTGCAAAGGAACTAACGTTTTATTTGAGGTACAACGAAAATGCAGACAAAAAAAAAAAACGCTGCCGAAATCGGGTTGATTGCCGCACGGTGTGGTCTAGCGAATTGCAGGAAAACATTCGCACTTTCAGAAAACCCTGAAACAATGAGCTACCGCGATTATCAGTATAAGATAGTTTCAGGGATCATTTACGTTGCTAGACTCAACTACACTTGCATAAACGAGCGTCTGGTACGTGGGAGGAAAACAATGGTCTTTGTTCATTGCAAAGAGCAATGATAATGGCAAGGTCCAAACGAGGAGTGCTCAAATAACGTCGAATCCACTTACTATTTTACGTCCGAAGCTAACTTCGGACGTAAAATAGTAATCCGAGCCAATAGCGAGTGAGTGAGATTTGTTCAAAAGTAGCTGGTCCAAATTGATCAACAGAGCAGGCATCCACAGGGTTAAGCATACGATGCGTTCCGCACAACACCGTTACCATTCACGAGTAGAAACTGCAAAGTCTACGTATTAACTGTGTACCTAACAGGACACGACAATTCGATTTTCCGAATTCGCAGATGAATTTTTGTCAAAGTCCCCTAATTTTTTTTACAAAGCTATAAACGAAAAAAAAAATTACTACAATCAACTAACTACAAACGAACTATGTAATTAAGAATTAAAAAAAAAAGATTTTTCAAAGTCACATAGCTGTTGGAAAGCCACAGTAGATACAGATAAGAGGGACCAGTATCACATCTCATGTATTGCATGTTGCTTCTAGGCCTACCTAGAATAAATATGATTTATTTGACGCACGTGACACACAGTAAAGAGCACTGACACAAGAAAAAATCACAAATTGAATAGTGCCAAGTAGTCTGCATGGTTCTGGGTTATTTTATGATTTTTGAATTGTTTTTTCTCAATAACCGCAAAACGCACAGTTTTGATTTTTATGACAAAGATAACTTGAGCATTTTATTTACGTAAATCCAAGACAGAAACGCGATTGGTAAAAGTTTTGTTTTCTCGATAGATTTATTTTTTTAAGTTGGTTGCAACAGTTTTTTCGAAAATACTCTGAGACTATTTAACAAAAATAACTTTTTTTTAAATATTTTGTTAGAAAATAGCATTGGGTACCTAAATCCAAGACACTTTAAAAAAAAATAGATAGTTTTTGAGATAATCGATATTTTCTTGTATTTCGCTTACGTCGATTACTTTCGAGGGCCTTCTAACGCTTGCTATCTCTTTCCGCATTCAATTACAGTACATAGCGCTGTCACTTTCTTCACTCCGCCCACTCGACAATTGATTATGATTTTTGTATCCTCTTAAATGGCCCCATCTCAGCATATAGCTCCAGCGAGACAACCAAGTTCCAAACAATAATTAAGGCTAATAAGCCAAAACTAAAATTTCTCGCTCGCACAGTCTCTAAATCACAGCAAGAATCATTTAAACATTTATGTATTATCTTGTATCTTTGTCATAATAATTAAGGAACCAAGAAATAAATAATGCTCCAAAAATAAATTGGTTCCTCTTAAATAAAGGGTAAATATTATTTGATTTTATTTTGTACGGAATACCTACATGTTTATTATTATATTTTGAGGTAGTAAATTTGTTAGTGAGCACTAACATAAGGGTATTACCGGACATATACCTACTTATTCACAATCATTCACTAACCTTATCGGCTCTATAAAATTATCTCCGCATACGCCGTCCGTAAACTTTTGTTTGTTTCCTTTCTTTTGTTTACTGTTTGAAAAGGACAGGGCGAGTGTTATCGAGCCTAAAGTTAGTGACTGATTACGAATAAGAGGCTTTGTATCTCGTGTTGTGCTACGCTGATCGTTGCACATCGATTGCATTACATACAATTTCTAGAGCCAGCGTAGTACGCGCAAGATACGATGTAGGCCGGATCTACCCTTTATAATTAAATATCACGTTTCATCACTAGAGTAATCATCAAACTGGCCCACACACTCAACCTCCCTTTTTGGATTTAGTGTCTTTTCATACATCACTTGCTCACTCACAGAGACTACATGCGCGTCTACAGGGCAGAAGTTCCCTTCCCGCATTTTCCGCTTGATGAAATGGATCCAGGCTTGGGATCCGGTGGGGAGGATGTTGATGTCGTGTGGTATCCAATGGGCGTCTGAGTCCCAGTCTTCTGGGGAGCTTGAGCGTGATTGGTTGTTTTCATGGGTTGGAGATGCTGTAATGAAATATTAGTGCTTATCATTGGTTGTTGAAATGAACTTTAATTTTTTTTAATAAATTTTTCTCATCCTTTTATTTTCGTCTTATCTAATTTGATATGTTGTGTAATAATATCTAGTATAATATTATTTTAGCTTAATTTTCAACTGTTATTATTATTATTTTTCTGTTAATAAATTTTTGTAGAAACGGTTTTTTTTATGATTACGCATTTACGCAAGCAAGGCACAGATGACTTCACGCAAAATACACCCTTAGGGTGGTAAGGCGGAATTTTTGGTGATAGTACCACGCAAGCGAAGCCGCGGACGGAAGCTAGTCTTTTAATAAAAGTTAAAAACAAACCTTGAGGAATATCTCCATTGTAAACAGCTCTAAGGTATTCTTCGTCATCACTCTCTGTTGATGAGTACTCACTCTCAGGTTGCTCAGGTTTTCTGGAACCAAAAAAAAATTATCATCTGTAAAAATTTTAGAATAGTAGGCCCTACCATGATGTTTTACTGCCATTCAAAAGCATGTCAGCACTATTTTACATGAAGTTGAACCTAAATCTTTGGGTCTAACATTAATGTTAAACAAATCGCAAAGATTATGGTAAGGGGAAATGTTCAGGAAATTAACCATTCTAATATACCTATTATTTATTGTTTAATACTGTTAACTTGATGTTGTTAAATATTTTACAGTAAGTACTTTTAATAAAAACTATTGGAAGCACCAGTGACTTTCATCATTATTTGAATTCAAACTTCAAACCCCGCTACACTTCCTTAGGAATTAAATTCCAGAAATTCTGTTCTTAGTGCCCCCTAGTTTACTAAATCTACCCTCCAAATTTCATGTTACTAAGATGGGTTCTAATTGGGAATTCTTAATTGGGAACAAACAAAAAATTGGGACGTAGTGTTGGAAGGCCCCCCACCCGATGGACCGACGACATTGTTGGGGTTGCGGGAAGTCAGTGGATGGAAAGGGCTAGAGACTGTTCGTCGTGGAACTCTTTGGGGGAGGCCTATGTTCAGCAGTGGACTTCATCAGTCTGATGATGATGAATGGGTTTAGGCTGAGTCTGAGTTTCAGGTAAATTTTAACAATTTTTTAGATTTTGATGATGAAATACCTTCCATCACATCGATTTTGATACAACAGTCTTAACTTCTCCTTCTTCTCTAAGTAATGTACATCATGAGGCTCATCCATATGATTAAATGCCAGATCAAGCTTTTGCAAATGAGCATAATCTTCTAAAATTTCACACAAATGATTGTCATACAGATCTAGTACTTTCAAGCTTGCTAATAGAGGTGGTTCGTATTTACGCTACTAGGTTTTTGAACCAGGTTCTCGCATAATACTAGACGTCCCCAGTACGACTTCACGATACTTAGACGTCTTAAAAATACTCGGGTCCACCGCGCACCCTAGGAGACGCACGCGCCGCGCAGTACTCGTATTTCACAACCCAACCTTCCGTCTCGCGCCGCGGCGCACTGGTCGTCCAAAATAGTCCACTGCGCAATTCCACTGCGCAAGTCCAGTCCGCCGCGGCGTACTCGAGGGTCCTCGACCTCGACCTTCCGTCTCGCGCCGCGGCGCACTGGTCGTCCAAAAGAGTCCACTGCGCAATTCCACTGCGCAAGTCCAGTCCGCCGCGGCGTACTCGAGGGTCCTCGATAGCCGCGATGGTCCGCCGCGGCGGACTGGACTTGCGCAGTGGAATTGCGCAGTGGACTCTTTTGGACGACCAGTGCAAGTATATTTTACTAACACAGTCACGCAACGGGAATGCGACCTTACCTTCATACAAATAAGGAACGAAAGTTTTGCACTTTAATTTGTTTCTTATTTGTATGGGAATAAGGTTTACCTTGACAAACTGCAAGTCTGAATAATAATTAGCGCTTCTTTACAAAGTAAGCCACTCTATGGTCACAGCAATAAGCTACATTATCGCGTGTACAATCGTCCACCCATCTTTGTTTCGATTCAGCGCGTGGCGGGTTTGCAGTGTCCACAGTGCTGCCAGCCCTGAAATTTGATTTTCCCCCAGACTCAGTGAAAAATACCCTAAATTCATAAATATTTGCAAGTTTTCCCAAATTATTTTTTTGCAAAATCGTATTTTTTCAGTAGACTTAAATTATTAACTAACTTGTATGCTAATTCTATATAGTTTAGGTAATTAGTAATAAGAAAATTTGTAAGTTTCGGAATAAAAGGCTTTATTATTATTATGCTAAATTCTAGTGGAAGTATGTCCTCGAATCTGTCACACATTGTCAAAATTTTTTCCCCTAATAAATACCCTAGGCACCAAGAAATACCCTACGTTAAGGGGAAAATACCCTTTGTTGTGGACACTGCGAACCCCTGAAAAGTCAGTCAGCCTGGCACACAAACATTATACTGGTGAAACTTGACATTCATAAATTATTTGACATTGGCAATAATCACTGCAATACAGCAGAAGCCATTTTTAATAAAAGAAGAATTACAAGCGCGGACTTTTTTGGCGGAACCTTGCAAAATGATGTTGTGCTCTCAATTTATTTAAAATAACTCGTGTTCAAAATTGAATAATAACAATTAAAAAAAATATATAAAAAAAAAGGATAATCGAAAACAATTATAGATCCCAAGCCGTGGTTGTTGCCTGATTCTTGCTTGGTCGCGAGGAACAGGCATAGCTTCACCTAGTTTCTAAGACGTTTCAAAGTGATCCTAGTGATTTTATTGAAATAAAAACCTTTGACTTTGAATAGTATTGTGTAATTATGGTAATGTTTTACGTAATATTGTTTGAGTAAAGCGTACAAGTGAAATAAAATGATTGCGTGTATCATTATTCATCACTTTTCGGGTTGGCACCAACAGGTCCCTTAAGGTTCAGTAAAATCAACATTCCTTATTAGAACAGAACTTGGCCATGACTACAAAATAAAATCACAAAAGAAGAGTTCCTATCGATCAATGTTTCAGTTTTAATCTGTGGTTTGGTAAGGACTAAGATGACATAGTCAGACTTGTTGAACACAACGCATCAGCGCCATCTGTGTCTCAGCAGCTGCACTACGTAGGCACCCATTTTGCTGTTTGTAAATCGATACCATGTTTCAATGTACCTAACTTAATTCCCTTATTAAAAAATATTGTTCAAACGAATGTCAATAGATGGCTTTACGGGTAAAGATTTGTTATTGAAGTATGTGAAAAATCATTACTAAATTAGGTCATGAAACAAAGATTTTATAATATCATAAAATACCCATAACACGGGAAAATTAAATAAATGCCTCTTCAATCAATTTTAATTATTTTTTACAAAAATCCAATGATCTTGTTTTTCTGGTGGTAATGACTTGAACTACGTTGTGATTGACTCAACACAGTTTGCATGTAGTACCACAGGTAGTACTGACTTGATTTATGGCGTTATTTTAAATTCCTGTATTGTCGCGTTTTGTTTTTGCGTTTTCTATTTTGTATGTAGATTACTTATTTTTAATTCCAATTGAAATGAAAAAAAAATTGAGTTAATTCGTTTCTTTTACAAATTATCACACGTAGTTATCACAAAAGAGATGTTACAGTTAAAAAACTAAGTTAAACGCCTACAATATTGACGTGGCTGCTTTCTCTTTTTCTCTCTGTGCATACAGAACGAACACACTATGTAACGACTAGACCTAGCAAAGTAATAAAAGAGACGTTTCATCAATATATGGAGCCTGGGCCTGCACTGTGTACACTACTCTATAATATGGCTAAGCAATAAAGTAAACGTATTTAATTGGTTATTTTATTTAAATTGACTTCGTTCTAAGGTACATTAAGATTTTCTTCGACAAAGACAGCAACACACAGTGCTACAAAAATATGGCGGATGGACGTGCGTGAAATGTCATTTTGACAACCTACATTTATCTGACAAAACAAAAATATCAAATCAAACAACATAACATGAAAAATATGTCAATGTCATGTCAAACGCCAATTATAAACCAAAATGGCGGCCTTCAAATAGTGTTCACATAGTAAAAAACTTACCAGAAGAACTATTCTTGTACCATCGCATTGTCTTCAATTTAATGAAATTGGATTTTTCTTGTAATCTTCTAATTTTTTCTAATTTTTCTATGTAGTGTACATGGACCAGGCCCAGAATGAAATGGCTCCTTTCCTTTTCTGTTAAAGCTGTGGTATCTTTTCTGCATATTACAAGTCCGAAAGGGAAAAACATTAGCGCCAATCAATCAATGTTTCAGTTTTAATATGTGGTTTGGTAAGGCCTAAGATGCCATAGCCAGACCGAAAGGGCAAAGCACTAAAAAAATAACAAGCAAAATCCAATCAATCAATTTCGTTTGAATTGTTTGTTTGTTTGGTTTGATTCGAACCAAAACAAAGGTTCGAATCGTAAACAGCTGTCTACGGTTCGAATAGTATTCCTATTAGTCTATGGTTCGAATATGTATTGATGTTAAAAAATGAAGGATATTAGCAATGTCTTGATAATAACTGATGGATGTGAAGTGCTCAATGAATACCTACGTTAATAAATTAGGAAATCAAAGTGAGTGAACCTGATGTGTAGATTTTCGTTCACGATCTCACTATGCTCTAATTCAAACGTACAGCAAAGCAGTAAGCATTAAGTGTACTTAGTAATAACTTTAGTTTTTTTGCCGGGTATCCTCGGCTGTGGTGGCCCCGGTTGAAGAATAGGCCCCTCCATATCTTCCTACCCGTGGATGTCGTAAGTCTCTTACGTACGACATCCACGGGTAGGAGGTAGGTAGATAGGGAGGGGCATATTCTTTAGCTGGTGCCACCATACTTGAAGTATTTAAAACCTACTGAAATACTTGTAGTATTTATTACTTTCTTGTCGGGCTCAACCTTCACGTTAGTTTGAGGCGGAATGGAGGGATGTAAATAACAACTGCTAAAATAAGTGTTTGATGTGAGACATTCTAAACATATTATAAATAGTGGATCCCTGAGCTGAGATCTCCCGATGTCCGGTAAAAGCTGGTGTTTACGTGATTGTTGTGGCACAATTAATATGAACTTTAAAAATCACACATTTAGTAATGTTCTAACTTATAACCAATCTTACCTGAACTACGAATTCATTGAAACTTTACCAAATGGGAGCTCACATTACATTGTTTTCTTAAAGTTAGTATTTTTGTTATATCTCAAAAACAATGGGGCCTATTATAAAAATAAAATCGTTGGAGTGTATGAATAAAACTCTAATATTATAACTCAGCAGTTCATCTATTTGTATTACTTTTTGAAAACCCCTTACCTTTTGGTTTCCGAGATGTATAACTTGTCAAAGCTTTTCATAGAATAGCATAGCATACCTAGCATAGCATAGCATACATAGCGTAGCAGAGCATAGCTTAGAATCCACCTTAAAGTATCAGTTCAACATGGAAAAATTTGCCGGTATAGGGAGCAGCGTTTTAATTCTTAAGGATATACTTTCAAGTTTTTAGTACCTGGTTTTTGAACCTGGTACTCGTAAGATACGATACGTTATAGACCTGGTACGCGAAATAGCAAGTACGACCCATCTCTACTTGCTAATTCTAATAACTTCTCAGGGAGTGAACATAGTCTATTACTGTCTACATGTAATATTGCCAGTTTTTTCATTTTGTACATATCATCGGGTAAATTCATAAGCTCATTATTTGACAGCACACACATCTCTAAATTTGCCAGACTGCAGAACCCGGTTGGTATTTCAGTTATATTATTACATGCTAAATTCAGCTCGCACAGATTTTTCAGCAAGTCTATGCTATTTTTTATGGTGTAGATATGAGTGTTACTTAGGTTTAACCTTTCTATGTCACTGCATTTTCTCAAACCTGTATTTGGCACTTCACATAATATGTTTGCTCCATGATAAGAGTATTCAATAGTTCCAAAGTTTATGGTTTTGGCATTCGTGAATGTGGCCAAGAGTTCTGCATCTTTGGACTTGAATCCACAGTCGTAAAGGTCTACTTCTAAGACTAGAGTTTTGTACTGCAATAATTCTTCTAAGTAATTGTTGATAAATGATTTGGTTAGGTTTGTATTACAGCTTAGATTTACATGCGACAGGTTTTTGGGGTTCTCAGTCCATATCCAGTAAGGGGGTCCGAGAAGGTTGTTTGTGGAGAGATCCAGGCGTTCTAGGGTGTGACAAAAGTTTGGAGTTTCATCGAAGTACTCGATTTCATTGTGAGAAAGATCCAAATTCTTCAGATTTTTTAACTTAGAAACAATGGCGGGAACTTCTCCTAATTTATTGTGCGATAGGTTCAGTTTCAGTAAATTTGCTGGTAGTAGAATGTTTTCATCAAGTGTCTCAATATTTCTTAGAGATAAATCAATAAAGGTAATATTTACATGCCATGAATTTTTTTTAGGTATTTCAGAGAATCGTTTTGTAACACCATTTTTGATGTGTATTTGTTCACCAGATTCATCTTCCATTTAACAAATTACTCCGCAATTCACGATAAAACGCCCAAAAACATTAGTTTTATAGCTTTTATTGTAACAAGTTTTGTGAGTGACAACAAATATATAAAATGATGATAAAATGATTAGAGGTTATAATTTTTTTTTAATTTTCCCTTTTGTTTTGGCTATGAGTTCTTAGGACTGTCACCACACCATGTCTTACGTGTTTATTTTATTTAATTTTTTAACATTCTTTCTTTCATTCTACAAGTCATGGTCAAGTCAAATTATGTTCATTTTCAGTAAGATATGATGACGGCTATTTTAGGTACTAAAACTTCGAGTGACAAAGACGGAGGACACTTTTATTTTTTTCAAAATTTTTGAAAGTACCTATATAGTTTGTTTTATTACTATTCAATTCCAAGCGAACTCGAACTTGAGATTGTCAACTTAAAATCGCATACTTAAAAGTAGATAGTGTAATTGCAAGCAAATGGCTCGCAAGATTTTTATAATTGTGTCATTTTCCGTATTTCGGTAGGTATTTTCCCCTACATCAGCCAAATTGGATGTGATATATTTAACAAATTGTATTTGCATTGGCAGTTTGCTATCAAACGTTTCGCATCTAATTTTGCTGCTATCTAACCTAATTTTTAATTAGGTAGGTAGGTACCTAACATCATTTTTTGTAGGATTTTCCGAAGTTAGACCTACTTAAGTACTAGGCTAACCCCGTTAGGAAAGCACCAAAGTACTCTGTGGTAAGCACAAAATATGAGCCCCAGAAAAGTAAGCAAAAATTACGCAATCATTTAGATTCATTGTGCGAAACGGAAGTAGGTACGGTACCTACCTACTTACTAAGTACAATGGCAATTATTTTGTAAACATGTTCCTAATCAAAAAGAAACCCTCTTTTTCCCTTGGCCGCTGGAGTCAGCGGTAGTGCTTCCATTATGATTTTGAAAAAATACTTATTTGCAGGTTCCGTCCTACTATTAATTTCGTTAGTTTATGGCGGCGGTAAAAATTCAGATGAATCCAAACCTGAAATAGCACGGCAGGGTAAAACGAAGAAAGCTAAAATGGGTGAGTGCGTAATGGGCGACGTACCTAATGCAGGAATCAGGAATTAATATTGTATCTAGGTACTAGCTTCCCTAAAAAGTAGCTAATGTGCTATTCTAGGTAGGTAAAGAACTCTATCTCTTCCAAGCTTCAACGAAATCAGTTGAGCTGTTACGGCGTGATTGAACAACTAACATCCTCACAAACTTTTTGAGATACGATAGTGAATTGTGATTGTGTGTGTGAATGAAAAGGGTAGATCTTCCACTGAGCGACCTTTGGCTGGTGACCCGGGGGCCGAAGGATTTTCATCTTACTTCTTCTTATAAAAAGACAAGAATAATAAGTTTTTTTTTTTTCTTATTTTTCATTTTGATTTTCTTCATTTTTTTATCTTGTTCGCTCAGTTCGTTAGATGTCGCTAGCACACTGCTGTCTACCTACCGATGAGGTAGGCAGGCGAAGTCAGTTACATTATGTTCGTTACAGATTTTGCTACAAACTAACAGACTCTACACTCCTAATTTCAGCTCAAAAGACTGCTACCGGCTCCTTTTCCAACGTGATCACTCAGATACAGAACCTGCCCACGATGGATCTCGGGAGACGGTTCAGAACGCCCTGCAAAACTGGAAACAGATGTGGAAAAGTAAGGTTTACTCCCAAAATCCCCATAATGAATCTACCTTATCCTCACTGGTAGAGATCGTTGGATTATTTTACCAAATCTCCACTCCTACGCCGCCGCGCCGCCTCGTAGCTAGACCGAACTAGGATGTTTATGAAAAATAGGGAGCTCTGCTGCCCATGACCCAAACTGCTTTCCCTCTTATGACTAAGTAGATATGGTGGGGCTTATTCTTCAGCCGGGTCCACCATGGCCAATAGTTCCCAGTAACATAAAATCACCATGGTGATACGCCTTTAGCCTAGAAATGCCCAGACAGTAAAGGCACTGAAACTCCTTGAAAGATTCAGCGGGGGTTGTCAGAAATAACCGATAGGTTTACTTTACCCATAGGTTATAAAGCGGTTGATGGTGCCGAAGTTGGCGCAGCTGGAGAACACCATAATGGGCATCATGAAGGAGCTTGCTAAGATGCCGCCGGGCGCGCGTTTACCTGACAAGTTTACGAAGACCGAGCCCATAAAATTGCTGTTCGATCAAAACTATAAGTAAGTTGCAATCGACCTCAACCTTCTTAACTGTTCTGTTTTTTTATTATTTAGAATATAAAAATAGAGTTATTTATCCAATACCTAGTAAGAGCGAAGCTCCTCCAAAATCTTTGGCTTGAAGACTGACTCAAGCCAAGTTGCTTAGCAAACCGAACATTCCTGCTACCTATCCCTGAGTAGGAAAACATCGTGAGGACACCCATAAGCAGCATTGTGCTTGCAACCTGTCACGTATGGAATACTCACTACGCAAAATGTGGGTATGTGCCAAATGTTCGGACTTGCCGCTGACTACCCCCTTAGACAACTTCAAAGGTCGAATCGCTTGGAGATCTGAGAGGATATCTAACTACATCGTATGTCAAGTTTTTTATTTTTTTATTTTTCAGAGAGGAAGTATGCATGGACAAGCTAGAATCCTGTTTGAAGGAAGACAAGCGTCGCAAGCGGATCCTGAAGAAGCTGTTCTTCAAGAAGTACAACAGTCTACGTCAGGATCTCATAGGCTACGGGGGGCGGCGGCTGTGGGGCGGGGAGGGCAACCTTTTCTATAGGAGATAGTTGATAGTTGGAAATATAGATTGAAATAATTATTCGATTGTAACGTTTTTCTTGATAAAAATAAACGTGATTTGAACTTACCTAGCCAATTATTTACTTTATACACCATGAATTTCTAGACTTTGTATACAAATCCGTCCTTGTATACAAAAGATTATATTTGTTCATATATAATACCCTTTTTTTTATGCATGCAACCTCTTTTTCTCCGTCCAGGACCAAGTTTGAAACGAACAGGCATAAAAATCAAATCAAGATTCTAATTTCAAACGAAAGAAGTTAAGAGGACACACAGTGCAATATACGTCCGTGTTTCTAAAAAACTTTATAAAAACCAAACAAAAAAAAATAAAGTTAAATTGTGTTTCGCGCTTTTTTCTCCACATTGAAAACCAGTAGGTACGCACTGTATATAAGAAAAAGCAGTGCGTCATTTTTATTCTTTGAAAATAAGAAAATATGTAGTAGGTACCTTTAAATAAAACAGAAAACCAATCATAGAGTATAGATAAATGAACCAATGAGGTCACTACGCAGAGAAGTCTTTAAATGTTCCCTAGCCTAGAAATCACAATCAAAATAACTCAATGAAGCATGCCACAAGATCACATAAGCGCGTTGATATCTTTTCTATGGAGATTTCGGATTCTACAATAGTCAATAGTAATTTATTGGTAAAAATTGTTTACTTATTAGTAGTCTTAATAAAATTCAAAAATAATAATAATAAATTAATAATAAGTCTCTAGAAAGTATGTAGGTATAGTACAATAAATATTTTGTATACTAATCTTAATAATAAATAGGATCAACATTAATACTAGGTACCTACATGGATATACCCTACATTTGTAATTCGTTAGCTTTTTGTAAGCTTTAAGTACCTATCCTACTTATATTATAAAAAATGCGAGAATTTGTGAGGATGTTTGTATGTTTAGATGTTAGTTGTTTGGAAGGTAAACATTATTTTTTCATGCACGGCACTCAGTGTCTGCAAGTGCTTAGGGCAGAACCCAATATTTCTATTCTGTGTGTGACCTAGGTGGGTACATTTTCTGCTTGTAAACAACTGTGTTGCAAGTTTGAACAACATTACTTAATTAGTAAACATCCGACCTAAACGGGATGTTGAAAGTAACCAACATCAAATCCATATTCGCCCACAGTAACTTATTCCTTTCTTGTACGGAACAGCAGAAATTACAAGAGAAAACAACAATTCTTACAACTTTTAATTATTACCGTCAAAGACTTTGCAAAGATTTTTCTGCCAGTCACAAAATTTTGGATAAAAAACACAATGTTAACTTGATTCTTGGGACTAAACACAAAAATAGTTGACTCTAAGTATTTAAGTCTTATTAGGAAGAAGGTTGTCAAAGAAAAGGCCAGTATGTGTGAAATAAAGCTACATTTAGTATTTATCATTTTGTCAGTAATCTTACGGGAAATTCGAGCGGTGGATGACTGTAAGTGTAATAGAATGAATAATTATAAAATAAATAATACCCAACAGTCACATACATAATCCTGACCCCACACTAGGATTCCCAGTGTCGTGGGTATCAGAACCTACGAGTACCATGGTACCACAACACCCAGACCCAGACCAATATTTGCAGGTCATGTAAACATTTGTCCCGCAGCGGGATCGAACCCGCACCCGCATTTAACCTCAAAGTTTCCCTTATTAGTAAAGATACGGCCCTTGTAGATCACAGTGTATTTTATGCTTAAGGTACTTTACTTACTTTTCAGCGACAACCATATGCAATATGGTTGTCGCTGAAGAGTTTTCTTGAAGTTAAAGATACGGCTCTTGTAGATCACAGTGTATTTTATGCTGAAGAGCATTATGGTTGTCGCTGAAGAGTTTTCTTGAAGTTTTGTTGTTTAGTCGATATTTCCCTTTATTTTCTTAGACACTACCGCTTGACTCTACTTTTACTTTTACTTTTCCGTTGCACTACTTCATTTAATTTTACATTTTCAGCTGTTTTATTCTCCGTGACAAGACCTCCAAGATATTTCGGGATATTGCAGGACCACCGCGGACAGCCGCTGTCAGTGGAAGTGTCAGAGGAGTACATGGACCAGGACTACATAGCTACTAACCGGTGAGCTAAATTCATTGAGAGTGTGACTAATTGATTGGTAGGGTTCCTTGGGTTTAGGCCTCGTATTCATTGGTGTGAGGGGAATTTTGAGTAGAAATTTCTAAAGAATCACAGACTGCACTTGCTATGAAATTAATGTCAGGCCGCTGTCATTGTGAGTGGAGTAAAACATATGAACGAATAGGAATACCAGTGTTTTTTCCCCTGAGAAGTCTATAGGGATAGAAATTAAATTATTAAAAAGACCCTACAACTATGCATTTTCTTACTTCTTGCAGTATTTTTATTACTTTATTGAAAGAATATGTTTATTTTTTCAGAAAAAGGCACAAAATCAACTGGAATAAGTAAGTTTTTCGTTTTGTTCCTTATTTTTCAAAGCGCCTTTAGGAAACTTTATTAAAATGTAGTCTTTACAATGCGGTGATATTTTGCAAAGGCATTTTATAGGTAATGTTTTTGAAGAAATTAGTTATAATGATCAGCTATATCGTACGTATTGTATGTTTTACCTATAACATGGTTTAAAATAACTTTCTATATGAGACCCTTAGACTTTAGTAGAGGTGAAAAGGATTTTTTTATTATAAATAGTTTTTTTACATATACTAGGGTTTCAAATAAGCATACGGCTCACATAATTGAACGAATTTAACGTAGCTTATGGAGGCTTGCTATGGAAAGGCACCTTTGTCTTTCCATAGGCAGAGGAGGCATTTCGCATGTATAAAAAGTTACTCTATGATTCGCACCCTGATCCCTGCGACATGTGCCTGTAAGTCACCGGTATCTACGCTCTAGCGAAGACTCTACGCCATAACTGAATCTACGTTTTATGACTTTTGCTCTGCTTGTACGAGTACCTGACAATGTTTTATGGTATGAGTATTTACAAAAAGACTAGAGGCCCTCTAGTCTTAACCCTACGCTGCGGAATGTAGACGCTACGATGTAGAGCGCAGACTCTATGCCGTATCGGAGTCTACGTTTTATGACTCTCCTGCTTGTTGTACCTTTTTATGTTTTATTTATTATTATTAACTCATTTATTTCAGATAATACATCCATAATTAAATATAACATGTCAATTTATTTTAAATTGTTCAAATTAGTTTATTCTATGATATAATTACAGAGAGACTAGAGGCCCTCTAGTTTTGACCCTACGCTGTGGTATGAAGACCCTACGATGAAGAGCGCAGACTCAATGCCGTAGCAGAGTCTACGTTTTATGACTCTCCTTTTTTTTTTTTTTTTTTTTAATACGAAATAGGCTAACGTTTGACCACAATCTCACCTGATGTTAAGTAATGATGTGGTCTACGGTGTAGCACGTTTGCCTAGAAGAAACCTATTCACTCTGGTCTTGAAGACACCCAAATTATAGGTATTCGGAAACACAGACGCCGGCAACGAGTTCCACTCTTTGGCTGTCCGCATTATAAAGGTACACGCAAAGCGCTTGGTGCGGCAAGGTGGTATATCAACCATGAACGGATGTCGCGTGTCCGTGCGTCTGGTTGTCCGATGATGGAATGGGGATGGGGGGACTAAATCAAAGAGTTCAATCGCACACTCTCCGAAATGTATCCTATAAAAGACCGATAGGCTGGCTACTCGGCGACGATGATCGAGGCTCAGAAGCTTAGACTCAACTAAGTCATCATTACCTATGAGTCTTACCTATGAGTCTCCTGCTTGTTGTACCTTTTTATGTTTTATTGTAAGAGTATTTACAGAAAGACTAGAGACCTCTAGTCTTCATCCTACGCTGTGGAATGGTTGACCCTACGATGTAGAGCGCAGACTCTATGCCGTAGCAGAGTCTACGTTTAATGACTCTTGCTCCTTCTTTTACCTTATAATGTTTTATTGTATGATTATTTACAGATACTAGATGCTCTCTAGTCTTGACCATACGCTGTGGAATGTAGACCGTACGATGTAGAGCGTCTCTACGCCGTCAGAGTTTTCTTTCTTACCGTGCGCACATCTATGTTTTATTTTTTTCCTATTAATGTTTTATTGTATGCGTTTACAGAAATCCTCTGGACATTGAAGACTTCGACGACGATGACACGGAGGAGATATTCGACGAGAAAGACAAAGATGTCAAACTGCCGAACAAGTTGAACCTACAAAATGGGCCGGTATAGAAACCTGCATACCTAATTAGATAATATTGTAGTTACTATAGTGTAATGAATTAGCTTTAGCTCATAGAAAGCTAGTTAAAATAAAAAGTAATGCAAAAATATTTTTTATTGGCGTTTTATTATTCTTCAGGATTAATGCCAGGTACATGTCTGAGGTTTGTGAATCATCTGCGATTTACCATTATGTGATAATTTACCCATACTCACCACACTGGCCACTAGGGTTGGCTGTTGTTAAAATAGGGGACGCTGCTGCCCATCCCCTAGCTTTTTTTACCTATAGTTGCCTCTTACAACATCCATGAGAGGTAGATATGGAGGGGCCTGTTATTCAGCCGGGGCCACCACAGCGAACAAAAATCCTACTAATCCTACTTCTAGTGCGAAAGTTTGTTAGGATGTTTAGATTTTTGGATGCTTGTGTTTCAATCACGCTGTAACGGCTCAACCGATTTCGATGGAACTTGGAACAGATATAATTCTTATCCTAGAATAGCTATCCTACTAATATTATAGATGCGAAAGTTTGTGAGGGTGTTTGGATGTTTGTGGTTCAATCACGGCTAAACGGCCGAACGAATTTGGTTGAAATTTGGTACAGAGATAGATTATAGTCTGAAATACTGAGGCTACTTTTCTAGGCTTGGTCGCGAGGAACAGGCATAGCTTCACCTAGTTTCTAAGACGTTTCAAAGTGATCCTAGTGATTTTATTGAAATAAATGCCCTTTGACTTTGACTTTTATGAACGTACCACGCGAGCGAAGTCGCGGGCGGAAGCTTTTACTAAATATACCTAACTTAATAAAATGAAAGCTTTCTTGAAAAATATTGTAATACAAAAAAACGGTACAAAAATACAAATCTAACCATAACAACTTCTATCCCTCAAAATCACTGTACATATGCTCCAGCCTCGCTTCTGCTGAGAACGTAGGCATTGTATCAGGGAAGAGTGGCATCCTGGCCATTTCCAACGACTCATCGGAGTAATCCGTGTCTTCTTCAGAGTACTGATCGTCTAAATGGTCCTGGTATATCTTCTCGCATTCTGGCGGGTGGTCGCCCGGCTTGTTGGTAGGGTGATAGCCAATAGCTTCTATGAGACCCAGGGTTAGGTATGGCACTTGGGTTGTTACTTCGAAGTGTTTGCCTGGATGGAGAAAATACGTTTTAAAGTTGCTTGCTTGTCGTGTCACTGTTTCTTTCTTGGTCTTTCTGTTTTAGGTCAGTGATCAGGTTGAGTTATGGTGGCCCTGAAAAGGGCCTAAGACCGTCGGTGAAAGAATATATAGATAGATAACTCTTTATTGTAAACCACATAAAAACTTAACACATCACAATTGAATCAATAAAATATAGATATCTAATAGTGGGTGGTCTTATCACTGAGAGTGATCTCTTCCAGACAACCTTTGGATGGACTGAACTGACTGACTTTGGAAGAATCAGTGTAGTCAAAGGATCAAAGTGCACCTTTCGTGGCAGATGGCACATATCTTTGAACTTTCAGGTTCTAGGACATGCCAGTTTACTCATGATGTTTTCCTTCACCGTTTGAGAGCACTAGTGTACAATATAGCGTACATACATTTTACCATGGTGTGGGTGGGTAATGAAATCTTACAAACTAATCACAATTGATTACAGACGATTATTAAAACGACATTAAAGCGATCTCTTACAGGCAACCTTTGTTTCTATTTGATGTTTTTTTGTGGTACTAATAAATAATTGCAGGTAATGCAAACATTTATCCGTGGAATCGAACCCGCACCTCTTGCAGCCGGGCACTCGCCCGCCACGCCACCGAGGTCAGCTAATCTATTCTGTAAAAATTCTAACTCGAACTCGAATTCACTCAATTGACATGTGACTTTCGAAGTGAGTCTGAATTATTAATAATTAATTAATATATCTATATGATAAAAAAATTGTTATTGAGATGTTACTTCATCATCATCATCATCAGCCTGTAGAAGTCCACTGCTGGAGATGTTACTTATGGTGTAATAAATAAATTTTGTATTCTTTGTATTCTTCTCACTTCGAGAGTCACGTCAGTGAGGCGGCACAGGCGTTTTCGAGTTCTACAGAATACGAAATTTGAAAACGCGCGCTCTTCGAGGTTCAAAAAGTCTTTGTGCCTGCAGGTATTCGTAATAAGATAAATAAATAATGAAATAAATAAATATTCCGGACATATCATATCACATACGGTCAACTGACTGGCCTCATAGCTCAGTTGGTAGTAACTCTGCCTTCTGCGCTAGAGGTCGCGGGTTCGATTCCCGCACTGGACAAACATTTGTGATTAACACAGATGTTTGTTCTGTGTCTGGGTGTTAAATATATATCTATTATGTATATCAGTCTCTGGTACCCATAGTACAGGCTATGCCTAGTTTGGGATCAGTTGACCGTGTGAATATGTCCGGAATAAAAAAAAAAAAAAAAAAAAAAAAAAAAACTGATCCCAAACTAGGCCTGTACTATGGGTACCAGAGCCTGATATATATAATAGATATATATTAAACACCCAGACACAGAACAAACATTGTGTGTTCATCACACAAATGTTTGTCCAGTGCGGGAATCGAACCAGCCACCTCTAGCGCAGAACGCAGAGTTACTATGTTGTCTATGGCTTGTTTGCCATCTTAGTTGTATAAAAAACAAAAAAAAAAAACTGCCAACTGAGCTATGAGGCCAGTCCTAGTCTATAAAAACTCACGATCAATATGGTCAGGAATGATCACCGTCGCTACAGTCTTCGCAATGCCTTCCATGTAATCCTCCCCCTCTATAGCCACCCTCCCTTCCTCCATCACATCGATCCCTCTGTATTTCTTCGTGCAATCGTCTGACTCCATGTGCCGTCGTCCGGAGTGGTGTGGCGTGTGGGGGGGAGGGATTTCGGTCAGGGGCAGGAACTTCTCGTGTAGAAGACCCCCCACTGGCTTCACTTTTGAAAGCCTGGAATTATTCCCCAATAAATGTTTTTTTTTTTCGAACGGATTTTTATGCTGTGGTTCTCTTACGACCACTGTCAGCTTCAACGGGCTAGGCAGAGGGCACTACGGCCGAAAAAAGGTTAGGTTGGGGCAACGAGCTCAAGGGCACCACTTAGGCACGGACCTCGGCTTGGGCTGTTGCCAGAGGGAGGTTAAGAGGATACAAAAATCAAAATAAATTGTCGAGTGGGCGAAGTAAAGAAAGTGACAGCGCTATGTACTTTATTTGAATGCGGAAAGAGATAGCAAGCGTTAGAAGGCGCTCGAAAGTAATCGACGTAAGCGACATATAAGAAAATATCGATTATCTTAAAAAATATCTTTTTTTTTAAAAGTGTCTTGGATTTAGGTACCCTAACCTTTTGTCTAACACAATATTTAAAAAAAGTTACTTAGATAGTCTCAGAGTATTTTCGATTTAAAAATGTTGCAGACGACCCAACTTTAAAAAATAAATCTATCGAGAAAAGTTTTGCCAATCGCGTTTCTGTCTTGGATTTACGTGAATAAAATGCTCAAGTTATCTTTGTCATAAAAATCAAAACTGTGCGTTTTGCGTTTATTGAGAAAAAACAATTCAAAAATCATAAAACAATTAAACCCTCACCTTAATATTTTATTTTATACTGATAACCCCCACTAAGGGAATACTATGATTTTTTATAATAACCCAAAAAAAAAACACGAGAAGTGTCTCCGTAGCATCCCCGTATCTAGAGGGAAGGTTTCGGGTTCAAATCCCGTTGGTGTCGACATTTAAGGATATTATAAAAAATCAATGAATATTTAGTTGATGTTTTATCAGAATTTATGGTTTGTCTCGAAGCTAACCGTCAAGAAATCAGTAGGATCGACATCCAGACCGAAGGTTCAAAATTATAGCGTACATAGGCTCGAGTCCGTAATTTTCGTGAGTTACTCACATGTCACCAGTCTTCTTCTTGTCGTGTCACTGATTCTTTCATGTTCATCCTGTATTATGTTAGTGACCATGTTGAGGTATGGTGGCCTAAGACCGTCGATGAAAGAATCAGTGTTGTGAAAGGATTAAAGTGCGCCTCTTAAGGCTCCTTTCGTGTACAAAAAAAACCAGTTAGTGGTGAAAAGTGAATAGTTTACTGCTTTTATATGGTGACTCATGAAGTACCCCTACAAAGACAGGAAACTATTCACTTTTCACTACTCAATGGTGAAACGGCTCATCTAATATATATATATATACAATACGGACTCGTAAATCACTAAAATATGAGTAGTTTCGTGTACTAAGATACCTTGAATATATGTAGATGATATGTTACTTGACCCTACTGTCTATTCCACACACACATAAATTCTGAAATCGCGTTTTAACGTAGATACCTCAAGTATAATAAATAATAATATATTATGTAAGACCGAGGAAGACCAAGACGAAGATGGAGCGATGATGTCATGGGGATAGCAGGCGATACGTGGACTAGACTCACTCAAGAAAGAGGAAATTGGCAGAGGTTGGAGGAGGCCTACACCCAAAAATGGTTACTCCAAGGAAATTGAATTCAAATATAATAATCATCTAAATGATATGAGAAATAAATTACTTAATAATAAGAATAGTTAAAAAAAATGGACTGACGACAAGGGCTTAAGTGCAATTTCAGAATCATCATCATCACAGGCTGATCACTTCAAGATACGAGAATAGATTTGAATACTGAGTTGGTTTCCTTTAGAGAGGCTACGACTATTCCAAGCCCTGTTTGTTGCCAGATTCTTCAAGGGTTGGTCGCGAGGATCAGGCTTCCCCTAGTTACTACGTTTCAAAGTGATCCCAGTGATTTTATTTAAATAAACATCTTTTGACTTTGATAAAATTTCTCTCCAATACTCACGTGTTCATAATGACGCTGCCCCTAATCTCAGCCGACACGTATCCACACAGTAACACCAGCACTAAGACCTTCATTTCTAGACCTTCCATTCAGTACCAGTATCACTTCGATATCGCCTATACCATTGTTTATCAACTGAGCCGCGATCTGACCGCAACAGGTCTTTTAAACCCTATATCAGATAGTGCTAACAATACTGGGGTATTGTTGTAGCACAATGCAACAGGTGTGCTGTGCCTTTTTGCTTTTATTACTAATTTGTTACTTCGTGCGATCGTAAGCTGGATTTTAGCTATAAAACGTTACGTAAAGATTTTACTGAATGTTTGTTTGGTTATAGCCGTGTTTAAACGTCATGCGATATGGCCTTGATATGTCATATTCTGAACACGACAGCTACACATTATCCTCGCCGATGAACTCGGTGGTAGTCAGAGGCACGTCCAAATGCCTCTGACTACTACTCTTAGACATATTGTCTGGTAGAAATCGCAAACCGCGATAGGAACGCCGATTGAAGGACCTTATCATAGGCTTACAAGCTATTTTGTATAAACTGTGTTTTCTTTTTTAAAGGTCCTCAATAAAGTTTTTTTTTTTATTTCATTTCATATTCAAGGATCTGATCGCCTGGAGATCTGACAGGATGTCTACATTCTTTGAGTAAAATATTGAGCCTATTTTTTTTAATGAATCAAGTGATTTGCCCTCCTTAGAATAACCTCGCAAGCATGAAAATATATTTTTATTAAAATTTCTTTGCCCCTTTTCTTCTTGTAGGTCTTGTCCTGCTTATAAAGGCAAGCAGAGGGCTCTAAGAGAATCTGCCCTTCTTCTTCTTATAGACCACAGGGTCAAGGTACCAGGTCTGGTTGCCGCCGCAGGATACCAGTGTGTAGCACCCCCCGAGCACGATGGGCGGGTCCATGTCTGGCACGCAGATGTTATCCTGGCAGAACGTAGCCGTGCCTGCAACAAATATTATTATTAATATCTTTATTTCAGGCAACTCGACATATTACACAAACATGTGTAATATGCCATGGCCCATATTAATAAATACCTTACAGACTAACATACATATAATATGAAACTTAAATAACTACACCACATATTATCTAGAGTCAGGGACTTTCTAGAGCGTGTGCGCCTCCCTGTAGCGACAATATGGCCGAGGATCTCAAATGGCACAAATATCTTAGTCTCGATAGGGCATACTGATTGAGCCTTTTGGGGTTGGGACCCTGGGTCAGTGGGCAAGCGGGGCTTACGGGTTTTCCCTACAATATCATGGCATCTGCTTGAAGCGACGCGTGACCCGAGAGCTGGCTCCTATTTGCCGCAACGGATTAACATTGCCATCCAGCGTGGTGATCCCGCCAGCGTCTTAGGGACGCTTCGGACTGGTAGTAATCTGGATCAATTGAGCTCTCTATAGATCGTTTGTAAAGGTCTTTAGATAGCTCAACTGTCATATTTTATAAATATAAACATGATTTTTCTTTATTAAATCCCAAAAATTCGACTCCGACGGGATTTGAACCCGCAACCTTCTCCTAGATACGGAGATGCTCTAACCAAGTAAGCTACGGAGGCACTTCCAGACGGAGCGAATTTCTTTAGGACATCCAATGGCTCAAAGCGTCGTCGTAGCGCCCCGACGCCTCGCTACAGAGCGGAGTCGAATTTTTGGGATATTTAATAAAATACATTGTATTCCTTTAGTGTGGGTTATCTATCACTTTAAAAATAAAATAGAAATATTAACGTGTAATATAAACATGTCACTAAGCCGACTTCAAAGTGGAATTTTGTTCAGAAACTTCCTCAATATTCTTGCGACCGAAATATTTTGGACCTAAAACAGCGGAATAATTGAGTTTGAACTGATTTGATCTCAAGTGTTTACGAATATTCGTGTTGTAGAACTAACATTAATTCTAATCAGGTGTTGAATAAGCCCATTTCGAGTAAGTATACATATTATAAATTACTTTGTTTAAGCGGTGATACATACCAACATAACCAGTAGGTCGGGCCTGGCGCTTATTCTTAACATAGTCCACAACAGCTTTAGCCAGCGCGTAGAAGTGCTTGCTGGCCTTATACCGCATCTTGGCCAGGGCGGCATCGCAGTCGCTCTTATCAGCCCGGCAGTGGTACACCAGGTTCCTAGTATTGGTTTTGATCATGTCCTCCCGCAGCACCTGGTATTTGCTGTCGGTGTATAGCATCTGGGCGAAGCGTACATTTACTGCGAAGAAAAAGATCACGCCCTGAACCAAAGATTAAAGACTAAAGACACGAGGCTCCTACAAAACTAGTTGTTATTAGCATTGTTAACAAAAGCGCAGTTAGAGGGCAATCTTAATGTTTTTTTTTTTTTTTTATACAACTGAGATGGCAAACAAGCTTACGGCCCACCTGTTGGTAAGCGGTTACCGTAGCCTATGAGCGCTTGCAATACCAGAGGCATCACGCACGCGTTGCCGACCCCTCCCCCCCTCCTCCCCCCTAAAGAGCTCTGGCAACCTTACTCATCGCAGGAACACAACACTATTTGAAACAAATAATGTTAATTGGCTGCGATCTTCTGTAAGGCGGAGGTACCTCCCCAGGCGGGCTGCTCCAATTCAGAACGAGAAAATCTCGCTGTGCCCTACCTCCTCCTATATATATGGTGGATATAGGCCTCCCCCAAATAGTGCCACGTTGAAGGGTCTTTAGCCTTCGCCATCTACAGAGGCATCACTAAAAGTGTTTATTTCAGTTCGAACATTGTAAGAATAATAGTATGAGCTAGTGCCAACCATAGTTTAGTAGAAACGTACCTACCTACATATACTAAACTTGCTTAAAACATTGTTTCTTCTATATCTAAATATAGCACTCTCCTCATCCTTACGTCCACATGTGCACACGTCGTCTCGTTCACGCATTATCGCATCCTCATAGATAATCATAAGATGTGAGGATCTCACATCTTAACGCCTTTAAAATCTCATTTTTATAACAACTGACTGGCCTCATAGCTCAGTTGGTAGTAACTCTGCCTTCAGCGCTAGAGGTAGCGGGTTCGATTCCCGCACTGTGACAAACATTTGTGACTAACACAGGTGTTTGTTCTGTGTCTCGGTGTTAAATATACATTATATCTATATCAGTCTCTGGTACCCATAGTACAGGCTATGCCTAGTTTGGGATCAGTTGACTGAGTGTGATATGTCCGGAATATTTATTTAATATATTTATATTAAAAAAAAAAAAAAAAACAGTGGAATGATAGCATAGGTAAGTGATGACGGTGCTCTACTTAAAACCATGTTCAACGTGCGTTATGTCATCTAAAATGTATTTCAAAATGATCCTTATCTCTACTGGATAAAGTAAATTTTTAATTTGACATTTGAGGGCAAGCCCCTTTAAAATTCAAACTCAAAATTGACTTTATCCAGTATAGTTAAGGACCATTTTGAAATACATTAAGATGACGTAAAGCTGAAGCCACTTACATCCAGCCCCAACTACATAGCCCTCCGTCCATCCTACACGCTGAGTCAGGCACACCAGCGCACAAATCCACAGCTTCTTCATTGCGGCTTCGGAACCAAAATCGTTGCAAATGGTCAATTTAGTTCATTGCACAAATCACGTAGGCCAATTAACGGTAACAAGCATCAAATTGGCTGCGAAACCTCATGATAAAGGTAAGGTTCTCTAGAAAATACCACCGTTTTAGAACGGTTTGAGTAAAGATTAACACATTTTAGTGGCTTATACACAAGCTCAAAGTCGCCCAACGGGCTATGGAGAGAGCTATGCTTGGAGTTTCGCTGCGTGATAAAATCCGAAATGAGGAAATCCGTAGAAGAACCAAGGTTACCGACATAGCTTTCAGAATTAGCAGGTTGAAGTGGCAGTGGGCCGGCCATATAGCTCGCAGAACCGACAACCGTTGGGGAACAAAGGTTCTCGAGTAGCGACCACGAACCGGACGACGCAGTGTTGGAAGGCCCCCCACCCGATGGACCGACGACATTGTTAAGGTTGCGGGAAGTCGGTGGATGGAAAAGGCTCAAGACCGTTCGTCATGTAACTCTTTGGGGGAGGCCTATGTTCAGCAGCGGACTTCATCAGGCTGATGATGATGATGATGAGTGGCTTAAAACAATCATCGATTACCGCCACTTCATGAAACTCTGACTTTAGGACTTGATTTTAATACAGCGACAAAATAATATAGGCATTTTTTGCGACCGGCGCCGTCATGGTCGCGTATAATAATATAATAATAATATAATAATAATTGTCGTGGGTATGAGAAACTACGAGTCTTCTTCTTGTCGTGTTACTGATTCTTTCTTGGTCATCTTGTCATAGATCAGTAACCAGGTAGAGCTATGGTGGCCCTAAAATGGGCCTATGACCGTCGCAGAATCAGTGTAGTGAAAGAATTAAAGTGCGCCCCTTTCGTGTACATATCACATGTCTTCGAATTTTTAGGTTCTAGGACATGCCGGTTTCCTCACGATGTTTTCCTTCACCGTTTGAGAGCACTAGCGTAGCGCACATAAATTTTACTACGAGTATCATACATCAGACCAGGAACAAACATTTGCAGATCATGCAAACGCAGAGAATTCGTATTTGGTCATAATTTATCAAGTTGTCCAGCTGTTAATTACCGAGGTATTGTTGACTCATATCTTTAGAATGATTACGTACAGTCGACTGCATGCAGTCTGATGCAGGTACCTACACTTTTTTTTTCTTCTATCTGTCACAGACATAGTCCTACAAGGTCCTAGAATTCCCTGTGTCGTGGTTATCAAAAACTACGATTAACATTGCATAGTACCACAACACCCAGATCCAGAACAAATATTTACAGGTCATACAAATATTTATCCGCAGCGGGAATCGAACTGGTTCCCCTTCCGTCTCAGACGGGCACTCACCCGCTGCACCACCGAGGTCTTCAATAGGGTAGGTAATCTATCGGAGGTCTTCAATAGGAAGCGGCTCCCAGACACCGCCGCATCCAGGGATACTGAGAGAATGTTACTAACGACCCAAAGTCCTGCTTTGCTATTTTAAGGAGATGGGCTGGCTGGGGTAGGATTAGCATAGGGGGACAATGTACAAAACACCCCACAGCGGGAAGTCAGTGCAGGTCTAACCATCCCCGAATAGAATTAGAATTAGGGTAGGTACTTGGGTGTTATATTTTGTATTTGTTACATACATCTAAATGCAGGCGACTGTGCGTGGAATAACTGTAAGTCAGTCCAAGCCTGATTGCCTGAATGTGGCTATTGTAGTTTGATAATTACGCTTAGTTACAGACAGACAGACAGAATGGCACGTGGCTCGACATAGACAAGGTCTCAAGATAATTAAACACCTTTTATCTAAATACGACAGTCAATTGTCCCTACAAGCGCACTGTACGTATCTTTTGGTGCGCTGATTCTTCAAAGGCTGCAAGTTCTTTTCAGAGCTACCAGAACTCTTTTTATGATAATAATTTTAAAACTAACTATTTTTTTTTTTTTTTTAAGTTATTTCATCTTTTATTCTATTTTGTCTTTATGTTAAAATGAGCTTAGCCGACTACGAGTGCTGACGACACACGTCCACCACATCACACCACGTAAAGAGCTTGACACCTAAATCACAAGTGCTTCACTTAGTTTAGGTGTCAAAGAACCATAATTAATAACCGTTTACAATTTATCTATTATTTTAATAGTATCGGGATTTTTGGCCTCCAAAATACAAGTTTTTAACTTAGTTTGGAGGTCCGTAGTCCATAATATTGTTAATATTATTTTTTCTCAATTGTACCTACCACCTAAGACTAGCTCAAATAAACATTTTTTTATCTTATCTTATCTTAATAATTTATTTATAGAAAAGAAACTTAAAACGAATACATGTTAATATTTACAAAATACACAAGAAACAGTTGAGCCATCTAAAGACCGTTACAAACGATCTATAGATAGCTCAACTGATCCAGATCACTACCAGTCGGAAGCTTCCCCAAGACGCTGGCGGAATTGCCACGCTGGATGGCAATGCTAATTCGCTGGGCCAAATAAGAGCCAGCTCTCGGGTCACGCAACGCTTCGATCAGACGTCCTGATATCTTTTTGAAAACCTATCCTAACCTTCTTTTTATGATTAGTTTACATATAATAATGTGATCTACTATTATTTTAATCTAGCCATAAGTAATTTAACATTGTCATGACATGGGCGGGCACACCGAAAAAGCACCAAAAAAATTGGTTAAAAATAGGTGACTGAGGTTTTGCGCATATTACAAATAACCCTTTAGGGGGAGGGGGGTTCGGGGTCGGCAACGCGTGCGTGATGCCTCTGGTATTGCAAGCGCTCATAGGCTACGGTAACCACTTACCATCAGGAGGGCCGTAAGCCTGTTTGCCTCCGTATAAAAAAAAATGCTAGCCGCGTCCGATGTCAGTGCCGCTAGCACGCCCTGAACCAGGCCAACATCCATCCAACCAATTGATTTTGAGGACCCTTCCTAACTCATACCTCATAGATGATATATAGATATATGGATGCACTCCGGGCCCATTCCAGATAGATAGATAGATTCCAGTCATCATCATTCATTGATGGAATAAATCAAATCAAATCGAAAGTTTTTTATTCGGACAATAGGTACAATCCATTTTGTTAGTTGGAAAAAGGCCAGGTCATGAGTACCCTAAACCGACGAGCATAATCATAATCATTTATTTCCTCTATACACATGTTACGTGCACTTAGATATGTCAAAACAAAATAGTTTAATTGCAATGCAAATAAAATAAAAATAAATAAAATTCATAAAGAATGAACATATTGAAATAAACATGTCATATTTAAACCATATTTAAAGTCATGTATAAGGAATGTGATGAGAGTGAATGAAGCAAAAGAGGTATGTCAGGATCGTAGCAAGGAAAACCGTGGTCTCTGCCTACCCCTCTAGGAAACAGGCGTGATTTTATGCATGTATATATATGTATGTAGTAGGTAGATTAGGTAGATAGGACGAGATTAATGAATAGAACAAAGGATTTTGCTGTAAAATTATATGTAGGCAGTTAAAATATCGTTGCGTAATTTAAATTCTATTTATAAGCCAGCCTCTGGGTTTACTCAAAGCCTATAAAATTAGACGGACAATGATCTATGGGCTGTTACTATGATAATATCAATTTTGAAGCGATTATTAGTTGTAGTACCGTGAAACAAATCATTGGCTACTAGCGAATTGTTAGAGATAATTTACATTCAACTACCTAGCTGCTAGCTGGATACTAGTAAAAGGTTATAAGTAGGTACTAAATACACAATACAGGTGATCTATCAAGAAGAGTCAGAATGAGATAAGAGTAGAAATAGATAGAGAAATCTGGAGAGATAGATCCATGTCGTCGATTTTAGAGTTAAGAAAAACTGATTTATGATTTTGATTCACATTGAAAATCCAAGGCGTCACTTATTTCTTAAGATCTGCGCTATCAGTTTACATAATAAATTAACACAATTTTATTTTTAAATTACCATCTTCAAATGCCAAGCCGTGTAGAGTTTTATGAAAAACAATAAATGCAGATTTTCCTAACTTTATAATATGGTTCTTTGAAAAAAAAAATTCTATCTTATATAGTTTCTTCGGAACCTGTCGTACTGTATGGATCTGAGTGTTGGGCAACCAAGGGGACGGATGAAAGAAGAGTGCATGCTGCGGAAATGAGAATGTTGAGATGGATGTGTGGAGTCACTAGAATGGACAAGATACGGAATGAGTACATCAGAGGAAGTTTGAAAGTAGCGCCAGTGACTGAGAAGTTGAAGAGCAAAAGGTTAGCGTGGGCATGTCATGCGGAGGGAAGAATGCCATGTGACTAGAAGAGTGTTAAATATGAATGTGGAAGGATATAAGGGGAGAGGTAGACCAAAGAAAAGATGGATAGATTGTGTGAAAGACGACATGAGTAAGAAAGGAGTGAATACTGATTTGACGGCTGATAGAGTGGAGTGGAACAAAAACATGTTGTGCCGACCACACATGAAGTGGTAAAATGGTGTGATGTGTGCAGCAGCAAATTGGCCTCGGCTCAGCATTATGCCTACTGTGTTAGCAGTAGACGCTGGTATTCTGCCGAAACCATTTCCCAGTCATTAAACCCTGTGAGAACAGTTTTATAATGAAAAAGGTAATAAAAGTAAATGTTAGAATAATCAGTGAAAAATTGATAAATATTGATGTTAATTAAATTAAAGTGTATGATAATAATAATGTCATAGTGGAAAGTGCATAGTGTACCTAAAGATACAAATAAATGTCGTTAAAAAATGCATAATGATAATTTAATAGAATTAAATATGTTTGTGCATGATGTATTCTATAATGTATTCTATAATGTCAACAAGTGAAGGGCGCACTGTAGCTATTGGCACTCAAATGTTTGCATGATCTGCGAATATTTGTTCCGGGTCTGGGTGTTGTGGTATCATGGTACTCGTGGGTTCTGAGTAGAGGTGGTTCGTATTTACGCAACCAGGTTTTTAAACCAGGTTCTCGCATCATACTATACGTAACTGGTACGACTTCACGATACCTAAACGTATTAAAAATACTCGGGTGCGGCGCGCAATTCCGCCGCGTACCCAAGGACGCGCCGCGCCGCGAGACGGAAGGTCGGGTTGGGACCGCGAGGCGCGTCGCGTCCTAGGGTGCGCGGTGGACTTGCGCATTGGACTTGCGCATTGATGTATGTTATTATGTTGATTATGTATGTGCCTGTTGGGTGTTATATATATTTATTATTTACTCATGCCTTCTGCGCTAGAGGTCGTGGGTTCGATCCCCGCACTGGACAAACATTTGTGTGATAAACACAGATGTTTGTTCTGTCTGGGTGTTAAATATTTATCTATTATTTATATCAGTCTCTGGTACCCATAGTACAGGCTATGCCTAGTTTGGGATCAGTTGACCGTGTGAATATGTCCGGAATATTTATTTATTTATTATTTCTAAAATCCTCACTTGCGGATTTTTTCTTTTTTCTGCATTAGGCCAGTGAGCATGATTGAGGTATGGTACCTCTGAAAAGTGCCTATGATCGCCGGTGAAAGAATCAGACTAGTGAAAGGATTAAAGTGCGGTAGTAAACATAGGTTCTACTATGTATATAAAATAAAGATTGAGCAAATATCGGCACTACACGAGTAAAGATAGATAGATATCTTTACTAAGTACAACATTTCCACAAAAAGCAAGTAGCAATACAACTAGTTCCTTATGGGAGAGCGTGGGTGTAAGCACAATGATTACTAGGACGATACAATTTTATGTAGGGTCGTAATGAAGATAGTAAGCTTCTATTAGGCCTATTTTCTGTTTAATCTAAGCGGAGCGGAGCCTTAAGCTTTCTGAGAACGTGCCGATTCCATATTACCTACATAATTTTCATAAACATGTTGAAAATCGATTATTTACCGAGCGAGCGAAGCGAATTCAAGCAACTGAAGATCTCTTAAACAACTTGGACAAATAGACATAGACATAGACATAGACATAGACATTTATTTAATTGCCACCAAAACACACACATTTGCACAACATTTTACAATAAACTTATAATAAAAGAAACAAGAGAAAAGTAATGAAAGTAAAAAATGGTGTGATGTGTGCTGCAGCAGCAACATGGCTTCGGCTCAGCATTATGCCTACTGTTTTGCAGCAGACGCTGGTATTCTGCCGAAACCATTACCTACACAGTCATTCAACCCTGTGAGAATAGTCTTATAAGATTATGTTAGAATCGTTAGGGAATAGGTTTATAAATATAAAAATTAATAAAAGTGGAAAATAATAATAATGTCAAACTGCATAGTGTAATATTGATAAAAATTATATAGTAATAATAAAATTAAAATTATATATGTGCATAACAGCCCTAAAAAGTCAGCACGTGAAGGGTGCACTGTAGCTATTAGCACCAGACAACCCAGTTTTTTGCTGCTCTAGCAACATAATTTTAAAATGTTTTTTAAAAGTAAACTTTGATTTTATTAGTCGAAATGGTGGTGGTATATTATTCCAACACTTGGTTGCCTGGTACCGAAAGCTGCCCCTAAACGCTACAGTCTTATGCTTACTATAATGAAGCAAGTCCCTTGTGCAAATCGGCTTTGTATGTTTATTTGTTAGAGCATAACTTTCGAATCGTCAATCCGATATCCAATACATCATCATTATCATCATCATCAGCCTGTAGAAGTCCACTGCTGGACATAGGCCTCCCATAGTTCCATGACGAACGGTCTTGAGCCTTCTCCATCCATCGACTTCCCGCAACCTTCACAATGTCGTCGGTCCATCGGGTGGAGGGCCTTCCAATACTGCGTCGCCCGGTTCGTGGTCGCCATTCGAGAACCTTTACTCCCCAACGGTTGTCGGTTCTGCGAGCTATATGGCCTGCCCACTGCCACTTCAACTTGCTAATTCTGAGAGCTATGTCGGTGACCTTAGTTCTTCTACGGATTTCCTCATTTCGGATCTTATCGTGTAGTGAAACTCCAAGCATAGCTCTCTCCATAGCCCGTTACGCGACTTTGAGCTTGTATATGAGGCCTATAGTTAACGACCAAGTCTCAGTCATCCGATACATATCAATGTATATAAATGTTTGTATAAATTTTCTTAAAACCCCTTTTTGTACCCCTACATATAAGCAAGCCCTTAGCTGATTTAACATCTTGATAGTACTAATTGTTGATCTACTAAATTCTATGCAAATCGGATTGACGATTCGAAAGTTATGCTCTAACAAATTGATATATATATATCATATCTTTATTTCAGGCTACTTGACACATTATATACAATATACTAATAAATATACTACACCGGTATGTAAATGTGTATATACTACACCGGTTCGTCCAAGTTGTTTGTGAGATCTCATACTTATATGAATTGTTTTTTTTTTACAATGTTTTTCATACCTTGTGTACGAAGTCAGTGAATATGGCCATTTTCGACGTTTTCGACAAAATGGTGCGATAGGGTAAGCAGTGATTTGTATGCGAGAGACATAATGCGGGATTTGGTTGAGAGTGTGCCATGTTTGCCGGGACTATAGAGTGGTGTAGAGATTTTACTCTATACGCTCAATTTCTCAAGCGTTTCCCGTGATACAACCAGAGTTGAAAAAACAACAAAGGTTCAACAAAGGTTGAACAAAGGTTCTCGAGTGGCGACCACGAACCGGACGACGCAGTGTTGGAAGGCCACCCGATGGACCGACGACATTGTGAGGGTTGCGGGAAGTCGGTGGATGGAGAAGGCTCAATAACCGTTCGTCGTGGCACTCGTTGGGGGAGGCCTATGTTCAGCATTGGACTTCATCAGGCTGATGATGATGATGATGATGAACCAGAGTTGAGAGGAACCAGAGTGGACAATCGTGCAAAAGCATTTATATTTTTATAAAAGTAAATTTGACGCTGAGAGTTTGAGACTTTTTAGGTGATCCGAAGGCATTTTATAGCCGAGCGGGAGCGCTATCATAAAAGTGTCTCCGAAGCACGAAAGCAGCTTTTTTAGCTTTTTTTTTTTTTTTTTTTTTTTTTTATTAATGACACAGGATTTTATTTTATTTTATTTTATTTTAGACATTTTTGGAAAACTAACAGCTAGGTGGACACATTAGATAATTAATTAAACAAACCATGCAGTAGTAGATCCACAGCTCTTAGATAATATGGTACAACTTAACTAATTCACTTTACTTAAAGCCAATAAAGGATTTAATTTTTTTAGCTAATACATTTATTTATTACGACCGTCACTGATTTGACACAAAACTAATATTATATATATGTGTGTGTGTGTGTATGTGTATATGCGTGTATATATGTGGTGTGTGTATGTGTGTGAATAAGTGTGTCTTCGAGAGAGTGAGTGTGTTAGTGTGGTTGAATGTGCATGTGTGTAATGGATGTGAATATGAATATAGCAATAGACTTTACAAACAGCTACATGTTAGGTTGTTTCAACCTAATGAAGACTTAAGAGTGTTCAATGTACACTCAATTAGTCCTCATTAAGCATCTTTAAAATTTCAAGCTATTCCATAATCTATAGTTCAGCCCAAATACTGCATCTCTCGCGCACTGAAGCTCTCGTGGTGTTGCTTGTGTAGTCGTTCTTAATAGATCATATGTAGGAACTGGTAAGGTACATTGGAAGTTTCACACTCAGAATTGTAGCCCACTCGCAGCAAAAAATATTTATTTTTATTATTGCTGTTATCCTGTGATAAGGTTGCCAGAGCTATTTAGGTCAAGGCTTCGTTAACGGGTATTGGTTATTGCAAGCGTCTATATGCTACGGTTACCAGCGTTTACTATCAGGTGGGCCATCGGCACCATAAGTAGGTAATACAATTTTCAGCCTGATCGCCAATAGATGGTTAACCTCAGAGGGCACAGATTCGAAATAAACTCTATCCTTTTCTTGGAGTCGGTTTAAAAACAAGATGGTATTCCTTAACACTTTCTTAAATGCAACTCCACTGCATTTGCGATGACATCTCTGGCGTGAAGCCCGTCCATTACGTACTATCGCCACTTCGTTAGCCCGACACATTCTACTACTCGTTTAACCTTTAACGACCACTATCCTTTGTACCAACATGCAATTCCTCCTGCGAAATGCGCTGACGAATCTAAAATGCTCACGGAATTATAAGTCTTACTGCATTGTGAATTCTTCAATTGTTTGACATGTCCAATAGCATTGCGGTTCAGTATCTCTTCACTATTCAAAGTCCGAGCTTCTGTTAAACTATAAACTTTAGGCCATATTGGTCCTTATTTTGTGAAACATAGGACTGAGCATGAATTTCTCGAGTATATCTTTTGTTTGTGTAGAAATGCCACCCATATTCTGATGGCGTTTGATAGGTAAATAGAAATAATAAGACCTATTTAAATATGAGGCATCATCATCATCAGAAGTAGTAAACGTCCTCTGCGAGACACAGACCAACGGTCTTCCATCCACTGACTTCCTGCGAACTGTACAATATCATCGGTCCATAGAGTAAAGGGCATTCTACATTGCATACTACAATGCATCTTCTGATTTGCTCTTTTAATGTTTAGTGAAAATTATTTGTGGGGTCAAACAAAATTGAAATTCCGTTTTTATACCGATTGAAAAACTGAAACCTTATAGTCTCACTCTGGTCTGCCTGTCTGACAGCCTCCCAGAGCTCAACAAGCCTGAAAGTTGAATTAGGATAAAAATAAAATATTCTCATATATTGGGGTGATTTTCGGGGATTATGGGGGATAAAATGTAATTAATAAAAAAGATCGACATACTATGTACTACATTGAGTGCGGTATGTTGGTAGTCAAGCCCTAGATGCCATAGCCAGCCCAAATGCGAAATAATAAAAAATATATAGGAATCACGTGACTCTACGCTATAACTTGCGTAGTAGCATACATCCTCATTGATAACTTGATTGAACAGTTTTAGACTAAAAGCGGGACGGTAAACTCCATTACAAATGATTTAACCTCTGATAACTTTTGTCTAAGCCGTGATTAATATCAACATTAGCTGGGCTTAGAACGAGATTGTCTGCGATCGAATGAATGGTGGAACACGACTTGCTTGTCAATTAGTTATCGCCGCTAAACGACATAATTGCTGGTTCGATCAGAGTAGAAATACGCAATGGCGTCTGAAATAATCGCCGCGGCGCGAGATATGTTATCAATAAAACTGATCCATACATAACTCTTGTGAAGAAAGTTAATTTTGAGTTTAACTTTCAAGAGCTTTGGATATCGTTGAGCTATATTTCAAAACCCAAATATAAAACTCAAATTTTGTTTCATAAATAAACCAATTATCATGTAATTTATGTTAAATAGCATTAGAGTTGTTATAGCTAGGTCAAAAATGGTTCATGTTCCTTGAACATGGCTTGAAACGCTACCGCGTATTCTTATATTTCATAAAATAACATTTGTATTTTAGTTATAGTGCTGTAAAATGTGCTGATCTTAAAATGGTGTAAAAATACTGCTGCGTTTTCGCAAACAAAGAAATGAATTGAGTTTAAGTCCGTGTTTATTCACACGAAACTGTTTAGAAACTATCGTTTATCATGAGGTTCAACCATCCATCCATCATGTTCAGTTGCTTTATTTTTTTTTGCATATTTTCACTTATAATCGTGGTCGGTTATTTATTATCCCTCCGTTAATGGTAAGGTAGTTCGTCTGATTGAACCGTTGTTTCTGAAAGTCTTAATTGGTCAGTTACTAATGGCAACACTTAATTAAACTGTCAAACTGAACCGTTTCGTATGAATGTTCAGTTAACAAGCTAGTTCTATAGTCATTTCTACGGTAAATTTCCCATTTTAGGCTGCAAAAAAAAAATTAAAAAAACTCTGGTTGCAAAGAAAAATTGCGATTAAAACATTGGGGGCGTCATCGCAAAAAAGAACTTCGTAAAAACTTAAAAATTAAAGACCATTAACTGCATTTTCATTGCCTTCGCAACAAAAATGGCCTCCCTTCTATATGTATAATACTAAAATTCAATAAATCCACAGATTAAAATACTCGCAGAAGGTAATTAGTGGATGTGATTTAAGAAGGCAGTTAAAGGAGAAAGTACGGAAATCTCTAGTGCGATCTAAAATGAGGCAATTAAATGTAATAATTAACCGCTCGTGCTTTTGTTCGGAAAAAGGCGGAGACACACTAGCGAGCTGTAACCGTAACCGTTACTTACATCAAGTGTGTATGGTATGTCCACATCCGTTATGCCGGGCCAGCGGGTAGCAGTTTTCTTTTCGAGCATGGAGTCAAGAACGACTATTTGTTACAGGAACGTGTTCGGTTACAGTTACAGTGCGCTAGTGAGTACACGGCTTACATATCCGGTTTATTTTCAATAATGCCCTATTTGTTCTCTTTTTTAGATTAATGACCTGCGAACAATTTTTGTAAATTATTTTCCGATTTCGATGAAACTTGGAGTTCTGTACCTAGCACTAACATACCATAATGGCTACTTTTAATCTAGTTACCTCGCAAGCTAAGCCAGTTAATTATAAATGAGAGAAAATGGCACGCTTTACCTAAGCACCTCATAACAATCAATCCTAAAATTATAGGTAAGTACAAATAACATCAGTAAATGTGCCATTTATTAAAAACAGATTTACAAAGGCAATTCACAACAAATTGACACAACAATAAATTCACGTTCGTTATACGCATTCCCATTTAGGATATAAAATGGTGTGTTTATACGACTGCAAATACATTTGGCACGAAATAAAATGTCACATATTATCGAAGTGTCTGATAGAACACACGTGTCTTAAGTGCACATTGCGTCTAGGGGTGTTACCACACCAATCGATCAATCGTCGATCGATAGCTCCGATCGATGGTAGATTGGAATAGTCGACGTCGATCGACATGTGATACCATACCAAACGATTGACGATACGGTGTGTACTCATCAACCAGTACCCGTCGATCGGCCAAAGCGATCATCGAGGTGCTACATATTCGTCCAGTAGAGTTTGAAGGAGTCCTTGACTCGAAAAGAAGAAGAAGCTAACACACAAATCGATCGATGCTATTGATCGACGGTAGATTGTCGGTGGATCGATTGGTGTGATAACTCACTTATTGCCATTCAAATGCAAGCGTGTCAGCACTATTTCACATGAATTTGAACCGTAAATGTTGGAGATTGAGACTGTCAACTAATTTTATCGCCTAAACAAATTGCAAAATTGATGCTACTGGGCCAGGCTAGGGTAGCATACTTCCACGGACGGACTGCACAAAGAGCAATCCCGCTCGTGTGGGTCTCAGGGTATTACAACACCAATCGATCGATTTGTGGTAGCTTTGGCTTATCAACCAGCGCTGGTCGATGAGTGTTAACATCGATAGACCGTCACGTCGTCTGTTCTATTCTACCACCGAGCGATCGACGATCGATTGGTCTATTCTATGATTTATCGATTGGTGTGGTAACACCCTTACAGCAAGGCGCTCTGTATTTTCCTCAAAGTGGTAGGTATCTGGTTCTAAACGACGTTAGTAACGAATCCTACTTCCTACTAATATTATAAATGCGAAAGTTTGTGAGGATGTTTGGATGTTTGTGGTTCAATCACGGCTAAACGGCCGAACGAATTTAAATGAAATTTGGTACAGAGATAGATTATAGTCTGGAATAGCATATATGCTTTTTCTGTAGGTACCACGCGAGCGAAGCTGCGGGCGGAAGCTAGTAAGTATAAATGAAAAAATGAAAATGAAATAAGTTTTATTTGACGAACACAGACAGAAGACAGGAAGAAACAAAACAATAGGTTAAAAATAGGGAAACAAAAAACAGGACAGCAACATAAAAGTATGTACCTACCCAGGTTTAAATAAATAAGTAATTCAGGTAGGTGCACTTAATAAACAATAAAATAATTAAAATAAAATAAAAAAGTATAAGAACAACTATATGAACAACCGACCCTTCCTTCGCGCGGGGGTGATGTATCTATGCAAAACCTTACCTTCCTAACCCTAACATTGGTGAAATCCGCAAATTGGATTGGATTGGAACAAATGCTACTTTTACTTCGACTGGCCTCATAGCTCAGTTCGTAGTAACTCTGCCTTCTGCGCTATAGGTCGCGGGTTCGATTCCCGCACTGGACAAACATTTGTGTGATGTTTGTTCTGTGTCTGGGTGTTAAATATTATTCTATTATGTATATCAGTCTCTGGTACCCATAGTACAGGATATGCCTAGTTTGGGATCAGTTGACCGTGTGTGATATGTCCGGAATATTTAAAATTTATTAATTTTTATTTTTATACATTTTTTTAGAGAGAGAAGATAGATATTTAGGTGACCACGCCGATGGATTTTACAGTAAATTCGCAATCTACTACTGTCAATCGTGGGTGGACGCTCGCTTAGGAACCTCTTAAAGGCCTAAGTGCACATTCTAATTAAGACGTAAATGAGATAGTAAATAGGAGTGTGAATAGGCCTTGGTGAATTATGTGATATGCGTTTACACGAGATTGGTTTGCTATGTGATTTTAAACCTTATTATTGTATCGTGCACGGTTTCAATGATATCAAAGTGCTTTTCCTTATACCTTCCAGCCGTATTCAAATGACATGCGATATATCCTTGATTGATGTTATATACAATTCTATTCAAAAAGAACCTACTGATAATCCTACTAAAATTATAAATGCGAAAGTTTGTGAGGATGTTTGGATGTTTGTGGTTCAATCCACTCACGACCCGTGGTACAACTGTGATGTCCAACTGGTTGTACTAAGGAGAAGTAAAGTTACCCACGGTTCAACTGGTTGTTCTATGGGGAAATATCCTTACCAATGGTTCAACTCGAGTGAGTTGTTCTTTCCTTGACGGCCGAACGGATTTGGATGAAATTGGCACAGAGATAGATTATAGTCTGGAATAGCATATAGGCTACTTTTTATCTTCATAGGTACCAAGCGAGCGAAGCCGTAAGCGGAAGTTAGTACTTAATAATAGTAGATTATGCAACAAGGGCTTAAAATAGTGTATTATGTCGCGGGCGCTATATTGAACCCCGAGAACGAGGGATTCTATGGTTCAAGAATCCTGAGTACGAGGGGTTCAAGATCGCCCAAGTCAAATACACATTTAAGCCCGCGATGCATACTCTACTTTTTATACTTTCTGCGAGGCAATTGAAGAAATGATTTCTCTGGAAGTAAGTTTCCAACTATACCAGAGGCTTCAGATTGTATGCATTCTGGAGTCGAATCAATATCACTGTCATCGTCACTTGACATTTTTTAGAAGTTTATTCGAATCGAAACTGAATTTCAGTGTAGATAACAGCACAGCAGTTTGAGCGCTTGGCGCCTTTTTTTCTTTTTTTGTAGTCTATTCTGTAGTGGTCAGTTCGAATTCGAATAAATCCTTCTTCGAGCGCGGGTGAAAATAAATTTCGTAAAAAGTTTTCATGTTTTTCTTTTTTTTTAATTTGTAGGCAGTGCAAAGAAAATGATAACATACAGCCTAATTAGAATAAAATCTCATTGCACCCAAACATTTTTGAAACCAACCTCGAGCAAGCTCGACTACATGGGTTGCATTCCAAATTCAAATCACATTATGTCCCATGGGAAATAATGAAATTCAGTACAACATTATGACCCGGCTAGACCGTAGGGCTGTAATGACTTACTTTAGGAAAGGTTTGCATGACACATAATATGCCATTGACGAGCAGGTAGTATAAAAAATTAATTTTGAGTTTGACATCTGAGGGTGTTCGGTATAGCTCACCCAAACTCAAAATTAACTATATTCAGAAGATGAAAGGCTGGAAACTGTTAATGCAACTAGCGGTCACCCATCCATTTGATGACCACATGACCACGCAGAAAGTTAATTTGCTGAAATGACTACACACAATATAGGTTGAAGATATTATAAACAGACAAATATCCCGTTTATAGTGAAAATTATGTTCATAACTATTAATAGTTTAGAAACTGAATTAGTTTAGTCTGAAAAATTATATGGAGTGGCGTGAAAATACTCTACAATAGTTCAGTCATCACATCAGACTGATGTTGTTGAATTTGTGACTAACGCAGATGTTTGTTCTGTGTCTGGGTGTTAAATATGTATCTATTATGTATATCAGTCTCTGGTACCCATAGTACAGACTATGCCTAGTTTGGGATCAGTTGACCGTGTGTGATATGTCCGGAATATTTTTTTTTTCAAAAAGATATCAGGACGTCTGATCGAAGTGACGCGTGACCCGAGAGCTGGCTCTTATTTGGCCCAGCGAATTAGCATTGCCATCCAGCGTGGCAATTCCGCCAGCGTCTTGGGGACGCTTCCGACTGGTAGTGATCTGGATCAGTTGAGCTATCTATAGATCGTTTGTAACGGTCTTTAGATGGCTCAACTGTTTCTTGTGTATTTTATAAATATCAACTTGTATTAGTTTTAAGTTTCTTTCTGTAAATAAAGTACCTATTGCTTTTTATCAGTCACTTTTATTTGCAAATGAGATTGTCCCAGCGGCATCTTCCGGCCATTATTGCAGGATAATGCCGTCCCTCCATATCAGGATGTCTCAGGAAGTGTCGCTTCACACCTCAGCGTCGGATCGCTCGCTCTGTCGCTCTGTCAATTAGTTCTCTTAGCCGTTATCGTATGAGCGGAGCGAGAAATATGCCTGAGATAGCTCGCTTGACCCACAAAAAGTAACTTATAAAAGTAAAAAATGTAAAAAAAAATTTACTTTATTTGTTTTGACATCTGACTTCGTTCGTTTTAATTATTTTTGACCATATTATTTGACTATTTAATTTATTATATTTGACATCTGACTTAATTGTAATTATTATTGACCGTGTTATTCAATTATTTATCGTAAGATTTGCTTATTAATTATAATTACTTATTATTTTTGTTAATTTAATATTGTTTTTTTTTTTTTTTTTTTTTTATACAACTGAGGTGGCAAACAAGCATACGGCCCACCTGTTGGTAAGCGGTTACCGTAGCCTATGAGCGCTTGCAATACCAGAGGCATCACGCACGCGTTGCCGACCCCGAACCCCCCTCCCCCTAAAGAGCTGTCGCAACCTTACTCACCGCAGGAACACAACATTGTCTTAAATTAATGTAAATTAACCGTGTTAATTTAGTAAATAAAAAAATAAAAAGTAGAAATTAATTATATGGAAGAAAGAAAGAAAGAAAGAAAATAATTTATTTCCCGTCACATAATTAGATAATAATTTTATAAACTTAAATTAGTGAAAAAAATAGTGTACAAAGTGACGATTATATGAACGTTACTTGTAATGAACTGTAATTACTGTAAACCTGACATGCCTATGTTATATGTTATAACGAAATGGTCAATAAATGAATTGAATTGAATTGAACTTAATCTCAAAGTTCCTAAGACTCTGATTAAATTAACGCAGTTAATCAGCATCATCATCAGCCTGATGAAGTCCACTGCTGAACATAGGCCTCCCCCCAAAGAGTGCCATGATGAACGGTCTTGAGTCTTCTCCATCCATCGACTTCCCACAACCTTCACAGTGCAGTTAGAGTACTTGAAAATACACGATTCGAGGTGCTAATCTGGCGCATAAGTAACGTTTCGCCTTCCGATTCGTGGGTTCGAATCCCAGTCGTGCATCAATAGATTTATATTCGGAAAATTAATGTGCGCTATAGTGCTCTCAAACGGTGATGGAAAACATCGTGAGGAAACCGGAATTTCCTAGAACCTAAAAATTCAAAGACATGTGCATGAAAAGAGCCTCTAAGTAGCGCACTTTAATTCTTTCACTACACTGATTATTTCACCCACGGTCATAGGCCCTTTTCAGGGCCACCATACCTCAAGTCACTGACTTCATCATCATCATCATCATCATCATCAGCCTGTAGAAGTCCACTGCTGGACATAGGCCTCCCCCAAAGAGTTCCATGACGAACGGTCTTGAGCCTTCTCCATCCACCGACTTCCCGCAACCTTCACAATGTCGTCGGTCCATCGGGTGGGGGGCCTTCCAACACTGCGTCGCCCGGTTTGTGGTCGCCATTCGAGAACCTTTACTCCCCAACGGTTGTCGGTTCTGCGAGCTATATGGCCTGCCCACTGCCACTTCAACTTGCTAATTCTGAGAGCTATGTCGGTGACCTTAGTTCTTCTACGGATTTCCTCATTTCGGATCTTATCACGTAGTGAAACTCCAAGCATAGCTCTCTCCATAGCCCGTTGCGCGACTTTGAGCTTGTATATGAGGCCTATAGTTAACGACCAAGTCTCAGTGCCATAAGTCATCACTGGCAACACGCACTGATTGTAGACTTTCGTCTTGAGGCTCTGCGGTATCTGTGACGAAGTTTCCCAAACGCTGCCCATCCGAGTTGGATTCGTCGGTTGACCTCTTTGTCGATGTTGGACCTACCTAGTTGAATCGTCTGACCCAAATAGACATAGTGGTCTACAACTTGAATGATATCGTTCCCAACTTGTACCGGCATGGGTGCAACATGAGCATTGGTTGGACATGATATTAGTCTTGCCCATGTTCATTTTAAGACCCACCTGTTGAGAAACGTTACTGAGGTCTCTGAGCATAGCGCCAAGGTCCTCCAGCGATTCTGCCATTATGACTATATCATCGGCGAATGAGCGACACGACAAGCAAGCAAGTAACCTCTTCTTCTTGTCGTGTCACTGATTCTTTCTTGGTCATCCTGTAATAGGTCAGTGACCAGGTTGAGGTATGATTGAGGTTAGAGGAGTTGTTGTTGTTTGTTTCAAATAGTGTTATGTTCCTGCGGTGGAGTAAGGTTGCCAGAGCTCTTAAGGGGGGAGGGGGTTCGGGATCGCGTTCATAGGCTACGGTAACCGCTTACCAATAGACTGCTAGTTTGCCACCTTAGTAGTATAGAAAAAAGGGGTGGCCTTGAAATGGGCATATGACCGTCAATGAAAGAATCAGTGCAGTAAAAGGATTAAAGTGCGAGTGCGACTCTAAGAGGCTCATTTCGTGTTTTTTTTTAATGTTATACGGAGGCAAACAGGCTTACGGCCCTCCAGATGGTAAGTGGTTACCGTCGCCTATTACAATACAATACAATACAATAACTTTATTTCACATTATTAACTTTATTTCATTTATTTCATATTAATATTAGCAACACCTGGAGCATTGCTAATGCGTTGCCTGTCGAACCCCTCCCCACCCCCCCCTTAAAGAGCTCTGGCAACCTTACTCACCGCAGAAATACAACACTATTTGAAACAAATAATGTTATTTAGCTGCGATCTTCTGTAAGGCGGAGGTATCTCCAGACGGGCTGCTCCAATTTATAGCGAGAAAATCTCGCTGTGCCCTACCTCCTCTAAAAAGTACAAACAAGTAACGTTCCCGCTAGTCGCTACGCCAGTACAGTGCATTGCCTGTGCTATGAATACTCTATTATTGACCTCCGTAAATGGAGCTTGAAACTCAATTATTTAACCACAATGGAAAGGAATTGGAACCTACATTGATTTCAATGGCGATATTTAGATTTGCTGCATCTTGTTTGAAGATCTTCACATTCTAATGCTAAGTAGTTGCTCAACAATATCAGGAATGCATATTAATGATTTATAAAAAAAATATATAAACGCTATATTTAAGCGATAAACAAGTGATTACATCATAGATTAAGTAGCCGCTACGCGCGATTAAACCGTTACATAAACATTAGTCAGGATCCTTGGACCAAAGACAATTTTATTTATTTTATTTTATTTATTAACAAAATCCACAGCTCTTATAAAGAAAACATGTAAACTTATAACTAAACTGACAGCCAATAACGGATTTACATTTTATATCTTATACCTAAAAACAGTCACCAAGTATGTATTTATCATAAAATAATAATAGTAACTATAAAACAATAAAAGCTCAAAAAGCTCCAAACAAGTATTAACCATATACAAATATTATCCATGCCTGATGTATAACTACGTGCACTGTGTATGTGTATGTGTGTGTGTGTTTGATTTCATCCCGACTGACCCTCCATACTATCCTCATCGCGATCGTTGAGGACTTGAAGGACCTTCCGTTTGAAACCAAATTTGCTGGTGTGGTATCTGAATATAAACATTACACCCTCGGAATATGCTCGTATTGAAGCACAAAACTTAGTGGCAAATTTGTACTTGCTGGAAATAGGGATATGTCAAAGGACATCGGAAAAGTCAATAGTTGAATAGGGGACTGTCCGACTGACTTTATGCCAATTATGCATTGCTTTTCCAAACTTGTTTTTTTTATTTTATTTATTTGGGTAAACAAACAGTGAAAAAACATAAGCTTTAGGAGGAGGTAGGGCACAGCGAGATTTTCTCGTTCTGAATTGGAGCAGCCTGCCTGGGGAGGTACCTCCGCCTTACAGAAGATCGCAGCCAAATACCATTATTTGTTTCAAATAGTGTTGTGTTCCTGCGGTGAGTAAGGTTGCCAGAGCTTTTAAGGAGAGAGGGTTCGGAGAGAGGGTTCGGGGTCGGCAACGCGTGCGTGATGCCTCTGGTATTGCAAGCGCTCATAGGCTACGGTAACCGCTTACCATTAGATGGGCCGTAAGCTTGTTTGCCACCTCTGTGGTATAAAAAAAATAAATAAACTGTAACTTAAATGGTTAATGAACAGTGATAATTATGACACCAACACCGTCTACCACGGATTACTTAAATATCTTATTTGTATGGAATAGCAAAGGATAGTTAAATTCTTAGATTAGGTATCTACATAGATTTTAGAGTTTCTAGTAATAGCTTTTTAAATGTTTTAAATGTACTAGCTCGTGTTGCCGCTATATATAGAGAGTTGAAATTATTGTTAAAGGAATCAACAAGCTGGAATAAGGGTGAACGTTTACCAGCATTGGTACGGCATCGAGTTTTGTAGAATATGGATGGATTGCGGCAATGCGTTCTAGTAGGGATTCTATAGCATATTTTGTTTATTAACGGAATACAGTCATACCTGTCGTGGCATAGTGTACTGTACAGAACATATAAATTATAAATATAAATAAATAAATAAATAAATATTCCGGACTTATCACTCACTCATACATAATAGATAAATATTTAAACTATAAACGATAATATAAATTATAAACGCTTCGATCTCGCCTACGAGGTGATATTGAGGTGATTTTGAAAGGTTTTTGAGTGAAGTTAACACCTTTTGATCTATGTTATGAAATGCTAGCGAATTGATCAGTTCGCTATGTATTTTGCTTGGTGCTTTCAATTGGCGTAATTTGATAGATAATCGTTGCTAAACATCAGTTACAGCTGAGAATAAAAGGTCAGGAGGGATTGATGATTTGGTAATCATGTTAGCAGAATTATAGGAAACTAAATGTTGTAGTAATGTGCCGTGGTGGCCCCGGCCGAAGAATAGGCCCCTCCATATCTACCTGTCCGCGGATGTCGTAAGAGGCGACTAAGATAAAAAAAAACTAGGGGATGGGCAGCAGCGTCCCTCATTTTAACAACGATAGCTCTAACTGCGGTCGCCAACCCATATCCGGCGTGGTGAGTATGGGCAATTCCCCCCACATGATAAAGAATTTGCTCTGTCTGTGGGGGAGGCCATGTTCCGCAGTGGACGTCGAACGGCTGAAATGATGATGATGAAATGTTATAGATTTCATAACTTATGTCTGCTACCAGGAATCCAGATAAAACAAAAAAAAATATTTTCCGTTCTGCGCCATATAGCCGCAAAACCTTTGGGAATAAAGGTTCCCAAAAGGCGACCACGAACCAGGCGACGCAGTGTTCGAAGGCCCCCGAAGGTCAGATGAACCGACGACTTGTGAAGGTCGTGGAAAGCCGTTGGATGGAGAAGGCTTGAAACCGTTCGTTGTGGCACTCTCTATGCTCAGCAGTGGATTTCATCAGGCTGATGATGATGAAGTATAAAATCAAACCATTTTATTTATAACGACGACATCAAACCTTCAACATTAAATATTGTCAAGTAACAATCTTTGTGTGACACATAAATCGTATTACCAATTACATTAATTTATTCACAAACAAATTAAAATTACCTACATCCGGGTCCACCTGTATAACAAGTATAAACGAAAGTGTCAGCCTGTCTATCATTATTATCTGCCATCATAGTTCGAAGTACAGGGTGTAAAAATAAAGCACACGAAACAATAGGTTCATTATAATTGTTCAAAGTCAATCTCTATGACTCATACGTCATCCAAATCAAAAATCAAAATTAAAAAATCTGTATATTTTTTCTTTGAACAAAAAACATATTTACAGCTAGATTTAAAGTTAATTTGCGATTCAGTTTTTAATTTAACTAATGCAGTTTTTCAACTTGTAAAAACATATTTTACAAATTAGAAACAATTCTATTGTTTCTAATTTGTAATTGTTTTTGTTGTAATTGTAATTTGTAAAATATGGTTTTTGTAGTTGAAAAACTGCATTCGTTTAATTAAAAACTGTATCGCAAATTGACTTTAAAACTAGCTGTCCCGCTCGCGACTTCGTCCCCGTGTTTATTTATTTCATTTAGAGCAACCCAATTTTCTTCTTTCTAATCCAAAAAAAAAACATGTAATTACGAAACAACCATAAAGAAATTAGCCAAATTGGTCAAGTTTTCAAGTGATGCTCCATCATTGTGTGGCAGTTGATTATTTATATGCATAGAAAATAGTGTGTGGAAGTGTGGATATGTATAACATTTAAACTTCATTTCCATTTCTACAACCTTAAAGGCTGTTTTTCAATATACACTTAAACAGCACAGGTTTTTTTTATAAACAACCCGAATATTGATTTTGATAGCTCTCCCTTCAAAAATATTTAGCTTTCATACAACCTGCCAACCCCCTTTTCATTCCCTTAGGGGTGAATTTTCCCAAAATACCCCCCTAAACATAACCTATTAAATTTCAGGTTTCTAGGCTTACTCTTCTAGTCTCTAGGTTTTCTAGGATAAAAACAAATCCGTTTATGGGAGTAATACTTTTACACCCTGTCTACCAATTATAAGTGTTTCTAAGCGTAGCTCGGGTAGCGATTATTTTATTTTGATGTAATGTGGCTGATACGTCTGACACTTTACGATGTTATCTGCTATTTGAAGAGCCTTACTAGGCCTAGGCCTATTCAGGCCCTGACCGTTATTTACGGCCGTTAAATAATTTTATCACAGATCTATAGGACATCAGAGAGTTAAACTATTTTATTTATTCAAACTTTATTTACTTAATAACTAATACACAAGAAACAGTTGCGCTATCTAAAGACCGTTACAAACTATCTATAGATAGCTCAATTGATCCATATCACTACCAGTCGGAAGACTATTGATAGACTATATACCTACTATCTACTGGGACAATTAATTGTGCTCTAAAAGGGCATTTTTTTATTTGGAAGACTAAGGCTCGTATTCAGAGACAAGACTCGAGCATTGATCTGTTCTTAAATCTCGATTTGAGGCGAGATTCTAATTCGTGAACAGTATTTAAGTATAGATTCAATGATCACAGTTCACCTGAGTAAATGCTTATTCTGAAACGTCAATCAGACGAAATCAGTGCTTGAGTTTAGATTTGATTGGACATTAATCCAATGACATTTACGTTCCGTTACACGTACTTTGATGCATATTTATACTTCAATTTATTGTTCTATTCTATTTCCACCCTGGCTGTTTGAATTTCTGCGAAAAACGGATCGAAAATTATAAATAAATCAAAATGTAAACGAGAACATTTGAGTACAGATTTGAGACTCGATTCAGCTGAGAGTAGTTTAAGTACCGTTCTTGAATAAAAGCTATGTTTGAGAAGAGATTCAATACTTAAATAGAGTTCAGCTGATCTGTGATTAAATCTATGCTTGAGTCGTGTCTCTGAATACGAGCCTTAGATTAATAAAATCATTCTCAAAACTTCATTGGCGAACTTCATTCTCATTTAGCTTTCGGAATAGCATGTACGTCGCACCGATCTCAGGGGCATGAAAAATACAGACATCAAAGTCAAAGTCAAAAGGCATTCATTTCAATAAAATCACTGGGATCACTTTGAAACGTCTTAGAAACTAGGTGAAGCTATGCCTGTTCCTCGCGACCAAGCCTAGACGAATCAGGCAACAAACACGGCTTGGTGCCTATCATTTTTTTCGATGATCCTTTTTCACAAAATGGAATTTAAAGCTTCAGTGTGGTGCCGGTCGAACTAGGTGAGGCTCAAAAGAAAAGTAATCTAATTATAATCCCTAATAAATAAGGGCTTATAAAAATGAGAAAAAAAAGAAGACAAATATGAGCTTCAACAAATGATCTAAGGGTAGCACACGCTACACTTGATGAAATATGTACCTTATGCTTATATAAAATTAAATAATACTTAAAATATGATGCAAGCAAAAACTGTAAAGACACTGCAAAATGGCATTTTAGCTGTCGAGGGACAGAGCGACTTCAGGCCATGCGGTTTTATCATTTACCTACCTACATTTACATACCTACTAGGGCAATTAATTGTGCTCTAATAGGGCATTTTTCCAGTGCGCCTGCAAAGCGACAGGTGTAATTATGAAGGTATGACTAAACGAGATAATTTTCGCTAACTTTCAATTCAATTCAATTCTAATAACAAACTTTTAATCGATTGCAATCGAAACGCAGCTGAACGATAGCTTTTCATACATTTTAAGGTGTTTTTGCATTCTGCTATCAAATAACGATGCACATTTCAGCTAAAGCTAACGATCTATAGAATGTTTTACGAAAGCTATTCCACTAATTTAATCGCACGTCTCAATAAATGGGGGTTTAGGGACCCAACCCAAAGCCATTGTCAATGCGGAGCCCCCACTCAAAATATGGCCCATCTGACTTCATGTGACTGGCCTCATAGCTCAGTTGGTAGTAACTCTGCCTTCTGCGCTAGAGGTCGCGGGTTCGATTCCCGCACTGGACAAACATTTGTGACTAACACAGATGTTTGTTCTGTGTCTGGGTGTTAAATATATATCTATTATGTATATCAGTCTCTGGTACCCATAGTACAGGCTATGCCTAGTTTGGGATCAGTTGACCGTGTGAATATGTCCGGAATATTTATTTTTATTTATGTCCCTTGTGCCTTAACAGCTGCACCCAGGAGGACCTGATTCAGACTGCCGACGCCGGAATAAAAGTGGCCTCCTACTATATATATTTAACTTTTTTGAAACAGAGTAGTTGTAGTGGTTTGAAACATTGATACGAAAGAAGAAGATCGAACGTCAATCGCTAGCTCACAATTTTGAGACATGCATATCGGCTGCATTTGACGACCTCGGTGGCGTATCAGGCGAGTGCTTGTCTGAGGCGTAAGGGGACTCGCAAGGGGCTCGAATCCCGCTGCGGGACAAATGTTTGCATGATCTTCAAATATTTGTTCCGGGTCTGGGTGTTGTGGTACCGTGGTACTCGTAGTTTCTGATACCCACGACACAGGGAATCCTAGTGTGGGGTAGGACTATGTGTATGCGACAGTCGGATGTAAAAAAACAGGTGCGGATCAACTTCGTTCCGGCTTAAGTTACAATTCAGTTCGGTCATTTTTGGGAATTTTAGGTAATATTCGAACTGAGATCGGCACTGAACCATAGTCGTCACTGAATAAAACGATAAACGTTGTAAATTAGTAGAATTGGCCCCTTATCCTTGCATGACTTAGATGGCTCTTCAAAAATATGTAATCATTTGAACACTTACATAAAGTATTGAACATTTATATAAACTATTGCACCGATTAGAAACCAGCTCAATCATTAATTACAGCCATCTATGACCGAACCACTGGCATTCTTTATAGTCCTACTACGATAAACTACGTCTTACATACACCAATCGTTACTATAAAGATAATACAAGGTGCTCTAGAATGGTATACAGAAAAATGTTGTTGTTTCCACAAAAGAAGAGATTAATTTTCGGAAACTCTACCTTATATTTTCTTCTGAAAATCGAAGTTGAAAAAATGAAACTTCGTTTTTGAACTTGATGACCTGGAACAGTCGCCTCCACTAAGATGTTTTCATGCCTGGTTAATTCATGAAAATAAGGAATGTATGTTATTTATTTATTTCACATAAACATTATCTATTGCTTTATCTAGGAGGCTGGTGGATGAGACCAATGACCGAAGGGCTGGTGCGTACCTTGCACAAAGGATCAGTATAGCGATCCAACGAGGTAACGTCGCCAGCCTTTTGGGCACGCTGCCTGTGGTTGGTGATCTGAACTCTGTTTTCTACTTGTAGTCGTTGTAGTAGAAACGGAGTTCATTCCTAGTATAATATTATTTTAGCTTAATTTTCAACTAGTATTATTATTATTTTTCTGTTTTATTGATAAAAGATATTAAATAACGTAGTAACGTGTAAAAAAAAAATCACATAAAAGGACATTATCAAACACTATAGGTTTAAAATAGTTGAGTTTGAACTGATTTGACTAAAAAACAGATTTTAGCGTAGTGTTTTTTCAATGAAAAATTATAAAATACCAAAAGTCGTAGAATAAATATTATTGTCAATAAGGTGTAAATTATGGCTCTTTCGTGATAGTATACATATTATGCATCACCTTGTATACAGTCACCCTTTTAGGATACCACCTTACCATTTCAGTGACAACCTGTATAAGGTATGCAATCACAGCTCGCGCACGCGAATCGGAAGCCAACAATGCTAAACAATTTATTTTAATGGGCATTTATTAAGTTGGCTCTATAATATCTATGGTTGCACTGCGGGTGGTTTAGATTATCTATGTCATGCGCGCGCAGGCGATGGGTATCAGAGTCTTCGGCCCTATTCGGCTAAGGTAATCGCAGACATACAGCTTGGCCATGCATCGGCACCGCCTCGCCGTCAGCCAGCCGTCAACTCAGCGCACTCAACGCACGCAACTCAGTCACTTGACGGCCAGAGTGCTGATTCTAGGATTGTTATGTCACAAATATCGAGCAAGCCGAAAGTAACTCATCATCGTCAGCCTGTAGAAGTCTACTGCTTGACATAGGCCTCCCCCAAAGAGTTCCATGACGAACTGTCTTGAGCCTTTTCAATCCACCGACTTCCCACAAATTTAACAATGTCGTCGGTCCATCGGATGCGTCGCCCGCATCTGGAGTTACATTCAAAGAATTGTGTCTGTGTGGTGTATGTAGAGCTAGAGGCCCAAATAGACTAAGAATTTTCTGCGATTCTAACTTTCGTCTTCCTTCCTAAACTACGGAACACCGCAGCCAAATCACATTATTTATTTCAAATAGTGTTGTGTTCCTGCGGTGAGTAAGGTTGCCAGAGTTTTTTAGGGGGGAGGGGTTCGGCACGCAACTGCTCCGGAGGGCCGTAAGCCTGTTTGCCTCCGTATAACATAAAAAAACGAAGTCAAGTCACTCAAATCGGTTCCGTTCCAAAAAAGTATACCTACTGCATGAGTTGCTACGGCTTGAACCGAGGAATGTTGATGTGGTGCCGGATCGATATGTGTGCGGCAACATTTAATATTCCGATGGTATCGGCCCGATGACAATGGTCAAACAAATGCGATCACGCTTGTGAGTTTGTGTTTGTGTGAAATACGATTTTCACGTTTGACTGTGATGGTGTATTTGCTTGCAACTATTGAACGCTTTTTGGAGAAACTGTTTGTCTAGTTTGTACCTGTTTGTACATATTAATCATGGAACCTCCTTCCAGTCTTGTTTTTTTTATACAACTGATGTGGCAAACAAGCAAGCCCTCCTTTTAGTAAGCGGTTACATAGCCTATGAGCGCCTGCAATACCGGAGGCAACACGCACGCGTTGCCGACCCCGAACCCCCTCCCCCGTAAAGAGCTCTGGCAACCTAACTCACCGCAGAAACACAACACTATTTGAAACAAATAATGTTATTTGGCTGCGATCTTCTGTAAGACGGAGGTACCTCGCCAGGTTACCAGGATTTTATAATATCCCAAAAATTTCGACTCAGATGGCATTTGAACCCGCAACCTTCCCTTAGATAGGGGATGCTTTAATCCGAGTTGGATTCGTCGGTTGACCTTTTGTCGAAGTCGGACCTAACTAAGAGTTAGTTAGGTCCGACTTCGACAAAAGGTCTACCACTATGTCTAATAGACATAGTGGTCTACAACATGAATGGTATCGTTCCCAACATGTACCGGCATGGGTGCAACATGAGTATTGAACTTGATATTTGTCTTACCCATGTTCATTTTAAGATACATCTGTTGGGAGACTGTATTGAGGTCAGCGCCAAGATCCTCCTAGCGACTCTACCATGATTTTCATTTTTACAATTCAGTAAGTAATCAGAGAGCAAAAAGATGAAGTTTATCATTTCATTGAATTTGGACTTTGATTTGTTTATTGGTAATCAACAGCGATTACTTAAATCTAGGCAAATACAAACTTCTAATAGATATAAGGCCAATAAAAGATTACCCCAATATTGTAAATAAGGTTATACGTTATTGAGGATGTGGAATGATATAAGGAATAATGATGAATGTGGAAAGATATAAGGGAAGAGGTAGACCAAAGAAAAGATGGATAGATTGTGTGAAAGACGACATGAGTAAGAAAGGAGTGAATACTGATATGACGGCTGATAGAGGGGAGTGGAAGAGAAAAACATGTTGTGCCGACCCCCCGTGAAGTGGGATAAGGGCAGGGAGATGATGATGATGATGTTATAAGTTATTGAGGCAGGAGAAGTTGGTACAACCAGTGAGCTGAATTCCGAAGAAGTCATTAGGCGGAACCCAATGACTTCCCCAGAAGCCACCCGACTGCCGACTGTACCCGGTTTGTAGGTACCTAAGCAGTAGGCAGTCTAGGTATCTTATCTATAGAAGGTGTAGTTCATCGAGTAACAAAAGTCATCTAGTACTATACTGTCATATAAGTGATTAAATTTTAAGCATCAATGAGGTAGGTATGCGTAATAACAATTATGTAGTTGATAAGCTACAAAAGAAGCTGTTGAACAGCTTGACTTAAATAACGACTTAATGGACTTTGATGATATTGATATTCTACACATACTTCGCTTCGTAAAGCAAACAAACACGTAATATTATTTCCTCAATCGTAATTATTTCCTTTCTAAGTTATAACAAAGTAACTTGTCTGTGACCCGATCTCACACGGGCTGGCTAAAGGCAGCGCTTTCATAAATATCGGTGCCGTATTATAAAGGTAATCATCATCATCAACCTGTAGAAGACCACGGCTGAACATAGGCCCTCCTAAAAAGTGCCATGACTAACTATCTTGAGCCTTTTCAATCCACCTACTTCCCGCAACTGAAACATCGGGTCGGTCCATCGGGTGAAGGGTCGGTGAACCCTGCTTCGCCCGGTTCGTGGTCGCCATTCGAGAACCTTTATTCCCCAACGGTTGACGGTTCTGCAAGCTTTATCGCCTGCCCACTGCCACTGCAACTTAGAAAAAGAAAGAAAGAAAAACTATTTATTCGTCCCATATGTACAATTTCAGGTCTTTACAGGCATAGACAATTGAAGAAAATAATATAATATTGTAATACACACCTACCCAGGCAACATACAGACAAAATATATTGTACATATAAATAAAAAAAATAAAATAAAAATAAAATAAAAATAAGTAGTTGGCAGGGATAGGTTGATATTTTATAGAAAGGAATGAAAATTATAGTAGGTGGGTGCATGTACCTGTGCGTTATATGGGACAAATAGGCTCTAGTCTCAGCATAAGCTACACCAAACTTGGAAGTACGGTGCAGCGCTGGTTTTCAGACTAGACCTAATGACATGACGAAACGAACACCAATAAACGTACATATATATGTAAATATAGCATTATCAGGTAGAAGGTATTTTAAAAATATAGATTATTGCGTGGAACAATAGGATTCTAGGCGTTACCAAAATTGGCGTAAAGAACATTATTTGTCGGACCGTGCTTTATACCACCATAGACTACAGAATGCACCTCCTATTGGTCAATACAGATATCGCCATGACAGATTATTTTTTCACTGGTGTCTTGTGATTGGTGATTGTGAGTGACGGACGAGTGTGTTGACCATAGAGTAATTTTGTATATACGTGTTGACTGTGTTCGTTCACTGTGTTGTTCTGTTGAGTGTGTGTGTTAATTAAGGCGTCGCTTTTGTACTTACCGATTCGAAACTATTCGAAAGTTCAAATTTAAAATGCTCGCTTTGGTTGTACAATTGGTACAACTAATTAAACTTTACGAGAAACTATTTCAAGCGAAGTGCGAACTCAGTTTGCCATCCACTGTACGGCTGGGTGAAGCCACGGATGTTTATTGGAGTGAATTGGAACAAACCTCCCAGCGACGCTCAAGACCGACGTGCATTAAATGTGGGTGAGTACCTACCTACCAGGCATACCAACTTGATCATTCTAAAAGCTATGTTGGTGATTTTGGTTCTCCTACGGCATGGGTTCTTAAACTATGTGTAGCCATCGACCACTTTCAGAATTTTGAAAATGCCACGGACCCCTCTGGCGAATAACATTGTGGAAAAAACTAATTAAAAAAATCACTTTTATTGATTTTTTGTTTTTATCGACACTAGAGCTGAGAGCCCTTTATCTTAAGAATTAATTTGAGCTACTGCGGACCCCTATCACTTTTATTACGGACCCCTTGGGGGTCCGTGGACCCCAAACCCTGGCCTACGGATTTCCCATTGGATTTTATAACGCAGTGGACTCTGAGCTAGCTCTCTCAATAGCCCGTTCGAGACTAATAAATGTAGAGTCCAGCCCACGAATAAGGCACTAAAGAAGGCATGTTGTGGTGTTCCTGCAATATAATTATGACATTTTAGTAGGTACTACATTCTGCCTGCGGCTTCGTTCGAGTAGTACACGGAGTAAAAAGTCAATGTAACTCTCAGGTTCTTTAACGATATGCTTCATAAAAAGCACGTCGAGTCTATCTGTTGCTTCGTTGCTGAAAGAAGAACAAACTAACAATCCTAACTCATATTATAAATATTAGTTAGGATTTTGCTGTATTATCATTACATGTGATCGAAATTGATACTTGACGCTTTTACTGTCAAATTACGGCCAACAATTACCTGTGACCGCTTTCTTAGAAAATGTGCAACTTTGTATAAAGCGTTTGTAACTGTGGCGTTTCTCGATCGGGCGTTGCAGTACAATTATGGTATATCAGAATTTAGCAGAAGGAAATGTCAAAGTACAATTCCAAGGATTCTGGAGATGGAGCTTCGTCTGATTCGAAGTTATTCAATGGCGGTTTCTTTGCAATTTTTCTGCAGAAGCGCAATCACGTGGCAAAGAGAGTTAGGGCATAGCGAGATTTGCTCGTCCTACAATTTATGAGCACCCCAGCTGGGTAGGTACCTCCGCCTTACAGAATATCGCAGGAACACAACATTATTTGTTTCAAATAGTGTTGTGTTCCTGCGGTAAGTAAGGCCAGAGCTCTTTAAGGGGCTGGGGGGGTTCGGGGTCGGCAAGGCGTGCGTGATGCCTCTGGTATTGCAAGCGTTCATAGGCAACCACTTACCAACAACGGGGCCGTACTTTTAAAGGTGGCTTATGCCACTAGCGGTCACCCATCCATATGGTGACCGCGCTGGTTGTATCTGATCTATTAGGAACGACTGGGGATAGACTAATCGCGCTTGTACACGATAAGAAATTTCACCGTTTCTGCTGCAGAAACGACTAATTCATCATGTAGGTACACGACAAGATTTTTGTCTGATCTAGACACGAAAATGTTTCGTTTCTACTGCAGACAAGACGAATATGAACGTGTAAACTTTAAGATTATTTTCGGGCAGTCGTGCGTAGTAGGCAGTCCGCTACAACACGCAGCCCACGCAAACAAACTTAAAAAACTACCTAACCAGTGACTAGCCTACACTACTCTCTTTTTTTTTTCCCCTTTCGGGCTGGCTATGACATCTAGGCCTTACCGCCAAGTCTTACGTTTATATTTCTTCGTAGTTATTTTTATCTTTCTTCTTCATTTTACTTCTTAGTCATGGTCAAGTCACCGTCAAGTCAAGTCTAATTCAGTTTTAGAAAGATATGATGGTGGCTATTTTACTAAAACCTCAAGTGGCCTCTTGACGCCAACTCGAAAAATGCCGATACACGCAATCATTTCATTTCACTTCACTTGTGCGGTTTACTCAAACAATATTAAATAAATAAAATAAAAATAAAATCACATAAAAATAAAATAAAATATTACGCAGAACACCACCGTAATCATTATTCAATTTAACACTAGTTTTGTAAAATAAATTGAGAGCACAACATCACTTTCTCAAGTTCCCGCCAAAAAAAAAACCTCTACCCTCATCGCACCGCAGCAACGTTCACACCACGTCGTGTCTAGCGCAGAAAAGATTTTTTTTTATTTTTTTTTATCCAAAATAGGCTTACGTTTGACCACAATCTCACCTGATTTTAAGTGGCGATGCGGTCTACGGTGTAGCACGTTTGCCCAGAAGAAACCAATTCACTCTACTCTCTTCGTAAATAGTGTACACAGTTCGTTTGTAGAAATGACACGAATTCTTACATAGGCCGCGTGTACAAGCGCGCTAAAGGTGTCTTACTAAATATAGCATTTTCAGACAATGCACGGCTGATTTCGCGGGCCGCTTTGAATTATATCATCTACGGCAAAGCTAAATCTATGAACCATTAAATCATATGATCTTTATGATCCTTATGTGGATCTGTAATAAACACGGAATGATTCACGCGATGTTATTGTAGTGTAATGTAATCTGAGCTGGGGCTGTTGGTGGTCGGATTAGAAACAAATACAAGGTGATTCATAATATGCATAGGTAATTTCCATCGCCGTGGTGGCCCCGGCTGTGGAATAGGCCCCGCCATTACACCTCGTGGATGTCATAAGAGGTGACTAAGGGGAAAAGAGCGATTGTATGGCTGGGAGCTGGGAAAACAGCTATATTATCTATATGCTATTCCAGACTATAATCTATCTCTGTGACAAATGTCATCCTATTCTGTTAGATAAACATATCTACAAACATAAAACTCCAATTCATCCAGGTTATTTGAGAAATCTTCGTTCGCTTCGCTCCCTCGATCAACTAACCCTCGTATTTATAATCATTCACTGACTAAAGTAAGTAAAGCAAATAAATCGGGTCGATTGTTCTCGCCCTGTCCATTTCCTACGACATAATTTTATCGAGCGAATAAAGTAAATGAATCATTATGAATAAGGGGGTTTGAATTTGGGCTCCTACCCGTACCCAGACGCGAACCTCAGAAGTAAGTACCATTCATCATTTCAGCCGTTCGACGTCCACTGCTGAACATGGCCTCTCCCACAGACAGAGCAAACAGCTTATCATGTGGGGGGATTTGCCCATACTCACCACGCTGGGCATGCGGGTTGGCGAGCGCAGTTAAAGCTATCGTTGTTAAAATGAGGGACGCTGCTGCCCATCCCCTAGCTTTTTTCCCTTAGTGGCCTCTTACGACATCCGCGGATAGGTAGATATGGAGGGGCCTATTCTTCAGCCGGGGCCACCCCGGGCCATGTACCATTACGCGAGTAATTTACCCTGGGGCGCATACGTTACGAATAATTGAATAACAAATGCAGTTACATATTATAATGAGTAAATAAATAAACCCGCAATAAAATAGAAAGCAGTGAAATCGGCTACCTTCTAGACGCTGGCGACCACCTCCTGAACCTTCACCTTTATTTAATCGGACTTTGTTGTACAAAAAGGAGAAATATAGTTACGGTATTTAATGAGTTACGCCATTTTCATGACTAATTAAGTAATTGATGAATATAAAATCATAATTTATTGGGCTATTCGGGTCGTGTTAGAAAAAGCAAGGAAACGCAACAACGTTATTTTTCCCTCTCCGAAATGAGTCCGTTTAACTCACAACGATGCATTTGTATTAAGTTTACCGTGGAACTTCATAATAGAGCATCCTTGTGAGTTAAGCGGACCCCGCAATGTGAGCCCTGGTTTCCCGGTTTCAGAAGAAAATAATGAAAAAGGGGGGCGAGTATTCGTTCAAATACTCACCTTCATTTTAATTGGTTATATTAATTGATTAACAGAAAAAAAGGTTTTTTTCTGTGATTTCTCTCCGAGTCGTGTAGGCCTATTATTCGGTAACATACTATTACTATCAAATATTAACACTCATTAACTTTATCGAGCTGAGGAAAAGAAGCAGAGGCAGACAGCACAGACGGTGGACAGATATGTTGAAGGAGCAGGTGGTAAGCTCTGGACGAGAGCCACATGGGACAGAGAAAGATCGAAGTCTATCGGTCTCCTTCTTACCTTTACTGTTAGAAAAGGGCAGGGCGAGTTATCGAGCCGATAAAGTTAGTGGTTATAAATAACAGGTTATGCATATATCGGCTCAATCGATTCGGCTAGGTCAACTCATCCCGGCTCGAGCGGGTCCGCAGGCACGAGGACCTTACCCGCAGATACATGCATTCCGGGGACACAAGCGCACGATCTGTCATCGCAATAACTCCGGTAATTGACATCAGCCACCCAGTCGGCAAAACCATTGCTGGCAGTAACGGGTAAGTATGGAATTGGCAATTTCTGTTGTCAGGACAACAAAATACTGTCAGTATGCTATCCGTAAATAAAGCTTACCTCAATTTAAATGCCTCTATCGAAAGTAAAGTACAGTCGCGTGCACTAATATGTTTCATTTTATAATTTTCAAAAAATCCAGATGATGGTTGAGACACGGGACGGTAAGTTGAAAATAGCACAAGCTGATGGTTAAGTACATTATTTTCTAGTGTTGTTCTGTAAATCTTTATTTTTAGTAGGTACTGTAACATCATTTTGAAAGTTGTGAAAGGCGTTGTCCAAATTTTTTGAAGCCTCCAATTTTGAGAAAACTTCTTTTCAATTTTCGCAGAAACTCGTACTTATGGTAGAATGTTTGCGGCCACCATAAATTGCGATAAAAAAAGTCAATCAAACACTGATCGACTGTCAGACGTCAAAAGAAATAGGTAGGTATGTCAAAGTTCTATAAATTGTGCCTGCGAGCCTTTATATTGTAAAGGCTATGGTAAATGTCTGGAGATCTCTACCCGAATATATTCAATTTGTGTTAACAAATTGAACAAATTGAATATATTCGGGTTCGGTTTCGGGTTTGATGAATAAAAAACCATTAATGGACATGGTCTTTATATATCTGGCGAGCAGACTACTGTACCTAAATTATCAGTCTCATTACCAAGGCTCACAAATTCTTAAATTGACGACATTCTAGATTAGTCTATCGAGAGTAGTATAGATTAGTTTCACTGCGAAACATTATTCAAAGTAAAAGTAAAATAAAAACGAAACTTATGTTACATAATATCGTTATAAAAAGATTAATATAAAAAGAAAAGTAATTAAAATACACACCAGACACGGTAGTAAGGTCTATGATACCATAGCCAGCCACTTGAAAAAATAATAATAATAAACCAGTCCGCGCCATCAGCTTGTTCTAAATCATTCGAAAGGTGAGCGCAATTGGCAGATCTTTCTAAATCATTCAAAACGTGAGTTGCACCCTTTCTCCGCTGACTGTAGATATCGGCTCGTCCCTATAACTCAGCGGTCGCGTGCGGTGACTTCCCTATGATAATTTAATTGTTATGCGTGCCAGGAAATGTATAGCAATATCGAGTCTTACCAACCTTTAGATAGGGCGACATGTTTTATGGCAAACCGATGGACTCCCGCAGTTCCAGTGATTCAGCGATGTACTTTGTATTGTATGGCTTTTTGAATGTGAATCAAGCCTTGTTCAAATGGCGTGCGATATGCCATCTAAAAGAGTTAAAAAAAAAGGAAAAAACGGAAATCGGATGATTACTTTTATCCCCAAGCATGGTAGACAACCTATCAGTCCTCCAGGCGATCAGATTTCTGAAGATGTTTAAGGGGCTAGTCTGAGACATGTCCGAATATTTTTCATTGAGATTTCCATAAGTAACTGGTTATGCCTATTTCCGCTATAAGAATACTTTACATGTTTCTTCACGCACGTTTAAGCACGTGTAACTACGCACTTACTTTTTTCAAACAGAAAAACTCATTGGCCCCGTTTTGAACCCTTTGGGTCGAATGTCTGGGTACCTCCCACTAGGCCAACACGGCCATTTTGAATGTCACATAGCACGCCGTTTGAACACTGGTTCATGCGGAAATAAGGCGCAGTATACACCAAAGGCAAACTTGAAAATGTGTTGTAAACTCAACTTAATAGGTACCTATCTAAATGATGTCAAAGTGCATCGTGTGATCATAGTGAGCTCTTTAGGGGGGAAGGGGGTTCGGGGTCGGCAACGCGTGCGTGATGCCTCTGGTATTGCAAGCGCTCATAGGCTACGGTAACCGCTTACCATCAGGTGGGCCGTAAGCTTGTTTGCCACCTATGTTGTATTAAAAAAAAAAAAAAGTATGGTTAACCGTTATATTGTTTGATTCAGGTTCATTTTAGTCGTACTAAAATTGGTACATATCACTCGATAAAAAATAAGAAATAATATGCATTATTGTAAACATAGTTACAATGACTAAAAATATAAAAAATACTAATTAATATTATAATAATTCCAGAAATAAACAAATCAAATCAAATCAAATCAAAGTAATTTATTGCGTAATATAGGTTAGCTACAGTTGTTACATAATACAATACAAATTAGGAGCAGCCATATTCAGCGTTGTACGCATGCAATATACATATTTAAAAAAAATTAAGTAGGTATGTGTGAGCTTTAAATTACAATAAAATAGTGCTATTACAAAAAATGTCATTAAAATAATCATGGGTTGAATAGTAAGCCCTTTCCAATAGTAACTTTTTCAGTCTCACTTTGAATACCACAAGGCTTGAAGTATCAAGTAAAGATTTAGGTAGGTGATTGTACACACGAACAGCCATACATAGCACACTCTTGTTCAACAACACAGTTTTATTTCGGGGTAGTTTGATTTTGTGGTTATTCCGACAGCTTGGTCAACAACAATTAGGTCACTACAGTAAAAGGTGAACTCATCGAACGAGTAGAACGTCTCGATAAGCTAGATCTAGATCTCTCTCGTCTAGATCAGCGCCTAAGCATGGACTTTAAGATAGCTGGGTTAGGAACCTCGGTTACCGTTTTAGGGAGACGGCTTAAAACCCGTAACTAAGTCAGTTCATCAGTCAGTTTTGATTCTACAATAGCTTTTCTTCGCTAATTAAAATAAAATAAATAAATAAATATTCCGGACATATCACACACGGTCAGCTGATCCCAAACTAGGCATAGCCTGTACTATGGGTACCAGAGACTGATATATACAAGGTAATTCATAACATGTAGGTATACCATCCCGAAAGGGGGTTATTCTATCAACGAAAAGAAATACTATTAGCGAAAAATACATCAATATTTTCATATTTTTTTCTACAACTTTCTCAAATTAGCTGATTTTTGTATTTTTATAATCTTTAGAACTAATAACTAAACGAACAAGAAGTTCGGAATCAAGATTGCTACCTAAAACAGCTGATTTATTGAGTTTGACCTGATTAGATCCCAAAACAGCTGATTTTCGCATAGAGTTTTTTCAATGAAAAATGACGAATTTCCAAAAGTCGTAGAACAAACTTAATTGCCAATTGGGTGTAGAATAAGCCCCTTTCGGGATGCAATACATATTATGGATCACCTTGTATAATAGATAACTATTTAACACCCAGACACAGAACAAAATTAAATTAGGGCTTGGGCTATATTGAGCGATGTTAGTACATTCGGAGCGTTTGAGGAGCAGAAATCAATTAATTTGCCATATCTGCCACAATCTCAGGTCTTGCCCGAAACAAAGGCCGTTGTATCGAACGTAGGTACCTACGGGCAGGGCTGGCAATAAAAGCGGCTCTCTTAAACTTATACTCTTCCAGCATGGATCATCATCATCATCATCATTTCAGCCGTACGACGTCCACTGCTGAACATGGCCTTCCCCACAGACAGAGCGAATTCCTATCATGTGGGGGGATTTGCCCATATTCACCACGCTGGGCATGCGGGTTGGCGAGCGCAGTTAGAGCTATCGTTGTTAAAATTAGTGACGCTGCTGCCTATCCCCTAGCTTTTTTCCCTTAGTCGCCTCTTACGACATCCGCGGATAGGTAGGTATGGAGGGGCCTATTCTTTAGCCGGGGCCACCACGGCAATGATACCACCAGCATGGATAAGACATGTCTATTTCAGACGATATAATATGATATCTGAATCCAAAGTAGGTAGGAGGAAGAGGTAGGGCACAGCGAGATTTTCTCGTTCTGAATTGGAGCAGCCCGCTTGGTGAGGTACCTCCGCCTTACAGAAGATCGCAGCCAAATAACATTATTTGTTTCAAATAGTGTTGTGTTCCTGCGATGAGTAAGGTTGCTAGAGCTCTTTAGGGGTGGAGAGAGTTCGGGGTCGGCAACGCGTGCGTGATGCCTCTGGTATTGCAAGCGCTCATAGGCTACGGTAACCGCTTACCAACAGGCGGGCCGTATGCTTGTTTGCCAACTCAGTCTTATAAAAAAAAACATCCCGCGGAAGATCAATTTCACAATCAAAACGTAAACCGAAAGCTGCATATTCATAGTTACATTACTGCCTATGGCTGGCCATGTCTCATACTAAACGTTGATATAAGAAACAATTGTTTGTTTTCATAATTCACTTATTAAATACCTACATACTTTGAATACCAGGGGAATTTCACTTTTCATTCTTCAATTCAATTCAATTCAATTCATTTATTGACCATTTCGTTATAACATATAACATAGGCATGTCAGGTTTACAGTAGTTACAGTTCTTTACAAGTAACGTTCACATAATTTTACAAAGATTTTAGATAATTTATAGGATAGGTAATTTATAGTTTCTACTCCACATGCAAATCAGAAAATGAAACATTTAAATATTCCGCGACATGGTAAAATTGATGATTTTCATTCTTCATGTTCCTGTTCATCGTGAGTGAGGAGATTTCAAAAAACAAAATCTAAGCAATTGCAATAAAGTCACTGATGCTAGTGTAAAGGAAGTGAAGAATGATGACAGGGTTGATTTACAAACCTACCTAGGTACAATCGTAGGAAAAAACAGATAGATAGATAACTCTTTATTGATTACCACACAAGAAAAACTTTGAGAAACATGGCACACAAAAGGGTAAAACAATGGGCGGCCTTATCGCTGAAAGATATCTTCCAACCTTTGGATGGAACGAAACACAGCAGAGCTTCAATGGATGACGGCGTACTTACAAAAGTATAAAATAAATCCTAAAATAAAACTAAGAACATTTTACTATGAACAGGAGCGATGACATGACAAACAGATGATTAAATCACGGTGGACAGATTGTGCTGCTTCACTTTAAGTTTAAAAACATCAGTCGAGGATGACCGTCTCACTTCCTCAAGTAGAGCGTTCCAAAGTCGAACAGCTTGATTAGTTAAGGAATGGCCGTAAAAGGTACTACTGTGAACTGGAGTTCTTAGCAATAGGTTTTCTGACGACCTAAGGGGAATGGTGCAGATATACTAGGACGAGTCACTACCCACCCACTGTGACGAAGTATGCGATGCTCACCCCGGCACTACACACTCTACACAGCTAATAAATAAAACAGCGCAGATATTCCAATAAATCATACCAGGTGATAACCCTAATTCATAGCGGCATCACAAAGAGAAAGCCTAGATCTTACCGAAGATCGCGCTATACATCCTACTTTAGCATTCGAACAACATATCACGGACAATCGCAGGACACACAACTCACGAGCAAGAACCACCTATAACTCAGCAACATAAAGTCCATAATTGCATACAGTTTATGGGGTATAATGTATCGTTGTCTGTTATTCAGACTAATGATATTAGTGTGACATTAATTTGGGCATTTACTAGTCACAAGACAAACATTGATATATGGCGCTGGTAGTGCGTGGGCCGAGGACAAATATAGCCACAAGAAACCAGGCTGCCGGCGCCTCAGTTTAGCCAGCCAGGAGACATGCCGCGGTGAACGGTCTTTAGCCGCCTCAATCTAGAGTCTAGTAGAAACATCTACATTGTTCTCAGAAAGAACATTAACTAACCGGATGGCTCATGACATTGGGGCAAACTTGAGCAAGCCAGTTCTGAACTGGAGCAGGACGGCGCCAGCACCTCCGGGTGGTGCACGGGTCCGCGCAAAACCCGCACCTCTTACATGACCAGCGCCACGTCCCTCCTAACCTGCTAGCTTAGCTGCTAAGCTATTCTTGAAAAAATCGAAATGTCTTTGCCTGCTGCAGAGAGACATAGCTGCGCCGAATATGCTTCCTGCGTGAATGCATTCTAATTTGTTCAAGCATTTAATAATAGCAAATAATAAAGTGGGCGCCTTCAAACTACAAACTATCTAATTGGAAGCCGATAAACGAGTGAAAATGTGCGGCTCTCGATAGATATGTAATCAAATAGATCAATTTCTTATAACGTAAGTTCCACGTACAGGAATGGGAGTCAAGTTTGAAGAAGGCATGTTTCTTTTGACGCTAAAAATAAAGTTTGTAATCAAGCATTTAAGTGCTGAAAGGAAAAAGGAATTATAAAATAAAGTTTATGGAAACTTATTAAAAAAAAAAATTATAGAAGTTTCGAATCAAACTTTTGTACAACTAATTTTTTTACCAACTTTTCAAAACAGTTCTTAAAAACAGACTAAGATTACGCTTCATATCATATAATATTCCGTTATTGCTGTTTATGAATTTACGCCTGTATTTACAAAATTTATTTATTACTCGCTTCCGCCCGCGGCTTCGCCCGCGTTGTACCTACATAAAAAGTAGCCTATATGCTATTCTAAGATACCTTAGCTAGTTTTACAGTGAACATTAACAAAACCATAACTAACATAATAAAATTATATCGGTGAACCGAGGCTCGCGGGCCCGCGGCGTCTGATGAACTTCTGACGTATTATAACTTCTACCCACAGATGCTGTACGAAACCTAGATAACTTTAGTACCTAATGCCTTGAGGCTAGTCTTGCAGGCAGTACAGGGCCGGGTTACTGTTGTTAGTATGGGAAACCAGGGTTTAAAGATGATTCTTCCTGTAGTGTCACTGGTTTTTTCTTGGTCATCCTGTCTTTGATCAGTGACCAGGTTGAGGTATGGTGGCCCTGAAAAGGGCCTATGACCTTCGATGAAAGAATCAGTGTAGTGAAATGATTAAAGTGCGCCTCTTAGAGGCTCCTTTCGTGCACATGTCTCATGTCTTCGAATTTTTAGGTTCTAAGACATGCCGGTTTCCTCACGATGTTTTCCTTCACCGTTTGAGAGCATAGCGCACATAAATTTTCCGAATGGAAAATCCATTGGTGCACGACAGGTTTCGAACTCACGACCTGTGGATCGGAAGGCTCTACCACCCCTCCACCAGTGCTCTCCAGATACATACTCTACAGATGATTTAAAATGACAAATAAGTAAGAATAAAAATTTGGCATGTACACCACTAAATACATCTGCATAAAAAGTGGGACGAATTGGAAAGGAAAATAATTCAGATTCAGAGTCATTTATTGCGAAAATGGGTTACAAAAAGATGTCAAATTAGAATAGATCTGCCATAGTCAGCTTCAGAGCATGCAATACAATTAGGTACCAAATAGAAAATAGAAACAAATTATATTATTTAACAAAATTTAGAAGAAAAGAGTCGCACAATTATTATTATTTAAAAAAATCACTTTTCTGTTTTGTCAACTCGTACGGAACGAGACGAGTTTTTCAGTACCTAAGAGATGACAAATAATACCGCTTTTCGCTATCACAGTCTTTTTTTTCAGAATAATCTGCTAAAACCTATTGAATGACAAGCTTATTTTTCGAAAAAAAATAAGTAGAATCGTGAACTAATGTTCTTTCTCAATTAGTACCTATTAAAAATATTTTTTTCCGCCTTAGGGTCTACAAGCCGACGCTGTTTTTGATTCCAACCGTACCTACAAGTAAATAAGCTTGAGTTTCAATTGTTAAGCTAATAAGTCAATTCGCAGCCACTCTATTAGTATTTGCCGATTCACATCTCGTGGAAGAATATTTCTCCTTCCATCCCCCGTTTTACAATAACAATTTAATGTTTTGCGTGCAGTTTTACGCGTAAGTGCCTGCCGCAATTTCTAATGGACTCACGTATTAAAACCAATTTTCACATCGTAAGCAATAAACAAATAATAAGTGGATGCAGTTACCATGGCTAATTGTAAACCAACAACATTAAATTGATGGGCCGTTAGCAGGACATAACCGACACCAATGAGCACAGCTGCGCCAATTTATGGCAAGTCCAAGACAGAAGATTGTGGAGGTTCATACCGGTTCGTACCCACACTCTGCTCCTCGCGCTGCCGCGATATTACCCTAGGCTGCCATCACTGCTTTAGTCATCACTGCGATACTCATCGCTAGGCCCCGAATTCGACTTAAGACTTTAGGCAATCGTCCTAAGGTAGGACTAATAGGTAGGTAGGGTAGGTAATATACTGCCGCTCTTTTGACTCTCGCACAAAAAAAAACACAAAAAAGCGTTAGGCATGAAGACTACTGTGCCACACTACTGTCCGCCTTCTTCCACTCGCCGAGAGTGTGGTAGTTGTTACTCATGTATAATTATACCTCAAATCATTCACATAAAACTAAGGTAATTCCTGCCGAGAAACAGAAAATCTCCTTAATATCTCAAGATAAGGGTGTAAGACTATGTCTACCATTAACTATGTAGACCAATTGTCTTTCTAAGGGCTTGTTACTGCCAGGAACTTTTCTGTAAATCTCACACATTTCTGCAGGCCCTTTAGGTAGTTATGTCCACCATTTCTTGTATTTGCGTTATTGGGACAGTACGTAGCGTTGTAGCTAGCGGGCATGTTATGGACGAGCAAAACGGAGCTCCGCTCGTGAAATGTACCAGTTATTAAATCGAGGATAATACCATGTCTGCAATTGGCCGCACGCCTCCCAATTTCAAATCCGACAATTTGAAACGATAAAACTGAAGGCCGAACGATCTCCGAGACAAAGAGGACAAATCAATGCAAGGTGCCATTTTGTTACCAGCTATTGGCTAAGCGTGTGATCAATGGGATTGGACGATTTGAAAACTGTGTTTGTGTTTTGAGGGCATTCATCAAGAGAGTCCCAAACAAGTCGGGTTCCGCAAAGGACTTAGGTTGAAGTACTGTAGACCACATCCAACATCGAAGGTCATCGACATAGCTCTCAGAATATGGCAGTGGGCGGGCCATATACGTTGCATAACCGATATCCGTTGGGGCATGGAATATAAAAACACGTACCTACCTATTTCGAGTGACAGCGTAGTGACTTATATCCTCATTGGAACACAGCTGAAAATGGCGTAGCAGTAAATGATCTGTCTTTTGCCATTGCTAGAAGCTCATTATTTATAGAAACTATCAAGAACAACCTTTTCTGTACCAACAAATATCATAATCTCATGCAAAGATGACCCAACAAATCATTCAAGAATTTCTCCATTCAACAGTATAGCCCAGACTGTTCCACATATTTCAATCCAGTCATTGAGTCGTCCATGTCGATGTCGACGTCGCTATAAGCAGTTGTCTAATTTATACGCTCATTGTGGCAACGAGGAGCAATTCATGTAGACCTGGGACGACCTACCTTTTGGATTCAAAAAATGCTATACTTTACGTTAGAGCTAAGCCAATACCATCCTCCTAAAAAACTATTTATGGCAGAATCACCTCTCCCACGTGGCACTGCTTCGTCAGGAGAGTGATCTTTTAAAATGTATATAATTTAAGTTTTAAGTCTTACTAACCCAAATTTTAAGTGCTTTTTTCGTGTATTTTACTAACAAACTATGGATCCATTTGTTGTCCAAAATAATATAAATATATGGTTGAGCTATCTATAGATCGTTTGTAACGGTCTTTAGATGGCTCAACTGTTTCTTGTGTATTTTGTAAATATTAACTTGTATTAGTTTTAAGTTTATTTCTGTAAACAAAGTATTTTTTATGAAATATATATATATATATACATATATATATTTTTCAAAAATCAAAAATCATAAAACAATTTAACATATATATATATATATATATATATATATATATATATTCTTTTATTTAGCCAGCTTTTTTTTCACACTCTTAGAGTGTCTTTTATTGTTTTGTTCTTTGAACTTTGTGATATAATTCATTCACTCGGCACATCGTTACAACTGCCTATACAATAAAGCAGATAAACTACTAGAATTATTGGATCAGATCGTGGCATTATTTGCAATCTGTGGTTTTTCGTTTTGTTTTCGAACTGAATGATACTTTCTACGAGTGACTAATCGTAAAGACAAACCCTAGAACACTGGTAGGTATACCAGCTCTTCTGAGTTCGGACCTACTATTATGTATAATAATTTTATTATATAGGAAGTCATGATGTAGTAGTAGAATCAGTGTTGGAAGGCCCCCCACCCGATGGACCGATGACATTGTAAAGGTTGCGGGAAGTCGGTGGATGGAAAAGGCTCAAGCAAGACCGTTCGTCGTGGAATTCTTTGGGGATGCCTATGTCCAGCAGTGGACTTCTACAGGTTGATGATGATGATATGTAACTTTATTTGTGGAAATAAATCATCTTTATCTTTATATAGTAGAAGATATTCTTTGTTGTTTGATTTCAGCCTGGCTATGGCATCTTAGGCCTTTGTCTACCTATAGGTACATACAAAGATTGTATACCTCTAAACAGATAAATAACACCCAACAGTTATATATACATAGTTCTGGCCCCACACTAGGATTCCTGGGCATCCGAAACTACGAGTGGTACCACAACACCCAGACCGAAACAAATATTGCAGATCACGTAAACGTTTTACCCGCAGCGGGAATCGAGCACATATTTACTTTTTTTTTTAATTAACATATTTATAATATTAATGGGGACTAATGCTCAATCCAACTAATATTATAAATGCGAAAATTTGTGAGGATGTTTGTTGTTCAATTACGCCGTAACGGCTCAACCGATTTCGTTGAAACTTGGAATAGTTAAAGTTCTTTACCTAGAATAGCATAAAGGCTACTTTTTATGTACCTAGGTACCACGCGAGCGAAGCCGCGGGCTGAAGCTAGTAACATTATAAATTATGAGGACCCCACCTGATCAGCATCTTAGAACCTTCTAATCAGTTTACGATGTCTATAAAAGATCTAAACTACCCCATATGAACAAATTGTTATACTTATTTATGCAAATTAACAACTTGAATAAAACTACTTAAACTGGGCTTATCTAAAAAAGAGTAGGCACCACATAGCGGTGAATTAAATGTTTTCAAGCAGAGACGTAGCTTTATTCCTTCTTTTTAAATCCACAAAAGTTCCAAATGGTTGGGTGCCTGCTAGTAACTTCAACAACTGTTCACTTCCTTAGGAGCCGTATTGGGTGATGCCTCGACTTTCAATCCGGATCTCGATCATGTCCAAAGATTTTTGAAACCTTGAGAAAACCAGTTATTTTTTTTGCTTTAACTATTGATTTCATGCAAATTAATTTCATGGAATGCAAAGTGTGGGCATGTGTCAAATGATATAATGTTTGCACTCCTCTGACTACCCTGTTAAGGTGAGTGACTGTTTTTTTAAATATTGTGTTAGACAATAGCATTAGGTACCTAAATCCAAGACACTTTAAAAAAAAATGCTTAGTTTTTAAGATAATCGATATTTTCTTATATGTCGCTTACGTCGATTACTTTCGAGCGCCTTCTAACGCTTGCTATCTCTTTCCGCATTCAATTATAGTACGTAGCGCTGTCACTTTCTTCACTCCGCCCACTCGAAAGTTTATTATGATTCTCATAGCGCCTTAAGATATCTTCATAGATCTGAGTGCTTGGAGATCCGGGATGATAATATCTACCATGCTGGTTTTCTTTTATTTTCCGTGTAAAAGTCAAAAAGTCCGTCACTAGCATTCTAGTTTACCTTTGAAATAGAACAAACATCCAAAAATTCTAGTCAAGTCTGCGCTATGTTACGGCGGATACAAAACGGCCGTCATTTATCAAGAAACCAAGACATTCCTCGATGGAAGTGGACGGTTAACAATATTTATGTCGTGTACCAACGTTTTATATCTAGCAATGATCTCTCTTCAATTAAACATTCAAATATTACTGAGCCATAAACATCAACCATTCTATATCAAATAATAAAGTCATTTGAGATTTACGAGGCTGCTTTTCGCCACATAAACTTGACATGTAGTTTATCTGGTCGATTGGACCACAGTTCTCGAACTACAGTTTACAGTTACAGTTTCCGGAGGAGGTAGGGCACAGCGAGATTTTCTCGCTCTAAATTGGAGCAGAGGTACCTCCGCCTTACAGAATATCGCAGCCAAATAACATTATGTTTCAAATAGTGTTGTGTTCCTGCGGTGAGTAAGGTTGCCTGTGCTCTTTAGGGGGGGGGGGGAGGGGTTCGGCAGGCAACGCATTAGCAATGCTCCAGGTGTTGCTAATGTCAATAGGCGACGGTAACCACTTACCATCAGGAGGGCCGGAAGCCTGTTTGCCTCCGTATAACATAAAAAAAAAAACTAGCTTCCACCCGCGCCCTCGCCCGCTTGGCACCCGAATAAATGGTAGCCAGACAAAAATATATATACAATGTTATTTACAACTAACTGACCTACTCGCAACTCCGTCCGCGTTTTCAGGTATGTTCCTACTTCGACTCTTGTCACTTCGTACACGTTAGTTATTCATTTACAATTACCTACTGAAGACATTCCAGAAAAAATGCTAACATTTCTAAAATGTTCAAATTTAGTCAAGTGTTCGTTGCAACCGTTTTCTTTACAATCTTCGATCCTTAAGGCATAGGCTGGCTTGAACGAATTGTGGTTTCTCTCAGTCCCAAGCTAACTCCAGCACAATTGGGTCACTTGATTAAAACACCATCAGTTATCAAGAGGTACAGTTTAACTTGTGCGTAGCTAGACAAAAATATACATATATACAATGTTATTTACAACTAACTGACCTACACGCAACTCCGTCCGTGGTTTCAGGTATGTTCCTACTTCGACTCTTGTCACTTTGTACACTTGAGTTCTTGATTTTCCAACCCCGTGTTAAGTGTGTACGGAAGCCTTAGGGCGTGATACCAACTCACAATTACTTTATTTCGAAATGGATTTCCCTCTGAAAATTAACTCTTAAACCTCAGTAAAAACTATTATTTAATTATTCTGTGGTAAAGCTATGCTATCCCGAAAGAGGCTGTATCGAGTTATAACGCACACCCTCAAATTTCAAACTCAAAATTGACTTTGTTCAGCTGAGGTAAGGATCATTTTGAAACGAATTTTATATGACAAAATTATCAAGGATATATCGCATGCCGTTTGAACACGCTAACATTCTAATTCTCTACCCAGATTAACATTAGAATTGGTGTACCTACTTGCTTAATTACTTGTCGTATCACTGAATCTTTCTTAGTCATCCTGTATTAGGTCAGTGACCAGATTATGTACCTGCTTATGCTACTGGATTGAAATCCACGAATTTTTGATCATAGGAGTGTTGGTTCAGTTCTTATGACTTTCAATGAATCCTACATTTCTATACTACCTTTCCATACTAACGGCGTACCAGCGCTGTCACACCGTATACATTGTGTGCACAATGCCACGCGTGCCTCGTCTGATTTACCGACCGTTTGAATGCCCATACGGTGTGAATGCGCCTTCGATTTATGAGCTCCGAAGACCCGATGGAGTCGTCTACCGATGTCACATTGATAGTTATAAGCTTCAAAGTAAATAGAGTTTTATTTAACAAAGCATAAGGATCAAATTGACGATCTGAATTTATGCCTGTACATCGTCACTTTGGTCCATATTTGGGATTTTGTTAGAACAAGTTGAAGTGGCAATAAACTTCTACTAATATTATAGTAGCCTACCTATATGGAATAGAATAAATAATAAAGATGACATGAGTAAGAAAGAAATGGGTATGGAGATGACGGCTAACAGAAGAGAATGACCCCTCATAGTGTGAAACAAAGGCAGTAACATGATGATGATTATGACGAAGTGGCAATGAACAGGTCACCAACAAAAGATATAGACGCGCCTGTTATGTTATGTTAAAGTTTTGCTTTCTATGTTGTTGTTTAGTGTGTTTTGACGCTTTCACACTGTCATTTTTGTTATTTATTTATTTACAATTACCTACTGAAGACATTCCAGAAAAAATACTAACATTTCTAAAATGTTCAAATTTAGTGAATTGTTCGTTGCAACCGTTTTCTTTACAATCTTCGATCCTTAAGGCATAGGCTGGCTTGAACGAATTGTGGTTTCTCTCAGTCCCAAGCTAACTCCAGCACAATTGGGTCACTTGATTAAAACACCATCAGTTATCAAGCGGTACAGTTTAACTTGTGCGTTGTATTCAAGTGATTAGCGCACGCCAGTCCCGTTCAACCGTGTCAACTGTTCGCCGTATTTATGGAGCGCAACTTTGTCGGTTCCACAGTCATACTTTGTTTGAAACAGCTTTTGAAAGTCGCTTCTTCCGAAATCTTACAATATATTTTCCTAGCACTAGATTGCCTGCCAATGTGACTACAACATCTCAACTCACATCCTACTTATATTATAAATGCGAAAGTTTGTGAGGATGTTTGGATGGTTAGATGTTTGGATGTTTGTCACTCACGCCTTTGGAAGTTTTTCGGAGGAGGTAGGGCACAGCGAGATTTTCTCGCTCTAAATTGGAGAAGCCCGCCTTACAGAAGATCGCAGCCAAATAACATTATTTGTTTTAAATAGCGTTGTGTTCCTGCGGTGAGTAAGGTTGCCAGAGCTCTTTAGGTGGGGGAGGGATTCGGCAGGCAACGCATAAGCAATGCTCCAGGTGTTGCTTATGTCAATAGGCGACGGTAACCACTTACCATCAGGAGGGCCGTAAGCCTGTTTGCCTCGGTATAACATAAAAAAAAAACGCCGTAAAGGCTCAACAAAAAAAGATTTTAATGAAACTTGGAATATAAAGAGTTCTTTACCTAGGCTATTTTTAATTTAGGTACCACACGAGCTAAGTCGCGGGCGGAAGCTAGTGGTGTCATAAAAACCCTTCGACTACACTATACCAGCCAGTAGCCAGGATGACAGTCTGTCATGGCTATAGTGCCATTTGGGAAAACTGATGCAGTTTGGAATTAATTTGCATTCGTCTGCTATCTTTTGTACTGGAAACATGTTCCATACTAATATTTGTACCTACAAAAGGTATGGTTATAGCGTCATCTGGACCACATATAATTTCCTCATTTAAATAGATTAACCCTAGTATTCTTAGTCATTAAAAAGTTTTCACTCCACTCATACTGACATTATTATCTTACAAATATCTGTGATTTTTTTTAAATTTTCCTTTGAGCTTATCTCTGGTTTTTGGTCGATAACAGAAACTACAACATCCATAAGTAAATAATTTATCAGAGACATTTAATTTGATATTACTTCCAGCATAATATACTTAATCATTTAATAAAATTTACTTCATAATTTATATGACTTTATATTCCGTGAGATGGTTTAAACCAATCATAAGGAAGCCTAGGCTTAACATATCCCCGTCTCTTTTTATCAAATGAAGAGAAAAAGTGACAGGGAATAAAGTCTGGGTGATAATTTAAGCCGTTTCACGGGTAATATGGGCAATAAATGATAGGCCTATCTGAATGAGACACCATTAGAGGCTTCGTCGAGGAAGACAGGGATAGCTGAGAATCTTCTACAGTTCTTCTTCTTCTTCTTGTTCTTGGCGTCTTCCGGCAGAAAGTTCCAGATAATGAGGTCTTCGTCTGCTGTAGCCGTTGCTGGAAATAGTAACATCGTGATAAAAGGGTCCTAAATAGGTTGTCAAGTTGCCAGAATAGTACATTATGGTTTAAGTGTGTAACGTTGTGTATCATTCAACGTTTTTCAACACACTTGAGAATAAAATAATACTAAAAATAACTCATAAAACGAGTTGTTATTTTTTTTCGCAATGGCGGGAAAAATTCGTCAGTTTTCCTATGCGCGCATCTTACAATGGCGATCGGCCATAGACTAAAATAATGAGTTTTTTTTTACTTTGGCGCACGATCTTTTTTTTTTATCGAAACTTTTTAAAGAACAAAGCAACTCAACCAATAAACTAAAATCACACGTTTGTGAATAATAGCAACGAAAAAGTCACAGTTTGATTACAGGTATCATTATGTGCCTAATTGCGGGGAAATTAGAGCCACTTTATGAGCAAGTGTGTTGAAAAAATAATTTGTGTCATAATTTTACACCGTGCCATCTACCCCGGGACCGGGTCAGAGTCACCGGGGTGGATGGGAATAAGTCGGTATATCTAAGGTCATCGGTCGTGCGCTATTTGCCATAGGTCAAGTAGAAAAAAACGATGTTCATTATAACACTGAAACAATGATAAATATGATAATAACATCCATTGTCCTGACCCCATACTTAGATACTGGATAGATGTATTGTATCAACAAGCGTAAATTAAAAAAAAATTGATGCTTTGTGTTTTCAATAAATGTAAATATTGACTTTGGCTTTGTTTTAAGTTGGGTCTTCCTTGGTTGGGTATTCGTAGCGCTTAGTAAGATTGCAGTCGCTAATTTAATTCCTAAAAAATAGATTTAGCAGTCAAATGGCTCACGTTTCTAGAGAGATCTTCACGACTGCACTGTATTTACAACGTCTTTCATTTGAAATAAGAAGAAAATCCGAGCTTACCAAGTTTTGTGCCATCAGGGCTGAAGATCATGGTCCTCACGCGGTCCAAGCCAGAGCGCCCTTGACCCCACTGGTCCACCACCGTGTCGGGGTCACTCATCACCACCAGTTGGGAACAAGCCTTATGCGGCGATGTGGCTCTGCCTGGAATTTCAGCAAATATTGTTCTTTGATGTTTTTTTAGTTAGCTAAGAATATTATAAAGACGAAAGTTTGTGAGGATGTTTGGATGTTTGTGGTTCAATAACGGCTAAACGTCCTAACGCATTTGGATGAAATTTGGTACAGTAATAGATTATAGTCTGGAATAGCATAAAGGCTACTTTTTATGTAGCTACCACGCGAGCCATGCCGCGTGCGGAAGCTAGTATTATATAAATACTCTTGAATCGCGCGATTACACGATTCCATGTTTGTATTCCCAATTTATTTTCTCTATTATCCGAAGAGAACTGTTAGCAATAATATGTTATGTACGCGATATGATTGATCATATCGCATACTCAAAATTTGACTTTATTCAGAGGACATAAGGATAGTTTTATCGCTTCTTAACGAATATTAACAGCTGCTGGGCTTTGCGGTGAACTTTAAAGGCCCTGTAAAGGGGCTCCACAAATAAAGTGGCGATCACAATAGGCCAGTTGTGGCCGCAGTGACACAAAAGCCGCTAAAAGTTAATAAAAAAAAATGAAAAAAAAAACGAATATTAATAATCAATTATTAAGTTAGGTAGGTTAAGTGCCTATTTCACCATCGCCGATTATTGACGAATAAAAATAGTATTCTCACTTTTTGTTAACATGTGAAAGAGGGTAATGGTATTTTTGATCTGTCTCGAGGCAATAATCAGAGATGTTGAAATAGGCACTAACTCGAAGAAAATATTTCACACCTGCATCCCATAAACTCAGCACCAGTTCACCAGTCCGATGGCTGAACAGCATCGCGTCCAGGCTGTGGGGCGTCCGGCCTAACGTGGTCTCCTTGACCCTGGCCGACGGCGCGTCCCAGAGAGCGAAGCGAGCGTGGAGGGTCGAGGTCACTGTGCCGATACCGAGGAGTGCACTCCGCCAGGGGTGCCAGGTCAGAGCCTGTGAAATTAAGTATATTTCGGAGTTTCCCCAACTTTGTAGAACAATAAAATTATAGAGATTGTAGAACAATCGTTCCTCGTGGGAAAGAAACGGTGTTCAAAGTCAAAGGTTTTTATTTCAATAAAATCACTAGGATCACTTTGAAACGTCTTAGAAACTAGGTGAAGGTATGCCTGTTCCTGTTCACACGCTATGTCTAAGACGTGATCTTAGTCCACGGAGACGATATTTTGATTTTGCTTTATCAGGCATTTTTTATTTATAATCTTCTAGCTTCCAACCACGGCTTCCCTTGGTAGCCGGATAAATAGTAATTTACTTCCAATCCGTTCAACGGTGGCGTATATGAGTAATTAAAATCTTTACCTAATTTCTTGCTGTATGGGAGTGTGTACTATTGACAATTGCCGTGCTTGTGACATGATCAGCATAATGCGTTGCCTACCCCGAGATGGCTTCATATTTTTTGGGGAAACCAGTGTACTTAATACCTTTACCGTCCGGACTGAGTTTAGAGGTCCAAGGAAGGCCAGAAACGTAGTATCACATGATTATCATTATCATTAACCTGACGACGCAGTGTTGGAAGGCCCCCCACCCGATGGACCGACGACATTGTTAAGGTTGCGGGAAGTCGGTGGATGGAAAAGGCTCAAGACCGTTCGAAATGGAACTCTTTGGGGGAGGCCTATGTTCAGCAGTGGACTTCATCAGGCTGATGATGATGATGATGATGATGATCATCATTAACTGCGGTTATGAATTTCGCACGAAGAAATTTTCTTACTACTAGTACCTATTATAGGTACCTACTAAAAATATAAAACCAAAAACTATAATAGTTTGGGCAATCTGTTTCAACTATGGGAAATCCAAGGGCATACCTTGACGGTCCAATCGGAGTTTAGACTAGAGTACAGCTCCAACGAAGGCCAAGTGAGGAGCATCACAGAATCTCCGTTTACTGCAGCAGCGGCTACGTATCTCGCGTCTGGAGACACCCTCACAACTAGTATGGCCGCGTGGACTACCCGGCGCCATTGAATAATCTGAGCCTTCCGGGATAATGATACGAGCATGCCTCGGGAACAGCCTCTGTAACAATCATCATCATTTCAGCCGTACGACGTTTACTGCTGAACATGGCCTCCCCCACAGACAGAGCAAATTCCTTATCATGTGGGGGAATTTGCCCATACTCACCACGCTGGGCATGCGGGTTGGCGAGCGCAGTTAGAGCTATTGTTGTTAAAATGAGGGACGCTGCTGCCCATCCCCTAACTTTTTTCCCTCAGTCACCTTTTACAACATAGGTAGATATGGAGGGGCCTGTTCTTCAGCCGGGGCCACCACGGCTAACAATATAATATTCTGAAGGATAGCGCATCAGCGTTCCACTAGATCTGGAATTTATCCAATCAGCCGTTTACATCTTTTACTGGAATAAAAGCAGGCTTTGGGCCCTACCATGACGTCTTATGGCCATTCAAATGCAAGGCTGTCAGCACTATTATACACGAATTTGAACCATAACTCTTTGAGACTGTCAACTTCCCTGAGACAAAATCGTAAATTTAGAATGTACCCACTTACGTAATAAAGGAGTTCCCCGTAGGGCTCCAGTCCACGGCCGTGATGGAACAAATTTGATCGTCCACCAAGCACTGACAGCTGCTACCCACCACCCACTTGCTCAGCGCGTTGTCGTGGATCTCAACCATTTTCATGTTCGTCCCTAGCTGAAATAATAATACGTATACTCATAAAGCTTTTGGAGGAGGTAGGGCATAGCGAGATTTTCTCGCTCTAAATTGGAGCAGCCCGCCTAGCGAGGTACCTCCACCTTACAGAAGATCGCAGCCTAATAACATTATTTGTTATGTTCCTGCGGTGAGTAAGGTTGCCAGAGCTCTTTAGGGGTGAGGGGTTCGGCAAGCAACGCATTAGCAATGCTCCAGGTGTTGCTGATGTCAATAGGCGACGGTAACCAGTTACCATCTAGAGGGCCGTAAGCCTGTTTGCCTCCGAATAATATTAAAAAAAAAGCTTTTGTGGCTTTCATATTAATTAAGGTTGCTATGTATTTTAACATAGGTAGATGTAAGTGGAAGTTTGTGGATAGAGAAGGCCCAGACCATTCGTCGTGGCTCTCTTTGGGGGAGGACTGTGTCCAGCAGTGGACTTCCTCAGGCTGAGGATGATATATTTCACCAGCTTTCTTATACAGGACAGCCGTATTTGACGGCCGTGGGAATCCTTCTTCATATTATCTCAGTAATTACTAAAACAGCCGTATTGGCTTAGCATTTAGGAAACTGTCTTCATTCTATCTAATAGTATCTTTCCTAATAAACAACATGTCCATTGTCCATGCGGGCGAGATCCGGCTGCGACGCAAGCGGTGCGATTTCGATTCCCACTGCGGGACAAATACTTGCATGATCTGCAAATATATGCTCCGGGTCTGGGTGTTGTTGTACAATGGTACTCGTAGTTTCTGATACCCACGATCCAGGGATTCCTAGTGTAGGGTCAGGACTATGTATGACTATTGGGTGCTATTATTATTGTGATACACAACGTAAACAAACACCACTTCCATTACACACAAACACACTTTATAATCATTCCTCCCCCACCCCTCCCTGGCCTCACTCTCACACATACTCACACACATCTGTAAGTACACGCTTATTGATGCCATACAACATCTTATAAGACATCAATTCGTCTTTAATATTTTATTTTTATTTAATCTTTTTAAACTTAATATTTTTTATTTTTATTTTTAGTTATTTCATCTTTTATTCTATTTTGTCTGTTATGTTAAAATGAGCTTAGCCGGCTACGAGTGCTGACGACACACGTCCACCACATCACACCACGTAGACACCTAAATCACAAGTGTTTCACTTAGTTTAGGTGTCAAAGAACCATAATTAAGAACCTTTTACAATTATCTATTATTTTAATAATGTTGGGATTTTTGGCCTCCAAAATACAAGTTTTTAACTTAATTTGGAGGTCCGTAGTCCATAATATTGTTATTATTATTTTTTCTCAATTGTACTTAAAACCTAAGACTAGCTCAAATAAACATTTTTTATCTTTATCTTATCTTTTGTTATCTTTTTTAAGTTTACCATTGGGTGTTATTATTATCTTTTTAACTTTACCGCCAGCAGTTCGCCTCGCGGGTCGAACTTGCAGCACTGTATGTCGTACTCCGTGAATCCCTCGCTGATGAGATTCTGCGTGCGCCAGCTCCACTTGTGGTAGTTACGCCCGAGAGCTGCCACAAGGATGTTCTCGTTACTCCAGTCCAGTAGCTCTGGAACTGAAAGAACAGTACGCTTTTAAATAAAGAATGAAGGTAACTTTGTGGTGGTTGGCTGGCGTTCAGCCTTAGTCACAGAATTACTGCTTGAGTCTAAAAGTCGCGACGGAATCCCAAATTCAAGAAATGTTTGAGACCTAGCCCGGTATTTATAGTCAAGTGTAATTATTAACTCGTCGTGATGAAAATTTCAAATAATATAATTTGGCAGCCATCGCGATGAGAGTAGTGATAGTCTGATGTCAGTATGAGGAGAGTGAAAAAATATATTTACGATAAAGAATAGAAGGGGATATGCTGAAGTATATAATGTAGGTAGTGCCCAAGTATTTGAGACACAGCTTCATCTTGTCGACTTGTCTTTCTTTTTTTTTTTATACAACAGACGTGGCAAACAAGCTTACGACCCACCTGATGGTAAGCGGTTACCGTAGCCTATGAGCGCTTGCAATACCAGAGGCATCAAGCACGCGTTGCCGACCCCGAACCCCCTTCCCCCCTAAAGAGCTCTGGCAACCCTACTCACCACAGGAACACAACACTATTTGAAACAAATAATGTTATTTGGCTGCGATCTTCTGTAAGGCGGAGGTACCTCCCCAGGCGGGCTGCTCCAATTCAGAACGAGAAAATCTCGCTGTGCCCTACCTCCTCTCATAATTATTACTCTTACATTGTAGAACTCAAACAAAATATCGAGGATGATGATATATTATAACGCTTACACTCGGGGCTTCGCTCGCGTGGTACCTTGATAAAAAGTTGCCTATATTCTAAGTTAAGAACTCTATCTATTTCAAGTTTCATCGAAATCAATTGAGCTGTTGCGGCGTGATTAAACAACAAACAACTAAACATCCTTACAAACTTTCGCATTCACAATATTAGTGAAATGTAAGATACATTGGGGTTCGATTCCCGCACTGGAAAAATATTTGTGACTAACACAGATGTTTGTTCTGTGTCTGGGTGTTTAATATATATCTATTATGTATATCAGTCTCTGGTACCCATAGTACAGGCTATGCCTAGTTAAGGATCAGTTGACCGTGTCATGTTGATATGTCCGTAATATTTGACTGGCCTCATAGCTCAGTTAGTAGTAACTCTGCCTTCTGCGCTAGAGGTCGCGGGTTCGATCCCCGCACTGAACAAACATTTATGTGATAAACACAGATGTTTGTTCTGTGTCTGGGTGTTTTATATTTATCTATTATGTATATCAGTCTCTGGTACCCATAGTACAGGCTATGCCTAGTTTGGGATCAGTTGACCGTGTGAATATGTCCGGAATATTTATTTATTTATATTTATTTATTATTATATTTGAAATGAAATGACTTAAAAAAAACCATTATTATTGGTGATTTTACTTACAAGCAGCATAACTGTAAGTGGGCAAGTCCAGAATACTGTCAGCTGAAGATAGGTAGCATTTCTTCCTGGGAATGCAAGGCCAGGGCGGCACACTCCTGCTCTGCTCCTCCTTCGAGTCATGGACCTTCAGCGGCTCCAGCCCGAAGGCCTCGTCTAAGTAGTTCATGTATCGCTTCTGTTGTAGGTACTTTGTATACTGAAATGCATGAAAACAGTTTCCGATGAACGAATCTAGAAAACAATGGTTGTAGTCGACAACTATGTTGTAGTCGAGTAGGTAGGTCCTTCGGTACTGGCTAGGAATAAAGAAAAATTGAGCGTTCGGAGTAAGATTTCCTTGGGTTGGGATACATATGCGTTTAGGTAAGTATAGTGTAGTAAGGTTGCCAGAGCTCTTTAGGGGGGAGGGGTTCGGCAGGCAACGCATTAACAATGCTCCAGGTGTTGCTGATGTCAATAGGCGACGGTAACCACTTACCATCAGGATGGCCGTAAGGCAGTTTGCCTCCGTATAACAAAAAAAAACCAGCTAGATGATTGATGTACGATTTGCGTAATGTATCTAGAAAACACTGGGTTAGAAGACCGGAAGACCAGGCTTAGTGGGCCGTCTTGGGAGAAACCTGCGTCCAGCAGTGGACTTTAATAGGTTGATGATAATGCTAATGGGATCCATAAAATGGGTTTGTTTTTCATGTGGTTTGACGCAGATTTACACAACTTTTCTCGAGAAAATCAATGAAAGACCAAGATCGTATGGGAATGCATGGACGTTACATTGGTTGATTGATGCAAAGAGGTTCTTGTTGAAACACTTCAAGTAGAAACACTTGTGACCTAGCCTGAAGCAAGATCGAAGCAACCTCTGACCTGCCGGAAAATCAGCCGACAAGATAGATAGATAGATAGATAACTCTTTATTGATTACCACACAAGAAAAACTTTGAGAAACATGGCACACAAAAGGGTAAAACAATGGGCGGCCTTATCGCTGAAAGCGATATCTTCCAGGCAACCTTTGGATGGAACGAAACATAGCAGAGCTTTAATGGATAGCGGCGTACTTACAAAAGTATAAAATAATACTTAATCCTAAAATAAAACTAAGAAAAAGAAACACATTATACCTAGGTACATAACATCCGAATACATATAATACCTACGCTTAAATAAACTAATACATAATCTAAAACATATATATTTTACTATGAACAGGAGCGAAGACATGACAAACAGATGATTGCCAACAATTGATTGAATGAATTTGATTGACAAGATTGCCAACGATCACCTATCGATTCGATTAGTAAGTTGAAAGGGATTACCCAAATGTCATCGTTGCGGAGATCGCATCGGGCTCCCCACATGATGCGTCGGCGCATTTCTGGGAAAGATTCCCGCGGTGCCACGAACCGATCCACCCGGGGTCGCGGCGCATTCAACTGAAACAAAGTTTTTACCAGGCTAGCACCACAAATAACCCGATTATACGGAACCACCGAGGGAGTACTGTGAAACACTAGTTACTTTTCTAGCAACATTAGTCGAAATACCTGGAATATAGGAAAAAGAGTGCGGCGGTTGTTAATGCGCGTTCCTCGGACCAGCGACTGTGTTCTGCGAAGTTGCTCACTGGACTCTGCAGCCTTCCCAGAATCTGAGCAGTGGAGTGAGTACGCATCGTTTAGACTCAAAACGCGTGAACATTATAATTTATCATTTTCTGGTGTTTTTAGTTTACTTGATACAGAAAAACTATCAGTCAAGAGCGAGCTGCATATTTATCAAGGGTTCAGTTTAATTTTTTTTTGTTATTTTATGAAATACGCAAATTAACGAGAAATTGATATTTGGGTTGCACGGTTGCATTGTAGAACAACTCCAGTAGCCGAAATTTGAATAATCCTAACCATACTGGCTGTAATAAGAATTAATAATGTGAAAGTGTGTTTGTTTGTTAATTGGTTTGACCTTCTATTACGTAGTAAGGGAGAAATGGATTAACGTGATTTGTGGCATGAGAGTCGGAAAGGACAAAAGGTATTTTATTCGGATTATCATAAGAACGGATCCGCGGCCGGAAGCAAGCATTTTTATAAATTTTTGGGTTTAGAAGAATGTTCATCGAGAAAGTACTAATGGCTTCTTTGCCAGTTAAGCTTAATAAATTTACGGATCTATTGTGGAAAAAGTTTTTTAATTGTTTATTTGTTTTTTTATTTAGTAAGTTAGTGGTAATTAAATATTCTTACTACTAGTACTACCTAGTTCATGAAAATAATGTATTTTGTAATTGTTAGAGGAGATCAAAGGAAGTAGATATACGCAACGGCTCGAGCGATTTTGAATACGCTGCGGGTGCGGACTCCAAGTGTTAACCGTTAAAAGAAAATGCACTTGATTGCAAATTAATTACATAAATAAATATTCATCTTAATACAGCTAGTTCGTGTCCCTAATTATTTCCAAGATAAACATTAATTACTTCATAAGCTAAAAGAATTCAGTGCACCTAACAGAAACTCCTGTCGGAAAAAAGTTGTATCGCTAATATCACTTACACGGACACAATCGTTTACTTTGCCATTATATTTTCTGTAGGATCAGTTATTTTTCGTGTGAAAGCAATTTGATATCCTCGCCTGAAATTCTATCGAACTCACAAACTTAGTAACGTGTCTGAGTTTAAAACTAAATTAAACAGACTTCAATATATTCATTTTTTTTGACATGGCTTATATAATCTTTAGTTGTTGTGTGTCTAGTCTCTAATTGTTTTTAATATTTTAATTAGTTCATAATGACATTCTTTTTCTTCTATTTTTTATTATTATTTGTTATTTTTTTATTAATTAAATTTTATTAAGATTGTAAATTAAATATTGCATGCCTAGATATAGGTAGAATACATTGATTCAATAGTATTTTGTAATTGACATCTTTATGACATGTAAGCAATAAATTATACTTTGACTTTGACTTTGACTTCAAAGTGTAACCCAAAAATCTTCCGAAAAGTTGAGATGTCTTAGTAACGATTTTGTTTCTTAACTTAAAAAATAAATAAAAAACAAACATAAAAAAATACAGCCGACTTGAAAACCTCCTCCTATTCTGAAGTCGGTTAAATAGGTACAATAGGATAAAATAGTTAAGGTATTGAGTTGATTTTGAGGTAATCTACTGTAAATTATAATTCATGGATGAAAGCGATTTGTAAAGCCTTGCAGCCTCCAAAGTGATTTTCATAATTTGAGTAGGTAAGGAAAGTCAATAAATTTAGGTAAATTCATCCCCAATTATATGTGATGTAGAAAATAGTGGGTAACCTACCCTTGCCAGTCATTCCATATTTTGATCGTTAGAATTTAAAAAACTTGGACAGGTATTTCGGTCCCGTTTATGTCGCACTTGAAATCGGCGATGATGATGGTTCATAAATCGGACTCAAATCTGCCGGAAAATTGACATATTATAGTAAGTAGGTACCCAATTAGGAATAAATTATGGTTGTATGCGATTTTAAAAATACAAGCCTATAATAAAATAATACGCTGGGATACCTGGACTAGGTTCGTTTATAACATTTATCGTACGGAATTCCAAAAATGAATTAAATTTGACTGAAATTGCGGTCCAAATCCACGGGAAATAAATTATTTTCTTTTTTCTTTATTTCTTTCGCACTTACATACCTCACCGCGCACCCTTTCCTTCAACCCATTCAGGTAGTTGTACGGAACCCTAATCCAACAGGCTATTTCCAAGGATTTCCCATTAAAATTAATTATATCATATTTTTCGCTTTTTCACCGCTTATTACTATGTATTTATTATTGGTTTGATTGGAGGCATAATATTGCATTGTTGTAGGTACTTTTTAACAGATTGGTTCCGTCACGGTTCATAGCGATTGGAAATGATTATCTGTGGATCAGTGATCGGGACAAGGAATTTAGTGTTTGTGTTTTAGCATATTTTTTCCTGATTGATTCATAATCACTAATTAACTTTAACGCCGCGATAAAAGTAGGTATGCCCGCTTCTTTCTTTTGTTTACTATTAGAAAATGAGAGGACGAGAGTTATCGAGCCGATAAAGTTAGCGACTGATTATGAATAGGTATATGCGGGTAGTGAGCTAAATTCAGCAAATGATGACGACGAATAAATAATTGCGTTTTAAGGATTACAAAAAAAGGAGGAGGATAGGATCCTTTTGGTGGAGGTAGGGCACAGCGAGATTTTCTCGCTCTAAATTGGAGCAGCCCGCCTGGTACCTCCGCCTTATAGAAGATCGCAGCCAAATAACATTATTTGTTTCAAATAGTGTTGTGTTCTTGCGGTGAGTAGGGTTGCCAGAGCTCTTTAGGGAGGGGGGGAGGGGGGGTTCGGCAGGCAACGCATTAGCTATGCTCCAGGTGTTGCTGATGCCAATAGGCGACGGTAACCACTTACCATCAGGAGGGCCGTAAGCCTGTTTGCTTCTGTATAAGATTAAAAAAAAAAACCGACCTCAAGTTTGAGGAATCAAGAGTTGTTGTTGTTTGTGAATAATCTTCTCCCTAACGGATAATCTTTTTTCGGGGAAGTGACCGTTAGCAGTTATCGCCCTAACGATAACTACTAACGGTCACATCCTAAAGAGTTAGCTTTATCGTTTTGCATAATCAAAATCAACTATTTAAACAAAAAATCGTAAGTCCGCTGCGTTGTATGATTGTTTGTTTTATTGTTTGATCATAACTTTCGAACCGTTAATCCGATCAGCATAGAATTTAGTCTGTCAAAAGGTTTTAGGTACTATCCAGATTTACAGGTAAGATTATCAGTTAAATCGGCCAAGGGGTCAGCCAAAGGGGTCCATAAGGTTTTTTTAAAAGGTATACAAATACTTGATAGATAGATAGATAAATTGTTTATTTGACACACACACAAATACAGCACAGACAGAGATAATAGCAAATAGAAGAAACAACAGCAGATAACAATCACACAAAATAAAATAAAGCTTAGTAGGTAGGTAGTTTAACAGTAAAAAAGACGAATACAAGTAGCAATACAACATACACAAGAGAAACAGCTGAGCCATCTAAATACCGTTACAAGCGATCTATACATAGCTCAACTGGTCCAGATCACTAACAGTAGACACAAGAGAGAAAAGCAGGCGCCTACCTCACCCATCAAGTGGTTGCCAACTGGTGGGTAATACCTACATTTCATGTGGTATAGTCTACGCTGCAGTGGCATGGGTCAAAAAGGTCCTATCTCAGCTTATTGCTGCTCCGCCGAGGCGTAGCAGCGCTGGTTTTCAGATTGGACATGTGAAGTAAGACCTCACGATCGCTTGGACAAGAGAGAGTTAAACGAAGTATGTGTGTGTAACTTTTAAAGATAGAGTGTGCTATGAGAGAGTGGGCTCTCATAAAATACTAGTAGGGTTACCACTTAAAATGATTAAAGGAGCCTCTAAGAGGCGCACTTTAAACCTTTCACTACACTGATTCTTTCACCGAGGTCATAGGCCCTTTTCAGGGCCACTAAACCCCAACCTGGTCACTGACCTAATACATGGGATGATCAAGAAAGAATTGGTGACACGACAAACAAACAATAACCATAGTTCGGATTTCCCAAAGAGAATCTTGCAGGGAACACTTTAAGCACTTGGGGATTTTGACGGTACCAATTCTCTACGTGCATGTTCTTGTAAGCTTCTTAACTAAGCACTTACATGAGTATAAATAAAATAAATAAATAAATAAATATTCCGGACATTATCACACACGGTCAACTGATCCCAAACTAGGCATAGCGTGTACTATGGGTACCAGAGACTGATATACATAATAGATATATATTTAACACCCAGACACAGAACAAACATCTGTGTTAGTCACAAATGTTTGTCCAGTGCGGGAATCGAACCCGCGACCTCTAGCCCAGATGGCAGAGTTACTACCAACTGAGCTATGAGACTGAAGCTTTAAATTCCATTTTGTGAAAAAGGATCATCGAAAAAATGATAGGCACCAAGCCGTGTTTGTTGCCTGATTCTTTTAGGCTTGGTCGCGAGGAACAGGCAAAACTTCACATAGTTTCTAAGACGTTTCAAAGTGATCCTGGTGATTTTATTGAACAAAAAAAAAAAGACTTTGGAGGAACACAATATACGGGCTAATAACAGAAAGAAAAATGTAAAGAATAAAATGAATCCTACACTCAATATTATGAAACACAGCACAAGGTTTCAAGCTGTAGAAATATTTATTAATAAACTGCCACTAACTAACTACACTCGAGAGCATAGAAATCGCACATAGCGGAATTTTCCTACATTTTAATTTCGACCCTTATTTTTTTTTAAATTAATGTGATGTTGCAAATATAACTTAAATTAAATTGAAGTACACACTGTTAGCTTCCTAAAAACACAAAATGTCTAGCCTTGACCTTCGAAATCATAACAGTGGCAACTAAACAATAGAATGGCCTAAATTAGCTCGTTTCAGGTAGCTCGGTTTGTGGGACTTTAAGCAGGTATAAAACGATAAGGGATGATTGAAATTACATCATTTGCATACCAACTCCCAGGCAGAAAGGTCCTTTAACGAATACGTCATCTCTCTAAACAAGAAAATGGATACCACACCAGAAGCAGCGTCTCAAGTGGTTGCACTTATCGAAGCTGGACAGAACCAAAGTCAAGTGGCTCGTCAATTAAATTTGAGCAGATATGCTGTTCGACGTGTATACCAGCGATATCAGCAAACTGGTGGCTATACCAGGCGACCAGGAACAGGCCGAAAACGTGCGACAACACAGCGCGATGACCGTTTCCTTGTGAATACATCACTACGAAATCGCCGGTTGAATGCAGTTCAACTCGGACAGCAGCTCCAGGAAGTTAGAGAAGTGGAAGTCAGTCGGTGGACCGTTAGAAGAAGACTAGCCGAAGGAGGTCTGACAGCGCACAGACCAGCAACTGGCCCAAAATTGACCCCAGCGCACAGACAAGCACGCCTTCAGTTTGCTCGAAATCACGTTAATTGGACTATGGATCAATGGCAGGCAGTCCTCTTCTCCGACGAGTGCAGGATGTGCCTTCATGGTAACGACGGACGAGGTAGAGTCTACCGAAGATCTGGTGAGCGTTTTGCTCAATGTTGCATCTCCGAACGGGTCGCATACGGCGGTGGTTCGTGTATGTTCTGGGGAGGCATTTCTCTGGAAGCGAAAACCGAACTTGTCTTCATCACAGGGCCCGATACCGACCGTCGATCGGGTGGATTGACTTCCCAACGTTACGTTGAGGAGATCCTGGAAGAACATGTTGTGCCCTTTTCTGGATTTATCGGCGAAAACTTCGTTTTTATGCAGGATAACGCTAGACCACACACCGCTGCTATAGTACGCCAGTACTTGGAGGAGGTTGAACTACTCGTTATGGCGTGGCCTGCTCGAAGCCCAGATCTCAATCCCATTGAGCACTTATGGGACGAACTAAAGAAACGAGTAAGAGCTAGAAACGCAGCGCCTACGAGTCTCAGAGAGCTCCAAACCGCGATCAAGGAAGAATGGGACAGCATACCGCAGGATTTCGTAAAAAAATTGATTTCTTCAATGAAACAGCGAATGGAAGCTGTTATTCAGGCTAGGGGAGGCAATACCTCGTATTAATAAATCGATACATTCACAAATTTATTGTTTTTTTAACCTTTTATACCTGCTCAAAGTCCCACAAACAGCGCTACTTGAAACGAGCTAATTTAGGCCATTCTATTGTTTAGTTGCCACTGTTATGATTTCGAAGGTCAAGGCTAGACATTTTGTGTTTTTAGGAAGCTAACAGTGTGTACTTCAATTTAATTTAAGTTATTTTTGCAACATCACATTAATTTAAAAAAAAATAAGCGTCGAAATTAAAATGTTGGAAAATTCCGCTATGTGCGATTTCTATGCTCTCGAGTGTATATGATGACATATGGCACTGAGACTTGGTCGCTAACTATTGGCCTTATACACAAGCTCAAAGTCGCCAAACGGGCTATGGAGAGAGCTATGCTCGGAGTTTCGCTGCGTGATAAAATCCGAAATGAGGAAATCCGTAGAAGAACCAAGGTTACCGACATAGCTTTCAGAATTAGCAGGTTGAAGTGGCAGTGGGCCGGCCATATAGCTCGCAGAACCGACAACCGTTGGGGAACAAAGGTTCTCGAGTGGCGACCACGAACCGGACGACGCAGTGTTGGAAGGCCCCCCACCCGATGGACCGACGACATTGTTAAGGTTGCGGGAAGTCGGTGGATGGAAAAGGCTCAAGACCGTTCGTCATGGAACTCTTTGGGGGAGGCCTATGTTCAGCAGTGGACTTCATCAGGCTGATGATGATGAACTAACTATAATAAAACTGTACTCAGAAATAAATTAAAGTCCTTCCTTTTGGAGAAGTGTCTCTACTCACTTGACGAACTCTGACCGTTTTGTGTTTTTATTGATCACATCAAAAATTTGTATGACATCTTATTTTATTACCTACTATGTCATTTGAACATTTTTGTAACACAACTTTGACTTTTATTTAATAGCTTTGTATGTAAGGACTATGCCGTTAGTTTGTATGCCGTGGTGGCCCCGGCTGAAGAATAGGCCCCTCCATATCTTCCTGTCCGCGAACGTCGTAAGAGGCGACTAAGGGAAAAAAGCTAGGGAATGGGCAGCAGCGTCCCTCATTTTAACAACGATAGCTCTAACTGCGCTCGCCAACCCGCATGCCCAGCGTGGTGAGTATGGGCAAATCCCCCCATATGATAAGGAATTCGCTCTGTCTGTGGGGGAGGCCATGTTCAGCAGTGGACGTCGTATGGCTGAAATGATGATGATGATGATGATGATGATGATGTCAGGACATTTTTATGACTACAATAGTGATGTAATTGTGGTTAAATTAGTTAGGAATATTTTGTGTTTTTGTTTTGTATATGTTGTGTATTTTATAATTTCCGCTGACCGTAAGAGTAGCTTTCGTCAGCGGTTTTGCTCGCATGGTACCTACCTTGTACCTACATAAAAAGCTAATCTAGGTACAGAACTTTATCTACTCCAAGTTTAAACGAAATCGGTTGAGCCGTTACGGCGTGATTGATTATCAAACATCTAAACATCCTCACAAACTTTCACATTTATAATATTACTAGGATAGTGGGTTTGGTTAACAGTAAGAACATGCTAAAGGTAAGATTTTCAAAGTTTATCTCTATCTCAACGATTATTATCGAAGCATCAACTTTTACCGTAAATAGCGAGATCATATTTGGGGGTTCACCACTAGTTTATAATACCTAACAAACGAAATAATGAAAATAAGATTCGTACTCACAGTTTTTCTCCCAAATGTCATTCTGTCCATATTGCAGTTTGTTAAACAATCAAATAAATACCTACCTAACACAAATTAATCGAATTAAAACAACTAATTATGGACAAAAATAAAATAGAATTCACCTGATTGAACTTTTCTAAAATGTACCTACTTTTAATACTACCCTCACATTTCTACCTTTTTATTTGTGATTTGGTAAAAAAATGTCAATAGGTACCAGTCAACAAACTTGATTGGTAGGCGATATGTCAAACAAAATGTTTTTTAGTTTAAAATAAAAATGATATCTAGTGAAAAAAAAAAAATTACAGAAAGAAAACTAAAACAAATTATAGGTATTTACAAAATTCGCGGGAATGCAGCCAGTGCTCTTGGCACCTTGCCGCATGTCCAAAATTATTTGTTTAATTAGTTTATATTTTATTTTGTAATTATTTGATTTTATATTTTATAGTATGTATATAGTATGTATAAGTGTATATAAGCAAAAATAAATACACTAGATACAGTTGAGCTATCTATAAACGATCTTTAGATATCTCCGCTGTGATAGTTCCACAGGCGGATTGCAGTGACAGTGAAAGAGTCTGAGGAGAAACTATTAGGTAGCTACCTACTATAAGGCTAGTACCTAATAGTAGGTACCTACTATGTAATATATACTAGTACCTACCTACTAGTAGTAAGTACTACTAAGTAACTATGTATTAGGTGTAGGTAGTAGAGATAGAAAGTTAATCACATCACACTTAGGTATCCATCCAAACTAATATACTCTGACTGGACTCATAGCTCAGTTAGTAGTAACTCTGCCTTCTGCGCTAGAGGTAGCGGGTTCGATCCCCGCACTGGACAAACAGTTGTGTGATAAACACATATGTTTGTTCTTTGTCTGGGTGTTAAATATATATCTATTATGTATATCAGTCCATAATACAGGCTATGCCTAGTTTGGGATCAGTTGACCGCGTGGATATGTCCGGAATAAATATTAAAAAAAAAAATTATAAATGCGAATGTCGCTCTGTTTGTCTGTACCGTTTTCACAACTATGCTATATACAGTATACATACTATATAAGTATTTATATGTATAGTTTAAGCCCTGAGGATATAGACTAATTTTTTTATTCATATACCACGCGAGCAAAGCCGCTAGCAGACACTAGTTTCGAATAAATTAGTACGTCAATAAGACGCAACTTTTCTTGTAAAAGTTCGACACTTTTCCGCTAGATGGCGTTCCTGGTACAATCAGGATGACTGTTTTATTCCTTACACCTTCATAATTTCAGCCGTACGACGTCCACTGGTGAACATGGCCTCCCCCACAGACAGAGCGAATTCCTTATCATGTGGGGGGATTTGCCCATACTCACCATGCTGGGCATGCGGGTTGGCGAGCGCAGTTACAGCTATCGTTGTTAAAATAGGAGACGCTGCTGCCCATCCCCTAGCTTTGTTTCCCTTAGTCGCCTCTTACGACATCCGTGGATAGGTAGATATGGAGGAGCCTATTCTTCAGCCGGGGCCACCACGCCCACAAGTCAGACATATACAATCTTTTATTTGCCACAAGAACACACACAAACAGTAAATAGGTACAATACAAAACACCGATACCTACAAGAAAGTTACCAAAACATGAAAATAACACTGGTATCTAGTGCTAGACGCTGAGGCCCGAGTCCATTTGCAAGTTACTTGTCACCGGTGAGTGGTGAAAAGTGAATAGGTAATCTGTACCTACACTTTTTAGTTTTTACGGTCGAAAAGTCAAAAGGGAACTCACGAGAACTCACACTAGGGCCTCGGGCCTCGAGTATTTTGCCGTGACATTCAGCCCGTAGATTCTGTGAGTGCTGTCTCAGAGAACAGATAAGTAAAATAGTGTTGATGAAATAATTATAGCAAGAAGATAATAAAATATCCGCTATAATTGTACCTACACAAACAAAGTGGTGTTTGCAATTAGCATAAAAAAAGTAAATACAAAATTCACAATAATAAAAGTACATTTACAGTTTAAAAACTAAAGGGTGCACTACTAAGTGATGCATAATCGAAAGGGCCTTATTTTATCAACCAATTCAACATTTGTCCTATTGCGGCAATCGAACCCCTTGCGTCTCAGACGGGCGCTCGCCCACTATGCCACAGAGGTCGTTACAATGCACTGCCTTTTGAATAGAAAAGGCTACACCTTTTAAACAAGTAGGTAATTTAAATGCCCAAACGCCTGTATAGGTTACAGAGTGCACAATACCTATCTAACTACGAGTGAACGGGACAACCATATTTCTACATAAACAGTGCTTATCAAATGCGTGGCGTTTGATTGCTATTCGTGTAATTAACACAGTCCCATCCCTACTTGGTCACCTCCTACAGAACGGTTGAGTGCGTTTGCTTCTACTCATTGCGGAGGTAGCACGCGAGGCAACGAGTCACTGGCGGAATGCACGAAGCCGCCGCCACGGCAAAATAGTGCGAGCAACAAAAAAAAAAAAACAAAAAAAGCCGCCGCCATACACAGCACGTGACAGAGGTACTGAGTAGAATTTAGATTCTTAACCATACCCTGTACGAGTGCGAGTGCGGCTATGCTCAAACGTAGCATCCATTTGGGAAAGCACATCCTCAGCCCAATGGAGCTAAAGAAACTCACCCAAAGAAAATCCTTCAGTTTTAACAGGTGCTGGGCTTTGCGGTGAACTTTGAAGGCCCTGCAAAGGGGCTCCACAAATAACAAGTGGCGATCACAATAGGTCATTTGTGCCGCAGCAGTGACACCATAGCCACATAAAGTAAATAAAAAAATAGCCTGTACGATGACAAAGCAGACAGTCAACGGCTTAAGGTTCAAAATTCAGTTTTGGTGTGGTTAAGGTCTGTATTTGAATAGCAATAAGGTGTCATGGTAGGCTTGTCTACACTGTGTGCATGTCTACACTGTGTAGTTTACATGGTGATATGACGTCCCCATGGTTACGCGGCGTTAAAAACGCGTATTCTGGCTCAATTAGCGTCTATACTTCAGCCAAATTCGATGTGAAATGATTGTAAATGAACCACCCATTCCCTCTTGCTCTGGAAATTTATGGAAGAGTGCACGTCCTACGATAGCCATGATGATGATTACTTACATATAAACTTCTTAAGCCAGAGTTTAAGTCAGAACCAAGTTACAGCTTAAGTTAGAATTACATGAGATCCATGAATGCCCCTTAAATATAGGGGAAATTTTACAAAACGATCATAACACCTATTGTACTGTACGGATCTGAGTGTTGGGCAACCAAAGGGATAGATGAGAGAAGAGTGGATGCTGCGGAAATGAGAATGTTTAAATGGATGTGAGGAGTGACGAGAGACAAGATACAGAATGAGTAGGTACATCAGAGGAAGTTTGAAAGTAGCGCCAGTGACTGAGAAGTTTAGGAGCAATAGGCTAGTGTTGTATGGGCATGTCATACGGAGGGATGAATGTCATGTGACTAGAAGAGTGGTAAATATGAATGTGGAAGCATATAAGGGAAGAGGTAGACCAAAGAAAAGAGAAGGAGAGAAGATATAAAACTAAATTATAGGAACTTAGTGAATTAACAAGTAGAGTCTGTTTGTCAATCACGTAAAGTGTACAGTGTATGGAGTGTAAGTGTGTATGATGATGATGATGATGATGATGATATCGCACGTCGTTGGAACACAGCTTTAGGCTTACATCGTGGATGCAGCTTTAGGTGGCGTGATGTCAGTCACATTGGTCACGCTATTAGTACAAATCTCGTCTCCGCTCTAGTAGAGATTCGGGCCTTGAAATGTATTGATAACGATTTGTTTGATTCTAGATAGATAGAAAATTGAATTCCTTCTATTTAATCACGCGCAATTGGACAGCAAAAAACTTCTAATCTGGGTTGAGTTCTTATCGTTATCAGAAATCCATAAAACATCGATTTCTATTGTACACTATCATGAAACAATGTAGGTATGTTTTTTCTAGGGAGAAAACAAATCTATTATTTATATGGATGAGTGCATGCGATCGATATTCATTCGTTAAATACTATTAGCACAAATATTAGCTTATAAGGATGTCAATCAATTTAAATATATATAACTAACACTTATTATGCAGTTATTAACCTACTTCTACCTACCATCACTGTCACTGTCACCGTCACCCGTCACAGTCACCTTCATACAACCATTCAACCCCCTTTTCATTTAGGAGTTGAATTTTACAAAATCTTTTCTTATTGCACGGTAATACTTTTTAAAGAATTTCTGTGCCAAATTTCAGACTCCTCGGCTCAGTAGTTTTAGAACTTTCGTGATGAGTCTGCCAGTGAGTGAGTGAGTGGACTACTCCTTTATATATATAGATAGATAATCATTTTAAATACAATACTTTATGGATCTGAGTGTTGGGCAACCAAAGGGACGGATGAAAGAAGAGTGCATGCTGCGGAAATGAGAATGTTGAGATGGATGTGTGGAGTGACTAGAATGGACAAGATACGGAATGAGTACATCAGAGGAAGTTTGAAAGTAGCGCCAGTGACTGAGAAGTTGAAGAGCAAAAGGTTAGCGTGGTATGGGCATGTCATGCGGAGGGAAGAATGCCATGTGACTAGAAGAGTGTTAAATATGAATGTGGAAGGATATAAGGGGAGAGGTAGACCAAAGAAAAGATGGATACCCTGTGTGAAACATGACATGAGTAAGAAAGGAGTGGATACTGATATGACGGCTGATAGAGGGGAGTGGAAGAGAAAAACATGTTGTGCCAACCCCACATGAAGTGGGATAAGGGCAGGGAGATGATTAATCATTTTAAATACAATATATTGTAGTTATCTTAGAATCATCGACATAAATCGTATCTCTTAGAATAAGCAAGTTGAAGTGTCAGTGCGCAGGCCATATAGCTCGTAGAACCGACAACAGTGGGGGAATAAAGGTTCTTGAATGCCTATCACGAACCGGACGAAGCAGTGATGAAAGCCGCAACCCGATGGGCCGACGAAATTGTAAAGGTTGCGGAAAGTCGGTGGATAGAGAAGGGTAAGCACCGGTCATTGTGGCACTTTTTTGGGGGAGGCCTATGTCCAGAAGTGGACTTCATCAGGCTGATGATGAATAGACTTTATGTAAAATCAGCTGGTTTAGGGTCAAATCAGTTCAAACTCAATGAATCAGCTGTTTTAGGTGGGAATATAGATGCCAAAGTTCCTGTAAGTTAGTATGAAAGATTATAAAATATCAAAAACCAAAAACAGGTAATTTGAGTAAGGTTCGGTTTTCTTTTTAAAAGAGACGTTTCATCAATATATGGAGCCTGGGCCAGCACTGTGTACACTACTCTAAAATATGGCTAAGCAATAAAGAAAACGTATTTAATTGGTTATTTTATTTAAATTGAATTCGTTCTAAGGTACATTATGATTTTCTTCGACAAAGAGAGCAACACACAGCGCTACAAAAATATGGCGGATGGACGTGCGTGAAATCTCAATTTGACAACCTACATATACATAACTGACAAAACAAAAACATCAAATCAAACAACATGACATGAAAAGTATGTCAATGTCATGTCAAACGCCAATTATCAACCAACATGGCGGCCTTCAAATAGTGTTCACATAGTAAAAAACTTACCAGAAGAACTATTTTTGTACCATCGCATTTGTCTTCAAATTAATGAAATTGTATTTTTCTTGTAATCTCCTAGTTTTACCTAATTTTTCTATGTAGTGTACATGGACCAGGCCCAGAATGAAATGGCTCCTTTCCTAAATATTTGTTTTTTTTGCGTAAGTATTTATTTATTTTATTTATTACACAAACGGAATACAAATGACCGTCGTAAATGTCTTAAAACCTATGTTAGGTTTGTCTAGACATTAGGTTCTCGATGTTAAATTGAATATAAGAAAAATTGTAAACAATAATTTGGGTTTTACTTATTTTCTATGAAGAGCGAGCGCATGTAAAGATAACACCGTCACAGAACAGCAACTTATTTTCTATGAAGAGTGAGATTCGTTCGATTTCGTTTTGTTGTTAGAATAACCCCCTTTCGAGTTGGTACACATGTTATGAATCACCTTGTATGTACTGGCCACTATTTATTAGGTAGTGTATTAGACTGGCCGCATAGCTCAGTTGGTAGTAACTCTGCCTTCTGCGCTAGAGGTCGCGGGTACGATTCCCGCACTGGACAAACATTTGTGACTAACACAGATGCTTGTTCTGTGTCTGAGTGTTAAATATATATATATATATATATTATGTATATCAGTCTCTGGTACCCATAGTACAGGCTATGCCTAGTTTGGGATCAGTTGACCGTGTGTGATTTGTCCGGAAAATTTATTTTTTTATTTACTGTAAATTTTCGCGGAGCACATTGAATTATTTATTCATCCCGCATCCGGGAATCACAGATTTACCTGCGTTTTTCTGTTAATAACATTCACTTTTATCATAAAATAGCCGCAAGTATCAAAAAATTTACCGTTACATATTACTAGCTTCCGCCCGCGGCTTCGCTCGTGGTACCTACATAAAAAGTAGCCTATATGCTATTCTAGGTAAAGTTCCTTTATCTTTTCCAAGTTTCAACGAAATCGGTTGAGCTGCTACGGCGAGATTGAACAACACACATCCAAACATCCTCAAACTTTCGCATTTATCATATTAGTAGGATTCCTCCTTTTTTGAAGTCGGTTAAAAATTTACTTAGTTATTTTATTGGGATACGATTGAAGTTTGAATCTGCACAAATCTGTCATTACTTGCTTAGGCAACAAACAACTCAAGATCTGAATATATATCGCAAAATTGTTTATATAAAGGCAAATCTTCACCTTTTGGTAGGATAATTGTTTGCCATTACGGCCTTATGAACAGGGACTGAAAGCGGTAGAGGTTTATAGGTTCTGGTACCGGTAAAACATTTCGGTACCATTATGCAATACCGGTAGGGCATAATGGTACCGTTATTTTATACCGGTAGACTGGTATCGTTATTTAACCTTTATAAAATTTCGGTTAATTTCGGTAAGCAACGCAGGGCACGCGTGACTTTTAGTTCGCAGCGGTGGCCATTGTAATCACAAATTTTTGACGGCTACACAGCGTCGCGCCTATAGCGATTTCGCCGAAACTCCCGAAAAAGTAGGTACGCGCGTCAACAAACTCAACACTCTTGATTGCATAAGTATAGTTATGTAGTCATTAGGAAGAGGTAGGTAGGTACGGCACGGCAGGTGAGTTCAGGCATTATTTTGCACTAGCTTTTGCCCGCGGTTAAAGTAATGTGCTATTACAGACAATAATCTATCTCAGTGCCAAATTGCATCAGACATTTTGTCACTTTGACTTTGACTTCTTCTTATACTTCTTTGAGGTCTTCACGTTTCAGTCAAAACTATTCGAAAGCGCGTCAAAGTAAGAAAGAAAGAAAGAAAATTTATTTATTTGACCCACAACGCAGTAAGTAGGTAGGTAGGTAGGAAGATACAAAGAAAAAAAAATACTTAAACCTAGTAATACAGAAACACAATAAGAAAACAAAAACATGTAGGTAGGCGAGGCGGTAGGTAGGTTGAGTAGGTATGCGTTGTGTGGGGCAAATGGGTCCCGTCTCAGCATAAAGCTGCAAAGTAATGAAACATTGGAACCTGCGGCCACGCCGAGCGCGGCGTTTCATCAAAGAAAACCTTTATTTATTTCGGTTATAGGTACCCGTAGCGAAATAAACCGAAATGAACTGCGAAGCCATATTTTCCGCTACCGTTATATTTATCGGTAGAGAAATATTTGGGTAACCGGAATTTATCGGTATGACGTCATATCGTTATATAAAGGGACCTTTATTTTCCGGTTATTCAGTCCCTGCTTATGAATAGCAACACACTACCGGAACATAAACAATTATTATAACTACTAGTTACTAACAAGCTTCCCGCCCGTGCTCGGTTTAAATTGCTTTAAATTTTTAATACTGGCACAAAATTTGTAATTGACACATGACATTGACGGTTGATCGATGTTTCAGACGTTGGACCACGTCCGTGGAGTGGGATTGTTCTAGCATTTTTTTTTTAAATTTGGCTTATGTGACTGAGCCGTTCAAAACCTTTAGCTATTTTATGATATATTTTAATATTCCTTAACCGTATGTGCCCTCCACATTATGCAGGTTGAGGGAAGTCGGCACTCTTTTGGGGAGGCCTATGCCAGCTTCATCAGGCTGATGATGGAAATGATGATGATTAACCCTTAATCATTTTTTAAGAGGAAATATGTATTTAATAAAGCATTTCTGAAAAAAATTATTGAATACAAAATTATACCTAATGTAAGAAAGTGCTTTTAAGTACAAAAAAAAACATGTCTCCATTGCTCGAACTTAATGTTAGTTATATTAACTGAATATCAGTTAGTCAGAATATTTATAAGATTAATATCAACCACTTTTTTTTGTTTTCAACCTCTTTGCGTTTTGTTTACCTGTTGAGGATGACACTGGCCACCTACACTTTAGAATAAAAAAAACAAAAGTAAGTATGACTCTTACGGTACTGACTGACTGACTGACAATCAAACGTAGTGGTTTTATTCTCTTTGAAAAACAAACGCAGAGCCTAACCAGAATCCTAAGAGTATGAAATTTGCAGGGTAGCCTCCTGTTGTAACGGGTGCACAGAAAGGAATTCCCGACAAACAACCCCTAAGGTTAAAGTTTATGTAAAAATAGCAGCAACCATATCATACAAGCGTCGACAAAAAAAAATTTAGAACCTCCTCCTTTTTGAAGTCGGTTAAAAAGGTTATACAAAGGCTATTATCAAGTTTAAAAGACATTATTGACAGTGAAATATGTACTTGACCTTACTTTGCAGTCTCCAGCTGATGAACCTAATTTGATACCTCCTAAGCCAACACATATTTTATGTCTGAGACTGACTGACTGTAATTTTATTTTTATTTTATTCATGTCGGACATTATTTACAACTAAATGAAATGTCTATCATTGTCTGCCAGGATTGGTGGTAGTGGCCCCGTCTCCTGATCCACAGGTCGTGGGTTCGAATCCAGTTGTAGACCAATGAAAATTTAAGTACTAGTGCTCTTAAACGGTGAAGGGAACATCGTGAGGAAACCGGCATATCAAAGAAACTAAAAATTCAAACTTGTGACATGCTCACGAAAGGAGCCTCTAAGAGGCGCACTTTAATCCTTTCAATGCACTGATTCTTTCACCGACGGTCATAGGCCCTTTTCAGGGCCACCAAACCTGAACCTCTTCACTTAACTAATACAGGATGACCAAGAAAGAATCAGTGACACGACAAACAAGCATTGTACCCATGTCTAGGGAATTTCATAAGTCTAAACAATGTTAATTACTATTAAATAGCCAAGCCTTGGCGCCACTTAATAACTCTGTGTCTACAATTTTTGAAATGTATATTATTCAGTCATCTTTGTCGGTAACCTTTTTAAGTGATTTCTGCGAAAAAGTAATTGAAACAACTATTTATTTGATATGAAGCTGAATGTTAAAAAAGGTTCAAAAAAAGTTCTATGAAATTGAAAACACGCAATTCGCCGGTTGGGTATTTTTACTTACTACTTTATGGTACTTTACTTTTGGGTATGTTCTAAATGTAACGTAGCACGTGCCTCTGACTACCCCCTTAACATCTTCAAGGACCTGATCATGTGGAATTCAGAAGGGGACCCGGCCGCGTAGATGAGACACTCATAAGTGTAGGAATTTCAGGACAAAAGACTTCAACGCGCTCGCCTCGAGTTAATAATTCTGGCTTTAAATGAGCTGAATATTGATGGCCTCCTCTTAATGAATAAAACATCGAAGCTAAAACAGAAATGATTGTAGTCCAACAGAAAATTGATTTCTTGTTTTATGAGTCATAAATCATTGAGACATCTAACTAGAAATTGGTCGATTAATCGACCGTGATTTGATGACCACCGCTCAGTTTTATAACTCGTTCGAAAACTGAATCAAATCTGATGTTGGAGGCGATAGCCCCACTTCCGCTCCGGGGCACACCACGGCACTTGTTACAGATAGCACACTTGTGCACGCGCAGAAAAGGATTAGAGAAAAGATGTTTGAAATAGTTCTAAGACTCCTCATTCGTTGCGAAGAACGCGGGCAGAGCGCGCGCGTTTAGTACAAACCGAAAATAAAACAACAAAAATACGATTTATCTTTTCATTCACGGTCCGCCAACTGTGAGCTTTTTGGGTGCAACAACCTCGCGTTATATCACACGGCTGTCATTTTTTAAGGCGAACGTCCTTGCGGTGTTCGCGCGAACAGCTGACGGCTGAACAAATAGCCGTGCGTTTTTCAAAATTTAATAGTTCTAGTGTTGTATTTTAGATAAAGTAGTGTTTTTATTAATTTGATTTTGTTTTAGTTTGTGAAGTGTGCGGTTTAAGTTGTGATGTGTTCATTATTGTGCTTTAAAAAAGTTATTTCTGTCTCAAGAACAACGTAAGTTTATTTCTATTGTTTTTACAAACGCATCATTATTAATTATATTCATTTTAGTATTAGTATTGTTAATTTTGTTAATTGTTAATTATTGTATTATAGTATTGTTAATTATAGAATTAATAATGATGAGTTTTAATTGGTATTTTTACTGGCTACGAATTGATCTTTTGAAATGGAAATATAATGTGTATTATTTATTAATCATAACGTATTTTTTTTATCGAATTGATCGATATAGATCGATTATCGATTTTTATATAACATGCAATTAACCAAGAACAAAAACTAATAAATAACTAAGACTACAACAATTTAAAATACCATTCTAGGTAACTAGCATAACAAACAAACTTAGGCCTTTAAAACACCTTAAATAATAAAACAAATTGTTATAAAAAAATATGTCATCACATTTACTATTAAAACTGACTATATTTAATGACCATATTTTTTAATTAATGATGAACTTTAAAGTGAAACTTTAATACCTTTATAGCAAAATTGACAATAACTTGAAAATTACAAATGAACAAAATTGCGTGAGCACATAACTTTTGTTTCCTTGTCATCACTACAAGGCGATTCATAACATATTGCATACTTTCCCGAAAGAGGGTTATTCTATCAACAAAACTAAAGAATATAAGCGAAAAAAACCATCATTTTATTCAGATTTTTTTCCCAATCTTTCCAAAATTATCTGCTAAATTTATTTAATTACTAAATTTATTAAATTACTACTTAAGTTATTTAATTACTAAATTTTTTGTAATTACTAAACGTAAGAGAAGTTCGGCATCAAGAATGCTACCAAAATAGCTGATTTACTGACTTCTTTGAATGATAAATGTCGAATTTACTAAAGTCGCAGAACAAATTTTATTGTCAATTGGGTGTTGAATAAGCTTCTTTCGGAATAGCATACATATTATGAATCACCTTGTACAAGGGTTATTTATAAAAACTTTTTGCCGGGTTGAGACCAGGAATCGTCGATGTGTACATAAATAACAATATAAATAAATACCTATCTGACTCTAATGCCACACAATGACGGTGCAACTGCTATAACGGTATTTCGCTGCTCACTAGGCGTAAATTAAATTATTAAAAAAGCTAATGGAAATGTAGTAAAATATTTATTTATTATTGAAGCCAGATGTGATAAAATTCTTATGATGATATAAAGTTATTAATGTTAACATTTTCCCGCCTTTTATTGATATCATGCGTTGTCAGTAGGGACTTTTTTTAGGTTATTACGATTATTATAAGCTTACGATTATTAAAAAAATCGATCTATATACATAAGTGTCAAATTCGCTATTGTATACAAAAACACAAAATTCTGCCTTTTTTCTGTTCTATGACAGTTATAATTTATTCAAATGCAGGAATGCTACTCAACTGAGGTGTTAACTAAAGATAATTTAATTGCTACTGTTTTTACGCAATAGTGCTAGCAAATAAAAGATGATGACATCTATACTATACCGAAAGGATTATTGTGTCAAGAAAATAAGTCTTATTCTGTCAAGAAAATAAAAGTCAATTTAATTTTTTTCTTAAAAAAGGAAATTGGAAGCAAATTTTGAAGCTTTTAAGCTTCAGAATTTGCGCTTCTGTCTTTTTGTGTGTGACTTTGTTTGAGCACTTATGATGGGACTATCCCCCGTACCATCAAATTTGCGTTTTGTTTAGGCAGTGATATTAGCCAAAGATATAAGGTTCATTAAATCTAATTTTCGTATTAAATAGTGCTGGCACGCATTGACATGCCAATAAGACGTCACGGCAGGTGTATGTCATACTGAAGGCCTAGTGCGGGTTTATAAAAAGCTTTGTCGTGTCCACACGACTAGACAAAACTTGCAACTAGATAGATCTATGTAGTTGCAAGTTTCGTCTACACTTATCACACCTACCTTGCTGCAACACGGATTTTAATGGATATAATGAGTCGAAGAAACGCCCTGCTTTAATTTTCATTTAATTCGTGTCACACCTATAGAGGTGTACACGGAACTCGCACTAAGGCCTCTGCACTCGTGTCATCATACTATCCTATCTAACTTCCTACTATACTACTTAATATTCTAAATGCGAAAGTTTGTGAGGATGTTTGTGGATCAATCAAGCCCAAACGGTCGAACGGATTTGGATGAAATTTGGCACAGAGATAGATTATAGTCTGCACAATCTTTTTTATCATCATAGGAACCACGCAAGCGAAGCCGCGGGTGAGAGCTAGTTTCCCTATAAGTGTCACTATCGTACGCGCACCGTAATGTTTGTACATTCACCCAATGAATTTTAAAAAATTGCTTTATTATCTATTTTATCAAGTTACAACCATGTCATGTTGTACGTAATGTGTCATTTGTACCGGATAATTTAAGATACCTACTTCTTCAAGAGACTTTTATTAACTTTATCATCAAATGAACGAATCGAGCAATTTATGACAAAGAAAGATAAAACATGCAATGTACATTATGTACAGTCTGTCGCCATCAAAGTAGACAGATGATGTTTAATAAGGTTTGTAAAGTGTTTTATATGCGTTTGTAGTCGACATAGCTCTTAAAATCAGCAAAGTGAAGTGGCAGAACCAACAACAGTTGGGGATAGAGGTTCTCAATGGCAACCACGAACCGGATGACGCAGTGTTGGAAGGCTCTCCGGCCGATGGACCGACGAGATTGTAACGGTTGTGGCAAGTCGGTGGATGGAGAAGGTTCAAGAATAGTCGTGGTACTCTTTGGAGGAGGCCTATGTATAGCAGTGGACTTTCTTAAACTTCCGCTTGCCTAAATTCTTAAAATAACACCCGTGATACCTAGACTGAAAGTGCTTTAAGCTATTCTAGGTAAAAACCCTACCAATTCAAAGTTTCAACGAAATCGATTGAACCGCGTAAAAACTAGTTTTTTTTTAAGTTTTTCCCCTTTCGGGATGGCTATGGCATCTAGGCCTTACCACCAAGTCTTACGTGTATTTTATCTTGTTTAATTTGTTTATCTTCCTTAATTTTCTTACGTTAGTCATGGTCAAGTCACCGTCTAGTCAAGTCAAGTTCAGTTTTAGTAAGATATGATGGTGGCTATTTTACTAAAACCTCGAGGGACCTCTAGGCGCCAACTCAAAAAATGACGATACACGCAATCATTCTATTTCACTTCACTTGTGCGGTTTACTCAAACAATATGAAACAAAACACCACCATAATCACACAATATTATTCAATTTAACACTAGTTTTGTAAAATAAATTGAGAGCACAACATTACTTCGCAAGTTCCCGCCAAAAAGTCATAACCTCAAATCGTAGTACCTAGATAGAAGTTGCCTAGTGTCCCTCCTCCTGTCAGCATTTAACCTTATCCATGCAAAAAAACACATCGAACCGTTGTTCCATCGCTGCGTGAAAAGAGAACAAACCAATCAACAAACAAACATACTTTCGAAAATTAGAAGTAAGGATTCGCAAAATTTTGACAATTTTTATTTTATTATCGCTTCATAAAGAGTTTTTATTTGAAAGTATTGTTTAAAACTCTTTTATCATCATCATCAGCCTGTAGAAATCCACTGCTGGAAATAGGCTTCCCCCAAAGAGTTCAAAACTTAACGCAAAACTCTTTAGATTAACTTATTGTTGTGATTGGAAAGGTGCTATTTATCTGAATATCTGTGGAGTACGTATGGAGTACGTATCTTAATATCTGGCAGATCCAGCGATGGCACGTTGATTTAGTGCGCACAGTTAGTAACCACAAATCAAATTGGTTGACTGTACATTGATCGCGTGTAGGAATCTACCAACTTTTGATTCTCAGACATAATACTCGCCAACGCAATCGTATTTGACACTGATGATGAGTTATTGACAAAGTTGTACCACGGGGTTCGTTTTCAGGGTCCGACCACACTGGTGCAGTGGGCGGCATCCTTTAAGTGTAATAAATTTACTTTACTATGCTACCCGTCGCACACTTAAGCGTGAGTGAATAGATACTTTTTGCACCTAATAAAGTATCGCGTTAGTTTGCATTACTTGTATTTTTGCATAATATTATGAGTAAGATATTCAGTATATACCGCCGTAATTAAAGCACCTTAACGCAGGAAGTGGAGAAAAGCTGGGAATCTTCCTATTGATCGGTCCCAATAAGCTTTATCAAGGAGACCTAGGTAATTCCCGAGTGGTACGAGATTTTAGCACCTCACTCCATAGAAATTATGTTCAAGGCTATAATAATTAGTTCTTTTTTAAAATTTCGTGGTAAATAATATATAAATATCTTTAGTTTTATAAATTACTAGCTTTCGCCCGCGGCTTCGCTCGCGTGGTACCTATAAAAAGTAACCTATATGCTATTCCAGACTTTAATCTAACTCTGTGCCAAATTTCATTCAAATCCGTTCGGCCGTTTGGGCGTGATTGAACCACAAACATGCAAACATCTACACATCCAAACATCCACAAAACAAATTTTCGCATTTTAATGAAGAAGATAAGTTAAGATGTTGGAAGAATTTACTTGTATAAATTTTCTTTCTGTAACTAAAGATCTTTGATTTATCTGACTGCTTAGAAAATCAGCTTTTCTGATCAGACTGTGGCCTCATGCAGCCAGCATGTAAATGGACCCTACTACATAATCGCGATCTCGCATGGATGGATTAAGAGCATACCCGCTTTTTAAACTAGTTTTGAATAATATCCTGGCCATAACGGTTCTATCATAAGATATTAATATTGCATTTTAAAAGCCGTAGTGCCTTTCGTAGGAGAATCAAGGTCACCGACATAGCTCTCAGAATTAACAAGTTGAAGCGGCAGTCGGCAGGCCATATAACTCGCCGACGACAACCGTTGGGGAGTAAAGGCTGGCAACCACGAACAGGGCGACGCAGTGTTGGAAGGCCCCCCACCCGATGGACCGACGACATTTTTAAAGTTGCGGGTAGATGATGGATTAAAAAGGCTCAAGACCGTTCGTCAGTGAACACTGGGCCTGGAAATCCCGCTGTGCCCTACCTCCTCCAATGTGACATATAAAGGGAAAATCGCATGCCGTTTGAACACGGCTTAATGCTATCGTGAATTATCTTTGCTCGGGCCACTGAGCTGCTACTGTCTGTTTAGGAGGAGGTAGGGCACAGCGAGATTTTCTAGGAGGAGGTAGGGCACAGCGAGATTTTCTCGTTCTGAATTGGAGCAGCCCGCCTGGGGAGGTACCTCCGCCTTACAGAAGATCGCAGCCAAATAACACTATTTGTTTCAAATAGTGTTGTGTTCCTGCGATGAGTAAGGTTTCCAGAGCTCTTTAGGGGGGGAGGGGGGAGGGGTCGGCAACGCGTGCGTGATGCCTCTGGTAGTGCAAGCGCTCATAGGCTACGGTAACCGCTTACCAACAGGTGGGCCGTATGCTTGTTTGCATAAAAAAAAAACTACCCTAGTGTGGACGATATTATTATTACTTTATTCAGTTACAGTGCTAATAAAACCATGTATGAAGTCGTTAAAAGTCGTTTTCACGCTGTTTCCGGCGTAAAAAATGTCAACAGAGCTATTGTTTTTATTTTGTTGAATAAGGCTCGGCAGATGTTAACTTTATTTCAATGAAATAGACTTTCTATTGTGCTTAGTCTGAGTTGTGTATGCTGTTATTACGATGTCAGATGTCAGTCATCTACCTACCTGACTTACATATTGCCTAAGTGTGGGATTCCTTGCTGGCGTGTGCCGTAGTATACTTTGCAGCAAAGATATCATCTTATCTTTTATCAATCACCCCAGTTTACCTACCTACTTATCTCTACCCACTCGTTCAAACTAAGGCTATGCGACACACAAACCTGCAGGCTATGCAAGGAGGCGGACGAAACGCCTCTACACCTGCTAGGTGAGTGCGGAGCACTTATGCTCAAACGTAGCATCCATTTGGGAAAGCACATCCTCAGCCCAATGGAGCTAAAGCAACTCACCCCAAAGAAAATCCTTCAGTTTTTAACAGCTGCTGGGCTTTGCGGTGAACTTTAAAGGCCCTGTAAAGGGGCTCCACAAATAAAGTGGCGATCACAATAGGCCAGTTGTGGCCGCAGTGAAACCATAGCCACAAAAAGTAAATAAAAAAAATACTTATCTCTATATATCTACCTATTTATTTGCCTCACCCCTTTTTTGATACTAAGTACCTACTACCTACTGAAGATTGCGAGTGGCACACTGCGATCGAGTGGTCGCCCTAAAGGGTCCCATCTGAAAACCAGCGCCGCTACACTTCGTGTGCGGCATTAAAGCTGTGATGGGACCTTTTTTGGCACACGCATGCACCTCAGCACGGACTAATGAATACCCTTGTTATATCACTACCTATATACTTACTCTGTTTGTTCTCACATCTTTATACCTTGTAGTGTCTGCATTTTTTCTTATTAGTTTGTGCTGTTCTTGTGTGTGACCTAAATAAATCTATTTTCTTTCTTCTTTCTTTCTTTCTTTCAAAGATAATTTGGGTGTCTTTAAGAGCAAAGTGAATTGGTATCTTCTAGGCAAACATTCTACACCATCAACCGCATCATCACTTAATATCAGATGGATAGAATACAGATACATACACAAATACCTACTCGTACTATTACCAAAATTTCCGCCTTACCAATTTTGAAACTGTTTCGCTTGTACACGGCTTAGTAAGCCTGTCCGGCTCATCTCTTTATTTATTGTGATCCTTTGAGGGTGAACCATTCATTTTATGACTTTGATTACCAAGACTGTTGTTCAGTTGCAACCAAAACAATACGAACATATTGTTAGACAAAAACGGTACTTTTTATGATTACGCATTTACGCAAGCAAGGCACAGATGACTTCACGCAAAATACACCCTTAGGGTGGTAAGGCGGATTTTTTGGTGATGGTACCTATCAATTAGCAAAAAAACTTAATTAAGCATCAAAACGTATAAATTCTTATTAAAAAATATTCGACTATTTAGATTACAAACACAAAAAAAAGTCACATGTCCAAATGCACGTCCACTACTGAACATAGGCCTCCATAGATTTCCAGCGTGATCGACCTTGAACGGCCTGAACCCAAACTCAACCTTCCAAAATGATTTGTAGGGATTTACCACGCCTGGCATGCGGGTTTGCGAGCGCAGATAAGGCTGTAAAAATTCGAAGACATGTGACGTGTGCACGAAAAGACACTTTTATCCTTTCACTACACTGATTCTTTCACCGACGGTCATAGGCCCTTTTCAGGGCCACCATACCTAAACCTGGTCACCGACCTAAGTTATGACAAAGAAATAATCAGTGACTCGACAAGCAAGCAAGACAGGGGACGCTGCTGCCCGTCCCCTAGCTTTTTTCCCTTAGTCGCCTCTTACGACATCCGCGGATAGGTAAATATGGAGGGGCCTATTCTTCAGCCAGGGCCACCACGGCCAGAATAGAATATTACAAGCAACAAACTCTCACAATGAGCCGTGAATCAGGCTGTCCGATGTCTTTGACATCAATCGAGATTTGATACTCGAGAGCATCCGTGCGTGGCAAGACTTACTTTTTATGGCTTTCATTTGATTTTTTGTCGCTCAATCGATTCTGTTAATCACGACTATAGATTTGTTAGTTCGATAAATTTTGATGTCGCGTGCCGACTGCTATTAATAAATCTAATGTTTTTTTGTGGCTTTGATTGCCCGACGCGGATAAAGATTTGAAATTTTTAACAGAGCTTCTGTCATTTCACGAAAATTATGAAAATACAGCAACGTAGCACATTTCATTGTTAATATTTTTCACTGCATTCACACTGATATTGTTTGCAAGCGTGTAGAAGCTAGTACGTAGTAAAACAGAACTGGATGGAATTAATGTACTTAGCAGTTTTGGTTATGTTTTTTTTCCAGCGAAATTAGGCTAGAAAGATTCGTATGATTCGTTACAGTTTTCGGGAGTAGTATTTTTAAACCCTGTCTGTATACGACATCAATTTAAACTCCTTTATTATGCATACAGTGAAAAACTGCAGCAAGAACCAATTTTGCACACATCCATCGAAGTTGCAGCATCAAATTCTTCGTTTCATTAATTTAATTAATTGTTCATTAAGTGACACAATATAGTACTAATTTCAACCGCGGCTTCGCACATGTGGTACCTAGGTGAAAATTATAATATATATTTATTCCAGGCCATTTACTACATACATGCTTTCATTCCATTCCGTTCCGTGGCTATGGTATGAAAGAGTTACAAAAATCTTTAAAATTACTCATTGCCCGTGGTCCGGTTCAGTTGTCCGGTCAACCGGACCACGGAAAAAATATATTTTCCATGGTTAGACAACCAAAAATATTAAAGGACAGATGACCTTACCAAAATTCAGGGATGCGGTTTTAAAATTTTTGGATAAGACACATAGGAATATGTAAAGTTATTTATTTTCAGCTATAGTAATAAGTTATAGTTATTAGTTATTATAGTTGTTTAGTAAGTGTATTTTGTGTCTCTTTTTATATTTCTTTGTCGCTTTGGCGTTGCACTGTTATGGCAATGTAAATATTTAACTTAATAAAAAAAAAAAAACTCTACATCCTCACATCCACATAATCACATCATCATCATTATCATTATCATCAATGGCCTCATACTTCTATATCTATCTAAAAGATGATAAATAAAACTGCGTCATTCATGGGGTCAATAGGCATTTACGTACATGGCTTGTATGGCCTATACGGGAGCGACAGATACGACCGCAATTGCTGAAAAAAAATTGTTTAGATCATAATCAATAAATGTGTAAATTTTCATAAGGATCCGTTTAGAAGTTTCTGAAACTAACCCGAACAAATAAACAGACAGAAAGACAAAGTCTTCCTATCCAAGAAATCTTCCCTCTATAAAATGGAAATTGCGATTATCTACCAAGAATATAGTTTTAAACTTTTTATAATTGCCATCTGTCAGCCCTACGAACCAGTTGGTCCTAAAATACCTGACAAAAGGTACCGTTGCCATTGCGTCGAATTGGGGACATTTTGATGACTGACTTAGTACAATGTACCTACCTACCTACACAACTTGTTTCTTTTTTATAGGTTTCATATTGACCCAGATTATTCTCAATGCGAGAGAAAAGCCATGACTGTGTCTCGAAACATTTATTTTTCATTTGTTTATGATTTACGATTTACATATCCTTTTTAAGGTACCGAAGCACGAGTAGGAACCCTCATAGTCATTAGACACTATGACTGTCTGTCTATCCGTCCGTCTGTCAGATTTGGTCAGCCATTCTATTCGTAGATTAGGTATTAGTGCTATCATGCAAAAATTTCGCAATGTACATAATGGTGACAGCTATAAAACAAAAGTTTTTCGTGGTACCTCCCCTACATGTGAAATGGGGAGATACCCCGAAAATACAAATGTTAACTGTATTCACAAATTATGAAGTCAAGTAATGATGATAGTTTTTTTTTTATAGGAAAACTACGTACCTACATACATAATCTGACTCGTATATATAATACGCATGGGGTGCGCAGTTCAATTCCCGCTTCGGGACATTATTTGTGCTACCATGGTACTATCACCAAAATTTCCGCCTTACCAATTTTGAAACTGTTTCGCTTGTACACAGCTAAGTAAGCCTGTCCGGCCCATCTCTTTATTTATTGTGATCCATTGAGTGAAACATTCATTTTATGACTCTGATTACCCAGTCTGTTGTTCAGTTGCATCCAAAACAATACAAACATATTGTTATACAAAAACGGTGCTTTTTATGATTACGCATTTACGCAAGCAAGGCACAGATCACTTGACGCAAAAATCACCCTTAGGGTGGTAAGGCGGAATTTTTGGTGATAGTACTTGTAGTTCCGATATCCACGACAATGGGAATCCTATTGTCAGGACTATGTATAAGAACGTTGGGTGTTTTTTTTTTGAACAAAAAAATATTTTACGTAACTACCGTTAAAATTTAATTAGCTTGTTCAATTTAATAGGTACTATGTGCGTGTACACTGCCGTTTCTCGACTTTTACGAAGTCCATATAAACTTGTTTATCACATCAAACTACTTTTTACGATTTATATTTTAAACATAAGCTTGTTTTTCGGTTTATGTGCTCAACTTATTATGGAATCACTTGATTAGTCCGACCGAATGTCAAAATTATCCAAACAAATTGACCCAAATAATTATTGAATAAAAAAACCCGTCCAAGTGAAGTCATGTGACAAAAGCTTGATCACACGAATACACAAGTCATCCAACTATTTGGTCCAATCACAACACTTGTTTTTTTCTGAAGCCGGCCGCGGCAGAGCCTTATTATAGATTCGATCGGTATTAAATTAACTACTCGGAGAAACCGTTATTTAAGGTTGCATTCTTTGGGAGGTTGAAATTAAACATTGATAACAGGGCTTTGTTAGCACTATTAACAAAATCGATACTTACATCCTTCCTTAGGAATAATACAGTTCATTACCTCATTTGGAAAAAACGGAACCCTTATAGCATGGGTTCTTAAACTTTGTGCAGCCACGGACCACTTTCAGAATTTTAAAATGCCACGGACCCCTCTGGAAAATAACATTGTGGAAAAAAAACTAATAAAAAAATCACTTTTATTGATTTTTTTGTTTTTATCGACACTAGAGCTGAAAGCCCTTTATCTTAAGAATTAATTAGAGCTACTGCGGACCCCTGTCACACTTATTACGGACCCTTTAGGGGTCCGCGGACCCCACTTTAAGAAACCCTGCCTTATAGGATCACTTTGTTGTCTGTCTGTCTGTCAAGATTTTCTCAGGAACGGCTATAGGTATAAACTTGAAATTTATACCATACTAGCTTGCGCCCGTGGCTTCAATCTTGTAGTACCTATGTAAAAAGTAGCCTTTATGCTATTCTAGGCAAAGAACTTTAATTATTCCAAGTTTCAACGAAGTCGTGGGAGCCGTTACGGCGTGATTGAACAACAAACATCCAAACATCCTCACAAACTTTTGCATTTATAATATTAGTAGTATTGGGGTCCATAGCTTATAGTGCCGTATAAAAATCAAGTTTCTAGTTCAATGTATTAAAAATATATGACAATGAATGTCTAATTTTTCTATGTTCAGCAGTGGACTCCATCAGGCTGATAATGGTGATGATATATCAAGGACAAATCGCATGCCATTTGAACACGGATTTTAGCCCACACGTGCGGATCATAAGGATTATATTTTTAACGAACGTTTTTAAGAAGGGTAGGTAGGTACTCTTAAGTCCGACATTGCATTACTTCGGAACATCAGATGTTACTGGTATTAAAATAAAAAAAACTAGAAGTTTTTTTTCTAAAAGTTTTTTTATGTTATACGTAGGCAAACAGGCTAACGGCCCACCTGATGGTAAGTGGTTACCGTCGCCTATTGACATCAGCAACACCTGGAGCATTGCTAATGCGTTGCTTGCCGAACCCCTCCCCCCCTAAAGAGCTCTGGCAACCATACTCACCGCAGGAACACAACACTATTTGAAACAAATAATGTTATTAGGAGTACTGTCATTTCATATTTTGACTAGATTTCGCCCGGAAATTCCCTCACTGCGCCGGCGCCGTATACCATAGGGGGTGACCGTTTTATTATGTATAACTGTTGGCCCATACTAAGCCGAGATTTTTCCCGTGAGAATCACATAGCTCTTATACCAGTCGTCTTTGTTGCGACTCCCGCGCATTGCTGTGACCATCGATGGATTGTTTATAGTGACGGTGATAGATATCGTATCTGTAATTTCACAGGACCGAAAGATCCAGTTTTCAACTACGTTATGACATAACTTTATTTACTAAATTCATTTTACGGCGCCGGCGCAGCGAGGAAATTTCCGGGCGAAATGTCAGTACATGAAATGACAGTACTTCTGGATGTTTTTATTTTAATAACAGTAACATCTGATTTTCCGAAGTAATGCTGACGTTTCTGATCAAAATAATTTATTTTCAGTTTTTTGAAAATTGCCGTGCAATTGGTATAAGATAAGATATTTTTTACAAAAACTAAAAACTAATATCAACCTCTTTTTTTTGTTATCAACCTCTTTGCGTTTTGCTTTCCTACTAGGATGACACTGGCCACCTACACTTTCGAATAAAAAACAAAAGTAAGTATGACATGCATTAATCGTCACTAATAACTCTTACGGTACTGACTGACAATCAAACGTAGTGGTTTTATTCTCTTTAAAAATCAACGCAGAGCCTAACCAAAATCCTAAGAGTAAAAAATTTGCAGGGTAGCGTAAGGTATGATGGGTGCACAGAAAGGAATTCCCGACACACAACCCCTAAGGTTAAAGTTTATGTAAAAATAGCAGCCACCGAATAAAGTCACGGGGATTACCATCCCATACCACCGTCAACAAAAAAAAATTCGGCAAGTCGTGATTTCAAGAGATGACGTTTTTTTAAGTTTTACGGGACAAGTAGCAAGCCCTCAGGACTTAAATTAATATTAATATATATAAAAAAAAGTGGAACTTCCTTTTGGAAGTCGGTTAAGAAGTGTTTGCGTTTGATTCAACAAAACTGAACCCAGAACAAATTATGACGCCTGGAATAAAATCATTCCGCTATAAATAATAAGCTGTCCAGACAAGTCCTCCCATGTACCTGGGTACTTGTATGTACTAGGTGAGTAGGTATGTTTCGACGAATTAATTGTAAAAAGTCAGCACAGGTTATTATAACAGCTAACTGACGGGGAATTTAAAGTCTTGTCGCCTGCAGATGCTATAGAAGACACACGGCAACGAACGTTGTCGGATAAGTTAGGAAATGTGCTAACCTTTTTCTGGTACATATAGTACCAGAGAAAGGTTAGCATTAATATCCGCGTTGATTTTGAGGTCTGGGACAGTTTACGGGTTGCCAGTGATGACGTATGGCACTGAGACTTGGTTGCTAACTCTTGGCCCATACGCAAACTCAAAGTCACGGGCTATGGAGAGCTATGCGAGAAGTCACTACGTGATAATAGTACTATATACTACTTATTGTACTATAGTTTCACACAAATATAGTTTTTTATTTTATCCTGGATGTCGGATGCCATTTGCTGCTAGCTCGATGTTATACCATACTTACCTACCTACTTAAATAGGTTATAATAATGATCTTGTACCCTTCTCTTCATCGCCTGATAGCGGCTGATGGAGGATCAAACCTGCTGTGACGACAGCAGACATTTTATGGCGAGGCTGAAAAGCAGCGTAGCTGAGCCCTCGACCATTTCACCTGTCTACATACATACATACCAAAACTTGTAAATTACCAATTGTATCTTTATAACTGTGTGTAGGATTCCTGGTGAATAAATGCCCTTTTATTTATTTATTTTATTTTATAAATCTCAATACTCAGTACATTTATTGCATGGTTGAAATGAAAAATGAAATGAAATACATTTATTTGACGGACACAGACAGAAGACACAATACATATAAACCAAATAACAAAGATAAACACGAGTTACAGTAGCAGGTACATTACAATCAAACAACAATATGCAAAACAAAAACTTGGTAGGTTACAGGTAGTATATATTTAGGAGGTTTCTCCAAAATGACGAAATCCGAAGAAGAGCCATGGTCAGCGACATACTAATACAGAGTTAGTAAGTTGAGGTGGCAGTATTGAGGCCACATAGCTCACAGATCTGACAACCGTTATTGAATAAAAGTTCTCGAATGACGACCTCAAACCGGAAGTATTGAAAGCATCAGGGCTGATGGACCGACGACATTGTGAAGGTTGCGGGAAATCGGTGGATGGTGGAGACCGATCGCCATGACACTCTTGGAGGAGGCCTATGTCCAGCAGTGGACTTCTAAAAGCTGACGATGACTTTATATACAATCAGTTGGTAGGTATTTGAATAATAAGTATTGATTCAAATCAATGTTCTATTCTTTCAAAAACATATGTTTATTATTATGAAGGTATCTTTAGGACTAGCATCATAGCTTGAAATTAGAGATTCTGCGGAAAAGCCTTGGCACCTTTGCGATTTTGTTTAGGCGGTGCCGTAAGTTGATATTCTCAAAGATTGAACCATAGGTTCGAACTCTTGTAATATAGCGCTGACACGCACGCATTTGAATGGCAATAAGGCGTCATGGTAGAGCCCAAGATATTTATCATTCTCTTTAGCTGTGTGTCAGCAATACTGTTCGATCGATCAATTCTATGCTAGCAATGCGTCCACTATTGAATTCACTGCATCACTAAAGAGAATTGGTATTACAATGTTAAGTGCACGGGTTTTTTGAATTTTTCATGAGGGTTATGATTTTTAATGCTTACATTTTATATTTTTTATTGCTTATGAGTTATGACAGGAAAGACTATCATCCGTAGGATGTGATCGCATTTTTATTGATCACATATCTCGCGATGTATAAGTTAGCACATCTCATTGCTCAGCCATTTTCATTAGTTCAATAAATTAAAGTTAAATCTCATACATCTGGGTCTTGTGGTACCATGGTACTCGTAGTTTCTGATACCCACGACACAGGTAATCCTAGTGTGGGTTCAGGACTATGTATGAGACTGTTGGTTGTTATATATTTATTTATAGTCCTGACCTCACACTAGGATTCCCTGTGTCGTGGTTATCAGAAACTACGCGTACCATGGTACCACAACACCCAGACCCGGAAAAAGTATTTGCAGATACTTGCGATAGAAATACTTGCATCTTGGTCGCTACGCCACAGAGGTCGTCTAGGTTAAACTTGTGGTTAGGGTAGCAAGGCCTTCTACATCTACTCTAGATGATTTATAAAGCGTCAGGTGGATCTTTTTATTCACTTACAGAACATTGTAGTGCCTGGGACATGTTTTAGATAGTCAAAGTCAAAGTCATCATCATCATCATCAGCCTGTAGAAGTCCACTGCTGGACATAGGCCTCCCCCAAAGAGTTCCATGACTAACGGTCTTGAGCCTTCTCCATCCACCGACTTCCCGCAACCTTCACAATGTCGTCGGTCCATCGGGTGGGGGGCCTTCTAACACTGCGTCGCCCGGTTCGTGGTCGCCATTCGAGTACCTTTACTCCCCAACGGTTGTCGGTTCTTCGAGCTATATGGCCTGCCCACTGCCACTTCAACTTACTAATTCTGAGAGCTATGTCGGTGACCTTAGTTCTTCTACGGATTTCCTTATTTCGGATCTTATCACGCAGTGAAACTCCAAGCATAGCTCTCTCCATAGCCCGTTGCGCGACTTTGAGGTTGTATATGAGGCCTATAGTTAACGACCAAGTCTCAGTGCCATAAGTCATCAACACCATCAAGTCAAAGTCAAAAGGCGTTTATTTCAATAAAATCACTAGGATCACTTTGAAACGTCTTTGAAACTAGGTGAAGCTATGCCTGTTCGAGATAGATGATAGAGTAAGCTTGCTCAGCCCCTATACCATACTCTCATCCTATCCGACCTTATTCACAGGAAGACACGAGTCAATACGTGTGGAGCTGACTAAGCCGCGGGTTTCGTCACGATGTTTTCCTTCACCATTATTTGGAGTCACCATAAGCGAGAATGTAGGTAACACATTATTCTTGATTTCATCAGGCGGATGAATTATGAATTTGAGCCGAATCAATTTGTTTAACGGACCTTTGCAAAGAAAAGTAGCATTATAAACACAACGTGATAAAGAAATTCGATATTATGAACCTATTTACTGTTTGTATTTAAATACTTAAAGATAGATAAATATATAAAAAAATATTTGGCACCACAGACACACACAATTAACATAGTTCTTAAGCACTCTACATTTATCGCACGAATAGGGGATAGGTTGTTACCCCAGGGTAACCCTATTCGTACAATAAATAAATAAATTAATAAATGTAGAGTGTATATTGTACCTAAATTGATAATTTATAGACGGATTTGGACAGAGATAAAGTATAATTAATAAAACTTCAATTGGGGCTTTCAATATTTCTTAACTTCGGGTTCCATATAAACCGCTATTGGGCCAGGCGGACCTTTATAGCGGCCGATGTTATAAAATTTCAGAAACGTTTAATTTTTAAAAATCTTAAATGCCAATAATACTTATGTCGCTGTCATTATTATGCAAATATTGTTATATATTCTTGGACACCTTTAAATTAAATAAGTAATTATTTTTATGACGAAACAGATAAAAAAATTACGGAATGACCTGCTGAATTATTAAGTGCTTTCGAAGTTCTGTTTCCATAAATGCCGTGTGTTTTTCTCAGCCTCACTAATTATATATAACAAAAATTTTAACTTCTTTTACGATATAATCTTATAATGATGTCGCCATATTAAGGTTTATCTCACCGATGATCTTTAGATAAGAGTTGTATTAACACATTTTAAGATCTTCGTGTAGGTTGATACAGAATAAAATTATCGAGGTACTTAAAGGTACAGTGCTAATGAAGAAACATTGCGAGGCATCTACCTAAGTATCCTGAAGTTAGTACCTATTGTAGAAAGAATCGTAGAAATGAGATTTGACGGATAAATAGATCGTAAAGGTTTACGCGAGGTAGGGCATAGCGAGATTTTCTCGCTCTAAATTGGAGCAGCCAGCCTCAAGGTTCCTCAGTCTTACAGAAGATCGCAACCAAATAACATTATTTCCATCCCATCTATTCGAAAAGGACGACTTGGTTCGCCTTTAAGTGCACCCAAAGGTGGTGTTTTCTATAAGAAACTTTTAGCGGGCGGGAATGAGTTTTCCAGCCCGCTCCTCTTTATGAATGTTCTTTGCCGCGCATTTTTTGAATTTGGAACATCTAAGTTTTCAGCGGCAAAGAAATCGAACGCAAATATTGTTTGAATAAAGACTGGCTGGTACGACGGCCCATAGTCGCCCCGCCGCCAGCTGAATAAAAAAAAAGAATAAAATATGAGGCGCCTTTTATTTTCTCATAGTGGGTGATGAAAAGTAGAGTGTATCACTCGGGCGCAAAAATATTTTTGGCTCGGGCGACATAAGTCAAAGTCGAAATTTGTCAAAGTTATTTTGCTCCCTTATGATACAATCTACTATTGTTTTAAATAGTGTTGTGTTCCTGCGGAGAGTAAGTTTGCAAGGCTCTTTAGGGAGGGGAGGGGTTCGGTAGGCAACGCATTGGCAATGCTCCAGGTGTTGCTGATGTAAATAGGCGACGGTAACCACTTACCATCAGGAGGTCCGTAAGCCTGTTTGCCTCCGTATAACATAAACAAAAATAACATAGTCTCGAATCCACAGCTGGACTCCCTGTCATGGGTATCAGAAACTACGAGTACCATGGTACCCCTTGCTTCTGAAGGACACTCGCTCACTACACCACAGAGGTCGTCAAGGGTAAAGGCACTCGTTGTATTCCAAATTATTCACATCAGTATAAATTAGGATGTCTAGTACGGTATTACATAGACTTGCTTGCTTGCTTGTCGTGTCACTGTTTCTTTCTTGGTCCGCCTTTATTAGGTCAGTCACCAGGTTCAGATAGGGTGGCCATGAAAAGGGCCTATGACCTTCTTGTTCCAGAAATAAAAATATTTTGATATTTAATATTGATCGTCAGTCCTACCTTCCACTGGGCAAAGGTTTTATGTTTAATAGGGTTTTAAAGAATTGGCTATAGTAGAATAGTTCATAGTTTTTATTCCATTAATGAATTTTTGACATGCAAATTCTATTTTATTTTATTAATCTGTATTTTTGACTTTTTTTTTATTGACATGTAATTACTATTGAATATTTGTACGTCATGACAAATGGCTGAATATGATGACCTATATAAATATAAACACCTGTAGACTACATACCATGTTCACAGCAAATAAATATTTTATCTTTATCTTTTATCTTTAAACACGGCTTCCGGCATTTTATCGTGACGTTAAACCTGGAATCCGAATATCCCAAAACATGACTGAAATCAAACCCCTTTATGAACATCTCAGCTACCAACCATGGCATCTGCGAGAACATTCATCAAGGAGATAATAGCCGCTTCTGAATAGAGCCACCATTGGTTACTGCATCCCACCTTTGATTTATAATCTCCAATTATATTGATAGCATAATAACTATGACTGTCTAGTTGTCTTATGTGGGCTAAAACTTATTACTATCAAACAAAATTAGTTTGCTACTACCCCTTTGAGATGTCAAGAATGGAGACGGCGTAAGTACAACACGCAGAAGTTAACTAGGCACCTCGTTGTAATGTTTTGTATCATTCTCATTCGCGAGAGCAGTAGGCGGTGGGGTGTGGTGGGAGGGGGAAGCACATTCCACGCAGGTGCCAAGTTCTGCGTGTAGTATACGCATACAAGGTACAGGGTGACGCAAAATGATTGCCGAAATGATGATGACGATTGCTTTTATTCACAAGCATCCTCAAAAGTGCATTTAGTAATACTTATATTACGTTACGTAGGTACGTACTTACGTTAAATCATGAAAGCGTTATTTAACGTTTTTAATTTTAAATAATAAGTTACTTTTATATAGGTATGTCTTAGGTAACTTTAAATGAACCTTTAGCATTCGGGAGTTGTCTTGTTACACCCTAAAATTAGACACCACAAACAAAAGGTCCCCAATTTTAACCAAATATCCGACGATTTATCTGAATAGCTGAAGGCTTCAGGTGCTTAGTGGTCACAATTCAGCCCACAATTGGGCACAGGCATGATTATTGCTCGATCGATTATACAGAACAGCAATAATTTGGTTCGCTTGTCAACCTGTCCAATTAGATTTGTCAAATTAGGACTGCTCCAATAAAATCTTTGAATATTTATCTACCTTTACAAGGTTTGTTATCGGGACCTGTATTTATGGATCAAAATACATTTAATTTGTAACATTACACATTCGCTGGAAGATAAAGGTTATTAGGCACGTACAAAATTTATTTGACTGACCTTATAGCTCAGTTGGTAGTAACTCTGCCTTCTGCGCTAGAGGTCGCGGGTTATATTCCCGCACTGGACAAACATTTGTATCATTAACACATGTTACTGTTCTGTACATGTAGTGTACTGTTACATTGTTCTGTGTCTGGGTGTTAAATATTTATTGTATATCAGTCTCTGGTACCCATAGTACAAGCTATGCCTAGTTTGGGATCAGTTGACCGTGTGTGATATGATATGTCCTGAATATTTATTCACTAAATTATATTATTTGTATTTGTATTTGTAGATAAAGGTTATTAGGTTGTGCTAAGTAGCGCCAGTGACTGAGAAGTTAAAGAGCAAAAGGTTAGCGTGGTATGGGCATGTCATGCGGAGGGAAGAATGCCTTCTAGTCATAGAAGAGTGTTAAATATGAATGTGGAAGGATATAAGGGATGAGGTAGACGAAAGAAAAGATGGATAGATTGTGTGAAAGACGACATGAGTAAGAAAGGAGTGGATACTAATATGACGGCTGATAGAAGGGGGTGGAAGAGAAAAACATGTTGTGCCGACACCATATGAAGTGGGATAAGGGCAGGGAGATGATGATGATGATGATATTGTGCTCAAGCGTTGTTCATCAGCCAGTAGAAGTCGACTGCTGGACATAGGCGTTCTCAATTCGCAATACGAGCCTTTATTCCCCAATGGTTGTCGATTCTGTCTTCGACGGGCACTGGCCCGCTATGCCGCCGAGGTCGTTAAAATATAATTATGTTGTTATAATAAATGAAATGTTCTAATTATTCAAAAAACTTACATGTTATTTTGCAATATTTTGTGTTACGCCGCGTGAAAAAAACACTTAACAAAATCTCGATAAAACGAATAAAAATAATGGTACCAACCAACGCAGCCACGGTCAGCATATTCAACCGCAGTGTTTCTTTATGGGATTGTCAAAATAAAAATAAAATGGTGGGATACCTTTTAATGAATGAAGAAATTACTAATATTACCTACAAGAGTTCAAATCTGCACAATAGTTTAATATATCAGTTTAGGTTCACACGCAATGTACCTGCGTGATATGTGAATGGTCCAACCACCCCCCCCTCCCCCTCCCCCATGATAGGTACAAACAGCAAGACTGTTAATCATGGAACTCTTTGGGGGACGCCCATGACCAGCAGTGGACTTGCACAGGCTGATGATGGTGATACATGTAGGTTTAGTAAAGATACACGTAATCATTAAATATACGAGTATATACATCAGAAAGTTCATTGTCTTTAACTAGTAACTTTACTCAATAATTTAATGTTTATGTAAAATTCTGTGTTTTTCATGTTTTTAACAACTAAGTTGTCTTTAAGGAAGAAAAAGCTAAACAGCTACGCATGATACCGAAGGGTATTTTTTGTGCAATATATACTTACATAGTATAACGTTAGGAACAAATGAAAAGCAATAAAATTAAATGCAAAAAATGTAAGTGCTCTGCTACCACTTCATTAACTGCATTTTTTTACCTTAATTCCCCAACAGTTGTCGGTTCTGCGAGCTTTATGGCCTGACACCACTAGTAACCCACACAGACTTTCGTTTTTAGGCTCTGCGGTATCTGCGGTTGACGCAGTTTTCTAAACGCTATAAAAAAGCAAGTCCCACTAATATAATAAATGCAAAAGTCGTTAAGGATATGAAAATGATAGTATTAGAGGATGTCAAGATGTTTGTTACTCTATCACGCCGCAACCAACGAACAGATTGCAATGAAATTTATGTAGTCAATAGCCTGGCAAAACATATATGCTGCTTTTTATCCAAGTATCCCTGTGAGTGAAGCTGCGGGTGGCAGCTAGTAATAAATAAATTAGCGTATTTTTTTTTAAATTTTAAAATTCTCCAAATTAATATGAAATGTGTTTAAAAGTGGGTTACGATCCTCGTCACATCGTATCACAATAAACCGAACGCGTGATTACAATTGACACAATCTTTACGAGGCGGCACCTTTTTGACCGCTACGTGAGACGATTCAGAAATTAATATTTCCCTCGCAAAAGTGCAAACGCACCTTAAACTGAAAAAAGATCTCGTTTTTCGTTTTAAATGCAAGCATGTTCGAGAGAATGGCGATGTTGATAATGCAACTTTCCGTTTCCCCCTTGCACGTGTAGAGCTGTCCCTCTCTAGCTTTGTTAAATTCCCAATAACAACGCCGATAGTGCAGACGTATGAAGGTCGAATTCCCATCAGAATGGGCCGCGAGCAAAATATTCCCAACAGTTACGTTTCTTTACTGCAATGTTCTGCGTTTCGAAGGGTTTTGTGCGTTTCGTCTGCTTTATATATGTTTATTGATTACAATTAAAAACTGTTGTCAACTTGTACTAGGGCAAGATTTCTTTATTAAAAATACTTTTAAGTCAAACATATTTTTCGTTTGTTGCCAGAGTATACGATAAACGAGTACATAATTAAGTTAATTAATAATTAAGTTCTCATTATACTTGGAATTTTATTTCTGGCCCTTTGTATCCATTAATTTTATTACAGTTTTACTTTTTATTACCTAATTAAGTCCAAAATAGAAGCAATAAAAAGTCAAAAGGAAATGTTTCAGTCATTGTATGAAACAACATTCCCGGGTAAGGTTAAACAAACGGCCAAACGAGGCTTCACTGCACTTTGATACTGATGCTTTATTAATTTTTAACGCGTTTAGTGACAAAAATGTAACGGTAGCCTCGACATGCACAAAGAAATTAATATAACGACAAAATTACACCTGGCAATGTAATGTATGACAAACAACTTAATTTCCTACACACGTTCTTCATTCACTACGTGAGATTGCAACGTAAGGTTGACATTTGTTTAACTTATTTTGACTGCGAGGTAAATTTACACAGTTTTGTTTTAATAACATATGTATTATCCAACACTGGCAGTTAAAAACTTATAATTCTATAGGAAATTATTAATAAATGCTAAAAATAAAACTAGCATTTATCGGCAAGGATGGTAATTATCGAGACGATGTCATTCACGGCAGAAGGTCTCTGCGAGACTCATGTTTTGATGCTAATGGTTTTGATGCCATTTCCAGCGCTACAAAGAAGTGTTACTCGCTCTCTGACTAGACACACACCATCTAGTATCGAAAGAAAATTGACAGGTGGTCGTTTTTTATAACGTATGACAATTAACCTTTAGCAGCGTGAAATGTACGCGGACTTATTGTAGAAAAAAAAATATATAAGACACATCGCACAGATGGTCGAAATGTCATTATGATATTTAATACTGTTTGATGACTTAAAATGGCTGTTTGAGTTATGAGATGCTTCGATGTTATGCAATAGCCACGACTTAGTTTTCGTGCTCATTGAAATTGTTATTTATTTAACCTTTTGAACTATTACCTGCTCCAGCTACCGGCTTTTCATATTGATTATAAAAACTTGTTTTATACTACGGGTTACTCGCTATGGTCTAAACTTGTCAGTTGGTATTATTACCTTTTAAAATGTGCTCTTTTGTCTTGAGCGTAGTCTCATTATAGTTTAAGCTGTATTTTTTACACAGCAGCTAGGTAGTTCGATGCACTTAGTTACAAGCAAACAACACTTACCTCCAATTAATAAATTCCTTAGAAATTTCTTAGAATTCTACATTCATAATAGCATTTGCTAGCACAATATTTAGAAAATGCTACTGCAAGTAAATGAATATTCCCGGTATGAATGGAGTACAGTACTCTGCTAGACTATAGTTTTCTATGCTACATAAATTTCACGTGAAACTTCTAAATATTTTGTTTTTATTTTATTTCTGTGTCTTATAAGTCTTATAACAAACAATTTATCGATTTTTAATTTTGCTAACATACAAACGAATAAAAATGTTGAAGGGTAAGGTCATATCATTCAGTCTAGTTAATTTATAGGCTGCAGCAATAACGAAACTATAAAAAACTCCTGACACTTGCAATTGACTTGTCAAGAGCTAAATTATAAGTGTCTAGGTAATTAATATTAAAAAAAATACTATGTATGCGCACTTTGTTACACGTAACGTGTCAGAATGCTTAGAAAATGAAACACAATTTTCCCAATGACTACGCGGCGATGGTAGGCTCGCGTACTCATTGGGAAGTAAAGATGACAGCGCACGGGGCAACCCTTAAATACACGCATATAATGGCCGTTCAGGTGATCATTCAATGAGTTTATCGGAAATATCTATTGACCTTTAAAATTCTACTTTGAATTTAAGTACCCGCAGGCATCTTAGCTATTCGGTTGCGAAAAAAAGTTTACAATTCCAAAGAATCTCATTTCGATAGATTAAAATAAAAACTTGTGAACGAGTACAAATTTTTCTTCGAATTATCAATTAATGGAGTTTAAAAACGATTGTTTTATAAATTCTGTTGTAAAATATACGTATATATAGTACATAGCAAAACTATTTGACTGTTATCATTTCACCTTTAAGACTTTAACGCATAAGATGATTAAGTAGGTACAAGGTGGTTGTGAGAAAGAGACAAAACATCGAAGAACCACCAGCACTGAATTAGCAAAAACACTTTCCTGTCAATTAATTCAACTGGAATAAAAACTGCATACTTCAAATGATTTTCGCTGTTCAGCATAGTCTCCGCTTCTAGTATTATTATTAAGAATGCAAAATGTTAAATATTTCTTAATGGCTATTTTGCCATCGGTACCGGGAAGCTAATAGCTAAGCGTCATGTTTGCCAGTTAAGCATTTTACTCTGATGATTTTCTTTGTCAAGTCGATGTAATTTTTCAAGTAATTGAAAGCCCATTCTGTTCTTTAAGCTTCTCAAAAGAGTGGAATAGTAGAATTATAAAAAAAGGCACTTTTGCTATGATGATAGTGTTGAAAGAAGTGCTAGGGTTCCAGGCGTGGTTTTTCACAACTCTAGAATACCGATAACAAGTTTTTGCTTTATCCACTTCTAGGGAAAAGTTTATGTTTTTACGTTTGTGCGTTTTTACTAAAGAAATACCTAAAGTAGCTACTTAAATATTTTAGACTTTTGAAGGGTTAAGTACGTTGCTAGAATGCTATAGATTTCAACGGCTTCAGAGACCACATATGGGCTCTAAGGGGATCCCGTTTTCATTGTAGCTTTTTGCGGGGAAGATACTTTGTCTTATTTCATGCACCACTGAGCAAATGTAACGTGACAGCAACTGTCAATGCTGAGACATCGTTCACCAGTCGTATTCAGAAACACGCTTCTGGTTACTACCGTGTTAAGATCAGATACGCAACGAGCTAGCGGAATGCATGCACCGATGTTAAAACTCGTCGGTGGAATCTCCTTCCAGATGGATTCACATACGTCTGAAAGGCACTTCATATTTGTCCTCTTGTCGACGTTATTTTTTTTTTATACAACTGTGGTGGCAAACAATTTTACGGTCCACCTGTTGGTAAGCGGTTACCGTAGCCTATGAGCGCTTGCAATACCAGATGCATCCTTACCTTCATGCCTTCCTTACCGCAGGAACACAACACTATTTAAAACAAATAATGTTATTTGGCTGCGATCTTCTGTAAGGCGGAGGTACCTCCTAGGCGGGCTGCTCCAATTCAGGACGAGAAAATCTCGCTGTCCCTACTGTAGTGACTAGTATTTAAGGATACCTGCATTCCTTAACTTATGCTGTCTCCGGGGGACAACTGACAGTGACAGATAACAGATGACACCTGAGATGGAGAGATGTATACATAGTCTCTAGGAGTGAGTCAGTCTGTGGTCATGCCGGCACGAGCAGGCGCGCGGGAATCACTGTGAGACATTAAGTGATATAATAATAACGAGGGAGTTGTCCTGCTAGGAACCAGCGTGGTGTAAGGCATACACTACAAATGGCGATGAGGATAACGAGGTATTTATGTATAATCTAGAGAACATAAGTACGAATCGGTCAAACAAACAATTTCACAAAAAGTTGCCCACCATCCTGTGTAGGCTAATTTATTGCAAATTATACCTACTGTGATATCCTATGTTGGTTATCTAGGTCATTATTATGCTACAAGGATTCAGGAATCTATATTTTGTGTTTCTGATAGAAAAGGCAAAAATAAAGCATTGTTTTTTTTATCTTTTCTTTGCCAAACATTTTGGCACGAGACGGTTGGTGTATTCTACCAAAGATCCTTGTAGAAATGAAAAATATATTTTTTTTCTTCCAAAAAATTATAAAAAGGTATGGGAATTAAGGTTAATGTAGAACTGTTATTGAAAGTAATATCATGCTGGGTTAAACAAACTTAGGAGCATAAAATCTGATGCCTTAATTATAAACTTCTGATAAGGGATGGACAATGCTAGGGGTCATAGATATGGGAGCTGAGCTAAGGTATTGCCATCTCTTGCTATTGACAAGCATGGTGACAAGCAGTGATAATACAGACGGGGATAATTTTAAGCATTGCTTGCGGTTCGTTTAAAAGTATGGGGGTTAGTTGTTATCATGGGTGCGACTTGAAAGTGATGCGTGTATAACAAACTGCAGAAAAAATCATGGAACTAATTTACCATTTCAAAAAAAGAATGTAGGCGTTAAATGGAAAGATTGGTAGGTAATGTAAGATTTCTGGTAATATACCTGGATGATGATTGGAACTTACTTACCTACAAGATAATACCTACTCTCAAAGTATTTTTACCTAGTGTGTTTACAAATTATTTGAGATAAGTACTAAAGTACCAATACCTTCCCACCATACGTTTGAAAATAAAAGGTAAATTAAACCCAAATTTTCCTGTGTTGAGAATGGATTATTTGAAAGAAAAAACATGTTAGCATTTAGTTACTTGTTTATTCTAACAACTGTTGGCAGAGTTCAGTGATAGTGGAAATACTCTTGTTCAAAAAAGACAAGGTAAGTATTTTAAAAAAACTTACTTCTTTGAAATATCCCAGTTAATTATAAGTCAGTAGGTACCTAAAGAAGCTAACTACCTACTAATAATATACCAGATAACTAGGTAAGTTAACATACATACCTGAGGCAATCTTAGTATACCTAGAGAGTAATCTTAGTAAATTAGTAGGTATATTGACCATTTATGGCACAGCTAACATAGGTAACAGTTTAGTTGCCTGCCATAGCTCTCTGTCTATGCAAATTGTACTGTTTGTGGTCGATTCAGCTATCTATGCTGGTGCATCTTGGTAGATGTAGGTACAGTTGTCAATAAACAGAATTTCAAACATGCTGGAACTGAACTACCTAGCGACAAGTGATTAAGAGTGAAAATAGAATGTAGAAATAAAATAGCGCGAACTTCCTCCCAAAGTAATTTACATGATAAGTATAAGTTTATGTGCTTTTTAATTAACACCTTGTCTGCTTAAACACAGATTTACACAAGACACAATAGATTTTCTATTGTGTCCGAGATGGTGGCGGTCTAGAGGTCAATGGTGATATATAAACTGTCGCCAGGTTCACAATAAAGGAGAGGAAGATAAGTGCCTAATTATAATTGCATGGTTGAGGAATCATTTTGTTAGTACTTAGGTATTAGCAAAACCAAAATAAAACTATAAACCTTGCGTAAAGTTTTGAAAATGGAAGAAAAAATTAAACTCAAATTTTCGTGTGTTAAGTTGAGAATGGAAATGTTTAGAGATTTTATACATGAGTATACAACTTATTAAACTACTAGATATGGTGACGCGACGAGGCAGTACTAGGGTAGTCCACACATACATAAGTAGCGGCATCAAGAGGCCATAGATAGATACTATAAGTAGGTATAACTCATGTAAGTAGGTACGATGGCAGTTCTGATGATCTACGTACTTATTTGACGAAGAGGTAGTGGATGGACAAATAGCATAAACTGAAGTAAGGACTCCCGAAAAATGAAGAGGTGAAATTTCATCTGTACATCAACCTGGAAAATGTGTGAAGAATGATAATTGATGGAAGTAACTTCAGAAAACAATATGGTTTAGTAACAGTGGATATTCTTATGTATTACGTCAACGGAGGAACGTGCTAAGTTGAGATAAGATCACAAAGAAGTACCTATTAACCATAAACCCATACTTTGGATAAAGGAAGACAAAATATAGAAGTCGGACGACGAGACGGCGGCGCTGGCGTCATGTCATGGGCGTGTTGGCAGCGCGGCGCAGAGTGGCGGCGGCGACGCAGCAGCGTCGTAATAGCTAGGTGATTGGTACAAGAAATCAATCATAGAGATAAATCTTCAGAATCAGCGTTAACACAAAAGTACTGCCCGACCACACATGTGTTTCACAAAACCTGTAACGTGTATAGTGCGCGGTTCTAATCAGCCTACTTATTTGAATTCGAATGCACCATGCCGCGCCGACGGCGACGACGACATTTCCGTCTCTCCTACGCGCCACGGTTCCTACACGACTAGCACCATCGCGCGGCGAGTGAGGAAGAACAAGGCGGCCCGCGCGATTCCGCGATTAAAGATTCGTTTCGAGAACTTTCCTTAGTTTTACGTGTTTAATTGTTTTCGGTTAGTTTGCGCTAGAGGTCGCGGGTTCGATTCCCGCACTGGACAGGCAATTGTGACTAACACAGATACAGCTACCCATAGTGCAGGCTGTGCCTGGTTTGGGACTGGTTGACCGTGTGTGATGTGTCCGTAATATTTATTTATATTTAGTTATTTTGTGTTAAAAGTGTATTTGTATGTCCAATTAAAAGTCTAGTGTTTGTGGGCGTTTTACTAACAATTCCGAACTCCCGAGAAGACAGCCAGCCGGGCAAACACTAAACGTGGTTTCATGAAAACTGTTTCGGGATAGTTGTTGTTTAGGGTGTGTTCATTCATACTCGACCGACACTAGTGCGAGTTTTAGTGAACTAAAACATGCAATCGAATATTCGAATACCACCAAAGGAATGGTCGAATACTACAGTTTCGAATATTTGCAAGCCCTAGTGAACATTCATCAAATCGAATGCCTACTGTCATGAGAATTGGAAATTCGATATGCCTAAATTTTGATTTGGAAGATAATTCGTAAAAGCATCTTTCCACGACTCGTTAATAGTAACAAATATCGAAATACGTACAAAACGAGACCTTAGAGGTATGAACGCTTGTGCCATGTTAGAATCATGTGGGCCTCATTATGAATCCTGTTTAAATAAAGGGTAATCTATATAAACTACTACTCATCATATTCAAGAGCACAATAAATAGTCAGCATTTCTCAAATAAACTGCAACTTTTGGAAGAAAAGGTAGCTTAACGTTCAAGATAATCGATTTGGTCACTCAAGTTTGCTATTTAATTGGTCGCAAACGTATTGGTTACATAGGCTTGCCCATTTGTTGGTTGCATTGCAAGTATTGGTCACACAAGCTTGCCATTTAATTGGTTGCAAGTATTGGTCACACAGGCTTACCATTAAATTGGTTGAATGCTGTCGAGCGCAGGCTTACCGTTAAATTGGTTGCACATGTGCTGATGGGAAGGCGTACCATTAAATTGGTGGCACGGCGTGTCATTGGATTGGCGGCAGTCTGACTGAGCCGTACTATTAAATTGGTTGCAAGGTTGCTGGTCAGACGTCCAGCATTAAATTGCTGGGGAAGGTGTTCTATTAAATTGAATGCAAAGTGTGAACCAAAGGGCTTGCCATTCAATTGGTTGTGGGAGGTATTCCACTAAATTGGATGCAAAGTGTGGACCAAAGGGGTTAAATAGCCCTTGCTTAAAGGCACACCAACAAGTTGATTAGCGGTGGACCAAGGAGTTAACCATGTTTGAGTAGCAAATTTAGTGACCAGTTTTAATTGGTTTACGAGATTTTAGTATATTATAACGAACTGATATCTAATTCTTAATACCTGACGGCACATGAGATACTGGCGTTAGGTCAAGACTGCTGTGACTTCGATGTTCTGTAAGTGGTTGTTCCTATTAAACTACAAGAATCCGGTAGGCCAATTAGAATATCCGTCATTTTCATTTTTAAAAAAATTAAGAAAAAGGAGGGAGAGAGGTAGGTGGCGTAGTAGGTTCTAAGTTATGATCAGGGTATGGATGTTCAAATGTACCTACTAGTGATTAAAATGATCTGGCTATCGGGTATACATCGGCTAACCGGGCTTTCATTACAGGTTTCTTCTCGAAAGGGATAATGCGCTAGATTATTATTATTATTATTACCCTTGCTTTCAGCATCGTAGTGATACGATAGCTCAGTCATATTGACCTGCTACCGGCATCTGAAGTAAACGAACTAACGAACGGGCTGCGTTCAGTTACCGACTCGTGTGTCATCGAATTATCAAGCAATACCCCCACTGTGGGGTGGGTATCACGCGGCTGAGTTACTTGAAATAACACGCCTTATTTCAGTGGTAGTTGAATTGTATAGTAGAAGCTAAGAACGGTAGTGAGGGTCGGTAGAATCTGTCTACTCGCCAAAGCATTACTTCTAGCGAAAGTGATGGTGGTCGAAAATAGATTCATTAAAATTATTTTAACAAGGAAGGGATGTAGTGACTAGTATTTAAGGATACCTGCATTCCTTAACTTATGCTGTCTCCGGGGGACAACTGACAGTGACAGATAACAGATGACACCTGAGATGGAGAGATGTATACATAGTCTCTAGGAGTGAGTCAGTCTGTGGTCATGCCGGCACGAGCAGGCGCGCGGGAATCACTGTGAGATATTAAGTGATATAATAATAACGAGGGAGTTGTCCTGCTAGGAACCAGCGTGGTGTAAGGCATACACTACACCTACCTCCTCCTAAAACGCCGTGTGTAATGCGCGCTTTTATTCAAACACGTGTTGCGGTTGCCTTTGATCGTGTCCGTTTGAGACAAGCTCAACACGGGTTTTGCGTATTGGGTCTAAATTAGGTTAGAAATAATACATAATAATTGTCAATACATGTTTTCCTGAAGCGGCCTCTTTTTTCTATGTAAAATGAACGCGTGCGAACTTTTCTTTCCTCCCCTGACATACTTTAGACGTCGCACCCTTCGTGACAATATGAGGCCCTAGTGCAAGTTCTCACTTCTCACTTTTCGATCGTGAAAAGTGAGAAGATTTATTATATGGGCGCCCCTTTTCCTGACTCCATACAAAAAACGTAATGTATTTATATTTCGCGGTTTAAAAGTGAGAAGTCAGAACACACACTAGGCCTATGGATTCAAATCGGACGCTTACAGACAATTACTTTAAATGTTTTAACCTTTTCAAATAAATCAGTAATCGAGTATAAACATTATTTATTTAAGAATAAGCTATTTTGGTGTTCAATTGGCTAAAATGCGTTGTGTTCGATGGCATATAAAATACCTTATGTCATCAACATCAGCCTGTTGAAATCCAGGCTGGACATACCCTAGTTTTGTTACTTTCTACCTACTTTTGTTTTGTTTCCTACCTACCTTTTTGTGTTGTCACCTGTACCTAGTGTCTTTTTTATTAGTTTGTGCTGTGCTTGCGTGTCCAAAATAAATGTATTTTCTTTCTTACATAGGCATCCCTCAAAAGTGTTACATGCCGAACGGTCAAAACGCTCAAACTTTTCCATCCACCGACTTCCCGCAACTATAAAATGTCGTCGGTCCATCGAGTACTTCAAACACTGCGTCGCGCGGTTCGTTGTCGCACTTCAAGAACCGCATGTCATAAAATCCATAAAATTAAAACACCGACAAAGCATCGATGTTCTAATAAATTAATTACTATAAAATAATTCTTCACTCATACAAATGCATTTGTTGCTTTTAGTGTTTTTCACTTTAGCGGTACCGAATATGACTAGCGCATTATCTGTTTTACTAATTTTATGAATTTTTGATTAATTGATGTTAATTGTTGATTCTAAAACACTTGTGTCGGTTTGTTTGATCGGCGTGTGCCAATCGAATCATTAAAAAATAATGCCCATATAAGGAACCGCGTGTATAGTATATAAAAAGCTGCAAATTATGTAGGACAGCGAAAAAATCTATTTTTCAGTGAATCTATTTATTTTTAAACGAGCTTATATTTTGAGGTACTAGTGGAAACACGCGCGTCTTTTTTGTGTATTTTATTAGATATATTGAACTTCCGCCCTATATGCTATTTCAAACTTTAATCTATCTCTGTACCAAATTTCATCCAAATCCGTTCGGCTGTTTAGCCGTGATTGAACCACAAACATCCTCACAAACTTTCACATTTATAATATTAGTAGGATTTTCGTACAATCTTCAAGTTGTACCACTCAGGGGATGAATTTCGGACCATTTCCGTTACACCGCCACAGCAAGCGACCCTCCTTTTACACTTTAGGTTTGGTTACTTACCAAAGCTAAAGTTTATTTACTTTGGGTTTAGGCTGAACGAGACTGACTGACTGACAAACTTGCGCATAGTTTGTCAGTCAGTCAGTCTCGCTACGATTATTATTCTAAATACTTAGATGAACATGCATATACTCCGGACTCATGTTTAATAATATCAATAAATTACTACATAAACAGATGGTTCTGTACAGGATACGATGATAATTTAATTCTATGACGATAAATTATAAGTATATTTTATGTTAGGTTATATTTTATGTTATTATCGTTGGTAATAATACAAATGACTTTACATGAAATCTCGGTTTTATTGCTAATTTTCCCCGCACACAGTTCCTGAACGGAATTGATTTTATTGTTTATGTAGTAATTTGCTTTAGAACAGGTTTTTTTTAATTTCGCTGTTTCATGGCTTTATTTATTCCTAGCTTCATGATCAATTTTGTATCATTATAATGAAATAATGGAATTGAGCTTTTCTTTAGACAAACGCTCCTTGCATGAAAACCTTTGATAGATGCACAAAAAATATACAATGAACGGAAATCAAAATAAAAAGTATATAGGTTCTATGACGAGCTTAACCCTTTAAATGATTTTTAACCTTTAAGGCTAATCACCGACATTTGACAGCACCAAAAGATGGGATAGTCAAGTCCCGAAAACTGTCATTGATGTTAGCAAAATACGTGACGTCGACGTTCCAAAGGCGACGGGACAAACTGATTTCTGAGTACTGAATATTGTGTTCACCGTTATATCGATCATCTTTTATACCGCACGTTATCTCATAACATAATTTAACTTCAATATTTTGAACATAAAACTTCTGTTTAAACCTATAACCTCTAGTAACCCACGCATTCTCTGAGGTAATTTGTTATACAGATTTATACCTTTGTCAATATCGAAAAATAGCGGAGCCGAGAGGCAAAACTAACCCCATCTATTAGCTGAACTATAAATATCTGGGCTGGCTCCCATAATTCTCGGCAGAAGATATGTATGAATTTATCTTAGCTATTTGAGGTTTGCCCGTACTCAAGACACGGATGTTTTGAGTCATTGCCTAAGTTAGTACATTTACGTAATGAATGATTGAAAATGCTTTATTGTTCACCAAATAAAAATAATACATTATATTTATAAATAATCATAGGCTCTATAAATAATAATTAAGATATATTTCAGCCTACTGCTTATACTACCACAAAATCATACTACCCCGAAATAAAACTGCGTTGTTGAACAAGAGTGTGCTATGTATGGCTGTTCGTGTGTACAATCACCTACCTAAACCTTTACTTGATACTTCAAGCCTTGTAGTATTCAAAGTGAGACTGAAAAAGTTACTATTGGAAAGGGCTTACTATTCAACCCATGATTATTTTAATGACATTTTTTGTAATAGCACTATTTTATTGTAATTTAAAGCTCTGCCATACCTACTTAAATTTTTAAAATATGTATATTGCATGCGTACAACGCTGAATATGGCTGCTCCTAATTTGTATTGTATTATGTAACAACTGTACCTAACCTATATTACGCAATAAATTACTTTGATTTGATTTGATTTATAGATTCTGACTTTTGCAAATAAAAAAACCTTTGAGTATAGCCCCTTAAACAATAAAAACTATCGAAGTACGTATACAAAATAAAGAAATATTATCTCTTAAAAGTATAAACTAACTTTAATAGTAGTAAGTAGTAATATATTAATTATACTTATAGTTATTATATACACTTAGAAAACGAATTAACACAACAATATATAGGAGACAGATCTATGTCCTTCCCCTGGATATAATCTCCCTGCCGAATTTCATTACGATCCGTTCAGCCGTTTAGTCAAGATGATATAACAAACTAACAGAGTTACTTTCGTGTATGGATATTATGGATGCTTTGAGCTTAGTGCAAAGATGAGATAAAAAAAAAATATAGATTCTTTTTTTTTTTTTATACAACGGTGGTGGCAAATAAGAATACGGCCCACCTGTTGGTAAGCGGTTACCGTAGCCTATGAGCGCTTGCAATAGCCAGAGGCATCACGCACGCGTTGCCGACCCCAAACCCTCTCCCCCCCTAAGGAGCTCTGGCAACCTTACTCACCGCAGGAACACAAAACTATTTGAAACAAATAATGTTATTTGGCTGCGATCTTCTGTAAGGTGGAGGTACCTCCCCAGGCGGGCTGCTCTAATTTAGAACGAGAAAATCTCGCTGTGCCCTACCTCCTCCTAAGGTCCCTTTATAAGGTGGAAGATGTTAATTGGTGAGAAGTGTACGAATTATGCCAGAGTCCTGGGCATAGTTAGAGTGGCAAAATAGGGCATGAAACGGAGACGTATGTGTATAACATTAGACAGGGTTCTTATTTGTAAAAAGGGAGATTCAGGGCAATTTATTCCATTATTGCTGACGTCATGGAAGAATAATTTTTCCAGAAATGTGCGCCGATCTTTGAAAACGATCGTACGTCTTACCGCTAAAAAGCATACTTACAAATACTGATATTTTTATTTCAGTAAACTTAATCTAGGTTACATTTCATGGGTTTCATGCATACTTCGCTTACATAATAAGCATTTTATATTAAGCGATGCATGGCACCTGAGCTGAAAAAATTATCAATAGGTACCATAATATTATAATGTACCTACAAGTATATTTATAAGTGTATTTGTTATGAAGCGTGGACTGGGTGCTAGGACACGCGTTCTTACAACCTGTACCTTTTTTCTTAATTTTTGCAATTTTTTTATATGATAATTTTTCTTTGCCTGTGTTTTTTTGTTTATTTGTTGTTTTTGTTTTGTCAACATTTTTGTTTTTATTATTTTTTATGTGTCTCATTGTTGAATTGTCGTCACAAATAAATGTCTTTTCTTTCTTTCTTTATATTTTTTTTCGCTACGGTATTACTGTCGTCGCAACTTTAAATAAAACAAAATATTATATGAAGATACTGCTAGCTTCTGCCCGCGGCTTTGCTCGCATGGTGCCTACATAAAAAGCTTGTATGCTATTCTAGGTAAAGAACTCTACGTATTCCAATTTTCATTTCTCATTCATAGAAATCGATTGAGTTGTTACGGCGTGATTTAACCATAAACATCCTCACAAACTTTCACAATTGTAATATTAGTAGGATAGGATATATTAAATTTAAGGTTGTACTGCCCCCAAAGGCGACACCTAGCTACCCAGGGGCAGCCGCCCCTGGATTTGATGCCAGGGGAAAGTTTTAAACGAGGCCCTTGCCTATCTTTCCTCAAAGGTTAGAAAGAATACTCGGTAGTATAGTAATAGCAAAATATTTCCTTAGTAGATTCTCATACAAAAGATTCCAACGCGCTCCGGTCATTTTTAACATTTCAACAATAAATCATAACAAAAATAATACAACATAATAAAACAACATAATAAAAATGACACATCAAACGCAGGCTCTATTTTAAGGGTTAATTTAAAAATAATCAAAGACAACCGGCAAGTTATGAACGAACCACACTCGTCATCACTGTATACTGTTTTTTTTTTGTTACAACTAAGTTAGAAAACAAGCTTCAGCCCACCTGTTGGTGAGTAGTTACCGTAGCCTATGAACGCTTGCAATACCAGAGGCATCACGCACGCGTTGCCGACCCCGAACCCCCACCTACTCTTGAAGAGCTCTGGCAACCTTCCTCAACGCAAGAACACAACACTATTTGAAAAAAAAACCATGTTATTTGGCTGCGATCATCTGTAAGGCATGGATGGTGATGGCGATGGCCATGGCGAATGGATGGAGGATGCGAATGAAAGAACCCAATAATTAAATGCTAGCCGTTTTTACTAGCCGTTTTTACTAAGCTAGTATCTAGATATGTAGTTATTAAGTATTAGTAATGGACCTATGATGTATGATGATAACATCAACTAATTGGTACCCAATTGGCAAAAAACGGAGAAAAGGCAGACCCCCTAAGAGATGGAGCGACGACATCACCAAGATAGCAGGCAAGGCTTGGAGTAGAGTAGCTAGAGACAGGGAGACATGGAAGCAACTGGAGGAGGCTTTTATCGCTGATAGCGAACCTTGCATACCTACTTAGATTTTAAGAAAGTGTAGATATTTAAGTTGAACCTGATGCAGGAAACAATAAAGATTATATTATTTTTATATATTATTTAATGGACCTATGGACATTTGTTGCCTGAATAAATACATACAAAAAATCACGCCTATTTCCCAGAGGGGTAGGCAGAGACCATGGCTTTCCACTTGATACGATCCTGACATACCTCTTTTGCTTCATTCACTCTCATCACATTCCTCATACATGCTCGTCGGTTTAGGAGTACTCTTGACCTGGCCTGAATAAATGACTTGAATTAATTAATTAATTAATTAAGGCTGAGCCTCTAAATGTGTTCAATGGTCCATTTTAATAATAAACTTAATTATTTATTTTAACTTTATTTTTTAATTGTAAATTGACTTACCTAGTTATTTTATTTAAATCAATTAATTTATATGTTATTTTAATTATAATCTTTATTTTATTTAAATATGAGGTACTTTTGAAAGTGAAACAATGGGCATATTATCAATATAATTATAATTTCAACACATGTTTTATTAATGTAGTGACTAACATAGGATAAGAAGAATAGTAAGTACTAACACAAATGATCCACTTGTTGATTGAATAAATAAATAATTTATTCATAAGATTGATAAGGTACACAAAAATTTACAGGTTAATGGTCATTTTTACATATAGGTAAAGATAATACATAGGAGCCTGAACTAGGTAATCCTGTGTTTTAGGCGAGAAGAACACATTTAATTATAAAATTATCAAAAAATCACTAATTGAACAGCTTTTAGTTACTAGGTAGGTATAAAAACATTTATAATTAGAGTTGTATTAGGTCATACCAACTCATATCACCTACTAAACTTACTTATTAAACTATATTTTAAACTAATCCTAAAATTTAAATTAAGCTTATAAGATAAATAAATCTGAAATATCTACAGAGGTACTAGCATAGGTTATTTTATTACAACTTACAAATTCTCTGTATCATCGTAGGACATACTTAGTAAGGCATCCTTAATGGTTGTCTTACAATTATTGTAATTTGAAATAAAATTAATATGAATGAATACATTGGAGGAGGTACCTAGGCGAGCTACTCCAATTTGGAGCGAGAAAATCTCGCTATGCTCTACCTACTCCTAAAATTCCAATTGTCCCGTGGGACCTTACCCGCACCTCTTGCGTTGCTGCTGCTGCTTGCTACGCTTTCAAGGTCGTCTATCATATGTTTGCAAACTCTCCTGCAATTCAACCGTCTGAGACCAGTGCCAACCGAGCCAGAGTAATGTTTTTTCATAGCCGAGGTAACAAGCGAGATGTAAATCAAAGTTGGATCTGCATACCGCCGGAGCCTTCGTTACTGAGACATTGAAATACCTAAACGTAACGATGATATTTCTACAACATAGCGCGGGAGATGGGGGTATAACTACTGTAGACATATAGATAATTAAAGAAAGAAAGAAAAAATAGAAAGTAAGATTTTTATTTTCCTTAAGAACTACTACTACTACTACACATAAAATAAAATAAAAGAAATTAAATGCTAAACGATAGAATATATTGTGCGCAGCAGAGCTCTTGGAAAACATGGCCTCCGCTCAGCATTGTGCTGGATACACACTGATGTGTGCACCCAGCGCTGGTTTTCAGCGGAGACCATAGTAGTTACGTCACGATCTTCCAGAGGTGACTAAAAATAACACAACAGTTAGGACATACATAATTCTCAATTCAATTCAATTAACATTTTGAAGTGGGTATCAGAAACTACGAGTACCATGATACCAGAACACCCAGACTTGGAACAAATATCTCTAAATCATGCGAACATTTGTCCCGCAACAGGAATCGAGCCCGCAACCCTTATGTCTCAGACGGGTACAAGCCCACTACGCCACCGAGGTCATCAAAATGTACTGGATTAAGAAGATAAAGAGAAAGTTAGTAGTATGTATTATTAAAAAAAAAAAAATGAATGCATTATGCGCTAAGTAGGTAGCGCCACTACTAGATGATAGTGGCTTCAATCAGACAAAAAATGTCCTTAGTTTTTCAATAGCATAATTCTGACAGGCTCATGAGGTGAATTCAAAGAAAAACAAAACAAAGATAGCTATTTCGATAAAATAAAGTGTCACAAGAAATACATTCCATAAAATGGCAGGGTCAGTTATTGAGGGGATAATATTGTTTTAACAATCGATCGAGCGAAGCGCGTCAAAATGTCTCAAACAACTTGGACGAATCGGCTTTGTATGTTTGTTAGAGCATAATTTATGAACAGTCGATCTGCATAGAATTTAGTAGATCAATAGGTTACTATTCAAGAAGATAGGCCAATTTAATTCTATTAAGGATATGAGTTCAATCTGGTTGTAAAGATATAGGGGTTAAATAGGGGTATAAAAAAAATACAGCCGACTTGAGAACATCCTCCTTTTTGAAGTCGGTTAAAAAGGCATACAAATACATAAAGTGAGTGTCATGAAAGAGCTTTGTTCGTACACTCCAAATCGCTTTTATTTTTAATCTAGGCTATAAAATTTAACTATTGTTATAATTTAGTATAATTTGTTATAGTTTTTTTAATCTTTGGTTAGCGGAATGCATTGAACGAGTATATCTACTAATAAAACCTACGTAAATACTACGTACTTCCTATACCTACTTATTACCTACCTACCTACAGAACGGCCTACTAACAACTATTGCATAATGTTTATATATTTTCTCATATAAGTGACATGTTTGTCTTATTGAGAATAAATGTCTTTAAACCTATTTAAGATATACAACGTACGTGCATTTAAAATCTAATATAAACTCCTATTTGGTAAAGTTGGCGACTTCGTAGTTTAGGATTTTATTTGGATATTAGGTAGAACATGCTTTAGATGCAATTTTTAATGCTTTCATTGCGAGATCTCAGTTCGGGGCTAATCACTTGTTAAGTATACCTAACTTACTTACAAACCAGCCTCTGTCTCTTAGACTAAGGGCCTTAGAATAATTTAATAGCGCCGTTATCTCGGATATTGATAGATATAAAGCCGAGAAATACGACAAGGAGTCGACTGCTGGTGGTCTGTTTATGATTCCAGACCAAATCGGAATATCTAAGTAGAAAAGTAAATAAAGTAAAGTTTATTTATTTAATCTTTTGCACATAAAAACAAAAGTTTACAAAAGGCTTAATGCCAAGGCATTGTCTACCAGCCAGCCTGATTGGGTAGAAAGAAGACATGGGTCGTACTTGCTATTTCGCGTACCAGTTACAAAACGTATCGTATTTTACATGAACCAGGTTCAAAAACCAGGTACTAAATACTTGAAAGTATTAATTATACAACGCGAGTCCACTGCGCAAGTCCATTGCGCAAGTCGAGCCGCGAGACGGACGGTGGGGTTGTGACAGCGCGGCGCGTCGCGTCCTAGGGTGCGCGGTGGACTTGCGCGCTGCACCCGAGTATTTTTAATACTTCTAAGAATCGTACTAGGTGCGTAAAGTTTGATGCGAGAACCTGGTATAAAAACCTGGTTGCGTAAATACGAACCACCTCTAGTAGAAAGTTCGTACAAGTTAGAGGCCAGTTCTTGTAACCTTAGTCATAGGCCGCAAAAAAGGCGACTAAAAACGCTCGAGCCAAGTATAATTTCAATCATTTAGGAATGAAGTGAATGTATGTAGTGAAACTTGTCACTTATATCGTCGAGGATCTCAATATCATCGTCAGCTACGCGATACTTCAAATAAAATAACAATTTGTCTCGTTTTTTTCGGTTTGTTCTGACTTTTAGAAAAACATCTTTTAATTGAAAAAATAACGCAAAAATAAAAAAAGGGCATTTAATCACCAAGAATTCCTAGACACAGTTATAAAGATACAATTGGTAATTTACAAGTTTTGGTATGTATGTAGGTAGATAGGTGAAATGGTCGAGGGCTCAGCTACGCTGCTTTTCAGCCTCGTCATAAAATGTCTGCTGTCGTCACAGCAGGTTTGATCCTCGGAAGCCATCAGCCGCTATCAGGCGATGAATAGAAGGGCACAGATTATTATTATAACTTATGTAGGTAAAATAAGCTGGTTTGGTGTCTTATCAGTACAAACTTTATTGTTCAGCTGTTTTAGTAGGTATATACTTAAAATTTATAGTCTTTTGTTGTCAGAATATACCCGTTTCGAGATAGTAAACATATTATGAATCATCTTGTATAAATGTGAAAAACTTGATATTTTTTTCTATAAAAAATCATTGTAGATGTTTTGATTTAGATCTCTGCAACCAAACAGGCGATCAGCTCCATACGCAGTATCTTTTTGCTAACTTTAATACTAATTTAATTATAATATTTTAAAGTAATCCTTATTATGTGATACTTAGAACAAGTAAAGGATACTTACTTAACTTTACCTGGTATAACACTTGCGAGTAGTAAAAACTTCGTTATTTGTATGCTTTAGTTATTTTTATGATCAATATCGAGCTAAACGTTTAATTACTAAGAAAATTGAAAAACAACCCCTCTACATTCACAGCTCAAGTAAAAAGTTAGTTCCTGGTATGGTAAACGACTAGTACAGTCAGCTTAGAAAGAACTGAGGCGTCAATTATGTTCACATCGCACAAGGTGCCAACCTTGATAAAAAGTAGCGTATAATAATATGCAATTCTAGGCAAAGAACTCTACCTATTTCAAGTTTAATCTAAATCGGTTGAGCCATTACGTTGTGATTGAACCACAAACATCCTCACAAACTTGCGCATTTATAACATTAGTAGGAAGTAGGATGCCAAATGAATGATCTCTGCTGTAAAGATTTCTCATACTCCTAAGCCCCTATATTTCTAAATATATTTTCACTTCAATCACGCTGACATCAGAAACTGTGTTGGAAAATCTCACCAACGACGATACGAGCCTTTCTCGGGACCATTTATAAAAAAAACATCGCTGACTGTATTTTTTAACTTAGCCATCATTTACACAAAGTTTGATAGTTTTTAAATAGTAATTTAATGATTCACAAGTTCTTGTAAACTATTGATGCCGTTCTTTGAAAAATATGAAAGGCGAAAACAAATTGTTCGCAATTGTTGTTTGTTTTCTAAGTGCATACAATAATTTAAAGAAAATTGATTTTACTTTTTATAATCCTAACCAAGGAAGGATCGGAAGGATCACGTACAACTCTTTTATGTGAAGATTTTACGAAAGGATAAGTTTTTTGACTTACCTACTTGAAACAAGGATTAAATTGAATTGCCAGAATGCCGTGCATTCTGGCAATTCAATTTAATCCTTAATAGAGGGGTTTCAGTTTTGAGAAGATTTAACGTAGTGAAAGGGGTGGGTTTTTTGAACTACTTTGAAATGAAAATTTGATTTGAATTACAAAAAATCTCAATAATAAATATGTCTATTTGAGATTTGTAACTTTTTTATTTGAGACTAGCTGGTGCTCGCGACTTCGTCTGCGCAGGATTAGTATTTCGAGTAGCTAGTAGTCATATTTTGGAATATTCACGCAGTATCATTATAAATTGTAGCCTATGTGTTATTCTGATGTAAAAGCTATAGGAAGTTTCATTAAATTCCATTCAGTAGTTTTTACGTGAAAGATTAACAAACATCCATCCATACTTACAAACATTCGCATTTATAATATTAGTAGGATTTTGAGGAAAAGGGGCAGGTTTTTGATTTACTGTGAAATGAGGAGTAATAAAGAGCTTTCAATTTTGAGAATTAGTAATTTTTTTACATAAGATTTTACGGAGGAAAAGGGGTGGGTTTTTTATTTACTTTGAAACGAGGATTTCATTTTCATAATCCGATTGCGAAAAGTAATAACGGGGTTTCAATTTTGAGAATTAATTTAGTTCCACACTTTAAGGTTTTACGGAGGAAAAGGGGTGGGTTTTTGTTGTTTTTGTTGACTTACTTTGAAAGAAGGATTTGATTGAATTACCCGTCTGCACAAAGTAATGGGGTTATCTGAATTTTGAGAATTAGTTATTTATAATTTAAGATTTTACGTAGGAAAAGGGGTGGGTTTTTTATTAACTTTGAAATAAGGATTTGGTTTTAATAACCCGATTACAGAAAGTAATAAAGGGGTAATAGTTGATTCCCATAGTTTAAGGTTTTAACGGAGGAAAAGGGGTGGGTTTTTTGACTTACTTTGAAAGAATGATTTGATTTGAATAACCCGACCGCACAAAGAAATAGGGTATCAAAATTTTGAGAAATTACGATTGTATAATTGCAATTGAATAAATGAAATTGAAATAGTATTTTTTATCTAAGATTTTACGGAGGAACGGGGTTGGTTTTTTTTTTTAATTTGAAGCGAGTATTTGATTTGAATTACCCGATTACACAAAGTAATAAAGGGGTTACAATTATCAGAATACATAGTTTATTACTGTAATTTGAGGTTTTACGGAGGAAAAGGGGTGGGTTTTTTAATTTTCTTTGAAAGAAGGATTTGATTGGAATTACCCGACTGCACAAAGTAATAGGATATCATAAAGTACTTTGAGAATAACATATTCTTATAACATAATATTTTACGGAAGAAAAGGGGTGGGTTTTTTATTTACTTTAAACCAGGATTTCATTTGAATAACCCGATTCCAGAAAGTAATGGTGATTGAGGGTTTGAATTTTGAGAATAAGTTATTGTTTTGATTAGAATTTTGCATAGGAAAAGGGGTGGTTTTTTTAACTTCTTTGAAATGAAGATTTTTTTGTGATTACCTGACTGCACTTAGTAAAAGGGATGCTAATAATTTTGATAATTAGGCTTATGCTTTAATTAAAAAATAGAACGGCGAAATAGGGTTGGGTTTTTTTAACCCTTAACTATCTACCCCCTCCCCAATTTAAGTCACGTAATTATCCACGTGCGGTATTTGAGAAGTAGATGTTATACCGCTCTCCGAAATAAGACTGAAAATAAACGCAAACTTCTGAGCGCAAAAAATAAACAAATTAAATAAAAAAAATCATTTTTGTTATTTAAGTCGGTGGATGGAGAAGCTCAAGACCGGTCATCGTGGCACTCTTTGGGATTAGCCTACGTTCAGCAGTGAACTTTATCAGGCTGATCATGATGATGATAGAATTCAAATTCTGATACTTAGGGTAACTTTGTTCATACTATAAAATTAAATAATATCATCATTTCAGCGGTAGGACGTCCACAGCTGAACATAGGCCTTAAATCCCCGCAGATTTTGAGAGCGACTTTGGTTAAAGATAATATTTTTTCTAAAAAATATATTTACATTTTCATCATCATCATCATCAGCCTGTAGAAGTCCACTGCTGGACATAGGCCTCCCCCAAAGAGTTCCATGACGAACGGTCTTGAGCCTTCTCCATCCACCGACTTCCCGTAACCTTCACAATGTCGTCGGTCCATCGGGTGGGGGGCCTTCCAACACTGCGTCGCGCGGTTCGTGGTCGCCATTCGAGAACCTTTACTCCCCAACGGTTGTCGGTTCTGCGAGCTATATGGCCTGCCCACTGCCACTTCAACTTGCTAATTCTGAGAGCTATGTCGGTGACCTTAGTTCTTCTACGGATTTCCTCATTTCGGATCTTATCACGTAGTGAAACTCCAAGCATAGCTCTCTCCATAGCCCGTTGCGCGACTTTGAGCTTGTATATGAGGCCTATAGTTAACGACCAAGTCTCAGTGCCATAAGTCATCACTGGCAACACGCACTGATTGTAGACTTTCGTCTTGAGATAAACTCGACTAGATGATAAACTTAATATTAGGTACATTTAGAGTGCTTCTAACAAAATGTAGGCTAAAAATATAGTAAAGTCGGTAGTTTTAAAAAAGTTTTGGTAATGCCAATACCCGACTTACTATCATTATATGTTACCTACAACATGAAGAGCTTCAAGAAAAATACAAAAAGTTTTCTCCCGGGCAGGCAACGCATTAGCAATGCTCCAGGTGTTGCAGATGTCAATTGGCGATAACCGCTTACCATTAGGTGGGCCGTAAGACTGGTAAGTGATTTGATTACCGTAGCTTATGAATGCTTGCAATACTAATGGGCATTGCTGATCCCAAAATCATTCTATATTCACAGGGTATAAACAGCTGCCAGGAATTAAAAATAGCTGACGCTACTTAAAGTCTTCAGAGGTCAAAAAGGAGGTCAATAAATATCTATGACATAATGAGCTTCCTTTTTCAATTCACTAAAAGAACCTTGTAACATGACATGCTACAATAAACTTAATGTTTATTCACATCTTGAAAGATAATGGCGTCGCACAGATGGAACTTGACGGCATAATAATTGCCAAATACTCACGAAGATTCCAGTATTCTAGTGTCTCTTGATTAAGTTATTAAACTGATGTTATAAAGGTAACCAATAATAGCCGCGGTAGTTCGTCAATGTAAATGTAGAGCAGAGCAACGAGAAAACGGCTAAATTACATACAATTAATAGTTTTAAGACTATAATTCCATTAAACTTATTCCATTAACCGAAACCTTTGCGAGAATTGCTAATTAATTAAAATTTATAGTTGCCTGGGAGTTCTTAATGGTGTACAAAGTATTTAATAAAAAAGCTTTTGCTACAATTTACACCAAATGTCATGAGTAATTTTAAGCTTCGCGCGATTTATTTGTTCCGTTTTCGACCGAATTATTTTCGACTTTTTGCGCCTCTATTACTGCTAAAACAATGTTATATTCATAGAAGAAAGTATTTGTGTTCTAAAATAAAGTTTATTGCGACAATACAAAGTGTATTTTTCATTCGGTAACATTTACTTTGCGCTATGAGAATAGACATTCTAGTATTTCCTGGAGTTTGGTGCGGCAAAGTAATAAGTACTGCGAATTTCGCTCAGGCCCTCCTGCTTTTTTATCATGTTAAGCATGTCGAGTGGGGATACATTGTGAACTAATTATTAATTTCTCAAAACTACTTTCTATCGCTTTCAGGATTGGCTTTCGCTATGAGCAGTCGGTTAAGAGCTGTTCAGCCATCATGGCATGTGGGATGGTGTATGGACTAGGCGTTGCTGTACTAGATTTTTTTTGTGAATGTAGGTAATTGCAAAAAGGTGCTAAGTGGGTTCTAAGTAGTAACCTTTAGATGGCACAAATGCTTTTACAATTAACTTCAGTCACGATGGAAACTTTATAAAGATCGACAGTGTAGTGACTAGTATTTAAGGATACCTGCATTCCTTAACTTATGCTGTCTCCGGGGGACAACTGACAGTGACAGATAACAGATGACACCTGAGATGGAGAGATGGTTACATACTCTCTGGGAGTCAGTCAGTCTGTGGTCAAGCCGGCACGACCAGGCGCGCGGGAAGTCACTGGGAGATATTATATATGTGTTATGTGATATGATAACAGCGAGGAAGTTGTCCAGCTAGGAACCAACGTGGTGTAAGGCATACACTACAGACAGTGTCACATTGGATAATGGCGTGGATACAAAAGCATTAGTTATACGAAAGTATCTTAAAGGGTTTTCAATAACATACGAATAAATAAGGTGAATATTTTAAAATACACATGAAACAGTTGAGCTATCTAAAGACCGTTACAAACGATATATAGATAGCTCAATTGATCAAATATTAACTTGTATTAGTTTTAATTTTCTTTCTGTAAATAAAGTCTTTTATTCATTGAAAAATAATAATTTAGGTGCTATCTTAGAAAAGTACGGAACTAAGTGCGAAGTAAGTGCTCAAGGAACACATCGTCTTGTCAATGATTTGAGCGAGTTTTGCTTCGCCACTTTCGAAATTATCGGGTTTCTATTCTGAGTGTTGTAATGATATCGTGACTGTGTTGTGTGGAGTGTGACAGGCAGAGTACAACAAGCGCACTCAATCTTTACGGAAGAAAATACAAAAGTGTTGGTCGTCATTTTAATCAAAAGTACATAGTATATATATAGTACATAGTATAAGTGTTTTTAAGAAGTTGGTGTTATTCTTTTATCGTAATCATAGAGTTTACTTCAGTATTGTTCGTTCGACAGAAAATGGACGCAATGGCGGTAAAGGTAGGTGTGACTCGTGTACAAAAATGTTTGTGAGTTTCTCCGAAATATATCAGTTTCTTTTGTGAAAACTTCAATGAAGATTTCATGTCTGAAAAAGAGTAGAGATTTTTTTTACTCTATGTTCAGCTGTGGACGTCTTGGGTGGAAGGGTTAATCCTCCCAAGGTTGTATGAAAAGTCATAATAAATAGTCTTATTTCTGGAAATGATGAAGCCTAAATGACGGGTCATACTTTGGTTCCTGTTATGGGACTTGTAGACGTTACGGCAAATTATGAAGTTTCATATTAACAGATATTAATTAGTTATAATTGATAATAAACACGGCTAGTGCTAAAAGAGCCGGACCCAGCCTACATCACTTATAGGTAATTTAACATAATTTGTATAATCGCTTTGAAGCACGAGCTACCATATGACTGGTGACATGAACCAAATACAGAAAATAATGACTAATATACTCGGAAAAATAACGGGTTTCTTTGTACGACATAACTATGAGGAATTTGTCTTTAAAATGATTGGTATCATTTGGTGTCAATTATTAATATTATTTTTGTAATTATTGCGGCGTTTTCACAATAATTATAGTGAACGCCAAATATGAAAAATAATCTAATACCTAGAAAACTGTCGGTACCTATATTTGCGCGTTGCGACTTATTGTGGTAAAATTGTCTCTTTAAGTTAGCGACAGCTGCAAAAACAGACACTGAATTCTTTACCTCTTTTGGCTATCTAACTAAGCTTATGCGAGAAACTGCACAAACCTTAAACCTTATGGTGTTATGGATAGAGACGAAAATTCTATTCACGTGAATTGTTTCTTGAATTAATGAGCCAAGAGTAGTCTAGGGTATGTACTTTGTACGTGCGTTCAAGGTCTGTCCGTTACACTTGAGGGAGACCTTTTTTCTAATGGTCGGCAACTCAAACCCTAGACAGATGTGTGCTAACGTTGGAAAGCTATACTATCGAGTTTCAGGCAATGAATTATTATAAATAGGCCAAGAATGCGAAAGCCAAACAATGTTGACAATCAGTATAACTGCGATGTAATTTTCTGGCCCAAAAATATTAAAAAATACAAAATTGTCGTTCTGCAATAAATCCTATGGCAATGAACCAGATCGTAAGGAGGAACTATTACTATTACAACAAAATCCATCCCCGTGGAAAAAAGGTATATCCACTCGGCTTCAACAAACCAAATGTTGCAGGTGAGGTTCAATATTTCTGTTCTACTGGGGCCGATTTAAAATTCCTTTTATATAATTATGTACGTTATTTGCTGCCAAAATAGCATTTCATAACAAATTTTATAGAGCCATTTAATTTTAATATTGCTACATAGTTCCAGAGAAATATTAAAAAGTACTTGGTGTAATATTAAAAAATATTTAAAAAGCAATACAAAGGTTTTTTTTTTTAACGAAATTTCTGTATGTTGTTCAGTTAGAAATATAATTCAATGATTGGTTAAAAAACATGTTGACGTCACGTCTTTGAAAAAAAGAAATCAAAATAAATGTATATATTTATACTATTGAAGAAGTTTGAATAGGCTTAGTACTACATCATTCCAGGTAGTGTAGCTATCCTAGTCGTTCTCAATGGATCAAGTTAAACAAACTCATCGCGGCCAATGGATGGGTGACCGCTATTGGTATGACCAGCAAAGCGCTTCAGTGTTTTTTTTTCTTCATATCGCTTTGAGTATTACGGAAGCGTTTTATCGGAATTCTCATCACACCCGGGGTTTCAAGAGGCTGGGCTATCACACAAGTCATAGAATGTAATGGATATTCGATAGAGGCCGAGCCATGTACGGATCAGTGCGAATGAGAACTTACGCCTTTGACTTGGAATGAACTACAAAGTAAGCACAGGCTTTCTAAGAAGTGGTGATCCTAATAAGCCGACGGTTCAGCGCAGTTTTTTTTAGGATTCATTTTAAAATTTTGGCCTCTTACAATTTTGCAGCAAAACTAGCAATATTATTATGTAATTAACCAAGAAGTATAATTATTACCTACTTAATTTATATATGAATTATATAAAATACAATATAATAAAATTGTTACTTATCTTAATATGTAACACTCGACTTGTAAAATCTGCTTTTACTAATAAAATCTTGTATCTTGTATCTTGTTCAAGGCTTCCACGTAGGTACGTACGGGCATCGGCTTGGGCCGTTTTCAGAGGGAGGTTTTTTGAGGAGGGCATCACCCTAAAGAGACGGGATGACGACGTCGACCCCCCCGGTGGGGTAGGTGTGATATATGTAGTGTTTTTATGTGTCGGGGTTCAATGAGGGGTTGTCAATCACTCCGGATTGGCGTTGATCATATCATCCAGATCTTGAAGAACATGTCTTGGTCTACCTAGGGATTTGTCCAGACGCGACAGAGTTATATTTAGAGAGCTTGTACATGGACCTTTGAAATGGCAAAGTTGATCCAGCCGTTTCGTAGATCGAAGGAACAAACAGACAGACTGATTAAAACAAAATTGTTTTATTGTTTTAAGTACCGTATAATATGTATACTTTCATATGAATCAAACAAGAAGCTGTTATTTTGACATAACAGTCACTTCAATTTTATTTAATTGTATAGATACTATACTCCCGTTTCGGGATTGTATTATATAAATCACCTTGTATACCACGTTAAATTACGGTTGCCGCTTTTAGCAAAAACATAGTTCTATTCAGAATAAATCTAGTTTCCTGGCTCTCAGTGTCGACGTGATAATGCGACTATAAATATCATATAGATGAGTTATGCTTGCGCTGTACAATGGCGATACTCAAAGACCGGATTCACTTTTACTCAAATCCTATAGAAATAATGTGAAGCTCTTACCATAATCAGCGAAGCATTATTTATAAGCTTGCAATATTGGTGAACTTAATTTTTTTCATCATCATTTCAGCCGTAGGACGTCCACTACTGAACATTGCCTCCTCCGCAGATTTCCAGAGCGAATTTCTATATTGGGGGGCATTTGCCCATACTCACCACGCTGGGCACGCGGGTTGGCGAGCGCAGTTAGAGCTACGAGTATCTTTGTGAAAATATATAGGGACGCTGCTGCCCATACCTAGCCTTTTCCCTTAGGCACCGCTTCCACATGTAGGTAACTATATATGGGGGGGCCTATTCTTCAGTCGGAACCACCATGGCATCACCATGATTCTATTACGTGTAACAATATCTCGGTCCATCGGGTGGGAGGGCCATCCAACACTGCGTTGCCCGGTTCGTGGTCTCTATTATTCCACGGTTGTCCGTTCTGCGACATACGGTCTGCCCGCTTCCACTTCAACTTGCTAATTCTAAGAGCTATATTGATGTCCTTGGTTCTTCTAAGGATTTTCTTATTTCGGATTTTATCACATAGTAAAACTCCGTTCCATAGCCCGTTGCGCAATTTTGAGCTTGTGTATGATGGGCCGACGGCATTGTGAAGGCGGGAAGTCTCTTTGGGGAGGCATATTTCCAGCAGTAGCCTTCAGCAGGCTGATGATAATGTTGACGAATAATATCTACCTGTAAGCGAAACAACTCAAAACCTATACAGCTCGGACCTCAATATCGGTACGTCGTGACCATACCAAGCTACCAAATACCAAACTCGTGTACATTGTTATAAAGCCTATCTCGAATAGATAAGATTGAAAGTGCGTTGTATGTGCGGTAGCAGGCAGTATCATATTTTAGATAAGGTAATCTTTATTGTATCAGGTTGTAACTCATCTTATGGCTTATTTATAAAGGTTCTAACGCGTACCCTTACTTGAAAACGTGATACAGGAAATCATACACATTCTCTACAATCTTTACCTACCTACATACATAAGGATACAAAAATTTAGAGAGGAATAAAAACATATATTTTGGCAATTGCTATGAAAATCGAGACAATCAGATGTCTGTGTGAGGCGAAAGATAAGATATCATCATCATCACCAGCCTGTAGAATTCCATTGATATACGCCTCTCCCAAAAATATCCATGACGAACGGTCTTCAGCCTTTTCCATAAACTGACAAGTTATGTAAGTCCCCTAAAGTTCTTAGATTTTTTAATTAACACACAAGGCAAAGTCTGTATCGTGGGATGCGATTGGCTGAACGTAACAATTTAGTAACTCTTCTGACAATAAACAAGAATATCAGAAAAACAAAAAAAAAATAGTCTTTTTCAAATTTCGAATATGACAGAAACAAGTTAAATGAAAAAATAAAGCTTATATCGTTAGTCAATTCTGAAATTTCCTTCTTTATTAGGAAATTGTGTTGTACGTTAACTTTATCGACAATAGCCTTAACTCATTGAGTTTTATAGACTATCTATTATCTCTAAGACAAACGAAACGGTATCTTCAGGGAGCAAGTTTATAAAGCATTGATATTATAAAAAGTGATGAGCGTCATATGACTGCCGTAAAATAGGAACTTGAGAAGTATTAGGCACAATACATTTATAAGATTCAAAATATTTATACCTTCCCGAAAGGGACTTATTCTATCAACACAAAGACACAACATTAGCGGGGAAAAAATAAACAATTTTTATCAAATTTTTCCCTAACTTTTTACAAATTAGCTGTTTCTAGTCTTTTAGTATCATCGATTTAGTTATTCTTTATCTCTTTATCTTTCAAGAAGTTCGACATAACGCTACCTAAAACAGCTGAATAATTGAGATTGGACTGATTTGTCCCCAAAACAGCAGATTTTTGAATAGAGGTTTTTCAATGAAAAATGTTGTATTACCAAAAATCGTAGAACGTTGTAGATTAGGACATTTTCGGGATAGCATGTACCTTAAAAATCACCTTGTTTAATTAGGTTATAGTATTGCAAATCTTGAATAAACTATGCTGTATTACTTATCCGGTCGGCCGTCTATGACACGAGGTGCTACCGGTTTTTAGGAAACTGGGCATAGACGATTGACGCAAAGATTATACGGGAAAAATGCGTGGTCTTGCAATTTGTGTCACCTACAACCTGCTTCCAGCTAAATTAAAGTGATTCTAGCAACACAGCTCTTTCTAAACGAAACTACCACTTATTTCAAAGAAATAAATCTCAAAATGCAGCAGCAAGGGCAAATGATTGTAGGTATAAACGTTTTGCCTCGTTAAAAATCTTATTTTTGGTAGGATGTTCTGAATTATGACTTTAATTTACTCTTGGAAGCTGTGTTGGCCTAGTGGGAGGTTCCCTGACTTTTAATCCGACGGCCGTAGGTTCTAGCCTGAATATTTACTACTTTTGGCTAAGCCCTTACGGCGTGATTGAACACCAAACATCCTCACAAACTTTCGCTTTTATATTAGTAGGAAGGATACTATTACGTTTTTTTATGTTTTGACCATACAGCTCTCATAAAATGGCTGCCGCTTCTTAACAATCCACAACTTCAGCCATCGGCTCGCATCAAAGCGATTATAAAACACAAAACAAGTCGATAATACTCCGCTTATGTCGCTCAACAAACATTAATGACTGACTAGTGCTGTAACTGTCCCTGTGAACAACCGCTGATGAGTTATTGCCTTGTAAACTGCCACGCGTCATTCCATAGTGATGTGCCGTTGACGGACTTATCGATTCTGTTCACCTGCATCGTGAACTTTAGTGAAAATATAATCAGTCTATAAAAAAATACTCAAGTGGTAAATATTAGATACATTAATTTGCTAAATATCACAATATTTGCATTTACTCATCAAATTAATTTATGTATTTAAAACAAAATACCCCTGAATGTTTTGATTACGTTTATTTGACAAAAAAAATATGCTTAGGTAAATCACGGAAACTCCTGACATTTTAGTAGGATATAATTATGTAGCATTTATTATAAAGTTAGCTACAAGAAACATTATAATAGGCACCTATAAACATATAATATTCAGATAACATTATAATGTTTATATATATGCACTAGGTATATACGTACATAATACACTATAAGTATATTATCTATGACTTCAGAGGCCAGAGTAAGCTAAATATAATATTATTTCATTTTATATCCCATAATCAGTTACCTATTTTTATGAAAAATAAAGTTCTTTATACCTATTATTTTCCACCCTATATGAATATAATCTTAAAATTTTCATTGAAATGCTTTTTGTGAATATATTAATGTAGCAAATAATACAGTATTGCTATTTAATGATAATAGCCACCCACTGACTAAGTCTAGTGTTGCAAATAGACATTTTTAGTCTGACAGAGAGGCTTGAAAATGTTCATCGTTAATCATAGGATTATGAGTCACAATCTCTTGATTTATTACATGCGGATCAAGTACCTATAGTTGATGATTTATATCGATAAAGGCACATCACTAACACCTAGCCTCCGTCACTTTGAATCAATGTTTCGGTGTGAAGAGAACTTTATTGATTTGTTTTAAGATTCAATTAGCTTCATCGACAGTTAGTTTATTTTTTTAAATAGATTTTTAAGCTTTGACCGATGCGTCAAACTGACTACTAGGATTTTGAAGTGCATGTAGGACAGGTCCGTATTTATAACTGCTCTCAAACATGAGATGAAGCGATCTTGAGATCGAGAAAAATTACATTTTTGCATGGGATATTTAAAATTAGAATGCTCTCACAAACACTCACATGTTTATAAATACGGGCCTAGTTGTGTGATAGTAGTAACTATTATCATTTCTGCGGCTAAAGTACCATGGCTGTGATTTATATCGATAAGAGCACATCACTAGCACCTAACGCTGTATTGTCGCGCATATTATCACTTCATTTGGCGTACACTTTGATTTATGGCTTTTAAATAGATTTTAATGTTTCAGACAATAGTATACTTGGTGGCGTAGCGGGGAGTGTCCGTCTGAGACGCAAGGGGTGCGGGTTATATTCCCGCTGCGGGACAAATATTTGCATGTTCTGCAAATATTTGTTCAGCGTTTGGGTGTGGTGTTTCCATGGTACTCATTGTATCTGACACACAGACAATCACAGAAAAAAATTATCGCAGTTAAGTAAAAATGTTTGTTTCAAATAGTGTATGTTCCTGCGGTGAGTAAGGTTGCCAGAGCTCTTTAGGGGAGCGAGGTTCGGGGTCGGCAACGCGTGTGTGATGCCTCTGTATTGCAAGCGTTCATAGGCTATGGTAACCACTCACCAACTTGCTGGTGCTGCATGCTTAGTTGTATAAAACAAAAGTTATTTACGAGGCAAATATTTTTAATCTAATTGTTTTTTTTACTTTTGACTGGCAAACAATTTGAAAAGTCACAGAAATAACTATTTTTATTAATATTCAAAAATGCAATGTACAACAAAGGAGTTTTGTATAATTTGATGGCACATTACACTTACAAATGGCTTACTTAACGGATAATATATCAAGTAAAATAAATTAATTAATTTAAAGAATGTAAAAGGCTACTCAGACCAATGAATATGGTTATGGTTAGATAATAAATATTATAAAGAGGTAAAACTTGTTTATTTGTATGAAGGGGGTTAATCCATAGATTGGATATGGACAGAACTGATTCTAAAAAATACATTCACTTATAGAAATTAACACTATCCCTGTGTAACATTGCCTATGTTACACAGGGATAATGTATTAATTTCTTATGAAATAATGATAAAAATACTTTTCATTCCGAAATCTCAATATTTCAATTTCTCAGTATGAATCTCAGTCCGATGAAAATCACCGCTTGTCATAGGCCCTAGGTAACTATTTTCCAATCTGTGACATCTTCGCGCTAATTTAGTTCATTACTTTACCATAGAATAATTAATAGTAGGTACTTATTTATTATTTTATCAATTTTAGAATTTGTATGAGAAAATAAATTTCTAAATAAAGACGGAAAGTGCGAGAACGGCTCGTGGCCTGAGTCTTCCGTACACATGATCGGAAAATCTGGTTTTCAAGTGAACGAAGTATAGATAATACCAAATACAAAAAAAAACTATCTAGCATTATGTACTTTTAACCGTCACGACTGAAACATAAGTCTGAGTTTTACTATTTATATTTTTTATCTAGCTATTTATGAATTACCTACTCTAGCCTACATTACGTAGATTGGATCCACAAAAAATACCTGTCACTCGTCAAGATAAAAATAAACATGTACTTATACTTCCAACTTCAAAATTTTTTTATAATCTTGGTTCTGAGCGAATATTTGACGCATCTTAACTTCATTACTATTACGAGTATTTATTAAAACTAGCTTGTGTTTATCGAAATCGGGTGAACCGTTACGGCGTGATTGAACCACAAACATTCAAAAATCCTCACAAGTTTTCGCATTTTTAATATGTATTAGTTGGATAAATGCAAATGAGTTTGTTAGTTGGCTGGTTTGTCTTTCACTTAGCAACGGAGCAAAGGACCGATGTGATGCAGGGCTGTAAAGAGCCGGAGATTGATTTAGGTTACTTTTTATCAAGTACCAACAGAGTGGATCCGTGGCGGAATCTAATTTAAAATTAAAATCATTTACAGTAAATGCCTTACAAACGTTATTATTATAGTAGAATCGTAGTAAGTATAAATAATAATGCTTATCATCCTATTATAATCAGTGGTTCACCTAAAACTGAGTCTAGTAGTGTAAAAATTGGTGCTTCAATGATGTACAAAGTTCTTTCATATGACACCAAACTTCATGTATCTGTTTTTTTTTATGTTATACGGAGGCAAACAGACTTACGGCCCACCTGATAGTAAGTGGTTACCGTCGCCTATTAACATCTGCAACACCTGGAGCATTGCTTTACTTTGTTTTAAATTGGACCCTTTCGGATCCACGTATCTAAGCAAATATTCTCAACCTTTTCATTAGGTATCGTTATTTAACCCATATCTTATTTCGGTACCGAAATCACAAGACGAGAGCGGGCGAGAGGCCCCGCTTGGGAGTGTCGTCGTTCGAATTGTAAAATTTTGTCGTCGAGAAGAAAAAATAATCATTTTCCAAAGCCAAGTTCACTTATGCGCACCGGTGGGTGTGCCCCGGCGCCGCCGTGGGGGATGCAGGAATATTTGGGTTAAATAACGGTACCGTTATTATATCAATATTTTTCGGTTAACCTCTATTTTTGGTATACATATTTCGATACCATAATATAGTGATACCATAATTCAGTCTACCGATATTTTTTGGATACCGATATATTATTGATATGACGTCATATCTGAAAATAAGGGTATCCCAGTTTTGCGGTAATTCATTCATACATTCCTACTAGGAAGTAGGATAGTAGTATTCTTACTAGCAAATTAAACATATTATATATAGTTTAACCACTTCACCTATTGAATTTCATGCTGATCGCATTGTCGGATCAAATGTTTAACAAATATACAACGGCGATTCGTCCAAGTTGTTTGAGAGATCTCCGCTCGCTTGATCAATAAAAGAAGTTTAATAGCAAGATGTCTGCTTTTTTATAATTTCTTAGCGAAGCTGGATTTTGTTTGCTGACTGTACCGACTTGGATCGCATCGGAAATTACATATCAAACGTAAATGGCGACGCTTACAGAGCTCATGTTCTCATTAACATCGAGAGCCCAAGTCACAAGCAAAATGCGACTTTATAACATAAACGTAAAGTTTAAATTATTAAGAGTGAGATAGTAATTTTAAACTGCTTTGAAATTATTACAAAAGTGATTACTTAGTATAAAATTATAAGCGATTTAATGTTATAAATAAATGTAACCAATGACGTTATAAAACTTGTAAGATTTTATCTTTACTTGTTGGAACTACATCGTGTAATTAGATACATAAAGTTTGTTGAACCATTATTTTTGATATTAAACTGTTTATAGCTCCATGGCAAGTGAACATGGTATTATATAATCTTTATATAGATAAGACAGTGCATCTAGTAGTAGAGCTCTTCCTAAACAATATGTACTTAAATGTAGGTCTTATTCTTTCTCGAAAATTATATAAAAAATTAGGTCATATTTTTTACGTCAACAATTCTTTAATTTCTTAACTGTTTTTTTTACAACATAGGTACAAAATCACCTGTTAGAGTTCAAGTAGATACAAATGCACGCACGGCATTTCCAGAAGAATGATTATTATTTCATTACGCTTGCAATACGAGAGGCATCACGCACGTGTAGACTCCGCAACGCCCCCTTGAAGAGCTCTGGCAACCTTGCACATCGCAGGAACACAACACTATTAACTAAGTGCAGAATAAAACCAGCTCAATGCCCATAACTCGGGTCAAACACTAAATCGCGCACGCACTCCCCACTATAAGTTTGTGACACCTCCCACTCATTAAGTGAGGTAGTGAGGTAGGCCCTGTTTCCTCCTCTAAACTGAGAGACTTAAGAGGCGTTGCTGCTTTTAATGTAATCAGTGCGATATACTGAGCGTGGATATTGAATGTTGTCGATTGAAGATAAAACGTTTGATAGTGTGTTAATTAAGCTGCGGTGAACCGATTTTAATATAGATACTTGGCAGTGCCCCGCGGATTTCCTTAGTGTAGCGACACTTCTGCGGAACGTACGGCACCGATCGTTCGGTTGCATACGTTTGCTGTGTTTTTCAAGTGACTTTGATGGATGAGCATAAAACATATCACATTTATAAATTGCCTTTTTAAATTTCCAAGAACTGCCACGCACTAACCAACTAAACCACCGAGTCGACACTTTGCATGACGAAAATCTTCGAGAATTTCCTCAGCACGAGAACCTAAATTACGCTAGAACCTAATTTTTTTTTCCATTTACTTTCCAATACCAATTAAAAACAAGCTTACACGCAGGTACCTGAACACCCTTAATTTGAAGCCTTAACTTATCTAATCATGGTGTTTTTGAGTTCAAAAGTTATAATTCCCATAAAATTACTGTAGGTATAATATTATCTAATCTCCCATTACAGCATTCCTGATGGGGAAACAATTTCCCCGTGCTGGGGGTAATTTCCTTTAATTAAGCTCAACACGCCTCGAGCCAGCTTTATTCCTCTGTACCTACACATAGGGTTGCCATAATTGTCTTGTATGGATATCAGACAATTAAGGAACGTCTCATGGTGTGCGTGTTCGATTCCCGCAGTGGGACAAATGTTTGCATGATCTGCTAGTATTTTTAGTCTGCTCGTAGTCTCTGATGCCCACGACACAGAGAATCCTAGTTTGGAGTCAGAACTATGTATGTGACTGTTGGGTGTAAAAAAATTTGGGTTTTGGGCGAGCAGAAATTTAGATAATTATGGGTATTACTGGCGAATGGAGCGAGCCATGAGAATTTGATTTCTTAGGCGTAAAAAGAGCAGCTGAAATTTAAACAACAATGGCTGACTCTGGCAAGCAGAGCGAGCCGAGAAAAAAAGGATGTGTGTGTTCTTTAGACGTGAAAAGAGGTATAAAGAACTCTAGTCAAATGCCTTACCATGTCAAAGAAGCCTGTTTTTAATTTTTCAAATAAAATATGAGAAAATATTATGAAGGACTCAGTTACGGTTAATTAATAAAATAATAGCCGTGGTGGCCCCGGCTGAAGAATAGGCCCCTCCATATCTACTTATCCGTGGATTTCGTAAGAGGCGACTCAGCGAAAAAGCTAAGGGATGCACAGATTGCGCAGCTGAGTCCCCTATTTTAACAACGATAGCTCTAACTGCGCTCGCCAATTTGCGTGCCCAGCATGGTGAGTATGGGCAACCCTACCTATACTGTACCTAATTTACTCTTTCCAGACCTAAATTACTCTATAAACCTAATTTCAAAGTACAGGGTTCTGAGAAATCTTGGTTTTCTAAATAGCGGTAGCCGTAAGCGGTAACCGTAGCCTATGAGCGCTTGCAATACCAGAGGCATTACGAACGCGTTACCGACCCCGAACCCCCCTCCCCCTAAAGAGCTCTGGCGACCTTACTCACCGCAGGAACACAACACTATTTGAAACAAATAATGTTATTTGGCTGCGATCTTCTGTAAGGCGGAGGTACCTCCCCATATATAATAATAGTAGGATAGTATGAAGTAGGATTAATAGGAAGTAGGATAGAAGTATTAGTAGGATAATTGCATATTCAAAATCGATTTATTTAGTTGACCTATGGATTTAGGATCATCATGAAATACATTTTAGATGGGATATCGCACACGGTTTGAATGCAACTTGACATTGATACTGACATTGATTGAAACGACGAAATGCTAACTAAGGTATCTTTTTATTTTTGGACCCTTCTATGACATTTCATGGGTCTCTACATGGGTCGTGTCACTTCATCATCATCATCATTCGTCTATAGAAGTCCAATGCTGGACATAGGCCTCCCCCAAAGAGGTCCACGATGAACGGTCTTGAGCCTTTTCCATCCACCGACGTCCCGCAACCTTCACAATGTCGTCGGTCCATCGGGGTTTCTTTCTTTCTTTACTCCCCAAGGGTTGTCGGTTCTGCCAGCTATATGGTTTGCCCACTGCAATTTCAACTTGCTAATTCTGAGAGCTATGTCGGTGACCTTGACGGTTTCACGCAGTGAAACTCCGAGCATAGCTCTCTCCATAGCCCAATTTATCTCTATTCTAATGTATAATTCCCAAATTGTGATTTATAATAAGTATTATAATTACTGTAATTGGTTCAAGCCGTGCTATTTTTTATCATAAATAAATAAACATGAGAACTAAGGAACTTTTCTACTACACTCATCTCCAACCCACACAGCTCAAATGTATACAGGGCATAATTATCGGAGAAGTATCGACCACAAAGTTCCTATTCACTCATGAATAACCAATAGGTGTTGAGCCGACTGGTACGAACGGGGTTTTTAGAACGCGCGATACATTTTGAACCCTTAGTTTTTTTTAATTTTATGTAGGTATATAAACATAAATAGGCTGCGAATTTGCCCCCAAGCATGGTAGACAACCTATCAGATCTCTAGGCAATCAGAACCTTGAATATGTCTAAGGGGGTAGTCAGAGGTACTGCGCGCAAACATTTTAGTACATGCCATTTTGCAGTAGTGGGTATTCCATACGTGACTGTTTGCAAGCTGCATGACCATCGCCGCTTGTTAGAATACATAATGGTTTCATAATGATGTTTTTATGCACGCGTTAATGCGAACATAACTTTTTAGAACAGAAATACTAATTTCCTTTTATTTCGAAAATGGGTTTAGATGAGGACTAACTAAACCCTGGTTTTGTGACGTGTCATTTCATACAGTTGCTTTATGTCATACTGTCAAATGTATGAAATGACACGTCACAAAACCAAGGTTTCGTAATAACAGGGATAGAGGCACGGCCATGACCTGCGGATCGAAAGTCGGGATACCTCCACTTGACAAACGAAGCTTGATTTTTGATTTTACTGAACTTTAGTTATAATCTAGTTAGCTCGTCCTACATGTTCTAAAATGTGATAACATCCTTTATTAGTGCACTAGCCTAAGCTGAGTGGAGCAACGGCGAGTCGTCAAATAAGTTATAATTATAGTCTAATATTCTATAATTATAGTCTATGAAAATTAATACAAGCAATTCATCATCATTATTTCAGCCGTAGGAAGTCCACTGCTGAAAGAGCGAATTCCTATCATGTAGGGGTATTTTTCATACTCGCCACGCTGGGCAAGTGGGCTGGAAATCGCTAGAGTTATCTCTGTGGACATTGCTGCCCATCCCTTAGCTATTTCCCTTAGACACCTCTTAAGACATCTACTAGTAGGTAGACATTGAAGGCCGTACCAGCCTCGGACTAGACCAAAAGAAAGACCTCTTGAGATACCCGAGATACCTAGTTATCTATAAAAACTGTTCCCGCTTTAATGATGACTAAGAAAAAGAAAAGGACTTTCCTTTGTTATTTTAAGAAATGGGAAGTGGGACAAATTAAGTTTATTGTATAATTACACTGTGACAGATGTTATAAAGGATACAAGCGATTCCACCACGTCATAACCATTTATTTAAGCACTTTAAAGTTTATTCAAGCATTTTAATGCTTTAAACACCTCAACGTCGCTAAAATGGTTAAAGTCTAAAGGAAACGGAGCCGGTTTGTCATCTCAAATTATCAGCCATCAAGAAAATTCCTACTATGGTGACACATGACTACTAATCGTTGGGTAGTAGGGATTTTATCACGCTTCGGCGTCCATAGAATGTTTTTTTACCCAAAACATTTAAAAAAAGATATTCAAACGATTGCGTTGAAAAAAAATTACATTATTTCTTCGCCTAAAACTTCATGGGTTGAAAAATGTAAGTCTGAAATAATATACCTATTATACACCTTTGTGAGAGAGAATAAATAAATAAATTCAAATTATAACCCTTTTGCGTACCAGGTGTTTGAGTAATCCTACTAATATTATAAATGCGAGTTTGTGAGGATGTTTGTTGTTCAATCACGCCGTAACGGCTCAACCGATTTCGTTGAAACCTGGAATAGATAAAGTACTTTGCCTAGAATAGCATAATGGCTACTTTTATGTAGGTACTACGCTAGCGAAACCGCGGGTGGAAGCTAGTATTCAAAATGTAAGAGTAGGTACATATTGAAAGAAAAAAATCGTATAAATTTGAAAGAGTTGTTTAAAGTAAAGTTGTTTGTATGTTTATAGATGAACTAATGGTGCGTTATTAACTTTTTCTTGCCATCGATGTCACGTTTATATGTATTTTTGCAGATTTTCGGTTTCGGCTTGTCAATACCCTACCCAACACTATCCTCTAATCGCGGCCCGATTACGCCACAAATCATTGTCGTGTCGCGTCTGTCCCGGACAGTGTAAACTGTATCGCGAATTAAGACGTCGACAAACCCGTACTTACTATTATGCAACTGCAATTGGTCAGTTAATTAATATTAAACATGCTGTAGAATGTCCGTTTGTTGAATAGATTAGGTTTGCTAATGTTAGTTTTGCTAATTTTGATTTTAATTGGAGGCGGAGGATCATCCATACACGCTTAGCTTATACCGAAAACAACGCCAAATTGTCTCAAAAATATATGTAGGTTAATATTAATTAAATAATATATTATAAATTTTTTGATCAAAATAAAAATTTGCATAACTAACGTAAGCAACCCTATGCCACAGAATAAAAACTTTTTTCTTAACAAAAAAAAATTGACGTTGTTTAAAAAAAATAACTATTATTAGTTATAATTTGAGAGGAGTGCTATCATTGAGCGATGACATTGTATATCACACTCCAAAATGATATATATTAAGAGAAGAATCTTAAAATATACTCGTATATATGACGACATATCGCAGAATTGTAGTCGTAGTAATCATCAAATACATTTTATCGGTCACAATTCGTACTCAGCTTAAAGTAGAACAGCGAAGATTGAAGATTGAATCCACACGTACCTAAGAAATCGTGGGCATTCAACTTTTGTTATAAACGCGAACACAATAATTATTTTTAGAGGAGGAAGGGCACAGCGAGATTTTCTCGTTCTGAATTGGAGCAGCCCGCCTGGGGAGGTACCTCCGCCTTACAGAAGATCGCAGCCAAATAACATTATTTGTTTTCAAATAGTGTTGTGTTCCTGCGATGAGTAAGGTTGCCAGAGCTCTTTAGGGGGAGGGGGGTTCGGGGTCGGCAACGCGTGCGTGATGCCTCTGGTATTGCAAGCGCTCATAGGCTACGGTAACCGCTTACCAACAGGTGGGCCGTATGCCTGTTTGCCACCTCAGTAGTATAAAAAAAAAAAAAAAAAAATACTAACTAACAAAAAACTACCATCTACAACGCCTCTAGATATTTCTATTTCTGAGCTGAAAAGGCAATGTTTTTTAAGGTTTATCGTGAATACAAAAACCGGTGCTACGGTCGTTTGATTCGGTCCATTTTGTGGAATAGTTTTGGGTTTGGTGACATTGATGAGTCTGGACAATCCTTTTTGTTTGGAGTTATTCTCACCATAATCACCGCTATATGGACCTTGTATTAGTAAGGAAGCCTTAGGGCGAGAGTTATCGTACATGACCGTCTTTATTTTTTAACTGGTTTGTATGAGGGAGTGAAAAAATAACGGGATCCTCTAAATTAGAGGATTTAGAGGATCCCTTTATTTTTTCACTATCTTCACAATCTTAAAGGCCTGAAGATCCGAATTGCCGAGCCAAATTATGCATGGCATAGTCAATTTGCCACAGTATTGCGTGTCGCGCCTTCATAGCGCTATAGCGTGCCATCGCGGTAATTATGCTAATATATCATGTTAATCTGACGATTCGAAGAGCGCTGATATAAAGATTAGGGCTCTTGCAGGTTGTACAGATCAGTTATTTCGCTTTTAAAGTATTACCCTGTGTGACACTTCAGGAAATGATTTATAATAATACTCAAAAATGTTCGGGTTCCGTACTCTTCAGATTTGAACCCGCAACCTTCCCTTGGCGACCAGAAGGTCGCTAAGGTCGAATTTTATTTTGGCATCCAAAGCCAAGAGTTATTAGATGCCAAAATAAAAATCGGCAGGTGGTAATCGAGTCATTCATTTGACTACTACTACTATAAAGTAGTAGGGATGCGCTTACTTAGGGAACTACGAGCTACAACTAGCAGATTTTTTTAAATGTGTTATTTTAAGCGTGAAATCTTTTTACCGAATATTTTTTTACGGAGAGTGTACTAAACACTTATCTTATTGGCTGAGCCGTTACGGCGTGATTGAACAACAAACATCCAAACATCCTCACAAACTTTCGCATTTATAATATTAGTAGGATCATAGGGTTACACTTGTCACTCATGGCGTATAGTTCGCGAATCCCGATTGTGGCTACAACATGAAGCTGGTGGTTTTAACAAACGAAAGCCGCATTTTAGCGGATCGTGTGTGTGCGATACGGGAAAGTCGATTTGACGCAACTTGTGCTAAGCATATTTCAACTTATGGTTATGGTCGAACCGCGTCTTGTCTAGTGCGCATGGACCTTTGTAGGTAATTTCAAAGTAATTAAATTATGCTTAGATGGCTTAACTGCTAATTTAATCATTTTTACAACAAGAAAAATTCAACCTCGACCTTATTATTTGAAATGGGCATGGAGTTAATTTTGCATTCTTGTACTCTATAACGGTGAACGATATGACATCTTAAATGTATTTGAAAACGATTATATAATTGACTTCATATTACATATGAAAATCTGTCAAAAAGATGCTTACATTATTGCCATCTCTTATGATTAAATGAGAAACAGTGACAGGGATACAATTCTTAAAAAGTTACTATTTTAAGTACGCGGTTAAGTCTCCCATCTCCAATTTTGGTTTAAACTTTGAAGTGTTAAAATATGAAATACTGTAGGCACTTTCAGAAAGACTTTATTAACGTAACTTTGCATGTATATTATTTTTATAAAAACTGCACCCTCTTAGGAGTTGAGTTTCGGGAGTTCCTTTCTTAGTGTAGGGGCACTACAAGTTTAAAATTACTTCGAATATAGATTTATTACTTATTTATACCTATTAATCTTCCAATTTTCATACTCCTAGGACTTTTGATTTAGGCTGTTTTTGGTTGTCAGTCAGTCGGTAACGGAAGAGTTTTTATACATATACCTATTTATGATATATGGATCGTTTTAAAATTAATTTTAAATGTTATATCGCACTCAAAATAAGAAAAAAAATGTTTCTTGTCAATATAGTTTGGGCGAGTGAAACTACCTAATTGATAATTAGATAGCTCAACTGTTTCTTGTGTATTTTGTTTTAAGTTTCTTTCTATAAATAAAGGAATTCCTAATTGAGGCCTAGTAGGAGGACACTCGACTTTCGATCCGCAGGGACTCATGGGAGGGGTTCGAATCCTGGTCGTGTACTTCATTTTTCGTAGGCTTTACAGCCTCAGCCGTCATTTTAAAGTACGGAAGTGTTGCTGTCAATATTTGTGTTTAATGTAATTTAGGTATTTTGGTTTAGCAAAACGAAACCCGAAGTATTATTGTGAAAAAGGTTTACTCGATTTAGAACTAGATGGCGCTGCTAAACTTAACTAGTTTCTAGATCGCGCTATCGAAGCGTTTTGCCTCCTGTGTCACTTCAGTGCAGTTTCGTACTAAAGCGGCTTCTACTCAAAAGGGTTGAATCTTTGATTTTTATGCCACCCCTTTCCTAATTGGTTTAGATTTATACAATTTGTTTGGCGCCGCGTGTTTACTAGGCACGCTACGAGTACCTCAACTATACGTAATACACAAAACTTTTACTCTCCAAGATTACATATAGCGCCTGTTAAATAAACACGATTAATATATCCATCAATCAATTCGACAGCAATCGCGTGCGATCAACAATTACCAGCCAGCAGAATAAATGGCCACTACGCTACCAGGCCGCGAAAATACTAGCAGGACCAAAGCATCGTCCGAACTACTCAGCGTAGTAATAACATGCACACGAGACTTACCAACGCTTGTCTGACTTACCAATTACCCATTCCATCATCGGACAACCAGACGCACGGACACGGGACATCCGTTCATGGTTGATATACCACCTTACCGTACCAAGCGCTTTGCGTCTACCTTTATAATGCGGACAGCCAAAGAGTGGAACTCTTGCCGGCGTCTGTGTTTCCGAATACCTATAATTTGGGTGTCTTCAAGACCAGAGTGAATGAATGAATGAATGAATGAATGATTTATTTGACACAAAAAACACAGAAAAGAACAATGAATCAAGAAAAATTAGGTAGGTACAAGGTAGGTACCTACCTACCTAAGTATAAACGGTTAAAAAATAGAGTTTAATAATAGAGTTTAAATTAATTTATAAGTATGGTAGGTAGCTATGAAATAACTTTGATCTCCACAATAGGATTCCCTGTGCTGTGGAGACCAAATTATGCTGAACAGTATATATATATAGTATAGTATTCTGAAAAAATGGTGAGCACAGTGTTCGCCATTAGGTAAGTAGGACAGGTAAGTTTAGTTAGGTAAGTAATAGATTAGTGTTGGTGTGCATGAGATGATGTTTAGTGTCGATTGTCTTCTGTGGAGTGGTAAGTGTATGTGTTGTGTAGAAGTTCTGATGTGTGCGTGCAGGTAGGTACATAACCTAGGTAATACCAGAGTGTGATAGATATAGGTATATAGGTGAATAGGTTTCTTCTAGGCAAAAGTGCTACACCGTAGACCACATTATTACTTAACATCAGGTGAGATTGAGGTCAAACGTTAGCCTATTTTGTATAAAAAAAAAAAAACAACTATGTTGTTAATCATGCAGTACCAGGTGGTAGAGCACTGTTGGAGTGGTGGTAGTGGCCCCAATATGCGATCTACAGGTGGTGGTTTCAAATTCACAAATGGATTTTCCTTTCGGAAAATTTATGTGCGCCATACTATGTAGTTCTCTTGAGCGGTGATGGAAGATATCACCTTAAAATCGAAGACATACGGCATGTGCATGAAAGGAGCCTAAAAGTCGCCCTTTAATCCTTTCACTACACTGATTCTTTCACCGACGGCCCTTTTCAGGGCCACCATACCTCAACCTGGTCACTGACCTAATATAGGATGACTAGGAAACAATCAATGACATGACAAGCAAGCAAGTAGGCCTAAACCAATTTAGATACAGTTTCTCAATAATAAATCGAGCATCGCTATCACAACTACCAGGGCGGCAGCAGGCAGCAGAAGGTCGTTCGCGCGGTGGGCGTGGACACTCACGAGGCTCCCGGTAGTCGGTGTGGACGCCGCGGGCACCACCACCGTTATAATTGTCGTAAAATGCTTATGGAACAGGGAACGGAACAATTAAGTTTATCCTAAAGATATCAGCGAGTGAATTGGAAAAATAAACTTACAAAAATGATAAGAAAACATAATTATTAGTGCTTCTAGATTTGCATGAGTTTTCGGCTCATGCATGATTTACAAAGTGATTTATAATATGTATTATGCATCCAATTGGCAATAGAGCTTGTTCTGCGACTTTTGTAAATACGACATATTATATGCAAATATCTGCTGTTTTGGGGTCAAATTATGTTTAAATTTTAAACTCAATTAATCAATTTTTAAGTACCTAGCAAATTTGATGTCGAACTTCTCGTAAGATTAATAATTAAAGATGATAAAATGACCGAAAACAACATCGTCACTTAACGTAATTTGAAATTGTGGACTAACGGGAGCCTATATTGTATTAAAAAAAGTAAGAAAAAAATATACTGAAAATTTTGATATTATTTTCGCTAATAATCTTTGTTTATTTTGATAAAATACATTTGTTACAAAACATGTTGTATTACAGTGACAGTTGTCAACGTATATGACGTCATTGAATGCTTTTATGGAACTACTTTAGAGAATTGTGTTTTTAACTTACTGTAAAAAAGGGAAGATGTATATTCGTCTAATTCTTTTAAGTGGAAAATTGATGGTTATTTTTTTTTTTTTTTTCTTGCACTAAGTATTCAATTTGTAGATATTACAATACAAATGACTAGCTGTTTCCGATATAATACTCTAAGTAGCAATGTGTGTGTACAATAATAAAAAAATATTACTCAATGTCTAATGAAAAATGCTATGCAAATGAACACTTAACAGAAGCTTATCGTGTGACAGTTGCTACCTCCAACTGTTATAATGTGTACTAGCTTTTGACCGTGGCTTAGCTTGCGTGGTACCTAGATTAATAGTATACGCTATTTTAGGTAAAGAAATCTATCAGTTCCAAGTTTCATCGAAATCGGTTAGAGCTGTTACGGCGTGATTGAACCACAAACATCCAAACATTCAAACATCCTCAAAAACTTTTAAATTTATACTATCAAAAGTAACTCATAGTCCATAATGTTATTTTTCTTTGTTTCTCAATCAATATTTTCAGAAAGAAGTCCTGTGGAAATCGGCGGAACTAAAAAGATACAATGGTAAAATTCCGTTATACGAAGACTACAGCGCCCCCTCTAAGGGACTTCTTTCGTGAAAAGGACTCTACCACCTAAGATTGATGGCTCATTTTTTTTTTAAAGCACATAGTTTACTTTTTGTCCTCGTAGGTACCACGCCAGCGAAGCCGCGGGTTTAAGCTAGTTATTCATACAATTTGCTCCGTCCGTTATTTACCCATGCGCACATCGCAGTCAATTCTAATTGAACTGGACATTCTCAATTATCATTGTGCAAGTGAAGACATAAAGGATGCAATTAAAAATGCAATTACGTAAGGTTGCGGCAAAATGTCATTGCGGTTCAGTTTTCCCTGGTGTTTGAAGTAATGTCTCTGAACGTAAACACTACTTGTAGCTATCGTCTACACTAATATTATAAAGGAAAAAATTCTGGAATTATTTCTGGAACTTCTGAACCTATTCTATAAATTCTCACACTAATAGAAAGCTACACTATCCTTGTGTGACATAGGCTATATTTTATTTTTATAAAAATAACTTTACATTCCGAAAATTATATATTTGTAAATGAAGTCGGATGATAAATCGCCGCTTAGTTACTATTTTCTTATCTGTGGCAGCTGAACGCTTATTTAGTACGTGGCTTTTCAAAAGAATATTTACTAATATTTAACGAAGTTTTATGAGTTCAATTTTAAGGGAAAAATCAGTACCTATTTAATTTTTAATTAATAAGTTTAAGAGAAAATCGGTTTTGAAACAAAGACGGTCAAGTGCGAATAGGACTCGCGCCCTGAGGCTTCTGTACACACGTAGACTATCGCTTAGTTCCTATCAGTAAACAAATGGTACAAAAATCATGACAGATAATAATTTTTTCGTATACGACTCTTCGAGTAAAACCAAATTAAGCCTTGTTCAAACAGCAAAGACAATAGCAGTAAAAAACTAGTAAAAGTTATACCTTCTCATCATTTATTATGTCCGCAACGACCATAACTCATAATAATAATAAACTTTTGTTGTGGCATTAACCAATTACAAAGTTACCATTAAAATATCGCTTATAAACACATGAGTAATTAAGATAAACGCGCAAAAATATTCTACTTTTTGTGTTACTGTCAAATATACAAATGGTGCCTGTTAAAAAGATTGCATCTACAACAAATAATTAAGCAGGTAGGTAATAAGTAGTTAATTTTAAATACATTTCGCCTTTATTGTTAAGAATGTAGCTATTACATCTAGTCTAGATGATTTATACAGCGTACGCGTACTGAAACATGATTATGGAGTAAGCTTACTCAGCACCTATATCATCCAAAGTCAATGTCAAAAGGCTTTTATCTAAATAAAATCAATAGGATCACTTTAAACTTCTTAAAAACTAGGTGAAGCTATGCCTGTTCCTCGCTACCAAGCCTAGAAGAATCAGGCAACAAACACGACTTGGGGCCTATCATTTTTTTCCTCTACTAGTCGGCATTATCCACAGGAAAGACATGGTCAATAAAAATAGTTTCGGAATGTTCGATCAAATCTCTTTCATGACACCCCACTTGATTTATTTGTATTCGTTTTTTGTAAAACATAATTTTGGACTCCTTTATTTTAGCAACCCCAATTCAATTTAACTCATATTTAACGAGCAAATCTTGAGAGTTCAACTTGTTGAGCTACTGAATGCCATGCAGATCTAATTAACGGTTCCAAAGTTAAGCTTTGACAAATATACACCGCTGCGAACGATCTATAGATAGCTCATTAATCCAGATCACTCACCACCAGTCCAATGCGTCCTCAAAGAAGATGCTGACGAAATTTCCACGCTGCTGGATTGAAGAAGCAAATAAAGTATTAAATAATAAATATTAAAATATTCTGTTTAAATATTTTTTTTGTTAATTCTGATCCGTTAGGCCAAATAGAAGTCAGCTCTCAGGTCACGCGTCGCTTTGACCAAACACCGAGATATTATTGTCTTAAAAAGCTTCTATTTCTTGACACTGCAACATCTCAATTCAGTGGGCGCCACCAGCGCGGCACGACGCATCGCTTGAAAGGTCGAACCGATTTGTTTCATAGACATCTGCACTGCCTCTGCGCTCCTGGTACTCCCGGTATTAAATCGTTACAATTTACTATATTAATCGGTTATTTTGTACGTAAACGGTTGGCTATAAATACAGTTTTGTGGGAAGGCTGGTGGGATTATTATTGGATGGGTTGGAGTAAGCAGGCTTTGGGGTATGAACTATAAACATATCTTTTTAGAAGCTTGGTGGTGTTGTAAATAGTGATCTTCACTATAGATTCCCAAATTTGACGCTTGAAAAACACTAATATCAATATCAAGAATGTGGATAGTACTTTTGTAATCTTCACAAATTCAAAATTGATGACTGTCGAGCCTTGTTGATGACTGTTTTTGTTTTACAAAAGTTACAGGACAAACCGATGGAGTTTTGCTTCGCTCCTGTTATGTTAAAATTGTATGTGAAGTGAATTGTTTTTTTATACATCTCAGGTGGCAAACAAGCTTATGGTTTATTGGTACCCTGAACCCTTAAAAAGCTCTGGCAACCTTACTCATTGCAGGAACAGAACACTACTTGAAACAATTTATAATAATTCTAGGTGGGCTGCTCCATTTAGAGCTAGAAAATCTCGCTGTGCCCTACCTCGCATTTTATGTGTGCGTTGGTTCAGTCTCATTTTATCCTGTGTTCATGCCCGCACTCTCGGTTCTCCATACATAGTCTGTAGCTTGTTTATATCTATCTAAGGATTAATGGGTGTTGTGAATACCCGGCAGAGGCGATGGTTTGAGGTGCTTAGATCGTGTTTGTGGATCGAATCGGTTCGGTAAGGGGCTGATATTTAGTCTGCGGTAAAGGGCAAGCTTGCGCAACCTAAAATACATTTATAGTCCGTTTCCACAGCATCGGTCGTAAGAGACCGAAACCATAAAAATCCGTCCCAAAAAAAATATTAGTAGCCTTTAGCACTTGGTAATAAACAAATTTTCTTTCTTTCTTTGGTGTTTCGGTACACGGTAACGGGTAGAGCTCTTTTTCTGGGTACAAAATATACAGAAAAATATCTTCGCCTGACTCCTTGATTTTAAATTTTATTGTAATCTTTTAACGAAATAAATCGCAGAGCAATAAACCTTGCTCAAAGGATGACGATATGTGACCTGATATTTATTTCAAAATGACCCTAAAGACTTTATTTACAAAAGAAACTTAAAACTAATATCTATGGGTAAGTAAATATTTACAAAATATACAAGGAACAGTTGAGCTATCTAAAGCTATCTAAACAGTTAGATAGAGTCGTAAGTGGCGACTAACAGAAAAAGGATGTTTAGCAGCGTATTTTCACAAAGCTCTAACTGGGCTCGCCAACCCGCATTCCCAGCGTGGTGATAATTGGCAAAATCCCTCCCCTGAAAGGAATTCGATCTGGAAATCTGAGTTCAGCATCCGACAACTGTAATTATGATGATGATGATGATAATTTGTAGGTAGTCCAACTCCTTTCACAGACAAAGCTCTAGATGCCCTCATCAACCCGCATGCCCAGCGTGGTGTGTATGGGCAAATTCCCCCCACATGATAAGAAAAATTCGCTTCGGAAATCTGTGGGGGGTGTTCAGCAGTGGACATCTGACAGCTGAAATTATGATGATGATTATGATGAAGTTAGTCCGACCCCTTTCACAAACAAAGGTCTAGATGCCCTCATCATCCAGCATGCCCAACCGTGGTGAGTATGGGCAAGTTCCCCACACAGGAAAGGAATTCGCTCTGGAAATCTGATGGGGGTGTCCAGCAGTAGAAGTCCGACGGCTGAAATTATGATGATAATGATGATGGTTTGAAGTTAATCCGACCCCTTTCCAGTCAAATAGCCCTTCAATTTCCAAAGAACAGTGGATCGTGAGGTAGATAGAACTCCAGGATAAACGATGCTGGACCAAATTAATTTATTTCTCCTATCCTTCATCTTCATTTCTACGCGCTAGGGTTGACCGGAGTTATCTGATTAATTTGCTTACTAAATATTGACTTCAAATATCGTAAGCGTTCGTGAGTCTTGTTGTTTTAGGCTCGTATTCAGAGACAAGACTCAAGCATTGATCTGTACTTAAATCTCGATTTGAGGCGAGATTCTAATTCTTGAACAGTATTTATGTATAGCTTCAATGATCACAGTTCACCTGAGTAAATGCTTATTCTGAAACGTCAATCAGACGAAATCGGTGCTTGAGTTTAGATTTGATTAGACATTAATCAAATGACATTTTCGTTCCGTTACACGTACTTTGATGCATATTTATACTTCACTTTATAGTTCTGTTCTATTTCCACCCTGGCTGTTTGAATTTCTGCGTAAAACGGATCGAAAATTATAAAAAAATCAAAATGTAAACGAGAACATTTGAGTACATCTTTGAGACTCGATTCAGCTGAGAGTAGTTTAAGTACCGTTCTTGAATAAAAGCTATGTTTGAGAAGAGATTCAATACTTAAGTTGAGTTCATCTGATCTGTGATTAAATCTATTCTTGAGTCGTGTCTCTGAATACGAGCCTTAATGCGGTACCCTGTCTGTCCGTCCGAAAGTCGTGAATTCTAATCCTGGTTGTGCCATCTTTACGAAAAGTTTCAGGGCTTATGAACACTTGTTTTTTTTATGTACGGAGGCAAACAGGCTTACGGCCCTCCCGATGATTAGAAGTTACCGTCGCCTATCGACATCAGCAACACCAGGAGCATTGCTAATGCGTTGCCTGCCGAACCCCTCCCGCCCTAAAGAGCTCTAGTAACCTTACTTACCGCAGGAACACAACACTATTTGAAACAAATAATGTTATTTGACTGTGATATTCTGTAAGGCGGAGGTACCTCCCCAATCGGGCTGCTCCAATTTAGAGCGAGAAAAACTCGCTGTGACCTACCTCCTCCTACTTGTCTTGCTTAAAATGGTACAGCAACCCTCAAAATATCGTCGGTCCATCGGGTAGGGGGCCTTCCAACACTGCGTCGTCCGGTTCGTGGTCGCCACTCGAGTTAACGGTTATCGGTTCAGCGGTTATATAATAAACAACTGATAATAGAGTCAAGGCCAAAGTAGAGATCATATTAATAAGATAAAATAAATGTTCGGTACCAAGTGCCAATAATATTCTAGCCAAACCCTACACTACATTTTCAAACAATTTGCGGAGATCATATTGAGATCTCTTCCATCAGGCGCGAGGCTGCGAGCCGCTAAATTGGACTAACTGTAACATTGGCCCATTGTAACAAGTTTAATATTGAATGAATACTTAGCTTAATGTTACAAGTAACCGCTTAGAAGATAGCCAGGAAAATTTATCCCTATTGCCATTAAAACAGTGTTCAAACGACGACGTTATTATATAAACAATAAGAAAATTTATTTCAAAATGACCCTTACAACTTTTGAATAAAGCTTATTTTGAGTTTGACTTTTAGGAGCTTGCTATACCGTTGAGCTATATTGAGAAATCAAATAGAAGAAGATTAATAATTAAATAATGCATACAGTTTTTTATGCAGTTAATTTACAAAGCCACACAGAGTATTTTCCAAGGTACGCGTTTGGTACCAAATCCTTGTAATACATTTCATTCGAAACAGCCTCGGTTTAGTACACCAGCGGTCCTGACGCTGAAAATGGTGGGATTCGCTTGGTAGGGGGGGGGGGGGGGGGGTACCATCAACTTAGCAATTTTGTTTAGGCCATGACGTAAGTTGACAGTCTCAAAGATGTGTGGTTCAAATTCATGTAAAATTGAATTGAATTGCAATAAGACATTATTCCTATCATCATCATTTCATCATCACTGTTCGAGTGGCGGTAGTGGCCCTTTCAATCCACAGATCGTGGGTTCAAATCCCGGCCGTGCACCAATGGATTTTCCATTCGGAAAATTTATGTTAGCTATGTTGCGTCAAACGGTGAAGGAAACCACCACCATACCTAAACTTGGTCACAGACCTATTACAGGATGACCAAGAAAGAATGAGTGATACGACAAGCAAGCAAGCAGTCGATAAGTCAACATCGATAAATAGTATTTTGCAGTGGCATGTGTGGCCCCGGCTGAAGAATAGGCCCCTCCATATCTACCTATCCGTGGATGTCGTAAGAGGCGACTAAGGGAAAAAAGCTAGGGGATGGGCAGCAGCGTCCCTCATTTTAACAACGATAGCTCTAACTATAGTTAACATATATATATATATATGTATATATATATACATTAATTAGAGATAAGATTCTTTGTGCTTATGGTTTTTTAGTTTTTAGTATTAATTGTTTAAGTTTTTATCGTCGATACTCTTACCTACTATTTATGTTGTCAATTTTAGTATTATTTTTTCAATTACCTGCTAAGTTTTTTTGTATATTTGTAGAGCTTAATAACGTCCACCTTTTTGTTTCTTTTTTCATTTTTTATAACTTGTCGGTCTCAAAGGCCCCAACGGAAGACCAGCGCAGGTTATTACAATCTGCACACGCTGAGTTGGGACCTTTTTGCAACAGTGTACCTATAAGTTGCCTACTATAAGTTGTATTTGTTACCTTTCTCTTTCTGCACCTAAGTAGGCACATATTATGTTTTAAACGAAACTTGTAATGTTGCAAATAAAGAATTTGTATTTGTATTTGTATTTAACTGCGCTCACCAACCCGCATGCCACACATGATAAGGAATTTGCTCTGTCTGTGTGGGAGGCTATGTTCAGCAGTGGATGTCGAACGGCTGAAATGATGATGATGAGTGGCATTTACAACAATAATAATACATTAACCAATTCTAAAAATTTGCACATTTTTTGCATTATTTGTCACAGCATTAAAGTCCATTGACCTGGGAGTTCTAGGAACTGTACATTGTCCAAGATCCGGGTTTCAGCAAAAAGTTGTGATTGATTTTTTACCAATCTATATGCTGAATGCGAGAGCACCTACATCAATAGGCGTTTTGTTGCTCCATTTTAATTTGCAATGTGCTTTAAAATTCATCATTGTTATCTAATAAACGCTTTTTTATTACTAGTTTGCCCTGAAGTAGTTTGACTGGCCTTATATCTCAGTTAGTAGTAACTCAGTTGAAAGTAACTCTGCCTTCTGCGCTAGAGGTCGCGGGTTCGATCCCCGCACTGGACAAACATTTGTGTGATAAACACAGATGTTTGTTCTGTGTCTGGGTGTTAAATATGTATCTATTATGTATATCAGTCTCTGGTACCCATTGTACAGGCTATGCCTAGTTTGGGATCAGTTGACCGTGTGAATATGTCCGGAATATTTATTTATTTTTAGAAGTGAGATCTCGCGATGCCTGATAAAAGTTGGTGCTTCGATAATCGTTGAGGCACAATTAAGAAAAACTTTGAAAATTGCATCTTTTGCATGTTCTAACTAATATCCAATCTAAGCGGCATGGGGCCCGGTGTCCTGTAGCACAGGTTTTTTAAACCTATTTCAGGCACCGGTCTCTCACAAAACAGGTTAACTTAACTACCCACAATACTTATATTCTGCTGTATCCCATCCATTACTGTTAACCTTTGTTGAGAGAAATAAATACATATTATTTTCTATTCTTTTCTATAATCTAACCTGAACTACAAAGTTATTGAACAATTGGGTTTTTGAAAAAAAAAAATTTTTGTGATAAATGGAAAGATTATATATTAGGTTTATAACAAAACTATTTTTTTTTTTCGCAATCATTCAAAAGTTATTTCAAATTAAAACCCAATTGGGTTTTTGAAAAAAAAAATTTTTTGATTTTTTTTATGTATTTTAAAACTTTATTATTAATAATATTGATATTTAATGCAAAAAACTTCAATTTTTTTTTTCAATTAATTATAAACAATGAAAAATTGATGAAATTTAAATAAAAATCACGTGACTATAAACGCGCCATGATTGGTCACCATAGTTGTGACGTCATAATGTTATAGCTATTTAATCTATCGCTATCCAGCTATCCATTTTTTTCAAAAACCCAATTACCAAATAGGAGCTCACGTTATATTGGTTTATTAACGTTACAATTTTCAATGTATATCAAAAACCATATGGCCTAGAATAAAAATAAAAATCATTTTGGAATTTATGTACAAATAATTATAATATAAATTTTATTTCAGGTAGCTTAAGAATAGTACAGATGGTAAAAACTAAATTCTAAGACCCATAGAAATATATAACCCTACCTATTAATTAATTATTGCACACGTATATGCGACGACGTTTGACCTATCTGCCCGGTGGCGGCGCCTCCGGTGTCTCGTGGCAGGCGTCCAACGAACCTCCTGAATTTGACACCTTTAAGCCATATCTCCCCTCTAATAAAGCTCTCATATGACACTCCAATTCAATATCAATTAATATGGAGAAATTTAATCGCGTTTATCGTTTTCGCAAAGAAATAGGCGTAGTTTCACCAGTTTTCCTCTCCTATTTTTTTATTCCTAGTTTTCCTACACTATTCTTGCGATTTTCTAGAAATAAAAACCGTTCACTTTTTTTTTATATTCCGGACATATTCACATGGCCAACTGATCCCAAACTAGGCATAGCCTGTACTATGGTGACCAGAGACTGATATATATAATAGATAAATATTTAACACCCAGACACAGAACAAACATCTGTGTTTATCACACAAATGTTTGTCCAGTGCGGGGATCAAACCCGCGACCTCTAGCGCAGAAGGCAGAGTTACTACTAACTGAGCTATGAGGCCTGTCTTTTGATATGAAAATGTGATTTGCTATGATTCTCATAATGAAATAAATAATAACACTCTACATTCACATCCGTAGTCCTGACCCCACACTCACACTAGTATTTCCTGTGTCGCGGGCATCAGAAACTACGAGTAACATAGCCACAATAGCCAGATCTGAAACAAATATTTGCAGATCATGCAAACATTTGTCTCGCAGTGGGAATCGAACCCACAGACGGGTACTTTCCCGCTACGTTACCGAATGTCAAAGATTTGAACTGCATTACCATTTTGCTTATGTAAGCCATTCTCTTCAACTCTAAATTAAGGTTATTTATTGACTTTTCAATGGTACTTTCTGGATTTCCAGGCTTCTATTTCTAGAGTTTCCTGGGCCTGTTGCAATTAGCAAAGATGGCGGCACCTGATTATATTATTAGTATACTGTACAACCTCGCGGTATCTCTTCACCACGATCGCAAACACCCAATTGGAGGCAGACAATCATAAATACCCTGCGAACACAGATAGTATCGTAACAGCTAGTCTACTCTATTAAATTTCCTCTGGATATCCCATGAGACATCCTCAAGTATCTCAATGCCTAGAAATCTGAGAGGTGAATAAAAAATGTCTAACATGCAAAAGCTATAGTAATATTATAAGTCATAATTTTCACTAAAAACGAGATGTTTACCATGATTTGTTCCCCGATATTTCGGCACTGTTACATGCGCCATGATCACGGAGTAAACTAGTACGTACAAATCATTATAAATATCCCGTTTTGGTGAAAATTATGTTATGTTAAATTATTATGTTGTGTTAAAAAGTTATGTTGTGAAGTCATGTAGTAAACCAGCTGTTTTCTTAAGGGTTCGATCTTCGTGACAAACCACCATTAACTAGTTCTCCGCGACATCTGCTGAAGTATATCTGCTATCTCTAATGGGGTGCTAGATTACCGTGTTTTAGTAATAGCTATTGAACATTTCGCTGTGTATACTGAAATGTGCGTTATTGGTTTTAAAGCGTGAATGGGAGAAAATATTAGAAAGTTGAAGCGGCAGTGGGCTGGCCATATAGCTCGCAGAAACCATTGGGGAACAAAGGTTCTCGAATGACAACCACGAGTCGACGCAGTGTTAAGATGGCCAACAGTGGACTTCTACAGGCTGATGGTGATGTTGAGGTGAAAATATTAGAGTGACCGATATCATGGATCAGGCTAAGCAGTAATCCATCATTATCATCATTTCAGTCGTGGGACGTCCACTGCTGAACATAGGCCTCCCGCGTAGATTTCCAGAGCGATCGATGTTGTGATGCCCGCACCCAATAAGGCAATATTTTCTTTTCATGACTAAATAAAAATTGACTTTAAAATTGCGTATTTACATCCATGCCCTGTACCACCATCTTTGCGATTTTGTTTATGCGTTTAAGTTGACAGTTTCAAAGATTTATAGTTAACTAGCTAACGCCCACGGCTTCGCTCGCGTGGTACCTAGATAAAAAGCCTATATGCTATTTTAAGTATAGAACTCTATCCATTCCAAGTTTCATTGAAATCGGTAGAGCCGTTACGGTGTGATTGACCAACAAACATCCAAACCTCCTCACAATCTTTCGCATTTATAATATTAGTAGGATTTTATGGTAAACAATTTGTAGAACAAAAGATTTGATGAAATTGATGAAAAGATTTGAGGATTTTATGGTAAACGGTTTGTAGAACAAAAGATTTGATGAAATTGATGAAAAGATTTGAGGATTTTATGGTAAACGGTTTGTAGAACAAAAGATTTGATGAATTTGATGAAAAGATTTGAGGATTTTATGGTAAACGGTTTGTAGAGCAAAAGATTTGATGAATTTGATGAAAAGATTTGAGGATTTTATGGTAAACGGTTTGTAGAACAAAAGATTTGAACGCGCTCTCTCGTCTTGAAAACTTTTTATTTTTAAGAGCGTTTAAATTGGCTTAAAACTAGTGGTTCGCCCCGAACTGAGATCTCGCGATGTCTGATAAAGTTGGTGCTTCGATGATTGTTAAGGCACAATCATTAAGGTAAACTTTGAAAATCGCATCAATAGCATTTTCTAAATCCAATCTTACCTGATCTACGAAGCCATTGAAACTATACCAAAAAAGAGCTCATTATTTATTGGTTTTCAACGATACTGCTTTAGTTGTAAGTCGAAAACCTAATAGCCTAGAATGAAAATAAAAATCGATTTCGAATGTATGTACAAAGCTCTTTCATATGACACCACTTCCATTTATTTGTATTATTTTTTTATATTATTGGACCATCATTACAATGCTACAACTTGACCTAACTAAATCCCATTCAGAAAGGACTGACGGTTCGAATCATGCCTTAAAAATACAAACATACAACGCCGGTTTATACAAGTTGTTTGAGAGAACTTCGCTCGCTTGATCAATAAAATCATATTGTTATTTTCAAAAGATCAAACTTTTGCAATCAACTTACCAAAACAATTTAAATTATAAATGCCAGTCATAAATTCATAAATTAACAATCAAGATACAGCGCTCTGCAGAAACTCTATTGTGTTCGGTGGAAAATTGATCATTTTACGTAATGTACCCTCATTTATTATAATCTAGACTAGCTGTAGCACGTGACTTTATACTAGACTACTCGATTAATGGTACAGTAGTCACTACGAATGTTTGTAATTGCGGCGGTTGGATTGGAATTGGACTGGCGCAACCTGTTACAATCTGAAAAGAAAAATCCGTTGTGACTAAGTAGTTTATTTATTTATATGTAACGATGTTTATTCACTTAAATCAACAATATATACATATCTATTCAAGTGGCATCCAACGAAGAAATTACAAATCATATTAATATACAATACATATTTAATAAACTGTACACCTCCAGATATAGACAAGACCTATTTTTTTGTCCACCGTGTGGCGTGGTATGGTGCACAAGTAGCGCATAGCATAAAAATCCGTTCGATAAAAAAATAAAATAAAAAAAAAGGTATGGTGCACATTACCATGTGGTGTTGTGGTACCATGGTACTCGTACCTGGTGTGGGGTCAGGACTATGTATGTGACTGTTGTGTGTTATTAATTTATTTATAACCACGTGAGCAACTGCAAAATATGACTTCGTCACTGAGAGCTCTGGTTTTTCGACTTGACCGTCGTCATTCAAAAGCCCATAATAATAATAGCTCACTAAATTTATCGACTCGATAAAAGTATGTCCGCCTCTTTCTTTATCGAGTTATCGAGCCGATAAAGTTTGTGAATCATTATGAATAATAAATAATTTTCTATAGCGTAATATCTTGAGCTAGATATGTTTGCATCACTAGAACTTAAACGTCGTGAAGAAACCGGCATGTCCTAGAATCTAAAAATTCGAAGACAATCGACATGTGCATGAAAGGAGCCTATAAGAGGCGCATATCACTACACTACATGGACGATCATATGCCCTTTTCAGGGCCACCTTACTTCATCCTGGTCACTGACCTAATACAGGATGACCAAGGAAGAATCAGTGACATGACAAGCTATTACTATACAGACAAACCTGTTAGTTGATTGTGTAAAGATTGACTTACCTACTCTCGTTTGATTCCAGATTCTCGGAGCCGCGATGGAATAAGCAGATAGCGGGTAAGCACTACCATAGTTCATGCAAATCTTAACAGATCTACTAGCCAATTAATAACAGCGAATATAGAACCTATATACATCGCTTTTTAAAACAGTAGCCTTAGCCGCGTTTTTGTTAATAGCGAAAAGATAAAATTCTTTACAGGAAATTTCATTTTGATTGTTATAAAGCTTTATTTTGGGGTCAAATCATCTTAAACTTAGTTATTCAGCTGTTTGGAAGCTATCTTGATGTTGAACTTCTCGTAGGTATGTTTAATAATTATTTAATCTTAAAATTGATTTTTGTTCCCTAGTATTTTGTCTTTTTAACCGAGTCGGCTGTATTTTTTTGTTAATACAATAAGCTCCCTTTGAGGTAGTATACTCGTTAAGCAACACGTTATTTAGAAGAAAGATTAGTTATTTGTTTATACTAACTTCTAGCTGCGGATAGGTCATCATTGTTTGAAAAATTATCTACAATTATTACGTCAAAACCTAATTTATACCTCATAAATCAAACGATGCGATTGCTATATAGATAAATTACAAAAATAATCACCTTCAATAAAATTGTTTCCTGAAGGTATTGATTGCTTTTACCTGACAGGTGGTACGTACTTATCGGTAGCGTTGACATTTAAATAAAGTTATCACGAAAAAATTAATTCAAATCGATTTGTTCTCGTCACTGCAAAATATGTATCCACTTTTCATATCACAATTTTCTATTCATGTTTTGCTTGGGGGTACTAATCACTGCCATGCTATTTAAACCTTTATATACATTGAAACAAGGAAGTGTATTATCTAGCAGGTGAAAACTTTGTGCCGGACAAAGTGTCTTCGGTTGGACTGGACCATTAAACTAACAAGTTGCTGATTAATATAACCTAATCATGAACACAATACCAGTGGTTAGTTTTATTAGAAGGATAGATATTTATCATGTAATACGGTGTGACATTTCGATGTATGGTATCTTTGAAATTATCTTCTGAATTAACATTGTAATGTATCTACTATCTTGGAAATGGTTAAAGGACTCCACTGACTATACGCCAATTTCCGGAATTGGTCTTATTACTGGCTAAGTTTCGTATCTTTTGATCGATATGAATAGAAATTTGAGGAAAAATGAATCACATTTGACAGATTTCTTAATAAAAATAGTGACAGAATAATGTGATTATGAGTGGAGTAAAAAATGTACCTAAGGGACTAAGAATGTCAGACGACATTGTGAAGGTTGCGTGAAATCGGTGGTTGGAACAGGCTCTGGACAGTTCGTCATGGCGCTCTTGGCCCCCCAATGTCAATGCCTATGTTCAGCAGTGGACATGATCAGGATGATGATGATGAAGAATAACAGGGTAAGGCTTTAGTCAAATTTTGAGAGGATATTTTAAAATAGGAATCAGATGTGACCGCGTTTTCTATTAAATTAATATCAGGCAGCTATCAGTCTAAGGCTCGTATTCAGAGACACGACTCAAACTTAGATTTAATCACAGATCAGCTGAACTCTACTTAAGTATTGAATCTCTTCTCAAACATAGCTTTTATTCAAGAACGGTACTTAAACTACTCTCAGCTGAATCGAATCTCAAATCTGTACTCAAATGTTCTCGTTTACATTTTGATTTATTTATAATTTTCGATCCGTTTTACGCAGAAATTCAAACAGCCAGGGTGGAAATAGAACAGAACTATAAAGTGAAGTATAAATATGCATCAAAGTACGAGTAACGGAACGAAAATGTCATTTGATTAATGTCTAATCAAATCTAAACTCAAGCACCGATTTCGTCTGATTGACGTTTCAGAATAAGCATTTACTCAGGTGAACTGTGATCATTGAAGCTATACATAAGTACTGTTCAAGAATTTGAATCTCGACTCAAATCGAGATTTAAGTACAGATCAACGCTTGAGTCTTGTCTCTGAATACGAGCCTAAGTGGGGTAAAAAACTATTACTCAAAATGCCAGGGATAAAAAAAAACCCGTAAATAGTCTTGTCTAGTAGTGATATCTTCTCGAAACATTAGCACATCTGTATGGTAGCTCCGGATTATCTGTCTACTTTCAATAGTAATTGGCAGAAAGGTCGAGATCTACCGCGCTATTGTGGTTGGCATTTCTACTTGCGCAAGCAAAGATTACATTTACAGTTTGTGAAATTAACTGTTACTTATAATTGTTGGCAACACAATAATATTTATGATGTACAAATTGCAAAATACTGTAAAGAATAGTAAAAAAATAACGCCTTTTTACGCTGTGCCTGGGACATGTATAGGTGATGGCTGGTAGTATTCTTCCAATAATAGCCCAAGAGATGAAATTCGCGCCTCAAAGCACAAACTTTGTGTCGCGTGGTGTCTTAGAAAAATGTAGCATATATGCTATTCTAGGTAAAGAACTCTATGTATTCGAAGTTTCATCGAAATCTAATAAGCCGTTACGACGTGATTGACACCAAACACAATCACAAACATCCACACATATCCAAACATCCTCACAAACTTTTCATTTACCGTTTTCCTTTTAAAAGTTAACGTTAAATTATGATTACAACTAGTTAACTGATAAGTTAACTGATATTTCAGTTGCAATAATTATGATGACAGTATTTTTTTAACAAATCTTCACTGTGACATAGAGTGATAAACGGGAACTTAATTAATTACTACAAGACAGGATGTCTCAAATACAGTCAACCTATCAATGCAGAACATCATTTTATCGTCCACAGGTCCATAGAGTAGAGAAACAAATGCATTTATAGACAAGACTTTTAAAAACCTGGTAAAAAAATATGGATACAGTTTGGGACAAATGGAGTGACATGTTGCGCAACATATCGCTCAGCAACTACCTGAAATGTCTCGGGGAGAATGTTGCGGAACTTTTTACAGGCCATCATACTAGTTAGTGCGGGAGCAAGCAACATGGCCCGCGTCGCGTAAAATGTTGTGAGGCGTATTATTTTATTTTTTATACAACTGAGGTTGCAAATAAGCATACGGCCCACCTGTTGGTAAGCGGTTACCGTAGCCTATGAGCGCTTGCAATAACAGAGGCATCACGCACGAGTTGCCGACCCCAAACTACCTCCCCCCTAAAGAGCTTTAGCAACCTTACTCATCGCAGGAACACAACACTATTTGAAACAAATAATGTTATTTGGCTGCGATCTTCTGTAAGGCGGAGGTACCACCCCGGCCGGGCTGCTCCGATTCAGAACGAGAAAATCTCGCTGGGAAAATCTCGCCCTACCTCCTTCTACAAGTATTGCAAGACACTTAGCAACGTTGTACCCGTAGTTTGAGTGCTGCGCGTCATGTTGCGGAAAAAGAATTCCCTAGTGTACGCGGTGCTTAATTTTAACTAAATGGTACAATTCTAGGACGCACGCGCAGTGAGTGCTTTGTAACTCTACCAGTTCTCAGTTCCGTAGTCCGAACCATCCAATAGCCATTTAAAATCCACAACAAGCACTAAATAACATCAAAAATCAGATAAACGACATAAGACGAAGCTATATCTGGAATCACTTAATTAGTAGGCATTAAATCTATCATTTACGCCGTCTGCGGGGCATTATAAAGCTTTCCCCTTAAACTGTGCGTTTAGACCTTATCTCGGGCCCATTATATCTCTAATAGAGGCAAGTTTATGTTTCAGGAGCAGTGAGTGAGTACACGCTTTAGTGGACAGCATTAGACCTAGTGCACATTGAAATGAGACAAAAAAAGAAAAATATGCCCACTACTGTAATCCCCGGACATTTTGATATCCTCTTTCTGCCTCAGACTCGCATCCTTCTAAATGTTTAAGGGGATGGTCGAGGCACATAAAAGCATAATTTGCTCATAGCTCAGTGACTGGCCTCATAGCTCAGTTGGTAGTAACTCTGCCTTCTGCTCTAGAGGGTGCGGGTTCGATTCCCGCACAGGACAAACATTTGTGTGATGAATACAGATGTTTGTTCTGTGTCTGGGTGTTAAATATTTATCTATTATGTATATCAGTCTCTGGTACCCATAGTACAGGCTATGCCTAGTTTGGGATCAGTTGACCGTGTGTGAATATGTCCGGAATATTGATTTATTAATTTGGTACACGCTCACATTTTCCCTGTTAGCATTTCATACAGACATAGAGAGATATCTAAGGGGGGTAGTCAGAGACATGATGGAATATTTGGCAACTGCCCACATTTTGCAGTAGTGATTATTCCATATGTCACAGGTTGCAAGCTCATCGCCGCTTTTAAGAATACTTCCTGATTTCCTCACGTTGTTTTCCTTCACCGTTTTAAGCACTAAATATTGTATATGTATAAAAATTAATTAAGTTTTGGAGGAGGTATGGCACAGCGAGATTTTCTCGCTCTAAATTGGAGCAGCTCGGCTGGAGGTGCCTCCGCCTTACAGAAGACCGCAGCCAATTAACATTAATAGTGTTGTGTTCCTGCGTTGAGTAAGGTTGCCAGAGCTCTTTAGGGGGGAGGGGTTCGGCAGGCAACGCATTAGCAATGCTCCATGTGTTGTCAATAGGCGACGGTAACCACTTACCATCAGGAGGGCCGTAAGCCTGTTTGACTCCATATAACATTAAAAAAATAAAAATCGCTCTCCTATAATCTATTTATCACATTTAAAATTAAAATTAATTTTTAAAATTTCACATGGTAATTTTATAACATAATTTAAATTATATTATCATCACGTGGGTATACGATAACCGGTCTTTAATAAAATCAACATTTTATCTTACTGGAACGTAATTAACCGTTTTAACTAGAGTTTAAAAAACTATAGGTTTATATTGTAATCAGGCATACTAATTACATATAAAATGCGATAAAATGTTGTCTGACTTACACAAAACAGCACTTAAACTAATAAGAGATACGTAAAACTTATAGCAGTTTAGGCCAGATGTTAACTTGAAAACAATTATCCACAGTTTGCTAATTATGTACATTTTTTTAGTGCGAAAAGTGGTATAAAATTTTATATATTTTATATATATATATATTCCGGACATATTCACACGGTCAACTGATCCCAAACTAGGCATAGCCTGTACTATGGTGACCAGAGACTGATATATGTAATAGATAAATATTTAACACCCAGACACAGAACAAACATCTGTGTTTATCACACAAATGTTTGTCCAGTGCGGGGATCGAACCCGCGACCTCTAGCGCAGAAGGCAGAGTTACTACTAACTGAGCTATGAGGCCAGTCAAAAATGCTGCTAAACGCATGTTTCACGTATCTATATATATAAAGGAGAAGTCCACTCACTCACTGACATACTCTTCACGAAAGCTCGGAAACTACTAAGCTGAGGAGTCTGAAATTTGACACAGATTCAGATAAAATTCAGCTCCTAAAGGGGTGAAATTTGGGTTGAACGGTTGTATGAAAGTCCTTTGTTTTTGAAGTTGGAGACATCAAAATCGGGTCAAAAAATACGTTTATTAGCATTTTTTCAAAAACATCCCTTGGGTGGTTATAGGGATGAAAGTTTATATGGGAATTCTTTGTCTGTTAATGCAATTGAAATTTGGCACGCAGGTTCCTTAAAGAGAGTAAACCTGTTACGGTGTGATTGAACAACAAACATCCAAAAACCCTCACAAACTTTCGCATTTATAATATTAGTACGAAGTATGATATTAGGAAGGACATTAGGATAAAGCTTGTCTTTATAGACACTTCCTAACTCAGTGAACTAAGTCAGGATGCCGCCCGACATAGTTTGCTGATCAATTGATACTGTCCATTTTCTTCGGGCCATTCATAATTTATGAGGCCGATCCTTCTAAACACTTCCTAACTCACTGCGCTAAACAGTGTCATAGCTTATAATAATTGTATCTGGTTCACTCGTCGAATCTCAAATGTTATTGTCATTTCTTAGGTATCTCTCTTTTATTCTCCTCATCACGATGGTGCTAAAATTCTGTAGTTTTGCTCAGCGCTCTACCACGGCTGCTCTCTCTACTATATCGGTGTCCTATAAAATATGTATATAAATTTACGCTTGTTCTGATTTCTTTTCGTTGTAATTCTTTATTAAAATTTTAAATTGTTTGTTTAAGTTTTGTGTGTTGGTATATTGTGTATTGTAGGTAAATGTTAGTTTTTCTAGACCTTTTCGTGCTTCGTGTTTTCTTTATGTATGTATCGTGTTAGTGTGCGTGACGTGTTTGGTTTTGGTTCCGATGGATGATCAGCGTTGTGATAGCCATGTTCAATGGCTATCACAACGCTGATCATCCATCATATCATTTTAATGGTTGTTTGCAAAAATGGTAAAACAATAAACAAAAATCGGAAGAAGAAGCAGTGGTATTATAGCATCGTATGGTACGAGTATATAGTGTCCTTGATATTTCAATCTGAAAGGCACAGCCACTTTTTTTATTTGTCAAATTAAGTTAGTTTAGAATAATGCTGAAAGCATAATCTACACCAAAATAATAAACTATATTTTTACCTACTCTTACTGCTTTGATAAGAAACTGAAATTAAACTTAGCCAACCAGCTCATCTAATATTTCCTGTGAAGTCCAGAATGCCCCCAGACATAGTTTGCTGATCAATCGATATCGCCTAATTTAGCTACTCTTCCACTTTCTTAGCGATAAAATTATCAGGTATTACCCCATTTGGCCGGGTATTACCCCGTTTTGTCAGGTATTACCCATTTTTAGTTTCACCCTCTGGCAACACTTTAAAGTTCAGTTGCTACTTGCGGTTATGATTTTATCTTGTGAGTTGTAGGTCAATTTACACGTAGTTGTGCTATAATTTTGAGTTTTTGCAAGGCTATCGGCTGTTTTATCTTTTAACCCCCACAATCGAAGAGTGTTTATGTTACGGAGTGTACTACAAGGTGATTCATAATATGAATGCTATCCCTTAAACTTAAGGGGAAAATTTACAAAACGGTCATAAGATCAGTCTGTATGGATCTGAGTGCTGGGCAACAAAAGGGACGGATGAAAGAAGAGCTCATGCTGCGGAAATGAGAATGTTGAAATGGATGTGTGGAGTGACTAGAATGGACAAGATACGGAATCAGTACTCTGACGTATCATTCCATATCTTTTCCATTCTCATCAAAGTTTGAAAGTAGTGCCAGTGACTGAGAAGTTGAGTAGCAACAGGTTGGCGTGGTATGGGCAGGTCATACGGAGGGAGAAATGTCATCTGACGAGAAGAGTGGTAAATAAAGAATTTAGAAGGTTAAAAGAGAAGATGTAGAGTAGACCAAGGAAAAGATGGATGGAATGTGTGTAAGACGACACATGAGTAAGAAAGGATGACGGCTGATAGAGGGGAGTGGAAGAGAAAAACATGTTTAATATAGTTAACTCTATACCATTCCGATCACTACAAGAATCTTCGTTTCCAACTCAACTTTTGTCCTACAACTTTCGTGTAAAATTATCAAAACAATATCTTTGTGCATGACACGAACAAGCGTATTCTACGAACAAGAAATATCTTGTATCTTCGATGACATTTTCATAAAATAATTATCGAAAATAATAGAGCTATCCATTTCATGGCTGCCGCGGGCACTTTGAAGATAAGTATTTTGTTAACAACGGCTGGATTAAAAAGGGTCTTTCCGTTAAACACTTTCTACTGATAAAATTAGGCCTTGGCTAAACTATGTGGGACTGTGTCAATTTTTACAGTTGGTCTGGCTTGGCATCAGTCATCAGATCCCAGCATAAAAAAAGATATTGTAAATTGTTTTGTTTGATAATGACCTGGTATTTATAGTCAAAATATATTTTGTTTTTTAAATCTATGACATTTTGGAAAACGACCGAGAATACTCTTATGCGACTAGAATACCATGAGGAATGTGATGTGAGTGAATGAAGAAAAAGAGGTATGTCAGGATCGTAGCAAGGGGAAAGCCGTGGTGTCTGCCTAACCCTCTGGGAAACAGGCGTAATTTTATATCTGCATATATTTTTTATAACACCAGACTATAACGCCTGAAATATTCATTGAAAATTATATCAATGGTACATTTATAAAATTTTACGTTATAAAAGGGTTTGGTATGTGATTTTATAATAATTTTATAAGATAAAAAAAGAATTATAAACAATGCTACCAAATTACCCCTTTCGACCCATCCTTTCCTTTATAGCCTATTTACGTTAAAAAGATACTTAGACTAATAAAGTGTTACATGTAATTACAAGATAATAAAGAGCAATTTACATAATTGTTACAAAATTTAATGGTTTCAATGGGTAGTATAATTGCTTGAAACTTTGTCACAGTGCAGCTTACATGTATACCATTTTAATGTATGAAAACAATCATACATAGGCTCAAATTGTGGTTACATACACAATTAGCTTCGAGCAAAACTAAGCCTACGGCTACGTTCCTATAAAGGTAATGATCTAGCATTTACACGACTATAATGTCAAATTAGTCAGTTTTTTGTAGAAACTGGCAAATAACACTCACAAAATGTAATTTAGTTGATGAAAAAGGGACATAAAGGCATAAACTACTTTATCTGAAGTTGGTTAATCCTTGTGAAGTAAATCAAAGGCCTCGACCGCTTGGGCAATGACTAATTGAAACAAGTGTCAGTTGCATTTCTGTACGATTTAATGAATAGTCGGATTGATAGACACTCAGAATTAGTAACTATTTTGTAACTAACTACCAAGTTAGTTAAGTGTAAGCCATAACTTATTCACGGACCCTTGAAAATATACTTGACTTAATGTATTTTTTTATCTCCCTCAGACTATAATTGATCGAGTGAGCGAAGCAAGTGAAGATCTTTCAAATGACTTGATCGGATCGGCTTTTATGTTTGTAGTTAAGTATAACTTTCGATCCGATCTTCATTTTAGGAGGAGGTAGGTACGCCTGGAGAGGTACCTCCGCCTTACAGAAGATCGCAGCCAAATAGCATTATTTGTTTCAAATAGTGTTGTGTTCCTGCGGTGAGTAAGGTTGCCAGAGCTCTTTAGGGGGGAAGGGGGTTCGGGGTCGTCAACGCGTGCGTGATGCCTCTGGTATTGCAAGCGCTCATAGGCTACGGTAACCACTTACCATCAGGTGGGCCGTAAGCTTATTTGCCAACTCAGTTGTATAAAAAAAATAATGTAATTTTGTAGGTCAACCATCATCATCATCATCATCTCCCTGCCCTTATCCCACTTCATGTGGGGTCGGCACAACATGTTTTTCTCTTCCACTCCCCTCTATCAGCCGTCAAATCAGTATTCACTCCTTTCTTACTCATGTCGTCTTTCACACAATCTATCCATCTTTTCTTTGGTCTACCTCTCCCCTTATATCCTTCAACCAAAAAATTAAATTATACAATTAAGTAATATGAAGTAGTGTCATAAGACAGAGCTTTTTTCATAAATTCGTTTTATTTTTGCAAACTTTATTTTAATTCCGGGCATCGTTCTTGAGAAACGACGAAAATAGTAAAGTTTATAAACGTATAGTTTTTTAACGTGAGCTCAGCGAAGGTGACCAAGTGAGAAATCGTGAAAACCCATTTGTATGGAGATGACTGAATGTACAAGCTGATTCATTATGTATACTATTCGTAAAGGGGCTTTTGGAAATTCGTCATTTATTGTTCAAATATCAGCTGGGTCAATTCAGTCCAACTTCAGCTGTTTTAGGTAGTATTAATGAGTTTTATTGACAGAATAACCCCTTTTCGGGAAAGTATACGTGTTGTGAATCACCTTATATAGTGGAACCTAAGCTTTCCTCTATTTACGGCACAGCTAAAAATTACACCACCAAGTGGTCACGTTTATTTTAGAGCACCATTTTAATTACTCTGTCTAATTACCGATCTGTTCGGCGTAAAGTCACGACGTGCTATTTACATAGGAACTGCATTATGTACGCGTTATAAAGTTGGCAGCAGTGCGCTGTGGCCTTTGCCTCCTGCTGGTTTGTGGGGGGACTATGAGGGTAGGGAAATTAGCGGATAGTTATATATTAATTGGACGGGCGAGCGAAGCAAGATAAGATCTCTCAAACAATATGGACGTATCGGCGTTTTATGTTTGTAGTATATTAGCTAGAGCATAACTTCTGGATCACGCGGCGCTTCCACCTGACGTCATGATTGTGAAATTTATATTAATTAAATATAGATATTGTGTGAAATTTATATTAATTAATAAATAGATATTGGATGAAATTTATAAATTTACTAATTAAAACTTGTTTTTATTTGCCTATTTTATAGGCACTATTTATAGATCACCACCATCATCAGCCTGTAGAAGTTCACTACTGGACATAGGCCTCTCCTAAAGAGTTCCATGACGGAAGGTCTTGAGACTTTTCCATCTACCGTCTTCCCCTAGGTGGGGGGGGGCCTTCCAACCTTATATAACATACGTTATGAAATAAAGTTATTATTATACTGAACTCGTGTTCACAATCAACAATTCATCTTCACCACGAACATGTTGTTTTAATAAGCAAATTCATAAATCTACAAAATAATGGGCACCGCACTCGCGTGTCCGGTGCCCGAAGCGCCACGGACTTTGAATAAAATTAATATGGCTGCCTTTAATCTGAGCCACAAACGATGATAAATTCACATTGTAGCCGTAATTTCAATTTATACCTCGCTGGTCCGCTGATCTGATGAATGCTGGAAGGAGGCGTAGGATTTTTACCACACTATTCAATATACCTAAAAGATTTTTTTTAAATTTAGTTTGTGTGCCTAATTTTTTTCGTCTGACTTTGCTCATTATTTTAGGTCGATTTGTAAGCAATTAGGTCGAGTTGAGGTTGGTCGTGATTGCTGTTCAAAAGCATAGCCTAGCTCTAATTCTAATTCGAAGTGAGAGAATAAAATCTGCACTGACATCCCGCGTTGGGGTGTATTGTACATTTTCCCCCTGCTGACCTCACCCCAGCCAGCCCAACTCCTTATAGTAACGGAGCATGTCTTTGGTTGGTGGCTACATTATTCGAGAGTTCCCGAGATGTTGTATGAAGAGGAGCTGGACCCAATCATCTCCTGCAGTCTCGTTTTGGATTGAAAGCAGTCTTGAGATGCCCTTAGGAATGTACTCAGATAATGTAACATGTAGCTGTTTTTAAAATCTATTGCTTTGTTCAAATTCACATCCATTACACACATGTACACTCAAGCACCACACAAACACACTCACTCTCTCACAGACACACTTATTCACACGCATACACACACCACATATATACACGCATGTACTCATACACACACATACACATATATATGATATTAGTTTTGTGTCAAATCAGTGACGGTCGTAATTAGTAAATGTATTAACAAAAAAGCCAAATTAAATCCTTTATTGGCTTTAAGTAAAGTGATTTAGTTAAGTTGTACCATATTACCTAAGAGCTGTGGATTTTGTTTAATTAATAAAATAAAATAAATGTCAATAGTGGTCACCCATTAAATCAACAAAGAGCAGACAAGATATACCACGGGCGCTTCGAGTAGAATATATTTATCTCCAAATTCTTACTAAAACAGTAACAGATCGTGCAATACCAATACCATTATATCAGTAATAACTCGAATTACTTATTCCAACAATGTTTGAAATGATTTCAATCTGCCTGCATGATGGAATCTGTATCGACTTGACAGCGTAATGATTTATCTGATGGGCTATTGCATTATACGATACGACAAAGACATTGTCATTGCTGCATGAAGATATGGAGTGGCTTACAATGGCCGATACGGTAACATTGTCTGTGCCCCAAGCACGAATAATTTACAATAGCGTTACGCTTACGATACGATAATAAAAGTCAAATATAAGCCAATTGCCACTGCAAGCCCGTCTTTCCGTTTTAACTGAGGTCACGTTGGCGTCGTCGGTCTCGTCTAAAGGCCTATGATACGTTGCAGAAGGTAACTGCAACGTATCATAGGTCAGCAATAGTTCCTTTTAAGGGATATTATGCCTCAAACTGACAGCAAAAATGAACCAGCGAAACGTCCATGCATTTTCTGTTGACGTTGTAAAATTGTTCTCAAAGTCAAAAGGCGTTTATTTCAATAAAATCACTAGGATTACTTTGAAACGTCTTAGAAACTAGGTGAAGCTATGCCTCTTCCTCGCGACCAAGCCTAGAAGAATCAGGCAACAAACAAGGCTTGGTGCCAATCATTTTTTTAGATGATCCTTTTTCACAAAATTGAATGTAGAGCTTCAGTGTGGTGCCGATCGAACTAGGTGAGGCTCAATGGTTTATGTAGGTAAAAACTCTTATCAAAATCGTGCCATCGTATCGGAAAGTGTAAATCTTTAGAGATTGGCGTTCAGAACACTATGCTTAAGTTAAGTGGATGCAATGTAAATATATTTATTAGCAGCTTCGTTCGTCTGTAATTAGCAGTGATGGAAATGCAACTCAAATCGTAGCAATTCTCTACGATGTTGAACAATTTTATTTAAGGTACGCGTTCCTTGCTATGTATAAAAGCAGCGCATACACGCAACGTCAATGCAACGTGAAATAGGTTGAAATCTAGGGTGCCGGGTTCCTTGATGAACGCAGACTGCGTTACGTCTAAAATTCGTATGTATTTGACGTCTCTCCGTTGCGTTTATGTGCTGTGTTTATCACTTTATCCGCAGCAAGGAACGCGTACCTTTAAGCTAGGTTTTCTAGAAAACAGTACTGTGCAAGCCTACTACATCTAAACATGTTCCAGGCACTACAGCGTCCTGCGAGTACCTAAGTAAAATGTTCCTGACGCTGTTTAAGATGAAAGATAATAAAGTAGTCATTTTTTTATGTTATACTGAGGCAAACATGCTTACGACCCTCCTGATGGTAAGTGGTTACCGTCGCCTGTTGACATCAGCAACACCTGGTGCATGCTAATGCGTTGCCTGCCGAACCCCTCCCCCCCTAAAGAGCTCTGGCAACCTTACTCACCGCAGGAACACAACACTATTTGAAACAAATAATGTTATTTGGCTGCGATCTTCTGTAAGGCGGTCTTCTGTATATGATTTACATCTAGAATTGATGTAATAAATAGGTCTTACTTACTATGCACACACGGAAATGGGCATTTGTAGGTACATTTACTATTCTCTTCAAACAATGTGTAAAGTATCTGTACTATACGCACTTAGTATTGGTCTCGGTAGTGGGTTGTTAAGAAAAGGGCTGATATACAATAACAAACGTTCAAAACACATAGCAAGACTTGCCGTTAGAAATCTAACAGGTACAACAGAATAAAGCCATTTCGCCAATCTCTACGCAATTACTCTTATTAAAGTAATTTCTAGTTTATAATACCACGCATTAGCTACAATAAAAAAAAAAGATAAGTCTGTCTGTTTTTCGAGAAATATAACTATTACAAACTTATGATGAAACTTTTTGTTTGCGATAAAAATCCAAAGTATAACAAAATGTTTCAGCAAGACTCAATTCCAAGAGATGGTGGCTTTTTAAGTTTTACGGGAGAATTAGAAATTCCTTGAGAATAAAGTTTATGTGGGACCATCTCGGGATCATTCTCTCAAGAACCATCGAAATCGGTTAATAATTGGCGTCATATCGAGTAAAGTACATTAAAAAATCTGTTTAAATAAATAAATATTCCGAACATATTCACACGGTCTACTGATCCCAAACTAGGCATAGCCTGTACTATGGGTACCAGAGACTGATATACATAATAGATATATATTTAACACCCAGACACAGAACAAACATCTGTGTTAGTCACAAATGTTTGTCCAGTGCGGGAATCGAACCCGCGACCTCTAGCGCAGAAGGCAGAGTTACTACCAACCGAGCTATGAGGCCAGTCAAAAAAATCTGAAAAATCTGTTGTCAGTAATAAATCGCTCATAGCGATAAGACCGCCCTTTTTACCTTAGCAATTATTTCAAGATTCATTGTTTTTGAAGATGTTTCTGTTTACTGTGTGGTGTACATTAAAGAGTTTTCTATTTATCGATAATAAAAATGCAGCTGAACTGAGAACCTCCTCCTTTTTTGAAGTCGTTTTCTATTTAAATATTCAATTTATGTCTGATATCGCGTGTCAAAAAATACACGTGGCTTAAAATACGGGGGTTAGTACCCGTCATAACTGAGTAATAGGAAAACTATTACATCGAGGCTTTGCGGCTGTAGAAAAAGTTCAGAATAAGCCCCTTCGTCCATGACGCTACGCAAAAGTGACGGAACTCATTAGAAACTAGAGTTGCGGACTGATTGGAAACTCTGACTCGTCCACGGCGCTACTGGAATTTCCTGAAACTCAGTCACTCAGGACACGATTGTATGTAAACAAAGTTTTGAAAACGAAAATAATTAACATGACTAGTGATAATTCGAGCAATGACATGGAATTATTACTTCTCCAGTCACATAGACGTCAGAAACACTTATAATTACTTTTTATTCGTTCATTTTTCAACAGTTTCTCGAAACCAGTCGCCTGGCGACCAGCATGTCGAGTCGCCAGGAGACTAGTTACAAACGCGTTCCTTTTGAGTAGCGTCGTGGACGGACGCGCATTGAAATACTAGTGCTATCGCAGGCAGGCTACTCATAAGTGACTACAGTTTCAGTAGCGTTCCTTTTGAGTCGCGCCGTGGACGAAGGGGCTAAGTCGACGGCTAAAGCTCGTATTCCCATTGCGTGTTCGTTTAACAAAATAACTGCAGTAGTATTACCAGCTAAGCACTTTATAATTACCCTGCCAATGCATGAAAAACAGCTTTCATTATGAAATTCAATTGGTACGAGCCTACCTAAATTGGTTAGTTGTTATATTGGTTATGGACACCTGTTATTAAGCTAAGATGATAATTGTACTACGTTTCATTACTTTGTTGTGTACCTAAATGAGATTATAGGAAGCATTTTACTTGCGTGTAGAGGTATACTTCCTTTTTCCAAAAGGAGCTCGCATTGGAAAGATCAGAATGGAGGAAATTGCATCATTACACCGACAAGAGCTAAGCTCTTAAATCATAGTAGTAGTGGTAGTAGAGGTATACTCAGAGCTGCTTGCATGCTTTTATGCGATGTACGGCACAGTGAGATCTTTGGGGGAGGCCTATTCCAGCAGTATAGTTCCAGAGGTAGGGTACAGTGAAATTTTCTGGCTCTAAATTGGAGCAGCCCGCCTGGAGGTACCGCCTTACAGAAGATCGCAGCCAAATAACATTATTTGTTTCAAATAGTGTTGTGTTCCTGCGGTGAGTAAGGTTGCCAGAGCTCTTTAGGGGGAGGGGGGTTCGGGGTCGGCAACGCGTGCGTGATGCCTCTGGTATTGCAAGCGCTCATAGGCTACGGTAACCGCTTACCAACAGGTGGGCCGTATGCCTGTTTGCCACGTCAATTGTATTAAAAAGTGCACTTTTTCAAGCATAAAATGATGAATGTTGAAACATTTGAGATGAGGCGATATACCTAAGCTCATCTTGTGCCGGAGTGGTATTTGTGCGTCAACCTTTAGGCTGTGTGTTGATTGTCAGTCAGTCACGTAAAGATATTAATATATATTTCGATAGAGAGATAGATAAGGGGAAAATAAACATAAGCCGGCGCCGGCGTGAGCTTGAAACATCCATCCACCATCCACTGTTCGCATTAGTCAGACATTCTGATGGTATCTAACCTCGTTGGCTGTCCAGTACCTAAAGGATTTTAATTAAATTATACTTTACGAATTTTGCATTTAACTTATTCATTTATTGAAACTGAAACTATGTACGAAGCACAAGGATTTGTTCAATAACCTCATTGGCTGTCTAGTACGTAAAGTATTTAAATTCAATTCAATTCATTTATTGACCATTTCGTTATAACATATAACATAGGCATGTCAGGTTTACAGTAGTTCTTTACAAGTAACTTTCATATAATTTTACAAAGATTTTAAATTTATATAGGTAATTTATAGTTTCTACTCCACATGCAAATCAGAAAATGAAACATTTAATTAAATTATACTTTACAACTTCACCGCCATAGCTCTCAGAATTAGCAAGTTGAAGTGGCAGTGGGTAGGCCATATAGCTCGCAGAACCGACGACCGTTGGGGAGTAGAGGTTCTCGAATGGCGACCACGAACTGGGCGACGCAGTGTTGGAAGGCCCCCCACCCGATGGACCGACGACATTGTGAAGGTTGCGGGAAGTCGGTGGATGGAGAAGGCTCAAGACCGTTCGTCATGGAACTCTTTGGGGGAGGCCTATGTCCAGCAGTGGACTTCTACAGGCTGATGATGATGATGATACTTTACAAATTGGTATTAAAGTTATTCATTTATTCAAGTTGTTTGACTCAAACTATGTACGAAGCACAAGGCCTAAGTTACATGGTTTGTTGCAAAATTGCTTAGAAATGTGTTGAAAAAATTCGACAAACCTCAGTGACACGATACTGTAGTGAGATAATATTGAAGTTTACATTAATTGCCCCCCAGCATAAACCTAAAAAATAGTAGGTAATTAACGAAACATCCTTCGGAGTGAAGACATTTTGTGGGTTAGGGATGATACCGCGCTTTAATTGTTTGGCAGCTGTCGTTATGCACCCTGTATAGAGGATGGAGCACGAGGTTGCGGTGGTCTGACACTAAATAAAGCCCCGAGCTGTTATAACTCTGTCTAATGCGCCATTTTCAGTTTAAATAGAAATGTATTACAACTGAGCTGGTATGCATTGTCGCCGTGTCAGGGCTGCCACTACACAGTTCCTATGCTAAGTTAAAAATTTCACACGACTACGGTAAAGCCAATAGGAAAGTTTATGTAGCTGTGTGTATGTATGTGGAAATCCAAAGAAGAACCAAGGAAATACATACATTATTTTTGCTTAAAATAAAATAAAGCAATATGACCCACCTATCCTACGAGTAGCAACCAAAATTGTCACCTTGCGAGTACTGCCAACTAATTGTCGTGCCGTATCAGGGCTATGTTGAAACTATTATTAATGTAATATACGGCTCGTATTCAGAGACAAGACTCGAACATTGATCTGAATCTCGATTTGAGGCGAGATTCTAATTCTTTGACAGTATTTAAGTATAGATTCAATGATCACAGTTCATCTGAGTAAATGCTTATTCTGAAACGTCAATCAGACGAAATCGGTTTTTTTTTTTATGTTATACGGAGGCAAACAGGCTTACGGCCCACCTGATGGTAAGTGGTTACCGTCGCCTATTGACATCAGCAACACCTGGAGCATTGCTAATGCGTTGCCTGCCGAACCCCTCCCCCCCTAAAGAGCTCTGGCAACCTTACTCACCGCAGTAACACACTATTTGAAACAAATAATGTTATTTGGCTGCGATCTTCTGTAAGGCGGAGGTACCTCCCCAGGCGGGCTGCTCCAATTTAGAGCGAGAAAATCTCGCTGTGCTCTACCTCTCGGTGCTTGAGTTTAGATTTGATTTGACATTAATCAAATTACATTTTCGTTCCGTTACACGTACTTTGATGCATATTTATACTTCACTTTATTGTTCTATTATATTTCCACCCTGGCTGTTTGGATTTCTGCGTAAAACGAATCGAAAATTATAAATAAATCAAAATGTAAACGAGAACATTTGAGTACAGATTTGAGACTCGATTCAGCTGAGAATAGTTTAAGTACCATTCTTGAATAAAAGCTATGTTTGAGAAGAGATTCAATACTCAAGTAGAGTTCAGCTGATCTGTGATTAAATCTATGCTTGAGTCGTGTCTCTGAATACGAGCCTTAGTATGACCTTTTCTGTACAACATGAACACAATAAACTATTCTATTTTAAAATAAAACGTCCCACTGATCTTGTTTTTTTAGAAAGTCCGTAAATGTCTAACGATCAGATATTTTTTTATATTTTCTTTTCTATAAACTTGTGTTCTTATCTACCCTAATGACTAGAAATAATTAACATTTACATGGACTAGACTAGACCAATAGCATTGTACTGATAGGATCTCTATTTCATTAAATTGTGAGCTGCACGCTATTGGACGAAATGCGAATAATTTTCTTGTGAATGCGATATCGCTTTAGAGAATCTGTTAGCAGATAATTTGAACACAACTCTTCTTAAATATAGTGAGAATTTAGAATGGTGAAAAGTAGAGACCTGTTATTTTTAACAAATAGGTAGAAATTTCTTAGAAAACGGTAGCGACGTATTTATTTATTAATAGTTAACACTTAACCAATAATTTAATCATTAATTTATCATTGAGATTAGTCAGTTTTTAACAAATTTATGAGCCTCTACGAACGAACTGAACGCCGGTCTAGATCCGCCGGCCGTACTGTATATGTTTTTAGTCCTTAAAATATGTTTGTTATTTTTGTAATCTCAAAGCAATGCTTGCTTGCTTGTCGTGTCACTGATTATTTCTTGCTCATTGTGTAATAGGTCAGTGACCAGGTTGAGGTGGCCCTTTTCAGGGCCACCTCATGACTCTATGACTTACTACTTACATACTCTATGACCGTCGGAGAACGTATCAGTGTAGTGAAAAAATAGTAATAGAAAAATGTGAAACGTATACATTTCATAAGCGTTATTATTTGAGTTTAAGTTGTGCGCGCATTGTTGTCAACCCTACTAACATTGCAAAGTGCGACAGGCTAAATCACGCTAGTTTAGTAAGCGCGCGTCATTGCCCTCGCTGAGTTAAACACACTGTACATCCCACACGGAGTCTTAGCATTTTTCACTCTTTCGCGAACATTTTTCACTCGGAATCGAGTTATTACATGTTTAGCGTGAAAAACACTTATGACCTCAATGGAGGCATTCGTTAAGCGGACTTCTGTGGAGACTATGTGTGTGTATTCTGCCTATTGGGAGTGTAATAGGAATGTGGTTAGTATTTCATTTTATAAGCCCCGTACGATCAACATTGCGTTTTTGTTTAGGCGTTGACGTAAGTTGACAGTTACAAAGGTTCAAATTCGTTTAAAATAGAGCTTAGTAAGAGCAAAAACTGGCCTCATAGCTCAGTTGGTAGTAACACTGCCTTCTGCGCTAGAGGTCGCGGGTTCGATCCCCGCACTGGACAAACATTTTTGTGATGAACACAGATGTTTGTTCTGTGTCTGGGTGTTAAATATATATCTATTATGTATATCAGTCTCTGGTACTCATAGTACAGGCTATGCCTAGTTTGGGATCAGTTGACCGTGTGAATATGTCCGGAATATTTATTTATTTATTATTTATTTAAAAAGACAACATGGTAGGGCCCCATTTTGTAGGTTCAAATTGCAGTCAAAAACGAATTGATTTCTCTATTTTAAAAAATCTGGGAAGGGACACATAAACTACTACTGCTTTCATTGACCCCATTTCATTGAACACCCTGAACACAAATTATACTGTTTGTTGACATACCTCCGGCAAACATCACAATTATAAAGGCATTATTAGTTGGTCAGGGAATTATGAAACGACCATAATTTTGTTGTCAACGTCTAAATGCCTGTGGTTAAAATCAGTTGTGTTTGATTTATGTTTCTGATCTGATGATGAAAATATAAATACTTCATTGGGACATTTATTTTAACATATTGCTCTCTTATCTGCTAAAGTCCCAATAGAAACCAGCCTTTCCTTGCCCTAAAAAGTAAGGCTTGTTACTAGAGGTGGTTCGTATTTAAGTAACCAGGTTTTTAAACCAGGTTCTCGTATCATACTATACGTAACTGGTATGACTTCACGATACTTAGACGTATTAAAAATACTCGGGTCCGGCGCGTAAGTCCACCGCGCACCCTAGGACGCGACGCGCCTCGCGGTCGCAACCCGACCATCCATCTCGCGGCGCGGCTCGTCCTTGGGTACGCGGCGGACTTGCGCTGTGGAATTGCGCAATTGACTTGCGCATTGGACTTGCGCAGTGGACTCGCGCGGTCGAAGTAATACTTTCAAGTATTTAGTACCTGGTTTTATAACCTGGTTCTTGTAAAATACGATACGTTATGGATCTGGTACGCGAAATAGCAAGTACGACTCATCTCTACTTGTTACAACAATTTCTTTAGGACATCCAACGGCTCAAAGCTCCTTCGCTCCCTCTGGAAGTGTCTCCGTAGCTTAGTTGGTTAGAGCATCTCCGTATCTAGGAGAAGGTTGCGGGTTCAAATCCCGTCGGAGTCGAATATTTGGGATATTATCAAAAATAATTGTATTCCTTTAGTGTGAGTTATCACTTTAAAATTAAAATAGAAATTGTTACAACTATATATATAGCGTCAGGTTGAACTTTTACGCGAGGTAGGGCACAGCGAGATTTTGAATTTTGGACTAAATTGGAGCAGCCTGCCGGCAGGTACCTCCGCCTTACAGAAGATCGCAACCAAATAACTTTATTTGTTTAAAATAGTGTTGTATTCCTGCGGTGAATAAGGTTTCCAGAGCTCTTTAAGGGGAGGGAGGGTTGGCAACGCGTGCGTGATACCTCTGGTATTGCAGCCTTCATTGGCGACGGTAAACACTTACCAACAGGTGAGCCGTACGCTTGTTTGCCACCTTAGTCATATAAAAAAAAACCTGCCTAAGTGTTCCGTAGATAAGTGGTGCAAAATTGGTGGTAAAAAAATTGACCGAAAAGGAATAAATAGGCTATATAAGAAAAAAATCAAGGATCATCGAAAAAAATGATAGGCCGAAAAATGATATGAACGTAAGCCGTATTTGTTGCCTGATTCTTCTAGGCTTGGTCGCGAGGAACAGGCATAGCTTCACCTAGTTTCTAAGACGTTTCAAAGTGATCCTAGTGATTTTATTGAAATAAAAACCTTTGACTTTGACTGTACATGTTACCTCTACAGAGTGTCCTTGCCTTATTGTAAAATTATAATTTGTCGAACTCGTCATTTTACGTATACAACCTTGTCGTTTTACTGATTGGTAATTTTAACACCTAAAACTAGCATTAGCATTATTTGACAGGCCATGTTATTCCTACCCAGATATTCTAGATTTCACCTCAAAACTCCCCTCACAACGATTAAGAATAAGAGCCTATATTCATTTAACAGCATATATCCAACAAAAGCCGTAGAAAGCAATGCGGACGCGATAGGAAGTGTGGGTTAAGTTATTCCATGTAAATCTGGTAGGTACGCCCGCGCCGGCCTTGCCGTATCGATGCATTTTTACTGGCGCACTTTATGTTTCGTGGAACGGACAATGGACGGTGGATTTGATCTGACAAATGTTTTGTGAATGAATTACCGACTGGTTCAAGTCAAAAAGTGTTTTTTTTTGTTTTTTTTTTATATTCTGGACATATCATACTCATAGACTGGCCTCATAGCTCAGTTGGTAGTAACTCTGCCTTCTGCGCTAGAGGTCGCGGGTTCGATTCCCGCACTGGACAAACATTTGTGACTAACACAGATGTTTGTTCTGTGTCTGGGTGTTAAATATATATCTATTATGTATATCAGTCTCTGGTACCCATAGTACAGGCTATGCCTAGTTTGGGATCAGTTGACCGTGTTTATATGTCCGGAATATTTATTTTTATTTTTTATTTTTATATCATACACGGTCAACTGATCCCAAACTAGGCATAGCTTGTACTATGGGTACCAGAGACTGATATACATTATAGATATACTTATATTTAACACCCAGACATAGAACAAACATCTGTGTTCATCACACAAATGCTCGTCAGTGCGGGAATCGAACCCGTGACCTCTTGCGCAGAAGGCAGAGTTACTACCAACTGAGCTATGAGGCCAGTCAATATAATCATTAGGATCACTTTGAAAAGTCTTAGAAACTAGGTGAAGTTACGTCTGTTCCTCGCGACCGAGCCTAGAAGAATCAGGCATTAAACACGGTTAGGTGCCCATAATTTTTGTCTATGATCTTTTTTCACAAAATGGCATGTAGAGCTTCAATGTGGTGCCGATCGAACAAGTGAGGCTTTAAAAAATACTCGCTTCTTTTATTATAGCTGTGACATATTATGCATTTTACCGTTGGGGAGTAAAGGATCTCGAATGGCGACTATGAACCGGGTGACGCATGTAAGGCCCTCCACCCGATGGACCGATGACATTGTAAAGGTTGCGAAAAGTCGGTGGATGGAAAAGGCTCAAGACCGTTCGTCGTGGAACTCTTTGGGGGAGGCCTATGTCCAGCATTGCACTTCTACAGGTTGTTGATGATTATGATGCATTTCTGTAATCCCAAAGGAATACAAGAATTACCCGTTGGTTTCGAAAACCACAGTACCAGTGTGCCTAGAGACCCCAAAGCCTAGAAAAACTAACAGATTCTAGCATCTCAGCCGGGCATCTTCTATGTCCTAATATTGGGCTGGTCCAGTCTCTGCTTTTCTTTGTTTTTATGGGATTTCACTTCATTATTATGTTTATCGTATGATGATTATCGTTTATTGGAAACACTTGTTGGCCAAATCGACGCAACGCGGATCAATTTAACATTCAAACCACGATTGTGATAAACTAGCCATGAATTTTAATTACAAGTGAGATCTACCAGATAGGTTTATTAGGTCTCAGCGGCCGGACCACCTGACCGGGCCGGGAACCGAACCCGCACTGTTAATCACCGACGACAAGTGCCCGTGGCGAGCACTTACTCAAACGCCCGCGCGAGGACACAATCACATAGAGAGCGGGAGATTGGGGCATGCCGATACGTATGAGATGATGTGACAATAGCCGTGGTGGCCCCGGCTAAAGAATAGGCCCCTCCATATCTCTATCCGCGGATGTCGTAAGAAGCGAATAAGGGAAAAAAGCTAAGGGATGGGCAGCAGCGTCCCTCATTTAAACAATGATAGCTCTAACTGCGTTCGCCAACCCGCATGCCCAGCGTGGTGAGTATGGGCAAATCCCCCATATGATAAGAAATTTGCTCTGTCTGTGGGGGAGGCCATGTTCAGCAGTGAACGTCGTACGGCTGAAATGATGATGATGATGTGACAATAAAGAATATGACTTGGTCATAGGAACTGTCAAAATCACTCGTCGTCACAAATGGCAATTGAATAGCGGAGGCTAGCCCGGGACCCGACGGCCGTTGGGGCAGAGTGGGTCTAGAGTAGAGACCAGGCACCGGAAAGCAAAGCAGGGTAGGTTGGCCTCCCACTGGATGGAAAGATTATCTAATAAAGGTTGCTGGTTGCCTTTGGGTGCAGGCCACACAAGATCAGTCGCCCTAGAAATCTATGGGACATCCATCATAGATTTCTAGAGCGACTATGTTCAGCAGTCTTAACCCAAACAGCGTGCGACACGTCTTCTAAATACGTTTTAAATTTATTTCAAAATGATCCTTACATCTACTTATTAAAGTGTGTAAGTAAATTTTGGGTTTGATTTGAGGGCGTGCGGTATAGGTTATCGATATCGCTAGTCCCTATAAATCAAACCCAAAATTGATTTATTCGGTAGACGTAGCGATCATTTTGTAATAAATTTTAAATGACCTATAGCACGCCGTTTAAACCCGGCCGTTTGAACGCCTGAAATAGTAATGAAATTACTAGGGATTCAAAAACATTAGATTTTTTCCAGTTCTTATTGAACGAAGTTATTGTGCGAGTTTCGTACCGGTGAGACGCCTGCTGTGTAAATGCGGTCTGAATTGAGTCTACGAATATAAATCTAGGCGAATGATTAAACTCGACTAACAATGACGGCTGATAAAAGCGGTGCTTCTGAAGTAGGTGTAACACTACCGGTTGCGCTCATTTGAGTAATTATTCTGAACTAGCTTCCGGCGGCGGCTTCGCTCGCGTAGTACCTATGCAGATAAAAAGTAACCTATATGCTATTCCAGACTATAATCTATCTCTGTGCCAAATTTCAACCAAATCCGTCCGGCCGTTTAGGCGTGATTGAACCACAAACGTCAAAACAACCTCACAAACTTTGGCAATTATTAGGATTATTGTTTTTGTATGGAGTCACGAAAATAGCGCCTAAAAAAACCCGTCTCTGGTAAAAATAAATCAAATCAAAAAAAAATTGTCCTCCAAGTAAGTCTGCAATAAGAGCATATTTTGTATGGCACCTCGGATTTATAATCACCTTCCAACATGCATCATTACAACCAATACAATTAATATTTTTAAACTTAGATTAGGACAGTTGCTAATTGAAAAGGCTTATTACAATGTTAATGAATATCTTATGGACAAATTTTAGGATAAGACAATTAATTTTATTTATAATTTACCCACTGACATTGTAACAATTTAATATTACCAATTATTTTAATTTGCATGCTGTAAAGCTGATCATGGCTGTGCTTATTTTATATTGTAATTGCCATCCCTGTAACCCATGTTTCGCAAAATAAATGAAATTGAAATTGAATTGAATTTATTTCAATAAAATCATCACTTTGAAACGTCTTAGAAACTAGGTGAAGCTACGCCTGTTCCTCGCGACTAAGCATAGAAGAATCAGACTCATAGATTAGAGATTAGATTCATAGATTAAAATAAATAAATACGGTCAAGTGCGAGAACTCGCGCCCTGAGGCTTCCGTACCATTGGTCGCAGGTTCGAATCCCGGTCGTGCAAAATTCTAAATGTAGGAATTAACAAACTTATATTTGCGGTCGTAACACAAATATACAAATATAACATTGTTTCCTAAAAAACTTTGAAATTCCTCAATTTCAGACTTTTCTCTTTAACTGTGTCACAAAACTCCTAGCATTCCAAATTTCAGAATCGTGAGGTAACCGGAAGTACCCTAGAGGTTTTTGATTTTACATTCATTGCCATATCTTTTTAATGCATTAAGCTAGAGCTAGAGATGATTAATTTTAATACGGCACCATAATCCCACAGACCTTAATAGTTGGTATAAATTTCAAGTTGATACCTTTAGCCGTTTCTGAGAAAAAGGGTCTTGACAGACGGACAACAAAGTGTTTCCAAATGAGGTACGGAACCCTAAAAATAAAATTTATTAGGCTAACCGTGGACGACGCCGTCGTAAGTGGGGATAATAATGGCATCAAATGACATCTGCAAGGTCTTACCTCAATTCCATACAATGTCATGTACTAGCATTTTTAATATCCCATTTAAATACCGTTTTCACTCTGTACCGTATTATTTACTCTGAGGTAAGCGAAGAGCAAATATAATGGAGGGAGCCTTGCCAACAAAACATGATTAACCAAATAATAATTTAGACTTCGGTAGCGTAGCGGGCGAGTTCCCGTCTGAGGCGCAAGGGGTGCGTGTTCGATTCCCGCAGCGTGACAAATGTTTGCGTGATCTGCAATGTTGTGATGTGGTACCACGGTATTCGTATTTTCTGATACCCAGCCCGGTCACGACTTTTGGGTGTTATTTATTTCTATACAAAGAAAAAAGCAGTACCTAAATAATGACTATGAATACTATATACAGGTGAGTTATTTTTCAGGGCCACTTAGGCGAAATCGGAAACCGTGAGAGTAATCGAAAAGTTATGTTAGGAGTTACGGGCTCGATTTTGAAAAAAATAAGATCTGCATTAAAAAAAATTGAAGTTTATTATCAGTTCTAAAATGGCGTGACAATGCCGCCAGTATTTTGGGCACGCTACCATCTGGTGGCGACAGGGATCGACTGGATTTTTTATGACACCTACTCGTAAAAAAACTTAGTCGTTAGTTAAATAGTTATATAGATAATAATAATAATAATAATAGATAAAAATAAGTTATTTAAAATATGATAATAAGAATAAAAACAGGTGATTTAAGTTCTAAAAATACCTATATATACCTAAATAATGAATATGAACACTATATACAAAGTGAATTTCTATCTCTCTAACATGTTAAAACTTGTCATTTCGGTCAATCGTTAGTTGACCAAGAAAGAATCAGTAGCACTTCAACGAACCTTCTCAAGTCTCCACTTAGAAGTTTCATTATAGACTAAACACGTACCTGGATTTTGTAAGCAAATACAACAGAATAGGTGCGTAGATAATTATTTTGAAACACATTTTCAATGACATATCGCAAGCAGTTTGAACACTGCTTTAATTTAAAATCTTGAACACGCAATAACCTTATTACCTACATTATGAAATTAATCACAAATGATTTATTTAAATAATAATAATAAGAAAAGCGCGCTCTTCTTTATTTTCCGTCTGTAGTGACATTTTTTGCGTGTTTCATACATAATAGGCAGGTACTCTACCTCGATAGGTGTAATAGCTGGATTATAGGCTTCAGTAAATATTGCTTGTCCCGCCTCGGGGTAGCAACTAGAGTAAATACTATACATTAACTTGACTCGCCTTTCCGTAAAGTTGGAGTTGAATTTATTTATAAGTTTGAGAATATGTAAGTTATTATTCCAAGCTAGTTATTTATGATTGGAAGTTTGATATACCTAGGTAGGAACATTTTGCTAGATACTCCCGAATACTAAAACGTCACTTAAATATAAGTGGTGATCTAATTGATGTTTGGGTATAAAATTCTGAACGATAACGGCGTCTCAAATAGTTAATTTACGTTCAGTATTCGGGCGTTAGTGTATGAAATTATTGATTTTTGGTTCTGCGACTGGAAAAACGGAACCCTTATAGGATCACTTTGTTGTCCGTTTGTTTGACTGTATGTCTGTCAAGACCCTTTTCTTCAATAACGGCTAAGGTTATGGACTTTATACACCAAATATAAAGTTACGTAAGCTTACAGTGCCGTAAAAACCACACAATTCTGAAATTTGGACAGCTACTCTTAATTACTTTTGATATTCTAGAATTTTTCCAAAACACTGCCATTAATTTTCTTTTTATACGAATTCTCCACATTTTTCAACCACGTAGATGCAAAAAGTGACAAGTCATAAATTGTTATTTCTGAGCGCATCACATACACATGTCATGTCAAATTTACATACCGCCTTACATTTTCTTGTCACGTTTCTTGAGCTCATGTCGCAGATAAATAAAATGACAAATAGGTAATACTGATACAACAATTAAATAATTACAATGAATAGCAAAACGATGGGGGAACAAGTACAGGTACAAAATAAAATAAAAAAAAGTTTAAATTAATACATTACTGACCACACACACGAATAATTTGATAAACGCTTTCTGAGAAATGTTCCAGAACCTTTATTGGGCATAACAAGTCTGTACAAAAAATAAAGACAGCCAAGTGCAAGCAGGACCGGCCCACTGAGGCTTCCGTTAAGGTGAGGGTTTCATTATTTTATGATTTTTAATTGTTTTTTCTCAATAACCGCAAAACGCACAGTTTTGATTTTTATGACAAAGATAACTTAAGTATTTTATTTACGTAAATCCAAGACAGAAACGCGATTGGTAAAACTTGTCTCGATAGATTTATTTTTTAAAGTTGGGTCCTCTGCAACAGTTTTTTCGAAAATACTCTGAGACCATCTAACAAACTTAACTTTTTTTAAAATATTTTGTTAGACAATAGCATTGAGAACCTAAATCCAAGACACTTTAAAAAAAAAATAGATCGCTTTTGAGATAATCGATATTTTCTTATATTTCGCTTACGTCGATTACTTTTGAGCGCCTTCTAACGCTTGCTATTTCTTTCCGCATTGAATTACAGTACATAGCGACACTTTCTTCACTCCGCCCACTCGACAATTTATTATGATTTTTGTATCCTCTTATATCGGAAATTCGAAAAAGACGTAAGTTGGAAGATCGAGATCCCCAAATGTGGCAGTGTCAAACTTTGCTGATCACTTTGTTCACTATTGATATTGACCGCATATATTATTCTCATATGTATGTCCCGTAATGATTCCACACGGGATTTGAAATTAATGGCTTATGGATTTTTTCCTTCACTTTTGTGAAAAGACCTCCGTTCGTGCTTAATTTCAAGATTGCTTGTTTTTTTCATAGCAGTATGTGTACATTTTGGTATCAATTTCAACTTGATACCTTAAGCCGTTTCTGGTAAAAAGGGCCTGACACACAGAAATACAGACGGACGGACAACAAAGTGATCCCATAAGGTTTCTGTCCTTTCCAAACTAGGTGCGGAACCCTAAAAACAGTAAATGGCCGCGTGTGGCAGATACCTATACCATTTTAGACTGTTTTATTTTTAGATAATTTTACTGTTAAAGTACGCGAAGGTACGCATATGATGATGATGTCTTCTGAATGGTCGACATTAATATAATTGATCGAGCGATCGAAGCGAGCCAAGATCTCTCTAATAACTTAGACGAATAGGCGTTGTACCTATGTTTTAATGTAATCTTTGAGTATAATTTTCGAAAAGTCAAAACTATCTGCATGGAATTTAGTAGGTCAACAGGTCGTACTATTAAGATTTGCTAAGATATAATGTTCAATCGGCTAAGGGGAAATAAAATAAAAAATAACATATAAAAGTGTGGTGTATGAAAGAACTGTTATTATAAAGCAGTTATTATGTTATTATATCAAATCCCAAACAATCTCAATTATAAAATGAATTTATTTATTTATACTTTCACACTTAAACTTAGTGTAAGGAGGACTTAATGCTAAAGCATTATCTACCAGTAATCCTGGGCGTGCAAAAAAGATGGTGAGGCGTGACAATTAAACCAAACTTAGAAATAACTTACCTACTTAAATAGTTTACATAGTTATAGTGATATACATACCTACCTACGCACAAGTACCCACGTAGGTATCTAAAAGTGGAGAAAAAAATAAGAAAACAATTTAATACCTACAAAAGTGATAACCTTTAAAAAAACAAACACTTATACCCACAACTTGGTACCTACATTATGTTAGTTCAGAAATAAGTACATACCAGTATACAATAGTAGTCTTTGGTACATACCTACCTTGTTCCTAGTGATTTTTGATGTAGTGCTCTCTTACTCTTACCAACCTTTTGAAAGCTTCCCTTGTGTCAGTCGCTTTTATTTACAAGATAAAAGAATCATTTGTCGTGGGACCGTTGGACTAACAGAAAAGAAAAACAGCTGTTAAAAAAAATACGTTGAGCCGCATTAAATTACTTACTTTGGCATTCTGCATTCACAATCAAACACGCATAAAGTTATACCCCATCCAGACTCTCGCGAGGCGCCTCGTTGGGGCTCTCAGCACGAGTCTTAGCCATCCACACTCTCGATTTATTCAGTTTTCGCTACGTCTTTTATCTCACGTTCTTTGTCTCGCGCCCGAAAACCGACACGATGCGGAGCGACAGAGAGGCGAGGCGAGGGAAGACGAGGGGACACGAGCGCACCGTCCTCACTCTCGCACGAGCGTTCCCTCGTGTAGCCTCGTGGAGAGTCTGGATGGGGCATTAGATATAAACAATTGTAAAGCACGCGCTATTACATGGGGGGTCTACTCAGTTACCAGTGCGTTTCGATGATTGCTCAAATTCCTAGAAAGCCTACTTACGAGTAGATTCTATAATAAGACCTTATTAAAAAATAACCAAGTAGCTCTTCGTTACCCAGGCTTTTGCATTATAGACCACCCATATTTAATTAATCATAATTATATTTTAAATTAGCGTAAAATAATCATTTTAATTTAAATTGCAGTTTCCTATAGTTTTCATGGAGGTCCGGTGAAGAACGGCCAGGTTTTTTCTTGGTTTTAAAGAAGTTAAGGGTCTAAATATAGGGGATGGTTAACAATAACAAGCTGACACCTTAACAAGCCTTCCGAAGAACGGAAGCTGTTAATGCCACTAGTGGTCACCCATCCTTTTGTTGACCGTGCTGAAGGTTGCTTAAAATAGCCTAATAGCTTGAAAGTTGCTATCACGAGATTGAGAAAATCGACTTCATGTTTGAGAACGGAGGAATTTTGTTTTTTGTGAAAGCTCTATGAAAAACTTATAATAAGCCAATTAAATTTACTTGGATGTTATATTTTCCCCGTTATTTTAATTTTAAAATCAAACTATTGAACCGATGTTGATGAAATTTAATATGAAACACTTTTATTTATATTTGACTGTCCTCATAGCTCACTTGGTAGTAACTCTGCCTTCTGCGCTAGAGGTCGCGGGTTCGATTCCCGCCCTGGACAAACATTTACGACTAACACAGATGTTTGTTCTGTGTTTGGGTGTTAAATATATATCTATTATGTATATCAGTCTCTGGTACCCATAGTACAGGCTATGCCTAGTTTGGGATCAGTTGACAATGTGTGATATGTCTGGAATATTTATATTTATATACCTACTCTTCTATATCTTGAGTTCTGAGGGTTACCTCAGAACTGAGATTTGTTAAATCTAAAAAAATTGAGAACCTCCTTTTTTGAAGTCTGCTTAATAGTCGCCTGAACTGCATCAGAATTAAGTTATTTAAGATAACCGCCCATTCCGGTTAGCTTAGAAAAATGATTGAAGTTTACCGAAAAGATGCTCATTACAGATAACCATTAAATAAATTGCTATTCAAATTAGTTTGAACGGATGATCATATCGCTACTGGTGTTATGGTATTGGATCCTGCTTAGAAAACGTTGTAAGCGCTATTTTCAACCGCCTTGGTTTCATAAGCGAACGGTAATGCCCGCCGTTTTCTTATTTTAACGTCACATTTGAATACCGCACTCGGTTGGTACTTATCACAATCAATGAATGACAATCTATCAGATCACATGTATTGTGACAATACATAGAATATAATAGAATAGAATATCATTTATTTGGCACACATAAAAACACACAGAAAAGACCAATGACACTTAACAACCCTAGAATTAAATAAGTACAACCTATAAAAGTACATACCTACAATAAAAACTATAAATCTACATGTAATGTGATTATCATAAGTTAGTTACGTATTAAAAAAACGCGCCATAATGACTGTTATTTACTGAGGTATTATCAAAGTATTGAGGAATTAGGTACATACATTATCAAACTTTCAAATGGATATAGTCAATGTTAGTTAGATTCTTTTTTTTTTTACTACCTATTTTTTATTATAAAGAAGTGTGTTGAAATTGACGTGAAATAATCCTGAAAATATTTCTCAATTGAAGATGATTTCATGACAATAATTTATTTTGATTAGCAGCAGTTTTTAAGCAGTTTATCTGTTACCGGTTCTGATGGATGAATTTACTTTTATTTGTTAGTTTTACAGATTTATTTATTTTTTATTTATTTATAATTATAACACCATAACAGCAAAGCCAAAGCGATGTTATAAGCAAGGAATATAAATGCACTTAAAATCTAAACATATAAATTTAAACATAATATTTTCATTTTCAGATGAACTGGTTTGGTCGAATTCAGCCTTGATAAAACATGTTAGGTACCTAACTGTTTTTTATTACGTTAAAATGATATACTTATCTACCAAAGCACTAACAAAACAAGGTGTTCGTAGTAGCTTCAAGCCATTTGATAATAGCGTAAAAAAACTTGCTGAAAATTATAATTTCACCACTTACCATGTTTTTCTGACAAAGTACCGATGTAATTCATAATTATGTTATTTCTTGTTCTGCCCGGGGCTCTGTCACTACTGCAGTTAGTTAAGTAGCCTTTTATAGGTATTTATTATATTTGTTATTTGCTTGTAATGTGGCCGTGGTTCCATCCAATTGTTTTCATAAGGAGTGTGGCAGAAGATCGACCTCATAAATTTTTGAGTGTGGCATTTCATGAGAGCAGATAATGTCATAATTATTATTTTTTTCCGGACATATCACACTCGGTCATCTGATCCCAAACTAGGCATAGCCTGTACTAAGGGTACCAGAGACTGATATACATAATAGATAAATATTTAACACCCAGAGACAGAACAAACATCTGTGTTTATCACACAAATGTTTGTTCAGGGCGGGGTTCGAACCCTTTTCGAAAGCTATTTCAAAAATAATTAATAATCCAACTGATTATAACTGGAAAGCAATGCAATAAGTAGAAATAATCTAGGGTAAAGATTTCGAAATAATACAAGGTGATTCATAACATGTATACCATCCCGAAAGGGGGTTATTCTATCAACAAAAATAAATAATATTAGCGAAAAAAAACATCAATATTATCATATATATTTTTTTCACTATTTTTCTCAAATTAGCTGTTTTTATCATCTTTAAAACTAATAACTAAACGTACAAGAAGTACGGAATCAAGATTGCTGCCTAAAACAGCTGATTTATTGAGTTTGACCTGATTTGACCCCAAAACAGCTGATTTTCGCATAGAGTTTATTCAATGAAAAATGTCGAATTTTCAAAAGTCGTAGAACAAACTTTATTGCTAATTGCTTGTAGAATAAGCCCCTTTCGGTATGGAATACATATTATGAATCACCTTGTATACCTACGTATTGTAAGTTATGTCTAGGCCTATGTCCAGCAGTGGACTTCTACAGGTTGTTGATGATGCTAATAATGATACGTATTGTAGGTTTTTGTCGTCAAGAAATATACATCTTGCAGATTTATTACTAGTCCCTGTGGAATTATTACGAGTCAAAGTTACATTTGCAGTAAATATCATACAATGAACTACGCGAGCGAAGGCAAAGTAAGTTTTTCACTTCCAAGACTTGTAATTTTGATTTCCTGACCCCGTGCCAGAGCCGTGACGGAAGCATCAGGGCGCGAGGTCTCGCACTTGACCGTCTTTATTTTAATTTCCGTTGGCTAGCTCATTTTCACTGTAAAGACCACACGATTTTACTTCGAAAAGCTACCGCAACTGTACCTATAAAGAAAACTGAGTTGCCTTTCAATGCCCTTTCATTTATATAGGTATATTCCAACACCGCAAATCCATAACAATACGATTAGGCCCTAAATTGGACCCTAAGAATCCCAATTTGGACCAGCTCACACTTCCAATGTGCCTTTTTACGAGTTAGTACCATATTCCCCTTTCGGTCTCATACAATCTAGCGGCCTTTATTCCATTGATTATTCAAGTATTATGGCCGATTGTATTGAATTTGATAGAATATAATAATGCAAGCTTATTAGCTTACAATGTTGGATAAATCTTCGTCTTATTCAAAATCAACCAACTTTTCCAAATAATCCAAAAAATAAAGCTAGGTAAATTCGATTCAAATACTGGCCTCATAGCTCAGTTGGTAGTAACTCTGCCTGTGTGCACTGGACAAACATTTGTGTGACTAACACAGATGTTTGTTCTGTGTCTGGGTTTTAAATAGCTATATTATATATCTATTATGTATATCAGTCTATGGTGCCCATGGTACAGGCTATGCCTAACTGATCGCACAGTTGACCGTGTGTGATAATGATAAAGTCCGGAATATTTTTATTTTAAATACCTTCTATAAATAGATGACCAACTAGATATACACTACCATACTGTTCTGTAACTAGTTATACGACTACGTCTATACCTACAGTACCGAATTGATATTATAAAGACATTTTTCATTGAAAAAATAACACTTGCAGAAAGCTGTTTTGGAGTCAAATTATTCAATTGTTTAAAAACCTTGATGTCGAACTTCTCGTTCGTTTCATAAATCGTTATTAAAAATACCAAGAACAGTTTATTTAAAATGAATGGTGTATTTTTCGGTAGTTGGTATTTTGCCTTTCCTTGATAGAATTAGCTTTTTAGTTAAATTACTAATGTAAATGTAGTTTTTTTACTAATGTAGTCCAAACAAGCCTTTAGCGATTTTGTTTAGCCGATGACATAAGTTGTCAGTCTCAAAGATGTATGGTTCAAATTTGCGTAAAATAGCTCTGATACGCTCGCAATTGGATGGCAATAAGACGTCATGGTAAGGCTCCAGGTATTAGTATTCTGTAGTTGTCAAGATTATTAAGTCAGCATAGGCCTAACGAGGCGAATCATAGAGTCTTGCCTCTTCTAATTAGCTTTCAAAGTAAAATAAGCTTTGTCACGCTTGTAAAAGATTGCATTATTGCTTGCGTGGCTAATTAAGCACTTGGCTAATTTTCATATTTCTAGCTAAGGCTTTAAAATAATGGTCCAGACGAGGCTGTTTAAATGCCACCCATCCGATTCAATGACGCGACGGCATTATGAAGGTTGCTGGAAGTTGGTGGATGGATTGCACCAGTTTGTCTCTTTGGGGGGCCTATGTCCAGCAGTGGACTTCTACAGGCTAATCTTTTTTTTTTTTTTTTTTTTTTTTTTATATTCCGGACATATCACACACGGTCAACTGATCCCAAACTAGGCATAGCCTGTACTATGGGTACCAGAGACTGATATACATAATAGATATATATTTAACACCCAGACACAGAACAAACATCTGTGTTAGTTACAAATGTTTGTCCAGTGCGGGAATCGAACCCGCGACCTCTAGCGCAGAAGGCAGAGTTACTACCAACTGAGCTATGAGGCCTGGCGAATCTTCATCTGGTCATGTCACTGATTTTTTCTTGGTCGTCTTGTATAAGGTCTGTGACCAGGTTCAGGTATGGTGACCTTGAAAAGGATCTATGACCGTTCACCACAGGAAAACAACACAATTTAAAGGAGATAATGTTATTGGCTGCGATCTTTTGCAAGGCGGAGGTACCTCCCAGGCGAGCTCCAATTTTAAGAGAGAAAAACAGAATTTGAAAGAGAAAGAAAAAGCACAAAGAAAGAAGTGGTGGAAGAAACAGTGTAGTGAAAAGATTAAAGTGAGCCTTTTAGAGCGTCCTTTCATGAACAAGATGAACACTTTAGTGAATCTCTTTGTGTTTGAAGAACTATAAAATCTTCTGTGCTATAACGAGAACATTTTAATAATCTTTGAATACAAAAGCGGATCACGTTCCGATTGCAATTATTATTGAATTCCGCGACATCTATCGGAGGGCGCAAAAACGTGACACTAACCAAGATGGTGAAAATATTTACGTAATTAAGAATTGTACGTGTTTTTCTAAGGATTGGCACTTTAACAATATCCACCTCATCACTGCTAAGATACAGTTTCCTACGGAACGTTCACCGTCATAATTATTCCATCGTAATAAGATATAGTTAAGATAAGATATCTTGATGAAAATTCCATTAATTGTTCGATGTCACGTGATAGCTTTTGACGCCTAGAAAAATGGTAGTCTCACTCAATGTACTGACGTTCATAAAGTCGTTTTATAAATTGGGACAAAATAATAGCAATGAAAAGTGTGAAGTTCCTTAGTTTATTTAAAAATGATCCTTGCGTCTACTCATATACCAAAGTACTATGTAGTCTATTCGATATCTAAGGGCGTGCTTAACGATATAGCAAGCCCTTAAAAGTGAAACTCAAAATTAACTAGAAGACTAAAGGATCTTTATTAAATATTTTTTCTTCCTGGTCTGGATGTTGTGGTACCTTATGGCTTATTTATTTCGGTATTCCAGTTCCCACCGTCATTGTTAGTAGGAAATTATTTTAAATGACAATTTTCTTATCTTTTTCAGATCGCACTGGCTAGTGAATAGCAATAAACAGCAGGTAGGTAAGCAATTGCCTATTTGCCCAATAACTCAACAATTTGCACCTAATCGTATTGTATCGCCACGCCTTCATATTCAATTGAATACCACAAAGCGACAACCGATCCATAGATAATATAGACCAACAGACAACTATAGACAACCGACCTTTCATCATAGGCGCGAAATCTGATACGCCATTTTGGGTTGCCATGACAACGGAAGTGCGAATGCGAAACGCGGCTCCTTTGATTTAGGGCTTTGGCGGAAAATAATGGCGGGAATAGTGGTAGAAATTGGCAGGGCCTTGTAGGGGAGTGGTCGGATTAGGCCGAGGTGACACTTGCGAATTGACGGCCCGCGTTATCTGATAACATGGAATTCGTAACTAATTTTAGCTCCCAGATAAGGCTTGAGCATTCTGCAATCAAAAGCTAGGTTTAGAGTAGGTATGTGATTTTTTCCAATTAATCATTCTCTTAGTCAAGTCATCATCATCATTTCAGCAGTTCGACGTCCACTGCTGAACATGGCCTCCCCCATCTAGAGCAAACTTCTTATCATGTGGGGGGATTTGCCCATACTCACCACGCTGGGCATGCGGGTTGGCGAGTGCAGTTAGAGCTATCGTTGTTAAAATGAGGGACGCTGCTGCCCATCCCCTAGCTTTTTCCTCTTAGTCGCCTCTTATGACATCCGCGGATAGGTAGATAAGTTAAGAAATAGCTTAGTTATGTAAGTCGTTATATTTATACATAGGTATGTAAGGTGATTCAATATGCATATAAAAGGGGCTTTTTGGCTAAAACGTTTGTACTACGACTTTTGGAAATTCGACATTTAATGATTGAAAAAACACTATGCAACAATCTGCTTTTTTGGGGTCAAATCAGTTCAAAATCAATTATTCTGCTTTTTATGGTAGCAACCTCGATATAGTATTCTCGTACGTTTAAGAACTTGTTTTAAGAATGGTAAAAAGACCAACAACAGTTGAATTGATAGAGTTTCGGAAAAATCTAAAAAAATAATCAGCATCTGGTTTCTATCAACAAAAGATAGAAAAATCCCCTTCCGGGATAGTATACTAGTTATGGAACACGTTGTAGTGATTAGTTTCTGAACATTTTTTAAAGATAGTTTCATAGATGGTTGCAATATTTTCGCCATAAATACATGAAACTATGTAGGTATCTAATTACACGCGAACAGACAGGTCTAACTAACTAATCTTTTTATGTAACTGTTTCTAATAGATTAGGCCACACAGAGTAGGATACGAACAAACTTTGAATCGAGCACTTGTCTCATTTCTCTGCTCCGGAGCAATCTATCACGCGATAAGGACCGGTCAGGAGGATCAGCCGGTCACGGCACGGTTAAGCTATGGTTTTCTGAAAAGGGGCACCTTCTTGTAGCGGCTGTACTACTATCGAGCCTTCTTTTGAAAGATTGGTAGTAGAACTCGTAGTAGTAACGGCTATAAATGTGATGTCAAATATTATTTATTTAATTTATTTAGTAAATAAAATATTTTTTACTATTATATTTTCGACTCCTATTTGGCCCAAAGGAACAGCATTGCAATCCAGCGTTTTCCGTCAGCATTCCCACGTTAATGGCTCAAGATAATGATTTATTTATTATACTTATTTTTTGTATAAGGTACTTTTCTGTATAACGACAGTCATAGGATGGTGGCCGTTTTTTGTAAGCCAGAGCTTTATCGCAGACTTATGTGTGTTGATATCGCTGATTGCACTTCGATGCTATTTCTTAACCTAATAAAACGTGTAAAGAGAAACGGGATACCTACCTATAGAAACTTAGTTAAATGTACTTACTATATGTTAAAGTTGTTATGTTGATTTGATTATTATTAAGCTTTTTCAACTACAAGACTATCTCGCATTATAGGTAAGTATGTAGGTATTTAGAATAAAGCTTCTTAAGTAGGTACTAATTATTTTCAAAATTTTCAAATCATCCTGAGTAATTCCAATGCTGGACATAGGCCTCCCCAAAGAATGCCACTAGAGACAGATGTCTAGAGCCTTCTCCATCCACCAACTTTCCGCAACCTTTAATATGTCGCCGGTCCATCGGGTCCTTCTAACACTGCGTCGTCCTGTTCGTGGTTAATCTTATATTTAGTACTAACAATAGTGCTTGAATTGATAATAAACCTAAATGCTATAAAATGTTCTACTTCGATGTGTCCTTTTCTATTGGTAAATAAAAGAAAGACACGGACATATTTTTATCGATCCGATGAAGTTAGTGAATGTTTATGAAGTAAGCAAGCTTTCTATAAAATCTTAAGAACGTTTTAGATCAGCCTATTTCTCGCGTGACTGCGCACGGCCTTACCATTCGCAATAGAAGACAAATGCCCAAGATAGTAAAATGATACGCCATGCGATTCAAGCCACAATGCAACAAATAAAACGTATGCCTTAAACCGTGGACAAGACAAACTTTGAACATGGTCCACAATTTAAATGGATATTCGAAGAAATATGTGCGGGTTTGGGAATAAACCTGGTATTCTTAGGCTCATATTCTTAAAAACTAAATCAAATAAGAGTAAGTTGAAAAACTTAAAACACACTAAAAAGTATGAAACAAGAAAATATTCTCATCTGTAATTGTTATGTACAAACTATTCAATATTTCTCTATTAAATAAACAACGTACACGTCGTATATTTTACACACGTATATTTCAATTTATTGAATACATATTCATAGTGATGTTCAGAAGCCGTAGTCATACCCTCCTTTTGTTTCGCCGTGTCAAACACAAATGTGAAATTAATGTCAGACTGTCAGGCTGTCAGTGTGAGTGAAGTGAAAACATAATTAACGAATACCAGAGTCAGAAATGCTAGGCTAAAAGAGGATTGAAAATATATTTCACAATGATGCTTGACGACTAAGTTGTTCAGAACACTTTTACTTAGGTTTCTATAAGTTTATTTAAATGGCATCAATCTTAAAAATCAAGGCAATTGCTTCCAGAAAGCTACAGAGCTCTTTGTTAAAGATAAATTAATTGCGGCAACACTAAAAAACGAGCTGTACTCTCCGCTCCTCCACACGACACTACTTAGTTGTTTTTACTGGCAACTCTAATTTACTTCCCGCGGCGCGCCGATTGATCGGTAAAGTTCGATTGATCGTCTGTGCTGCCAGGTTAGCAAATAGTGTGGGAAAGCTTCGAGTTTCGGCTTAACTTGGCCGAGACCGTAAATGTTGCCGAAGTAAAATGCATCTTCTTATTTTTCGCGATGTTTTACGAAGTTAAACAACTGGGAAACACTAAAATTACGATGTTATTTAAGAACTTAAGAAGCTTCTATAGGTCTGGAAGCATTTTCATACTAGCAAAAATAAATGGAATCGATTTATTCGGCCTAGATCCATTATGGTTTTACCCAGTAACATTAGAAGGTTCCTTATCTTAAAAGGAAAACAAAATCCTTCGTCCGAACTGATAAGTAATCCATGTATAATTCAGTCTACCTCTGTAACGGCTGAAGAAGTTAGGTAAAATATACTTCCTAACTAAATTAAATGGGATTGTCCCAATTATCAGGAATGTCGGAAGCAATGAATAAGGCAAAAAATGCTAGGGGATGGGCAGCAGCGTTTAATAACGATAGCTCTAACTGCGCTCGCCATCCCGCATGTCCAGCATAGTAGGTTAAGGTACCTATACCTATATTTCTATGGGTCTTAGAATTAGTTTTTTCTATCTGTACTATTCTTAAGTTACCTGAAATAAAATTTATATTATTATTATTATAGTGAGTATGGGAAAATTCCACATAATAGCAAGCTATTCTGGAAATCTGTGGGGAAGCCTATGTTTAGCAGTGGATCCTACGGGTGAAATAATAAAGAGAAAAATACAAAATGCATTAAAAATTACTTGGTAAAGTAAAAAATGTTGCTTCATTTCATTTTAGATTGTCTAAGAAACAAACCAAAGGTTTCAGGGCGCGAGAGCCCTACTCGCAATTTTCCATTTTTACATTCCACGGCACTTACATTCTGCTTTAGCTCAGATTAATGACATGATTGAGGTATTTATAATGAATCCATGGAGAAATGGGTATCGACGATTTACTTCTAATGATTATGGCAGCAATCAAAACATTATATTGTTTTTATGGTGCAGATTGCCGACGATTGGTAGCGAAATAATTGAATTCCTTATCTTATTTATTTCATCATCATCATTTATATTTATCAGCTGTACGACGTCCACTGCTGAACATGGCGTCCCCACAGAGAGAGAAAATTCCTTATCATGTGGGGGAATTTGCCCATACTCACCACGCTGGGCATGCGGGTTGGTGATTTCGAAGTTGGCTATCGTTGTTAAAATGAGGGACGCTGCTGCCCATCCCCTAGCTTTTTTCTCTTAGTCGCCTCTTACGACATCTGCGGATAGGTAGATAATTAAGGGGCCTATTCTTCAGCCGGGGCCACCCCGGCCACGGCCTTATTTATTTAACGTTTCTAAATTCATTAAAGAGGAAAAGATAGGTAGCGGCGTCTGGTATATTTGTTAGGTAAGCCTTTTTGGTGTGAATGCTATTTCGTCGTACATAGGTACCTACTAAAGCCACGGTTCCGTAAAAGTGATGGTAAAGTGGCTTCATCTAGTTTTTAGGACAATTCAAAGTGATCCTATTGATTTTATTGAATGAAAAACCTTTTGACTTTGTCTTTGGAGAGAGCTATGCTCGGAGTTTCACTGCGCGATAAATCGAAAGGAGCCTCTAAGAGGCGTACTTTAATCCTTTCACTACACTGATTCTTTCACCGATGTTCATAGGCCAGGCACCACCATACCTTAACCTGGTCACTGACCTAATACACTGACCAAGAAAGCATCAGTGATACGGCAAGCAAGCCATTTTAATGGGTTTTATTAGAAACTCGGATTTAAGTAGCACTAGATAAAAGGAGTTAATTGCTTTTTGTCCTATTACCCGAACATAAATAAGTAGGTAAGTACTTCTGTGAGTACCTAGTAAATTAGACAGATAGCCACCTAACGGTGTAAACTATACTTTGTGGCTCTGTGCCCTGTACATATGCTGTGTAATCTCGGCGACGTTAAATTTTATAGAGATTGCCTTAAATAGAACATTTTTAGTGGCTCATGTAGAAGCATCCTTATTTTCGTACTGGTATTTTGAGGGGTTTTTAAGAAACTTAGTATTTATAGTCAAATTATTTTTCTCTCTCAAGTGAGAGTATCAGACTGAAATAGTTAATTGATTCAGGAGTTACCTCACGGAAATCCATTCTATTAGATATTAAAAAGACAAACAATAACAACTAGTGGAGGTAGGGCAGATCGAGATTATCTCGCTCTAAATTGGAGCAGCCCGCCTGGGAGGTACCTCCGCCTTACAGAAGATCGCAGCCATATAACATAATTTGTTTCAAATAGTGTTGTGCTCCTGCGGTGAGTAAGGTTACCAGAGCTCTTTTGGGGGGGGAGGGGTTCGGCAGGCAACGCATTAGCAATGCTCCAGGTGTTGCTGATGTCAATAGGCGACGTTAACCACTTACTATCAGATGGGCCGTAAGCCTGTTTGCCTCCGTATAACATAAAAAAAACATAACTGATTGTCTTTATTCTTTCTCTCTGTTCGCCTCCGTATAACACAAAAAAAACATAACTGATTGTCTGTATTCTTTCTCTATTCTTTTGGCGTTTATTATTTTTCAATTTGACATGTACAATCTGCAGTCACGAGCCTAGTAATCGTATGAGATTCACGTGCACCAAGTAACTGGACATGCTGCAAGCAGCGCTCTCGTGTGAGCGATACGTATCGAGCTAATGATTGATGCTGCCGCCCATTTGCCAGGCTAGTTCTACACAGGGCGTGAGGCTTCGAAACTAGCGAGCAATGTACTTTAAAGTATTACTAAGATTTCATCATCATCATTTCAGCCGTACGACGTCCACTGCTGAACATGGCCTTCCCCACAGACAGAGCGAATTCCTTATCATATGGGGGGATTTGCCCATATTCACCACGCTGGGCATGCGGGTTGGCGAGCGCAGTTAGAGCTATAGTTGTTAAAATGAAGGACGCTGCTGCCCATCCCCTAGGTTTTTTCCCTTAGTCGCCTCTTACGACATCCGCGGATAGGTAGATATGGAGAGGCCTATTCTTCAGCCAGGGCCACCACAGCCACTTTATAACTACTAAGATTTACTTTTTAAGAATTTCTTTGGCAATTCAACGCGTGAATGCAGCCAGTGCCCTAGGCTCATTGCCGCATGACCAAAAGTATTTATTTCAATAGATTCTGTTTTATTTTTTAATTATTTAATAACTATATATTTACACAAATTGTTAATTATTAATATAAATTGGCTTAAAGTATTTTTTTATATATTAAGCACCAAGTTTATGTTGAATTGGCAGTGGGCCTCTAAGAGGCGCACTTTAATCCTTTCGCTACGCTGATTCTTTCACCGTCGGTCATCGGCCCTCTTCAGGGCCACCACACCTCAACCTGGTCACTGATCTAATACAGGATGACCAAGAAAGAATCTGTGACAATACAAGAAAGCAAGTGAGCAAACCATGTAGCTCTCAGAACTGTTAACCGCTGAAGAATAAGGTTTATTGAATGGTGACCTGGAACGCGACGCAGTGTTGGAAGAACCCCACCCAGTGGACCGACGACATTGTGAAGGTTGCGGGACGGTTAGGGAAGGGGGGCGAAGTCAGAGGTGCCCACATTTTTCAGGTAGGTATTCTATAGCCATTACCGCTTTAAGAATACTTACTGGTTTCTTCACGATACTGTCCTTCAGTGTCGCGGGCGGATTGTAGTAAAAAATATTTTCTACACTTTCCAATCGCTCATTTGATGGCCTCGCGATGGTAGTCTCTGATGCGCACTGCCTACTGCTCGCTCGGCTCAAATAGTGATTAATGCGACATCCGAGATCTTAACTCTCCCGGAAGTGTTCGCTTCACGATTATTTATTTTCGGTCAGGAATGCCTAATGAGATCAACGATTCTTAAACGAGTAGCGTGTGCCCACGGATTCGCTCGCGTGGTATTTATTAGAAAAAGTAGTCTATATTTCATTTTAGGAAAAGAACTCGCTCGTTTTCAAAAAATATACACAATGTGAGGGGAGTGCAAAAGTATTATTGACTAAGAATGCCAGGGTTAGAGTAATATATACGTTCTGACAGAAAAGATGGCTTTAGCGTCAGTCACACGTAGCCTCTTTAAAATCAGTGAGAAGCAATAATCATCTTGTATATAAATAATAAATAAATAAATATTCCGGACATATTACACACGGTCAACTGATCCCAAACTAGGCATAGCCTGTACTATACCAGAGACTGATGTACATAATAGATATATATTTAACACCCAGACACAGAACAAACATCTGTGTTCATCACGCAAATGTTTGTCCAGTGCGGGAATCGAACCCGCAACCTCTAGCGCAGAAGGTAGAGTTACTACCAACTGAGCTATGAGGCCTGTAAATCTAATCTATCTTGTGTCTAAACATTTTCGAAATAGCCCGTACTTGAACTATCAACTTCGTATAGAAGCAGCATTGCGTTTGCTATTTTCACTTTACTTACGGAAAGAAAATTAAAATTAATCCAAGTTAATATTTACAAAATACACCAAAAACAGTTGAGCTATCTAAAGACCGTTACAAACGATCTATAGATAGATCAATTGATCCAGATCACTACTAGTCGGAAGCGTCCTCAAGACGCTGGCGGAATTGCCACGCAGGATGGCAATTCCGCGTCTGGCGCCGCAGTTTTTTTTCACTTTACTTAGTTCGCTAAGACGCGTGTCTACTGCAAAACTCACGGAATCACGACATACTTCGTTTAAAAAATCTTGTCTCGATCTAATTACTAGCTACATACAGACAAGTATTTTTTAATCCAAGGACTTTACTCCGCAATGGTTTTTATAGAACATTCATAGTTAATCAGCTAATTTCCTACAGGTTTCTCTACACACTCATTAAGCAACTATTTACTACAAGCTCTGCTTTTTCAAACGCCATACTGAGTTCCCGGCGTGCCGTAGTAGGGTAGGCTGATACAAGTGTGCGCGGTCTCCTAAAAAACTAAAGGAAACGTCTGGATTTATTTGGAATTAAACAAATCTATTGGCTTCATAAATACCGTCAATAAGATTAATGATTAATATATTTTCTTGTTTTTTATTAATTGACTGTTCACTTAGTTAATTTAAGTTATTACTATTATAATTTTTTGCATGCCATCTCTCTAAATTTGCATATCGTCGCCGGTCAAGCATGTTGAACCACCTACAAGTTTTGTCATCCACTGTACACATGTTTAAGCAAATAAATGATTTTTATCTTTAAGATTAATATTTACTTGTCTACAAAGGTGATGCTCAACGTACTTTTAAAATAAACAGCTTATTGTTGTACATCGCAATCTGTATAATTTATTTGGCTCTGGAAAACCTTACTGCGCATGCTTACCCTTCTCACAAACGTACATTCAAACCATTATGTAAGAGCAAACGTGGAGCCGACCAATTTTGCTATATAGACAAACGCCGAATCACATTATAAGCCGTACTATTCGGGATAGAAACGGTTTAATTTAAACGATTTCTACAAAAATCTTTATATCTACCACCTTAATGCATATATAGAATGGTTACTAAGCCTGCACTATAAAAACACTGAAGAACTTTTGATCCACAAAGTATAACTACTTTGCTAATTAAATTTATTTGACCGTCCACGTCACAGCCCGACCAGGGCACGGTGTACCATGGACTATCCAGGCAGTGCGTTGATTGTCAGTCAATCACGTATAATGATTCGATTATAAAAGTGCGCACTCTTGGTACACTTTACCCTAAGCGAGCGCTCTACCTGACTTTACTAAAAAAAATCTTGTAGGTCATTTTATGGCATACATTGAGATAAATCCTTTAGATATGCTTGTAAAGCGTTGTTCTTTTTCTGCGAATATCTAAATATGGCTAATACGATATAAATGGCTTACTATTAAAGGTTTTTGATGATTTCTTAGTAATCTATGACTGTTGTTTTCTTGCTAAACAAGGTTATTCATATTATGTATGCAATCCCAAAAGGGGCTTATTCTACACCCAATTGGCAATAAAGTTAGTTTAGCCCACTGCCACTTCAACTTACTAATTATGAGAGCTATGTCGATGATTCTTCTTCAGTGTTCCTAATTTCGGATTTATGACGCAGCGCCGCACCGTACATAATATTATGTTCGGTGCAGCTTTATGCTGAGACGGGACCCATTTGCCTCACACAACGCATACTTCTTAGCCTACCACTTAGCCACCTACCTACCTACTTTTTTATGTTTTCCTACTGCGTTGTGTATTACCTACCTATAAAGTATTTTCTATGCACCCACCTACCTACTGTACCTACCTGCGTTGTGGGTCAAATAAACAAATGTTCTTTCTTTCTTTCAGTGAAACTCCGAGCATAGATTTCTCAATAGCCCGTTGCGCGACTTTGCGCTTGTGTATGAGGACAATAGTTAGTGACCAAGTCTCAAATGTTTTAGCCTACCTAGTTTTATCCAGTTGGGAGTTTATAGGTTAGGTTTAATGAAACTGAGATGATGACTGATCAAGGGAGTGTAAGAGGCAAAAATGTTGTGCCGACCCCACATGATGTGGCAGGAGATTATGATGATGTCTCTGATGAGTGATGACCGATGCCGGCGCAGACAGGTGTAATGCATTTTTACCGGCATCTACTTCCTACATTTGTAAAATATTGATGAGGTAATCGCGGATGTGCCTTGCATCATATACATTCCACAAAGTCGTAGAAAAACTAAAACTGTTACATTGTTGTATCACTAGCACATAAAATTGTTTTTCTCGCTTTTTTCATAGTATCTAAGACATCCTGTGAGTGGTGATCATTCTATGAATTAATCGAAATCTCGGGAGTAGACATCTTGTTTTAATTGTCGGGGAATAAACTGCCGGTTATCTTCTTGTTTTGTCTTGATATTATTGACTGACCTTAATCGGTATTCTTAGTTTAAATATGTTTTTACTTCACTCACACTGATAACAGCCTGACATTTATTTCATTGAATATGCTTTCAAATTTGATATGCTATTAAAGGATCAACTCTATCTATTCCAAGCTTCATCGAAATCAATGGTGTGATTGATCCATCCATACATCCTCTAAAACTTTCGCATTAAAATGTTAGTTCGATAGTATGATTTACATCGTAATTGCGCTTACCTAGCAAACATTTTTTTTGCCAACCTACTTAGCATATACCCTTTGTACAAACCATTTATAAATGTTACCAGCTGAGAATGGATCCCCGTTCAGGCATTAGCGGGCAGAGAGTATAATATCTATGACACCACGCTGCGTCCCAGACGCTGAATAACGCACGCTATTCTGTACTGAATCACCAACTAGGGAGTTCAACTAAGTGGCGACATCGTAATTTATTTCAATAATTCCTTCTTCGCATGGCATTATAGGTACTAACTTTATTCATTCGAAGCTATTTTCAAAAGATAACAAAAGAAAGTGTAAATCGAAATTATCTGCATCACGTTTTGTATGCTGGTCTCTGCGAAATTGCAGCCGACATTAGAATATCCCCTTTTTTTGTGATAAAAGCTTTAGTAGGTAATTTATTTCATTTAATACATGAATATTTCCTTTTTTTTCTGGTCATATTTTTCCTACTTCTGTTCTTTCTCCTTTTTCTAGTAAATACCGACGATGTATTAGTCCTTGTATGTATAAATCTTAATAAAATAGAAATCAGAATCAAACCAGATAGAATTATGTTCCAACCATTAATTTTATTGTAACCAATTGACTTGAATGGCGTATGATAGACGCCATGTTGTTTTTTATCTGTGGAGTGTCGACGGCGGCAGCAGCTGCCATTCTGCCACGAGGTATATCCATCATAGGATGATGAATGATCAACTCGCTGGCACTACCTGTCATATTTTCTCTTATTGTTCGCGAAAGGAAACTGTTCAATATAAAATGCAAGGTATTTAATAAGGAGGATGTTGGCTCTAATAAGGATTTAAGTAGGTACCTTTAAGACCATAATTATTGTGAAATAAAGAACAATAAAGAATAACAACCTTAATCTTAATATAGTGTTATACTTTTGGACACCGCCGTCTTATTTAATTTGTTTATACTGTCCAAAGGTTGTCTATAAAAGGCTGCTTTTAGCGATATCGCCCATTGTACTTAATATTTGTTGTTTCTCCATTTGTTATTTTTCTTTGTGAACAATAAAGACTTCTATCTACCTTTCACAGGGCAACGACTGGACGGATTAAAATGAAAATTTAGTAGCTATGTATGTTTTAAATAACCTGAAATAACATTTCTAGGCTACTTTTAATCCGGGTACCACACGAGCCAAGTCACGGGTGGAAGCTAGTAAACCTACTTATACGAAGAAAATGTGGATCAAATGCGAGCTATTCGTTGCATGAATGAAATCGCTGCCTCGACATCCGTGGTGTACATTACAGGGAGATTCTCGCAAACGCTGAATCGATGGCTTTACTTAGAAGTAAATTGCTTAAGGTACAGTTAGTTGCCTGCAATAAGATGTGTACACTTCATAATTTTCAAAATGATACCACAATACAGAAGAAAATGGCACAAGTTGTTTGTAGGTAAACTAATTTCTAGTTTTTGCTGTGTACATCACTAACGTTAATACTGTGGCATCATTTTTAAAATTGTGGAATGTTTACATCTTATTGCAGGCGACTGTACGCGCGTAAAGTACTTAAACTTAAATTATTTTCAAGTAAAGTACGCTGGCTCTCATTCTTTGGAGAAATAAGAGATATTTTTGTTTAGAAGTGCATTCTTCGAGGAGTTAATTATTATCGTTACTGCTCAGGATTCCTAGATTAAATTTTATAGAGGCTTTTATCGAACTAAATAGTGGCAAGTGATGTCTAAATTAGACTTAAGTATTTCTCTATTCAACTTGAATCTATTGCTAGATTGAAACTTTTGCGAATGAAGAAAATTTAACATTTTCCATTCCCTGTTTTTTTTTTTTTTTATACAACAGAGGTGACAAACAAGCTTTCCACCTGATGGTAAGCGGTTACCGTAGCCTATGAGCACTTGCAATACCAGAGGCATCACGCACGCGTTGCCGACCCAGAACCCCCTTCCCCCCTAAAGAGCTCTGGCAACCTTACTCACCGCAGGAACACAACACTATTTGAAACAAATAATGTTATTTGGCTGCGATCTTCTGTAAGGCGGAGGTACCTCCCCAGGCAGGCTGCTCCAATTCAGAACGAGAAAATCTCGCTGTGCCCTACCTCCTCCTAAATTTTAGTTCTTAAACCACACTGGAGGTAACCAGTTGGTGAACTTGGTGATTCTTACCGTACGTTTAAACAGAACTTTTTTGGGCACCACTCGACCGTCTTTATTTTAAAATGGATTTTCCCCTAAATAATAACTCTAAAACCTCGGTAAATACTATTAACTCTGTGGTAAAGCTACGGGCTAAATTTGCGCGCAGTTGTCACATATTATAAAATAGTTACATAGGACCGAAGCCAAGCGGCGATTTTTCATCCGACTTGATTTACAAAGGTTGAGTTTTCTATTAAAGTTATTTTTATCAAAATAAAAGCTTGTTACACTTGAAAGAACTTCTTGAATCGGTTCAGTAATTTCAGAGATGATCCCCTACATAAAAACAAACAAATTTTATAATATTAGTGTAGATGAAGACATGGCGCAACTGCCAAATCGTACACAATCTCAGAAAAGTCAAAAGCAAGTCTTTAATGCGGGCAAGTCACGTGTGGAAGTCCCCCAAGTCCAATGACTGGTTTTATCAGTGCAGAAGATAACCGCGATCCGATCGGGGTCCAATTATTCAGGCGGACGCGTTAACCAACATCCGAATACATTAACACACAATATATTCTGTTCGGGTACCGTTTACAAGGGCTACAATGGGAGACCTCTGCCACTGGGGACTCGGTACAAATTTATTATTATTATTATTAAGCCATTTATTTCCATATTTGAACATATATTATTTGTACAAAATGATAAAGTAAGGTTTAAACATTTCAAAGTTTGGGCACCCATCTTTAGGTAAAGGCCTCCTCCATCCATCGCCACAGATCTCTGTCTGCGGCATGTCTCGTCCATGTAGAGCCGGCGACGTCTTCGATGTCGTCTCGCCAGCGGCGCAGTGGACGACCGCGCGTGCGGCGCGCGGCGTACTTTATACTGCCAGGAATTCTTCAGTTAAAATAAAGTATGAGAACTTGCGCCATAAGGCTACCGTACCATTACACGGGATCATAAAGAGACCCCCTAAGTAAGGATTTTCCATTCGGAAAATGTATCTGCTTTATACTACTACTTTTAAGAGGAGGTAGGGCACAGCGAGATTTTCTCGTTCTGAATTGGAGCAGCCCGCCTGGGGAGGTACCTCCGCCTTACAGAAGATCGCAGCCAAATAACATTATTTGTTTCAAATAGTGTTGTGTTCCTGCGGTGAGTAAGGTTGCCAGTGCTCTTTAGGGGTGGGGGGGTTCGGGGTCGGCAAAGCTCATAGGCTGCGGTAACCGCTTACCAACGGGTGGGCCGCATGCTTGTTTGCCACCTCAGTGTATAAAAAATAATAATAATAGACCTTAAGACCTTAAAGACTAACAACGTGATATAAATTTTATTAGTGAAAAGATTTTGTTGAAAGTTTTGCTGTAGTTCATACTTTATGTGCCTATCTGCATACCGCCCCCGATGTATTCAATAGATACCATCTTGATTGTCAAGATAACAATTGTAGATATGAGGCATTAATGTTAAGGCGTTGCTGTTCTAACCCAAGGCGATTGTACTATTGAATTACTTAAATAATTGCTTACTAATGTAGGTTTTTAGAGTTAACTTTTTCATAAAAAGTTACAATCACCAATGACGGACGTAATAGCCACCGGTAGGTGGCTCATTTAATATTTTATCGGTTTTTTCGGTTTTATAAATTACTAGCTTCTGTTCGCGGCTTTACTCGCCTATCTAGATAAAAAGTAGCTATATATTCCAAGTTTAATCTTAAATCGGCTGAGCCGTTACGGCGTGATTGAACCACAAACATCCAAAAATCCTCACAAACTTTCGCATTAATAATATTACTAGCTTCTGTTCGCAGCTTCACTCGCCTATCTAGATAAAAAGTAGCTATCTATTCCAAGTTTAATCTTAAATCGGCTGAGCCGTTACGGCGTGATTGACCCACAAACATCCAAAAATCCTCACAAACTTTCGCATTAATAATATTACTAGCTTCGGCCCGCGACTTCGCTCGTGTGGTACCTACTTAAATATTTAACTTAAATAGCCTATATGCTATTCTAGTAAAGAACTTTATCTATTCCAAGTCTCAACGAAATCGGTTGAGCCGTTACGGCGTGATTGAACAACAAACATCGAAGTCAAAGTCAAAGTTAAAGTCAAAAGGCATTTATTTCAATAAAATCACTAGGATCACTTTGAAACGTCTTAGAAACTAGGTGAAGCTACGCCTGTTCCTCGCGATCAAGCCTAGAAGAATCAGGCAACAAACACGGCGCGCGTGACTATCATTTTTTTCGATGATCCTTTTTCACAAAATGGAATTTAAAGCTTCAGTGTGGTGCCGATCGAACTAGGTGAGGCTCAAAAGAAAAGTTATCTAATTATAATCCCTAATAAATAAGAGCTTATAACAATGAAAAAAAAGAAGACAAATGTGAGCTTCAACCAATCTTGAAACATCTAACCGTACAGCCCACCTGTTGGTATCTACTCTACATTCCACAAGACAGAACGCTATGAATGTAGCTAAAGCAAACTACTAGCAGACTATAGCTGTATCTATTTCTGTAAAGAGATAAACTTTTAATTTTTTCCATCTATTATAGATAACTTATACAGCGTCAGATGTCAATTTTTTTTACTCAATTACAGGACGCTGTAGTGCCAAGGATATGTTTAGATGAAGTACGCTTGCCTATTACCTGTAGCATCCTCTCAGATTAAATAAATAAATAAATATTCCGGACATATCACACACGGTCAACTGATCCCAAACTAGGCATAGCCTGTACTATGTGTACCAGAGACTGATATACATAATACATAAATATTTAACACCCAGACACAGTACAAACATCTGTGTTCATCACACAAATATTTGTCCAGTGCGGAAATTGAACCCACGACCTCTAGCGCAGATGGCAGAGTTACTACCAACTGAGTTATGAGATAACCCGGCCTAATCGATAGGAATGACATGATCAATCCTACTTATAAATGTATTAGCTAAAAAAAATTAAATCCTTTATTGGCTTTAAGTAAAGTGAATTAGTTAAGTTGTACCATATTATCTCAGAGCTGTGGATTTTGTTTCATTAATAAAATAAAATAAAATAAATACTTACTGACTTGACTAAACCGTGGATTTCCTCTCGTAGCACGTATTTGTGCGAATATACATTTTTATAATAGAGTAATCTATTGCTGCATCATGAATCATCCTTTGAGGATGACTCGGAGTATCCTGGCACCACTGATGTACATTTACATGTATACATTTTGACCTCTATGCACATTTCTCATGAGTAAGTGGATACATGAGGCACAGCTCGAGAGCTGGATCTTTTGCCCGATAAGCGAATACTCTATATTTATTAAGCGGACCAATAGCCATAAAGCCATATTGGCATTTTGTGTAGAAATAACTTGCTAAGTTTACCATAGCAGTTTACACTCATCTACGAGTAGTATCACAATTAACTCGAAGAAAATTAGTTTATTTCTAGTTTAATCATCCTTACATGAATTGAAAATGTAAAGAATGACAGTCTGTGTGTGGGAAACGCAAGTTCATATAAGTATTTGTATTACTTTTTTAAAAGCCCCTTTTGGTTCCTTATATCTTAGTCACGCCTTGGCTGATTTAACTCATATTAATCTTGATGTGTGGAGTAACTTTGAAAGATAGAGTGAGGAACAGTGTGTTAAGAGATGTAGTGATGAGGATTGAGAAAGGTATGCTGAGATGGTTTGGTCATGTAGAGAGGATGAACGAAAGAAGATTGACAAAACAGGTGTATAAGGTGAGTGTGAATGGAACTGTTGGAAGGGGAAGACCTAGGCGTACGTTTAGCGACCAAATCGGTGACGTTTTGGACAAAGGTCAGGTCAAGAGTACCCTAAACCGACGAGTATGTATGAGGAATGTGATGAGAGTGAATGAAGCGAAAGAGGTATGTCAGGATCGTAGCAAGTGGAAGGCCGTGGTCTCTGCCTACCCCTCTGGGAAATAGGCGTGATTTTATGTATGTATGTATGTATGTAATCTTGATGGTACAACCTGTTGACCTACTAAATTTAATGTATGTAGATCGGATTGGCGGTTCGAAAATTATACTCTAACAAATAACATACGACGCCTATCCATCCAATTTTTTAAGAGATCTTCGCTTACTCGATCAAAAATTATGTAAAATATTTCTACGCTTGACTGTGAAAACTGTTATGTATGACTGTAGCGCACTCTCAAATTGTTATTCATAAGTTTTTTTCTGCTTAATACATTTAACTTACTAAAATCAGCGATAACCCGCCTTTTCCGCTTCAAAACTGTGTCCGCAGGATATCCGCTACTAGATGTCCGCTCGATGAACATTATTACTTAATGTTGAAATATGTGGACAGTCCAGTTTCAGTGCGGGCTTGACACGGCTTATGTCAAATATATAAGCACGGAGGCTGATGGAGATTAGATGCGTATCTGACCGGTCGGTCGATTTGTTTGACTTTTGGTATGAATAAGTAATTCTAATTTGTATATGCACACTTATTCTTGTAATTACTATCGTAGATACACACGAGGTTCCTAGTATTCTTACCCCCATATTCATAATCAGCCACTAATTTTATTGGCTAGATGATAACTCTCGCACATGCCTTTTCAAACAGTAAACAAAAGAAGGAGATAGACATAATTTTATCAAGTCTATAAAATTAGCAGTGATTATGAATAAGGGGGTAAATTCGTTAATATTTATTTCCTCAACTCAAAATCACATTATTTATCGTTAATTTAATTCACTCAATCAATTTCAACTGTCAATTTCCTGACTGATAATACCACCGACCTTGATGCCGTTATAATTAAATCTGGGATTAATAATTGTGATTATGAATTCGGAGTAATTTCAACGACAACAACAAGACTAAACGAATGACTTTACTGTAAATATATACAAAATCCAAGGTTTGTCTGGAAGAGATTGCTCTTAGAGATAAGACCGCCCGTTGTACTTCGCTACAATTGAATGTTTGAAGGTACAAACAAGGACATCTTACAAATTACACACAGGTGTGTGTAATTTGTAAGATGTCCTTGTTGTGGTATACAATAAAGGGTTTTCTATTCTATTCTATACTATAGCTAAGACGTTGAAATTTGCCATCATCATCATCAACAGCCTGAAGAAGTCCACTGTTGGTCATAGGCCTCCCCCAAACAGTGCCACAAAGAAGAACGAACGAAGAACGCATAGAAACACTCTCTTAGGCAACCCCGGTTTATCAACGCTAAAATAAGGACGATTCATTGAGATAATGATTGTTGATATTGATTGTAGGCAAATAAGGAGTACCGTGTTACATAAAATGTCTTACTTATTGCTTGAGATACTTATAATACTACAAATACAGCTATATGACAGTAGATTCGTGGTATTGCATTGGATATAATTAGAGTAATAATAAATTAGCTATATAGCTATAAAATTCCAGCGATTTTGTCTACCATATATATTCAAAGAGTCCTGTTTCTGAAGTATACCCAAAAATTTACTAAGTACTTATAGTATGTGTTAAGTTTACAGTCTTTCGTCTAAAATAATAATTTGCGATGCTCGAAAAGAGTGAATAAGTTTATAAGTGCCATATTTATAGCTTTAGGACCTCTCTGTATCACTTATTTCTGCAAATAAACATCTTGAATCATAGAAATACATTGTCACATCATAGCAAATATTGTATGCCACACCTTTATTTATTTATTTTATTTATTTATTTGTTGAAAGTGCACAAACATTATGTATATTACCAATTACATAAAATATCTTCATAAAAACAGGGTCTGATATACATAAAAATAAAAGTGCATATGCACTATAGCATTCTCAAAAAAAAAATGATATGTATAGATGTAAATAAAAATTAACAACACCTTTATCGCTTTTGGGTTACTATGCATAATCCTATTGTATTAATATTATAGATGCGAAAGTTGTTTGTGGTTCAATTACGCTGTATGGCTCAATCGATTATGATGAAACTTGGAATAGAGTTCCTTACCGAGAATAGCATATAAGCTACTTTTTATGTGTGTATACGTAAGCAAGTTTATTATAAATAAAGATTACCTTTATATTCCTACTAAAATCTGCTAAGTCTACAATTTTTACATTTATTAATCGTCATCACATTAGTCTGAGGAAGTCATTTACTGGACATAGGCCTTCCTCAAAGAGTCCACGATGAACGGTCTTGAGCCTTCTCCATCCAACAACTTCCTATAGGTAACCTTAATTTTTGTGGGTCCTTCGTATGGGTGGTCGTCCAACACTGCATTGGGGAACCCACAAACGGGATAAACATACGTTAACGATAAAGCAAGTTATTTTACTTAATAGCTTGGTCACCTTTACTCTGTTAACAGTCCTAACAGTAATCATAATCAAATCAAGTTTCAGAAGAAATGGCTACTTATGCGCCCTCTGTATTCCGATGATAAGCAAAAACGTCTCATTTAAGCGTAGTTACGCAAATGCAATCGATATGTTATGCCTGTTTTAAAAGGAATACAATAAATAAGAAGAACTCATAGCTTCAATCCTCTTGAAAGACATCAGATTTCACAGTTCAAATGAAATTATTGTTAAAGAGTCTAGTAATCATCAGAGGCAAATTTCAACGTTTTTGACAATAGATCTGTTATCCCCGCTAGATCAAATTAATTTAAAAAAAAATGATCAGCCCTAAGAATACTGGTTTCCTCAGTAATTTATTAATTTACTTAATTAACACGGTTAAACCATAGTAGGTATACATTAATTTAAGACATTACATTAACAAAAAAATAATAAGAAATTATAATTAATCAGGAAATAATACGATAAATAATTTAATAACACGGTCAATAATAATTACAATGAAGTCAGATGTCATATACAATAAATTGAATAGACAAATAATACGGTCAAAAATAATTAAAACGAACGAAGTCAGATGTCAAAACAATTAAAGTAAAAAAAATGGAATACGAAACACACAGTCTTATATCACGCTCACAAAAACTCAGACATTCTGACAAAATCTTCGTCCATTCATCCGCAAACATATCACACTCTGGACTACAATCCAGGAGAGTGCGAGCCTAAGTATTCTAAGTATAAGGACACGGTCTATACTTCTGCAATTTCCAGTATTCTAAATTGTATCCTGTATCCAATGTTATCATCATCATTTCAGCCGTACGACGTCCACTGCTGAACATAGCCTCCCCCACAGACAGAGCAAATTCCTTATCATGTGGGGGATTTGCCCATACTCACCACGCTGGGCATGCGGGTTGGCGAGCGCAGTTAGAGCTAATGTTGTTGTTAAAATGAGGGACGCTGCTGCCCATCCCCTAGTCGCCTCTTACGACATCCACGGATAGTTAGATATGGAGGGGCCTATTCTTCAGCCGGGGCCACCACGGCCATATATTTACGTTCAAATAAATAAATAATAATACTATGTATTCCTCCACCGTTCTAAGCACGTGTCAATTCGCACTTACTCATAAAAACTCATTGGTGCGGGAGGTTTCCCGACAGTTGAATGTCGGGAAACCTCCTACAAAGCCAAAAAATATATATATATTTTAAACAGGCAAATACATAGTTCAGACCCCATACTAGGATTCCCTGTGTCGTGGGTATCAGAAACAAAGAGTTTTTTTTTTTTATACAACTAAGGTGGCAATCAAGCATACGGCCCACCTGTTGGTAAGCGGTTACCGTAGCCTATGAGCGATTGCAATACCCGAGGTATCACGCACGCGTTGCCGACCCCGATCCCCCACACCCCTAAAGAGCTCTGCCAAACTTATTCACTATTCAAAACAAATAATGTTATTTGGCTGCGATCTTCTGTAAGGCGGAGGTACCTCCCTAGGCGGGCTGCTCCAATTTAGAACGAGAAAATCTCGCTGTGCCCTACCTCCTCCAAACTATGGTACCATAACAAGCCCACACCCCTTGCGTCTCAGACAGGCACTTACCCGCTACGCCAAAGAGGTCGTCGTGAATGTAAAGATAGTACCTACGTTATTAGTTACTGAAAAAATAATCGGTCTAGTACAATCCTACTATCCTACTAGTATTATAAATGCGAAAGTTTGTGAGGATGTTTGGATGTTTATATGTTTGGATGTTTGTTGTTCAATCACGCCCAAACGGCCGCACGGATTTGGATGAAATTTGGTACAGAGAGATTATAGTGTGGAATAGCATATAGGCTTTTTATGTAGGTAGCACGCGAGAGAAGCCGCGGGGGGGAGCTAGTTTATTCTAAAAGGGCAATGTATTCTAAGAATACATTTGTTTCGAAAGTGTAGGTTTAATATGCTGACTCATGTATCCTTTCTAACATGCCGCCCAGACTAAAAATAGCATACAGGATTCCCGTTGCTAAAGCCTGTTCTGCATGTCATCAAAAATGCGCTCGTGATCCCACGCAATCTCATCTCAATTAAACTTAACGCTGAAGGGTGCGTTAATGTGTGGTTTTATCTATTCCGGTTTCGTTTAAGAATTTATAGAAGCTTTCGAAATGCAACTGAATCAACGCGCGAACTCATTAGAGCTTATTCAGAAACAGACGCTTTGTTTGAGTATCGTGAGGCATTAAACAAACGGACTGACATAATGTAGTTCAATTTCAGTTTAGGAAATAGGTAAGAGCGTAAATTCAACATAAGCTAGGAAACAAACTGTAAAGTACGAAATGTTAAAATAACCCTGAGATATTTTGTCGACTTTCTGATGTCATTACATCATACACATACATACGTAACAGACGAGATCAGGCTAAAGTCTGCACACAATCCTCAAGAACTACATTGATGCGCAAGAGTATCTTCTGCATGGCTCCTTCCATATACAACACATTACCTAATGATGAGGACTAATGAATACCCTAGTTTTGTTACTTCCTACCTACTTTTGTTTTGTTTCCTCTCTACCTTTTGTATTGTAACCTGCACCTTGTGTCTTTATTTTTTATTTTATTAGTTTGTGCTGTGCTTGTGTGTCCAAAATAAATGTATTTTCTTTCTTTCTTTCTTTCTTACCTAAAACAATAAGAGAATTACCGCGTTCACTGTTTCAGAGAAAGTTGAAAATCACTTTGGAAAAAAAATTTTATTACTCTATTGAGGAATTTCTTAGTAACAAATTTTTTATTCAATCTGTTTAGCTAATTTATTAGTTGTTTTTTTTTTCTTTTCAATTTGTTTTTTATTATGAATTGCTTTGCGTTTTATTAGCTTGACATTATTTTTAAATATATATCTAATGTTAAACGAAATATTGCACACCATAACATGGCAGAATACATTGATTACATTTTATAATAACATTAACACCTCTGTACCTATCTACATGTATTTCAAGCAATAAATGTTTACTTTAATTTTTAATTTACTTTGTTTGTGTCATGTTTCCCTTAGGCGCCTCTTACGACTTCCACGGGTAGAAATGGAGGGGCCTATTCTTCAGCCGGGGCCACGACGGCTTTATGCTGATTCACAACACAATTCGGTCTTTCTGCTGGCGTTAACGCCAACATACGAGAAAGAAAGAGTAAAAAGAAATGAATCTTGTCAAGACCTCTGGTCTGGATGGGGAATCGGTTTTCACTGCTGGATTGGGCCTGCCCAAAGAGTGCCATGACAAACAATCTCAGCCTTTTCTATCCACCGATTTCACATCGGTATCGGTCCTTCGGGTGGTGGCCAACACTGCGTCTTCCGGTTAATGGGATAATACAAGTTATTTTACCTAATAGACGTGACTACTTTTTACTTCAAATATCATTTATTTATTTATTCGATTCGACAGCAGACGTCTATCATATTATGTTAGAGCTCATTAGAACATAGAACTTTGATTTTCTGAGAATCGGTGGCCTTCATTCGACGGCCGTAAAATGTTACGATCTTACTGTAAATTCTATAAATCTGAAAGTGGGTTTCGTTTGTAGGCTAGGAACTAACTAAGAAAATGCCTCAAAATCAACCTCTAAGAGAGTGGAAGTTGGAAGTGTGTTATAAAATAAATTCCGGTGTAAATTTAATGCGTTATGTAAACTTTTCCAACGGGCTTATTTAGAACTTAGGATTAGCTACATTTTATGATGGATTTCAGTATTACTGAGCACTAATGGAATGGTGGTAGTGGCCTTCCGATCTACAGGTCGTAGGTTCAAATCACTAATGAATTTTTTGCATAAAGTTTATGCACGCTATACTAGTACTCTCGAACGGTAAAGAAAACTAACCTAATACAAGATGACCAAGAAAGAATCAGTGACACAACAAAAAAGCAAGCAATGTGAAACTTTCTGAATTTGTTACCTAGAATAGCATTAAGGCTATTACCTAACTGAGTACCTAACATACAATACGTACGGCGAGCTTTGGGGAAAATAAATTACGGCCGTTGTGTACCGGTCACTGGTTTTTAGTAAACGCTAAGATACCGGTGATACTCATCAAAGTCCAGTTCACTGATTTACGACTATCTGTGTTCTCTTTAATTGATCGAATGTTGATAATGATCGAATTACTGTTTAGTCTTTACTTTATTCTACAAAAACTACTCTATTTCAAACCCTATAGCATTGATTTAGAGATGCTTGAAGTTTGAGGTAACATACGCTTTACGCAACTCTCAATCTTGTTCCATTGACATAAGAAGGTTCGATCAGCTGATTTAGTAGAGGGATTCCCTACAATGCTTCTCTCTGTCCTTATACGCAATAGTTAGGGTCCAATATACTAGTCGCGTGCGCAGACTTAGTACGATTTTAATGAGTATTTAATTAACTTAGTATTTATCTCTGGCAGATAAGACTTATTATAAAACAGGTTCTGTGCAAAAAATACGAGGGAACGTAGATAGTTTATTACTCAAACAGATAAGAAACATCAGTATATAGGGGTCATATACAAGGGGATTAGGTATATATAGTAGGTAAGTATGCTATCCCGAAAACGCTTATTCTATCAACAAAAAAAAATACTAGCGGAAAAAACCATTCCATAGGTCGCCTCTTACGACATCCACGGATAGTAATGGGGGGAGGGGGCAATTACGCAGCCGGGAAAACCACATTTTTCAAATTGTGTACCTATTCTCCTAGGCTCATATTAAAAAAATAGAAAAGCTGAGTTAACTCGCCGTCAACATTACCTATGGCGTTTTATATCATAATGGCACGCGTTGATGTGAGTAATAAATTGCCTACGCGACAGCTAAGCGTGCAAATCGCTTGTCGCTAACGAGTCGCGACAACTTACAATAAATTTTGACGAATTCTGATGTTGTATGTTCTAGTTCCATCACTTATTGCAATGCCTGCGTGAAACGGAACGTATTTTTTGACTATTTACGATACAAAAGATTTCTGATTCTCAGATGCGCTCGCTGTTCAAGTTTTTTGTTTTATTACGACCTCGGTGGTGAAGCGGGCGAGTGCCCGTCCAAGACGCAAAGAAGACGCGAAGAAGGTTGCGGATTCAATTCCCGCTGCGGGATATATGTTTGCATGATCTGCAAATATTTGTTCCGGGTCTGGGTGTTGTGTTATCATGGTACTCGTAGTTGTTGTTGTAGTTTCTGTTGTAGTTGAGCATTTGTTAATGCGCATTTGTACGATCAGAGTTCGAACCTACGACCTTCGGATTTAAAAGTCGAGGCCAACACGGCATCACTTAATAATATAAACGTTACTTATCTATTATCACGACATATTTTCATTTAAGCCATGATTTATTCAACTATATTACTTTTTTAGGTTTCTACTTATATTTGAATATAGAATAGAATAGAATGATCGTTTATTTTAGCAAGAGATTACATGGCCGATTAGGTGGTGAGCACAAAAGTATACACATTAATATAACTTAAAATATATTACATAGTTTAGGTATACCTAGGTACATAACATTATTATACTAAAAGGTTTAGGTATATCGACTCATGTGTCCGAATGCTAAAAAAGAAAAATATGATTCACTTTTGTTTTCATAACATCATATTTCTATAGATTTTACAGTAAAGCATATCGTGTGTGTGTAAGCGAGATCGGTTGAGCAAGCAGTGCACACAGCACATGATTATCTATCAGAGTACGCAGAGCACGTAAACGAGTACCCTCATATATAATCATATCCTTTTCTTTCCCAACCGACCGTGTTTCACAGCACTACAGACATGAAGTGCAATTATCCAATGCTATGCATCACTTTTTTCGTGTTTGCGTGCGTGCGTAAGCATTCTGCAATTGATTTGGCACGTTCACGCGAGCTGCCAAGATTTCTACTCGCCAATTGCACTGCAAAAACGTACATCGCCATTTACGCGCGTCGGTACGTCCGGTAGGCGCCTTTATTAGCACCCCGCCACCCGCCCACACCTCTAACACCTCGCACTGAGCCAATCACGGTAATCTATTCGAAATCAGAACTTCACGCGCGATTACTATCTAACACTGCGGTTTGCGCGGGAAACAAGCGGCGCCATGTTTGATTTTGTGCAAAAAACGTTCCGTTTCACGCGACATCGTTAGCGTTCAAACACTAAATAATATTTCAAGCCTCAATCACACCATCCGTCAATCTTACGTCGGAGCCTGCAATTTTGTCATTCAAAATCGTCGGAGCCAGTCCTGGGCCCGTTATGGGATTAATTAATGGGACTGTGGTCGCTGCGGTCGGCCATAAGCCGATGCAAACGAGCGCAGCCGACTCACATGTACATGAAAAACGTTGGAAGCGCGTGTCTCGATCGTGACTACATCAGTCAAATCTGCGCTTGATATTCAGTGGATAGCATTCGTTACGACATTTGCGGAATATATTATTGTAAAGCGTCTAGTTACGGTATCATATATTATTTTAATATTCTTTTATTATTGTCGTTTCGGCTAATAGCTTTCATCAAATTAGACGTTAATGCGTTTCAATAAAGACAGTATTGACAAGATCTGACGGAGGCTGTCGAGGACTTGTAAAATATAGCGGCAGCTTTTTTAGCTGTAGGTATTATTACACTGCCATTTCACATTACCTACCTACCTACTGTTGGCACAAGGCATTTTATAATCACCTATCTGGCAAATACTTTATATTATGAGACACTAACAAGCCAATAAAACGACACAAAACCGCGATTGTAATTTTATGAGTGCATAACTTGTTACGCGGAGCTTAACATTTGACTTCACAATGCGAGCAATCCTGTATACATTCGTAATTAAGCCAGCAAAGAAGCTAGACAATCAAACCCTTTGTCCTGCAAAGCGCAACATGACAGGGTATCTTTGCAGTACAATCATCACTTTGCAACTACCCAAGGGACTCTAAACCTTATTTAGCACTAAAATAATCCCAAATTACTTTATCTCCTAGTTTCGAATAGGCTTGTGTATATTTGTATTCGATCTGGATCGTAAAAGGCTCGAGATCACGCTATGAAAGCTGCACTTTGTACACACGTACAGTTTTACCGCCATTGTAGAATGGAACGTAACGATGATAAGTTACAAGAAATAGGAGAGAAGATAAAGAGGATTAGAACGTAAATTGTTTTAAACGAGCTGTCGTTGTACTGAAACCAAACAGCAAATGCGTAAAATGAAAATCATTTATCTGACACTAGTGAAATGGAGCTTTCGAGGACTTTTTGGCGGGAACTTGCGAAGTGATGTCAATTTATTTTGCATAACAAGTGTTCAGTTGAATAATATTGTGTAAATATGGTGGTGTTTTACGTAATATTGTTTGAGTAAAGCGCACAAGTGAAGTTAAATAAAAAGATTGCGTGTTACATGATTTTTTTGAGTTAGTCCCTTGAAGTTTTAGTAAAAACCAATCATCATATCTTACTAAAACTGAACTTGACTTTGCTTGACGCTGTCTTGACCATGACTAAAGAAATAAAAAGAAAAGAAAGTTTTAAAAATAACAATTATAATACACGCAAGACATGGCGGTAAAGCCTAAGATACCTTAACCAACCAGAATGGAAAAAAAAAAGTTTCTGAAATGTTGGCATTATTTTAACCGCCGCCGTTGTAAAGGAAGAGAGTTAATTGTGGTGACTGGTGATTGGTAATGTTGACACACTTCACAAAAACATGACGTTCCACATCAGGCATCATTCTTGTTAAAATCAGCCCACGTGAACTGAAAGCTAACCATTGCCTAGACCCGCTGTTATACCTTGTGCTTTAAAGGATAGAGTCGCACATCCCTTGTCAATTCGCGTATAAAGTTTGTGAGTGCAAAAACGAACAATAAATGATGAAGTAGTGTCTGAAGCACAGAAGAAAGTTATGTATTTGTAGGCACGGATCTCACTCCGAAGACATAGCCAATTCAGTACTGTCTATGTGTTAATCTGTGGCCTCGTTCAAATGGAGAGAATTTTCTACCTCGACGTGCTATTAATAAAGGAGATGAAAAAGTAGAACCGTGTTTTCTTAATTTTTGAACATTTAAATAAAATATTTAAATTAAAAAATATATTTTTTCATTAATATATTTTTTCGATGTTCGTTTGATATTCCAGGTTTTAATTAGAGCGGCCATGGCGGTAACTGCCATAATAAAAAAAACTCACGACTTTTATCCCCAACAATGGTAGACATCCTCACAGACCTCCTGGCGATCAGATCCTTGAATTATGTCTAAGGGGGTAGTCAGAGGCATGTCCGAATATTAGGGGCACATCCACATATTTTGCAGTAGGTACTTAATGACAGATTACAAGCCCATCGCCGTCATTGTGAGGACCGTAAGAAACCGCGGTTTATCCTTGGGGGGCTTATTAACTAACTGTACGAATGATAATCAAGCAATATTGAACCTAAATCCCAGCAAATTTAATTTCATTTTACAATTCAAGCAGATTTGGAGTGGATCTGTAATGTCTGAAGGCGGGAACTTACACGAGCTGCGTCTTGGAAGGCGATAAACAATAGGACATTGAGCCTGTCAGCGTTGATTTGTGGGACATTCGATTGAGCCGTATTAGGCAAATGTTCTCACGGCTGTACCTACGAATTAAAACGAGTTATTGTGTCTACAGTCAATTTACATCTATTAAAACAGCTGTGTTAAGTGTTTTTTTTTCATAGGCCCCTAGCCCTGTTTGTTGCCTGATTCTTCTAGGCTTGGTCGCGAGGAACAGGCATAGCTTCACATAGTTTTTAAGACGTTTAAAAGTGATCCTAGTGATTTTATTGAAATAAAAGCCTTTTGACGTTGACTTTGATATTTTTCGTAGGTCCCGATCGTGGATAGACCAATGGATTTTTCATTCGGAATATTTATGTGCGCTATGCTAGTGCTCTCAAACGGTTAAGGAACACATTGCAAGGAACCCGGCATATCATTGAACCTAAAAATTCGAAGACATTTGCATGTGTGGCGAGCTACGCCGCCACTATCACTCCGTCGCGTCGCCGCCAATTTTTTTTTTTTTTTATACAACAGAGGTGGCAAACAAGCTTACAGCCCACCTAATGGTAAGCGGTTACCGTAGCCTATGAGCGCTTGCAATACCAGAGGCATCACGCACGCGTTGCCGACCCCGAACCCCCTTCCCCCCTAAAGAGCTCTGGCAACCTTACTCACAGCAGGAACACAACACTATTTGAAACAATTAATGTTATTTGGCTGCGATCTTCTGTAAGGCGGAGGTAGCTCCCAGACAGGCTGCTCCAATTCAGAACGAGAAATCTCGCTGTGCCCTACCTCCTCCTGAAATAAAAATATCTTACCTCCTCAACTACCTCTCAGTTGGCATAGCGACAAACAATGGAATGAATTGTTGATTCGGACGGACGACGGTCGGTCAGACTACTTTTACTTTTACTCTGGTCGTGTGATTTATCGTGTTTGCTAAAATCTTCTATTTTCTGTAATTACTCATGTACCTATTGTAAATATTATACTGCTGTAAATAACAACTCTGCACCTTACTCTACCCGTCCTGTAGAATCTCCACCAACCATACATGAAAAGAGCCTCTTAGAGGCGCACTTTAATCTTTTCACTAGACCGATTCTTTCACGGAAACGTTCTTAAAATTTGTCTGTTTCCCCACAGTGATTTCTCTTACCATTTGGGAGCATTCCTCATCAGCAGCCCACATTAATACACATACTGGACATAGGCCTCTCCCAGTAGACACTGGGAGAATTAACTGCATATAATTACAACCGGAATTTGAACCCACGACTTTAGTATCGAAAGTACTTATAGTTCTACAATAGAACCTCGCAGTACCGCAAAATATTCATCATATTTCATCCTAAGCTCAGTTTACACTGGATCAATAAATCTTCTGGGCACACTACGCGGTCTTAGATCTAGCGCATTCAATGTAATGCATGCAAATACCCCTAATTTCCTTCATGTTCGTAATGGCAAGAATGCGATTCAGGCTCCGCTCGGTGTCCGCTAGATAAACAACGGGACGGAGTAGATACCTAGAGCAAACGGGCCAATCGCAGCAGGATCACGCTTTTTATTTCCTGAAAATTAAAAATTATTCGTAACGATGTATATAAACTGTTTATACTATAGGGTTGAGTTGAAGTTTGTATGTAACAGTGTTTTGGCAGGAGGTAGGGCACAGCGAGATTTTCTCGTTCTGAATTGGAGCAGCCCGCCTGGGGAGGTTCCTCCGCCTTACAGAAGATCGCAGCCAAATAACATTATTTGTTACAAATAGTGTTGTGTTCCTGCGGTGAGTAAGGTTGCCAGAGCTCTTTAGGGGGGAAGGGGGTTCGGGGTCGTGAACGCGTGCGTAATGCCTCTGGTATTGCAAGCGCTCATAGGCTACGGAAACCGCTTACCATCAGGTGGGCCGTAAGCCTGTTTGCCACCTCTGTAGTATAAAAAAAAAATCACGTGAACAAAGTCGCGGCTGTTTCCACTGGTTTCCATTAGGTATACAATTAATTCATGAAGTAAATTTTCTATTATTAAGTTTGTAAACTCTTTATTAGGTTAGATTGGCATGTCAAATAGTCCCTATCAGTGCTGTGTTCGCCTATAATTGGCTAATGTAGTCTTAGTCTATATAGTCTAGTTCATAATTAATGTTTGATAAAATGTGCTGTTGGCGATCCTATTTAATAAATAAATTGATTTTCTCGAGGCTCAAAGTAATAACTTTATAAACTCTCCCAATAGAAACTCAAGAAATCATTCAAGGAAAACTATAAAATCACTACGATCACTTTGAAAAGTACAAGGTGAAGCTACGCCTGTTCCTCGCAACCAAACCTAGAAGAATCAGGCAACAAATCTGCCTTGATGCATTTTACATTATGATCCTTTCGCAAAATGGAATGTAGAGCTTTTTTTTCAGTCATTGTTTTTTTTTTCAGGATTAAATCCGAACAAGGTGAGGCTAAGAAAAGAAAAATATTTAGGTATTAATTAAAAGCCTATAAAAATGGCAAAAGAGAAATGGTGAGCTTCAGCCATAAATCAGCACACTTTATGAAAATACTAGCTTCCGCCCGAGGCTTCGCTCGCGTGGTACCTAGATAAAAAGTAGCCTATATGCTATTCCAGACTATAATCTATCCCTGTACTGAATTTCATCAAAATCCGTTGGGCCGTTTAGGCGTGATTGAACAACAAACATCCAAACATCCTCACAAACTTTCGCTTTTATAATATTAGTAGGATAGTAGGATGTAGGTAGGTACCTTAAAAAAATACTACAAGGCAGTCGAAAGCAGTACAGATTATAAAATGACATCTTAGCTGTCAAAGTGCTTAGGTGTTATATATATATTTAGGCACTTAAAATATAAGCTTCCGCTTAGTTTGAGTGCTAAGTTCATCACTTTTCTATGCACCCGTGACTGATATAAACAATTTATATTTATATGCCCACTGATTTAAATAAACAATACGCCGATGACTTTTGTTTTGTTTAATAAACTCTGCTATGAAATAGGTAACTATTGTCCCATTAAACGTGGGTAATTCCAAACAGGCGTAGAAATAGCCATACAAGGCGACATTCAGCGCGAACAATGCTAAAATAGCCGACAGAATCAGTCGCGCGACTATAAGTCGCGTGGTTGGTAAATAGTAAGGGCATTATCACACAAGCTATAATTGGCGAACGTGTTTCTATCAATCGGTTTATGAACGTACTTGCAGTTAAATAGCCGCAGCCACTCAATATTATAAGCTAGCAAATTTTCCAGCTTATACATTTGCTGTAAGGGGTTCCAAATGACAGCCCTCGGGACCCAAGCCAACCTCACCGGCACGTGGTACACCCTGCCGATCAACTGACGAGTCTGGCGCTCCCCCCACCAACCCGCACTGGCACTGGACCAGCGTGGTGGGTTATGGTCCAACCCCCCGTTCCCCTTATGATACGGTCACAATAAACTCTTTGGGGGAGGCCTATGTCCAGCAGTGGACTTCTGCAGGCTGATGATGATCTATTTGCTTTACCCTTATGCTATAAAGTACATTCCATCACGAGTCGAGAATGGATTCTTGCAAAACTTCGTTGTTCCGACTTTGACGAGGAATTTCTGTTGCTAAGATTTTAATCATCGTCATCATGAAGTCCACTGGTGAACATAATATGCCACTTCCAAACAGTGCCGCCATCTAACGAGTGGAAAAAATTTAAGGATATTATACAAATCCTTCTTTTTTTATTAAGACTGTCTAAAACTGTGGATTGCTTGTTGCGAGCAGGTAACTGCGGCCATGCTGCCCGTGGTTAGCCTATTTCAAGATGGTTGATATATCGTTTCGTCTGTAAATTGCTAGTGTGAAAACACCCTAAGTCGCGTGGTTGGACGACAATAAGCTGTAATGAAACAATTTGGCGACAATGCACGCGCCGATCGAAATGATAATGGTGAACTATTGCTTTGTTATATTGTGGTACAGTTTATAGACTTCAGAGAAAACGGCTATTTGTTTATGCCATACTTCCGTATCCTGCGCCTATATCATTCAGATCCCGTCAAGTTGAAGTGGCAGTGGGCAGGCCCCCCACCTGATCGACAGACGATATTGTCGGAAGGTTGCGGGAAGACGGTGGATGGAATAGGCTCTAGACCGATTGTCACAGCACTCTTTGGGGAGGCCTATGTCCAGTAGTAGACTTCTACAGGCTGATGATGACGATAGCTAGAGTACCTATTCAGTAGGTAAATGTACTCTCATTTACAAATAAAGAACTTCTTTTTAAAATCACATCCACAAAAACAGAAAACAACATTGATCATATAAACGCATTGAAGGTTTCATTATAAGTCTGTTTTTAAATATGATTCTCTATGATAAAAACTCCTTTCTTTATTTATCGATACTTCCTACTATCCTACATAACATTATAAATGCGAAAGTTTGTGAAGATGTTTGAATGTTTAGGTGTTGGTTGTTCAATCACGCCGTAACGGCTCAACCGATTTCGTTGAAACTTGGAACAGATAAAGTTCTATATCTAGAATAGCATATATGCTACTTAGTTTTTATGTAGGTACCACGTGGGCGTAAACTAGGGAATGATATAACAACACATTCCAAGAAAAAAACAAAGTAAAGTCATGATGGGTTTTATGATGAGACAAAGTCCTTAAGAATTCTTTCGAGTATGTTATTCTTGTGCCTTACGCCAACCATTACTCACCATTTTGTGCGTGTATTTACGCAGTGATGCGGCCTATTGTGCATTAGTTGAAGAAGGACGTATTCTAGAAATTCACTGGATCTAGTCCTTATGACCAGTTAGTAGCTAGATTTTAGCCCTTATGCTGCGTCTACATCATTGCGATATAGCAAAGCTTCGCGTTGTCGCGACGGTACCTCTGCTTATAGCGAAACATTTGGCTAAGAGCGAATGCCTATCTATCGCGCCACTGTCTGTAAATCAAAAAAACTTTTCCAAATTCAAAATCATGGTATTTGATTTTTTGAATAAAGAATAAATTTCGCCTGAATTATTGTTCGATACATTACACGGCAATATTGTCACTTAGGTATTAGCCGAACGAACACAAAACTTCGGGCGACAATGCACACGCAGCATTATGGATATAATTTCGAGAATGTCTCAAGAAAATAACGGTATTATTTTATTAGAACAGAAACAATTTACCTACTGTAACGAAAAGTCTTTATCGTTGATAGTCGTGATGTACAGTCGAGGCGAAATGATTTTACAGCAGATAGTTTAATTGACTGCATCACGTGATGGTACGTATTTATTACTAAAGGATAAGTCCAGCGTTGAACGTAATTAATGTAAGTAAGATTACATACTTAGGAATAATCATTAATTAAAAGGTTTGAAATGAATTACATTTGAAATTTAGTAAACAAGTAATAAATACCTACTTACTAGCTACTGCTACTTCTTATATAGCTTTTCTTTGGTACTAAAATTATTAAATTATAATTAACCCTTAATTCGACTGGCCTCATAGCTTAGTTAGTAGTAACTCTGCCTTCTGCACTAGAGGTCGCGGGTTCCATCCCCGCACTGGACAAACATTTGTGTGATAAACACAGATGTTGGTTCTGTGTCTGGGTGTTAAATATTTATCTATTATGAATATCAGTCTCTGGTCACCATAGTACAGGCTATGCCTAGTTTGGGATCAGTTGAACGTGTGAATATGTCCGGAATATTTATATATTTATTATTTATTATAAGTCATGACAACTTCTTGAAGAACATCAATGAATGAAAGGTAAGTAGAAGTAAAACGTGTTAGAAGAAGACCAAGAATAAGTTCCATAAGCCAGATAAAAGAGAAATGTTGTATAGGGAGGAGAAGGAGCTCGCATTGAAAAGATCAGAATGGAGAAAATTGCATCAATACACTGACAAGAGCTAAGCTCTTAAATTTAATAATAATAACTTAAACATTGAGGAACAAAGGTTCTCGAAAAGTGACTATGAACCACGACGCAGTGTACGAAAGCCGTCCATCCGATGGACCTATGACATTATGAAGCTTGTGGGAAGTCCAAAATTATCATCATCATTTCAGCCGTTTGACGTCCACTGCTGAACATGGCCTCCTCCACAGACAGAGCAAATACCTTATCATATGGGGGGATTTGCCCATACTCACCACGCTGGGCATGCGGGTTGGCGAGCGCAGTTAGAGCTATCGTTGTTAAAATGAGGGACGCTGCTGCCCATCCCCTAGCTTTTTTCCCTTAGTCCACGGATAGGTAGATATGAAATGAAATAAAATGAAATGAAATAAATTTATTTCGACAAACACAGACAGAAGACACAAAAAACAATAGAATAAAGATTAACGATAGGGAGATATGTAGACTTAACACAGATATGGAGAGATATGGAGGGGCCTATTCTTCAGCCGGGGCCACCACGGCCAAAATTATAGTAGGTAATAATAAACAATTTTAGCAGCACTTTCCCTCACAATGCTAATTAGCATTTTGTTCGCCTATGTATATTTTTTTGTTCTGTGATCTAAAATCTATCCCGCATAGATTTTAGATCACAGACCAAAAAAAAGACATAGGCGAACTAAATGCTAATGAGAATTGTGAGGGAAAGTGCTGCTGATTATAACAGAAAATCAAACTTAACTTACTTAAACTACTTAATAGTAATAAAAATCACTCCCGTCTTGAGTATCGAACCGCACCTCTTGAGTCTCAGCCAACGACAAAATCCATAATAACATAATGGTAAATGTAAGCACCATTCAGCCCACGTTATCAATCGTGCTACGATGCTCGAACAACACCATCTACAATGAAATGTCTATTACAAAACCATTAAAATTAATTCATATTTATCAGTTATACTGTACATTACAAGAATCACCAGACGTAGGGTCGTGGATCGTCCGAGTTTTCCGGCATATTAAACCGTATGTATTGCGATATGTCATATAAAATGTATTTCAAAATGATCCTTATCTCTACTGGATAAAGTCAATTTTTAATTTGACATTTGAGGACGTACGATATCGCAAGACCCTTAAAAGTCAAACTTAAAATTTACTTTATCCAGTAGAGATAAGGATCATTTTGAAATACATTAAGATGACGTATCGCATGTCGTTTTAACACGGTGTTATTAGCCGGAAAACTCGAACTACAGCGAACATGTTAAGCATGTTCTGACAAGGTGAGCGCTAGCTGCGAACTGACTAAAAAAACATGTCTAGGCCGAGTCCGGCTTCTGAAACAATAGTTCGCTTTAAACACAACCTTAGCGAGCGAGATTTTCCAATGAATAAATTGACCGACCCGGCAATGACGCCATTTGCATCAGATCTATAAATTGAACAAATTTGAAATTCATTGCGGACACGCACTAGACTACTCGACACCTGCTGGATTCCTAGCTGATGAATCGTTTTATATCCTGCCGGAATCCGGCTTTCAACAGAAATAGTTTTAATGGTCTGTCTCTTCACTATTTTGATAGTAAAACCGTTTTAGAGGTCTAAGACTAATTAGCATTCAAAAGATACGAAACGAGACTCAAAAAAGTCAGACAGCGAATATTGTTAGTTTTTATTTAGTTGGTTTAGTATCTACATATTTATCAAGCACGCGTTGAACTCCGAAATTCAAGATCTCAAGTGCACGAAAGGTGCCCCTAAGAGGCGCACTTTTATCCTTTCTTTTACACTGATTTTTTCATCGACGGTCATAGGCCCTTTTCAGGGCAATCATACCTCAACCTGGCCACTGACCTAATACAGGATGAGGAAGAAAGAATCAGTGACACGAAAAGAAGAAGTGTACGAAGTGACAAAAGTCAAGGTAGGAAAATACTTGAACAAGCGGACGAAGTTTCGGGCGGGTTAGCTAGTAGGTAAGTACTGAATAATGTTAGAGGCTGCAGTTCGGTCATCTATTTAGTAGAATGGCATTTTTGGGTAATATTCGAACCGAGATCAGGACTAAACCATAGTTCGATCTGAATAGAACGTGAAACGTAAATTAGTAGAACTGGCCCCCAGGACTGTCCCAACAAAAAACAAATTGCCGTAATCAAATACATCAATCAATTACTATAATTGATTGCCGCGAGTTTACTATCACAATTATTCCTAGAATCTGTACTATGTCCTTAGAACATTTAGTTTTTTTAATGAGCAAAGTAGATCAGGAGCTCTTTTGTTCCGTGAACATGCTATTAAGTTTGTATTGGTAATCCTGCTAATATTATAAATGCGAAAGTTGGTTAAGATGTTTGTTAGGTCCTCATTCACGCGGCAACCACTGAACGAATTGGAATGATGTTTGGCATATAAGTAGTAAATAGCCTGGATTAACATATGGGATCCTATCAGTCCCTGTCTTGTGTAGGTATATAATTTCTTGTTAATCGTAGTAATACTTTTGTTACTTGTAAGTTTCTCTAACCCTACTACGTTCTACCTAGCTTGTTAACAGGACAGAACTGTTTTTTTTTTATTCCTTCTCCGCAAGCAAGCTGTCTCTTAGCTTCTACATGCGAGGACATATCAATGGTTACGTGTTATTATTTAAGTTTATTTATAAGGTTTATAAAACTGTTTGTTCTCCGAATACAACAAAATAAAATAAAATAAAATACTTTTTAGGCGGTTTACCACGCGAGCAAAGCCAGGGGCGGAAAATAGAAAAATAATAAGTAAGAAATTTATTAATTATAAGCTATTATCATATTGTTGTCATCTTTGTAACGTTCTTCGTTCTTCGTTTTGATAATTTGGACTTGTTTCCTGGTGACTTTAGCCAAAAATGTTTATTAATCTTGTTTCATATGCATTTAGCCTGCCACAATTTAGTCATCGTATATTTTGTATTGTACTGTAGTGGAAGTCGCTGGAAAGACCTGAACTCGACTGGCAAAAGACAGACGGAAATGGAGCAGTATGGAGGAGGCCTACGCCCACGTACCTACTAGATACTGGAAATAAAGGCTTTATTATTATTATATTTTGTATTCGTGCATTCTTTGAGCTCTTGCACTAGAACCTGGACACCTTATTTACAAGGTTTTTTGCTTTCCACAACAGCTTCATTGCTGTACCAGTAAGTAAATTGCCTTCTGTGTCTGTTATAGTCAACTTAATAAAAAACATAACACGCTCCTCGCAATCATTAAAAAAGCACCTTCCTATTTCCAACCATATTTCCAAGGAAGTAAAGTTGAAATTGTTGGAAATTGTTGTCGTCAAATTGTATATTATTTGTTATGTATTTATACATTAGCTAATAAAATGCGTGATAAAGGAAAACGCTGTATTAGATGTACCTAATGCGAATGTTCCTGCTGTACTTTATTCATTATTACTGATGATAACTTAAGCCCTTCTTAGGGAGAATCATTTTAACGAGGCTTGAAGTCTGTTTTTATTCCAGTAAAAAAAATAGGCGCACGTTTTTTATCTCCAAGCATGAACGACAACCTCTCTGTACTCCAGGCAATCAGATCTTAGGGTAAGTTTAAGGGGAGGGGGTGTAGTCAGAGGCACGTCCAATTTTTTTGGCACATGCCCACATTTCTCAGTAGTGAGTACCTAGGTACGTTAAAGGTGAAGATAAACGTCACATAAAATAATTTTCTGATTTCCTCACGATGTCTTAGTTTCTTGTGTACATTATTAGAACAGAAAAGCTTGAACCTTTAGATCGATAGTTGAGATACCTCCCACTAGGTAAAATTAAAGGTTTTTCTTCCAAAACTAGGAATAAATATAAATAATATATAATATTGCTTAAGCGAAATGGTAATGAAGATCGCAATTATAAGGATGATTTTATCAATTATAGCGACATCTGATCATCTTTCAAACATGAAAAGGAAGAAACTAAGGTCTTGAAGTTTTCCCTTGTCTAGTTTGGAACGTTTCGAATGTGGCTAAGATGTTTAAAATTACCCTCAAAGTTACGAACTTCATTGCCATTACGCTTAGGCAATTGCACCCCCGGTTATGAAATATTTTCCTCACGTTTCGTGTGTATGCTTAGTGTAGAAGTGCAGTGACATAGTACTTGTTATTAAGATTTCGTGTAAAATAACCCTAGTTTAATAATAATAATCGAGCTTCGCGATCGGTGGTTCTCCATTTATATATATTTTTTTTAATAATAGTTGTTTTGATATTCTTTTTTTATATTAAGATGTACTTTTGTAGTAAAAAATGTATTTTATAAATGAGATTTTAAATTAATATACGTGAATAATAATGATAATAAGTCATTTATTTCAGGCAACACAGCAAAGTACATGTACAAATACAGGGCCCATAGATATAATTAAACACAATAATACACAGTTAATTAATTTAACAATACAGTACAGGTTAATTATACAGTGTGTTTCGAACATCTTTATTATTTTCACAAACACCCGTACTGCGCCCGCAATATGGGCTGAGAATAGCTCCAAAAGCCAAGTCGCTACGACATATTATATTTAAACATTTTTTTTTCTTTTTTTTTTAGTAATCCGTACATTAACGGTGTTGAAAAGCCCATAAAGAGATAAAATTTTGTGGCTAACTGTATATGAGTCGAACGAGTCGGGAAAAAAACGACAGGGCAGAAGACGACAGAAAACTCACGAGTTGTTTAAAATGGCATAGATGACAAGTGAAATAAAGATACCAAATAGCGAAAGTGCCGGGTTGCAAACCATACCGGCATAATAACATGGAAACTGGATGATATATCGCTGCAGTTTCGTTGCAAGGAGGATCTAGTTAACAAAGAGCGGCGGCGACCGCGGCGTAATGATACAGTGCCATAACCTTTGCTATCTCAAATCATCTGGCAAATTCGATTGATCAAAATACTCGTAAATACCTTATGTAATCTTATGATTTAGCCTAAAGTCAAAGTCAAAAGGCGTTTATTTCAATTAAATCACTAGGATCACTTTGAAACGTTTTAAAACTAGGTGAAGCTATAAAAAAAATAAAAATAAAAATGGCTATGCCTGTTCCTCGCGACCAAGCCTAGAAGAATCAATTAGGCAACAAACGCGGCTCGGTGCCTATACTTTTTTCGTTGATCCTTTTTTTATTGTTTTTTTCAGCGCAATCAGCTTTGCGATTTTGGTAAGGCAGTGTTGTAAGTTGATAGTCTCAAAGAAACCCCCTTATTCATAATCACTCACTCACTTTATCGAATTTGTAAAAGTATGACCGCCTCTTTCTTTTGTTTACTGTTAGAAAAGGACAGGGCGAGAGTTATCGAGTCGGTAGAGTAAAGTGACTGATTATGAACTTGTAAAATAGTAGTTTTTTTTTGTAAAATAGTTCTGATAATATTGTAACTCTGATTCTGTATTGCCTGATTGTAACTTGTATAATAAAGGTCTCCACGATACAGGCGTGCCTAGTGTGGAAATCATTAGATAAAGAGTTTCGGGAACTAAATCTCTGTATAGCGCAGGGTTTCTTAAGGTGGGGTCCACGGACCCCCAAGGGGTTCTTAATAAGTGTGACAGGGGTCCGCAGTAGCTCAAATTCATTCTTAATTGACATGAGATCTAAGGAAGTGTTGAGAGCTGAATTTCATGCGAAAGATCTAATTAAGCATTAGTAAGTACATAAGTGTGAGTAAATTAAGAATTAAAGTGATTTTTAAATTAGTTTTTTTCACAATATTATTTGCCAGGATGCCAGTATTTATTACGGACCCCCCGTGGCATTTTAAAAATTCTGAAAGTGGTCCGTGCCTGGACATAGTTTAAGAACCCCTGGTATAGCGCATTAATTAGCTATTTGGTATTTTTTAGTAACCATTTACCTACTTATCATCTGTCATATGGTATACACTAGTTAATCATAAATAAATAAATAAATATTCAGGACATATTCACTCGTTCAACTGATCCCAAACTAGGCATAGCCTGTACTATGGGTATCAGAGACTGATATATATATAATAGATAAATATTTAACACCTAGGCACAGAACAAACATCTGTGTTTATCACACAAATGGATCGAACCCGCGACCTCTAGCGCAGAAGGCAGAGTTACTACTAACTGAGCTATGAGGCCATGGTGGCCCCGCCTGAAGAATGGGTCCCTCCATATCTACCTATCCGCGGATGTCGTCAGAGGTGACTAAGGGGAAAAGCTAGGGGATGGGCAGCAGCGTCCCTCATTTTAACAACGATAGCTCTAACTGTGCTCGCCAACCCGCATGCCCAGCGTGGTGAGTATGGGCAAATCCCTCCACATGATAAGAAGTTTGCTGTCTGTGGAGGCCATGTTCAGCAGTGGACGTCGAACGGCTGAAATGATGATGATGATGAGCTATGAGGCCAGTTAAGATTGTGGGTTTCTCTACAGCAAATAAAATATTTTTTCATTTATCATTTTATTTTCACACTTGCATTTGAATGTCAATAACACGTCATAGGGCCCCAGGTATGCGATCAAGCGGAGCTGGAGAAGATACAAGTACTTACAATCTACAAGTAGGTACTTAGGTATCTCAGTGATTACCTAACCGTTAGATAGCTTACATGGGGGTAATTCCCATATTTGCATATTAAACCGCGCTGGATACTTGTATTATGTGTTCCAGTAACGCGTAAGGATGTGGGGATAATTTCTGGATATAAAGTTAACAGGATATTTAGATTAGAGTTTTTGTAGGCGGTGGGTGGTCTAACCCTAGTAGGAGGAGGTAGGGCACAGCGAGATTTTCTCGTTCTGAATTGGAGCAGCCTGCCTGGGGAGGTACCTCCGCCTTACAGAAGATCGCAGCCAAATAACATTATTTGTTTCAAATAGTGTTGTGTTCCTGCGGTGAGTAAGGTTGCCAGAGCTCTTTAGGGGGGAAGGGGGTTCGGGGTCGGCAACGCTTGCGTGATGCCTCTGGTATTGCAAGCGCTCATAGGCTACGGTAACCGCTTACCATAAGGTGGGCCGTAAGCTTGTTTGCCACCTCTGTTGTACAAAAAGAAAAAAAAACCACTTTGTTGAAATCTAACCACAAAGTCATCAGCCGGAGGAAGCCGACATAGACATCGACTCAAGATTGATGTAAAATACCCAAAACTTAAGTCTTGTGACCTATCGAAATTCGATTGATGGAATAGGACCAAGACTTTGTCTTTTGTTGTGACCTATTAAAAATAGATTTTTATTTGGAAGACTTTATATATGTCCTTTTATTTAACTGGACTAATCTCAAAAACTAATGGACGGACATGTAAGAAACTTTACAAAGTTATTGATTATAGTCTAAATTGTTACATGTCTAAATATTATATTGTGCTACATCCCCTTATAAAGGGGGTAAAGAAGGGTTCGATGTTTGTATGAATGATTTGAAACCTTACAAACAATTAATGAGATACGGATGTACCGATTTCTGATTTTTTTTTATACAACTAAGCTTGCACTTGCGTCCCATATGTTGGTAAGTGGTTACGGTAGCCTATGAATGCTTGCAAAACCAGAGGCATCACGCGTTGCCATCCCCGCACCTCCCAAATATCCACGTTTACAGATTGAGTTAGAACATAAGTTAAAGGCGTATATCTCCTGGCTTTACACTGTGACTACCACGCAAGTGAAACCGCACGGTTACCTACAGCTAGTTATACTAATAAAATTGATAAGGATACAATCTTCAACCAGGATATGTACAGTTCACATTCCACGGATGCCAACAAGAAAGGCAAACGCAATTATTAAATCTAATTTAAACTACAATTTCCCAATTAAATTGTTCTCTAAGATACTGGTAATAAGTAGCTATAATATTAATTGTTTATAGCGCTAAAGCCGTGTTTCTTACGGCTACTGAATAAAACTTTGAGTTAGACATTTGAGGGCGTGCGATATCATCATCATCATCATCCCACACTAGTCCACTGCTGGTCATCATCATCATCATCATCATTTCAGCCGTTCGACGTCCACTGCTGAACATGGCCTCCCCCACAGACAGAGCGAATTCCTTATCATGTGGGGGGATTTGCACATACTCACCACGCTGGGCATGCGGGTTGGCGAGCGCAGTTAGAGCCATCGTTGTTAAAATGAGGGACGCTGCTGCCCATCCCCTAGCTTTTTTCCCTTAGTCGCTTCTTACGACATCCGCGGATAGGTAGATATGGAGGGGCCTATTCTTCAGCCGGGGCCACCACGGCAACTGCACTGCTGGTCATAGGCCTCCCCAAATACACGACACTGAGCCCGGTGTTCGGCCCCTCTCATCCACTTACTGCCCGCCGCCTTTCGTAGGTCATCGCTCCACCTAGCCGGGGAGCGCCTCACACTACGTTTGCCTAGACGAGGTCACCATTCAAGAACTCGTTTACCCCAAGGGCTGTCGGTCTTTCGTGCTCCTTAACGATATCGCAAGTCCCTCAAATTCATACTCAAAATTGACTCTGGCGAGTACTGATTATAGTAGATTGTATCATAAGGGAGCAAAATAATATTTTACGGCGAGGGCGCTTTTTTCAATCCTGAACGTAGCAAGGGATTCAAAGTACGTCGCCCGAGCCAAAAATATATTTTGCGCCCGAGTGATACACTCTACTTTTCATCACTCACTATGAGAAAATAAAAGGCGCCTCATATTTTATTCTTTTTTTTTATTCAGCTGGCGGCGGCGCAACTGTGGGCCGTCGTACCAGCCAGTCGTTATTCAAAAAATATTTGCGTTCGATTTCTTTGCGGCTGAAAACTAAGATGTTCCAAATTCAAAAAGTGCGCGGCAAAGAACATTGCGGCTCACTTAAAAAGAGTAGAGGTACTGTTTCTTGTGTATTTTGTAAATATTAACTAGTATTAGTTTTAATTTTCTTTCTGTAAATAAAGTTTTTTTATCTAATATTTCTTAATTTAAAAGCGTAGAATTAAATATAAATTCCTGTCAAATATCTACAACGTAGAGAAGCGCGTTGAAGTCTTTTGTATTCAGATTTGATTCTCGCTTTCATGACTGAGAAAATTTGTATTCATTTTTTTTTTTTATTCATTCATCATCATCTTTTAGAAGTCCACTTCTGGACATAGGCCTTCCTAAAAGGGGGTTTCGGCCATGACCCACCACCCTTGTCCAGTGCGGGTTGGTAGGTGGAGCGACAGAACCGCGTTTGTTGATCCGGTGGGGTCTACCACGGGCCGATGAGGTTAGCTTGGGTTCCGAACGGTGTTATTTGGCACCCCTTACACTCCCATATTATTTTATGCATCCTACATATATAATAAAAAATACAAGCAATTATATGAGCATTTAATTTATAGGCGAATTATCGTAAAACTATAAGGAATTTAATTAATTAAAAAATTAACTTTTCGACTTTTTTTGGATACTTTATAAATAAAAAATAAAAATATTCCGGACATATTCACACGGTCAACTGATCCCAAACTAGGCATAGCCTGTACTCTGGGTACCAGAGACTGATATATACATATAATAGATAAATATTTAACACCCAGACACAGAACAAACATCTGTGTTTATCACACAAATGTTTGTCCAGTGCGGGGATCGAACCCGCGACCTCTAGCGCAGAAGGCAGAGTTACTACTAACTGAGCTATCAGGCCAGACGATGTGTTCTACAAAACTGCACCTAAACCACATAGTAATTAATATTTATTCTATATCTTCCATGCGATCCTATTTAGTAAGTTATTTATCGATATTAGAATATCGGTCGGAGCTCGCGTGTTCGTGGGTTATATTCCCGGACTGACATTTTATATGCGTATCGATATTTTGTAGTAGCGTGGGTTTCAACTAAATGTTTTCTGATAAGCTGCTACTGGATTACAGATATTTTCGATTAAAGTACATATGATATTTGATGTTTTTATCAACAACACTATAAAGCTTTTGGGTTCCTCAACAAATGATCATTTCAGAGTTATCCTAGTGACTTTAATGAAATAAACAAAAATTCAATAACATGTTGAAGTGGCAGTGGGCATGCCATATAGGTAGCTCGCAGAACCGACAACTGTTGGGGAATAAAGGTTCTCGTATGATGATCACGAACTGGACGACGCAGTGTTGGAATGCCCGATAGACCGACGACATTATAACGGTTGCGAGAAGTTGGTGGGGCTCAAGGCTCAAGACCTTTCGTCGTGGCCTATTTGCAGCAGAGGACTTCCTCAGAAGAGAAAAAGCTTCTGCCTGCAAACATCCTTACAAACTTTCGCATTTATAATCTTAATCATCATCAACAACCTGTATAAGTCCACTGCTGGACAAAGGCCTCCCCCAAAGAGTTCCACGACAAACGATCTTGAGCCTTTTTCATCCACCGACTTCCTCCAACTTTTACAATGTAATCGGTCCATCAGGTGGGGGTGGATAATGTTAGTAGGATGCATAAAACGATTGGCGATTCAGCGATATCAGCCCCATGCCACTTCTAACGCATAAACGCGTGTAGTTACTCCTTATCGCTCACCTCCGACCCCGATGTTGTGATAAGATGGAGATGCGATATGATACGAGGCGATAACCAGCCAGTGCCAGCTCTAGAAATGCAGGAAGTGGAACTTTGAACTTATCTTGCTAGCAAGATACACACAGTATCTACGATTCATACTTGTACTAATATAAATAACTAGTGGGAACCCACGCGACTTTGCTCGCGTGTATACAGGGTGAGTTTTTTTTCAGGGCCACTTAGGCGAAATCGGAAACCGTGAGAGTAATCGAAAAGTGATGTTAGGAGTTACGGGCTTGATTAATAAAAAAATAGATCAGCATTATAAAAAGTTGAAATTTATTTACAGTTTTTCAGAAAATGTAGGTTTTTGGATTTTTTTTTGCTTTTTTGGGTTCTTTCTTTGATAATAAATAAATAAATAAATGATAACTATGTGTCTAAAGTTGTTGAAACGCTTCAAAATTATAATTTTTTAAATTTAATAATATTTATTTACCGAAGGTTATTTATATTTACTAATAAATTTCTTTGCTTGCATATCCGACCGAAATTATAAACCTTCGATAAATAAATATTGTTTAATTTATAAATTTGCTGTTTTGAAGGTGTTCCAACAACTTTATAGACAATGTTATTGTACTTTTATTTATTTATTATCAAACATAGAACACATAAATGTAAAAAAAACATTTCTTATTTTTTTTAAATAACAATAAATTTCAATTTTGTTTTATGCCGATCTTATTTTTTTCAAAATCGAGCCCGTGACTCCTAACATCACTTTTCGATTACTCTCACGGTTTCCGATTTCGCCTAAGTGGCCCTGAAAAAAAACTCACCCTGTATATAAACTTCAACCTGCTCCCCTTTAGGGGTTGAATTTTGGAAATTTTATTGTTTGACAACTAACACGCTTACTTATTATACAAGGTGTTTCATAATATACATAGGTATAGCTGAAAGGGGCTTATTCCAGACCCAATAGACCATAACTTCTATTCTACAACTTTTGGAAATATGTCAATTTTCATTAAAAGAACACTATGCGAAGATCAGCTGTTTTGGCGTGAAATTTTTGACTGGTTTAGGTAGCAAACTAGTTCGGGTTAGTTTACTAGTCATAGAGCATGTATATAATATATTTATGGTTGAACTCCTACGTCCAAGGCAGCATACCAGACTTCGACAATATTTTAATCGCTGACTATCGCACCGCACGCCTGAAAATCATATTTCGCATCGCACCACGCACGGATCGACACGACCCGTAAACCAATGCGACGAGCGCACGTAGAGGCTACTTTACTGCAGTGGGTGACGCTAGAGATGTTCGGTTATGCGCAAAAAAATCCGGACTTTTTGTGAAAATACATTTTTACAACACCACGGATTTAAGACGGACCGTGAACCAACAACAGAGAATAGAGAACAATAGAAAATGGGTAACCGTAGAGCAGGTAGCAAAAATATACTCATTTGTAAGGATTTTTTAAAGGTCACAATGTATCCTATAACCTCCAATTGTGTTTCAGCGAGAGAAAATATAGCCGGATTCATTCGGAGGCATATTGTTTTTCCGGCTTTTCCATTAAATAACTAACATCTCTATATAGTTACATGTGTAACGAGACGCTATCTCGCTGGGATCGCGCTATCTCTAGATCTGATATCGATTCGCCGAATGGATTCTTGTAGCCACGCTAAATAAATTGTAAAACATGTAGTTTTTGCCTGTTTTCTTTGTGCTAAGATATTTATTGCTGAATGACTAGCAAAAGCCGCGGCTTCATACTTTTTAAAATTAAAGAATAGTGCTAAAACAGTATGAACTAAACTACCGTTGAAACTTAATTTCAATCTATATACCAATGTAGGCATACCGACAGACAGTCAAACAAGTTTATTTATTTTACTGTCCCCTTAAGAGTTGAGTTTCAGGAATTCCTTTCTTAGTGCACCCTTACACTACACTAGGTAGGTACTACTTAGTTTTTTGGTTTATGCTGTGCGATTGTCAGTCAGACAGTCAGGCACATTACAAACACATTAGATTAGATAGATAGAGGAGGAAGCCTTTAAAATATTATAAAAAGAATGAGACAAGAGTAGAATTAATTTAATCGTTTTGAGAAGTACATACATTTCAAACAACATTATTTTAGCCGTGTTCAAACGGCTTACGATTTATCATTTTAAATTAATTTCAAAATATTCTTTATATCCACTTAATAAAGTCAACTTTGAGTTTGACTTTAGGGATTAGCGATATCGTTGAGCTACGAGTATATCGCATACCTTCAAATGTCAAACTCAAAATTAACTTTTATAAGGATCAATTTGAAATAGATTTAAAACTATTTTAGATGATATATCGCACGCCACGCCGTTTGAACACTGCTTTAAATTGCTCGGGTAATTTTTTCCCACATTGAGATGGGGAAAGATGGTTATCTATGAACTTATTATTTATGAGAGCGTTGTGGAGTGAAAGAAGACGTAGTGATGAGGATTGAGAAAGATATGCTGAGCTGGTTTGGTCATGTAGAGAGGATGAACGAAAGAAGATTTACGAAACAGGTGTAACAGGCGAGTGTGAATGGGACCGTTGGAAGGGGAAGACCTAGGCGTACATTTACTGACCTAATCGGTAACGTTTTGGCAAAAAGCCAGGGCAAGAGTACCCTAAACCAACGAGCATAAGGAATGTGATGAGAGTGAATGAAGCAAAAGAGGTATGTCAGGATCGTAGCAAGTGGAAAGCCATAGTCTCTGCCTACCCCTCTGGTAAATAGGCGTGATTTAATGTATGTATGTATTATCATTTATAGTACTTCCCCTACTTGTACATACTTGTGTTTGGCTAATGGTCTCTCCCGTCTCTACCTGTTGCTATGTGCCCACTGCATTTGATATTCAAATAAGGTAAAGCTCCGTCCTCACCAGACGGTGTGTCGATGTGGGCGGGGCACGTGACGGTGTGACAAGTGGCCGGCTCGTGTGGGCACGACAGAATGACTGATACCACACCATTTGAATATGGAAATTCGCTCAAATTACGCAGAAAGCTGACAATTTTTAACTGTTGACGATGGATAACTTGCATAATCTTAGCCCGTGTTCAAACGGCATGCTATATGTTTGATATGTCATATAAATTTCGTTTCAAAATAAACCTTAGTTCTACTGAATAAAGTCAATTTTGAGTTTGACATTGAAGGTGAGCGATATCGGTGAACTCCAAAAAGTCAAACTCAACATTTACCTATTGTATTCAAAAGACGTAAGGATAATTTAAAAAAAATTAGATGAGATAACGCTTGCCGTTTGAACACTGCTTAATAGGATGTCGACAGTACAATTATAAGGTAGCACCGATCTAAGCAGTTTTTAAATAAAATGCTTGGAGGCATTTCTTCCCACACATTTTATATTGACATCTTAGTGCTTAAGGTAATTTTCAGCGAAGCATCGGCATAAACAATTATATTTTAATATCACTAGTGAGTAGTGGCTCACCCTGGAGTGAGATCCCGCGATGTTTTTTTTTTGAGAATGCTATAATAAATAAATAAAAAATAAAAATATTTTATTTCGGACGACTAGAATCCATAATTTGTTAGTAAAATTATATAAAAAGAACTTATAATTAGGGTTAGTACTTAATGCTAAATAATTAAATTAAACATTTCAGTAGATCACTCTCCGCACGAAGCAGTGCCACGTGGGAGAGGTGATCCTGCCAGCAATCGTTTGAAGGATTCTATAGTCCACTTTTATTTTTATGTATATCAGACCCTTTTTTTATGAAGATATTTTATGTAATTGGTAATATACGTAATGTTTGTTCACTTTCAAAAAATAAATAAATAAATGTTTGGTAAAAGACGGCGCTTTGATGATCGTTGAGGCACAATTAGGATAGACTTTGAAAGTTGCATCTTTGGCATGTTCTAACTAATGTCCAGTAATTGAAACTTTACCAAATGGGTGCTCATGTTATATTTGTTTTAATGTTACTATTATTGTTTTATCTCAATATCCTAAACAAAATCTTAATAATTTTGGAATGTATAAACAAATTATTTTATATGACACCCAACTTCGTGTATTTCTACTTATCAGCTCTGTATTCAAAACCTCCTTTTGAACCCTATATATAAGCAACCCCTTGGCCGATTTAACTCATTCTTACCAGCAAATTTTGATGCTACAACCTGTTGACCTATTAAATTCCAAGCAGATCGGGTCTATTAGAAATACAAACAAATATACTTACAACGCCGATTTATCCAAGTTGCTTTAAGATCTTAGCTCGTTTGCTCAATTATGCACTTTGCATTGTGAATATACCATTTTGAACCAAATAACTGGGTATTCTTTTGGCATGGAGTTTTTTCCTTCTCACGGACATCATAATTACAACTATACTTCAAAATCGCTATCAATTTTAGATTTTTTGAAACTTCTGATCAATTTTTTCCTCACTCAAGATGCGAGGGTATACCTTAAATCTAAGTATTCACTGATACTGCTACCCATTTCAATTATGAGGATGAAGAGAAATCGCTTGCCAACGAATCTGTGTACCTGCCAGTTACAATACCAAAGACGGACGAAACGCAGGTACAGTCGAGCAGAATGTTTCCGCAAATATGGCGGTACAGTCGCCGACACAATCGGTGTCGTGTCGCGCATTAATTGCGCTGTCGTTAATTAGCGCGTGGGCATACGCCCCCGCTTCTTTGTTAGGGATTCAGTGGTTCAATTAAACAATCGGAAATAACTCTCTCTATTGAATCGTTTGGAATATGGAGATGCAGTTCCAATAACTGTAATTGAAGTTGTTTGTTTATAAACTAACTGAATTACAAAATTATTTTGTTCGATATCGTTAGTGTGTCTATGAACGCTTGATGTTTGCGGCCAATTATTATGGTTGTGTTTTATCAATGGGGAAATTATATTTTACGTTTTAAATGTACGATTTTCAGATATCTATTACCCCCTACGTAGGCAGTATTTCTACTGTAAACTAACTTTGTAGCAAACACGTAGGAGTTATAGGATTGTTACAGAGTGACTAATCACGACTGGTGCTAGTGTTTACCAACACTAACCGCCCGTTGGCCGTAGCCGTGGCGGCCCCGGCTGAATTATAGGCCCCTCCATATCTACCTATCCGCGGATGTCGTAAGAAGCGACTAAGGGAAAAAAGCTAGGGGATGGGCAGCAGCGTCCCTCATTTAAACAACGATAGCCCTAACTGCGCTCGCCAACCCGCATGCCCAGCGTGGTGAGTATGGGCAAATCCCCCCACATGATAAGGAATTTGCTCTCTGTCTGTGGGGGAGGCCATGTTCAGCAGTGGACGTCGTACGGCTGAAATGATGATGATGATGAACCACCCGTTAAGACGCTGTCAGTTCGTAAAATAAGGGTTTTAAAAGTCTCCACCGCCTCAGTTTAGCTCTTAATCCACTTATTATATAATATAAAAAAAATATATAAATAGGCTCAAGACTTTTATCCCCAACAATGGTAGATATCAGATCAACAACAACCCCTCAGATTATAGATTGAACAACAAACATCCTCATAATCTTTCGCATTTATAATATTAGTAGTAGAAAGTAGGATTAATTATTTCGGTTTTTGGCATGGTATCTATTATATCCCATGTTAACCGTCGGTCTATTTGTTGGTGAACTAAGTCCTGCTATAATAGGTATCGACCTGCGCATTGTTTCGTCGTCAGTTCGCAGTCACGACTTGAAAGACGTTTTATTTGCAGCACTTGCCGGCCATCTGTCGCGGTACCGTTGACAAGAGAAACTAACTACTACTAGATATTACCTACATAATAACCCTGGTATTCATAGGCTCTTTTTGCGGTTTCTTTAATGCGAGTGAGGTCGCCCTAAACATTAGGCTAACGCTTCGGCGGCATTAGTGCTGAGATGGGACCTTTTTTGGCTCACGCATGCACCTCAGCACGGACTAATGACCCTAGTTCTGTTACTACCCATCTACTTTGTTTGTTTTCGTTTCTTACCTCTTTGTACCCAGTAGCGTCTGTGTTATCTTATTAGTTTGTGCTGTTCTTGTGTGACCAATATAAATGTATTTTCTTTCTTTCTTTCTTTAATCGTCGTGCGTGGAATTAGTACAGAAAGTCGTTCTGAAAAAAAAAAAAAAAAAAAAAAACATTCAATCTTTACCTACAGCATTTTCTTTGAAGTAAATGTTAAAGAGTATAAATATATTAACAACTTGTTAGAATGGTATAAACAAAAGTCAATGTCATTCGGAGCACTTTCTGTCAAGTCTGTCTGTTTGGTTTTTATTGTATTTTTCGTTCACAAATATAAAGATAATCGGTGATAATCTATTCTATTCCTGGTTTCCTTTCTGCTAAAACCCAACAGGTTATGGGCCCAGCACGCTTCCACTTCCACTTTCATCAGAAGAATACGAGGATGGTATGGAGATAGCAGCAATAGCATTGGCAGCACAGAAACAGTTCGGTGATGAGCCACTGACTGTACAGGAGGCCTTGTCTGGAACTGAGAGTGCAGCATGGCATGCAGCTATGATAGAGGAGTATGAATCATTTGAAAAGAATAAAGCGTGGACTCTAACCGAATTACCTGCTGGAAAGAAGGCTGTTAAGTGTAAATGGATATTCAAACGCAAATATGGTACTGATGGCGAATTACTAAGATATAAAGCAAGACTTGTAGCTAAAGGCTTTACACAAAAATATGGAGTTGATTATGAAGAGACATACTCTCCGGTCGTAAGGTACTCTACGATAAGATTATTACTTGCTCTCGCAGTACATTTGGATATGCAGGTGGACCATATGGATGTAAAAACTGCTTTTCGCAATGGTGAATTAAAAGAAACTGTATACATGGAACAGCCAGAAGGATATAAAGTAGATGGTCAAGAGTTAAGTGTATTTAAATTAAACAAAGCGATATATGGGCTGAAGCAAGCTTCAAAAGCATGGTATGACAAGATAGACAAGGCACTCACAGACCTAAAATTTAGAAAATCATTTTGTGAACCTTGTGTTTATCTCAAAAATGATATAAATGGTAATCTAATCATTTTGGCCTTGTATGTAGACGACATATTATTGTTTAGCAGGGAAACAGCTGAAATAAAGAAAATGAAGGAGCAACTGATGAAGACCTTTGAAATGAAAGATCTTGGAAAAGCCACACATATATTAGGAATGCGTTTAAGACAAGAGACAAATAAAATTATCCTTGACCAGAAACACTATGTACAAAAGGTGTTAGAGCAATTCAATATGACAGACTGTAATCCAGTATCAACCCCTCTAGAAACAGGAATAAAGTTTGAGAAGGGAACTGAAGAGAATATTCATGCAAAATACAGAAGCTTGATTGGCTGTATCATGTACATTGCTGTATGTACAAGGCCTGATATAGCTCATACAGCAAGTCTGTTGAGTCAATTCAACAACTGTCATTCTGAAATGCACTGGAAGGCAGCTAAGCGTGTGCTGCGATATTTAAAAGGCACCATGGACTATAACATAGTATATGAAAAATCATCTTTGGCAGTTGCAGGATTTGTTGATGCAGATTGGGCATCAAACCAAATCGACAGGAGATCCTATACAGGGTATGTGTTCAAAATTGGGGATGCTGCAGTATCCTGGGAAAGCCGAAAGCAGCGAACTGTCGCGCTTTCTAGCACCGAGGCAGAGTACATGGCGCTATCCGATGGGGCCAAGGAGGCAAAGTTCATTAGAAGTATGCTTTCTGAGTGTTTAGGTAAAATTTTCACTGTAACCATTTTTAATGATAATCAGTCAGCGCAGAAGCTATGCCGTAACCAAATGTATCATAGCAGGAGTAAACATATTGATATACGGCATCATTTTGTACGGCAGGCTGTGATAGATAAAGTTGTTGAATTAGAATATTTGTCAACTGATTGTATGCCAGCAGATGTCTTAACAAAGTCATTAGGCAAAGAAAAACATTACAAATGCATAAATAATCTTGGTTTGAAAGTTGTTAATTCAATAACTAGTTAGGTAGGTAGGTACTTTACTGTAGTTTAGCAAAAGGTATAAGTATGTATTATTTTGTTTTGTTTCGGTTTGCTATTTACGTGTTTATTGTACCTGTGTTTAAGTATGTAATCTAGAATTATTTTTATTTTTTGTATCCAGCTAGGGAAGATATTGTTTAGATTTTGATGGTAGGTCCTAATCCTATGTTACTAAGTTGTTCAAGAACTGAATTCTGTGTAATATTTTGTGAGGCATTTTGTGTGAACAGAAGATAAGTGAGATGTATTTAGAAGATTGATGATTCATTTATAATGTTTTATCTAAGATTCTAGTATCTAGGATAGGAGGAATATTTTTTTGGTTATGTTATAGGTAGGTAGAAACCTAATTACCTATATTATAGCTCTAGGCACATCTATTTAGGGACTCTAGGGATCTAGGCAGTTTTTTTTATTTATTAACTTTTGTTTAAGGGCAAGTGTTAGAATGGTATAAACAAAAGTCAATGTCATTCGGAGCACTTTTTGTCAAGTCTGTCTGTTTGGTTTTTATTGTATTTTTCGTTCACAAATATAAAGATAATCGGTGATAATCTATTCTATTCCTGGTTTCCTTTCTGCTAAAACCCAACACAACTAAGAAAAATATTAACTTATATTTTGTCACTAACATGAAACGGACATCATTTTCATCAAAGTTGACAATATTTCTTTGTAATTTTCTCTTAAACATAATAAAATAAAAATAAAATAAAAGGGCATTTATTCACCAAGAATTCCTACACACAGTTATAAAGATACAATTGGTAATTTACAAGTTTTGGTATGTATGTAGGTAGACAGGTGAAATGGTCGAGGGCTCAGCTACGCTGCTTTTCAGCCTCGTCATAAAATGTCTGCTGTCGTCACAGCAGGTTTGATCCTCTAAATGCCCTCACCTAAGAATACTCGAATCGCCATGAAATTCGCGCTTGCGATATCTTTCCAAATCGTTCTCAAGCCGCTTTTGCCAATTGCTGCCATTTGGCATTTGGTACAGATTTGAAAGTTTTTTTTTTAATTTTCCCTCAGAATTCCACACACAAGGATTAAAGATACGAGCCATAGTTCCTAGGTAGATGTACGGTGCACCTCCCGCGGCTGTGGCTGCATCCGCCGTCGCCGTCGAAGTTTGAACTCTGCGCCTGCCCGGAGCCAACAGGTGCAATCTGTGTAGGAATTTTGATGTACCTAACTACGAGTAGGTACTTAGTGGCAAAACCCACAGCAAAGCCTTTATGCCTCCTAATTGTGTGAGTTTTGAACTTGAAATTTTATTTCTGAATTGAAAATCAGAGACAGTTTAGTTATATTTGACAGGCCTCATAGCTCAGTTGTAACTCTGCCTTCTGCGCTAGAGGTCGCGGTTTCGATTCCCACACTGGACAAACATTTGTGACTAACACAGATGTTTGTTCTGTGTCTGGGTGTTAAATATATGTATATCTCTAGTCTCTGGTACCCATAGTACAGGCTATGCCTAGTTTGGGATCAGTTGACCGAGTGAATATGTCCGGAATATTTATTTATTTATTTTATTTATATATGGTTCACAAAAACATTTCAAAGACTTACCTACATACTCGTAGCTCTATAGCTCTATAGTATTAGGAATTTTTATCGAACAATCAAGACAGTAATTGTGATAAAAATTATGGTTTGAGTGTAAGGGGAGAAAAAATAGACAAGGTATAGAAAAGTGTTATTTGAAAATTTCGAAGAAAAAAAAAACCAATAGTCGTAGAACAAACTTTATTGCAAATTGGTTTTAGAATAAGCCCCTTTCGGGATAATATACATACTATGAATCGCCTTGTGTAGGTACGATAGGTACTTCTCGATTTATTGCGCGCAGTGTCTAATGGCTATCGACGGGTTATATTAACTGAAGCTCCAGATAGAGATATTAACTACTCTAGATCGCGTGATCAAGCTACTGGCTGTTTGAACTTGAGAATATTTTCCCAAGTTCTAACAGACAATAAAGTCAAAGACAAAGTCAATAGGCGTTTATTTCAATAAAATCACTAGGATCACATAGAAACTAGGTGAAGCTACGCCTGTTCCTCGCGTTCAAGCCTAGAAGAATCAGGCAACAAACACGGCGCGCGTGCCTAACATTTTTATCGCTGATCCTTTTTCAAAAAATAAAATGTAGAGCTTCAGTGTGGTGCCAATAGAACTAGGTGAGGCTCAAAAGTAGGAATAAGGAAAAGTATAAAAAAGGAATAAGCAATCGTAGGAACGAGTGAATTGCCTATTGGATACACTCTTTCAAACGGTATGCAATATGTTTTTTTTTTTTATGTTTTACGTAGGCAAACAGGCTTACGGCCCACCTGATGGTAAGCGGTTACCGTCGCCTATTGACATCTGCAACACCTGGAGCATTGCTAAAGCGTTGCCTGCCCTGGTGAAATCTTTTTGTATATGTCTTTGATATGTCATAAAAAATCGTTTCAAAAAGAGTCTTACCTCTACTGAATTAAGTCAGTTTTGAGTTTGACATTAGAGGAATTCGCTCTATCTGTGGGGGAGGCCATGTTCAGCAGTCAACGTCGGCTGAAATGATGTGTATGTATGATTTGATTTGATTTGAGTACAATACGCACGGCTGGCCTCAAGTCCCCACACTCAGCACGGCAGTCATCCAATACATCTATAATCATGCTCTTACTGCTCGCCCATTAAGGCGAAGATAGCGCTGCTGAATAAATACCGCGCTTGTCACGAGCGGCATTAGCCTCCACTTAACAGGATTAGATAGCTGCGATTTCGTTATGTATTGTAGTAGCGACATTTTGTCTGTTCGATACACTTGCTTGATGATTCAAACAAACAAACAAACAAAAGCTATTCATTGACTTAAAATATTGGACAAGTAAAGGCATAGGCTCCCGAACTAGTAAAAACTGTGTTTCAGGAGCCGGTGGCTTCTCCATGATATCAATTTTACAAATTAGTTCATTTTTCATCAATTTTATTAAATTATATCTTTACGTGAGCATTTGATACAAACGTTTTTAATTAATATATTTTATATATTTTGATGATTTGCGAAGTGATACAGTTTAGGTCATCATCTTTGTATCCTTCTGTGATCGATATAAATTAATGAAACGGTCATTTTAATCATTATTGAGAATTAAATAGCTTTTCCCAAACTTTTTCAAATCAGCTTGATCTTAATACAAATGCTACATCAAGATAATTGTATAAAATAAATAAATATTCCGGACATATCACACACGGTCAGCTGATCCCAAACTAGGCATAGCTTGTACCTACTATGGGTACCAAAGACTGATATACATAATAGATAACGATTTAACACCCAGACACAGAACAAACATCTGTGTTAATCACACAAATATTTGTCCAGTGCGGTAATCGAACCCGCGACCTCTAGCGCAGAATCAAAGTCAAAGTCAAAATCAAAAGGCATTTATTTCAATAAAATCACTAGGATCACTTTGAAACGTCTTAGAAACTAGGTGAAGCTATGCCTGTTCCTCGCGACCAAGCCTAGAAGAATCAGGCAACAAACACGGCTTGGTGCCTATCATTTTTTTCGATGATCCTTTTTCACAAAATGGAATTTAAAGCTTCAGTGTGGTGCCGATCGAACTTGGTGAGGCTCAAAAGAAAAGTCATCTAATTATAATCCCTAATAAATAAGAGCTTATAAAAATGTGAAAAAAAAGAAGACAAATGTGAGCTTCAACAAATGATCTAAGGGCAGCACACGCTACACTTGATGAAATACGTACCTAATGCTTCTATAAAATTGAATAATACTTAAAATATGATGCAAGCAAAAACTGTAAAGACACTGCAAAATGGCATTTTAGCTGTCGAGGGGCAGAGCGACTTCAGGCCATGCGGTTTTATCATTTATATAATCATTTAGTTTATAGTACGCTTTCTTAATAAGATTATTCTTTATGTACACTTTAAATCTTCTAATAGGAAGTTGCGTCGCGTTTACCGGAAGTTTATTATAAAATCTTACCATATTCCCCATAAAAGACCCATTTACTTTTTGTAATCTAAATTTTGGAATGCACAATTTATTTTTGTTTCTTGTGTTAATATTATGCACATCACTTTTTTTCTTAAAGCTAGCCATGTGCTTATGTGTGTACAATAAGTTTTCGTAAATATATTGTGAAGTTACAGTTAAAATGTTAATTTCTTTAAAAAGTTCCCTCAAGGAGTCCCTTGACTTCATTTTATAAATGGCACGTATTGCTCGTTGTTGTAAAACATATATGACTTGGATATCTGCTGCATTCCCCCAGAGAAAGATACCATAGGACATTACACTATGGAAGTAGCTAAAATAAACTAACTAAAATAAATCACCTTGTATACTACGGAACACTGTACTAGAGCTAGTAATACGATAAGTATCTTTTTCTTAAAGGTACCTATCCGAAACTACGCGGTTAGAGAGTCTATGATTTATGTGTAGATAGGATAAAAATCATCAACACCCAAACCGCAATTATTCCGAACGCGTGCAAAATCCCGGCATCAGTTAAATTGGTTCAATCTGCACCTTCTTGCCCGGGGCCTAGATAAATCACCACGCATCGGACGGTCCAACCATAGACTATAATCTTTAGCTAGAACTAGCCAAAGAACTAAGCCAAAAAGATTGGTCACTCATTTCAAGAGCTTAGTTAGAAACTTGTTTGCGCCAGAGGCCTCTCTCGCGTTGAAAATCTGTGACACTTCAAAATGGCTTACGCCCGAATACTGAAACGTCACTTAACTATTTGAGATGGTCTCAATCATTTGAGACGCCGTTATAGTTCATAATTTTATACTCAATTAGAACACCACTTATTTTAAGTGACGTTTCAGTATTCGGGCGTAAAAGCGCTACTTACAGGAGAAACAATCGGTGTCCAACCTGTTAGTTAATTGACGAGAGACATTGCGCAGCTTATTCAAATGATTATTTTGATTTAATAGCGATGACCCGCAATAGGATTATTAAAGACCCTTAAATATGGACTCAGACGGGATTTGAACCCTCACCGAAGCGTGCTTATCGCGTGCGATCAGCAAACGCGGAGGGGCACCAACTCGAGAGGAAACCTCAGAGAATAACTACTTTTATTTATTTTCATTTGGAAAAACAACCTGAACTATGTTACATTATTATGAAATTGGTGTTAATTTTTCATATCTACTCGTATCCTAGTCAAGTACAAAACATGTAAAACATTTGTTTTACATGTTTTGTATGTATTTACCTACTTGTCCATACTCATAGGTAAACATCCTGACTTCATAGCTCCGTGGTCCAAGAAATGGCGTCGTGGCGGCCCGCAGCTCTGATGCATGATTACACAATACCTCCGGTTCAGCACTCATTAATACTCGCGAATTGCGAGTAGAAAACCGAATAAATGGCCTTCAATCGAATGCTTTGGCCAATCGGATATATTCTAAAACACATTAAATTTTATACCATGAGAAAGACCGCGCTCGAAATAGGTACATAGTTAACTTGTAAGGTATTCTCGATAAACAGTCCAGCAAACATCAAAATAACAAAGACGAAGCAAGTCTTTAGGTATCCTCATCATCATCATCATCAGCCTGTAGAAGTCCACTGCTGGACATAGGCCTCCCCTAAAGAGTTCCACGACGAACGGTCTTGAGCCTTCTCCATCCACCGACTTCCCGCAACCTTCACAATGTCGTCGGTCCATCGGGTGGGGGGCCTTCCAACACTGCGTCGCCCGGTTCGTGGTCGCCATTCGAGAACCTTTACTCCCCAACGGTTATCGGTTCTGCGAGCTATATGGCCTGCCCACTGCCACTTCAACTTGCTAATTCTGAGAGCTATGTCGGTAACCTTGGTTCTTCTACGAATTTCCTCATTTCGGATCTTATCACTTTTAGGTATCCTATAGCCACCAAAGTAAAAAAACATGTTGAGGGGTGTCATCATCATCATCATTTCAGCCGTTCGACGTCCACTGCTGAACATGGCCTCCCCCACAGACATAGCAAATTCCATAACATGTGGGGGGATTTGCTCATACTCACCACGCTGGGCATGCGGGTTGGCGAGCGCAGTTAGAGATATCGTTGTTAAAATGAGGGACGCTGCTGCCCATCCCCTAGCTTTTTTTCCTTATTCGCCTCTTACAACATCCGTGGATAGGGATATATGGGGGGCCTATTCGTCAGCCGGGGTCACTACGGCCTCTTCAGCCGGGGCCACTACGGCCTCTTCTTGGTCGCGAGGAACAGGCATAGCTTCACCTAGTTTCTAAGACGTTTCAAAGTGATCCTAGTGATTTTATTGAAATAAATGCCTTTTGACTTTGACTTTGACTTTGACTTCAGCCGGGGCCACCACGGCCTAGTGGAGGGGTGTAGCTAGTAGTAATTCTATGGTTGAGGGATTCTATCATTTGCTAGTCTCCCACTCCCACTAGGCTAATGCGGCTGTAAAATTATCAGTAGGTAACATGGCTTATTTATATCTTGTGGTTTGTTTCCACTCTTCTTGCCAACTTTCTGCCGTCCGCCCGCATTACGTAAGAGAATGATTTATTCAATTTTACAATCAAGGCGAGTCAGAATAGTAATAAATTCATTCTGTCCGCGAACAATAACTGTCGCATCGTTACCCGCGGCAAATCGATACAATCGAATCGAATAGCACCCCTAGCTCTAGCTTCTAACGTTATCGAGTCGCTTGCATGTTCGCAGATTTAACATTAGACCATGATTTTAAAAAGCCTGATAAGTATGCCTGTAGGTCACACAAAAGCGTGCCAGCTACTGGCGTGCGTGGCACTGAATAGAATAGAATATATTTATTTTCTTCAAAAACCAACACCTAATTAAGAATCATCATCATCATCATTTCAGCCGTTCGACGTCCACTGAACATGGCTTCCCCCACAGACAGAGCAAATTCCTTATCATGTGGGGGGATTTGCCCATACTCACCACGCCGGGCATGCGGGTTGGTGAGCGCAGTTAGAGCTATCGTTGTTAAAATGAGGGACGCTGCTGCCCATCCCCTAGCTTTTTTCCCTTAGTCGCCTCTTACGACATCCGTGGATAGGTAGATATGGAGGGGCCTATTCTTCAGCCGGGGCCACCACGGCCTAATTAAGAATAAACAAACAAAAATAAATAAATAAAAATAGGTGTAGGCCGAGCAACAAAATTGGCTCTGCCTCAGCATGAGTTGGTTGGGTAGCAGGCACTGCTAGTAGTTTTTTTAGAGAAGTAGAAGAAGGAAGTCTTAAAGCTGAGGAGTAATCGGTTAGCTTGGTATGGGCATGTCATGAGGAGGGAAGAATGGCATGTGACAAGAAGAGTGTTAGATATGAATGTGGATGGATGTAGGAGTAGAGGTAGGCCAAAGAAAAGATGGATGGACTGTGTGAAAGTGGATATGGTGAAGAAAGGAGTGAGTGTTGAGATGACGACTGATAGAGGGAAATGGAAGAAGAATACATGTTGTGCCGACCTCACATGATGTGGGATAGGGCAGGAAGATGATGAATTTATTTCGGAACAAAAAAATTAGAGGTACATTATAACGATTTGGAAAAACGATGGTAATTGCAATAGTTATAAAAACTGTGGCGCACTGGCGATTGCACTGGCTAGGTTTTATGCGGGGGCTACACTGGTCACACCTGTGCTAGGTACATGCATTTTGTATAGCGACTAGCTATACGCTACGCGACGCGACGTTGCGTTGCGTGAAATCCAATTCTTCCAGCGGACTATTGATGCAGCTCATTTTGCGCATGCAAAACAATCACGCTAAATAATGAGAGAGCGAATACTATAGTGCAAGATGCAGACTAGCTGCCCAGCACTGCGTTGAGAGATTTATTTCGTGAACTCTACCAAGTGAAAGAAGAAAGAAAGAAAGAAAATGTATTCATTTGACCCACAACGCAGTAAGAAGGTAGGTTGGTAGGAAGATACAAAAAAATACTTAAACCTAGTAATACAAAAACACAATAAGAAAACAAAAACATGTAGGTATACCTATATATAGGTATATAGGTGAGGCGGTATGTAGGTTGAGTAGGTATGCGTTGTGTGGGGCAAATGGGTCTTAGTGGCAAAGTGCTTCTTCTTATAGTCGTGTCACTGATTCTTTCTTGGTCATCCTGTATTAGATCAGTGACCAGGTTGAGGTATGGTGGCTCTGAGAAGGGCCTATGACCGTCGATGACAGAATCAATGTAGTGAAAGGATTTAAGTGCGCCTCATAGAGGCTCCTTTCGTGCACAAGTGCTAGCCCTCCCAGATACCTATTCTATTCGAATAAGATGCCAGTATTCGAATAATAGAATGCCGTTGTCATTCGTCGGCTGATACAGTTTCGATGTGGACGTAGTCAGAGTAGAATGTTAGAGATCAAAGATTTTGTAATCCGATGCGCTCTATAGATGAAGTCACCTTCATAAAATAATTGGAAGTCATAAAATATCACAGCTGCCCTGAGCTGGGCCGGCTACGGCTGAAGAAAAGGCCCCTCCATTACTCGTACTATCACACGTGTTTATCATAAGAGCGACTTAGGGAAAAAAAGCTAGGGGATGGACAGCAGCGTTCCCTATCAACAATAGCTTTATCAGCGCTCGCCCCTCGCATGTTAGGCTCATAGGAGATGACTCGCTTGTGGAGTCCAATCTACAGAGCCTTGATCACAGACGGCGTGTGGCCAGACTGTCAGTGTTCTACAAGTACCACTTTGGTGACTGTGCGCAGGATTTGCATGACCTCATCCCTCCCTCCCCCTTCCACTACCGGACAAGCAGACGCACACATTGAAATTGACATCTTTATGACATGTATTTCAAGCAATAAATTTATACTTTGACTTTGACTTTGACAGGTAATTACCACCCTTACCTGGTTGACATACCACAGTGTCGAACCAAACGTTTCTGCTCCACCTTTTTTATAAGCACTGGCAAAGAGTGGAACGATCTGCCAGCGTCTGTTTTCCCGGATGAGTACAATCTAGGAGTCTTCAAATCTAGAGTGAATAAGTTCCTTCTGGTAAAGCGTGCTCCATCTTAGGCCACATCTCACTTGCAAAAGTGAGATGGTGGTCAAACGCCTAACCATCATCAATAAAAAAAATAAAAAATAAAAATGTCCAGGGTGGTGAGTATGGGCCGTAGAAGGTCGGTCGCGCTGGGAATCTATGGACTATGGGCCCATGATCAGCAGTGGACGTTCTACGGCTGAAATGATGATGATGATGAACCGAGTATTTATACAAAGGTTCAGATTTGAGAGACAACTTTTTTTTTTTAATTTCTATTGCACTTTCCTTGTCTCTGATCATCAAACGTTCAGCACTAGGTACAGAACCCCATAGGAATTTTCACAAAAACAGAATGCGCCTTTTCAACGAATAAATTCCACCGTTCGTTTTCTAGCAACGATTCCCGCCTACAACTAAGGAAAATGTCGTGAGTTTGTTTATTTATCATTACACATTCATTCAAATAGGTGTGGTTTTAGGTCCGTCCGAAGCCGATACATTTGTTATGAAATCCAGCGCTGACGGGAATTGAGTGTTGAATCGATTATTCTACTGTAAGTAATGCCACGCTCCCGGCTTTTGTAAATAAACCGGGTTTGTTACATCGATCTATTCGATTATTTATATTTATAACGATTGGCGGCGTTTCTACTTCTAGTCTATTTATTTATTTATTTATACTTTCACACTTAAACTTAGTGTAAGGAGGACTTAATGCTAAAGCATTTTCTACCAGTCATCCTGGGCGTGCAAAAGAAGATGGTGAGGCGTGACAATTAAACTAAACTTAGAAATAGCTTACCTATTTAAATAGTTTACCTACTTAAATAGTTTACCTACTTAGTTATAGTGATATATATATACGTATGTACGCACAAGTACCCACGTAGGTATATAAAGTCTAGATGATATAAAACCGATATTTTGTAATTTATACCTCGATTGTAAAATCTACAGTAAGAAAATACGCAAGTGTGATTGGAAGTCTTAAAAAATTGCGGGGAAGTTTGCGGGTTCAAATCTCGTCCGAGTCGTTTTTTTTTGGATATTATAAAAAATCATAGTATTCCTTTAGCTAATTGTTATTCTGGGCTATCACTATGAAAATAAATGAAAGGTGCCTAATCTAAGGTGGTAGTCAGAGGCGCGTCCTACATTTTTACAATACTGAGTATTCCATACGTGATAGGCTGCAAGCCTATCACTGTTTAAGAATACTTACTGGTTTTCGCACGATGTTTTCCTTCACAGTTTTAAGCCACGTGCTTAAAACTGTGAAGGAAAACATCGTGTTAATGCGCACTTAATTTTTCGAATATTATAAAAATTCATTGGTGCACGATCGGGTTCGAGCCCACGAGTTTGGGCTACTAGCCCTCTAGCCTCCCCACTAGCCCAACGCGGCTTTTGTTCTGTCCTAATGTGCCGTTACAAAATCAACTTTTCCTATCTTTATTGAAGAAATATCTATATTTTTTTTTATACTACTGAGTTGGCAATCAAGCTTACGGCCCACCTGAAGGTAAGCGATTACCGTAGCCTATGAGCGCCTGCAATACCAGAGGCATCACGCACGCGTTGCCGACCCCGAACCCCCTCCCCCCTAAAGAGCTCTGGCAACCTTACTCACCGCAGGAACACAACACTATTTGAAACAAATAATGTTGTGTTTTGGCTTTGTGTGATTTGGCTACGATCTTCTGTAAGGCGGAGGTACCCCCCAGGCGATCGGCTCCAATTCAGAACGAGAAAATCGCAATGTGCCCTACCTCCTCAAGGCTATTGCAAAATCGCCTCTAAAAACCTAACACAACCTAATAATATTAATGCAAAGCCCCCACTAACGGCTAGGTGGGTTAAATAAACAGGTATGACCTCATATCTCGCGATACCATCGACCACATTTTATTCAAGGAAACCCAAGCACCATTAGTACATAGTACCTAGGTACTAGAACAATGGCCGCGTGTATTTAAATAATATCAGTTAACAAAAGCCCAAGCATGCCGAAGTCTTGTTATCATTAAAACAGTGCATCGTGTACAGGGGGATTCGTTGGGCATCGGTCGCAAGATGGATGGTATCCATCATTCTTCATAATAATAAATAATAAATATTCCGGACATATCACACACGGTCAACTTATCCCAAACTAGGCATAGCCTGTACTATGGGTACCAGAGACTGATATACATAATAGATATATATTTTAACACCCAGACACAGAACAAACATCTGTGTTAGTCACAAATGTTTGTCCAGCGCGGGAATCGAACCCGCGACCTCTAGCGCAGAAGGCAGAGTTACTACCAACTGAGCTATGAGGCCAGGCTATGATGCCAGTCATGAAAAAAGTCTTCATGATCGAAAAGATTAATCGAGCTCAACACAAACTAGCTTCCGCACGCGGCTTTACTCGTGTGGTACCTACATAAAAAGTAGTAGCCTGTAGGTATACTATTCTAGGTAAAGAACTCTTTATATTCCAGTTTCAATGAAATCGGTTGAGCCGTTACGGCGTGATTGAATAACAAACATCCAAACTTTTGATTTTTTAGGAGGTAGGGCACAGCGAGATTTTCTCGTTCTGAATTGGAGCAGCCTGTCTGGGGAGGTGCCTCCGCCTTACAGAAGATCGCAGCCAAATAACATTATTTGTTTCAAATAGTGTTGTGTTCCTGCGGTGAGTAAGGTTGCCAGAGCTCTTTAGGGGGGAAGGGGGTTCGGGGTCGGCAACGCGTGCGTGATGCCTCTGGTATTGCAAGCGCTCATAGGCTACGGTAACCACTTACCATCAGGTGGGCCGTAAGTTTGTTTGCCACCTCTGTTGTATAAAAAAATAATATATATATATATATATATAATATTAGTTCGATAGGATTGTACGATGCGAAAGTTTGTGAGGATGTCTGGATGTTAAGATGTTTGAATGTTTGTGGTCCAATCACGCCCAAACGGCCGAACGGATTGCATGCCCTAGTCCAGCAGGGCTATTTTAAAATTTAAACATCGAAAACGGAATGAACATCACCGATATTTAGATCTCTTGGTTTAGAGCTGGGATGAAAAAAGCTGACGTCTCCGATTGGAAATCTTTCCGATGCTTTAAAATAGCCGTACAGGCCCAGTGAACCACCCTGTCCCTATGTATCTGATGCATTATTTATGTGCCGATATAACGGAGCAGGGGTAATCTGCGCCGGGTCCAGGAAGGAGCTTCTTCGCGGCGACAAAGAAACTATTGTGCTGATTCCATTCCAATAATTTATTCAGCAAATAAACCGGCCACGAATTTACATGTCAATTGAATGCAACCTGCATAGCACATTGCGTTAGCTAAAAGCACGAAGGAGAGTCTGCGAGGCGCACTTTAATTATTTCTTGTTCTTTTAAAAACAGTTTAAAGCTGTGTTCAAACGGGGTGCGATATGTCATCTTCATCATCAGCCTGTAGAAGCCTGCTTAGCTTCGTCTCTGGTGAAAGGTTACGGTCACTAAGATCTGCACTTGCCTATCACAATCACAAGACTGCAGCTTTCAGGGTAGTTTCAGATATGCGGCAACGAAGTGCTGGAATAATATTCCTCCCCCTATTCGCAATGTTAGCACTAAATACACATTTAAATTAAAGCTTAAAAAGTTTTTATTGCAAAAGCAAATAGAGGGTGTTCCCAAGCACTTCGTACGCCAAAAATAGACAAAAATATTGTAAGCTCTTTTTGTTCATTATTATTATTATATTTTTTCGCACTATTGTCATTAATTTATTGTATTTCATATTTTGTAATCATTGATAGCAAACTACACAATCACAACAACACAAATTCACATCTAGGTACCTACGTATTGTTCGTTTGTACTCGCTCTGCTCGCTCTCGATCAGGTTTTGGCTGAAAATCAGTGTTTTTGCTTTTAAGCAAAATATTTCACTGAGCCATAGCCTATTTGTCGTACTGCAGCACACGCAAACTTGCCTACTATAAGATACCTACTTAAAAAAAATGCTCTTTTGATTATTTATACCCACCTATTGTATGTACTTTGGTTTAAAATTGTTTATCTATGTTAATTGTGTGTGTCTGTAGTGCCAAATAATTTATCTATCTATCTATCTAGTTAGAAGTCCACTGCTGGACGTAATTCTCCTCGCAAATGTCTTACTACTAATATAAATGCGAAAGTTGTGTGCGAAAGGAGCCTCTAAGGGGCGCAATTTAATCCTTTCAGTACACTGATTCTTTCACCGACGGTCTTAGGCCCTTTTACCTCAACCTGGTCACTGACCTTATACGACAAGCAAGCAATGCGAAAGTTTGGATGGATGGATGTTTGTAACTCAATCACGCCAGAACAGCTGAACGGATCTGGATGAAATATGGCACAGAGATAGATTATAGTCTGGAATAGCACATTATGCTTCTACTTCTTATCGAGTACCATGCGTGCGAAGCTGCGGGAGCTAGCTAGTCTAATATACGTTATTTCAAGTCAATTTTGGGTTTGACATGTGAAGGCGTAGGTACTTACTTTTCAATCTTACAGCTCAAGGAAGGAAGTGATGCTTTGTTTGAAATTTTTATCTCAGTATTCTCGATCTTCTTTACGTAGACTGGATCAAAAAAAGGTCACTTGGCATCGTCAAGTATACACGGTATCAGTTCGTTTCGTATCTCGCAGATAAGCTGGTGCAGTTACAAGTAAAGTAAGGGCACATCGATCATGATTAAATTCTGCGCCGTAGAGACATTTCTCTGTTGCACTGCAGAATTTGCTGTTTGCGTAGAATATTTTGTCATCATCATCATCAACTGTAAGACGTCCACTGCTGAACATGACCCCACAGATGCCAGAGCGAATTCCTATCATGTAGGGGATTTTCCCATACCCACCACAGTGGGCACGCCGGTTGGCGAGCGCAGTTAGCTGTGAAAATAGGGGACGCTCCTGCCGGTCCCCTAGCTTTTTTCCGTCAGTCGCCTCTTTCGACATCCACGGATAGGTAGATATGGAGTGGTATTCTTCAGCAGGGACGAATATCTTAGTAAAATAACAAAATACGAAGGTTTTTGAGGTGTGTCGGCAAATACCTACATTTTAGTGCAGGCAACAGTAACTGATTACTTCCGGACGAAACATACACTTTTTAGCATTTTTTGATACTTGCACACTTTGATTATCATACTTAGATTTCATTTAATTGGTAACCCACGATTGAAGTCTGGACACGGCCACTAGCTAGCTATACCATCTCTCCTATAAATAGGCATATATTTTGATCCTTAAAGACTTTTTCTTTTGTTCCAGGCCGTTTTGACTAACTCAACTTGGAACCTCGTATAGAAGACAAACTATCACAGACGGGGTCTCAGCGACCATCATTCAACCACTCTAGTTGAACCTCAGTTTTGAAGTCTCAGTCCCAGTGAGGGTCTCGGCGTGGCAGTCTGACTTGTGTTCCGTTGGAGATATTGACCAGCTTTGCCGGAGCCTCGGTTTAGAAGAGTCCCATCCTCGGTGAGGGTCTTGGCGGTCTGGTCAGTGTTTCGTTTCTTACTGGCCTGCTAAGTCCCAAGCCGCGGTGGGCCGTGTCAACACATCAATGAACTATCAATGGCAGATGTTAGTTTATAAGGCTTAGGGTACTTTCACAATGAAACCACGAACACGTTATTTAAAGAAACAGTATTTTACGTCAGTTTGGATTTTTTTTAAATTAATAATTGGACATTTTTATGTATTTTTTCGCTAAAATTCTTTCTTTTTGTTGAATAACCTTTGAAGTTTGTAAGAATAACCCCTTTTCGAGATGATATACCAACATTTTATAAAAAATAAATATTTTATTTCGGACAACAAATGGATCCATAGTTTGTTAGTAAATGCAATGTTATGAATCACCTTGTTATTTTTGGGGTGTGAAATGTAGATACATTGCGATTTGATTTTAACGAACTAATCAATTGTAGACACAACCTGTGTTCCAAGACAAAGTCGCCTGCGCTAAGATGAAATAAACGTAGACATGCACACAACAAAACTAAATAAATATGTTCCTACAAGTTGTCAATTTTTAACTTCACTGTGTACATTCTTCAATCAATCAATCAAAGTAATTTAGTTTTTTTTTCATCAACTGTATTGTGGCATCATTTTTAAAATTATGAAATATATACATCTAAGTGCAAGCGACTGTCATTATTCATCATTTCAGCCCTACGACGTCCACTGCTGAGCATGGCCTCCCCCACAGACAGAGCTAAATTATTTATCATGTGGGGGATTTGCCCATACTCACCACGCTGGGCATGCGGGTTGGCGAGCGCAGTTAGAGCTATCGTTGTTAAAATGAGGGACGCTGCTGCCCATCCCCTAGCATTTTCACCTTAGTCGCCTCTTACGACATCCGCGGATAGGTAGATATGGAGGGGCCTATTCTTCAGCCGGGGCCACCACGGCCAAGCGACTGTACCTGAGTACAAATATCGCTAATTGTTCCATACAATGCCATTAAAGTTAATTAACCTGATGAGATGTGCGTCTGACTGTCTGAATGGAGACGTTGTTACTGGTCACGAGTTCATTACCAAATGTGTACGAGTACTTGCTTACATTGTAATATTGTGTACGTCATCATCATCATCTTCCTGCCCTTATCTCGCATCATGTGGCACAATATGTATAATCGAAAAAAATGATAGGCACCAAGCCGTTTCTTGCCTGTTTCTTCTAGGCTTGGTCACGAAGAACAGGCGTTGCTTCACCTAGTTTCTAAGTCGTTTCAAAGTGATCCTAGTGATTTTATTGAAATAAACATCTGACTTTTGATCTACCAACACACCAAATGTGCACATTAACATAGAAAAATTTATGGATAGTATCCACTCTTCTAGTCACATGGCATTCTTCCCTCCGCATGACATAACTGACATATATTATGTTAATTATGAATGTCGAAGGATATAAGGGGAGAGGTAGACCAAAGATAAGATGGATAGATTGTGTGAAAGATGACATTAGTAAGAAAGGAGTGGATACTGATATGACGGCTGATAGAGGGGAGTGGAAGAGAAAAACATGCTGTGCCGACCCACATGAAGTGGGATGAGGGCAGGGAGATAATGATAGTATCCATTGGATACTCAGGTGATGTTTCTTTCTTTCTAAATGCTATTTCTTGATGTAACACAACTAGGGCTTGCAAATATTCGAAACTGTAGTATTCTATCATTTTTGGGTTGGTATTCGAATATTATTCGAAACTAGTTTTTATTGCGGAAAATCATCAAAAAAACTGCGTAGGAATGCTCTAAAAGGGCTAACGATAAACCCTGGTTATCAAAACCACCAAATATTTAAAAAAAGTTTACTTTAAATTAAATCCGAAAATTTGGATAATGAAGTCATTTCCCGTCTAATCATTATGAAAGTGCAGATTCATGAAAGCCTTTAATGGTTTAAAAACTAAAATTACCTACTTTCAGGAAGTATCAATTCTTCAGATTATGGCTTTTTCGCATACTTGAAATTATTCGAATCACGCTATTACAAATATTCAAATTAAGAAATCTTCGATTGCAAGCCCTAAACACAACACACCGTCTGTATTCTGAGACCACATCACTATGAACCGATTTTGATCAAAGGTGTGAAGGCTTAAATCCTAAGACACAGGCTACTTTATGAGGCGCACTTTACTACACTGATTCTTTCACCGGTCATAGGCCCTTTTCAGGGCCACCACACCTTAACCTGGTCACTGACCTAATGCAGGATGATCAAGAAATAATCAGTGACACGATAAGCAAGCATTAGAGAGCGCGATCCAAGCCGCGGGCAGCCGCTGGTGCTAACTCTTCAGGAAAAGTGTCGCCGCAGAGCTGGGGTTTCGAAGCGGCATGTGCCTTCAGTCATGCAATGCCCTTGGAAATCCCAAACATGTTGGCGACGTCTATACAACAAGCAGCAACGAAGAAAAATTAACCCTATTTTGTATGTTACCTAAAAGTTTGCTGGGAAAACTCTTTTTAGGGTTAAGCTCGCCTTTGTACATGTTTTTTTTTTTTTTTTTTTTTTTTTTTTTTTTAATTACGCACATATTCACACGGTCAACTGATCCCAAACTAGGCATAGCCTGTACTATGAGTACCAGAGACTGATATACATAATAGATATATATTAAACACCCAGACACAGAACAAACATCTGTGTTCATCACACAAATGTTTGTCCAGTGCGGGGATCGAACCCGCGACCTCTAGCGCAGAAGGCAGAGTTACTACCAACTGAGCTATGAGGCCAGTCCACATGTCCTACCATTCAGTTTATTTTTTATGTGTTTTCTGTGTACAATAAATAATAAAAAATATCTTAAGTGCAAGCTGATTTTCAATGTAGCCTCTTGGCTAGGATAATATTATACTGTATGCTAGAGCTAGATTATTATTAAGATTAGTGCCATTGGAGTCAATTCTGTTGTTAAATTGTTTTATTATCCTGTACTAACTTATTTTTTGGTATGATCGTCGTTTCTTGCCTATTTGTAGTGTATTTACCTAAGTACTACATTGTCCTCTGTGTGCTGTTTTTATGTGTGTTCAAAATTTAGTTTCTCTTTGTACAGGCTTACTAGGATGATTATCTAATAAAACAAAAGCATTGAGTAAATTTATCTTTAATTCTACTCAATCCCAGCTGTCGCTTTCTTTGAATGCCGACACGCATTTTGATTCTCCTTTACTATCAAATCGTTCTATTACTATACCTTTCTCTTCCTGTCTGTTAACCTTCTTCCGTTCTCCCTTGTCAATGATTTTATCTTTTCTCTCCTTCTTTCCTTCCGTCTTTTCTACTGTTTTATCTTTTTTCTCCTTCTGACCTTTCCGCTCCCCCTCGGTGTCGGATGTTTCCGTGCCTTTCCGCCGTCCGTTCGTCGCCGTCTTCTTCAGTGCTCCGTCGGAATTCGATCGGGTGTGTTCGGTCTTCTTCGGCGGCGGTTCGGATTCATCAACCTGTGGATTGTCAATGCGTTATTTCAGGATTAAAATGGTATTTGGGTAAGTGATTGCCCGTCTGAACGTAAGTTTACATTCATGTCTTAAGAGCTGTTGCGGACCGCAAACGACTTGCGGATGTCAGTGAAATTGATTCCAAAGTGATCCTTACGTGTAATGAACAAAGTTAGTTTTGAGTTTGATATTTGAGGGTTTTGAGTGTTCAACGATATCGCCAGCCCCTCAAATTCCAACTCAAAACTGACTTTATTCAGTACACGGAAGAGTCATTTTAAAATAGATTTAAAACATGTTTTAAAGGACATATCACACGCAGATTAAATACGGCTTAAGTTTTTCAGATTTAAGCACTCATGTCATGACACCTACTACCTACTAGAGAGATGAGCATAAACGTGCACAGTAAAGACTAAAAATACTCAACACATTAAATTGGTGTTTTTGGTCTAAAACGAGGTGAACAGGGCTGAACACCGAAAAAAAAGGTCCTATTTTGATAAAAACAATTGGAAACTAGGTACATCATTCGTTTCCTTACACCTTTTACTCATAAAATTTATTTCTAGTGATTTCTAATCTATTAAAAAAACAAGGATTCTTCTCTAAATAAAAATATAAAGCATGCACAAAATTGCATCGTTGATCTAAATAATGTGATGTCCAAAATACAATTTATCTAACATCAATTTTGGTAACGACAATTCTAGGACAATTTTATTGAAACTCACCTATCCGGCCAAACTTCGTGAGCGAGGATCAAATGAGAAAAAAAAAACTATGTAACTATGATTGAGTATAGATAGAAGTATTTAAAATCTAAAACTTTAATGAATTTATGCCACGTCGATAGCAGTACAAAGATGAAAATATCAATTGAAGTATCTCTGCAAATTAATGTTATACAAGTTCCGTTACTAGTGTACTATCCCGGAAGAGTATTTTAAATACTATCAACAAAAATAAAAATAAAAGCGAAAAAACTCAATATATTTTTATATTTTCCCGTATTTTTATGGAATAAGCCCCTTTTGGAATAGATAATTAATTACCTTGTATGATGATTGCTAACTTAAGTAGATATATATAAATCTAAAACACTAATTTACAAAGTGGCCCACAACAAAAGCAGCAAAAAGAATTAATATCAATTTAATTATATGTATTTTATGAATTTTACAGTGAAACCAATACGTCTTATGGATACCATTAAATATAAATGCTTAATGCCTAATTTCATTAGATTTTCTAACCATAAAATGGCAAGAAAATCGCAGGCTAAACTCCGCCAGGCGATAGTGGCGTACATATTATGTTTGCAATGAAGCTATAAAAAAAAACTCGATGATATGCGATGATCGTATATTTAGGTTATACGTTTCGACTTTATATCTCGTTTCGAGAAATTAAGCATAATGATTGCTAGCAATATTATTTTACAAGACATTGTCAAAAGCAATAGGATCATAGCGAAGTATTCTCGAGGAAAAATTCAAAATAACCATGAACCTTATTCTACTCTTTAAACTCTCGTATAAACAAAATTTATTTATTTATTTATTTAGAATACAGTATAACATCATAACAGATTGTTTTTTTATCCCTAAGGCGATGCCATATGTTGTTAGTAGGTACATTATAATAAATAGGTACAATTAGATAGGTACTAATCGAAACATTTCGTTTCTGTCACTATCTGCGCAAGTTGTTGCAGCTAAAATGGTTGATTTTAGCTGCAACTTCTTTCAGTACCTAATAAGTCCAAAATGTACCTAATACAAGGCCTAGCCGAACCGGTAAATTAAGGAGATTACAGGCCTATTGAGATATTCGCTGTCAGTGTGGGTAGCGAATAGTATGAAAAATTATTTTCGCTGGGGATTTGAATAACTTTCGCGATTAGCGTGAAATTCCGTGCCACAGCAAAAAAAATCGGACTTATCTCCATATAACGTTTTACCATTATCCTTTGATTTTATACAATATCAAAGTTCAGTAAGCACAAGTTCTTCGCAAAAAGGTTTCAACGATGAATACAGAGTATCCTTACTTGAAACACGCCAGATGAGGTTCTCTTCCTGGCTTGGACGACGGGCGGTGACGTCACAGCCGTTACGCTGCTGCTAGTATCACGCGGCACTTTTTCCGGGACTTGGGATGAGCTCGCACTCGGGATTTTAGGCACTGGCGCTATGGAAAATGTAAAGTCAGTTCGTATGACTTGATGGCCAATTCGGGAGACGATAATGAACGGCCAGATAAATTACAATAACATCAATGTCAAATGATTATAATTTTAAAAATGTCTGAACTCGTCGAAGCAAGTGAGGCTCGAAAGTCGTCAAGCGATTATATATTTGACAGACTCTCTGGCAATCAAAGAGTGGTCGCGAATTATCAGGCTGCGCAATATCGGACTGCGTATTCGGGTCGCACAGTATAAAGACCCGTCAACTCTGGTGACGGAGAGTGTCTCCCGAGGGCCTACAACGTGCCGTCGGCATCGTGCGGCTTAAAAAGTTTAACGTTTTCTAAGAGCGTTTTCAAACCTAACGATATTATCGTCAATCGTCACGATAGACCAAAGCCAACAAACAGTATCAGGACAGTGTGAAGGGAGAATTCATTTTCCATACGTTAGCTTCCCCATTAGCCATCGTTGTGTCGTGTGCCGTAATGATAAACGATAATATCTTCAGGTGTGAAAACGCTCTTAAATTATAAATGATGTCTTAGAGGTGTTAAGATGTGCATTTTATAAATAATAAACTTACCCGGATGACTCTTCACTTCAAGTGAATTCCTGAAACAAAAAAAACGTTTTGGGTCTAGATCTTCAGACATCCAGAATACACAAAGTGACTCATACATAATATGTATACTATCCCGAGAGGGGCTTATACTATACTCAATAAGCAAAAAAGTTTGTTCTACGACTTTTGGAAATTCAAAAATTTCATTGTAAAAAATTAGCTATGCAAAAATTCTGCTTGAGATCAAATCAGTTTAAAAAAAACACAATTTTAGGTAGCAATCTTGATGTAGAACTTCTCTTTCGTTTAATAATTCGTAAAGACCCACTAATTTCGGGAAAAAATATTTTTTTATCGAAAATATTGTTTATTTATTCTAATATTTTTTCTTTTTGTTGAAAATAAAAAACCCCTTTACGGGATAGTATGCATTTATGAATTACCTTTTATATAAGAAAGAAAGAAAGAAAATTTGTTTATTTGACCCACAACGCAGTAAGTAGGTAGGTAGGTAGGTACAAAGAAAAATACTTATAAGTAATACAAAGACACACATAGGAAAACAAAAACATGTAGATAGGTGACGTGGTAGGTAAGCTGAGTAGGTATGCGTTGTAGGTATATAAAAAAACTTATTTAAAGAAATTAATTCCTAAACTGTAAACTTCGCTCTATTTTTCAACGAAAACAAGACCGCATTTTTTATATCGCCTCGGCCGTGTCGTTCTCTTTAATTGGTGTCTCGTGCCTAATTGTAGGTGTGATACCGTCCGTATTCACCTGTCTGAGATACACAACCCTTACATTACTTCGAGATCACGACTGAGACTTGGCTCTACTTTGATTCCACATACGTCGAAGTTGTTGGCGAAAGCTAATTTAGTTCCAATCAAAAGGTTTAGATCTTCAATGATTTTCGATGAAGAAACCACCAAGAAACCACGGCTTGGTGAATACGTTGCAGAAGATTGTTGTCAAAAGCGTTTAATTGCTTTAAGTAATTTAGTAAAATTCAATTCAATAACTTTATTTCAGGCAAACAATAGAAGAACACAACAGATGGAATTTTAATATTCTACGGCCCATACACAAATATATACCTTTAAGACTAACATAGATACATATAAATAACACTATTAAAATTCAATTGCCACGTTAAAACTGCGACGTGGGACGCAAAATATCCGGGGCAGTCGGTATCAGCCCGCGGAAGCGACGGAACACAACACCTTTCGGCCAGGGATCTTTTAAGTAGATCGAAAGATGTTCGGTCGGCACCCTCACCACAAAGGAGTTGAAACTGAGTTTGTGGCGAGACTCCAACCGTTCGACCCTTAAGCTGATCTTGGTCTTCACGCCAATACAGTCTTCGAATACGCTAAGAGCTCTCACTCTTTTAAATGCCTATGTACACGAGGTCCAACATGTCGACATCTTTAATGATAAAATTTGTACTATATTTAATTCGCTAAGAGTATTTTTAAGTTTTAATTTTAGACAGTAGGCACTTTGGTATATACTGTAAGCTTGCTGTTTTAACTGAAATAAATAATTCTAATTCTAATTCCGTAGATTCCTTTTAAAATACCAATTTACCTACCAACGGAGGCTGTTAAAGAACATTCATTTCATAAATAAATCAATTTCACAAGATGGCGCAAAAGTGGAATCCCAGAAAAAGCACACAGCACCGCATACGCGCGGCAAATATGCACTGGGAACGTCTGTCGGCATAAAATTATAGGGTTTTTATTAATATTGCCGCGTAAAGTTAACGTAACTGAGTCAACGCTTGAACAAGGTACATTTATCAAACCACCGGGCCTTATAAGGGGTACGGCGCGCCTGTGACTATGACACTAGAATACTGTTTGATTGACTTGTAACTTTATGTTTTTTATAATCATAATCATCATCATCTTTTCAGCTGTAGGACGTCCACTGCTGAAGATAGGCCGCCCCCAGAGATTTCCAGTGCGACCTTGTCAGGCCTGCACCTAAGCAATCATTTGGTGGGATTTTCTCATATGCTATATAAGCCCCTAAAAGTCCAAACACAAAAGAGACGTTTCATCAATATATGGAGCCTGGGCCTGCACTGTGTACACTACTCTAAAATATGGCTAAGCAATAAAGTAAACGTATTTAATTGGTTATTTTATTTAAATTGACTTCGTTCTAAGTTACTATAAGATTTTCTTCGACAAAGAGAGCAACACACAGCGCTACAAAAATATGGCGGATGGACGTGCGTGAAATGTCATTTTGACAACCTACATTTATCTGACAAAACAAAAACATCAAATCAAACAACATGACATGAAAAATATGTCAATGTCATGTCAAACGCCAATTATAAACCAACATGGCGGCCTTCAAATAGTGTTCACATAGTAAAAAACTTACCAGAAGAACTATTCTTGTACCATCGCATTTGTCTTCAAATTAATAAAATTGTATTTTTCTTGTAATCTCCTATTTTTTCCTTGATTTATATAAAAAGCCTATATGCCTTTTTATCAAGCGTAGCCGCTCAAGCTAGTAAATCTTTAAAAGCGCGCGCCTAATCACATTTTTTTTTTTCGCAACGATGCGCCCCGTATTCTGCCCTACAAAGCCGCTCGCCACATTTAGTTTTCAGCTTTGCTCATCATACTAACAATATACCCTAAGGTCGATGGTAATGTACCAAGATGCCGCCGCCATAAAAGGGCTCCATTTACACTGCCAGCCGTCTAACTGGACGTCAGATCGCATCATACGTGTACGTACAACATGCGGCCGAATGATAGGACTCTGTACTCAGTAGCGGTGAGGCCGGAGAGCAATGTAAAGAATTTGAAGTAGGTTTGTTAGAGTAGAGTTTACTAAAGAATTTATTTTTGTTATTTTAGTTATTCTTCTCTATCAAGCCTAGAACAACAGTGCTACTGTGCACTACACCACTCTTTTAACAATTTGATTTCACTAGTTTGGATTTGTTTTTGTACCACGCACGAACTTTTCGATGTATTTGGAGTGTATTGAAAAAGATCTCCATAAAAATTGTTTAACCGTGATTCAATTTTTTTATTTGTTTTAGTCCAGAAGCTTTTTTCAAACTTTTTTTTAAATATTATTTATTATTCTATTATTTTTTATACACTTATCATTGTTCAGGGAGCGAAGAAAATGTTCGCCTTGATCGGCAATGCGTACCAAGTAGGCCAAGGAACGAATTCAATGAAAAAAATTAAAATGAATGTTGCTTTTAATAATAATATTTTATGTATATTTACAAGAGATACACGTTCGCTAAAAATTATTTGAGAGAGATTTGGGATATTTACAATGATTTGTGAGTTTATTTTGTAAATAAATCATGCTAAATATTCCGTTTTTAGTGAAAATTATGTTCATAACTATTATAGTTTCAAAAATTATATAGGTACCTAGAGCTACACGGTTATATCATTTGTATTACCAGTTGAACTATTCAGTAGTACTACTGATCCGGAGCGATAAATCGGTCTTTATAGCTTTTGATTCGAATATGGTAATAGAAAATTTTGTTTCACCAGCACCTGCTTTATAAAACGTATTTAAACTCAGCGATTAAAACTCTTAACGGTCTCTCGTAGACCTCCGGGGCGCGTTAGATGTAATTGGTGAAATCGCCGCGACATGTTGCCCAGCTGTTTTAAATCTGGCCGTGTCTGATACAGACTGAACCCGACCTCTGGACACAGGCGTAGAGAAGAGCTGGTACACTTCACCCAAAAAAACTTTAAACCATTATTTCTTTGACCTCGCTTCTTCTTCTTGTCGTGTCACTGATTCTTTCTTGGTCATCCTGTATTAGGTCAGTGACGATGAAAAAGTCACTGTTACCTCACTCCTATTGCGTAACTGAACTGGCATTCATAATCAGTTTCAACTGTGTGAATAAAATTGTTTTTATCATTTTGTTACTGTCAAACCACAACGGGAGCTTGACAGTTGACTAAAACAATTAGGGAGCAGATTAGCCAGTTTAAATCTCCACTATAATCTGTAGATCACTTTTTCAATTCAGACAGTTATTTTTCGCACAAACTATGCCAAAAAGTCATTCTTAGCGCTTGAGCTTGATGTTTACTGAACTCCTTAGGAGTGTCAATGCGTTTTAGGCGAGAATCTTTTGCCTAGAGTGTGCCAGCTATTCTCTCCGCTGTGGTCCACAGCTACAAGAGCGAGCGATACCGTCTTTTAGTGTTAATTTACTTAAGACTACGTTTATAGGCAGTTAACAGTTCTTTGTGGGTATTGCTCTTGATCGTTCCGACGATGTGATTAACTGCCAGTTTGTTTGTGTAAAGTAGCGGTCAACCGACGGGGCTCGAAGGCCTCCATCATAGCTTAAGCCATGTTCAAACTGCATGCGATATGTCATCTAATCATCATCATCTGCTGAACTCCACTGGTGAATTCCACTGCTGAACATAGCACCAAGGTCACCGACATAGCTCTCAGAATTAGCAAGTTGAAGTGGCAGTGGGCAGGCCATATAGCTCGCAGAACCGATAACCGTTGGGGAGTAAAGGTTCACGAATGGCGACCACGAACCGGGCGACGCAGTGTTGGAAGGCCCCCCACCCGATGGACCGATGACATTGTAAAGGTTGCGGGAAGTTGGTGGATGGAAAGGGCTCAAGACCGTTCGTCGTGGAACTTTTTGGGGGAGGCCTATGTCCAGCAGGAGGACTTCTACAGGTTGTTGATGATGATGATGAAATATTAAGTAACGTAAACCTGCAGAAACATCTAAATCACTTCATTTGCACATAATTGAATAATATCTTCGGGAATGTCGTCATAAATTACCAGTTCTCACTTCTACCGTACACGGATTACTGGTTAAGATGAAACTCGGTTTAATTAAGATCCGGCGTGAGCGTGTCGGAAATACGTGGAAGCGATCTAGACGGTATGCTGCGAGGCAGAGAACTGAATAGTTAAGTAGTAAGCTTCAATAAAAAGTAGGTACAGAAATGAAGATTCGCTTTGTGTCATTTCATACTCATTAATTCGTACCGCGTGGCACCATTTTGGGGTAGGTATTGCTGTCAAAACCCTCGTACCGCGTGGCGCCGTTTTGGGGTATTTCTGTGGAAACCCAGGTCAATTGCAACCCACATTTGATTTTCATATTTATAATTGAAATACTTTTCTGCTTGAAATGCGTTTCGCTTTACCATACGGACGCGAATAACTAAATTGCAGATTTTCTCCCAAATTTGAATTTTGCGGGTTCTGGCCGAAAGGAGTCGTAAGCAGAAAGTTCATCGGAAGCCTGATCCGAGACTCCGCGCGCACGTCATCAGCAACGTCTAGGAAATAATTTTAATAGATAGAGTATAAAGTATTATGTATGTAAGTTTTAAGGTATATCCTATGTTGCTATGGACCTTGTTTATAAACATATTAACTGCACACGACAAGCAAGCAAGTTGCCTGAAATAAAGTTTATTATTATTAAAATCATGCTTTGGTATATATTTAAAAAATATTATTTTTTAAAAGACACCAAAATTAAACAGGGCGTTAAAACAAAGACTATATAAGGTTAAAGCACTTCATATAACAGCCCAGTCAGGTTCTAAACAAGCCGAACAACCAGGAAGACCCGTGAAAGATTTAAAAATAAATTAGTTAATAAGAACGCAGAGGTGCGTAGGCCGAAGAATGAGTATAACAGTGGAACAAAACATGAACAAAAACAAAAATAAGATATTTTTTACAAAAACTGAAAACCGACTTCAAATTCCTGAATATTCACAAGATTAATACCAACCTCTTTTTTTTATTATCAACCTATTTGCGTTTTGCTAACCTACTGAGGATGACACTGGCCACCAACACTTTCGAACAAATAACCAAAGTAAGTACCTAAGTATGACATTAATTCATCATATATAATAACTCATATGGTACTGACTGACTGACAGACAATAAAACGTGGTAGTTTTATTCTCTTTGACAATCAACGCAGAGCCTAACCAAAAGTCCTAAGAGTAGGTATGAAATTTGCAGGGTAGCTTCCTGTTGTAACGTATGGGTGCACAGAAAGGAATTCCCGACACACAACCCCTAAGGTTAAAGTTTATATAAAATAGCAGCAACCGAAAGAAGTCGCGGGGACAAACCTACCATACCAAAGTCGTAAAAAAAAATTTCGCCAAGTCGTGATTTCAAGAGATGATGACGTTTTTTTAAGTTTTATGGACAAGTAGCAATCCCTCAGGAATTAAATTAATATGGGACCACCCCGGGATCATACTCTATACACCAGCGAAAGAATTATCAAAATCGGTTTAGTATTGGCGGAGATATCGAGCGGGCATCGGTTTTATGTGCCTCGCCAACTGTCACTTCAACTTGCTAATCTATGCTAATTTAGTTTTTCATATAAGATTATAACGCTTGAGTTTGCCTACTGCGAGATTCCCTGTGGCAGTGGTTACTAAACTGTTCCAGTGAAGGTGTTGAGCGTTTGCAACGACGACACTGTAAAGCTACCAGTATTTATAGTCTGTGCCAAGAGACAAGGCAACGCAGTGGGTAAATCACCTGCGAAGGACCGAGTAGTTAAAAGGTGTTGCTCGCTTTGCTAATTTTGCTAGATCTGACCACGGTTAGTTCCGTTTGAAGTTAACTTACGTTATTGCCAGTTTTTTTTTTTAGGCAATGAGATTAGCAGGAGACACGATGATGAAGCAATGAAAATTCAATTTAAATAGTATCCCTCCCGACAGCCGGATACATTGCAATGGTCCCCGGGATTTGTTGGCCGGACTCAACTGAGACTTTGGTATATACCATGACCGAAGTTTAGTCCAGACTTCCAGAGTGGACAGGCACGATAATCATGATATAACATTATCATGTAGTTAACGATGTGGTATTCATTTAAAGCAGCGAAATATTTCAAAATGTGGCCACTTTTAGCGAAAAATCTAGCACAAAGGCCGGACATCTGTAAAGGCCGGGGTTACATGGCGCATTGCCTTTTGGGAGAACAGCGACAAAACGCTCCAATAGAACAAAGTGCGCGTGTTATACCGTTTTGGTATGACCATTCGATATTGATAGTACAGTAGGTAATGGAAGTTTGAACATGGAGCATACATATTTAAAGGTAGCAAATTGTGAATTAAATACGCAGTGCAAAGTGTATGCATAAAGGCATGTACTAAATAACCACTCTAGTAGTTCGCGCAGGATTGCTTGTCCTGTCAATGATTCTTCCTTGGTCACCTGTATTAGGTCAGTGAACAGGTTGAGGTATGGTGGCCCTGAAAATGGCCTATGCCCGTCGGTGAAAGAATCAGTACAGTGAAAGGATTAAAGTCTTCTTTATTCCTTTTCTTTCTTTTTTCCTTTCTCGCGATGTTTGGTAAAAGTTGGTGCTTCGATGATCGTTGAGGCACAATTAAGTAAAAATTTGAAAACCGCATCTTTAGCACGGTCTAATTAATTTCAAATCTTTACCTGTACTACGAAATCATTAAATTTTTACGTATCTTCGTATGTATTTGTAGCTATCACTTTTTTTATACCTCCAATTGGACCTCTATAATATCTTAACAACCATATGGGCGATTTAACTCATATTCTTACCAGCAAATTTTGATAGTAAAACCTGTTGACCTACTAAATTCCACGTAGATCGGATTGACGGCTCGAAAGTAATGCTCTCACTAAAATATACATACAAACATACAACGCCGATTCGTCGCAAGTTGTAAGAGATCTTCGCTCGCTCGATCAATTACACTCCAAATTGCCAAGTACCAAGTACCTGAGTACAAGCCAAGTACCTGACCAAGTACGTCCCTAGACATTCCCAGAGACCTGACTATCCCATGTCCAATGTCCACGATCGCTCCCGCCTATAACAGTGGCTAAGCAATAACGCAAAGCTTCAGAACTTAGTCAACGCGGTTGGCCAAAGATCATACGCATTTCAAAATCCTACTTCCTACTAAAATTATAAATGCGGAAGGTTGTGAGGATGTTTGATCTAAACATAGATATTTTTTCTACACTACTTACACCTTTTGTTTATATTTAATTTTCTATTTTATATTTGTCTGTATGTCATGTTTAATGTGTAAGTTTTGTTTGAAAATAAATTTTATTCTATTCTATTCTTATTCTTGAATGTTTGGATCTTTGTTGTTCAGTCACGCCGTAACGGCTCAACAGATTTCGATGAAACTTGAAATAGATACCTAGGTTATTTACCTATAATAGCATATAGGCTACATTTTATCAAGGTGCCACGCGAGCGAAGTCGCGGCGGCAAGCTAGTCTCTGATATTACGAGCGTCTTTTAGCGGTACCCAGGTATCCCTAGAGAAAATCGTGAGATAGTTGAATACAACTGCGACAATTCTTTAAAAGGCGATAATTATAATTTTAAAGTCAGAGTAATTTCATAAGATGTGTATCGTAGATGGTTACCTCGAATCGATCTCATAAATCTAGAATGCCGATAAAAAGTGTCGCAGCGGGCGATTGAACAGTTAAGTACAATGTATGTCATCGTTAGGACGTTTTAGGATCTGCTGAGACTGGCGTGCGTCCATTTTAAATGAACATGGTACTAGGAGCTTTTAGGACTTTCCAACGCCAACACACGTTTTATGCTAAGAAAGTTTAAGGTCGGAAGATTTTCGGATTTGGACATCGTTATTTATTTAAACCTATTTGCACCCTCTTCATATTTTATTTATATTATTTATTTATAATTATAACACCATAACAGCAAAGCCAAAGCGATGTTATAAGCAAGGAAAATAAATAATAATCATCATATTCAAGTGGCGATCACAATAGGCCAGTTGTGGCGGCAGTGACACCATAGACACAAAAAAGTAAAAAAAAAAAAATCATAATGACGTCCATTGCTGAAAAATTCCTATCATGTGGGGGGAATTTGTCCATACTCACCACGCTGGGCATGCGGGTTGGCGAGCGCTGCCCATCTCCTAGCTTTGTTGCCCTTAGTCGCCTAATACAACATCCACGGGTAAGTAAATATGGAGGGGCCTATTCTTCAGCCAATGCACCCTATAAGGGGTTGAATTAGAGGAATCATTTTTAGTGCAGACATCTTTTAAACGTATAAAAGATGTCTGCCGTTGACTAAGACGAGGAAGTATTTTATAGTTAGAGGTAAAGCGGCGATGGCCTGCATCACGAATACTAAAAAAAATCACAACTTAAAAAGTGTGGGCATGTGCCAAATGTTTGGACGTGCCACTGATTAACCCCTTTAGACATCTTAAAGGATCTGAGCGCCTGAAGATTTATAATTAAGTCTATATTTTTTTTTGGGTTCCGTTCCTCATTTGGAAAAACGGAACCCTTATAGGATCACTTTGTTGTCCGTCTGTCTGTCTGTATGTCTGTCTGTCCGTCTGTCAAGACCCTTTTTCTCAGAAACGGCTAAAGGTATCAACTTGAAATTTATACCACCTATTAAGGTCTATGGGCTTATTTATGGTGCAGTATAAAAATCAAAGCGTAATTAATGCATTTAATTTTTTTATTAGAATGTTTAATTTTTGTATGGAAATGGCAAAAATCAAAAACCTCAAGGGTACTTCCAGTTACCTCACAATTCTGAAATGTGGAATGCTAGGAGCTTTTGTAACACAAGTAAAGGGAAAAGTCTGAAATTGAGGAACTTCGAAGTTTTTTAGGAAACTACACTTCCTACACTTAGAATTTTTATTGGTGCACGACCGGGATTTGAACCCACTACCAATGGTACGGAAGCCTCAGGGCACGAGTTCTCGCACTTGACCGTTTTTTTTTTTTACAATTTTGATCAGAAAACATTAATGCAAGTATCAATTTAAATAAAAAAAAGCATGTAAGCATGAGTTTAGCTGATAAGTTGAGGTGAGATTTGGCTTATTCAGGATCCAATAGTGTGTCTCGGCACTCCTTCCGTTTATTTTTTAAACACTTCGCGCTTAAGCGTCTCAACTATACATCGCGCATTCTGGCCGGCCATTACTTTTTGTATTTTCTAGAAAACACCTTATACCCTTGTTAGGCTTACGCAAGTGATAGAATACTTTAATAAGCACCGGTTAGCTGCAGATAAACACCTGTTTGGGTTATAGTACAAGAACTGCCGTAAATCTGAATTGCGAATTCGTATTCGTAATGCTGTATCTTTTTATCCACAATCCTTTTCGTCAAAAAGGACTTGGACAAACATAAGGACGTGAGAGTTAACATATGAACTACTAGCCTCTGCCCGCGGCTTCGCTCGCGTGGTACTTACATAAAAAGTAGCCTATATGCTATTCCAGACTATAAACTACCTCTGTACCAAATTTCATCCAAATCCGTTAGACCGTTTGGGCGTGATTGAACAACAAACATCCAAATATCTAAACATCCAAACATCCTCACAAACTTTCGCATTTATAATATTAGTAGGATATGGGATTTACATAACGTAAGGCATGGGACCCATGTCGAACTGACGAAGGCCGACACGCGTCAGAACCAAATACGCTGACACCAAATAGACCGCCGCGCAACACGATAAATAAACCAAGAATGAATACCTACTCGTATATTTCCAAAGATATAATGATATCGAAGACAAAAAATGCAATCTACGCTTAGCATGAGTAACCCAGACAAGTTTTGTCTATAGAATATTGAAATGAAAAAGTTTCGGCCTAACATCGTTGGGCTACGGATTTAGTGGTCAATTTATCCGTAAACAAAACGTAATTTAGGGTGTTTCGCACTAAACCTGCTGAACGCGTCTCTCAAGCTTTCTGTCCATGTCAAGATCAAGTGGAAATCAATGCAACAAGCGGAGGAACCAATCTTTTTTTGATAGGCTCGTTAGCCAGAGGCGTAAATGGTATAGCGCAAACGCGGCTCATGTTTGTCAATCCTTCCACATGACGTACGTGCCCTGGACCCGCCACTCAAGCAAACTTTCTGTTCACCAACAAGTGTAGTAAAGGGACCGATCTTTTTTGGATCGGCTTGTTAGCCAAAGGCGAAAATGGTATTGCGCGGGCGCGTCCCATGTCTAAATCCTTACACATGACGTACAGACAATTTGCCCCGGACACGTCAATCAAGGTAATTGGCCGTTAGCCGCCATTAGCTAATGAGATCGATAGCATCGGTCGGCGTCGCAAAGCCGACCGATCGCCGACGTCGAACGCGCCCCGTTAGGTGCCTGCCGATGACAGCGCGCAGGCGACAAGACGGATTTAACTCGGTGTCACTTGTCCAGATGGGAGATAGTCGATGTGCGAACTGATCGGATCGCGATACAAGTCGCCGACTGTTATGGTAAAGTTGGTATTTCAACGGATTATAATAGAATGAAGCTGTCAGCCTGTATGTTAGCTGTTGCCTGTTCTGCAAGGGCGGTACGATAAGCGGTAATAGTTGTCTAATATAACTGCATCGTTTAAATGCAAAAGGTTGGTAGAATAATGTCATGAAGCGTTTGTGAAAAGGGCGGGCCGACTGTCGCTGACGCCGAAGGTTGAACAGCTGTACAGTGCTCCAGACGGGAAAATTATCATGGCACTGGTTTTTCATAGTCGTTCGTTGCCCAGGTTGAGGTATAAACGAGAACAAGAAATAATTCATCTCTTTTCATGACGACATGCCAAATGACAGGACAAATTACCAAAAGCTTGTCCATTAATTGTCTGATATTTTTTTGCCTTTCACAGCAAAGGTTGATTCATTGCTATACCTGGCAAGACGAAGGGAGCCGCACAATAATCTGTAAAGATCGCGCTACGAACGAACCACTTTAGATTTCATCTGAATACTCCGCGCACTTTAACTAGACAAAGCCTAGGCCCGGGAGCCAAGCCTCTTTATCCTGACGTAGAACTAATGAAGCCACCCGACGACGCCCGCGATTTATCGTCCGACACGGCGCCGTAACGACTTCACATCAGTTTTTGTCATGCTCTTTACAAACGAGATCTGTGTAGTTTAATGCTTTAAGATTGTACGGTACAAAGCGTTTTGATTGCTTATAACAGTTACAATGTAAACACAATCTCTGTTATTTATTCTAGTCTAATTACATAACTATTAATGCATTGACTGTATGACCACGGTGTTCAAGATTTAAAACGTCGCGCGTAATTTAGGTCACTGATTGGCATCGTGTGCGTGATGCCTCTAGTATTGAAAGCGTTCATAGCGTTCATAAGTGATTGGATTACTGGTTTTTGTAAGCGCCCTTTTCGTGACACCATACAAAAACAGTAAGCTATTCAGTTTTCACGGTCGACAAGTGAAATGAAATAAATTTATTTCGACAAACACAGACAGAAGACACAAAAAAAATAGATTATAGGTTAACACACAGGATAGGGAGATAGGTAAACGTAAAAACAGATAACACACAGTAACAAACAACAACACATAAGTAGGTACCTAACTATACGTGTGCATTTTTACAATATATAAGTGCTAATTAGTCTCCCGTGTGTGAGAATTATTGGCCTCATAGCTCAGTTAGTAGTAACTCTGCCTTCTGCGCTAGAGGTCGCGGGTTCGATTCCCGCACTGGACAAACATTTGTGACTAACACAGATGTTTTTACTGTGTCTGGGTGTTAAATATATATCTATTATATATATCAGTCTCTGGTACCCATAGTACAGGCTATGCCTAGTTTGGGATCAGTTGACCGTGTGAATATGTCCGGAATATTTATTTATTTATTTAATTGAGAGCTCACTTACAGCTCAGAATAGGCCCTCTGGCCCCAGTTTAAAGAAATAAATGAGGGTAGAATATAATCGCACGTGGCATGCAAATGTGGGCGCATTAAAATGCGCGATGGCGGAAGCGCGCACGCGAGGTCCCGGGTCGGCCCGTATCGCCACGCGCCATTGTCCCGGCTACCGAGACCTGCGGCGTACCATACTTTCCGGCCATTTAGGACAGATAATCTCTTCAGAAAACTGTCTGATTGATACCTGTCAAGGTCCGATGGCAATACAATATTGTGATGACAATGACCTGATCTGATGATTGAATCGGGCACTGTTCCTCTGAACTCCTCAGCAAATTGTCACACACACACACACTACACATACAAACTATGTAAACGTATTCCTAAATCCTAACTTTAACTTAACTTACTATAGACATAAATATCGTTTTAATTTCTTTACTTACTTAATTCTAACAATTATGTACTACGGAAGAGCGAGACCCTCTAACACAGGTATATCTATACTTAAAAGAGGGTCCCAAACCCATGAAATGTAACCTAGATTAAGTTTACTGAAATAAAAATATTTGTATTTGTAAATTGTCTGATTGAGCTGAAACTTTAAAAATTTCAAAATTTATCTTATTTGTGTCTTATAGACCTCGCGAGATCTCCGTTCGAGGCGAACCACTAGTTATTTTGTTTTAATATTAATAACACACACTGAGAGAAAACTATGATTTACTAGCTTGTGCCCGCGGTGCTCGCGTGGTACCTAGAGAAAAAGTAGACAACATGCTATTGTAGGTAAGAACTCTATCTATTCAAATTTTCATCGAAATCGGTTGAGCCGCGACGTCGTTACTTTATGGTCACCCTACAGGTATCGTCTCACGATCCGCTAAATCAAAGTGTCCTAGAGTTTGAGTTTGAGCGTGACGTCAAAATGTACCAACAAAATGTTTTCGAATTTCCCAAATACCAAAATCCTAGCAGTGGATGTAGCCGGGTTGTCGTGGATGATGAACCTATTCATTAGAAGCGTTTTTTTGTGAAGTTGGGTACGCATACCCGTTTTTCTAAACATAAATGAATGTGTGGTCAGCCTACAGGTATCGTCTCACGATCCGCTAAATCGCAGTGTACTGGAGGTACCTTCTAGTTCCCTCAGCGAGATGTCGAAACACAAAATGTTTGCGGATTTCCCTTAGTACCTACTTATGGCATGGAATATGAAGATACATACATACAGATACACAGTATACAGTCCAGATACATTGTTGTGTCTCTTCTACAAGGTGATTCGTAGCATGTTTACCATCCCGAAAGGCTTATTCTATCAACTTAAAGAAATAAATATTAGCGGAAAATAAAAAAACGAATATTTATTTTTTCAAATTTGGCCCGATTTTTTTCTAATTAGCTGTTCAGGATTTTTTGATCATCTTTATAAGTAATTATTAAAATGAAAAATATTGAATTTCCGGAATTCGTAGATCAAAGTTAATGTCAGTTGGGTGTAGTGTAGAATATCCCATTTCGGGATAGCATACATTTTATGAATCAGCTTTTATACGAACTATTTAATGTATATTTTTATGTTAGTCTTAGGAAATTCATATACGATTTGTAAGAAAATTGTTATAGAATAAATAAATCAAATGTTCCATCTCTTTTTGATCAAGCGAGCGAAGCAAAGCGAATATCTCTCAAAAAACTTGGACTAATCGGAATTGTAGGTAGGTATGTATAAGTATTTCAATCAATCAATTATTGTCAATCCGTTCTGCATGGAGTTTAGTCGGTCAACAGGTTGTTCTATCAAGATTTACTAGTAAGAATACGAGTTAAATCGGCCAAGGGGTTGCTAAGACATAGGGGTCCAATAGGAGGGGCGGGTTTACTTGGATACACTTGTTTTGTCAAAAGGTTTATGTGGATAAGTTAAAAGGATTGTCAAAGAAACTTGAATGAATGAATGAAAGATTTAATTTCCTTAAGAACTACCACACAATAAAATTAAAAGCTAAATAACTTCATTTTTTTGTGTCTCGCACGACTTGTGCATTAGCCATTTTTATTTTAATTTGTTTAAAGTTTTTCTTTTTTATAAAAAAATTGGGAAACAGGTAAAGAAATTGGTACCTACGCGAATTCTAAGGCGGAGCTAAATATCTTGGTGAATTTAGCGTCTGCTCTCCGTCAAACATAAACATGTGATATTGAATTATTCTCAATCACTGCGTTAGGTGAGAATGATAGTTATACGACGAACTAAAGTCGCTTTTGCTCAAAAAACGCATCGCTTTTTCGCTTTTTTAAGCGGCGACGATTGGCAAAATGTGGGCCTGTGCCAAATGTACGGACACGCCTCTGACTACCCCTTAGACATCTTCAATGGTTTAATTGCCTGATGGGTGAGTGGGGGTTGGCACCATGGCTTTTACACTCGCTCGTGAACGTGATCCACGTGTTTACGTATGGAATCCGTAACAGTGCCTCTAGCGGACCATTACTGAGTGATTACTGTCACTCATTTTGGCCATACAAAAACACGTGTAACGTGCTTGTTTCCACGCACGAGTGAGAGTGAAAACAATTGTGCCAACTCCCACTCACCCCTGGGGAACTGAGATGATGTCTACGACTCTTGATAGAAGTATTTTTTTTCCTCAATTTACAGTAGTAAAAGCTCAAATTATACCGTTTTTGCGCAGTCGTGAGCGGCTAACGGTGAGTTGCTAAATAAACAATAGCAGACAGCGCGCGTCAGCTCGTAAACAGTCGCGTTCATCGCTCGTGCCGATCGTATCTCCTGAGCCTGAGTTACGTAGGAAGGCCTGAATAAATATGTAGACAATGTAGTGCACAGAGAGTGTTGTTTTCTTTGCGAATGCCCATTAAAAGTCCATTTTTAGGGTTCCGTACCTCATTTGGAAAAAACGGAAAACATATAGGATCACTCAAGATCGTTCGTCGTGGCAGTCTTTGGGACAGACCTATGTTCGGCATTGGACTTCTTCAGGCTGATGAAGGAGATGCCAACAGGCGAAGTAATTTATGTCAGTTCTGTGCAGTAAGTAGAGTAGACTATTGTCTACGGCTGCGCACGCGCCAATCCAGCCTCCAATAATTTACATTGCAGAGTTAGCTCGCAATGTTGTAATAGAATTGCCAATAGGTGAAGTCGTTTGTCAGTTCTGTACACTAACTAGTCTATGGGTACGCGAGCGCCTATCCGACCCCAGATTAGTTGAAAATTTTAGAGGGAATTAGCTTGTTTTGTTGCGTGATGCTGGAGATACCAACAGGCAAAAAAAAACATGTCGGTTCTTTACAATAACTAGTCTATGGTCGCGCACGCGCCAATCCAGCCTCCGATAATTTACATTGTAGAGTTAGCTCGCAATGTTGTGATAGAATTGCCAATAGGCGAAGAAGTTTCAGACTGTCAGTTCTGTACAATAACTAGTCTATGTCTACGCACGCGCCAATCCTACCTCAGATTACTTGAAAATTGTAGAATTCCGGTTCTGTACAGTTACGGGGTAAACGGTACACATACATTATAAAAAATGCATAGTCGCTGAATTGATAACCTCCTCTTTATTGAAGTCGGTTAAAGATAACTACTTATAGCAAAAATCGTCCGAACGAACTGCCACTGACTACCCCTCTCAGACATCTTCAATGGATCTGAGAACTGATTGACATTCGAAGCACCTAAACGCTTACTTGTTAAATGCTTTTGCGATCGTCAGGTTGGGTGACCTTACTCATCGTTGCTTAGTTGATCTAAGAACGACTTCTACACCAGAAGCGCTTTCAAAAAGGCATGAGTTGGAGTAACATAATAAAAAAAAGAAAAACTAATTATTTCAAAAAATTTAGGTATTGCATGCAACATGAATAATAAGTATGGAAAAAAAATGTGACTCCAACTGACCTTAAAAGTAGGAATAAATAAAAAAAAACAAAAGTAACTAACATTAACTTTATTCGAGGTTTTTCGAAACAACTAAGAGTATAAAAATATACTTATTAACTAAAATGCAACTTATGGTAATGAAGATCATTTTCGCTTACTTATCTAGTACAGTCAGAGTCACATTTCTTTGCTTTTTATATTCCTACTGGAGATCCTATCTATTCTTTTTAATAACGCGGCAACGAGAAGTGAGTATCATACTAAGTATGAGCCATACGCAAGTACAAGGCGATTCATAATATGTATACTTATTTCTACACTGCACCCAACTAGTAAACGCACTATGCAAAAATCAGCTGTTTTGGGGTCAAATCTATTCAAACTCAATTATTCAACTGTTTCAGGTAGCAACATTGATGTCAAACTTTTCGTTTGTTAAATGATTAGTTTTAAGCATGTTAACAAGACCAAAACCAGCTTATTTGACCAAGCTCGGAAAAAAACCTGATAAATAATCGTTTTTGTTTTACGCTATTATTCTTTTTGTTTATAACCTGATAAATAATCGTTTTTGTTTTACGCTATTATTCTTTTTGTTTATAGAATAAGCCACTTTCGAAATAGTATACTAGTTACGGAACAAGTTATATACGAAATTTGCAAGTTGAGGGGAAAATAAAAAGTTATTAAAAATAAAGCGTATTTCAATACGATAGAGATCATTTTACCCTAGATCGCGATGTTAAAAATGCGAAAACTACGTCATTTGTATTAAAAAAATACAGTGTTAAACGCAACACGCAAACTTGGTTTGCGTTTTGATATCACCGAACCAATTTTCTATAAAAAATAAAATTTAATTGCACGGCTGGACCAATTTCGGTATTTTTCTATGTTAATAGTTTCAATAATGTTTTAAGAAAAGAAAATTTGCAAAAGTTCCTCGGGAAATTGTAAAAGTCGTTAAATAGGACAAACAAACACACTTTCGCATTTTATCGCTGTACTAAAAGAATCGCGCAACTGTAATCGAATCGAAATCGACCATTTGAATTTGAATCAAACTATCATCGAATGAAATAGTTATCGATCGCACTACCACCGATTAATCGTTTCATTACAGCATCTAAACAGCCAGAAACTGTATGAAAATGTCCTTCGATATAATCGATATAATTACCGCTACTAGTATCAGTGATGTAGTTACTGATCACAATGAAAACTGCCATTGTAAAAGCGATCATTAATAAAGCAATTAGAGTCAAATATAAAATGACGAACGTTATTTTGCATGAGTCCTGCAGGTGACGGCCGTCGACACTAGGTGGCGCCGCTTTCTGTTCAATTCTAGACTGCGACTGTGAACAAAGATAAATACTGATTTGAATGGGCATACACAGGGGGCGGAGGGGGGCGGAGGGGGCAGAGGGGTCAGAAAGGGGCAACAGTAAAAAGTAAATCTGAAAGTAAGTCCTGTCCGTCTGTTTGTTACGTTCACACGAGTTAACGACGTAACCTTTTTGGTGAAATGCAGATAGTATAATCCCTGAGGAAGGACATAGACTACTTTTATTCGGGTACCGCGTGAGCAATGCCGCGGGAGAAGCATATGAGTTGGCCTTATTCGCGCATGTTACTAGCCACTTTTCGCGTCACGTCACCTTTTTATAGAACTGGGCTATATTACAACAGGTATACAGTTTATACTATACACTAGCATAAATAGTGACCTTTGTCTTATTTTAATGATCATAGGGTACAAGTTTGACGCGCATGATTCTAGCTACTATTCGCGTCACTACGTCGTCATACAGCTGGGATATATTTCAATATAAAATAACATAAAATCATGGAGTTAATAATCATAGCCTCAAAGGTTTGCTGGAAGAAAACTCTTTTTAGGGTTAAACTCGCCTTTGTACATGTCCTTTCATTTAGTTTGTTTTTTGTATGTGTTTTCTGTGTACAATAAAGAATAAAGAGTTAATACTAACCTTTGTCTTATTATTATGAGTCTTATTAGTTCAAGAACAGAGGCAAAAAAGTGGAGACTTCCTTACTACAACAATTATCAAATTTGAACTAATTCAAATCAATTTGTTATTATTATTATTTTTCTGTTATTTATATTAAAAATATTTGAAGAATAATAATTCAAATCAATAAATAACAATTCATAATTCATAATTCATTTATTGTCCGTGAACCTAGGTACATTGATAGATGGTGAGGTTTAGAGTACAGATCACTAGATTCTGACATCGGTCATACAAACATTATAAATACAAAGACTTAAACCAATATTAATTATATTACAAATTACATAATAACTATTAAGTAACAAATTCAAAAAAATATATAAATTTATCATTAATGTCAATCTTATACAATATTAAATTAAATTAAGTTTGTCATGCAGAAATTCGTTTATACTATAATATGCTTTTTTAACTAAAATGTCATTTAACTTGAGCTTAAATTCACTAATAGACAACATTCGAACAGATTTTGGGATTTTATTAAATATTGTGGGTGCCATACAAAATACACTCTTGCGTAATAATTGTGTTCTGCATGGTAAACAACGAAGATTACCCTCCAAGCGGCTTCCAACTGCAAACATTTCAAATAGTTTGGGGTTGCATTTAACAAAGACAGCTACCTCATAGATGTAAATTGCTGGTACTGTAAGTAGTTTTAGTTTAAAAAAATGATCCTTGCAGGAGTCCAGCGTATGTAGTCCGGAAATTGCTCGAATACAGCGTTTTTGTGCCTTAAATACTTTTAGTTTCCCTGTTGAGTTCCCCCAAAATATCGTGCCATATCGCAAAACCGATGATACACGACCGTGATAGGCAGTTAGTAGGGCAGGCATATTTGTTACTTTACTTAACTTATATAGAGCATATGAAAATTGTTTCATTTTAAACAAGGAAATTACATTTACGAATACGAGTCGTACCTACCTACTGTTTTTTGAAAACAAAAACAGAATATTAGTTCGATAGTTGTTTTATTGAATTCATTTTAGATGTACTTTAGTGATGTCCCGAAAACCGAGTCAATTGGGCCGAAAAAATATTTAGTCCTAAGGCGTCTCCACTTGCCTCTGTTATTTTTCGAGCAGTAGGTATTTTAGCTCCCATAATTCCGATCACCATTGGGTACTAGCCACACTTCGCGTTACTACGTCATCATACATCTGGGCTATATAAATAAATAAATAAATATTCCGGACATATTACACACGGTCAACTGATCCCAAACTAGGCATAGCCTGTACCAGAGACTGATATACATAATAAATATATATTTAACACCCAGACACAGAACAAACATCTGTGTTAGCCACAAATGTTTGTCCAGTGCGGGAATCGAACCCGCACCTCTAGCGCAGAAGGCAGAGTTACTACCAACTGGGCTATGAGGCCAGTCGCAGTATATTTTGATATACAATGATATAAAAGCATAGAGTACTAACCTTTGCCTTATTATAATGATCATAGGGTACAAGTTTGACGCGCATGTTACTAGCGACTCCCCGCGTTACAACTCGAGCCTGATCGCGCCGCGTCAACGCCACTATCGCGTGAGTGTCGTCCAGGAACTGACATACCACCGGACCTGAAATATAATTCAAATCATTTATTTTGCCGAGGAGGCCACGGCTGAAAAAAAGGCCATATCTACCTACCCGTGGATGTCATATGAGGCGACTAAAGGAAAAAAAGCTAAGGGCGTCCCCTATTTTCACAAACTGCGCTCGCTAACCCGCATGCTTCACCAACATGATAGGACTACGGTCTGGAAATCTTTGGGGTAGGCAATGTTCAGCAGTGGACGTCCTACGACTGAAATTATGATTTTGCCCCACAGGCCTGACAACAATGCACTAAAACTCCACTGATGGGGTGGTTGGGAATATATCCATATGTCCATAGGTTACGGTAACCACTTACCACAGGAGGGGTAGTGGGGTATGCTTGTTTGCAAGCATAATTGTATAAAAAAACAATACATTTAAAAATATATGTTGTTAGATAGATATTGTTTCTTCAGATGAATAAAATATAAGCTCACCGTAAGGACTGAACAGCAAGTTGATATCATTTCTCGTCCACTCCTTGGGGAAAGTCAGGTGAAACACGTGATCTCTTGAAGGCGTCGCTGAAACAATTAAATAATATTAATATTCCGGACATTAAACAAATAAGTCTGAAGCAAACATGGGAGGGTCAAAACACTGAACCGGGCGTAACGGGTTATTGAAGTGTCTGGAGATAAAAAGTAACTCTGTGGTCTCAAGCCTGGTTATTGATTAGCTAATTAGTTTATTGTTGACTAGCTTCCGACCGCGGCTTCGCCCGCGTTGTACCTACAAAAGTAGCCTATATGCTATCCTAGGTAAAGAACTCTTTATATTCCAAGTTTTATCGAAATCGGTTGAGCCGTTACAGCGTGATTGAATTACAAACATCCAAACATCCTCACAAACTTTCGCATTTATATTATTATAGTATGATATTAGGATTTGTTTCTTTATTAATTTATTTATTTAATATACGTAAACACTAATTTTACATTTCAGTCTCAAAGATACTATTGATCACGCTCGCAGGTGACGCCGACGACGCCACCGAGTTGAGCCGTGTTCAAACGGCATGCGATCATCATCATCATCTTCCTACCCTTATCCCACATGTATACGTGGGTTCGGCAAAACATGTATTCGTCTTCCATTTCCCTTTATCAGTCGTCATCTCAGCACTCACTCCTTTCTTTACCATATCCTTGATATGTTTTATAAAATTAGTTTCAAAATGATTCTTTTTTCTACCAACCTCTACTTAAATACTTAAAGACAATATCGAGTTTGACATTTGAGGGTGTGCGATAATCTCAACAATATCGCAAGCTCTTAAAAGTCAAACTCAAAATTAGATATAAGCAGAAGACGTAAGGATCATTTTAAAATAAAATTAAGATGTCATACGGCATTTTAACACGCTTTACTATCGGTGCATATCTATCAAGACACATGGAGGGTCAAAATCCTGATATACTCAACATCTACCAAGGCACATAGAGGGTCAAAATCCTGACATACTCAACATCTATCAAGGCACGTGGAGGGTCAAAATCCTGATATACTCAACATCTATCAAGGCACATGGAGGGTCAAAATCCTGATATACTCACGATCAGCACCGCTCAGGTTCATATAGGGCGAGTCCTGGTGCGCAGTCTTGGCCAGAAACAGTTTGTTCAGGAAAGGCTTGAGGACAGGCGAGGTGGGGGACGCACGCATGTTCTCCTCCCCCCTCATCTTGGATAGGTGGGAGTGCATTGATAAGAAACAGAGGCCGGTGATATAGGCGTCGAATCCCGCTTCGTGGTGCTTTTCCTGGGCCTTTTGGTAGCCTCTTCCTTCGTAAGATCCTGAAGATAAAAATTATGATGAACAAAATAATTAAAAACTGATGTAAGTGAATGATTGGCGACCACGAACCGGGCGACAGTGTTGGAAGGCACCCCACCCGGTGGACCGATGACATTGTGAAGGTTGCGGAAAGTCGGTGGATGGAAAAGGCTCAAGTCCGTTTGTCATGGAACTTCTTATGTATACCAATATTATAAATGCGAAACATAGCTAATGTTTATTTGTTGGTTTGTTTGTTTGTTACCTCATCACGACTAAACGGCTGAACGGATCGTAATGAAATTTGGCAAGGAGATAGATTAATAACCTTTGATCTTTTGTCTCAAAAAATAATCTTGAAAATAAATAAATATTCTGGACATAGCACACACGGTCAACTGATCCCAAACTAGGCATAGCCTGTACTTTGGGTACCAGTGACTGATATACATAATAGATAAATATTTAACACCCAGACACAGAACAAACATCTGTGTTCATCACACAAATGTTTGTCCAGTGCGGGAATCGAACCCGCGACATCTAGCGTAGAAAGCAAAGTTACTATCAAATGAGCTATGAGGCCAGTCAACACAAAATTACTTCTACTTTTTCTCTTCTACTTACCCTCCACCCCGGGAAAGAGCCACTGGGGTGGATGAGGGTAAGTTCCAGGACTAGGTTCCATACTTACCGACTTTCGGAAGTGAGAAAGGAGCCTCGGAGAGGGTAGCCAGCAAATGGTGCAGCACGCTAGAGTTCACTTTGTCCTTGAATGGTGGTAGGCTAGACATGTATTTGGTGTCTAGCAAACTGAAAACAAAAGGTTTCAATCATCATCATCCCTGCCCTTATCCCACTTCATGTGGGGTCGGCACATTTTTTTTTCTTCCACTCCACTCTATCAGCCATCAATTATCTGTATTCACTCCTTTCTTACTCATGTCGTTAATACAAAATGTTTCAATATTTTTATTTAATAGCACCAGGGCTTGATGTCTTTAAGTTGACCTATCTTTAACTTGGCATAGTGAGAAGTTCTCCGAATTTCGATTGGAAGGTCGTGGGTTGGAACGGTCGTTGCATCAAAATTCAAAATGTTTATTTGCAGTGGTTATTCATAATGAACCAACAAATTTTTCAATTCGAAAAAAGTCTTAAAGCTCTCTAAAATGAAAGAGAAAAAATCTCCTCTCCGGCTCTGGCTCCTTAATCTCTGGTTCACTGTCGGAAATTCGTAATGTCAATTGCATAATGGCCGTTTTATGGCCCTTCTTCATCTTATCGTGTCACTGATTCTTTCTTGGTCATCCTGTATTGGGTCAGTGACCAGGTTGAGGCCCTTTTCAAGGACACCATACCAACGTATGACCGTCACTGACAGTCAATCAGTGTAATTTTTTGGCCATTATGAAATTGAAATTTTGAGGCATGGATAGTAGGCAAGTCATTTAGCTGTAGTTAACGGGGCAGGCCACCAGATACCGGTACTGTCGACGCTAAAAGCAATGAGGCTTTAAGTCACTGCTACAAATGCCGGAGTACATCGGTTTCCCGTAACTGTTGAGCTTACCTAGGAAACATGCAATGAGCAAACTCTTTGAAGGCGTTGTAGTCGTCGGGCAGTGGTTGGAAGAAGTTGTTCAGTGTATGTATCACGTCTAGGAGCATATTGTGGCCGATCACTAACTTCTCCTGAAATAATTATAACCATAAATTGTCTGTAATTCTTTATTGCACATAGAAGTTGATTCAAAAGTTATATAGGTACATAGGCGAGCTTAACCTAACAGTTTTTTTTTTCAGAACACCTTTGGGGCTAAAAAAATGAAGCGTAAAAGACATCTGAATCATCATCATCATTTCAGCCGTTCAACGTCCACTGCTGAACATGGCCTCCCCCACCGACAGAGCACTACACTGGGCATGCGGGTTGGCGAGCGCAGTTAGAGCTATCGTTGTTAAAATGAGGGACGCTGCTGCCCATTCCCTAGCTTTTTTCCCTTAGTTGCCTCTTACGACATCCGCGGATAGGTAGATATGGAGGGGCCTATTCTTCAGCCGGGGCCACCACGGACATCTGAATAAATGAATTAAAATAAACAAGCAAAATACTCCAAAAAAAGGAATGTTAATGTTAACTTTAGGTAATTATACTTAGGTAAGTAACACGCGAGCGAAGCCGCGGGCGTAAGCTAGTCCTTAGTATGAATTCTACGTAAATCATAAAATGGATCCTACAAAGTGACCATTTTAGACAACCTGGTAATTAACCTATGCAGGGTGACCAAGGAAGAACCAATGACAAGATAAGCAAGCATAGGTACAAACTCACAGACTGGCTGATCATCCGAGCGACCTTCGAGAAGCCGACAGCATCCTCCAGTTCCTCCCACTCTCGCTCCTTCTTCTGCGTCATGAGTTTCTTTTCATCATTCTGAGATTTCGCTCTCAGTACATTTAAAACCCTAGAAATAATACACATAAAAGTATCATAGTAACATCATCATCTCAAAGTCAGTCTTTAGTGTTTATTTCACAATATTACTAGGATCACTTTGAAACGTCTTAGAAACTAGGTGAAGCTACGCCTGTTCCTTGTGACCAAGCTTAGAAGAATCAGTCAACAAAAACGGCTTGACGCCTAAATATCTTTTTAAATTTTAAAATTTACCATTTGTGAGCTGTAGCAAATGTTTTAAGGGCAGCACACGCTACACTTGAAGATATATGCTTTGGTGTTCTAGCCCTCACCTATTTTTATTCTCCAAAATCAGTGTCTCCAATATAATCTCCTCTTTGAAGTTTATCTTCAGCTCTTGATAAAGCAGCAGTCGTACAAAGGAGTTGCATCTGTCTATTAGCATATCATCAGCATTGTCTTCGTCTAGAAACTTTCTTACTTTTTTGCTGGAAGATATACAATATCATTACTGTCTCTTGCCGAAACCGATTCTTTCTGATCAAGTTCAAACCCACAATCCTTGGACGCAAAGGTGGGCTACAACACACACTAGGCCAACACTATTCTCAAGACAAAAATAATGATGATGATTAATGTTACCACAATGAAAGGCTTACTACATGTACTCTTAAATTAGTTATTATTTATTCAAAGCACATTAATAAACTACTATAGAAATATATTAAAATGAGAAAATAATAAGTATGTCTTCATATAACAAAGACTGGCGGTAACTCCACACTAGAATGTAGTGAGGATCTGACAGGCAAACAAGTGTCAAACATTGTGCAAGACTGATGTTTAATGAGTTTATGTCCTAAGGTGAACTGTACATACACTTACCATGTTTCCGCAATATAATTCCGGTGTTCCTCAGGAACTAATATAACATCTTTTTCCTTTGCAGATTTCTGTCTCTCTACTAATTGTTCCCGGAGTTTTGTTTCTGAAGGCTCTGTCATGTATGATATCCCTGAAAAATCATCATTACCCATATTTTTTTGTGTATACAGAAAGTGAAGCAAAATAATGGAATGAAAGGTAATGCACACAAGATCTTCGGATCATTAGTCAAGGAAGCGATCGTACCTCCCATTAGGCCAACTAATTTTATTTTATGTAGTTATTGTAGCTTCCTTACCGTCCCGTATAACTTTATTGAAGTCAAATCCCTGAGCACTTAAGAAGTCCAAGCTTGAACTCTGACACAGAAAGATCTTCTCCGGTCCAGGTTTCCCCCGCGGAAACAAATAGAAATTAAATGCATCGTTCATGTAATGCTTTTTTTCCTCATCCCAGTAGAACGCACATAGCCCAAATTGAATAACTAAAAACTCAGTGGAACCTTTCCACAAACATTTGTAGTAGTCCTTTGGCAAATCGAATATGGACACGTCCCGTCCACTTACAAGCCCCGTGAACTCAGCATCGATCACTAGAAAGTCCGCCTTTTGTATAGAAGCACTGATTTGAGGCAAAGTCTCTTTGAAATCTGTAAATCGAACAAAATTACTAAAACTCTGTGAACGTCGAACTGTACAATAAAATGTATGAGAAATACTTACTCTGGCGAACAACCTCCATATTTTTAGTAAAGCACAATCACTTTCATTCCTAAAACAACATTTGTTACACGATAGCTAAGGTAAATAGCATAAAAGATGAAAAATTATAAAAAAGAGTGCACAAAACAATATGTCCAACGCGCAGCCGCACGGCAAGCAAAGCAAAGCAAAATGATCGATTGTTTTTTTTTTTTTGTTGAAGTTTTTCCCCTTTCGGGACGGCTATGGCATCTAGCCCTTACCGCCACGTCTTACGTGTATTTTATCTTGTTTAATTTGTTTAATTTTCTTACGTTAGTCATGGTCAAGTCACCGTCTAGCCAAGTCAAGTTCAGTTTTAGTAAGATATGATGGTGGCTATTTTACATAAACCTCGAGGGACCTCTAGGCGCCAACTCGAAAAATGACGATACACGCAATCATTCTATTTCACTTCACTTGTGCAGTTTACTCAAACAATATTACGCAAAACACCACCATAATCACACAATATTATTCAATTTAACACTAGTTTTGTAAAATAAATTGAGAGCACAACATCACTTCGCAAGTTCCCGCCAAAAAGTCCATAAAATCTTAAATAGCAATCACCCGTTGTCTATGTTAAGTTACTGTCAAAGTGTAACGAACCATTCGTTAAGTTTAAGCCTGAGGCCCTCACCTGCCATACTGTAGCGCTCTCTCCATAGCTTCTCTCACAAATGATTACCCGGCTGATTAACGGCTATGTTTATCGCATGTATCAAATGACCACTGGGAAAAACTCGTAGACAGGGTATAACACGTCTACGGAAAACTCTATTTTTGCGTCTTGCCCCGGAGAGTACAATATGGTACAAAATATAATATCAATAAATTCACTCAGTTAGGCTTTATAGTTATTTTTAAATCGACTGGCCCCTCAGTGTGCGAACTCTTCGAAGTTCCAATCAAGCCTTAGGTAAGGCAGAGTGCTATGCAAGTGTAGAAAGAAGCTCACATTTATCATATTTTGTCAGGATCATGAATTTCATAATATATCGTTTTATATGAGAAATAAAACGATAACGTTTTGTCGTGTAATTTGAGAAAGAACCAACTAGGTTCTAACGAGTGTGAGTGTCCACACAAACCCTACGTGGTTTTTAGGGCACAAAAACAAAAATTGTAACCGTTTTTGAATAAAGTGTAGAATAAATAAATTAAATATATATATATATGTTTGGAAATTCGTTATTCAATCACGCCGTAACAGCCCAACCGATTTCGGTGAAATTTGGAATTTATAGAGTACTTTACCTAATAGCATTAGGCTACTTTTATGTAGGTACCACGCGAGCGAAGCCGCAGGCGGAAGCTGGTAAAATATAAAAAAAAACATAAATTAGTATTAATTCGTTTATTAGCAATAACGCCACAAACCACGCACATTCTTAAAAAAATTGTAAAATGGGATGACGAAGGCTTATGCGAGTCATTTAAATTCATCATGATTATATAATGCTAATGACTGCGTGACTTTTTCCTTGCACATAATAAAAATCATTAAAATAAAGGTATACTTCAAACGAAACACGCAGGTATACTCTACCTACTAAAAATATTGAAACAAAAGTCAGTGCAAGGACTTTTTTTATGCTTTTCAGTGCAAGTGAGGAGTGAACACAATCCATCCCCAAGAGATTACATACTAATTCAGTATTTAAGATTGTCAACACCTATGGCATTCGCTACCAGGTACCTTAAACCTTATTTATACCTAGTAACTTCTCAAGATGGCTAGAGAGCTTTTCGTAAGCAGACTTGTTCCTGTACAGATGTATATTGGCTTTCACCTTCTTCATGAGAATCTTCGGATCTATATCTGAGAGCTGGATTAATGCGTCTGGAAAAGAAATGATTAAATAATAAAACGAACGCTGGTCCCGAATCTTTGTAGAAGTTATCGATGAAGCCAGTAAAATGCTGAAAATAATAAAAAAATATTGAGCATTTTTACTTTAAGGGTCCTAAAAAACGCCTTTAGGGATTACGGTTAGGAGACTCACCTAGCATTTCCTTTCGGAACGCCTCATCCGGGTCATCTAAGTGTATGAGCATAGCGGAGTAGAGAGCGTCAATGTGCGCGCCGAACACAATCGTGTCGTACGGCTCCGGCCGACATTGGAACACAGTGCAGATCGTCTGAACGGCGTATGAACGGACCTGGTCACTGCTGTCATCCAAGCGCTTGAGGACCACTGAGGAAGCAAACAATAAAATATCATCACGCTGTTAATCGATCCATACTATAACATTATAAAAGCCAAAATCGTAATGAAAAGAGACGTTTCATCGATATATGGAGCCTGGGCCTGCACTGTGTACACTACTCTAAAATATGGCTAAGCAATAAAGTAAACGTATTTAATTGGTTATTTTATTTAAATTGACTTCGTTATAAGGTACATTAAGATTTTCTTCGACAAAGAGAGCAACACACAGCGCTACAAAAATATGGCGGATGGACGTGCGTGAAATGTCATTTTGAAAACCTACATTTATCTGACAAAACAAAAACATCAAATCAAACAACATGACATGAAAAATATGTCAATGTCATGTCAAACGCCAATTATAAACCAACATGGCGGCCTTCAAATAGTGTTCACATAGTAAAAAACTTACCAGAAGAACTATTCTTGTACCATCGCATTTGTCTTCAAATTAATGAAATTGTATTTTTCTTGTAATCTCCTAGTTTTCCCTAATTTTTCTATGTAGTGTACATGGACCAGGCCCAGAATGAAATGGCTCCTTTGGCAATGAGAGATAGAGATAGATTATATCCTGGGGAAGGAGATCTTTTGTCTCAAAAAATAATCTAGATGGAGGTGAAATAGGGGGTAGTTTGTGTGGGCTATTCATAATTCCGCAAGTTAGGTTTAGTTTCCTAAAGGGGGCAAAGTAGGATGTTAAAATTACGAGGTACTAAAGTCGCTAGTTAATAATTTAACTCGCAACAGTCTCGCACATACTAAGTCTAGATTGGTGGTTATCAGAAACAGTGACTAGGCAATAGAGCATACACATAAAGTATACAAAAATCTGTCCGGCAGCTAAAATAAAACTCGCACCTCTCGCATCTCAGCCGGCCATCCACCGCGCCACAGAGGTAACTGACTTAGCACTCACCAAAGTAAATCTTATGCAGAATCTCAACAGTAAAGCAACCGCGGAGTTTGGCCAAGGTCGCAAGGTAGCAGACTGCCCGCATTGTGTGTTGACGAGTCAGGGCCGAGTTGTCGTCGACTAGTGCGGCTAGTAATGGCACCATTTGCTCCAGGAACGGTTCGAGGGATTCTTTGGTCGGGAAGAGATTCACTTGCTAGAAAAAAAAACAAGTCTCTTAGATCAGATCTTTGAAAGGTGATCAGATATTTGATCATGCATGTTGGCGTGATAATTTAAATGACCACAGCTAGGCAAGCGCATGAACGATCAGAACACAGCTAACGTCAAAATGCAGATCAATTACACATGCCAAGGGTGGACGTAAGCGTGAGGTCGTTACCTGAAGATTGCAAAAAAAACGGGACGGGAAGGTTCGTTAGCTTATGGACTGCCCCAAACCATATAAACACTAGTTAATCCATCTCACTCTTGTTAATCGTCGCAATTGGAATCTTATATCAATTATTTAAAGGTCACCAAAAAATTTATCGTGAAATGGAATAACTCTAAACATGATTGCAAGGGATCTTTTTGAAATGTAGTTGATCTCTCCGTGCAAAAATAATTTCAAAGTTCGCAAACCTTATCGCCTGTGTCGCCATGGCCACCGCTCTCTCCAGCATTTTCCTCCGACTTCTCTTGCAGCGCAGCGCAGAGGCACGCAACAGCCGCCGTGCGAATAGCTTCAGCAGTGCGACCCGCGGACCAAACCAAGTTCGACATTATTACTTCTGTAAAGCATAATTAATATTTGTTAATTATCATCATTAATAGGCATAACTGAAACTGATTAATCACCTTTTTAAATATTACCAAGAGAACGTCTAACCAAACAACATATATCAAAATATTTAAATAATGTAAGAATGCCGCTGTTTGCCGCCAATATTCAACCAACTCAACATGTCAAAACTCCAAAGTAAGGGCATCAGCCAGGCTATTGCGTATGCGAAATGGTAATGAAGATCGCAATTATAAGGATGATTTTATCAATTTTACGACATCTGAAGTTTTTCAAACATGAAAAGGAAGAAGTTTTTCCTTGTCTAGTTTGGAACGTTTTGAATGTGGCTAAGATTGTTAAAATTACCCTCAAAGTTACGAATTTTTAACATTACGCTTAGGCAATTGCACCACAGGTATAAAGCCTTTGCCCTAATTTCAATTTAAAGGAGCACATTCTCTGAGCGAATTATGTTTAAAAATGATACCTTCGATAACGATCTTTAAAAATGCTTCCAGTTTATCAGTGTCGCATTTAATAAAGTTCTGTTGCCGATTCAAAAGCACCGTGGATAATGTTGTGAATATCTTCAGTTTGACCTCAGGGTCCACTTTGGGTGTAGCCAGGCATTCCTTCAGAAGTGGTGCTATTAGGTGGAGCTGGGCCCCCATAGCCGACCCTGAAAATGAATTCCTGAATTATGCTTTGAAGACTTCTTTGTACATTTAGGCCGATGGAAATGCACGCTGAGGAGTAATCGGTTAGCTTGGTATGGTCATGAGGAGGGAAGAATGTCATGACAATGTGGATAGATGTAGGAGTAGAGGTAGGCCAAAGAAAAGATGGATGGTCTGTGTAGTGGATATGGTGAAGAAAGGAGTGAGTGCTGAGATGACGACTGATAGGGGGAAATGGAAGAAGAATACTGTTGAACCGACCCCACATGATGTGGGATAAAGGGCAAGAAGAATATAGAGATCTAGTCACGTTGATTTACATACCAGAGTGCATCAAGGCAGATTCGAGCAAGCATCGGTCAGGAGAGAGCAGGGTCCAAGTGACCGCGTCACTAGTGATCCCCGCTAGCACCTTGCCAATGTGCTTGGAGTATAGCGTCGTGAGGGTACGTCCGCATTTCTCGTGAAAGCGTATCTTGTCTAGATTAGCTGAAAATCGAAAATAACAATTTTTTTTCTTACTTTATCGTGAACTAAAGGAACCAAACTAAAGGAATTTACTATGTTTTTTTTATAATAATATCCTTCTTCTACGGAGATGCTCTAACCAAGTAAGCTACGGAGCCACTTCCCGTCGCGTCCGTGCGAAAATGTTAAGGGACATCCAATTGGCCGTAAATTTATTCTGGGCTGCATACATTTGTTCCTTTTCTGGATGCTAAGCTACCAAGGTAGGTAGATAGATACTCAGTTTGTGATATCTCCGACGCGAAACAGAGGATCTAACTCACATTATTATGACTTAAAGATTCGGAAGAGGTGGAAGCGGTCAAACCGTTTTTTTATCGGTGGCCTATATAAATGAGCTTTATATTTCGCGGAAAACATCGAAATAAATCTAATGCATAGCATGTCCTAAAATCGATCTACAACTACCATCGGGACTGTTCGAATATTACCGTTTGCTTGCCTACTACGACTTAGCCCCTTCGTCCATGACGCTACGCAAAATTGACGGAACTCATTAGAAACTAGAGTTGCGGACTGATTGGAAACTCTGACTCGTCCACGGCGCTACTGGAATTTCCATAGACGTCAGAATCACTGCCCCTTCGTCCACGGCGCGACTCAAAAGGAACGCGACTGAAACTGTAGTCACTTATGAGTAGCCTGAATGCGATAGCACTAGTATTTCAATGCGCGTCCGTCCACGACGCTACTCAAAAGGAACGCGTTTGTAACTAGTCTCCTGGCGACTCGACATGCTGGTCGCCAGGCGACTGGTTTCGAGAAACTGTTGAAAAATGAACGAATAAAAAGTAATTATAAGTGATTCTGACGTCTATGTGACTGGAGAAGTAATAATTCCGTGTCATCGCTCGAATTATCACTAGTCATGTTAATTATTTTCGTTTTCAAAACTTTGTTTACATAAAATCGTGTACTAAGTGACTGAGTTTCAGGAAATTCCAGTAGCGTCGTGGATGACTCAGAGTTTCCAATCAGTCCGCAACTCTAGTTTCTAATGAGTTCCGTCACTTTTGCGTAGCGTCATGGACGAAGGGGCGTATAATTACTGTCTATTCGTTCATTTTTCACAAAGTTTCTCGAAACCAGTCGCCTGGCGACCAGCATGTCGAGTCGCCAGGTGACTAGTTACAAACGCGTTCCTTTTGAGTAGCGCCGTGGACGGACGCGCATTGAAATACTAGTGCTATCGCAGTCAGGCTACTCATAAGCCCCTTCGTCCACGGCGCGACTCAAAAGGAACGCGACTGAAACTGTAGTCACTTATGAGTTGCCTGACTGCGATAGCACTAGTATTTCAATGCGCGTCCGTCCACGGCGCTACTCAAAAGGAACGCGTTTGTAACTAGTCTCCTGGCGACTCGACATGCTGGTCGCCAGGCGACTGGTTTCGAGAAGCTGTGTGAAAAATGAACGAATAAACAGTAATTATAAGTGATTCTGACGTCTATGTGACTGGAGAAGTAATAATTCCGTGTCATCGCTCGAATTATCACTAGTCATGTTAATTATTTTCGTTTTCAAAACTTTGTTGACATAAAATCGTGTACTGAGTGACAGAGTTTCAGGAAATTCCAGTAGCGCCGTGGACGAGTCAGAGTTTCCAATCAGTCCGCAACTCTAGTTTCTAATGAGTTCCGTCACTTTTGCGTAGCGTCATGGACGAAGGGGCTAAGTGACTACAGTTTCAGTCGCGTTCCTTTTGAGTCCCTCCGTGGACGAAGGGGCTAACTTTACGTTTGCCTCCGCCGATCCGACGACCGTAGGTCCGACCGTCCACTATCACTGAACAGTTCTAAGTTCGGGCATACTTACACAGAGCCATAAACGAAATCGTATCGTTCACCGGCATGGAGTAGACAGTAAAGTTGATGGTGAAGAGTTGATCCGCGACTGGGAGGATGTCTTCACAGCACAGGTCCAAGAGCGCTTCGCTCACGTGAAGCAAGTTCGTTTGGTATTTCGGCTGGTATATACAGAAAAAAACAGTTAATGGTGCCTTTATCGTACAGCATTATATGAAGCCAAATATCTAAACTCTAAGTTCTTTTTTCCCATAAAATCTTATAAACCACTAACATAGCTTATGTTGCTTGCAACTACATACGTGCTAGCTTATTGTTATGTTCAAGCAACTTAATGTAACAAACTAACAACTTACCTACCAATGCAGTTCTATGCGTGGGAACGAAGGCATATTATAAGGACCAGTTTATAATAAGGAATACTCGTATTTTTTCAAGCAAGCACATATTTATATCCCAAATCGCAGTACAAAACCTACTTTTCTTGTCTGACATCTGTCCGGATCGGATAGTTCTTGGCATATCTCTCCCATAAACTTCTTCTTTACGAGGTCCGCTTTAGAGCCTTTCAGAATGTTAGCGAGGACAAGGAGAGCCGGCCAGGAGTCCATCTCAGCTTCCAGAAGCGGCCACCAGGTGTCGGGGGCTATGAAGTATCCGAATAACTCGGCAGCGCGTTTCACCTAAAAGGATTTTAAACTAAGCATTCTGTTTTGAAATATCTTCCGCGAAATTATTATGGTCTACACTGATTATCATGATGAATCAGTGTAGGTGTGTAGTGTAGGTAAGGTGGCCCTGAAAAGGGCCTATACCCTTTTCAGGGCCACCATACCTAAACCTGGTCACTGACCTAATACAGGATGACCAAGAAAGAATCAGTGACACGACAAAAAGAAGAAGAAGAGTATGGCCTGAGTGGTATTAACACTACACTACATAAAGTAAAGTTCCCCGCCGTCTGTCTGTTTGTTCGGACTTATCATCAGAATTTCGTTAAGGTTTCCGCAATGGTTAGGCAAATTTTTAGGGAACTAATGCATAGCAAGTTTTAGATAAAAACAGTGGGACCTGATTTATGGATCCAGAAAGCTCAAAATGTCGCTAATACTAATAACACAAAAGCAGATACCTCTTTGACCACTCTCTCGTCATCATCGCCCGCTCCACGAAGCATGCAGCGTATGATAGTCTGCGCGTGTTGGGTGGACCCTTCTTCAGCGCAGAGCACCAGCCAACACAGGAGCTGCGACACGCGGAGGCGCGCATCAGCCTGCCAACCCTCCATTTCTGAGCAACAATAACGAAATAGGTTAACCTGAACATTTTGACGAAATGTTTTAAGTTCTGTGAGCGTGGGGAATGACTGCGTGTCTGATCTGGATTTATTGTATTTTAGTTATTATTATATTAATTTTTGTCTCTGATAATATCTTCAAATAATAGTAATGATTTATCCATAATAACTAAAGAAAATAAATAAATATTTACTAGGACTCTGCTGAAGACATCCATTGTTTATTTTAGGATCGACGTATGGGCCTATTATCTATTAGTATGGATTCATTTGTTCAATGTCGTCCATCTATATTGTTTTTTTATGCAAGAAATTATACGACCATACTTGGGGATGCCTTCTAGGCTCTAGCATTGACACTACAAACTCCTCAGAGCGGGTAAGGGCATCTAGCTTACGTTACTTACCCTAGTTTTCCGATAGGCCGATAGCAATCAACTATGGATGTAATACTTAAAGCAAATTACTTAGATTTCCGATCTGTTATGGCTTTGAGCTACCTACCTCTACAGATAGCAGGGACAATTTTGCCAATATTGCTCATCACAAGAGTCCGGCAACCGAGGTTGGGCCTTTTGACGTCTGGGTAGTGGGTTGGTACATCTTTCAGGAAATCCGCCTTCTTCTTAAGGTCTTCTTCATTCTCGTCCATGTATTGAAGACCGATGTCCACCCAGAGCTTATTGGCCGTCTCTCTAATGTCGGCCATCACGTCGCTCAAGCTAAAAATTGAAGACTTATTTGAACTTAGGTACACAACCTACCAACCTACTAAACAAAAACAAAATCATACCTAGTCAGCAGCAATGGTATCATCCGATGCCAGAAAGAGTATCTATCTTTGTAACTAAGCATCCAATTCCCAACTTCCAAGGTAACCTGCAGTCGTACTTGTGTGTTCTCGTCAAAGAGCTTCTCGGCCATTGGAGAGATGGACAGTTCAAATGTTTTCCCATCGCCGGCCATGACAATAGCACCTAAAAGTTTGTAAACAATGAATGTTTTGCATTCAAACATGGCCAATGAGACTACTGCATAGCAAAATATGAGAGGCAAAGGTCTGTCTTTGGAATTCAAGAGGGTGATATTAAATTTATAGTAGGATATATTACCAATGGCTCTGATAGCTGCAACTCGTACACGAAAATGTTGATGTGCAAAGTTAGATAACACAGGTTTTACATAGCTTTCAGATTGGAAGTGGAAATCTCTCTGCAGAATCTTCGTCAGCTGGATAATACACTCACAAGCTTCTAGTTTCACCTTTGGGTATGGATCTGTGCTTGTTTTAGTCAAAATACTGGTGAAGTCATTGATAAATGGACTGAGAAGGTAAGTTACTTTGTACTTATCTAATATCTTTCGAACTAGACCAATCAATACCAGGCGGATCTCTTCCGATTCCTCAACTATTTCAGGGCAACCAATGCGTCGGACTATCACGGGCAGTATGTATGTAAGGTAATAGTCATTGAGCGGCAGTTTATCAATGAAATTAGACACTATCGCCGCAGAGGCATCGCGGCAAGCCTCTGACGGATCAGAAAAGCTTTTAAGCACGTATGCGTAAATTTCTGGAAATATTACTGTAAGATCACAATCTCTGTTGTCTACTTTTTCAAAGATCTCCGCATTTATATCATCCAGGGCCTTTTTCCTAGCCATTTTTGATTCACTTTGAAGAGCGGTTATGAAGGGTTCTAGAGACCCTCGTGGGTTGTCCTGGAGCTTTGATATCACTTCAGACATATTGTTTCACCAAAGAAATCACAAAATTTAAAGCGCCACAGAATTAACCGAAAATATCGACAAAATATGCTGAAAATATGCTGAACAAGTGAATTGCAGTATTGATAAACAAATTCAGTTTCCATGGCGACGGAATTGATAAGCCGGTCTTATGACACTGACAATGAATTATTTGACAGCCAACAAGAGACAGACCCTCATAAGACGAGAATGACAACTTTTTTATTTAGTGTGGTAGAAAAGTTACATCATATCATAGTTACAACACTATCTGCCAACGTGCACCAATCACAGGTCGACAAGTAAATGAAGCTGTCAACGTCAATGAATGGACGATAATCATCTTTAGTTTATATTTTACTTTACACAAATTCATAGCGCAATTCACTTGTGGTGCTTGCTAGCAATTGCTGTAATTAGAACAATCTTTGTACAAATATATTAGCACAAGATGTATAAATTAGGCGTGTTTCATTTATTGTTACTGGCGGCGGTGGTGCAAGTCGCCCTCTCTTTGAAGGAAGGCGAATGCGAGGTTTGCGTGAAGACTATCGAGAAATTCGCAGCCACGTTAACAGATGACGTGAAGAAGAACCCGAAATTGATCGAGACTGAGTTTAAGAAGTTCTGTAAAAGCTCCAAGGGCAAGGAGAATAGGTTTTGCTACTATCTCGGCGGGCTTGAGGAATCTGCTACCGGCATTCTCGGCGAGCTATCGAAGCCCTTGAGTTGGTCGATGCCTGCTGACAAGATCTGCGAGAAGCTGAGGAAAAAGGATGCTCAGATTTGTGACCTCAGATTCGACAAGCAAATTGACCTAAAAAGCGTAGACTTGAAGAAGTTGAAAGTGCGTGACCTCAAGAAGATCCTGAACGATTGGGATGAAGTTTGCGACGGCTGCATCGAGAAGACAGACTTCATCAAGAGAATAGAAGAGCTAAAACCCAAGTATATGGGTAGATCTGACTTGTAAAATAGTACAATTTATTTAGGTAAGGAAAAGTCTCCCACATTTTTAGTGACTAAATTCGACCAATGGAAATCGGCAAAAGTGAAAATAGCCATTTGGATGTGAAGAGATGATTCTTGTTTTTTCATTCAAATTTATTAAATTAATTAATTTGTGAATAGGCTGCAATATATCAGACTGATTTCATACCCTACTGTCACAGTAATAATGTTTGAAATGTATATGTAATGGAAAACCTGCCTAATGTTATTCTCATTTATCAACTCGTAACTATCGTGTTTTGCTCAGCTAACAACACATTACAGTTTTGCCCTTCTCATCCAATATTTTTTCTTTATAGGTGAATATTTCAACACTGGGACATCATCATTGTGATATTGCATCAGCCTTGTGGACATCCATCCAGTTCCCAGGGTCAACAATCCAGAAGTCCTAGTTATTGCATTTTACAAACAGTATGTGTGCATTAGTGTGAGAATGTGTATTGGAGTAAATTATTGAAACTAATTAAATATGTTTTCCATGTAATGATTGTTTTATTCATTTAGCAATTTTTGGATGATAACCAGCAGCAATATGAGCAATTGTGTGATGGATGGCAGAAACAAGGGGAGGCCTATGCCCCAGTGGGTAAAGTCAGACTGTAGGTACATAATAATGAGAGCAAAGTACTCAGTGTAGATTCCTAACTTTATTCATAATTAGTCAACAGTAAATAAACAAAAGAAAGAAGTTTATACAGAGTGAGTTTTTTTCAGGGCTACTTAGGTGAAATCGGAAGCCGTAGGAGTTACGGGCTCATTTTTGAAAAAAATAAGATCATAAAAAAAGTTTAAATTTATTTTTAGATTATCACAAAAAAACTTTTTTTGATGATTTTTTTTGTATTTCTGTATCTATGTTTGATAATAAATATATGATAGCAATGTGTATGAAGTTGTTGGAACACCTTCAAAACTTCAAATTTATAAAATAAAGTAAAATATAAACATTGTTTAATTTAATTAAACAATGTTTATATATATTTTTTTTATTAGCCTCTTTTCAGATTAAAAAAAAACAATGTTTATCTAAGGTTTATTATTTCGGTCGGACTATGTGCAAACAAAGCAATTAATTACTAAAAAATAGCCTTAGTAGTAAATAAATATTGTTGAATTCATAAACTTATAATTTTGAAGGTGTTCCAACAACTTAAGACACATAATTATCTTACATTCATTTATTTATTAACAAAGAACCCAAAAATGCAAAAAAAAAAAAACAAAAACCTTACATTTTCTGAAAAAATAAATAAATATCAACTTTTTTAATGCTGATCTTATTTTTTTCAAAAACGAGCCCTTAACTTCTAACATCACTTTTAGACTACTCTCATGGTTTCCGATTTCGCCTAAGTGGCCCTGAAAAAAACTCACCCTGTATAATTTTATTGAGCTGATAATGTTAGTGAGTGTACCATGATTTAAAAGAGCTTCATCTAAAAACTAATGAAAACTTTGATACTGGGTGTAATCAGACTAAGTACTTGTGTTCATCATGGCACTGATTATTTTTGTTCACCAAGCAATGTCAATAACTTGATCAATAGTGAAAGATGTACCAACCTAGTAAGCATCAGGTATCCTGACATATAATGAAACAAGAAAATAGCACACTAATAATTTTATTGCAACAATATTGAATGTTTTCCCTACCACATTACAGACTCTGCTCGGTTCGATTGCATACATAAACAGATGTTGGAATAACAGCTGACATCTTTAGTGGTATTTGTAGTTCCTGTGTTGCTCTGAAAAAGAATAATATAGTTTTAGTGGATAGCCATGTAAATGTTGAAGTAACAATTTTGATGTCTTCAAGAGATGATGGTGGGAGACCGCAAAGTACAGAGATAGTTTCTCTGTTCCCAGCCCAGTCTGAAGATACAGGGTGGAGAAAAAAATAAGAGTTCTCTTCCTTTGTGCCATCCAACAAAGAGCCTATGCCCAGCTGAGGATGATGAAGAGCTCTCTAGTATAGCAATAACTGATAGCAACTAAACTGCAAGTTCATTGTTGTTAATCAAGTGACTTCAATACAAGATTCTTACAAGACTAAGCCACAAAATTAATAAGAAATTAAGAGAAAATCAATATTTTGCATGTTATCATGACACAACCAGTTGTGGAACTCTGGTATATGTATTAATTTTCCGAAATGTCTTTTTCATTGTACCACAAAAAGAAGATATCCCCCTTAGTGTGCTTATAGGAATTATGGTGTAAACACAAACACTTACTCATTTTTCCGTAGTTGATAAAGTAGAAGAAGGTCATGCTGCCAACCAGCAGCTGGAAGAAAGGAGCCATGCCCACTTTCTTAGGCTGCACATACTTGTGCTGCCACCGCCACCAGCCTAAAAAGTATAAATAAAGATCTTTAGTTAAAAAGACACATTGAACTAAATATCAATCGCTATACAAATCTCTACCTACTCTCTCTTTCCATCTAACATAACCTAAAATGTGTTCAGATCAATACTCACCACGGCTGATAGCGCCCATCAGAGCAGGGGGAGACTTGTTCCTGCGGCCCAACCATGCTCCAAGCTCGTTTATCTTCACCTGACCGAAGGGGGTATCAGCTGGAAACAGGAACAGAAAATTACATAATCGCATACTGAGCTTGAAGGGCGGCTGTTTTCATCACTGGAGCACTTACGTTTTCCATAGTAACGAGCTGGATCGTACGGCCCATGGACTGCCGGGTTGTACTCTTTCGGATAATCACCGAACGCCATGATTTTCTTCTAATCACAGAATTTTGGTAAATTATTTTTTTGGCCGATTTTGACAACTGAAGAAATGTCATCCATAGACAACGAATTTTTTTTAATGAAGGAAGTACAGACACAGACTACTAAGGAATACTAGAAGGAAGTTTTGTGAATGATTTCAATCAGCAAAAACTGCTTGCATGAGGCTCAAATTATATGTAATCTGTAGTAACTCATCATGTTCGATATGTAGTTTTTAACCCGCGTAGACAGATACTCTGTCTACGTTTTATCCAATTGATCCAATAGCTGTCAAAATTCTTGTCTATGATTAGACAGCAAATTTCAATGAAAATAAATCTTTTGTGGCTTGTGAAAAGTCGAGATTTATTCGTGAAAGTCTAGAAAATAATTCTCAAAATGGTGTTAGAAAGTACTATGATCTGCGTTGACAATAGTGATTTCATGAGAAATGGAGACTTCCTTCCTACGCGGCTGCAAGCTCAGCAAGATGCCGTAAATTTGGTGTGTCATTCGAAAACACGAGCGAATCCTGAGAATAACGTTGGTTTGCTGACTCTAGCCAACGTAGAAGTGCTTGCTACGCTAACCAGCGATGTGGGCCGCATTCTCTCCAAGCTACACCGCGTCCAGCCGAACGGTGACATCAACCTTTTGACCGGAATCAGAATCGCTCATCTGGCGCTGAAGCACCGTCAAGGAAAGAACCACAAAATGCGTATTATAGTGTTCGTTGGCTCTCCAGTTACCTCTGACGAGAAGGAGCTGGTCAAACTCGCCAAGCGACTCAAGAAGGAGAAGGTAACTTGTGATATAGTCTCATTTGGTGAGGATTCAGAGAACAACCCACTACTCACCACATTCGTCAACACGCTGAACGGTAAAGACACTACTGGAGGCAGCCATTTAGTATCTGTTCCAACTGGAGGCCATGTAGTGCTCTCTGAGGCTTTGATTACAAGCCCACTGATTGGTGGCGATGGGGCTGGCCCGTCTGGCTCTGGATTATCACCGTACGAATTTGGTGTTGATCCTAATGAAGACCCAGAGTTAGCTTTGGCTCTGCGTGTGTCTATGGAGGAACAAAGACAGCGCCAGGAAGAAGAGTCCCGCCGCCAAGCTACTACAACTGAGGGAGAGACTGCTAAGCCTGCTGATACTGAAAACACGGGTGTGGAAAGAGCGTTAGCCATGTCTCTGGGTCATGAGGCTATGGAGCTATCAGAGGAGGATCAGATTGCACTGGCCATGCAGATGAGCATGCAGCAAGAGGCACCAGCAGCCGAAGAAAGCATGGATGTCGCCGAGGAGTATGCTGAAGTAATGAATGACCCAGCATTCCTTCAGAGTGTCTTAGAGAACCTTCCTGGAGTAGACCCCCAGAGCGAGGCCATCCGTAACGCCATGTCCACCATCAAGAAGGACAAAGATGAGAAAGATGACAAAGAACAGAAGGACAAAGATGGAAAAGGTCCAGGTGGTAGCTCTTAAAACAATGTGATGTTTTTCAATTTTTTTATTGATACAATATGCTCGTAAACCTTAACATTACACACCACATTGAAGTGTTACTATAACTTTAGATTTAATAATACAGATTCTATTGTGACCCTGTGTTTCTATTTCCATGAAATCCAATTTAGTCCTTCAATCTTATCATATCCTGAAACACAGAATAAATATTGATTATACAGGATTGCAGCCAAATCACAATATTTTTTTGAAATAGTGTTGTGTTCCTGGGGTAAGGTTCCTGTAGCTTATTAGGGGGGAGGGGGATGGGGGTCGGCAACGCGTGCGTGATTTTTTTACCTTTAAAAATGCGCGCTTACAAAGAGCACATACTTCCTAAATTTAAAATAATGCTAATAAACAATAAAAGCATTTTTTACGTTAGATTTATAAAGTAGCACTTTCATAAATATATATTTTGTCAAAAAAACTCATAAAGGCGTTGTGCAGCCTGTCGAGTTACTTAATCAAAATGTTATGTTATAATGTACTCTAGACTGTGTTTAGGTATATATTGTATTACTTCGTTTAATAAAGATCTTAAAAAAAAAAAAAAAAAAAAACGCGTGCGTGATGCCTCTCATTGCAAGCGCTCTAGGCTACGGTAACCGTTTACCAACAGGTACGCTTGTTTGCCACCTAAGTTGTATAAAAAAAATACATACTTGTATCTGCCAAAAAACTTCTGCTCTGAAACTTTTTCTTAACTTCTACCAACATTCGTCTTCTTTGGTGTTCGTCTATTACTATTGGTTTGGGTATTGGGGTGGTTATCTTTTCTAAAACAAATACACATAAAAATACCTCATACCTAGATAGTGCACAAATATACAGAAAAATATTTATTATCTACCTATGTGAAACCTAAGTGCCTGGTAGAAGAAAGACTGTTACTTTTGACTTTTCAACATTACTGTGTAGGTAGGTACCTATAGGTATTTACATCTGATATTGTGGCATCATTTTAAACCAATGACGGAGACTGTAGTAACATACAACAATATGTACACATTTTCATAAAAATATTTTAAAGAATAGTAATGGTCAGCGCACACCACAGACCAATAGGATGCTAGCGCATGGCGCAATACTATATTAAAATAGTAATATAGTATTGCCATTCCTTACTATTACCAAAGGATAAAGATTAGTATTACTAAATGACAAAAGCTCAAAGGTGACAGGGATATTTTTAAGTAAGGGGGTCAGACCATAATCCAATTAAGTCGCATCGGCGGCGCCGGCGCCGGCGCGGCGCATCAGTAAAAAATTCAAAAGTTAAAATAAGGCCATTACCATTTTCAACCACCGCTTTTGGCACTTCTAGGGGTTTTTTATTTAGCAGTAAATAAGAACTTTTAATGTCCTCCAACTGGGGCTTAAAACTTCTGGTACTGCCGTGAATTGTTGCTGTAAAGAACACAAGCCACAAATAAGTACCTACCAATAGCTACTAGTAAAGACATGTTCTAACGGCGTGCGATAAGTCTTCCTTACATCTACTGAATTAAGTCAATTTGTGTTTGACTTTTAGTTTAGGAGCTTGCGAGCCGTTCAAAGCGGCATATGGTAGCCGGTAGGTGCAGGCAGACCTTTTACTGTTATTGGAGTAGGTTACAGGATGGAGTAATTCATTTATATTCTTTTTTTATATTCCGGACATATTCACACGGTCAACTGATCCCAAACTAGGCATAGCCTGTACTATAGGTACCAGAGACTGATATACAGTGGTGGTCATCTAATTAGAAACACCTAGTCACCTGACATTTTTATAAAGTAACTAACATTATTATAGCATTTAATAGGAGGTAAATTTTTTTTCACTACTTTACAATGTACTTTAATATCTCTAGTTTAATTACAAGCAATAATATTTGACAACCAAGACGACAATAAAAATAAATATCAGTGAAACAAAAAGTATCAATATCGTTAGGACTGGCAGAATGGACAACTAATTAGAAACATTGTATGACTTGGTTCGAAATTTGATTTTTTAAACTGAAATACAGTTCTCACAATTGTCAATCACATTGTAAATATTGCCGCCATTACGAAAAGTTACTATTTATTGTTGTTTTATTAAAAATGGGTAAAAATAAGAGCTGAGTGCTGAGTGATGCAGCAACGAGAAAAATTATAGTGAATTTTCATTTAAAACAAAAATGGAGTTACAGAAAGATCGCCGATTATTTGGAATGTTCCGTAAAGATGATATTTAACGCCCTCGCACATTTCAAACTACACGGAACATCAGATAACGTGCCAAGAAAACTTCGGCCCAGAAAGACTACAGTTCAAGAAGACAGGCTTATGCTTCGATTAGCTAAGGCGGACCCCTTTAAAGGATCCAATGTTATAAGAAAAGAGGTATTTTCAGAAGACGATCCTCGACACGTGTCCACTAAACTAGTTCGTAGACGGTTGGTTGAAGGAAAATTGTCAAGAAGGATCGCTAGAAAAGTACCACTACTAACCAGGCAACATAGAGAAAATCGTCTAGCATTCGCTCGCAAATATGGCAGTTGGACTATTCATCAATGGAAAAAAGTTTTGTTTTCAGATGAAACTAAAATTAATTTGATTAATTCCGATGGAAAACGATATGTACGACGACCAATAAACGAGGCTTTGAATAACAAGTACACTAAAAAGACAGTTAAGCACGGTGGTGGAAATGTAATGGTGTGGGGATGTTTCTCAGGGTACGGGATTGGTCCCGTGAGAAAGATTGAAGGGCAAATGGATCAATATCAATACAAAAAGATCTTGGAAGAGACAACGATTCCATATTTTCCATATTCCGAGGAAAATTTGCCAGTAACTTGGATATTTCAGCATGACAACGACCCAAAGCACACAGCACGCAGCGTTAAAGCGTTTCTTACAGAACAATCCGTGACAGTATTAGAGTGGCCTGCCAATAGTCCGGATTTAAATCCCATAGAAAATTTGTGGCACACTATAAATACCAACCTGTCGCAGAAACACGTTACTAATATTCATGGACTTAACAGTGCATTTGAAGACGCTTGGAGAAGTATTCCTGTAGAAACTTGTTATAAATTGATTGAATCAATGCAGCGTCGCTGCAAAGCTGTTATTGATAATAAAGGCTACCCTACCAAATACTAATTGTCTAAGGATGTAGTATTTTTGTATTTTTCAAAACTATTGGGGTTTTGTTCAAAATAAAAATGATTTAAGTAATGATTTTTTTGGTGTTTCTAATTAGTTGTCCGGTTTGTATCTCGTTTTTTATTTTGTTATTAATATAACTTTCAGTTTTAGAAAAACAACCGTTGTTTTCTGTTATTAAAATGGTATAACAATGTAATATAATATCCGATACATCGATTTTAATACGTAGGAACACTCAATGATACGTTAAAAATTAGTTCGAAAGGGAATTTGCAATAAAAATATAAACCCAGATAGGTGTTTCTAATTAGATGACCACCACTGTATATAAATAATAGATAAATATTTTACACCCAGACACAGAACAAACATCTGTGTTTATCACACAAATGTTTGCCCAGTGCGGGGATCGAACCCGCGACCTCTAGCGCAGAAGGCAGAGTTACTACTAACTGAGCTATGAGGCCAGTCAAATATATAAATCATACGACAATGGACCACATAATATTATTACTTATGTATATGGAGCAATGGACCCATGGACAACGATAAAGGATAGGAGTTACTAACAATTAGGGCGCCCAAAGACTGGCGGAGTATCTCTGCAAAACTGCTGTTTTAGCTTCTCCGTTGATGGGTTTCGGAGCGACATCGGTATCTTACTAGGCTTCGGGGAAGTTAGCGAACTGACTGGCTCTGAAAAAAATCGTTATTAGTAGGTACGCTCATGCGTGACGTGATTGCTCTATCCGCTTGCACCCAGGTAATTACCTTTTTCAATTTTTTGATCGTTCTTCTGCTGCTTGAATCTACTAAATGGTATTTTTTTTGTTTTATCTGTAAAAAGTAACCTAATTCAGTCGAAAAACCAAGAGTATGTCGTGCACATAAACATGGTTAATGAAAGGCATGCCCACGCACGAACCTGGTTGTTTGTCAATTGATTTAGCTTCTTTCGTGGGGCTTCTGTTAGGTCTTTGTATTGAGGACGACAAAGGTCTCTTTGCTAAAAAAAAACGTTATGTTAGTGGGGCTCTCGTAAAGATAGGTACCTAATAGACAAGTTAGGTATCTGTCAAAGGTTTTATATAAAACTAGCTGGCTGTTACGCTCGCGACTTAGCGTGTTTATGTAAATATACCTAGACTATTTTCCGTATAATCCTTGCCAAAGTCTAACACTTTATATGCCAGCTCCTTACCGACACCGTAATTTTTTTGTGATATCTGACATAAGAACTCACAAACTGTGCCATTTCAAGTATGAGAAGTTCAAGGAACACGCGGGAAATTCTAGTTAAAATGTCTCGAAAACTAACGCTTTGGGTCAGCACTGACTCCGCTCGGCACCCCCTCACGTCTCACATTTGGACTGGTATTCGTCGCTCGCAAAGAGTTCCCAGACGAAGTCTCCTTAGTAGCTGTCCAAAACAAAATACCAAGCGCTATAATTGCCACGACACTGGGCCAGGTTTTGAAAAAGAGACACGAGGCTATGTGCGCTAATCTCCACAGGATAATGTGGAGTAGGAGGCTGGTTATAACATCTACTTTGGGAGTTACTGAAAGAGAAGAATAAGATTGTTGCAATACTTTTATTCTTAGTGAAATAGTCAGGAAAATACCTATTTTGTTCAGGTCAGCGTATACTGCTGGACAGCGCCATGTTTTGAATAGTTTTGTCAGACAGTGTGCGCTGAGCCTTTTAAGATTAAAATGAAAGGCAACACTCACGTAATCTTGGTTTCTCTATTTGACTGTTTGTTAATAATGTGAACGGCGCCCTATTTTCCACTTGGAAAAATACAAAAAAATATAAGTAAAATCACAATGAAAAATAAGGATAACTCATTGAATAAAATATCGGCAAGTAAGCGGTATGTAAGTAGTAGGTAAGCCGCGCGGTGCGCGGTGGGCTTGGGATGGAATAGGCTGCAAAATGTGAGCATGTGCCAATGTTCGGACATGCCTCTGACTACCCCCCTTTGAAATCTTCAAGGATCTTGAGATCTGTGAGAATGTCGACCATTCTTGTGAATAAAAATAAGGAGCCTTTTTCTTTTTTTTCAATAAAATATTACACCTGTTATAGGTGTGACATTCGTTCGACAATCGAACCCACGCTTTTATCGCCTCACACAAAGAGGATGTGTGTCACACAATACAAGTGGTATTACTATTTGAAGTGGAAGGTTCCCAAAATAAAACTAACGTATTGGCTTATCCTTCCATTTTTTCGCTGGAGACCTGGCGCGGCATATGATAGGAGACTTCCCATTCGTTGCTGTAAAAAATAAAGGCTGACATGGGCGCCATTTCGGATTATAATCATGGGAGTGGCCGGTGGGTGCATTCTGCAACTTACGAAAATTTTGAATAATATTTTTGTTTTAGAATGAGACCCTTTCGCGATAGTATCCTAGTTACGGAACACGTAGAAACATTGGACGTCCGGCAGCAACATAGGCAGATGAGGGCAGTCACGATCGCGGTACGAAGATGGACAAGACTAGCGCAGGATCGTGATGGATGGGCTGGGGATGATGATGATGATGTAGCAGAGACGCATTTAAGATTCTTACGGGCGGAATCTTGTAGAGAGTAATCCCTTCTAATTGCCAGCTTCGTATTCATAGGCGTTACGAGTGGCTTCCCATACCCACTGGAGATGTGTGAGCGAACGGAAACTGCAAACAGAATCTAGATTTAGGCTACATAAAAGATAAAAAATGTTTATTGCACTGACTGTCTTAAACTTACACATACAACATTAGAATATACCTAGTGGATACGGATTACAATAACATAAAGTTTTTGATGTAGTGTAATTAGACCTTTGGCTAGACGTTGTTTGAGTTCCTCGCTCTAACTAAGTAGAAACTTATTAATAGATAATTTTATGTTGTAGATTTACTCAAGCATAGACACAACTCAGACCTATCACCTGTGTTGGTTGGTACAGATATTCTATTTCACGAAGTCCGTTGGACTGTGTTTGATATATTGCTTGCACGTAGGAAACACAGTTTTTTTAGTGTACGTAAGTCAAGCAAGACTGAGCGCTCCCGAGCTTACGCGAACTATAAACAATGTCACGTGAATACTCTACAACAAACAGGTGCGAGTACTTAGTTACAATGAAGTTAGTTTAATGGCGCAGCCGGTAGGATTTAGCCCCTTCGTCCACGGGCGACTCAAAAGGAACGCGACTGAAACTGTAGTCACTTGTAGTAGCCTGACTGCGATAGCACTAGTATTTCAATGCGCGTTCGTCCACGGCGCTACTCAAAAGGAACGCGTTTGTAACTAGTCTCCTGGCGACTCGACATGCTGGTCGCCAGGCGACTGGTTTCGAGAAACTGTTGAAAAATGAACGAATAAAAAGTAATTATAAGTGATTCTGACGTCTATGTGACTAGAGAAGTAATAATTCCATGTCATCGCTCGAATTATCACTAGTCATGTTAATTATTTTCGTTTTCAAAAATTTGTTTACATAAAATCGTGTACAGAGTGACTGAGTTTCAGGAAATTCCAGTAGCGTCGTGGACGAGTCAGAGTTTCTAATCAGTCCGCAACTCTAGTTTCTAATGAGTTCCGTCACTTTTGCGTAGCGTCATGGACGAAGGGGCTTATAGCTGTTTTACCAGTTGTTGCCCGAGAGGAAATACTGTACATCATACACTTACCTCCTGTCGTATTAGGAGCGACCGAGCTCTTTTTAGTAATATATGTTTCTTTCTCCGAGGGCGTCGGTTTGATTGTGTTTAGGGTTTTGGAACGAGCTGGAAATTAATCTAACGTTTAGCAGGGTGAACCTGCTTTAGACAGGTCAGGTAGGAAATAAATTAAAGGAATAGATGTTGTCACTAAAAGCGAAAGGAAGATTTATTAGCACGTGCGTCTGCTGAGCACGTCTTGTTTGATTCTTATAACTAGTGGTTCGCCTCGAACTGATTTCTCGCGATGTCTGATAAAAGTTGGTGCTTCAATGATCACTGAAGCACAATAAGATACACTTTGAACATCATCGCCTCGTTAGCATGTTCTTACTAATATCAAAGACTCTAATATACAATCTGATGTGAACTACGAAGTCATTGAAACTTTACCAACTCGCTAAAAGGCATTGGAATCCATCCACCATAGAAATTCCTAGCTTTTTACAAGAATTCATGTTACATTGGTTTTTAAATGTTACTTTTTTATGTATTCAAAAAACCATATGGCCTAGAATAAAAATGGAATGTAAAGCTCTCTCATATGGCACCCCACTTCATGTATTTTTGTTAATATTTTTTTAGAAAAACCTCTAGTAGATCTCTATATCTTAGAAATCCGTTTGCCGATTTAACACATACTCCTATTAGTATATCTTGATAGTACAACCTACTAAATTCCATTTAGTTTGGATTGACGGTTCGATGTTATGCTCTAACAAATAAATATAAAACATACCCTGATTTGCCCAAGTTGTTTGAGATGTCTTCGCTCGCTCAATCAATTATGTACCTACCTAGTCATTCTTACTTACATACAAATTACTATGATGATGTGGGTACGCTTTGACGTAGGTACGTTTAAAAGAAGGGAAGTCATTAGATACTAACTGTCGACAATGTAACCACAAGGTGCGCTGCAAGTCATTTTGCATCGATCCGTCTCTCTACTCGGACTGGACGTTTCACTCATAGTGCTGGCTGTGAATATATTATATAAATAAGTAACGTAGGTACAGCTGGCCAGAGGTTTATGCCAGTAGCAAGGTGCAGTATAATTTGAATAATAAAACTTACGTGTTGATATGAGGTCTATTGTTCTTTCCGAATACCGTTTCCTTGGAGATGAACGGTCACTATTTAGTGAATCTAAAAGAAATTCAATAAATTAAACCAACCACTAGAATATTACCAGATATCTACCACAACATTATGGTTGCCTACAAAACTTTTATTCAGGGCTAAAACCATATAATTAAAGAAATTATTTGAAATCTTCAATTTTTATTTGGCGCAGCCGGTAATTTTAGTTTATTTGTCTTATACTGATTCGGTTTATTCGGACTACTAGTTCCACCGGCTGACCTTATTATATGTTTAGCTCTAAGATTATTGATTCATAAAACTATTCAAGGTAGATTTTTGTCAATATTTACATACGAGTCGGGCTTGAATTCGCGGACCGTTGCAGGGGAGACGAGGTTCGGCTTCGCGGTCCCTTCCTTACGATGCCAGTTATTGTCATCCCTTTCAACTCTTGCCGGAGTCCTAAACATGTTTTACAATTTACTTGAGCATTATTTAACAGATGAAAAGCAAATTTCAATTGCTTTTCACAGCTTCTTACACAGCACAAAATATTTTTGAAGACTGCCAATTTAACCATGGTGTAGTGGCTAAGCACATCGCCGATTTTAGATACAGGCTAGTCTTAGTGCGGTGACCTCTAGTAACTTGTTTATTGCTATTTGTTAACTTTCGGTAAATAAATTTATTTGTATTTGTAGATGAAGAAGTCTTGTTCAAAATGTTCATATCCTGCACGATACGTTTTCTATGTACTACGAGTACCTATAATATATGCCAGAATTACAACACACTCACTTGAGGCGTTACTTTCCCTGTATCTGGCTTGAGATGAGGTGTGAGGCGCTGAGTATGTGGAGCGACAACCGGGCGACATCTTGCGTTTACCGTTCAGACCCTGTTTATCTGTAAGTTCCTTGTGTATTAGCAGTATTTTGATAGTTACCTTAATTTTTTTTATTAACCTACATCGGAAGGGTTTGATTATAACCATCCCTATCCTTTGTTACACGGTGTTATTTTGGTCAGTTTAAAAGACGCGCCGTCTTTTAAATCCACGTCCACGTTATAAAATAATTGTCTAATAACAAAACTTGTTTTGATTCTTTATACGACACCGTATTATACGCCTAAGTTCTATGCAGAATTTTCTTTTCTTGCAGTTTTTGTAATTTTTTATGTTTGTAGATCATATTTTGATGACGTTGGCGCTAACTTTAAACTGAAAAAATCATACCATGTATTATAGGTAGGTACTACTTTTTAGGAACGGACATGAGCGCAAGCTTAATCATGTAGCAGAAATTCATCCAGCGACTACGCCAAAAAAATATAAAAATGCCCGTTATTTCCACTTCAGTGCCCATTGCGAAGTTGTAAAACACCTACTTGCATTTATAAAGGGTTAGGTTTTTTTTTCAAATTAATCAAACAAAAAGTATTATTTTAAAAGTTTATTCAAAGTATCTTTGAAATTACAGTTATGTAATACAATGTATAACAAACAGTCTATCAATATTAAAGCACGTACATTCGATACTTTAAATTGAAGAATTTTTAAATTGCTTTAGGATAAATAAATAACGACAAACAAAATAATTCCGTTTAGGGACTTCAACAAAACAGCTTTTACCATAATCTAATTAAACTTTAATTAACACAAAGCCTATTGACAGTATCAGATGGCACTTAGGTAATGTATGCCAGAATCCAACTACTTACTGGGGGGTGAGTGGGAGTTGGCACAACAGCTTTCACTCCCACTCGTGCGTGGAAACAAGCACGTAACACGTGTTTTTGTATGGAAGAAATTAGTGACAGTAATCACTCAGTAATGGTCCGCTAGAGGCACTGTTACGGATTCCATACATAAACACGTGGATCACGCTCACAAGTGAGTGTAAAAACCATGGTGCCAACTCCCACTCACCCCGCTGCTAACGGCAAAACTTACAAAACTAGGCTAGCTGTCGGAAAAACTGGGCCGGCAAAATTATCCGTTTTGGTAATAACTATAAACCAGTTTAGCTTTATTACTTCTATTCTAGATGATTCATACAGCGTCTGGTGTAACTTTTTTACTCACTCATGGCCGCTGTTGGCTGTGGGTACTGGGACAATCGAAATCATCTAGGTACGTTTAACGCACATTAATAAGACAAACTAACTATCTATCTACTGACTACGTCTCGTCCATCTTTCTTTTCTTTACATCAACAACACTATCTCTATCAAGCAATTCTACGGAATCTTTAAGTTTCTCTTCTATATTACCGGAGCTGAGTCGATTGTGAGATGAATGGCGTCGTTCCTGTATCTCCTTGTGCCTCGCTCGGTGAGCCGCTTTGAGTTCCATTTCTATGCAGTGCTCGGCGAACATTAGTTGAAGTGGTGCGTACATGTGCGGCAGCAGTTCTAGGTCGCCCATTGTTATCTGTGGAGAATAATGTCAATGTAAATGTCGAAGCTTGCTTGTCGTGTCACTGATTCTTTCTTGGTCATCCTGTATTAGGTTAGTTACCATCCTGTATTAGGCCTTGTAATGGGCATATTACCGTCAGTGAAAGAATCAGTGTAGTTAAAGTTAAGGTTCCGTTTCTTACAAATGAGGTACGGAACCCTAAAAAAAATATTAGGGGAAAAAACGTGCTTCTTCAAATCAACACAGGCCTCATAGCTCAGTTGGTAGTAACTCTGCCTTCTGCGCTAGAGGTCGCGGGTTCGATTCCCGCACTGGACAAACGTTTGTGTGATGAACACAGATGTTTGTTCTGTGTCTGAGTGTTAAATATATATCTATTATGTATATCAGTCTCTGGTACCCATAGTACAGGCTATGCCTAGTTTGGGATCAGTTGACCGTGTGTGATATGTCCGGAATATTTATTTATTTATTTTATATAACTGTTTTTGGTATTATTACCATCGTTATAACTAATTATTGAGTTTGAACCACTGAATAATTGATTCTGAACTGATTTTACACTTTATCAGCAGATTTTTGCATTGTGTTCTTTACAGCATTTTTTTTAATATTTAGGGAAGAGATCTGAAATCCTACTAATATTATAAGAGGATGTTTGTTATTCAATCACGCACTAACGGCTCAACCGATTTCGTTGAAACTTGAAATATAAAGAGTTCTTTACCTAGAATAACATATAGGCTAATTTTTATGTAGGTACCACGCGAGCGAAGCCGCGGGCGGAAGATCGTAATATATATATTTTTTCGCTAGTATTAAAACTTTTTGTTGATAGAATAAGCCCATTTCAGGATAGTATACCAGTTACGGAACACATTGATAAGACAGTTACTCACTTGCATATTATCGAAAGCGATGCCGACGCTCTTATTGTCGTTAAGAATGTGCGCATTCAGACGAGGCAGTCGCGCGTACCTGTAAGTAATAGTTGTTGTCAGTAATCGCACACAGTAAAAAGTAGATTGTATCTTAAGGAAGCAAAATAATATTTTTACGGCGAGGGCGCTTTTTTGAATCCAGAGCGAAGTGAGGGATTCTAGAGTAGAATCCCGAGCTTAGCGAGGGATTCAAAGTACGTTGCCCGAGCCAAATATATATTTTGCGCACGAGTGATACACTCTACTATTCATCACCCTCTATCAATGAGACAATAAAAGGCGCCACATATTTTATTCTTTTTTTTTATTCAGCTGGCGGGAGCGGGCGCGGGCTCGGCCGCGGCGGTGCGACTATTGGCCGTCGTACCAGCCAGTATTTATTCAAACAATATTTGCGTTCGATTTCTTTGCCGCTGAAAACTAAGATGTTCCAAATTCAAAAAGTGCGCGGCAAAGAACATTCCGGCGCACTTATAAAGAGGAGCGGGCCGGAAAATTCATTCCTGCCCGCTAAAAGTTTCCTAGATAAAACACCACCTTTGGGTGCACTTAAAGGCGAACCAAGTCGTCCTTTTCGAATAGATGAGATGAAAAAATAAATAAATACCACTCAACAGTCACATACATAGTCGTGACCCGACACTAGGATTCCCTGTGTCGTGGGTATCGGAAACTGCGAGTACCATGGTACCACAACACCCAGACCCGGAAGAATATTTGCAGATCATGCAAATATTTGTCCCGCAGCGGGCATCGCACTCCTTGCGTCTCGGCCAGGCACTTGCCCGCTACGCCACCGAGGTTGTCGTTAAGTCAGTTCGTCAAGGTCGTAAGTTAAGTAGGAACTTAGAATAATAAACCTACTATCCTATTTGCTCCTAATACACAAGGTGATTCTTAATATTCCCTAGTAAATGGCAAAGTGTCTAAAGGTGTACGTTTGTGAAGATGTATGTTTATTACTTAATTACGCCCTAACAACGGGTTGGAGTGAAATATGTAGGTCGTTCCGACGGTTTTAGGCCTTTTTCAGAGCCACCATACCTCAACCAGGTCACTGACCTAATGCTGGATGACCAAGAAAGAATCAGTGGCGACAAGCAAGCATCGTACTAATATCCTACTTCATACTAATATTATAAATGCGAAAGTTTGTGAGGATGTTTGGATGTATGATGATGTGATGTAGCATAATTATTATAGGCTATTTTTTATCTAGGTACAACGCGAGCGAAGCCGCGGGCGCAAGCTCGTAGGTGTATAAACTGTATCTTTCTGTGTGCGTTACATAAAGACGACTAAACGGCTGATTTAGATGAAATATGGTATGGAGAGGCAATATTGGGGACAGAGTACCTGTGGGGTCCATAATTTACCCCCACACATATTATGCTCGCGTATATATATTAACCCAACAGATCACAATTCGTGCGTTGCACCTTTTGCGGCTAGCGCGTCAGCTCAGCCCGCCTGCAGTACCTGCGACGTCATCGAGTGGCGTGATCCGGCTTCCTCGCCCCTGCCGCCGCACCGCGCACCTGCCGCGCGCCGGCACACGCCCCGCGCCCTCGCCTCGCCCCGCAGCTGCCTACCACCACTGCTCCGCTGTCCGCCTCGCGACCCGCGCGCGCGCATATTCCTAGCTTTTTACTGTTTGCATTTAAGTTGTAAATTTCATAGCTTTGGCATTAAACTCAATAGTCTAGATACGCTTGTTTATACTGCTGCTAATCCCGGCGAGGAGCTTAACAATACGTACTCCCTAGGCAGGCTGCTAAATACCTATTCGATATGAGCAAAAATAAATAAATAGAGTATACAAGTGAAAAACCTTTACCTCTGACTGAAATGCGTGAGAAGCGTATAACGCGCGTTCATTTGTCTACCGATGTCGATGGCTTGCGACGTGGTGGAGTGCATCTTGGTTCTGGCTTCATCGGCCAGCTCGTCCTCCATGGTGGCTTCGTGGATAAGCAACGTTGAGTCTTCACCTGAATTAAAAATATATATAACCTTTAAGTACCGACGTGTGACATAAGGGAACGTACACAAGGGCTTCTAATAAGACTAAGCGTGGCTTCAATAAACCACGCTTAGTCACAGAGGTGTGGGGGGGCTTAGGTTTTTGTCACGTAGTCGATATCCTCTTGTAAAATCTAGCATTTTTTCGAACTATGTTCAAATATGGCGCATAGCGTTTATTTTTAATCCATTTTTTTTAGATATATTTATGAATTACCACTTGAAACCTAGAGGGGGAGAGGAGGGGAGGGTGTCTTGGCATATACAGTTTATAAAAATGTAAAAAATGTGTCCGTAGTATGGGTACGTTTTCTGAGTACCGACGACGTTACAGTCCTCCATAGTTAAATATTACAGTATTTTTCCTGTATAAATCTAGCATCAATGTAACATATTTACATCTTTAATTTAATAAATAAAAATAAAACTAAATGTAAAATAAAAAAAGCATGCATTATAAAAACGAATATGAATAAGTCCCGAAAGGGACTTATTCAACACCCAATTGGCATTAAAGTTTGTTCTATAGGGTAGCTAAGTTCTATAGGGTGGTTAGGCGGAACTTTTGGTGATAGAACATACTCTTAATAGTACTTACCGATGGCAACGAGCGCCTCGCAAGGTATAGTGTCCCCGGAGTATGTGACCTTGTGCGTCTCGTCCAGCTGTATGGCCACCCCAAAGGCGTTGGGGCAGTGCGCCACCAGGCACGTCCGCACGTTCTGAACGCCGATGGACGCCAGCACCGCAGCCGTCATTTCTTGGCTGTTGCTTGTCTCGTCGTCAACCTGCAATCAATACACAAGCAGATGCATAATATCCTAATATTTTAAATGCGAAAGTTTGTAAGGATGTTTGGATGTTTGCTGTTCAATCACGACTGAACCGATTTCTTTGAAACTTGGAATAGATAAACATCTTTATCTAAAATAGCATATAGGCTTTTTATGTAGATACCACGCGAGTAAAGTCGCGAGCGGTAGCTAGTGTATACTATACCGAAAGGGGCTTATTCAATCAACAAAAAGAAAGAATATTCTATATCTGACTTTGTTTTGTTGACTTTGTTTATTGGACTGGCCTCATAGCTCAGTTGGTAGTAACTCTGCCTTCTGCGCTAGAGGTCGCGGGTTTGATTCCCGCTCTGGACATACATTTGTGATGAACACAGATGTTCGTTCTGTGTCTGGGCGTTAAATATCAATATTTTATGTATATCAGTCTCTGGTACCCATAGTACAATACAATACAATACAAATGTTTTATTTCTTTAACTTAAGTAACATAGTTTTAACTGTAGTTGATACCTCCTTTTAAGTATAAAAATATAAATATAATAAAAATAAATATAAAATAATAGTACAGGCTATGCCTAGTTTAGGATCAGTTGACCTTGTGTGATATGTCCGGAATATTTATTTATTATTATATAATATTTCCAACTAATTGATTTGAACTGATTGACGATTCTGAACGATAACGATGGTCTCAAATAATTGAGACCATCTCATATAGTTAAGTGACGTTTCAGTATTCGCTAACACTTTTGCATGGACCCTGCACTCACCAGATTCTGATTAGGCACGAGGTGGAAGTCCGGCTTGATCCGCTCAAACTGCTGGTCGTACATGCTGAGCCACGCGAGGATCTGGCCCGGAGCCAGCAGGTGCACCGGCTCCGGCGTCACGTCGGAGCCTTCGAATGCTTCGCGACGCGCTTGCAGCAATCCGATTAGACCTGCAAATCAATATCACGTATTAATTATTATTATTGACTGGCCTCATAGCTCAGTTGGTAGTAACTCTGCCTTCTGCGCTAGAGGTCGCGGGTTCGATTCCCGCTCTGGACAAACATTTGTGATAAACACAGATGTTTGTTCTGTGTCTGGGTGTTAAATATTTATCTATTATGTATATCAGTCTCTGGTACCCATAGTACAGGCTATGCCGGAATATTTATTATTATAACTAATTAATTGATCGAGCGAGCGAAGATCTCTCAAGCAACTTAGGCAAATCGGCGTTGTATGTTTGTACGTTTATTTCTTAGAGCATAATACTTTCGAACGGACAAACCGGCAAAGTGGAGGGCCCTTTGCCCCCTTCAGGAATGATTTCGCTAAAATGCTGAAACGCGTATTTATTTTTTTCTTACCAAACGCCTCATTATAACTTTTCAGATCCCTAACTTGAGCAATTATGGATCGCCCATACCAACTTGCAACCCCTATTTCACCCCCCAAGTTTAAATTTTTTTTAAAGATAACCTATGTCTTTCTTTTCACAGGATATAATCTATTTCCTTGTCAAACTTCTGTTTCAGTGCAGCCGTTTAGTCATGAAAAGGTAACAAACGAACAGAGTTATTTTTGCATTTATATTATGGTGAAATGTTCAATATTACTTACCAATATGATGGTCGGCGTGCAAGTGTGATATATAAATGGCTTTGAGCGTCCTCAGGAAAGCGTTCACTTTTTTGGGTCCGAAGAAACGCACCAGCTGACCGAAAGTACCCTCGCCACAATCCAGTATCATTGATCTGTTCTCACTGAAAATATAAGATGTTAATAATAGTCATTTATTGATACAAAAAATATATAAATAGTCAATATATAAATAGGTTATTATGTATGTATGTATGCTATACGGCACGGGGCTTTTTCTACACCCAATTGGCAATCATTTTTGTATTACAATTATTTGAAATTTTTCATTGAAAAAAGACTACGCAAAAATCTGGTGTTTTAGGGTCAAAATCAAAAGTCATATTTTTCGCCTTTCTTTTTGTTGAAAAAGTCTAAAGTACCCCTTGCGGGGTACTACCGTTACTAGTAAAGTACCCCGCAAGGGCTAGTAACGGAACAAGTTGTATAATTATTATTTTTTTTTTTTCCTTTTTTTTTATCTACTTATTGATCTCTTCAATTTTTTTTCTATCTTCTTCTTCTACTTATCTTGTCTTTATATCTATGTACTAATAGTATAGGTAAAATTTGTTGGAAGTACTGAACCGAATATTAAAATTATTTCACAAATACAAAGCTATACTATTTCTACGCTGGCTACACTACACTATAAGCTACTTTTCACTAGGGTGCAATACTACAGCTATTATATAATAAAATACTCACTCAATCTGGATAGCGATGCCACTGGTATTCCTCGTCTTGCTCGGTATACACGACCCTGTCCCGAGAAAAACGACCTTAGGATACTCTTTATGAGTGCCGCTTTTCGCATATCGCACGTTTTCGATCAGCCGACGGAACTGTTCCAGACTACTGACGAAACCGTCAACGTCCATCGTCTCTTGGATGTAGTCTTGAATGTGGAGTTTCGGTTCTGCTGATCTAATGATGGAAGAGTATTATTTTAATTGATGTGTTAATCAAAGCAATAGCTTATATGTAGCTCCTAGCTTTATGTAACAATGTATAATCTCTATGTATGCACTTATTCACAACTCTGCAGTTGTCATTTGTCTGTACATCAGTATTTAACTCCTTTTGTACTAGAAAATGTCGTTAAGTTCGCTAGCCACCTATCTATTGATACACTTATAACCATGACCTCCACTTTAGTCTCAACTTATTTCTATTTAAGCGAGCCTATTCACAAAAGGAAAAAATTTGGCACGGCCGGTGAGATATTACACTTGATAGGAACCTATCAAATAGCCTCTTAGGCATCAAATGGAACATAATGAGCGTCAGTCCAGTGATGAGCCCAACTTTAGCCTCAATCACCTTAATTCTGCCCGAGCTTATTCCCAATAGCATAAAGATTGGCGCAGCCGGTAGGATATTGAAGTTTTAGGATGTCTTACCTATCAAGCTGCCTCTTCGGCCTCAAATGAAACATGGTAAGCGTCCGTCCGGTTATGACCTCTACTTTAGCGCCATCCTCTTCCTTGCAAATCTGGCCGTCTCCCTTAGAGCCCTCCAGGTTTATTATATTCAGGAACTGCGCAAGGGCAATCTAAAAGTGAGTGGTTATTTTACATACACCGCAAGCGATTCATGCAAGCAAGCGCCCAATAACATGTAGCAACATTTTACCAAGTAAGACGAACAAGCAGATATTTAATTATGTATAAAATATTGCGGGATCGAGGAAACAAGTGATGGTACCATTTTGTAGGGTCATACAGAAAGCCAGGTTTGTTATGTAAGGAAATAAAAATGATATACGGAATGGATTTGGCTTGGCAGAGTATTCCAAGAGAAGGCGATAGATTTGCAATTGGTCACAAAATTATCCAAGCTTATTGCAAAACCAAACATCTGGCCTATGATTAATGGGATGTCCTTTAAGACATAGTCACAATTTTATTTATGCTTCTTCATCATCACCATCATCATCATAAGCCTGCAGAAATCCACTGCTGGACATAGGCCTCCCCCAAAGAGTTCCATAACGCAACTTTCGCAATGCCATCGGTCACAGTGAATTTGCCCTTACTCATCATGCTGGGCACGCGGTTTGGCGAGCAGTTAGAGCTAACGTTGTTAAACTAGGGGACACTGCTGCCCATCCCTTAGCTGTTTTCCCTTAGTCGCCTAATACGAAATCCATGGATAGATATGGGATGGCCTATTCTTCATGTTGTGCCGACCCACCCCATATGAAGTGGGATAAGGGCAGGGTGATGGTGATGATGATTCTTCAGCCGGGACCACCTCGCCTCTGCTAGTACACCAGCAATACCACCAGCCACCACCAGCAGTACCAGCAAGAATATCATCTCCCTGCCCTTATCCCACTTCATGTGGGGTCGGCACAACATGTTTTTCTCTTCCACTCCACTCTATCAGCCGTCATATCAGTGTTCACTCCTTTCTTACTCATGTCGTCTTTCACACAATCTATCCATCTTTTCTTTGGTCTACCTCTTCCCTAATATCAATCAGTACCAGCAAGAACATGGTATTGAAAAATGTGTTCCATACCTTATTCTTCAGGTCCTCCAAGCCGCGTCGCACCGGGCTATCATTGCTCGGCGGGGGGTGAGAATTCCACACAGCTGGTACGCTCGCGTCGCGCAACATCGGAAATATATCCGCGTCGAGGAGATGCAACTTGTGCTGTGTTCGGTGGACCGCTTCAGAGCCGAGGCACGAGTTTTGGGAATTCAGTACTAGATGGCGCGTGTTAGGGCCGAACATTGCCATGAAATCACGGTACCTGTAAGCATATGTAGTTTAAAGTCTTACAATACTTGGGAATACAATATCTTTGCTGTTAGTTTGTATTATTAGGCCGCGTGTTCAAATAGTAAGCACAAAAGGAATTTATTTCCACTAGTTCTACAATAGAACTGATTACATACATACATTCATAAAATCACGCCTATTTTGGGGTAGATTAGAGGGGTAGGCAGAGACCACGGCTTTCCACTTGCTACGATCCTGACATACCTCTTTTGCTTCATTCACTCTCATCACATTCCTCATACATGCTCGTCGGTTTACCGGTCACCGATTTGGTCGCTAAACGTACGCCTAGGTCTTCCCCTTCCAACGGTTCCATTAATAGAATTAATTAATAGAAATGATTAGTAGGTGTATATGAATAAACCTGTATAGAGGTGATTCATAATATGTATACTATAAATATTATTTATTTTAGGTAAAAGAATAAGCCGCTTTCGGGATAGTATACTATGAATGATCTTCTTTAAAAAATGGAGAGATAGGAGAAGAAGAGAAAGCGTCGCTTCTAAGAATCGCACTTTAATCCTTTCACTACACTGATTCTTTCACCGACGGTCATAGACCCGTTTCAGGGCCACCATACCTAAGGTTTAAGATCTTTATTAATTCAATAAAGATTACAAATCGCTTACGAGAACTAAAATAATTATCTTATAATAAAGTTTTATAATATTGTTCGTAACGAGCAAAACATAACAGATGCGGGTACATTTAAAAACTTTCACAATACGCACTAAACAAAATAATGGACACTGGCGATAACCGGTGAGGGCATGTTCACACGAGGCCTCATCACGATACCTCACTAACCTAATACAGGGATGACCAAGAAAGTGTGTTTCGATAGTGGATACTTACGTAGGATGATTGAATACGTTTGGCGGTGTGTAGTGGACAACGACAGTGGGTATGTTTTCTGGAGGATTGGTGCCGTTGTCGAAATGAGACGAGAATTCAGACTCCTTGAGGTAAGTCAGGTCTGGTACTTCCATTACTGAAATAAATAAGATCGAGTTTTTAGTAAGGTATGTGTTTATTGTATATATAAACTAAATACCTAGGTGTCATAGCAATTTTCGGAATAAAATTATATTTGTATTTGTGAAAGTAGCACGGTTTTTTAGAATATGGCAATGTCTCGTAGTGTCAACAAATGTATTTAGCGATAATCGCCTGGTGATTATCGTGTGACAAATCCCTAAGCGAGTTTTTGTTTAAAACTTGAGTGTAAATATATAAATGGAAGTCGAGCCTAGCGATTATCGCATGCGATAATCACCTTGCGGTTATTGTTGATATAATCGTAAGCGAGTTTTTGTTTATAACTAAGTTGTAAACATATAAACGCGAGAAGAGCCTGGCGATTTTCGCTACAGAGCTTGCGAGATTTTTTTTTATGTTAATCATCCTAACAGCTGTCAGCTAACACTGTCATAATTTATGAGAATATATAATAAAGAATTTACCAATAAACACTGGGCCGGGGTCATCAGGGGTCTTCACATCGCAAGACAGCACCAGGGTCCCATCAGGCAGCACCACATCTTGTCCGTTCTTCAACTGCCCTAGTAGAGGACCCGGCTTCACGCCGTGTTCAACACATTTCGCTAAGTCTAGGGTGCCCATTCGCTTCTTGAGAGTACAAATGTATGCGACAGTACAGTGGGACTTCTTTTGTAGATCATGGAGTACTTTCTCAGTCTTCTTTTTTTGGGGATCTGGAAAGAAAAGACAATCTTTGCATAACCTGGCTATAAACAGCTACAGAACATTTAATAGGAATTTAGTCCGGCTTAACACTAAATTTATCTTACTACTATTATAAACTAGCCTCCGGCCGCGGCTTCGCCTGCGTGATACTTATAATGATAAAAAGTAGCCTTTTTTTATACTACTAAGGTAGCAAACTATCATACGGCCCACATGTTGGTAAGTGGTTACCGTAGCCTATGTATGCTTGCAATACCAGAGGCATTACGCACGCGTGTCCGACCCTTTAAAAAGTTCAAAAAGCCCTTTTTGAAGAACCCCATACTGTAGTCCCTAGGGAAAACCTCAGCAGGGATATCATTCCACAACCTGAGTGTTCGCGGGAGGAAGTTCCTCTGAAACCGCACGGTGCGCGACCAACCCGGCTCCAGGGTGTGAGGATGGATCCCCTGCCTATGGCGAGAGGTGCGATGATAAAAAGAAGCTGAAGGCATCATATCAAACAATTCTTCAGAACACAACCCGTTATACAGAAGGTAGAACACACATAAGGCCACACATAAGCCATGCTATTCCAGACTATAATCTTTCTCTGTGCCAATTTCATCCAAGCCAACAAACAAATTTTACCTCATTAGTGTAGATTTTTTAATTTACCTGTATAAATAGTGGCTTTGGGTTTTGGCTTATCCTTAGCTTTGCTCTTAGAATCTGCACGTTGTACATCCCGTTTGTAGTAATCTGTGTCATCGTGAACAAACTCTTCAAACTCTTTGTCAGGACAGTCAAGTTTCAGCTTTTTAGCAGCAGGTTTCGGGTCCTTAGATAGTAAGCTATCGTGTGGTCCCCTGTAATAAAGTTTTTTTTTAATAATTTGCACATAAAGCACTGCTACTAGTTTATCATTTAGTCATAAAATTGACATGTGTATTCTACAACTTTGTGTAACCCAATGTACAGGTCCAGATTTTTATCCTTTAAGTTTTATGAAGGTAAGAAGTTTTTTTTTGGTATTTTACTCACAGCAAAACATATTTGACATTCAATGCATTGTCTTCAAAATCTTCATTAGGAGTACACTTTGCCATGGTCACATTCATCTCCTTCATTACCACAAACCGTTTGGTAGCATTGTAAAGTTCATCCTACAAAAATACAAAATAAAGATGAATGGAATGCTTGCTTGAAATAACCAAAAGGTTATCCTACTTCCTACTAATATTATAAATGTTTTTTTTTTATTAATTTTTTTATTTAGGGACTTTGAGTTGCGCAGGTACTATGTCAGTCCCATAGAGATCTCATAAAAACAATAAGTACACTATACATCCTCCAGCAACCTGAATAAAAACAATCAAAATTAAATGATTTCAAGCTAATATCATTGGCAAATATTTGACTTTTGCTTTAGTATTTTATGTGTAAAGCTAGTATAGTAACCTGACCTCATAGCTCAGTTGGTAGTAACTCTGCCTTCTGCGCTAGAGGACGCGGGTTCGATTCCCGCACTGGAGAAACATTTGTGACTAACACAGATGTTTGTTCTGAGTCTGGGTGTTAAATATATATCTATTATTTATATCAGTCTCTGGTATCCATAGTACAGGCTATGCCTAGTTTGGGATCAGTTGACCGTGTGTAATATGTCCGGAATATTTATTTATTTATTTATTAGTAACGCTATTGTGAATTACCTATTCATGCTTGGGTGCCTGTTACGCAAAGAATAAGTCATGGGGATTTGTAAAGGTACATCCTACACAATTTCTTTAAGACTTACCAGCCCTTCAGGCCCGTGAAGTGTGATATTGGGGACACCAACATCTTGCAATGTAAGGGAGAGTCCAGGCAGCCCTCCGATATTCCTCCAACTCTTGCCTGTGATGAAGATGTGGTCAAGTCTCGATAGCTTCACTTTGTGCTCGTGCGCAAGCCGCTGTGTGGATTCACCACAGTTGAATAGATACCTGGAACATTGTAAAGCATAGCAATAACATAATTGTTCCTCTGCTTTCAATAAGACAAGTCTTTTCTGCAAGATGATGAACCTTGAAACTTACCGCTTTTGATCAGTGAAGAGATACAATGTGTTCGGAGCCCCTCTAGCCCCTGAACCTAAAACTTGTAGGTAAACAGTGGAAGGAGGGTATCTATCTGATTTTTTTGATATGGTCTGCCTTTGACGCTGTGCATCGGTGATTCGGGATGTATGAGCTTTGGGCATTTTAGCTAGAAATTCCAATAATTTCTTAGTACTATTATTCGAGTAGGAACGAAAACTACATCTAACTACTCGGCTATGCGATACACCGATACCGTACATGTGTTTTTAGGTTATTTATTTACGGAGCCAAAGTTTACGAGCATTAGTCCCAGATTTCAGCTGTTATTACTATTTTTGGCAAAAATCATTATCTGCGCTATTTTATTTGGAATTTGTGACACATTTTCAGATTTGGAATGAAATGAAGAAGGAAGACTTTCCTGAAAAATGTTTTCACTTTTCGTCAATCAAGCTGACATTGACGTGAGTGACGTGACAGCAATTATCCAAAGGAGAAAAGTCACCTTATTAGGACCGTGATGCATGACGCACTGCGTCGAATCAATCTGGGTCGTCCACAAGCATTCTGCTGGGAGCTTCAGGTTTGTGTGGCCCCGAGGACTACGATCCCCGGGTGTCTAGGCCTCTTGGTGCCTTCCTGGCTTGCAGGCTCTTTTGTGTTTTTCGTAGGCCAAGTCAGTGGCGTAGGTTGCACTTCTCAGTATGACGTTGGAAGTCCAACTTTTTTATTTTATTCCTAATATTGACTGTATGTTCGTGAGCATTTTGTCGCCGGTAGGTGAAGTCGGGGGGCACTGGGCGACCCACAGCGCCGCCCCCGGCCCCGGTCGGAGATCAGGTTTATGAAATTCTCAAAAATAACGATGACATTCTCCACTAACGCACTACAAATCGATATTTCCCAGCAGTGCTGCTGTATCAAAAAATCAAACCGAAGGTAATTTTTGCTATTGCAACTCAGATAGTTAAAATGGCGTTCTGTACAGCTGTGGGTTGCGCAATTTTTATGTAAATGTGCATGAAATTTACTAAAAAACCCTACTTAAATCTCGAAAAAATACTCTCGCGTGTGGATATGTTCTAGTTACATAAAGTGCAGTAGAATAATCTCAAGGTGTATGGTAAATTTTCAATTAGTGCAAACCTGTCATGGACCGTGTATTTCTTGTGTTGTGGTGATGCCTGAAAACGATAAATAATGAGAAGAAAAATAATAAAGCTGTGCAAATAATGTGACAATGATAAATATTAAATGGGTGGTGTTATTCGTGTCCTTGACCGGCTCGCATTTGGGATACGGATTACCAGTGCGACCAACGCCGCAAACCTACCCTCACGGTGAGTCATTTTGCCGAAAATATGCATGTTTTTCACAAAATCTGGGGTCAGAATTAACGGAAATTTCTCGGCCCGGCTCGAAACTCAAGTTCCCATGCATTATTCATAATTTTTTGACAATATTGAATGGATGCAAATGGGTTTCAAATTTTCAATACACATCCTAGCCATGTTCTGAATAAAATACTTCATGGAATTTCTAGTACCTATGAGCAAGACCTCCTAAAATTGTGCAGTTATCACATTAGCAGAGTACATTTGCACTCACCATACTCAGCAAAATTTACAAAATATCTTTGTTTTCATAGAAAAAAGTTATCATGCATCATCTAAATCATTATTATTGAATGTTATAGCTGTGCTATGAGATTATAATATTGTCATGCAGGTATTTTATACAACACCAAATATATTATATAAAATCAATCTCTGTGCCAAATTTCATCCAAATCCGTTCGGCCGTTTAGATGTGATTGAACCACACACATCTAAACATCCTCACAAACTTTCCCATTAATAATATGAGAAGGATGTAGAATTGCTTCTAAGAGAAGTACAGTAGTGCCTATTTGTTTTGTTTGGCTTGTCCTGGCGGGGACAAGCTAAACAACTAATGCACCAATATGTACAATAACAAGAATTTGGAATAGAAGGGTAATGACCTATGAAACCTTTAACAAGAGATTAGGTGCTAATGAACTTTATTACACTTCTATTTTGTTTGTTTTTTTTTCTTTTGTTTCTTGCAACCTGCCCAAATGGGCATTGGATGCATAGTTTATGATACCCACAACATGGGGAATCCTAGTGTGGGGTCAGTACTATGTATGTGATTATCAGGTGTTGGGTGTAATTGATAGGACTTATAAAATGACAAAACAACTTTGACTATAGATCTATATCTACTTGCTTTTAAAATCATTCAATAAATATAATCATCATCATTAAGTATAACAGCTTTTGTCTCTCCTGTAAAGAAGCAGAATATTACTTGGTGTTGTTTGCTGGCTGATGATATTCGCAGTAAAGAGTAATAAAAATATTAAGAAATATTAATGAAGTGTCTGCTGTATAATAGTCTATGCATTACCTGCTTCACTTAGGTATCTAACCAACAGCTTGACATCAAAATAAAACAGTCTTCATCTTCACCTAGTTTCTAAGACATTTCAAAGTGATCCTAGTGATTTTATTGATATACCTAAACACCCTCTGACTTTGACTTGAGTCCATTATAATGTTCTTTGTGAAGTTATTTTATTGAATTGCTTTATTTCGAGTGAACTTTTCTATGGCATTGAATATTATTTTTAAATAATAATCTCAAGAGGATCTTCTTTATTCACATTCTACACCCAAATTTAATTATTTGTCTACATTATCTTCTGTGCTCATATATCTCATAGCCTGCAGTATGTTCTAGACCTGGTTGTGAATTAGTAGTAAGGCCTTATTATATCTTTTCTAGATGATTTATACAGTGTAAGGTAACATTTTACTCATTTGCGGTATGCTGTAGTGCCTGGGACATTTTAAGATGGAGTAGGCTTGCCCAGCTCCTGTAGCATCCTCTCAGCCTAGTCGGATTACCATATGTCAACATAAAAACGGAATCCTCACTATGTCTTCCTTCACCGAGTTTTTAACAAGTGTTAAAAACGCGCATATAAATTTTTCAAATAGAAAAATCCATTAGCACGCGGCCGAGATTCGAACCCATTCAGTTCGAATGTCGAGATACCTCCCACTACGCCAGCATGGATAGTTTTAAGACAATTCATATTGATCCTCGTGATTTCCCTTTACTTTTATGTTCCAAACTTCCAGATGACCAATCGTTTTCGGAGGGATGGATGCCAGAAGGCGGGGTGTACACTGCGATACCAGCGCTGGCGCTGGTCTTTGTTGCGCTCGCATTCCTCTTTGGGTGCACCTGGTGTTACAGACATAAAGACTGCAAGGTGAGTTACCTACTTTTAGATTTCAGCCTTACAGATGTTTTCTTGTATTTCTGTTTAAGGTTCGTAGTACCTATTAATATCACTGTCGTGTATGAGACCGATTTATTAGCACGGGCCTTAAACATCGTATTGAGAGCATTCTAATTCCAAAATTACCAACAAAAATGTTTTGCTTCCGATCCCAAGATCGTGTTTTTTCCGATTCCGAGAAGTAAAAAGGACTGCAGCATACCAATAATATAGTACGATTAGTAGTATATAACTTATTGTACAAAATGGGCACACCCAGCCTCTGCTCCTATTAGTGGACCGCAACTCCCACGAGATGCAGAAAACCAGTCATTCTGAAACTGTTGGCAGCAACTATGAAGTGCTACCAAATTTTGTCATATTATTAGGTTATACATCCTATTGTCGCATAGAAGCGCAGGCGTCATAACCTTACATACTCCGATGTGGCTTAGGGCTGTCACCACAACATAAATGTACTATGTAGGTAGATTTTATATTTTAAAGTTTAATAATAGATTATCGATTATATAGTTAGCGATCCTGCAAATTAAGCAGTGCAAATCTATCACACCAAAATGCAATGGCCCGTGCAGGAACATCGCACGGCAGCTGGATAGTTATGTGCTGGGATTAAGTCATCGCAACATTAGGCAGTCATAGTTTCTGAACGGTACCATACCAGCAGTGTAGTCACACCTAGCTCGGTCTACGTTTAAAAACGATGACGGCGCGAAGTTGCGATGACAGTCTAAGAATAATTCTTGGTTCTAAGAGGGTTGCCTTTAGAAGAAAGAAGATTCGTCTCAAAACTGCAAGCTGACATACCGACAGCCCTAGCGGTTGGCCAATAAAAGTTGCAGTTGTAAATATAATCAGCGGACGGGCGGGGTCGACGCACCCGGCACGCCCTTGCCTATGGGAAACGGGAGCTATTGTGTCATCTGTCAATTTTAAAGGACTTTGAGCAGGTATAAAAGGTTAAAAAAACAATAAATTTGTGAATGTATCGATTTATTAATACGAGGTATTGCCTCCCCTAGCCTGAATAACAGCTTCCATTCGCTGTTTCATTGAAGAAATCAATTTTTTTACGAAATCCTGCGGTATGCTGTCCCATTCTTCCTTGATCGCGGTTTGGAGCTCTCTGAGACTCGTAGGCGCTGCGTTTCTAGCTCTTACTCGTTTCTTTAGTTCGTCCCATAAGTGCTCAATGGCTCGTCGTTACCATGAAGGCACATCCTGCACTCGTCGGAGAAGAGGACTGCCTGCCATTGATCCATAGTCCAATTAACGTGATTTCGAGCAAACTGAAGGCGTGCTTGTCTGTGCGCTGGGGTCAATTTTGGGCCAGTTGCTGGTCTGTGCGCTGTCAGACCTCCTTCGGCTAGTCTTCTTCTAACGGTCCACCGACTGACTTCCACTTCTCTAACTTCCTGGAGCTGCTGTCCGAGTTGAACTGCATTCAACCGGCGATTTCGTAGTGATATATTCACAAGGAAACGGTCATCGCGCTGTGTTGTCGCACGTTTTCGGCCTGTTCCTGGTCGCCTGGTATAGCCACCAGTTTGCTGATATCGCTGGTATACACGTCGAACAGCATATCTGCTCAAATTTAATTGACGAGCCACTTGACTTTGGTTCTGTCCAGCTTCGATAAGTGCAACCACTTGAGACGCTGCTTCTGGTGTGGTATCCATTTTCTTGTTTAGAGAGATGACGTATTCGTTAAAGGACCTTTCTGCCTGGGAGTTGGTATGCAAATGATGTAATTTCAATCATCCCTTATCGTTTTATACCTGCTTAAAGTCCCACAAACCGAGCTACCTGAAACGAGCTAATTTAGGCCATTCTATTGTTTAGTTGCCACTGTTATGATTTCGAAGGTCAAGGCTAGACATTTTGTGTTTTTAGGAAGCTAACAGTGTGTACTTCAATTTAATTTAAGTTATATTTGCAACATCACATTAATTTAAAAAAAAATAAGGGTCGAAATTAAAATGTAGGAAAATTCCGCTATGTGCGATTTCTATGCTCTCGAGTGTATATGATACAGTCTGCACAACCGTGATATTCTTATATGGGTGAAGTTTGGTAGAGATGCACAAAGCGAAGGGGAATTCAGAGTAGGTAATGTACTTCGGTACAGGTACCTACTAATACCACGAACCGGGCGATACAGTGTTAGGCCCACCCGATGAATCGACGTTATTGTGAAGGTTGCGGGAAGTCGGTGGATGGAAAAGGCGCAAGACCATTTGTCATGGCACTCTTCGGGGGAGGCTTCTACAAACTCATGATGATGACCTACTAATGCGGGCGGAGTATACGAATAAACAAGTAACATTGAACCAAAAAAACACCTGTAAAAGCATTCCGTTAAAATAAATATGTCCTTCCGAGAACGGTGCTAGTTCTGTCAATATTTACTAACTTTGTGTAACATGATCTATGAACAAACAACACTAAATTGAAGATTCCCTTTCAAGTGAAGACTGGTGGGTGGTGCGAATAGGACCATTTCGCCAGGCGACCGACAGTGACGTCAATCTCGGCACCCAAGGCCTTTCTGTCCCTTTTGTGACGTCACATTCTTCAAATAGATATAAGATGGTCGTGAGTTGAAATTTCCTTCCTAAATGTCATCCTGCCTTGAAGTTCACCTGGCCCATCTGCGTCCGCGTTTTTGTTATTCTAAATAAAAATATATTCATATTATTTCGCTTGTCGCCAAATTGAGCTGTCAACAATAGCCTTCGTCTACGGGTTCCTGTCTTAAATTATTATCTACGTCTAGCTGACCCGCCCGTAACTTCGTCTGCGTGATCAATTATGTTCCTACCTTGATTCTTGTAACTTTTTCACTTGAGATCTTGATTTTGTTGATTGTCAAGTGATAATATATCATGTTACACTTATTAATCTTGACAGGCCCCATAGCTCAGTTGGTAGTAATTCTGCCTTCTGCGCTAGAGGTCGTGGGTTAGATTCCCGCACTGGACAAACATTTGTGTGATTAACACAGATGTTTGTTCTGTGTCTGGGTGTTAAATAGTTATCTTATATGTATATCAGTCTCTGGTACCCATAGTACAGGCTATACCTAGTTTGGGATCAGTTGACCGTGTGTGATATGTCCGGAATATTTATTTATTTTCCGACCCCGTGAGCAGACCAAGCAGCCTCGAGAAATGACACATCGCTCAGAGACGCTCTCCGTCGTCAATAAACCGTAATTCATTGTCACGGCCGAAAAGTCGCCAAACTACAGTTACACGAGTAACCCACTGCTATCAGCTAGTTGTCCACTAATGACTTTGTGTTGAACGGCATATTGTTCATTTCGATACATCGGCAATAAAGTTTGTTCTACGACTTTTGGAAATTTGACATTTTTAATTGAAAACACTACATTATATAAAAATCAGTAGGGGTCGAATCAGTTCAAGCTCAATAAATCAGCTGTTTTAGTTACATATCAATATTGATGCCGAAATTCTCGTCATTTAGTAATTAGTTATAAGGATGATAAAAATATCAAAAACAACTTATTTGAGAAAGCTTAGGAATAATATGAAAATCTTGATATTTTTTTCGCTAATTGACGAAAAATTAGGCTAAATGATGCTTTTTATTCATAGAATAACACGAAGACATTTAACAGTGCTCGAAAGAAGCCTCTAAGAGACGCACTTTAATTCTTTCACTGACGGCCATAGGGCCTTTTCAGGCGTGCATCTCCAACCTGGTTACTGACCTAATATATATTACCAAGAAAGAATCGGTGACATGAAAATCAAACAAGCAATGAGAGGGTATGTTTAGAATAACAAATTGTCTTGAAATTTAAATTCACGATAGCAATGTGCAGCAGATGATGTGCGCATCCATTGAGATAATTCGACAAGACAGTAGTGTTGCAGTACTAGTTTCAGCGACTACTACTCCTCGTACCAGCGACAATTACTCATCGGCGCATCACATTTGGCATCTATTGTGTTTCTATTCTCTGCGCTGATGCGCCACTCCTCGTTTACTTTACATTTAGTGTACAGACAGTTTTGTGTTTGTTAGTCACTGCACACGTGTTTATTCCTAGGTTTTATGGCTTCCATACTATATGTAATCATTCAAACTTGTTATTTTTATCCATTCAGTGATATTTTTTCCTTGCATGAGATCAATTTTTTTTACCAATTTTAAAACAACGAAAAGGTTCTCAATTATGTATAGCTGTATTTTTTTTGTATGCCACTCTATATTTCCACTAATTGTTAAATGATTTTGATCAAGTAGTATAGTAGCGAATTCTCTTATTGATTTCTTGTATAAGTATTATGTAGACCCTTTTCAGGGCCACCATACCTCAAACTGCTCACTGACCTAATACAGGAAACAATCAGTGACACGACAAGCAAGCAAGCATACATATATAGTTCGAAAGAATGTTCTAGTCTTTCAAAGCTTGTCACTCGCACAGATAATATTTGACCTTAATATAGATTACAGTCGAAAGTGTCCGCAAATTGGTCCGAAGCACTTATTATAATGACTCGGCTCAGTTTCACTAATCGGTTTCTAAACCTAACCTTGTGAATGCCAATGTTGTTCCAATACCTAGCCCAACAGTCTAGGACAAGACAATTAGTCATCAATTAGACTAATGGATTGGAAAATATGTGGTCAATCCCTTGAAATCGTCTGCTAATGTGCGCAGTTTATATGCTTTGTCTGGCTTCAATCTGTCCAAGCTTCAGCCGTTTATTTTCGTAATGTCTTTGTTGGCAAATTCAAGAAAAACGTGACCTGTTTAACGGGTTAGATGTTAACCGAACAAGTGAAGATTCTCTTCCTTGTTGCATGAATATTTTATTCTCACCCAGCAGTGATGAAGCGCAGGTATCGAGAGTGTATTCGAGAGAGGAAGTTGGAAAACATCGATCAATCTGAGCGAGCTTTCTCGAAACATTATAAATCACAAGCTTGCGCCCGCGGCTTAGCTCGCCTGGCACCTACATAAAAATAAGCCTGTATGCTATTTCAAGTAAAGAACTCTATCTATTCCAACTTGCATCGAAATCGGTTGAGCCGTTACGGCGTGATTGAACCACAAACGTTCGCATTTACAATATTGTCATGCTATCCCATAGCAACTGTGCATTTTTCGGGGATAAAAAGTAACCATGTCATTCTCTGACCCCTAAACAACTACTAAGCAAAATCATGTCAACCCTTGCTCTGTGACCAAATGCATAATTTATCCCAAGGAAACCTTAATTTTTTTTCTGGGTATAAAGTAACCTGTGTGCTATTCCAGACTATAATCTATCTCTGCGACCAATTTAATTCAGATCCGTTCTGCCGTTCTGGCGTAATTAACACTTATCCATCCATCCAAACTTTCGCATTAATAATATAGTAAGATTTGCGTGTTTATTTTGCCGCTTGTCACCTAAATTGTTGTGCAATTGCAATGCAATTTCATCCCATTCAACAGTTGCGTTGCTAATTGAAAATAAGCGTTATTCCGGCGTAGGCATAATCTCTTCGAAAAAAACGTAAACTAATCCTTCTGATAGTCTTATCTATGCGTCAGCCCGCCCACCTGCAGATGCCGTCCCCACGTAAATAAAAACATGCTAGACTTACAACTACGTCAATGATCTGAAATTGTTACTTATTCGCTGCAGTGTAACATTGTTTTAGTTTATCCGCATTATTAGACAATCCTTGGCACCCAACTTTACATACTAGCGAAACTTATTACCTAGGTAGTTGGTTTCCTCTGAACTGGAATATCCAGAAGGGCGCCAAATTATACCTAGTGAATAATTCTCACAATACGACAAAATAATTCCTTGCGAATTCTTACCACGGCGGTGGACTTTGAGATGCTTCACATAAAAACCCTAGACTACGCGCGAGACATTCACATGACGGCGGCATAACAACATTATTCTTGCGCGCGATGGAATTTTTAATCGGCCTTATTGTAAACGGGATTAGGACTACAATTTAGTGGGTATATAGAAGAGTAATGCTAGCAATCTAACAATGCAGTGGCGCTTCTAGTTGGCATATAGCCCAGGGCAGGCGCACCCCACTGTCATCGCTTCACACCTCCCCCGTTGCTGCTCTGATTCATGCCCCGAAATAATAGTCGTATTGAACCGGCAATGTATTGTCGTATTACTGAACAGTCGCGGTACGATTGGTGCGGATTGTGATTATCTGATTAATCATCAGTGATCGCTCGCTGGCAACACCGCAAAGCATACCGCGGCAACGACTACTTCACCACAATAATGCCACTGTTTTAAATTGTATTTTATGGTTCAATTATGAAAAATAGACGTATGCATCTTTCTGTCCTACATTTTAGTAGATAAATTATGATACCTTTTGTCGTTTACCCAAGTAAGGAATAATGGCTAAAGTCCTAGCTTTATCCATAACATAATATTTATGAGACTCAAATAAGCCGTAGTGCAAACAACTTTTATACAACTTTATCAAAGTCAAACAAGCTCGTTGCATTGAATTAGCCTTGGATTCAAGCAGGTCTACGTCAAGTAAGCTTCTTGCAGAACTTACTGAGAACTTGGATTCAGTAGACAGAACTTCTGATTTCTTTTTACTGGTCTACGCAAATATACAAGGTTATTCATAATATGTATGCTATCCCGAAAGGGGCAAATTCTTCTTGGCAAATTCAACATTTTTCATTGAAAAAACTGCGTGCGGAAATCAGCTGTTTTGGGGTCAAATCTGTTCCAACTCAATGAATCAGATGTTTGAGGTAGCATTATTGATGCCAAATTTCTCGTACGTTTAGTAACTAGTTAGTAGACATTGTCATTTTATTCCGTAATATACATTTTACTTAAGGTTTTTTTGTATTTATTTAAATGAACAAATCTTCTTTTGAAAGAAAGAAAGAAAATTTATTTATTTGACCCACAACGCAGTAAGTAGGTAGGTAGGTAGGAAGATACAACGAAAAAAATAATACTTAAACCTAGTAATACAAAAAAAAACACAATAAGAAAAACAAAATCATGTAGGTAGGTGAGGCGGTAGGTAGGTTGAGTAGGTATGCGTTGTGTGGGGCAAATGGGTCCCGTCTCAGCATAAAGCTGCACCAAACATAATATGTACGGTGCGGCGCTGGTTTTCAGACGGGGCCTAGGCGACGTGACGTGACGAACATCAATCCGACTTTTACATGGTTCCAGGTATTTTATTATGAACACGTATGTATTTCAAGCAACTGATACCCTCAAACTGTCTCACCAAGCGTTTAACATAAGCTCTCTGGATATGTTCCTGTCTCAAGAGCTATATTGGGGTTCAGCTGCTCAGCAACCACCTTTGTTACTCGATTTGAATATAATTATTTACGACTATGTCCAGTTAAATCCCTCTTTCGATGTATAATGTAAGTGGCGTCAAGTCACGTCTTCTCGCTGTACAAAGTAATCAATGTTAAGTATCGATATAACACATGTATACATGTTTATATACATGTGTGTAGGTATTATGACTCACCATCAATTAGCGGTAACTGGCGATGTTACTTGCCAACTTGCAGTCTCCATTTTGAAATCTGATCTTACTCTACATACGTGATTCATAATACGTTATCCCGGGGCTTATTCTACACCCAATTGGCAATAAAGTTTGTTCTAATACTTTTAAAAATTCGAAATTTTTCATTGAAATACTACCACTATGAAAAATCAGCTGTTTTGGGGTCCAATCAGTTCAATCAATCTAAAGTTTTTAGCGGTTTTAGGTAGGTAGCAGTCTTGATGTTGAACTTCTCGTTCGTTTCATAATTAATTATAAAGATAATAAAAATATCGAAAACAGCTGATTTTAAAAACTTCGAGAAAGAAATCTATAAAATATATTTTAAATTTTGTTTTCCCCCCGTTAATATTCTTTCTTTTCGTTGATCGAATAAGCTCTTTTCGGTATTGTATACATATTATGAATCACCTTGTATAGCTTTCATTATTACAGTTTCTGTTTCTGTGTCTGTGCATGTCTGTAATAGCTTCAGAGATGGATGATTCAATTAAAAGTTATTTCTTATCAGAATGTCATAACGAGTTGTAAAACTAATTAAAGGTCTCCGACTTCTGATAGCCGGCACGTCTCTTGATAAAGCGTAGTTGTATGCAAGTGCATCATATCTGTGACTCACGCTCCTACTAATTACGAAGCCATCCTTTTCAAACTATTTGAACCTTACTGCTTCGGTGTAGAGTTTAGAGTCGAAACGTTTTTATCATCACACGTGCTTGCCTTGAGCTGTTGATAACTCTAGTTAATGAGCGCTTCTTGTTTTCTATGTAACTCGCAGCACAACAACTGTATGTGTTAGTGTACAGGTGGATGTAGTTTTATCGAATCTTGCGTGCCGCGTGCTATTTAAGAATGAACATAATTTGTTACGCCAAATGTTTATTACATCCTCGTTTTCATATCTACCAGTATTTTTCCTGACCGTGGTGGCCCCGACTGAAGAATAGGCACCTTCATATCTACTCAACTGTGGATGTCGTAAAACCTAGGGCATGGGCAGCAGCCCCTATTTTCTAACTGCGCTCGCCATCCCGCGTGCCCAGGGTAGTGAGTATAGGCAAACGCCCCCACATGATAGGAATTCGCTCTGGAAATTGTGGGCGAGGAAACGTGTAGTGATCGTCCTACGCCTGAAACGATGATGATGATCCTAGATCAAGCGTATCAATAGAGAAGCTAAATCTCTTCAGTTTGTACAGTTTTTTAGGTCTAATTTCATAATGCCGTGGGAAATGGTCTGTTCGCACGAAGTTGCACATTGTTATACCTAGTTATCTACATACTACAGTATAGCCAGTGTTTTATGTAGTTTTATACGAAAAAGAATGTCAATGCCCACAATGCTATTCCAATTATTTTGGCAAGTAAACAGTGTCATTCATTTTCAATCTATTTTTGTTCGGAATTCACAATGTGTACATCAAAATGCGAATGCATGGCGGTCTTTTTAATGACAAAATTCTTTAAGCTAAGCAATAAATAAGAATTCTTAGAGAACTTTTTTAATAAGAATTATTAGCTCAATAATTTGTCTCGTCTTTAAAGCTATTGGTTTTGAGTGTCCTGTCCAGTCCAGTTCATGAAATAAGTTGGAGTATTTTTGTAGTTGTTTTTGTTTTATTACGAGTACTTCCATTTCCAAGATCCATGTCAAGCCGTGTTCAAACGGCGTGCTATATGTCTTCTAAAATTTATTTAAGAGTGATCCTTACGTCTTTTGAATAAAGTTACTTTTGAGGTTGACTTTTAGGAGCTTGCGATAGTTGAGCTATATCGCACAATTCGCACTCCGTCAAATGTCAAATTCAAAATTGACTTTATTTAGTTAAGGTAAGGATCAATTTGAAATGAATTTTATAAGTATCATGGACATATCGCATGCCGTTTGAACACTGATTTACCATAGTCACGCCCAACCCGCCAGTCATCCTGAACAGTTAAACAGTTTTCTTCTCTAAGTGGTTGTTAATTGCTCTCTCCCTTTGATCATTCGTCGAACAAGGCAGATCCATGTAACGGAACTATTTACGTTCCACCGTGAGAACTGGTTTCTCATAAATTTATTTGTTTTTGTTTTGTCATAAAGTTTAACATTTACAATTAGATTTTGAAAATCTGTTTTGTCGCAATGCCATTGGTTTCTATCACGGTTTATTATAACTTCTACCATAAATAAGCTATTTACTCTACGCGTAAACACATACGGCCCTCGTCATCTATTTACACCTTGTTAACTTATTGGACTAACGTCGAGTGCGCTCTTCACATTCACGATCATCTTTCTCTCCAGCTCTATCAACGACCGATTTTGAGAGGATTCCATTGCCTTTGCGCAAGTCACAACTTATCAATTTACGGACTTACGTTACTTTACCAAATCGGAATTAAAACCTATGCAAGGTATATATTGATATGGACTGTAGAATAAGTTAAATAAGATCTGTAACTTTACTTTAGTCTGAAATAAATAAATAATTATTATTACCTATTAGGAATATAGAAATTCCTAATTAAAATCCTTATTCTACAGTCCATATCAATATATACCTTAAAACTAACATGCATACAATAAAATACCTAAAAGTATAGATATAGATATGCTCGTGACTTTTATCACCAAGCATGGTAGACATCCTCTCAGATCTGCAGCCGATCAGATCCTCAAAGATGACTAAGCGAGGTAATCAGAGCACTTCCAAACATTAAGCACATGCCCAAATTATTGCAGTAGTGAGTATTCCATATGTGACAGTATGCAAGCCCATCGCCGCTTATAAGAATACTTACTGGTTTCCTGACGATGTTTTCCTTCACTAAGACGTTTTGATCACGTGCTAATGCGCACTTAAAAAACTCATTGGTGTACAACAGGGTTCGTACCTATCGCTGGGCCAACACGGCTTGCCCTAAAACTATAGTAGGAGTGTATTTTATCAACTATGATCACAGCGTAGCCAGGATACAAGAAACCATAAAATAATTTACTACTTCATTGTTCCTCGTACTTCATCGTTGACTTGTCATTCGATCGAAAATACTTCATGAGAATTGCCATCCATTGTTGACAGAACCTCAAGACATAAACTTTTTTTATGTTCATTCATACGTTTTGTAATTTGATTGTGTAGTTGCGGTTTCCTTGAACACTTTCATATTACGTTTTGTTTATACCTAACCAAAGTGTGTACTACATACTGACTGTAATTTGTACTGGGTGAATGATAGGGGCAGTGCTTGGCGTGGTTTCCGATGTCACTTTCTAGTCTAACTGTATTGCCGTTTACTGTTTTTAACTTTGCTCTTTTTCATTCGTTTGGAGGTAGGGTAAGCCAGTTGCTTGCTTGTCGTGCCACTGATTCTTTCTTAGTCATCCTGTATTAGGTCAGTGACCAGGTTGAGATATGGTGGCCCTTTAAAGGGCCTATGGCCGTCGGTGAAAGATTCAGTGTAGAAAAAGGATTAAAGTGCGCCTCTGAGAGGCTCCTTTCGTGCACATGTCTTCGAATTTTTAGGTTCTAGGACATGCCGGTTTCCTTACGATGTTTCCTTCACCGAGAGCACAAGTATAGAGCAAATATATTTTACGAATGGAAAAACTATAACCAAGATTCGAACCCACTACATGTCCATTGGAAAGCCGGTACACTACCCCACTCCACCAGTGCTCAGGTAATCCAGAAATACAACTAATAAACTATTTCATAGATTCTCTTTAGGCATCAGATTTACTGTTTCCCTACATTACGCGAATCGTCTATTGATGACACGGCCTTCAACGATCACAATGTCGTAAAAAATGTTTTGTTACGTTCATTCTATCGTCCATTGTAGCTTCCATTGATAGACCATGATTAGGCTCATTCAGAGCACGGGTTACGTCATTTTATACATGTGCAGAATGCAGCACAGTGGAGTTAGGCGAGGTTATCTAAAGGTTAAATAATAACCAACGGATGCGGTAGATATTCGAAGTATGTATGATTCGATAACGAACGAATTAGCTAGTAAAGTAGAGACTTTTTAGGGTTCCGTACCTCATTTGGAAAAACGGAACCCTTATAGAATCACTTTGTTGTCAGTCTGTCTGTCTGTCCGTCCGTCAGTCAAGACCCTTTTACTCAGAAACGGCAAAAGGTATCAACTTGAAATTTATACCAACTATTAAGGTCTGTCGGCTTATGGTGCCGTATGAAAATCAAAGCTTAATGCATTAAAAAGATATGGCAATGAATGTATAATTTTTGTATGGTAATGGCAAAAATCAAAAACCTGTAGGGTACTTCCAGTTACCTCACGATTCTGAAATTTGGAATGCTAAGAGCTTTTGTGACACTGTTATAGGGAAAAGTCTGAAATTGAGGAATTTAGAAGTTTTTTTAGGAAACAAAGTTATATTTGCGGTCAATGTCATACAATTACTACGTGAGCAACCGCAAATATAAGTTTGTTAATTCCTACGCTTGGAATTTTGATTTTCTGTCTACGTGTACGGATTTTCCGACTGGTAAATCCATTGATTGGTGTGTGACGGGTTTCGAACCTGCGACCAATGGTACGGAAGCCTCGGAGCGCGAGTTCTCGCACTTGACCGTCATTATTTAACACCAATACAAGGTGATTCATAATATGTGGGTATACCATCCCAAAAGGGTCTTATTCTATCAGCAAAAATAATGAATATTCAATTATTTTTTTGTAAGTAAGGATCATTTTATGATCCTAGATTACATCGCTCGCCGTTTAAACACGGCTTGAAGCTTAAAAAATGCAGAAAAGGCACAAAATTGCGCAAAGAAATGAAAGCTACGAATCATTCTTCAAAAAACTACGCGAACTACTGAATTACAGTGAAAGCGCCACCTACACGCGATATGAAATTAAGCAAAGTGCTCTGTCCAATTTCACATTGCTATAACTTTATTCGATTAAATTAACATGGTGTTTGGGTGTGCCTGTTAAAAGTTACGCAACTATAACTTGCATTTGCAGAAAATGTTATTTAACAAACTCATAACGACCCCTAACTTTCTACATTAGGGCTTTCACAACTAAATTTTGTAAATTTGTTTAAATCACTAGTTGAAATCTCGGGGCAGAAATAACCCTATTTTGAATAGCTTAAAATAACACAAGCTAGATAAATCTAGAATTTTATTATTTTATGCTATCCAATTATCTTTATTATCTTGCATTGTACTAGGTATACCTACTAGTGTTGTCAACGAGATTGTAAGATAATAATATCTCACGTGCATTGTTTTCTCTTGTCTCCAGCCTAACGAAGGAGCGGACAATCAGGTATATGTTGTTTTATAAAATTAAATGTGTGTGTCTTCTGTTTATAAATTGTTTTGTTACTATTAATGTTGTTTTGTGGTTGTGTGCGTCTTTCTATTTATTGTTCCGTGTTTGCTTCGTTGCTACGTTTATGTAAATTTGTCATTTAAATTTCTGGGGAATTTATGAATAATATTGTCCTTTGACATTTTCCTAACTGGATTCATTGTAGACGTTATCGTTTCTAAAAACTGACATACCTTTTGTGTTAATTTTTGTTCCTAAAAACTGATAGACCTTTTGTTTTAATTTTTGTTTGAACTGTTGTAAAGTAATTTCATATTTCGTAATACGCAGTTATAATTCCAGTTGTTCGCGGCGAGCGCGTCACACATACACACTCCTCAGCGCCTGCAGCCGCCCGACTCTGGTTTCTCGGAGCCCGTGAACAACAACGTCAGCGGCGAAGACAACAACAATGGCCCGATCTCACTGCGGGAGATGCAGAACATTGCCAATAATAACGCTGGAGGATATATCTTCAACGAAAACGAAGAACGAAACGCTAATAGGCGCACGCACAGTCGCGAGTCGATCGTGCTGTTTGATCCGCTGCCGGTGGAGATCCACGTTGATGATCCGTTGGAGCCGTACTCTGAGTGGTTTAGTGAGTATTCTTTGCCTTTTTGAAGACCAGCACAAGCTAGACTTTATCGTGGTTGAGAAAAAAAGGCTTTTAGCAAAGGAATGGGATTTCATAGTAGGTACTGTTCGTTCATGACCCGTTCTTAAATTAACTGAAATTGCACAGCCTGGGCGCTGTATCTTGCTTTAGTACTGGTCCATACTAAATCAGGATATATTTCTATATATATAAAGGAGTAGTCCACTCACTCACTCACTGACAGACTCATCACGAAAGCTCGGAAACTACTAGGCTGAGGAGTCTGAAATTTGACACAGACATTCTTTAAAAGATGTTACCGTGCAAATAAGAACGGATTTTGGAAAATTTAACTCCTGAAGGGGTGAAATGGGGGTTGAACGTTTGTATGAAAGTCCTATGTTTTTGAAGTTAGACACATCAAAATCGGTTATATATAGTAGATAGTTCAAAATAATAAAATACCTATACAAGGTTTTTTGAAAACCAACCCTCAGGGTGTGTAAATAGGGGATGAAAGTTTATATGGGATGTATTAGGCCTATTCAGTTGAAATTTTGGCAGTCAGATTCCTCACTGGACGAAGGCATCTGCTAAGAAAGAATTTTACGAAAATTCACATCAAAAGGGAATGAAATGGGGGTTGAAAGGTTCTTTGACAGACATAAAAATCGGTATTCAGGTTAAGAGCTATAAGTAATAAGGTATCCGTGTATGAGTTTTATGAATAGCAGGCCTTGAGGGTTAATAATCATCATCATCAACCTGTAGAAGTCCACTGCTGGACATAGGCCTTCCCAAAGAGTTCCACGACGAACGGTTTTGAGCCTTTTCCATCCACCGACTTCCCGCAACCTTCACAATGTCGTCGGTCCATCGGGTGGGTAACGGTTATGGTTACGGGACGGTGACGGTTAAGGTTAACGTTACGGTTACGGTGACGGTAGGTAGATAGCTGAATAATAAGTGAAATAGTGTTGTGTTCCTGCGATGAGTAAGGTTGCCAGAGCTCTTTAGGGGGGGAGGGGGGAGGGGTCGGCAACGCGTGCGTGATGCCTCTGGTATTGCAAGCGCTCATAGGCTACGGTAACCGCTTACCAACAGGTGGGCCGTGTGCTTGTTTGCCACCTCAGCTGTATAAAAAAAAAAAAAACAAAAAAAAGTGTTAGTTCTTCGGCAAGGATAATGGAAAATAGTCTAGGTAGGTAAACAAACGCGGACGAAGTCGCAAGCGGGACAACTAGTATATATGTACACATATATATATATATATATATATATATACACAGCCTATGTTCGGACCGTTTAGTACTGGTTAAGAAATCGATTTAGAGACATTTCTTACACCCATAAGCACCTCTTTCAATTATCCAACACCTCATTGACGAAGCGTTTTTGCACTATGACTGTAACTATTGTGATCATTGGACCAGTTGAAGTTACCATGAATAATGAGACTGCGGAAGCGACGCCATGCGATGCGACACCTTGCTCAGAGTTTCGGAGGGCACGTAAAGATACGGTCTTATGAACTATCTGAACTCTATACTGTCACCTGTGTGAACTACTACCTACGCGTCTTAGGTTCTATAGTTTTATTGTATGGTGGATGTCGAACTAGATCGCTTTGCATTTGTCGCTTTACGTCAATAACATAGGCCTTTGGTACGGTGTCAAACCGTATCGCACTATATTCTTCTATCACACAATGACACAGCTGGTTGGGGTTTAAAGAAAGAAAGAAAGAAAATAATTTATTTCCCGTCACATAATGTAATACGTTAACGTAATGTTTACCCACATAGAGTTAAAGTACTGTGATAATTGATGGTGTTACAAACTGTTTCTTGTTTACAGCCAGCGAACACTTTCCGCGAAATAATCTCCAGTACCTCCGGGAGATTGGCCGAGGATGGTTTGGCAGGGTACGTTGAACTATTTACACAAAATGACTTCGTATTTATCAAGATATCAACACATCTCGTGTAGAACGAGTACATCTTACGACCATCGGTCTAACGCAGAATTATCAAGATAAAACAAGCACGAATGAAAAACTTTGTCGGAAATGCACTAGATTTATTTCTGAACTGTGTCATAGATATTGCAAGTGGCTGCGTATTTACGCCTGTACCCGGATAAAAGTAGCCTATTTCCTTTCATCATCATCATCATCATCAGCCTGATGAAGTCCACTGCTGAACATAGGCCTCCCCCAAAGAGTTCCATGACGAACGGTCTTGAGCCTTTTCCATCCACCGACTTCCCGCAACCTTAACAATGACATCGGGCGGGGGGCCTTCCAACACTGCGTCGTCCGGTTCGTGGTCGCCACTCGAGAACCTTTGTTCCTATTTCCTTTATCAGGGTTAAAGCTATCTACATATCAATACCAAAGTTCATCAAAATCGGTAAAGCCATTTGGTCGTGAAAACGTAACAGAGAGACAGAGTTCTTTACCAATTATAGTCTGACTAACTTCAGTCCGCGGCTTCTTTCGCGTGGTTCCCGGATATAAAGTTACCTATATTTTAGTCCAAGCTATTATCTACATCTCTACATTCCAATCCGTTAAGTGGTCACGGCGTGATTGAGTAACAAACTTTGGAATATATAATATTAGTAGGAAGTACGATTACTAGGATAGTGTGATTGTGTTACTATATGAGAGTCGATGTAGTAGACTACAGAAAATTAAGATCAATTTCCTTTACAGGTAGTAGTAGGCGAGATAGAAAATGAAGGTGCCACCCAAACCATAGCAGTCAAGATCCTCAATCAAAACGCCTCCTTAGAAGACAAGGCGAGGTTCCTCGAAGAAACCAGGGTCTACAGGGAGCTGAGCCATGACCAGATACTGCGGTTTCTGGGGAAATGTCTAGAGGAGGAGCCGTGGCTACTCCTATTTGAACTCTGTACAATGGTAAGAAAGATTAATATACTGGTGATAGCAAAATCTTGCATCAGGGCATATGAAACAAAAAAATATATTCAGATTTTATTTTTTATTTTTCTCGAACTCTTTCAAATTAAGCAGCTCTGTTATTTTGCCTTTTTTATTTTTTTATAACTAAGTACTAAACTTTCGGGTGTGGCATCAAGATTGCTACCTAAAACAGCTGAGTAATTTAAGTTTGAACTGATTTGAAACAGCAGTATTTTGTCAATGAAAAATATCGAACTTAATAAACCTTGACCGATTATTAAGGTAGTGAATAGATAAATTAAGTACATTATCGCATTGGGTGCGCCTGTAATGGTAGGTGTATGTTGTGAATTAAATAAATAAATAAAACTTCCCACAGTCGTAGAACAAACTTTACTGCCAATTGGGTGTATAATAAGCCCCCTTCGGGATGGCATACATACGAAATAAAACTTGTTTCTAATCTTCTACGTACATTTCAGGATCTCCAAAGGTATCTGGTACTAAACCGTCCACGGATGGCGATTCTCAACGAAAGCGGGGTTCCACTACAGCTCATGAGTGACGTCAGCTCAGCGCTCGCTTACATGCACTCACATGGATTCACATACGGGTGAGTTAATCGCCCAATTCGTAGTCCAAGTTTCACACTTTGGGATATAACTTAGATTGTCAATGGAATTCGAAATAGCGCCTCTATCCAAAAATCGTGGGTTCGATCCCGGGTTGATGTCTGAATTATGAAATGAAATGTGAATTTTTCATTCAGAAAGTTCATGGCACTATAGTGGTGTGGAAGCTGAATGTCGTAGAACCAAAAAAATTTAAATCTTGTGTATAAAATCCTCTGAGAGTCGCCTAGAACTTAAACATTTGAAATCATTTGACACGTGTATGAAAGGAGCCTCTGAGAGTCGCACTTAAATCCTTTTTCATTCTTTTACCATCGGTCATTGGCCCTCTTCAAGGCTAATATAACTCAACATGGTGACTTGCCTAATGCATGACGACCAAGAAAGAATCAGTGACACTAAGCAAGACATTATGTTGGCAGGTACCTGTGGAGCGGGTCGGTGCTGGTTCGCGGCGAGTCGGAGGAGGCGCGCGCAGTGCTCGGCCGGTACGAGGTCGTTGACCCGCAGCACGACTGCTTCGCGCCCGAAGTGCTTCGCCACGGTGCCCTCTACACTGTAAGTACAACACGCAGAAGTTAACTAGGCACCTGCGTGGAATGTGCTTCTCCCTCCCACACATTACAGCGAGGTGCCTAGTTAACTTCTGCGTGGTGTAGACGCTTCTATCAATCCACTATAATGCCTGAGTTACACAATCGATGTTGACAAGTAGCAAGTCGCTAACCGATTTGAAAATATTAATATTTTAATAAATAAATAAAATTTATTTATTTAAAATATTTAATATATAGCCGCGGGCGGAAGCTAGTTAATAAATAATATTTATTTACTAACTTCCGCGCGCGGTTTCTTTCGCTAAGAGGACAAAAAGCCTATGTGCTATTCCAAGCTATAATCTGTCACTGTGCCAAATTTCATCCCTTCAGTCATGATTGAGCAACAAACCTTTATCCATCCTTCCATCCATCCACACTTTCGCATTTATAATAATTAGTAGGATAAGAAGAACAACAACGGTTACAAAATTATAATAGGTTGCTTGTAATGAAGCTGTATACAGGCCAGTAATAGTTATTCCTAAGTAAAACATAAGAAAGAAATAATGTTCCTAAGTAAAAGTATGGTTCAAAAAAACATTTTGATATTTCTTTTGCAAATATTGTTTATTTTTGTTGATAGAATACGCTCCTTTCGGGATGATAGTTACGGAACATGTTTACGTACATTCATGATATAATTTGTATTTGACAGACGAACAGCGAGATATGGTCGCTGGGTACCCTGATATGGGAGGTATGCTCATGGGGCTCCATCCCCACCGGAGGTCGGCCTTCGCCCCCGCCCGAACTGCCGTGCCCTTATAAGAATCATCTGTGAGTATATTTGCTTCTTCGAGGAGCTTCTTTTCTCCACACTGGTTTACAAAGAGCATGACATTTGAAAGCGATAAGATAATTTGATACACATGTTAAAAAGATTGACACTATGTATTATTAAATTTAAATGATGCCCAACATTTTCGAACCAGTATCAGCAGCGTAGTTGATATCGTATTGCCGATTCAAGGCAAAGATGCGGGATCGAATCCCTCTGGTTCAAAAACTTTGGGTATAATTAAATATTATATTTATAATTAAATTTAATGTTATCAATAAGGGTTGCTTTCACTTTAAAATCAAGAAAAGAAGATATAATTTAATACTATGTATATATCCCCTGTGCCCAAACACCGGATGACTTTCATAGCTGAGCATATGCGACCTCTATGAAATGCTATGAAAAACAATCTTGGACTGCGTCCATCCTAAAGCTAATAAAAAAAAAATCCATCAGACATGGCTTTGTAGACTACTAAAAGCATTTGAAGATTGACTTGAAAAAACAATAACACCATTCCTCCGCAGCTACCAAGTAATGCAGCTGTGCTGGAACCTGAATCCTGAAGAACGTCCGACTGCGGCGCAGGTCCACGCCCTGATCAACCACCTGCACACCACACACGCGCTCGTACGCACACACGCAGAGGACAACGCGCACAGCGACCTCTACGCGAGCTCCGACTTCGAGGACCGATGGCAGCGGCTCAAACCAAACTCTATTCCAAAGGTAATAAGACACAATTTAGATCAGCTGTCCGATCGGCTAGTAGTCTATATGAACACTACGCGTTCACGCGGGCACACATGTAGAGGACAAGTGGGGGTAACTTGTGAGTGTACGTAACTGATACGTAACTGTACTTAGAGTGCCTAGTCTTTATTTCAATGAAACAATTTTATTTTAATGTATAGTATGTTAAATGAAAAAATTATATAAATAAATAAATGAAATCAAAATATGTCACTCTTCAAAGGGACGGATGAAAGAAGATTGCACGCAGCGGAGATGTGAATGTTAAGGTGGATGTGTGGAGTGACTAGAATGGATAAGATAAGGAATGTGTATGTAAGAGGAAGTTTGAAAGTAGCGCCAGTGACGGAAAAGCTGAGGAGTAATCGGTTAGCTTGGTATGGGCAAGTCATGAGGAGGGAAGAATGTCATGTGACAAGAAGAGTTTTAGATATGAATGTGGATGGATGTAGGAGTAGAGGTAGGCCAAAGAAAAGATGGATGGACTGTGTGAAAGAGGATATGGTGAAGAAAGGAGTGAGTGCTGAGATGACGACTGTTAGAGGGAAATGGAAGAAGAATACATGTTGTGCCGACCCCACATGATGTGGGATAAGGGCAGGAAGATGATGTATAGTATGTTAAATGGCTCTATTTTGTAACTTCCTCTCTCTCTCTCTCTATCTCTCCCACAGAGAAACGTTAACAAGGTAGATAAAAATGGTTGACTTTGCCTTATTTTACTCATAACACTAGACATTTTTAAGTAGAATAAGAATGCAAAATAATGTAAAACTTTTATTTGAAGGTGGACGAGCATATCGCAATAGTCCACGCCCCCTCGACATCCACCGCCCACTTCACGGAGTCCGACCACGGTTTCGAAAACACTCTTAGCGTCGATATGGACACAGCTGTCTCTAGGTCAAGCAGCATTATGTCCGATAAAGACCCTTTAGAGAGCCAAATAAAATCCGAAAGCCTAACGAATCTCCACGGCTCCTTAGAAGACGTAGGTAACATTTACCTTACGCACAACGAAACAGCCAACCTCGAATGCAACCAAGGGAATATCCTAGAAGAAGCGCGAGAGAAGGAAAATGATCGCTCGGATAGCTCCGTCGATCCCTGGTTGAAAGAGATAATAGCCGGCAGCCAGGACGATGTCAGTTACTACAGAGATGTCAGCGATGTGATCAAGAATCTCGATAATATACTCAATTCGGAGAAAACGTCGAGCTCAGAATCCAGCCATCAGGCCAGTCCGTCTAGAGATAATCTAAGCCTCGATTGCAAGAAGGATTATCCAGTCCAATCCAGCATGGTCAAGTCTCCAGGGATCAGCAACTTCCAGAACTTTCTCGATACGGGCTTCGCTTCTAAAGATGATGAAACTGAGAATGAAAATGAGCTAGATCGCGATACTATAGGCACGCTCAGTCACTCGTTTGAGCGTCACAGTGATAGTAATAGCCAACACACGCTTGAAAATATAACTCCCGATACGCCTATGAAGGACTTTGATATAGCAGTCGAAGTTGAAAGTCAAGTTGCTGCCCAAGACAGTGCGGTTGAAAAACTTATAGAACAAAGTTATGAATTGCCAAAAGAAATAGCTGATAGTACCGTGCCGAAACTAAAGGAGTTATGTATAGTCTCGAAACCTAGTATAAGTGAACCTGTTAAAGAACAATTAATTGTAAAAGACTGTGAAACATCATGTGATAGCATAAGAACTGATAATGAAGGAACTAAGTCATTAGTTGATGTAGTAAATACAGAAAGTATGCCTCTTGATGAAATAGAGATAACTGATTCTGTGCAAGAACAAATAAGTCCTGAAGACGTACAAACAAACATAGATGAAATACCATCAAAAAGTGAAGAAACGCCTAAAGTGAATGAAACTGAGACAACAAGTGAAAATATACGAACTGATACTGATGTAGAAACAGAAACGGAAGAACTTAAAACTGAAACCGATGATATACGATCAAAAAGCGAAGAACAAACGAAAGTTGATGAAAGTCAAACAAAAAGTGAATATGTTCGAACAGAGGAAGATGAAATAGAAACTGGTTCTGATGATAACCTAACAGAAACTGATGAAGTACGAACTAAAAGTGAAGAAGTCAAACCAGATGACAATATCTTGCCTGAAATTATAAGAGAAACGAATGAAGAGATAGATACCCTCCCTTCAGTTACCGATGAGGTATCTAACGCAACAGAAGCTTCTCAACCAAATTTAGATTCGTTAGACGAACATGAAACAACTGAAAGCGATAATAACTATAGCAAGGATGAAACAATATTAGTTAGTGATCTCATTGATATTGTAACCGATAGTTCTAAGGATCACCAAGAAAACAAAACCGAATCGAAAGTAGAAATAGTTATTATAGCCCAAGAACCAACACCTGAAATAGTACAAACAGTTGTATATGATAAAAACCCGATTGAATCTTCAGATAAAAGAATCAATTCAATGAAGAACAATCAAGCTATTGATTCAAAGAAAGATATAGATGGTTCACTAAATGAAGACCAAAAATCTGTTGATTCAATGAAGGTGAAAGAGGATTCAATACATGTTATTCAAGAACCGATTGATTCAAAGAAGGAAAAAGTTGATTCAACTGCGAATCTAGCATCCTTTGACACTGATTCAAAGGAGAAAGGCGATTCAATGCATGATGAACGGAATTCAATCGATTCAAAGGAAAATAATGATAATACAATGCCACAAAATATTGAATCAACTACGCCCACAGATTTGCCACCTGTGTTAGTACAAAATACAAATAATACAGAAAACTTAGGTGATAATGATGTCAATAAGAAAATCGTAGATTTTAAGGATGATAAAGCCATGCCTAGATCTGATAGTGATTATGTAGTGATCGAGTTGAATGAGCGGTCTAACGACAGCACTGTATATATGGATCTCATTAATAATACTAATAGTCAAATACTGAATAGCACCGTAGATAATAGTGAACTTAGTAAGGATAATAAAGAAAACAAAGATCTTGAGACTACCCCGACTCCTTGTGATATGAGCACATTCAGAAACGAATCGACCGTATACATGGATCTGCCTAGTTTTGAAATTTTAAAGCATACACATGATTTTTTGCATACAGAGAGAATGAGTAACGATCAAGCTGATAAGATTATTGCGAGCACGCCCATTACAAGCGATAACTCGGTAGATACTTTCGAAACTCTAGAGAACTCTACGAAAGAAAACGAAACGTTAGTTCTGTCAGAAAGTAAGCCTCTTGACTACGGTCCAGGAGTGGCTTTCACTAAACTAGAGCAACGAAGCGTCCCAGAGAGCATGAGTCCCTTCGATTCACCCACAAAAAGTCACCATACGGACACTATCGACGAAAACAGCTCTGTAGTTCTAGGTCCATTCGAAAACTGCTCTCTAGAGCTGTTCAAAGCAGCCAGATCAACCGTTGAAATGGTTGAAATACCTAGAGAGGAGATACTAGCGTTTTCATCGAATTTCAGTGAGATTAACTTAGAAACGCCGTCTCCGCTACGCGACGTTAACTTCCTGAACGAAGTCCCGGATATAATGGTTGATGATAACGTATTCGACGATCTGGGTTCCATCACTGAGCCGAAAGACGAACCTCCGAGTGATACAGACGGCAGCGGTCCATCAGGGACTGAAAAACGCGTCTCACCATCAACACCACCTAATTCGCCAGGGGTGTTCGCTTCGTCCGAACCGAAATACGTTGTCGACATCGACTTGAACGAACCAACGCCCGAACCAGACTCGAACTCCCTGCGCGACGAAATCGAGCTAAACCAAATCGAGTTGCAAATAACCTCTAAAATGGCTATAGCTGAGAATGAAAATAATTTGAATATTGAATATTCCGGTCCGTTGACAGTTGAAGGGTTGATAGAGGAAGGTGGCATAATGAGGGAGAATGATGAGATACCAGAGACGTATCTGGCGGGGAACGGAGAAGCTTTGGAGGATCTGAGGGATAACCTGTCTCTGGATGAAGAATGCGTGAAGGCGCTACGGAATGAACTGGAGTTGAAGCTACCATTGGCCCAAGTGAGTATATATTCAATATTTTTTTGTGGTATTTGTGATTCAAATCACTGGCTATCCTGGTTTGTTGTAAATGTCTATCTTGCACTTTCAAGTCCAGAGAGAGACCCAGGTTAGTTCTGAATTAGGGGCAGAAAAGCTTTAGAAGCAGTTTTCAGGATTTCATAGATTGTTCTTCCACTGATAATAAAGGATATTGATTTGTAGGAAAAACAAACTACCATATTACAGTTCTGCTGAAAAATTGTTTCCTTCCAGTCGTAGTTAGTTAGCGCATCCCCGTATCTAGGGAAGAGTCGAGTTCGAATCCAGCTTACTCTGATTTTTTGGGCATATTATTAAAATTAATGCCCAGCGTGGTGAGTATGGGCAAAACCCCCCCACATGATAAGGAATTTGCTCTGTCTGTGAGGGAGGCCATGTTCAGCAGTGAACGTCGTACGGCTGAAATGATGATTATTAAAATTACATAAAATTAGTATGATGCTGATTGTTACAAGCGATCTTAAACTATGCAGGCCTATATCGTGAAGTCCTGTGTTTACTAGATACAATGCCTTTCATCAAAAGAGAGTAAACATGACATGTATGAAAATAAAGGTTGCGTCAATCGAGCCGCAATTGGAAGGGGAAGGCGAGTGGTCCTCCGAGCTACCGCCCCCGCCGGAGCTAGTCGTCAGCTATCCCGGCGCCCTCAGCCCTATTCAGGAGGAAACTGGACATCAGCTCTCCGCTTATGAAAACGATATGCAATGTGAGTATATTTTTACTCTTCAACACAAGACAGCCCCTTTGAAATGAGCACTTGAGACTTATTTATAAAAAAAAATCCGTTATCTTTTTTGGATGCTTATCAATTTAGAAGCCCTTGCTGTAAAGTTGTGCTCAAACGTGAAAACGAGTCTATAAGGCTCTGTTTGAAACACCTTTTATATCAATAAGATGGTAATCACACCTTATGTTCATTAATTATGTATATCAGTCTCTGGTACCCATAGTACAGGCTATGCCTAGTTTGGGATCAGTTGACCGTATGTGATATGTCTGGAATATTTATTATTATTTATTTGTTTGTGACTTTTTGCATAGATATAAGAGAGTGTCATAGGCTATTTTTTATCCGAGGAAACCCGTGGGCGGAAACTAGTGTGCAATAAATCATGACCCTCTTGATCAGAATGGTTCTCTATTACTTATAGGCTACAGATTTTAAGTTAATTAATTTGAATATTCACAAGTACCAACTTTAGTTATTAATTTTAGCCTTTTACCGCCTGAGACACAGGTTTTTCTAGTTCAGGCATCGTTTTATTTGTTACCCTTAATTAGATATTAATTCTCAATGTTATTCGTAGCACTAAGGTAATGAATAAAGATTTATTTATTTATTATTATATTTATTTATTACCCGGCCATGTTTTCACCTTCCAGGGAACCCATCAACGCGCACCGACTCATCGGAAAGCTACCCGGAGCCGTGCAACAACTCCACAGACGATGCCACGGAGCTGCCCACCGGGAACCAAGAACACACCTACACGATGCCGTCTAGAGATAACTCGCATTCACAGAACACCTATACTGTTTGTAAGGAACCAGCGGCTAGTAGTCGAGAGTGAGTTATCTCCAATTATTTGTCGCGTCAATTGATCTTTCTTGGTCACTCTGCGTTAGGGTCATAGCAGAGAAAATATTAAAATGATAGTATAAAGTGACCTCAATTGGAGCTTTGGGTGCGTTTCTGGCCGATGCCAACGAACTTTATGAGCTCATCTTTGTACTGTTCGGTTTGAGAACACAACATAATATTGTTAACCTCAAATTGCTAAGAAAGTAAGTTGCACCACAAATTAATAGTTTTTGTTTATCTAGATGTAATTTATAATGACTTGTAATTCTATTGATTAATTAAGAGTATTTATCATTGACGCAAGTGCAGCTAAGCAATGCACCGGTTATCCTGTAAGCATAACACGCACGCCAGCTGAGAACACACTAATTAATTATTGTAAATCTATTCCAACATTGTGGAGTATAATTAGCATTACATAATTTAAAGTTTCTTTACGTTTCCTTTTAATTTCAGTCTAACGATGAGCGCGGACAGCTTGAACGCGAGTCCGCTTAAAATAAAAGAACCGACCTTATCGCCGGTCGACGACCGAACATACAACAAAGAGGACGAGAAAGAATCGAACTGCGAACGGATCTCACAAGTGTCGCCGTTCCTCGTGAGTCCTACAACCGACACCTCGGCTCCGGACACGTCCGATAACACCCGTGTGTCTACATCCAAGACTACCTTACCGACAGACGCGAAACACTTCAAACCCGAAACGCAATGCCTGTCCAAAGCGACAAGCATCGACTCGTGGTGCTCGAACGATACCCTCTACAATGTAGAGGAGAACTTTGATGATTTAGCGCTAGACCCAGATTGCGCTGAACCCGATAACGAAGGCAACAGCGACAGCACTGACACGCTAACCCACAACGAAGACGCACAAGAACTCAGCCATTGCTCCACTTACATCGTCCACGATAGCAAGTCAGAGAACTGCGAAACATTCTCCCCGGATTCGATAACCGCGAACGATAATCACACCTACACGAAGGTAAAAACGGAGGTGATGACAGCGCCATCTGTGAGCAATGTGAACGACTCGAAAACTACTACAAAGGATCTAGCGTACGGAACCCTTATGTCTGGGGTGCCGTCTTTCTCAAACTGCACTACAGAAGTCGCTTCTGGTTTAGAAGAAGCGTGGAAGCTACCCCAACCGGAGCTAGTGCGTAAATCTCCCATCGGAGACATCAATCTATCGCCAGCAAAACAGCCCGAAGAAAACGACTGCGACGATGAATCCAGCCCGAAAATCACAGAACACGGTCTCAAGAAAATGGACAGCGTTGAAATCACATGCTTACAAGACAACCTAACTGATACCACTAATCAGGTTATGATCGTTATGAACGATAGTCCGAATTGTAACTACAGGAATATGACGCCGTCGCTTACCAGCACGCCTTTGTTAGAATACACTGTGAATGACGAGAGCTCCGAGGCTATTCCGATGCAACTTCCTCAAGGCACAGATTCTTACGTGTCAAGTGCAAGCTTCATTGCCTTCCAACAGTTGGCTGACGCGAGGCCGCAGGATCTCTCTACGAGTGCAGACGTCCTACTCGAAGGCGAGACCAAATCGCTCAGTGGAATCACTTTAATGTCTGATCGCACTCCTAACTATTCCGACTTCGAAAGCTCAGCGTTAACAAAACCGCAAGATTTTAAGTCTAGTGAGAATAGCGTCAATTCTGAAGAGTTTATGAGGTTTGAAAACTCTGTGATATACTGTCCGCAAGATTTGACCTCTTTGATCGGCTCTAGCTCGCTGTGGCTGAGCAGCGAAAGGATGTCCAGTGAGCTAGCTGCGGCTTCCATTTCTCAGATCAGCAATCTCAGTCAGCCTAACATCGCCCACGATCAGACTTCTCAGTCTAATAATATCAACAATCAGACTAATCAATCTGACATCGTCCAAGATCACATAAGTCAGGTTGACATAATCAATAATGAAACTAGTCTGGCTGAAAATGTTCACAATGAGACAAGTCAACCTAACATCACCATAGAAGAGACTACCCAGCCTGACATGATCCAAGAAGAAACAAGTCAGTCGGACATCGTCCAAGATCACACGAGTGAACCTGACATCATCAGTATACAGACTAGTCAGTCTGAAAACGTCCAGGATGAGACTAGTCAGCCTGAAATTGCCGAAGATCAGAATAGTCAGTCCGACATCATCGAAAATCACATTAGTCTGCCTGACATCATCAATAATCAGACTAGTCTGTCTGATAGTCAGTCTTACATCGTCCAAGAAGAGACTAGGCAATCCAACATCGTCCAAGATCATGTTAGCCAGTCTGACATCATCAATAATCAGACTAGTCAGTCTGATAGTCAGTCTTACATCGTCCAAGAAGAGACTAGGCAATCCAACATCGTCCAAGATCATGATAGCCAGTCTGACATCATCAATAATCAGACTAGTCTATCTGATAGTCAGTCTGATAGTCAGTCTTACATCGTCCAAGAAGAGACTAGGCAGTCCAACATCGACCAAGATCAAGTTAGCCAGTCTGACATCATCAATAATCAGACTAGTCAGTCTGATAGTCAGTCTTACATCGTCCAAGATCAAGTTAGCCAGTCTGATATTATCAATAATCAGTCTGAAAACTTACACGATGAGAGTAGTCAGCCTAACATCGTCCAAGATCAGACTAGTGAGTCTGACAACTTCGACAATCAGACTAGTCAGTCAAAAAATCTTAGTGAATCTACGCAATCTCTACTCATTAGTCCGCCTACTATACCGAATTTAATTGAATCTCACGACTTAGTCGACATTGGAGAAACAAGTTTACTCATAAACTTTGGCCCAGAAGATGAAACCGAGCAGCCACATTCTATCATAGTGACTGAAGTTCCTATGAATGCGTCCAAAATCAGCCCGAACCGGACTTACGATTCGCATACAGAGTCGCATTTCAACAACACTTACGATTCTCATAGCGGAAAAGTAACGTCCGATGAGAATGAGGAACTTAAAGTAAACGGCAAGGATCATATTGAAATTGAACATTTTAATTCAATCGAACATAGCCCCAAGAGCGATACAGTTAATTCAGAAAAGGTGCCATCAAAATCCACCGATTCATTGCTAGTAGAAAAAGTACCGCCAAAGAACACTGACTCAATAACCGACAGCAGAGATTTACTAAACGGATCTTTGAACAATATTGAGCCCATAGAAAATACTGCTGAAGTGTCCAATGAAGTTACTAAAGCTAAAAATGAAAAACTCAATGGCAGCGGCGTGAACATAGCCACAGTAAACTTCCTCAACGAGACTTTTGAAGAGCTGATCGAAAGTAACGTTGATGACGGCGATAACAAAGATGATATAGAAGATTTGAAATCAGAAACGTCCACTAACATAGCAAGTCCTATCGAAAACAAGTCGACAGAAACGAAACTAAGCGAGAGTTTGAGCGAAGAAGTGGACTCTAACAGAGAAACCGAGGACAAAGTGGTCACGGAGGATTTTTTGCAGAATGAGAAGAAGTTCTGTCAAATTGACTCATATCTTCCTTTGCTGAGTGATATTAGATTCACTGGTAAGTTATTCCTCTGCTTACAATATTCCACGTACTAGCCGTTCTTTAAGTGCATGTTGGTGAGGGTTTTTTATGTTTTTGGTTCAATCACCCCCTATGGGCTGAAACATTAAATAAATTTAATTTTAAATTATATATTTAAATTATAAATAAAATTATAATACTAAATAAATTACTAGATTAGCGTACAGGCTACCCTTTATCTAGGTACCGGCTAAAGGCAGAAGCTGATCAAATCATTATATCTAAAACCAAAGCGTCAACATTTATTTACATATATATATTTAAATATATATCAATACTTGCTCTATGTAGGACCAGCAACAGAGATCATGAGCACCTCATTCTCTCAAGACTCGCCCACCGAGCCCACTTCCCCCGAGTGCGAGCAAGACAGCAAACCAAACACCGCCGCGGAGATACTGAAAGAGTGGGACAGCGATAGCGACTCGCATTCTAGCAACTCCTCCAGTGGCGAATTCATTTGGAAGGTAAATCCAGTTGTGTTGCATAGTATAATAACGAGTATAGTACCCGCCAAATATATTTTCGAGTAGGAAATAGGGGGCTGAAATAGGGAATTAAGGGCTTATTCTTTATGTGTGCATTCCCAATAAGAAACTATTAACCGTACGCGAAGTTTGACATCAAGACTGCAACCTAAAACAAATGATGAGTTTGAACTGATTTTACCCCAAAATAGCTGATTATTTCATAGTGTTTTTTTCTGTGAAAAATTACGAATTTCCGTAATTTGTAGAACAAACTCTATTGCCCATTTGGTGTAGAATAAGCCCTTTTCTGGATATACATATTATGATTACATAGGAGGTAGGTAATGACTATGTGGATATTTCGCAGAAATGCGCCACTCATTTGTCATTCACGCCTTTAACTAAATATTGCTTCATACATTGTTTTCTACTCTTGTGACGTGGTCTATATTCACGCATATTACGCAAATATATTTGGCGTGTACTTTGTCTGTATTTTTGGTGGTTTGGGCTTGATAGAAAGTTGTAAATAATTTTATAGTGATGGGTGTCATATCTAATGATTTCTAATTGAAAGAGTTTCTATAGCAAAAATCATGACAAGTAATCATCAGTGCATCAGAAACAACCTGTTTTATGATAGATTGTAATCACTTGAGGAGACAGAAGCTCGAGCTCGAATAATTCTCGACGCTTACGGTAACAGAAAATGTCAAATATTAGCCAATCAAAATTAACTCCTCAGCTCCCAAGCGGTAACCGGCTCAGATTACAAGCATCGCCGATGTCATTGGCTGATATTTGACGTGTCGTTGTAAGCGTCTTAAATTACTCTAATTTGTCTATTTGACGGCTGATCAACCAATAATATCAACCGTAATCTCTCAAAATTAAGGTTGATGAGAATAAATGTAAAATAAAATAAACAACTATTTTATACATTTATATGCTCATCAACCTTCATTTTGCGAAGTTACTATTACTAATAAAGGGTTTAGTTGGAGCAAGAAGTGCTCGTAGCAAGAAGTATGTATCAAAATCTTGTTAGTGCTATTGTGTGAATAGGTACAGAGTAGACCCCTTGGTATCGCTTGTTGAAACTGTAATAAACCTTCTAGATATTTCCCTTATGACTTAAACATATACAAGAAGTCTAAAATGCTTAGATAGAAAAGTGGACAAAGAGGATTTTGGAACAAAAGTGGTTTCAAAAGTAGAAATCAAACGTGGCACAAAATTGGTTCAGGAATCTTATCTTTAAATTATATTCTTATCTTTTCAGCCTTTGTCTATGGTGTAGGCTCCCCCCATTTTTGTCTCCATGACCTTTCGCTTTGCTCGCTTCTATAATTATATCCCATTTCAACCGTTCTCTTCTGAACATTTAAAGCTATGCACATCCCACTTATAAATGGAAATTTCATTACCGATGTTGCAAACCCAATTTCTATAACTGATTCCCGAGTCCGTAATGATCGTGAGCTACGCACTTGTCACTCAATAGCTTACCGATGTTTGTAGGGGCGCTTGACACCATACAAAAACGTTAAGCTACTCACTTTGCTCACGCACTCTCGTCTCGCTACTCCGTTGAAGTGGCAATCATGGTCAATGGTAAACATTTTGATGTACCCTATTGAAACTTTCCAATTTCTTCCCTGTAGCCATTATAACCAAGCAATATCTCCAAAGTTTCGACCAATGACTGTACCGAAAATGGCATGTCTAAAAATAATAATCATGTGTGCAATCCCTTGTCCAGTTCTCTATGAATGTATATAAACCCTAGTATCGGTGTCGGTGTGCTTGCATGTAAATGTTTCCTTGTGTGTGTGACGGCGTAGGACGGCGACGGGCACGAGACCGCGGTCGTGCCAACCACGCACTTCGATCATGTAAGTTGGACTGTTCGTATTCGTTAGATTGGTTTCATTGTGGGCGAGGTTAAGTTGAGACTTCAGATTGGGATCCGCCTTCATGTCAGTTCCGATTTTTGACGGTGTGGTGGTGGGATTCAACCCAACACGATAACACCTATCGTATAGCACACACGCGCAGGTTGATGTTCTTTACTATGTTTTAAAATAGCCCTGCAGAAATTCGCACCGACACACACCTACACTCACACACACACAATAACTTGATTGGGAAACTAAACTAGTCAAAACGTGTTCCCAGAAGATCTCAATTTATTAGAACTCTGCTGTAAATTGATGTCTCAACTTAATTTCACCTGATTGTATGTAGATATTTATAAGATATTTTTGTTGCTCACTTTCTGTAGAATCCCCGTAGATTTGTTTTTATTTTGTGTGCTATGCTCTTTCATGCGCTGTATATATGGTACAGTTTTTGTGGTATTTTATTTTACAGACATTTCCCATAAGTTTATCACCTCATACCAATATATTCTTAACTTGATATCAATATCTCTTATGCAATACATTAGTAGTTTTCAATCCAATCAATACTTTCACCATATTCTGGCCTGCTTCATACATAAACTGTTAGTACAAATGAAAATAAATAAATAATACATAGGATTCCCTGTGTCGTGTGTATCAGAAACTACGAGTACCATGGTACCACAGCACCCAGACCCGGAACAAATATTTGCAGATCAGGCTTTGTACCGCAGCGGGAATCGAACCTGCACGTGCTCAATGAAGGAATTCTGATTGCTGAGTGCAGAACAGGGTCAAATTGAATTGTTTTAAAGCATATTAGTAAAAACCCAATTTCGACCTTCTTTGATATAGCAACGTGGCAGCAACGGCGCACCTCCCTCGGATAACGCAGGCCAGGGCTCCGCCGGTCAGTGCTCCGAGCACGGCTCTGAGGCGTCGGGGGACTCGTGCTCGGGCTCCGAGGGTGATGAGGTGGAGTTCGTGCCCTCTTCCTGGGACTGCAGGGCTGCGCCCTCTAAGAGCTCCCTGCGGAGCCTCGAACAGGCCTCTTTGGTGAGTGTGAAAACGCTGAGGGGTTCACCGATAAATTTTCTGAATTCTCCACTCTCTCTCTCTCTCTCGCGCCTCGTAGAGGTTCCTTTCATGACAGGTCTTTGAATTTCCGTTCTTCTTACATCACCGCTTCAGTGCACTAGAATGTAGTAGGTATGTACCTCAATCTGGTCATTGACCACATGCAAGATGCCCGAGAAAGAACCACGTGACACGACAAGCAAGTTCAATAACTGAACCGGTCATTGACGCAGTGTGACCAAATAAGGACTTGACACGACAAATGAAAGTCACTCAATTGATTGTTTATTATGTTCTCAGGAGGCAGGTGAGAAGAAGCGCGTAGTGTTTAAGCGTCAGAAGTACCACTGCGTTTACGAGTATCCGCGCGAGGCTCTCGACGCGGAGCCCAACTCGCCCGCCTACCTGCCGGACCTGTCCACCTACTCCGGTAACTACACACACACACCCGCCCCCAGGCACACCTGTACTCACCCGCTGACACACACGCATACACCCACACACACCCGTCTCCAGTCACACCTGTACTCACCCGCAGAAACACACGCACACACCCTCCCCCAGTCACACCTGTACTCACAAGCAGACACACACGCACACACCCACACACACCCGCCCCTAGTCACACCTGTACTCACACACCCACACACACCCGCCCCTAGTCACACCTGTACTCAAACACCCGCCCCCAGTCACACCTGTACTCACCCGCAGACACACACGCACACACCCACAGCGTATTGTCGTCTCTTACACTTGCGAATTGTCTATTTACTCCTACATCGTCATTTTAATGACCACGCCAACTGCAATCGCACATTTTGCTCGCGGAAAATATGCATTTTTTCCTGGATTTGTATTATACATCAATTTAATATATTTTTCCTTGTCAAATCAATAGTTATCCTTCCTCATAATACCCAACTAATTTCAAATATGAATGTTTGTGTGTACGTTTAAAAGTTTGATAGATATTGATAGTATGTATTTTCATTCATAGAATATTTTCTTTGCCTTCCTTGTTTACATTAAATAGTTTTTGATAGAAAATTAAGGATATATACCTACGGTCTTTGCAACATGGATTGTTAAATCATTAACGCCATTCGGAAAGCGAGCTAAGCCGATGCTATATGTATTATGTATTCATAATAATAAATGATGTTATTTGTACAGAGTGGGACCCTACGAGCGTCGAGGAAGCAGAGCTTTGCTACGGACATCTGTTCTCCATGCCTAGTTACCCGCTGCGCGCCGGCATTGCCATAGGATCAGGTATAATATTTTCAAAAGTCCACGAAAAACTTGAAATCTTGGCAGTGCGTTCGGTGCGTGGTGACACTGTAGACCCTATTACTCCGTGGGGTAGACTAAGGCCCCTGACACTCGAGTTGCCTTAACTGGCTCATCTCAGTTGGGGCCGAACCACTAGTATACACAGAACTGAACATACAAATTTATTTGATAATTAGCTACCATAAATGTCTGGTACGGTTTGCCAGGGGACTTTGAGACCAAAGAAACTTGTCAACCCAAAGATTGTCCACAGATTACGACGAAGACTTCTTCATATCGTCGTCAGCGCGTCCATTCGAGAGCCTCGGCGTGATGTCCACCACCAGCCAGTTCTTCCCCGGCATGCACCTCAAGCCCATGCTCGAGCGAGAACTGCCCGAGGACATCGACGACTTCCCACCACCCCCCTCCCCGCTACCCAGCACCACCATGGTCCAGCGAACACCCTCCCTGGATTTCACCACCCCTGATTCAGGGGTGGAGGATATCACCCCAGGATCCACTGATGAGGAGTTCAAGAAGAAGCTTCCCGAAAGCGAGCTCACCTGGCGCCCGGTGGATAGCGCAAGCTCCTCCGAGTCTGTCAGTCCTAGCTCACCAGGCGGTGAAGCGTTAGGCGGCCTGAGACACACGCGCGATAAACTCAAACTGGACCTCCCACCCAGCCCCCACGTGCCCTCACCGCGACACAACAGAGTCTTCAACTTCGTGCTGGAGAAACCAAAACGCAGAGACGAGCGAACGGAGATCGAAACGCCTCTGGTTATGACGGACGAAACTCCCATAGTCACCGCCCTCCCCCTGCCAAAGGAAGACGAACCGGTCCCCACACTAGAGCCGACATTTTCCACCTTCGGAAAGTCCGTCCAAAAAGTCGAACCCGAACAGAAGATAATCTTAGCCGAAGTGGAACAAACGGAAGTGAAGGAAGAGAGTCCGAAGGTCGTTGAACCCGTGAAAGGTGAAGGAACGGTCTTGGATAGTGGCGACGAGGATTCGGGGATCGAAAGCAGCTCCAAGGCGACGCTTGAGCGGAAGACTAACGTCTCATAGAACAAGCAGCGTCTTGATTGATCCAGTTACGAGACTTGTTTGCGTCAAATCCAGACACTTTACAAAAAACCCCAACTGCACTTATAGGGGTAATCGCGAACCAGCAAATTAAATCTCGAATTAGACTAGTAACAATGTTGAATTGCATAGAAAATCTAAGTTAAACATGTCTTACCAGGATAGGAAATCACCCTTGAAACGTCAAGTTTCTAGGTCGAGTCAGGCTTTGCGTCAGTAACGCATCAGTTTTAAATATTTATATGATAACTGGATACCCGCGAACGGCGATTAGGTGTCACTGATACCGCCATGAATGATGCAGAAGGTTGCGAACTGACTATAAACTAAATATTCTTCCCGTCAAGAAAATTAACCATGAAACAAATCTAACGAGTGGTAAGAAGTTCTATCAATTAACACGACGTGGTTAGTGTTTAGTGTCAATGCCATTACAATAGCTAAATTATATTTACCAGTAAACTACGAGTAAACCTGTTATAACGCTAGATTTTGTAGACCTCTAAACATATCGGACTCTTGAGTTCTACTTCATCGCATGCTTCAGCCCGTTGTCACATTAGAAGCGTGTCGTGTTGTTCGGAAGCTTACAAAGCGTTTGGTGAAATTCCATTTACGGATTCACGTCATCACTTAATTGCATTTTTAATACGGAAATGGATTGATTTTAGATCTAAAACGTCTCAATATGAAACTTATCAATAGTTAAGAAGATATCAACTAGGAATATTAAAAAAAAATCTATTCATGCCTCACTTAACCCAGTTTCTCACAGCCAGTTTACTCAAACGCTCCGGATCAGTATTTACTGAGTGGCTACAAAAAATACAAGCCAATTCACTCGGGTTTTGATACAGATTATAATGTTGAAGCTACAAGTTGAAGGACAGAGCAGAATCGCGCCGTTTCAAACTTTTCAACATATATAAAAACAATTAAACATTCACTATTCATCATTCATTCATTCATCAGAGTCACTTTTCCCGTAACGAATGATAGAACTAGAGATACTGGTTGTATCATTTGTACTACCAGTTAAACTACTCAGTAGTACTGCTGATCCGGAGCGAACTCAATCGTCATTTGTTAAGTCGACATTAAAAATACACCGATAGAGATAAAATTTCGAAGCCAAATTCTAATTTGGTAAAGCTGAGTTAGCCCTACATTTCACTTCTCTCCCTTCTCTCGCTATAAATATCCGACCCTTTGCTCATTCAATTGATCGAATGAAAACGAGACAGACTAAAAATTGCATCTATCCTGCTTTAAGTCGATAGTCTAGAACGCTGCGGCAACCGAAAGTCCATTCTAAGTGTGCAAGGGGTATTATTAATTCATCAAACCATCCTTGTATGTACGTATTTGCTAGAGATTTCATACGTAACTTTTACTATTGTTGTAGTGGTTAGATTATATTATAAGGTCCACGTTTCAGTCCCAACTTTACAAGGTTCTGATTCCGCCATGACATTTTTTTATCAGTTTGTTGGTGGCTGGAACTTGTACCAAGCTATTTAAGTGTCAGACTACTGAGCACCCTTCAGCGTTGCGTCAACACTAACCCTAAGACTGTGTGTTTTGTAAACAGTCCTGAAGGGATAGGACGACTGCCTGTGCTGAAGTGTGTCATGTATGTAGGCTTAAACTATGCCTAATATTGTCAAGGATCAGTGTCTAATATATTTGTGTCGGTCTAGACATTACGCACAAATGAGTCGCATCTTCCATCTCGACCTCATGTGAAATAAAATGTCGAAATTTTGAGGTTACGAAGCCAATTGTTAGTTAAGCGAAAGTTTATGATTAGATAAGTGTAGAGTTAGATGTATGGATCGTTTAGCGTTTCGCGCATGCAGCAACAGGGCTGTAGACAAATGTCCATGCGAGCGTTAGCGTGACGCGTAAATTCCAAATGAAAATAAGTTGGATACCCACGCTACCTCGTCGCGTGCCGTTCGATATTTTTAAGCCGACGACAAACGCAAGTCAAATGTCAAAATAAAAGCATGTGTTCCGCTAACGCTCGAACGAAAGTTCGCCTAAAGGAACCTGTTATATTTAGTCGATAATTGTTCCCAGTTATTGTTTAACCCTTTACCGCGCGTTTTAAGTAAACTGTTGCTGTCTGCTGTCGCCGGTTCGTGTGCCACTAACATTTGGGGTAATCACACTGGTCCCTCATGCACTTTAGTCGCATTTTTGCCACATCTGCTTTTGCCAACGAGAAACAAACGATTTTAGACTCTAGGGCAAAGCGTTTGCGCGAGAGTGCACGGGACACAGTGTTGTTACATTGTATCCCCGATCCGATATTGTATGCAATACGTCCATTGTGTAACCTGATGTGCAATTCTTCTCATTTCCATATCATCGCGTTTTAGTTGTTTAGTTATTGCTGTAAATATAATTTAAACGTTATTATTGTGGAAGTAAATCTTTTTTAAATATGAAAATTTATTAATTGTACTGCGTGTTTATTGTTCTGAACATTATTTTTTACAGTTTTAGAGGTTTCGTTAATGTACAGATGTAAATAAGTGATACTTAGATGTTCATTTTGTTATGATGGTGGAGAGGCAACTCGAAATATTTTGGATTAAGGAACCTTGAACTTGTAGCATGCAAGTTTAAAAGAATATTATTCAAGTTTTTTATGATGAAATATGAATTATGATTTATTAAGTAGAATATTATAAAGTTAAATTGTCCCTTTTTATAGATGTTCAAAAGCAAGGAATTTATTTGAATGAATTGTCCAATAATTGTGGTATTTATTATATAAATTGTTTTGATTTATTATGTCAACAGTATTTAGTAATGAATGTGAACGCATCAGAAGTCTTTTCATATTGTGACTTTGTCGAGTCTTTTAAAGTATTTCTATGAAAAATAAAATATGTGACTCAATATAAGGTTTTATTTACATAATACTATAATATAATAATACTATAATAATATTTATAAATCAAATATACACACAATTATCTACATGATTTGATTGGATGAGATCTCACACCTTTATAGAATTTTATAATGTAATGATAATTATAAATATGCATAATATTGAAATTGTGTTCATACATAACACAAAATAAATTTAATAACGTAATACCGTAGTTCAATAGTTGCCGTCACTAAACCGAACTTTAAATTAACAGTGTGTGCTTCACAAGGGGCTTTGATTGATATTGCCCTAGGGCCGGGTTAAACCAAACGAACATGGAGCTAGCGCTTAGAACAAGAGCATTCTTTCGCATACTTTTTCATTCTTTCTTTGTGAACGCAGACAAAACAACGAAATAATGCTCTTGAATTGAATGAATAATTAGATAGAGTAGATAGAATGAGCATTCGCTCGTCTTATGTAAATAAGCCTTTATAAAGTGCTAATAGTGAGTAGTTGGTGTGTGCGGCGTCAGCTGCGGCGCCAGATGATGACGAGGCCGGACACGTCGCTGGTGGCCAGCAGGCTCTCGTCGTAGCTGAAACTCACGCCGAGGACTGGGGATGCGTGACCTGCAAATTATAGTAACACATTATAATACAAGGCGAATCATAATATTATATGTTTTCCTGAAAGGGGTTTATTTTATACTTATTCACCCAATTAGAAATAAATTTCGTTCTACTACATTTGGAAATTAAAAAATTTTCGCTGGAAAAATTCTGAAAAAAATCTGCTGTTTTGAGGTCAAATCAGTTGACCTCAGCTCAGGTTGTGCACGTGGAACTCGTATGTGACTCCGAGACCAGAGGCTCGAGACCGTAATGTTAAGGCGATACAGAAATCAAAATAAAATGTCGAGTGGGCGGAGTGAAGAAAGTGACAGCGCTATGTACTATAATTGAATGAGGAAAGAGATAGCAAGCGTTAGAAGGCGCTCGAAAGTAATCGATGTAAGCGACATATAAGAAAAAATCGATTATGTATTTATTTTAAAAAGTGTCTTGGGTTTAGGTACCCAATGCTATTGTCTAACACAATATTTAAAAAAAAGTTATTTTTGTTAGATAGTCTCAGAGTATTTTCGAATACACTGCATACCATCTCTCTCAATTTGCATATCGTCGCCGGTCAAGCATGTTGAACCACCTACAAGTTTTGTCATCCACTGTACTGTTTTGTCACATGTTTAAGCAAATAAATGATCTTTATCTTTATCTTTACTGTTACAGAGGACCCAACTAAATAAATCTATCGAGAAAAGTTTTACCAATCGCGTTTCTGTCTTGGATTTAGGTAAATAAAATGCTCAAGTTATCTTTGTCATAATAATCAAAACTGTGCGTTTTGCGGTTATTGAGAAAAAACAATTCAAAAATCATAAAACAATTTAACCCTCACCTTAAGGACTCGGGAGCTTACCGTTTTTGTATGGTGTCACGTTAAGCACCTTTACAAAACACCTCCACCTACACCTCTGCGTAGACCTCGCATTAATCACCTTGCAGTTTATTGACGACAGGCTGGTCGGCATGCCCCTCAATGTCCAGGAAGTAGACGCACGAGTCCTCGGAGCCGGTCACGACGCAGACGCCGCGCCGGAACGACATGATCGGGCAGAAGGTGCTCTTCACGCTGCAATGCGCGTGCGACACGTCGAAGCGCTTGCGCAGCGTCACGCTGCCTTCGCGGTCGGAGATCCTGACAAAATCACCATCACATAAAGCCGTGCGAATTTCATCTCAAAATGATCCTTATCTCAACTGGATAGAGTCTATTTTGAGTTTGACTTTTAAGAGGCTTGCGATATCGTACGCCCTCAAATGTCAAATTAAAAATGGACTTTATCTAGTAAAGATAAGGATCATTTTGAAATAGAACACGGCGTTACACTTCCTCGCTACTAGTCGCGATGTTTCGTCGTAGCAGGTCGGCATACCCTATTTAGCTCGGGGACTACTCGGTGAATCGAATTGAAAATCGATGATTGACGAATTTGACCCAACACTTCTATAAAATTATAAATACAAAAGTTAGTTTATTTGTTACACACAGGGTTAGTATATCCGATGAAACTGATGGTAACTGCACTCTAGAAGCCCAAGATACAAGCCTTGCGCTTTGATTGGTCTTCAAAAATGAATTTATGTAGTACTTCCTAGTATAGTCATATTTATATTAATTTCTTCTTCTTGTCGTGTCACTGATTCTTTCTTGGTCACCTGTATTAGATCAGTGACCAGGTTAAGGTTGGCCTATGACCGTGGATGAAAGAATTAGTGTAGTGAAAGGATTATAGTACGCCTCTTATTATTCTTATTTTTATGTGCAAAATCTTACCGGAACAAGTAGAGTGCGTTGTGTTGCGCGCTAGCCAGCAAGGCGGGGTGCCGAGCCAGCCACGGCGACCAGCTCAGGCAGGTGATGCCGCCGCCCACGCAGCATCGCCGCAGCTTGCTGAGCGAGCCGGCGCCTTCTAGCCGATAGCTCACTATAACACCCTGGAAACAACAGATTTGATATTACTGGGCCCATAACCTGTTCTTAGCAACCCAAGTTGGATCTGTACCTTTTAATTTTACACATTTCAAGATGCGAAATGAAGTTTTTCGAAATACTTTATAGAGTATTTGCCAGAACCTTAACGGTTCTACGGGGCTTACTCGGAACCAGCCCTCAGACACCGCCGCATATCGAGTCAATGAGAAAATGTTACCATGGACCCAAAGTCCTGCTCTGCTATTTTACGGAGTTGGGCTGACTAAGGAGGGATCCATGATGGATCGTAAAACGTAAAAAATAAAAAGGGGGACAATGCTCAAAACTCCCTACAGCGGGAAGTCAGTGCAGGCCTTTAACACCTCCAGTTAGAATAAGGAGTTTGTGTTACCTTGTCATTGGCAGCCCAAAACATCCTCCCGCTTGATTCACAGGCAATCGACATCACTCTCCCTCCCAAAATACTACTGCCACCTGCAAATTAAAACTGTAAGGTATATTGTGCGGTAGGTAGCTGTACAGATTCAGTATTTTTATTTATGGTGATTCGTAATAATTGTATTCTTTCCCGATGGGGGCTTATTCTATCAAAAAACAGAATATACAAGAAGAAATAAATCAATTTTTTTTCTCATTTCTTCCCGAACTTATTTAAATCAGCTGTTTTTGTTCATTTTAACTAATCATAAAAAAATTTAGCTTTGTGTTTTTTCAATTAAAAATTATGAATATTCGAAAGTCTTATAACTTTAATGCCGAAAGTAAGTATACCTACATATTATAAACTAAACCGCGGCTTAACTCACGTGGTAACTTCATAAAAAGTAGCCTATATGCTATTCTAGGTAAAGAACTTTATCTACATATTCCAAGTTTCAACGAAATCGGTTGAGCCGCCGTGATTGAATAACAAACATCCTCACAAACTTTCGCATTTATAATATTAGTAGGATCACCTTGTGATGTTAATCATATGGTCAAGATATCAAGATACTCGCCTTTTGGATATATACCAGTAGATATGTTAAGAACTGCAACCATCCCTCGTGCATTTCCAGCCTGTATTTTAATCTTGAAAGGAAACTAACCACGCGTCAATCAAACTTCAAAATTTCATAAGTACAACTTATTTCGACGCGAAAGAGACAAAGGGGACAAGAGGCGTCAAGACCAGGGTGAGATGACTTCCTATAACTAGTGGTTAGCCGGCCCCCAATTTTACTAATTCAATGGCTTCAAAATTACAATGGTTCAATGACAAAATGGCCACTTTTGACACTTTTGGTATTCTGCTATCACAGTCGTATATCAATGGCAGTCATTGTGAAACCAATGAACCAATGAAATCAAAGTAACGAAGGTGGCGACAATCGTAACTGAATCTTAACGGTCTTAATCATTATCATGCGATTATCATTTTCAAGTCATTGAATTAGTAGAGTTGGGGGCCAGAACTGAGATCTCGCGTTGTTTAGTAAATGTTGGTGCTTCGAAGATCTTTGAGGCACATTTAGGATAAACTTGAAATTAAAATTAAAATCATTTTAGAATGTATGAACGAATCTCTCTCATATGACACCTCACTTCATGTTTTTGTTATTTTTTTTATACCCCCTATTGGACGCCCATATTTTATAACCCCTTGGCAGATTTAAATCATATTCTTATCAGCAAATCTTGATAGTATAATCCGTTGACCAACTGAATTCCATGCAAATTGGTTAGATGGTTCGAAAGTTATGCTCTAAAAATACAAACATTGTTAGAACATAGACACGCTGTCATAGACTACTGTCAACTAGGGGGTGCATTCCGAAATTTCGAAGCTTCATAGTTTCGATATTTCGGACCGTTTTGCCATGTTCTGCAATTTCGAAATTGACACTTCCAGTTTCGAAATTTCGAAACTGCTAGATAAAAGTGAAAATGAAGTAAAATCTATTAAATAGTACATTTAAAATAAAATTTTGCCTTCATTGTGCGTTTTCCGGCGGGTACGAAGGACTTTGGAAATATGTACCTTTTTTACTTAAATACACTTCCACATCGAACAAAACGTCTTATTTTTCTTAATTTTTCGATCCTCCATCCAGTTTCGAAATTGAGAATCTATGAAACTGCAACCCCTACTGTCAACTGATTCCTTCTGATTAGTCCAAGTTGTTTGAGAGTCACAATCATACAAAACAGAGCTAGTTCTTTCAATACAGCGTGTTGAAAAGGATACAATGACCATGTTATTATTAGCTGGCTGGAACACGCAGCAATGCAGCGGCGAGGCGAGCTGGTCCCGTACGAGCCGCAGGCGCGAACGAGCGGCCACGTTCCACAGCGCGAGGCAGCCGTCCAGGCCACACGTCACCAGCAGCTCATTCGACGCTGACCAGTCGCAATCTGTACCAAACATAACGACCTCGGTATCGTGGTGGGCGAGTTGCCGATCAGACGCAACGAGTTTGATCCCCGAGGCGGGAAAAGTGACGTTCCACAACGCAAAGCCATACTGTCCAGGTCTTACGTCACCAGTATTCGATGCTGACCAGTCGCAATCTGTACCGATATCTGTATTATTTATAGACGAACTCGGTGCCGTGGCGAGTGCCCGACTAACGCAAGAGGTGGGGGTTCAAGAATAAGAAGAAAAGCTTTATTATCAGCTTGACAACTAATGTTTTTATTTATTTGAATTGAAATGCAATATTTTTTTTTATATAGCACCCAACTTTCACATACATAGTCCTGACCCCACACTAAGATTCCCTGTGTCTTGGGTATCAGAAACCGAGAGTACCATGGTACCATAGACTCCAAACAAATATTTGCAGAACATAATCATGCAATAAAAATCGTAGCGGGAATCGAACCCTTGCGTCTCAGACGGGCACCCGCCCGCTGCGCCACCGACGTCATCAATGTATAAAAGTAGATGAATAATATATGTATTTTATATAACTGTAAATATATATTTTTTTTAATGCCGATCTTTTTTTTTTTCAAAATCGAGCCCGTAACTCCTGACATCACTTTTCGATTACTCGCACAGTTTCCGATTTCGCCTAAGTGGCCGTGAAAAAAAACTCAACCTGTATATCTATGGGTCCTGTATTTGTACATGCACTTTGCTGTCTTGCCTGAATTAAATGACTTATTATTATTATTAAAGTAAGTTACAAATGAGTTCATACCAGTTACAGGTTTGGTGTGAGCTTCGATGATGAAGCTGACGCGAGGCGGGGACGCTGTGACGTCACATATAGAGACGGACCCGTCGTCAGACGCGCACGCGAGCTTCGAGCGATCGTTATTGGCGAACTTCACTACACTCACTTGTTCTGTATGCTGGAAGATACAAATAAATGGATTGGTATAAAAAGCTGCATAGTTCTGTCAACCCAAACTGCAATGCTCTAATAACATTGCCAAGAAACATATGTTTCATTTCCCACGAATTGCGAGTAAGGCCGCGTTCAAACGCCGTGCGAGAGTCATCTCATTTTTTTTTTACGTCCTTACATCTTTGAATAAGCTTAATCTTGTGTTTGACTTTGGACTATGTGCACGAAAGGAGCCTCTAAGAGGCGCACTTCAATCCTTTCACTACACTGATTCTTTCATCGACGGTCACTGACCTAATACAGGATGACCAAGAGAATCAGTGACACGACACGAAGAAGTTTGACTTTTAGGAGCTTGCAATATCCTAGCTACCAACTGTACCAGGAATAGCTGAGCTGCCAAGGCCTGGGGGCAGTCTTCTGTTAGTAAGTATCATTGGGGGGGTTAGACTATTACCCAGCATGCTAGTCAAGTGCAGGTAGGTGGGTAGAGCGCTAGAGCCTCATTTGTTGGTCGGCAGGGTTTACCACAGGCCAAACTCACCAGGTTGGATTAGGTTCTAAAAGGTGTTATTTGGAACCGCTTCGTTTCATAAATACCTGATCAAATATGTGGTGAACTCCGGTGAATGCATAATTCTCGGATATTGTCATGTCATTCTTCTTCTTGGCATTACTGTGAGATGGGCTGCCATCAACTGTGATGCTTGCCTTAAAACAGCAAAATGAATACAATATCTTAAAAGTAGGAAGTAAAACTATGGCGTAGTTGTGTTTTGCAGGATTAATGTACGTACTTTACTGCTAGATCTGGCTCGTGATGAGGATGAGCTAATGGATATGTTATCTTGGACTCCATAGCGGCGCTGAAGCAACTGACTTCTTACATTAATGTATTTCTTTATAGTCTCTATATCCTGGAATCAAGTTTTAGTAATAATTAAGTTTAATTGTACACAAAGGGAAACATATGGACACATAGGGCAAAAAACAGAGTAGAATGGAGTTTCATTGTGGAATACAAGACATATATTGAAAATATTGTTTTAAGATTTTTACCTTAAATTTAGCGTTTTCTCTGAGAAGTTGACTACGGCGCCTTATGTATAATGTTTCTAAAACAAGACGAAAGTAATAATAATGAGAAGTTCTACTATGAATGAGCTTAGCTTTAGTCACTGACAGACAATGCACAGCCTGAACTGTTGGTTTTTTTTTTATATAGGAGGCAAACAGACTTACGTCCCTCCTGATGCTAAGTGGTTACCATCGCCTATTGACATCAGCAACACCTGGAGCTTTGCTAATGAGTTGCCTGCCCAACCCCCCCCCCCCCCCCCTAAAGAGCTCCCCAGGCAGTCATAAAGACTTGAGAAGAGGGTGCATTCCTTCTTGTGTAGGGGGGAAAGGAAAGGAGAAAGAAATTCAACACCCAAGGGAGTGCAGGGGGTAACACCACCTTAGAGCCACCACTGAGGGCCTCAAGAGAGGCTTGCCTGGGCATCAATGAACTGTTGGCTTTTACAGACGACATTGGGTGGTTCTAATAGCAGCCTCTAGGGTCAGGCCAATAGGTCTATAGTAACAAACCATTTAGAACGGACTGGATTTTACAAGATAAAAAGAGAGAAGAAAGTTAGGATACTTACTAAAGTTTGGGTTGTTCGGTGCCCGGTAGGCATTGAAACGTGCGTCCAGGGCAAATATTTGTTGCTGAAACGCAGCTGCCATTATTACTTTATTATTGCAGCGCCACGCGCAGTTTTACCATTTAATAACAAACACAAATCCGAACATTTTAGAAAACAAACAAATGCCTCTGATATATACAAAATTACTCTATGCTCTATGCATCTACACCAAAATTACTCTATGATCTACACCTCGACTCTACCATCTTGGTTTAGGAGGTGCGGGTAAGAATCGAACGTCGCGTTCTTTGCTCTGGCGTCAACTTCGGGAGCTGCTGCTTCCGAGTCGCTGGGTGTTGCCCTGTGAGTGCCAGCCTCTCAGTGGCATTGCGTTGGCCGATTTCTCGGCTACGCTACGGTGGCTTCTTCGCAAACTTCGTCACCAGGAGTACTCTGGGAAGTGGACGCCAGGGAGTTTGGTGGTCAGGGGGTCACGTGTGCACAAACAAACACTGAAAATTGACGTGACGGGTGACGGACAAAACAAACATTGGTTGGGTGGGGGTGTCCGTCTGACATAAGTTCAGTGCTGCCAACCCTGAAATTTGATTTTCCCCCAGACTCAGTGGAAAATACCCTAAATTCAACAACATTTGCACAGTTTTCCTCTAAAACTTGCAATGAACAAAATAAACAAACTTTTTGCAAAATCATGCTTTTTACCCGGCTAGGCGGAGCGATGACCTACGAAAGGCGGCGGGCAGTAAGTGATGACAAGGACCGAACACCGGGCTCAGTGGCGTGTATTGGGAGAGGCCTATGTCCAGCAGTGGAATTATGTGGGCTGATGATGATGATGCTTTTTTGTCGACTTAAATTGCTTGATTCTAGTGGAATTTCTCCCTCACTCTATATACTTATTATACCCTAAATAATACCCAAGGCACCAAAAAGTACACTGACTGACATTGACATTCTTCTGACTGCTGTCAATGTCTGTCAGTGTAAAACTGTAACATCTGTTTTACATTTACAAAGACCGTTCTAAGACTTAGGTGCTGCTGAAAGATTTATTATTATTATTATTACAAAAACATGAATTCATAAATGATGTAGTTAGTTAATCACCTAATCTGGCGTCACTGACCTGTTTGATTTCTTTTATAGGCATTAAATAAAACGTATAGGAATGCGTAGCTCGCTTCGTAAACATCCTAGTTATATAACTTCATTCATGTCTATATTTTTTCTAATTAGCTATGCTAGATCCACAGACTACTGAGAGTACTAGATCTTCCTTCTTGCTTGCTAGCAGCAGCTCAGCACCTTGCAAGTCCATATTTTTTATACGATTGTGAATAACATAGGTATTAAATTGAAATACGAATGATTCTAGTGTAGTTATAGCAGGTAGACCAGGTGGGGTGAAGGTAGGTAGGTACTACCTACTCAGGAACCTATCAGAATGATTTTATTTAGCAATATTTGATTTTAGGAAGTAACGTAGAGATGTTTTAAAGAAACCATCAGTTGACCAACACCTCAGAATTAATAATAGTAGGAACCTAAGCAATCGATAAGCTTAATAGTGGGTAGGTAGGTAGGTACGGCAGTACCTACCTACCTACCCACCTATAAAGGTAGGTTTATTTGTAAACTCATTGTACGAAAATAATTTCAAGAAGTTGCAAAATTAAATCATCTGGCGTCACCCGCTATTTATCAGCCACCCACCATCACGCGTCACAGAATACGCAGCAGCAAGTGTAACTGGTCGGGCGCAGATTGCGACACAGCTAGTACGGCGCGGCGCGGGTGCCGAGTGTCCTCAGAGCAGGCAGCGCGCTCGCGGCCGCGAGGCCAGCGTTTTCCGAGAATTCTTATTTCCGATTCCGAAATACTTGCCGCGGTGATACCAGGAAATCTCGACTGGCGTTATTCTGGGGCGATGCTTGTAAAACCCGAAACACGTCGCTTTCTAGCGAGCTTGGTGCTGTGCCTTACGCGCCCGTTATAAATAATCAGAATGCGCAAACGAGTCGGTCGGTGCCAGTGACCCGCAATTATGACCATGACTCTTGGAATCCGCTCCTCTTTTTGTTGCTAGATGCTGATTTATATTTCGAAGAATGCGAATTGCGCTTCTGCTATTCAAGCAAGTGGCAAATTGCAATGCCGGCAAGTGGGAATGCTAACAAGGCGAGGTATCGTCGGATACACAAGAGCTTCGATATTAACTATATAAATTTTGTTTCTACCTATAATATACCTAGCATTCTGGTTATATAGGCTATCTTGATTACCCTAGATAAAGAAAAAGCATACAAAACTTATAAATTCATTTATTTAATGAATGCCATACATCGTAACTTTTTTATTCCAACGTACAACAAACGCCGGTCTACAACACGACCTACCGACGACGACAAAACATTTATTCGGCAAAAAAATACTTAATCTAGCAAGACGGATAAGTGACAGATTCATAGAAAATATAGTTTTATGCTAGATTAAAATATACGCTGCAAATAAATAGAGGGCTTAAAAGTGCTACATAAGTATGTTAATATAACACTAATCCATCCTTAACATAATTATGTTGACTATTGTTTGTTGTACCTAAATGTAAAAATATTTGCATTGACTTAAAAAGAAATGCACGGATTGTAAAAAAAATATCGTAGATCATTTATATCAATCAGTCAAAAACTTAAATAAAATCTATAAAAGGCAAGTTACTAATTATAATTATATTTAACGAGGGCTAACAAATATTATATACAATTAATCCATATTATTCACTATTTATATACATAATTTTGTTAACAAATTCTTTATAATATCAACATAATTGTTATTTATTCAGCTGATAGTAATTAGCTTACATCTATTCAGATTAGATTGCTTGACTAGCGAGCGAGCAGACAGTTTAACAAACAAAACTATTTGTCTGAGTGCCTGCTCGCTCGTGTACCATCAAGCTAGAAATCTTTTAATTATAAAGTGCATTACATTGGCGGATAATAAAGATGCAATAGGCTAAAACAATGGCATTACTTATAGCACCGACACACGGACAGTTGCGTTACTAGATGATAATCTCCCAAGTAACTGTGCAATTTCATCTAAAGTATACCTAATTTCCGATCAAGTTTCCCCCTTTGAGGGCAATATCCGGTACAACGAAGTTATAAGCTACCAGCTTCCGCCCGCGGCTTCCCTATATAAAAAGTAGCCTATGCTATTCTAGGTAAAGAACTTAATCTATTACAAGTTTCAATGAAATCGCTTGAGCCGTTACGGCGTGATTTAACAACAAACATACAAACATCGTCACAAACTATCGCATTTATAATATTAGTAGGATAGGAAACAACCGCAGACCATATAGCTGGCCTGAGGAAACAACGCACGACTATAGTATCTGAATTTGTTTGTACATCGCAGGCAAGACCGGGCTCTTATTACAATACTATTTTGAAGATATATTAATCGGCTGCTTTTCATCAAAGACACGGTTTGAGGATGTCAGAACTATACAGTACTTAATGGGGTAAGATATAAGAGGTTATGACTCCTTTATCGCGTTTATCTCGGACCTCGATAAGGTCTGCGCCTGACAATATACAACTTGACGTATGTTTGCTATGGGCAAATATTTACTTCATAAGTTAAACAGAAATAGTGAACGATTATTTTATTTTAATAGTGATGATAACCCATACTAAGGGCATACTATGACTTTTTTATTATCCCAAAAATGTTTGCCTCAGACGGGATTTGAACCCGCAATATTCCCCTAGATACGGTGATGCTCTAAACAAAAAAGCTACCGAGCCACTTCCCATCTGTGTGAAAATCTTTGGTACTCCTTTTCTTCTGTGGGTGGCGCGCTTACGGCGGCGGCGCCGGCGCTCCCATTAGAAGTGCCAAAGATTCTCACACAGATGGGAAGTGGCTTAGTTTTTTAGAGCCTCCCCGTATCTAGGATTGCGGGTTCAAATCCCGTAAGAGTAAAAAATAATGGGATATAATATAAATCAGAAATATTGAACTCTGCCATTTTTAAACTTAACTTAAAACTTATCTAGAATATTTCATTTATAGATAAAGAAAAACATGATTTATTTATAAATAAGTAATATACGCTGAAACTGATGTTAGTGTTTTAATGATGGGAAGTAGAATCAGAGCTGCCTTTACAAGTATTATACAAAGATACTTAAAGTAAAAGCTTTAGCATTAAAAAACAATATTATTGAACCGTGACGAAACTACAAATTAGTTAAGGAAAACAGGTTTCATATAAAATTTAATTTATTAACGATCATTAGGCTTAATTATAACTGGGCATAATAAGTTAAGTTAATAATAAAGATCGTTTTAAAATTTCACTTTTAGGTTACCTTTTAAAGTTTCTTACCAGTTTGAAACTGACAGACCGACAATTTGAAAGTCGTTATAAAATTCAGATGATGCTAAAGATCACGTAGTTATATTAGTATATATTGACAAAATAATAATATATAGTTCGTTCGTTCGGAAAATTACATTAAGCTAGAGTTTATTTTTATAGGGTCAAAGTTTTTCGTTTCCGCAAGGATTTGAACCGCGTAGTTAGTCAAGCTATTTCGGGAGAAGTGAATAACGTGTCTAATATGTACTTATAAAATGTGAGTCATAATATTATGTACGCAATCCCGAAAGGGCCTTTTTTGACTTGACTTGACTTTTTGATTCTTTTTAAGTTTTCTTTCAATGAAAAATTACATCTTTTCAAAAGTCATAAGCAAAACTTTATTGCCAATTTAGGTGTAGAATAAGCCTTTTTGGGGATAGTATATACATATTATGAATACATTGTATAACTCTCACCTATCTGACACCGTATACCGGATTCACGTCCGGCTTCGATGAGCAGTGGGCCACGGTATCGCATTAACCCGGCCCACGACACCGAGCAGACGGATAAGAAGCGAACTTCTTACATACCAAACGCGGCAATAATATATCTGACGACGGAGTGTACAACGACATCCTACTTATCCTATGTACGGGTATTAGTCGCGGCTAATCCGTGTGCCCACAGCTATTTCAGGGAATAACTGTCTCATGCGGTGCGGCATACAAATGCGACCAAATACTGTACAAAAAGGAGCGGACCGCTCACCTATTTCCCTAATTCTCGCTTTAGGAAACCCCGTCACGTGCGCGTCACATTTGTATTGGACACGCGAAAATAACTCCCCTATAAACGGTCATTTTACATTCTAAATCGTTTGCTAAATAAGTCGCGGCGCAGTTTGTTATATTTTTTTGTCACAATTTTTACTAGAGTTAACGTCCGCATCGGTCGTTGGTGGTATTTACTATTTTTATTACGTAAGGTTATTACGCCCGTGACGTGTTCCTCTTTGCCGTTCATTCGTGATGCCTCACAACTTCTCACCCTCACCCTCATAGCTCTAACGAGCTGTTTTCTATGAACATTTCATTCAACGTTATTTAATATTTAAAGTGAACCAACGTCTTTTTCTGCGTATAGACGCCAAGTGGAATTACATTTTCAAACATCAAGTTGGAAAACACACGTTATTATTGACTTATCACATCACCACAGTCTCTTCGACACTTCGTTATAAATCTATAAAATTTTGAATAGAAAACCTAGCACCTCGCTTCATTCACAATAGGCACAAGCATCACAAACAGTATCTTTACCTGCTGATATCACCCAATCAGCGAGCCGACCATACCGCGGGTGATGAAGTTAATTATTGATAATTTTATTTCTAACAGACATCTGCGTTAATTAATCCTTATTAGAACTACTCAGATCTCAATACCTACGTTAAATTCTTTGACATTCAACTAATTGCATACTTTTATAACGGAGATATTAACACGAATTCGAATATATACTTTTCTAATATGTTGTAATTTAAAGAACTTTTCTTTATTTTTTTTAAACAGCTTGTGCAATCGTTCTTCGTTACGATCGGAAACAGTATTTATTCCTTAGCACTTATTCATATATATTTTCTTAAATAACTTTTACTTGTTGTGTATGTGCAGTTTCACTCGCGTGGATCAATTAATCAATAAAAATTAGCTTGAAATAGTGTTACAAGGTTGATATAAAAACCTTTATGAAGAAATATCATATGTATAGTATTTTGGGGTTTACCTTTTATTATATTTAGATACATAGATTAGGTATATTACTCGTCGCAGATACCGCTGAGCCTCAAGACGAAAGTCTACAATCAGTGCGTGTGCCAGTGATGACATATGGCACTGAGTCGCTAACTATTGGCCTTATACACAAGCTTAAAGTCGCCCAACGGGCTATGGAGAGAGCTATGCTCGGAGTTTCGCTGCGTGATTAAATCCGAAATGAGGAAATCCGTAGAAGAACCAAGGTTACCGACATAGCTTTCAGAATTAGCAGGTTGAAGTGGCAGTGGGCCGGCCATATAGCTCGCAGAACCGACAACCGTTGGGGAACAAAGGTTCTCGAGTGGCGACCACGAACCGGACGACGCAGTGTTGGAAGGCCCCCCACCCGATGGACCGACGACATTGTTAAGGTTGCGGGAAGTCGGTGGATGAAAAAGGCTCAAGACCGTTCGTCATGGAACTCTTTGGGGGAGGCCTATGTTCATCTGTGGACTTCATCAGGCTGATGATGATGATGATGATGTGTCTTAAGTTGTTGGAACACCTTCAAAATTATAAGTTTATGAATTCAACAATATTTATTTACTGAAGGCTATTTTTTACTAATTAATTGCTAAATGATGATGATATTACTCGTTTATATGAACAGTTAATGTAAAGATTTACTGTCGAAATCATGAAAGTACATTCAATATCTACGCAACACAATCGTGATCATAGACAGAAACTAGCATCGATGCCCTAGGCATGCGTGACTTCCGTATGACGGCTGGACGCAACTCGATTAATTTCTACTTACAACTTTTTCTCAATTCTCGAAATGCTAATCACCCGAACCAGTTGATAGTTCGCGGGGAAGAGTACTCCGTACACCTTCCGAGAAACGAGAGCGGGCCTGCGATTAACGTAATAAGCTCCCAGAACGAGAGGGATCTATTTCCGATATTTTTGTTTTCTAAATGGGACGCAATACCAAATATCATCGGGCGTGATTCGTTTAGAACTAACATAATATCTTCATGCGTGTTACACTGGTTTAGAATAAAAGAAACAGTGTCAACGCTCTCCAATATAAATTTTACGACACCAAATTCGTTGATTATTTTAATGACTTTCTCGTATTTCTTTCGGACATAAAACATGTATTTTTACTGCGAGTATGATGTTGACATTTGATTGTAAAGTCGCGCCGAATTATAACTACAAGGAAAATCCTATTTACATTTTATATACACGATTTCTGACTGAAACGAAACTACGCGTAGATTTCTCGGTAAATTAGATCACTTTCATGACCAAATTACGATGATAGGGCCAACCATATACAAGGTGATTCATAATATGTATGCTTTACCGAAAGCGACTTATTTTATATCCATTTGGCAATAAAGTTTGTTAAACGACTTTTAAAAATCTGCTGGTCACAATCAAACTTAATTATTTAGCTGTTTTAGGTAGTAATTTTGATGTCGAACTTCTCGAACATTTCATAATTACTCATAGATGATAAAAAGCCCAAATACCGCTAATTTGAAAAAGTTTGGTAAAAGTCTGTAAAAAACATATATTTTTTTTCGTTGGTATTCTTTCTTTTTGTTGATCGAATAAGCCCCTTTCGGGGTAGTATAGGTACTTAGTATTATGAATCACCTTGTATAACAAAGTTATTACGATATCATTTTTTGTTGCGTGATACGAGTACTCAAATAAACTATCGAAACGCTCGCGTACTTGGCGAGATAATCGTAAAAAAATCGGAAGCGTCGATTGTAATGACGGTAATAAATTGATTTATAACCACCATCTAAGCTAGGCTATACTATACTTAGCTAAACAATCAATAATGCCAGTTTTCGGAGAACAAATTAATGTTTTACTTAGAAATTACGGCCGGCGCGTACCAGGAAAGTAATCTTTAATGTTACAGTCGCACGATCTTAATTAAATTCTCCGAGAAAAGATGCTTTCGTAATGAAATAGTTTAAAATTTAATTACTCTTCAACATTTAATACTTTTCAATTTGATTCAGTACTTTGAAGTTATTTTATTATGGCTTAATGTTCTCACGCATTGAAACAACACAATATTTTTCAATGAACTAAGTTTAAATGAAAAAATTTGAATTGATTCCAAATTAATTGAACCTCAGCACATTTGCAGGCGTAACAATATGGCAAGGTGTTGCTGAAACGTTTTGACTCCCAAATACCAAATATAAAGTATTTAATTCCAGGAATGTTTGGTTTTACTGTTGAACCTGCAAAGTACGGGTCAAATAGATGGATCCAGTCTCAGAATACACTAATACTCACATACTGACCTTAGTATTCTAAGTTTTCAGAGAACCAATCTTTATTTTCACTCAATCTTTCACGACAGACGTAGTGTTTTCTGTAGTCTATCGACTTGAAACTGATCGACGATTGACGCAATAGCCTTCAAATTAGATCGGCTGAAACTACATATTGGTTGAGTGACGACTTAGAATATACCATTTTTAGAGAAACATGGTTGCTTATCTATCACTTATTGCTAAGCCCGCATTAAGATGCTGCTGATTTATTTACCAATCTTAATTTTAATGGAAACCAGAAAACATTTTCAGCCAATGGTTACATAATGCCTAGATCCCTGTTGGATAAATTAGAAAACGTATCGTCGAAGCAGTTCTTAGTACCTCACTCCCAATCCTCGTCACTGGAAGACCGCTGCGAGGCGGACTCCGGTTCTGGTATAACGGAGGCCAGCGTGTGGAGTACGGTGCCCCCGGAGCGTTCAGCGCCGGATATTCCTCGTCGGCGCATGGACAGCTTCGCGTGTAGGTCGGCCATCAAGTCGCCAGTAGGTGGTGTGTCCTGGGGAAGATGAGTTCAGCTTAATAACCAGCTGAAGATACGAGTACGCGAATGATGTAGCTTGTAAGATGTACAATAATAAAATAAAAAAAGTTTCAAACAGACAGACAAAAAAAACTTCTCAATAATTGAAGAACGTAAGGAAAAATCATGGCAGACCAGACAACAGGTGGGTGGACGAAATGGAGGCATCATTGCTTTGGACAGCTCTGGATCGGTTGGGGTTTGTTTGTTTGAGGGAGTGAAAGCTCACCAGGGGGCCTACCATGACGTCTTATTGTCTTTCAAACGCGAGCTTGTCAGCACTTTTTACACAAATTTGAAGCATCAATCTTTGAACTATCAACTTACGTTACCGCTTTAACAAAACAGAAAACTTGATGGTACTCATTACTTGAGTTGCCAATGATGATACATCTTTCAACAAAACCTAACAAGAAGCTAAGACATCAGCATACAAACCTATGTGAAAGAAGTAAGCTAAGTACAAGCTTTCTCGAAATCTTGGCACTGGTCAGCGTCAGTTCTTGAAGGTACGAGCTTGTTTCTTGCATGATTTAATCTTTAACTAGAACAATGTCAGCGACGGATCGGAACGCAGTACTGCGTAGACCATGGGATATTTATGTCCTAAGCAGAACCACAGGTGTGTTTGGCGAATGACATCGCTTTAGATCGGCGGCTAGATGCCAAGCTGTCTTTAACCGAGTTTGCGTTACGCAGTACTTTTGTTACGCCGAATTGGGAATAGGCGCGTAGTGCAATTTTGTTGCTCACTGTGATATCATAATGGGCAATGTCGGAGCCAGCAATGCCACGGAAAAATGTTATCAAAAAGCACAGGATATTGTGCAATTAGAAGGAATTTTGTCATAGGTTCATCCTGCTTCAAATTCGGTAACATTTTGTACGACCGGCCAACTCTGTGTACAACCTGCACTAAGAAGTAGGTATACATTTCATGAATAAACGTTTATTATAAGCACTGGCAAAGAGTGGAACGATCTGCCAGCGTCTGTTTTCCCGGATGAGTGCAATCTAAGAGTCTTCAAATCTATAGTGAATAAGTTCTTTCTGGTAAAGCGTGCTCCATCTTAGGCCACATCTCACTTGCAAAAGTGAGTGAGTGAGTGGTCAAACGCCTCAACATCACCAATAAAAAAAAAAGTAAAGGTTAAGGTGAAAATGGCTGATAATGGTTTGGTACCTTCATCATTTTGGAGGTTTTGTTTTGTTAATCTTATGTTTCATACTATGGCATAATGTTGAAGATTAGGAAATGTATAAATCTTAGTGCAAGCGACTGTACTATAAGTTCTGAAAACCGAATAACGTCATGATAAGGATACCCATTATAAGGGAACAGGTAGACCAAAGAAAATTTGGATAGATTGTGTGATGGACGACATGAGTAAGAAAGGAGTGAATACTGTCATGACGGCTGATAGGGGTGAGTGGAAGATAAAAACATGTTGTGCCGACCCCACATGCAAGGGAGAAGGGTAGGCAGATGCTCATGATGATGATGATTAATGAATATTTGTACGTGTTGAAGATACTATATCACTTTAAGTAAGTAAGTTATTTATTTCTCAAATTATTGGAAGCCACATGGGGTTAAAAATTGTATCAGAGGTGGCCATTATCGTTTAAAAATAATTTAGTAGCACTTCTTATCAGTGCAAAATAATATTATTACGCAGAATACGTTTGTCCACTACAATATCAATACGCGCGTAATCATTACTACTGAGAAAGGTCAATGGTAGATTTGCATTTACAACTAAATAAAGTTACAAGCAAAGTCAATTTACTGATTATTGTTGTTATTGGGAATTGATAGTGTTTGTATTTCATTGAATGTTCTTATGAATCACTAGCTTTCGCCCGCGGCTTCGATCGCGTGGTACCTACATAGAAAGTAGCCTTTATGCTATTCTATATAGAGAACTCTATCTATTCCAAGTTTATCTAAATCGATGAAATCCTCACGAACGCATTCGCATTTAGGTATAATATTAGTAGGACCTATAATGAATCCAAAGTTATAAAACTGTCGAGTTGCTGACTGACTGACGGACCAACAATGCACAGCCTTTTCCAAGAAGAGTGCAATTCTAATTTGGTAAAAATTTGTAAGAAAATTACTACACGCTAACCAAATCGCAGAAGTTCAAATAGTGAAGAATGAAATTGCACTTAACTGCTGCACAACCATAATCATCATCTTCCTGCCCTTATCCCACATCATTTGGTGTCAACACAACATGTATTCTTCTACCATTTCCCTCTATCAGTCGCCATCACTCCTTTCTTATCCATATCTACTTTCACACAGTCCATCCATCTTTTCAATGATTTCTTACAATTTTCAGAAATAAATAGGTTTGTTAGATGTTTTTGACGTAGGGCCCCACCAAGACATCTTATTTCTCTATTATTTTACACGAATTTGAACCATAAATCTTTGAGACTGTCAAACTTATGTCACCGCATAAACTGTTTCTGGTTTCGCAGGTAAGCAATATGTACATATTACCTAATACATAGTACCTACAGATCTATTTATTGATCTCATAAAATAAATAGAACGTTACATGATTTGAAATCTAACCACACACATTTTGTCCAGATTTATAACAAGAAACCATAACAGCGCACCTATTATATACCACAACACATTTTATTTTATTCTTACTTGGAAACCCAATAAAAATAACAGCATCGTTCTTGGTGACATTGACCAGCCTTTTATAATAAAAAAAACAACTATCCAGATAAAGATATCCATTGAACAGTATCCGGGCAAAAGGTCGCGATAAAACACGCAATACCGAGAAATGATCTACGATTTATTCGGCGCTTATTCTGACTAATGGAAAACGTATTATCACCTTATCACGCCCATTACCTTTATAAGAAGCATCTTCTCGGAAACGTTCTCCTTTCTTGTATCATTGTCAACCTTGTATCATTGCGGGGATATTTTACTCGGAAAAAATTCATGAGATGGTCAGAATACATTCTGCGTAAGGTCGGCAGTTGGCGCGCCCGTCAAACCAGCTCCCCGGCTAATGATAACATCGAGAGTGCAATATTATCTTAATCATTGTTTTGGCACGTCTACGATGTCGCCAGTGCTTGACGATGTTGGGACAGCACTAATGGCTGGGTCGATGTTTTGATCCTGAATTAAAATATTTGATTAAGATTGAAGTAGCAATTGAAGATGCAGTGGGCAGGCCATAAACCTCGTTGAACCGACAACCGTTGGGGAGTACAGGTTCTCGAATGGCGACCACGAACCGGCCGATGCAGTGTTAGAAGGCCCCCCACCCGATGGACCGACGACACTGTGAAAGTTGCGGGAAGTTGGTGGATGTAAAAGGCTCAAGACCGTTCGTCATGAAACTCTTTCGGGGGGAATATATCCAGCAGTGGACTGCTGCAGACTGATGAATAAGATTGACAAGAAAAATAAGTAAGGCGGACTTGTTGTTGCTTCTATAATTGCATCTTTGTAGTCTGAAATGTCAGCCTCATACGGATATAGATTTTAGCTTCGACCTTTTCTATTATACGAGTAGGAGGTCCACACGGTACCAACTATTTCTGCGCAGCGACTTAATGCAGACTAAAGTTGTTACAAATGAGACGTGTGGACGTGAAGACTGAAGAACGTGCAGACGTCTGTGCTCATTGCTGTCACGTGTGGACGATGAGACTCACGTAACTTTTGTCTGCGCACTTATGCAACTCGTAACCCACTATTGATTTACCGGTGGCCAGCTCGACGGATCTCATATTTAATTCGCCACGCTCGGATGCAAACTATACAAACAAACCACAACCACAACCACCGGTTCACCGGTTAGGTACAGAGAAATTGTATGCAACAATTGTCAAGCAACTATACCTATATTGGAATTCCTACCTTGCTTCTAAGCTTCAAGGACAAGTGAACAAAGCCCGATTCGATTCACCGGGAACCATGTTAAACTTTCAATACAAGCGGTCACGTAGGTAGGTACATATACCTACTCGCAGGTATTTTACATTTTAGAAGTTGTTAGAAATACGGAGCTTTTGTTTGCTTACAAAATTCGCGAACAATAATTGAAAACATTATTTGTTTATGGAGCGTGCTAATACCAGTGTGTCATTTCGCGCGCACTCGGCCTGGAAAATAATATTTTAATAAACAGTTTATGTTCGGTATTTCAGGGAATGGCCGAGGAGGTGGACGGAACAAAAAGTGGCAGCGAGTGTGTACGTTCACAAGAAACGGCGACGTTAGCTGGAACCGGCAACAAAGCCGAATCATGAGAAATACGGATTCTGTTAAACTGTAAGCTGATCGATTTGTGGCTTCCAACGAATACGCATGCATTTACAATTTCATTTTCATGTATGTGCCACTTGCATCATCTGCTAAATTGTATTAGACATTACGGCCGAGGGATGTTCGAGATAATAGGTAGAATGATAAAAAAAATCGTTTTAATCGTTTAGGTAATACTGATTTCCGTGCCCAAAAACGGATGCAACGGATGCAGAAATGAAAATGTTCCTAGACTCAAGTTTACTGGAAACGTCGATTATAATGATTCGAAATGCAGAATTGAAATTCTAAAATTCCAACAATATACTCGAACCTTATCAGCTTGAAGATATTTAATGATAAATTAAGTTTTTCTGACAATTCGTTCTATAATATGTGCGTGGGCACGCGTCCTACGCAATGCTTTATCTATCGCTGTATTTGTTTACAGTTTGTGAACGTGGATAGCTGGCTAGAAATTCACGGCCCCGGAACCATAACATTGAAACGTCATCGATGACAAAATTACAAGAAATAAGGAAAAATTGTATGTTAAAGTTGAATGCGCAATGTAGAGCTAGTTCCACGTGGATGACAATAAGAACTGATATCATTATCATGGCGTTATCATGGACTATTATGGCAGTTCTGAGAAGCGAACCGAGCTAGCATACAATTATCGCCGCTTCACAGAAGCGTCCGGCTGTTTCTGCTCGTAATTATACGGTTTTACTTTAGAGGTTTCAAAGAAGGTTGTTGCATTCGGGTACACAACAATTTGAGGGACCCGTACCGATTAGCGTCCCCGAGACTGAGTAATCCAATTACGGTTTAAAGGTAGGTACTTAATCGCTTTCTCATACACAACTCGAGTCTAGTTATTTAATTGAGATACTGAGTAACTTAGGTACCGAAACTTATTTATGAACCATGGCTTATTACTTATTAGTATTCTCTCCGATTCAAGCCAAGAGCAGTTCATATTAATCTCGACTTTGTCGGTACATATACATAATGAAGATAAAATGAATTTACGTCAAGGCCTTATTATGCGAAAAACGAGTTCACGGCTCCGTATAATGTTGGGTTAATTAATTTATTTTCCTAGAATTCAATAATCTTGCATGTTATCAAAAACATCCTGAACGTATTAGTCGGTTTTACAATATTTTCGAAGATCTTTCAAACAACTTGGACGAATCGGTGTTATATGTTTGTTTATTTGTTAGAGCATAACTTTCGAACCGTCAGCGTCAATTCGATCTGCATGGAATATAGTAGGGTAAAATTTACTGGTAAGAATATCAGTTCAATCGGCCAAGGGGTTGGGTCCAAAGGGGGGTTTGGAAAAAAATCATACAAATACAATGCATTGCGTGTCAAATGAAAGAGCTAGTTCATACATTCCAAAACCATGTGTGGTATTTGAGATACAATGAAAATACTTATTAGAAAGCCGACATAATATGAGCTCCCATTTGTTTCAATGATTTCGTAGTTCTAATAAGTTAGAACATGCTAAAGATGCGATTCTTAAAGTTTATCTTAATCGTGCGTGCCACAAAGATCATCGAATCACGAACTGTTACCGGTCATCGCGAGATTTCAGTTCGAGTCGAACCACTATAAGAAGATTTATAGAGGACTTAGGGGTAGTCAGGGAACTTCTTGCTATTGATTATAATGTACAGGAAGCAAATCTAAAATGACACCGATTCTTCACCAGCATCTGATAGATATTCCAAATCGTAATTAGCTGTGTGGAAACTACATGTAAAACTCACTAAACATGTATGCTATGCATCTTCTTAGTAACCGGACTCCCTCCCGGCCTGTGATAGCCGAATCCTCACTTCACCCACACGGCTATTAAATGATAATAATTACACATCAATACAGCAGACATTAGCTCTTCGTAGAATCGCGAGATGCCGAGAATCGTGTAATAAATATATTTTAAGTGCTACTACTCTTTTTTATAGCTCCTCTCGCGTCCGTTTATTGACAGAAATCGAGAATGATGGAAAGTTTTATTTTAATTACATCCTAGATATGTAGTGACAGGAGTCACGATGGCCCGATCTGGTTGACAGGTTCGGACGGTTGAGTAACTGGCTACTGTGTAATTCATAAGAAATGAGCAGATTAGACGCAAGGTTTCAAGGTTCCCATCAATGCGCGGTAGCCGGCTGTACAGCTTGCGAGACAACTGACATGATACGTCGCTTGTACGGATTTAATTAACGTCATTTATGATTTATGAAGTTGGATTTGCACATTATTAAATTTCTTCATTAAAATAACGATATGAGATAATCCCACAAGGCTAAAATCTCTTTCACTACTATTACCTAATAGGAAACATGATATACGAGTATCGCTGAAAAGCTGTGCCAGCAGTCCACAGCGGTCAGAAGCTTGGTAGTAAATTATACTACTTGGGAACTATACTAATTAAGGAGTTGAGGGCTTCGGAGCTTATTTTCCGCCTATAAGTACATAATATGTAAATATGTGGGTGCCTAGGTATAGTCAAACTAGATCAATCAAGATAGGTAGTTAGTACAAAATATGAAAGTTGTTCAGCGACTTTCATTGCTGACTGTAGGTACGGTAGCATAGGTATGCTCGAAACAAGACTCTGAGTTGCCGCAAAGGACTAGTTCTGTGAAACAGTGGTCGTAAACATGAAATGTGAGATGGGGCCTAAGATGAAGCACGCTTTACCAGAAGGAACTTGTTCACTCTGGATTTGAAGACTCCTAGATTGTACTCATCCGGGAAAACAGACGCAGGCAGATCGTTCCACTCTTTGCCAGTACTTATAATAAAAGTGGAGCAGGAACCTTTGGTTCTACACAACTAAAGACTTACTTTTGCAGAGATATTGTCCACAGCCGACCGCAGCTTAGCGCGGCCAGCGCCGCCAGCGTTGCGGATGGCTTCCATCAGGTTCGCGTGAGCGTCGCCCACAGGAGCTGGTGCTGGCTGGGCCTTCCCTTGCCTGTTGGACAACGAAAACACTTTTGCATTATACTAAAGTAAAGTAAAAGTAAAAATGTATTGCTTGAAATACGTGTAGATAAAGAATAGGCCCCTCCATATCTCTATCCGCGGATGTCGTAAGAGGCGACTAAGGGAAAAAAGCTAGGGGATGGGCAGCAGCGTCCCTCATTTTAAAAACGATAGCTCTAACTGCGCTCGCCAACCCGCATTCCCACCTTGACCTTTACAAACAAAGTCAAAGTCAAAGTCAAAAGGCATTTATTTCAATAAAATCACTAGGATCACTAGGAAACGTCTTAGAAACTAGGTGAAGCTATGCCTGTTCCTCGCGACCAAGCCTGGAAGAATCAGGCAACAAACACGGCTTGGTGCCTATCATTTTTTTCGATGATCCTTTTTCACAAAATGGAATTTAAAGCTTCAGTGTGGTGCCGATCGAACTAGGTGAGGCTCAAAAGAAAACTAATCTAATTATAATCCCTAATAAATAAGAGCTTATAAAAATGTGAAAAAAATGAAGACAAATGTGAGCTTTAACAAATGATCTAAGGGCAGCACACGCTACACTTAATGAAATATGTACCTAATGCTTATATAAAATTAAATAATACTTAAAATATGATGCAAGCAAAAACTGTAAAGACACTAAAGGCATTTTAGCAGAGCGACTTCAGGCCATGCGGTTTTATCATTTATATAATCATTTAGTTTATAGTACGCTTTCTTAATAAGATTATTCTTTATGTACAATTTAAATCTTCTAATAGGAAGTTGCGTCGCGTTTATAAAATCTTACCATGTTCCCCATAAAAGACCCATTTACTTTTTGTAATCTAAATTTTGGAATGCACAATTTATTTTTGTTTCTTGTGTTAATACTATGCACATCACTTTTTTTCTTAAAGCTAGCCATGTGCTTATGTGTGTACAATAAGTTTTCGTAAATATATTGTGAAGTTACAGTTAAAATGTTAATTTCTTTAAAAAGTTCCCTCAAGGAGTCCCTTGATTTCTTTTTATAAATGGCACGTATTGCTCGTTTTTGTAAAACAAATATGACTTGGATATCTGCTGCATTCCCCCAGAGAAAGATACCATAGGACATTACACTATGGAAGTAGCTTAAATAAACTAACCTAGCTGTGGCTTCATCTGTGAGCCACCTTATCGTACGAACGGCATATGCCGCGGAACTAAGTCTACCGGCTAGAGTTTCAATGTGGGGTCCCCACTGCAATTTTGAATCAATATTCAGTCCTAGGAAATTTGTAGAATCAACAAGAGTTAGTGACTCTCCATTTAATACAATGTTAGTGGGGCTATTGTGTACTACATTAGGCAAAGAGAATTTGATACATTTCGTTTTCTTTGAATTTAGCAAGAGATTGTTTACAGAGAACCAATTAAGGACTAACGACAAGGATGCGTTTACGTCATCGTAATTTGTTTTGGATCTGTCGACTTTGAACACTAGCGAGGTGTCGTCAGCAAATAGAACTATGTCACACATTTCTTTAACATAAGAAGGGAGGTCATTAACGTAAACTAGGAACAAGAAAGGGCCTAGAATCGAACCCTGTGGCACACCCATGACAATAGTTGATCCAGAAGACCTTTCAAAAAACAAACAACTTCTTGATTCAATTTTCATGCTTGATTCAGGTCTCAAGCGGCGCGGGTCGGCCTTATTTTCCTGTGCTAAGGGGAGCTCATGCATTATTTATTGTGTAACATTGGACAGTTGCAGACGAATAGACAGACTTAGATTGGCAGTGAGAACACGTCTTGCAGGTTCGAAGCCCGTATAGGGACACAATCAGTTTAGTTTACTTGATATTTTTTACGGGTCTGTCTGTCAGATCATCCTATTTATTTTGAGCTAGATGTATTGTCATTGCGAATTGCATCGTTAGAGGGTGCCCCGCATGGAAATTATTCTCTACATTATACTCGTACAGAAGCATCGTAAAAAGTAGTATCATAATTTACTTCAATTATCATGAGAAACAACAAACTATTGTATTCCCAGTAGCTAGAATACACTGCGCAAAATGTTATTAAACATTTGAAAAAAAAATAAAGGTTTGTATGAAAATCAAGCAAAGAATCCAAATATAATTCTTGTTTTGTTGGCTCACCTTTCGTTCAGATTTGTGCTGTTTTTTTTCTGTATACAATAAAGATTAAAGAATTTTCGAACAAATTCTACTTAAGGACAACTAAAATTGTGATAAATAAATTACGCCGAGAGTACGGCGAAGACGATCAGATTCCAGGGTCGTTCACAGAAGACGACAGGGACAGTTTACCCAGAGTTATACAGCGATTTGTTTATCCATTAATACGTAAAGCATTTTATTATTTTAATTATAACTCTAGTAACCGCCTTACTCATAATCATTTATAAACTTTATCGGCTCGATAACTCTTATATTGCAATGTATATAATAAATCACCCCCTTTCGAATTAAAACACATAATTCTCGGACACCCTGACACCACTTTGTGAATCAATAGGGCAAAAAAATCGCATATTGTATAAGAATGTAGTTCGCGTTAGGCATGTTCTGCGTTTCCATTAACAGACAAATGAGCAGTTAAAATTTCATCGCGAGAATGGTATAGCTTCGTTTAACACCCGATCCTAGTACCGCACCTCTACCATGTTATAGGCTTTTTATGTATCTTAATGATGAGCAATTACGATCCCCTTTATCCGGGGGATTGTAATCGTTATTGCTAATGATTTAAGGGTTATAATTTCGTGAAGGATGCTGGAATTGCTCGGCCGTCTCGTTGTCTTCAAACGCATCAATCCAGCCACGCACCAAGAGAATTAAAAAAAATAACATGTTTTCTTGGTAGCGCCTAACACCACAGGTTCGGCGACTGAAGTAATATTAAACTGTAAATTTTCCACGTACACCATGTACGTGGAAAATTTACAGTTTAATATTCCTTACACGAAAAAATAACAGGTTAATAAATAGCCACTGAAACCAGAAGTTTAAAAAAAACTTAATAAAAATATTATGAATCAAAATCTTGACTGACGGACTGACATATAGAAAACGCATAACCTAAACCGATCATCGTAGAGACTTAGGGTGTGTTTGTCTTGATACATAGAGATTAGAAAGGAATTTTGATAAGTCGCATCCTGAGGGTCCAAAATGGAGGTTTAATTAAAAACACAAATCTTCTTTATTTGTAAAACGGTTGGTAGTAGAAGACCCTTGAAATATGAATTCCTATAATAAAATAATATAACACAAAACATTTTTTCGCATCGAGGTTTTTTCTGATAAACTTCTTCAACCATGCTCGCTGCACTTACCACTACCTTTCAATTTCTGATTTCTGGGACTAACGGTTTAGCCTATGCGTTGATATTCGTCAGTAACGGGTTCTTTAAGAAGATTAATCTTAACAGGGTTGCTATGCAAACACGGGTATGGAAATGAACTAAGTACGCTGAGCTCCCGAGTGAATTTCTCGAAAGGCCTCAACGAGTATCGCGATGCTATCTCGGAAACATTGATATAATTACCGCCTTGAGCTAGATGAAAGATGCTACTGTTAAGAATCGCCAAGGAGCCTGCGCTTGTACGCCTTGGGCACGAATACAATCTAGAGTACTTAGACAAATGATCATGCGAAGGGCTAGCGTTCGACAGAGAAAAATGTATGAAAAAATGAGTATTTATTTATTTATTTGTAGGAAAACAAACTGTGGTAATAACTTGGGTGAATATGAATGAAATTTGTTTTTTTTAATGGATCGAGCGAGCAAAGATCTCTCAGGCAAGTTTGACGAATCGGCGTTGTAGGTTTGTATTTGTATATTTGTTATAGCATAACTTAAGAATCATCGATAAAATTTTCAAATTTTATTTTAATTGTGCCTCAACGAAGCACCAACTTTTACCAGATATCGCGAGATCTCAAACTAGGTCTCTTACTAATGTGGCAAAGAAGGATACAGCTTACCTATTGGTAAGTGGATACTGTGGCCTATGGACGTTTTTAATACCAGAGAGACAGCACGCGCTGCCAACCCTATAGACATGCATAGGCAAGTCTCATGTGCCTGCCATTTTAACGGCTACATCACCCTTGAAACCGAAACACATCAATGCAAGAATTACTAATTGTAGAATTTACAGGCATGGTGGCATAATTGTTCCGGCTTAAGTAATTAGAGAAACCTGTGGTCAAAGGGCAATGACATGCAAAATGGTTCGTAACAATGACATGCTTACAATTATTTTGTTTTGGTTTTGAAGTCATGCCATTAACCTTTAGAAACTAGTGGTTTCGCTTGCTTCCGCGGCTTCGCTCACGTGTTACCTAGAAAAAAAGTAGCCTATTTGCGATTCTATGTAAAGAAATTGTGGTAGACAAATTGTTAACTTTGTAACGATAATGATAAAAAATACACTATAAGTACAGTGAAAATACAATACTAATAAGAGCGGTTACGTAACCTTTGTTAGAGGGATTAGGGATTATTCACCGTTCGTAATGCCAAGTTCATTTACACAAGCGGAGCGGGAAATCGACCTTCCGTGATAATCTGACTTGACTATAACATAAGCGCACGCGTATATTTTAGGAAACTTTAGGGTAGGTACTTGCCACAGTTGACTACAACGTGAACAAACAGAATCAATATCAGCCACAAAAAAATTATAATATATATTTTTTTGTCCTTAGACATGTTTATAAGATTTGAACTGATTTGACCCCTGAGCAGCTGATATTAAAAGTGATTTTTTTAATGAAAAAATTAAGAATTTTCAAAGAGTTCAAACAAACTTTATTGCCTATTGGGATAGAATAGCCGCTTTCGGAATAGTGTACATATTTCGTAGGCAGGTGCGCAATGATGACTCGCCTAAAACATGTAGCCTTATCATTAGTATCATGGGGCGTTATTTTATGAAGATTAAAACGAAAGATGGAATTGAATACGGTTGTGAATTTGTCTAGGGGCCCGTTTCTATTATCGCCACAGGGTATTTAATTAATGGCCTCTTGGTTTTTTTTTTATCGCGTGACGCGCCAAAAGGGAAGCAACTATTTAGACCATAACTTCACACCTGTGACAGTGAGATATCAAAGTGCGTGGTCGTCCCGCTTATCGCTCTGTGAATGAGAATCGAGGCCTTACTAGCCGTTCTGGTAAATAATTGCATGTTAACACGCGATACGTGTTCGCGGACCGTCGCCGCCGCGTAAAAACACTTGTTTTCATTATTTTATGGTAATATGTGACAATTTAGCACAATTCCTTTGCAAGTTACTTCCATTACTTTTATTTCGACCAAAAAAAGAGATCTTTGTTTTTACACCAGTCGGTCTGTCTGTTTAGACATCTGCGGGTATTCTGCGACTAGCGTCATTACCTATCTACGGGGTTTTGTATCAAATGCCCCCCATTGGTAAACGGATCGACGTGATTTTTTGCATGAATTTATGTAGTTAGAGCCTGAGAGTGACATATGCTACTTTTTATCCCGGTACCGCGCGAGCGAAGCCGTTTTAGGTAGTAGTCTTGATGTCGAACATCTTGTACGTTATTTATTCGTTATACAGACGAAAAAAACAAAAACAGCAGATTTGACATTTTTTATTGTGCATGAAAGGAGCCTCTAAGAGGCGCACTTTAATACTTTCACTACACTAATTCTTTCATCGATACGATACGAGGTCATAGGTCCTTTTCAGGGCCACCATACCTCAACCTGGTCACTGACTTAAGACAGGATGACCAAGAAAAAAATCTGTGACACGAGAAGAAGAAGATGAAAAATGTAAAAAAAAAGTATGACCCACTAGCTTACACCCGCGGCTTCGCTCGCGTGGTACCTACATAAAGAGCCTATATGCTATTCTAGGTATAGAACGATATTTATCTATTCCAAGTTTCAACGAAATCGGTTGAGCCGCTACGACTTTCGCATTTATAATATTAGTAGGGTTATAATTTTTTATATTCACTGATTATATTTTTTCTTTTTGTTGATCTAATAAGATCCTTTCATTTTCCTTGTAACACGCGGGGATTTAACCCTCTATGACCGTATCGACCAAACAAGATAGATTTTTTGTTAAGCACTATTTATGAATCAAAAAACCATGATGAATCACCACATAATCAATAAATCACAGTCGACATCATAATAGTTAGTACACTTAGTACATAAAAGATTACATATGAGATGTTTTGAGTTATACAAATAGATTCATTATTCTAACGAGGAAAACCAATGACTGTTTGAGTTCTATGCAAATCTAAAGATGCATACTTATGTGGATGTAGATATCACGTACAACAATTGCTTGCCAGGCGATTCTCGCCTGGCAAGCAATTGTTGTATAATTGGCGGATTTTTTTTACGAAGATAGAGTAGGTAGTCGCTCTTCCCTAAGTCGCCTCTGACTACATCTATGGGTAGGTATGGAGGTGCCTATTCTTCATCCGGGGCCACCACGGTCTACGCGACACCGCGCGTGGTATACAATTTCAATAAACCTACTAATATTATAAATGCGAAAGTTTGTGAGGATGCTTGGATGTGTGTGGTTCAATGACGCGCAAAGGGGCAAAAGGATTTCGATAAAATTTGGCACAGAAATAGATTATTGTCTGGAATAGCGTATAGGCTAATTTTTATCTTCATAGGTACCACGCGAGCAAAGCCGCCAATGAGAGGAGGCATGATGACCGATGAGCCAGCCAAATAGTGATGACATTAGCAATTGGGAAATCCCGCTAAGACATCTTGAAAGCGTTTCTTTAAAAAACCACAATAAATCAACATTTCTTGACCTTCGTTCACAGAGGAACGCAACTAATTGGAACAAAGCAGCTTGCTTTCAAAAATAATAATTAATGGACGTGACGTTACTGAATGACGTCACAATGTTTGAACACGTTGATGTTCTTACATAAATAGGTTTTTACGATTGTCCCTCATTGTTATTGTTTTTTTCTAAATGCATTTAATAAGTATTCAATCGTACCTAACTATTGAATGTTGATCTCCACGTCAAACTACGCAGGTTTATCAGAACAATTATGCTAAGCTTATAGTCTTGATTCTCTTCAAAAGACAGCCCCTTTTTACACTTTTTAACACTGAGTTTAGAACGCATTGGGACTAATGTTTACCCGACTATATTGGAAATTATTTCCAAATAAATCCTAAAGCAATATGGTATAAAGTATGTAAAGGAGATACAAGTCTTCAACTTTTGTTCCATTTCAGAACGCAACCAACTTTGAGTCTTTTAAAGTGGATAGTTAGAAATCAGGGTCATTAAAAAAAATATAGCATAGTTTCAAATTCAAATTTTAATAAAAAAAAAACTTACTTCGAACCTATCTATCCCCACCCTCAAGGGGGTGTAGCGTAATCTTTTTTCCCTTAGTCACCTCTTACGACATCCAATGGTAGCAGATATGAAGCGGCCTATTGTTCAGCCGGGGCAACCAGGGCCATATACGGTAGGTTAGCTTACGAGACGGTCAAATTGAGGTTACAGGGATATTTTGCAAAACAAAGCTTACCTTATTAGCATCCATTCGTTAATTTGATTGTTCTATAATGTTTAACGTATATTAACAACTGTAGTTCATTAGTCACAACGGATGTTTGTGGCACTGAAATTAGGCTCTACGAAAGGTTGCGCATCGAGCGAATGCCCGTCTGAGACGTATGGTTCGATTCCCGCTGCGGGACAAATGTTTACATGATCTGTAAATATTTGTTCCGGGTCTGAGTATTGTGGAACCATAGCACTCGCTGTTTCTGATACCCACGACACAGGGAATACTAGTGTGGGATGAGGACTATGTACCTATATTGTGACTGTTGGTAGATTTTAGTCGCGAAGAACAGAAATCAGCAAGTTCACAAGAAAGTAGTAATTTGTAATCCAATAACGGTAGGATTGGAACTGTAAAAGCCCCTACAATAAATTGTAACTACTGTACCACCTACTAATGAATTTATTATTAATAAAGAACCAATACAAACAATTTGATTTAGAATTTCAGATAACCCCCGCCAACGCCGTGTTGATTGACAGAATCAAATGACCAATCGTCAAACTCATCAATCATCTTATCGCTTTTAAGTTTAACTAATACCTCCTAATCTGTCGATGGATATAATACAAAAGCAGTGACGGTAATTTTCTTAGAATTGATCAGGATACAAAGCTATCAGCTAGAACAAAATAGAAAAATAGCGATAACTTTTTTCATTTTGATTGTTAGTTTCGAAACGCATTTACTTTTGACAGTTTCGGCTTCCACCATCTTCGATTTCATATCCACACTTTAGGGGGTCGTCCATTAATCACGTGATGTTTTTAACAACATTTCAACCCCCTACCCCCTGGTTATATGTGGCGCGTGGTAGGTTCTAGACATACCTACCCCCCACTCAAAATCACGTGTTTTTTTTTGAACAAACTTACAAATTAGAATCTTAAAAAAAATCGGAATATTAACTTTAAATACAGTTATAATCTAATTTAATTCTTGAAAATGAAGCAACGTTCAACTAAAAAATAAATACACGTAATATCTACTACATCCCTCTTGTACATTTCGTATGTTTTTCCGAAGCCCCTCCTTTCGCGACTCACGTGATTAATGGACGATCCCCTAGCCCAAACATAATACAACTTGAGGGAAGACTATCTAGAGACCTATATAAGCTGTATAACATTCTAACTTAGTAAAGCTTCGACGCTTTCTAAGTCTTCTTCCACGCGTGAATGTAGAAAGCTGCCAGATACTGTTGTTCTTAGGAAACCTATAAATAAATTGGCGCCTCTGAGTTTCTGAACTATAAATTAAACTGTGTACGTGCTAGGTAGAAGGAAAACTATATTTAAGTTCCTATATCATGTTATTGTATGCAAATATCATTTCAATATTAGTCGTAAAAACGAAGCCCAATTAGGGCAAATATTAGCATAGTGAAAAAACAATTCTAATATAGGTACAACAAGGTTGTTTGAGATTATGGTGGCGTTATTTAAGGGGCTCGAATATAGATGAAAACATAAAGGATTGTCAACATTTTTTTTTACTTTTAGTTGAGTTTTAACCGCATTCTAAAACGACTACGTAACTTTCATATTACAACCTCGTCTTTGTTACCAAATTGGTGTAGGATAAGCCCTTTTCGGGATAAAACGCATAGGTATGCATATATATAATGAATACCTTGTAGTACAAGTAAAACTTTAGAACTTTAGTAAAACTTACATCAATACTGTTAGTCACTAACACGCTCGAATGCGTAGTAACTCTTTTACAATCATTGAACATAACCGATATTACATCATGAAAAAATCAAAAGGTTTCGCAGAAACATCATAATATGTATGATTCTTAAGATTAACGCAACAAGCAATAACTGTAAGCGTTCTTTTAACAAGTAAAATGAATTCATCATCATCATCATCTTCCTGCCCTTGTCCCACATACACACACCGTTTGGGTGCAGCGCGGTTAAAAAGAAATTGACTTTATTTCCATAAAAAGCGATTCGCATGCAGTTCTTTTCCAAACCTTTTTTCTGACCTCAAAGAAGGTTCTTAGATAAATTTGAAATTCATATATTAATGTGCAGGATATTGAGTACTTTTTACTACACTCACGCCCGAATACTGAAATATCACATATAAGTGGTGATATAATTGATGTTTGAGTATAAAATTCTAATGTTAGTAAAACATGATTGCATATTAACATCTACACCTACATTGTGTTGTCCCAACAATCTTTATCTTTATCAAATAATTGAGACCATCTCAAATAGTTAAGTGACGTTTCAGTATTCGGGCGTTAAGTATTTGTAAGAGAGAACGCTCTTACGAAAAAAAAATACTTTCGTCATAATCTAGGTACTCAGTATATTTACTGTACCAAAAAATCATCCCATCACTCTTTTGATTTTGATACCATGTTGAAGGCATAGAGATATTTTGTTTAGTCAGATATCGCTGAAGTTGGATGCTCATCTCCCTGCCCTTATCCCATAATGCTTCTATATTTAAATTATTGGTATTATTTATAGCCTATAGCACTGTCCGGGTCGAGACTATTATAATGATACACTAAAATTCACCCAACCTTTTAGGGGCAACGCGGTAATAAAGTAATTTTTAGGTTTTAGGACAAGCCGGTTTCCACACGATGTTTTCTTTCACCGTTTGAGAGCACAAGCATAGAGCACATACATTTTTTCGAATGGAAAAGCCATTGATGCACGACAGGCTGCTGACGTGTATATATTCATAGAAATAAATAAGCACACGATTTAAATTGGATATAATTGGGAAATTACTCACTTATCCAATATTGACGGACATTGAACCGGTTCAAAGAACACACACTGCAAGAATTGGATTTGCGCTTTATTCCGAGAGCAATAAGGATTATGCGAGTGGAACGGGCGGAAGTATCATGTCCGTTGTGGTTGGCAGCGTAATAACATATAGCAGTTTATTCAATTATGAGATGTCAATGGGACCTTTTGCATGCCGACTACGACTGCTGGATGGAACAGATTCCAGAGATTATTTTTGTTTAGCGATAAATCCAAGCTAGGAGGAGGTAGGGCACAGCGAGATTTTCTCGTTCTGAATTGGAGCAGCCTGCCTGGGGAGGTACCTCCGCCTTACAGAAGATCGCAGCCAAATAACATTATTTGTTTTCAAACAGTGTTGTGTTCCTGCGGTGAGTAAGGTTGCCAGAGCTCTTTAGGGGGGAAGGGGGTTCGGGGTCGGCAACGCGTGCGTGATGCCTCTGGTATTGCAAGCGCTCATAGGCTACGGTAACCGCTTACCATCAGGTGGGCCGCAAGCTTGTCTGCCAACTCTGTTGTATAAAAAAAAAAAAAAAAAATGCTCTATTTTAGTTTGCGGTTTTTTTAGGTTTTTGATCGAGCGATGTAATGATCTATGGTTTCTCAACAACTTGGAAAAGCACAAGCTAATTATGCCCTTCGAGTTAACGATTAAAACATAAATACTTTAGTTCCTGCGCTTATCTGCAAGATGAAATCTATCTAAAGAGATTTATACGTACAGATATTGCGAAGCTTGCAAGCATTTCATGACTTTAGAACTTGTTCGGAACAATAATAAAAAAACATAAGTTAATTATGCCCTTCGAGCTACAATTATAACTCACGCATAGATCTAGTTTCTGCGCTTATCTGCAAGATGCAATCTGTCTCAAGAGATGTAACGTACTGATAGTGCAAAGCTTGCAAGCATTTCATGACCAAAACATGGACGGAACACTAATAACAAACACAAGATAATTATCTCTTCGAGCTACAATTAAAACTTATTTACAGATCTACTTCCTGCGCGTATCTGCAATATCTATCTTAGAGATTTACGCATACAGATAATGCAAGCAGTTCATGACCATATGCCCACTTAATAAAGATTTTATAATTAAACAGATCAGATAAAAAGTGGCCGCCGGTCTAGAAGAGTCCATCTCTGGCGCGCGTCCTGTTTGTAGACCGCGCTTATATGGAAGCACGCTGGTCGATTAATCAATGTAATCCACGAAGACAAATATAATGCAACTGTCCGGGCCTTGGGTATGCTCGGGAATAGTACTGCAGGTGTAATTTCTGAGAATTCTCTCACTGCAATTTCTCAGAAGTGCTATTATTCCTGGCCGGCTTTTGTTCCGTGACTAGGCAACTAAGAAATCCTCCGTTATATAATTTAAATAGAAGCTGCGCTTCGTTGAATTCCGACTTATATAACGAAGTAAGCGTTTTCTTGGGAGGTTTTGAAATATATATTTTTGTATAGGGATTGAGAAAGAAAATCGTACACGGCATGAGAAACATTGGTGCTTACTATTTGTACAAAGCAGCGTTCTGAGGCACGCGCTTTGTTTTCAAAACGACTGATTCTACTTATTAACACGATACGGGGAAACCAATGGTTTGTAAATAGATCCCTATTCTTAAAACTTCGACAGCCTAGTCATTCGGCACTTGGCATTTCAATACAAACAAACGTTATAAATACTATATTGACCGAGTAGATGTCGATATACATAGATACGATTACAAACATTCATAAAAAAACACTGGGAATCGCACATGTAATTCATTTTTATTCGAACTGTATGTGTTATCATAACTTAACTAGCAGGGTTTTTTTGCTCAAAAAAGTTTCAAATATGGATGAGTCGATCAGAATATTCAATGATAACGATCTAAGGATGCGAAGATGCATATGCATAAAGATTTTAATTAAATATTTTCTTTTGGCCGATGTCATTGCGAGCTAGGAACTATGTAGTTGATTGTGAAGCAAGTATCAAGTAATTAGTTGCCAATCTTGCTTGTGTTTTTTTTGCTTCGTTTGTTAATGAATTCCAACATTGGCAACCAGAGCCACCCAGTTTGGTACGAGCGATGCGACGACTATTTTAATTTAGCGTATTTTTAATTGATTTCGCATTCATTAATTACAGGAGCTATCATATGAATCGTATGCATTACTTACAGAATGCAACCCCACGCATAGAGCATACATGCCATATTCAATTATAAACGACGGTTACAATTTTAAAAAACTTACTCGACCATAATAATGTATTACAAACTTATCAGATTTGATTACGATGGTCATAGTGACTTTCAAATTGATAAAAAAGCTACATTTGCTAAGCTCACCATATTCACATATTTATAGACTTTTATTTAAAACCTTATTATTTTTATTTTGAGCCTCACCTTGTTTGATCGTCACCACACTGAAGCTCTACATTCCATTTTGTGAAAAAGGATAATCGAAAAAATTATAGGCACCAAACCTGATGGTGCCCGATTCTTCTAGGCTTAGTCACACGGAACAGGCGTACCTTCACCTAGTTTTTAGGACGTTTTAAAGTGATCCTAATGTTTTATTGAATTAAACACATTTTGACTTTGTATGTAACACATGTATGTAACACAAAATTATTCCCAGGCACAACTCTTTAATTTAAAAGCACACACAATGCTTGTTTATCTTTCCTTACAGCCTAGTTAATATTCCATCGATGAAGTAAACAGGGGGTGGAATGACCTATAACTCTGATCCCGGCACATGGAACCGCGTGGAAAACACTAATTTACATTATTCTACGAAACTGTTTGAATTTAAACACCTTTCTTTTGTACAGGGACCGATTACGATTCATGTCATTCAGTACGATACTAACGAAAACGGATGAGTGCAAGTAGAAAACTGAAGCCGTGTTCATACGGGAAGCGATATGTCCTTGATACGTCACATAAATTAGTTTCAAAACGATCTGGTTACGTCTTTTGAAAAAGTTAATTTTGAGTTTCACTTTTAGAAACGCGATATCGAGCTATATCGCACACCCTCAAATTTCGAACTCAAAACTAACTTTAATCAGTAAAAAATATAAAAAAATTAAATGACATATCGCACGCCGTTCGGACATAGCTTGAAGCTGATTAGGTTTATACTAATTTCTTGCCCAGATTCAGATTTCATTACACATTGTAAATTGAGGCACTGAGCTTTGAAAAAAAGGTCTTATAACTAACGTAAGTTATTCATATTCAAACTTCAATAATAATTTATTCATTGAAATCGCATGGATTATTTCGAAACGACTTAATCTAATTGAATTTACGCCTGTTCCTCGCGACATGGCCTAAGACCCAGGCAAGAAACCACGGCTTGGTTATTTTTTTAACGATCCTCATCATCATCATCATCATCAGCCTGTAGAAGTCCACTGCTGGACATAGGCCTCCCCCAAAGAGTTCCATGACGAACGGTCTTGAGCCTTCTCCATCCACCGACCTCCCGCAACCTTCACAATGTCGTCGGTCCATCGGGTGGGGGGCCTTCCAACACTGCGTCGCCCGGTTCGTGGTCGCCATTCGAGAACCTTTACTCCCCAACGGTTGTCGGTTCTGCGAGCTATATGGCCTGCCCACTGCCACTTCAACTTGCTAATTCTGAGAGCTATGTTGGTGACCTTCGTTCTTCTACGGATTTCCTCATTTCGGATCTTATCACGTAGTGAAACTCCAAGCATAGCTCTCTCCATAGCCCGTTGTGCGACTTTGAGCTTGTATATGAGGCCTATAGTTAACGACCAAGTTTCAGTGCCATAAGTCATCACTGGCAACACGCACTGATTGAAGACTTTCGTCTTGAGGCTCTGCGGTATCTGCGACGAGAAGATATGACGAAGTTTCCCAAAAGCTGCCCATCCGAGTTGGATTCGTCGGTTGACCTCTTTGTCGAAGTTGGACCTACCTAGTTGAATCGTCTGACCCAAATAGACATAGTGGTCTACAACTTGAATGGTATCGTTCCCAACTTGTACCGGCATGGGTGCAACATGAGCATTGGACATGATATTAGTCTTGCCCATGTTCATTTTAAGACCCACCTGTTGAGAAACGTTACTGAGGTCTCTGAGCATTGCGCCAAGGTCCTCCAGCGATTCTGCCATTATGACTATATCATCGGCGAATCGAAGGTGAGTGATGTATTCGCCATTGATGTTGATGCCTTGTCCTTCCCAGTGCAGAAGCTTAAAAACATCCTCCAATGCAGAGGTGAACAGTTTCGGAGAAATTACGTCTCCCTGTCTCACCCCTTTTTGCAATTGGATTGGATTTGTGCTCTGGTCCTGGAGTCGGATAGACATGGTGGCCTTGCTGTACAAACACTTCAACACTTCGATATACCGGTAGTCGATCTGGCACCGCTGTAGTGACCGTAACACTGCCCAGGTCTCGACTGAATCGAAGGCTTTCTCGTAGTCCACAAACGCTAGACATAATGGCCGATTATACTCTTCGGTCTTCTGTATAATCTGCCGAAGCGTGTGGATGTGGTCTACGGTACTAAAGCCTTTGCGGAACCCGGCTTGTTCGGGAGGCTGGAAGTCGTCAAACCTACGGGCGAGCCGGTTAGTGACAACTCTCGAAAACAGCTTATAGACATGGCTCAGCAGCGAAATGGGCCTATAATTCTTCAAGAGGGTGTTGTCACCTTTCTTGAAAAACAGTACCACTACGCTCCGGTTCCACGCCTCAGGCGTTGTACCTTCGAGGATGACGGAATTAAATAGCTTCTGAAGGACTTTAAGTACCGGTGTTCCACCCGCTTTCAGAAGCTCTGACGTTATTCCGTCCTCCCCCGGTGCCTTATTGTTCTTAAGCTGTTTGAGGGCCGTCCGGATCTCGTATAGGCTGACGTCCGGGATGTCTTCGGTATAGTGCCGGGTCAGACGGGCTCTTGCATCGCTTGCCGTGCTTGGAGCAGGACTTTGCGATGAGGTGTACAGTTGTCCATAGAACTTCTCGAGCTCTCGTAAAACCTCAGGCTTCGACGAGACGATATTGCCGCTATCGGTCTTCAGTTTCGTCAACTGACTTTGTCCAATAGACAGATCTTTTGCGAACACTTTCGAGCCTTTATTGCGCTCTATGGCGCGTTTAATACAAGCTGTATTAAAAAGGCGCAAATCGTGTCGCATGGACTTAGAGATCTGTCTATTGAGCACGCTGTATTTCGACCTGTCCACTGAAGAATGCAGTCTCATGTCGTTTCGCTCAGCCATGAGTTTTAGAGTGTGCTCAGAGAGTTTCTGGGTTCTATTTTTACGGTGGGTCTTAAAGAACTCCGACCCAACCGCTTGGACAATTTCCACTAGCCCGTTGTTCAGCTCATCCACTGTTCCGCATTCAGCCAGGCTTTGGAAGCGATTTTGGAGTTCTAAATGAAAGCTCTCGGGGTTTTGAATTTGGACAGGACTTGGGCGAAGAGTAGACTTCATCAGACGAGACCTTTCCAGCTTAATGTTGATATTCAATGAGCCTCTAACCATACGGTGATCACTGCCGGTTTTGACCCTGTTGATCACAGAGACGTCATTGAATATTTGCTTCTTGGTCGTCATGATGAAATCTATCTCGCTTTTGTAACCGCTGGGGTGCAGCCACGTCCATTTTCTGGACGGTCGTTTCTTGAAGAAAGAGTTCATCGCAAAGAGTCCCTGCTTCTCCATGAAGTCGACCAGACGCTGGCCCCTTTGGTTTCGCTGTCCAAATCCGAATTGCCCCACTTTCAGTTCATCGCCGTTCCTTGTGCCTAGCCGCGCGTTGAAGTCCCCCATCACAACTGTAAAGTGTGTTTTCGAGGCATGCATGGCATTTGAAATGTCATCATACATGGCCTCCACTTCATCGTCTGGGCGTTTTGAGTGTGGGGCGTATACCTGTATGACCTTCAGCGAATACCGATCGGTGATTCTGAGTATAAGGTATGCCACCCTGCTCGAAACGCTCACTATCTTTACAATATTGTTGACGAGGGACTTATGGACGAGAAACCCGATACCGTGTTGGGATAGCTGATCTCCCTCCCGGTAATAGAATAAGTTGCCGGAATTAAGGATTATCGTGTCCTCCCCCTCTCTTCGGACTTCTGATAATCCTATGATAACCCAACGCAACTTACTAACTACTTCTTCCAGCTCAATCAACTTCTCGTCGGTCCTCAGTGTGCGTGCGTTAAAAGTCGCCAGGTCCAGGGTTCGTGGGGATTGGTAGCTGGGCCTCTGCCGGGGATTCTTAGCACCCCCTGCTCCGCCGTTACCGTGGCCGCTACCAGTGCCAGGAATAGCGGAGCTGCCGGGGACTGGGGGCCGTTTTTTATGATGTCCTATCATAAGGGGGGGATTGGACCATAACCCACCACGCTGGTCCAGTGCGGATTGGTGGGTGAACGATCCTATAATAACTTTATTAATGACTGGCCTCATAGCTCAGTTAGTAGTAACTCTGCCTTCTGCGCTAGAGGTCGCGGGTTCGATCCCCGCACTGGACAAACATTTGTGTGATAAACACAAATGTTTGTTCTGTGTCTGGGTGTTATAAATATTTATCTATTATATATATCAGTCTCTGGTACCCATAGTACAGGCCAAGTTAAAAGTGTGAATATGTCGGGAATATAAATAAAAAAAAACGTCGAGTTGGATCATATTTGTCATATTCTTATCGATGACAATGTCTGTGGCTGAAAGTAGTTACGCAATCCGCAATCAGCCTACCCTTAAGGTCATAAATAATGTATCGAAGGCAGAAGCAGTTTTAAAAAAGCACTCCTAATTACGAACTTTATTTTCAGTACCTACACAGCGCATTCTAGGCGAGTTTTTCATTAACTTGATTATGTTTGAATTGAATAATTAATTATTCAAGGCTAAACATTCCACGTGAGCTAATAAAGCGACCAATTACGGCACGCCCTGTTTAGGGCATCCTCCCTCGCGATAATTGCCTACTAAAAACGTTTAATTACGTAAAATCCCATGGACAATCAGTGAATCCTAGGTTTTCTTTTTCTGTCTTATGCAATTTTAATTCGTCTGACGAGGAGAAGACAACTTTTGTTGCACACCCAAGTAGCTGCTTTAGGTCTGATGCTCGTTAACAAGCACGGTTACTCCTGATCCGTTAAGGTCCTTCCTCCTGGTTTAAATAAATCTTCTACAGTGATTTCAGAGCATTTTTAACAACTGACACGAAGAGTGTAAAAGATATTGAGATATGACGTTGTGCCTGTCATCATCTCCCTGCCCTTATCCCACTTCATGTGGGGTCGGCTTTACTTTGGTCTACCTCTTCCCTTTTATCCTCCCACATTCATATTTAAAACTCTTCACGTTGTGCCTATACCTATGGATTTGAAATAAGTCAAAATAACTAGTTTCTTCACAAAGCTTACAAAAAGCCATGTTCAAACGGGTGCGATACGTCATCAGAAATTTATTTCAAAATGATTTTCATGTGGGGTCGGCTTTACTTTGGTCTACCTCTTCCCTTTTATCCTTCCACATTCATATTTAACACTCTTCACGTTGAAGATTTGAAAGAAGTATGGATTCATTTCACTATGGATTTGAAAGAAGTCAAAATAACTAGTTTCTTCACAAAGCTTACAAAAAGCCATGTTCAAACGGTGCGATACGTCATCTGAAATTTATTTCAAAATGATCCTTACCATAAGGGCTTGCGGTATCGCTGATGTGTAATGAACGCTCTCAAATGTCAAACTCAAAATTGGCTTTCAACGGTAGACGTAAGGATCATTTTGAAATAAATTTTAAACATATTACATGACATATCGCACGCCGTTCAAACACGGCTTCAGATCACATTAATGTTCTGAAAAGTACATTATAATTGCGAAATTTGATTAAATTTGGTATGGTATGGACTTAGCTTTAAACCTGAGGAAGGACATAGGCTTTTTATCCGGTCGGGTATCACACGAGCGAAGCTGCGGGCAGTCACTAGTTCTTGTTAACAAAGCGGAGCTTCACTGAAGCACGAAAGGAGCCTCTAAGAGGCGCTCTTTAATCCTTTCACTACACTGATTCTTTCACCGACGGTTATAGGCCTTTCTCAGGGGCACCATTATTATTATTATTATTTTTTATTTACTTTTTGTGGCTTTGGTGTCACTGCGGCCACAACTGGCCTATTGTGATCGCCACTTTATTTGTGGAGCCCCTTTACAGGGCCTTCAAAGTTCACCGCAAAGCCCAGCAGCTGTTAAAAACTGAAGGATTTTCTTAGGAGTGAGTTGCTTTAGGTCCATTGGGCTGAGGATGTGCTTTCCCAAATGGATGCTACGTTTGAGCATAAGTGCTCCGCACTCACCTAGCAGGTGTAGAGGCGTTTTGTCCGCCTCCTTGCATAGCCTGCAGGTTTGTGTGTCGCATAGCCTTAGTTTGAACATGTGCTTATTAAGACAACAGTGTCCAGTTAAGGCTCTAACAATAATGCGAAGGTAACTTAGAGTGGTTCATGCCCGAAGAGTTTGTCCAGGGGCACCATACCTTAACCTGGTCACTGACCTAATACAGGATGACCAAGAAAGAATCAGCGACACGACAAGCGAGCAAGCACCGAGCGTAATCCATAAAGGTTGTTAAAACCAGCTTTACCTACACTTTCCTAATTTGCAACTTTGTACTGCACGCTGCGTCGGCCCTAAATCTGTACAGCATATGGGCGAAGGGTTGTTTCAATGCGGACAAAAAATCAGGTAACCAACAAAATTTGAGAGCGCTAATGTGCGTATTAGCTGAAAAAGGTCAACATATGTTTCGGAACGTTCACACTTTCTTTTTTTAACCGACTTCAAAAAGGAGGAGGTTCTCAAGTCGGCTGCATTTTTTTTTTGTGCGTATGTTACTCGATGTCTCCGCCAATACTAAACCGATTTTATAATTCTCGACACTAACACTACACAAAACAAACTGACATCTCGTAAAAAATGGTCCTTTGATGATCGCTGATCGCTGAGGCACATTAAAATAATCTTTCACCTACTTCTACACATTTCATTCATTTTGAAGAGTTTGGTTCGCGATTTCCCCTATAAGAAATCCTATAACTACATGGTGTTTTTGTGCTTATAAACTTAGCTATGACCTCATTGCTAAGTCACAAAATACAACAGTAATTAATCTAAAGAACTTACCGCTTGACTTCAATAGGTGGTTCGGCCTCTACTGGTGGAGGCGGAGGCGGTGGTGGAGGCGGCGGCGGAAGTGACGGCGCGCTGACTTCCATCGGCGGCGGAGCATCGGGCATATCGGACCTTTCTGCCCCCTTAGCTTCAGAGTTTGGTTCCACGCTCGGTACACTTAGCTCTTGTAAACTAAGCTCAGGCAACTCCGGCAGCTCGCATTCAGGGAAGGATGGAGCAACGGGGGAGGTGACGACGGAAGGCGCGATAGAGCCATCAGTTGTGATCGAGAACTGTACGTCGCCGGCTATGCCTGCCAGGTTGGGCAGATCTAGAGGCATCTCCAGCTCTGGCACCTGTTAGAAATGGCGTTATCAACAACAGCATTCGTTGACCTCTAACAGCAATGACTTGATTAGCCGATTTTACAGAACTCTGATCCAACAAGGAATCTTGGCAGGATCTGGCGAGGATGTCAATTTTTTTTATGGAAATGGCAAAAGTTAAAATCCTCTAGGGTACTTCCAGTAACCTCACAATTCTGATTATCTATTTTCACTCGCAGACGTTTTGGAAAAAGGCCAGGTCGAGATCCCTAAACAGACATTGTGCCTATTGCTATTGATTTGTATGTATATGACGAAACAGAGTTTGTTCACATAATATTAGTATTATCCAGTGTTAATGTGTATCATCTTTGTTAATAAATTATTCTATTCTATTCAGACGAACACGCATGAGGAATGTGATGAGAGTGAATAAAGCAAAAGAGGTATGTGAGGATCGTAGCACGTGGAAAGCCTTGGTCTATGCCTACCTCTCTGGGAAACAGACGTCATATTATTATTTTGACTATAATTTCTCACTCACCATCCCGATGCCCGGAGCGTACATATACTCGTCGGCCTCTCGCTTCAACACGTCTCTTTTCATGATAGAAGAAGGTGCATCTTCCAACAAACTTTTACTGACGCCTTTGCTGCTGACAGGGGGCACGAAAGCGGGCATTTTGGACAGAGTGCCTAGATACGGACTCTCGTTTGTGCTCAGAACCAGGAGTTCACTTATACTCTCTATATTGTCGACCACTGCGCTCAAATCGAAGTCTTCTTTCGATTTCGGAGCATTATGTTCTGCCACTTTGACGTGGTAAAAGTGCAGTTTCTCCTAAAACAATACAAAGCTAAGTAAGCACAAATCATGAAAGCTTACTCGTAAATACCTGAATAAAACTGAAAAAGGATAATACCTGAAGAGATTTTTCGTTAGTCAGCCCCTGAGTCTTCCCACTCAGAGTTATCTTTTTTGGTTTATGTTTGTATCCGTCCAGATCGAATACGGATTTGTAATGTTCGTGCTTTAAAGTCGCTGGATACTTCGCACTGGAAAATACTTTAATAGCCTTCTGCATGCCGGTCAACTTCTCGACCTTGGCTCGCGAGCTTTCGATCCTTTCGTTGAGTTTGCATGTCTTATGCACGTTCCGTCGTATTCTAGTTAATATACGGCCAAACACATCTTCTACTATACCGTTGAGATTGTCAAGCGTGTCCGCGATCTGGAGTATAGTTTCCTCCGTGCTTAGATCGCTAGCAATAAGGTTGACTTTATAAATTCCATCCATAGCCAAAAGCTTTTACGCGTAGATTCTGAAACAAACGGATTGCTTGTTTACGAGAATACTATTTAAAACTTCCAATTTGTTAGGTAGGTATTAAGATCACCAAATTGTTTATAATAATAAAATATTTTCACGTTAAAGGGACGATTAAATGCTATGTTAGTATGTTACTGTATTAAGTTGTTATTTAGTAAACAATAATAATCTATTTCTTACCTACTTAGCTTCTTAGAATCACCTAAAATAAATTAATAAGGCACAAGAATTATCACTAGACAACACATCCACTTTTTAATTTATGTGTAATTTTTTGTCCATACTTTTAAAGCAATTTGTAAAGCTTCAAAGTCCATTATTATTTACAATTCAGCCACTAATAGTCTATTAACACAAACTCGCTATTTTACTACATTATAGATTCAATTCTTATTAGTTTTTAGAGTTTGAGAATTGGCGAGCAACGAATGTAAATTGTCATTGGTCGGGTCGGTGCTCCATGAGAATCGGCAATACGCATCGGGGGACATCATAGGATCCAGTATCGCCGACTCCTCGGCCAGCTGGCCGGCGGAGAGCATGTTGTTCAGGTGTTTGTTGATAACGGCGTCTCCAGGGCTCACGTACCCGCTTGACGGCTTTAATGGCACATTGTTCTGTACAGGCTGTTTATGACTAGGCAAGGATTGCAGCTGGATGTAGCTGCTTTCTGCGCCGTTTTTAGTCGGCGGTGGCAAGGTTGGCATGGTGGGCAAGCTTTCTGGTCCGTACATTTTTGCCGGTGAAGACTTTTGATTAGGAAAATTTTGCATTGATCTCGCTTGAGCGTCTTCGGGGCGCACGTATCCCGAGGGCGAAAGGTTCCTCTGCAGGCTAGGCGGCGCTACGCCCGTTGTGAATATCGGCGACGATAATGCAGCCATGACGTAACTCGAGCTTGCTGGCTGCGTCGCGACCATCTCTGGAGGACTTTTCGCTGGAGCTGACTGCACATAGCCCGTAGCGGGATTCACGACTGGTTGCTGCACATATCCACTTGCAGGGTTTTTCTTGAAATCTTCATTACTAAAGTACGGGGAGCTTTCGTGTGACACTTCAGTGTCTGAGCTAGAAGAATCATCATCATCATCTCGCGGAGCATCACTGCCATCTGGTTTGACGGGTTCAATCTCCAAATGCAATGATGAATCTGAGCCGTCGTCCGACGTAGAGGCTTGCCTGTCGACGGGCCCTCGCGAGGCGTCCGATAGTCCGGTGCTGTTGGTGTGGTCGCTAGCGCCGCAATTACTCTCGTCTTTTTGTTTGGTGTCTGTGGACACAGTAGTTCCACTGTTAGGCAGCAACAACATTTCATCTGATGGTGGTTTTTCATCTTTAGTAGATGGATTCCAGCCACCAAAAGCATATTTAGATGCATCTTTTTCAGGTATACCTAAACCATTTGGGAGAACTGGTTTTATGTCCATTTTTCGATACTTTTTGTACAACTTTATTGATCCGTACAAAATGGCCACTAGAGCAAACACCGCCATCAGAATAAAAGTCATGGCAATGCCATCTTTATTTCTGCATGCCAGTTGACTAGACTCACTCCATTCACCTGGGAATTCCAAAGAGCCATCATGTTCAGGTAAGTCTACTTCCATTGAGTCTGCTAGGATGCCATGATTTGGATCATTATCAAAGTTGACAGCTCTGATTCTGTACTTCTCGACTGTTACTCCGCCTGCACAGTTTTCAAGGGTGAGTGATAAATTGGTTGTATTGAATATTTCCTCGACTTGGTCATCTTTGACCCTTGATATTTGATAAAGATCAACAGTTCCTCCAGGTTGTTCAGGCTTTTCCCACTGAATCACATCTGGGCTAATAATTGTTGGTGCTTTTAATTTACTAGGGGCACCAATCCTGGTTCTGAGAAAGATTCCATTTGGAGGGCTCCTTTGTGAACAGCTATTGGTTGCTGAATTGCACGCGGCCACAGACCATGAGTAATTGGAAAATCCATCAAGTCCTTTCAATCTAAAACTCCTTTTCACAGAATCCGTGTCCTTATTAGGAACTTGATCAGCATCATATTTTTCACTATAGTTGTATATGACATATTTTTCTATGATTCCATTTTTTTCTAGTGGTGGATCCCATGATATTACAACAGAGTTACTCTCAACATCAGCAATTCTTACATTTCTTGGGCTTGTTGGGGTGTCTTCAGTAGTAGTGACTTCAGTGGAAGCATTATCTATGGGTTTCAATCCATAAGTAGTATTTAGAGCTAATGTAAACTGGTAAGTTCTATATGGTTTTAGATCTGTTATGTTTATTGCCATCTGTTTTGGATCCAGTATACTGACAGTTGAATTTGAGAAAGATGAATCACACACATTACTAGTGTCTTTGATAGGGCAATAAGTTATATTATAACCAGTTATAATACCTTCTTGCAAGGTACAAGCCATGGTCCATGTTATCATGACAAATGACTTTCCAGGAACACCATGATCTAGTTTTACAGGAAACCCATACATTGGAATTCCATCTTTGGAAATATCGCAGGTAGCCCAAACCATTCCACTGGTTTTAGTCTTATTATTGGCCGAAATAGCAAATTGGTATCTGTTTTCTTTTGGCAAATCAATTACATGGTGTGTTTTATTTGGCTCCAAAATAGTAAAATTCATTCGACCAGAACATATTTTTGTACTATTCTGTTGACACCAAAAAACAGTGTAGTTATCAATGTTATTTATTCCCACCCAAGACAGCTTGTAGGTGCCATTTTCATATGCAAGCTTCGTGAATGATGTTACTCTTAAAGCAACTGTATCTGCGTTAGGAGGGATGTAGAGATGGCTTTTGTTAAGTGATGATCCATTGTCATTAGTTGACCAAATCTCAATGTTGATGGCTCCCAAGGATGCATCTTCAAGGACAACATAACTCAAACTCTTTTTGTTATCAGCTAGTAATGTCTTTGGGTTTCCTGTTCTTTGATGAGCTACAACTTTATAGGTGAAATTAGCTCCTGCTTCTTCATATTCTTCCAATTGTTTCCAGTAAACATATATGCGCCTTTTATTTTCAAATGGATTTTGATCAAAAGCTCCCACTACTGTATCTGGTGGTCTTTTAGGCCTCTCACTGGCTGTGTAAAATACTAGGTATGTAAAATCAGACCAAAACTCATCTCTGACAGCTTCTTTGGGTCTAATATATATCCTGACTTCGTATTGCATATGAGCATAGGGCAAATCAGTCAGTAGAAACTTGTATGTTTTGTTTTTGACCGGTAGCCTAGATGTATCTACCCTGCGGAAATATGATGTGTCATCAATTTTAGCTATTTGATATTCGATTCTATGATCAACTCCATGAGGCAAAAAATCAATCATGTTATTAGAAATATTCCATTGCAGGAGCACACTATGAGTGCCATTCTCTAAAACTTTGAAGCCGCTTGGTGAGTCTGGCTTGACAATCGAAAAGTGGTCTATTGTGAAACTTTGTTCATTACAGCCAAAAAAATTACACAATTTCAAAAAGAAGGAAAACTGCTCATCTTGCTGCCTGTACCGAGGCTCAGTACTGGTGTTCCAAGAGCAATAGCTGGGTCTACTACTTTTCACAGTGTTGCACACATTCACAGAATTGCCATTAGTCAACAACAAAGATAATGAGTAGTTGGCAACGCTATAACCTTCTGGGTTTGACCAGGTGCAGTTTATAAAGTCAAGATTTTGAGATTTGCAGGCAAAATCAGTGACATTCATTGGTGCAGAATCCACAAGGACACGGGTCGGGCATACTTTATTTGTAACCTTGTTCCGACAATAGTATACATAAACTCCTTTTAATGGATGTTCCATGGATAGTCTTCTAGTTGTTGTATTAAATTTTTCTGATACGACGGGAGCCCCGCCGATTGCAAACTCTAGATCATCGGCGGTATATCTGTCGTCCTGGCAAAATATCTCCAGAGGCTGTCCATGCGGCACCTTTATCACTCCCTCGGGGTAAACTGCTAGCGACAAGTTATCGATTCCTTGACATTTCGAAAAAATGCATGGGAAAGTTATCAACCACTGGAATGTTATGCACCAAAACCACAGACCAAACTGTGGATTCCGTAAACTGCACTTCCTAACTCGAGCGTAATTTGCCATAGTTGCTAAATATCACTCCATAACGAAATGATCATCAATTATAATGAGCGACGAGTCCAACGAAACATTCCTTGTTGTTTTTTAGGACACCGAGTAAATGGCGCACCAATGGTCCCGACACGATGACACACAACACACTGACTGAACACGATTGCTGAGTGCACTCCACATTTATTTAACTACGCCACTTTTTCTGTTGCACCGAGAACTTGTAATAGCAATAGCTAGACTGATATCCCGGAGGAAGGTGATGTTAGACAGAACAGGAGAAATGTATTTTGTACACTGTACATTTACGGCTTGTACTTACAGAAAACAGAAAGAAAAACTGAAGAAATTCCAAGAAACACCAACCAACTTCACTTCACTCTTGCTTGAGGGAGGGGAAACTGTTTTTTTTCCCATCGATAAAAAAAAAAGGGAAAAACCGTTTAGTCATAGAGTACTTTTGTACGTTTCGTTTAACGTAGAGCATGTACAAAAATGGTTGAAATGTTGTTGGAAAATGGAACCTAATATTCCTCGTGTTGATTTCCAAAATAAAATCAGTCACAAATAATCCAAATTCAATGATAATAGTAACAATAATCGATATTATGATCGTTTATCAACATCGTAACAGCACTAGCCAATAAACTGTCAGCAATGATTGAAATTGTCATGTGTCAGTGTTAGTCCCCTGTCTCGGGAACATCAACTTCAACAATCAAGCTAAAAAATATATTATATCGTGCACTGTCACTGCACTGCACGCACTTAGTTTTTTAGCACTTAATAGTCTGTGTTTTTTAGTCTTGCCTTGGTTCATAGAGTAATTTTTGGTTCCATTAAAAAGTTACTCTATGGGGACTCAATTTCTTTTACAAAACTAGTGTTAAATTGAATAATATTGTGTGATTATGGTGGTGTTTTGCCTAATATTGTTTGAGTAAAAGTGAAGTGAAATAGAATGATTGCGTGTATCGTCATTTTTCGAGTTGGCGCCTAGAGGTCCCTCGAGGTTTTAGTAAAATAGCCACCATCATATCTTACTAAAACTGAACTTGACTTGACTAGACGGTGACTTGACCATGACTAACGTAAGAAAATTAAGGAAGATAAACAAATTAAACAAGATAAAATACATGTAAGACTTGGCGGTGAGGCGTAGATGCCATAGCCATCCCGAAAGGGGAAAAACTTTTAAAAAAAAAGTTACTCCATGGTTCCATCCATGAAAATATTATTAGGATTTGTAGTAAGTTTTACCAAATAATTTCTATTCCTGTTCAACTATGTAAAAAGCACGATATTAATGAACACACAATGGACGGTATGAAAGAGCAAACTCTAGGATATACTACTAAAGAAGCCCTGATAAAATTACGTGATGGAATAAGCGTTTCAATTGAAGATCATCACGCAAGAAATCCTACTGGGTAAATAAGTTTATTTTTTCCAAAACATGTTACAACTAACTGGAAATCAGATCATCCGGCTAAAGCTGGATGATCTGATTTTCTGGATGAGCCAGTAAACTGGATAAGCAATCCTAGAATTAGAATCTAGGATTTTATGTGAAGATCATACCTAAAATTATCTTAATCAAATATGTAACTTTCTTATTTACTGAGGAGTTCTGTGGATCAACCTTTAGTCATCATAATATTGAATTGTTGTTGGAACTTGCCCAACAGGCATACTCAACTCAAATGAATTATAGGATAGGTATCAAGATTTGTCCCTATCATAAATGGACTGGGTAACTAACTAAATAAATTAGTTTGGAAATAATAATAAATAAGTAACACCCAACACTAAGTCTAACTTGACTTGATTCGCGAGGAACAGGCGTAGCTTCACCTAGTTTCTAAGACGTTCCAAAGTGATCCTTGTGATTTTATTGAAATAAACACCTTTTGACTTTGATTTTGTTTCTGTTGCTTAGCCCCTTGTGTGCTGAAATGTTGATCTGCAACAGCTGATATAAAATCAATTGTGTCTTGACTCACATCAAACTATAGGTTATTTGACTATATACTCAAAAATACACTGCACAGTAGTTCACTCTAGACTTAGAAGTTATGTTTTAAAAATCTATAGATCGGCACCTAACTGAATCTCTAATACATTTTGTTCAAAAAAAAATATAGGTACCACACCGTGTTTGTTGCCTGATTCTGCTATGCTTGGTCTTAGCTTCACCTGGGTTCTAAGATGTTCAAAGTGATCCTTGTGATTTTATTAAAATAAACAACTTTGACTTTGAAGTATTGAAATAGAAGTAGATAAAATAGTTAGGTACTTAGTTCCAAATTATTTTGATGCCCACTAGCAGTTTGGCAAACTAACTGAACAGGTGGTCAAAAGTAGCTTGACATGGCCTCTTGGGATTGCTATTGTTGGCTGGGTATTCTGATATGAACCCCACAGATGTACAGTATTAGAGTTATTTCATTTCACAAAGTCTCCTGAATCATTGCAATTTGAATCTTATATTAATCTTAGAGGCACCAGACAAGTCATTGTGAAATGGAAAAACTATACCATGAAAGTTATGTCTCAGAAATCTTGTATTTCATACCAGCACCTCGTTCTTGCTAGTGCATAAAGACAAAGATAAAGGATAACCCGTAGATCGCCAAAGCGCATATCATAGTACTGTACATTGTTTCTTTTTAGATAATGTTATTTGTTACGTTTAAAAAAAAAAAAAAAAAAAAGGACACTTGGGAAATACGGCTAATAATAGTAATAATAATGTTATTTGTTACAGATATAGACTGATCCGAGACGTAATATCATTTTCTTCCGAAAAAGTGCTATTATCTGGAGTAGCCTACACAATAACACTTTTATACATCATCTGTTTGATATTGACTTATTTGCTTGGAGAATCTGTGCAAGCCCATGCATATCTGCTTTGGGAAGCTCTGTTCCTATTTATAATACTGGTCATAAACTTCCTAGTTGCATTCAATGAAGAATATTTGTTTCGAAATGAGATACCTCATAGAGTAAGAAAAGTCTTAGGTGAGTTGATAGCCCAATTAATATGCTAGCCTCTTTCTTTTGTTTACTATTAGAAAAGGGCAAAGCGAGAGTTATTGAGCCGATAAAGTTAGTTACTGGATATAAAATAAGTAAGAGAATATTTGTTCTCCATTATTACAAAAAGTAATTATACATTTAGTATTAGTTTCTAATTGAACAAATTTGTAAATTCTTTTATGAGAAATTAATATCTTAATCCTTATAAGAGAGATAGTATTTTACTGAACTAGAGAATGAGTGAGTTAAGCACAAATAAATAGTAGAAGTGCAAAACACTGCGCAAAAATTATGACATCAATGTCGCGTCTATTTTTAAATGCGAGTCTAATAAATGTCTAAGTTTTGTTTACATAACATGTCTGGAAGAGTGTGAATTGGCAAGCGTTCAAATACAATTTTGTAATTTCAGAGACATTAGACAAATCTATAAAGAACTCAAAATGGAAGGATGAACACTATCCACATTTGTGTGCTCCGTTCTCACCATGTGTGATCTTGCAGTGGACTTATCGAGACGGTAATTTACATTTTATTTGGGTAGCAAAATATGATGAGATGTGCAAGAATGAGACTAGACAGCAGCAGGATGGCCACTGATCTAATGTAGGATGCCCAAGAAAGAACAATTCCAACGTAAATGCTGGTCATTTTTTATTTGTACATTTTTTTTTTCTAATTTGGCAAACAACCATATGACCCACCTTTGGTTACTGTAAGGTTACGGAGCACGGCGACAAAATCTCCCCGTGCTCTACAAAAAATATACTGGCCATGCTACACATGGCATAAAGGTTCTCGAATGGCGACCACGAACCGGGCGACGCAGTGTTGGAAGGCCCCCCACCCGGTGGACCGACGACTTTGTTTAGGTTGCAGGAAGTCGGTGGATGGAGAAGGCTCAAGACCGTTCGTCATGGAACTCTTCGGGGGAGGCCTATGTCCAGCAGTGGACTTCTACAGGCTGATGATGATGATGCTACACATTATTCTAGTAAACGGGTAACGACGCCGACAGGGCGGTTCTGTTAACTGCAATTTATTAAGAGGTTACGCGAGCAAAGCTGTGAGCGAGTCAGCTAGTTAGTACACTAATTATTCAACACCTAATATCCTACTAATATTATAAATGCGAAACTTTGTGAGGATGTTTGGATGTTTGTGGTTCAATCACGCCAGAACGGCCGAACGGATTTGAAATGAAATAATTTATTTGCGTGAAGCGTGGATGAAATTTGGCACAGATATAGATTATAGTCTGGAATAGCATATAGGCAACTTTTTATCTTCATAGGTACCACGCGAGCAAAGCCGCGGGCGGAAGCTAGTTCAAAATAACATGAATAATTTTACTTCACAGCTACAATAGTCAACCTGCCATGGGCATTGCTTGTGGAGGGAGATGTGGTAGTGTTGCGCCCAGGGCAGGACGTCCCGGGGCATTGCAAGGGCCTGCAGGACAACGACCCGGAGCTGTTCCCGGGACAAACCTTCCAGCCTACCTCTCAGGTAATAAAAGTAGGGTTAAAGATCGTCCTTTAAACGAAATTATTTTATAGGGCGAGAGAATAGATTATAATCTGCTGTTTATTATGCAAAAATGTTTGGGAAAATAGATAAATTTTAATGCACTTCGCATTCAAATAGATAAAGGTCCTAAACATCAAATAAACATCGAATTCATCTGGCAGTTCCATCAATTACAGGCAAAATTATTACTTAGCAGAGCATTCTACTACCTAGTTGACATCCCTGAGCTTTACCTTTTTGACTCAAATAAACGTTCTCACGAATCGCTGGTTTCGCAGCCTCTGTTTTAATTTATCTATGTTTTCATATAATATTAATTTAGTTTTTTACGTTTTTAACTTTTTTTTATTATATAAATTTAAATTCATTTATTTCGTGTACAAATCCAGGTATACATATATATATAGCCCAGAGAATTAGCAAGCTGAAGTGGCAGTGGGCTAGTCATATATGCCGAAGAACCGACAACCGTTGGGGTAAACGAGTTCTTGAGTGGAGACCATGTCTAGGCAAACGTAGTGTGGGGCGCCCCCCGGCTAGGTGAAGCGATGACCTACGAAAGGCGGCGGGCAGTAAGTGGATGACAAGGGCCGAACACCGGGCTCAGTGGCGTGTATTGGGGGAGGCCTATGTCCAGCAGTGGACTAATGTGGGCTGATGATGATGATGGTGTACAAATCTCAAGCAAGCAGTTTCAATCTGTTCGAATTCACAATGAGTTTCAATCTGCGGAAACTTTTAAATGGTCTTTAATTATAGTTTAGGATTACCTTCTAAGTATTTTTTATGAATGTTTTTTCCTAAGACATAAAAAAAATACCTACCTACACTATAATAGGAAGTTCGTACTATTATTGTATTCCATAATTGCCATATTACAAAACAGTCCGTGTTTTCAGTACAAAGACAATTTCAGCATGCCGCGCGTGCGCACGCCGCATCAGAACAAGGCTTACAGGATGTGCGAGACTCCTTACCTGAAGAATCTGAAACTGGCGTTGGAGCAGGCCACCTCGCGGCCCGTCACGGTGTTTGACAAGCAGAGGTATCTGGTACGTGGTTGGAAAATATAAGAACGGTGAAGGGAAACACCGTAGGAAACCAGTGAGACTTGAAACCTGTCACGGATGGAATACTCACTATGCAAGATGTGGGCATGTGCCAAAATGTTGGACGGCTCTCTGACTATCCCTTTAAACATCTTCAAGGATGTTATCCTGGTATATCTGAAGTTGTCTCTCATGCTTGGGGATAAAAGTATAAGTATAAGTGCCGTAGGTCATGAATGACCTGCATTAAGTCAATGACCTGGAGATAGTGGCCCAGAAATGACCGTTGGTGGAAGGGCCAGTTAAAACTTTGACGACCTCGGTGGCGCAGTGGGCAAGTACCCGTCTGAGACGCTAGGGGTGCGGGTGCGATCCTCGCTGCGGGACAAATGTTAGCATGATTGTTTCCTGTAACGTCACAGTTCTGATATTTGGAATGATAGAAGCCTTTGTTCTGTATGGAATAATGTTGGAATAATATTCTGCCGGTATGAAATAACGGTACCGTAATGCCCTACCGGTATAGCATAATGGTACCGAAACGTTTTAACGGTACCAGTACCTATAACCTCTACCGCTTTCAGTCCCTGGTTTCATTAATAACAATCTTTATTTTTCAGTGCACAGTAAAGATTATGGAAGGCATAGTACTGCCTCTGGTTATATCGATCGTGGTGATCGCTTCGTTCGTCCGCCATGTGTACCACCTCCCTGGCGTCACGCACTGGACTGAGATATACTTCTTGCAGACCATAGGTATTCACCCCACGTGTAAACTTGTGCTTGTCGAAACACTGATTATTGGTTTGACATGCCTCATAGCTCAGTTGGTAGTAACTCTGCCTTCTGCGCTAGAAGTATCGAGGGTTCGATTCCCGCACTGGACCAGCATTTGTGTGATGAACACAGATGTTTGTTCTGTGTCTGGGTGTTAAATATATATATGACCCAGAGGGTACCAGAGACTGATATACATAATATATATATACAGTGGTGGTCATCTAATTAGAAACACCTAGTCACCTGACATTTTTATAAAGTAACTAACATTATTATAGCATTTAATAGGAGGTAATTTTTTTTTTCACTACTTTACAATGTACTTTAATATCTCTAGTTTAATTACAAGCAATAATATTTGACAACCAAGACACAATAAAAATAAATATCAGTGAAACAAAAAGTATCAATATCGTTAGGACTGGCAGAATGGACAACTAATTAGAAACATTGTATGACTTGGTTCGCAATTTGATTTTTTAAACTGAAATACAGTTCTCACAATTGTCAATCACATTGTAAATATTGCCGCCATTTCTAACTCATTACGAAAAGTTACTATTTATTGTTGTTTTATTAAAAATGGGTAAAAATAAGAGCTGTGATGCAGCAACGAAAAAAATTATAGTGAATTTTCATTTAAAACAAAAATGGAGTTACAGAAAGATCGCCGATTATTTGGAATGTTCCGTAAAGATGATATTTAACGCCCTCGCACATTTCAAACTACACGGAACATCAGATAACGTGCCAAGAAAACTTCGGCCCAGGAAGACTACAGTTCAAGAAGACAGGCTTATGCTTCGATTAGCTAAGGCGGACCCCTTTAAAGGATCCAATGTTATAAGAAAAGAGGTATTTTCAGAAGACGATCCTCGACACGTGTCCACTAAACTAGTTCGTAGACGGTTGGTTGAAAGAAAATTGTTAGGAAGGATCGCTAGAAAAGTACCACTACTAACCAGGCAACATAGAGAAAATCGTCTAGCATTCGCTCGCAAATATGGCAGTTAGACTATTCATCAATGGAAAAAAGTTTTGTTTTCAGATGAAACTTAAATTAATTTGATTAATTCCGATGGAAAACGATATGTACGACGACCAATAAACGAGGCTTTGTAATAACAAGTACACTAAAAAGACAGTTAAGCACGGTGGTGGAAATGTAATGGTGTGGGGATGTTTCTCAGGGTACGGGATTGGTCCCGTGAGAAAGATTGAAGGGCAAATGGATCAATATCAATACAAAAAGATCTTGGAAGAGACAATGATTCCATATTCCGAGGAAAATTTGCCAGTAACTTGGATATTTCAGCATGACAACGACCCAAAGCACACAGCACGCAGCGTTAAAGCGTTTCTTACAGAACAATCCGTGACAGTATTACAGTGGTCTGCCAATAGTCCGGATTTAAATCCCATAGAAAATTTGTGGCACACTATAAAGACCAACCTGTCGCAGAAACACGTTACTAATATTCATGGACTTAACAATGCATTTGAAGACGCTTGGAGAAGTATTCCTGTAGAAACTTGTTATAAATTGATTGAATCAATGCCGCGTCGCTGCAAAGCTGTTATTGATAATAAAGGCTGCCCTACCAAATACTAATTGTCTAAGGATGTAGTATTTTTAGTATTTTTCAAAACTATTGGGGTTTTGTTCAAATTAAAAATGATTTAAGTAATGATTTTTTTGGTGTTTCTAATTAGTTGTCCGGTTTGTATCTCGTTTTTTATTTTGTTATTAATATAACTTTCAGTTTTAGAAAAACAACCGTTGTTTTCTGTTATTAAAATGCTATAACAATGCAATATAATATCCGATACATCGATTTTAATACGCAGGAACACTCAATGATACGTTAAAAATTAGTTCGAAAGGGAATTTGCAATAAAAATATAAACCCAGGTAGGTGTTTCTAATTAGATGACCACCACTGTATATATATATATACAGGGTGAGTTTTTTCAGGGACTCTTAGGCGAAATCGGAAACCGTGAGAGTAATCGAAAAGTGATGTTAGGAGTCACGGGCTCGATTTTGAAAAAAATAAGATTATTGTTTTTATTGTTCCAGCCGCGTCGCTACCGCTGCTACAGATCGTGTTCCCTATCGCCTGGGCGGCCTTCAACTGCTACGGACTGGCCAGGTATCTATCTATCTATCTACTCTAAACCGACGAGCATGTATGAGGAATGTGATGAGAGTGAATGAAGCAAAAGAGGTAAGTCAGGATCGTAGCAAGTGGAAGACCGTGGTCTTTGCCTACCCCTCTGGGAAAAAGGCGTGATTTTATGTATGTATGTAATAATTCAGAAAACTGAGAACTTTAGTCTATTTATACACATACTTAATTAGATAGAGTTAGGAAAAAATAAACGCTGTGATAAAAATATGTATTTAATATGTTTTCTGAAAATTAACATGCATCTGAACAGGAACTAGAAAATACCAATTTTACTCTAGGTTTACTCAGTGTTCCGCTGAATGTCTTCCATCAATGTCTCGAAGTGATCTTGACAAATTACTTGGCAGACACCAGTAACCGACTTATTTGGGAAATTATGCATCGTAATTCCATGTTTAGATACTTGTAAAGAAGTCCAAACCATACCACTGGTGCTTGTACCGTTGTTGGCAGATATTGCAAATTGGTATGTTTTGTCTTCTGGCAAATCTATTACATAATTTATTGTATTTGGCTCCAAAACTATGAAATGTATTCGTCCGTCACATATTTTGGAATGTTTATGCTCACACCAAAACACAGTGTAATTATCTATGTTTTGTATACCAGCCCACGCTAACTTGTGTGTTCCATTTCTATAGGCAAACTTTGTAAAGTGGTCTAATCTTAGTACTTCGGTGTCCTTGTAAGGAGGAATATATATACGACTCGCGTTTGGTGATGATCCATTGTCATTAGTTGACCAAATCTCAATGTTGATGGCTCCCAGGGATGCATCTTCAAGGACAACATAACTCAAGCTCTTTTTGTTATCAGCTAGTATGTCTTTGGGTTCCCTGTGCTTTGATGAGCTACTACTTTATAGGTGAAATTAGCTCCTGTTTCTTCATATTCTTCCAATTGTTTCCAGTAAACATATATGCGCCTTTTATTTTCAAAGGGATTTTGATCAAAAGCTCCTACTACTGTATCTGGTGGTCTTTTAAGCCTCTCACTGGCTGTGTAAAATACTAGGTATGTAAAATCAGACCAAAACTCATCTCTGACAGCTTCTTTGGGTCTAATATATGTATATCCTGACTTCATATTGCATATGAGCATTGAGCATAAGGCAAATCAGTCAGTAGAAACTTGTATGTATTGTTTTTGTAAGGTAGCCTAGATGTATCTACCCTGCGGAAATAAGATGTGTCATCAATTTTAGCTATTTGATATTCTATTCTATGATCAACTCCATGAGGCAAAAAATCAATCATGTTGTTAGGAATATTCCATTGAACATTCCACTATGAGTGCCGTTTTCTAAAACTTTGAGGTTGCTTGGTGAGTCTGGCTTGACAATAGAAAAGTGATCTATCGTGAAATTTTGTTTACTACAGCCAACGAAATTACGCGATTCCAATAGGAAGGAAAACTGTGTATTATTTTGTCTGTATCGAGGATCTCCGTAGGTGGTTCATACACAAAAGCTCTTGGCATCATTTATTTTAGACGAGCACGTAATATTTTCATAATTTTTTCCTCCTTTTATGTGACTTAAGGAATAGTAAGTTACACTGTATCCCATAGGTCTCGTCCAGGTACAATTAAGTAATTCAAGATTATGTGACATGCAGGAAAATTCAGTAACATCCACCGGTTCAGAGTCCACCAACACACGCGAGGGACAAACTTTGTTTGTAACTTTGTTCCGGCAGTAGTACACAAAAACTCCTTTTTCATGCTTCTCTATGTATAGTCGTCTAGTTGTAGTATTCACCTTTTCTGAAGGAGCATAAAGCCCGCCCGTTGCAAACTCGAGGTTGTCGGCGTTGTAACTGTCGTCTTGGCAAAATATCTCCAGCGGTTTTCCATGCGGCACCTTTATCACTCCCTCGGGGTGAACTCCTAGCGATAGGTAATCGATACCTTGACATCGCGATAACACACATGGTAATGATATTACCCACAGCAGAGTTAGGCACAAAGACCACCAACTGCACTTCATATTATTTTAATAATTAGCATCATATCGTTTTTCGTTGCCAATTGTTTCCTTTCTAGTGGCAAAAACAGGAAAATGTTTGTTTGTTTGTATGTAGGGGTCAATATCTAGAACTACTGAACCGATTCTTATAATTCATTCAGTTATAGAAAGCTACACGATCCCTGTGTAACACAGGCTATATTTTATTTTGATAATAATAACATTTCATTTCTGAAAACTCAATATTTGTAAATCAAGTCAGATGAAAAATCGCCGCTTGGCTTAGGTTCTAAGTAACAATTTTCTAATCTGCGAAAACTGCTCGCTAATTTAGTCCGTGGTTTTAACACAGAATAAGTAATTATATTAACCCGATTTAAGAGTTCATTTTTAGGAGAAAAATAATTTTGAAATAAAGACGGTCGAGTGCGAGAGGCCTCGCGCCTTGAGGCTCTCGCGCGCACACGTAACACCGTATTGTTAATTGGTTGTGTTAAACGTCATTTTAGGTAGCCTATCTTTGATTATCAATATTTGGTAAACATCAATAGCACCTCCAGGTTTTTCGGGCTTTTCCCATTTTATTAACGTGTTGGAAATAATTTTTCATGTCTTTATTATTTATTTATTTACGAAAAGTTACACTATTTTTACAGGAGCACCTAATGCAATAGTGTACCATTATCCTTTAAATTATTATTATTATACATATCAAACATTTTATAAGATTAATTTGAATTCAAAGCATAATACCTACTAGTTAAGAAATAACAAACATAAATCATCAATTAATAAATTCAAATTACATAATGTCAAGCCTAATAAAAAGTAAATAGAAAAATTCGTCAATCCATATATGTCAAATATCAAAAATAAAAATTTGCCACAATAAATGCAAATTACATAATGTCCTACCTTATAAAAAATAAAAAAGAAAATAATAATTCGTCAATCAATAATAATGTCAAATAATACAAAAAGTCAAATCTAATTAGAATAGCATAGAATATATAACAACGTCCTGCGACATTCGCTCAGGGGGCAGTAAAAAATATCGACTCTCTCCGCTACTAGATTGAGTGTGTGGATGCAACGCGTTAGAGGTGCCTTATTCAGGAGTTTGGTCCTACCTCTTGGGTCATCCAATAGGGCGGGCCGCCTCCGTCGGTGCACGAACTCATCAGGCACATTCAGCCTTATTCCGCTAAGACGCCTGGGTTCGCGATCATCCCACGTAATATCCTAACCAAATATAGAGCAAGCGCTGCCTCTCTCCTCACCTCCAGCTTGTTTTATCCAACCATGCCTATGACAAACAAGGATGGATACATCAACGGGAAGAATGGATAGACGCCGTATAGTTTCCCATACAGAAATCTGTTGAATTTATTTTGAATACGCTCCACCATTTGACTGTACTTGGCTTCGTGTGGTACCCATACCGCAGCATTAAACTCTAAATGGCTTCTCACCAATGCGTCGTATAGAGTCTTTAGCGCATTCACATTTGTAAAGTTGTTCGTCTGCCGGTGTACAAATCCTAGGGTCTTGAATGCTTTCTTGCAAATGTTAACCACATGTACGCGGAAATGCAACTTTTCGTCCAAACGAACCCCTAAATCCCTCACCGAATCGACTCTCTTCAACTGTGATCCGTTCAATTGGTAATTGTGGTGGAGTGGTGTCTTCGCTCTACTGAACGTTATGATAGAGCATTTACTGACATTGAACTGTAGTTCGTTCATATTAGACCACTCCACAACTCTGTCCACGTCCCGTTGAAGTCGTTCACAGTCCTCTTTGTCCTTGATCGGTAAGAGTAACTTGAGGTCATCCGCGAACAACAAGCATTTCGCATCCTTGACGACTGTAGCGAGATCGTTGATCATGATAATGAACTCTAGCGGTCCAAGATTGCTTCCCTGACCCGTTAAGGTAGAGTAAGGCTCCGATTTACATCCCGCGTAGTTGACGTACTGCTGCCGGTTCTTCATATAGCTCGCGAAGAACTGCAGCAGTTTGGTTTGCAGCCGATCGTCGCCAACTTCTGAAGCAGTATGTCGTTATCGACCAAGTCGAATGCTTTTTTGAAGTCGAAGTAGGCGGCGTCGACTTGCACCCCGGCGTCGACACGCGGTAGCGTGAAGTTCATTGAGTCAAGCAGGTTACTGCAGGTGCTACGAGCCGGTCTGAAACCGTGCTGCGCATCAGACAGCCTTGCCGCCACCTGCTCCTGTATGCTGCGCTGCACAGCCGACTCGAAGACCTTCGCCGCCGTCGACAAAATAGCCACCGGTCTGAATTCGGTCACCTCTGCTCCAGAGCCCAACAAGAGTTATTCCAATACCTAATATTGGAATAACTCTTGTTATCTTCCATCGTGCCGGAAAATGTAACTCCTCGAGGCAACGATTATAAATATACGCGAGCGGTTCGGCCAGAGGCATCCAACAGTCTCTCATTTAATTTGCTAGGGGGTGCAACCCTGGTCTTAAGAAAGATTCCATCTGGAGGACTCCTTTGTGAACAGCTATTGATTGCTGAATTGCACGCGGCCACAGACCATGAGTAATTAGAAAATCCATCGAGTCCTTTCAGTTTAAAACTCCTTCTCACAGAATTTTTATCCTTATCGGGAACTTGATCAGCATCATATTTTTCACTGTAGTTGTAAATGACATATTTTTCTATGATTCCATTTTCTTCTAATGGTGGATCCCATGATATTATAACAGAGTTACTCTCAACATCAGTAATCCTTACATTTCTTGGGCTTGCTGGGGTGTCTTCAGTAGTAGTGACTTCAGTGGAAGCATTATCTATAGGTTTCAATCCATAAATAGTATTTAGAGCTAATGTAAACTGGTAAGTTCTATACGGGTTTAGATCTGTTATATTAACTGCTGTCTGTTTTGGGTCTAGTATACTGACAGTTGAATTGGAGAAAGATGAATCACACACATTAGTAGTGTCTTTGATAGGGCAATAAGTAATATTATAACCAGTTATAATACCTTCTTGCAAGGTACAAGCCATGGTCCAAGTTATCATGACAAATGACTTTCCAGGAACTCCATGATCTAGTTTTACAGGAAACCCATACATTGGAATTCCATCTTTGGAAATATCGCAGGTAGCCCAAACCATTCCACTGGTTTTAGTCTTATTATTGGCCGAAATGGCAAATTGGTATCTGTTTTCTTTTGGCAAATCAATTGCATGGTGTGTTTTATTTGGCTCCAAAATAGTAAAATTCATTCGACCAGAACATATTTTTGTACTATTCTGTTGACACCAAAAAACAGTGTAGTTATCAATGTTATTTATTCCCACCCAAAACAGCTTGTAGGTGCCATTTTCATATGCAAGCTTCGTAAATGATGTTACTCTTAAAGCAACTGTATCTGCGTTAGGAGGGATGTAGAGATGGCTTTTGTTAAGTGATGATCCATTGTCATTAGTTGACCAAATCTCAATGTTGATGGCTCCCAGGGATGCATCTTCAAGGACAACATAACTCAAACTCTTTTTGTTATCAGCTAGTAATGTCTTTGGGGTCCCTGTTCTTTGATGAGCTACTACTTTATAGGTGAAATTAGCTCCTGCTTCTTCATATTCTTCCAATTGTTTCCAGTAAACATATATGCGCCTTTTATTTTCAAAGGGATTTTGATCAAAAGCTCCCATTACTGTATCTGGTGGTCTTTTAGGCCTCTCACTGGCTGTGTAAAATACTAGGTATGTAAAATCAGACCAAAACTCATCTCTGACAGCTTCTGTGGGTCTAATGTATATCCTGACTTTGTATTGCATATGAGCATAGGGCAAGTCAGTCAGTAGAAACTTGTATGTTTTGTTTCGGACAGGTAGTCCAGATGTATCTACCTTGCGGTAAAAAGAATTATTTGTGTTATCAATTTGATCTATTCGATATTCGATTCTATGATTAACTCCATGAGGCAAAAAATCAAACATGTTGATCGGAATATTCCATTTTAGGAGTACACTATGAGAGCCGTTTTCTAAAACTTTGAGGTTGCTTGGCGGATCAGGTTTGACAATAGAATAGTGATCTATCGTGAAATTTTGTTCGTTATAGCCAAATATATTGCCAGATTTAAGTATGAATAAATATTGTTCCATTATTTGTCTGTATCGAGGATAACCATTGGTGGTCAAACTGCATGAGCTCTTTATATCACGTACTTCTGAGCACATCTTTGCTGCATCTTTTCCACCTATGAGGTAACTTAAAGAAAAGTTAATTACACTGTATCCCATGGGTCTCTTCCAGGTACAATTAAGTGAATCAAGATTATGGGATATGCAGGAAAAATCAGTGACATCCATCGGTGCAGAGTCCACCAATACACGCGAGGGACAAACTTTGTTTGTCACTTTGTTCCGGCAGTAGTACACAAAAACTCCTTTTTCATGCTTCTCTATGTATAGTCGTCTAGTTGTAGTATTCACCTTTTCTGAAGGAGCATAAAGCCCGCCCGTTGCAAACTCGAGGTTGTCGGCGTTGTAACTGTCGTCTTGGCAAAATATCTCCAGCGGTTTTCCATGCGGCACCTTTATCACTCCCTCGGGGTGAACTCCTAGCGATAGGTAATCGATACCTTGACATCGCGATAACACACATGGTAATGATATTACCCACAGCAGAGTTAGGCACAAAGGCCACCAACTGCACTTCATATTTTTGATAATGTTTGTTACGGCAGGGCTTCGTCGTACCAAGTGTGTCACAGGCTACACTGCGCATTTATAAATTTTAATAATTAGCATCATATCGGTTTTCGTTGCCAATTATTGTTTCATTTTCCTTTCCAGTGGCAAAAACAGGAAAATGTTTTAGATGCGTAATCTATCGGTTCATTATTGGTCATGTTAATATTATAAAGAGGTATAATGTGTTTGTTTGTATGTAGGGGTCAATATCTAGAACTACTGAACCGATTCTTATAATTCATTCAGTTATAGAAAGCTACACGATCCCTGTGTAACACAGGCTATATTTTATTTTGATAATAATAACATTTCATTTCTGAAAACTCAATATTTGTAAATCAAGTCAGATGAAAAATCGCCGCTTGGCTTAGGTTCTAAGTAACAATTTTCTAATCTGCGACAACTGCTCGCTAATTTAGTCCGTGGTTTTAACACAGAATAAGTAATAATATTAACCCGATTTAAGAGTTCATTTTTAGGAGAAAAATAATTTTGAAATAAAGACGGCCGAGTGCGAGAGGCCTCGCGCCTTGAGGCTCTCGCGCGCACACGTAACACCGTAACACGGGGTTGGAATATCAAGAACTCAAAGTACGAAGTGACAAGTGTCTAGGCAGGAACACACTTAAACACGCGGCCAAAGTTGCGGGCAGATCCGTTAGTATACTATACACGTCAATGAAAACCGCGGTACCAGTAGGTGTAACCAATGTCTAATGAATAATAAAACAAGTAAGAAAAGTTCATCTGTTAATTTATATTTATTTTGTTATATTTACTAATGCTATCCAGCTATGTATCACACTCAATGTATGATGTGATAATACTAATATAACCATACGTATCTTTAATTTTTTTATGTAAGCACTAGTGATATGATCGTGACATCGGCCCTTGATTCCATTCATCGTCGACTAACACATTTAGAACTAGAGACATTTGCGGACACCCAATGTGTTAAAAAACACTACGTCATCCTACATACATTCGCATCATCAGAGAAGCGGTGAAGTTTTTCTGCTGTAAAATCTTATCAATTCATAAAAAGTTACAATAATACAAGCAAATACCGCAAAACCTGCCAACAGTATAAATGTATTTGAAAAACCTTGTTGACTATTGCAAGCCACTGTTATGGGATCACTCCATGCACCAGGATATTCCAAGACCGTCTTCTGGTTTGTTTTAGATTCGTGTTTTTTGATTGTGTCTGCGAATACGTTATGATAATATGTTTCTTCGTAGTTGATTGCTCTAACTTGATACTTTTCTTCTACAGTGCCTTCCTCACAGTCGCTAAGGGAATATTGTAAATTGGTTGTGTTAAACGTCATCTTAGGTTGCCTATCTTTGATTATCAATATTTGGTAAACATCAATAGCTCCTCCAGGTTTTTCGGGCTTTTCCCATTTTATTAATTTGTTGGAAATAATTTTTAATGTATTTAATTTGCTAGGGGGTGCAACCCTGGTCTTAAGAAAGATTCCATCTGGAGGACTCCTTTGTGAACAGCTATTGATTGCTGAATTGCACGCGGCCACAGACCATGAGTAATTAGAAAATCCATCGAGTCCTTTCAGTTTAAAACTCCTTCTCACAGAATTTTTATCCTTATCGGGAACTTGATCAGCATCATATTTTTCACTGTAGTTGTAAATGACATATTTTTCTATGATTCCATTTTCTTCTAATGGTGGATCCCATGATATAATAACAGAGTTACTCTCAACATCAGTAATCCTTACATTTCTTGGGCTTGCTGGGGTGTCTTCAGTAGTAGTGACTTCAGTGGAAGCATTATCTATAGGTTTCAATCCATAAATAGTATTTAGAGCTAATGTAAACTGGTAAGTTCTATATGGGTTTAGATCTGTTATATTAACTGCCGTCTGTTTTGGGTCTAGTATACTGACAGTTGAATTGGAGAAAGATGAATCACACACATTAGTAGTATCTTTGATAGGACAATAAGTAATATTATAACCAGTTATAATACCTTCTTGCAAGGCACAAGCCATGGTCCAAGTTATCATGACAAATGACTTTCCAGGAACTCCATGATCTAGTTTTACAGGAAATCCATACATTGGAATTCCATCTTTGGAAATATCGCAGGTAGCCCAAACCATTCCACTGGTTTTAGTCTTATTATTGGCCGAAATAGCAAATTGGTATCTGTTTTCTTTTGGCAAATCAATTACATGGTGTGTTTTATTTGGCTCCAAAATAGTAAAATTCATTCGACCAGAACATATTTTTGTACTATTCTGTTGACACCAAAAAACAGTGTAGCTATCAATGTTATTTATTCCCACCCATGACAACTTGTAGGTGCCGTTTTCATACGCAAGCTTCGTAAATGATGTTACTCTTAAAGAAACTGTATCTGCGTTAGGAGGGATGTAGAGATGGCTTTTTTTAAGTGATAATCCATTGTCATTAGTTGACCAAATCTCAATGTTGATGGCTCCCAAGGATGCATCTTCAAGGATAACATAACTCAAACTCTTTTTGTTATCAGCTAGTAATGTCTTTGGGTTTCCTGTTCTTTGATGAGCTACAACTTTATAGGTGAAATTAGCTCCTGCTTCTTCATATTCTTCCAATTGTTTCCAGTAAACATATATGCGCCTTTTATTTTCAAAGGGATTTTGATCAAAAGCTCCCACTACTGTATCTGGTGGTCTTTTAGGCCTCTCACTGGCTGTGTAAAATACTAGGTATGTAAAATCAGACCAAAACTCATCTCTGACAGCTTCTTTGGGTCTAATGTATATCCTGACTTCGTATTGCATATGAGCATAGGGCAAATCAGTCAGTAGAAACTTGTATGTTTTGTTTCCGACAGGTAGTCCAGATGTATCTACTCTGTGGAAATAAGATGTGTCATCAATTTTAGCTATTTGATATTCTATTCTATGATCAACTCCATGAGGCAAAAAATCAATCATGTTGTTAGGAATATTCCATTGGAGGAGTACACTATGGGTGCCGTTTTCTAAAACTTTGAGGTTGCTTGGTGCGTCTGGCTTGACAATAGAAAAATGATCTATCGTGAAATTTTGATTACTACAGCCAACGAAATTACACGATTCCAATAGGAAGGAAAACTGTGTATTATTTTGACTGTATCGAGGATCTCCGTTAGTAGTCCATACATTAAAGCTCTTGGCATCATTTATTTTAAGCGGGTACGTAATATTTTCATAATTTTTTCCTCCTTTTATGTAACTTAAGGAATAGTAAGTTACACTGTATCCCATAGGTCTCTTCCAGGTACAATTAAGTAATTCAAGATTATGTGAAATGCAGGAAAATTCAGTGACACCCAACGGTTCAGAGTCCACCAACACACGCGAGGGACAAACTTTGTTTGTAACTTTGTTCCGGCAGTAGTACACAAAAACTCCTTTTTCATGATTCTCTATGTATAGTCGTCTAGTTGTAGTATTCACCTTTTCTGAAGGAGCATAATGCCCGGCTATTGCAAACTCGAGGTCGTCGGCGGTGTAACTGTCGTCTTGGCAAAATATCTCCATCGGGTGTCCATGCGGTACCTTTATCATTCCCTCGGGATGAACTGCTAGCGATAGGTTATCGATGCCTTGACATCGCGAAAACACACAATATGGTAATGATATTAACCATAGTATAGTCAGGCACCAAAACCACAAACTGCACTTCATTATTGATCATTCTAAGCTAAGATCGGTATGTGTGTGTTCTACCGGCTCACAATTAACGACTGTGCGTATAGCTCATAGAATATTACCACAAATGACGACAAAACTGATGACTTATTGTTTTAAAACACAAGGAACAAAAAAAGAGAAACACATTGTGTATGATATGTCCGGAATATTTATTATTATTATTGCATTTGATGCGTAGGTAGGTAACGTAGGTACCTACGTAGATATGTTTCAATCTTGACCAAAGAGATCGGCCGTTCAACGCGGTTGTAGCACGAACATCCTGAGTGTGGGTAATGTATTTTAATAAAATGAGGTTATTATGTATTAACAATGGAGATCACAAGAGTGCGAAGTGACCAACTTTTGTTTTACGGTCGCTCGCACTGTGGACTAGAAATTATGTTTTTTTTTTTCGTTTTAAAATGTATAGATATCGCCTGTGCCTGTACTGGGATCGCCCCGATTTGAGATCTCGCGAGGTCCGGTTAATAAAGGTGCTTGGATGACCTTGTGGCACAATTAAGATAGACTTCAAATCGCACCTTTAGCATGTTCCAACCTAACCATCTTACTTGAATTACATCGTCATTGGAACTTTACCAAATGGGAGCTCACTTTTGGTTTTCTAAAGTTATTTATTTCGATGTATCTCAAAAACCAGTGACCTCTTTCATATGAAACTATTTTGATTTATTTCAGATTTAAGCTACTATCCGAGACGCGTCAAAAGTACATCCGTCCGAAGTCCTGCTCAATATCCGAAGATGCGAGTGACCCTCTCATCCAAGCCCTGAGCGAATCCAACTTGAAACCAGAGAGCCTAAAGTCGTTCTGGAAGACGTTCTTCAATATAGCTACGGGCCGAGAAGATATGGTGGTCCGGACGGCAAACATAGTCCATGTGCTGGGCTCCTTATCGGTGAGTCATTCTTTCGATAACTAAATAACAGTCACATACATAGTCCAGAGGCTTATGTCGGGGCTGCCTACAGGGAGAAGAAACAGTAGAGCACGTAATTTTGCACTGTGCAGCCACGGAAGAGGCCAGGACCACATCGGGTCTGCGGGCCGTGATCGGAAGCGGCTCCCAGACACCGCTGCATACAGGGATACTGAGAGATTGTTACCAACGACCCAAAGTCCTGCTTCGCTATTTTAAGGAGCTGGGCTGGCTGGGGTAGGGTTAGCATAGGGGGACAATGCACAAAACACCCCACATCGGGAAGTCAGTGCAGGTCTAACCACCCCCGATTAGAATTAGAATTAGATAGTCCAGAGGCCCGATTATGGTTAGAGATAATTTATTTTCTCAAAAAGTAATTTATATTTCACTTAGATGAGAAACTTAATATTAGGTACATTTAGAGTGCTTCGAACAAAATGTAGGCTTAAAAAATATAGTAAAGTAGGTAGTTTTAAAAAAAGTTTTGGTCATGCCAATCCCTGACTATCCGCAACAACTCGCATATTAACATCTAGTCTCGAACCGTCGAAGTGAACAATGCATGTTTTCGATGCGTCACAGCGTAAGTTAGGTCAGTAAGACTTTATTGTTTAAGCAATGTTATGTCATTTATTATTCTCTTTAAGATTCCGAAATGTTCATGAGTAACTCACTTCTCACCGTGAGACGTGACAAGTAAATGGTGTGTGACGGCTTGATAGGCGCACTATTTTTGGAATCTAATTAAAAATGTAATCTTGGCATGAGTGTTTCCAAAAATCAATAATTTTTATTGCAGGCATTGTGCTGCGTTGATAAGAAAGGCATACTCTCCTGGCCTAACCCTACTGCGGAGAAGGTTTTCTTTCTTCGCCACTCCAGTCCAGCCTCGAATAGTTCTAGTAAAACTAGTCTTGTCGGCTCTATGGAGCACCAGAGCGAGCAATTGGACCAAATTGGTGACGGCAACCAGAACGAACCGTCCACTATCGCTGAGGTAATGCAATTTTTATCAACCTATCGTGTTACACTACTGGACATTGTCCTGTAGTCACACTTGCATTTGGTATTTTATTGATTATAGGTCTTTATTAATGAAAGTAGCCTATTTATATAAAAATGAATCGCTAAATGTGTTAAAGTGCTAAGCTCAAAACCCGAGAACGACTGGACCAATTTAGCAAATGTTTTTTTTTTGTATTCTTTGAAGTTCTAGGAAGGTTCTTATAAAGAGAAACGTTGTCTTTTTCCCATTACAAACTGTTCCCAGCTGTCAATTCCAAGTTTCAACATTGCATTTAAAAATTGCAAAAATATTACGATCTGTGACAACTACGCACCAATTATACCGTGGCTTTACCACAGAATAATTAATAGTATTTAACGAGGTTTCTGAGTAGGAGCAAATCCATTTCAAAACAAATACGGTTAAGTGCGAGTTGGGCTCGCGCCCGGACGCTTCCGTGCACACGTACTACGGGGTCGTAAAATGAAGATCTCAAGTGTATAGTTCATTTGTTTTTTGTATCCGTGGTCAATATGGCCTCTGCTGTCTAACCCAAACCGCATATACCTACAATAACTTGTTTATTTCAGTCTGTCTCGATGTTGTTCGTTCAATCGTTCATTCTTCTATCTGTGTTCAATATGTCCTCAGTTGCCTAACCCAGCCTAAACCGACGATAACTTGTTCATTCCTTCATTCATTTGACTGGCCTCATAGCTCAGTTGGTAGTATCTCTGCCTTCTGCGCTAGAGGTCGCGGGTTCGTTTCCCGCACTGGACAAACGTTTGTGTGATGAACACAGATGTTTGTTCTGTATCTGGGTGTAAAATATTTATCTTTTATGTATATCAGTCTCTGGTACCCATAGTACAGGCTATGCCTAGTTTGGGATCAGTTGACCGTGTGTGATATGTCCGGAATGTTTTTATTTATTCCAGGTGTTAGACTTAACGCACGACCAGAACGCGCCATTTTGCGTAGAGTTCGACGATCAGAGATGGCGTCAACACTTGTCCCTCCTCAAGCCGCTCGGGCTGGCGGCATTGCTCAACACATGCGCGCCCGCAGCTAGGCACACTTACGCACACTTCTGCGCTCACTTGACATGCGAGGCACACTTCAGGTAAATATTTCATTTTTTTTCTCTCAGTAGTCCCACGGTGGAACCAGTAATAGTCGGAACCAAGAAAGACAGTACATAATAAATAAATCATCATAATTTCAGCCGTTCGACGTCCACTGCTGAACATGGCCTCCCCCACTGACAGAGCAAATTCCTTAGCATGCGGGTTGACGAGCGCAGTTAGAGCTATCGTTGGCTGCTGCCCATCTCCTAGTTATTTTCCCTTAGTCGCCTCTTACGACATCCGCGGATAGGTAGATAGGGAGGGGCCTATTCTTCAGCTGGGGCCACCACGGCCAATAAATAAATATGGTGGACATATCATACACGGTCAACTGATCCCAAACTAGGCATAGCCTGTACTATGGGTACCAGACACTGATATATATAATAGATAAATATACACCCAGACACAGAAAAAACATCTGTGCTAATCACACAAATGTTTGTCCAGTGCGGGAATCGAACCCGCGACCTCTAGCGCAAAAGACAGAGTTACTACCAACTGAGCTATAAGGCCCGTTCACATGTTCTCTAACTTTGCTATAAAAACGTTTCTCAGCGAAGATCTAGTTCCTGTGACGAACAGGCGATGCCTGTGCGAGTTGGCCAAGCAGATCGGCTTCAACGATGCGGTCGCAGAGTCATACAAAGTGCAAGACTGCCTGGCAGTGTTCAGGCATTTGGTGAGATATTGAACCTTATTACATTGTTACTAGTGTTCGCCCCGAACTGAGATCTCGTTGTCTGGTTAAAGTTGGTGCTTCGATGTTCGTTGAGGCACAAATAAGATGTACTTTGAAAATCGCATGTTTAGCATATTTTTCTAATATTGTCTTTGATAATATACAATCTTACCTAAACTACAAAGTCATTGAAACTTTACCTAATAGAAGTTCACGTTATATTAGTTAATATACAATTCTTGGGATAATATTCTTGAGCCTATATTTGTGACAGGGTTGACCTGAATGTATGTTTGTTCGTAAAAAAAAACCAGCATTCCTATCGAGTTTTGATGACAACTCAATATAATAAGCTTTTCCACAGAACACCTCACCTCAGCAAATAACAGTAATTATGTAATTAAAGCTAAAGCGTATTTATTTTTTATATAAGTCTGTCATTTTTGCAGCAAGCGGACACAATCCGTCGCGAGACTAAATTCGTCCGCTCGCTTCAGCTGAGCACGCGCGTGAAGGTTCCGCTGCCGCACATGCTCGCCGTGCTTGTTAGCGAACGAGCACACCAGCTACAAATGCTCACTCAAGTAAGTCATCCGTCTGGACTGCCCTCGATCCCTCCGAGTAAAATGAGTAAAAGGTCGAGTAAAAAGTACCTCATAATTTTAACCCCCTACTTTGCCCCCTATAGGGATGATTTTGCATAAATTTTGAAACACGTATTTCTTTATTTCTTACGAAAAGCCTAAATAATAATTTTCAAATCCCTCTATCCCAGGTTTAATTACGTGATTTTTCCCTTATTGAATTTATTTACGTGAATTGACTCCCAGATTACCCTGTATCAAACTCCGTCCAATGAGGTTGTATGACGCACTGCCTTGCTAAAATAGAGAAAACTTTGTCCAAATATAGCTTTACAAAAATAGACTTTACTGGACTTGGTTTTAGGTTTAATTTAGCTTACTGTCCAGTCAGGGAGTCCTCGATCATGTTTGATAGTAATCTTCGAGTACAGCTTTACAAAAATAGACATTACCCTGCTTGGTTAAAAGTTTAATTTGGCTTTCTGTGTCAGGGAGTCTTCGTAGATGTTAACTATGTATGTGTGTTCCAGGGTACAGCGGACATAGTCCTCGACTCGTGCGTGGACTATTGGAACGGGAAGGACTTGTCGCAGATTTCGCCGTCCGACCGCAAGAAGATTATTGACTTCTATCAGCGGAACTCGCTCACCGCTTATTGTACAGCATTCGCTTATAAGTAAGGCATCCCACCGAATATAAGATTGGTTTAAATCATTTATCGAGCGACCGAAGCGAGCGTAAATGTCTGAAACAACTTGGACGAATCAGCGTGCAGTTTAAGTTTGTATGATAATTCACTTCACGCTAAATCACGGGTGTTTTTTTGTTTTTGATATTTTAAGAATACTTGTAGCTACCATCCAGGAAAAGTATTTTAATAAATATTTAATAAACATAATATAAGAAAGTCAATTAAAAGTTTTCACAACCAAGATAAGAAATGAGAAAGTAAAAAATCACTTATAATGTGTTAACATAGTTACATAGTTTAGTAATACTGAGTGGCTCGCTTCGCTCACCAGTATCGCCTTACGCTTAGATGGGTATGATGTGACAACTCTTTATATAAGTCTATATTCCAAGTTTCAACGAAATCTGTTGAACCGTTACGGCATGATTGAATAACAAACTTCCAAACCTACTCACAAACTTTTGCATTTATAATATTAGTAGGATACATCTTAGTACAGGCGACTACATGGTCTATTATAGCTGAAACCGTCTAATTTCAGACCCCTGACTAGCGGCATATCTCCGACCCTTGCCCCCTTGTACCTGGAGTTACCGGCAGACAGTCGGCAGCTGTATGCGCCGCATTCACAAACGTGGGCCGATGCGCCGGCGCTGCATTTCCATTCAACTGGTAAACGACATCCGTAACAGAGTTCTGATGATGATGATGAGATTCCTTCCTTACTTGCTTGTCGTGTCACGGGTTCTTTCTTGGCCATCCTGCATTAGGTCAGGTAGTTTTTTAAGTACAAAATAGGCTAACGTTTGACCACCGTCTCATCTGACGTTTAGTGACGATGTGGTCGACGGTGTAGCACGTTTGCCTAGAAGAAACTTCGCTCTTGAAGACGCCCAAATTTAAGTATTCGGAAACATAGACGCCGGCAGTGAGTTCCACTCTTTGGCTTTTCGCATAATGAAGTTTAAAGTAAAGCGCTCGGTTCGGCTAGGTTGCATCATCGGACTAAATCATCGCACTACTGATACGAGAGGTTGCTGTTCCCCAACCGGGTTTATGTTTGAAACAAAAATGTAAACAATAAACAATTTGATTTGATTTGGTTGTATGTCAGCCAACCTAAATAGATTCCCTTTACATACAATTAAAAAAATTACGCCTCTTTCCCAGAGCGGTAGGCAGGGAGGCTTACCACTTGCTACGATCCTGACATACCTCCTTTGATACCTTATTAAGCTTTCATATTAACGTAACATCACATTTCAGATTCTTTGCTATTCAATGAAGTGACCGACGAAGAAGTGAAAGATGCAGAAGGCTATTTTGACATGCAATGTAATCAGGTTTGTCTGAACTTTTATGGTGTACTACCTTTGGCTGCGGTGGCCCCGGCTGAAGAGTAGGCCCCTCCATATCTACCTATCCGCGGATGTCGTAAGATCGATAAGAAGTGACTAAGATAAAAAAGCTAGGGGATGGGCAGCAGCGTCCCCTGTTTGCACAAAGATAGCTCTAAGTGCGCTCGCCATCCCACCTGCCCAGCGTGGTGAGTATTGGCAAATTCCCCCCACATGATAGAAAGTCACTCCGGAAATCTGTGGGGGAGGCCGATGTTCAGCAGCGGACTTCAAACGGCTGGAATGATGATGATGATCACTTTTGAATCAGGGTAGGTCTTTATTCAAATCTATGGGGCAGGCCTACGTTAAGCAGTGGGACGTCCTACGGCTGAAATTATGATGATGAAAGAAAGGCCGAATGAAAATGACGTTTATTTGTCTCACAAAATCTATACATTATGTAACATCTCAATAAAAATCTACTTAGACGTGATTTGAACCCGCAACCTTCCCCTTGATACGGACTTAATCTATTGCTGCACGACCGGGGTCGAACCCACGACCTGTGGATCGGAAGGTGATGTGACGTTAAGATAGAAACGTTTATAACTTTTGCAGGTGTTCATAGGCATGGTGACGATGCAATACCAGGCTCAGAGCGACATGGTGGAGCTGATAGAGAGGCTGGAGCGTGCGTGCATTCGCTTCGTGCACTTCAGCAAGGAGAACGAGCTGCGGTCGCGGGTGTTCAGCGAGAAAATGGGGTTGGAGTCTGGCTGGAACTGCCACATATCGCTGATGAGTGAGGATCCGCCCAGGTGAGCTGACTGTACAAACCTATTTAGATAAAACAAAGTCGTTAATATTTTTATAGTGATATCCCCCACTTCTTCTTCTTGTCGTGTCACTGATTTTTTCTTGGTCATCCTGTCTTTGGTCAGTGACCAAGTTGAGGTATGGTGGCCCTGAAAAAAGCCTATGACCGTCGATGAAAGAATCAGTGTAGTAAAAGGATTAAAGTGCGCCTCTTAGAGGCTCCTTTCGTGCACAATATAATAAGGGAATACTATGATTTTTATAATATCCCAATTAGTTGGTTAGATCATCCATGTATTTAGGGGAAGTTTGGGGGTCAAATCCCGTCGGAGTCGATATTTATAAATTAGTTCGTCGTTAGTCGGGTTAGTTACACCATTTATTACTGGAGACCAGGAGATCTGGGAGGATGGTCTAGCATTCCGAGGGATGATGATGATGATGTCGTGATTCCTTTTATAAGGACTTTAGAGTTCAACTAGGTTACGCGATGTTCATTCAGCGCGTTTCTTATTGGTGAACCCGAAATGAGGTCAAATATGGAATGAAAAGGGGAGATAACCTTTTCCCACAAACGTCTTTGTGGTCGTTTGTTACGTTACTAGCAAAAACGTTTGTTAAATATAGTAATGTAAAAACCCGGGTGATAATTATTTTACAATAATGCTTATTGGCTGTGTGACATTAACAAAATTTTAACAGTATAAATGTTTTGAATAACATCAGAAACCATTTAATTCAAAAGTATAATGTCACTCATAATTTTAGTTAAAAAAAAAATTCTTAATTAAGCTACACTAATTGAAGTTTTTTTAACAGTGTTAATGAGTGGTACTACTTGCTGAGTGATCAAACTTAAGGGCTACAACCTAGATCTATTCACGCCTAAAACCCATAACTTGGGAGGAATAAGTAATGGAGCTTGAGAAAATTAAATTGTCCTAAAATCTTAACTATACTCCAAAACGTATACAAGCTGATCATAACATGTATACTATTAAAAAAGGGGGTTATTCTATTGGAAAACTTCATACAAAAAACATGCAAAAATCTGTTTTGGGGTCAAATCAGTTCAAACTCAATGAATCAGCTGTCAGCTGTCAGCTTTAGGTAGCAGTCTTACAGGCGAACTTCTCGTTCTTTTAGTTTTGAGTTTTAAAGATGATATATACCAAAAACAGTTAATTTATGAAAGTTTGGGAATTTTGTTTATTCATTTTTAATTTTTTGTTAATCAAAATATTGATCATCCTTTTCGGGATGAAATACATGTTATGAATCAACTTTTATAGTATGGGGCATTTTCGGTCTTACTGTACAGTCGCCTGCAATAAGATTTATACATTCCACAATTTTAAAAATGACGCCACAATTGCTACTTTAATGATGTACACAGCAATAACTAGAAAATTGTTTACCTACCATCAACTTGTGCCATTTTCAACATAACCGTGTACCTATCATCTTCATAATCTGTATTGTGGTATCATTTTCAAAATTATAAAGTGTGTACGTCTTATTGCAGGCGACTGTACCAATTTCGCCAATGGATTCAACCCTAGTGTATTCCTAAAGTTTGATCCTGTACCACCAATCACATTGCATATTTTAGGTACTGTACTGGCATAGTTTCGATGTTGCATTTATGTTTTCAAATCTCGATGTGTAGAAGAATCGTCGATGTCATTAGATTTTCTAAATTTGCTGTCCCTAATATCTCCACCTATTTTTTTTAAATTGTATTATAGTGTATTATTTCCTCAAATATAAATTAAAATATATTTTCTGTATGAACTTTATTTATAGAAATGAAACTGACCTAATCACTTCATGGCGTTATGCATTATTATAACAATTTTCCTTGCCAATTCAACAAACAAACCAATTCTCAGTAATTATGAACAAAGCATATTTGTCCTTTTAAGGAACACGCAATGTGAAATCATTGAATGAAATTTGTTTTAAATATTTTAATCAATTTAGAGCTTAATGTGGGAAAGCTTAAAAAAGGCCTAGCACCAAAACAAACACATTATAAATACTAAATTGTTGGCAGTGACACTTAATACGCCTAGCCTAAACGGCATCTAGAAAGGCTTAAAATTCACAGGAGCGCTAGCTAATGTATCTGTCAAGTGCCTTTCTTTATAAAACCGCTATGCCGGTAAATTAATTATTTCAATGCACTAAAATGTAGCCGTCCCTTCTTTTTCTTCACTGTCAAATTTATTTAGCTTAGATAAATGCAACAATAGAATCGACACCAAGGTCAGAGTTGCCGGTTTCCGAACCAAGAACAGGCGCAGCAAACCAGTCCATTATACGCAAAAGTGTTGAGTACGGGCTTAGTGACGCATGGGTATTGTCGACAGCAAGGGTGCCTCCCCGCTGTCCTCTCAGACACTGCCGAAGACTGCTGTCGCTAGGGACACCGATACTTACTCGCCCGCGCACGCCTTTCATAGGTTTGTTCTCAAGCTCTATCTCATTCTTTCACTCCTTCGCTTGTCACATCTTTGTCTGTTACTATGCCTTAAGCCGTGCGTTATGTCTTCTAAAATGTATATTTAAATGATCCTTACGTCTTCTGAATAAAGCTAATTTTGGGTTTGACTTTTAGGAGCTTCCGATATCGTTGAGCTGGCACACCCCCAAATGTCAAACACAAAATTGTCTTTGTTCAGTAGAGGTAAGGATCATATTTGTACTGTATAAGGCGCGGTCTACATCTTATGCCAACTTTTCATTGCTTACTAAGACAGAGATGTGATATTTCATTTGCTATTTTAATATTTCTTTCATTATGTTGACTTATTTGTGGTCGTCTTAGAATGATAATTCTTTAAGCCTAATGCAGACCGACTGAACGTGGAGCGAATTCGTATACTAACTCATAGATGTTTCTGATCCGTTTAGTCAGTCTGAATGAAGCTTTATACCTATGTGGGCTTTGCACTGTATTTTTGGCAGAGATTTTGTTTTTTATAACTCTAGAAAATGTTCGGGCATGTGGTTTGGATGGAATGTCTAATTGCTTTTCCTCACAAAATAATTTAATAATTTTATGCTAGTTTAACTGATAAACAAATATATCCATTAATTGTAGCATTATTTAAGCCGTATTCAAACGGCGTGCGATATATCATCTAAAGATTACTTTAAAATGATCCTTACGTCTTCTGAATAAAAATAATTTTGAGTTTGAATTTTAGGAGCTTGCGATATCTTTGCGATTATTTTGAAACGAATTTTATATGACATATCAAGGACATATCGCATGCCGTTTGGCCATGGCTTAAAGATAACCTAATTTGACAGCACATAATGTCCTTTTCTAATAGACTGAAATAAAAAGAATAGATTTAGAAAATATGAAATATCGCTGCAAAGTGCGGCCATATGAAACTAAAGTGAAGCAAATATTTAGTAGGTTTATCATATAGAGTCAGTATGTGGACATTAGATAAGAACAACAGTACAGTAAAAAGTAGTTTAGTTGAAAACGCTACTAATTCAAGGTTCAAATGTACTATCACCAAAAGTTCCGCCTTACCACACTAAGGCCGTTCCACCGGCGCCGCCGCCGTAACCGAGAACAAACGGCGCCGGCCTAAGGTTGTATTTTGTTTTTGGTAGCAACTGAACTACAGACTATAGTAATCAAAGTCATGAAATAAATGGTTCACCCTCAAAGGATCACAGTGAATAAAGAAATGGGCCGGACAGGCTTACTTAGCCGTGGCAACAGTTTCAGAGGTGGATTATTTGGTGATAGTAAAATTGGTTCATAGAAATTGTCATTTCTGAGCACGTTCCTGACCAAGTTCCCATATTTTTAAATATATCAAAGAGGAATATTTTCTGTAGTGCTTTTTAAACGCTTACAATGCAGTAGTCTACCTTTACATATCCCCATTCACAATATCCAACTGTCTTTCTTCTTAATGCGGATAAGAAAGGAATAGTGATGCATTGGGACGTGCAAAGACAATGTATAAATACTTGGATGCATCTTGTTGTTTGAAATCTTGCACATTTTGGCTGCTAATTGTTATCTTCAACTCTGATCAAACTAGCGCATGTTTTTTCGCAGTTTTTTCTTGTATTCAGAACGTACGAACTTTGTTCGACAGTAGAGAACGTATTTGTTTAGTACAAAAGCCATGTCACCGTAATACATTGACTGATACATTGCGTACTTGCTATGCGGTGCGTTTGCAGGGTAAGCTTACATACCCGTAATGTATAGCTATTTGGTATCCAATAGCGGCCTCAGCCTTTCTAACTTGTACTAGGTTGGGCTGTTCTGTGCTCAGTTCCTTTCTTCTCCGCATTGGTAAGGTAGCTTAGGCCTGTTCCACACATTGAAAGAAAACAAAATGAAAGCGTTGGTTTATGGTATGCGAGAATCACAAGCTTCACGGAAGTCAGAGTCGCACTGAAGTGCTTCGTAGCCCTCATCACATTATACAGGTTGTTCCGGAATTGTATAGTAAGCCAAAAGAGGCTTATTCTATAAATATCTTTTGGAAATGCTACTTTTTTCCATCAAAAAATAACTGCTGTACTGTTTTGGGTTCACATCAGTTCAAACTCAATTTATCAGCTGTTTTAGTTAGCAATTACCAAAAATAGCTGGCTTAAAAGTGGTAAAAAAAAAACAAAAACAAAAGTACGGTAATTTTATTTTATTTTTATGTAGAATGGGCCGCTTTCGAGTTAGTATATTAATTACGGAAGACCTTGTATTGATACGCGCGACAGACGTCAACGTATGAGTGAAACAGACCTGACCTTCATCAAAATAATAAATTAATTGTGTTTAGTACCAACATGACTTCGTCAAAAGCTCTGTCGATGTCTGCGCCAGGCTCCATCAACCTGGACCACACTACTGTGAAGTTTGACAGCGAGGTCAAGAAGGCGCGGCACTCTATTACAACACACACTGGGCTGAAGGTAAATTGGTTTGAACAATTCAATGCAACCCAAGATTTCGACACGCATTTTCGCTAGAATCTTTTAGAATGACACTGTATTCGAAAACCTTTCAGTGTTATATTTTTGATTGCTTGTTCTAAAACATAAGCCCAAATGTGGTTTAATTACTCCCTTGCTGCGAGGAAGACAAAATGCAGCTAATAGACACGTCATATCGTGTGTCCAACACTATTATATTTTTAGTATCTTTTCGACATCAAGATTACTACCTAAACAGCTGAATAACTGAGTATGAACTGATTTGACCCCAAAACGGCAGATTTTTGCATAGAGTTGAATTTCCTAGAACAATTGCTAATTGGGTGTAGAATATAAGCCCCTTTTGAGATAGCATATTTTTCATCCCATCTATTCGATAAGGACGACTTGGTTCGCCTTTAAGTGCACCCAAAGGTGGTGTTTTCTATAAGAAACTTTTAGCGGGCGGGAATGAGTTTTCCTGCCCGCTCCTCTTTATAAGTGCGCCGCAATGTTCTTTGCCGCGCACTTTTTGAACTTGGAACATCTTAGTTTTCAGCGGCAAAGAAATCGAACGCAAATATTGTTTGAATAAAGACTGGCTGGTACGACGGCCCATAGTCGCGCCGCCGCCAGCTGATAAAAAAATAAATAAAATATTTTATTTTCTCATAGTGGGTGATGAAAAGTAGAGTGTATCACTCAGCCGCAAAATATATTTTTGGCTCGGGCGACGTACTTTGAATCTCTCGCTACGTTCGGGGTTCTACTCTAGAATCCCTCACTTCGCTCTGGATTCAAAAAAGCGCGCTCGCCGTAAAAATATTATTTTGCTTCCTTATAATACAATCTACTATAAAATCACCCTTATAAACATTCATACATAAAAATAAAAATTATAAACAATATTTCATTTACAGCGAGGCAGCGTAGCCACAACCCACCCATCAGCGGACTCGTTACTCGACGAGGAAGAGGACGAAGGGGAGGATTCTCCAGTGGACGGATGCCGCTCTCTGTCCTGTCTCACTGATTCGACGGACCATTCCGCGCCCGTCAATTTCGACATGAGCAATCGAGTAAGCTTCTTATAAAATATTTTTTTCCTTTCTTGACTTTGAAGTGAAGCAACACTTCCCCTCAACGGTTTAATGCCTCCCAGTGGCAAGAGAACGCGCCGGGTCTCGGGTTCCCTCTCGCGTGAGAGAGAGAGAGAGAGATCTCGGGTTTTACGTCACGGGAATGGCCGTTTTTTTTGCGCCACTTCACATTTCACTTGAAATTGGATAACATTAAATTAATAGGCCATTTTCAGGGCCACCATACCTCACCCTGGTCACTGACCTAATACAGCATGACCAAGAAATAATCAGTGACAAGACAAGAAGAAGAAGAAGAACATTAAATTTAAATGATACCCAAAATTTTCGAACCAGCGGGATTCGAACCCACATCTTCGCTTTGTTTCGGAAATGCTGGTTCGAAAATTTTGGTTATCATTTAAATTTAAGCTATATAAACCTATCATCATTATCATCAGTCTGTAGAAGTCCACTGCTGAACATAGGCCTCTCCAACGAGTTCCACGACGAACGGTCTTGAGCCTTTTCAATCCACCGACTTCCCGCAGCCTTCATAATGTGGTCGGTCCATCGGTCATTCTAACACCGCGTCGCCCGGTTCGTGGTCGCCATTCGAGAACCTATATATTAGTGTGGTTATGGTGATACTAATATTTCATTTTGGTGGGCACCTGAGGTTTATCATAGTTATAGGTAGTTAGTAAAATGGACTTTACTCAGTGGTTATAAGAATAATTTTGAAATAAAGTTGAATATTTCTTTCTTTTTACAGGCTAAGTTACCGCGCGGCATAGAGAACATCCGTCCGCACATAGAGCAGGTTGACAACGTGCCGCTTCTAGTATCGCTGTTCACTGACTGCGGAGCGCGATCCGTTCGCGAAATGATACAAATTATGCAGGTACTGATGAACGAATGATGCATGAATGAATGAAAATACTTTATTGTAACCCAAAAAAAAAATACAAACAAAAAAAACATAAACTAAAGACCACAAACATCCAAACATACTTAAAAACTTTCTCATTTAATATAAATAATAATACTAGCCTGCGCCCACGGCTTCGCTCGCGTGGTACATAGATAAAAATGCTTATGAACTATTCCAGACTATAATCTTTGTGCCAAATTTCATCCAGATCCGGGCAGCCGTTCTGGCGTGTGTTTGTCTAACAAACATCCATCCATCCATCCAAACTTACGCATTTATAATAGAACTAGCTTCCGCCCGCGGCGCATCTCTCGCGCCTACCTACATAAAAAACCTATATGCTATTCTAGGTAAAGAACTCTATATATTCCATGTTTCAATGTAATCGGTTGAGCCGTTACGGCGTGATCAATCAAATAAGAAACATCCTCACAAACTTAGCATTTATCATATTAGTAGGATAGGTTAGGATTAGTAGGACTGTTGCCATGATAATACCTAATAAGTAAACTTTGAGACGGGGCGAGTAACCGTGCGACGTTCAAAGGGGGAAGATTCTTAAATTATTTAAAAAAAAATGTTTACTTTGACAGGATTACGGTGAAGTGGTGTGCGTAATGGGGTCAGCTGCGAACTGCTCCAACATGGAGATATTTATGCAAGCTGATGCAAGGTAAGGCCCTCTTCCGATGGATCTTAGTAATGGTCAAGTTTGGATGCGATTAGTTCCTAATATTGCTCATCCAAACGCCTCAACTTCACATTTGACAAAATCCGTCGGCAGAACTGTAATATGAATTCAGTAAATGCTAGCTCCCTTACTTATAAACGCTATTTAAAGGAGATGTTTCATAAATGTATGAAGCTTGGTACTGCACTGTGTACAATGCTCTAAAATATAGCTAAGCATTTAAGTAAACGTTTTAAATTGCTTATTTTCTTATTGACTTCATTTTATGGTACTTCAAGATTTTCTTCGTTACAGAGGACAACACAGAGCTCCAAAAATATAGCCTTATACATCAAACTAAACAACAACGACATGCAAAATATGTCAAACGTCGATTACAAACTAACATGGCGGCCCTCAAATAGTGTTCACTTAGAAAAAACATGCCAGAATATTTTTTTCTTGTAGGTACCATTGTATTTGCCTACAAATTAATGAAATTGTATTTTTCTTAGTCTCCAATTTTTTCTGTTTTTTTTTCTATGTAGTGTACATGATTTAATACCCAGGATGAAACATCTCCTCTAAGCAATGCAAAAGAACATATTTCTGTCTCTGTTTGTCATTATGCAATAGTAAGAGATGGCAATACTTTAAGCAATTATTTATCTTTTGACATAATTAATTTTATAAGGCCATAGTTCTTTTATTTGGCATACCTTGCATATTTTCTTCATAGCCATTAGTCAAGCAATTTTTTTTTTAATATGATTTAATCATTCCTAACATTTTCCTATGTTACAATCTTTTCCTGTAAACATAATCAGTCTTTATCGGTCCGATTTTGTATCACCGCACCGCTTCATTCTTTTGTTTAGTATTAGAAAAGGTGAGAGTTATCGAGCCGTTAAAGTTAGTTAGTAATTATGAATAAGGATGTTTTTTTCAACATTTTTCTTTTTAGCGTTGCTGTAGAGCCATTATATCCAGTGCTATGTCAAAAAATGCCCCCGTACAAAGTGCCCGATTCGTGCATGGGACCTATAGACTTGGCGAGAGCGCTCAATTCGGTACCTTGTTCCTTATCGGTAAGTTTTATTTTTGAGTAGCACGTTGTATGTTTGCATGTTTTATTATATTTCCAAATTCGTCAACTCGTCCCAAACTGTGCTAGTTCTTCGGGACGAGTTAACGAAGTACTATAATGGCTGTAAAAAGTTTTGTAAAAAGTGGCTCGGGCCAAGATATGGCTACCGTCTGGTATTATATAGTCTTTGTTATGGCTTAGCCAAACTTTATTCAGTGTCCGAATGCTATATCCAAAATTACCTGTACAGTGTTATACAGCTGTTACAGGCTAAAATATCGGCTTTGGTTTCACACTAATCATGATTTTTAAAATATTTTTACACGCTGCTCATAGTTGCAAAATAAATGGCAAAATCAACCTTACACCAACTACTGCAGGGAACAGGTATGTCAGTTGTAGATTTATGTTTTCTCAATCTCTAAGGAACTTGTCGTGTTGGCTAAAATGCTTTTACTATTTTATAACAAAAATAGAACATTTATTATTCTTTAATTAGTGCATATTCGTTATTTACAGCGTTTTTTTTTTTCATATTAAATTAATTTCTATATCTGGTTTTGTTTCTGTTTTATGGTCTAGCAATTTATGTGTGATGTATACGTAATGTCACTTAATATTATGTTAATTGTATTTTTGTTTTCGTCGTTGGACTTTATGTTGTCTGTATAATCTGTGCTTTATCAACTTTTTGTCGATTACGTACGAAATGATCTTCTGGTACACATACATCATCATTAGCCTGATGAAGTCTACTGCTTTGCCTCCCCCAAAGAGTGTCATGACGTACAGTCTTGAGCCTTTTCCATCCACCCACTTCCCGCAACCTTCACAATGTCGTCGGTCCATCGGATGGGGGGGCCTTCCTACACTGCGTCGTCCGGTTGGTTGTCGCCATTCGAGAACTTACACATACAAAGAATAATATATATATATTTTTTTTAAATGAAATCTTTTATTTACACAAAGAAACTTAAAACTAATACAAGTTAATATTTACAAAATACACAAGAAACAGTTGAGCCATCTAAAGACCGTTACAAACGATCTATAGATAGCTCAACTGATCCAGATCACTACCAGTCGGAAGCGTCCCCAAGACGCTGGCGGAATTGCCACGCTGGATGGCAATGCTAATGCGCTGGGAATAATAATTATATTTGATGTTCAGATGACACGAGACGCTGATGTCTCCCTATTTACGCTGATAACAATGTCGCGGCACTTCATGATGTGTGTATGGAACAGTACACAGTTTTGGATGTGCAGCGTTTGCTTCATCGCGCTGATCCAGGTGTGTTTCATTCAATTCTTCGTATATTTACAGCAGATTTTTTATGACGTAGTGAAAGTGAGCACTGGTGGAGTATCCTTCCAGAAAATGTATGTGCTCTATACTATGCTCTATAACGGTGAGGAAAAATATCGTGAGGAAGAGGAACAGGATCACTTTGTTGTCCCTCTGTCTGTCTTTCTGTCCGTCTGTCTGTCAAGACCCTTTTTCTCAAAAAATACTAAAGGTACTAAAGGTAGGTTCAACTTGAAATTTATAGCAACTATTAGGGTCCGTGAGTGCCGTATAAAAATGTTTCTAGCTCAATGCATTAAAAAGATATGGTAATGAATGTCAAAATTTTGTATGGAAATGTCAAAAATCAATAATCTCTAGGGTACCTCACAATTCTGAAATTTGGAATGTTTTGGAATGTTTGGAGCTTTTGAGTCATTAATAAAAGAAAAAGCCTTAAATTGAGGATTTTTTATGTTTAAACCCCAAAAATTATTACGAGACCAAGCTATATTTGAGGTCAATATCATACAATGAACTACGTGAGCGACCGCAAAATATAAGTTTCTCACTTCCTACACCTCCCTCCCCTTAGGGCGCGAGTTGTTGCACATGACCGGCTGTTTTTTATATTTATTTATAGTATATTTATTTATAGTATATTTACTTAATATTTATTTATAAGTATATTTACTTAATATTTATTTATAAGTATATTTACTTAATATTTATTTATAGTATATTTAATTTTTAATACTTAATTTTTATTTTGGTTTTGATTTTAATTTGGATTCTGATTTTAATTTAGATTTTAATTTTGCATATTTTATTTTGATTGTAATTTTATTTTTAAACTATCATTTTGGACCCAATGAATAAAGTCAAAGGTTTTTATTTCAATAAAATCACTAGGATCACTTTGAAACGTCTTAGAAACTAGGTGCAGCTACGCCTGTTCCTCGCGACCAAGCCTTGAAGAATCAGGCAACAAACACGGCTTGGTGCCTATCATTTTTTATCGATGATCCTTGTTCACAAAATGGAATTTAGAGCTTCAGTGTGGTGCCGATCGAACTATGTGAGGGTCAAAAGAAAAATAATCTAATTATAATCTCTAATAAATAAGAGCTTAAACAAATGTGAAAAAAAGACAAATGTGCGCTTCTTCTTGCACATGACTTTTGCTGTTTTTTATTTTTGTTTATAATAATAATAAACAATCATTGAGTAAACCAGTGTACAATTACAAAATGAAGCCCTGACTCCTATACTAGAGTTACCTGTATGTCGGAGTCAGTTCCTTCCCAAAAATGGTACTAAACTAAATGGTTAACGTAGACAATAGTGTGTTGAGTAGGTACGAACCTACTAAATATTCTTAAATTCTGTGTACCTATTATAATTATATACGCTATAGTATCTGTATGTGTTTATATAAATGTCACTATATGTATTATATATATATGTGATTATCTTGATTTATCTATTTAATATACCTACTTTATTCTGTTTATAGTAAATAATTTTCTTCATAATTTAAGATACACCATCTTGCCCCTTCTCTAATCTTTTCAGTCCAGTTCATCCTAAGGTTGCCTGGCAGAGATCGCTCTTAACGATAAGGCCGCCCATTGTATTGCCGTGTAAATTTGTAATTGTGATCTTATGTATTATTTCCGTGTGGTGATCAATAAAGTGTTATCTATCTATCTAAATAGGTAGGAACCAAGTAACTTTATAGTGAGTCCACAATCTGTGGTCGGGTGTGGTCGCAGGTGGGGTCGCTGTGCGGGTTCCTGCCGCTGGCGCTGAGCGCGGGCGGCGCGGTGTGGTGCGCGGTGACGGCGTGCCCGCTGCTGGCGCACGCGCTCGCGTTCGCGCCGCTCGACGCCGGCGTCATGCAGCGCGCCGCCTCGCGCGCCGTGCGCCCCCTGCGCGCCAAGGTACTCCTCTCTCTCTCCTGTGTCACGCACAGATAGATAGATCAAAAATATATTACCCTCTACAGACACACACAATTCAAAGTCAAAAGGCATTTATTTCAATAAAATCACTAGGATCACTTTGAAACGTCTTAGAAACTAGGTGAATTAACCAGGGAGTGAAAGCGGTAGAGGTTATAGGTACTGGTACCGTTAAAACATTTCGGTAACATTATGCTATACCGGTGGGGCATTACGGTACCGTTATTTTATACCGGTAGATTTCGGTACCGTAATTTTGAGCCGCGGCTAGTTCGCTAGGACGGTCGCGCCGCGGTGGCGGGGTGACGGCGTTTCATCAAAGAAAACCTTTATAAACCTTTATTTATTTCGGTTATAGGTACCGGTAGCGAAATAAATCTAAATGAACTGCGAAGCCAGATTTTCCGGTACCGTTATATTTATCGGTAGAGAAATATTCGGGTAACCGGAATTTATAGGTATGACGTCATATCGTTATTTAAAGGTACCTTTATATTCCGGTTATTCAGTCCCTGCAATTAACATTCTTCTTTATTATTTATTGTACACAGAAAACACATACAAAAAACAAACTAAATGAAAGGACATGTACAAAGGCGAGCTTAACCCTAAAAAGAGTTAACTATGAGACTAAAACCTATGAGACTATAGATAGGTGGTTATAGAGGTAGAGTTCGTGTACAGGACCAATGAATAAATAATAATAGATGTATAAACAAACTATTCTAACATAATATAACATTTCAAACAAAATTACAAAAGTAAATAAACAAAATTAAAAAATGGAAGTAACAGTAGGTAGGTAAGTAAGTTACAGGTCACTGATGTGTTCCACTGGTGCCTGTTTGGTCACTCATGTCTTACAGGTGTGTCAACTGTATGGGGCATACATTTGTAAATTTTCCTAGTTTATACGACGATTCAAAATAATCTGGGATATTACTTACTGTAACACGCGTGTGTTCCACATGTTTCTTAACAATGTGGGGCACAGATGTGTCCCACAGGTGGGTCCGAAGAAGAACTTGGTCATTTCGCAAAGTTCTTAAAGTATTTTGCATTTTTTGCTCACAGATGGCGCTGTTCATATTCTGGTGCTACGCGTGCAAGTTCCTACCCTCAGTGATATCGATCCTAGTCCTCTACTGGTATACATTGCACAGTTTCTGTGAGCAAATATCAGTAGCTACCAACAGCACCGCGTGTTGGTTAGTGTATCCGGTGAATGTGGGCAATTTCTCGGAGGCTCATGATTTGACGCAAAGAAGTTGGCACGGATGGGGCGATGACTTTTACGATGGGTTTTACGCAGCGCAACATATCATTCTGGCATTGATTACTTCGCATTTAAGTGAGTATCTTCTACGAGCCTTTCATAAATAAAGACAGTCATGTGCGAGAACTCGAGCCCTGAGGCTTCCGTACCTTTACACGGCATCAGAAAAGCAAAATTCCAAGTGTAGGAAGTGACAAACTAATATTTTGCAGTCGCTCACGTAGTTGATTGTATGATATTGACCGCAAATATAACTTTGTCTCCCAATAATTCCACAAGGATTTCAAATTAATCTGCGCGATATACATTTCTTGACCACAAAAAAACAACAATACGCCTATGTCCTATGTCCAGCAGTGGACTTCTACAGGCTGGTGATGATGCTGTGTAATGTGACGTCTTCACAACAACATCACTATTTAGTTCACCGGTGACACACACGGATGACCACATAGTCACTTGCGACACATTTCCATTTGGAATGATCAAGTATGTTCTGTTTCAGTCATTATATCACATTCATTCGTCCACCGACAATCCTCAGTATGGCAGAGGGGCTTTTGGTCGAACAAAGTGTGGTGCGCGACCGTTGTGTTTTTGTAAGTACCTGCTTGGTTCTCATAATTTTGGAGTTAAAAAGCTCCTTTCTTTATTCGTCGCGATCATCTTTAAATAATATGCTCTTTTCGCTCGGTGGTTACTGCGACTCTCGAACAAGGTATTTGAGCTCGCTTCGCTCGCTAAAAATGCTATTCGTTTGTATTATTTCACTCCTCGTAATGAAACACTACTAAAAAAAAGTTCGGGGTAAAATTCTTCGGGATATATCTCGGCTCGAATTTGGATTCGATTCCCGCTTGAGTTAAATATTTTTAGGATGATATAAAAATCTCAAATAAGGATCAAACGATAGCAAGGAGGAACGAGAACAAATCGATATATGGAGATTGGCCCAAATTTAAAAAAAAAATTCTAAATGCTACTAAATGCTGTTAAATGCTATTGTAGCATCAAATAGTGTACAAAAATAAATCGGACCCAGGAGAACAACATTTAACCTTAATCATTTGTTTGAACACCCGAAACGAGCCGGAAAAACCTTTTTTCCACTAAAAAAGTTTCTTCTTACGATCTGGTCCATCGTCTGCCATAGGATTTATTTTCGTACTATCATTTAGTTTTTTTTTTTTAAATATTTGTGTCCAGTAATCTGTGTTATTGTTGATTTTATTTGTTTATTTCAGAATAATAATCCAGAGCATATTCAGCGGGGTGATGGTGTCCGGCACGTACGGGTACTGCGAGAAGTGGCAGCTGTGCGGGCTGCGCTACCGCGTGCCGGCGCGCCTCGCGTGCGGCTACGCGGCCTCCCTCCTCGGCTGCTTCACCCTGCTCGAGTTCATCAAGTGGCAGGAGATCAAGTGAGTCATCATCATCATCATTTCAGCCGTACGACGTCCACTGCTGAACATGGCCTCCCCCACAGGCAGAGCAAATTCCTTATCAAGTGGGTGGATTTGCCCATACTGAATTGGAGCAGCCCGCCTGGGAAGGTACCTCCGCCTTACAGAAGATCGCAGCCAAATAACACTATTTGTTTCAAATAGTGTTGTGTTCCTGCGATGATTAAGGTTGCCAGAGCTCTTTAGGGGGGGGGGGAGGGGTCGGCGACGCGTGCGTGATGCCTCTGGTATTGCAAGCGCTCATAGGCTACGGTAACCGCTTACCAACAGGTGGGCCGTATGCTTGTTTGCCAGCTCAGTTGTATAAAAAAATAAATAATAATAATACTCATCACGCTGGGCATGCGGGTTGGCGAGCGCAGTTAGAGCTATCGTTGTTAAAATGAGGGACGCTGCTGCACATCCCCTAGCTTTTTTCCCTTAGTCGCCTCTTATGACATCCGCGGATAGGTAATCTTCAGCCGGGGCCACCACGGCCAAGTGAGTACAGCCTGCTTTATAGGGTTCCGTATTTATTTAACAAAACCCACAGCCCAATTACATGCTAATTCTTTTTGACTTATGTGTATCAGTCTCTGGTACCCATAGGACAGGCTATGCCTAGTTTGAGAACAGGTACAACGGTATTACACACGTAATATGTCAGGAATATTTATTTATTTACGTAGTAGTTTAGTAGTAACGGATTTACATTGTTTAGAAAAAGGTTTTTATTTTCATATTTATATTCATTTATTGCCAACATGTACATGGATACAGCTTAGGTGTAAAGGTAGCTTAAGTAAGTACATGTACCCTGTAGGGCGCTGCAAATGTCTTGTTTTACATATATTTAAATAGTAATTGGTAACTTATTCATTAAATTTCAAATAACAGTATAGTATAAAACAGTCAAAAATAGCATTGGATAAAAACAATTCAGTTTAAGCTAGGTATGTATCTATTTATGATGTCGTCAGTCGTTTATTAATACAATAGCTTATCAGATAGGAATCCTTCCACCGAGTAATAGCATTTATTCAAGAGTAGTTTTTTTTAATTTGTTATGGAATACAAAGTCTTTTAGTTCTTTTTTAATAATGTCAGGAATTTTATTGTTGATATTTATTGACGTAAATTCAGGACTTTTGTCGAGTATTTTTAGTTTTGAAAAATATAGTATTAACTGGTCCTTATGAAGAGGCACATTTGTAATATGTAAATACAGGGTAATGTTAGAAGGTTTTTTCCTTGAAATGCGGCTTACAGCTTTGTCTTTGTCCAATATTTACTAGTATTCTAATGAGTTTTTCTGTTTTATAAATATATCATTAAAATCTACACTGTCTCCCCAAAGCAGAACAGTCATAGTCATTGCGTCAAAGTTAACAAAAAGACACGTTTCATCAATATATGGAGCCTGGGCCTGCACTGTGTACACTACTCTAAAATATGGCTAAGCAATAAAGTAAACGTATTTAATTGGTTATTTTATATAAATTGACTTCGTTCTAAGGTACATTAAGATTTTCTTCAACAAAGAGAGCAACACACTGCGCTACAAAAATATGGCGGATGGACGTGCGAAAATGTCATTTTGACAACCTACATTTATCTGACAAAACAAAAACATCAAATCAAACAACATTACATGAAAAATGTGTCAATGTCTTGTCAAACGCCCATTATAAACTAACATGGCGGCCTTCAAATAGTGTTCACATAGTAAAAAACTTACCAGAAGAACTATTCTTGTACCATCGCATTTGTCTTCAAATTAATGAAATTGTATTTTTCTTGTAATCTCCTATTTTTTCCTAATTTTTCTATGTAGTGTACATGGACCAGGCCCAGAATGAAATGGCTCCTTTTTATGTTTATAGAAAACATTTCTACTATATATTATCTTTGATACAACTAAGGTTAAATTTAAATGATACCCAAAATTTTCGAACCAGCGGGCCAAAATGTCGAAGAAGTCAGTAATGTGACCGTACCTTAAAATTATGGTTCATCGAAATTTTAAAAGGTAATACATAACGGTCGCCGGGAAACATGGAATAAGCCGTATGTCAGCGCAATAGATCTTTTACTATCTTTCAGTAGGTATTTGTTGTACCAAAATAAATGAACATTTGCCAAATCATTGTAATCTTTGTCTGCAGGGCGGACGTTCGCAATCAGCGGCGCGCGCGTCTGGACTTTGGCACAAAACTGGGCATGAATTCACCGTTCTAAGCAAATACGGCCTGCTCTTCTAGTCAATTACGCTTAACTATTTATACCTAAATTGTACCTATACTGTATCAATATAACTAAGCCGGCTAACGTGTATGAGGAATGTGCTGTGGGTGTGCCGGGCAGGTCCGTGGTCTCTGCCGACCTATGAGAAACAAGTGTGATTCTATGCATGTATGTTGTATACTGTTTACATTGACCCCTCAGAGCACAAAACTAATTTTTAATCATAGTATGTAGGTCTACATATATTTTTCGGTGTTCTGTGGGTGTTGTGATTAGGTTTAACTGACATAGTTTAAACACGGACTTAACTAGCCCTATGGTAAAATTCGAACATCACTTAGGTACAAATACTTATATATATAGAGAAAAGAAAGTAGGTAAAGCTCGTCACTAAATTTGCAAAACCGATCTCTGCGATTTCTATGATGGGTCCATGTGCCTCGTCCATGTGTCCTTGTTTTTGATGTGTAATGTAGGCGTTGCGGTATACCTTCTACTTATGTAAATTCATGCTTACTAATTCTCATACCGCCATTATCAGGGTGATGCCTTTAGTTTACTCAATGAGAATCTGTGAACTCTGAATCCTACTAATACCTATTATAAATGCGAAAGTTTGTGAGAATATTTGTGGTTCAATCACAAAGTAACGGCTGTGCCTATTTCAATGAAACTTGGAATAGATACGAGTTCTACCTAGAATATCATATTGGCTACTTTTTATGTAGGTACCAAGTGAGCGAAGCTGCGGACGGAAGCTAGTTTGCCCTAATTGGTGCTATCTGAATATCCAATTAAAAATTGTATAGGTGCCAAATAGGTTTCGGATATATAATCCGGAAACTGTGTACCTAAGCTGAACGCGGGTTTAACTACAGCTGAACTGGCGCCTATCAATTCTGAATTGTAATTTCAGATTGCACTTCTAGAATTCACAAATTATCTTTGAGTTTACTGTAGAACATAAATAACCAGGCTAGAAGCAGCTAAACGAAAAATTATAGCTTATTTTTTTTAAATAAAGTTATTTTTGAGTAAAGTTACTGTGGTCACAATTAACTATGTGCAAAAGTTACTATCATATTCATCTCTTTGTACTGCGCTTTCAGTCTATTATACTATTTATTAATTATGAACATTAGTTCACATTTTACACTACTTGTATCCTATTGATGCCGTTACTTGGTAAATAGTTGTACTATTGTAAGAAAAAATGACTATGTACTTATCACGTACGTATTTTGTACTTATTTATTGTGGTATTGTAATGTTTTGATGATTTTAAATAAACAAATTCAGAATGCTTCTTGTTTTTTATTAGTCCTATGCTATTCTAAACTTAGGAATATTATAAAGAAAGTAGAATAAAATATAGGGTTAAAAAATAAACCAAAATGAAAACAAATTATGTATGTTGTTTATTAAGACTAAAATAACTTGTGATGTAACAGATTGTATTAGTATCTAGTCAATTATAAGTAATGGAGCATTTCTTACTATTGTTACACTCCTCTAAGACAATTTTCAGTTAGAGCCATTTTGTTATGAATTTGCCCTGCGGTAAAGGTCCAAGACAAATCAATTGCTACTCTTCACTAGGTGAGACATACATAAATTAATTAGGTTATAACATTTTTATAATTACACAATATACTTGCACCTTTTATCTTGATGACTGACAGGTGGTTTTAGATCATTAGATGTCAAACACCAAGATACAGGATCTCTACTAAATGATTGGTTAGTAAACTAAACATTGTACTTATAGGTACATATAATTTAAGTAATCCTATTACTAGGAGTCATCTGGTAAGTCTAATATTTCTTGGACAAATGAGGCCACATCGGTGTCCTTTTCACCATGCTCTTTGCAGAAATTATGTGCAAGCAGTGCATCATAATTAGGCCTTTGCTTGTAATCTTTCTGTAGGCACCTAACAATTAAATCTACAAAATCAGGAGAAAATTGACCCGTAGGCAGTCTTGGGGGATCATCTTTGACAACTTGCTTCAGTTGCTCAAATGGTGTACCCCAAGTGTTGTATGGAAAAGTACCTGTAGCAAGCTCAATCAATGAAATCCCAAGCGACCACACATCACTGCGTATATCATACTGTCCAGGGTTACCAGTGGGGTCGATTCTCTCTGGAGCCATGTAGGGTTTGCATCCTGCATCAATTGTTTTTGCTACAGAGTCCACCAGATACCCAGAGATGCCGAAATCACACATTTTGACTTCACCTATTCTGTTGATCAGGATGTTCGATGGTTTGACATCTCTGTGGATAACCTTCAGCTTTGAATGGAGGTAATGCAGTGCACTGACTACTGAGAAAGCAATCTTCCCCAGAATATTTTCTGGTATGGTGCGGTTGTTTTTGTACACTTTTGTGTAAAACTTGTCGAGGCTCATGTCCATGACTTCCATGCAGATCCAGACATCACCCTCTCTGAACATGGCACCGTAGAAGTGGACTGTGTACGGACAGGCACTCGCTCTCATGGACACATCCAAATCCATGAGCAGACGCTTCAATTCTAGTGAATGACTGCTGTTGAATGTTGCTGTGATCCTCTGTTGAAAAACTTAAATTTTCAGTACTACAAACTTTAAATCTGTAAGTTTGTTATGAAATATAGTCATAAATCCTACTAATCTTATAAATGCATAAGTTTGTGAGGATGTCTGGGTGTTTGTTATTCGATCACGCCATAACGGCTCAACCGATTAGGATGAAACTTGGAATATAAAGAGTTCTTTACCTAGAAGGCTACTTTTTATGAAGGTACCACGGTAGCTAGTACATGATATATTATCATATCTAAGCTGTTTCCTAAAATGCAGTAGCAATATCTAGATAGTTTAACAGCATACCTTCACGGCCATGACAGTATCACTAGGTATATGGCGCATTTTCTCAACAACCCCATAGGCCCCACGTCCGAGGTCACAGATCTTCACCAAATCGTCAGCATGAACTGTGAATGTCTTGTCATCCACTGTGATGGTAGTCTGCTTGTCCAAGTTTGCTGGCGGCGTTCTGTCTTTGAAAAACGATAGATAAATCAGAAGAATGGTAGGTACATCCAGGTTTATTTACACTTGGAAAAAATAATTGATAAAAAAAGAAATTGAGAGAATTGAGAGCTGATTTTGTTTTCTTGTAAGACTTCATTTGTTATGGTTACTCGAAGCGCGCAGAGCGTTATAGATACGGCAAAATATGGTTCGTTGCTAGTAGATGCTATAGGCACTTACACAACTTGTTCTTCAGGTGGTTTGAAGTTGAAGCCCGGTGGTGGTGGCTTTCTTCGTCCAGCAGACATGTTGTTGCCACTGATTGAATAAATACAGGACGATACACTAGTTTATTAAATTTTGCAGGAGTTATCAGCGAAATTATCACAGCGATCGTTTTCGTAACTAACGGCGGCAGTTACAACGAAACCTTGAATTCTTCACAGTATTAACAGAATTAGATCGTATTTAGATTACTTTATTGATATTTTTTATTGTGTTTTCTGTTGGATTTCATAAAAATCACTTGTTAGAATCAATGATAAATGAGAAATAGGTAAGCAGAAGCAGGCAGAGCAGACAGACAAACAAATGTTTGAGAGTTTAAGACATTTCCAAACAGTGTTGCCATTTGCCATGTCATGCCATGCCAAAATAAAAGAAATGAAAAGTAAGTTTTATTATTGATATTCTCGATAGGTAATAAATAATAGGTATGTACGATACGACTTTCGCATATTTTTACTATAGGTCTGACACATTTTTTGATTTGGATTTATCCCCTAAATGCATAAATTATCTCATAAATATTAAAAATAAACCTATAGATAACACGATGTGTCACAATTCCTAAATCTACTCAACAAAGTAAACCTACCCTATGGGGCCTAGTGGGTACCAAACTAGCTAGATTTTTTGTGAGTCTTTTTCTTATATCCCAGCCACTACATACATACATACGAAATCCTAGAATATAGAATATATTTTATAAGGTGTACTTACTACTGAGGTAGTGAGGTACATACATACAGTCCACTAAATAAATTAAAGCTCGCTCGTCGTAATTGCAGCATTAGCATTGCCTACGCCCTGGCGGAGCAGCAATAAGCTGAGATAGGACCTTTTTGACCCATGCCACTGCAGCTTGGACGTAATAACAGTAGGTATCCTATCCCCTACTAGTCTCTGGTACCACTGTGTCTTCCTGGGACCCACAATATGATATGTGGTTAGGCGGTATACCTAGGTTCTGCTAACCTACCCACTAAGTACCCGTTTTTTTTTATTGATAAATACTTTAACATTGTTTCCTTTTTGTTTTTATTTCTGAATGTGCTATATTTTGTGTGTGTCGAATAAATAATTTATCTATCTACTGCAACTCGATCAAAGTGTTATAACTAGCTCTATAGTCAAAAAAATAGTACAACAGGTCATTTGTGTTCAACAATATTTTTTATTACAACATGACAGAAATAGATATAACTTATTATATATATATTAATATCACGTAGGTGAATTATACTTTATGCAAATGTAAGTAATAAAAAAATATACTTAAAACTATATTTGTATACCTACTACATAAACAACTTTTATAATGGAATTATTTTGAGGAGAATTTAATAGCTCTCACAGCATCTTTTGCCCTCTTTGTAGCTTCTTCCTTCATTCTATGCCTCTTCTCTTTCTCAGCTAATCCAACAACTTCATCGTGATGTAGAGCACTCTTCACAGATGATTTGGCAAATAATTTGCTAAGAACATAATCATCATCACCTTGCTTCTTCTCATGCTTCTCTTTTACCTTTTTGTGCTTCTTCTTTTTGACCTTTTTAATAGCTACCAAGTTTTCAACTTCTGCTTCTGATACTGACTCTGATTTTGAATTTTTGCGTTTTTGTGGATAATTATGCTTATAGATTTCTCCATCACACCTGGCATCTTCATTTATTGGCTTTGGTTCCTTGCTTATAGGTTCCACACTATCATTATTTATATAACTACTTTGATCATCATTTTTATTTGTTACATCATCATCATCATCAATAATTTCACCATCTTCCTCCTCTTCTTGTTTCTTTAATACCTCTTTAAGTAATTTCTCTTCATAGTCTTTTTTTACATGCATGTTAACAATGTCAATTTCAGATAGCACATTTTCAAATGGAACTTCTGTGATTTTATCATCTACTACATTTATTTCAGGTACTTCTACTTTAGGCGGATTCAGCATCAACTTTCTTTTCTTCTTATATTCCTCCCTTGGATCAACTTCAGGCTCTTTTCTAGCACTTCCTGATATTTTTTTGCTTATTTCTTTCGCCATTCTTTTCATTGCTTCTATTTTCTTTTTTTGTGTTAAAACATCTTTGTTCTTAGTATAATCTTTTTTACCCTTGGCTCTATCAAGGTTTACTTTCGTGTGTTTAAAAAGAGAAGCTGTTTCTGTATCACCATCGCAGTTTACATCTTCAAGTGTGAAAAGACCTTGCAAGGTGCTTGTTGTGAGGACATTCTTTTGATGGGGATCAACAAGAATTTTATTGCTTAGAAATTGTTTAAAAATCTGTCTCTGATAAATCTTCTCTTCAATGGTTCCTGCAGAGAGCAGCCTATACACTGTTACACTTCTCTGTTGACCAATTCTCCAGGCTCTTTCTTTAGCTTGATCATCGGTAGCTGGATTCCAGTCTGGATCATAAATGATAACTCTGTCAGCACCGGTCAAATTTACTCCTAAGCCCCCTACCCTTGTGGTAGCTAAAAACACCAGATATTCTGGATTCTCATTGAATGTTTTGATCAGGCCTTGTCTCTGGCCAACACCCACACTACCATCCATTTTCAGGTATTTAAAGCCCTGATTTAGCAAGTACTGTTCCAAAATACACAGCATAGCTCTTGACTGGGAGAAAATCAATGTCCTGTGACCCTGCTTCTGCCAAATCTTCAGTAGAGAGTTTACAACTGTCATTTTCCCAGATCTTTTCCAATGTCCAAATCTCTCTTCATCAATGGATTCTAAATCCTCCTGTGCTTCATATAGATACAGGTCTGGATGGTTGCACATTTTCCTTAGCGTTATTAGTGCAACCAGCATCCGGGCTCTGAGTGGATCCCCATACTTGGTATCCTTGTCCAATATGCTTCTGACAGTACCACTCATTAGATATCCCATGTAAAGATCCCTTTGTTCTTGTGTTAGTGCACAGAACAACACTTGCTCATTCTTTTCAGGCAAATTAATGTTTTCTTGAACTTCAGCCTTTGTCCTTCTCAGCATGTAGGGAGTTATCAAAGTTTTGAGGGCCTTAGCTATCTCTAATGCTGTAGCTTCTTGGAATTCTGTAGCATTTGCATACCCTCCTTGTGTTATTGGATGAGCAAAGTGCTCCATGAAGGCATTATAGGTTCCTAAGAGCCCGGGTCTCATGAAATCAAATAATGACCAAAGCTCCTGTAAACTGTTCTGCATGGGGGAGCCTGTGACAATCAGCTTATGAGGTGTCTGGAACTGCTTGATAAGTTTACTAACTTGAGTTTCTGGATTCCTGATTTTATGACCTTCATCCAAAATGATGTAGTGCCATTTTCGAGACATTAAATCCTTGCTGTATTTGACAATACCTGCGTAAGTTATTAAAACTATTCCATGTGATCCATGAAGGTCTCTTATGAGCTGGTTGTAGTTGCCAGTATGGGACCCTGTGTGATGGAGAACAGCCACTCTGAGATGCGGGCACCAATAATGAAAATGTGATACCCATTGATATATTACTGTTGCTGGCGCTACAATGATGCTGGGTCCGAGACCACCCCATGTTCCCATATCTGAGTTGGCCAGGCCTGAGAGAAATGCTATTACTTGAATGGTCTTCCCGAGGCCCATTTCGTCGCCAAGCAACCCTCCGGCATCCACTTGATGGAGCTCCCATAGCCACTTGACGCCTATTCTTTGGAACTTGTAAAGTAGTTTCCAAATGTAGTTTGGTATGCAGAGACCATTCTGCAGCTCATGTTTTTCCTGAGGATCTGTATTTCCGTCGAGTACGTACTGGATATCGGCACTTAGATTATCTCCTTCGAACTTCCCCGACAATGCGGCTGCCAAGCTATCTCGCCAGTTTTTAATTCTTTCGTTGTATGAGTCCATGCTGCCATCGTCGATGATCCGCCTAACATTCTGCTTGGTTCGGGAGGTGGCAGGCAAAAGTGGAAGAACATTAGCCTCCTCGTCTTCATCATCAGACGGCAAATACTCACAATCTTCGTCACAGCCCAAATTAGTGGAAGTGCTTGGAATTTCTAACCCTTTCTCGCTTTGTTTGGATAATTTGGAAGAGTCTTTGTGTGAACTTTTATTGAAACTTTTGGCTTGTTTCTTTGAGATGTTTTCGGCGGCAGACTTACTTTTAAGGGAGACATTATCTTTCTTACTGGTTTTGTTATCTCTTTGTTTAGCTAATGCTAGTTGGCTCTCGAGATATTTATTGATATCAACCATGTTTGTAACGAAATATTATAATAAAATAGAATCAAATTACCTACATACCCATACTATTCATTTGTAAAATTAGTTATACATACATTCAAAACAAAACAAACCAACTTTTATCAAGTGAGTGAGTGATAGATAAAATACATAGTACTAATCTGTGGTGAGTGATAGATAAAAAGTCTCACTGCAAGCACTAGTGAAGTAGTGAGTGAATTATATCCTCAGATATTATGTACAACCAATGCACGACCCAATATTGTTCAGTCTGATAATGCACGACTTGATAATAATAATAATGTAGGAGTAATTATGAATTTGGAATTAATACATGGCATTGGCCCCGACAACCGTTGGGGAGTACAGGTTCTCGACTGGCGACCACGAACCGGGCGACGCAGTGTTGGAAGGCCCCCCACCCGATGGTCCGACGACATAGTGAAGGTTGCGGGAAGTCTGTGGATGGAGAAGGCTCAAGACCGTTCGTCATGGAACTCTTTGGGGGAGGCCTATGTCCAGCAGTGGACTTCTACAGGCTGATGATGATGACATGGCATTCCTCAAAATTTTAATTTTACAAACCAATATTGTACTGCTTGATTATTGAATGCCTTATAAAACGAAACCAAGTCTCGGATTATTAGCATTGTTTACACGTGATGATATTTTACATCCCAATATTTCGAAGCCGCTGGTAGCGAAGGAAGTCATAATATCAACTTTACTATCTGCACGGACTAGCATTGTGAACACGTGATGATATTTTGCATCCCAATATCAACTTTACTATCGGATAGTTTACTAGGACTAGATGAAACATAGTGACATCTATAATTACAGCACAAGGAGCAAAAATAAACTCGTATTACCAATTACTCGACTCACAAGGATAAGTAAATCTTTCTCTGTAAACTGTGTTAGATTTTATAATATACTGCCGGAGTGCTTGACGAGTTTATAAGATTGACGATTTTATTAAAGACAAAATGTGGTCTACGCATTGTACACTTTGTACAGCCGACAGCACGAGCCTATCACTATTAACTGTAACTTGTCAAGTCAAACCAACGTCAAACAAATAGTATCAATCAATCAATCCGGGTCGTCCACAAGCTCTCTTGGGAGCTGCAGGTAAGGGCCTCGGGCTGGTTTGGCCCATCGCCCTGGCATCTACTCGCGAGGACTGCGATCCCCGGGTCTCTGGGCTTAGCCTCTTGGAGCCTTCCTGGCTTGCAGGCGGCTCTCTTTTGGGCTTTTCGTAAGCCAAGTCAGTGGCGTAGGTTTCCACTTCTCGGCATGCCGTTGGACTTCTTGGGTTTTTTTTTATATATATATATTTTTAATTTTATTCTTCATTCTTCACTCCCCGTGGGCCTTTCGCCGGTAGGTGAAGTCTGGGTGTTCAGTAGCTCACGAGGTAGTGGTCGCCAAATAGTAATAAGTAATAATAGTATCAATCAAATCATCAAAATATGTCAAAAAATCATAAACAACAGTTTTATTGAGAGGGGTTACGTTGCACGTGTAATTATGAGAAAAAATAAAAGTTAAGTAAGACTTTTACCCTATAGCTGCTCAGGATTAGTTAGTACGAAGTATTAAACAAATCTTTAGATATCAGTAAGCTTTTTATAATCTATAAGTTTCATAGAAAATATACCGTGCGCATAACCTCGCGAACCAGACCAACTCTACACTGATGCAGAAAGTAAAAAGAAAAAGTGAGGATGCCGCCGGCTCCCCAAAGAAAAAGAAGTTCAACAGCGCAAAGCCTGACCCCAAAGGCGATGGAGATGGCGGTGACATAAACAAGAAGAACTCAGGAGACAAAAATAAGTTTGCTGGAAAAAAGAACCTTGGTGATAAAACCAACATGTTTGGAGACAAAAACAAGAAGTTTGGTGACAAAAGCAAGAAGTTTGGTGACAAAAAAAAGGAGTTTGCTGACAAAAACAAGAAGTTTGGTGATAAAAACAAGAAGTTTGGCGACAAAAACAAGAAGTTTGGTGACAAAAAGGATTTCAAAGGTAAATTTGGAAAGCCTGGCCAGGGAAAACCTGGAACCGATACAGCAAATGGCGAAAAACCGGTGTGGTCTGAGATGAAGAAAGAAAAGAAGGAATTGAGGATTGTGAGAAGGAAAGCAAAGGCTACTGCGGAGGTTTTTGAGACCTCACACAAAGCAAAGTTGCTGGCAGCACAGATTCAAAGGTATAATCATAAAATGATGCTTAATTTCTCAAGAATAAATAGTTCACCATTTTTTCGTAACATTTTATAATACAATGTGCATATTTATACTTAGAGAAAGCTACAATATTCCTGAGTAATGTAGGCAACTTTATATCAGGGTACATACCTTGCGAGCGAAGCCATGGGCAAAACATATTAAAGGACAGACAAATATGATAGATATTTACTTAAGTAATTGTTGTTTTGTCCTCTTCCAGAAAAACAGTAAAACCAGACTTCAGAGAGAACGCTTGCAAAGAGCTTCACGGAATCCTCAAAGGCCAATACAAGTCAATAGCGCTCACCCATGACCTCAGCAGAGTCATTCAAGTACTGCTAAAACACAGCTCTGAAGAGATAAAGACCCAAATAACTGAAGAACTGCTCGATCTTATGGTCCCAATGGCTCAGTCAAAATATGGGCAGCATGCAGTAAAGCGTATACTGAAATACGGAACAGATTTCATCCGACATGAGGTTCTCAAGCGGTTTTTTGGTCATATTGTTTCTCTGGCCTCTCATAATATAAGCGCTCCGGTGCTTGATTATGCATATGGAGAGTTTGCAACTAAGAAAGAGAAGTGTCATATGCAACAAGAATTTTATGGAGAAATTTACAAAAATGTAAGTATCTTTTAACTAGTAGATTGTCGACTGGAAATACTGAAGCATTGATTATATTGATAAACAATAAAATTAGTATTAATAAATAGATTAATAAGCAAAAGTTTAGCTCAGTTCCAATTATTACATGAAATGTTTATTAATTAACATCACTTCAGATATTGTTTGCGAAAATCACTTTTGCTCAATTGTTTTAAATAATCTGCATGTTTACTAAATGAATTTGTATAAATAAAAGAACAAGGCCTAATTCCACTATCAACGCACAGCCCAAACCGCTAAAGCTAGAAAGCTGAAATTTGGACAGTAGCTGCCTTATATGCCAAACACATCTGCTAAGGGATTTTTAAAATATCAACCCCTAAGTGGGTGAAAAGGGGTTAAAAAGTTTGTATGAAAAGTCGTATTCCTTGAAACTAACTGAAAATAATGTATGATGGAAATAAGGAAAAACAGTATATTTAGATTTTTGTAATGAGATGTCAAAGTTTTTATGGGAGAATCATAACGCATGAAGGTGTTTATCTGAAACTTGGTACAAATACTCTTAGAGTCAAATAATGAAATACGTATTTTAGGGTTTTTCAAAATTGCCCCTTTATATCGAGATACCACGCAAGCAAAGCCGCGGGCGTACGCTAGTAAATAATAAATGTTTTATAAAGACACAAAGATTTTAAACAGTTAAGAACTTATGATGTACCATAGAATGTTTGAATGCCGTGTTGGCCTAGGGAGTGGTTCCCCCACTTTGGATCCGAAGGTCGTGGGTTCGAACCTGGTCATGCACCAATGAGTTTTCTGTTCCAAAAATTAAAGTGCTCAATAATTATTATATCGTGTTTGAAACTGAGAAGGATCGTGAGGAAACCAGTAAGTATTCTTATAAGCAGTGATGGGCTTGCACCCTATCACATATACTCACTACTGCAAAATGTTTGGACGTACCTCTGACTACCCCCCTTAGATCTTCAAGGATCGGATCACCTGGAGATTTAAGAGGATGTCAACCATGATTGGAGATAAAAAAATACTGAAATGCTCTAAAAAGTTCAGTAATCTCATTAGCGAAGCTTTAAAGAATAAATAAATATTCCGGACATATCACACACGGTCAACTGATCCCACCCAAACAAGGCATAGCCTGTACTGTGGGTACCAGAGACTGATATACATAATATACAGGTGAGTTTTTTTCAGTGCCACTTTGGCGAAATCGGAAACCGTGAGAGTAATCGAAAAGTGGTGTTAGGAGTCACGGGCTCGATTTTGAAAAAAATAAGATCAGCGTTAAAAAAAGTTGAAATTTATTTACAGTTTTTCAGAAAAAGTAGGTTTTTGGGAATATTTTTTTTTTTGCATTTTTGGATTCTTTGTTTGTTAATAAATAAATAAATGTATGTAATAAGTTTTTAAATTCAACAATATTTATTTACCGAAAGATATTTTTTACTAATGAATTGCTTTGCTTGCACATAGTCCGACCGAAATAATAAATAAATATGGTTTAATTTATAAATTTTCAGTTTTAAAAGTGTTTCAACAACTTTATACAAATTGTTATCATACATCACTTTTCGATTACTCTTACGGTTTCCGATTTCGCCTAAGTGGCCCTGAAAAAAAACTCACCCTGTATAAATATTTAACACCCAGACACAGAACAAACAATGTTTATAAGAATCTTATTACTAAGTTATTATTACCCTTTCAGACTAAAGATAGTAAAGTGAAGACTCTTAGCGACTGCTACAGCACCAGTCCTGAGATGAAGCCAGCCATTCTGAGTTCCTGCAAAGCTAACATCCAGAAAATATTGGACAAGAATCTTCATGATGGAGAGTAAGATTCACTGACCTCAAGGATTGTGCACAAAAGGATCCTCTAAAAAGAGCACTTTAATCCTTTCACTACCTTTTATTTTATTTTTTATTTATTTCAATAAAATCACTAGGATCATTTTCAAACGTCTTAGACACTAGGTGAAGCTATGCCTGTTCCTCGCGACCAAGCCTAGAAGAATCGGGCAACAAACTCGGCTTGATGCCTGATTCTTTCATCAACGGTCATAGGCCCTTTTCAGGGCCCCCATACCTCAACCTGGTCACTGACCAAAGACAGGATGATCAAGAAAGAATCAGTGACACAACAAGAAGAAGAACTGACCTCAAACATTATTTTCCTTACGTTCTGCATCTCCATTTAACAACATTGTTGAAACGTTTCGTTGGGTTGCGGGTTCGAATCCCCCAAGAGTTGAATTATTGGGGTAGAAACAGCAATCATCATCATCATTTCCGTTGACGTCCACTGCTGAACATGCCTCCCCCACAGACAGAGAAAATTCCTTTTTTTTTTTTATACAACTGAGTTGGCAAACAAGCATACGGCCCACCTGCTGGTAAGTGGTTACCGTAGCCTATGAGCGCTTGCAATACCAGAGGCATCACGCACGCGTTGCCAACCCCGAACCCCCTTCCCCCTAAAGAGCTCTGGCAACCTTACTCACCGCAGGAACACAACACTATTTGAAACAAATAATGTTATTTGGCTGCGATCTTCTGTAAGGCGGAGGTACCTCCCCAGGCGGGCTGCTCCAATTTAGAACGAGAAAATCTCGCTATGCCCTACCTCCTCCAAAAATTACTACTCCTCCTTATCATGTGGGGGGATTTGCCCATACTCACCACGCTGGGCATGCGGGTTGGCGAGCGCAGTTAGAGCTAGCGTTGTTAAAATTAGGGACGCTGCTGCCCATTTCTTAGCTTTTTTCCTCTTAGTCGCCTCTTACGACATCCGCGGGTAGGTAGATATGGAGGGGCCAAAACAGCAATTCATTTACAAATTGTATTCCAGACTCCTGCATTCAGTGCTATACGACTACATCCGCGAGTGCAGCGCGGAGCAACGCGCGGAGATGATAACGACGCTAAGCCCGCTCATCGTGCCGCTCAGCAACTCTCTGCCCGGCGCGAACGCGGCCAGCATCTGTGTCTGGCAAGCCACCAACAAGGATAAGAAGGTGCACAATTCATTCTATTATTTTTTATATTTTATTTTTTATACAACTAATGTGACAATCAAGCATACAGTCCACATGTTGGTAAGTGGTTACCGTAGTCAATGAACGCTTGTACCACCTACCTGAGGCATCACGCGCGCGATGTCGACCTTGCCGTAGGAACACTACACTATTTGAAAAAAAATCCCGTATATTGGTATAGGTAACCTTTTTTTTTTTTTTTGAGAAATGTAACTTTATTTACAAAAAGAAACTTAAAACTAATACAAGACAATATGTACAAAATACACACGAAACAGTTGAGCCATCTAAAGACCGTTACAAACGATCTATAGATAGCTCAACTGATCCAGATCAAACATTAATTCATATTTATTATATTTTGCAAGTTCATATTTTCCTGTTTCCTTAACACCAACCGTCCATAGAGGACGTAAAATCCAGTCCATCCAAAGGTTGCCTAGAAGAGATCACTTTTAGTGATAAGACCGCCCATTATATTCCACTATTAGATAGTTATTATTTTATTGATTCAATTGTGATGTGGTTTACAATAAAGAGTGATCTATTTTTTTATTTAATAGGTACATTATTGCACACAAAAGAATATTTAGTTTTTTACAAAAGATATTTTTTTTGTACAAAAGGAGGGCTTAATGCTACAAGCATTTTCTACCAGCCAACCTCAAAGGTAACAAACAGAAAAGATCAGCATGCAAACTAAAAGTTGGAGAACTGACATTTGAAACAAATAACTCTATACTTAAAATAAGAATTATTATATATCTATCTATTATCTGAATTAAATTCAGTTTAATTTCACAGGCGATACTGAAAGTGGTGAAGGAGCACGCGGTGCCACTCAGCAAGCATAAGACCGGCTACCGGCTGCTGATAGCAATTTTCGACTCGGTCGACGACACGGTACTGGTGAAGAAGGCGATTGTGTCCACACTGGCGGCCAATCTGAAGGACATCGCAAAGGACCATTGGGGTAACATGGTGAGTTGGGTTCGTTGCCTGCGTTAGGTCAACTTGACTTGCTTGCTTGTCGTGTCCCTGATTCCTTCTCGGTCATCCTGTATTAGGTCAGTGACGTTCTATTCCGTCAGCGAAATGGTAATGAAGTACGCAATTATGATTTTTCAAACATGAAAAGGAAGAAGCTAAGGTCTTGAAGTTTTCCCTAGTTTGGAACTTTTTGAATGTTGCAGATTGCTAAAATTACCCCCAAAGTTACGAACTTCATTGTCATTACACTTAACAATTGCACCACAGGTTGAGGTTGGTTGGCCCTGAAAAGGGCCTATGACCTTTGGTGAAAGAATCAGTGTAGTGAAAGGATTAAAGTCCGCCTCTTAGAGGCTCTTTTCGGCGTCATTGATACGTACGAACTCGTACGTACGAAGTTTATACAAGGTGATTCATAATATGTATACCATCCCGAAAGGGGGTTATTCTATCAACAAAAAGATATAATATTTCAATAAACATCAATATTTTCATATTTTTATGAACCGTTACGGAACGGATGATGCGTCTTAGCGGCCTTTTTGGGCCAGATGATGGCGGCCGCTATTTTATACTAATTATACTGAAACTTTACTCCATAGACACTTCACTGGCTCATAAAGCCAAAGGACACAGCCGCTTTCCACCCAACCTTCACCAAGTTCCTCGAAGAGGGCGCCAAAAGTGGCACTTCGAAGAAAGACGCCGAAATCCGTGTGGCCGAGCTAAGAGAGGCCATTCTGCCGCTGCTGAAGAAGGATATTGAAGAGGACCCTGCTTCCTGGCTCAGTAGCAAGACAAATATGCTGCTAGCTATAGCAGTCCTGTCTATCGGTAAGATCATGTGGATTTTTTGATGATTATGTAAGTGACTGCTGGTTGATGATTATGTATGTATGTGACTGCTGGTTGATGATTATCTATGTGACAGCTGGTTGATGATTATGTATGTGACTTCTGGTTGATGATTATGTATGTGACTGCTGGTAGATTATTATGTATAGATGCGAATGCTGGTTGATGGTTATTTATGTGACTACTTGATGTTATTGTTACAGAATCATCAAAGGAAATGGTAACAGCTCTAGCGCAGGAGATTTGCAAGGCCGACTGGCGCGTGGCGGCCGACGGCAAGGAGTCGCTGGCGGTCGAAGAAGCCGGCATACATATGTGTCTCAAGAAGCTAGCTCTCTTGGACAAGGACAAGACTGAGGGCACGCTCGGCGAAGCGGTGGCTGAGCATTTAGATAGCGAAACTGTGAGTTCAATTTTATTACTACCTAATATTTAATTTAGTTCATGATGAAGAGAATGAACTTAATAACTTCGGTCGATGTTCCGCAGTGGACGTCCTACGGCTGCAATTATAATTAGTTTATACATGATAATGTGCTCTAATAGTATTAAAATCTAGCCATACTGAAGGCTGTTTGACGACCCTGGTGGCGTGGCGGGCGAGTGCCCGTCCGAAACGCAAGGGGTGTAGGTTCGATTCCCGCTGCGGGGCATCATCTGCAAATATTTGTGACGGGTCTGTTGTGGTACCATGGTACTCGTAGTTTCTAATAGCCACGACACAGAGAATCCTAGTGTGGGGTCAGGACTATGTATATGACTGTTGGGTGTTATTTATTTATTTAATAAGTCATATAACAATGGCGATACTAATATAAATACGGCTGAAATGATGATACCTTTTGTATATTATTTGCAGATAAAAACATGGCTGCCTACAAACAGGGGTTGCTTCTTCCTGCTCAAACTGGTAGAGAGCAACAGCGACAAGGTGGCGAGCTCCCTTAAAAAGAAGCTCAAACCACACGCGAGCCTTCTTAAACAATCTACTTCGGAAGGAGCGAAGCTGCTTTTGCAAAGTGTTCAGAAATAATAGTTTGTTTAACCTGATCTTTCGTTTTACTCACTGAACCGAACCTAGCAATAGTTAGTAATCAGTGGGTGTTGTAGAAGCGCCACCGGTATGAGCATATGCCCGCAATCGGATTACAAGTTGATTCATAATCTTTATGCTATGCCGAAAAGGGCTTATTTTACACCCAATTGGCAATAAAGTTGCTCTACAACTTTTGTGCCGATGGTGTTTTCTAGTGTGAAAAGGGTGTAATGTGTGTACAAACCTTCACAAAATATATTGGTAGATATTGTCAAATACAAATTAAGAAACAATTTGTATGTACTGTGGGTGGCGCTTTAAGCCGAAAGTCCCAAGAACTTATGCACAGCCAGGAAAGACAATTAGTGGCTCCATAGCTTAGACTTAGAGCATCCCCGTATCTACGGGAAGGTTGCGGATTCAAAATCCTTCCGATTCAAAAGTTTTGAGATATTATAAAAAAAAAAATCTTAACTTACTTAAATTTTATTCTTCTAAGATGCCGAGATAACAAAAAAAAATTCTCATTCATAATCAGTCACTAACTTTATAAGCTTGATAACTCTCCCTCTGTCCTTTTCTAACAGTAAATAAAAGAAAGAAGTGGACATACTTTTAGTTAGCCAATTTTTATAGCGAGTCGTTATGAATAAGGCGGTAAATTATTTTACTTAGTTATTAACCATCTACCCAAACTTTTCCTACTGGCTTATCTATACTGTCATTAACAACATTCAATGATTTTTCTAGCAATTCCTTCTGGATGACTTCTATTGATCTGAAATAGAGAAAAAAAAAAGTTACTGGAATAATAGTTAGGGTTAAATTGGTTGTGTTGTATAGTTTGTGTCAGTAATCTCTGGAGCTATTAATCCGCTTTTAATAATTATTTCAATAGTTGAAAGCTACACTATCATTACTGAGTGACTATTTCTCTTAAAAAACACACAAACGAACGGGCTAAAAACTTACTGCACACTCAGGAAAATGTCAGGAGACTAAAAAGATCGCAAATCCTAAACCTAGACCAGAGAAACTGATAAGCTTCTTCCAAACTATACGGTGTTAGATTTAATGGAATCACACCCAATACACAACATCCCAGACAACATCTAATTAAGGATACAGAGCCAATAGCAGATTTAAAAAAACAAAAAAAAAAAATCTCTTATAGGTCTGAATGAAAGACTAGAATTTTCCCCAAATAGTAAAGTAAGTAACTAAAAGCCACACCACTAAAGTTGCCTCAGACTGGATGTGTGTTAACTCTAATGAATATTTTCAATGTAGGTAGGTAGGTACAGGTACCTGTTGGCATCAAGAATTTCCCAAGTGTCATCTTTTAGCTTTTTGTATGTTTCAAATACTTTCTTCTGGAAATCCAAAACTTCATACCTGTAGAAAAAATACCATTTTAACTTTTATACTTAAACGTAATTTCCGGTTGTTCAGAATCGAAAGTACCTACAATAAAAAAAACTAATTTGCAGCTGAAATTGACATTTTACTTCCTAATTAATCATAATGACTAAATTTGTAATCATAATGACATTGTTATTTAATTTTAATATTATAATTATTGTAATACTAAATAAAAAAATTGCATGCTTGTGTAGCAACGTGTGCGCCCGCTTACTGCATAAGAACAGTGATTATATTGAATAACCATGTTTTAGCAAATAAACTAATTTCATTTCGTAAGCAAAATTAAAAATTTCCAAGGCATGGTTTTATCTGAACAATAACCCTGGTCACAGTAGGTACATACAAATAAGTCCTTAGTTTTTTTACTATATACATATATGAATATATACATAGGGAGGTATTATACAAAACTAATCCATTGTCTTGGGTATTATTCACTCACAGTGCAAAGGTTTTTAGAACCAATCATTCTAGGTTTAGTTTTAGTACCCACTACTGAATTACCAACCTCTCATTACCAAATCCATTTCTCTGCAGAATATCATCAAAAGGCATTGTCAGGAAGAACACCTTATCAGGCCTCGGTAGACCCACATCTGGGGACTTGCACCAATTCAAATCCAAACCTGTAATCAGAAAAATGTAAATTGATCCAGAACATTGTTTGTAACAAAGTTCGGCGTCAATTGTCCTTACAAAAAAAAAAAAATGCATAAGAAAGTCTGTCTTTTATTGTTTTCACAACTAAACAGCTGAACCAATATTGTACATTGTATCATATACATGTATATATCATGTACATTGTAAATAGCCTAGAATAAAATATAAAATGACATAACATATAAATAATGTATTAAAAATGTGTTACCTTTAGAAGCTGAAAATGCTACACCCGAGTAACAATATCTATCTACTATAAGTGTTGTCCCGGCTTCTAGCAACTTCATGATATTGTTTGCCTTTTCCCAACGATTTGCAGAGAAGAGGAGATGGATAGCTTCATCAGAGAGCTCTTTCTGAAAGTTATAAGTACCTATAATAACAGTTTAAAGCCAAATTATGATAAGTAAGAGTAGGTGTACAACATTCCTTACTTTCGATGATAAATAGCCGTTGATAACCTTTCCGATCTCTGTGTCTCGTGCTGGAAAGTTCGTGTACTCGGCTTGAACGTGCTTATTCTTCAAACTTTCCACTGGAAACCAGAGCGGTATTAAAAATATGCGTGACCAATCAACCATTAGGTACCTGAGTTCTAGAGTAAATTATTTACCTAGCGTTCTGGCCTGTGTTGACTTTCCAGTTCTATCCACACCTTCTATCACGATCAGAGCACCTCGTTTCATTTTAATTCCGTCTAAATTCAGCACAAGCAAATCTTCGTGAGGACGGAGAGAGTGTGTAACAAACTTTACTTTTGACAACCTTTTTCCCTTTTAAATTACTGGTTCAACCGGGCAGGTATACGGCAAAATGGTGGTTTACTACCTAGTACAATCTGCGTTGTTAGATTAAAATAAGAAAACATAAAAAAAAATTAAAATTCTTATCGAAACAAACTAAACTAGGTATCACAGTATCATCACTGCGCGGACAAAGTAACCTCAAAATTTGGCGCGTAAATTGAATTGACATTTGTTTTTTTTTTCCTTTCGGGCTGGCTATGGCATCTAGGCCTTACTACCAAGTCTTACGTGTATTTTTTCTTGTTAATTTGTTTATCTTTCTTCATTTTCTTTCGTTTATGATCGTCGAGTCACCGTCAAGTCAAGTCAAGTTCAGTTTTAGTAAGATAATATGATGGTGACTATTTTACTAAAACCTCGAGGGACCTCTTGACCACCAACTCGAATAATGACGATATACGCAATCATTTCATTTCATTTCACTTGTGCGGTTTACTCAAACAATATTACGCAAAATACCACCATAATTACACAATATTATTCAATTTGACACTAGTTTTGTAAAATAAATTGAGAGCACAACATCACTTCGCAAGTTCCCGCCAAAAAGTCGCCATTTGATTTTGAGTGCTTTTGTCTTTTTTTTCTATTTTTTCCCTTGCGGTGCTGGCATCATGGGCCTTACCCAAACCTTACCGTCCCTAACCATGCGTCAGCAGCATCCTATTAATGGTCTGTGGGCCTTACCGCCGTACGTGAATTATGCATAATAATTAATGGGTAGATATATATGTATGTAATACTTTTCAAGATTAATTTCTGTGAAAATAGATTAAGTATTGTATTATTAATTATTATCATTTGAGTGTGTTTTAGTATATAGTGTTTTTGTGGGAAAATGTTTTTTTTGTCAATTTGGGCCATGCAGGTTTTAGTTTTTGAGCCTCTTATCAGATTTGGGTTTATGTCTTCTTGATTGAACAGCCAGCACTTGCGGAAGGCCAAGGGACATGCATCTAGGCTATAAGGCTGTCCGCACACCATCAGAAAATTATCAATCAATCAATATATCATATCAACCAATCAGTAATGAATGACGTAAGGTCCGGTGACAATATAAATCACCAATCATTGGGCCTACCACCAAGCATGCAATGCTTGGTAATGCGTTATCGTAATGCGTGCATCTCTGTTTACGTACGCAGTTGCGCAGTGAGCCGCCAGTGTTTTGAGCGCCACTTTCTTGGGCTTGCCTTAGTGTGCACAAGTTAGGGTATTTTCCCCTAAACTTAGGGTATTTTTTGGGGGAAAAAAAGAATTTTTTAAGGGGAAAAAAAATTGATAGTTTGTGACAGATCTGAGGAAAAACTTCCACTAAGTTTAGCAATTAGATTATCATTCCAGCCGCTTGAAGTCCACTGCTGAACATCGGCCTTCTCCACAGATTTCCGTCCACTGAGTCTGGAGGAAAATCAAAGGAGTTGTTTCATTCTGGGTCTGGTCTTTGTACACTACATAGAAAAATTAGGAAACAAATAGGAGATTACAAAAAAATATACAATTTCATTAATTTGTATGGAAATAAAATGGTACAAGAATAGTTCTTCTGGTAAGTTTTTTACTATGTGAACACTACATAAATGAATGTGTACGTCAGGGTAGCACGTCCGTCTAATGTCGGTGTTCCGACACCTGTCGCACTCAAGATAAAATGTATGTATGTAGTGTAGGTAATTTGTGCATGGTATTACCAACTGGTCGGAAAAATGTGGACATAAAATTCCATTAATAGTAATTAGTGCAGTTCCAAGCTCCATACACTTATGAAATATCTCATTTCAGAGTTGGCAGCACTGCCAGTTGCCTTGCTTGCCAGTGTCAATGAGGTAAACTTATCAGTAGCAGTGTCCACAACATAAAGTTTCGGTATTTTTGATGCTTAAGGGGAATGAATTTTGGCAGTGTCAAATATCCGAGGACAATTCCACTAGAATTTAGCAATTTAAGTCCACAGTAAAAAGTACCATTCTTGCAAAAAAGTTTGAATATTTTGTTTTATTACACTTTTTAGGGGAAAACATTGTTGAATTTGTGGTATTTTTCACTGAGTCTGGGGGAAAATCGAATTTCAGGGTTGGCATCACTGTTAGTCAGCCAGTGTTTATTTTCTCTCGGGGGCTTACGGCCGTGTGCGTTTTGCAAATTATTGTATGTAGCTTTCCTTTGTTTTTATGGTTTTGTTTTAAAAGTGAAGAAGCATTAGTAAACTGTAAGTGTTCTATAAATATGAAGAAAGGGTACAAAGTAACAGACGTGAAGCGTGAGAAGAAGTTTGGTGTGGCTGCCGGGAGCTTGGAGGAGTTAATTGAGAAATCTTGCAATAAATTGGGTGTAAGTAGACATAAATGCTAGTAGGTTTAATTTACACCTAATATATTGTATTCCTAATATAATTTACTTCGACTTAAATACTGTTATAAGGGTAGTTTCAGTCATGGTTGTATTATGTTTATCCTTGAAATCTGAGAAGTGGGTCAGGGGCATAACCGTGACCCATTTGTTCCCCTTGGCCTAATTCTCACACGGTTTGCAGTTCAATGTTATCTGCTCGGAATGCCGCCTATTCGTGGCCGAGGACGGGACGCGCGTCACTGACGACGAGTACCTCGCGACGTTGCCCCCGCAGACTCTCTTCATACTGCTGAAGAGTAAAGAGCAAATGGTAACTGGTATGTTTGTTGACTTTATCAACTACGCACGAATTCATGACCGTATCTGCACAATCCTACTAATACATATTATAAATGCGAAAGTTTGTGAGGATGTTTGGATGTTTGTGGTTTAATCACGCCCAAACGGCCGAACGGATTTGGATGAAATTTTATAAAGAGATAGATTACAGTCTGGAATAACATATAGGCTACTATCTTCATACGTACCACGTGAGCGAAGCCGCGGGCGGAAGCTAGTAAGAAATAAAATTTGCATTATTTTCACTGACCATAACTAACATTATGATGTATGCTTAGCTGCTTAAATTAGGTAGATAGGTAACTTAAATAACACCCAACAGTCACATACATAGTTCTTACACCACACTAGGATTCCCTGTATAGTGAAAGATAGTGTAAGGTAGTAAGAAGAGTACCATTGTATCACAACACCCAGACCAGGAAGAAATATTTGCAGCAGTGAGAATCAAACCCTCACAACTTGCGTTTCAGAGAGGCACTCGCCCGCTATGCCACCATATTTAGGCAGTATTTAAAACTTAAGGCAGGAAAATCCTGCCTAAAGTTTATTGCCCTCTGATCAGCGGTTTGGCGTAACGAAATGTGTCAGCTGGAGCCCCAGTTCTACAGCTTACAAATAGTTCCTTATATCTCTGAAACCTTTTTAGCTAAAGGCCTGAAAATTTTGGTACCTTAGGCACTAAATATCTGGCTATATTTCATAGCTCTCTCTTCAGCCGTTTGGCAGAACTGGATGTGCAAGCTGTAGACCCGGGTCTCTAGCTGACACATAGTTTTTTGCTCATATCTCAGAAACCTTTTTGGCACCTAAATTTTGAATTGGATTTTCAGATTGCACCAATTATGCACTAAGTATTTGCATACTCAGAATTCAGAAATTCGCTTTGTGTAAGCTGTAGACATACACACAGTTATTTTTCAGATTTTGACCACTTCTATAATCTAATCCGGTCTCCAAAGAAGGATTACATTGACACTGGTACTGCTGCTAAAAAGTTTCTCACCACAAACATTAAGGAGAAGTTCAGTGTCTTCCAGAAGTACATTGCAGCTGCTGATGATGCCAAGACTATGCTCAGCGAGAGAACCCAGGATCCAGCTTGGTTTGAAGGTGAGAACAGATATTATCTTCAAAACGTTGTCTCTTTAAGAACTGTGATAACAAATATTAACGCAAATTTAATATCAGTTGCTGAAAATAACCATGTCTATCTTACAGGTTTGGAGGTGTCGGAGAAAACCAAAGAACAGTCCATGTCTAAGCGCGTCAAAGAGCGAATGCGCGGTTACTTCTACAAGACCAAATCAGCTCTGCAGTCATCTGAAATCTACACAAACTCCAAGAACGGCCGCGGTAAGAAACTCATTGATCAGTTCCTAACAGATCTACGGAAAATTCTTGAATCAAACAAGTTCAATGAAGGCTACTTCAATCGCAAAGCGAGTGAGACACGCATGTGTACCGATAGCGGGCTTTTCGAATGCGGTGGTCTATGGAACAACAGCAAATGCACTTACGAGGGAGACCATGTCATCAATCCATACAGAAGTCGCGAGGAACGCATCATATTCCAAACCTGGAATTTAGACCACAAAATCGAGCTATCAAGGTCTATAATCCCAAAGATATTGGAAGGCATTGAAAGCCTGTACAATGGTGATATTAAATGTATTGTTTGTGAGGAGGGGGGAAAGCCAAGCTTGGAAACTGATAGATACTATTTACAGATATTTACAAGAGATAATCTGAAGTTGGTGCATATTGTGTGCCACCACAAAGGCAAGCATGCTGCTAAATCAGATGTGTACACACTATGCAAAAACTGTTCTGGAAACCAAAGTATTGATTATTAAAAGCTGCACCAAATGCTTTAAATATAATAATAATCATCTATAATAATAAAAGAATATATTTTTGCAATGAACAATCGTAATAATATTTATAAATATTACAAGCAAAGCCAAACAGAACATTATTTTATGTCGATGAACTTATATTTATGCCTAATTATCAAATTTTATTTAATGGACTAAAGCGAATAGTAACAGAGTAGCTTTTGAGAGTAGTGATTATTTACAAGTAATAGTTGTTGTAAAATTTTCTATTCCCTAATATTGATCTCCTCTCCCTTCATAGTATAGGTGTAAGAGCAATAAGTAAATAAGTATTATGTACCTGTTAAATATTGTTTCTCAGATCAAGAATGAAATGTTTCATCATTTACTTTGAAGGAGTACTTTTAATGATAAATTTTGTACCTACCTAAAGGTTGTGTCTATGAGTATGTTTGAATATTTTACCTTGTTGAATACTATTCACAGTAATTTAAGTAAGAAATGAATTTATTTTTATTAAAAGACGAACCTCAATGTATTACAGGGTGTAGATAGATCAACATTTTGTTTATGGTTTTGAACCATTATGAGAAAAAAGTTACTTGAAAGGTACAACTTTTTTTCCATGTTTTATAAATGTTTTACCTACTTTTATCTAATCATGTGACTTATATTATATACCTACATTTTCTTCTACACTGAGCTTATTTATTGTACTTACATTGTTTAGTTATATGTGTAGGTACTTTAAAAAAAAATTAAACTCTACTTTTATCTCATACTTAATTTGTATGTGCCAAAGATTGCAAATTTAATTGCAAGATATAAAATCATAAATTATTTACTTCTAATGCAAAATTATAAAGCTTATCGAATGTTATAGATAAAAATTATAATTCTTAAAATTAAATTATTCCATCGTTTTAAATTGATTTAGCAGTTAATGCTTTTCTCAATGTGGTTTGTGAAAAATCTAGAACTAATAAGTAATGTACCTATGTTATTTATATACTTTAAATGCAGTCACAAACACTCAAATATAAAATTGACACTAAATTTTCGATTTCCACTCAAGTTTTGAGTCAACTCGCAGCTATGTTAGGTGTTTGTAATTCAAAGTTCAAGCTACATAATAAGTAATAAGTCCTATTTTGTGACAATCATTTACCTATTACTAGCGTAGCTAGTGTTAGCGACTAGCCAAGTATAGCAATATTAGATGTTAAGTAGGGCTTGATAGATCAGTGTGCAAATGTAGGGCTTCATTAGGAATTTTATTGATGTTCCTAATCTGTTCTGATGTGATGTGACATTTAAAAAGTATTCTAAAAACTTTAAATTATATTCCTAAACGTGCCCTGTAACGAGTCCGAGTATACTATCCTGAATGGGGCTTATTAACGAAAAAAATTGTTAAATAAAAATCACTAAACTCTGATTTAAAAAAAAAATTACTGTTAATTTTTCTCGAACTTTTTTGTTTTTTTATCATTTTTTTTACCTATATTAACTAATTATTAAACGTACGAGCACATCAAGATATCAAATAAGCTGAATAATTGAACTTGATCTGATTTGATCTTTGGGATCTGGTTATTGCAGTGTTTTTTTCAATGACAAGTGTCGTATTTTCAAAAGTCGTGTAACTAACGTAAGTCGTAACTTTATTGCCAATTGGTTGTGGGATAAGTTCATTTAGGATAGTATATTATGAATCACTTTGTACTTATGTGATTTTGAACGTTTTAGTTTTGTTGTGTTGAATATTTTTATGAAATTATTAAAGAACATTGTATGTCGTAGAATTTACGTCTACTAGTAATTTCTAGCTATGGGCCAAATAATGGGGTATCTAGAGTTGTCCCATTATTTGTCCCACCATTTTTATAAGTATTTTTTTATACTTTAGTAACATAACCTACAGCTTGTTCTAATCTTTAGCTACTTTATTGATCCAAACCTTGTTGGTAGGTGGTTACACTGCATATTTAGTTGGAATAGAAGATATGCAAATGAAATAATGGATTAGCTAGGTACTAGGACTGCAGGTAGACGCTTCCAATATAACGTGACTAGTAAACTATACCGAAAGAGGTTTAATCTATCAACAAAAAACCATTCCAAAGTTTTTTTAAAATCATTTTCAAATTAGCTGTTGTTAGTCTTTTTGTCATATTTATAACTAGTATAAAGATTAAACTTATGAGATGTTCGACATCAAGAAAGCTCCACATGTGAATAATCATAATCATCATCAGCCTGCAGAAGACCACGGCTGGACAAAGGCCTCCCCGGAGTTCCACGACGAACAGTCTTTAGCCTTTTCCATCCACCGATTTCCCGCAACCTTCACAATGTATAAATAATGGAGTTTGGAAAATAGCTGATTTTTGCGGGGTGAATGAAACAATATCATGTCGAATTATCAAAAGTCATAGAACAAACATTAATATTGCCAATTGGGTGTAAAATAAGCCCCTTTCGGGATAGTTAGTTTACATATTACTAGTATGAATAAACTTGTATAGCTTTATAATATGTAGTTATTGTAGTGTAAGTAGTCGTTGTCCTGGATTTAAATATGCGAGACATTACTTCTGTTCACTCAGTGTTAGGTACTTCAGATTTCACTAAGTACCATCTATTTCAGTTCAACCATTAATCGTGTTTCCGTTAGGGCCAGCGCAGACGATCGGAGTGGTGGCGAAGCGACTGATCCGGTAATTAATTGAAACTCAACATTATGTAAGTTACGGGTATGGCTTGCTTGCTTGTTGTTTCATTGATTCTTTCTTGGTCATCCTGTATTAAGTCAATGACCAGCCAGGCTATTGTGTAAGCAAAATGGTAATGAAGATCGCAATTTTAAGGATGATTTTATCAATTTTAGCGACATCTGAAGTTTAACAAACATGATAAGGAAGAAGCCAAGGTCTTGAAGTTTTCCCTTGTCAAGTTTGGAACGTTTTTAATGTTGCTAAGATTGTTAAAATTACCCTCAAAGTTACGATCTTCATTGCCACTACGCTTACACAATTGCACCACAGGTTGAGGTATGGTGGCCCTGAAAAGGGCCTATGACCGTCGATGAAAGAATCAGTGTAGTGAAAGGATTAAAGTGCGCCTCTAAGAAGCTCCTTTCGTGCGCACGGTTATGGCTGAAATCATAATGTATCACACGGTAGGTTTAAAAGGCGAGCGATTTTGTTGTTCCAGACATATCTGTAAGTGGATAAGGTTGAGTTTCAATTGGTTGTCGACCGCTGGCCACTGATCGTCGGCGCACCCCGGTCAAACAAACACAAATCAATGCTAATATGCAGCCAAACCAAGACTAAAACACCAAGTATCAAGCATTTTTCAGTATTAATTCAGTCACTTACTCTTTCACTGAAATATAATGTTATTTGCAGAGGTGCTGTCTCCATATTAAGTTTTTTAAAGTAGAATTCTCAATATACAGTATTATACCTTTTCCTATCTTATAGTTAAGCGAAAATATATCATGTACCTATTTTAAAGATTTAACAGTGTTGTTATGTGACTTGATTAAAGAGATCCAATAAAGATTGTGAAGATGAAAATGAGAAATGAGATTTGTTGATTTAATAAATAATAGCCTTTCAGTTTTTTTTTTTTTTAATGTTATACCGAGGCAAACAGGCTTACGGCCCACCTGATGCTAAGTGGTTACCGTCGCCTATTGACATCAGCAACACCTGGAGCATTGCTAATGCGTTGCCTGCCGAACCCCTCCCCCCCCGTAAAGAGCTCTGGCAACCTTACTCACCGCAGGAACACAACACTATTTGAAACAAATAATGTTATTTGGCTGCGATCTTCTGTAAGGCGGAGGTACCTCCCCAGGCGGGCTGCTCCAACTAACAACTAAGAGCGAGAAAATCTTGCTGTGCCCTACCTCCTCAGTATGTTACATATATGTTTAACAATAAGGAAACTCCCTATCCTACTAATATTATAAATGCATAAGTAACTCTGTTTGTTAACTTTTACGGCTGAACGGATCGTAATGAAATTTGACAAGGAGATAGATTATATCCTGGGGAAGCTGAGGCTATCTTTTGTCTGGAAAAATAATCGTGAAGGGGTGAAATAGGGGTTGAAAGTTTGTATGGCCAATCCTTAATTAATCCTTAATTGCACAAGGTAGGGATCTGAAAATTCTGTCACAAAACCAGGTTTTAGTTAGACCTCGCCTAAACTCAGTTTCATAATAAAAAAGGGTAGAAGTCTAGAAAGAAACAAGTAGTTTCCTTAAATGACTTTATTAGTTAAACAGCTTAATATAAAACCTTGGGAGTTTATCGCCTCTTCCTGCCCACAGCCTTGCCTGGAGACCGCTTGCCTTTCCCACCTTTAGGTTTCTTAGCCGAAAAGTTGGAGGATTTTCCTGCACCCTTGTCCTTGAAAGAGCCCTTAGAAGGATTAATGGATTTCTTTTCCTCTGATCTCCTGTAAAAATGTTTCATAAGTTATAATTACATACTGTGAAATTCAGTCAAAACGACATTATCCTCTATTTTTGAAGTCTGTTGAAAATAGCATGATTAGCAGTCTATTGGAGGATATTCTATCTAAGACAATACCTAATATAAATGCGGAAATGTGTTTGTTTGTCTGTTTCTCAGCAATGGAACGACGTAATTTTTTGCATGGCAAATTTTTATCTGTATACCATGCGAGCGGAAGCTAGTACTACTATCCTACTAATATTATAAATGCGAATGTTTGGATGTTCAATCACGCCGTAACGGGTCAAGCGATTTCGTTGAACATAATAGATAAAGTTCTTTACCTAGAACAGTACCTATATAAGCTACGCGATCGCAGCCGCGGGCGGAAGCTAGTATAAAATAATAGTATAAAATGAATGGGAATAAAAAAAAATCTACTAGGTATATTGTCTTTTGTAATATGCACACCTGTGCCACATACTGGAATCTGAGCACGTCGGAGGCCGTGCATTTTATATGGCTTCTATTAGATGTTTTTTTTTGAGCTTTTTTCTTTGTGGCCGTCATACGAGCTGTTTAAGAGCTACACAATTCTACGAAAGCGATGCCGGCGTCTATCCAGCGATCCCAGTCTTTCGTCAGCCAGTGGAGGGGGACTATCCTCGACAGATGGGTATCGTTTTGTGACTGGTCTATTTAATAAAATATACACATTTGTTGACTTACTGTGTCTGCTCACTGTGTATATGCTTCGCCACCGCCTTATCCATGTCAATCTTGGGTCTCTTGTTCAGTATACTATCCAGTAAGCTCAGGTTGCTCTCCCTCTCAGCCTGCGGGGTGGGCACGGCAGGCCTGCGCTTGCGTTCCTTGCCTGGGATGAGCTCGTGGACACCCTTGCCGCGGGCTTCCTTCTCTTTGGGCAGTTTGCCTTGGAACTTGCCGAGGGAGGCGGTGGAGGCTTTGGCAACAGTTGCTGCTGTTGCCAGCTGAAAAAAAGATTTTGGCTCATTTTTGTTGCATAAATAAACTTTCTTGTTATGTTCAGGCAGACCAAGAAGCAGATGGTGGAGCAACTCAATGGTTTCGGACAGTACAATGAACAAGACCCTCCAGAATGGAAGAAATAGAAAAAGTCTTGGCCCAGCATTGGGACATTTAGGGTTAATAATAGAAATAAATAAACTCAATTTTAATAAAAAAAATACTTAATTTTTTAATCATCTGCCCCTACAAATCATATGCCTTTTTAGGATAATTTAGTTGGTATTGGTTGGTTTTATTGGTCATATTTCTTTTAAAAAACCTCGATCTGCTCAATTTTTGTTTTGATAGGTATGTATTGGGCTGTACATTACATATATTGTGATGAGAGTTACTGAAGCAAAAGAGGTATGTCAGGATTGTAGCAAGTGGCAAACTATGGTCTCTGCCTACCCCTCTGGCAAATAGGCGTCATTTTATGTAGTATGTATTGGGCTGTAAAAGTATAAATAAAAACCCTAAGCAATAAAAATAAAGTTTTTTTTATTCTTTACCTGTGTAGCAGATGCTTTATCAGAGGTGGTGGGTAGTCCGACCCTGGGTATCTTGACCTTCTTAGCTCTGGCAATATTCTTCAACCTCTGTAGTTCATTCTTAGCAACCTTCTCCGACTTCTCGCCAGCCTTCTTTTCATACATATCTGTCATGGGGTCCAAGTTCTGAGGAACCTCTATCAGCCAATTCTTCTCCTTCTCTGCTGCAGCCTTTTTGAATCTGAAATGTGATAAATCACACTAATATTATAAATGTGTAAGTAGCTGTCTCTCTGTTGGTTCGTAACGTTTTGACAACTGAATGATTGAATCAATGCTTATGAAATGTGTTATGGAGATAGCCTAAGCCATGTAGAAAAACATATGCTACTTTTTATTCATGTCCCGTCACCAACAAAAGACAATGGACACTTTCAAACTTCCATAATTCCTATACACCTTAAACCTCAAAAGTGCTTTAGATTTTTAGTTATTATTGTATACACTTCATATGACATTGGTCTTTTCCGTGTGCCTAATAAATAATATTCTATTCTTTTCTTTTTTTCTTCTAAGAATGTAAAGCTCTTTCAGTAATTTTTCACAACAAAAGAAAAACACCACTTGCTCATCCAAGTTCTAAATTATTAGTAACTAGTTCAGAGGAAGTCAACTAGGTAAGAAATGCAAACTCATTTTTTTATTGAAAATCATTTGTTTTGTGTATGTCGGTTAACAAAATGTATGCATTGTGTTAACCTACATTAAAAAAAAAAAACTTACCCAAACAAAGGCACCCATTTCTGTAACTGTTCATCCCATTTAAGTTTATCCTTTTTCTTCTTATCGATCCCTTTAGCTTTAGCAAACTCTTGCCATTTTGTCAGTGGCTTAGGTTTAGGCACAGGTTTAGCACGAGGCAGCACTGTAGTAGGGGCCGGCAGCCGGACCACTATAGCCTCCTCTATTCGCTCAGTGGGGAGCTCCCACACTTTGTTAAGAAGCAGTTGTGTATTGTCGCGGGTTAGAGACTGTAAATATACATCTGTATCTGATCTGAAATGGACTGTTTATTAGATATGCTAACAACTTTTATTTTAGAATATTCTCCATGTTATGCACGCCTTTTGGAGAAGGGTATGTAGGAAAAAGGTTAAATAAAACTTACTTCATCAATTTTGTGTCTAAATCATTTGTGTCTGAAGCTAGCAATGTGCCAATATCAAATTCTAGATCTAAATGTTTTTCGACTGTGATAGATTTGTACTTTTCTGCCTTCTTTTGTTCCCTTTCTAAGATTTGATTAACGATATCCATTCTAATTACTTTTCATCTAGTTCACAGTCACAAATCCAAATCAACCACAACCGAAGTTAACCTTAAAATTTGTTGACATATTTTTGATAAAAAATATTTTGACAAGTAAACACGTGTTGGCACAGAGTGAGTACCACACTCTTTATTACACTATGCCCACAGACTCTGTCTCGGCTCCTTAGCAGTCCACCTCCGGTGGTGAGACAGCAAGGCATGGTGGAAGGCCTTAAGGGCGGCGATAGGAGTCATATAGTTATCGTCGGCTAGACACTGCATCCAGCTCCTCTCCGATTGTAGCGGTTCTCCGTTCCATTGGAGCAAGGGGAGATGGACGAGAGAGTGCATCTGCAACGGCGCGCCTGCTTATGCACTTAAATATTTCCTGCGCATCTGACATGTTTCTGCTTGTAAAATGCAGAAATTATGTCGCCGTAGTCGAAATCGGCTTGGACGATCATCATCATCATCATCATGCCCACAGACTACTACGTATGGTGAGTGAGTACGAGTAAGTGTTCTGTGGTGAGTACTTTTGTATAAATAATATAAACGACGTTTTGTTTTCATTGAGAGAAGCTTGAGAGATTAGTTAAACATTAGAAGCAAGATCAAGTCATAGAGTAATTTTGTATATACCAGCATCAAGTCAATTAACTTGCAAGATGACCAGTATTTCAGAGAGAACTCACTGTTTCAAAACTGAAAACAAGTTCATAGTAAAAAGTGGGTGCAAAAAACGAATGTGGAGATCTCTGAAACAAATATTGACTGCTGAAAGAGCCCTTCCGTGGCCTAACGACGCTGTTTTATGTAAGTTTACTAGAGAATGAAGGTATTTATACAGATTTAATAGGTCAATTAATTCCTATCATATCCTCTCGTATGTGCAAAATCCTCTAATAACCCTGTAGTTCATAATTACGTGTTAACTTGTTTCAGACTATTCAATAAACGCACCACCTACTTTCAAACCTACTAAGAAATATTCTGATATATCTGGTCTTCCTGCTCCATACATGGACCGCCACTCCAAACTTTTCTACAGCAATTGTGAAGAATTTGCTACAGTTAGGAGCCTGCCCATGGATATTACAGCTGGTTATTTACAATTAAGAGGAGCTAATACAATTGTTGGATAAAAATAAAACACAAATGATTCTATGAAAATAGATGATAATGTGCTAACCAATAAAACAGGACAATTTATCGGGTATATGTATACCTATCTAAAGGCTTGTTCTGAAGGAAATAGATCTTGTGTTTGTTTGAAATAGATCTTGTGTGAATTCAGTTATGCTGTGCTGGTTTACCTTTTAGGACCATGTCTCACAAACCAGCTGATCCCGTCAATCCGAAAAAAAAGAAGCATTGTTGGTTTGTTGCAAAATGAGATTAACCATCAAGCTATCAGAGCTTCAAGTCCTACCTACTGACCTCTGTAGAATAGAAAATTTAATGGTCTTCAGTTAAAAAAAAAGAGATCAAAGACACAAAAGATGACCAGCATAACTCTAACATTGGACCAGCTGCAAGAGTACTTCATTCACCTTAGTTGCAGTGAATCCAGCAGCTGAGGTGGCAACTGGACATAGTCCCACCAGATTTACTCCAGATGGGACAGTTTCCTTGGATGTTGCAACAAAAGACAGCATCCAGTTAGAGGAATTCTTAGCAGCTGCCACCATTTATAAAGAAATCCATCAAATCAGTGATATAGATGCATTTAGCAGTCTGCCTTCAATCCTAAAAATTTTCGAATTCCTGTAGGTACTTCCAGTAATCTAATGTAATACAAGTGTAGGTACCTAATACCTAAATACTATCAAAGACAATTTATTAGCTAAATTAGACAGAAATACATTTACAAAATTTTATTAAAATAACTGCATTTTATTTTAATTGTAGATGCTGGGTTTCAAAGATACAATTTTAATTCTTACAACCCATCTATCAATTTCCATAGAAAAAATGCATATTTTTTCTCCTTTCTAAGATCGACGACATGAAAAGGGACTTTTTTTTCAAGCTCTCCATACTGACTGATGGATCGCAATAATCGTGTTTACCCAGGGCAGGGACTCCCTCCCTCCCTATTTTACCTAGTCATCTTTTATTGATATATTAAATGGATGTATGAGGCCATGATTGATGATTCACGGATCCAGATCGAATCACAGGGTATTGAACCGCAGGTAAATGGCTCACGCCGCTTCCAAGCGGTTCAACGGCTCAAAACAGGTATACTTTATATGCGACCCGCGACACCCAGCAAAATCGTTTTGTATTTTATTCTCAACATGATAAGGTGTATATTAGTAAAGCTGACCTGGTTGCTGATTCGAACCGATTTCATACGACAACAATTTGTGTTTTATTTTCAACAACTTATAGTCCATATTAGAAAAGCTACCCGTTTGATGAACTGATTGATAGTACCCATAACATTGTTTGCTTCACTTTACCTGATTCATCTGAATTCATTTAAAGATCTATTTGAGCGGCAAAGAAAGTTTGAGCTGTTTACCTGCGAATCAGGTCTGGTTCAAGAGCGTGAGCTGCGAGTTGATTTCCAGCTCAGGTTTTTTGCGTGAGTTACTCAGCTCTATTGATGATGATGATTATACAGACCTAGAAACCACTTGGGGCATTTTGGCGGGAACTTTCAGTGATGTGCTCTGAATTCATTTTACAAAACTAGTGTTCAATTGAATAATACTGTGTAATTATGGTGGTGTTTTGTGTAATATTGTTTGAGTAAAAATCATTTTATTTCACTGCACAATGAAATGAAATCGTGCGCAGTGAGTTAAATAAAATGATTGCTTGATTTTTCGGGTTGGCGCCATAAGGTCCCTAGAAGTTTTAGTAAAATAGCCATTACCATAACTTACTAAAATATACTTGACTACTAAAATCACGTAATAAAGTTAAAGAAGAACAACGAAAATACACGTAAGACTGTGTTTGGCATTTTAGGCTTAACCACGGCCTAGCCGCCAAGGCTAGGCCTAAAATGTCACAGCCAGCCCGAAAGGGAAAAATATTTAAAAAAAACAACCTCTTGTGCGTTACTGTCAATGTCAACATGACTGAATTGAACGTTTCCAACTTTCGAAACCAAACCAACGTGTGTTTGCTGATATTTTGTAATTACTTTAGTCGTTTTATAAATTAGAAGTACATTTGATAAAATTGAGATGTCGTCTTCGTTCTTCCTGAAAGGCAAATCAAGGCAAGTGCACCAGCGCAAAGGCGAAAAAATAAAGAAAAGGAAGCTGGATAAACAAACACCTAACCTAGAAAACGGAAACGAATCCTCAGGCAGTGATTTAGATATTAGGAAGTTTTCTGATGGGGAAGAGTCTGAGAGTGACCATGAAACTGCCGAGCAGAAGAAGTTGCGCTTAGCCAAAAAATATTTAGAAGAAATTGAGAAGGAGGAGGCGAAACGAGCAGAGGACAAGGAACTCGATGACGCAGTCGAAAAACGATTACAGAAAGACTACCTTGAACAGAAGGGCAAGTTACGAGTTGAAGTCGCAGACAGCTTTATTGCACCCACTGATAACGATATAAGACTCATACGTGCCAGGGAGCACAGGTTGACACTGACATGTGTGTGTATCAGCAATGATAACACCTATGTGTTTTCCGGCAGCAAATGTGGCACAATAATCAAATGGGGAATCAAGGAGAAAAATAAGCTTGCCAGCCTTACATTCAAAACCCATCCAAAACTGCTAAAAGGTGGTATTACTTGTCTAGCAATATCAACAGATTCTAAATTCCTGGTGTCTTCCGATGAATCGCCTAACATTCAAGTGTGGGACCCGAGCACTCTCAAACATACTCATACATTCAAAGGCCATAAAGACAAGATCACAGGCATAGTTTTCAGAAAAAATACACATGATTTGTACTCTGCTAGCAAGGATAGGTCTGTTAAGATTTGGTCCTTAGATGAGATGGCTTATGTTGAAACATTATTTGGTCACCAAACACCGATAACCTCTATTGATGCCTTGACAAGAGAAAGGGCTATTACTGCAGGTGGCAGAGACACTACAGTTAGAATATGGAAAATTTCTGAAGAATCACAGCTCATCTTTAATGGTCCTGTGGGAAGTTTGGATGAAGTCAAACTATTAGATGAAGAGCATTTTGTATCCGGCAGTGATAATGGTTCCCTGTGCATATGGGGTGTCATGAAGAAGAAGCCACTTTGCACAGTTCTTGAGGCCCATGGGTCAGAGAATGAAGTTCCGAGATGGATAACAAGTTTAGCCACATTATTGAATTCCGATGTTTTTGCATCTGGTTCCTATGATAACAGTATAAAGTTGTGGAAAGTCTGTGATGCGTACAGGAAGGTTCTGCCTCTATTTTGCATTCAAGTCAATGGTTTTGTAAACAGTATGCAGTTCACAGGGGATGGTCGGCAGCTATATGCTGCTGTGGGTCAGGAACACAAGTCAGGAAGATGGTTCAAGCTAGGGAGTGCCAAGAACGGACTCGCAATCATAAATATTAATATTAAGTCATGATAGCTATGTTCTATTCAATATATTGTTGAAATTTAGTATGCATGGTTTTATTCCCTTCCAGTATGGTAGTCAAGATGTTTGTGGCTCTGAAGTTAGGTACCTATTGTCCTGCTTCAGCCAAACTATAAAGGGACCAGCTGAGATCTGTGCATCTGCATAGTTTTATTTTATTGTACCTGAGCAGAATGTAGGTAATTCTTTGGGGGAGGCTTATGTGTGGACTTCTACAGGCTGATGATGATGATGAGTAGGTAGGTTGGTGCCTTAATGTTTTATTCTTGTTTGATGAATATATCCTATCATCCATAATTAATATCCTTTCACACCACCATCATTTAACAATCAGGTAGGTAAAGTTCAGTAACAAAGAATTTGATGATCATAGTTCCGCAATGACAGGCCTCAGATAAAGCTCAGTTAGTAGTAACTCTGCCTTCTGCGCTAGAGGTCGCGGGTTCGACTCCCGCACTGGACAAACATTTGTGACTATTACAGATGTTTGTTCTGTGGCTGGGTGTTAAATATATATCTAATATGTATATCAGTCTCTGGTACCCAAAGTACAGGCTATGCCTAGTTTGGGATCAGTTGACCGTGTGAATATGTCCAGAATATTTATTTATTTATGTACCTGTAATTTTTTCTTACTGAATGTCATGAAATACATAGGTATCTTGATGATAAGCACTGAAATACGAAAGTATTCTTCATAATTTCTAAATTCTGAAAAGTCTTATTGTAATAAATTTAACACCCAACAACAGTCACACACATACATAGTTCTGACCCCCCCACACTAGGATTCCCTGTGGCGTTGGTTATCAGAAACTATGAGTACCACAACACCCAGACCCAAAACAAATATTTGCAGATCATGCAAACATTTGTTCCCGCAGCGTGAATCGAACCCGCACCACTTCGCACAAACACGCGAGCCGAGCCTGGCTCTGCTCGTGATTCAGCGCGCCACGCGCTGAATCATGCTCGGCAAAGTTCGCACGATCCATTACTTGTCGGTTTTTCGACACGGATCAAAGGCTTGTGTAAGTATTTAGCATAGAGGAATTTTGTTATACATCTCCACGGACGGCTCCGCTCGCGTAGGATTGTGCTACCCCGCGTCGTTTTAAAAGCACCTTAATAGATTATGATGACTGTACCTAAGGTAGGTGGCAGCTTAAGTAGTGTGTGGTGGTAGATGCAAAGATTTCAGATTCAAACATCGGGTTCGAATTCTCGCGGACGTCCAGTCCGCTCGCACCAACAGATTTTTCTACAATTATCAATAGACGGCTGTTCTATGGTAATACCTAACGTACCTCCTACCTTCATACACCACTAAGCAAGGGCTATTTGAAACGTCAGCTTTTCTCAAGCAAGCCCCAAAATATCAACAAAACATTGGTGATATTCATTCCGAAATAGAGCAGTGTTGAGAAAAGCTCTCGATTTCGATCGGAAAAAGAAATCATTCTGCAGTGCTAGAAAACATTGTGAGAATAGAGAACTACTGGTGGTAGTGACCCGCCGTCCGATCCAAAATTCTTGGGTTCGAGTCCCGGTCGAGCACCGATAGATTTTCCATTCGGAGAATTTATGCGCTCTCATACAGCAAATGGATGGTAAAAATGAAAAACAAAACTACATAAAGTAAGTATTTATTCATGAAATAGTTAATCTACACATTCGGTTCCTGGTCATCAGTGGGTGGCTCTTCTGTCTTGATGATAAAACATACCTTCCAAGTTGAGAGCTAGATAGTATTGGGACAAAATGTTTAAATGTTGGGACATGTTATAGATGGGGCAGGGAGGGTCGTCGGTGCCGCTTTACCGATAAACCTAGACGCGCGGGAATCTGCAAATCACAGCAATCAGCACACAGGGGACTGGATCAGCAAACAGGCCAGCGGCAGCACCGGCCTGCCAAACAAACGAACGTGTTAGTCTGCTGTCTGCCACCCTCCATCTGGATCTCGTGTTTGTGAATTATTTATGAATTAATGTGCAACTCTTCGCCTCATTAGTGCCAGTATTTCCGTCAATACTACGTAGATTAAAGAGAACAGCTTACTTCAAAGTCAATTTTATACAATGCAGAGATGTGGCGAAGGGTCTAGTTATAATGATCGCAGAATGCGATTTGTAATGTTTGGCTTACGAAATGCGTGTCTCGGTTTGTCAATAAAATTAAAAGATTACTCATAACTTATGCACCGCAACAACAGCAATTCAGCAGTTGTCAGCCAACAGCAAACCCCCCCTCCCCTCCCCGCAACTGCCTCGCTCCCCGCGTACGCCACACGCCCTGAGCATACCAACAGTAACATTAATATTACAGAAATAACATTACATTACACAAAACTTACAACTATCAAAGTAACAGGTCCCAAGAATGTTGGTAGAGTTTTGTTCATAGAAGACCTTATTGAGTCACACGTTTGTTGAGACCTTTTACTTATTTAGAAAATTAAAATAGACAATTATAATGTAACACTAGTGAAGTTATTTACCAAGGTATGATGTCCCAATTATTGCCCAATTTAGCCCAATAATCCCATTTGGATGGTTACATGAAGTCCATTGGGTTATAATCCTGAAAATATGTCTAGAGAACCAATAGTCTCATTGGATTACTAATAAATAAGTGCTACATTATGATTACAAGTTACTCAATATGACAATGCAAAGATAATTAAAAGTTTACTGCAAAAGTAATTAGGTCCACATCTTTTATACAAGAACATAATATTAGAAAAATCTATAACTACACACTTCAAATCATAAAATAAAGCCCAATTTAGTTGTACTCAGAGCCCGTAATTTCATTTGTAAATGTTATAACAAAGATAGTTGCAACCATTCTACAAGAGTAGGGTACAGAAAATTATGCATAATTGCTAAAATTTATAGAGTTAAGGTGGAACTTAGGAGATAATTTGTTACTTTCAATGTTTGCCACTATGTGATCATAGTTAGGTCGGGATGGCATGAGTAACCGAGGAGTTTAGTACCTTGGCCGAAGGCTGCTTGCAAGTATTCAGCACAGCACTTCGGCATCAGCTGGTACTACTGCTCAACCTGAGGAAACAATTATGCAAATGGTTCAATTAAAATAATCAAGCTAATTACGTGGGCCTAGTGCAGTGAGGTACCCCAAAAGTCGTGAGTTCAATCCCAGTCATGAATCAATTAAATGATGTGCACATTACACATAATAAGCACATTTTCTATTCAACTCCACACATAATAACCATGCCTTTTCTGTGGATGGGGGGCCAATTAGGCTCAGGGTATGGTATTGTGCTGGGCACACCTATTCTGTCTAAACACCAGTGCCCACTTCCTGTGCCGGCATGCAAAAAGTTTCCTCTGATGCTGTATCATCTAGAATATAATCCTACTAATATTTTAAATGCAAAAGTTTGTGAGGATGTTTAGATGAATGTGGTTCAATGACTCCCAAACGACCGAACGGATTTGGATGAAATTTGGCACAGAGATAGATTATAGTCTGGAATAGCATATCAGCTACCCATTTTCATCTTCATAGGTACCACGCGAGCGACGCCACGGGCGGAAGCTAGTATGTAATAAGGCTATTTTAAGGTACTAGACTTACTCAGCACTTCAATGCCTGGAGCGGGATCGGGAACGGCTGTGGCTGCGGGAGCGCGCCCGCGAGCTCTTGGAGTCAGAGCGGGAGCGCGAGCGCGAGCGAGAGCGGCTGCGCGAGTAGGAGCGCCGCCGCGACCCGCGCGATCGGGACCTGCTACGACGACGTGAGCGTGAACGCGAGTTGCTAAAAAAAATACCAACTACTTAGTTACAGTTCTGCTGTACAATGGAACCTTTGAAGCTTTGTCACTTGCCATTACGAGGATGCGGTATAAAAGCGCGGATGTCGCGCGATATTCTGGATTGAAGAAAACAGTTATGATCAAATTGTATCAGGATTGTTGCCGAGAATAGTTTTGCTGTCCTACATAGATAATCTATTCATACAAATAGAATTTGCACAAATCCATGAATTGTCTAGGCAATTTGTCTAGGGCAGGGCCAGATAGATTAAACCATGCATTACATTTACAATTTTGATGACAAGGTTAATTTTGGTTTTCAGGGTTGTAAGTGAGCTTCTTAGGATCCATTGTATAGAAAACGTTTGGACACAAACCTCTTGCGACGGTCGTACCGGCTTCTGTATGGTGATGATGGGCGTCCGTAGCGAGCCATCTGCACCCGCAGTTCCCTGCCGTCCAGCATCCGGCCGTCGAGAGAGTCCAATGCCTCTTCAGCATCTCTGCGGTCGTAGAATCTAAAAAAAGGGAAGAAATGATCATTGCAAGCGTTGGGGGTTATGATGACTCAGAAACCATCGGCTAAATATAATGTTGCTGTTGATGCATGCAATCTGATTTTAACATAAAAAATGGAATAATCGTGAAGAGATAATGTGTTATTTCCTGATCCAAGGCGTGGTATTTTTTACCGGTAATTTTGGGTGACGTCACAAGGAAATAGATGGAAAAGTTTACCTGACGAAAGCGAATCCTCTGCTTTCTCTTGTGTAACGATCTCTGGGTATGTAAATATCACCGACTTCACCACATCTTTCAAATACACGACGCAAATCTTCAGGAGTCGTGCGGTACGTGAGGTTGTCCACTTTCAGAGACACCATGCCGTCAATGCGCGGCGGTGGCCTTCCGTAACTCATTTTGATGGAGTTTCGTATGCAACCACAGTATATTTACACAAATTAATCAATGAACTCGTTCTATTGCAATTTAAACACAAGTCACAAATCAAAAAAACACTGCATCAACGCAAGAAAGCAAGGCAAGCGTGAAACAAATATGGCGACCGGATGTCAGGCATACGTGAAAGACGCGCAAAAATCTACCGGAAATCATGGTGCTGCCATAACCTAATGCTAAAGTACTTCCAAAATCTTTGGTAATTATATTGATTGATGCAAAGGAGCGTAACGGTACTACTACCCACTGTACACTTTTCAGCTGATATATTTTTAAGTATATTTATTGCAATAAGTTCTCAAAAAACAATCTAAAACATTGTTCTAATTATTAGGTTGGTTGTTTTCTAGAAAATGGTATTTTTTTTCTGGTAACCCAGATGACTACCTTTTTACGTTTAGAACGGAAACCATTTTATGTCCGAGGTAAAATTCAAATCAATCAACACACACACACTACTCAGCAGATAGTTTTTTTGCGCATTATGTAGTTTTGACGAGCAAAATAAATGCATAGTTCGGATATTTTTGTTAAAAACAGACAACAATGATCCTTGCATTTAGTAAAACAGATTATATTAAATAAAAAAAATATATGTAATAATAATATAAATTAATTATTATAATAATATCATGTAGGTGTAGACAGACGTACTTCAATAAAAGAGGTTGCATGAAAAAGGACTACAACCTAGGTTAGGTTGTATTGTTGAATAATGTTTCCATCAATGAGGATTTATGCCTGTCACCACCACCCTGTCACTTCACTACCTACGTTACTTACGTTGTTGCCATGGAAATAGGTGTCTTGAAGTTTGGGTTTTTAATTTCATGAATAGATGTTTACGTATCACGTAACATGAGATAAAAGTATCAGTATTAGGGATTTTAGGGTTTTAATTTAAATTCCGTTGTATGAAACTGATAGACACATAAAGAACTAGAATGGCCACCATCAAACAAACCAGAAACAAAAAGTTGCTTCCAGACTTAAAGAAAGAAGGAGTTCTCACCAAGGAAATCGTCCTCTGTTCCAAGGAAAAGCATGGGGTTCCAGCGGGGTGCAGGCTCTTCTCGCACCATACCTTGGCCAGTGTGCGGAGGCTGAGTTTTTACCATCCTCTCTAGTAAGTGTGTACCTACCTAACACAGAGAGCCATAGTAGGCTGTACTAGGTACTACCAACCTACCTATCGGCTTCTTTAGCCCAATGCATTAGGTAGTGTTGGTCAAATATCATCCTCATTCCAGAGGCAACGTTCCTACCTGTGTTAATACTCGTACCTCGCTGCTTGTTTACCAGCATGGCGTAGGAAGGTAATTGAAGTAACAAGTGGTTCGCCCCGAACTGATATCTCACGATGTCTAGTAAAAGCTGCACCTTTATCATGGTCTAGCTATAGTCTAACGTATAGCCTAACGGGATAGGCAACCCCATTTTTACAAAGATAGCTCTAACTAACTTATAAACTTCTAAGAGAAAAAAGCTAGGGGATGGGCAGCAACGTCCCCTATTTTCACAAAGATAGCTCTAGCTGCGCTCTCCAACCCGCGTGACCAGCGTGGTGAGTTATATTCCCCCCACTTGGAGTCAGAAGGAAGTCACTCCGGAAATCTGTTGGGGAGGCCGATGCTCAGCAGTGCACTTCAAACGGCTGGAATGATGATAATGATGATGAACTTATAACCGATCTTTTTCATCTTTATCGCCGGGACCTTAACTTAGCTCGGGCTACATTGTTAACACGTGAGGTACGTGTTCTACGGGCGCTTAAGGCGCGTCGGATCCCATCCCATACATTTTGTATGGCGTGTTTTCCTTCACTTTTGCCGCACATAAATTTTCCGAGAGGAAAATCCATTGGTGCACAAACGGGATCCGAACCCACGACCTGTAGATCGGAAGGCAGGGCCACTACCACTCACCACTCCACCAGTGCTCATGCCATAAGAATGGTAATAAGACGTACCTAGGCATTGTAGGGCCCCAAGGCTAATCTCAAGAAGCGCGTTATTTGCAGCTTGCCCGAAGACAGTCTGGACCTCGTCCTATCTTCCACATACAACCAGTCCACGGAACGGTTCGCGGACAGGGAGGATCTTTACATGCAGCCCGAAACTCACGGTTGCAACACTTGGCGCCGGCTGCGGAACACATTCGATAAGCATCCGCCGATCGCTATACCTATGGTGAGCTAGCTTGCGCCTGCGCTGATTTCCGACATCGTCTACTACAGAGAATAACGATAGACCAAGGGGGTGCCATGAAAAAAAAAAACATTATTCTCACACGATATGTCTGGCCGAGCGGAACAGTGAAGATCATCATCTTCCTGCCCTCGTACCACATTATGTGGTGTCGGCAAAACATGTTTTACTCTTCCACTCTCTTCAGTCATCATCATCATCATCTCCGCATTCACTTCTTCTTACTCATGCCATTTCATCCATCTTTTCTTTAGCCCAGTAGCCTACCTAAGACTAGAGAAAGCCTAACGCTCTTCCCCTTTTACATGACTTTGATCCCTCCTCATGACACACCAGTGAAGATATTGCACTAAGTAATAGTAGTTACCTACGGGTTGTTAGAGAAATCATTTCACTATGAAGAAACATGGTGGCCATGGACACTTTTAAAATAGGTAGGTACCTATACCTACTCACTTACATTATAGTTGTAGTGGTAGAAGGTACCTACTTACTTACCTACCACATGTAGTAGGCTAAGCATCATTGTAAATACGATAGGCCCCTCCATATCTTACATAAGGATGTCGTAAGAGGGTATCAGCGGGTTTCCATGTTCTCGAAATTGTTCTAATGTCTGGGTATATTCCAGGGTCACCCGATAAAATACGGAGGCATCAAGGAGCGCAAATCCCCGTTCAGCGTGAAGCTGATGAACTCTGGAGTACACTCCTCGCAGACCAACCCTGGCTACAGCAGACAGCCGGCCGGCGGGGCTATCTTCTTCTACTAACCATTACACAACACTTTGTATAATATTATATGGCATAGAGTTCCACGATTTGTGATATTTGCCATGATTTGTAGGTTTATTGGTTCCCCGATATTACAAATCATGGTAAATAACTATCCCGTTTTTGGTTAAAATTATGTTCATAACCATGATAGTTTCAAAAACTATATGGTTTATGAATTCGTTTATCTGGTTCGTTTTTCGGTGGTGGAAGGTAGTTGTTCTCAGTAGCCGCTTTGAAGGAAGTACAGGAACGTTTATCCCTTTGCATTTGCCGAAGGGATTAGTGGGAACAAACCCATATTTTCGTCGTAAAATTACTTTTGTTTACTGTAAAAGTACTTGGAAGAACATCCAAGGGTTCGCTTTGTAGCGTTGTTTAGTTAGGTACCTATTGAGATTTTAGTTCTGTTAGGTAAGCGCCGTGGGTGGTCAATAAATACGTAATTTATAACAAACTCGTTTGCTTTTATGCTTCCATGACGAACCGTCTTGCTCGAGCCTTTTCCATCCATCGACTTCCCGTCGTCAGTCAATCGGGTCTTCCAACACTGCCTGCGTCGCAAACGGTTGTCGGGATATTATGCTCTGTATATATAAGGTACTCTGTGATTATGCTTACCTTTAGATACTTTAAAATTTTTCATCGTAAGGCACTTTTTTTCCGCAAGATTCAAAGGTACCTACGAGCTAAACTTTTTCACCATGCCGCTAATAAACTTTTCGGTAACAAACTTCTGGCAGCCAAGAAATGAATCTCGTCTGCTGTCTGCCAGAAATTGACTCTGACAATAGCGTCGATAACGATTTAATGGCTTCACAAACTAAAACAGGCAATTTCCAAAATTAACCCCATGAAACGAAGTAAAATTTGTATAAACGGCGGAAATCACACACACAATACCATTTAGTTTTGTATAATTTTTGGATGGATTACTTGGATTCTCTTGGTAAGTTTACCCTGAACATATTTTACACAGATCCTAAGCCAGTTAGTTGATGAATACTCTTTCAGATTTGGATGTGTCGAATAAACGATCGCGTCGGGTGCGGTCGTGGTATCTCTACGAGCAATTCAAATCCCTTGAACGTAACCAGCTAGACGCCGTACAGAAGCTGAAGGACAGATCCTACCAAGACAGGATCCTTCGCCAGGAGCTATCCGAGCGGAAAGCGAGGCGGCAGCTGTACGACCAGATCGGACTCTGCCACAGCGAGCCCGGGGTTGAACGAAGCGTGAAGAGTGAAGGTGCTAAGACGGCTCTCAGCATCAGTACCGATGACTTCTTCGAAAGCTTCTGTGAGATGCAAGACGTGCGTCTAAACCACGCAACAGACCATCCATCAGAAACCTGCAGCCACGACGGGAAGCTTTACGAAGATGATTTCAAGAGCCTAGACGAACGCAAGGACGATACAAGCTACGCGGAAAGTGTGAACAGCGTGGTAAACGTCAAATCCGACGAAACAGTCACCGAAGACTTAGAGAAGAAGATTGACGGTGAAGAACGTACCGTTGTCAGTGAAATAAACTTCTACTTCGACGAAGTTAAGGACAACCTGGAGCGCATTGAGAAACTAACAGAGTTGGATGTCGGCTGTACGATCTTTGAGAAGGATAGTTTGTACTCGCTCGGAGAGAGGGATGGACCACCAGTGATGAAGGATAAAAATGTAAACACTTGCGAGAACAACATATACGCCATGTGGTCCAAATTAGTCTCGTTCGCTTATCAGATCATACAACTAAACCATGGTAAGGAGTTCAACCTTAGACATACCCCCTTATCTTTATAAAAGTATGTCCGCCTCTTTTCACTGTCCGCGTTTTTTTACAGATTATGAATAAGAGTGTTAACATTTACTTAGATATTATTGCGTTGAGTAAGGTTGCCAGAGCTCTTTAGGGGGGAGGGGTTCGGGGTCGGCAACGCGTGCGTGATGCCTCCGGTATTGCAGGCGCTCATAGGCTACGGTAACCGCTTACTAACAGGTGGGCCGAATGCTTGTTTGGCACCTCAGTTGTAAAAAAAAACTACAGTTTTATGTGTTTACAGGCAATTGCTATGTCGATTACGGATCACAGTTCCTGACTGCAGTGTTGGCTTGCGACGTCCTGCGCAGGGGAATCAACAGAATGAGTACGTAACTGTTAGTAATCTTTTAACTTCAGTTTATGGTGTACCTACACTTAATCGTACAAGTGATACAATTTTAGGTCATATTTTGCAGCCCTACGTATCTCCAATAAAATTTGCTACTGACGATTCGGACTCTTCCACTGACAGCCACAAAAGCGTTAAACGGAAATCGCACACAAACAGATCAAGACATACATACAGAGACAGGGTAATGTACTACTATTTTGCTTTTGACCATACAAAGTCATACAAAGTATGTATACCATCCCGAAAAGGGGTTATTGTGCCAACAAAAAAAAAATATCAATATTTAAACTTTCTCAAATTAGTTCGCTGTTATTAGTATTATATCATGTTTAAAACTAATTACTAATTTTGCGAGAAATTCGGCATCAAAATTGCTGATTCATTGAGTTTGCACTGAATTGAAACAGCAGATTTTTGCGTAGATAGTTTTTTTAATGAAAAATGTCGAATTAACTAAAGCCTTAAAACAAACTTTATTACCAATTGGGTGTAGAATAAACCCCTTTCAAGATAGCAAACATATTACCTACACTTGTTTTCTCTCTTTCTGTCCACCTCTATGGTTTTTGTATTTGTGTGTCTTACTTTTGTTCTTGTTGTTGTGTACAGTTTGTGTAAATAAATTATTTTCTACTACCTACTTCTACATGATAATTCTTTTATTTCTACAGATACAGCAGACGAATTTCACCAAGCACCAAATCCATAGAAAGTATAGTTCAGAGAACTGCTGGCAGCACTATTCAGGGTATTCGAATGATAATAGAATTAACGAGCAGAAAGACCGCAGAGCCAGCGAACCATGGCGCAGTAAGCCAAAGTTATCACTCACTAAGGGGAATCCTAGCAAGTCTTCAGACAGTGAGTGGCCTGACTTCTCTAACGACGACTCAACTGAGTATTTTTTGAGAGAAGGCTGTAAGTGTCGGTACAGAGTGCTAAATCCTATGTTGAAACTATCTCAGTATTTCGATGGTGTGTTGAAGGAAATAGATGATTCCATGCTTGTGTGAAATTTTAGTTGCAAATAAAACGTTCTAATTCTATGTGCTGCTTTTTTTTTGTAGAGATATGTAAAAGCCCTAACCCCCTAAAGCAGTGTTCAAACGGCGTGCCATATGTCATGTAACAAGTCATAAGGAATAAAACGTCAATTAAACAAATATGTAACACTTTATTACACTGGTCGCCTATACAACAGCGAATTTAGTTTTACATTTTTTTTATAAGATATGAATACAATATTTTGGAGTTTATCGTAAAAACATCATAAGATTGCATCCCCTTCACCCTTACAAAAATTCGTACCTACGCCATATTTTATAATAACGCCAATGGAAAAAGAGCGCCAAAAATCATAAAAGCAGGAATGATTTGGCTGTTTTAAGGATGCGAGTATATTACCGGATGCCTCGGATCAGCTGTTTCCCATATGATATGACTAGCTTCCGCCCGCGATTTCGCTCGCGTGGTACCGACATAGAAAGTTGCCTATTTTCATGGCATGTTTTTTTTTCTTGTTTTTATTTACTTTTTGTGGCTATGGTGTCACTGCGGCCACAACTGGCATATTGTGATCGCCACTTTATTTGTGGAGCCCCTTTACAGGGCCTTCATGGCATGTTACACATTTTTGTGTAATGTATCAAGTAGCCTGAAATAAAGATATTATTATTATTATATGCTATTCTAGGTAAATAACATTATCCATTCCAAGTTTCAACGAAATCGGTTGAGCCGTTACGGAGTGATTGAACAACAAAGATCCAAACATCCTCATAAACTTTCGCATTTATAATATTAGTAGGATTTAGAAGAGATTAAAGGCCGAAGCACACCGGATCAAAGTCAAAAGGCTTTTATTTTAATAAAATCACTAGGATCACTTTGAAACGTCTTAGAAACTAGGTGAAGCTACGCCTGTTCCTCGCGACCAAGCCTAGGTGGGCCTAGGCGACCATCAGGCAACAAACACGGCTTGGTGCCTATCATTTTTTTCGATGATCCCTTTTCACAAAATGGAATTTAAACCTTCAGTGTGATGCCGATCGAACTAGATGAGGCATGTGAAAATGGATTATCAAAATATTTTGCAACGATGCAGCTCTCTCTATGCAAGTAGTTTGACCACAAGGCAATTTCCTGTTGGCCAAACCAGTTAGAATAAAAGTGCTGCGATTACCACTTTCATCTATAAAATCTAAAAACAGTAAATATAATCCTGTGCTATACAAAATAATCCTACTATAATATTATAAATGCTAGTAGCGAGAGTCTGAGTAACCTTTTCCCTGAGGGTCTCGGGGCGGGTGCTTTGATTAAACCGAGCTTTGGAGCTAGAGTAGAAATAATTTTCACAAACAAAATTATAAATGCGAAAGTTTGTGAGAATGTTTGGGTATTTGTGGTTCAATCACGGCTAAACGGCCGAACGGATTTGGATGAAATTTGGTACAGTGATAGATTATAGTCTGGAATAGCTATATAGGCTACTTTTTATGTAGATACCACGCGAGCGAAATCGCGGGCGGAAGCTAGTCTACAATAAAATACAGTTGTACACACATACACCTTAATGTTATTATATTACTGTAGGTATTTCAATAATATGTGGTGGCCACAAACACATTGACATGCGCCAGTTAATGACCCCACATTTTCAACATTTTAAAACAAAATTAAATCCAGAAAAAAACAATGGTACTTGTAAAACCGGTACTTGTGCTATTGGAACAAAAATGAGATAACTAAGGATAATCCCAATATTTACCCGACTACGGCAAAACGGAGTATTATGGTTCGGGGCACTCCCAGTATCAGTTGTGTAAGTATGTATAGTATAGTATAGCCAAAGACAAAAAATAGTACAAAAAGTATAGCATAATAATTCTCTGAAAATAAATATTACGTGCTGTTTTCGTAATATGCATTTGAACTATTTATTACCTATTTCGCATGCATGTTTAGAATACCTACTTATGTATTACGCATATTATATCTAATAATGAATTATCATCATACATATTTAAGGACTTTACCCACTACAACTTTGCCCACTATGAGCGTGCTATGAACGAATCAGACACGTTACGGACTCGGGCAGACACTACGGTACCCACTAGAACGTATCATTATATTCTCGTTGTGAATCCGCAGTCGGTCCGTTCATGGCACGCTACGGTGTTGGTAGGTGAAGGAACATTCTAATGGGCATTTTTTTATACAAAGAATATTTTGCACGTGCCAATACGGTTACGTTCTATAGTATGATCTATAGTATGATCCGTTGTAGTGGGTACAATCCTTTATAGTTTTTATATAAGTTTGCACAAAATGGCAATCTAATGAGTAATTTCATATTATACCTATTTTCGTATATTTTATCATAGTAAAGATAATTGTTTCGTTCCTTCCTCCGTGTTTAAAGTAGGTACTTCGATCACGCGGAGGGAGTTGCGGCCGAATTGTGGTTATTCATACAGTTTGAAATCAACTATACAACCAGGGATGTTCCGGTTAAGGTTCCGTCCTTATTAACAAAAATGATCATTTACTGCGAACAGATTTTCTCTTTAACATTTAAATAAGAAAATATGACAGAGAAAACTAGTTATTTTAGTATTAAATTATAACACTTTTATTAATAGGGAGAATAATTTCTTAAATTCATTTAAAAGCCAATTTGAATAATTAAAATACATGTATATTTGATTAGTTGTTGAGTATAAATTCAATAAAAAGCTTATGATGAGTGGGCAGCATCTGGCGCGAGTAACATGTCCAGGAAAAATACGCTAAATCAGTATCAAACATGTGTAAACGATATCTTATCAACTGTCAGTTCAGTTTGATGTCCCTTGAAGACAGGGAAGGTGCAAATCCGACCTAACACGATAATAAATGTAGGTATATGAACATTCGCTTTTTTAAACCGTCAAACTTTGAACAGTGGCCCATAACTCACAGGGAACGTGCCTATGCGACTTTACACTATAATAAATGTAGGTATATGAATGTCAGCGCTTATGAACCGTCGTCAGCCAGTAAGCTTGAACAGTAGCTTAGAACACAGAACGTCCCATTCCGACCTTACACGATAATACATGTAAGTATATGAACATTGATCATTTACCGTCAAACTTTGAACAGTGGCTCAGAACTCACAAAGAAGGTGCCTAAACGACTTTACACAATAACAAATGTAGGTATATGAATATCAGCGCTTATGCGTCATCCAGTAAGTTTGAACAGTGGCTCAGAACACGGAACGTCCCAATGCGACCTTACACGATAATAAATGTAGTTATATGAATATCAGTGCTTATCGCTTACGATATAATTGAGCTAGTTGTCCGGCGGGTTGTCGAAGTAGTCTATCTTAGCTTCGGGCGGCGCCGGCGCCGGCGTGGCTTGACTTTGGCTGCGTGCGCCCCACGCGTTCGTTGTCTTTGATGTTAGTGTGGCCCAGCCGCTTGTAGATCTAGAAATAAATAAATTTGATAAATGTATCGGACTCACGCAACGAGCGAGGGTTGCGTAACGCGTAACGAAAAAGTTACGAGATAGAATATAATCTTTCCTGTGGTGACATCTAGTTGTGACATCTGCACTAAATTACAGACAGGGAAAAATAGTGGAATTTATTATAAGGGACATACTTTTAATGATCCAGGAAAATTTAAACATGAAAGTAATTAGTAGTTTAATTTATCCTTTTACAACTTTATAAAGAATCGTGATGGATCATACTCAGTCCCAATATTTTTTGTCATATAAAGTAGGATATTTAGTTATAAGATTTATTTACAGAGTTTTCATTTAATTAAATTTATAATTTGCTACTTGATAACTTTAGCACATGGCTTGGGATGTTATAGAAGCCATTTCAACACAATTCCCTTTTACGGATTCCCATTTCCCTTTTATGAATGTACTAACCTCAATGTGCCTTATTGTGGTAACTAACTGGCAAGACTTGACAAGGAACATTAGTACGCTCATAGTGTACAGTAAGTACTGAGCAACTACAGCACAACTTACTTAGTGTTACTGGCAGCGTTGGAGGCGCCGGCGGCAGACGGAGGCGCCCTCAGCACCGGTCCGGGCACTCTCCTCTTGCCTGTCTCGCGACCCAGCACTTCCAGTACGCTCATCGCTGGCAGCCACGACTGGGGACAATGTTTCAAATAAAAATTAGTAGTGATAAGGTTAGCTTTGTGCAGTTTTCGGACCAAGGCTCAAATTCTGTGTTACGTCTGTGTTATCATCATCATAATCCGCAACCCTACTTAACCCACTGCTGAACAGAAGCCTTTTCCTGCTACTCTGTGTTGTATTATTTACTAGTAGCAGCCCACGGCTTCGCTCGCGTGGTATCATAAAAATATGCTATTCTAGGTAAAGGACTTTATCTGTTTCAAGTTTCAACGAAATCGGTTGAGCCGTTACAACAAACATCATCACAAATTTTCGCATTTATAATAGTAGTATGATTAGTGGCAGACCGCGGCTTGGCTCGCGGTACCCGGATAACTAGCCTATGCCCTTCCTCAGGGCTCAGGCTATATCCGTAGCAAATTTCATCAAGATCAGTTAAGCCGTTTAGTCTTGAAAATGTTACAGACAGAGTTACTTTCGCATTTATCATATGAGTGTGATTAATACTGTAGTGTGAAAATTAGTGAAAGAGTTAATAAATTACATGGTATGAGACGAAAACCATGTCACGAAAAGTGTTAAGTATGGATGTGGATGGATATAGGAGTAGAGGAAGGCCAAAGAAACGATAGAAGGATTGTATACTCATTTGTGTAAGGGTTGATGATGATTGACAGAAGAACGCAAGAGCATGTTGTTTCATTCCATGCGTGGGACATGGACATAAAGATGTTGATGCGTGTTCTATTATGTCTCATTTTCACTAAGAACTAGTACAGATCGGATTCTTACCCCAAGAAAATAGCTTACCTTCTCCTTATCAGCGGTAGCTACAACGTTCCTGTTGGGCTCAGCGTCGTAGGCGACACTTTCACAGCCAAAATGTTCGCACAGCTCGTGAATGAACTGACGCTTCTGCCAGTTCATTGAAGGGAAGGAGTGCGCGCGAGTCCTTTGTTTCGACTGCAAAAACAAAATAAAAATTAACTGGGGAGGTTTTCTCACTCTCAATTGGAGCAGTCCGACTGGGGAGGTACCTCTGACTTACAGAAGATCGCAGTCAAATAACATTATTTGATTCAAATAGTGTTGTGTTCCTGAAGTAAGGTTGCTAGAGCTCTTTAAGGGGGGAGGGGTTCGCAACGCTTGCGTGAATGCGTTGCCTCATTGCAAGCGTTCATAGCTTATTAACAACAGGTGGAGAAGCCTACGGCCCACCTGTTGTTAATAAGTGGTTATCCACCTTAGTTGTAAAAAAACATCGTATTCCTCTTTAAATATTAGTAAGTATTTATTATAGTCATTCTTGTTATTTTCGTTTTTATGTACTCAACAGTTCTCTCTCCATTGCACTGCATTCATCTTCTGCCCACAAAACACAAAAGTTATCTGGAAGATATTACTTTTTAGTATCTATTAAGGCCGTGGTGGCCCCGGCTAAAGAATGGGCCCCTCCATATCTACCTATCCGCGGATGTCGTAAGAGGCGACTAAGGGAAAAAAGCTAGGGGATGGGCAGCAGCGTCCCTCATTTTAACAACAATAGCTCTAACTGCGCTCGCCAACCCGCATGCCCAGCGTGGTGAGTATGGGCAAATCCCTCACATGATAGGAATTCGCTCTGTCTGTTGGGGAGGCTATGTTCAGCAGTGGACGTCGTACGGCTGAAATGATGATGATGATGATCTATTAAGTCTTAAAAATCGTCCTCGACTTGAATCCCGTTAGACAATATGAATGCAAGATTACCTTCTTGGCCAGTTGAACGAGCTCAGTAAGCTTGTCGTGTATTTGCTGAGCGAATGCCGGTTCCCTGGTGGCCGTGGTGCGAACGTGCTCGCTGTACCGCGGCGCTAGTTTAGCGGAAACGTCCGGGTTGCGGATTTGTAGCGCCAGCGCCATTTGTCTAGTGCGGGCTTCCACTCTGCACTCGTCGTCGCATTCCAGACTGGAAACAAACGTAAAATACTTAATACAGTTGTTGTGAGTAGTAAGTTTTTTTTTATATAATGAGATGTTCGAGGCTAGGCAGGTTCAGTCGCAATAAACGTTTAAACAGAGAGCACGTATCGTGGTTTTCCTACAAGTATTTCCCTCAGACTAAACTCAACCTTAGGCATACCCAACAACAGTTAACCTATCTCCCCCAGTAGGAGGAGAAAGAAGACCCGGTGTGAGTCCAACCGCGCGAAGATAGCGTGATGCCATTTTGACACGATTATATTGGGTGATTCTCTCCGCTCCGCTTTAGTGGACCATGAGGGGAATTAATAAAAGCATGCCAATTATTTTAATTCTTCTATCCCCATTAACATTTAATATGCTAAAGTTGGTGGTTGGTTGGTTTTTCGTTTGCAACGGAGCAACGTATTTTTTGCATGATTAGTTTAAAACCGCGTGCGGAAGTTAGTTAAACATAATTTCTTACGTTTTCAGCATATTTCCGGGGCGTTGTTCAGTGATCTCGAAGGCACCACCTTCTTGCATTTTCGTTGCAGCTAAGGCACTCATCATTCTGAAAAAAAAAACAATTGTGGTCCAAATCCATCCCAAACAAAAATTTTGGTTGGGATCATGATTTCTAAGCTTGCAAAGCGGCAACGTCACCGGCCGCAGAGGCAGGTGCCGCGCACGGGCTGGCGAAAGGCGACGTTGCCAATCGGGTCGTCACAAGGTCTTTTCAGAGCTGCGGGTAAGGGCCACTGGCTTGCGCTATGTGCCTTGGCTTCAACTCTAGAAGTAACTACTTGTAGGTCGTGTGGTCTCGTTGAGATGTCTTCTGTGTTTATTACTCTATACTAGTGCTCTCAAACGGTGAAGAAAAACATCGTGAGGAAACCGGCATGTCCTAGAACCTTTAAATTAGAAGACATATGACATGTGCACGAAAGGAGCCTCTAAGAGGTGCATTTTAATTCTTTCACTACACTGATTCTTTCATTGACTGTCATAGGCCCTTCTCAGGGCCACCATACCTCAACCTGGTCACTGACCTAATACAGGATGACAAGATAGAATCAGTGACACGACAAGAGGAAGACTCACTTGGCGTAGTCGCGCGCGTTGTCGCTACAGGCGCGGTAGCCCGGCGCCGCACGGGCAGGCGACGTTGCCGCTCGGTACTCACTTGGCGTAGTCGCGCGCGTTGTCGCTACAGGCGCGGTAGCCCGGCGCCGCACGGGCAGGCGACGTTGCCGCTCGGTACTCACTTGGCGTAGTCGCGCGCGTTGTCGCTGCAGGCGCGGTCGGCGCGGCGCCGGCCGCAGGGGCAGGTGGCGCGCACGGGCTGGCGGCAGGCGACGTTGCCGCTCGGTACTCACTTGGCGTAGTCGCGCGCGTTGTCGCTACAGGCGCGGTAGCCCGGCGCCGCACGGGCAGGCGACGTTGCCGCTCGGTACTCACTTGGCGTAGTCGCGCGCGTTGTCGCTGCAGGCGCGGTCGGCGCGGCGCCGGCCGCAGGGGCAGGTGGCGCGCACGGGCTGGCGGCAGGCGACGTTGCCGCTCGGTACTCACTTGGCGTAGTCGCGCGCGTTGTCGCTGCAGGCGCGGTCGGCGCGGCGCCGGCCGCAGGGGCAGGTGGCGCGCACGGGCTGGCGGCAGGCGACGTTGCCGCTCGGTACTCACTTGGCGTAGTCGCGCGCGTTGTCGCTGCAGGCGCGGTCGGCGCGGCGCCGGCCGCAGGGGCAGGTGGCGCGCACGGGCTGGCGGCAGGCGACGTTGCCGCTCGGTACTCACTTGGCGTAGTCGCGCGCGTTGTCGCTGCAGGCGCGGTCGGCGCGGCGCCGGCCGCAGGGGCAGGTGGCGCGCACGGGCTGGCGGCAGGCGACGTTGCCGCTCGGTACTCACTTGGCGTAGTCGCGCGCGTTGTCGCTGCAGGCGCGGTCGGCGCGGCGCCGGCCGCAGGGGCAGGTGGCGCGCACGGGCTGGCGGCAGGCGACGTTGCCGCTCGGTACTCACTTGGCGTAGTCGCGCGCGTTGTCGCTGCAGGCGCGGTCGGCGCGGCGCCGGCCGCAGGGGCAGGTGGCGCGCACGGGCTGGCGGCAGGCGACGTTGCCGCTCGGTACTCACTTGGCGTAGTCGCGCGCGTTGTCGCTGCAGGCGCGGTCGGCGCGGCGCCGGCCGCAGGGGCAGGTGGCGCGCACGGGCTGGCGGCAGGCGACGTTGCCGCTCGGTACTCACTTGGCGTAGTCGCGCGCGTTGTCGCTGCAGGCGCGGTCGGCGCGGCGCCGGCCGCAGGGGCAGGTGGCGCGCACGGGCTGGCGGCAGGCGACGTTGCCGCTCGGTACTCACTTGGCGTAGTCGCGCGCGTTGTCGCTGCAGGCGCGGTCGGCGCGGCGCCGGCCGCAGGGGCAGGTGGCGCGCACGGGCTGGCGGCAGGCGACGTTGCCGCTCGGTACTCACTTGGCGTAGTCGCGCGCGTTGTCGCTGCAGGCGCGGTCGGCGCGGCGCCGGCCGCAGGGGCAGGTGGCGCGCACGGGCTGGCGGCAGGCGACGTTGCCGCTCGGTACTCACTTGGCGTAGTCGCGCGCGTTGTCGCTGCAGGCGCGGTCGGCGCGGCGCCGGCCGCAGGGGCAGGTGGCGCGCACGGGCTGGCGGCAGGGCGCGGCGCTGGGGCAGGCGGCGGCGAGGCTGCCGGCCGCGGCGGATGAGTGGCACGCGGCGTTGCACACGTGACCGCACGCGGGCCGCTTCTCCGTGCACGGCTGGGTGCATCTACAAAATAATAATTAGTTTATTATTCTTAAAGTATACCTACCTGCCCAAATATTGAAAACCTACATTATCGTAAACTAAGACTCACAAAAGTGTGAAAAATATGTGCGCTATACTAATAAATAAATAAAAAATGTAAATATTTTATATCGGACAACAAATGGATCCATAATTTGTTAGTAAAATACACGAAAAAAGCACTTATAATTAGGGTTAGTAAGACTTAAAAACTAAAACTAAAACTTTTTAAAATATCACTCTCCTTACGAAGCAGTGCCACGTGGGAGAGGTGATTCTGCCTGATACAGTTTTTAGGATGGTATTGGGGCTGTCATCAGGGATGTGGTCTTTTTGCGGATAATGGCCGCAAAGCCATCCGTCTCTCACTAATGCTCTCAAACGGTTAAGGAACATATCGTGAGGAACCTGACATGTCATACAAAATTTGAAGAAATGTGACCTTTAGATTGCTCATAATGTTTCAGTAACATTTAGTTTCGGTTGACCGTTATTCAAAGGGTAAAACAACCGATTCATTACGGTGATTAACCTTAACCGAAATATCCCTGCTTACGATTTCAATGTATATTGAAGTTAGATAGGTAACTCACTTCCCAGGGTCACACGGTCCCTTGTGGCAGGTTTTGATGCACGTGTGCTTCCCGCAAGGCAGCGGTTTTCCGCACGGTAGGCCGCACGAGAACTCCTCTAATGAACACGGGATGGTTTTCCGCTCCTGTAATAATATAAGATATAACGAATACTTTTCTAGGCAGAGATAGCAAATGTGTGTGCGTAAAATTTTATGAAAAATATTATAAATGACTACCAACTGACATTTATAATATTAGTAGGATGTAGGTTATACAAGGTGATTCATAATATGTATGCCATCCCGAAAGGGGCTTATTCTACACCCAATTGGCAATAAAGTTTGTTCTACGACTTTTGGAAATGTGAAATTTTTCATTAAAGAAACTCTATGCGAAAATCAGCTGTTTTGGGGACAAATCAGGTCAAACTCAATGAATCAGCTGTTTCAGGTAGCAATCTTGATTTCGAACTTTTTGTAAGTTTACTTATTAGTTCTAAAAATACCAAAAACAGCTAATTTGAGAAAGTGTGTGAAAGAAGTTAAAAAAAACATATTTAAATATTGATGTATTTTTTAGCTTATATTACTTATTTTCTTTGATAGAATAACCAACACATATTATGAATAACCTTTTATAGATAGATAGATAGATAAACTCTTTATTGTACACAGAGATAGAAAATAACAAAAGGGAGAAACAAGAAATATCATCATCATCTCCCTGCCCTTATCCCACTTCATGTGGGGTCGGCACAACATGTTTTTCTCTTCCACTCCCCTTTATCAGCAGTCATAGCAGTATTCACTCCTTTCTTACTCATGTCGTATTTCACACAGAAACAAGAAATATAACTTTTATAATTAAAGAAGTCGGTGGATGGAGAAGGCTCAAGACCATTCGTCGTGGAACTCTTTGGGGGAGGCCTATGTCCAGCAGTGGACTTCTACAGGCTGATGATGATGATGACCCATCTTTTTTATTACACTGTTTTTTATATTGTTTCATAAATGTATGAAATGCTTGCTGCAACTTTATTATGTGTGTGCAATAAAGTATTAAATAAATAAGAAGGTATTGTTATGCTTAATAATATATATATACAGTGGTGGTCATCTAATTAGAAACACCTACCTGGGTTTATATTTTTATTGCAAATTCCCTTTCGAACTAATTTTTAACGTATCATTGAGTGTTCCTACGTATTAAAATCGATGTATCGGATATTATATTGCATTGTTATACCATTTTAATAACAGAAAACAACGGTTGTTTTTCTAAAACTGAAAGTTATATTAATAACAAAATAAAAAACGAGATACAAACCGGACAACTAATTAGAAACACCAAAAAAATCATTACTTAAATCATTTTTAATTTGAACAAAACCCCAATCGTTTTGAAAAATACTAAAAATACTACATCCTTAGACAATTAGTATTTGGTGTGGTAGCCTTTATTATCAATAACAGCTTTGCAGCGACGCGGCATTGATTCAATCAATTTATAACAAGTTTCTACAGGAATACTTCTCCAAGCGTCTTCAAATGCACGTTAAGTCCATGAATATTAGTAACGTGTTTCTGCGACAGGTTGGTCTTTATAGTGTGCCACAAATTTTCTATGGGATTTAAATCCGGACTATTGGCAGGCCACTCTAATACTGTCACGGATTGTTCTGTAAGAAACGCTTTAACGCTGCGTGCTGTGTGCTTTGGGTCGTTGTCATGCTGAAATATCCAAGTTACTGGCAAATTTTCCTCGGAATATGGAATCATTGTCTCTTCCAAGATCTTTTTGTATTGATATTGATCCATTTGCCCTTCAAACTTTCTCACGGGACCAATCCCGTACCCTGAGAAACATCCCCACACCATTACATTTCCACCACCGTGCTTAACTGTCTTTTTAGTGTACTTGTTATTCAAAGCCTCGTTTATTGGTCGTCGTACATATCGTTTTCCATCGGAATTAATCAAATTAATTTTAGTTTCATCTGAAAACAAAACTTTTTTCCATTGATGAGTAGTCCAACTGCCATATTTGCGAGCGAATGCTAGACGATTTTCTCTATGTTGCCTGGTTAGTAGTGGTACTTTTCTAGCGATCCTTCCTAACAATTTTCCTTCAACCAACCGTCTACGAACTAGTTTAGTGGACACGTGTCGAGGATCGTCTTCTGAAAATACCTCTTTTCTTATAACATTGGATCCTTTAAAGGGGTCCGCCTTAGCTAATCGAAGCATAAGCCTGTCTTCTTGAACTGTAGTCTTCCTGGGCCGAAGTTTTTTTGGCACGTTATCTGATGTTCCGTGTAGTTTGAAATGTGCGAGGGCGTTAAATATCATCTTTACGGAACATTCCAAATAATCGGCGATCTTTCTGTAACTCCATTTTTGTTTTAAATGAAAATTCACTATAATTTTTCTCGTTGCTGCATCACAGCTCTTATTTTTACCCATTTTTAATAAAACAACAATAAATAGTAACTTTTCGTAATGAGTTAGAAATGGCGGCAATATTTACAATGTGATTGACAATTGTGAGAACTGTATTTCAGTTTAAAAAATCAAATTTCAAACCAAGTCATACAATGTTTCTAATTAGTTGTCCATTCTGCCAGTCCTAACGATATTGATACTTTTTGTTTCACTGATATTTATTTTTATTGTCGTCTTGGTTGTCAAATATTATTGCTTGTAATTAAACTAGAGATATTAAAGTACATTGTAAAGTAGTGAAAAAAAAATTACCTCCTATTAAATGCTATAATAATGTTAGTTACTTTATAAAACTGTCAGGTGACTAGGTGTTTCTAATTAGATGACCACCACTGTATATATATTTATATGTAGTATAGGTTGTATTAATTCGTATAATGAGTTATTTTTTATTCACTGTCAGCTCTCCAATATTTGTTCCCTATTTTCAGCTAGCACGCTGACCTTTTTTCTTGTTACCTTTGAGGTTAGAAAATGCTTGTAGCATTAAGCCCTCCTTTTGTGCAACTGTTATTATGTGTGAGCAATAAAGTATTAAATAAATGATGATAAAAGGTTTTTATTATATACACTTATACATAATATAAAATCAAATAATTACAAAATAAAATAGAAACTAATTTAACAAACAATTTTGGACATGCGGCAAGGTGCCAAGAGCACTGGCTGCATTCCCGCGTTGAATTGCCAAAGAAATTCTTTGTGCAAGGAATGAGCCAGCTCTCTTATCACCGGCGGCGTCGACCAAAGTTGGTATAATTTTTTTGAAGAGCTTTCTGGTACTCTTCCCCATGGTCCAAAGGTTTCTACACCAAGCGGCGTAAATATGTAGTCACTGGAGAGGACTGAATATTTTCGCCGCTTGGCGTTCGCAGCTGCTTCCGCTACAGCTCCCGCCTTTTGCGATGTCCCACTGAGGTGAGAGGGGGCCAACGTGTCTACACACGTGGCATCCCAAACGAGGGCTCGCCCCCGCTCCCAGGGGACCAAGGTCATACCATCATACTTTTAATTACAATGATGATTGTAATAAAGAGTTAAGAAAAAAAAAGGTGCTGACCTCGTGGTTGCCGTAGCAGCGCTTGGCGGTGAGCACGACGCAGGGCGGGCAGTCGCCGGTGTGGCACGAGTGGTGCGGGGGGTGCCCGCAGGCGCGCGCGCGCCCGCACGCCGCCTCGCACGCCGGCGCGCGCTGCCCGCACGCCACCGGCGGCAGCAGCACCGCCGCGCCGCACGAGCAGCGCAGCTCCTCGAAGCCTGACAACAAACAAACTTGTTACTGACCTAGTTGGACATTTTCAGCCATTCTGAAGAATTAAAAAAATATATATATAAATATTCCGGACATATCACAAACTGATCCCAAACTAGGCATAGCCTGTACTATGGGTACCAGAGACTGATATACATAAAAGATATATATTTAACACCCAAACACAGAACAAACATCTATATTTATCACACACATGTTTGTCCTGTGCGGGAATCGAACCCGCGACCTCTAGCGCAGAAGGCAGAGTTACTACCAACTGAGCTCAACTCCTTTTGTGCAACCGTTATTATGTGTGTGCAATAAAGTATTAAATAAATGACGATTGTAATTAAAAGTTAAGAAAAAAAAAGGTGCTGAGTTACTACCAACTGAGCTATGAGGCCAGTCATTGAATGAATTGTATGATTTACTTCTCTAATATCTAATGTAATGTCCGTAGACCGCATCGTCACTTAACATCAGGTGAGATTGTGGTCAAACTTAAGCCTATTTTGAATAAAAAAAACAAATATATATATTAACGTGTAACCCAGTTTTGAGAACCAATTATAAAAAATCTATCATCATCATCATCCCTAGCACATAGCGTCAAAGTACAGTTAATAAATTCTCTTCGTATCGTCTAATCTGGCTATCAATCAACATCCTCTCAAGGGTCGCGTACAGTCTCGTACAGGTTTTTTAACCATTAAAGCTTAGCTTGGCCCCTCCATATCTACCTATCCGCGGATGTTGTAAGAGGCGACTAAGGGAAAAAAGCTAGAGGATGGAATTTTTTTTTTTTATTATGAATAAGAGTTTTGTATACTTACTGACAGCCTATGCCAAAGAGGGCACACAAACACACAAACAGTGGAACAGTCGGTGTCAGCTGACTGCCAACAAAGCTCAGCTATAGTTTCCTTCTCTAATGTTATCTATGCAACTAGTTTCTAAGAAATGTAATTGTAGCTTAGGCATCTAAGAATAAGAATAATATTTATTGAGAAAAAAGAGAACATAGGTAACTAATATCTTAGTACATCACATAGGTCCTTACTGCTACAAAATATCTGTACTTATATGATTAGGAATACGTAGAAAATATTATTTAAGTTGGTAGGTGAAATTAAATTAAGGATAGGTGGTTCGGTAGTAAGGCTATGCGTCGTGGCGGAAGGAGGAAAAGGATTGCGTATTTCAATAAGCTTCAAATGTGTACTCAGATGGAGAGCCACCTAATAACTTTGAGGTGGAGCGTCAAGAGCCGGACTAAATTATCTATGTCCCAGCTCTTAGCGCCATCCGTCGTAGTGTATGCATAATTATTGAATGGTATTGTAAGTGGTATTGTAATCTAAGAACAATAAGTTTGAATGGCCGTGGTGGCCCCGGCTGAAGAATAGGCCCCTCCATATCTACCTATCCGCGGATGTCGTAAGAGGCGACTAAGGGAAAAAAGCTAGGGGATGGGCAGCAGCGTCCCTCATTTTAACAACGATAGCTCTAACTGCGCTTGTAAACCCGCATGCTCAGCGTGGTGAGTATGGGTAAATCCCCCCACACGATAAGGAATTTGCTCTGTCTGTGGGGGAGGCCATGTTCAGCAGTGGACGTCGTACGGCTGAAATGATGATGATGAAGTTTGAATAAAAGGCTAATTTAAATACTTACTGACGCGGGGACAAGGCGGGCAGTGTCCCGTGTGACAGAACTCCTCGCAGCGATGCAAGCCGCACGGCAGCGAGCGCGCGCACGTCACGGTGCAGCGGTGAGTGGCCGCGGCGCAGCACGCGGTGCGGCAGCGGTGACGACCGCACGACAATTTCTAACGACAATGGTTTTTTTAATAGGTATTCCGAAAAAAAAATTGACCACTAATACTATATCTTTGTATCGTTATAATTCAAACACAAAAATTAGACATTCATTGCCATATCTTTTTAATTTATTGAGCTAGAAACTTGACTTATATACAGTGGTGGTCATCTAATTAGAAACACCTAGTCACCTGACATTTTTATAAAGTAACTAACATTATTATAGCATTTAATAGGAGGTAATTTTTTTTTTCACTACTTTACAATGTACTTTAATATCTCTAGTTTAATTACAAGCAATAATATTTGACAACCAAGACGACAATAAAAATAAATATCAGTGAAACAAAAAGTATCAATATCGTTAGGTCTGGCAGAATGGACAACTAATTAGAAACATTGTATGACTTGGTTCGAAATTAGATTTTTTAAACTGAAATACAGTTCTCACAATTGTCAATCACATTGTAAATATTGCCGCCATTTCTAACTCATTACGAAAAGTTACTATTTATTGTTGTTTTATTAAAAATGGGTAAAAATAAGAGCTGTGATGCAGCAACGAGAAAAATTATAGTGAATTTTCATTTAAAACAAAAATGGAGTTACATAAAGTTCGCCGATTATTTGGAATGTTCCGTAAAGATGATATTTAACGCCCTCGCACATTTCAAACTACACGGAACATCAGATAACGTGCCAAGAAAACTTCGGCCCAGGAAGACTACAGTTCAAGAAGACAGGCTTATGCTTCGATTAGCTAAGGCGGACCCCTTTAAAGGATCCAATGTTATAAGAAAAGAGGTATTTTCAGAAGACGATCCTCGACACGTGTCCACTAAACTAGTTCGTAGACGGTTGGTTGAAGGAAAATTCTTAGGAAGGATCGCTAGAAAAGTACCACTACTAACCAGGCAACATAGAGAAAATCGTCTAGCATTCGCTCGTAAATATGGCAGTTGGACTATTCATCAATGGAAAAAAGTTTTGTTTTCAGATGAAACTAAAATTAATTTGATTAATTCCGATGGAAAACGATATGTACGACGACTAATAAACGAGGCTTTTAATAAAAAGTACACTAAAAAGACAGTTAAGCACGGTGGTGGAAATGTAATGGTGTGGGAATGTTTCTCAGGGTACGGGATTGGTCCCGTGAGAAAGATTGAAGGGCAAATGGATCAATATCAATACAAAAAGATCTTGGAAGAGACAATGATTCCATATTCCGAGGAAAATTTGCCAGTAACTTGGATATTTCAGCATGACAACGACCCAAAGCACACAGCACGCAGCGTTAAAGCGTTTCTTACAGAACAATCCGTGACAGCATTAGAGTGGCCTGCCAATAGTCCGAATTTAAATCCCATAGAAAATTTGTGGCACACTATAAAGACCAACCTGTCGCAGAAACACGTTACTAATATTCATGGACTTAACAGTGCATTTGAAGACGCTTGGAGAAGTATTCCTGTAGAAACTTGTTATAAATTGATTGAATCAATGCCGCGTCGCTGCAAAGCTGTTATTGATAATAAAGGCTACCCTACCAAATACTAATTGTCTAAGGATGTAGTATTTTTAGTATTTTATAAAACTATTGGGGTTTTGTTCAAATTAAAAATGATTTAAGTCATGATTTTTTTGGTGTTTCTAATTAGTTGTCCGGTTTGTATCTCGTTTTTTATTTTGTTATTAATATAACTTTCAGTTTTAGAAAAACAACCGTTGTTTTCTGTTATTAAAATGGTATAACAATGCAATATAATATCCGATACATCGATTTTAATACGTAGGAACACTCAATGATACGTTAAAAATTAGTTCGAAAGGGAATTTGCAATAAAAATATAAACCCAGGTAGGTGTTTCTAATTAGATGACCACCACTGTATATATATATATATATATATATATTCCGGACATATCCCACATAGTCAACTGATCCCAAACTAGGCATTGCCTGTACTATGGGCACCAGAGACTAATATACATAATAGATAAATATTTAACACCCAGACACAGAACAAACATCTGTGTTCATTACACAAATGTTTGTCCAGTGCGGGAATCGAACCCGCGACCTCTAGTGCAGAAGGCAGAGTTACTACCAACTGAGCTGTGAGGCCAGTCAATATAAATAAAATAAATAATAAACAGTCGATACATTTAGCCGTTTCTGAGAAAAAGTGTCTCGACTGACAGGCAGACGTATAAAAAAGTGATACTTTATGGGTTCCATTTTTTTTACAAATGTGGTGCGGAACCCTATACCGAAGTAAAAACAAATAGATTCGATTCTTTTTATCCAGATACTCTGTGGTAGGTAGTATTCGATACCTTATTGCATTTCTTCTGGCAGAGGACATTGTTGAGCATCTCAGGCAGGTCGGCGCATGGCACTTCGCGGCTCGAGTGCCCGCAGCGGCACTGTAGCAGGGTTTTGTCCGGGCAAACGGGACAGGCACCTGTCGAATTAATTACTACTTGGAGCAGCCCGCCTGGGAGGTACCTCAGCGTTACAGAAAATCGCAGCCAAATAACATTATTTGTTTCAAATAGTGTTGTGTTCCTGCGGTGAGTGAGGTTGCCAGAGCTCTTTAGGGGGGAGGGGGTTCGGGGACGGCAACGCGTGCGTGATGTTCTGGTATTGCAAGCGCTCAAAGGCTACGGTAACCACTTACCAGCAGGTGGGCCGTATGCTTGTCAGCCGCCCCAGTTGTATAAAAAAAGAAAGTCTTCAAGAACTTAGACCTCGCGATGTAAAAGTTGGAGCATGGATGATAATTGAGGCACAATTAAAAATACTTAGTAAATCTCAAATTTGTGTACGTACCTTCGTGGCAGACGAGTTTGCAGAAATGTTTGTCTCCAGCGGGTCCACAGGAAAGAGGCTTAGCGCAGATGTTGCCACACAGAGGAATTGGGTCGGTGCATGCTTTGCGTGCCTTCTTGTCTAACCTACAAGAGAACGTATATGATGATGACACACTGAAGCTCTAAATTCAATTTTGTAAAAAAGCATCTTCGAGAAATATGATAGGCCGTGTTTGTTGCTTGATTCTTCTAGGCTTGGTCGCGATGAACAGCCGTAGCTTAACCTAGTTTCAAAGACGTTTAAAAGTGATCTTATGTTAATGATAAAATTGAATTTTTTATTCCAGTCATCTGTTGAAATAAACACAATTTTGAATTTGACATTTGAGGGCGTACGATATCGCAAAAGTCAAACTCAAAATTGACTTTATCCAGTAGAGATAAGGATAATTTATAAAAGTACTTGATAACCTTATTTCCATTGCATAATTTATGTAGGAACCTACTATTGACTAATTGTATTTTTGTTTTTAGTTCTACGACAAAATGAAGTACAACTGTACAAGACATGAAGAAAAATAAAAGCTCAAAAGCCTGAGCAGAGCGTAGCCATGTATATACATTTTAGATGACATATCCCAAGCCGTATGAACACTGCATTATTATTATATTTAGCTCTTGTCGGTGTAATGATGCAATTTCCTCCATTATGATCTTTCCGATGGGAGCTCCTTTACTTCCTTATACGATATGACGGTGTTATCATCATCATCTCCCTGCCTTTATCCCACTTCATGTGGGGTCGGCACATCATGTTTTTCTCTTCCACTCCCCTCTATCAGCCTTCATATCAGTATCCACTCCTTTCTTACTCATGTCGTCTTTCACACAATCTATCCATCTTTTCTTTGGTCTACCTCTTCCCTGATATCCTTCCACATTAATATGACGGTGGAACGGTTCGAAATTGACTCGAACTCATGCTGAGTGGTGGCCATGTTTGTCACCATGATGTTGAATTGTTTGTAATGTGCTATGTTAAGTCTGATTGTATGCGTAACAAAATAAACGTTTTTCTATTCTATTCTGAATGCGTTCTATTTTTTTTTGTTGTTTCATTTTCCACTTTTCTTTTGTTTTAAGTTTTTTCATTTTGTTTGTGGAAGTTTAGTTTTAAGTTTCAATTGGGCGGTGTGGTCGCTCAGCGACAAAGCCTTTTTGAAATTATTCAATAAATTAAAAAAACAAAAATCTCTGGTACTTACTGCATCTTCCCACAGGGGCAGGTGAGTATGGTGTCGGGCAGCAGCGCGCAGGCGGCGCACGGCGGCGCGTGACACGGCGCGCGGCACACGTGAGCGCCGCACGCCTGAATACGTCCGCAGGCGCTCCCGCACTCCCAGTGCGCGTTCGAGCCGGACTCACGTGTGCACGGAATACTGCGCTCAGTGGCCGCGGGGCAGTAGCATACTGCAATATAATGTTGTTTCATGAATCAGAGCTCCTTTAGGGGGAGGGGTTTGGGGCAGGCAACGCATTAGCAATGCTCCAGGTTGCTGATGGCAATAGGCGACGGTAACCGCTTACCATCAGGTGCCGTAAGCCTGTCTGCCTTCGTATAACATAAAAAAAAGAATAAATAAGTTATCATAAAAACAATGATTGTTACTAATCGACGACCTCGGTGGCTTGGTGGCCCAGTTGACAGTCCAGTTTAACATAACTAAAAATTAACGTTGAGGCTGCCACTCAGTTTTTATAACATTTCCAGTCTCATCGTTCAATTTGTTTCCATGTGTACTTTGTTCTGATTAAATGAATTTGAATAACCCTCGCTTAGGCCTTTGCCAGAAGTCACACAGATTGCGACAAAATATAAAAGACAGAACATAATATAAATTCAAAATTAGAAGAATCTGAAGAGGCTAAAAAAAGTAACCTTGGTATAGCAGAATACCTAGAGCTACCGCTCGTATAATATATATTTTTATATAAAATATTAATAATTAATTAATATATGATAAAACATTTTTGTTAATGACATGTTACTTATGGTGTAATAAATAAATTCTGTATTCTGTAGCCGTGGTGACACGACTGAAGAATAGGCTCCTCCATTTCTACCCGTGGATGTCGTAAGAGGTGACTAAGGGAAACAAAGCTAGGGGATGGGCAGCAGCGTTGCCTATCAACAGCAAGAGCTTTATTTGCGCCAACCCGCATGCCCAGCGTGGCGAGTAAGGGCAAATCCCCCCTGATGATTGTTTCTGGTAATCATGGGGGAGGCTTATGTCCAGCAGTGGACGTCCTACGGCTGAAATGATGATGATGGCTTAAATCTCACCTTGCGTGACAGTCTTGTCGCATTCGGCGCAGTCTCCCTCGTGGCAGTCGTTCTCGCACGCGTGCACGTTGCAAGAGAGCGTGCGGCCGCACGCGCGCCCGCACACCTGGGGCAGCTTGCTGCTGCACATGACACTGCGGGTTTCCGCGCCGCACCCGCATTGCCTGTACAAAGATACACACATACATAATATCACACCATAGCCACATAAAGTAAATAAAAAAAAACATTATATCACGCCTATTTCCCGAGTAGGCAGAGACCATTTCCATTCCATTGCTGTGCGATTTCAGATGTTCTTCCTCCCCGGAGGTTCTGGAATGATCTCCCTGCTGAGGTTTTCCCTACGGACTACGGCAGTATGGGGTTCTTCAAAAAAGGCGTTTTGAACTTTTTAAGGGGTCGGCAACGCGTGATGCCTCTGTTATTGCTAGCGTTCATAGCAATACGGTAACCACTTACCAACAGGTGGGCTGTAAGGTTGTTTGCCATCTTTGTATATAAAAAAAAGAAGCATTTCACATCGAATTTTGGTAAAGGATGGGTCCGGCTGTTCTGTGTGGGACATAGTACTCGGTCACGCTATCAATTAGGCCGCTAGTGGGCCTGTTTTGCGTGACGGTTCTATTTGGGGCTTCACTCACTTGGTGACAGTGGCCTGGCACGGGGGGCAGGGGCCGGGGTGGCACAGCAGGGTGCAGGGGTGCGGGCAGGTCCGCTCGCGCTTGCAGGCCTTGCCGCAGGTGTGGGCGCTGCTGCCGCGCTGGTAGTCCGGCGAGCGGATCGCGCCGCACATGCAGCGGTACTCCGTCGGGATGGTTTTGCTGATGTTCTGGCAGGCTGGACACCGCCATTTGCACTCTACAAATACAATAGAAAACAAAAACGTTTATTTTGCTACCAATAAATACATCAAACTAACACAATATAAAAACAGTAACTTTATTTACAGAAAGAATCTTAAAACTAATACAAGTTAATATTTACAAAATACACAAGAAACAGTTGAGACATCTAAAGACCGTTATAAAATGAAATTCAATTTAATGGTAACAAAAACGGCCACCGCTTTTTGTTTAATGAATAAGTATTTTCCTAGTTATTATTATTTTTTATCTTTATTATTTTAATTTGTTATTCTTACACAACATTTAATAAATCTTAAAACCTTTTCCTAGCTCTATAGGTTTTCCTTACGGCTATAGCTGCCTCTTACCCTAAGTACCTACTTGCATATCTTAAAGCTATGAAAGCATGATTAGAGAAGCTAGTTCATTAACACAACAAGTAAAAAATTTCTACAGTACTCACACAATAGGTAACTTTTTATGATGTAACACTTACCAATTATACTACTCATGGCCCACTTTCTAATACACCTCAGATGTAGCACATGGTAACAGTTAGAGCAGGACCACACCGGATCAGTCTGTCTCACTCGATCACAGCACACGAGGCACTCTAGTGTGCCTTTGTCTAATTGGTCTGTGAGACGCTCTCGCTGTGTCATCTCTTTGTTAGCTGTGGAGTTGATAATGTTGTTTAGAACAGGATCAAAGAATTCAGCATCATTTATTTTAAGACTATACAATGATAATACATGTAATAGGTATAGTTCCATTTCACGATGACATGTCTGGTGACCTTCAAGTCATTGATATAAGATTTAAATTGCAATAACTCAGCTAAGGTTTATGGTATCCGGGCTTAGAGCCAAGGAACATTCAAAAGAATATCAACAAGGCAAGGAATTGATTTGGTTGCACAGTATATTACGGCATCCCCGTACGTAGGGGAGGGTCGCGGGTTCGATTCCCGCCAGAGTTGAATATTTCATGATATAAAAACTAATGAAATGTGGGCTACATTATTACATATCACAAACTATAAAAAACATACCTAGATCAGTCTGATGTTTGCTTTTAAATCTCGCTGGACTAGGGAGATTAGATTTAGAAGCTCTTTCTCTATCTTGTCTGTCATATCCTCTTTCTCTATCATACCCTCGGTCTCTTTCTCCCCTATCATATCCTCTATCTCTGTCTATTCTTTCTGGTCTATCTCGGTCCATTCTATCTTCCTTCTGGTAACTATTTGCAAATTGCTCATCATCTTGGTTACGGTCTCCTCGGGGACGTTGGGTACCAGCCCAGTTTCTTTGTCCCCTTCCGGAGGCTTCCCTAGGACCATCATTTCTTGCATAACTGTCCCCTCTAGAACCTTCTCCCCTAGAATTTTCGGCTCTTGTGTACCCTTCTCTAGAGTTTTCCCCCCGCCCACTTCTAACATCTTGGCTATCTTTGCTAATAGCACTATTGTAAAAAGTTCTATTGTCATCTTTTCCTTTAGCATTGAGGCTACCCTTATTTTGGTTTCGGCGGTCATTCCGGGAGTCGTAGCGCTGATTAGAATCATATTCCCTTGATTCTTGACCTCGGTCAGTTGAGTCATAATTTTGACGATCTCGGTTTCTAGAGTTGGAATCATAGTTTTTCTGTCGAGATTCCGTGTTTCCTTCATAGTTTCTTTGCCTTGTTTCTTGGTTTCTATCATATTGACGTGTTTCTTGATTCCTATTATTTGACCGAGATTCTTGATTTCTATTGTTTGAATCATAATTCCGTTGACGTGGTTCTCGGTTCATACTACTTGACTCAGACTGTTGACTTGTATCTCGACTCTTACTGGTTAAATTTTGATTTCTATTAGAATTATTGCTACGAGTGTTTGGTTCTCCATCATTACTATATTCTTGGAACTTATTTTCATGTCTTCCATTGGCTTCATTGTTACGTTGGGCAGCATCACGATTCCGACCATTACGTTCATAGCTTTTCTTGATATCTTGGAGCTGTCCATTAGGCACTGGTTTATCTTTCACATCACTGTTTTGTTGAGAGCCCTGTGACCTTTCTCGCCAGTTACGATGCGAAGAGCTACCTTGGTTAGTCTGTGCCTCATTTGTGCTTTCGTTAACATCATTATTGCTACATTCTGGAATGCCCTGACTGCTGGTGGAAGGTTGAGGAGCAGTAGTACCTTTACCAGTACCTTTTGGTACAAATTCAATAGCAGTTGCGGTAAGGTTGGATTTGAAGGCCATATTATTTGTGTATGTTGTTGGTTCTGCTGTTTGGGCACTGAACTGGCCCTGTGGGTTCAATGGGAAGGTATTAGCTTCATTAGATAAGCTTGAAGGCCCATAGTTGTAATTGTTAGGCTGTGGTTGAGATGATGTTGTATTTTGATAGTTATACTGACCTGAGGGATAATTCTCAAATGGTACATTGTTGAAGGTATTGGGATTGGCCTGTGGAGCTACATTACTGTTTTGCATTCGCGTAAGGAACTCATTGAAACTCACATATTGACCATTGGCATCTGGCCTTGTGTAATAAGCTTGATTCATATATTGGCCATTGGGATCACCATTCCAGCCATTAGGGTTTTGTTGGTACTGGTTGTTGTAAGCGTATGAATTGTTCCAATGTGACATTTTTGTAGATTTCAGGTATAATATTGTGCAATTCAAATTGAACAAAAAGTGTATACGTTTGCGGTTTTTATAGCAGTTCCGGGGTTTTTATGGTGACCTGAGGGTCAGGATGACCACAGGCCGAAGCCTGAGGCCTTTAAGCTTTCCTTCAGTCAGACCTGTAAGCAATTCAATCCATTTAAAAAATAAAATCTTAATGTACCGACATGTGCCACTTTTATATAAAATTGTATCAGAAATGCATCTTACCACCTGATTTTTGAGTTCACTCGCTTGTTAAACTAATAAATATCTATAAATAAATGAAATATGAACTAAAATAATTTAGTAAATTACAAAATTACACGAAAATATCGCGATGACGGATGATTCGGAAATTGATGGATGAAGGGGTGGGTGGGAGGAAGGAAAGGGAGGGGAAAATTCGACGTTGACAGTAAGTTTTTTCAGAGCATCGAAAGAAAAAAAATCAGCAACCTTGATTTTCCAAATAGATTGTAAAAAACCATTTTTGGTTCTACATAATTATCTTAATTACTCACTTTTACTTACTTTTTCTAAGCTTGACGTTAGAAGGGCATAGAAAGAACCTACTAAATCATTGAATTTGTGTTCATTCTCGATACTACCACGTTAAAAAAAACAACCAAAGAGAATGCCTAAAAAAACTATATGATTGCAACACGCAAAGAGGATATAAATACGTTAAGGCAACACGATTCAAATTAAACGCCCGCGGTTTTCGAAAATGGAACGGACTTGTAAAACTTCCTTCCGTCTAAAGTAAAGACGTGCGGAGCGGAGGGTCCTTTATTTCTGTCTGTAGTGTATGTTACATCTTTGATTTGATAAATTTTGACTTAGTTGAGTCTAAGCTTCTGAGCCTCGATCATCGTCGCCGAGTAGCCAGCCTATCGGTCTTTTATAGGATACATTTCGGAGAGTGTGCGATTGAACTCTTTGATTTAGTCCCCCCATCCCATCATCGGACAACCAGACGCACGGACACGCGACATCCGTTCATGGTTGATATACCACCTTGCCGCACCAAGCGCTTTGCGTGTACCTTTATAATGCGGACAGCCAAAGAGTGGACCTCGTTGCCGGCGTCTGTGTTTCCGAATACCTATAATTTGGGTGTCTTCAAGACCAGATTGAATAGGTTTCTTCTAGGCAAACGTGCTACACCGTAGACCACATCATTACTTAACATCAGGTGAGATTGTGGTCAAATGTTAGCCTATTTCGTATTAAAAAAAAAAAAAAAATTGCCTCTGGTATATGTATATACAAAAAGTACTCTGTGATTGCCTTGGTGCGGATTTGCGGAATGACAAAGCCCAAACGCAAGGGTATTTTTACCTACAAGCTTAGATCAATGATACCTACAAGTACATACAAGTGCCTACAAGTAGGCATATTTAAGTATAAGTTAAATATGCTGCTGTGGTTGGTGATCTGAACTCTGTTTTCTACTTGTAGTCGTAGTCGTAGAAAACAGAGTTCATTTCTAGTATAATATTATTTTAGTTTAATTTACAACTGTTATTATTATTATTTTTCTGTTATTTATATTAAAAATATTATCCAGTATAAGTTTATTTTTTTTTATCAAAAAAAAAAGTTCTTACCTAATCTACGTGTTTTAATTTTTAACAGGTTGTGATACAGTTTACATCGCTTCGTCATTAACTATGGGTTTGTTCTAATAACTATTAAGTAGGTACCTAGAGTAACCTACCTGTAGGTACTAAGTTATCATGACATAGTGTAGACTGATCGTGATTGCAACGATTATCTATAAAATGTGTCATGCATGCCATGCATGCACGTAACGTACATAAGTGGTGGTATGACTAATTTACTAACTAACTAGGTATCGTAGGCTCTTAGTTCGTGCGACTTATATCCTCATTGGTTCGTATATACCTACTTATACCTACGCTGCGCTTCGAGCCACATCACCGACCCGTGTGTAGGGTACCAACGAGCCAAAGGATTCCTACTACGCTTTCCCACTATGGTTCTATTAATATCAGAATTTACACGTACCATAAAAACCAGTACCTAATCTATTAACTTTTCACGGTCGAAAAGTGAGAAGTACTCACTGACTTTGTAGACTAGGGCCTCTGGGGCGAGAAAGTCTCTGATGCTAGGTATGTAACTCTTTTGTTGATTTCCTACGCAGATAGGTAGTTGGTACCCATTGTAGAGACTTCATACCCAAAATATATACCTAGCGCTTAGGTCAACACGGGATTAGAAAACAAAAAATATGTAGGTTGGTTAGTGCCGATGACGGAGGCTTATGTAATAAATAACAAAGACAATTTTTATATTATCCTTGGTAATTATCATGTAGCTTATTAAGTACATAGGTAGTACTACATAGAAACATAGTAGGTATTCCATTATAATTTGATAGTGTTTCGCTCATCAATGGCACTGCACGAGTTAACTGTGGCCGTGCCACTCCGCGCTTAGTTCGTATTGTCTATTCAAAACGGTTCTTCCACAATTTTCAAATAAACAGTTTTCTTAATGATAGTTGTAGCCTTGGCATAATTTAATATAAGCCTAATATTTAAAGGAAAGCTCATTCGAGTTCCTCAGTGTGGTGTGGTGTGTTGTGATGGTCCGGATGGGGTGCATGTGGAGTTCGCAAAGGATAGGCGTGTCTTCAGTGTCGGTAAGACTTATGTTTTAGTCACGCCTAACTGTTACGGTCACGGAGCCACGGCGCGTTGAAATGACACAAATGTGGAGTTCCATCCGTATCAGGAATTTTCAGTTCCATTATTGAGAGCACTGGTAGAGTGGTGGTAGTGGCCCCGCCTTCCGATCCACTATTATTTTATTATTATCTATTTATCAAAAATTTTGATAAGGTCAACGCCATGCCGAAAATCAAGACAAGCGGTCTACGAGGCAAAAGAGTATGGGGACCACGGTGAATCATAACACCTATGCTGTCCCGAAAGGGGCTTATTCTACACCCGATTGGTAATAAAGTTTGTTCTACTTTTTGAAAATCGTTATTTTGCATAGAAAACACAATGCAGTTAATGTTTTGGGGTCAAATCAGTACCTATTATTCAACTGTTTTAGTAGCAATGATGTTCATGTGGAACTGATATACATTCAATAATTACTTATTAGGATGATAAAAAGACCAAAAATAATTTGAAAATGGAGAAAAAAAAAACTGAAATAAAAAAAATAATTTCTCTTCATTGACAGAATAAGCCCCTTTCGACATAGTATACATATTATGAATCACCTTCTTTAATAGGTCCCTATTTTATGTTTTGGCACAGGTACCTAGTTACTGTAAGAAAAAATATATTTTCTAAAGTTCAAACTTAGAATGTGTCTTTGTTTTTAAGGTATTGCACAAAAACAATGCCAGAGGAGAAACAGTAGTGGCGGCACTAACGCGCATAGACGATGAAATCCTAAACGAGGAGCGCGCAATTCCGGCCGCCAGGCTTGCTGTGGTCAACGCTGAGCTGGACAGCATACATCAGGTAGCATGGGAAGCTATTCACGCGCTTGTCCAGAAGGGGAGAATTCGCCGCGATTCTCCCGCGCTTATTATGTAGGTACATACGCGTATTCGTTGCATCCAGAAGGAGCTTACGAGCATTTAGGGACAAATACTTGGCTCGACTCCAACACCATACGAACGGGGAGGTCCGACAATGAATAGGACGGAAAACCGTCCCTTTTCGGACGGTCTGGCAACGCTGGTCGGGAAGGTTGTCGATTTAAGCTTGCACCAAACATCTTTTAGTTGCCTGTCTCATTCTCGTGTGCCTTCTTTTCAGGAAATAAACTCATTTGAAGAGACTACGCAATCTACAACCAAGGATAACTATGCGCAGACAATGCACCAGGTTAATTCCACATCTTTGTTGAATAGCGATATATATAAACAGTTTATAAAGAGTTCTGCTTTATTCCCAGATGTTTGTAAGCTTGGACCTGTACAGACGTCCTGTTTTGGCAACAGACAATGAGGACTTTGTTGCGAATGTTAATAGAAAGGTAGATAACAGAGCATAGATCATAGTCAATATTTCCTTTATGTTTATCGACTACCTCAAGGTTTTTCTACAGGAAATGCATCGTCTGGAACTGAGCTGGCTTCGGCGGCGTCAGTCCGAGTTGCTGGTAGAAAGAAAAGCACTTCAATCGCAAATATTGCAGCTGAGATCTTTGTATTCGCAGTTACAGCAACTGTTAGGTAAGTTTGACTACTGGCTGGCCGTAAAACTTCTGAGTGAAGGCCCCTTTCAAAGAATTAGAGGGAGACCTCTATGTCTTTGAAAGGGAAAGCTGAGAAGCTAGGCTCCTCTGCTTGAAGTTCTTTGCGAGTTAAAGTAACAGTACTTGTGTAACTGCATTCCCACTTAAGATCGTCTCACGGCAACCCTGATGATCCATTCCCATTTGAATTGAAAATGTTGCATCATGTGTGACATTAATTTGTTAGCACATAGCTATGTGTTTTTTCCTACATGAAATAAACAATTTTTTATTTATATTGTTTCACTATAGAGAGCATATGGGGTAGTTCTACTCGCCCCGGGACCCCACTAGAAGGTGCGTTGAAGAAAGCCACAGCCCTACGTGACGCGCTCGCGGCTGTGACCGCGAAGTTGCGTGCTGCAGCAGAGTATGCTCACAGTGCTGTCAGGATCTTGGATGATGCGTTGCCAGCTTGGAAGCTTACTGCAATCGGCAAGTAAGTGGTTCCAGACAACCTAATCTAGTTTTTTTACTTCGTAGGAAGCTGAGGTGTGATGTTTTATTGACAGGAGTGGATGGGAACGCACAAGTGGTTGTGCAGACGCCTGCAAACTTCTAGTAGACGCTCGTTGCCTAGAGAGAGGTGCACGTCGCGTGCTGTCTGCCCACGCCGCGCCCCGGGCTGCAAGGACGTTACGGCTCGCTCTGGATTATGCCTTCACGGATGCTATGCATGATCACAAGTAACTGCATTACCACAAACTTATCTCCATAGACTTGGCCAAAGCTGATCTTCTGTTACAGAAAATAAAACGGGCTACTTGTGGCCGCCAGATGTTAGCCTTCCTCTAGCTATGGGCATCGTCAATGGATGCTAGGTGAAGGGATATACTTCACTACTTAGTACCTAAGTAGGTATATAGAGGAGCTGATGAACTAACTCGATTTGTTTATTTTACAGGTATAACAAGGCAACGGAAACGTTTCTACAGTTTAAAGATGCTATGGTGCAACTTATTGATTCTATTCATCAGGTTAGTGATATTATTTTATACAGTTGTATCATCATCATCATCAGCTTGATGAAGGCCACTGCTGAACATAGGCCTCCCCCAAAGAGTTCCATGACGAACGGTCTTGAGCCTTTTCCATCCACCGACTTCCCGCAACCTTAACAATGTCGTCGGTCCATCCACAGTTGTATACTGCACGCTATACTAGGTACATAGAATAGTAGTCTTTGGTAAGTAGTTTCCATAAATTAAAACCTACGTTATATATATACCTGCTTACGGCTATGACGGTATGAAATTTCATGACTTTGGTTGTCAAGTGGCTACTTCAGCAAAATATTTTTGATCTGAAAATGTTTAAAAACTTTACGAAGTTTCTGAAGTGCAGCAGTTTTCGAAACATACCCTCGCGGTCTCAACAGAAGCAAGCCCCAGACGTAGAAGTGTTCATAAATGGCAGAAGCGTAACTGTTCCAAGCTATTTCACAATACTCCAGGCTTTGCGAAAAGAAAGGGTGACGATTCCATCGTTCTGTTATCATGAGCGGCTGTCTATTGCTGGCAACTGTCGCATGTGCCTCGTTCAGATTGAGGGAATGCCGAAACCGCAAATAGCTTGCTCAGTCCACGTCACCAAAGGTATGAAGATACGAACAAACTCCGCAGCAACGCTCACAGCCCAAGAAGGCGTTCTAGAATTTCTACTCGTGAACCATCCATTGGATTGCCCTATTTGCGATCAAGGTGGGGAATGCGATCTACAAGATTTATCAATGAGATTCGGAAACGACCGGTCAAGGTTCACAGACATTCATTTTTCTGGCAAAAGAGCAGTCGAGGATAAGAATCTGGGGCCACTTATTCGAGCAGAGATGACCCGTTGCATCCACTGTACTAGATGCATTCGATTCGGCTCCCAAATCTGTGGTCTCGATGTGTTGGGAACTGCGGGTCGTGGAACCGATATGCTGGTCGGGACCTATGTGGATAAAATGTTTTTATCGGAGCTTTCTGGCAATATTATTGATTTGTGTCCAGTCGGAGCACTGACTGCTATTCCGTACATGTTCAAAGCTAGACCGTGGGAGATTCGCAAGACTAACTCGATCGATGTGACCGATGCAACTGGAACTAACATTGTTGTTAACCACAGATTTGACCGAGTTCTGAGAGTTCTACCTAGAGAGCACGAAGAAATAAATCAGGAATGGATTTCAGACAAGGGTCGCTGGGCTATAGATTCCTTAGAAATGCAGCGTTTGGTGACCCCAATGCAAAGAGTCAATACATGCCTGTGTCCTTTAGACTGGGATTGTGCCCTGCAAATATCTGCGGGCCTGATCAATTGCGCATGTCCTGAAACAATAATGGCCATAGCTGGACCGCATTGCAACGTTGAAACGTTGGTTGTTGCTAAAGATTTGCTAAACATATTGGGGTCCGAGCACACATACGTAGAGCGAGGTATGTATTTCACAGATTCTAATACGGATCTCAGAGCTGGATATTCCTTAAACGTGAATATGCAAGATATTGCTCGGGCAGACAAGATTTTATTGGTGGGGACGAACCCAAGATTCGAAGCTCCGATTCTCAATATGTGGATTCGACAAGCGTACAGAACCAACGAATGTGATATCTTTGTTGTGGGTCCGTGCTGTGATTATAATTACCATGTCAATTATCTTGGTTCAGATGTAGCTGCTTTGTCCAAAGCAGCGTGCGCGTTGAAAGGGGCGAAACAGCCTCTTATTTTTGTGGGAATATCACAGTTGGAAACCGATAACGCCGGACAAATTATGACCATCCTGACAAAACTAGCAGCCTCGTTCAAGACCTGCTGCGATTGGGGAGTCCTTAATATCATAACTCGAGAGGCGAGTTTTGCTGGCGCCCTAGAAGCGGGTTGGAAACCGGGAGCACTAGTTGCGCTTGAAAAAAACCATCCGAGTCTTTTGATTTGTTTTGGAGCAGACGAATTGTTTTACGACTGGACTCCGCCTGCAGGCGTTCCCGTAATCTACATAGGGTTCCAAGGGGATAAAGGCTCTGAGTTAGCGTCGATCGTCCTGCCTGGCAGCGCGTACACTGAATCCGGTGGCCTTTACTTGAACATGGAGGGTAGATCTCAGTTCGCAATGCCAGCGGTCACGCCGCCGGGGATGGCGCGCCAGGACTGGAAGATAGTCCGTGCTCTCGCAGAGTATTGTGGGATATGCATGTTTTACAACGATCACAGCTCCTTATGCAGTAGAATGGGTCAAATAAGCCCTAATTTCAACTACTTGGGTGGTTATCAGGATAAGTTGTTTCCGAATTTAGTAGCAGAGCTCGTGAAAACTGCCCCTGGGACTGGACCCATAGATGTAGATATGAAGATGATGAAGGACTACTACTGTTCTGATGTCTTCACTTACAATTCAACAACGATGATAAAAGCCCAGAAAGCGGCAGCTGACTTCGCTTGTTCCACTTATGCTAGATTATGAATATTAATATTTAGAAAACTTTTATATTTTTTTTTTCCTAACGTGATAATGTTACTACGTACTGAACTAAATATACATTCTTGCACCTATTGATTATTTTATTACAAATAAATAAACAAGGCAGTGGGACTCTGTCAAAATTCGGATTTCACCCAAGGGTACCAACCAATGAATAAAGAGCAACGGGAACTGTGTCAAAATCATCTTGTAAGATTTCACCCGAACGGTAATACAGTCTTTGTTAAAATATTTTTAAAATCTTTATCTTTGATGCTTCAAGGTCCTCCTCAATAATTTGGAGAACCTAACAGTGGCAGAGAAGGACGTGGTGAAGTGCCGTCGCGAGTTGCGGGCCGCTCGAGTAAACGCCATCGTGCAAAAAGGCCTGGCCGAGCTGAGGTATGAGCCCCGTGCACTGACTAGCTTGAAGATGCAGACTATGACGCCGATTAACTGATTATAGTAATAGTGCCATACCGACGCAGCGCTGATATTTCAGAGATTATCTACAATCAACTCGCCAGCTTCAGTACCGACTTCAAATATGGTGTCAATTCAGAAGTAATTATGTTTTCTGTGACTTCAATACGCACTAATATGGTCACTTTTGATTATTCATAATATGGTTTTTGTATAATTCATATTCGGAATTAGCAGCATTAATCCAGACAGTATGGAAGAGATTCGTAAAATATCTCACAAAATAGCATTTGCCTATGCGTCAAATAGCATTTGCCTATGCGTCAAATAGCAAACAAGACTCTCAAATGGACGAATTGCATAGTATATAAGTCGTACGCAAGTCATCCTCAAGAGTGACCATTTTAGACCCCTGATTAGAGTGAATATTGTAGATTTGTACGAATTTAAATGTTTTTAAAAACTACTACATAATAATGAGTAGGTACTTACCTAATCAACTAAAACGAAAACACACAATTTATAAAAACACAATCAAATTTTATTAAATATCAAATATTGTATTGTCTAACACGATTCCTTAACTATCATGTTTCACATCAATATCAATGGCATAATGAATATAGGGTTACAAATATACTGGTTTAAAAAAGTACACATTGATAACTAGGGAAAGAATACAGTGGATACGCCATAGATAGAGAAATAATATCATAGCATACACATAGTACGTAAATTATAGTTACTGTTATATTGTCATGAAGGAACAATAGCCAAGAATATAATGTAAATAGTATAGTTTAGAATATATTAAATAGAATAACAGTCTAGCTAGATGTTAATATAACCTCTATTAATAGTAAACTTAAGGAAGAGTTATTTAACATAGTTTTAGAAATAAATAACAAGATCGAAACGCAGGAATGATGAAAGCCAAAAAAGTACATAATATATTGAAAAACATAGACCATGAAGTATTTTAAGTCTATGTTGAAAAGTAATATTGATATGGAAAGAAGTGGATGAGACGTAGAACACATTTACACTATAAATATTTGTCACAATACATGAGTTAAATGCAAAATCTACAAAAAAGTGTTATACATGATTATTATTTTAAAACTGTTTGATCTTCAGTAATCATTAGTCTTACAATCTATTTTATTAATAAGTAAGGAGTTTTGTGCGCCAAAGCTCTACTTGATATTTTAAGCATTGTTATAGTATTCTTCTGCAATTGATTTGATAATGTGTTTCATCGCAGAAGACGGTCAATATTTGTGATGATTCTTATTAAAACACTGATATGTGGCATGATGTGTCACGTCTACATTTGGTCGTATGAGACTACAGCTCCATACTAATCTTTCCTAGAATTCTCATGTCCTTCACATTATCATCGACTTATAATAATATTGAAAAATGTTGTACATAGTTTTGTAATACTGTAAATCAATAAAAATAGCAATTTAAATCGTTAATCTTCAATTTGTGCGGAGTTACAGAGTAAGAAAATAGTTTTATAAAAATATTAAGTACTGATTCGTGGACATTATAGCCCATACGTAGAAATATAACTGATTGAAGTAAAAATGTAAATCAGTTAGGTTTTTTACAAGAGTTACTTTTACCACCTCCAAATTGAGAAGCCTATCAAAATGGACGTTCGTGTGCTATCACACGTTGCCTTAGGTATTCTAGGGAACTACTGGGAACATTCCCTACATTCAACTTCCAAACTATTCTACCGAGCTAACTACGTAGCTCCAATCGAGTATATTGTCGATCCAAAAGCCCAATAATCGCAGCTAAACCTTTGCACGGATTATAAAAACGTCTAAAGCGTTTGATATATGTATTAAAAACATGGAAGCACTCCTGCGGACAGACTCTTTGCTGGCTATCTTGTACACACATTAAACTGTTAGATACAAACGGCATTACAATACGATATCTTGTTTTCATACAATGCAAGTGAAGAAGACTTGAAAGTCGATAGAGATGAGCAAATCATTGTTCTTAAACTATTCTTTGGTAACAAAGTCAATAAATACTGTACATAATGAGATCAAACAATACATAAACTATTAAATAGTCGGAGCATTCAACGGAACGATAGTGGAATAAGTCGCGAAGGGCGAGATCGGCGACGTCGCATAATCAAGTTGAGTTTCACAAAACTTTACCTTTTCATCGTTTACACTTTGGTGATGGTTTTCATTTTCCTGCTCCGAAGGCATCTGGAAATTTTTGGTTAGGTTAATTTTATTTGAAAAATATATATTTTTTTATAAATAGCATTCATGACATACCAAGGCCATTATGAATTCCTAAGTATGTCTATGGGCTAGCTTATGCTACGGTCTCTAAAATATACATTGTGACTTGAACTGTTCATTAACACAAATTTCAATAGAAAACTCACCTGATAAATCCACGATACAGCATGAAGGCTCCGTACAGGCTGAGCACAATCGTAGCAGTCCACATCACGACCAGCAGTGAAACGCCACCCTCTGAGGAACAATTACCTCTTTAATATTCAGACCATAGTAAATGGTCACACGTGCCTGAAATTTTCTCTCAAGAACAGTAAGCATATTAAGCACTTCACTACAGAATGAGAAATTATAGTAGGTACTTTATTTGACTAGAGTGTAGAGTATCTCTTGTTAGACTTCTGTTTGAGTCTTTAACTCTGTCTAATACCAATGTGTATGAATATTTAGATAGATAGAAAATTCTTTATTTCACATAAAATATAGTACAAAGGCGAACTTAATGCTAACAAGCATTATCTTCCAGATTTGTGTTTGTGGACAGAAGATGTGAAGGTAGTGCACAGGAAAGGGAACTGTTGAGAATATAATATTGAAAATAAAAGAATGACGATACTGAATGCTTACTGATATTTAAAAAGAGAAATACGAATTTTTAATACATACTATTTTTCTCACTAAGATTTCTTACCACGCAATATTGCTTACCAAGATATCCATCGTGGTAGATGTCCTTATCCTTATCGGCCCAGGCGCGACGTGGCTTGTCCTCATGGGGTTCGATGGCCAACAGGTCAGGTATCTCGTCCAGTTCTCCGGTGCAGTTCGCCCATTCAATCGTCACGAATCTGTAACGTTACCAAGAAACACACATCATCAAAGGGTCCATCCTATAAAGTGACTTCTAAATTCTTTAAGGACTTTTCTAAGACACCTTAAAATTTCAACAGCCATCACCTATTAACATTTCCATCATCATCATCATAATTTCAGCCGTAAGACGCCCACTGCTGAACTTAAGCCTCCCCCATAGATTACCAGAAACAATCCTAGCCCGGTGTAGCTGGCAGTGGTCGTAAGAGACCCACAGCATAAAAATCCGTTCGAAAAAAAAAAACCAGAAACAATCATTTGGGGGGGATTTGCCCATACTCGCTACGCTAGGCATGCGGGTTGGCGAGCGCAGATAAATCTCGTGTTGTTGATAGGGAACGCTGCTGCTCATCCCTTAGCTTTGTTTCCCTTTGTCGCCTCTCCCACGGGGAGATATGGAGGGGCCTAGTCTTCAGCCGGGGCCACCACGGTTAACATTAACATTTCAATGCAGCGAGGTTATTTGTGGTTATTTGTATTTTGTAGATAAGCGGTTATTAGGCAGTGAGTTTCTGGGTACCTAGATTGCAAATTGCAGATACTCTCATTGCTTACCTAGAAGGTACATTACACCTCCGCCGCGCAGGCACCAGTAGTTGCCTGGTGCGGGAGCGAGCGCCGCTACGGCAGGGCCCCCAGGCACCCCACGGCCCCGGCTGTCCCTGCTCAGAATGAGCGCACCCGCATTCCACCTCGCATACTTCCTCCTCCTGTTTCAACAAATATTGCACTGATGATGGGTTGACAGAATTAATTTGTGGAAATGTTTTCGCAAACAAAATCCTAACACAAAGGTAAAAATGTAAGTAAATTAAAATAATAAAAAATATTGGGTTAGATTTTTTGTAAATAAATATATAGCACCCAACAATCACATAGCATAGTTCTGAACACATACTAGGGTTCCCTGAACTGTGAAAGGTAAAAAAAATGCATAAAGAATATAATAACGGAAGACCTCGGTGGCGTAGCGGGCGAGTGCCCGTCTGAGACGCAGGTGCCGGTTCGGTTCCCACTTCAAGACAAATGTTTGCAAGATCAGCAAATATTTGTTCCGGGTCTGGGTGTTGTGGTACCATGGTACTCATAGTTTCTGATACCCACGACAAAGGGAATCCTAGTGTGGTTCAGGACTATGTTTGTGACTGTTGGGTGTTATGATTATGATTAATAATAACTACTCTTCGATCAGGTCACCAACAGTCAAAAACAGTCACCTTTAACAAACTCAAAATTGAGGGTTGCTGGTTTCTAGAAACAGATTTAAGACTATTAAAAATAATCCCTGTGATTTAATTGAAGAAAGATTTTAAATTTATTAGACAAAATAATATACCTGATGATGCAATGGCGGTGTGACGATCCTGCCAGGAAGCACGATGGCGCAGCGCCAGGGCTCCAGGTGTGCATCAGAGGCGGTTTCTCCCTCAATGTTGGTCAGTTCACAGCGAGCGTGCGACAGCTTCACTCCCCAGCCGCAAGCGTACGTCTCTTTCTCTGATGTAGTCTGGGGAGAACAAAGAATAGCCCGTTATGGAGTTAGTTGATGTTGGTAGAGAAGTGTATTATCATTTCACATCGAAAATACTCTTGAAATAGGAACTTTTTTTTTTTAACAATTTGAACATAAATTACTAAAAACTGATGTTTCTTTACATCTAATCCGGGGCTTAGAATGGACAGATGGAATTAGTGGACCCCCCACTAGATGGAAAGACGACCAAATAAAGGTCGCTGGGAGACTTCGGGTGAAGGCCGCACAAGATCAGTACATCTAATAGGGGGAGAAGAATGTTACTATAGGAACATAGTATATATACATATGTAGTACGTAGAAGAACAAAGTATATAGGAGAATAGGTTACTATACAAAATAATGTAGGTACCTACTGCTGTGTAGCTAGTAGTAAATTATAAGAGAGTGATATTGGCATTGTGACTGTGAAGGAATTAATAACATACCCGTACGCGGCAGGCGAGTGAAGGTCGGGCCACGAGTCGCAGGCAGGGCTCCCGGGGGCACGGAGCGCGTTGCTCGGTCGGGGGGCACGATCGGCCTGGCCATACCGCACTTGTAAGGTGTTGTCTGGAAAAGAATAACTTGGAAGATGAAAACGTAAAATCAGAAGAAGACCGAACAGTCGAACCTAGTATTAGAAAGGCTAAGTGGGCGGAGTAGACGTGCCACCGATTATATGAGCAGATGCCCGCAACTGGATAAGACATAGCTTTACAATATGGTTAGGTAAGTTTTTTAGAACTGGTTCAGTTATAACCACCGGCTCGTTTGACTTATGTGAGCTCTGTTAAATCTCTATTATGGTTTTTAATCGAAACAGTTTAAAAAAAGTCATGTTCCATTTCTTCTTCTTCTCCGATGTATTTATACTAATCTCATCAATACCTGGTTCGTCGCATGTGTCTAGTCGAGGAAGTATCACCACAGGAGCAGGCCGTAGTGTCCCAAGGACTCCATTCTCCAAGTTCACAATCAACGCCACAGGGCACATAGCACCAAGACTCCCTAGGCTCAATCGCAGTCGAATTCTAAAACAAGAACATAATATTTTGAAGAACTCTTGGAGAAAGAAGAAAGAATTAATGAATGTTAAAGAAGAGTAGATATGTAGGGATAAACTTACGGGACAGAAGGAATCGTTGACGAATATTCCATCACTCCTCAAGCACCGAACTGCTCGCTTTTTGATGCCTTCGCCGCATGGTGAGCCTCCTGCAAAACAATTGATTGGAGTTTCTCCAGCCTACGTTGCTACTTAAATACTTTTACCATACTACCACTGGTAGGTTAGGAGGAATCGCATAAAGTTGGTATCACACCTGGTAACTGATCCAGAATGATCAAAAGAGAAACAGCCAGTCCAGAAGAAAATGCACAATTGAAATGTTATTAAAATTATTGAAATTCGTAATATTCGTATATTAGCTGGTAATAAGGGCTATATTCCCTCTTCAGATTGTAACATCGTCATGACTGTTAGCTTTCTGCTGGTGAGCCAAATCCAGTTGCATAATGATGGTGTGTTGATAATTCGATATCGACGATTTGACCTAGTAGTTCATACCTAGAGGTTGGCAGTCATCCCATGGCGCCACATGCCACGAGTACATGTGAGGTGAGCAAGGTTCCGCAGCCACCAGCTGAGGACACGCAGCGCCTCCGTCTTCAGCCGGTCGCAGGACCACGCGCGTTCTGTCACGTCGGCCGCCCCATTTCGTCTGATAAAGAGCCACACTATGATCATCAACTCTTAAGGGTTTCCGTAGTTGCATTGTAAGGTGTGGTGGCCCCGGCTGAAGAATAGAACCCTCCAAATCTACTACCCGTCGATGTCCTAAGAGGCGACTACGGGAAAAAAGCTAGGGGATGGGCAGCAGCGTCCCCTATTTAAATATAGAAAGCTCCAACTGCGCTCGCCAACCCGCGTGCCCAGCGTGGTGAGAATGGGCAAATTCTCCCCGCATGATAAGAACTCGCTTTGAAAATCAGTGAAGAGGGCTTATCATCAGCAGTGGAAATCCTACGGTTGATTATGATGATGATTAACCAAGAGTTGGTGAGCCTGTTTACCACACCAGCACGTTGCTGCTGCAATAATAGTATGAAGATTTCTCCTTCTTTCGTTGACTTTAGGTACTCGTTTTCTAACTACATCAGTAATATAATAACAAGGTTGTTAGAATTCGTTAGTTGTCTATTTTGAGAACTAGATAGCGTTAGCAAATTGGGTCAATTTCTAGAACGCGCTATCGTTACGTTTTGAATATTGAAATAAGTAAATTGGGTTTTGCTATGTATTTTGTCTTCCTTCAGTAATATATTTATACCGTGAACCTGTTGAGTGTTTTATTAGTGAAGTTCGGCACCCTTGAGCCTAGTGGTGGTTCGTTCAAGGTTCGGCACCATACCTCAACCTGGTCACTGACCTAATACAGGATGACCAAGAAAGAATCAGTGACACGACAAGCAGAAGAAGTAATATAATCTATCTTACTCGAACCTGCTCACAAGGGCTCCACTCGGACCAGGCGCTGACGACGCAGTCGGCGGGGCACGGCGCGCGACACGTCATCTCGCGGGCGGGGGCCGGACCCGCCCCACTTGCCTCACACAGCGCTTCTTCAACCCATTCACCTTCTGCGTTGACGCACCTACGCAACATATTATTCGTTATCCAGGATTGAAAGTCTTCATCGTTCTATCGACAGAAAATAAGGTTCGGTTGTTCTGTAGCGGTATGGCAGCGGCGATCGTGACGGCTGCAGGTTATTTAATTTAATCATTTAATTTTATCGAAGCGACGCGTGACCCGAGAGCTGGCTCTTATTTGGCCCAGCGAATTAGCATTGCCATCCAGCGTGGCAATTCCGCCAGCGACTTGGGGACGCTTCCGACTGGTAGTGATCTGGATCAGTTGAGCTATCTATAGATCGTTTGTAACGGTCTTTAGATGGCTCAACTGTTTCTTGTGTATTTTGTAAATATTAACTTGTATTAGTTTTAAGTTTCTTTCTGTAAATAAAGTTTTTATTTAATCATGATTTAAACTGGCTTCATGTATTTGTTCTTAAAGCTCCCTTTTGGACCCTATATCTTAACAACACCTTGGCAAATTTAACATAATATAATATTAAGTACATACAACCTGTTGACCTACTAAATTACATGCAGATCGTTCGCAACTTATGCTCCAACAAATATATATACAAACATACACCGATTCTACCTAGTTGTTTGAGAGATCTCAGCTCACTTACTGGTGGCTGTGATTAGCTGTACCTAGATTAACAGAGACTAATGAAAAGCCGATACCTTTCTGGAAACTGTGGTACTACTGTAGGTGCCTACAGTAAGCAATGTTTACTTAGCAAGTACTTACGTGACAGTCCTGTTAACAATAGCTCTGCCGCAGAGAGCGCGTCTTGGGGCGCAGACGGCCCACTCGCCGAGCGCCCAGCGCGGCTCGGACACAGCGCAAGTTGCTCGCTGCAACGTTGCACCGCACTCGCGACCGCCCGCACTGCCCTCCTCGATCACCTCCCTACGATGAAATATTTAATTTTATAAATGCAAATCACCTAGCGGCTTAGCTAACTTCGCATGAGAATGGAAAAAAGTCGCACGTACTTTTCGATTTTGTTTAGGCGGTGACGTAAGTTGACTGTCTCAAAGATTGGTGTATAATAGCACTGACACAAACGCTCGCATTTGAATGGAGGCATGTAAGTTAAATGTAAATATTACGAACCCGCATCTTCGTACTGGTTCGGCAATGCAACCAACTACGCTATATTTCAAGTCAAAGTTAAAGTCAAAAGGTGTATATTTCAATAAAATCACTAGGACCTTAGAAATTAGGTGAAGCTACGCCTGTTCCTCGCAACCAAGCCTAGAAGAATCAGGCAACAAACACTGCTTGGTGCCTATCATGTTTTTCGATAACCCTTTTTCACAAATTGAAATTTAGAGCTTCAGTGTGGTGCCGATCGAACAAGGTGAGTCTCAAAAGATAAATCATCAGTTATTAAATAAAAGCTTATTGAATGTGAAAAAATTATAAATGGTGAGATTGCACACATGCTACACTTGATAAAATATCTACCTAATGAAAATAATATTTTAGCTGTCGAGGGGCAGAGTGACGTCAGGCCATGCGGTTTTGGGATTATTATAATCATCTGTATTATAGTACGATTTCCTAATAAGGTTATTCTTTATATACACCTCACCTGGTGCGGAATCTGAAAGCGGCTCTGGAGCCGGGCTCCGCGGCGCAGGGCCCCCACTGCGCCCAGGGCCCGGCGGCGCAGTCCCGCGCACAGCGCACGCTGCAAGGCCCGCGCAGAAGCCCGATGAACTCCACATCGTACGAGTATCCGTCTGTTGACGCCTCCCGGACCCGTTGCGGACCTATTTGAAACAAAATATATTTTATTTATTCCTATGTCCTAATTATCTGTAAGTATTTTTTATTGTAACATTTGGGCGCTATGGATCGTTCTGTAAGCCCATGTGTCTTTTTTATAAATAAATAAACAAACTCATGATCACACTCTTGGTTTTAAGCTCCACCGCAAATCCCATTTCACTAATATTATAAACTACTCACAAAAAATTATCTTTGTAAAAACTAATCCATTTAATTGGTACACATAGTGCTTACCAGTCAAAGGATGGTATTTCTTGCAAACATCCATAGGCACGTCACGGCCTGCGACCATGCACCTGGCAGCTCTCAGTGCCCTACCTTCTCCACACTCCAATCTAAAAACAAGAAGTATAGGTAAAGTAAAAACTTTCCATACATACAAGAAATACAAAAAGCCAATACAACAAACACATTTTTTTCTTACCCAGAAGGAAGAATACAGTCAGAGTCAGAAGGCAAGAGCTCTAAGCCAACGTTCTTGCAAACGCAGTTTGGAATATCGGGCTCAGAGGCATCCAAGTACCTGATGAAAGAAAAGGGTTTTTAGTTCATCTTTTGAGTTGCGTAACTAGTTTATGACGACCTCGGTGGCATAGCAGGCGAGTGCCCGTCTGAAATGCAGGAGCTGCGCGACAAATTTTTGCATGATTTGCAAATATTTGTTCCAGTCTGGGTGTTGTGGTACCATGGTACTCGTAGTTTCTGACACCCACGACACAGGGAATCGTAGTTTGTATGTGACTCTTGGGTGTTATTTATTTATATCAACTAAGCTAAGCAAGCATGTGGAACTGAAAGCTACCGTGCTACGCTGATCGCTGCTGATGCTAGACTTTTTTTTTGTACAATTAAGGTAATTGTACTTAATTACTCCTCCTTATTTTTTTTTGAAAAAATGTATATTGCATGCGTACAACGCTGAATATGGCTGCTCCTAATTATGTAACAACTGTACTTAACCCATATTACGCAATAAATTACTTTGATTTGATTTGATTTATAAATTATAAACGAATTCCTTCTAATATTATAAATGCGAAATCGAGGATCTTTGGCTCATCCGATTTCGTTGAAACTTAGAATAAAATATAGAGTTCATATATCGTTTTTATCTGTGTACCACCTGGTACCACGCGAGCAAAGCCGCGGGCGCAAGCTAGTGATTCATATAATAACAACTTTAAAGAACTTACTTCAAAGGATCGACACAGATGACGTCACAAGTGAGAGGCACGACGTGGTCGCAAGGGACTCTGCAAGCGGCCACACTGCGCGGCACCAGGTGCCCGGCGCAAGCACCCGCTTCTACTCTGCGGGACTCTGTGCCGCACCATAAGCCTAGAACACAATTATTTATATCGAACGCAGGATCGCCATTATTTGTCATCTCACAATGGTGAGTGTTCTGAGGAACTATTTGACCTCATACCCGCATCGAGGTTCTACCATCGGACCTCGCGTCACCGGAATAAGGCTCATCCACATCTCATCGACACGTGGGTATCTCGAACCACTCGTTTTATGAGATCCTTTCTCCCCCATACGTGCAAATTGTGGAATGAGCTTCCTTACGAGGTTTTTCCGCTAACCTACAACATGAAGAGCTTTAAGAAAAATACAAAAAGATTTATCCAGGGCAGGCAACGCATTAGCAATGCTCCAGGTGTTGCAGATGTCAATAGGCGACGGTAACCGCTTACCATCAGGTGGGCCGTAAGCCTGTTTGCCTCCGTATAACATAAAAAAAAAAAAAATACTCAATCTTTTGCTATCCACACATAAAACTTATCCCTTGATTCACTGTTTGAAGTTTCAAGTCCCATAGGTCCTATCCCATCACCTGCATTTGTCCTATGGCAAAGGACAAATTTAATGCAGATGATGGGAGAGCTATGTGTCTGTAGTAGTAAGTAATAACAAGTGCCTCTCTATATTTTATATTCTACTAACAAATTATGGATCTTTTTGCTGTCCGAAATTAAATATTTTTATTTTTGTATTTGACTTGATTCATCTTAGCTCGAAACTGGAACAAAAGTGTGCGAAATGTTCCTGTGCCGTAGTCTCAAATAAAACTTACTTCGGATTCGGTATCCAGAGCCACATATCTGTGCGGGTGGCAAGCGGCAAGTGGACCATTCTCCGGCGACCCAAGCGACGGCGTGGGAGCGACACGATGAAGGCACGGGACAGTCGCGAGTCTCCTGGCGTGGACCACAGCTTGGCCCACCGTGGACTGTGCGCACGCGGATTTGCTTGCCAGGTTCTAAATAAACATAAAAAACTGTAGACCAAAATCGAACAGGCTTTTCGGTTTCATAAAGATTGCCTCGTTCATCCGTATGATAAAGTGAGCAACGATAAAGACAGTCACGATACACACGTTGAAGGTCTATTTATGTCTACGAAAGTCTACGGAAGTCTACAAATGTCTACGAATGTTTACGTATTCTACGGGGATCCACATATGTCTACAAAAATGTACGAGAGTTTACAAAGAAACTTTGCAAAGTTCAGGGGTCTACGAACGTCTATGAAAGTCTACGAAGATCTACGAAACTCCTCACGACACACGAGTCTTCACGTTATAGGTCTACGATCATATTTGTACGACTACGTTTACAAATTGGAGCATTGCTAATGCGTTGCCTGCCCTGGATAAATCTTTTTGTATTTTTCTTAAAGCTCTTCATGTTGTAGGTTAGCGGGAAAACCTCGCTTACAAAGTATCTCTAAAAAAGTATACAGGGGTCTACGAACGTCTATGAAAGTCTACGGAGATCTACGAAACACCTCTACAAAAGTCTACACGGGTCTACGAAAGAATACCCGTGATTACAAAATTTAGGGGGGGTTTATGAATAACATACCGCAAGTATTAGGGCAAGTTGACCAAGGCATCCAAGCTTCCACTTTGCATCCACGATGGCATCTGACTGTGCAGGCGCGTCGTGAAGCTGGTCTCTTCAATGGTGCACATCTGTTTATTTGTTTAACTTTTAATGAGTATGGAATTTGGAGTTGTCTATTGGCAGACGCTATAAAATGCAATTCATGCTGTTTTTTTTTTTATACTACTGATGTGGCAAACAATCAAACGGCCCACCTGTTGGTAAGCGGTTACCGTAGCCTATGAGCGCTTGCAATACCAGAGGTATCACGCACGCGTTGCCGAACCCCCTCCCCCCTAAAGAGCTCTGGCAACCTTACTCATCGCAGGAACACAACACTATTTGAAACAAATAATGTTATTTGGCTGCGATCTTTTGTAAGGCGGAGGTACCTCCCCAGGCGGGCTGCTCCAATTCAGAGCGAGAAAATCTCGCTGTGCCCTACCTCCTCCTAAAATGTGTGCATTCGTAATATCCTTAAAGAGGCTTATTCTATCAACAAAAAAAATAATATCAGAAACAAAACAATATTTATCTTTACGCGACTGCCGAATACCTTACCTAATCCTATAACCTATCTTAGCCAATTAAAATCAAAGGTTTTGATTACTCAACTCACAGCAAGCGTGAAACCGGATGACACGATACTTACAGAGACTCTCTGACTACATCAGCGTTATTCTGCACACACATCACGTCTCTGGCCGTTTCGCCTTCCTCCACGCAAGGCTCTTCGTCGTCACTCTCATTGTAAATTTCTCCATCCTAAAAAAAACATTAGGTACATTAACTAGAAACAAAACCTAGAACTTATCATTTATGTCTAAGGTGGTTCTGAAAAGAACCATTGGCGCTGGTGGAAGGATTCAAGTGCGTTATTTTACTTCACCGATTCAGAGCGAGGCACAGCGGACGTAAATTATGGAAACGGAATCCTTTGGATCAGAAAGTGGGATCAGTGAAAGATGAAGTGATTTCTTACCAAGAAATCAGTGTAGTTGTTACTAGGTATGAAGTCCTGTCGTCGTCTCTCGCACGGTCCCCAAGGTGTAGCGAGCCATGAGTAAGTGGCGCACGCGTGAGTGTTGCAGGTTTCGTTCTGGACCAGCTGGTCTTCAGGAGGGCAAGGCCATCCGTCTAAAATAAGATTAAATATTTAGAATAATCTGATTGAGTTAAGGTCAAGATCAGGGTCTAGGTCAAGGTCAAGTTCAGGAAAAGTGTCAAGGATCAAAGACGGCAGACAGTTATTCAGATAGCTAATTTCAGGCTGTGGATGATGCTATCGACCCTGACTTTGTCGTTTGTCATCCAACAGGGGTCAAAGTCTTACCCGGAGCAGCATGCGCTAACACATGCCTACGACGCGTCCTAGTCGGTGTAGGACGCGACGGTACAGTGCAAGAAGACGGACAAGGAGGCCAAGTTGCCCAAGCAGAAACCACACAGTCACCGGCGCAGGCGATGCGGCAACGCTCAACGCGGGCAGGCGCTCTTGTGCCACTGCACCAGGCGTTCTGAGCTTCCTTCTGTGAAGTTATAAACATGTTAGAGAGTTCATCAAGGTTATGATCAGAGAAAGCAATGAGAACTCATTGTCACGCCTTATCCTTATCACGAATATTGTACGATATTGATGTTTTCTTTTGAAGTTAGGTGAGTACTAACTGGATAGTCTTTCCATGTCACACGTTAATAATGAAGCAAGTTTTTACAAAAAATAGACACTGTCTACTGGACAGGATAGAGACAGCTGGAGAGGGTCTCTTCCTGAAATAATCTTGACTAAAGATAATAATAAGATGCGAGCTGTGCCGACTCTGATGAGTTGATAATTATGTTATGCAAACATAACGGAAATGTTCAAGTTTGTCTGAGCCTAATCAGAACTCTGGATTCTTCATCCAAATTAAAACTTACTCCATCATGCCCAACGCATCGAAGTTCCCTCGTCCTTTTCCCCGGTCCGCAAGTGGTGTGCGGTTGGAACAGCACACAGGGGCCCCAAGGCAGCGCCTTCCAGGAGGCACAGCGAGGGGTGCTGCAAGTTCTCTTCTCCTCGAGAGGGGGGCATGGAGCACCGCCTCCAGAAGCCGCTGAGATGACTCGACGGCGCCGGACACTATAGCCTGGACAGAAAAAATAATTATTTTTATAATGTTTAACAATGCTAATGATGACAACCGTAACGCTTGCTATGGCTGGGACGTCAGGTGCAGGAGAAATGTTTACCTTATTTGCAAATACCTACAGAATGCAAAATACTGCAATCTAAATATATGATACTTTACTGTGCCATGGAATGAAAGCTTTCAATTCTCTTTATTCTTTGAAATAATAAATATAATTTTTCGAACTACAAATACTATTTTAGGTAGTGATTATTAAGTTTTTGTTTCTACCGTTAGACACATTCAAATCCCCTTCCTTCTAGAATGAGAAAGGTTAATACCAGTAGTCGTCAACTGTTGAACAGGGAACAGAGGGCAACCATCGGTAGGTTGGCAAGCTCCCCAGTCACTCCATTCACCCACTTCACAATCTCTTGGGCACGGCACCTGATACAGACAATAGTGAATTGAGACATTTTACAGAAGAACCATAATGAGATGATAAGTGACCTGTCAAGTCGAGATCAGGGTGTTCCCTGAACGGAACCTTCCTGTGAAGTATTCTTTACGCCACCGCCGCAGCTGGAGGGCTATTTGTGTGTAACAGCAATGCTTGCAATGCTGTGTTTCGCTTTGAAGTGTGAAATAGCTGGTGAAATTACAGGGACACGAGTTTTACCAACACAAGTCTCCTTCAAAGAGTTCCATAACCTACTTGTACCTATCATAAGATATAGAGGGTTGGACTATAACCCACCACGCTGGTCCAGTGCGGAATGGTGGGTGGAGCGCCAGAGCCTCGTTTGGTGATTGACAGGGTGTGCTACGGGCTGGTGAGGTAGGTTGGCTTGGGTTCCGAACAGTGTTATTTAGAACCACGTATAAACTGGGCCGTATGCTTGTTTGCAACCAAACCTAACCTTTGTATAAAAAAGATCATAGATAAAGCAGGTTTAAAAGCGGAGGTACCTCGCAAGGCTGCACCAGCGTTGGTACAGACGCGTGAGCGCACTGCGCCGGGTGTAACGCGCGCCCGTCAGCTCTCACACACGTAGCCTCCCTCCTCTGGACCCCGCCCCCGCAGCTCGCTTGGACCTCCTTGTCCTCGTCGTCAAGATCGTCATCGTCGTCATCGTAGATCGCGTCGTTGTCATCAGCATCATCCTCTTCATCATTAGCTGGAGGAACAAACAAATCAAGACATATTGGATGATAACTGATGATAATAATAACAATAATTAATGAAAACTAGCGTACCATTAACGTAATTAGCGTAACCATTACACGCTTAACAGAGCTATACTTTTTAATTCAATTTTGTATTACCCGCGTTTGTCTATATTGAATTAAAAAGGGCTGGCATGTTGAGCGAGGCTTAGTGATGATTGATGTTGATTGGTAGCAGTTGGAACGACTCTATTTCAGACAGCTTCGTCGGTGCATTGAACCTATGTGGTGGTTGGGTGGAAGCATGTGGGAAAGTGGTCAGTGACGGCTGTTTTTGATACTTACAAGGAAGAGGAGAAGCGGTAAGCTCTACGGCAACCCGACACGGGCCCCAGGCGCCAGGCGTCCAGTGCGCGCTCGCCTCCAAGGCGGCTGGTCGCACTTCCTCTACCACGTCACACTCTTTACCGCCTCCTTCAAAGATTAAGATATGAAAATGGCAGATGTTTGGTGTAGGTACACCAAACATTGCTGAATCGTATAAGCAGTGGCCTTGATACTTTTCAAGGCCACTGTTTATACGTAGTAATAAAAGATATATTCTCTTCATATGAAAATACATTTTTCAATAGGTTACAATTGCTCGAAAGTCTATAGCAGGCTAGTAAAGAAGTGAATTTTAGGAATAAAGGAGTTTAGAAAGCAAGGAGTTTTTAATAATAAGAATAAAACGAAGACGAGATAACAGATAATAAGTAAATACTCGTACCTAACAAATTTACGAAATTGATCGAAATTATTATAAATAGTATTTAATTACCGCAGATTTTAGAATAATTATCTAAATCTTAACATAATAAGAGTACACTAGAGATACAATCGAGGTCAGTTTATCATTCCTTCTTCATTCATTGGAACCACAAGAGAAAACAAAAGAATCGCGCGTAAACCACGTGATGCTATCAAAATGGGATTCTATCGGATGATTTTGCACCTCTTCTCTACATTTGATATGAAGTTCATTGAACTTAAACTTGAAGTTCATTGAACTTGAAACAATACTTAGGTAATCGTTTACCTTGGGGCAATCGCTTCAGTCTTCGCGTTCGCACAAGAGCGCCGTCTGGCCTTGGTCGCCATGGCAACCACTCGGCTAAGGTACAGTTTTCTTTGATCACGCACACTCGTGTTGTACCGATCTTTGCGATCTCTGCTGCTCCACAGTACCTGGGGGCAAGAAATTATGTTTTGTTTGTTATAACTGATCATTTGTTGTTTTCATCATGAACCATCGCAATGAAAATAATGTGTTATTCAACAAGTAAGCATGCAAAAAATAAACTGTTTGATATTAAAAACCAATTAAATTGACATCTTAGAAGTGGAAGTCTTCATAGCTCTTCGTAGCGGCACGTTTCTGAGCACCTCTTAAGATAAAAAACTCAAGAAGTACTTGTACACAAGTACCTATGCTTGCGTATTTTATAACTACAGACCCTTAAAAGATATCTTTACACGTGCGAAGCTTTAGTGGTCAATTCGGTAGAGCAAGCTTCCTTCTTTACTTCCACTCCAGAAGGCTGGACATAAACTATCCCGATAAAACTGATTACAGCCGAGCAGTAAACCGGTACGGGTACTAAGTGACCCATAAAATGCAGAAGCACTAAAAACTCCAAGCGTTTAAAAGATGCTCATATAAAGTTCTGAAGATCAGACACAGACCGAATTTTGAACGAACTATAATTTAAAAAGTGTATTTGGCACTTTTCACATGTAAACTATTCACGTGATGAGTAGCTCATGTCGTAAAATTAGTATAGTGTAGTCTTACTAATTCATAAAAAAAGCATAAAATTGTGTAAAATAGTACCGCGCATTGATGGTTAGGTGTAGATGATGTCATTTTGACTCTACTTTTGTGGATGATGTCCCTAAGTTGACGCACGTCCTGTGCCATCTAAATCCGGACTTTATAATACTTACTAATTATAAGTAGGATAGGTACTTATTGCTTTTATAATAAACTAAAGAAGGTATTGTTTTCTAAATTCACTAAATGTGTTATTGTTTTCCTGTAAAGAAAATATTTTTATTTTTGTTTGTTCATGTTATACTTTGATGGAACCATAAATGTGGAACAGGCTCTAGAACTTGCATGACATAAAAGATTTTCAGTGGAATTAGATCAATATATGCGATCGTGCTGACCTAGTTTCGGAATGGCTGATAAATCCACGATGTAAAATAGTTTTGTAGCCACTCTACTTGATGTGGTGAATTTGAATAAATGCTTCAATATGTTCTAAGGGTGATTTTCTGTTTGATTGATTTAGGATCGTGCACAAAAAACCCTTACCTTTCGTTTGTTGTTTGGGTTTGTTGGAGCCAGTATTGTAAGGAAAGCGAAAAGATGAAAGACAGCAATACCCGTTCGCCAAATAAAGCTTTGGCATATTTAGAGGCAGTGGCAGTAAAATTTCCGATTTTACTGCCCTACTCATATCTTTTGGATGAGTTTGGACGCAAAAAGTTAAGCATGTATGATATCGCAGTGATGACATTGATATCGCTGGCGATATGTTCGTCGGAGCGGAAAGATCAGAATGGTGGTAATTGCATCATTACACCGACAAGAGCTAAGCTCTTAATATAAGTATAGAAGTAATATATTAATATAGAAGAAGATTAACCTAAACTTAGCTCCCGGAGTCAATAGTAGGGCGACTAACTTCAGGTCCTACGTGCAATTTAGTTTTTTTTTCATTATTCTTTTTTTCATTGAAATCGCATGGTATTTGCTCCGTATCTACCATCAACTCTGCGATTTTCTTATATATGTATCAAATATTCTCAAATATTCTCAAATATTGAAGGTTTCGTGTAAAATAGTGCTGACACGCTTACATTTGAATAAAAGGGCCCTTTTTTAACCAACTATGGCAAAAGGAAGGGTTATGAATATATGTCACTATCGCTATACCTAGGTACTTTTAAGGATGTGTCATACGTAAGTTGCGTGAAATAAAAAATATCATTATAATTAGATAGTTACTTACATAGCTTCAACAAATCGTTCCATGTTGTCCTGGCACTGCACCTGCCGCCGCTGCAGGCCGAGCCGCGGGGTGTGCACTAGCGACTCTGACTCGATATCCTTCACTCGGGGCCTGCGGAAGATATCATTTGTAGTCGGGTGAATGAAAACGTATGTTTGCTACGGAACTCTAAGAAGTTTGGTTAAGAGGATACAAAAATCATAATAAATTGTCGAGTGGGCGGAGTGAAGAAAGTGACAGCGCTATGTACTGTAATTGAATGCGGAAAGAGATAGCAAGCGTTAGAAGGCGCTCGAAAGTAATCGACGTAAGCGAAATATAAGAAAATATCGATTATCTTAAAAACCATCTATTTTGTTTTTTAAAGTGTCTTGGATTTAGGTACCAAATGCTATTGTCTAACAAAATATTTTAACAAAAGTTATTTTTGTTAGATAGTCTCAGAGTATTTTCAAAAAAACTGTTGCAGAGGACCCAACTTTAAAAAATAAATCTATCGAGAAAAGTTTTACCAATCGCGTTTCTGTCTTGGATTTACGTAAATAAAATCTATCAAGTTATCTTTGTCATGAAAATCAAAACTGTACGTTTTGCGGTTATTGAGAAAAAACAATTCGAAAATCATAAAATAATTAAACCCTCACCTTAACGCGGTTCATTTTTTCAGGGCAACCTATAAGTCAGCCTAAAACCGCATCCTGAAATGAACCGTTGCGTGGCTCGGCTCCGAAATCATTGAGCCGGTGTATTGTATGAAAGTTTTTAAGTATCCAAAGAACATTAACAGACAAGCGCCAATTTTATTTTTAAGTAGCTTTAATAGTATATTTTAACATATCAAAACAGTAGCTTTCCTAAAATTCTTTTTTTGTTGGTCAAATTTTAACACCTTTCACATCCGATTGCCGCTAAACCTACCGCGACTGCGCTTAGCGAGTCCCCATCTCATGGTCAGTAGGTACAACAGCTTATTATAGGAAATTATAGGCTTTCCTAAAATATGTATTGTCTGCCGTTCACTGGTTCTCTAACTAGTACCTTTGACCAGTGCCGTGGTGGACCCGGCTGAAGAATAGGCCCCTCCATATCTACCTATCCACGGATGTCGTAAGAGGCGGCTAAGGGAAAAAAGCTAGGGGATGGGCAGCAGCGTCCCTCATTTTAACAACGATAGCTCTAACTGCGCTCGCCAACCCGCATGCCCTGCGTGGTGAGTATGGGCAAATCCCCCCACATGATAAGGAATTAGCTCTGTCTGTGTGGGAGGCCGTGTTCAGCAGTGGACGTCACACGGCTGAAATGATGAAGTACCTTTGAACGGGACGCGCGTGCTCGCCCAGTCCCGCGGGGCCGCATTCAGTCCATCGGCTGACGTAGATTGAGTATTGTGAGTCGGCTCTGGCGATTTCTGGAACAAAAATACAGGAGATTTGTGAGATAGAAACAGCGGTTTGCTTGTGAAACTTTTTCGCTTGTGTGCTCATTTCTTAGTCTATTAACTCTACATTGTCGAATTGCTGGGCAGAGGTCTCCCCCAAATCCTTCCAACCATCCTGTGAGGTAAATAAAAAGAAAACACCGGTTTGATGCAGGTGTGTTTATATAATCCCGTTGCAAGAGGTACATTTTACAATTTATGGATTTAAACAAATGCGTAGTAGGTATATTTAGCTCTCATAATTAAAAAATTAATTGGTAATAAATAAATAACACCCAACGCAACGGTCACATACATCATAGTTCTGACCCCACACTAGGATTCCCTGTATCGTGGGTACCAGAAACTACGAGTACCATGGTACCACAGCAGCCAAACCCGGAACAAATATTTGCAGATCATGCAAACATTTGTTCCGCAGCTATCGAACCGGCAACCGGTTGTCGGTAATTGGTCAAACCTGTAAATAAAATAAATTAAATATTACTAAGTTCAAGGTTCTGCTTTCCAGAATATGATAGGCACGTCTGATAATAAGAGCCCAACTAGAAATTACTATTCTTGTCTCGGAACTTTTAGGCCAGAACCAAGATCTAACAAGCAAAACCTCTTTGGGTACTAAACAACAATGTGAGCTGACGAGAAAACTCCTTTTCAAATCATGGCTGGTAATATTATCACGGTCGGTACAGGAACGCTTGACGAAGCAGTTTGCAGGCTTAATTAATTGGGGGGGTAATGAGGAGCCGCGGGGCCACGGAGGGGGGGCAGGGGAAGGGGGCTATATCGAATTAGCTCTGAGGGCACTCGATTTGTTTGCTTTGTTTAACCAATAATGGGGGCGTGTTTGCGCGAAATGAAAAACTCTTTGTGAGATTGTGGAATGAAATGAGTGGAACAAGATTACGAAGATTAGGATTTATTATTGTTTGTTGTCTACTTAAATATTTGTTCTACTTGGTGCTTCGTTAGGCGGCAAGCACGTAGAAGGCAGGTTACAGGCTCCAGCAACTGTCTACCGATGGAACCTCTCCATCAATATGGATGCTGATAAGCAATAATCAGTACATGTCTGACGTTTTTGAATCAACAGTGCTTGTGCTTACTAAGACTATGTCGGATTTTATAGGCTCATTCAACACGGTCTTATTTTTCGGAAAAATAATTAAGTTGTTGGTCTTTTACGATATACCTATTGCTAAAAGAGATGAGCTCTCCGAAGCATAGTAGGTACCTAGTAAGTCACTTTTTGAATTTAATTATGTCATCATCATCATTTCAGCCGTTCGACGTCCACTGCTGAACATGATATCCCCCAGAGACAGCAAATTCCTTAGTACGCCAGATTGGTTCCCGCGATTTGCCCATACTCAGCACGCTGGGCATACGGGTTGGCGAGCGCAGTTAGAGCTAACGTTGTTAAAATGAGGGACGCTGCTGCCCATCCCCTAGCTTTTTACCCATAGTCGCCTCTTACGACATCCACGGATAGGTAGATATGGAGGGGCCTATTCTTCAGCCGGGGCCACCACGGCCAATTAATTATTTACCTACCTATATTCGATGTAAATTGTTTTGGAATAAATAAACTGAAACTGAAACTTTTGTGGTAGTCTTTTGCAAGATTATTAACGTTTCAAAATACTCAACGCATTAGCTAGTAGTACCTAAGTCTATGACTCAACGGTTTTCTGTGAAAAGTAGCGAAGCGTGATCGTACCTATTTATTCAAGCTTGTTATCTTTATCGCTTGAACATTGACAAAACCCGATTTCAGAGGCTTGTTAACTTTTATTTTATTTTGTACGATATTGTACACGGCTGATGAGATTACATTTTGACTGATTGGGTTTGGAACGGGGCCGAATAAAAGAGCGACTTGTCCCTTAAAACTTAAAAAAACGTCATCATCTCTTGAAATCACGACTTGCCGATTTTTTTTTGTCTTAGGAGGTATGGTATGGTTATCCCCGCGATTTCGTTCGGTTGCTGCTATTTTTACCTTAGGGGTTGTGTGTCGGAAATTTCCTTCTGTGCACCCATACGTTACAACAGGAAGCTACCCTGCAAATTTAATACTCTTAGGATTTTGGTTAGGCTCTGCGTTGATTATCAAAGAGAATAAAACCACTACGTTTGATTGTCATTCGGTCAGTCAGTACCGTATGAGTTATTATTGATGATGAATGGATGCCATACTTACTTTTGTTTTTTAATTGAAAGTGTAGGTGGCCAGTGTCGTCCTCAGTAGGTAAGCAAAACGCAGAGAGGTTAATAACAAAAAAAAGAGGTTGATATTAATCTTGTAAATATTCAGGAATTTGAAGTCGGTTTTTAGTTTTTGTAAAAAATATCTTATTTAAAACAAAATTACTAGCTACTATGTTCATAAAACAGACATAAGTTGCGCTAGTCTACAGGCAAAAACAAAAGTTCTTACTGACTTCGAGCGAAATGGATAAGTCACTAACTTTGTTAGAAACTTATCCAACTTGTAATTTTAAATTGTCTCTTTTATGTTCTATGTGCTTTGTAATTTCGTTTCGAAGTTTCCATTGTTCGGGCTAGTACTTGAAACTTGAGAACCTAGGTAGGTATTAAGTTCAGTACACAAACAACACCCTTAATAAAAGTAGGTTCTTAGATATATTTGATAGTCATATAATGAGCATGAACCTGCACTTTATTTCACAACGGATATTCTCCTTAAAATGAACTCTAAAACCTCGCTAAAACGAGGGTCGTCCTAGAGGGAACCAGTGTGGCGAAAGGCATACTACACCAGTGGAACGACATTTACCGAAATCCGAACTAACATATACAGACGTACACTTACAAATACATACATACACTCGAAAAACAATGGCACGTAAATTATTTTGGTAATACTCTAACGCTCTGCACTAAACTAATACAGACAATTTCCAACATAAAGAGCTTCCAGGCAACCCAGAACGTAGTTTAGGAGGGTTGCTCGGGATAGGACATTTGCATACAAATACCAACATTCAAGTTGCACCGGGAGTGCTAGGAGTCCCCGTAATCTCTAAGAAGGCACAATAGAAACGCAGCTGACATTTTAGATTGCTAAGTAAATCTAAGCTTACTTTTAATCAAGATTCAGTCGCGATGCATCACGCTACCGGACTATTTCAACGGTACTATATTGACTTGACTATATTAACACAGCTTCTTAGAGAATACGGAGACCGTTTTAAATCATGGAGGTCTGGAGTATTATCAGGAAACCAAATAAGACACAGTTTGTATGCACAACGTTGGCGTATGAATACTGATAACGTTTGTATCAATGTACCTATACTCTGGTAAATTTTTCTGGCTTCTTTCGTGCACATGTCACATGTCGTCGAATTTTAAGGTTCTAGGACATGCCGGTTTCCTCACGATGTTTTCCTTCACCGTTTGAGTGCACTAGTAAAGCGCACATTAAATTTCCATAGATAGAGTCCTCTCAGTTTTTGTGGAAGCAAATTATTTGTTTTAAATGGACATACTTTTAAACATACATTTTCGCATGTATAGTAGATATCACTTATGTACTCAGTTGTCTACGGGATAGTCGAGGAAAGTCCTAAACTTCTTGTTTTCCATTTTTTGCTTTATATTTTTGTATGCAAAATCTCTTCGGAAAATTGGATCAGCATTTCGTAATAAGCAGTTTCTGACAGTAATGGCCACCACTGACCTGACCATCGATAAATTACCCCTTTGATGTCCCCCGCTCCATTATTCACATTTATGTTGGTAGGTATATGCAATTTATGTAAAATCAGCGTCAGGCAGTGAGAATGCTATTTGCATAATTAACTTGATCGATACCCGGTACCACCGAGCTTGTTATGTAGGTGGGTGTCGGAAGTGGTAGGTTGGTTTATTTGCAAAATAATATCTTTAATTTTCACCGTGTGGCTACAGATGTTAGGTGAAGATACTACGTAGGTACTTAGTGTCGATCCTGTTGTTGTATTTAGCCCAAACTAAGTTAATTTAAGATACACGGGTTCCTTCAGTGATAGAAACGAGAATATAGTATACGTTTATTTGACATACACACTAAACGGGCATAGGAACATACAAGGAGTAAGAACACAAATCATATCAATGAACAAACATAATAGACGTCTATAGGTTGGCCGTGGTGGCCCCGGCTGAAGAATAGGCCCCGCTCGTTATCCGCGGATGTCATAAGAGGCGACTAAGGGAAAAAAGCTAGGGGATGGGCAGCAGCGTCCCTCATTTTAACAACGATTGGTTAGTATGGGCAAATCCCCCCACATGATAAGGAATTTGCTCTATCTGTGGGGAGGCCATGTTCAGCAGTGGACGTCGTACGGCTGAAATGATGATGATGATGATAGGTAGGCAGGCATCCACCTCACCAGTAGGAGTCAACCAGTCTAGCTCTGTGTCGGGTGTAGCCAAAAAGGCCCTGACTCATACTATATTGCCTGGGTTTCCGAAAATACACTGAATTTATGGGTTGGCAGCTCAGTTTTATACAGCTCAATCATAATGGACTACACCATAATTCTGCCTGGTTAATTCACACATCATCCGCTTCAACCGCAAATATACTGGCAACCGTTTCGTTTCTCGTTTGAGCGAACAATACGCCGAAATCAAATAGCACGTTCAATGAACCGTTCCTGCCTCAGAGGGAAAACATTAGAGCGAGATTATGCATATGAACCGTAGGTACAGCTATGAACACAAACAGATAAAACACTATATTATGAACCCCAGGGGTATTTTGAGGACAAAAAATAAAATAAAATACAATTCAACTAAAACAATGTCAATCCAAGGTTCAGTCCAAATACCACGGTCTATCCCAGTAATACCTATCAGTGTAATGCTCACGAATGAAGGTAAACTCGGGGAAATGAGCTTGTGCTTGATACAAAAGTTCTAAAAAGAACCACCACGAAGCGCAGTAATTCTCAAATTTTTCTAAATTTGTTGATAAAAATTCCGATCTATTTTGTTATAAAATCGTTAATTTAGGACCATTAATTTATTTAATCTATAATTCGATACCTATATGCATAAGTAGTCAAGCTGACTCTCCGAAAAGCAGTTTTTACTTAGATTGGAAAAACTAAACACTTGTTTAAATAGAGTGCGTACCATAGGTTGACATTATTCTTCCATGGTATCCACATTTGTACAATGCGTACTCGTAATGAGAATCCAGCATCTCTGATGGCAAGGATTAGATCTTGAGAATTGCCGGAGCTTAAAGGTATTCAGCGTTCGGCTTGGGATAATTCCGTGCCAAATGAAGCGGAGCTTAAGCTTTGGTTTCCTGGGAACCAGAGATCGCTATAATATGCCGTTATGCAGAGGCGGATCCAGGATTTTGTTTTAATAATAATAATATATAATATAATATATCTTTATTTCAGGCTACTTGACACATTACACAAAAATGTGTAACATGCCATGGCCCATATTAATAAATACCTTACAGACTAACATACATATAATATTAAATTAAACTTAAATAACTACACCACATCTAGAGTCAGGGACTTTCTTGATCGTGTGCGCCTCCCTGTAGCGACGGTAGACCACTCCAGCTGACCAGAAGTCGGGCGCGAGGAAAACCTCTTTGTACTTGGCAGCTACCTGGAGCACGTAGGACTTGAAGTTAGTCGCCCTACTCGACTCCAGGCGTTTCAGGCCACGTACAAGGACTTCCGGAGCGGGACTGATCCGAAGACGGCCTCTTTCCTCCACATACCGGAGAACACTCTCCCCGGTAGTACTAGGATCCAATCGGGAGATGTAGATCCCGATGGTCGGTTCTACGACCTCCAATGAAAGCGGAGATCGGGGGGCGGTCCCACGTTGGTTGCGCGATGCATTCGGTCGATGCTTCTTCTCCACCAAAATGAAGCCGTCCTTGTCAACCGTCTGCGATACACCAACGGGCTTCTTAGGTTTAGAAATAACCCTTCGATTTGTCTCAGCGCTGAGGACCGGAAGCGATGGCTGAGGCTGGCGGGACACTTGTGCGTAACTCTTCTTCTGCTGTCGAGAACGTGGAGTAGAAGAAGGCACAATCGTCGCAGGTTGCGGTTTTGACGTTCCAAGGGCCGAGGTTATCGGGATCGGGCGGTCAATTACCTGCAAAACTGTGTCAGTCGTCATATTTGTAGGTATGCTGACGATTTTTTTTTTTTTTTTTTTGATTTGTTTTGCAAGGCTTAAACAAGTTGGCCTATTTTGATACTACAAATTTTATTTTTATTATATATGGAGGCAAACAGGCTTACGGCCCTCCTGATGGTAAGTGGTTACCGTCGCCTATGGACATCAGCAAAACCTGGAGCATTGCTAATGCGTTGTCTGCCGAACCCCTCCCCCCTAAAGAGCACTGGCAACCTTACTCACCTAACTAAGGTGGAAATCAAGCTTACGGCCACCTGTTGGTAAGTGGTAGTCAATGCACGCTTACAATACGAGAGGCATCACGCATGCGTTGCCGACCCCGCAGGGCTCTGGAAAAATTACTCAACGCTGGAACTTAACACTATTTCAAACAAATAACGTTATTTGGCTGCGATCTTTTGCAAGCAATGGCTGTTGGTTGATTTGTCACTCATTCGCGTTGCAACGCAGCATGTTTGTATGTATGTGGACTCCCTTTTCCGCATTTTTATGTGTCTCATTGGAGCATACGAACCGGACGACGCAGTGTTGGAAGGCCCCCCACCCGATGGACCGACGACATTGTTAAGGTTGCGGGAAGTCGGTGGATGGAAAAGGCTCAAGACCGTTCGTCGTGGAACTCTTTAGGGGAGGCCTATGTTCAGCAGTGGACTTCATCAGGCTGATGATGATGATGATGATGATGATGATGACTGGAGCATAGTCCAATCTATTGTATTATATCAATTACTGGAAGCGAGAGGGGGGCGCTGGAAACTGCGATACAGTTTTTAATTTAACTAATGCAGTTTTTCAACGTGTTTCCTATTGTTTATAAATTGTAGAATTTGTTATAAATTTGAATTTGAATTGATTGATTAGTAATGGAGCAACGTGTCGACGTAATTTTGCAAGAATATTAAAGAACTGGAGAGAGACATAGGCTAATTTTGATCAGGGTACCACGCGAAAGCAGCGGGCGGAAGCTTATACAAAATTAAGCATGTTTACAAAACAGCATAGCCATTGAATTTAAATTGACTTTGTGAAATTGAAGCCGTAACTAAAGTAGCAAAACGTTTCGATAATTCGAAGCAAGCAGCCATGCCGATGCCGGGGGAGTTTGAAACGTCATTATTCCCTAGATTCCTTGGTGGTAATGCAATCAGAGACCGACAGAATTATTGTATAGTAACTTTCCGGTGCCTAAGAAGCGGCTACAATCTCATGACGGTCGTAAAACGGTAAACCATTTTTATGCAAATGAGGTGGCAAACGGCGTGCGATAAGTCATTCAAAATTATCCATATTTCTAGAGAATAAGGTCAATTTTTAGTTTACCTTTTAGGGATTGCAATATCGTTTATTTACTGTAATCAGTAGACGTAAAGATCATTTTCAAATATATTTCATACGATTCCTCTATTAATTACTTACATAATGGCACTCTAGCAAGACCAATTGCTTTTTTTTAATTCTATCAAGATCCACAGCGTTTGCAACGTCTTCGCTTGAATACGACATTCTATGAAGCAAACAGTTTTACACAATTATGGCTTGAGTAACTTCCATTTCCACTAGCTTCGTTTACTGAAGATAATTGTGTTATTCCGTAGACGGTGGCGGGCAGTTTAGAACAATGAGCTCCGCTGAAAAGACAATTTAGTTGGCATTTGTTTAGGAGAAATGGAGAGAGCGAAATATTTTCATGAATAGCATAGCGGGGAAGTTTGGAAGTTCTATTTAATGTATTAAATGGACAAACAAATATCATGTACGATTCCGCTAATATATTCCTCACAAGCCCAGCAAAGTGCAGAATGCTTTTATTGCGAGCGGCGGCGTGGGAGGTGCTATTCGAAGCCATAAAAAGCCATAGTTATCTTTCGAAACCTTATCAAAATCTTATTTGAGATTAGTTCCCCCGTATCACGAGCAGACTTCTGAAATCAACTGTATTAATACAGTCATAAATAAGTTTATCATTCTTCAGGCAGAAGCTATTTTGTTTTTGGCTTTGGCATAGTTGGGGTAAATGAAATTGCCTTCAGGAACTGCCTTGACTCCTAGTACCTACTTTTATTTACGTAAATATATAATTATGGCGTGTTTACAAACGGCTACCTCAATTCCGCCCCAAATAGTAATTTTACCACATCAATCAACCCCGAGAGGAATCATGATCCCACACAAAGCAGCTCAACAAACTCCACCGAACTTTTCCAATTTCGTTTTAGTCGAGTGGCTTCCGTTTCGTCCGGTCACTTCACTGCCTCAAAATTAGAGCCCCACAGCCTATAATAGCTATTCTGAAAAAACCGGCTTTTTAGAATGTTAGATATTTATTACTTTCCCGGAGTATCATTTTAATTGAATGTTTGTACCTGTGTGTAATTTGTAAGATGTCCTTGTGGTGAAAGAGTTTTCTATCTATCTATCTATCATGTTGTTATGTGCCTACCTACGTCCTGTAATATATGAACAGACAGAAAAATATATTCAAATATTTTACTCATTTTATTCGCCAAAACGAGTCTCAAACTCCTTTACAATCAGGGCCTTAAGGCCTACTATAAGCAAAAATAAGATAATGAAATTAGTTCATAAGTACTTTATTGTACCTATAACCAGCTTCAGAGACAGAATCGTGGGCCGTAGATGGACAATACTAGCACAGGATCGTGATGTATGGCAAAAACAAAAGCGGCAAAAGCGCCCAACTTTGGGCGCTTATGTCCAGCCGTAGGTGAAGTTGAGTCGTGGATGATAATGATAAAAGTCGGATGTCCGACCAACCAATGCCGGACGACAAGCAACTCTACTGGGAACATGAATATTGTAAAGCTAGTGGGCACCTGCCTTTTATCTCCAGCACACCAGAAACGAACAGGCATTTAACTTTCAGCCAGTGGAATTCAAAAATTCAGCAATACGCTTTTTCATTTAGGTACTTTGCGCTTTAGTTCACAATACAGTAATTTGGATGTAAATAGATACCGATGATGGCTGCGGGCCGTTGCTCACGGTAGGTACATTATGGTCAAGATAGATTTCAACACTAGTAGAAACTCATAACTTTTAACACAGCTTTGCTCTTCTCATTTCCGAAGCGGTTGTCGCAATTTCGACCAGCTACTGTCATAAAATGACGGAAAGATGGTCGTTTTTCACTGCTTCAAGGAACCGTAAAATAAACGCCTATACAGTGTTGTATTTGCCCATATCGTGATTATGCGGAACATTTATTGTGTATGAAGTACGAGCGGCTATATCCCTCGTATATTTCGCCCTTTGTTATCCCTACATTCGGACGTGGCTTTTGCCGTTTCCGCTTTTTATCCCCGCCCTAACCGGCGCGACGTCTTTAACATAGGTAGCAGGTTTTTTTTGCCAGTGTTGACATTAAACTACTACAAAATCATTAGCCTTTCGCGGAGTCTCTACAGTAGTTTATTACGGAGATATGGACGGTCACAGGGACCTGGATTCTGGTTGTGATGTCTTATAAAAATGCCTTTTAATTTTAAAACGATGGAACTACAAAATGAAAGAATACCATTTCCAACAACTAAAAATTCGCCACTAAGTTTTATGGTTCAATACAAGCATATTCCGAGGATGTAATGTCTTATAATCTCATATTGTCTTTTGGTCCGCGGAGATGAGAATGTTAAGGTGCATGTGTGGAAAGACTAGAATGGATAAGATAAGGAATGAGTATGTAAGAGAAAGTTTGAAAGTGGCGCCATTGACGGAAAAGCTGAGGAGTAATCGGTTAGCTTGGTATGGGCAAGTCATGAGGAGGGAAAAATGTCATGTGACAAGAAGCGTGTTAGATATGAATGTGGATGGATGTAGGAGTAGAGGTAGGCCAAAGAAAAGATGGATGGACTGTGTGAAAGTGGATATGGTGAAGAAAGGAGTGTGTGCTGAGATGACGACTGATAGAGGGAAATGGAAGAAGAATACATGTTGTGCCGACCCCACGTGATGTGGGATAAGGGCAGGAAGATGATGATGTCTTTTAGTCCGCGGGTCCTGACTCTAACAAAAACTAGGGGTATGCTCATAGATTAAGGAGCGCCGCTACGCTCCAATGGTACGTCTTACGTAGTATCAAAGAGTATAAGACACCTTATTATACACATTGATCGTACGCTCGCGATGAAAAGTCACGATGTTCGGTAAAAGTTGAGGCTTTGAAAATCGTTGAAGCACAATGAAATAAACTTTGAAAACCGCATCTTTAGCACGTTCTAACTAATAACCTTCTTACCTGAACTGAAAGTCACTGAAACTCTGATAAATAGGAGCTGTCATTGTATTGGTTTATTAATTTGTTTATTAATTAGTAAGTTTATACTGTTTTCGTCGTAACTCAGTAACTATGTGGCCTAGAATACAAATAAAAATTGTTTTGATAGTATGTACAAGTTCTTTCTAATGAATACCCCAAATGATGTATTAGTATTACTTTATTTTTTACCCCCTATTGCATCACGATATCTTAACAAAATTAATTTGATTTGCGTGACGTTGCTTGCTTTTTTTTTCATTTTGACGATGTTTTACCATAATTCCACGAGTTTGAAAGTAATATTGAGACAGAATGTAGGTTTGACTGTTCTGTGATTTGACCATAAAAATTGCCGAAAATATTATAAACTCCCATAAAAGCCCGAACATTTTCGAATCCGAATCTTACCGGTACCGGTAAGCTCGCATGAGCTGGTAGACAGTAGGCGGCAACCTCCTGCTACGTGAATGTGGCCATCCCGACCAAACATACTTTATGTCCGCTAGTCGGGCATTACGGCAGAAATACCGGTTTTTATTCTCCACCTACTTCTATCTTATCATTGTAAAGCTTTTGGGAAATGGTTGAGTTTGAAAAAACGTGTTTTGTTCAACGTAAATGTGCTTTTTGTTCGTATCTGAGAGAAATTACGGTGTTCTGTTTAGATATACCTATTGAGAATTGCAACTGCAAAGTCTGTGTTTGCATGGCTGCCTATGTATAACAGTTGTATAAAAAGTTATTGTTTTAAATCTAGGACCAATTTTTTTTTTTTTTAATGTTATACGGAGTCAAACAGGCTCACGGCCCACCTGATGGTAAGCGATTACCGTCGCCTATTGACATCTGCAACACCTGGAGCATTGCTAATGCGTTGCCTGCCCTGGAGAAATCTTTTTGTATTTTTCTTAAAGCTCTTCATGTTGTAGGTTAGCGGCCAATTGAGCCAAGTTGAGCCTTTTTAACTCTGAACCAAAGATAATATAATTTCTTCATCCGACAACCATTGGGCAATAAAGGTTCTCGAATGGCGACCAAGAACCGAACGACGCAGTGGAAGGTACACTTCCTCGTACCCGTGTCCCGCCGTTCAATGTTCTGAAGTGGATTTCATCAGGCTGCTGATGATGAGATTTTTTTTGACCAAACTGATACCTCCACCTCCCTATGATTTTGTATAACCCCAGTAATTTTAGTTGTGTTGTATAATTTGGCTCCAGACTGACTTTAAATGGATTCTACAGGGTGGAATTTTGTAATGCCAGCTGGAGGGAAAGTACTCCTAGGATAGATAGATAGATAGATAACTCTTTATTGATTACCACACAAGAAAAACATTGAGAAATATGGCACACAAAAGGGTAAAACAATGGGCGGCCTAATCGCTGAAATCGATATCTTCCAGGCAACCTTTGGATGGAACGAAACAAAGCAGAGCTATGGATATGGATATAGGATGGGTTCGACCAAACGCTATGTTAAGCCAGAGTAACAATCCCTGGTGGATAACTCCCTGAAAAATAGGCTTACCTACTCTAGAGTAATTTGTCATTTTATTCTATGGATAAGACTTATACTTATTGTATACTGATCGCGAATGTTTGAAAAATACTAGATTTATACTAGTTTGGTCGAATCCACCCTTAGTACTGTGAATTGGCGAAAATCTTATGCAGTTTTCTTTCTTTTCAAAAATAAAGGAATGTTTTCATTGAGTAGTCAAGTGTAATCTACAGTATTAAGAGTACTTTCCCTTCAGGTGGAATTACAAGATTCCACCCTGTATTATATCAACGCACACACACTACATATTGGTGCACATATCAATACCACTATGGTCGGATAGTTACATGGCTAGATTCAAATTAGCATAGCCTGTGCAGTCTGAGCATTGTGTACCCATACCAACATACATACCTAATAGATGTAGTATATGTATATGCCTGTTTCACCAGCTGCAGACGATCAGATTGCTCACACGAATTACCTTAGCTTAAGCACAGTGTGATTACATACACAAGCACATAATATGTTCGAGTATATGTACAGTTGAGTACAAGAATGTGTATGTGTTACCTATGTGAACCAGCATATAATGAAAACAATTCACACTATACATATATATTGTGAGTAAATTGAAAAGCTGTGGTGATAGACCTAGACGCAACATTCATACACGTGTCAAAGAAATAAAATGTTTAAGAGCCGCTACGCTATAAAGCCGTTCAAACAGCGTGCGATATTTCATAATAAAACATGTTTTTATAAAAATAAATTTATTTACAGAAAGAAACTTAAAACTAATACATGTTAATATTTACAAAATACACAAGAAACAGTTGAGCCATCTAAAGACCGTTACAAACGATCTATAGATAGCTCAACTGATCCAGATATATTATATAAACATGTTTTAAATCTATTTTAAAATATTTTTTAAGTCTAGTTTTAGTTTGACGAGTTTGCGATATCTTTGAACTACGTACGAGTATTAAAAAGTGAAAAAGTAAGTAATATTATGTAGATTTTTTCCTGAACTCTTTCAAGTCAGCTGTTATTGGCTTTTTATCATTTTTATAACTATTTTTTTACGATAAGTTCATCATTAAGATCTAAAGGTGCAAGAACTCTTCCACAGAAAAAAACATTTAGGGGAAGATAAATAAAAACTTAGGTAATACATTGGACGACCTCGGGCGTCTTTCCGAGACGCAAGGGGTGCGGGTTCGATTCACGCTGCATCATGAAAAATGTTTCATTTCATTTCATTTCATTTATTCGTTTGCTTGAACTGTGATTATTTTTCCGGTCTGGGTGTTGTGATACCGTCGTACTTGTAGTTTTTTTTTTTTTTTTTTTTTTTTTTATGTTATACGGAGGCAAACAGGCTTACGGCCCTCCTGATGGTAAGTGGTTACCGTCGCCTATTGACATTAGCAACACCTGGAGTATTGCTAATGCGTTGCCTGCCGAACCCCTCCCCCCCCTAAAGAGCTCTGGCAACCTTACTCACCGCAGGAACACAACACTATTTGAAATAAATAATGTTATTTGGCTGCGATCTTCTGTAAGGCGGAGGTACCTCTGGTATTGCAAGCGCTCATAGGCTGCGGTAACCGCTTACCCATTGGTGGGCCGTATGCTTGTTTGCCACCTCAGTAGTATAAAAAAAAAAAAAACGTGGCTCTAGAAGTACGTGACACAGTCGTACAGAGTTCAATGCCCGTACCTTCAACTTTTATTGCGAAGGATATTATTATTCTCTTTGTGTCCTCAAGAGAATAGCCGCTTCGGTGGAGCAGCTACTATCTTTGTTCATGTTTGAAATAGGGTATATTTTTAGTCCTTATTTCAGTGTGGCTGTATAATTTGTGCCAGATTTATTTGAATATCAATATGCAAATTATCTAAAATATCTAAGTGGAATATAGAAGAGTATGCGGCTGATAGAATAAGCCCCTTTTGGGATAGTTGTTCCGATTCTGTTGTTGCAATATACTAAAAAGCTCAACTGGTTTTTTTTTTTTGAAAATATTATTATTATTAATAATATAGTTATTAACTTGTATTAGTTTTAATTTTCTTTCTAAATTTATTTGGCAGCTCTAAAATTGTTGCATCCAGATCGAAATAATGCTTGTCGTGTCATTGATTCTTTCTTGCTCACCTGTATTAGGTCGGTGACCTGATTGAGGTGTATGGTGACCCTGAAAAGGACCTATTACCGTCGGTGAAAGAATCAGTGTAGAGAAAGGTTTAAAGTGCGGTTTAGAGGCTACTTTTGTGCACATGTCACATACTAGAATTTTTAGGTTCTAGGACATGCCGGTTTTCTCACGATGTTTTCCTTCACCGTTTGTGAGCACTAGTAGAGAATTGAAGAGCAGTCAGATTAGGTTCAGGATAATGTACAACAGTATAACCTTGCAGAGAGTTTTGCTAATCAAGTTATGATTGATTTTATATCTATGTAGCACTTCACACATTATTTGAATGACGTACTGCTAAAGGCTAAGTCGCACATTTTCAAGATAAAACTGCTTATTATTAGCAGAGAACTGTACAATACAAACACAAAAACATTAATGTATATCAGTCTCGTAACCATAGTACAGGCTATGCCTAGTTTGGGATCAGTTGACCGTGTGTGTTATTGTCCGGAATATTATTATTATTATTAATTAAAGAGTTCTGAAAAAAAACGTGCCGACAAGATGATTGAAGTGGTCCACAATAAAGTTCATTATTCCAGTGACTGGTTTCCCAGAATGGAGTTCGTTAGGAAAATCAGAATAAATATCACAACATATGACCGTATACCGTCCAAATCCAGTTATGAACCAATGAAATGAAATGAAATGAAATCAGTTTATTTGCTAAAACATGGTAGTTTAATATAATCGCTGTTCTTATGCAGTAAGCGGGCGCACATGTTTTTGCTACACAAGCATGCAAATGTTTTATTTAGTATAGTAGGATTACAATAATTTAAAAAAATACCAAAATTTTAAAATTAAAAAACAATGTCGTTATTGTTACAAATTAAGATACCACAATGGATACAATGGAGGTTTGTTATTAGAAAAATGTATGTAAAACATCGTGAGGAAACCAGTAGGTAAGTAATAACACACCCAATAGTCACTTACATAGTCCTGACCCCACACTAGGATTCCCTGTGTCGTGGTTATCAGAAACTATGATACCATGGTACCACAACACCCATACCCGGAACAAATATTTGCAAATCAAGCAAACATTTGTCCCGCAGCGGGAATCGAACCCCTTGCGTCTCAGCCAGGCGCTCACCCGCTACGCCACTGAGGTCGTCAAGTATTCCTAGAGCCGCGATGGGCTTGAAACTAACGTATGGAATACTCACTATTGCTAAATGTGGGCAAGTGCCAAATGTTCGGACATGCCTCTGACTACCCCCGTTAGACATCTTCAAGGATCTGATCGCCTGGAGGTCTGAGAAAATGTCTACCATTCTTGGGTAGAACAAAGTGTAGGCCTATTTCTTTTTCTTTCTTTCTTTTTATTTCATAATTCTAGAGGAACATTTAAACGAGATGTATTAAAGTTTATGGAGAAGGACTAAAATTTTGTACATTTTTCTAAACTTGACTGTCAATTAAAATATTTTCTTTTTTCTAAAAAATGTAAATCCTTTATTGGCCGTAAGAATAAGCATGTAATTTTTTATTGTATTTTAGTTTAAGGGCTGTGGGTTTTGTTAAATAAATAAAATAAATTTTTCTATAAAAATCCATCAAAGCGTAATTTCTAAATAGTCGAAAAAAAAATTGAGGAATTGGATTGCTTATTCCTCGCAACCCATACTTTTATCTTTGTGGCCGAATGGTACTGAAAATATACAAACATCACAGGGCATTTTCCGCGTTGCTAAGTGAAAAATATAGTCGGCAGCGTCACTATGGAGATTACTCCCATAAATCATTGGAGCGGATGAAATCACACACGGCACACATACAGCCACCGTGACTCGCATACGAGTACATATAAAGACGGTACCTTACTGCGAGCGGATAGAAATTTTTAATAAATAAATATTTCGGACATATTCACACGGTCAACTGATGCCAAACTAGGCATAGCCTGTACTATGGGTACCAGAGACTGATATTTTTTTTATTTATTTTTTTGTACAACAGAGGTGGCAAACAAGCTTACGGCCCACCTGATGGTAAGCGGTTACCGTAGCCTATGGGCGCTTGCAATACCAGAGGCATCACGCACGCGTTGCCGACCCCGAACCCCCTTCCCCCCTAAAGAGCTCTGATATACATAATAGATATATATTTAACACCCAGACACGGAACAAACATCTGTGTTAGTCACAAATGTTTGTCCAGTGCGGGAATCGAACTCGCGACCTCTAGCAAGAAGGCGTTACTACCAACTGAGCTATGAGGCCAGTCAATCGATCCATATTTTTTTTATTAGACTCATAACGTAGCGAAGCTCTACCTACAGTGAGGACTACCTGGATACCTTCGAAGTCAATGGAAGTCATTTTTTTGTTACAATCGTGCATTTATAACTGTCGCGCATGGAATGCCAACTATCGCAACAAAGTGCCGGCGTACTGTTTGCATTCATCTTTGACTACACCTTAATGAAACGATCACTAGGAGTTAGAGCAATGGAGGAATGGTGGTGGCCCCGCATTCTGATACACAGATTGTAGGTTCAAATCCCATGGTGCGTTTCCATTCGTAAAATCTATGTGCGCTATATTACCTATTGCTCACAAACGGCGAAGGAAAACATCGTGAGAAAACCGGCATGTCCTAGACCCTAAAAAATCGAAGACATGTGACATGTGCATAAAAGGAGGCGCTTATAAAACAACTTTGGTGAACAAAAGCGGTTGAAATGCCACCTGTAAAGAACGCCAAGGCAAGCTACGTCACGAACGCATCTATGTGAGACTGTTTAGTTAGGATAATGTAAATAATCGGTTTACCGCTGGCATTGGAACCATCCTACTGGCGCTCCACTCCCACTGGCCATTTGTATTTGTAGCGAGGATTTGAATAAGAATTGCATGAGGACGTGCTCGTTATAAGGTTTTCAGGAAAAGTTGTTGACAGTGTGAGTACTTGGGCGTGGGGTGGGGTGGTCGGTTGTTTAGACAAAAACCAGTTTTTTGTTGAACATTTCTGCCAAGATATATAAAAAAATACTGATTTATAGGTCATTGAGTAAACCGTGATTTTGCGGAAATCCAATAAAACTATTTAAAAAAGTATGAATAGAACTAGATATTTGTTTGTCTTTTTATAATATTCTAAGTGAAGGCCAAATTAAAATTATTTACATTTAAGATATTTTTTGTCAATGTAAAATAGCTAGAAAAATCTTCCTTTATCAAGAAGCAATCATAGTGTTCACAACAGAATTCGGGCACAAATAAAGGATAACAACCATAGAGTAACTTTTTATATACGGAGAATAACAACTTCACTATAAAGCTGAGTTCAAATTGCGTATGATATGTCATCTAATATGTATTTACCTATTTAAGGATCCTTACAATATCTTCTGAATAAAGTTAAATTTTAGTTTGACTTTTAGGAGCTTGCAATATTGTTGAGCTATATCGCAGACCCTCAAATGTCAAACTCAAAATTGACTCTAACCAGAAGACTTAAGGATCATTTTGAAACGAATTTTCTATGAAATATCAAGGACATATCGCATGCCGTTCGAACACGACTTCTCGACACAACTCCTTAGCTTAAGAATAACTTTGAAGCATGATCTACACTACAAAAAGTTCAAAAATAAGTGAAGAATAATGTAAATATCCTCTGCCGTTCAAGCGAATCACAAAATCCTTTCTCCTAGAGCTTACGTAAGTACATAAGTCCATCATTTGAATGTTAGAACCATAGTTAATGAGCGCCGCCAATTTGCAAGTCCATGAGCTGCGGTGATCTCATAAAATACAATGTAAGTTCTCAGATGAGACTTTTGACAGCATGATTGTTGATTATTTTCAGCTTGGCAAAGGCCTTCGCACCGTGTAAAAACTCCCGTCACAAATGTTACCTGTGTTTATGAAATAAATCAAAATAATTTCGAGATTTCAATAAAAACATGTTTAATGGCGACTAGAGCAAAAGTTTATTTGATAGTTTTTACATGCGTAAATCGTCCTCAAGAATTTTATTGAAATTAAATTACGAATTTAAGTCGGAAACAAAAGTCGCGTCCGAGAGTTCGTTACTTTAGTTACTCACGAACAGCTTTACTTTATCCCTTATTATGCGTCCCGAGAGGATTCTACGTAAAATAAAAAATTAGGCAACAGTACGCTCTGAAGATGTTTGTTTGATTAGTTTAAGGTAAATTAGTTTGTTGTTCTGAAATTTATGCGCACCTTTTTCGAGGTACCTATTTTTTAAGATAAACCGATTTATGTTGATGCTAAATTAAGGTTAAAGACGAATGAAGCCGTGGTGGCCCCGGCTAAAGAATAGGCCCCTCCATATCTACCTATCCGTGGATGTCGTAAGAGGCGATTAAGGAAAAGCTAGGGGATGGGCAGCAGCGTCCCTCATTTTAACAACGATAACTCTAACTGCGCTCGCCAACCCGCATGCCCAGCGTGGTGAGTATGGGCAAATCCCCCCATATGATAGGGATTCGCTCTGTCTGTGGGGGAGGCCAAGTTCAGCAGTGGACGTCGTACGGCTGAAATGATGATGATGATGAAAGACGAATGATGAAGCGTACCCATACATATAACTTGTTTGTTGTTTCTTTTTTAGTTAGTAGCCGTTACGGCGTGTTTGGACCATAAAAATCCGTCATCAATCCATCCACCCAAATAACAAACATCACCAAAAAAACGCATGTATAATATTAGTAGAAAATAAATACATTTTGGTGCAATAGACAGAAGTTAAGAGCTGCAGGGTTTCAGAAGAATCGAATAGTGACAAATTGAGCTTCGCACGGAATTCAGAAACATTGTCATACATGAACAAGTCGAAAATGAACCGAATGCAAAGAAAGACATTTGAGGGATTTAGCTCAAAGATTCTAAAAGTCAAACTGAACATTTTTAAATTAATTTTAGCTGACATATTGCACGCCTTTTGAACGGCTTTATTCCGTCAAATAAAATGACTGGTATATACAAAAAACAAAACGTTTATAATGCTCGTAGATGCGCTCGCAGATATGCTACGTCAAACTCTACGAATGCTACGTCGTGTCTACGACGCTCTACGATTTGTCGACGCCACACGCTACGCATTTTTATGAGAAAATGACTCGGTCACGCACTTCGTCGTAGAAACTGAAAGCAACATCATTTGTCACGGTTTAGGGTCCTGAAATCCAACAAGGAACCCTTACAGTTTCGCCATGTCCATCCGTCATCAGGCCTCAGAGACATTTTACTCGAAAATGATTAGCACTATCATACGAAATTCACGTTGTAACTTTTTTAAGTGATAAAAAACATCCCTAATTTGAATCCACTTTCGATTTTGAAATTACTATTTTCAAGGTTTGTTCTGTATTCATTGTAAGTACAAAAAATATTTATCCATAAGTTTGCTTGCATGTTTGCTTTATTAAATAAGTAATATAATGTACAGCTACCATTAATCAACTGTATTACTCAGGCGTTGCTACATCAATTTCCGTTATACCAAATCCTCTCCCAAATCACTTACCCCTTGATTGACGATTGGATATTGAGATAGAGACACTGATAATTTGGAACTACATAAAAAGGGAACTTTATTTATATCAATTTTTTAGATAATGAGTTAGATATATTTAAAATAAAATCCTTTTAACTTATTATTCAAAGTTTGTACATTCGTGGTACAAATACAAATATACAAAATATTTATTTCAGTAAGTTATAAATAACACATAGAGATTTTTGAGTCTCCCTTTAAGCAATTAATTGCTTGTGATAGGAAATTCCACTCTTCAATAGCATTTTGCATAATATTTATAAGTTGTACCTAATAAGAAACATAAAATAAAAAAGTAAATAGACTCATGATCATACTAAGTGTGCGTGTTTGTGTGTTTGTGTGCGTGTGTGGGGGTGTGTGTGTGTGTATAGTATGTTTATGTATATATTAATGTGTTTGGTACGGTCAGCAACATAAGACGAATGACAAATTGAGTTTTTTAAATCCAAATAAAGATCCTTTAACAGATAAATTATTGAAATTAGCAGCAAATACCAGAAAGGTTTCTTGCAAATAACTTGCAAAAGTAAAAAAACTGCTAACATGGTTTGAAAATCAGAAATTGTTCAGCAAATTATGTCGCTGACTGCAACAAGACAAACGATAAAGTCGACTTCGTAGTTTGTTCCCACTGCACTACTAACTACTACTAAAAAGCTTACTTCGAACTGGGAACTAAATACAGAATCGTAAATTGAGACTTTCATGGAATATTGATAGGTTTGATATTGTTTACTAATGTAATGCTTACTTTTTACAACAAAAGACTGACAACAAAAGATCGATTTCCATATCTCCACTCTAATTGGAAGAAAATAATGTAACGCATGAACATGATACATCCATTTTAATAACAAAAATACTTTTCCATTCACAAAGCCCGCCCGGAGCGGTTTGCGACACCGAGAGTCGATCGATTATGGAGGAGGAAATAAAGGGTGGCAAATACCCCCAGGAAAGGGGGGGGGGGAATATCTACCGATTTACAGGCGTAAGCGTTCACGATAAAGCGCTCTTCAGCTCACAGTAAAGCAAATACGCAGAACCTTTCTCAAATTTAATTCTTTAGCCATAGAAGCATGAAAATTGAGGGCAGGAGGCTAATGGATTTTCGTCAGGATGTCTTTCTTATTGATGTCGTGAATTTTATTCAATGTTACAGGAAAGTGACTAAATGGACGGCTTATTGGCTCAGCTGTGAAAGTTTCACCTCATTTCGGAGCACAAAGAATTTACTTTCGTCTGTTTGTTTCCACACGAGAACTTATCGCAACAGTGAAAGTGGAGTTTTCACTTAAATTTTATTTCCCAAACTATTTTTAAATATGTAGAGGCTTGGCATGTTTATTAGCTAGTTTGCGCCGGTGGCTTCGCTCAGTACCTAGATAAAGTAGCCTATTTGCTATTCTAGGCAGATATTCATGAGTTGCCAGACAGAGTTAGATAGTGTTACAGATAACTCTATCCAACTCTGTCTGGTAAGTAGGTTCCAAGTTTCATGACCTTTATTCCTCAACGGTTTTCGGTTCTGCGAGCTATATGGCTTGTGTACTGCCATATCAACTTGAAAATCGAGCACTGTTTGAGGGGTGGTAGTGGCCCCGCCTCTTGATCCACAGGCCGTGGGTTCAAACCTGTTGTACACCAATGGATTTTCTATTCGGAAAATGTATGTGCGCTATGCTAGTGCTCTCAAACGGTGAAGGAAAACATCGTGAGGAAACCGGCATGTCCTAGAACCTAAAAATTCGAAGACATGTGACATGTGCACGAAAGGAGGCGCACTTTAATCCTTTCACTACGCTGATTCTTTCATCGACGGTCGTAGGCCCTTTTCAGGGCCACCATACTGCAACTTGGTCACTGACCAAATACAGGATGACCAAGAAAGAATCAGTGACACGACAAGAAGAAGAACTTGCTAGTTCTGAGAGCTGTGTTGCTGACCTTGGCGCGCAGCGACACGGAAAGCGGATGTGGTACCTACCAAAAAACTTCTGCATTTACTAAGCTGCACCTAGTACAGCGCCTAGTAGTGCGAACCGGGCGACGCAGTGTTTGGAGGCCCCTCACCCGATGGACCGATGACATTGTAAAGATAGCAGGAAGTCGATGGATGGATCGATGGATGGGCTCAAGACCGTTCGTCGTGGAACTCTTTGGGTGAGGCCTATATCCAGCAGTGGAAATCTACAAGTTGTTGATGACGATGATGATGACCTAGTACAGCGTAGTATGCCTACATCATAACTAAGTGGACTGGCCTCATAGCTCAGTTAGTAGTAAATCTGCCTTCTGCGCTAGAGGTCGCGGGTTCGATCCCCGCACTGGACTAACATTTGTATGATAAACACAGATGTTTGTTCTGTGTCTGGGTGTTAAATATTTATCTATTATATATATCAGTCTCTGGTACCCATAGTACAGGCTATGCCTAGTTTGGGATCAGTTGACCGTGTGTGATATGTCCGGAATATTTATTTATTTATTTATTTATTATTGTAAAGATTGCGGTAAGTCGATGGATGGAAAAGGCTCAAGACCGTTTGTCGTGGAACTCTTTGGGTTTTTTTTATTTTTGTTTATACCACTGAGGTGGCAAACAAGCATACGGCCCACCTGTTGGTAAGCGGTTACCGTAGCCTATGAGTGCTTGCAATACCAGAGGCATCACGCACGCGTTGCCGACCCCGAACCCCCTCCCCCCCTAAAGAGCTCTGGCAACCTTACTCATCGCAGGAACACAACACTATTTGAAACAAATAATGTTATTTGGCTGCGATCTTCTGTAAGGCGGGTGAGGCCTATGTCCAGCAATGGACATCTACAAGTTGTTGATGACGATAATGATGACCTAGTACAGCGTAGTATACCTATATAATAACTAAGTATGTTATGATATAGGCATATCCGCTGTGATCATTTCAAGCTTATAGGAATGTTCATACCCGCATGCGGACGAGTAGCTGTAATGCGAGCCTATTATTTGCCTGTCAGGGGCAGATAACGCCTGCCTCACTGCACACAATATTGCTCGCATGATGTGTGTATTACGAAGTACCCTTATTTTCAGTATTGTATTTACTAACAAGGTACCTAAGAATTGTTTTTCGATCGTCGATTTTGTTGTGCAATTGTATATTGGGTAGTTATTTGTTTTAAAGATCATCAACCACAGGCACTTCGCTTAAAAGGCTGGCAACGTTACTGTGACTTTTTGGCAAGTAGCCGTCGAAGACGCATTGGATGCGGGTTTGATTCCCGCTGCGGGACAACTGCAAATATATGTTCCGGGTCTGGGTGTTATGGCACCATAGTACTCGTATATGTACTCGTATTGTATATGACTGTTAAGTGTTTTATTTAGATAGGGTGTTAATTATTTGTTTATTTATTCTTGTCTAGGTCGCCCAGGAGCCTTCGTTATCTCTTAATGAACCGTCTCAGAATCATAAGTTATATTTTTTCACAAAATACTATTAGATTCCTGAAAAGTTGATATGTACTAGCAACTAGAGGTGATTCGTATTTACGCAACCAGGTTTTTAAACCAGGTTCTCGCGCTGTCTAAGTAATACTTTCAAGTATTTAGTACCTTGTAAAATACGATACGTTATGGATCTGGTACGCGAAATAGCAAGTACGACTCATCTCTACTAGCAACGTTTGCCATAACGCCTGTCTTACTAAATATCATTATAGCAGCTTCAAAACACTGTGTGTACTGTTTATATCCAAAATATCATTAGCACTTTGGGTTTGGTGTTTTATAATGCACCTACGTTGACCTGCCAACGACAGGCCTCACAGCTCAGTTGGTAGTAGCAAACGAGGATTAAGTCATTACGCTTTCTTGTCCTTTGGCGATGTAGTCCAAAAGCAATGTAACTCCGTAACGCGATACAGTCGTATCGCGATTTAGCCCCAATGCGATCCAGTCACATCCGCTGCCTAGTCAAATAGAGATGTTGTCGTAAAGTTCCTAACTCAGCTCTGCCTCCTGCGCTAGAGGTCGCGGGTTCAATTCCCGCTCTGGACAAACATTTGTGACTAACACAGATGTATCTTCTGTGTCTGGGTGTTAAATATATGTCTATTATGTATATCAGTCTCTGGTACCCATGGTAAAGGCTATGCCTAGTTTGGGATCAGTTGACCGTGTGTGCTATGTCCGGAATATTTATTTATATGTTTCGTCTTGTCTATTTTTGACCTGGCTTAACCTCCAGGAGAGTTGGGGCGCGGTCACGACCGCCGCACTCTCTTCGTAAACAGCTTACGTTACCTTTTATGTTCGTGTTTATTCACGTGAACTCATCGTAAAATTCGAATTAGATTTTTATGTTTATGGATTAGTTTTTAGTGCGCAATAAAATTCATTAGATTTTAAGGCTTTGGCATACCTCAAAATGAAAGCTAGCTTTAAATTGAGACTAGTATACTCTAGGCTTTATTGTAGGTACAAAAGTAAAGCAATTATCTAAAAATCTATCTTCAAAAGGTAGGCAATTTTTGTTTTCAGTATTTTCGCAAAAAATCATCCCTAAAGGGGGCAAAGTAAGGGGTGAAAATTATTATGAATACGGACGGACGTCGCGGGTTACAGTTGATTGAATGTTATCGTTTATTCGTTTCAAATAGGTATTTTGGCGTTGATAACATAGTATTTTCCAGATTTTAGTTGCTCAATAGTAGTATCAACGGTGATTATACTAAAACATCAGACCAATTAGCAGTTAGCTTTCCCTCCGTTATGAAACACGGTGAGTAGATGTTCTCAAAGCGCGCCAAATTGCCGCCATTAGTGCGCATTAGCGACATGGCGGCAACGTGACAGCCTTGTACACAAGCTGCAACTTTCCTCCTCAAATGTGTACATTATGTACCTACAGTGGAGTGAACTTTGAGGATGTGGAACTGTACTTGCCAAATAATATTGCCGATCTAATTACATATTTGAGCCTTTTGGGGTTGAGACCCTGGGTCCGTGGGGAAACGGGGCCCTCCGGGTTTTCAAAAAGATATCAGGACGTCTGATCGAAGCGACGCGTGACCCGAGAGCTGGCTCTTATTTGGCCCAGCGCATTAGCATTGCCATCCAGCGTGGCAATTCCGCCAGCGTCTTGGGGACGCTTCCGACTGGTAGTGATCTGGATCAGTTGAGCTATCTATAGATCGTTTGTAACGGTCTTTAGATGGCTCAACTGTTTCTTGTGTATTTTGTAAATATTAACTTGTATTAGTTTTAAGTTTCTTTGTGTAAATAAATATCTATAATTACAAGGTGATTCATAGTTCACCTTCACTTAGTTTCTAAGACGTTTCAAAGTGATCCTAGTGATTTTATTGAAATAAATGCCTTTTGACTTTTGACTTTTTTTGACTAATATGTATGCTATCTTGAAAGGTTCCCGAAGCAGTAAAACGCAGGTAAATCAGTGATTCCCGGATGCAGCAAGAATAAGTAAATCACTGAGCTCCGCAAAAAAATTCATCATCATCATTTCAGCCGTACGAAGTCCACTGACATGACAACCTACCTCATAAATGTATGACGCTGACATCGACGCAAAAAATGTTATAACTATGAAAAAGATAAACCGAAGGAAGGTATATACCCACAACACAGGTTTTTAACCTAGCGTGGTTTTTGATGCAACCTCAACTACAAAAGTTTTTATATGTTTTAGAGTACCTATAACAGCATATAAATGTAAAAAGTGTAAAAATGTAACACGTTTGGCATGAATAAATTCTATTCTATTCTATTCTAACCCCCACAGATTTCCAAACCGAATTCCTATCAATTCTTTAATTTGCCCATACTCACCACGCTGGGCAAGCGGGTTGGCGAGCGCAGTTAGAGCTATCTTTGTGAAAATAGGGGACGCTGCTGCCCATCCCCTAGCTTTTTTCCCGGCCCACCAAAAACAGACGTCCACAATCACTCCGAGCGTAAAATATTTGTTTGACTTGTTAAAAATGGCGATTTGCGCAAAATTACTCACGTCTAATGTAAAAAACAACGCCTCATCGGTCTCTCTCTCGCCAAAAAAAAAATGAACTCTAACTGCACACTTTACAAATAGAAATAGACCCCTATTTCTATTTGTAAAAGTTAGATCAAATTCCCGACATAAGAACTAGGTTAAAGTTACATCGACTTCCGACAGTCGACAGAGAGGAAATGACGATAGGACGAGCCGGCACCGCAGCGACACCTACTGCTTCCGGCGGAAATAAAAATCGATCTCAAATGTCAATTCGAGTGGCTATTTTCGAAATTTCAACGTGGGGCATTTGAGATGTTTTTTTGTCTCAATAAGTATTTTAATAAGATATTTTTTACAAAAACTAAAAACCGACTTCAAATTCCTGAATATTTACAAGATCAATATCAACCTGTTTTTTTTCTTATCAACCTCTTTGCTTACCTACTGAGGATGACACTGGCCACCTAAACTTTCGAATAAAAAACAAAAGTAAGTATGACATCCATTCATCATCAATAATAAGTAATAGCTCTTACGGTACTGACTAAATTAACGCAGAGCCTAACCAAAATCCTAAAAGCATAAAATTTGCAGGGTAGCGTAACGTATGGGTGCACAGAAAGGAATTCCCGACACAAACCCCTAAGTTTAAAGTTTATGTAAAAATAGCAGCAACCGAACGAAGTCGCGGGAATTACCATACCATACCGCAGTTGACAAAAAATAAATTCGGCTAGTCGTGATTTCAAGAGATGATGACGTTTTTTTAAGTTTTACGGGACAAGTTGCAATCCCTCAGGAATTAAATTAAAATGGGACCACCCCGGGATCATACTCTATACCTACACCAGCGAAAGAATCATCAACATTGGGTTCATTCACAACAACTATTGGCGGTTATATCGAGTAACATACACACAAAAAAAAAATACAGCCGGCTTGAGAACCTCCTCCTTTTGGAAGTCGGTTAAAAATGCAATTTGCAAGATATTTAATCTGCACCAAACAATTTGTGGATTTTTTTTTTCACAAAGGACATAATTCAACACTATAAAAGAAAAGAAGAGACTGATTAAACTAAATTAATTCTAGGACAGAACTCTGTTTTCTACGACTACAAGTAGAAAATAGAGTTAAGATCATCAACCACAGGCAGTGTGCCCAAAAAGCTTTTCTATTTTTTTGACGTTGCTTTGGCTCGGGTATTTATTATAATGAATCGTTGAAAGTTATAACATTATCTATATTTTGCTGCTCCCCACAAAGCGCAGACTCACGAGGCTAAGTACACAAGTGGGCGATTTTACACGTAATACTCGGATTGTACCGAAAGCCCTTATCAACCGCACACAGCCCAGCTACATCTATTATGGGGGTGGAGGACATTTGCTTTTAATTCGATGCTTATGCCAGGAGCTTATATTTTTATCAGTTCTGCTTTCCTCCTATACAATTCATAATAGATAAGCTGTCCTGAAAGGGAGCTTATGCTACGAGTACATCCAATTGGCAATAAAGTTTGTATTCGACTTCGGGAAATCGACGCTTTCCTATGAAACATGACGATTTAGGTTTAAAGACATTTATTCTCAAAAAGACAAACATGTCACTTACATGAGAATATTAATAAACATTATGCAATAGTTGTTAGTAGGTCGTTCTGTAGGTAGGTAGGTAATAAGTAGGTATAGGAAGTACGTAGTATTTAGGTAGGTTTTATTAGTAGATACACTCGTTCAATGCATTCCGCTAACCAAAGGGATGACTAGAAGTAGTTTTCAATGACGTGTTGTTGTAATTTAGCTTTAACTTACGATTTTTGGGTCGAATCAGTAAAAACTCAATTATTCAGATGTTTTAGATAGTAATATTGATGTCAATCTTCTCTACGTTATAGAATGAGCCATAAAGATGATAAAAGTAACAAGAAAACGGATGTTTTCAAAAAATTCTGAAAATTCGAAAAATAAACAGATTTTTTCTCTCTAATTTATTTCCCCTTTTGGTATGATGACTGATCTTGTTTAATTAAACATCAATCATTGACATAGGCTGAAAATCACACTAACAGCTATATTAGAAAACCGTAGCTAAATTATTTACGCAAATATAAAACTACATCTGCAGTAGAACTATACTCATATATAATAAAATATTGCGCTACAGCTACATCATATAGAAATATTACAAAATATTGACATTTCCAGGGCTTTAACTGCGCGAAAGATTGAGGCTTCAGGAAGCATGTGTTTTACGAGGCTCGCATCAAACCCACATCTGCCAGCGGCGCAGCTTCGTGCCATCAAGGCTTAGATCAATAACCCGCGTTGATGTTAACGACATAATATAAATATTTGTGGTTTTACACATTTCTGGTCCTGATATGATTCGACTCCTTTCACGATTATTTTTGTAAAACCTTTTAGTAAGGTATCTTCTCGATGTAAAGCAGCGTTCCTTACATAAAGGTTGTGGATAATATGTATGTACTTTTATTTTGAAGGCGTGTTCAAACCGCGTGCGGTATGTTTTGAAATATACATTTAAATTTTATTTAAAAATGATTCTTACGTCTACTTATGGGAGTCAATTTTGACATTTTGATGGCGACATTGCAAGCCCCTAAGTCAAACCCAAAATTGACTTTATCGATAGACGTAAGGATCATTTTGAAATAAATTTCAGTTGACATATCGCACGCAGTTTGCCTGCGCCTTTACCCAAGCCAAACTTAGTAGGTATAGTTTATGAGCATATATTTCTCTACATCACATATTGTGGGTTGTAATCCCCAAGTTATATACGAGTTCGGACCTAAACAAACATTGGATCTTACCGCGAAATGATTTCCCAGATTTTCACTAGTCAAGAGGAGATGGTAAAGATGGGGAAGGCTTACGACCGACTGTTCGAAGTGAGACTAATAAATAAATATTAATTCATATTCTGTACATATCACACACGGTCAACTGATCCCAAACTAGGCATAGCCTGTACTATGGGTACCAGGGACTGATATACATAATAGATATATTTAAGGTGAGGGTTTAATTATTTTATGATTTTAGAATTGTTTTTTTCTCAATAACCGCAAAACGCACAGTTTTGATTGTTATGACAAAGATAACTTGAGCATTTTATTTACGTAAATCCAAGACAGAAATGCGATTGGTAAAACTTTTCTCGATAGATTTATTTTTTAAAAATGGGTCCTCTGCAACAGTTTTTTCGAAAATACTCTGAGACTATCTAACAAAGATAATTTTTTTTAAATATTTTGTTAGACAATAGCATTGGGTACCTATATCCAAGACACTTTTAAAAAAATAGTTAGTTTTTGAGATAATCGATATTTTCTTATTACGTCGATTACTTTCGAGCGCCTTCTAACGCTTGCTACCTCTTTCCGCATTCAATTACAGTACATAGCGCTGTCACTTTCATCACTCCGCCCACTCGACAATTTATTATGATTTTTGTATCCTCTTAACACCCAGATATAGAACAAACATCTGTGTTAATCACACAAATGTTTGTCCAGTGCGTGAATCGAACCCGCGGCCTATAACGCAGAAGGCAGAGTTACTACCAACTGAACTATGAGGCCAGTCAAATACCTACCAAACTTAAACCTAAACTTTAGGCTGATGGATGATGATGACACATTTAAGGTGTCACACTAAAGGTGTCACACTAAAGGTGTCAAATTCAGGAGTTTCGTTGGACGCCTGCCACGAGACACCGGAGGCGCCGCCACCGGGCAGTTACGTCACACGTCGTCGCCTATACGTGTGCAATAATTAAATAATTAATTAATAGGTATTTTATATATTTTACGTTATGGTATATATTTCTATGGGTCCTAGAATTTAGTTTTTAACATCTGTACTATTCTTAAGTTACCTGAAATAAAATTATATTATTATTATTATGGGTTTGATACACTAGCGCGGTCATATCTTCCGGGGACATCAGTTAGGGCGGGTGCGGCGGCAGATTCGGCCGAGGATCTCAAAAGGCGCAAATGTGTTAGTCTTGATAGGGCTTACGTATTTGAGCCTTTTGGGGTTGAGACCCTGGGTCCGTGGGGAAACGGGGCCCTCCGGGTTTTCAAAAAGATATCAGGGCGTCTGATCGAAGCGACGCGTGACCCGAGAGCTGGCTGTTATTTGGCCCAGCGAATTACCATTGCCATCGAGCGTGGCAATTCCACCAGCGTCTTGGGTCCGACTGGTAGTGACCTGGATCAGTTTATCTATCTATAGATCGTTTGTAACGCTCTTTAGATGGCTTAACTGTTTCTTGTGTATTATATAAATATTAACTTGTATTAGTTTTAAGTTTCTTTCTGTAAATAAAGTGTATACAATTATTATTATTATTAAGAATCACTACCACTTATCTAGATAAACGCATCGCGGTGTGTACAGAGCATAAGTAGAAGGAAGGCAGTGTTTGTGCTAAAGTTCGCTATCTTGTTTGCGGAACTGTTTTCAGCAGTGTTTACCTGTTAGTGTGTATGTAGCATGTTTATGTTTGCTTACTAGATGTTTGTTTGCTCGCTGGAATAGGAAGCATGCTCTTTGTGCACTAGGAATTAAATAAAATGAGTAACTGAGGCAAAAGCTATTTTATGTATCTCCACTTCGGTATAAAAGCCAGATAGCGTAAGACAGCTATAATAATAATAATAATAAATAACACCCAACAGCCACATACATATCCTAGACACATGCAAGTGTTGGGTTCAAATATTTGCAGATCATGCAAACATTTGTACCGCAACGGGAATCGAACCCGAATCTCAGTCGAATCGGGCACTCGCCCGCTGCGACACCGAGGTCGTCACGGACACGGATGCAGATTCTTGTTAGGATGCCTAAAAACTAACTTTTTTATTATTTATTTATTTACGAAAATACATTTTTAATTTTAGACAGATTTTTTTTTTATGTTGGTAGTAGATAGTAACATACTCGTATATAGGTAGAGACTGTATTTTAACTATATTTCTGGATGATAACAATCGTGTTCAAAAACTATTGCAAAATTTTCAATAAAACATTTTCGTGTTACAAGGCGTATTTTCCTGAGTTTTGCTACTTAGCTTACCATCTTGTTTATATTGTTAGCATCCTGATTTTACCGGGAACACTTTCCGAAATAGCCAGCCAGCTCAGAGAAAGTCGCAAAAACAAAGTCTCCCCTGACGCGGATCAGGGTAACATCATGGGGAATTCAATTTGCGCCCCGCCCGCTGGCATCGCTCACATAAGCCACACGCTTATTATGGAAATTCTGAACAACACAATTGCTGTCAATATGTCTTCGAAATCTAGCCAAAAGTCTCACTTTACTGTGTTCAATGTTTGAAAACAAACACATACATATCACGCCTATTTCCCAGAGGGGTAGGCAGAGATCACGGCTTTCCACTTGCTACGATCCTGACATATCTATTTTGCTTCATTCACGCTCATCACATTCCTCATACATGCTCGTCGGTTGACCTGGCCTTTTTCCAAAACGACTAAACGGCTTGGACTTGGTCACTAAACGGTCTCATTCACAGGTAACATTGTTGAAAACGGTATATTTTTATTTGATAGAATTGTGCAAATTGTTTTTTTTTTGGAACTCTAGTAACTTGATTTTCTTGTCATTCTTATTTTTGGTAAATAAATGTATTTATTTATTTATTTGTGGTTCAATAACGCCCAAACGGCCGAACGGATGTGGATTAAATTTGGCACAGAGATAGATTATAGTCTGGAATTAATATGTAGGCTACTTTTTATGTACCTTGGTACGACGCGAGCGAACCCGCGGGCGGAAGCTAGTACTACATTAAATCTTTAAAGGAAACAATAACAAAAAATCTCTTTAGTAAGGTATTCTAGTCTATTGATAAAGCAGATAAATGTACTGGACCAGTGCGCAGGGTTTTACATTGTTGAACGAGCGAACCGTGACGTGATAACACAACAGGAATTTCCATGTAAAACAAGAAGCATGTGACCCAGTTTCTCTTTAATTCTTTATTGTACACAGAAACATACAGAAATAAAACATAATGATACAGGCATGTACAAAGGCGAGCTTAACCCTACAAAGAGTTTTCTTCCAGCAAACATTTGAGGCTAGAGAGAGCTGATAAAAGTAGTGGGTACTTGTGCACAACTATGAAAAGGGAAATATACAAATAAAAGATACTGTTTACTGTTTGTTGTTTTGTTTCTCGTGATAAAAGCTAGTTAATAAATCCATCGAGACTTGAATACACACGTGTAATACAAGCCGCGGACATAATTGTCCGGTGGGGTAATGTTAAACATTTCTTTGCCATTATTAACGGTGAACACAGAGAATTTTAATAAGGTTCTTAATTAAAAATAGTTTTATCGCGACTCAGAGGCATGCAACTGCCCGAGGCTGGAAAGTTACGGACGTTAATACAAGATGATTCATAAATATATGTACAGGATCACTTTGGTTTTTACATCTGTCTGTTGGATCATTTTGAAATAAATTTTATCGCACTCCGTTTGAACACGGCTTTCTCCCATAAACACAGTCCATTATATTATGTCGATTCTTTAGTGATGGTTTTTGTGTTTTTATTTTTGTGAATGAACAATTAGTTTTCTTGTTGCATACTATTTCTTTTGTGAAAACTTCTAGAGCTTTTTGTAATTTTAAAGTTTTTTTATACAACTCAGGTGGCAAACAAGCTTACGGCCAACCTATTGGTAAGCGGTTACCGTAGCCTAGGAACGCTTGCAACCAGAGGCATCACGGTTGCCGACCCCGAACCTCCTCCCCTTAAAGAGCTGTGGCAACCTTACTCCCCGCAGGAACACAACACTATTTGAAACAAATAATGTAACTTGACTGCGGTCTTCTGTAAGGAGGTACCTACCCAGGCGGGCTGCTCCAGTATAAATGCAATTACGTTCCAATAGGCAGAAATATTAAATAAAATATAAAAAATAAATAATATAGAATATAAATTGGCCGTGGTGGCCCGGCTGAAGAATAGGCACCTCCATATCTACCTAACCGCGGATGTCGTAAGAGGTGACTAAGTGAAAAAAGCTAGAGGATGGGCAGCAGCGTCCCTCATTTTAACAACGATAGCTCTAACTGCGCTCGCCAACCCGCATGCCCAGCGTGGTGAGTATGGGCAAATCCCCCCACATGATAGGGATTTAGCTCTGTTTGTGAGGGAAGCCATGTTCAGCAGTGGACGTCGTACGGCTGAAATGATGATGATGATGATGAGGCAGAAATAAAGGCAGACTCGTAGGCAGAGTGATGAGTAAAGCTAGCTTCGCTCATCACTCTGGCTACGTGCCTCTACGGAGCTCGTAACCAAACGAGAGCGCTCGTAGACCCTCTACGAACTGCTACGCGCCTAACACAATAAGCTGTATTTTATTGCGGAAGTAATCTTTGAGTAACGAGTTTTTCTGCAAGATTATTGTTTTATTAGACAATAGCATCGTTAAACGAATGTTAACTTTTTACTACCCCAATTTGAAGTATTTGAACGCAAATTAGGAAATTTTGAAAATTGTTCAAAACACGGTTGTTGTTATCCATTGACCAAGTTTTTTTTTTTTTTTTTTTTTTATACTACTGAGTTGGCAAAGAATCGTACGGCCCACCTGTTGGTAAGCGGTTACCGCAGCCTATGAGCGCTTGCAATACCAGAGGCATCACGCACGCGTTGCCGACCCCAAAACCCCCTCCCCCAAAGAGCTCTGGCAACCTTACTCACCGCAGGAACACAACACTATTTGAAACAACAAATAATGTTATTTGGCTGCGATCTTCTGTAAGGCGAAGGTACCTCCCAGGCGGGCTGCAGATTTTTATACTTCATCATCATCATCAATTCAGCCTCTCTGCTGGCTGCAGAGGTGCAGTTACTCCGATAAGAAAGGGGGAGAGCTTTTAGAAAGTGTAAACTCTTACTTGGGTGTGAGAATTGTTCGCGCATTTTGCTTGTTTAATGAATATAAGATTTTATTAACATCCAACATTCATATACATAGTCCTGGATAGGATTCCCTGTCGTGGGTAACAAAAACTACGAGTACCATGGAACCACAAGCATAACACCCGACCCGGAACAAATATTAGCAGATCATGCAAACATTTGTCCCGCAGTGGGAACCAAACCAGCACCCCTTGCGTGTCAGACGAGCACTCACCCGCTAAGCCACTGACATCTTGATATGTAGTGAAGCATTTTCATATATTCATCAGTTTAAATGGAGATTGGTAAGCCCGCATCAGTCCTTTATCGCATATATTATTCTCATCAAAGAGAATGGTGTATTTCATTGTAATGGTATTTCCGGTAAACGGATTAACAATCGGGTTTGAGGGTCGTTTTATTCCATTATGCGTTACTAACTTCCGCCCGCGGCTACACGGATAGGAGGAAGCGATAAATCCATATAGAAGAATTGATATGTTCATGTCTTCGCAGTGCTATGCGTCTACAACGAGGCCATAACATTGTTGTTATTTTTATTTTTAGGCACCTCTAGATGGTGGTCATGACGTAACTACTATGGTCTTCGCTGAAAACCAGCGCTGGGTGCACACATCAGTGTGTAAGGCCATGTTTTCCTTGAGCTCTGCTGCGCACAAAATTTTAACCAATAAATTGAACAACTAAAAGAACATAATTGTTCAATTTATTGTGTAGTTTAGGTCTTAAGGAAAATCAAAAACTTCATTCATTCATTCATTCATAACATAAACTTAGTCACTGATACAACATTACTTGCCGTTTTGATGCTGGTTCATGGCTAGCAGATTATATACTCTGTCACAGATAAGTGGTAGCACCTGAACAAAGGGAGCTAAGCAAGCTCTTAAGAGGATACAAAAATCATAATAAATTGTCGAGTGGGCGGAGTGATGAAAGTGACAGCGCTATGTACTGTAATTGAATGCGGAAAGAGATAGCAAGCGTTAGAAGGCGCTCGAAATTAATCGACGTAAGCGAAATATAAGAAAATATCGATTATCTCAAAAACTATTTTTTTAGTGTCTTGGATTTAGCTACCCAATGCTATTGTCTAACAATATATTTAAAAAAAAAGTTATTTTTGTTAGATAATCTCAGAGTATTTTTGAAAAAACTGTTGCAGAGGACCCAACTTTAAAAAATAAGTCTATCGAGAAAAGTTTTACCAATCGCGTTTCTGTCTTGGATTTACGTAAATAAAATGCTCAAGTTATCTTTGTCATAAGAATCAAAACTGTGCGTTTTGCGGTTATTGAGAAAAAACAATTCAAAAATCATAAAATAATTAAACCCTCACCTTAAGATATAACTTACCATTTACGGGATCGAGAAGTCCTTCAGAGTCGGAAGCCTCGTCCGCGGCAGCTGTGGCCACCACTGCGAGCACCAGCCACCAAAGGCGCGCCATGGCTCCTGAGGATAAGATTATATAATACATGTTAGTGTCACTAAAGAAGAACTTTTATGAGAGGTAGAGACATTTTCTCACTCTGAATTGGAGCGGCCCGCCTGAAAGGTACCTCCGCTTTTGAGAAGATCGCAGCCAAATAACATTATTTAGTGTATAAAAAACCAAATAACTTCAAATAGTTTTGTGTTCTGGTGTCAGAGCTCTTAAGGTGGAGGGGAGGGGTAGGCCGTAAGCTAGTTCCACACCTTAGTTTTATAAAAAAAAGTACATAGTTTTCAAAATGAGCCCTTAAAACTGCTATATTACGTAATGCCCTAGTAAAACTTTATTTATAGAAAGTCGAGAAAATTATATTCAAATAAGAAGAACCACTTTAGGTAGTTCCACTTTAGGAAGTTAAGGCTTGAAGAATTATAAACACAAATCAAGAGCTTTTAGCACTGGTGGAGTGGTTTTAGTGGCCTTGCCTTCCGATCCACAGGTTCGAATCCCGGTCGTGCACCCATGGATTTTTCATTCGAATGTATGTGCGCTAGTGCTCAAATGGTAAAGGAAAACATCGTAAGGAATTACATTTCAATCGATTATTTTGGAATTGAATAAACATAGATTTTTGTAAAATAAACAATTACAAATTTACACGGCAATACAATGGGCGGCCTTATCGCTAAGAGCGATCTCTGCCAGGCAACCTTAGGATGGACTGGACTGAAAAGATTAGAGAAGGGGCAAGAACCATGAAACCATGCACGTGTGATCGTGCATAACAAAATACTAATTTCCTTTTAACAAACAGAACCCGTTCCATTTTTACTTAATAAATGATATCAAAACAATTTTCATAAAACTCAAACTCCCAAAAACCCAAACAGATTTAAAGATAGTTTAACGTGCAATAAACAAACTTGTGCGGAGTTCATCTTTTGTGTGGAAGTCGTTAACAACAGCGGTAAATAAGGTCCTATTCTTGGGGCGTTCACAATAGAGATAAGACGAGGTGTGAAGACGCACGTTTATGGTATTCATAAATGAGACATCAACGTTTTAGTACGCTATGAGATAGTAGAGATGCTGGGGAAGTGAATTATTTCTGGGATAATCACCGCGCCTTTATGTCTAACGAATGACAGCTCTAAAATCATACCTATCCCGACTACGCCATTTACAGCAGCCATAAATGGCCGCGGCCTTATACTGTGGCTACTATAGCTTTGTCAGTTTTGTGAATGCAAATTAATCTGGGAGTCTTCAAATCTAAGGTCAATAAGTTCTATCTGGTAAAGCGTGCTCCATCTTAGGCCACATCTCACTTGCAAAAGTGAGATGGTGGCCAAACGCTTTATCAATTTAATTTTAATGCAATGAAATTTTGCATACCAATAAAAAAAAAAAAAAAAACACTAGTGGTAGTGTTTTTTTTTTCGCCCCGAACTGAGAACTCATGATGTCTGATAAAAAAAGTTGGTTGGTGCTTCGATGATCGCGACGAGCAATTTTGCATATTTAGCATGTTCTAAATAATATCCAAATTTATTTAATTATTTAGCGAATTAGCATTGCCATCCAGCGTAGCAATTCCGCCAGCGTCTTGGGGACGCTTCGGACTGGTAATGATCTGGATCAGTTGAGCTATCTATAGATCGTTTGTAACGGTCTTTAGATGGCTCAATTGATTCTTGTGTATTTTGTAAATATTAACTTGTATTCGTTTTAAGTTTATTTCTGTAAATAAAGTTAATAATATTAAAAGTATACCTATATTGGAATATTATATATTTAATTATTTATTGTTATTTTGACTAAAAAAAAATAACGATATTACGGAATAACGATGGATGGGTATTGCATCAGGCAACATCTTTCATTTTAGTCCAAAATCCAAGTCGAGCAAAATTTACTACAAAATATCGAGATAAAATATTATAAAAGCAAAGCGACATATCAAGTAGGGCGTTTGTTCCCGACGTTTGGCTCAGAGTTACTCTCGCTAGCCTAGTTCCAGACAACAGCACAGTCACTACTTTCCGTCTCGCTGTCAAAGAGAGGTCACCTTTGTGAGAGCTTTTGTCCGCTCTCGCAATTTTTGTAGCTTCTTCCTGCCTTCTGGGAGACACCGGGTGTAATTTTCTCAAAGTAACTACCTACCTATCATTGAAGGAAAGGTAGAAGGAAAACGAGGAAGAGGAAGACCAAGAATTAGTTACAGGAGCCAGATAAAAGAGAAGATTGCCGTCATGTCCTATGACTGGCCTCATAGCTCAGTTGGTAGTAACTCTGCCTTCTGCGCTAGAGATCGCGGGTTCGATTCCCGCACTGGACAAACATATGTGTGAATAACACAGATGTTTGTTCTGTGTCTGGGTGTTAAATATATATCTATTATGTATATCAGTCTCTGGTACCCATAGTACAGGCTATGCCTAGTTTGGGATCAGTTGACCGTGTGTGATAATGTCCGGAATATTTATTTATTTATTATTTATTTATTTATAAGGAAGTAAAGGAGCTCGCATTGGTAAGATCAGAATGGAGGAAATTGCATCATAACACCGACAAGAGCTAAGCTCTTAAATCATAGAAAACCTACCTATCCTGAAATGATGAATGCCTTAATCTTACTTTTACTCCATCCTACGGTTGCCTCAAAGATATAACTTTTTAGCGATAAGACCATTGCAGCAATGATATTTATTTTATTTTTTTATTTTATTTGGGAAACAAACAGTTCAATATTCCACTCAAACCAAAAACTTATAAATACACTAACCAGTAAAGTTTCCTCTATAAGATAAACAATAAAAGCAAGTGAACATACTTAAAAAACAACAAAATATTAACAAATATAAAAAATTAACATAATAAAAAATATTATAACAAGCATACATACAGTATGTTGTTATTTAGTAATTTTGTTATTTAGTTCAAGTCACTTTTTTTGTTTTTTCAAGTTAGCGACCAAGTCTCTGTGCCATATGTTATCTATCACCGGAAGCACGCACTGCTACTGCGTATAATACGACAAGAAGATATGAAGAAGTTTCCCAAACGCTGCCGTTCGCTTACTAACAAGAATCTTAAAACAAAAAAAAACAATTTCTTGAACCGATTATACAGTACCTAGTCTATAAAGCGCTTTGTTCACTGACAAAACCATTCGTAAAGACAAGTCGAGTGTGTAAATGGTTAAGCAATTTAGTAGTCGCCTTTGATGTGGCAAAGCGGATAACGCGCCCTTCAGTACTCAACACTCTTGCCTTGCTTGAGCACTTATGTGGCGTAATTCAATGGCATTCTGGAATACAGGTGCAGTGTGCATGAGCCTTATGCGAGACTGATTAACGTGGAGAGTTTCTCGAATTTCTCTCAATTTTCTGTGAAATATTTGCGAAAACTTTTAAATGGTCTTCACTTTTAACTTTATGAAATAGCTAAATGTTTTCTCGATGGAATAAAAAGATAACTACGTTTTAAAAAGTAAGTATTCAAAAGCGGACTTCTAGTTGGAGGAATTTTGTTCTCTATCTTCACCAAAATAAAATAGAACTACCCTGCCTGCAGTGTATTTATACCTATAGTATAGATTCCATTAAACAACGTTTCGAAACAACAAAATCATCCATGAAAAAATTTACCGGCAAATTTTGAAGTCAAGCGATAATGTCGTTTTATTAAGCGACATAGAATAATTGCTTTTTCACACAAATGAAACTTTTATGGGACCACCTCGGAGTCATTCCATACAAAATATTGAAAAAAACATCAAAATCGGACCAGTCATTCCAGAGTACTCGGTGTACATACCTACATGAACTCTTTGATTTAGTCCCCCCATCCCCATTCCATCATCGGACAACCAGACGCACGGACACGCGACATCCGTTCATGATTGATATACCACCTTGCCGCACAAAGCGCTTTGCGTCTACCTTTATAATGCGGACAGGCAAAGAGTGGAACTCGTTGCCGGCGTCTGTGTTTTCGAATACCTATAATTTGGGTGTCTTGAAGACCAGAGTGAATAGGTTTCTTCTAGGCAAACGTGCTACACCGTAGACCACATCATTACTTAACATCAGGTGAGATTGTAGTCAAACGTTAGCCTATTTGGTAATAAAAAAAAAAAAAACATGAATATAATAGCCCGAATTGAAAACCTCCTTTTTAGCCAGTTAAAAATAAAAATTCTTCTACTATAGCAATATACTACGTAAGCGAAGCTCTGGGTAGAAGCTGAGTAATTTCATAAGGTTTTTAGAAAACACAAAACTTATCGTCCTTTCTTAATAATAATTTTCGTCCTTCGCCTGGCTTCTAAGTGCCATTTTGTTTATTCCAATTCAAATTAAATTTGCGTTGACGGCATCAGATCAAATTATACTCGTTATTAAATAAGTTAATAATTTGCTTATCGCTCTTCGTTTCATAAACTAATTTCTCTTTATCCTATTCTATTTGATAAAAACTTTGAAGAAAACTTAAACCGCAAAAGGTAAGTAAAGTTATTATCTTAATAATAAATATTGATATTGTGGATTATTATCTAATTAAAGGTAAAAAAATTACACTATGCCTGAACTAGGTAAACCTGTATCTCAGGCTGAAAAAAAGGCTAACATTAAAGTAGGTACTAAAAAATATTCAAATTTATACTCTTAAAATGATTAAACTTAAAATCTGTATGATGTAATGAATATAATTTTTGCTGTTTAGGGCTAACTATTTAACGTGGGCAAGCACGAGACTAGGTCTTTATATAAACTTACATCAATTTTCGTATTATATTACTTAAAAATAGAATGTTATATACAAGGTGATTCATAATATTAATCCCAAAAGGGGCATATCATTCGATGCAGCAGCATTTTCATGCTGGTACTATTAGATCATCATCATCATCCACAGCCTGACTTCACGCACTGCAGGGTATAGGCCTCCCCTTGAATGTGCTATTCTCCTCTATCATGTGCAAGCCTCATCCATCTGCGGCCCGCGATGCTTGCGATATCGTCTACCCACCTCGCTGCTGGACGACCAACGTTCCGATATTCCGTTCTTCACTATTAGATAAAATCCAAAAATTACGTAATCTATAACAAATAACAAAAGTATCCGAATAACAAAAGTCCATAAAACTCCCTGGCTAAAAAATGCGAAAAAAACACGAAATGAAAGCTAAAAGGTAATATTTCACTGCATAGTTGCGGGGCGGAACGAGTGGCCATTTTGTCATAAAACGAACAATATACAATGAACGGTCGGTAAAAAAAACTGCCATCACGCTCCGGTAAGTGAAACCACGGGGCTGGAATCGCAGTATTATCTGTGCTCCATGCGCATGAAAGCACGACTTCGAAATCTTTGTGCCTGAATAACTTTAAAAATTACTTTCCCAACAATATATTACTGTCTTATTAGTGATTCATAACATGTATTACTTTATAAATTTAAAACTGCCGTCAGCATTAATTTAACCAAAGACAATATGATAGAAAATATCGTCTTTGCTTTAAACCAGTCATTGACGGCCATCATCAAAATATCTGTAGTTATTTATTTTTAAACTAGTATGTATTAAAAATCCTATTTCTCTCAAAGTTCTAGTAAGAAATTAGCATCATAACTCCTTTTATTTTCGTTTTTATGATCTCAATTGTTCCCTCTCCTGTGCACTACCTTCACATCTTCTGTCTACAAACACAAAGGTTATCTGGAAGATAATGCTTTTTAGCATTAAGTTCGCCTTTGTACTATTTTTATGTGCAATAAAGAATTTTCTATCTATCTATCTATCTTGCCACACTGGAAACGCATCGTTAATACGCACAACACAAAAGCATCTCTGCTTGACCACCACAGAGTTTGTATTAGAGTCAGGTCTCAGGTCTATCAGGTACCTACCATCTATCACTGTCAGTTGTTTACTAGGAAATAGTGTGCTATGGAGCGTATGTAGCGGCTTCGATTTTTGCAGGTAAGACAAGTAAGACTTGGCAGTGTTATCTAAAATGCCATAATCGCCGAAAGGAAAAAAAAATAACTGCAGGTACTTACATAAATTCTAGTTAGTACCTAAACACCAATAAAATAAAAATAAAATACGATAAGTGTATTAAAATTCAGAGCATGCTGAAGAATTTTTTAAGTAATCTACTTATGTACGCTATGTTCGCATCAAAATTGATAATTTAGGCAACGAGGGACATTCATCTCATATAAGATCTACTTATATTAATAAAGAAACACCTTCAAATGAACTCAGTGACCTAGGGCAAATAATTTGAGTTTATCTTTATTGAGTAAAATGTGTCTGGCACAAGAATGTTAGAAATGTAGGGTTGCCTGATAGGTGTTGAGCTGGCTGGTTCAGTATTTGGATTGGTGATGAGTAGAAACAATGCTGAAGAGTTCACATGAATTTATTTTACTTAAACGTTTACAAAGGACATCCGTCCCTAATCGGCCATATTGGAAAGAGAGAAGTATTACCAACAACAAACTGTAAATCTACACATTAATGTTGGGATGCCAACAAGAAATACAAGTCTCTGCATGGAGAACGTTTTTATTTATTTTTTAAAGCTACCTCTTGAGAATAAAAAATAAATTATTAGAAGAAAAAAACCTACTTTCTAACTAAAGTCGGTGGATGGAAAAGGCTCAAGACCGTTCGTCGTGGAACTTTTTGGGGGAGGCCTATGTCCAGCATTGGCCCTTCTTCAGGATGAACTTGATGAACTTTAAATATTAATGTGATCTGATTGTAGTTGCTAAGCATATTCTGGGCTCGCAAAGAAAACGCGTAAATTAACTAGATTTAAAACGTTTCAAAATGACCATGCATTTTCATGAATAAAAAGATTTGAAGTTCGGTCATTCTTTTGGTTAGACGTAAACATTGAAGAAATTAATGAACGTTAACTATATCTCGTTCTAAATCATCATCATAAACCTGATGAAGTCCATTACTGAACATAGGCCTCCCTCCATCTAGATCTTGCTGGTCCGCTATTGTTAAAAATCCTGACGCAGTGCCATTACAGATTTCTTTCTTTAACGGTAATTAACGTTGTTTTTTTATGCGCGTCTAATAGAGAAATTATAGAGTCATCATAATAATGTGACGTGACTTACAATAATATTCGCATAACCTACTCGTACACGCAACTCATAAAATATTATTTTCGTTAATAAAGTAAAATATTTGCACAGCAGAGGGCCTTGTCCGAACTTGCGCTGATGCGTCTATACGTACAAGCTTTAGTTACAGTTTCGGTATTCATTTATTTATTGAAATCGTATGGATTATTTTGAAATGTTAGTTTATTTTAACAGTAAGTTTTACATTTTTATTAATAAGTCTCCGGGGGACAATTGACAGTGACAGATAACAGATGACACCTGAGATGGAGAGATGGATACATACTCTCTGGGCGTCAGTCAGTCTGTGGTCAAGCTGGCACGAGCAGGCGCGCGGGAAGTTACTGTGAGATATTGATATGTGTGTTGTCCTGCTGAGGAACCAGCCAGTGTGGCGTAAGGCATATACTACAATCTCGACTCGTTTACGGGTTTGCCCCTGAAAAGCGAAAAAATGCTTCTTAGCCAGCCGTTCACCATACAAGTTGGACGAATATGTTTGTATGTATATTTTGATAGAGAATAACTTTCGAACCTTCGATCCGATCTACATGGAATTTAGTAAGTCAAAAGGTTGTACTAGCAAGAGTAAATTAAATAGTTAAAAAGTAATAAAATTACATGAAGTGAGGTGTCATATGAAAGAGCTTTGTTCATACATACTTAAAAAAAATATTTTTTCTACGTTTAATTTGTTTTGAGATACAACGAAAATAGTAACATTTTTAACATTTTACAGCTAAATTATATTAATAAATTCAAAGTAGCAGCAATCAGCTGCAACATTAAAAAAATCGCAATGTCATCAACATTTACCTAACTCTCCTGTGCCATCAGCCTTAGAATCCGCCTAGAATTACAAATTTATATTCCAGTTTCAGTAAATATTTATTTTAAAAAAAACTTGACGTGCGAGCCAAATAAAACATGGATATAAAAAAATAGAATTGTCTTGAGCCAGAAACTTCTATAGGCTACAATAATAATTATCAATAAGTTCAATGTCAGGTTTTATTTTAATTTTACTCGCTATCTTGGCTAAAATATATCAAATCATTACAAATCTAATAAATTAACACGTCAATGCTTGCTCAGAACGCGCACTAGGCCCACGGGGGTGAAGCGGGAGGCAATCATTAACCCTTTGACGAGGGTTGCCGATAGCCGCAGCTTGCCAGTATCCAATTTATGCGATGTAATTTGTTGGCATGTTGATACCTACCCTTATAGATGGGGAAACTTTGGTTTGATGGGCTGTTTAAATGGTTCGGAAATCCAAATATAAACTACTTACGTTATAATTTACGTCACACACAGGTAGGTAAGTAGGTACAATCGCCTGCAATAAGATGTATACACTCCACGATTGATGTAAAATAAAAATGATGCCACAGTATTACTTTAGTGATATTAGTGTATGCTTTATTTACAGGCAATGTTGGAGCCTCGTGACGAAAATATATAATAACAGGGATTACTTTGAAACGTCGTAAAAATGTTTATGAGTCCGAATTAAATCGTAGCAGAAAATAATATATTTTGTATTTATATTATTTTATTGTAAAGTGATAACCCCCACTAAGGGAATAATATGATATTTTATTATACTTATTCCAAAAATTTTGACTCCGACGGGATTTGACCCGCAACCTTCCAGGATATCCACGCTACGGCGCTTTCAGCCGTGGATGTCCTCAAGATTTTTGCTCCCACGAGAAGTGTCTCCGTAGCTTAGTTGGTTAGAGCATAGAAGGTTGCGGGTTCAAATTCCGTCGGAGTCGAAATTTTTGGGATAAAATATCATCTTTAGTATTTTTTCGTAGATTCACCTTATGTTTTAAATAGATACCTCAATAAGAACGGTTGATTTATTTTCATCCCAAACTGCCCGCTAACTTGTCATAAAAAATACGCGTTTTGTTTAATTGAATTGTAAAAAAGCTCGGGGCGAAGTTGAGGCCATTGTCCTGCTAATGTTTGATTTTAATTAAACTCTCTTGAACGGTACCCAGAGCTGGTTGGGACGAGAATAAATGGAAGTTTAGATTGTATAGTTCAGTTATGACATCTCATTGTTTATTTAGGTTTTGAGGTAAACTAAAATGTTGTATGAAACTAGGCCTAAACTAAAATGGTAATGCTCCGAGATCCATCTCACCATCACACTTGCAAAAGTGAGATGGTGGTCAAAAGCCTAACCATCTACAGTAAAAAAAAAAAAAAGATTTTGAACCCAAACGCCAAGAACAATAGTTTGTCCCCAACGAACCCCAACATTTACCACCAACCCAAGAGATCGCTTTCTTAGCGATAAGACCGCCCATTATCTATTTAATTTATAATCAATTGTAATTAGTTTTTTAAGATGTGTGTACAATAAAGAATTTTAATTCATTCATTCATTCAGTTTTTTATTTGATCGAGTGAGCGATAGATATACGAGTCAAGTTGGACGAATAGGCATTGTATAACACTGATTGTAGTGTACTTATATTTAACCCACAAATAGAGATTTACTTTGATATAAATGAACTGGAAACCAGGAATGATGTGTTCATTAGTTCTTCAGTCGTGATATAACGGCTCGAATAGCCCCGAATGGCCCGGTAAATCACGATGACTCGTTTACGAGAACAATGGACTCCGTTTTATGGAACCATTAGGATACAGAATCATTATTGGCTGAGCAAACGAGCGAAGCTTGGACTCCCAAGATCTTTGGAAGCCGTCGCCCATTGTCAGTCACAGTCATTGATTATGGTACCATATTTGCTTTTTTGAAGTGTCACTGATTCTTTCTTGGTTATCCTGTATAAGGTCAGTGACCAGGTGGAGGTATGGTGGCCCTGAAAACGGCCCATGACCGTCGGTGAAAGAATCAGTGTAGTGAAAGGAAGTGCGGCGCTAAGAAGTTTCGTGCATGTCTTCGAATTTTTAGGTTCAGGGACATGCCAGTTTTCTCACTATTTTTTCGTTCACCGTTTGAGAGCACTACCAAATATATATTATAGCGCACATAAATTTTCCAAATTTTGCACGAAGGTTATTTGTAAGCACAACCTGTGGATCGGAAGGTTGGGCCACTACCACCACTCTACCAGTGGTACGCTACTAACTAACAGGTGGTGCATTATCTAAAAATCGCTTCGACCTCCAAGACGTATTCATTAATTTATCACTCACTAAATTTGGCGGCTCTGAGTAGTGTAGCTGCACCGAGTTTCGTCTTTTACGTAGATAAATAGAAAGAAAGAAAGAACTCTTTTTTATTTTATGTCCTTACTTAAACTTATTTACCATGTATAATGTACCTGTTTATTTATTTAATGACCACTGCATTTTTATCAGGATAAGGGTGAAGAAAGCAGAACCGCGTGCAGAAGTAGTACATTATTTACCGTAGCTGCGAATAATGAGAAAATAATGCTCTATAATCCGTGCTTATCCGAAGACCCTTCCGGGATGAGCATACATTACCAGAGGTTTCAGATACCCGCGTTTTATAACTCAGGGACAGCCGGTACCCGAAATGAAATACTTTGTTGAAAATAATTTACGAAGCCGAATGAACATCGTTTGCAAGAATCCTTTGTTATTATGTAACTCATCAACAATCTTCCTTTATCAAAATACCTGCGTATTGTAATAAATATTTGAAGAGAAAAAGGTAAGTGAATATTCGAAATATACTTACATCGATTTTAAATCGAATAAAGTCTGCCACGCACGTCTCACGAAATTCACGCCGCCCACGATTAACGCGAAAGGTATATTTAATTTATTTATTTATTTCAGACGATTGCAAAGATATAAAGGTGTATAGGTCGCGTCACGTAATAAGACATTTTTTATAAAAACTAAAAACAGACTTCAAATTCCCGAATATTTACAAGATTAATATCAACCTCGTTTTTTTTGTTATCAACCTCTTTGCGTTTTGCTTACTGAGGATGACACTGGCCACCCAAACTTTCTAATAAAAAACAAAAGTAAGTATGACATCCATTCATCATCAATAATAACCTCTTACGGTACTGACTGACTGACTGAAAATCAACGCAGCAACTACTAAGAGTATGAAATTTGCAGGGAAGCTTCCTGTTGTAACGTATGGGTGCACAGAAAGAAATTCCCGACACACAGCCCCTTAGTTTAAAGTTTATGTAAAAATAGCAGCAACCGAACGAAGTCGCGGGGATAACCATACCATACCTCAGTCGACAAAATTTTTTTTCGGCAAGTGGTGATTTCAAGATATGATGGCGTTTTTTTCAGTTTTACGGGACAAGTAGCAATCCCTAAGGAATTAAATAAATATGGGACCACCCCGGGATCATACTCTATACACCAGCGAAAGAATTATCAAAATTGGTTTAATATTGGCGGAGATATCGAGTAACATACACACAAAAAAAAAAAACAGCCGACTTGAGAACCTCCTCCTTTTTGAAGTCGGTTAAAAAGAACGCTGGCGGTCAAGCTGCGCAGTGGCGATTTATCGGTCTATTTGGTGGTGTGCCATTGGTTCGTCAGTCGAACTTTGCTTTCCGCACCTCATACCACCAAATAGACCGATAAATCGCCATCGCAGCTTGACCGCCAGCGTTGTTTTTACGTGACGCGACCTATAACAAATAATTCGTTTGCCGATTTGATAGTTCTCTAATGTCAAAACACGTAGGTAATAATGTTGCCACATTCAGTCCGTCAGTGTTTTATCAGATCAGATTAATAAATGAACTGCTAATCAGCTAATTATAGCTATTTACTGCAATAGTAATTATACAATAAGAAATAAAATAAATATTCCGGACATTATCACTCACGGTCAACTGATCCCAAACTAGGCATAGCCTGTACTATGGGTACCAGAGACTGATATACATAATAGATATATATTTAACGCCCAGACACAGAACAAACATTTGTGTTAGTCACAAATGTTTGTCCAGTGCGGGAATCGAACCCGCGACCTCTAGCGCAGAAGGCAGAGTTACTACCAACTGAGCTATGAGGCCAGTCAAAAAATATATATGTGGTTTGGCACAAATTGTGATGCCCGCTCACCGAGGCCTTCCGAAAATAGCGCGATGAACGTAGCGCGATCGCATATACCGTAGACAGACGCCACACTCGTGACACGCCACGATTAGTGAACCAATGAATTGACTCAATGATTTTGATTATCAGATTAGCTGTTAATTTTATTCACTTCACTCTAATTTCGTCAAAATGTAGCACCCTATCAGTCAAACAAAACGCAAATATGATTATTTGTTAGATTAAGGGTCACCTATGGCCAATTAACAAATAGATTTCGCTTTAGGCGGTCACCTAATTCGTGGCAGTCGCGGGGCAGTGTACTACGTTTTGGAGGAGGTAGGGCACAGTAAGATTTACTCGCTCTAAATTGGAGCAGCCCGCCTGGCTGTAGTAAATCTTACTCAGGCTGCGAGGTACCTCCGCCTTACAGAAGATCGCAGCCACATAACATTTGTTTCAAATAGTGTTGTGTTCCCGTATTGAGTAAGGTTGCTAGAGCTCTTTAGGGGGGCAACGGTAACCACTTACCATCAGGAGGGCCGTAAGCCTGTTTGCCTACGTATAACATAAAAAAAAACGTGCATAGCAATGTGTGGCAGATTTGACTGGCCTCATAGCTCAGTTGGTAGTAACTCTGCCTTCTGCGCTAGAGGTCGCGGGTTCGATTCCAGTACTGGACAAACATTTTTGTGATTAACACTGATGTTTGTTCTGTGTCTGGGTGTAAAATATTTGTCTATTATGTATATGAGTCTCTGGTACCCATAGTACAGGCTATGCCTAGTTTGTGATCAGTTGACCGAGTGTGATATGTCCGGAATATTTATTATTATATTTATTATTGAATGCTACGAAATGCTACGAGGTACTACGCTTCGTAGCACACTATAATATTAGCGTAGCAGTAAGGACATTGTTTCGCCAACACTGCAACGGAGCGATCAAGAGCCTTCAAGCCCCTGGTTCATTATACGCCGCCTTCCTGTAGGCACGGTACTGAAGCGCTCTCGACCCACGTTCCGTTATCGATTGCGGAATATTACAATTTCACTTTACGGTTTTGAGGATTCATTGAAACTCGCGGATACTCCTAATGAAGGGGGAGACGAATATAACTTAAGCCGAATTTGTGTGGAGTAGAGTTAAGGTGATTCATTATATGTATGCTATCCCGCAAGGGGATTATTCAATCAATAAAATCAATCAATTCAATTTTTATTTTTCTTATTACTTATTATGTTTAACGATAATTATATTAATAAGTAGGTACACTATTGTATTAGGTGCCCCTGTAAAAATAGTGTACTTTTTCATAAATAAATAAAATAAACCTTTATTGGTTTTTTTAGCCTTTTCCATGTTTATTATTTAAACGTACGAGCAGTAAGAAATAAAAATTGCTACATAACTGAGTTAGAGCTGATTTTTGCATAGTGTTTGTCAATGAAAATTAACGTATTTCCAAAAGTTTTGTGTCACATAATTTTTATCTAAGTAGGCACTACGCTATTTAATTCTTACCGCTCGAGCAAAGTCACGGGCGGAAGCTTGTATTAAATAATATCAGAAAATTCCATTCATATCTAAACCCTCACATTGGATCATAGCAAGCTTTAACTATTCCATTTAACTCCTAGCTACAGACAGACACCGGACTAAGACTATAAGTGTTCCATTTTTCCGGAACTTAGACGGAACACTAAAACTTTAAGTAATACGGTCAACTACGGACGGACAAAAAGACATACAGACATGGTGAATCTTTATGGGATTAAATAAATAATATTAATAAATATTCCAGACATATTCACACGGTCAACTGATCCCAAACTAGGCATAGCCTGTACTATGGGTACCAGAAACTGATATATATAATCGATAAATATATATTTAACACCCAGACACAGAACAAACATCTGTGTTTATCACACAAATGTTTGTCCAGTGCGGGGATCGAACCCTCGACCTATAGTGCAGAAGGCAGAGTTACAACTAACTGAGCTATGAGGCCAGTTTGTTGACTTTGAACCCTGAAAACGACCATAAAATAATAATTCGGCGCTTTAAAAGGTCCCATACCGCTTGCAGTAATAAAATTAATAACACCCAAAAGTCACATGCATAGTCCTGACCCCACATTAGGCTTCCCTGTGTCGTGAGTATCAGAAACTACGAGTACCATAATGGTAACACAACACCCACAACCGGAACAAATATATGCAGATCATCAAACATTTGTCTCGCAACGGGAAACGAACACGCACCCCTTGCGTCTCAGACGGGCACACGCCCGCTGCGCCACTGGGTTCGTAATGTCATAAAATCAACTTGAAGTTTCCTGTCCCCAAAGTTCGTGTTCCACAAACACTTTATCGGTAGTTTTCGTGACGCGAAAGAATTCCTTATCTACGAAAAGTGAACAAAACTTCCATTTTGTAACAACTCACAATGGGCATTTAAAGCTTTCATTGAATTCTCTTTTATTTCAGGGCACTGTTCCCGATGATATTTTTTTACCACTTGTTGAACGAAGTCGAGCTTCTATTGGCAAACTTGAGTACTTTTCTTACTTAGTACTCAAATAAGCATTTTTATTGGGTTGCTATCCTTTTGGGCACACTGGTTGGTGCGTTTGTGGTTAGTGATCGAAGTTCTGTTTTATTCATCAAGCAGAGATCTCTCAAACAACTTGGAAGAATCTTGTATGCTTGTATGTTTATTTGTTAGAACATAGCTTTCGAACCGACAATGCGATTTTTATGGAATTTAGTATGGCAATCGGTTGTACTATCAATATTTGCGGGTGTATTGATAAGACATAGGGGTCAAAAGTAGGTTTAAAAAAAAAGATTATACAAATACATGAAATGGGGTGTCATATAAATGAACTTTGTTCATACATTCCAAAACGAATTAGGCCAAATACTTTTGGCTTGTCGCTCGCTCACTGCGAAGTCGAGGCAAGATATTAGTATAGAGGCTACCGCGTAAAAAAAAAAGCATTGAAGGCGTGTAGGTGATACGCCTTTTTGAATTGTCTTAATTACATTGCGGCTCTACAATAGCTCGTGTGTCTGGAACAACGAAAAAACAGCCGTGCAAACACATCTGTTATGGCTACACAGCTACACACAGTTAAACAGGGTCCACGTTTAATCGGTTTACTCCCAGCTGCGTAGGCCCGTGTTTGCTGTCTGAGCGTTCTGGAATTTTAGCTTAAAATTGCTTTTAGAGTTGCGATAATATTCATGAAATACGTTTACTCTGGTCAAATTACTGTTTGTGTGAGCATTTTTTGTGTAAAGTAACTATTTATAGCAGATTGAAACAGATTAGCTGTCTTTTGGGACAAAGAAAAAACCTCTTTGTCTGCCTTTGAAAAACTTATTTTTGGTGATAAAAGCATGAATAAAATACCGAAAATGCTAAAGAATTTGCTTTGATGTCGGGAATCTTTTTGACTAAAGTGTAACTCCATCGCTCCACCAACAATACCATGTGACTATCAAAATAAATGGGTACTTATCTTTAGTCATTCATTACTCAAGCGGACTTAGTTCTGGCAAAATTGAGTAAATTGTGCAAAATTGAGATAAATTTCACAATAAAGGTGACGAAAATAGCTTCAGTTTCATTTCAGTATGAGTTAACCATAGACATACCCTCTTCTACAAAATCATTCAATAACTTTATTGGCTCGATATCTCTCGCCCTGTCCTTTTCTAACAGTAAACAAAAGAATGAGGCGGTCATGTCTTGATCGAGCCGATAAAGTTAGTGAGTGATTATGAATAAGCCTGAATCCAATTATTTTTCGAATTTTCTTTATCATTTAAGGTGGTGAAAAACTTACTTAAGATCAAAAATAATAGGAACCGGTAGCGCTTGGCACCCTAGACAGAGCAGGTACATTTTATTTTAAGTTTAGTAATATGTGAGTGCAATTGTTTGTTGTCCTGAATAAATAACAATAAAATAAAATTAACCTTTTCATGATCATCATCAGCCTGTAGTAGTCCACTGCTCGACATAGTCCTCCCCAAAGAGCCAATGACAAAGTGTTGAGCTTTTTCGATCCACCGAATTTCCAAAACTTCACGCGACTTCCATTGCGTGGGGACTTCCAGCGTCGCCCGCCATTCGAGAACGTTTATTCCCCAATGGTTGTCGGTTCGAGCTATATGGCCACTGCCACTTCAACTTGCTTATTCTGAGAGCTATGTCGGTGACCTTCTGCGGATTTCCTCATTTCGGATTTCAAAAACGTTTTACCTATCTTTATTCCAACACGCGATGCAGGTTGTGAATTTTAAATTCTTACCACAATAAACTAGTGAAGCCTTGAAGTGTGGCCTTGTATGAACGTTTACCTTGGCACGAACGAAATATGCAGAAGCTCATGTGAAGCCTGGGTCGATACAGGGTGTACTTATACAGTGACAGTTTAGAATGATCCTCTGATAAAGATGAAGAAAAGTAAGAAAGAAAAGAAATAAAATACATTTATTTTGGACACACAAGCACAGCACAAACTAATAAAATAAAATAAAAAGACACAAGGTACAGGTTACAATACAAAAGGTAGGGAGGAAACAAAAGAAAAGTAGGTAGGAAGTAACAAAACTAGGGTATTCATTAGTCCATGCCGATGCATGCGTGAGCCAAAAAAGGGTTCCATCTCAGCATTGATGCCGCACACGAAGTGTAGCGGCGGTGGTTTTCAGATGAAAGCAATCGCATTCTTCCTAACGAATCTATAATCATAAGCCTTTAGAAATCCACTGCTGGACACATGCCTCCCCCAAAGAGTTCCACGATGAGCTATCATAAGGGGGGGTTTGACCATAACCCACCACGCTGGTCCAGTGCGGGTAAGTGGGGGGAGCGACAGGGCCTCGGGCCACGCTAATATAAGCTACTCGAAATACTAATCCTGCGCCGACGAAGTCGCGGGCACCAGCTAGTACTTACTATATTCGGCTAATTGCCGCAGAACTTCTTTAGTGAAAAGGGCTCTAAACTGCAGAATTTTCATTTTGCGCTTTACGGTAAGGTTTGATATAACGTCCATAGACAGGCAGATGCGCTCTTCCAGCCTTGTCACGGCATAATGGAAGCTGTCCCGTCCAATGGCTATCCACTCCGATGCCTGTCCAATAGCGCCGCGGAAATTGGACAGCAAAATTGCCTCGGATTTCAAGAGATACTGGTGGGAAAAGGGAAGAGGCAATTTTATTTTAGGCGTCTGAAGGCATTTAGTCCTTGCCTTTGTTTCAGCTGGATATAAAAGGAATAATAAATGTTGGCAAAGAAATTGAAGAAAGAAACCATTTTTACGTCCAATCGTTTGATCTACTAGACATTTTGAATTACTTACGTTTAGATATCTACGAGTGTTCAATAGAAATATTTATTTTTCGCAAATGGCTCTACTTTTTGCTTCTTCTTATAATAGATTCACAGAAACTAAAAAGTATAGGTTTATTCTTTTTCTAAATTCACCAGTTTTCTTTCTCTAAGTTAACCCAGATACCTACTGAGGGATGAAAACCCTCTGTTACATCGATAAAGAGCACCCTTCGCTTTATTGTTGTGTCTCTCTCGCCTTTGTTAACATCCCGACAAAGTCGCCGACTTTCGAAAGATTTATTAATTTTTCCAATAAGGCTTTGACATTCTGTGGGGCCTAGCTAACTTTGATGAAATCACATTCTACAATAATGGTTACGTAGTACCTCAAAAAAAAATTTCTTTGTTTTCCCGTTTGTCTGTCTGTCAGTACCCTTTTTCTCGGGAACGGCTTGGAATGCCTTTGTAACACAAATGAACGAAAAAGTCTAAAATTTATAGCTGAGACTTGTCTTCTCAAGATTTGTGATATCGATATATCATAGACATTTATCGAAAGTTAGATGGATGCGTGTTTGTTACTCAATCACGGCAGGACGGCTGCACGAATCTGAATGAAATTTGGCAAAGAGATAGATTATAGTCTGGTGTTTTATCCTCGTAGGTACACCACACAAGAGAAACCGTGGGCGGAAGCTAGTTGATTAAGGTTTTAAAGGCAGAATACTCGTAAGTTAGTCCATTTAATTTCGGTGCAAATATGATGTAGGTCCTCAAAGATTTATAAAAACTAAATTCCTTTATATGAAGTCGGTTTATGAATATTTTAAAACGTAATTATTTAATTCTAGCTTTAGATTACTTACAAGAGATTTTAAACCGTAATTATTAATTATTATTTTAGTTGAAGTAGTACTTTATTTTTCCTTTTGCTTTGGCGTACTTATGATTTCGCGAGAGCTCGACAAAAATAAGTAAAAAGCAATTTTACCGCCGGAGTTCGTGCTCTCTCATAAAAGTATTCCAAGTACCAGTTTTTAATAACCCTCCTCGATGTTGGATGGAATAGATAAATTGAGGAAGCGGCTATAACTCAATTAGTCGCGGCGCTGAGGGTAATCAACTTAGGTGGTCGCTTTGTGCAAATTGTGAGTTTAAACATCATTTTCAGTGACAAAGTTTGCTGTGTTTATTTGCGGAAAATATGTTTGCATAAATTATTTTAATTATTTAAACCGAAGGGCTGCTGCTTACCTCGGACAAAGGATCAGCATAGCGATCCAACGAGGTAACGTCGCCAGCCTTTTGGGCACGCTGCCTGTGGTTGGTGATCTGAACTCTGTTTTCTACTTGTAGTAGTAGTCGTAGAAAACAGAGTTCATTTCTAGTATAATATTATTTTAATGATATCTATTGCAAAAATCGTAGGAAACCTAATAAGGGAAGAGGGAACCAATTTAATTTATCTATGGTAAAGCTTTTACCACGATTGGTATCCCATACACTAGCTTAGTAATAAATCTGTTTAGTATATTTGTTTTTTTTTTTTTTTGTAAGTTTTATCTGCGATCGGTTTTTTAACTATGAGCAAATGTTTTGATTTGGGTTTGGTGTCGGGCAGAGTAACTCTCCTGCACTCTCTACAGTAAGCACTCTTCTTTGCTTTCAGTCATTGAGCTGAATGTCATCTTTTCTCCTGAGCCGGTGTGTGTATGCGGGTGTTGTGAGTCGCTGTGCTAGTTGATTAGGATGGCTTTTTAGCTTGTCTTGGTATGCTTTGGCAGTTATTTTGACTTCTTCAGATACTGTGTTAACTTTAAGTAGATCGTGCAGCTCTGTGTTTCTTATGAACCACGGGGCGTTAGATATGTTTTTCTGCAGGCCATTTTGAAAACGTCAAATGAAGTTTATGTTGGAGTTACAGCGCTGGAGTTACAGGAGCTGTACCCCAAAGTTGGATGCCGTAAGTCCAAATTGGCTTCAATACAGTGTTGTATATGAGTAGCTTGTTATCTACCGACAGTTTCGAATTTCTCCCAAGTAGCCAGTAGAGTCCGCGGTATTTTAATCCAAGTTGGTCCCTTTTCGTTTGTAAGTGTTTTTTCCACGTCAGACGGCGATCCAGATGCATGCCCAGGTATTTTACTGTAGCACTATGTGGGAGCGGGTCATTTCCCAGGTTGACCGGTGGGCAATCGACCCTTCTTAGTGTGAAGGTTATGTGAACTGATTTCGAGGCACTTGCTTTAATCCTCCACTTTTTCAGCCATACATCTACCTCATTGAGGGTGTTTTGCAGAAGCTCTGATGCCTGGATGGGATTCTTACTATTTGCTAGTATAGCTGTATCATCAGCATAAGTGGCAATCGTCACATTTCGTGTTTCAGGTAGGTCAGCTGTAAAGATTGTGTAGAGAACCGAAGAGAAGAGAGTGTTTAGTATATAGGTAACTAATATTGTATTTACACATAGAAAATTTAAACTTTTTTTTATGTGAAACTTTTAATTTTAATAGAATTTAGATTAAGTAAATATATTGTTCTATCTGTTATAGTGTATAAGAAATAAAGCTCTTTTTATTTTATTTTATTTTATCTATGGTAAAGCTCTATGAAACATTTGTAGCTATGTTTCATGCATAATAAAAAAGTTGGTACTATATTATTCCAAAATGATTCGAGCATAGGACTTGTACCCGGAAATAAAGTTAATTTACGACTTTTGGATATTCGTCATTTTTCAATTTGCAAAAATCATTTGTTTTGAGTCAAATCAGTTCAAGTCAGTTATTCAACTGTTTTAGTTAGTAACCTTGATGTGAAAGCTCTCGTACACTTGAAATTTTTTTTTGCTAAAACTCTTTCTTTTTCCATATAGAAAAGCCCCATCTCAGCACAAGTATACTCAATTAGTTTACTTAATTATGAATCACCTAGTATATACATCAGTAGTATGTATATCAGTAGTAATTTTAGCGTAGCTTAGATAAAGCTTTATTGTTGACCCAAGTATGAACAGCCAACACGACTCTTCAACGGTAAACAATAGAACGCAAATTCGCCAGTAATAAAGCCTTTTTTAATTGCGAGCGAGGTCAAGAGTACATTCGATGCCTGCAAAGGGCTCAAGGGCTGCGAGGGTCCTTCAGCAGCCGTTCAACACAGTCAAGCCACAGCACGCGTAAAACAGCTGGCTCTATTAGTTTTTTAAGCACGTTACATCCACAACGTTATAATGAATTCACAAGGATCTATGTCCACTCCATCCATAGGTTGTCTGGTAGAGATCGTTATTCAGCGATAAGACCGCCCATTGTGTGACATAGTTTAGTTTTTATTGTTTTATTTTTACTGTTTGTACTGTATGGTGTGCAATAAAGTAGGTATTTTCTATATATCTGTCTATGTATACGTCTGTACTTAGCCGGTGTACGTAAAACGCTAAAATTTGCATAACAATAGAGTGTACGAGATGACAATAAGATAATGTAATCTTCTGCGGTCAATGACAGTTCAATCAATGGCGGTGCGTAACCAACTCGTTGCACGACCCCTAGTATCAGAATCCGTTTTCTAACGTGTTTTGTTGTCCTATGACATGTCATACGACAACAAAACACGGAGATAGATAGATTAGATAGATTAACACTTTATTGTACACGAGGATTACATATTAAATCTATAACAAACTTAATGTAGTACAATGGGCGGCCTTATCGATGAAAGAGATGTCTTCCAAACTTAGGATGGAAAGTAATGGAAAAACAATAATGGACGGCGGTGCACGAAGTATGACGATGATACATATAGTACCTACCTATAATATTATAAATCAAAAAGAAAAACCTACATTTATAAATTATCCTGATACATAGATTACTGTTATAAAATATACTAATACATTTTAAAAAACTAACAATGATGTAACCCTCCGATTTCACAACCAGAGTAAATAGAGTAGAGTGCTGCTGAGTGACTGTGCTCTAGCTATTTTCTCGGGCACTGTGGCACAGTGCACTCACCTCGACTGAAATTGCGTCTGTCATTCTGATTGTCCTACATTTGCCCTCATGGTTTGAATGTCCTCAACGTTGTTCTTATTTTTTTTTTTTTTTCATTTTATGGCATCTGCTGTTTTTACAGTCAATCTTGCCAGTGTCAAGTAATTAGTGTCAAGTTTGCTCAAAAAAAATATGGTTTGAAGTTTTGAAGAAAATGGTGGCGGTTTTCTTCAAAACTTCAAACCATATTTTTGTCAACAAAGAAAATCATTTATTATACTCCCGTTCGATTTGCCTACACTCGTGCTAAGATCCTAAGCTTTAATAGTTAAAATGCCACCGAGATTACACAACAATACTCAACAAAACACGAGAAAAAGACAAAAGAACGGCAGAGCTAAACAACTTTCAAAAATTGCTAAAAATTAAGCAACGTTGTTCCAAGGCCGAAAATGTTTCCTTTTTCAAACCAACTTTAATAGACATAATTAGTTTTTGATGGATTGATAAATTATACAAAAACAATGTCACCATGACTTAATGACTGACACGCATTACATTGAGGACTTAAACTACGTTACAGGGTAAGCTTACATATCCGTTATGTAAAGCTATATGTTATTCAGTGCGGGTTATCATCATCATCAGCCTGTAGACGTCCACTGCTGGACATAGGTCTCCCCCAAAGAGTTCCATGACGAGCGGTGTTAAGCCTTTTCCATCGACCGACTTCCCGCAACTTTAACAATGTCGTCGGTCCATCGGGTGGCGGGCCAACACTACCAACACTGGCAGTGTTGGTACTACGTCGTTTGTTACCATTAGAGAACGTTTATTCCCCATCGGTTGTTTGTTCTGTGAGCTATAATTATGGCCTACCCACTGCCACTTTAACTTGCTAATTCTGAGAGCTATGTCGGTGAACTGGTTCTTCTACGGATTTCCACATTCCGGATTTTATCACGCAATGAAACTCCGAGCATAGCTCTCTCACTCTCCATAGCCCGTTGCGCAACTTTGAGCTTGTTGTGTGCATCTGCTCATAGGGCGCGTCTACTCAGCCAACTCAGCCTTTCTGACAAAGTTAGGATGTAAAGCTAGTAATTGTTTTTTTATTTTTGTAATTGACTTTTGTTAAATAATTGGACATTTGTTCTGATGATTTTGAACAGCTATCAAGAACGTTCACAACAAATCACTTTCCCGAGTAATTATCTTCAAGAGGCTGCCTCTACCGTCTAGCAAAGTTTTGGCTTCCCAGAAAACGGTAACCGTTATAATAAAGCCGTAAGTATAAAGTGCGCAGTTTGAGCTCTGGTGGTGTGGTGTCTCCACCTTCCGATCTAAAGGTCGTGCGTTCGAATCCCGGTCGGGCACCAAATAATTATCCGCTCAGAAAATTTATGCGCGCAATGCTTTCAAGAGACTGGAAATTTTCATTTTTTATTGAAAAAGCTCTCAAAAAATCTGCTGTTTTGGGGTCAAACAAGTTCAAACTCAATTGTTCAGCAGTTTTCGTTAGCAATCTTGATGTTGAACGTCTCGTTAGTTTAATAATTAGTTAAGTTTAGATAATAAAAATACTAAAAACAGCTAATTTGAAACAGTACGAGATTTTTTTTCTTTTATATTTCTTTTTTTTGATAGAAAAAGCCCTTATCGATGTAGTTATTGTACTGTTATTGTATTATGAATATTCTTGTAACATTGCGGGTCATATACTTACATATTTTTCCATTGACATATTATATAATTACCTACGTCTTCCGCGTCTCTGCAACGGTCACCATTAGTTAAGAAACGAAAGTTTAAGTAGGTACTAAACGTGCCCTCCACCATAAAAACTCGCTTAAACTTTTAAAGCTTCTCCCAGCTTCCCATACCCCTCTAAAAGCCCCCATAGACATCTCCCTCCCCTTTCTACCCCTCCACAAATTGGCTTGATAATTCTGTTAGTATATAACAGGTTGGTCTGTGTACCAACAGTTATTCGGAACAAGGGTAATATTGCCTAAAGCCTTGTTCAAACAGCATGCGATATATCATATAAAATAGATTTCAAAATGATTCTTAACTTTAATATAAAAGGTCAGTTTTGAGTTTGACATTTAAGGGTGTGCGATATAGCTCGATATCGCAAGCTTCTAAAAGTCAAACTCAGAATTAAATTATTCAAAAGATATCATTTTAAAATAAATTTTTGGTTGTTTGCATTCTTATAAACTCTACATTGTTTTGTAAACTAGTGGTTCGCCCTGAATGGATATCTGGCAATGCCTGATAAACTTTGGTGTTTCGATAATAGTTGAGGCACATATAAGATAAACTTTGAAAATCGCATCTTTACGTCTTTAGTTTGAATTTAAGGGGGCTTACGATATCGTAATCCTCAAATGTCAAATTCAAAATTGACTTTATCCAATAGGGATAAGGATCATTTTGAAATACATTTTAGATGACATATCGCATGTCGTATGAACACAGTTTCAGTATATTCTTACTAATATCGAATCTTACCTACGAAAATAGTAGGTTCGTACCTACTCAACACATTATTGTCTACGTTAACCATTTTATTTTAATACCATTTTTGTGAAGAAACTGACTCCTGCTCCTGTCATACAGGTAACCCTAGTTTAGGAGTCAGGGCTTCATTTTGTATTTTTACATTGGTTTACTCAATAAATGTTTTATTTATTTACCTAAACTACGAAGTCAATGAAACTTTGCTAAGTGGGACCTCACGTTACGAGTATATTGGTTTATAAATATAATAGAATAGAATCTAAAACGTTTATTGGACACACAAAAATAAAAAGAACGGACATAGGAACACAGAGAGTTAAAACAAAAATGGCAACAATGAACAAACCTAATAGACTGCCTCGTCTCCGCTTTATGATGGCCAACATTTTACAGTCTCCAAATCTTAGGAAAACATATCATACTATCATTATTCAAGGCGTGACTTCAACAAACAGTCACTATGTAGTCACTAATTCGTTGATTGCCTTATAACGATTCCATCGAACACTTCATTTATTATGGAATGATCGTGTGGGGAAAATTAATTTCATTTCATTTCGTATCAATAGCTCAATTAATATTAAAATGGATAATTGATAGGTACAGTAATCGAGGTAGAAAGGAACCTTCAATTTTGGTGGCTTTAGTATGTTTATACAAGCACACTGAAAGATTCTAGTTTTTTACAGCTATTAGTATATCGTCTCACGACTCTATAGAAAAAAGCTCTCAAAAACGTAAAATCTTTTGAGTGCACTTGGACCCCTATACCCCTGATTCTTCTAGGCTTGGTCGCGAGGAACAGGCATAGGTTCTAGTTTCTCTTCACCTAGTTTCTAAGACGTTTCAAAGTCATTCTAGTGATTTTATTGAAATAAATGCCTTATTACTTTGACTTTGACTTTGACTATATCTTAGCAAGCCCTTAGCCAATTTAGCGCGTTTTCTTACCAGTAAATTTTAATAGTACAAGCTGATGACCTACTAAATTCTATGCTGATCGGATTGACAGTTCGAAAGTTATGCTCTAACAAATAAACATGCAACGCCGATTCGTCCAAGTTGTTGGAAGATCTGCGCTCGCTTCGCTCGCTCAATCAATAATTGAAAGAAAGTATTTTTGTATTGGATTTTGTCAGCCGGATTCTGCAGACTCATTCTGTAAAGATATTTCGAACCTCGAAGAGCTGAATCCGTGGTGACTTTCAAATTTCGTATTCTGTAGAACTCGAAAACGCATTTGGCGCCTCACTGACGTGACTTTCGAAGTTCTGTCACTTGAGTGAATTCGAGTTCGAGTCCGAATTTTTACAGAATTCCTTAGCTAATATTAAACTTCAAATTAATGACGTCATCAGGCAAGCGCGCAACTCAACGGTTTATTCAATAACGATGTAAACATTTTCAGGTAAGATATAATTTAATGATCAAAGAAGGAGGATGTTTCCATCGTTACTCCGAAGGAAAGCCGAGGTGAGTCTATCGAATTATACTGATTGGGGATCAAAGCAATTAGCATCCTCATCGGGTACAGCTTTATTATAATTGAAAGTCTTTAGTCTTAAGGTTTTTTCATGTATTATCTACAAACAAACTCACTAATAGAAAGAAAGAAGAAAATAAGAAAGAAAAGACGTTTATTTTGGACTCACACAAATTAAAGTAGAAAAAAAGTAGCACAAACTTAGGAGATACAATAGAGAGGCACTTTTATCTTCTCGGCTTGCTAGTTAGGTAGGAAGTTCTGATAAATTCACAGTTTTGTTTATTCCCATTCATAGTAAGAAAATGTGTTCATACCAAAGGTAATATAATTTTACAAACAAAAATGTTTTCTGGCCATTGTGCAATTTGAATATAAATTAATTATATTTAATTTCACTTTTAATTTATTCAATCTACTTACATGGATTGAATACATTATCAATAAAATCCTACTATACTCTTACTTACCTAGTGTACCTACCTCTTTCCTAGCCATCAATAATCTGTCGCTATAATGTTATAAAATCGGCCTAATAATTTTAGATACTTATATACCTACTTAATTTAAACTTTTCAAGTGAAGTAATTTTCCAGAAAATTTCCTTCCAGAGGAAATATTGGGCTCATAGAAACAACATCTTAAAATAGATCTACCTGCGATTATGCCCCCCCCCCCCCCGTGATACACGTGCCGGCCTATATTATTAAAAGCTTCAGATAAATATAAAGCCCTTTTATCCCTTCTTATTATTGATATTACTAGAAACAAACCGCAGTTTTCTACATTGTATCATACAAGCCATGAAGTTTTTGTGATATGTAGAGTATACCTACACACATTGTTCCCACAAATAAATACACAATTAGGTCAAAAAGGTGTCCCTAACAAACAAAGCGTCTAAAATTAGGCATACCTTCAATCTTCCTTTCCTCTTTTAGTCCTTCCACATGCCCGGTTTTCACAGTGTATTTAAAACAGGTACCTGTGGTTAGTTAGATACGTGGGAGTTCGCGGCGCGCGGGGAACCGACTGAAGTCGAGTGAGCGAGTGCGCCGCCGCCCTTTCGCACTACCGCGAAACCTTATGGATTAGGTAGGGGACAGAAGGGAGAGGAAATTTGGTTCTTGTTTGGACCAAAGTTTGTGTCCGAAAGTTGAGTTCTATCGATTTTTTTTCTAGAAATAAGCATTCCCAAAGTTAACACAATTTTTAAGCGTTATGTCCATAATTTTGGATTTTTATTTATAATTCACCATGAGGTGTTTGATAGAACTTAATAATCATGCTTCAGTATATCTATATAATAGGATATTTTAAGTTGTAAACTTTTGGAACAGTCATTTATCTTTGCCCACCGCCCGCGCCGCCCAGTGGGCGGGCGGTTCATTTCATATGTAGCGCGTCTCTTCCTGCAATTAAAAACATAAAATCTAGTATCTATTCAAAATTTTAATTAAATAAGCCCAAACTATTTAATATCTGCCCACCCCCGCGGTTAAAATTGTATGTATCTATCTATACGTAGGTAATAAAACAGTAAATTCAAAATATGTGCACATGTTTTTCTTTAATAGCGTATTTAGAAGATGATAAATAATATTACGTAAAACAGTATTTTATTGGTAAAAAAGTAAATTTTTCAAGTCAAATGCTAGGTAGGTAGGTACATCTTATCCATAGGTACTTAGGTAAACCATAAGTAAGGTATTTACAATTTTTAATATTGTATTATATTGTATATTATATTGATAATATTTATATTATTTGGCCCAGCGAATTAGCATTGCCATCCAGCGTGGCAATTCCGTAGTCTTGGGGTCGCTTCCGACTGGTAGTGATCTGGATCAGTTGAGCTATTTATAGATCGTTTGTAACGGTCTTTAGATGGCTCAACTGTTTCTTGTGTATTTTGTAAATATTAACTTGTATTAGTTTTAAGTTTCTTTCTGTAAATAAAGAGTCTTTTATTATATTTAATTTATACAATTTATACGTCGAACTTTGAATGACACTTTTTTTAATGCAATAACGAATAATGAGATAGGTACCAGTAAATATTATCCACGTATAAAGATGTAAGAAAATGTTTGAAGTTTGTATTAGAACAAAAGCAATAAAGGCGTGTATCTCCTCTACCCTGTAATATATTGCTTTAAAAATTTGCTAGAAATAAATTCCAATATAAATTATTAGACAATGTGTCTGACGACACGGTTTTAGCAACCACTTTCTATAAAACAATCTTCATTTAAAGGTACTTTGCAACAAAACAGAATTTTAATCATCGTTTTCAACACGAAAGGAGTTTTCAGGTTTCCTTCACAACTTTCATAATTATAAAAGACGTCCAATCATGAACTTCATCTCTTTAATATTTTTAGATATATCTTTTTCAGTTCCATCTCTTTCGCTTCTCAAACAAATGAGTAAGAGGGGATTATGTAGTCGTGGTTATTCAGTAGATTGGTTCCGAATGGAAGGCTTTCGAGGAGAAATCAAAGGCTCGTTCGACGGTGAAAGTTCCACGATAACTGTCAGAGTATAATAACGTAGGTAGATGTAGGATGGGGACGTAATAACGGTTTTCCATTAGCGGGAACATTGATAGTAGTGTTTATGTTGGGATCGTTTTGAGATTAAACTCTAGTCCTTTTTCAAGCGTTTTACAATGTTAGTATATATAACTTCTACATAGCTAGATAATGATCTAGCTATGTAGATATAGTACTTCATGTTCCGAAGAAACATCACAGAGTATAATATGTAGGTCTTGGTAAAATAGCTTATCTGCTATTCGCGTTAAAGTTCTTTGTGGAGTAGGTACGTTAAGAAAAGATCTTTCCGACCATTCAAGCATGAATAATTCGCAAAACTTAAACCTAACCGTAACCTTTCCGTAGTCCCAATTACTAAATAGCTGAATAAAAACTCCAGCTATCGCGAAGTTCCATTGAGTTTTAGAACTTGAGCTCGACAGCGTTCGCTTCTTCATCTTACACGCCAGCGTGTATAATAAATAGCTAATAGAAAATAAACTCCTGATCTGGGCAGGCACATCATTTGTGTCCCGAACGCTGCTAAAGCTGCATTCACCTGATCGACAAGTATGCGAAGTAACCTACTGGAGCTGCATTAACAACGGGCTAAGGCATTGTGACGCGTTATGAAGCGCTACGCATCTCTGACTATCGTGTGATGAATTATAGGGTTACAGATGCGTGTCACACAACGTGGACTTTTTGCCCTAATCGATCGATTTTGTGGCTGTAGCGCTCGACTCTACCATGCGAAGTTCGAAACCTAGGCACAGAATAAAAACTAGTACTAGTGGCCTAGGTTAGATATTGGGTGCTTAGTTTATTGTCGGCACAGGTAATTTATAGTTTCAGTTCTATACTTAGTTTATTTTGTTTTATCTATGCCAAGAGTTTCTAAACTAGTCACCGTGCTTCAAATTTAGCTTGCCTGCAATTTTATTGAGATGTCTTTGACTCAGTTCAGTGTAGAATTCTTTGAAAAGTGGGAGAATTTGACGATAGAAAGGACAGCAGCACAGTCCATTGCTTCGCGTCTTGAGACATTCGTTGGCCAGTTGCATGAGCCAGTAGCCTCATAGTTTCATTGAGAGCATTGCTGCTTGGCTGCGTAATTATGTTTCAAGTAGGCAAGTAGTGTAGGCAAGTATGTTTCAAGTTTCCAAGCGAACAGTTCTGTGTAGCCCTGTTCAAACGGCATGCGATATGTCTTTGAAATGAGCCTGAACGCGATTATCTCAAAAAAAATATGATATTATTACATCAATTTTTTTGAGATTTACTAAATACACAAGATGCATTTGAACTATCTAAAGACCGTTACAAACGTTCTATAGATAGCTACATTGTTCCAGATCACTACGAGTCGGAAGCGTCCCTAAGACGCTGGCGGAATTGCCACGGTGGATATTAAAATAAATATTAGATGTTATATCGCTCGCCATTTGAGCCCGCCTTGTAACAATGGATCGACGTATGGCAGCGGCATTCAACTTGAAATTATTTTTCTCGCCGGTCGCAAGGCCCGCAGGAACAGACAGAAGGGTGCTTGATTTTAACGAGTTGTGTAGAGCCCTCGGCGTCGGCGAACCGACGCCGGCACTGCGCTTAATGATTCGTTACATTTTGGTATAATTAAAAGGTGTGTGAATTTCTCTCGGTGATATGGAATTCTGCGTACAATTACTTTGACCGTACCTAAATAAATCATCCGCGTCGCCGTGGTGGCCCCGGCTGAAGAATAGGCCCCTCCATATCTACCTATCCGCGGATGTCGTAAGAGGCGACTAAGGGAAAAAAGCTAGGGGATGGGCAGCAGAGTCCCTCATTTTAACAGCTCTAACTACGCTCGCCAACCCGCATGCCCAGCGTGGTGAGTATGGGCAAATCCCCCCACATGATAAGGAATTTGCTCTATCTGTGGGGGAGGCCATGTTCAGCAGTGGACGTCATACGGCTGAAATAATGATGACGAAATATATCTTGGCTAAGGGATCATTTTGCTAAGCCTCCCTGATGAATAAATGAGTTTGAAGTTCAATCTTTGAACAGGTTTGGCCCATTGACTACTAAACATTTTGACGACCTCGGCGTCGCAGTGGGTGAGTCTGAGACGCAAGGGGTGCGGGAAAGGAAACATTCTTCCCGGGAATCGAAACCGCACCCCTTGCGTCTCAGACGAGCATTCGACTCGCTACGTCATCGAGGTCGTCAAAAAATGACGTGAGTTCGCACATGCGCAGAAATGCTAACTACTTCTAATATAGGATTGAATTTTTATCCTTTTTTTAAGTTTTTAAAACGTTACCATTATAAACTAGCTTCCACGCGCGGCTTCGCTCTCAGATTTGGATAATAATTGGAAGTTGGAACAAACTAAGTTCATGTCATGTACTGGAATATACTTTTACCTTACTTACCCATACTTTTTATTGAGGTACCACGTGAATCCGCTAGCCAAAGTTAGTGAAACAAACCTTGACACTCTTAGTCGTTAGTACTTTTTTCACTCCACTCATTGATTATTTGCATAGTTGTATTAGGATAGTTATAATGTTTTCCCTCCAAATTTCACTCAGGACGACTAAAAATACGAGCCTTTAATTCTAGCAGAAATACATTTCTCGTAGCGCGTCAGCGAATATGAAATCCACTACCTGTTTCTTTGCCGAGTTTGATAAATGAATTTTTCATCAGAAAACATTTTTATTTATAAGATCTCTCTGTCTCGGAGAGCTATCAAAGAAAATGTGGAAGTAGGTATTTAATGGGTTTTGTATGGTTATCTGCGAACCCCTTTCTATATTCTAAAAAAAGAATATACATTGCTTAAAATATTCCCAAAGAAAAAAAATGACATATTTAGCGTTTTCTTTTTTTCTACGTCTACAAATAGTCGCTTCGATCAGTGAAGTCAGTCGAAAATCAACAAAAAACGGCTGATTTAAAAATCATTATCATCAACATCATTCCAGTCATAGTTTATAGTTTTTTTAATTGAATATTTAGATTATTTTCGTGATTTTATTTCTTTAATTCATAAATAAATAAATATAAATATTCCGGACATATTCACACGGTCCACTGATCCCAAACTAGGCATAGCCTGTACTATGGGTACCAGAGACTGATATACATAATAGATATATATTTAACACCCAGACACAGAACAAACATCTGTGTTAGTCACAAATGTTGGTCCAGTGCGGGAATCGAACCCGCGACCTCTAGCGCAGAAGGCAGAGTTACTACCAACTGAGCTATGAGGCCAGTCATAGAATAAGCCCCTTGCGGGAAATAAAGTATACCTAATACCTACTAGTTACGCAACACGTTATATAAGGGGTAGGCAAATGCAGTCTAACACAAAACAAGCAGCGAAACATCTCGAATAGAGCTCTCCGCCGTCGGTGGCGGTCGGAATACGTCCAACCGGGATTATTGGAAGGGGAGCCTCGATAACACAAGTGATTTATAATTCGAAAACAAAAGGTAAACAGTTTACCCAATTGTCAAAACTAATGTAGCTTACATGATGTACAGTACCTGCACTAAAACAATCATTGCAGCCGTTGGATGTCCACTGCTGAACATAAGCCTCCCCCACAGATTTCCAGCGACTTCCTATCACGTGGGGGGAACTTGCCCATACTCACACGCTGGGCACGCGGATTGCTGAGCGCAGTTAGAGCTCTCGTTATTAAAACAGCGGATGCTACTGCCCAACCCCTAGCTTTTTACGCTTACTCGCCTCTTACGACATCCACGGGTAGGTAGATATGGAGAGGCCCATTCATTACCTTGCATTACTGTAGAGGTGGTTCGTATTTACGAAACCAGGTTTTTAAACCAGGTTCTCGCATCAAAATATACGTAACTGGTACGACTTCACGATATTTAGACGTATTAAAAATACTCGGGTGCGACGCGCAAGTCTACCGCGCACCCTAGGACGCGACGCGCCGCGCGGTCGCAACCCGACCGTACGTACGACCTTGGGTACGCGGCGGACTTGCGCAGTGGACTTGCGCAGTGGACTCGCGCGGTCAAAGTAATACTTTCAAGTATTTAGTATCTGGTACGCGAAATAGCAAATACGACTCATCTCTACATTACTGCCTCTAACAAATTTCGAAGTAGTAGCAGCATAATAATTAAAACTACTGTGTGACTAATCACACGGATAAAATCCACTCGTGTAATCACCAATAGGTACTTCTGGAATCGCAGCACGTCACTTTAAAAGCCTGCTTATTCTGGCAAAGCTAATTTTCTCCAAACTTTTATTTCAACAAACTCATTGGTACTTAGCATCTTCTAACTTCAGTTTTGTCGTCGTCTGTAGCCCTAGCTCCCATTCCCCGCCTTCTGTGCACATTGGCTCGGTGAAATTGGATGCGCGGACGGTGATGCATGCATTTGTACTACTGCAACTCGATTGTTACCTATTTATTATAGGTATTATATTCCACAGAATATTACATTCATCATCATTATTTAAGTCCACTGCTGAACATAGCCCCCCTACAGATTTCCAGAAACAATATTTGGGGGATTTGCCCATACTCGCCACACTAAAAAACCCAACTCATATTAACAGTGTGCGCCTATACCTTAAATTGTTTTTTTCCTACTGAGTGGCTACCTTGACTACCCACTTTTATTATGTTATATTATATTGATATATATACTTATAATCTATGTATACCTCATTAGATTCCTACCTATTTACTACCTATTTACATAGTTAGATACCTACCTACTACTATTACTTTACCTAGTTAATAAGATTGTTCATTTGATAAGTGTATTTACAGACCACAGAAAAGAGGGGACTCTTCTAACACAGGTTATTACAACTTAACAGAAGAGTTCCCAACACAATTTATTTGTTTACCTTGTAATGAGAATAAAAAGATATATGATTTTTTTTTTTTGACTCGCCACATTGGGCATGCGGGTTAGCGAGAACAGATAAAGCTATAGGAAATGCTGCTGCCAATCCCCTAGCTTTTTTCCCTAAATCACCACTTACGACATCCACGGGTAGAAATGGATGGGCGTGTTCCCTTCATAAAATACACATAATTATGACTGAAAATAGAATATGACGTTTTGGTGATCAAACTCACATAATGGATCGACAAACCGTGTTACTTTGTATACCAACCATGTTATGAATAAAATATGGGGTAAGTTAGTAGAGCTATTTCTTCAGAAGTCTGCTTTCAACTACTTTAATGAATTAAATTCTAGTTCTAGTAGTACACAAGTGAGTTATCTGATAAGTCAGACCATTGTTATTGAAATTAGTTTCACTGATGCGACTTGATGGCTTCCTGGAGTTTAAGCCCGTTTCCTGGTGCTTCCCAGAAGCATCTACCAAAGTATCTCAATTGATTATATGATTGTGTTTGAGTAGTACAGTAAAGGCTGAAGACCAGCAACCATGGCTGTTACCAGTGTCAAAATACAAGGAATTTCAGATAAAGTTGGTTCAGTTGAGTTAGACAACAAGGCTACTGGTTTCCCAAAGAGCTGTAATCGCCATATACCCTCTTTAAGGCCTCAAAGGCACCAGCAAGTTCCAGACCATCAACATTACAATAAAGGACATAATATCACTGAAAGCAAAAATTAGCTTTTACGAAAAGTAAATGCAACTACAAAGGGGCGTATTTTTGGCAAAATACGCCCCATTGCATTTACTTTTTGTCAGTACTCGGTATCAGTGATGATACTTTCGCGGAAACAGCAAGAGGTACCAATTGTTATTCGGCATATTTTTTAATCAAACCCATAACTCGGCTCGTCATAAACAGCCAATTCGTGGTTATATTAAAAACGTAGCGGAGGGAATGGCAAACGAGAATTGATAAGCTGTCAACGCGTGGCTGGCAGGCCTTAAAACCAGCGATAGAAAAAATGCTCAAAGTTTATACCTACTGCATCGTAAATTCATTTGTAATTGCCCTGCCATTCATCTAGATGCGAATGGCAGTGAGATTATAACACAGATATATTGCCTTTTTCATTGCGATGGTATCGCAGCAAAAATTGCATCATGACATGACATGACAAGCACTTCATAATGAGAAAGGTAAAAATCACTAACAAAACAAAAGAAACAGACAGTTGCTACGCAAGCCTACGGAACTACGATGTGCTACGCCACCTCTACGACTACGAGCTACGCGATCTCAAGACGCCGCCGACGACGCCGACGACGCCGACGACGCCGCCGCGGTTCTTAGTGTCAGTGCGAGGCGAGTAAATAAAAAACAAATTCGGGGTTGTGTTGTTGTTGTTGTGTTTAGTCGCGTATTCCATAGCCATAATCTCTATTTTTGTTGTGAGACACTTTGCCTAACGAGCGTTGACGAGGGTATGAGCGCGAATCGATCAGGGCTTGCAATTAGGTTTAAACTCGTCTGGCAAACACTTTATATTAAGTGTAACTTTACACCCGGAAGATATCGAATTGCGGGGGAGACTCAATTGTACAGGATCTGGCTTCTTATTCTTGGTTACTAAGTTACTTTCGCTAGGTTGATTGTGTTTCTCGAGGCGTATTTTATTAATGAGATAAATATAATTTATTAACGTAGATAAAATGGCTCATGACTGGCCTCATAGCTCAGTTAGTAGTAACTCTGCCTTCTGCGCTAGAGGTCGCGGGTTCGATCCCCACACTGGACAAACAGTTGTGTGATAAACACAGATGTTTGTTCTGTGTTGGGTGTTATAAATATTTATCTATTATATATATCAGTCTCATACCCATAGTACAGGTTATGCCTAGTTTAGGATCAGTTGACCGTGTGAATATGTCCGGAATATTTATATTTATTTATTTATTTATTAAAAATCAATGTAGGTACATAACACCTAGTTGTGGGTGTCAGAAGCTTTGGGTACCTACCGTAGTTGCCCTTGTACCACAATACCCAGACGCAGAACAAATATTTGCAGATCATGCAAACTTTTGACCCGCTTGTGCCGCAGGAATCAAACCTGCAAGTCAGCCCGGCACCCGCCCACCACGCCACCGAGGTCGTCCTTTCTCAGTCATAGTAGATTTCATTGGTGCACGATAGGGATTCGAACCGCGACCTTTGAATCGAAAGGCCACCGCTACCCACCACCCCAGTAACTAATGATGGAGCTTTTAAGCAGCCCGAAGGTTGGTTTAAAAAACTGCTAAGTACCAACAGCTTACATATTTTGAAATACTTTTCAATATTACTAAATAAATGTTTAAAACTATCAATAGTTCCCCCAAAGAGTGCCATGACGAACGGTCTTGAGCCTTCTCCATCCACCGACTTCCCGCAACTTTCACAATGTCGTCGGTCCATCGGGTGGGGGGCCTTCCAACACTGCATCGTCCTGTTCGTGGTCGCCACTCGAGAACCTTTGTTCCCCAACGGTTGTCGGTTCTGCGAGCTATATGGCCGGCCCACTGCCACTTCAACCTGCTAATTCTGAAAGCTATGTCGGTAACCTTGGTTCTTCTACGGATTTCCTCATTTCGGATTTTATCACGCAGTGAAACTCCGAGCCTTAGCTCTCTCCATAGCTCTCTCTCTCTCGCTCTCTCTTTGGGGGAGGCCTATGTTCAGCAGTGGCCTTCATCAGGCTGATGATGATGATCAATAGTTGCTTTAAAGTTTGGTTTTGTTCCTGAAATATGAGCACCTATCTTACCTGCAATATATAAGTACCTCTTCACCACGAAATTGCTTCCATATGTTGCTCCATATAAAGCAACATTGCGTGTTGGTCGTCCATAAGCGTCAATAATTAAGGAAAGGAAATGGAATTACGTATTGATTCTACGGCGCAATATAAAACAATTGCCCTTTGTTCGTAGAGCCTACAGAGATAAACTGCCCATATTACCTACGTGTGTAAAGCCCCATTTATTTATGTTTATTTTCCGAAGCTGCTATACACAACTTAAATTAAATACTGAGCTAAAAAGTAGAGAGCAATATGTCGCAAAAAGCTATGTAAGTATTTCCACATCTAATTTATATCTCTACAACAGGCAAGTAAGATTTTATATGTTGGTCTTGTGCACAGACCAATGAAAGTCCTTAGCTGAAAAAAAATCAAGCTTTATCAATCTTTTAAATCAATCGCGTTAAAAACTCAATTCGTCGCGAGGGGGAATTTGTGACAAGTAATTTCAAGTAAAGAATCTTACAGCAAGTTCGATTTATTTCAGTAAAATTACTAACTAGTATCACTTTGAATCGTCTTAGAAACTTGGTGAAGCTACGACTATTCCTCACGGCCAAGTTTAGAAGAATCAGGCAACAAAAACGGTTAGGTCGGCTTTGGCAAGGCCCGTCATTTTGGGAAATGGGAAGCGAATGTAGAGCTTCGGTGTGGTGCCGATCGAACAAGGTGAGACTTAAAATAAAAATAATCAGGTATTAAATACTTATAAAAATTTGAAGAAATACAAATGGTTAGCTTCAGCAAAAAGGCCAGCACACGCTACACTTGAGATTTCTACCTAATGCTTACAAAATATAAGGTAAGCAGTAACCTACCCTACAGACATTGTAAAGTGATAACTTAGCGAGGGATAGAACGACATCAGGCCATGCGGTTCTATCATTATCTACGGTACAGTACGCTTTCTTATAAGACTATAAATAATTAAATAAATAAATATTCCGGACATATTCACAAGGTCAACTGATCCCAAACTAGGCATATCCTGTACTATGGGTACCAGAGACTGATATACATAGTAGATATATATTTAACACCCAGACACAGAACAAACATCTGTGTTAGTCACAAATGTTTGTCCAGTGCGGGAATCGAACCCGCGACCTCTAGCGCAGAAGGCAGAGTTACTACCAACTGAGCTATGAGGCCTGTATTACCTGTACCTGTACTACCCGTACTACTACCTGTACCTGTACCTGTACTACCTGTACTATTGTTTATGTACACCTTCAATCTTCTAATAGTAGAGGTAAGAATCAATAAGCTTAGCTACTACCCTGAGTGAATACACCCCTGGATAAAGATACAATACATTGTATTACAGGAACGTTTTCTACAAATTCCTTTGTTCATTATATCAACTAGGTATGATTCGTCCAGTCTGATGTCTGATTCATTGTAGTTCATTACTGTGTTTCACAATTTTCACGGAAAGGATGATTTACTTACCCTATATTTCGGAGTGATTCAGCGCCGTGACTCAGGGTATCAGTACCTGTCACAGTTTCCTCGATAAACTACGTTTTGTAGAAGCGATATTACCAAAATATACTAAAGTCGAGATAGTAGGTACCTACGCATAAAAAACTTTTAAATGTTGATGCTGTTTTGAGCATCTTAGTAGAATAACTAAGTAAGTCTATACCCGGACATTTCTTTGCAACCTACAACACAAATAGACAGACATACATAGACAGTCATTTTTTACTAACGTGGCACACAATCCAAATCAAAATAGAACGCAAGAAATAGTAATAAAGTTGTAAATAAGACAAGAAGACAAAATAGGTACACAAGAAACTAATAAAAGAACACAAGAAATGTTATTGTGCGCCACAGCGGCAAAAAGGTCTCGACTCAGCATTAATGCCTTACCACTGAGAAGTAGTTAGGCGTTGGTATTCTGCCTAAACCGTTATTTATAGTCACTTGTCTTATAGTCACTAAATCAATTAACTACCCACCTACCTATATCCCCTAAGTATGATGGTCACGAGTATAGTCACAACTCTCGCCCCTCACTGATGGTGATTTATCACCATCTCACCCGGGATAACTTCTTGAACTTTTAATTCTATACAAGGTGATTCATAACATGTATGCCATCCTGAAAGGGGCTTATTCAACACCCAATTGGCAATAAAGTGTATTCTACGACATTTGGAAAGTCAACATTTTTCATTGAAAAACCTCTTTGCAGAAATCAGCTGTTATGTCGTCAAATCAGTTCAAACTTCAAACTCAAACTCAATGAATCAGCTGTTGAGAAGTTTGGCATTGAGATTGCCACCTAAAAGCAATCTTGGTGCCGAACTTCTCGTACGTTTAGTTTTAGGTTATAAAGATGATAAAAAAACAGCTAATTTGAGAAAATTAGGGGAAAAAATTTAAAGTACCTACTGTTATTTTTCTCGCTAATTTACTTTATTTTAGTTTATAGAATAACCCCTTTCGGGATGGTATACATGTTATGAATCAACCTGTATATAACATTCTACAGAATAGATGTTTCGTCAAATTCTACCTGAAAACACCCTCTCTCTAAAGGCAACCACCCCTAAGCGGTAACTCGCGAAATGTATGAATATTTGATGCTAATTGTGTGCCCCACAAATACGCTGACTCAGTGGCCCTAACCTGACCCGATGTAGGAACCTACTACCCTAAGAAAATCAATAAAGTAGATTCGCTTTTGTTTTTTGTTGGTTTTTAGCTTCAGCCGTTTAGGCTTGTATTCTAAAATTGTGCTCAAGCATTAATCGTGAGTGAAGCAAGCACTGCGTTTTTAATGATTCACGTAACTAAGTGTTCCATAGTGTACCAATGGCTGAATAAATATGAAATGATATAATTTTCATTAAAAAATGCCATATCAGTTTTCCACCCTGTATACAAGCTGATTCAAAAGCCGGTTTGAACTTGGCTTGATGTCAATCGCCGACGAGGAAGGCAAGGCTTAGCAAGGATCTCCGTCAGCTGGGTTGGCGCTAGCTTATACAAACTCCTAAATACCTTACAGGGTTCTAAATTTTCCGAAAGACATTTGACTGAATTACCTTAGTAATTCAGTTGAGAAATGCACTTATTCTTTTTCAGGATCTAGAGTAGTAAAAGTTTTGAGATAGCGTGAGTAAAAGTAGGGACGTCCGCCATGGCTCAGATAACACTTTCAGTATTGGCGCGCTGCCAAATAATCAGAGTTACCTACATAATATTTTTTATCTTATTCTTTGCGGAGACAAAATGGGTTTTCTTTGGAAAATCTGTAGGTATTTTATCTAAGGTAGCTAACTAACTTTTTTTTTTTTTGAGGTAAAATAATTCAAATTAAAGTCTTATCTTCCTATATATATATTCCGGACATATTCACGCGGTCAACTGATCCCAAACTAGGCATAGCCTGTACTATGTATACCAGAGACTGATATATATAATAGATAAATATTTAACACCCAGACACAGAACAAACAACTGTGTTTATCACACAATTGTTTGTCCAGTGCGGGGATCGAACCCGCGACCTCTAGCGCAGAAGGCAGAGTTTCTACTAACCGAGCTATTAGGCCATTGTAATTAATGAAATCGCAAGCAATGAGCTCAGTTCATTTATTTTATTCCAAAAAGATACAATAGCATGCTGTCACTAAACCCGTTACAAAGGTTTTCTCTTCAAGACGAATGGTCTTTCCGCTTCCATCTTCCATCTACAAGCTTTCCGCAACATTTATACCTACTAGGTATTAGGTAAGTACCATGGCATCGCCCCAAAGTTTTACCATAATAAGCCTCATCGATACCATTTCTTATCGAAAAATCTTTTTCGGCGCTAAACCTCTTTGTCTATTCTCCCCGATCAAATTCCCTGATTCCAAATTTCGGAGCTATGATAAAATTATTTAAGCGCGGCCAGGCATATTTCCGAAGAAGGGGAATTATTCTAAACATCATACCAAACGAAATTAAATTCCAACATGGCGTCAGAGGCGTCGGGCCGGATAAAAATACTTTCGAAAATTTCACCTAATTCTTGAGCTGTAAAAACAGTTCAGCTTTTTTGCTTGCCACATTTTTAGCCCGTGTCGGTAATGTCAAACGACGTGCAATATGACATCAAAAAATATTTTATGATCAATCAATGACCCCGTCCTAATTTATTTTGAGTTTGACTTTTAGGAGCTTGCGATATCTTAGAGCTATACCGCACACCCCCAAATGTCAAACTCAAAGTTGACTTTTTTCTGTAGCGGTAAGGATAATTTTGAAAATTAAGAACACATCGCATACCTACAGTTTGAACACGACTTTATTGTTAAAAATTCATTTTGGGTATGGTGTCTGCGGAGTGCGCCTCAACCCTGCTCTAATTCGGTTTGGCTTAGCACGACATACACATCCTGAAACTGGCCTAAAATACCGGCAAGTGTGCTTGTTACGACGTTCACCTAGTAACGCGTATGTTACTTATTATCGCAAACCGTTCAAATTTTACCTGAAGCGGGAAGGGAGACTCGCATGACTGTCATTCACGAAGCGTCAGCATAAAAGGGCAAGCCTCATATTGGCATTGAATGCAAGGTGCTTGGCATACTGACTTGCCAGTGCCTTGTATGCACCTGCATGTTTTTCCCGGCGTGAATACAGCTTAGCTAGGTGATTCGTAGCGGGTATCGTAGCACTTTGTAGGAGGAAATCGTTTCACACACAAAGCTCAGTTTTGAGATTATGGTAAAAACTCGATATATAAACCAAATTGCAGTGCTAAAAGCAAGCCGGCAGACCTCGTAAATATTACAAAGACTGCTGCAACCTACAACGGCAATGTCGAGAACAAAACGTTCCTATCTCCTTCAAAGCCTTATTAGGTCCGTGTTGTGCACATTGCAAGATGCGCCCCGCGCCACGTCAATCGATGTTGGTAGCCATGGCAACGCCCGCCCACGGCCAGACTAGGCTTTTATACGGTACGATTTGGACATCGCTCCCCATGAAGTAGTAAATAGAGGAAACTTTATTTACCTACAGAGTTTATGTTCCAACTGAGCGTGAGTGTGCCTGCGTGGAGCAAAAGGTTTTTAATTACTTGGTTTTTTTTAAGATTTTTGTGCTATTGGGTATTTGGAGTGCATTGGATGGTCAACGAGAACGAGAGCTCAATAAGTACGGTGATGGTTTGGGCATCAGGCCGCAAGCCAGGCGGTTGGTACGATAGGCCTGACACGGCCGTGGCAGTGCTGCCAACCCTGAAATTTGATTTTCCCCCAGACTCAGTGAAATTCAATTCCCTACTTGTATTCGTTGTAATTTTCTTTCTGTTTATAAATGTTTTAACAGCGATTTTACAGGTTTTGTGTAAGAACCATGGTAGAACCTATTTTCAAATCGTCCTCTGTAAAAGAAACCACACGCAAAATTGGCAACCTATGAAGGAGATAGATCGAGTTAGTTCGCTTGCAAACTTTATCATCGAAGATGTGGGATGTGATAGGAAACCATAATCTAATCACGCCGATTTTCCAGCACAAGCACATAACCATGTACCTAAGTAGGAAACGGTAGGTACCTAAAATATATATTTATTTTGTATATTATGTATATTATATACAGGGTGAGTTTTTTTTCAGGGCCACTTAGGCAAAATCGGAAACCGTGAGAGTAGGTAATCGAAAAGTGATGTTAGGAGTTACGGGCTCGATTTTGAAAATGATAAGATCTGCATTTTAAAAAGTTGAAATTTTTTAAAAAACATTTTTGTTGCTTCTCTGTGTTCTATGTGTGATAATAAATCAATAAATGTACGATAACAATGTGTATAAATTTGTTGGAACACCTTCAAAACTGCAAATTTATAAATTAAACAATATTTATTTATCGAAGGTTTATTATTTCGGTCGGACTATGTGCTAGCAAATAAATTAATTAGTAATAAACCTTCGGTAAAAAAAATATTGTTGAATTTAAATTTAAAAAATTATAATTTTGAAGGTGTTCCAACACCTTTGAACACATAGTTAGCTTACATTTATTTATTATTATCAAACAAAGATCCCAAAAATGAAAAAAAACAAATTTCCAAAAACCTACATTTTCTGAAAAACTAAATAAATTTCAACATTTTTTAATGCTGATCTTATTTTTTTCAAAATCGAGCCCGTATCTCCTAGCGTCACTTTTCGATTACTCTCACGGTTTCCGATTTCGCCTAAGTGGCCCTGAAAAAAAACTCACCTGTATATGATATTAGTATGTAGGTTTTTTTTTTATTTCACTCATTATTATTATGTGCGTCACCGTCCTCTTTTATATCATGGCCATCCAAAGGTTGCCTGGTAGAAATCGCTTTTAGCGATAAGGCCGCCCTTTGTTTAAGTTATTTTTTTCCTGGTTTGTGTATTTTTCTTTTGGTGCACAATAAAGCTACCTATATTCTATTCTATTCTATTTTAAAATGCACCTAGGACCTATCACCGAACTTTTTTGTGCTGTAGGAGTAGGTAGGCACCTATCCTATCTTGCGAGACTTGGCAACACTTTTACTTGGAAATGTTTTTGTTGGGATAAAGTATTTTCGTATTCAACAGTAGGTACTTTACAACGGGAAAAAATCCCGCTGTCCAGAGTTTGACAACATCAATCTGGAAAAACTAAACGTGGCTACTCCAGGATCTTTTTTTCGCCCAAGAGTCTCATCCATATTCCTGACCCCATATTAAGATTCCCTGTGTCGCGGGTGTCATGTCAGTAAACTATGAGTAGCATGGTACCACAACATCCAGACCAAAACAAAGAAAAAATATTTGCTCTATGTATGTCTCTATCTATGTCTGCGGGACAAATGCAACCATTTGTCCCGCAGCGGGAATCGAACTTGCGTCTTAGATGGGCACTCGCCCGCTGCGCCGCAGAGGTCGTCATGTTTGGTACCTACCTACCGACGAACCAAACATTTTGGAGAGCCTAATAAATATTTTGAAGGTTCGAGCTTTGTACATCCTCTTGAAAGGTAGTTTAGGCTCATTCCTAAGTTCCAATATTTTTGTTACTCCCCGATTTTGTCAGTCAACATCAAACATTGACCTACGTAAGAGATTGCAATAAAAAAAATGATGTACGAAACGAGTTTACATTTCCATCACAAACCTTTTTAAAAACTCGCGCTTTGCGGCTTCTTCCTATTTGAGATTCCCGCAATTTTTGACAACTACATATGTAATTTTTTATGCGAAAATGCACGGACAGCTTTTTTTTTCATATTATGGCTTCTGATGTTTTTACAATCAATATTGTCAGTGTCAAGCAAATATGAATATCAAGTTTGTTCCGAAGAAAATGATTACCTACATAGACCATATTTAGGCAAAGCAAGCGCAACCTCTTCGTAATCGTATCCTCTGTTTGTATTGGTTGGATTTGCGGGTCTGCAAGCTGACTACACTAGCCCGTCATGGCACGCTACCTACAGGTGATGGAATACTATTTGGAAGCTTTGGAAAGAGTGCTCTATTTTATAGCACCACGCCATGCCATCGACAACCTCATTGGGAGAAATCATATTTTCAACTGGCAATTTTTTTATCTGTGGACGATTTTGACGTTCAAATTCTGCTTCATTCATAGGGTAGAGATGCTCGATCCATTTGCTATGTATCGATATACTGTAGGGCTCGTTATGAGATCCAGTTGCTTTGTATCGATATACCGTAGAGATCGTTATGCTCTTCATACACGATTAAATAATATGATTGAATTGCACTGTAGCGATCCAAGTATGAATCCATCCCATAAAAATAAGATCCTCTAGCTAGGACAATCTATGAACGCCCCTCCACAAAACATTGGAGAGGATTAGGAATGTATTGAGGCACCAGAGCCTGCTGTAGTCGAACCCACATTAACTACTAGTATTAAGGTTGTATTAACCAATGATTTTTCATGCATAATTAATAAAGCTAAAAGAGTAACAAATAACAATGAAACTAAAAGGTAAAGATAAACTTAAAATTAAAATACAAAGTTTTTAATTTTTTAATTCCGTAAGCTTCCGACCAAGTGTTTGCGGAGCTTAGATAGATAGCTTAGATTTTAACAGAAAAAAAGTCAATATTCTCGCAAACGTTGTTCATGGACCTGCAGAGCCTTGGGACTGGGGAGTTATAAAAATGTTATGCGCCTTTAGTAAATTAATAAAGGAATACTTTTTTTATCGATCCGGTCCAGCATATAATATTATCCATCAATCGATCAACGTACCTCAAACATTATGCAATATCTAAAAATCAGATAATCGTTATCATGTCGATGGATAAAAATCCACTAGGGTATCGATACGAATCGTGCGAGCATTGAGCATCCCTAGTTCTAGTCAGTCAGTCCAGTCAGCGGCACGTCAACGTCATCGCGCGGGGCGTTCATTTTGTTCGTTAGTGTGAGTGCGTTTTGTTCGCGTGCTGCGTGCGTGTTCGTGAAATTGTGAGTGGTTTGGTTTTTTCGTGTTGTGTGTATTTTGATGTCCGTTGTGATTTGTCTGTCATCCCTCTAATTTTGGATTTTATCAATAAAACCCCTCGAACTGTCGTCTATCGGTATGTACCCTTGAACTTCACCTTCTGGCTGTTCGTAAAGTAACCTGGAATGTAGATAATACAGTGCCTAAAACCCGTCAGGCAGGCGTTGTCTCCAAGTTCTGAGTCCGCATAGTATGCTAGTTTGCAGTGGGGCTGTTAAATTGCATGTTTTCCGAGTAACTGCCATAGATAGTGCTATCTGTAGGCCGGGTATCGTTCCATTCCGAGAGAATTTCGTGTGATGGTCATAGTGCGGGGGCTGGCGCGAGTCACCTAGCCCACTCGATTCACTTCCACTAGTCGGCTCTTCGATGCCGGTCAGTGTACTAGTGCCGCGCGTGTAAAAATGGTGGGGATTTGTTAATGTCTGTTTGTTTTGGTGTTTGCGGGAAGTGCTAAGTGGTTGTTCTGTTGCAGGCCGGCAGGATGCTTAAGTTTATACGAGGCAAGGGGCAGCAGCCCTCTGCTGAGAGGCAAAAGTTGCAGAACGAGCTGTTTGCCTTCCGCAAGGTATGTACTTGCTTCTATTGTGAAAGAATAGATCTCTTGTAATTACTATTCACAGTTCATTCAACTCATGTTTTGTATTCTGTATAGTGCAGAATTTGTGCATTGAAAAACATAGGCTAATACAGAGACAAAATGAATTGTGAACTGACAATTCGATCAGTCAATATTGGGTGTTTTTTTTTAGCTTTATTGTCTTAGGTGATCCAGGTAGTGTTAAAAGGCGAGGAAGTCTTTCACAACTGTGTAAATAAGACTTTCCATCTCATTATTATGTTGATTTTATACATTGCGAACATTATTCACTGTTATGGAAGAAAATTGAATGCAGTTGCGTACCAATTTGATCTTATTTCAGTGAGTATAACACTAATAAAGGTATTGCATCAAATACCTAGCTTAAATTAAATATTATTGGCTCACAACTATGGTAGAGATCCTGTAAGGTGGGTAGTTAAAGGCATATCCAAACATTAGTCATCCATATTTTGCAGTAATTAGGTAACTTAGTTTACCCTAAGTGAACTATTTAAAAAAAAAAATTTGAACTGGTTGTAAGCCTATCACCGCTTTAATAAATACTAGTTACAACATTAATTGTATTAAACATGAGAAATGGATTTGTTCAGTGATTCATTCACATAAATCATTCTCAAGTGCTCTGACCATAATCCACCTTAAATAGATCACACTTGAAAGGCAAATATTGCTTTTAATGCTGGAGGTATTTTATGCTCAATTGTTTTTTGTCATAATTGCTGGGGCCACTATTGGGATTCAGTGTGTGTTTTGCATCTCTCTATTGTGTGATGAATCATAGCTACTCTTGTCCTGCAATGTCAATAGTTTTCTTAGTTAGTGTGGCCCCCTGCCATTACGTTAACAGACACTGTAACATTTTCTAAAAGGATAGATAGTTGAGACAATAAGTGTATTTAGATGTATGCTTTCCATACACACATTTCTTAAATCCTTGTTTTTTTGTTTGGGTCTCCGTTATTTCTTCCCTGGATAATGGCAGACTAGACCATATATTTTTTCATAAGAAGGATCTGATTATCTAGAGATCAAGAGGATGTCTACCATGCTTGGGAGTAAAAGACGCAGCCTTTTTTTTTGTACACTTAAAATGATTTGTGTATAAATATTTTAATGTAAGCCCATAGTCATAGAAGTAGTCAAGGATAAATTTGAAAAATTAAGCTCACTTCAGTTAAATCATCGCTTTATAATGTCTGTAATAAACTGGTTACCAATCTTTAGTAACATTTAAAAGAATTTAACCGGAATTTCAAAGTGTTTGCTTTGCTCTATCTTATCAGCGCTCTACACTATTTGCTTTTAGATTAGATGCGTCAGGTAATTTTTATAGTACGCTATGGGCTGGGCTGATTTGGGCCATGGCCACTAGGGCCAGCTATAGATTTCAAAATTGTTGTTTTGGGTACAAATCTAGGTGGCCATCATAAATGCATATTTAAAAATAGTATGCTCGCAACTGTATTCCTCGAGTATTGTATACATTTCTCGGATTTCCATGCGCTCCTCTTACCAAATTTTAATATAATAAGTCAATGTTTCAGCATGCAACACCTCTATAAACATTATACCTAAATGCTTACCTTGTTTATGAGATTGATGATATTTATTTCTCTTAAGAATTAAATAATTCACTTTCAGAGAAAACTTAAAGATAATGTAACACTAGTGTGCCTTACAGCATTATAAGGAGTGTATTGTACAAATAAGTAAAATAAAAGTAAATAGTTAGTATAGTTTGTAAATAATACTTTATGATTGGGTTTTCCACTATAACCACAATAATGATATACCGTTGAATACATATAACTTTATTGTGAATATAAATATTCACTATGAATAAGTGAAATTGTGGTAGAAATTACTCTTAGTTTTTTTATTCAGCTTAATATGTATCACCTAAAGGCGTTCTTGTTGATTTTGTTATTATATGATACATGCCTATCCACAATCCAACGACCCAAAGTCCTGCTTCGCTATTTTAAAGAGCTGGGCTGGCTGGGGTAGGGTTAGCATAGGGGGACAATGCACAAAACACCCCACAGCGGGAAGTCAGTGCAGGTCTAACCACCCCCGATTAGAATTAGAATTATCCACAATCATACCTACATTAGTACATGTATAGGTTTGTACATACATAATATATCAAGTTAGGTAAATAAATAAACACAAGTAAAATGCTAATTCTTCTGAAAGCAGTACCCAAAATATTTACCAAACTGTTTGACTCGCCCAAATCAGTCCAGTAATAAAACTTAAGAGGAAAAATACTATACAGCGCGGCAGTACATACGAACTGTAGCTAAGTATGAACTCACTCAAATAGAAAAGAGTAATAATAACCCATTGCTCCCATAAGGCAGGTCAACTGTTGCACTCTAAAATGTTCCTCTGTTACCATACAATAAGTAGATTGATATCAAGGCCACCTTATTGTTATGCTGATTGATCTTACTCAGCTCTCGATTGGACCGATAAAGGAATTTAGACCATATTTTAAAAGCGATAAAGATAATAAATACAAGTGCCAAATGAATGAGTGAGTTAAATCGTTCTTGGAATTTTTGGTGATAGTCCATGCTCGCCAATTGGTGGTAATGATCCCAGTTTTTGATGCTTGTTGATAATGTCACGGAACGCATCTTTAATTTTCCACGATATCTAATGCCGTGTTCAAACGCCGTGCGATATGTCATTTATGTAATAAATGTTTAAATGTATTTTAAGGGGACGGGGGTTCGCGGTCGGCTCGCGCGTGCGTGATGCCTCTGGTATTGAAAGCGTGCATAGGTTACAGTAACCACTTACCAACAAATGGGCCGTAAGATTTTTTGCCACCTCAGTTGGATACAATAAAAAAAAATGATTTCCATCAGCAGACGTAACGATCATTTTGATTACATCTCAGATGACATATCGTACGCTTTTTGAACACGGCTTAATAAAATTGGCGTTTTAGAGATGACGCCTACCCAACAGTGGGTACTGGTGGCTTGATAGATAATTACAAAAGTTGTACAAAAACAGTGTGACCGGCCGCCGGCCGGTGCGCCGGTTATCAGCCCTATTCGATAACGATTGTGTGTCCAATCGATAGAGCAGCTTTGTCATCGATAGCCCGATACTGGAAACAAGGTAAACTTATACCTCACATCCTTTTAAATTGATACAATCGATTTGAGGAAAATCCAGCTAGAGAATCCTAGGTAAAGATTTTTTGCAGTAGCTCCACAGAAGTTTGTATGAGCCATCCCTAGTGACGATTTTTGTAAGACGCTTGTAGTAGATACTCTTTCTCAACTCTGTCAATTTATTTCCATAGCGAATTTTCTTATGTTTTGTACATATGTACATACAATACAAATAAACAAAAGTGTCTGTTTGTAATGTGAAAATAACAGCTTTACTAAATGCTTATGAAAGTATATACGGTAGGTACCTATTTATAACAAAAAATAAATTTGTCTGTCTGTATGTTTGTTCCGGCTAATCTTTTTGCTATGTTATGTTTACTCTGAAACGGCTGGACCGATTTTGACGGGATATGCCCTGACAGATAGATAATGTTATACGGAACTAAGGCTAATTTAAAATTAGAAAGAGAATTAGGGTTCTACGCAAAAAATATATATCATGAAGTTCCACGCGGAATAAGTCGCGGCCAACAGCTCAGTTAGTTTTCAATACATTTACGCAAAAAAAGTAAATACTAACGCACGCACGTTTGTCTACGCGCGCTGCATTGAGCTGGTAATTTTTTATCGATAGTAAGTACCTACTGATAGTAACTCAGATAGTGCTAAGCATACAGATAAATTAGAGGTCTCCTTGAATTTTGTACAACGGCATCAATATTGTACGATAAGGTGTAACGTGATTTATAGTAGGCACCTAACAAAATGTTTACTTACCTATTTCGATATAGGTACCTATTACTACGCTACTAGCTGCTTGTCCCATTGGTGATAATGAGTCTTCAGAAAAAGTCTAAATAATAAAATAACACCCAATCGTCACATTTACGTCCTGACTCCACACTAGAATTCCCTGTATCGTCGGTATCGGAAACTACGTGTACCACAAACACCCAGACCCGGAACAAATGTTAGCAGATCATGCTAACATTTGTCCCGCAGCAGGAATCGAACCCTTGCGTTTCAGACTGGTACTCGCCCGGTGCGTCACCGAGGTTGTCTTGTATGTCTTTAATTCTCAAATAATCAGTATTCCCGAAGGCTAAGAAGGGTATGAAACAACAATGCAAAGTTCATTTCTTTCAACCAAGTTTTCGACTTGGGATAATTTGTGTGTTTTCGCTAGAAATCGTAGTTCACTAAGCACCAACTTTGAAAGCCTGCGATTCGACCTCGAGAGTTTTAAAGCTTCTTCGCTATCAAATAAACACCGTTTTGGCAAACAATGACAATAATTAATATTGCACTGTTTATTATGATGAATCAATGAATCAATGGTTAGCTGTTTGTTTCTTACATTAGAGTTTCAAACGGCTTTTTTATCTCAGCGAAAATCTAGAGCAGCATTTATTTTTATTTAAACAGTGAAAGATTAATATCAAATCTATCTAGCCCCAAAGGTTTGCTGGAGAAAACTCTTGTTAGGGTTAAGCTCGCCTATGTACATAACTTTTGAAATAACCATTAATGTATCATGTTTCTGTGTGCAATAAAGAATTACAGAATTACAGAAACATACGTAATTCAGAACAAAATAAAGAAGGTCTATACAAAATATTAAAACGGTTAACCTGTACATATGTTTTTTTTCTTCAAATGAGATACAGGTGGCAGCGATTTCTAAATATCCACGTTTAAAGAAGTTAAAAAAATGCTTGAAGTTTGAATTAGAACAAAAGTTTATCCCCTTTCAACTATACAATGCGTAGTGAGTAACTAACTTACCTACCTATGTCCTCACTCGAGTGAAACCACGCGGCTACAATAATCTAATACCAATCTTAATGTTCTTTCCCTCAAGCCGAAGCAATCTATCTATTACGCAAAAAAACTATGATTGGTAATTGGTAAAGTCACAAAAAATCTGTATGATGTGGCCCCATTTTTACCACCCAACCTATTAATTTGGCGAAACTTTTTGCCTTGTACGTGGTAAGTTGAACGTGAACCGATTTAAGACTGACTCATTATTGGAACAGGTCTGTCATAGCCCTAGGTTGATGATATAATAGCTTCAAACAGGTTACTTGTCAATACAATTTCTTAGACGGATCGTGAGAGAATATTATACATAGCAATGTTCTTTCTTAATACGGGTCTGAATGCATTGCTTTAAAGTATTTTGTTTTGTTTCATCTAGAAATCAAGTTAACACTTTCTCCTCTTTATAGCTTTTCGTACTATTTGTGAATTCTTCGGCCCTTTTACTATGACTGGCCTCGAAGCTCACTTGGTAGTAACTCTGCCTTCTACGCTAGAGGTCGCGGGTTCGATTCCCGCACTGGACAAACATTTGTGACTAACACAGATGTTTGTTCTGTGTCTGGGTGTTAAATATCTATCTATCTACCTATCGTTAAATATCTATTATGTATATCGGTCTCTGGTGCCCATAGTACAGGCTATGCCTAGTTTGGGATCAGTTGACCGTGTTTGATATGTCCGGAATATTTATTTATTTTATTATAATCAGTCTGCATTGCTAAATACTGATCCAGCCAAGTTTTAACCACGCTGATCCGATGAACAAAATGCCCTTTCCAGAGACAAAAATCTTACCTGGTGGACTACCAGGTGACAAGGAAAAAACCAGTGACCAAACACGCTAAACTTAGAACCGAGCATGCCGTCACTACCACCTAGAAAACAGTTATTCCACAGAACTAAGTGACACTTGGCCCAGTTAGGTACCACACCTGGGAAAGGTCTCTTTCCCAGGGCTGAGGTGTGGTGTTTAAACTAAGCTAATTCAGTTTTACAACTCTGCTTGTTAGCGAGGTTTGAATGTAAATGAATTCGCAGAAATTTTGAATGAATGGAGTTACCTGTTACTTTGATAGTCAAGTCATTGTTCCTATTCGTAAAAAAACGTGCTAAATATTGTTACGTTGCAGTTTAGTTTTAAACATCCGTAAATAGGAGAGCCCTTGGACTGTATCTTCCATCACGTCGTAAGGGTGCGATAACACACAAAGCCTGTCTGTAGGTATGTATAGGCACCAAAATGTCGGTTGGCTGGTTCCTGCTCATAAACAGAGCAAAAATAGCATTGATTTGCTTCTTCGCATTTTTCATCGTCTAATACATAATGGAGAAGTTGGAAGCTGGAGCAGCAGTAGGCTGGACAAAGGCCTCCCAAAGAGTGCCACGACGAATGGTATTTAGCTTTCTCCAGCAACCTGCTTGTCGCAACCTTCACAAAGTCGTCAGTCCTACGGGCGGGAGGGCCTACCACAATTGTGTCTTCCGGTTCGTAGTCGCCATTCGAGAACCTCTATTTTCCAACGGTTGTCGGTTCTGCGAGCTATATGTTACTGCCACTTCAACTTTCTTATTTTGATAGCTATTGGTGACCTTTTTTTTCTACGGATTTGACTGCCCTGTAAAACACGATAGTTCTGTACAAGAAGACATTAGCAAATCAAAGTACAACTAATAGTAATGTTGCATCAATTATGTGAAACAGGCAAGACCGCATTCCACGTACCACCATTGTATTTTATCCGTCCAACTTTAGATCTTTCTTTTGTATCGTTCGCTTACAAAAATAGTAACGCCCAAGATTACAAGCAAGTTTAGGTTGTACTGTGTACAGTATACTATCTATATTTATTCAGATGGTTTAATGCAGCGGTCCCCAAACTCTTTTTCATCGTAGATCCCTTGACTTGTTTTTCGGTTTGACGCAGACTACCTAAATCCACAAAAGTGTAATATTATCTTTTGCATCTTTGCGAATTAAGCAACTGATTTTTTCTGATTTTTAACTGAAGCGAGTTAATATAGATGCACTATCGTGGATCTCGTTGCATTTCGTAGACCCCTAATTTTTATTGGCCTTGGATGTCGCCGTCGACCCCCGGGGGTCGATATGGACAACTGTGGGAATCACTGGTTTAACGTATACTGGATACTAGTCGAAAGTTTCATAAAAATTTACGCCACTCAATTTCTCGAGACATCGCGTATCATTCTTAAATACCTTCGTAACGAATTGTTTAGATATTGTTCGATCACGCTTTTAAAACCTTAAATAAATATTTATAAACAATGCCGCGAAGATTGGTAGTCTCCTGAAGCTGGACCCATAACGCTAATATTTGATACGTCTATCAGCATTGTTTTTGCATGAAAGTAAACTTCTAGATGATTTGCGTTTAATTCTCCTGTGTTTGTTCTTAGAGGGTTAAGTATGATATGCTAGCTGTTACCGGCGACTTCATCCGCATTTATATGAAAGCTAGTACCTCTCAATTTAAACCCCTTATTTTGTCCGCTTTGGAAATGATTTTGCAAAATTTTTAAACACGTATTTCTTTATTTCTTACCAAAAGCCTAATATGAAGTGGGGTCAAAACTATGTATTTGACTGTTGGGTGTTATTATTATATCATGTGTGTCTCTCATCTCGTCCAATTTGTGCGTATGGCGTGCGTCAAACAAGGCGCGATGCTCGTTCACGGGGCACATATCTTAACCTCTATTAAGCCGCGTCATTGCCTGAACGGACTGCCTCCCACGGTTTCCTACTTGATCCATTCGCCAATTCAGTCAAACTATCACATTTGGACCGCCATTTCGAGGAATCACTACCCGACACTGTTTTCTATTGTCCCTTGACTCTCATTCTACTTAGTTTACCGCTTTTGAAGACAAATAATATTTAATTTTTAATCAATCTGGCTTCTGCAAGGTGATTTATAATATTTGTGCTATCCCGAAAGGCGCTTACGCTACACCCAGTTGGCAATAAAGTTTGTTCTCCACGACTTGGGGAACTGGACTTTTCGATATTTGTCAATGAACACCATTGACAAAATATGTCGATGTCGATACAAAAATCTGCTGTTTTGGGGTCAAATCAGTTCAAACTTAATTATTCAGTTATTTTAGGTAGGTCTTGATGCCAAACTTCTCTTAAGTTAAATAATCCTATTAATGTTATAAATGCGAAAGTTTGTGAGGATGTTTTTTATTCAATCATGCCAACGGCTCAAGCGATTTCGATGAAACTTGGTATACAAAGAGTTCTTTACAAAACGTTTTTCTTAAAGAATAGAGCTATTCTAGGATTATATGATATAGGATTGATATGATGTTAATAGAATAAACCACTTTCGGGATAGTATACATGTTATAAATCACCTTGTATACTGTTCCTTGAGAGTACGTCTCGTTACGGAGTTGTAAAGCTGTGTCATTTATACGTTAGATATACATTTCAAGATCCGTTCCTGCGGACAAATATTGGATTTAAAAATGTTTCCGCAACCCGCTAGAGTCGCCGGACGATAAGCCCCTTTTGAGTTCATTCACACTGTCTCCAGCCGTTTTGTATCTGAATCGTATAATTCTTATCTAACCTTATTTAAATATGAAAAGCCGTTTTGTGGAATTCTATCCTATTCTGCAATAATAACCGTCAATATTTAATATGTGGTAAGATTTAATCCGCTTTTATTGCTCTGGTAAGAAAGTTTACGTTAAAACCATAGTCTCTGAGTTTCTTTTGCACTCTCTACATTATGCGTATATGAGTTCTTGGCATTAGTTAGGTTTTCTATTTTAATGGAACCCCTCTGAAAAAATGTTTTTATAATGTTAATTCATTGTTTTCCTATTTAAGTATTATAGTTTTTCCATAAAACTAAGATAGAAAGTGTCACTTGTGCTATTAATGGTACTACTGACATAAATACAACTTTTGAACGCCTCATTTTTAAACCAAGCACCAATATTTTTTAAGCTGATTCTCGGTTTACCGATTAATAAATTCTTTCTCGTATAATCCCATATATCAATGGTAAATCACGAACGTTACAATTGGCTGTCGCACCCTCATACGAATCCAACTGGGGTTTTTTAATGATTTATGGACGTTTATACATCATCGTCTTTATTAATTACAAGTCATGTTTGAAGCATATATACCTATTCATCATCATAATTTTAGCCGTAGGACGTCCACCGCTGAACCTTGCCTCTCCCTAAAAAATCCAGAGCGAATTTCCTATGATGTTGGGGGACTTGCCCATACTTACCACGGGTTGGCGAGCGCAGATAGAGCTATCTTAAATAAGGGACGCTGCTGCCCGTCTCATGTACCGATTACAACTTTAATATCTGATCGATAACGTGATCTATACACCCACAAAAAATACAGTTTTTTTTTTCTAAATAGGCAGTGTTGAAAACCTTGCGCAAATGATTAATAGAAGTACGTTTGTACTTATACCTGTATCTAGTGACTGGTAAAGCCTTTGTGGCAGGACGATCACCTCTGACTGAAGGTCAGAGGCTTTATCGCGTCTGTGTATTCATCCTTAACACCTTTATGGTTCTTCGAAACTTATCAATATGTTTCCGCGAAGTCCACGCACAGTTCTATGACTATCATAAAATGCTTTCGTGTTGTGCCGCCAAAAATCACATAAATCCAAAATATTATTCATGAGCTGAACGACATTGCAATTGGAACTGAATATCGAATAAGTATTAGATTGATATCCAAAATAATATTATAAATGCGAAAGTAACTCTGTCTGTTACATTTTCACGCCTAAACCGCTGAAAAGTTTTTTATGAAATTTGGTATGGATGGACATAGTTTTATCCCTGAGGACATATTTTTACCTGGTCGAGTACAGCGCGGGCGAAGCCGGGGGCAGCCACTAGTTGCATATATGCTAGTCAATTATAGATGGAAACCAGTTAGGTATGATTCCAACTATGGATGCAAACATTGCATATTTATTAAATCAATGTAACTGACGAACAAGCATATTCTCATAAATTTTTCTCCATATTAACTTAAAAATAAGTACACTACTGACCTTGAGACAATCGAAATGAAGATTTAAATTATTGACATTACGATTTGTATTCATTAACCGTCTTACAATAATGCATATGACTATCCTTGACAACAAAGAGCATGGTAATACAACCGTAATCTTGTTGCAACAAAACGCATAAACTGCAATGGTCTGCTGCACTTGAAACCATAGAAAGTCGGGTAGATATCAGAAATCACCTGCTTGCAGAGGCTTGCAGCTTTGGAAGCCCTGCGGACGGACGGGTTCGATACACTCTGTATTGATTTTGTCTTTTTATGTTCGTGGGCTACGCTTCAAATTGAAATAATACCAATCGGCGTGCTACAATGTTACTTACATTCCATACCAGATCTATCCTGATTTTATCACAAATGTTGCATTATTAAACACTCCAAAAGTTTGTTAATTAGGTAAACATTTAGTCGGAGCATACTCATGCGCAAGCTTTTTTGCATCAAAATATGATTTAGTAAGCTTTTTATAGAGTTTTCGTTTATTGAACCTAGAGACACCTGTTCTTAATAAGCGAAACTGTTTAATTTACAGGTTTTATAATAGCGTATACGGTTTACGTCATAAGCCCTTTTCAGCGCCACCATACTTCAACCTGGACACCGACCTAATACAGAATGACCAAGAAAGAATCAGTGACACGACAATCAAGCAAGTACGTCAAGGCAAGACCTTGCTGAGCTTCAATTATTTTCTAAACAGCACGAGCGGGGTTGCTGAGTTATTTTAATTGTGAAGCCATGATTCGTGGAATAAAAATCAAGTTCGGTGTTACATATTATTGTCGCTTTTCAGGGTTCAATTCGCCCACTATCATACATTTAATATGGACAGTGTTTAAAATTATACACTACTATAATTACGTCTGATCAAGTTTTTAGGAAACCTACTTTTTATAGGAAGCGCGGTATGTCCATTTTTCATTTATTCAGAGGACTCACAAGATACTCTTAGTTCGACATACTCGTAGATTCAAAGAGTTTATTAAGTACATTAATTGTAGAATTTTGTCACTTATTTAGCGATTCCCACGATGTTAGCTAAAACAGCTGCATAATCGTAGGCTAATGAGTAAGTAGTACAACAGTTTATTGTTGACGTAATGCGACTTTAATGAATGTCTATTTTTGTGTCTTTATATTACTGTGTCATTGTTTTTTTCAGGTTCGAGACGAACGAATGCCAAAGGATTTCCTTGGAACATTGTTCTCATTTTAGTTTTGCACTGTAGTAGTTGTGTACAATAGAATTTGCTATACATCAGGGACAATTTTGTGAGGTCCTTTGGCTATAAGCATGATTCTTCATATTGACTCGTTTCCTTTGTCTGACTTGATATTTTATTATTGTGTATAGTGAGTTACCTCACATTTCAGGAAAATTGTTAAATGTGTCATTCACTTTATCAGAACTGATAAGCTTTTATCTTTGTATCGATCATCAATACCGTTGAAGGTTTTATATGACGCAAACTAACCAAGAATTGAACTGCTTTCAAAAACTATTATGCGGTAAAAATCAAAATGGCTGCGATGTTCTTTCATAAATTATTCAAAAATTTTACAATAAATAAAACCAATTCGTATTCTCTCCCAACCAACGCATTAATACGAGAATATTAAAAAAAACTAAATTCAATCTAATTTAAACCAAATTCGGACGAGACGCATTCTTTTGCGAAGGTCGTATTGAACAGGTATGTTATCGGACTATGTTCATGCTTCATACCTTTATCGGTATGTCCATCGTAGATACCGCCAGTTGCTGTGTGGTTTTGTTTGAGAGTCTAACAACGCTATGATGGCGCGAGCCTAATAATTTTTTTATATATACTACAAAGAATTATACGTAGGTGCCTAGTCTGTGATTAAGGAGTCTAGAGATTACTCTTATGTAACCAAGTGGCCAGGATATGATGAGGATTGAAATAAATTGATGAGATAAAGTCAGTCAATGAAGATTTAGCAATTTGTCTGAATGAGAGCAGTGACATCATGATATAAAATACTGAGCTCATTATCCTGGTACCTTGACGTCTTGTTTTAAACTGGCCATTGTGGGACATTGTCGGCATAGGGGAATAACTATGAGCCATCCACTCAAAATAGAATTATGAGAAACTATATTTGCATTGCATGTCCTTGCTTTAAAATATTAGTTCATTATGGATTCTAAGAAGGTTAAAGTGAAGAAAGAAGAGAGGATGAACAAAAGAAGATAGACGAAACAGGCGAGTGTGAATGGGACCGTTTGAAGGGGAAGACCTCGGCCTACGTTTAGTGACCAAACCAATGACATTTTGGAAAAATACCCAGTTCGAGAGTACTCTTTACCGACGAGCATTAAAAAAAAATAACTAACACCCAACAGTCACATACAAAGTCCTGACCCCACTCTAAGATTCCCTGTGTCGTGTAACATTTTGTCGCTCAGCGGCAATCGAACCGGTATTCCTTGCGTCTCAGACGGGCAATCGCCCGCCCATTTTCGCCCATTTTCATGCCTTACGGTGTTTTTAGCAATGTAATGCATGAATCACCAGTAGGTAGCTATCTCTTTATTCAAATAAGTTTGGCAAACTATGTAAGTTTGTATAGCAAGTAGGTACCTATGTCTCAGCTGGTTCTCAATGACAACCACGCCTGCGTTCCGCTGTTCGATATCGAGATCACGCTGCGTGCTCCATTTCCTACTCATTGCATAATTCAATCTTTACTTGAACAGGGTACCAGAATCGATTTACACTTTCGCGTGCGTTCGTTTCCATAGAAATATATATTAAACTGCTGAGATTTTAATATAGATATTCCGATCCATCCGTTATCTGAACGACTGCTTAATTTATTTAAATGTTTTAATTTAAATCATCTCTTTGTGGAACCAACAAGGGTGACACTAACCACTTCCACTTGTTTAGACAATGTTTATTGCAGTTGTGTACCAATCGCTAAATCAGTAATTAAACATTTCAGCTCAGATCATTACGGCCATAGTGTCATATTTACATGTAATTTAAGAAACAAACCTGAGGAATTCACGTACCGACCCATCACAGAAAGTAATATTAAGAAGTTTCAGGCTTGTATTGAACTCAAAATGTCCCTTGTACCATGCATGGATGATCCAAACGACCTTTTTACCATTTTATCGAATTTAATAAATAAAGAACACGAACAAATTTTTAAATTAAAAACAAGCACAGTTAAGGTTAGCGTCGGGTTTGCTGACTGGGCTACACCTGGCATTTATAAAAGCAGGAATAAATTGTACGAACTATATGCTGATAGGGAGTCAAAGCTGCACGACATTACTTTTATACTACATGTTAAGAATTATTCTAAAACTTTTAAAAAAGCTTGTCATGCAGCCAAATCATTGTACTTAAGAAACAAAATTGAAAAGTCTTCTAATAAAATTAAAGCTACTTGGAAACTAATAAATAATGAAACAGGCAAATCAAAAGCCCTCAATAAACAAATCAATTTAATTAATAATGATAGTGTTTTAACTAAGAAAATTGAAGTGGCGAATGCCTTTGACAGTTTTTTCTCTAGTATACCTAATATTGTAACCCAGTCGTTAAAATCTTCAGCTTCTGGAGCGTCCCTTCTTCTAGAAGCTAGTGTTGCTAAATGTGAGACTGAGTTTAGTTTTAGTTACATTAATGCGGGTAATATTGTGAAAACCTTTAAATCCCTCAATATAAAAAACACTGAAGACCTATGGGGTATATCTACAAAGGTAGTAGGTGCTATTATTAACGATATTGCTCCATGCTTAGCCCACATCTTTAATAGTTGTGTTGACGATGGAGTTTTTCCTGACCTTATGAAGCATAGCAAAATAATTCCTTTGTTCAAGTCCGGAAACGAAAAAGATCCCGCTAATTATAGACCTATCTCGATATTGCCTACTCTAAGTAAAATCTTTGAAAAAGTTATTCTTACTCAGTTATTATCTCACTTCAATCTTAACGGGCTTCTTCATTGTAATCAATTTGGATTTACCAAAGGTCGATCAACAGCCGATGCCGGGACTTTGCTCTTAAAGCACATATACGATGCCTTTGAGAACTCACAAGACGCAATCGGTGTATTCTGTGATTTGTCAAAAGCGTTTGACTGCGTGAGTCATGCAACATTAATCTCAAAGCTAAAACATTACGGCATCCAAAACCGTGCAATTGACCTTTTACAATCTTACTTATCCAATAGAGTCCAAAAAGTTGACGTGGGTGGTGAAAGGTCTTCTGGATCAACTATTGTCATGGGTGTGCCACAGGGTTCGATTCTAGGCCCTTTCTTGTTCCTAGTTTACGTTAATGACCTCCCTTCTTATGTTAAAGAAATGTGTGACATAGTTCTATTTGCTGACGACACCTCGCTAGTGTTCAAAGTCGACAGATCCAAAACAAATTACGATGACGTAAACGCATCCTTGTCGCTAGTCCTTAATTGGTTTTCTGTAAACAATCTCTTGCTAAATTCAAAGAAAACGAAATGTATCAAATTCTCTTTGCCTAATGTAGTACACAATAGCCCCACTAACATTGTATTAAATGGAGAGTCACTAACCCTTGTTGATTCTACAAATTTCCTAGGACTCAATATTGATTCAAAATTGCAGTGGGGACCCCACATTGAAACTCTTGCCGGTAGACTTAGTTCCGCGGCATATGCCGTTCGTACGATAAGGTGGCTCACAGATGAAGCCACAGCTAGGTTAGTTTATTTTAGCTACTTCCATAGTGTAATGTCCTATGGTATCTTTCTCTGGGGGAATGCAGCAGATATCCAAGTCATATTTGTTTTACAAAAACGAGCAATACGTGCCATTTATAAAATGAAGTCAAGGGACTCCTTGAGGGAACTTTTTAAAGAAATTAACATTTTAACTGTAACTTCACAATATATTTACGAAAACTTATTGTACACTCATAAGCACATGGCTAGCTTTAAGAAAAAAAGTGATGTGCATAGTATTAACACAAGAAACAAAAATAAATTGTGCATTCCAAAATTTAGATTACAAAAAGTAAATGGGTCTTTTATGGGGAATATGGTAAGATTTTATAATAAACTTCCGGTAAACGCGACGCAACTTCCTATTAGAAGATTTAAAGTGTACATAAAGAATAATCTTATTAAGAAAGCGTACTATAAACTAAATGATTATTTAAATGATAAAACCGCATGGCCTGAAGTCGCTCTGCCCCTCGACAGCTAAAATGCCATTTTGCAGTGTCTTTACAGTTTTTGCTTGCATCATATTTTAAGTATTATTTAATTATATAAGCATTAGGTACATATTTCATCAAGTGTAGCGTGTGCTGCCCTTAGATCATTTGTTGAAGCTCACATTTGTCTTCATTTTTTTCACATTTTTATAAGCCTTATTTATTAAAGATTATAATTAGATTACTTTTCTCTTGAGCCTCACCTAGTTCGATCGGCACCACACTGAAGCTTTAAATTCCATTTTGTGAAAAAGGATCATCGAAAAAAATGATAGGCACCAAGCCGTGTTTGTTGCCTGATTCTTCTAGGCTTGGTCGCGAGGAACAGGCATAGCTTCACCTAGTTTCTAAGACGTTTCAAAGTGATCCTAGTGATTTTATTGAAATAAATGCCTTTTGACTTTGACTTTTGACTTTGCCGTATTCTTCGAACTGTTCCTACAGCATGAAGGGCTTCAAGAAAAATAGAAAAAGATTTCTCCAGGGCAGGCAACGCATTAGCAATGCTCCAGGTGATGCAGATGTCAATAGGCGACGATAACCGTTTACCATCAGGTGGGCCGTGCGCATGTTTGCCACCTTATAAAAAAAAAACGTACAATCTCGGTGGCGCAGCGGGCCAGTGCCCGTCTGAGATGCAAGGGGTGCGGGTTCGATTCCCGCTGTGGGACAAATGTTTGCATGATCTGTAAGTATTTGTTCCGAGTCTTGGTGTTGTGGTACCATGGTAATCGTAGTTTCTGATACCCGCGACACAGGGAATCCTAGTATGGGGTCAGGACTATGTATGTAGCATCAGGACTATGTAAGAAGCGTGTATAAGCGTGAAAAGAGAAAATAGAAAGAGAAAAATACAAATATTGCAACTTTTTGCAACCCATAAAAAGGTACCCGTTAAGGTTCATTACCTATTAAAGCGTGAACCTTGTAAAATCAGAGTTCGTCTGCAACATGTGCATTCAAAAATATAACTTAGTACTTACGAATAAAGTAGGCAATCGTAAAATATTACGTGGTTGACTCACTAAACTTTATTACTGAAGGCTATGCTATGCAGGTTTTGTACATTTACCTTACACCCAAAGAAATACTTTACGAGATTGAAGTACCTATTGATTTCTTTGAGTCTGCAGTCTGCTGCATAGTGAGCCTCAAATCACAAGGAGCTTTGTCTCCTTAATAAGTTCATCCGGGGTCAGTCCTCCGAAGTAAGCCAGTCCAGACGAGCTGGTCTAATGTGGTTATACCGTTCAGATGCATCACTACTCTGCTAGACGGATGCCTAGAAAAAATAGGCACTCTTTTATCCCCAAGAATGGTAGACCATCCTCAGATCTTCAAGTGATCGGATCCTTGAAGATGTCTAGTGTCACGATTGCTACCTAACAGCTGATTCATTGAGTTTTAACTGATTTGACTCCAAAACTTCTAGGCTTGGTCGCGAGAAGCAGGCGTAGCTTCACTTAGTTTCTAAGACGTTTCAAAATGATCATAGTGATTTTATTGAAATAAACATCTCATTTGAATGATTTAATTTGAACAGCTGAATTTTGTATAGAGATTTTTGAATGAAAAATGTCTAATATGGAGTTCGAATTCGTAGAAACTTTATTGCCGATTGGGTGTAGACTAAGCCCCTTTCGGAATAGCATACGTATGAATTACCTTGTATAATTAGATAAATGATATCCACCATTGGAATCAAGCCCCATAGATACACATCCCAGAGACTACGGGAATAACCAACATGACATGATGTAATCCCCGAACCAGACCCACGCACTACAAATAGCAAACAGTTCCAGCGTGTTGGAGGAAGCACGGAAAACGTATTTCATTCATTTTATTGTTGATACTAACTATATACCTACCTACTGTACTGCTCATTGCATTGGAGAATGAACAACTGTACATTTTTGAATATTTTAAGGTGTTGGCCTAGACTCTATCAATCGGATTGAGGGGCACTCTAGGCCCTAGAGTTTCCCCGACTTTTAAACCGAAAGTCGTCGGTTCCAAACCAGGTCGTGCATCAATGAGTTTATTGTGATCGAAAAATTTAAGTGCGCATTAATACGTGCTTAAAACTGTGATGGAAAACATCGCAAGGAAACCAGTAACAGTAGTATGGGATAATCACTACTGCAAAATGTGGGCATTCAAGTGTTCGAACATGCCTCTGACTAGACCTCAGAAATCTTTCTCGATCGAGATCGCCTGGGACTAGGTGGATGCCTACTATTTTGAGGAAATAATAAAAGTCGTAGGCGCTTCTAATTTTATTATTTTGTAAGGAGATAGCTCCAATAACTCTGCTTTCTGTCTTCAATAAAATCCGCACTGCGGTATTTTACAAACTTTGTAGGTACCTAGGTAAATTCACTACGTCCGCGAAGGTAACCAAGCAGTATCGTAGCGGCAACCCGTCCAGAATGTCAATGGGTGTGACTCACGCGCATGCCTCCGCAATCACCTGCGTGTTTCATTATACTCTGTGGTCACATTATCAATGACGTCTGCCTCACTCGAGTGTAAACTCGAGCTTTAAATAATTTTATAAACACGCTGCTAGAACGCAAATAGTATCGGTATTACTCGTATTTTCCTATAGCACAGATGATAGTTTAGTTAACTGACGTACTGAGACCCAAGTCCGTGATGTGTTGAATGGGGCTCTTTTCGTGACACCATCCAAAAACGCTATTCACTTTTCACATCTCACGGTGACAAAAGCGTAACTCACAAACATTAAGGACTCGGGCATCTGACCACAAAACAGCCGAACCTAGGTACTGACGATGAATTTCCACGAAACCATTTTAGAAGATTGTTTTTCCAAACAACTGGGGGGGCGGCAGCAAAGATTTTATACGATCGATAAAACTCTTATTCATCATCAGTTAACTTTATCGGTTCGATAGCTCTCGCCCTGTCCTTTTCTATCAGTTAACAAAAGAAAGAGGCGGACATACTTTTATCAAGCCGATAAAGTTTGTGTTATTATTAATAAGGGGGTTAGAATTTTGGTTTGCCGTATTAAGCCGTGATCAAACGGCGTGCGATATGTCATCTAATATATACGTAAAAATGATTTCAAATGATCCTTACGTTTTACTTTACTTACGTCCTTACGTTTTGAGTTTGACATTTGAAGGCGTACGATATACCTCAACGATATCGCAAGCCCCTAAAAGTCAAACTCAAAATTGACTTTATTCAGTAGACGGAAGGATCACTTTGAAGTAAATTTCAGATGGCAAATCGCGCTCCGTTTCAACAGGGCTTTAGAGTGACGTGACTCAGGCTTCCAGTTGCTATTGCTGTCTTATAACTGATTGATGATGTTTGTCACACGATAGCCGGTTTACTGTGAGGAACAGGTTATATTTACCAAAAACCTCATTTATACTATGCTTTGTGTCCGGTGCACGTAGCAAGTTTTCCTGGTATCTTATCTAGGAAATCATCAATAATATGACACAATCCGGGGGTTTGCAGAAAGTAGAGTCAGCTAGTGGTACACAAATACATTGATTAGTAATGTTCAAGGAGTAGGTAATGTTTTTTTAATATCATATTATGTCAGATAAATTCTATGCAGATCTTTTGTTAGCATCTACCCTACTTATTTATTTTATTCTTTATTCAAGACTATCCCGACTTCCACTTCCCTCTATGACGGCTGATAGAGGTGGAAGAGAAAAACATGTTGTGCCGACCCCACATGAAGTTGGATAAGGGCAGGGAGATGATGATTCAAGACTATCCCGAAAGGGGCTTATTCAAAACCCAATTGGCAATAGAGTTTGTTCTACGACGTTAGAAAAAAACATTAACAGATATTGCTTTGAAAAGAAATCGGCACAAAAACTGTTATATAATCTTTTTTGATAGAATAAGCACCTTTTGAGATAGTATTCATATTATGAATCACCTCGTATGAAATGTAATTGTCCAACTAATCTTCCATTATTATCCCCTTCCCCTTGTTATTATTATTTACATAGAAATATGAGCCATCAGCGGCGCCGGCGCAATCGCATTAAACTAAGTATTCCGACACGCTGTCAACGACACGCGCACCGCATACGGGCATCCGCAGACGAAATCATTCATACTATACCAATAAGGCATCGTGTTACTTAACCGACTTAATTGCGCTTGATTACTCACACCAGTTTCATGCTTTAGTAGTTGCATGGGTATTTTATTCATAATTACTACGATAGAGTAGATCTAATCTACTACTTAGGTTCTCTATTCTTCAAGTAAGAGGTATGTAATTTCTTACGTATGTAGCGTGGAACGTTTTGGATATAAAAGTTTTTTTTTTTGCGGTTTTGTTTATGCCCATATTTCCTCTTCTGACTGATTTAATGCTCTTACATAAAACGATCATGAATATTTGAACCTATCAGACGTTATATATAGCATGTTATTATCATTATTATACAATGAATCATCTGTTGATACCTAATTGATGATAGTGGTGACATCATACGAGTCTCCCGTTGTATCTAGGGGTATTGTCATCTGATTGACTGTTGCAGTCCACAGTTAGCCTTTGAGTTCACTTCTGTCCATTCCGATCGATTCTTCAAGAACGCAGGCTGGCTGGCTGGGCGTATGTAGCTAAAGCCGTTTTCTAAATTGATGACCATTTTTCCCTGACTGCAACGATAAGTTGGCCCATCTTCTTTAAAGATAGCCTACGTCTCCTACAATCAGGAAAACACTCTCGCGGTAACTATCCATGATTGTTCCTATCTCCAATCATATGGATTCGATTAGTTGCCAAATGTTTCCTCTGATGTTTCACATGGTAATTCCTTGTGTCTAAAACCTAATATTCTATTCATACATGCACACACAATAGGAGGCGGTCGCTCACGCTATGCCCTCCGGAAACGCTGCAGGAAACCGCTGGGCTGTGACACCTCGGCGGACGGTGTTTGCGAATTCTAACAGAGTACATTAGAGTAGGAAGCCTAATGTATTAACCTTGTTGTTGGAGCAATTGCAAGAAGGTTCAGAAATTTGTGAGGGGTATAAAGGCGACAAAAAGGTCACTTCGTAGCGTAGAGCTCAAGCGCTAATAAATTGTCATTATCCTTCAGATGTCTCTGAATATAGGCCTTTCCTAAATCTTTGTTTCTTACTGGATCAAAAATATTAGTGAGGCCTGGGTTAGTTGCAAACTAAAACAGAATCAACGAAACCACTCGACACAACGAAGTTACAAAAGAACTACCAAACAAAATAGCCTCGACAACGTTGATAAGGTTTCAATAACAGCCGGGTTACTTATTATTATTATAACTGGAAGACATAAAAGTTCCCCCTTCCTGACAAGTTGTTAAAGTACACTTAGTTGCAAACCTTTCCATACACTGTTCGAACTTGCCTAATGGTTAAGTTCCTGACGCTTTTGTCCACAAAGTGCTATGTAACTGTTTTGATATAATTTGGCCTAATGCGCTTTGGTCTGATTTTAAGATGTGCCTTCTGTATGGAATTAAGTAGAGCAACAATTTTTACTATCATTATTTGCTGGTAAGAATTTGAGTTAAATCGGCCAAGGGGTTGTTAAGATACAGTTAAGGAACAAAAGGGGGTTTTCAAAAAAGTAATACAAATACATGTAGTGGGGTTTCACATAAAAGGGCTTTGTTCGTAAATTCCAAACATACAACAGATACAACGAAAATAGAGAAGAGAAGTCATATTTATTTATTTATTTGTTGAAAGTGCACAAACATTATGTATATTAACAATTACATAAAATATCTTCATAAAAACAGGGTCTGATATTCATAAAAATAAAAGTGCACTATAGTATTCTCAAAAAAACATTCTTAAAATAAACATAAACTTAAATAGTGCTCAATGAAAGAAAAACAAAAAAATAAAACTCTTGACTCTAACTAAGCTAAACTCTTGAAATATAAACGAAAATAATCACTTTTATTATGATAAATTTGAACTAAAAATTAAAGCTAACTTAAATAGATTGGAAGATATCATAAAATGTCATGAATTAATTAAATATAATATAATATATACTTTCATTTTTAAACCAAATATAAAGTGAACTCCCGTTTGGTTAGGTTTCAATTACTTCGTAGTTCAGGTAAGATTGGTTATTTGTTAAATCATGCTAAAGGTGCGATTTTCAAAGTTTATATTAATTAAACCGCATCTCGAAATCTCATTTCGGGGCGAACGACTAGTTATACTACGTATACTTAAAATGTCATTAGTGACGCCTTTCTTCTTAAAAAGCAAAGCAAATCAAATCAAAGTAATTTATTGCGTAATATGGGTTAGGTACAGTTGTTACATAATACAATACAAATTAGGAGCAGCCATATTCAGCGTTATACGCATGCAATATACATATTTTCAAAAAAATTAAGTAAGTATGTCAGAGCTTTAAACTACAATAAAATAGTGCTGTTACTAAAAATGTCATTAAAATAATCATGGGTTGAATAGTAAGCCCTTTCCAATAGTAACTTTTTCAGTCTCACTTTGAATACTACAAGCAGTCTGAATTCAATTCAGCATCGAATTATCCTCATAATATTACGTCATTTGGCATCGAAAACTACAGCTGTTGTAACGGTGACATCATTTTTGCGTGTTACGTTGGCGTGTATGATTGCAATATCTACCATTTATTTTCTTGTATGCCGTCTATGTCCGATTGTCCGAGTATGGCACGCAATGTATGTCAAACGCATTATCTAGGAGAGATGGGTCGGACTTGCGGTTTTGCGTACCAGTTATAAAGTAACACCTCTTACAGATACCTATTCATACATGGTTTAAAAAAAAACAGGTATTCTATACTTTGGAGTATGTCCATGTTTGCTTGTCGTGTCACTGATTCTTTCTTGGTCATCCTGTATTAATTCAGTGACCAAGTTTTGTTTATAACAATTAAATCAAACATATTACATTAGTGTAACAGAGTACTTTTGTAGTCAACAAACTCTTTTGTGATTTTTGGTGTAACAAATAGTTGAATGCGACGCTCTAACTGACACTAATTGGCTAACATTGATCAAATTCCTCCGTAATAGTGTGTTTATGAATATGAATGGACAATGCGGCTCTACTGCGGTTTTACGATATCCGAACTCTGCTTTAGTGGAAAAGAGGCTTATTCTACATCCAATCTGCAATAGGGTTTGTTCTACGACTTTTGGAAATTCATAATTTTTCATTGAAAAACAACTAAGATGAAAAAATCTGCTATTTTGGGGTCATGTCAGTTTAAACTCAATTATTAAGCTGTTATTCATATTATCTCTTACCTTGTATATTGTATGTGTAATGTTTGTTATACTCGCAGTCCCATAATGAACACGCGTATGCGTAATTGACGGTAGGACATTAATTTTTAGAATAATTAGTGTTGCATATTAGTTTTGATTAGTGTCACAGTAAATAATTGTGTTGTACTGATTGAATTTCTGATTTATGCAAATTAGTATTTTCCGGAGTTTATAGCGTACCTACTTACAAGGTGATTCATAATATGTTTACATTCCCGAAATGGATATCTACACAGCATTAACACTATGCAAAAATCTGTTATTTTGGGGTCAAATCAGTCCAAACTCAGTTGTTATAGGAAGCATCTTGTTGACTCACTTCTCGTGCGTTTAATAATTTTTTTTTCGCTAATATATAAAAATTATATATAGTAAAATTGTGTTCCTGTAAGACAATTTTACTTTTAGAGATTCTAAGAATAGGCAGAGAGGGCAAAGAGGGGCATGTATAAACGTATCGGCGAAAAAAGTAAAATGCACGCTTAATTATTTGCCAAAAGCTCTACTCTTTCAAACACTTTACAACAAACCTTAGCTTATCGAAATACCGTTCAGAATTGTAAAGCAACTGTTATGCTTTAGTGAAATCTAAGCTCGACCGGGCTCTAACGGTAGAACCGGTCGAATAGAGCTCTAATCACGATACAAAAGTTTAGCCGGATTCTACGGTACGTGGGCAGATAAATGCAAGCGAATTCGTGGTTCAGATTTTCTTGGTCACCGAGCTTTGGGTAAAGCACGATGTTGAAGTTTGGGACTCTGTAAATAGTCTAGTGCGACTGCGAAGGAAAGTGTAGACAGATTGCGGATATCTTTTGCTTTTTCCTATGAACAGAAGAAAATGCAAGCTGCTAGTTTTGTTTAGTTAGTTTATCGAATACTACCTTCCGCCCGCGTCTTCGATCGCGTGGTATCTGCATAAAAAGTAGCCTATATGCTATTCTAGATGAAGAACTTTATCTATACCATTTTTCAACAAAAAAGAACAACAAATACCAAAAACATCCTCACAAACTTTCGCATTTATAATATTAGTAGGATTAGTGGGATCGCCTGAAATTATAAAAAAAACTGCAATTACTGATGAATGTCAATTTTGAGTTGGAATTCCGACGATGTACAATACCTTTAGCTGAACGATATCGCAAGCCCCAAAAAACAAACTCAAAATTGACTTTATTTAGTAAAGGTAAGGATCATTTTGATATCAATTTCGATACCAATTAAAAATTAAAATGTTGATAACAAAAAAAAATCAGTAGTGCTAAGCTGGGTTTTGAAAAGCGAAACGGTATATTTCGGTACATTATCTTATTCCCCAGCGGTTGTCGGTTTTGAGCTACATGGCCTGCCCACTGCCAGTTCACTTGCTAATTCTGATATAGTGTCATAGCCTATCTAGGGCATCAGGTTAGCAAAAACTATTATCGACAGCATAATATAAAATATGAATAATGCCCATCGAACGTCGATAAAAACCGTAAGAGCAAACGTGGGAACTCCTTCATACACATATTCTTTTGTTACTGTGTTTTGTATAAATAGGTGATTTATTGTGAATCTCAGGGAGTTCTGCGAATAATGAACGCGCGCATGGACTTACGTAAGACACGAGTTATTGACGAGTTACACTTACGATATACTGATGACAAACTTAAGGGTTATACCTATCTGAACCCACTCTCTTTAAATACCTATCTGATCCCAAAATCCAATACGCTGTAAGCTTATCAGAACCCACCAAAAACGATTGGATTGTCATTTATCGGGAAACTATTACATTCTTGCCGACTTTTCTCAAAATTACCAGAATATCTTGCGGTTAAGTGGAAAGCCGTGGTCTCTGACTACCCCCTTGATTGAAGCAGGCGGAAACAGGCGTGATTAATGTATCTTGCGGCAATTACGATAGGAAAAAAAACTCAAATCAGTTTTGTCATCGATGGTAATTTGAACATCAAAAATTAATAAAAAAGTATGTACAGATGGTATTTGTTTGTGGGTTCCGACCGTACTTTTCATAATTTAACTTTGACTAGCCGTGGTGGCTCCGGCTAAAGAATAGGCCCCTCCATAACTACCTATTCGCGGATGTCGTAAGAGGTGACTAAGGGAAAAAAGCTAGGGGATGGGCAGCAGCGTCCCTCATTTTAACAACGATAGCTCTAACTGCGCTCGCCAACCCGCATGCCCAGCGTGGTGAGTATGGGCTAATCCCCCCACATGATAAGGAATTTTCTCTGTCTGTGGGGGAGGCCATGTTCAGCAGTGGACGTCGTACGGCTGAAATGATGAGGTTCAGATGCATTAAATACAAAGTGATTCATAATACGAGTACCATCCCCAAAGGGGCTTATTCTATAAACAAAAATTCCAGATTACTTCCTGAACGTTTTAAAATTAGCTCACTCTACATTCTATGACGTGAAGCTACGTTGGCTACAAGATTATAAGTTGCAACTTATATCTTCCGAGATACACGTCTCCGGTATGCTAATAAATGGAAAGTAAAGAAGATCCAGAAAGCTTCTATGTGTCGTTTTATTGTAACGGCCCAGAGTAATAACAGAGATAACCTGAGTAATATCATAGACCAACAACCAATGCTTTAAGATATTCGGGCCAATGTGAAAGTCGAATTGCATACAGTAGACAAACACTGTTTTTATGTCTAAGCTAACGGTACATTATAGAGCTAATGGAAATGAGTCTTAATAACTAGTTGCGTTGGTCCAGGTTGGCGTGTCATTGAGGTTTACAGTCCAGTGCATCTTAGAGTGAGAATATTCCTTGTTAGAAGTAGCATGACCGATGACCTGGGAAATTCGCTAAGGTATTTTCGGTAATGCACAAGAATGATCGTTTGCGTGACGTTTATTGACAACGTAACACATCTGAAAAATTAAGGCAGTGTTCAAAAGGCTGCGATATGTCATCTGAAATTGATTCCGGACATATTCACACGGTCAACTGATTCCAAACTAGGCATAGCCTGTACTATGGGTACCAGATACTGATATATATAATAGATAAATATTTAACACCCAGACACAGAACAAACATCTGTGTTTATCACACAAATGTATCGAAATTTGGGAACCAGAATTTATAGATATGACGTCATACCGTTTTATAAAGGTGTCTTAACTTTCCGGTTATTCAGTCCCTGAGAAAAATAGTTGCCAATTAGGTTTAGAATAAGCCCCTTTCAGAATAGTATACACATTATGAATCCAAATAAAATTGTATCTACATAAATGTCACACAATCATCTATGACAAGTATTTCTTAATAAAACGGAGATTTTATCATTGTTCAAATTCTGCATGTTTTGGAAACACAATAAAAACATTTATTATGCAAAATTAGTAACATAACTATACTAAAGATTACCTTTGCGTGACCATCGGTTGTTCTATTGTTAGGGGGAAGGTGTTAAATCAACGGCAAATACTTATAATTAGCTTTATTGCTTGCCCATTCAATTGTAAAATAAACTTGCAATTAATGCCCTTGCGATTCCAGTTTGTTCAATTGTTATGGCCAATATTGTGGTCTAGTTTTTTTTTAGCAAATTGTGCTATAATATGTCAGTTTACCAACAGAGCCTACAAAATTAAAGCTTTGACCCCCACACTATCCACTAAATTTCCTCTTAGTTTTGTACCGTTGTTCACTATTTTCGTTCAACAAGGTACAACTCTCCACTGATAACAAAAAAACCTTTTCAACTGGCACTACCATCAAACTCTACCGCAAAATTCCACTAACTCCTCGCAACTATCTTTTTTATACTGACTCGAATTCTCTTATTTATATGCGCATAGCGATCAATCATCGATGCTGGTTCTATATCTAACCAGCGGTTCTCTTGTTACAGACAGTGCAACACGGCTTCCCACACAGAGCATCAGCCCTCGCATGGGACCCCCTCCTCAGACTAGCTGCTTTGGGCACGGCGACGGGCGCGCTCAAGGTCTACGGCCGGCCTGGCGTGGAGCTATACGGACAACACAGCAATCCAGAAATCACCGTCACGCAGATTCGATTTATACCTGGTATGTTGAAGTGACGGTAGTGTATAAGTGTGTGAAAGTGTATATGTAAGAAAAGAGAGAGCGCTGAGATGACGACTGATACAGGGAAATCGAAGAAGAATACATGTGCCACCCCCCCCATAATTTGGAATAAGGGCAGGAAGATGATGTTGAACTGACGGTAGACGGGGCACACAGCCCGGAGAACCGACGGCCGTTGGGGCAGAAAGGTTCTACAGTGGGGACCAAGCACCGAAAACCCCAGCGTAGGAACAGCCTCTAGATGGAAAGATGACCTAATAAAGGTTGCTAACCGTTGATTGCAGGCCCCACAAGACAGGTCGCTCGGGACTATGGGGCAGGCTTATGTTCAGCAGTGGACGATGTTATTCCTTCTTTCTACTTTTAAACTTGGTAATAGTTACCAAAAATGACACTTATGGATGGGAGATCCATACAAAACGTCGTAATCTCTGAATTCCTTAAAAACTTTAAAAGTTTTCGTAAATCGCAAAGACAGCAATTTCAGTGGAATTGGACTTTGGAATCCTTGACATTGCTAAAAGATTTGATTATTCTTCAGAATTTTGTTATGTAATATTTAATCCGAACTTTGGACGTGAGTGTGAATCTACTTTTCAGAATTACTTAGATGTATTTCTTATGAATGTTATTGTTTTTATGGCATGTAATGTGGGGAAAATTAGTGGAATCCTACAATACTACGATGGAAGTTATGCGCTTCCGAAATCTCGTCTTTCATATCGGCTCACGCTCTCGCTAGTGGATAAAGATGATGGTAGATGGTAAAACGAAGATTGCTGAGGCGCATAACTTTAGTCGTAGTACTGTACCTACTTACCTGTGGGAATATAAGACGCATAAGTTATGATTTTCAACAAGCTGTACGCTGATTATGTTAATAGGGAAGGTTTCTTTATAAATTAAACGTCTAAGTAAATTATTCAATAAAAATGTTATTAAATATGATACAGGACCGGAAATTGTCAGAATTCCCCGTTGTTTTAGAACAGGACAAACTAATATCCAAAGTTTAGTGTTTGTTAATAATAATGTAAGATAACAGTTATCACGGCGAGTCTTTCATTTGAAACAAGGAGTGGCTGATAACGCACCTTCCACAAACAAATAGTATGAAACATTTCTATGACATCATCATCACAACAGGGTGCGTCCACTATTGAGAAAATCCTCCCACGTGGAGAGAGAGATGCTTGCTTGCTTGCTTGTCCTTCACTGATTATTTCTTGGTTATCCTGTATTAGGTCAGTGACCAAGTTTGAAGTATGGTGGCTCTTTAAAGTGCTTATGACCTTTTGGTGAAAGAATCAGTGTAGTGAAAGGATTAAAGTGCGCCTCTAAGAGGCTATTTTCGTGTATTTAGAATTAGAATTATTTATTTCAGTTAAAACAGCAAGCTTACAGTATATACCAAAGTGCCTACTGTCTAAAATTAAAACTTAAAAATACTCTTAGCGAATTAAATATTATACAAATTTTATCATTAAAAATGTCGACATGTTGGACCTCGTGTACATAGGCATTTAAAAGAGTGAGAGCTCTTAGCGTTGGCGCATTATGAGCGTGACGAGTTCGCGGTGTGTGGCAGGCGAACAGTTGATGTCGACGGCGGCCACAGCGCACGTAATTGTCAGGCACACATAGTGGCATCATGCTCAAAGCGGTCGGATTATTCACTTTGTTTCGCAGAATAAGACAATAGTGTACATGCCATATGTTCTAGATAGAAATCTTTTTTGTAAAATGCTTTCTTGTCAATAGAAGACCTTCAATCATAATCATACCCATCGTGGTGATATGGGAAAATTCCCCCCACATTGTAGCAAGCCTCGCCATCGCCTTAAAAATCTGTGGAGCAGGCCTATGTTCAGCAGAGGACATCCTACGGCCTCAATTAAGATCATGAATTGGTTTTTCATAGCACATGTGCGTGCTTTCATGTTGAGATGACTAACAGGTATAAAATTATTCCAGGCACAGGCAGACTAATATCGCTCTGCGACGACAACAGCCTGCACCTATGGGAGATCAACGAGAAGTCTCTCGTCGAGATCAAATCGCTCACATTCGAGGGCAAGAACAAGAAGGTGTCCGCAGTATGCGTGGAGTCATCTGGCAAGCACCTCCTGCTTGGAACGGAAGGCGGGAACCTGTACAGCTTGGAACTGACCTCGTTCAGTATTACCGAGGATGTGATATACCAGGAGGTTGTTATGCAGAAGTAAGAATTGCACACGAGTACACATTGTAATGAAAAAAAAATACGTAGTCCTGGCCCACACTAGGATTCCCTGTGTCATGGGTATCAGAAGCTACGAGTACCATTGGTACCACGACATCCAGAACTTAAACAAAAATTTGCAGATCATACAAACATTTGTCCCGCAGCGGGAATCAAACACCCCTTGCGCTACACCACCGTGGTTCAAGCGGTAACTACTACTAGGCAGATTTTAGTGCTGTCTAACAAGGTTAGCTTAGGATTTTATTATGAATGATTACGATAATTGTCTCATTCATAGTTTGCGGTTGAGGTTGTGCGTTGATTGTAAATCAGAATGATTTATTTATATTTGTCTGTGAATTCAGTAACAATAAATAATAATTTTACTCTTATGTTGGCTATAAAATACTGTTGATCGTAAATTCTCACGTCCCGTCTAGCGGATCACTTAAAAGTGAATAAATTCCAATTACGCACGATCAATAATTCATTGAAATGATACCTAAAATGAAGTTGGAATGGGCTTACTTCTACAACGTGATTCACTTTACTATCCTAAGGGGCGAAAGGAACTAATTCTACACCCAATTGACAGTAAAGTATGTTCTAAGACTTTTGGAAATTTATTTTTCATTGAAAAAATGAGCTATTTTGTGGTTAAATCAGTTCAAGCTCAATTATTCAGCTGTTTTAGGTACCTGTCTTGATGTTGAACTTTTCGTAGTTTAATAATTAGTTTTTAACATGATGAAAAGACTAATAACAGAGACTAATACGAGAAAAAAAAACGTTTCGCTTGTGTACAACTGTACCATACCAATTTATGTTTCCAGCTGCCCAGAAGATTTCAAAGTGAACCCCGGCGCGGTCGAAGCTGTCTGCGAACACCCTAAAACCCCAAGTAGACTGCTGATCGGATACAACAGAGGACTTGTAGTTCTGTGGGACCGAGGCACCTCAGCGCCCACACACACCTTCGTGTCCAACCAACAGCTGGAAAGCTTGTGTTGGAATGACGAGGGTATGTACTATGCCTGGAACTTCTAAGTCATCAATGATTAATTGTACACCAAAACAGAAAATTTAACTGAAATCCACTGTACAAGAGGCGGTCTTATCGCTAACAAGTCCGCGAGTTCTCACTTCTTACTTTTCGAACGTGAAAAGTGAATAGATTACTCACTGACATTGCAGATTACGGCCTCTGGCCTCTGTTCCCTGCGACTAGAAGGATGAGAAATTGATTTTTGTCCACTTCCTTCAAACCAGAGCGCCAGTCCCGCATCGTAGCATTAACTGGTTTGGTGCAGTTAATGCTGAGGAGGGACCTTAGGGACCTTTTTGGCCCCATGTAACAAACACTTCTGTTTTTATTTTTAAAACTTATCAATTTTTATGTTTATACCTACATAGTACCTACATACTTTATGCGATAGTAGCTTCCACACGCGGCTTCGCTCGCGTGGTAACTTCATAAAAAATAGCTTATAGATATGATATTCTAGGTAAAGAACTTCATCTATTCCAAGTCCCAACAAAATTGGTTAAGCCGTTACGGCGTGATTGAACAACGACCATCCAAACATCCTCACAAACTTTCGCATTTATAATATTAGTAGGATGCTGTTGGAGACAAATAAATGCTCTTTGTTCTTGTTTCACTCAATAATTCTTCTTTGCAGGCGAACACTTCACATCGTCACACAACGACGGCTCCTACGTGACGTGGGAAGTAGCCGGGGCTGCCAGCGACCGGCCTCTCAAAGAGCCAGTGACACCATACGGACCCTACCCTTGCAAGGCCATCTCCAAGATACTGAATCGAACTAGCATTGATGGAGAGGAAATCACTATATTTGCTGGTGAGTGAGAGAGTATACACTGTAATTCATAATATGTATTCTCTGCCCAAAGGGGCTTATTCTACACCCAGTTGGCCATAAAGTTTGTTCTACGACTTTAGTACCTACATTCGTCATTTTTCATTGAAATAAACTGTGTTCAAATTCTGCTGTTTCGGGGTCAGTAACCTACATTTATTTACGGCTGAAAACACAAAATCAATCTGATGTTCTGAGCGCCGAGCGCGCGCGATTTTATGATTTCTTCCGTATCTGAAAGTAAATGTCCCTCGGATATCTTCGATAATCTGAGCGCCTGGATATTTAAAAGGATGTCTAATATCCTTGGGTCACACAGTCTTGAAAATATGTTCTTTTTATTTTTTATTTCAGGTGGCATGCCCCGTTCATCGTACTCGGACAAGTACACAGTGACGGTGCAACAGGGCGAGAAGCACGTGGCCTTCGACTTCACCAGCCGAGTTATAGACTTCTTCACTTCCACCCCCGTGCCGCCAGATGGCGTACCGCTGCAGGAGGAGAGGCCAGAAACTCCCGCACAGCTGCAGATTCACACTGTGAACCAAGTGGCTGCGGCTTTGGTAATTTATACGTTTGAGGGCGATCTCTACACTAATTTAGATTTGTTATACACGTAGCACAGTATATTTCTCCCATCACAGATAGATATGATAAACATTCTAATAATTTGGTGTTTAAAAGCGGGCGGCCTAATCACTAGTGATGTGACTAACACGACTGATGCCAATCTATAGAATCGCCACACATTCATGATTTTTCTATCCTTGTCCCTCGCTATACGGGGTCGGCACATATTTTCTTCTTCCACTCTCTTTGTTAACCGTAATCTCAGAACTTACTCCTTTCTCACTCATGTCATCTTATAAACAATCTATCCAGCTAAGATTTTTATAATGTGCCAAAAATTTCAATTCGTATATACGACTTCCCCTGGATACGGGAATGCACTAGCCAACTGCGAAGTCGAAGTCAACTTACTCGTCATGTCGAAAATCTTTTCGATGTCTGTCGCCTCGGAGTATTGTTAAAAAAAATTGGCATGATATAAAAAGCACAGTATTTTCAATTAGTGTAGTTTATCATTAAAAAAACAAATAACCTATTTTAATAACCACCCAGCCTGACTCTACTCTTTTATCTCGATATTAATCCTCCTCTGGTGTACTCGATTTCCATTCTTGTCATTCCATACATCGCATCTCGACATTCGTATCTCCGCAGAAAAGACTTTCAAAATTCATGTTCCTTTGCAGGTGGTATTAGCGGAAGAAGAGTTGGTCGTAATAGATCTATGCGATTCAAAATGGCGGCCTTTGCGGCTTCCTTACTTAGTGTCCATTCACGCGTCAGCAGTCACCACCGCCCAACTGGTCGATAATGTGGCCGACAATGTTTACGACAATATTATTGCTGCCGGTAAGTAATGATCATCATCGTCGAACGAACAGCTGAACTAATTTTAGACACGCATAAAAGCAGTGAAGAGCATTAAAGGCTACTTTTGACTGCCCAGAAGGAAGGATTTGTTTTTTAGTCACCTCGCGATAAAAGTTGCCGGCAAAAGCGAATGGTTTAAGTGATTTAACTTGCCTCTGACTACCACCCTAGCGGAGTGCCTACTTAGCAAAACCAAAATAATATCTATGTAGATCTTAGTCTTAAACCAAATTTGAGGTGCGTGCGTGATGCCTCTGGTATTGCTAGCGTCCATACGCTGCCACTGCCACCACCACTGCCACTTTAGTTGTATAAAAAATCATTTTTTTCCACAGGACAACAGCAAACAGAGAATGTATACTCTGCGAGTCCCTGGCCCATATCCGGCGGTATTGTGGAGTCACCCGAAACTTCAGAGCGGCAGCTTTTGCTGACCGGTCACGAAGACGGCTCGGTTCGCTTCTGGGACGTCACTGGTGTTGCGATGACGCCTCTCTACAGATACACCACCTCTCAACTTTTCAGGTACTAAAATACCCGTCAAAAGTTGGTATTGATACAAATACTAATGGTTAAAATACCAGTTAAAACATACAACATATGCATATCAATACTTATTGTGACTTATTTCCGAAACGACTTCAAGTTTGAGGAAAGGGAGTTGTTGCCTCTAAAATTTTGCATTTTGGCGCTACATGCTTTTTATGAGTCGAATATACGAGTACTTACTGTAATGTTCTATCAATAAACCTCAGTTGGGGTTACACATTGTTTTATTATAACGGTTGCGCTAAGTTACAACTGCTCGCTTTGCTCGCCATTGCTGCCATAGTATTAATCAATATTATTGACATAACTAGTTGTTGTGGTACCTAAATAGTGCTCTTTTTTTTTGCTGAGGAATCAAATGGTGTTTATTTCAATAAAACACTAGGATCACTTTGAAACGTCTTAGAAACTAGGTAATGCTATGCATGTTCCTCGCGACCAAGCCTAGAAGAATCAGGCAACAAACACGGCTTGGTAACTAGCATTTTTTTCGAGGATCCCTTTTTGTCCAAATGGAATGAAGTGCTTCAGTGTGTATCGATACACATCGCGTAAATAATGCCTTACATTACATGGTTTTGCATTTTATGTCTATGACGAAATTACCTTACAGTCTATTATCTAAGTATGTGTATTTATATAAAATGTTTATAACTTTGTCGTGCAGTCTTTCCCTTTTCCATAATCACTCACGAACTTTATCCGCTAAATAAAACTTTGATTAGACTGCCTAGAAAAGGACAGGGCGAGAGTTATCGAGCCGATAAAATTTGCGAGTGATAGCGAAAAAGAAGGAAATATAATAATTAAGCTATTTGTCTTATGCTTGTCGCTTTCGAAGTGGGCTGAAAAGATCGTCTCCGAGGTAAAATAAATAAGATAAATATTGTATAGCACTGCATTAGCATTATCAAATTGTGTTTTTATTTATTTATAATGCAAGCCGAAATGTATATGCAATAACTAAATATGCTTTTTAAACCGCTTCGAAAAATTGTGTTGTAGTTTATGATAAATACCCGTGAGAATAAAATAGACTTAACCGCACGCTCGCAGCTTTATTATCTCTGGCACAAAAACTATACTTCATCATCTCCCTGCCCTTATCCCACTTCATGTGGGGTCGGCACAACATGTTTTCCTCTTCCACTCCCCTCTATCAGCCGTCATATCAGTATTCACTCCTTTCTTACTCATGTCATCTTTCACACAGTCTATCCATCTTTTCTTTGGTCTACCTCTTCCCTTATATCCTTCCACATTCATATTTAACGCTCTTCTAGTCACATGACATTCTTCCCTCCGCATGACATGCCCATACCACGCTAACCTTTTGCTCTTCAACTTCTCAGTCACTGGCGCTACTTTCAAACTTCCTCTGATGTACTCATTCCGTATCTTGTCCATTCTAGTCACTCCACACATCCATCTCAACATTCTCATTTCCGCAGCATGCACTCTTCTTTCATCCGTCCCTTTGGTTGTCCAACACTCAGATCCATACAGTACGACAGGTCTTATGATCGTTTTGTAAATTTTCCCCTTAAGTTTAACGGGGATTCTTGCACAAAAATTATACGTTATTTTAAATTTTTGCTTTTGTAAATACAAAATTTGTAAGTTTTAGACTAGAACGTAACTTGTCGAATTAGTATAGTCGCACTGCAAGTACACTGCCCGCGGCTTCGCTCGCAAGGTACCTTGAATGCTTGTCGTGTCACTGATTCTTTCTTGGTTATCCTGAATTATGTCAGTGACCAGGTTGAGGTATGGTGGTGAAAAGGGCCTATGACCGGCGAAAGAATCAGTATAGTGCAAGGATTAAAGGGCCAAGGTACCGGAGAAGTAGCCTATGCCCTTCCTTAGGGCATAGGCTACGACTGGCCTCATAGCTCAGTTGGTAGTAACTCTGCCTTCTGCGCTAGAGGTCGCGGGTTCGATTCCCGCACTGGACAAACATTTGTGACTAACACAGATGTTTGTTCTGTGTCTGGGTGTTAAATATATATCTATTATGTATATCAGTCTCTGGTACCCATAGTACAGGCTATGCCTAGTTTGGGATCAGTTGACCGTGTGTGATATGTCCGGAATATTTATTTATTTATTTATAGGGCATAGCATCTCTTTTAGACAAATCTTGTCCAGAACAAAATGAACACAACGAAAAAGAAATTACAGATCCAGCCTTTCTCAAGTGATGCTCCGTCATACAAGAGGCAATCAATTTTTATTTATATATTTTTTTTTTTACAAAATAGGCTAACGTTTGACCACAATCTCACCTGATGTTAAGTAATGATGTGGTCTACGGTGTATAGATTAGGGCCATAATATATAAGCCCATAATTTATATCTCTTGCACGAATCGCACACATCTTCGTCTTGCATCGGAAACATGTTCAATAAATCTTAGTTTGAAATGTCTTATCATACAATTTAACAATCTGCTCTATTACAGCGGTGAAGAAATCGGCGAAAACAACGACAGTCAGACAGACGACGAAGAATGGCCGCCGTTTAGAAGAGTCGGCACTTTCGACCCCTACAGCGATGACCCCAGGCTCGCTGTCAAAAGGGTAAGTTTTCTCTTTTAGTAGGACTTATAGTAGGTCTAGCCATATCCAAATCTGAAAGGGGATATTCGACCTAAACTTTCCCTTTCAACTCTTTAAATTACAGAGTCGAGTGATGAATTAGATTTTCAGATATATTCGATGTTCATAAGTGCTAAATCTGTGGAAACTTATAATTGGCCATCAGTGCACATGTAGTATCACTACTGCATGGTTTGTTTAATTAATTATCTAATGTGTCCACCTAGCTGTAAGTTTTCCAAAAATATCTAAAATAAAATAAAATAAATAAGATTATTAAATAAATTACAAGATCTCATAAGCAAAGTTGTAACCAATTTTGCAAAGCTTGAATACTTTTTTTTTTATAGTAGAATCGGCAATTACTTCCCTCCCACTGAGCTTACACCTCGTCCCACGCGTATGTGCCTACATGTACACAAACGCAGGCTGATCCAACTATAAAGCATCTGTAGTTCGGCTCATGTAGTAGGCTACGCTTTACACATTTTCAAGAGAGTATACGGGGTGCGCTTGTATTTACTATTGACTGGCTTATATTTGACTGGCCTCATAGCTCAGTTGGTAGTAACTCTGCCTTCTGCGCTAGACAAACATTTGTGACTAACGCAGATGTTTGTTCTGTGTTCTGGGTGTTAAATATATATCTATTGTGTATATCAGTCTCTGGTACCCATAGTACAGGCTATGCCTAGTTTGGGATCAGTTGACCGTGTGTGATATTATGTCCGGAATATTTATTATTTTTATTTTATTTTTACTATGCAATAGACCATAAGTCGTTTAATAGCCAATATTTTTTGGTACAGGTAATCCTGTGCCCGTTGTCCGGTATGCTGACAATCGGAGGCGCAGCAGGACACATCGTCATTGCCAGTCTGAAGACCACGCCCAATACTGCTGAAGTCAAGGTACACTTTATTACCTAGGTTTAAAGAAATTTATTCTCAAAAAGATTACAATCACTTACATGAGAATAATTATTTAGCTTATAGTAATAAATGATAATAGTAGTATAAGTAGTTAGTCGTTCGCGTACGCGTACGCAGATACCTACTAGTTTCCTACTAGTTTCCGCCCGTGGCTTCACTCGCGTGATACCCAGACGGAATGCCTAGCTCAGTTTCCAGCTCTTTAACAATATCCATGCAAAAACATGTTGACCCATAACTCCGTTGCTGAAAAAACACAAGCAAACAAATACACCTTCGCATGTGTAATATTAGTTAGGATTTTGCAACAAACCATACCTTACTCTGCTTTGGTCAAGGTGCACTTTATTACAATATTTTTATGGTTCAAATTGTGTAAATTTTCAGTATATTTTCGTAAGAGCACGTCTGACACTGCTGAAGTCAGGGTATACCTTATTACGATAAGCCTAAGATTTACTTTATCTTCTCCTCTAAGTGTTACATTGTATTGTGTATTTTCCGAATAAAATAAAAAAGAGATTTGTTTGATTTTGCAGTCTGTTTCGGTAAACATCGTATCGGATCGCGACGGCTTCGTGTGGAAGGGTCACGACCAACTGACGCTGAGGTCTGGATCGCTCACATTCCCGCAAGGTTATCAGGTAATCTTAGCTGTTTTGTCTCGACTCTGATTGTCTGGGGAAGTACTACCAATGTTTGTCAACATGAGCATTTGACAAACATTGACAACATTAAATATGAAATGTATTATTTTTACAGGCGACATCTGTAGTGCAACTGCAGCCGCCAGCGGCGGTGACGTCACTGGGCGCGCAGTGGGAATGGGGCGTGGTTTGCGCGGGCACCGCCCACGGGCTTGCGCTATTGGACGCCGTGCGAGCAGCCCCGCTCACACACAAATGCACCCTCAACCCGCACGGTAAGTTAATTGCATAAAATCTGTAAAAATACTTTATCATCAGCACCCACACTTCACTCACTGCTGGGAAAAGGCCGTTTTTTTTTTCGTGCCATCCATCACAACCTAGTCAGCGCTAGTCTTGTCTAAAATAAAACTCCGTAGCCAGAATTGGCCACTGGCTTATGTGAATTTACATTACAAGGCACTGAGGAGGATCCAACGTCAATCCAGTCCCTAAGGGCCGGCTTTTAACTAAATATATACAAGGACTGAGTACTGCCAAAGTAGACCCCGCAGAGCTTTGTAGAGTGGCTATGAAGCCATTTGTCCCTTTTACACATTCATAGACTGGCAATTATTATAGGGTAACCTTCTCTCCCTATAGCTATCACTTAGTCTCCCTGTAAAGAGATCGCTCTATTTTAGCACGGAAGTGCATCTGCCAACTTCTTTGCGCAGGCATACATTTCGCTGACACGGCACGATGAAAATGCCACGACGTCGTTCCATGGGTTGTCAGTGCTCAGAATTTTATCCCATAGTTATTGGTAGTTGCATCTAATTCTAATTCTAATCGGGGGTGGTTAGACCTGCACTGACTTCCCGCTGTGGGGTGTTTTGTGCATTGTCCCCCTATGCTAACCCTACCCCAGCCAGCCCAGCTCCTTAAAATAGCGAAGCAGGACTTTGGGTCGTTGGTAACATTCTCTCCCTGTATGCGGCGGTGTCTGGGAGCCGCTTCCGATCACGGCCCGCAGACCCGATGTGGTCCTGGCCTCTTCCGTGGCTGCACAGTGCAAAATTACGTGTTCTACTGTTTCGTCTCCCTGTAGGCAGCCCCGACATAATCCGCTGTCAGTAGCCCCTGTCAGTGGTAGTTGCATTAAACTAGACTTTATTTTCAGATCATTCCGGCGCTGGTGACACGCCAATTTCTCGAAGGAAATCCTTCAAGAAATCCCTGAGGGAATCCTTCAGGCGGCTGCGGAAAGGCAGGTCGCAGCGACGACAAACCACCACGGCCAGTCCCACTTCGCCCACACAAGTAAGTATCCTACACTGCGTTGTTCGGTTCGATGTCGCCATTTGGCCTCAAAACTCATACATATTCTCAGAGCAGAACTCGTTCAGTAGAGTTAGCCGAACCACATACATACAAACATTACAAAGAAATACATAATTTCATCTTGCTTTTCCCCAGCCCGCCAAAAAGCCTGTAGACAAAGCGATATCGGAAGCGGATGCGGAAGTGAAACCGATCGAGCGCGCGGTCGAAGCGCGTTCCACTGACGATGCCTTCGGATCAATGGTGCGATGCCTCTACTTCGCCAGAACTTTCCTTATTAACAGTATGTATAGTACTTATTATTCATCATCATCATCATTTCAGCCACAGCCTCCCCCATTTATTCGAAATTCGAAAGAGACCGATCTTTGCCTAACCTCAGATACGCCTAACGGATCAAATACGTAGTCTTTCTGTCTAGTGGAGGGCGTTCTATACTCTGTGCACTGGTGCGTGGTACTCTAGAGACTTCTGTACTCCGAGCTATGTGCCCCGTTGACTGCCACTTCAACTTTCTCATCCTCTAGGCTATGTCGGTGACTTTAGTTTGTCTATGAATCCCCATGTTTGATTCGATCTCGTTGAGAAACACTATTGTACTTATTGTTGCTTGTCTACAATTATAAACTCTCAACAGTGGTGCTGTGTAAGACAGCACACCTATGGCCTCTGTGCACCATAACCAACAATATTTTTTGATTGACTTTTTATGGTGGGCGAAAACCTTTATCATGCCAATTATATGGCAGGGATAGATTTCTGTCATTATTTTCATTTAATTTTTTTTCATTTATTCATTCATCATAACAATTTTTACATCGTGTCTGAAATATAAACTTACTTCTAATTCTATTACTTATTAACTTACTTCTATTGTGTTAAGACCCATCACAACTCCGAAGTCCAATTCTGGCCATAGGCTTTCCGATTTCTGCCTGCTCCATCAACCATAAAAACAACTAATTTTATTTTATTTTATATATAAAATTTAAGTGACTCTTTCGTTTGTAAATACAATTGGGTTTTATGTTATTTTCTCTGATTTGGCTTATCTGGCGAAACGGACCCCAATGATCTCAAAGCTACAGGTAGGTTAATGTTATATTGAATAATATGGCATTTTCTATTTCATTTCTATATTTATTTGTCTGTGTTCTTGATCTAAGATAGTTACCATGGCAACGGTGCTGCATTCAATGGGAATATTTTTACCGTGGTTGTTACTGATCGTTGATCTTAAGTAGATTAATATTGATAATGGCAGTATTCCTACATATTTTAAGGCCACTTCTTAGTACTACTGAGCCTTGTACTATTGAGCAAAGCCTGTTATAAAGGGAACTCTCATACAGGCTTTATAAAGACAACTCTAGAAAAACTGAAACAGTGCATTTAGACAATGATTGATGATTCTAGAAATGTTGTGGCTGAAAATAATTAGTCATATTATTGAAGCTTTCTTAATTACTATTCATGGAAAGTCTGGAACATAAACACCTAGTAAAAAAAATACAAGTGAAAAAAACGCCAATATGAAGTTATAATCATCATGCTTGCTTGTCGTGTCACTGATTATTTCTTGGTCACCTGTTTTAGGTCAAGTGACCAGATGAGGTAAGGTGGCCCGGGAAAGGGCCTATGACCGTCGGTGACGAATCAGTGTAGTTAAAGGATTAAAGTGCGCCTCTTTGAGGCTCTGTTAATAATTAACATTGCTTTCTGACAAAGAGTTATTATAAACCTGTATTAGATGGCATATCGCATGCCATTTGAACACGGCTTGAACTTGTATGAATCATCTAGAATAGATGCGATGAGGTTTTAGTTAGTTACCTTTGTCTTCAGTATTCGGAAGCTGTCTTTTTAAACCCTGTATATTGTTTATATTGAAACCATAGATAGAACTAAGTTATTTTTCTGGATTATAGACGACAAACAGGCTGATGATGCATCCGATCGTGAGTTATGTTCGTTGTGATTGGCTTAGTCCCCCCTTTTCATTGTAGCCCTATTCTCCTAGTCGTAGAGTAGACTCACCGAACTGCACAACAGTCGCAAAAGTTTTAAAGAAGTAGTGCTAGTTTTTTTTAATAAATTGTATGAATAACTAGCTTTAGCTCGCGTGGTACCTACATAAAAACTATATGCTTGCCTATTTTTGCCTATATGCTAATTCAGACTATAATCTATCTCTGTACCAAATTTCAACCAAATCCGTTCTGCCGTTTAGCCATTATTGAACCACAAACATCCAAACATCCTCACAAACTTTCGCATTTATAATATTAGTAGGATAGGATTAAGTATTACGAACTTTTCAATTCTGGTAGCACCACAGGTCATGAGTATACAAACTTTGTCGTTTTGTGACTGTAGAGTGCTTAAAATGGTGACCCCAAGTATTTTTATTTCATCAGCATGCAAACAAGTACAGCATAATGGCAGCTAGTGCATTGCATTATTGTTATGTAGAAAACCTGCCTGGTACATTTTGTGCTAGCTGTATGCTCAACGCCTTAGATTTTAGAAATATATTGTTTCTTTAATTATTATTACAGCTAAATTAGGATAGGAGCTGACAGAATAGAAGCTTAAAACATCTCAACTTGCACTAATGTATTCGCCTTCACAATCCCCAACTTGCTTAACTAGAGCTCATTGCAATAACTAGAAGACTTAAAAGATCGTAGCGTAATTGGTTTCTACTTTTCCTTAGTAACGGTTGAGCAATGTTGGGCATGTGGGAGATACTTCGAGTTTCGAAGGATTTTTATACTCGAAAAATTTATCTTTGTTGTTACACGTGCTCAAAACGTTAAAAAGAAACATCGTGAGGAAATCCGTGGCTTAGTCAGCTCCGCACGTTTTGACCATGCTTTTCCTATGGATAAGGCTGACTAGGCTAAGAGGATGGTATAGGTGCTGGGCAAGCCTACTCCATCTTAAGGTGAGGGTTAAATTGTTTTATGTTTTTGAACTGTTTTTTCTCAATAACCGCAAAACGCACAGTTTTGATTTTTATTACAAAGATAACTTGAGCATTTTATTTACCTAAATCCAAGACAGAAACGCGATTGGTTAAACTTTTCTCGATAGATTTATTTTTTAATGTTCGGTCCTATTCAACAGTTTTTTCGAAAATACTCAGAAACTATCAATCATAAATAACTTTTTTTTAAATATTGTGTTAGACAATAGCATTGGATACCTAAATCCAAGACACTTTTTTTAAAGAATACTTCGTTTTTAAGATAATCGATATTTTCTTATATGTCGATTAATTTCGAGCTCCTTCTAACGCTTGCTATCTCTTTCCGCATTCAATTATAGTACGTAGCGATGTCACTTTCTTCACTCCGCCCACTCGACAGTTTATTATGATTCTCATAGCGCCTTATCATGTCCCAGGCACTACAGCTACTAAGTGATTAAAAAGTTCCACCTGACGCTGTATAAATAATCTAGAATAGATTTAAAAAGGCCTTACTTTTTTTTTAAGTAACGTTGTATACAGAAATTAGCTATTAATATTTTCTCTTTTATTTCCAGCACAAATGAGCGTGCCTACGTTATGGGCGGGTACCAACAACGGCACTGTGTTCGCGTTCACACTCAACATACCCAATAGCAACAAGAGGAAAGACGAGCCCGTAAGTAATGATTCCTAGGACAAACAACTGTGGACTTCATCAGAATTAATACGAATTAAACCTTTCAATCTTTCAAAGATTAATTTAAACTAATGAAAAAAAAATTAAAAGCATGCACGTAAAAAAACTAGTCTAGTGAATTATCATAAATCTATACTTATATTAATATTCAATGGATTAATAAAAGGCTTTAATAATAATAATAAACCTTTCAAACTTTATTTATTTAAACTTGTTGGCCTTGTCCACAGGAAAAACATTGTCAACACTTTGACAATGTCAATTTTGACTCCTCATAGCTCAGTTGATAGTAAATATTTAAATTTTTAAATAAAGTTGCCCGTGTGTTATATGTTCAGAATATTAAAAAAAAATACATACGCGAGCCACGTTACCCACGATGTTGCCCTTCATTAGAATAAGAATTATTTATTTCAGTTAAAACAGCAAGCTTACAGTATATACCAAAGTGCCTACTGTCTAAAATTCAAACTAAAATATACTCTTAGCGAATTAAATATTTTACAAATGTTATCATTAAAGATGTCGACATGTTGGACCTCGTGTACATAGGCATTCAAAATAGTGAGAGCTCTTAGCGTTGGCGCATTATGAGCGTGACAAGTTCGCGTTCATAGTCATATTCATATTATTTATTCACCTTTGGAACACTGGGAACACTTGGTTTTGTTATTTACATCAAATATTAGCGGCTGTAGATAGGCCTTGTCAATATGTTGTAATCTTAATAATAATTGCCAATAAAACATGTCATTATAAATCAGTACAATCTGCTGGTTTTTTTTTTGTAGGTGACCTGCCAACTCGCGAAAGAAATTCAGCTCAAGCATAGAGCACCAGTCATAGGAATTACCATTTTGGATGGCGCTTCAGTTCCTCTACCAGACCCATTAGAGGTAAGTTATATTTTCATAGTTTTCGTTGCTACAGTCTTGTCAAGTCAAGGTAGATCTAGGTAGATTGATCTCTCGCTTATCTTATTATAAATGATTTTTCTTAGATTTGACGTTTTTCACAGCCACCATTTCAAAAAGTTTTTAAAGTAATCATTTATTAAAAAACTTCGAATTAATCCTTTTTTTTTTAATTCGGGTAATCGATTTCTATTTTAATATCTGATATCCATTTTTTATTTTCATTAGGATTTCTTTAGTTTTTCCAAAATTATTATTTTTATGAGTTGGACGACGCAGTGTTGGTATGCACCCCACCCGATGGACCGACGACATTGTGAAGGTTGCGGGAAGTCGGCTCAAGACCGTTCGTCGTGGCACACTTTGGGGTGGACTTCATCAGCCTGATGATGATGATTCTTAAGCTTTGAGTGTTACTTCGAGGCGCACGCGCGGTTTATTGTTCGGTACGGTCTGAATGTAGACGTTTGTGTGCGCAGGTGGAACGCGGCGTGGCGCCGCTGCCGGAGCCGGGCACGCACCGCGTCGTCATCACGTCCGAGGAGCAGTTCAAGGTGTTCACGCTGCCCTCGCTGAAGCCGCACAACAAGTACAAGCTCACCGCGCACGAGGGCGCTAGGGTACGTACTATTTACTGCACCTTTTTTTTATACAACTAAGGTGGCAAACATGCATACGGCCCACCTGTTGGTAAGCGGTTACCGTGGCCTATAAGCGATTGCAATACCAGAGGCATTCGGCATCGGGTTCGGGGATATCAAATCCCATCTAACTTTGCAGGTCCGAAGAACGGCGTTCGCCTGGTTCGAATGCGGCGCCGGTGCGGAAAAACACCGGGAGTGGTGCCTCCTCTGCCTCACCAACCTCGGCGACTGCCTCGTGCTGAGCCCGGAACTGCGGCGGCAGATCAACGCGGCCGCTGTTAGGAAGGAAGATATCAAGTATGTAATTTACTTATACCCTCTGAGATCGCCATCGTTATGTCAAACACAATAATGCACGAAAGATAAATCCTTTCACCACACTGGTCCTTTTCCAAACGGTCATTGGCTCTTTTGAGGGTTCAACTTGTGAAAGTGGTTCAAGAAGTGGCAGTGAGCAGGCCGACAACCGTTGACGTTTCTCGAATGGCGACCACAAACCGGGCGACACAGTGTTAGAAGGCCCCCCCACCCGATGGACCGACGACATTGTTAAAGTTGCGGGAAGTCGGTGGATGGAAAAAGCTCTAGTCCGTTCGTTATGGAACTCTAGGGGAAGCCTTTGTTCAGCAGTGGACTTCTAGGCTGATGATGACCAACGATCATTGTCCCTTTTCAACGCTACCATAATTTAATTTAGTCACTACATACAATACATGTCATATCTACTACGATATTTTAAAATACACATGCTTATCATTTTGAGAAATTGTGAAAAACATTTCGAACCGCTCAAATCACAAAGTGTCTTCTTTCTTGTACAGCGGGATTTCTAGTTTATGCTTCTCGAAGCGAGGCGAAGCTCTCTACCTTCACTCTTCATCCGAACTACAGCGGATTTCACTCGCAGCGAACAAGGTACTTTATAAGAATATTAGCAGATTTCCATGCATGTCACGTGTAAATTAGCCCTACACCCCGATGAACCGACGACAACGAGAATATTGCGTAGGCAGACCGTTTTTGGTAAAATCAGGTCGCGAAGCAGAAAGTGTTTCGTAAGGTATAATAAAAAAATCAAATTTAGAATTAAATTCTTCACTAAACTTCAGCTAAACTTGTACTGCCGTCGGCGTATCGTTAATCTTTGAACAACTAATAAGTTTTATTTAATTGCAAGATTTCTTGTATATTTTTTTGTATTGCAAAGCTTCCGCTAATATTTTATTGTGTTTTCAGGTAACGATCGCGCAATGCCATATCATTCTCTCGCCGTGGGCGGCGGCACTTCGAGGGCCCGCGGACGAAACGCCATTGACTAATGGCGAACATAAGGTTTGTTAATATACTATTTAAAATGATTTATCACAAATAAAAATACTATTGAGATTTGATTATTTTCAAATGTGGTATTGTTGTAGCTGAAACCCTGAGAAAGGACATGACCTACTTTTTAATATACGGATACCGCGCGAGCGAAGTTGCGGGCAGTCGCTAATAGTAATATTACGGAACAAAACATCGAATATATTTAAAAGGGAAGGGGAAGGAAAGGGATCGCGCGAGTCGAGCGAGCGAAGCGAGCCGCGGTAGAAACGTGGTAATCATTAGACTTACTGTTAAATTGTAAATTAATACAGTTAAAAGCTGCTTCACTTCTGGCGCCTAGTTCAGTCATCACGTTCGCGGCAAAAACTCTGCCCATCTAAACGAGGCTACAATTTGCAGGAAGAAGCGACAGAGGCGCCACACGACGTGACAGCGGCATCCGCCGACATCACGGTAGACTCCGTGAGGGATCACACCAACGCCACGCCTGAGGCGCCCCCGGAGCTCAACATCAACTTACAGGTGAATTTAAGTTCAAAGTCTTCATTAAAGTCATAGTTTTATGGATGCCTTTTTAAATTTGGCGCTTTTGCGAATTTTGCAGTACTTTCTTTTAAACCGGCCCGTACTTAAACTAAACTTAAACTTTAAGATTTTGTTCAGGCGGTAAAATAGTGCTGACTTAAAGGACAACATCTTGAGGAAACTAGTTATTCTTCGCGGCGATGTTTCGCATGCAACCTGTCACGTATGGAATGCACCGTACTGCAAAATCGGTACATGTGCTAAATGCGTACATGTACTAAATGGGATCTTTTGCCTCTGACTAACCCCTCGGACATCTTTGAGATCTGTGTGCCTGGAGATCTAATATTTTCATATCAAAATGTTTGTTGTTAGAACACGCAAGTGAACACCAGCTCGATGGTGGTAAAGACGACAACCCGGACGACGGTCAACGAGAGCAGTGCCGACGGTGGTGGCGCCACCACCACCACCACCACTACCACCAGCAACGCTGCTAGTGAGAACAGTACGTATATCTAACCAAAGCAGTTACGTCCCTATGTAAATAGGCAGTGGACAGTCACACACATAGTCCTTACCTTAGACTAGGATTCTTCCCTATCGTGGGAAACATAAATTACAGTAAACATCGTAATTAAATGATGATTGGACGAAGTTTCAATTTATTTATGAATGAAGACTACTAAATTTTTATCAGATATAACTATAACCCTAAAATTTCACAGCATATGTTTTTTTCTTCAAAATCTTGTATCATAAATAAAATGTTCCAAAAAAAAATTGGATCCAAAGACTTTGTCTGTCTGCCAGCGGCTAGTCTAACGAAACTAATGAACGGATCTTCATGAAACTTTATTTTAAAATGTTAGCAATTATGATCTAAATTGTTACATCACGGTACAGCCCCTTGACAGGGAGATGGGTTCGAAAATTGCATGATTGCAATATGTTGCTTAAAGCATTGTTTTATTATTTTGTATGGTACATAATTTATCAACATAAAATTAAAGCTACTAGAACTCTAGTAGCTTTATTTTTTTATCTTTTTTATAGATTTGTGAGAACTTTCAGTACATTCTAAGTTCGGTGCTATTGTGTAAGCGGAATGGCTATGAAGTTCGTGACTGATGATTATTTAAACAATCTAAACAATGCCCAAAACGTTTCAAACTTTAAAGAGAAAACTGCACGATCTTCCTTTTCATAATTGACGCATTTTGGATGTCGCTAAGATGGATAAAATTATCCTCAAAATTACGAATTACATTCCCATTTCGTTTACGCAATCATCATCACAGCCGTAAGACGCCCACTGCTGAATATAGGCCTCCCCCATAGATTACCAAAATCAATCATTAGAAGGGATTTGCCCAGCACTGCTGATTTAGATTGTTTCTTGAGAATATTTTTCTCGCACATTAAAAATATGTTCTGAAAGTTCCTGCAATTATAAACCTTTGAATTCAAAAGATTGTAATCTCGCTTCATATACCCCAATTTATATGTTTACCGTTTGTTTGTTTGTATGTTTGACGGGCGCTTTATGTTTTGTTCGTAGTCTTAGAGCACAGTCGCGAGGAAGGAGTCATCACGCGCATTGAGGTATCCGACACTTTGCTTTAAACCTTATTATCATAAAATTAGAGTTGAATGTTGTTTGACCAAGTAAGTAATACAAAGTTAAAGAAATTGATGACAATAGATATTATTAGGGTTAGCTCAGACGGATGGAGTGGCGGCGACTTATTCCCTAAACAATATAAACTCAACCTTATATACTTCGTAATACGTCTGAAATCACAAAACCCTTCAGATCTTTAAATGACAAAAGTGCCTAAGAATACTGATATTTCTATTTACAGGACGATACAGTACATAATTACGAGTTTTTCTACTATGTACAATACAACTTATAAAGTAAGGAACATGAGTGACTTTGTCAAACAACATTGCATGAAAACTTCCCCTTTAACTATACTTTTGCAATAAAAAACCCTTTTGAATTATAGATTATTTATACAACTTTCCAATATTCAGCTGGATATTTCTATACAAGCTTTCTTTGCCTTATCAAGTGACTAAAACATTTACTAATTTTACTAACTACTACTATTGTGATGCTAACCAAATAACTCTGTATTTTTACTTAGCAATGTTGTGGCGTACGCTCGTGTTGTTCCAAGTTCATCCATCATCACAGGAAAATCTGGTTATTTGAATAAATTACAGTACTGTCGGTTATATTTGGCTGTCCTGAAGTTAGCCGCTAAGCGTGACATGAGATAATTCTTGCTCCTCACAATAAAATTGCTAATGAATAAATAAATGAAATGAAATGAAAAATACACTGAACAATGAAAGCGAGACGAGACTATAAATCGCAAAGGATTATTTTATATCTATCTCTCTAGTATTTTCTAGTCTAATGCGTGTCCAGATAAATGAGCCCGTATGATGGTGTGCAGTGTGCACGAAAAGAGCCTCTAAGAGACGTACTTTAATCCTTTCACTACACTGATTCTTTCACTTCGGTATAGTGGCCCTTTTCAGGGCCACCATACCTCAACCTGGTCAATGACCTAACACAGGATGACGAAGAAAGAATCAGTTACACGCCAAGCAAGCCTGTATGAAGTGTCGACCGACACCATGGGGCTTCTAATAACGTCTTATTGCGATTCAAATGCGAGCTTGACAGCGCTATATATATTTGAGATTGGTGTTGATTCTGTTGTTTCAATCCACTAAACTCAATTTGACACACCAAAAATCATAGCCGTTCTTGTTGTTTCTATGTAAAAGCGACGGCATATTTATAGAGCTGTCACAGGTTAGTTTAGGATGTCACAACAAAATCGACAGCACTGTCAACTTAAGTTACCGCTTAACCAAAACCGCAAAGTTGATGGCGGCAAAAGATAAGCACAAGTTATACTGAGAAAGAAAGTAAATAAAAAGTTTCTGTTTCTCTGGACATTATAATATGTTCGTGGTTTAAAATCAATCGCGACGCATGGCTAACTTCACGCCGGCCAAAATAGACGGTGCTGCATTTTCAAATGTAATTTACTATATAGAACCGGATAAACACTCGCGCCCGCCACGCGTTGCCGTAAAGAACGTCCGATGGTACTCATGAGGAGATGTTACACAGACCGGAACCGTGACGGTGCCAGCCGGGACAGATCCGAAGCTGATTCTTGACATGTTCGACCGGCAACGCATCCCGCTCTCCGTCCCCACACCGCCGCACGCAACTGCGTCGCAAACCAACTAATCAAACTCGTAAACAATATCATCTTTGGAAGAGCTATAGACGATTTCGTACCGAACTGGAGTCAAACATGAACACAATCGTGATATCCGACGTGAACAATGTGAAGGCCGTGACGAACATGGAAGCCGGCGTTACGAACGTGACGGACGGTTAAGGTAAAGGTTAAACCAACATTTGAACATTGTTTAAACGCACTATACATATACATAGGTAATTTATCTAATATTTTAACCATACAAAAGTGTAAGGTAACTAGGGAAGATTTTTACCAAAACTTTACATCGGCTTTTAAGCGCCTAGTTCTGTTTATTTCTCTGTTTTCATACATTTGCTAATCAATGATTATGGTGCTTCTCAACGGCTAGTTCGCTGATAATTTTTCTATTTTCAAACATTAGCTAATCAATGATTATGGAGCTTTTCAACGGCTAGTTCGCTGATTATTTTTCCGTTTTCATACATTAGCTAATCAATGATTATGGAGCTTTTCAACGGCTAGTTCGCTGATTATTTTTCCGTTTTCATACATTAGCTAATCAATGATTATGGATCTTTTCAACGGCTAGTTCGCTGATTATTTTTCTGTTTTCATAAATTAGCTGATCGATGATTATGGTGCTTTTCAGCAGATAGTTCGCTGAATATTTTTCTGTTTTCATAAATTAGCTAATCGATGATTATGGTGCCGCCGTATAATGTATTAGTAATTAGGGATGTACAGATTCCCTGTTGTTATACAAATACAAGGTGGTACATGTATACCATCCCGAAAGGGGATTATTCTAACAACAAATAGAAAAAATAATATCGGAAAAAAATCAAGTTTTGAGTATTTTAATCATCTTTATAACTAATTACTTAACGTACGAGACGTTCGGCATAAAGATTACTACCTAAAACTGTCGATTCATTGAGTTTGTTCAATTAAAAATCAAGAATTTCCCAAACTTTATTGCCAATTGGGTGTAGCATAAGCCCCGTTCGAGAGAGCATCCATATTATAAATCACAATGACCTTGTATTGTGTGTTTGTTAAAACTCACGTTAATAATTTATTCGTCGTAATCGAGTGGAGCAGAAAATATATTTTAATATAAATAAAACTGACAACGTGCGTGAGTCGAATTACCATTTCAGATTTATTTGGTAGCCTTGACTTGACTTATTCATAAGCTATTTCAATATTATTAGAAATAATACTTATGAAATCTTGCATTTTGACGTCATTAGTGGACCTACCTATCTAGAGTTGTTGAGTATCCGATATTTGCACCACCGAAAATTCACTTCAAATATCGGACCTATTTTTTAAGTAAGGAGTGTTAAAGTATATATTTTATTTTATAATTTCACAAAGGTTTTAGTAATTTTAGGGTTCCGTACCTCATTTGGTAAAAAATAAACTCTTGGGATCACTATTTTGTCTGTCTGTCAAGACCCGTTTTCTCAGGAACGGCTTAAGTTATCAACTTAAAAATCAAGCTACTCTCTATGCAATTAATATCTAATTTTTTTAACTACGAGCCTTTGCACACAAATAAAGGAAAAGTCTTAAACTGAGTTTATCTGATTATTTTATTGGTTTTTTTACCAATGGTGGCGGAAACTCAAAAAGGGTTCTAACAATTTCGAAATTTGCTGCTTCATTTGCCGATATCAAATACGGAAGCCGCAGGGCGCGAGTAGTACTCCCGTACACTTTACCATCTTTATTCCTCATTGCTAAGATTCACCAGCGCATTGCCTATTACCTACATATTTGGCTGTTTCTGAGACTACTCTTTAAATCAGACTCAAACCTCAAGTGTTCAAAGAATGCCTTTGCATAAGGCAATACCTCTGACTTATAATGTATCGAAAAAGTTGTGTACCTACGTTTATAACTTAGAACAAATTCATATTATTAAAAAAAATAAGTTTTGTTTCTACAAGTTGTTCACTTTGTATCATCATATAATTTATATTAATGAAGAGTTTTCACCATTTATTTTTAGCTTGCATGTAATTTTAGCTGTACATACACCAGTGATCCTAGCACGTTTAATTTACGATGGCGTTACGCTTACGATATTATAGCAAATTTCAAATATTAGCCTATTAAAATATAGATTTCAAGCATCGTTAATATAAATTGCTAATACTTGTAATGTACTATAGTATCATGAGTAACGTTATCGCAAATTTATATATGCTCGAGCCACAGGATGTTAATGTTCATTGTAATTTCACTTCGCCTAACTCTGAACTTATCAGTGTTGCTTGTTGTGTAAACTGAGATTATTGCATATTCATAATAATAATTTGTTTATTTTTAAAGACGTAAAGTGTAAAACAATCGTTTTAGTACAAACCCAGGAAGCCATATCTATAGTTTGCGCCAACCATACATGCTACAATGTAATTGTGGATTGTGTTTTAATAAATATAATATTATTTAAAATAAGTGAATTTGTGAAAATATACTTGTTAAAGCAATTTTAAGTTAATCAAACATTCGCAGCGAATGTGATGTGCCTATTTATTTCCATTTTTATACTGAAGAGAAATTGTATGTTTGTATGTAGGTAAGTAGATATAATTGACAATTAGTTTTGACTACATAGTTATTTTTATATAAGTTTATTTAATTCAAGTTCAATTGAAGAAATGTTCATGCAACGCTGTATTTTAACGTATTTCTTTTTATTTTTATTATTTCTTTAATCACTGTGAATTCAGTATTTTAAGTTGATAAACGAATTGCAATATGTTTATAGCGTTATAGATATTATTATAATTATTTTGTTTGCTATTAAAGACATTATCACACGACACGTACTTGCTGACACGACATGTTAGAACGAAATAAATAGTACTTCACATATTTGGAAGAACTAACAAATCGCAACCTTATTGTGGAACTGAAATTATAAAATGGCGGCCGCCAACGTCCCATTGTCTTTTGACAGTACACAATGGGAATTTACAGATCACGATAATCAGTTCAGTTAGGCAATAAGGCTTCTGGTTTGGAGGCACGAAGTTACGTGGCGTGTAGTGTACAGCAAAGCGTTATTTGAAAATTAATGCACGCTTGAAACATAATGGCAGCTGTTACTTGTATTAAGCACACCATAATTACATCACAATTTGTGATATAAGGGATTGATATGTTTTAGACATTTATTATTTTATTCAATAGTTTTAATATGTCAAGTACATAAAAATGTGCCTACCTATTTTGTTTAAGAACAACTGTTAAGGCCATTGAGCTGCAAAGAAAGGTATATACTGTAGGAAGCGTTAAAGACTCGTATGACGTTTTACATGCTTCACTTTATAATTAATGTACAATTTTTCTCTATGTATTGTGGCATTTTTAAATATTTGATACGAAATTTGCTAATTGTATCCTAACATTCTTACACGAAGATTAAAGTTAAGATAATAAATTGTTGTTTTAATCTAGTCCTTTATTCATTCTACAGCACCTAGGCTCCTATGAACCCACCTTTAATATTTTACAGTGCCCGTATAGAGCAAAGATTTAAGGGATCCGTTTTTTGTTAGAACAACTAAGGTAAGCTTCCAAATAGGCAGGCTAAACACTGACTGACTAACCAAGACAACTGAGAAAGAACATTGTGCAGTGGAAGTTTACATAAAATACTGGGTCGATAAAACTGACATGAAGGTAGTGAAATTCTAAAGGAATTTAGATAATAAAATGCTAACCGTCAAGGCAAACATACCTACTTGCATGGGCAAAGGACAAGCCTATTGACTACCCGCCACAATGGCATGATTTTTTTAACCAGAGTTTTCAACAAGTTTTTACAAAACTAGTGTTAAATAAAATAAATAAAAAGTGATTTTACATACATAAAACAAACAACAAAAAATACACACGTTAGACTTGGTGGTAAGGCCTAAGATTCCATAGCCTGCACGAAAGGGGAAAAAAACCAAAAAAAAACTAAATGGACCGCGCAGTCAATGTCAGTAATGAATGGAATGTCATTGTCAGTCAATTCAATCATTGGGACATCAAACAAATTCAATAAAACAATTGTTTGTTGTGCTGCATATCGGGTGGTTGTTTTTTCTTCAGTTTTTCAGCCGAAAATGAGTGTTTGTCGATTTTGCCTTGTTAATAAACCTAGAAAAGATATCACTGAACTAAAAGTTTCTAAACATGATGATGATAATAGCAAAAGTTACACGGAGATCGTGTTGTTTTGCTTTGGAACGCAGGTTAGGTACTTTAATATTTTGTTATGAACAATTTACTGTGTTATTCACTATCTAGGAAATAATCTAACTATAGCAATCTTTTAGGTGGAAGATGATTCAAAAATTAGTACAAAGTTGTGTGTAAAATGTTTTAAAAAAACCATAGAATTCTTCGAGTTCAAGAGCCTGGCTTTGAAGAATGAAGCTTATTTAAAATACGGATACGACAGAACTGAGTTTAAGGACGAGATTGCCAAAGATAAAATCAAAGCAGAGATTGAAACAGTGCATGTTGATGAAATTATAGTAAATATCAAGGAGGAACCAAAAATAGAAGATGGCTCAGAGGATGAAGCACTTAGCGTAATAAAAAAAGTTAAATATGAACATATAGAAAAAAATGGAAATGGTAGGTATTTACAGAGTCTAATATTCACATACCCCTCCATATCTACCTATCTGCAGATGTCGTAAGAGGCGACTAAGGGAAAAAAGCTAGGGGATGGGCAGCAGCGTCCCTCATTTTAACAACAATAGCTCTTAACTGCGCTCACCAACCCCCATGCCCAGCATGTTGAGTATGGGCAAATCCCCCCACATGATAAGGAATTTGCTCTGTCTGTGGGGGAGGCCATGTTCAGCAGTAGTCGTCGTACGGCTGAAATGATGATGATGAACAGTAACTACTATTACTTCAATAAGTACTATAAAAAATAGGCTTACAACTTCTTCCCTAAGGGTGTGGTAGACAACCTCTCAGAGCTCCAGGCGATAAGATCCATAAAGATGTCTAAGGGGATCAGAGGCACGTCTATGAAGTGAGTATTTCATTCTTGAAATAAATAAATAAATATTCCGGACATATCACACACGGTCAACTGATCCCAAACTAGGCATAGCCTGTACTATGGGTACCAGAGACTGATATACATAATAGATATATATTTAACACCCAGACACAGAACAAACATCTGTGTTAGTCACAAATGTTTGTCCAGTGCGGGAATCGAACCCGCGACCTCTAGCGCAGAAGGCAGAGCTACTACCGCTGAGCTATGAGGCCAGTGAAAGGTTGCAAGCTGTTTATAAAATTAAGAATATTAGGTAGCTAGCTGGTAGAGCAAAACAAGATTTGTTGATTTATGAAAATTCTCTGTTAGTGTCTTTTGCTTTTTAATATGGTTTTTCCATTTTTGTTTTCCTCTTAACATTTCAGCTCCCGATGAAAACCAAACGACAAAACCTCAGCAAAGTAAGCCAGTGCCAACAAAAGTATGTGAGCAATGTGGGAAACACGTGCAGTATTTAAAAAGGCATGCACTTAGCCATCAGCGTGCAGAACAACGCAAAAAACGCCAACAAAACAATTGCAAGTGTGAAATCTGCGGCCAGATTTTCGCATCAGCTAAATTAAAAGGGGTACATAGACGTCGGAAACACACACTCAGACCAAAGAAAGAATGCCCGATATGTCATACAGGTGCTTAGCTCTTTGAAACTGGCTTGTGCTGCCTAGCTCCAACAAGACCAGTTGAATAAAGTTGTTGACAATTTAATTATGTTTTAATTTTTGAAATTCTGACCACTGACAATGTTTTTCTCCAACAGAAGTTTGGCACGTGACACAGCACATGTGAGTAGAAGTCATTAGATAAAGCCGATATTTGGCAACCCCGGTGGCGTAGCAGGCGAATGCCCATCTTAGACACAAGAGGTTCGATTCCCGCTGCGGGACAAATGTTTGCATGATCTGCAAATATTTGTTCTGGGTCTGGGTGTTGTGAAATCTTAGTGTTTGTGGAGTCAGGACTATGAATGTGACTGTTGGGTGTTGTTTATTATTTATAATTCAACTAGAGTTATTTGTCAACTTTTATACCAAAACTTGTCATTTTACAGACGTAGAGTACATGAGAAAGTGAAACCTCACCTCTGCCAATACTGCTCCAAGTGTTTCTCCCAAAAAAATCATTTGCAAGTACATATAAGGTGAATATTTAGTTAAACATTTATATTTTTTTAATTTATGTAGGCAATCAACCCACATTTATGATTACATATTTTTATTCAATTGACTATGTTTAATGAACACCAACTTATGTAAGTATTAAGTACCTACCTATGTCGATAATACATACCTACTATGCTACAAAAATATGTTAGGTGTAGTTAATAAATTCGCCAACTGCGAGTAGAACTCGCCCGCCGAGAGTTCCGAGTTCCGTATACAATTAATTACGGAATTATATCCAAATTTTCCCGTAGCGCCATCTAGTTGTGAAATCGTAACTAAATTACTGGCAACGAAAAATAATGCACACGGATCCCATACATTTTGATGGCGACTAGCTGCTAAGAGCTACTCTACTATCCAAGCTTCGCGATTTCGCGATGCGTGGATTAAATGTAGCTCTAGCCAAACGCAATGTACGGGATCCAACGTGCACCTGGGACGCGAAAGTGGCCAGCATGTGACCGGACAGTCTCGCATAAATCACCTTCACGGCGTAACGACTATCATAGCCGGACTCTAAACGTGCCCTCCGAACTCCGAAGCACGGAAGCGCTCACTTCCAACTATCTTTCAACAGAACTCATACAAAAGAGAAGCCATACATGTGCGTTACTTGCGGGAAGTTCTTCAAAACGCGCAGCATCATGAAGACCCACATGCTGACACACAGCGACGAAAAGAAGTACGCCTGCACAATCTGTAATAAGACCTTCATGATTGTCGCGTGAGTACTTACACAGCCATACATCCTCCGGTATGATTCCGAATCACGCTGCACGCAGCAGTGCTGCCGCGACACTACTGGTACCCATACAATTTCTCAGCTCAAAAGCTCAGTAACCACTTAAGCTGAGCGTAGAGGAGATGCGTAAAGAGTACATCCTGTACACAGCTATACATCCTCCTAAGGCTTAGAATCCACCTAAGGTGAGCTTAGAGGAGATGTGTGACTAACCAATCAAACCGCGCGTAGATGACGTGATTTTATTCTGACACAATTCTATTGGTTGATTTTACACATCTCCGCTTAGGTGGATATTTAGCCCACTTCCTGCTAACCCCAATACAATACTACAGTAAAATATGCCTAATGTTAATGCTTGTTTGGATGTGGCAGGAGATGAAGGGAGATCAACAGATCAGCTCACTGCTACTGTTTTATTGTCATGGCATCTCTACATGTACGCAAAGTTTCAGCTCAATCACTGCGCATTAACAAGTTACCTTACAAACTCTAACACCCTATCGCGCCCCATTTTAGGGGTAGTTTGTGAATTTTTCTGATGTTTTAATAGTTATTCTGCTATTCGGGGCGGAGACAAATCCAACAAATCAAGGATCATATTAATCGGTCTAGCTGTTCTTGAGTTATAAGTTATAACTCAAGAACGGCTGGACTTGCCCAACTTTTTTTTCATATATTTATATAGATGTTTTTCGTTACAGGTACCTTAACGCACACATGCTAAGCCATACGAAGGAGAAGCGCTATCCTTGCCAGTTTTGCGGCGCTGTCTTCCATCGCTCTGACAACCGCAAGCGGCACGAGATCCAGGCGCATTTGAAGAAGGGCTCGCCAAGGATCTGAGATTGGGGGAAGTTTCAAGGGAGACAATGATCACTTTAAACGCCTGGATTGATTAAGATTTTCAAGAGATCGCGGGCCAAGAGTCTAGACCTAGAGAGATGAAACTTTTCATTAAAACATGCTCGAAGCTAGCTTGATTAAAATATACCTATTGCTATAGCGGTGGACTGGATTAGCAACTTTAGCATGATAGTAGGTAGGTACTTACCTACAAATAATAGTCTGTGAAGAAATGCCTCAGAATACCGACGGACAGACGGAAATGACGAAATTATAAGGGTTCCTTGTCGAATTTGAGAACCCTATAAAACGAAATATTTTACATTGTGTATTCGCCTAAAGTTGTTTAGTAGGTAAGTTATTTGAAAATAATAGTGTAGTTACTTATTACTTCGTAGATAAGTTGGCGACGACAATCGAGTGGCGACCACGAATCGGACGACGCTGTGTTGGAAGGCCCCCCACCCGATGGACCGACGACATTGTTAAGGTTGCGGGAAGTCGGTGGATGGAAAAGGCTCAAGACCGTTCGTCATGGAACTCTTTGGGGGAGGCCTATGTTCAGCAGTGGACTTCATCAGGCTGATGATGATGATGATGAGATAAGTTGGCAGGTACCTGTACCTATAAAATCAAGAAACTACCTAAGTATTATGATCGAATAAAATTGTGCTTAAATATTTGTTTTAATAAATTAATTTATTTACAAAAACGGTGTTCAATTCTTCACAGACCAACACAAATTAGATTTTTTTAAATCTGTAGTCTGTAGTACTTAATTACATAATAATATGCATGAAAATACAAAAACAAGTTACAGGTTTTTTTTTGGCACAGATATCGCCATGCTTACTACCTACCCTTCCTTACATACTACCTAATGTACTAACGATGTAGTTTAATTTGCTTTACCACGAACCTACCTATATGTTGGGCAGTAGGTTAGGTAAGTAGTTCCTATTACATAAAATACTATAGGTAGGTAGGTACCTATCGAGCGCGCGCGCACGTGTTTTTTTAGGTAGACCTAACAATGTAGTCCATTCATTTGGTGCTCTAAAAGGGGGGTCACATGGAAAGTTTTCCGGCTGTTTTTCAAAAAAGTCTGAAAGAAGATATTGCATAAAAGCTGATAATGGGCGCCATTTTTCCAATATGGCGGCTAGGATACGATGAAAATCGATATCCGAATAACTTAGGTAAAAATTTTTGAAACTACTGTGAAACTTTCCAGTAAAAAAAACTACCAAGTGACTGGACTACAAAAATTGTGAAGGCCCGAGCTTCGCTAGCCGTGCGTCATGAATCCTAGGCCCAAGAGAAGTTTACTTACGTACGCTTTTGATTTTATGGTAAGCGTCTTATGCAACTCGTGCTTTTTTGTCAGTGTAACGTCAACGTAATTTTTACGTAGAACTGTCAATGCCAAACAAATTTGTTCAATCAAAAAGACGTCAACCAACAATGTCAAACAAAATTAAGTTTGTTGTGCTGGCTATAGTATCGTATTTTTTAAGTTTTTGTACATTTATACCACTGAAAAATGAGTGTTTGTCGATTTTGCCTTGCTAATAAGCCCAGGAAAGATATCACTGAACTAAAAGTTTCAAATGGTGCTGGTAGGAGTTACACAGAGATTATGCAGTTTTGCTTAGGAACACAGGTTACTTGCTCTATTTATTACAGCTATTTACTTTAATAAATTTACTGTTTAGTAAAATATTCTGTGTATCTAACTTTAGAACTGCCACTGTTCTTATTACAGGTTGAAAATGATTCAAAAATTAGTAAAAAGTTATGTGTGAAGTGTTTCAAAAAAACTATAGAATTTTTCCTGTTCAAGACTCTGGTGCTAAAGAATGAAGCTTTCTTAAAATCTGTTAATGACTTATCGCATTCCTCTGAGTTAAAAGTTGAGATTCCCAAAGACAAAATAAAAACTGAAATTGAAACTGTAGATGTTGATGATGTTATCGATAATGGGTTTGAATCTGATGCCAAGTATGATGAAGTGGAAATGGACATCAAGGAGGAACCTAAAGCAGAAGATGGATCAGAGGATGAACTACTTAGTGTTATTCAAAAGATTAAATATGAATACATAGAAGAAAAAGAAAATGGTATGTTGGTAAAATATTAGTGTTATTCCCAGTAATCAGATTTTGGGATTTCGTAAGAGGAATGGTGGTAGTGGCCCCGCCTTCTGATACACAAGTTGTGGGTTTGGATCCCAGTCATGCACCAATGGATTTTCCAATAAGAAAATGTATGTGATCACAATTATTAATTTTTGATCAGGGGTACCCATGCATGCAATCTACTTTTATTTTTAACGAATTAGAAAGCCAATAGTGCACTTTCCATATTAATGAAAATACCTGGAATAGCATTGTGAGCAAAATGGCACATATAAAAAAAAGAGACATTGTGGCACATTTAAATAGCTAAGTACATAGTCTTATTCATGATTTACTATCATTCACATATCAATCTTTTTAGGAGATGGATTGATATCCGTTTCTGACATTATTTATATTGTAACATGCTCTCTAATTTCAGCGCCAGTTAAAAAGAAAAGAATCCGGTCAAAAAAGCTGAAACCAATGAAGATTAAAATTACAAAAATGAAACACGACATGACAGCATCCCCCATGAAAGTTTGCGAAGAATGCGGTAAATATGTCAAGGATTTAAAAGCGCATGCGCTCACGCATGTACCATTAGAACAACGCAAACGATCCAAGTGCGAGATCTGTGAAAAAGTATTTGCAACATCTCAGTCGAAGTCAAAACATAAAAAGAGGAAACACTTTGGTACAAAGAAGGAATGCCCAATATGTCATAAAAGTAAGTTTTTAACAATCCTTCTAGACCCCAGAAAGTCTAAGAAACTGTATTTGATCTTGTGAAGGTCTAGGTTTATGAAGAAGTCTTCGTAAACCTAGGGGCTCTTAGCCCTGATTAAAAGTTCAGAGTTGATTGCAGTTTAGGTTCTCTTTGGGGAAGTGGGATAGGTCTATGTTCATTAGCCTGATGATGCGGGAAATGGACGCAATCCGTCTCAGACGGGTACTAGCTCGTTACGGCATCATAGTCGTCAATGAACAACTATAAAAACGCCCCGACTTCGTTATTACTCCTGACGACCCCAGTGGTCTTCTATAATAATTTTGCTTTCTTTCCAACAGTGGTAATGAACTTAAATATGCACAAAAAGATGCACAACCCGGAGGAGCTAAAGTTTGAATGCGCGCCGTGCGGCCGCCGGTTCATATCCAAGTCGCGACTGGACTTGCACGTGTCCGTACACACCAAGGACAAGCCGCACGAGTGTGAGGTCTGCAAGACCAAGTTCCGGCTCAAACTCAGCATGTTGATGCATAAGTGAGTATCTAACATGTGCCGTGGGCAGGCCAGGCCATATAGCTCGCAGAACCGATAACCGTTGGGGAGTAAAGGTTCTCGAATGGCGACCACGAACCGGGCGACGCAGTGTTGGAAGGCCCCCCACCCGATGGACCGATGACATTGTAAAGGTTGCGGGAAGTCGGTGGATGGAAAGGGCTCAAGACCGTTCGTCGTGGAACTCTTTGGGGGAGGCCTATGTCCAGCAGTGGACTTCTACAGGTTGTTGATGATGATGAAAATTTAATCAGTACTCTAGTACAGTACTAGATGACTTTTGTTACTCGATGAACTACACCTTCTATAGATAAGATACCTAGACTGCCTACTGCCACTTAGTTATTCAGCTCACTGGTTGTACCAACTTCTCCTGCCTCAATAACTTATAACCTTACTTAAAATATTGGGGTAATCTTTTATTGGCCTTATATCTATTACAAGTTTGTATTTACCTAGATTTAAGTAAACGCTGTTGATTACCAATAAACAAATAAACAAATGATGAACATATGCCATTCATTATCATCTTTCAATATACATAAATATAATGTATGCTATCCCGAAAAGGGCTTATTCTACATCCATTGTAAATTTTTTCTACGACTTGGAAATTCGTTATTTTTCATTGAAAAATCTGCCGTTTTGGGGGTCAAATCTGTTCAAGCTCAATCATTCAGCTGGTTTTGGTAGTGATCCTAATCGAACTTTTCTTATGTTTCATATTTTCCTTCACCGCTTTACTTCGGTGGCGTTACGGGCGAGTGCCCGTCTGAGACGCAACGGGTGCTGGTTTCATTCCCGCTGCGGGACAAATCATAGGCAAATATTTATTCCGGGTCTTGGTAGGTACTCGTAGTTTCTGATACCCACGACATAGGGAATCCTAGCGTGGGGTCACTGACTCATGTGACTGTTGGGTGTGTTATTATTTTTATGAAAAATTTGTACACCACAAACAAACAAGCATACAAGCGCGAGGGCACACACGCTTTTTTTCACGCACTGCCGCAATGTTCGATTGATTGACTTATTTTTGCAGGCGCTCAGTGCATGATAAAGAGAGATCACATCTCTGCCAATACTGCTCAAAGAGATTCTTCAAGAAACATCATTTACAAATACATTTAAGGTAAGAAAAACAAATGGGAGTTCAAAGCTCTTCAATAACCGATTGTAGTTCCGATTCTCATCAGCCAAAGAGCCACGACGAACGGTCTTGAGCCCTTTCCATCCACCGACTTCCCGCAACCTTTACAATGTAGTCGTTCCATCGGGTGGGGAACCTTCCAACACTGCGTCGTCGGGTTCGTGGTCGCCATTAGAGAGCCGTTTTTCCGCAACGGTTGTCGGTTCTGCGAGCTTAATGACCTGCCTACGGCCACTTCAACTTGCTAATAATGATGGAAAAAAAACTTTTTTGCTTTCAACAGATCCCATACAAAAGAAAAGCCCTATACATGCGTTACTTGCGGCAAATGCTTCATGTCACGGACCATCCTCAAGAACCATATGTTGATACACAGCGAAGACAAGAAGCACGTGTGTTCGCTATGTGACATGTCGTTTGTGAGGGTGGGGTGAGTAATGTTACATCTTATTAATATTATAAATCCTACTTACTACCTCTCTACTACCTTGTACATTCAAGCTCTTTCACATAAGGAATGCAAGATCAAACTCTACAATTATTTACTTGACTTAAATTACGCATAGACAGAAGCTTTAGTCTATATCCCATCCTAAAATACTCTCTATAACAGAATCATCATCATCATCATCAACAACCTGTAGAAGTCCACTGCTGGACATAGGCCTCCCCCAAAGAGTTCCACGACGAACGGTCTTGAGCCCTTTCCATCCACCGACTTCCCGCAACCTTTACAATGTCATCGGTCCATCGGGTGGGGGGCCTTCCAACACTGCGTCGGTTCGTGGTCGCCATTCTAGAACCTTTAACAGAATACGTACACTTATTTAGCCTAAACAAACACTCGCACTATACATTTACCCACAAATATGCATACTCTATTATTCATCTATTTGTAGCCATAGCTAGCATAAACTCACACTTTATACTTAAACGCAAACACGCATACTCTACACTCAAATAACTCTACACATCAATACATTCAAATAACACAAAACACACATAACAAAACTTTACTTTAATCTATTTACTCTTGTTCATTTGTACTCTTGCTTACTTAAGCACATCCACGTCTCTTTCTACACATAGGTAGTACCTAGAAACTGGCAAAGCAGCGATTCCTCGTTTCTACATACAAGTTGTTACTTAGTTAGTACGAGGAGCTCAATGCATAACTAGTTTATAGGTCTATAATAACAACTACTGGTCTCTCTATGTTATACACCTAATAATCACCTTTATGCGCTTCATTGTATCTACAATATTTATACATCTATATATTTTTAGGTGTATTTCGTTGTATAATTATGTTGCACCATATGTATGTTAAGACCTTTATGAATAAAAACATTTTTACTTTTTACTACTATAGTATTATAAATGCGAAAGTTTGTGAGGATGGTTGGATTTTTGTTGTTCAATCACTCCGTAACGGGTCAACCGATTTCGTTGAAACTTGGAATATATAAAGGTCTGACTAGAATAGCATACCTATAGGCTACTTTTTATGTAGGTACCACGTGAGCGAAGCCGCGGGCGGAAGCTAGTGATTTATAAACCTCATGGACCATTCTCAAGAACCACATATTCCAAGTGTAGGAAGTGACAAACTTAAATTTAAAAAAAAAAAAAAAAAAAAAACCGGACATTATCACACACGGTCAACTGATCCCAAACTAGGCATAGCCTGTACTATGGGTACCAGAGACTGGTATACATAATAGATAAATATTTAACACCCAGACACAGAACAAACATCTGTGTTAGTCACAAATGTTTGTCCAGTGCGGGAATCGAACCCGCGACCTCTAGCGCAGAAGGCAGAGTTACTACCAACTGAGCTATGAGGCCAGTCAAATATTTTACAGTCGCTCACCTAGCTCATTTATTTATTTATTTAATCTTTATTGCACACAAAAAACAATGTACAAAAGGTGGGCTTAATGCCAAGGCATTATCTACCAGCCAGTCTGATTGGGTAGAAACAGGAGGTTAGCGTGCGACAGATTGTTTAACTTAACTAAAAACTGTACTATATATAACCATACACTATATTTAAATATGTATATATATATATAAATATATAATACACTGCAATAGATTAACAGATAGTACAAAACAGTGTTTTATTAACATGTAGTGTAGATGCTATATGTTCTTAAGAAAATGTTCACGAGTTAATCGTTTAAATGAATCTTTGGAGTCAACTTTTTTGATATAATACGGATATTATAGCTCATTGTATGATATTGACCGCAAATATAACTTATGTCTCGTAATAATCCAATTTTAGGGAGAAAACATCAAAATTCCTCATTTTCAGACATTTTCCTTTATGTCACAAAAGCTCTTAGCATTCCAAATTTCAGAATGGTGAGACAACTGGAAGTACCCTGGAGGTTTTTCATTTTAGCCATTTCCATACAAACATTAGACATTCATTGCTATATATTTTTAATGAATTGACCTAGAAACTTTATTTTTATATGGCACTATAAGCTCACGGATTCTAATAGTTAGTATACATTTCAAGTTTATACTTTTAGCCGTTTCTGAGAAAAAAAGTCTTGACAGACAAATAGACTGACAAAAAGGGGTCCTTTATATGATCCTCTTTTTAAGGTGCGGAACCCTAAAAAGTATCAGTTCTATCTTTACAGTTGATGATAACGTTTACTCCCACCTGTTCTGTTGACAGAACTACTGGGATTTTTTCCCCCATTAGTTCTGTGACTTAAAAGACTATGCTTTACACCTGACTTTTAATAAAGTACATTGTTATTTTTTTACAGTTATCTAAACGCGCACATGCTCAGCCACACGAAAGAAAAACGCTTTCCGTGTCAATACTGCGGCGTGCGCTTCCATCGCTCGGACCACCGCAAGCGGCATGAGTACACGGCGCATTTGAAGCATGCCTCTTCTACTCCCGCGTGAGTCTAGCCTTCCATAGACTAAATAAAGACTAAAAATATCATTTTAATTGAAAGAAAGACATCTTATTGCATTCTATGATAATCCTAAACTGACCTAATAAGTTTTTGTCTCTATAACTTACGCCCTGTCCTTTTCTAACAGTTAACAAAAGAAAGAGGTGGACATACTTTCATTGAGGCAAATAAGTTAGCACGTGATTATGTATTAGGGGGATTGTTCTTTATCAGTCACTAACTTTATCGGCTCGATAACTCTCGCCCTGACGTTTTCTAACAGTAGACGTAAGAAAGACATTAATCGAGCCGATAAAGTTAGTGGGTGATAATGAAGAAAGGGGTTGTTATTAAATAACAACGCCCTTCTTCATTATCACCCACTAAATTAAAAATAAATTTTATCAGTCACTAACTTTTATCAACTTTTATAGAGCCAATAAAGTTAGTAAGTGATTATGATTAAAGGGAAGGGTAATTGTTTTAATTTAGATCAACTATCTTAAATTTTGAAGTATGTAAGGATTTTATATTTTTCGATAAATTGTTGTTGCATGTAAAATCTTATTTATTTGTATTAAAATAGGGATTATGGTTTTTTTATTGAAGATTGTTATAATTATATTATTTTAATAATTGATAGGTAATAAAGACCAATAATTGGAAAGTGGTGAGTTAAAACAAAGACAATAAAGTATAGGACACAAAAAAAAAATAAAAAAAGCATAGACATTCTATTACTTTATTGTCTTTGGTTAAAATATAAACCTGAAGATTTTACCTCAGTAAGTAAGTTGTTAGGTATTTGGAATATCACATGTAAATACTTGGTATTAATATTATTGTAATGCGAAGCGGTTTTTTAAGTTTGAATAAATATACATATTTTGTTAACACTGTGTTTAATTGAACGCAAAACACCATCAAAAGCCTACACTACAATGCAGTCGTCAATATAAAATGTACAAATAATTACTATCCATAAATTTCGCAGTTGGTATTGAATGAAAATCCACACGTGTATACTAAAGATAATTAACATTCACACGAAAAAGCTACGGCCCACCCATCATCCGCAAAGCTGACCGGGGCGGAGTTGTCTAATATCAACCAATCAAACCGCGCGTAGATGACGTTATGATAATAAGCAGAAATCAGCTGTTATGGGTCAAATCATTTCAAAATCAATTATTCAGCTCTTGGCAGCTTTTCTTCATGGAAAAAAACACATTCACGTTTTTCCGAAGAAGAAGAAGTCATCTAGGTACCACGGAAGCTAGTTTTAAAATAAATTTTACGGTTTAAGATCATTTATTTCTCAAAAGATTTAAATCTAAAATTTTAGATGACAAATCGCCGTTTGGACACGACCTGAAGGGTAAATCGGGCAATTAGGGACAAAGGGGTTTCTCAGCCACATTCTCCCCATCCTCCTCAATAGTTGAACACGTGCCCTCGTCAGTCAGCCTCGGCGAGTTTCCCGGCGTGTAGATATTCAGGGTATTCGCTATAGCGTCCAGCTTGTCCCCATAGTGCGGGTACTCCTTGGTAAGACATTCGACAATGTATTTGATACGGTCGTTGAGCGCGCGCGCTTGGCTGTACTCTGTGAGGACGGATTGCTTCGGTTTCTTCACGCGAACGGACTGCCGCTTGATGGCTGTGGATAGCTCGTTCCCGAGCCGCTGGCTGCGGACCACTCGTTCTAGAAGCTAAAATGAAGAAAGAGGGAAACATGTTTTAACAAAAGAAAACATGAAAACTTAAACAAAGGTAGGTATGACCAGAGTAGGTACGTATAAGGTAGGTGATAGGTTATGTGTGGGGCAAATGAGTCCCGTTTCAGCTGCACCAAACTTGGGCGGTGCGGCGCTGGTTTTTGGACAGGGCTTAGGCGATGCGACGAACATCGACAAACATTATAAATCCAAAATAATTAAATTATGGTGGCGATGTAAAGGGCCTATGACGTTGAAGGAATCAGTGTAGTGAAAGGATTAAAGTGCGCCTCTATGATGCTCCTTTTGTGCACATGTCACATGTCTTCGAATTTTTAGGATCTAGGACATGCTGGTTTTCTCACGATATTATCCTTCACCATTTGAGAGCTCTAATAAAGCGCACATGAATGTTCCGAATGGGAAATCTATTGGTGCATGATCAGGATTCGAACCCACGACCTGTGTATCGGAAGGCGGCGCCACTATCAGCACCTCACCAGTGATTAGATGATGAATCAGCAAACGTAAGACTAACCCATTGCTTCTGTCGGTCAGTGTCACGACACTCGCGCATCAGTGTCGCGACTTGCTCCTCCAGTTGCGCGTTCAGAGCGCTGGTGTCGGCGACTTCTCGGTCCAATTTCGCCTGCTCCTCACGCAGCTGTTTCAGTCTAGCTTCTGCTTCAGACAGCTCCTGAAAATTTATATTTGATTTTTTTATAATGTCCTTAAAATATCGACTCCGATGTTGGCGTTGGTTAGAGCATCCCCGTATTTAGGGGAAGCGTGCGAGTTCAAATCCCGTCGTTGTCGAAATTTTTAGGATATTATAAAAAATCATAGCTCCTGAAAAATGAATAAATAATAACACCTAACAGTCACATACACAGTCCTAAACCCACTAGGATTCCCTATGTTGTGGTTATCAAAAACTACGAGTACCATGGTACCAACTCCCAGACTCGGAACAAACATTTGCAGATCACGCAAACATTTGTCCCGCAGTGTCTATGTCCATGGTTGCTGAGTAAGATATATCTTAAGTCCTATTTAAAACAAAAGAGAGAAAGAGCAATGAGCATTATTTCTTGTTATAACAAATATTAATTATTATTTTTTTATATTCCGGACATATAACACACGGTCAACTGATCCCAAACTAGGCATAGCCTGTACTATGGGTACCAGAGACTGATATACATAATAGATATATATTTAACACCCAGACACAGAACAAACATCTGTGTTAGTCACAAATGTTTGTCCAGTGCGGGAATCGAACCCGCGACCTCTAGCGCAGAAGGCAGAGTTACTACCAACTGAGCTATGAGGCCAGCCATCAACATGGATGGATGGAACAACTAATGAATATTCTTCAACTTATTTTTCTCCAGGGCAGGCATCGCAGTAGCAATGCTCCAGGTGTTGCAGATGTCAATAGGCGACGGTAACCGCTTGTTAATTTTTTTTATTGGTGGTGGTTAGGCTTTTGACCACCATCTCACTTTTGCAAGTGAGATGTGGCCTAAGATGAAGCACGCTTTACCAGAAAGAACTTTTTCACTTTAGATTTGAAGACTCTTAGATTATACTCTTTCGGGAAAACAGACGCAGGCAGATCGTTCCACTCTTTGCCAGTACTTATAATACGTTGAAACGTTTGATTCGAGACTGTGGCTTACCATCAGGTGGGCCGTCAGCCTGTTTGCCTCCGTATAACATAAAAAAGTATTCTTAAGGTATACCTTAGTGACTCTTGCCACATCAGCCCTGGCCAGCCGTAGCTTGTGATGGTAGGCCGACTGCGAGGTCGCTCCCGAGCCGTGCGACTTCTCAACGGCTGCGTTGGCTCGGCTCTTCTCCATCGCCGTCTCCCGTCTTGTGACGTACAGAGCCAAGTCCTCGGCCAACTTCTCGCCTGTACGACGGAGTTGCTCGCGACGGACCTAAAGATTTGACACATATTGCAGAGCTTAGAATAAATGAATTACATTATTTGTGTGAAGTATATTACTATCATATCCTACTATAGAGTATCACTAGAGTATCACTAGAGAAATCGGTTTTTGATCGGATTGAACCACAAACATCCGTTGTAATGGTTCAGCCAATTTCGATGAGGAATAGATAGAGTTCATTGCCTAGAATAACATAAGTACTCGTACTTATAGGGTACTTTTTATCCAAGTACCAAGCGCACGAAGCCGCGGTCGGAAGCTAGTAGTTTAAATAAAACAGCTGGAAATAAGGTTTTAAATCGAGCGTTTTTTATGAATATTTGACGAGCCCAGAGATTTTTACTCTGGAGTTTAGAAACACAACCAGTTCATCATCATACTCAGCCGGTAGAAATCCACTGCTGAAGTTAGGCCTCTCCCATGGAGTTCCATAACCTACTTGTAAGTGCCATAGATGATTTGGGGGAGGGAGTTGGACCATAATCCACTACACTGGTCCTGTGCGGGTTGGTGGAGCGATAGAGCCTCGTTTGTTGATTGGCTGGGGTGTACCACGGGCTGGTGAGGTTGACTTGGGTTCCGAACGGTGTTATTTGTAATACCTTACACCCCTTACAGAACCAGTCATGTTTGAATCGAACATTCTTCTCTGTGTTTACCTCCATCCTGTGAATTTCAGTTCTCATCTGTCCGATTTCCCCGACCGCAGATTTGGCTTCTTGCATGTTCTTTTTAAGTTCCACTGCCAGTATCCCCTACAGAACAAATTAGCAAGTTAATTCTTTACAGGTTTGTCCAAAGTCTAGCGTTTCTTCAGTTGCTATCTTACCTTTCGTTGCCATATCAGTGCTTCCCTCTGAACACGATCCAGGTCCTGCGTAAGATTCATCTTCTCCTTGTCCATTTGCTCTATCTCTTCTTCAAGTTCTAAGATGTCTGTCTCTGCGCCCTAAGTAAAAAACCCGTTTATTTGCTAGAAATTAACTCGATGTCTAGCGTAAGTTACCAAAATACCTACGCATCAATACAATTTTGTTACAAGAAACAGACTTTACAATTAATAACTCCTGGAGTGCCATATTATTTTCGTACACATAATTTTCGTACAGTTTGTGGATGGTTGAATCAAGTTTAATTGGTACCTACAGCATCATCCTCATTATTACCATCATAATCTTCAGCCTGAAGGAGTCCACTGCTGCAAATAGGCCTCACTCAAAATGGCTACGAATAACGATCCTGAGCCTTCTCCATCCACCGACTTCCCCCACGCAACCTTCACAATTTCGTCGGTTCACCAGGGGGCCTTCCCGCATTGCGAAGAACTTACCTTCAAATTGGCAGAATACTCATGCGTCATCGCCACGTTGGTTCTTTGCGCGTTATCGTTCCTTTCCAAGGAGTCCTTCCTAGTCCTCTCCAGCACCTCCAGCCTCCCCCTCAGCTCGCGCAGTGATCGCTCTACCCGACCCCTTTCTTGCATGACACTTTCGCATTCAGCTTGTATGCGCATCGTCTTCTGTTCACAGATTTGTATCTCTGTAATAAACCATAGTATACGTTATCCCCCATACTATCGGAATTTGCTCTGGGAATCTGTGGGTTACACGGTTTTTAGGTTTCTGATCTCTCTCGCCCTTGGCCTTGTAGTATTTGCTACATTATCATTGATTTGTTTTTCGTCCGCGAATACTTAACTGTATTAAACCGTGTTTATACGACGTGCGATATGTCATCTTAAATGTATTTCAAAATGATCCTTAGCTATACTGGATAAAGTCAGTTTTGAATTTGACATTTGAGGACGTACGATATCGCAAACCTCCTTAAAAGTCAAACTCATAATTGACTTAGGGAGTAAGAGTAGTAGAGTTAGGGAACATTTAGGTGACATATTGCACGTCGTATGAACACGGCGTTAGACTTAAAAGGTCGTCAGCAGAAGTTAAGCATCTGTTTAAAGCTTTCTGTCCTTTTTTTTCTGAAAGAAATGGAAGAACGCTAAGTATAATCAACTTTAGCCAGCATTTTTAATAACGGTAAATAAGTAATTATCCAGACGATTCAAATCAGACTTCGATGTTTTCCGTTGCGTTTAGTTGGCGCGGCCAGAAGGATCGCCCGAAGTTCATTATAAAGCAAAAACAGCATGTCTTACGTTTGTTAATAAGGTTGATATCAGCAAGCATCTTCGCGTGTTGCTCAGCCAGCTTCACCACGTGACCCTGAAGGCGCAACCACTCGTGCTGCATGCCCTCCGTTCGCTCGCGGAGTGACTTGATTTGCTGTTCCAGCTCTTCGATCCTGCGCTCTTGAGGGGATTTCAACTGCGGCAGAACAGTACTTATGATCATTCGTAACTTTTCTAAAGTGAAGACACCTCTCTATCATCCCAAACAAGTAATTTTTGCGAAAGTGAATTCGCAAACGTCTTAGAAACTTTATTGCTAATTGGGTGTAGAATAAGCTCCTTTCGTGATGGTATATAATGAATCACCTTGTTATTATGAACAGATTAACACAGATAACCTTTTGACGACATGTAACTTACGTCAAACACCTCCTTCAGCGTTTGATATTTCTTGATAATAATATCGAGTTCCCGTTGCTTCCTTGTAATGACAAGCACTTTCTGGTCGTACTCCTCCTGTAAAAGGTCGCACTCTTTCTCGCGTTCCTTGACCTTTGACAGTGTTTCTTCGAGAATAAGGTTGTTTTTCGCCTGACGGTTCCTGTTGACTTCGATGTCCAGCATCATCTTTGCGTGTTGGTTTTCCATCGCCATTAGTGATATTTCCTGGGATCAAAAAAGCTACTATAGTAAGTATAAGTAAGGTCTGCATTATAAAATAATGTTTTCGGTAACGACACCAAAGCATACGGTAGGTACCTACCTACAACTTTAATTTTTGTTACTGGTGCCATCTAGTTTTGCATTTAGCAGTCGGGACTAATTAAAAACGACACGATTAAACTTGTATTACAAATATCAAGTTCACCTGTTTCCTAGACATCTCCCTCATCCTCTTGATGCCATTGGCCATGGATTCCACCGCCTTATCATTCAGCAAGCGGTCCTGAAGATTTGCCAGGATTTCGTTCTCTAGCTTCAGTTTGTGTTCTACCTTATGGTCCAGTTCCTTCTCCGTACTTTTCAGTATGTTCCTCATTGCTTGGTTTTCCTATAACATTACAACTTATACATTGACTACGAGTAAAATGCTGTTCACTTTCTTTCCTTTTTGGGTATGTTTGGGATCTTGGAATTTCAAAGTTTTGCTTACCATTTGTATCATTTGCTCATCTCGTTCAGTCAATTCGATGGACTCTGTAAACTCTGCAATTTGGGCTTCTAGATTGACTCTCTTCACGTCTTCGATGTCAACTAAAACACAAAAAATCGTACCATTGTATCATAAAATGAACCAGTAGTTGACCATAAAAGAGCTTTTTTCTACTAAAAGATACTCTGATTAAGTGTCAGATTGTGCATACAAAGTTTAGTAGCATGTTCGATTTCGTAGATTAATTTGTCCTTGTTCATAGCGATTTCTTTCCCTTTGTTCATCTCTTCAGTCACCACTTTCTTCGTGATCTCGAGGTTGTTTATTAAAGTTCGGTAGTTCTCTTGCAGCACTCTGAAAATTGTTTATTTCTAATTTAAAATCAATACTATGCTACTAAAATATGGGTTTCCTAAACTTAATATTTTTCTACGTATACGTTATGTCGAGCAGTCGAAGTAAATTTTTTTTAACTTTACAATGAATTTGTTTACCGTGTGGTGTAGGTAAAATAAAGTGTTTTCTATCTATCCAGCTTATTGATTCGAATCTCGGAAAAGGTTATCTATGGTGGGCATCATCACGGGCCACTGTGATCTCAACCACCATCTCCTTAAGATTGGAGCTACAGTCAGCGGCCTCTGTCGCGGCTGTCTTCAGCACGAAGAAACAGTGGAGCACGTTGTACTACATTGCACTGCCACAAATGAAGCTAGGCTGAAAACAGGAATGCAGGAGGTGATCGGATCCTGCTCCTCTTCATCCACAGCATCAACGGGGATTCTCGAACAATGTTACCACCAACTCAGGGTCCTTCTCCGTTACTTTAAGGAGTTGGGCTGGCTGGGGTGAGGTCAGCAGGGGGACAATGCACAATACACCCCAACGCGGGACGTCAGTGCAGATCTTATTCCCCCATTTAGAATTAGAAGGTTAACAATCTCTAGCCTAAGCAGTATTTATGTATGTTCATTGTTAGTTTATGTCATTGACTCACTTGTAATCGTCCCTCACTGAATCGTACACCTTATCCCTCTGCTGTATGTTGACGAGCACGGAGTTCCACAGGCTGACCAGACGCCGCTTGTCCAGGTCTAAGTCTTCGAGCTCCGCCGCGTATGCTGTAACCTACAACAGAACAATTAGGTACCATAAATTGGTATCCACTTCATTGCGCGATCCGACGTAATCTGATACAAAACGCGCTTTTAGATACCGTCAAAGAAAGAGATGTACGAGTAGCATACCTGTTGCATACGTTCGGTTCGATTCGCCATTCGATAACCTTTATTCTCCAACTGTTTATTCAACTTACAACGGGGCTGATTATACTTTAAGAACCACCTATTCTATAAGATTTGTTATGTAATTTTTAAGTGTAATTGTTTGTTGTCCTGCATAAATAAAAATAAATAAATAAATAAATAAACTTCACTGGAACAAAATACCATTAGCATAAAGTATTAGGTACCTTATCGTTGACTTGCTCCATCTCAACGTTCTTGATTTCTAGTTGTTTCTTGAACATCTCCAGTTTTGACTCTAGCTTCCACACCTCTTGACCGACACTGAATATTATCATATCCTGAAACACATTTTTCAATTGTAATATGTGATCATTTGTCTTGGAATAAAGACTCCATCAACATCGTCTAGTCTGACTTTATCCACTGCAATGCTGGGAACATTATATTATTTCGTGCCATTTGCAATAGTTATAGGTACTCTGATATTTTAGATATTTCCTGGTTCAAAAGTTACCAGATAATATATAATATCTTCGCCTAGCTGCGATAGTTAGGTCACATTTCTTGACATTCGGCATTTCTTGAAGCGGCGAGGCACGCTAGCGCTTACATAATTGAACATGTTCGATCCCACTAACGATATTGTCACTCGCGGCTGGTTATTAGCAGCGAGTAATTTGTCATGCGAAAATTGTTTACCGGCGCTTTTAAATCCAGTAGCAATCACGAATTAAATAATAGCCAATGACATGGCCGATGCATAAAATCATTTAATTTTGATTGGCTAACATTTGCTATCGTATCGTAAGCGTAACGCTATCGTGAATTATTTGTGCTCGTGCCACAGTAGCTTATAAAATCTGCGTGTGACCGAACTCGCACTTTACCAGTGCTTTCAGATTTCAATGAAAACAAGTGTAGGTATGTGCCGATCACTTACCAATTCCCGTTTCTCATCAGCCAGCGCCTGTTTTTCAGCGCGCATCTTGTCAGACATTCGCTGGCTGATTGTCAAGTCTGATTCAGTTTCCTCGCGCCATTGCTCGAGTTGTCTGCATAGGGTGGTGAGAGCCTCCAACTCCTCTGTTGCTTCGCGTTCTACAAGATGATTAATAATATGTATGCTATACAAAAAGGAGATTGTTGTACACCCGATTTTGAAGCCCCTTTCGGGATAGCAAACATATTATAAATAGCATTTAAATTTAGCTTATAGGCTACAGATTTTAAGTTAATTAATTTGAATATTCATAAGTACCAACTTTAGTTATTAATTTTAGCCTTTTACCGCCTGAGACACAGGTTTTCCTAGTTCAGGCATCGTTTTATTTGTTACCCTTAATTAGATATTAATTCTCAATGTTATTCGTAGCACTAAGGTAATGAATAAAGATTTATTTATTTATTATTATTATTTATATTATCACCTTGTATACAAGGATAAGGGTATAGTAAGGTAGAATAGTTTTGTTTATGAGCTACGGATATTTTTTACGGCCCACCTGTTGGTAAGTGGGAGCTCTAGCAAGCTTACTCACCGCAGGAACACAACGCTTTTTGAAACAAAGTTATTTGGTTGCGGTCGCTGTGAGGCGAGTTACCTCCCAGGCGGACTGCTACAATTAAGAGCGAGAAAATCTCGCTGTGCCCTACCATAAAATACATGTTTTTTATTATACAACTGAGTTGGCAACCAAGCACGCGGCCCACCTGTTGGCAAGCGGTTATTGTAGACTATGAGCGCTTGCAATACCAGAGGCATCACGCACGCGTTGCCGACCCCGAACCCGAACGTGAGTCTGTTTTAGAGAAAGGTTTCTACCGTCCAGCTGATCCTTCTCCAACTTCTCCTTAACCCGTTTGTACTTCTCAGTGGAGTCCTTGGCTCTGCGCTCGGCGGCCTCCCGCTCAGATGTTCTCTGCTGTAGGGTGCTCTCGTATTCTTCTATCAGCACTCTCTGAGCGTTGGTGTCATGGTCGCTTCGGTAGATAGCTTCGAGATCCTTTTCATAGCCCAATTTGCTAAGTCTGAGTTCATCGCGCTGAGAAATATACAGTTTTTACAGTATGAATTTCCGAGGTCGGGGGAAGACGCTAGGATATGTAGATTTCGGGGAAAGACGCCAGGATACATATAGTTCCGAGGAAGATCCTAGTATATGTAGAGTTCGGGGAAAGAAGACACTAGAACAATTAGAGTTCGGAGGAAGACGCTAGGATACGTAGAGTTCGGGATAACGCCAGGATACGTAGAGTACGGAGGAAGACGTTAGGATACGTAGAGTTTGGGGTAACGCCAGAATACGTAGAGTTTGGAGGAAGACGCTAGGATACGTAGAGTTCGCAGGAAGACGATAGGATACGTAGAGTTCGGGGTAACGCCAGGATACGTAGAGTACGGAGGAAGACGCTAGGATACGTAGAGTTTGGGGTAACGCCAGAATACGTAGAGTTTGGAGGAAGACGCTAGGATACGTAGAGTTCGCAGGAAGACGCTAGGATACGTAGAGTTCTGGGTAACGCCAGGATACGTAGAGTACGGAGGAAGACGCTAGGATACGTAGAGTTTGGGGTAACGCCAGAATACGTAGAGTTTGGAGGAAGACGCTAGGATACGTAGAGTTCGCAGGAAGACGATAGGATACGTAGAGTTCGGAGGAAGACGCTAGGAAGTTTTGCTTCTCCACACGTCCAAACACGTGTCGAATGCTTATTATGTTTGCTTCTGTGGATTGTGGTGGCTAGATAAAAAGTAGCCTATAAGCTATTCTAGGTAAAAAAACTCTTTCTGTTCTAAGTTTGTGAGGATGTTTAGATGTTTGTTGTTCAATCACGCCGCAATGGCTTAACCGATTTCGTTGAAACTTGGAATACATAAAGTTCTTTACCATTAGCATAATTATAGGCTAATTTTTATGTAGGTACCACGGAACTGATTATCAGTCGGGTGTGAACGGCAAAGACGAGGTTACCAAGTTGAGGATCTGCTCCTCGGCAATAGCGTTCTCCTTTTGCAAGAAGTGCCTCAAAGTCTCCTGGAAGCGCTGCATCAGCGGATGGGAGGCTTCCAAGACTGCCGGCATCGCGCCAATGTCACGCTTGCTGCGCCATCTACGGTTACACAAGAAAGAATACGATAAAAAAAATATGTTTATCATCGGCTTGTGTCCCCTCAGAGAGGCAGAGGCCTAGCTACCAATCCCCACGAACCCTCGACATTGCGAAGGTTGCGGTGAGTCGGTGGATGGAAAAGGCACAAGACCGTTCGTCGTGGAACTCTTTGGGGGAAGCCTATGGAAATCTCAATGATCATTTTAAAACTTCTAAAAGGATAAATACAATAGATTTACTATTGAATGTATCCTTTTACAACTTTGTAATTATCGAGTTGGAGCATAATAAGTTATCGGATATCAAAATATCCGAGAATTTCAGAATTGTGAGGTAACTGTAAGTAGGACTTAGAGGTTTTACATTTTTGCCATTTCCATACAAAAATTATACATTCATTGCCATATCTTTTTAATGCATTAAGTCAGAGCTTTAATTTTTATACTGATTGTTTAACTTACTCATCAAATACTTCTCTGCCAGCTTTCTTGCAACGGCACTGATCAGGCAGGCAGCCGCAGCAGTGACAAAGCCCATCCTCAAATGTAGGAGTGGTGCATTCGCACACTTCCGGTTTCTAAAAAATATTTAAGAAAATACTTTTTTTACATATTTTACCGAATACATTGGACCATAAAGGATCTTGCTTGCTTGCTTATTGTGTCACTGATTCTTTCTTGGTCATCCTGTATTAGGTCAGTAGCCAGTGGTTGAGGTATGGTGGCTGAAAATGGCCTATGGCCGTCGATGAAAGAATCAGTGTAGTGAAAGGATAGTGCGCCTTTAGAGTCGCTCCTTCCGTGCACTCTCATGTGATAATAGCTCATTCTACAAAGTACCCACCTACCTAAAGCCTATACTCACGTGAGGAAAGATGATTTTCTCATTTTTAAACATCAAGCAGCTCTCAATATGGATCACAATATCGTGCTCATCTCTTGGGCACTCGCAATGTGGCGACAGAGGTGTATCTGGCGTAGAACTATCTATGGTACAAGGGCAAGCCTTCGAGGACCCAGATCTTGAAGATTCAGACATTGTACTCACGAATCACAATAGAAAAATATTTTCCGCAAATAGATTTCAAAGAGAAATGATTTTGAAAGCTTAATTCAAGCCAAGCATAATTTGCTGCTAGGCAACGAGATTAGTCTATTTTCAACTAAAAAGTTTTATGCATTTTTATAGCAACCTCTTTGATTGTTCGATAACTTTTTTGTAACGAATAGGTTGCATTCAATTTATGGCGCGCTTTAATAGCAACCTCCTTGTTACGTCGATGAGAGGGGGTCGCCTTAATCTATGGTTTATGTTCTCTTGCGTTGCCATGGCAACGCGAAATATCAACAAACACGCGATTTTGAATGAGTGGAGTGGTGTTTTTTGCAGAAATAGAAATAATAAATTAAAATGGTAAGATTTAGCAACAAATCTTCAATAAAAATAAGAAATCTTTACTCCCATAACGATACAAATAAAGTAGATAAACACGCAGAATTATTTTCTTATGATCAGGTCAGGAATTATAAAGTTTCGTCATTAAATTAAAAGTCAAACAAGTTTCCAAAACTCTCTTAAACACAAGGTTCCATGTGAACATCGAACTCTACATTTAATTTCCAGGTCACAGTAGATTTATAAGATTACCTAGTTTCATACTACGAGTATAATGTACCTAATACAATTGAGGCTTAATACAAAGTAAACTATTGTAGATACTCTCTCGCTCCAAGCCGGCTACAGACAGCCGCGCGAGCACAGGCCGCAGTTCAGCTAAGAAGAACTTTCCAGAGCTGGAGGACTACATCGTGAAGAGAGATTATGTTGGAGGCCTCACGCTACTGGAGGTAAGGAAACTATGGTGATCTTCTTCTTGACGTGTCACTCTTTCTTTAGATAGATAGATAGATAAAAAATTTATTTGGCACTACAGACACACACAATTAACATAGATAAACAATTTTAAACTAAAGTACATACAATAGGTGGGTATAAATAATCAAAAGAGAAATTAAAAAAAAAAAGTAGGTATCTTAGATTAGGCAAGTTTGCGTGTGCTGCAGTACGACAAATAGGCTATGGCTCAGTGAAATATTTTGCTTAAAAGCAAAAACACTGATTTTCAGCCAAAACCTGATCTTTCTTGGTCATCCTATCCAGTGACCAGCCAGGCTATTGCGTAAGCAAAATGGTAATGAAATTCGCAATTTTAGGGATGATTTTATCAATTTTAGCTACATCTGAAGTTTATCAAACATGAAAAGGAAGAAGCTAAGGTCTTGAAATTTTCCCTTGTCAAGTTTGGAATGTTTTGAATGTTGCTAAGATTGTTAAAATTACCCTCAAAGTTACGATCTTCATTGCCATTACGCTTAGGCAATTGCACCCCAGGTTGAGGTATGATGGTACGATGGTGATTGAACTCATTCTCTTTTTTACATGTGACTATGAGCCTTAATGGCGTAGTGGTAGTTAAATCGACTTTCGATCCGCAGGTCGTAGGTTCAACGGTCGTACACCAATGGATTTTAATTTCCTTTGTCAGAACGGTGAAGGAAAACACCGTAAGGAAACCTGTGGCTTAGCTCTGCACTTTTTTTATTCACTTTCAGGACGCTGTCGTCCCTGGGACATTTTTGAGCACCTATACCATCCGCTGAGCTTGGTCATCCTTATCCACTGACCATATCATGAGACGCAAGGGTGCGGGTTCGATTCCCACTGTGGGACAAATTGGCATGATATGCAAATATTTATATTTGATGGGCCTCATAGCTCAGTTGGTAGTAACTCTGCCTTCTGCGCTAGCGGTCGCTGGTTCGATTCCCGCACTGGACAAACATTTGTGACTAACACAGATGTTTGTTCTGTGTCTGGGTGTTAAATATATATCTATTATGTATATCAGTCTCTGGTACCCATAGTACAGGCTATGCCTAGTTTGGGATCAGTTGACAATGTGTGATATGTCCGGTATATTTATTTATTTATTCCGGATCTGGATGTTGTGGTACCACGGTACTCGTAGTTTCTGATACCCACGACACAGGGATACCTAGTGTGGGGTCAGAACTAATTATCTGGCTGTTTATTATATTGGATCGGCATGATGATTGAAAGCCGCTTACCGGTGGGCCGTAAGGCTGTTTGCCTCGGTAAATCATAAAAAAAGGAGAATGTGTATGTTTCAGTTCCTAAAACACGAAGGCAACACGCACGTGTGGTTGGACGTCTGGTCGGCGTGGTGTTGGTTCCACCTCGGCGAGTACCGGAGATCCCTTGACTTGTATCTCGCGATACGCACCAGCGACAAGTTGGACGATAAAGTTGCTGATACACTCGCTCTCGATATCGCTGTCTGCTATTTCTATTTAGGTTTGAAACTACAATTTTTGGATCGAAATCAAGTATTTGTTTTCTATAAAAATTACCGCGTTCGCAATGTACTAAAAAAAAAAACCGTAGAAGAACCAAGTTCATATGTGTGTGTGCCTGCACAAACCTTAGTGGTTTTTAGATACTAGTTAAACATTATTTAAGTCTATTTGTTTTATATGGTAAATAAATAAATAAAAAATCTACTTAACATAGCTTTCAGAATTAGCAGGTTAAAGTGGCAGTGAGCAGGCCATATAACTCACAGATCCGACAACGAACCGAACGATGTAGTGTTGGAAGGCCCCCCGATGGACCGACGACACTGTGAAAGTTGCGGGATGAAGGTGGATGTAAAAGACTCAAGACCGTTCGTTTTGGCACTTTTTCGGGAAAGCCCATGTTCAGCAGTTACCTACATCAGGCTGATAATGATTGTAGCTCAAGTTAATACTATTAAGTTAGAAGCTATTCGTATAATAATTACCTATACCTAATGTTTTCTTAATTATCAGGAATGTACAAGGAGTCACAGGAATCTGTCGAAGAAGCACCAAAGTGTGCATTGAAGGTAACTCTACAACATTATAATCAGTCACTAACTTAACGGCTCGATAACTCTCGCCCTGTCCTTTTCTAACAGTAAACAAAAGAAAGATGCGGACATAACTTATAACAAGCTTATAACTTATAATAGTTAGTCTTATATTAGTTTTTAAAATAACTATTTTCGTTGGTACTTTTATCATAATTATAACTAATTACTTAACCTAGAAGGAGTTCGGAATCAAGATTGCTACATAAAACAGCTGATTCATTGAGTTTGAGCTCGTTTTACCCCAAAACAGCAGTTTTTTCAATGAAAAATGTCGTATTTCCAAAAGTCGTAGTACAAAATTTATTACTAATGGTTGTAGAATAAGCCCCTTTTGGGATGGCATACATATTATGAATCACCTTGTACTTATAAAATGTTGTAACCTTCCAGAACAGACTCCTTTTCCACCTAGCCCACAAGCTAGGCGACGAGGATGCTCTGATGCAGGCTCACGCCTCATTGCGCGACGTTCACGAGGACCAGCTCAGTCTGGCCTCTGTGCACTATCTCCGCGCGCACTACCAGGAGGCTATCGATGTTTATAAGAAACTGCTTTTGGATAGACGGTAAGATCGAAGGAGATATACTCGTTATTCTTCTTCTTGTCGTGTCACTGATTCTTTCTTGGTCATCCTGTATTAGGTCAGTGATCTGGTTGAGGTATGATGGCCCCGAAAAGGGCCAATGACCGTCGATGAAAGAATCAGTGTAGTGAAAGGATTAAAGTGCGCCTCTTACAGGCTCCTTTCGTGCACAACATTATGCAGATACGTAGCTGGGCTATGCAACGCACAGCATGGTCAACATTAGATAGTGACAGCTAGTTACAATGTTTTGCTTCTGTACTTCGTAGTGCTATCCGGCCAGCTAAAGCAGAAAGCAATAAAGAAAATTTGTTTATATGTCCCACAACGCAATAATCTTCTAAATGATGCCACTCACGATACAAAACGTAAATATTAAAAGTCACAAAGTCAAAAGGCATTTATTTCAATAAAATCGCTAGGATCACTTTGAAACGTCTTAGAAACTAGGTGAAGCTATGCCTGTTCCTCGCGACCAAGCCTAGAAGAATCAGGCAACAAACACGGCTTGGTGCCTATCATTTTTTTCGATGATCCTTTTTCACAAAATGGAATTTAAAGTTTCAGTGTGGTGCCGATCGAACTAGGTGAGGCTCAAAAGAAAAGTAATCTAATTATAATCCTTAATAAATAAGAGCTTATAAAAATATGAAAAAAAAAGAAGACAAATGTGAGCTTCAACAAATGATCTAAGGGCAGCACACGCTACACTTGATGAAATATGTACCTAATGCTTATATAAAATTAAATAATACTTAAAATATGATGCAAGCAAAAACTGTAAAGACACTAAGACACTGCAAAATGGCATTTTAGCTGTCGAGGGGCAGAGCGACTTCAGGCCATGCGGTTATTTATGAAACAAAAAACTCAAAAAATTATCTACCTAACCATCAACTTGTGCTAACTGTGTACTTACCATTTCCATCTATTATTGTGGCATTATTTTGAAAATTACTTAAGAAATATACTTATACATCTCAGTTCAGGCGACCCCAAACCAATTTGTTAATACCTAATTAAATTCTTGATTCTTCCCAGATACAAGAGATATGAGAAAGATGATATGGATTGGATCAAAATTCTTTCGCATACTTCTGGGTAAAATTGCAAGTTTCAAGTTAGCTTAGAACTTATATTATAAGTAAAGAGTAAACGCTAGTGATAGAATAGAACGCAATTCTAATGGAAAATTGGACAAGCGAGTTATATGTATATTGACTGTTTAAAACAACTCTACATAAAATACTCGTAGATATAAACTCTTCTAGACAACGTTTGTTTTTAGAGGCAAATGTTAGTAGCCCATTATAAAGACTTGATTCTTCATATTGCCAACAGAAGTGGCAGTAGGAGAGTTATGCTTTTAGATAGTTACTTGCCCATAGAGATATAGAAAATGTATAGTCTCCGCGGCTTAGTCACTTTACGTATTGACCATGCCTTTACTACGCTGCTTAGAGAATGTACAAACATGTCCGAGGCACTCCAGAAGCCCGAGTCTGCAATGTTCGTGAGTTACATACTTGTCACCGTCATCACGTGATGATGATGATGACACGTGAGACCTAAAAATTTACGGTTTTTGTAGGGGCGCTTTTCGTGACTCCATACAAAAGCAGTAAGCTATTCACTTCTCACGGTGACAAGTGTGTAACTAACGAACATTACAGACTAAAACTGTAAATTTTTACATCTCACGTGTAAGTGAATGAAAAGTTCCATCTGACGCTGTAGAAATTATCTAGAGTATAGGAATCATATGTACTCAATAAGGCCTACAATTCTAGTAGGTAGTTAGCTTAAGAATCTCATGTATTTCATTCTTTTTACGTGTCTTTCAGAACATATATGGCTCTTAACGTGTACGTAGCACTGTGCTATTACAAGCTTGACTATTACGACGTATCGCAAGAAGTCCTCAGTGTGTACCTCGCTCAACACCCCACTTCAACTGTCGCTAGCAACTTGAAGGCGTGCAATTTGTTCAAGTAAGTAATTCAAGGTGATTCAACCTGTAGTGTCTTTTCTAATTAATTTGTGCTGTGCTTGTGTGTCCAAAATAAATGTATTTACTTTCTTTCTTTCATAATATGTATGCCATCCCGAAAGAGGCTTATTATAATAACAAAAATTAAAAATACCACCGAATTTTTTTACCTGTTCTTGTAAAATTTCCGTCATTTTTTCATATCAGCTGTTTTTGATTCATATCTAATTTTAACCATTAAACATCAGTCCAATTCATCCATCCTATTTATTCAATTTCGCCACTTTAAACAAGGTGATTGTGCATGTATTACCTACTAGTGACGGAACACGTTACGAAAGCTTTATATGTCTTGTATTTACACAGGTTGTATAATGGGAAAGCAGCCGAAAATGAACTAAAACAGATATCGTCGGACCAGCACACTTTCGGGCAAGACCTCGTCAAGCACAACTTGGTGGTGTTCAAAAATGGGGAGGGAGCTCTCAAGGTAACATTATGTTACTTATATTAATCAACTTCAAATCAAATCAAAGTAATTTATTGCGTAATATAGGTTAGGTACAGTTGTTACATAATACAATACAAATTAGGAGCAGCCATATTCAGCGTTGTACGCATGCAATATACATATTTTCAAAATTAAGTAGGTATGTCAGAGCTTTAAATTACAATAAAATAGTGCTATTACAAAAAATCTAAACTTCCCTGAACATAATGTGGTTTGTTTTTATACTTTAGGCATTAAGCCCTGTTTGTAGCCCAACTCTTCTAGGTTTTATCGCGCAGCTTCTATGCATCTAACTTGGTGACGTCTAACGACTAACGTCTTAGAAACATCTAAGACATTTCAAAGCGATCCTAGTGAAATAAACACCTTTTGACTTTGGCTCTGACTCTGGCTCTGGCTCTGGCTCTAAGAGCGTATCTTAGAGCGGAAATCGCCTAACCCTTTATTATTGACAACTTCCGTGTAACAAAACTTAATCGATTATGGCCTTGTAATATTTCTTCTCAAAACAAACGTATTTACTTGGCGATAATCAGCTAACGGCCATTGTATGAAAATCGTAAACGAGTTTTTGTTTATTGCTTAGATTCTTGTTCCAGTTGATTCTCAACATGATCATGTGAAACTCTCACGAATTAAATTGCTCACGGCACAAGTGAATTTTTTTCTTAAAGATTGAACGATTTGCAGATTTTACCAGAACTAGTGGACGTTGTGCCAGAGGCGAGGTTGAATCTAGCAGGGTACCGGCTGCGAAACCGAGAGCCTTTAGAAGCGAGGGAACTGCTGGAGCCACTTCAGCCTACGTCACCTCTGCACTACATACTGCGAGCTGTTGTGGCTGTGCGTCTGTACAACGAAACGAATGACGTGAGTATTGCATTACATCCTTACAGGCTTTTTCTTGCTCGGTCATTACAGCGATGACTCCGAACTAGCTCATTCGTACTAGTGTACTAGTTCGTACATTAGATGTATCTACGAACTAGTACACTGGTACGAATGATGCATTGCTGCAAGTCCGAACGATAGCCGTACAAAATACGACGTCTCTATCTCGTTCATTACCGCTTATATTTCGGTCGTTCCCATATCGAAGGCCGAAAAATTCATTTTGATGATTGGTCTGTCAGTACAGACCAATCATCAAAATGAATTACATAATGGGAATAACGGGACTAAAGTGTTTTCTTTCTGGTTCTGAACGTTAAGTTCAAGTAAAGTTCAGTGGTCTTATCAGTACATTATTCAAGTTTTATGTAATTTCTTAATACTTTGTCACGAAAAGCGCTCTCACAAAACCGTAAATCTATTCAATTCCACGTCACACAGGGACAAGTGAGTTACGAAAACGGACCTCGGGCCTCTGAGCCCCGACCGTCACCTAGATGATGGTATTGGCCATATGGTACATATTGGTCATTCCATATTCCTTTTTTGATTTATAGAGTTCAGTGGCTAGGCTGCACCTGAAACTGAGCCGTCGCCCAACATAATTATCTTATTTTTGGGCGACGACGGTAACATTCTCACGCCCTATTTTTCCACAAAAACATTTTCTCAACCCTAGGACGATCAAATGAAGCTGGCCCAGCAAAGCTTCCACCTGGTGGGCAGTTCTACTTCAGAATGCGACACGATCCCCGGCAGGCAGTGCATGGCGTCTTCCTACTTTCTCTCTGGGCATTTCGAAGAGGTGCTGGTGTACCTGAACTCTATCAAGAGCTTCTTCGTGAATGATGATACATTCAACTTTAATTATGCACAGGTATGTTCTTCATCATCATCATTTCAGCCGTGGGAAGTCCACTGCTGAACATTCCCCCACAGATTGCCAGAGCGAATTCCTATCATGTTAGAGGAATTTGCCCATACTCACCACGCTGGCCATGCGGGTTGGCGAGCTCAGATTGAGCTTTCTTCGTGAAAATAGGGGACGCCATCCGCTATCCCCTTTTTTGCTTAGTCGCCTCTTACGACATCCACGGTTAGGTAGATACGGAGGGGCGTATTCTTCAATCGGGGCCACCACGGCTCTAAAATTTTGTTTAAAACCTACGATTTATGGAAGTACCTATTTAGTTAGGCCTGGTATAACACAAGTGCTCAACGAATTTCGACTTTTTCAGGCGAAAGTTGCGACCGGCTTCTACCGCGAAGCCGAGGAGTGTCTCCTCAGCATCCAGGATGAGAACATGCGCAGTAGCTATACATACCTTGCCTGCCTCTGTCGGTGCCACGTCATGAACAAGGACGCCAACCTCGCCTGGGAGATATGCGTCAAGGTAAACCCGAAAGGTATTTCAAGAAAATCATGTGGGCCCAATTCTCGAAATAATAATTAAGAATTTAAAGATTAAGAAGTCGATTTCAAAAATAAATAATATAAAAGGCACCTTTTTTCTGTGTTGGAATAAAAAAATATTTAGAGTAAAGCCCGAAATTTAACTTAACTTAAAATTAAATGTTTGTAGCGGGTGGGCGAGTCACACATTTCCATTACACGTCTTCGAATTTTTAGGCTCTAGGACATGCCGGTTTCCTCACGATGACATCAAAGGGTAGTCAGGGGTAGATATAGGTCAGGCAAGGCTGAACAGTGGAGTGGATTTGGTGGGGTTACCTTTTGGCATGGGCTTTCTTTCTATATAAAATTTCTGTAACTTTCAGTCCGCAGGCACCCCTGACAGCTTCGCGCTGCTACAACTGGTGGCTAATGACAGCTACCGAATGGGACAATTCCTCGTAGCTGCAAAGGCGTTCCACATGCTTGACAGGTGAGTTTCTTTATCGACGCTTAATTTAACAAATTGATCAGTAAAGACCATAAAGAAGACAATTCTTTATGGTCTTTACTGGTCAATTTGTGCTAGGTCCATAAAGAGTTTGGTACCGATGAAAGACCTAGTGCAGTAAAAGGATTCGGTGCATCGAACTATCGAGAGAGCTATGCTTGGAGTTTCACTTAGTTATAAGATCCAAAATAAAGAAATCCGAAGAACAACTAAGGTCACCGACATAGATCTCAGAATTAGCAAGTTGAAGTGGCAGTGGGCAGGCCATATAGCTCGCACAACCGACAACCGTTAGGGAGTAAAGTTTTTCGAATGGCGACCACGAACCGGGCGACGCAGTGTTGGAAGGCCCCCCACCCGATGGACTGACGACATTGTAAAGGTTGCGGGAAGTCGATGGATTGAAAAGCTCAAGATTACGATGATAGGTGGATACTTATTGATTATTGATCATGATTAGCTCCACTTCAAAACTTCAAGAAACGCCTAGATACTTACTGATACTTTAAACCTGTATCTTAACAATAGTAAGTACTGCATACTCACTGTTTTCATAATAACAAAGTTAAATTGTTAACTTCTCATGAAGTGAAATTTAATTTCTTTTGAGAATAAAGTTCTTTAACCACAAGATCGTTCGGTCCAGCAGTGGACTTCTACAGGTTGATGATGACCCAGTTTTAAAACCTGGTCGCGTAAAAATGCAGCACTACTGTGCTGCGTATTTACGCGAAGTTCATGTCGTGACGTCGTGACGTACGTGACGTTGTGATGTACTGTACCAGGTTAGACGGCGGGCCAGAGATGTGGGAAGGGCTCCGCGGCGCAGTATGCGGGTGCGCCCAGGCGGCCGCGGCCAACAAGCACAGCGGCGCCGCGGACTTGCGCGATGCTCTTGCGCTGCTTCGCGGGCCGCGCCCGCACCCCAGGGCCGACCACATATCGCGCCCCATCACTAAATGGGCCCAGCAGAATCGGATCAATGTATAGTCTAATATGTTAATTGTGACTTGTGATAAATTTCACTTATCTTGTAACGCGATAAAACTTTTACTCTCAATCTGTTTTATTTATTCCCACCACGTTAACTTGTACTATAGCAACATAATTATAATAACACGCGAGCAAAGACTCTGCCATTAGCTCATCAATCTCAGAGTGTAATTCGCGATGTCCACAACCAATGTAACCGTAATCTCACATGTGGGTACCCAGCAGAAAACTATTACCTAGAGCCATACCTATGGGCATTATAATAATAATAAAAAAACATCACAAACATTATGATGTCTGTCTGTCTCTGTGACATAACTGATGCTTTAGTTGTTTCTTTATACAACTAATGTGGCATAAAAAAAATTACGGCCCACCTGTTGGTAAGTGGTAGTCTATGAACGCTTACAATACCAGAGGCATCACGCGCACGTTGCCGACCCCGAACACCCCCCCTCCGCCACCCCTTACTCACCGTAGGAACACAACACTATTTGAGACAAATATTTCGTTACGATCAGTTAGGCGGAGGTACCTTCCAGGCGGGCTGCTCCAATTTAGAGCAAGACGCTGTGCTTCTATGTTGTGATTTAAAAGTATGGCATAAATATAATGAACCAATACTGTTAGTTTGAACTTTGATTGCACGTCTAGAGCCAGCCTAACGAATCACCAGAAAAACTAAGTCTCCCGAGTAAATACCTTTCTAACTCTAAATTATATTCTGCCATATTCTGCACCGGATATTGCCCAACACACATGACTAGACCTGTCTTACCAATAGCTCCAAGCAATTAAAGGGTCGATTGGGCCATTGAATATGTATGGAGCCGCAAATTAATATTATTCATGTGTTTCCCCTATTACTGGCACGGTTGACACGCGTCAAGCCTTTTATAGTGAGGCACACTGACACCCTTCTCTAATACGTTATTGTACACGACTGTTAAAACTCGGAACAGTTGATAAGATGCAATATTTTATACTGCATTCACCTAGCCCAATCTTATATTTATCTATACATCATCTGCCTTTAGAAGTCCACTGCTGGACATAGGCCTCCCCGAAAAGGTTCCACGACGAACGGTCTTGAGCTTTTTCCATCCACCGACTTCCCGCAACCATCACAATGTCGTCGGTCCCCCACCCGATGACCGACGACATTGTGAAAGTTGGTGAATGGCAAAGGGTCAAGACCGTTCGTCATGGAACTCTTTGAGGGAGGCAGGCCTATTTCCAGCAGTGGACTTCTAGAGGCTATTACTACTACTTACTCTTTACCTAGTAGGTTAGTAACTTTGTACACTCACTGCCAATTCGGTGGGTAAATTGTGCAAGGTCTTATTTAATTTAGTCTAACACCGGATGATAACCAAATAAGAACTTCGAACCGATAAAACTACGGTTCCATTTAACTAGTTTCTAGTAACTGACCAATAAAGTCAAGGAACGTGTATCCTTAAAATATCTGCAAATCTTCACATATTTTTCCTTGACATGGTCGGAATGGAAACATTTTGAAATCGTACGCCTAATATGAACGAATTATGGAAACTTGTCGTCTTATTTCATCTACATATTATTATTATTATTTTTTATTTACTTTTTTGTGTCTATGGTGTCACTGCGGCCACAACTGGCCTATTGTGATCATCTACATATTGGCTTCTGATAAAGGAAAACTAATGATTTTTAGTGATTAAGTTACATTCCTAGGCATTCCTTGTTTAAAATATAAATATAATTGATACTATAATCTTACCAATTAATTCTAACATGTGTTAGAATGAATACGAGAATGTTAATTGAAAGAGTTGAAAGAAACTGATGAGAAAATGTGCCCTACGTCAGTTAAATATGTATAATTTACTTTGCAATAATACATTTTGTATTAAAGATCAAAAAATATATGGACATATTCTATTAAATTAAAAGAAGATTATTATTTAAATGACTTAACTTTAATATTTGCACGGCTTGTTGTAGTCGAATACAGTGATCTTTTATTTTAATCTATGATCAAGCAATGTACCTTTATTTATGCAAAAAATCATTCATTCATTCATTGATTACTCTGATGGGCTTCTTCTCGCATATGAACGGGACCGCGTAAGATTTGTCGACGTCATCCGCTCCTGAACATGCTCCCGCCCAGCTCCTTGCTCTTTCCCCGGCTAGATGGGTTACCGTAGCTCCACTCTTCGTATCACGCCTGCTTCAAGGTTTGTCCTAGAAGGAATAGCAACGAGCATAGCTCTCTCCGTTGCGTGACTTTGAGCTTTTGTAAATGAATGAGTAACATTAGTAAAAAACAATGGAAGGTACAGTTGGAAAGAAAAGGGTTTGAATTAAAGTTAGAAAATGATAGCGCTATAGTAGATGAGCAGCTACCTAAGTTTATTGAACGTCTGCGGGGCTTTAGGAGTTTCACTACTTATCTTCATCGTGGCAGTTCATCGGTTTGCCAGTCGGCAGGTTCTATGTGAAGTTTCAGCCAACCTTGGTTTTCTGGACAGTAGCTGTGTTCCGGCCAGCCATCTCTAAATGAGCCTGCATCTTCTATCAAGATTATTCATATGCGTATACTGTCCCGAATGAGGTTAATTATACCACGCGAGCCAAGCCGCTAGGCGCAAGCTATAACTAATTTGATATGCTAAATTAATTGACTGCAATTTAAAATAGTTGGGGTGTTTGCGGTTTTCCGCGTTTTACAATATCAAAAAGATAAAACCACGTTCCTGTTTAACTAGTTAAACTAGGAACTGACCAATAACGTCAAGAACGTGAATCCGTAAAATATATTTTCCTCGATATGGTCGAATGGAATCGTGTTGAAATCGTACGCCTAAGACTGATAATTTTTTAGGCGTAAACTTGTGTTTCTACTTATTGGCTTCTGATAGAGGAAAAGTGATTATTTTTAGATAGGATTAAGTTACGCACTTAGTTAATTCTTTAGCTTGATTTAAATAATTAACTTTATGAAATACTACCTTCCACAGTAGCCTGTATAGGTAAAGAAATTTATCTATTCCAAGTTTCAACGAAATCGGTTGAGTTACGGCGATATTGAAAAACAAATATCCAAACATACTAAAAAACGCATTTTTAAATTTAGTAGGATAGGATTAAATGAAATAAATTGGCAACCTGCACTTTATTACCAATTTATGATAAAATGTGTTTAAAAGAACAACCTGCGTTATGTTAGGTTACTTAATTCTTAGGAAAAGTTATTCAGACAGCCAATTATTTCTAAGTCCCGCATGATTTATACCTACTTGGCAGATATATATTTGTATAAATAGTCCATTTAACTGCAAAAATTGCATTTATTTAAAACTAAATTATATTTACATAACGTAAATAGGTACAAATCGTCAAGATCAAGTCCGTAGGCAACAGTCAAAGCAGTACAATAAATAATAAATAAACAAATCACTTTACATTTCGCGCGCGAGGTCAAAATCCCTATAATATTGCTGAAAAGCACACGATCCACAAGACGGCGGCCAGATTGCAAAGAAATACGAACGAAACAACAAAAAATAAAAACTATCCTTTGCGATGTAGCCGCGACCTAGTCCATCTCATCACGTTAACATCAGTTCGGCACTATCAAGCCTTTCAATACCTTCAGCTCTTGCCAACAATGGTATAGGGTTCACAGTGGGTTGGTTTAGCCCCATGGGTTTGCGACGACTCCGCCGGCGCCGTAGCCACCGTATCCGACGCCGACGTGGCCGGGAAGGGTGTACCGAGCTACGGGAGCGGCCACCGCGACGTGGGCTGGTGCCAGGACCTTGACAGGCGCTGCAACCTGCTGACCAAAATGTATGAAGCCTTAGTTTGAATGCTTTGGAAATGTCTCTGGTGATCAAAAAGTAGTGAATGATGCTAAGATTCTTTGTATTGTTCTATGAACTGCACTAATATTTAGAATGGTTAGATTTTTCACAAATCTAACCATTCAAAATATTAGTGCAAGCCTCTTTTTGAAGATAGGTCAGTGAAAACTGTATTCTAGACATAATTCAGAAACAGTATTAAAAAGTTTTCTTTAGGCAAAACCACCAGCGAAGACAAAAATCGGATTGATCTCATCGTTCAATCTGTAACCTGTTTCCCTGTGTACTTTGTTCTGAATAAACGAATTTAGATTTTTTTTTTAATTTCCCACAAAAAATCTGCGATATATACATACCTTAGATATGACTTATTGAAAACAAACGGTGTTTATCGCGTAGGTACCATATTTTATATTTTCCCGACGTTAATGTATATCATGTCATGTCATGTATAATGATCGCGAAAGTTTGAAAAATAATACCTTAGATAGTTCTTAGAATTCTGAGATTCCAAAACAAGAAGATAGATTTTCTATTGTTTCTGAATCGAAAGGTGGGCGGGCGATATCAACCTACAACATCCTACGTCCTATAACATCCTACGTGAGATGGTAATTAATGAGAATGAATGAAGCAAAAGAGATATGTCAGGATCTTAGCGAGCGGAAAGCCGTGATCTGCCTACATTTCTGGGCTTACAACATCCTCACAAAGTCTCACCGCATGAGCGCCGCCTGTCCTCTCGACCACCGCGTTGAACCCGTGGATATTGTCCGCAGTGTAGGTGACCTTGCGTAAGTGACCGTCCGGTTCCACCAGGCTGTAGGAGCCGTGGACGACGCCGTTCTGAAGGGTCTCTGAGGCATCCTTATGATCGCCAGTGGAGGGATCAGCCACGCCGTATGAGAAGCTGTACGCTGGGTTAGGGTCTATTGTTTCTGCGTGGACCACCTGTGTGACACGAGCATAATATATAACGGTGCAAAAAATATTTCATCTGCCAAAGATTTTCGGCGTCAGCGTCATTCAAATCATGTCATTCAAGTCATTCATAGAAAAACTATCTTTTTCTTTTGACAGGCCTCATAGCTCAGTTGGTAGTAACTCTGCCTTCTGTGCTAGAGGTCGCGGGTTCGATTCCCGCACTGGACAAACATTTGTGACTAACACTGATGTTTGTTCTGTGTCTGGGTGTTAAATGTATATCTATTATGTATAACAGTCTCTGGTACCCATAGTACAGGCAATGCCTAGTTTTGATCAATTGACCGTGTGTGATATGTCCGGAAAATTTATTATTATTTATTTATTATTCGTTGTTTGACGTTATTGGTATCGCATTGCGAATTCTAGGTGAAGATGTGGGTTTGAAACCCGCTGGTTCGGAAATTTTGGGTAGCAGTTATATTTGAACATTTATATTTACATTTATGTAAAGAAAATAAAATAATAACATAAACGTGGGCTGTTGTCAAGTTTGGATTTGTCTCTAACTACTACACTGACTGGCGTCATGTTCAATGATTAAGTTATATAGATCATTTATAGTTCAAACTTATGGCTCACGAGTTTAATTCATAATATCATTCATAATTTTTTTTTTTTTTTTTAATATTCCGGACATATCACACACGGTTAACTGATCCCAAACTAGGCATAGCCTGTACTATGGGTACCAGAGACTGACATACATAATAGATATATATTTAACACCCAGACATAGAACAAACATCTGTGTTAGTCACAAATTTGTGTCCAGTGCGGGAAACGAACCCGCGGCCTCTAGCGCATAAGGCAGAGTTACTACCAACTGAGCTATGAGGCCAGTCAATATAGTAATATTATATAGTAAGGACATGCCCACATTTTGCAGCAGTAAAAATAACGAAAAAAATATAATCTTAAAATAATTGCAGTTTTTCATTGAAAATAATAAGATTTTAGACTGACAGCTCAATCACATTTCACAAGTAGTAAGTCGTTCAAATAATCTTACTAATTAGGTTCGATACAGTTTCTTATGCCGTAGCACCTAATAAGTCAAAAACTTAAAAAATATGCACTACTACGCTGCTTCTACGCGTCGTAGCATTGAGCTACGCGCATAAAAAATATTTCAAAGCGCTCATCTTTCATTTCGTAGCATTTCACAAATTATTCAATGAACTGAATAATACAGCGATAAATGGTATTTTGTGTAGATATTTCATTTACATAAAATTACAATAGTAATGAGTAAGAATACATTCTACGCTTGCGTAGACCGGTGAGGTGCGAGTCTATTGTGTTGTGGTATCATAGTTTCTAACGACCACCTATATACTCCTCTAAAGTGGGAGTTGTATACTTTTGAAGACGCTAGATGTCACCCCTTCTGTGGTGTCACTACCAGCAAGGGGATCTCAGTATGCGAACCGGAGAAAAAAATGTGTTTTTGACGACCTCGGTGGCGCAGCGAGCAAGTGCCCGTCTGAGACGCAAGGGTGCAGGTTCCATTCCCATTTCGGGAAAAATGTTTGCATTATGTTTGTCGACACGTCGCAGTAGTCACAATGTTTTAAGTAATTAATAGGTATTTTATATATTTTAGGTTAAGGTATATATTTCTATGGGTCTTAGAATTCGTTTTTACCATCTGTACTATTCTTAAGTTACCCGAAATAAAATTTATATTTTTATATTATTATTATGTGCAAATATTTGTTCCGGGTCTGGGTGTTGTGGTTTCTGATTCAAATGATACAACTGAGGTGGCAAACAAGCATACGGCTCACCTGTTGGTAGGTGGTTACCGTAGCCTATGAGCGCTTGCAATACCATAGGTATCACTCACGCTACCGACCCCGAACCCCCTTCCCCCTAAAGTGCTCTGGCAACCTTACTCTCCGCAGAAACACAACACTATTGGAAACAAATAATGTTATTTGGCTGCTATCTTCTGTAAGGCGGAGGTACCTCGAGAAAAACGAGAATATCTCCCTACCAAAATATATATTCTACCACTGCAGCGGTTCCTCGAGTGTTTTTTTTTCACGTTCAACTGATCCCAAACTAGGCATCGCCTGTACTATGGGTACCAGAGACTGATATACATAACAGATATATATTTAACACCCAGATACAGAACAAGCATCTGTGTTAATCACAAATCGTCCAGTGTGGGAATCGAACCCGCGACTTCTAGCGCAGAAGGCAGAGTTACTGATAGGCACCAAGCCGTGTTTGTTGCCTGATTCTTCTAGGCTTGGTCGCGAGGAACAGGCATAGCTTCACCTAGTTTCTAAGACGTTTCAAAGTGATCCTAGTGATTTTATTGAAATAAATGCTTATTGACTTTTTTTTGACTTTGACTACCAACTGAGCTATGACGCAAGTCAATGTGTTTTTGAAGATGACCTTACCGGTGCTGCCACGGCCTTGATGATGGGCGCGTGGTAGGCTGGTGCGGCGTAGTGTGCTACCGCAGGCGCGTACGCCGGCGCGGCGAGCGCGCCGTACCCATACCCGTCGTAGATGCCGGGCGCAGCCACCGCCGCTGCGCACGCGCAACTTATCAGGAATAACTGCAAAGTAATTTTAGCTAAGCAAATGTTCAGCCAGCCGACTGACTGAACATTTGCTTAGCGGCTGTGGTGGCCCCGGCTAAACCATAGACCCCTCCATATCTCCATATATCCACGGATGTCGTAAGAATGTTCAGCCAGCCGACTGACTGACTGAACATTTGCTTAGCGGCTGTGGTGGCCCCGGCTAAACCATAGACCCCTCCATATCTCCATATATCCACGGATGTCGTAAGAGGCGACTAAGGGAAAAAAGCTAGGGGATGGGCAGCGGCGTCCCTCATTTAAACAACGATAGCTCTAACTGCGCTCGCCAACCCGCATGCCCAGCGTGGTGAGTATGGGCAAATCCCCCCACATGATAAGGAATTTGCTCTGTCTGTGGGGGAGGCCATGTTCAGCAGTGGACGTCGTACGGCTGAAATGATGATGATGATGATGAAATGTTCAGCGCGTTCAATAGAAGCTACGAGTGCTTCTGTGCTTCGGACAGCACGTTGACTCCCAGATTTCAGACTGTATAACATTTTCGTAGACGGTAAAAGTTCCTTTATTTATTAATTTTTCGTACATTATAATTTACTATAGTTATTCCATTCGAAGTCGAAGTCGAAAATCATTGGAATTTGTGTGACTTAAAAGTTTCATTCGAGTCATCTTTGGATGGAATAACTATAACATCCTAATAATAGAGTTATTTACCTAGAATAGCATATAGGCTAAATTTTATCTAGGAACCACGTGAGCGAAGCCGCGGGCGTAAGCTAGTATTTCATAATAATCGGTTCAGTCGTTACGGATTTGTGGTAACAAACATAGGAAGGTACTATACAAACTTTCGCATAAATTTAAAAGATTTCAAATAAATTTCTAGATTTTTCCCACTTATATTATACTCAGAATACAGAATATTATAAATGCGAAAGTTTGCGAGGATGTTCAGATGTTTCTGGTTCAATCACGCCGTAACGGCTCAACCGATTTCGATAAAACTTGGAATAGATAGAGTTCTTTACCTAGAATAGCATATTGGCTACTTTTTATCTAGGTACTGGGGTGAAGCCGCGGGGACAAGCTAGTGTGTATTATATGCGTATGTATATATTATGTTTGTCCCTTATCAATAAACAAACTTAAAACTAATACAAGTTAATATTTACAAAATACACAAGAAACAGTTCAACTGATCCAGATCACTACCAGTCGGAAGCGTCCCCAAGACGCTGGCGGAATTGCCATGCTGGATGGCAATGCTAATTCGCTGGACCAAATAAGAGCCAGCTCTCGGGTCACGCGTCGCTTCGATCAGACGTCCTGATATCTTTTTGAAAACCCGGAGGGCCCCGTTTCCCCACGGACCCAGGGTCTCAACCCCAAAAGGCTCAAATATGTAAGCCCTATCAAGACCAACATATTTGCGCCTTTTGAGATTAATTGAATAAAACTATGATCAATTTCGTACCTTAGCAATCATGATGCCGCGTGCTCGCTTCGCTAGTCCCAGGGCACGTGTGGTGAGTGCAGGTGCCACACTCTTATATAAGGCAAGCTGCACTTACGGCCAGCCTACACTTGATACACATTTCGCAACATTGCAAGGATATGTGAGACAACGCGTGCATTTATTAGTACCAAGTTTACCAAGCCAGATTGTGTTTCTAGGGAGTTATGTACCGATTGTGCTTTACGGTACTATAACCTTCATCATACCAATTTATTTACCATAGTTCCATTGATCAATATTAAAAAACTAGCAAGCCTGTCCGGTTTATCTAGGTTTAAAGAACTTTATTCTCATACAAACACAAGGTTTACTTAAAATGAGATACATAAGAGCATATATATTTTCTAGGTTTTACAATATTTAAACTAGCCTCTGGTGCCTAACATAAATTATAGCTAAATATCATCTAAAATGACATATTATTTAACTAATTTATTATTAAATCTATAAAAACAAAAATTCAAACAACAGTAGGTAGTTATCTCGAGATCATAAAGTATAACGCCCTAGAAAAGTTTTGTATATTCGACCCAAATATTTATCCTACATCACGTAGGGTCGTAACATGTATCCTTCTTCCATTCAGTCGTCAGCACTTAGTACTTTCTTACCATACTTTCACCCACTTTCACACAGTCCATCCCTCTTTTCTTTGGCCCACCTCTACTCGTACATCCATCCACATTCATATCTAACACGCTTCTCGTCACATGACACTCCTCCCTCCTCATGACTTGCTACGCTAACCTATTACTCCTCAGCATTTGGTTGATTAAAGGTCTATAAACCGTTTGCGCTACAAACGTACTGTGAATAATTGATAATGACTGAATTTTGCCATTGTAATAGAACGGTATAGTGGTTTACCGGTCTTGTGAGCGGTTATTGATGTGAACTAGCTGCAAATAAATTTCAGCTCTTCCGTAGATATAACTTTTTTTATCATGCATCTCGCAAATATAAATGCACGAACCAGGTGACGCAGTGTTGGAAGGCGCCCGATGGACCGACGACATTGTGGTAGTTGCGGGAAGTCGGTGGATGGAGAAGGCTCAAGACCGTTCGTCGTGGAACTATTTATTTGTAAAGAAAGGTTTTACAATGTAGGTACCAATTAGGTAATCAGCTAGGAAAAAATATGTGAATTTTAATTACAATATACTGATTTAACATAGCAAAACTGTGATCGTTAATTAATTTAAATAAATCATAATAAAAGAGATTATTTTCGTTTATATTACAAGAGTTTAGCTTAGTTAGAGTCAAGAGTTATATTTTTTTGTTTTTCTTTCATTGAGCACTATTTAAGTTTGTTTATTTTAAGAATTTTTTTTTGAGATAGGTATAGTGCACTCTTATTTTTATGTATATCAGACCCTGTTTTTATGAAGATATTTTTTGTAATTGGTAATATACATAATGTTTGTGCACTTTCAACAAATAAATAAATAAATAAATTTAAGAGATATTGAGGAATTAAACTGTCGTTTGTCGCTAAAACAAAAATAAGGTAAAAACGTTGGTTTTTGCCAAAATTATAATGCAATCCTTGCAGCCGCACTTCTTTTGGGCTGAATATTTTAGGATGGAAACATTCTGGGACAAAAATTTAGTACCTGACCCAATTATTTTCAAAAATGTATACCTATAATTTCGATTCTGAACAAACGAATATTAGGGTTTGCTCAGAACATTAACAATAACCCTGTATAATGTTTTATGTGTTTGATAATCAAACGTTTTCCTCAAGATAATATATATTTATAAGTATATAAGAGTAGGCGTGTGGGCAGCCACATTATTCCACCGTGACGTCTGGAACAGTGCAATAAAAAAATAAAAATGTTCATTAGAGCAAGTGTTATTTTATGCATTTTCTATTGTACTATAAATATTAATGGAGGTGAGTACCTACAGAAAATATTTATCACTAGCTTCAGCCCACGGCTTCGCTCGCGTGGTACCTATGAAAATAAAAAGTGGCTTATATGCTATTCCAGACTATAATCTATCTCTGTATCAAATTTTATCAAAATCGGTTTGGGCGTGATTGAACCACAAACATCCAAACATCGTCACAAACTGTCGCATTTATAATATTAGTAGGATACCTTAATTGTAAATAAGTAACGAATACATGTAATTTCGTCAATTCGTGGTTCTGATGCTTGCTTATCGGGTTACTGTTATTTCTTGGTCACCCTGCTTTTTTTCTTTGTCCGTGTGTAGGTTGACCTTTCCTCGAGACGGAGGGGATGCGTAATGCATTTTCCATCAATACAAAAAAAAAAATTAAAAAAAAAATGGTGACCCAGCTAACCAGTATGGTGAAGGGATTAAAGTGCGCCTCTTAGAGGATTCTGGTTGCTATGCTAAAGTGCTCCTACTAAAAATGACACGTGGTCTTCGAATTTTTAGGTTCTAGGAGATGTCAGTTTTTTGGCGGTTGCTTCACCGTTTAAGAGCACTAAGGGCAGGTACTGCTGCAGTACCTACAGAATTTCGTGTTTTGATTTTTATTTTATTTAGGTACACAAAGATAAAAAAACGTGTTCCGTAACTACTAGGTATACTATCCCGAAAGAGGCTTATTCTATAAAAATATCCTAAAAGAGTTCAGGAAAAAAACCGGATTTTTTTTTTATTAAAAAATATATATATGTATATATTCTGGACATATCACACACAGTCAACTGATCCCAAACTAGGCATAGCCTGTACTATGGGTACCAGAGACTGATATACATAATAGATTAATATTTAACACCCAGACACAGAACAAACATCTGTGTTCATCACACAAATGTTTGTCCAGAGCGGGAATCGAACCCGCGACCTTTAGCGCAGAAGGCAGAGTTACTACCAACTGAGCTATGAGGCCAGTCAGTCAGTCAGTATTAAACTGTAACATAATTTTTCGGTTTTTTCCTGAACTCTTTCAAATCAGCTCATTTTGATCTTTTTATGTTCTGTAAGTATTAATTATTTAAAATTCAATAAATCGACATCAAGATACCTACCTAAAACAGCTCAAGTTTTACCCCAAACAGTTGTTTTTGCAGTCTTTTTTCAGTGAAAAATGTCTAATTTCCAAAATGATCCAAAAAAATGATCACAATAGGCCAGTTGTGGCCGCAGTGACACAATAGCCGCAAAAAGTAAATAAAAAAATAAAAAAAAATCTTAGAACAAACTTTATTCTCGTTTTACTTTATGGTAGTAGAAAGCCCCGTTCGTGATATTATGCATAAACATTTTCATCACATTGTAGAAGACCTAAGTAGAGATGGCTGGCCGGACTACAGCTACTATCCAGAAATCCAAGGTTGGCTGAAGCTCCACAGAGCACCTGCCGACTGGCAAACTGCCAGGATGAACTGCCACGATGAAGGTACGTAGTTAAGCTCCTAAAGGCTTACAAATTTTTCGTTTGTATTCCTATCTGCCACCATTTGGCTCACGTGGGGGCCGAAGATAAGATAAAAGTTACCATTTGCCACTGCATAGGTTGATACTGGGGGCAGATCGTAATACATTCTGGGGCCGATAGCCATAAGTTGTGTTTTTTTTTATTCCGGACATATCACACACGGTAATCGGTTAGCTTGGTATGGGCATGTCATGAGGAGGGAAGAATGTCATGTGACAAGAAGAGTGTTAGATATGAATGTGGATGGATGTAGGAGTAGAGGAAGGCCAAAGAAAAGATGGATGGACTGTGTGAAAGTGGATATGGTGAAGAAAGGAGTGATTCTTGTGATGACGACTGATAGAGGGAAATGGAAGAAGAATACATGTTGTGCCGACCCCACATGATGTGGGATAAGGGCAGGAAGATAATGACATATCTATCACACACGGTCAACTGATCCCAAACTAGGCATAGCCTGTACTATGGGTACCAGAGACTGATATACATAACACGAATTATCTTTTTATTACGTAAGCTATTTCGAAACTAAGTTTTAATTTTTCAATGAAAATATTTATGTTCTTTTATTTCAAACTAGCGATGTTGCTGCAATGTTGTTTACGTGTAGATATTACGAGAAGATTATATTTTCAAATATAAACATATTTTTTGGCTGTAAGTTAATTTGTTATCTTAATATTTTAATTAGTTGTTTACAGGAAAATCGCCCAGTTAGATAAATACGTTAGCTATATTATTAAACCAACTTCCGCCCACATCGTGAGGTACCTACCTATACTTACTTAAGTACCTATTTATAGTACCTTGGTACTTAGCGAACTCTTTGACTGGCCTCATAGCTCAGTTGGTAGTAACTCTGCCTTCTGCGCTAGAGGTCGCGGGTTCGATTCTCGCACTGGACAACATTTGTGTGATGAACACAGATGTTTGTTCTGTGTCTGGGTGTTAAATATTTATCTATTAAGTATATCAGTCTCTGGTACCCATAGTACAGGCTATGCCTAGTTTGGGATCAGTTGACCGTGTGTGATATGTCCGGAATATTTATTTATTATTTATTTATTTTAATCAAATCCATATTTGGTTTTCTGTCAGGCCGTAAGGGCTGAAAAAATTTGGATGAAATCAATGAAATCGCTCGTAACTTGAAATAAGTATTACAAAATTTTATGCTTGCTTGTTTAAAAGAATAACATTCTTTGTTTCTTGTCGTGTTACTGATTCTTTCTTGGTCACCTGTATTAGGTCAGTGACCACGGTGAGGTATGGTGGCCCTAAAAGGCCCATGACCGTTGGTGAAAGAATCAAGGAAGTGAAAGCATTAAATTCCTCTTAGAGCAGGGTTTCTTAAAGTGGGGTCCACGGACCCCCAAGGGGTCCGTAATAAGTGTGACATAAGGGGTCCTAGCAATAGCTAAAATTAATTCTTAATTGACATGAGATCTAAATAAGTGTTGAGAGCTGAATTCCATGAAAAAGATCTTGGCGAATTAAGCGTGTGAGTAAATTCGCATCACGCACGCGTTCCCGACCCTGAACCCCCTCACCCTAAAGAGCTGTGGCAACTTTACTTACCGCTGGAACACAACACCGCAGCCAAATAACATTATTTGTTTCAAATAGTGTTGTGTTCCAACAGGCGGAGGAGACTTCCCCAGGCGGGCTGCTCCAATTTAGAACGAGAGAACGAACGAAATTTCGCTGTGCCCTACCCCATCTAAACATGTTGTTCCCTTCCAGATGCAGTTTTAGCTGCGCCCTTGAACAATGAGTTCCAGTCTGTTTTATGGAAAATGCTTGCCATCCCCGGTGTAGATGATAAATGGCTTAACTCAATTTCTCCAACGGTAATGTACGTTGGAATCCACGTGAGTTACCCTGAAGGAATATACAAATATAAAGACGGTAAGATCATGAGATATCTAGGTATAGCTTAGTATAAAAACACGCTGGCAGCCCGACACCAGCCAGGCTAAATGGCAAAAAAAATTGTCAAACCGGGAGATGAGCATTACAAATCATCTAAGCATTCATGCATCCTCAATAGATAGTGACCATTTTAGACCAACTGAGCAGCGAGTCCGGGATTGTTATGCAATTCTCTCGATGCAAGAAAATTATTGTTTTTGAATGATTTTTCCAGCAGAGCCAGCTTTTTGTCCCTTAGATATACCACGTGCCGATTTTAACTGTTTTTGTTAGATCCTTTTTGCATTCCTATTTGATTTTCCTAAATTCACCAATCACATAGTGATAGATGAACACACGAGATAGGTTTTAAGTACTGTAGAAGTTCGCTCTTTTTTATGTTATACGGAGGCAAACAGGCTTACGGCCCTCCTGATTGTAAGTGGTTACCATCGCTTATTGACATTAGCAACACATGGAGCATTGCTGATGCATTGCCTGCCGAACCCCTCCTCCCCTAAAGAGCTCTGTTTTGCTGTTATTATGTCTACTAGTAGGTCTAGTAGGTCTCTTTAGGGGAGCGTGAAAACAGAAGAAACTTAGATATTAAAGCGAGAGGCGCGAGCCTAGAAACAGTTTTTTTTTTTTTGTGTTTATAATGTGACAAGAGCAGCTGAAACTTAGATATTATCTCAGATTGATACTAGCGGCTGCAGCGAGCCGGGAAATGTCCAGAACAGTCAATTCAAAAAGTAATCAAAACAGAAGGCACCCAAAGCTGAGCGCAGCTTTCCGTCCTGGGCCATGGGCCTCATAGTCCCAGGGTTTATATATAAGTGGACCCTTATCCCTGACTATAGGTACTACGCCAAACTTTTAATATGACATAGGTAGGAACTAGGAACACCAAAACATAAATTGATCGTTATAATTAATGCACTATGCGTTAGTAGGTAATACATAATGCGGTGGATAGGCGCGCAGTTTTAGTCTGAGAGATGACCTATAAGTACCTAAGTAGGTAGGTAACCTACGATTTTGTTGCTGTACTTTTTTTTTTTTCTTTTATACAACTGTGGTTGCAAACAAGCATACGGCCCACCTGTCGGTAAGCGGTTACCGTAGCCTATGAGCGCTTGCAATACCAGAGGCATCACGCACGCGTTGCCGACCCCGAACCCCCCTCCCCCTAAAGAGCTCTGGCAACCTTACTCACCGCAGGACCACAACACTATTTGAAACAAATAATGTTATTTGGCTGCGATCTTGCTGCTCCAATTTAGAATGAGAAAATCTCGCTATGCCCTAACTCCTCCTCAATCTATTTGTGTTTTGTTACAGGGAAGCCAGTACTATCCCTAGATCCAATTGAAGTTGAGAATGTGGATGTCTGCGCCGCCGCAAACCAAACTTCGATTTCGTGGGTAGACTGCAAACTCCGTTTGCCTTATGTTTGCCACGCGCCTGCGGCATCGGTCTGTGGAGATCAGTGGAAGGATACCTCAAACGATTCAAGTAATATCCGAACACTAATATCCTTACGGAATTCAAGTAAATCAAATTATTGCCTTATAACTACCGCGATTCTTTTTGCAGTAGGTACTTACGAGTTAAACATGTCATACCCAGCCATAAAAACAGACGAATAAAAAGATGGTTATAATTATAATGATGGTACATTATAATTCGACAAAGAGGTCAACCGACGAATCCACCTCGGATGGGCAGCATTTGGGAAACTTCGTCATATCTTCTCGTCGCAGATACCGCAGAGCCTCAAGACGAAAGTCTACAATCAGTGCGTGTTGCCAGTGATGACATATGGCACTGAGACTTGGTCGTTAACTATTGGCCTCATACACAAGCTCAAAGTTGCACAACGGGCTATGGAGAGAGCTATGCTAGGAGTTTAATAAGATCCGAAATGAGGAAATTCGTAGAAGAATCAAGGTTACCGACATAGCTCTCAGAATTAGCAAGTTGAAGTGGCAGTGGGCAGGCCATATAGCTCGCAGAACCGATAACCGTTGGGGAGTAAAGGTTCGCGAATGGCGACCACGAACTGGGCGACGCAGTGTTGGAAGGCCCCCCACCCGATGGACCGACGACATTGTGAAGGTTGCAGGAAGTCGGTGGATGGAGAAGGCTCAAGACCGTTCGTCATGGAACTCTTTGGGGGAGGCCTATGTCCAGCAGTAGACTTCTACAGGCTGATGATGATGATGATGACATTATAATTATAGCCATCTTTTTATTTGTGGATGGAATGGATGGTAGACACAATAAATCATCAAATAAATACAGCTTTCCGTTATTCGCAAACAATTAGGTAAGTCTATTATGATTAAGTCGCAGCTTATTCAATTTCAATTTTTATTTTAAAATGATAAGTGATTACCCACACTAAAGGAATAGGTAGGTACCATGTTTTTTTTATAATATCCAAAAAAATCGACTTTGACGGGATTTGAACCCGTAATCTTCTCCTAGACACCTCTCGTCATTGAACATAAAGTATATATTAGTCATTGAACAGATTGAAAAACAATTGTTTCTTCTGTGGGTGGCGTTTACCGCGCTTTTGGGATATTAAAAAATCATAGCCTTTTAATGTTCTCTAAAAAACTCATTATACCTGCAGGGGTAGGACAACCCTGTCCTACCCCTGGTTTCTATATAATTGGTTAGGTACCTTAATCACCCAGTTGGGAATTTTACACCCAGTTTTGTTTTAACCCCCCCCCCTACCCCTCCCTTAGGCAACACTGAAAGCCAGCGTCTGGTTTTTCGGACTAGGCACAAAGCTGAGTTGTTGCCTTTTCAACAAGCAGACAAATTATCTTTGTCCTTATTATTTGGTAGTAGGTACCTATTTGTTAATTTTATTATTTTCTAATAACCTATTTTAAAATATCATTTTAGTCTGTGTTGATAAACTTATTTTCTTTCTTTCTTTCTAACTAGAGTTTTTCATCATATTAAAGTACCTACCAAATTATATTGAAAACAAATTCTGTAGAAGTTATTAACTTCTGATGCTGACTGTACCTTTAATACTTGCTGTTTGTTGTAGGTATAGGTAATTACGAAGTGGACGAGCGTACGGGCCAATGCTACAAGTTCCATTCAAAAGCGAAGCCATGGAATGACGCTCACAGGTATGTTATCTTAAATGGGACGAAAATTATCATACTTACGCCTGAATACTGAAACGTCACTTAAATGTATGTATGATGTATGATTTAATAATCAGAGGTCTAGTACTAATGTACTGAGGATTAGTGATTTATGATGAGTGGTTGCTGATTTGGATCTACGAGCCACAGGTTCGAATACCGATGTGCACAATGGATTTTCATTTCGGAAAATTTAGGTGCGCTACACTAGTGCTATCGAACAGTGAATGAAAACATCATGAGGTAACCTGGCATGTCCTAGAACCTAAAATTTCGTAGACATGGGGCATGTGCACAAAAGGAGCCTCTAAGAGGCAAACTTTAATCCTTTCACCAATGGTTATAGGCCCTTTTCAGGGCCACCATATCTCAAACTGTCCTAATAAAGGATCACCAAGAAAGAGCGACGACAATCAGTTATTTAACAGTAACAGAAACAAAATCTATATCCACCCGCCCACAGGATCTGCCAGGACGAAGGGGCACACCTCGCGATTGCTAACAGTGACGTAGAAGCTCAAGTGCTGGTGGACCTCTTCGAGAAGTACCCATACGAGAAACTGCATGGCACCAACCCTGCCTGGGGCGTTATGGCAGTTGGCTTTTATTACTGGAAGGAGGCAGATAAATACGTAACTATCCATGGTGAGTCTGTTTGGGATTAGCAATAGTAATAAGTAGATTTCGAGACGAAAGGATTGACTACTCTGATTTTTCACCGACGGTCATAGGCAAACCTAAAAAATCAGTGGGCCACCATACCTCACTCAGCCTGTGGTGCAATTGCCTAAGCGTAATGGCAATGAAGTTCGTAACTTTGAGGGTAATTTTAACAATCTTAGCCACATTTAAAACGTTCCAAACTTGACAAGGGAAAACTTTATGACCTTAGCTTCTTCCTTTTTATGTTTGAATAACTTCAGATGTCGCTATAATTGATAAAATCATCCTTAAAACTGCGATCTTCATTACCATTTCGCTTACGCAATAGCCTGGCTGGACACTGACCTAATACAGGGTGCTAAGAAAGGTTCAGTGACACGACAAGCAAGCAAACCAACTTGCCTAACTTTATCTCGCAACATTACTGGTACCTACCTACCAAGGTTCCCGGATGTAATTACTTACGTTTTAAAAACTAAAAATAAAATGAATTACATAATTAACAACAAAATAAAATAGATAGATAACTCTTTATTGTAAGCCACATAAAAATTTAACACATCACAATTAAATCGACAAAATATAAGTGATAATAGTGGAATACAATGGGCGGTCTTATCACTAAGAGTGATCTCTTCCAGACAACCTTTGGATGGACTGGATTTTACGAGAACTATAGAGGAATCAGGAAAATATGAACTTAACAAATATAATATAATATATAAATATGAATACATAATAGAATAAAATATCACATTTTTAAAAGAAGCTAGTCTAACTTAGTTCCAGTTTCTTTAAAGGACAACCGCACCAATGTTGGCTAGCCGAACTGTTATCTTGCGTTCCGTGCACTAGCATCCACAAATGTCGACTTTGCAGCGAACGATCAACCTTCTAAAACGTTGCTATTCCTTCTAGGACAAACCTTGAAGCAGGCGGGATACGACAAGTGGAGCTACGGTAACCCGTCCAGCCGGGGTAAGAGCAAGGAGCTGGGCGGGGGCATGTTCCGGAGCGGCCTATTGGATGACGTCGACAAATCCTACGCGGTCCCGTTCATATGCGAGAAGAAGCCCATCAGACAGATCAGTATAGGCTTGTAAATGCATAGGTAACCTGCAGTTCCACCGAGATCAGCTTAAGTAGCGTATAATATGTCGTGTCGTAGTCGATAAGTTATAACACAAAATAATTACACGATATTGGTGTCCTTTTCCAGAGCTTGTAGGAGAGGCGTTACACAGGGAGAAGTGATATCGCCGAAACTGTTCACCGCCTGGAATACTAACTGGCATAGAATTTTGTGAATTGTAGTATATACCTACTTATAACTCAATATAAAACACATTATTTCCACTGCGTTTTTTATTTTTCGCCATTTTTTAATAAGCCGTTTCTCCACCGGACGCATGCTCGGGCGAGGCAGCCTCGCGAGCGAAATGCTCGGTCGGTGTGGACGTGCCTCGGGGTTGTGCGGGCGCACGGTGCCTCGGCCGAACATGCCTCGTAGCTGAGCCGTGCGGCGCCGGCGGCGGCGTCGGTAAAGCGCGCGTGCTCAAAGGCGCCTCGGTGTGCGTTCGGTGGCTGCCTACGAGCCAGCCTCGGCCGAGCCACTCGCCCGAATGTGGCTCGCGAGCCTATTCGCCCGGTGGAGACGCGGCTATATATCTTTAAACGAATTTAAAACGAAAGCCACAGATATTAATCCTAAATCTGGAAGATCCAGGTGTGTATGTCTACAGCTTACACATAACGAATTTCTGAATTCTGAGTATGCAAATATTTAGTGCATAATTGGTGCAATCTGAAAATCCAATTCAAAATTTAGGTGCCAAAGAGGTTTCTGAGATATGAGCCAAAAACTATGTGTCAGCTGGAGACCCGGGTCTACAGCTTGCACATCCAGTACTGCCAAACGGCTGACGCGAGAGCTTTGAAAACTAGCCAGATATTTAGTGCCAAAATAGTGCCAAAGGTACTCAAAATTTCAGGCCTGTAGCTTAAAAGGTTTCAGAGATATGAGCCAAAAACTATGTGTCAGCTGGAGACCCGGGTCTACAGCTTGCACATCCAGTACTGCCAAACGGCTGACGCGAGAGCTATGAAAACTAGCCAGATATTTAGTGCCAAATTAGTGACTAAGGTACCAAAATTTTCAGGCCTGTAGCTAAAAAGGTTTCAGAGATATAAGCAAAAAACTATGTGTAAGCTGTAGACCCGGGTCCCCAGCTTACACATTTCGTTACGCCAAACCGCTGATCAGAGGGCAATAAACTTTAGGCAGGATTTTAGCTCATAATTAGTGCCTAAGGTACCAAAAATTTCAGGCCTGTAGCTGAAAAGGTTTCAGAGATATAAGCAAAAACAGTTTTCCCGCCAAAAAATTCAAATAAAGTTATTGAAAATCGGCTCATTGCGGCGTTGCCACTTCGCTTCAAACGACTTTAAACTTTATTTACATGTCACGAAGATTGATTTTGGTATTTGATCATTAAAAAAGTTAATTTGGTTTGTTGAGTTTAGTCTAGGAGCTCGGAGGATAAAATAGTTTTCAGCCAAAACATACCGTGTTGCCATCGATGTAATCGTATCTCGTTGACTTACGTCTTGATTGATGATGGAAGTCAGAGGCAATCACGACGACATCATCGCCCTGAGTCAAATTCTTTGTCAGTGTCGGCAAGTTATTTATAATCTCTCTGATAGGAGCACCTGGCTTACAAATGGATAGAACAGATTGGTAGTCATTATTATGTAAGTGTATAAATTATCCAAGAGATTTTCCGTATGTATCGCACAATATTAGCATTTTCTTAGGTCTATTTTGTGAAATTACGGCGGTATCCTCAGCTTTATAGCTTTACAGCTTTATAGCTTTATAGCCCAGACTTATGTCTGGGTTCATGGTTTTGGGTACTGTTATTCGTTTGGTTTCCAGTGTTCTCCTCTGTCGTTAGCTTCTCTACGGATCGAAGTCCTATTCTCGTAGTAATCCCGTTGTCTTCTTTATTCTTTATTGTCACGACCTGTTTTGTTGCTATTGATTCACTCGTTTTGTCCGTCTTGTTTTTGTCTTCCCTTTTTTCGCTACTAATTTTTTTTGTATTTTTCTTTCTATTCTGTGAGTCTTTATCATGTTTCACTTGTTTATTCAATGTTATTCTATTTTTACTTAAGTTCTTGGTCTTTGCTGCAGTTTTAATATCTACGGTGTGTCTAGAACTTTTTAATTTTATGTTTACACTTTGGAGCTCAATTATTTGGCTTATTAAATTGTCCAATTCTTCATTAAGTATTTGGGTGTTCTCATTGGTTTCCAACAGGAGCGTTTTTTGTAGTTGTTCGAACAGCGCTGCATTATTTTCGTGCAAACGTATTACGCGTAATGCTTCTTCATATTCATTGAGATCTGCAGTTCGTCGCTCAATCATCTCTTTTAGCTTATTTCTTTCCGTTTCAGTCTCTTGTAATTTTATTACTTGTTCTGCAAATGCTACTTTGAGTGACCCATTTTGCGCCAAGAGATTTTTATAATCCTTCGCGCAGTCGTCTTGTTCCTTTAGAAGCTTCAAATTAAAGTTTTGTTCTTTTTGTATTTCAGCGGTCAATTTTCTAATTCTACGGCAACCTGGTTTCTTGTTTGGGGCATTCTGGTACAGTCACTGGAACGATCAGAAAACGCAAAAAGTCGATTCGGATGATGAGATTCGATCCAGGGCACGTCGTTTCTGACCATTATTGAGTCCACCGCCTCAACCGCTACGCCAGCGGTAATTTACTTACAGCGACGAAATAAGTGTAGAGGTTGAAAGAACTATTTCTTAGAGTCGCAGATCGTTGTAATAAAAAAATCGACCGTCATTACACTTTTTTGCACACCCTCATTAGCTTTTTAGTTCAATATGACTCTATTGATAAAAAACTTTTATTTAGTCATTATAACGAGGCACTTACGTATAATATTGTGACGCTTTCGTTATTTTGGTTGTTATAATTTTTGAGAGTAGATCGCCAAAATGGTTTAAGGTAAACATCATGAAGAAACCAGAGGTTTAGTCAGCTCGCACACTACGAGTACTTACGTGTTAATAGGAAACAATACAATGCCACAAATCTAGGCCCCGATCGCGCTAAATTTTTGCTTGTGGCGCTCTGCGGTATATTTTAAGGGATGAAGATGAAGTTTTCCAAACGCTGGCCATTAGATAAAACAGAATCGAAACCATTGTGTAAGTATCATCATCATCACCTATTTGAGTCCACTGCTGTACATAGTGTACCTACCACTTATTAGAGGAGGATAACTCGAGTCAGTGACCGTGGCGGCCCCGGCTGAAGAATAGGCCCCTCCTAACCTCCTACCCGTGGATGTCGTACTAGGCAGGCGAGTAAGGGATGGGCAGCAGCTTCTCCTATTTTCACAAAAAAATTCAAATTCCCCCCACCCCCATCACAGGAAGTCACTCCGGAAATCTGTGGGGGAGGCCGCTATTCAGCAGTGGACTTCAAACGGCTGGAATGATGATGATGAACTCGAGTCAGAACACGCATCCAGATCGAATCACAGGGTACTGAGCCGCAGGTAAATGGATCACGCCGCTCCCAAGCAGCTGAAGCAGCTCAACGGCTCAAAGTAGTTCTACTTCATCTGCGATTCATGCGACCCTGACCCTGATTAGAAACGATTTCATACGACAACAATTTGTATTATTTTCAACACTATTAAGCCCATATTAGAAAAGCTGACCCGTTTGATGAACTGATTGCTAGTACCTTATTGCATTGTTTGCTTCACTTTACCTGATTCATCTGAAATCATTCATAGATCTACTTGCGCGGTTCAAGAGCGCGAGCTGCGAGCTGATTTGCAGCTCAGGTATTTTGAGTGAGTTACCCACCGCTACCACTTAGAAACTTTGATGTACCAAATAAAAACTATAGTAGGTATTATTATAATATTATAACTACAAAATGTTTGTTTATTTTTAGATTTTGACGCCTTTTCTTTTTTAGTTACCAGCATAATTTTAGTGATACTTCATCATCTTATCCTATCTAAGCTTCTGAATTCTTTAACCTACATGATATATACTTTAAACATACATAAGCCTCTCGATTTGAGAGCAAAAGACTTGGCGGCAGGAATAAGATGCCACAGCCAGCCCGAAAGGGAAAAGCATAAAAAAATGCAAACTTCAAGAAGGAAAGAATGACACGATAATGTTACGCGCCTGTACAATATCGGGCAGCCTGTAAGGACGTGGACACTCTGATAATGTACAGCCAGCCATATTCACAGCATCTAATTCTAAATGGGGGAATAAGATCTGCACTGACGTCCCGCGTTGGGGTGCGCATTCACAGCATTTTATTGCAATAATTTTTCCAATAATACGAAGCCACCTAGCTTTAGACGGCGGAGTCACATATCTCATCCATCATGTCACATAGGAACCTACTCATCATGTCACATAGGAAACTACTCATCTATTACTTTCGTGACGTGGTTTATAAATGGTTCATATCTACCTACCTTATGTGAGGTACCTACCTACTTCCCTATGTTTGGTAGGTCTAGGTACAAAGTGTAGGTACGTAGTACCTAGGTATAATAAATACTTGGTACCTATACCTAGCTAGACCTACATAAGTACCTTACATAAAGTACGTAGGATTGTATAATATTATGCAAACACGTCACGAAAGTAATAGATGGCTTCCTAGTACCTAGAGCTAACCAAACTTAGGTAGAACTAAATAGCCTAAATGCGTAATAAAACACGTCAAAAAACTATAGATAGGTAAATAACTAGTACCTAGGTACTACGTAACTACCATCTATAATTTACTAGCCAACTTAGATATGAACAAAATGAGCAAATACGTCACGGTAGTACCTAATAGATACCTGCATATCCAACTTTCATATGTGCTACCTACCTACCTACCAAGGTATCTTGATTAACCTAAATACCTTACCTGACTTCTTCTGACAGACTTTTATTTCTGTTTTAGTGTGTGGCTAGGCGGAGCAATGATCTATGAAATGCGGGGCGGTGGCGCGGGCAGAAAGTGTATGAGAATGGCCGGACATAGGGCTTAGTGGCGCGTATTAGGGTCGACCTATGTCCAGCAGTGGACTAGTGTGGGCTGATGATGATGATGGCTACAATGGAGGCCAATTTCATACGTCAGTTTCGAAATTGAAAATCTATGGAACTTCAATCGAAGTAACAAATTATGTAGGTAGGTACTAACCAATTACTTACAATATATTTTTATTTTATCTAGATCGATCGACACCTATCTTACATATGAAATAACGGCTAGGTTAGAAGTACAACAAATTCAGAAGATGAAGATACTACCTAATAAGAAGATGTGTAGGTATCACAAAAATTATGCTAGTAACTAACAAATGTTAGTAACTTACCTACATTAGAGGTAGGTACAGTATGTCCAGTGGACTTCAATAGGTTAAAGATACCTCCTACATAATAGTTTCGATTCTGTTTTATCTATATCCAGCCAATTCTATCCATAGCCAGCGTTTGGAAAACTTCATCTTCGTCGCATATAATATACCTACCACAGAGAGCCTCAAGACGAAAGCCTACAGTCAGTGCGCGTTGCCAGCACCAAAAAGTTACGAACGCCGACCACACACCGAATGACGCAGTGTTGAAAGGCCCTGCACCCTATGGACCGACGACATTGCGAAGGTTACTGTAATTCACTGAATGGAAATGGCTCAAGACCGTTCGTCGTGGCACTCTTTATGGGAGGCCTATGTTCAGCAGTGGACTTCTGCAAAATGATAAAATATTTTTGTGATACATGTCCTCTAATAGGTAAGTATCCAAAAGGGAGGTCATTCAACTTATCGTTGATGTGTATATACTAATTCCGGAACATTTTGTATACATACACTAGTTCACTGAAGTAAAAGATAAATCTCTCTTTTTCGAGGTACGACACGCAAGGTACATCGATGGCAGCACTGGGTATGTTTTGGCCGAAAACCATTTTATCCTCCGAGCTCCTAGACTAAACTCAACAAACCAAATTAACTTTTTTAATGATCAAATACCAAAATCAATCTTCGTGACATGTAAATAAAGTTTAAAGTCGTTTGAAGCGAAGTGGCAACGCCGCAATGAGCCGATTTTCAATAACTTTATTTGAATTTTTTGGCGGGAAAACTGTTTTTGCTTATATCTCTGAAACCTTTTCAGCTACAGGCCTGAAATTTTTGGTACCTTAGGCACTAATTATGAGCTAAAATCCTGCCTAAAGTTTATTGCCCTCTGATCAGCGGTTTGGCGTAACGAAATGTGTAAGCTGGGGACCCGGGTCTACAGCTTACACATAGTTTTTTGCTTATATCTCTGAAACCTTTTTAGCTACAGGCCTGAAAATTTTGGTACCTTAGTCACTAATTTGGCACTAAATATCTGGCTAGTTTTCATAGCTCTCGCGTCAGCCGTTTGGCAGTACTGGATGTGCAAGCTGTAGACCCGGGTCTCCAGCTGACACATAGTTTTTGGCTCATATCTCTGAAACCTTTTAAGCTACAGGCCTGAAATTTTGAGTACCTTTGGCACTATTTTGGCACTAAATATCTGGCTAGTTTTCAAAGCTCTCGCGTCAGCCGTTTGGCAGTACTGGATGTGCAAGCTGTAGACCCGGGTCTCCAGCTGACACATAGTTTTTGGCTCATATCTCAGAAACCTCTTTGGCACCTAAATTTTGAATTGGATTTTCAGATTGCACCAATTATGCACTAAATATTTGCATACTCAGAATTCAGAAATTCGTTATGTGTAAGCTGTAGACATACACACAAGATCCAGCGCTTTGTCACATTAGAGAAAATAATTAGTAGATACCTATAGATTTCACTTTAGGTACCTAGGTACGAAACCCTAAAGTAGGCAGACAGATATAAAGATATAATTTTCCGCAGTTGCAATCAATTTGGACAGAACAGCTAACCTAACCTAGGTGTTTTTATGCCTAAAAACTAAAGTTAGAACCTAGGTATTATCAAGTATTATGCAACTCGTTCTAATGTAGGTCACACACCTAAACATTTGCGGCTTAAATTCATATTGAATGCCCGGCCGCGCCCTTTCATGTGTGCCAAACACATAATTCGCAAACTAGATCAAACAGACTTCTATGGCGCAAGTCTCGCAACTTGATACCTATACCTATTAAACTTTATCGAACACGTGAAATCAAACGCACTTAGATACTTACCAACGCATAATCATTGTGCCCTAAATTCCTAAATTGACAGCCGCATATTTTTAAACAATGGGTCTTTATTTCTCAAATAACCTAGGTACCTAAAGAGCAACGAGACTTTCAGATACAAAAATAAGGAATTAAATCTTATAAAAAACTAGATACATCTACGCTATCTATGAGCATTTGTCAGATCAGTAGTAAGTTTCTTGTTCAACCCATTTGGAGATATTGTTTCTGATCAAGTATCGTCGCACCTCATCGCCGATGATCATTAGCACCATAAAAGGTGTAGCCAAAAAGAAATCAAACCACGACAAAGGCTCCGTCCTGAATATTTCATGGCAGAACGGAAGATACGTCACCATAATAGCCGCGACCAGTTCCACCACAATGCTCACGTTCAACACGTGGTTCTTCATACCTTTCTTCAAAAGGGAAATTCGTCGCGTCTTGCAAATGATAACGTCGGACACTTGAGTCATGCAGATCGCCACGAAGTAAGCAGTCTGTGCTTTTCTCTCGATCCTCTTCCTGTCAGCGTAGAACCAAGCCCGTCCCAATGTGTCTCTCACAGTGTTCGACGTCGCCTCCCATTCTTTTCGTACGAAGATAAGACTCGACGGAAAGAAGCCATCCTGTGCAAAAACCATAAAATAAGCAAACATTCCAGCGAAGAATTGGATTAGTCCTACTTGAAAGTAAGCCATGAAAATCATAACTCTGTTAACCAGGTGGTCTGTTGGCTTACGAGGCGGTATGCACATAATATCTTCTTCCGAGTCCTCGTACGCCAAACTCATGGCTGGAAGCAAATCAGTTCCCACATTAACCACCAGTATCAGCATCAGAGTTAGAGGCAGGGGCATTCCCACGCAGGCGTACAGCACAAACGGAAGCATCTCTGGTGTATTTGAAGTCAGAGTGTACGCTATCGTCTTCTTTAAGTTATCGAAAATTCTTCGTCCTTCCTTAATGCCCAACACGATGGAAGAAAAGTTGTCATCTAATAGTATCATATCCGCAGCTTGCTTTGAAACTTCTGTTCCATTAATGCCCATAGCTATGCCTATGTCAGCTTTTTTCAAAGCTGGTGAGTCATTAACACCGTCTCCAGTGACCGCCACCACATGCTTGCATGATTGGTATGTCTCAACTATAAACAGTTTCTGTTGTGGACTTGTTCTAGCAAAAGTTATTTCTTCATACTTGTTTTGAGCAGCTTTTAAGTCATTCACACTCATTTTCCGGAGCTCATCGCCTGTTATCACAGCAGCTTTGAACAGAGCCTTTATGTGAGCCGGAACGTCACTCAGTTCTATGTGGTGTTCGAATGCATAGTCATAAGCAGTTGGCTGGGTAATAGTTCCACATTCACGTGATATAGCCAGCGCTGTCACGGGATGGTCGCCTGTCACCATCACCACTTTAATCCCTGCTTGCCTGCAGAGCGCAATCGACTTTTCAATATCCTTTCTAGGAGGATCTATCATAGATATGGCGCCGATGAAATTCAAATCTTCGAGAGGAAAATTTCTTGTCTGAGTATCAAACGTGTATCCTACCGGATAACTTCGTAGAGGTAATTTTAGGTCACAGTACCCTATCACCCGCTCTCCCATATTAGCGAGCTTGATAAAGTTCGCTTTCAATTCCTTCTTCACTTGCGTGGTGAGCGCTTGGTCTCCTTCATCAGTGTGCACGGATATGCAGTATTCTATAACTATTTCTGGAGCACCCTTCATGATCAGGTAGTAGCTTTGAGTCGCTTGCATTAAATGAATAGTTACCTGGTATTTGTATGCTGAACTGAACGGTATCATTGCTTCCCTTGGATTTTCTTCACGGGTTTGAGTGGCGGAACGATTCAACTCCATGTAACGCAAAATCGCCGCTTCAGATGCGTCGCCCATTATTTTCCTCTTTTCTACTGGTAAATTCAGGGTTGTATAATCAAACTCTGCTCTTAAATTAAGGGAAGCCGATAAACACAGAGTAGCGTATGTAGGATCCGAAACGTGTGTGTGATCGATTTTGTCATAGATTTTGAAGTTACAAAACAAGTGGGACACCCTCATTTGATTTTCAGTCAATGTGCCAGTTTTGTCTGAACAGATACATGATGTCGATCCCAGAGTTTCCACTGCTTGAAGAGTTTTAGCAAGACAATTCTTTTTCTTGAGCTGTTTTGCAGACAAAGTCATGCACACCGTCAATGTCACGATCAGCCCCTCTGGCACGTTCGCTAGAATTATTCCAAGCATGTACTGCAGCGCCGACAACCAGCTGTTCTGGATGATAAATACCATTATGAAAAATATGAAACCAAAAGCAAATGCCACACCACAAATCAACTTGATGAAATGAGTTATTTCCTTCGCTATCGGGGTCTCTTCTTTCTCTAGGCCAGTAACTAAGCCAGCGATTTTTCCAATCTGCGTCATTTCTCCAATGCCTACAACCACGCCCCTGGCTGTTCCTTCTGTGACGGGGCAGCCGAAGTACGCCATATTCTTCGACTCGAGCGGGTTGGAGTGGGTGCACTCCGTCGTGTGTTTTATAGGCTCTGATTCGCCAGTCAGAGATGACATGTCCGTTTTGAAGCCGCTCTCAGACAGAATGCGCACGTCGGCCGGGACCACCTCCCCGCCGGACATCTCAACTATATCGCCGAGCACTACATCGATGTTTGGAATGCTTTTTTTGATTCCTTCTCGGATGACGACCGCGTTCGGCGGTACGAGCTTCTCGAAGCCGCTCATGACGGCTACATTTTTGGCTTCCTGGTAGAACCCGAAGAGTCCCGTGCCGATTATGGTGATGGTAATGACGCATCCCAGGTAGAGGTATTCCTTTTCCGAGTGCCCGCCGCTGGCGTCGCCTTTATCCATATATCCGGCGAAGAAGTACGCTATGAAGTTGAGTATGGCTCCGACCCAGAGCACGCATTGGAACCAGCCGAAGAGATTGTGGCGAAAGATCTTCCAGTAGCTGGTGCCTCGCAATTCCTTGAGGGCGTTTGGTCCGTTTATTTCTAGTAGTTCCTTGGCCATGTTTTCTGAGAGGCCGTTGATCACGTTGGTTCTGTAGACGACCTCGAGTTGGGCGGGGGTGAGGAAATGGTCGCCCGTATGGGTTTCTTCCCTGAGTAGGTTCAGCTCCGAGATGTCGGCGCCGGCTGCGTGCGCGGCGATGCTCGCGCGCCGGTTGCTCACGAGGGAGGTGCTGGACCTCCGGTGAGGGTTGTGAGGCATTTTCGCGTTAAATCTAAATTAACACGTTCGCACAGTAGCGGAATTGAATGACAGATCAAATAATAACTATCAAAAATCTATCAAGCTGGCATTGTCAGTTTTTTTTATAGAATTCTAGATAGAAGATCAGAATAAAGTTTTTATGGCTTTAAAATAGTTTCCGTTACTTCAAAATACTAGAAGTCAATCAAGTCTTTAAAAGTGCTTACCAATTAGGTAGTTAAGTAGGTATGTAATTAATCTTTTGAATAAAACATTATTTTATAACTCTACAAATACATTTATTCAAAAAAAAATATATTTTCCTAAATACATTATTCAAAATGTACATTGTTACTTACACCATACATATCTAAATTATCTACATTTCATCTGTGCTTAATTTTTATCTAATACTATTTTATTATATTTTATTTGTTTGGTATTATGAATAATAATGGATCACTGTTGGTAGAAATTCAAGATAAATAGAATAATTCATATTTTACACTTCGTATTATTGAGAATAGCTCATTTTTCGTCGTACTAACATACATACACAGGTACATGCAATTACACCTGTTTCCCGGAGGGTTGTATTATTTTATTGGTAAATGATCAACGGATGTTAAAGATGTATTATGTTATTTTTAAAAGCTTGCTAAATATAAAGTAGTTTCTACTCGTATGTCTCACCTATGTCATTATCGGTATAGGTTGCCGCACACATATCGCCCAGGCACCAGATCAACGTCACCTCAGTGACATACCTAATCCCAAACGGCGCCGGCGGTAACAAATAGATAAAGATAAAGATTCAGCTTAGATAAAAAATATCATAAGGGAGTTTAATGGGGAGGGTGGTATCAAAGTTTATATTCCCCGGTTCCAGAAACAATAATAATTTGCCGGTACCGAATTTATACTGACGACAACGACGATATGTATGTACGTGGGCTCCCTTTTCCGCATTTGGCGTAGCGGGGAGTGCCCATCTGAGACGCAAGAGGTGCTGGTTTGATTCCCGCTGCGGGACTAATTTTTGCATGATCTGCAAACATTTGCTTTGGGGTCTGGGTCTTGTGGTAACATTTTAGTCGTAGTCGACACAGGGAATCCTATTGTGGGGTCAGGACTATGTATGTGACTGTTAGGTGTTATTTATATTAATTATTATTTATCTACACCTCACCAGGTTGAGCCGCTTAGAATTACTTTTATCAAATTCTATACTGCAACGCACACGCCTTGCTTCGTGACAAGAGAACGGAATTCGTATCGGGGCGAGGCGGTGCCGATCTGATGCCGAGCTGATATGTACCTACGTAATATTTATTTAAGCTGACACCACAGAATAAAAAGAGGTAGCAAGAATTGGAGCAGCCCGCCTGAGCCTTACAGAAGATCGCAGCAATAATATTATTTGTTTCAAATATTGTTGTGTTCCTGCGGTGAGTAAAGTTGCCAGAGGGGTTCGGGAACGGCGGGGTGTAGTTCTGGTATTGCAAGTGTTCATAGGCTACGGTAACTACCAACAGGTGGGCCGTAAGCTTGTTTGCCACCGTAGTTGTATAAAATAAAAAATAAGCTAACAAGGATCAAATATATAGAATGATTCAGTATCGCGGCTATACTAAAAGCGTGTTTTGTATGGAATGTCGTTATCGAACCTAGATCTAAACGTACCCATTATTATTATGACATGACAGCAACTTGTGCAGCTCAAACCTTGAGCTTTTTACATACATACATAACTTTTTACATACAAATCACGCCTGTTTTCCAGAGGGGTAGGCACTTGTTACGATCATGATAAAGTTCTTTACCTAGACTAGCATATAGGCAACTTTTTATGTAGGTACATCGCAGGCGGTATCTAGGTCGCTATAAATTCTACACTATTCATTAATTACACTTTATTTCCAACATTGGTTTCGTCGACCCATTTAATAATATGTATGTGTATAATGAATGCAAAATAAAGGTTTTTAGGGCCTAGAAGGGGCCTTCTACTATAGGTGTATATTTTTTTCTCGATGCTTAGCTCGATGTGAGCTTACCCTAAGATAATTTGTATGTAATATTTATTTATTTGTTGAAAGTGCACAAACATTATGTTTATTACCAATTACATAAAATATCTTCATAAAAACAGGGTCTGATATACATAAAAATAAAAGTGCACTATAGCATTCTCAAAAAAAAATCTTAAATAATTGTAATACATGTTAATATACTTATTCTTCATATATTTTTGGTAACAATAATATTATTGTACTTTACTATTCTTAAAAACATTTATTTAATTCAGAAGAAACTTTCTCGGTTTTTAGGAATCATAACATGGAATGGTTAGAAATAAAATTGTCTTTAAGGTACAGTCAACTTGAGCACAATTGTTACTGCCACTAGTGGTCACCCACCCTATTGGCGACCGCGTTAAACATTGGATTACTTAGTTGATCTATGAAACGACTAGATGTAAGCTACGCCATCTTCATCATCATTTCAGCCGTAGGACGTCCACTGCTGAACATAGGCCTCCCCCAAAGATTTCCAGACAAATTGATTCTATGTGTCCTACACGCAACGGCTACGGCTGCGGCTCTATTAATTTGTTTATATGTTTATTTGTTTATTTGCGAAAATGTGGATACAGCAGTTCTTTTACATTATAATAATGAGATCAGCACATTTTACTATGAACTAGCATGCAAATGTTGTTTTACAAAATTAGAATAATACATGTCTATAACAATTTGAATTTTACACCTTTAAAATGTATTAAACATAGCAATTTATTATCATGTCATACATATTATGTTATTAAAATATATCAGAGGAAGTTTGAATATATCAGAGGAAGTTTGAAAGTAGCGCCAGTGACTGAGAAGTTGAAGAGCAAAAGGTTAGCGTGGTATGGGCATGTCATGCGGAGGGAAGAATGTCATGTGACTAGAAGAGCGTTAAATATGAATTTGGAAGGATATAAGGGAAGAGGTAGACCAAAGAAAAGATGGATAGATTGTGTGAAAGACGACATGAGTAAGAAAGGAGTGAATACTGATTTGACGGCTGATCGAGGGGAGTGGAAGAGAAAAACATGTTGTGCCGACCCCACATGAAGTGGGATAAGGGTAGGGAGATGATGATGACATATTATGTTATTAAAAAAGTCAAGATTATGAATTTCACATTAATATGAAAAAAAATACACGATACGATTAAATAGTGTTTTAAAAGCTATTTGCACTACATTTAAATGCAAATCAATTTATTAATGAACTTTTTTTTATTCATAATAAATAAGAGGTGATTCTAGTATTCTATCCGGAAAGGTACCCCCCTTTTTACACCCAAGCAATAAAGATTATTCGACTACTTTTGGAAATTCGTAATTTTTCATTGAAAAACACTATTCAAAAATCTTTTGGGTCAAATCAGCTGAATCTTGATGTTGAACCTTTCGTATGTTTAATTATTAGTTACAAAGTTCATGAAAATACCAAAAACAGCTGATTTGACAACATTTCGAGACAAAATTGGACTTTTTATTTCGCTTATATTCATTGTTTTTTTCTGTAGAATCCCTCATTCTGGTTAGTATGCATATGATAGGACACCTTGTATTTTATGTAAACAACAAAAACTTTCTCATATATACAAAAGAACTGTCCGGATGTTTTTTTTTTAATTTTTGTATTATTTTGAACACAAATCATAAATTCAATGTCGAGTTTATTTTACAATTTTAGTACTTATTTAAATAACATTTACTAAATAATACAACTTATTATATACAATACATCATATCCGAGACCATAAATTGTTACAATTTTATTATACAAAGGTATTCTTAATACACCCTATAACTTACTTACATACAACTTAAACAAAAATCATAACCAAAGCGCTGGTGGTTACCGCGGACAAAGGATCAGTATAGCGATCCAACGAGTTAACGTCGCCAGCGTTTTGAGCACACTGCCTGTGGTTGGTGATCTGAACTCTGTTTTCTACTTGTGGTCCTAGAAAACAGAGTTCACTCCTAGGTTTCATCATCATCATCAGCCTGCAGTCCACTGCTGAACATAAGCCTCCCCCAAAGAGTTCCATGACGAACGGTCTTGAGCCTTCTCCATCCACCGACTTCCCGCAACCCTCACAATGTCGTCGGTCCATCAGGTGGGGGGGCCTTCCAACACTGCGTCGCCCGGTTCGTGGTCACCATTCGAGAACCTTTACTCCCCAACGGTTGTCGGTTCTGCGAGCTAGGTTCCTAGTTTTAAGACTTCTAAGACGTTTCAAAGTGATCCTAGTGATTTTATTGAAATATACACCTTTTGGTTTGATTTAATTTAATAACGTATATCGTTGCCGTAACACACCGGTGCGATACCGATATTTATTTAAGTTCAATTGCTTGCTGCACTTTTACAATATAAACCAACGGGCACATCAAGTCATAAATTGGTGAAACGATTTTTGATATGAAGACGGTATTTGCTGCGCGTCGGGCGGGCTGACTCCCTGTGGTACGCGTCATTCGTTCTATGGCGTAGTTGGTATCGCGAAGACGCTGGTTCGAAAATTTTGGGTATCATTTAATGTAACTAGGCCATCAACTGTGGTGGCCCCGGCTGAAGAATAGGCCCCTCCATATCTACCTATCCGCGGATGTCGTAAGAGGCGACTAAGGGAAAAAGCTAGGGGATGGGCAGCAGCGTCCCTCATTTTAACAACGATAGCTCTAACTGCGCTCGCCACCCACATACCCAGTGTGGTGAGTATGGGCAAATCCCCCCACATGATAAGGAATTCGCTCTGTCTGTGGGGGAGGCCATGTTCAGCATTGGAAGTTGAAAGGCTGAAATGATGATGATGAGGCCATCAACACAGTAAGCTTATAGTCCCATTATCGCTTCCCAGCAGCAGAAGCCTGTTTAGTGGTAACACGGACATACAAGTCAGAACGCCCTTGAAGGTGTCTGAACGTAGTTTGGTGCTGGAGAATGAAGCGTCCTGGCCCAGTGAGGTGTGTACCCCGATGCGGTTGTTCGTTGTTCCGGATATAAGCTCGTTGTAGTACACTGACAGACAGTGGACTGGCTCTGTGCTGCCCCTGTCGATATCAAAAATATATAAGCTTCCACCCCCGGTTTCATCTGCGCGGTACCCGGGAGTCTACATAGATTCCCGGGTACCGCGCTGACCAGGGTACCAGCTTTTTAATTATTATTATTATTATTAGACCCAGAGAAAGGACATCCTTTCTCAGGGTCTAATAATAATAATAATAATTAAAAAGCTGGTTTATTAAAAAATCATGTGAGTTATCACAATAAAATAAAAAAGAAATAAAACTTTATTTACAAAAATTAACTTGAAACTAATACAAGTTAATATTTACAAAATACATAAGAAACAGTTGAGACATCTAAAGACCGTTACAAACGATCTATAGATAGCGCAACTGATCCAGATCACTACCAGTCGGAAGCGTCCCCAAGACGCTGGCGGAATTGCCACGCTGGATGGCAATGCTAATTCGCTGGGCCAAATAAGAGCCAGCTCTCGGGTCACGCGTCGCTTCGATCAGAAAAAGAAATTACAAAAAACGATTTAGCCGTTACGAAGCTGAGTGGTAACAAACAAACATACACAAATACTTTAATTCCTGAGAAATAGGGTATTGACAGTCAGACGGAAAAAAAGTGGTCCTGTGATAAGGGTTCCGTTTTTTACAAATTAGGTAAGGAACCCTAAATATCCCTCAACAGTCACATATTTTAGTCTCAGGACTATCCTAGTGTGGGGTCAGCTCACAACACTGTATAATCTTCATGTACTTAGTGTTATTTAAAAAAATGTACGGTCCATTGCCACATCAACTTGCAAATTTTGAGAGCTATGATGACCTTCTACGGGTTTCCTCACTTGTCAAGCTTCAATAAATCTGTTAATAAATAAATAAAATAAATATTCCGGACATTGTCAACTGATCCCAAACTAGGCATAGCCTGTACTATGGGTACCAGAGCCTGATATACATAATAGATATATATTTAACACCCAGACACAGAACAAACATCTGTGTTAGTCACAAATGTTTGTCCAGTGCGGGAATCGAACCGGCGACCTCTAGCGCAGAAGGCAGAGTTACTACCAACTGAGCTATGAGGCCAGTTAATCTAGTAAAGTAAGCGCTTACTTGAAATGAGTTATCAATTCGCCATCATCAGGTCTCCAGAGCGCCGTGATCTGATCCAGTCCGGAGCTCAACAGTCTCTTGTCATCCACGGCCACTACTCTCAGCACCTAAAAAAAAACAGATATTTTATTTCCGACTCAGGCGTGATTCGAACTCGCGACACCCTCCTGATAAGGGATGCGCTAACCAGCTACGCCCCCGAGTCGACTTCAGGCCTGTCAAAAATCTTTCCTCACCTGTCAAACCCCCGTTTTTGACAGATGAGGAAAGGATGATTTTATTCCTCGGCTGATACTAGGCTTCGTCGCGAAGAACAGGCGTAAATACAACTAGATTTATAATTGGAAGTTGGGAGTTGGCAATTGGAAGTTAGAAGTTAGAAGTTAGAAGTTAAGAAGTTAAGAAGTTAGAAGTTAGAAGTTAGATGTTAGAAGTTAGAAGATAGAAGATAGAAGATAGAAGATAGAAGATAGAAGATAGAAGTTAGAAGATAGAAGTTAGAAGTTAGAAGTTAGAAGTTAAGAAGTTAAGAAGTTAGAAGTTAGATGTTAGAAGTTAGAAGTTAGAAGATAGAAGATAGAAGATAGAAGATAGAAGATAGAAGATAGAAGATAGAAGATAGAAGATAGAAGTTAGAAGTTAGAAGTTAGAAGTTAGAAGTTAGAAGTTAGAAGTTAGAAGTTAGAAGTTAGAAGTTAGAAGTTAGAAGTTAGAAGTTAGAAGTTAGATGTTAGAAGATAGAATTTAGAAGTTAGAAGTTAGAAAATAGAAGTTAGAAGTTAGAAGTTAGAAGTTAGAAGTTAGAAGTTAGAAGTTAGAAGTTAGAAGTTAGAAGTTAGAAGGTTAGAAGTTTAAAGATTGAAGTTTTGATGTGTAAATGTGTAATAGTATGTTAGTTACCTCTCCGTCGTGCGCCTTCCATGCGTGCCTGGGCAGGCCCGTGCGCAGGTCCAGCACGGCGACGTGTCCGCTGGCGAGCCCGCACGCCGCCCACAGGCCGCGCGCGCTCACGCACATGCTGCGCACGAACGTGCTCGCGCTCAGCGGCACCTGCGCCCACACCACACATCTTATTGTCTACCTTACTTGTCTTGTGACTGATTATTATTATTTTATGTTATACTTTGGTTGCAAACCAGCTTACGGCCCACCTTTTGGTAGCTGTTGCCTTAGCCTATGAACGCTTACAATAAAATATATAATATTTATAAATATATAGTCTAGTATATAAATAAATCATATATTTCAGAAAAAACCCTGATTTTTTTCCAAACTTTGTCTAATTGTTTTTGTTATTTTTATCATCTTTCTAACAAATTATTAAACGTACGAGAAATTCGAAATTAAATTTGCTACCTAAAACAGCTGAATAGTTTCAAATGATTTGTAACTCACATTAAAAAATTCATACTTTTTTCGAGCCGATATAGTTATTGAATTTTTATAAATAAGGGGGTTAGAAGGTTACCTTCAGTTCATAATTGGAGTGCGGTGCGCGCGCGTCGATAATCCTGAGAGCGTCGCCGGTCGCCGCTACGATGGAGGCTGCGCCGTCCCCCAGCGCGCGAACTATGCTTACTGGCGCCTTCAAATTGTCCAACTGTTTGACATAAACAGCAGCGGTTAAAGCTAACATTTAATTATTTTTTTAAACTATCATGGTTATGGTCATAATTTTTACTCCGTGATCATGGCGCATGCAACTGTGCCGAAATATCGGGGAACAAATAAACTCACAAATCATGGTAAATATCCCGTTTTTAGTGAAAATTATGTAAAATAATGTTTTTACATTTTAGCTATTAGCCCTCCAGAAATTGTTTGTCAATATAAAAGAAAAGTAGGGTAATTAATTACTCATGAATTGTATCAAATTATTTTCAAACAAATCCATGTCTTCAATCCATTGGTATCACAACATGTCTGAGGACTTTATGGCGGAAACTTGCAAACTAAAGTTGTGCTCAAAACCAGTGTTCAAAATAAAAATCATTTTGGAATGTATGAATAAAGCTCTTCCATATTTCACTTAATGTTTTTGATTTACTCTTTTTTTTTAATTTTTTTTTTTTATTCAAAATAGGCTAACGTTTGACCCCAGTCTCACCTGATGTTAAGTAATGATGTGGTCTACGGTATAGCACGTTTGCCTAGAAGAAACCTATTCACTCTGGTCTTGAAGACACCCAAATTATAGGTATTCGGAAACACAGACGCCGGCAACGAGTTCAACTCGTAACTGGATCTACTTAATTCCATGCAGAACGGATTGCCGGTTCGAAAGTTACGCTTCGCTCGATCGATCAATTAGTGTGAAGAGTGATTTGAGCTCTTAACAGTACCTGTGAAACGACGCTCTCCATGAAGGGATCCCATATATGCACCACTGAGTCGGTGGAGACGGCGAGACGCAGAGACTCCAGGAAGGAAAGAGACAGCACGCCCTTCTTGTGACCTGCGTAAGTCCAGTTGCATTGCGTCGTTGCGTTGCCGTCACCCTACAAATCAAGAACAAATGGTTTTTTTTTAATTGGTAAAGCGCGGAAAGAGCCAGAGCTCTTTAAGGGGAAGGAATTCGGGGTCGGCAACGCGTATGGCTTAGGTATTGCAAGCGTTCATAGGCAACGGTAACCACTTACCAACAGGTGGGCCGCAAGCTTGTTTTCCACCTTAGTAGTGTAAAAGTTTTTTTTTTCTAAGGAAGGTAAAATATCACGTAGATTAGGCTAGGTAAGTATCTAATTTGTTTGTATAAATGATGGATAGTGAGTTTCATATGTGCAGAATCAAATACCAAATACGCTTCGGCGATAATTCCTCTCCTTGTATTAGATTAAGTTGTTTTATTTTCTACCATCGTATTTATTTTTCTTGTGTTTTTTTACTTAGTAAGTGGATGACGTATGATTATGCTAATAGGTAAGCACACTAGAGCTAAAATATAAATTTAAGTAGATACTTTAACTTGAGTACAAATTTTGTATTTCTCATATAAATGAACTGTATGTATATATGTTCTTTGAGAAATAAATAATCTTTAAACCGAAAAAAACACGAACACAGACGCGTAGGAAGACTTATTTTTTCTTTAAACCTAGTTAGGATCGACCCAATATTTATGAATTTCTTTAGTATAGCACAGAAACATTTAACACAACAGAACACAAGGGTTTGCGTCACGAAATCCAATATGGCGGCTTGAAGCTTTTTTTAAGCCGTCATATTGGATTTTCGAAACCTGAGCTTTTTTTTTATTGATGATGGTAAGGCGTTTGACCACCAACTTACTTTTGCAAGTGATATGTGGCCTAAGATGAAGCACGCTTTACCAGAAGGAACTTATCTTGATTTGAAGATTCCTAGATTATACTCATCGCTTCGCCGCCACTCCGATTGCGTGGTGATATCGATGTCAGTTTGATTTAGGTTTGAGTTTTTTACAATCGGGTATTCTCTTTAACATCTTACCTGATTCTGAAGTGACCATAGCTTCACAGTCTTATCCTTAGACCCGCTCATGAAGGAGCTTTCATTGTCCAGACAATGTATCGACTTCACAGAGTGCGTGTGCCCAAGAAATGTTTGGAGTTTGATCTGTTTGAGGTTAAAGCGAGTTTCCTTGTCGGGCCGGCCGATTTCGTGCTCCCAGTATATCAGCCAATCGCCGCGCAGATTCCTGAAACAAATTAATTTCATAATAAAAACATTAATTATAGTTGCAGTTTGGTATTTTCTTTACACGATGGATTGTGATTAACAATTCACGTTGGATAAAGGGAGTCGTATCGGCTTTTGTGCATTCTGCCGTATCTACAAGGTGATTTATAATATGTATACCATCCCTAGAGGGGACCAAATAATATATCAACAAAAAGAAATGCTATTAGCGGAAAAAAAAAATATTCAAATGTTTTTTGTTTAGATTTTTTCCTGAACTTTTTTAAATTAGGTATTTTTGGTCTTTTTGTCATCTTTATAGCAAATAACCTTGTATAAGTATAAAGTTTACCGAATGAGTCGCTTCGCCTCCACTCCAATTGCGTGGTTATGTCAATGAAACTTTAATAATTTTTTTTTTTTTAAATATTCCGGACATATTCACACGGTCGACTGATCCCAAACTAGGCATAGCCTGTACTATGGGTACCAGAGACTGATATACATAATAGATATCTATTTAACACCCAGACACAGAACAAACATCTGTGTTAGTCACAAATGTTTGTCCAGTGCGGGAATCGAACCCGCGACCTCTAGCGCAGAAGGCAGAGTTACTACCAACTGAGCTGTGAGGCCAGTAATAGATGTTACTCACCGATTACTCTTCACCCCATTATCCATTTTACACGCGACCACATCGAATCCATACTGACAGTTGATCTCGCACGCGTCACTAGCGACGTCTATCCTATTCCCTACCAACGTGACATTGGAGCCGAAGCTATTGGAACTGGAGATGTGATCGTTGACGATGTCTGGCTTAGTAGGGGTTGTGTCGACGCGCCGGTGAACCGGCTCGTCGCTGTATGACGGTTGGAAGCGTTTGTCGCGGTTTATTGAAAGAGGCGAGCTGAAAAGGTGAATTAAATTAAGTTCAGGGAATAACGTTTTAAGTTACACAGGTTAGTGTGCGAGTTTTATAGCACGAGAATCATGTGTGCTCAACATGATTCTTGCGAGTTACACACAGTATACGCTAAATTCCAATATGGCGGAAGCTCCGACACGCCGCCATCTTGGACTTTAGCGCATTATAGCGAAATAGCAAGAGAAGAAATATGATGCAGATTGTAGCCTAACATTTTACAGCATCCGAAATGTCACCTTATACTGAGTAAAATAATTAAGTATACGTTCTTCACTGAATCTTCATTGCTGAAAAGCTGACTACGAGACCACAACAAAGTACCTGGTACAGTGATTTTGTTCATATTTTCGACATAGGGCTTTGATGGTGTCACTGTTCTTGAGGCATCGTTCCATCGTGTCGGCGCCGACTAGTTTTGTGAACGATGTGTATGTTTGATACGCTAGCTCTTCGTCAAAAACCATTAGAAGTTCTTCTTGAACCTGAAAGTTAAGATTTTTACAGTACAGTAAGTGTACTCTAAGTGAGTGTGTGTTGTGTACTTGTAGAATGAAAGCACTCGCATAGAGTGAGATCATAGGGCAATGACTGAGTGTCGCGCACTAAGTGAGTGTTATAGCATTCATACACAGTGAGTATATTCGGTGTCAGTGGGCGTACTCGCAGTGAGTGTACTCAAAGTGGGTGCAGCAGAGTTGGCGCCGAGCAGAATATCCCGCACTACGCACCAATCTTGTACCTTTCACAACATCTCTTAAAACACTTCACAATAAGTGAGTTTACGCAGTGAGTGAGTTTACTCACAGTGAGTGCAGCGGAGTCGGCTACTACTTCCGGCGGCGAGCAGGCTAACTCGGGCAGGTCCGCTCGCACCACGCGCCCATCTTGTACCTTCCACTCGGCAGTGGTACCGTCTCGGCAAATCTCTAGAAAGCCCTCCATTTTCGGCTCGGAAGTCTCTAATTCTGACAGCTGTCAAAATATTTAAAAAAATGTTAGTCTTTTATAATTTCAGGGAAGTATATTTGTGCCAAGTTTTATACCGTTAGCCGGGTTAGCTAAAGCCAATATACCTTGTCGATAATAATGTCGTCCTGTTTCGGCCAGTTGTCAATCTTCCCGCTAGCTTTATCAAACGCCAAGAAGAACCTGAAAATGATAAACAGAAATAAATACAGGCTCACGACTTTTATAGATCGAATTATTTACCTAGAATAGCATATAGGCGCCTTTTTATCTAGGTACCACGCGAGCAAAGACGCAGGCACAAGCTAGTCTAGTAAATACTACCCACAACTAGGGCTTGCAAATATTCGAAACTGTAGTATTCGAATAGTATTCGATAATTTTTGGGTGGAATTCGAATATTATTCGAAACTTTTAAATGTTAATTTTTAATAGTTTTTACTGCAGAAAATCACCAAAAAACAGCGTAGGAATGCTCTAAAAGGGCTTACGGTAAACCCTGGTTATCAAAACCACCAAATATTTAAAGCAGTTTACTTTAAATAAATTCCGAAAATTTGGATAATGAAGTCATTTTCCGTTTAATAATTATAACAGTGCAGTTTCACGAAAGTTGTTATAGTAATAATGCTCAAATGGTTTAAAAACTAAAATTACCTACTTTAGAGAAGCATCAAAGCTTCAGATTACGGCTTTTTCGCATACTTGAAATTATTTGAATAACGCTATTACAAATATTGGAATAAAAAACTCGAATATTCGCATATTCGATTGCAAGCCCTACCCACAACACAGGTTCTTCTAGGGTGGGAGCTAGCGCGCACACAAATTTATTGTAAGTACCCTCAACATTTTTTACTACTACAACGTTACACTGTACTACAACTCTACTGTTAATAGCGTGTTAGTTATGTAAGTTTCAATTATTTAGTGACCAATGATTCATCTATGTTTGTTACACATAAATAAATAAATAAATATTCCGGACAAATTCACACAGTCAACTGATCCCAAACTAGGCATAGCCTGTACTATGGGTATCAGAGACTGATATAATTAATAGATCATTATTTAATACCCAGACACGGAACAAACATCTGTGATTATCACACAAATGTTTGTCGAACCCGCGACTTCTAGCGCCGAAGGCAGAGTTACTACTAACTGAGCTATGAGCTATAGGGATGTATGGGGACAAAACAACACCTTACTGTCCCAATAGCCAACCTCGCCTACACGTGGTGCATCCTGCCGAATAGCAAAAGAGGCTCTGGCGACCGGTTGATGGCGGAATAGCCCTTCCTGATCTTACACAGTACCTAAATCTTCTGGCCGCTGACGGGCAGCAGCGTCTGCGGCGCAAAAGTCTGTGTCCTGCGATCGCCAACCCGCCTGCCCAGCGTGGCGATTATGGGCAAAACCCTCCAAATGCAAGACACAACGAGAAAACGGCCCCCAGTTCCCGGTCGCCCCGCTATTCCTGGCCAAGGTGGCGGTCATGGTAACGGTGGGGCAGGGGGTGCTAGGAATCCCCGGGTTACGGTAGGCTACCAAAAACAAAAACAACTGACCTTGGCGACGTATAATGGAAGAACTCTGCGACTTGATGAACATTTGGCACAGTTAGAGGTGGAACTGGAGAACATAAGGTGGCACGTACTCGGGCTATCTGAAGTCCGAAGACAGGGGGAGGACACCATAACTCTAGAGTCGGGCCATCTTATGTATTTCCGAGAGGGAGACCAACTTTCCCAAGGTGGCGTGGGGTTCCTCGTTAATAGGGTCCTAGCAGATAACGTTGAAGAAATCTCAAGTGTATCGACCAGGGTAGCGTACCTGATTCTCAGACTATCTAAAAGATATAGCCTGAAAGTGATACAGGTTTACGCACCCACTGGTACACATCCTACTGAAGAGGTGGAGGATATGTACGAAGACATATCCAAAGCCCTTCACAACACCACCAAAGCTCACTTCAACGTTATCATGGGGGACTTTAACGCTAGAGTGGGAGTACAGACATGCAGCGAATCGAGATTAGGGCCGCACGGGGTCGGGACTAGGAATGACAGGGGGCAAATGCTCGTCAACTTCTTAGAGAAAGAGGGTCTCTTCTTAATGAACTCGTTCTATAAGAAGAGACCACACAGAAAGTGGACGTGGCGAAGCCCAGACTCTGTCACCAAACATGAGATTGACTTTATCATTACGGACAAAAGACGCTTATTTAGGGATGTCTCAGTGGTCAATAGGTTTAACACGGGAAGCGACCACAGAATGGTCCGAGGCACCCTAAGTATCGATGTCCAGATGGAGAGACGCCGCATGATAAAGTCCACGCTCCGACCTAACCTGCTGCAGATCAGTGCGGGCTCCGAAGCCTTCCAGAATAAACTGGAAGACCGATTCGCAGCCGTGGAAACCACAGAAGACGTAGACGAGGCACTCCAAAACATCCTAGGAATCGTACGGGAAGAGGGCGGAAAGTTCTGCAGTATGAGTCGTAGTGGCAGAAAATCGGATCTCTCAGATGAGACATTGCGGCTAATGGCAAGACGACGAGAAGAGACTGAGGCCACTTCGTTGCAACGGGCGGCCCTCAACAAGCTTATAGCAAAGCTGGTAAGACGTGATCTTCGGTGCTCCAGCACACGCCGTATAGAGAAGGCGATTGAGCAGAATCGAGGATCTAAAGTGTTCAGCCAGCAGCTTGGAAGGAGCCATTTAACGAAGTTAAAAACATCGGACGGCCGCATCGTCTTGTCAAAACCGCAGATTCTCGCTGAGATCGAGGATTTTTATGGTCGATTATACGACTCTAATGCCTCTCGCCCTGAACCCGATAGTCGCGATTCTAGAGCCACACTTACACGCCACTTTACAGACGAACTGCCGGATGTCAGTGTGGACGAAATTGAGATGGCACTCAGGCAACTTAAAAACGGAAAAGCCCCCGGCGATGACGGAATAACATCTGAACTTCTGAAAGCAGGAGGAGCTCCAGTGCTAAAAGAGCTTCAGAAACTCTTCAATTCCGTCATTCACCGCGGGAGAACTCCGGAGGCGTGGAACAAGAGTGTAGTCGTCCTTTTCTTTAAGAAAGGTGACAAAACACTGCTTAAAAACTATAGACCCATCTCACTCCTGAGCCACGCCTATAAGTTGTTCTCGAGAGTCATCACAAATCGTCTAGCAAGAAGATTTGACGAATTTCAGCCACCCGAACAAGCCGGGTTTCGAAGTGGTTATAGCACCGTAGACCACATCCACACAGTGAGGCAGATAATACAGAAAACCGAAGAGTACAATCGGCCCCTGTGCTTAGCATTTGTGGACTACGAAAAGGCCTTCGACTCCATCGAAACCTGGGCTGTTCTGGAATCTCTACAGCGATGTCAAGTGGATTATCGTTATATCGAAGTGCTGAGATGTCTTTATGAATCCGCGACCATGAGTGTTCAAGTACAGGACCAGCAGTCTAATCCAATCCAATTACGTAGAGGAGTGAGACAGGGGGATGTCATATCCCCGAAACTCTTTTCTAACGCATTGGAGGATATGTTTAAGACGCTGGACTGGAAAAATATGGCGACATAAATAAATGGCGAGCACATCTCACACTTACGATTCGCCGATGACATAGTCCTGATGGCGGAATCGCTGCAGGAGCTGCAGAACATGCTAGACGGCTTAGCTGATATCTCTCAACGAATCGGGCTCCGGATGAACATGGATAAAACTAAAGTCATGTTTAATGATCGCATACATCCGGAACCAATCGTCGTACAAGGCCTCCCACTCGAAATTGTGCAGGAGTACGTTTACCTCGGGCAAATATTGCAAATGGGTAGACACAATTTCGAGAAGGAGGCTAAGAGAAGGATTCAGTGGGGCTGGGCAGCGTTCGGTAAGTTACGTCGAGTCTTCTCGTCGCCTATACCACAATGTCTGAAGACTAAGGTCTTCAACCAGTGCGTCCTACCCGTGATGACTTACGGTGCCGAGACGTGGACACTCACAGTGGGGCTCATTCACCATTTTAAGGTCGCACAGCGAGCTATGGAACGGGCTATGCTTGGTGTTTCTTTGAAGGATAAAATCCGCAACGAGATTATCCGACAGAGAACCAAGGTCATCGACATAGCCCAGAGAGTTGGCAAGCTGAAGTGGCAGTGGGCTGGCCATATATGCCGAAGAACCGACAACCGTTGGGGTAAACGAGTTCTTGAGTGGAGACCACGTCTAGGCAAACGTAGTGTGGGGCGCCCCCCGGCTAGGTGGAGCGATGACCTACGAAAGGCGGCGGGCAGTAAGTGGATGACAAGGGCCGAACACCGGGCTCAGTGGCGTGTATTGGGGGAGGCCTATGTCCAGCAGTGGACTAATGTGGGCTGATGATGATGATGATGATGAGCTATGAGGCCTGTCAAATAAATAATGGTAAATAGAGGCAAAACTGGCTAGACATAATGGGATGGTTGGTATACCTCTGTAAGGCCGGCACACACAGGTGTTTCCTCGTCATCTCGGGGCCGACGCGCAGGGCCAGCGCGTGCAGCGCCGCGGCGAGCTTGCGGCACAGCGCGCCGCGCGCCGCCGCGCCGCTCGCGCACGCGTTGCGCGTGCTGCCGGCCAGACGCAGGGAAGGCTGCAGTATGCTCTTTAGGAATGTGTCCTGGTAATAATAATAATAAAATCATTTATTTCAGGCATCAAATAATTGTAAAACAAAAATGTTGGCCCATAGATATATACCTTAATGACTAACATACATATAAAAAATATACCTAACTTTTCAATTATAATCTGCACTACATACATTATTTTTTATACTACCTGCTCGTCAATGGCATATTATGTGTCCTATGCAAACCTTTCCTAAAGTAAGTCATTACAGCCCTACGGTCTAGCCGGGTCATAATGTTGTACTGAATTTCATTATTTCCCATGGGACATAATGTGATTTGAATTTGAAATGCAACCTATGTAGTCGTGCTTGATCGAGGTTGGTTTCCAAAATGTTTGGGTGCAATGAGATTTTATTCTAAATAGGCTGTATGTTAACATTTTCTTTGCACTGCCTACAAAAAAAAAACAAAAAACATGAAAACTTTTTACGAAATTCATTTTCACCCGCGCACGAAGAAGGATTTATTCGAATGTCGAACTGACCACTACAGAATAGATAGACTAGAAAAAAAGAAAAAAAGGCGCCAAGCGCTCAAACTGCTGTGCTGTTATCAACACCGAAATTCAGTTTCGATTCAAATAAACTTTTAAAAAATGTCAAGTGACGACGACAGTGATTTTGATTCGACTCCAGAATGCATACAATCTGAAGCCTCTGGAAACTCACTTCCAGAAAAATAATTTCTTTCTACTTAACAGTCATTGTTTTCAATTGCCTCGCAGAAAGTATAAAAAGTAGAGTATGCATCGCGGGCTTAAATGTGTATTTGTCTTGGGCGATCTTGAACCCCTCGTACTCAGGATTCAATATAGCGCCCGCAACATAATACACTACTTTAAGCCCTTGTTGCATAATCTACTATGAACGACGTCGCAGATGACGTGCGCGCGGTGTCGCGTATCAGGCTTCCGATGAACTTCCTGAATACGACACCCTTCGGCCAAAACCCGCTATCCATAAAAGTAGAGAGACGATTAGTCGGTACTCTCACTATAAATGAATTAAAATTCACATTACGGCGAGATTCCAACTTTTCGACTCTTATGATGAACTCGTACAGTGATGATAATCATCATCATTGTACGTACACTCTTGGTCTTTAGTTTTAGTTTCTGTTTTATTTTGTATTGTTTAATTTATATTGGTGTACAATAAAGCATTTTCATTCCTTCATTCATTCATTCATCATCATCCAGAGGCGCTGGGCAGTTACGTCACACGTCGTCGCCAATACGTGTGCAATAATTAATTAATAGGTATTTTATATATTTTGAGTTAAGGTATATATTTCGATGGGTCTTAGAATTTAGTTTTTACCATCGGTACCATTATTAAGTTATCTGAATAAATATATATTATTATCATCATTTCAGTCGTATGACGTCCACTGCTGAAGATTGCGGTTATTTAAAAGGTGTTTCAACAATGGTTAAAACTATGTAACTTTTATTACTGAGACTATAGACGGATGAATTGCTTGATTAGTGGCGTTTGGGACCAAACGCCACTAATCTCTCTACTCATCTTCTCATTATTGCAGGTTGTCCAGGGTGTGGCTCCTCTTTAACCTTTTCGTGTTGGTTTGTTGTTCAACCATAGCTCTTGCCAGTGAGTTGGCGTGGCTTTTAAGACCAAGTAGCTCTCTCCTCTGAGTTATATTTCCTCGTCTACTGTATTATTTTACGAATGTTTATTACATTACCTGCAACTGCTCCATAATCTTGACATCAGTCATGTAAGGCACCAGGTACTTGATCAGTTGCAGACACGCCACGACACCCCCTTCTAAAGGAACCGACAGCCGCTTGCGGCATGACGCTATCAGCTCACTCATATGAGGCAAGTATTGGAATATTATTAGTTGCTCGCCGTACATTGCTGCAAAATAAAGGTAAGTAATTTCATAAGAGTAAGGAACATGCGCAATCTCACGGCTCACTACTATAAACTAAGGTCATCAGATCAGGTACTAAGATCGTTAGAGTTAGAAGCTAGATAGCTTGTGGTCAGCTATTCTTAAAATAATTGAATATCTCAATGTTGAAAAGTAAATGTGTTTGCTTGCTTGTCATGTCACTGATTCTTTCTTGGTCATCGTGTATTAGGTCAGTGACCAGGTTGAGGTATGGTGGCCCTGAAAAGGGCCTATGACCGTCGGTGAAAGAATCAGTGGAGTCAAATGATTAAAGTGCGCGTCTTAGAGGCTCTTTTCGTGCACATGTCGCATATCTTCGTTTTCATATGTTCTAGGACATGTCGGTTTCCTCACGATGTTTTGCTTCACCGTTTGAGAGCAATAGAAAAACGTGTAAAAATTTAGTAAATGAGGTAATAGTAAAATATTGTATTTCTAAAAAATTACTCACCAACAATCGAAGTAAGGCAGTTAATAACCTTCATAGCATTCTTATCCCCAACAACCTTACTGTTCACGATGGATATCTCATCAAACTCATCTTTTTCCTCAGTTTCCCACGGACTTAGGTTTTCCTTTCCAATATAACATAGGGTCAGCATTTTCAGTAAATTCCTAGTTATATACCTACAGGTTAGAACCGGGCCTAATCTATGCGCCAGCCATATCAAACTTTCCGAGCTCATATCTGATATTTTGCAGTTTTCTTTGCATTCACTATCATCTTCATTATTGCTACACGTTGCTTTATGGTTCTCGACCTTATTGAAATCTAGGTTATTCACTTGCCGACCTCGATTTTCGTCCCTCAATTCAACTTCCTCGCTATCTTCTTCAGCGAAATGAAGGTAGCTCGTAAACATTGATTTGGTTGGAATTTCTATTGAAGGCGATGTCTTTTTGGGTGTCGCTTCAACAAATTCGTCTCTAGTTGCGACGATATTAACTTCTTTATTGATCGAGTTGTATTTGGGAAATTCTGCGGAAGGTGACGGCGTGTGTATGCTATTCTCTTGAGCATTTGAAAAGTTGTAAGAGTCTATTGATTCGGCGGGAGATTTGCTCCTACTTGTTCTACTCGGCAGCCTATCTTTGTCTGTCTCGAAATGAAACAGCTCATTTTCGCTCCTATTATCACTGTCTTTATCCTTCAAAGATTCATTTATCGTTTTATCAATACTGGGAGTTGTGACGTTTTCAGATCCGTAAGATGTGTCCGGGGAAAATATGTCCGTGTTGGTTGATAGCGCGTTTTTCACATTGTCATCAGAGTATCTAGGCTTTTTGTTAGCCATCGCTCGATTGTGACACAAATGACCAGGAGATCCCACTTCAGTGCTCACATCTTTGTAGCCCCCCACAGCTTCGACCAAATGTTGCGTAAAGTTGTCTAAGAAACATTGAAGGCCTAGTCTCACCATGAGTTGTAGCAAGAATATGTTATGGTATAGCTTGACGAACTTCTGCCTGCTGGCCATTCCCCCGTTCGCCATCGCGTCTACATCTGTTATCTTATGCTGTTCAGTTTTGTCTGTCACATAATCATCATCTTCGTACAGATTTAGTATGTGTCTCAGTAGTTTTTTCCGTGTCTGCGCTGGACCTAAAGCTTTGCTGATTGTGTCGAAAAGATACCATGCTGCTAATACAGACGTATCTTTGCTTTGTAGCAGTTTTATGTAATGAGCTAAGAAGATATCAAGCACATCGAATTGGCTGGTATTGATTTGATTTAGAAGAACGTCCAGGTGTGCGGCGCAAGCCTGAATTTTACCTTCTGCAATTTTCTGCGTGAAATACATTTTCGTTTTGTCTAGGTTCTGGTACTTTTCACATTGTGTGCCGTCGCATTCGTACATGTATAGAATATTGAGTTCATTGCTCGTCAGCTCATATTCGTGCAACGTGGTTAGTAAGTTGTAGAGGGTTGAGAAGTTTTGCGGGAATGGAATCAAATTCTGCATCAATAAAGGTTGAAGTAGCTGCGATGGACTAGGCGTGGGTAAGCCTTTATCGGTAACCGCTATTTTCCTCAAAGGCTCATCTCTTTTTGGGTTCAATTCATTTTTAAAGCTCAAGCTTGGAGGTTGCACGTTCAAAAGCACTGACGCTATGTAGCTCACACATTTAGGCATTGCGATGGAATTGTTTTTTAAAACGATACGACAAGTATTGAATCGCTCGACGAAATTATCGTTCATGGTTCTAAGAGGTCGCATGTACGTGTGTAGAAAGATTTCTACAATCAGACATCCTATCACTAGCATGTCTTGTCGTCTGCTTTCTGTAACAAATTGCTTATAGACCGCAGCGTCAGTTGTGTACCTAGTATTGAAAGTTCTGTTTTTCCTTTCCTTTAGAACACTTTCTATATGAGCTTCCTGACTAATCTTTTTCAAGTAACTTTGCTCATACGAGGCTAGGAACATGTGATTCGTAAACGCGGTATTATCATCTTTCGCCACACCAACATTCTCCTGTCTGATTTGCTGCTGCATTGGAAATAAGTTCAAGGTCGTGATGTTTTCTTTCTGTTTCTCTTTGTCTTCCGCTTTGCTGAAGAAGCATTTTGTTCTGAAATTATCTAAGGATTCTAAAGCTTGTATGGACGCGACTGGGTTGAACTCTTTCGGTAAATAGATGACTCCTTTTCCTAGCTCCGATCGTTGTACCCTGTAATGTCTAGAATGTGAGGAGGCTCTTCCTTCGTGATTGGATTGTTGTGAATCGTCGATGCTTTTGGATAAAGACCGCGCTCTGTTAGTGCTTTTGTGCCGAGATCTAACGCGTTGCGGCGGGACGTGTAAGCGAGATACGTGTTGGGATAGGTGGTGGCTGGTCGATTCCTCTTCTTCGTCTGATATATCGTCTGAACTGTCTTTAATTGATTTTCCTGTAAGAAACAATTACGTAGGTATTTATTATTAATTCACTTATATTCATAATAAGTAGTATACTTGGAGGATCCGACAAAAATATAAGTAGTAAACTCACAACCTCCAGTAAAAAATTAAGAATGGTATTGAAAGGTGTACCACAAGGGACAGCCTTTGGTCCTATACTATTTATGTTATACGTAAGCACAACACAACTTATGGCCAAAGATACGTTTTCAGATGTATCTGGTCCTTGTCAACGGTAGCACAATAGTAGGTACGTAGATAAAATGGCTTACTAGATTCTCTAGTTGTAGTCCAATGTAACCTCGGCGGCGCTGCCGGTAATGCCCTCGACGCTTTAGGTGGATGTGGGGCAGTCAACAGCTGAACCGTACCGCCCCGTCTCGTTGTCGTGTGCCCATCGACTAGAGATAGACAGACGTTCTTCGCTTTTATTGACGCCACTCCTGATAGTCTGAAAAGATGGGATTCTTTAACATCTCTGAACTGTTTATCATAGTTTCTTTGAGCCATCAGAATTACTAAGGTTTGACTGAATATTTTAAGAAATCCAGCTCTGCTCAGAATGTTATCCACTTGTTATCCACACACTAGGCTTAACAGCAGCTATTGATACAAGTTAACTTGGTATTGATTTATAAGTAGAAAAACTTACTTGTAACCAAATGTAATGTCAATCCAATGATGCAGATTCTCTGAAACGTGTGTACTCTCTAACGCTTCTCTGTGCTTCGTAATGAAGTCTTCTGCGCACGACGCCCACGTCGGTATTCCTAGATCCTGAAATTTTGTGGTCAAACTGAGTGTCAAAGCGGATGTTTTTGGAGAAATATGTCTATTTGTTTTTATTTTTATTGCTAAGATTCAATATTAGTTTTATGTGATAATAGTCGGTCTTACCTTGGCAAGTCTTAAAGAGAAACCATTTTATAATACGAGGAGTGCATTTCGATTTGGATTTTTTATGTTATTTCATGTTAAGCTTTCTCGGATTATCTTGCACATATTACAAACTAGCTTCTGCCCGAGGATTCACTCGCGAGGTACTTACCCGGAAAAAAAATATCCTACCTATATGTATTTTCAGGCTATTTACTACATACATGCCAAATTTCATTCCAATCCGTTCAGTTGTAACTGCGTGATCGAGTAACGAACTTATCACATCTTAACGCTTAATTTTCGCGAGACGGGTAGACAGCTAATCCAGTATACTTACCGGTAAATCCTCATGAATACTTTTGAAAACTGTTGGATCTGTGTAGAATTCGGGAATGCATTCGTCCGGAGTCCACTCCTGCATTCGCTGGATTGACGCAGGGTACTCAGCGGGTACCCAGTTGTTACGTACGTGTTTGCATAGTACCTCCTTGGGTGTCCTAGTGCCAAATACAAATTATAGACCACATGGTTTTTGAGATACAACAAAAATAGTAACATTATAAACCAATTTAAAGTGAGCTCCCTTTTCGTAAAGTTTAAATGGCTCCATAGTTCTGGTATTAAGATTGAATATTAGTTAGAAAATGCTTAACAGCTATTTTCAAAGTTTATCTCAATTGTGACTCCACGATCGCCAGCCTTTTAGCAGTTAATTTACCTCAAAAGACTAAACACAGTTCGTCATAAAATTAAACCTGTACTAATTACAAAAACAACTTAACCGTCTGGCTGTAAGGTTCAATATACCATACCTTCTCGCCAAGTACACATAACAAGTGATATCGGATAGCGCATCCGACACATGGTGTGGGATCTGGTCCGGCGCGCTGACGTCATACGTCATGTCCAGCTGTCTGTCACCTTTATTTAGACGGTACTTGGAACGAGATAGGTCCCGCCAGTTTCTGCCTGAAATCAAATCGTCATCATCATCTCAACCGTAGGACGGGAAAGCGCAGCTACTAAGATGCAGAATTTTGTATACATGGAGCTTACCACATCTTGAAGCAAAGTCTGTCACCCAAGGCACCATAAAATGAGCTTGAGGATCGTCAGCACTCCTCCCCGCTAACATATTTAAATGAAGTAGGTAGTCCAGGTTTGAGATCCGGCCTCGCACCCACAACATACAAAGCTTTTCTAACTGCACAGCATTACTCCGCCAACAGTCTTCCTTCTTTCCTTGCTCCTTACTACCCTGAGTCTGAGTGCTTACTGCAGGACTTTGCTTACTTCGATTCTGTTCATAGATCAGTGAAGCATCTAAGCAATGTATGTTATTGGTTATCACAGGCAAAACTTGCAGCCATAGGTCATCTGACAGAAATATGTCTTGCAGTGTCAGCATACCTATACTGAGCCCTCTATCACTTAAGGCTTTTGAAAGGTTCAGCAGCTGGTACACAATGAATAACCCTCGACCATAGTTCATATCAATGAGATTTGGACTAAAATTCAAGCAATCTAGAAGAGTGTTTTCATAATGCCCTCTGTATACAATATATATATTATTCTCAGTTTCTAAGGTGAATAAAGCTGCCAGCAAATTAGCATGGTTTTCATATGCTTTCAGTACATTTTTGTTTGTTATTTCCTTGTACTCTACATGGTTACCTGCACTATCAGTCTTAATCCTAATAATATTACAGCCGTACAGTCGTAGCACGACTTCTGAAATAAGCTGGTCATTCTCAAGTAAATTAACTATCGTACTCTCTTTGTTGCCTTCTATGTTCTGGCAGTATTTCTTGTAGGATTCTTTCCATAATGATCTTTGGTTGCTATGAGAGACATACTGCATTAGTTGTGATATGGTTAGAGGTGTCTCCGTATTGTTTTCGCCGAGCTTGTAACGTGGAAGAGGCAGGACCTTGGAAACCTTCTTGTTCAATACCTGCAATAATGACAATGATTTTATCATAAAAAAAACGTAAACCACAAATTACTGCATATAACAGAGGGGTGTGGAGTTGAACAAATACCTTGATAAATATCTTTCGCCACGGATACTGAACACTTTCAACAGGCTGCATGGAAAAATCATCGTTGTTCGTAAAATTATCAATTTCCACATTCTTGAGCCATTTTTTCAGCCAGCTCGTGTTCACAACCACAGCAAATAAACTTGGAGAAGCAGTAGAATGTATATTATTTGCATTCAAACCTAATTCTTTGGCAATGATATCCATTTCTCTACTATTTTTTAACAATGTTTTGTAATTGTTTTGATTTTGTGATCGGATTCGCATCCAATGAATGACGTTTCTGACTTGACATGACACTCGTTTTTGTTTGACACTGACCGATGTGATGAAGGATGGATGCATGAGAGAATGATATGAAAATGTCAATGTTTATTAAAATTCAACCGTGTGGCATCTAGCATCGATTGTCGCAATCGATTACTAGAATGATAATAACTACTAATGGTCCATACAATTATGCATTTAATCTAAGCTCGAGCCATAAAACGCGTTTATGCTCGGTTCCCATATCTACTCAAACACTATGTACAGAAAAAGCTATACCTTTATTAAATTGTGCGGCTCGATTCAATGGACAAAATAAGAATTGCATTGATCCCAAATTAAAGTTTGGGACTGTACCTAAATGCATCAAAGATTTAATGTATGTTTATTATGGTTTTAAATGAATAATAATTTTATAACTTATCAGTCGGTTTGAAGTATAAAGCTTCCTTCCTTTTTAAAGAGTATAATGAAGTAGGGATTAATTTCAAAGTAGTTATGAGATATGTAGGTAACAGTTGTTTAAACTAAATTTTTTCACAAACTTAGATAAATATATTTATTCAGTAAAATAGCAACATTTTATAGTTATTTAAAAAAAATAAGATATAACTAAGTGTGTAGGTACTTAATTCATGCAATATAATTTCATATCCATTTACTACGGATGGTCCCTTCGAATTTTTAATGAAACTACAACTTAGGTTTATTAAATTAAGTTCCTGCTATCTTAGTAAGAAGGGTATTCTAATAAGGCACCGTAAAATGAGATAGATAAAAATATGCAACAGGAGCTCTGGCTTAGAATTCGATCAATGTCTACTTTACCTGTGCTTTTTATAACAGGTAACGTAGACATTGGTAGAACTTTTAAGTCAGAACCCCTATGGCACATGTTAAACTGCCTCATTTTACCGTTGTTTATTTCGCAAACAAATAAACATCATGGAATGGGCTTTGAAGGAATAGTAGGTATCTGCTCCCTACCTTAGATATAATATTTTTTGTATTGGTCTTTGACAAGTTTAGAGTACCAAACCAAGACATCGCTTAAAATCGCAAATGTCATATTTTTATTAATCGATTTTAAAACCGAGTAGGTACCAATATTTAAATTAATGCTGACCAGATACTCTTGTCAGATAATGTTTCCATAATACATCTTTGTACAAGACAGCTTCGATGGCTGGATTTTTCGAAGCAACAATGCCTCGCCCAACTACAACAATATCAGCACCATTTTCTAAAACAACTTTTTCTGGGCTATTATAAATTTGCCCGAAATCATCCTTTGAATTCTCGAGTTTTACTCCCGGCGTCAATTGTATTTGTCCAGGGTCCTTGAATATGTCCTTGTTTTGGCACACAAAACCAGTAATTAACTCAGGAAATTTCGATGCCATGTTAATGGTTGCATCTTTGTACTCCGGTGATATAAGATTGCCCTGAAAAGATAAAGTTATGCTTTGTTAACAATTTATTAAGAATAATTTGAATATTAATTAAGACAATAGAGGACAGAATTTACAAGAAAGTTAGACGGGTTTTTTGTCAGTATTTGTAAACAGTAGGTCAGTTATGTAAAGCTTAATTTGATGGTAATCATTAGAGTATTACAGACAGATACACGATCGGGGAAGCTTTCCTATTAAATATATTTATCAAACATGGGTCTTCCATGCCAAAACCATATTTAAATCTAACTAAATGGGTGTTACCAGTTTGAGTTCATAATGTGTGTTAATCTCTGACAAAAAATAGGGGTGTTAAAACTTTGAGGCCTTAGTATCTCTCTTTGTTTGTCTTTCTATGGCTCCAAAGCGAATGCTCCGTTCTCAAACCTACCTCACTACTCATTTCAGCTAGCAAGAATACACCTCGGTTGTCTCCACTCGTCACAGCATTCAGAGCTTTCAGTATTCCATCTCCTGGGAGGGAATGTACCGTCACACAATCGGCCCACTCGGCGACTTTATACAGCCCTTTCGAATATTGCAAGGATACAGTGTTCCCAATATCGGCATATTTTCTGTCTTCCAATATCAGGAAGTTAAATCTAGCTGCTAGCTGTTTCAGACGTGAGATGAAATCCGAATTGAAGTCATCTATGATGTCTACATGTGTTTTGACCAAGCAGACATGTTCGCCAACTTTCTCCAATAGATCGAGGATTTGTGTTGATGTTGTTAAATCCACGGATAGGCAGAGATTCGTTTTCTTCACCGCCATAATATTGAACAATTGTTTAGCTATTTGATTTGTTGCTAATTCAGCCCGTTTCTCGTAGGGCAGCGATACCCTGTCGATAGTTTTTTCTGAAAATAAAGAGTACTTAATTTTATTAATACCAATTTTCAAGACGTCAATACAATTTACTATTTGGTAATAATAAGATAAATATTAACTTACGAATAACTGGAGCCTGTGTCTCTTTCACGTATTCTTTAACTTTCTTTACAGTTTCCTCAGTAATTTTACTATTTTCAGACAGTATCTCAATCAGTGTTGACATAGTAAACAAAGATCTTACTTTAACATCATTTGCGTTAAGGTTTTTAACACCACCTTGCTCCCTATCTAAGATTACAACAGTGTTGTTAACAACCAGGCCTTCTTTACGCAGATCTCTTACTGTTTCCAGTACACTGGATCCTGAAGTAACAACGTCTTCTATGATAAGGCAGGTTTGACCAGCTTTATAATGTCCTTCAATTGACTTCTTAGTACCGTATGCCTTTGTTTCTTTTCGCCTCATCAACATTGACTTCTTTACCTTAACGCCAAGAAGAGTTGCTATTGGCAAAGCAGTATATGGTACGCCGCATACATGATCATACTGAATATCTTTAGTTCCTAGATCGAGGATCAAAGATGTTATCAATTCCTGTAAATACATTAAACGGACGTTCAAATCAAATCTACGTTTACTCTCATAAAATTTGAGTACCTATAATAATAAATAAATAAATAACTACATACCGGTATAATCATTCGAGCACCTAGCAAAATAAAATTAAGATACATAGGTACATACCATTACATCCGGGTAACTAACTATAACCCTCAAATCAAAGTACACTGGTGTTTTAATCCCGCTCTTGGTGGTAAAGTCTCCAAACTTTACTGCATCTATTGAGAAAAGCTTTAGAGCTAACTCAACAAGTTGCTTTTCGTTGCTCATCTTAGTCAACTGATAAATAATACACGTGAGTGAACTGTATAACAAACAACCACACAATCAACCAACCTATCACGGCAACCACACCACCATTGTGAGAATAAAATAAACAAGGTTATGATTGGCTAAGATTTATCGATTCGTCGAAAATACTTCAAATCGATTTAGATCATGCGGGGTCTCACTATTTTATTGTAAAATCGTTCGTCACTCACTCCACACTTTTTCATTCAATTCCAATCAATCAATTGTTCATTCATCGTTCACTCTTTCATTCACTTGTCGTTTGTGAATTGTTGGGGACGGTCGTATTGTTGTTGTTTTATTTTCATAAAAAAAATATATACATATTTGGTGATCTAAGCCGTGAAGTTTAGGTGGTTTTCGGAATTCTAAATTTTGATTCTTTATGTTGCTCCTTCTTTATACAGGTAAGATCCGCATTTATTTTAAAAATAAATCTAAGAATATAGCGTAAATTTTCGCGCGCAACCTGTTATTAACAAAAAAAATATACTTTGCTGTTTTATTTCCAAGTAGAGCTAAACATGAGCGTAAAATGACGCATATTAATATTACTTGATACTTCACTCAAAACCGGGTTAGGGACTCAGGTAGAGGGATTTTGAATCGATGTCGGCTCGGGTGCGATCCACCCCTCCTAATAATAACGGAGTGGGGTCCCCTCCCTTCCCATAGGGATGTTAGGCAGACAAAGGGTAGTCGCCCCAAAACGGAGGGGAGCGCGGTCCTGGGGCGATACCCGTAGGTAGGGGAAGGTTCAAGTTCACCTTTTTTCGTCGGTCTAACGGTTTCGTGCGCGCGGGCTGTGAGCCTGGTTTTAATGTGTTCTTTTCTACAGGTAGTTTGAAAAATAATGGATACAGAGGAACACATTTCTGAAGGTAATTTTCTCATATAAGTATTTTCTAATTCTACACTTTTTTCATCATATTTAGTTATCATAAGTTAGTTTATAACTTGGGAGTTTGAAGTCAAATGAATTCCTAAGTCTACCCATCCCATTGACAAAATCTACTCTGTAACTAGTTTTGTCTGGATGTTTAGTATGTCCTCAGATTTGATTAAATGGGATCTGCCTTAAAATATGTTATGTACCATCTAAAACCATTTACTGATTCCAGATGTTGACTCCATGGAGTATCTAGTGAAACGCAGCCTTCTGGCCAAGAATAAGCTAGCCATCATCATCCAGCAAGGAGACGAGACTCAGTACTGCTGCGTCCAGTGCCCCGTTCGGAGTACAGTTATCGAAGAATTAGAAAAACATCTCCTCACCCATAATAAGCAGTATAAGCACTTGTGTGGGATTTGTGGTACTGGGTAAGTCAACATCTAAATTATTATATGGTATTGATAATACCTCAGACTCATGAAAAGTCACATACCTAGATAGTCCTGACCCTACATGGGAATTCCCTGTGTTGTGGGTATCTGAAACTAAAGTACCATCATGGCACCACATCATGCAAACCTGGCCTCATATGCGGAGCGTTCATATGCACTTGGCCTTAGATATCTGCACATAGCCATAGCCGGAAATTGAGCCAAAACCTTGTGCGTCTCAGCCGGGCATTTGCCCATCACATTACTGAGGTCTTCAAACTGCCACTAGATTGTTCAGGTTGTTTGAATTACTACAACTTGATAATTATTATAGTATTTCAATGAATGGAGAAGGCTCAAGACTGTTCATTGTGGCACTCTTTGGCTATAATGAATTTAAATATTATACAAAAAAAACAAAATTTGTCAGTTAGTCAAAATATCAGTTTAATTTCTAATTAAACATCCTGAACATTTTCAAATTAAATGTTTATGTCTTAAAATAAATATTAAACATACAAGTAGTTAGGCACCAATATTTCTACCAAACTGCTAAAAATTTAATTTGAGCTGATTTGATCCCAAAACAGCTGATCTTTGCATAGTGTTTTTTAACTGTTCTTTAATGAATGGTTTTTTAACTATTTTTTAAACTTTATTGCCAATTGGGTGTAGATTAGCCCCTATCGGGATAGCATTCGAATTGTAAATCATATTTTCAACAGTTTGAAGCGGAAGGAGCACCTAGACCGGCACACATTGGAACACCAGCAAGTGAGGCCGCATGTCTGTACCATCTGCAACAAAGGATTCAAGAGGAAAGAGCATCTGAACGTACACCTCAGCATCCATAGCGGAGACAAGACTGAGGTGTGCATGCTGTGCCAGAAATGTAAGTTTTATTTTACTGTAGTTAGATGCAAAATGCACTAGCAAGTGAGACAGTTGAGTGTGTGCAGAAAGGTTTGAATGGATAATAGATAATAATGATAATAATAGAAATGTCAGCTCTATTGCTACGTTAGTTAGGTTAGGTTATAATGTGTTAGCAGACCATCAGCAGCAAAGGATTAAATAGGAAAGAGCATCTTAAGCCTACACAGTGTGCATTCATAAATCTGAACTATTTTACCTAGAAACTGGTAATCACCCGTGTTACTGGGTCAAGCAAGCTGGCCCCCAATTCGACTAATTCAATGACTTGAAAATGGTAGCCACATGATAATGATCGCACCATTATCATTCAGTTACGATTGTCGCCACATTCGTTTCTTTGATTTCATTGGTTCATTAGTTGAACAATGACTGTCATTGATATACGACTGTGATAGCAGAATACCAAAAGTGTCAAAAGTGGCCATTTTGCCATTGAACCATTGTCATTTTGAAGCCATTGAATTAATAGAATTGGGCCCCTGGCTCTCAATTAAATATTATGTACTCACTAGTTGTAAACTGTTGTGTCATCATCATCGTCATCAGTCTAATAAAGAAGTCCAATGCTGCAGAATCTGCACATAGGCCGTTTGCCTTCAAGATTGTCGCGACACTCTTTGGCTCAACATAGGCCTTTCTGTTCACCGACTTTCCGCAACATTCGTCACAATGTCGTCGGTCCATCGGGTGAGAGGCCTTTCCATGCCTAAGCTTCGTTCAATAAGTGGTCGCCATTCGAGAAAAAAAATTGGCTTGCCATATGTAATTTAAATTTGGTTTAAAAATTATCCTTATATCTACTGAGTAAAGTTAGTTTTCAGTTTGACTTTTTGGGGCTAGCAATATCGCTGAGCTATATCGCACGCCCTCAAATGTCAAACTCTAAATTTACTTTAATCAGTATTTTATCATTTGAATATAGATTTTAAATATTTTAGATGAAATATCGCACACCGTTTGAACACGGCTTTAGGGTGGTATAGCGTAACTTTTGTTAATGGTTACATTGCTACCTACTTTTATAATAATAAAAAATAAATAAAAATAAAATAAATATTCCGGACATATCACACACGGTCAACTGATCCCAAACTAGGCATAGCCTGTACTATGGGTACCAGAGACTGATATACATAATAGATATATATTTAACACCCAGACACAGAACAAACATCTGTGTTAGTCACAAATGTTTGTCCAGTGCGGGAATCGAACCCGCGACCTCTATCGCAGAAGGCAGAGTTACTACCAACTGAGCTATGAGGCCAGTCATAATGCGGAACTGCGGAGTAATCCCGTAGCACAACACTACATAGATCTAACTAATTTTCTATTCAAAGGACAACTAATCCGACGGCTAAGATTTCCGAGAAACTTATTATCCTTTGAAGCCTCGCCATCTCAAGTTCGAGAGTTTCGAGTGATTTTCTCATAAACCCCTAAAAACCTATCCTTTACCCCTTCAAAGATCAGAGCGCCTGAAGATCTCGAGAGACGTGTACAATGGCTGAGGATTACAGTCATGAGCCTGAACATATTCCTTTAGTTCGGTTTAAAAAAACATAAGACCCAACAGTCACATACTTCCCTGTGTCGTGGATATCAGAAACTATGAGTACCATAATACAAATATTTATAAATACAAATACAAATATTTAATAGTACCATAACAATAAAATAGTACCATAGCATTATAACACCCAGACCCGGAACAAATATTTGCAGAGCATGCCAATATTTATCCCGCGGCGGGAATCTAAGCCACACCCCTTGCGTCTCAGACGGGCACAGGAACAAATATTTGCAGATCATGCAAACATTTGTCCTGCAGCGGGAATCGAAACCCCCGCACCGGGAAAATGCGTCTCAAACGGGCACTCGCCCACTACGCCACTGAGGTCGTTTGTAAAAAAATTACATCCAACAGTCACATAATATCTGACCCCACACTAGGATTTCCTGTGTCGTGGGTATCAGAAACTACGAGTATCATGCGGCCATGGTACCACACCCAGACTCGGAACAAATATTTGCAGATCATGCATACATTTGTGCCGCAGCGTGAATCAAACCCCGTCTCAAACGGCAGCTCGCCCGGTACGCCACTGACATCATCATCATCATCAACAACCTGTAGAAGTCCCCTGCTGGACATAGGCCTCCGAGGAGTTCCACGACGAACGGTCTTGAGCCTTTTCCATCCACCAACTTCCCGCAACCTTTACAATGTCATCCACCGACATGTGATCTTCGTATTTCCTTTGCTAACTCTTGCCGTATTTCTGGTAGCTGTTGCCCTGTTAGGTAGACATAAAGTTCTTAATTCTTAATACATACCATATACTTCTAGCCTAGGATTATAGTCGTGAGCCGATTAAGAGAAATCTCTTTTATAGCCCGACCTTATTACTTTATTACCTCGAAAACCGTCGCATCTACCTTTTTTGTCATGGATTCTTCTATTTGTCTGTTCATGTTCAATACCTTCAAAGTTAGGAGTAACTGTGTTATATTCTGGCACAGGCAAAATAAAAAGGCGTAAGCTGAACAGTCCCAAAAATAAATATAAAAGAAATTCGAAGGGGATGGAGGGGATTCCATCCCGTGCCCGGTGGGGTGCTTGATTTTTTGCCAGAGTATTTCACAGCCCACCCTTTCACGTGTAGGATAGGGGAGACTATTTCGTATTTTTATTATTAGATCGTCAGAAGGACTCATCGAATATTTAAGAACATCTTTTAGGATAAAATCTTAAGACCTCAAAAGACTACTAGATACTAGATTTACTTTGTCGATTTTAAAACCATTTTATAGCTTTCTTAATAGTTATGAAGTTTTATGAATAAGGTAGGTACCATCAACAGATTTTCTAAGCGGAGACTTAGGTTGACAGTCTCCATATATGGTTCACTAGCTTCCGTCTGCGGCTTCGCGCGCGTGGTACCTGGATGAAAAGTATGCTATTCTAGACAGAGGACTCTGTCTATTCCAGGTTTTAACGAAATCGGTTGAGCCGTTACGGCGTGATTGAAAAACAAACATCCTCATTCGCATTCTTCGCATTTATTAAAGCTTGGATGTTTAGATGTTTGTTATTCAATATCTATCTCTGTACCAAATTTCATTCAAATCCGTTCGGCCGTTTAGCCGTGATTGAACCACAAACATCCAAACATCCTCACAAACTTTCGCATTTATAATACTGTAGGATAGTAGGTTATTCGTGTAAAATAGCGCTGACACGCTTACATTTGAAGGCACAATAAGACGCGATGGTAGAGCCCTAGGTAATATTTCAAGATAAATAGAAACTAGCTCTCTACCAATCATCATCATCATTTCAGCCGTAGGACGTTCACTGCTGAACATAGGCCTCCCCCATAGATTTCCAACACGACCGACCGCCTGTATACCGCCGATATGTGCAGCCTGCACCCAAAAGGGCCATAGCTCAGTTAGTAGTAACTCTCCTACTGCGCTAGCGGTCGCGAGGTTCGATTCCCGCACTGGACAAACATTTGTGACTAACACAGATGTTTGTTCTGTGTCTGGGTGTTAAATATATATCTATTATGTATATCAGTCTCTGGTACCCATAGTACAGGCTACGCCTAGTTTGGGATCAGTTGAACGTGTGAATATATAAAAAAAAAATTGATTCGCCCATACTCGCCGCGCTGGGCATGCGGGTTGGCGAGTGCAGGTAAAGCTGTTGTTGCTAGGGAACGCTGCTGTCCATCCCCTAGCTTTTTTTCCTTATTCGCCGCTTACGACATCCACGGGTAGTAATGAGCGGCCTATTCTTCAGCCGGGGCCACCATGGTAAACCAGTAAACCTCGGCTTAAAAAACCTCGGATCATAAACATAATTACTAAGAAAATACATTTTTTTCGATTGTTGGGGGTTCTCCGAAGGGTCTTTAATTTACCTGCGTAATTTCACCGTCAAATACCGACAGTGAAACTGTAAACCAGGGTAATTTATAAATAGTTCTGAATATAGGTAACTAGAAAATAAAAAAATAGGTAGTTAGTAGTAAATAGGTTTATGTAAATCTAGTAAATTCATAAGGGCCAAAGATATTGAAGGAACTAAGGATCTAACTATAAGGCTACTCGCACACGAGCCACTCGTGACAACCACGCTACAAATTGTGGACTACACTTTTAGTACATTTTGTAAGAACTAGTCGCACACGTGTGGTAGCCACCAGCCACATGATTCGTATGAAAAGTATAGTCATTGGCCACTTGTGGCTGTGGCCGGTGCCTCGTTTGCGCTGAGCCTAAATTGTATAGCGTTGCGGCTAGCTGGGCCGCCTGGCTTCGCACGTGTTTTACATTTATGAAAATACAACCTTAAAATTAATTTCAAAAAAGCTTTCTTAGCGGCGCTTAGTTACTAAATTTACGCTTATTTACTAACCAGTTATCAAACTTGGTATTCTACTGGGAATAAACACAATAATTATAGTGTTATCGATCTCTAACTCATTATTCTACCGACTATATGGGGGAGGGGACGTGCTCCCATTAGTTAGAACATCTGCAGCATTTTACCGGTCTCGATTCTCTTCCCACCGATGATGTTAGTTTGTTTTGTTGTATGCTAGCTAGATCGAATATGGCTTGGTAGTTTATCGTTGATTATTATTTTGACATCGAACTGTTAGACCGAATTTTATGTAAAAGAACAGTGTGTTTTAACCTACTTCAAAAAGGAGGAGGTTCTCAAGTCGGCTGTTTTTTTTTGTTTGTATGTTATTCGATATCTCCGCCAATACTAAACCGATTTTGATAATTCTTTCGCTGGTGTATAGAGTATGATCCCGGGGTGGTCCCATATTAATTTAATTCCTGAGGGATTGCTACTTGTCGCGTAAAACTTAAAAAAACGTCAAAATTTTTTTGTCGACGGTTTTATAATAATAAATATTCCGGACTTAACCTTAGGGGTTGTGTGTCGGGAATTCCTTTCTCTGCACCCATACGTTACGCTACCCTGCAAATTTCATACTCTTAGGATTTTGGTAAGGCTCTGCGTTGATTTTCAAAGTCAGTCAGTCAGTACTAATAAGAGTTATTATTGATGATGAATGGATGTCATACTTACTTTTGTTTTTTATTCGAAAGTGTAGGTGGCCAGTGTCATCCTCAGTAGGTAAGCAAAACGCAAAGAGGTTGATATGATAACAAAAAAAAGAGGTTGCAATTAATCTTGTAAATATTCAGGAATTTGAAGTCGTGTTTTTAGTTTTTGTAAAAAATATCTTATTTATTTAGCGTCACAATAAAACAAATACTTAGTTGAACAAAATATATTCACACTAGCTCCCGCCCGCGGAAGCTAGCGTGATATATTTTGCTTGGCGAGCGGGCTACCTAGATAAAAAGTTGCCTATATGCTATTCTAGGTAAGGAACTCCATGTATTTCAAGTTTCATTGAAATCGGCTGAGCCTTTATGGCGTGATAGAACCACAAACATCCTCACAAACTTTCACATTTATAATTATTAGTAGGATTAGTAGGTTAAGCTAAAAAACAAATGGCTTTACTTATAAAAATCTGTCCCAAGATAGTGCTTAAAGTATTGCCATCTCCTACTATTACACAATGAGAAACAGTGACAGGGATAATTTTAAACAATGCTTAAAGGAGCCATTTCATTCTGGGCCTGGTCGATGTACACTACATAGAAAAAATAGGAGATTACAAGAAAAATACAATTTTATTAATTTGAAGACAAATGCGATGGTACAAGAATATTTATTCTGGTAAGTTTTTTACTATGTGAACACTATTTGAAGGCCGCCATGTTGGTTTATAATTGGCGTTTGACATGACATTGACATATTTTTCATGTCATACTGTTTGATTTGATGTTTTTGTTTTGTCAGATAAATGTAGGTCGTTCCAAATGACATTTCACGCACGTCACATTTTTGTAGCGCTGTGTGTTGCTCTCTTTGTCGAAGAAAATCTTAATGTATGTAATGTATGTAGCCATATTTTAGAGTAGTGTACACAGTGCAGGATCAGGCTCCATATTTTGATGAAACGTCTCTTTTAACTAGCGTTTATAAGTAAGGGGGTTGATCTACAATTTTAATCTCACAAAAACAGCTAGTGCCGCAGTGCATAGTGAAGATGCAGCGGCGCTGGTTTTCTATAGGCGACAACTGCGTTCCACACGCGTATAATAATAATAACGTTTTATTATCTAATATCTGGGCCTTGGTTATCTCGGCTGAAGAATGGGCCCCTCCATTCCTACCCGTGGATGTCGTAAGAGGCGAATAAGGGAAAATAGCTAGGGGATGGGCAGCAGCGTCCCTTATTAACGACAATAGCGTTATCTGCGCCAGCCCGCATGCCCAGAGTGGCGTGTACGGAATATCCCCTAATTATTGTTTCTGTAAATCTATAAGGGAGTCTTGTGTTCAGCAGTGGACGTCCTACGGATGAAATGATTATCTGAAATCTAATCAAATCAAATGTTTATATTTGCAAAGTATGGTAGACTAGTTTCCGCCCGCGGCTTTGCTCGTGTGGTACCTACATAAAGTGTAGCCTATATGCTATTCTAGGTAAAGAACTCTTTATATTCCAAGTTTCAACGAAATCGGTAGAGCCGTTGCGTGCGAGATTGAATAACAAACATATAAACATCCAAACATCCTCACAAACTTTCGCATTTATAATATTAGTAGGATAATGTACAGAGTATACAATGTTCTTAATCTTAGTGCTAGGTCTAAAGTTTAAAACAAAATTTTAAAACTGGCAATAAGCAATTTTCGATGTTGTTAGATTTCCATTTATCAGCTTGATAACTTAGAACCCTGAGCAGCTTGTATCCTAAAGTTGCGTAATGCGTAGCGTACAAACGTTGAATGTTATATTGAACGTTTCGTATATGTGTGCATTGGTGATACCTTCTTCAGTGTTAGTAGACATACTGGCGTAGGGGCGATGCTAAGTCAAAGGGCGTGGGTTAGGGAACCGGTTGGGCTAGCATCCTTATTTCTAAAAGGGTGCGCCAGTACAATGACTCTTGGCCCTGTTTAGAAGTTCCTTTATGTCTATAAAATAGTATAGGTACCTCTTTAGCGAAGTATGTTTTTTTTTTATATTCCGGACATATCACACACGGTCAACTGATCCCAAACTAGGCATAGCCTGTACTATGGGTACCAGAGACTGATATACATAATAGATATATATTTAACACCCAGACACAGAACAAACATCTGTGTTAGTCCCAAATGTTTGTTCAGTGCGGGAATCGAACCCGCGACCTCTAGCGCAGAAGGCAGAGTTACTACTAACTGAGCTATGAGGCCATTCATAAGCTTCATAAGCTTGTGCCAAGCATAAGCTTTTTTCGTTCAAATATCATGCATCCATATGCCTGCAGTTTCTTAGCTTGCTTGCTTGTTGTCTCACGACGTAATAGTGCGTTGTATCCCTAAGGATATTTATGGTATCTGTTGGTTTACGACTGGGATCTGGTCCCCCCTACGACGTTAGGGTCAAAATCACTATCCAGCACAGTAATGTTTATATTACTGATGAGTATTTTCGTCCAGCTTTCTACCGGAAGGATCATCTTCAGAAGCACCTGCAGACTCACGGGAAAATCCTCATGGAGCAGAGCATGCAAATCCTTGGGGATAAGGAGCTCTTGGCTCTGAAGAATGAGGTCATAGACGACGAGTACAACAGCTCACCGAACTCTGAAGTAAGTTGTAAAATTAACCATACATATAGCTTTTATAGGAGTGAATTCTGATATGACGGCCGATAAAGGGGAGTGGAAGAGAAAAACATGTTGTGCCGACCCCACATGAAGTGGGATAAGGGCAGGGAGATGATGATGATGATAGCTATTCCCTCAAGGACCCGATTTCAAAAAAACACAACCAGAAGAACTTAAATTTTTATACCTATCGTGTGTAGCTGTGGGAGTTAGGAATAAAGGTTCTTGAATGGCGACCACGAACCGGATGACACATTGTTGGACGGGTCCACACGATGGACGGACGACATTCGACATTTTTCTTTGCTCAAAAATGCAAAAATCAGCTGTTTTGGGGTCAGATCAGTTCAAACTGAATGAATCAGCTGTTTTAGGTAGCAATCTTGATGCCGATCTTCTCTTACATAGTTATTAGTTATAAGGAAGATAAAAATACCAAAAACAGCTAACCTGAGGAAGTTTGGGGAAATAATAAATATTGTTATTTTTCTTTCTTTTTGTTGATAGAATAACCTCCTTTCGGGACGGTAAACATGTTATCACCTTGTATAGGCAACGCGGTTCTTCCCCGGACGGACTCGCAAGGAGCCCGGCTCTTATTCGCTCTATTAATTCCAGGACAGTGAAATGTCAGAAGACGCATCTCTAGTGATAGACACGGCCGCGTTCAGGAACGAGATGCGACCGCACGCGTGCACGCTGTGCCCCAAGACTTACAAGCGGAAGGACCACCTGAAGCTACACCTACAAACACACTTCAAGAAGAATGGGAGGGCGTGCTCTGAGTGTGGCCGAGGTGAGACTTAGTTTATACTGCCCATAGACTTAGGCTCGTATTCAGAGACAAGACTCGAGCATTGATCTGTACTTAAATCTCGATTTGAGGCGAGATTCTAATTCTTGAACAGTGCTTAAGTATAGATTCAATGATCACAGTTCACCTGAGTAAATGCTTATTCTGAAACGAAATCGGTGCTCGAGTTTAGATTTGATTTGACATTAATCAAATGACATTTTCGTTCCGTTACACGTACTTTGATGCATATTTATACTTCATTGTTCTATTCTATTTCCACCCTGGCTGTTTGAATTTCTGCGTAAAACGGATCGAAAATTATAAATAAATCAAAATGTAAACGAGAACATTTGAGTACAGATTTGAGACTTGATTCAGCTGAGAATAGTTTAAGTACCGTTCTTGAATAAAAGCTATGTTTGAGAAGAGATTCAATACTTAAATAGAGTTCAGCTGATCAGTGATTAAATCTATGCTTGAGTCGTGTCTCTGAATACGAGCCTTAGTTTATACTTTGCTCGCGTGATATCATCCGGACATCCGATGTGAGTTATCACATAGCAGTTGGCACATCTCAAGATTTCAGATTATAATATCGTACTAATATCGAAAGTTTGTAAGTATGGATGGATGGATGGATGGATGTTTGTTATTCTATCACGTAAAAACTACTGAATGGATTTTAATGAAACTTCACAATAATATAGCGTATACATCAGAATAACACATAGGCTACAATTTACAAAGATATTGTGTGAATTGTCCAAAATATGACGATAAGTTTCAAGTAAGTTTAAATACTAATCCTGCGCAGACGAAGTCGCGGGCACCAGCTAGTTTAGTTATAAATGCGAAAGTAACTCTTGTTAGTTTGTTTGTTACCTTTTCACGACTAAACGGCTAATCGTAATGAAATTTGGCATGGAGATAAGATTATAATTATCCTGGGGAAGGATGGCTATCTTTTGTCTTCTCTTTCTTGATCGGGGTGAAATAGGTGTTGAAAGTTTGTATGGGCAATCCATAATTCGTCAAGTTAGGCATCTGAAAATACATATTTAGGCTTTGGGTAAGAAATAAATAAATACGTGTTTTAGCATTTTTGCTAAATTATCCCTAAAGTGGGCAAAGTAAGTGGGTTCAAAAAAACGTCAATTCGTCCAAGTTCATTGCTACGCTCGCTCGATCAGTTAATTGGAAAATTTCGTTAATTATATCATTGTATCATCTAAGAAACATCACTTATGGCATAGTATTGAAAACGGTAGTTGCCCAAGTAAGGTACTATTTAGTACATATAATTTTGCAAAAATCTACTTTCTGTCCAGTCCCATAACTTCCACGGCAAAATACAAAATACCCTTTCCGAGTCACCCTCACAAATTGGATTCCCAAACCGGTCCGCACCCCCTATCCTAAGCCCCTCGTTTGCCCATGAGGGAGCTAGAAAAGGGGAGGGAAAGGTCACAGTACCTCGACCTTGCTGTACTCACATGGAGTTTAAGCTTTATTACGGGTGGGTAGGGCTTAATGTTGCATGCTGGTGTAGGTGGCTAGGATATTGATTTTCGTGTACAAGATATTTTGAATAGTTGGAGTTTTGGTCTGTTCCATTCAACTAGAATCTAGGTACGTTTCTGTAGGTTTGTCCTACTGGGTCTTTCTTAGTCCTTCTTTACTTCTGCGATCATATTTCTTTAAGTAAATATACGTATGGTTCTTTATAAAAACAAAAGAGAACCTCTCAGATCTTCTGGCCTGATCCTTGAAGATGTCTAAGGGGGGTAGTCAGAGGCCCGTCTAAACATTTTGCTACATGCCCACATTTTGCAGTAGTGAGTATTCCATACGTGACAGGTTGCAAGCCCATCGCCATAAATTCATGCATTATGCAAACCGGATAGACGGTTCGAAAGTTATGCTCTTCTTCTTGTCTTGCCACTGATTCTTTCTTGGTCATCCTGTATTAGGTCAATGGCCAGGTTGAGGTATGGTGGCCCTGAAAAGGGCCTATGACCGTCGATGAAAGAATCAGTGTAGTGAACAAATAAACATACTAGTAAACATGAAGAAAAAATAAACGTTTTTCTATTCTATTCTAAGAACCTGAAGAGCTTTAAGAAAAATACAAAAAGATTTCTCCAGGGCAGGCAACTCATTAGCAATGCTCCAGGTGTTGCAGATGTCAATAGGTGACGGTTACCGCTTACCATCAGGTGGGCCGTAAGCCTGTTTGCCTCAGTATAACATAAAATATATATTATATATTTTAGGTTAATTTCTATGGGTCCTAGAATTTAGTTTTTAACATCTGTACTATTCTTAAGTTACCTGAAATAAAATTTATATTATTATTATTTAAAAAAAACATACTCCGCCGATTCGCCCAAGTCGTTTGAGAGAATTAGTGAGGGTAAACATATTTTTTTTAAGAAATTTTAAAACATGTTTGATGCTCACTTAAAAAGCCCATATGGGCTTGTCTAAAGCGCGTACAGTTCTCCTTAGTAAGTTACATGTGTTTTCTTTGACAGTATTCCAGCGAGAAGAGCAGTTGTTGTCACATATGAGCGTGCATCTAAATCAGCAGTACTCTATGATGTACGACGATAAGACGGAGCTGCACAGCATGATAGCCGATGACCTCATCGACCCGGCTACATTTGTAAGTCATCTACGTTAATATTACACTTTTCTTCCGTACCTCATTTGTAAAAACCTTTCTTTTCTTTTTAATTTTTTTTTTTTAATTCATTTATTGACCATTTCGTTATAACATATAACATAGGCATCTCAGGTTTACAGTAATTACAGTTCTTTACAAGTAACGTTCATATAATTTTACAAAGATTTTAGATTTTAATAGGTAATTTATAGTTTCTACTCCACATGCAAATCAGAAAATGAAACATTTAAATATTCCGCGACATGGTAAAATGGATGATTTTCAAAAAATGATTTAATTTTTATTTTAAACTGATTAAAGGGAAGCCGGGTTACTTCTAAGGGTAGTTTGTTATACATCGCAAGCTTAAGGCAGAGACCATTCTTTCTTGGTCATCCTGTATTAGGTCAGTGACCAGGTTGAGGTATGGTGGCCCTGAAAAGGGCTTATGACCGTCGATTAAAGAATCAGTGTAGTCAAATCCATCAGTGGTCCAAGTCCAATGCACTAGTCCTTAATCCAAAAAAATCTAAATACATGCTGACTGGTACAAGAGTCAGTCTACAAAAAGTGGCTACTGCTCAAATAAATATAATGGTAAATGAGGAGAAGGTGGAATATGTTGAAGAGGCGAAAAATCTTGGGCTGACTTTTGACAGTCATCTTAGGTTTGAAAAGCATGTGTCAGAATGTGTGCGCAACTGCTTCTATCGTTTAAAATTGCTATACAAAATTCGACCTTATTTAAGTGTGGATGTCCGAATTACTTTATGCGAATCCCTAATATTATCTAGATTGAATTATTGTGATGTGGTTTATGGGTCATGTCTGTTGAGTCGGACTGACAGGCTAATTCAGCGCGTGCAAAATGCTTGTGCGCGTTTCTGTTTCAAAATTCCCCCCCGCACTCACGTTACCCCCTTTTTAAATTCATCTAAACTTTTAAAAATGAATGCACGTAGACTTCTTCATCTTGCCACACTACTTTTCGGAGTTGTAAATTATAAAACCCCTAAATATCTATGCAACAAGTTTGTTTGGGCTCAAGAAAAATCTCGTTTCACAAAACGAGCTTGTACTCACGTATTTGTGACGCCGAGACACAAGTCCGTAGCGTTCCGTGGTTCTTTCAGGTTTGCTGCTTCTCGGTGTTGGAATGATATCCCTCCACCCATTCGGGCACTAAAATCAATAAATACTTTTAAGTTTGCGCTTAAAAAAGAACTTTTAAATAAGCAAACGAGCTCTTAATTAGGTAGAAATACTTAAAATCTTAAATAATTTTATACTTACGATCGATGTTCCACCTTTTCTCTCCGCATTCTGATCCTTTTCCATATTTTTTGCGGCTGATTGTTGCTTCGGGTAGTTAGATTGCTTTGCGTGGGTCTGGCTGGGTGGGTGTGCGTGCGCTGCGCTCGGTCGCTCGCGTCCAAGCACAGAACAATAGAATGCGTCCAAGCGTCCGTCCGTCCAAGTGAAACGTAAACAAGCACTCAAGCAAGTTCAAACTTGTTTGTTTCACTCGCGCGCGCCTTGCCATAGACTACAAAAATTGTCTTTTGCAGAGGCGAAATAACGACGCACTGCTTTGCAAAACATTTTTATTAGATTATTTAAATTTCATATTTTTAATTTATTATGTATATGTATTTATTGGTTGGTTCGTGAGGTCACCCGTCAGGTTTGGTCTGAAAACCAGCGCCGCTGCATATTATCCTAATGTGTAGCGGCATTATGCTGAGACCATGCCTGTTTTGGCTCACACATACGGGAGACTAATTAGCACTTAAATATTGTATGACATATATACCTACTTATGTGTTGTTGTTTGTACTGTATGTTATCTGTGTTATGTCTACCTATCTCCCTATCGTTAACCTTTATTCTATTGTTTTTTGTGTCTTCTGTCTGTGTTTGTCAAAATAAATTTATTTCATTTCATTCATTTCATTTGAAAGGATAAAAGTGCGCCTCTTAGAGGTTACTTTCGTTTACACTGTACATGTCACATGTCTTCGAATTTCTAGGAAATGCTGGTTTCCTCACGATGTTTTCCTTCACCGTTAGAGAGCACTAGCATAATAATAATAATAATATAAGCTTTGTTGTTTCTTGCACCAGGTTTAACTAAAATATCTACATTTTCTTAAAATGTAAGTATGCAAGGTTCGCTATCAGCGATAAAAGCCTCCTCCAGTTGCTTCCATGTCCCTCTGTCTCTACTTATTCTTCTCCAAGGCTTGCCTGCTATCTTGGTGATGTCGTCGGTCCATCTCTTATGGGGTCTGCCTTTTCTACGTTTTTTTCCAATCGGATACCAATTCGTTGATGTTATGGACCATCTGTTGTCTGTCATTGTTTGTACTTGTCCAGCCCATTGCGCACTAGCATAGCGCACATAAATTTTCCGAATGGAAAATCTATTAGTGCACGACGGGTTTCGAACCCACGACCTGTGGATTGGAAGGCGGGGCCACTACCACCCCTCCACCAGTGCTTTTTATACAATAAAATCGTCTAACATTATTGTTTCTGGCAGTTGACAGAAAACAGCCTGCTAGTACCGCGGCTGACCGTCCCAGTCAGCATAGCCAGTGACGTTGCGGCAGACCCAGAACGCCGCCACGAGTGTGACGTCTGCCACAAACGGTTCAAGCGGCGGCAGCATCTGAAGGTGCACTACAACACACACACCAAAATCGAACCGCTGCTGAGGTGCATCAAGTGTAAAAAAGGTATGTTTGTCGCCACAAGTGTGACGTCTTCCTCAAGCGAGCTTTATCTCTAACTTTTTGATCTGATAATGTTTCTAGAATGTTAATTTTTTCCCCTTTTTTGATCTGAGGCTTTTCTTGTTCGCTCAGCACCACAGAAGCTCTACATTGCTTCTTAATTTGTTGGCGATGAACAGGTGTAGCTTTTTCAAAGTGTTTTTTGTGATTTTATTGAAAACCTTTTGACTTTGACTTGAGCCTGCTTCATCCACTGACTCCTTGCGACCGCCAATTTTGGCTATATATCAAAAGACAGTCCTACACTGCCTTTTATACGAGAATCTTTATTCCCCACATTATTATATATTATATTTCTCGAAGCTACATCGAACTTCGCCACGAATGTGACGTCTGCCACAAAAAGTGGGTACTGACGCTTTGTGATATTTTTAATATTGTTTCAAACTTTAATTAATTGTTTTGTGAAATGTGCGCTAAATGAACTTCTAAGAGGCGCACTTTAATCATTTCACTACACTGATTCTTCCACCAACGATCATAGGCGCTGTTCAGGGCCACCATACCTCAACCTGGTCACTGACCTAATACAGGATGACCAAGAAAGAATCAGTGACACGACAAGCAAGCAACCGATCTTTTCCCTTATCAACTTCTCTCTCTTATAAACTTGGTACTTTCCAGGGTTCAACAGCGACTCTGATTTGGAGAACCACCAATGCACTGCGCTGATGATACCCATCCAAGACAACTTGCGCATCAAAATAGCGGACGCGCCCGTCGACGCCAAGAAGGAAAACCAGTTTCCGATTGAAGAAGCTATATTGCCGGTGAGGAATAAAAACTGCCATAAAACGAAATCGGTGCCTGTTGCCAGTGATAACATATGGCACTGAGACTTGGTTGCTAGCTATGTGTCTCATACACAAGCTCAAAGTCGCACAACGGACTATGGAGAGAGATACGCTCGCAGTTTCACTGCGTTAATACGTTAATAATAAATCCAAAATTAGGAAATCCGTAGAACCAACATCTCAGAATTAGCAAGTCAAAGTGGCAGTGGACAGTCCATATTCAATTCAATTCAATCATTAATTTCTTGTAAGTGCGTGATTTAGACGATTTTTACGTAGTCGTACATGAAAATTCAAAATTACAAAAAACAGAAATATACATATGGCTTGCAGAACCGATAACCGTTCGGCAGTAAAGGTTCTCGAATGGCAACCACGAACCGGGCGACGCAGTGTTGGAAGGCTGAAACTCCTAAAGGCTTCCGCAACTTCTGATGATGATGATGATCCACATTTCAAGTCTTACTAATGTCGATTTAGGAGGAGGTAGGGCACAGCGAGATTTTCTCGCTATAAATTGGAGCAGCCCGCCTGGGAGGTACCTCCGCCTTACAGAAGATCGCAGCCAAATAACATTATTTGTTTCAAATAGTGTTGTGTTCCTGCGGTGAGTAAGGTTGCCAGAGCTCTTTAGGGGGGAGGGCTTCGGTAGGCAACGCATTAGCAATGCTCCAGGTGTTGCTGATGTCAATAGGCGATGGTAACCACTTACCATCAGGAGGGCCGTTAGCCTGTTTGCCTCCGTATCATCATCATCTCCCTGCCCTTATCCCACTTCATGTGGTGTCGGCACAACATGTTTTTCTCTTCCACTCCTCTATCAGCCGTCATATCAGTATTCACTCCTTTCTTACTCATGTCATCTTTCACACAGTCTATCCATCTTTTCTTTGGTCTACCTCTTCCCTTATATCATTCCACATTCATATTTAACGCTCTTCTCTTCTTCATCTTTCTTCCTGTTTGCCTCGGTATAACATAAAAAAAAAATGCCGCGACTTGACCACCATATTTATATCCCCAGATGGAGGCAGCCCAAGAAGATGAGACGCAGTACGTAATTCGCGACGAAAGCGCCATCCCCGTTCCGCAGCGAGTGTTTGTGTGCAAGTGGTGCTCTAAGCCGTTCAAGCGCAAGGACCACTACAAGATACACCTGCACATACACACCGGTGTCAAGTCCTTCTTCTGCACTCACTGTGGGAAAGGTAATTAAAAAAAAAATCTTATCAATACATAAATAAACATTTAGTTGGTTCTAGTGCATTCCGAAATCCAAGCAGACATCATATTGTCGAAATTTCCGACCATTTTGTCATGTTACCTACTATGACATTTGAACATTTTTGTAACACAACTTGACATTTATTTATTATCTTTGTATGTAAGGACTTTTTTATGTATAATAGTGATGTAATTGTGGTTAAATTAGTTAGGAATATTTTGTTATTCCTTCGTTATTCGTGTTTGTCCGTGGTGGCCCCGGCTGAAGAATAGGCTCCTCCATATCTACCTATCCGCGGATGTCGTAAGAGGCGACTAAGGGAAAAAAGCTAGGGGGATGGGCAGCAGCGTCCCTTATTTTAACAACGATAGCTCTAACTGCGCTCGCCAACCCGCATGTCCAGCGTGGTGAGTATGGGCAAATCCCCCCACATGATAAGGAATTCGCTCTGCCTGTGGGGGAGGCCATGTTCAGCAGTGGACGTCGTACGGCTGAAATGATGATGATGATTTTGTTATTTTGTTTTGTATATTATGTTGTGTATATTAATTTCCGCATACAATGACTTGTTTTATGGAATAAGTAACTATGTTCTGTTATATCGAAATTGACACTTCCAGTTTCAAAATTGCGAAAATGTTGGAAATTAATAATATGCAAATGAAAAAATATGAATAATATGCACCTTACCTTTACCTACAAATAACTGCTTAAGCTACCGACTCAACTTTCTTGTTCCTAGTTTACGTTAATGACCTCCCTTCTTATGTTAAAGAAATGTGTGACATAGTTCTATTTGCTGACGACACCTCGCTAGTGTTCAAAGTCGACAGATCCAAAACAAATTACGATGACGTAAACGCATCCTTGTCGCTAGTCCTTAATTGGTTTTCTGTAAACAATCTCTTGCTAAATTCAAAGAAAACGAAATGTATCAAATTCTCTTTGCCTAATGTAGTACACAATAGCCCACTAACATTGTATTAAATGGAGAGTCACTAACCCTTGTTGATTCTACAAATTTCCTAGGACTCAATATTGATTCAAAATTGCAGTGGGGACCCCACATTGAAACTCTTGCCGGTAGACTTAGTTCCGCGGCATATGCCGTTCGTACGATAAGGTGGCTCACAGATGAAGCCACAGCTAGGTTAGTTTATTTTAGCTACTTCCATAGTGTAATGTCCTATGGTATCTTTCTATGGGGGAATGCAGCAGATATCCAAGTCATATTTGTTTTACAAAAACGAGCAATACGTGCCATTTATAAAATGAAGTCAAGGGACTCCTTGAGGGAACTTTTTAAAGAAATTAACATTTTAACTGTAACTTCACAATATATTTACGAAAACTTATTGTACACACATATGCACATGGCTAGCTTTAAGAAAAAAAGTGATGTGCATAGTATTAACACAAGAAACAAAAATAAATTGTGCATTCCAAAATTTAGATTACAAAAAGTAAATGGGTCTTTTATGGGGAATATGGTAAGATTTTATAATAAACTTCCGGTAAACGCGACGCAACTTCCTTTTAGAAGATTTAAAGTGTACATAAAGAATAATCTTATTAAGAAAGCGTACTATAAACTAAATGATTATTTAAATGATAAAACCGCATGGCCTGAAGTCGCTCTGCCCCTCGACAGCTAAAATGCCATTTTGCAGTGTCTTTACAGTTTTTGCTTGCATCATATTTTAAGTATTATTTAATTATATAAGCATTAGGTACATATTTCATCAAGTGTAGCGTGTGCTGCCCTTAGATCATTTGTTGAAGCTCACATTTGTCTTCATTTTTTTCACATTTTTATAAGCTCTTATTTATTAAGGATTATAATTAGATTACTTTTCTCTTGAGCCTCACCTAGTTCGATCGGCACCACACTGAAGCTTTAAATTCCATTTTGTGAAAAAGGATCATCGAAAAAAATGATAGGCACCAAGCCGTGTTTGTTGCCTGATTCTTCTAGGCTTGGTCGCGAGGAACAGGCATAGCTTCACCTAGTTTCTAAGACGTTTCAAAGTGATCCTAGTGATTTTATTGAAATAAATAAAAAAAAAAAAAAAAAAAAAAACTGTGTTGAAAAATCTGTATAAAAAATTTATGATGCAATAAACGTATTTTTTTTTTTATTGGTTATTACCAAGTGTTATTATTAAAAAATTTGGTATTTACCATATTAAACCTCATTTTGCATTCTGTTCCAGGTTTCTACCGCAAGGACCACCTGCAGAAGCACGTGCAAGTCCACGCGGCCAAGCCCAAGGCCAAGAAACCCTTGCCCGGGCTCCTCTCGCTCGATATGCTCATGAAGAAGAAGGAGGTTAAACCAGAAATTACTATAACTGTGAGTAAAATAAAGCATGGTAGACATCCGCTCAAATAGCGAGTGGGAATTTGCATTTTCAAATAGTGTTGTGTTCCTGCGATGAGTAAGGTTGCCAGAGCTCTTTAGGGGGGAGGGTTTCGGGGTCGGCCACGCGTGCGTGATACCTCTGGTATTGCAAGCGCTCATAGGCTACGGTCACCGTTTACAAATAGGTGGGACGTATGCTTGTTTGCCACCTCAGTTGTATAAAAATAAATAATAATATTTTTTAAGTCTAAAGGGGCCACTTAGATGTAGATTACGGCCTCACTAATGCCCTAAAAAAGGCCCAGGCCCAGCCTGTGAATGAAAATAAATGAAGTGAATTAATAATAATAATATTAATATATTCCGTTGCAGGCGCCGTCAAGCTCGAAACTGCGCGTGCCGCTACAGATCAAAGTCCCGTACCAAATGGTGATGTCGATGGACAACGGCGAGCAAAGAGCGGTCACATTCGACCCACAGTCTTCGCAGGAAATTATCACATAAGGGTAAATTACCTTATCTAGTATTTGTAAAGCTTCGTCCAGTATAAAACTACACATCGTTTTTTTATAATATCCTAAAAATAATTCATTCACGGGATTCAAACCCGCTTCTATACCATATTTATAGGCTACTTTTGCGAGCTAGCTGTTATTTGTTAGTGAACTTGAACCCAAAGAAACTCACCCGTCTTTGGTTTTGTTAATTGAAAACTAAATATTCAAGAATTCTCGAAAGTGTAGTTTTATATTGTTCGGAAATTTGGTGTATATTTGTCGATCTCAGAGTCAAATAGAAATATTCAATTCACTTGCGTAATATTCAGATGCTTACCAAGTATAAGATTAAGCAAATGATTACACTTCACACTATTAAATATTATTACGCGTCTTTGCATCCTTTTCCCGACTAAATGTTTGAACCGATTTTGAATATTTTATTAATGATAAAAAACTTTTTTAGCCTGGTACCGCGCAATTGAACCCGCGGGCAGCCACTAGTAGTATATACAACATACCATATTTTGACAGATAAGATTTCTGATAAAATATGGTATGTTTGATATGTATGATATATACATGTTTTTAATATTTCAAATCTGTCCTATTTTGATCCCAATGAGTAATATGATGTAGTTAGACGCTCTTTTTCGATAAAATGGTCTTCGAGCATAAGTATGAGAGTATTTTTAGTGTCATTCGTATGTTTGGTCGCAATTACGCAAACTATAAAGATTATAATGATTTCGTTAGTTCCATGGGAATAAATTATAATCACTATGAATTCATATTTAGTCTGTGGAAATAAAGTTAACATGAAATTAATTAATATTAATTTTGATAACTATACAAGGTAATTTATAATATGTATACTATCCCAAAAGGGGCTTATTCTAACAACAAAAAATATTATGTAAACTTAGATAAATTCAATATCATTATTGCTACCTAAAACAGATGATTTTTACATAATATTTTTTCAATGAAAACTTTGCATAGAATTTCTTTAACTTTATTGCCAATCGGGTGTAGAATAAGCCCATTTCGGGGTAGTATACATATTTATTATTACACAATAGTTCTCTATCCAAATAAATAATTAATTTTGTATTTACTTGTGAAAATTATATGAAATACGCGAAAGATATTTATTCCATAAATGCATAATGAGGGTCCAAAATCTTAGATAATATCAACCCTAATGAAATTACTACTATACTGCTACTATATTTTCTTTGTTAATAGTTTTATTTTGTGTATGATAATTTATGGCTATTTTCACTGCCGTTTATTTAAGTTCGTTGTTCGATCAAAATATAAAACAATATAATACAAGCTAAAGTCTACAATTTTGTAAATATAATATGGCGCCACAGATAGTTTTAAGCATCACATATCGTGCCATGTGAACCAAATGTTTATTAAATACTCATTCTCTTGAACTGTTAAGATAGATCCTTATTGACTGCTGCAGAAGCTTTCATAAAAAGTATTTGGAGCATCATACACATACAAGGTTATTTATAACATGAATTATCCCCATAAAGGGGGGGGTAGAGAAAAAATATATAACTATTTTAATTTTTTTTTTTAATTTTTTCCCAAACTTTCTCAAATTAGCTGTTTTTGACTAAACGTACTAGAAGTTCGGCATCAAGAATTTACCTTAACAGCTGATCCATTGAGTTTGTGCTGATTTAACCCCAAAACAAGCATTCAATGAAAAATTTCAAATTTCCAAAATTCTTATAAGAAACATTGCCAATTGGCCCCTTTCGGAATAGAATAAATATTATGAATCACCTTGTATATGAGAACCAAATGTTTATTATATACTCATGCCCGTTACTGTTTAGATTTTAAGTTCTGAAGGCAGCTTAATGTTTGACTACTGTATGAGCTGTCATAAATTCGAGAGGGTATCCCAAATAATCATGAGATCTCGATGCCCTTACTTAGGCACCTTGTTTAGGGATAGATGTAACTAGGTACTTGTCTTTACCAAAAAGGTTTATGTAAAGTTCCTCGATTTTCGTGTTTTAATGAAATATTGTGATTTTATCGTAAGTCCATGTACGTAAAAAAAGTACAAATAAAAGTATTTTGCACATGACATGATGTATTATTTTGTATTCTAAAAAGGTAAACTAGGCTAGTGCTAGAACGTACAACGCGGCGTAAAACCGTGGCTGCGGCCCAAGTACGAATACTTCACGATAACGTTACGTACGTTAACGATGCGATAGCAAATGTCAAATATTAGCCAATCAAAATACAAAGATTTCAAGCATAGCATTTCACTTATGTTTGACAATTGCGATCGTATGGTAAGCATAACGTCAGAGTTAATTGTTCGTGCTTGGACCACTGTGCCTCAATCATGAATAGTACACTATAGCGTTACGCTACTACAGTAAAAGTCAAATATTAGCCAATGGCATCGTCGTTACTTGAAATCTTTTTATGTTGATTGGCTAATATTCGAAAATTGCTATCGTATCGTAACGTTAGCGTAAATTATACGTGTTAAGAAGTCCGTAGCTGCATTCAGCGATTATTCGTGAGTCGGTACACGAATGACATTGGGGTAATTGACCAGTGTGTAGCCTTCTTGCAGCTGTTAGGCGGTCCGTTCTTATACTAAAAGGAATGCGTACTCAATAAGACTTTATTTTGGTTAAAAATGATTTTATTAAATAAATAAATGCTGAGTACATGTTTTGGAGTATGTTAGGAGATACCAAAGTAAAACTATTTCACGTATCTTACAAATTGTTGAAGTGTGCACTGCACATTTTCGTTAATGTTCGGCTGTATAGTTAACACGTGGTGGATTTGGCTATGCAAAAACAATACAAATATATGATTTAACAAGGTGATTCATTATATGCATGCTATCCTGAAAAAGGGCTTATTCTACGCCCAATTTGGCAATAAAGTTTTACGACTACTGGAAATTTGTCATTTTCATAGAAAATACCAAAGCTTTTGCATATTTTTTTTCGATATTATTCTTTTTTAACCGACTTCAAAAAAGGAGGAGGTCCCAAGTCGGCTGTATTTTTTCATTTTTTATTTGTTTATAGTATAAAGCCCTTTTCAGGATAGTATCAAGTATACTTTTGCTTACGTGTTCAGTAAACTAGTTACACAGTTTGTCAAGGGATATTATTAAAATACATCCTGTATTTCAACAATGCTTGGATGACAAAATGGAATCAAGACTATTTCGTATAATTAATAAATACCTAACAGGTAAGAAACTATTAGTAGGTAGGTGTAATATCGGAACGTTAGGACTATTTAGTAACTTTTAACTATAAAAAATATATTAGATTTAGTAAATAGTTCAAACCTAATTTACAATTTGAGAACATCCACTACTCAATAACATTAATAGGTAGGTATCAATTTGATAAAATCATAGCCATAAGAAGCTTTCTAAAAGTTTTAGACTTAATAAACTAATCAAATAAATTTTAACAAGTAACAGTATAAAAACAACTCTATGTATTTAGAACAAGAAACTTGAAGAAATAAAAGTAAATTTGATTCTCACTCTTAAAATATTTACAAATTCAACATTTGTCCATATTGGTAGTGTTCGTGCGATGGTAACTTCCCATGGTGCGTGATTCAACGGATGATCCACGCTGACGTTATCGCATGCGGTCGATGACCACGGACAACCGTGTCCCATCCACGAACAATTCACTATAGCGTTACACTTACGATACGATAGTAAAAGTCAAATATTAGACAATGACATTGGCGATGCTTGAAATATTTTAATTTTGATGATGATTGTGGTTATTGAAGACTAACATGTTACTCATAAATATTTCAGTCGTTTTTTGTTATTTTTGTTTAGGCAGTGGTGAAAGACAATCTCAAAGATTTATGGTTCAAATTCGTAAAAACGCGCTCGCATTTGAATAGCCTTATGACGTCATGCGTCATGGTAGGGCCCCAGTTAGTTTGAAATGGTCACTAATTTATATATGGTTTCTAATTTATTTGTTTATCCGTTTAACAATTTTGTTTGTTATTTGATGCATGGGCAATTCCTATTTTGCGAGGTATTTTATGCAAATGTGCAAATCAACTCGTGAAAATTTTTGATCCCCACGTACCATTCAAAAGCAGCCCACTTTTTTGGACCATGTGTGAGATACCTCGACTCTCGATCTGAAGGCCGTAGGATCGACCCGGTCGTGCAGCAATGGATTTTTCTATTCGAAAAGTTTATGTGCGCATTAACACGTGCTCGTTATAGGTCGCGTCATGTAAAAAGAACTATGGCGGTCAAGCTGCGCAATGGCGATTTATCGGTCTATTTGGTGGTATGAGGTGCGGCGCGGGGCGGGCGGGTCACGCGCCGCATGCGTCATTGGTTCGTCAGTCAACCTTTGCTTTCCGCACCTCATACCACCAAATAAACCGATAAATCGCCATTGCGCAGCTTGACCGCCAGCGGTCTTTTTATATGACGCGACCTATACAGTGAAGGAAAACATAGTGAGGAAACCCGCGGCTTGTCAGCTCCACACGGAGTCTTTCCTGTGGATAAGGCCGACTAGGATGGTATATGTGCTGGGCAACCCTACTCCATCTTAAACATGTCCCAGGCACTACAGCGTCCTGTAAGTGAGAAAAAAGCTCCTCTTGACGCTGAATAAAACATATAGAATAGATGTAATATAGCCTTACCGTCACTTTACATGAAATTGAACCATAACTCTTAGGAAACAAAGTTATATTTGCGGTTAATGTCATACAATGACTACGTGAGCGACCGCAAATATAAGTTTGTCATTTAATTAAAAAAATATATTTTCTGACTTTTATTGGTGCACGACCGGTATTCGAACCCACGACTAATGGTACGGAAGCCTCAAGGCGCGAGTTCTCGGACTTTTTTTGTATTAAAAAAAGGTAAACTAGCCTAGTGCTAGCACGCAATATACGGCGTGAAACCGCTGCTGTGGCCAGAGTACAAATAGTTCACGATAACGTTACGTATGTTTACGATACGATAGCAATTGTCAAATATTACACTTTACACGAAATTGAACCATAACACTTAGAATGTCAGCTTACGCAACCAACAAAATTGCAAAGCTGATGGTACAGTGCTTTTTAGTTGCGAGGCTCTTCCTTCGTTGCATCTACGCTTCAGCCGAACCTTCGATCGTCCAGTCAATTCATGTCCACACTATCACATTTTCACAGAACAGTTTTACTGGTCATCAGACCTTAGAACGCCTCCTTAGTGGCCGCGATGAGCGTCATAAGGTCGTTCTTGTCGTCGGGTCAGGAGGGGGGTGGGGGCGCTGGCGCGGGGGCTGCTGAAAGGGGGGGAGAGGCTGCCCCCGCCTGCTGGGAGAGCTCGGTTTTGACCCGCCGCGCGATGTGCGACCGGGTATGTTTGCGAAGGTGGTCTTTGCGGTAGAACCCTGATAACAAAAGAATATATCACATTAATTTTACCAATGCGAAAGTAGCCAGTCTCTCAGTCAAGTAGGCAGCCGCTAGTCATATAATATACTACCCAACAGTCGCATAGTTCTAACCCCAATAATATACCCTGTGTCGTGGGAATCAGAAACCACGAGTACCTACTCGTACCATGGTACCAACACCCATCATCATTTCAGCCGTACGACGTCCACTGCTGAGCATGGCTTCCCCTCACAGACAGAGCAAATTCCCTATCATGTGGGGGGATTAGCCCATACTCACCACGCTGGGCATGCGGGTTGGCGAGCGCAGTTAGAGCTATCGTTGTTAAAATGAGGGACGCTGCTGCCCATCCCCTAGCTTTTTTCCCTTAGTCGCCTCTTACGACATCCGCGGATAGGTAGATATGGAGGGGCCTATTCTTTAGCCGGGGCCACCACCAACACCCGCCCCGGAACAAATATTTGCAGATCATGCAAACAATTTTATCACCGCGGGGTTCGAACCTGCAACCTCTTGCGTCTCAACCGGGTACTTTAAAAAGTATGCTTTGTCCAAAAATCTTGAGAACTAGGTATGAGGAGTTGCATGTAGAGTGCTTATCTAAATGATCAGAGCGCGACAAGCATTGTGAAGGAACAAAAGGGAGCGAAGCAAGCCTCTAAATTGAATATTCCTAAAGTTTTTTACCGATAGGTGAAAGCGCCCTTAAAAAAGACATCAACGCGCTACCAACAGGGACCCAGTACCTGCCAACCCTCCTATTTATTAGTATCTTAACAAGCCGTGTTGGCATGGTGGGAGGTGAGCAGTGTCAGTTGTACCTTGCGCTTGAACGCGCTCATTATATAGTAAACTCTATGTCCTTTGCAATAAGCTCACCTTTTCTGCACTCGTTGCATACATGCCGTTTCCAGAGTATATGACGCAGTACAGTGTCAGTTGTTCCTTGCCATTGAACGCGCTCATTATACAGGGTGAGTTTTTTTTCAGGGCCTCTTAGGCGAAATCGGAAACCGTGAGAGTAATCGAAAAGTGAAGTTAGAAGTTACGGGCTCGATTTTGAAAAAAATAAGAACAGCATTAAAAAAGTTGAAATTTATTTTTAGTTACTCACAAAAAAAATTGATGATTTTTTAATAATAAATAAATAAATGTATGATAATTCCTACTTTTTTTTATACAGCTGAGTTTGCAAACAAGCATACGGCCTACCTGTTGGTAAGCGGTTACCATAGCCTATGAGGGATTGCAATACCAGAGGCATCACGCACGCGTTGCCGACCCCGAACCCCCCCACCCCTAAAGAGCTCTGGCAACCTTATTCACCGCAGGAACACAACTATTTGAAACAAATAATGTTATTTGGCTGCGATCTTCTGTAAGGCGGAGATACCTCCCAGGTGGGTTGCTCCAATTTAGAACTAGAAAATCTCGCTGTGCCCTACCTCCTCCAAATTAGCTCACCTTTCCCGCACTCGTTGCAGATATGCCGTTTCTCTCCAGAGTGTATGAGGAAGCACAGCATCAGTTATTCCTTGCTGTTGAACGCTCCATTATAGAATGAACACTATGTCCTATGCAATAAGCTCACCTTTCCCGCACTCGTTGCAGATATGCCGTTTCTCTCCAGAGTGTATGACGAAGTGCAGCGTCAGTTGTTCCTTGCGCTTGAACGCCTTCAGGCAGACGTTGCAGACGTGAGGACGCTCCGGGTTGTGCGATTGCTTGTGTCGGGTCAGATGGTCTTTGCGCTTTAAGGCCGCGTTGCAGATGTCACAGATGAACCTGTGTTTATACAAGATGATTCATTATATATTGACGACATTGATGGCGCAGTGGGCCCGTCTGAGACGCAAGGAGTGCGGGCTCGATTCCCACTGCTGGACAAATGTTTGCATGGTCTAAAATATTTGGAGGTCTGGGTGTTGAGATACCATGGTATACTCGTAGTTTCTGATACCCACGACACAGGGAATCTTAGTGTGGGGTCAGCACTATGTATGTGACTGTTGAGTGTTATATATATATAATATCTATACAATTCCGAAAGGAGCTTATTCTACAGCCAATCGTGAGTTCATAGTTATTTATTCCATAAAACAAGTCATTGTATGCGGCAATTATAAAATACACAACATAATATACAAAACAAAATAACAAAATATTCATAACTAATTTAACCACAATTACAGCACTATTATACATAAAAAAGTCCTTACATGCGAGATAATAAATGTCAGGTAATAAAAAAAAAAAAAAAAAAAAACCGGTCATATTCACACGGTGTATAGTCCAGTTAGACTATACGATTACAAAAGTTAGTTAAGGTAAACCACGGATGCCGAGTTTAGTTAGTTTAATAAGAAAGTTATAAGTGGAAAGTTTACGTAATATAAAGATAGATTGGCGTTTCCGACCCGCGTCTTAATTGTTCGGTACTTAGTTAAGCACTGTCTCATTTAATCGAGGCCGCGTAAAATGCTGACTCCGTCACCTACATACGAGTAAGACTGTACGTGACCGTACACACGGTCAACTGATCCCAAACTAGGCATAACCTGTACTATGGGTACCAGAGACTGATATACATAATAGATATATATTTAACACCCAGACACAGAACAAACATCTGTGTTAGTCACAAATGTTTGTAAAAACAGTGCGGGAATCGAACCCGCGACCTCTAGCGCAGAAGGCAGAGTTACTACCAACTGAGCTATGAGGCCAGTCAATAAAGCATGATCTATTATTTTTGGAAATTCGACATTTTTATTTGAAAAAACATTAGCAAATGACAGCTCTTTTCTATACATAGTCCTAACCCCACACTCTGATTCCCTGTATCGCAGGCATCACTAACTACGAGTACCATGGTATCATAAGTTGACACAGTGAAAGATTGCTATAAAATGTGGGCTACCTTCTTTCCATGGTGTGTCCGACGAGATGTTGTTCTAATAAGCCACGTTCAGGATAAGCCATGTGGCATTCGGGACAGCAATACAATGTACTGCCATCTGAAATACAAACATCAAATAATTTATCGTAAGTGAACGGAAAAAAAATTGGGCTCTTATCGAAATAGGCCAAAGAATACCCCTACCTAAATGTGGGCATGTGCCTATGTAGACAGTGCCAAGACATGCTTCTGACTACCCTCTTATGCATATATTTAAGGATCTGATCGCCTGGAAATCTGAGAGGAGGGCTATGATTCTTGGGGATAAAGTCGTGAGCGTATTAAAAAGAAAAATCCAAATATATTATGTCCAACGGACGGCCTTATCACCAAAAGCGATTACCTAAAGCAGTCGTCAGTCGAATTTCGCCCGGTTTGAGCCTCTCTTTCTTCTCCCTCCCGATGCATTTCTTCTTTTTCTTCTTGATGAAGTTCTGTTTGTTGGTCAGCACGACGGTATTCCCGTTGTTGGCAGTCTGGTTCACGGCTGTCGCTGTCTGGACCACCACGCTGTTTGCTGGCACCTGAAAAGTATTCATTTATTGAAATCCCTGACGGGGCAGCGTCCCTGCGATGCGTTCATCACTGGTGATGCTATGATGCCTTCCGGTCCTAAGGCTATGGGCTGTAATAAGATCTCCGATCGTAAGGCGTCACATGCCACTAATGGACATAGGCTTTTTACGTGCAAGTTGTGGAATGAGCATCCTTCGAGGTTTTCCCACTAACCCACAACATGAAGGGCTTCAAGAAAAATACAAAAAGATTTCTCCAGGGCAGGCAACGCATTTGCAATGCTCCAGGTGTTGCAGATGTCAATAGCATCAGATGGGCCGTAAGCCGGTTTGCCTCCGTATAACATTAAAAAAAAGGCTCTATACATTGATGCCTGCCAGTGTGACCAATGCTATTTTAACAATGTAATTTCGCTTGCAGACGATTCGACCTATGCTTATTTCAAATCTTGATTAGTAAGCGGCTGGGAAAGCCTGGGAATACTATCTTGCAGGGCTATTTTATTTAAAATATCGGAAATATTTCCCATCGGAAACTTGTGTTAAAAAAGCTGACGCTTCCGGTCGGAAATCTTTCCGATGTTTTAAAATAGCCCTGCTGATCAACTTTTTTTCTTCTTTTTCTTTTGTCCCGGACATATCACACACGGTCAACTGATCTCAAACTAGGCATAGCCTTTACTACGGCTACCAGAGACATGATATACATGTCATAATAGATAAATATTTAACACCCAGACACAGAACAAACATCTGTGTTCATCTCACAAATGTTTGTCCAGTGCGGGATTCGCACCCGCAACCTCTAGCGCAGAAGGCAGAGTTACTACCAACTGAGCTATGAGGCCAGTCTTCATTTAAGCCCTTATATTCGGATTAAGCCCTGAAAAGGGCCTTAAAAAACGCACTAAGACCACGAAACACTCACTTGGGTGATTGTCGTGACGGGTATAACATTAGCGTTGACCGCCGTCACGATGGCCTGTTCTTCGCGTTTGCATTCTGGAGGTGCGTACTTCAACAGTTGATGCAACGGTAACGGCAGTGCGGAGAGGTAGTCCGCCACTCCACTGCCCGTCAGCGTTTGCCATGTCGAACTGTCTGTTACGTCGCCTATGCCTGGAAATGCAAGGCTTACGTTACCTCATTGAATTTTCACCGTACGACTGTTTATCATTATCAGCCTGACTAATGAATTGACTGCTGGATATAGGCGAAAAGACGTCCTGCAAAGATTCCCCCGACTTCCGCTACCTTTAAAATGTCATCGGTACATAGGGTAGTTCGGGGGCCTTCCTACTGTGTCCGATTCGTGATCGCCATTCGAGAACCTTTAGTCTATTCCCCAACAATTATTGGTTCTGCGAGCTAGGTAGGCTAAGGCATGCACCTGTCGATTCAACTCGCTTATTCTGAGAGCTATGTCGATGACCAATCAGACTCTTTAGGACGAAAAGTAAATTAAAAAGATAATCTTGATTTGGATTTTTGCCTTTCGTCCCATGCGCATGCACCTGTCGATTCAACTCGCTTATTCTGAGAGCTATGTCGATGACCAATCAGACTCTTTAGGACGAAAAGTAAATTAAAAAGATAATCTTGATTTGTGTTCGTCCAATGCGCAATCTGATGAGATAATGAGATTTTCTTGAGGGAACATCATGTGCGATTCAGAGATGTGAATAATAAAAGTGAGATTCTTACTAATAAACTCGTGTGTAGACGCGCGGTCCTGCCTGCCTTCCTGCTTGATGGCGCGAGCGATGGCGGCCGCGTCCTTCGGCTCGTGAAGTACCACTAACAACTGCTGGCCTTGCTGGAGTGGCGCTTGTGTTACTGTAATTGTTGAGCGACGTTACTGACAAAGTTTCAATAACTAGGTACTTTAGTTAGAGTACGGAAATGGGTGAGGGGAAAAATCTAAATCGTTTATGACCAATTATGCGACTCGAGTCTTGCGTCGTAAAAATATCGTTGAATATTTCTCCCGTAAAAGTAGAAGATGATACATAAGCTCTGCAATGATACTACCTTGATGTTGCTGCATCATCGTCGCCATCAAGTCATGGTGCAATTCCTCTCTAAACTCTCGCTTGTCCATTCTTTGTTCGGCTTTCATCTGGTGCACGGTTTCGGCCTGCACGTAGCTCGTCTGACCTCCGTACGCGATGTTGCCAAGGTTTACGGACGAAGAGGCGGATATAGCCTGGTATTTGACTCCGGTGCTGTTCACTGCGAAACCGCTCTCTACTTCAACACATTTTCCCATATCTTTCTCAAACGAAATCTCAAAGGAGGGCAGCTTCTTCCTATGATACTGACCGACTTGGACGGGAGCGAGGCCGGCCAGAGCGACCGCGGCCGGCGGCGCGGCGCTCACCACCACCACGCTCTCGGCCTGCCTGAGCCTCACCCCCTCCACCGTCAGCTGGCTCGAGCCGGGGCTGACCGCGAAATGCACGTTGTTACCCGCGTTGGGGTACCGCGTCTCCTGCACCACCCCGGGGTGAGCGTTGTTCCCGCCGCCATGGTCGTATCCCAGCTTTGCGGCGAACTGGTGGATGGTGGGCAGCGCGTTCGCCGACGGAATGTGCCCCGTAAACGGAACGAAGTTCATCTCGCCTCAGACCTGAAACCGCGGGAAACATTGCAGTCACGTCGCCGTCACGGACACTAATGCACTGACAGGTAGCGACCGCGAAGGGTGCGGCCCCTGCAGGGCGCTCACTCAACCCCCGCCATTCTGCCTCACCCCAATCGTTTCTAACGCTTTATTTTTACCGGCCCGTCCCACACCATCGATGCGGGAGCGGGGTTTGGAGCGCGCGGCATGGGACCTCGCAAAGAACGGACGGATCCGGAGGTGGTTACCTTCGCGGAGTCGGTAGAATGGGTTTTCATTGCGTTTTAATTGTTCGTCGCGGCTGAAATACGATTGTGGAGGGTCGTTTGGGTGCGCGATAATGTTGCGCAAGGGGAGGCGACTGCGCGGCTCGCCATTGAGCGGCGGCGGCAGGGCGGAGTGAGGTCGGGGGCATCGCCGGCGACACACGTGTGGGACGCCTCACTCCAGCGGCTTTAACACTGCCACCGTACAACCGTACATACATTCAACCGAACCTAGGGATGAGCGTAGCTAGTAGAACCGTATTTATGAAGCAAGCCTATTATCGGCGCCGGTGTCCCCAGTACACTTACTCTTGTCCGTAGTAACTCTCGGGTAGGTAACCTTAGCGTACCTACTAATCTTTATTCTGTGCCTTTGCTTTCGCTACTTCAAGTAGGTATTCTTACCAAAGATTACTACTAATAAACTGCCTACTAGTAAGAATAATGTGAAATATTGAAACATTGTTGAAACCATGAATTCATTATTGGCGGAAATTGACAGTCTCACAATTATGGTTCAAATTCGAGTAAAATACCGCCAACGAGCTCGCATTTGTAATCATGGTGGGGCCTAAAAGCGCCGGTAGACAGTCGAAAGCAACCTGCTTTACTTGTGAACAAGGTCCTTTGCCAACAGCTGTATACGAGAGTAGTATGGTGTGGGGCACCCTCCTGCTGGCCCCATCCTTCGATGATCCACACAACAATGTTGTGTTTCACGAGGGTTCCGTCTATTTTTAAAAACCTTTCGATGCTTAGGCATTTTCCCCGACCTTCGATCCGAAGGTCATAGGTACGAACCTGGTCGAGTTTTTCTATTTTAACACGTGCTTAGAATAATAAAGGAATACATTGTGAGGAAAAAAGTAAGTATTCTTGAAGCGGCGATAGGCTTGCAACCTGTCACGTATTGAATATTCACCAAATTTTTGGACATGCCTCTGACTACCCCCTAGACATCTGACAGGATCTGATCGCCTGATATCTGAGATGTCTACTATTCTTGGTGATAAAAGCCGTGAGCCTATTTCATATTTTTTTCCAGGAGACAAATAAATAAGGAGTTGGAGCCCTATACCCTGCAGTGGTTGAAGTCAGGCTGTGGATGATAATGATGATGGAGTAAAAAATTGTTTAAAAAATCAGTGTTTTTATTCTTAATCTCATTACTGATACTATTAAGTTAAAAACATCATACAAAATTTTACATTTAAGTATCCCACGGTACATCTTAAACTAAATGTACTAACTATAATACTTGCAACTACAATTTCGAAAAAAAAGTACAAAAATATCAATCTACCTACGTTCTATCAAAATCTAAAGAGAGAAGGAAGTACGAATAGCACATTACGTACGAACCTTAAAATAATCTTAAATTAACGCAATGAGAGATTTAACATTATTTAATCCGGCAAAAATCGACCGAGCACAAAATATACAGAATTTCTTCTTCAATACTATGCTAGGTATGTATAAATATTGAAGCACCTAGCAATCAAGCCTAGCACTAAAGACAGGACCCGTATAGGGTTTAAATCCGGGCCTACCGCTGAAAATCCGGGCCTACCGCTGAGGCGAGATGGTGAATGCTAACACGATCCCATCTCGCCTCAACCAGGCGGAGGACTGCTCACCGGGGTGGTTTTTAGTGGGTTCGAGCCCCACATACCCCTTTCCGCCACCCCCCATGGCGGAAAGGAAATGCGACGGCATTTTCCCCACTTAAAAAAAAAAAAAAAAGGACCCGTATAGGGTCAGGGCCGACGGGCTGCCATCGCAGCCAGATATTCGATAAGCAATTGAAACACAACCTTATCTGACTGGCCTCATAGCTCAGTAAGTAGTAACTCTGCCTTCTGCGCTAGAGGTAGCGGGTTTGATTCCCGCACTGGACAAACATTTGTGACTAACACAGATGTTTGTTCTGTGTCAGGGTGTTAAATATCTTATATATCTATTATGTATATCAGTCTCTGGTACCCATAATACAGGCTATGCCTGGTTTGGGATCAGTTGACCGTGTGTGATATGTACGGAATATTAAAAAACAATTTAAAAAATAATCTACAGTACGTTTAGTGACCAGATCGGTGACGTTTTGGAAAAAGTCCAGGTCAAGAGTACCCTAAACCGACGAGCATGTATGAGGAATGTGATGAGAGTGAATGAAGCAAAAGAGGTATGTCAGGATCGTAGCAAGTGGAAAGATGTGGTCTCTGCCTACCCCTCTGGGAAATAGGCGTGATTTTATGTATGTATGTTAGATTTTGATACGGCTTAAGTCACACTGCGAGGCTGGAAGCGCTTAGCGCGCGCGGTTTTGTGATTTCAGCCGTAAAAGAAGTAAATAAAGTTGGGTTTCAATTGTTTATCGAATGAGCGCTTCGCTGCCGCTCCGTTCATCGTCGCTGACCCTAAGACAGAGATATAGGGACAATAAAATCGATTAACTTTTCACCATACTTGTTTTTTGCACATCTCACAATGCCCGGTTCAGAGCCACCGCAATTACTAATCCGGTCACTGACCTTACACACAAAGCAAATTTGCGCACAAAGAAAGAATCAGTGACACGATTAACGGTAAATTTATTTAAAACTAAACAATTCCAAAACTGGCGTTGTGCAAAGTACGAATACATACCATTTATAACTTAATAATCTAAGTTCAAAAGTAACATTTTATGTAAATTATAGAAAAACACACTTTAAAGCTAACAGAGCGCATTTACAGTACGCGTCGCGCATGTATGCACTGTATCGTAATCTATGAACAGTTTCATTGATTCTTACCTCGCTTTTACAGTCAGAATGTACTTAATATTTCAATAATCAAGTAGGTTTTCTTATCCAACTCGGTACATAAAAAAATTAACAGCATGAGTAAACGACGAAAGCAAAGGTCATCACAGTAATATGCATAACAATACCTTTGTTATAAAATGAATAAATAGTCAGCTGTAAAAATATACCGCGTGAAATGCATGAAAAAATATCAGCTCTGGTATAAACAATTGATAAAATACATATCACAGCGATTATGATATTTACAATGAATTGGTGAATCTAGTACAATAAATTATTTTTCATAGGGAACTTGTGCGAAATACTACTGGCTATTAATATATCTATGTATCAAAATTACAAATAGGAAGACTGTTAGCTAGGTGATATGGGGAATAGGTTAGGGTAGCTGCCTTTCTTAGAGTAAAAAAAAAAACTGACTGAAGCACTCCTTAATTCTAATCACATGGCGTGTACTGTTGTTGTAAGGGAGTCTTAAAACTTGCTCGCTAATCACTAATCAGTTACTCTAAAGTGCATCTTTAGAGTAACAGATTAGTGAGTAAGGTCCAAACGTGTTTAGTACTAATCACTAAGTACCTTCATTAATCACTCGCCATAAAGACTATCAAAATGCAAACAGGCCTTGAGTTTCAATTGTTTAGCGAATCAGTAGCTTCGTCGCCACTCCTTCAATCTACGTTAGTGATTAGCGCTAAGTCCAAACGTGTTGGAATCACTAAACACCGACATTAATCACCTGCACTCGCATAAATGCAAACAGGTCTGGTTAAGTTTCAATTGGGTAGCGAATCAGTGGCTTCAGTATTTTTCTAACTTTTTGCAATCAGTATACATAGCCACTCCGTCCATATAAGCTGACCCTTACAGCAATTTCACACGGCAACATTCCTACAGCCCCTTCACACGGCAACATCTTCTTCTAGGCTTGGTCGCGAGGAACAGGCATAGCTTCACCTAGTTTCTAAGACGTTTCAAAGTGATCCTATTGATTTTATTGAAATAAATGCCTTATGACTTTGACATCACGTTTTTAGCAGGTACGGTTTTTGCAGGATCCCGTTAACACGATACTCGTGTGACTACTAGTATTGCAGCACGTACAAAAAACAGGATCCTGCAAAAAACGGAATGCTGCCGTGTGAAAGGGCTGTTACTTTTTACGATGGTATGTTCTTGTTCGTTATCTAAACAAAAGCTAATTAATTAGTATTTCTTACAAGATTACAGTCCTCAGCGATATGTTTTTTATTTATAACTACTTTGATTATGATTCAGATGTTTACACATAACATATGTACTTTTGGACAAATTGTAACTTAAGGGTTTTAGTAATTTTATATCATTATTGTAAATACTCAGTTGATTTTTAAGCAGTCACTGCTTTAGTCTTGGTTGGCCCTTATATTATAACTTAACCCCTTACATAAAAAAGATACTTAAATTTAGGCATTGCTTATTTTCCCTGTTGCTACAGTTCCCTATGTTAATCTTTTGATCGATATTTATAAGTATCCATCAATCGCCATCAATTCTTAATGTACAATGCAAGCAGGGTGAGGGTGCTACCACCTCACTAAGTCAGAAGACTATACAAGATGATTCAGAATATCTATACTATCCCGAAAGGTGCTTATTCTATAAACAAAAAGAAAGAATAATAGATATTTTTCTGAACTCTTTTATATCCGGTTTAACCTTTATAACTAATTATTAAATGTACGAGAAGTTCAAATCAAGATTGTTACCTAAAGCACTTGAATAATTGAGTTTGATCTGGATTTAACCCCAAAACAGCTGAACAATGAAAACTGCCGAATTTCTGAAAGCCGTAGAACAAACTTTATTGTCAATTGGTTGTGGAATAATCCCCTTTTCGGATAGTATACATATTATGAATCACCTTGTAATACCTACAGATTAATTTTTAAATCGATTGACAAGTAACAGTTTTATGTACTTTCATAGTCACTACGATATCATGATTCGTGTCACCATCAAACAAACTGCTGGAGAGCAGGGGTCACCAAAGTTGAGGTCAAAAACGAGTTTGTATCGCTTTTAGGGATCGTATGGTCATACGAAAGATGTACTCAGTCAGTCGGGTTAGGTCTTATACTTAGGATAAGCCATGCCACAAATACTATAGCAACAATAACCCAGGATCAACAAAACCACTCAGAATTTAATAGACCTGGCAAAGAGACGCTGCATTCTCTCATTAACATAGTAATTGAAAGGGCTAGGAACCGGCTGACAATTGGCCGGTTAAAAGCCCTATTAACCAACGAAGATCGACAAACAGGTTGATAAATATTTAGGTTATCAGGCGGTTTATTGTCTTTTTGTCCAAAGCGCAAGTGTTACCAAAACCTTAAACGGTTTTTGAAATAAAGGGACTAAATCCTTTCGCTCGGCGAGCGATAGACAGCATAGTAAAGGAGCTTGGCGTGAGTGACTGACTAACAGACAACGCACAGCCTAAACCGTCCTAGAGACTTGAAATTCGGAGGGTGTCTTCCATTTAGTGTGTAGGTGTTAACAGGAAAGGAATTCCCGAAAATCAACCCTAAACTGGGTGCAACGGGGGTTGAAGTTTGTAAGAATAAACTTCAGGCGAAGTTGGGAGGATTTCCTCCAGTTTGATAATAAACAGGTGAGGCTAACTTAAGGGGAAGTCGATAACGTAACGCTCGTCGTGTCACGAATGTTGCGCGAGCAATGCCTCGAGTTGCGCCTGAGTGTCGTTCTGCTGCTGCTGCGTCTGCGCGGCCTCGAGTGACGAGACCACGTGCTGGGGGATGTTTATCTGCACTGGAACGTTCAAGTTTGAGCTGGTGGGGACCTGAAAATAAAATGATGAGGTAAAAAAAACAGTAACTACGTGAAAACGTTTTTCGAAGGTCGCGGGAAGTCGGTGCATGGAGAAGGCTCAAGACCGTTCAATGTGGCCTGCCTGTAGAAGTCACAATATCATGGGTCCATCGAGGTACCTTCCAACACTGCATCGCCTACGAGAATTATTAGAATTAGAATTATTTATTTCAGTTAAAACAGCAAGCTTACAGTATAAACCACTGTCCTACTGTCTAAAATTCAAACTGAAATATACTCTTAGCGAATTAAATATAGTACAAATGCTATCAGAGAACCTTTATTTGACTGGCCTCATAGCTCAGTGGTAGTAACTCTGCCTTCTGCGCTAGAGGTCGCGGGTTCGATTCCCGCACTGGACAAACATTTGTGACTAACACAGATGTTTGTTCTGTGTCTGGGTGTTAAATATATATCTATTATGTATATCAGTCTCAGGTACCCATAGTACAGGCTATGCCTAGTTTGGGATCAGTTGACCGTGTGTGATATGTCCGGAATATTTATTTATTTTTATATTTATATTTATTTATTCCTCAAAGGTTGTCGGTCTAAATCTAAGTGAGAGTATTTGAATATTTAGTAGTAGTAGTAGCATTTGAGTATGTGGAGTGGGTCAGTACCTTTGAAATACTATAATGTAATAAATCATGCGTGTATCGGCTGAAGAATAGGCCCCTCCATTTCTTCCCGTGGTTGTCGTAAGAGGCGACTAAGGGAAACAAAGCTAGGGGATGGGCCGCAGCGTTCCCTATCAACAACAAGAGCTTTATCTGCGCTCGCTACGGCTGCAATGATGATGATGAAACTTACGTGTATAGTAATCTCGGGCAGGATGGTGCTGGTGCTGATGGTGGGCGGATTGGAATCGACCTTGAATATCTGCGTGTTGGTGTTTGCCTGCGTCTCGTCTCGCGCGCGTTTTGTCTCGTGCGAGCGCGCGTGCTTACGAAGGTGGTCTTTTCGGTAGAAGCCTGTAGAAAAAAACAGGTTGTGATTGTTTTGCATAGGGTAAGTTATTCTGCACAGCTGCACTTATAATTTTTTCCTTTATGGTAAGAAAGACGCCATTTTTATTGTTTGTTTACTATCCGGCGGCCCTATTCTTTTTGTCTATACCTGTTTGTTTGCTTGCCATAACCCACTTTCGTTTTGCTTGCCACAACTTGCACAAAATTAGTTTATACATAATGCCTTATAAATTAAACTTATTTCTACCAATGTTTAGGATTGTAAAAAAAATATTTTTATTTTATTTGCTGTATTTTATTTATTTTATTTTATTATATAAGTTGCACTGCATATAAAATATATATGATTTACGTAAAACGTTGTTTCGCCCACGTGATGCCACCCTATTAGGTCCAGTCTGAAAACCAGCGCTGCTTCCCTACTTTGTTCGGGAGTGGCTAATGCTGAGACATGGACCTGGTTTGGCCGCACTCGCACTGAAAAGGATAGTTACCTACCTACTTTATCTCTTTCTTTTTGCTTGTGTATTTGTTTGTTCTTTATGTAATTTTTGTTTGTTCTTATACTATTTTTCTACTGTGTGTGTGTGTGTGTCAAATAAATAAACTCTTATTCTTATTCTTATTTTTTAAGAAAGAAAGAAAGAAAATACATTTATTTTGGACACACAAGCACAGCACAAACTAATAATAAAGACACTAGGTACAGGTAACAATACAAAAAGGTAGGTAGGAAACAAAACAAAAGTAGGTAGGATGTAATAAAACTAGGGTATTCATTAGTCGGTGCCGAGGTGCATGCGCGAGCCAAATAAGGTTCCATCTCAGCATTAATGACGCACACGAAGTGTAAGCGGCGGTTTAGGTAGGTAATAACATAATTTTACTATTGTGTATGTTAAGAATGAATGTAGGATAAATGCAGTGGAAATGAGAGCTTTGCGAAGTATGTGTGGTTACTCCACTTTGAAAGATAGAGTGAGGAACAGTGTGATAAGAGAACGTTGTGGAGTGAAAGAAGATGTAGCGATAAATTGAGAAAGGTATGCTGAGATGGTTTGGTCATGTAGAGAGGATGAACGAAAGAAGATTGACGAAACAGGTGTATAAGGCGAGTGTGAATGGAACCGTTGGAAGGGGAACACCTAGGCGTACGATTAGCGACCAAATCGGTGACGTTTTGGACAAAGGCCAGGTCAAGAGTACCCTAAACCGACGAGCATGTATGAGGAATGTGATGAAAGTGAATGAAGCAAAAGAGGTATGTCAGGATCGTAGCAACTGGAAGGCCGTGGTCTCTGCCTACCCCTCTGGGAAATAGGCGTGATTTTATGTAAGTAAAAAATAAGAACTGCATTGAAAAAAAGGTTTTTTTTATCTGTAAATAAATTTCAACTTTTATAAATGAGGATCTTATTTTTTTCAAAATCGAGCCCGTAACTCCTAACATCACTTTTCGATTACTCTCAAGGTTTCCGATTTCGCCTAAGTGGCCCTGGAAAAAAAACGATGTCGGCGCCGAGGTCACCCTGTATAGTATATAGTAGTAAATAGATACTATAACATCGGCAGATTCCTACTAACTCTAAAATTGATTTTAGAGTTAGTAGTTAGTACAAAATGATTCATAATATTTTATTTTGCTTGACCCGAGAAGATGAAAAGGTAGATTTAAATTTATATACCTTGCTTTGTCTTTTCTGATAAAGCTGGGACTCAGAGAATTATTTGCCACAGAGAACAATAAATAGTTTTTAGTCGATTTCTAGACCACTTATCTTTTCGCCCATAGCTGGTTTGTGGCACACATGCCAAATTTTATCGACCTACTTCAGGTGGATTGGCGTCAGAAAGGTTATGTACCCAGAGAGGGACTTATTTTGACTAAAAAAATTAAAGGACTTTAAGCAGGCTATAAGCTGGCTTCTGTTACCTTTCCCGCACTCGGTGCACATCTCCGTCTTGACGCCGGAGTGTATGACGGTGTGCAGGTTGAGGTGCTCGCGCCGCTTGAAGCCCTTGCGGCACACCCCGCACACGTACGGCCGCTCCGGGTTGTGGCCCAACTTGTGCCGCTCCAGGTGCTCCTTGCGTTTCAAACTGAAATCACATACAACATAGATAGATAGATAGATAACACTTTATTGATCACCATACGAAATAATACATAAGATCACATTAAATTTACACGGCAATACAATGGGCGGCCTTATCGCTAAGAGCGATCTCATAACATAAATCGCATTACAAGATTTTCGTACATATAAATCTATTTAGTCTTTAATCAATTGTAATTAGTTTTTAAGGTGTGTGTATAAATACAACTACAAATAAATTTATTTACTAAAAACAAGAATGACAAGAAAAACAAGTTACTAGAGGTCAAGGCGCGATACAGGCTAGGCACTAGGACTAGCCTGTATCGCGTAAATAAAGAAAGAATACAATAAATAATTTTCATTCATTCATACAAATGCGAAACTGTCTCAGTATATGTTTGTATTTTAAACGGCTGAACCGTTTTTAAAGTGTATTCTTTTGGAAAACCGGTGATAACCGGTTTTGTGAACGTTTCGGTGAATTATACTCTTAAAACCGGTTTTTGTCGGATAATTGTAAACCGGTTCTGAGACGAGCGAAGGATCTAGTCATTATTTGAAAACAAAACCGGTTAATAATGGTGTTAAAAAAGGTCATGATCAAGCTCTGGACAAAATATACGATAAAGCGTATCATAAAGTACATCTAATGGTGAATTAAAAGGTTTGTTATGTTTTTTTTATTTTTCATGTATATATTTCTAAGTTATTAAACTGACTTACCCTGCTCCGCAAATCCCGCAAATAAACCGCCTAGCAATCTTGTGCACGCCCAAATGTATCTCCAGCTGTTCCTTTTCAGGGTACGCCATCTGACACTCGGGACAGCAGAATATGGGCGTTCCGTCCGCAGCGGTAGCTATGATCACCTGCCCCGGCTTCGGCCGTGTCGGCCTTGGCGGTTTCTTCTTGTATTTCTTTTTCTTTTTGCTCTGTATCCTGACTGAGCCGTCTGAAAAGGTTTCACAATTCCTTAGATTTTTCGACTTTTGATAAAGTCCTCGCTAATGTTTATTTGTTTCAAATAGTATTGTGTTCCTGCGATGAGTAAGACTGCCAGAGCTCTTTAGGGGGGGAGGGGGTTCGGGGTCGGCAACGCGTGCGTGATGCCTCTGGTATTGCAAGCGCTCATAGGCTACGGTAACCGCTTACCAACAGGTGGGCCGTATGCTTGTTTGCCACCTCAGTAGTATAAAAAATAATAATAATATATAATCGATCATTGAATGCAAGGAAACCGGAAAACTATTATAACCGGTATTACTACAAAAAGATTTTTATTTTTCGGTTTCGTTATCAGAAGGATCATACATTATGTTGAAGGGGGGCACATGTTCAATAGCGATTCGCTCTTTACTTTGATATACGTCGATCGACGTCTTCATTTCAAATACCGATGAGAAACCGGTTTATTGCGTTTTTACCCCGTTAATTGTTAAAATCTAGGCACAAACCTTTAACTTTTACAGAATAAAAAACTCCTTTACCTTCGCCTATAATGGCCTCAGCAACTGCCTCTTCCCCTTCCTTCTTATCGTCATCGACGTCCACCTCCATCTCGATATCTTTGCGCGCCTCGTTGGGGGTGGGATTTAGCTTGAGGAACTGTTGCAGTGATAGCGGTAGGGTTTGAGTTTGCTGAAAGAGATAAATCCTGCATTTTGCGTCGACTGGATTCGGAACACCTGACTGCTCTCAAGAACAGTCCATGGAGTTTTTTACAATTGCACTGACCGCATAGGCACCCCGTCGTCAGTGCGAGCTATCAAAGTAGTCAAGCCACAAATGGAATGGCCTTCAGGTGGCATCAACAATGGAATAAATTAATAAATATTCCGGACATTATCACACACGGTCAACTGATCCCAAACTAGGCATAGCCTGTACTATGGGTACCAGAGACTGATATACATAATAGATATATATTTAACACCCAGACACAGAACAAACATCTGTGTTAGTCACAAATGTTTGTCCAGTGCGGGAATCGAACCCGCGACTTCTAGCGCAGAAGGCAGAGTTACTACAAACTGAGCTATGAGGCCAGTCCAGGCCAGGAATGTTGCTATTTACAACACCGAAATGCAATTTCTGGTTTTATTATTGTTTTTCAAACTTAAGTGATTAGTACTCATAATTATTAGTAGGTAGGTACTCCAGTCTAAGTGAAAAAACGAAATGACGAAATGCGGAGATCCTTACAAAAACCAAGGTCACCGACAGAATTAGCAACTGCAAGTGGCAGTGGGCCGGCCATATAGCTCGCAGAACCGAGCGTTGATGAATAAAGATTTCTCGAACCATGAAATCAGACAATATCTGGTAATCTTCCTGCCCTTATCCCACTTCATGAGGGGTCGGCACAACATATTGTATTCTTCTTCCATTTCCCTCTATCAGTCGTCATCTCAGCACTAACTCCTTTCTAAACCATATGCACTTTCACACAGTCCGTCCATCTTTTATTTAGCCTACCTCTACTCCTAAATCCATCCACATTCATATCTAACACTCTTCTTGTCACATGACATTCTTCCCTCCTCATGACATGCCCATACCACGCTAACCGAATACTCCTGCTGAGGAGTCTTTTCCGTCACTGGCGCCAATTTCAAACTTTCTCTTACATACTCATTCTTTATCTTATCCATTCTGGTCACTCCACAAATCCATCTAAATAGACACCAAATTGTGTTAGTGGCATGATTCTTCAAGGCTTGGTCGCGAGGAACAGGCGTAGCTTCACCTAGTTTCTAAGACGTTTCAAAGTGATCCTAGTGATTTTATTGAAATAAACGCCTTTTGAATATTCACATCTTTGGTTCCTGCTTGTGAAGCGGATGCCTGCCTACCTACGTAAAGGTATATAAGGGTATGTGTCTAATAAGCTTGTTATTTTTGGTAATTTTACTCTTTGTATGCCTCTCTTTCCTATGCCCGGTCTCTGTTTTTAGTGAGTAAGTCAAGTAAACGTTTTCTATTCTATTTTATTCATCTCCGCCGCGTGCAATCTTTTTTCATCCGTCCCATTTGCAGCCCAACACTCAGATCCACACGATTTCGGATTGTATTGTATTTTTTTTTAAGTACATACCTGCGGAGGCAAGCTGTTGAGATATTTGACGAGGTCTTGCTGGCTGCTTGATATCGTCCACGGGGTACTTTCGCTCGCTTCAGTGCCTTGTGAACTTTCCTGGAATTAATACAACCACGTTTTATATAAAACAAACAAATAACACCCAACTGTCACATACATAGTCCTGACCCCACATTAGAATAGAATAGAATAGAAAAACGTTTATTTTGTTACCGATACGGAAAAAGCGGAAAAAGCTGAGATCATTATTGAATAGTAAATGCTCTGTATTACTCTTTGGATGAATTTATGACTGACAAATAAGTATTTTTTTCCTAACTTAAATTAATTTATTTATTTTTCTATTCTTATATTATTATTATTTTTACTGTCTGACATTAGTTATTCAATTTTATCAAGATGTTTCGAATTGTTGTCTTTTTATTTTTTTGCATGTTTAGTTTATATTATCTAATTTTGATTTAATTTATATTGTTATTTCAAAATTGCACGCCTGAACAGGCAGAATACATTCAGAAAAAATACAATCAGACTTACATAGCACAAGACAAGACCAATTCAACATAACACAATACACAAAAATGCAATTCAACATCATGGTAAATAAAATGGCCACCACTCAGCATGAGCTAAGGCAGAGCAGTTCATGCCAAAGCGCTGGTCTTCCGTGGTCGCACTTGGATATGAGCGTACAGTACTATTGCGATAGTGTCCTAAAATTATTAACCTACTATACACATTCCTATTAACTGGGCTTGCATTAGGATGAGTATCAAAAACTGCGAGTACCATGGTGCCACCACAACACCCAGACCCGGCACAAATATTTGCAGATCATGCAAAACTTCTGTCAGTCTGTTTGTTCCAGCTTATCTCCAAAAGGGCTGGACATAAAAATATATATATATATACAGTGGTGGTCATCTAATTAGAAACACCTACCTGGGTTTATATTTTTATTGCAAATTCCCTTTCGAACAAATTTTTAACGTATCATTGAGTGTTCCTACGTATTAAAATCGATGTATCGGATATTATATTGCATTGTTATACCATTTTAATAACAGAAAACAACGGTTGTTTTTCTAAAACTGAAAGTTATATTAATAACAAAATAAAAAACGAGATACAAACCGGACAACTAATTAGAAACACCAAAAAAATAATTACTTTAATCATTTTTAATTTGAACAATACCCCAATAGTTTTGAAAAATACTAAAAATACTACATCCTTAGACAATTAGTATTTGGTAGGGTAGCCTTTATTATCAATAACAGCTTTGCAGCGAAGCGGCATTGATTCAATCAATTTATAACAAGTTTCTACAGGAATACTTCTCCAAGCGTCTTCAAATGCACTGTTAAGTCCATGAATATTAGTAACGTGTTTCTGCGACAGGTTGGTCTTTATAGTGTGCCACAAATTTTCTATGGGATTTAAATCCGGACTATTGGCAGGCCACTCTAATACTGTCACGGATTGTTCTGTAAGAAACGCTTTAACGCTGCGTGCTGTGTGCTTTGGGTCGTTGTCATGCTGAAATATCCAAGTTACTGGCAAATTTTCCTCGGAATATGGAATCATTGTCTCTTCCAAGATCTTTTTGAATTGATATTGATCCATTTGCCCTTCAATCTTTCTCACGGGACCAATCCCGTACCCTGAGAAACATCCCCACACCATTACATTTCCACCACCGTGCTTAACTGTCTTTTTAGTGTATTTGTTATTCAAAGCCTCGTTTATTGGTCGTCGTACATATCGTTTTCCATCGGAATTAATCAAATTAATTTTAGTTTCATCTGAAAACAAAACTTTTTTCCATTGATGAATAGTCCAACTGCCATATTTGCGAGCGAATGCTAGACGATTTTCTCTATGTTGCCTGGTTAGTAGTGGTACTTTTCTAGCGATCCTTCCTAACAATTTTCCTTCAACCAACCGTCTACGAACTAGTTTAGTGGACACGTGTCGAGGATCATCTTCTGAAAATACCTCTTTTCTTATAACATTGGATCCTTTAAAGGGGTCCGCCTTAGCTAATCGAAGCATAAGCCTGTCTTCTTGAACTGTAGTCTTCCTGGGCCGAAGTTTTCTTGGCTCTCTCTCTCTGATGTTCCGTGTATTTTGAAATGTGCGAGGGCGTTAAATATCATCTTTACGGAACATTCCAAATAATCGGCGATCTTTCTGTAACTCCATTTTTGTTTTAAATGAAAATTCACTATAATTTTTCTCGTTGCTGCATCACAGCTCTTATTTTTACCCATTTTTAATAAAACAACAATAAATAGTAACTTTTCGTAATGAGTTAGAAATGACGGCAATATTTACAATGTGATTGACAATTGTGAGAACTGTATTTCAGTTTAAAAAATCAAATTTCGAACCAAGTCATACAATGTTTCTAATTAGTTGTCCATTCTGCCAGTCCTAACGATATTGATACTTTTTGTTTCACTGATATTTATTTTTATTGTCGTCTTGGTTGTCAAATATTATTGCTTGTAATTAAACTAGAGATATTAAAGTACATTGTAAAGTAGTGAAAAAAATTTTACCTCCTATTAAATGCTATAATAATGTTAGTTACTTTATAAAAATGTCAGGTGACTAGGTGTTTCTAATTAGATGACCACCACTGTATTTTTATGTCCTATATATATATATATGTCACGTGTACGCTATGACTATGAAATTTTATTGTATAAGTTGCTGTTACCCGCGACTTCGACTTCGTCCGCGTGGAGTTAGCATATTTTCCATGAAGGTTTTGAATTATTTTTCTTTTTCTAAAATAAAAGTAGCCTAAGTTACTCTTTATAACAGCGAAAGTCCCGTCAAAATCGGTCCAGCCCTTTTGGAGATAAGCCGGAACAAACAGACAGACAGAAGTTTTGCATGATCTGCAAATATTTGTGCCTAATACGGAGGCAAACAGGCTTGCGGCCTACCTGATGGTAAGTGGTTACCGTCGCCTATTGACATCAGCAACACCTGGAGCTTTGCTAATGCGTTGCCTGCCGAACCCCTCCCCCCTAAAGAGCTCTGGCAACCTTACTCACCGCAGGAACACAACACTATTTGAAACAAATAATGTTATTTGGCTGCGATCTTCTGTAAGGCGGAGGTACCAGGCGGGCTGCTCTACCTCCTCCAAAAATTCTATTTGTTAACAGATTTTCAATTAAAACATTTTAGGTAGGTATTTTAGGGTAGGTACTTACATCATCATTAGCCCCATCGTCACACTCCTCTTTGATCACAATGGATTCATTGTTATTGTTGGTTGTTGTGTTGTTGTTGAGAGTTTTGTTGTCGTCCGGCGCGTTGATTATAATCTGCTGGTTTGGCGTTATGAATACCTGCAAACAACCAAGAAAGGAGTAATTAGAACTGCGTTTTAAAACTAAAGGCACTATGACACAATGACTGTAATAGGTACATTGCGTATTTGTTCTGCTGTGTGTATATAGAGTAAGCTTACATGCCCCTAATGTAAAGCTAAATGTTATCCGGTTGCGGGCATCTGCTCATATTATTGTCGCGCCTAACTCGCCTACTTAGCCCTCCTAACTAGCTAGTACTAGGCTCGGCTGTTTTGTGCTTGCATTAATGTTTGTGAAAATAAAATTCGACGTATAAATGGTAAAATAAACACCAGATGATAACGCGCCCTAAAACTTCGTTCGAGCGAAGCTTCAACCTGTTAATAAAACTACACTGTCAGCATATTATCCTAGCTAGTGGTTCAAACACACCATAAAAGCTGAATCTTAGACCGTTCGTCCACGGAGCTAATCAAGGAACGCGTTACCAACTGTAGTCAAAATCACTAGGATCACTTTGAAACGTCTTAGAAACTAGGTGAAGCTATGCCTGTTCCTCGCGACCAAGCCTAGAAGAATCAGGCAACAAACACGGCTTGGTGCCTATCATTTTTTCGACGATCCTTTTTCACAAAATGGAATTTCAGTCACTTATGAGTAGCCCGGCTGTCGTAGCAATAGTATTTCAATGGTGCGGCGGTCCGTCCACGACGCTACTCAAAAGGAACGCTGTTGTAACTAGTCACCTCGGACATGCTAGTCGCGAGGCGACTGCTTTCGAGAAACTGATGAAAAATGAACGAACAAAAAGTAATGATAAGTGATTCTGACGTCTATGCCAGTGCAGATGTAATAATTCCATGTCGTCACTTGAATTATCACTAGTCATGTTAATTATTTTCGTAGTTAAAACTTTGTTTACATAAAATCGTGTAACACGCGACTGTGTTTCAAGAAATTCAAGTAGCATCGTGGACGACCAAGAATTCCGTCACTTTTGCGTAGCTCCGTGGACGAACGCGCTTAGTTCGTAGGTTGTTTGAAGTGATAATGTAACTACCTGATGCTGCATATTAGCTTGTATCTGACCCTTGTCATCACTGGTCTGCGCCGATTGGATAAGCTGCATCTCCTGCGGTAACGCCGTCATTATCATATCTGGAAAACAAAACATTTTTACCAACAAGTATTTCACGTTGTCTTAGCTACTGATAAGCTGCTAAGTTCTAAAACGAGTACAAGAGAAAAGGGTTTTGATTAAGACCATGCAAAACAGAAGAGGAAAAATGATTGGACATTATTATACAACATTCTGGAGGAGGTAGGGCACAGCGAGATTTTCTCGTTATAAATTGGAGCAGCCCGCCTGGGGAGGTACCTCCGCCTTAAAGAAGATCGCAGCCAAATAAAATTATTTGTTTCAAATAGTGTTGTGTTCCTGCAGTGAGTAAGGTTGCCAGAGCTCTTTAGGGGGGAGGTGGGTTCGGGGTCGGCAACGGGTGCGTGATACCTCTGGTATTGCAAGCGCTCATAGGCTACGGTAACCGCTTACCAACAGGTGGGCCGTATGCTTGATTGCCACTTCAGTTGTATAAAAAAAAAACGACAGCTTCTTGAAGAACATCATTAAAGGAAAGGTAGAAGGAAAACGAGGAAAGAAAAAGAACAAGAATAAGTTCCATGAGCCAGATATAAGAGAAGATTGCCGTCATATCGTATAAGGAAGAAAAGGAGAGATTGGATTGGAGAGATCAGAATGGAGGAAATTGCATCATTACACCGACAAGAGCTAAGCTCTTAAATGTAAGGTCGAGTTCGAGGTCCAACATGTCGACATCTTTAATGATAACATTTGTATAATATTTAATTCGCTAAGATTATATTTAAGTTTTAATTTTAGACAGTAGGCACTTTGGTATATACTGTAAGCTTGCTGTTTTAACTGAAATAAATAATTCTAATTCTAATTAATAATAATAATAAGCTACTGATGTCGATTCTGTGGTCACATTTTCATAAACTAACTTAATTTGACAGATCTAAAATTATTGCCGTCCTTGTTGCTTCAATCTATTAGAAAGGGATAGCAATATTTTTTGCGCTGTCAAATAAAGTTAGTGTAGGAAAATGAAAGGCGCAATTGATTTTTTTAGTTCACAACAAACCGGCTAACATAACGTTTGTCTAGTTCTGCCGACTTTACTGTAAAAGCCAATGCTTGCTTGCTTGTCGTGTCACTGATTCTTTCTTGGTCATCCTGTGTCCGGAAAGGGCCTATGACCGTTGAAGAAAGAATCAGTGTAGTGAAAGGACTAAAGTGCGCCTCTTAGAGGCTCCTTTCGTGCTGTAAAAGGAAGTGACACTTACTTTCAGAGAGTGTGTTCTGTGTCATGAGTTGCATGGCCGCGTCATTCGCTTCAGGCGAGTACGCAACCGTCAGTACTGCGCCACCTTCAAACAGAAAATAATTTATTTTAAACAAAAGCGAAAATCATACTCGAAGTTGCAAAATGTATTCCCATTTTGCTTACACAATAGCTATGCTGATATAGTTACTCTATTTTTTTTAAATAATAATGAATAACACACATCAGTCACATACATAGTCCTGAACCCACACTAGGATTCCCTGTGTCGTGGGTATCAGAAACTACGAGTACCACAACACCCAGATCCGGAACAAATATTCGATTATTCTCATAACTTTAATTCTCAAACACGGTCACATCCCCAGGCTTTCAGATATTTGAGCATGAAGCCACTATGTGTGCCTGACAATTACGTGCGCTGTGGCCGCCGTCGACATCAACTGTTCGCCTGCCGCACGCCGCGAACTTGTCACGCTCATAATGCGCCAACGCTAAGAGCTCTCACTCTTTTAAATGCCTATGTACACGAGGTCCAACATGTCTACATCTTTAATGATAACATTTGTAAAATATTTTTTATACTACCTGCTCGTCAATGGCGTATTATGTGTCATGCAAACCTTTCCTAAAGTAAGTCATTACAGCCCTACGGTCTAGTCGGGTCATAATGTTGTACTGAATTTCATTATTTCCCATGGGACATAATGTGATTTGAATTTGGAATGCAACCCATGTAGTCGTGCTTGATCGAGGTTGGTTTCAAAAATGTTTGGGTGCAATGAGATTTTATTCTAATTAGGCTGTATGTTAACATTTTCTTTGCACTGCCTACAAATAAAAAAAAAAAAACTTTTTACAAAATTCATTTTCACCCGCGCACGAAGAAGGATTTATTCGAATGTCGAACTGACCACTACAGAATATACTACAAAAAAAGAAAAAAAGGCGCCAAGCGCTCAAACTGCTGTGCTGTTATCTACACCGAAATTCAGTTTCAATTCAAATAAACATCTAAAAAATGTCAAGTGACGACGACAGTGATTTTGATTTGACTCCAGAATGTATACAATCTGAAGCCTCTGGTATAGTTGAAAACTTACTTCCAGAAAAATCATTTCTGTCTACTTAACAGTCATTGTTTTCAATTGCCTCGCAGAAAGTATAAAAAGTAGAGTATGCATCGCGGGCTTAAATGTGTATTTGTCTTGGGCGATCTTGAACCCCTCGTACTCAGGATTCTTGCCTTAACTCCCTCGCTCCGCTCAGGAGTTAACCATAGAATCCATCGTTCTCGGGGTTCAATATAGCGCCCTTGACATAATACACTACTTTAAGCCCTTGTTGCATAATCTACTATAATTCGCTAAGAGTATATTTAAGTTTTAATACACAGTAGGCACTTTGGTATATATTGTAAGCTTGCTGTTTTAACTGAAATAAATAATTCTAATTCTAATTTGAAGATGTTACGGGGAGTAGTCAGAGGCACATCCGTTCGATTCGGCACATGCCCACATTTTGCAGTTGTAAGCATTCCAATCGTGATAGATTGCAATGAAGGAGGGCAGAATAGTACATACCTCCTTGGTACCCTTGTATGGGTATCTGCATCTGGTACTTCTGCTGCTGGGCTTGCAGTAGGTTGGGATTGAGGACTTGGATCTGCACCATGGGCTGTGGGTCTCCTGTAGAATGATCATTCATCTAAAGAAACATATTTTAGATACAGATGTTTTTATAGATTCTTAAGAGGTCAGTTATTGGCATAAATTTCAAGAAATACCTTGGTCTAGCCATTTTGAAAAGTATACAGCATTTTTTCAATGCATTATTTTTTCTATGAGCTTTCTGTAAATTATTATCTGTAAGATATTTTCCACTCTACCTGATTTTTGACTTTAAATTGGTTTTGAACATTCATACATACTTCGGAAACATGCTTAAGCAGTTTTAAGCCGCAAGCCGTGTTTATTGCCTAATTCTTCTAGGCTTGGTCGCAAGGTCTTAGAAACTAGGTGAAGCTACGCATGTTGAGTAGCTTCACCTAGTTTCTAAGACGTTTCAAAGTGATCCTAGTGATTTTATTGAAATAAACGCCTTTTGACTTTGACTTTAAGGCTGCGCTGTCGATGATAGTTTACCAGGTTTAGCCCCAGGCAGTGTGATGGGCACCGAGATGAACTGGGGCGCGGCTTGTATGCCGCCATACTGCATACTCTCGCTGACTGCTACTCCGCCAACCATACCGACCACCTATATAACAAAATACAATGAGAAAACTTATTTATGAGGGGTGTGGTGGGCCCGACTGAAGAATATCGAACGGACGGTAGATGTCGTAAGGGGCGATTATGGGAAAACTAAAGGCCCCAGCAGCGTCCCCTATTTTAACAATGATAGCTTTAGAGCTATGGTACAGTTTGACGCAAGAGATGCGGGTTAGATGCCCGCGGAGGACAAATATGTTGCGGTCTGCGGTACATATATACTCCTAGGTTCTGATACCTACTGAACATTATGTAGGGTGTTATACCACCCTATATGGGTAGGTTTCATGGGTAGGTATTAAGAAAGGAGTCTCTTAGAGGCGCACTTCTTTCCCTACACTTATTCTTTCACCGACGGTCATAGGCCCTGAACAGGACCAGCATACCAAAACCTGGTCAGTGACCTAATGCGGTCTGCATAAGGTCACCAGCATTAGGTCTGAGCAGGTTGAGGTATGAGGTATGGTAAGAAAGAATCAGTGACACGACAAACAATCAAGCATGTGTATTGAACTACAACCATAAAATCAACAATCTACATAATTGCCGCTACGCCTCGGCGGAGCAGCAATAAGCTGAGATAGGACCTTTTTGACCCATGCCACTGCAGCGTAGACGTTACCACATGATATGTAGGTATCACCCAGTTGGCACCCACTTGAAAGGTGAGTTAGGCGCCTGCTTTTCTTTCTTGTAAATGTGTTTACTGTTAGTGATCTGGATCAGTTGAGCTATCGTTTGTAACGGTCTTAAGATGGCTGAACTGTCTCTCTTGTGTTTGTTGTATTGTAACTTGTATTAATCTAAATTTTACTGTTAACCTGCCTACCTACTAAGTTCCTACGCTTTATTTTATTTTTTGTGACTGTTACCTACTGTTGTTTCTTCCGTTTGCTTTTATCTCTGTCTGTGCTGTATATGTGTGTGTCAAATAAATAATTTATCTATCTATCTATAATCCTAGCTCCAGACTAGGTTTCCCTGCCTTGGGTATCAGAACCTTGGAGTGGCCAGCCTCTTAGGTGACTAAGTTTGTGGTTACACAGAGTTAATACCAAGGCAGGATGTGTGTTATAAGGATTTGAATGATAATAAAATTAGTAATCATCACCTGTGACAGTGAATTGTTAGCAATGCCCTGCTGCATCTTAGTAACCGGCATTTGCCCGCCGGTGGTAACGAAATGCGTGCCCGCGCCGCCGACCGCCGAGAACGCCGCGAAATTCATATTGCTGTCCTCCTCACTGCAATCAAATCAAACTTATTTTGAAAATATGAACATTTCGCCTCCAGAGAGGATGCACAAAAGAATAATACGACTGTGAATGGACTGTCCTAAGGGAAAGCAAAAGAGGTATGTCAGGATCGTTGAAAGCCGTCTACTGTTTAACCCTTCAGTGAACATACGTCATTTTATTCTATGTATGTAATGATGTATTTCGCCTCCTATAAAGAGTGAAGTTTCTTTCAAAATTAAGTAGCAGTCTGTGGTCTTTGGATATTCATTAATGATTGATATTATGTACTACTACTAGTAAACTAACCATACAGTCCCCAATAATATTGGAGTGTATATTTTTACAGGAAATTATGGTGATTAATTCTGATAACAACGATTTAATGTATTCTTACAATGCATTACCTACTTCATCATCTCCCTGCCCTTATCCCATTTCATGTGGGGTCTGCACAACATGTTTTTCTCTTCCACTCCCCTCTATCAGCCGTCATATCAGTATTCACTCCTTTCTTACTCATGTCATCTTTCACACAGTCTTTCCATCTTTTCTTTGGTCTACCTCTTCCCTTATATCCTTCCACATTCATATTTAACGCTCTTCTAGTCACATGACATTCTTCCCTCCGCATGACATGCCCATACCACGCTAACCTTTTGCTCTTCAACTTCTCAGTCACTGGCGCTACTTTCAAACTTCCTCTGATGTACTCATTCCGTATCTTGTCCATTCTAGTCACTCCACACACATCCATCTCAACATTCTTATTTCCGCAGCATGCACTCTTCTTTCATCCGTCCCTTTGGTTGCCCAACACTCAGATCCAAACAGTACGACAGGTCTTATGATCGTTTTGTAAAATAAAAAAATCATTACCTACTTATCTTTTTCAAAACAGGAATGACTGTTTTAGCTCATGCTATGATCAAGAGAACATAGAACTTCTGTGTACCAATTTCCACATTGGTGTGGTGTTCTTCTATAAAAGTGAAAGCAGGAAGAAACTATGTACCTACAGATTACAGAATCACTGCAAAACCAGTTCTAATAAATCAATAGGTACCTATCAATACCTCCTTGAAACATATCATATGGTTTGTGTTGACGATAAAAAAATTATATAAGTAGGTACCTACTTATTATTAACTTAAAGTACCTATGCACGTAGGAAGCTAGATGTACTATTGTAATTTAATAATTTTCTACGCGTTTTATACAAGTGACCTCATTGTTGAAAAATGGCAAATTCCTAGTTCACTTATCACAATATAAGTGCTGCACACACAAAATCGGATTACATATTCTAAACTAACCCTCATACCTACCACGAATCATCTCTCGGCATTTTCTGCATATCACACATCTTCGCTCACGCCCAGCGTTGTTGGAAAAAAAAACGAACACGAAATAAAAAACACAGTGTCCCACTTGAGTCATTCACAAGTCGCGCGTATCCCCACACCATCCCACCACCGCGGCGGGACCTGGGACACCGATGGTAGGGCACATACCACTAGTCTACCAAACACCACACACAGCACAACACTAAAATTAATGCAGCCGCGGTGAGAGGCGAAAGATGATCGCCAACGGCCACTAATAAGAAAGTGGGTTAAAGAAAGTTTTTTATGCAGGCTCGATAGTCGACAGACGAGTTATACATACTGGTGGCTGTGTGTATGTGTCTAGCGTGATGCTCACTTTCTCTTTGGTGTACTTTCACAAGACACCGTGTGGTTTTGGTTCACTGATTGTGAGAATGTTGCAGCGAATGCATTGTTTCTGCGAAAAACAGCTCTTGCCTATTTTTATTTCATAAAATACTTTTTTGAAACACACTGTATTATTTGTTTTGTACCTGTATAGGTACACAACAAGTATGTACCAAGTAATATTTGGAATTTTTGTTTGGTTTCCATAATGAGCTCCATATACCCCAAGCGAATAAGATCTCTAATAAAGATTTTTAAAAAGCAATGCGGCAAGCCTCATTTAAAGTTTAAATTGATTAGATTCATAATAATTTTACACATTAGTCGTAGATAAGATCTCCAAAGCATTTCAATCATGGCTATAGTTTATATAAATAGCATGTTCTTAGAAATTGTTTAGCTCCGCTACTTGAGAAACCTTGAAAGTTGTGCAGCGAGTGAATGAGGTCATCTGAGAATGCCAATGACCCCAATCTCTTGTATTCAGAGAAAATTATCATGATTAAATCTATAGCATAGTTTCCTTTCTTTCGTTTTAATCCTTAACACATTGATGGTTACCTATGATCAATATCTTATTTAGAGACATAGATACGTGAAAAAAATAAATAATGCAAATACAACTTATGGACAAAGAAGCTGCAACAAATATGGCCGAATGGCTAGACTATTTTTGGAGTAGTAAAGTTTTACTAAATTACATGCTAATTCATGAAACAAATTGCTGAAAGGGTGACCACATGATTGGGGGCGGGCCCAGACAGAGATCGGAGGTTGTTCACCCCTACCAGTTCCTCTCGACCGATGACAGAATGGAACGCATCCCCACCAAGATTCGGGATCCCCTCCAAGCGCGAATCACTCCCGCTCCCGACTATTCCTCCACCATACAGGAAACTGCGAGAGGAGGGGTGCGCGGCCCTCACGGAGGCGCGAGACGCAGCACTCACAGCTGCGGGCCACGCGCCCCGTATAACGGTACAGCAGAGTACCGCTGCAGAAATAAGGTCACGGATGGATATTCACACGTTGTAAACAAAACGGTCAATAAAAGCACTCACCTGTTTTTGACAAAAATTCATTAACAGCAAATCTATTTCATAAAATCACACACTGTTTACACATTCCCTGTTATAAATTTAATCGTGTCAATTTTATTCGATGCCCCTTCTCTTTTACAAATTACAACTTCTGAGCGGCCATATTGTTTATGTTTGTTTCTTCTCGTTTTCCGCCAGATGGCGCAAAAATCTGGAACGTGATTGGCTGAGCAATTATTCGTCTTTGACATTAAAATAAAACTTGCCATTCCAAATTAATAATAAAATGACCAATTTTTTTAGAATCGTTAAAGAACGAGAATGAGAACTAACCAATAATAACGTACCCACACCTGCACCGTGAGTGGAGTAAAAAGCAATGATAACAAAATAAATTGTTCATTAGCACGCCATCTGTACGCTGGCGCTGTAGTAAACACATGCTTCCCAGCTTCATGTAAATTGTAAACTAGATGTCGCTACAGGTGAGATATTTATGTCATGCAAGTTTTATTTTACAAAGATGTTAGCATTGTATCTAGATCTAATGTATTATAATAAAATTATTATGGTAGACGTGCTATCATTCAATGGATACCGTAACATGTTCCATAAAACTTTAGTTATGGTACATTATGTACCAAATCTTTGACGTGGTATCCCCAGCTAAAAAATAAGGAATAGCAGTGGACCTCCAATAGCTGAAATGATGATGATGTCATATTATGTAGTACCATAATTATTTTAGCATAATTTTTTCTCAATTATGGCTACTTTTAGGCTGAAAGATTTCTACTAGGTTCGGTTGTTGTGGGTGGGCTCTACCTACGAGTTACGAGTAAAGGCTGATGAGTTATGTATTCTGAGGATGAGAGGGTAAATTGCGTTCCTAATCTTCTTTCTCTCCTAACTGCAAGCGGGACTGCTCGCTGCTACCAAATATGGCGAATGCCATCGCCATATTGGTTAGGATCTCTGCAGCGCCCAGTCGGATGGGGGTGGTTCCACGTCGGCGCACACGCGATGTCGGTCGAGGTTCCCAAACGAACTAACTACATCATAATTTATTTCACAGAAGACTCTGAAGACAAAGGTGATGTAAAGTTAAACATCCGTGTAGGTATACCGCAAATCGCTATTGCCATAGCAACTACGCTTGGCAACGCTGCACTTCTGGTTACGCTTTTTGCGTAATATCCCAGACTCGAGAGCCCATATTAGGTATATTTGCTTTTAGAACTTCCTATTTATCACAAGTATCAGTGAAAATAACAAAATAAAAAAGTTTTAAATGAAACTTCGGACTTTTATCTTTGATTTCACCTTTTTAAAAGGTCAAACCAAGGTCAGGTTTAAGGTTACAAGTAAGATCCATCTCTTTTACATGCAGACTACCGAGACAGTTTCCTTGGATGAGATGCTACTTTCATAAAGTTCCGTTCTTCACATTACACTCGATACTTTCTAAGTATATCTTTCTATATTCATCTATGTACTTACCTACTTATGATACTTTCGCGTGAACTCTTCTCGAGAACAGAGTGATTGTAGATAGGCCTTGTAGTAATTGATACCTACAGATACAGTAGGTACCTATTGTTGCATGGGATTGTATAAGGGAAAAACAGAAGGCGACACACATTCTGAGCGTTTCCATCACCTAGTAGGTAGGAACTAAGGTAGACACTTGCAACCTTTGAAGGCCTCATAGCTCAGTTGGTAGTAACTCTACCTTCTGCGCTAGAGGTTGCGGGTTCGATTCCTGCACAGGACAGATGTTTCTTCTGTATCTGGGTGTTAAATATTTATTTATTATGTATGTCAGTCTCTGGTACCCATAGTACAGGCTATGCCTAGTTTGGGATCAGTTGACCGTGTGTGATATTACCGGAAAAAAACCGTCTTCAATTCAAATGACGATCTTGCTCCATTCAAGGTCACGGAGACTAGAATATCAAAGCGCTTTAGTGCCTCCAAACAACGCACCCATTCATTTTCGGGCCAATCTATCTTAAATTAGGTACTACCATGGTACTACATACTATGCTACTCATGGTAAAGAACTCTATCTGTTTCAATTCAATGAAAGATCTATTACAAAGGGGGAAGTCTAAAATAAAAATGGAGTGTTCTACGGAACCATTTTAGAGTTAGAAAAACTGCATTCTCTTTATTGAATAAAAGGTCTACATAGTACGCGAAACGGAAAAAGAACCCGGTAAATTAAAAAATAAATACTAGGTGCCCTTTTCGAAAATAGTTTCTAAAGATTACTGGTATCGGATTATCCGTTAGCCAAATCTGTCAGTTACGTGGATAGGGTGCTTTGAATTTAAATTTAAAACTCTAACCGACACACTAGGGGTCAAGTAGGTACGAATTGCCGAACAGACGACTCGTTTCAGAAGAACCATACCTAGACCTACCTAATATGACTCACTAGTTATATATTAATTGGTTACGCGAACTTGATAAGTTCGCCCAGAACTGAGACCGTGAAACCGATGTTCTGTTTTTGGGAGTGTTTTAATTTGTTTAATAGTGCTCGGTGCCAGGTTACCTGACTCGGGTGGGGTAAGTGCATGTACTCTTGGTATTTAAAAAACTAATAGAGCTATTTAGTAAACTGCCAGCTTACAAAAGCAAAACATTCGAACTTGACGAGGGAAATCTTCAAGATCTTAGGTTTTTCCTTTTCATATTCAGATGTCGCTAAAATTGATAAAATCATCCTTATAACTTCATTACCATTACGTACTTCAGTACCATGACGCAATACGGCAATAGCCATAGAGTAAATAGCTTTATATACGGGCAATAGCAATGCATGTTATAGAAATATTCTTTTAGGCAAACTTGGAAAAATATTTAAAGGAGAATTTGTTGGTTAATTTACCACACGACCTTAAAACCGGTAATGAGCTATTTAGGATTCTCCAGATCATTTGTAAAGTAGAAACTTTAGATGAAGTAAATTGCAGGATTTATGTAAGTAATGAGATTGTACATAAAATGTAAATTTTTGGTTTGTTATGTTAATGCTAATGTCGCTATTACGAATAGGTAGGTAAGTACGTAGCTACTTACATAATATAGCAAATTTAATTAGAAAATCTCAGGATAAGTACCTATTAGTACCTACCTATAAAACTGACTGACTAATAGACGCACAAACTTGATTGTTAGCGAATTCAAGTTAACCGACCATCGTATTTGTATTTGGCTACGTCCATTATTTCAATGATATTCTGCTAGGGTAAGCGTTACCCCAGCAGAATGTGATGTTTTTCTTTAATAACTTTTTCCTGTAGACGCACTAATTTGTAATTTCGTGCACAATTTCACGAAACCATCCTCTAATTCCCTGTACATCAAATCCCGAAATTTGACAACATTCTGCTGGGCACACCTCCAATCCAGTCGCTACAGACAGACTTTGGGTGAGATAGAATCAGTCTCGTTTGTTTCGTATCGTAACGCAACGTAAGCCATTAGTTAGTTTTCCTCTTTGGTTGTAACCTGTAGTTAATTATCACCTCATCAGTGCCAGTGTGGTACGGCGGTCGATCAGCTCGGTCACCACGGATTATCGTGCACTAGGGCTCCCGGAAGAATATCCCGTCACGCTAGCCTTAATGACATCATCCGCCGGGCTCTTACCAGCATTAACGTCCCAGCCATTCTCGAACCGAATGGTCTGCTACGTGATGATGGTAAGCGGCCTGACGGTATGACTTTGGTCCCTTGGGAGAAGGGTAGGCCTATGGTGTGGGACGCTACTTGTGTTGATACACTAGCGCGCACACATCTTCCGGGGACATCAGTTAGGGCGGGTGCGGCGGCAGATTCGGCCGAGGATCTCAAAAGGCGCAAATATGTTAGTCTTGATAGGGCTTACGTATTTGAGCCTTTTGGGGTTGAGACCCTGGGGCCGTGGGGAAACGGGGCCCTCCGGGTTTTCAAAAAGACATCAGGACGTCTGATCGAAGCGACGCGTGACCCGAGAGCTGGCTCTTATTTGGCCCAGCGAATTAGCATTGCCATCCAGCGTGGCAATTCCGCCAGCGTCTTGGGGACGCTTCCGACTGGTAGTGATCTGGATCAGTTGAGTTATCTATAGATCGTTTGTAACGGTCTTTAGGTGGCTGAACTGTTTCTTGTGTTTTTTGTAAATATTAACTTGTATTAGTTTTAAGTTTATTTCTGTAAATAAAGTTAATTATAAAAAGATTAGTAGAACAAGTGACGTAGGAGAATTGAAATGAAAACGAGTCTCTGTAACTAGCTGGAACGTGACGATTTGCACTTGGCATTGATCGTTCAACACAACAGCCTTTTTTGTTCCCTATTCATAACGATCAAAGTTTATTTGAAATGAACATTATAAATTGTTTCAATCCTGCACAAATACAATTTACTTAAGACTGTTCTCTGCAGCAACAATAAATGCTAAGTATGCGAGAAATCGTAAGAGGCGACTAAGGGAAAAAAGCTCATTTTAATAACGATAGCTCTAACTGCGCTCACCAACCCGCATGACCAGCGTGGTGAGTATGGGCAAATCCCCCCACATGATAAGGAATTCGCTCTGTCTGTGGGGGAGGCCATGTTCAGCAGTGGACGTCGTACGGCTGAAATGATGATGATGATGCGAGAAATTAGCCGTGGTGGCACGAGCTGAAAAATTAGGGGTTTCCATATCTACCTACCCGTGGATGTCGTAAGAGATTCCCAGAGCAGACTTTCTATGAGGTAGGGAGCATTTCCTTACCTACCACGCAGCCCGGCCGGGCACGCGGGTTGGCGAGCGCAGTTATATATATTTTGTGAAACTAGGGGAAGCTAGGTAGGGCACAGCGAGATTTTCTCGTTCTGAATTGGAGCAGCCCGCCTTGGGAGGTACCTTCGCCTTACAGAGGATCGCAACCAAATAACATTATTTGTTTCAAATAGTGTTGTGTTCCTGCGATAAGTAGGTTGCCAGAGCTCTTTTGGGGTGGGGGGTTCGGGGTCGGCAACGCGTGCGTGATGACTCTGGTATTGCAATAGCACACTGCTTGCCACCACAGTAGTATAAAAAAAAAAGCTTCTGTCCATCTCCTAGCTTTTTCCCTTAATCGCCTCTTAAATCCACGGGTAGATAGCTAGGTACATATGGGCCTAATCTTCAGCCAGGGCCTCCACAGCCACTTAGGCATTACCTAGTTACTTATTATTATTTTTTTCTCTAACGCAGGCGTCTCGCGCCACTTTATTTACACCTCACGTCCATGGCTCGGATGTGGTGGTACCGTGCATTTGTAATCATGGCCTTACCATAAAAATTAGCAAGTCTTGAACAAAATTTCTAGAAAAATTGCCGGAGGGAAAACTGCGCAATCCAATCCGTCTACTGTAGGGCAAATGGCAGACACTTTCTGCCAGGAAACCAAGCAAGAACAATTATTTTTTCAAGAAGCCAGAATGAGATTACCGTATTATCTCGTCTACATAATATCTAATCTAATCTTTGAACTTTGTTTATAAATTCCAAAACGAAATTTAATTCTGGTTCATATGGTTTATGAGAGACAACGAAAAAATTAAAATTTGAAAACACGTGAACAACGAGAAATCCTATTTGGTTTTGAATGACTTCATAGTTCAGGGTAAGATTGGATATCAGTTAGATAGAACATGTTATAGATGCGATTTTCAAAGTATACAACGATCATCGAAGCAGCAACTTTAACTACTTAAACATCGCGAGATCGTAGTTCGGAGTGAACCTCTAGTTTACCTACACGCATACGCAAACCGATTTCTCATCAAGCAGCTTCACTTTCGCTTCTCCGACAAAATATACAACCTAACATAACAGGTTAACCTTGACTTAATCATTGTTAGTCTACTTCTTCCATTTCCTTCCGCCTGTTTGTGGCCACCTGTTCTGCCTCGCGCCACTTTGCCTCATGCTTCTTATCATTAGAATGCAGAATTTGTATCAGCCCGTAGGTATGTTTATTTTTTTGAGATTGTTTTGGGAATATTCACTTAGAAAAATGCGTCCATCTACACTGTGATTCATAATAATAATTATGTATACTAGGTATCCCGTAGGCTTACTCTATCAACGAAAAAAAAACACGGGAGAAGAAAACAAAATATTGAAATACATTTTTTTCTGATCCCTTTATAATTTTTTTATACTACCTGCTCGTCAATGGCATATTATGTGTCATGCAAACCTTTCCTAAAGTAAGTCATTACAGCCCTACGGTCTAGCCGGGTCATAATGTTGTACTGAATTTCATTATTTCCCATGGGACATAATGTGATTTGAATTTGGAATGCAACCCATGTAGTCGAGCTTGATCGAGGTTGGTTTCAAAAATGTTTGGGTGCAATGAGATTTTATTCTAATTAGGCTGTACGTTATCATTTTCTTTGCACTGCCTACAAATAAAAAAAAAAAGAAAAACATGAAAACTTTTTACGAAATTTATTTTCACCCGCGCTCGAAGAAGGATTTATTCGAATTCGAACTGACCACTACAGAATAGACTACAAAAAAAGAAAAAAAGGCGCCAAGCGCTCAAACTGCTGTGCTGTTATCTACACTGAAATTCAGTTTCGATTCGAATAAACTTCTAAAAAATGTCAAGTGACGATGACAGTGATATTGATTCGACTCCAGAATGCATACAATCTGAAGCCTCTGGTATAGTTGGAAACTTACTTCCAGAAAAATCATTTCTTCAATTGCCTCGCAGAAAGTATAAAAAGTAGAGTATGCATCGCGGGCTTAAATGTGTATTTGTCTTGGGCGATCTTGAACCCCTCGTACTCAGGATTCTTGCCTTAACTCCCTCGCTCCGCTCGGGAGTTAACCATAGAATCCCTCGTTCTCGGGGTTCAATATAGCGCCCGCGACATAATACACTATTTTAAGCCCTTGTTGCATAATCTACTATTATATTTTTTATAAGAAACTAGCGCGCGGCCGCGACATCGCTCGCGTGTTACTTAAATAAAAGGGAGCCTATGCTATTCTAGGTAAATAATCTATATATATTCCCAGTTTAATCGAAACCGATTGAGGCCAGCTTGAAGCCCTCGATTCGATTGAGCGTCGCGCTGTTAGGCTCATAGGAGATGAATCGCTTGTGGAGGCTAACCTACAGAGCCTTGAACACAGGCGGCGCGTGGCCAGACTGTCGGTGTTCTATAAGTACCACTTTGGTGATTGTCCGCGGGATCTGCATGACCTCATCCCTCCCTCCCCCTTCCACCACCGGACAAGCTGACGCACAGGTAAATACCACCCTTACCTGGTCGACATACCACAGTGTCGAACGAAACGTTTCTGCTCCACTTTTATTATAAGTACTGCCAAAGAGTGGAATGATCTGCCTGCGTCTGTTTTCCCGAAAGAGTACAATCTAGGAGTCTTCAAATCTAGGGTCAATAAGTTCACTCTGGGAAAGCGTGCTCCATCTTAGGCCACATCTCACTTGCAAAAGTGAGTTGGAGGCCAAACGCCTTACCATTATCAATAAAAAAAAAAAAAAAAAAAAGAGGCGTGTTGGCCGTGATTGGCGCGTGATTTAACAACAAACATCCTCAAAAAATTTTGCATTTATATTTTATTTATATATTAGTAGGAAGAAGGATTATTAAACGTAAGAAAAGTTCAACATCAAGAGTACTAATAAAGCTGGATGATTGAGTTTAACCTGATTTGACTCCAAAACAGCAGATTTTTGCACAGAGAATTTATCAATGTAAAATGTTGAATTTCCAAAAGCCGTAGCAACATTAAATATAGTGTACAAACATTATTGACTTGACTGGCCTCATAGCTCAGTTGGTAGTAACTCTGCCTTCTGCGCTAGAGGTTGCGGGTTCGATCCCCGCACTGGACAAACATTTGTGTGATTAACACAGATGTTTGTTCTGTGTCTGGGTGTTAAATATATATCTATTATGTATATCAGTCTCTGGTACCCATAGTGCAGGCTATGCCTAGTTTGGGATCAGTTGACCGTGTGTGATATGTCCGGAATATTTATTTATTTATTATTGCCAACTGTAGCCCCTTTCGGCATAGCATACAATATTATGAATCACATTGTACCTTGGTATAGGCCAACATAGGGGTGTAAGGGGTTCCAGATAACACCTTTCGGAACCCAAGACAACCTCACCGGCACGTGGTACACCCTGCCGATCAGCGAATGAGGCTCTGTCGCTCCACCCACCAACCCGCACTGGACCAGCGTGGTGGGTTACGGTCCAATCCCCCCTATGATAGGCAAAAATAAAAGACGGCCCCCAGTCCCCGGCAGCTCCGCTATTCCTGGTACTGGTAAGGCTCAAGACCGTTCGTCGTGGAACTCTTTAGGGGAGGCCTATGTCCAGCAGTGGACTTCTACAGGCTGATGATGATGATGATAGGCCAAACATCACATTTTTTACGATGACCCCATAGCGCTTCACAATTTCCATGGACGATTCAGTCCATTATAGGTTTTATGGTCGCGCCATCTGGATACAAAGGCTCCAAGGTTTCAACTTCCAGCTGTATAGTCGCCCAAAAAAGGTCTGCAATCGATTCACCGCGCCTTCGCCGTACTAGTCCTTTTAAGGCTTAAAGGCAGCTTTTAGATGGCTAACTGCTCTGACCCGTTCGGTCTAGAAAAGGTAATCGTCAAATAGGGCGGAAATTATCCTAGACATGTAGCGTGGACTTATTAGTTGTACCAAAAATAATTATTGGTCTTACTAACCTACACAAAAGAGACGTTTCATGAATATATGGAGCCTGGGCCTGCACTGTGTACACTACTCTAAAATATGGATAAGCAATAAAGTAAACGTATTTAATTGGTTATTTTATTTAAATTGACTTCGTTCTAAGGTACATTAAGATTTTCTTCGACAAAGAGAGCAACACACAGCGCTACAAAAATATGGCGGATGGACGTGCGTGAAATGTCATTTTGACAACCTACATTTATCTGACAAAACAAAAACATCAAATCAAACAACATGACATGAAAAATATGTCAATGTCATGTCAAACGCCAATTATAAACCAACATGGCGGCCTTGAAATAGTGTTCACATAGTAAAAAACTTACCAGAAGAACTATTCTTGTACCATCGCATTTGTCTTCAAATTAATGAAATTGTATTTTTCTTGTATTCTCCTATTTTTTACTAATTTTTCTATGTAGTGTACATGGACCAGGCCCAGAATGAAATGGCTCCTTTACACGATCCCTTGGTAGGTTACGCTTTTGTAGTTCATAATCCTACTATATCCTACTAATATTAAATGTGCGATAGTTTGTGAGGATGTTTGGATGTTTTGATGTTTGTGGTTCAATCACGGCTAAACGGACGAACGGATTTGGATGTTTGGTACCGAAATAGATTATAGTCTGGAATAGCAAATAGGTATACTTTTTACGTAGGTACCACGCGAGCGTAGCCACGGGCGGAAGCTAGTAATATTATAAACGTGAAAGTTTGTAAGTATGGATGGATGTTTGTTACTTTTTCACGTAAAAACCACTGAATGGATTTTAATGAAACTTCACAATAATATAGCTTATACATCAGAATAACACATAGGCTACAATTTATAAAGATATTGTGTGAATTGTCCAAAATATGACTACTAGCTACTCGAAATACTAATGCGCAGATGAAGTCGCGGGTTGAAGATAACTTGTTGACGACCTCGGTGGTACAGCGGGCGAGTGCCCTTCTGAGACTCGAGTGGTGCGGGTTCAATTCCCGCTGCGGGACTAATGTTTGCATGATAAGCATATATTTGTTCCGGGTCTGATTGTTGCGTACCATGGTAGGTTTGTACGTCACCCATACATTTGGTGAAGCGGCCCAGGCCCTGACAAACAACTAGGCAAGCTACATCATGAGCATTGCGTTTCTATTATTGACCGTAGTAGAACCTACTACATCTACATGTACCTACTCATTACAAAATATTTAGTTAATTTGCAACTATTCGGTAAAACTGGGTAAAACGACAAAAACTAAGGATTGCTGCCATTTTCCTCAATATCTCATTTTCCTATAAAATTGGGTACAAAACAGGGTTACGCATATAACTCATTTTGCTGGGGTAACGTTTTATTGGGCACCATCACTGTCGAGTTATCATTAAGCCCCTTCGTCCACGGCGCGACTCAAAAAAACGCGGCTGAAACTGTAGTCACTTATGAGTAGCCTGACTGCGATAGCACTAGCATTTCAATGCGCGTCCGTCCACGACGCTACTCAAAAGGAACGCGTTTGTAACTAGTCTCCTGGCGACTCGACATGCCGGTCGCCAGGCGACTGGTTTCGAGAAACTGTTTAAAAATGAACGAATAAAAAAGTAATTTTAAGTGATTCTGACGTCTATGTGACTGGAGAAGTAATAATTCCATGTCATCGCTCGAATTATCACTAGTCATGTTAATTATTTTCGTTTTCAAAACTTTGTTTACATAAAATCGTGTACCTACTGAGTGACTGAGTTTCAGGAAACTCCAGTAGCGTCGTGGACGAGTCAGAGTTTCCAATCAGTCCGCAACTCTAGTTTCTAATGAGTTACTTTTGCGTAGCGTCATGGACGAAGGGGCTATCTCTACAATGTTTTTTAGAACACATTAGGGATTGCAGAATCGGGTAGTTTTTAAGGAACCGGGAATAAGGGAAGCTTCACATAGGGAACCGGGAATTCCCGGGTATTTCGGGAAATTTCGGGAAAAATATTTTACGTCTAGGCGAAAGGTTTAAAGTTAAATTGTCATAGCTTAATATTAACCAAACGCACATACTTTTGCATGTCGCAGGTTCTGATCAAAAGGATAGAATAAAGCTATATCACTGTTGATCTGTTTAATAATTTAAGCATAAAATTTCATTAAAAAAACTGCATTTATGTTCGATTGAGTAGGTATAAAAAGAGGGGAAATGAATGAAAAATAAATAAGTATCAATTGAAATGTTTTTATTAAAGACAATTTTTAAAATATAGAAAAATACTTTGAAACGAACATAAATGCAGTTTTTTTTATGAAATTTTACATTGTTTTTCTTGCATAAAAATCAACAATATCCTTACCTTACATGCTTAAATTATTAAACAGATCAACAGTGATATAGCTTTATTCTATCCTTTTGATAAGAACCTGCGACATGCAAAAGTATGTGCGGTTGGTTAATATTAAGCTATGACAGTTTAAACCTTTCGCCTAGACGTAAAATATTTTTCCCGAAATTTCCCGAAAGAACCGGGAAACGATTTATGATTTCCCGGTTCCTAAATTGGCATAAAAAAACGGGAACTCCCGGGTGTTTCGGGACCGGGAATTCCCGGGACCAAACCCTAGAACACATAAAATCCTACAAAACTTTTTTTTTTATATCTCCTTCCTTTGTTTCTTGTAATCTTCCCGGTTCTTTGCTTAATTGACATGAATGGAAAAGAAAAGAGCCCAGTGGCGCTTCCATCTTTTCTTTTATCACATCAGAGCCATATCTCTAGGAGCTCTCCTCCTTATTCTTTTGAAGGTTGTGGTTGGGTTCATTAGGTTTATGGTAAGTTCACTGGATACAAAACTTGAATAGTTCATCATCATCATCATTAGCCTGGTGAAGTCCACTGCTGAACATAGGCCTCCTCCAAAGAGTGCTATGACGAACGGTCTTGATCCTTCTCCATCCACCGAATAGGTGCTTATTTTTCGCGGGCTGTTTTTTTTTTCCGTAAAAATCTCTGTCTAAACAACTACCTAGCCAGTGCGCGCAGCCACACATAATTTGCATTCGCGTAAGTCGTATTGCAATGATCAATGAACTTGAGAAAACGCATGCGTATGGCGAAGCGGCTGGCTCGCCTCGACAAGGTCGAGGCGAGCCAGCTGTTTACTTTATCAGATCGAACAACAGCGTGTATAAGGTACATACCTACCTAAATGCCGAATACTTAGGTACCTGTTTAGCTGGAATAGGTATTTACTTTCAGATTAAATTTATTGTGGACACTTAAACTGAAGGCAGATCATAAAATAGTAATTACATTCAAATGAAAGCGTAGGTAGGTATCAGCTCTATTTTACACGAATTTGAACCATAAATCTTTAGGACTGTTAGACTTACGTCACCTCCTAAACATGCCGCAAAGTTGAACTAGAACGAAGAATCTTTTCAAACTAAATCGATCATTGACGTCATTTCCTTTTGTTGAGACGATTCATTAAAACATGGCCAACCGCCTTTTATTTTGCACCAGCTTCCGCCGGCGGCTTCTCTCGCGTGTTATTGGACAAAAAGTTGCATAATGTTACTTGGGTAAGGCCGCCAAAAATTTTTATTTGGAAAAAATTCGGTGCCCCTCAACTTAAAATGATAAAATTTTCAAGTTCCATTTTATTTTATGAAAACTTATAACTATATTCCTGATGCGCTGGTTTTTGTTCATTCATTTATATGATTTCTGGATCTGGATGAAACTTGGAATATAAAGATTTCTTTACCTAGAATAGCAAGGCTACTTTTTATGTAGGTACCACGCAAGCAAAGCCGCGGGCCGGAACAGCCAGTTACACAGTTCTTATTTTTATTTCAATTTATTGGTGGTGGTCTATAGATTAACGTATTGTTGTGATCGGAAAGTGTATCCTCTGACTTGTAGAACGTCATATCGTAATAATTTATCTGACAGATCCAGCGATGACGCGATCCTACGTAGATTTAGTGTGAAAAGGTTCTGGCCTTCAAATCAAACTGGTCACGTAGTGTATTTATTTAGTCTTTGAAACTGGTTGTTGGTACTAAGGGGCATGGTCTGGTTGGATCATGACTTCCCGGCATAAACGAACTATAAATATCTATGATGTAGGTTAGTACCTACCTACCTATCATTGTCCTGCCAGGAATTACCCGAACCTTACAGTTTTCTGTGTATTAAGGAAATAACATATAACTTTGTACTTACTTAATTAAAAGGTCATTTAACTCATAAATAGAAGGAAACTCAACAAACAAACGTCGTAAGACATACATGTTTTAGAAATTAGATTTACTATTATTTAAAATTATTATCAAAAAGAAAAAAAAAAATTAAAAAAAAAAAAAAAATATTTAACTTAGTATCTTTCTATGCACCGCTATTTCTTCTTTTCCTCGGACGAAGAAGAGTTTTTTTTTAAAGATGGTCAAGTGGGATATAACGGTTTCGTGCCCTGAGGCTCCATTACACGCGGTTGGCACTTGGCGCGGTTTTCCGACCGCGAGTGTTCGAAATACAGAAATACAGAATTTATTTATTACATCTTATGTAACATGTCATTAACAAAAAATTTTTTTTTATCATATATTAATTAAGTATTATATTTATTTATAAATACACATTATACTAGCGGAAGCTCTAGGTATTCTTCTAGGTCATAGAAAACTGATTCCGTCAGATATTTTTTTAGCCTTATTTTAAAGGCAGGCGTGGAAGGTGCGTCACGTATCTTTACTGGCAATCGGTTATAGTCGAAGATTTCGAAGTGACAAAGTTATATTTTGTGGTCGCTCACAAACTTCAACGTCTAACTATAAGTTTGTTATGTAATCATCATCATCATCAGCCTGTAGAAGTTCACTGCTGGAAATAGGCCTCCCAGAAAGAGTTCCATTCCACGACGAACGGTCTTGATCCTTTTCCATCCACCGACTTCCCGCAACTTTCACAATGTCGTTGGTCCATCGGTCGGGGCCTTCCAAAACTACGTCGACATGTCCATCGCAGAAGCTTCCAATGCAGAGGTGAACAGTTACGGAGAAATGACGTCTCCCTGTCTCACCCCTTTTTGCAATTGGATAGGATTTGTGCTCTGGTCTCCGGTCCTGGATTCGGATAGACATGGTTGCCTTGCTGTACAAAGTACAAACACTTCAACACTTCGATATACCGGTAGTCGATCTGGCACCGGCTGTAGTGACCCTACAGGTCTCGAATTGAAAACTTTGTTTCGTTCTACAGGCTGATGATGATGATGATGAATTTCATATCAGCAACGCCTGTCATAATGAGCAAGTTTATTTAATTTTGTACCAGCAGGAAAATAATTTTCCTTGTACCTAATTCGTTTATGTTTACTTGTTATAAATCAGAAATTTGAACAAAATAATTATATGATACATACTTACTTATAGGCTAAATTTAACGCTTTCGTCAATATAAACCTTCGTAAACCTCATCAGTAGCGGATCCAGGGGTTGGCTAGGTGTCTCAAGCCTGCCTCTGACTACCCCCGACTGATAAAAGTCGCGAGTCTTTTTTTTACCGTGATATGACGCTACAGTAGCAACAGCACTAAACTATAATCGTCACCATCGATTGAGCAAGATTAATTTATGACTCACTCTTGACGAATCTTCTAAGAAGTCAGGCGGAATAAACTTGAAGGCAAGTGACTCAAGCGAAGGGTCAACTATATCCAAAGGTAGTAGTAAGTACCTATGTACTACTACCTGTACTTACCAAGCGTAAAATACCTAAAATCATGTTAATTAATTCGATGACAATCATCATCTTTGAATATCTACAAGGTGATTCATTATATGTGCGATTCTATCATCAAATTTATTTAATTAGTATAATAGTATTGGTAGTAATTATAATGTGTTCTTTGTTTGATAATAAAAAAATAAAAGTAATATAACTAAGTATCTACCTGTATCAATACTGAGGTAGCAATTAGTTATAATTAGTTTTTTTTTTCTTACTGTATGTATTTTCATTTCATTTCATTTCATACATCTAGCCTATATTAAACGATAAGTAAACTGTGAATCCTAGATTACTGAAATAAAATAAAATAAATAAAATCAAAGAATATTACCAAAAAAAAAATTCGAATTCTTGACCATTTTCTTAATAGTTCATAATAGTTGTTTTTGGATTTTTTGACGTATGAGAAGTTCGAATCCGAAAGAAAACTGCATGGAACTTGCATTAAGTAAACTCAAGTATAGATGGGCCGGATGGCCGGCCAAAACAGCAGATTTTTCAATGCAAAATTACTATTTTCCAAAAGATGTAAAACAAAATTAATTGGCAATAGGGCGAAAAATCTTTCGGGATAGTATACATATAGGTACCTATTATTAATTATTTTTTTTATTTAAAAAAAATAACTTTATTTTCAGAAAGAAACTTAAAACTAATACAAGTTAATATTTACAAAATACACAAGAAACAGTTGAGCCATCTAAAGACCGTTACAAACGATCCATAGATAGCTCAACTGATCCAGATCACTACCAGTCGGAAGCGTCCCCAAGACGCTGGCGGAATTGCCACGCTGGATGGCAATGCTAATGCGCTGGGCCAAATAAGAGCCAGCTCTGGTATGGTATGGTATAATGGTACCTATTATAAATCAACTTTTATATAGTGACCGAGATCTGCAAAGTACAGTAAAATAACAAAAAATAACCTGAATCATCACTTTCTAATGTGCTTCAATAAAGTGAACATCTGTATGGCGATAATTTTATTACAGGTTAATTTATCGAAAGCAGTGCCAAAATATACAAGGTGATTAATAATATGTATACTATTCCGAAAGTTATTCTATAGCCCATAAGTATGTTCTACAACTTTTGGAAATTCGTCATTTTTCATTGAAAAACCACAATGCAAAAATCAGCTGTTTTGTCGAGCTTCTCGTACTTACGTTGAATAATTAGTTAAGATATAGGGCCAAAACAACTGATTCGAACAAGGTCGGCAAAAATGTGTTTTTTTTTTTTTTTTAATGATAGAATTAGCCCTTTTTGCTTAGCATACATTATGAATCATAGTCTATTGCAAATAGTGTGTTCAAATTAGGAACGGATTTACGAGAGTATTTTATACCCGAGGATAAATACGGGTATCTTCCTACTAGTAAGTACTACTGTAAGTACAGCGAATGGAACCACCATTATTTTCGAATACCACCATTATTACTTTAATCATAATTTGCACTGAGTTTCGATAAACGCGAGAGGGTGCGTCAGATGAGTCATTTGCAACCCCATGGCTGCCTCCGCAGACCGCCGTCCGTCCGCTCCGCACCCCAGACATAGCAAATGCACCAACAGGGGTAGGCGAAAATCAATAAGAACATACTAGTATAAATGGTTAGATACGGCAAAAGAGCACATCCCTGATGCGCAGAGTGCGTGATAGCCCCAATATCATCCTTCAAACGATTGCTGGCAGGATCACCTCTCCCACGTGGCACTGCTTCGTGAGGAGAGTGATCTACTGAAATGTTTAATTGAATTATTAAGCATTAAGTACTAACCCTAATTATAAGTTCTTTTTATATAATTTTACTAACAAATTATGGATTTTAGTCGTCCGAAATAAAATATATATATATTTTTTTTTAAATGGATTAACTCTCAACGATTAACGATTCTGAAAACTTAAAATATAATTTTCTCTAGAAGAGTCAAATTCCCGTGTAATATTTAAAAAAAAGCATTTACATAAATAGTTAAGAATTGACTCAGCAATAATTTTACACCATGACTTTTATAAGTAAACAAACATAATTTGATCAGCTTGTTCGGCTTTGACCTTCATCATTATAATAACATGTTTAAACATTTAGTAGATCATCATTCCTTTTACGATACAGAATATTCAAGCGATAGCAGTTCGTTTGTATATTTCGATAGGAATGTTTTACGTCAGATTTCTATAATCACGTAATTCACAATTATCACGTTAGCAGTATCAACACCTTGAAGATAACAGTTGATGCAACGTTCTTCTAAATACCACAGCCACAGATCACCCATCGCTTCTCAGAGGCTGGCTGTAGCGACTAGCGTTGTGGGTAATAAAGTTATCTTTCATCTTTCCCTCTACGTCAGTTAGTAATGCTTTCTGATCTCTTCATAATTACAATGATAATGTTCTTCAACGCTTAATGTAATTACTCTGACGGTACAGCGAATTCTAAACTAATTAAATATTTTTAGGTTAATCTGAGTTGTTTGAGGCAATTAGCGCGAAACAGTCGACTCATACTAGAGAAAGCAATGAAACACTGAAGTGAAAATGTTCAGCGTTTTTACGTAGAAAGAATGCGATCATTGAATTAGCTGGAATCGAATAACAATAATCCAGGTTCCACGTGAGCGGCTACGCGTAACGTAATCGCTTATCGGGGCATAGCATCGTTATTTATCTGATAAACAGTACCTATGTGGCTAAAGTCGAGTAGCCTTACCATATATGGTGACAAAAATTGAGGCTGCTTCATACAGCTCGTGATTGGTGGAAACTACTCTGGCTGATAGTATGTGAACTCTGATAAGGCACGTTTTATATAGTTTATCCTCACGAGCCAACATTCATTTAGTAAGGTGTGCTTGAACGAAGCACTACGGAGTCTTACCTAGTCATTTAATTTATTTAAACTGTAAGTTGATTTGTTGTAATTTATTTAATTTTATAAAATGTGTAGTTCACGCTTCTACTAGTTTCGTGGTTTAATTTGAGCTTCGTTTACTGGAATTATGAGGTCATCATAGCACTTGTTGGTGTTACATAACATCTTATCTTCAAGAAAAAGTTATGTAATATGTGTTCATGTTGCAATGATTGACAGCGATGGATTGCAGTCTGGAATCCTATCCCTACTCATAATGGGTAAAGTATCTATCAATATAAATCTTTTTTTTTTCATAATTTCAGACTAATTCGAAATGTGCGACGAGGAAGTTGCCGCGTTGGTAGTAGACAATGGCTCCGGTATGTGCAAGGCCGGATTCGCGGGAGACGACGCACCTCGCGCCGTGTTCCCCTCGATCGTCGGCAGACCCCGTCATCAGGGCGTCATGGTCGGCATGGGCCAGAAAGACTCCTACGTAGGAGACGAGGCCCAGAGCAAGAGAGGCATCCTCACACTCAAATACCCCATCGAGCACGGCATCGTCACCAACTGGGACGATATGGAGAAGATCTGGCACCACACCTTCTACAACGAGCTGCGTGTGGCGCCCGAGGAGCACCCCGTGCTGCTCACGGAGGCACCCCTCAACCCCAAGGCTAACAGGTGAGTGTCTCCCCGCCCCTGCATATCTGCAACGCGACGTCCTGCGCCCGTCCGCCACGATCTGACCGGCCCGTTTCTGTTTCAGAGAGAAGATGACACAGATCATGTTCGAGACTTTCAACACGCCCGCCATGTACGTCGCCATCCAGGCCGTGCTCTCGCTGTACGCGTCCGGTCGTACCACCGGTATCGTGCTGGACTCCGGCGACGGTGTCTCCCACACCGTGCCCATCTACGAGGGCTACGCGCTGCCGCACGCCATCCTGCGTCTGGACTTGGCCGGCCGCGACCTCACCGACTACCTGATGAAGATCCTCACGGAGCGCGGCTACTCGTTCACCACCACCGCCGAGCGTGAGATCGTGCGCGACATCAAGGAGAAGCTCTGCTACGTCGCGCTCGACTTCGAGCAGGAGATGGCCACCGCCGCCTCCAGCAGCTCCCTCGAGAAGTCCTACGAGCTTCCCGACGGACAGGTCATCACCATCGGAAACGAAAGGTTCCGTTGCCCCGAGGCTCTGTTCCAGCCCTCATTCCTGGGTATGGAAGCCAACGGCATCCACGAGACCACCTACAACTCGATCATGAAGTGCGACGTTGACATCCGTAAGGACTTGTACGCCAACACAGTATTATCCGGTGGTACCACCATGTACCCAGGCATCGCCGACCGCATGCAGAAGGAGATCACCGCCCTCGCGCCATCAACGATGAAGATCAAGATCATCGCACCCCCAGAGAGGAAGTACTCCGTATGGATCGGAGGATCGATCCTCGCTTCCCTATCGACCTTCCAACAGATGTGGATCTCGAAACAGGAGTACGATGAGTCCGGCCCCTCCATCGTCCACAGGAAGTGCTTCTAAACATCAAGTAAGACTTTTGATAATTTATGATGCCCTACACCAAGCCCCTGAAAGGGCGGCTCAAATTACGCTTGTGATCTTTTTATGTAAGTTCAGTATTTAAATAGGTTGTAAGGTATCGTAATATGCATATTACGTATTCGCGCGTAACGTTGTTGTTACCGTTTTCGACAAAGATTTTTATTTATTTTTAATGATCGTTACTAACCTGAACATTTTTAATAAAATATAATTTATATACCGGTATAAATCATATTGTTTCTGTACTATTTCTTTCCCCTCCTTAACTTCCTTATCGAAAGCTTTTGTTTGACTAGAGAAAGATGCAGTAGATTACCGTTCATTCCAGACACAACGAACAACACGAATCAGGCAACGTTTTTGTACCTACTGTTATTATATTGTCTAGCTAGAGCTTACTAAAATTTCTAACTGCTATGTTCATTGACCGCTGCTCCAATTTACATAATCTCAAGTTGCCCCGTCTTGGCATTGGCGGTAGACAGCCGACATTCACTCACTATATTCATATAATTTTATGCATTTATTTTAATATGTAAATTAAACTTACATCTTAACACGGTGTGTGAATTTTACGGTATTTAGTTGGTGTTTTTTTATTTTGTCTAGCTGAAGAGAAACTTTTTAACTATTTCCCTATAACTTCTAACTCAGAGTTGATAGCTCCTTCCGATTTAGATACCTACCTACCTACTTAACATTATTTAGAAACAACGTGTTCCATAAACTATCCTCAAGATATTTACTATGAACAAAAAAAATGTATTAAAAAAAGAAAATTATTATTACTAGAACTTTTTCATATCACCTGTTTTTACTGTTTTTTTCATCTTCATAAATAATAATGAAACGTACGCGAAGTTCGACATCAAGATTGCTAAACATTCTAAATCAGCTGAATAATTGAGTTTGAACTTTGAACTGACTTGACCCCACAACAGCTGTGATACTTGTATAGTTTTCGCAATGGAAAATTTCTAGTTTCGAATAGTCGTAGGTATTATTGCCAATTGGGTGTAGAATATGCCCCTTTCGGGATATTCATAATTATTATGGATCCTTTTGCATAAATACACGAAAAAGGACAGGAAAACCAGAATCCACACATTAATAATTAGCACAAAGCCTTTAAATAGAACATCGTTTGTGATATCTCTATCCTTGTATGTGGTTAGCTCGACCACACATAAGTGGTGACTCAGAAAAATATTTTATAACTGACGTAAATGTTGTTATTCTGAAAATTGATTTATCCTTTGCATGTTAGTAATTAATAGTAGTTATGGAAGGTGATTCATAATATTTATACTATCCCAAAAGGTGGATGACCAGGGCCGAACACCGGGCTGTCAAACTTTACAAACATTTATTTAATAACTTTTAATCAGCAGATTTGAAAATTGATAATAGTTAATGTAGTTATTCTAAGGTAGGATATAGATAGAAGAATAAGCAATCGTGATAGTATACTTAGGTACAAGTTACGGAACACATTGTAACCTCAGAATACAGAACTCTCAGGTTGTATTCTGAGGTTGTAGCATGTCTTTCACTCCAATCCGTTAATCATTTCGTTAGGCGTTTATCTATCTTACCGCATGATTACCAAAATCTTTAATCTACAAACATACTACAAACTTTGCCCTAGAAAGAGAAATACCACTATGTAGGTAGTACGTTTTGCTATAGAATAAAATTTGAAAATTTGCGCTGATAATATTTATGTCACAACTTACCTACTTGTACTATTATTATTATGTGCTATTTATAATGCGGAAGGAGCAAAGAGCACCTAAAACCTGCAAGTTAGTGCGAAGGAGTTTAGTGATGCGCCACAAAACATAAATTGGAGGCACGGAACTGTTTTTTTAGATAGGTATATCTGATTGACCCAGACAGCTCCCAGACGTGCAATATTTGGAATCGTTCCCAATCTTAATTTAGGAAAGTTTTTAAAATAGTTCAGACACACCTACTGTCTGATGCGTGGCGAACCTACGTAGTACCTGTGACGAAATGCCACATGCCTACCCACATGGTATTGCCAAGTCGGACCTGCCATGCCGGTGTAATGTAAGGTTGGTTGGAGTACTTTGATGCGAATACCTGGTTTTAAAACTTGGTCGCGTAAATACGCACCACCTGTAGTCAGGGAGCCGGAGCCGCTGAGTAGCCGCTACGCTCGTTCACGCTTATATCCTCATTGGTTCACCTGTTTGACCAGCGAAGGAGTTCGCTGTGTCTGTCGCCGTGTTCATTCCTAGGAATACAGAACAAACTGTACTGTATTGTTATTCATTCTTACGACGCGCGATAATATGTCATCTAAAATGTATTTCAAAATGATCCTTACTGGATAGAGTAAATTTTTTGAGTTTGACTTTTAAGGGAGCTTGCGATATCGTAGGTACTCGTCTCGAACTAGGATTCCCTGTGTCGTGGTTATCAGAAACTACGAGTCTCTACCGTGGTACCTACCACAACACCCAGACACAGAACAAACATCTGTGTTAATCACAAATGTTTGTCCAGTGCGGGAATCGAATCCGCGACCTCTGCCCAGAAGGCAGAGTTCCAACCAGGTATATATACAAAGTTTCAGCCGGTGCCGTGGTAGCCCCGGCTGAAGAATAGGCCCCTCCATATCTACCTGTCCACGGATTTCGTAAGAGGCGACTAAGGGAAAACAGCTAGGGGATGGGCAGCAGCGCTCCTCATTTAAATAACGATAGCTCTAACTGCGCTTGCCAACCCGCATGCCCAGCGTGGTGAGTATGGGCAAATCCCCCCACATGATAAGGAGTTTGCGCTGTCTGTGGGGGAGGCCATGTTCAGCAGAGGACGTCGAACGGCTGAAATTATGATGATGATGATTTATACAAAAGTACTCTGTGGTTCCAACCAACTGAGCTATGAGGCTAGTCAACACGATTTAACGCTGAAAAGACAGACATGGACAGAACCATAGAGATGATATTTTTTTTGCATGCAAGTGCAATCTCTTCCTTCGCGAAGTAAGACAGTAAGCACAAAGTAAGCATACAGCATGCATGTACTAGGATGTAATAGGGGAAACTACGTATAAATAGCGTAGTGATTATTTATATCCTCATTGCAGCACGTATTCGTTTCGCGGAGAAGTTACTCTATGTCGCGGAGTGTCAAGTCGTTGTGGTACGGGTACGACTCGTGACTCGCTCGACCCCTGCGCGAGCTAACCCGCGCGCGCTGCAGACTAGACGAGGCGCGAGGGTCAAGGGCGGGGCTAGGGATGGCCGCTCAAGCAAAAGTCGATGACGGGAACGAGTACTATTAGCGAACGATAATCGAATTCAGATATAGATTTCTTTGGCGCTATGGAAAGGTTCTATAAGTAATGAAACGTACCTAGTAGGTGGTTGTTGTTTATTAATTAAAGCAGATAGAACCAAATTACTAATTTTTCATGGCTTTAAATACTAACAATCATAATTTGTTTTAAAATTTACTTTTCAAACAAGTAAGATACATTTTACCCAAAATGCTTACATACATTAGGACCTAAGATTTCAAAGCATAGGTTAGTCGGTACGGTATGCTGAAAAGCTTATTTACTTTTTAATACAGAAAGGCAAGTGATTGGTCGCAATGTCACCTGATGTTATGTGATTATGTAGTACGCAGTGTAGCGCGCGCACCTGCCTAAAGAAGATATCTATTCACTCTGCTCTTGAAGACACCCAAACTTGGTAAGTGGGTAGGTAATAGGTATATATCCTAGTTTCGCATACCAGAAGAATCCTTATTTGTCTTGCTACAATGCGCAACGTCGCGTCGTCGCTTAAAGGCATCATGCATCGCTGCCAAGGTTTCACGATACTCCTGACCTTATGCGAAAGAAACAGTCTCAGACGTTATTTATTACTAGCTTCCGCCCGTGGCTTCTCACGCATGGTAGCATGATAAAAGCAACATAAGTTATGCTAGGCTATTCACTTAAATTATCAAATACTACATACTGTACCTAAGCATTTTATTCAAATCCGTTCAGTGGTTACGTACGGCGTCATTGAGTAACAAACATCTTTAATAAACTTTCCTATTTACTAGTGGTTCGCCCCGGCCGGACTGAGATCTCTCGATGTCTGTTAAAAGTTGGTGCTGTCAATGATCGTTGAGGCACAATTATGATAATCTTTGAAAATCGCATTTCATATTATTATCGCGTTTTTCATACCTATTATTATTTGTAAACTTTTCCTAGGTAGGAAAAGTTTACATTCATGATTTTCTAATAGTTTTCCTAAAAAACGAAAATCTAACAAAAATCTGCTAAAATTGATCGCCTCGAAGTAATTTTAACCTATTATAAAAAGATGGAAAGAGAGCAAAATTTCTGAGATTCTGTTCGGTCTACAGACAGCCCCGGGCAACCCTCGTTGGGAGGTTCGATCGATCCCACCTCGCCTCCTCTTCACGACCCCCTCACTCAATGCGTCTACTCGCCTAGACATGCGGTTAGCGACCATAATATAAATACGAGCGGTTAGCTTTTATTGCCGCTCAATAAGACTCAAACTGCACGCACACTGTCATTTTGTAAATGATGTTAGTTGAGGTACTAGTATAGTATTATGTTATCTGTGGTTGAGGTGATGAAATTATGTAGGTTAGGTACCTACCTAAACTACACATCTATCTCAATTTATTGATTAAGCGTGTCTGCATTGCAGGCATTACCTACATGAATTTATTCAATCTAAAAATCTCATGTTTCTGCATTAGCAGAGACAGAGAAGTGTCTATTAAATACGATTCTTCACTGCATACACGCATAGTCTGCATACACGCTTTGTAGTAGGCAGAACCCACAGGCAGGTTAATAAAAACGGCAGCAACAGGAACTTGTTTCGTCAATCCAGCCTGTCCTTCAGATCAGAAACGTCAAATTTTTTTGTACACTATGTCCCTTTTCGACTCAGAGCGTAATACGCGCGATATTCAAATATAGCTCCTAATGCGCTGTTTTTAAGTCTCCTATTGTTTGTTTTAAGGTGGGTTAGCTCTTCGGAATTATTTTGAACATTATTCCAAGCACCAGGCCCCTTGCGATTTTTAATAAGCTTCTATGTTTTTGGTAACTAGTTTGCAGGCTTTTTATTGAATGCTAGCTTTTAGTGAACGATACGGCTACGATTCTAATTATGCACGCCAAGTTAATGACTCATTCATAAGAACACTATTAAGTATTCCAAACTCGGTTCTCTTTTCAATGCAATGCTCAAACAATACAATTATAATTCCATGCAGAACATGGTGTTTCCTTCGTTGAGTCATGCTTATCATGTTTAAATCCTTTTTGATGATAATACATTACAATGAATGTCACTGTGGTTTATGAATTATATCTTTATACTTAAATTAATTAAATTATTTCTTTAAACTTCCATATATGTATTCAGAAAATTGGGTTACAAAAGTTCTCGATATTTACTACTTATAGATTTATAATAGTTACCTATTATTGATGTGTTGAGAGATTTTTACTATTTGTCTGGTATTATAAGTAGGTTCTAGCTATGTATTGTGCTTAAATTAGAACAATCCTACGGTTTATTTTGTAGCCATCATAGACATAAAATATTGTAATCTTCCCGTTGTCCCACGTTGTTTTCCGTAGTTGATGTCCCTACAACAAAAAGTTATGTATGATACAGACAGCAATAATAGACTAAGTAACATTTATAACAACTTACATGTTACAAAAACAGTAGGTATTTATAATGTTCATGTTATGTGACAAAGAAGTGAGTAGTGTCGTGGTCCCTTATACGCTGCGACACTGACTCACCGACATAGTACGACGAGTCAGTCGTGGATGACTCACGCTTTGGGAGTCATATTAAGCAGTAATGTATTGACCAGAAGATAAACAAAGCTTTATCACTTAGTTGTTTTTACAATTGACTAAGGTTGACGGTCAGGAAATGATGCACTCATGGCTTCATCCAGTCAACGAATGATGTTTAATTAAATAAAAATAGGAGTATATGAAACCTTAAAATCAAATTAAGGAGATTGGTATTTAGATTATCGTTACTTCGTGTGGTCTTTTTTATCTAGGTAGGCATAGACTTATTCATCTAAAATTTTGCTCCTAGAATCACTCGATTATTGTGCAAGTACCTACCACAGCTGGATTACTACGTAATAGGTACTACTAATATTTTCTAAAATCGTATAATAATTCTTACCCACTATTAAATAGGGTGTATAAACGGGTTCCAAATAACACCATTCGGAACCCAAACCCACCTCACCGGCTCGTGGTACACCCTGCCGAGCAACAAACGAAGCTCTGGCACTCCACCCAACAACCCGCACTGGGCCAACGTGGTGGGTTATGGTCCAACCCGCCTACCGTTCGTCATGGCACTCTGAGGGAGGCCTATGTATGTCCAGCAATGGATTTCTACAGGCTCATGATGACGATGATTAAATAGGTAGTAAATAAGTAAGAAAATGAATTATCACCAAAGCAAAAAGTAGGTAAATATGATACATATGCACAAAAGAGCAATAACTAAGTAACCTAAGTATTACCTAGTACCTACGAATAGCGAAAGTTCGAGAGAAGCCATTTGATGAATTGATTAAAATAAATTTATGTCTTCTTAGTTCCTCTCAGCAAACGTTTCTACTGTTTAATGCATAATTTAATAAGTTTCACTTCGTTACAGCAAAGTAAAAGTCAAATAATAGTTACCTATTCAAAAGAAAGGGAATTAAAAGATACATCGATATGGTAATACATGTCTATAGTAAAATCTAGCAGTTCGTGCGTGAAAAATTTTATTGATTCCAACTTTAAATAGGTAGTACTTAGTTAATAATTACTTACCTACTATGCTAAAGATTGTAATAAAAACTATTGAAAACCAACCTGTACCTAAACTATAACAACGTTTTCCTAAGCGATGTATTACCTACCTATAGGTATCCTTCTACCTACAATAATTAAATAGTTTCGTGCATGATGAGTACATCTTTATCTAACCGATTTTACGCATTCAAAATTTGTAGCATCGTAATATTTTATCGATACTAAATTTCGACTTCGTAACTTGGCCGCACTATTGCCGCCTTGACGAGGAACGTTATTGAATGGAACGTTTAGTTACTACAACTCAACTCACGAACACAAGTAAAAAAGGCTCATCTTTCCATGTGTGCGCCTTGTACGAACAGTGACCGTTGCTACTGTGCACCAATCAGAATACAGAATTTCACAGATGCCCATATATGGTAAAGCCATCGGTTGCGCCAAGTGGGGAGGTCGGACGAGTCCATGTAGCAGCAGTATTTTTTTTAACTTTCCTCTTTTGAAATCAGAACATCTTAAGACATTGTCACTTGAATTTGACAATAGGTAAAATTCGTAGGTCGATTTAGTAGGTTAGTGTGGTGTATTTTCTTGAAAAAATTAGTTATTTTTGCACACACAGAGGTCCGTTGGGTGAGTCAATTGCGTTGCGGGGCGCCGGCGTACCTACGGTCGGTTTCTAGTGAAGCAAATCGACCGACCTCAACGTGCGACGCGCGACGGTGCGAGCGAGTAGCAGAAGTAAACCGGCCGGCATTCATTTCTCACGGTTCGTGCGCGATCGCTCCGGTAATAAATTTCCTTGTGTGTGTTAATTCATCGGTAAGTCAATTTTTTTATTGCATTTTGCCTATTTATCCGCAATTATTAGGATAGTGGGACACCGTAGCCAACATCATTGAAAATCCCTCACCTTCAAATTTCACGGTCAAGTACCTAAGTATACCTACAGTCTACGATGTGTCTGTCCGTAGAAGATTATTTTTAGACTAAAGATGCATGCATCTTCTGTGCTGGCTTCCCCGGGGCGTTTAGGATGCGTCATCCTTATCTCGAGCGAGCATGCACCTCGTTTTTGGAAGAATGCCAAGCAATAACGTTGAAATTTCATTATCAGGTAGATTTGTACCTAACCAATTGACAGGTCAGTCAACGGGTGTGGTAAAATCTGAAGGTATTATTGTTGTAATGTGTGTGACTAGGGATTAAGTACCTAGTAGGTAGGGTAGGTACTAGTAGGTATGAATGTCTGTCTGGTTGTCGAGGAGTCAATGTGAGGTTCCGATGAAGATCTCGGCATTATCAAGCGGCGCGCTATCAGAGGCGGGAGGGAGGGCGCGGGGTCCGGGGGGGGTGGCGCAGGCTCCCTGCAGCGGAATACCATATATGGCCACGAAAACTCACGTAGTGTGCCGTACCGCTGCCATTGGTCGAGGCAGCCTGAAGCGGGGGTAGGGGTGCCGCGATAACCAGCCTCGTTTATATACTCCGACGGCCGCGCTCGCAGACATTCCACGGAGTGAGCTCGAGTTGAAGCGTTGTACAGCGATCTAGGCTGTGCAATAGCAAGTTAATTTATTTATTAATTTAGGACTATTTAAATAAAAAGTAAGTTGTTTGTAGATTTGTGATATCAACATCATTATTTTAGTGAATTTGTTTTGGTGACAGTGGAATTAGTGCAAATTGATCAGTGGTTGCGGTCAGTGACACGATAGGGTTGGGCGGCGACATCGATCCGGGACTTGGGAGAGCCGGTTGCGGTAGGGCGTGGCCGGACCTCAGACTTGTGCGATAATAACCAACTGTTAAATGAAGTTGATGAAATCATCCATCCGATTAGAAAGTTGCTCTTCTCGTCGTAGACTTTCTCGGCGGTCGAGAGCAACCGTCTCTTCTCGCGAATTGTGGTCGCGTCAAGTCTGCCACGTTCACGCATCCATGCCGCCGCGGCCATTTATACCGAGCCTTATTTGGTTCCAATTTGAGAGTTCGCCCACTTAGCGCTGTCCTGCAATGCCTGCGTAGGCTATCTGCCCACCCAACTCTTTATATGGGGATCGAGGACATTGTGCCATTTAGAGATAGATTCTTATTGCGCCACAACTCTATCCACTGTGTTCATCAGACAATATACCTAATCAGTCCCTACTCCCTAATGATGCTACAGCTATGCAGTTTTTAGTTTCAGACAGGTTTAGTTTAGGACAAAAAAAACGGTTTTTCATAAACTCTGTTTCCTCTATTTCAGACTTAATTCAAAATGTGCGACGAGGAAGTTGCCGCGTTGGTAGTAGACAATGGCTCCGGTATGTGCAAGGCCGGATTCGCGGGAGACGACGCACCTCGCGCCGTGTTCCCCTCGATCGTCGGCAGACCCCGTCATCAGGGCGTCATGGTCGGCATGGGCCAGAAAGACTCCTACGTAGGAGACGAAGCCCAGAGCAAGAGAGGCATCCTCACACTCAAATACCCCATCGAGCACGGCATCGTCACCAACTGGGACGATATGGAGAAGATCTGGCACCACACCTTCTACAACGAGCTGCGTGTGGCGCCCGAGGAGCACCCCGTGCTGCTCACGGAGGCACCCCTCAACCCCAAGGCTAACAGGTGAGTGTCTCCCCGCCCCTGCACATCTGCGACGCGACGTCCTGCGCCAGTCCGCCACGATCTGACCGGCCCGTTTCTGTTTCAGAGAGAAGATGACACAGATCATGTTCGAGACTTTCAACACGCCCGCCATGTACGTCGCCATCCAGGCCGTGCTCTCGCTGTACGCGTCCGGTCGTACCACCGGTATCGTGCTGGACTCCGGCGACGGTGTCTCCCACACCGTGCCCATCTACGAGGGCTACGCGCTGCCGCACGCCATCCTGCGTCTGGACTTGGCCGGCCGCGACCTCACCGACTACCTGATGAAGATCCTCACGGAGCGCGGCTACTCGTTCACCACCACCGCCGAGCGTGAGATCGTGCGCGACATCAAGGAGAAGCTCTGCTACGTCGCGCTCGACTTCGAGCAGGAGATGGCCACCGCCGCCTCCAGCAGCTCCCTCGAGAAGTCCTACGAGCTTCCCGACGGACAGGTCATCACCATCGGAAACGAAAGGTTCCGTTGCCCCGAGGCTCTGTTCCAGCCCTCATTCCTGGGTATGGAAGCTTGCGGCATCCACGAGACCACCTACAACTCGATCATGAAGTGCGACGTTGACATCCGTAAGGACCTGTACGCCAACACAGTATTATCCGGTGGTACCACCATGTACCCAGGCATCGCCGACCGCATGCAGAAGGAAATCACCGCCCTCGCGCCATCAACGATGAAGATCAAAATTATCGCTCCCCCAGAGAGGAAGTACTCCGTATGGATCGGAGGATCGATCCTAGCTTCCCTATCGACCTTCCAGCAGATGTGGATCTCGAAACAGGAGTACGACGAGTCCGGCCCCTCCATCGTGCACAGGAAGTGCTTCTAAGCGACTCGCGACGCTGCCCACGCAGCCCGCGGCCCGGCCGGTTCCGCGGCCGGCTGCTCAACTCAGGCTTGTAATCTCCGTTATTTTAATTGTACGTAAGATATTATTATGTGATTAAAACGTAATAGTGACGGCAGGACGGCGCGCGGCGCCGCGGGCGCGCCTCGGTCGGCCTCGGTACTGCACTCGCCAAAGGATTTTTTGTAATCTCATGAAAGATGATTGTATGTGCTGAAACGGATAAGACTACTTTCTTACTAGGTCATTTATAAATTATAAAAAATGTGAAAATACAAAAAAAAACTGAAAAATTTTCTATGCCGTTTTCTTTTTCTAGCGATGTCTCACCCTAAGCTATAGGCAATGTAGGTCATTCAAATTTCTTTGTAAATTCATGTAGTTAGGTAGGTAATCGTTCAAATGCCAATGCAACGGCAATGACCGACATTGACCTACGTTCGGAAATAGAACGCGCTCAATGCAGAGATGCCAGAAATAGCGACCGTTTGCCAACAGTGATGGCTATTTTTAAACTCTAATCTTTCTCTGTATTTACTCGTACTCGCCAAGGATACTTGGTGGGTGGTGTAGTGCCTGCCGTTGAATGAGCCCGGGTTTAGGTTGTGGTCCACCTGCTCACCGCGGTGGACCCCACTGCACTTTCTCCTACAATTTGCACTCTAACGCCTATGGTGTGATGTCTACAGCTTACACTATGTAGTAAGCATGATCTGGTATATACAATATTACTCTATGAGCATGATGCACTTCTGATCTTTTGATTAAATAGGTACGCCTATTTGTAATTGACCTGGGCTAGGATTTCCTGTAACCTACGTTCATCTACCATACGAGCTTTTCTCAGGACTCATTGTCGAATAGGTAGGTACCTTCTATAGTTCGATGAACCTTAGAGCCGGATAGCAGAATCGTCACGTCATCGTTAGTTTCAATAAGGACATAAGTCCACTCTTGAGATCTTTTCCACCACTATTCTAATGGTTTGTATAGCTTCTAGAAGACATGAAGAATCTAGAGTTTTGACGCGGCGGTTTGCTGTTTTTTGCTTGGGGTAGTCGCCGCCTCCTTCAGTACTCCTTTTCCATAATTTAGCATTTCTAAAAGGGCATTGGTGTCGATTCTGTTGTTTGCATTATCTTTGGACGGCCCCAAAAAGTCCCTAGTAACTATATTGAAATCAAGGATACTACAATTTTAGCGCTGTCAATTGTTAGCGAGAGAAACTGATCCCACGCACACGCTACTTTGGTATCTATTTATTATCACATCTTGAATATGTGTACGACTAGGAAATACTTTTGCAACGTTGCATACGCTAAGTTCCTACTTACTCGTAGGTCGTATGTCATACGCGAATGCTACACGCTCGATATGTATCGCAATATTTATCGTAATATTTTGGTATACTACACATACGATACGAATCACGTCAGTACGACGGTAAATTTAATTGAGTACACTCGTACGTTTCGTATTACAATAAATAAATAAAGCTATGAGTGACAATATTAATAAAGCTTGCGTTGCTATAATATTAGCGATAGCATTGAAAAGACGTCTTCTTCTTCTTCCTGCCCTTGTCCCACATTAAAAAAGCATTGAAAAGACGTATTAAAGCGAAAAAAATGGCCGAAATATTGGTTTCAAGATAGAGAAAAATATACACATCTGAATTTATTAAATCAGATTCGGGAATACCAAGAAATGGATGACTATGAAAATTATTTTGGTATGTCCGATGCTCGCTTTCAACATCTGCTGGAGTTAATTACACCATACTTGATTCCTCTTCCATCGCTGACGGAATGAATACTGACGCGATAAATATCGATGACGATACTAGATACAGATCATGGATTTTTGGATTTCTAGAAATCCAGCGATCCGTATCACGATCTGTGATACGCTATATTATTATTATTTCAATCTTTATTGCACACAAATAAAACAATGTACAAAAGGTGGGCTTAATGCCAAGGCATTATACTATACTACACACTCAATAAATATCGTGATCCCGGATTACGATATATCGAGCGTGTAGCATTCGCCATACAGATGTCATAATTCGTTGGATACCTACCTATGTGGGATCAGTCTGTCTATAATCTTAATTCATCATCATCATTTCAGCCGTACGACGTCCACTGCTGAACATGGCCTCCCCCATAGACAGAGCAAATTCCTTATCATGTGGGGGATTTGCCTATACTCACCACGCTGGGTTGGCGAGCGCAGTTAGAGCTATCGTTGTTAAAATGAGGGACGCTGCTGCCCATCCCCTAGCTTTTTTCCCTTAGTCGCCTCTTACGACATCCGCGGATAGGTAGATATGTAATCTTAATTCGTTCAGGATAAATGCAACGAATGAATCCACACAAAATAAAGATTTTATTAAAAAAAGTAGTGTAGTTTTCATTTACTTTTATTATGAACATCACAAAATATTTGCACATTAAATACATAACAATAGTTTTACATAAAATAGTTAGTAAAAAGTTTAAAATTAAAACATAAATACACAAAAAACATAGTCGCTTTTATAAAACTACATGAACTATACAACTATATTGCTAAAGTAAATAAATAGAGATAAGGCCATTAAAACTTGCATAATAACTTGAACAGAGACAGAACATTTATTATCATCGCCCTGGCCATTTGATTTCGCTGTTATTAGTTCCTAACAAAATCCTGCATAAGTCAGCTTCAACTTTGAAGTTAGACAAAATACAGGGTCTGCCTGTACCTGTAATGGATTTTTCAACACACTTGCTCTTAGAGTGGCTCCAATTTCACCGCAATTAGGCACACAATGATACTTGTAATCTAGTGAGTTATTTTATTTTATTGGTTAAGTTGCTTTGTTCTTAAAAAAGTTTCGATACAAAAAAGATCGTGCGCACAAGGAAAAAATAGTAGATTATGCAACAAGGGCTTAAAGTAGTGTATTATGTCAAGGGCGCTATATTGAACCCCGAGAACGAGGGATTCTATGGTTAACTCCCTCGCTCCGCTCAGGAGTTAAGGCAAGAATCCTGAGTACGAGGGGTTCAAGATCGCCCAAGACAAATACACATTTAAGCCCGCGATGCATACTCTACTTTTTATACTTTCTGCGAGGCAATTGAAAACAATGACTGTTAAGTAGAAAGAAATGATTTTTCTGGAAGTAAGTTTCCAACTATACCAGAGGCTTCAGATTGTATGCATTCTGGAGTCGAATCAAAATCGCTGTCGTCGTCACCTGACATTTTTAGAAGTTTATTTGAATCGAAACTGAATTTCGGTGTAGATAACAGCACAGCAGTTTGAGCGCTTGGCGCCTTTTTTTCTTTTTTTGTAGTTTATTCTGTAGTGGTCAGTTCGACATTCGAATAAATCCTTCTTCGTGCCCGGGTGAAAATGAATTTCATGTTTTTCTTTTTTTTTATTTGTAGGCAGTGCAAAGAAAATGTTAACATACAGCCTAATTAGAATAAAATCTCATTGCTCCCAAACATTTTTGAAACCAACCTCGATCAAGCACGACTACATGGGTTGCATTCCAAATTCAAATCACATTATGTCCCATGGGAAATAATGAAATTCAGTACAACATTATGACCCGGCTAGACCGTAGGGCTGTTATGACTTACTTTAGGAAAGGTTTGCATGACACATAATATGGCATTGACGAGCAGGTAGTATAAAAAACTCATTATCTTAGTCTATAGCCGATCGCCATTGTAAGATGCGCGCGCATTAAAAAACTGAATAATTTTTCCCGCCATTGCGAAAAAAATCACAACTCGTTTTTACAGTATTTTTAGTATTATTTTATTCTAAAGTGTGTTGAAAAATGTCTTATGATACACGTGTGTATTGATGATTACCGTCCTCGGCTCTCTTAAGACCCGAGCCGTTAGGCGAGGGTCTCAATAACGCCTCAGCGGTAATCACCAACATAACACACTTATACAATAATGTACTATTACTTAGTTGTGCTGGTAATATCTATAAATTTGTCGGAGGGACATGACAGTCTGTGTGTTTTAAGGCATAGTTAGTTTAAAAGTAGGTAATTTACAGAAAGGCGGTAACTCTGTTCTTATTCTAATTAATTTAACGTGCCGTATAAAGTGCTAGTTAACATACCTATTTAGAGAAACGGAGAAATTGGGCGTAGAATAAGTCTCTTCCAGGATAGTATACATACTGACATACTTAATAGTTTAGATTCTCGGCCTCTAACAACTGCCGAATTCGTGTATCATTAATAAACACGACGAAAAATTATATAGCTTAAACTTGCGTCAACAACTGTACTTCCTTTAATTTTGGTAATTTAAACATGATATGAGGAGTCAATATAGGCAGGAGTGGTCAGAGTTAAATGGTTCACCTATAGTCATGGTTAGAGGAAGTTACCGAGTTCTCTGTTTACTAAACTTATCATAAACGAGTGATTACTAAAAAAATATCGTTTAGCTACTATTTGAAAATGTATCGTCGGCCACTGAACGGCCTGTCATTGTGTTGGTGAACTTCTAACTCTAGCTATCTAGAAGCATTTACAGTGCAAAAATACTAAATAACGTAACCTAGTAAGATCTAGAGTTAGTAGGGCCGTTGGGATTCCTTCCACTACTCATTAAATTAGTTTTTGAGACAGCTAAATTTAAGTTGGTACAAAAATGTTACAACTAAGTGGACTAGCTCCTTCTCTATACCTAGAATTACAGTTTATTTTGAGAATAGACCTCAGACGAAGAGAAAAATTGTTTTTCTTTGTCTGAGGTGGGACACAGGATACTTCACAGCAAACAATTAAATATAGTTCGAATAAAAAGTTATATTTTATAAAGAAATACATACCCACTCATCATACAAACAAACTGACGGATAACCTGCCCGAAGCCTAGGTATAATTCACGGAATATGAATCTAATTAGAATGAATTTCTGTGTTTGTTTGTTACAAAACTAATCTCACCACACTTTGTTATATCACGAAATACATTGCGTGCCTGCACTGCCGTTTTTTATTTTTTTATACAACAGAGGTGGCAAACAAGCTTACGGCCCACCTGATCACAATAGGCCAGCTGTGGCCGCAGTGACACCAAAAAAAAATACGGCCCACCTGATGGTAAGCGGTTACCGTAGCCTATGAGCGCTTGCAATACCAGAGGCATCACGCACGAGCTGCCGACCCCGAACCCCCTTCCCCGCTAAAGAGCTCTGGCAACCTTACTCACAGCAGGAACACAACACACACGTGTTTTACAGGATAAGCTAAAATGTCCATAATGTAAAGCATTTGCGGCATATGCCCGCATATTATGTAAAGCTTTACGTTATCCATTTGAGGACATCTGCTCTTAATATCGGTGGCACGTCTACCCCACCCACGTAGCCTTGCTAACTAGGTTCGGCTGGTCTGTGGTAGAGTTACATAAAAAAACTCAATGTTACAGTGAAGCTCTACAGTCCATAGTGTGAAATCGCAAAAAATGATAGTCACCAAGCCGTATTTGTTGCCTGATTCTTGTAGGCTTGGTCGCGAGGAACAGGCATAGCTTCACCTAGTTTCTAAGAAGTTTCAAAGTGATCCTAGTGATTTTATTGTAATAAACACCTTTTGACTTTGACAATAAGTCCGCAACTATTATAGCATTTTAAGTTCTAAAGTGAAATTCTGTAAAATAAACTTTCACAAATAATGAAGTTCAAGTATTCTATTCAATTCTCAACTTAGCCTAAAAAATCTAAACAAAATCAAAACCTTATTTTATTAAAATCTATTACAAGCATGATCTATATAAATATCGGTAAAAAAGTTGATCGGCATTGTGCGAATTTATATTACAATACAGGAGATTTTCAGAGTTAATTCTGAGTTCAATTACCCATATTAACTTACTTATAAACTACTAGCTTCCGACCGCGACTTTGCTCGCGTGGTAGCCTAAATGCTATTCTAGGCAAAGAACTCTATCTATTCCAAGTTTCATCGAAATTGGTTGAGCCGTTACGGCGTGCTTGAACAACAAACATCCTCACAAACTTTCGCATTTATAATATTAGTAGGAATTATGGTGTGTGATATCAATTTAACTTATCATGCAATAACTTTATCGGCTCGATACAAATATGTCTGCTTCGAGTTATCGTGCCCATAAATAAGTGACTAATTAATGACATGTTTTAATACAAGGTGATTCATAACATGTATACCATCCCGAAACAAAATTCTATCTACAAAAAGAAATAATATTAGCGAAAAAAACATTAATATTTTCATTTTATTTTTTTCCTCAAACTTTCTCAAATTAGCTGTTTTTGGTATTTTTATCATCTTTAAAACTAATAACTAAACGTACAAGAAGTTCGAAACCAAGATTGCTACCTAAAACAGCTGGTTTATTGAGTTTGACCTGCTTTAAACCCAAAACAGCTGATTTCGCATAGTTTTTTCAATGAAAAATGTCGAATTTCCAAAAGTCGTAGAACAAACTATTGCTAATTGCTTGTAGAATAAGCCCCTTTCGGGATGGAATACATATTATGAATCACCTTGTATAAGATGTGTTAATTTATGAGATGTTTCAAAATGATATTTTAGATTTAATTGGATAAATAAAACTATTGACTTTATTCATAATCACTCACTTATTTTAAATAGCACTGACATACAAAGTCCTGACCCAACACTAGAATTCCTGTGTCGTGGGTATCAGAAACAACGAGTACCATGCCACCACAACACCCAGACCCGGAACAAATATTTGCAGATCATGCAAACATTTGTCCCGCAGCGGGAATCGAGCCCGCACCCCTAGCGTGTCAAACGGGCACTCGCCCACGACGCCGCCGAGGTCTTCTTCATCGAGCCGATATAGTTAGTGTCTGATTATGAATATAAATATGCCAGTTAATAATAAAATCAATAATTCCAAATCGAACTCAGAATGATTTATGAAAAAGCACACGATTATTTTATTATAAGTAACAATTTGTACTCTTATTTCATTAAAGTATAAGGCCACTGTAACCTTTTACAACTAGGAATGACATCCAATTCTAAACGCTTTAAACACACTGCTGTCACATACATTAAAAAAAATCCATGATTAAAATTCCATTTGGCGGGGACCTAGCCACTTTAAGCGTCTTTAACGCACTCTGTACTAAACACAGGTAAAAAATATAAAGTTTTTATCACACACACATCTGTCGTATCGTTTTAAAATGCACAGTTCCCTTTCGTGCTACAACTCACTATCCAGAATACTGTCCTCCGTAGCTTGCCGGATGTCCGTTAAGGGGTTACCGTGGACCCTGAATCGATACACGCATGTATAAGTTGGGTTGCCGTGGTTACTTTCCACTCTTAGCTCTATAATGTCGTAGGCTACGGGGTATGGAACACCCCCTATGATGGTAGTCTTGGGGTATTTTACGGGGAAGTATTGTATGGCAGTTCCGTTCGCTTCGTACATGTAGTCGCCGAAGAGATGGGGTTCCGGGTCTTGCTCGCCGTGGAGACCCTGGAATTGTTTTTTTTGTTTATAAATTGTTGTTTTTTTTTCAGAGTTTTCCCCCTCTTTTACTCAAGTGTTCACTTACGCATATTAGAACGTTTAAGAACGTTTAAAAGTGTTAAAATAATATACAAGGTGATCATAATATCTATACCATCTCAAACGGGTTTTATCTATAAATAAAAAAAAGAATATTAGTAGAAAATCTGTTTATTTCTTAACTTTTTTAATTAGCTGTTTATCTTTGTAAATAATTATTCAAGAAGTTCTGCATAGTGCTTTTTTTAAAATGACGTTTATAAAAAAGTCGTCGATCAAACTTTATTGCCAATTGGGTGTAGAAAAATCCCTTTTTGGAAAATAAATACTATGAAAATCCGTGTATAATAAAAATCTCACATAGGTATACTAAGATGCAATAAATAATGGATAATCATCATCATCATCAACAACCTGTAGAAGTCCACTGCTGGACATAGGCCTCCCCCAAAGAGTTCCACGACGAACGGTCTTGAGCCCTTTCCATCCACCGACTTCCCGCAACCTTTAGAATGTCATCGGTCCATCGGGTGGGGGGCCTTCCAACACTGCGTCGCCCGGTTCGTGGTCGCCATTCGAGAACCTTTACTCCCCAACGGTTATCGGTTCTGCGAGCTATATGGCCTGCCCACTGCCACTTCAACTTGCTAATTCTGAGAGCTATGTCGGTGACCTTCGTTCTTCTACGGATTTCCTCATTTCGGATCTTATCACGTAGTGAAACTCCGAGCATAGCTCTCTCCATAGCACGCTGCGCGACTTTGAGCTTGTATATGAGGCCTATAGTTAACGACCAAGTCTCAGTGCCATAAGTCATCACTGGCAACACGCACTGATTGTAGACTTTCGTCTTGAGGCTCTGCGGTATCTGCGACGAGAAGATGTGACGAAGTTTCCCAAACGCTGCCCATCCGAGTTGGATTCGTCGGTTGACCTCTTTGTCGAAGTTGGACCTACCTAGTTGAATCGTCTGACCCAAATAGACATAGTGGTCTACAACTTGAATGGTATCGTTCCCAACTTGTACCGGCATGGGTGCAACATGAGCATTGGACATGATATTAGTCTTGCCCATGTTCATTTTAAGACCCACCTGTTGAGAAACGTTACTGAGGTCTCTGAGCATTGCGCCAAGGTCCTCCAGCGATTCTGCCATTATGACTATATCATCGGCGAATCGAAGGTGAGTGATGTATTCGCCATTGATGTTGATGCCATGTCCTTCCCAGTGCAGAAGCTTAAAAACATCCTCCAATGCAGAGGTGAACAGTTTCGGAGAAATAACGTCTCCCTGTCTCACCCCTTTTTGCAATTGGATAGGATTTGTGCTCTGGTCCTGGAGTCGGATAGACATGGTGGCCTTGCTGTACAAACACTTCAACACTTCGATATACCGGTAGTCGATCTGGCACCGCTGTAGTGACCGTAACACTGCCCAGGTCTCGACTGAATCGAAGGCTTTCTCGTAGTCCACAAACGCTAGACATAATGGCCGATTATACTCTTCGGTCTTCTGTATAATCTGCCGAAGCGTGTGGATGTGGTCTACGGTACTAAAGCCTTTGCGGAACCCGGCTTGTTCGGGAGGCTGGAAGTCGTCAAACCTACGGGCGAGCCGGTTAGTGACAACTCTCGAAAACAGCTTATAGACATGGCTCAGCAGCGAGATGGGCCTATAATTCTTCAAGAGGGTGTTGTCACCTTTCTTGAAAAACAGTACCACCACGCTCCTGTTCCACGCCTCAGGCGTTGTACCTTCGAGGATGACGGAATTAAATAGCTTCTGAAGGACTTTAAGTATCGGTGTTCCACCCGCTTTCAGAAGCTCTGACGTTATTCCGTCCTCCCCCGGTGCCTTATTGTTCTTAAGCTGTTTGAGGGCCGTCCGGATCTCGTATAGGCTGACGTCCGGGATGTCTTCGGTATAGTGCCGGGTCAGACGGGCTCTTGCATCGCTTGCCGTGCTTGGAGCAGGACTTTGCGATGAGGTGTACAGTTGTCCATAGAACTTCTCGAGCTCTCGTAAAATCTCAGGCTTCGACGAGACGATATTGCCGCTATCGGTCTTCAGTTTCGTCAACTGACTTTGTCCAATAGACAGATCTTTTGCGAACACTTTCGAGCCTTTATTGCGCTCTATGGCGCGTTTAATACAAGCTGTATTAAAAAGGCGCAAATCGTGTCGCATGGACTTAGAGATCTGCCTATTGAGCACGCCGTATTTCGACCTGTCCACTGAAGAATGCAGTCTCATTTCGTTTCGCTCAACCATGAGTTTTAGAGTGTGCTCAGAGAGTTTCTGGGTTCTATTTTTACGGTGGGTCTTAAAGAACTCCGACCCAACCGCTTGGATAGTTTCCACTAGCCCGTTGTTCAGCTCGTCCACTGTTTCGCATTCAGCCAGGCTTTGGAAGCGATTTTGGAGTTCTAACTGAAAGCTCTCGGGGTTTTGAATTTGGACAGGACTTGGGCGAAGAGTAGATTTCATCAGACGAGACCTTTCCAGCTTAATGTTGATATTCAATGAGCCTCTAACCATACGGTGATCACTGCCGGTTTTGACCCTGTTGATCACAGAGACGTCATTGAATATTTGCTTCTTGGTCGTCATGATGAAATCTATCTCGCTTTTATAACCGCCGGGGTGCAGCCACGTCCATTTTCTGGACGATCGCTTCTTGAAGAAAGAGTTCATCGCAAAGAGTCCCTCCTTCTCCATGAAGTCGACCAAACGCTGACCCCTTTGGTTTCGCTGTCCAAATCCAAATTGCCCCACTTTCAGTTCATCGCCGTTCCTCGTGCCTAGCCGCGCGTTGAAGTCCCCCATCACAACTGTAAAGTGTGTTTTCGAGGCATGCATGGCATTTGAAATGTCATCATACATAGCCTCCACTTCATCGTCTGAGCGTTTTGAGTGTGGGGCGTATACCTGTATGACCTTCAGCGAATACCGTTCGGTGATTCTGAGTATAAGGTATGCCACCCTGCTCGAAACGCTCACTATCTTTACAATATTGTTGACGAGGGACTTATGGACGAGAAACCCGATACCGTGTTGGGATAGCTGATCTCCCTCCCGGTAGTAGAATAAGTTGCCGGAATTCAGGATTATCGTGTCCTCCCCCTCTCTTCGGACTTCTGATAATCCTATGATATCCCAGCGCAACTTACTTACTACTTCTTCCAGCTCAATCAACTTCTCGTCGGTCCTCAACGTCCGTGCGTTGAAAGTTACCAGGTCCAGGGTTCGTGGGGTTTGGTAGCTGGGCCTCTGCCGGGGATTCTTAGCACCCCCTGCTCCGCCGTTACCGTGGCTGCTACCAGTGCCAGGAATAGCGGAGCTGCCGGGGACTGGGGGCCGTCTTTTCTTTGTGCCTATCATATGGGGGGGGGGGTTGGACCATAACCCACCACGCTGGTCCAGTGCGGGTTGGTGGGTGGGACGACAGAGCCTCGTTCGCTGAACGGCAGGGTGTACCACGAGCCGGTGAGGTTGGCTTGGGTTCCGTAAGTTGTTAATGGAACCCCTTACACCCCCTTACACCTATAATGGATAATAAACTCACATAAACGGAGAAATTCTTCGGCGCAGATTCGATCTTGCCCTCGACGGCGAGCAGTCGCGACATGTGTTCTAGCGAGAATCCTGTCACCTCTATTATCGCGTAGGTTCGCACCACTGGAATAGGAGACATTTTGAATTTAATTATTTTTTAATCGTGAAAGATAACTATGGATGAGAAAACTGAAAACGGAGTTGTTAAATAGGTAATTGACGGCGTTCGGCTCATACTTTTCACAGGAAATTACTCTTGGTTAAGAACTTACCATGTAACTAGGGAACCTTTGTAGTTCCGCGCATTAAACCTCATCATCATCATCATCATCAGCCTGATGAAGTCCACTGCTGAACATAGGCCTCCCCCAAAGAGTTCCATGACGAACGGTCTTGAGCCTTTTCCATCCACCGACTTCCCGCAACCTTAACAATGTCGTCGGTCCATCGGGTGGGGGGCCTTCCAACACTGCGTCGTCCGGTTCGTGGTCGCCACTCGAGAACCTTTGTTCCCCAACGGTTGTCGGTTCTGCGAGCTATATGGCCGGCCCACTGCCACTTCAACCTGCTAATTCTGAAAGCTATGTCGGTAACCTTGGTTCTTCCACGGATTTCCAAATTTCGGATTTTATCACGCAGTGAAACTCCGAGCATAGCTCTCTCCATAGCCCGTTGGGCGACTTTGAGCTTGTGTATAAGGCCAATAGTTAGCGACCAAGTCTCAGTGCCATATGTCATCACTGGCAACACGCACTGATTGTAGACTTTCGTCTTGAGGCTCTGCGGTATCTGCGACGAACCTCATCATACTACCCAGAACTTAGTGAACTGAGTCAATTAGCCAGAACTCAGTCACCCAAGTATCTAGAACTTAGCCATTCAAGTATCCAGAATTCATTCAGTCAACCAAATATCACCAACTCAGTCACCAAAGTACCCAGTGAACACAATGAACTGACCTGAGTAGCCATAAATCAGTTACCCGAGTAGCCAGAACTCAGTTAACAAAGTATCCAGAGCTCAGTTACCCAAGTAAAGAACTCAGTTACCCGAGTAAAGAACTCAGTTACCCAAGTATCCAGAACTCAGTTACCCAAGTATCCAGAACTCAGTTACCCAAGTAAAGAACTCAATTACCCGAGTAAAGAACTCAGTTACCCAAGTAACCGTAACTCAGTGCACTTACCCAAGTATCCAGGGAATCCTTGGAAGGCCCAGCACTCGGCCGGCATGGCACCCGGCGTGAGCGCGTACCGCGGCGACGTATACACCCACCACACGGGCAGCCCCAAGATGGAGTACTGCTTCGTCTTGATCTGGTAGAGCTCCGTGCATTTCGTTGAGATTACTTGTCCGCCTGGAAAATACAAAATTAAATTAATACATGATTTTTTAACTTAATATCTATTCATATTCATATTCATATTCATATTCATTTATTGCCAACATGTACATGGATACGGCTTAGGTGTAAGGGTAGCTTAAGTAAGTACATGTACCCTGTAGGGCGCTGCAAATGTCTTGTTTTACATACATTTAGATAAAATTGGTAACTTATTCATTAAATGTCAAATAACAGTGTAGTGTAGACAGTCAAAAATAGCATTGGTTAAAAACGATTCAGGTTAAGCTAGGTATCTATTTATGATGTCGTCAGTCGTTTATTTATTATAAAAGCTATCAGATAGGAATTCTTCCACCGAGTAATAGCATTTATTTAAGAGTAGATTTTTTAATTTGTTATGGAATACGGAGTCTTTTAGCTCTTTTTTAATAATGTCAGGAATTTTATTGTAGATATTTATTGACCTAAATTCAGGACTTTTGTCGAGTATTTTTAGTTTTGAAAAAGGTAGTATTAACTGGTCCTTATTGCGTCTATTGTAGTTACTATTGTTTTCTTGTTTGGAGACAAAGAAATGTCTGTATTTTCTTACGAAGAGGCACATTTGTAATATGTAAATACAGGGTAATGTTAGAAGATTTTTTTCCTTGAAATGTGGCTTACAGCTTTGTCTTTGTCCAATATTTACTAGTATTCTAATAAGTTTTTTCTGTTTTATAAATATATTATATATATTTCTATTAGGCGTCTCATCCCCAAGGTAAAGCAAGAAGCTAGCCGTTCGTCGTGGTAATTTAGGAGGAGGCCATTTAAGTGGCCAGTGATGAAAGCTGTGAAATCTGTTAAAATCTGCTGGTCAGTGATGAAAGATGTAGATGTTTGTGATTCAATCACGTCGTAACGGCTGAACCGATTTTGTTGAATCTTGGAATAGATAAACTTCGTTACCTAGAATAGCATATAGGCTACTTTGTAGGTGCCACGCGAGCGAAGCCGCGAGCGGAAGCTAGTCCCCAATAAAGTAAGAAGCCAGCGGATACCGTTCGTCGTGGTAATTTAGGAGGAGGCCAATTAAGTGGCCAGTGATGAAAGCTGTTAATATATAAAACTTGCTGACAGAAGTCGATCATCGGAAAGTTCATTTATTTATCTACTAACGTTCATAGGCTACGGTTACCACATACCTACAAGTGGGTCGTAGGCTTGATTCCCACCTTAGTCGTCAAAAAAAAAGATAATAACATACCTGCAGACTCCAACGCATAATCCACCAGCCCGGTCTTGTCAGCATCATACACATTCAGCATGCCCGCCACCACTCTCTTCACAGCCTCTATATCCATTCCGGGGCCCGAATGATGTACTTCCACCTCTCTGATGTAAAGCTTCAACCTTTCTGAAAGAATCTCCATCTGTTTCTTTTCAAATACCGACATGTACTCTTGGATAAGACGGCGGATCGCGTCCTCGTTCATATCAGGTTTCCAAGTTGAAATCAACCGCTCGTGGACTTGTTGACTTAGAACTTGCAGCTGTTCACTAGTCATATAGTACTTGTCGAAGTAACTCTTTAATTTATCTGCTAAAACCTCAGTATTTTCAGTGTTGAACACTTGGATCAGATTTTGTTGGAGATACTTAAGGGAGTACTGCTCAATCTGTGCTTCAAGATTGTCGATCTTGGATAGCTTCTGGTCGAAGAATTTGAGCCGACTGTCGACATTAACTGCCCAGTCTTCTAGAGCCGCCATGCGCTTCGTCAAGTCCGGGTCTTGCACAATCTGAGGCGATTTGTAAGTGTCTACCAACACTGGTTTTTCTTTGTAGATTGGGACTTGAGGCAGTTCGATGTATTCAGAGAAGTTGTAACCTGAAAAAAAGAAATGGATAGTTAGTTTCGCTGTTCAGGCTCTGTCCTTCCCACATAATTCTGTAAAGAGATTATTTGAACGTACAGGGAAGGACAGAGTTATATAATTAAACAATTATAGAATGCAACAACTCACCTAAAAGTGTAGCGTCCAGTACGTCCACTTTCTTATAGGTGATGTTTCCTCTATCCTTTCCCAACGTTTAGCCTGCTCTTACACGAGGCAACCAAAAGACCACTCTGCAATCAATGCGAAACTTGAGTCGAGTTTTAGTCGAGTTTTGGTTACCCCGCGTGAGAATTGGCTGCTTTATAAAAATCATGTGCTAGGGAAGAATTATTGTGGGAATAAAAGACTGATTGCATAGAAAATTATTATTATTAGCCCAGAATTAGAAAACAAATAGGGAAATGCATGTTGAACATAATTTCAAGATCTTTAAGATATTTCTATACTCATAAAACTAAATCATAGAATAGAATATTAAATTTAATAAAGCTGTCAGCAGTTGCAGTATTGTGACATTGACACAAAGTAATATACAAGTATGTAATAAAAATCAATTTAGTACATATTGATAATTGAAAATGTACTAATTTCGTCGTAAGCATTTAAATTAAAGCTTCAAAACAGACACCAACCAAACAACTAATAATTGGAATTTTTGACTAGGTCTAAGGAGGGTAATCAGAGGCACGTCCAAACATTTGGCGCATGCCTATTTTACAGTAGTGAGTATTCCCATCAACCCATCGCCGCTTATAAGAATACTTGTTTGTTTAGAATAAATGTATGGACGTGCCTCTGATTACCCCCTTAGACATCTTCAAGGACGAATGTGGACGATGTCCTCCATGCTTGAAGATAATAGTAACGAGCCTAATTTGTTTTATGACTAGGTGTTAGTCTTTTTAATGACACAAATATTTTAATTTACCTATCATTATTTTCGAAATAAGCAACAAATAAAATATAAAGCTATGGCCACGTCATGTTTCTCTTAGGTACACAAGTAAAATCTAAGCAACATAATATTGTGATGATTAAATTAGAATTAAATCTATTATATATATTTATAACAGAAATTAAATATTGCTGAATGTAAAATTACACAATTGACATAAAAAATAGAGACATAATCATTTAGCATCTGCTTAGTTAAATATTTGTACTCAAGAATGATACGATTTTAAATCACATAAAAACTAACTTAACTTATCCTTAGCCCCCTTCTTATAACTTAAAGAACGCGCGAATACCATTTTATAGAGAGTGTAGTAGAAGAATAGTATTTTGATATAACACACAGGCTGCTGTCAACTTGATTTGCCTTAGAATTTAATTAAAAAATTGGTACAAGTACTCTAAGAGCACATGAAATTATTAATTTGTTTCAACATATTATCCAAATTCTCCCGATACAATCTCTTGCGAGAGATCTTTTGATGTTGAGGTAACTGAACTTAAACGAACACATTGAGTTCCAATATAAAATGAATAAAAAAATGCCTTTCGCTGCGTTTTGTGACAAGGACTTTTATGCTATTTTTATTGTGCAACGTTGTTATTATTTACTAGCTTGCGCCCTCGCGTGTACCTAGATAAAAAGCCTATTGCTATTCTAGGTAAAGAACTATCAATTCCAAGTTTCATCGAAATCAATTGAGTCGTTATAGTGTGATTGAACCACAATTATCCAAACATACAAACAACCTGACAAACTTTAGCATTTATAGTAGGATTATTTCTAGATGCTATTATAAATATAAAGACGGTAGGGAGGACTTACCTATTTTTTGAATAAGGAGTCAACCTCTGTTGATTAATTGGTATGAGCCTTTCATATACTCTCAAATATATTTTACAGATTATTTTTTATAATTTGTAATGAATACAGCGCGTTCTTTTTACCTTACCTAAATCTATTTTATAAAATAAAGTACAAGTTACTATAATTATAAAATTGCATTTATAAATGAAACAATTATTATAAAAAATAATCTTTAAAATAAATGTTTAATCTAGACCGCAAATCTAAGTAAGTACATGTCATTATACTTACTTAAATATATTGTTGTATGATTTTAAATAAAATAAACAAACAAAATTGCAAATAAACCAACAAAATGGTACAAATAATGTTTTGCTTACTTGCAGGGAACTTTTGTGTTCGATGAGTATTTCAGTAAGTTAGTCATATTTTGTAAATATTTGCCTTGAGTAAATATTACTTACCTAAGTAATATTAAGTAAGTTATATTTACTCAAGTCAAGGCGGATCTAGGCCCGTATTCATAATAAATTGCTCTCAAACATGAGAGCTATCTTATGTGCGCACTGCGTACTAATTTTAAGTACCAACTTTAAATTTCTAATATAAAAATGTATGTTTCCTGATCCTCCTGTTTAAATACACCTTAGACTCTCTTTCATGAGAAAGTGTTATTTATTTTAATTCGGAACTATAGTTCTTTGATTTTGGGAAGTAAAATGTATCACACAATATTATTCACTGGGCTACAAGTAAGTGTCTTAGAAAAGTACCAAATAGGATTCTATCGATTGACATACTATAGATTTTCCTTCAGTCAATTGACAACGCTTGATAAAAACAATTAGGCATAACAAATTGACTGTCCTAATGGAGAATCCCAAACCAATAGGGGAATTAAAACTAGGACGGATATTATGTCAATCAATAGACGAGAGCATCAAATGATACCTCGCCACAACCGCCTCATCTCTTCGAAGCAACTTTCCGCAACCACCTTCATATAATCAGACGCATCAACCATTCTGTTCTGCACAATATCTTTGTATTCGTGGTACGTTTTCTGCACTTCGGGTAAGTTCTCTCTTATGTCCGGCAAAGTGATGTTTATATCTGGCATGGTAAGGTTGATTTTCGGGAAAATGTTCAAATCGGCGAGTGTTATGTTTGGTATTGGTAATTTGTTGGTAAATTCGGTAAGGTCAAGTTGGAAGTCGGTGAAGTTTGGTACGATCATGTGGTCCCAATTTTCGTAGGTGTAGTGCGCTGTAAGGAATGGTTATTTTCTATATAACTATGTCATAGCTCAATGACATTTTCTACACTCACCGGTAGAAAATGTAGCCTAAAACTAAAAGTTAAAAAAAAAAAATGCTATACCGAATATCTACTGGTTATGCTAATAAAACCATTTAAACGTAAAATTATTGACGAATTAGACTAAAACCTTTATATTCTACCTAAATTATTTATTTTTCGAATTCGCGATAAGCGTTTGGGCCACATTTTCTGCCAGTGAGTCTACTTACCTCCATGGTTACGGGAACCAATACATATGTATATGGATATCAGAGTATAAAAATATCTGTCAAAAATCTGATCTGTGAGCCGTGTTGGCCTAGTGGTAAGGTGCGTCGACTTTCGATGCAAAAGTCGTGGGTCTGAATCCCGATTGAGAACAAATGGATTTTTCTGGTCTTAATATTGAGCCTCTACGACGCACACTTTAATCCTATCTCTACACTGATTCTTTCACCGACGGTCATAGGCCCTTCCCTTTTCAGGGCCGCCAAAGACCAAGAAAGAATCAGTGACAAGCCAAGCAAGTAACACATGCTCAAAACGGTGAAGGAAAACAACGCGAGGAATGCTCGTAAGCGGCGATGGGCTTGCAACATTACACGTATGGAATGCGAGTAAGTGTCAAGTGCGAGTCGGTACGAAGCACGTTACTCGGACGCAAATATCTCTTGCGTAACTACTATACTTGCGAGGTACTCTCATCGTGAGTATTCGTGAAACCGGTCGAGGCGAGTCCAGCTACTATCATGCTACACAGAGGCAGTAGCTGTCACTGTCAGGTCAGCTTCTGTGGCGAGGAACTCGCATATAGTTCCTTGTTAGTTATTGAATAGCTCTTTGTCGAGTGATTATTACTTACATCCATAACCAACAGCGGGCAGCAGGAGAAGCAGAAGCCAGGGCCACCAGCGACGCTTCGCTGCGGTAACTGCAGGGCGTCTTACATAGGCCTCCGTTTGGGCAATGTGGTTCGGGGTTATCTGTAAAAGAACAATTAATGTAAGTTCAACATTCGGGCAATCACTTTTTGGTGGAATGTTTTGGTGGAGACCTTTGAGGGAGGAGTTGGCCAACTCAATAAATGTAAACCGCCTTGATGTGGGTTTGTTTCAGAGCGTGTTAGCGGCGTCTTCTGTTGCCGCTATTGCGCTCTACAAATCTACGTTCAGGTTGCTGCAGGATGTATAGTGTATTTATTGTTTATATGAGATCTCTATGCGACTGACATAGTTGCTGCGCAACACAAAGTCCCTAAATGAAAAAAAAATGAATAAAAAAAAACATTCGGGCAGAGCTATGCTGAGTATCACGCAACAAAGTCAAGTCTTAACTTTATTATTTTGTTCGTAGATCAATGAATGTTCGTATTTTTAGCGGATCGTAGCTTATTTCAGATGCCCATGATGATCAGACACTTGAAGATGTCAGAGGCATTCCCAAACATTTGGCACATGCCCACATCGTGCAGTAGTGAGTATTCTATACGTGACAGGCTGCAAGCCTATCCATCACCGTTTTAAACACGTGGTAATGCGCACTGAATTTTATTACTTGACTCATTTGTGCATGACCTGTAAGTCGGATCTTTGGATCGTAAGTCGGGGAGCTTGCCACTAGGCCCACACGGCTTATCTCAACTGTGCAATAATGCTTTAGTGCTTACTGGCTCATCGCAGGAACTGTGCAATAATGCTTTAGTGCTTACTGGCTCATCGCAGGAACTGTGCAATAATGCTTTAGTGCTTACTGGCTCAGCGCAGGAACTATGCAATAATGCTTTAGTGCTTACTGGCTCATCGCAACTGTGCAATAATACTTTAGTGTTTACTGGCTCATCACAGGAACTGTGCAATAATGCTTAGTGCTTACTGGCTCAACGCAGGAACTGTGCAATAATGCTTTAGTGTTTACTGGCTCATAGCACGAACTGTGCAATAATGCTTTAGTGATTACTGGCTCATCGCACGAACTGTGCAATAATGCTTTAGTGTTTACTGGCTCATCGCACAAACTGTGTAATAATGCGTGCTTACTGTCTCAGTGACCGTTGTTATAGTGGTGGTGACCATCTTCTTGATGAGGGTATAGAACCAGATGAAGGGGGCCGCAGCCACGGTTGCCGTCCGAGATACAATGTTCACTGGAAACAAAAAAATACGGTGTAAAGTCTTGAACTTATTTTACAAAAAATTTAGTAGTTGGTCAGTTTGTTGGTTGATTTTTCCTACTTTCACTCAATATTAAAGACTATACACACTTTAGAGCAACACAGAGCCAATATCAGGATGAGTGTTGCCAACTCGACTAAATTATTTTTTTTTCTCTCATTTTTCCTCCATGAAGAAAAATCTTGCTAGCGACACTGGCCTTGAATTGCCTCTCATTTGCAGGGAGCGTAGGTAATTTTAATCATCTAGTATGAATAAATAAATAACACCCAACAGTCACATATATGGTCCTTGCTCTAAACTAAGATTCCCTGTGTCATGGGTATCAGAAACTACGAGTACCATGGTACCACAACACCCAGTCCCGGAACTAATATTTGCAGATTATGCAAACATTTGTCCCGCAGCGGAATCGAACCCGCACTCCTCGCGTCTCAGCCGGGCACCCGCTACGCCACGGAGGTCGTCTTTAGGAGGACTATAATCATCATCATTTCAGCCGTAGGACGTCCACTGCTGAACATGGCCTCCCCCGCAGATTCTAGAGCGAATTTCTATCATGCATGTCCTCATGGATTTCCCCAAACTCACCACGGTGGGCGTGCGGGTTGGCGAGCACAGTTAAAGCTATATTTGTGAAAATAAGGGAAGCTGCTGCCCATACCCTAGCTTTTTAAACCTTAGTCGCCTCTTACGACATCCACGGTAGATTATGGGGCCTATTTTTCAGCCGGAGGACTATTGATGTAAAGAAGTACCTTTAGGTCGTCGGTCTGTGTAAGGGTAACGGTGGGAGGGTCCCACCACCTGCCTGTAAGCGTTGCTGGTAGCTGTCGTGACAGCCGTGATGACAGTCATCAGCATCCTGGTGATCCACCACCGCTGCTCCGGGTATATGGCTTCGTTGTGGTAGTAAGCACTCTCGTCATCCGAGCTGTCTAGAGACTGGAAAATAAAATAAACTTGCATCATTTCTAATTCTTTTGAAACATAAAATAAAGTGAGTTTTTTTAATACCCTACAGTCGAGTCAGCGAGTAGCAGCAGTTATTCGGTAACGGTCAACAATCACCGAATTAGATTTGCATAATAGCGGGACCACTATATACTTATTAAAAAACCTTGAAGCTGTGCATTCAATTGGCCGATGAACGGGACAAATTATTTTGTAAATTAACGAAATAAAGAAGAAAGGAAGAAAATACATTTATTTTGGTCACACACAAGAACAGCTTAAGCTAATAAGATAAAACAGACACTACAGGGTACAAAGAGGTAAGAAACAGAAACAAACAAAAGTAGATAGGTAATAGGTAGTGACAGAACTAGGGTACTCATTAGTCCGAGCTGAGGTGCATGCGTGAGCCAAAAAAGGTCCCATCTCAGCTTTAATGCCACCAAATTAATTACCACTGTTAGCTTACTCAAATGTAGAGTAAGCAGCGATCAACGCGTTAAGAATATTGTGGGAGATGCAAGCTCCTAAAATGAATTGCCTATGAACAGTGAAAATGGTATCGATTCTTAGTTAGACAACGCCAAGATTATCACCGTCCTTGTTATTTCTATTCGTTGGATAAGGACGGCAATATTTGGGCATACATTCGATTTGCGAATGTAGCGTGTTCGTGGTCCAGGCGGTGACAGCGAGCCGGTCCAACCTAGTCCACGACCGTTCGTGGCAGTGGGCCGGTCCACGTTGTCCGCGACCGGTGTTGAAAGAACCAGCGTGGACAGTTTGTACTCCTAGTGTACCGCTTGCGAAGCGTGCTCGTGGTTCAGGCGGAGGTGGCAGCGAGCCGGTTCACCTCGCCAGCGACGGGTGGTGAATGAACCAGCGTGGACAGTTCGTACTCACAGTGTACCGCTTGCGAAGCGTGCTCGTGGTCCAGGCGGAGGTGGCAGCGAGCCGGTTCACCTCGCCAGCGACGGGTGGTGAATGAACCAGCGTGGACAGTTCGTACTCACAGTGTACCGCTTGCGAAGCGTGCTCGTGGTCCAGGCGGAGGTGGCAGCGAGCCGGTTCACCTCGCCAGCGACGGGTGGTGAATGAACCAGCGTGGACAGTTCGTACTCACAGTGTACCGCTTGCGAAGCGTGCTCGTGGTCCAGGCGGAGGTGGCAGCGAGCCGGTTCACCTCGTCCGCGATCGGTGGTGAAAGAAGCAGCATGGACAGTTCGTACTCACAGTGTAACGCTTGCGAAGTGTGCTCGTGGTCCAGGCGGAGGTGGCAGCGAGCCGGTCCACGTCGTCCGCGACCGGTGGTGAAAGAAACAGCATGGGCAGTTCGTATCACATTATAACGCTTGCGAAGCGTGCTCGTGGTCCAGGCAGAGGTGGCAGCGAGCCGGTTCACCTCGTCCGCGATCGGTGGTGAAAGAAGCAGCATGGACAGTTCGTACTCACAGTGTAACGCTTGCGAAGCGTGCTCGTGGTACAGGCGGAGGTGGCAGCGAGCCGGTCCACGTCGTCCGCGACCGGTGGTGAAAGAAACAGCATGGGCAGTTCGTATCACATTATAACGCTTGCGAAGCGTGCTCGTGGTCCAGGCGGAGGTGGCAGCGAGCCGGTTCACCTCGTCCGCGATCGGTGGTGAAAGAACCAGCATGGGCAGTTCGTACTCACAGTGTAACGCTTGCGAAGCGTGCTCGTGGTCCAGGCGGAGGTGGCAGCGAGCCGGTTCACCTCGTCCGCGATCGGTGGTGAAAGAAGCAGCATGGACAGTTCGTACTCACAGTGTAACGCTTGCGAAGCGTGCTCGTGGTCCAGGCGGAGGTGGCAGCGAGCCGGTTCACCTCGTCCGCGATCGGTGGTGAAAGAACCAGCATGGGCAGTTCGTACTCACAGTGTAACGCTTGCGAAGCGTGCTCGTGGTCCAGGCGGAGGTGGCAGCGAGCCGGTTCACCTCGTCCGCGATCGGTGGTGAAAGAAGCAGCATGGACAGTTCGTACTCACAGTGTAACGCTTGCGAAGCGTGCTCGTGGTCCAGGCGGAGGTGGCAGCGAGCCGGTTCACCTCGTCCGCGATCGGTGGTGAAAGAACCAGCATGGGCAGTTCGTACTCACAGTGTAACGCTTGCGAAGCGTGCTCGTGGTCCAGGCGGAGGTGGCAGCGAGCCGGTCCACCTCGTCCGCGCTGACGTTCGGCCCCTGGACGCGGAACTGCGTCAGCGACCGCCGGGACATGTTCGGCATCGCGACCTGCCCCGGGGCGAGCTCCACGCGGTCCTTCGAGAGCGGCGAGTACGTGTAGTCCGTTTTCGGGTATTTGCTGTGGAAAAAATTGTATGTTATGAAACTGGTATATGACCAATCTGATAGTAAACAAAGACTATATATAAAAAAGAATAGGCGACTGTTATCCCCAAGCATGGAAGCATCCTCTCAGATTTGCGGTTGATCAGATCCAGGGGGTCTGACTAATAGAATACAGAAAAAGATGTATTCTGTATTGGCTATATCTGACTGACAAAATACAGCAAGAGATGTTTCTGTGATTTTTTAGTTTTTGATCAAAATACTTGAGGCCCGTAGTAGATAATAGTTATAATATTAGAACCGTACCTGACTATCGATGTAAACTTGAGTCCGTCACACATGACTGAACAACAAATTACGCGGAACAACACTTGAATTAAACACTTTGCCTCCAATTCATAATCAGTCACTAATTTTATCGGATCGATAACTCTCACCTTGTCCTTTTCTAACAGTTAACAAAAGAAAGAGGCGGACATACTTTTAAAAGTTATTGAGTGATTATGAATAAGGAGGTTTGCTTTTAAATCGTCAAATTTTCTGTACCTACAATCTACGTATGTGTTCACTTTAGTCTGTTAATTAATTTCACTTCACTAGCATACATTTTAGAAGATAGTTTGCAGGGCCATCGTATCTCCACTTAGTCATTGATCTAACGCTTGGTGACCAGGAAAGATCCAGTCACAAGAACAATCAATAGTATCCTTGTTACAAATACGTCTTCCAGAAGGGAATTTATCACAACAGTTTAACGAATTCACTCAATAACTCTCGACTATGGTTGATTTGTTGTATTCAGTTGTCGTGACAGTGAAGGATAAGCGAAAAATAACATCGTATTAAATTTGAGCTAGTCTTTCACGGTTTACTAAATCACGTATACTAAGAAAGCTCTCCAAATTAAATCAAGACCATCATTTGCGTACTTTCCGCATTTGTAAATAGAGGCTAAGCCAATACAGCTAAAGTTCGTCAACAAATGAACAGGCAGTTCCAACTTTCAACGGCTATTAGCCTGAGAATATTTTTTTTATAAAATCTGGCTCCATAACCTAAAGCTATATAGTAAGGGCTATGCTTCTGAAAGACCAGAGACAAGAAAACATCAAGTTTTTTTTTATTTCCTACGTACAGTTCGCCTGCTCTAATATGTATCCCTTTTATAATTTACAAATGTTGCCACAGTACTGAATATTAAGATGCAAGTACACTGTAAAACTCAAAAACTTTGCACCTAGCCATCAACTTGTGCCAATTTCAACTGTACTGTGAATGATAGATAGAAATCATTTATTCACCTACCGTGTTCATTTATATCGTAGCGTCATTTCAAAAATTAAAGAACGTAAACATCTTAGTGCAGGCGACTGTACGTAAATAGTTATAAGTGGTTACGCACGCCCACTCAATGAAAAATGAGTTAACATTTTCAGTCAACCGTTAGTCTTCTTCCACCTCTAGAAAATAAGTAAGCACTCACTACACTCTGACAAACACTTCCGAAACAGTCCAAAACACGATTAAGTTATTCCTCAGTGCAAAGGACTTAGCTTTCGAGCCCACATTGGTTTTTTGTAGTTTCAACACCCGATAGTAATTTAAATTAGAACATGCTGCCTCTAGCTGTGCAGTTGGCATTTGACTGAGCTTCGCGATGCAAATATAGACCTAATTGTCTATTTGTTGTCATCGTTCTAGCACTGTCTTGTTTTAAGAACACGGTAGTTGCAGTTAAGAAGACGATTTTCATACAAAAGATTATATTCATGCGAAAGATTGTGAGGATGTTTGTGGCTCAGTTACGCCGTAACGGCTCGACTAAAACTTGGAACAGATATATTTCTTTACCTAGAATAGCATATAGGCTTTTTACCTAGGTACCACGCGAGCGAAGCCGCAGGCTAGTTTAACATAAAACAGTAACTGTCACACTGACAGGCAGACAACGCAGAGCCTAAGCCGTTGGTCCTAGGGACTTGAAATTTGACTTGAATTCCTAGGGTGTTACCCTTTTAGTGTGTAGGGTTGCACTAAGGAACCACTAAGAGAGGTGCAGCGGGGGTTGAACATGAAAAAACTGGACGCGCACAATTTCGCGGGGGCTTTCGCTAGTAACAAATATATAGAATGCTAGGTACTTCTAGGGTAAGACGCGAACAGGCGTAATCTCAAATAGATTAACGATACCAAATGTATCTTGTGATTTCAATCAATAAAGACAAGTTTGCTAAAACTGATTGCAAAATGTAGTATAAATTTTACCTTAGCGTAAAACTTCCTTCAACAGTTTCCACTTCCGTAAGTGTCGTAATATTCTCCATGATATAAATTAAAATGTCAACAATAAAATAAAATTAAAACACAATAAACATTCAAATTAACAATAAATATAGACAACGATTAAAATTCAAATTATAAAACACATTTCATTAGCCGTCAGCGGTTGTGGCTAACAGGCCGGTTTTTATGAAGTACCCTCTATAAGAACACTCAATTAGAAACTGTAATTTGACATCTATAACGTTCCATTTCACCTGTTTCTTTGGACTTTTAAGCGGCTTTTATCTGCATAAAGTTGGTGCTTCAATTCATTCATTTTTTTAAGTCGCGAGTTCCGTTCGAGGCCAACTACTATTTTAATATTATAAATGCAAAAATGTCAGTCGGTGTATCTTATATCTGACTGAAGGCTAAAGTAGCTATCATCATCATCATCACGAAAAGTAAGATTTCATTATACTTTTCACCAACAGGTAGGTAAGGCACCGCCGAAGTAGTACTCACTTCCAATACTCGCCAGCCATCTTGTACAACCTCGACGGCAGATGGTCGTTGTTGGGGTTCACGTTGAGAAGCACGCTGGTGTCCGCCAGCGCCTGTTCCGCGAACGAGCTGTCTGTTGAGCAGATCGATGCTGCTGGGCTGCCGAAGCGCTTCGACCTTGGTAGAAGAAGTCACTTTTAAATGAGAATTATAATACCCGTATTTTTTCGGACATCTTCTCAGCATCGAGCCCAGGAACATCTCAAAGAATTTCGGTCAGGATGAGCAGTGGCTCGGTGGATTAATTGGTGGATATTGCATATTGTGCTGGATTTTTTGAGTATACATTGGTCCACACAAGATCCGTATTCGACACTTTAAGGTTCCAAATGCCATAGTTTTAAGACGTGTTCAAACAACGTGCGATACGTCATCTGAAATTATTTTCAATATTATCCTTACAACTTTAGTTTGACATTTGAGAGCGTTCGATATAACTCAAAGATATAGCAAGCCCCTAAAAGCCAAACTAAAATTGGCTTTATTCTGTAGTCGTAAGGATCATATTGAAATTCATTTTGACTGACATAACGCACGCCGTTTGAACACGGCTTTATAGAAAGAAAGAAAGAAAGAAAAACTATTTATTCGTCCCATAAGCACAAGTTCACTTTTTTATAGTGTGTGACAGCCCCCAAGTGCGGTGTGTGCCGGCTGCCAGATTAAGGCGGACGCTAATTCCCTACACCTACGCGTCTTTATGATAATGCATGGATTTTCAACACTGAAAACTGGAACTGGGCCAAGTGTGTTACTTTGTCTGCGTTCCACGTTATATAAACAAACCTATTTGGTGGAGCGATTGTGCATAACTTTTGTTTTGTTTTCTTTCATCGATTAGTTGCGTAATTTGCGACCTTGACTAAATTTATTGGACTTTTCGTTACGTGGCGTGGTTAACATAAAAAATGATATGCCAAGAATTAAAATAAAATTATTTTGCAATTCAGAATAGTCTAAGATTTAGAACAGTTATGCCATTGCTACGCACAAATGACATGCCAGCAACCCCTACGATTGACACGAAAGCAGTCATCTTACCAGCCATTGCGTAGCTTGCCACACGCATGTGGACAGTCTTATCGTCAAACAAGCAAATTTTCAGCCAAAAAAATAATTGACGATGAAAAACTTATATCAATGTCTGGCGAGGAAAAAAATATTTTCGACTAAAGATTCGGGTTCGATTCCCACGTATTCTGCAGTGGATCATTCTATGGCGTGCGTGTCACGAGTGTGGAGCCTGTCTACGGTATACTCGATCGCGCTACGTTCGTCGCGTTATTTTCGGTAGGCCGCGGTGAGCGGGCATCACAATTTGTGCAAATCCACTTAATTTTAGGGCTTTAATGATGCTATAATGAGCTGATCAGTTCGCAGTTCATATATTGATCTGATCTGTTACAGCACTGACGGACTGAATGTCGCAGCATTATTACGCGTTTTGACAGAGAACTGTCAAATCGTAAATCTAGTTTTTGCTAGACTGTAAGTAAAACCGTGTTCATACGACGTGCGATAAGTCATCTACAATGCATTTTAAAATGATCCTTATCTCGACTGGATAAAGCCAATTTAGAATTTGACATTTGAGGGCGTACGATACCGCAAGCCCCCTTAAAATTCAAACTCAAAATTTATTTTATCCAGTAGAAATAAGGATTATTTTGAAATACATTTAGACGACATATCGCACGCCGTAATAATGATGATATCATAATAGTTTCTGTTAGTAAATCAGCTTACCTGTCCTGAATCAAGTTGAATGACGTTTGTGACGGACTAAACGTGACGTCATCCAGCGCGCTGTAGCCGTGAGGCGAACTCGTCGACACCCGCTCATATTGGTTGTTGATATCGTTCTGCGGACAAGCATGACTCATTATTGATCGAGCGAGCGAAGCGATCGAAGATCCCTCAAGCACTTGTTAGAACATAACTTTCTAATTTTGATTCCGATCTGCGTGGAAGTAGGTAGGTCAGCAGTTTGTACTATAAGGATTTGATGATGAGAATATGATTTAAATTGGCCAAGGGGTTGCTAAGATATAGGGGCCCAAACTGGGTTTTAAAAAAAAAGTTAAACAAATACGAAGTGGGATGTCATATGAAAGAGCTGCGTTCATACATTCCATAAAGATTTTTTTTCTAGGCTATAAAAATGGTTTTTGATATACATCAAAAGAAGTAGCATTCCAAAACAATATATCTCATTCTGTTCAAATTTTCAATGACTTTGTAATATAGGTTGGATCTCGTATATTCGTTAGAAAATGCTAGAGATGTGTATTTCAAAGTTTATATTTATTGTGCCTCGACGATCACCGAAGCACCAACTTCAACCAGACATCGCAAGGTCTGCATTTTTTTTATAAAACGTCGGTTGCTTAAAAAAAAAAAACAACTTACGGCCCACCTGTTGGTAAGTGGGTACAGTAGCCTATGTACGAACGCTCGCAATACCAGAGGCATCACGCACGCATTGCCGACCCCGATCACCCCTTCCCTTAAATAGCTTTGGCAACCTTACTCACCGCAGGAACACAACACTATTTGAAATAAATAATTATTTTCTGTACGGGGCGGAGGTACCAGGCGGGCTGCTCTAATTTAGAGCGAGAAAAACTAGCTGTGCCCTACCTCACATAAAATGCTATATCGCTAATCGCAATTATCTTCATGTATGTTACTTTATCAGCACTTACTTTTATGTAGGTAAGGCCGCTGAGCTCAGGACGACCAATTGTGAAGGGGAAAAAATCTAAAAACTCCCACCAAGGTCGACTTGGTGGAGATTCCGGGAATAATTAATTACTTCGATAGTCGATACCTAATTGTATAAGCTGGTACTTCTGCGAATTAATTTGATTACCCGTTGGGGAATTTATGGAATACTCGTTTTAAACAAAGATAAACACTATCATAATTCCAAAAGGATATGGTGAGTACAAATATGCGTTCATGTATTTAGCCTACATCCTTTTTGGGTTTGACTCAATGTTCTGTCTTTAAATGGCATGGAATTAAAAATTGTACTATGAGCCAGATGAAAAAAACGCATCTGCTACTTGAAAATACAATTGTAAGTGGCTTTGCAATGAAGCAGCGTAATAAAAGAAAACCACAGCTCAGCACGACATAAAGCAAGACAACAAATTTTGAAGAATGCTATATTCGATCGAGTAGAAGACTATAAAACCATATTCGACAATCATTTCAGCCTCACGACGTCCACTGCTGAACATGGCCTCCCCCACAGACTGAGCGAATTCCTTATCATGTGGGGGGATTTGACCATACTCACCACGCTGGGAATGCGGGTTGGCGAGCGCAGTTAGAGCTATCGTTGGTAAAATGAGGGGACGCTGCTGCCCATCCCCTAGCTTTTTTCCCTTAGTCGCCTCTTACGACATCCGCGGATAGGTAGATATGGAGGGGCCTATTCTTCAGCCGGGCCACCACGGCCAATTCGACAATAAACACTATAAAACCATATTCATTGATTATGATCTATAACCTCCTAATGATAACTACGATCACAACACGCGAGGCGATTGCATATTCTACGTTTTTTACGGAAAACCTTCACAAACCTGGTTTCGTAAAATAACTCATCGGTCATTCGTCAGCCATGACATCACCAGTTACTGACTAGTTCAGTAGTAACTATTACCTAATCATTGTAACAGCCAACAAAAAAATTGCTGTAACTATTTCTTACCCCAATTAAACCGCGACGCGAACAGCGTAGTTGGCTGTGAATCATCAGGCGATTGACATTGCCTGCTTGGGCCAGGGAACTAGCGAGAATGAGCTCCAAGTACAGTGAAACAGGTGAATCTAGACGGGCGAAAAAATGTACCAAAGGACAGAAACACAATTTACATTGGAGTATACACAACTTGCATAATGTGTTCGTAAATAAGAAAAATAAACGCTGATAGACCCAAATAAAGATAAAAAAGCTAGAAGCCGATGACGGATTAGCAGGAGTCAGACTAAAACACAAATCAAATCAACAGGTGTTTTATTTCACAAAAATAACTAGGATCACTTTGAGACGTCTTAGACACATGGTGAAGCTACGCTTGTTTCAACCAAGGATTGTCGCGAGTCGCGACCAAACCTAGAAGAATCAGGCAACAAACACGGCTTGATACCTATAATTTTTTTCGATGTTCTTTTTTCCGATAATGGAATGTAGTGTGGTGCCAATCGAACTAGGTGAGGCTCAAAATTTGCATTTGTAACGTGTTTGTAGCTAAGGCAAATACTACGCCAATATAACCACCTGACATAGAATGGGTGTATTTTTGATAATCTACACATTACTAAGCCGGTCATGTTTACCGCGGCCCTGAATGGACATCAAAATTAGGAGGTATAAGGCCGCGGTTTTTATAGCCCTGAAGATGAAATGGCATGGCGTGCCTACGTTCGGTAGTAACGGAAGTATCTAATCGATTGCACGCGTTTATTGATTTCAAATTAAAACAACTGGCGAAATATACATGGAAGAATTTTACGATACGTGTTCCGTTACTAGTATACTATCCCGAACCTCCCGGGGCTTACAATTAACAACAAAGAATGCGAAAAACAACTTCGATATATTTTTTTCTCATTTTTTCGCCTAACTGTTTTCAAAATTTCAAATCAGGCGTTTTTGATCTTCTTATCATCTTAATAACTAATATTAACCGTACGAGAAGTTCGAGATCTGGATAATAATTGAGTTTAAACTGTTATGACCCCTAAATATAATGTTTTTTCATGTCAAATGACGTATTTCCAAAAGTTATTGGACAAACTTTATTTCCAATTGGGTGTAGAATAAACCCCTTTCCGGATAGTATACATAATGAATTTTCTTGTAACATGGTGGTATAACATGGCAGGTGTTTTAGCGGTCAATGGTAAATATTATGGACAGCTGCTGCAGTGTCAAGGGGCAGATGCATTCAAAACACGAATACAAATATGTCTACAATTTGCACAATACATAATTATAGTATGGTACCTAAATGGCTTTAAACTTGCCATTACTGCCAGAAAGTGACAACAATATCATGCTGTCAAACTATTGTTCGAATTCAAAAACGATGCTAACTCACATACGAAATAAGATAGGTCAACTTTTTCTATAATCAAACATAGTGACACCAACGAATAGTGTAAATAAATAGGATAACAACAAACTGACCTTGTACTGAAGAAACATATCCGAAGATAGAGAACCACTGACCATCAACAACTGATACATTTAACGTAACCAAATTGCTATTTCCATGGCAACTCCGGCTAGACCTACCTCCCGCTAAATCCTTGGAATCCCCTAAATAAAGAAACTGGGTCACGACTCGTAGATTCACATTAAAAACTTCAATTGAAGAACAAAACCGCGAATGCTACAGACTCTGATAACTTCAAACGACTGAAAGTCGCCAGATGGCTTGAAATAATAATGCCCATACGTAGAGCTTCGGAAATAAAACGACGCGGGGGAATGTTACTGGCATTTATATCTGGAAGAATTAGTCCCTCTTTTCCTGTTCTGGCATAACTTCACTGATAAAAGGTGCTTTTGGATTCAAGCCGTGTTCAAACGGCATGCGATGTGTCCTTCATATGACATGTAAAATACGTCTCAAAATGATCCTAACCTCTACCGAATAAAGTCAATTTTGATATTTGAGGGTGTGCGATATCACAAGCCCCTAAAAGTCAATCTCATAATCAACTTTATTTAGAGGACATAAGGATCATTTTATAATTTTTAGATGACATATCGCAAGCCACGGCTTTATGCAGGTCTTTTCGGGAAAATTTACAAAGAGTAGCGCTGAATATCAAGAGGTACCTAATTTGGATTTTCGATATGGAGTAAGCTATTTTTTTAATATAGCCCATACGTTTTGTAACATCTGTTGATAGCGCCAGTTACCACAGGGACAGAAATAGTAGGTAAAGACTGTGAGTCCGATTTAGAACTGGCTTACAACTAAAACATAATTAACGTGCGATTATTACAAATGACTGGGCCAAAACTAGGTCTAAACTTTTCACAGCAAACATGCAGCAAGAACCGCTAAACTAGGTTCAAGGGTGCCTAACATCACAAAAATATAACACGAAACATGATTCAACCAAAGGTATTTTAAAGTATTGTCATTGATATTACTGAAGGAAGACAAATTACACAACAACAATTTATTTATTGCAATCATTTGCAACTCAAAACGCAACGACAGCGCACTCTAGAAATCAACCAGATTTGCTAACGCCATCTAGTTAAGAAAAAAGATAACTAACGAAATCTAACACCCTCATCATGGGGTTCATCATCATCATCAGCTCGAGCCTAAATGGGTCATAAATCATACTTTTTATTGCCTGAAATACATGTTTTATAGATGTTATACATTTAATAAAAGTAGCAATGTATTCTGCCTGTTCAGGCGTGCAATTTTTAAATAACAATATAAATTAAATCATTATAAACTAAACATGCAAAAAATAAAAAAGACAACAATTCGAAACATCTTGATAAAATTGAATAATTAATGTCAGACAGCAAAAATAATAATAATATAAGAATAGAAAAATAAATTGATTAATTTAAGTTAGGAAAATAATAATAATAATAATTTATTTGTCAGTCATAAATTCATCCAAAGAGTAATAATAGCATTTACTATTCAATAATGATCTCAGCATTTTCCGAAACAAACAACAAGGCAGCTCTTTTAGAGACTCTGCTAGATTATTGTAAATAAGCGGAGCTGTGCAAAAATGTAATTATTTTATTTATCTGGCAATTACGGCGCGCCGCTATTTCTCATACTGTACCTGAGATATAAATGTATAGTTATGTTTCGACGTAAATACAGATAGTTACATGTCAATGATATTGATGAGGGGAATGAGACTACGAAACAGAGTTTAATGACGATTGAGTCACATCGAGTTGTTTGTTTGTTGGATACACAGTTGAGGCCTTGAAGAATTGCGTTGAACTGAATATATCAAGTACGAGTATATCGTTGGATCTTTTAGAAATACGCTCTCATTCCATTTAGATCTTGAGCACTAGACACTCCCGGATAAAAAGTATCCTAATCGGTTTAGCCTGTTAATCGTGAAAAGGTAACAAAAGACAAAAAGGCAGAATTTCCATTCGTCCGGATAAAATTACACGCGCGGTTCTGCACAAAACAAGTTTTTTGTTTACGAATCGGTGATATTATGATACTGTACGACACTGAATGAGAATTATAATTAGGCCTTCAAAGATCTTTCATAAAGTCGCTTGAAAAGTCATTTTGTGATTATCTCTCACTGAGTAGTCTTGCAACCAACCTTGTAGTACTTTGCAAAGCCAGCTGTCCCTTGGAAAAAGCTATTCGCATAGACGAATCGGCGTTGTACCTATGTTTATATATATTTGTTAGACCATAACTTTCGAACCGCCAATCCGATCTGCACTGAATTTAGTAGGTCAACAGGTTGTAGCACCAAGATTTGCTGTCGGCAAAACGATTTTTATATATTATGGTATATGGCCGTATGGTTTTTGAGACACAAAGAAAATAGTAATATTTGTAAACCCATCTAGCGTAGGCTCCCTTTAGCAAAGTTTCAATGACATCGTAGTTCAGGTAACAAACAAACAAATATTCCGGACATATTCACACGGTAAACTGATCCCAAACTAGGCATAACCTGTACTATGGGTACCAGAGACTGATATACATAATATATATATTATGTATATCAGTATAATTATATAATTAATATTATTATTATTATAATTATTTCTTATAATTATCATTCCTTGCACAAAGAATTTCTTTGGCAATTCAACGCGGGAATGCAGCCAGTGCTCTTGGCACCTTGCCGCATGACCAAAATTATTTGTTCATTTAGTTTCTATTTTATTTTGTAATTATTTAATTTTATATTATATAGTATGTATAAGTGTATATTCTAATAATAAATAAAATTCTCATATATATATATATATATATATATATATATATATATATATATATATTTATATATTTAACACCCAGACACAGAGCAAACATCTGTGTTAGTCACAAATGTTTGTCCAGTGCGGGAATCGAACCCGGTAAGCTCGAATATTAGTTAGAACATTCAGTTAGAGCAAAGTTCTTAAAGATTATCGAGGCGCACATTACCAGACATTGTGAGATATCAATTCAGGGCGAACCACTAGTTCTAATAACGTAAAGATAATAAGGTCAAAGCATCCTCCAAGCGCCAGTATAGCTATTAGAATATAGATCTAATGGAATGCGGGTCTTAGGTGCATTCTCAAGAGCAACGGACAAGGAAATAGAGTAATAAGCCCGTGGGCGTCTGCTCTATTCAATTGCTTCATTGATATTTATGTTGTTGTTATAATTGTAATTCCATTAAGATAGACAAGTAATGCGTAATCACTTTTATTTATTCTGCGGAATGGGTCTGATGGTAATGATAATAAACAATTATCTAGAGGTGAATAACCTGTCTATGCTAAGCTACCAGAATAAGCTTGGTGCGTTATCTGTTTGGTTTGAGAAAGAGCCGAAAAGGGGGCACTTGCGAAACGGTTTGTTTGCCGGTTTGTTTGCTCTTGAAGCACATTCTTCCCTGATAAGTACATAATTATATTTTTAAATGCTACTGATTGTATTAAAATTTCTTGATACATCGACGTTACCATGTCTGACTATAATCCAGCCGTAGGACGTTGACTTCTGAACATAGGCCTCCACCATATATTTCTAGAGCAACCGATCTTGTGCAGCCTGCACCTAACGGCACCCAACACCCTTTTGGGTTGTCTTTATATGTATCTAGTGGGGGGCCGTCCTACGCTGTGCTTACCCGTGCGCGGTCTGTAGTTTAGAACCATTTTATTATTATTATTATTAATCAGACTAAAGAAAAGATGGATGGATGGATTGTGTGAAAGACGAGTAAGAAAGGAGTGAATACTGACATGACGGCTGATAGAGGTGAGTGGAAGAGAAAAACATATTTTGCCGACCTCACATGAAGTGGGAAAAGGGCAGAGAGATGATGAGAGAAATACCAATCATATCAATCCATAGTTCGCTGAGCGGTCTTGAGTTTTCTCTTGCGGCCCACAGTGAGAGACCAAGACGTCTCTATACCTTGAATTTATTTTCATTTTATACAGACGTGTACCTAAGTGCGAATGATGTAAAACATGATTCATATACGACCGCAAGGTTGCAAACGTAATTTGCCGAAAATACCAAACTACAACTGTAGCATGCACTATATTATTGATTCTAGAAATTAAAATGTTACCTTATAAAAGCTTTCATTTAATACCTACCTGTTTATTTTTCTTTTGAAACTCACGTACCTAGTTTGTTCGGCACCAAACTGACGCTCTACATTCCATTTTGTGAAAAAGGATCATCGATAAAAATGATAGGCACCAAGCCGTGTTTGTTGCCCGATTCTTTCACCGAGGTCAATTAGAAACAAAATACTAATGAAAAACACGAATAACTAGTTTATTCTATAAATATTATTCTTATAAGCGGCAATGGGCTTGGAACCTATCACGTATGGAATACTCACTACTGCCAAATGTGGGCATGAGCCAGAATGTTTGAACGTGCCTTTGACTACCCTTAGACATCTGCAAGGGATTCTTCACCTGGAGATTTATGAGGTTATCTTTCATGCTTGGGGATATTTTTTGTATATTATACATAAAATCCTGTTTGAAAACCTACCATTGCACGCTTCGACGCCGAAGCCGACGCCCGACGCGAAGAGCGAGACGATAAGTTCAACGGACACTTACGCGGCCTGCAGCCTTCTTGTCTAGCTCAACTGGTAATCGAAATATGCGTAAAATCGGCCAAGGGGTTGCTACGATAAGGGTTCCAAAAGGGGATTTAAAAAAAAAGTATTTCCTACATGTTAAAAAAACATCAAACTTAACTTGTTAGCCGTAAATTTAGATAGTAAACCCTGTTGATCTGTGAAATTTCAAGCAGATCGGATCAACGGTTCGACAGTTATGCTCGTGCAAATAAACATACAAACATACAACGCCAACGCCAAATCGCCCAAGTTGTTTGAGATATCTTCGCTCGCTCCGCTCGTTCGATCAATTAGAACATGCTATACCTAGGTGAATTTATAATCTTAAATACTGCCTCAACGATCATCGAATCACCAACTTTTAGTACGAACATCGCGAGATCTCAGTTCGGGGCGAACCACTAGTTTTTGAAATAAAGTACCTGAAAGATCTCCTTCCGATGCGCTCTCAGCCTGTCCATGCCATCCTCGGAGGAGTAATCAGAAGTGTTGATGACCTCAGTAATCCTCATAGACTGTCGTGTGCGGTACGCCGGCGGGGAACTGAACTCCTCAATGGACTCTGGTATCTTCTCTGTTATTTTTGTGTGCTGTGCGAATTCCCTGAGGACAAATTAATTTACATTAAGGATAGATTTAGCTTAGGTCACTGTTTTAAATTTCATCCAAATCCGTTCGGCCGTTTGGGTGTGCCACAAAAATCCACCAAACACCCTCAAAAACTTTCACATTTATAATATTAGTAAGATGGTTCTGACTGAACTTACTTTTACCTAATTGTCAATAACATTGTGTTTGCACGCAAACTGTGCAACTGTCAAGGTGAATTACAAATTCTTTCTTATCAGTAAAGAAAGTGGAACAAATAACTAATTTAATTCAATGTCACTATCTGTTTACAGTGCACATAATCAGCTAAAAATGCATGTTTTGTAGGTATGCTAACTTTGTTTTGTAGATTGTGCACTTAACTAACTGTCACTGACTGTTCACTTAACTAAAAAAGGTACTTATTTAATTTGCTGATGATATTCACATACAACTGTGGTTCAATAACGCCACAATGGCTCAACCGATTTTGATGAAACTTAGAACAGAGAGTTTTTTACCTAGACTAACAACAGTACCTATACTAATACTTATTTTTATCTAGGTATGTCGCAAGTGAACCTGCTAGTATTTCATAAAACAGCAATAACAGAGTTGAGGTAATGAATAGGGATCTAGATCTTTCTAGGATGAGGACCTCAATGTTTCTAGTAAGGACCTTAGTGAGATCTGTGAATTGATCTGCCTAAATACACCAGTCTTTGCACAAAAGTATTTTACAATATTTATTTATTCATCATCAGCTTGAAGAGTTGCTGGACATAAGCCAACCCCAAGGAAAGCCACGGTGATCTTGAGCCTTCACAATTCACCAATTTCCCACAACCTTCACAATGTTATCAGTCAGTTGGCACTCATTGCTCGATTTCTGGTTGCCAGTTGGGAACTTTTATTCTGTATATCAGTTGTCGGTTTCGCAAGCTATAATATGGCCTGCCCACTGCAACTTCAACTTGCTAATTGATTTTTCTACAGATTTCATAACATAGCGAAACTCTGAGCATAGCTCTCAAATTCCAAAAACAGGACAGCATGCACTAAGCATTTCATTGATGTCAAGGTTGCCATGGTTTACTTGGCACTGAATAAGGCCACAATGGTTTTAGAACCTCATGACCTCATTCTGTTTGTTAATGTGACGTCACCGTAAACAAATCTGTCATTTTCCTCCAAAGCCTTGGATTAGATAAAGGTTTATTATGGTGTGCTCAGTTGATTCAACATGCTTAATAAACATTACCATTTGAAATTTAAATTATAGAAATACTAAAGCCCTTTTTAGGCCGTGGTGGCCCTGGCTATAGAATAGGCCCCTCCATATCTCTATCCACGGCTGTTGTTAGAGGCGACTAAGGGAAAAAAGCTAGGGGATGGGCAGCAGCGTCCCTCATTTTAACAACAATAGCTCTAACTGCGCTCGCCAATCCGCATGCCCAGCGTGGTGAGTATGGGCAAAAACCCCCCACATGATAAGGAATTTGCTCTGTCTGTGGGGGAGGCCATGTTCAGCAGTGAACGTTGTACGGCTGAAATGATGAAAGCCCTTTAAGAGTTTTAGGACCAAGTATAGATTTTTTGGAATAATGCTAGGTAAATACTGTCAAAGAATCTACATACATTAGATTTTTCTACTAATTAAATGTTTTTGAAAGTTTTTATAATTTGTAGTTAAATAAGATAAGTAACAAAGCTTAAAGCTTTTTATTCATAATCAGTCCCTAACTTTATGGGATTGACAACACCCTGTCCTTTTCTAAACATAAACAAATTAAAGAGGCAGACATACTTTTATCAAGCTGATAAAGTTTGTGAGTGAATAAGAATGTTTTATATAGAATCCAGTTTTATCATGATATCTACTTGTTATCAATTAGGTATTGATAAAGATTTGAGGGTAAATAATTGGCATAATTTGAAAACAAATGGTTCTGTGCTAAGGAGGGTGTTTAGCAATTGACAAGTCTCTGGGTGGTTTATGATCATCACTAGCCACCAGCTTCGAATAGTAACTTACTGTGCGCATATTTTTGACAACAAACATGCAAACACACTTGTTTAGTGCATGTTTTGATCAAATTTGGCTCCTAGCTTAACAGAACTGTACTGAAGTGGCCAGTGGGCAATTTTATTTGAAATATATCTAGTTAGAAAATTCATAAATCATTGTTTACTAACTTGATAGGAGTGCTTCTTTTGATGGGTGTCTTTCTTCCGGATTTGTGTGTGTGTTCTTCGGTTTCCGTGCAACTCTCATGGTCGCAGCTCGACCGCAAGAAGGGAGTCTTCGAACGAGACCTTGACCTCAATCCGCTAACCGTTGGGTTATCCATATTTTTGGCCACTTTATAATCGCCTTTTCTACAACTTCCTCGTTACCATTTTCACTGGCTCTAGCACTAAAGTTCCAAATATCAACCTTGTTCCTGTTACACAGATCACTCGATTTTTGTACACACTGTTTATTGCACAAGAAAATCTATTTCTGTGGCTTCACTCGATGTTCGATGCCGCCAAAAGTAACGTAACGTCTCGGTGACTTTGAAAAGGTTATTTTTTAACTTCTAAATTAGATTAAGCAGTGAAATGATTTAATTTATAAAATTCGACACCGTACAACAATTGTTTGGTATGATAAACAACCGCAAAACACGCGCGATACAATAAAATTCGTGAATTTCGTAACTAACGCACTCTACACTCGCTAAACATATTCTGATGACGTCATCATCTCAGTCTCAGTAGAGGTGGTTCGTATTTACGCAACCAGGTTTTTAAACCAGGTTCTCGCATCAAACTTTACGCACCTAGTACGACTTCACGATACTTAGATGTATTAAATATACTCGGGTGCGGCGCGCAAGTCCACCGCGCACCCTAGGACGCGACGCGCCGCGCTGTCACAACCCCACCGTCCGTCTCGCGGCGTGACTTGCGCAGTGGACTCGCGTTGTATAAGTAATACTTTCAAGTATTTAGTACCTGGTTTTTGAACCTTGTTCATGTCAAATACGATACGTTTTGTAACTGGTTCGCGTAATAGCAAGTACAACCCATCTCTAAGTCTCAACCTCTCGGTCATCAAATCAAAAAGTCGTTATTTGTGGTGGGTGGCTAGGGCTGTGAAAAAGTGAATGAATCGATCTAAACAAGACTGACTGTCTTGAATATTATTAAGTATTTCGTTCCAACTTCTATTTTACTATAGTGAACCAACTGATAGTGTAGTTAATCAAATTAAACTATGGTTTTTTATTTATTATTGGTGATAAATAAAAAATAATATGTTATTTTGATCGATATTTAAATATTAATAATTACCTCAAAATATTAATAATTACCTACAAGCATCTTGTTTTTTGAGGTCAATAATTCATCAGTTCATCACGCACGACGTAAAACAACTAAAAACTCTAAAAAATCGACCGATTCTTTTACTGTATACAGTGCATGCAGTGCACATATACATTATAATGCCTCTAAAACACTTAACTACACAATCTACTTATAATACCACCAACCCAACATGGAATGTCATTTTGTGCATGAAAACTACGAATAAAGTCAAATAACCATATTAGAGAAAAAAGCGACTCAACGTTCTTAACTAAGAATACAGTCTTATTTTTCTATGCGCAACCTTTCGTTACGTTTTATGGTGGCAATAATTATGCAGGGGATATAGTCCAATCTACAAATATTTTCATTCCCTCTGGTTAATGGACTAGGTATTTCAAGCTCAAGCTCTTTACCTATCACTATTCTAATTATTCTTTACAATTTCCAACATCACTTGCTGTATTGATAATGTCAGTGTCAACGCATAAAATTACCTTTTGTCATTGTCACTTTCATACCTATGGCGGCAAACCGGTGTAATTTGTTTTTTTTTATCAACTCAATTCAGATTGTGTTTACAAACATTTTGTTTGCTTCAGAAATCAGAAGAAAAACTTGTTGGATTTATTTTATTCAATTCAAAATGGGTGAGCAGATATTTGCAAAAATAAAAGAACTAGGGCGTATCAATAATAAACGCGAAGAACTACAAGAATGCTGTAACCAACAGTTTGATCAGGTAAGGGCTATAATCTGGGCTAATGAGTAAAATATGTAGCTCTAGCTACTACTTCCATCAAGTTCCATTTAACTGAGATTTAACTTTATTCTATCTTTGACAGGCCTCATTTTAGTTGGTAGTAACTCTGCCTTCTGCCCTAGAGGTCGCGGGTTTGATTCCCGCACTGGACACATTTGTATGATTAACACAGATGTTTGTTCTGTGTCTGTCTGTCATATATAATAGCTATGTACCTATTATGTATGTCAGTCTCTGGTACCCTTATTACAGCTTATGCCTAGTTTGGGATCAGCTGATAGTGTGTGATATGTCGGGAATATTTATTATTAATAAATATTTTCTTGCAGATTGTAAAGTTTATACCAAGACGTATACTAAATAGTGATGGTGAATGTCTCCTGGATTGTATTTTGAATGGACTGGCTGATAATACCGCTACAGCATCTAGAAACAAAGCCAAGGTAAACAATTTTATTTATGTAAGCACTAACGACTACCTGTGGCTTTACCCGTGCGGAATCCGAATAAGAAGTAGCTTATGACCTCACATCTTAGACTACCTCCACATTAAATTTCATCAAAATCGGTTGTGCTGTTTGGTCATCAAAAAATAAGATGGAGAGACCAAGCTACTTTCTCATTTTAGCCTACTAAAATTCCCTATAACTTGCAACATAAAATAAATAGAATACTTAATAGTTAATAGGATGTATTATTTGTAGATTATCGAGCTTGTACTTAAAACAATGAGAACAGATTCAACCTCGCTGACTCATTGCGGTGGTGTCATCAGCAGACTGTGTATGGAGCTGCTGAGAATGCCGATCGGGGATCTAGTGAGATGGTGTAGTGACAGCGTGCAGTCCATCGTCGATGATAGTGATGTCAATATGATGTAAGCTTATCAATTTTGTTCAGTTAAGCAAAAAATGTCTTAGAGGTATGTCAGGATCGTAGCAAATGAAAAGCTACAGTATCTGCCTACCCGTCTGGGAAACAGGTGTGATTTTATGTAGGTATGTAAAAAATAATAATATGTATATTTTTTTTTAATCTTTGCCCTGTCGACCTTCCAAATTCTAGTCAGATCAGATCAACAGTTCGAAAGTTTTGCTTTAATAAACATAAATATATACATACAAACATACAAAACCAAATCATCCAAGTTGTTTGGGAGAGATATGTATAAATAATAAATAAATATATCAATATTCCGGACATATCACACACGGTCTACTGATCCCAAACTAGGCATAGCCTGTACTATGGGTATCAGAGACTGATATACATAATAGATATACATTTAACACCCAGACACAGAACAAACATCTGTGTTAGTCACTAATGTTTGTCCAGAGCGGAGATCGAACCCGCAACCTCTAGCGCAGAAGGCAGAGTTACTACCAACTGAGCTATGAGGCCATATTAAACAGGAATACCAATAATAAACTATCATGTTCAATATAGACAATTTTTTTTACGAGTCTACGTCCTTACACACGCTAGTAACATACACATGCCAGTAGTTAAGCAATATCATTTATTATTTCAGCTGGCGTGATGTCCTCCCAGAGTGCATGCGAGTGTTACTCTCCACATACGACACAGTTAAACACTGCGACACGGAAATGACTAGTGCTGAGTACAAGGAGCAATGTGTTCACACTCTGTGCCAGTGTCGGTGGAGCGAGAGACAGTTGGTGCAGCTGGCTGCCATGTTCAAGTAATTAAAAAAAAGTCCTAATTCCAATTGGGAGTGTTTAGGCCGTATTTGCTGCTCGACCGACCGGCGTTGGTGCGTACGTCGATCGCGCTTGTTATTTGTATGAAAATTCACTCAGCACTTGCACTTCATATGTAGCACTTGCACTGTTGCCGTTCATATGTTTAATGAATATAGCTACGTTCGACAGATGATAAATGAAAATAGCAAAGGACGACTTAGGGTTGTTGGTAATATTTTCTCAGTATCCTTGTATGCAACGGTGTCTGGGAGCCGCTTCCGAGCACGGCCCGCAGACCCGATGTAGCCCTGCCCTGTTCCGTAGCTGCACAGTGAAATATTACATGCTCTAGTGTTTATTGTTCCTGTAGGTAGCCGCGACATAATCCGCTGTCAGTAGCCACTGTCTTGTACATGTGATGATTTTATAAGCCCTATCGAGACTAACATACTCGTATTTTTGCATTGATTCCAGAGATATGCAGTTGTCTCGGACCAGCCACAAGCAAGTTGTGAATAAAATATGCTCCTACATAATAGACTTACCACCAGACACCCTACCTCCTCTGGTGCATCAGTTGATGAAGTAAGTCATTGCCAATGCTGAGAATATTTTTTTACTATTACTGATGCCTTCCCACTCAATCGCAAGTCAGTTATACTACACTGTGAGTTTGGACGTGGAGCGGCGCCGGCGGCGGGTGTTTTGTAAGCGGAGACGTGAAAAGTGCGGGTTTGATTCTCGCAAACTCCGTACAATATGCCTGACAAGATTAATCTCTTACTACATAGTTCGTAGGCAGGGTATTCGGTATTCGTGATATACAGAACGCGTAAGTTCACTTCAAAAAAGAAATTAAATAAAAAGGAAATAGGGCTCATGTCTTTTGTCCCCGAGAATCGTAGACATCCACTCTGATCTCCAGGCGATCAGATCCAAGAAGGGTAGTCAGAGGTATGTCCGAACATTTAAGCACATGCCCATATTTTGTAGTACCTAGTGGGTATTCCTTAGGTGACAGGTTTTGGAATATGGTTCCTATAGTCTAACAAATAACTAGATTCAAGATTTGACAGTTCTCTTATGTCAAAAGCTGGAATAATTTTGCCACATTTAGTGATGTAACAGATCAGATCAATAAATGCACTGCGAACTGATTAGCTCATTATTGCATCATTCAATCCCTAAAATTAAGTGGATTAGTACAAATTGTGATGCCCGCTCACCGGGGCCTACCGAAAATAACGCGAAGAATATAGCGCGAACGAGTATAACGTACACAGACCAGGGACTTGAAACAGTTGTTAAAGGAGCCATTTCATTCTGGGCCTGGTCCATGTACACTTTATAGAAAAATTAGGAAAAAATAGGAGCTTAAGAAAAATACAATTTCATTAATTTGAAGACAAATGCGATGGTACAAGAATAGTTCTTCTGGTAAGTTTTTTCTATGTGAACACTATTTGAAGGCCGCCATGTTAGTTTATAATTGGCGTTTGACATGACATTGACATATTTTTCATGTCATGTTGTTTGATTTGATGTTTTTGTTTTGTCAGATAAATGTAGGTTGTCAAAATGACATTTCACGCACGTCCATCCGCCATATTTTTGTAGCGCTGTGTGTTGCTCTCTTTGTCGAAGAAAATCTTAATGCACCTTAGAACGAAGTCAATTTAAATAAAATAACCAATTAAATACGTTTACTTTATTGCTTTGCCATATTTTAGAGTAGTGTACACAGTGCAGGCCCAGGCTCCATATAGTGATGAAACGTCTCTTTTCGGTATTTAACCAGCCTTAATTAGCGATATCATATTCCCAACCTTTTCATTGGGTATCGTTATTTAACCCATATCTTATTTCGGTACCGAAATCACATGACAAGAGCGGGCGAGAGGCCCCGCTTGGGGAGTGACGTCGTTCGAATTGTAAAATTTTGTCGTCGAGAGTACAAAGAATCTTTTTCCAAAGCCAAGTTCACTTAATACGCACCGGCGGGTGTGCGCCGCCGCCGCCGTGGGGGATGCAGGAATATTTGGGTTAAATAACGGTACCGTTATTATATCAATATTTTTCGGTTAACCTCTATTTTTGGTAGCCTTATATTTCGATACCATAATATAGTGATAGTGATTCAGTCTACTGATATATTATTGATATGACGTCATATCTCAAAATAAGTGTATCCCAGTTTTGCGGTAATTCAGTCCCTGACACAGACTCCACACTCGTGACTCTGAACAAATAAATGAATGATTATGATTCATTAGATCACATGCCCATATTTTGTAGTACCTAGTGGGTATTCCTTAGGTGACAGGTTTTGGAATATGGTTCCTATAGTCTAACAAATAACTAGATTCAAGATTTGACAGTTCTCTTATGTCAAAAGCTGGAATAATTTTGCCACATTTAGTGATGTAACAGATCAGATCAATAAATGCACTGCGAACTGATTAGCTCATTATTGCATCATTCAATCCCTAAAATTAAGTGGATTAGTACAAATTGTGATGCCCGCTCACCGGGGCCTACCGAAAATAACGCGAAGAATATAGCGCGAACGAGTATAACGTACACAGACCAGGGACTTGAAACAGTTGTTAAAGGAGCCATTTCATTCTGGGCCTGGTCCATGTACACTTTATAGAAAAATTAGGAAAAAATAGGAGCTTAAGAAAAATACAATTTCATTAATTTGAAGACAAATGCGATGGTACAAGAATAGTTCTTCTGGTAAGTTTTTTCTATGTGAACACTATTTGAAGGCCGCCATGTTAGTTTATAATTGGCGTTTGACATGACATTGACATATTTTTCATGTCATGTTGTTTGATTTGATGTTTTTGTTTTGTCAGATAAATGTAGGTTGTCAAAATGACATTTCACGCACGTCCATCCGCCATATTTTTGTAGCGCTGTGTGTTGCTCTCTTTGTCGAAGAAAATCTTAATGCACCTTAGAACGAAGTCAATTTAAATAAAATAACCAATTAAATACGTTTACTTTATTGCTTTGCCATATTTTAGAGTAGTGTACACAGTGCAGGCCCAGGCTCCATATAGTGATGAAACGTCTCTTTTCGGTATTTAACCAGCCTTAATTAGCGATATCATATTCCCAACCTTTTCATTGGGTATCGTTATTTAACCCATATCTTATTTCGGTACCGAAATCACATGACAAGAGCGGGCGAGAGGCCCCGCTTGGGGAGTGACGTCGTTCGAATTGTAAAATTTTGTCGTCGAGAGTACAAAGAATCTTTTTCCAAAGCCAAGTTCACTTAATACGCACCGGCGGGTGTGCGCCGCCGCCGCCGTGGGGGATGCAGGAATATTTGGGTTAAATAACGGTACCGTTATTATATCAATATTTTTCGGTTAACCTCTATTTTTGGTAGCCTTATATTTCGATACCATAATATAGTGATAGTGATTCAGTCTACTGATATATTATTGATATGACGTCATATCTCAAAATAAGTGTATCCCAGTTTTGCGGTAATTCAGTCCCTGACACAGACTCCACACTCGTGACTCTGAACAAATAAATGAATGATTATGATTCATTAGATCACATGCCCATATTTTGTAGTACCTAGTGGGTATTCCTTAGGTGACAGGTTTTGGAATATGGTTCCTATAGTCTAACAAATAACTAGATTCAAGATTTGACAGTTCTCTTATGTCAAAAGCTGGAATAATTTTGCCACATTTAGTGATGTAACAGATCAGATCAATAAATGCACTGCGAACTGATTAGCTCATTATTGCATCATTCAATCCCTAAAATTAAGTGGATTAGTACAAATTGTGATGCCCGCTCACCGGGGCCTACCGAAAATAACGCGAAGAATATAGCGCGAACGAGTATAACGTACACAGACCAGGGACTTGAAACAGTTGTTAAAGGAGCCATTTCATTCTGGGCCTGGTCCATGTACACTTTATAGAAAAATTAGGAAAAAATAGGAGCTTAAGAAAAATACAATTTCATTAATTTGAAGACAAATGCGATGGTACAAGAATAGTTCTTCTGGTAAGTTTTTTCTATGTGAACACTATTTGAAGGCCGCCATGTTAGTTTATAATTGGCGTTTGACATGACATTGACATATTTTTCATGTCATGTTGTTTGATTTGATGTTTTTGTTTTGTCAGATAAATGTAGGTTGTCAAAATGACATTTCACGCACGTCCATCCGCCATATTTTTGTAGTGCTGTGTGTTGCTCTCTTTGTCGAAGAAAATCTTAATGCACCTTAGAACGAAGTCAATTTAAATAAAATAACCAATTAAATACGTTTACTTTATTGCTTTGCCATATTTTAGAGTAGTGTACACAGTGCAGGCCCAGGCTCCATATAGTGATGAAACGTCTCTTTTCGGTATTTAACCAGCCTTAATTAGCGATATCATATTCCCAACCTTTTCATTGGGTATCGTTATTTAACCCATATCTTATTTCGGTACCGAAATCACATGACAAGAGCGGGCGAGAGGCCCCGCTTGGGGAGTGACGTCGTTCGAATTGTAAAATTTTGTCGTCGAGAGTACAAAGAATCTTTTTCCAAAGCCAAGTTCACTTAATACGCACCGGCGGGTGTGCGCCGCCGCCGCCGTGGGGGATGCAGGAATATTTGGGTTAAATAACGGTACCGTTATTATATCAATATTTTTCGGTTAACCTCTATTTTTGGTAGCCTTATATTTCGATACCATAATATAGTGATAGTGATTCAGTCTACTGATATATTATTGATATGACGTCATATCTCAAAATAAGTGTATCCCAGTTTTGCGGTAATTCAGTCCCTGACACAGACTCCACACTCGTGACTCTGAACAAATAAATGAATGATTATGATTCATTAGATCAGCTGTTCATTTTATTACTTTATATTACATTTTTGTGTGCACCTTATCTGTCAAAACGTGAATATGATTATTTGTTAGACTATAGAGTGGGCTATGCATGTGATTGATGGGTGTTCACATTAAATTTTTACATTTCAGACTTTGCAAGACCTACAACCTTGAGATAGTTTTAGTTCACCTGAGTAACTACTTCAGTGTGAGGCTATACAGCAAACTGGAACCGCCTCCTCAGGATTCCGAGTCAACTACGATGGATATAGATGACATAGGTAACTACTGGTATTGCCAGTGATGACAGGCACTGAGACTTGGTTACTTACAAACAAGAGCCTTTCAAGGTCCTGAGCCTTTTCCATCCACTGACTTCCCGCAACTTTCACAATGTTGTCGGTCCATCGGGTGGAGGGTCTTCCAACACTGCGTCGCCCGGTTCGTGGTCGCCATTCGAGAACCTATACTCCCCAACGGTTGCCGGTTCTGCGAGCTATAATGGCCTGCCCACTGCTACTTCAACTTGCTAATTCTGAGAGCTATGTGAGTGACCTTGGGTTCTTCTACGGATTTCCTCATTTCAGATCTTATCACGAAGTGAAACTCCGAGCATAGCGCTCTCCATAGCCCGTTGCGCGACTTTGAGCTTGTGTATGAGGCCAATAGTTAACGATCAAGTCTCAGTGCCATATGTCATCACTGGCAGATGATAGTAATATGTTCGATTCCTGCATTATGTTTTCACGCCAGGACAAGAACTGGCAGGGTGTAATAGCTCTATTTCTTACATTTAAGACCAATGTTCATTTTGACTTACATTCTGCAAATAAATGATTATGATTATGCTAAAGGTTGCTTAAGGTGAGGGTTTCATTATTTTATGATTTTTGAATTGTTTTTTCTCAATAACCGCAAAACGCACAGTTTTGATTTTTATGACAAAGATAACTTGAGCATTTTATTTACGTAAATCCAAGACAAAAACGCGATTGGTAAAACTTTTCTCGATAGATTAATTTTTTAAAGTTGGGTCCTCTGCAACAGATTTTTGAAAATACTCTGAGACTATCTACCAAAAATAACTTTTTTTAAATATTTTGTTAGACAATAGCAATGGGATATTTTCTTATATTTCGCTTACGTCGATTACTTTCGAGCGCCTTCTAACGCTTGCTATCTCTTTCCGCATTCAATTACAGTACATAGCGCTGTCACTTTCTTCACTCCGCCCACTCGACAATTTATTATGATTTTTGTATCCTCTTAATATACTTTTTCAGTGTCTTACAGTGCGGCGGAGTTAAGCCGGTGTCTCTCGACCTGTATCTACCACATATCCCAAGGAGCAGTGGAACCAGAACTGATCAGAAAACACATCAAACTGTGGCCGAAAACTCAGCTTTTGAGAGCGCCCTTCGTTATCGACCTTGCGCTGGCTATATCGGATAAAGGACGGGACTTCAGATCTGTTTGCTTGGATGTAAGCAAGATTTAGACAGTTAATACACTTAGTATGGATGTGTTTGCGTTTAAATTGAATTACATTTTTTTTATTTTTTTTTATCTTATTCCGGACATATCACACACGGTCAAATGATCCCAAACTAGGCATAGCCTGTACTATGGGTACCAGAGACTGATATACATAATAGATAAAATTGAAACCTTATTTAAAGGCGATAAAGTCGGCTATCGAGCAGCGAGCGATGGACGAGCTTCGAAGCATGGAATCGGCGTGGGTTCGATCCGTGATACCGCCAGATGTAGATGTCGCTAGTGTGCTTAAAGTACTAACTGCTGAAAGGTAAATAAATGCTCTTCATCATCATTTCAACCCTCATAGATTTCCAGCACCATGGCACCCAACGGCTTAGCGACTTTTAGTAGGTCGTCTTTCCATCTCCTTCGGTCTGGTCCACGACCTCGATGGCGTAGCGGGCCTGAGACACGGTGACGGTGGTGCGGGTTCGATTCCCGCTGCTGGTCATATGTTTCCATGATCTGGAAGTATTTGTTCCGGGTCTGGTTGTTGTGGTACCGTTGTGCTCGTAATTACTGATACCCACACTGACCCCACACTAGGATTCCCTGTGTTGTACAGGGAATCCTAGTGTGGGGTCAGGACTATGTATGTGACTGTTAGGTGTTATTTATTATTATTTATATAGACGTCCTACGATACACGCATCGGTGCATGGTGTCCACTCTAGAACCTTTCTGTCCAAACAGCCTTCATTTTTGCAGATCATTCAAACATTGCCTCGCAGCGGGATTCAAACGCGATGCGGGTTGCGTCTCAGACGGCCGTACGCCACCGAGGTTGCCAGAGAGAGCTTGAGAGCTATATATCTTTCCTTTTCAGCGCAAACCATCGCCAACTTACCGTTGTAGGCCTAATTAACCTGGCGTTCTCATTGCTCGCTGTATCCCGGATAAAGCCTATTGCACACACATGTTGGTCTCACGGGAAGCTTATACTGGTGAGACTTAGCAAGTCCCAAGCGGAGACAACGGCGCATATACTGAGTCAGCTAGCCGATAGACTTGCTACGGACTGCAGCTTGAGGCAATATGCAGGTATGTCATCATCATCATCATCAGCCTGTAGAAATCCACTGCTGGACATAAGCCTCTCCCAAAAAGTTCCATGACGAACGGTCATGAGCCCCTCCACCGACTTCCGGGAACCTTCAAAATGAAATTAAATTAAATTAACAATACTACTAATATTAAAAATGCGAAAGTTTGTGAGGGTCATCCAAACGATGTTTAGATGTTTGGATGTTATTCAATCACGCCGAAGCGGCTCAACCGATTTCGATGAAACTTGGATTATAAAGAGTTATTTACCTAGAAAAGCATATAGGCTACATTTGGTGTAGGTACATCGCGAGCGAAGCCGCGGGTGGAAGCTAGCTCCGTCTATTTTTTTCATAGTGTGTTATCGTCAAATTTTATATTCTCTCTTTCTAATTTGGAATTTGAAATCAATTACTAATTCGGAAATACAAAATTGCCAAGGCATCCTGTTAAAATCGTAGTACTGTACATACATAAAATCACGCCTATTTCCCAGAGGGGTAGGCAGAGACCACGGCCTTCCACTTGCTACGATCCTGACATACCTCTTTCGCTTCATTCACTCTCATCACATTCCTCATACATGCTCGTCGGTTTAGGGTGCTCTTGACCTGGCCTCCAAAACGTCACCGATTTGGTGTACATACTTTTATGAATTTCCACAGATTGCCTCTACGTCCTCTGCAAACTAACCCCGGTATCAGTAGAACGCTGCACGCAACTGGGTACAATACTGGAGAACTGTCACCCGTTGCCGTCCGAGTACCGCTCAGCAGCAGTAGTGCTGGACGCCGTGCATCCGCTGCTTAACTTCAGTACGCGCAGTCGGAACACCCTGTTCATGGTGTGCCGCAAGGGACTTTACTCCAGGTATTATCAAGTGTTGTTCAGATTTGGTCATGTAGAGAGGATGAACGAAAGAAGATTGACGAAACAGGTGTATAAGACGAGTGTGAATGGAACCGTTGGAAGAGGAAATCCTAGGCGTACGTTTAGCGACTAAATCGGTGACGTTTTGGACAAAGGCCAGGTCAAGAGTACCCTAAACCGACGAGCATGTATGAGGAATGTGATGAGAGTGAATGAAGCGAAAGAGGTATGTCAGGATCGTAGCAAGTGGAAGGCCGTGGTCTCTGCCTACCCCTCTGGGAAATAGGCGTGATTTTATGTATGTATGTATTATCAAGTGTGATTTGATAAGCAAGCACTGGATTACTAAGATAAATAAATTAAAAAGTCTTTATTTCTCGTTACATCGATTACAAAGACATTATAATATATAGTATTAGATCATTCATTATTCACAAAATATTAATTAACTTAAATGTACACACTGAACACGCAATTCTTATTATTATTATTTTACAATTCATCCTTATTTTCATCCATTTTATAATAAATCTATCTGCATTTACATTTGTTTATTACTGAGATAGCTTGTTGTAAATGACTGACGACGAATGAATGACTTTAACATTTGCAGCGCCCTCATGTCGCCCTCGGTATATGTACCTCCTACTAAGCCAACACTTTTCAAATCAAACAAGCGCTATAGAACTTTACTACTAGCCATTTTTCATAGTACCACAATTTCAAACTGAAGCTTTAAATTCCATTTTGTGAAAAAGGATCATCGAAAACAATGATAGGCACCAAGCCGTGTTTGTTGCCTGATTCTTCTAGGCTTGGTCGCGAGGAACAGGCATACCTTCACATAGTTTCTAAGACGTTTCAAAGTTGAATTTTTTTGAATTTCATATGTTTTTGTTTTATACCTAGATTAAGCCTACTTTAGTCATGCACGTTTAATTAAATTCTTAGTTAAGTTTTATGAACGTACTATTAGCGTAAACGTAGGTAAACTTACTAAGGAGAACTGTACGCGCTTTAGACAAGCCCATATGGTCTTTTTAAGTGTGCATCAAACATGTTTTAAAATTTCTTAAAATAAATAAAAAAAAAAAAAAAGTGATCCTAGTGATTTTATTGAAATAAATGCCTTTTGACTTTGACTTGAAACAAAAAACAGCTGGAACTTCTTTGGTAAATCTTTCTGACTGTTCCAGGGATTCCCTGCACCGTTGCTTGGCGCTATCAGGATTCCTGACGGTGCTCCGTCACATGCGATTGTCCCGCGGTACATTCTCCAGCAGCCAGAGTATGTGCAGCGAGCAATACGCTAACAGCGCCAACTCATACCTCACCCAGCTCACTGTCGACTTCCATGCAACGGAGCAAGGCGCTACGTGAGTACCTCTAATAATAAGTATTAATAGTAATCTATGTGTTATTGGCCGTGGTGGCCCCGGCTGAAGATTAGGCCACTCCATATCTACCTATACGCGGATGTCGTAAGAGGCGACTCAGGGAAAAATGCTAGGGGATGGGCAGCAGCGTCCCTCATTTTAACAACGATAGCTCTATCTGCGGTTGCCAACCCGCATGCCCAGCGTGGTGAGTATGGGCAAATCCCCCCACATGATACGGAATTTGCTCTGTCTGTGAGGGAGGCCATGTTCAGCAGTGGACGTCGAACGGCTGAAATGATGATGATGATGTATTAGGATAATTTAAAAATGTAGGTTCTTCTTTTTGTTTTATAATATTCATATATCATCGTCATACTTCGGGCATCGCCATCCATTATTGTTTTCCATTACTTTCCATCCTAAGGTTGCCTGGAAGAAATCGCTTTCAGCGATAACGCCGCCCATTGTACTACATTAAGTTTGTTACAGATTTAATATTAATCCTTCTTGTACAATAAAGTGTTTTATTATCTACCTCGATTTTCAGTTATCAAATCAAATCAAAAGGTGTTTTTTTTTTAATACGAAATAGGCTAACGTTTGACCACAATCTCACCTGATGTTAAGTAATGATGTGGTCTACGGTGTAGCACGTTTGCCTAGAAGAAATCTATTCACTCTGGTCTTGAAGACACCCAAATTATAGGTATTCGGAAACACAGACGCCGGCAACGAGTTCCACTCTTTGGCTGTCCGCATTATAAAGGTAGACGCAAAGCGCTTAGTGCGGCAAGGTGGTATATCAGCCTTGAACGGATGTGTTTATTTCAATAAAATCACTAGGATCAACGACGGCCAACATTCGGCCAACATCAGCACATCAGCGAAAGTATCGTGGAAAAAGAAAGCTTTCAACCGCCGTGCATTACCACCTAGGACGATAATATCTGCTGAACCATAGTCATTCCCTTTTCTCTCTTTCTATTCCATTATTTGGTAAAACTTTCTTGGTCATCGGTCGAAAAGGCCTATGGCCGTCGGTGAAAGAATCAGTGTAGTGGAAGCAGACGCACAGGTAATTACCACCCTTACCTGGTCGACATACCACAGTGTCGAACCAAACGTTTCTGCTCCACCTTTATTATAAGCACTGGCAAAGAGTGGAACGATCTGCCAGCGTCTGTTTTCCCGGATGAGTACAATCTAGGAGTCTTCAAATCTAGAGTGAATAAGTTCCTTCTGGTAAAGCGTGCTCCATCTTAGGCCACATCTCACTTGCAAAAGTGAGATGGTGGTCAAAGGCCTAACCATCTCCAATAAAAAAAAAAAAAAATTAAGGTGCGCCTCTCAGAGGCTCCCCTCCTGCACAGGCTTCCCTGTATTGTAGGTTGATCTTGATTTGACTTAGTGTTTTGTTTGTTTATCCAGAGTGACGTCACGAGTGCACAACGAAGCTGTTTGCATGGAGGTGGTATCGATACTCCGACGCTGCCTCATGCAAGACGCGGCGGTCAAACAGCTGCTTTATACAAGTAAGATTTACAAGTGTCACTGGTTTTTAGGGTTCCTTAACTCTTTTGGAAAAAACCGGAACCAGGAACACTTTGTTATCCGTCTGTCTGTCAAGACCGTTTTTCTCAGAAATTGATAAAGGCATCAACTTCAAATTTATACCAACTATTAGGGTCTGTGAGGTTATGTTGAAGTATAAAAATCAAGTTTCTAGCTGAATTAATTAAAAAAGATGAATGTCAACATTAACCCTGGCCCGCCTGGTACCTCCGCCTTACAGAAGATCGCAGCCAAATAACGTTATTTGTTTCAAATAGTGTAGTGTTCCTGCGATGAGTAAGGTTGCCAGAGCTCTTTAGGGGTGAGGGGGTTCGGGGTCGGCAACGCGTGCTTGATGCCTCTGGTATTGCAAGCGCTCAATAAAATAAAAAAAACATTATCTGGTTATATTGCAAGCGTCTGTCCATAGGCTGCGGTAACTACTCAAACTAAAACTCAAAAGGTTTTTATTTCAATAAAATCACTAGGAACACTTTGAAACGTCTTAGAAACTAGGTGAAGCTACGCCTGTTCCTCGCGACCAAGAAGAATAAGGCAACAAACACGGTTTGGGGCCTATAATTTTTTCGATGAACCTTTTTTTTTTTTGTTAATAGTTTTCTTCAAAAAATTTTCAACGGTCTCAGGCCACCATACCTCAACATGGTCACTAACATAATACAGGATGACCATGAAAGAATCAGTGGCACGACAAGAAGAAGAACAAAATAGAATTTAGAGCCAGTGTGGTGCCGGTACTAACTTACCAACAAGTGGGCCATATGCTTGTTTGCCACAAAAAGCTACTTCATTCCAAGTGTCCATGTCAAAGTCAAAGTCAAAAGGCGTTTATTTCAATAAAATCACTAGGATCACACAACAAGCCACAGAAGCCAAAAACCAAGAAACTAACTAACTAACACTAGGATCACTTTGAAACGTCTTAGAAACTAGGTGAAGCTATGCCTGCTCCTCGCGACCAAGCCTAAAAGAATCAGGCAACAAACACGGCTTGGGGTCTATCATTTTTTTCGATGATAATTTTTTAATATTATTATATTTATAAATTTTTTTTTTCACAATATAGAAGTTGCTCTTTAGGGGGGAGGGGTTCGGCAGGCAACGTATAGCAATGCTCCAGGTGTTGCTGATGTCAATAGGCGACGGTTACCGCTTACAATCAGGAGGGCCGTAAGCCTGTTTGCCTCCGTATAACATAAAAAAAAGTTCAAAAAACTACTTCATTCCAATTGTCTATGGCTGCAACTAATTGTACAAAAAATCCTCCTTGCAGGTATCTACGACTGCGCCAAAGAGAAGCCGGCGCTGCACGAATGCATATTGGAGATGTTTTGTGAGCACCTCAGCAAGTACTTACCGGAGAGTTATAACGCGGCCTTACTGTGGGACAAGTGTGTTCAGATGACTGGTGCTACTGCTGTTTTATCTGTAAGTACGCAAGGCTCAGTATATTTTTTATTCATTAACCTTCCTCATCATCAGCATCATCAACCTGTAGAAGTCCACTGCTGGACATAGGCCTCCCCCAAAGAGTTCCATGACGAACGGTCTTGAGCCTTCTCCATCCACCGACTTCCCGCAACTTTCACAATGTCGTCGGTCCATCGGGTGGGGGGCTTTCCAGCACTGCGTCGCCCGGTTCGTGGTCGCTATTCGAGAACCTTTATTCCCCAACGGTTGTCGGTTCTGCGAGCTATATGGCCTGCCCACTGCCACTTCAACTTGCTCATTCTGAGAGCTATGTCGGCGACCTTGGTTCTTCTACGGATTTCCTCATTTCGGATCTTATCACGTAGTGAAACTCCGAGCATAGCTCTCTCCATAGCCCGCTGCGCGGCTTTGAGCTTGTATATGAGGCCAATAGTTAACGACCAAGTCTCAGTGCCATATGTCATCACTGGCAACACGCACTGATTGTAGACTTTCGTCTTGAGGCTCTGCTGTATCTGCGACGAGAAGATATGACAGACCTATAACCTTCCTACTAAATTATAAATGCGAAAGTTTGTGTGGATTGTTGGATGTTTGTTATTCAATCACGCCGTAACGGCTCAACAGATTTCGTTGAATACAAATAGTTCTTTACCTAGAATAGCATATAGGCTACTTTTTACGTAGGTACCACGCGAGCGAAGCCGCGGTCGGAAGCTAGTATTAAATAATTAACCTATAACTTACTAGCTTTTAAAAAGGAAGTGCAAAAAATTTGTAGATTATTCTAGAAAATCAGTACATAAAGAGATTTAAGGAAACTAATTGAATTTATTTAAGATCCTCACAAACTTTCGCATTTATAATATCAGTAGGATCGCGAGACTTGGTGACAATGTTTATAATAATAATAAATATTTTTGGAACTTCTTTTGATCATTTTCTTTTGATGTTGACTGTACTACAACACCCAGATACGTAACAAATATTTGCATATCAAAAATTTGTCCGCTTCGGGGATCGAACGCGCACCTCTTGAGCATCAGCTTATAAAAGGCTCGGGCTACACCCGCTTTGTACTCTCCCCAAAGAAAATCCTTCAGTTTTTAACAGCTGCTGGGCTTTGCGGTTTTAAGGCCCTGTAACTCCACAAATAACAAGTGGCGATCACAACAGTCCATCATAAAACAGGCAATCCTAGTTTGGGTAACAAGGTTGTCCAACCAGGAATATTCGATTATTTGTTTTATTCTAGCTTTATTTAGCTTAAATAAGTTAACATTTGGCCGTGGTGGCCCCGGCTGAAGAATAGGCCCCTCCATATCTACCTATCCGCGGATGACGTAAGAGAAAAGGAAGGTGTCGTAAGGAAAAAAGCTAGGAGATGGGCAGCAGCGTCCCTCATTTTTTAACAACGATAGCTCTAACTGCGCTCGCCAACCCGCATGCCCAGCGTGGTGAGTATGGGCAAATCCCCCCACATGATAAGGAATTTACTTTGTCTGTGGGAGAGGCCATGTTCAGCAGTGGACGTCGTACGGCTGAAATGATGATGATGATGAAGTTAACATTGCATGTTAAAGTTAAGTTTGTTGATATAATAAATTTCATATCAGATGTGGCCGCAGTGACACCATAGCCACATTAAGGAAATAAAAAAAGAAATAGCCTCTGTGTACAATAATTAACTTTGTTCTAGGAGCCAATAGCCCGCCTACTCTACGCCATAGCGCAATTCCTCCAGACAACACAGGAGGATTCTCTAGAAGACATCCTCGCCAGTCAGACGGTAGACACGGCCAGCGCTTACTTGAAAAGTACACTAACTATGACGATGGAAAAACTGTGCTCGTGTGATAATTTGGGGCAGATTGACTTGGTAAGCTTTTTTTTATGTTACATGGAGGCAAACAGGCTTAAGGCCCTCCTGATGGCAAGTGGTTACCGTCGCCTATTGACATCAGCAACACCTGGAGCATTGCTAATGCTTTGCCTGCCGATCCCCTCCCCCCCCTAAAGAGCTCTGGCAACCTTACTCACTGCAGGAACAAAACACCATTTGAAACAAATAATGTTATTTGGCTGCGATCTTCTGTCAGCAGTTTCCTATCTCTTAGTATTAAATGGTTTGTACCTGTGGTTTGTACAGCAGTGACAAAGTGTCAAGTCACTTACGATATTTGACAATCCAGTCTTTTCTCACTTTCCCCCCTCTTTACTACCTTAAATGATAATAAGACATGAGAAACTGGTGGTGAAAAAGTGTGGGCTAACACTAAATATAAATCATCATCATCATCAGCCTATAGAAGTCCACTGCTGGACATAAGCCTCTCCCAAAGAGTTCCACGACGAACGGTCTTGACCTTTTTTCATCCACCGACTTCACAATGTCGTCGGTCCATCGGGTTGGGGGCCTTCCAACACCGCCAGGTTCGTGGTCGCCATCCGAGAACCTTTACTTTACGGTTGTCGGTTCTGCGAGCTATATGGCCTGCCCGCTGCCATTTCAACTTTCTAAATATTAATAACCAAATAAAAGTGCATTATTATTTCCAGGATGACCCCAGCCTAACAGATCTGACACCGGAGTCTAAGGCCAAGTGCATAAAGGTCCAACAAATACTGCAGTGCTATGAAACTCTCATCGCTTATAAGATCATGATGTGGAATGCAAGCAGTGATGTAGCTAGCGATGTGTACAAGCTTTATAAGGATTGTAATCAACTGTTAGACCTTACAAAGGTGAGATATGGACAGTTTAAAGATTCGCCATTACCGCCATTCTCGTGGTCGCCATTCGAGAACCTTTATTCTCCAACAGTTGTGGGTTCTGCGAGCTATGTGGTCTGACCACTGCCACTTAACTTCACATTGTGAAAGTTGCGGGAAGTCGGTGGATCGAGACGGCTCACGACCGTTCATCGTGGCACTTTTTGGGGGAGGCCTATGTTCAGCAGTAGACTTATTGAATGAATGAATGAATGAATGATTTATTTGACACAAAAAACACAGAAAATAACAATGAAACAAGAAAAATTAGGTAGGTACAAGGTAGGTACCTACCTACCTAAGTATAAACAGTTAATAAAAATATAGAGTTTAAAAAGAGTTTAAATTAATTAATTATGAAATAACTTTGATCTCCACACTAGGATTCCCTGTGCTGTGGAGACCAATTTATGCTGAACAGTATATCTATAGTAAAGTATTCTGAAAAAATGGTGAGCACAGTGTTCGCCATTAGGTAAGTAGGACAGGTAAGTTTAGTTAGGTAAGTAAAAGATTAGTGTTGGTGTGCATGTGATGATGTTTAGTGTCGATTGTCTTCTGTGGAGTGAAAGTGTATGTGTTGTGTAGAAGTTCTGGTGTGTGCGTGCAGGTAGGTACATAACCTAGGTAATACCAGAGTGTGATAGATATACATGCTGCTGGTAGTTGCTAGACACGGATAGGCGCGTACATCAAATACTTAATCTGTGATATTAGTTGCTAATATACGGAAAAGTTTAATGTAAGTTTATATTTAGTAGGATATATATATATCCTGTAAACACATAGGTATAGGTAGATGTTAATGTGTTATTAGTAGTTAGACGTTTGTGTGTGTGTGTGTATCTATGGGGAGTAAAGGTGTGTATATGCTTGTGGCTGAGTATGTGCGTACGTATGAATGTGCGTGAATGTGTACTTATGTATTATTGTGTATATATGTTTGAGAAGGTATGTGTGTGTTTGTGTGTGAATGTATCTATCAAATGTATGTAATGAATGTATGTGACAAATATAGCATCGATCTGGTCTGTAAGTATCTATAAGTCCAGTTTCATACTTTAACAAAGTCGGCCGTCGGTATGGTATATCCTATATGGCTATATAGTATGATATATATGTAGATATATTGTAAAGGTATAGTGAAGTGATAGGTGCAGGTAATCAGATAACCCTAAACGTTACTTCCATTTATTTGTCGAATAGTAAGACTGCTTCAGTCTCACTATAGTTCTTTTCCATCAGCCAAGCTTTAAGTGTCTTTTTGCATCTTTGTCTTGACATTGGGTAGAAGTTGAGTATTCTGTTGAGCTTCGAATACAGAAAGGGTCCCAGCCACGGAAAGAATCTACAGAAGAATTGGGTGCGTCTGACGGGGGGCTTCCACCTGATGTGACGATAAGAGATGATCAGTTTGGAGGGGGCAGTTCTGTGATAGCGCAGGATAACGGAGGTTATAAAAAGTTGTCTAACTGTTAGATGTCCAGATTCCATATGTAGTTCCTTGGTTGGGTAGAAGAAGGATTTTCTGTACGCAACTTTTAAGACTGCCCTTTGAGCACGTTCCAGTTTTAAAAGGTGCGTCTGACACGCTCCTCCCCATGCTACAATACAGTAGTTCGTTATGGATTGGCAAAGAGTAGTGTAAACCACATTAATTACATCACTATCGGCTATTGACCTAAGTCGTTTAAATATATACATCAGCTTTCTGACTCTGCAAGTGAGCGCATCTATATGAATTTTCCAAGTGAGATGTTCATCGAGTACAACTCCTAGATACTTAAGAGAGACAACTTGTTCTAGACCACAACAACAGCAATCATCCCCTTCCCTGAGCCTACAATTGTGGTATACTATTCTCAAAGGACGAGTTGGTTCTGTTCGCTTCGAAATACTGAACGGTATCATTTTAGTTTTGTTGGCGTTAAGGGTCAGCAGGTTTTGTTGCAGCCATGTTCCCACGCTATCTAGGCCCCTTTGCGAACTCAATTCAGTGGACTCCCAACTGTCCCCATAAAAGATGAGAGCAGTGTCATCCGCGAAGGTGAAAATTTGTCCCTGGGCAATGTTCAGGGAACAGAGATCATTAATGTATACTAGAAATAGCGTTGGACCCAGAACACTGCCCTGGGGCACCCCGTAGTCTACATTTAGGTATTCGCTGTAACTTTCACCAACCCGTACTCTCTGTTTTCTTCCGGATAAGTAAGAGATGAACCAGTCTAGTGTTATACCACGTATTCCCATAAGTTCAAGTTTCTTAATAAGGATTCGCCGTGACACCGTGTCAAATGCCTTGGCAAGGTCCAAAAAGACACCCAAGCATTTGAGGCCTTCATCTAGCTTCCCGGCTACCAGATCACAGAGGTGTGTCAATCTAAATATTATATATTTAATATTTAGATTTTTTATTTATTGCGAACATGTATATGGCAGATTTATCAGGCTGATGATGATGATGATGATGATGGTTATGTAAATATAAAAAAATTATAAATTTATAGTTTTGGAACTTGTAATTTATTTAATATTAGTTTCATCATCATCGTCATTTCAGCTTTTCGACGTCCACTGCTGAACATGGCCTCCATACATAATATTGATTTGAATATTTGTATTTATAATGTTTGTATGACCGAATGTCAGAATATAGTGATCTGTACTCTAAACCTAAGGATCTATTAATGTCTATTAATCTAGTAATGTTCACAAACATTAAATGAATTATATGAATTATGTTTCAGGGTACACCAAAAGCGGGAAAGAAAGGATCGAAATCTCTAAACGAAACAAAAGAGACAGCCAAATCTCAAAAGAGTCAGAAATCTCAAAAGGAGAACAGGAAAGGCCCTACGAAGGTCGCCAACTTAGTGCAGGATAGGGCTGGACCCTTCAAGCCACTGCCATGTGTATGGGACGCTAGATTCTGTGTTAGGGTCATTCAGCTGTTGTACAGGTAAGAAAATGTGTATTTTTATGAGGACCGTACCTTATTTGGAAAAAACGGAACCCTTATATGATCAAATTGTTGTCCGTCCGTCTGTCTGTCAAGATCATTTTTCTCAGAAACGGCTAAAGATATCAACTTGAAATTTATACCAACTATTAGGGTCAGTGAGCATATAGTGCCGTATAAAATCAAGTTTCTAGCTCAATGCATTAAAAATGAGAAATGAATGTCCTAAATTGTATGGAAAAGGCAAAAATGAAAAACCTCTAGGGTACTTGTTACCTCTTACCAGTTACCTCAAAATTCTGAAAATTGGAATGTTAATGCTTTAGTGACATAAATAAAGGAAAATGTCTAAAATTTAGGAATTCTGATGTTTCTACCCCTAAAATTGGATTATTATGTGACAAAGTTATATTTGCGGTCAATATCATACAATGAACTACGTGAGCGACCGCAAAATACAAGTTTGTGACTTTCTACACTTGGAATTTCGATTTTCTGACCCCGTGTAATGGTACGGAACCCTCAGGGCGCGTTCTAGTACATGCCCGTCTTTTATAAGGTCAATAGAAGCTGTTTTTGCTTGATGTCAAGTAATGGTTTGAAATAAATTGTCTGTTTTTTATATCACAGTGAGGAACTTACCTGGTGTTCATTGGATCAGCGCAATCAGATCCGCGGTCGGCGCGACTTCCACCAGTGGGCGCTGCGGTGCGTGCAGTGCGTGCTGTCCGAGCACGCGGACAGGCGCGCTGTGTCGCACGTGCTGGCTATAGCTACCATACTGTACGAGAGATGCGTTTGTCGGTAAGCACTACTTTTTCAGCGTGGTGAGTATGGGCGAATCCCCCCACATGGTAAGTTTGCTCTGTCTGTGAGGGAGGCCATGTTCAGCAGTGGACTTCGTACGGCTGAAATAATGATGACTACTTTTTCTAGACTGGCACAAGGAACTCGAGAATCTTAATTGGGTCTTGGGTAGAGTCTCTTCTTAGGGTTAAGCTCGCCTATACAGGGTGAGTTTTTTTTTCAGGGCCACTTAGCCGAAATCGGAAACCGTGAGAGTAATTGAAAAGTGATATGTTAGGAGTTAAGGGCTCGATGAAAAAAAATAAGAATAGCATTAAAAAATGTTGATATTTATTTGCAGTTTTTCAGAGAATTAAAGAAAATTCCTTTCACACAGCAACGCAACGGGGCAACGGATCGACGTCATTTTGCATGCCTAATGATGATGATGATGATCCCTGTTCGTTTTAGATTCCAATCGATGTGTGAATTTGATGACCAAACAGCATTGAGCTGTCTAGAGCTTTTCAAGACTTGCCTCACGCTACTCATTTCGCCGAACTATGGATTGAAGATGGAGAATATACTTCCGAAAATAAGTAAGTAGAAGGATGCAGCGGAGTTCTGAATCTCCTGAAGAAACAAACTGAAGCTCAAAATTCAAATCTTTCAATATAAATCTTAACACAAATCTTGTGTAAAGATTTCTATACAGTGGGTCTGAGTGAGTTGGCCGTGGTGGCCCCGGCTGAAGAATAGGCCCCTCCATATCTACCTATCCGCGGATGTCGTAAGAGGCGACTAAGGGAAAAAAGCTAGGGGTTGGGCAGCAGCGTCCCATTTTAACAACGATAGCTCTAACTGCGCTCACCAACCCGCATGCCCAGCGTGGTGAGTATGGGTAAATCCCCCCACATGATAAGGAATTCGCTCTGTCTGTGGGGGAGGCCATGTTCAGCAGTGGACGTCGAACGGCTGAAATGATGATGATGATGGGTCTGAGTTGGCCTAGAGGGATGTAGACTCGACTTTGATGGGAAGGTCGTGGCTTCGAATCTCGTTGTTCACAAATCCAAGTAATATTTTAATAAGAAAGTTTCGTTGAAACTTGGAATAGATAAAGTTCTTTACCTAGAATAGCATATAGGCTATTTTTTTTGTAGGTACCACGCAAGCGAAGACACGGGTGGAAGTTAGTAGAATACACTTCTTAATGTATTCTACTAACTTCCGCCCTAATTATACTATTTATTAAGTTTACTACAAATTATGTGTGACTAATTAACAAATGCTCAAAGCGGTGAAGAAAAACATCCTGAGTAAATTGGCAGCTTGGTAAGCTCCTAAATAATCTAGAATAGATGTAAGTATGCCTTACATTAAAATAATATTTAAACTTATTTCAGCCAGTACAAACGAGGTGCCTATATCAACATGCATAGCAACTATTTTAGAGCACATTTACACCGCACTAATGCTGATCGAGCTGGAGGGTGAACTGGAGGAAAGAGATGTAATGGTCAAGAAGTTATTGGGTGCTCTATTTGCGGTCGCTACGGTGTTACTGGAGGTGCCTACCCAGTCTTGCAGCAACATGTGTAATGTGAGTAGATTTAATATTTTTAGAAAATATATCATACTCGTTTATTCTACACTCTATAGGCAATATAACGTTTGATAAACCTACGAATTTGGAAATTCGTCGTTTTTCATTATTAAATACTATGCAAAAAGTAACTATTATTGGGTCAAATCAGCCCAAATTCAACTATTGAGCTGAATTTCAATCAAATTACGAAGCTAATTACGTTTTTGATTTTGAACTTTTCGTACGTATAATGATAAAGTTTTACCAAATTTTTTGCGCATTCATATTCAGTTTAATAATAATGTCAGTTTTTCCCAGGTGATAGTCAAACTGGAAGACTACATACGCACCAGCAAGCAAGACTGGCTGCAGTTACTGCCACCGATACTGGCAGCTGGCTGCAGGGAGCAACAAGAGGCGCAGCTATTAGATGAGCTACTGGTCAAACTCACCGTCGCCTTGGGCAGAATCGATGTAAGTTGCCAGGCTTCGTGGCTTCGACTGGCTACTGCCACCGTTACTGGCTGCAACAATAGGTCCAGCTGACTGCAGCTATTAGATCAGCTACTGGTTCTTCCTTTCTTTCTTTCTTTTCTTGGTCAAACTCATCGCCAACCTAAGGCAGAATCGATGTAAGTGCCAAGCTTCGCGGAGACTGGCTACGGTTTTATTTATTATTTATTTTATGTATACCTTTTCGGATACCATGCTGAGACGGAACACGTTTTATAGTTGTATACACCGTGTATTCTGTGTATGCGTCTTAGAGAGGGTGTGTGCGTGTGTGAGTGTGTGTGTGGAGGGAGAGAGCTGTGTGTGCGTGTGTGTGTTTGTGTGTGGCACTTAGTTCCGTACGATAGAACGTACTTTATGAAAACTGGTAAGCTCTGAGGACATACGCTACTTTTTATAATAGAAGCTAGTAAATTATAAAAAAAAAAGTAAATAATAAAGCAATCGAATTTAACAAAGTTGTTGGTACTCCAAGAAATACATAAATAATCATCATCATCAACCTGTAGAAGTCCACTGCTGGTCATAGGCCTCCCCCAAAGAGTTCCATGACGAAAGGTCTTGAGCCTTCTCCATCCACCGACTTCCCGCAACCTTCACAATGTCGTCAGTCCATCGGGTGGGGGGCCTTCCAACACTGCGTCGCCCGGTTCGTGGTCGCCATTCGAGAACCTTTACTCCCCAACGGTTGTCGGTTTTGCGAGCTATATGGCCTGCCCACTGCCACTTCAACTTAAACATAAATAATACTTTCTATAAAATTATCAGGAGGAGGACACATCAGCGGGCGCGGATGAATCCAGCGTATTTCCGTTCGTGGACTCTCGCTCCGGGCACGCGGTGCTGGCTCACGCGTGCGCCGCGCTGGCTGCGCGCGCGCGCGGCGCCTCGCACCTCCTGCAGCGCGCGCGCGATCTCGAACTAGCCAAGGGGACCGCGAGAGGCGAACAACGACTGGACAGAGGTGTGTTTACAAGGCGAATTATAATATGTTTGCGAAAGGGGCTTAATAACTACACCCAATTCGCAATACAGTTTGGTGTACTGGCCTCATAGCTCAGTTAGTAGTAACTCTGCCTTCTGCGCGATCCCCGCACTGGACAAACATTTGTGTGATAAACACTGATGTTTTTTCCGTGTCTGGGTGTTAAATATGTATCTATTATGTATATCAGTCTCTGGTACCCATAGTACAGGCTATGCCTAGTTTGGGATCAGTTGACCGTGTAAATATGTCCGGAATATATATATATATATATTTTTTAAATAAAGTTTGATGTACGACTTTTGGAATCATCATAAATCATCATACTTTTTATTGTCTGAAATACATGTGTTATAGATGTTATACGTTTTATATGAATAGGAAATTCGTCATTTTCAGCCGTTTTGGGGGGCAGATCAAAATCAATGAATCAGCTGTTTTAGGTAGCTTGATGCCGCACTTCTCGTACGTTTATTTATTTATTTATAAAGACGAAAACACCAAAAACTGATAATTTGAGAAAGTTTGGAAAAAAATGGTGTTTTCACTATTATTCTTTCTTTTTGTTGACCCCCTTCCGGGATGGTATATGTTATGGATCACCTTGTACAAATAAAACACGGACTGAAAACGAGTAATTATAAATAATAATAAGCCTTAGGACAACCACTGCTGGACATAGGCCGTCGCCATTTTGTTCGCGGCTCGTATCGAAATCCCACACACGCATTTATCTGTTTATTTGGTTAGTTGATCTGTTTCTATTCATACTTTTTGTTGTATTTATATACTATTGCTTACTACCTACCTAATACTTACCCAGTTTGAGTGCTCGTGTAATTTGTGAAAGAACCAACTAGGTTCTGACGAGTGTGAGTGTCCACACAAACCCTACGTGGTTTTTAGGGCACAAAAACAAAAATTGTAACCGTTTATTTAATAAAGTGTAGAATAAATAAAAAAATAAAAAAATCTTTACAGAACTGAAAGAGCTCTACAAATCGATAGTAATCCAACTGTGCCAGCTCACGAACTGGACATCGCGGTGTGGCAAACTGCGCTGCTGCATCGGCGCAGGCAGCGACAAGGTGCTGGGTGCGTGCGTGCGACTGTACTCACTGCTGGCGAGTCTCGCTAAGCAGATAGATGTCGCCACTGCGCAGATTGTAAGGTAACGAAATAGCTTTATTTCATTTTTTTTAATATACAACTAAGGCAGACAATCTTACGGCCTACCTGTTGGTAAGCCGTAGCCTGTGAACTTGCAATACCAGAGACAACACACACGCGTTGCCGACCCCGAACCCCCCTCACCCCTTAAAGAGCTCTGGCAATCTTACTCACCGCAGGAACACAACACCATTTGAAACATGTTATTTGGCTGCGATCTTCTATAAGGCGGAGGTACCTCCCAGACGTGCTGTACCTCCTACCTATCATGCTGAAATTTGAACGGTATTCAATGATGTTGACCGCTACCAAGTTTAGCAAAAACTTTGAGATAAAGATTTTGTCTAATCCCACACCCCACGTCATTAAATTATCATCATCAACCTGTAAAACCCCACTGCTGGACATAGGCTTCCCCTCTTTGCCATGACGAACGGTCTTGAGCCTTTTCCGTCAACCGACTCCCGCAACTTTCACAATGTCCATCGGGTGGGGGTTCGTGCTAATCCACATAACTTTTGAAATTACCATTGCGGATGATATCTAACATATTGAACTAAAATAATGAGCTGATGTGGCCGTGGTGGCCCGGCTGAAGAATAGGCACCTCCATATCTACCTATCCGCGGATGTCGTAAGAGGCGACTAAGGGGAAAAAGCTAGGGGATGGGCAGCAGCGTCCCTCATTTTAACACCGATAGCTCTAACTTCGCTCGCCAACTCGCATGCCCAGCGTGGTGAGTATAGGCAAATCCCCCCTCATGATAAGGAATTTGCTCTGTCTGTGGGGGAGGCCATGTTCAGCAGTGGACGTCGTACGGCTGAAATGATGATATTGAATGAGCTGATTAGTTCGCAATTAATTTATTGATCTGATCTGTTTAGTACCTACCTGTATTCTGTTAGGAACAAACTGTTCTTAGTCTAAGGAGGTGGGCGTTGGTGGCTGCGACCCAGTTTTAACAACTACTGCAGTCATCATCGTTTTCCCAATATTTTACTGTACCTTTGTAAATGTTCCAATTTTGAAACTTTTTTTGAAACTTGAAACTTGTTACAGCACTGACGGACTGAATGTGGCAACATTATTACGCGTTTTGTCATTAGAGAACTTTCAAATCCGGAATCTAACTATTAATAGTTGCCGAATAATTTATTCCAAACAGATTCGAACGACTACTGAAACTGAGCGGCAAGAAACTTTCATCCATAACGGACAACTTCATCACCTACCTAGAAGCGTCGCAAGCGCAGCAGAGTGCTACAAAAGTGCTTCGCGACACCAAACTCATTCCAAGACTTGTATTAGAAGCTGAGCAGTACAGCAAGAATGTTATACTGCTCGCTGGTAAGGCCAAGGTAAGCTAAAATGCTCCTTATTTCCTTAGAGACACAGTTGCTCAGTTACAAATTGACTAGAAGTTCGAGAAGTTCGACATCAAGATTACTATCTAAAACAGCTAAATAATTGAGTTTGAATTAGATAGATAGATAGATAAATTGTTTATTTGAAACACACACAAATACAGCACAGACAGAGATAAAAGCAAACAGAAGAAACAACAGCAGATAACAATCACACAAAATAAAATAAAGCTTAGTAGGTAGGCAGGTTAACAGTAAAAAAAGACTAATACAAGTAGCAATACAACATACACAAAAGAGACAGTTGAGCCATCTAAATACCGTTTTGATTTCGAATACCAAATTGATTTCGATTTGACCCCAAAACAGCAGAGTTTTTATTATGACGAATTTGCAAAAGGTGTAGAACCAACTTTATTGCAACTTTGGTGGAGAATAAGCCCCTTTCGGGATAGTAACATTTAATAAACATACATTTTTGTTATACAACTAATGTGGCAAATAAGCATACGTCCCACCTGCTGGTAAGTTACCGTAGCCTATGAACGCTTGCAATGCCAGAGGCATCTCCTAAATAGAATAGAATATAATAGAATACGTTTATTTGACGTACACACATAGCAGACATGGGAACATACAAGGAGTAAAAACACAAATGACAACAAAGACCAAAAAATCCCCTTGTATAGTCCTTGCATCACCTTGATAGATAGATAGATAGATTAACACTTTATTGTACACAAAGGATTACATATTAAATCTATAACAAACTTAATGTAGTACAATGGGCGGCCTTAACGCTGAAACGTTTCTGCTCCACTTTTATTATAAGTACTGCCAAAGAGTGGAATGATCTGCCTGCGTCTGTTTTCCCGAAAGAAAAAAAAAAGAAAAAAGAGTCTTCAAATCTAGGGTCAATAAGTTCACTCTGGGAAAGCGTGCTCCATCTTAGGCCACATCTCACTTGCAAAAGTGAGTTGGTGGCCAAACGCTTTACCATTATCAATAAAAAATAAAGCTATTTCCAACTATTACTTCCAGGCAACCTTAAGGCACCTTGCATAGTCCTCGCATAATGTTCTTATGCTTTATTTCATTCTGACAGTTGGATTGGTCGCATTACCTCTCGCTGGGAACGGCGCGAGACTTCCGCATCAAGACTGACGTTCTGGAGGAAGTGCTCAACACGAGGGATAGATCGGACGCTGACGACACTATAGATGAAGGTACCTATAATCAAAAACATATTAAATTTTCTTTGCTTTAATGTAAAGTCGCCTGTACAAAGATGGTGGTGTGGTGGAAGTGACACGGCCGACACAAAGGTCGAGAGTTCAAAAAAAATATGCACACAAGCATCGACTTTCACCATTTTCAGCTCCTGTGTACCTACAATGTTCATCTGTATTGTACCATCATTTAAAAAAAATTATTTATGTCTACTTTACGTTACGTTTAACATCCAAATATCCTCACAAACTTTCGCATTTATAATATTAGTAGGAAGTGGGATATAAGTGCGCATTAACAAGTGCCTAAAACAGTGAAGGAAAACATTATGAGGAGACCAGTTCCAGATTCTTAAAGCGGCTAAATTGATTTAAATTAAAAAAAAATAAATATACCGGACATATCACACACAGTCAACTGATCCCAAACTAGGCATAGCCTTTACTATGGGTACTAGAGACTAATATACATAATTGATATATATTTTATGATTCCGATCAAACTTGGAACAGATATAGTTCTTTACCTAGAATAGCATATAGGCTTCTCTTATCTAGGTACTAATATCTAGGTAATACAACTTTTGGGATTAAAAGTCGCGTTAATTTATTTATTTTAACAGATGAGCACGCAATTAACGAAGTTGCAACGGAAGTGACGTCACCGACGAAGAACGCACAGGATGATGCTGTTAGGAGGAAGAAGAGAAGAGTTTCGTGATTACTGTGTTGTGATATTATGTCATGTTTTATATTTTTAAGCTGATTACATAAATACTTTGATACCTACTTTCAGTTTTTTTATCTTTAATAATTTATTCTCAAATTTATTCGAGACTATCTGTTAAGGATGTCGCGGGACTTCCTTCGCCTTCATAATAATTTTTACACCACTTTGCCCCCTTTAGGAATGAATTTCATTACGATCCGATCTGCCGTTTAGTCGTGATGAGGTAACAAACAAAGTTACTTTCGCATTTTTAATATTAGTATGGATGGATAAAATAATTACCTTTTGTGATAGGATACTAGTGTTACAGAACACGTAGAATGAAATCCTGCGTTTTTATATTTTCTAAAGTTATTAATTTTAACCAACAACGGTCGTTTGGAAACATTAGCATATCAAACTTCACCACTATAGATTAGTAATCTGTGCCACAAGCAATTATGTATCAAATTATGAAATGATTTCGGCGAAAACGTAATTTATATGAAATCGAAATTCGCACGAATCTGTGTTACGCCGAAGCCGGGCTAATTATTTGCGAGCGCGTTGCGTTTCGGAGAACACGCGCAGTTTGCTCTTTGCATAGAGAAGGGCAAAAAACTAATTCGTTTTCGGAAAATCAAATACTCACCGGCAGAAAATGTGGCCCAAACGCGAATTCAGCAAATAAATAGTTTATGTAGAAAAGAAAGGTATAGAATAGTCTAATGGGCCGTGGTGGCCCCGGCTTAGGGCCGTGGTGGCCTCGGCTGAAGAATAGGCCCCTCCATATCTACCTATCCGTGGATGTCGTAAGAGGCGACTAAGGGAAAAAAGCTAGGGTATGGGCAGCAGCGTCCCTCATTTTAACAACGATAGCTCTAACTGCGCTCGCCAACCCGCATGCCCAGCGTGGTGATGATGAATAGTCTAATTTCTCAATAATTTTAAGGAAATTCAGTATTTCATTTTTTTTTAAATTTACAACAATTTATTTACGCCACTTTTTCTGCCGGTGAGTGTATACATACATATACCTACCTCATAATGACGCCATCGGTGGCGTAGCGTGCGAGTGCCCGTCTAAGAGGCAAGGGGTGCCGGTTTGATTCCTGCATGTTATGCGGAGGGAAGAATGTCATGACTAGAGTGGTAAATATTAATGTAGAAATATATGAGAGAACTAGACAAAAGAAAACATGGATTTGTGTGAAAGAAGAAATGAGTAAGAAAGTAGTGAGTACGACGACTTCGGTGGCGTAGCGGGCGAGTACCCGTCCGAGACGCAAGGGGCTCAGGTTCGATTCCCGCTGCTAGATTAATGTGTGCATGATCTGCAAATATTTGTTCCACTGAACAACTGAACCGATAAAGAAAATATTTCAATGACGCACTGCAGAGATTGACAGAGAAAAAACATTCCTTCTTAGCTACTTTATCTATGCTCTCGCTTGGGCTGACTGAACCTATTTATGTACCTATTTACCTAGCTACCTACCTACTTCACCTTACTTGCTTACCTGTTTTTCGTATATTAAACCTGCCTACCTATGTACTACTTAATAATTCTATTTGTATACCTACTTACCTACCTATATAATTTTACTTCTACTTCTAGTTCTAATTATTCTTATTTAATTTTATTTAATTTTTTGATCTACCATTCGTACCTACCTACCGACATCGACTAAAGAACGCGAGAAATGCAGCACACTACGATCGTGAGGTCGCCGTAAAGGGTTCCATCTGAAAACCAGCGCCGCTACACTTCGTGTGCGGCATCAATGCTGAGATGGAACCTTTTTTGGCTCACGCATGCATCGGTACGTACTAATGAATACCCTAGTTTTGTTACTTCCTACCTACTTTTGTTTTGTTTCCTCTCTACCTTTTGTATTGTAACCTGTACCTTGTGTCTTTATTTTTTATTTTATTAGTTTGTGCTGTGCTTGTGTGTCCAAAATAAATGTATTTTCTTTCTTCTTTCTTTCTTTCAATAAGTATTAGAAAGCTTCACTGTTCCGAGAGTAGGTATATAATGTACCTAAATTGTAACCTATAATACCTAGTATAGGCTTCTTTTTATACGGTACCACGCGAGAGAAGCCGTCGGCGAAAGCTATTCATAAAAAGTACCACAAAATTAGGCAAATACTCAGGAACACAATACACCAACTTCAATATTCCTGGTAGAGGGGCTGAGGTTCGTTTACACTGAATCCAGCCTTCGGCGAAAAGGGTTTTTAAGAAACGGGGTTCATGCGAACTTTTGTTTGTTAGCAGTTAGTGTTATGGCAGATTTACATTGAGTTAGCGCTGTCCCTAACTGTCATCGTGTAAAACACAATCTTTACAGAAGATCGCAGCCAAATAACATTATTTGTTTCAAATAGTGTTGTGTTCCTGCGGTAAGGTTGCCAGAGCTCTTTAGGGTCGGCAACGCGTGCGTGATGCCTCTGGTATTGCAAGCGCTCATAGGCTACGGTAACCGTTTACCATCGGGTGGGCCGTAAGCTTGTTTGCCACCTCTGTAGTATAAAAAAAAAAACGAAAAAAAAAAAAACTTTTTCAAAATCTTCTAGCGTGGGTCGTTTTTTTATTTATAATTTATTAACTCTCGATGTCTAATGAGTTTGAACTGATTTGACCCCAAAATAGTTTTTATATATAATTCACAATATTCACATACCTAACCTACACATTCGTTGTCTTCATGTTGGCAGAAAATTACTTCTTTTCCGCGAATTCACCTATTTCTATCTAATTCATCAGTTTTAAGAATGTCAGTAGGTATATCCATCACATATTTTTTTTATAAATTCACAACGTTTCGTTAGCGACTGAAAAAACGTAGGTAGTATTGTTTCAGCTACTGCGAAATGTGAATGTGTAGGTAGGTATAATTATCTACACTAATATTATAATGAGGTAACATTTGTTTGTTTGTATGTAGGGGTAACTACTGAACTGATGAACTCTGGAACTACTGAACCGATTCAAAATATTATTTCAGAAATAGAAAGCTTCACTATCCCTGTGTAACATAGGCTTTACTTTTTTTTCATAAAAATAAGTTTTTTTTTTACTCCGGAACTACAATTAACAATTCATTGTGTTTTTATATTATTATATTGTATGTTCGTCTTTAAGATATATATCTATATGGGCCGTAGGATAAGAAAAAATCCATCTGTTTTTTATTCTATTGTTGCCTGAAATAAGTAATTGTATTGTATTATATTGAAACTCTTTATTTGTAAATTAAGTCGGATGAAAAATCGCCGCTTGGCTTAGGTATCTACTTAATAACTATATTCTAATCTGTGACAACTGCGCGCTGATTTAGTCCGTGGCTTTACCACATAATAATCATTAATAGTGTTTAGTTTAAGAAGAAAATCCATTTTAAAATAAAGACAGCCAAGTGCGAGTATGGCTCGCGCCCTGAGGCTTCCGTACACACGTAACACGGGGTCGGAAAATCAAGATCTCAAGTGTACGAAGTGACAAGAGTCCAGGTAGGAATATACTTGAGCTCGTGGAGGAAGTTGCGGGCGGGTCAGCTAGTAGGTATGCTAATAATCATCATCATCATTTCAGCCGTTCGACGTCCACTGCTGAACATGGCCTCCCCCACAGACAGAGCAAATTCCTATCATGTGGGGGGATTTGCCCATACTCACCACGCTGGGCATGCGGGTTGGCGAGCATGCTAATAATGCCAACGATAAATTCTTCGTAATTCTAAGAAAACACTGTTTTTGTTATCATTTCAAAGTTAAAGTTCTAAGAAATGTTCTATAATGGAAGATTGGAAGGTTTTCAGAAATAAAATGTTTTTCATTTAATTAGCATGCAAGTGCAATTTAATTAGCAGTCCTAAGTGGTATGCATATTGCATATGCCTGCGTTAAAAAAACTACCATGACCGCTATTTGTGGGTAAAGTAATGATAAATAATAATTAGTGTGCGTCGCAGTTTGATGTTTTATATAAATCGATTGCATCGTTCGGTACCCTTTGAGTTGTGGCGATGCCGACCCGCGCTCCGTGGAGTGCTACGCTCTAAAGATGAAAAACATAGACTCGCTGCTAGTGAACTCATTATGCCTTTGTGTAAAGCCTTTTTATGCATCTTTATTTTTTTATGATTCCATAAAGTTGTTCTTTCGATTCTAAATTCAATTTCAAAACAGCTGAAGTTTTCTTTATCGACGCAGCAGAGCGTAAAACCATTCAAAAATCAAACTTCAAACCTTCAACACTCCGACAAACTACAAAAGCAAACCAACAAAGTGCAATTGCTCAACCTCCCAAAACCCGCTGCAATCGATCGTGGAACTGTTCCGAGAGTTGTAACCAGAACCAAACCCAGAACAAAGATGCCTTGCTACCCGTGCTACAGCTCGTGTTGCGCCCCGTGCTGTGGGCCGTGCTACTCGTGCGCACCGTGCTGTTCCCCCTGCTACGGATGCTGCTACGGCGGCTGGTGCTGTTAAGTACAGTCAGCAAACAAGGCGCTGAAGTGAGATGTGCAGGCGGCGCGAACCGCGCCGGATGCTCGCAAATCCAGCGTTTCTGCAGCGTTATAGCTCGTGCGTAGGCTCCGCTGCGGCGTCGAGCCTGACGTGAGCGGGTCTCCGTCGCGCGCTGAGCTCCTGGCCTTCTCGAGCTCGGAAGGCCGCCGGCGCTGTCGCTGGGCGTGTGCTGCCGGTCGCAGATGGAACAAAGGATTGATTATTGCAGTCATCCGCTACTGGAGGGCGCGGGTCGCGTCTGCCTAGGTCCACTTTTCGGCAACTTTATCACGATTCCGTCTACCGTTTTGAACAGTGTCTATTTTTGTATGGATTTCTGTAATAAAAAATACGTTCAGGTCACTACATCGGAATTTTTATTGAGGCCGGGGCACTCCTAGCTGTAGGGCCAGAGGCCGGGGCACTCCTAGCTGTAGGGCCAGAGGCCGGGGCACTCCTAGCTGTAGGGCCAGAGGCCGGGGCACTCCTAGCTGTAGGGCCAGAGGCCGGGGCACTCCTAGCTGTAGGGCCAGAGGCCGGGGCACTCCTAGCTGTAGGGCCAGAGGCCGGGGCACTCCTAGCTGTAGGGCCAGAGGCCGGGGCACTCCTAGCTGTAGGGCCAGAGGCCGGGGCACTCCTAGCTGTAGGGCCAGAGGCCGGGGCACTCCTAGCTGTAGGGCCAGAGGCCGGGGCACTCCTAGCTGTAGGGCCAGAGGCCGGGGCACTCCTAGCTGTAGGGCCAGAGGCCGGGGCACTCCTAGCTGTAGGGCCAGAGGCCGGGGCACTCCTAGCTGTAGGGCCAGAGGCCGGGGCACTCCTAGCTGTAGGGCCAGAGGCCGGGGCACTCCTAGCTGTAGGGCCAGAGGCCGGGGCACTCCTAGCTGTAGGGCCAGAGGCCGGGGCACTCCTAGCTGTAGGGCCAGAGGCCGGGGCACTCCTAGCTGTAGGGCCAGAGGCCGGGGCACTCCTAGCTGTAGGGCCAGAGGCCGGGGCACTCCTAGCTGTAGGGCCAGAGGCCGGGGCACTCCTAGCTGTAGGGCCAGAGGCCGGGGCACTCCTAGCTGTAGGGCCAGAGGCCGGGGCACTCCTAGCTGTAGGGCCAGAGGCCGGGGCACTCCTAGCTGTAGGGCCAGAGGCCGGGGCACTCCTAGCTGTAGGGCCAGAGGCCGGGGCACTCCTAGCTGTAGGGCCAGAGGCCGGGGCACTCCTAGCTGTAGGGCCAGAGGCCGGGGCACTCCTAGCTGTAGGGCCAGAGGCCGGGGCACTCCTAGCTGTAGGGCCAGAGGCCGGGGCACTCCTAGCTGTAGGGCCAGAGGCCGGGGCACTCCTAGCTGTAGGGCCAGAGGCCGGGGCACTCCTAGCTGTAGGGCCAGAGGCCGGGGCACTCCTAGCTGTAGGGCCAGAGGCCGGGGCACTCCTAGCTGTAGGGCCAGAGGCCGGGGCACTCCTAGCTGTAGGGCCAGAGGCCGGGGCACTCCTAGCTGTAGGGCCAGAGGCCGGGGCACTCCTAGCTGTAGGGCCAGAGGCCGGGGCACTCCTAGCTGTAGGGCCAGAGGCCGGGGCACTCCTAGCTGTAGGGCCAGAGGCCGGGGCACTCCTAGCTGTAGGGCCAGAGGCCGGGGCACTCCTAGCTGTAGGGCCAGAGGCCGGGGCACTCCTAGCTGTAGGGCCAGAGGCCGGGGCACTCCTAGCTGTAGGGCCAGAGGCCGGGGCACTCCTAGCTGTAGGGCCAGAGGCCGGGGCACTCCTAGCTGTAGGGCCAGAGGCCGGGGCACTCCTAGCTGTAGGGCCAGAGGCCGGGGCACTCCTAGCTGTAGGGCCAGAGGCCGGGGCACTCCTAGCTGTAGGGCCAGAGGCCGGGGCACTCCTAGCTGTAGGGCCAGAGGCCGGGGCACTCCTAGCTGTAGGGCCAGAGGCCGGAGCACTCCTAGCTGTAGGGCCAGAGGCCGGGGCACTCCTAGCTGTAGGGCCAGAGGCCGGGGCACTCCTAGCTGTAGGGCCAGAGGCCGGGGCACTCCTAGCTGTAGGGCCAGAGGCCGGGGCACTCCTAGCTGTAGGGCCAGAGGCCGGGGCACTCCTAGCTGTAGGGCCAGAGGCCGGGGCACTCCTAGCTGTAGGGCCAGAGGCCGGGGCACTCCTAGCTGTAGGGCCAGAGGCCGGGGCACTCCTAGCTGTAGGGCCAGAGGCCGGGGCACTCCTAGCTGTAGGGCCAGAGGCCGGGGCACTCCTAGCTGTAGGGCCAGAGGCCGGGGCACTCCTAGCTGTAGAGCCAGAAAAAATTGTGAATATTTTGCATAAGTTTATTTCCATTTCAGTATAATTCTAACACAGTATGTTCAGACAGGAAGCCGAGAACGCTGATGGTGAACAAAACCGAGAAGACTGCGAGCGACAGCAAGAAGTAAACATTTTCATTCAGCACGCGGACTTCATAGTTTTCTTCAGACAACTGTAAAAAAGAATAGAGCATCCGTTTAGTAATGAACATGCTGATGCACATCGGCAAAAAAAAATAGGTTTTCATAGTTTCTATGCAGCCTTGGTATAGGACACATACATTGCCTAATTGGGAGAAGATCTTCTCTAAGATGGACTACTGGCCCAGTCTTGAGGTCTTAACACGTGTTGACAACATGTTTTGGTGACAAAAGTTTCTGTAAGTTGGGTCTCAACACGAAAGTCGGTAATTTTTCTTTGGTAGAGAACCAGCTTTAGTATAGTTGCGTACGCGCATGTTCATACCAGTAATTCAGCAAGAGGGAGGGCAGCAAGGTTCCTGAGGGGGGCAGCACGGGTTTGGCCCACAGCCTCCAGTGGATGGACTACAGGGTTGCGAGTACAGGCAGTAGCCTCCCCCTTGTGGTCCGCCAACGAAACCCCCATAGTACACGGGCATGATGAAGATGCTGAAAAAAAGATAAATATCAACAGCAGCAGCAGAGAAATATCGCCGATGAGCGTTTGACGTGTTCTGACAATCTGTCAGTTTGAAATGGAACTAAATTCCAGTTTAGTTTTCTTTTGCTATAAATCAAAAGTCGTTGAAAGAGTTTTTTTTAATTGGACAAATTTTTTGCCGTGACATTTTCAATGGAACCTCATTTGGGGTTTTTCGCGGGTGCTTCCTAAGCATTGGATGTAAAAAAATATGTCTTTCTCTATGGTTGCTTTACACCCCTCAGAGGTCGCGACGTTTTCACTTTTTATTCAAGTAGCTGGACGAGTATTCTAATTTTAAACTAATTTTAAACAGAGTTGGATGGAGCGTAGCGGCTCCTTAATCTATGAGCTGGACCCATAGATATAGGAGCCGCACTGTACCCAGAGCTTTATAGCAGCTGGCTCGATGACGCAACCGAAACTACATACATAGAAATACAAGAAACTAGCAACCTTAACGGCCAGTCCGAAAGGGCTTTCAAAATGTAGAGCAACACAACAGCAGCTACAAACACACAAGATGCCTCATAGTAAGTATACCTAGTACCAAGGATAATAGATAATAGTAGAAAGGGACTACTAAATTGTCTTTGCTAGTTAGTAGGTGCATAGTAGTGTGTAAAACCTCTAAAGTAAAGTAAAGTGTCATTTATTGCTTGAAATACTTGTAGGTACAGGTGTTTATAAGTCTCTATAATTATGTGAGTCAATGTATTCCTACCGATTTTTTGATGTGCATTAATAATATTTTAGTACAAATAATAATAATTAAAATAAACTTAATAAAATAAAAAATACAAATTAAACATGAAACTAATTGGATAAAAAACAACTTAAAAATAGCGAATGTCAAGCCAAAAAATCTTTGTCAGTTAAGAAATCATTTATAGAATAATAACATTTATTTGAAAGAATCATTTTTAACTTTCTCTGAAACTCCATATTCGGCAGTAGTCTTATAGATTCTATAGCAAAGATACGCAATTACCTATCTAGGCACGAGGATTACCACGAATCAGTTTATATTAAAATAACGACAGTAGAGAGTTATTCATGGAAGTGCCCCCCGTCACAAGCCACCTACAAATTTCCCTGAATTCGGGCACCCTCACAAAAAAACCACAATTACCGATGGTACCTTGGTCAACTGCCGTGACAGAGTACGGAAAATTCCTACGAACACAATTTGTGAAATTGTTTTATAGCTGTTGTTCATTTTAATTCTGGGGGTCGTGGGCGCAGTGGTCCAAAATTAGATATAATTTCCGGTGAACCGTTTTGCCCAAGTAGGAGATACGTCGACATCGAGTCGTCGGTTCGGTTCCCGGCTGTGCATAAAGCCTTTGACACACGGCAGTTATAATGTAAAAATGTATATTATAGCTAGATACATCTCATTACATCTTTCCATAGAAACTGACAGAAGATACAAAGCTGTAAAAAGATACATTATAGCTGCCGTGTGTGGTCTCCTGACGGTTTCTATGGAAAGATGTAATGAGATGTATCGTGCTATAATATATATTTTTACATTACAGCTGCCGTGTGTGACGCGCTTAAAGGGTTTTTCTATTTGAAAATGTACATGCCGAAAACGGTGAAGGAAACATTGTGAGAGGCCGACTAGGGGAAGAAAGTTTAGGTGCTGGGTCCTGTGAGTAAAAAAGTTTAATCTATATGTAATGAGGTTTTACTAATATTAAAATGCGAAAGTTTGAAAAGTTGTGAGGATGTGAAGATGTTTGTAACTCTGCAACCTCTAAATGGGTTGGAATGAAATTTGGGATGTACCTACTCGTATTTAGCAGCGGATAGTATAATTATATATATAAATATATATTTTTATACAACAGATGTATTGCAAGCGCTCATAGGCTACGGTAACCGCTTACCATCAGGTGGGCCGTAAGCTTGTTTGCCGTAGCCTATGAGCGCTTGCAATACCAGAGGCATCACGCACGCGTTGCCGACCCCCTTCCTCCCTAAAGAGCTTGTATTATTTTATTACTTAAAGGAAGTTTAATTTGCAACATGATGAATCAATTCGCTTAGTGGCGAGGGGGAGGGAGGTCGCAGAATGGAAGTGGCACAACAAAGGAACGAAATATGATTTTTTCCTCAGGACATCGCACTTCCACCCGCCATTTTATCAGATGGCGACGCGCTACAAAATGAGCGTAGGTACTTCCGGTTTCCGCACCTTGCCGTCTCCGCACGTGAAAGCTAATAAGTAAGAGAATGAAGAATTAGATTTTGCTTAGATTTTAAAACAATTACAGTTGCTTGTTTGTCGTATCACTGATTTTTTCTTCATCATTCTGTATTAGTTCAGTGACCATCCTGTATTAGTAGACTCATTTCAGTGACCAGCCCGGATTTTGTGTACCTTAGCAAAATGGTAATGGTAATGAAAATCGCAATTATAAGAATGATTTTATCAATTTTAGCGACATCTGAAGTTTTTCAAACATGAAAAGGAAGAAGCTAAGGTCTCGAAGTTTTCACTTGTCAAGTTTGGAACGGTTTGAATGTTGCTAAGATTGTTAAAATTATCCTCAAAGTTACGATCTTCATTGCCATTACGCTTACACAATTGCACCACAGGTTGAAGTATTGTCGCCTTGAATAGGACCTATGACCGTCGGTGAAAGACAGTGTAATCTAGATGCTCCTTAGACATAGACATAGACATAGACATTTATTTAATTGCCACCAAAACACACACATTTGCACAACATTTTACAATAAACATTAGGTAATTATAATAAAAGAAACAAGAGAAAAGAAATGAAAGTAAAAATGGTGTGATGTGTGCTGCAGCAGCAAAATGGCTTCGGCTCAGCATTATGCCTACTGTTTTGCAGCAGACGCTGGTATTCTGCCGAAACCATTACCTACACAGTCATTCAACGCGTGTCACTCCTTCGTGCGCGTGTCACGTCTTTTTTTTTAGGTTTTAGGAGATTCCGGTTTCCTCACGATGTTTTCCTTCACATAAATTTTACAGTACACAATCAGTAGGAATACGCCCCACAGCATGGTTTGAGAACATACATATAAAACAGGAAAATACAACACCATCATTTTATTAAAACAAAACCACCAGCCAGGAAAACTAAGGGCAGGGTCCAGGTCCATATCTCCAGCTGTAGGTGCCGAAGGGTTTCCCACAGGGCCCGATGCAGACTCCACAGCAGGGTCCGCAGAACGGGGCAGGGTACATCACTCCAGCTGTCTGCCCGCAGCCAGGAACGCCACAAGACGGAGGGGGACATTTTCCAGGACATCCAGGGCATGGCATTTTGGATATTTTTGGTATTTTCCTTGGTGTTGATAGTTTTTAGAAATTTTTTGCTGCTCTGGTGACAATTTGTGGGTATGTGAATGTCAAATTGTCGGATCGTAGATGACGTCAGAGGCCATAAAAAAAGAAGAAGGAACCCTGGCGAAAGTTTGAATGCCAAGAACTTTGAAAAAAAGGACTTAAAAAGAAGATGAAACTTTTCTTCTTTCCAAAGCAGAAGAATAGAAAAAAGATTATGCCAGGAGTGTCATTTCTCTGTCACTGTTTTTGTGAGATATTTTTTCACATACTTTTTTACAAAATAATAAATTATAAAAAATAAATTGTTTGTTTTAGAAACTCTGTATTCGTAAGTAGCTACATTTCTTTACGCAGAACCAAATAGGATTAGTGAAAACGTATTTCTTCTTCACCCACCATGCTTTCACCCATGTTTTCTTCTATAGCTCATCATGCCTGTCCGGAATTGCTGCCTTGGCTGCCAAGGTCCCATGGCAGGGCCGTGTGGTCCGCTCGCCTGCCGCACTGAGTGTTGCGGCAACTCTGTTGGCCCCTGCTGTGTTCATTCCTTTGGGTGCTGCTCGTCACCGTGCGGCGACAAGGGGGTTCTACATGGGTAAGAACAGCTTTTTTTAGTTCCTGATATAACATTCTAGCCTGTTCTATTTATAATCATTCAGCTCGATAACTTTCCTGTCCTTTTCTAACAGTAAGCAAAAGACAGAGGCTGACATACTTTTATCGAAACGATAAAGTTAGTGATTATGAATAAGAGAATCTGCGTTTACATAAAATCAGGTTTGTTTGCGGAGGGGTAGGGAGAGACTATAGCTTTCCACTTGCTACGATCCTGACATACCTCAAAGTAACGGCAGTGTCTTTTAATGGCTGATATTAGGTCCTATATTCTAAGATATAAACCTTGGAAGATTCCTAGGTAACGGCCTGGTGATAATGAAAATTCGAGAATGATCATCCACTATCAAAGCCTGTCTTGTAAACACCAGCCTTGTCCCGTCGTACTTTATGGTCATTGACTTGCACCATCAATGGTGCAGATGCAACCAATTCGTTTTGTTTTGTCTCCAGGGCTCGAGGTGGAGTAGCAGGATCGTTCTTCACCTGTGGAGACGGCTGCATCGGCGGCTGCACCAGCGGCCTCTGCGCCTCGTGCTGCGGACCCGCATGTGGGTAGGCCCGTCTTCAGTGTGTGCATTTTATTGCCTATCAAGTGTTTGGCCTCAATAAATTTGTTTGTTTACCGGATTAGAATTTATTCATCACCTGTTATAGCAAGAGGTACCTAGACCTGACATCACTGACGACGACCTCCCTCTACGTCACACCGAACTCGTGCGTCCATGCTAGATACTCCCATACGTCACTACGTCAAATCAGTCCTTTGACTAGATGTCACATGAGCAGATCCTCCCTATGTCCGTTTACTCCCACCTGTTCTGTTGAGTAGTTCTGTTGACAGAACTACTGGGATTTTTTTTCTGATTAGTTCTGTCCACAAAACAAATGGGAATACAATTCTCACTTGTTCTGTTGAGTAGTTCTATTGTGATTCAAACTATTGCAATCAATTGTCAAGTACTGGCACTTACTTTTTAAATCCCAGGCTAATGCGGAGAAATTACCAGTAGTTCTTTATTTTATTACTGAAAAAAAATCCACAGCCCTTAGGAATATGGTACAACTTAATTAATTCACTTTACTTAAAGCCAATAAAGGATTTAATTTTTTTAGCTAATACATTTACTTATTTCGACCGTCACTGATTTGACATGTGTATAATGGATGTAAATATAGCAATAGATTTTACAAACAGCTACACGTTAGGTTGTTTCAACCTAATGAAGGCTTAAGGGTGTTTAATGAACACCCAATAAGAACGCATTAAGCATCTTTAAAATTTCGCGTTTGAATGTCGATTTACCACAATGGAAAATATCCGAGGACTTGAAACTTTTCTGTCATCAGAATTACTTAAAAAAAACAGGTGGGATTAGTAGAGATAAAAGTCAGGTGTAAAGCATAGTCTTAAGTCACAGAACTAATGGGGGAAAAAATCCCAGTAGTTCTGTCAACAGACCTACTCAACAGAACAGGTGGGAGTAAACGCCTATGTCACATGACCAGATCTTCCCTATGTCACATGACCAGATCCTATGTCACATGACCAGATCCTCCCTATGTCACATGACCAGATCCTCCCTATGTCACATGACCAGATCCTCCCTATGTCACATGACCAGATCCTCCCTATGTCACATGACCAGATCCTCCCTATGTCACATGACCAGATCCTCCCTATGTCACATGACCAGATCCTCCCTATGTCACATGACCAGATCCTCCCTATGTCACATGACCAGATCCTCCCTATGTCACATGACCAGATCCTCCCTATGTCACATGACCAGATCCTCCCTATGTCACATGACCAGATCCTCCCTATGTCACATGACCAGATCCTCCCTATGTCACATGACCAGATCCTTCATATGTCACACGACCAGATCCTATGTCACATGACCAGAATATAACGAGAGCTTCCTGCTATTTTGGAATGCAGTCCTGATCAATTAAAGATACTAAAAATGGATAAACGGGAAATAACTTCGGACAACATTTTATTCTTATATTACTTTCACGTACGGAGACAACCACGTGGCACAGCACCTGGTTCGCGCAGGTATGTCCAGCCACAACCCGCGTCCAGGCGAGAGGTTCACGGCTCACAACACAAGACTCCCAAGCCTTAAGGCTTTCAGCACGGGCCGCTGGGCACGCAAGGTCCGCAGGGTGGGCCGCAGGACGGTGGGCCGCAGCAGGGAGGACCACATGAGGGTGGGCCACACGAGGGAGGTCCACAGCAAGGGCCGCAGGACGGTGGTGGGCACGGTCCGCAGGGACCGCAGCAAGGCATGCACGGAGGAGGCTTGCAGAACGATGGGCACGGGCAGTAACCCAAGCCGGGGCAAGAGCACGGCCCGCATGACGGTGGGCACGATGGTGGACACGGGCCGCAGCACGGTGGGCCGCATGATGGCGGCGGGCACGGACCGCATGATGGTGGAGGGCATGGACCGCAACACGGAGGGCCGCAGGACGGAGGGGGGCATGACGGAGGCGGGCACGGTCCGCATGAAGGAGGCCCGCAGCACGAAGGGGGCCCGCAGCACGAAGGCGGGCCGCAGCACGATGGAGGCGGGCACGGCGATGGACACGATGGCGGTGGCCCGCAGCACGGCATACAAGGCCCACACGGACCGCAGCAAGGGCCGCAAGGTCCGCAGCAAGGGAAGCAAGGTCCACCACAACAGGCCATTTTCTCAAAGTTCTTCAAAAGTACCACGTGGTATCTTCAAAATTGAGGAGTTTACTTGAAAATTTCGTTTTTATTTAGGTTTTCAAAAGTGTATTTTTTATAAATTTTTTATGTGTCCCATATAAAATTTTTATCAAAAGTGAGAGATGACGTTCATCACTCATAAGGTAAGTTTTTCATTCATACTCGGAACGTTTTTTTTTTAATGAGTTTGATGGACGGTGTGTACAAAAAAGGTTCAACGTAATTTTGGGGAGGTTGATATCCAAACAGAGGTATGAAGCCTTGCTGCTGCACCTGCAGACTAGGCACAGAACGTCACAAACGAACTATGTAGGTACGAACCAAAGTTCGAAAGGTCTGCTCGAAAAGGTGCTTGAGCTTCTTTATTAAATAATTGTGCTTGTGCTTGAAACCATCTAAAAATATATTTAGGTCTTGGGCTTAAGGGCTTCACACACGGCAGCTATATAATATAAATTTTATTTCAGGTAACTTAAGAATAGTACAGGTGGTAAAAACTAATTCTAAGACCCATAGAAATATATACCTTAACCTAAAATATATAAAATACCTATTAATTATTTAAAACATTGTGACTACTGCGACGTGTCGATGTCGCAATCAGGGTGTCAGCTGACGACGGTGCACGGCGGTGTCCCCTTGCAGGCGGCCAGTGAACCTTCGGAACTTGACACCCTTCGGCCAAAACTCTGCGCTTAGGTAGGTCGATAGATGTTCAGTTGGAACTCTCACCATAAATGAATTGAAGCTCACATTATGGCGAGAATCCAGCTTCTCGACCCGCAGCGAAAGTCCGGTCTTCATTTTGAGGTACTCCTCCACAGCCTTGGTCTCCACGCAGTAGTATAATTTACCTTAATATAAATTACATCCCGGGATGTATAGCTTTACCCATCCCAAGAAAATGTTAAAGGAGTAGGTGTGAATCTACCAAACAACCGGACAATTAATTTTTATTAGAGAATTAAATTTTTAAGCTAAGTGAGATTTTTATTTATTTTATTTTTTATTTTTATTTATTCGGGACAACAAACAATTGCACTCACATATTACTAAACTTAATTAAAGTAGGTACTAAAGTTCTTAGAGTGTAATCAGCCCCGTTGTCCACGGATTTGGTAGAAAGAGGGCAGTAGTAATGCGCACAGAAAAACAAAACAAAAAAAAAGAAGAATGAAAAATGCAGTTGGTAGGATAGCATTTTGTCTTCCTATAAGGAGATCTCAAACTTGCTATAAAGTAAACATAGCCGGTTGCCGCTAATCAGAACCGAGAATGCAGCCCACTTTAGGAGCACTTACAAGCCCTATTACCAGTACGACAAAATGTCATTACGTAATGTGCAATGGAGCCGCACGAAATTGCACCATTTACCAACTTCCGGCGCGTTTCTATGTAATGTGCGTGCACAAGTGCCTACAGTACCTACAAACAATGCTACGCACTGTAGCACAAGGATAACTGTGAGATGCTTACTTAGATAAGTTTTATAAGTTCCTATGAACGAATGGCTAATGGTCAACCACTTAAAGCATCTACAACGTGATTCATACTATTTATACCATCATGAAAGTGGCTAATTCAATCAACAAAATGAAAAAATATGACCGAAAATAATATTTTCACAGCTTTTTTTGGGCGTTTGGTTATCTTTATAACTAATTATTGAAAAGTACAAAACGTTCGGCATTAAGACCGCTACCCAAAACAGCTAAATTTTATAAAGAGTTTTCCAATGAAAACTCTTTACTGAATGTGTTGTCAACCAGGTTCGACTGCGAGTACCTAAACCATTGCGGTATGGTACATGCGCAGTACCTGAAGAGGATTCCACCTACTCTACCTACTTACCTTCCAGTTCTGCTTTCTGCAATAATAAGTATAAATAATATGGGTGATATGGACTATGTTAATTGTCTGAAATAAATGATTTATATATATTAATGAAAAATGGCGAATTTCCAAAAGTTGTAGAACAAACTTTATTGCGAATTGGGTGGAGGTAGAAGCCCTTTTCGGGATTGTAAACATATTTCGTATCACCTTGTACCGACGATATTGTAAAGGTTTTTTTTTATACAACTAAGGTCTCTAACTGGCGTCATAGCTCAGTTGGTAGTAACTCTGCCTTCTGGGCTAGAGGTCGAGGGTTCGATTTCCGCACTGGACAAACATTTGTGACTAACACAGATGTTTGTTCTGTGTCTGGGTGTTAAATATACATATATATATTATGTATATCATAGTACAGTCTCTGATACCCATAGTACAGGCTATGCCTAGTTTGGGATCAGTTGACCGTGTGTGATATGTCCGGAATATTTATTTATTTTTATTTATTTTAACTAAGGTGGCAAACAAGCATACGCCGCACCCGTTGGTAAGTGGTTATTGCTAGTTGGCCGTAGCCCATGAACACTTGAAATACCAGCAACATCGCGCACGCTCTGCCGACCCCTTAAAAAGTTCAAAACGCTCTCTCCCCCAAAAAGTTTCCGCTTGATTAAGTTTTTATTTGCTATCTGCGGAAACTTATAATTGGCCATCAGTGCACATGTAGTATCACTACTGCATGGTTTGTTTGATTAATTATCTAATGCCTAGCTCTAAATAACCTAGCTGTTAGTTTTTCAAAAATGTCTAAAATAAAATAAAATAAATAAAATTAGTAACTTTATTTCGCTTTGTTATTTCCTTGACTACTCTGTTGTGTTCTACTCATAGCGCGGGCCGTTTACCGGCTTCCGGTGCGTTTCTATAGAAGAGGTTGCGTGTGCTAGCCATCTGTGACTGTCATGCAACGCACCGCGGACGATTGAGGACTGGAGGACACCCTACGCAGCGCAGCGTGACCAAACCAGCAGTGCTATTGCGTATGCGAAATGGGAATGAAGTTCGCAACTTTGAGAATGATTTTATCAGTCTTAGCGACATCTGAAAGATTTCGAACACGAATGGCAAGAAGTAAAGATCGTGAATTTGCCCTGTGTTGGGTTTAAAACAGATTTAAACAGACAGATTTATTTCCCTTCACAATTAGGTTTCTTAAATATAAAAACGTTTCGGATATTGCTAAAAATTTTAAAGTGATGATGAGGTTTTCGAACTTCATTGCCACTTCACTTACACAATAGCACCCCTGCAGGTGATAGGATAAACAAGCGACCTGTCCTTGCTTCGTACGAATACATTTTGTTTTCGGACGAAATTTGTACAGTAAAGTTGGCAATTGGGCTTATAGATCGATTAGTTCTAGCCTCTCGTTTGTGATCGAACCGATTTTCGGTTCGTGTCATTCTGTAAGTGGGGTGACCGATATTCGGTTCAATAAATGAGACAAACATTATAATTATCCAAGATGGCGGACTCCCACTCACGAGGGGTTATGTAGACAAGGAGGGCTTCATCATATAATAACGAGCCGATACGCTCCAGGCTTCGTCAAAGTAGAAAGGAAGAAGAAGAAGCCCACTTTTCAGAACATGTGCAGATAAGATAAGATAAGGAATGAGTATTTTTATACTCATTTTAGGAAGTTTGAAAGAACAGCGCCGGTGACGGAGAGTTGAGGAGGTTAGCGTTGTATGGGCATGTCATGAGGAGGAAAGAATGCCATGCCATGTGACGAGAAGAGTGCTAGATATGAATGTGGATGGATGTAGGAGTAGAGGTAGAGAAAAGATGGATGGGCTTTATGAAAGTGGATATGAGTAAGAAAGGAGTGACTGCCGAAATGACAGCTGATAGAAGCAAATGGAAGAAGAATACGTGTTGTTTTGACTCCGCATGTAGGATAAGGGAAGGAATATGATGTATTTAAGACTTTCAAAATAATCAATTTCAATGAATCCTATGCTATTAATATAAATGCGAATGTTTGTGAGGATGTTTGTATGTTGGGATGTTTGTGGTTCAATCACGCGCAAACGGCCAAACGGATTTGGATGAAATTTGGCACAGAGATAGATTATAGTCTGGAATGGCTACTTTTTATCTTCATAGGTACACATGCGAAGCTAGTAAATAAATAAATATTGAAGTTTGATGTATGAGTAGAGTACCAATCAGCAGTGGCGGATTTGCCCTAAGGCATAGTAGGCCCGGGCCTAGGGCGGCCAGATATTAGGAGCGGCTAATCGTGACCAAAAAAATCTATCTGATGAAAGCAGGTTGCGGGAAGTCGATGGATGGAAAAGGCTAAAGACCGTTCGTCGTGGAACTCTTTGGGGGAGGCATATGTCCAGCAGTGGACTTCTACAGGATGATGTTGATGATTTAGATAAAGTTGGCAATAAAGTACCTAAATTCATTATGTACCTAGTCTATATGATGGGTGCTGAGAAAGGGGCGGCACATGACCTGGGGCCTAGAGCGGCCAAGACTGCAAATCCGCCACTGCCTATCAGATCAGTGCCAATGCGACCGACAACATTTCTTTTTGCTTTTTTTAACAAAGCTAGGTGAATCTTGATGTAGTGGGCAGCTAAGTATTTACATTCCATGGGCACCAAGCTACTTAATTCGGCACTGTAGCACAAGGATAACTGTGAGATGCTTACTTAGATAAGTTTTATAAGTTCCTATGAACGAATGGCTAATGGTCAACCACTTAAAGCATCTACAACGTGATTCATACTATTTATACCATCATGAAAGTGGCTAATTCAATCAACAAAATGAAAAAATATGACCGAAAATAATATTTTCACAGCTTTTTTTGGGCGTTTGGTTATCTTTATAACTAATTATTGAAAAGTACAAAACGTTCGGCATTAAGACCGCTACCCAAAACAGCTAAATTTTATAAAGAGTTTTCCAATGAAAACTCTTTACTGAATGTGTTGTCAACCAGGTTCGACTGCGAGTACCTAAACCATTGCGGTATGGTACATGCGCAGTACCTGAAGAGGATTCCACCTACTCTACCTACTTACCTTCCAGTTCTGCTTTCTGCAATAATAAGTATAAATAATATGGGTGATATGGACTATGTTAATTGTCTGAAATAAATGATTTATATATATTAATGAAAAATGGCGAATTTCCAAAAGTTGTAGAACAAACTTTATTGCGAATTGGGTGGAGGTAGAAGCCCTTTTCGGGATTGTAAACATATTTCGTATCACCTTGTACCGACGATATTGTAAAGGTTTTTTTTTATACAACTAAGGTCTCTAACTGGCGTCATAGCTCAGTTGGTAGTAACTCTGCCTTCTGGGCTAGAGGTCGAGGGTTCGATTTCCGCACTGGACAAACATTTGTGACTAACACAGATGTTTGTTCTGTGTCTGGGTGTTAAATATACATATATATATTATGTATATCATAGTACAGTCTCTGATACCCATAGTACAGGCTATGCCTAGTTTGGGATCAGTTGACCGTGTGTGATATGTCCGGAATATTTATTTATTTTTATTTATTTTAACTAAGGTGGCAAACAAGCATACGCCGCACCCGTTGGTAAGTGGTTATTGCTAGTTGGCCGTAGCCCATGAACACTTGAAATACCAGCAACATCACGCACGCTCTGCCGACCCCTTAAAAAGTTCAAAACGCTCTCTCCCCCAAAAAGTTTCCGCTTGATTAAGTTTTTATTTGCTATCTGCGGAAACTTATAATTGGCCATCAGTGCACATGTAGTATCACTACTGCATGGTTTGTTTGATTAATTATCTAATGCCTAGCTCTAAATAACCTAGCTGTTAGTTTTTCAAAAATGTCTAAAATAAAATAAAATAAATAAAATTAGTAACTTTATTTCGCTTTGTTATTTCCTTGACTACTCTGTTGTGTTCTACTCATAGCGCGGGCCGTTTACCGGCTTCCGGTGCGTTTCTATAGAAGAGGTTGCGTGTGCTAGCCATCTGTGACTGTCATGCAACGCACCGCGGACGATTGAGGACTGGAGGACACCCTACGCAGCGCAGCGTGACCAAACCAGCAGTGCTATTGCGTATGCGAAATGGGAATGAAGTTCGCAACTTTGAGAATGATTTTATCAGTCTTAGCGACATCTGAAAGATTTCGAACACGAATGGCAAGAAGTAAAGATCGTGAATTTGCCCTGTGTTGGGTTTAAAACAGATTTAAACAGACAGATTTATTTCCCTTCACAATTAGGTTTCTTAAATATAAAAACGTTTCGGATATTGCTAAAAATTTTAAAGTGATGATGAGGTTTTCGAACTTCATTGCCACTTCACTTACACAATAGCACCCCTGCAGGTGATAGGATAAACAAGCGACCTGTCCTTGCTTCGTACGAATACATTTTGTTTTCGGACGAAATTTGTACAGTAAAGTTGGCAATTGGGCTTATAGATCGATTAGTTCTAGCCTCTCGTTTGTGATCGAACCGATTTTCGGTTCGTGTCATTCTGTAAGTGGGGTGACCGATATTCGGTTCAATAAATGAGACAAACATTATAATTATCCAAGATGGCGGACTCCCACTCACGAGGGGTTATGTAGACAAGGAGGGCTTCATCATATAATAACGAGCCGATACGCTCCAGGCTTCGTCAAAGTAGAAAGGAAGAAGAAGAAGCCCACTTTTCAGAACATGTGCAGATAAGATAAGATAAGGAATGAGTATTTTTATACTCATTTTAGGAAGTTTGAAAGAACAGCGCCGGTGACGGAGAGTTGAGGAGGTTAGCGTTGTATGGGCATGTCATGAGGAGGAAAGAATGCCATGCCATGTGACGAGAAGAGTGCTAGATATGAATGTGGATGGATGTAGGAGTAGAGGTAGAGAAAAGATGGATGGGCTTTATGAAAGTGGATATGAGTAAGAAAGGAGTGACTGCCGAAATGACAGCTGATAGAAGCAAATGGAAGAAGAATACGTGTTGTTTTGACTCCGCATGTAGGATAAGGGAAGGAATATGATGTATTTAAGACTTTCAAAATAATCAATTTCAATGAATCCTATGCTATTAATATAAATGCGAATGTTTGTGAGGATGTTTGTATGTTGGGATGTTTGTGGTTCAATCACGCGCAAACGGCCAAACGGATTTGGATGAAATTTGGCACAGAGATAGATTATAGTCTGGAATGGCTACTTTTTATCTTCATAGGTACACATGCGAAGCTAGTAAATAAATAAATATTGAAGTTTGATGTATGAGTAGAGTACCAATCAGCAGTGGCGGATTTGCCCTAAGGCATAGTAGGCCCGGGCCTAGGGCGGCCAGATATTAGGAGCGGCTAATCGTGACCAAAAAAATCTATCTGATGAAAGCAGGTTGCGGGAAGTCGATGGATGGAAAAGGCTAAAGACCGTTCGTCGTGGAACTCTTTGGGGGAGGCATATGTCCAGCAGTGGACTTCTACAGGATGATGTTGATGATTTAGATAAAGTTGGCAATAAAGTACCTAAATTCATTATGTACCTAGTCTATATGATGGGTGCTGAGAAAGGGGCGGCACATGACCTGGGGCCTAGAGCGGCCAAGACTGCAAATCCGCCACTGCCTATCAGATCAGTGCCAATGCGACCGACAACATTTCTTTTTGCTTTTTTTAACAAAGCTAGGTGAATCTTGATGTAGTGGGCAGCTAAGTATTTACATTCCATGGGCACCAAGCTACTTAATTCGGGTAAATCACGGTGGTGCGCTTTCGTATGCAGGCCGCAACAGAGCCTCCTTCCCACGACAAAAGTTGTAGGAAACGTGTCATAAGTGCCGCTATGTTTTTGAGGCTCTTCAGTGGAAAGCAATATTCAATTCAATTCAATTCTTTTATTGACTATTTCGTTATAACATATAACATAGGCATGTCAGGTTTACAGTAATTACAGTTCTTTACGAGTAACGTTCATATAATTTTACAAAGATTTTAGATTTTAATAGGTAATTTATAATTTCTACTCCACATGCAAATCAGAAAATGAAACATTTAAATATTCCGCGACACGGTAAAATGGATGGATGATTTACAAAAAATAATTTAATTTTTATTTTAAACTGTTTTTTTTTTTATGTTATACGGAGGCAAACAGGCTTACGGCCCACCTGATGCTAAGTGGTTACCGTCGCCTATTGACATCAGCAACACCTGGAGCATTGCTAATGCGTTGCCTGCCGAACCTCTCCCCCCCCTAAACTCTGGCAACCTTACTCACACAACACTATTTGAAACGAATAATGTTATTTGGCTGCGATCTTCTGTAAGGCGGAGGTACCTCCCCAGGCGGGCTGCTCCAATTAAGAGCGAGAAAATCTCGCTGTGCCCTACCTCCTCCAAAAAAGGGAAGCCGGGATACTTCTAAGGGTAGTTAATAAACAACGTTCTTTCTTGGTTGATTATTACAAACTAGCTTCCGCACGCGGCTTCGATCGCGTGGTACCAACATAAAAAGTAGCTTATATGCTAGAATACTGGCCTCATAGCTCAGTTATTAGTAACTCTGCCTTTTGCGCTAGAGGTCGCGGGTTCGATCCCCGCACTGGGCAAACATTTGTGCGATAAACACAGATGTTTGTTCTGTGTCTGGGTGTTAAATATTTATCTATTATATGTATATATCAGTCTCTGGTATCTGGCTATGCCTAGTTTGGGATCAGTTGACCGTGTGAATATATCCGGAATATTTATTTTATTTATTTATAATAGATCTAGATAAAGAACTCTTTGTATTTCTAGTTTGAGCCGTTACGGCGTGATTGAATAACAAACATCCAAACATCCTCACAAACTTTCGCATTTATAATATTTGTAGGATACTTATGAGATGCTCTAAAAAGGACCAACATTTTTAAAGTTCTTTTTGTTTTGTTGATTTCGAGTGTTTCAATAAAAAAATGTTAGATTTCCAAAAATCGCAGAACAAACTTTTTTACCAATTGGGTGTAGAATAAACGCCTTTCGGGACTACATACAGATTATAAGTCACCTTGTAGAAATAGTGAAAAAGCGATAGAAATTTGACAGACGTTTATTATCGGAAAAACCTGATTTTGCAATTCAATTAAAAGCGAATTTTTCTGGGCATTTCCGTTATAATTGCGGGGATAATTCTCAGAACAACGCTGTAGAAATGCCGTTCCTGCGTCACTGAGACGCGCCGTTCTACGTCACTAACACCGAAATAGCACCTGAGTGTAGACCGCTCGTATACCTACGCAATGCATACACGACACAGTCGTCAGTTTGTTATTCCACCAATGATTCACAAAAAACAGAAAATTACGCAGAACAAAATGATCTCTCGCAGAAATGGAGACGCCATCTCCCTCGGCGCCAAGGCTTAGCGATCAAAATAAACCAGTAATCGCATTTCCGAGAAGTTCTATATTTGTTTACAAGCATCTCGTGTATTTGCGTTTTCAGCTGCGCCCTTGAAATAATTGCTGGAGGCTTATCTATCTTGATTTATATCTGCGTCTAATAAAAAAAAATATAAAAAAAATATTCCGGACATATTCACACGGTCAACTGATCCCAAACTAGGCATAGCCTGTACTATGGGTACCGGAGACTGATATATATAATAGATAAGTATTTAACACCCAGACACAGAACAAACATCTGTGTTTATCACACAAATGTTTGTCTAGCGCGGGGATCGAACCCTCGACCTCTAGCGCAGAAGGCAGAGTTACTACTAACTGAGCTATGAGGCCAGTCGAATTAATATTTTCACTACTATTGTCTTACCTTACCTTATCTCTTTAGAGATAGACAAGGTTGTCGTTTGCATTGAACAGACGCCTGCTCTTCTTCTTGTCGTGTCACTGATTCTTTCTTGGTCATCCTGTCTTTGGCCAGTGACCAAGGTTGAGGTATGGTGGCCCTGAAAAGGGCCTATGACCGTCGATGAAAGAATCAGTGTAGTGAAAGGATTAAAGTGCGCCTCTTAGAGGCTCCTTTTGTGCCTGCTCTAAGATTTATACATTTCATACTTTTTAAAATCACTTGATGATTAATTAGGTACATAATTTTTGAGATTTTTCTAAGTCAATCTTTATTTTTGTCTTTACCTATACTTTACTGTGGCTTACTCGTATCTTAGTGCAGACGACTGTACATACAATAAATTTAAAGATATTAATACAGTGGGCCGACTGTCCGAGTCGGCCGACTTTCCAGTCAAAAATATAATCGTCCACGACGAAGGTCGACCGACAGTCGGCAGACACTTTCACAGCTTCGTACTTCGGAGTAATCATTAAGATAACCGTTATTTGCGAGGTCCTGTTTCATTGAAGTTTCAATTAATCGGAATCAACGGCTGTTTTATGATTACTTTTGATTGATTATCAAAAAACGTTTTAATTTAACATCTTTATTATGTTTCGAAGTAAAATGCGATAAATAACAAAGGCGCATATCTGCCAATGGCTACCAGGAAAACATGGGTTCCAGCGAGCGGGCTTATTGTGAAGGCGTTCCGCGAACGCTTTCTTACGACACGCATGGTGACAAACATTACAGATTTCTAAAGATAGAAGAAAAAAATATTTTTTTTGCTCACGAGTCAAAGTCAAAAGCTGTTTATTTCAATAAAATCACTGACTAGCCTCATAGCTCAGTTGGTAGTAACTCTGCCTTCTGCGCTAGAGGTCGCGGGTTCGATTCCCGCACTGGACAAACATTTGTGACTAACACAGATGTTTGTTCTGTGTCTGGGTGTTAAATATATATCTATTATGTATATCAGTCTCTGGTACCCATAGTACAGGCTATGCCTAGTTTGGGATCAGTTGACCGTGTGAATATGTCCGGAATATTTATTTATTTTATTTATTTAAAATCACTAGGATCACTTTGAAACGTCTAACAAACTAGGGGAAGCTAAGCTTGTTTCTTGCGGCCAGGCCTAGAAGAATCAGGCAACAAACACGGCTCAATGACTATCATTTTTTTCGATGTTTGTTGTCTGATTCTTCTAGGCTTTGTCTCGAGGAACAGGCGTAGCTTCGCCTAGTTTCTTAAGACGTTTCAAATTGATCCTAGTGATTTTATTCAAATAAATTTTGGCTTTGACTTTCAGATCTTTGAATACCTACCTATGTCTAAGGGCGGTTGTCAGTAGCACGTCTAAACTTTAGGCGAGCGAAGACCAACTAGTGACATATAAAAAAAATACTTGCATACTGGATTTAAAGCGTGGTCACCCTAGTTATAGCGCGGGTATCGTGAAATGGCACATGCGGCCTCGCGCGGCGTATTTGTACGGTTTTCCATTCGCTTCTCGGAAAACGAGAGTGCGCTGCTTTGAGACGATTTTAGGAAATAATGTCACCGTTCGGTTTTATACCGGAATTCGGGACAACTTTTTATAAATAAATTGACAATGTTATTTCGATGAAATGAATTAATGAGAGCCTTTACGGTATACTTGTTCCGTGTAATGTTGTATGGAAAATATTTTTATTCGTCATTTTTATAACGTACTAGCTTCCGCCTGCGGGTACGACTATAATCAATTCAATAACCTACGCCCCGTAATGGTTCAACCAATTTCGATGAAACTTGAAACAGAAATAATACTTAACCTAGGCCTAGAATAGCCTAAATACTGCTTTTAATCTAGGTACCACGCGAGCGAAGCCGCAAATTATTGAATTATTGAATTGAAATTGAATAATATTATTTAACTGGTCCATTTTCCCACAGTGCAGGGTTACCTCCTGTTTTCCTCTTAGATTGTCGCGCATTGGGTTTTTTTTAAACATTTGGGTTAAACCAATCGGAGGATGAGCCGCGGTTAAGCCAGAAATAGCGTTTTCTCTTGTGACTAAACCCTGTTACATAAGGATTTGCAATTTTCTGTTCAGTTCCTTCCTCATGGACGCAACTTTAGTTTAGATATATTGATGAGGTAACTTTAATACTCATTGTTTCTTGAAATAGCGGAAATTTTTAACTTGCATGCCATTTGTTCACTCAACACACACTGACTGACATTATTTTTCATTATTACTTTTTATCCAAGTACCACGCGAGCGAAACCGCGGGCAGAAGCTAGTTTTTCCAAATAAAAACCTCATTAAACCCATAGGATAGGATTAGTCTAGCCACAGACTACAAAATAGGTAGGTAGATGTTGCACTAAACACAAAACATCTTAAAGCACTTTGCCACGTCAATTAAGCGATGGTTTCCCGAGAGACGGCAACCGTAATATAGCGGGGATGTTGCCAACTTTAATCCCTTGACGCAATATTGGAAACTAGATTCCTTCGGCGGTTTCGCTCGCGTGGTATGTACTAGTAAAGTCACATCAATCGGTGGCTCCGTTGCTGCGCGAAAGAAGGACAAATCAGTCAACAAACTCATATCAAACGAACATATTTTTTATATAGATAATATATGTATATAAAACCTACTTATTACTTTGCTTGGAGAATCGATGCCGACGGCCGAGGGCAGAATGGTTCAGGAGTGGAGATCGCGCACCGGAAAACGCATTGATTGCCCCAGTGAAGTTGTGGGCTCCCAGCCCATAGGATATCAACCTCTTTAAAAAACTAAGGCGATGGGGTGATAGTTCTTGGGGACTGTCGGCCCCTATCATCGAACCCCCATTGCTTCCTGGCGGTTTATGGGGGGATCGGAACGCGGCCGATCAAGCGGTGAGAGGTGAATAACCTCTTACAAATTATAAGGCGGGACAGCGATGGCTATTGGGCCCTATAATCAAAGCCCATAAACTAAGCCCAAAAACCCCATTGCTTCTGGGCCGTTTTTGGGGGATAGGAGTGAGGCTGAGCCCGCCTGGGAAGGTAATATGCTACTTATATAATGCCACCATGATATGACGAACCGCTATAGCGGTTCTCCTGTATACCTCCTGTTTTCCTCTTAGATTGTCGCACATTGGGTTTTTTTGTCCATTTATCAAAACGACCATATCAGCAAAACGCCTGTATGCGGATCTTGAAGTGTCTTAGAAACCAAGTCTTCATCATCATCATCATTTCAGCCGTACAGCGTCCACTGCTGAACATGGCCTCCCCCACAGACAGAGCGAATTCCTTATCATACTCATCATACTGGGCATGCGGGTTGGCGAGTGCAGTTAGAGCTATCGTTGTTAATATGAGGGACGCTGCTGCCAATCCCCTAGCTTTCTTCCCATATTCGCCTTTTACGACATCCGCGGATAGGTAGATATGGTGGGGCCTATTCTTCAGCCGGGGCCACCACGGTCAAACCAAGTCTTACTATAAGCAAAATACTATGACTAGATGTTTGTTGCGTTGCGGTTGTCGGTCTTTAGGAAACCAAAACGCTGCAAATAACTAGATTACAACACGGCACCTACGCGGCAGGAAACCGGCCACTTAATGGATTCCCATAGCCCACATCATGAGGTAAATCCATTCATGAAACTGGTGGTGATAAACATCTTTTTTGAAATGGTATTTCTGTGTCAACTTTGTCATCTAGGTAAGTAATTCTGGCACTCTAATGAGGCGTTTTTTTACTGATATCAGGTCTGTTTTCCCGGATGAGTACAATCTAGGAGTCTTCAAATCTAGAGTGAATAAGTTCCTTCTAGTAGCGTGCTTCATCTTAGGCCACATCTCACTTGCAAAAGAGAGATGGTGGTCAAACGCCAAACCATAATCAATAAAAAAAAAATGGAGCGTAGCGTCTCTTTAATCTATGGTTCCAAGGGTTCTGTGGATCTTATCCCATTTTAATCTATTCACTTTTCATTATCGAAAAGTGGGAAGTGAAAACTCGCTAAGTTTATTTAGAACAAAAGCAGAACTTCTACTGTAGGTACCTACCAGCTTGCTTGTTGTCTCATTGATTCTTTCTTGGTCATCCTGTATTAGATTTTAGGTATGGTAGCCCTAAAAAGGGTCTATGACCGTTGGTGAAAGAATCAGTGTAGTGAAAGGATTTAAGTGCGCCTCAAGTCTCCGTGAACAACATGTCCACGTCTTCAAATTTTTAGGTCTTGGACATGCCGGCTTCTTCACGATGTTTTCCTTCACCGTTTGAGAGCACGAGTACCTATAGCTCACAAAAATTGTCCTATAGGTATTCTCATACCTACCGCATCACCTACCTACATGTTTTTGTTTTTCTTATTGTGTTTTTTTTTACTAGGTTTAAGTATTTTTTTTTCGTTGTATCTTCCTACCTACCTACCTACTTACTGCGTTGTGGGTCAAATAAAGAAATTTTCTTTCTTTCTTTCTTTCTCATACCTACCTATTTACCATGCAAATATACGCCAATACAAAAGGCTCTCAATTTTTCAATAAGTATTTAAATAGCGGGTAATTTCCACTTAAAAGTCCATAATAGCCTCGTTAATTTGTTCCCAGCTGTACAATTTGTCCACGGTCCGTGGTGCCGCCCAAGGAGTAAGAATAAAGTACAGCGCCTATGAAGGAGGTAGTAAGTATGAACGAACTACATCTCAGGGAGCTGTTAGACTCGCCTAGACTGGTTCTGTCATCGTTCAGCGGCTAACGACTTCCTTGTGGTCCATAACAGAATAACTATGTACCTAGCTTGCTAGCTTGCGGTGGCTCTGGTCTTCTTAGCATGTTGAGGTATGTTGGCCCTGAAAAGAGCCAATGACCATTGGTGAAAGAACCAGTGTGTCAGAGGCTACTTTTGTACACATTTCATATTATGTCTTCACATTTTTATTTTTTTCTTCAGAAGACTGGGATGCCCTTTCTAGGGCGTTTTTCTTCACCATTGGAAAGCTTAATGCACATACATTTCGCGAATGGAATATCCATTGGTACACGACCGAGACTCGAACCCACGACTTTAGGACCGGAAGGGGTCACTACCACCACTTCACTGTGCTCTCAAAGGTTCCTATAGCAGTATAGTATTATGTTATCTGTGCTATAGCTAAGCGACGTTATAAGCAAAGCCTAGATCGTGAAATTTCTTAGAAGCCAAATCGTCCTAAAAGCAAAATACTACAACAAGATTTCTGGGTATCTACAGTTGTAGTAATGTTCCCACGATCAGACTCACTAAGGTTCAAATCCTTTAAAGGGCAATGCCTACAACAAGATCTCAAGCAATTTGCCTTATTTAAAAACTTGAATTGAACGTTTACTGTAAAAATGACTCTTTATTCTTTATTGTACACAGAAAACACATACAAAAAACAAACTAAATGAGAGGACATGTACTAAGGCGAGCTTAACCCTAAAAAGAGTTTTCTTCCAGCAAACCTTTGAGGCTTGAGATAGGTGGTTATAGAGGTAGGGTTCGTGTACAGGACCAATGAATAAAAAATAATAGATGTTTATACAAACTATTCTAACATAATATTACAAAATATCCGAAAAAAATCCTTCAGAAAGTCTTAAGCCGTGTTCAAACGGCATGCGATATGTCCTTGATGATGTGATTTACAATTCGTTCCGTGAATAAAGTTTTGAGTTTGAAATTTGAGTGTTCGATATAGCTCAACGATATCGCAAGCTCTTATAAGTCAAACTCAAAATTAACTTTATTCAGAAAGCGTAAGGATCATTTTTATATAATTTTGTTTGCTATACTTTCTTGAACGGCTTTTTCTTATTTCGTGAAACTCCAGATGTAGTACAGTAATGTGTGTATCTTTACTCACTATTCACCGGTGAGTGGTGAAAATTGAATAGGTTACCGTTTGGTGTGTAAAAGTACCCCTATAAAAACTAGCTAGCTATTTACTTTTCACCACGCACGTTAAATGTAGAGTTGCTACTCAGAGGCCCTAGTGTGAGTTAAGTGTGAGTTCTTTTCACTTTTCGCGCAAGTGTATATATAGCTTTCCGTATTTGTATGAAGTCACGTAAAGGTGCGCCTACAAAAACCTACTGGTTTTTGTAGGTTTGTTTAGAAGATCTCTGGCCGAAGGGTGTTGTGTTCCGTCGCTTCCGCGGGCGGATACCTACTGCCAATGACAATTCGCGTCCCACGTCGCAGTTTCTACGTGGCAATTAATTGTGTTTTTATATTAATATGTATGTTAGTCTTTAAGGTATATATCTTTATGGGCCGTAGTGTAAGAATAATTCCATCTGTTTTTTATTCTATTGTTGCCTGAAATAAAGTTATTGTATTGTATTGTATTGTAGGCGCTACTAGTAGTTTAGATGTAATCTATACATTGTATACGATCTAAAAGTGAAAAGTGAGAACGCACAAGAACTCAGACTAGGGCCTCAATAGATATAATATTCACTTTTCAAGGTCGAAAAGTGAAAAGTAAGATTTGAAGACTAGTGTCTCAGGCCTCTGCTATCTAGTCTTACCACTCCCACCTTCCAAATTGTTACATTTCTGGAAACTGCTAGTGTCAGTCGGCGTGTAATTGCGATTTTTAGCTTGTGCAAGTCTGCGGTTCCCCGAACACTACCTACCCACATAATTACCATCGTACAGAGGGGCCGCTTACCGCGAACTCGGTAATTAGACCCTACATTACTCCGATACTCAGAACTGTGATATGTTTTAAGTACGTAAAAAGTATCCATTCAGGCGAATAACGAGTTTAGAAATATCTGCTGTTAAATCGTCATGGCGCTTACATTCTCAAGAGGGTGTTATCTACCCACCCTACTTCATAAGTAGCTACATCTACTTAGATATTATCTATTATTTATTTCTGTATGTTGAATTTATTTACAGTTTTTATTAGCATTTCTACTATATTTTATTTTTCAAAGTAAGTAATACAAGACTTAAACACTTTAATTTAATTAAGATTGGGAGCACCCATCTGTGAGCCCCATCGCTGTTCATGCGGCAGCGACGTCGACAGTTACGGTACCCATGGTCTCTCCTGCCCAAAAAGCGCAGGAAGGTTTTTCCGCCACGGCTCCCTAAATGACATCGTGAGGCGTGCTCTTGCCACCATAAACGTGCCCAGTATACTGGAACCCGTTGGTTTGGCGCGTGATGATGGCAAGAGGCCCGATGGTATGACCTTGGTCCCCTGGGAGCGGGGGCGAGCCCTCGTGTGGGATGCCACGTGTGTAGACACGTTGGCCTCACGTCTCACCTCAGTGGGACATCGCTAAAGGCGATGCTAAGCTGCAGCGGAAGCAGCTGAGAACTATTCAGTCCTCTCCAGTGACTACATATTTACGCCGCTTGGTGTAGAAACCTTTGGACCATGGGGCCCAGGTACCAGAAAGCTCTTCAAAAAAAAATTATACCAACTTTGGTCGACGCCGCCGGTGATAATAGAGCTTGCTCATTCCTTGCACAAAGAATTTATTTGGCAATTCAACGCGGGAATGCAGCCAGTGCTCTTGGCACCTTGCCGCATGACCAAAATTATTTGTTCAATTAGTTTCTATTTTATTTTGTAATTATTTGATTTTATATTTTATAGTATGTATAATGTATATTTAAAAAAAAAATAACTCAGAAAATTAAAAAACAAAAAACTTAAATATACTATACCTATACATTAAACTATAAAATCAAATAATTTTGGTCATGCGGTAATGTGCTAAGAGCACTGGCTGTATTCCCGCGTTGAATTGCCAAAGAAATTCTTTGTGCAAGGAATGAGCCAGCTATCTAGTCACCGGCGGCGTCGACCAAAGGAAAAAAATACAGAAAGAAAATTAAAACTAATACAAGTTAATATTTACAAAATACACAAGGAACAGTTGAGCTATCTAAAGACCGTTACAAACGATCTATAGATAGCTCAATTGATCCAGATCACTGCCAATCGGAAGCGTTCCCAAGACGCTGGCGGAATTGCCACGCTGGATGGCAATACTAATCCGTTGGGCCAAATAGGAGTATGCTCTCGGGTCACGCGTCTCTTCGATCAGACGCCCTGATATCTTATTGATATCTTATAGATATTACTAGCTTGTACCCGCGGTTTTGCTCGCGCGGTAGATAAAACGCTTATCTGTTTCAGTTTGCAGTTTTTACTCCTGCAGTTGTCAACTTTTCCCATTTGTTTCATGTATTCTAGTTTTTCTGCTTCGGATAAATATATACTTTTTATACCAGGCGAAGGACTGCTCACAGGGGGGTTTTTAGTGGGTTCGAGCCCCACATACCCCTTTCCGCCACCCCCCATGGCGGAAAGGAAATGCGACGGCATTTTTCACCCTTAAGAAAAAATGAAATGAAATGACACAAATGTGGACGCACCTTTAGAAGGCCCCCCTACCAGATGGACCGACAACATTGTGGAGGTTGCAATTAGACATGGAGCTCTTTTTATGTCCAGCTCTGGTAACCTTACTCACCGCAGGAACACAACACAATTTGAAACAAATGTCATTTGGCTGCGATCTTCTGCATGGCGTCGATACCTCTCTAGCCCACTCTAATTTAGAAACGAGAAAATTTTGCTGTACCTATCTCGCATTAAATTGACTGTACAGTCGCCTGCAATAAATGTTATACATTTCAAAATTTTGAAAATTATAGCTCAGTACTAAAACGTACCCGATGGACCGACGACATTGTGAAGGTTGCGGGAAGTCGGTGGATGGAGAAGGCTCAAGACCGTTCGTCATGGAACTCTTTGGGGGAGGCCTATGTCCAGCAGTGGACTTCTACAGGCTGATGATGATGATGATTGTAGGGGCTTTAGTATTGAAATACTCTTAGTTTATTTCACTGGTGTCAGTGTATGCACGCGACGCGCCCTCTCTCCTCAACCGCTCACGGTTCAGTGCCGAGCGCGCTGCGTCCAGACACTACAATGATGATGATGACTAAAAGGTGTACCGTCACCAATATAAAGTTAGGCGGGTGAGCCGTTGTAAAAAAAACTTTTCACGGTACACCCAGGTGGTCTCAGGGAGGTGGACGTTGGGTAAGAACCGAAATAAAGATGTAGGCAAAAATAACACATTTTGTACCTAACCATCAACTTGTGCCATTTTTTATTTAACCGTGTATTTACCATCGCAAACTGTGTTGTGGCCTAGTTTTGAATGAAATGTTCATCTTATTGCAGGCGACTGTACATATGTCTAGGCATAACATTGTCAACAGCACCAAGTAATTAACGTGTACTTGTGTGTCTATTTGGGTCAGACGATTCAACTAGGTAGGTCCAACTTCGACAAAGAGGTCAACCGACGAATCCAACTCGGATGGGCAGCGTTTGGGAAACTTCGTCACATCTTCTCGTCGCAGATACCGCAGAGCCTCAAGACGAAAGTCTACAATCAGTGCGTGTTGCCAGTGTTGACTTATGGCACTGAGACTTGGTCGTTAACTATAGGCCTCATATACAAGCTCAAAGTCGCGCAGCGTGCTATGGAGAGAGCTATGCTCGGAGTTTCACTACGTGATAAGATCCGAAATGAGGAAATCCGTAGAAGAACGAAGGTCACCGACATAGCTCTCAGAATTAGCAAGTTGAAGTGGCAGTGGGCAGGCCATATAGCTCGCAGAACCGATAACCGTTGGGGAGTAAAGGTTCTCGAATGGCGACCACGAACCGGGCGACGCAGTGTTGGAAGGCCCCCCACCCGATGGACCGATGACATTCTAAAGGTTGCGGGAAGTCGGTGGATGGAAAGGGCTCAAGACCGTTCGTCGTGGAACTCTTTGGGGGAGGCCTATGTCCAGCAGTGGACTTCTACAGGTTGTTGATGATGACTTGTGTGTAACTTGTAGGAGGCTATTGCCAGATCTGAGAAAGCATACTCACGTGGAAACGTGGAAACACCACGCAGTTAATAATTATCCATCTAGTCTTGCTAGAGAGTTTTCTTAGTATTGTTCTACTGCGTTATTGAACGGTTTTTTCCCTTTTATTGTTGTTTCCTCAGAATTAGATGCAATGGTAGGCCCCAAGTTCACTTGCGTGAGTAGCACGGTAAACTATACCGCTAACTATAGGTTTCAAAAAGTTGGATTATAATTTAAAAGTTCTTTACTAACCCTACTAATTACCTAACCTACTATTAATGCGAAATGTTTGTGATTAAATAACACCCCGTAACGGCTTAACCGATTCCGATGAAAATTGGAACAGATAGATAGAAAAGATAGTTAGAAAACTCTTTATTGCACAGCAAACATTCAGCAAAACCATCTTAAAAAATTATCAAATTTATAATTGCGAAGGTAGATAGGTAATAACAGATAGTTATTTGCCTAGGCCTCGTGAGCGAAGCCGCGGGCACAAGCTAGTTGTTATGCGTGGAAGTTATTGCGGAACTCAAAAGAAGGAAATCAAAAGTATGAATATTGTTTCCATAACACATCGTCCACATCTAGGGACGTGGTGGCCCCGGCTGAAGAATAGGGCAAATTCAAACTTGAACTGAATTGGGTTCAGTTCAAAAGAGACGTTTCATCAATATATGGAGCCTGGGCCTGCACTGTGTACACTACTCTAAAATATGGCTAAGCAATAAAGTAAACGTATTTAATTGGTTATTTTATTTAAATTGACTTCGTTCTAAGGTACATTAAGATTTTCTTCGACAAAGAGAGCAACACACAGCGCTACTACATATAACTGACAAAACAAAAACATCAAATCAAACAACATGACATAAAAATATTTCAATGTCATGTCAAACGCCAATTATAAACCAACATGGCGGCCTTCAAATAGTGCTCACATAGTAAAAAACTTACCAGAAGAACTATTCTTGTACCATCGCATTTGTCTTCAAATTAATGAAATTGTATTTTTCTTGCAATCTCCTATTTTTTCTAAATTTTTCTATGTAGTGTACTTGGACCAGGCCCAGAATGAAATGGCTCCTTTGAACTGATTTAACCCCAAAAATTGGTTTTTGCATAGTCACAACACGTATACAATAGTCCATACAATATAAATTTTATCTTATCTCTTCCCAGAACCGTAGAGATCACTCAATCCATACTCTTTCGTTATTATTGGCGTAATGATAATCACTTCTAAGAATTCGAATCTCCCTTTAATACCATATTATAACTCTACAAGGTGATTCATAATATGTATGCCATTATATTCTATAACCAATTGGCAATAAAGTTTGTTCTACTGCTTTTGGAAATTAAATATTTTTCATTGAAAAAACTCTATGCGTAAATTAGCTGTTTTGGTGTTCAAATCAGTACAAACGCAATGAATCAGCTGTTTTAGGTAACAATCTTGATTCCGAATTTCTTGTACGTTTAGTTATTAGTAGTTCTAAAGATGATAAAAATACCAATAACAGCTAATTTGAGAAAATTTGTTATTAAAAAAGTTCTATAAAATAAAATTAAAATATTGATGTATTTTATATATATATATATATATATTACGTCTTTAGATCGCTCAACTGTTTCTTGTGTATTTTGTAAATATTAACTTGTATTAGTTTTAAGTTTCTTTCTGTAAATAAAATTATATATATATATATATATATTTTCAACTGTTATTATTATTATTTTTCTGATAATAAAGTTTTACCTAAAAATGTATTTATTCGCTAATATTATTTCTTTTTGTTGATAGAATAACCCACTTTCGGGATGGTATACATGTTATGAATCACCTTGTATACATATAATACCTTAGTGGCAAATGCCAAACAAAGAAGCTTCGTTAATAATTCAATGGTTTGCAATCAAATCATAATCACCATGTTTTTGTGGAATACAGGATATTTTGGTTTCTTAACTTTTTATTACGCCTTCGGCGGTGTAGTGGTACTGAGTAGGTAAGAATATTATGTTTTGTAGGTAATATACTATGATATTTTATAATATCCCAAAAGTTTCGACTCCGACGGGATTTGAACCCGCAACCTTCCCCTAAATACGGGGATGCTCTAACCATCTAAGCTACGGAGACACTTCTCGTCGGAGCGAAATGGTTTTTTTTTAAAGATATTATAAAATATCACTGAGTAAGAAGTTCGGATTTGATCCCCGCGACAGGACAATATTTGTTCCGGGTGTTACCGTCGTACTAATCGAAGTTTCTGATTCCCTGGACTTAGGGAATCCTGGTGTGGGTTCATATCAAAATGGAGTTTTTTTTTTATTTTTTTTATACAACAGAGGTGGCAAACAAGCTTACGGCACACCTGATGGTAAGTGGTTACCGTAGCCTATGAGCGCTTGCAATACCAGAGGCATCACGCACGCGTTGCCGACCCCGAACCCCCTTCCCCCCTAAAGAGCTCTGGCAACCTTACTCACCGCAGGAACACAACACAACACAAGTTTTGAGTACACCTAAAGGCCTCTGTCGGACTAAGCCAGTACCGACATCGTGCCATTCGAGGCACCGAAGCGCTACCCAAGGTGTTTCAAAATATGTATACTATCCCAAAAGGGGGTTATTCTATCAACAAAAAGAAATAATATTAGCGAAAAAATACATTTGTAGGTAAAACTTTATTATCAGAAAAATAATAATAACACTTGTTGTTAGAATAAACCTCTTTCGGGAAAAAGAGAATATATATGTTAGTCTTGATAGGGCTTACGTCTTTGAGCCTTTTGGGGTTGAGACCCTGGGTCCGTGGGGAAACGGGGCCCTCCGGGTTTTCAAAAAGATATCAGGGCGTCTGATCGAAGCGACGCGTGACCCGAGAGCTGGCTCTTATTTGGCCCAGCGAATTAGCATTGCCATCCAGCGCGGCAATTCCGCCAGCGTCTTGGGGACGCTTCCGACTGGTAGTGATCTGGATCAGTTGAGCTATCTATAGATCGTTTGTAACGGTCTTTAGATGGCTCAACTGTTTCTTGTGTATCTTGTAAATATTAACTTGTATTAGTTTAAAGTTCAGTGTGTAAATGGGCAAATCCTCCCATATGATAAGGAGTTTGCTTTGTCTGTGGGGGAGGCCATGTTCAGCAGTGGACGTCGAACGGCTGAAATGATGATGATGTCTTTAAAGTTTCTTTCTGTAAATGAAATTTATTAGCACTTTCGGGATAGTCAATATATTATGAATGTTATATATATCAATGTTTATATAATTGTGAATTTTAATATAGGTATAATATATATATATATATATATAATTTGTTTTTATGGTAGGCATATTATTTAATATATTATATGTAGTTAAAATATTTAGTAGGTAAAATTTAATTTTTAGGTTGTGTGCACAACATTATATCAAAATTTATTATAGATAAGTACATCTGATATACCCCTATTTAATCATATCCAGTCCACTCCATCCAAAGGTTGTCTGGTAGAGATCGCTACTTCAGCGATAAGGCCGCCCATTGTTCATCACATAGATTAGTTTTAATTGTTTTTTTTGTTAATGTTTGTACTTTTTATGGTGTGCAATAAAGCTATCTATCTATCTATCTATGAATCACCTTATATTTGGTGACCGCGCTGAACGTTTCCGATCTTTAAGGAACGACTAGGCAAGCAACACCAGGAGCTCTTCCTACCATCAATTCAGTAATAATCTGGTACTATACGAGCTTGCTTGGCCGTGGTGGCCCCGGCTGAAGAATAGGCCCCTCCATATCTACCTATCCGCGGATGTCGTAAGAGGCGACTAAGGGAAAAAAGCTAGGGGATGGGCAGCAGCGTCCCTCATTTTAACAACGATAGCTCTAACTGCGCTCGCCAACCCGCATGCCCAGCGTGGTGAGTATGGGCAAATCCCCTCACAGGTGACAGGATAAAGAATTCGCTCTGTCTGTGTGGGAGGCCATGTTCAGCAGTGGACGTCGTACGGCTGAAATGATGATGATGATACGAGCTTGCAGAGCAAATAGCTAATTGTTGTGTTTCCTCCCCATTTCAAAGGAAACGTCAAACATTCTGCAGTGAGGTAATGTTACTTTCTAGGAATGGTATTATTGCAGTAATGTGCCTATCATTATCATAGAGCAGTTCTATGGAAGCCGCGGCGTAGGAGTGCTAGTGCAGTAGCGCATGTACGAATCCCACGCCAGCACTGGCCCCAATTCTTTTTTTTTTTTTTTATTCAACAGTTGTGGCAAACAAGCTTACGGCCCACCTGATGGTAAGCGGTTACCGTAGCCTATTAGCGCTTGCAATACCAGAGGCATCACGCACGCGTTGCCGACCCCGAACCCCCTTCCCCCCTAAAGAGCTCTGGCAACCTTACTCACCACAGGAACATAACACTATTTGAAACAAATAATGTTATTTGGCTGCGATCTTCTGTAAGGCGGAGGTACTTCTCCAGGCGGGCTGCTCCAATTCAGAACGAGAAAATCTCGCTTTGCCCTACCTCCTCCTAAAATTACTCTACTCTACTAATTCAGTTATAATCGCATGATAATGATCGCACCATTATCATTTAGTTACACTTGTCGCCACTTCGTTTCTTTGATTTCATTGGTTCATTGATTTCACAATGACTGCCATTGACTGTAGTAGCAGAATACCAAAAGTGTCAAAAGTAGCCATTTTGCCATTGAACCATTGTCATTTTACAGGCCTCATAGCTCAGTTGGTAGTAACTCTGCCTTCTGCGCTAGAGGTCGCGGGTTCGATTCCCGCACTGGACAAACATTTGTGACTAACACAGATGTTTGTTATGTGTCTGGGTGTTAAATATATATCTATTATGTATATCAGTCTCTGGTATCCATAGTACAGGCTATGCCTAGTTTGGGATCAGTTGACCTTGTGAATATGTCCGGAATATTTATTTATTTATTTTGAAGCCATTGAATTAGTAGAATTGGGCCCCTGGATCTGTGCACTGAATTGGAGTTGTGCACATACGAATCCCTCGCCAGAACTGGATCTAAGAAGAAGAAGATCTTGAAGATTTCCATTGACAAGTTTGGAATGTTGCTAAGATAGTTAAAATTACCCTCAAAGTTACGAACTTCATTGCCATTACGCTTACGCAATTGCACCACTGGAGCTAATGCAGTAGCGCACACTCATAGGTAGTACTTGACATTAAGGCGATACAGAAATCAAAATAAAATGTCGAGTGGGCGGAGTGAAGAAAGTGACAGCGCTATGTACTATAATTGAATGCGGAAAGAGATAGCAAGCGTAAGAAGGCGCTCGAAAGTAATCGATGTAAGCGACATAAGAAAACATCGATTATCTTGAAAACTATGTTTTTTTTTAAAGTGCCTTGGATTTAGGTACCCAATGCTATCTAAAAATAAAAAATAAAAAATAACTTTTTTTGTGAATATTGTGTCTAACACAATATTTTAAAAAAGTTATTTTTGTAAGATAGTCTCAGAGTATTTTTGAAAAAACTGTTGCAGAGGACCCAACTTTAAAAAATAAATCTATCGAGAAAAGTTTTACCAATCGCGTTTCTGTCTTGGATTAAGCTAAATAAAATGCTCAAGTTATCTTTATCATAAAAATCAAAACTGTACGTTTTGCGGTTATTGAGAAAAAACAATTCAAAAATCATAAAACAATTTAACCCTCACCTTAAAATTACTTCTCGCTATTTGTTTTCCCACACATAGGCAAATATTAGGAGACTAGTAGACCACTTAGAATTTTACAAGCTTTTACAAATTCTGAGATTTTAAGGTGTTATTTTTTTTTAAAGAGGTTAGTAATTTAAAACGTCCTAGATGAATAACTGCATTGACATTGTACAGTGTCGCGGTCAATATACTAACAGTCCAAACGGAGCAGCCTTGACTCGTTCCGAGAGCGTTATCAGAGTTAGGGTTCCGTATTGTTATCGCGTAAATTTATATTTCGCACCATTTGCTGTTTTCGTGGAATAGATTCTAAGCGTTTTTGCCTACTAACATTATTAATGCGAAAGTTTGAGGTTGTTTGGATGTTAGTGGTTCAATCAAGCTGTAACAGCTCAACCGGTTTCGATGAAACTTGGAGTAGATATTTTTTTACCTTGAATAGCATTTATGCAACATTTAATCCAGGTGATTTTATAGAGCGAAGCCGCAGGTGGAAGCTAGTATATGACATTATTATTCAGTACAAAGTTATAAAGGTTAAAATGAACCGGCCAATTCAGTTCAATTTGATTAAACTACATACCGGTAATTGTGATAATAAAATAGGTACCTATAAATGTAATCTTTATGAAAAGCATAGACATATCTAGAAATTACTTTCTTGGCGCTTCGTAGTAAATTGATAGCGTTATCAATTCATACCAGTTCATGAATATTCAAACAGCACTCGATACTGACGTTTATTTATGAGGGTATAAAATGTAAATTCGTTTGTAAGCTAAATAATACGGCTATCAGTTTTCAGGGACGGTAGACGATAGTTCGCTACTGAGTTTCTTTTCAACGCAGCCATCGTAGGTCAATGTAAAATAAACCTTATTGAATCAGAATCGAAGAAATATACTACTACTATACTAGAAATATACGATAGGTACTAATCGAAACATTTCGTTTCTATCACTATCTGTGCAAGTTGTAGGAGTTTCGGTAGGTGATTGAAAAAAATATCAACGCTGTTCGCAGACAAGATATTGAGCAGATAGACAGCGAGTGACATGGGGGCAAACTTAAGTAGGTTGGTTCTACAGTGGGGCACTTCCAGCATGGCGGTGCTGGTGGCGCGCGCAGTCGCAGCCTAATAATGGACTTCTTCAAGCTGATGATGATGGAAGAGTTTACATACCTACAACACTTAATATCGCTAACGGCTATCCAACCGGTAAATAACCGCTCACAATTCTCATAAAACTAACGAACACTTATTTCGTAAAATTGAAAAGCATATAATTGCATAACAAGAACAGGTATAGTTATTTATTGTCCCATTTTATTATACTCATTTTATTATATATACAGCGAAGCGAAGCGAGAGTTCACATTGTAGGGTTAACCCTACATAATAGAACAATGTAAAAGTTATTCAAACCGAGCTTTTATTAAAAGCTTGTAAAGCCTCCTATCTCAAGACAAAAAACTTACGCGCGTTCCAGCTAGGTACCTATCCACATAAATAAACATATTATTATAAAGCTTAAGCCGCGTTTAAACAGCATGCGATATGTCATTTAAAAACGATCCTTTTAAATAAAGTTAATTTAGAGTTTGACTTTTAGGAACTTGCGATATCGTTGAGCCATATCGCACACCCTCAAATGTCAAAATTTACTTCATTCCGAAACGAATTACACATCACGGATATCGCGTCTTGTTTGAACAAGGCTTAAATAAAAATTGACGTTTGAATCATTAAACAGTTCTACCTTATGTAGAGTCAGCTGTTCGGTTATTGGAAGAAATTCTCAAAACTTAAGACGGATGTTGCCTGCGTCTCAGAAACTTTACCTTACCCACTTCTCCGTAGTCGGACAAAAACTAAGTTCAGGCGCGTGATTTCCCTGAAGTGTACTTCCTGGATGGCTGTGTTCCGGTGGGTTGTACAGTCTAAGCGACTGTACCTAGTTCGACCGGCACCACAACGGGTCTAATTCTAAATTTCATTTTGTGAAAAAAAAAACAAAGGGTCATGATAGGCCCAAGCCGTGTTTGTTGCCTGATTCTTCTAGGTTTGGTTTCGAGGAAAGACTCATCGTAGTGAAAGAATTAAAGTGCGTCTCTAGAGGCTCCTTTCTTGCACATATCTTCGAATTTTTATGACTAGCCTCATAGCTCAGTTGGTAGTAACTCTGCCTTCTGCGCTAAAAGTCGCGGGTTCGATTCCCGCACTGGACAAACATTTGTGACTAACACAGATGTTTGTTCTGTGTCTGGGTGTTAATATATATAGTCATAGTCATAATATTTATATATATATATATATATATTATGTATCAGTCTCTGGTACCCATAGTACATGCTATGCCTAGTTTGGGATCAGTTGACCGTGTGTGATATGTCCGGAAAAAAAAAAATTTTTCGACATGCCGATGATAAAAACAGATGAAAAACTATCGTTTGTTTCAATTGCAATCGATTGTTAAGTTTGTTAGTAGAATCGACCCCCTGAACCATAGTTGGAACTGAATAGAACGTAAAATTTTATATTAACCTTTAGGAATCCTTATCCTATCCTACTATAATATTATAAAAGTTGCGAAAGTTTGTGAGGATGTTTGGATGTTTGTTATTCAATCCCGCCGTAACGGCTCAACCGATTTCGTTGAAACTTGGAATATAAAGAGTTATTTACCTAGAATAGCATATAGGCTAGGCTAGGCTTTTTATGTAGGTACCACGTGAGCGAAGCCGCTCACGGAAGCTAGTACATAATATTACTGGTTCCAACAATTACCAGGCTACAGGAATTCCAGACCACCCTACGTTACAATACAACTAGAAATTCCTCTAAAAGATGCCGTATCTAATTCCTACACTTCAGTTATTATACGCACTGGTGACTCCCCCTTCTCAGGTAGTACAAAAAACGTATGTGTTTATATTATCTTGATTGCAAAATAGCTTCTTATGTCTGAGATAATAATCATTAATAATCATTATCTTAGACAGATATTCATTAGATATTATTAATAATTGATAATAAAGATTTTAATAAATACTGATCGCCTGGAGATTTGAGAGAAGGATGTCAACCATTATTTTTTAACCGACTTCCAAAAGGAGGAGGTTCTCAAGACGGCTGTATTTTTTTTTTTTTGTGTGTATGTTACTCGGTAACTCCGCCAATAGTTACCCGATTTTGATGATTCTTTCGCTGGTGTATAGAGTATGATCCCGGGGTGGTCCTATAGTAATTTAATTCCGAAGAGATTGCCACTTGTCCCGTTAAAACTTAAAAAAAACGTCATCATCTCTTGAAATCACGACTTGCCGATTTTTTTTTGTCGACGTTGGTATGGTATGGTAATCCCCGCGACTTCGTTCGGTTGCTGTTATTTTTACATAAACTTTAACCTTAGGAGTTGTGTGTCGGGAATTCCTTTCTGTGCACCCATACGTTAAGCTACCCTGCAAATTTCATACTCTTAGGATTTTGGTTAGGCTGTGCGTTGATTTTCAAAGAGAATAAACCACTACGTTTGATTGTCAGTCAGTCAGTACCGTAAGAGTTATTATTGATGATTAATGGATGTCCTACATACTTTTGTTTTTTTATTCGAAAGTGTAGGTGGCCAGTGCCATCCTCAGTAGGTAAGCAAAACGCAAAGAGGTTGATAACAAAAATAAGAGGTTGATATTGATATTAATCTTGTAACTATTCAGGAATTTGAAGTCGGTTTTTAGTTTTTGTAAAAAATATCTTATTTGTATCTCTTTTTTATAATCGATCCTTAAGATTGGGGAATACCAGACGGTAGGTATGTAATGTAAAACCGAGTAGAAGAAAAGAGAGGAAAATGAATGACTGAAATGTTGAATGAAGGAATGATGAGGAATGAATGACATTTCTACCTCAACCCTATGGCTTATTTAACAGCGCTAAAAATATTGCCATCCTCTTCTAATCATTTGAAAAAAAGTTTTTTATCCTTGTTTTTAGTTTATCTTAGCTAATGTTCCAGGTAATCATCAACGCGAAGTAGGTAGGTACTACTTATCTCTTGCTTGTCATTGGGGCCGCGGAAGTAACAAAAACAAATTACTTACCTACTAAGTTACTAACAAATTACCTGTTTCTCAGAAATTCAATTTTAACATTTCGGTGTGAATAATTATCTACGTAGGCAATTAAGAGGCATAACTAGTAAAACAAAAAAAAAATTTTTTGGGGTTCCGTAACCGCTTATAAGAGAAATCTTTTTATTTTTATTTTATACGGAGGCTAACAGACTTACGGCTCTCCTGGTAAATGGTTACCGTCGCATATTGACATCAGCAACACCTGGAGCATTGCTAATGCGTTGCCTGACAAACCCCTCCGCCCCTAAAGAACTTTGGCATAAGGATGATAAAAAGTGTTGTGTTCCTGCGGAGAGTAAGGACTCTCCGCAGGAATACAACACTTTTTGAAACAAATAATGTTATTTTGCTGTAAATCTGATAAAATTATGATCACTTTGTAATCTCTCTGTCTAACTCTGTCCGTGTGTCAATCCCTTTTCTCTCAAGCTTGAAGTATCTAGTTGAAATTGATAAGAATATAGAGTATTTTCATACTAAAACTCACTTCCTAACTGATCATAAGAAACAAATGACGTACAACTTTGGAATTTGGTATGAATTTGATTATTTTTCGTAGCAATAAAGGTAAAATCCAAAAATGAAATGAACTATTTCTAATCCCGTGTGAAATTATTTACGAAACTAACTTATATTATCTCGATTTCCCGATTCTGTTTTATGGTACGGAAGTCTCAGAACGCGAGTCCACCCGCACTTGAACGTCTTTATTTTTCATAATAAATGCTTGTGCTACAGAGCCGTTGCGTCGTCGTAGAGGAGAGCTCGTTGACGTCTTTTGTATGGACTACAGTAGACACAAGAAATCCCGTAGGCAGGAGGAGGTAGGGCACAGCGAGATTTTCTCGTTCTGAATCGGGGCAGCCCGCCTGGGGAGGTACCTCCGCCTTACAGAAGATCGCAGCCAAATAACATTATTTGTTTCAAATAGTGTTGTGTTCCTGCGATGAGTAAGGTTGCCAGAGCTCTTTAGGGGGGAAGGGCTTCAGGGTCGGCAACGCGTGCGTGATGCCTCTGGTATTGCAAGCGCTCATAGGCTACGGTAACCGCTTACCAACAGGTGGGCCGTATGTTTGATTGCCACCTCAGAAGTATAAAAAAAAGGCCAAGTAATGTTCTTAGAGATCCGGATGACGTGATAACCTGGGCTAACGCGGAGGCGATCATCAAACCCCGACATATAAAACACTCTCCACAAATAACACCGACCCCGCCGGCGGGATCGAGGACGACATGCCGTCTCTGCGTTTCCGCCCCTTCAGGGTAATGGATTCGGACCTTGGCTCGAGCCGAGGTCCGAGGAGGAGGGAGGCCTGAGTGGTGCCCTTGAGCTCGTTGCCCTAACCTAACTTATTTTCGGCCGCAGTGCCCTCTGCGCTCGCCATAGTCTGGTTTCGGTCGTAGGATACACTATTTCACACTTACCCCTAGCTAGGGACCAAGAAGTACCTTGGTACTTATGACAGCATTTAGTAAAAAACGGTTAAAAGAGACGTTTCATCAATATATGGAGCCTGGGCCTGCACTGTGTACACTACTCTAAAATATGGCTAAGCAATAAAGTAAACCTATTTAATTGGTTATTTTATTTAAATTGACTTCGTTCTAAGGTACATTATGATTTTCTTTGACAAAGAGAGCAACACACAGCGTTACAAAAATATGGCGGATGGACGTGCGTGAAATGTCATTTTGACAACCTACATTTATCTGACAAAACAAAAACATCAAATCAAACAACATGACATGAAAAATATGTCAATGTCATGTCAAACGCCAATTATAAACCAACATGGCGGCCTTCAAATAGTGTTCACATAGTAAAAAACTTACCAGAATAACTATTATTGTACCATCGCATTTGTCTTCAAATTAATGAAATTATATTTTTCTTGTAATCTCCTATTTTTTCCAAATTTTTCTATGTAGTGTACATGGACCAGGCCCAGAATGAAATGGCTCCTTTTATAACAATGAATAGTTCAATTTAAACGTTGAAACTTGAATGGCCTCTTTCATCGTTGAACTCTATCACTATCTCTACATATTATAAAACCCCTTAAGTCTGTCTGAACGCGATAAACCCAAAAAAGAATAAACTGATTTTCACCAATGGACGAAATAATTCAGGAAGGTGAAAATGATAATATTTACAAAATAAACAAGAAACAGTTGAGCTATCTAAAGACCGTTACAAATGATCTATAGATGGCTTGATCCTGATTACTACCAGTCGGAAGCGTCCCCAAGACGCTGGTGGAATTGACACGCCTGGAGGCAATGCTAATTCGTTGGGCAAAATTAAAACCAGCTATTGTGCGTCGCTTCGATCTGCGCCGCATAATGTAGGTAAACCAATAAGGTAATATACACTAGCGAAGCCAGGGTGGGTCTCTAGTCATAAAAACAATGGTCGGTTGATAATAATAAACAGAAGTGATAAAATCCATTCTTATTATAGTATCGTTTTACTATGAAGTAATTAGGTAAGTGTAACTAACACAATGCCTATTGGTACTTAGTATGAATATCTTATCTCATTATTATCTTATCTTAAGCTAATTTGCGTAAATACGAGTAGCCAGAAATAATATCAAGCCATATCATAGGCTGATTAACATGGAGACAGTTTCTCGCATGCTTTGTGGCAAGAATCGCTTGGAGATTATCGCAAGAGTTCATGCTTACATTCAAGCAAAACTGTCAAACATACAAGTTGATTCATAATATGTATGCCGAAAGGGGCTTAGACTACACCCAATAATTATGATGAATAAAGTTTTTCTACTACATTCGGAATTTTACATTTGTTATTGAAAAAAAAACTATGCAAAAATCTGCTGTTAAATATTGGTCAAATCAGTTATTTAAAAAATATTACGATCGTCACCAATCTCGGTGCCGATCGAACTAAATGAGGCTCAAAAGAAAAATAATTGGGTATTAAAATTGATCATCATCATCATCATACCAATAAACTAATAAACAAATCATCATTTCAGCCGTAGGACGTCCACTGTTGAACATAGCTATATATAAGCTTCCCCCATAGATTTCCAGAAACAATAATTTGTAGGGATTTGCCCATACTCGCAACGCTGGGCATGCGGGTTGGCGAGCGCAAATAAAACTCTTGTTGGTGATAGGGAACGCTGCCCATCCCCTAGCTTTGTTTCCCTTAGTCGCCTCTTACGACATCCACGGGTAGAAATGGAGAGGCCTATTCTTCAGCCGGGGCCAGGGTGGCAATATTTAAATTAAAGGTTATAAATATGGGGAGGTACCTCCGCCTTACAGAAGATTATCACAATTCACATTATTTGTTTCAAATAGTGTTGTGTTCCTGCGGTGAGTAAGGTTGCCAGAGCTGTTTAGGGGGAAGGGGGTTCGGGGTCGGCAACGCGTGCGTGATGCCTCTGGTATTGCAAGCGCTCATAGGCTACGGTAACCGCTTACCATCAGGTGGGCCGTAAGCTTGTTTGCCACATCTGTTGTATAAAAAAAAAAGTGTCCTTCAAACTTTCCACAATTGCATTGTTTCCTTAGGCACTATGAATACCAGCAACTATTAAATTGCTATCTTAGTCTAAGATGAGATCCACCCTTCGTTTCTCACGATTGGATTACATACAAACCTCAATTTACAAAAATAAAATATTAAGCGTTGTATACAGCCCAAATAATGACGCTTTCAACGGAATCTCAGGGGGGAGAGCAAACTAAATAGAAAAAAATTAATTCTATTGAGCTCCTGTCATAGAAAAACGAGCACAGCTGTACATTTTTTTTGACGAATAAAAAATTTAGGGTCATTTTGATCAAGCTGCATCCCGTGGCATTGAAAAAATCTGTGATATCCTGTGACCCACTCAAACTTGATGGATGGCGCCGAAGCTTAACGACTGTTGGGCAATAGACCAAAAATTCTCCAAATCATCTATAACCATTACCCACACGTTTTCGAAAGCCCACATGTACACCATCTGTTCGGAGTACAGTCGTCGGCAAACGCGTTAATCGGCGAATATAGGTCAGTCACGCGATCGCGCCGGGACATTACGCTGACGTAACTAATTGTGTAAGACAATAGCAAGCGGAAGTTTTATCACTTGTGTGGTCAAGTTTGTGATAAATTGCGCCATGTGGTTTACGCTGGGAATGCGGTGGTCTCATAACGGCGGCTAAGATTTTTATTATGACTACTACATTGAATAAGCCATTATATTTTAAACAAAAAATGGCGGCCTGGACCCAAAATACAAAAACAAAATCCTGAAAATGTAGAGCACATCTTGCTTGTATACTGATCTATATTGGCAAAGATAATCAATAATAATATGGGTCAGGGTAAATGATTCTACGATAGAATAGCTCTGAAATCCTGGCATCAGATAAAAAAAAAACAGCGTGGTATTTCCTAAAATAAGTAATTTCTATAAAAAGCACGCATCATTACATAGATTTAACCATGGACTAAGTCACGGAGGGGTAAAAGTGCCCCTTGGCTCTGGAAAACCGAAAAAAAAACGATGTCAATTGGCGCGCATTATGCATGGCATGGAACATCAGTGTCTGCCGGCACCAAAGACAATAATCTCAAGGTTTAGCCAGAACCCGCGTAGGCTAGAGCTGAAATAAGATGTTTTAATACCCTACTACCCTCCTCATATAGCTACTGTCAAGCCCATGGCTCTGTCTATTATAACTAAAACTTAGTTTCTTCGAAAGCCCATGTTTGTTTCTATCAGGCTCGCGATTTATAAATAAATTCAAATCAAGTACACGAAGGGCTTGTGCGCGCGTGTGTACCCGTCACGAAGACTCTTTCGCAGAAGCGTGGCGCATGTCACCCGCGATTTTCGAGGAACCCGCGATTATCTCTCTTATTGATTTTACTTTGCTGGGGAGAATCGGCTATTGTTGCGCATTGCTCTGAGCCGTGTTGGTCTAATGTGGTACACGACTTTCAATCCAAAGACCAATAGATTTACCTATTCGAAAAATGTATGTGCTGTTTTTTTTTTATCAAATCTCTTTCTGGTCACCGTCAGTGAGCCAACAAGTCAGCATCATTTACAATCTTATTGGTTTTGTTTCTCTATCGATGTATTGGCGATATAAAAACACAGCACGGCCAACGTTCCCCGCTCACAAAAAATAGACAAGGAAGTGAATGAACTTTCCAACATTCACCGTAGTGCCTCGTGGTGGAGGGGGCCGCCGGCCTCGGCTTTGAATGATAGATATATAGATACAAGTTGCCTAACTATGCGAGGTCACGGGGGTCAACACTCGAGTCACGGAGCTCGGCATCGTCGTTGTCAAGCCTCGCGTCGCCTATCTATAGACGGAAGAACATAAGTTTTATAAAATTTGTGACAATGGCTTGAGTTATTTCGTGGAAGCGGCAAGGTTGGCCGTTCTGGGAAGTGGCTCGGCAAGTACGGCTGCCCCCCGCACCACGCGTGTTTACCTCGCGCGCGGCGCCGCGGCCGACGCAGGCCGTCAGTTTGACTCCGTGCACGCCCCAGGACTGTCACTCGCGGCGGCAGCCATCCGAACTTTCACCTCCGCGATATCGTTATTGTGATAAAACCATAAGTGAAATTGAATGTGCGCGGTTTAGAAAGCGTCTCCGGCATTCGGACGGCCGATTTCTGCAAATTAATTTCTCCGGTGTGCGGTCTGGTTCCACGAAACAGCTTATAAAGAGTTTTACCGAGAAACGGAACGGCCGTAAAGTGGTTTTTGAGGAAATATACCTAAGCAATTAAGTGTTGAACGTTGTGTTTCCGTGTTCGGTTGAATCTAAGGCGTTTACATTGGATCCCAATAAACCAATCACACCTCCAATGGTGGTCAAACTACCAGGTGAGAGCTATTCATTAATAACACTTGTATTCTTAGTTGTCAAATAAATTTTAAGGAGTTTCGAAAAATAATCTTTGACAGCAATTGCGATAAAAAAATGTCAGTGTGCCCGCAAATGGGCGCCCTCCATAAACTTAACAACTACATAATGAATAATTCGAAATAATACCTATTACTAATAATAATAATAATAATCGATGATTATACAGAACTAAATTAAGTGAAATAAAATGAACGTTTTGTAATAAATAATATAAATAATTATTAATTATAATTATTTATATGAGAAAAATAAAAAGGCTTCAATAAATAAATGTCAGTATAAGGTCAGGAAAAACTTTTGCGACCAAGAACACCAAGTAAAGGTTAATCTACATAGTTTATTAGGTTCCCTGTTATGGATTAGCAGACAGTCGCTGGCTATTAAAACATTCCATTTAAAAATAACATATTGTTTACGACTGCGAAACACGTGAGGTGTGAGGCAGAAATAACAAGTGGCGGCGCCAGCTGTTATCATTACATTATCATTCCGCTGCTCGGGGTCGTTGCGTCACGAATGATAAGCTGTTGGTTACTTGCTGACGTGACTATTTTTCAAGATGAATCCCATCACAGTAGCAAAGCCTTATGAGTGCTGCCTTTTTTGTGTGTTCTCCAATGTAATCTAATTATTTTACAGGGGATATTTTGAGTCCAAATGGCATTCATTTAAATTGGTAACAGTACGTGTGATGAAAGTTTACAAAACTCTCATTATAATCTGTATCGATTATGCTCTCGTGATAATGTATAAACAGGTTTATTTATAGACGTTTGTGATGTAGTAGGAAGGAATGAATATAAAAATATGCAAATAAGGTAATTGTAAATATTTTTATGCGTAGTCTTGTCGCTGAGTGTGCTAATGACACTTCAGTGTGTAGATTGCTATAGTTATCAGAAGGGATCCGGGCTCTTTTAATCCTTTCACAACACTGGTTCTTTCACCAGCGATCATTAATTCGGTCTTATCAAGACCATCATACCTTGTAACTGACCTAATGCAGGGACAACAAGAAAGAACCAGTGTCACACACAACATACAAGTAACATATCAAGTGGCTCTAAGAACTCAACTTATTCTCGGAATAACACGGCTTGTATTGCTGCAATAACCAGCTGTTGCTTAGTCTCTTGGATTGATTCATCGTTAAAACAAATCAAGATAAAATGCATTCAGAAGAGACAAAAACTACAAAAAATCTAAAGCAACAATGTAAAACGTACGCGAAGCTATAAAATAACAATACAAATTGAAGTAGCACTATTGGGGAGGTCAATAAAAAGGGACCGAACTGTAACTGACCTAATGCAGGGAGACTAAGTAAGAACCAGTGTCATACACAACATACAAGTAACATATCAAGTGGCTCTAAGAACTCAACTTATTCTCGGAATAACACGGCTTGTATTACTGCAATAACCAGCTGTTGCTTAGTCTCTTGGATTGATTCATCGTTAAAACAAACAAAGATAAAATGCATCCAGAAGAGACAAAAGCTACAAAAAATCTAAAGCAACAATGTAAAACGTACGAGAAGCTATAAAATAACAATACAAATTGAAGTAGCAGTATTGGGGAGGTCAATAAAAAGGGAAGAAAAAAAGAAAGAACAATTTAATTGAGTCAGCGGGGCGCCTCCCTCGAAACATGATACTGTTGATTGTTAATGATGATATCAAAACAATGGCATTTAAATAAAATGGGAAATTCAATTCACATTCAAATAAATCGGCAATTGAAAGAACTCCAAACTCAATTTGGACTTTATAATGTCACACCTAAAGGATCGAAAGATATCAAGAATTTACTACGAAGATGTTATCTCAATCCTATTCTGTTTAAAGTAAACCCACACCAGGATAAGATAGACAAAGTTAGTGATAGTGATAAGAAAGACTTAGCAGAACTGTGACGTCAAAAATCTGTCTACGATTATTATAAACGTAATACCGACCCGCGAAGTGTGGATGTGAACAAGGTATCAATTAAATATATTTCAAAATGTTTTATATTTCAATTTGAATGTTACATAACCTGCAAAAAGGTTTATAAATCTATTATATATCTATCATATTGAGAAAACCTACCCAGGTCGTGTTGAATATTGAACAAATTGATTTATTAGACAGACAATTACCTACGTACGTGAAATAGTAGCGGCTTCTATTGTCGGAATCGAAAATGATTTGCAATGGTATTGTAAACTTCAGGAAGCCCATGCTATTTCAGAGAATAGAGAGAAGTGATTCCTAGGACTCTGCACAAATCGATTCAGTTGAATAGGGATTGTGTTCGTCGGTGCTATTGTTTGCCAGTTAGTAGTTACTTACTACTAAGGACACAATCATATTTTTTCAACCTACTTTTAAGGCTAGATGTCCTATTGTTGCCGGTTAGTGTAGTGACGTAGCTATGCTTCGTAGAAGCACTTCTATTAATAAGGTCGTTCGAAAGAAATATTTATCGTTCAAACCGCAACTATTACTTTTAAGTTATTGTTTGATCACATTTCAATTGTTTTCTGATGAAATATTTCGACAATTGGTGAAGTTCGTTTTAAGCCGAATTCAAAGGGCGCGCGATATGTCTTCTTAAATTTATTTCAAAATGTTACGTGTACCGATTAAAATCTACTTTGAGTACGAGTATATCGTACGCTCAAATGTTTAACTCAAAATTGACTTTCTACAGTAGAGGTATCAGTTTGAAATAAATTTTAAACATAATATTAGATGACAACTCGCACGCTGTTTGAACACGGCTATTATAAGTACATTGTTTTGTAGACAGCGTTATTCCAAGATTGGAGATAAAATAAGGGTCCCGTAAAAATATTTAAGGCAGCCAAGTTGTTGTTTCTATTGAAACCATGAATTAAAATTACAATAGGTATTGTCTAAAGACAACAGCGAAGTTCTTGAAACGTGTATCTACATAACACCAATACAAGTAGGTGCCTGCCTGCCTACTTACCATAAAAACTGATACTTACCTAGATAACATAGCATTCCTAGAAATCTTTATTTATGTTCGAACACAATACCTATTATTTTACCTATGAAATGAAATGTAAATGCATTACCGAGAATTTGTTGATAATTTATGATTGTCTGTTTCGAACATGCTTCTGAATTCTGAGTAAACACAGACTTGGCTTAGTTATAGACAGATAGTACTAATTCGTGTGGTACAGTTTACAATATGCAGGATGAAGAGAGTATATTGCTGCCAGAGAGAGTGGAGTGGTACTAGGAAAATGTGTCGTTCACTTGAATTGTCGGCGGAACAAGGTGGGATGCGGGCCTGCCCGGGCGCAGGTATGCGTGTTCTGAGAACGCGGCGCGCGCGTCCGTTTTTGCTCCTTTTTCGATTCGAGTTTACCGGGAATCGAATGGCCCGGTGGCGGGCCTACTCGGAACTCGTAATTAATCCTTGGAAGCCTCCGTCCCAAGGGTTGTTATGAGAAATCGCCAGCATTATGATTCCAATTTTTATTTTGTTTTTTGCATTGTCTCATTTTGAAAATTGTATACGGGTTATTGTTCGGAGAAGGACCTACATTATAATGATTTTAAACAGAATTGCCCTGACCCCAGGCTATAGAATGTTGTGTTGACTCATTGATCATCCGGTGCATCCGAGAAACTCTTTTGAGAGGCAATTTTATTGTTCATATTCTTTATTGTTTCACGTTGATAATATAAATTTTCCTCAATATGAACCCCGCTGGAGCACTACAATTTTAGCCATATTGCGAAATAGTCTAAATATCGTATATTATGTATTATTAGATTAGGTAAAAACCTACTTACTTAAATTAAATTACCTATATTTGGCTACATTCATTGCTCTCTATAATTAATTATATATATATTTTCTATATTTTCCTCCCTAGTTACCTTCATTCATTATTTTCTGAATAACTCGTATATTATAATATATTTCTGTTTCTAACTAAGCGTTTATGGAATACATCGTAAATTCTGAAACCTATGTATCTTCAAGCATCAAAAAAATAGTTCTGAAAGGCCTTATGTTCGACTGATGTTCCGCTTGAGCCGTGGCGGAATGCTCTATCATCTTCCTCGGACCACCGCAGAGGCCAAGAAATAGACGATAAATATGTCGATTCGCCTCGCCAACGGTGGGCATTCTACGTTGGGGAAGGACCGAATAAACGGTGAAACAAAACAAAAAGGCACAGAGCAGCTTGTGCTGTTTTCCCGGAACATGCTAGTTTAAATTTCAATGGCAGACTACTGCGAACTGCCGACAGTTTCGTCTAACGAACTGATTGAAATACGGCTTTGATCTGAACCACGAGGCCAGCGCCATGGTATTCGCGCCCCTATATTAAGAGCCCCAGAATCTCCTTTGCAATTTAGCTCTTTCCACATTTTAATTTAGCGATTCTCTTTCACTGTCAGGTTTCTTGAATTCGCAAAATTGAACAACGGCTTTCGGGGTTTATTAAGTGTCGCTTTCGTTCTAAAATACTGAATCCCGTTGGATAAATCAGCTGTTTATTTTTGCGATTACAATGTTATCAAGTTGTAGTAGGTGTATTCCCAGAAAAAAAAACATTTCTGAGTAACCAAGGCAGAGTAGTGTCATTCAACTGTTAAGGTAGCAACGCTTTAAATGAGTAAATAAGGTGAAGGCAAACGATTAGGTCACCTCTCAGCAGGCGTGCACTGACCAAACAGGGCTTACGTCACAATACCTTCTATTTAGTAGGATCAACTTTTTCTAATGTACATAATAAAATGAAAATACACATAGTTCGTTAGTGTGAACCACATTTTTTTTAAAGTTTTTGTAAACATCGACAAAACATGTTTGTAAAATGATTATCAAATCGTACTACCTACACTACAATGTCGTGTTTATCAAATTAAGCGTAATTTTTCGTTTTACCTAACATTTGTTACAAACAAGATAGATATACTATACACCTACAGATATAGTGTGCACTTATCTCCCACTACTTCTGCTGTGTAGTCAAGTCAACTAATAATAGATCATAGATTTTCTATTTTAGAACGCAGAACCACTTCTGCTGGAAGTCTTCGAACATCAAAGTGGAAAGTTTGTAAGTCGATAACCCGTTTAAAAACTCGGTAGGAAACCCCTTTCACTCGGAAACGAGTCTGGCCGTTGATAAAAATAGTCATTCTCATTTACAGGTTACACAACCGTCTAATTGATCGTCCATAAATCTGGACCCATAGCCTAAAGACGTAAAATAACGGAACGCATCTATTTTAAAAATCGAAACTGCGGGTCGACGTTCCGTTCTGGGAACCGCGGCTCGAAGCGACCGGTCGGCGAGTTCTCGGAACACGCGAAGGTTGACTTGCTGCTAAACTCCTATATTGAATCGGAACGGTTATTGCCAAAAGACTGCGGGCATTAGCGCTTTGTGAGAACGGGGTCAATAACTACGCTACTACAACCACAAGAGCAATAATAGCATAGCCTTATTAAGCTACGTGGATTCTTTTATATTTTCGAGTACAGATTGTACCTACTGTACAGCCATTCATGTTTTGATAGAAATCAGATGAGCTGACGCCTTGATAGATAGCTCGATTGTCGCACTGTAGGTAAGCTTGACTTCCAGCCTCGTTTATTTCAAAGAACAAAAAGTAGGTTTTCTTGTGACATGAATTTCTCGGAAAAAGTGTGTAGAGTCATGTCATGACCTACCTACATAGGCTATAATAATGATCTTTGCCCTTCTCTTCATCGCCTGATAGTGGCTGATGGCTTCCGAGGATCAAACCTGCTGTGACGACAGCAGACATTTTGTGGCGAGGCTGAAAAGCAGCGTAGCTGAGCCCTCGACCATTTCACCTGTCTACCTTCATACCAAAACTTGGTTTTCTGTAATAATATCATGTATGTACTTTATAACTGTATGTAGGAATTCTTATTGTAGTGAATAAATGCCCTTTTATTTAATTTAATTATTTATTTATGAAGTTTCTAAAAGGATTAAAAAGGTTTCTAAGTAGGCAGGCAAATTGTATTTCGCATCGTGGAGCGTTCGTCACACCATTGACACGTGTGCAGTTTCTAGTTGTACCTATATGGAATTCCTTGAACGAAAGGCAACCTATAGTGATTCATAAAATTTCGTGCACTTTGGAAAGATAGTGGGAAATATGAAGCTCGAAGTGGACTCTAGGTAGGTTAGTCACACTCGCGGTCAGGATTACAATGTCACGAATAGATAGGTAGTTAAGCAGTAGGTACCTAGTGGTGGTGACCCCGTCTTCCGATTCACAGGTCATCATCACCATCAGCCTGTAGAAGTCCACTGCTGGACATAGGCCTCCCCTAAAGAGTTAGATAGATAGATAACACTTTATTGATCACCATACGGAAATAATACATAAGATCACAATTACAAATTTACACGGCAATACAATGGGCGGCCTTATCGCTGAGAGCGATCTCTGCCAGGCAACCTTAGGATGGACTGGACTGAAAAGATTAGAGAAGGGGCAAGATGGTGTTCTTAAATTATGAAGAAAATAATTAACTATAAACAGAGTAAAGTAGGTATATTAAAATATTATTATATTAATATTATTATAGAGTTCCACGACGAATGCTCTTGTGCCTTCTCCATCCACCGACTTCCCTCAAAAGGATTCACAGGTATAATCAATAAATATAAAATAATGTCACCGAACAGTCATCACCCTTCGGGCTCTCAACCTTCTGAATGCATTTATATACGAGTTCCAACATGTAGATATATTTAATGAGGAAAGTTCTATTTATAAGTCCCTTCGAATATATTTAAGTAAAAGTGTTGTTTAAGTTAAGTACCATAAATTAAGACAGTTCAGCGTTTTGGTGTAGACTGTAAGCTCACTGTCAAGTATGAAATAAATGTCAAGTATGAAACCCTGTCGTGGGTATCAGAAACAACGAGTACCATGGTACCAAAACATCCAGACCCGGAAATAATATTTGCAATATCATGGAAAAAAATGTCCCCCATTGGGTATCGAACCCGTACCCTCGCGTATAAGACTGGCACTCGTCCGCTGCGCCACCGAGGTAGTCATATCACCTTGTATACGCTAATAGGTAATTCGATTTACATATATGCCGATGTTGGTAAGTAGGTATAGGTACCTAACACATAAGTAAATGTCCCAAACTCAACTAAGTACCCACATAACTGGAACGACGACTAAAGAATCAATACCATTTCCAAGTCGACCTCCAAAAACTTTACCATTTCTATATAATGACAATCTCCAAGTGAAAATAAACCATAAACTGACTGACTGATGATTCACTTTTCACATCTCGCGATGACAAGTGAGTAACTCACGAACGTTCACGAACCCTGACGCCCTAATCTGCAAGGCCAGTGAGTTCTCAGCTCTCACTTTTCGACCGTGAAAAGTGTATAGATTACCGTTTTTGTATGTTGTCACGGAAAGGGCGCCTACAAAAACCAGTAATCTGACTTTGCAGATTAGGGTCCCTGGCTTCCAGTCCTTCTTGTCGTGTCACTGATTCTTTCTTGGTCATCCTGTATTAGGTCAGTGACCAGGTTGAGTTATGGTGGCCCTGAAAAGAGCCTATGTCCGACGGTGAAAGAATCATGGCCTCTTAGAGGCTCCTCCCGTGCACATGTCACATGCCTTCAAATTTTTGGGTTCTTGGACATTCCGGTTTCCTCAAGACGTTTTTCTTCACCTTTTTAGATCACTACTATATGTAGGCTTCCAGTAAAAAACAGCTGTATATGTAGGTAGGTACGTATGTTCTGTGGATAGCTGTTCCAACAAACATTTTCTTTGAAACTCATGAATACAAAAATTCATTGTCTTTATGTTGATGACTAAACACCGTAATATATTTTTGGAGCTACTTAAATGTGGCGTCTACAGCGTCTACTCAGAACAGGTGTGTCATGTCGTTATAATTATCTTGGCTGTTCTAGAAATAGAACAGCCTAGCTGTGCAGCGCACCTGACTGTGTTATGGCGGGTCTTGTGTGCTGTTGGCGGCCTTGTGTACCTAGGACAACAAAATTGAGCTTTCTTTGTAGATGTAGGTAGGTAAACTTAACACAAGCTTTCTCACAACTTATAAGAGCACTGGTCGGCCGTAGTGGCCCCTTCCGATCCACGGTCGTGGTTTCGAATCCCGGCCGTGCACCAATTGATTTTCCATTCAGAAACTTTATGTGCACTATACAAGCTATTTGCCTATTTATGGGCAAATTCCCTACACAAGATAGAAAGTCACTCCGGAAATATGTGGGGGAGGCCGATGTTCAGCAGTGGACTTCAAACGGCTGGAATGATGATACTAGTGCTCTCAAACAGTGAAGGAAAACATCGTGAGGAAACCGGCATGTCCTAAAACCAAAAAAAATCGAAGACATGTGACAATGTGCACGAAAGGAGCCTCTAGACGAACTTCAATGCTTTCACTAAACTGATTCTTTCGCCGACGGTGATAGGCCCTTTTCAGAGCCACCATACCTCGACCTGTGGTGCAATTGTGTAAGCGTAATGGCAATGAAGATCGTAACTTTGAGGGTAATTTAAACAATCTTAGCAAGATTCAAAACTTTCCAAACTTGACAAGGGTAACTTCAAGACCTTAGCTTCTTCCTTTTCATGTTTGAAAAACTTCATATTCAGCTAAAATTTATAAAATCATCCTTAAAATTGTGATTTTCATTACCATTTTGCTTACGCAATAGCCTGGCTGGTCACTGACCTAATAAAGGATGATCAAGAAAGAATCAGTAACATGACAAGCAATCAACTAGGTACTAGCACTTCTCCGTAAGGTTATATAGTAAGGTTCTATTCAAGATCCTTATAAACGAGTTGGCTGACATTTGAAACGCATCTTAAAATAGCATTGTGAATGTGGGGTGGATATTCATGACAAAATGTTAATCATCATCTTGCCTCGCCAGCTGCTGAGAACCCACATGTTGACTTTTGAATAATGGGGCCATGTAGGGGAAATGTGTACGAGATGATCCCTGTAAAGGAGAATATTACTCGTAATTTAAAGGATATTATGAAAACATCGATATAGATTCAATTGCCACCAGTAACCGCTTTAACATAAGAATTAGGCTAAAATTTTGTAAAAGTGTGTGTCTTCATAATTAAAATATTCAACATATCATTCATTTAATATATTTCCAATTTTCAAAGGATCATCTGATGACTGAGTCATGTCCAAGATGATCCGTTGGTAACTTTATTGGCTCGATAAAAGTACGTCCGCCTCTTTTGTTTACTGTTAAAAAATTACAGGGCGAGAGTTACCAAGTCGAAAAAGTGAGTGATGAAGAGGAAGAGTCTAATCTAAATAATTAATCGGAACTCTCAGCGCATGATATAATTTATTTTAAAAACTTATCTTTAGTTCCATAGTAGAAGGTAGTTAACTTATGTAAACATGTACCGTAACTAGGTAGAGTAGGTACCTAAGTATGCCATTCCTCTCGTTATAATGATTGAAGTAGGTAGCAAAACTGACCGCTGTGTATAATGGATTTCAATAGCGTAACGGGAACGCTACTGCAGTACGGTTGTGCTAGCGATTTGCATCGGTAAAGCCTTGATTTTCTATAAAAGGCGTCCGTAATATTGCGGAGACTCAATTTTCTGAGTTTCAGGCTCATTTTCGTCTGCATTAGGCTGTCCGCACACCATCAGAAATTTCTGCCAGATACATTATTCAACCAATCAGTAAGGACCGCCTCTGATTGGTCGATATAATTTTTCTGACAGAAATTTCTGATTTTTCAACTTCCTTCCGGTCTATTACTGTCATTTGATGCGAATGCATCCTACCCAGGCGAATAATGATATCTCGCGGTATCCTATTTTCGCGCAATAAAAATAAAAAATATTTATTATTACAGCAAAAACAGAACATTAATGCGCTCAGGAGACAGTTTGAGTTTATATAATTTTTATTTTATATTTTACTAAATATATACACTTAAATAAAATCAATAGGTAGATATTAAATATTTATTTAAACAGTTTATTTCGTGGGCAGTGGCTGATTTGCAGTCTTGGCCGCTCTAGGCCCCAGGCCATGTGCCGCCCCTTTCTCAGCACCCCACATTAAACTAGGTACATAATGAATTTACTTTATTGCCAACTTTTTAACTATAATAGCTACTAATTTGTAAATATATTCCGAGATGATGAGCTTTTCTACGGCATTTCTAAAAATTTTGGTCACGATTTGCCGCCCCTAATATCTGGCCGCCTTAGGCCCGGGCCTACTGGGCCTTAGGGCAAATCCGCCACTGTTCGTGGGTGATACAAATTATATATATACTGATGTTTACTTTGAGGATGATATTTTTATTGATACTTCTGTTTGTACTGTAAGTATGCCTCGATGCTCCGATTCAAATGATATTTTTTTTGTAAGAAAGCTTACAAAATGGTTCGATGAAGCGGTTTTTATAACGGTAGCCGCTTGTTAGGAATCCGTACACGAGCATTTACGTACCCGTATTCATAAACCGCTATGGACTGATTGGTTTTGTGATTGACTTGATAAATTCATTATTTTTGTAGATATGGCCATTGGCCATAAATGTAGAGTCCAACCCGTTATTATTATTGAAAATACTCTACGCTCCGACTTTTTTCCGTTTTTCCTCGATACCTAAAAATACCTCGTATGTAACCTAGGTTAGTAGGTAATGATTTTTTTTTAAATTATGTAGTACATACAGCAGCAGCATACAGCTTTTGTCGGCACTACTACTCCACTCAAAATTGTTTTTCTAGTTCCAAATAGGAGGTTCGAAGAATTACCCGGCCGTAACACAGTTAAAAAAATAGATAGATAGATAGATAGATAGATAAACTCTTTATTGTACACAGAGATAGATATTAACAAAAGGGAGAAACAAAATAAAAATATTACGTACAATGGGCGTAAAATTTAATTAAAGTTTAATATTTAAAGTTTAATTTAAATCTAATTGTGAGTAATAGGAGAATAATTATGGTGAGGTTATTTTTTGCTTTCGTTATAGTTTAGTTAAAAGAAATTGTACCATTTATTTGAAATAAACATTTACTTTACTCGACTTTACATAGTCAAAGCTCTATAAGATGATTCTTATTAAGTATGCTATCCCGAAGTATAAAAATTGTTCTCATAGTTTTAACTCATAAAGTGAAAGGGCCGATTCGACTCACTGCAACATTGCGCAAAGTAAATGGTAAGAAATATGTACCTACTTACTTATGTATTCAATCAATATTTGGCAATGTGCTATCCCCAAGGGGCCTATAAAGTATTTAGTTTCGATAATATTCTTTATATTTATAACTCGTTTTTATTGTAGCTTTTTTATAATAAAATAGAACATTTTTTTTTTTTTATTCCGTACATTTTCACACGGTCAACTGATCCCAAACTAGGCATAACCTGTACTATGGGTACCAGAGACTGATATACATAATAGATATATATTTAACACCCAGAAACAGAACAAACATCAGTGTTAGTCACAAATGTTTGTCCAGTGCGGGAATCGAACCCGCGATCTCTAGCGCAGAAGGCAGAGTTACTACCAACTGAGCTATGAGGCCAGTCAGAATTTCATTTTTGAAGTGTAAACAAGGACGTTCTACAGCGAATTATCAAAATATTATACAAGGTGATTCATAATATGTTTACCATCCCGAAAGGGGCTTCTATCAATTAAAAGAAACAATATTAGCAGAGAAAAATTTAAATATTGACATTCAACCATTTCCCATAATATGTAAAATGATTCACAACAATGCAGCATTGTTTAGTAAACATGTGCACGGAACAGTGCAAGAACAACAACATTGGAATGCCTGAGTTCGTGCGATGATCCTTTGAAATTACTATGAATGATGAAATCATAATCTCGTGACTGGTATGGTACCCACCTACACACCGTTCTATGTAGGTAGGCATTATTTTTGTTGCCAACCCTGAAATTTGATTTACCCAGACTCAGTGAAAATATTTAAATTCAACAATATTTGCAAAGTTTTCCGCTAAAAAGTTTAAAGAACAAAATTATGTTTGGATGTATGGATGTTTGTTATTCAATCTATTTGTAACGGCTCAACCGATTTTGTTGAAACTTGGAATATAAACAGTTCTTTACCTAGAATAGCACATAGGCTACTTTTTATGTAGGTACCACTGAGCGAAGCCGCGGGCCGACTAGTAGCTAGTATTCCATATTTTTTTGCAAAATCATACTTTTTCTGTAGACTTAAATTCCTAAATTCTAGTGGAAATTTGTCCTCGGATCTGTCACACACAGTAAAAAGGTTTTCCCCTAAAAAATACCCTAGGCACCAAGAAATACCCTAAATTTAGGGGAAAATACCCTAAGCTGTGGACACATTAGGTAGGTATGTCATTGCGTGATGACTTCTCGCCTACACACTATTACCCAATCTGTGCTCGGTCGTGTGCAGTGCTACGTAATCCACTGTCGTCGACCGGACCTCACTCGATTCTCAGAACAAGTTAAAATGAGACTTTAATGTTTTTATTCGGAGAAATCTGTCATTGCAATATCAATGTGACCTTTTGTTGATCTTTGCAGTCCAATTAACACCTTTTTTATTGCCTCTCCAAATCAATTGAGGCGAACGAAGGCGTTTTACTAGATATTTTAAGGATCCTTTCTTTTTCTTCATGTAGGTATAATCAATCATTTGGCGGGCTTCAGCCCCCTTACTTCTCTTAATCTGAAAAGACACTAAACAACTGACATTACTTCTCAGTTGAAATTTCCTTGGTAATTGTAGCTACGTAGCTCTTCCAAATTCTTGTTTCACAATTAGCTTTACCCTCTACCACATTTAACCCAAATTTTAACCAAAATTTACTTGTTTGAGGCAAGGGTTAAAATTACAAAGTGATTCATAAATGTATGATGTCCCAAAATGGGCTTATTCTACACCCAATAGGCAATAAAGTTTGTTCACGACGACCGACGACGACTGGAAATTTGAGGGTTTTCATTGTTATATAATACCACAGATAACATAATACATAATACTATCTATACTACTGTTATAATACTATCCAAAAATCATCTGTTTTGGGGTCAACTCGGTTAAAACTATATTATTTAGCAAGTTTTATGTAGCAATTTTGACGTTGGACTTTAAGTGACAATAAAATTTTAAAAATTAATTATCCTCTTTATTCACTTTTTTTTAATTGATAGATTACACTCTTTTCGGTATGGTATGCTAATTACGGAACACGTATAAATATATCTCGGAAATAGTTAAGTGCCTACCTATTTCATGAGTTGTCATAGCTTGCAAGAATCCGATAGAAAACACCGGCTTCGCAATGAGTCAAGTCAAGATAAATAATTATAGATAAGATTACGAGAACGAGTATCGCAATTACCAATCAGATCATTAATTACTCATTTCACACGTTTGTTTCAGTTTGTAACGGTCCACTAGCGTGTCCCATTACTTTTACAAATAAAGATATCGATTTTCAATAAAAAAACGGCCCAATATGTAGAAGTACTAGAAGTATAACTACAATGTTATTCGAAGCAGTTTAGGAAGGCCCCCCGATGGACCGACAACATTGTGCAGGTTGCGGACAGTCGGTGGATGGTGAAGGCTCAAGACCGTTCATTGTAGCACCCTTTGGGGAGGCCTATATCCAGCAGTGGACTTCACTTTTTTTTGCCAAAAGATACAAATACCTTTTTTTTTTTTTTTTATTTTACTCTGTTGAACGCATCCGATTGTGTGAAGTGTGTTTGGATGTGTGAAGAAAATAAATTAAAAATGTAGATACTGCGCAGTCAGACGTTTACGCCGATCCTTATAAGCTTCTATAGAAACGTTACTTACATAGATTAGTACCGATCTCAAACTTTTTCTAAAATTCTAATCGAAAAACCGTTTACACCTGACCAGGCAAAGCCATCGCCCCCTCGACATTAATATTTATAGCATCCAAGAAAATCCACTATATTTCCTAGAGCTGAGTTTCTGTGGGTAATTCCTCTTTTTTGCGAATAAGTCATGGCTTAGTGGTTTCAACGCGTTGCACTACGTTTCCTACCGATGTTTTTTCAAATCGTTACGGTATGTGCTTATTTTGCTCTTTCATTATATGGCAATTTCCTGCTCTAGGGTAGGTATAATTCATAATTACGTAGGTACGCCATAAACGTACCTACATAATTTTTAAAATGATGCGACTTCGTACAAATTCATTCATAAGTTATATACCGTCCCGAATGGGTTTATTCCACCAACAAAAAGAACGAAAATTAGCGAAAACAAAATTTTTTTTTTCCTTAAAATAATTGGAAGAAAAAAAACTGTTTTTCATTTCAAACTTTCTCAAATTACCTAGCTGTTTTTGGAATTTTTATCAACTTATAACTAATTTCTAAAATACGAGAAGTTAGAACAAACTTTATTGCCGATTGGGTTTAGAATAAGCCCCTTTCGGAATGGCATAGGTACATTTTTATAGATCACCTTGTAAAACAAAATAAAAATAATATAATAATTTTTATATCATAAAATATAATCTTTTCCATTCTTTCCTGCCTAAGATTAATTTGAATATTTAATGCTATAGTATGTACATAATATGCCTTTATGCAACCTTTAGGTTTTTAATGCTCTATCATTCAAATTGATAACAAGCGTTAGATTTTCCTAGTTTTTTTTTTGCTACTCGCTATTATGTAAGTGGTAAGTACACCCGTCCATTCTTCCACCTCCATTGTTTACCTAATAAGTTCATAAAGTTGGTTATTTATAGGTTGCCAGATTACGGGTAGACAGAAGCACGTGCACACACTACATCAGGCATTTATTTTTCTATTTGTTAGGTATGTAGGTTTGAAGTACCTACCTATACAAATAGAACCTACGGCTATGAAGGCTGTTCATATGTTTGTGTTGTTTCCCAGAAACAAACGGCACGGAGTCATTATTCTAGTTAGAAACTCAATTTAGTTTACTCAAAAATACTACAACACTAAAAACATATATATTTTTTTTCTCTCACACGGTCAACTGATCACAAAGTAGGCATAGCCTGTACTATGGGTACCAGAGACTGTTAGACGTAATAGATAAATATACCCAGACACAGAAAAAACATCTGTGTTGATCACACAAATGTTTGTCCAGTGCGAAATCGAATCGAATCGAACCCGCAACCTCTAGCTAGTGGACTGCTGACTGTTATATAAAATGGCAGGCTCTATTCTTGTAGAGAATGTTACTTTATGTACAAGAATAGTGCCTTAACTTTTATAATATATTCGGTCTACTTGCTACCAGAATCTATATTCTACAGAGGCCCGAGTCCGTAATTTTCGGTAATATTTTACCTCTAAACTATACTTTATGCAAATAACGCCATTCATTCATTCAGTCGAAAAGATCCTGACTGAACCTATAGACACCTAAAAAAATGTTTTGTGCATTCAACCACTTTGGTCCTCTAGCCCAAATCCGTAATGTTCGTGAGCTACTCAATTATCACCGTGAGACTTGAAAAGTGAATAGCTTGACGCTTTTAAGAGAGGCGCTTTTCGTGGCACCATACAAAAACGGTAAGCTATTTACTTTTCCCGTCTCACGGTGACTAGTGACTAGCTCACTAACATTACGGCAATTGGGCTTCAGGACCAAAGAGGTTGAACGAAAAAAATATTATTTTTTTAGTGTCTTAAGCTCATTACTGGGTCGACCCTTACTATCCTTTCATCTGTGTACATTTTCGGGCGCTCCTAATAAAATTATCTTCCTTTAGTTACATAGGTAGTTAAAATATAAAGTAATAAAATCTATCTAACTACCAGTCATCAAAATAAGAGACAGCAGCTGCAAGCGAGTGGCTGTGGCATAGCATTTTATTGCGCCAATGACAGCCGGCAGATGGTTGTGAAAGCTGCGCCAACGCAGGTAGGTAGGTACCTACATTAGGTACGGAGTTTCCGAGAACGCCGAATATAATCGCGGTAACTACGTGGAACTGGCTCTCTATGGCACGCTCGAATGCGAATTGAACACCTGCGTGTTGCTATTGGTAGAAGAATGTCCCTCCATCATAGATATGCCAACCTCGCGTTTTGCTCGCCCTATAAAATAGATGTAAAAAAGAGTTCTAGTTGTTTCGGTTTAGTCAGTTGGACGACTTTCGGAAATATTTTTATCGTTGATCAAGAACGTGGGCCACGTGGGCCGACTTAAGGCAGTATAAAACAATTACTCTGTATGTATTTTCCATCTGTGATTCGTCCCAATTATTTATTTTGTGTGCTGCTTTATTAATTGACTTAACGCACGTGGGCCAACTCCTAGAGTATTTAAATAACTTCTATTGACTTTAGTCAATAGTCCCAGAATTCCCAGTTAGGGATCGACTCCCTGCCACAGAATAAATATTAGTTAGTACCGATCTGCTAGCAAGCGACAGCACAGAATATTCAATTACATCAAACAATTTAATTGTGTGGCTAATTTTCAACTTAATTTCGTAATGAACACCCCAGCATGTTTAGTTTTGATTTTATTTATTTCTCATACGCCAATCAGCCGTAGACCGAGACGGTCTACGCAATCAGCCAACGCCGTAGACAGCTGTCTACGGCGTGAGCAATGAGCACTCATTCAGTTTCTTTAGAGCGGGGCTTTTTTTTTTTTTTTTTTATTCAACTGAGATGGCAAACTAGCATACGGCCCACCTGTTGGTATTTGAATCAAACACTATTTGAAACAAATAATGTTATTTGGCTGCGATCTTCTGTAAGAGTCTGATCTTGTGTTTGTAATCTTCTGGGGCTCTTTCATTTTAGGACTAAAATAGTTCCAACTGGCTCGATAGATGGTGCTGACTGATGTGTGGCTATCATAGCTACGATAGTATCTGATATGATAACTTTCAAAAACGAACTGACGAAAGAACCGAATAATAATCAGAATTCATCAGCTAAGAATATAAATCATTGACGATAAGGATCCATGGTGGAGGTTTGCTATTTCATTTACGTATTTCCCTACGCTGCTTGCGCGAAGTTAAATATGTACCATATGTAGCATTCGTGCGAAGCTGTTTGTGCGACACCAATACCCAACCGTAGACTGCTGCTGCTCTGTCTACGCAACCAACTCTTTGCCCACCTCTACATCGCTGCCTCAGCCAAACGTCAGCAGTAGAGAGAGACAAAAAAAGTCAGTATCAATTGTATTTTTTTGTTCTGCTATCTGTGCCTGTGAACGTCACACGTCACTCGTCCGTCAGTCAGTCAGTCACGTAGTATTCTCCTTACACTCACTCACTGTAGTATCTTCCTAGTCTGTGCTGGGCACTCTGGGCAGTCAGCTTCAGTCAGAGTGCGCGCGCGCACGCACACTGCGCGCAGCTTTTTGTTATTGCTTTGCGGTCGAGTGTCTCGTGTTGTTGTTAGACGAATGTATTGAAATTGTTTCATATTAAAGTGAAAGTGGCTAAAAGTAAATAATTAATGACAGTGTATAAACAGTGCCTTAAAAGTGGACACATCGTTTCTTGCGTAGGTATAGTTGTGTGCGTTGTGTAGCAAATTGAACAGTGGCCTCGGACAAATCAAATGGATCTGATGATTGTTTTCCGGACTCTGAACACTCGTGCATGATTGAAAATAAGGAGACGCCAATTTATCCCTTGGAAACGACTCTGGCAGCAAGAATGCCTCCTCAAAGTAAGCCTAGACATAGCGAAAGTTTTTTCAATTCCGGTTTCGCAGATGATCTCATCAATTCATTTCTAAAACATTATTTGGTTAAGATTAACCAAATAATGTTTTAGAAATGATTAATTCGTTCAGAAGGTGAGGCTAACTAGGTAGATTAGCCCGTCAAAAGCCGTTGTCTGCCTATCCCTCCGGGAAACAGACGTGATTTTATGTACACATGTATTGCTTAGGGGCTCTGGATTCCACTTCACTTCCAGTCTATCACATTTATTATACATTATAAATGCGAAAGTTACTCTCTCCATCATGTCTTATTTTTTCACAACCAAGAGATTGCACCGATTTTGATGAAATATATTTCATCAAAATCGGTGCAATTGCTTAGTATCAGGGTAGGAGGAGGATAGATATATGCTACCTTTTTCTCTGTACCGCAGGCAAAGCCATGTGCAGCTGCACGATTCAGGACACTATTGCAACAAAGGCTATTTTAGAAATATTCACTCAACTGACTATCTCGTAACAACGATAACATCCATATTGGCCGACTGTGTTTAGCACTTGGCGCTGCATCTAATTACAGAACTGATAAGAGGACAACATTGCTATGTTAAGTTAGGTGTTGTAAATTATGTGGAAAATACTTATATGCTGCCATTGCACATTACCCAATCTTATTAGTGTAATATTTACATGATTTTTTGATCCTTGCTGATGCTAGCCGCGTCTGAGGTTGGTTGGTGCCTCAGTACTTTACAAGTTCACTGCAAACACAGGTTGGACCCCTTTTCCTACAAAGAGATCTCTTAAACACACCTCAAGGACTCAACCAAATTTGATTGAGTAATAAAGGAAAAGTTTAGTAGTTTATAAATAATGAAATATTATGCCTATTTTGTTTCCTCAAAAATAAATATTACCTACATAATAATGCATTAGTTCTTAATTAATATTATCAGCAATTTACAATTGTTCATTCACCTTTCATGATACAGCTTATCAATGTGGGCTGATAATGACCAATTTACACTGAAATAAGATACCTACTGATTACTGATTAAATGGAACAGGGAATGCTATCTTTTAAAACTGATTGACTGCCTGGCAATCAATGCAGTACTATGACTTCTAAAAGCATGTCATTTGAAGTGTTTTGATTTAAAAAAAAATAACGATGCTACAGGACTAAAATTGGGTTGAGACTTTTGTATAGAAAAAAAACTTTGCTATGCTACACTTTTTTATATTTTTTACCTACACCACTTTGCTACTAGGTATAATTATGTTATAATTAGCAGAAAATAAAATAGTTCATTGCAATGCAAATAAAATAAACTAAATTCACAAAGAATGAGCAAAACGAAATACATTGTAAATATGTATCTATTTTATGTATATCAGTCTCTGATACCCATAGTACAGGCTATGCCTAGTTTGGGATCAGCTGACCGTGTGTGATATGTGCGGAATATTATTATTATTTTTTATTTTTATTGTCTAATGAAACCTGTAAATAAATAAAATACATAGTCGCCATAAAGTATAATATATTTTTAGTATCTCCAGTGGTGTTTCTTCAACAATGCTGCCACCATCCCTAAGTCCTTCATGTTATTTTAAGAGTTGGGCTGACTGGGGTGAGAGGAACAGGGGGACATTATACCCCAATTCAGGATGTAGGTAGGTACCGACTACCAGGATAGCATTATGATAAATAGATAATGTTCATGTCACATACTTATCTAAATTACCCGTAATTTGTTGATGATTACTATTTCTCAGTATGTAGTTAGTAAAAAGTAGGTTCCTTCAATGTCAAGTCATTGAAGGTAGGTCGTTTTATAACCTCTCTGACATTGAAATTCTTAGAACTCAATTATGTACCTACATAACTAACCCTCGGTCAATAACAGACACAATGTCCCTGTGCCCCATCTGGCTCTTTTCCCAGATTTTGACAAATCACCATTTGGCTGGGCCAGTGATAGCAAAAGCTGGGTGCTTTCGTGGTTAGGAGGGCACATTAAGATGTCTTCAAGTCACTTTTCAACTGAAGTGGCAAACTGTTGACGCTTGCAACACTACGGGTATCGCGCTGGCTTTGCCGACCCCTAAGACATGTCAGTCTTATGTGCCTGCAATATCACTGGCTAACTCACCCTTCAAATTTTTCAATTTATAGGTAAAGTGGCAGAGTAGAGTCTTCCCAGAACGGACTCGGCAAACCTCGCCTGTCTGTTAGTAAAACCTACCTGTTAATATGAAACTGGGTTTAGACGAGGTCTAACTAAACCCTGGTTTTGTGACGTGTTATTTCATACAGTTGCTTTATCATAAAGTGATATTGCACTTAACACTTTAAACCCAGTTTCATAATTTCACCAGGCGCTTAACTAAACTCCTACTCATTCGTTACAGATGCGTGCGTGGAAGTCGGCTTGCCACTCGGCAGGTGGTCATCTGCTGTGGCGTGTTGCCCGAACTGCCGGCACGAGTTGCGCGTGTCCCTCACCCCCGCGGGCAAGTGTCACGCGCCACAGACCCCGCCGCCGTTCAGCATACAGCCGTACCTGCCCCACTTGCCCCACTACACTACACCGTCCGTGCCCCTCACCCCACCTTATAATGACGAGCTGAGGCGGCTCGCGGACACGCTGAAAGCGCTGAGGCTGTCTGGATGGTACTATGGCGGCCTGGATTGGCAGGTACGTTTACCGTTTAACATCTAGCTAGGCTTCCATCCCACGACTGGGTTCATAATCATCATTTCAGCCGTAGGGCATGCTGGCAAAGGCCTCATGCGCCCTGCAGCTAACAGCTCCCAGGTCTTCATATAAGGTCGTCTTCCCTCTAGTCTAGTAGGTGGTATGTGGTCTCTCTTTCTGCACCTTCTCCGTGCTCTTTTTGAGTAAATTTAAAAGTAATAAGTATTTTATAAGCGACAGGACTGAGAGGTGGCAGTTGCATGCCTATTGCCGCCTAAAAGAATACTAGGTAATAAATGGTTTTCTTAAGAGGTTTTCCTTCGCCGTTTACTGGAGCACGTAAATCATTCGCACAGAAAAAATCCTAGGTGCTCGACTGGGATTCGAGCCCACAACCTGTAGTTCCAAACTCGAAGAACCTACACGTCCTAATCGGCTACCTTTACCTAAAAACAAAGTAAGGAAAGTACATATCGAGCAGATTTAAAGCAATGTTATAGCAAAGACAACATAATAGAAAAATTCTACTCTATATTGTCTTTGGTAATACATAATGTACATGCTGTAGACGTGCAGAGAATGTCTCACATCTAAAATGATGATGAAATGCTGTTGGATCTTCTGGAACCATTTCATAAACAGACATTATTCCTTCCTTTGATGATCCATTTCAATGATTATTCTCAGAAACATGTGATGTGTAGCCAGCTGAATTTGAACAATGAAGGCTGACATCATTTATCCCCTAAAGGTCTTAGCCCACTTCCCCTTGCCATATTATGAGAGTGCTATGAAGTTGTCCTTTCACTACACTGATTCTTTCACCGACGTGACGGTCGTAGGCCTTTTAGGGCCACCATACCTCAATCCGACCCCAAAAAAGATGGGTTGATGAAATCATCAAGTCAGCGGGTCAAGCCTGGGTCAAAGACGCACAGAGCAGGGAAGAATGGCAAAAAATGGAGGAGGCCTTTACCCAAAGAGGGGTTCTTAATTAATAACGCAATTATGTACATACGTAGTTTTTTAAAGTGTTTAATTAGAAAAAAAAAACTGTATGGATTTACTTTAGATAGTGTTTTTTGTTGATTAACTAAGGAATAAAGAGGCTATAATAATAATACCTCAATCCGATCACTGACCTAATACTGGATGACCAAGAAATAATCAGTGAAACGAAAAGCAAGCAAGCAAGGGTGCTGTGAACGTATCAGGCATTAAAAACACATCAGACACTACTACGCCCACTAGAACGTCGTGAATTCGCTGTCGGTCTGGTTATGGCACGCTACGGAGTTGTCGGTGACGGAACGGTCTAGTGGACGTTGTTTCATTTTATCTTCATTTAATCTTTTGCATGTGCCGATGCGACTACTGTCATGGTATGGATCAAAGTACCTGTTTTGTATGTCCGCCTCTTTTGTTAGAAAAGGATAGGGCGAGAGTTATGAAGCCGATAGTTAGGTACTGACTATGAATAAGATGGTTATTTTGTATCTTATAATTCCCCACCATTTATTACGTATAGAGTTTCCCACACATTAATTTATATAATCTACTTAGAATTTTTCCTCATACCTCGCAATACCTCAAAGTAGGTAGGAACCTAAGTATTCTTGGTATTTCCATCTTTGATTGAAGGAATTCGTTTTCTGTTTATAAATTTGTGATTTTGCATAATATTGGTCCAATTTTCCTCAACATTTATTCTTGTACTACCTAGCTTCCGCTTGCGCCTTCGATCGCGTGGTACCCGGATAAAAGTAGCCTATATGTTGTAGATAAGCCTTAAAGCCCCTTTCAGGATTGCATACAAATTATGAATCACCTTGTATATTAATATATTTTTACAATAATCTTATTAAAATATTATCTTTCGTTCTTTCCAGGCGGGCCAAGCAATCCTCAAGGATGCCAGTGTTGGCGCCTTCATCATCAGAGACAGTGGCGACAGGAACTTCATATTCTCGTTATCGGTGAAGACAGAGCGGGGGCCCACGTCTGTCCGGCTGCACTATGAACAGGGGTTCTTTAGGTAAGGACAATTTCCTTCGGGTAATAGATGCGAAAGTTTGCGTAAATGTTCGTGGCTGAACTGATTCGGATGAAATTTGGAAAATATAGGGTTATTTTTAAATCACGCAAAACATCAGATAAGTACACGAACCCAGTTCAAATTGCAATAGACGTTTCAAAGTGATTCTAGTGATTTTATTGAAATAAACGCCTTTTGAGTTTGAGTTTGAATAGATTGATTTATCACAAAAACAATACTTTACGTACCTAATTGTTGTAAAGGGAAGGAACGTGTCGATTTCAGCCGCAAATGCGGTAAAGACTGTTCACATTTTTTTGGGCATAAGCATTTTTTTTAGAAGGAGATACTTATATTTTTGATAAAATATGTTTATAAACATCGATTCTGACTTTGACTTTTTGTGGGGCCTTGACGTATCAATTATATTCCTTGTAGCTTAATTTTGTTTCGAGTTTTTCCGAAAACAGAAACAATGCGTAATAAATGTATGAAGAATGTTGAAAGCAACAATAACGCCATTTCCGAATAATTAAATTGCTTTCTTTTTTTGCTCACGAACATTGCGGTATCGGGCCTCTGCTAGTCCATAAAAATAAACCAAATTGTAAAAATATAACGTTATTTCCTTTAGATCATACTAGTATTAATTTGATGACCGTATAGGTACATCCCACTCGGAGAAATGATATTGCGTCAACGCCCGCGTCATTCTTCTACGTATTGTGACTTGTGATTCACGTTACTGGAAGTTCAACAGTTTATTCGCGGACTTTAGGTAGATAGGTATTCTGGAAAAGTATTCTACTCAGTCGAGAGTCCAATTGACAAGGCATTCCTTAGCATGCCTCGTCAATTGGTCTCTAAGCCGTGATACAAAGTCCTGCAGGTAGCACACAAACGTGGACTTTAGGTAGGCAGGTATTTAAATTATTCTACTAGGTAGTGAATCCAATTGACGAGGCACGCTAAGTCTAAACCGTAATACAAAGTCCTGCAGGTAGCGGGAGGCACTGTGGACTTTAGGTAGGTAGGTATTGTGGAATAGTATTCTACGCAGTCGAGACTCCCATTGTCAAGGCATGCTAAGTCTACTCCATCTAAAAATATATCGGACACTACAGTACTGTAAGTGATTGAAAAGTTCCACCTGACGCTGGACTCCTTTGTGAGTGGCGGGCGAGGGCCCGATAAGAGGTCCTGGCCCCTGATCTGCCAATATTTTTTTCGTGCGTTATGGTACTAATAATCGTAATTTCTGATAGTGGGGAGTGGGGAGTTCCTAGTGCTGGGTCAGAATGTGTGCGACTATTCAGTGTTTATTTATTGCGGTTACCAACTACTGATAATACCTAACGTCCCGTTTCCTCTATTTCAGGTTAGACTGTGACGTGCCCCTGGCGAAGTACATACCTCGGTTCCGCTGCGTTGTAGAACTAGTCCAGTACTACACGAGGATCGGCGCCAGGAACTCGGCGGGCACCGTCTGGGTGGACCGCGAGGGTTGCCCACACTCTCCGGTCCTCCTCAAAAACCCCATGAGGAAGAGCCCCCCAACCCTAATGCAGGCAGCAAGACTGGCGATACACAAATCTCTGGACTCCAACCCCCTCACGCCGAAGCTGTGGTGCGCGCCGAAGCATAGACTCCTGCCCTTACCCTCACCCCTTATAGAATATCTCGGGGAATACCCCTACTCGGTTTAACCTAGTTAAAAGTGATGTATGGAGTTTTGCCGCCTTGTAATAACCGTTGATGTAAATTGCCTGCTAGGAGTTTGGCGTCGCAATTAAATCTTTTGGATGGACGAAACGATTGTCGATGCATAGCGAGACGATCAGTTGGTTGCATCAATTGCCTTCAATCATTGCTTCAATTGCTTCCATAAACGATCAATTGGTCGCGTCAATCTATCATGTAACTGTAACCATTGTCAATTGTTATTGATAGACTCGGGGATCTACAATTTACAAGGCGGCAATAATCCATTCATATCGTGCAGATAGGTATGTAGTTTCCGATCGCGTTATTATTGTACAAATAGTTTTGTCTAGTACAGGGCCGGCTCCTTAATAATTCTAATTTATAAATAGTTAATAACCTGTATTATTTGTAAGTATTTGAATATGGGACTCAACTATGGTATTTAGTGAAATGTTTAACGCATATATAATTTGTCGATTCTGTATGTATATAGATGTTTTGAATAACGCAAGACTGATTCGTTGAATGTTCATATTTATTTCCGTCATCTCTGTTTGTATGTCGCTTGCGTAGAGTTAATAGATTACCTACATTAATAATATTCCTGGCCCAGACATACATCGAAAACTAAATCCGGCACGAAAGAACAAAATATGTGGATGACATACCTAAGTCACGCGTTACATTATTCCCACACAGAATGTCTAATGTTTTCATGTCTGCATAATTATTATGAGTCTACAGACTGGACCAGAGACTGAAAGCTGTTAAGGTACCTATATTTTAAAAGTAAATGTACCGCAATCCCGTAAAGTTATGGCCATAGCGTTATTCATCACCATTTCAGCCGTTCGACGTCCACTGCTGAACGTGGCCTCCCCCACAGACAGAGCAAACTCCTTATCATGTGGGGGGATTTGCCCATACTCACCACGCTGGGCATGCGGGTTGGCGAGCGCAGTTACCTATCGTTGTTAAAATGAGGGACGCTGCTGCCCATCCCCTAGCTTTTTTCCCTTAGTCGCCTCTTACGACATCCGCAGATAGGTAGATATGGAGGGGCATATTCTTCAGCCGGGGCCACCACGGCCAAATCGTTATTAAACCTTTACAAAATAGCGGTATCGAAATAGTGTGGCCGGGCCATACAATCTACTACTTATCTATCATCAAAGAAACCCTTTTTCCGTTAAAAATGAGGTACCATTACCGAAATATACCGTTACGCATATCAAAACCCAGCTTGGCGCTACCGCAATTTGTATGTAACGAAATATTTGGGTAACCAGAATGTATCGGTATGACGTCATACCGTTTTTTAAAGGTACTTAATTTTCCGGTTATTCAGTCCCTGCTGTAGATTGCTGCTATTATTAGCGAATTGTTCACTAATGCCCAAACTTGTCCATTGACTTAAGAAATCATCACACTAATCATATAACTATATTTAATTTATTCTCCGATTAGATTTAGTTTTAACCTAGGTTTTCCTTTGTTCCTATTTGTTTGGTCTGTTGAAATCTTAAGCTGTAACTGGCACCTCACTTCCTCGGTCTTAAATTAAGTGCCATCAAAACATGAATTTAATTCAATTGTGAGAAGATTTTTTTGAGGCTGTAAATACTTTTTATTTATTTCATGTAATTAGTGGTTTTTGCTAATTGTCAACAAGGTAAGCCTTGTTAAATTGAATTGGTGTAAAAGCAGATAACGGCGCCTGCAGACAGCATTATTTACAGTATAGAGAGTAGGCCAGTATTATTGGGCCTCATAAAAGTTGTCCATAGGTATAAAAATCTAGTCTGCAGGCGCCCTAAAAGTCTCGGCTAGTGATTTTCACTAATTTAGGTTAATTGTGTATGTTTGTACCTTGAATAATCTCAAATAGAATAAATTAGCTAAACAATTTTAGTATTTCAATTATTTATATAAATTGTGTCTGACCTTTTTAATCAGCCTCAAAATAAGTTACGCTATATAAATAATTTCCTGTATATTCGTATCTCCAACCTTGATTTGAAGTAAATGTTATTTTTATACCAATTTGTAAGGTAAAGCACCAATTATTCAATAAGTGTGACATAATATAAAATCGTGTAAACGTTTGTAGACAAATAAATGTATGAAAAGAACTGCAATTAATTTATATACAAAAACAAAATATACATTCTGCCTTTAAATCTGCATTTTATTCGCTATACTAACACCCCTCTTTTTTCTTATAGATTCTAAAAGTATATAGGTAACAGGTGTATTTTTACTACTAACTGAGCTATGATGTCAGCATCGCATCGTCTCCTCTTTTTTATAGCCTGATATTTCGTGACCAGTTAATTATTTCGATTCTGCCGCTTTGACGGCCCACAGTGATTATTTCACTAAGCCGTTATTTCATAAAATCTAATCAGATTTATGAAATTACGACTTAGTTGGGCTTATAGTTTAGGAGTAAATCGCATAAAACTGATTTCATTGTATAGGAAGCAAACTTTAAACGTGAAAATAACGTGATTTTCTGGGATTTTTATGGAAGGTTCTAATCATTTACATTTTCTTCAAAGACACATGTTGCCACTTTTGTGCCCTTTTCGAGTTATGATGATGATTTTTAGTCAAATTCGTAATCTATATTTACATTTTAATACTCCATTCGATTTAGGTTTAATAAACAAACAAATATGACCCCATGTCATTTTGAGCCCCGATTTATAAGGAGTAAATTGCATTAAACTTATTTTATTATACGGGAAACGTCGTTTAGACATGTATAGACCATGTATTTCGCCCTGTTTCGATATAGGATTTTTATTGTAGGTTTCTACCATTAAGTGGTACATATTCCTCAAAGGCATAGGTTGCCACTTTTGTGCCCTATTTGAGTTATGATGATGATTTTTAGTCAGTGTCAAGTCAAGCAAGCAAGCACTTTAGCCCCTTCGTCCATGACGCTACGCAAAAGTGACGGAACTCATTAGAAACTAGAGTTGCGAACTGATTGGAAACTCTGACTCGTCCACAGCGCTACTGGAATTTCCTGAAACTCAGTCACTCAGTACACGATTTTATGTAAACAAAGTTTTGAAAACGAAAATAATTAACATGACTAGTGATAATTCGAGCGATGACACGGAATTATTACTTCTCCAGTCACATTGACGTCAGAATCACTTATAATTACTGTTTATTCGTTCATTTTTCCCACAGTTTCTCGAAACTAGTCGCCTGGCGACCAGCATGTCGAGTCGCCAGGAGACTAGTTACAAACGTCGCGCCGTGGACGAAGGGGCTATGCCCCTTCGTCCACGGCGCGACTCAAAAGGAACGCGACTGAAACTGTAGTCACTTATGAGTTGCCTGACTGCGATAGCACTAGTATTTCAATGCGCGTCGTCCACGGCGCTACTCAAAAGGAACGCGTTTGTAACTAGTCTCCTGGCGACTCGACATGCTGGTCGCCAGGCGACTGGTTTCGAGAAACTGTTGAAAAATGAACGAATAAAAAGTAATTATAAGTGATTCTGACGTCTATGTGACTGGAGAAGTAATCATTCCATGTCATCACTCGAATTATCACTAGTTATGTTAATTATTTTCGTTTTCAAAACTTTGTTTACATAAAATCGTGTACTAAGTGACTGAGTTTCAGGAAATTCCAGTAGCGTCGTGGACGAGTCAGAGTTTCCAATCAATCCGCAACTCTAGTTTCTAATGAGTTCCGTCACTTTTGCGTAGCGTCATGGACGAAGGGGCTTAGTGTTGATTATTAATAATAATATTAACAGCCAATAATCCGTGTTATTTGGCACTGGATTACCGGGTTGTACACTAACAGTCTGTCTGTGCAATATCGAAGCCTAAAAACCATTTTATTAACTTCCGAAAATCCGACAGTCAGCCAGCAGACAGATAATTAATTTATAAATTTTGCAGCAGTGAAACAATTTTTTCTATAGATGTAACAATGTAAAAAGAAGAGAAAGCAAAAGCCATGTCGACAAACGGGACCGGTGGAATCTACGCACCACTGAAGCAAATACTATCCGATTCCGAATCCGAGGATGATCACAAACTAGATAATGCTACTATCAAAGCCTCGGATAGCTGCAACAATCTGGATTACAACAGTGGCTTGCTCTCCTCGAAAAACTACAGTATAAGCGACATGGATGAGTTCAACACTAATATGAATACGGTAGAAAGTACAATGGACAACGTAAGTTTTCTGCAGTCCGATATGTCTAATAAAATGACGTTCCCTCGCCGCTGTGCCTTCATAGCTTCGATTCTCTTGTGCGTGTTCACTGTAGTGATATTTCTGTGGGGGATACCCTGCTCGGAAGTGGGCAGTTGCGCTATCGGCGTGTGGCAAGATAAAACAACCAGTTGGGAGCTACCGTACGATGAAATCGAACTCTCTGGAGCGGTGCAGGTCGTCGAAGGAGCCTTACCGAACACTAAGAACCTGATATTCATATACCGCGGCAACCACATGAAGTTGGAAGAGAAGGCAAATGAAAACATGAATGGAGTGTTACTCATTGTTGGCAACTCGGGTAAAGTAGGCTGGTACACCAGAGAGAGCAGAATACCCACAGAAATTAATTGCCATCTGATTGATGTGAATAAAGACAAGCTCAAAGACTGCATTGTCTCTGGCTCGGAGGGACTGCTTGCCGCGTTAAATCCCCTTTCCGGAACCTACTACTGGTATATCCATAAGCAAGAGAAGATATTCAGTAATATTGCAGCAATAGACTTCCCAATCACCATGAAGGATATGGACAAGGACAGGGTCAATGAACTCCTTACTGTTGCTACAGTACTTCCTAGTGCAAACCACAATTCTCTCATAATTATTTCAGGATTAACTGGTAACATTATCGGTGAACCAATGGCTGTCGAAGACTGTTTGTCAGTAAAACTACTAACTGAATCCGAAATGATAACTTACATCTGTAAGAATGGCACCTCAGAAGCTGTGCGCCAGATAACATACTCTATGCTGTACAGAAAACTGCTGAAATTGGACCAAACAGTAAATCATACCCAATCTTCTGTGCCGGTGTCAAAAAGAATAAACCAGAGTCTGAAAAAGAACATTGGCAACACCAGAGAACTATTCACCAACGGCCCAGGGAAGCTTATTGTAGAAAATTCTGGTGAATGTCCAAACTCTTGTAGAGTCAACTTAAAACTAATACTGGATAGAAACGGAACCACAAATGTCAGCTGGGAATACGCAGCAAACCATGTCTATGCTATGAGGCCAAGCTCATTCTCCTTTGCTAACTCTATCAGAGGATTTGTACTGAAATTATGACAGTGGAACAGTGCACACCTTGCTGCCAAGGGTGCACTTAAAGTAAACGAAGTGAGATACAACAATGTACAAAACCAGAGCCCCAAAAATAATTACGACATATTCAATTACCGGCCATCGATCAATGTTGCCTCTATATCATCCTTTATAAAATATCCCGAGTTCACAGCTCACGACATATCAGAGAGAATAGTGTTGGTTTCATTTGATAGATTCCAAACCCACAATGTGAATGTGAGTCAGACGGATATTGTCCAGATTTGTGCAAGAGGTCCAGTGGACACTCACGCACCGTTGCCACTCTGCCAGCCGGATTTAGAGTATCAAGAGAAGTCGCTGATGATAGCAGATTTAGATGGTGATCAGTCCCACGAGTTGATTTCATACTATAGCACTTTTATACCACCGGAGTCATATACTCCAAAGAAGTCGAATCCTTATGATAACTGGCGATTGACCTCGATAGTTAGAGTTATTCGCTTGGAATCTGAATTGCCAAAGCTTTTTATTTCAGATAGTTGAATCATTTATGGGATTTCTTTAGATATAGGTGAAAGAGGCCCTATGGGTATTTTGATTATAAAATTGCCTATTAGCTTGGTTATTAACGTCTAGTCATTATTAGTATTACTAAGCTATAAATTGTAGTAAGTATGCCATGCATCATAGAAAATTTTTTTCTTGCCTGGTGTGTTCAATGCATAAACAAGATGGATTCATGTGTTTTTTAAGAGTCTGATAGCCTAGTTTATGTAGAACCCTAGTTTTATTCTATTAGCTTTATTGTATTTTAAAATTATGATTGAAAAGATTTCACCTGATAAGCTAGTACCAAAATAAGAAAAACAGAATGATACAGGCATGAATAGCTGGATTTTTCAATTATAATATTTTTTAACAGGCAATACCTATCTATGTGTGATCATTTAAAATAATACCTGAATGCACCAGCTTTATATCATCTTCTAAGTAAACTTTTACACAGAAAACATACTGTTTCCGTTAAATGGTTTGGTGCGAATAGCATAAGAGCTAAATTCATTAACTATTTAAAGATGGTGAGAGGAAGTGCCTTAGCAAGGACAGGGGTAGGCTTTGATTGATCCGTTTTTATTTATTCTGTGTGTATTCAGATTAGATGCCTTGGTCTGAGTGTGTGTAATTCATGTTCCTCGGTGGCGCAGCGGGCGAGCGCCCGTCTGAGATGCAAGGGATGCGGGTTCCATTCCCGCTGCGGGACAAATGTTTGCATGATCTGCAAATATTTGGTCTGGGTGATGTGTTGTGTAGTTTATGATACCCACGACAGGGAATCCTAGTGTGGTCAAGACTATGTATTGTATGTTAATGTTGGGTGTTATTTATTTTCTTGTAATTTTTAATTAGATAATGCTGAATGTCGTCAATAAAATCTCCACTTTCAATTATTTTTTATTTACTCAAAGCCAATCTTATTGTAGGTAGAAAGAGATGCTAATTCATAAATATCACTTTTGTTTTTTTTTTCAACTTTTGTTGAAAAGTTAGGCACTGTCCCAGTGAATGGGAAATCGAGAACTAGAGGCTTATTAACTGATACATACGTATTTGTACATATATATTTCTGGCTTTACTGTGGCCAAGTACTTATACACAATGTATACCTATTTTTCTTGTTCATCATCACATAAGTTCTTAACTTTAACATTAGAAAACGAAAAGGCGTACGAAAACGTTATACTTAATTTCAGTTACAGTATAATTGAGAAAGTAACAATCTTCCAATACTCTATCGGCTCAATAACTGTTTATCAAGCCGATATAGTTAGTGAGTGATTATGAATATGGGGGTTTGTATTAAAATAAACTGTACATAAAAGTAACAAAACAAAAATACTTACAATAAACAGCATTAAGGCCGTTGCACACTTTAGACAACTTAAAACTCGATACAAAGTAAGCATTGAAATAAGAGCTTTATTATGTGTAGCTTACAGGTCATTTTTCAAATTTATATAACGCGTTGTGAACGCGCTATATATTAAAAATTACCCGTATGTTGCACAATGTAAAGCTCACATTTCAATGAGTCGATACTGCGCGAAGGCCCATAGTCTGTTCTCTAACTTCTCATCATGAAGTCAAATAAATGCAAGAACATAAAAAAAAAAATTAGAGAGGTGTCAAGGGACACCCGGATGGAACGAAGTTCCTTTCGATTATTTAGTGAAGGAATTGTAATAAAATTTTATTAAATACATACGCATTGATATTGTAATATTATAAGATATTTTTTACAAAAACTGAAAACTGACTTCAAATTCCTGAATATTTACAAGATTAATACCAACCTCTTTTTTTTGTTATCAACCTCTGCGTTTTGCTTACCTACTGAGGATGACACTGGCAACCAACACTTTCAAACAAAAAACCAAAGTAAGTTGACATTCAAAAAGCGTCTTTTGAATGTCAACTTACTTGTTGTTTCAAAAACTTTTGGTCTTAATTTTTTCCGTCTAGCCCCCTTTCGCAACGCGCGATAAGGAACTTCGTTCCAAAAATGTATTATACAGTACACTAAACACAGTATAAAAATGATAATGACTACACACTAATGTGCCTATGTTCAGCATACGTCCTACGTCTAAGATGATGATTACAAAAATACGTTCCTGATTATAAATTCATTTAAAAAGTATCTTCAGTACTTTGGTCGCTGCTTTAGACAAATTGCAAACGTAGCGTTATACGAACGGTAAGCAATCTCTAGCCTTCCCCGCCTCATTTCGAAGTCTGATTTTATTTATAACTACATTTACGTTTCTGATGATTTTGTCATTATTTGGTATACCATTGTATCAACTTTACCTGAGAGGAGCCTCTAAGAGGCGCACTTTAATCCTTTCACTACACTGATTCTTTCACAGCATTCATAAGCCTTTTTCAGGGCCACCACACCTCGACCTAACACAGGATGACCAAGAAAGAATCAGTGACACAAGCGCAAGAAGCAAGCAACTTTTCCTGTGTAATGTTTTACCCGTAAACACAGCTCAATCACACAGCGTCAATCTTATCAACAAAACTGAAAAGGATTTCAGCCTTTTTAGATATTGCTAATATTGTTAATAATACCACCTTTTCGTTATCGATGGTCACTTAACGAGTGCAATAAGGGTAGTGCTCCAAGCATGAATAATTAACGATAGCGTTAGGTACGCTTACGATATTATAGTATAAGGCTCGTATTCAGAGACAAGACTCGAGCATTGATCTGTACTTGAATTTCGATTTGAGGCGAGATTCTAATTCTTGAACAGTACTTATGTATAGCTTCAATGATCACAGTTTACCTGAGTAAATGCTTATTCTGAAACGTCAATCAGACGAAATCGGTGCTTGAGTTTAGATTTGATGAGACATTAATCAAATGACATTTTCGTTCCGTTACACGTACTTTGATGCATATTTATACTTCACTTTTAGTTCTGTTCTCCACTCTGGCTGTTTGAATTTCTGCGTAAAACGGACGAAAATTATAAATAAATCAAAATGTAAACGAGAACATTTGAGTACAGATTTGAGACTCGATTCAGCGGAGAGTAGTTTAAGTACCGTTCTTGAATAAAAGCTATGTTTGAGAAGAGATTCAATACTTAAGTAGAGTTCAGCTGATCTGTGATTAAATCTAAGTTTGAGTCGTGTCTCTGAATACGAGCATAAGTCAAATATTAGCCATTGACATTAGCGATGTTTGAAATCTTTGATGTCCTACATTTGGAAATGCAACATTTTTCATTGAAAACAAACTCTAGGCTCCAGCTGTTTTGGAGTCAAATCGGTTTAAACTCAATTATTCAGCTGTTTTAGTTAACTTCTCGTACTTAATAATTACTTAAAAAGACCATAAGCAGCTAGAAGTTCGAGAAAATTCTAAGAGAAACTCTATATAAGAATATTAGCGGGAAAAACAACAAAATATTTTTTTTTTCCCCCGCCAATATTCCTTATTTTTGTTGATAGAATAAGCCCATTTTGGCATGGTATACATATTATATTATCAGTCCTTGTATTTGACCTTGTATTTGACATTTGTAATCGTACCGTAAGCGTTATATCGTGAATTATTCGTGCTCGGTCCACAGATTTACAGTCTAGTACATCTAGGTAAGTCATGGAACGACGAGTTTTTGGGTGACGTCATCGTCGTCGACAACATATTCGACTAGATCGACCAATCCCTGCTTCGCTAGCTGCTCGGCGACGCTCAGCCCACGCGTGGGATCGTCCGGGTCGTCGTGTGTAAACAGCTCTATTATTATCTCGTCGTATTCGCGCGCTCTGAAACAAACACAACTATGAAACCGTGTTCATACGACGTGTGATATGTCATCTAAAATGTATTTCAAAATGATCCATAACTCTACTAGATACAGTCAATTTTGGATTAGTCATTTTGTGCAAATGTGTGTGTTTAAGTAGCAAATAAATAAATGTCTGTCTATGTCCTGCAATCTGCTAAATACTCGCATGACATGTCCTTCGAGCTGCTTGTCCCGCAATCTGCTAAATACTCGCGTGACATGTCCTTCGAGCTGCCTGTCCCGCAATCCGCTAAACACTCACATGACATGTGCTCAGACCGGCTTGTTCCGAAATCCGTTAAATACTCGCATGACATGTGCTCAGACCTACTTGACCCGCAATCCGCTAAATAGTCACATGATATGTGCTCAGAGCTGCTTGTCCCGCAATCCGCTAAATAGTCACATGATATGTGCTCAGAGCTGCTTGTCCCGTAATCAAATACCACAGAAAACCAGCGCCGCAGCAGCTCCACTGTGCTAAGCTGAGTGGTGACCGTTTTTGTGTCTAGTTTTTAAGCTTATATTTCCATATTTTTACAGGCCTCATAGCTCAGTTGGTAGTAACTCTGCCTTCTGCGCTAGAGGTCGTGGTTTCGATTCCCGGACTGGACAAACATTTGTGTGATGAACACAGATGTTTGTTCCGTGTCTGGGTGTTAAATGTTTAGACTTAGTGTAGGTTCTGTTTAAACTAATTTGAATTATAAACAAGCCATTATTCTATAAGTCACCTCTAGTATTGTACTGTATACTTTATGTGTGTGCTTGAAATGAAATAAATAAGTAAATGAAATGAAAAAAATATAAATCTATTATGTATTTCCTGGACTGGACAAACATTTGTGTGATGAACATGTATATCAGTCTCTGGTACCCATAGTATAGGCTATGCCTAGTTTGGGATCAGTTGACCGTGTGTGATATGTCCGGAATATTTATATATTTTTTTATTTGTGACGCAAAATAATTATTTTTCTATTTCCTATTATATTTCAATCCGTTAAACACTCACATGACATGCGCCTCGAGCTGCTTGTCCCGCAATCCGTTAAACACTCACGTGCTTCGAGCTGCTTGTCCTGCAATCTGCTAAATACACCATGCTTCGAGTTGTCCCGCAATCCGCTAAACACTCACATGACATGCGCCTCGAGCTGCTTGTCCTGCGTGAGGCGGGCCAGCTCGCGCTTGGCGCGCGCCCACTGGCCGGACTGCGCGCAGTGCGCGCCGCGCACGCCGGCCAGCGCGCACTGCACCGCCTGCAGCGGCAGCACGCCGAAGCGCGGCTCCAGCTGTCGGATCAGGTTCTCCTTCACCCACAGCACGGTGCCGTAGTCAACGTACATCACCTGAAAATATGTAAGGTTAGTTTGTTCTGCGCATGGAAACTCGTAGTTCTTTTTTGGAAATTTTTCATTGAAAAAACTCTATGCAAGGATCAGCTGTTATAGGTAGTAATCTTAATGTCGAAGTTGAGGTGAACGTCGTTTAATATGAATAAGATTTTTTTTACAAAAACTAAAAACCGTCTTCAAATTCCTGAATATTAGCAGGATTAATATCAACCTCTTTTTTTTGTTATCAACCTCTCTGCGTTTTGCTTACCTACTGAGGATGAGTAACTACGACATCCATTCATCATCAATAATAACTCTTACGGTACTGACTGATTGACTGACAATCAAAAGTAGTGGTTTTATTCTCTTTGAAAATCAATGCAGAGCCGACTAAGTGTATGAAATTTGCAGGGTAGCTTCCTGTTGTAACGTATGGGTGCACATAAAGGAATTCCCGACACACAACCCCTAAGTTTAAAGTTTATGTAAAAATAGCAGAAACCGAACGAAGTCACAGGGATAACCATACTATACCACCGTCGACAAAAAAAAAATCGGCAAGTGGTGATTTCAAGAGAAGATGACTTTTTTTAAGTTTTACGGGTTAAGTAGCAATCCCTCAGGAATTAAATTAATATGGGACCACCCCGGGATCATACTCTATACACCAGCGAAAGAATTATCAAAATCGGTTTAGTATTGGCAGATATATCGAGTAACATACACACATAAAAAAACTTGAGAACCTCCTCCTTTTTGAAGTCGGTTAAAAAGAAGGGTAATAAGAAAAAATAATAAATGCATTTTTATTAAATTATTTTTGTTTTCTTGGTTGAAGTGAAAGCAACACTTATGGATACCATTAAATTTAAATGGTACCCAAAATTTTCGAACCAGCGGGATCCGAACCCGCATCTTCTCCTTGAATCGGCATTGCGAAACCAATTATGCCATGGAACGAATGACGCTGAAAATCTTGGAACGATGAAATATTGTTTCATCCATCCTAATTATTTAACTGAAATAAACACCTTTTGACTTTGGATCGGAAGGATCACTACCACCACTGCATTAAGGCTGGTGTGGTGAATGGTAACACACCTCAACGCTCTGGTCAGGACGCGTGAAGTCGAGTACTTTAGCGCGGTACCAGCAGTTATCGGGCGGATACATAGCAGCTACCACTTCGCCCAGGGCGGGGGTCATCTGAAACGAAACGTTAAGCAGTGTTCAAACAGCGTGCGATATGTATATTATCCTACTACCCTACTAATATAATAAATGCGAAAGTTTGTGAGGATGTTTGTGCTTCAGTCACGTTGTAACGGCTCAACCGATTTCGATGAAACTTGGAATGTAGAGTTCTTTACCTGGAATAGCATATAGGCCTTACAGAAGATAGCAGCCAAATAACATTATTTGTTTCAAATAGTGTTGTGTCCCTGCGGTGTGTAAGGTTGCCAGAGCTCTTTAGGGGGGGAGGGGTTCGGCAGGCAACGCATTAGCAATGCTCCAGGTGTTGCTAATGTCAATAGGCGACGGTAACCACTTACCATCAGGAAGGCCGTAAGCCTGTTTGCCTCCGTATAACATAAAAAAAAAAAAAGAAAAAAAAAGGCTTTATATCTAGGTACCACGCGAGCGAAGCCGCGGGCACAAGCTAGGTTAGAATACATGTAATAAGGCCTTTTTATTGCGGTTACGATGTATCCCTATCTTATACATCGTAACCGCAATAAAAAGGCCTTTCGGCGACATTTCTCAATTACAGTACGGCCGGCGGATCTAGACCGGCGTTAAGTTCGTTCGCAACGCTGCGCAGTAGTCACTTTTTCATTAAGCCCCTTCGTCCACGGCGCGACTCAAAAGGAACGCGACTGAAACTGTAGTCACTTATGAGTAGCCTGACTGCGATAGCACTAGTATTTCAATGCGCGTCCGTCCACGGCGCTACTCAAAAGGAACGCGTTTGTAACTAGTCACCTGGCGACTCGACATGCTGGTCGCCAGGCGACTGGTTTCGAGAAACTGTGTGAAAAATGAACGAATAACCAGTAATTATAAGTGATTCTGACGTCTATGTGACTGGAGAAGTAATAATTCCGTGTCATCGCTCGAATTATCACTAGTCATGTTAATTATTTTCGTTTTCAAAACTTTGTTTACATAAAATCGTGTACTGAGTGACTGAGTTTCAGGAAATTCCAGTAGCGCCGTGGACGAGTCAGAGTTTCCAATCAGTCCGCAACTCTAGTTTCTAATGAGTTCCGTCACTTTTGCGTAGCGTCATGGACGAAGGGGCTTATTCAAATGTTTAAACTATTTTTGTCTCGCCTGTACCTGCGCACAATTTCCGAAAGCGCAACTTCAGACCGGTCTAGATCCGCCGGCCGTACTGTAGATACCATTGCTGGTCATCATCATCATCATCAGCCTGTAGAAGTCCACTGCTGGACATAGGCCTTCCCACAAAGAGTTCCATGACGAACGGTCTTTAGCCTTCTCCATCCACCGACTTCCCGCAACCTTCACAATGTCGTCGATCCATCGGCTGGGGGCCTTCCAACACTGCGTCGCCCATTGCTGGAGCAATTACCGTCAATGGCTTATATGCATGTCTGGTTGCCAGACTGTTCATATCACGCTGCAGAGACGCCAGGGTCGTCGGAGGCAGGACCACGCCGAACTCTGGCATAACCTCTGCAAAAACAAACACAATATTTATATGAACCTTACATAATTACGAAATCAGTTGGTCAGGTAAGTTTAGTTAAGACTAACTTACTCAACTGAATTACTTCTCTAACGTCTTAAACGACGTGGGCTCGAAATATCAGGCTGAGCATTATCTGCCTGTACAATATTGACGCGTCTTGAAATACACAGCCTGGTTATATATAATTCCTTTACTCCACGGGTAAGTTTTTAGCCAAAAAAGCTAAAAACTTACCCGTGGAGTAAACCTGGACACTCAGGAAAATGTCATGAGACTAAAAAGATGGCAAATCCTAAACCTTTTTTTTTTTTATACAACAGAGTTGGCAAACAAGCTTACGGCCCACCTGATGGTAAGCGGTTACCGTAGCCTATGAGCGCTTGCAATACCAGAGGCATCACGCACGCGTTGCCGACCCCGAACTCCCTTCCCCCCTAAAGAGCTCTGGCAACCTTGCTCACCGGAGGAACACAACACTATTTGAAACAAATAATGTTATTTGGCTGCGATCTTCTGTAAGGCGGAGGTGCCTCCCCAGGCGGGCTGCTCCAATTCAGAACGAGAAAATCTCGATGTGCCCTACCTCCTCCTAAACCTAGACCAGAGAAACTGAATAGCTTCTTCTAGACTATACGGTGTTTGATTTGATGGAATAACACCCAATACACATCATCCGAAGACAACATCTTATTATGGCTTCAGAGATTGCAGATAATAATTAAACAAAAAAAAAAGAACAAAAAAAAAAACACTCCACGGGCAGGTAGATATGGAGAGGTATATTCTTTAGCCGGGGCCACCACGGTCGGTTAGATAGTCGGTTCAAATTAGAGGCACATGTCTAACTCATGTCTCGGGGCTCTGCAACACGAGCGTGATGCCTCTAGTTATTATTATCTATGACAGGCCTCATAGCTCAGTTGGTAGTAACTCTGCCTTCTGCGCTAGAGGTCGCGGGTTCGATTCCCGCACTGGACAAACATTTATGTGATGAACACAGATGTTCGTTCTGTGTCTGGGTGTTATGTATATCAGTTTCTGGTACCCATAGTGTCGAACCAAACGTTTCTGCTCCACTTTTATTATAAGTACAGCTAAAGAGTGGAACGTTCTGCATGCGTCTGTTTTCCCGGAAGAGTACAATCTGGAAGTCTTCAAATTTAGGGTCAATAAGTTATTTCTGGGAAAGCGTGCTCCATCTTAGGCCACATCACATTTGTAAAAGTGATTTGGTGGCCAAACGCTTAACCACACTTAATAAAATAAAAAAGGCTATGCCTAGTTTAGAACCAGTTGACCGTGTGTGATATATCCGGAATATTTATTATTATTATTTTATTCATTTCTGTTATCCGCAATCAGTTGGTGTACTGTAGGCGGATGAGTTGCTTGCTTAGTGGGATCCAGACTCAATAGTCCTTCTTCCCTCATTTTTGCAAGTTGTCCAGGATAGGTGAGCCGCATCGTGGCATTCAAATCCGTACAATGAGCAATCTTGATGGGTTAACTGACCTTCTTGTGGGTCCTGTATGATTTGCACAAAGAGCCGGTCGAAGTGGCAGACTGCGGTGACGAGCACCGTCAGCCACGTGCCGGGCGCCGGCAGCGGGAGCGACGGGCAATTACCTATCACCTGCACTTTGTCCAGGGTCCAGCCATCTGAGGGCACAAACAGTATGGCCTTATTACTTTAAAAAGATATTCATAATATGTATAGCGTACTATGTCGAAAGAGGCTTATTGTACATCCAATTGGCAATAAAGTTTGTTCTATGACTAGTAAATTCGACATTTTTTATTGAAAAATGACTATGCATAAATCAGCTGTTTTGCGGTGACCTCATCATCATCATCATCATTTCAGCCGTACGACGTCCACTGCTGAACATGGCCTCCCCCACAGACAGAGCAAATTCCTTATCATTTGGGGGGATTTGCCCAGACTCACCACGCTGGGCATGCGGGTTGGCGAGCGCAGTTAGAGCTATCGTTGTTAAAATGAGGGACGCTGCTGCCCATCCCCTAGCTTTTTTCCCTTAGTCGCCTCTTACGACATCCGCGGTGACCTACCTAAATATAATTTTTATATTCTATTGTCGTTGGTAATAATTACTTTTGATAATACACATCCCAATAATATGCAGAACTAGTAGCTGTTAGGGACTGAAGTCACTATCTACCCACATATAAATCAGGTGATAAAAAACGCGACAGAAACGAAGAAGTTCGTAATATCAGGCCGTGCATTATCAGCATGTACAATATCGTCACGTAATGTTAGAGTACAATCAAATATTCGATACCCACCTGATAATACACAGCCTGAAATTACAATACCTGTTTTGCTTTGAAAATAATTTAGTAGTAGTAACGTAATGTAAGGTTGTAAGCGTCGGGTATCTTCTTACCGATGATTTTTTCAATTTTAATGACATCTGAAGTTTTTCAAACATGAAAAGGAAGAAGCTAAGGTCTTGAAGTTACCCTTGTCAAGTTTGGAACATTTTGAATGTTGCTAAGATTGTTTAAATTACCCTCAAAGTTACGATCTTCATTGCCATAAAGCTTACACAATTGCATGGCCTGAAGTCGCTATGCCCCTCGATAGCTAAAATGCCTTTTTGCAGTGTCTTTACAGTTTTTTCTTGCATTATATTTTAAGTATTATTTAATTTTATATAAGCATTAGGTACATATTTCATCAAGTGAAGCGTGTGCTGCCCTTAGATCATTTGTTGTAGCTCACATTTGTCTTCTTTTTTTTCACATTTTTATAAGCTCTTATTTATTAAGGATTATAATTAGATTACTTTTCTTTTGAGCCTCACCTAATTCGATCGGCACCACACTGAAGCTTTAAATTCCATTTTGTGAAAAAGGATCATCGAAAAAAATTATAGGCACCAAGCCGTGTTTGTTGCCTGATTCTTCTAGGCTTGGTCGCGAGGAACAGGCATAGCTTCACCTAGTTTCTAAGACGTTTCAAAGTGATCCTAGTGATTTTATTGAAATAAATGCCTTTTGACTTTGACACCACTGGTCGGTATAATATAAGAATAATTAGAAGGGGAAATGGTGGCTTTCGCCTTACCAGGATGGTGTAAAATATGTTTCTTTGTGCAACGGGTGCCCTTGAAGCAGGTCTTCTCCGGCCCTCCCTTGTAGTGTTTGCAGATGTCTGCTTCGTCGCGATTGTGGTACCCCTGGAATTGTAGCCAGAATAAACAGTCTATTTAGCGATAAGACCGCCCATTGTATCACATAGTTTAGTTTTTATTGTTTTTTTTTTAATATTCGTACTTATAAAGCATAATAAAGCATTTTCTATCTATCTACCTTACTCTAACAGAACCTTACTCTGGTGGAGTGGGGGTAGTGGTCGTGCACCATGGTCCTTTGTCCGTTCTGTGTTTTTTGTGTGTATCCTATTATTCCTATTAATATTATTAATGCAAAAGTTTGTGAGGATGTTTGTTGTTCAATCACGCCGTATTTTACAACATTGTTTTGCATTCCATATGCATATAAATTGTTTCACGAAAGGAGCCACTAAGAGGCGCACTTTAATTCTTTCACTACACTGTTTTTTTTTTGATTTTTTTTAATAAATAAATATTCTGGACATTTCACACAGTCAACTGATCCCAAACTAGGCATAGCCTGTACTATGGGTACCAGTGACTGATATGCATAATAAAATAGATATATATTTAACACCCAGACACAGAACAAACATCTGTATTCATCACACAAATGTTTGTCCAGTGCGGGAATCGAACCCGCTACCTCTAGCGCAGAAGGCAGAGTTACTACCAGCTGAGCTATGAGGCCAGTCAAAATTCTTTCATTGAAGGTCATAGGTCCTTTTCAGGGCCACCATACCTCAACCTAATCACTGACTTACTACAGGATGACCAAGAAAGAATCAGTGACACGACAAGAAGAAGCATATAAATTGCCATTGTTCCAATCGTGCATCAAACTTTATTTTCACCCACAAACCCCTGAGAGACACACCGCGCCGACACACCGCCTTTAACATAAATTATTTTTAATCACATTATTATTATTAACTAGCTTCCGCCCGAGGCATTGCTTGCGTGGTATCTCGATAAAAAGGGGCAATTTTGAAAAACCCTAAAATACGTATTTCATTATTTGACTTTATGAGTATTTGTACCAAGTTTCAGATAAATCTCTCCATGCGTTAAGATTCTCCCATATAAACTTTAACATCTCATTACACCCTTTCAAGGGGTTATTTTGAAAATCTAAAAATACTGTTCTTCCTTATTTCCATCATACATTATTTTCAGTTACTTTCAAATTTGTAGGTTCAAGGAATACGACTTTTCATACAAACGTTTTAACCCCTTTTCACCCACTTAGGGGTTGATATTTTGAAAATCCCTTCTTAGTGGATGTGTTTGGCATATATAAGGCAGCTACTGTCCAAATTTCAGCTTTATAGCTTCAGCGGTTTGGGCTGTGTGTTGATCGTGGAATCAGGCCTTGTTCTTTTATATATACAGATAATATTACGGGAGCTGCAGCGGAAGCAGCTGAGAACGCCAAGCGGCGAAAATATTCAGTCCTCTACAGTGACTACATATTTACGCCGCTTGTTGTAGAAACCTTTGGACCATGGGGCACAGGTACCAGAAAGCTCTTCAAAAAAATTATACAAACTTTGGTCGACGCCGCCGGTGATAAGAGAGCTGGCTCATTCCTTGCACAAAGAATTTATTTGGCAATTCAACGCGGGAATGCAGCCAGTGCTCTTGGCACCTTGCCGCATGATCAAAATGATTAGTTTCATTAGTTTCTATTTTATTTGACTGGCCTCATAGCTCAGTTAGTAGTAACTCTGCCTTCTGCGCTAGAGGTCGTGGGTTCGATCCCCGCACTGGACAAACATTTGTGTGATAAACAAAGATGTTTGTTCTGTGTCTGGGTGTTAAATATGTTTATCTATTATGTATATCAGTCTCTGGTACCCATAGTACAGGCTATGCCTAGTTTGGGATCAGTTGACCGTGTGAATATGTCCGGAATATTTATTTATTATTTATTTTGTAATTATTTGATTTTATATTTTATAGTATGTATATAGCATATATAATTCTAAATAAATATCTTATCCTACTAAAAAAAAAAAAAGATAATGTTAGTAGGATTGAATGTGACTTACAGTAACAGCGACGACAGGGTCCTCGTATTCAGGGCACTGCGTGATACTCCATTCGTCTTCCACGCTGGTGTCCGGCGGCGGACCGTGCGATATCGCAGGCGAGTGCTGAGGCTCGGGGCTCTCTGCTCGCTCTTGAAAGCCTTGCGAAGGTTTGTCTACTGAAAGAGGTATAGCAGTATTGGCCTATGCCATTTTGAAATAAAAAAAAACACGTCGCAGCCACTGATAAAACTAGTGCCATTAGATAGTGATAAAGATGGTCATGTGCGAGAACTCGCGCCCTGTGGGTTCCGTACCATTAGAAACAAAAATAAAATTCCATATTTCAGAATTGTGACTTGTGATGTAACTGGAAGTACCCTAGAGGATTTTCATTTTTGCCATTTCCATACGGAAATTAAACATTCATTGCCATATCTTTTTAATGCATTTAGCTAGAAACTTGATTTTTATACGGAACCATAAGCTCACGGACCCTAACAGTTGGTGTAAATTTGGTTTAAATTTCATGTTGATACCTTTAGCCGTTTCTGAGGAAAAGGATCTAGACAGACATACAGACAACAAAGTGATCTTATAAGAGTTCCGTTTTTCCAAATGAGGTACGCAACCCTAAAAAGGATTTGAAACAAAAAGTGTTAAAAAAATGGCCTAAGTGATATTTTCTGAGATATATGGATTTAATAAATAATTTTGATTTTTTAAGATACATAAAAAACCGACAATTGGCATGATGAGTAGCATCTGCCTTCCTTAACTACTAATTTGTTCTATATTGTCTTTGCTACTACCCATACCACTTGTCCACACCGTCGATTATACAGCTGCATGGTTAGCAGGAGTTGCCTGTTGTGCCATATGCGACCCGATTTTTATAGTTAAATTTTTTAATAGAGTTTTCTTTTGGGCACGCTGCCTGTGTTTGGTGATCTGAACTCTGTTTTCTACTTGTAGTCTTAGTCGTAGAAAACAGAGGTTTTTCCTATTATTCATCATCATCATCATTTCACGTACGACGTCCACTGTTGAACATGGCCTCCCCAACAGACAGAGTGAATTCCTTATCATGTGGGGGGATTTGCCCATACTCACCACGCTGGGCATGCGTATTCCTAGTATTATTTCAGACCAATTTTCAATTGTTATGATTATTATTTTTACATTATTGTGTTTTATAAATAAATAAATAATTTTCTTGTTCTCTGTATTTTTTTAAATATAGATACTTACTTGGTACTGCTAGACCACGATCTAGCATAAGTTGATTCAGGGTAGTATTCTTTGAAGGTAGCATCACATACACGCCAAGGGATTCTGAAGAGCTGAAATAACATGTTGTTTCATAATATGTATGCTATCCCTAAAGGGTACTGTTCTACACCCAATTGGCAGTAAAGTTCTACGACTTTAGGACATTCCTCATATTTTTATTGAAAAAAACTCTATGCCCTATCATAAGAGGGGGGGGGGGGGGATTGGACCGTAACCCACCACGCTGGTCCAATGCGGATTGGTGGGTGGACAAGCTCAAAGTTGAAGTGGCAGTGGGCAGGCCATAAAGCTCGCAGAACCGACAACCGTTGGGGAGTAAAGGTTCTCGAATGGCGACCACGGACCGGGCGACGCAGTGTTGGAAGCCCCCCCCGATGGACCGACGACATTGTGAAGGTTGCGGGAAGTCTGTGGATGGAGAAGGCTCAAGACCGTTCGTCATGGAACTCTTTGGGGGAGGCCTATGTCCAGCAGTGGACTTCTACAGGCTGATGATGATGATGATGATGAAACTCTATGCAAAAATCTGCTGTCTTGGGTTCAAATCAGTTAAAACACAATGAATCAGCTGTTTTACGTAGCAATTTTGATGCTGAACTAATATTTTTAACGATAATTTTTGGGATTAATATAATAATTTTAATAATTATAGTATTCCTTTAGTGTGTTTTTTTTATGCAACTGTGTTGGCAAACAAGTATACGGCCCACCGTTGTTGGTAAGCGGTTATCGTAGCATATGAGCTCATGCAATACCAGAGGCATCGCGCACGCGTTGCCGACCCCGAACCCCCTCCCCCCCTAAAGAGCTCTGGCAGCCTTACTCATCGCAGGAACACGACACTATTTGAAACAAATAATGTTATTAGGCTGCGATCTTCTGCAAGGCGGAGGTACCCAAACGGGCTGCTCCAATTCAGAAAGAGTCAATCTCGCTGTGCCCTACCTCCTCTAATATAACTATAATAACAAATAACGAATTGTATTATGTTGGTGAAGGTCAAGAGTACCCTAAACCACAGATAACATAATACTATACTAGCCTAAACCAACGAGCATGTATGAGGAATGTGATGAGAGTGAATGGAGCAAAAGAGGTATGTCAGGATCGTAGCAAGTGGAAAGCCGTGGTCTCTGTCTACCCCTTTGGGAAACTGGCGTAATTTTATGTATGTATGTATGTATTATGCGGAAGCTGCTCGTCTATAATCAAATAAATAAATAAATTATGCTGGTGAACAGTAGGTATGAGTGACATACTTATCATCAACCAGTATAGTGCACTGTGTGCCGTTGAACTTATTCATAAATGCGTCTTGCTGTTTCATCAGCTTCTTATTGTTCATGTTTTCTCCAAAGTCCAACTGAAACAATATCTAGTATTAGATCACTCTCAGAAACTTTTAAACTTTTCATGCAGTCCTAAAGTTATTTAAATGTTTTTTTTCCTTTTTCGGGCTGGCTATGGCATTTTAGACCTTAACGCCATGTCTTACGTGTATATTTTAATGTAATTTTTTTTTAATTCATTGTCCAGACACCGTCAAGTTCAGTTTTAGTTCGATACTACGATACTTCCCGCCCGCGGCTTCGATCGCATGGTATCTACATAAAAAGTAGCCTTTATGCTATTCTAGGCAAAGAACTCTGTTTATTCAAAGTTTCAACGAAATCGGTTGAGTCGTTACGGCGTGATTGACACAGGCTGTCGCTGAGCGACCACACCGCCCAATCAAAACTTAAAACTAGACTTCCACAAACACAAATACAACATTAAACAACGCAAAACGTGAAAGAGAAATGAAAACAAAAAAAACGCATTCATAACTTAAACATATTTTAACATCATCATCATCATTTCAGCCGTATGACGTTCACTGCTGAACATGGCCTCCCCCACAGACAGAGCAAATTCCTTATCATGTGGGGGGTTTTGCCCATACTCACCACGGTGGGCATGCGTGTTGGCGAGCGCAGTTAGAGCTATCGTTTTTAAAATGAGGGACGCTGCTGCCCAACCCCTAGCTTTTTTCCCTTAGTCGCCTCTTACGACATCCGCGGATAGAGATATGGAGGGGCCATTGGTGAAGCCAATATGCTGTTGCAAAACCCAAAACATAAAACATTGTTGTCTGACCAAACATATTCAGTCTGTCATTAGCATTCCGCACACATTCCATCAGAATATTTTACACATCTTCTAGGCAGTTACAGATATCGCAGTTGGGTGATGGAACTTTTTTCATTAAAAAGGCAAATTTATTAAATAAAAAATAAATTTTAAATATTCCGGACATATCACACACGGTCAACTGATCCCAAACTAGGCATAGCCTGTACTATGGGTACCAGAGACTGATAAACATAATAGATAACTATTTAACACCCACAGAACAAGCATCTGTGTTCATCACACAAATGATTGTCCAGTGCGGGAACTGAACCCGCGACCGTTAGCGCAGAAGGCAGAGTTACTACCAACTGAGCTATGAGGTCAGTATTTGGATCATGAAAGTGAGTTACTTACCCCCGCCAGATGGCACAGACGCGCGTACGGCGGCAGATCACAGAACTGTTTCGCTAGAGGCTGCACGGATTCTATGGGCGCTACTCTCTCTTCGCCGGTGTCGATCACATACACGTTTACTGTCTTCAGTTCTCCCTGTAACCATAAACAAACATTTGTGTTTTTTTACTTCTTGTATTTCTACGTCTTCTATTTACTACTATAACTATCTGTGTGTATGGCTGCATTTATAAAAATGAATAATATTAATATTTCGTTTTAGTTCATCATCATCATTTAATCTTTATCTATATGGGCCGTAGTATTAGAAAAATTCCATCTGTTTTTTATTCTATTGTTGCCTGAAATAAAGTTATTGTATTGTATCATTTCAGCCGTACGACGTCCACTGCTGAACATGGCCTCCCCCACAGACAGAGCGAATTCCTATCATGTGGGGGGATTTGCCCATACTCACCACGCTGGGCACGCTGGGTTGGCGAGGGCATTTAGAGCTATGGTTGTTAAAATGAAGGACGCTGCTGCCCATCCCCTAGCTTTTTTTCCTTAGTCGCCTCTTACGACATCTGCGGATAGGTAGATAGATATGGGAGGCCTATTCTTTAGCCGGGGCCACCACGGCTAGTTAGTTTTAGTTAAATGTACATAAATACAAAGATACATTTTATCTCTGTATTTTTGTACTTTTTTTTTTAGTTTTTTTTACTTGTCCGTATTTTTTCATGTTTTATTCATTTTATTACCTACCTAACTCTCCTGATCCTGTCCCATCCGCCTTAGAATTCGCGTACCAATTTCCTTACATGTTTCCCTAATTTTTTATTAAAAAGAAAAACTATAAACAAATTAAAATGGCAAATGCACAAGTCGTGCGAGCCACAAAAAAACAATCTGTATGTACGCATCAACAGCCCTTAAAAGTGGCCTGACTTCCCGCAACCTTCATAATGGATCGACGAGGTCCATTGGGTGGGAGGACTTCCAAACTACGTCGTCCGGTGCAACGTTTGCAACGTTGCATACGATAAGTATGTTCCTATTCGTACAAATTCAAGGGTATATATGTCATAATGCGTTGCATAAATTATATTGTATTATCGTAATTGGCGTTCATTTAGTTTAAAAACACTAACTTCCGTGCTAGTTAAAAAAACTGGCATTATGACATGTGGTAGGGTTCAGGTGGCATAATGCGTTGCATACGTTGCGTACGTGGGACCAGTTTGTCTCTAGCGTAAAGACAGACTGATAAACTCATAAACTCATTTATTTATACAATTAGTACACGTCAAGGAAAGAAAGTAGGCTAACATGAAAAAGAAAAAAATACATTATAATATATCGCGAGGATATAAACTACGTCGTAGTCGGCTTTCGGCAGGTGAACTCATCGAATGAGTAGAAGGCCTGCTCGACGAGCCAATGCTTCAACTTTGACTTAAAAATGCTGTTGCTCGGTGTGTCAATTATATTTAGCGGTATCCTATTGTATACTGCTGGACCCATGACGTGAGTAAGCTTGTTGGATTTAGTAAGAGACCGCGAAACCGCCGACAGTTTCCCCGCGCGGCGGGTATTGTATGTGTGCGAAGACCCAAGTTTTTCATAGGACTCTGGATTCAAACGGACGTGCATGCCGACTTGAAAAATTACCATGGAAGGTAGCGTGAGTATTCCCAATTCCCTGAAATGTGGTCTCGCCGAGTCATCGCTGGGGATTCGTACGATTGCTCTTATGGCGCGTTTTTGCAAGCGGAAGACGCGTTCCCACTCGGCAGCGCGCCCCCACAGCTCAGTCCCGTACTGCAGCGTTGACTGCACCGTGGCGAAGTAGGTTGATCCCACGTACGCAGCATAAATGACCTATAACGCTTTATGACATGTGATATGGTTCAGATGTCATAATGCGTTGCGTACGTGGGACCAGTTTGTCTCTAGCGTAAAGACAGACTGATCCCACGTACGCAGCATAAATGACCTATAACGCTTTATGACATGTGATATGGTTCAGATGTCATAATGCGTTGCGTACGTGGGACCAGTTTGTCTCTAGCGTAAAGACAGACTGATCCCACGTACGCAGCATAAATGACCTATAACGCTTTATGACATGTGATATGGTTCAGATGTCATAATGCGTTGCGTACGTGGGACCAGTTTGTCTCTAGCGTAAAGACAGACTGATCCCACGTACGCAGCATAAATGACCTATAACGCTTTATGACATGTGATATGGTTCAGATGTCATAATGCGTTGCGTACGTGGGACCAGTTTGTCTCTAGCGTAAAGACAGACTGATCCCACGTACGCAGCATAAATGACCTATAACGCTTTATGACATGTGATATGGTTCAGATGTCATAATGCGTTGCGTACGTGGGACCAGTTTGTCTCTAGCGTAAAGACAGACTGATCCCACGTACGCAGCATAAATGACCTATAACGCTTTATGACATGTGATATGGTTCAGATGTCATAATGCGTTGCGTACGTGGGACCAGTTTGTCTCTAGCGTAAAGACAGACTGATCCCACGTACGCAAGGTATGTAACGCTTTATGACATGTGATATGGTTCAGATTTCCTAATTCGTTGCATAAGTGGGACCAGCGGTGCAATTGTGTAAGCGTAATGGCAATGAAGTTTGTAACTTTGAGGGTAGTTTTAACAATCTTAGCGACACACAGAAAGTTCCAAACTTGACAAGGGAAAACAGGAAGATCTTAGCTTCTTCCATTTCATGTTTGAAAAACTTCAGATGTCGCTAAAATTGTTTAAATGTCCTCATAATTGGGAACTTCATTACCATTTCGCATACGCAGTAGCACTCTAGGTTGTCTCTAGCGTTAGTCGGTAAGGCGCCGCGCATTGAATTATGCCGGTACATACCTTTTTTTTTTTTTTTTTTTTTATACAACTGGGATGGCAAACAAGCATACGGCCCACCTGTTGGTAAGCGGTAGCCTATGAGCGCTTGCAATACCAGAGGCATCACGCACGCGTTGCCGACCCCGAACCCCCTCCCCCCCCTAAAGAGCTCTGGCAACCTTACTCATCGCAGGAACACAACACTATTTGAAACAAATAATGTTATTTGGCTGCGATCTTCTGTAAGGTGGAGGTACCTCCCCAGGCGGGCTGCTCCAATTCAGAACGAGAAAATCTCGCTGTGCCCTACCTCTGGTTTCTGGAGAAACATAGCTCTGTAGTATACGCCGTCGTCACAGTATGCGCAATACGTCATATCCTCAAGTTCGGATGCACAGATTTGTTTCTTGTTCTTCATGTAGTAATCAGTCATTTCTGACATAAACCTGTGGACAAGATTCCCGTTAGCAACGCAGCCCAACCAGCAAAGGAGCTGAGTGTATATTTGTAACCAAAGCCTTGTCAAGAAGATTATTGTAGAGAAAAGGCTACACTTGATTTATCGTGAATTTGAATTATTATTATATTAGCTAGCTTCCGCCTTCGGCTTCGCTCGCGTGGTACCTACGAAGATAAAAATTAGCCTATATGCTATTCCCGACTATAATCTATCTCTGTACCAAAGGAGCCATTTCATTCTGGGCCTGGTCCATGTACACTACATAGAAAAATTAGGAGATTACAAGAAAAATACAATTTCATTAATTTGAACACAAATGCGATGGTACAAGAATAGTTCTTCTGGTAAGTTTTTTACTATGTGAACACTATTTGATGGCCGCCATGTTGGTTTATAGTTGGCGTTTGACATGACATTGACATATTCTTCATGTCATGTTGTTTGATTTGATATTTTTGTGTTTTGTCAAATAAATGTAGGTTGTCAAAATGACATATCACGCGCGTCCATCCGCCATATTTTTGTAGCGCTGTGTGTTGCTCTCTTTAGCGAAGAAAATCTTAATGTACCTTAGAACGAAGACAATTTAAATAAAATAACCAATTAAATACGTTTACTTTATTGCTTAGCCATATTTTAGAGTAGTGTACACAGTGCAGGCCCAGGCTCCATATATTGATGAAACGTCTCTTTTCATTCAAATCCGTTGCGTCCGGGCGTGATTGAACCACAACCATCTAATCATCCTCACAAACTTTCGCATTTATAATACTAGCTTCCGCCCGCGTTTTCGCTCGCGTGGTACCTACATAAAAAGTAGTCTATATGCTATTCCAGACTATAATCTATCTCAGTACCAAATTTCATCCAAATCCGTTCGGCCGTTTAGCCATGATTAAACCACAAACATACAAACATCCTCACAAACATTCGCATTTATAATACCAATAGGATTAGTAGGATACGATAGGATGACCAATGGTGATAGTTATAGTTATAGATCACCGTTGGGATAAAATTCATGGAACTCTTTGAGGGAGGGCTAGGTCCAGCCTACTTCTACAGGCTGATGATGATAATGATGAACTCACATGGCTACTTTTGTTGGGTCCTCGGTTATCACCCAAAAGGAATAACTGTTGGCGCATATTATCGTCGCGGGGTACTCGTGATCTACCTGAAACCAATTAAATAAATAAATAAATGTTTCGGACATATCATACACGGTCAACTAATCCCTAACTAGGCATAGCCTGTACTTTGGGTACCAGAGACTGATATACATAATAGATATATATTTAACACCCAGACACAGAACAAACATCTGTGTTAGTCACAAATGTTTGTCCAGTGCGGGAATCTCTAGCGCAGAAGGCAGAGTTACTACCATCTGAGCTATTAGGCCAGTAATTACATAATGTATTGCTAAAAGTTTTTAAATAAATAATTTCATTTCTTAGTTGCTCGCTTGTCGTGTCACTGATTCTTTCTTGGTCAATACAGGATTCTTTCACCGACGGTCATAGGCCCTTTTCCAGGCCACCATACCTCAACCGGGTCACCGACCTAATACAGGTTGACTAAGAAAGGATCAGTGACACGACAAGCAAGCAAGGTTGAGGTATGATTGACTATTTCAGGTAAATAATGTTATTTGGCTGCGATCTTCTGCAAGGCGGAGGTACCTCTCCAGGCGGGCGGTTCCAAATTAGAGCGAGAAAATCTCGCTGTGCCCTAACCTCCTCCCATAAGCGGTAATACCTCAAGCATGGTCTGTGCTGCTGTAATGCAGCACTCTTTGTGATTATGTTCTGCCACTGGGGGAGACGGGACTGTTGCAGGCTGGGCTGGCTCTGAAAACAGAATTAATTATTACTAGTATCCGGCCACGGCTTTGCTTGCGTTGTACCCGAATTAAAAGTAGCCTATGTCACTCGGGAATAGTGTAGCTTTCTATCGGCGAAAGAATTATCAAAATCAGATCAGTAGTTCAAGCGATTACCCACTACTACAACAAAAAAAACTACCACCACTCCACCATAGCTATGGTGGAGGGGTGGTAGTGGTCCCGCCTTCCGATCCGAAGGTCGTGGGTTCGAATCCCGGTCGTGCACCACTGGATTTTCCATTCGGAAAACTTATTTGCGCTGTACTAGTGCTCTCAAACAGTGAAGGAAAACAATGTGAAGAAATCGGCATGTCCTAGAACCTAATAGTTCAAAGACATGTTACTAAGCACGAAAGTAGCCTCAAAGAGGCGCACCTTAATCCTTTCACTACACTGATTCTCCGACGGTCATAGGTCCTATTCAGGGCCAACATACCTCAACCTGGTCACTGACCTAATACAGGATGACTAAGAACGCATCAGTGACAAGCAAGCATTAATAGCAGGCGCAAATTACCCTTAATGGCCACGTCATCTTCAATCTGACACTGTATCTCCTTCTCCGACCTTCTCGGAACGCTCTCAGCTGAGGAAGAGCTTGAGAACACAATCAGCCCTTGATGCTGCTTTGGGGTACGGGGGACAGGGGGACGGGAGGCAGGGGGCCTGGGGGCAGGGGGAGGTCTACATGCCGCTGCCAGTGGCTCTGATAGCGCATCCATCAGGTTGAACGGACTGAGAGGTGGTGGCAGGTTCCGAGTGTCTTGTTCTGGTGTGTTTTCTGCGCTGTCCGAGTCAGCTGTGGAAAATAATACTTAATAATATAATAATTAAAAATAATTAACAAAACCCTCACTAAGTCGAGGAAGGGGCTATTAAACACTACACTTGTTTTTTTTTGTGAAAACCCTTTTGATTAGGGATTTTTGGGGTATTTAATTTTTTTCCAGAAAGGAGCTACTTAATTAACCCTTATTATCCATACTAAACCTCTCAAAAGAAATGCACAATTTTATATGACGCGTAGGTCCATGGTCATTTGTGACATATTATAGGTATGTTCATAGAGCAACTTTTTGGTATATATGTTCTCATTCCACAACTTTTATAGCTTTTTTTTTTTATGAAAAAAGTACCTGATGTATCGTGCTCATTCATTTCAGCTTTAAGAAGCCTAGTATTCTTCTATGTGTACCTATTTTGCCTTTTATTAAAAGATATTGAAGTCATTTATTAACACTCAGTAAACTTACTAGTTTGTGCCATAGCAAGATTGAAATCAGTAATAAGGTAAATGTATTCATCAAGTCTCTGCATCACAGTGAGGAAGCGTTCCTTCAATTCTGATGGGTCACAGTTGAGTTCTAGCACAAAGCCTTTTGCCTGAAAGTAATAAAAATTATTGAAAATACACCATTAATTTTTAACCATGGTCTACGTGCATGTATTCATCACACAAGCGGTGTGTCATGTCTGATAAAGTCCCAGACAATCAGACAGACATCTAAGTAAATCAACATATTAGTGAATGCTGAATCCCAAGAGACATTGTTTGGACTTCCTCCTAATGGATAGCACTTATCTAAAACCATATCTATCTAAAAGCAAATAAGGTTGCGTTTCAACCCTGTCTGCCCCTTGCTGTATGAATGTCTCCTTGGATGAAATTTTCTTAACTCCACTAATATAGAATAATAGGTACATACAACATAACAATGTTGTGAGAACTGAACCTTATGTTTCTGAGTAAGATACCTACACCAAGCTTGTGCATGAATAACTCTGTGTCATATTACATTGACTAAGACATTTAATTAGAACAGCATAATTTTTGAAATATAATCTCTGTGAATGGTAGAATTCCTCTACTATAACAATAGCTTTTATTGCTGATAATTCGTTAACATTTTATGTACAGCTTATTAAATATTTCCACATTGCACATATTTTCTTTTCATGGTGTAAATTATTCAGTTTCTTACTGTCCATTTGCGTCAAGCTGTAATGTTTATAAATACCTATTCAATAATACCAATATTATTGATGATAATTGATGGTATGTTGATGAGATAATTCCAGATAAAGGGTACTTTCAAAGGTAAAGATTGTAAGGTGCAATAGTATTTTTCGAACTTTCCCGATCAGTATTTCAGCTTATTTAAATCAAACGGGCGTTTATGGAATAAAATATAAAAAGATATGCGTTAAACACCCATTTGATTTACATAAGCTATTGTAAGGTGCATTGAGAACATCTAGTCTTTAGGGCCACCAACACCATGCACGGTGTCATCTATTTTTTTTTTATATTCCTTGAAGTTCGAGGCAGGTGTATAAGAAAAGAAAAATTAAAAAATGCCTGGAACGTAAATACCCCACTTTTTCTTTTTCTCATGCAAACTGGTCCTAGCTGTTAATTTAAAAATGTCAGTACTTAAATACCTTTTTCATATTTAATGAAACAAAACCTAACTACCTACCTTCAACTTCAAATTTTTAATGTCGTTGATCGCGCGATCGCATTTTTCTTCAAAAACATGCGTTCTGCTTTCCAACTCATGCCGTCGGTGCAGGGTCAAGGTGGCTAGGTCCACAAAACTCCTGAAATAAATCATATTTCAATTACTTAGTAACAATGAATTTGGAAAGCTACTTTCAGAAAGTTTGGTGCGGTCTACTTACATTTTGTTCATTTGTTGTTTCTTGTGCACATAAACTAAATTCGTTTAGGCGTTTGTTTCAATTATATTTTCTTAAAACATACACGAGCCATACTTGGACTCAAAAAATTAAATGTTTTGAATCCACTGAAAGTTTTGCATAGTTTGCGCCTTGCGCCCGGCTGCACAATTTGTGCGACCAACACACCCACAGACTATTTATGCACAGACCAATAGGATGCTAACTAGGAACTATACGTTTGCGAAGCGAATCAGCGACTGAATGAAATGAATGAATGAAGCATATTTCTGTTTGCTTGCAGAAGTGCAAGGCAACCATCAAAATAATCAACCAACCATCAGTCACGTATTGCCAACTCGTTCGATGAAGCCGCTACACAGTGAAACCGTGTTTACGCATCTCAATCTGGGAATGGTGGTACTATGGTAAAATTTTGAAAAAACAAAATTTGTGACAGAAAAATTACATCAGAGGACGTATGGTCCTTACTGATCATTGATGATTAAGACTGTCGCTGGACCATACATCCTTCCTTCCTTACTGATTGGTAGGTTGCAAATGAGGTTGCCAAAGTCATTGCATCAATCTACCCTATCTGCCCAAAACCTACGAAAATAATCCGGATTGGAAAATACGAGCACAAAAAGACTCGCCCCATAAAAATCAGTTTCACATCATCAGAAATTGTTAAAACTCTACTTAAAACCAAAAACAAACTAAGTGATATGAACATCAAAATCTACTCCGACCAAACCCCAACACAACAGAAGAATATGAACAACCTAAGAGAAGAACTGCGGCAACGTACTGCCAATGGAGAAAAAGACCTAAGCATAAAATATATAAAGGGAGTACCAAAAATCGTTAACCAGGAGCCAAAAAACTAAGTAAGGCCAACCACCCAAACGTGGTTAATATCCCGGACGTGAATGAAATAAACATAACCTATCACCTCGTTAATAAATACCAAGATTTGTTAATAAATTCATCATATTTGAAATTTTTCTACACAAATGTTCGAAGCATCAGAGCACCGGGGAAGTTTGAAGAGCTTCAATGTATACTAAAAGCTATTCCCTCGATGGTACACATAGTAATTCTGACAGAGACATGGTTGAGATCAGAAGAAGATGCAAAAATATATGCAATTCCTAACTATGCTCACATATATAACTACAGACAAGACACTAAAGGGGGAGGAATATCCATATATGTACACAAAAGTATAAATTATGAGATAGTAGAAGATATTTACAAAGATGGTAACCATTACCTATGGGTTTACCTACCAAAGTTTGCACTAAATATCGGAGGTATTTACAAACCAGGCGATACAAATTTTAAAAAGTTCATAGACCTATTTACACAGCAAGTGGAGACAAAAAAGCGATCAATAATCTTCGGAGACTTTAATCTGGACCTATTATGTGACAATAACAATAATAAACAATATTTAGAAGTTTTGGAAGAAGAAGCCTATACAGTACTAAATAAAATCGACAAGAACTACTCAACGCGACAAACCAGCACAACAAATACGATTTTAGACCACGTTATTACAGATCTGAAGAATAACAAATTTAAGTTTGCCTTATTGGAATCATCGTTATCGGATCACAAGCAAATATTTGTAGAAATATCAAAATTTATGCCGAAAACCAAGCAACGGATACAATATCAGGCAATAGATTATGACAACCTAAAGAAAAGTATTGAAGAGAGTACCTACTCGAATGAAGAGCACGATTATAATAACTTAGAAAAATATATACAGATACACATTAATGACAGCAAACAAAACAAAACTAAAATATTGAACTTACCTAAAGACGATTGGATCAACAAAGATATAATAGAAATGATAAACACAAGGAACAATTGGTGGCAACAGATGAAATCAGACAAAGAGAACGAAGATTTAAGGAAGAAATTTATCGAAGAAAGATATAAAGTTAGAAAGAGGATAAAGAAAGATAGAACGAATTTTTACTACAAGGAATTCAAGAAATGTGATAACAGCTCTAAGAAAATGTGGAATCTAATAAATAAGCTATCAGTAAATAAAACTAAGGAAAACAAAATTCCACCAAAGATCATAGTCAACTCGCAAACTATAACAGACAGTGCAGATATATGTTCCGCTTTTAATGATTTCTTTTCTTCGATCGGTACTAAACTAGCGGATAAGATACCCACTATCTATCATGAAAAACCTGGTAACACATTGATGTACGACTCTAAGTATATACACGATACTAAACTAACAGAACTAAAACCATGCTCGACAAAAGACGTAATTAAAATCATAGAAAATTTAAAAGATAACACCAGTACTGGTGTTGATGGAATAAGCACCAAATCAATTAAGTGTATCAAACCATATATAGTACAACCTCTGACAGACTGTATAAACAAATGCCTAGACTATGGCATTTTTCCCGATAGTTTGAAGGTAGCAAAAGTAACCCCAATATTCAAATCTGGAACAAGAACCGACCCTAGCAATTATAGGCCTATTTCAGTACTGCCTGTCATTTCCAAAATTTACGAAAAAATAATTTACGCGCAACTTAACGATTACCTATCTGATAAAAACTTTTTAATTGAACAACAATATGGCTTTCGCCCAAAATCAAACACACTTTCAGCCACTGCGGATCTAATAACAAATATAAAAACCAACATTGACTGCAAAAACATGTGTCTGGGAATTTTTATCGACCTCCAAAAAGCATTTGACACCGTCAGTCACTCTAAACTGCTTGAAAAACTCCAAAACCTAGGTATTACTGGAAAAGCTTACAACATACTAGCATCCTATCTTCAAAATAGATCCCAAATAGTTAAAATAGGCGAATACACGAGTACTGTTCGAAAAATAACATGCGGTGTCCCACAAGGCTCCATCCTAGGACCGTTGCTATTTCTTATCTATATAAATAATGTAAATCAAATTGGACTTACAGGATACTTAACAGTGTACGCAGATGACACTTGTCTCTTTTATTTTGGTCAGTCCATGCAGAGTATTGTTAACGAAGCTCAAAAAGATCTTGACACGTTAAATGAGTGGCTCTTACATAGCCTACTCACGATAAATGTTTCAAAAACATCCTACATGATTTTTGCTGCTAAAAACAAAATAATATCAAACTATAACTCACCTAAAGTAAACAACATCCCAATAAAACGGTCGAGTACCGAAAAGTATCTAGGTTTGCTGCTTGATGATAAATTATCATGGAAGCCGCATATAGACTTTGTAAGATCCAAACTCACATCTCTTACTGGCGCCCTGCGCAATATGAGCAATTGCGTACCTCCTTAAATAAGAAACACCATCTATAACGCTCTTATTAAACCCCATCTGGAATACCTAGTTGAAATATGGGGATCAGCCCCAAAAACTACACTTAAACAGCTGCAAATAGCACAAAATAAAGTTATTAAAATATTATATTGTTATGACTACCTTACACGAACAGAAACATTGTATAACAAAACTAAATTATTAAATTTAACACAGATTTTCAATATAAATACATGTATACTCATAAGAAAGATATTAACAAAAAAAATCCAGTCCAATATTACACTAACAGTAAAAAAATATAAATATAACCTAAGAAATACAAATAAACTATACGTTCGCCCCCCCAGAACGGTTAATTACGGCAAAAAGAACATACTTTACGAAGGGGTACTGATATATAATAAACTACCGAGGGAAATAAAAGATTCTATAAGTATGCAAATTTTTAAAAATAAATTAAAGCAATATTTTCTAGCTAAAGAACACAATTAATAGTTTTAAAAAGAACATTAACTTAAAGGCAATATTTTAAATAAAACGTGATTTTAGATTTCAATAACTTTGTTTAGGCCTGCAAAATCAAATCAATTTTTTTAAGTAAACGTATTAAATTAAGTTAACAAACGGAATCAAAACAAATTAACTTTAATTTATCAAAACTATCCTAATCAAAATCATTCAAACAATATAAGATAATAATAAAGCTGCCTCGCTCCTAGACTACTTGCGCACACTTTGTCAAGGAATGCCTACGACCAGGCGGCCACCGGACGATAAAAGTGAGGGTAGGTCTGGCCTGTGGTAAACATCACAATTCTTATTATTTTTTTTTCTTTTGTTTTTGTACTAAGTAAGTGGATGACATATGATTATGCTAATAGGTAAGCACACTAGAGCTAAAATAAGTAGATACTTAAACTTAAGTACAAATTTTGTATATCTCATATAAGTGAACGTTATGTATATGTTCTTTGAGAAATAAATAATCTTTAAACCGAGGTTGTCCAATAGATGCAATAGATGAATTGCTACATTATTTTAGTCGCTAAAAGGAAATCGAATGTTTTTTAAATGTCAATAATTCGCTTAATCTAACGACGTATTTACTAAGTTGCCAGCACTGATCAGTCGTGCGGGCTATTTTCAGTTCAGTTTGTTACTGTCACGTAAACGTCACCATAATGTTGTCAAAAGATAAAATGAACGAATGCTCTCAACTTCAAAACCAGAAGAAACAAAAAGGTATACGCTGTGCTGTCATAATACAAGTGCTACTTGACGCTAGATGGTGTTATAGTAAGCGGATTTTTATTTCTATTTGATGCTAGATGCCGTTGTAAGAAGCGTATTTCTGTTAAACTTCCTATGTTTGGTACAAAAAAACTTCTTAATTAATTAATAAAATATGGCGCGTACTATTTATAGTATGCGATCGTCTATATATGTAGCGATTTTTCAACCAGTGCGGTGGCCCAGCAGCGGTTGGACAAAATAAACAGTAGATACCTACCTACTCGCTGCCTATAGATATTTAAGAAGGTATCTACCTATCCAACAGTAATAAAGTAATAAGAATAACTGGCTCACGAGCATATAATATAGCGGGTCCACACAGCACCGACTTTAGTCTGCGCATCGTGTTGTGCAGACAAGTTGATGCAAATGAGACGTGTGGACGGGGAAGTCTAAAGTTAGTTCGTGCTGTCGACGTATCCACTTCACTTGCACTAACTTTGGTCTGCACAACATGCAGCGCAGACTAAAGTCAGTGTCGTGTGGACCCGGCCCCGTTCTGAGTGAAAACGTTCCCAAAGCAGTCATGTTCATTACCCGGCCGCGAGTTACGCACTACGTTTCAATTAAAAAGGCCAACAAACTAAATAAGAGCCGCATAATAATTTACGTAGGTCCGCTCTCGCACTAATTGGATTCAGCTGGAGGTGGTTCGCTCGACCAACCAATTAGAGGGAGTGAGACAAATGCTTGTAGGGTGTGATCCAAAATATAATAGGGAGACGAGTTAAGGCCGGCGAGGCGGCTATGGCTGCTTGCATCTAACTACTTATACATACTTCAGCAAAATTCGATTTGAAATCAAAAATTCAAGCTAAGCATGAGTGCTACGCAATATTTACGGTTTAGTTAGTACGGCTTGTTTACAAACATTTCACATCGGTTCAGCAGTTCCTACAGAAAAGAGGTAGTACGGTGGTGAGTGTGCGATATGGCTCAACGATATCGCAGGCTCCTAGGTAAAAGTCAAACTCAAATTAACTTTATTTAGAAGACGTAAGGATAATTTTATAAAACACTAGCTTCCGCCCGCGGCTTGGCTCGCGTGGTAGGTATCTTGATAAAAAGTAGCCAATAGGTATGCTATTCTATTTTTTTTTAATAATCACACACGGTCCATATTTGGTGTGTATTTTTTCACGCGCTCGGAAGTCACAGTTGATTTTGTACCTACTTAGTGGTTACCTTACCTACCTAGTGGAGTGTTTTTTTTTAAAAGTGTATCTTATCTCTTTTTTATATCTCCTCAAAATTCCCCTACGACGACTAAAGAATACGAGTCTCAAGTCGAATTCAAACTGCGTGCTATATTATAAAAAAAAACATTATTTAACAATATATAGGTTCAATCACGCTGTAACGGCTTAACCGATTTCGATGAAACTTGGAACAGATATAGTTCTCATAGCTCAGTTGGTAGTAGCTCTGCCTTGTGCGCTAGAGGTCGCGGGTTCAATTCCCGCACTGGACAAACATTTGTGTGATTAACACAGATGTTTGTTCTGTGTCCGGGTGTTAAAAATTTAGGTATCTATTATGTATATCAGTCTCTGGTACCTACCTATAGTACAGGCTATGCCTAGTTTGGGATCAGTGTGATAATTATGTCCGGAATATTTATTTATTTAAACTCCCCCGTCGGTCGGTCTATCTATGCTAATATATACCTACTTTTTATTGATATAGGCTAGATGTTATTATTTACTAGCGAGCTATGGCGGCAAATTGCACTAATACCTCGTTTGAAGCGGTCGTGAGCCTTCAAATTGCAGGCTGTTACGGCTTTTGAGTTATTTGATAATTCATAGGTGCTAGCAAGAGATATTATGCCGTTTACGCACTTTACAATATCCTAAGTACCTATTCAGATATTATAAAGTGGTAGACAGCAGTGTTAAGTACGTATATCGTTGGTGGATTGGCACTAAAGGGATGGTAGAGCGGCGAAGTAGGTAATTCTACATTACACAAGCTAATTTACAATATGTAGGTATGCTATCCCGAAACAGGGCATTACAATACAATACAATACAATAACTTTATTTCAGGCAACAATAGAATAAAAAACAGATGGAATTTTTCTTATCCTACGGCCCATATAGATAGGTATATACCTATAATAATAAACACAATTAATTGCCACGTAGAAACTGCGACGTGGGACGCAAATTGTCCGAAAAAAATAAAAAAATTAATAAATTGCATTAATCGACACATCATCATCATCATTTCCTTGGCCATATCCACTTCATGTGGTGTCACAACATGTTAATCGACACCCAATTGGCAATACAGTTTGTTCCACGACTTTTGGAAATTCAACATTTTTCATTGAATAAACGATACAGGTATTATAGGTATATATAAAACTCTTTACCTGGAATAGCTTAAAGGCTAGTTTAGAATATTAGTGGGGTAGAAAGCAGGATTGGAAGTAGGATATAAGGATAGGATAGTAGGACGGTATGGTACGCAAATAATAACGCAAGCAAGGCAAGATGTTTGAACAGGTCACGCAAAATACTTCCACCTCGTGGTAAGGCTAAACTTTAGTGATAGTAGTACAACCTACCTAGTATAAAGTCCCATTAATTAAACTCATGTGTAACATTTCTATTAAATTCATCTGCGAGGCGTGAGTTTGATCCTAACTATGTTTTAAATGCGGCCTCGGAAATGACTTCATGTTGATAATTACAGAGGCCGCCGCCGCGCCAGAGGAGCTGCGTTTGCATCGGGCAGTAACTGTCGTCTGAGTAGCACAAAAGTGCTCTACAACAGCAAATTTATGAGTCACCGGTGACTCATCTCGCTTGCTGTCTTGTGTATCAGCTGAAGATGCGCATCCTTAGCATAGCTTCACCTAGTTTCTAAGACGTTTCAAAGTGATCCTAGTGATTTTATTGAAATAAACGCCTTTTGACTCGTTTGGGCACAAATTATACAGCACTTGGTTCTTATTTAGATCACAGTAGGTAAATGCATTATAGCATTTTAGTAGCATTATTAAGGGCAACACTCGGCTCAAGAGCTGAATACGGGCTGATTGTGAAAGATGAGGATGTGTGAAAACTATTAAGCAGCACAAAAGGAAATTTTTTACTTACTGGGGGACATGTCACCCGAATAGATACTAATAAGGCCGTGGTGGCCCCGGCTAAAGAATAGGCCCCTCCATATATCTATCCGCGGATGTCGTAAGAGGCGACTAAGGGAAAAAAGCTAGGAGATGGGCAGCAGCGTCCCTCATTTTAACAACGATAGCTCTAACTGCGCTCGCCAACCCGCATGCCCAGCGTGGTGAGTATGGGCAAAACCCCCCCACATGATAGGGAATATGCTCTGTCTGTGGGGGAGGCCATGTTCAGCAGTGAACGTCGTACGGCTGAAATGATGAAAAATGATGAATTCTTGTAAGTTTAAAACGACTAGCAGCTATTTAGGTGCTTGTACAACAAGTCATGTGCTTGTGGCAGCTACTAGCACACAGATACTGGTCTATGTGAACACTCCATTGGGCGTATTGACGCCTCCAACGAAACCTTTGCACGAATTTTTGTAAGTTTCAAAGTCGACTAGACTAGCAGCTATTTAGGTGCTAGTACAGCTATTACGTGTGAACACTCCATTGGGCGTATTGACGCCTCCAATGCACGAGTTGAAGTCGTAATTAGAATTAGCCCCCGAGAGGTGCTTGTTTTTAATTACTCATCTAATAGCGGGAAACATGTATGCTAATGGCTTTAATGTAAGGATTTTATCAAACACTAGACAGGTATAGTGCTTTTTACTAAGAAAGTCTCGTGGATAATGAGTGGATATTCCGTTACACTTTTATTTATTTTTTGGTTACAGGAAGACTACAGCAGCGTCCCTTGAGGGTCTCCTTTCGTGAAAGTAATAAGCTTGCTTGACGAGTCTCTGATTCTTTCTTGGTCACCATGTATTATTAGGTCAGTGACCAGGTTGGCCCTGAAAAGGGCTGATGACCGTCGGTGTAGTGAAAGGGTTAAAGTGTGCCTCTTAGAGGCTCCTTTCGTGCACATGGCACATCAAATCTTTTTAGGTTCTAGGATTTTTTTTTTTATACAACTACGGTAGCAAACAAGCATATGGCCCACCTGTTGGTAAGTGGTTACCGTAGCCTATGGACGCTTGCAATACCAGAGGCATCACGCACGCGTTGGCGACCCCTTAAAAAGTTCAAAACGCCCTTTTTGAAGGACCACATACTGTAGTCCTTAGGGAAAACCTCAGCAGCGAGATCATTCTACAACCTGAGTGTTCGCGGGAGGAAGTTCCTCTGAAACCGCACGGTACGCGACCAACCCGGCTCCAGGGTACGAGGATGGATCCCCTGCCTATGGCGAGAGGTAAAAGGAAGCTGAAGGCATCATATCAAACAATTCTTCAGAACACAACCCGTTATACAGGCGGTAGAACACACATAAGGAGGCAAAGTCCCTCCTTAGGGTTAAGGGCTCAATACCGCCTGTTAGCTTGGGATCATCGACAATTCTCATAGCGCGTCTTTAAACCGAGTCAAAGGGTCCAAGCTGGTACCCAGGTGCTCCTGCCCAGAGGTGACAGCAGTACTCCATGTGGGGCCGGACTTGCGACTTGTAAAGAAGCAGTCTAAGTCAGATATACCAGTTTACTCACGATCGAAGAAAAGGTCTGCAATGTCACCGACATAGCTCTCAGAATTAGCAAGATGAAAAGGCAGTGGGCAGGCCATACTACTCGTAGCTCGCAAGACAACGGCTCGGTGGGCAGTAAAGATTCTCGAATAGCACCACGGACCAGGTGACGCAATGTTGGAATCCGATGGAACGATGACATTTTGAAGGTTTTCTAAAGGCTCAAGATCCTTCGGCATAACACTCTTTCGGGGCCTATGTTCAGCAGTAGATGTTTCTACAGGTTGATGATAATGAACTGCAACTATAGCTATAGTACCTAACCTTTTACCTCTAGGTCCAAGGTGGATAGGCATCGTCTAGAATACCAATTTTATGATCTCACAAATCGTAAAACGTTTTCCGGTAGCCCATAGACAATGGTGCCATAAACAAATCCAAACCGCATCAATAACTAAACAGGCGTTAACTGCTCAATAGGAAACAATAGGCATTGTGTTCTTGCATAGAAGCTCGATGCTCTCTTTCTTACTCAAACATTTGCGATTAAGCTGTCTTTCTCTAATGTCATGTTAATAAAAGCCTTTTTTACCTCCGCCCCGCCCTTGTGGGTAATCTACATAGGGGTGATTTTGTTATCCATTAGGTAAGTTTCGAGATGAGACTACTCCTGACTCTCCCTTGTCCTATCTTGGACGATAGGTCCAAGATAACTTACGTCGCAAAAATTGTTTGCATGAAATAAAAACAGCTTTTTGTCCAATGACTAATACTTTATTAAAAAAAAACTTAAAATGACTCGTCATTGGTCGTGCGTTAAGGGTCAGGACCCTCGGACCAAAAGACAATATGAGAATTTAAGACATTACATCCTCGGAATATGCTAATATTGAACCACAAAACTTAGTGGCGAGTTTGTGTCTGTTGGAAATGCTATTCTTTCAATTTGTAGTTCCATAGTTTTAGAGTTATAGGCATTTTTATAAGACATCACAACCAGAATCCAGGTCCCTGTGACCGTCCATATCTCCGTAATAAACGACTGTAGAGAATCCGCGAAAGGCTAATGATTTTGTAGTCGTTTTTATATGAATTTGTATTGATTTGCTTTTTTTGTAAAAATAAGGAGACAATTAAAGTTAAAAAAATACGTTTTTTGTTATTTTTCGCAATTTTGTTTTCATTCTGTTGATAGAAATTATAGAATAGGGAGCCTATTCTATAATTTCTTCGGCATATTGTACTAGTTACGGACCACGTTGTAGTGGCTTTAAAATCTATCTATATAACTGCAAGCAGATTTGAACCCACGGCCTCTGAAAAAAGAAAGTTGCAATCTTTTCGATGCCTTTCCGAACATAGTGAAAAGATCCCTATATCTCTTTGCTAAGCATGTCAAGACAACAGTGATACAGTTGTACAGTCGGAGCGACAAATTGTAGCCCATTAGGAACTGTCACAGAAACTTCAAATTAATATGGGAACGCGATTGACACTTGAAGAATGTAGAGTGACCATGCGTTATTTGTGACGGATCCGGAATTAAAATGTTAATCATCGTGAACTTTCTGCAAGACGATATTGTTTTTTACCGCTAATCGGAGTAAAACACATTGGTTCAAATGTGAGCTTCGAATTATGAAATTTCGAGCGCAGCCATTATATAAAATATTAGGATACAAGTGGCTGCCTGTGGCTTCGTTCGCCAGGATAAAAAGTAGCTGATGCCCTTCCTCAGAGTTTAAGCAATCTCTATATAAATTTCATCAAAATCTGTTCAGTCTATAGCCGTGAAAAGGTAAATAACAGACAGTACGAAAGTAACTCTATCTCTTAGACCCAATTTCGCGTTTTTATTAAGTCCCTAGGTATTAGTGTGAGTCAATCCTCACTACTTACGAACTAATGTGCACACTAACAATCGTGAGGCCGAGGTGTTCTCACGGCCAGTTACACAAATAGCTTAATTCAACTTTAATGAGCCCCTCGCGTGAAAAGAATTGATTTGACAGATTGACTTTCTTAAATTTCGGCTTTTTCTGACAGCATTTTACATGCTAATATCTGCCATTAGGGGCTTTTATATCTAACGGAATTTGAATGATCTTTTTCCAGGGAAAATAAATGGTATTTTTATTTAGTCATCATTTTACCTTTTATAAAGTTTTCCTTTCTGCTTTTCTATGCTGCATCTGGAAAAAAACATGTCTACCAAACGACAAATATTAAGTGATGTCTAGAGGATCCACCCGCTTGAATTTCGAACACGAATTTTCTAATATTCTTGTGCCTGTTGAATGAACAAAGTTACTGACCGGTTAACTTATGTTACAGTCTACTGAGAGGCGGTGCACGTCGCCGAAGACCAGCCGGAAGCTACCAGAATTTAAAAAAAAATGGTAAATTACTCTGTTCAATGATTGATATTATCGAAATTAATTTAAAAAATTACCTATGTTCGTCTGGTTACTAGACCCTAGTACATACTGAAAGCATAATATCATTAACATGAAAGGGTTAGACGCAAAACATGTGTGTGACAAACAATAATTGCGCAAATAAACTTAAGTTTTTAGTCGCTTTTTTATTCATAAATAAATATAAGTACCAACCTTTTTAAGAGTGACTTCTAATGTAATTTTGCTCTTAGAGGGAGATGAATAGTAGCGTGTAGCGCAAAATATTTTTTCCTCGGTCAATTTGAATGCCGCGTTTAACTCGGGATTCTGTTCTAGAATCCTTCGCGGTGCCCTTGTCGTAAAATATTATTCTTCTCCCTTGCGGTACAAGCAAATTGTGAGGTAAAAAGTCCTAGGTAGGTAGGTAGGTACCTTTATATTTTATAAAGGTTCGAACAGGAGCTGCGATTTCCCGAATTTTTCAAAATGGCTGACTTGTATTGCTTTGCCATCCATCCATCTACTGTTAGGTACAATAAGCAAGAACTCCTCTCATATTCCTAGGACATCTTGTTCCTAGCTGATTGTCAGTCAGTAACGCAAGTTTTATACTAAGTAGGCATACATTAAAAGATAATAAAATGCTACTCAAAATCTACCAAAGTATTCAGTAATACGTTTTTAATCACTTGACGCCTGCGCTCTCCACATACCGGCACCGGACGAGATTGAGTCATTACTTGATTACTGTTTTTGCCGTAACATGGATTGATGAGACAAGTTTTACTAATAAGACGGTTGGTTGTGTTGTTTAAATGAAATAAGTGTTGTTTAAAGTCAGCTATAGAATATAAATTGCCTGGCCTCATAGCTCAGTTGGTAGTAACCCTGCCTTCTGCGCTAGAGGTTGCGGGTTCGATTCCGGCACTGGACAACATTTGTGTGATTAAAACTGATGTTTGTTCTTGGTCTGGGTGTTAAATATTTATCTATTATGTATATCAGTCTCTGGTACCCATAGTACAGGCTATGCCTAGTTTGGAATCAGTTGACAGTGTGTGATATGTCCGTTTTTTTTAATTCTTATACTTTAATAAGGACTTCGAGTCACTTTGTGAATATGCCAGCCCTGTTACAACTTGCATTTATAACTCTTACTTAGTTACTTACTATATTAAAAACTAATTTAAAAAGTGTTATAGCCGCATCGACCAGATAAGATAACGGGGCAGATAAGACACTTTCAAGTACGGCCAACATCCAAAAAATTTACATCATACTGGTTCCGCATATAGGTAACATCTTAGAGACTGGCTCCTGTCACATTCCACCAGAAGATGGTGGACGTCTTCTATAACTCCGCATTTGGGGGAGTCAGCAATTTTCATAAGGTGTTTAATTTAAACTTATCAAGTGGTATATGTCCAGAGCGCAGTCTGTGGGCTATCACAATCAGATATCTTTTAAGTGTAGTATTTACAAACCATGGCATTCGAGGAGGTTCACTTTGTAGTTGTTTATACCAAATTCCTTTGTTCTCTGAAATATAACAATGATGCATTTTCCATTTCTCAATGTTGTATTTATATTTTAACAACACCTCTGTATGTTCGGCTATAATATAAGTTTCTAAACCTATTGAAATAGCCTCCTTTGCCAACCTATCGACCTCCTCGTTGCCCTGAACACCAACTTGAGAAGGAACCCATTGCAATCTCAGATCCATACCACTGTTTGACAGAAATAACACTTTCTTCAGAATACCAAACGCTACAGAAGGACCTCGAGCTCGTCCGGAATATTAAAAAAAAAACTTTTCTTCCAGACTTTCAGCGTGGCGGGTTTGACCCTATTTGCTTATATAATTTTTAGCTCTTCTATTATTATTTAGTTATATACAGACTAACTAAAAATAAAAAATAGATGACCTAGTAAGGTGACTTATATATTATTCTAGATACTTATTTATAGTTTATTATCTGACCACCTTAAATTCTATTACATACTTTGCACCAATAACATAGGCTTAGTTAAATTCATAAAACTGACTGTGTAATAAAATCGGGATGAAACTCATTGGTTCGAATGTGAGCTTCGAATTTTCAAATTTGGAACGCGCGGCCATCTTCCAAATTGCTGCTATAAAAGCGATAATTGTATCAGCTCATTGGCCGATAGCTAACTGAAACCAAGTGTTAAAGCTGACTTTTTATTAAAGTATTATGTAGTAAACGTTTTATTGTGTTCTGTTATATGGAAAAACATTTGAGCAGCTATAAAAATTAATTCAATTGCTACCTACCTACATCAGTTGAATAAAACGCTTGTCTTTTTTACGAACGCGGACCAAGAAAATATTTAGGTTTAATTATTTAAATACTACTGATCTACATCTAAAAACGAGTGAGAATACGGCTAACTATTATAAATATAATATTAATATGGAGTCATCACAACAAAAACAAGCGAACTAACAGTTCCCAGTTTAAAAATACAATAAATAACACTGGCCACGAGCTCATTTCAAAGGTGAAAAGGTTCGAAAAAAATGAAGCGTTCGAAATTTAATTTATTCAAAATTGAAACGTCACGGGGCACAAAGGCGCGGCACACAATGGCGACGAGACCGCGGCGCGCGGCGAGTGTTAACACGAAAATTAAATGCTGATATCACAATTAATCAAGGGTCCATATTAATAATTGGCTATTCACTACGTGAGGTGTCAAATTATATTGCTCAATTAACCGCTCACAGGATAGAATAGGGCGTTTGTAAAACAACTTGTTTTCTATTTTGATTTATGCTAGAGCACTGCATGCTTCACTCACAAAAATCGAACAGATGAATTTTATTTTTTATTTATTTATTTTATTCCATTTACTTACACCAAAAAAAAGCGTCTTAGAGAAATCGAACATATAGCTAACCATTTAAATGACTCTTACAAGGATAATTTATAACACAATTTATTAAAACTTGAAGAATTTGATCATGGCTTAAAATCAAAGCAGAAAATGGAATACATTATGTAGTAAAAATACAGCTAAGAAATGATAGTTTTGCCTAAGATGCCATAGACAGCCAAAATGAGAAAAAAATTACTTACAAAAGTGTCAACAAAAAATATTTAACTACCTACCTACCTCAATTTTTATTACATTTACAAGGATCTGAAAGCTGATTTTCCAATCAAAACAGGATTAAAATAACTGTTTGGACAAGTTATTCATAACATTGTAAACATGAACCTAATCATAAATCACACGAGAGGTAAATGTCGTTAATTCGAATGAAAAGGATTACGTACAGCGCTAATCTTTTGAAATCGTAACAACTCTCCACTTTTTCTGTTTTCGAATAACAAATTCATAAATCAATGTCCCATTAAGGAATAGCCTGCTACTTTCCACTTCAAAAAACACTGTGCTTAGAAAATCTTATGGTTCAGGTGAAGTGAAATAAAATGATTGCGTGTATCGTGATTTTACGGCTTTGCGCCAAAAGGTCCCTTGAAGTTTTAGTAAAATAGCCCTCATCATATCTTACTAAAACTGAACTTGACTTGACCATGACTTAAAAATGTAGTGTATAGTTTTTATAAAAATAACATAGGTAATAAAAAATGCTAAGGCCTAAGATGCTATAGCCAGACCGAATGTGAAAAATATAAAAACATCTTATGGGTATGGCATCTTATATGTACCTATAATTTTATCCATTTTCCAAAAAGAACAAGGTGGATGTAGATACATTTTTTAGTTTTCTATGGAAGATAATATTGAATGTACTACACTATTTTACATTGTATCTACAGTAGCCTGCAGGTGTAGGTACACATTTCATAACATTTCAAAATGATCCACCATACAAGGTGATCGATAATATGTATGCTATCGCGCAAGGGGCTTATAGGAACCCACAACAGGTAGCTAACCTTTGTATTTCCTACTCCTAGGACTTAGTGGAAACACCCGCGACTCTGTTCGCCAGAAGTTTTTCAATTTTTATATAAACTTTAACCGCAGCTGCAACTCCTTAGGGTTTGAGTTTCGGCCTTTCTTAGTATATGAACCATCTGTTATCGCCATATTCTGCACATAGGTAAGTAGGTAACTCAAACCTTCGCAACTTTGCTAAATTATATACTTCCTAAATTGTGGCAGTAATAGGTTCCAAATACCTTCCTTCCTACTCATCCCTGCAGCGCCTACCATATGTCGGCGAGACAGCGATAGAAAGCTGCCGGAAGAAGATTGACCAGAACGGTCGCCATTTTTGGAAGGACATTCAAGTTCGTCTAACCGCTCGCCGTGAAAACATCTCCCGGAGATAATCTTACTGGATTTAGTCATATATCCAGGATTTCGGGTCCATATTTCATGTTACTTTCACCTAGTTCAAGTGTTCATCGAATTTAAGTGCTGTAAAGGAAATACGGTCTGTTTCAATCTGTGAAACCACGCTGGCTTGCCGCGTGGTTAACCTGCGCAGTGAGGACATTCGTAGCCCTAACGGAAGAAGGGGTTATCCAGGCGATTCCAGACCTGCAGAAAGGTAAGGCGCTGCCTCTTATGTCCAAAAGCATTCCTATATTTTCCCATTCCGCATAATAGCCTCCTTGAAGTCGATGACCTGCCACGTTTATTACAGTCCACAAACCGCCGATTCTCATAGCCAATAGCTTTGAATCACCGCTCCAGGCTTTTAGAAGCCTGGAAGAGCTGTCTAGACAGTTCTATACCTCCTTGGTAATTCCCCGCATTTATCCCACACAGTGTTAGCGCTAAAAGTTTCCCCTAAGCTCTTGGCGCTTCCACCATCAACGTTCCTATATTAAAGTAACGGTTTTTTTTTGTTATTCCTAGAGAACAATAATTATTATACTCTACATATTATTACAATCTAGCCAAGTAGGCTAATGAGTAATTTGACTTTGACATAGTTTTATAAAGTAAATTATAACTAAGAATGTGTCCAATAGCACTTTTCTTACAGTTTCTATTTAAGGGGAAGACACTTTGTTATTGTGTTCTTTATAAGTAGTCACTATCACTTACACTACATACATTTCACAATTTTTTTATTTTTTTTAAAGTAACGGATGTAAGTAAGTAAATTACAATATATAGCTACGATAATGTTGTTTGTCAAAAAAAACCAAGTAGGTTCAATGTTTTTCTGACTAAAAACGTATATCCGATGCCTACTTTAATATAGGAATCGGGTATAAAACGACATCGGTGGCGGAATCGATTCCCACTGCGGGACAAATGTTTGTACGATCTGCAAATATCGGGTCTGCGGGCCGTGATTGGAAGCGGCTCCCAGACACCGCCGCATTCAGGGATACTGAGAGAATGTTACCAACGACCCAAAGTCCTGCTTCGCTATTTTAAGGAGCTGGGCTGGCTGGGGTAGGGTTAGCATAGGAGGACAATGCACAAAACACACCACAGCGGGAAGTCAGTGCAGGTCTAACCACCCCCGGTTAGAATTAGATCTGCAAATATTTGTTTCGAGTCTGGGTGTTATGTACTATGGTACTCTTAGTTTCTATCAGGAGTATTTTTTTGTGACTTTTTGTTAACTTAATATTTTTTGTACTTCAGTCAATCAGGACTTTGATTCTTATATATAATTATTATTTAGTAAAATTATGTATGGATCGGATAGTATGAATAGAATTTGTATCGAACGCGTAAATCTAAAGGATTATGGAATGTCGTAGAACTACAATATAGCACTGGGGCGATAAAACAGGATTACCTATCTGGAGGCTTTCAACTAGAACTAGAAAGTGGTATCGATGACAATAAAACGAATATTTTAATAACAAGGCAACACATTGGAGCTTACATTTTAATCTACACACACGTCTATTTTATACTTTTAGGTAGGTAAGTATTTTAGAGATGGGCTTGGAGATATCGATAGCCATAAAAAAAGGCGCGCAAGTTAGACATCCTCATATATCTCCAGATTTAGGGCTCGTATTCAGAGACAAGACTCTAGCATTGATCTGTACTTAAATCTCGATTTGAGGCGAGATTCTAATTCTTGAACAGTACTTATGTATAGATTCAATGATCACAGTTCACCTGAGTAAATGCTTATTCTGAAACGTCAATCAGACGAAATCGGTTGAGTTAAGATTTGATTAGACATTAATCAAATGACATTTTCGTTCCGTTACACGTACTTTGATGCATATTTATACTTCACTTTATAGTTCTGTTCTATTTCCACCCTGGCTGTTTATTTTCTGCGTAAAACGGATCGAAAATTATAAATAAATCAAAATGTAAACGAGAACATTTGAGTACAGATTTGGGACTCGATTCAGCTGAGAGTAGAGGTAAGTACCGTTCTTGAATAAAAGCTATGATTGAGAAGAGATTCAATACTTAAGTAGAGTTCAGCTGATCTGTGATTAAATCTAAGTTTGAGTCGTGTCTCTGAATACGAGCTTAAGAGAATGTCTACCTTTTCTGATATTCTGATATTCTGTTTTATATCCACATTTTGCATTAATGAGTATTCCACACGTAACAGGTTGCAAGCCTATCGCTGCTTAAAAATATTGGTTTCCTCACGATGTTTTCCTTCGTAGAAGAATTAAAGTTACATAGCTCTAGAATTAGCAAGTTGAAGAGTCAGTGGGCAGGCCACATAGCTCGCAGAACCGACAACCGTTGGAGAATAAACGTTCTCGAATGGCGACCACAAACTGGTCGATGCAGTGTTGAAAGGCCGATAGACCGACGATTTGGTTGTGAAAAGTCGGGGGATGGCTCAAGACTGTTTGTCCCGGCACTCTTTGTGGGAGGCCTAAGTCAAGCAGTAGGCTTCTTCAGGCTGATGATGATGATGGTTCATGGTTTCCTTCATTTTTATAAGTTTTTTAGTATTATTTAGGAACACAATTACTAATAAACTTAGGTAGCCTAGGCTAAAATGTGGGAACGACTACGGTAAAGCCAAAAATAAAAAAAAAGGGTCATATTTTTAGGAGTCTATGTATGTATTTTTATATTATTGTATGTTCCACGACTGAACTACTGATCTAATTGTAATTAATCAGGTGATAATGTATTCGTTATTATTGTCCGGGTGACATAGGCTAATGTCTCAAGTTTAGTCGGGTTTTTGTTTAAACTTTCATCTTGTTATCGATACTTTTAGCACAGCACTATAATAGGGCTTAGACAGACGGCAATACCACATATAATTTACGACCGATATACATTTGGATTAAAGAGAAAATTATTTCATTTTGAGATCGCATAACGTTGCTAGGTAATTCAAAAGGCCTGTTATTGGTGATGTTAATTTTATTTATTTAGGCCGGTTTCTATCAAAGGACTTAACGCTTTTTACTGTTAAGAAAAAACTAGTGTTGTGTTCCTGCGGTGAGTTAGGTTGCCAGAGCTCTTTAGGGGGGGAGGGGTTCGGCAGGCAACTCATTAGCAATGCTCCAGGTGTTGCTGATGTCAATAGGCGACGGTAACCACTTACCATCAAGTATTAACACAAGAAACAAAAATAAATTGTGCATTCCAAAATTTAGATTACAAAAAGTAAATGGGTCTTTTATGGGGAATATGGTAAGATTTTATAATAAACTTCCGGTAAACGCGACGCAACTTCCTATTAGAAGATTTAAAGTGTACATAAAGAATAATCTTATTAAGAAAGCGTACTATAAACTAAATGATTATTTAAATGATAAAACCGCATGGCCTGAAGTCGCTCTGCCCCTCGACAGCTAAAATGCCATTTTGCAGTGTCTTTACAGTTTTTGCTTGCATAATATTTTAAGTATTATTTAATTATATAAGCATTAGGTACATATTTCATCAAGTGTAGCGTGTGCTGCCCTTAGATCATTTGTTGAAGCTCACATTTGTCTTCATTTTTTTCACATTTTTATAAGCTCTTATTTATTAAGGATTATAATTAGATTACTTTTCTCTTGAGCCTCACCTAGTTCGATCGGCACCACACTGAAGCTTTAAATTCCATTTTGTGAAAAAGGATCATCGAAAAAAATGATAGGCACCAAGCCGTGTTTGTTGCCTGATTCTTCTAGGCTTGGTCGCGAGGAACAGGCATAGCTTCACCTAGTTTCTAAGACGTTTCAAAGTGATCCTAGTGATTTTATTGAAATAAATGCCTTTTGACTTTGACTTTGACTTTGACATCAGGTGGGCCGTAAGCCTGTATGCCTATATATATATATATAAATATTTTATGAGATTATGAGTTTTAGTTTTTTCGCACCTACGCTTCTGGATCAATCAAGGTTCCGTATTGACGTGCTAGAGTCGATTAATTAGCTAAAAGCCTAATTAAATTAAAACACTTTATAAAACCTTTGACTGGCCTCATAGCTCAGTTGGTAGTAACTCTGCCTTCTGCGCTAGAGGTCGCGGGTTCGATTCCCGCACTGGACAAACATTTGTGATGTGACACAGATGTTATACGGAGGCAAACAGGCTTACGGTACTCCTGATACTACGGAAGTGGTGACCGTCGCCTATTGACATCAGCAACACATGGAGCATTGCTAATGCGTTGCCTGCCGAACCCCTCCCCCCTAAGGGGCTAGTTTGGGATCAGTTGACCATGTGTGATATTATGTCCGAAATTTATATTAATATTAAAAATAACCTTAGGTTGTATTCTTAACCTATTACAGTTGTTATGTTAAGCCATACCTGCACCGTGATATCAGAAAAAAACAGTGACACGACAAGAAGGAGGAGGTAGGGCACAGCGAGATTTTCTCGTTACGAATTGGAGCAGCCCGCCTGGAGAGGTACCTCCGCCTCACAGAAGATCGCAGCCAAATAACATTATTTGTTTCAAATAGTGTTGTGTTCCTGCAATGAGTAAGGTTGCGAGAGCTCTTTAGACGGGGTTAGGGGTCGGCAACGCGTGCGTGATGCCTCTGATATGGCTCATAGGCTACGGTAACCGCTTACCAACAGGTGGGCTGTATGCTTGTTTGCCAACTAAGTTGTATAAAAAAAAAAGAAGAAGAACTGTTGTACCTGTCTGATGCCGATTCTCCTCGCGACCAAACAACAACAACTCAAACGGTAACTCGTACTCCTGAGACCCAAGATACAGGCTTACGCCTAGTTTGGGCCTCGACGACAACTCAAAACTTGGTCTATGAAAACACTGTCTTGTAAAACCTACCAATTATCATGTGTATCATTTTGGCAATAAAAAAATATCTTTACCAAGTCGAGACTTGGTCGCGAGGGACAGGCGTAGCTTCGCCTAGTTTATAAGATTTTTCAAAGTAAACCTAGTAGATTTTATTGAAATAAACACCTTTTGACTTTACAAAATATTTGTTTTTTTAGGTTACATAGGGACAATATATTCCAACTAGGTTATGTATTAAATTGTAAAAGGATTGTTAAAAAAATAACTAGGCAGCGGTTTCTTCCAGTGGCCCATCAGTTTCTAGACAAGTGACGCTGTGTTGGAAGGGCCCCCACCGATGAACCGACGAAGTTGTGAAGTTGGGGGATGTCGGTGGATGGAAAGACCGTTAGTCGTGGCACTCTTTGGTGCGGATGTTAGTAGTCCTGTAAGTTCTTTTCCCGACAAAATAAATAAAAATCCTTATTTTCATATTCCCGTAACATACCTTATTACGAAAAAATATATAAAGATGTTATTCGAATTAGAAGTAAACAAAACTTTTTGCGCCATTATCCATTTCAAAAATACTGTTGAACCTTTTATACTTAATTTAATTTATAATAACAATATTTTATCATACTTTATCGTCATCATGACTGTTCTAAAGGCAGTTTTGTTTTCAAGCGTGACAGGCAATTAGATGTGTTAACGAAATATTATAAATAAAAAACTATGGATTGGATAAAAACTATGACCATCTGTTGCTTGTTCCGTTAATATCTAGGCTCTGATGAATCGCTTCATCATCATCAGCCTGTAGAAGTCCACTGCTGGACATAGGCCTCCCCTAAAGAGTTCCACGACGAACGGTCTTGAGCCTTCTCCATCCACCGACTTCCCGCAACCTTCACAATGTCGTCGGTCCATCGGGTGGGGGGCCTTCCAACACTGCGTCGCCCGGTTCGTGGTCGCCATTCGAGAACCTTTACTCCCCAACGGTTATCGGTTCTGCGAGCTATATGGCCTGCCCACTGCCACTTCAACTTGCTAATTCTGAGAGCTATGTCGGTAACCTTGGTTCTTCTACGAATTAATTGATGAATCGCTTAGTCGCAAAGAATAGGCGTAAATTGATTTAGGACGAAGCTAAGGCTCAGCGCAAACGAGCCACTGGCCATAGCCACAAGTGGCCAATGGACTATAGGTACTTTACATACGAAGTATGTAGCCAGTGCCGATCACACGTGTGCTGCGAGTCCTTACAAAATGTACTAGAAGTGTAGTCCGCAGCTCGTAGCGTGGCTGTCGCGAGTGGCTCGTGTGCGAGTAGCCTAAGTCAATTTAAATGAATTAATAGGTAAAGAATTGACAAGTTGAAGTGGCGTGGGCAGCTCGCAGAACCGACAGCCGTTGGGAAATTAAGGTTCTCGAAGTTAAAGTTATCTAATAAGTGTAAAGGAAGTGACAAACTTATATTTTGCGGTCAGCCTCGTAGTTAATTCTATGATTTTGACCGAAAATATAACTTTGTCACGTAATATTTCCACAAAGATAAGAATGTCTTATGTTAAATCTGAGATAAGTATCTATCAGGAGTCTACAGAAGCGTTCGAACGTTTTATTGATCAAAGTGTTTTACAGACTAGAGTTATCTTTATTGCCTGTTTGCGTGTTCGTCCACAATCGATGCTACTGTTATATTACCTTAACCGATTTCTAAATTAAAAGATACGTGGATAATAGGTAATTAGTGAGAGAAAGATCATATATTTGTGGGTAAAGCCTTATTTAATACTAGCTTCCACCCGCGGCTCCGCTCGCCGAGATACTGAGTTACATTCTTAATAATATTAATGGGATAAAATACAATTCAATTATTGTGCACGAAAGGGGCCTCTAAGAGTCGCACTTTAATCCTTTCACTACACTGATTCTTTCACAGACGATCCTAAGCTGTTTTCAAATAAATTCTATCCAAATGATACCCAAATAGTTCATAGTTCATTTATTCGTAACAAAGGGTGTAGGTCACATCATTATTGGTAATAAACCTAGATGTTTCTATATTTTAGAAGCAGGCACACAATTATCAACATAAAAAATTCAAAAATAGTCATTAATACATAATTAATAATAATAAAAATCATTTACATACAATGTTTATTTCTAATTCTAAGGACTAAATCAATATTTGCGAAATATTAATATGTTCTAGGTACTATTAGGTATTTATTCGTTCGGCAAGCACCAAATTAAAGTTAGGTAAAATATTTTTTTATTTAAAAATTACTTTATCATTAGACAATAATGTGAGAGCGTGAGATTAAAAAAATATATATAAATCGTTGTGTCGGGACATCGGAATCACGGGAACATCGATAACGATATTAATTAATTGAATATTCGATAGCCTCATTATGAATTTTAACGCGTAGCGCTAATGAGCACGATAGCGATTTGTCTTCGTTATTTGACAACTACGGTTAAGCTAGAAGCATTTTTAAGGACGCGACTTTTAAACGCGATTTTACACACATTTTAACAACAGTTCCACATAGACATTGACGACATTTTATACCTAAATCTATTTAATAAATATAAAATTGAAAATATGTTTGTTTGTTGGTTGGTTTGTCTTTCAATCCTGGTAATTTTAAAAGTAACAGCAGTATAATAACAGTAATTTAAAAAGTATAATTATAGTAACAACAGGTCGTTATGAAAAACATTCACTATAGAAATCACCAAAGATGAGTGGAAAAGAGAAAAGGGTCGTTGGCAGTTGGTGTTTGATACGCGACAGAGTATTACTAGCCTCGTCCTAAAGTCACGTCTTAGAATAATTGGATTTAAAAAATATAATTAAATTGAATAATATAATGTGATTTACTGTAAATTAAACGGAGAAAATATGCGCCTGATTGGTATTAGGTCACCATTGAGGGAAATGATTCTATCAACGGATTCATCTGCATTAATTTATTTAATTACCAACTCGTTTTTGAATTACAAAGTTTTTGTAGTAAAATCGTTGATTGAAAACAGATAAAATTAGATTCTCAATCTGCTGTGAATCTTAAGAATGTTCATTGGTGCATGAGAAAATATTTAAATTAGGTAAAATTCGATGAAGTCTTGCGTTTCTCTGGTTCAAGTATAGATTTTAAAACAATTTTATTGAAAACATAGTCTGAAATAGTTTTTAGTTTAGTTATTAGTGAAATAGTTTTGCTTGAATCTTAAACCAGTTTGATTATATTTTCAAAATACGAACTTAAGCCGTGTTTAAGCGGCATGCGAAATGTCCTTGATATGTCATTTTAATTCGTTTCAAAGAGAGCCTTAGTAACTTTTCTCACTGGCCTCATAGCTCAGTTGGTAGTAACTCTGCCTTCTGCGCTAGAGGTCGCGGGTTCGATTCCCGCACTGGACAAACATTTGTGACTAACACAGATGTTTGTTCTGTGTCTGGGTGTTAAATATATCTATTATGTATATCAGTCTCTGGTACTCATAGTACAGGCTTTGCCTAGTTTGTGATCAGTTGACCGTATGAATATGTCCGGAATATATATATTTTTTATTTTTTTCTAAAGAAAGTCAATTTTGAGTTTGACATGTGAGGGTGCTCAACGATATCGCAAGTTCTTAAAAGTCAAACATATAATTTACTTTATTTAATAGAAATAAGGATCATTTTCAAATAAATTTTAGATCACATATCGCACGCCGTCTGAACACGGCTTTAGACTTTCTAAAGTTAACTGAGATTCGTTTACACGATCTTTCGTAACAAGCATACTATCCCGAAAGTGTATTTTTCTATCAAAAAAAGAAAAACTATTAACAAAAAAAACCACCGATCTTTTACCCGATCTTTTCCAAATCAGCTGTTTTTGTTCGTTTTATAATTTCTATATAATGAATTATTAAACGTACGCTAAACAATTGATTTTGCACCGATTTGATCACAAGCAGATGATTTTTGCATAGTGTTTTTCAATGTAAAATTTAGAATTCCCGAAAGTCATAAAAAAACTTTATTGCCAATTGAGTGTAGAATAATCCCCTTTCAGTATATCAACTTGTAGTTTTTTAATAATAATCTACGTGAAACCATCACTATCACAGAAATTCCTAGCATTGCATTCGTTCGATCATGTTACAGTTTAACAAAACATATTTGTTTAGTTACGGCTATAATTTATTACAACACTTGAATTGAATAGATCAGTATTAATTCGAACAAGATTATAACTTGTCCAAGATTTGGTTATTGGCTATATATCTCGGCTGTCTCGGCCGACAATAATTTAAAGCTTATGAATTAACATATTTAAATATTTTAACACTTTATTGATTGTCGTTTTATTTATTTTCTGATTTATAAACTAGAGTTACCGAGATAGCTTTCAGAATTGGCTAGTTGAAGTGGCAGCGGACCGGCCATATAGCCCGCAGAACCGACAACCGTGGGGAATAAAGGTTCTCGTATGGCGACCACGAACCGGACGACGCAGGGTTGGAAGGCCCCCCACCCGATGAACGGAAAACATTGTGAAGGTTTCGGGAAGTTAGTGGACTGAGAAGGCTCAAGACCTTCATCATGACACCTATGGGAGGCCTATGTCCAGCAGTGGACGTTATCAGGCTGATGATGAGTGCTACGATGAACGGGCTTCAGCCTTCTCCATCCACCGACTTCCCGCAAAGTTTACGATGTCTTCGGTTCATCGGGCCTTCCAACACTGCGTCGTCCGGTTCGTGGTTTCCATTCGAGAACCTTTATTCCCCAACGGTTGTCGGTTCTGCGAGCTATATGGCCTGCCCACTGCCACTTCAACTTGCTAATTCTGAGAGCATTGACATATTGAAAAAACGGATAAGGCCAAATCCGAGAACACCTAACCTGCCATTACCTACGTTTGTTCGTTAAGCCTTCATATAATTATGAGTCTCACTAAAACACATAAATCATAATAATTTAATGCGTGCCTTTCTCGCGCCGCTTACAAACGATTTTAGAGTTCCGTGGCTACGAACGAAAAACCTAGCTTGTGAAAATGACGTCACAGATGGACAAAAACGAAGTTAATATGAACGAAGCGGTATGATTGAAATTATACCAAATAGAGATTACAGTTTTAAAGCGTTATAGTTTTTAGGCTTGTATCTAGAATTAGGAATCTTAGGGGAATTTAATGAGGATATTAATAAAAAAACAAATTTGTCAACAATTGCTGTTATCCTCTGCCAATTCGTTTACTATTTTTAGCAAACAAATTAGCTTATTTAATTACTGCCTTTGGTAGAGATTATTTATTTCTCCTTCAGTAAAATTGTAAGTTTAACATTCGTGGGATTTTAGTGTCTTTATTTTAGACAACAACGAACCAATAGACTGACGTAATGTTTTGCACAGATGTACAATATAGTTAAAGAGTTGGAGAGTGACATAGGCTACTTTTTATCCAGGTAGGTATCATGCAAGCAAAGCTGAGGTGTTAGTTAGTAAAATATGTTCATAGATACAACCTGGAGCTAGCAACCTGTCACGTACGGAATACTCATAACTGCAAAATGTGGGCATATGTCAAATGTTTAGACGTGCCTCTGACTTACCTTAGAATTCTTCAGGGATCTGATCGTGCTTGGCAATAAAAGTCGGGACCCTATTTTTTTATAATTGACAATTGCTGTCATGTACTAAGCGTAACGCTATAGTGCTCGAGCTACTGAACTTATTATCTTTGGTTCCCACTCGCGCATAGCCGTTTTTATTTCCTGAGTTACGACCGTGTTCGCATCTGCTCTTCTCCCATTTTACCGAACCCGAAACACGATTGACAGCTAAATAAGAACGGACTGAGTATTATTTGCGTGAAAGCCTGTGTTTATTGTGTATTTATGACGATTTTAGTTATTTCTTTATTTTCAGCTTCGGCCCCGGTCGACGGCCATCTACCCCTGTCTCTTATTATTTTTTGTCAGACTGCGGTGTCGATTTTTTGTTGCATTCTCCTAAGCTAACTTAATTCATCAACATCATTTAAGCCGTAGAACGTCGACTGCTGAACACTAGCCTCCCCCATAGATTGATTTCCAGAAACAATTATTTGGGGGGTGGGGAAATGGCTCATACTCACCACGCAGGGCATGCGGGTTGGTGAGCGCAGTTATAGACACTCACTGCCCATCCCCTAGCTTTTTTCCCCTTAGTCGCGTCTTACATAATCCACGGGTAGAAATGGAGGGGCCTTATCTTCAGCCGGGGCCACCACGGCACTATCTTATTTGTCAGTACTAAAACTATAGCTTGTTTGCCACCTTTTGTATATAATAAAAATAGCCATCATTGTTATATCAAAGTACCGGCCTAGTGGGAGGTACCTCAACTTTCGATCAGTAGGCCGTAGGTTCAATTCCCTGTTGTACACTAATTCGTTTTTCTATTAGAAAAAAATAAATCCGCATTAACACGTGCTTGAAATGGAACCCGCGCGGAAACTCGCGGCTTAGTCAGCTCCACACGTACTGACCATGTCTTTCATGTGTTTTGGAAAAAATGGAGTAGGTAAAAAAAAATAAAAAAAAAATAAAAAAATTAATCGTAAGAGGCGACTAAGGAAAAAATAAAATAAAATAAAAATTAAAATTATGTTTAAATTGATATGTTTAGATGTTAAGTGCATTTATATTCCTTGCTTATAACATCGCTTTGGCTTTGCTGTTATGGTGTTATAAATATAAATAAAAATAAAAAAATGTGGATAAGCTTTACTAGGCTGAGAGGATGGTATAGGTTTTTTTTTTTTTTTTTTTTATACAACTAAGCTGGCAAACAAGCATGCGGCCCACCTGTTGGTAAGCGGTTACCGTAGCCTATGAGCGATTGCAATACCAGAGGCTTCACGCACGCGTTGCCGACCCCGAACCCCCCACCCCTAAAGAGCTCTGGCAACCTTACTCACCGCAGGAACACAACACTATTTGAAACAAGTAATGTTATTTGGCTGCGATCTTCTGTAAGGCGGAGGTGCTGGGCAAGCCTACTCTATCTAAACATGTCCCAGGCACTACAGCGTCCTGTAAGTGAGTAAAAAGTTCCACCTGACGCTGTATAAATCATCTAAAATAGATGTAATAAGGCCTTAATTACCTATAACTAAATTATTTGTTGGTTATGTAGGTATCTATTAAAGTTGTATTCTTATGAAAGTCTACAAGAAAACCAATCTAAACATTACTACAGATCACACCAAATTATATGTAAATGCACACACATACTAAATAAAATGTGATAATAATAACCTTCTTGTCAATCCGATTCGCCACGCTACAATCACGCTGGCAGTACCGCAACACCAAACTAAAACCCACTTTACACATAAGTTTTTAAAACTTAATTTTCAACAAAGCTTTCCAAACCATTCAAGAAGGAAATGTAGTGCTTATTTCTATAGACGTAAGGTTGAAATCATGTTTCACGAAGAAAGCTAAGATAGAAATCTCGTGGCGAGCCGGTGACCGCGCGTCGTAATGACGTTGTCGGCGAAGAAGTCATTATTCATTTTTTTAATACAGTGTTTTGTTGAAACGACATTTCCACTAGTGTAATCACGATTTGTACAGGCAATATATCAAGGTAATAAAAGCCACATTATGAACGCAGTACACCTAGAATGCAGTGATTCATGTCCATGAGAGACTGCTCTATCTTTTAACCACGGAGACACATGCGATAGTTTGGTAGTCAAGTTAATACTACTAGAATCTTTATATGGCCTTTTGATGGATATTTTGTTCCTGTGCTGGGCAAATTTTGCTCTCTCAAAGGACAAAAAATGAATTTTGGTTGATTGAATACTACTTCTTAAATAAGGAGAGGTTTGCTTTAGCCCCTAGTACCAGTTTCTATCATTAATGAGATATTTGCCATGTCATTTGTAACGGAGCTTGTGTTACACGCTCTACCTACGAATGGTAGAGCGTTATATTGAGAATTGCTTTACTGGTTCATACCTATACTAGTTTATTGGTTGGTAACTGTTGATGGTTTTCAATTTGATGTCTTCATCGTGTTGTTTATACGATCACTCAATCAGTGAGCCGATGTCATGGCGAGAAGTTGACGACCAAATTATGACCACAAATGAGCCGAAACGTTTTTTTTAAGTTATTAACATATGAATCCGGGTAGATTTAAATGTCATTAAACCAACAAACATGTAAAATTATCGTTTATAGCTTTACTGTCATTTTAAATTCCGAATGCGGCGGCCATATTTATTTCCGGAGCAGGAAAAAAAATTAAAACCATTTTTGTAGAATAAACAATGCTATTCATAATATGTACACCATCCCGAAAGGAGGTTATTCTATCAACAAAAACAAAGCATATTAAGGCCAAAAACTTCAGTATTTTTAATATTTTTATTTGGAATTTGTGGTAAGTATCTGGCCGTGGTGGCTTCGGCTGAAGAATATGCCCTTCCATACCTACTTATCCGCGGATGTCGTAAGAGGCGACTAAGGGAAAAAAGCTAGATGATGGGCAGCAGCGTCCCTCATTTTAACAACGATAGCTCTAACTGCGCTCGCCAACCCACTTGCCCAGCGTGGTGAGTATGGGCAAATCCCCCCACATGATAAGGAATTTGCTCTGTCTGTGGGGGAGGCCATGTTCAGCAGAGGACGTCGTACGGCTGAAATGATTATGGTAAGTATCTTACATACCTTATCTACTAAAAGTTCGTACGAGAAGTTCGGAATCAAGACTGCTACCTAAAACAGCAGATTCATTGTGCTCGGAATGATTCGACCCCAAAACAGCAGATTTTTGCATAGTGTTTTTACAATGAATAATGTCGTATTTACTAAAATCGTAGAACAAACACTATTGCCATTTGGGTGTAGAAAAAGCCCTTTTCGGAATAGTATATAATAAATTACATAGTAGAATGTCTGAAAGACATTTAGGATTTAATGGGAAAATTGTAAAACCGACTGCAACTTTTTAGGGCGAAATTGGAATAAAAAATATATTTCTCACCATGATTAAAGACCAGACGCGTACAAAATATTGTTTTACATCGCTGTCGAACATCATAGAATCGTGCGTGCGAAATCTCCTTTTCATTTCGCAAAAAAAAAGTTTACTCACAATACATACTTACAATGTAAGCGAACCGCAACAAATAATAGTTTCCGACTGTACATGTGAGTTACGGCAACATACTTCAGTACGGACCATCTTATTATGACACCTGTCCGACCTTTTTTGTTTGATTTTAGTCCTTATTGCTTAGAGAATATGTGTGATAGGTTTTGTGTGTGGGGTTTGTTGTATGATGGTATGGACAAGCTGCTCAGCTGAAATAGCGCCAATGATGGCTCAATCAATGGAGGCGGTGGGTGTTTAGACATGTCGTCGAGAAAACAATTTGCCTTACAATGTACGGAACATTCCGCCGGGCCCTTTCTTGCTTTTTATTGCGATTGTACTTTCAGGAGGGTGAAGACATGTTTTTCTCAATTATTTCTATGCTGTTTTGTTTTAAACTTTATTAGGTGCAATATACGTAGGTATATTTCGGCTTTAAACCTTCATACAAACGTTTTGAAACGTGCAAAGCACGTAGCGAACTCTTCTAAATATCGCGTAATTTTTATAAAGAAAATACAGACGGTATTCTATATACAGACATAAGGTATTTTCTCCCACATGATAGAAGTCGCTCTGGATATCTGTGGGGGAGGCCTATGTTCAGCTGTGGACATCCTACGGCTGAAATAATGAACTCATGTTTACAGGAGAAGCTCTCTTAACCGTTATACAGAAGACAGTTAATGCAGAGTCACGACCTCGAAGGCTTTATATCTTATTCATGTCAACTTTATTGCAATATTTAATGGGCTGCACTCAACTGCTTGAATCGATCGGTTGATAGTTGAAAATACTTGTACGAAGACGCGGGTGATCTAATAGTCCAAATAATTAAAAAAAACGATACTGCGCAATATCATCAATACCCTCCCTGTATTTTATGGCACTTTTTATCATTTTTGTATTAATGAGGATTTCTTCGAATTGCATCTTAGAAAAACCTTATAAGGTTTTTTAGATGTATTTAAATCATTTTTTGTACAAAATTTAAAAGAAAAAAAAATACCAGCTCTGTTATTCCTTAGCCAAGGTGATAGTGTACAAACATTTTGAAGCTAACATCTCTTTAACCCTCGGTTTCCAATTCGCGAATGCAATCCCCGAGCATTTAAACCGAACTAATATCGTACTAAAGCCATGTTTGAACGGCGTGAGATATGTCTTTTCAAATCAATTTAAAAATGATCCTTACGTATACTGAGTAAAGTAAATTTTTAGTTTGACTTTTATGGGCTAGCAGTAGTTGACGCCCTCAAATGTCAAACTCAAAATTGACTATACGTATGAAAGGATAATTTTGAAATATACTCACTTTAAACAAATTTTAAATGGCATATCGCACGATGTTTGAACACGGCATAATATTAATGTTGATCCTACTGTTGATGTTGTTGATGTTACTCTGCCCCTCGATCGCTAAGTTGTCATTTTGCAATGTCTGCACTCTTTGCCTTATATTTTAAGAATTATTTATATAAGCCATGTTCAGCAGTAGACGTTCTACGGCTAAAATTATGATCTGTCTCCAATTACGAATTAAAACATTTTCACAGCACTGCAAGTCCGTATGATGTATGTATTTACCCCAATTTAAATTAAAATATTACCCTAAATCGTATTTTTTTTTATCGCAAGGTGTCTCTGGCAACACCCGCCACATTCAGCCCAGCGGGGCGTGCTCCGCGGGGCGCCTCGTTATTAGCACCTCGAGAATCAAAGAGCACCGCTTCCACCTTCTTAGTGGGAGCTATACGCATCATCATCATCATATCAACCGTGGGACGTCCACTGCTGAGCATAGGCCTCGCATAGTCGAGAAACAAAGAATGACGCTTCCACCTTCTTAGTGGGAGCTATACGCATCATCATCATCATATCAACCGTGGGACGTCCACTGCTGAGCATAGGCCTCGCATAGTCGAGAATCAAAGAACGCCGCTTCCACCTTCTTAGTGGGAGCTATACGCATCATCATCATTATATCAACCGTGCGACGTCCACTGCTGAGCATAGGCCTCGCATAGTCGAGAATCAAAGAACGCCGCTTCCACCTTCTTAGTGGGAGCTATACGCATCATCATCATCATATCAACCGTGGGACGTCCACTGCTGAGCATAGGCCTCGCATAGTCGAGAAACAAAGAATGACGCTTCCACCTTCTTAGTGGGAGCTATACGCATCATCATCATCATATCAACCGTGGGACGTCCACTGCTGAGCATAGGCCTCGCATAGTCGAGAAACAAAGAATGACGCTTCCACCTTCTTAGTGGGAGCTATACGCATCATCATCATCATATCAACCGTGGGACGTCCACTGCTGAGCATAGGCCTCGCATAGTCGAGAATCAAAGAACGCCGCTTCCACCTTCTTAGTGGGAGCTATACGCATCATCATCATCATATCAACCGTGGGACGTCCACTGCTGAGCATAGGCCTCGCATAGTCGAGAATCAAAGAACGCCGCTTCCACCTTCTTAGTGGGAGCTATACGCATCATCATCATGATTTCAGTCATAGGACGTCCACTGCTGAACATAAGTATAGATTTTCACCGTGACCAACTGGTACAGCTAAAATAATCATTTGGGGGGGATTCGCCCATACTCGCCACGCCGGGCATACGGGTTGGCGAGCGCAGATAAAGCTTTTGTTGATATTGAAAGGTGCTGTCCATCCCCTAGCTTTTTTTCCTACCCTTTTTCCCTACCACGCACGAGCACATGGAAAGTTTTTAAGTAAATTTTTTCACTCCCTATCTGACATCAGACTGATATTATTTTCATCGGAATTGCTGACAAAGGAGATGTTTCATACTGGGTCATGTCTATGTACACTACATAGAAATATTAGATAAAAATAGGAGATTACAAGAAAAATAAAATTTCATTTATCATCATCATTTCAGCCGTTCGACGTCCGCTGCTGAACATGGGGAGGCCACAGACAGAGCAAATTCCTTATCATGTAGGGGGATTTGCCCATACTCACCACGCTGGGCATGCGGTTTGGCAAGCGCAGTTAGAGCTATCGTTGTTAAAATGAGGGACGCTGCTGCCCATCCCCTAGCTTTTTTCCCTTAGTCGCCTCTTACGACATCCGCGGATAGGTAGCAATGGAGGGGCCTATTCTGCAGCCGGAACCACCACAGCCACGCTTTACGCTTGATACGGTGGAAACCACTCAGAAGGCTTCCCTCATTCCTGCGATTTTTATCCCCATAACTTCAGCCAGTAGCTAACTCCTGACAGTACTCACTCACCTGATGCTCTAATTGCATGGCCCTGCATGCAGCCACTCAGAACCGCTTAATAAACTCCTTAGGCTTTTAAAAAAAAAACAGTTAATTTGAAAAAATCTTTTTAAAGCCTAAGGTGGCAAACTAGCATTCGCCGTAGCCTACACCGCATTTTCCCGCTAATATTTTTTCTTTTTTTTTTTAAAGATTCGAAACTCTTTTCGAAACAGTATACCTACTTGAGGATCCCCGTGTAGACAGAACAATTTATTTTTTCTAAACTGTGATAGATACGCACCTGCCTACGATGCGCCTACGCCGTTTCTTATTGGCTATTAAAATCCCGCCCAATTCACACGCACAAAGACAATGATACCATAGACACTTATAATTAATTTAATTAATGAATGATAGTCATACAATGGCAGACAATGATTAAATGAGATGTAAGTTGTAATTTGCTGTAATTTAGATCTATTTTCTTAGTTAATTGCATAATTAGTTGAAAGTTTAATTTGAATTGAGACTGTTGTTTTTGACTGTTATTAAGTAATGATTCCGGAATAAATAAAAATAATGAAAGTAAAGTTGAATAGTTTACCCAACTATGGCAAAGCCAAAAGGAATGGTTATGGATTTAGCAGTCTATGTATGTATGTATATATATATATATATGTTTGTACTAGCATGCGCCCGCATTTGGCTCGCGTGGTACCTAGATAAAAAGAAGCCTATATGCTATTCTAGGTTAAGAACTATGTCTATTCCAAGTTTAAACCAAGATAAGTCAGTTATTAGTTTAGGTTGTAGTAAACCACAAACACCTAAATGTCCGGTCCACGCAAACTTTCATATTTATAAAATTAGTAGGAATTAGTAGGAAGGATACTCGAATTAGTATTTAGTATGAAGTAAGATTTACGTATGAAAACCGTAGCGCCTAAACTGCTCATCCGATTTTGATAAATGAGGTATCAATCGATTCGATATTACTGTCCAAAGGGACATAGGCTACAATCCCAAGCGTACATATTCGGGTTTTAGTTTTTAAGCTTTTATCTTGTGTATCACGCGCGTTTATGTCTTCTGTATGTAAATATAAATTAAACTGAGGAGAACAGTAAAAAATGTGCGTGCTGACTGCGTTACACTTCTAGAATAGAAACATCCCTGGTGTCCTGGAAAGTTCTTAAGTAAATTTTTTCACTCACTATCTGACATCAGACTGACATTATTTTCATCGGAATTGCTGTGAAAGGAGATGTTTCATACTAGGTCATGTCTATGTACACTACATAGAAAAATTAGATAAAAATAGGAGATTACAAGAAAAATAAAGTTTCATTAACTATAGGCAAAAACAATGGTTCAAGAAAAAATCTTCAGATAAGTTTTTTGTTTCATTACAAAAGTAAGTTTTATCACGGAATTCGATAAGTCCACCCTATTCCGACCTCATGGTGTACAGATGCTTCAGGGCGTTCTACTCACACTTGCCTTCTTTATATCTTTTTCTAGCACCTTCAAAATACGGCTAGAAGTGCCCAGCTGAAAGGCGAACAAATCACAGGCTAATAAATAATATTGACAACGATATTGAGATATCACTAGCGAGATAGAGATATCACAATATGATGTAATGATTGGTGATTCTGAGATAGTACGCGGCACCTTATTGAATCGGACAATTGGACCGATTAGCTGGCTCTCAATATACTGTGTACGGACTATGTTATAAAGGAGAAGGCGTTAAATCGATCCGTTATTATATGTATAGATTCATCATCATCATTTCAGCCGTACGACGTCCACTGCTGAACATGGCCTCCCCCACAGACAGAGCGAATGCCTCATCATGTGGGGGGATTTGCCCATACTCACCACGCTGGGCATGCGGGTTGGCGAGCGCAGTTAGAGCTATCGTTGTTAAAATGAGGGCCGCTGCTGCTCATCCCCTAGCTTTTTTCCCTTAGTCGCCTCTTACGACATCCGCGGATAGGTAGATATGGAGGGGCCTATTCTTCAGCCGGGGCCACCAAGGCGTATATGTATAGATTATACTACTAATATTATAAGTGCGAAAGTTTGTGAGGATTTTTGTTTGGATTTTTGTGGTTCAATCAAGCCGTAACGGCTCAACCGATTTCGATGCTAGGGGATGAGCAGCAGCGTCCTTTATCACTTTAGTCGAAGGACGTCCACTGCTGAACATAGGCTTCCCCCATAGAGTTTCAGAAACAATTATTTGAGGGGATTTGCCCATACTCGCGATGCTGGGCATGCGGGTTGGTGAGCGCAGATAAAGAAATTGTTGTTAATTAAGGGACGCTGCTATTCATCCCCTAGCTATTTTCCCTTAGTCGCCCCATACGACATCCAAGAGGGTTCTTGAGTCGGGGACACCACGGCTCCACTGTATGTAGGTTAATCTAGACATTGTTTTTCATGAAAATTTAAAAAAAAAACATTAACTAAAACCCCTTCTGATGTACACTCATTGCGCTACACTGTAATCAACACGTCGTCGTCACTTCACAAATCAGCCTGATTATCTTAATTATTTTACCATCAGCAATTTATATTATCTTCGTACATCGATGTCTGTTTAGCACCTCACGATTAAGTTTGCCGGCAGGCGGGCCGCTCACAAAGAAGATCGTAAACCCGACATAAATAAAAAAGAAAAAAGAAAGAGAGGATAATAAAGAGAGTCAATTCGCTCCGTCTCAAGGTGTGAAGCTGTCACGGCGAAATGATGACTCCATTATTATCCGACTAAAAAATAATCTCACGAGTCCCGTTGTGAGTAGGTGATGTGTTAATAAGTTGAACTCGGCTGGGTTATAGCACGATTGTGTAATTAATTAGGGTTGCCAGGTATTGTTCCGTTCGATTATTTTAATTATAAAAGGACAAGGTTGATTTTATTGAATTGAAAGACTAGGATAAATAATCGTGCAAGTCAGTGATGTCCCGCGTGAAGTATACTAGTGTTGTGGTTTTTCTGACACATAATGCCAAGGAGACACCTTTGCCTTTAAGGATTCTAATTATAATAATAAATAATCTTATAATGTATATTTTTAAACATGGTAGAGCCAGTTTTGGAAGCCCCTCCCCCGATGGAACGACGACATAGTGAAATTTGCGGGAAGACATTGGATGGAAAAGGCTCAAGACCGTTCGACATCTCGACTCTTTGGGGGAGGCATATGACCAGCAGTGGACTTCTACAGGCTGATGATGATAAAAGCCAATTAAGTCTTGCTTAGATCTTGTTAAGTTTCACTTATCGAGTGTATTAATTATACGAAATAAATCATTGGAGCTAATTCGAGGTCAACCACTTCCAAATCTTAGGTGCCAGCAAATCATGTATCTATAAAATTAATGTTGTTGTTTAAGCCTTTACGGCGTGTTCATACGGCGCGCGATATGTCATCTAAATGATTTCAAAATGATCCTTATCTCTACTCAATAAAGTCAGTTTTGAGTTTGACTTTTAAGGGGGCTTGCGATATCGTACGTCCTCAAATGTTATGATCAAAATTGACTTTATCCAGTAGAGATAAGTATCAATACATTTTAGATGACATATCGCACATCGTATGAAACACGGTTTGAAGATGTGAGTGGGCTGAAACTTTATAAATTATGTATTAGGTACATACTCATTTATAAACGCATTTTTGTTCCACCAAAACAATTATAATTAGTTGTAGGCAATAATTATTATAGGTTCAGGGTTAAAATAATTTGCACTTATTGAAAACTAGCGTGTTCCCGCGGCTTAACTCGCGTGGTGCTAAAAAGGAGCTTTTATTCTATTACTGAATTTTATTTACCGACAACCGTTGGGGAACAAAGGTTCTCGAGTGGCGACCACGAACCGGACGACGCAGTGTTGGAAGGCCCCCCACCCGATGGACCGACGACATTGTTAAGGTTGCGGGAAGTCGGTGGATGGAAAAGGCTCAAGACCGTTCGTCATGGAACTCTTTGGGGGAGGCCTATGTTCAGCAGTGGACTTCATCAGGCTGATGATGATGATGATGATGAATTTTATTTCGCAATTCAACGCGGAAATGCAGCCAGTTCTTAGCAAATTGCCGCATAATTAAAGATTTTTTTTAATTTTTATTTGTTTTTATTTCAATAAAATCACTAGGACTTTGAAACGTCTTAGAATGTACCTATAAAGTATGTAGGTTATACTGTATTTAAATAAATATTGTTTTTTTTTATATTCTATGTAAATAACTCTATCTGTTCCATGTTTCATCGAAATCGGTTGAGCCGTTACGGCGTGATCCTCATAAATCGTATTTATAATATTCTTAATTAGTAAACCCATATTTTTTAAACTATTTATTAGTTACGTACCTGCCTTAACATTTTAATATCACCGGTTTCACAAATGTCTGTGTATATTTTACTTACTTAGCTACTTTCACTATATTTTTTTCACTCAAACTAACCTCTCCTTATAATAATTTACATCACAATAATTGCCTTTGATATCATATGAAATTTCTCAAAGGAGAAATTGGTGAAATGTGAAAGGAGAATGGCCGTGGTAGTCCCGGCTGAAGAATAGGCCCTCCATATCTACCTATCCGCGGATGTCGTAAGAGGCGACTAAGGGAAAAAAGCTAGGGGATGGGCAGCAGCGTCCCTCATTTTAACAACGATAGCTCTAACTGCGCTCGCCAACCCGCATGCCCAGCGTGGTGAGTATGGGCAAATCCCCCCACATGATAAGGAATTTGCTCTGTCTGTGAGGGAGGCCACGTTCAGCAGTGGACGTCGAACGGCTGAAATGAGGATGATGATGATGAATTGCCTTTGATAATTTATGAAATTTCTCAAAGGAGAAATTGGTGAAAATTGGTGAAAAGTGAAAGGAGAATTGGAGAAAAAAGAGACAAGGGTGCGATTCCTGCTGCAGGAAAAATGTTTCTGGTTACTGTGGTACCGTGCTACTCGTAGTTTGTACTCGTACTTGTCCAAATAAGAGCCTCGTTGGCTTTTATTTATTGTACTCATTTTACATATTATTGTTTTGAACAACTGCATCGACCTAGCGAAGCGGCTCTTTGATCAAAACAGAAAACAACTTTACATACATACATACTGACTGGCTCGACTTTGACTGGCCTCATAGCTCAGTTAGTAGTAACTCTGCCTTCTGCGCTAGAGGTCGCGGGTTCGATTCCCGCACTGGACAAACATTTGTGACTAACACAGATGTTTGTTCTGTGTCTGGGTGTTAAATATATATCTATTATGTATATCAGTCTCTGGTACGCATAGTACAGGCTATGCCTAGTTTGGGATCAGTTGACCGTGTGAATATGTCCGGAATATTTATTATTTATCATTTATTTATTTTTATACATACATACATAAAATCACGCCTGTTTCCCAGAGGGGTAGGCAGAGACCACGGTTTTCCACTTGCTACGATCCTGACATACCTCTTTTGCTTCATTCACTCTCATCACATTCCTCATACATGCTCGTCGGTTTAGGGTACTCATGACCTGGCCTTTTTCCAAAACGTCACCGATTTGGTCACTAAACGTACGCCTAGGTCTTCCCCTTCCAACGGTCCCATTCACACTCGCCTTATACACCTGTTTCGTCAATCTTCTTTCGTTCATTCTGTCTACATGACCAAACCATCTCAGCATACCTTTCTCAATCCTCATCACTACATCTTCTTTCACCCCACAACGCTCTCTTAACTCACTGTTCCTCACTCTATCTTTCAAAGTTACTCCACACATACTTCGCAAAGCTCTCATTTCCACTTCATTTATCCAAACCAGAAAACAACTTTAGTACAACATAATATTTAACAAGGTAATCTCTTGATCCGGCGCAATCTTAGTTGGCCAATAGTTAACAGGAGGTAGGGCACAGCGAGATTTTCTCGTTCTAATTTGGAGCAGCCCGCCTGGGGAGGTACCTCCGCCTTACAGAAGATCGCAGCCAACATTATTTGTTTCAAATAGTGTTGTGTTCCTGCGGTGAGTAAGGTTGCCAGAGCTCTTTAGGGGGGAGGGGTCGGCAACGCGTGCGTGATACCTCTGGTATTGCAAGCGCTCATAGGCTACGGTAACCGCTTATCAACAGGTGGGCCGTAAACTTGTTTGCCACCTCAGTTGTATTAAAAAAAAAGTTAACGACCAAGTCTCGGTGCCATAAGTCATCACTGGCAACACGCACAGATTGTAGACTTTCGTCTTGAGGCTCTGCGGTATCTGCGACACAAGCTCAAAGTCGCGCAACGGGCTATGGAGAGTGCTATGCTCGGAGTTTCACTACGTGATAAGATCCGAAATGAGGAAATCCGTAGAAGAACCAAGGTCACCGACATAGCTTTCAGAATTAGCAAGTTGAAGTGGCGTGGGCAGGCCATATAGCTCGCAGAACCGATAACTGTTGGGGAGTAAAGGATCTCGAATGGCGACCACGAACCGGGCGACGCAGTGTTGGAAGGCCACCATATTGACCGACGACATTGTGAAGGTTGTGGGAAGTCGGTGGATGGAGAAGGCTCAAGACCGTTCGTCGTGGAACTCTTTAGGGGAGGCCTATGTCCAGCAGTGGACTTCTACAGGCTGATGATGATGATGATGAATCTTAGTTGTGTAGTCGATATTAACACCCAATTCAATAGATACTTTCAAATTCTTGTTATCTTGATAGACCTCATCACTATTTTGAATATATTATATTTTTGATGACATTTTGAGAACGACGTTATAAATTGACTGAATTATTTATCTTAAATTTTATCGTGTCGGTATTGGAAGTTATTTAAATAATGAACTTCATCTTCTGTTGCGACATACACACCTCATCATCATCATTTCAGCCGTAGGATGTCCTCTGCTGAACATAGGCCTCCACCACAGATTTACACGGATAGGAGCGCAGTTAGACTTATCGTTTTTAAATTAGGGGATGCTACCGCCCATCTCCTAGCTTTTTTCCCTTAGTCGCCTCTTACGACATCCACGGGTACTACCATTTCCTAAGTATTCTGAATCTAAACACATTCACATCCAAAAGGCTGGCGACGCTACCTCGTTGGATCGGTAAACTGAACTTTGTCTCTGGTTAGCACCAGCCCTTTGGTCATTGGCCCACCTGTTGGTAAGCGGTTACCGTAGCTATGAGCGCATGCAATACCAGAGGCATCACGCACGCGTTTCCGACCCCCAATAACACTATTTGAAACAAATAATGTTATTTAGCTGCGATATTTTGTAAGGCGGAGGTACCTCCCCAGGCGGACTGCTCTAATTTCGAACGAGAGAGAAAATCTCGCCGTGCCCTACCTCTTCCTCTTCATTATAAATACATAAGAAATTTTATTTGTAAATTGGGGTTATTGAGGACCTCATGCGAACAGTTTTACGATTTTCTCCGTGCGAGTACTAAGGGATAAGGGAATAAGATTTTTATAATATCCAGGCAGTGTAAGGTCACAGGTTCAATTCCCGATGGAGTATTTTACTAAATTATTATTAATTCAATTCTCCAAATAGGTACTATAAAAATCAATTCCAATAAGAAAATCACATTTATCAACAATTATCTTCGGCCATTTAATATAAAACAGACATTAAACCAAAATTGAATAAATCAGTTCATTATAATTCAGTGACATTTTAAATTGAAATATGCTAATGAATGTATCGTGCTCACATAAACAAGTAGGTAATACAAAATGAGCATTAAATTATAAATTCAATTAAGTAGCTTCAATTAATTAACTTTTGTGGAATCATGCAAAAAGACGTAGGTATTATTTTGAAGTAGGTCTGATGGCACTTTTGGGTCTTTTTATATTTAACACTCACAGCGAGATTTTCTCGTTCTGAATTGGAGCAGCCTGCCTGGGGACGTGCCTCCGCCTTACAGAAGATCGCAGTCAAATAACATTATTTGTTTCAAATAGTGTTGTGTTCCTGCGGTGAGTAAGGTTGCCAGAGCTCTTTAGGGGGGAAGGGGGTTCGGGGTCGGCAACGCGTGCGTGATACCTCTGGTATTGCAAGCGCTCATAGGCTACGGTAACCGCTTATCATCAGGTGGGCCGTAAGCTTGTTTGCCACTGTCTGTTGTATAAAATAATAATAATAATAATAATTTGTATTTTTTTGTAAAACAAAACTTGCCCTGGCATTCATAGTAAAGCGTTTTTATTCACTATACTCACACTGACATTATTTTAATCGGAATTCCAACGAAAATCGACCTGTATATATATATATATATATATATATATAATATGTAACAAATAGTAACTAGAGTGGTTACTTAGTTTTCCGAGCTTACGAAAAAAATAATGTTTTTTGTGATTTTTTTAACACTTATTATAAGATTTATTCTGGATTAAGTTATGTGCATACTTATCATTGAATCGTATTTTTCATTGAAAAGCCAGTGTGCAGAAATCAGCTGCTTTGGAATGAAACCAAATTCAATTATTTAGCTGTTTCCTTAAACAGCTAAATAATTGAATTTGGCTACCTTTAGCAATCTTGATGTCAAACTCTTTAACAATTAATAATTTGTTTAAAGATGATACAAAGTCAAAACATAGCGTAGGTTTTGAAAAAGTTGGGGCTTTCTTTAAAACTTTTTAACAAGTAACAAGTTACGGAAACCGTTGTACAGTTCGAATTTCATCTGTCATAATGGCCTAGACATCTTTCGTGAGAATTACAGTCGAGAGCGTATATATTGTAAATATTCTTAACCGTGCCGGTTTTGGAATACAGGGTCTTCAGTTCAGAATGCACGAGTGTGATCGGCGCGGTTTAATTAATAAGAGAAACACTAATTATTATAAAGTTAAGTATTGTATGGGCGAAACGTACCACGTTCGATGCCAATCGCAAAAACTGCACGCCTCCTTAAGATACCACAGTGGACTGAAATGCACGGAGCTGGACATTACTGTGTGGTGGCCATTTTTGTTACAAATTCAAATTTAAAAGGTGTTTATTTTAATAAAATCACAAGGATCATTTTGAAACCATTATATTATTAAAAGCAATCATATTTTATTTAACTAAGTAAAATGGAGCTGTACCTACTGTGTGTTCAGTTTAGACAAATGTAAAACATTTTGTTTACATTTGTGTAAACTGAATTTATTATAGATATAGCTCTATCTATCCTCTTGAGGTTTTCCAAGATGTATTCAAACAGAAAGCTAATGCTTACTGTTGGAACAAGGCTTAGTAATTAAAGCCGTGTTCCAACGGCTTGCGATATAAAATCTAAAATTCGTTCCAAATTGTTGCTTACGTCACATCAACAAAATGTACGTTTGACTTTTAAGGGCTTGCAATATCGTTGAGCTATATAGTTAGTACGGCCTCAATAGTTAGCATACACATCTTGTTAAAACGAAAGTTAGGTTTCATATCGCGAACTGTTTGAACACAGCTATATAGCGCGCATGGGGACATTGTAGAGCTGCTTTGCCTAGCCAAGTAAAAATAAGACCTGTGTTTAAAACTATTTTAGCCATTATTTTATAGTTTTCACTGGTAAATCAGCGATGTAAAGTAAATCTTACTCCTGCTCACCAATTGTACTAAAAATGAAATAAAACTATCTAAAAATATGTAAACTGAGCTGAGCTTCACGTTACTCAAGAGAATTTTTTGACCACAAGTTTTAAATATAATTCCACTGTGCGCCGGCTTTATTGACCAATTACACAAGGCGTTTCATTCTGCAAGTGTTATTGTGTGACCCCGCGAGATGTTATCGCAGGTTCATGCGCCGCTTTGCGCAAAAAGCTCTTACATATGAACGTAAAAATAGTATAGGCTCACTACTTTTATGTCCAAGAATGGTAGATATCTTCTCTGATCTCCAGGCGATCAGATCCTTGAAAGTATGTAAAGGGGTAGTCACAGGCAAGTCTGAACATTTTGCACATACCAACATTTTGCAGTAGTGAGTATTCCATGTGTGACGGGTTGCAAGCCCATCGCCACTTACTGGTTTCCTCACGACGACGCCGCAACGTTTTTATCCACCGTATTAAGCATGCGCACTTAAATTTTTCGAATGAAACGGAAATAATTGTTGCTCGACCAGGATCGAAACTACGATCTTTAGATCGAAAGTCAGTGAACTTTCCACATACAAAACAGCTTTAAAAACATAAATAATGTCTGGGTGTTGTGGTAGGATGGTACTCGTAGTGTGTGATACCCACGGCACGGGGAATTCTAGTGTGGGGTCAGGACTAGGTATGTAGATGACTGTTGGGTGTTGGGTTGGGTGGGCTAATCGATTTTATAATGTTATTTTAGGATGGACCCGACTCTATAAAACTGACCGGTTGCCTATTATGTTTGTTTAGGGTCCTTATAATTTGAATGGGTCATTATATTGGTAAAAAACCGATGAAGGATTTATAAAGAGGCTATAAAGGAAGTGGTCATCGATAGAAAGATATTTGCGATATCCGGTGGCGACCTAATTTGCGGATATTATTGTTACACGAAACGGAAATATGCTCTATAAACGGTTATTTATAAATATGGTTAGGTAAAGCATCCTGTATATAATCTTGGGTTGAATAGGTACGGCCAAATTTATATTTTGCCGTTATTAATAATAATAAATATTTTAATTAATACATGGATCATTCACATCCAGGAAAGTATATATATTATGAATAACTTTGTATTTAGCACTATTGTTAAGATGCATCTTTAAAATAAATCATCTTCCAAACAGGTGAACGTACTCTTTATAATAAAAGCGCAACTGCGCGTGCGCAAGGCTTCAATATCGGCGATCGTGCGCACCACAACGCCCCGCCATTTGTATTGTGCCAAATCCCGCGCCGGATCGATGGGAAAGCGCTAAATTATTTAATTTATTATCCCGCATTCTCCATGAGGGCTGGATCATTATGCCAGCACACGTCAGCATTGCGGGCGTTCTAAATTCATAGAATACACGGAAGTGCACGGAAGGAGCCTCTAAGAGGCGCACTTTGATCCCTTTACTACACTAATTCTTTCACAGACGGTTATAGGCCCTTTTCAGGGTCACCATACTTTAATCTGATCATTGACCTAGTACAAGATGACCAAGAAAGAATAAGTGACACAACAAGCAAGCAGGCAGACGGAAAAGTCTCTATTACAAGGTTATTCATAACATATTCCAAAAGGGGCTTATTCTATCAACAAAAAGAATGAAAAAAAGCGAGCAAAAAAAACCAAATTTTTCAATTAGCAGTGTTTGGTCTTCTTATCATCTTTATAAATAATCATTAAACGGACGAAGAGGTTAACATCAAGATTTCTATCTAAAACAGTTGAATAATTGAGTTGGAACTGATTGAACCCCAAAACAGCAGAACATTTATCGAATTTCCAAAAGTTGTAAAACAAACTGTATTGCCAATTGGGTGTAGAACAATTCCCTTTCGGGACAGTCTACATATTATGAATCACCTTGTAAGTATATCGTACCAGTATTTTGGTACGATATTTGCATTTGGGAAACTTCGTCATATCTTCTCGTCGCAGATACCGCAGAGCCTCAAGACGAAAGTCTACAATCAGTGCGTGTTGCCAGTGTTGACTTATGGCACTGAGACTTGGTCGTTAACTATAGGCCTCATATACAAGCTCAAAGTCGCGCAACGGGCTATGGAGAGAGCTATGCTTGGAGTTTCACTACGTGATAAGACCCGAAATGAGGAAATTGGGTTGCGGGAAGTCAGTGGATGGAGAAGGCTCAAGACCGTTCGTCATGGAACTCTTTGGGGGAGGCCTATGTCCAGCAGTGGACTTCTACAGGCTGATGATGACCAGTATTTTATGGTGACAAATTCTTGACTACTTTTTATTTTATTTGGACATAATGGTATTCCTTTTTTTATCCTCATCTCACTAGCAGAGAAATTGACATCACAACATTGTTTCTCCCTGTGACTGAGAAGTTGAGGAGCAATAAGGTCATATTGCTCTCAACTTTTGCTACTTAAAATCATCTCTTACTAAAATGAGCATTATAATTTTATTTCTTAGAACGCGTTATATTTGACCTAGTTTTTTTTTTAAACTACAGTTTAAACCTTACAAATAAATTCTTTGCAGAAATGTATGCGTAAAGTGTCAATGGCTTGGTGGAGGGCATTGGTAAGCCATAACTCAGGTAATCCTAGTTTGGGTACCAATGTTGTCCAACAAGGAATATTAGTTTTAATTAAGTTACTAATTACTAATTCTAACTAGCACGGGAGGTAGGTGGTTCTTAAACTGTATGCTTACCGTCATTTATTTTTATTTAGGTGGGTACTTACTCCTTTGTACGTAGGAAGTATGTTACAATAATATGACTGTTATGGTACCTACCTAACAAGAAGAGCTGGAACCAACTAAATAAAATAAATAAATAAATATTCCGGACATATTCACACGGTCAACTGATCCCAATCTAGGCATAGCCTGTACTATGGGTACCAGAGACTGATATACATAATAGATATATATTTAACACCCAGACACAGAACAAACATCTGTTAGTCACCAATGTTTGTCCAGTGCGGGAATCGAACCCGCGACCTCTAGCGCAGAAGGCAGAGTTACTACCAACTGAGCTATGAGGCCTGTCTACTAAATGTTACTTTAAATAAGTTTTTGTAATAAACATTTTTCATTTCATTTTTTCATTTTCATTACATAAAACTTAATATTGTATGTTATTGTTAAGTCGGTTGTTTAGAAAAAAAAAATCATTTCATAAAAAAAAAATACATTTCAATAAGCATTTAAAGCGGTTTCACGAATCCTCAATTGCCGACTCTTTAGAGTTCCAAACACGGTAGGTAGGTACTCGTCTGAGTTTGAATTCGTTCGGTTATTATTTTTCAGTGTTATTGTTATGGCGCCGCTTATTACCGCTTTATAACGCTTAACAAACTATTAAAGGTATCCTCTTTACGCCTTATTATTTTGATAAATTCAGCTGATTGTCCGAGTTCGTTTTACGTGCCTGTGCCCCGAGCGCGAATTATTCACGATAGTGTTACGTTTGCGATACGATAGTAAAAGTCAAATGACTTTAGCGATGTTTGAAATCTTTTAAGTTTGATATCCAATCCTACTAATATTATAAATGCGAAAGTTTGTGAGGATGTTTGGATGTTTGTTGTTCAATCACGCCGCAACGGCTGAACCGACTTCAATGAAACTTGGAATCGATAAAGTTAAATTGTCGTATTTATGACTGGCCTCATAGCTCAGTTAGTAGTAACTCTGCCTTCTGCGCTAGAGGTTGCGGATTCGATCCCCGCACTGGACAAACATTTGTGTGATAAACACAGATGTTTGTTCTGTGTCTGGGTGTTAAATATTTATCTTATAAGTATATCAGTCTCTGGTACCCATAGTACAGGCTATGCCTAGTTTGGGATCAGTTGACCGTGTGAATATGTCCGTAATATTTATTTAATATTTATTTATTTTATTTATGAGTAAGCTTTCGTAAGTTTGGTTGTTTATATTTGTTTCGCAATTGATTGTACCTACTTATATCAAAGGTCAACACATATCATTGTACAGATTTTATCACTTGCCGCACTCAGACACATTGCATGAACAATATTGCGGGCTATTGACTGGCATCACAGCTCAGTTGGTAGTTCTAGCCCGGTGTAGCTGACAGTGGTTGTAAGAGACGCACAGCATAAAAATCCGTTCGAAAAAAAAACGGTTGGTAGTAACTCTGCCTTCTGCGCTAGAGTTCGCGGGTTCGATTCCCGCACTGGACAAGTATTTGTAAGACTAACACAGATGTTTGTTCTGTGTCTGGGTGTTAAATATTTATCTATTATGTATATCAGTCTCTGGTACACATAGTACAGGCTATGCCTAGTTTAATATCAGTTGATATTAATATCAGTCTCATTGACACGTGGGTATCTCGAACCACTCGCTTTACGAGATCCTTTCTCCCCCATACGTGCAAATTGTGGAATGAGCTTCCCTCCGAGGTTTTCCCGCTAAACTACAACATGAAGAGCTTTAAGAAAAATACAAAAAGATTTCTCCAGGGCAGGCAACGCATTAGCAATGCTCCAGGTGTTGCAGATGTCAATAGGCGACGGTAACCGCTTACCATCAGGTGGGCCGTAAGCCTGATTGCCTCCGTATAACATAAAAAAAAAAAAAGTTGACCGTGTGTGATATGTCCAGAATATTTATTTATTTATTTTATTTATTCCCGCAATATCTGCGGATTATTCGTGAGTATTGATTAAAAATACGAGTAGGGAAGAACCTATTTCGTTACCCGGTTATCAAGTGGGCAAAGCCGCAGGCAGAAGTCAGTTTAAAAACAAAACAAAACGCTATCATTTAATAACCTCACGATGCAGCCGAGGTGTGTGTTTGAGAAATTACAGTTGAGATACTGCACACATTGTTACTGCCTTATAAATAACCCAGTTGTATCGAGCCGATAAACGCCTGGAGGTCTGCTATGCTAAATAGCTAGTAGTTTTGACAGTTTCGCGGTAGAGCTGCGAAGCCAAGTCACAGTTGTAGTAATCTATACTAATAATAATAATAAAATAAATGTTTTTTTATTGCTTTTCAAAAATTACATAGGTCTATACATTGATGAGATCTCCTTTTAAGTAAGAAATACTTGTCATAGGAGATCTCGCTCTTGCTTAGGTCTATTTTTAAGTTTTCTAGGAGTCCTAAAATAACAAATTATTTAATTCAGACTACTGTTAGGTATAGGGAAAGTTTGTGAGAATGTTTGGATGTTTGTTCAATCACGCCGTATCAGCTCAACCAATTTCAATGAAACTTGGAATAGAGTTCTTCGTTTAGACATATGGACTACTTTCGATCTAGGTACCACGCGAACGGAGCCGAACGGGCTAAGCATTTGAATGAATCTAGATGCAGAATGCACCCCCTGAAGGTAATCCTGCCGACGCCCATGATGATGATGATCTTAAAAGTAGTTTGTATATTTTCCGAAGCAACAATTTAATTAAAGAAACAGGAATTGACAAAAAACAACAAAAATAAAGGAAAAAGCATACCTGAAGCCTGGCACCTTGTGGCAAATTGAAAAAGGACGCGCTTGCTCTCCAAGCTAATAATAAATTCTCAAATAATAATAATTCATAAATAATAATCATGGAGGAAACAAAATAAAAATATACACGTCGAAATAATAAAGGATTTGCCCGAGAATCGATCGACACGGGTCACTTTTTGGACAATGGAGTAGAAAATTGTAGAGATTTATTATTTTTGGGTTATTAGGCCAATGACATACCGGTCTCTCTTCCGAGCAAAGTGTTACTATAGGTACTGATGATAGAGTTATAAAATCCAATTGTTTGCGTAATTGAATGCATAAAAACCATTTGATACAATGAGTGGTAGAGAAGCTTGTCTATTAGGTACTACAATGTAAGTCAGCTCGATGTTTACAAAAACATAAATTCATGCTCAATGCACATTACTTTTATCATTCTCCTAAACATATCGGTTTAGTGGTCCGGAGCTATAATCAAACATCATAAAGGCACCTCGTGTGCGCCTACCCAGCGAACATAAAATTGTTTTTTCGTCCAACAGCTATAATTAGGCGATACGTTACGTTTTTGTTTGGCCCACATTTCTCGATCCTCTAATTTTTATGTTTTTTGCCGCTCCTTTTGTAGTCGTTAATATGATTACACCGTTGGGATGATGGCTTCATACGTGTTTTAGGTTATAACTTAATTTACTCGGGTTATTTGTTTTTTTATTGTTGCCCGACTTCCTGAGAGTCTGTCGTGTTTTTTGCGGCCTGTCGTTAGCTAGAGGTGATTGAATGTGATGGTGGGCAAATTGTTGCTCGTATCTTGTTCTCACACACTTCTATTTGGTCACGTATTGGGTTTGATTTCGAATGTTGACTCGGTGTTGTGAGCTTTTGGATAGGTTGGATAGATGCTTTAATATTTTTTGTTACGTGATATCACGTATACTTTCGTTAGGTATTCGAAGGTGTAAATTAATTTATAATGAGGTAGCGGGCAGCGCGGCCGCTCGGCACGTTAGGGCTGCGAATGTCTTAATAATGTTCGTGTCTAGTGCAATTCAGCGTTGATCAATTTATGGAGAAATGGAACGCTTGAAGCGATGCGATAGTTGATATAGCCATCACTTTTGATCTTAGATGATTTTCGGCTTCGATTCGCTTCATAGAAAATAATGCCAGGAACATCTCGATGCAGCTTCTCCTTGCAATTATTTTGTTTCCATACTCTACATTTCGTAGACTAATAGGTACATAATTACTCACTTAAAACGAACCTCTCAAAGTTTTATTATTTTCTGACTACTTGAAAACAGGGCTCGGACAGTAGGAGTCTCACTGAAATTGGTACTAAAAATCTCAATTTTGCTGTCAAACTGACCGAGGTAACTGCTCTCTCATAGAATTTAAAATCATTTTTCTTTTTCGGCTGCGGGATAATCAGCCACTTTGTAGTACTTAGCTCGATGCAGCGGCTAGCTTGTACCAGGCGCGCAGTAATGGCGAGGAGGTCGGCTTGACAAGTAAATTGTGCGATCGGACGCGCGACGTGCAAATTGGCGCGCAACACCGCGCCCCAACACGCAATCACTCAGTGCTGCGGTCCCGTGCTCACTGTGTCACCGGTTTTACTCTAAAGAGAAAATAATTTAACCTTTTTAGTGCGGTTTAGAAAGAAATATTCAAAAGCTACCGATTAAAATAAAAACTAAAGCACTGGAAATCTGTTTACTCCCATGCCTTACATACGCTTGTCAGACATGGGCCCTATCCAGGAAGACAGTTCAAAAAATAAGAGTCTGTCAAATGGGTTTAGAGTGAAGTTATACGGGTCACAAACTGAAAGATAAAATCAAGAACAGCATAATTAGAAATAAAACCAAAGCAAAAGATGCAGTGAAAAGAGTTCTCCATTTGAAATGGAAATGGGCAGGACACGTACAAAGAATGACAAACAATAGATGGCCCATAACAGCAACTAATTGGTACCCGATTGGCAAAAAACGGAGAAAAAGCAGACCCCCTAAGAGATGGAGCGACGACATTACCAAGATAGCAGGCAAGGCTTGGAGTAGAGTAGCTAGAGACAGGGAGACATGGAAGCAACTGGAGGAGGCTTTTATCGCTGATAGCGAATCTTGCATACCTACTTAGATTTTTAAGAAAGTGTAGATATTTAAGTTGAACCTGATGCAGGAAACAATACAGCTTATATTCTATTATTATATTATTAATGCGGTGAAGGGGGACGAAACTAGTACCTAAGTATTCTCAAAGCGCCGATGGGTTTGCAAATTGTCACGTATATAATACACGAATACTCATTACTTTGACTGGCCTCATAGCTCAGTTAGTAGTAACTCTGCCTTCTGCGCTAGAGGTCGCGAGTTCGATCCCCGCACTGGACAAACATTTGTGTTATAAACACAGATGTTTGTTCTGTGTCTGGGTGTTAAATACTTATCTATTATATATATCAGTCTCTGGTACCCATAGCACAGGCTATGCCTAGTTTGGGATCAGTTGACCGTGTGAATATGTCCGGAATATTTATTTTTTTATTTATTTATTACTGCATAATGTGGGCATGTGCAAAATTTTATGTTTGGACTTGCCCCTGACTGAAACAATTTCAAGGATCTGATCGCCTGGAAATCGGATATGATGTCTGCTTGGGGATAGCATTGTGATTTTTTTTTCTATTTCGTTTCCATAACACCGATGATACCTCGACTTTGACCTACTCAACACATTTAACCATTTTAGTTTAGTACCATTTTTGTGAAAAAACTGACTACTGCTCCTGTCATACAGGTAACCCTAGTTGAGGAGTCAGGGCTTCATTTTGTATTTGGACACTGGTTTACTGAATAAATGTTTATTATTATTATTTGACAGAAATAATAGGACCATTAAAAGGCCAAAGTGAAACAAATTGCTTCATTACTTCACCCACAGAATGACGTAATCGCAGTTCGAATTCACTTCATATCTGTATCCAAATAATTGTATCTAACTACTGCCAACCGTATAATCAAAAGCGTATCAGCCGAAATCAATTTTTCATCGGCGAGGTCGATTTAAAAATTATCATACAAACCGGAGTCGATCGCCGCCCACTTTAACGAGATACCCCGCGCCACCTAGCATTAACGGCCGATTGCCTTTTTTATTAGGGCTCCGTGGGGATACCGTATTCGTACGTTGATCTTTATAAGAAATCTTAGGGCATAAGATGAGTTATCTTTTTTTTTTATTTATTTACCATATAAAACAAATATACTGTATATGTATGTAATATGTTTTAACTAGCATCTTGATGATATTGGCCGTGGTGGCCCCGTCTGAAGAATAGACCCCTCCATATCTACCTATCCGCGGATGTCGTAAGAGGAGACTAAGGGAAAAAAGCTAGGGGATGGGCAGCATCGTCCCTCATTTTAACAACGATAGCTCTAACTGCGCTCGCCAACCCGCATGCCCAGCGTGGTGAGTATGAGCAAATCCCCCCACATGATAAGGAATTTCATCTGTCTGTGGGGGAGGCCATGTTCAGCAGTGGATGTCGAACGGCTGAAATGATGATGATAATGATGATCTATAAACCACTAAGGTTTGTGCAGGCGTTAATCCGAGTTTACATCAGTTAGGTAAGTACCTATCCCAGTGCATATACCTTTATCCTACTTATCAATTACATGTAACATGTATCATCTAAAGGTGCGAATAGCCTTAAAGTTGATGCGTACATATCGCACTAGCTTGACCCGTGGCTTCGCTCGCATGGTACCTTGATAAAAAGTAGCCCATATGCTATTCTAGGTATAGATTTTTAACTTTTTCAAGTTTCATTGGAATCAGTTAAGCCGCTATGGCGTGGTTGAATTACAAACATCCAATTAACTAAACACCCTTACAAACTTTCGCATTTATAATATTAGTAGGATAGTAGGACGTAGGATAGTAGGAAGTAGGAGATATAGTCCTGAATGGAATAAATAAATAATAATAGTCAAAGATTTAAGGTTCATGTTCAAACACAATTTTTGAGACTGTCAACTTACGTCACCGCCTTATCAATGACTGGCCTCATAGCTCAGTTGGTAGTAACTCTGCCTTCTGCGCTAGAGGTCGCGGGTTCGATTCCCGCACTGGACAAACATTTGTGACTAACACAGATGTTTGTTCTGTGTCTGGGTGTTAAATATATATCTATTATGTATATCAGTCTCTGGTACCCATAGTACAGGCTATGCCTAGTTTGGGATCAGTTGACCGTGTGAATATGTCCGGAATATTTATTTATTATTTATTTATTTATCAAAATAGCAAAGGTACGGCGGCGCTAGCTTGTGGTCTTGAGAAGGTTTATATTGAACCCTGGGTGTCAGGTGACAGATTCGCGCTTGTCCATTGATATTCAAACCCTGGGATAAAAGTGTCTGGACTGTCTGGTCGACTGTAATTACTTAACAAGTGCGCGGCGCTATGGACCAATAAAATTGATTTAGATTCACAAAGCAATTGATATAATCGCTATGTGCGTACGAATCGTGCAAGATACCATTTTGTAACAGGAATTTTTCATGCATCCGAACCAATGAAAGCACCGGTTTTCTACTTTGTGGTCCATCTGATATTGTGCTCTACTCTCTAACACTTCTTAGTTTTTCATCTTTCAGCGTGGACTCCGATTGCTGAATCTCCCTTACGACCAATCTTACGTGGACTGCACTCAACGGCTCCAAGCTAGTTTAGGTAGAGACTTTTAACAAGACGACTTGATAAAGGTTGCTGGCATCGACCTTTATCAAAGACTGACACCGCTGGATCGGCACGCATACAGCAGCGCGTAGCGTAGTGTGGTTCTAATGTAGATCTGCACAAAAGGAGCATCTAAGAGGCACACTTTAATCCTACTCTGATTCTTTCATCGACGTCCATAGGCCCTTTCCAGGGCCACCATACCTCAACCTGGTCACTGACCTAATACAGGATGACTAAGAAAGAATCAGTGACAAGACAAGAAGAAATGTAGCTTTAAACAGCTCGCCGTACATACTGTATGGGATCCGATGCACACGTTGAACGCGTACGTAGCCCACGTTATCAATTTAGCTCTCGCATAACTCCAATGAGAAAAATGAGTAAATCCGTAGAAGACCTAAGGTCACCGACATAGCTCTCAGAATTAGCAAGTTGAAGTGGCAGTGGGCAGGCCATATAGCTCGCAGAACCGACAACCGTTGGGGAGTAAAGGTTCTCGAATGGCGACCAGGAACCGGGCGACGCAGTGCTGGAAGGCCCCCCACCCGATGGACCAACGACATTGTGAAGGTTGCGGGAAGTCGGTGGATGGAGAAGGCTCAAGACCGTTCGTCATGGAACTCTTTGGGGGAGGCCTATGTCCAGCATTGGACTTCTACAGGCTGATGATGATGATGATAACTCCAATAGGTAATAAGAAATCGGTGGAAGAATTCCTATCTGATAGCTTTTATAATAAATAAACGACTGACGACATCATAAATAGATACCTAGCTTAACCTGAATCGTTTTTAACCAATGCTATTTTTGACTGTCTACACTACACTGTTATTTGACATTTAATGAATAAGTTACCAATTATTATTGTTATCTAAATGTATGTAAAACAAGACATTTGCAGCGCCCTACAGGGTACATGTACTTACTTAAGCTACCCTTACACCTAAGCCGTATCCATGTACATGTTGGCAATAAATGAATATGAATATGAACATATCCAAGAGTAAGAAGGTAATTTTAAGAGCAAGCGAGTCTGAATCGAACATTTTACATTAGAAAATAGCAAATCGCAAGTTTATGTCATAAATCTCTGAGTTTACAACCTCGTTCACTTGATAGAGCTTTATTGTGGCATAATTTTGTATAACAATATACTGGAACAAGCTTTTGTAGATAAACTGTTTCATCCATAAAATATTACGTTGGAATATATACGGACAAAGCGAGCAAATAACTACTCTTGTATTGCTTCTTCCGTAAGTAAAATAGTTACGTAAGCTTGTTTAACAAAGGTTTTTTGCGTAACTGAACTACGGGATGCGCTGGTAGAGAGCTCTGGTGGAGTGGTGGTAGTAACCTCGCTTTGTGATCAACGTGTTTTGGGTTCGAATTCCGGTCGTGCATCAATAGATTTTCGATTCGGAAAATGAAAGGAGCCTCTAAGGCTCGTATTCAGAGACAAGACTCAAGCATTGATCTGTACTTAAATCTCGATTTGAGTCGAGATTCTAATTCTTGAACAGTATTTAAGTATAGATTCAATGATCACAGTTCACCTGAGTAAATGCTTATTCTGAAACGTCAATCAGACGAAATCGGTGCTTGAGTTTAGATTTGATTAGACATTAATCAAATGACATTTTCGTTCCGTTACACGTACATAGATGCATATTTATACTTCACTTTATAGTTTTGTTCTATTTCCACCCTGGCTGTTTGAATTTCCGCGTAAAACGGATCGAAAATTATAAATAAATCAAAATGTAAACGAGAACATTTGAGTACAGATTTGAGACTCGATTCAGCGGAGAGTAGTTTAAGTACCGTTCTTGAATAAAAGTTATGTTTGAGAAGAGATTCAATACTTAAATAGAGTTCAGCTGATCTGTGATTAAATCTATGCTTGAGTCGTGTCTCTGAATACGAGCCTAAGAGGCGCACTTCAATCCTTTCACTAAGCTGATTCTTTCACCGATGGTTATAGGCCCTTTTCAGGGCCACCATACCTCAACCTGGTCACTGACCTAATACAGGATTTTGATTGGCTAATATTTGACATTTGCTATGTTAAGCAGCGTAAGCGTAGCGCTAACATGAATTATTCCTACTCAGGCCACAGAAATCAATACGATGGCCGACTAAATACCTACTTATACCTACCAGGATGAAAGATATTAAATCTACCCTGCATAAAAAAACAACTTAAAATTATTCATTCAAAAGAAACAAAAGGTTATTCAATATTCAGCCATTAATTTCTATTCATAACAGCACAAAATTGAGCAATTTTCATTAGAAAGCAGTTGTTCGTCGGCAAGTGAAAATTGTATGTCATTCCGTGTTTTCCAGCGGATGTGACTCTATTATGCCACCACTTACGTGCTTCACGTATTGTAATATGACAAAAAATTAAGTTTTATTTCCTGAAATAAGAAAAAAAAAACGAAATAATGAAGCAAGGAATATATTAATTGTGCTTTTTTTTTAAGATTTTTTATAACTTTATTTACAGAAAGAAACTTAAAACTAATACAAGTTAATATTTTCAAAATACACAAGAAACAGTTGAGCCATCTAAAGACCGTTACAAACAATCTATAGATAGCTCAACTGAAAATTGAACTCAATTGTGCTTGAAGTGGGACGTCCCAGCTTTGTTTCGCGTGTGTAGTGCATCTGATTTTGGGTAGAAGTTTTTACAACCTGCATCTCTGAACGTGCCAGCAAGTAGTTATGTACCTACCTACTATTTTTTTAGATCTTGCTATCCATCTATCCATACAAAGCGAATTATAATATGTATACCATTCCGAAAGGTTCTACACCCAATTGGCAATAAAGTTCGTAGCTTGAATGAAATACGTTATTTTTTCTTTTAATAATATTTCATACTTAACTGAACTAGTACGTAATTTCAACAATTTTCTAGTACACATTTAATTTCCTGTCCAACTTAATTAACTTATGAATATTTTTTATTATTCAATAAATTAGGTTAACATTTTATTTATGTATATTTTCAGTAAAGTCACCTCGTCAGGCTTCTGCGAGGGGCAATATGAGCCTTATTTTAAGGAAATTAAGATTAAAGTTGTTAGTCAACAGGATTTTTCGTCATAGTGACTTGCTCTTTATAGGTTGTTTCCGTTTTGGTCAATTTTATTTTGAACTTCTATAAGATTTGAGGTATGTAATGGGATGTAATATGTAAAGAGGCCTTATAACATAAAAATCAGGTAAAACAGCGGCCTTCACACTAGGCCAAGCCTGTATCGTGAACATAATTAAATGATGACGCGGATAACATTTTTTTTACAAAATGTTGACCCAAAACTAGCCCCTTAGTACGACCCTGCGCATAAAAGTTTTATGGTTATTGTGAAAGGCGTGGCCTGAAGTATGATTTCTATTGCCACGATGTTTGGATTTTGTTAATAGCGAGAGATTAAATCAGACGAAATATGGGAAGCACTGAAGAATGAGTTTACGACTGAAAATCATGCGCAGTGTGAATTATAAATGGGAAATACCTAATAACTTTTAGGATCGCGTATAAAATAGGTAGAATATATACAAAAATAGCGCATGATAGAATCTCAGATCTCCAGGGGGTTTGCTAAGATGGAGGGCTTCAAAAAGGGGGTTAAAAAAACACAAATACTTGATGTGGGATGTCGTATAAAAGATCTTTGTTCGAGTATGTACATTTAATACGTTTTTTTTTATTCTTGGAGTTTTTGTGATACGACGAAAAAGTAAAATTTGAAATAACTAATATTGGCCGTGGTAGGCGACTAAGTGAAAAAAGCTAGGATGGGCAGCAGCGTTCCCTATTATAACAATATAAGCTCTAATACCTAGATAGCTCTAACTGCACCCCCTAACTCAGCCTAGCGAGGTGAGTATGGGCAAAACTGTCGGGGAGGCCGATGTTCAGCAGTGCACTTCCAACAGCTGGAATGATGATGATGAATATAATGCAAGCTGCAAATGCTAGAGTTTCAATGACTTCGAAGTGCTACAATGCGATTTTCAAAGATTATCTCATTTTTTTTATACAACTGAGGTGGCAAACAAGCATACAGCCCACCTGTTGGTAAGCGGCTACCGTAGCCGATGAGCGCTCGCAATACCAGAGGCATCACGCACGCGTTGCCGACCCCGAACCCCCCCTTAAGAGCTCTGGCAACCTTACTCACCGCAGGAACCCAACACTATTTGAAACAAATGATGTTATTTGGCTACGATCTTCTGTAAGGCGGAGGTACCTCTCCAATTTAGAACGAGAAATTCTCGCTGTGCCCTACCTCCTGGTGCTTAAGCTACAAAGCACCAACTTTTACCGACATCGCGAGATCTCAGTTCGGGGCGAACCATTAGTTAAGTCAGTGGCACACCAAGTGGCGTGCTGCGGAATCCAGAGGCGTCAACTGGCACCGCGGTGCACGCGACTTGAAATTGTTTTCCTTGGCTCATTTGAATTTTTAAACGTAGAATAGATTTCACAATTATAGTTTGATGTTCTTTTGTTTTTTAAATGAAATTGACAAGCTTTAATGCTTGATATTCAAGATAGCAGTAAAACTAGGTTTTCTATTTCTATGATAAGGAAAGTACGCTGTAGGAAAGTATGTCGGGGCTGCCTACAGGGAGAAGAAACCGTAGAGCACGTAATTTTGCACTGTACAGCCACGGAAGAGGCCAGGACCACATCGGGTCTGCGGGCCGTGATCGGAAGCGGCTCCCAGACACCGCCGCATACAGGGATACTGAGAGAATGTTACCAACGACCCAAAGTCCTGCTTCGCTATTTTAAGGAGCTGGGCTGGCTGGGGTAGGGTTAGCAAAGGGGGACAATGCACAAAACACCCCACAGCGGGAAGACAGTGCAGGTCTAACCACCCCGATTAGAATTAGAAGGAAAGTACGTCTAAACTCAAACTGTATTCAAACAGCATGCGATACGTCCATAATTTGTCATATCAAATTCGTTTCAAAATAATCCTTCCCTCTATTGAAAAAAGACTTTGATTTTGACATTTATCCACAGAACATTATTATCCATCATGTAAGGATGTGCGATATTGCTCAGCGATATCGCAAGCTCTTAAAAGTCAAACTCAAAATAAACTTTATCTATAAGACGTAACGATCATTATAAAATAAATTTTATTACAATTTTTTTATCACTACAGAACGTAAAAACATTACCTCTCTGCCACCAAAACGCCAAAAAGTTAAAACGTCAAATACACATAAAATAAAACATTTCCTAAAATTGGGTCCGCGCACGAAGGTTCCATGCTAATGATTGGGCCGCATTGATACAAATCGCGCCACGGACACGCGTACCTAACGTAATCACTTAATTATTGGGCGACACCTTAACCTGCGTGTAGGGCTGCCAATGCAACAAAACGCTTAAAGTACCACGACCCCGGTGGCGCAGCGAGCGATTGCCTGCTTGAGACGCAAGGGGTTCGATTCCAGAAATGTTTGTCTGATTTGCAAATATTTCTTCCGGGTTTGGGTGTTGTGTTACCATGGTAGGTCGGTACTCGTAGTTTTTGATACCCACAATACGGAGTCATAGGGTCAAGACTATGTAAGTACAGTTGGGTGATAAAAAAAAACAAATATACGATAAAATATAGAGTAATTTATTTTCATCCCTAAAAGTAATGCCTTATTACATCTAATGATTAAAAAAATATTTCAAAATGATCCTTACTCCATCGAAATAATAGATAGTTCCACCTAGTTTCTAAGGCGTTTTAAAGTGATCCTAGTGATTTTATTGAAATATACCTATTGAATTTTACTTTGTCAACTACAGCGGCCTGCAGGAAAGTGAGTAAAAATTCCATCAAAGCTCTGTATATCACTCATCTGCAATGACTTATCTGTACCTGAGTCAGACTTACTCATTTTGTAATGACCTTTTAGTAACACCTTCTAAGTAGCGTTTTTTTTCATACGCATCAGCACTGCTCTTGATATGGCAACCCTAAGTGCCAGCAGAGTCAGCGTTAACCATACTACTTTTTATTATATCAATTTGTGCCCATTGAAGGCGCAATTTTGGGCTAATTCCTTTATAATTGCGGGATCGCCCCTTCTAGCTTTCCACTGCGATGTGAACTCGGCCTTATCTGATTAAGAGGAGCCTAGGACGCATTTACTTGTAAAGCTGGCTGCCACCGGCTACCAGATGCTTACCGGCAAAAGCCTGTCCCCATTGTGTGACGACACGACAGTAGTGGGCGCGTGCAGTGACTCAAGCCCGGCGGGCTAAGCCCTAGGGCTATTATTACCCTACTCTATGTTTGATTTACATGATAAACTTTGCCCTGATGTTGTGTAAAGTTTACCATGTAAATCAATGGGTGGTGTGAGATTGCATTTTCAATAGTCAATCACAATCAGCGGCTCATAACAGAGCCACATACCAAGAGCCAGCGAAACAAGAAGCCGGTAGACCTGGTTTCTGCGTAGTTTGAATCGGCTTATCTGATGCGGGAGTCGTAAATGTCAGAAACATTAGGAAAAACGAAAAGTTGTGAGTAATGGCTCTTTTGGAAGCCTCGGCCTAATGTTTTTTTCTATTTAGGTACCTACATTTGATCGCCATTAGAAACTAAAGTTAATATAGGATTTTTATATTATCCTAAATATTTCGACTCAGGTGTATATCGAACCCCCTCTAAGGGTATGCGGTAACCATTGCAACACCGAGTACTTTTCTCGTCGGGTTAAAATTATTTTGGAGATTCATCGGCTCGAAGCGCTATATGAGACAACACAGGCGGTCTATATAAAACACTGTGTGTTTATCTCTAACACTCACCTAGCCCGGTGTAGCTGGCAGTGGTCGTAGGAGACCCACAGCATAAAAATCCGTTCGAAAAAAAAAAAAAATCTAACACTCAGTTCATGTATGACATTGTAGGCAACAGACCTCTTCACTCTCTCGATCAATTATGATCATCCTTTTCAATGAAAAATGACGAATTTACTAAAGTCGGAAATCAAACTTTATTGCCAATTGGGAGCAGAATAAGCCCCTTTCGAGATTGCATAAATGTCTGTTTATGTAGATAAATCAGAACTGATCCAAGAGGCCTAAGAAACAATAAATATCTATTAATTTTAATTTGGTCCGTTGATACCGGGATTAATACAATCAGTAAAATTATGTCATACCAGAGATACAAGACATTACTCTATTTTTCAATCCCCCACCCACCATAGCTTAATGATACCCACCCCCAATCAAATTAAAAACAAAATGGAACACAAATGGCTACAAATAATTTTTGTTCTATAGGAATATTAATTGCCTAAGTTGGAAGATTGTAGCTGCGATAGTAGAATTAAATGAAAACTCGCTTCGAATTCATTTGAATTGAATCATTTGGGTATTAACGACTTCATTTGCATACACCGTAATTAGTTGTAATGTATGGTAATAGTACAGTCGGGGAGAAAAGTTGAAAATAATAAGAACGAGGAAGAAGAGCACAAATGTCGCTTCCAATTCAATCTTTTTACAGTATTTCAGCTTTCACACACAGTACATAGGTATGTATTACAGCCATATAAAACATAAAAAATGACGTTTAAAATGAAAAATTTAAGACTTTATAGAAGCTTTAATCTATTTAAATATTTTTAAAAACTTAAATCTCCAATAATCAATAAGTTTTTAAAATTCTGCCAATTCAATAAGTCGGTACCGTTTGCTTTATTCGATATTTTTTTAGTGCATACAAGGTAATTCATAATGTGTATGCTGTCCTGAAAGAGGCTTATTCTACATCCAATAGCCAATTTAATTTGTTCTACAACATTTGTTAATTAGACATTTCTCATTGAAAAAACATCTTGCAAAAATCTGCTGTTCTGTCAAAGTCAAGTCAAATCAGACAGTCAAATCTACAGTTCAAACTCGATCATTCAGCTGTGAGAAACACCACACTAAAGTTTCACAGAAGCGCTGCTGCGCTCGCTCCTACACACATGTTTTATACATACTAATTATTATTAAAAAAAAAAAATATATATATATATATATAATTATATTACTTACGTACTATCTTCTTCTCTATTATACTACTACTATTCTTATACTATTAACGAAATGTATGCACATTTCGTTAATTTAATTATGTAATTCAATAACATCTATTTAACATGTCGCTCGCTACTGAACTACCTGTTGCACTCTAAATAACCGTAAGACCGCAATCTCACTCTACATGGTCACAAAGTTCGAAAGAGGCTAGCTACCCACAACACAGGTTCTCCTAGGGTGGGAGCTAGCGCACACTCTAATAATTATATTGTAAGTACCCTCAACATGATTAACTATCATAACAATATACTGTACCGTTCCACAACTTTATTGTTAGTTAGTTATGTAAGTTTCTATTTATTAGTGAATAATCCATTTACGTTTGTTACACATAAATAAATTTTTATACATAAAAAAAAATGTAGCAGTTTTGATATCGAACTTCTCGTAAGTATAAAATTAGTTATAAACATGATAAAAATAATAAACACAGCTAATTTGAAAGAGATCTGGCTTTTTTTAAATAGTATTCTTTCGGTTGATGGAATAAGCCCCTTTTGTGAATGATTGTTATGAATCATCTTTTTAAAAATATACCGAAAAAGCTAAACGTGCCTACCAATAGGTATAGTAACTGCATAAATTATATTTTAATTTTACGATTTTTAGTCGCCTTGAAATAATTAATTGTTCGCGAAATAGAAATGCGAGATTTACCTCACTGTACTTCCTGTATTATTTGGTTATGCCGTTTGAATTCCTCTATTATTATTTATTAACAAATAAGACAATTTTTTTTCTATTTATTTTACGCTCTACAGATTTAATGGGCCATACATACCTACTTACGTATCTCCATTAAAAATAATTGTCTATGATAATGATAGCTTCATACATCACGATTAGTAAATTGTGAACAAGATAAAATGTAAAATAGACGTAATAATAAGGCTGAGCATGTACAAAATCTCTTACAGTGTCCAGTAATCTCTTACAGTATGCATTATGTGAAAGCAGAAGAAAATTCAATGTACAGTCAACCTATTTGCAGCTGATGGCGAGGATCGAACCTGCAACCTGCTGTGACGGCAGCAGACATTTTAACGCGAGGCTGAAAAGAACCGTAGCTGAGCCCTCGACCATTTCACTTGTCTACCTACATCTACATACAATAACTTTGTTTTCTTTAATGTTATCATTATATGTACGTACTTAACTGTAGGTATGTAGGAATTAGCTAGATGAGTGAATAAATGCCATTTTTTATTAATTTATGTTTATTCATTTGATTTTTATGCCACTGTAGAACGCGTCACACGTAACGAAAAGAGCGTCAGGTATGAATGTTGATGGATATATTATTATTATTATTATTAAGTCATTTATTTCAGGCAACACAGCAAAGTACATGTACAAATACAGGGCCCATAGATATATATACCTTAAAACTAAAATACATATAATATTCACACTTGCATATAATATTAGGGTTTTTTTTTCTTTGGCGCATCCCTATAGCGTCGGAAAACTATTCCTGCAGGCCAGAAGTCGGGAGAGAGGAACATGTCGCGAAGCTTCGCAGGCACCTTCAGCACGTACGACTTGAAGTTCGTCTCTCTAGACGACTCCAGGAGTTGCAGATGTAGCTGTATTTTGGATATAGTAGAGGAAGGCCAAAGAAAACATGGATGGAGAAAGAAATAAATTACTCCACATATACTTCACAAAACACTCATTACACTGCATTTATCCTACTTTAATTACTGTCCGTACTTGCATTTTTTTTAATAAGCTGATGGTGCGAGCTTCTTAAATACATCTAAGTATCATGAAGTTTACATGAACAACTATAACGTCCTAGTAATAAATTGCAGATAATAACAGAAATCGCTAACGATGATGTTCGCGCCGGATGAAACGACTTACATCACTCACTGAGACTGATGCGGGAAAGTAGAGTAGATCAAATCTGGCTTCGTATGTGCAATTTATGTATGCCCGTAAGTGATAGATATATTCTTAGCATACAAGGTGATCCTGAAAGAAACTTATCCTACAGCCAATTGGCTATAAATCTTGTGTAAAGACTTTTGGAAATACACAATTTTTCATTGAAAAAACACTGCAAAAATCTGCTGTTTTGTTCTCTCAAACTCAGTTCATAGCCATATAGCTCGCAGAACCGATGGACCGATGGACCGACGACTTTGTGAAGGTTGCGGGAAGTCGGTGGATGGAGAAGGCTCAAGACCGTTCGTCATGGAACTCTTTGGGGGAGTCCAGCAGTGGACTTCTACAGGCTGATGATGATGATGATGATGATGAATAAAAAATGCCATTTATTCACTCATCTAGCTAATTCCTACATACCTACAGTTAAGTACGTACATAAAATGATAACATTAAAGAAAACAAAGTTATTGATATGTAGATGTGAAAAACAAGTGAAATGGTCGAGGGCTCAGCTACGGTTCTTTAGCAATTAATCTTGATGGCGTACTACTCTTACGCTTATTACTATTTTACTCTAAAGTGATAACCTACAGTCTATACTAACGTTAGGCTACGTTTATTAGTAACTTATAATGATAATAAAAAAAACTTATACAACTGATTTTAACAAGTACTTCACGCAACACTCATAACATCCCCTTTTTTAGTCGGCTCTGAAGGGCGGCTTATTTTACTACTAAATAAAGGCAAATTCATAAATCAAGTCTCAATTTATCCACTGGTTATCTCAATCTAGGTACCTAGTGCGTACAATCTATGAATGTGTATAGTAAGTTTCGTTCCATTGCAGTTTATCGAGTAGAAGTTATGATTACAGATTCGACGCGGCACCGGCGGCGGCTCTATAAGATTACTTACTGGGAAATGTTTTCTTTGTCTGATTTAAATAAAAGTAGGTAAGATAGGAAAATTATGAGATAAACAGTAATTTTTGAGCATTGTTCTAATGTGAACACGGGGAGCTATTTTTATTTTTAAAATCTCACATGCCTCTGCGATTATTTCCTGCTTTCTTTATTTGTAGAATCCATCAGCCTAGGTAATCCAACTACCTTTTGGAATCAGGTTTTCTCATAACATGTACCTACAGGTACTATTCTGAAAAGGGCTTATTATTCACTCAATTGGCAATAAAGATTCTCATATGACTTTTGGAAATTATACATTTTTCTACTACGGAAAACTATGGAAACTACGGAAAAACTACGGTCCTTGCTACCTACTCTTAACTTAACTTTCCAACGGTATTCTTCAGAGATTTTATGAAATTGCAGACATTATAAAATAATAAATAAATAAAAATTCCGGACATATTCACACGGTCAACTGATCCCAAACTAGGCATAGCCTGTACTATGGGTACCAGAGACTGATATATATAATAGATAAATATTTAACACCCAGACACAGAACAAACATCTGTGTTTATCACACAAATGTTTGTCCAGTGCGGGGATCGAACCCGCGACCTCTTAGCGCAGAAGGCAGAGTTACAACTAACTGAGCTATGAGGCCAGTCAATTTCTTTAACTATTCAGTTCATTTCATTCATTGTGTAGAAATATGGCGGTATATTTTTAAAGTGCTCATATTATATGGGTCGTTTTGCCCAAATGTCTCGCACGTTTCTGCACCGTGTCCAAAAGGTCCATATTACATGGAGATCAGATGTCAAAGCCGCCGTTCTCGTGCCAGGAACTCGGCTGGATAATTTGACCACATTTAAAATTATTACCGGCCTTATGCGCTTGCATTCGTCACGGCACGAATTGGGTCGACACTGTTGATATTTACCCGGCTGACCTGACAGACCGGGCTATATTTTTCGAGCGTATCTTTATAACTAGCTTGCGCCCGCAGTTTCACTCGCAGGTATCTAGATAAAAAGTAGCCTATGTGCTATTCCAGACTATAATCTATCTCTGTGCCAAATTTCATCCAGATCCGTTCAGATGTTCTGGCGTGATTGAGTTACAAACATCAATTCATCCCAACTTTCACTTTTTTAATTCTAGTAAGATAAATAACACCCAACAGTCACATAAATGACCCCCTGACCCCACACTAGGACTCCCTGTGTGGTGGCTATCAGAAACTACGAGTACCATGGTATGGTATGGTACCAACACTCAGAACAAATATTTGCAGACCCCTTGCGTCTCAGACTCTCTCATGTTTTTTTTTTTTACTTTTTGCGGCTATTGTGTCACTGCGGCCACAACTGGCCTATTGTGATCACCTCTCTCATGTTACTGCTATGCCTACTGCTTTGTATCATCTGTATAACTCCTATAATCCCATTAAATTGTAATCTGCCCTTATAGCGTAATTACTTATTAATTAATTAATGAGTGTGCCCCATCGCCTGTCTACTTTTCTAACAGACTGTACTATAAGGAAAGTAGAAAATAATACCATGACTGTGTTTTATACGTGTTATATTTTGATTCAATAAATTACTCACATAACATACCTTTTTACATCTTACATTACATTGTTATAATCAATTTACAGATAACCACATATCACCTCTCATACGTCTATAAGTAATTATAAATAACTTATACATAATGTTTGTACCTAATTTATGATTCAGACTACAGAAATGTACATTTAGATAACTATAATTTTATGTGCAGCTAACGGTACTTACGAGCATATATAAACTGAAAAGTATGGAGGGATAAGAATTGAAGTCAATTTTGTACTTCAATGCGTGTAACTCGATTATATGAAGCGTGGGGTCACCAATTTATTATATTTAAGCTCCTACCAGTCATGTTGTATAGGTAATACAATATTGCAAGACTGAAAGGGATATAGGGGCAATTGCGCCAACTTATTAAAGTGAATTGAAAAATACATTTATTTATTTATTTTCGTCGTAAAAAGGTAGCACAAAGGAACGGATGCCTAACATATGTGTGGGCTTCACAATAATAAATGGTATTTTTTTGTAAAATGAGTTTAAAAAATAAACAGTTTACCAATAATGTTTGGTTAAAATAATTATTGTGATAAGGAATCTATTTATAACCATAAACGAAGGACAATTTTGTATAATTTCACGTGTCAGCGATTCGAGACAATACCTGCGTAGCCAATCGCTTAGCATTGTTATTCAACCAAAATAATTATCAGCCTTACCTCTTTGTAAATGAAGACTATATTTCAACAGAACGTGGAAACTTGTGTGGTTGACTGTACAGAGTAAGTAAAAATGGCAATAAACCAAGTCAGCCATTTTGTTTTGCTAATTGGCTCTTATCGCTTTGCATTAAGCGTTCAATAATAGTTGTTACTTTACTGTGATATTTAAATTTTTTCCCGCCATTTTATAATTAAATGGACGTTTTACGATTGTTTTTATATTTCACTAAAGGATTTTTAATTATAGGTACCTACTTACCTATTATTTTACATGAGATTATGGTATTATCAATGCATTATGTAAACCATGAAGAATTTCAGACAGGGACGGTCTACATTTAGGTATTATTTTTCTTCTAGCTACGTAGATTAAAAATAATTGCAGCTCAATTTGTCAGTAATAAAGTAAGATATTTTGACGTGTTATTATTATAAATGCTTTGCGATTAAAATAAGGCAGTTGACGACTATATATCATAGATATCATTATTATTTAGGTAAATATAATACCGCTATATATGCGACAAAATATTCTTTGTATAAATTAATATGAAACAATGCTCACTAGAACATACTGTCACAACACCGTAGTGTGCCATGACCGGACCAACAGCGAATTCACGACGATAATATAAAGTTACGTTCTAGTGGGCACAGTAGTGTCTAGCCGAGTCCGTTACGTGTCCGATGTTGTCCGACGTTCATAGCACACTCATGGTATGATACGTTGTAGCGTACTGTTTTATACAGCGCTGTTTTATACGTTGATACGTATAAAACAGCGCTGAAACGCTCGTATTTGGATGGCAATAAGGCGTCATGGTAACGCCTGTACACGAACACCCACTTGAGTACATGATGTATATGTTTTGTACACGATATATATTTTATTGTTTACGTTGAATTAATGATATCTATTAATTTACAACAGTCTACTCAATAGCTGAATGTTCTTATAGCTAGAAATGTTTTCACATTATTAGATATAGGTACACGTATTGTGAATCCTAAACAGTTTACAGAAGAAGCCTCCATAGAAGTAAAATTTGCAATTTTGTCTTAACATTGTCAAATAAAATCTTCATAATAAATTAAAATACTATCATCAACAAACTATAAAATTATTGCCCCGAGTCCAATAAGAAAAAAAGATCTACATTCCAGATTATATAAATATAGAGACTTATGTACACTACTCGTAGTAACTATATAATACATTGATCTACAACTAATATTCACACAGGATATGTTAGGTGTATCAAGTCTTAAGCTGCATAAAGCAAAGGAACATTTCAAAATGCCTTTAAAGTCACTGGTACACAAGAGCCTCTACAGTCATTTTCACGTGTTAAGCAATGATTCTATACTGAACGGGTTGTACTTTCTTGTTCCCCCACTTTTAGACAGATCCTGCTCCGTGGTGGTGCGGCCACCGCCACTTAGATCCAAGGAGACGGCTCTGCCTGAATCGAAGTCAAACTTTTCGAAGTTGGCGCTCGCAGCTCCGAATTGCTGAAAGAACGACGTTTGCGGATCTGGAGTTGGACTGAAGTGTCTCCCAGAATGGGCGTCCGATGTAGAACTATCGGAGTTATTGATCCCGTCAGCCCCGGACGGTGCTCGAAGCCTGCCCGTCATAGAAAAGTCTTCCGGTCCCGAATCGTTGCACGAATCCCCTCCAACGACATCGATCATACATTCTTCTCCTTCGCCGTCGCCATCGGAATCTGAATACATGCCGTTGTTTCGGTGCTGCGCAAGGTATTCTGTCTTCAAAGCCTCGAGGTCGACTGTGATGCCTTTAGCCCGGAGTTTTCTGGCTTGTCGGTCTAGCGCTTTTGCCAGCTTCTTTCTTCTTCTCGCCCTGTTGAGGTTTAGGGCAAAATTAGTATAGAACCTAAATTTAAGGGGATTGAAGACTTTGTACGTTGACTGCGGTCTGCCAGCCAGCCATTCTGTGATCGACAAAATGATCAACATCGATAAGTTAAAATCAAACTATCTTGGAAAAAGCATCTGATTGAGATAATTAGTCTTTCACTTTCACTTAGCATAAATACGTTTCTAGGGCATCAAAAAACCATAAACTACTCTCTTAAAAGTCAAAAGTTCACAATATCGGGTTAACTTTCGATAAGCCCATTGATTCGTTCGTTTATCGCATCACTTTTCTTCTTCATCCTTTAACTCAATTAAGTAAGAATACCCTTGCTTGCTTGTCTTGTCACTGATAACTTCTTGGTCATCTTGTATTAAGTCAGTGACCAGGTTGAGTTATTGTGGCCCTGAAAAGGACCTATGACCGTCGGTAAATAATCAGTGTAGTTTAAGGATTAAAGTGCGCCTCATAGAGAGTATACAACTGCTCTCAAACGTTGAAGAAAGCGGCAAAACGGCATGAACGTAAAAGTTCGAAGACAGAAAGCTCTGAAAAACGGATTATTACCAGATTCCTAAGATTGAAACTCTTAGGAAAGAAATAGGGAGTTTTTTGACCAAATTCTGTGTTTGAGAGTGTCTAGCGCTTCACCATCAGTGGTGTGGTAGACGATGGAGGTCTATGTTGTAAGTTCCTCACCTCTCGCGGGCCCTCAACTCGTGCGGGGGGATTGGCTCTCCGGAGCACGACTGGGGGTGAGCGTTGTGCGCGGGCCGCCCTGGCCCTTTCTTGGTGTGCTCCTTCTTGCGCCATTTCGCTCGGCGGTTCTGGAACCATACCTGGTAACAAAGAAAATAGGTTACAAAAAGTACTGAATAATAATATCAAAAATAGCACCCAACAGTCATACACATAGTCAAGCCTCCACACTAGGATTCCCTGTGTCGTATCAGAAACTGAGTGATTCCAGGCCCGAAATAAATATTTTAGTGCGGTCACCAAATGGATGGGTGACCGCTAGTGGCAATAACAACTGAGCGATTCCGTGCTTCGGAGGGCATGATAAGATGTTGGTCTTAACTATTTATGACAGTTCTGAAGACTGATTCCTTCGGGCGGATATGAATTTCGACCACGAACCGGGCAACGTAGTGTTGGACGGCTCCCCACCCGATCGATGGACCGACGATATCGTTAAAGTTGAACTGATGATGATGAATTTTCCTTAAGCTCACAAAGGGACTATGAAGACCTACCTACATAGCATAGCAGAATCCCTATTGCGGTGTTAATCCACCCACACATTAACGAAACATGTGCGCAAAAGACCCTACGATTAAACTATTAAAGACTTCAGCGCCAATAAAAGCAAGAAGAACGGTCACCTTAAACCTTGTTCTTAGCAGGAGCGAAGCGAATATACTTTAGTCAAGTATTACAAATGCGTTTTTTTACTTTTACATTCACCATCAGCCGAGCTTACCACAGCCCAACGTCATACCAATTTGAGTCATAATAATCAATCAGGGAGCCGATAATATTACTAATTAACAACGTTTACCCTAACGTTCAATTCAGTTCCAACTATGGCTTTCGTAAAACATTCGATCGATCGATAGCTTGAGCTGAAACGTAATTGCAGCTAGATCGTTATTCAGTAGCTGTGATTCCTGAAACGGATGAAAAGCTATCGTTTAGCAGGTTATATTTATCGTTTAGCAGGATTGCAATCGATTGAAAAGTTTGTTTGTAGAATTGATCACGGAATAGAATCTTCTTTTATATTCATGCAAAAATTATAACGACAATGTGCGGGTCTAATTCTTGATTTTTCATTACTCTACATCGCAAATAATGGCTGAAAAGGGGCAAATGCTACCTAAGATTGCAGGTACTACCTATTACAGCCATGTTGGCTTAGTGGATGGTACCTCGACTTTCGATCCGGAGGTCGTAGATTCAAATACAGGTTCCACCAATCGATTAACGCGTTCGCAGTACGGTGAAGGAAAACGTAAGGAAACCCGCGGTTAAGTCAGCTATGCACGTATGGACCATATCTTTCCCGTGGATAAGGTTATCTAGGCTGAGAGGATCGATAGATACTGGGCAAGCCTACTCCTTCTAAATATTGTCCTAGACACTACAGCGTCCTGTAAGCGAGTAAAACAAAGTTCCACCTGACTCTATTTAGATCATGTAGAACAGATGCAATAAGGCCCTACGTACTAGTCGTTTTGAATTATTAAAACAATTAAATGTTTCTTTAAGAACCACCGCGCATCGCTCCGCTTATTCAAAGCCATGGCCTTTGAGTCTGGTGGATTGAGACATAAAATTTGAATGAACGTTTACATGCTAATTCGATGCGTGCGCGTGCATTTCATGCAGCACTGGCATGGACGTCGTGTTTAAGGTGATGTTTCCCTTAATAATGGTGACGGATCAGAATGACGGCAGCGATAAAGCAGTGAACTCAATTTACAGCTTTACGTCGGAATAAAGCTTTTGCTATTCGACACCAAGCGTCTGCGAAGCAGGAGATTTTTCGAGCTTTTGGCTTTGGAGCGATTGGCCTCGTCTATGGAGCCTTCTATACTTCTCCGTGTTTCGTTACTAATATACAAAAAGGACTTAGTCTTAGGACAGATAAAAATCCCCATATTTCCTTCGAGCTTTTTCAAATTAGCTCATTTCGTCTTTTTATAATCTTTAAAACAATTTATTAAATGTACGAAAGCTTCTATATCAAGATTGCTCAATTATTGTTTATTAAGTAGTGACTAAACATTATATTTGCTTCAACTCAGGACATTAGGATACATCAGGGATCTGCCTTTGGGCCAGTGCTATACATTATATAAAGTGCTTAACTAATTTATGATAATCCCATAGCAATTAGCATGAAATAGCCTCTCCAGCTCAGAAACTTGAAGATATTTAAGAGGGCTAGACAGAGGCGCGTCTGAAAATTTTGGCTCATGCCCACATTTTGAAGTATCTAGTGAGCATTCCATTCGTGACAGGTTGAAAGAGTTGAACTACTATTAACTACTATTTTATGTAGATAGTAGCTACGTCTATCAAAAGCAATTATAAAAACACATCTCCATAGGGCAATTGAATAAAATATATCTACCCTTAGGGCCGCCGCGTCGTGTATAAGGGCAAATGGTGAGTTCGTTTTAACGAGCGACCCGTCGCTTTTCATGGCAAAAGACGCATTTAATGCCCACGGATTAATTTGATTAAGGCTTTTTGTGTCTCGTCTGAAGCACAGTGCACGAATAATTTGCGGTTGCGTTGTGTCTAAGCGGCGTTCGATATATCATCCAAAATACGCTAACGTTATTTTAAAGCTCCTAGTCTACAAATGCAGTGATTCCTCACTTCTCACTTTCAAGGGTTTTTTGACTGGCCTCATAGCTCAGTTGGTAGTAACTCTGCCTTCTGCGCTAGAGGTCGCGGGTTCGATCCCCGCACTGGACAAACATTTGTGTGATGAACACAGATGTTTGTTCTGTGTCTGGGTATTCAATATTTATCTATTATGTATATCAGTCTCTGGTAACCATAGTACAGGCTATGCCTAGTATGGGATCAGTTGTGTGTTATGTCCGGAATAAAAAAAAATAACTCATACGCAGTAGTCAGATTATATAATTGATTTTCATTTCATGCATTTAAAAACAATAGAGCTGCATTTTAATGAATTTAAAAAGTAATAACCGTGGTTGATTTTCAATGGGTCAGTGAATAAAATTGATTAAAACGATTAAATAAATACGCTTTCACGCTAAAGCCTTTATTAGTAATCCTATTTTGAATAGCTTCGGTACCTAGTACTACAGTATTCTATAAAATAATGTATGGGAAAAATTCAATTGGGGTATAGACGATGGCTGGCACTAGTTAGGTACCATCACCAAAATATCCGTCTTACCAATTTTGAAACTGTTTCGCTTGTACACGGCTAAGTAAGCCTGTCCGGCCAGTCCCATTTTTTTATTCATTGTGATGGTGGTGGGTGATCCATTACTTTTATGACTTTGATTACCCAGTCTGTTGTTCAGTTGCGACCAAAATAATGCAGAAATAAACAGTCTCATCTAAATGTAATGCGACCTGATAAACTCACAGCTCGCAAAGTAATTAAGTTAGGTACAGACTGGAATAAAAGAAACAAGTCACCTGAAGTGAATTAATGGCGGGGAGGTTGGGGTGGGGGCGGGAATACGTGCCTCATTAGGGGAGGGAGCGATAGTAACTGTTGTTTAATCTGGGGTTAGGGGTGGATAGAAAATTGATCTGATGAATTGAAAATAGCCGGATTCCCAATTTAGATCTTTGTCTACTTGAATTGAACCTCTTCTACACAGTTGCGTTTCTTCTACTTTCAAATGGATATATCTTCAGTCTTATATTCTACAAGCAGGCAAAAACTTTCTCAGAAATAACAACATACCCAAAACACTTAATTATATTATTTGAACAAGACTTTTACCTGATAATCCATGCATTTATTGGGTCAGTTCTGCTATTATCCAAATAACAAGGACGGCGATAATTTTAACACTCTCTAACTTAGTCAGTTTAGGATATTGAAACAACACAATCGACACTACTGTCCGGCTATTACTCAAGTTTTGTCCGGTCAAACAACATCAGGCATTACTATTTATGGCACCACCCTACCCACCGATGTCTATTACAGCCCGTACGGTTTCTATTCCTTAATCAATGTATTTCGATTAGGTGAAGCTGGGCTTTAATTAAAACGTATATTGGATCTATGTCGAGGTAAATAGTGACATGAATTTCGGTTATGGTCCTGGATGATTTGATTTTTGGTTAATGTAATATGAGCAAGTAATATGAGGTTAATAAGATCGGCTTTGCTCTATGTATTTATGTCAGGGGTCAATTTTACTAAATTACGACGTTTAACGTTCTTTACAGTTCCAACTATGGTCCTGAGGCCCTAGTGGGAGTTTCGAGTGAGTTTTCACAGTCACTTTTCGACCGTAAAAAGTGTATAGATTACCGTTTTGTATGGAGTCACGAGAAAAAGAAATGGATAGACGTAATTTTGAAAAAATAACTGTTTAAGTCATCTGATGAAGCATGTAAATGAATATTTGTAGAAATCCACAGCTGGACATAGGCCTCCCCCAAAGAGTTCCATGACGAACGGTCTTGAGCCTTTTACATCCACCGACTGCAACTCCCGCAACTTTAACAATATCGTCGGTCCATCGGTTAGCCTTCCAAGACTGCGTCGCCCTGATCGTGGTCGTCATGAATAATAAGATAGGTTAATTTGTACCTTTAAGACTGTAAACGGAACCAAAAGAAAAAATATTCAGGCGTTTCCTACAAAAATACAAATGTCAATTTTCCCCCCTAAAACCACCCTTACGAATCAGCCAGCTAAAAAAGCATTTGTGAAAATCCTGCTACCTCAATTGTCGCCTCTCCCCTAAGTTATTTCGGTAAATATGAAGCTCCCCAAATGCGCCAACCAAGTGGTTACGGAACACACATTATTTCTTTATTGTGTTCGTCGGTTTGAAAGCTCATTTTGTGGTTGGTTAGTTTGTGTTGCAATTTACCTTTGAAAGAAAACGAAAAAAAAAACAATAGGCACACGACTTTTGTCCCTAGAATGGCAGATTTCCGATCTCCAACGTTCAGATCCTTGAATATCTCTAAGGGAATAGAGAGAGACTGTCCAAATATTTGGAATCATCATCATCATCATCATTTCAGCCGTACGACGCCCACTGCTGAACATGGCCTCCCCCACAGACAGACCGAATTCCTTATCACGTGGGGGGATTTGCCCATACTCACCCCGCTGGGCATGCGGGTTGGCGAGCGCAGTTAGAGCTATCGTTGTTAAAATGAGGGACGCTGCTGCCCATCCCTTAGCTTTTTTCGCTTAGTCGCCTCTTACGACATCCGCGATAGGTAGATATGGAGGGGCCTATTCTTCAGCCGGGGCCACCACAGCCAAATTACAGGCATGTAATTAACTTCACGCAACCTTCACAATGTCGTCGGTCCATCCAGTGGTCTTCCTGGTATCGCTTTTGGCGACAAGGTCACCCATTGAATAGCCTTGTAATTGTGTTAATCTCTTGCATTCTTTACGTGTGGTGATCCAAAAAGTGTTATCTACCATTTGTCTTTCAACAATGCGTCCCAGTTCGTGGTCAACATATAAGAACCTTTACTGCCCACTGCCACTTCAACTTGCTAATTCTAAGAGCTGTCAGTACTGTATCTTGCTAATTCTAAGAGCGTCAGTACTGCATGTCCTTTAAAAATCTAAATATGTACTGTAAGCTATTCCTAAAACCATCTTAAAGTGTAGATGGATGACCAACACTTTCCGAGGCACGTGCTACTACTGACTTTGCAGTTGTAACTGAGTTCTTACAAAACTAGGGCTATCAATTTTAATTTTGTAAGTTAATTTTTAGATCGTTGTTTTTAATAACTTTTTTTCTGTAAATAATGTTGTTCGCGATGTTTTACTTCACCGTTTAAGAGCATTAAAATCTTTTTTCCGAATGATAATTCAATGACTTAAAGATTTACTTTTACGACCAGAATTCGAACCCACGATCTTTGTATCTGAAGACGGGGTCACTGCGACCACTCCGTCAGTGCTCTCATCCCATAACTAAGATATAATCAATGTTTTTTCCCATGCGTCACATGTCAGTGTGAAAATCGTTGCATCTCATTACTCATTTTCATTAGGCGCAGTAATTACCTACATTGTATTACACTTTAATATGGGATAAATCTATGTAGTTTGTGGCGATTAATTATTCAAGTGCGATAATTCATAGCTCGGGGCAGCCCTACGAGTAGGCTTCGTGTCTATCTTTTACCGCTAAGCCTCCGGCGTCCATATCACCCTCCGAGCAGGACAACAGATATACAATACAGAAGAGAGATAAGGATGGCAAGGCTCCTTAAATTTTATATTCTATCCGCATTTTGTCGCCTAAGCGTTCCATTTAGTGTTCCATATTTAAACCTCGCGCCATTCTTTTTCTTCTACGGCGGGAATGTAAGATTTTTTTATTTTGGGGTGTATCAGATGTGTGCAGAATACTGATGTGTGCGTGCGACCGCCGACGCCGTGTTAGGGAATGAAATTGGCATATAAATGTAAATTTTATGCCATGAATTTTAAAATGAAGTCGATACTTCCGCGGTTTCGAGGAGTTTTAAGTGGGGCCGGGGATGAAATTAGATAGAGTACGCCACTTAACGTAAAGAATGGGCTTCTAACGGCTGCCGCGTTGTCATGTTATATAGCCAGTTTAGTAGGTACCCATCTTGTTCGATTATACAAATGATTCAATTCAATAGAGCTCAGTAACAATTTGCGAACGATTGTTTCAATGAAGTTCATTATTAGGTATTGTAGTATTACCGGTCTAAGACGACGCACAACGCAAAGGCATTCAGTGACTTCCCACCCGAGCTTGAAGAACAGATCACCACAGAGTATTAAGTATACCAATCTCTACATTTCAGTTATCCACTATGAAATAATGATTTCTTGTTTTGACTGTTAGAGTGATGCCATTTTTTGACAAAAGTAAATAAATGAACAGCTGATCTGATGAATGAGAATCATTGATTCACTAATCGTGGCGAGTTACGTGTGTAATCTGTTTACGGTTTACACGATTGCACTAAGTTCGTCGCTGATTTTTGGAAGGCCGCGATAAGCGGGCTTCACAATTTATGCTCATCAACATATTTTTTTAATTATTATATCAGTAGATAACTGACATATTAAGCTATATCGAGCTGATTAGTTCGCAGTTCATTTATTGATCTGACCTATTAAAGCACTGACGGACAGAATGTGGCAACATTATTACACATTTTGACATCAGAGAACTGTCAAATCAGGAATCTAATTATTACTAATAGACGTGTAGGTATTGTGTGATGCAGGTACTTACATTCATAAATTCTAGGTAGTTACTACAATTATTATCATTGATAGAACCTCAGAACTCCCTTTAATAGAAAAGCATTAAGTTTCAGTGACGTTATAACTGGCCATAAAGAAAAACGACTGCGGGCCGATCCCATCGCGAACGAAAATAGAGAAATCAAAGAAGAGGAAAAAATCCACTTTACAGACGCAAACAAGTCACTCTAGCTTTATTGAGCTGTAATCGAATTGTGACGTCCCTGCGAGCCGCGGCAAGCTCGAGGTCGGAGCCGCGGGATCTGCAGCCATCCTTATCTGACCCGCCCATTTAAATCTATGCTATTCAATCGTGCCGTCTCGCTCGCATCCCAGGGGTGCCGCCGAGATTGCAATCTTTTGATTTATACCAACTATTAGGAGTGGTAGGATATTCTGTCTCGGATGAGATTTGAGATAAACGCGGTACAATAGACGTTAGTACTGATTATAGAAACGGATTAACTTATTTATCTCGGCTATTTTATGAAGATGAAACTCTTTGTTCCATCTGAACTTGAGAAAACGTGTCTAAATCATGGTTTCTAAATAATTTAGGGACCAGTAAGCTAAGAACATACACTTCAAAACTTATAAGGTACCTACTGATATCCTATCAATTCTAATCGCTTGCAAAACCCTACAAAATGATTCGATTCAAAATTGTATTATCTCAAGTGAAGGTTTATTGGTCATGTCGCAGAATAATAAATAAAACTAACGAACAGATTCACTTCTGTACTAAAGCCTTGTTCAAACGGCATTATATGTCCTTGATATGTCATTAAAAATTCGTTTCAAAAAGAGCCTTAGGTACCTTTTACTGAATAAAGTCAATTTTGAGTTTGACATTTGAGGGTGTGCGATATAGCACAACGTTATCGCAAGCTCCCAAAAGTCAAACGACCAAGAAGATGTAAGGATCATTTTGAAAAAAAATGATTATATTATTATTGCACGCTGCTTGAACTTAGTTAAAAATAAAAATGACTATATCGGATGTGACAGCCCTTAACTTGATATTTGACAATCAAAACTGGCACGAAATTTTTAAATGTGTTGTAATAGCTTTAAGTTATATTGAAACTTAAACGTTATGCTATAAAGCTCATTTTTAATTGAAGTCCCTTCTGAAGTGAGGCAGGCGGTTCAGTGAGGTTTATATATAAGTTGGTCGTCCCCAATGGCCGCTTAGCCCCAAAGGTTTCGGAAAAATAAGGGAAATCGTCCCTCATTTATATTGAAAGGAAACCTTCCAAGGAGTATTTTTGCCCACATGTATTAAGTACATGTGGGTCGGGAATGTATTTACTTGATACCTAGGGTTGTTGAAAATCAGTTATATTATGTAAATGTAGTTAAAGTGTATTTCATTTTGTTGTAGGTACATAGTTATTTTAAATGAAATGAAATAAAATGAAATTTATTTGATAAACAACAGACTTAAAAATAACATGCAATATTAAGTTTTATGTAATAAGTAACACAATGAACTATAATATTCCTAGTTTGACAACATTGGTACCAAAACTAGGATTGCCTGTGTTATGGCATACCAACGCCCTCCGCCAAGCCATTGAGACTTTAAGCATACATTTGTGCAAAGAAGTAAATACGCAGTACAGTATCTTATATACTGTACCGTTATAATATTATTATTATGTGTTGTTTTTATTATTATTACTATTTTAATTCAATTATTAGATATTTTAAATTATTAATCAATTATTATTACAATTAATTGTACCTATATACATATTATACACTAATAGGTAAAGGACTTGAACAATGACGTTTTAAAGAAAATGTTCTTTAAAAAAATCCCTGTAAATGAGTAAAATGCCGACATGACTGCAGTAAAAAGTGATTTTACACGTCATGTAGTCAACATTAAAAGAATATGATCATTTTCCAAAGCTACGAATATGTTTTTGAAATAAAACTACTAAGTAATTTTTGTAAATACTTAACAAGAAACACAAAACTACAACGTGTTCCGTACTATACCGAAAAGGGCTTCTTCCATCAACAAAAAGAAAAATACATTCGTGGAAAAAAATCCCGAAAATTTACCAAATCTTCTGTTGTTGGTCTTTTCATAATTTCTATAACTCATTATTAAACGTACGGGAAGATCGATATCAAAATACGAACTAAAACAGCTGTATAAGCGAGTGTGATTTGATCCCATAACAGCTGATTTTTCAGTGTTTTTTTCAATGAAAAGTTCCGAATTTCCTAAACTTTATTGGGTCTACAATAAGCCACTTTTGCGAGAATTTACATGCTATAAATCACCTTGTATAATACATTTATGTAATGATTTGTGAACTCTGAAATTGTCGTCAATTTGTAAAGCTGACTTATTACAGACATATTTGTAAAGTAGGTACCTGACTAGCTGCGTTATTTTGCCCCAGCAATTAACACGTCACTAAAATAGGACATAAAATAATGACTAAAAATGGAAACACTCAGTCACAGAAGCTTGAGAAAATAAAGACATCAACCGTGAACACTAAGCTTGAACCTAAAATATCGAACACGGTGTATAAACTTAAAGCGTTAAGATGAAATAGGAATTAGTCTCGCTCTGACACGCGTAAATGGCTATTTTTGTCTTCTTTTATACCATACACTAACTACACAAAATATGTTATACAGGTTGTCTTAAAATATAAGGCCGGTTTCGCCCGCTTGGTTCCAGAAAAGTTAAGTTTTAAAAACTTCAATGAAGAGTAAATGGTATAAAACGCCTTGGGCCATTCTATATAGCTCTCTACAGCACTTAACAGCGTTTCTACGTATGTGAAATTCACGTCGTTTTGCTCACTCAGGATGAAAATAGTCTCGCATACTTTCGATTAAAAAACTAAAGTACTTATAACAATCATCCACAAAAAAAGTTTCGATTAGTTTTCTAAATTTACGAAACGGAAACAAAATTAGTTGCCTCTTGCTTTTTTGAAGTCGACATAGACATAGTTATATAAAAAAATAAAAAATAGTTATAAAAATAAAAAAATTGGGAAACAAACTAAAAACGGTATTTACCAAACTGCGACGTCTGATGATGTTTGAAAATACCTACTCTCTCATAAAATTGGTTTGGTTATAAGCCATGGAATGACCAGTTGTGTGTTTTTAGTCTAGTCTTAATAAACAAAGGCCTTAGGGAGTGTTCACGCTGGCAAGTGCGCCGCACGCGTTCATTTCCTGCACCAGCTCAACTGCACACGCGTTAGCCATCACGAACAGATTGCGTTACTAAATTCACGCGAGCCTTATGCCAATGTGGACGCACCCTTAGAAAGTACTTGCAGTTGTCTTGAACACCCTGTATGTAAGCATCAAAGGTTTCGATGTATGTACCATAACTAAACAGAATGGACGGTTGACTGAAAATTATATCTAAGTGCTTCCTGTGGCAGGTTACTTACAAAATGTTCAATGGTAAAGTTCCTCAATCGGCAAAGGTGCCATTTTAGACAACATTAAACTGCAGCAGAGCACGTGAATGTGACGACATGCATTCACGCGTTGCGCACTGATAACTAGCTTGTGCCTACCCTGCACAAGCTAGTTATTACATCAGTCATCATACATATATGCTATTCTAGATATAAATTTATCTATTCCAAGTTTCATGGAAATCGGTTGAGACGTTACGGTGTGATTGAACCACAAACATCCAAACATCCTCTCAATATTTCGCATTTATGATATCATTCGTAGCATGTGGGATGAAAAGCTGCATTAGCTTTCCAGGTCTTCCAGCTGTAAGACAAATATAACTACTTTAATTCATGGAGGTTTTGAACTGCAATTTCAGACCTACAGAAACTGCTTTCTCGGATCTGTAAGGGTAAAAAAAAAACAGGTATTCTAGATGAAAATACGTACATTAACAGTACTTACAGCCACTCTGCTCTCTTTGAGGTCCAGCCTCATGGCCAGGGCCTCTCTCATGAACACGTCAGGGTAGTGAGACGCCAGGAAGGCTCTTTCTAGCTCCTCAAGCTGCCAGGAGTTGAAGTTGGTGCGGGATCGGCGACGCTTGCCGCTGTCACCATCATCATCTCCAACACCACCTGGGGAGAAATAGAGGCATTTCATTGGTAAGGGCGTGGTTCTGTTCAAAATGGTACTGTGCAATACAATGGGTCTAGGACGCAGTGTTGGAAGGCCCCCGATGAAAGGACGACATTGTGAAGGTTGAGGGAAGTCGTGGATGGTGAAGGCTCAAGGCCGTTCGTTGTGGCAATCTTAAGGGGAAACCTATGTCTAGCTGTGGACTTCCTTAGTTGATTATGACAATAATGAGCTATCCCAAAGAAAAAAGAAATGCTTTTTTTTTCGCCCTAACGGGCAGATTAAAGTCCGAGACCATAAAGCCTAAAAAAAAAAAAAAATTAAAAACCACGATATAATTCAATCGAAAAGTGTCATCATATTTTATTGTAAAAAAACATAAGATAGGTATCCAAAGAGTTTTGTAATCAAGCGTTATAGACATTCGGTAGGCATTCACACATTAACCTTCAAAGCGATTAAAACTTCACACTAAAACAGATAAATCATACCATTATACCGGGGAATTAATAAAGTTGGAACATTCCCAATCACGAGCGGATTGAAATGAATAAGACATAATCGTAAAAGACACCGGTAGCTAGTGATGCTGATGAAAATAGCCGGAGAATAGATTCGTCCGACTTTGTGGTGTGCGTCCATTTGAGAATGTTTTATTTTTGACTCGCACGGCTTGTGCGTTTGACATTTTAAGTTTATTTTTGTAAAACGCATTAGATCGAAGCACCATCTAGTGGGAGCCCTCCTAAGCTGTGCTTTTGGGTGCAAGGTCTCCCCTCGAGAACCTTTCTGCGCCAAAGGTCTTTGGGTCCCCGTGCTATGTTCAGAGCTCGGAAAACCGAGAGGTAACGACGTAGGACGAAAAGGAAAGACATTTATCACTACTCAAGAATGGTAGATATCCTTTCAGATCTCCAGGAAATCAGATCCTTAAATATGACGAGGCAAGTCCGAACGTGAGTATTCCATACGTGAAAGGTTGCGAGCCCATCGACACTCTCAGACTAATTACTGGTTCCCTCACTTTGTTTTCCTTCATGGAGGAGATGCTTGACAGGATTGAATAGCCGGACCCGTTCGTCTAAAGCAGGATGCTCTAGTCATCCCTAGTGGTATAAAACTCCAACTCAACTTCAAGACGATTCTCCGCCAGTTGAAACAAAGCCCCGACCAGAGACTCATAAAAAAGAGATAATCTCGAACAAACCGTCAGAACAAGTTTTTGAAAATAGAATATAATTTCTAATTTTCTCTCGGTGATTTTAATTAAAAATGGTCCCGGGAGAGCGAGACGGGTGCGCCGCGCCGCGTTAGGGGCTGGAAAGGGACGGCGATAAATTACGCGCTCGGCCCTCGGAGGGACTAAATAAATTAGAAGTGATTAAGAGGTACGCTTCTGTTGCGTTCAATGTATCGTTGTTTTGTGAGTTTGATAATTTCGTAAATTAGCTTTTTACACGATTTAATTATAGCTTTACCGTTTGTTACCGTTAAATAAAAATACGAGACAGAATAATTAAGTCATTTGGTTTTTATCGCAAAACCCACATCAATTTTGTTTATGGTTTTAATAACAATTGATTCAAATTGACTGGTTCTATTAAGCGCACTGGACAACGTTATAAAATCAATTATCTTCAAAATAAATCATTTCGTACTAACGAAGTCGAGTTTTGAACTTGTTATTATGACTGATGCGTTACGCTGTCGCCTTAAGATATATCGCTAAATAACTGCATGAGAATGAGATGAGCTTACTCGAGTTTGTACAAGAGGGAAAGAGACGGGTGCAGTTATTGTATTAAAACAAACGACCGCCTTGGGCCCACAGACAACAGTTTTGGCACGCTTTAATTTAGTCTGTGCTCGATGTTAAAATGTCACAAAAGGGGTGGAGGGTGGAGGGGGGAATCAGTAAGTATCTATTTGAGGGTAAGATGGAGTGGTTAATAAATTCATACTGAATCTTGTCGCCTAGTGGTTTTATATAGAACTACCATGAGGACGGTTAGAACAGGGACTTGAAATACATCTTTAAAAAACAACACTATTAAACTAAACCGCTAACCGGTATTATCAACTGGATTTTTTCTAACAAGACTTTTGTTCTTAAAAAAACATCGATAATGAATCTTCGACCCACACTGATTGGATCACCAAACGTATGAGCGTTTGGTGATCCAATCAATTGTAAATGTCTATACAGTGGGGTAGGGTAGTCAGAGTCACGTCCAACGACCTCGCACTAGGGCAAAAGGCTCTCAACACAAGGTATCAGTTTATCAAATTCGTGGTATGCCACTGAAAGGTAAGCGAGGGTAAACAGACCGATGACTATATTTTTATTTTATTCATAGAGCATATTAAATTATCTCAGCACGATATCGCGATGCAAAATTAAATGTTCAATTTGGGGACTTGGATTTGCGTACCCATTGCAGAAAGACAGTTGCACACAAGACTAGTATTTTGTGTAACTATAACTGCAATGATGGTGACAATCAATCAAATTCGAACCTTATTTCGTCTGATACAAGACTAGCAACTGTATCTCTGCAATGATGGTAAATAATCATAGAAAAGTCAGACCTACTTTCATGTTAGACAAGGCTAGTCTTATTTGCAACTGTCTTTCTGCAATGATGATGATAATCACAGAAAAATCGATCGTACTTCGTATAAAGGCCTTCCGGGTGACGGTCAAACGACTGTTGCTCTCTTATTCAAGCGTTACGCTTTGCTATTGAAAAGTTACTAATAAGTATGTTAATCTGTGTCGTAGTGTCATTGAATTCGTACCAAAATGCCATTCTATCCAAATCCAAATGCCATTATTATAAGTATGTACTTCTTTTCTTTGTCTTAAGTCTATTATTAAATAGGTATTTACGCTGTTTTTTTTTTAAACTTGTAAAATCAGTTTACTTTGAGGGATAAGCAATATCTATGGCATATTCGCACACCCAAAGTGCAAGCTCATCAATTGAACGCGATTTGAATGATATGCTAGCCGCTATAATATGCACTGTATGAGATATAGTCGCTATGGCCAGTGGCGGATTTGCCCTAAGGCCCATTAGGCCCGGGCCTAAGGCAGCCAGATATTAGGGGCGGCAAATCGTGACAAAAAAAACACTGATGATAGCAAGAAAAAAATCAAATGCAAAGTACCTAAATATTTAACAGGCTGCTCCATAGACATAATACTACTAACTACAGTAGACATGCAGCTTCGAACAGATTTCGTCGTTTCTGATTTCGATTTATATAAAGTTCGCAATAAAGTAAATTCATTATGTACCTAGTCTTTATGATGGGTGCTGAGAAAGGGGCGGCACATGGCCTGGGGCCTAGAGCGGCCAAGACTGCAAATCCGCCACTGGCTATGGCACGCATTTAAGAGTCCCCGAGTGTCTCTATTCAATGAAATCCTATTTTGCTTTTATTTTTCTATTACTACAAGCAGTAAAGGGAAGTTTATTTTGTTTCCAGCGAATTATAGATGAGTTATTGCTATATTTGCGAGATTATATCTTTATTGTTGATTGTCTTCATAGAGTGGGGAGGGGAATTGATACGGACTTGTTTTGTATTGTCGTTTATTCTAATAGCATTTGTAATGTCGCCACATTTTAGGCAAGAAATAGTAAAATATGTTTTACCTGAAGCTTTTAGGGGATAGGTTTCCAATAAGAGATTTACAGTCGTGATTCTAGACCTCGTTGGCGTTCGATTCCCGCTGCGTGACAAATGTTTGCATGATCTGCAAATATTTGTTCCGGATCTGCGTGTGGTGGTACTTACTCGTAGTTTCTGATACCCACGAAACGTTTTCACGTCACCTTAGGTACGTCAATAGACGTAAGGGTCATAGAAACCCCCTTAGAGCTGCTTTTTAAAACCAGTTTAAATATCACGAGGAATACGATTTTAGGAACTCTCCTTAAGATACCAATGGAAATTAAAAGAAAGAATTATTGACTTTAATCAAAATCAATTTAAATAATACACCATATAATTTGCAATAAAATACCATTGGGTTGTCATTATGTAAATTCAATTAGTTTCACGTTATTTACGTTTTCCTTAACAGTTATTGATAATGGACGAACAGATATAGGACGACGCAGTCTTGGACCCTCACCCGATGAACCGATGACATTGTTAAAGTTGCGAGAAGTCGGTGGATGGAAAAGGTACAAAGACCGTTCGTCATGGAACTCATAGGTTAGGCCTATGTCCAGCAGTTGACTCCAACAGGCTGATGATGATGATGAATTAAAAGCTATATACGTATCTAAGCGTTGTTATAATTTAATTACAAGACGTTAAACATGATCATGCCTTGAGTTACAACACCTTTACAACTTTCTTCTCGATTCACAAAAGCCAGTGTGACCAATCAAAACTCTGGTCAACTCATCGACTTATAATTTTATTATTCTCAGAATCAATTGGCCAAGGGCCGGACTTGGTGCAATCGGCGAAAACGAAAAAACGTAAAAAAACCGGTGAAAACATCTATAAAATACCGTTGCAAGCACTAAAAAGGAGCAAGTGTAACTCAAAGTACCGATAATTCCGGTACTATAATGTTCACACTGACAGATAAGGAATTTTGATTTCTCAAAAATTGATATTGTGTGAGCGAGAGGGTGGATCAAAATTGATATTCCCCGCAGGTGAGAGCGAGAGGCATAATTCCCGAAACCGATAAAAATAGTTTACTTTACGCGTACGAAATTGTGGTTTGCGTAAGGAGGTAATTGGTTAATTTGATTAAATTGACGGTTCGATTATGGAGTCGTTACAAATATGGGGACTTTGATAAATTACTTCTTTCTTGGTGTTGGATTTACCTTCAGTTATTAAATTATATGTTCTGCGGTCAAAATAAAAGGCACTTACAGTGTGGTGATATTGATATGGCACATTTACTGTCCTGTGTAGCAACAATGCAGACAGAACAAAATATAAATACAATAAGCAATTTCGTAGACCATGCGTAGAGCTTTCGTAGAGTAATGCTACACAAATCTTACATTTTCAAAACTAACATACCTCACACAGGGCACCCTAGTGCGAGGTTTAGGGCCCATTCAATATTTTTTAGGGTTCCGAAGTCTGACTAAGACTTGGTGACGCCTACTAACTAAAGAAAAAAACCTTTTTTTTTTATTATCATTATGTGGCTATTGTGTCACTGCGGCCAAATAAAAACTTAGACAAAAGTGTTTTTTGAGGTCCCCCTACATGTGAAGTGATGATGTTTTTTTATTTGCATACCCCATCGGTGAGGTATGAGGTGTCATTTCATAGGTCTTCCAAAAATATGTGGAGGTTTCATGAACATTTTTTAGATACAGAACCAGTTATAATCGGTTCAAAAAAGTCCCTGTACTTGTTTCTGGCAATCACAATTATGTGTCTTTAACGAGATTATGGTACCTAACTATGCCGAACTAAATTCGGAAGCCTTAAATTTTCATAAAATCTTCTTTTTCTATAGTTTCCACAAAGTTATATCTCATTAGATATAAGTTTATGTTAATTTTAGTAAGTACCACTTAATGTAACTGTTTATGAAGTTTATCTTAGAACATATGTTTATTTTTATTCACGTTCTCAGTTAGTTAATATTATAAGAATATACATTTTAGGAAAAACAAGACATTGTAAACCAAAAGTATTGGAATTGACCCCAATTCATTTTATAAAAACAGATTTTCAAAATTTGCAATTCGTGTATAAAATTAAAAAGTAGGTACTTATTTATAAAAATCAAGCCATTCACTCACGTTGAACCGCTCCTACATAATGTCGTTATTAAACAAATATTCCAATGTAATAAGAAAAACACCGCAAAATGGCGGCCTGGTATTATAAAAACGGTCGAAGCTCAGAGGCCGTTCACTATAATTTGGCTTCGATCCTCGGAAATTAATTTCCAAAATCACCGGCAATAATAAAGTTATAATTTTAACCTAAATACGTACCTGCTGTGAGGACAGATACGCTTTGCAGGGGCGGACTCGACAGGCAATAACTTTCAACCACAATTAAATTTTCTCAGGCGTCAAATTTTACCAAAAGTTTGCACTAAATATCGTTATCTAACGCGCACTAAGAACAAATTTTGCAAAATTCGAAACCCAAGGGGGTGAAAGGGGCGTTGGAAGGTTTTATGAAAGTCCTCAGTATTCGGTTTAAATACCTGGGATTATTTTAAGGTAGGATGGTAAGGGAAGGCTAGTAGCTGCATATTAAGTATTGGTACTTCGGACAGGGTATTAGAAAATAGTAGGTATGTAAGCGTGTTTAAGTAAGAAGAAACATACTTAAATACGCGGATGAAGTCGCGAGCGGATCAGCTAGTACAACACGCAGTAGTTAACTAGGCACCTTGCTGAAATGTTTTGTCTCATTTTCACTCGGGAGAGCGGTAGGCGGTTGGGTGTGGTTGGAGAGGGAAGCACATTCCACGCAGGTGCCAAGTTGAGTGTGTTGTAATGTCATATCACGTGAAAGGTTATAGGTACACTCGACTAACGATCATATGGCTAGTTTTTATACGTCGGTATCTTAGTCAGTGTTTTTAGTGAAATATTCTTTCCCCGTGATAACCCTGCGATACCCGCTTAACATCACAAAAAACTCTAATTAACTATTTATCGAAATCATTTGAGTTGTTTTCGTCAAAAATAAATAATGCTTATTTAAAGTGTGGGCATATGCCGAATGTAATGTTTTGTATATCGTGCCTCTGACTACCCATTTTAAAGACTTCAAGAAACCGATCCGAGAGGTATCTACCATGATTGGAGACAACAGTCGTGAACAGCACTAAAAAGAGCCTCTAAGAGGCGCACTTTAATCCTTTTACTACACTGATTCTTTCACCGACGGTCATTCATCAGATCGTTCATCAGGCCCTTTTCAGGGCCACCATACCTCAATCTGATCACTGACCTAATACAGGATGACCAAGAAAGAATCAGTGACAATACAAGCAAGCAAGTGGTGAGCCTATTTATTATTATTATATCTTTTATAATCAAGAAAAACAATAAAAAAATCTTCTCAAGTCCATCTCTGATTCGTCTCGATGAAGACATTCGGTTCGAAAAGTGGCTTCATTAAGGCCGCGTTTCTGCGAAGCGCATTACTACTCTACCGGTTTAATTGAATTTCTTTTATGTCGCAAAAGGTATTGTATTTTTTTTACGTTCTTTAGAGCTATAAAAACAACGGGTTGACCTGTTTCCTCGGCAGTTGATGGCTGTTATAAAATAAACTCAGAAAATGACAAGACGAAAAATACGTCGATAATCATTTTGTTATGAATTTAAAATAAGAGTATAAGATATATACGAGTATTTATCAACATTTTCAAAATAGTACTATTTGTGAGCCATGTTCGCCTAGTGGGAGTTACCTCGTCTTTCGGTCCAAATCCCGGCCATACAACAATGGATTTTTGTATTCTATAAATGTATGTGCGCATTAACAGGTGCTCAGATAATCGTTGAAGGAAAACATCGCTAGGAAATCAGAGCTTTAGCCATCTCTGCACGAAATGACCACGTCTTTCCTGTGGATAAGGTCGACTAGGTTCAGAGGATGGTATAGGTGCTGGGCAAGCCTACTCTATCTAAACATGTCATGAACCTGTATAAATCATCTAGAATAGATGTAATAAGGCTTTACTATTATAGGTACCTACTTAATAAAAAGCGTAAGAGCTTTTACTAGATTTACCTTTTGTAATTTATCTTGTTTAAAGTTTATCCTTAGGTACTTAATGATATTTTGCCCACATTTATTAAACAAATATAACAAACAAATATTGTCCGGAATATTTATTTATTTATATTTATTTAAATAAAAAAATAAATAAATATTCCGGACATATCACACACGGTCCACTGATCCCAAACTAGGCATAGCCTCTACTATGGGTACCAGAGACTGATATACATAATAGATATATATTTAACACCCAGACACAGAACAAACATCTGTGTTAGTCACAAATGTTTGTCCAGTGCGGGAATCGAACCCGCGACCTCTAGCGCAGAAGGCAGAGTTACTACCAACTGAGCTATGAGGCCAGTCTAATTCTACTACTTGTCTATTCGATAAGTACAAATGACACAACACGCCCTCATATGCCGACGTTCAATTCTTTCACACTCTCGTCTTAGGGCTTGGCTGCATCACCACGGCACGGTGCCGGCAACGGGAAACTGTGCGGTACGATGCCGTGTCGTACAAATAAATGGTGCGGGCGCCGTCGCGTCGTCGTAAACGGTGCAGTGGTTGCATGATTTTCAAACGGTTAAGGCTTGGCTGCACTGCCATAGGCAGGGGATCCATCCTCACACCCTGGAGCCGGGTTGGTCGCGTACCGTGCGGTTTCAGAGGAACTTCCTCCCGCGAACACTCAGGTTGTGGAATGATCTCCCTGCTGAGGTTTTTCCTAAGGACTACAGTATGGGGTTCTTCAAAAAGGGCGTTTTGAACTTTTTAAGGGGTCGGCAACGCGTGCGTGATGCCTTTGGTGTTGCAAGCGTACACAGGCTACGGTAACCACTTACCAACAGGTGGGACGTATGCTTGTATGCTACCTTAGTTGTATAAAAAAAAAAAAAAAAAAAAAAACCACGGCACGGCGCCGGCAACGGGAAACTTATCGTTGCGCTTCTTTCTTCCCTTGATCCTTGTATATATCATAGCTTGGCTGCATTTATAAACATGAATAATATTAATATTTAATATAAGTTGAATGTACATAAATACAAAGATACATTTTATCTCTGTATTTTTGTACTTTTTTAGTTATTTTTACTTGTATGTATTTTTCCATGTTCTATACATTTTATTACCTACCTAACTCTCCTGATCCTGTCCCATCCGCCTTAGAATTCGCGTACCAATTTCCATAACTGTTTCCCTAATTTTAAAAAAATAAAAACTAAACTAATTAAAATTAAAATGGCAAATGCACAAGTCGTGCGAGCCACAAAAAAAAAAAAAAAAAACTATCCGGTACGTTGCCGTGTCGTACAAATAAATGGTGCGGGCGCCCGTCCCGGCGCCGGCACCGTCGCGTCATCATACGGTGCAACGGTTGATGTATGAATCTCGAACGGTTAGCACGTCGCCTGTTATCCAAAAAGATAGAAGGAGAAGCAGAACAAGTCTTGTGAGGTTCATACCGAGAAATAAACTGCCAATTCACGGTTCAAAAATTTCCACGGAACGGTGCCGTGCCGTAAAGATGTGGCCAAGCTCACCTTACTAGGATAAAATATATATTCTTGCAATTTTCCCCATAATTGCCGGCTACCGGCCTAATGACGGATTATTAAGGGAATTTCAAAATTATTAACAACATACATATCATTACGAGAGCATTAGCGCCTTTTATGGGATTAGTGGAGTCAATGGAATTTTTAAACATCGTATTACTAAGCATTAACTGCATGCGTGGGTAGTCAGCTGTTTTTAGCAGAACACCGCTGCTAAAGGTCTTGCCACACATGCCTGCTAGTGCTTGCCACCTTCTAGCATTTTGTTTCAAAATGATACACATGACTGCAAGTGGCATTGATATCTTTACATGTAGGTACCTCCGCCTTACAGAAGATCGCAGCCAAATAACATTATTTGTTTCAAATAGTGTTGTGTTCCTGCGGTGAGTAAGGTTACCAGAGCTCTTTAGGGGGGAAGGGGGTTCGGGGTCGGCAACGCGTGCGTGATGCCTCTGGTATTGCAAGCGCTCATAGGCTACGGTAACCGCTTACCAACAGGTGGGCCGTATGCTTGTTTGCCACCTAAGTTGTATAAAAAATAAAAAAAAATGTAGGTATTTCCAGCAATCAAAATATACTTTGACTTTGTGGCATACTAGACACTGGCAAGCCGGCATGTCAGTTACTAGCTTTATATCAAAAAATGATACACATGCCTGGTAGATGCCATAGCCTGGAGGTCTGAGAGGCCATCTCAGACATTCAGGCTATGAGATCCTTGAAGATGTCTAAGGGGAGTAGTCATGTCCCATATTTTTTGGGCATGTGCCAAAGCAAATATGAATCTTACACTTCCGGAACCGCAAAAACAATCACATAATGAGCCTCACGTTCGATGGCCGTTTCAATATAACGAAAATATTAAATTTTAATTCACCTTTATTATCGGTGGCATAAAATTGGCGTTTATAACTTTGTATAATATAGTAAGCTCGATTTATCATGTTTCAATCTCCGAAAGTGCCTCGGGCGCCACGGCCACGCCGACAAAATGCAGGTCCTCGTGAAATGAAGTCATTTTCTATTCTGATTCTTGTGAAGATAGCTGAAGCTACTTATTACCCAGTCTATAATGTTTTTATTAATAAAACAACTCAAACTGCCTGAGTTGTTTTGATATAGGACGCCTACGCCCGTTTTCAAACGTAGCGGGTGAGTGACCGTCTGAGATAGAAAGGGTTCGATTCGCGCTGAGGGACAAATGTTTGCATGATCTGCAAATATTTGTTCCGAGTCTGGGTGTTGTGGTATCATGGTACTCGAAGTTTTTGACACCCACGACACAGGGAATCCTGAGGAGGGAAACATCAGGGATATGGGCTCAGGACTATGTATGTGACTATTGGGTGTTATTATTATTATTATGTGTGCCAACGGATTAGCATTGCAATCCAGCGTGGCAATTCCGCCAGCGTCTTGGGGACGCTACCGACTGGTAGTGATCTGGATCAATTGAGATATATAGAGATCGTTTGTTGTCTTTAGATAGCTTAACTGTTTCCTGTGTATTTTGTAAATATTAACTTGTTTTTCACTTCATTTCATATTTATTCAACCATTGGTACACTATGGAACACTTAGTTAGGTCAATCATTTGAACATTAACCTTATACATATTAATTAATATTGATAGAAACAGACAGGTATCGGGTATATCAAAACATTAAACATTAGCAGAATCTTAGTGATAAAATTTCTTTATTCTTTATTGTACACAAGAAAAAAACCAAATACAAAAATTAAAAAGAAAGGTATGTACAAAGGCGAGCTTAACCCTAAAAAGAGTTTTCTTCCAGCAAACCTTTGAGGCTAGAGAGACGTGATTATAGAGGGAGGTTCGTGTACCTACAATGTTTGATATAATATTATATTTATAAACATACATATAGAAATTTGAATACAAATTTAATGTGGTATGGTACTGAATTTCTGCACCTGTATTGGTTATAAGTTTCTATCTGTTAATTAAATATATAATAGTCTGCCGTGTGACTACCGTTGCCTTTTCATCACGTTTGATAGTAGCCTAATAGTCATGGAAAGTTTTGAAACCATAGCAATAATTTCCAAATAATCTTTCCCACAAATCTTTGTCAGAAGTTATATTTTCCTCGACAAACAAACATCGCGGCACTATTTTTGCAAGTTGTACATTATCTTGCGGCCCCGAGGGAGCGATATTTCAATGGGGTATCAGAAGCTGGTGTTTGCTTAACGTGTTATTGGCTTGTTAGGGTTGTTAAGTTCATTTTGGGTAGGTATTTGAAGTGAAATAGATTTTAATTCAGTTTATTCTATACGTAATGCTAACTTGGAATCGTTAGATAAGTTTTTTTGGGGTCCGTCACAACACAATGCAAAGGAGCTTTCATAAAATGGACCAAATAATGAGGCAGGCTCGTATTTTAAGTAATACGCAGCGTTTTTCTAGAAAATTTAAATAGACTTTGACAGCACTCAGTGAAATCCGATAAAAATACAAAACGACAAAATCCGCAGAAGACAAAGGTCGCCTGTTTTTTTTTTCAGTCTAATGTTAGCGTTAAACACCACGCCTGTTTCCCGGTAGGCAGCTTCAACTGTGTTCCATTTGCTACAATCTGACACAAATGTTTGCATGATCTGTAAATATTTTTCCGGGTCTAGGTGTTCAGGTATCATGTTGTGCTTTCAAATTCTGGATCAATTGAGCTATCTATAGATCGTTTGTTCAAAATACAAAAGAAACAGTTGAGCTATCCGTTGCTCAACTGTTTCTTTTGTATTTTGAAAATATTTACTTGTATTAGTTTTAATTTTCTTAAATATTATATTAAAGTAAATCTGACACATATTTTTTTCTATTTTGACATAAATTCTTTCCATTCGTTTAATTTTACAAAAAAATCCAAAATACTTGACGTACGAATGCATAGCGTTATAATCTATTGTCCTTATTATAAAACAATGTGGAAGGGCTTGGAAGGGCTCCCTCAGGAGTGATAGATCAGCCGCGGTCTGCAATCTGTGGCGTCAAGGGTTGCCAGTGCCATCGAGATGTGGAATTGTAGTAGAGTTCATAGAACTGTTATTTCATCCATTATTTTGTATTTAAATAAACAAAATTTTTATAGGTTAGATTGGCATGTCAAATTGTCCCTACCAGTGCTGTGTTCGCCTATAATTGGCTATTGTATCAGTCTTAGTCTGAATAGTTTAGTTCCTAATAAATGTTTGATACATGTGCTGTTGGCGATTCTTTATAATAAATAAATAAATAAAATAAATATGCACCTTATAGGTTAGCGTTCATTGGCCCGCTCGGGCCGCACCGCACGCACAACGAATTTTTGTTTGCTTCGTATGAATTCATATAACGCTGCCTCCACTATCGGCACCTCACGCACCGAATCGAAGTTTATGGTTAAAAAAATGTTTTTGTTGTAATATTTTATGGGACAGGGTAGAATCATCCTGTTCTACTCAAACCATCTCACGTATTAAAAGGGGAACTGCCAAAAAATCCAAACGGTCTCCAAGACCCCTGACCAAAATCGTCTACTTAAAACATTGTGCGCATCGGGCGTAACGCACGGGTTAATTTTATGCTACATTACAAACGTAACAGGGGTCGGGACCACTTTTTAATAGGGTTAGTTATGGTGCGGGGTCCCATAGGCCCCGCACGCGTTGGATTAGCAATATGTTTAGGATTCAACAGGATTTGGTTTGTTTGTATGAGAATGATGCGGCTTAATCCTGTTAATAGATAGTGCTTTGAGGGTTAAGATTTTCCCATGGCTCCTACTTTTACAAGCTTTTATTTTATGTGCTTTATTTATTTACTTGGTTCAAGTGAAATCTTGCAAGCAAATTTTTTTAGGCAGAATGGTGACATGATTTGGTCATGGAGACAGAAGCTGTTCTGCGAAAACCAAAAGCCAATGATGTTTCCCTTCACCGTTTTGAGCGAGTATTAATGCGCTCTTACATTTATCGAATAGGAGATGAGTTCGAACCATCGGTACGAAAGTCGGGGAACCTTCCACTAGGCCACATTCTGTGGTTACACAAAAACTACAGCGTCTCCCCTGGGGGTTGACCCGGAACCGTCTTTCTTGAAAAGGACTCTTTTTTCATGCAAGATTAAAATTTCCTAGATGGCTCAGATATTGCTATTTTTGATATTGTTTTATAAAATATATTTTTAATAATAAGTTATGCATGCTTCGCCTCTAGCCTTAAATAATAATTTACTTACTTAAGTAAGAATGTACCTGTAATTAAGTCTCATTTTAAGTGAACTTTAATGTGTTCTTAAGAGAATAAACTCTTTAAACCGAATTGTTAATATTTTTTTGAAATCAATACCAAAATAAATGGCAATTTATGGAAGAAAGTTCAACCAAAGTTTAAATTAGTGTAGAAATTCATTACCAAACAAAAAACTATTGTATTCCTATGGGTGACATCTGTACAATTAATTACAAAAGTGTAACATAAATTTATTCATTACCCATACTGGAGCGTAAAATTAGTTGTTTGTTTTTTTGCTTCCTAAAAAACGTGGGTGACATTTTTTAAGTCGGTCCCATGAAGTTATTGTAAAAAGTTACTAATAATCAATTCGTTTCGAAGAAAACAAAAGGAAGGGACATGTAATTAGTTAGTTATATATTTTTTAATTTAATAAGCATACCCTCGGAAAATTGGTTGTAACAAAAACATAGACTAAAACACTTTGTGACGAATGTTTTTTTATGTAGAGTTTTATGTAGAGTACAATTTATTGTTGAAATTGTTCTGGGATTTATAAAGGTTATTCATATTATATAAACTATCCTAAAAGGGGCTTATTCTATCAACAAAAATAAAGAATATTAGCTAAATAAAACAAACTTTTTATCAGATTTGTTTCCTGATCGTTTTTTTTTTATCGTAAGTATTTTCAGCTGAATTATACCTACCTACCTAAAACTTTTTCTTTTTTCCATTTTATTTTATTTCATTACCTTTTCTACGAGCATGGTAGATCACCTCTCAGATCTCCAGGCCATCAGATCCATGAAGATGTCTAAAGGTAGTCAAAGGTACGTCCAAAAATTTTGGTACCTACATACCAAGCAGGTTGCAAACCTATCGCTGCTTATAAGAAAACTTACTGGTCCCTCACGATGTTTTCCTTCACCGTTTTAAGGACGTGTTATACCTTTACCCATAACCCGGTAATTGTAAGTCTATCAAAATTACATGTAACCTATTCCGAACCGACACCCAGGAGACCGATTCCGATAGCAAGAACCCAATAAACCGCTAAACTACAGGACATATTGGCGCGAAATCAAACGTCTCCCGTGGCCAATTTCTAAGGGTAGATGCGCCCAAAATGGAACACTATGAAATAAGGAAACATTAAAAAGCAAAGAGTGCTGTTTAGACTGCGTGTTCCGCACCCTTAGCCTACTCACAAACACTCGCTGTTTCACCAGCGACTTTTATGGGAGGGCTGTTTTATATTTAGTTTCATACAATAGACGTATTTATTTTAAATTTTAATGATAGTATAATATATTATAGCACTGAGACGAAAAACATGACACTCGTACCGCTAAAAAAAACTTGTTACTTGAATATATAAATTATAACGTCTATTTTATTGTTGATCTTTAACGAGTTCACAAACTATAATAATTAGTAACAAAAGGAATCAATACTTATTTTCATGTTGCCTGTACCTAATACATAATCTAGGCATGACTTAATATTGAAAGAGTATAAAAGCTTCGGTTGAGTTAGCGACGGAACCCTAAAAACCGTGTCGAATTTGACAAATGCATGTTTAGGGGCCACGCGACGCTTAATTCGTCACGGCTCGTGCTGCGCTGCAGTAAGTGTGTATTTTTAGAAGCTATCAAAAGTTATTGACATTTGTTTGACACAATGTGCTAGTGTTGGATTTTTATGGATAGGAAGGTAATTGCCGAAGCTCCTCCGTTTATTAACAGATATTCGCCCGAATACTGACACGCTTCTCAACTCATGCACATAAGTAAAGGCTAATTATTTCTAAGGGACCGTTAGATTTAGGTGGAATACTCAACCGCCTCTTACTTTTACCGTGATGGTGTGGCGTAAGCCTGTTTGCCTCAATATAACATTAAAAAAAATAGCATTTAATTAAAAGTAATGATTAATTTGGAATTATTTTTATTTAAATATCGAACAGTTTTATTTTATTATTAAATAGCATAAATTATGAATCCTTACCATACCGATATTTTCAAGAAATTAATTGTTTTTATACAAAACAACAAAACGTTGAATGTTGATGAAAATGTTGATATGTGTAAGTAGGGATAATTTCATTTCCCCCTACTAGAATTACCCCAACAAAACCGCAAGCCATAGTCTCCTCTGTCACCAATACCTTACAAAAACAAGCTCATTACAAGTGACAAAAGGCCAAAAACGCGTAATATGGCCCATTACTCAAGTGGCAAGGTGCGCGTAAGCAGACGAGCCAATTTCAAGGCCCATTTCCCAACACACCCAGCATGGGGAGTGTAAGTTTAAAAATAAAACTAAGGCCTTAGCCAATGTGAAGAGGCGGGTACGGGTAAACTGTCAGCCTAAGCAAAAACTGAAATTCCGTGCGTATTTGTAAAATGTTCTCCAATTTACCTGCAAAAACCCGAAAGCGGGCATAATCTGGTGAGAAATGAATAAAAAAAAACTTCAAGTCCGTTGTTTTTAGAGTTCCAACCTTATAACTAGGATAATCATTTATACTTGTTAATTTTAAACTTCATTTTAAAGTTTCGTTTAGGTACTATGGTATAGGTAAACAATTGGCCATTCGAAAGTTCTATTACTTGCTTGCTTGTCGTTTCACTGATTCTTTCTTGGTCATATGGTCAGTGGTCAGTGACCAGGTTGAGTTATGGTGGCTCTTAAAATGGCCTAAGACCTTCGTCGGTGAAAGAACCAGTGTAGTGAAAGAATGAAGTGCGCCTCTTAGAGGCTTCTTTCGTGCACAAGTTCTATGGAATAAATACATGAGCGAGTGATTCTCGGTCGCGCTGCTCGTCGCTCAGCTCGTGCGTAACCAAACCCCTTGATGTTTATATCTGAGTTGACTTTTACACAGCTGTTGGCTAACAGAAGCGGTAATGAAGTCACAACGATTATAAATTGGCTGTTTTTTTTGGCTTGGCTGTTTTATTGTAATAAAACAATTTTAATTGAAACGGGTGCATTATTAAACATACAAAAATCGACACGAAGATACCTACCTGAAACAGCTGAATAATTGAGTTTTAATTTATTTGCGTATTTTCGTAAGAGGCGACTAAGGGAATAAAGCTAGGGGATTGGCAGTAGCGTTTTAACAACGATAGCTCTAACTGCGCTCGCCAACCCGCATGCCCAGCGTGGTGAGTATGGGCCCCCAAATGATAAGGAATTTGCTCTGTCTGTGGGGGAGGCCATGTTCAGCAGTGGACGTCGAACGGCTGAAATGATGATGATGATGAATTTATTTGCTGATTTTTGCATAGAGTTCTTCAAATGAAAAATTTTGAATTTCCGAAAGTCTTCTTGCAAACTTTATTGCCATTTGGGTGTCGAACGAGCCCCTTCCGGGACAGCATACACATTATGAAAAACCTTGTATATCAGCTTAGCATTCAAAAATATCTTCAGGTTTTTACACAGTAAACGACAAAAACATCTAACGCTCGTATTCTTAGTAGCTGTGAGGGCAAATTTCAAAAAAAGAATCTTTTACAGCAATTATATTAAACATTCACTCCACTATGTAACCCATCACTCACTATCTGGCTACATTTTAGTTTCAATATATAAACAAGATATAGGTAGTTTTACTGTGGTGGCCCCGGCTGAAGAATAGGGCCCTCCATAACTCTTACCCGTGGATGTCATAAGAGGCGACTAAGGGAAAAAGCAAGGGAATGGGCAGCAGCATCCCCTATTTTCACAAAGATAGCTCTAACTGCGCTCGCCAACCCGCTGAGTGTGGGCAAATTCGCTGGAATTATTATGAGGTAGTCAGTTACAAGGCCGTTTAGTAACAGTCTCCGATTCTTAGGAAACCAGTGGTGCAATTGCGTAAGCGTAATGGCAATGAAGTTCGTAACTTTGAGGGTAATTTTAACAATCGTAGCCACATTTAAAACGTCCACACTTGACAAGGGAAAACTTCAAGACCTTAGCTTCTTCCTTTTTATGTTTGAATAACTTCAGATGTCGCTATAATTGATAAAATCATCCTTAAAATTGCGATCTTCATTACCATTTCGCTTACGCAATAGCCTGGCCGGATCTAAGTAAGTTCATTTGATTGCGGCTGCAAAGGGTGGTGTAATTTATGCGAACTCACCCCTCGCATCGACCCCCTTTATTGATGTACTTTTGACTAGTTCTGATTTCTGTTTATTATGCCATTTAGCTTTGTTTATTGTGAGTTTGTTTTGGTGTGAGTGGATTTGTTTTTGGGCGTTTTTGTTTTTAGTTTTAACATCCGCCCAAAAGTAGGTTAGTTAAGCATTTTTTTATATTTTTTTTGTGTACACAGACATTGTGAACGTTGCGGGAAGTCGGTATATGGAGAAGCCCAATATAAGTATTAGTAGTGGCACTCTGTGAGGGAGGCCTATGTCCAGCAGTGGACTTCATCAGGCTGAAGTCATTATTATGAGATGATGATGACAAAAAAATATTATTTTTTTTAATACAGAAGCTGCATTTTCGACAACTATATCAGATTTTCTCAAATACCAATATGATAATTTAGAAAAAAACCTGACATTTTGTGGTCACCTAAAATTAGCTGACCGCATCTATTTATAAGACGCAATGGTTATAAATCAAGTACTCAAACATTTTACTTTGCTAACCACAACCGCAGGAATAAATTATAGACTAGCTTCCGCTCGCAGCCTTGTTCGCTAAAACCGGATAAAAAGTAGCTTATAAGCTTATCACTCTCCATTTGGACGTGCCTCTGGTTACCCCTTATAGACATTAAAAAGGATCTGATCGACTGGGATGGGAATCTGAGAGGGGATAACAGGCGAGAGCATATTTATTTTTGTTCTTTATATTTAAATAATTTAAATTGTTCTTAAAAAGATTGACAATTGACTAACACAGATGTTTGTTCTGTGTCTGGGTGTTAAATATTTATCTATTACGTATATCAGTCTCTGGTACCCATAGTACAGGCTATGCCTAGTTTGGGATTATTTGACAGTGTGTGATATGTAAAAAAAAAAAAAAAAACTTTGTTCATCAATTATTGTTCTTCCAAAATCACAATTTAATTAACCTTTTAATTTAAGACACGCAATGGAAGGTAAAAAATGTATTAGTTAATTTAAGCGTTTCCCGCGTTACAAAATAAAATCTAGCGATTCACAAAAAAGGATTTGATTACATTTGGTTACAAACGCTGTCTAATTTAGTTCTTGCTGAGTATTTCATTCATTCAGTGAGTATTGGATAGTTTTTGCTAGCCTATGTTAAAACAGCTCTAAGATCTAAATAGGTACTACAAATACCTACCTACAACTATACAGACATGCAAAGGGGTATCAAGAGACAACATTTTACAAACAATAGACAATTATTTGAATCGTTATCGAATTATACTTTTCTGAAGATATTTGCACTAAAAATATTTGTTTTTCTAAAAGTATCTTCGACTCCAACTTTCTAAAATAGGCAAGTAGAGCATTAAATATAATTTGAATACCGAAATATTAGAGAAATTGTTCTTTATACCACCTCGTACCCTATACCATAGATTATGGAGCCGCTACGCTCCAAAACCGGGCAACGCAGTGTTGGAAGGCCCCCCACCCGATGGACCGATGACATTGTAAAGGTTGCGGGAAGTCGTTGGATGGAAAAGGCTCAAGACCGTTCGTCGTGGAACTCTTTGGGGGAGGCCTATGTCCAGCAGTGGACTTCTACAGGTTGTTGATGATGATGATGACGCTCCAAAACCTATGTATAATATCCCGTAAGGAAAAGAACGAAAATTGGCGAAAGAGAGCACTGGTGGAAGGGTGGTAGTGGCCCCGCCTTCCGATCCACAGGTCGTGAGTTCGAAACCTGTCGCGCACCAATGGATTTTCAATTCGGAAAATGTATGTGCGCTATGCTAGTGCTCTCAAACGGTGAAGGAAAACATCAGAGGAAAAGACAATTTTTAGGTTCTAGGACATGCCGCGGCATATCCTAGAACCTAAAAATTCGCATACCTACATGTGACATATGCACGAAAGGAGCCTCTACGAGGCGCACTTTAATCCTTTCACTACACTGATTCTTTAATCGACGCTCAGGGCCACCATACCTCAACCTGGCCACTGACCAAAGAGAAGATGACCAAGAAATAATCAGTGACACGAAGAAGAGGATTAAAAATATGTATGACAGATAATGTAGTACTTACGAACAAAGACTTGTACCAATTATAATAAAAACAAACAAGCTGTAAAAACACGATAATTATACGCTAAACATTGTCTTATCACAACTTTCATTTGCAATAATAAGATGTGTTGAATCACTGTTTCTGCGTGACAAATAGCTAATTGCGGACATGAGTAATGAACAATCCTAGTAACATTATAAATGCGAAAGTTTGTAGGATCCATACAATTGCAAAATAATCCTTAAATCTACTGAATAAAGTCAGTTTTGAGTTTGACTTTTAGGGGCCTGCGATATCAATGAGCACGCACTCAAACATCAGACTCATTTACTATTAAAGAAATTTCAAACATGTTTTAGATGACATAATATCGCATGCTATTTGAACACGGCTTTAACTCGTGTCAGTCAATGTGTTACGATGACATTAAAAAATAAATAAAATTTCCGGTCATATCACACACGGTCAACTGATCCCAAACTAGGCATAGCCTGTACTATGGGTACCAGAGACTGATATACATAATAGATATATATTTAACGCTAGGAGTTTCACTACGTGATAAGATCCGAAATGAGGAAATTCGTAGAAGAACCAAGGTCACCGACATAGCTCTCAGAATTAGCAAGTTGAAGTGGCAGTGGGCAGGCCATATAGCTCGCAGAACCGATAACCGTTGGGGAGTAAAGGTTCTCGTATGGCGACCACGAACCGGGCGACGCAGTGTTGGAAAGCCCCCCATCCGATGGCCCGACGACATTGTGAAGGTTGCGGGAAGTCGGTGGATGGAGAAGGCTCAAGACCGTTCGTCGTGGAACTCTTTAGGGGAGGCCTATGTCCAGCAGTGGACATCTACAGGCTGATGATGATGATTATGATATATTTAACACCCAGACACAGAACAAACATCTGCGTTAGTCACAAATGTTTGTCCAGTGCGGGAATAGAACCCGCAACCTCTAGCGCAGAAGGCAGAGTTACTACCAACTGAGCTATGAGTCATCCAGAAAGTCATATCCTACTACAAACAACTAAACATCCAAACATCCTCACAAACTTTCGCATTTATAATATTAGTAGGATGTGAAAGTTTGTGGTGATATTTGTTGTTCAATCACGCCGTAACGGCTCAACCGATTTCGATGAAATTTAAAATTTTACGAGTTATTTATCTATAATAGCATATAGGGTACTTTTTATCTAGTTACCACGAGCGAAGCCGCGTGCGTAAGCTAGTCATACATAAAAGGGCAAAACGATATAATTCTCAATGTTTTTTGTACCTACATTTTATTTTTATCAGAATACTAAATACTTTATTGGTTTTGGAAATAGTAGATTGTGCTTACTAAGCTAGGTATAAATAAGTTCTTCAAACTTTGTCTAAGATTTCTGAGTTATCCATTGATTATACCTACACTTTTAATAAAAAAATACATTTAATGTTTGATTTGAACGAAAGACCACCAAAAAATATGTCTACAAACTATTATTGACACATAAAATCACGTACAGAGGGGTAGGCACAGACCACGGCTTGCTACGATCCTGACATACTTCTAAGTGAGAAAGAAAAGAACAAAAAAAAAACTGATTTGTACCATAACTTATACATAAGGTTGCCAGAGCTCTTTAGGGGGGGGAGGGGTTCGGCAGGCAACGCATTAGCAATGCTCCAGGTGTTGCTAATGTCAATAGGCGACGGTAACCACTTACCATCAGGAGGGCAAGGCTTACGCCTGTTTGCCTACGTATAACATAAAAAAAAAAACTTAGTGGCCAATATGCTGTTACATAGCCCAACATCAAACATTGTTGTCTGACCAAACATAGTCATTCTATCAAAGTTACAAAACGATCCATGCGATTTAAATGAATATTGAAATTATCAAAATCCATAGTGGGGCCCATAGCCTTAAAGTATGATCGCCTTAAATGTAAGTCTAAGTTACCTGCTGTGGTACCAAAAAACCGATACATTTAAATAATTTCACACATTATCATCTTCATAATTTATGACGGTCCCCAAAAAAACTATTGATATTTCTATTACCTAATCATAAAAAATATACAAAGCACAATGCGCTCGGACTATGCGTCATCTACAAAACATTTAACATCCTAATTTCGTGAGTAACACCTCAGCTCTAGTGCCGACAAAAGGGTCGATAAAAAGATTCGATAAAAATCTGGTATCGACATCGAGAGCGAGAGAGCCGCACAGCGGGCGGCGCAGCACGGCTCCGTGCTAGTAGAGCTGTCATGGAGAGGTCGGTAAAGCCGGACTCGTCATTTATTTTCCGGTTACTTATGTACAATAAAGGCATGTGTTAATAATAAATTGATAATAACGAAAGAAACTGTGATGATCATTGCGTGAAGTCGATAGATAGAAGAGGCTCAAGACCGATCCGTCCGGTTCGTGGTCGCCATTCGAGAACCATTATTACCCAACGGTTAGCGCTTTTGCGAGGCCGACCCACTGCCACTTGAACTTGCTAATTCCGAAAGGTAAGTTGATGATATTTGGATAAAATATAATATAATATATAAAAGTATGTATATATAATATATAATAGGAGGAGGTAGGGCACAGCGAGATTTTCTCGTTCTGAATTGGAGCAGCCCGCCTGGGGAGGTACCTCCGCCTTACAAAAGATCGCAGCCAAATAACATTATTTGTTTCAAATAGTGTTGTGTTCCTGCGACGAGTAAGGTTGCCAGAGCTCTTTAGGGGGGGAGGGCGTTCGGGGTCGGCAACGCGTGCGTGATGCCTCTGGTATTGCAAGCGCTCATAGGCTACGGTAACCACTTACCAACCGCTTACCGTATGTTTGTTTGCCACTTCAGTAGTATAAAAAAAAATATATACCAAATAATCATGTCTATTTGCCGGATAGATCCCAAATTCCGAACCAAGTCCGGCTAAAGCCGGTCCACTGACAACCCTACCCACAAGTAATAACTTACATTTGGATTACGCTCGTTAGCCTCTTAGCACCTTGCCCGACGTTCATTTTTTATTAATACAAAATTTATTCAAACGAGCCCGAACATATTTCGGGAATAATACCTTAATATTACAAAAGCAATATGTTATGCCTAGAGGATAAGTGTATGAGCGACGGGAACGTAGATGTATCATTATTTATTCCATTATTCGAATAATATTTTTAATCTTCTGAGGTCAAGACGGACCTTACATGATTGACCGCAACAACGCGTTTTCAGATTTTTTTATATTTCTAATAAAGTTTTTCTTGTATAAGATGACCTTGACTGGCCTCATAGCTCAGTTGGTAGTAACTCTGCCTTCTACGCTAGAGATTGCGGGTTCAATTCCCGCACAGGACAAACATTTGTGTGATGAATACAGATGTTTGTTCTGTGTCTGGGTGTTAAATATGTATCTATTATGTATATCAGTCTCTGGTACCCATAGTACAGGCTATGCCTAGTTTGGGATCAGTTGACCGTGTGAATATGTCCGGAATATTTATTTATTTTATTTTATTTATTTTGTTAGAGATAACAAAAATTAAAAATAAATCTTTATTATGTACCTTTATATTTCCTGGTTTCCTCGTGAAAGAATCACACGGACCATTTTCAATCTTATCCTAATATTATCAATGCGAAAGTTTGTGAGGATGTTTGGATGTTTGTTATTCAATCACGCCGTAAGGGCTCTACCGATTTCGTTGAAACTTGGAATATAAATAGTTATTTACCTAGTATAGCATATAGGCTACTTTTTATGTAGGTACCATGCGAGCGAAGCCGCGGACGGAAGCTAGCGACCAGAATTCGAACCCACGATCTTTGTATCTGAAGACGGGGTCACTGCGACCACTCCGTCAGTGCTCTCATCCCATAACTAAGATATAATCAATGTTTTTTTCCCATGCGTCACATGTCAGTGTGAAAATCGTTGCCATAACGGCTAAACCGATTTCGAAGAAACTTTAAAAATAGATTTCTTTACGTTAAATAGCAAATATAATAGGTACCATGCTATGGAGGCTCCGGGCACAAACTAGTAGTCTCATAAACTACCTTTACCTTCGCTTCTTTTGCGTTGTAATCTATGCTTTCATGCAGATGACACAACATCTTAATTTAACGTTGAAATGTTAATATTTAAATAAATTAAATTGAACGTTGGCTGATTAAATTTATAGTTGAATAAAAAAGAGATAAACATAAAATAAATTAAATGGACGTCGTCGACTGATTAGACCTTGTCGTAATAATAAAGACAGCCATATTTGTAGGTATTGTCATTAGTTTGTTGTTTAGGTCAGGAGGTAATACAATATAAATATCAATCGATTCAAATTTGGTTGAAGTTTTTTCTGGGCTATTTTTATTTCAATAGTTTTTTAATGATATATTAGTTTGCAGTAAACTACCGGGTACTTATTACCTCTACCTTAACTTAAGGTCTTAAAAGCAATCAGTTAATTTTTCTGGGGGTATAAGTATTTAAACATGTCCTACATACTAACCTAACCTAAAAAAAAAAACATTTTAAAAATAAACTGCGGAATATTTTTTTATAGACTGATTTTTAGGCGACCATTTTTTAAAAGGTTTTCAATGAAATTAATCATGTGACGTTCTTTCTGTAATTGCATGGGTTATAAAAAATACCTTCTATAATAAAAATTACCCAGAAAATTGTTCACAGCATTCAGTTGTTAATGTACCTACTAAGGTATAAGGTATTTATGAAAGAACCTACCGCTCATCAACTAAATTTAAGCTTTTTCATTTGGCTTTGGTTTGCGTGTTATTGCAAATAATATAAGTAGGTAAATATTTAATACGTAGGTCATCGTTTACGTTATGATTCTAGTTTGAATCGGATGTATTATTAATATATAATATTGAACTCAACCGAAATTGTATTTTTTTACCAATTTTTTGTCATGTAGGTAATTTATAATATTATAATAGTCTTATAAGTAATCGACCTGGTCATTTTTATATACCTAAATGTTAGGAAATCATAGTTTAAGGGATATTTTATTTAAAAAAAATTAAAAAAAAATCTCAGCCTACGATCGGTCTCCGTAGAGTCTACGTTACATTTTCTGTGAAAAGATATCAACGCGCGCGTGCCTTTTTTTAACATAACCTACACACTCAACGAAAAAAAAAACGTTCTTTTATTATTTTTTTCATAAGAATAATATGTAAATCTTTCCTCTCTATCATACAGATAAATCAATGTACTACCTTTACTACTTCCACCGTCTTCATTAGAATCTTCACTAGGCGGCCCGTGAGGCGCTCTCGGCATAGGATGAGGTAGCCTCGGCCTCGTCAGGAACGGTGGAGGGACTCCAAAAAACGGTAGGAATGGTGGCCAGGTCGGCCTGGGGGCCAGCTGAGCCGCCGCCGCCGCGTACAGTTGCAGCGGCGCCGGCAGCCCGCCTTCCAACACCATGCCGCCGACGCCGGCCCGACCCTCCCTCGATATCTTGCTTATCGATAAACCGCACAGCACTATTTACACCGGCGCGCAGCAATCGCATTCTCAACTGTCATTTTAAAAAACACAATCCGTTCCAATTTCAAATGCAACACTTTTTTTATAAGTTCGCGTCTTTTGTTTTTTATTCCGCGCACATTTCTGGTTGTGTCGGCGGTCCCGCGCCAGGCCCGGCACTGATGGCGCGACGCTCGGGGCGGGGCGAGCCCCCCCTACCCCCACCCACGCACAAATTAATTCCCCGCCTCCTTCATATTATAGATTTATTCCTCCGACAGTACATCGCGCGCCGCTGCTAAACGCTTTCAAACCTTATGCTTTAAAGTTAGAGACCTGTATTGAATAACGGGTAATAAATTAAGGGCAGGCATACATTGAATTAACGACAGCGTAGACGGCGGTTGGCGGCGAATTAACATCAGCTTTATTTCTTGGCTGATAGCGTTTATTATAGTACGGTCGTTGCTTAAACATACGATTTATAAGGTTTACGTTCGTATGGAAGAGCTCGTGGGGTTGTCATAATCTTTTTAGCCGCATGGCGCGCCCGCTACAGAGATACATGTAGGGATTCTGTAAGACTTTATGTTGTGGAATTTCACCGCAGAATGAATGCGTTCTGTATTGATAACTTCATAAGTTATGGTGAAGTTTATGTAAATAGAATGTCTAGCAATAAATCTATTTTAATAATACATTGCATTGATGTGATTATTATATTAAATTATATAATAAAGCTTTATATTTTATTTAAAATGAATCCTAGAAAATTTCCTCGTGTGTATTTCAATTAATTTTATAGTTAGGTACCTACCAAATTAAAATGAATGATCAAAATATTGTTGTTCATTATTAATCAAGAGCAAGAGAAATCCGCAACTTGATGAAATAAATTACTAAATTCATTATGAACTCGGCCCATAATTAGTTTGAGAGGAACGCAAGAGCCTGGTTAATGAGCAATCAACATCTTATTAACCCTAGACAAGGGATAGCGGCGTTATTAAGCGTATACAATAGAGTTGCGTAAAACTAGATTACAAGTCGGTCTCTCTCCAATCGACTCTAATGATGGACCAACAATCAATCATACAAAATTAACACGTTTCAGATTATATTTTTGACAGTGATGAATCATAAGCGACCGAAAGGCAATCAATTTCACAACCAATTCCTTATTCCATTAAACAAAAAAAAGTAATAACGTAATTGACATAAATAATAATAAAATATGTCAAGACGGCGTAACGAGCGCTCGGACGCGACATGACAGCTCTATCAGGGATCTCGCACTGACTGTACCGGACCGCCTCCCCCCCCTCCACTAGTGAAAATGTACCCGCGCGTGCCGATTGGCTTGCACACAGGAGGGGGGGAAGGGGCGTGGTCTAAAAAGGGGGTGTCGGGAAAGCTTAGTGTTGCATGAATTTAATTAGTGTGAGCAGCACCTCGGGCGCATTAGGAGTCGCGATGGGCGAAGCAATAAAAGATATAAAGGAATGAGTATAAATTAAAAGTTAAATAGAGAGTGTGGTGTGTGCGAGCGAGAGGGGTACACCGCTCTCGCTCCGTCCCTGTCTCAAGCTGCGGATTACCCGCTCGTAATTGTTTGACGATCTTATTAGTATCAGTTAAATGTCGTGGTCTCTTTTTCTCTCGCGAATTTAATTACTTTTTAATTAGAGCTCGCTTAATGAGAGTTTGCAGGTTTCGTTCGGAGTTCTTTGTTTTCTTTTTATCTATTTTTACTTTTGGATTTGTTATTGTGAGCGGTAGAGGTTTCATTAAAAACACTTTTGTCTATGAAATTCAGAAAATGGTCTCATAACTTTCAAATCACTAAACTGTCGACTGCATATTTTATTGTTTCTATTTTAGTTAGCTCTAATTTTGATTTAGTAAATACCTACCCTCTTAAAATAAAATTAAAATAATTTATATCTAAATTAGGACTATTTATGAATCAAAAAAATGATAGGTAGGGTTTGTGATTCTAATAAAAACCTCACCTAAAAGGAAACCCATCGCAAAGTTCATCCTCCATCATCGCAAAAAGCCAAAATGAATACAAATAGTTCCTTCCGTATTCCGCCGCACTTCAGCGCATCTATCACCAATTTTTAGATATCAACATCTTCCCTCTCACTCGCACAACAGAGTTCCCGCTATTGCTGTCTCGCGCGGGCGAATTAAGCGGGCTATGCACGCGCGAGCCGTTTCTTCTCATTAGGTCTGGCTTAGGCGTGGTACAGTGAATGGCGCACTTTAGTGTTTTTATCGACACGGTATTGTATTGCTGTTTTAAAGTCTTTTACGTAACTGTTTATTTTTGTTTGCGAGTGTACAACTCTATTTATCACGAATTTCTGTATCTATTTTTACAGGTAAGAGGAAAGTTGGTTGTGTGTACATACCTTGTATAATATATATTTTTTTTTTATACAACTGAGGTGGCAAACAAGCATACGGCCCACCTGTTGGTAAGCGGTTACCGTAGCCTATGAGCGCTTGCAATACCAGAGGCATCACGCACGCGTTGCCGACCCCGAACCCCCCTCCCCCTAAAGAGCTCTGGCAACCTTACTCACCGCAGGAACACAACACTATTTGAAATAAATAATGTTATTTGGCTGCGATCTTCTGTAAGGCGGAGGTACCTCCCCAGGCGGGCTGCTCCAATTTAAAACGAGAAAATCTCGCTATGCCCTACCTCCTCCAAAAAAATAATAAATAATAAATAAATATTCCGGACATATCACACACGGTCAACTGATCCCAAACTAGGCATAGCCTGTACTATGGGTACCAGAGACTGATATACATAATAGATATATATTTAACACCCAGACACAGAACAAACATCTGTGTTAGTCACAAATGTTTGTCCAGTGCGGGAATCGAACCCGCGACCTCTAGCGCAGAAGGCAGAGTTACTACCAACTGAGCTATGAGGCCAGTTATAGCATTATGCATATGTTATATATATGTATGTATATTATTATATTTATTAGTATATTATATATATGTATAGCATTTGACTTGTTTACTTTTACTAATAAAATCTTGCATCTTGTGCCATGTTCACGAAAGGAGCCTCTAAGAGGCGCACTTTAATCCTTTCACTACACTGATTCTTTCATCGACGGTCATAGGCCCTTTCAGGGCCACCAAGAAAGAATCAGTGACACGGCAAGAAGAAGAAGACTTATCAAAACGTGTTTTATCACATTACACATTTTGTGGCCTCTTAGCTCAGTTGGTAGTAACTCTGCCTTCTGCGCTAGAGGTAGCGGGTTCGATTCCCGCACTGGACAAACATTTGTGTGATGAATACAGATGTTTGTTCTGTGTCTTATCATCATCATCATCAGCCTGTAGAAGTCCACTGCTGGACATAGGCCTCCCCTAAAGAGTTCCACGACGAACGGTCTTGAGCCTTCTCCATCCACCGACTTCCCGCAACCTTCACAATGTCGTCGGTCCATCTGTGTTTGGGTGTTAGATATTTACCTATTATGTATATCACTCTCTGGTACCCATAGGCTATGCCTAGTTTGGGATCAGTTGACCGTGTGTGATATGTCCGGAATATTTATTATTTATTTATTTATTAACTCTCGTATTTTGCTAACGATCGCGCCCAGCCAACCCGAACTAAACAGCCGAAGAAAAATAATTTCACCAAAATCGTTTATCCCAACCCGTTCTCAGGGCGTGACGTCACAGTGACGTCATCAATCACTTTCCTATTTAATTTTAAATCAATTGGCACCGCGCGTGCCCGCCATCCATCTTTCGTTATCAATATTTGTATAATGTTAGTTGACGGGTTAAGTTTTTGGCAGGAAATTAAAGTGACAGCGGTAATCGGAAAACTGTTAAACTTGGGCGAAAATAATGGATGAAAAGTAATTAAATAACTATCATGATACGCAAAATATAATAATTTAAATAAAGTATTTATCAATTATAGGCCCCCACCCGATGGACCGACGACATTGTGAAGGTTGCGGGAAGTCGGTGGATGGAGAAGGCTCAAGACCGTTCGTCATGGAACTCTTTGGGGGAGGCCTATGTCCAGCAGTGGACTTCTACAGGCTGATGATGATTTATCAATTTATGTATTTTAGGTTCACTGATCCTACACTAAGTATCGATTATCATAAGGTCCGAAATAATAGAACATCGTAGAACATCCAGTCAATGCACACAAGATGTAAGGTTAAATGCAAACTCTTCCAGACAACCTTGGGATGGATTGAAAGTAAGATTAAATGAAGAATGGTTAGGCTAAACATAAAAACATTAATACTATAAATGCAACTAAAGATAGCGGTGGCCCTGAAGAATAGACCTCTCCATACTCTACACAGGGAAAAAATCTAGGGGATGGACAGCAGCGTCCTCTATTTCTATGTTCATCATCATCATCAACAACCTATAGAAGTCCACTGCTGGACATAGGCCTCCCCCAAAGAGTTCCACGACGAACGTTCTTGAGCCCTTTCCATCCACCGTCTTTCACCAACCTTTACAATGTCATAGGTCCATCGGGTGGGGGGCCTTCCAACACTGCGTCGCCCGGTTCGTGGTCGCCATTTGAGAACCTTTACTCCCCAATGGTTATCGGTTCTGCGAGCTATATGGCCTGCCCACTGCCACTTGAACTTGCTAATTCTGAGAGCTATGTCGGTGACCTTCGTTCTTCTACGGATTTCCTCATTTCGGATCTTATCACGTAGTGAAACTCCAACCATAGCCCGTTGCGTGACTTTGAGCTTGTATATGTGGCCTATAGTTAACGACCAAGTCTCAGTGCCATAAGTCATCACTGGCAACACGCACTGATAGTAGACTTTCGTCTTGAGGCTCTGCGGTATCTGCGGTATTTGTGTAGTTGAGTACCACGAACTTGAAAAAAGTTTATACCTCTACCAACATAACAGACTGAAAAGTAGGTATGGTGACGGCCATCATCAATCAACTGCCCCGGCCCTCCCCTTCCTGATAGCTTCACCTGCATCGGCAATAAGTGGACTGTAGCTAGAGCTGAGCACTAGTGCGGACATTAATGAATCGCTTGCGAGTCTGCAAACACACAGTAGGTAAATAAAGAAGTAATTACAATGGTTTTCTGTGTTTGTTTGTTACAAAATCAATGTTGGTAGTAACTCTGCCTTCTGCGCTAGAGGTCGCGGGTTCGATTCCCGCGCTGGAAAAACATTTGTGTGATGAACACATATGTTTGTTCTGTGTCTGGGGGTTAAATATGTATCTATTATGTATATCAGTCTCTGGTACCCATAGTACAGGCTATGCCTAGTTTGGGATCAGTTGACCGTGTGTGATATGACCGGAATATTTATTTATTTTTTAATGTCATCGTAACACATTGACTGACGCGAGTTAAAGCCGTGTTCAAACAGCATACGATATTATGTCATCTAAAACATGTTTGAAATTTCTTTAATAGTAAATGAGTCTGATGTTTGAGTGCGTGCTCATTGATATCGCAGGCCCCTAAAAGTCAAACTCAAAACGGACTTTATTCAGTAGATTTAAGGATTATTTTGCAACGAATTTTAGATGGCATTTAATGGTATATCGCACTCCGTTTGAACACGCTTAAAGACATTATTCATAATAACTGGATAAGGGAGGTTTATAAGACTATGATGATTATGGTGGTTATTATGCTAGCGCGCAACTCGTGCTTACAATTGTCATTCACGTGACAAACATAGATCAACGTGTAGGTCTGTCATGGTAACGTGACTGAAACACGTTCGGATTGCACTAGAAGCTTGTCATTGAAGTTTTTTTTGTATCATCATTCATCATTTCAGCCGTTCGGCGTCCACAGCTGAACATGGCCTCCTCCACAGATAATCAATTAATTTTTTTTAATAAAAAAGTCATATGCATAAATGATTTTCTTACAAGAAAAATGAAGAAAATCACTTCTGTGTATGTATCTTCCAACAAAACAAATCCGAGAGTTCAGAGTTCAGAGTTCATTTATTGATAACAATCAGGTTACACGTCATTGCAGTAGGTAATAATATGAGAAAAATAATAATTAATAGGTCCATAAATAGGTAATACTATCCTAGTATGTATTAAACATCACAAAATTAAGTGTAGATTTTCGTCAAATATAGAATAATAGTATAAAATAACACAAAAACGATAATTACCTACTTTTCTAGTAAGTTCAAAATAGTCAATAGAATAAATAACAATAATAACTTAATTAGTCACGCATTTTAAGAGCATAAAACTCTTTTAGATCGTAAAACGACTGATCGATGAGCCAATTTTTGAGTTATACTTAAAGGATTGCGTCCACACACACCCTTAAAAGAAAATAGGCCCATTCCAAACCCACTGTTAACCGCATCTTAAAGTTTGCCTCCGTAAATACTCATAAGACAGTCGCACACAAAATTGCTACAATCTACTTAACTCCCCACCCTTATGTAGATACAGCCACTTAAGGTACAAAACTACGACAGGGCTTCTTAAGTGTTGGACTCAAAAAGCGGGCTTCATAATCTTGTTAGCGCTGAAATTTGCATTAATTAAGGCGTTGAGGCCTCAGTTACCTCTAAACTGGGGGGTGGGGGTGACACCCCCATGGGGGGGTAGATAATATTCAAATGGTACATGTAACGACGCGCCCCTAGACCAGCCTCGCCGCCCGCAAGCAATATAGATGGTACAGTCACGTGGACTAGTGAGAGCCTTTTGTTATTTTTTAAATTAATTACTATTTATTTTTGTGTATTGATTTATTTACTTATAAGACCCTACCCTACCTACCCTTCGGGCTCTGAACCTTTTGAATGCATTTATATATGAGTTCCAACATGTAGATTTATTTAACGATAGTCTTAATTCTATTTATTATCTTAATTTATAATAATCTAAGAATATATTTAAGTTAAACTTTTGTTTAGGATAAGTATAGGTTAAGTACAATTAATTAAGACAGTTCAGCGTTTTGGTGTAAACTGTAAGCTCACTGTCCAGACTGGAATAAATAAATAAATAAGACATTTTCTTCGTAGTGAGAACTAATAATTCTCGTTCAATTAATAAGTGTATCCATTGTTCGACCGCACAGCATTGTGATTTCTACTTATAAATCATTGGGACAGTAAAGATCTAGAGATCGAGTGCAATAAGTTAGTTTAAAACTGTCATAGAGCTCAATATGGCAGCAGTTCCAGTCTCGCAAGTGAGAAAATGATATGGGGATTCCAGAAATTGGATGATTCTAAAAACTCAACCACCGTCGATAGACTTATGGCATGCTGACTGAACTGGCTAAAAAGACCATAGGCAAGACATTGAAAAACTCATCATCAGTTCAGCCGTAGGACGTCCACTGCTTATAGGGGTTGGCGATTGCATCGTTCTTAAAATAAGGAATGCTGCTGCCCCTTAGTTACCTCTTACGATATCTACGGGTAGGTAAATATGAAAGGGCGTATTCATCAGCCTAGGCCACCACGGCATACTCTACATAAAAACTATCAAAATATCATAGCACTTCTCTGGTCGCCTGTACCTCTCTGAGAGCATCGAGGGTACGCTCGACAATTTCCTCCTCGGGTAATTCACTAGGATTTAATTTAAATTAGTTTTGGCTTGGCTTAATAGCTTCCCCCCACCTTGGGAGGATGGCGGGGCTCCAATACACCTATTCTGGGACTTGCATTCTGTCTTGTTTATTTAATTTAGAGCAAAACTGCGGCATAGTCTGCTCCACACGTACTGCTCATGGTCCATGGATTTGATTAATCCTACTTTCCTACTAATATTATAAATGCGAAAGTTTGGATGGATGGATGTTACTCAATCACACCAGAACGGCTGAGCGGATCTGGATGAAATTTGGCACAGAGATAGATTATAGTCTGGAATAGCATATACTTGCTTCTACTTTATCTAGGTACAACGTAGCCGTGCTTGGCCGGTGCTTTGGCCGTGGTGGCCACGGCTTAAGAATAGGCCCCTCCATTTCTACCCGTGGATATCGTATCGGGCATCACCTATTATAACAATGATAGCTCTAACTGCTCTACTCTCTAACTCACCAACCCGCGTGCCCAGCGTAGAGTATGAGCAAATTCCCCCCACATGATAGGAAGTCGCTCCGGAAATCTGTGGGGGAGGCCGATTTTTAGCAGTGGAGGATATGATGACAATGATAGCTCTAACAGCGTTCGCCAACCCGCGTGCCCAGCGTGGTGAGTATGGGCAAATTCCCCCCACATTATAGGAAGTCGCGTGGGGGAGGCCGAAGTTCAGGAGGGGTTCAAACGGCTGGAATTATGATGATGATGATTATTTGATTCAGAATAAGCCCGCGCGCAATACAGACACTACGGTGGGTAAATAGACATCGTCCGGCGGCAGTGTGGCACATACCTAATTATTTGGGTTCCGTTTAAAACGGCAACGATTATATTAGCGCTTTTCGTTTGGGCCTTTGAAGGCTCCGTGTAATTACTTTGAGGCTTAATTTTATTTATGACAACAATAATTATGGGGGGATCTTTTTCACTCAAATATTTTATTTTCTTTTTACATATTCTGAAATGACAGACTCACTCATGCTAAATACGAAAGTTACGTCTCTCTGTAACGTTTTCACGTCTAAACGGCTGAACCGATTTTGATGAAATATGGTATGGAGATAGCTTAAGCCTAAAGCCCTAGTACTTAATTCCTAATCGTTCGTGGCTTACTAGTAAAATCTATGTAACGTTTCGACATCTGAACGGCTGAGCCGATTTTGATGAAATAAGGTATGGAGATAGCTTACACTTTGCGACAGGACATAGGCTATTTTTGTCTGGGTACCACGCAAGCAGAGTCGCGGGCAGACTATAGTTTAGTAAGGCAACCCAAAATGCTTGTCACCATATGATAGGCCCGAAAGGACCTAGTACAGTCAGTTCATTATTCTTGACATACCTGCTTGTTTGTCGTGTCACTGATTCTTTTTTGGTCATCCTGCCTGAGGTCAGTGACCACTTTGAGGTAAAATAGTTAGAAAATATTTTTTTGTAAATAAATTTATATTTATTTGAATTTGTTGTTCATTTCAAGGGTCGAAACAGCCCTTACAGACAGACAGACAGATGCGCTAGTTAAAGATTACGAGCCGTTTGGGATGTTCGTCTCGCGAGACCGAACCCCATTTTGACTCGTTACCGCAATGTGATTACATCTGTGATTATTATTGATTTGCACGACCGTGATGCGAGTGCCAGTTCGAACCCGGTACAGGACATATTTTTATAATAAAATAAATACACTGTTACTTAGTTAAAAGTTGTTTGAAGTGGTGACGGAAAAGCTTATAAATAATAGGTTAGCGTAGTATGGGCATGTCATGTGGAGGGAAGAATGTCATGTGACAAGAAGAGTGTTAGATATGCATATATCAAGCATGTATCGGTGGAACAGTATCCCTAGCTGCGTTATACCTAATATTGTTCTAAAGTTTCACACAAATTTATTTTATCCTGGATGTCGGATGCCAGTTGCTGCTAGCTCGATGTTATACCGTACTTACCTACCTACTTACATAGGTTATAATAATGATCTGTGCCCTTCTCTTCATCGCCTGATAGCGGCTGATGGCTTCCGAGGATCAAACCTGCTGTGACGACAGCAGACATTTTATGGCGAGGCTGAAAAGCAGCGTAGCTGAGCCCTCGACCATTTCACCTGTCTACCTACATACATACCAAAACTTGTTAATTACCAATTGTAACTTTATAACTGTGTGTAGGATTCTTGGTGAATAAATGCCCCGTTTATTTTAATTTTATTTATTTATATGAATGTAGGAGTAGAGGTAGGCCAAAAAAAAGATGGATGGACTGTGTGAAAATGGATATGGGTAAGAAAGGAGTGAGTGCTGAGATGACGACTGATAGAGGGAAATGGAAGAAGAATTCATGTTGTGCCGAACATGAGGTGGGATAAGGGTAGGAAGATGATGATGGTAAAAAAACACTGTAGCTTTGCCAACGTGCAATGGAAGCAGCATCCTGGATGCTACGGTTGAAGAAGTATTCAAACGGCGATACGCCATCTAAAATGCGTTAGTAAATATCTATCTCTATCTATCTATTAATATCTATCTATCTATATTATTATATTTCAAAAGGATCCTAAGTCAATTTTGAGTTGACATTTCAACGATATTGCAAGACCTTAAATAGTAAAACTCATGTATTCCGTAGACGGAGGGATCATTTTCAAACCAATTTTGAAAGACTTTGGACGCCTTTTGAACTTTGCTTATAGCCGTGATCAAACGACATGCGATAATTATATCAACTAAAATTTATTTTAAAATGATCCTTGCATCTTTTTGATAAAGTTAATTTTGAATTTGACTTTTAGGAGCTTACGATATCGTTGAGCTATGTCGCACACCCTCAAATGTCAATCTCATTTTATAATTTAGGAATTTTTACGACTTATGAGAACTTACCGCGTTCCGTTTGAACAAGGCTTTAGTCCGATATCTAAATTGTCCAAAATGTATAGTCATGAGTGACAGCTGTCAAATGAATGAACAGCTTTTATTACTTCAAAGATAACGCTATTTCGAGGCTTCGACTCCATATGCCCGCATGCAGTCCACTTTTCTGGTTATCATCTCGTACATTCGTTTGGTGGTCCCAAAACGTCATATTGCCATCCAAATGCAAGCGTGTCAGCGCATTTTTACAAGAATTTGAGCTCTACATTTTTGATATTGTCAACTTACCTACCTCACTACCTAAACGATGTAGTGTTTTAAGTAGTTATGGGATAACATAGGCACGTGATTGCATACACGCATTATTCGTATACGCCCGGTGTTTTCGATGTATCTTAACGCTTTCGCAAGCACGATGACACGTGCTGAGAATCGACACACGAAACTTATAAAACCAATACAGTTTACAACCAAGTCGCTCATCCCGCGTTCTACTCCAGATAATATAAGTTTAGCCACTTATATTAGTTCCTACGAAACCCGTGCCTGTCATTATCAATCACGTGACTGAAACAGTTACGTGACTTGATATGGTCAGCTACGTGATTGGTGAAGATGAAGTTAGAAATATTATATGCTCACTGCATCCAAATCATTAAGGAATAATAATAACATTTTTAATTGGAATGACAGCCACAAAAGACGAGTGCATGCGGGCAAATGAGGTTGGCATAATACTAGTGCCTGTTCGGAGCGTAATGTGACACATGTTTCAATTAACTGCTATCAGTTTATCTAATTTTGATGCGTTTGTCCTATTTTCAGTATAAGGTGAGTACCAGACAATAAGTAGCATATTATACAAGAGAGGTAGGCAACAGCGAGCATTTCTGCTCTAAATTGGACGGCGCATGTTAATTCACGACTAATACGAGCCTAGGCCTGATATACGAAAATAGAAAAACGAATCAGCGTTAGTGCAATTTTGAGATAAAATTTCAGCCTGAATCATCTTCATCATCATCATTCATGCTGAACATGGCCTCCCCCACAGCCAGAGCTAATTCCTTATCATGTAGGGGGATTTGCCCATACTCACCACGCTGGGCATGCGGGTTGGCGAGCGCAGTTAGAGCTATCGTTGTTAAAATGAGGGACGCTGATGCACATCCCCTAGCTTTTTTCCCTTAGTCGCCTCTTACGACATCCGCGGATAGGTAGATATGGAGGGGCCTATTCTTCAGCCGGGGCCACCACGGCGACTTACGACAGCCTGAATAATTTTGAATAATTATGTTTTCGTTAATATTATTTCACTCACGCTAACATCATGCTGACATTAATATCATAGTTTTGTTATACGAAATTTCCTCACAAACGACGATGTACGTGATAAAAACATCCCCAAATATGTACCTACCTAAAATAATATAAACTTATAGCTTCAATTTAAAATCATAAAACAGACGGGACATTTTACAACAATTTAATATACTGAATAGAAGCAGTCCTTCAAAAGATTATCTCTCTGCATTCACCACAATCGATACCTTTTGTTGTCATTGTCACATCTGGCGTAACTTGCTCCCTGTTCATAGCTCGGGAACGTAACAGCTAGCCAACATTCCGCTCTGAATTAAGCGATGGCTACATCGTTCACACGTGATGAGCACGGCTCTTACCCACCGTCCACCTCCCTGAGACCACCTGGGTGAACCGTAGAAAGTTGTTTTTACTGCTCACCTTTATTTACATGGGTGATCCTTTTGATCTGTAGGCCACTGTAGAACCACTCTCTGTCACAAGAGCTGCTAGATATGACGTTTAATACGAGAGAAATAAATATTGAGATATACAAGCTGATTCATAGTATGTACCTACACTATCCCGAAGGGGGCGTACTCTACACCCAGTTGGCAATTAATTTTACTCTATTCTAGGAACTTCGTCATTTTCACAACTTCTCGTACATTTAAAAATGATAAAAAGACACAAAGTCAGCTAATTTTAAAAACTTAAATCTGAAAACTTGTTTGTTTTTATTGATAGGACATGACCAATTCCGAAATAAGAAATCACGAATCACCTTGTTTATCATAGATATTGTGTAAACTTGAATTCACGAGGATGGGCCATGGAGTGACGGAGTTAACTTTAATGAGCTATAACATTGGGGTCGTTTTGAAGTGTTGCCAGTCAAGGGTTGTAACAGTAGTTTATTGTTGCTATTTAAATTGAATTGATGAAAGAACCACAAAGAGATCATGTTAAAGATAATCCATTCATACAACGTGCTTACAACTATTATGAAAGTTATGATGGTTATGAAGAATAATCAGTGTTTATGCAAATGTGCTCTACACAATACACACACACACATACTCTCAGAATTAGCAAGTAGATATTTTTTAGCTTTTAAACTGATTAGCAGCTGATAAGCAGATTTTTAAGCTGTTGGTCTCTTACGACCTTTGCAGGGAAATCGGAATATAAATTTGCAAGTTGAAGTGGCAGTGGGCAGGCCATATAGCTCGCAGAACCAACAACCGTAAGAGAATAAAAGTTCTCAAATGGCGACCACGAACCGGACGACGTAGTGTTGGACCCGACATTGTCAGCAGTTGACACAGACCTTTCGTCATGGAACTCTTTATGGAGGCCTCTGTCCAGCAGTGGCCTTCTACAGGCTGATGATGATGCAAATGTGTGTTTGTAAAAGGCTAATTTTAAGTACTGACTGAATGAGCAGTACTCATGATCCTACTAAATAAATGTTGGGAGGATGTTTAGATGTTTGTGGTTCAATCACGCCGCAACGGCTCAACCGATTTCGATGAAACTTGAATTAATGTTGTTTCTTACCTGGAATAGCTTAGAGTCTTCTTTTTATATAGTTATCACGTGAGCTTAGCCGCGGGCTCTAGCTTGGTTATAATAAAGAGGTTGAACTAAAACTTGTTTATTTTTTTAAATATCTTGTCTGCGACTTCAAAAGATACTATCGAACCCGCACCTCTGCCGGGCCCACCGCGGAGTCTGTATCTTCAAGTTATCTAAGCATCGCTAGTTAAATAGTTTCAAGAATGACCTTTCAATGTAAAAGTTTTAACTCCACATTTGCCTCTACACTTTTCTGAAATCGCTTCTCCAACGATGAAACAATATACACAAGCATTATAATACGTATAAAAGGATATTGTATTTCAGATAGGTACTTTCCCACAAACGTGGGGTCGAATGAAAATATATCTTTCCGGGAAAAATCAGGGGAAATCATGACTTATCGCCTCCACCGCCTGGTGTCATTAACGCTCGTATTTTATGAGGAAAAACTTGGCAAAAAGATCGGCCATGTTCTTTAGGGAGCCTCATGTGGGAAGAAAAATGAGTTGGGTATGCGTACTTTCATGTTTTTGGACTGCATTTGTAAAAACTTGGACCTTAGCATTCGTTTCGAGGTGTTTAGCTTCACCTAGTTTCTAAGACGTTTCAAAGTGATCCTAGTGATTTTATTGAAATAAATACCTTTTGACTTTGACTTGACTTTGACTTTGACTTTTGTTTTAACAAGTCCGTCTCCAAACAAATAATTAGAAAAATCATATTAATAAAAAAGAAAAATAGCGAAACCTACGCAGGTGAAAATTTCCTGTTCTTATACCTGGGCCAATATTTTTTTCCTGTTGCCGACAGGGGTAACTATTGTATATAGAAGCAAGATAATTGATCTAGCGAGCGAAGCCAGCGAATATCTCTCAAACTACATGGGTGAATCATCGTTGTATGTTTGTTTTTTTTTATTTGTTAGAGCCTAACTTTCGAACCGTAATTTTGACGTGCATGGAATTTAGTAGGTCAACTATATGAGATACTAATAAAAATAATATCGGCCAGATTTCAATGTGAGAGAAGTGATAAAGTACACTGCACAAAGAGTGCCATGGTTATGTAAAAACAACGATAAACCATGTAATGATGCATCATTACACGTTGTAGTTTGTAGCAAACTGAGCAGAGTAGGGGAGAGAGGGACACTAAGTGGCTTTTCATTTTTCCCGCAGCGCTGCCTCACTTTTATTTATTTTTCATCGCCCTGGGGCCTGCCCCGATACCCGTAATATCCGCCATTTTGTTTATTTTTATTACGATACACGCTCAAATGCAGCTATTATTTTTTATAGAACGTGCACGATGAACAACCTGTGCTTTGTTACGACGCCACATTGTAAGCAATTACTTTGTAAATTGAATGGTTTGCTGGGGATTTTTACAGCGATTACATTATTTTATTCATTTTTATGTATGAATGGAAAAATATGAACAAGGGCTCTTTACGTGAAATATTTAATGCTCTATCTGCGTAAAGGAAAATTCGATGTATTTGAGTACTATATATTTAATTGGAAAAGTATAGGATCAATAAAAAAGGATCAACAAAAAATACTAATTACCAACGCACGTTTTAGTTTAGTCCAGAGTAGAGGGTCCGCGTTTAAAGTGTATCTTTTGAACTCACTCCTAGTGAGGACATTTACTTATTACATACCTCATCATGATCATCGGTCTGAAGAAGTCCATTACTGGACATATGCCCCCAAAAGTACCACGGCCACGGTCTTGAGCCTTCTTAATCCACAGACTTCCCATAACCTTTAAAATGTCATCAGTCCATCGGGTACCTATTTCATTGTAACTGTTGACGTTGCATCAATTTCTGAAATCTCTTCTCATGAAGAGAGCCTCACGACCACTTATATGAGCTAAAGTGTGTTCACAATACATTACCAAAGGTCTAATCCCCACTGTAAAGCAAAAAGTCCCAAATCTGGTTCTTGTAGTTGCAAGGTAGCAATCTTGAAACCCTATTTTGTTCAGAATGTCCTCCCACCTTCAAAATGTAAGACGTAAACGTATCCACCGACCATGTACATGTACAAAGAGCATAGATCAGCAGGGCTCTGTGGCTTTAGGCCACTACACTTACACTAGCGAATCGGAAAGCGGAGAGAGAAAAAAAAATCCTGATAAGAAATTGGGCGCGGCTCTAAAAGACGAGGAATTCAATGGAATTTAGATAGAATAAAAAAAATGACAACATTTTCTATGAAATTAATGTCAGTGTGAGTGGAGTGAAAACATATTAATGACAATTTTAATGGTAAATTTAAATAGCACATTTTCTATGAAATGAATGTCAGGCTGCTTTCAGTGTCAGGGGAAAGAAAACAATATTAACGATTAAATATACCAGAGTTAGTTGTTATATTCAATCCACTTCATGTATTTGTATAAATTATTTAAACCCGCTTTTGGTCCTCTATATCTTAGCAACTCCGTGGCCGATATAACTCATATGCTTACCAGCAAATTTTGATAGTACAAACGAACTCTCAAAATTGTATGTAGTCGGATTAACGGTTCGAAAGTTTTGCTCTAACAAATACACAAACAGACAACTTCGATTCGTCAAAGTTGTTTTAGAGGTATTTGCTCGCTTGATCAAGTAGATACACGAGCCTGAGATACCCTTAAGTTTTTCACGGATCGCTTCGCTCCCTTGTAAGGTCGCTGTCTAACTGTTGACACATAAAACAGAATTGAATCGCGTTGCTGAGCTCAGCTCATGTTTACTGTGTGCCGTAAGCGTTGTTGCTATCTACTGCGACTGTTTTGTCTACATTATTGGTAATGTTGCTTTTGAAATATGAAGTTAGAAAGAGGAAGTTGTATCCTGGTCTAAACTTATTTTAATACCACTTGCTCTATAACTGGTACCTACACTATCACCCAAAGGATATCAAAAAAAGAACCCTAGCGAACAAAAATCCCATAAAATATCTATCGTAAACTTTTTAAAATCATCTGTTGTCATTTCACATTTTTTTTTACATAATCACACACAGTCAACTGATCCCAAACTAGGCATAGCCTGTACAATGGGTACCAGAGACCTGATATACATAATAGATATATATTTAACACCCAGACACAGAACAAACATGTGGTGAGGGGCCACCCGATGGATCGACGACATTGTGAAGGTTGCGGGAAGTCGGTGGATGGCAAAGGCTCAAGAAGGTTCGTCGTGATCACCAACAGTGGACTTCTACAGGTTGATGAAGATACAAAGATGTAATTTTCCTGATCTCAAGATTTCGTTCAGAACTGAAAGTGATCTATAAATACGGGACTAAATAATAAACACAATCGTCATAGTTTCAACGCGCAACTTAACTAATTTTTATTCCATTTCATTTATCTCTCTCCAGTCTTGTGCTGATCCTTTGTCTAATTTACGATCGGCAACAAACCTATCTTACGGATCAATCTGTAATTAAAACAGGTCTTGGCGTGATGTACAGTCGCCGCCAAAGTGCTAATCCCGGTAGACAAACAAGCAAATATAGGGTGTCCACGCGGCGGTCGCGTGCCGGGACATTACATACACATTAGAGAGATATTCCGACTATTACGGGACAGTTATCCTGTTATCTTCGGCTTTGGATCGTCCTGGATTATGACCGGTCTGGGAACTGAAGTCAGAATTTGGTTTCGCTTTGCATAATTCGTGTGCCATCATTTTGTTTGAAATACATTTAGCATTAAGTTATGGAATGCTCTCCCGCATGTCATTCGTGATAGTCCATCTGTAAATGTCTTCAAGAGGAAAGTTAAAGAGTACTACCTTTCCTTGTAAATTCTGTATTGTATATATATATATATATAATATACTATCTAATTTAAATATATATTTATGAACAGGTAGGTATTTATTGTATAGTAATATTAATAGGCATATGTATGTTTATAGATATAATATTCTATCAAACATTGTAGGTACACGAACCTCCCTCTATAATCACGTCTCTCTAGCCTCAAAGGTTTGCTGGAAGAAAACTCTTTTTAGGGTTAAGCTCGCCTTTGTACATACCTTTCTTTTTAATTTTTGTATCTGTATTTTTCTTGTGTACAATAAAGAATAAAGAATAAGTTATAGTACCTAAATAATAACAAATGGCAATTTTTTTGTTGTTCTTCTTCTTGTCGTGTCACTGGCTTTTTCTTGGTCATCCTGCAATAGGTCTCTAACCAGGTTTTTCTGGAGAAACGTTTGCCCGCCTTATCATCCTGCAACTAACAGACTATTTCTAAAATATAAACTATCTGCATATAAACTACCATTATTAACGCTCTTAACTACTAACTTATCAACAATCAAAGTCGGTTTAATTAAAAAATTTGCATCAAGAAAAGCCAGCCAATAAAAGGAATTTGCGGAATACAATAAAAACGCCGTCATAACACCACTTTAATAAGAAACATTGCTTCCGATCCCCGACACATCAAATTACAAAGCCGAGGGGGAGGACTCACTTAAATATGAATCATTTCATTATAATACCGTATTCAATCCGAGTAAACCTCACTTCACGTTGTTATTACAACAAGGGGAGCATACACATAAAAATACGTACGTAAGCTCCGTGGAGACGATAACTGACACTTAATACCGTAGAGCGTGACCGCATTACTCTGTGATCTATGGTCCGCGGAATAGTGCACTTTATCTATGAATCGCGCGCGTATCTGTCAAAAATTGGAGGGAAACTAAGTCGATTCCGTGCAAAGCTGTACTCGCTTCCGACAGTGGTGCGCAAAGTATTTTATATCTTTTCACTTTGGTTATAAAGGGCATATTAATTTGATTCATTCTGAGATTTCACACTCTCGCAACACATTGCGAAATTAGTTCCTATTCATATGTACACAGAGTTTAAAATTGAAGGTTTATGTTTTATGAGGGGAGGTAGGGCTTTATGGGAACAGCAAATTCGGCACGTGTCAACCGATGGAATTAGCCGTAATACTTGCATTAATAAAGTGTGAAATTGCTACCGAGCGGTGTTTGTTATAATTCTCTATTAGGTTTTGAGTTCCCCCTGGAATGATTTTGGCGCTAAATTGGATTGCTCTTTTGCTTAGAATCGTTTGATACTATTTGGTGGGCAAATTACTGTAAGATGGTACATATTAAGTTCCGGCAGTCATCGAAAATTAATCGATGCGTAACATGAAAGTAACTTTCAATTCATAAGTCAAATTACAGTAGCCTGTGTACGTATTCCAGACTATAATCTATCTTTGTGCCAATTTTCATCTATATCCGTTCAGCCGTTCTGGTATGATTAAGTAACAAACATCCATCCATCCAAAATATCAGTAGGATTTCCCTTGTCAAGTTTTATTCTCTGGTTTTCAAGCTTACCTTGATGCGCATTTGGCAGTGCTCTCCAATAATCCTACTAATATTATAAATGCAATAGTTTGTGAGGTAGTTTGGATGTTTGGCTCAACCGATTTCGATGAAACTTGGAACAGGCAGAGTTCTTTACCTAGAATAGCATATAGGGTACTACATATGTAGGTAGTGTAGGTAGGTATGTAGGTACTACGCGTGCAAAGCTGCGGGCGCAAGCTAGTTCATTTATAAAACTGAGTGCCATTAATTTTATTAAAAATACAGCCTGCTTGCTACCTACTAACAAAAGTATTTAATTCCAGTGGTCTCGGTCACAGTATTTATTGATTGCATCGGCCAGTGAGCCGTGTCGTCTCGGACTGGATAAACAAGGGCTAAAAAATAATAAAATAAAGATGGCTGACGGACTCCGCCCCCTGCTGTGAACCGGCTACCGTTTCCGAATGTCATTCTGTTTTGGATAGTGTTGAAAATATCGATATCGATGTATCGAGAGCTTTGCATACCATTAGTCTTAAAACTTCAATATTCATTTATTCATTGAACGCATGGATTATTTTGAAACGTAAATATACAAGGTGATTAATTATATTAAATAATTTAATTAAAACTTAATTGCCTTTATTTTTTTATAGTGTTGAATAAGCCCTTTTCGGAATAGCGTACATATTATGAATCAGCGTGTAGTAGTCTATCTTTCCTCAAATAGCCGTTCTACCCAACGTTTTAAGTTTATTTAGCACTAATTATTTTATAAAAATTTTGTCAAACTAAAAGTATCGACAACTTTTCCCATCTCTACCGTTCGATTTTCCACAGTAACCGTGGAAGCAAATCGATCGAACATTTTTTTCAGTCAATCGTCTTTCAATTCCAGCTTTGGTGATATCGACTTATTCAATTGCGTCGGCCATTCTCATTTGATATGGCTCGATCATTTCCGTTGGTTTTTTATCGATAGTCGATAGCTTCGTCCGATTAGTGCCGCGCATTCCTGCCTTTCAAAATATCTCGAAGCTATGGATCAGGTGAATCTGTGGATCGTGGTTTTTTCAACAATACAATGGATAGTTCTCGAAATTAATTTGAGTATTGGAAATAATCAAAATAGTTTCTAACTTTAGTTAGTAGAATGCTATTCTACTCATCCATTTAAACGACACACTTTTTAGCACTTTTATTAACCCTGGCATTTAAAAGTAATATGAAAAAATTATGTGAAACTAATGGAGTGAAAATATTTTTAACGACTAAGAATACCAGGGTTACTCGAGATTTCGAACTCACTGAGTCAGATTTGTGTGTGTGTGTGAAAAACAACACTGTAAAGTACTGTTCAATATTTCAGTAGTGTTCAATACCGTTCAATTGATATATTATAATCAATAATCAATTTCGATCGAAAAAAGTGATTATTGAGACAATTACCCCACTTAACACTCCCCCGGGGTGTACCACAGATTAAATAAGGCCTAGAGTCATCGTCATTGGGACTGTTGAGAACTGTTAGGTTAATTAATAGGAAATGGTGTGAGGTTAGGACGTCATGTGGTGAGAAGGCGCAGCGGGCGAGCTGGGATGAATCCTTGAATTTGTAGTGGGACCATGAGTTAGCGAGATACGAAACATGGACATTCGAATCACTGCCAGGTTAGATGCAGTGACGCTTTCTTGTACACTAAACATTTTAATAACGAGAATAGTGGTGCTAAGTTTTTATAAGCCTATCGTTATAAGAAACGGATGTAACGCTAAGTTATTTTATAATCCTTTTATTTTCATTATTTAATAAAATTACGTACAATTTAATATTTTTCACACCAATAGGTACCATGAACGTAGGTAATCACGTTCATGGTACCTATTGGATGCATGGTGAGCATTATGCATGGTAGCCGGTAACCTTCAGACAGTGAAAAAGTGCAGTTCATTAGAAAATACAAAACTGTTTACATAAGACACCCGGCTTTAGATTCGTTTTTTTTAATACTTATTATCTTAGTAGTTACACAAAATAGACAGGAACTGTTTCCTAAAAGTCTACAATGCGTGGTCACCCTCTTTCAAAACAATGTCTTTCCCGATTGTAGAAATTGATTTGAAATGTAGTCCGTGTCAAATCGAACTACTAAATACGGATGACTGAGGACATTCCATCTGCAGCCGAAGAATTCTACGGCGAGATAGAGCTTTCTTATTTGGAATACCTATTTAGGAACAAACTTTACAAAAGTGTTTCATTTGTTATCCAACTCCCCGGATTACACTACTTCCTACTAATATTATAAATGCCAAAGTTTTTGAGGATGTTTGGATGTTTAGATGTTTGTGGTTCAATCACGGCTAAACGGCCGAACGAATTTTCATGAAATTTGGTTGGTAAAGAGATAGATTATAGTCTGGAATAGCATATAGGCTACTATTTATGTAGGTACCACGCGAGAGAAGCCGCGGGCGGAAGAAAGTGGTAATATAATCATAATCACATACAAAGTGATTCATGTCGTATAAGGAAGTAAAAGAGCTTGGAATAAAAAGATCAGAATGGAGGAAATTGCATCATTACACCGACAAGAGCTAAGCTCTTAAAAATGACAAAGTGATTCATATAATTATGTATAGGTACTCTCCCGAAAGGGGCTTGCTTATTCAAAATAAGATATTATTTACAAAAACTAAAAACCGACTTCAAATTCCTCAATATTTGCAAGATCAATATCAACCTCTTTGCGTTTTGCTTACCTACTGAGGATGACACTGGCCACCTACACTTTCGAATAAAAAACAAAAGTAAGTATATAAAAAGTATTGTATATTATAGTGAGTAGTAGTAAATAAAGTAAGTAAGTATAACATCCATTCATCATCAATAATAAGTAATAACTCTTACGGTACTGACTGACTGACTGTCAATCAAACGTAGTGGTTTTGTTCTCTTTGAAAATCAACGCAGAACCTAACCAAAATCCTAAGAGTATGAAATTTGCAGGGTAGGTTACGTATGGGTGCAAAGAAAGGAATTCCCAACACAACCCCTAAGTTTAATGTTTATGTAAAGATAGCAGCAACCGAACGAAGTCGCGGGAATTACCATACCATACCACAGTCGACAAAAAACAATTTCTGCAAGTCGTGATTTCAAGAGATGATGATGTTTTTTTATGTTTTACGGGACAAGTTGCAATCCCTCAGGAATTAAATTAAAATGGGACTACCCCGGGATCATACTCTATACACCAGCGAAAGAAACATCAAAATTGGGTTACATACACGAGTAACATACACACAAAAAAAAATACAGCCGACTTGAGAAACTCCTCCTAATAAAAATGGAATCAAAATTTTGCTCTACGACTTTAGGATCTTCAACATCTTTCAATGAAAATCACTAGTAGGTCTCTATCTACTAGTATTATCTATCTACTATATATGTTTGGTTCTAATCATCATCATTTCAGCCGTTCGACGTCAACCTTACTGCAGGAATACGACACTATTTTTTGGCCTCATAGCTCAGTTAGTAGTAACTCTGCCTTCTGCGCTAGAGGTCGCGGATTCGATCCCCGCGCTAGACAAACATTTGTGTGATAAACAAAGTTGTTTGTTCTGTGTCTGGGTGTTAAATATTTATCTATTATATATATCAGTCTCTGGTACCCATAGTACATGCTATGCCTAGTTTGGGATCAGTTGACCGTGTGATTATGTCCGGAATATATATATATATTTTTTATTTGAAACAAATAATGTTATTTGGCTGCGATCTTCTGTAAGGCGGAGGTATCTCCCCAGGCGGGTTGCTTCAATTCAGAACGAGAAAATCTCGCTGTGCCCTACCTCCTCCTGAAACCTAACACTTATGTATTAGGTACCTAAGTGTTTAAGGTAAATATATACTATGTATGTGCTGTTACTGACTATCTATTGCAATTTGCACTGTTAATTGCTTGTTGCTATAATTTATATCAATGTTTATTTTCCAAGAATTGATACCAAAAACAATAAAGTTGTCACTAGAATATTATTGATGTTTACAAAATAAGCGAGCATAGACCTACGTAGATACTGATAATACTAGTGTTTCGCCCCGAACTGAGATCTAACGATGCCCGCTAAAAGTTGGTGCTTTGATGATCGTGCACTTGAAACTGAATAATTTTGAAAATCGCATTTTAGTACAATCTTAATAAATCTTAACTGAACTACGAAATCATTGAAACTCCGAGTTAATGCCTGGAATAAAAATCTTGTTGGAATTTACGAACAAAGCACTTTCATATGACAGTCATAGGCCCTTTTCAGGGCCATGGTGGCCCTGAAAAGGCCTCAACCTGGCCTCAACCTGGTCATTGACCTAATACCTGATTGATTGGCCTCATATTATATATTATATAGCTCAGTTGGTAGTAACTCTGCCTTCTGCGCTAGCGCAGTGCCAGTAGTAGCCAGTGCGGGAATCGAACCCGCGAACTCTAGAGTTCGCGGGTTCGATTCCCGCACTGGACAAACATTTGTGACTAACACAGATGTTTGTTCTGTCTGGGTGTTAAATATATATCTATTATGTATATCAGTCTCTGGTACCCATAGTACAGGCTATGCCTAGTTTGGGATCAGTTGACCTTGTGAATATGTCCGGAATATTTTTTTTTTTTTTAAATACAGGATGACCGAGAAAGAATCAGTGACACGACAAGAAGAAGAATATGACACTCTACTTCATTAGTAGATACCTATTAGTATTATTTTTCTTTTTCAAACTTAATTATTCAGCTGTGTCACAGATAACATAATACTATACTAGGCTGTGTTATTAATTAGTTACTAGGATAAAAAAATATGATTTGAAAAAGTTCGGACAAAATCTGCAAAAAATATATTTAAAACTGAGATGTTCTTTTCGCTATGTAATATTTTTCTCTTTGTTTATATAATAAGCCACTTTCGGCATAGCACAGTAGTTACAGAACAAGTTGTAGTCTAATAGGTCAATGGAATGGAAACATGAATGCATAGGTCTTCGGTCAAATCTACTCTTCTAATAAAATTAGAGCATCGATAATGAGCGCTAAACGACGAAAACGACTAATATTTAAGGCGCTACACAAATCATAATAAAATGTCGAGTGGGTGGAGTGAAGAAAGTGACAGCGCTATGTACTATAATTGAATGCGGAAAGAGATAGCAAGCGTTAGAAGGCGCTCGAAAGTAATCGACGTAAGCGAAATATAAGAAAATATCGATTATCGTAAAAACTATCTATTTTTTTTAAAGTGTCTTGGATTTAGGTACCCAATGCTATTGTCTAACACAATATTTAAAAAAAAAGTTATTTTTGTTAGATAGTCTCAGAGTATTTTCGAAAAAAACTGTTGCAGAGGACCCAACTTTAAAAAATAAATCTATCTAGAAAAGTTTTATCAATCGCGTTTCTGTCTTGGATTTACGTAAATAAATGCTCAAGTTATCTTTGTCATAAAAATCAAAACTGTGCGTTTTGCGGTCATTGAGAAAAAACAATTCAAAAATCATAAAATAATGAAACCCTCACCTTAAGTTAACACATAGGTTACTGGTTCATTGCTTGCTTTTCGTGTCACTGGTTTTTTCATGGTTGTACAGGTTCTCAAAGTACCTTTGAGTGAATACGACGTCAATACAAATCCAAGCTGTTGCATTAAAATACACTGAAAACCAGTCATGAACACACCATCCGTTAACGAACGTTAACAAATGGACGGTAGCGTGCCGCCATTAATCAATCCATAATTAACACGTGTGCAAGCCCTCACACTCTCAATTAACACACGGATAAAATAAGTTATGGAAAAATAAGAAAATAAATAAAGATCCAGATTATTTTTTATTTCATACTGACTATCTGCTTCTACACCATGGAGCAAATATGTCTTCAGTAGTTTCGATTCCCGCGCTGGACAAACATTTGTGTGATGAACACAGATGTTTGTTCTGTCTGGGTGTTAAATATGTATCTATATTATATTATGTATATCAGTCTCTGGCACCCATAGTACAGGCTATGCCTAGTTTGGGATCAGTTGACCGTGTCTGATATGTCCGGAATATTTATTTATTTAGTTAAGGAGGAGCTGGTACAGGAATACTCGTTTTACCCCTAAGAGGACGCACGGGAAATTGAAGTACCTATAAGATTACATAAAATTGTGAAATTAAATTAAATTTCAAAAAAAAATTCATTCGTCAAGTGGTATTTAATCGGCGTGATATAATATCTTTTAAAACTATTATCAAAATGATCTAAATCTACTGAATTAAGTCATTTTTTTTAAATCAAATTAAAAATTAACTTTAAGTAGTAACGATGATAATATTATTATATATAAGTAGTTTGTTCATAGTGATAAGTTTATATTTAGGTATCTAATATAAGTATATTTTGTTAGAATAGTTTGTTTATACATCTACTATTTTTATTTTTTATTCATTGGTCTTGTACACGAACCCTACCTCTATAACCACCTATCTCTAGCCTCAAAGGTTTGCTGGAAGAAAACTCTTTTTAGGGTTAAGCTCGCCTTTGTACATGTCCTTTCATTTAGTTGTTTTTTGTATGTGTTTTCTGTGTACAATAAAGAATAAAGAATAAAGGATGATTTTGAAATAAATTTCAAATGTGTTTTAGAAGGCATATAGCATATAATTATGCTTTCTAATATGACTTCACTGTTACTGGCTAAGCAGAGTGGATATAAAAGAACCAGTGCCTGACAGATGCTTACCCACACAGAATTTTAAAAATTAAATAAGACTTCATCATCATCATCATCATCAACCTGTAGAAGTCCACTGCTGGACATAGGCCTCCCCCAAAGAGTTCCATGACGAACGGTCTTGAGCCTTCTCCATCCACCGACTTCCCGCCTAATAAGACTTAATAATTATGTATTCATTAAAACAGTATAACAGACCTTAATAGGTGGTATAAATTCAAGTCGATACCTTTAGCCGTTTATGAGAAAAAGGGTCTTGACAGACGGACAGACAGACAGATGGACAACAAAGTGATCCTATAAGGGTTCCGTTTTTTCAAATGACGTACGGAACCCTAAAAAACGAAATGTATTCTACATCCTATCCTATCCTTTCCTACTATCCTACTAATATTATAAATGCGAAGGTTTGTGAGGATGTTTGGATGTTTGTGCTTCAATCGCGGCTAAACGGCCGAACGGATAATATTAAATTTGGTACAGAGATAGGATTCCCTGTATCGTGGTTATCAGAAACTACGAGTACAACACTCTGACCCGCGATCATCAGCGCCATGATATTGGCTCGCTCTGTGTGCTCTATCGGCTTTACAATGGTGAGTGTTCTGAGGAACTATTTGACCTCATACCCGCATCGAGGTTCTACCATCGGACCTCGCGTCACCGGAATAAGGCTCATCCACATCTCATCGCCACGTGGGTATCTCGAACCACTCGCTTTACGAGATCCTTTCTCCCCCATACGTGCAACCCCGTTCCCGCTAACCTACAACATGAAGAGCTTTAAGAAAAATACAAAAAGATTTCTCCAGGGCAAGCAACGCATTAGCAATGCTCCAGGTGTTGTAGATGTCAATAGGCGACGGTAACCGCTTACCATCAGGTGGGCCGTAAGCCTGTTTGCCTCCGTATAACATAAAAAAAAACCCGCAGTTGTTATTGAACCCCTTGCCTCTCAGACGGGCAATCACCCGCTACGCCACTGAGGCCGCATTTTTAGAAACCAGGGCTTAAACCAGTCTGAGCCCTGCAGTAACTCCGTCTGATGGAATGTTATTTCATAAGTTAACACTTCGGGTGCAAATGGAAATATTCCGGTTCTTTAATTATTTATACTGAACTTTTGTTAATTTTCTTGTAGAGGATGAGTTATTTTGTGGAGGGTTTACAAATGAGGATCAATTTATAAATCTGTTTATGGGCAGTGTATACTTATACAGGTTGTAATAGGTTTGTACTTATAGTCCGCGCGCCTCTCGCAAGAGAGTGGTGGCATGAGACTCAAGTCTTGAGAAGGGACTCCTAGTAAAGGAGTCAACGCCGTCGGGGCCATGGAAGAATGCGAAAGCGTACCCACAGCCCCGACACAAGGCGTTCAGAAGGACCCCGATGGTTTTTTAGTCGGTATGCCGTTGGCTGCTATTGTCTCATTAGCAATAGTAACCGACGGAGAGCCCGACATACCCCTCTGGCTTTCCCCGGGCTGGGGGGGATGCGTAACGCATTTCTCCATCGTTAAAAAAAAAAAAAAAAGGTTTTTACTTATAGTAGGCTGAAAGGGGGCATGATCTACACACAAAAAGTAATAACATTTATTCTACAACTTTTGGTAATTCTACTTATTTTCATGAAAAAAAACAACATTATACAAAAATATTGAAATTAAATCTTTAATAAAAAATAGTAAAATCAAAATCTGTTTCATCATCATCATTTCAGCCGTAGGACGTCCACTGCTGAACCTAAGCCTCCCCCACAGATTTCCCGAACAACTTCCAATAATGTGGGGGGAATTTCCTCAAATAATTTTAATTACTCACCCTGCGCACACTTACGGCAAAATTTATATGCAAGTACTTTCTCGGCCGTATTAACAACAAGCAACCAGATTTTTTGCCTTGGTGGCTGCAGCTGATGAACCACCCTCTATATCTACCTACTGGTGGATATCGCAGCAGCGGGGGCCCCCTATTTTCACAAGGATAGTTCTGACTGCGCTCGCCAACCCGCTGGCCCAGAATGCTGAGTATGGGCAAATCCCCCCACATGATAGAAATACGCTCTGGAAATCAGTGGGGGAGTAAGCCTCCCCCACTGATTTCCAGAGCGTATTTCTATCAGCTGTGGATGTCCTAAGCTTGAAATGATGATGTTCAAACTTAACTATTTATTAAGCAATTATGACTTCATACTTCTCAATAATATTAAGTTACTAGGTAGATACTTAGATAAAAACACCGGTCGCAGCTGATCAGTCAGAACGTTGCTTATAGTTAGTTATAATGCAAAGTAATATGGTATAGCTGATTAATGGAACTAATGGGAACAAGCGTATTCGTCGGTCGGGTGTCCAAGGAAGTGTGTTATCGCCCATTCAATAACTCTAAATAATCTAAATGCAATTGGAACATTGACGTCGTACTTATGAACGCCGGCATCACCGTCTCTCAATGGACTGTACTGATAAGAACTGTTATTCAATGAGTTCAAATAATAATTAACATTAAATTATTGATGCACAAATCATCGCGGCTGTTGTGTTTTATTATCCAATTATATTTGTCGAGACGGCGTTATGCTGTAAGGTGCAAGAAAATTTATAACTTTGCATAATTGCAAATTTCATTGCCTCATGTGGAGCTGTTAATGTCAAAATTAATCGCCTTGCCTCGTAGATATTTGAGCAGATTACACTGATTGGTAGTTAGTCAATGTTCAGAGCACGATACTGACTTGTTAAAGATGGGAATGTATGGCCAACGCGCGTTCCGAGGACACGCCTCAATTCATACTAATTACTAGCAAGTTTCTATGAAGACATGCACAATTCGGCCCGAGACAACGACTTGGCTGGCTGACATGCTATTGTGATATGTGTGTGTTTTTCATCATCATCAGCCTGTAGCAGTCCACTGAACATAGGCCTACCCACAAGGAGTTCCATGACGAACAGTCTTGAGCCTTCTCCATCCACCGACTTCCCGCAACTTTCACAATGTCGTTGGTCCATCGGGTTGGGGACCTTCCATCATAGCTCAGTTCGTGATCGCCATTTTACCTTTGATATTTAATTGAGTATTTTAAAGGTATTAAGGTTCTCTCTCGGTTGCTCTGTCTGTGGGGGAGGCCATGTTCAGCAGTGGACGTCGAACGGCTGAAATGATGATGATGATGATGAAGGTTCTTGCGGTCGCGGTCGCCCAAAATGCAAATCGGTGAATATTTTAGTGTAGATCTTTCATTCGTTCCCTTTCAAACTTAATTAGTAACGAGCAGTAATTTATTGACTAGTGCCGCATTGCATGAATCCATCCGTGCGCGGGCGCATAGATGTCAAAGGAGCTGTTGGTTTCGAGATAGTTTGAGAGTCTCGCAATAGGTTATCGAGATCCATTTGTACCACTGCATCCGCTCTTATTGATAGCGTTATCGACAATTTGCAAAACATCGCTTTTGTGTGAATGGGCAATAAAATTATTATATTCAGAAATTATCGCGATGAGGAAAGTAGATTGAATAAATAAGCAGTTTTCCTGGAACTTCGTCATAACTGGCCTCACAGCTCAGTTGGTAATAGCTCTGCCTTCTGCGCTTGAGGTCGCGGGTTCAATACCCGCACTGGACAAACATTTGTGACTAACACAGATGTTTATTCTGTGTCTGGGTGTAAAATATAGATCTATTATGTATATCAGTATCTGGTACCCATAGTACAGGCCTAGTTTGGGGTCAGTTGACCGTGTGTGATTATGATTATGTACGAAAAAAATAAAAAACTAAGTAGCAAATGTTTGTTCTGGGCCTGAGTGCTGTGGTACCTACTTGGTACTTATTAAAGCTTGTGATACCCACGACCCAGGGTCAGGACTTATGTATGTATGTACCTAAAACTGTTGTGTTTTTATTTATTTCATAGGTTTTTGGAATTACGAAGATTTTTTAATATTCCTAGATTTTCAACAGGAGCACTGGCACCCACGACCTGTTGGTGGGTTCGAATCCCAGTCGCGAAACAAAGGATTTTCCATTTTAAAAATGTATGTGCGCTATAGTGCTCTCAAATGGTAAGGGAAAGCATAGTGAGGATACCGGCATGTACTAGAACCTAAAAATTCGAAGACTTGTGACATTTGCACGAAAGGAGCCTCTAAGAGGCGCACTTTAATCCTTTCACTACACTGATTCTTTCAACGATGGCCATAGGCCCTTTTCAGGGCCACTTTACTACAACCTGGTCAATGACCTAATACAGGACCAAGAACGAATCAATGACACGACAAGCAAGCAAGCAACAGGCGTTGACTCGGAGGCTTAGTTTGTTAGAGCATCCCCGTATTAGGACGAGGACGCGGTTTCGAATCCAGGCTGGGTCGGATATTTTTGGGATCTTATAAAATCTTAATCTTTACATCAATTGTACTGAACTCTTCTCCTATCTTATGTGAACTGCGCCTATGTTCCTGAAAAATATTTCGTTGCGCTTTCACAAATCTTTCACGAGAATTACGTAACAAAGGCACACTGTCCAATGAACCTAGGGTAGACAAATTAAAGTGTGTTTTAAAAATTCCTACCAATCCTGTTCTAGCTATAGCTCTTATATAATATATAGTCCATCCATAGCCATCTGTGCGTTCTATAAAGTCGTATGTATAGTTAAGAAAAAAAAAACATTTATTTACATTTTATTTATTAATGGAGATACATAACAATTTCAATCTTCTTAGATTTATAATATACACTTATACATACTTACTATATACATACTACAAAATATAAAATCAAATAATTATAAAATAAAATAGTAACTAATTAAACAAATAATTTTGGTCATGCGGCAAGGTGCCAAGAGCACTGGCTGCATTCCCGCGTTGAATTGCCAAATAAATTATTTGTGCAAGGAATGAGCCAGCTCTCTTATCACCGGTGGCGTCGACCAAAGATGGTGTAATTTTTTTGAAGAGGATTCTGGTACCTGGGCCCCATGGTCCAAAGGTTTTATGTTTATTAATTGTTCCTTGAACATAATAGTTAATTTGATACAAAAAATGTGATGAACGCTGAAAACTGCTTAAGTTAAAACTGTGTCGAAATTAATTTGATATAAGGAACGAACTCGCTTATATTGCAGGGGATTTCTTTCGTGAAAAGGACTATTTCAGACATGACGAGGGGATAGACAGAAATAAATCCTTGATTCGTGAAAAGTTTGACGCTTTAGTGGAAATCAGCCCCTAAAACATAGCCTAGCACTGGAACTGAAAAAGCCCGATTCGTTGTCCATTATTTTTCACTACGCTATCACCGAGGCCGGCTGTAAATCGAACGGTGTCCGTTCTGGCCCGCGGCGCTTTTGATCTGGCGAGCACTCGCTTAAGTTATGAGTCCCTGGCGACTCTGCCTTGTTGGTGGTGATACATGTTCTGTTTCTGTTTGTATGCGTAAGTTATGTAGCCGATGTTATTCATCTCAAAAAAATCTTTAACAATAACTGATCGAGCGAGCGAGGCGAGCGATGATCTCTCGTACAAATTGGACGTATCGGCGTTGTATGTTTATTTAATAGAGCATAACTTTCGACCCGTCGTCAATCTGATGGATTTTAGTAGATCAACAGGTTATAAGGAAATAAATATATTAATAATAATAATTAATAATAATAATAATAAGTAGGTACTATCTAAATTTGAGTAGTAATAATGATAAAAAAACAAAAAAACAGCTAAATTGAAAAGGTTCCTGGAAGCAAAACAGAAAAAAAATATATTATATTTTTTTTCCGTAGATATTCTATCTTTTTGTTGATAGATAGAATAAGCCCCTTTTGGCATCCTACTATAATATTATAAATGAGAAAGTTTGTGAGGATGTTTGTTGTTCAATCGCGCGATAACGGCTCAACCGATTTCGTTGAAACTTGGAATATACAGAGTTTTTTACCTAGAATAGCATATAGGCAAATTTTTATGTAGGTACCTACCACGCGAGGGAAGCCGCGGAAGCTAGTATATTATGAATCACATTGTCATGTGACAGTGTAAGTATAGCCCGGCCTCCAGAACTAACTAGGTCACCTCAGTGAACCGATTACCTTCCGAAAATAGCTTCAATGTATCAGAGGCAATAGAACTATACGTTACGTTACAAATTACAATATGTAGGTTGCAATAGCACCATAATTCAGAGAATTGCTGAAATGTGCCGGCGGAATTGCCCATAAAGATGATTCATGTAGGTATATGCACCTATAGTTTTATCGCACTATTGCAGTTATCTATAGAGAGAGGTCCTTTCTTCCCCATACGTGCAAATTGAGGAATGAGCTTCCTTCCGAGGTTTTCCCGCTAACCATAAGAAAAATACAAAATGATTTTTCCAGGGCAGGCAACGCATTAGCAATGCTCCAGGTGTTGCAGATGTCAATAGGCGACGGTAACCGCTTACCGTCAGGTGGGCCGTAAGCCTGTTTGCCTCCGTATAACATAAAAAAAAACATATAATGGAACAGTAAATCCCAACACTCTGTTTAAATGTAACGTGATTAGTAGAGGAAGTAACATGTTGCAAAATCATTTTTTGTATAGGAAGACTTTGTCCTATGGTTGGAATAGACATGTGTTGGGCTATGGAGAAAGCTATGCTCGGAGTTTCACTACGTGATAAGATCCGAAATGAGGAAATCCGTAGAAGAACCAAGGTCACCGACATAGCTCTCAGAATTAGCAAGTCGAAGTGGCAGTGGGTAGGCCATATAGCTCGCAGAACCAATAACTATTGGGGAGTAAAGGTTCTCAAATGGCGACTACGAACCGGGCGACGCAGTGTTGGAAGGAGATGGACCGATGACATTGTAAAGGTTGCGGGAAGTCGTTGGATGGAAAGGGCTCAAGACCGTTCGTCGTGGAACTCTTTGAGGGAGGCCTATGTCCAGCAGTGGACTTCTACAGGTTGTTGATGATGATGATGAGACAGATGTTTGCTAGTTTTTCGGAATAATATCAGAAACTCAACGAATCTATTATGTTGATATGAAAGTTCACAAAGTTATTAGTAATGATCTAAATTCTAGGCACAGGCTAGGCTTACGCTACACACCCTTGATGAGGGGTTAGAAAGGTTTCAAGTTTGTATGAAAAAACTTTTTAAGGCCAATATTTTTATGAAATCACAAAAATTATGAAATACGGGTGTCAGCGTTTGCATAATATCAACGTTTAAAGTTGGTTAAAGTTTAATTAGAGTAAAAGTTATGGGCTTGTATCGCCTTTACCTAGGTATACAAGTGCACAGTGCCTGACGTACCTATGGCTAGTTTCAGGCAAATACTCGTAGGTACGCAATAAAGAGGAGTCTTGAGAAGTTTGATGCAACTGTGTGGGTACGAATATCCTAAAGGCATTTTTATGCTTCAGACAGCATAGTCCCGTCCCGGCTATAGATAAAGTTCATTTTACCTTTATATTTTTTTTTAAATTTATCAGTGTAGGTAATTTAATAAGATTTTAGGAGGAGGTAGGGCACAGCGAGATTTTCTCGTTCTGAATTGGAGCAGCTCGCCTGGGGAGGTACCTCCACCTTACAGAAGATCGCAGACAAATAACATTATTTGTTTCAAATAGTGTTGTGTTCCTGCGGTGAGTAAGGCTGCCAGAGCTCTTTACGGGGGAAGGGGGTTCGGGGTCGGCAACGCGTGTATGATGCCTCTGGTATTGCAAACGCTCATAGGCTACGGTAACCGCTTACCATCGGGTGGGCCGTAAGCTTGTTTGCCAACTCTGTTGTATAAAAAAAAAAAAAACATAAATCACGTAAGGTAACGCTCTGAATTCAATAATCTTCAAAGATAAATATCTCATAAACTTGTTTATGCTGATTTCCAAATGTCTTAAACTATGAATAGATTTTCCATAATCAATAACGTACGAAAAATAGAATTTAACATAAACATCCAAATAATTAGGTAAGTGATACGACACGATAGTAACATGTTCTACATGAGACAAACACGGGGCAAGGGGCAGCGATAAAGTGTTGTTTTAATTTGCTTTTGTGGGGACATTGTGAGTTGACTGGTTCACTTTCAGCGCAAGAGCTTTTAGCACAGGCGTAAATGCACTAGATAGATTCTATATGAAGCCTCAAACGGCGTATGGTGTGTATTGCCCCTCAAATACAATCCGAAAATAGACTTTGTTCAAACTACGTCATTTTCTATCCAAACGAATAATTGAGTTTGGACTGATTTGACGCCAAAACAGCTGATTTTGCATAGTCTTTTTTCAATGACGAATTTCTCAAAACTTGTACAATAAACTTTATCGCCAATAATTAGGTGTAGAATAATCCCCTTTCAGGATAGTATACACGTAGGTACATTTATGATCACCTTCATAGTGATGTCACTTCATAGTCAATTTTCAGATTGACTTTGAGGGGCAATTCATACCGTACGCCGTTTGAACAAGCCTTAAACAGCATATAGAATCTGGGTATCTAGTGCATTTACGCCTGTGCTAAAAGCTCTGACGCTGAAAGTAAACCAGTCAACTCACAATGTCCCCACAAAAGCAAAATAGTGATGCGAACCAAGAAGTCGCTATACCTACAACCAAAGTTTCATTTTCCGATTCTGTGTTACAAAGGTTATCGTACAGTGCCTAATAAATTACAAAACTAGTCTCTTTCAAGTAACCGGCTGATAAAATGTTTATTGAATATTAATATCTCCGTCGCAATTAAATGAGGTTGGGATTTTTGGGACAAACTCGGGTCATTCTTTGTCGGTGAAATACGTTACAACATCATTACTGTGGCTCAAGCATGTACAAGGTGATTCATAACATGTATTCCATCCCGAAAGGGGGTTATTCTATCAACGAAAATAAATAATATAAAATTTTTAATTTTTTTTTCAATTTTTTTTCCCCAAAACAGCTGATTTTCTCATAGAGTTTTTTCAATAAAAAATGACCAAATTCCAAAATTCGTAGAACAAACTTTACTGCCAATTGGGTGTAGCCCCTTTCGGGATGGCATACATATTATGAATCACCTTGTATATTCAAGCCGCCCCACCATGCTGAAAGTGCCCCACTGTATGACCAACCTACTTATGTTTGCCCTCATGTCACTCGCTGTCTATCTATCCAATATCTTACGAACAGCGTGAATATTTTTTCAATAACCTACCGAATCTCCTACAACTTGCACAGTTAGTAATAGAAACGAAATGTTTATATTAGTATCTACTTATCTAATTGTAATTACGTGTTGCCAACGTCGAGATCCGAAGTCGTACGAAGGTCAAAGACGTTGGCAACCGCATAGCGGAACTCAAATGGAGTTGGGCAGGACACCTGGCAAGGCGTGGTAGGTTGGGCAGGACAATTTTACGTATTTTCATCATCATCATCATCAACCAACTGAGCCCGGTCTTCCGTTTTTCTCATCCAGTGTGCAGATTGCTGACGACTTCCATTTTGGCTTTCTAATCCTCTGTGCTATGTCGACCACCTTAATTCTCTGTTGGATAATTTAAAGTTAGTACTTATTATCTTAATCATTAGGTATTTACTTTCATAACACTAGTCTAGAAATAGCTAGGTAAGTAGAGTTTAGAGCCCGGCGCCTTCGCCTACTAGCTGAAAACAAACGAAAAATAATTTGAATAAAGAATGGAACCGGCATTGCGGGGAATATACGCGATGCTCAGTGTTGCCAACCGAATAAAAATAAATCAAGTGTGATTTATTCTAGCTGCGAGGTCGCATGCTATGTTCCGGACCGTTGCAAGTTGCAGTATGTATGATCCACACATGTGAATACAATTTTAAATTCAAGAACTTTGTCTTTGTGCCAGTTTCGTTAGCTAGAAAGCTAGAAGGAAACGAATAAGCTGATCTATCCGTAATACCACTACCGCGTCTATTTTAATGTCCAGTAATAAAACAAAGCTTTAAATTATTACTTAGATATATCTAAATGAGACAAATTCAGATTCACATAGAAATTGTTTAACAAGACAGACCTTCTAATCATTATGGATAATATTTTTTTAAGTTTCTGACTGTTTATCTAATAAACTATACAGGTACTATAAAAAATACCTACTCTAGCGCAAGGGATGATTGATACGTTCTTAAATTAAATTCAAATCGAGTGACGCCCACCGGAAATTGAAGCTCAAAGACGGAAGCTTGACCCGCGTTGTCAAAGTGACAGCTGTCAAAACCCTTGCCGCCATCTTCCATTGCAGTCACGCGCACTTGCCCTTTGACCGTGAAGGACCCTATCTTTTAGTTACATGTTAGTTCTTATTTCATAGTTATTTATTTATAACTTACCTACAAGAGTTACAAGGCACATATTCATGAATTATGTAAATGTAAAAAAGAAAAAACGATCATTCAAAAAAAATAAATTAATATTCGAGGTGAACCACTAGTCTTAATAATCTACAGAACCTAATTGCACTATCGTGTCTAAAAATAATAATATGATAAGCCATACGCTGTTTTTATCTTAAAATAGAAACTTAAAAATCAATTCATGACCCCTAAGGTTACTCTCGGAGATGCCACGATCTGTAAGTTAAGTGGCCATCATAGAACATTTACCAATAAATCTGGCTGTTTCCCAGTACCAATGGATAAAGTACCAATAGATAACGTTCTATGAGCCTGTACCCGCTCTTCCTTGATGGTAAGTAAGTGTGGACAGGGTGCGTTCTTAATTTTACTTAGGAACCGCGTTGGCATATGGGAAGATATCTCAACTTGCGATCCGAAGAAGGTTCTAATCCCGGTCCCGCGCCAATATTATATTCGTTTTTTTTTTTTAAATAAATATTCCGGACATATTCACACGGTCAACTGATCCCAAACTAGGCATAACCTGTACTATGGGTACCAGAGACTGATATACATAATAGATATATATTTAACACCCAGACACAGAACAAACATCTGTGTTAGTCACAAATGTTTGTCCCGTGCGGAAATCGAACCCGCGACCTCTAGGTCGCGGGTTCGATTTCTTGCGGTGATCCTTGCGGTGCCTTCTGCGCTAGAGCGCAGAAGGCAGAGTTACTACCAACTGAGCTATGAGGCCAGTCATTTAGAATTAGAAATTCTAAGCTAACAACGGTGAAGGAAAACATTTTGAGGAAACAGTAAGTATTATAAACGCCGATGGGCTTGCGAACTGTCGGGTATGGAGTTCTACTGAAAAACAAGGTTATGTGCGAAATGTTATTTTTGGACGTGCCCCTGAGTACCCCCCTTATACCTTCAAGAATCGGGAGATCTAAGAGAATGTCTACCATGCTTGGAGTCAAACCTTATCTTTGTTAAAAGCCTTCTCCACCTCACCTGGCCTTCACTCTTGTAATGAAGACATACAGTACCGGGCCACGCCTCCGCTAAGCGGGTAATTGAGTCATTATAGCTGCGCGCGCGCATGCCTATCTGCGATCGAGATGCGATCGGCCCCAGGGATCGAACGATGGTATGGTTTATACGGTTATAATTAGAGTAACAAGACGCAATGGGTAGATAACTTCATCATCATCATGAGCCTGTAGAAGCCCACTGCCCCAAAGAGTTCCACAACGAACGGATTTGACCCTTTTCCATCCACCGACTTCCCGCAACCTTCACAATGTCGTCGGTCCGGTGGTGGGCCTTCCAACACTGCGTCTCTCGTTCGTCGCCATTCAAAAACCTTTACTCCCCAACGGTTGTCGGTTCCGCAAGCTATATGGCCTGCCCACTGCCACTTTAACTTCCTTATGATGAGAGACGTTGGTTCTTCTACGGATTTTCTCATGCAGATCTTATCACGTAGTGAAACTCCGAGCATAGGCCTCTCCATAGCCCGTTGCTAAACTTTGAGCTTATGTATGAGGCCAAAGTTAACGACCAGTCTCAGTGCTACGTAAGGATGCAAAAATCTGCAAATCAATTATTTGTAGGTAGGTAAAAATAAACTTAAGTTTATTACTGTTAAAACCTTACCCAAATAAAGAAAAAACTAATGTCAAATTGGCAATTTGGAAAATGCTGTCATCACTGTGGACATCACAATTAAATAAATACAGAAATCTGTCAGTAAAACGTAGGTAAGATTTTAGCATTTTATTAAAATCTTCCCAATTTCTTACCCCCTGGAATAATATCCAGTAAAACCGAGTCAGTTCATTGAAAGCTGGTAAACAGCAATCTTAGTGAACATTCACAATGGATCCTCCTCCTCCTGCCGAGGAACCTCCTCCTCCAGCGCCAGCTGAAGGTAGCAAGGAGTTGGAGACCTTCTATTTTCCAATATACATCATCACAGCCGTGTTTGGAGCCATCTTCATCTTCGGACCAGTGGCTGTCCGAAAGTGTGCAAATAAGGGGTAAGTAGGTGCCTAATCTAAACCCCACTCACTCCATTATAACCAACAACTTAGGTATTTTTATTTCCCTTCATAGGTACCCTAGGATTAAGTAGGTAATAAGGGGTTGCGAAACAAACAACTGTGAAAGAAAAAAGGTTCTTAGAGAAATGGTGACCACGAACCAGAAGACGAAGTGTACCTAGTATGTAGGATGGAACTCTTTTCTGGTAGTTGAATGAATTATGATACATCCCACATTTTAGTAATGGTCAAACAACTGTAATCAGTTCAGTTCACAGTCCACTTCAGAAAAAAAACCTTAACAAATCTACTCTATTCTATTACGTTTTGTTATTTTTTTCAGAATCATACGATGCTGCATCATGTTGACAGCATTTTCTATGTGGCTTTTGTAAGTTTTCCCGATTTTGTACACAGACTTTCACTGTCCTAAAACACCATAAGATTTATCTGCCCCCATAGTTTCTAAAATTACTTACTAGGTGGTTTTATTTATTTAAATCCTTGACCGCGCCAGCCTGAGAAACTGGGCTGAGAGAGTTTGCTGCTGGCCAAGTAACTTGAGGACAAAGTCTTTTGTCAAGAGACCCTACGTAATGCAAATCAGGATGACTTACCTAATTGACTCATATCTGACATTGGATCAGAGTGGAAGCAGGGAATCGAGGCTTTACTTATTTACACATGTTTCCTACAGATGGGTAACGGTGTACATCGCTCAAATGAACCCCCTTGTCGGACCTCGCCTGACGAATAGAACCTTAGCATGGGTTGCCTATAAATGGGTACGTATCTTACGAGTAGTCTTCAAAAACCCACTTCCAAAAGCCACTTCAAAAAAAAAAAAGAAGGTTCTCAAGGCGGCTGCACATTTTTTCAATATTTATGCGGTTTTTTCGCCAATAGAATACCGATTAAAAAAATATTTTTTATGTGAGCCTCAACTGTGGTTCCATATTTTGATCGATTAGTAGTAAGTTTAGACATTTCAACTTTTGGGATATTTCTTTTTTAATATGGTTTTTTCTATCTTTGCAGGGTGATCCTGCGAAGTAAGATGTCACTGCCTCAATATTCCATATTTTCATAAGTTATTTGCTACTTAGTAAGTTACTATTAAAAAGCTTGTTTCATTTTTTTCTAATTTCATTCATCATCACCATTGACAGGCCTCATAGCTCAGTTGGTAGTAACTCTGCCTTCTGCGCTAGAGGTAACGGGTTCGATTCCCGCACTGGACAAACATTTGTGACTAACACAGATGTTTGTTCTGTGTCTGGGTGTTTAATATATATCTATTATGTATATCAGTCGCTGGTACCCATAGTACAGGCTATGCCTAGTTTGGGATCAGTTGACCGTGTGAATATGTCCGGAATATTTATTTATTATATTAATAACTCCTACATTATTCAACAAATCAAAATCGGAACTTTCAACACTGCCAAAGTCCTCTCAAAGAACGGTTAACAAAACCTATTCCAGACCCAAAAACATCAGAAGAATCACATCCAGCATACTACTTTACATAAAACAATTTGCGCCTTACGCCGGCAATGCAATCAAAACGGAACAAAACGGATTGTAATCGCCGAGCCCCAAAACAAATCGAATGGTATCGCGAAAGATCAAAATAACATTTGTACCGAAATCATTTATCAGCGTTGATTCTCTTTCCATTTGGCACCCCGCGCCGGCCTATCTCGCTATGATGGTAGGGTGTGACTGTGGTGTGGGAAGGAGCGATTTAATTATGCTTACGTATATACCAATGCAAGTACAAGTTACAACCAAAACACGGTTTCGCCGAGGGAAGACAAGATTAAGGTGCTAATTATTATTGTTATGGGTGTTAAAATTAAGACCGTAGACCTTGACTTAACTCATTCATTCTTGCAAGCGTCATGCTTGAGAGAGCAGAAATCATTTTAAAACCCATATATCTTTTTTTTTATTCTCTATCACTCTCGTTCGTCTACAAATTATTATACATATGCTAATGGGAGCTAATGTTGGGCCTGTTGATCTGTGAGGATATCAGAATAGGAACTATAGGTACCTATTAATTTGTAGAGGAAAGTTTTGTAAGAAAAGTTAGTAATTAAGTATCGCTACTAAAAGGTAGGTAGATATACCGGGGCCGTTATGGTGTGATTTCGCTGTCTGTCTGTCAGTCTGTCCACACAGCAAATACCCTGGTATTTTCCTGCAGTGATATAGGCTTCAGGCACAAATAAAAATATAAATACAGTTCAATAAAAAATTGTTTGATCAAAAATTTGGTCTGAATTTATTAGATGGAAATCTCGGCTAGTGAGTGTGTACACTAGGCGAATTAATTTTATAAAAAAACACTCACTGTTTATTAATGTTTACTTTTTATGAACGAAAATGGTTTTGGCGAAAATCGCTTGCGCTCAAGACTCTACCAGCACCCCGGCCCTCAGCGCAGTGCTAATGTGTTTCAAGGGAATTACGTATTTGTGGGGAGTTCGTCATTAATACTTGTTGACGAGCATCGGATTAAAATTTAATGTTTGTATTAAACTTGTGATGAATACGTAAACACGAGTATGCTCTGTATCTGTGATTTATTAGTTAGAGTAGGGAGAATACCAAAGCTTAGCCAACCTATTCCTTAAAATAAATTACATAATAGGTAAATGAATTACACCCAACAGTCAAATACATAGTCCTGACCCATACTAGACCCATACTAGATTCCCTGTGTCGTTGGTATCAGAAACTACGAGTACCGTGGTACCACAACACCCGGAACAAATATTTGCAGGTCATACATTTGTCCCGCAGCGGAAATCGACCCGCGCCCCTTGCGTCTCAGACGGGCAATCGCCCGCTACGCCACCGAAGTTATCGGCCTTGTGTGATATCTACTGATTTGGCTGACTCAGAGCCTCTACGCATCATCATCATCAGACTGTAGAATTCAAATGCTGGACATAGGTCTACTCTAAAGGCTGTGTAGATTCATTTACACTGGTATTTTTTTTTAATGTTATACGGAGGCAAACAGGCTTACGGCCCACCTAATGGTAAGTGGTTACCTATTGACATCTGCAACACCTGGAGCATTGCCAATGCGTTGCCTGCCCTGGAGAAATCTTTTTTGTATTTTTCTGCTCTTTTTCTTGCTGTAGGATAGTGGGAAAACCTCGGAAGGAAGCTCATTCCACAACTTGCACGTATGGGGAAGAAAGGAAGGAATGGTATGTCTACTTCTAGAAAAAAAATCTTTACTCTTTAGATATAGGTCACAAAATAGACTAAGTACCTATGTAATTGTAGGTAGGTACCAAATAAACTTGTAAAATACATTTTAATTAGGACCTTCTTATTTTGATAACTAGTCACCATGACATATGATCTCTAATGAAAAGCTCTTGGTATTACCTACCTCATAAATAAATAGACCCTATTCCATAAAATAGGTGCGATTACAAAAATCCCCCAAAATCCCCATAGAAAAGTCATCCCTAACCGTAACTCAATTGTCGCGTCGGCTTTTTTGTCCCGACGAAACGGTATTCGCGCCATATTGCCCACCGCCCCATCTAAATGATAATTCGAGGACCCTTCTTACAATAAAAATTATTGCGGCCAGTTTACTTTATTACACTTTGTATTGTGTTCAAATACCTACGCAAACCGATACACTTTAACCAATAGCTTTTACTCTATTTTATACCGTATAGATATACCGATAAGGAGTAGTTTTACGAAGGGAAGGGTAGAGGTTTCTTTGTCGAAGTGTTTGAACCTGTCACACTATGTCGTATTCGGCAAATAGACAGTGATTTCACGCCTTTACCCTTTGACCAATTTGGTGCGATTCGACGAATTTACATTTCGGAACGCAAGCCCTTTTCAGCGGTGGTTTTTACTGCTGTCCGAAAAAGTAGTTTTATTGCCGTGGTAATCGAGGTTTGCTTTGTAGAGCTATTCGATTGGTTTTGCGGAGAAAATTGCATGAGCAAATCAAATCAACAATTCCCCTTATACGTCAATCCTTACAGAAAAATTAAAATGTTTTATAACGTAAAACAATACTCAGAAAATATTGAATAGAAGTAAATTGTCAGGAAAATATAGGAAATTTAATTTAAGTATACAGGTTGAGTTTATTTGTAAGAGTGTAACCGTGAGAGTAAGTTTCATACAAAATTCGGGAGGGGTTCGAATTTTGTATGAAACTTACTCTACTCTACAAGTTTATATTTTAAGTGCCAAGAAAAACTAAAGAAACAGTATGACATTGTCCCATAAAAATTACAGGGTATGTAGTGCATTAAGATTGCAGGATATGGCGCAGTAGTTACAAAATTAACAATCATATACTTCATTGATTAGTTCGTCCACCGCATTGGACAAGCATGTAAGAGCTTTGTAAAAACGGTTTTTTTTTGTGTATCCTGCTCGGGTTTTTTCTCTGGAAAGCGGATCTCTGAAGAGAGATATAGGGCATTACCTTCTCCACTCGCCCCAAACACTACGTCCGATGATCTACTGTGATGATCAGACGTGTCAGTCTCTGTGTCACTTTGCAGCCGCCACCACGATTGTGTAATTATATCAACTGCAAGACAAAGCAACCACCCCTTCGCTATCTCCCTTTAAGATCGCAATCAGTGCCGCCATGTTGGGTGCCATTATGAATCAAATTCCCGCCTTTTTTATTTTTTTCCATTCGCTAGGCGTCAGATCTCACAGACGATAAGTTCTTTATTATCCTGGATGATTTTTTAATCTGTGTGACTATTTGTGGGCTCGTGTTTCGCATTAGCACATTTTGCGGGTACTTGGAAAATTGCAGTCAGAGAACAATAGGATTGCGGGGACAGCAAGATTGCTTCTTTGTATTTTAGTTGTAAGCTGAAGTACAAATATGCAAAGCAGAAGAAACATTATCATTTTATTTTATTTTAATCGATCCTACTAAGGGACTGAATAACCGGAATATAAAAGTACCTTTAAATAACGATTTGACGTCATACCTATAAATTCCGGTTACCCGAATATTTATCTTCCGATAAATATAACGGTACCGGAAAATCTGGCTTCGCAGTTATTTCGGTTTATTTCGCTACCGGTACCTATAACCGAAATAAATAAAGGTTTACAAAGGTTTTCTTTGATCGACTGTCCTAGCGAACTAGCCGCGGCTCAAAATTTCGTTACCGAAATCTACCGATATGAAATAACGGTACCGTAATGCCCTACCGGTAAAGCATAATGGTACCGAAATGTTTTAACGGTACCAGTACCTATAACCTCTACCGCTTTCAGTCCCTGATCCTACTAATATTAAAAATGCGAAAGAGAGGATGTTTGGATGTTTGTTGTTTAATCACGCCGTAACAGGCTAAACCGATTTAGTTGAAACTAGGAATAGATAAAGTTATTTACCTGGAATAGCATATACGCTACTTTTAATGTAGGTACCACGCGAGCGAAACCGCGGGCGGAAGCTTGTTTAACATATATGTTTCTAAATTTTGGGCTTATTTATGGTAAGTATATTGGTAACTTTAATTTTATTGGCAAGTACGAAACTACACAACATCTTAGCATACCAGGCTACGCCCGCGGCTTCGCTCTCGCGTTAGCCAGATAAAGGCAGTAGTTAGTGCAGGTTAGTGCTGTACCTTTCAGCCAAAAACTTTTTTCCCTTTTCAATCACACAACATGACATTTCATTTACAGTTCTTCTGCACCACAGACTATAAATAACCACAGACAATTTCCATCCGTCCGAGTTCTCGCTCCGAAGTTGGCCGATAAATCCCCGTGTTCAAGTGAAAAGGCTCCTTTCCCACCAGTAACGAGTTCTAAATTGGAAAATCTACTTAGAGACCGAGTTCGGGAAGTTGGAGGATGTTTGTTTTTCTAATTTTCTTTTTGGACACCTCGTTGCTTGTTGTGCAACTTTGTTTAGATACTAAATATTACTTCATCATCAGCCTGTAGAAGTCCACTGCTGGACATAGGCCTCCCCCAAAGAGTTCCATGACGAACGGTCTTGAGCCTTTTCCATCCACCGACTACCTACCCACAACCTTCACAATAACGTCAGTCCATCGGGTGGGGGGCCTTCTAACACTGCGTGATCGCCATTCGAGAAAATTTACTCCCCAAGCGGTTGTCTGTTCTACGAGCCCATAAATATATGGCCTAATATTACCTGCAGTTTATATTTATTTTATGCACAGAACACCTTATTAAAAAATAATTGGCTCGCGTCTTGAATCCTCTCAGATCTACAGGCGATGAGTCAGCGGCATATCCGAAAATATGGCACATTTCCACATTTTGTCGTTGTGGTCACATCCATACGTGACAGGTTGCAAGCCCATCGCCGCTTTATGAATACTTAGTGGTTTCCTCACGATGTTTTCTTTCACCGGATTCAGCACGTGTTAATGTTCTCTTAAATTTTACGAATAGAAAAACTGATTGGTGTCCGTGTCCGTCCTGGTTCGAACCCACGACCTTCGGATTGAAAGTCTAGGAACCTGCCACTAGGCCAATACGGCAACAATCCTTATCCAAGTGAGAAATATAAACGCAATAAAAACATGACTTGAAGAGAGGTATCTTACAGGTTTGTGATGCGATATTTTAAAACCCCATTATAGTAGATAGATAGATAAATGATTTATTTGACACACACATATACAGCACAGACAGAGATAAAAGCAAACAAAAGAAACAACAATGTTGTTGTTTCTTTTGTTTACTGTAGGCAACAATCACAAAAAAAAAAAAAAGTTTGTAAATATATAAATATATATAAAAATAAGTATGTAAATGTAATAAATAAAATAAAAAATAATTTATTGCCTTTAAGAACAAATATTAAAAAAGAGCAGGATTCACAAAAAAAATAATAATAAAAAGGCAAAGGTAGTAAATTCAGCATTTGCTGCATGCATCGCATGCAGCGCTGGTTTTCAATTTACCCTCCTCGAATAGATGGTCACCGAGGGATTAGGTATGTAGTAGTAACATACTTACTACATTTAGGTACATACTTGAAATTAACTAGACTTTTTTTGTCAATCACATTTCGCACAACAAACACAGGCTCTATGTAATTATTTGAGCAGCACTAGCGATGTAATGGCTTTACTTCCGGCGCGGCCGCCATTAGTGCCCATTTCCTGTCAACTTCCGGTCTATAGTGACGCCGCCTGGCGGAGTTTTCTAGCAAACTCTGAAGGCGTTAACTGCTTCAGTCAATTAGGCTTTTTTAATGATGATGTTATCGGTGACTTGGTTTTTTAGTTCAGGGGTACGTTATTTGGAAAATGTGGAACCCTTATAGTATCACTTTGTTGTCTGTCTGTCTGACTATCTATCTGCCTGTCAAGAACCTTTCTCTTAGGAACGGCTAAAGGTATCAACTTGAAAATACCAAACATGAAGGTACCATAGAGTTCCGTAAAAAACATCAACAAAACTTTTGCTCAACGCATTATAAAGATACTTTGACTGGCCTCTTAGCTGAGTTGGTAGTAACTCTGCCTTCTGCGCTAGAGGTCGCGGGTTCGATTCCCGCACTGGACAAACATTTGTGACTAACACAGATGTTTGTTCTGTGTCTGGGTGTTAAATATATATATTTTATGTATATCAGTCTCTGGTACCCATAGTACCGGCTATGCCTAGTTTGGGATCAGTTGACCCTGTGTGATATGTCCGGAGTATTTATTTATTTTTATTTATTTATACTAGCTTCCGCCCGCGGCTTCACTCACGTGGTACCTACATAAAAGTAGCCAATATGCTATTCCAGACTTAAATCTATCTGTGTACCAAATTTCAACTAAATCTGTTCGGCCGTTTGGGCGTGATTGAACAACAAACATCTAAACATCCTCACAAACTTTCGCTTCTATAAGGACAAACGGCTCGTCGTGGACTTATTCGATTCTTATTCACCAAATGGATGGGTGACCTGTGGTATAAACATATGTGTGGAAACTTGTAATTAGCCTTAAAGTACTCATTGTTTTCATTAATTTCATATTAGACGTAAGTTTTCCTAAAATTATAAAAATACAATAAAATATGAGTGCGTCCGTGTTTCTGTTCTTACTTGATAGAATTGAGCAGAATTGAGTATAATTTATAGAATTGAATTTTACTTAAGTAAGGCATTGTGCGTTCTCGTCCGGGCGTCATCAAAACGCTCCTATAACGGTGATGGGTTTCAGCTGAAACGTGCTTACACAATAATATTTGGTCCAACCATTGATGGTAAATATTGTTATTTCAGTCTACAACAAACAGTGCGGTAAGTGGCGGAAGCCGGCCCATCGGCGGCACGTGCCTCTGACCCACTCGGAAATGACCCGGGTTCGCTTACTAAGTGACTCTGATTTAGAAATATGGCATTAGATTTGAAGAGTCATCTTTCATCGAATTCATTTGAAAAGTATCTATCTACTTAGGTACGATTCTTCAAATGAAGAATCATAATTAATAATTATGACCAAGATTGGTAACTTTGTAGGTGTTTACCTTCATAAATAAAATTGGCAGAATAAACGGTCTAACTGCCAATAGGTCCTCTTAGTATTATTCTTAATCTAAAGTAAAAATATTCACACAAGCAAAAAAACTATCCACACAATGCCTTACAAAAGACATCAACGCGTGTTCTTCTACGCCGTAGAAGCGTAGACCCTTGACGTTTTAGTTATTCTTCTGAGAGGAATTTTAGGGGAAACTAAAAATAATAAACTTAACTTTATCAGTAATTACGATGAAAATAACGTCAGGCTAATGTTAGAAAGGTATGAGGGGAGTAAAAAAATACGTAGCTATCTAAGAATGCCAGGTTTAGGCTCATAGGTACTATTCTTAATCGTCATGAGTAGAATTTTAAGAGAACATTTCAAAAAATGACTTCAAGTATCTACTTTAATAAAAAATTAATCTTTGATGACTGATGGAATGACTCCCTATTTATAATGGCAGTTTGATAAATAATAGTGTATCCTAACTTCTCTTCAATATTCTTCACACCTCTCTAAGTTCGCCTCAATCGTTGAACGCTAAAAATCAAGATGTCTGCCGCGGGCGAGGCGCAATCACCCGATGGATCGTCGGGAGCCGAACTGAATTTTAAAAGGTTCTCCGTTATATTTTTATTATTTTAGCAGCCTTGTTTGGGTAGTGATTTGTGTAGATCATTCATTTCATTTTAGGATAAGGTTTATTAACTGCCTACAGCCTATTTAATCTTTGTTTCCAGTTCAGTTCTATGCCTCAGGAATTGGCTCTTTTGTGGGCCACCCTTAGATAAAGGGGCCACCATACCTCAACCTGGTCACTGACCTAATGCAGGATGACCAAGAAAGAATCATTAACACGACAAGCAAGCAAGCAAAACAATCTGATTATTAAGTAGGTGATGATTACGTATGCAAAAACGACATCGAGGTAACGACAGTACTCATTAGCACACATTAGCGTAAGCAGGCAATGCAGCTTTATGTCAATTTGTCGATCCTCGTTCAGTGACGCTAAATGAACAAAACCACAGAATGTGAAAATGGCGCTGGCCGCTTCACCATTATATTGATTTCGACGCCATTAAAACGAACCGGAAATTAAAAAGAAATAAAAACATAATGCTTTCCCGCGCGCACCGAACTTCACCCAATTTGTACACGTTCTGTTTTCGAACATCGTTTTTTCTTAAGTTCGGAAATGGCATATCACGATCGAATCGAATCAGAATTATTAACTTTGTTCCCATCGTATTTGATGATACAATTCTGAATCAAGATTGCCAACAAAATTCGTTGCGTTATTATGGTGATAAGTGTTATATAGGGTAGGTAGATTTTATTTGACATGCCATTATTGTCAGCGTGATATGATTATTATATTATCGGGCGATAAACGGGCATAAAAAAGATATATCGTCGAGCAAGGCAATCATCTCAAACGAGGATTACGACGTTATTACACTGTTTCATGTGGATTTATCGAGAATGTTTCGAGCTAATTATGTTTCGAATTGAGGGTAGGACGAGTGCTAATATGAAAGTGATAAATGAGCTTCTCGTATTTCTTGTAGGTACATTTAAAAAGGTTTAGGTATAGATAATGCGTTGATAGTAAAACAATACATTATGAATATCAAATTGTAGTTCCATTAACGGTTAATCTAGAATGAAATGACGCGGCCACTTCGCGGGAGTAGTGTTATCGGCGTTTCAAAATATTAATAGATAATGCTTATAAATCAGTCATAGATTGTTATCCATAATCCTAGCGGCGAGTTTGTAGCACTTGACGGGTACATGCAAAACACATTAATGAGGAAACGTCCTAATGGATAGCAAATATTGGCGTAAAGTTGAAAGCTCTTCGATTAGATCGTGATGTACCTACTAGCTTTATTGTTGCTCTTCCTTCCATCACATGGCGTGTGACGAAGCGACGTTTCTCCTCGAAAATATTATTTATTCAGTAAGTACATAGGTACGAACGAATTACGTAGGTAATATAAGGTTAGGCTTCCTTTCTACAGAGGTAGGCGAGTTCAAAACTAGACTTTTCGGGTTTGCGTCAAAAGTTCCCTCGAAGTTTTACTAAAAAAGCCACCAAAACTTTGGTAGGTAACCTACCTACTTGACTGAATTATTAACTACGACTTGACCGTGACTAAAAAATAAAGTAGAATAGGAAAGACATTGTTAAAAGAAAATGTTATAAAAATACTTCACGTAGGTACATACAAGACATCGTAGTTAAGCCTGAGATGCCATAGCCAGACCGTAACAAGCGAAAAACCAGAGGTCAAATCCTAAGAAACTATGTGTACTCTAACTACTCTACCTCGCATAGTAACTAGATAAAAAGTAGTATCATAATATACTACTTTTTATCTGGCATTCCTGGCATTCCCACAAATTTAAAAGATCTGAGTTATAATTAAAATTTATGTTATTGGATTATAGTCTCGTTTTGAAACTGAATTAAAACCTATTCATTTTTAAATTAGTATCATCGTAAGAAACTGGTAGCGGCATCTGTTATTGGGTAGAATAAGTATTTCACAAGATATTCCACCAATAGATGTCAGCTCTGTAGACGTATTCAACTGTTTTATATCCTCAGTCGATAGGTGGTGCCTGCGACACTCACAGAGGACTTTTCATTCATTCCTTCAGATATTATGACATCGTCCGTCAGACAACCGATCCGTCACGTTCATCGCACGTCATTCTCAGTCAATCAGAGTCAGTTCAGTCAGTCAGTCCAGTCTAGCCAGTTTCGAAAAGTTGTGGTGACCACGTAGTGAATTATAGTCTTTGGTGGTGACTGGTAGTAGACTGTTGACTGTAGTGTAATTTTGCACCTGACTGCAGGTGTGTGTGTTTAGTTAATGTTTATCATACATATATTCACATAAATACTCGTACTCAAAAATGTTTAAAAGTGGATTAGTTCACTTAAATAAACCAGAAATTAGTAAACGCTGGTAGCAATAAAATACTTTCGCATCTAATTTATTGAAGTAAAGTGTGGTGTGACATTTAATTAAAAACTTTCACAGCGTATCAGTTTCACGATGGCAAATTTTACTAAACTGTAAAAATGAGTTGAATAAACTTTGACGAACTTAATTGTGCGAGTGTTTTGTTTTAATTCCAAAAATGACTACAGACAGGTTTCACAAGTAAGTAAACCCTCATTTTTCGAATTTTTGCTTTATCTAGGTAACACATTCTGATAAGATTAGTTCTTGTTATTAAAATTCGATATGTAACTTTATGTATCGATAGTTATTCTTTCCCGGTACTCATGTAGGTGCTTACTTAGTAGCACCTACATGAGCACCTTCTATCACCAACTTTTCATTGAGGATGAGGACTGAGCTTAGGTGATTTTGGGATGCCCCAAGTTTCACCTAGGTACTACGTTTAGGGGTAAGGATGTGCGTACAGTGAGCCCTTCTCAAATTTCGAAAAGACGGACAGCGCTGCTGTCCTGCCATTGCATCCGTATTCTGTGAAAACATTATAATATATAGAACATACAAAAATAAATACGAGTGCAAAAATACTAGATTATAATAAATTGGCTACTCAGGTACCACTTAGGTAGGTAGGTAGTAGGAAGGTTTACACATTATTAGCATATTAAGCATTAGGTCGATTGTTGGCGAAAGTCGAGATTCCAACAGACCCTGAGTACCTGGCTAAGTACCTACTACTCTCTTACTATGTACTACTCTCGACTATTTCCACCGGAAACTGGCAACCTTCTTTGGGCATTCAACAGCAAAATGGTTTTTGCAAACTTATTACTTCCTAAGAATCTTTATCGTAAATATCTCACTCTACCAACTTTCCTAGGTACCTACTTACTCCAAGAAGAAGCAGTTTTTGGCTGATGATTCACTAACCTTCCGCTAGAGACATACGTATGTTACCTACCTACTAGCACCTACATACCTAGATCTTGTAGCTGGTATGTAGAGGAAGGCTTTTATTTAAGTACCTACCTATTTTATTTATTTGTTCTAATAAGAAAACTGAACAGCAATACTGATTGAATCGCTGCTCTGTATGACTTGCCGATTCTTATCCGTCATAAAAGTATCTTAAATAGTTACCTAACTATTCTACCTACCTAAGTAGACAAGATACTTATTCAAAGTACCTTAGGTGCCTACCTAGCTTGTCATCACTGTTTGCGGTTCCACCAACTTCACGCTTGCCTGCACCCTGTTGTCGAGGGTACAAAACATTGACCCTACCACAAGTATTTTATTGCTATTGAAATAAAGCATATAATCGCGTAACAATGTCTATCGATTGAGCGATATGCTGGCTGTCGCCCTTGGTGACCGACCACGGAAGTGGCGGAAGTACTGCATATGGAAGTTCAATGACATAAGTTCACGCTATGAGCCGACTTGCGAATCGTAGGAATGCTGTCCAATTGAGAGCCATTTTACCTATCCATTGCAATGTAACACATCAACCGCATTATGTACTTAATACTAAGAAAATACCTTCCTTCTTCGCCAGAAATACAGCAGCAAAATATTTATTCTATCTTTATCCTTGACCAGTTTCCACGTTCAAACAATACGCCGTTACTTAATTTTATTGTTGAAATATATCTTCTTCGTTCACAAGAAATGGTGTAAAAAGCCCAAACAATGTGGTTGTAGTTGCGTCCCACGATTGTCTTGACTTTGCAAACAATAATTACAACCAGAGGCGTGTGCCTATGACATGTAGGAAATCATTAAAGTAGTAAATCTATCGGTTGCATTGTCGTTCAGGTATTTTATACTGTAGTATTTCTTGCATTGTCAGTATGTAATGTACATCAATTTTTTGTGAGACACACTAGTTTTTTCCGACTGTTTAGAAGAAGAATATTTTTTTTAAATAGAATGTACACCGATTACTCCATATACTCCGTAACGACTGGTTAGATTTTGATGTATTTCATTATTGTGTAGGGATTAACTCCGAAGAATGACGTAAGTTCGCGTATGGGAATAAACGCAAACTACCTGTAAGGTGCGTTATAGGATGGCCCCAATAAGTTATCTTATTGACACCATTGAAGTCGGTTTTTTTTTAAATTACTAAAATGTTATTGTACAAATCCATCTCTGCACCTCTTGACAATTAGGTACTTTTGATGAAAACTGGGCCAAACTCATTCAAATATCAATGGCTACTTGTTTCTTTGATAATGACATGCTAGAGACACGTATTTATCATGTAATCGTGGATAGTCTAGTCACGTCTACGTTTACGTAATCGCTCTCAAACTTTCATTTTCCTCCAATTATGAGCTTTCTGAATTCGTTTTTATATTTCAACGATCTCCCTTTAACTTACAAGCCAGTATTTGTTTATATTGTACCTATGGAAAAATGTTGTACACCAAATTAGTTGACTGTGATATTGCTTAACTAGAAACACAATCACTTATATACCTATGTGATTTGATGTCGACTTTTCCGATGTCATATTTTAACATAAAGTTCCCATCTCTACTAATTCTGTGACTACATATAAGACGTTCTTCTCTTCCCTTGTGTCACTGGTTGGTTCTTAGTCACCCGGCTTGAGGAATTCGTCTATGATAAGTTTTTATTTTTACCATTCGAAACCTACCTGAGTATAAAACGCCAAGAAGAAACACAGTTTACTAGACTATTGTAGAATTTGACGACCTGGGTGAGTTATGAGCTTGGTGAGCTTGGCTGGTTTAGTGGATGAGTTGAGACGCGTTTCAGAGTTCAGTAATTATTTGTTCCGGACCTGGGTTGGTACTTGGTGGGGCCTAAGTAGGTACTTGTAGTGTCTGTTACCACGGCATAGGGAATACTATCGTTGGATCAGAATATTATGTGACTGTGTTGATTTATTTATTCACATACCTATGCGTATTACGCTACTCATATATCGGTAGTAGGGAGTTAGTTGAAAACCTCCGGAGGTTCGATTGGGATTTAAAAATATTAGGCTTAATTACTCTTAGAATTGCTATCTTTAGTCTGTAATCATTTATTTTTATAGACCTATAAAAGGTATGATTTCGTTAAAACAAACTTTTTATCGGAACTATTAAGTACCGACATAAGTAGTAGGTACATGATACAATACCCATGTGCTTATCGTGTAAGTATTTGCAACATGAATAGATTATTCATAATGATTAGGACTTTACCGATACCTAATCGATATTATTTGCAATTGTTTCCAAAATGTAAAACTAGAATAGGTACTAGTGTTTACTAAAACGAGATTAAGGTTTAATTGACTGAACGAAATTTAGCCTCTTTCGATCCCCTACTTTACGATAAAATATTTGTAAACAAACACTTAAACTATAATTGGCGAAGGCTTGCCTGTTCCTCGCGACCATGGCTAGAGGAATCAGGCAATAACAACTCTGTGCTTTTTTGTCTTTGTTATTTGAGTTACTAAATATTTCTTAGAAACATTGCTAAGGAATTTAAAATAACAAGCTGTCCAGTGAATAGCGAAGAAGGACTTTGGATCGTTTCTAGCATTTTCTCAGTATCCCTGCATGCGACGGTGTCTGGGAGCCGCTTCATAGCACGGGCCGCAGACCCGATATGACCCTTGCTTCTTCAGGGTTATAATGCTATACAACATTACATTGCTGATAATATTAACCATCTCGAAATATTAATAAAAAAACATTATAATCTCCTTCCAGAGCAGCCAAAGACGGCATGCTAGAGGTCCTTCGAGAAGCCACACGGAAGGAATGCAATAACAAAGATGAATCTGGCATGACCCCTACCCTTTGGGCCGCGTTTGAAGGACATATCGAGGCGCTGAGACTATTGTGTGGACGAGGGTAAGTGGCACATATTTACAACTATGAATTCGCTCACGACTATTAAACTTAAACCATGAGCGCCGGCAGAAATAATTTCCAGGTGGTGCAGATTTTAGTTTTCTTACAATCTTTGCCGTATATGATTGTTAACAAAAAGAAGAAATTTTAGTCTGAATGTTCGAGACATTTCCAAATTTCTGACTATTCATTACGTATGAATTTATTATATAGGTACCCAGTCGTCACGGCTCACACCTTTTTATTTCAATAATTCCTGTTGATCCCGAGATTCCCAAGGGGTGCAAGTGCACCCCCTGGCACCCCCCTGCCGGCGCCCATATAGATACCCCTCTAGATCAGGTAGACCCTGTAGACCTACTCAAGGGATGTATTGGGAGGAGAGAGGCACGAGAAAACCTTAAAGACACTTCATAACTTTCTCTGTATTTGACACCGCGGTAATTTGACCGGACCTATCAAAACCCTCACGGTACCTATAAGGGTTGCTTTGCTATTCAAAAAAATCGAGTGTTAATAAATCCTAATTGCTTTTATGTTCCATTACAGATAAAGTGTTCGATAATGTTTATGATCTGTATCGCACCATCATAAAAATTATCAACCGTTGCTTTGTTGGTACTCTGATGGTCTTATAAAATTGTTTCGTCATTAATCTTATCTTAAATTTAAGACACTCGATTTCTGAGTGAGTCAACTAATCAATTGAACCTGTTCAATAAGCGAATGAAAAATCACCTTGCTATATTATTTTGCCGGACGAATCACAATACGTCCGGCTATTTAGTCAGATGACAAGCAACCCTATTACGTAAAAGGCGGCAAAAATAATTTATTTTCGGTATTTTTAATCCGTGTTGGCCTAGTGAGAGTTTCGAACCCGGCTTTCGAACGTCGAGGATTCGAATCCCGGTTGTATTACAATGGATTTGATAAAGTCATCCTCATAATTCCGAACTTCATTACCATTACGCTTACACAATTGCACCACTGGTCATTTACCCAATGCAGGGTGACAGCGAAAGAGCCCGTGTCATGACCAACGTACGCGGTGAATGTAGGTGATTGAACCAGGGACTGAAAGCGGTAGAGGTTATAGGTACCTACTGGTACCGTTAAAACATTTCGGTACCATTATGCTATACCGGTAGGGCATTACGGTACCGTTATTTCATACCGGTAGATTTCGGTACCGAAATTTTGAGCCGCGGCTAGTTCGCTAGGACAGTCGCGCCGCGGTGGCGGGGTGACGGCGTTTCATGAAAGAAAACCTTTATAAACCTTTATTTATTTCGGTGATAGGTACCGGTAGCGAAATAAACCGAAATGAACTGCGAAGCCAGATTTTCCGGTACCGTTATATTTATCGGTAGAGAAACATTCGGGTAACCGGAATTTATCGGTATGACGTCATATCGTTATTTAAAGGTACCTTTATATTCCGGTTATTCAGTCCCTGGATTGAACATTACAGAGGTGAACCCGACAAAGCGGACTACTTCGGCAACACAGCGCTCCACCTCGCAGCCGCGCGGGGACACAAGGAATGCGTGACGTTCCTCATCAACTTCGGCGCGAACGTCTTCGCGATGGATGTGGACGGCCACACTGCGCAGGAGCTCGCGGCCATCAACGGGAGAGAGGACATCTTGCGGTACCTCGACCAGGCTACCGCGAAACTTGAGAATAATGACAAGTTAGTTCCTTATCTTCTTAGTGCCTACCTACTGCTTGATGCTGATTTGCGACCATTGACCATTTGGCGTCCTCATATTGTCTCGTCTTTAGAAATTTGTTTTATCCGGTTTATGGAAAAGTGACTACCTACTGAATAGGTAGGATTAAGTACTAAATTTTACATAAGATATCGGGAACCGGTGAGTGGTGAAAAGTTAATACATTTCCGTTTCTGTATGGTGTCACGTAAAGCTAAACTAAATAACTTTTTTCCACTCACCGGTGACTAGTGAGTAACTCTAAAACATGACGGGCTCGGGCCTCTGTTCCCGATAGCTTATGAATAATTCAGTGGGTAGGTAGGTAGTCACTTGTCACAAGTGAGAGGTGAAATGTGAATTGCTTGCCGGTTTTTACAGGGGCACTTTACGTGATATCATACAAAAATTATTCATTTTCACCACTCGAGTCTCTGTGTAGAATAAGCCCCTTTCGGGATAGCATAGGTACAATGTTATGAATCACCTTGTATATATTTTTTTCCCTCCCATGAGAAGTGTCTCCCTAGCTTAGTTGGTTAGAGCATCCCCGTATTTAGGGGACGGTTGCGGGTACAAATCCCGTCGGAGTCTAAATTTATTATAAAAAATCATACTTAGGTTGCATTCATTTATTTATTTGTTGAAAGTGCACAAACAATATGTATATTACCAATTACATAAAATATCTTCATAAAAACATATACATAAAAATAAAAGTGCACTATAGCATTCTCAAAAAAAAACATTTTTTGAATAAACATAAACTTAAATAGTGCTCAATGTAAGAAAAACAAAAAAACTCTTGACTCTAACTAAGCTAATCTCTTGAAATATAAACGAAAATAATCTCTTTTATTATGATAAATTTGAACTAAAAATTAAAGCTAACTTAAATAGATTTATATTCCATTAGATTCCAGTATTAAATCACCTTGTAAAGTCATATAAGTTACATTATAACTTCAACTTCTGTCTCTACCAGAAAGAAAGCCAAATCTTTCAAAGAGAAGGCCAAGAAAGACTACGAGAAGTCACACAAGCAGTACCAGAAACGGCAGAGCAAGGCAGAGGTCCTCGCTGAGAAGGAGCTTAAGAAACTGGCGAAGGAGTGGGACCAAGGTTATACGGAGGAAGTGACGATCATGCCGCACCGACCTAGCAACGTTCTGCTAGCTCTAAAACAGAAGATGACCAGGTCTTCTAGCTCAGGTGAGAGATACCAGTATGAGGTATGTTTTTGGAGGAGGTATGGCACAGTAGATTTTCTCGCTCTAAATTGGAGCAGCCCGCCTGGAGAGGTACCTCCGCCTTACAGAAGATCGCAGCCAAATAACATTATTTGTTTCAAATAGTGTTGTTTTCCTGCGGTGAGTAAGGTTGCCAGAGCTCTTTAGGGGGGGAGGGGTTCGGCGCATTAGCAATGCTCCAGGTGTTGCTGATGTCAATAGGCGATGGTAACCACCTACCATCGGGAGGGCTGTTAGCCTGTTTGCCTCCGTATAAAAGAAATGCTGGTGAAATTGTGAGACAGGTATCAAAGAGACTCCTGGTCTCAACAGGGTTACTTCTGCCAGATTTCATACAGGACTTTATAAGCTTCTGTACCTCAACAGGACAAATTCGTAACAATTTAAGGATCTCTTTCCAAATATGTTTTAGTGTACTTTTTATAATTGTTTGGACATTTTTGGACACAACACATTTCAAGCAAAATTTAAAATATAATATATTCACTTCGTGCTCTTAGGGACCTCTATTTTCCAAACCCGTGTAAAGGTACGGAAGCCTAAGGGGGCGATTCCTACTCACACTTGATCGTGTTTGTTTTTATTGCCAGCAGTGGTGCTTGCTTGCTTTTCGTTTCACTGATTCTTTCTTGGTCATCCTGTATTATGTCAGTGACCAGGTTGAAGTATGGTTGCCCTGAAAACGGTCTGTGACCGTCGATGAAAAATCAGTGTAGTGAAAGGATTAAAGTGCGCATCCTAGGCCCTTCTTTTATAACGATACTTTAAGACGAGTATCCTATGCGAGTCTCGAAGATGAGATACAAATGATAAAATTTCCTTTGTTGTTAGTAGCATAGTTTGTGCACGAAAGGTGCCTCTAAAAGGCGCATTTTAATCCCTTCACCACGCTGATTATTTCACCGACGGTCATACGCCCTATCCAGAACCACCATACCTGAACCTAGTAACATACCTACTGCAGGATGACCAAGAAAAAAAAAATAACAAGACCAGAAGAAGAAGAAGCATAATGTAAGAACCTAAAGAAGAAGTAGCGAACATGTATTCTATTTGCATGCGACTGAAGTAGATAGCTAGATAGATAGAAAATGCTTTATTGCACACCATAAAAGTACAAACATTAACAAAAAATCAATAAAAACTAAACTATATGATAAACAATGTGCTGTCTTATCGCCGATATAGCAATCTCTACCAGACAACCTTTGGATGGAGTGGAAGTATCGTCTCTTGCGAGTATCGTAGTGTATGAAGTAACTGTAACTGAACATTTCAGGTAACCTGCTAGCGGATGAAGCGCCTCGCCCCACGTACAGTGCTCTAGTGGGCACGGTGAACTCTGGCGCGCGCGGCCGCGGCGCCGTCTACAAGAAAGCCCTCGCCACCAAACTCAGAAACAACACCATGGGCCGGAACACCGCCGCACCTGACTTTAAGGTCAGAGCACAACCTTTTTAGGGGGATCCGTACCTAATTATGGATATACTGAACTATGAAAATTATAAAATACTAGGCTACGCTCGCGTGGTACCTACATAAAATGTAGCCTATATGCTATTCTAGGTAAATAACTTTATACCAAGTTTCAACGAAATCGGTTGAGCCATTATGGCGTGATTGCACGGCAAACATCCAAATACAAAACATCCTCACAAACTTTCTCATTTATAAATCATAAATCATACTTTTTATTGCCTGAAATACATGTGTTATAGATGTTATACATGTTATAAAAGTAGCAATGTATTCTGTTCAGGCGTGCAATTTTGTAATAACAATATAAATTAAATCAAAATTAGATAATATAAACTAAACATGTAAAAAATAAAAAAGACAACAATTCGAAACATCTTGATAAAATATCATATAAATTAGGATTTCAACTAAGTGATAATAGTTCGAAGGGCTCGCTTCGCTCTTCAGTTAACTTCACCACATATTTTTCCAGGTCGGCGAGACAGAAACAACTGGGCGTCGTTCGGTGACGTCACTGAGCGGGCTGCGTCGCGATTCCGAGGTTATGTACGTGGGCACGTTCGGCGCGGGCCCGCAGGCGAGAGGCAACGTCGCCGATATCTTTGCCGAGACGCAGGAGGCGAGCAAGCCGCAACTGACCAGGTAAGATTGTGGTCAAACGTTAGCCTATTTCGTATAAAAAAAAAAAAAAAAAGATTTGAAGACCACGATGATGTAGCAGGAGTGCCCATCTGAGACGCAAGGGGGGAGGTTCGATTCCCGCTTCGGGACAAATGTTTGCATGATCTGCAAATTTTGTTCCGGGTCTGGGTGTTGGTACCCGTAGTTTCTGAAGTGATGAGAGTTGGTGTGTGGTATTATTTATTTATTTACTACCGATTATATGGTGTTTATATGGTGTACGTGACATGGAGGCGTTGGCAACCATAGACCACAGATTAAGGAGCCTCGACATCTCCGTACCTTAGTTGGTTAGAGCATCTCCGTTTTTAGGAGAAGGTTGTGGGTTCATAATAATCATAATTATTTATTTTCCTCTATACACATGTTACATGCACTTAGATATGTCAGAAATTAAAATCAAATCCTGTCGGAGTCGAATTTTTGACTTATATCCTCATTTCACCTATGTCACCATGTTAACAGATCAGCCAGCCAGCCAGATTTCCAAGTGGCTGCCGGCGAGGACAGCGGCATCGGACAAGAAGTGATGCTGCAGGAACCAGCGAGCATATTCGACAGGCCTGGCTTCGGAAGCGTCGCCTTCAGGTTAGTTAAACTAGTTAGTAGTTAGTTACTGCCCGGCTCGCTCGCGAGGTACCCGGATAGAAAGCCAATAAAATAGGTCCTTTTTCAGGGTTTTGAGTCCAAAAATGTAATCAAGCACCATATTTCCTCATCTTTTTTTTACTATATAATTTGTAATAAATTTTGTTTGAATACATAAACAAGATATTCTTAACGTGTATATGTATACTATCCCGCGATAAGTTTATTGAAAACAAAAAAAAGATAATTTGCGGGAAAAAAAATATCTTTTCTCAGACTTTTTCCTGAACTTTTTCAAAATAGCTGTTTTTGGTGTATCGACTTTGTAAAACAAATGTAGCCGATGGCGTATAGTGAGACAAATGTTTACGAAAAGGGTGAAGGGTTGGGGAAGCAAAGACACGTCCGCGCGTTATCAATAGCACAGATAACATAATACTATACTAGTAGTAAAGATAATTAAGCGTTCGAGGAGTTCGACATCAAGGTTACTACCTAAAACAGCTGAATAACATCTTTATTTTAAATATATACAGTGGTGGTCATCTAATTAGAAACACCTACCTGGGTTTATATTTTTATTGCAAATTCCCTTTCGAACTAATTTTTAACGTATCATTGAGTGTTCCTACGTATTAAAATCGATGTATCGGATATTATATTGCATTGTTATACCATTTTAATAACAGAAAACAACGGTTGTTTTTCTAAAACTGAAAGTTATATTAATAACAAAATAAAAAACGAGATACAATCCGGACAACTAATTAGAAACACCAAAAAAATCATTACTTAAATCATTTTTAATTTGAACAAAACCCCAATAGTTTAGAAAAATACTAAAAATACTACATCCTTAGACAATTAGTATTTGGTAGGGTAGCCTTTATTATCAATAACAGCTTTGCAGCGACGCGGCCTTGATTCAATCAATTTATAACAAGTTTCTACAGGAATACTTCTCCAAGCGTCTTCAAATGCACTGTAAGTCCATGAATATTAGTAACGTGTTTCTGCGATAGGTTGGTCTTTATAGTGTGCCACAAATTTTCTATGGGATTTAAGTCCGGACTATTGGCAGGCCACTCTAATACTGTCACGGATTGTTCTGTAAGAAACGCTTTAACGCTGCGTGCTGTGTGCTTTGGGTCGTTGTCATGCTGAAATATCCAAGTTACTGGCAAATTTTCCTCGGAATATGGAATCATTGTCTCTTCCAAGATCTTTTTGTATTGATATTGATCCATTTGCCCTTCAGTCTTTCTCACGGGACCAATCCCGTACCCTAAGAAACATCCTCACACGATTACATTTCCACCACCGTGCTTAACTGTCTTTTTAGTGTACTTGTTATTCAAAGCCTCGTTTATTGGTCGTCGTACATATCGTTTTCCATCGGAATTAATCAAATTAATTTTAGTTTCATCTAAAAACAAAACTTTTTTCCATTGATGAATAGTCCAACTGCCATATTTGCGAGCGAATGCTAGACGATTTTCTCTATGTTGCCTGGTTAGTAGTGGTACTTTTCTAGCGATCCTTCCTAACAATTTTCCTTCAACCAACCGTCTACGAACTAGTTTAGTGGACACGTGTCGAGGATCGTCTTCTGAAAATACCTCTTTTCTTATAACATTGGATCCTTTAAAGGCGTCCGCCTTAGCTAATCGAAGCATAAGCCTGTCTTCTTGAACTGTAGTCTTCCTGGGCCGAAGTTTTCTTGGCACGTTATCTGATGTTCCGTGTAGTTTGAAATGTGCGAGGGCGTTAAATATCATCTTTACGGAACATTCCAAATAATCGGCGATCTTTCTGTAACTCCATTTTTGTTTTAAATGAAAATTCACTATAATTTTTCTCGTTGCTGCATCACAGCTCTTATTTTTACCCATTTTTAATAAAACAACATTAAATAGTAACTTTTCGTAATGAGTTAGAAATGGCGGCAATATTTATAATGTGATTGACAATTGTGAGAACTGTATTTCAGTTTAAAAAATCAAATTTCAAACCAAGTCATACAATGTTTCTAATTAGTTGTCCATTCTGCCAGTCCTAACGATATTGATACTTTTTGTTTCACTGATATTTATTTTTATTGTCGTCTTGGTTGTCAAATATTATTGCTTGTAATTAAACTAGAGATATTAAAGTACATTGTAAAGTAGTGAAAAAAAAAAATACCTCCTATTAAATGCTATAATAATGTTAGTTACTTTATAAAAATGTCAGGTGACTAGGTGTTTCTAATTAGATGACCACCACTGTATCTATAATGTATTATGTATAACAGTCTCTGGTACCCATAGTACAGGCAATGCCTAGTTTGGGATCAGTTGACCGTGTGTGATATGTCCGGAAAATTATTTATTATTTATATTTATTTTATACCACAATACAAGGTGATTCATAATATGTATGCCATCCCAAAGGGGACTTATTCTTCAACCAATTGGCAGTAAAAAATCTTCTACGACTTTTGGAAATTCGTAATTTTTTAGTGAAATAACTCTATGCGACAATCAGCTGTTTTGGGGTCTAATCAGGTCAAAGAGAAAGTACTCAAATGATATCACAAGGAACAAAAAACCTATGAGTAGGTAATAGAACGGTATTTATTTTGCAGGCGGTCAATAACTGCGACGCTGAGCGCTATCCCCGGCGCTCCAGGTGAAGACTTGTCTATCGGTTCTGCTGGTTCTCTTGCAGCGAGACATACCTACCAACCCGCTGAATGGACCTCTGCTCAGTCTGGTAAGAACTTTTACACTCTTATTCATAACTATTTACTTCTACTATCTTTATACTTAGTCATAGCAGCCCGCCTGGTACCTCCACCTTAAAGAAGATCGCAGCCAAATAACATTTTTTGTTTCAAATAGTGTTGTGTTCCGGCGGTGATTAAGGTTGCCAGAGCTCTTTAGAGGGGAATGGGTTCGGGGTCGGCAACGCGTGCGTGATGCCTCTGGTATTGCAAGCGCTCATAGGCTACGGTAACCGCTTACCAACAGGTGGGCCGTACGCTTGTTTGACACCTCAATTGTATAAAAAAAACTAGCTTGTGCCCGTGACTTCTCTCGTGTGGTACCTTCGAGAATAAAAAGAAGCCTGTGTGCTATTCTATATACCTACATTAATCTATCTCTGTGCCAAACTTCATTTAGATACGTTCAGCCATTCCTGCGTGATTGAATAACAAATATCCATCCAAACTTTCGCATGCTACTATCCTATCTTACTATAATATTATAAATGCGAAAGTAACTCTGTTTGTTTGTTACCTCATCACGACTAAACGGCTGAACGGATCGTAATGAAATTTGGCAGGGAGATAGATTATTAACTTTTGTCTCATAAAATAATCTTGAAGGGGGTGAAACAGGGGTTGAAAGTTAATTATCGGCAATCCATAATTCCTCAAGTTAGTAATCTGAAAATTAATTTAGGTTTTTGGTAAGATATAAAAAAACACCAAAAGCAAGAAGCACCTAAATCCCTAGTTTTTGATAGGATTCAAAATCATCAAAATACCTGCTGAAACTTGAAGTCGGTTTTTTCTTTGGTATTTAAAAACGTTATTATTTACTAGCTTCCGCCGGCGGCTTCGCTCGCGTGGTACCTACATCAAAAGCCTATATGCTATTCTAGACTATAATCTATCTCTATACCAAATTTCAGCCAAATCCGTTCGGCCGTTTGGGCGTGATTGAACAACAAACATCCTCACAAAAGGACATGGGTAATCGTGGGCCCCAACCTGCAGTTATTTGATGAGTTAATTAATTCATTTTGTTAATTTAAAGTAGTAGTTTTAGTCATGAAAAGCTCTAAAGCAGTGGAGTTATATTAAACGCTGAAAATAGTCATTTCCGTGTTATGTTTATGCTACCTTCTTACTACGAACGCTTTTCTTCGATTGGTATAGTGCAGCGAAACAAAACCCTACCCGCAATCAATTGTTTTTGACTGTCACAATAAACCATTGTCATTTGTGACTTGCAGATTCCGTTTCGGTTTTTAGCACAGAGTACTTTTGTATATATACCGGTTTTTAGTTTTTGAGTAAAAAATGGAAATTCTTAATTGCCAATTGCACTATTGCTTGAGGCTCAAGATTTCGACGATTCCTGGTACAAGACCAGCCACCGGTAATCCTTAATACTGTCACGTCTTGGTTAACCACATCAGGTAAGTTTTTACATTTTTCTAAGTAATATTATTTTACGATTCATGAAACCTCGCAGAACCGATAACCGTTGGGGAGTAAAGGTTCTCGAATGGCAGATGATATCTGCCATTCGAGAACCTTGACCTATCTGATGATCAGTGTTGGAAGGCCCCCCACCCGATGGACCGATGACATTGTAAAGGTTGCGGGAAGTCGGTGGATGGAAAGGGCTCAAGACCGTTCGTCGTGGAACTCTTTGGGGGAGGCCTATGTCCAGCGGTGGACTCCTACAGGTTGTTGATGATGAAGCCTCAGGAGCTCCACACATCGAACGCGGTACGATGAGGAAAAGAGCGCAGCGCTATTTGTTTAAAAGTTAAATTGCAACGCAACGCCCTGCCGTGTCTCTGCTTGTTTGGTGTGCATCATGTGCATGCATTCTCCTGAAGATGCATCATATAAAATTCGGCAGCCGCAAAAATGAGCATAACTAGTCGTACGAAAGTCTGAAAGAGGTTGCTAGTAATGTAACTATTTTATCAGTAGGTATATTTTAAATGAGGTACCTAACTACAATGACAATAACTATTATTTTTACAGATATTAAAAAATGACATTGGTGCAAAACGTTCCTGCGGAACAAGCTGCCGTTAGACGGTTTGAACATCGAAAAGTGTGCCGTGGATGTGGTTCTTAGGTCTTACGAGCAGGATCGCATGTTATTAACACTCCAGAAGGGGCTAGTCTATCATCATGGTTATCAAATTCCAACAGTAAATGAAAAAAAAATGATAGTGAAAAAGTTGTTAAATGCTGTAGGTATATTTTGTAAAGATTGATTTTTGTGTATTATTCAAGTAGTATTTTTTTTAATTTCATAGTTTATCAATAATATAACAGTTAATTAAATACCATTGGTTACTGCTAATCTGAAATAAAAATTGTATTTTTATTCATTTTTTTTTATTTAGGTTTAATAGGTAATATCAGAGTATCATCCTTGGTACTATTTAATAACCATAATATAGGTAGGTAGATATTGAATATGAAAATACTTTTACATGGTAGACATCCTCCGACCTGAAGAGGTCCAGGCGTACAGGATCCAGTAATATCCTCCCTTTTCACGTAGATCTGTCAGTATTTTAAACTAATAACAACATAGAATTGAAAATAAATATTGTAATGTTCAAAATAATTACATTTCGTACACTGTCAACCAGGTATTATAAAAAACTTTAACGACCTATATCTCTTTACTCCGGCTGCTTTACAATAAAAGCCGCACATATTTGAAATCTACACGATTAGCACAATGTAAAACTGAAAGTTTCATTATTGCAGGATTAAAAAAAATCGGGGCCCTGGCTCCATACAAATTTGCCCAATGTCCTTTCGCATTTATAATATTTTAGTACGATTTTTTATTTCAGAAAGTTCCACAGTAACTTCGGACGAAGAGAATGACGCTGAAGAATCAGGTTATGCGTCTTTGGAGCGGTTCCTGACGGCGTGGGGGCTGGCGCAGTACGTGCAGAAGTTCAAGAACGAGCAGATCGACCTGGACGCGCTGATGCTGCTGACTGAGAGCGATTTGAAGACCTTGGGACTGCCGCTGGGACCTTACAGGTACTGTTTTTTTTATAATATACCAAAAATTTCGACTCCGACGGGATTTGAATCCGCAACCTTCCCCTAAATACGGGGATGCTCTAACCAACTAACTAGATATTATAAAATATCATAGTATTCCCTTAGTGGGGAAAAAAACTCCACTATAAAATAAAACATACAGGTATTTCTCTTGAGAGCTTATGATTTAAACTTTAAAGGGTTCCGTACCTCAAGGGAACCTTTGTAATCACTTTGTTTGACCTTATTTCTGACTGGTTGGTTGTCTATCGGTCAAGACTCGGTTTTCAGGCACATATAATTGAAATTAATTGGTGCTTATAGTACCATACAAAAACTTCTACCTTACAAATTACAAAGATATTGTGCGTACGTAGGTATATATATCACTATAACTATGTAAACTATTTAAGTAGGTAAGTTATTTCTAAGTTTAGTTTAATTGTCACGCCTCACCATATTTTTTGCACGCCTAGGATGACTGGTAGAAAATGCTTTAGCATTAAGTCCTCCTTACACTAAGTTTAAGTGTGAAAGTATAAATAAATAAATAAAGATATGACAACGAATTTTTGTATGGAAATGGCGAAAATTGAAAACTTTTTAGAATATTCTTATAATTTCTACCAAGATTCAATTCTACCATACATAATGTGACAAAGGTTCAGTAAATATTTTAGCTAGACTCTAGCTAGTCCATTTACTTTAACATCACTCTAGTCACTAGAGTGATGTAAAATGGCTGTAGGCCGCCGCCTTGCCGATAAATCGATCTACAGCAGATAGGTACATTTTTTTGGTTATTTTTTCAGGAAATTGGTGACAGCTGTTCAAGAGAGGAAACAGGCGCTTTCACACCCGGGACCTATCATAGACACAGCCATTTAAAGCCAAATAGTGGACTCAGAAACGAAATAGAAATAGCGTATGGTTGGTGGAGATCCTACAGGACGTGTAGAGAGAGAGTGCAGAGTTGTTATTTACAGGAGTATAATATTTACAATAGGTACATGAGTACTTACAGAAAATAATAGATTTTAGTAAACACGATAAAGCACACGACCAGAGTAAAAGTAAAAGTAGTCTGACAGACCGTCCGTCCGAAATCAATAATTAATTCACTTGTTCGTCGCCATGCCAACTGAGAGGTATTTGAATTAGGCGGCGACGGAGTGATAGTGGCGGCGTAGCTCACCACAAGCGAATGAAACCAAAACACCCAAGGTATTAATTTATTAATACGATTTTGATATGAATTTACAGATTCATTAGTTTTGATAAAGCGATTTTTTTGCGAAATAATCATATCCCTATCATTTCGAATCCAATCAGTATAAGAAATAGTCAAAACACGACTAGTAGGGGAGAGTGGGTAACAGTGAATAACTTTTTATTTAGTTGATTATTTCCATTCCATAATTATAGTTGTTTTGCTATTTTTTCCCCTGATTCACTGTTACCCACTTTCCTCTTGTTAACTAGGTAGCCGTTTATGCTAAGCAGATCGCCATCACCGATATAATTACGACAATTATCTACATTGTACTAAAATCTCTGAAAAACAATGTAAAAACTATGTAAACCGAGGAAGCACACCGTATCCAGATCACATTATGCGACTATGCGTACACAGTAGTGCAGATTATGAATAAATTATTGCTCTAGTTGTCGGGCATTCGTTTGACGGTTGGTTGGTCTTTATTGAAGCTAATTAAAGAACATGCTACTGTTAATGGGAGTAAATCTGTTTTATAACGGGTTAACGATGCAAATTTAATCGGATCTGTGGTAGATAAAACGCGAGGGTGCCGTCATCGGGCCATTTTCATCTTAAACATCGACAATTTTTACTTTCGTTTAGAATTTTTATGAGATTCATTTTCATAACTACTTTTATTAACTTTCTATTAGGATAATTCGTTTCTGAATCCACTAAACCTGACAGATATAATTAATCAATGTGTGAGTTTTGTGGTTTTTTTTACATTCCATTTTACATGTTTTTACACTGACTTTGTTTGTTTTACGTCGAAATACCTATATAAGTTATACATTTGTGCCTCGTAAAATGTGATAGTTATTCCATCCAGTAACCGCCAAGCCATATATTTTTGTACATTATGAAATAAATTTTATATTATTTTAAAATGAACTTTTATTTATATAAAAGAAATATATATATATACATATAAATATATATATATACTTTTATACTAGATACTTCCACCATTACCAAATAGTTGTCTGCAAAGTACCTCAAAACTGTAGAATTAAGTTAGTCTGTATACTTTTGCAGTAAATAAATATATTTTCATTTTTTTTTTTCATTTATCACAAAACAAAATTTGCATACAAACTAACAAAGAGGGATGAAAAAAACAAATGTTTTCATCTATTTATTATTTATTTTGGATAGTTTAAATACAAGTGAAAAATATTCCTAACCACTTAAAATTATTGTTTCGAATCAAATTATACTAAATTATTTAATTTACATATTCTAAATGGTTACCTACCTCATGTGAACTCAACGTTTGACTAAGAATTAAATACAACATTGAAAAATCATTAAAAAGTTTAATCAAATACTATTGAGGACGGTAATCGTCAGTCATACTTATCTACTTATTTATTCCTTATAATTACATAAAGAAAGAAATAATACATCAGTACATAGATATATCAAATTCCTCTCATTCATCTTTGTATATTATGTAAACGTATAGAAAATATTGAGCTAAAATACAGATAGGTCAATATAGCATATAAATAGTGTATAGTTTCTGATTGATAGTCTTAATTACAAAATGAGCATTTACTTCCCAAAGTGAAAAACACTGATAATATTTGTTCGTGTTTTTTCAAAGATCTTTACATCCTTATTTCCTACAAGTATACATCCTACAAGTTTTGTTATATTATGGCGGAGTGATACTCCTTACTCACCTGATAAGTACAATATAATATCTAAAATTCGTATTCGAGTTGAATCGCGTGAAGCGAAGCCAGTGGTGTTAGAGTTTCGTTAAGCCGTGCTCAGAACCGGGGTTATAGTACTATGATATGTCTTCTGTATAAAATGAACGATTCAACCACTTGTCGATAATCTAAAATCCTTGAAATTAACTATCTTATTGTGTGTAAATCTGGTTATTAAACTAATTTTATAATGGCGGCCATAGCCAGCCGGAACATCTCTCTGAATTCAGAATGCTCGGAATCACAATGAATTTTATACTTCCACCTACACACATTCTTGGTTTTGATTGCAATGGAATGACTTTATAAAGCTTATATTCTGAAACTTCCTACAAAGTCATAGTCAAAAGGTGATTATTTCAATAAATCTGGATCAGTTTCAAACGTCTTAGAAACTAGGTGAAGCTACGCCCGTTCCTCGCGTTCCTACTCATGCTGGATCGATATTTAAGCATAGATCATTATTCATTAAATAGATGTGAAAACATCAAATCTTAAGTAATGATTAAGTTTGAGCACAATATCAAAATACTAGATTTAGATTATGAATTCAGTTCTAAAGTTCCGGATGTCACCGTCTGGCGAGTGAAAATGGATCATTGGCCTATCAGGATAAGTAATTCTTATTATAAGTGGTTGATCTCCCTAAAAAAACTACGTATCAGTCGCGACTACGACCCCGGTCAAATAAAAGGTGCGTCTAGCAAGTTTCTCTATCTACCAGATTCGGGCCACCCATTTGTAAAGACAGTGTATGTTTTTTAGAATAGATTGATTTTCATCGGAGTTATGGGTTTGTGGCGTAACACTGTATCGGCTATCGAAACTCATAACCTTATACATAATTGTGTACACACCCGCGCTAATACATGAACGCTAAATACAAGTTGCTTTTTGATGATATCTTCTTCAACTTTTTATTCCTTCTGAAACGGTTCAACCTACACCCGTCGTCGTGGTAAAACGTGTATTCCGGATATGGGATGTACGCTCCCGTCGCCGGGTCGATGGGTACCATGATGGGTAAATCCGTCATCGACGCTGGTCGTTCGTCGTACGACGACCCTGAATCGGATTTAGGCTCCGCGTATTGCGGGCTACCGCTTTCCATCTGCACTTGGACCTCTTGGCTCTGATCGCAGACGGGGACGCTCCGGCTGGTATCCGCTGAGATGTTCGAGCGGGAGCGTAGGATCGGTCGCGTGGACGAGAAGTCTGTGGAGTTCTGGAGGCTTTTAGATCTGGGTCGCGGTGCCTCATCTATCCTGGACAGGGTGTGGCGCCGCACTGGGCGGTAGACGCGGCGGTCGCCGATGCGGTTGCGTACCTTGCGGTGCGAGTTGAACGTTTCGAATGAGCTGGGGGTTTGCGTTCGCGGTGGAGAGGGGTTGCGCGCGGGTGCCTGCGGGGCGGGCGCGTTCGCGAAGTACGCCGCCACGAGGTCCCTGGAACAATGAAAAGGATTTAGGTAGTTGTTGCCTTTTGCGTAACAGGTTATGGGCCCAGGCTCATGAGTTATTTTTTTATCAAATTATTTGATACTAGCTTACGACTTTGCGCGCGTAGTATCTAGATAAAAAGTAGCCTATATGCTGTTCTATTTATAGCACTCTATCTATACCAAGTTTCAACGAAATCGGTTGAGCCGTTAAGGCGAGATTGAACCACAAATATCTTAACTACCTAGAATAGCATATAGGCTTTATCTATGTACCACGCGAGCGAAGCCGCTGGTGGAAGCTAGTTCATCTCCAGTGACTGGAGTTTTAAGGCTTCCGTCATGACTCAGCGACTATAATTAGCCGGGACCGACATCTTAACTTGACTCCGAAGCTCGGAAATGCTCATTTAATATCATGTGACATCCATACATTTAATTCCCGCGATGAACGTTGTTATAGTTAAATTATCTGAGCGCTTTATTCATCACATTAGCGGATAAACTAGTTAAACGTCCATACATCATCTATCGCTTTCGCATCATGCTAACGTATGCATGGATAGCTCTAGGCAGGATATTACCTCATCTGGTCGCATGCTCAGTAGTTGTAGGGCCCATACTGGGAGCCGTGGTAGTAAGGTCCAGCGGGGTACGCTTGCGGGGGCGGGTACCCGGCATAAGCGTATTGTTGCTTTTGAGGATACACTGCGGGACATATAAAAGATAGTCACTATTTGTTTTACAGTTTTTGTATGAAACAACCAGGCAGATTCATACTTGATTTTATGAATAATTAAAGTCTGATTATGCGACGGCATTTTTTTTTAAAAAACAGGGATAGTTTTAAGTTAAAACTCTGCAATTTATCAGTTGTATGAACAGTGCATCTCATTAGGTAGGTAATGAATGACTTTAAATTATCCAGAACCCCGTCATGCGTAAGCACTCCCATTTGAAATGAATATTTACAAAAGGCGATTCATGTGTCTATGTGAAAACTTGACTTGTAAAATCTATTTTATAATTTGTAATCAATGGTAAATTCTGATGCCAAATTGACTTACCTTGTCAAAGAGACAAGTCGGTATGTTTTTACAGTAAATTATTGCTTTCATTTTTATATTACAAGCTTTATTTTAAAAGTGGTAAGAAAAGCTAAGTTACCCGGCATTAGGTACTGCATGTTAAGCGCCTCTTCCCTCTCCCTCTCGCCTCGCAAGCAAATGGCCGCCGACGAGAACAAAATGGCGGACACCAATGACAGGCCGACGCCGCACCACGCCACGATGTATGACCAGTCGTACCAAACTCGCGAGTTATCACGCAATATCTGGTTTATAGCCGGTTTTTATGCACGGATGTGTAGTTTCAGTGATTATAGACATATTGGAAAAGGAAATTATATTGAATAAAATTCACAGGGACATGAAGTGTTCACAAATTGATTTGATATCAATATTTAGAGGTGATTGTGATGGGAGGATTTTATAGATATTTTGATTAGTTTTTTTACAATAATGGAACGAGAGAAATTTGTCAATGATTTTTATACAAAAGGATATTGGGATATTTTAAATATTTGAACGTAGTTTTGTGGTTTCAATATGATGTAGGTTACGTTGAATTATGTACAACACCAGATATAGGTAAGTTATATGTAAGCGAGTTAGTAATGGCATAAACCAGATATTAAAGTAGCGTGAATCGCACGGTCGCCGTTAACGCAGTAGCCAAGTTTCATAGAAACATGAAAAGAAAGAAAAAGCTTTTGTTAGTTCAAGATACTTACATGTCTTAAACTTAAGTTACTTTTAAATAATACCTAGGTAACTACATAGATAAAAATATAGGTATACTGATAATATAATAATTTGGGTAGGTACATATAGGTAATAATAAATTGAAAAGTCAATAATTTTGATGTTACAGAAATCTTACAAACTCAGCTCAGCTACGTATAAAATATATAAATAGGCTTACTGCTGTTAGCACTAAGCACGGTAGACATCCTCTTAGATCTTCAGGCGATCAGATCCTTGAAGATCTAAATGGGGTAATTAGAGGCACCTCCAAACATTTGGCACATGCCCTCATTTTGCAGTAGTATGTTCCATACGTGATAGGTCGCAAGCCCGTGGCTGCTCATAAAAATTCCAACTGATGTTATACTTACAAATATAAATAAAATCTATAAAATAAATGTATAATGATGATATTGTAAAATTCATAACATACATTACTTCAACAACTTCCTACCACTGAAAAAAATGTACAAAAGTCTCCGTAACCGGCAAGCGTTAGCCTTAGCAAGATGGCGGATGCCGCAAGATGGCGGACGCCACAAGATGGCCGCCTAACCTGGCATGATATACTGCACGTTATTCTGCTGCTCCCGATGCTTCTCCTTGCTCAGACAAATGGCGGACGAAAAGAAGAGAACCGAACTTCCGAAGGACACACCGACAGACAACCAGGCGAGTATGTACGACCAGTCGTACCATATCGATGAGTTGTCTTTAAGCACCTGTTAGGAGGGTCAATATTTTCAAAGATAACTGGGTTGAACTTGCTTTTTTTTACAAGATTTTACATGAATTTGTCTACTCTCATAGTAATTTCTGCGGGCAATAGTTTGTCAGAGTAGATAGATAGTTTAACTAATTGATTAGCGAAATGAGGGCAGCATGAGACCATTGTGACTAATAAACAGATTGTTACATCACTTAATATCACAAAATTGCGAATCTACTGCACGCTTTCTCAAAAACGACTGTTAGAATGTTCTATCCTTAGATAAACATAGCAGGAACAAAAAAATGCCTCCTAAATTTTATGGGGGGCTATGCCCGTCTTCTGGCTGTCCTATCTTATATTTTACCTGCAGTTACCCAGTCTTTAATATAAATAGAGACGCGTAGCTTACATTAGGCCATTGCTGGTAGTATTCCTCGCCAACGACCTTCTCTTTCTCGTAGAATTCCACTCCATGCCAGAGCGCCATTGCACCCGCTGCTAGTAAACCTGGAATTAAAAATAGGTTTTTGTAAGTCTATAGTATACAGCGGATGTTTGGTAAGGATTCTTTGGAGGACCTATTTATTATTCGCGACTATTGTAAATCTAAAACTGTGCATGCTACGTGTTATCAAGGACAGTTAAGTCATTAGCAATAACAGGTGTTGGTAAAATTAAGGAATTCGACACAAACAAAGGGAACTGGGTTTAGTCTAAGCCTCACATTGTCTGATCGGCACCAGCTCTACATTTTTTTTGTGAAAAGTATTATCGAAAAACGGATGCACCAAGCCTTGAAGAATCGGGCACCAAACAGGGCCTGGGTGTTTGATGCCCGATTCTTCAAGACTTGATCGCGACGAACAGGCGAGCTACACTAAGTTTTTAAGACGTCACAAAGTGATCCTTGTGATTTTTTTGATATATCACCTTTTGACTCTGAGTACTGTGGTCGTGTCGATACGTTACCGAGCGACCGCTTTGATTGCCAACCTGGATCGCGTTGGTTGGTTGGCTGTGTTTGTGTTATGTTGGATGGGTTAGGTACTGGTTAGGCCTGCTGCACAATGATACTTACAAGTGACCAGCATTAAAATAGCAGTGGCGGTGATGTTGCCGGGACTGCGCTTCCAGCAGCCGACCACGCCGGTCCAGAACGCGATGAAGAGAGACAGAAAAGCCACCATGAACATCGCTACCGTTGAACGCGCCATGTGTAGCCTGGAACGAGAAAACGTTTGTCTGAATATTTGGGGCCTGTCACACCTATCAATACGTGGTCCTGCTATCGTGATAATATCGCGGATTTGAATTCCATCCGGAAACACCGTGATAATATCACAATACCGTCATTTGGGCATGTTAAACTATCAATGTTGGATCGTGTGCATAATAGAAATAGAAAAGAAATTTCAACTTTCGATTTGTAATTTTTTCGTCCAGACGCATCCAACGTTTCGAGTGTTTTGAGAAGGGTTTATCAACAATTTATCGTTATTCAAATACGAAGGACAAATATTCGTTGAATTTAAGAGATACAAACGTTGGGGAAAAGAGGTTCTCGAATGCAGACCACAAACAGGACGTAAATAGTCAGAACATCATCTTTCTTCAAGCCTTTTAGCCATAGAATTGTCTTTAGTAGAAGATAATCCTATCTCTAAAGTCAGCGCATCGTAAGGCTTAGTGCTGAGACTATAGACAACAAAAATTATCTGCTAGTGAGTCAGACAGGCTTTTCATTAATTTTGAAATCTTGATTACATATGAATAGGCATGCGAGGGGACAAGACGCGGAGATTACCGAAAACACTAAGACAACATATATTATATAGACACAAATGATTTTTTTTCGTCCCTAGTTTAGCCAATAATATAGTCTATCATGACCCCTCCACCAGCTATGAAACAATGTTAGGTACCGATTTGTTTTACGATTGTTATCTGCGACTATTGGCTGTTGACCCACTTCCTTTCATTCGTTACAAGGTCTTCGAACTATGAGGTTTAGCTCCTAGAAGTTATTACCATACATCACGTACCTACCTACCAAAGTTATTGGTATTGAAATTGAAAAATCGAATTAGTGCGGCCCGATAACGTAAAGTTCGTGAGTTATTCACTTTTCCTACATTACGGAGTCGGGCCTCTGGTATCTGAGAAACAATTAGTATTAGCGAGCATTTGTAAAAAGAAAATACAAATAGGCTCACGACTTTTGCCCCGAGAATTATAGAGATCTCCAAGCGCTCGAATTCTTGAAAATGACTAAGAGGGTAGTCAGAGACATGTCCAAACATTTGCACATGCCTACAGTTTGCAGAAGTGAGTATTCCGTACGTGAAAGGTTGCAAGCCCATCGCCACTTTAAGAAAATTACTAGTTTCCTCACGATGTTTTCCTTCACCGTTTTGCGCACGTGTTTAGTGTGCATTTGTAATCTGTATAAAGATCTAAAAAACAAGCTATGGCTGATCAAATACCTTAGAGCTCCATCTTTATCAATAGTAAATCAGTTGATGATTCAGCTGCTGGACAAATACCTAAGAGCTAAATTGCATTTTGCGAAAGAATCCCAGAATTCTTTATGGCCACGGAGCTAGTGCTAGTCACCACTGGCAAGTCTACAACGAGCTGTTATTGGTTCATTACCTACTATGTTTATACCTCAATGTATTGGTTAGGTTATTTATACTAGCTACACTTAAAAGAACCATGATCTGTTTTATTCACCCTGCGCCTCATTTTCTATGCATCATGAGTGCAATGACCCCTTATCACTAAATATGTTACGTCAATAAACATGACCCCAAATTGTTATCTAATGTTCACAGTTTTGTGCTAGTAAGAAGGACGATACTGTTGTTAAAATATTAAACCAATTTACAGGTTGCAGGAGTAGGCCGTGGTGGTCCTGGCAGAAAAATAGGCCCCTCCATGACCCTTGGATGTCGTAAGAAGGGACTAAGGGAAAAAAGCTAGGAGCCAGCGTATTTTAACAACGATATCTCTAACTGCGCCTAACCGCGTGCCCAGCGTTATATCGGCAAATTATTTTTAGAATAGAATAGGCTCAACCGTTTCCGATTAAACTTGGAATTTATTTACCTATACTATAGGTCCTATAGTATAGGCTACTTTTTTTTAGTACCAAGAAAGCAAAGCCACGGGTACAAGCTAATAAAAAAAAATAAGTATTGCTACAGGTAGAAGCATTTAGTGGCCAGGCTGGCACAGACCTTGTAAATAAGGAAATTTAAGAAGTATTCTAAAATTAATTACCTGTTCATAGCATCATCTGATAGGCCTTTGGTCTCGTTGTTCTCGTCAGGGATGAAGTAGTCCACATTGCTGCAGTGCGTCTCTACGGGCGAGAGGTAGATCTCAACTGTAAAAAACAAAAACATCTTTGAATAAAAAATACATTAGAACGTCTTGGAGTTGGCGGGGCACATAGCTCGGATAACCGACGGCCGATGGGGCAGAAAGGTTCTAGAATAGAGATCACGCACCGGAAAGCACTGGGGATGGGCCCCCATAGATGGAAAGACGACATAATAAAGGTTGCTGGGAGCCATTGGGTGCAGGCCGCACACGATCAGTCGCCCTGGAAAACTCTTCAGATTTCTAACATAGATAGATAGATAACTATTTATTGTAAGCCACATAAAAAATTAACACATCACAATTATATCGACAAAATATAAGTAATAATAGTGGAATACAATGGGCGGTCTTATAACTAAGAGTGATCTCTTCCAGACAACCTTTGGATGGACTGGATTTTACGAGAACGATAGAGGACGGTGGTGCTAAGGAAACAGGAAAATATGAACTTACAAAATAAATATAATATATGAATATGAATACATAATATAATTATACATACGATTTCTAACATCACTTCAGGCTGGAAATCATGGGGAGGCCTATGTTCAGCAGTTTACGTTCTACAGCTGAAATGATTATGATGATCTTGGAGTTTCCCTCCCGAAAGTCGAGACCTCGAGGACCTAGGTATAAGAATCAAACCCTTTATTTGTTAAACAGCTATCAGGGTTTATATAAAAATAATGTTCTAATAACGTACGTAAATTATCTAAATAAAATATGAAGTCAGAAGGTCAAAAACATGATCGACACAAAAATACCGAGAATCGTGTATAAATGCTTTGAGTCAATTTAGTTATTTGACTTTATCCGTGTTGTTTGTGCAAGGTTGAGATTCACTTCGAACAATCCTACTTTGAAATACTTTGAATACAACTAGTAGCTTTGATAAAAATCAAGATTTACGTAATCTTCCTAGTAATTAGAAATGCTGTGCATCATATTAATATGCTAATCAGGCGGCCTTTATGAGCAGGCGAAAGTGTGAAGGTTGGTCGGTTCGGCTTCCTCAGTTCTGTAGGTCACATTATTTGCGAATAAACGCATCTTAAGAGATTACATTAACATCTTACATGCAAATTATGTTCTAATGATTTTAAAAAATAGGTGTGAAAACAAGAAAAAATCTTCGTTGAAACGGATAATGAATAAATCTGCTGCTGAAAATAAATGTCCGTGGTTGGCTTCATTGGAAATAACTAAAACTAGCTTCCGCCCGCGGCTTCGCTCGCGTGGTACCTACATAAAAAGTAGCCTATATGCTATTCTAGGTAAAGAACTTCATCTATTCCAAGTTTCAACGAAATCGGTTGAGCCGTCACGGTGTGATTGAAAAACAAACATCCAAACGTCCCCACAAACTTTCGCATTTATTAATTAGCAGGATAATGAATTAATGACACAAGATTCTAGTGGTAGTCCAGCACATGACCAATTGTGTCAAAATGATAAAAGAAAAACAACAATACAGATGACGCCACTATACTCCTTATGTTGGATAACTGATGTCATAGAATATAATATTATGTTATGTTGCAAAATAATGAATATTCATTCTGTGAATGGTATTTCCCAGCTCTAGTGGAGCGGATACGTGCCCTTTACAAATCATAAGAATATCAAGAAGCGTCCATTGTTCTACAGCCAACGTCATGATGCGTTGAACCAGGAAGGTGGTGGGTGGCAAGCCAATGCGCACAATGCTAGCCGAAGGTATAATTTCGTCTATTGTTTTATTTGCCAGTGATATTAAGTTCTCATAATAGAGGGAATTTACTGAGAATTGAGAATCGAAGATTGTGGATTCCAATGCGGGCAAAACAGCTCAATACAATGTTGAAATTGATCGAGCGAGCGAAGATCAAACAACTTGGATGAATCGGCATTGTACGTTTGTGTGTATATTTGTTAGAGCATTACTTTAGAACCGTCATCGTCAATCAGATATGAATGGAATTCAGTAGGTCAACAGGTGAATTTTACTATGAACATTTGCTGGTACGATATGAGTTAAATCGGCCAAGGATAATAGGGGTAAATATAGTAATACAAATACATGAAATGGGGTGTCATAAGACAGAGTTTTTTGAATTTTTTATAATTAGTAATTGGTTAGAACATGCTAGAGATGCGATTTTAATTATACCTCAAGGATCATCGAAGCACCAATCAGACATCGCGACTTACTATTTATCTATAGCTGCTATAAATATTCTAGATTATACTATTAGAGTCAACAGCTAAGTTAATATAGTTTGTTGCGCCATGTTAGAACTATTGGTCTGTGGTTAATTAGTTTTATCGGGGTAGAGCAGAACTGTGTTCTAGGAGCAAAAGCGAAAACTATTCGTAGGTACCATGAGACAGCTTTTTCAAAAGATCATACGACAGATGAGACAACGCAAAATAGGTATGAGCATTATGTCGGCTGTATAGTCGAGAAGTAAAATTGATCACACCCCAAAAACCTACTTCGTATTTAACAATTATTAAGAAATAATAATAGCAAAAATTACTCCATTGTCTTGTCTTGTATTCTCATGAGGCCATTCACAAACGTAGAGTAGGTAAGATGTTTGTCTCGTTCTCGCTAAATGCCATCTACTTGGAAATGAAAGTGACGGGTGTATTAGAGGTGATAAAAGTTACATCCAGCGACCGCATTTCGATTTCACTGGGAAAATAATTTTGCAAGCTATGTCGTGGCTAAGTCGTCCATGTAAGTATTTCATTCGTCGGTATCAAGAAAGAGGCGGAACTTTTAAGAAGGTTTAGACAATACTCTCCTGCAATACCTGCAAGATGACTGTTCAACGAAAGAACTAAGACTTAAATTTATATTCACGATCCTTCCCTACGCATTTTGAGACCACTCCTGACCATTAAAGCAACCTAACGTAACATTTAACATGCGTCAGACTCAATTTTCACATCGCATTAGAATCTAATCCTCATCAATTCGACGGTCTAATATTTCTCACTGTCAGATCTCAAATTACGACACGCCACCTGACTGAATAATGAAGTGGCGAACAAGGACGCGAATCGGCGACTTTCTACTGCGTGCGCCTACGGACGAAATGCCGGTAGACCGGGTCACCTATTTGTGGCATAACTTCACGTGTCTGTGGCGCAAGTGACGAGACAGCGATCAGGACATCAAGACAAGACTGATACGAAGAATGTTTTTACCTACTACAGCAATTAACTTACTAAAACTATGAGAACTTGCGCATGTACCTAAGCCGTAAATATCCCAGGGCATTCTTTAAACATCCGTCTAAAGTGACTAAGCATAACAGAATATATGTATCCACACTCATTCCAACACTCCACCTTCACCAAGGCTGATCTAGTCATCTTGTCTTGGTCTATTTCTACTATCTTCCCCATATCAGTTCCAATTTCAACAAACGTCATTGACACTTGACTGGCAAAAAGTTAAATTGTATAATTTGTAATCACACGCACAAATCATATTCCGTAACTTTCACCACAAACAATAACTCGTTCTACTTAGACCTAGGTAGCTCTTCGTCACAATGTGGCATAGGTACCACACTATGTCACCAGCAACAGTCATGTAGGTGGAACAATGCTTATTGATATTGCTGTATGCATATTTATAAGTAAATGGGTGATCAACAGTGGCTCTACTAATGCCACCGGCCTTGCGGAGTGATGTTGGCGATCTTAGTTTCGATATAGATGTTTGCGCAATGACCTTGACAACTTGTTCCTATGCATGAAGCATGCATTATGATATTTTGATTTGAAAGTTCATGTTTCTACAGATGGTCACATTGCATAAATATATTTACCGTTGATCTGATGTTTTCTATGTTCTAGTTTTCTATAGTAGGAACGGTATGCAGGTAACTATGTATCGATCAATAATTACAAAACAATAAATAATACACTGCTATTGTTATAACTAGATAGTAAACAATATAGACGGTCATTCGCCACTAACTCCAAACATGACAAAGAATTTGAACAATAACGATCAAGTCACAGACAGTTAGCACTATGTTTTGTTTTAACAATAAAATGTTTATTAACTTCCTAGTTTTGCGTGTTACGCAACTGTTACATAAAACGATACGTTTTACTATTAAACGCGGTAAAACAATAGAGAATTGCAGTGTAATTTAAGGTGAAAAGTAATCTCGGAATTGGCATAAGTTCTCTAACTTATTCGTTACGCTACCTAAGACTTAGATAATTTGACTTCGCTAAGCGCTCTCTTTTTGAAGGAGGTAGGCCACAGCGTGATTTTCTCGCTCTAAATTGGAGCAGCCCGTCTGGGTAGGTACCTCCGCCTTACAGAAGATCGCAGCCAAATAACATTATTTGTTTCAAATAGTGTTGTGTTCCTGCGGTGAGTAAGGTTGCCAGAGCTCTTCAAGGGGGGAGGGGTTCGGCAGGCAACGCATTAGCAATGCTCCTGGTGTTGCTGATGTCAATAGGCGACGGTTACCACTTACCATCAGGTAGGCCGTAAGCCTGTTTGCCTCCGTATAACATAAACAAATCCAAAACTATTTTTATTTTAGCCCATATGGTTTTTGGGATACGATGAATATAGTAATATTTGTAAACCAATATAACATGAGCTCCCAGTTGATATCGTTTCAATGACTTCGTAGTTCAGGTAAGTTCGCGATTTTCAAAGTTTATCTGATTCTTAATTATGCCTGACCGATCATCGAAGTACCAACTTTTACCGGACATCGCGAGATCTCAGTTCGGTGCCAACCACTAGTATTAATTAGTTATAAGTTCACATTATGACACGAAAACCTTGCTTAAAATAGACTCAAATTGATTTTCGCTCATGTAGAGCCTTGATTAAAACTAGAACGGCATCATGAACCGGTTTTAAGTGCAAAGTAGAAAATGGCAGGAAAGAAAATGCAACATGGCGGTCCAGTCTTTCCACACGCTTTTCCCGCCAATTAGCAATAGCTAGATTCACTTTCACGATTTTCCAATAAAAAAAGGCTTGCTGGCCCACAGTAAGCCATACGTCATGGAAATAAGATCGATTATGGCAACGCTGCTTTCGAAGGTAGTCCGTATAGAGACGCCAGAGGCAGCTAATTTACTGTTCTTACCACTTTGGTATGTAAATCGTGACCCTTCAAGGTGTGGTTTGCAAATGACAATTGCTTAAAGATTGTTGAGAAGTGGTACGAAGAAAGTGGCCAACCTTGTACACATTATCGTGAATTAGCATTATCTCTACCAAGAAACGAGTAAAATGCGCGAGCTTTTCAGAAATGGGCAGAGAAGACTTGAACGTGTTAGAAGTAAAAGACAAATTAAATTAAAAAGCCTCTATTTAAGATTTAAAAAATAGGCCCACGATTTTTATGCCCTGCCTGTTAAACATCTCTCAGAGTTCCAGGCGATTAGGTCCTTGATGGTGTCTCAGGAAGTATTCAGGGGCATGCCCGATCATTTGGCGTATGCCCATATTTTGCAGTATTGAAAATACTGGGTATTTTCGCTTAATATTCTTTCTTATTATTTATTATTTATTTTTTTGACAGATATAAGTAACAGGCAATGGTAATTCGGTAGTACATTAGGTACAGCTCGTAAACCAAAAAGCTATAGAATTGAATAGTTTGAAATGTCTATTCTGAGAAGTTTTACGAAACGAGCACAAGCGAATGCTTAGCACCCAGTTACAAGTTAATCATATCTTATTGTAAGCTTAGAAAATACAAGATAATCAACCTGCGCAACTTATAAAATAGTTAAAGTTGAATGTGGCTCGATTCTCACGTAGTTATTGTGATATTAATGACAAGAAATAATTTACAACTTACAATAACCTGTCAAGAATACTTAGTTCATCATCATCATTCTAGCCGTTGGAAGTGCACTGCTGATCATCGGCCTCCTATACAGATTTCCAGAGCGACTTCCTATCATGTGGGGGGAAATTGCCCTTACTCATCACGGTGGGCACGCGGGTCGGCGAGCGCAATTAGATCTATCGAGGACGCTGTTGCCCATCCCCTAGCTTTTTTCCCTTAGCCGCCTTTTACGACATCGACGGGTAGGAGAAATGGAGGTGCCTACAAGGTGATTCATAACATGTATACCATCCCGAAAGGGGGTTATTTTATCAACAAAAAGAAATAATATTAGCAAAAAAAACATCATTTTTTTGTTTTTTTTTGCACAAACTTTCTCAAATTAGCTGTTTTTTGTATTTTTATCATCTTTAAAACTGATAACTAAACGTACAAGAAGTTCGGAATCAAGAGCTACCTAAAACAGCTGATTTATTGAGTTTGACCTGATTTGACCCCAAAACAGCTGATTTTCGCATCGAGTTTTTTTAATGAAAAATGTCGAATTTCCAATAGTCGTAGAACAAACTTTATAATTGATTGTAGAATAAGCCCCTTTCGGGATGGAATACATATTATGAATCACCTTGTATACTTCAGCCAGAGCTACTCCGCCACTCTCACTTAGTTCAATACTACCTACCTGTTCGTTGGATTACCTCAATCATTATTATTCAAATTGGTTGACAAGTACATCCGTTTCAACTCTAGGGCATTACGTCTCCAGCATGCTTAGTCATAAGTTACATTAAAATTAAACCATATACTCAATAGTTCAATCCAAGAATCTTTATTTCAGAGAAGAAGAAGAGAAGTTTTATTCAAAACAATACGCTTGAAAGTACCCGAATATTCAGAAGTCTTGTCAACATATGAGTCGTGAACTCGTGATTTTGTAACACCATGTAAGGTCCTCGGCCACCATGCCGCCGACGCGTCACGATTATTGATACGGTAGCGTGTGACAAAGCTACAAATGACTATTTAGATATTCTATCAATGCCTTTCTGTCGTGACATCCAAGGGTTTTCGAGTACTGGAGCACAGGGAGATTTAAAGTTTCCAGTAGTTTACTGGTCAAATAAGTAACGAGTAACGTTCCGTATTAAAGATCTGTTCAATATTTTAGTGCCCACAAGACATCTGCTGCTAGGCTGGGCAGAATACGAGCAGGCGATATTAAATATTAGTCACAATCTCGTACTTGAGTTAAGTTGCTTTATTCCATTTCCCCACTCAAAGTTCAACTAATGAGACAGACTCACAACCACCCAAACGGGTAAGGCAATTCTTAATCTAAGCCAAATTACGGTACCTCCCGGCTCCAATACTGTACAGGTTGTATGTCATTTAAAGCCAGAAGCCAGCAGTTGTTAATTTCGCTGGTTTACAAGAACCGGGTGAGTAGCGGTCATGAAACGGTAGGTACTGGACGAATTTTGCATGGATATGAATCTGCCTAACTGCCGAAAGTGGAAACTTGAATCTTATAAGTAAGAGTATAAGGTGCTATGAAAGGTGACAAGTTTCAATAATGACAAATAGGAGAAGGATATGCAAGTTATCATTGTAACTAATCGATAGTTTGAATAAGGTTTTAATTAAAGTGACTCATAATCATGACTGAGAAAGGCCTAGATAGAATAAAATGGATTGCTTACCTATTACAGATATCCATAGAAATAATAGCAATGAATGTATATACTACTATGGCGAAGTCTCTGCAGGAAGCGCCAAATAGAAGTTTAATGATATAGTTAGTAGAGCATGTAAGTATAGGTAGCAATATGTGACATCATAATACCTGATCATAAGCATCACTTGCGGTTAACCCGCCCACCTTATATGCATGCGGTGTCTTCCGCGTTCCTAAGTAAAACAAGTAGGTAAGAATCGAATATTATATGCAAAGAATCCGTTAACTTATGTACTTGCATAGGTAGGACATAAAGTAGTTCAATATTTTTTCACCATGGTTTTAGAAGCTATTATTTACTAGTAAGATTAATTAGGTCGATTTGCATTTTCATACACCTCATCTCAAATCGACGAAGTGTCTTCAACTGTTTCAGAACCAGTTCTGTAATAAAGAAGTGGAAATTGAGTTTGAAGACTGAGCATATCCCGTTTCTTGTGTCCGTCGCTGTTCCAGTCCAGTTATAAATAACTGTGTCATATTGCAAACAGACATTCCGCACATACTTGTTTGACAATATGCTCAAAGCCATTGTCCATTACAATATAATTTATAAAATAAATCTTCCTTCCTAGAACGGTATTATAGAAAGGATAGAAGAGTATTATTAAATCTGGCTTCACTAGACAGAAAGGCAAATTAAATGACCAGCTGAATCAGAATTCCATATATTTGCGACCCTCATTTTGACTCTACATTTTTAAGAAAATTTGAGACAAGAAAACCAATGGACTAATAGATATTCCGCTACAAGGACAGGTCTCAGGCTTGTTAATTCTATAAAATATTGAGCAATAACACATTTACTCGCGGATGTCCGAACCTCTATGTACCTTCACGGTACGCTGCTACTTACACAATCCTGATATGGACTTAGATTCGCCAGTTGTTTGCGAAACCACAACTATTAGTTACGACTGGGTAAGTACGGTTTTCTCCTTCATCGGTAACGGGTAGCTTGCTGCTAGCATCAACAGCCATAAACCTAGACAATTTCTGATTTTCTGGTTGATTGGCTAGTTTTTAGGAATTTCTTTTGACAAGCCAGTTAAAGTATCAAACGACACTGGAACTACTGCCACGTAGACTTTTGGCTGATCAACCGAGATGGCTTTATAATGGTTCAAAATGTATGGTTTGGAGACCTTGGATACCTAACCTCATAAAGTCATCATAGGCTGACCTGACATAGAGTCAGTAGGTGGAACAAGTGATTCAAAGATAAAAATATAAATTAGAAATATGGCCAACGCGTCAAAGACATCTAAAAACTAGTTTCGATTACTCATTAAAGAACCTGTCCTCGAAATGAAAGTATCACATCAGCCCAGGTTATACCTACATATTAGTGGTTCGCCCTGAACTGAGATGTCGCGATATTCGGTAAAATTTGGTGCGTCGATGATCATTGTGGCACAATTAAGATAAACTTTGCAAATCGCACCTTTAGCGTTTTCCAACTAAACCCCTATCTTAACTTAACTACGAAGTCATTGAAATGGTTCATGTTCTGTTAGTTTTCTTTAGTTAGTATTTTCGTTGTATCTCAAAAGAAGTGGCCTAGAATAAAAATAAAAATCTTTTTGGAATGTATGAAGGAAGCTCTTTCATTCCATTTTCAAGCTTCGTGTATTTGTATTACTTTTTTTTAAACTCCCTTTTGGCCTCTTTTATCTTAGCAACCCCTTGGCCGATTTTACTCAAATTCTTAACAGCAAATCTTGATACTATAACCAGTTGACCCAAATTCCATGTAGATCGGATTGACGGTTCGAAAGTTATGCTCTAACAAATAAACATACAATGCCGATTCGTCCAAGTTGTTTGAAAGATCTTCGCTCGCTCTATCAATTATATTTATATAATAAAACTTTAGTTTACACTTCAAACTTAATCTGAGCACAGTGTTTGATCATCACATACAGTGACATCACTGTATTGTGCTTGACATACACTTGGCATGCAGTATCGCTAATTTAAAAATTCAGTGACGCTAAGAGTAGTAGGAAGTTTTTAATTCAGGGGCATTTACAACAGCAACAATTGTACAATCGGAATCTTCATACAATAGTTGATTTGGGAATGGCATAGGTCTGAAATTGCTACACACGGTAAAACTCTACAAAAACTTTGTCCTATCTTTAACAACTATGGATTTTTATATGGATGACTAGCTTTGCACGCGTGGTACCTACATAAAAAATCGAAATATCTTCTTTCGCATTTATAATATTAGTAGGATAGTATTGTTATAAGCAAGGAATTCTTAAAATCTACTACACGAGCGATGCCACGGGAATTCCGCTAGTCATTCACACAGACAGGCACAGAGGCTCCAAGGTTTTATAATTATAACGACTCGAATAACAATTATCTGAGTCTGCCAGTCAGCATCAATTCAACGGCCTTCAAGCGGACGTGTCGTCATCGCACTTGACATTTGAATACCACCATACCACCACAATGGTAGACAATTAATAATGAAGCAACAACAAGAACACATTCTATAAAAAAAAATAGACTCTTATCCCCAAAAATGGCAGACATCCTCTCAGATCTGCGGGTGATGATCCTTGAAGATGTCTAGGGGGGGGGGGGGGCAGAAAGAGGTATGACCGAACATGTATTCGGTACGTAACAGGTTACAAGCCCAATTAAGATAAACTTAGAAAATCGCACTTTTACTATGTATGTTCTACCAAATACAATATAGTACAGTCTTTGGTTCTACGAACTACGAAGTCATTGAAACTTTACCAAAGTATATTGGTTTTCAATACTACTATTTTTGCATCTTAAGCCATGAGGCATAGAATAAAATTTTTAATCGTTTCGGAATGTATGAATGAAGTTTTTTAAGAGATCATAGCTCGCTTCGCTCGCTCGACCAATAACCTACGTTCTTGGAAGTTGCCCATTACAGAACCTATTTTCACACATTCAAGTGCTAGTTTATCGCCATGGCTACGATTTCAATTGAGCGGTTAAGTCTCGCCCTGGGCGTAGAATTCTTTAGCTTCAATTCAGTATACTTACCTACAAGACCGCACAACTATGTGAAACTTTGTAGGAATGTTGCTATTCCTACAAAGATGTTGTGCGTTCTTGGTCCTTTTGTTTGAATACCGCACTGTTTACAAGTCGAATGGTTATCATTATGACGCACAGTACCGGTTTAGTTACTAAACGAGTAAAAAACGCATTATAATGTCGTTTAATGTTCTTAACGATAAATTCAAGTGGCTTTTGTATATTCAGCAGTCAGTCTTATCACTAACACCAGACAATTTTGGATCGTTTACAAATTGCTTTGTCCCTGCGAAACAGAAACTATTTATGATAAGCCATCGATAACTCAAAAGCCAAACTTCCTGTTGAGACTTCGCCTCACGAGAGAAACGTATTCAAACAGCCTTCGCAACCTGACACATATCTGCTAAACGACAAAAAACGGACCGGCTCCGAAGAGTTAATCTTACACAGATGCGTCGGCACAGGTTAAACTATAGTTGAGGCAGATTGTGTTGGGCCGACTTGGGCTCTTGTCTGACCTTCCCAGTTTTTTTACTCTAGGCATTGTAAGGCGATATGAGACAAGAACATTGCGTTGTTGTAGTGAAACCGATGTATCTTAGCAGCTGTGTCTGAAGTGTCTGGTATCGCAATCAAAATATGTCTTGAGAAATCGACGCCAAATGGCGTGACCTTAGCGTAGTTCACAAGTTCTTTCAATTTTTATATTATCGTTATGAATTTGGGGCCGCATTAGTTCCTCTTGGCCGCCCCGGCTGAAGAATAGACAGGGGTCTAGGGTGCCATAATAACCTACCCAGGATGTCGTAAGAGGCGACTAAGGGAAAAAGCTAGGGGATGGGCAGCAGCGTCCTCCAGCGTGGTAAGTATTGGCAAAGACCTATTGTCTTTGACTTTAGTATATGCAAATGATAGGAAGTTGCTCTGGAAATTTGTGGGGAGGCCTATGTTTAGCAGTGGACGTGCTGGGCTGAAATAATGATGATGATTGCGAAACCAAACGACTAACTTCAGGGCAGGGCAGCCAACAGCTTTCTAGTGTGCGAAACATACATGACCTTTACTTAGAGCAATTTAAATCTATCTCCAGGGGATAATCTATTATTTTAGCATCGTTTAGCGACAAAATATTGAAAGACATATCCACGATACAAGCAAGCACATCTCGAAAGAGCGAGCCGCTACGAAGACCGGTTGTGACTCGGTTTGTGGCACAAAGATTTCACCTGCAAGACCGAGAAACTATCGATTCTGATGTAAAGTTAATACGCTTATCGAGAAAGTAATGTGAGTCAACATTCGCTATAGGATCGAGTAATTTAACGAGGAATCGTAAAAATGATAGAATTGCTGACGTTGATTACTACTGGCTTCCAGTGTTACGTTTCATTCATACAAAAACTTTCTAGGGCATCAACAATTATAATTCATCAGTTGAGCCACACGCATGGCCACCAAAGGTCAAGCTAGATGCACTGTCAGCTAATTTATTAATATGAAACAGCTCAAAGAATTTAAAGAACTACATTATTCATTCATTCAGGAAATCAAAGCTAAAAAGAAGTGATTTCCATGCATTTTTTCACTATCTAGGGTTTTCTTCTTCTGCTTATAGCACGGAAAAGTCTAATACTATTGGACGCTGGGTTTCTTACTAAAGCCAGCTCTAAAATATTATAATGCCTGTTCAGTTTCTACTAACGCCAGTGCCACCCATGTGGCCTTTCATTCCTATAAGGTGGCCTCACACCGTCACCAGGTCATAGGCCCTTTGCAGAGCCACCATACCTCAACCTGGTCATTGACCTAATACCGGATGACCAAGAAAGAATCAGTGTCAAAAGAAGACCGTCACCAGAGTCTGACGAGTCAAACGATATTGAGAGTCTGACATTTGACTGGTGAGGAAACAAAGCATATCATGGCATGTCAAACAATTCTTGCATTTTTCCCACAAACTCAAGTTACTAAACAGTGTTCGCATGACCAATGACAATTAAGTAATAATCTAGGTTTGCAAGTCCATAATTGGTTACTCAACTGACCATTCGGGTTTTATCAGAACAACAATTCCAAGTATAGGCACTAGTGTTTTTTATGTGTCACTAATTTAATTTTCCCTTTCATTTGTTCAAATATTTTTTCCGGATCTGGTTGTTGAGGTACCATGGTACTCATACCCACACAGGGATTCCGGTGTTGTTGGTAACAAATTGGTTACAGGTCACAAAATGGGTAAGTTACACATCAGTAGCACAAGCATTTTAACAAAACCAAAAATCCATGACATAGCTCCTAGTATATACTACCAAAATGTAGAGAGGTAGTTTTTAGTTAGCTCACAAAAATATCATTGTGTTGAGTGCGCGGAACGGCTAACTTTAAAAACATTGCATAGGTGTTAACCGCAAAACATTAGTTTATAAATAAACCAAGGTTACTAACTATACATATTGCTAAAAAAGGTACGTAGGTACCTAAGTAATTGTTTCATTCTTTTTACATTATTTCATTGATTATGATAAAGGTCGTGCATATAAAAACTTAGTTTCATATGACTTGCGTGACCATAACATAATTTTACCAAGGTTGGCTGAGTGGTGGAAGGTGGTAGGTATGTAGATACACACGAAGCGTGAGTATACCGTACTAGGGGTTTATTCTACTAACAAACTTTTCAATCGATTGCAATCGAAACGCAGCTGTATTATAGGTTTTTAGTGTTTTTGTATTCTGCTACTGACTGACGTAGTTTGCAGTTTTCGTTTCAGCTGAAGCTAACGATCGATCGAATTTTTACGAAAGTCAAATGTCCGCCAGCATCTATTCCACAAAAAAAATTAACATGCATGATACTTTAAAAATAATGTTTGCAACTTAAGAGAGGTCCCCAAGAAAGTTGACAACCTCTCAGATCGCCGGGTGACAAAATCCTCGAAGTGTCTCCGTAGCTTAGTTGGTTAGAGCATCCCCGTATTTAGGGGAAGGTTGCGGGTTCAAATCCCGTCGGAGTCCACATTTTTGGGATATTATAAAATATCATAGTATTCCCTTGGTGGGGGTTATCATTATAAAATAAAAATATAAAATCCTCGACGATAGGTATCTAAGGACGGTAGTCAGAGGCATGTCCAAAGAATTTGGTATATGTCCACATTTTGCAATAGTGCGTATTTCATACTTGACTGGCTGCAAGAATGTTACTACATAATGTTAGCGACTGCATTTGAGTTGCGGATCAACTTTGTTTCGGCTTTCAGTTCGGTCATCTATTTATTAGTTATTAACTGAACGATTGTTGGAAATGAATAGAACATAAAGCGTTGTTAATTAGTAGAGTTGGTCCCCTGTTAATTCTTTTGCTAAGTCACTGCACAGTATTAACTTAGTACATACTCCACACAAAGACAAATTATGTTCGTTGATTATGAATGGTTAAAAATCTAAATACAAAATTGGGATTTAAAGGAATTATAAAGTTTAAAATAGAGGTATCGATATTATGTCACTAGTAAATTATTTACGCTAATTCAAATCAAATACTTTACAAACAGCTGTAAACAATTCCAAAATGGACGTAAGTGTCAAGGCCGAGCTTCTTTCGGTGGAGTAGGCGATGACCTTTAGTTCCTATGTCATTGTCTCGTTAGTCACAGTAGCGTTACAAACACAGAATTCTGTATTCTGTGGTTACAATATTCAAACCTTTGGAGTAAAATTGTGATTAGACAAAAGTGAATTTCTCTCAAGGTCAGCTGAAAACGAATATGGAGATACCATATTCGTCGGTATTCTAAACCGACTCCGGTCCCAGCTTGGCCGCTGCAGGAAAAACCTGACTACATGGGGTATAATCGACTCGTCCAGAGTACAGTGTGATTAGCACCCGTACAGGACATGCGGCGCCTGCTTTCCTGTCCACTGTGCACGAGCACATGCACTTGGGAGGACCTAAATGAGGCAACAGATAGGGCCATCGAGGTTACTAAATATTGGTCGGGTAGAGATTAAAGCAGTTCTTGACTCGAAAAGAAGAGGAAGCTGAAACCGAGATTCTGGTGTTTTTTCTACCTCTGGTGCCTCTGGTGGTAGTCAGACCTAAGACATGGATTCTGATTAAAGGAGTAGCACTGGTGGATGCAATAGTTAGCTTCGGTCGCTCAATCAATAAAGTACAGCCAATAAATTGAAAGCTGCCAAAAATTGCAGCAAATCAATATGCGCTTCACACCAACCTAGACCTTAGCCGCGAGTTCCACGATCCAAATAAGGCCTCACAAGGTAAAAGTGGTCCAAACATGGTACAATTTGGGATAGTAAACCATAGACACGACTGCAGCGACCATTGACAATGCCTTTACGGTGTGTTGTGTTTTACTCGGGCTGAATATGAAATTTAATTAAGGCCACGACTTTCGAATGAGCCGGCGGATATTATAAGGACGTTGAATGCAATGGTTCAAGGAACGACAAAAAGTTGAACTACGAGTTTTATTGATAACATCATAAATACGGCTAGTCTTAATATGGGTACATTTCAAATATATATACCTACGTGACTTGGCCAAACTTGAAACTTGCCATTCATGGTCACGATAATCGCGAGAAAAGGGTAAAAACCTCCCAAAATAATAACAAATACACCAGGTTTGTTTGTATGTAGGGGGCAATCTCTGGTTATGCCGACGCTTAAAATCTTTCACTCATGAAAAGCTACGAGACTGATACTGCCCGAGTTATATAGCCTACTTTTAATCCGGGTACATTTAAGCGAAGCCGCAGGTGAAAGCTAGCATATTACACAAAGTGTTCCGTAACTATTAAACTATCGCGGAAGGAGCGTATTCTATAAACAAAAAAAAAATGCGTTTTTTTTTTTATCAGATGTTCGACACCATAATTGAGTTTGAACTGATTTGACCCCAAAACAGCTGATTTTTGCAGCTGTGATACAAGCTATGTTGAAACTAGAAGAATTTAAATTGAATCCTAATTCGCCCACGACGACATTCCAATAGATTTCATTTAGGGAACTCGGTGAGTGTTTGCATAGGAATTTGCGGATTAGTAATTACCTAGTTGGTTAAGTTAGAGCAAACTTTGTTGTAAGCAAACTCAGAAGGAATAGGTAGGTAAGGAATAGGTAGATTAGGTAGTAATAAAAGATAATGGTGAATATTTACTTTAGCCGTAAGTTCGGCAAGCATTTTATAGCATTACTCTTCCTCGTCGTCATCATCAGCCTGTAGAAGTCCACTGCTGGACATAGGCTTCCCCCAAAGAGTTCCATGACGAACGGTCTTGAGCTTTCTCCATCCACCGACTTCCCACAACCTTCACAATGTCGTCGGTCCAACACTGCGTCGCCCGGTTCTCGGTCGCCATTCGAGAACCTTTACTCCCCAACGGTTGTCGGTTCTGCGAGCTATATGGTCTGCCCACTGCCACTTCAACTTGCTAATTCTGAAAGCTACTCTTCCTACTAATATTATAATTGTAAGTATGCTTGTATGTTTAATGATTCAATTGCGCCGTAATTGCTCAACCCATTTCGATGTAACTTGGAATAAACTTAGTTATTTTTAATAGTGTGGCCAGACTGTCAGTGTTCTACAAGTACCACTTTGGTGACTGTGCGCAGGATTTGCATGACCTCATCCCTCCTTCCCCCTTCTACTACCGGACAAGCAGACGCACAGGTAATTACCACCCTTACCTGGTCGACATACCACAGTGTCGAACCAAACGTTTCTGCTCCACCTTTATTATAAGCACTGGCAAAGAGTGTAACGATCTGCCAGCGTCTGTTTTCCCGGACGAGTACAATCTAGGAGTCTTCAAATCTAGAGTGAATAAGTTCCTTCTGGTAAAGTGTGCTCCATCTTAGGCCACATCTCACTTGCAAAAGTGAGCTGGTGGTCAAACGCCTAACCATCGCCAATAAAAAAAAAAAAAAAATAGCTAGGCTACTTTTACGCAAGCGAAGCTTCGGGCAAATTACCGACACTAGTTGGTAATAAATTCATTTTCTAATTTCGCTACGTTACTTTCATTCTAAACACACTTATGATTTATTAATGGGTGCTCAGTTTCAAAACATCAAGTAGGTACTTACGTTTAACAAGTTCGCCAGCAGTGGTGAAATCAATCATGCAAGTTCATAGCACATTGACCTATTCATAGTGTATAATTTTCTCTAAGCCATGCCAGTAACAATTTGATTACCTACACCATTGCCTTCGTAGTCGCAATCACAGTTGAATCCTTTTAAATCGGTTTTCGGCCGTGGTGGCCCCGGCTAAAGAATAGGCCCCTCCATATCTCTATCCGCGGATGTCGTAAGAGGCGACTAATGGAAAAAAGCTAGGGGATGGGCAGCAGCGTCCCTCATTTTAACAACGATAGCTCTAACTGCGCTCGCCAACCCGCATGCCCAGCGTGGTGAGTATGGGCAAATCCCCCCACATGGTAAGGAATTCGCTCTGTCTGTGGGGGAGGCCATGTTCAGCAGTGGACGTCTTACGGCTGAAATGATGATGATGATGAAATCGGTTTGCGAGAAGCTCATATGAATATGCATGCCACAATACTAAGCCAAGGAGGGTTCTTTGGCTTAGTCGTAGTGGGTAAAAAGGCGCAATAGATAGATAGATAGAAAACTCTTTATTGTACTCCACAAAGACATCTTACAAATTACACACAGGTACATACATTCAATATTAATAGCGAAGTACAATGGGCGGTCTTATCGCTAAGAGCGATCTCTTCCAGACAACCTTTGGATGGACAGGAACTGAAGAGAACGATAGCTTATTGATAAAAGGGAAAAATTAGCTTTTTAAAAAGCAATTGCTTCTTGTAAATAGGAAGAGACTTAGCTTTCCTAATATCAATAGGAATAATAATTTTGAAGTTTTGTCTTTATTTACATTCATGTGAGAATAATAGAACTGAACATAAACTGACCAACCAAAGGTGCTATGTAAAGAACCGCTCCATCATCCTCTGATGAAGCCTGGATGTTATTGGAATGTAATCATTAACTCGATAGAAAGTCTATATAGAAGCATCTGCAGCAGACTTTCTCGTATGCATATTATTTTATCATAGAAATTATGCGCACCACCCAGATATTTATTAAAGTAAAATGTCGTGAAAACCTGGCATAAATTAAAATAAAGTTTGTTGTTTAATTGTTTAAAGATAAGCTATTGTGCTCTAAACAACAAACAATGGGCACTACCATGACATCGTATTGGCATTCAAATACAAGCGTGGCAGCACAGCACTATTTTGCAGTTATTTGAACCATACATTTTTGTTATCCTACGTCACCCTCCGCCTAAACAAAATCGCAAGTTTTATGGTACGGGGCCATCACTCGCACAGTACTAACCCAAATGCTGCAGTGTTATTTAGTCGCATTACGATTATTGTATTTCTTAGCAACAGTTAGACAGATGCCGCAAGCATGTACCGTACACCTGATCTACTGACCACGCATCACAGTTAGTGCATTATGAACCATATCAAGTGCAAATTAGAGATCACTTTTTATTGAATCCAATCCAATGAGACCAGTGAAGTGAAGGATTCGAAATGAGATGTAACTCGGGACGGTAAGGTCGGAATTGGTTTAAAGGTATTGTTAACGCGCCGATAACTTTGAATAATCATCGTTCGTATGATCAATTAGAGTAAACACTGCTATTACCGTTTCTGGTATTTTCTAGTAAGAGATTCCGGAACATTGTAATTAAAAGTCTTTTAAGGTAATATTTAGCGCATTGATCTTATCTCTTGATATCGAATGAATAGGGGACTTTTTATGGTTTCTTTCAAGTTTTTTCACTTCTGAACCAGTTGATCACTGAGTTGTTTAAGATATTAAATAGGCAAACAAATATATAGTACTATTCCGTTCCTCCTACTAACCTCATGTTCTCAAAAAAATGTATAAGCGTGCGCCTCTCGCACCGCCCACAATAAAAAGCCATGCAAAGCGTTCATATATATGTAGAAGGCACAAGCGCAATCCACACAAGCAAACTAAGTCATCAGGAAGAATTTACTTGAAAGTCAATTCTTCATAACGTTGGTTGCTTCTTCCTAGAGAGGCGAAACACGTGTTAAATTCTTATTATGTTTGCTTGTTTGTCAGCATTATTGTAGCCATGTGAATATAAGCATATTAAGTAAGTACGCTTTGCATGGCTTTTTATTGCGGGCGGTGTGGGAGGTGTACTTTTTGTTGAGGTTATGAGGAATAGATTAGCGAAATAGTACTAGATATTTGTTTGTCTTAGAATGGCCGTCACGCCTGAATCAATATTTTGTTGAAACTTGGAATAGATGGAGTTCGTTTTCTAGAATAGCATATCGGCTATTATGTATTCTTTTTGTTCTTTTAATGTAGGTACCACACGAGCGAAGCCGCGGCCAAAAGCTAGTCAAACAATATTTTTGCCTTTTGGCCTTATAGCATCGCTTTACCCTCTTATTCATAATCAGATTAATCAGTCACTAACTTGATCGGCTCGACAACTCTCGCTCTGTCCTTTTCTAATAACAAAAGAAACAGGCGGACATAGGAACTTTAATAGTTAGTTAGTTAGTGATTATGAAACAGGGGTTTCGTGTTTACAGCCTCACCTGTCGGTGGTCGTTCCTTGGGATAGCAGATTCTGAAGAGTCCTCTCGTCCTCGTGTAGAAGAAGTACTTGTTGTTCAGGTTCTCCAATATCGCCATATTGCCAGCCGAGTTCTCCGCAGCGTAGCTCTGAAGCAAAATAAATATATAAGTACCTACCCACATTAGTGATACCTACGGGTACGGCTCATATGCTGAAGTAATATAATAAAAAAGGCTCCCGATTGGTAACTAGGTACTAGCCTAGGTACTGATTACCGCTAATGAGAATAAATAATAGGCACCAGGCACAAAATAAGTAACCACTTATTAAACCACAATAAGGTCAACAGGTAAACACGCATCACAATTTACCGCGACGCATTTTTTCTAATAATTTTATTCTAACAAGAATTACCACGCAAATGAGAAATACGATCAAAATGTGATACACAATGGTCGGGACAATCAGCACACAAAGGGCATTATCTTAATTACGGTCTAAGAAACAGGCTTTCTGGACCGCATTCTTGAAGCGGTTCTCTCAGGGACGAAACGGATTTAACAGCCTTGAAAGGCATCCTCTTAACCGACTGCGCCAACATAAAAGGGAGTTTCGAAAATTATGTTTTGTGCCCAAAGCAAAGTGTGAGTCTATGCATGAAGAATTCATTACAAGGATACGCTCTTATGATAGATTATCCCCTTATAAAAGCTATTTAAATTTAAAATTAAAGTGCATCTCTGTCACCCTCCACATATTAGTATCCCGTGTCGTAGAATGTAGAATCCTACATTCAGCTTACATTCTAAAATGAAAACGCATTGAAACTACTCTCGCATTGAAACTTTTTGTAGATTAAATATCTAAAATAAGATAAGAATTCGTTGATTCTTCGATTCCATGATGCTCTCCCACGCAGACATAATGAGCTTGTAAGTAATTCAGAACAAAAACGGAATAGGTAAGTGTCAATGAATGGCAGGTTTTCAATTACCGTGGCAATTAGATACCAATGGTGAAATGTAAGTACAGTCGCCTGCACAAATTTTCAATATTATGCCAGGGTACTAGAAATAAAGATGACAAGAAGACAGCAAACCCACAAAACTATGTACCTAGCTATCAGTTTGCCACATCTTGATCTGTATGTATTGTGACATCATTTTAAAACTGATGAAATTAATACATCTTACTGCAGGCGATTGTACTTCACAAAGACTTTTAGAAAATGTCTATAATACAGCATGCTCAACCAATTAGATGGTCCCAAAAAAATAAGGACATGTAGGTAAGTAACATATTTTTTTCGCAACGTTCTCGTTATCGCTGGCATGAACAGACTCGCGTCTCCAGAAGATGAAACAAGAAACTTGACAACTACACAATACATGGCAGCAAGAATGCTTTGCCAATCCATCATTGAACTTTTCCTAGAAACGCGTTGATAATGACTTTGAAGACAGGAAAGCAGCATTTCCTAGACTTGAGGCTTGCTCATTTGTTTTTATTGGAGTTGAACGACTACGCCACAATAAACTCGGAATTTGTTTGATCATTTTATAGGTGTTTTAGTCGGTCTTTGTAAAATCTAGACGATGACTTTAAGATTATGTTGCTGTGGGATCAGAACTGGTTTATGAAATTCTCATTCCACATAGTTTCTTATTACGTGCTCCAGATGCAATAATGGTAACAACACGCGTGGAGACAGTTTCAACACATGCGATGAAAATTAACTGCCTCACTGATATGCTACAGATTTTTATCAAGATTTCCTCATTTCACTGATACTGCTTTTCCTATATTTTTTTCTGTCATTCCCTCATAACCGAAGATTAGGATGTAGGAAGTTGGTTAGTAATATGGTTAGCCACAGTTAACATCATTTGGTTATAAAAAGGGGCTTGATGAAGAGGCTGAGACCAGCGCGTCGCAAGGTGCTTGGCGAATACTATGGTCCATTTACTTACATAAGTCTTACAGGCTGCATTTGAGAGCTGAATAAATAGTCGTTACTTGGAAATCAATTGCAAACCATAAAAGGTTAGATAAACTTATTGGGGGATCATGTTTATAGACAGTCAGACAATTGTATCGATCCGTCGCGTGCTCTAGATCTAGCATTGATCTGTGGTCAATCACCAGAGCGCGACGTTCCTTCAACTCGGGAGTTCATCGCTCGTTGTTTTTACCTGATCGGATGACGATAATCGATGGAAAAGTTAATGAAAGTCATCTGTAGTGGTAATAATATTTATAAGTATCGAGTAAATTTATTATTTTTTAACGTAGAGTCATCAAATGGCACATTCTGCGGCATACTATCTTACTAATATTATACATTTTTATATGTTTACATGTTTGTGATTCAATCACGCCGTAACGGCAATGTATAGAATTTATAGATAAAGATAAATTTATTTCGGTTACAAACTTCACTTAAGAGTTCTTTACCTAGAATAGCAAATACGCTTTTTATCTAGGTACCACGCGTGTATACCTATACCTAGTAATTTTGACATGAGATGGAACGAACCTTTTTACTGTTTTGATCGTGTTTTTTCAAAAGACTTGACAACAAAACAAATGAAGTACCTAGGTAGTATGTACAAAATAACAACTGCGCTATCTCCCCCCTCATATCTTGGATAGTATATAGGAAGTTATTCTCTCTTCTCTACCACATCTACTCTAGATATTCCTGTATCGTACAACTCAGGTTTCTCAAATGGCCTAGATGCAGTGTCGTCTTCATGTGGCATGTTCATTTCCTCCATGGTCAATTTCGGTCACTTTCACACATCTCGACGCCTCTAGCCGGTAATTATTACACACCCATTGTCTGTAGAGACTTTCGCTCAAGTGCCGCTTCCGCAATTTAGAATCTTTGGCACACTGGTTTGGTCAACTTCAGGAAGTATTACGAACATGCTAAACTAGTTTTTAAACACCGACGATAAAATCAATGAGAAAATCATCCAACCATTAATTAAAGAAATAATATCTTTTTAAAATCAATTTATCACGTCGCAATCTCAGCGGATAATTTGATGGTTGATGAATTTATAATTTCCCTTAATCCACTTCACTCGCAGATTTTCCTGTTCATAGTATAACTGGTTCTTTCTTTGTTATCCTAAACTGGATCAATGACAAGTAGAAATATAAACAAGTAGATGACCCACCCGCAACTTCGTCCTCGTGTTCAATTATGTTCCTGCCTTGACTCTTGTCACTTCGTACACTTGAGATCTTGATGATCTGATGATTTTTCGACCCCGTGTTACGAGTGTACGGAAGGACGCCTCATGGCAAGAGCCCTACTTGCACTTGACCGTCTTTATTTCATAATAGATTTTCTCCTAAAGTAGTTGACCACCTTTATTAATATTTATAGTAGTTACCGAGAAAATCGGAAAGAAACGTATGATTGCTTCGTTGAAGATATAATATTTATATCCCTAATAACGGGGTATATATCTTTTATTTACACAAAGAAACTTAAAACTTATACAAGTTAATATTTACAAAATACTCAAGAAACAGTTGAGCCATCTAAAGACCGTTACAAACGATCTATAGATAGCTCAACTGATCCAGATCACTACCAGTCGGAAGCGTCCCCAAGACGCTGGCGGAATTGCCACGCTGGATGCCTAATAACTGAGTAAAAAATTGTTACGCGTGTATTCCAAAGAAAAGATTTCAACGCGCTTGCGTCTCTTGTAGGTATTCATTTAACAAGATACATAGATATGGTTCCTAAATTTCTGTTCTAGTGATCATTGACTATAAGATGATGTAAAATACACGTATTCCATGTAGGCATGCAGTGTGCAATAGGTTTCCCTTGGATATGCGAATGCATGCGTAGATAATCATGACAACATAGGGCCATACGATAACTTCGACGCCAATGTATGATTAGGCACGTACGGGCTGATACAAGGCCACATCATATTCTGATCTTATCACTATACAATAAGATTCAAATTACGGTGCTTCGCTTGAGGTGTTCCATTAGAACCGGTATTACAACTTCTAGGCGTGCTCAACCTAGCTTGTTTTCTGCTGAATACCAGAAATTCTTTTGTTTTGAATAGGAAACTACTTTATACAGTACATATTTGCATCATTTGCTATTTGTATTTCTTAGATAGTTACCATCTGATCATCTTTGATGAATTCAGCAGGATAAGTCAATACAATAAGCGCAATTACCTTTAATTCAATCAGAGAAAGTGGGCAGATAATACTGTCAAGATGAACAAGGGTTTTTCTGATGACAGGCAGGATCTGTAAATCTTCATTTTGCGAACTCTTTTATTTCCAAATAAACTGTTATTTTTTTCTTTTTAAATGGCTTTTGTCGCCCTCGACCTGTCCTGTCGGTCACCAAAACGCGATCACAGAAATTCTACGTGTACTATACTAAGTACTACGTGTTCTACTAAGGCTTTTTAGTATTGTAGATACCGTAACGGTAGTTTCAATAGTAAAATATGAACGATGAACCTGCCTTACTATTTGTGTGTGACGCACAAGACAGATTTAAATGGTGTGTTATTTAACTCCTCGTATACTTATCCCATATTTTTTCCAAAACAATAAAGCTAAACTATAAATTGGTTCCCATCCACGCCGTGTTTTTCAACCTAACCTGTTTTCGTTCGTCTGTGCTCCTGACACAGCTGTGGAGTCAACGTTTTTATAATGACCTGGCGCGCTCCCGCACTTGATCCTGGCAAGGTCCCGGCCAGTTTACCTTGCAATGTCGGTGGTTATTTATACGTTATTTTCAACCAAGATTCTTTTTTGGTATTGGAAAATAAACTTGAAAGATTCAATAAACTCGGACTAAATACGTAATATCTAACCACAAAGCAAACGTTGCAGCTTAAGAATTCAACTATTAAAGTAATTCACATCCTCGTTCAAGTATAATATAAATCCATTTAAATACTTAGTATACTAGTGGTTTGCCCCGAACTGAGATCTTACGCTAACTGATAAACGTTTGTGCTTCGATGATCGTTGAGACACAACCCTAAATTATGTGGACAAGCCATTATTAAACATATATTAATAATTTTAATTACACTGAATTACACATGAAGAGGGATAAGGGCAGGGAGATGACGATGAATTATACTGAATTAGTGTTCATTGTGAATGAGCTTGATAATAAATAAATAAAAATATTAATATTATTATAAATTAAGATGAACGTTGAAAATCAAATCTTCAGTATGTTCTGACTGATATCCAATCTTACCTGAATTTCGAACTCACGTTGTATTGGTCTAATATGTTACTATTTTCGTTGTACGTCAAAAAACCATATGGCCTCGTTTTGGAATGTATGAAAAAAGCTCTCACAGACACCCCACTTCCCGTATTACTTTTTTTCATACCGCATATTTATACATAAACAACCCCTTGATCGAGTAACTTTAATAACAATAGGATGATAAACTTACACGCAGAATAATAGGCAAAATAATAGGTATTATCATTCTATACATTAATTTTAGCAATATCATAGAGGTTATTCTAGTTCATCATCATCATTTCAGCCGTACGACGTCCACTGCTGAAACTGGCCTCCCCCACAGACAGAGCGAATTCCTTATCATGATTTGCCCATACTCACCACGCTGGGCATGCGAATTCGCGAGCGCAGTTAGATCTATCGTTGTTAAAATGAGGGACGCTGCTGCCCATACCCTAGCTTTTTTCCCTTAGTCGCCTCTTACGACATCCGCGGATAGGTAGATATGGAGGGGCCGGGGCCACAACGGCCTATTCTATTTAAACATCTTAAAACCAAGTAATATATATATACAATAATAATTCCGTCAAATTGCGGCCTTGTTTAGTTTATCAGAAGGTAAATGCATTTTATGGTGCATAAACAAGATTTAATTAATGCGATAGCAAGATGAATGACGGGTTAGGTATGAAATTAAAAATAAATGTCTTACTGTACAGATACTTTCACAAATTTTCAATCTCAGGTATTTGTTACCTACTGAAATATTAACATCACAATGAGCCTTTTATCCATACTAAAACCTATTATTAATGCGAAAGTAGCTCCGTTTGTTGTTAACTTTTCAAGACTAAACAGTTGAACGTATCATAATGAAATTTGGTATGGAGATAGATTATATCGGGAATGACATCGACTATTTTTGTCTCAAAAAATAAAATCGAAATAAGGGTTGTAAGTTTTTATGGGCAATCTAGAATACCTAATTATGGATTGCTCATAAATACTTACAACTCTCCTAGCTTGTGGAAAACTCTCCTAGCTTGTGGAATAATTCCAATGGAATAAATCTGAAAATTCATATTTATAATTTTGGTAAGAAATAAAGAAATGAGAGTTACAACATTTTTGCAAAATCACCCCTGAAGGGTTAGCCTTTAGGGGAGAGAGTTAAAATTATGATGTAGGTACTACAGTAAAGCTTTCATATATATAAGGACAAAGTCGCGGGTAACAGCTAGTAAACGAAGAAAACAAAGACAGTTTCGTAACACAGAGTCAGTAACATAAGATACTACCTAAACCTACCTAAACAATAGCCTACCTACCCTACCCTTAGCCTATGATGCAAGTGGCACGCACAAACAAGAATTTTCTATAAGCTAGGAACAAAGGCTCTCGCCGGCGCCGTACAGAAATAACCCACACCTGCTCTTTATCAAGACAAGTAGGTACCATGATCGTTTATGTGCATGAGTATTTTCATTTACAGTGGACGAAGGGATGACATTTCTATCATCCAACATCAAAGCCTCATATATTACCGGAAACAATCATTTGGGGGTTTCCATACTTGCCACGCTGAAAATACGGATTGGCGAGCGCAGACAAAGATCTTGCTGTTGATAGGGAACGCTGCTTCCCATCTCCTTGCTTTGTTTCCCTTAGTCGCCTCTTACGACAGGCACGGGTAGAAATGGAGAGAGGCCTACTCTTCAGCCACCACGGCTAAAATAATGGGTCAATAAAGCCTGTATGTGGCTCACGATACAATCATTTAGCATAGAAGCGTTAGATTAACCAATCAAATACATCTATACAAACATTCGCATTTGTGGTAGGTAGTAGTAAGATTAGTAGGATAGTCTCACTGCATAATAAATGCGAGCTTGTTTCAAGTCAACACTGATTTGCTTGAGCTGCTCTATGTAATCATGGTTTCACCAATTTCTCCCGAAAAACTGATAGCACGCGATTCATTAACATTGATAAACTTTTTGCATTAACTGTTTACAGTTGATAATAGCATAAGTAAGTAAATGTTCAGCCTTCAATGACTTGATGATTATGACAGATTTTTTGTACCTATTGGAATAATGTTACAATCCAAAGACCTTTTTACCTATGTTCAAAGTTATTCCAGTAACGCCAGATTTTGTGCACTTCAAAATGCTGTAGATGATAGTTTTTGAGAAAACCATATAGGAGGGATATGTCTATTGTTCTGAAAAGTAAATATAAAAATTGATTTGCCAAGAACAATTAAAAGTTCCATTCGACGATCGTGAGAGTGCGAGTGTGTACAGTCTTATGCAACATCGATATAAATTCTGAAAGAACAGTGTCATGACTTAGGCTCAGCTCCATACATACATTTTTCATCATCACCTATATCAAAGCTGAGCTCAGTGGAGAAAAAAAAACAAGCCTTTTGTACTTATACAGGCGGTCAGATCCTTGAAGATATCTGTCTACAGAGGCATTCTACGAATACTCGGCACATTTTGCAGTAGGTACCTAAGAACCTAGTGAGTATTCCATAAGGGACAGGTTGCAAGCCCATCGCCGCTAAAGAGAGAGCTAAACGGCGATGCGTAAAATTAAACAATAGCAAAGACAATATAATGATCATCCCAACCTTTTATGGAAAACCTATTTAAATACCCCTCCTCATCGAGGCCTTTAGCCATCAGAGGCGCACTTTAATCCTTTCACTACACTGATTCTTTCGCCGAACGGTCATATCAGGGCCACCATACCTCAACCTGGTCACTGACCTAATACAGGTGAACAAGAAAGAATCAGTGACACCACAAGCAACGTCATAAAATAAAGTAAGTAAAACCAAGGCACAATACTGGAAAGGAAAACTATGATATAAAATAAAACACAGTGAAAGGTAATGACGAATCACGGATTAAATTATCAACACTTTCTAAGATCAATATTTTTATTTGCTTTATGAGGAAACTTAGGCGAAACACTTTTGTTTGGCTGAAAACTAATCGAATTATATTGTAATTTAGTGAAAAGAACATTTGTTCTCACATTTGTTTTGTGATGTAAAACTGGATTTTACACAGAACGTTTTGCATCAAACTTGGCTGACCTACCAGAAAACGGTTTGATGATTGAATTAGTGATAGCTCTACTTATTCATAAAACAATTTACGAAATACTACTACGCGCTACGTAAGTAGGTACACAACACATCTTAAACCTAAAGAGAGCATGCTAACTTTTGGGCGTAACGTCAACATCAGCAATTTTATATCAGCTTTATCGCTTACTTTAGAAGTGTTGGCCTAGTGGGAGCAACCCCGAGTTTCGATCCGAAGGTTTTTTTTTTTATACCACTGAGGTGGCATACAAGCATACGGCCCACCTGTTGGTAAGCGGTTACCGTAGCCTATGAGCGCTTGCAATACCAGAGGCATCACGCACGCGTTGCTGACCCCGAACCCCCCTCCCCCTAAAGAGCTCTGGCAACCTTACTCACCACAGGAACACAACACTATTTGAAACAAATAATGTTATTTGGCTGCGATCTTCTGTAAGGCGGAGGTGCCTCCCAGGCGGGCAGCTCCAATTTAAAGAAGAAGGAATGTCGTGGATTCGAACCCGCTAGAGCACGGGAAGAAACTAGCAAGTATTCTTATCGGTGAAGATGGGCTTGTAAACATGTCACGTATGAAATACTCACTATACTGCAAAATGTGGGCATGTGCCAAATGTTTGGACGCGAGGATGTCTATCATGCTTGGAGATAAAAGTCGTGAGCCTTATTATATTTATAATACTTACATACAGGTTTAGTTTAGACACAATATATTGACTAGCCTGAGCTTAAGGAATGTTGTAAATAACAAGAAATATATTTATATCAGTTCCTGAACGGGCTAGACGTGGCAGTCGGTGGTTACCCACTATCTACCCTGCCATTAGAAGATGCATTGGCGCTTGACCAAGCAATATCCGCGACTGGTTAGGCAAGCATTCGTAAAATATAGGTTTCCCAAGCAGGTAAATATTGATCTGCCCATTAGAAAATGATTAATTGCTTCCATACTCGTTATAGGTAAACAAGCTTAAATAAAAATTGGGGGCCTTCCATCATTGTTTATTATTCAAGCACGCTGTCAGAGCATTATGCTAGGTTTCTAGTGATCGGTCAAAGGATTTTTCGAAGGCCTGTAAGAAGATTTAAATTCATACTTCTGCAATTGTCAGCGAACTGTATAGCGAAATAAATAGAACTAAATCTGACCGAAGTGGAACTCGTTAATAACATTGTTTCGATATTAACAATATCCACGAACCGGACGAGACGCAGTGCTGGCCCCCACACACGATGGACCGACGGCAGCATTGTGAAGGTTGCGGAAAGTCGGTAGATGGAAAAGGCTCAAGACCGATGGCACTCTTTGAGGGTGGCCTATGTCCAGCAGTATAATTCAGTATGATAATGATCCATAGTATCACTATGCAGAAATTCTTATATGAATAGGTAGTATCAAATATAGGGCTTAGGTCGAAAGGCAAAGCAATTTGAATAAGCCCACGGAGCAATGGCACCTTGATTAGCTAAAGTAACATTTTATAATCTATCAGTGCTAGTAACTTTAATTGTATTTCCTGTAAAGGTATTTTCGAGAGCGGTTTAGGATAAAAACCAACAAAAGTCGTGAGAAATGGGTGTTGCCTGACATGAAGAAAGCTGATTTCCGCAATATAATCGCCTATTGTCAACGCATCTTGGAAACGATTGTAGGCGCTTCGCTTCGAACAGTTTCATTAATTTGTCTTCAATTTGCTTAGATTAATTACCCCCTGAAAGTCAAGTGTTTTGTTCCTCAGGTGGGTTTCAAAGTTGCTTAGGAACATAATAGAATTAAAATGAAAAGCCTTACCAAGCAAATTCTATCGCGACTTTTAACGCTCGTAGTCCAGTGTAGCAGAACATTCTATTCTTTCCTCTCATAGGTATCGAAATACGGTAAACGATCTTTACCCCACTGTTTATTTTGTTGAGTTAAACATCCGGTCCTAAGCAGGTAACGCAATAAACAAACTACCATCTGTTCTGAGGTGCATTAGCAACATCTTCATCATCATTCTACCTCTTCTCAGTCAACCCGTAAATTGAAATATCCTTCGTACTGCATCTTTTTATCATTGGTCGCTTCAATTAGCCGGGTAATACGATAAACCTATCTGTCGGTACCTATCTATTTTACGTAAAGCCATGCATTAGATCTTCTCACAAAGATTTCGTCACTTTCACGATCGATTTCTCTTAAGCTTTCCAATGTTTGTCGTCTGGCAGAAGAGCTAATACATTCTGTATTTGCTAAGACCCAATAGTAATTCTATTCACAGACAAATATATTAATTAATTAATATATATTTCCTGAATTTTAAATTATCCCATCCCATTCGCCAATGTGTACGTTGATATGTTCTGTTTATTGTTTATTGAAGACCATTTTGATAGTTCGATATTTCTGAATTCAAGGGGTGGGTATAATATGTTCTGCTAGCTTACAACCGTGGCTTCACTCGCGTGATACCCGGATAAAAAGCCTATATGTTAGCCTATATGTTATTCTAGGCTAATTAGGTACTACATATATGCCAAATTTCATTCTAATCTGTTTAGTGGTTGCAGCGTTAAAGAGTATCAAACATCTACTGTTCTGTACTTCTCATATCTTCCCAACCCTTGCAATTAATAATATTAGTGGGATTCAGTCTTGATTAGGTATTTAACTTTCATCGCTGGTTTTTTGATAATTTGTGGTCAAACACGGCAGTGGTAATAATTTGGCAACAGGTCTATTAATTAAATCATATCACGAATTAAAGGTATCAAACCTGTTAGGAAATCAATTCAATACCTAAATGGTTTTCCCGTTAAGAACATTCTATTTAAATCGTTATTAATAGCGATCACGTACAAGCCCTCGCCGAGAGCGGAGTACAAAAAAGAATATGGCAGGGCAGGTAGATCTCTCTGAATAAGCTGCTCGTTGCAAAAAACAGTGACCCCGACTTGACAGTAAAAGTAACCAAACCCGGCAGATGAATACTGCGGCGACTGCTAAACTCGCAACAAGCATCGCGGGAGATGTAGTAGTTTTTGTAGAACGTAGATGCGCTGTATGAAACTCATGTTGTTTCCCAAAGTTACAAATTATTTTATTAAGAGAGATTATGATATTGGTCTCCATTGCGTTATCACCGTATATGGTAGACAGGAGTACCACAACGTCATGTTGTTTCCGAAATTGCAGTGTAGAGCTTCGACTTACTTCCTACGAAGAAAACTGAGTTATCTGTCGACATTTCCTTATCTGCACGTTTGAGTAGGCAGGAGGAGCACGGAATAGTACAGTTACACACATTCGTGCCATTAAATAGGTAGGTACGTGCATATTTATGCGTAGCGTGTCTGCTATAACGGCGTCGCGGCAAGGACTCGAGAAGTACGACGTGTTTCAATGATTTTCATCGATATTCATGAGCATTCGATACCTACGTGTAGCCTACAAAATGGCACATTGAAGGTTTGGCATTATGATAGAACTTAGGTATTTTTAGGTAAGTATCATATTTTAACTACTTACCTAATAGACATAGGTACCTAAGTACGTTCCTAGGTACCTAAACCATGCGAGTAGGTAGGTATGTACCTATAGGTGGGTACTGGAACCTACCTTGTTACCTACGTTTCTAAGTTTAAAATGAGGGTAGGAAAGGAATATGGTTTTTTTTTGTTAAATGGTTGTATTTGTTTGTTGTAGTTGTTTAAAAATTACCATGGTTGTATTTTTTTTAGGACTCTGCTTTAAAAAGAATTTAAAAAATACTCAAGAACGATAGACATCCCCTCAGATATACAGACGATCAGATCCTTGAAGATGTCTAACGGCGGTAGTCAGCGGCATGTCCGAACATTTGGCACATGCCCACATTTTGCAGGAGTGGGTATTCCTACGTGACAGGTGGCAAACCCGTCGCCGCTAAACTTTTATAAAATGAGACTAGATTGTTGTACCTAGGTATGAGCATCTACTTTGAAGAAAATCTTACCTGTATGTTGCTGCGTTTTACTTCAATGTATAGCCAGTTGTCCGTCGAGAATGCAATAGCCATCAAAGCAGCGGCCACGATTGCCGTAATGGTCGCTATAGACAAAGTTACCGCTGAGCAAGGCATTTTTGAAACCTTTGAGGTACAGTAAAAGATAAAGAACTAAGATTTCAACACAACCACAACACTTTTCTTCTAACGTTCACCTAAAAGCATTTTTGTAAACACTGAACGGAACGGAGAACACGACGGCACACAATATTTAAAAACTCATATGAATGCGGTCATCGCCTGCAGCGTACGGGAGTTCGCGCGCGAGACTTCTGCCTACTTCACTTCGCCTCGCCTTGTCTGCCACTCTCTTGCTTTGCGGATGTGAAACTTTCGAAAGTGAGTGAAGTAGCGACTAGCGAGCGCAACCAAGTGGCGGGAATGTAAATTAAAAAACCGGTTTTTAGTTACCAGTACATAAAATGGAAATATTTTATTATTTAACGGAGTTCCTGGCAACATTGGTGATAGTGTTCCTATTTTATTTTATTTTTTTTAGCATGATGGCCATTCCGGCTATGTTCCTAACTCTTTCTATCCCGTGGTGAAGTGAATGGTAAAGTTTATTTATCGATCGATCTATCATTTTTTTATAGTAGTAATTTCTCTTACATGATGTCAAAGTCAACCTTGATTCGATGTCATTACCAAACACGTTGTCAATGTCAATTGTCAATCAATCAATCAAATCCAATCTTGCTGAGCTTCGATTTTCATTTTCATCTATTTAATGTAATTCAAATTTTTAGGTGGTTTTCTTTCAGCCTTGCAGTGCAATTTTGACTAGTATTTTCCTAACTTATTCGAGTTTTCATACGAAGTATCGAAAAGTCGAGCGTGTAAGTCAATTACACGAAATGTCTCAAGTAACAAAATATGACGAAGTGTTGTCTTCGATTCTAGTGAACGAAAAATCAATTTTGGGGTTCCTTTCCGCTGTATTCGGCTTTCTTGCTAGGCGGTAAGTTTTACCAAATAAACCTAGAACCAGTCCCAATCAAACATGAGAGCGTTCTAATTTCTAATTTGCAAAAATCTACAAAAATGCTTGGAAAAATTTAATCTCTCATCGAGTTCGCTCTCATAATAAATACGGGCCTTGGCATAGGGCCTAGGATTCCCTGTATCAAGGGCATCAGGAACTGCGACTACCGTAGCTAGTACACAAACACCCAGATCTGGAACAAATATTTTTAGTTCATGCAAACTATCGTCCTGCAGCAGGAATCGCACTCGCACCTCTTGCGTCTCAGTTGACCGCTCGCTTGCGCCACGCCACCGATGAAAAAAACATCCAAGCACTGCTGGCTTAATTCGACCATCTTATACCTACCATCCTCCAATGGTAGGTATATACTATACTCCTATCATTTTCTAACAACTTGCTATAGCTTAACCTATATTTCAGCACTGATTTCTACTATGTCCCTGAAGGCCAATACGAAAACATGGGTTTCCCGCCCGGTGTGGCAGAGGAACTTGCCATCAAAGTACTTCGGACATGTGATCCGAATAATAAAAAGGCTCCAAATGGAGCAAGAAAACCCATAGACATCAACAATGAGATAATGTGTTCAACTGTGGCACAAGAGGTGGAAGTTATTGCTGAAGGAGATGAAGTTTACGATGATGTGTATGAGGATCCTTCTGTTACTGACCACCAATATGCAGCACCACCAGCAGAGGCTGAAACTGAAACTTCAGTTGCAAGTATTCCTGCAGAAGAAAGCAAAAAACCAAGCACATCCGATAAACCTAAAGAAAGCCCAAAAGATCCACCCTCAGTGGCACCAGATGACTACAAGCCACCAATGATACCCTCTCAGAAGAATAGTGAGACTTACAATGGCGCTGAAAGGGAGACATACTCCTGGTCTCAAAATATTATGGAACTTGGTATGTAGCTTTGATCCTTACTTGGTATTTTCATTTATAACAAGCTAATCTTCTGATGAAACTAAAAACATGCCAGGTTAGAGAGGATGTTTACCAAATATTGATGGAATGCACTCAGACCGCATCTATGAGGGTTGATTTGGGTTGAAGGATGTGGGCCTGTTTCAGGGAGTGTTAGTGGCACCAACCACAGATGTGGCAAGCATACTCTACTGGTCCACATCTAGGCGGGTAAATAGATGAATGATTTGATAAAGAGGCCTTAAGGGAGCTGACATGGTAGGGCACACAGACAAATGCTCCAAAAAAATTAAAAAAAAATAACCATTCCAAGTTCAACTTTAGAAACTTTTCTCTAATTACAGATGTGACTATGAAACTTCCTGCTGATATAAAGTCTTCTAAAGATCTGAAGGTTACAATCAATGCTGGTGATGTTTCTGTTATGAAGAAAAATGGTGATATTATTATAAAGGATTCCCTGCCGTGGAAGATCAAGGCATCAGATAGCTTTTGGTCAATAAGTGAAGGAAAGCTTTTGATGCATATTGGTAATTCTTAACTTTTATGATCTTGAATAACAGCTTTAAGAGCAAGAGGGCTCAATATGCAGAATTTACTGCCACCATCCCTATTAAAACTTCTGCCAAGCGGAAATGCTTTAATGCTGTGTTCCGATTTCAAGAGCGACGTAGCCCGTGAAATTCAGGCACATGAGACTTAACCAACGCATGCTTGAGGCATTGGCAACAGGGCCGTGATTCTTTTTACTAATCTTTGTAGGTAATATATTTAAAAAAAATTGTTTACTTACAGAAAAAGTACAAGAAAGGTGGTGGAACAAATTTTTGAACGAAGAGGAACCAATTGACTTGGACAAAATAGACTGTTCCAGGCCATTAGACGAACTTCCACAAGACCATATTGACAAGGTATCTCCTTTAAGACCCTTCTTACGTTAATTATTGGGGATCTAATTCCTGCTATACATATTATTTATTTATTTATTTACGAAAAGTTACACTATTTTTACAGGAGCACCTAATGCAATAGTGTACCATTATCGTTTAAATTATGATTATTATATAAATCAAAATTTTATAAGATTAATTTTAATTCATACCTACTAGTTAAGAAACAAGAAACATAAATCTTCAATTAATAAATTCAAATTACATTATGTCAAGCCTAATAAAAAGTAAATAGAAAAATTCGTCAATACACATAATATGTCAAATAACAAAAATAATTTTTTTCCGCAATAAATACAAATTACATAATGTTACATATGAATATAAAGCTTTGTGTGGAAGTATAAGAACAATCATAAAGGTAAAGATTCAGGACCTCAAGGTGTGGTACACATACCTACAAATCTCTTGGTACTACTCAAGTTGAAGATGTCAAAAGGGGTAGTCTGATGCATGTCTAAACATTACCTTTGGCGCATGTAACTTTTTTCTGGAAGTGTTGATTACTTTTAATCAATTTTAAGTATCATTTCTTCAGGTTAGAGAACTACAATGGAACCAAGAGCGTAAGTTGAAGGGCCTGCCAACCAGCGATGAGATCCGCAACATAGAAATACTCAAGAAGGCCTGGAACGCTCCTGGGTCACCCTTCCAAGGCCAAGAGTTTGACCCTAGTGTGCTAAGGCAAAACCCACCTAATTTCCCTGAACATTGAGCTAAGAATGTCTCATGCTGGATGTATTGGTAAGTTTCAGAATGTATACTGAAATGATTTATTAAGTATGCCAAATATTTGTGACTTTGATGAATAAATTTCTCTGATGACAGATTATTGTTTAAATGAATGCTCTGGATAAACTATCCAAAAGGGAGCTTATTCTACACCCAATTGGCAAAATTTTTTGTACTACATCTTATGGTAACTCAACATTTTATTTTAATTGTTCAAAAGTAGTTCAAACTCAAGTATTCAGCTGCTTTAAGTAGCAATCTTGATGTGAACTTCTCGTACGCTTAATAATAAGATACAAAAAAACAGCAGATTTGAAAAGTGCGTAAAAAACTGAAAAAGGAAGTATGGTAATTTTTTTCACTGATATTCTTTCTTTTATTTTGGTAGAATAAGCGCCTTTTGGGATAGTGTACATAATATGAATTACATTGAAATTAGTAGGATGTAGAAAGAATAACCCAATAAAGTAACCATCTCATATATTCGTTGAAACAAAACCTAAAAACCAGTCAAGACCAACTTCCCAATCATATGTTTCTCCTCAATCAACCGATGTGCCTCCCTCAAATTGGCAGCGTTGATCGGCGACAGCGTCTTAGTCAAGGTATGTTTGAGCTTCCCTTCATCCACCAACCTAGACAACTCTTGCAGGATCTCATGATGCCTGAATTTGTCCTCAGTATCATACTTGATTCGCGTCAACATCATTTCGTAAGCTAAAGTCACGCTCTTGTCTTTGAGCGGCGTTATATCGACCAGACCACTGCTGTCGACTATCAAGCAAATCCGTCCTTGCGGCTTGATGGCTTTCGTCAACGTGTTCCAGTACGGAAATGGATCGTAGTTCACTAGGATCAAGTCAACTCCGTTCGCGTAACCATTTGCTTCCAATTGCGGCAACAGGTCTTGGGTATGGTTCAGTACTAGATCAGCTCCGAATTTTTGAGTGAAAGCCACCGTTTCCGGTCGGGATGCTGTGCCGATAACTTTCAGACCGAAGTTCTTCGCTAGCTGAGATGCTATAGAACCGACTCCGCCAGCACTGTTGATGATAAGCAAAGTTTTACCCTTATCCTTTTCTGAGAGCGCCAATCGGTCGAATAGAGACTCGTGCGCGGTTACACCAGTCAAGGGCAACGCCGCCGCTTGCTCGAAAGTCAAGGTCTTCGGTTTTGTACCAACTAAAATCTGATCCAAGGCGACATATTGCGCGTTGGATCCGTTTCTTCTTATATCCCCGGTAAAGAACACTTCATCACCTGTCTTGAATAGCTTAGCGTTTTCCCCTGTAGCCACAACTACTCCAGACCCGTCCCATCCTAAGATCCTTGGTTTCGTTTCCACATTTGCCTTTGGGGCGCGTTGCTTAGTGTCGATGGGGTTCACAGCAGTAGCCATTACTTCTACTAAAACCTCACTTTTCTGTATAGTTGGCACTTCTACTTCTAAATCTTGGAGACTGCTCACATCGTTGATCGGTAGATACTTATATAGACCGACGGCTCTCATCTGTCTCGGCAAATTTTTCGCCATTATAGAATGCGCTCTTACAATGGTAAGCACGGTCAGAACACTCTTCGTGAATATCATTATTTAGGCTATTTATCATGAGAGATGACTGTTAAATTCTTATCACGCTTCATTTGGTGTTATCGTAGCTTTTATCAATAAAACGAGCCGTGTATATAAGTAAATATTACTTGCCGAATGCTGCGTAATGAGCACTAGGCCGGTGTTAAATAGACGTGCGGTTCAGTCTCAACCGGCGTCTGTACTAAAATGCTAAACTAGCCAGCCCGAGAAATACAAGTAACTATTCTATATGTAACTATGAATACCTACTAATGTAGAGGGAACATCGGGAATCTTTACTGACTTTGTAGGATGCGAGAGAATAAATTGAATTGACATTTTCAAATAATATCAAGTAGGTAAGTATTGTTTTTTCATTTTATAGCACATGTCTTATTACAAAATAACATTAGGTGGGTACCTAGCAACATTTCGTCATTGTTGGTTGGTTATTTGCAGCAAACATGCTATTTTTGTTAACCTTAGGTATATCATGATTTTTTTATAATATCCCAAAAATTCGGGATTTAAACCCGCAACCTTCTCCTAGATACGGAGATGCTCTAACCAACTAAGCTACGGAGACACTTCCAGACGAAGCGAATATCTTTAGGACATCCAACGGCTCAAAGCGCCGTAGGTATATCAAAGTCAACGGATTGCTAATACTCATCATTATCATCATCAGCCTGTAGAAGTCCACTGCTGGACATAGGCCTCCCCCAAAGAGTTCCATGACGAACGGTCTTGAGCCTTCTCCATCCACCGACTTCCCGCAACCTTCACAATGTCGTCGGTCCATCGGGTGGGGCTTGCTAATACTCAGTTTTAATAAAAACAAATCAAGTACCTAACAAGAAGGAAAATCACCATCATCATTCGTACCTCGTTACCCACGGCTGGGCATACCCCTCTTTCTTCATAAGGCCTCTATTCTGTTCAGGTTCTTCCTACTAATATTATAAATGCGAAAGTTTGTTTGGATGTTTGTGATTCAATCACGCCGTGACGGCTCAACCGATTGAGTTGAAACTTGGAATATAAAGCGTTCTTTAACTTGAAAAGCATATTTAAGCTACTTTGCATGTGCATGCGAGCGAAGCCGCGGGCGAAGTTAATAATCGATATCACTATAGTACCATGTCCTCTGTCTCGAGGACTGATATTATGTAATAGGTACTTTGAATTACCAGTGCGACTGGATCTGTGAAGGGCATTTCAATAAAACAAAACTAAACTCGTTTTAAACATTTACGATATGGCTATTTCGAATACGTCTTTAAGTTACATTAGTTTAAATATTTTACAAGCAGATCATAACATATCACAGAGTACGCGCAACAATTCACAATATGCGAAAATAAAGTACCGTATGCTAGGGTCATTTGTTTCATAAATGAGCTAATAATAACTTTTAAAATTGCTATAAATTATTAATCGTAAACTGGTTTTTAATCGACTAAAAAGAAGAATGTTATAAAAGTTGTTTAGGTACTAGTGTGTTTGTATGATGTGTGATTCAAAATTACAATGCTGTTTTTTATTTGCATCTCTCCGATATTTTAAAACAGCTGGTGGAAATCGAAATAGCTATTTTGGAAGGGATCTCGGCCATTATTGCAGCTCGAAACATTCGTTTCAAATCTGTCATTTGATGTTTGATATGCACAGGAATCTTAGAGAGTTTTTGTTTCGGTGGTCCAATTTTAATGCCCACTGTTCTCTTTTCCGATGAGTATGTCCATTTAAGACCTGCTTCACCAAGTCCTGTTAAATGGGGTACAAAAATATATTTAAATCTATTGCAATATCGGTTTAAAACTAGTTTTCTTCATTGTTGCATATTTATAAGTTATCATTACCTATATGTATTACCTACTAGCTGCTCGCTCACCGATAAAAATGTAAAATACATAGGTACCTTCATTAGTTAATTAAATTCAGACTGCGTCATTTAGCAAATAATTAATTTACATAATGAGATCAAAGTATACGTCTTATTTATTATCTGTCATGTTTAATTTCGTTATATCAAAGCTATTATAGTAAGTATTGGTTTAAAAGTCAAAATGGTGCTTACTACTGCTTACATTAGTGGGGATTCATTACGGGATTGTATGAGTTAAGACGTTTTTACCAATGTTAATTATTTATAGATATACTTTCGTTTAAACTAAACGGAAATAAAAATAATGTGCTTTTGTCTATGAAGTAGCTTGAGATCAAAATGGCAACAGATATAATTTTAAAGATATAACTTATCGCCAATAACGGAGCAGCAATATTGACATACTCGTAGACTTGTTTTACATAAATTATGAATACAATACCTATGTAAATTATGTGCAATTCAGGTACACAATCGTATCTTAATACGTTAAATTTAATAACATCAAATAAAGGTAAAATCTATTGAATAACCTACGAAAGTATCGTGAACGTTCAGAACATCTATAAAATTATGTTTAAAATACAAACCCCATTAATAATAATCACTCACTTTATCGGCTAGATAAAAGTATGTCCGCCTCTTTTGATTACTGACTGAGAAAAGGACAGAGACTAATTATAGAGAGTTATCGAGCCGATATACTCAGTGACCGATTTACTCTAGGGTTAAGTTAAAAAATTTACTCTAGGGCCTATACCACCATCGGCAGACACGTAATGTCATACACAGGAGTTTCGATGGCGGATATAAGACAAGAAAATATCAGTCATAAAGCTTCGCAAAGATTATCTGTCGATTGTGAACTTGGCCTTGAGCTTTACAATTTTTATGATATAAAATTATGTTCCACACCTTTTATATAATAAATGATATAAAATTATGTTCCACACCTTTTATATAATAAAAGGTGTGGAACATAATTTTATATCATAAAAATTGTAAAGCTCAAGGCCAAGTTCACAATCGACAGATAATCTTTGCGAAGCTTTATGACTGATATTTTCTTGTCTTATATCCGCCATCGAAACTCCTGTGTATGACATTACGTGTCTGCCGATGGTGGTATAGGCCCTAGAGTAAATTTTATAACATTGATATGGGTGGGTCTAAAACTAAACAATTGTCTAAATATATTTTCTAAAGCGGATTATATCGATCTAAATGAATATGTTAGTGAACATATCAGCTGTTTTATGTTGATATGTTTAGCCATATCCATTTCAATCCATTTTAACAAGCGTAATACTGACTTTTTGTACTTGCAACAATTTTGTACCATTGTAGACTGCCATCACGTCACTTCCAATGTTTCTATACATACTTTAGTTTTTACTTACATTGATTTCATTGACAAACTTTAAGCCTTAATAATTGAATCCTTTCCAATACACATAGCTGCCTTGAAATAAATTTTCATTCTTGTCTATCTAATTACAATTGAAATTAGTAACAGAAATCTATCCTGGAAATGATAGACGACAAAATGCGATATATTCCAAAGGTCAATCAAAAGTACGATTAAGAAAAGCTGCCTCTAATTTCTACTTATGTTACTCCTACAGATATATGTGATTTTGCAGTCCAAGATCAAACAAATAAACTCACCGACTCATATATGCTATTCTAGGTTATCTATGTTAAGTTTCATCGAAATCGGTTGAGCCGTTACGGCGTGATTGAACCAGAAACCTCGTAAAAAACTTCTAATGTATGGTAGCAAAGCTACCATTTGCTACCATACATTAGAAGTTTTTGACGAGGTTTTGACGAGGTTTCTGACATGGTGCACTGTTGATGACATAGGTAAGTTAAATTCACAGACCATGAACTGTAAATCAATAACAATCAGTATTTTGGAACCAAATCACATTTCTGGCAGATCTTAATTAATCATCCATAACTTAAAACTTGATGAATGTAAAATAAGTTCGAGTTTAATTCTGGAACTAAGGTTATCTTTGGAATTTACGAATTTGACTACAAAACTTTGGGTCATCTTATTGCACCGCATATTCGCATATGTCATGTGCGCCGGTACATTCAACACTAGGCCTGTGCGTGGAGTCCCAAATCCCCGGTCCGCATCGCTGGCACATCCCGGCCAGGGTGCAGGGGATCCTGACTAGTTGACGGAACTGATGGAGGAGACCTCGAGCCTTGCGGAGGATCAGGCGGCCGTCCATGTACATTGCTGGAAAGAGAGATAAGGAGGGGTCAGCAAGATATTAAGACCTTCGAGTATTATTATCAGTCAAGCCTACAATTATATTTCATGGGGTTCATAAAATTTGGAAGTAACTAAACACAGATTTGAGTACAACAATCTTCATTTATATCTTCAGGTATCTGGAGTAATGTCAATAATTATATTTTATGAGTATACAAGGTGCCTGATAAGTAATATGTAGTAGGTATACTGAAAGGGGCTTATTCTAGGAACAAAAACAAATAAAAAAATAATTAAAATCTTTTATCATATTTTTTCCCCATCTTTTTGATATAAGCTGTTTTTGGTATTATTATCTTCTTTATAACTATTAAAGTTATAAAGAAGATAAGAGAAGTTTGACACCAAGACTGCTACCTAAAACAGTAACTGAATAATCGAGTTTCAACTGACTTGAGTGGGGAACAGTTGATTGTAGCATAAAGTTTTATCAATGAAATACTAAATACTAATACTGAGACCCATATAAAAGTATCTCACCTAAAGAACTAAAATGCAGAAGCATCTCATCAGTGTTAAGATCCTGAGCGATGACGTCATCCTGGTACACAGCAATGATGGCCAAGCATAGGAACAAGTGGAAATAGTCCGTCTGGTAATTCGCCCAACAGGCTTCCCACATTCTCAGCGCAACCGCCTCGGTGAACTCTCGCTTGAAACAACTGAAAGAGGAAAATATGTTAAAATCCTTACAAAAACAATAAACACCACATCATCATCTCCCTGCCCTTATCCCACTTCATGTAGAGTCGACGAATATGTTTTTATCTGCTGCTCACTCCTTCCGTTTACTCCTATCTTACTCATGTCGTCTTTCACACAATCCATCCATATTTTATTTGGTGTACCTTTTCCCTTAAATCCTTCCACATTGATATTTACCACTCATCTTAGCGTGGTGCTTATAGCTTATATATAAGCACCACGCTAAACTATTGCTCCTCTACTTCTCGGTCACTTCAAACTTCCTCTTATGTACTCATTCCGTATCTTATCCATTCTATTCACTCCACACATCTTTAAAATAATAAACACCGAAGCTAGTAAAAGTTTTAGACGAATCTAAAAACTGGGCCCATCAAAGTACACTAAGCCTTCTCCCTATTTCAAGCTTTACTTACGCCTAAATACTGAAACATCACTTAAGAGAATACAAAAATTATAATAAATTGTGGAGTGGGCGGAGTGAAGAAAGTGACAGCGCTATGTACTGTAATTGAATGCGGAAAGAGATAGCAAGCGTTAGAAGGCGCTCGAAAGTAATCGACGTAAGCGAAATATAAGAAAATATCGATTATCTCAAAAACTATCTATTTTTTTTTTAAAGTGTCTTGGATTTAGGTACCCAATGCTATTGTCTAACATAATATTTTTAAAAAAGTTGCTTTTGTTAGATAGTCTCAAGAGTATTTTCGAAAAAACTGTTGCAGAGGACCCAACTTTAAAAAATAAATCTATCGAGAAAAGTTTTACCAATCGCGTTTCTGTCTTGGATTTACGTAAATAAAATGCTCAAGTTATCTTTGTCATAAAAATCAAAACTTTGCGTTTTGCGGTTATTGAGAAAAAACGATTCAAAAATCATAAAATAATTAAACCCTCACCTTAACCACTTATATATATAAGTGACGTTTCAGTACCGGGCGTTAGCTCTATATAATAATATGACTTTCCCTGTGACATTACTGTCACTCACCCTTCGGATTATTATAGGTACATTTTATTATTGTATGACGCGCTGAATATCAACCACTCTAATCATATCGATTTTGATAAATTGTAGGTATCTATCTAGTATCATGCTGCATTGTATTCTACTTACAGAAGTATCCAACGATGACAGAACAGTAGCTCCATAGCATCTACATGTTTTTCTAAATGCTTATAGAAATGTGGTAGCATAAGTCGTATTAGCTCTCGAAGATAACTCTGAAACAAATCCCAATTTATTACTACATATACAATTTGTGAGGATGTTTGGATGTTTGTGGTTCAATCACGCCGTAACGGCTCAACCGATTTCGATGAGACTTGGAATAGATAGAATTCTTTACCTAGAATAGCATATAGGTTACTCTTTAAATAGGTACCACGCGAGCGAAGCAAGGGCCGCAAGCTAGTAGATTTATATACGATTTCGTATCAATAACCTTTTGAACCCATTTTAAATCACATTTCGTTTCAACAAGCCCACTACTCTGAAATGATAACGTGATTTTTTTTAATAACATATATAGCGCGCGGTTCCGATTCTGCTAATTCAAATTCGAATGTACCATGCCGCGCCGATGACACTTCCGTTTCCCCGACGCGCCGCGATTCTGGGACTACTAGCGGCATCGCGCGGCGAGGGAGAAAAACGAGACTCCCCGCGCGATTCCGCGACTGAACGCGTCTCGACAAGTTACATTTAGTGGTAGTTGATTTTTATTGTTCTGATGTCTGACTTTTTATGTAAAGAATTGTACGTTTTTGTGTCTATTATACGTGTAAAGTGCTCGTGGGTGTTTTTTTTACTTAGTCTGCAGTCCTGAGTATTCAGCCAGCCGGGCAACGTTAAACATACAGTCATGGTCACATTCTTGGATTCCCTAGGAGAACATCTCAGAACAAGTATTTGTAGATCATGCAAATGTTTGTCCCGCAGCGGGAATCGGACCCGCACCCTTGCGTCTCAGACGGACGTTCGCGCCACCGAGATCGTGTGGGTTTTCAGAAATCTTACAAGATTATTATCCATGTCGTTGTCTGTGGGCGTGCAGACGAATATCGTCCTCTGCATGAGCCCCACGAAACACCAGAACGCCTCCGCTTCACATTTAATTTCGCACAGGACCGGCGCCAAAAGGTCACTCATTCCTTGCGTATATCTGAAAATAAAAACTCGTTATTACGTAATTGCACCATATACCTACAAGGTAATTCATAAATGTATGCTATCCCGGCTTATCCTTATCTACACCTATCATCATCATCTTCATACCCTTATCCCACATTATGTGGGGTCGGCACATTATTCTTCTTCCATTACCCTCTATCAGTCGTCATCTCAGCATTCACTCCTTTCTTACCCACAATTCACATCCACTTTCACTCAGTCCATCCATATTTTGTTTGGCCTACCTCTTCTACCTCACTCTTCTCGTCATATAACATTCTTCCCTCCTCATCACAATCATGACATGACCATACCAATTAGGCAATAAATAAAGATTGGTCGTAGAACAATCTTTATTGGTCGTAGAACAATCTTTATTTATTGCCAAATTGGCATTTTTCATTGAAAAACTGTGTAAAAATCTGCTGTTTTAGGGTCAAATCAATTAAAACTCAATGAATTAGCCGTATTAGGTAGCAATTTCGATGCCGAATTTCTCGTCCGTTTTGTAAATATGAAAATAAAAATACAGCTAATTTGACAAAGTTTGGGAATCAAATCGGGAAGAAAATATGTTTTTTTTAGCTAATATTCTTTCTTTTTGTTGATAGAATAACCCCCTTTCAGGATTGTATACCTATCTACATGTTATGAATCACCTTGTAGTATTATTGAAACTAGAATATAACTATAAATTAGAGCTTTCCTGCATAATAATAGGTAACTACGCTTCATTTGGCGTACAACCTTTACAATCGTACTGCCTGCCTTGTGTCACTGCGTACGTCTCATTTATGAAGCTCTTATTTAGATAATAATATAAGTTTTTTAATCAACATACCCGAGAACAGGATTGTACACCGCATAATTCAATAGAATATTCTTCATTATCTCTACATTATAATTATTTTCGCCAGCGAAATACGGGTTGCCTCTGTCAGTCCGAACTACGTCCTTTTCTATCACGCATTGTACATTTTTCCAGAACAGTGCGTGTTGTTCCGGAGACATCTTCTCAACTCTTCTTATAGTGATCTCCTCGTATTCTCTCGCCCTCATCTGAAGGATTATCTCTCGTTCGTCGTACGTCGAATTATATGGATAGCAGTGTAGTAAAAATGGCCATACTTCTCTGCGCAGCTCCTTATCCAAACCTCCGAAGAAAACGCACTTTCTCAAAAACAAATCGTCTTCTATAACTCCTTTCCCATTCTGAACTTTCTCGTAGAAGAATTCTGGAGTTATATTCGAGACTTTCCCTTCTTCGGGATGCTGTTCGGATTTTTGTACTTCTGGTCGGCAAACCATGAAATGGCGGTATGGTAGGTTCGGCTCTTCGGAACCTGTAAGTCCACAAGCTACTTAAGTAATTCGGGAATTGTTCCCGATTGTTGCTGGGTATTTATACTACACTATATTTTAGGCAACTAACCAGGAGTGAGTTTGATGTTGTGCAACAGGGAATGCCATCTGTGCAAGACCTGCGCCAGGTGGTCCAGACCTCCGTGGTGGAAGTGCAGGATCTTGTACTGCGACTCCCGGGACGCGACCACCAGCTGCCCGCAGGTGCAGTTGTCGTCATTGAAGAATAACCGGAGGGAGCGCATCTGACTCAGGTCTACTGAGAACCTGGAAAAAATATTCTGCATAAAATTCACATGTTAATCAGATACAGACTGCAGATAAGTAGGTGTACGCGGGAGTCAGATGACAGTATTTATCGTCAAATAGCTCTGATAACTTCGCCGTCTATTGTTGGTGAAAGAGGCCCTTAGTCCATTAGCACTCATTAGCTAAATGACCGATGAACCCACGACATTGTGAAAGGAGTCGTTTCATTCTGGGCCTGGTCCATGTACACTACATAGGAAAATTAGGAAAAAATAGGAGATTACAAGAAAAATACAGTTTCATTAATTTGAAGACAAATGCGATGGTACAAGACAAGTTCTTCTGGTAAGTTTTTGACTATGTGAACACTATTTGAAGGCCGCCATGTTGGTTTATAATTGACGTTTGACATGACATTGACATATTTTTCATGTCATGTTGTTAGATTTGATGTTTTTGTGTGTACGTCAGGGCATCGAGTATCTTCCTTCTTCATGAGTCATCTACACCTCGACTCTACCATCTTGGTTTAGGAGGTGCGGGTAAGAATCGAACGGCGCGTTCTTTGCTCTGGCGTCAACTTCGGGAACTGCTGCTTCCGAGTCACTGGGTGCTGCCCTGTGAGTGCCAGCCTCTCAGTGGCATTACGTTGGCCGATTTCTGCTACGGCTACGGTGGCTTCTTCGCAGACTTCGTCACTCAGTCTTCGCTATGCGAAGACTCTGGTGACACCAGGAGTGCTCTGGGAAGTGGACGCCAGGGAGTTTGGTGGTCAGGGGGTCGCGTGTGCAGTGGCGCCAGTGCGTTAAGATGTAGGTGACAGCAGTTGTCGGCGCGGTCGTACATTCGACGCGCCAACTTGGTCACGAATTCCTTAACGCTGGGCATTTGCACGTCACGGGCGATAACGTCGTTCCTGACGTAGCGGCCAGCTCCTGTTCAGACTCGGAGAGCGATATTCTGCTGGGCTTGGATCCTCTGCTGGTTGGTGGCAGAGCAAAGTGCATACCACGCTGGAGACGCATACGTGAGCCGCGAGCGGACGTAGGACTTGTAGACCCCCGTCATCGTCCTCAGCGGCAGTTTCGAAGCTAGGACAGGTCGGAGCACTGCCCGGGCGGTGAGCGTGTTTCGTATGGCTCTCTCCACCTGGGCGTTCATGGTCTACGACCTGTCTATGTCGACACCGAGGTAGCGGACGGAGGTTTGCCACTCTATAGGCTGCCCCCTTAGTTGGAGCGGTGCTAGCACGGTGCGGTGACCAGAAGCGCGGCCGTCTTGCCGACGTTTACGGCCATGCGCCACTTCTCGAGCCACGCTGGTAGGAGGTTCAGTAGTTGTTGCATTTGGCGGGAGGCTGAAGTGTGAAGTGAGGCTGTGTAGAGTGCGTAGAGAGCCGGCGAAAGACAGCTGCCTTGAGGGACTCCGGCGGTGATGGGTCGAGAGTATCTTCCTTCAGTGATGATAGATGTGATGACGCCGCTGGCGCCAGCGCGGCGCCGTCACGATCAAGCTAAATCTTCTGTAGTTACGAGTCTTCTGTAGTTCTTATATGACGTACGATCAGACGTAGACATTTCAGAAAATAACTTAAACTAACGCGACTAAGTATTTTACATTACACTTCGCTTTGTGGAGTGTAAGGATGCGTTAGATGAATGGATGTTAAACAACACAGTATTTAGACAAAACAACGAAGCTAAACAAAAACATGTCAACAGATAAATGTAGGTTGATGATAATCTAACCATAAAGTTTATTAGAGGTGAGCCCAAAATTGTGTCATCTCATCCAAAAAACTACAAGCAATAGAAGATTTAGGCAAAAATAATGTAATTGTTTCCGAAAAGGTATCACATCAAGTGGTGGATAACAAACTAAAAAAAAAAAAAATAAACAAATTTAAATACAAATATACTATACAAATAAAACAACTCAGGGAATTAAAAAAAAAAAAAATAAATAAAATAAAAAAAAAAAAAAAAATCAATAAAACCTTGTATACAAACAAATTTTAAACAAATAAAACAATTATTCATGGCATTTAATTAGAAAACTATAAAATAAAACAATAAAACTTAAAAATACTAAATCACTTTGACAATTGCTTGCCGCTTCCAGTTGCGCTTAACTCATTGTTTACTCATCCAATCTTTGTTTCCAACCTCAGCTCGAGCGAACACGACACGAGAAATGCAAAACTACCCACAAAATACTATTATATATTATTATTATTATTTTTTTTTTGTTTTTGACGAATGCTGTGATTTTACTGTTCATTTTATGTTAGTGTACGATAAGCCCGAACAAAAAGTGTGCACGTTAGATTATAAGTTCTCATGTAAGTGAATTTTATTCTTTATGAGAAATAAACAATCTTAAACCTGAGGTTGTCAAAATGACATAGATAAATGTAAGTGGTCAAAATGACATTTCACGCACGTCCATCCGCCATATTTTTGTAGCGCTGTGTGTTGCTCTCTTTGTCGAAGAAAATCATAATGTACCTTAGAACGAAGTCAATTTAAATAAAATAACCAATTAAATATGTTTACTTTATTGCTTAGCAATATTTTAGAGTAGTGTACACAGTGCAGGCCCAGGCTCCATAGACTGATGAAACGGCTCCAAGTCGATGGATGGAAAAGGCTCAAGACCGTTCGTCATAAAACTCTTTGGGGGTGGCATATGTCCAGCAGTGGACTTCTACAGGCTGATGATGAGCTAAATGACAACAGAACAAAAATATTGCACGCTATAACATGGCAGAATACATTGTTCACAAAATATATAAAATTACATTAACACCTGTACCTATCTACATGTATTTCAAGCAATAAATTTTTACTTTACTTTACTTTAACACCGACTAAAAAACTTACTCTGATCTGTGAAGCTTAATGATTTTTATAGATTTTACAATACAAAAGTATTTTATAGATCTACTAGCTAGCGGCTGCGGCTTCGCTCGCGTGGAACTTTGATAAAAAGCTTGCTTATATAGCATATAAGGTAGGTTTCTAGGTAAAGAACTTTATCTATTTCAAGTTTCATCGTGTGAATCACACGTTGTTTTTTCAACTTTCGCATTATAATATTAGTAGGATGTAGGTATGCATAAGACATCTGTGAGCACGGACCATTCTGTGTTCACTTTTGGAAGACGCTTCAAATTCGTTTATCCCACCTCTGAAACACCTTATCTAAGAAGTAGGTACCTAGGTACTTCTATAGAATTAAGATCGACATCACTTATTCTAACTGGCGGCTATATGATTCGACGTAAATTCAATAGTTTCAATAAATATACCTTATAATGAATGTATTATTAACGCATCGGGTGGTCTCAATAATGAAGGTACCTATGGATCGCGCGCTCGGTAGAAGGCTGAACTAATGACATTCTTGCATTCTCAGGGGCGTGATGAAATTCAGGGTCATAGGTTATGGGTCCCGGGGAACGAGAATTATGACGATAAATTACCAAATTCATTATTTATGTGCTGGATTATAATATGATTTTGTACGGCATTAACAAGTTTTCTCATTATCAACTCTCTCGACATAGTAGAACGATAACTTTGTGCTGACTATCGTCTACCCGCGTGGTGGGTAACCTTAGAGCCTACTTTTTATACGGTTAGGTAGATACCTAGCCTTATAAAAAGTAGCCTCTAAGGTTTTCCAAGCTGTTTATACCTACATGCCAAATTTAATTCCAATCCGTTTAGTCACTAAACGGAACGGACACAACCACTAAACCTTAGTGGTTGCAGCGCGAAGAGTAACAAACATCTGCACACCCTAACATCCACTCATCTTCACATTTATTAGTACCTATAATGGGAAGTGGGATTAACGGCAGCGCATCAAACGCTGTGTTAAAAGTTAGGTAATTACAAGATAAGCTATCGTAGACAGCCCTAGCGATGGATATAAATATTATTGATTTCACATTAAATGTTTTCGTTGATAACATCGCTACTGTTGCTTGATGTCTACAATTTATCCACGTAGATCTTTGGCATAGTTTGAGTTGAGACGAACTACAGATGTAGTTATGTCCCTTCTACCCTTGTTGAAGACGAAAGCTCGTGAAGAAACTCAGGCAAACGTTTATGTGGGCTTCTTATCAACGTCATAACGTAATCACTAATCATCTTTATTAGGTATATTTGTGCATCCTCCGAAAGGGTAGGTACCTAATTATGATAAATGTCAAATAAGGATTTCAGCCTAAGGACCTCCACAGCTGAACATAGGCCTCCCCCATAGATTTTCAGAAACAATCATTTGAGGGGATCTGCCCATACTCGCCACGCTGGGCATGGCTGGGCTGGGTTGGCGAGCGCAGATAACTTTGTAGCTTTTTCCCTTAGTCTCCCCTTACGACATCCACGGGTAGAAATGGAGAGGTAGATATATTCTTCAGCCGGGACCACGGCCAGCGTATTTAATAGCCAAGCACAAGTTGGAGCAAAAAAGGCATAAACTGACCTTCGACATTTCATAGGCGTTTTTCTCTGCGGCACCGGCGAACTGTGCACGCTATCCGGAAACACCAAGTTATGCTTCAGCGCCAGAAACTCTGGCGTACTCATCCAGTTCGGATTGCCTTCATCGCACGAGCTCATCGATAGAGATCTGATGAACCTCTCTCCAGATACTGAATCTGGAGTCAAATCTACGTTCTCTATAGTGGGATTAGCAATGGTTATATTGACCGACGTCATCGATTGAGACCTCACATGTTTATCGTTTATAAACACCTCGTCCTTATCAAAAGATTCACTGCCGAAGACGTTGTCCTTATTAGAATCAACAGATTTCACTGTCGGCTTCGAGCTGGTAGACAGTTCCGTCGTATCGTTGGTGTACGACTGAATGCTCTGCTTATCAGAATTCGAAGTGAGGCTAGTCGTTTCTGAGGAATCGGAAAACGCAGTATCGTTGTTAGTGTCTTTCTTCTTCGAAACGTTTCGCGATTTTGTTATTTCCTTAGGTTTGATTGCGCATCCTAATTCGTCGCTCGGACTAGTTTCAACTGCTGAAGGACACCTTCGCAGCGTGGAATTAGGGATCCAATTCAGAAACAGCGTCGGTCGTTTAGCGTTATTGTGCTGGTCGGTGAACACTTTCGTCGTGACGGTCAAATAGCCCGGGTGATGAATTATATCGAGTTCATGGCGAGCAACAGTCGGTGGATGCACACAAACGTTGTTCTTGCAAAATAGGATCTCGTTGTCCACGTAATCGAGGGGTTCCTCTTGGTCGTCGAACTCGAGGCCGAGGAAGTAGCTCGAGGCTCGCTTTATAAGTTCTGGCAGTGGCATGATCTCTACATGAAATATTCACATTATTTAGTTAGAACCAGCAGACTGTTATCACTAGCAGCGTTGCGACGACAGCCTCATTCAAGCGCTGTCCCGTGAGTACTACGCGCGCGCATGTAAACACCCACACAGCCAAGTATGTTGATAACGCGGTATTGATCCGGCCGGACTAGAATAGCATCGCGTCTTCAACTAACGTCATAGCAGTTCGCCAAACTACATAACGCTCCTAAACGCTTCATTACGCGGTAAATGGACAATCGATTGAACCTAACTACTTATATTTACCTGTTTGTAGTACCCAGGTACCAATAAGTTTTCAATAGGTAGGTGGGTAAAGGCCCGTATTAATAAACCGCTTTCAAGTATGAGAGCCTACCCTTCAAGACCCATTATTTTGCCCCAACTTGTATAGCAAAAGGCTAGGAAAGAATCTTGCCGTGTAACTAGGTAGATACAACTGAAGTTTTTGGTTTCCAACCTATGGGCATCGTTATGGTGTTGAGAACCTTGCGCAAGAGCAATAGTGACTCATGGAGATACGTACTACTAACTACATTGGAGAGCCCTCTAATTGGAATAGCGCATAGGTACCAGCCTAGGTTAGCACTTACATACAGCAAAATTTCTAATAGATTATTTTTGCTTGGAGGTAGGTTGCACATTATGCCGGCTTCCTAACTGATTTCTGATCCTTATTTAGGAAGTGTAAATACATTCAGGAAGGTTGGTTTTATGCATAGGTAGGTAATTATTAAGTTTCCTGATAAATATGAAAGAATATAGGAAGCGTGATTAACGTGTAAGTAGTATAAGGAGATATGTAAGTAGGTAGGTAGGTACATACAATGGGATCAAGCTGCATAGATGGGATGGGATTATAACGGAATCATCTTTGGAGAAGTTATGGCGATAACTAGAATGATTCGGCTAAAAAGTAACTATCGAAGTATGTATAGAATTATGTGGTTCTGTGGCTATTTTATGGATACCGCCAGATTACTGCGTAAAACGAAACGTAACCAAACGTTTTCAAATGAACCGCAAGATGGCGTTTCCGCTGCTTATTTTATTGACGCATGCGCCACACATTGCAATCAGCTGTCAGAAAGAATTATCACGTAAAAAACAAAATTATTTGTGTCTTTTAGATAATTCCCGTCAATATGGCGGGGCAAAATCCAGGTTCGCCGACTGACTTTCAGTATTTTTACGAGGATGAAGTGTATAAAATCAACAATCGCGGGCAAGTGGTCTACGGCCTCGTCCTCGAGAACTACGAAGCTAACTCGAGCGATCAGGAGAGCGACGCTGAAACTCCCATTCAGAAAGGTGAAATTCGAGTTGTATGGCACCCTTCAGGCACCGAACGAGTGATATCCGAGAAATCTGTAAGTATAACCCATAGTCCATTGTCTTGTCCACAAGCCGACAAAGCTGACCCTCAGTATACCATGTTTGGGATCATGCCTGGTAGTAGGAATTTATTAGGTATTCTTCTAGGATATTCCAACACCTCAGCCTTGGGAGTTAGAATAGAACATTCTTGAATAATTCATTGCTTTTTATTCTTAGCTGAGGGTAAATCAATAGCCCCAAGATAATTCATCTTTGGAAATTGTTATGTACCCTCAAGTTGTCTGGAACAAGTTAGGCATGCTTTAATTTTATAACTGTAATAAGGTTAGCCTAGATATTTATCAATTTATTATGATCTATAGAACTTTTACAGTTCTTTTTTAATAACTAGACACCATAACAGGCAAATATAGTTTCCTATAGGCTTGTTATTTCTGGGTCAGTAGAGGAATTGCTCCAAACTAGCTCAATCATTCTAGTTCGGATATGCAGGCAGTACTATTAGTACTGCATGTCATCTCATTCATTAACTCATATTCATATTCTTCTAGATCATTGTTCTCATTCAATTGTTCCTATATCGAAGACCAAATAATATTGTTTGTCATCTGACAGACTAATCAACAAAATGAACTAATAGGGATAGCGGAACGAACTTGTTTATCATGATTATTCTGTTTAAATTTTACTAGTACTAGAGTACTAGAATGGAACTAGAATGGTTTAAGGAATAGTTTGTTCTAGTTCAGTGGTGTGAATAAAGTCCTAGTACATCATTCATGTACTACACATACTAGGTTCCACCTACAAAATTTTATTTATTGTTTCGTCAAACTTTGCACTTGTTAGACTAGTATAGTATTAAGTTATCTGTGACTATGGTAACATTTCAAATAGAACAATGGTGGGACTGTTTAGCTAGGATGTTTTTAAATAAATTAAAGTAACACCCAACATCACATACCTATGTCCTAGCCCTGCTAGGATCCCCTGTGTATCCCACAGGAACTATTGGTACTATGGTACCACAACACAAAGAACATGAAGATCTATTGATTCTTCTAGTATTGCAACCACTTGCGTATCAGACTTGCCAGTCACTGCACCAAGAAGAATTTAAGAATTTGCAGTTGTATATACGATTGATTTAAAATCAATAGCGAATGCGAATTCAGTATAAATTGACATCAATTCTGTAAACAAATCAACGCCATGCAATATAAGGTCATCAGGTTAAGTTTAGGTAGTTTTGTTTACAAACATTTCACATCGTATTTGGATGTACACCCACACTGACATTATTGTTTTCTTTACTGATCTTTAAGGACGGATATGCATGGAGTTAATTATCCCTTCACAGATATAAAGCAGAGTAGCAGCTATTTAAGAATCAATGCAAGAGTTGTCCACTTTTCTCTTCACAGGTGGGACTCGCCGACCGTTCCCTGATGCCGGGTGACGTGGTCCGCCGCCTCATCGCTGGAAAGGATACCCAGCGTGGTTACTGCCGCGACATCGTCATGAAGGCCGCGCTACAAGTTGTGGGCTCCAAGCATGTTATTCCGACGGTGGCTAGCGAGAGACTGCAGCCTTTAGAAGAGTTTACGCCCGACCTGGCGGTCTGTCTCGACTCTTGGGTCGGAACTTCCAAGGTACCTATCTATTTGGAATGGACATTAAGGCTGTTAAGATGTCATGTTAATTTTTACTTCAGGTGCTTAGGTTTCTCTCTTGTCTGGAACAGTTCTACAAGGTGATTCATAAAATGTATGCTATCCCGATTTGGCCTTATTCAACATCCAATTGTCAATATAGTTTGTTCTACAACTTTTAGAAATTCAAAATTTCTCATTGAAGAAACTCTGTTTTGGGGTCAAATCTGTACAAGCTCGATTATTAAATAAAAAATATTACTTGAGCTTAGGTAGTAATTGTGATGTCGAACCAAAAACAAATAGTAATTGAAATTGACCCCCCTTCAAGATGGTGTACATAATTATAAATCACCTTGTATTTTCATTTAAAATCTTATTTTAAATAATATAATAAAATAACCTATATGCATGTGTTCTAATAAAATATAACTATGCCTGCCTGTCTCTTATCTATCTACTTGTATTATCAATAATATTATGCAAATACATAAATACTAAACTGACTAATACATTTCTCATTGCATGTAAGTAGGTAGATCCTGAGGTTATCACTTAGTTGAATGGCTTGTCGAGCCTTTAATAAAGTATCATAAAAGATCCCCAAGATTAAAATTTCCAGCAAATGGATGGGCAAGGCAACCAACCCCACATTCATGGAACAACCCTAAAGCCCCAACTGACATTTAAAGGAGTGGGGCTGGTTGAGGTAAGGTTAGCCGGGGGGCTTGCACAAACCCCTGACCCTGCGGGATGTTAGTGCAGGTTCCCCCCTGTTAGAATGAGGCCATTAATTTTCAAGCGGCTCTTTTGACTGATACTGTTTTCAGGCGGTGCATAGCAAACTTCGTTTGGTATCGTCTGATGGCTCTCGGCTTGAATACCCCGACCTAGACTCGTGCCCTCTCGAAGATTACTCGATGCGTCGCCGTCGCTCGACGCCCTACCAGTCCTCGGAGTTCTACCCAGGACAAGTGGTGTACGGGCCGCTGGGATCGCTGGAAAATGCCAACTGGCTGAATGTTACTAAGGAAATGAAAGCAGCCAGAAAACACAAGATGCATGATCATAAGGTAGACTGTTTGACCTAAATCTGTGTACAAGGTGATTCATAATTTATATGCTATCCCGAAAGGGGTTTATTTTACACTCAATTGGCAATAAACTTTGTTTTAGGACTATTGGAAATTCGAAATTTTTCATTGAAAAAATTCTATGCAAAATCAGCTGGGGTCAAATCAGTTTTAACTCAATAAACCAGCTGTTTTAGTTTGCAATTGATGTTGAATTTCTCGTTTTTTTTTAACTATTTATAAAGATGATAAAATTACAGAAACTGCAAATTTCAGATAAACAGGAGGGAAATTAAGTGCCTTTTTATTTGCTAATTTTCTTTTTGTTGAAAGAATAACTCCCTTGCTTTATGGTATACATGATATGAATCACCTTGTATTCTAACTGGCACTCCAAGTTTAGTCAGTCCTTAGTAAGAGGAGGGTCTGCCTCTCTAGTTTACAAGTGGTAACACTTGTTGTGAGTAATTGTGTAGTGATACAACATTTACTATGGCTACATACTTTTGAAATAAAACATAAAACGAGACTGTATTAATAAAATATTTTTGTTATTTCAGTTTACTGTGGAATCTGTTATCACGGAAAGTGTGAGCGTCCATTGGCAATGCCGAGCTCTCAGCACGGCTAACCCTGAGAACAATGCTACCCAACAACCCAAGTTCCTGGTCGAAGGTTCGTTTCACTAAAACAAAAATAAATAACACCCAACAGTCACATACCAGTGGGTACAGTGGGTACCAGAAACTACGAGTACCATGGTACCACAACACCCAGACCAGAAACAAATATTTGCAGATCATGCAAACATTTGTCCCGCAGCGGTACTCTAACACGCTCCCTCAGAAGGGCACTAAACATCTAAATACTTCGGGCATATTAATGCACTAAGATCCTATTTTCTAATCGTCTTTGTTCTACAAATCCAGTAAATTCTGGATGAAGGATATAGGTACCTTTGCTAGCTCAAACACTGAATTCGTACAAGTTTCGCGTCGGTAATTTCTGACAATGGTTGTTCTCATTTGTATCGGCTGGTCGCCGACCGACGAACATGTTTTGCGTCATGAGTTGATCTCATACGGGCTACAAAATATGGACCTATACGCGCACATTCAAAAGAGCCACTTGCAATAATAATAATAACACACATCAGTCACATAAGTCCTGACTCCACAGTAGAATTACCTGTCTTGGGTAGTAACCTGCAATAAATATTTGCTGATCATGCAAAATATCGTCGCTTCTTTTGACATCTTATTGCGCCTGTTACTATTATTTATTACTGTTAAATCTTTTGACATTGTTTAAAATGAAATAATAATAGGCTATAGTTGAACTTACTCTAACACATTTGCATGCTAATTTTAGTAAAACATTGAATCTAAATATTATTAACATCTACACCTACATTGTTTTTAAGCAAATAAACAATCTTTATCTTTCTTGCTTTGATTGAACTCACGCATATGGCGTCTAAACTGCATACCGCATAAGAACGACAAAAAAATCCGAATGGATTTCCATACATTTCCACGCCTATTTGATAGCTACTCAGTGGAGTAATTACGTAACTTCGTTGCAATAACTTTAAAGCAGTTTCTATTTTAAATCGATAAATATTTGCGGGCTGTGCGATGTACCTATTCATAGGATAATCGCAAAGCCGCCGAACGATGGACTTAGCAGTAAAACCTATAATAGGTACAAAGCTGCCATTTTTTAACGGTTTCTGATAAAAAATGATTACAACAAAGTTACATAGTTGGCTAACAGATCCCTGAGAAAATCTAGTTCCTAGAAATGAACTTAAAATATTTTTTTCAGGTGATGAACTAAAAAATTTAAAGCTTCTTAATGTGTTCGAGCCGTGCACACTGCAGGTTGGTGATAGGAACTTCCTCGTGATCGGACCAGAAGACACGTTCATCAGCAAGAAGCAGTGGAGAAAAGATCAGAGTATGTATCATCTTCACTTTGAAAATCTCTCACATCTAGAATCAATCCAAACTAATGTTATCAAGTAACTCTGTCTGTCTGTTACGTTTTCACCGATTTTGATGAAATTTGGTATTGACATAGCTTTAACCCTTTAAAGGACTGGGTATTTTTTATCCGGTCGGGTACCTCGCGACCGCCGCGGGCATCCACTAGTGTGTTATAAAATTATAACTATTAAATTTAAGAGCTTAGCTCTTGTCCATATACTGATGCAATTTCCTCCATTCTGATATTTCCAATGTGAGCTCTTTTACCTCCTTATACAAAACTAGCTTGCGCCCGCCTACGTACTAGTAGCCTACAGGTTAAGAGCTCTGTCTGTTCCAAGTTTCATTAAACTCGGTTAAGCCGTTACGGCATGGTTGAATAACAAACATCCAAACATCAAATCATCCTCACAAAGTTTCGCATTTATAATATTAGTAGGAAGTAGGATGACGTCAATCTTCTCTGTTATCTGGCTCATGTAACTTATCATTGGGCTTCCTGCACATCGTTTTCCTTCTACCTTACGGTTCCTAAAATAACAATGTTTGCAGGTAAAATCTACAGAACCCTGCGCAAAGAAACGCGGCCAACGAAGAAGTCTTCTAAAACTGAGACCAACACAGAACGACTGCCATCGCGTCCTAAGAAACGGGCCTCATCACATCGCAAATGGAAAATTGCCGAAGTATGCAAATCAACAAAACTACTACATCTTTTTCGGTCGCCCTGTCATCAATATCTAGCTGGAATTATGGTGGTCCTAAAAATTAGCCTGTGATAGATACAAGAACCAGTGTGATGAAAGGAGTATACAGACAGGCTCCAGGAATTACAAAACGTTTAGTTTTTGCGCTTACTTAATATAGTGCATGTATTTTTGATCAGTCATCGCTGTCACCATAATATTGTATTGTCAACATCGGACAATCGGAACCGTGTCAAAACTAACTTTCAAGATTTCACCTAACTAAACAAATAAATAGACAATGCAAGCTAAATCATCATCAACAACCTGTAGAAGTCCACTGATGGACATAGGCCTCCCCCAAAGAGTTCCACAACGAACGGTCTTGAGCCTTTTCCATCCACCGACTTCTCGCAACCTTTACAATGTCGCCTAATTTTAATAATAACACAAATTTTCAGAAAGATACAATGGAAGTGGATCCTTCAGACGACAAAATGGAGAACCTGGTCGATGTGCTCGCAGAGGTGGCCAACTGTCCCTCCATCAAGATCGAGCCTATGGGCGACGGCTCCGGCCAGGGCAGCCAGGACGATACCGCTAACGAGGAGAAAAACGACTCTGGAATAAGGTAACTCTATTAGTTTTATGATAAAATAGCACGGTCTTCATTTTAGGAAGGACCAGGAGACCAGTAAGAAGTCCACTGATGAACTAAGCCACACTGGGCACGTGAGTTGGCGAACCCAATTAGAGCTATCGTTGTTAAAATACGGGCCGCTGCTGCCCATCCCCTAGCTTTTTTCCCATGGGCGCCTTTATCGACTTCCATTGCTAGGTAGATACGGAGGGACCTATTCTTCAGCCGGGGCCACCACGGACTATAAAGAACAGTAGAGTTTGAGAAAAACGATAAGTTTATGCGGTGACGTAAGTTGACAATCTCAAAGATTTATCGTTCAGATTATTGTAAAATATCGCATTTGAATGGTAATCAAGGGTAATGGTAGTCTAGTCACTGACCAATCACGGCCTCTCACAGTGGTAGTGCGACTTTTTGACTTCCATACAATTGTGCAAGAGAGAGCGGCCTATGCTAAGCCACTGTGTCATTTTGTGATTTCAGCCATATCTAAAAGTACATAAGGTTGAGTTTCAATTGACTAACTTATTAGTCGCTTCGCTGCTACTGTTCCGTCGGCGCTGACCTTAAATGTATATCTTATATTCTCAGCCCTGAGCCGACCCGTGAGCATTCCCTTCTCAACGGCGATATCAGGTCGGAATTGGCGAACGACGATGATTCAGACAACTGGGAGAATACTAGCAGCGATGGTAGTGATACAGACAGGTAAGTGCCTTTAATACTTTCTATATTGTTTAGCTCTCTATCGAAATCAAAATTCATTTACGCCCGAATACTGAAACGCTTCTCAACTCATCCACTTAGGTAAAGGCTACTTATTTCTGAGGGACGATTAGATTTAAGTGGAATACTCAACCGCCACTTAGTACTTTTGAGACCGCGATTAGCTGAGCATGCTCTCAATTATTGTCTTATAGCTGTCAAACGTTAACCAGCGTTTCTGAATACAGAAACGCTGATTAACGTTTGACGGAATACCGTTTTGATGTTAGTGGTCATTTGAGTGGGACTTAAATTTGACAGGCTTAAAATTTAAGTGGTGATCTAATTGATGTTTGAGGAAACGATTCTGAACGATAACGGCGTCTCAAATAATTGAGACCATCTCATTTTTTTATACAACTGAGGTAACTGAGGTGGCAAACAAGCATACGGTAAGCGGTTACCGTAGCCTATGAGCGCTTGAAATACCAGAGGCATCACGCACGAGTTGTCGACCCCGAACCCCCTCCGAGAGCTCCGGCAACCTTACTCACCGCAGGAACATAACACTATTTGAAACAAATAATGTTAATGCGATCTTCTGTGTGGCGGAGGTACCCAGGCGGGCTGCTCCTATTTAGAGAGAGAAAATCTCACTGTGCCCTAACTCCTTCAAAAAGTGGCGTTTCAGTATTCGGGCTTTAGTTGTGTGCACTAAAGGTACAACCCGGGCGAATTAACATGACACCTGGCTCGGAAGTCGATACTTCCCCGCGTTACCGCTTTCCATAAGAAAATCCCTCTCACTTTAAATGAAGAGTTATCATAGGTCGTTCATTTGTCTTGGTTGCATTTATGTATTTTATACTATCTATAAATAAATATATATGTATATATCATTATATATTATATATTTGTATGTATGCTGTTTGTTTATAGTATTCAACTTTATGATAAGTTACACAGTTGCTTAAAGTGTTTCCATTATTTATGTTTTTAAGTCCACCCCGACCAATCTTCCTCTAATTTTATATTAACTCCATCCAAAGGTTGTCTGGAAGAAATATTTTATATTTTTCAATTTGTAAGGTGTACAATAAAGCATTTTCATTCATTCATTCATTCATTCATTCCCCGCTACACCGCGCGGCGCCCCGCCGTTGCCTTGCGAGGGTAGTAGCGAGCGATAGCATTACAGATACCGTATGTTGTATGTAACATTGTTGTGTTGCGCAGCGGTGCGACGTGGTCGTCGCGCTGCTCGTCGGTGGCGTCGACGCGCGGCAAGCGGTCGCCGCAGCTGGCGGTGCGGCTGCTGCGCGGCAAGCGGCTGAAGCGCGCCGTGCGCCGCGCGCCGCCCGCGCCGCCGCCGCGCCTCGGCGACCGCGTCGTCGTCGAGACGCTGCACACGCAGAGCGTCGCCAACGTCGTCTGGCAGGTACTGCCCAACATTCTGTTGCTGCATCCTATTAATATTAAAAATGAATAATTAAAAAAAAAACACAGATTTGTAATATATAATTAGGCTTAGTTAATAATAATAGAAGTAGACGAGATAAAAAAGCTAGCAGGCCATAATTGAAAAAATGAAGCTCATGATAGAGATAAATGGAAAGGACTAGAGGAGGCCTTTACCCAATGAGGGGTCTTTACCAAACTTAAGATTAAATTACCCTAGTTATAAAATGAGTCAATCAATCAAGAAAAGTTATAATATTTGTTAAAGACTATTAAATGGCTTCATAATAATATTAATAATAGAACAGAACCGCCACCAGGCGAAGCCCAATGACCCAGGGGTAGCAACCAAGTAGAAGCCAGGGCAAAGTAGTTTACGAGGCCCTTACCTATCTTCCATTAAAAGGGAGAAAGAAGACTGTGTGTGTTATAAATGAGATATAATATAAAAAAAAGTACGTAGTGAGGTATAGTTTTAAGTCCAGGATGCACCACCCTCAAAGGAGACACCAAGTTACCCAGGGGCAACCGCCCCCGGAGTTGATGCTAGGGCAAAGTTTTAAACCTTACCTCTCTTCCCTACAAGGGAGAAAGACTAGGTTAAGTAGTATAAATGCGAAAGTTTGTGACGATGTTTGGAGGTTTATATGTTTGGATGTTTGATATTCAATCACGCCGTAACGGTTAAACCGATTTCGTTGAAACTTGGAATATAATTATGTAGTTCTATCCTAGAATAGCATATAGGCTACTTTTATGTATACCACGCGAGCGTAGCCGCGGGCGGAAGCTAGTTAAGAATAGACCGCCATCTAATTTTAGATTATGTGTGAGAACTTTATCTATTCAAAGTTTCAACGAAATCGGTTGAGCCGTTGCGGTGTAAACAACGAACATCCTCACAAACTTTGGCATTTATAATATAAGTAGGTAAATTATTATAATTTATGGTTGCACCAAAAACTACACCCAGTTTTCGTTTCCCTCATTTTCCGAAACATTTGGCTTTGTCCCATATTAAATCGCCTTCCCTGAGCTGGGATATAAATAATAAATAAATATTCCGGACATATAACACACTCACAACTGATCCCAAACTAGGCATAGCCTGTACTATGGGTACCAGAGACTGATATACGTAACAGATTAATATTTAACACCCAGACACATAACAAACATCTGTGTTAATCACACAAATGTTTGTCCAGTGCGGGAATTGAACCCGCGACCTCTAGCATAGAAGGCAGATTTACTACCAACTGAGCAATGAGGCCAAATACTTTTTCGTCTTACATGTTCGAATTCTAGCTAGTCAAGCTCCGCACCATAACCTGTGACAAGTTGTTTTGCACCAATTTTATCTATGTGGATCGCTTAGCTCCCCTGATTTATCATTACTACCATACTGAAACGAATAAACTCTTGCAGGACGGCACCATAGAACTGGGCATTCCGTCCACCCAGCTGTACCCGATCCACCATCTCGACGGACAGGAGTGCTTCCCTGGCGACTTTGTCGTCAGCGGGGCCGCTAATGTTGAAGATAATCTACAGGTTTGTCATGCTTTAAAAAAACACTTATATTACTTATCTTGTACCTTGTAGCGACGAAGCAATCAGGGGCCGAAAGAATAAGGCTGTTATGTTTGACAGAGATTTCACATACAAACTTAATGGTGATAGATAATCTTGCTCTGAATAAAATTGACAATACTTTCAGCTCAAACACAGAGAGTATGGAGTGGTCCAGAAAGTAGATCACCACGGGCGCACCGCCATCGTCCATTGGTACCGCACCTACACCAGCACTGAGGAGCCTGTGTGAGTATACATTATCAAATGTTTTTATTAGCGATACTAAGTAACGGACCGGCATATAACCCACCTTAGATGCGGCTCTCGTAGAATTGCAATGCTTCCATCACCCTAAGACATTTGTTGGTGAAACTCATGTGCCTGTAATTTTACCGACTACAATAGCCGTCAAACTGGAAGACAGCATTGCAAATAACTTATATCGGTCTTGGCCTGGACCGCACTTTGATGTTTATAGTTTGATTTTATAAAATTACACCTTTGTTGGTTGGTGGCGCTAGTTCTGCCTTGAAATATATTCAAGGGTCATATTATGACCTCTTTATTTCCATTCAAATGCAAGCGCGTCAGCGCTATTTTACACAATTAGAATCATACATCTTTGAGAAGTTAGTTATCTTAAGTTTGCCTTAAGTCATCGCCTAAACAAAATCGCAAAGTTGATGGGACGCAGGCATGTCGCTCTAAGTTTAAGACGTGTCCCAAATGACTCTATATAACATAGAGGCTAACCAATCTCTTTACACAAACAAAATCATAAGTTTACGCTTAGTTTCATCTCTGAACCATAGCCTAAGAGACTGTCTCTCACCATGGTGAGCCAGACCCTTATACCTACGAGCCACTTCCTTCATAATCTCAGATCAATGCGCCAATATCTGACAGGGCCTCAAATGCTGAACGAGAGCGAAATGAGCGTATACGACTCTGAATATAACATAGAGGCTAAGTATTTACATAGACAAAAGCATAATTTTACGCTTAGTTTCATCTCTGAACCTTAGCCTAAGAGACTGTCCCTCACCATGGTGAGCCAGACCCTTATACCTACGAGCCACTTCCTTCATAATCTCACACCAGTGCGCCAATATCCGACAGGCCTCAAATGCTGAGCGAGAGCGAAATGAGCGTATACGACCTGAAAGACCATCCCGACTTCCAGTACCGGCCGGGCACCGTCGTCATTCGCGTCGCCAACTTCACTGGGGAGGACTCTCATTGTACTGCTGGACAGGTATGATACTTTTTCATCCCATTTATTCGAAAAGGACGACTTGGTTCGCCTTTAAGTGCACCCAAAGGTGGTGTTTTCTATAAGAAACTTTTAGCGGGCGGGAATGAGTTTTCCAGCCCGCTCCGCTTTATAAGTGCGCCGGAATGTTTTTTGCCGCGCACTTTTTGAATTTGGAACATCTTAGTTTTCAGCGGCAAAGAAATCGAACACAAATATTGTTTGAATAGACTGGCTGGTACGACGGCCCATAGTCGCGGCGCCGCCAGCTGAATAAAAAAAATGAATAAATTATGAGGCGCCTTTAATTTTCTCATAGTGGGTGATGAAAAGTAGAGTGTACCACTCGGGCGCAAAAATATTTTAGGCTCGGGTGACGTACTTTGAATCCCTCGCCGTAAAAATATATATATTTTTTTAATTTAATTTATTTATTTCGGTTGTTCACCATAATTGTTAGTACATTTATCTACCTATAAACTATGTTAGTAACCATAAAAACAGATTTCAAATTATTCATGTCACATCAGAAAACATTCAACAAATTATTATTGAAAAATAAAATAAATTTACTTAATATTGAAAATTCTCTAAGATTTTGCTCCCTTATCTACTATTACTATACTATACTATCTACTATTTCGCTGAATAGTTGTTTTTTTTTTTCAATTAAAATTGGCGAATTTCCAGAAGTCGTAGAACAAACTTATTGCTTACTTGGTGTAAAATAAGCCCCTTTTTAAGTAAACAGTTTGCCGCCTTTGTCAAAAAAGCTTCGTGTCTGTTACTAGCTTACGACTTTGGAAGGTTTCGTTGGAGGTTCGAGCGTCACGCTATTGCAAAGTTTCCTATATGTGAGCATAATGATAAATTGGTGTTGTTCACAGGTCATAGACAACTTCCCGACTGGCCGAGTGAAGGTGTGGTGGGTCGACGGACACATGAGTATGTGCTGGCCACAGGATCTTTATAAGGTAAGTCTCTTTCCAGGGTACAAAAAGTTGGGTAAAAAAGTTAATTGGTCTATGAGTATAAATATGATACTGTCAGTTAAGGGCCTATGCACAGGACGTTTCCACAAACGCGCTGTTGTCGCGCGTTTTTTACACATAAACGTGTGCAAAGGTACACAGTTTGCCGACTGCATCGCGTTTGCTGTTTTGCGTCTTAGTAGCGATCGATGCGCGTCGACAGCGCGTTTTAAAAACGTCTTATTGCGCACTGCCTTATTGTATCTTCCAGTATCTCAAACGGTGAAGGAAAACGTCGTGAGAAAACCGGCATGTCCTAGAACCTACAAATTCGAAGACATGTGACATGTGCACAAAAGGAGCCTCCAAGAGGCGCACTTTAATCCATCCATTCATTCACCGACGGTCATAGGCCCATATCAGGGCCACCATACCTCAACCTGGTCACTGACCTTATACTGGATGACCAAGAAAGAATCAGCGACACGACAAGCAAGCATCCTGAAACATATAGCGAACTATTATGCATGGTGTGGAAACTCTCTCAGAGGACAAAATCTATTTTTGTTATTAACTTAATCTTAAACTTACCAACACTTGGATCATTGTTGTCTGTTTAAAAATCTTTATTATTATGAATGCTTAATTTGTTCAGGTTGGAGAGTACGATTCAGAGGAAGGTGATCTGTGGGCGTCTGATGCGTCGGGGTCGGAGGACTCGTGGGAGACGCAGAGCTCGGTGCACGAGGGCGAGCCTCGAACTCCGGACCAGCAGATCAGCGTCAACATCTGCCCGCACGCCGTGCGCGCGCCGCCGCAACCCGACTCCGCTATAGGTAACTGCAACAGTCTAAAAACGAAGCGTTGGGTAAACTGCGCAAGCACCACGCACATTTTGCTGTAGTGAGTATTTCATACGTGACACGTACTACGACGTTAGAGGTGGAATTTCGAAAGTATGTATAAACAAATAATCAAAATTTAGTTGAACTATCAAATCGTCATTATAAATATGAGTCGTTGCAATAGTTCAACTAATCCAGTTACTATAATAGTACATTATGGTATAAGTGTGTTATGTTGGTGATTTCCGCAGAGCCGAGGACGCTTATCATCAATACACACGTGTATCATACGAAGTTTTTCAACACACTTGAGAATAAAATAATACTAAAAATAACTGTAAAAACGAGTTGTGATTTTTTTTCGCAATCGCGGGAAAAATTAGTCTGTTTTCCTATGCGCGCGCAACTTACAATGGCGATCGGCCCATTATTTTTCTGTGACTCGTTCACTGAAATAAATAATTTGTATTTGTTTATATAGATAACTAGCGTACGCCCGCGGCTTTGCTCGCGTGGTATCTTGATAAAAAGGGGCAATTTTGAAAAACCCTTCAATACGTATTTCATTATCTGACTTTATGAGTATTTGTACCAAGTTTCAGATAAATCTCTCCATGCGTTAAGATTCTCCCATACAAACTTTTACATCTCATTACACCTTTTCAAGGGGTAGTTTTGAAAATCAAAAAATACAGATTCTCCTTGTTTCTATCATTAATTTTAGTTAGTTTCAAATCTGTAGGTTCAAGGAATACGATTTTTCATACAAACGCTTTAACCCCTTTTCACCCTCTTAGGAGTTGATATTTTGAAAATCCCTCCTTAGTGGGCGTGTTTGGCATAGAAGGCAGCTACTGTCCAAATTTCAGCTTTATAGCTTCAGCGGTTTGGGCTGTGCGTTGATCGTTGAATCAGGCCTTGTTCTTTTATATATACAGATAAAATCTCAATTTTATTATCGATTGACTAATTGTTAGTTTACTGCATGAAAAATGTTTCCAGGCTTCAAAGTGACAACAACAACGTACAGCTCGTTCCCGGAAGTGCGCACGGAGGTGCTGGTGATGCCGGCGACGACGGCCGACGGGCCGCCGCCCGTGCCGCGGCTGCTGGAGCCGAGGGTCGCGGCGCACATCGAGCGCGGCCGGCTCGCCATGCGCCGCCTCGAGGAGATGTTCGCGAAGCACCCCGTGCTGCAGAGCCAAGAGGTATTTTTTTTTATATACAACTGATGTGGCTAACGAGCATACGTCCCACCTGTCGGTAAGATAAAGATAAAAGAGACGTTTAATCAATATATGAAGCCTGGGCCTACACTGTGTACACTACTCTAAAATATGGCTAAGCAATAAAGTAAACGTATTTAATTGGTTATTTTATGTAAATTGACTTCGTTCTAAGGTACATTAAGATTTTCTTCGACAAAGAGAGCAACACACGGTGCTACAAAAATATGGCGAATGGACGTGCGTGAAATGTCATTTTGACAACCTACATTTATCTGACAAAACAAAAACATCAAATCAAACAACATGACATGAAAAATATGTCAATGTCATGTCAAACGCCAATTATAAACCAACATGGCGGCCTTCAAATAGTGTTCACATAGTAAAAAACTTACCAGAAGAACTATTCTTGTACCATCGCATTTGTCTTAAAATTAATGAAATTGTATTTTTCTTGTAATCTCCTATTTTTCCAAATTTTTCTATGTAGTGTACATGGACCAGGCCCAGAATGAAATGGCTCCTTTATTTTGGTAACAAACTTCACTTAAGCCGATGTACATCAGGTTTTGTATAAAATGTGATCCTTGGACCTGGTTGGAAAACATAGGTACCTACCCAAACTAGGAGATCCTGTAAGATGGTAAGCAGTGACCGTAGCCTATGAGCGCTTGCAATACCATATGCATCACGCACTCCCCCCTAAACAGCTCTGGCAGCCTTACTGCAGGAACACACCACTATTTGAAACAAATAATGTTATTTTGCTGCTATCTTCTGTAAGGCGGAGGTACCTCCCAGGCAGGCTGCTCCAATTTACAACGAGAAAATCTCGCTATGCCCTACCTTCTCCAATTACCACATCTCATCCCGCATTCATCATCATCATGCACTGTGCAAAGGAGCCTAAGAGGTGCACATTAAAACTTTCACTACACTGATTGTCATAGGCCTTTTTCAGGGCCACCATGCATTTAAGCATCTCTTCTGTTTTCTGTAATACAAAAGTATCTTGAAATCAGCCATAAGCCATCAAGTGCATAAATGCCTACTTCAAAGCCATCAAGCCATCAGGATCACCGGGGGACCACTAGAGCTTTGTAGATGGCTTTAATTTTTAACTAATCTAAATAATGACCGAAAATTATCTTTTAGATTATGCGCAAGCTGCTCAACTTGTACAAGGATTGTCGGTTTCTGGACAAACTGATGGGGACTACTTATTTCCATGAGGATCACTTCTTGGTGAGTTCGATTTTTTTTATACAACTAAAGTGCATACAATGTTCATCATCATCATTTCAGCCGTAGTAGGTCCACAGCTGCACGTAGTTCATAGATTAGTTAGCGCTACTGACTTTGTACGGCCTGCACCCAATCAATGATTTGAGGGGATTTGCCCATACTCGCCACGCTGGGCATGCGGGTTGAACGAACGCAGATAAAGCTATTGATGATAGGGATCGCTGCTGCCCATTTCCAAGTTTTTTTAGTAGTCCTTAGTCGTCTCTTGCGACATCCACGGGTAGTAATGGAGGGGCCTATTCTTCTACCACGGCCCATCTACAACAGGCATAGCTTCATCTAGTTTCTAAGTGATCCTAGTGATTTTATTGAGATAAACGCTTTTTGACTTTGACTTGACTTATTTTCTATGAATAGTTAGCGCATGAAAATACATGGGTGTCGAATAAATAATAATTTTCAACACACCTGCTCATAAAGTGGCTCTAATTTCACCGCAATTAGGCATATAATGATACCTACAATCAAACTGACTTTTTCATTGCTATTATTCACAAACGTGTATTGTATATAGTATTTTATAGGTTGAGTCGCTTTGTTCTTAAAAAAGTCTCGATACAAAAAAGATAGTGCGCAAAAGTAAAAAAAAACTCATTCTTCTAGTCTATGGCCGATCGCCATTGTAAGATGCGCGCGCATAGGAAAACTGTCTAATTTTTACCGCCATTGCGAAAAAAATTCACAACTCCATTTTACAGTTATTTTATTCTCAAGAGTGTTGAAAAATGGCGTATGATACACGTGTGTATTAATGATTACCGTCCTCGGCTCTCTTAAGACCTCAATAACGCCTCAGCGGTAATCACCAACATAACACACTTATACCATAATGTATACCTCATTAGATATATATATATACCTCATTAGACCTATTTACATAATTAGATACCTACCTACTACTATTACTTTACCTAGTTAATAAGATTGTTCATTTTATAAGTGTATTTACAGACCACAGAAAAGAGGGGACTCTTCTAACACAGGTTATTACAACTTAACAGAAGAGTTCCCAACCCAATTTATTTGTTTACCCTGTAATGAGAATAAAAAGATTTTTTTTTTGTTTTTTTTATAATGTACTATAATCTATCTCCCCAGGGTTTGCTGGAGCGCGTGCGCGAGCGCGGCGCGTCCACGCCGTGCGCGGGCGAGCGGCGCGTGCACGAGCAGCTCGCGCGCCTGTTCACGCCGGACGAGCCGCCCACGGACCCACTCGCACTCGATGCCAAGGAGGAGGAGCCGCGCGCCGAGGACCAAATTCCCGTCGCAGCCGCCTCTCAAGATCCCATCGAGGCAAGTATTTACAGCTAACTAGTGCCTGTTCATCTGAAGAACCGCCCACGCAGTAACTCACCCTAGATAGAGGAGGAACTGCGTTCGGAGGACGAACCGCCCGTCGCAGCCGCCTCTCAAGATCCCGACGAGGCAAGTATTTATAGCTAACTAGTGCCTGTTCATCTGAAAAACCGCCCACACAGTAACTCACCCTAGATAGAGGAGGAACCGCGTTAGAAGGACCAACCGCTCGTCGCAGCCGCCTCTCAAGATCCCAACGAGGCAAGTATTTATAGCTAACAAGTGCCTGTTCATCTGAAGAACCGCCCACGCAGTAACTCACCCTAGATAGAGGAGGAACCGCGTTCGAAGGACCAACCGCTCGTCGCAGCCGCCTCTCAAGATCCCAATGAGGCAAGTATGAGCACTAGTGTCTGCATCTGACGAGCCGCCCATGGACCCAACTCACTCTTGATGCCAAGGAGGAGGAACCACGCGCGGAGGACCAACTGCCCATCGCAGCCGCCTCTCAAGATCCCAACGAGGCAAGTATGAGCACTAGTATAGCTAACTAGTGCCTGTGCATCTTACGAGCCACCCACCGAGCCACTCGCATTCGATGCCAAGGAGGAGGAATCGCGTTCCAACTAGTGTCTGCATCTAAAGAACCGCACACGCAGCCACTCACCCTCGATAGAGGAAGAACCGCGTTCGAAGGACCAACCGCTCGTCGCAGCCGCCTCTCAAGATCCCAACGAGGCAAGTATGAGCACTAGTGTCTGCATCTGACGAGCCGGCCATGGACCCAACTCACTCTTGATGCCAAGGAGGAGGAACCACGCGCGGAGGACCACCTGCCCATCGCAGCCGCCTCTCAAGATCCCACCGAGGCAAGTATGACCACTAGTTATCCGACGCCAAAAACGGAAGATGTTATAAATTCTGTGACTTAATTTTTTTAAATGTTTGTACACCAATTACTCCGTAACGAATGGACCGATTTTAATGGTTTTCAACGATATCGGATTGGTAGATTTTCAACGATATCGGAGTAGCACATTGAGTTATTCTTCTCGCATCAGAAATCAATAATTTACCTTTGTTTTTCTGCTAAATCACATACGTTTATATCATAAATTTGCCACAAAGTGAGAACAACAAAGAACTGTGTTTGTTTATAAAATAAAATTACAGATTATTATCTCAGTCAGTCAAAAATAATGTCACATGACCATTGAATTCACTTTTCATCACTCACGTGTGACAATTGAGACAAACTCAAAAACATTACGCCTCTGATGTGGAAAATACGACTGGAAATTCTTCAAACATATTTATTTTGGTACGGCGCCGCGTCCCAGCTGGTTTTTAGGACCCCTCCGTGTCTGAATTTCTCCTTAACAGATTTTTTCCTCGGTTTTCAATAATGAACAGTATTTCAAGAAGATATTTTGTATAACTCAGCCGCTAGTTGGTAACAATAAATTATGTTATATTTATAGATTGACAAGTTTATGAGCGAGTTCTTCATAAGCGTAGGCGGCACACAAATCAGCCCGAACAATGTTTTGGACTTTGCAATGGCGGAATATGAAAAGGAAGAAGCTAGTGAGTATATTATTTTAACAAACAGCTTAGGACTCAATATGCTCCAACACGATTATTAGTAAAGTTTAAAAGAATAATTTAAAATGAAATATGAAGCCGTGGTTTCTTGCCTGTATCTTCTAGGCTTGGTCGCAAAGAACAGGCGTAAACATTACTAGATTTATATCGATTCTAGCCAAACTTCTTACCTGGCAGCACTATATTAGTCTGGTAAGTATTTTGCGGCCGTGGTGGCCCCGGCTGAAGAATAGGTCCCTCCATATCTACCTATCCGCGGATGTCGTAAGAGGCGACTAAGGAAAAAAGCTAGGGGATGGGTCCCTCATTTTTTAACAACGATAGCTCTAACTGCGCTCGCCAACCCGCATGCCCAGCGTGGTGAGTATGGGTAAATCCCCCCACATGATAAGGAATTTACTCTGTCTGTGGGGGAGGCCATGTTCAGCAGTGGAAGTCGTACGGCTGAAATGATGATGATGAAGTATTTTGTACTAAATTAAACAGAAGAATTTAAGATATAGTCGAAGAAAGGGGCACCCTAGTCTTGCTTGGAACAATCGCGGCTGAATAGTAATAATTTGTGAAATTGCCAGTTGCCCGGCCAGTGACGTTCCAGCCAGTCGACGTGGACGGCAACTCTGGCAACGTGTGCTATAAACTCTGCGGGCTGATCCACACGCAACTCGTCAAAGCGCACGCTGAAATCAGCCGGTATGTATTTAAATAACTTAGATAGAAAATCCTATATGCACATAAAAAAAACAAAGGCGAACGCAATGCCAAAAGGCATTATTGGGGAAGGACTGCCACCTTGATTATATATTCTGCCGTCAAGAAACAATGCGTGCATATTTGAAGTCTGTGAGATAACAGCCATACGAGACTTACCCACACATGGCTCAGGGTTCGGCCACGCGCGCGTTTTGCCTCTGGTTATTGCAAGGTACGGCTACGGTAACCCCATTCCACCTGAGTGCAAGTTAGGTGCATGCCACCTAAATTGTATAAATTTTCCAAGGTGAATATCTTCCAGATTTGTTTTGATTAATCTAATCTGATCTGAGCAAGCACTAACTGAGAGCAAAATATGATTTTAAATTACTTCTATCGTGGCGAAGGTTGCCTAGACATTCTTAATAAATAAATAAATATTCCGGACATAATATCACACACGGTCAACTGATCCCAAACTAGGCATAGCCTGTACTATGGGTACCAGAGACTGATATACATAATAGATATATAATATATTTAACACCCAGACACAGAACAAACATCTGTGTTAGTCACAAATGTTTGTCCAGTGCGGGAATCTAACCCGCGACCTCTATCGCAGAAGGCAGAGTTACTACCAACTGAGCTATCAGGCCTGCCTAATCGATCGGCTAAGCTGAACAAAATTACTCGCGGTCATTAAATGCATGGGTGACCGCTAGTGGCATTAACAGCTGTGCTTGGGAAGGCACGTTAAGATGTCAGTCCCGGCTATATAACTTGGAGGAGGTGTTTAGCCATGGAGATTAGGCCACGGAGGTATTTGCGTGGCCTAATCGCTTCGTCACCGGATTTGAGCAGCCCACACGAGCTTGTCTAGTTGTACGAATGACAATTTATCCATAAAACGTGTGTGGTAACTAGTATAATATCCCGTAAGGGGCTTATTCAATAAACATAAAAATAACATCAACAACTTCCGATCTCAAAATCACTTTGGTATTTTTATCAGTACGTGAAGTTCGACATGGACCTAAACAGCTGAATTATCATGTGATTTTTAACTAATTTGACCCCAATACAATATAATGTTTTTCAGTGAAAAATTTCGAAATTGCAAAAGTTTTATGGAGATAGTACCTACACATGTACTATCAATACAAGGTGATTAATAATCAACTGTATCGATAATCCCACCCTCTTATTCATAAATACTCCCTAACTTTATCGGCTCGTTTACTTGCTTGCTTTTCGTGCCACTGATCCGGTCTTAGTCATCCTGTATTAGGTCTGTGACCAGGTTGAGGTTTGGTGGCCTTTAAAAGCCTATGACCGTCTGTGTATTGAATCAGTGCAGTGAAAGGATTAAAGTGCGCCTTTTGCACTGTAATCCTTTCACTAAAGGACAAAGCGAGAGTTATAGAACCGATAAATTTAGCGACTGATTATGAATAAGACGATCAGTCTGGAGTATTCTATGTATTTCTTCTAGTTTATTTTATTGTTCTATAAGACGTATTTATGTCCCACAAAAAAATTAGAGTACAGCGGCAAAGTAGAAAATATTAATTTTTATTATGTGTACCATTTGTACTTTTTATTTCAATTTTTCCAGTCATGATTACTTTATTTATGTATAATTTTTGTTTATTTGCTATGCATTCATACATAGTGGGAAATAAACTGAAAATCAGGGGGGAGACCAATCACAGGCCATAGGTAGCGAAGATCCCAATGAATGTAAGGAATTGATATTTGTTTAAGTACCGCTGTCAATGTCAGATCCATTTTTAAAGTGTTCTAGGAATCGCTTACTCTTGACTAGTCTGAGAAAATCCTTTTGAAGTAAACTATCAATTTGTACCTTTACTTGTATGAAATAAAGACTAATTTGTTCCGCAGGCGAAGGCCGATGGAGCTTGCCGTATTCCTCAACAATGTTATGCAAGTGAGGCATACGTTTGAAGGGAACATGCCATATCACTTCTCAGTGTGAGCCGCATTTTATATTATTTTATACTAACCATTCTTTCCATTTAATGTATCATTTTCATTTATTTTATGGAATGCATCTGTACATGATTATCGTTTATTAGATACACAAATACTCATTTTTTCATGTATTTTCTTTTAACTAATTTATTAATCATGATACTTAATTGTTTTTTTGTGACGATGTTTAGATGTTTGTATGTTTGTTATTAAATCACGCTGTAACGACTCAACCGATTGCGTTGAAACTTTGAATATAAGAGTTATTTACTTCAAAAAGATAAACAATCCTTATAGTTTTACCATCTTTTACTGTCACATAATAAGAAACAGTGACCGGGATAATTTTAAACAATGCTTAAATTTAACTTGCATTTTTAAGTAGAGGTGTTGTGTTGTTTTAATTCTTTGGATAATCATCCTATCCTACTAATATTATAAATGCGGAAGTTTGTGAGGATGTTTAGATGTTTGTTGTTCAATCACGCCCTAACGGCACAACCGATTTAGTTGAAACTTGGAATAGAAAAAACTCTTTACCTAGAATAGTATATAGGCTACTTTTAATGTAAGTACCACAATAGCGAAGCCGCGGGCGGAAGCCAGTGTACTTTAAACCAACAGTCAGGTTTTTTACCAAATTTTTTCGTTTGCACACGGCTAAGTAAGCTTGTCCCAGCCATTTCTTTATAACCTATAATCCTTTTTTAGTAAGCCATTTATTTTATGGATCTGATTAGTGCAATATCTTATCTTTTTTCACGAATATTCTTTTCATTTCTGTTTTATAATACTAACCATGTTTTTAACATCATTTGATTATCACTGCATACAAATCATCTCATCCATTTATATAAAGGCCGGCAAAAACTCAGATGCAAATTAGCTTCTTTTTCTCAGACATTCGAGCTATTAATTGGGATTGCCACATCGTTATTGAATTAACTTACAAACGAAATCACTATTCTATTGAGCGCACGCGCCGATTGCGTTGTGCCACTTGTTTATTAATTTATTAAAATCTTTCATCAAATTTTTCTTTTATATGTTGTGGGCTGGTTATATGAGTACATAAATCAGAGTTTGGTGCAAAGATGCTTTATAAATTATGGATTTGGTTGTTTGGGTATGTTCATTGTATATGCTTGATTTTATGCTTTTTCTGTTAGTTTTCGGTGTAGGTTATTTTTAGTTTTTGTACTAACTTGTGGGTATTGAAATAATTTGTTTGTTAGAAATTAAATAATTAATGACACCACAATTTGATAAGTTGATTAACACTAACATAACATCTCCACTCCCTTAAATATGGCAGTTTCGTAATTCATAGAATGTACATAGTCTACGCGTCGTTGACATGTGGTGCATTGACCTTGATGTCTGATAAATAATAACAACTTGTTTGTACACAAGTTATGTTTCGGTGCCATTATATCTTACTTTAAAATATTTTCATTCTTCTATTTTTGTATAAAAATATATTAATCCTTTCCTCATTTGTTAATTATATTAATCCTTTTCTTGAGTCTCTCTGAAGAGAGAGACTCAAGGTACATCAAGAAATTGTGATTTGTGTAGTTCATTCATATATTCTTATGTGTCCAATGTCCATCAAAAAGTTAGTATCTAATTCAAAATAATCATAGAATATATAATAGAATCAGACAATACGGTAGGTAAGTAAAACAAGGCATTGAACATAAAGACAAAGGTAGGTGAGTCGGTACAAATCTAGATTGCTAATTAGTCCGTGCGTGCGTGAGTCAAAAAGGTCCCATCACAGCTTCATTGCCGCTGTGTAACGGCGCCGGTTTTCACATAGAAACTAATATCAGTATTCTGTATACAGTCAGTACGGGCAACTAGTCGTAAGCCTCGCCACGGAGGGCCAACGCAAGCAAGAAGATGAGCGTAAAAAGGAGGAGGCACAGAGCAATATGGCGGAAGGGCCGAAAGCGATCAGTGTTCCGGACACCGTCGCTACTGGTGTTCCCGCTGACGTTACAATGGAGCCTGCGAGCGAGAGTGGTGAGTCAACGACCTTTCCCATCATCATCATGCTGGTTTGTCGTGTAACTGGTTATTTCTTGGTCTATAGAATAAAAAAGGCTCACTACTTTTATCCCCAATGACAACCTCTCAGATCCCTAGGTGAAAGGGGGGTAGAGAGACACGTCCAATCATTTTACACACTTACATTTAGCAGTTGTGTTTATTCCATACGTATACGCCGCTTATAAGAATACTTACTGGTTGCCTCAAAGTTTTTTCCTTCACCGTTTTGAGTACGTTCTAGAAACATTATCATGGCAGCTTCATTGCCCTTTGTAGTTATGGAAACATTATCATGGCAGCATCATTGCCCTTTCTAGTTATAGAAACATTATTATCATAGCAGCTTCATTGCCCTTTGTAGTTATAGAAACATTATTATCATAGCAGCTTCATTGCCCTTTCTAGTTATGGAAACATTATCATGGCAGCTTTATTGCCCTTTGTAGCTATGGAAACATTATCATGGCAGCATCATTGCCCTTTCTAGTTATAGAAACATTATTATCATAGCAGCTTCATTGCCCTTTGTAGTTATAGAAACATTATTATCATAGCAGCTTCATTGCCCTTTCTAGTTATGGAAACATTATCATGGCAGCTTTATTGCCCTTTGTAGCTATGGAAACATTATCATGGCAGCTTCATTGCCCTTTCTAGTTATAGAAACATTATTAAAATAGCAGATTCATTGCCCTTTGTAGTTATAGAAACATTATTATCATAGCAGCTTCATTGCCCTTTCTAGTTATGGAAACATTATCATGGCAGCTTGATTGCCCTTTGTAGCTATGGAAACATTATCATGGCAGCTTCATTGCCCTTTCTAGTTATAGAAACATTATTAAAATAGCAGATTCATTGCCCTTTCTAGTTATGGAAACATCATGGCAGCTTTATTGCCCTTTGTAGATATGGAAACATTATCATGGTAGCTTCATTGCCCTTTCTAGTTATAGAAACATTATTATCATAGCAGCTTCATTGTCCTTTCTAGTTATGGAAACATTATCATGGCAGCTTTATTGCCCTTTGTAGCTATGGAAACATTATCATGGCAGCTTCATTGCTCTTTCTAGTTATGGAAACATCATGGCAGCTTTATTGCCCTGTGTAGTTATGGAAACATTATCATGGCAACATCATTGTCCTTTCTAGTTATAGAAACATTATTATCATGGCAGCTGCATTGCCCTTTCTAGTTATATAAACATTGTCATGGCAGCTGTATCGCCCTTTCTAGTTCTTGAAACACCCGCGGTCGCGGAAACGGCGCCACTTGCGACGGCTGAGAAGGTGGAAATGGAGGGTGATTCGACGTCTGCGCTCCACGGCTCCGGCATGGAAGGATTCAGCCTCCTGGAGTCTGCACCTCCAGGGCATCGCTTTCGGCTGTCTATGCTGCAACCGTCCGAGCCTAGAACATTCTATTCGGCTGTCAAACGGGAAATTAAGCTGCTCAAGAGTGATTTGCCTTCTGGAGTAAGTTGTTTCAAGTAATATAATAATATAAGTAGTGGAGGAGGTAGGGCATAGCGAGATTTTTCGTTCTAAATTGGAGCAGCCCGCCTGGGGAGGTACCTCCGCCTTACAGAAGATCGCAGCCAAATAACATTATTTGTTTCAAATAGTGTTGTGTTCCTAATTCTAATTCTAATCGGGGGTGGTTAGACCTGCACTGACTTCCCGCTGTGGGGTGTTTTGTGCATTGCCCCCTATGCTAACCCTACCCCAGCCAGCCCAGCTCCTTAAAATAGCGAAGCAGGACTTAGGGTCGTTGTGTTCCTGCGGTGAGTAAGGTTGCCAGAGCTCTTTAGGGGTGGGGGGGGGTTCGGGGTCGGCAACGCGTGCGTGATGCCTCTGGTATTGCAATCGCTCATAGGCTACGGTAACCGCTTACCAACAGGTGGGCCGTACGCTTGTTTGCTACCTTAGTTGTAAAAAAAAAGTGTACTCACCGCAGGAACACAACACTATTTGAAACAAATAATGTTATTTGGCTGCGATCTTCTGTAAGGCGGAGGTACCTCCCCAGGCGGGCTGCTCCAATTTAGAACGAGAAAATCTCGCTATGCCCTACCTCCTCCAAAAATAATTATGGTGTGCAATAAAGCAATTTCTATCTATATATCTTTATTCTCAGGTGTGGGTGCGAGGTTTCGAAGACAGGCTAGATCTACTCTCAGTGATGATCGCGGGGCCCACCAAGACTCCGTACGAAGGCGGCCTGTTCATATTCGACGTGCAACTAGGCGGCGAGTATCCGCGCGCGCCGCCGCTATGCCATTACCACTCTTACTGCTCCGATAGACTCAATCCGAATCTCTATGAAGATGGAAAGGTAAGATTTTCTTTTATAGTGGATATTGCAGTTTGAAACTTTTGTACACTGCCGTCTTATTTGATTTGTTTATCCTGTCCGGACATATCACACACGGCCAAACTGATCCCAAACTAGGCATAGCCTGTACTATGGGTACCAGAGACTGATACATAATAGATAAATATTTAACACCCAGACACAGAACAAACATCTGTGTTAATCACACAAATGTTTGTCCTGTGCGGGAATCGAACCCAAAGGTCCATCCAAAGGTTTTATTTTATTTTTTATTTTTATTTATTCAGGACAACAAACAATTACACTTAAAAATTACATAACAAATCTTATAGAATAGGTGGTTCTTAAAGTATAATCAGCCCCGTTGTCCACAGATTAGGGTATACTTAAAAAGGGCGTTGTGTTAGAGTGTGACATATTTGTAGGTAGGTATTTAAAAGACTACAATGTTTGAAGATAGGCTAACAAAAATATAGTGAGTGATGTGAACACATTATTCACATTATTTTAAGTTTAGGCTTAAGTTGTCTGAAAGAGATCGATTTTAGCGATAAGGCCGCCCACTGTACTTAAAATTTGTTTTCTCCCTATGCTATTATTCTTAGTTTAATGAAGATTTTATCTACCTATGTATGACGACTTCGGGCGACGCAAGGGTTGCATTACAGCAACGGGACAAATTTTTGCAAGATCTGCAAATATTTGTTCTGGGTCTGGGTGTTGTGGTACCATGATACTCGCAGTTTCTGATACCCACGACACAGGGAATCCTAGTGTGGGGTCAGGACTATGTATTGTGACTGTTGGGTGTTATTTATTTATTGTGCCGTGATAAACGCATCCCTCGCAGTTACTAGGCACCGGCTTTCTCAAAGTTGACGTCAAATTGGGTACTGCTATACTTACTGCTAATGGATATTTTTTTTTTAAACAAAATAAATCTCATTTTTTTTGAATGCAGATCTTATTTTTTCGAAATCGAGCCCGTAACTCTTAACATCACTTTTCGATTACTCTCACGGTTTCCGATTTCGCCTAAGTGGCCCTGAAAAAAAACTCAGCCTGTATATGTCGTACTTGAACCAATTTGAATCCACATTTTGTATTCCACTCGCTTAAAATTAACATAGTGCGAGTATGCTAAAGGAGTAGGTTTAAAACTACACTTGGCAATATGCTATTAAGATAAACTGTATTTTCTCTATAATAAGTGAATTTATAAATTGTTTTCAGAATTTTTTTTTATGTTATACGGAGGCAAACAGTCTCTAAAAATACATGATTTGACTGCAGGTGTGCGTATCTCTACTGGGCACGTGGTCGGGCCGCGGCGTGGAGGTGTGGCGCAAGGACAGCTCGCTGCTGCAGGTGATTGTATCACTGCAGGGCCTGATCCTCAACGACGAGCCCTACTTCAATGAGGCAGGCTACGAGAAGCAGAAGGGTGAGTGGCAAAAACTTGGTTCCGTTTTTGGAGGAGGTAGGGCACAGCGAGATTTTCTCGTCCTAAATTGGAGCAGCCCGCCCTGGAAGGTACCTCCGCCTTACAGAAGATAGGTTTAAAGAACTTTTCAACACACTTGCTCATAAAGTGCCTCTTATTTCACCGCAATTTGGCACATAATGATACCTGTAATCAAACTGTGACTTTTTCACTGCTATTATTCACAAGCGTGAATTATTTTATTTTATTGGTTGAGTTGCTTTGTTCTTATAAAAGTTTCGATACAAAAAAGATCTTGCGCAAAAGTAAAAATAAAACTCATTAACGACGCCTCGGCGGTAATCACCAACGTTACACACTTATACCATAATGTACTATTATTCTCATACAAACACAGGGTTTACTTAAAGATCGCAGCCAAATAAGATTATTTGTTTCCCTTCCGTGAGTAAGGTTGCCAGAGCTCTTTAGGGGGAGTTCACTAAGTCCACGTCTTAACAAAGCAACTTATATTTTTAATTACTTTGCTAGTATTTTCCTTCTCCTTGATTGCCCCTTTCGGGAAGTGTCTCATAGATCGACCGTAGTAAAACCAGAGCAGCTAAAAACCCTAGTTCATCATCATCATCAGCCTGATCGTGGACTTCCACTGCTGAACATAGGCCTCCCCCAAAGAGTTCCACGACGAACGGTCTTGAGCCCTTTCCATCCACCGACTTCCCGCAACCTTCACAATGACGTCGGTCCATCGGGTGGGGGGCCTTCCAACACTGCGTCGTCCGGTTCGTGTTCGCTCGAGAACCCTTAACCCTAGTTATATCTGCAAAATCTCATGAAACATTTGTTCCAGGCACGCAACAAGGGAAGGAGAACTCTCGAATGTACAACGAGATGGTCCTTCTAAAGCTCGTGCAGTCCATGACGAAGATGCTGATGAATCCGCCCGAGCCTTTCCGTGAAGAGATCCTCCACCACCTAAAGACAAACGCCGCCAGCCTCTGCCAGCGGCTCGAAGGCCTGGTCCAGCTATCCAACGGGCAGGGGCAAGGCATCACCCCCCCGGAATACCCCCTAATTCCCGCCTCGCGCGGCTTCTGCCTAACCCTCAGCTCGTCTTTGGAATCCTTCCGGAACGCGCTCCGCCGCAACGATATCATAGTCCCCCCTTCAACTTTATAGCCAAGCTTGTAGCGCACATTAGTACGTAGTTTATGCTCGCATTCGCGTTTTACTATGCAATACTTGCCATGGTTCTTGATTGTACGTGTTAGTCACGACTCTGGTCCGTATTCTGAAGCTGCGCTCAAACTGAATCGAGATTGCTTCACTGACGGGTATTCGTGGAAATATGTCATAAAATCGAATCAGTCATTTGAGCGATAATCTTTATTTAGTTCGATTGTATAAGTTTTTCATTGAAAAACTGTCATAAATGTTAGCTTGGGTCACAATTCACGCTTGAGCACAGAATCAGAATACGGGCCACAGTGTCCCGATTCGAGACCACTTTATATTTGATATACCTCTTAAATAAATAAAAAAATGAACTCTTTCCATTAATACACTATTCCTAGTAAATAGCCTTAGTAAATCTATATAAAGCTACAAACTGTTATACTGTGTTATGTTTACTGTGTTAAGCAAATCGAGTGGTCTCAAATCAGGGCTGATTGTAGACAAAAGTGAAAAAAAAAATCGGCAACTAATGCATGTATAAAGCATACGCTGCCGATGTATCATGGCCGCTCTGAAGTTAGCTGTTTGGTGTCGCAATTATTTTAGAAAGGTTAGCAAAATAGGTAAATTAGTTAGGTTAATGTCTTTTTTTATATTTGTGAAGCTAGCCTGAATTGTTTAAGCGGTGCCGATTAACAGCTACACTTAGTGCGGTCTAGTTATATCGACAGTGCCAAGATTCTGCATTAACTCCGATTTATATTTGTTATAAGCGGTTATCGTATTTCTATTATGCACGTTAGTTTGACTGACAAGCCAGAACCTTGGTGAGTATTGTACTTCAAGTATTCAAACCCACACCGGCACGGACAGTCGAGCTAGATCGGTCCTACACGGTCCCAAAACTTATTTAAAAAGATATCGTACATAGTTATATTATTTATTGTGATGTACCTTTTCGATTCTAGAATTTTAGATGTTCGAACCGAGCGATAGTTTTATTTATTGTTATATCGTTTTGTCTTCTCAATAATAAAATTGGATTGTTTAAAAACTACGAGTAACTTCACTGCTTACTATTGTGATAGTCGGACTGTTTTTCATATTGCAAGCCAATATGAATCAACAGAACTCCATTCAGAGTCTATTATTAAAATTCTTAATATAATTTGAGATCTTCTACGAATATTATTGTAATGCTGAAAGTATTATGGAAAGTGTAATACTATTTATTTGAAAGAGTAATACGTACTTCGATTCGATATACAGCTATAGTTAAGTACTTATTTGAATAGTATACTTTTTAAATACGCTGCCGTGCGCTGTAATTCAATTTTTGCTACACTTAATTATAATTAATTAAAATGATAAAGACAGGTAATTTTAGATAATGTCTAGAATGTATTTGTTCCTAATTCCATTATAATTTGATAATAAAAACTTCTATTGTATGTTTAGTATGGTATGTGCGAGTACTATGATCATTATCATCGTTTTATTTTCACTGTGTAACGCCACGTGTATGTAATAAATTCACTAATTTTGTATATTGTTTATATGTGTTTTTTTAAAATGTGGGAAATGTAATTTTTAATTGTATTTGTTTCTATTAATGATGAAAGTACATTCACCGTTTTGTAGAAACTGGCACCAGGAACAATGAATTTAGTGTTTCTTCAGATTAGAAATAAATGTTACCAAAATATTCAGTTAGATTTTCACTTGCGTCTCTTATTATAGTGGAGACACGGTTTGTCTTTCGCGCGTCACAAATTATTTGAAATGAGGTTATTCTATTTTTGTTTAATTTATTTGCATGTATTTTTATTTTATTACCTTCAGTGCTTGTGGAAAATAAAGTAACTCTAGCTTATACATATTTTAAGTATTACATCTATTGTTGTTTCCTATTCAGCTTAGTAAGTTTTATTTCCTCAATGAATACTGTCGTCGTCTATAGCAATATTATGTTCCAGATTATATTCCACAAGTGCTAAGGTTTTATTACCCAGTGAGACATAGCTAGAGATATTTTGTCGAAATTTTAGTGTTATTCTTATAAAACGAACGTTCATTGAAAAAGCTTGAAAACACTTGCTACTTATTGCAAGTAATCGTACGATAGTGGTCCTAACTGAGTAGCATTTTTGGTCTAGGCTGATGCCACATCATGTCAACGATCCGTCCGGTGCAACCGTAAAACTTTTTTTATTGCAAGTTTGTTTCCGTAGCAAATGTATTTGCATCGATACGGATCGGTTAGGTGTGGCACTGCACTAGCGCGCAGATTACGGAGCTGCTACGCGGCTGCACAAATACAATGTAACTTCATGCCAAAGTCAATTGAGCTATGGAAGGCTTCGTCGCTTGTGTACGCGATATAAGAGTGACATGTATTAAGAGGATAAAAATAAATAATTTCTTCAAACCTTATGCTTTGTTTTCATTGTTGGAGGAAACTAACTTTGCTTCCTTGGGATTAGGCCCATCCGCCCCAGAGGCTCGGTCCCGGCACCGGGCCGGATGGCAAAAATAAGTTCCGTTGGTCACGGTGACTTGTTCACCGGGCGGATGACATTATATCGGCCGATGGAACTTATTTATATATATTTAATATAGGGACTAAACCCCCCTTCATAATGACTTACTAACTTTAACGGTTCTTTTAAAAAAATCTGCCTCTTTCTTTTGTTTACTGTTAGAAAAGAACAGAGGGCGAGTTATCGAGTCGATAAAGTTATAAGAAGAGAGTTTGAATTTTTTAAGATTGAATAGGAATAAAATTGTAAGGATAAGGTAGTAAATACTGCATTCTTGAAGTCCGAGTTGGCTGGGGTAACGCACGCTGTCCACAAGTAGAAAATTGGACAAATAGGACTTCCTATCATAAATTGTCTACAACCAACGAAGCCTGTCAAAAAAATATAAAAGTCAGAGATGAGGTTCAAATTAAAGATATAAATATGACAATTAATTTACTGTATAAAAATATTTTGCACTTTTAAAACTAACAAAACTTACATAGTTTGTTTAGAATAAGTAATAAAATGGTTTGTTTTATCACAGTAAAATCGAACACAATTTATAAAGTAAAACCGAACAAGAATAAAAAAGAAAAACGTGGATTCCAAAATTAAAACAACACTTTTTTTCAAAGTTCGAACACGTTCAACTTTTTTTAACATTATCAAATACTTCGGACATCGCTATGGTTTTTTAAATTGCAACTCTTTCTCGAAAAAGTTATAGGTCTCATAGCTCAGTTGGTAGTATCTCTGCTTTCTGCGCTAGAGGTTGCGGGTCCGATTCCATTTGACAAACATTTGTGTGATTAATACAGATGTTTTTCTGTGTCTGGGTGTTAAATATTTATCTATTATGTATATAATTCTCTGGTACCCATAGTACATGCCTAGTTTGGGATCAGTTGACTTGTGTGATATGTCCGGAATATTTAATTTAATTTTAATAGGGTAAAACAAAGATTGCCGAGACGCATACTTTAATCGTAAAACTGTACCTACCTAATCAAAGACAATATACATAGAACAGCCGTAATGTATAAACAAATTGAACACAGTAATAATAACTTGTCAATACTAAGAATATGTTTTTGGAATGAAAATAGTTCTCAAAATGCATTTTCCATTGTTCAAAATAGGTAGGTAAGTAAAGTATTGATCGCGATTTTGGTACTTACAGTTGTTTGAACAAGTGCTATGATAAAATAATCAAACAAATTTTAAATAAATTAAAGCAGCAAGCATTTTCTATATCTAGTCACAAAAGTGTAGAATTACCATTCTAGTTTGAACATGCAGGGTAAAATTATATTTGTTTCGTATAAAAAATACAAATGTAAGCATTTGTTGCTCACAGGTAACACTTTTATTAATAATAATAAGTAAGTACTTACTATGCTTCTTTGAGCGATTTTATAATGGAATACACGAGTACAGTTGTGTCATAAGGAACTTATATATGGGATGGCTCAACTGGTTGTGCGTACCTACCGGTTGGTCCGTGAGGAGCACCTGATTCTTTAGGAATGTAGCAACTGATATAAAGTTGGCAAAATCTTACCAAAGTTAGCAACCAAAATCTATATTAATGTGCGTCGCGATTTCAATAGAGCATAACTAAACTATTTAAGTACCTAATTTAAAATGCATTCATCCTAATATTTTTAACCATCGGAAATCGAATCTGCACCTTTGAACCAGCAAAGCGTTTGCCATTTTCTATTTAATTATTTCAATCGCTGACTAAAATCTACTACATTTTTAATGATTACTAGCTAGCACCCGCGGCTTCGCTCGCCTAATCCCGGATAAAAAGTAGCCTATACGTTATTGCAGGCAATTTACTACATATATGCCAAATTTCTTTCCAATCCCGTGGTTGCGGCGTGAAAGAGTAACAAACATCTTCACATCCTGACATCTCTACAATTTTTTACATTTATAATATTAGTTATTATTGTTCGGCACCGCTAGCCCCGCCTACAGGGTACTTACAGGGCCCTATAGTTGGGAATACCACGACTTATTACAAATATAGCTAGAAAATATCGAATTCATCCTTAGTAAGTACTATTGTCTGTTTTTCATGGTCGCGTCGCATAACATTTACTGTCATGATTTCTTCTGAAAAATGTTCACAGACACGAGAATTATGCAAACCACTGACCAAAGAAGAACGAATATCGCCCACGCTACATGCGAAAACGGGCTTCTGTATTTGTTCACAACGCCCAGACCCAGCAAGCTCACACAATGCCTCCTCGCTGACACAACTAAGAAAGTCGGCATTACGTATTGGATACCTGTGCCCGCGTACGAGCCAGTAAACTCGATCAGCACCCCGATATCCTCCAAATAATAAGTTAACAAAACCGGCGGACCGACAGTTACAATCGGAAACAACACTTTCCTCAGAACAAAGTTATAAGAGTCTAAACGCGTCATATCTAAAAACAGCGACTGCAAATTATTGCGTAATGTTATAGCTATTATAGGGAAACTTGTTGACAGCGTGAACACAGGAAACAAAGCTAGAAAGTACTCGATTATTTCCAGAAATATGTTTTCATTATCCGTCGGTACAAAGTTAAGAGTGTACAGATCGCTGAGCTGGCTGAACGCAAACGCTCCAGTGAACGCTAGTAGGAGGTAAAATACGCTTATAAGCGCGTAGTCGAGAGCGAGGTGACAGCCGAGTCTGTTCTTCCCCCGGATAGGGCTGATCAGTGCTGGTAGAGAATGGTGGCACATGAAGGAGTAGACGCAGGCTCCGAAGAGAGTCGGCATCCCGGTGAGGTCGAAGGCGGTTGGGTGGCCACGGGGACCGCGGCCGATGAGCAGGTGGATAGCCAGGGAGATCATTATTGTGAATGCTAAAAATACACCGGGATTTCTTTATCACAATTTTAGCAGAATAAACTTTTTTTCAGACTTCTCTAACATAAATAAATAATTAGTTGTATGTAAAAATAGGCTCACGAATTTTATACCCGACCCCAAGTATGACAACATAGATTTTCAGGCGATCAGATCCTTGAAGATAAGGGGGGTAGACTGAGGGACGTCTTAACATTTTGGTTCATTCCCACGTTTGCAGGAGTGAGTATTCCATACGTGTCATACATAGGTACCTATTACATAAAATACTAGTGTTTTTATTTAAAAAAACCCAAAAGATTTGATTTTGACTGTACTACGACAAAAGCCGCACGCGCATCTAGGTAATAAGGATATCTTACCAAGCCACCTCATCCCAGACGTGAGTAGCTGCAGATATTTAGTCTTCTGCACGTTGAAGAACACAAAGGGCCCCATCGCGGCCACAAACGTCAGTAGCGCGCCGCGGTACAACTCCAATCTAGTTACTGACGCGGCGGCGGCTACTGACGTGGTTATTGGCGCGGTATGGTTCGAGTTGAAGCAGGGTAGCGAGTCCCAGTCATCGGAGTTTGTAACGTTTGATGGGACTGGAGTGCTGTGGAAAAAATAATAAAATTAGTGATTTTGTTTTCGATACAAAAAATACGTAATAACAGCTACATAATTGTCTTTTTCACAACCGCATGTAAATCACATTGAATCGTTAACTATAAGTCACAAACATTTTTTATCTCTACATCATCATCATCATCATCATCAGCCCGATGAAGTCCACTGCTGAACATAGGCCTCCCCCAAAGAGTTCCATGACGAACGGTCTTGAGCCTTTTCCATCCACCGACACCGCAACCTTAACAATGTCGTCGGTCCATCGGGTATCTCGGGTATCTCTACACACCTATATCAACACATTTGAATAAATATAGTCTGATGATAACACATTATGTATCTGAATTACTCATGCATTATTCAGATACTTAAAAAATATAATACCTACAGACAGATAGGTGTGTGTCAGGACCAAATTTGACCATTATTATAATTGTTAAGGTTTTAAATTTGTTTCTTTCAATCACATCTACCTACAGGACGTGTCATGTCACTAAAGGATATAGGTACCTAAATAAAGCCGAACTGAGTTCGGAAGCCTTCACTGTGCGTGGTCTGACACGCTTGACCAATTAATTTCTGTTCGAAAAAAGTATGTGCTCAAAATGGTGAACTAAAACATTTTTAGGAAACCCGCAGCATAGTCAGATCGGCACTTTTTGTAATGACCATTTTAGCTGTGTATAAAGCCGAATAGGCTGCTGAGAGGATGGTATAGGTGCTGGCTGGGCAAGCCTTCTAAATTCCTGTCCCCAGGCACTATAACGCTTATGGTAAGTGTCTAAGAAGTTCTAACTGACGTTGGTTGTATAAAATATTCTAGAACAGACGTTAAGAGACCTTGCATTACTCACCAGACAACATCCATAACGCTCTTTGCAACAGCCGCGGCGTATATCGATAGATCCCCATACAAATAAACGCACAGCGTGCAATAGAACACAGTCCGCCCTGTGCTACTCAGGAATAAATTAGCCATCTCTCCGAGCTCAACTCTCCGGTCCAGGCTGTAGTAGCGCGAGGGTATAGTGTCACCGCACACGAGAGGTTCTTCCATTTCGCCATAGTTGTTTATCGAAGGTGATGGTTCTTCATCCGAGTTATGTTCCTCAATCTGAAAAACGAGAAAATCATTGGATTAACCTAGAATTTTTCTACTATATTGTCTTTGACCTAGGTCACAGACGTAGCATTCAGAATTAGCAAGTTGAAGTGGCAGTTGCCATGTAGATCGCAGAACAGACAACTGTAGGTGCATAAAGGTTCTCGAACGGCGACCACAAACCGAATGACGAAGTGCTGGAAGGCCCACCACCTGATGGACCGTCGACACTCGACATAGTCACAGAATAAAGATTAGTACTGACATTCTAATTCTAAACGGGGGTAGTTAGACTTGCACTGACTTCCCGCTGTGGGGTGTTTTGTGCATTGTCCCCCTATGCTAACCAAATTTGTGGGCTTCTTAAAATAAGTACTGACATTGTTAAGGTTTCGGTAAGTCGGTGGATAGAGAAGGCTGAAGACCTTCCGTCGTGGGACTCTTTGAGGGAGGCCTGCTCCAGCAGTGGACTTCCTCAGGCTGTAGATTGCAGAAGAAGTTGTCACCAGTTCAACCTAGCCATCTTCCTATTTCTACGGAAACGCGGGTACTCGGGTAGGTACCTACTACACTAAGCACGCCAGATACTACAATGAACCTCGGTGTTTCGTCGTCACGTCATCTTGAGCTCTGACCGAAATAGCCTCAGTCACGACTGTACACCCTTACTTTCCGCAAGATACTTACACTATCCCTTTTGATGGCTTGCAACCTTTTCCACTTGTAAACCGCATTCGCACAGGCCATGGTCTCAATGACATAAGTGGCGGTCATGAAGCTCATAAACGCAAGGAACACCAGGGATATGGTGCTCAGCCCCCATCCTGCACGGGCAAACGCTGCGGGCAGCGTCAGGGCACCAGTGCCCACGATCAAATTGAAAATGTAGATTAAGCCAACCTTGAAAAAACATTTCAATAAGTCAATGTCAAAGTCAAAAGAAAAAATTATATGCACCAAGCCATGTTTGTTGCCTGATTCTTCTTGGCGTGAAGAATAAGCGTAGCTTCACCTAGTTTCTAAGACGTTTCAAAGTGATCCTAGTGATTTTATTGAAATAAATGCCTTTTGACATTGACTTTGAATTCTAATTCTAAACAGGGGTGGTTAGACCTGCACTGACTTCCCGCTGTGGGGTGTTTTGTGCATTGTCCCCCTATGCTAACCCTACCCAACTAAGCCCAGCTCCCTAAAATTGCGAAGCAGCATCATTGCCTTATCAGACCCTTAAAGTTGATGGTAAAGACCACACATGATCTCTACCTTCATCTTTGCGATAATATTTGGGCGCTGATGCACATATTATTTGCTTGAACTTTTTTGTTTGTGTCTATTTGCGTAGATTTGCTATTGGCCCTTTGTTTCTAAATTATGTATGTGAATATGTTCTGTGCTGTTACAAGTTGTATTCCAAATAAATAAATAAAAAAATGGAAAATTTATTTTTCTTTAAAATATGTTCCTTTTAAATAATATTATATATAATATAATAAACTATATTACATTGAAATTTTATACACAATGTAGTATTTTGTAAACTAAGATTATTTTTTACCAGTCAACCTATGCGGTATAACAATGGTAGTTGCCACGCAACATAGTTATAAAAAGTTATTATGGACTTATAAGTTATGCTTGGTGAGAAATACATAATAAAAATGTAGGTAATTTATACAGATAAATATATATTTCAAAATATTTATACTTAATAATAATCATCTTCCTGCCTTTATCCCACATTATGTGGGGTTGGCACAACTATCTGTTTTGCAAAATAATAATCAACAAAATTTGATGCTTGGATAATATTATTACTTATAATAATAGTTAGTTTGTATCTGTTTATAAACGTTCAGTAGCATCACTTTTGAATGTACCTATATATAAAGATGCTAACAAAGAATTTTAAACTAGGTCAGCTGCTTAGAAGTGTACCTAAAACTGCAATTTCTTGTATCTGTATCGGTTCGCTTTTCTCACCACGTCGGCTTAACCAGACCATATGGTAGCGAATAATAGAATATAAAGTAATGATAAATTGATAGGTACAAAAAATAATTTACCCATATCGAGTATTGGTCACCTGCCTCTGTGAGAGGCATCCTTAAAAACCTTCTTATTCCCCAAAATCGACGAGGCATCGCACGCTTTTATCGCACAACATTGCTGCCGGATTACTGACACAGCAATGAATAGATAACTCTATCGATATCGACAAAATATCTATGAAAACAATATTATGATTATTTCAAGCAATCACCGATTCCAAAAAAATATTTATTACAGTTCAGTCCAATGTCCATAGAGTATGTTTCAGTCTCTTACTTGCTTGACAGCAAAGCTGACTTAAACTGAACTGACTGACTGAAAGTATAGCTAACTCGACTGAAGCAAGTGTCGCTAGACAGTCAGTTAAAAATCACTAGATGACGCTAAGGCCACTTGTCCACGACGCTACGCAAAAGTGACGGAACACATTAGAAACTAGAGTTGCGGACTGATTGGAAACTCTGACTCGTCCACGACGCTACTGGAATTCCCTGAAACTCAGTCACTCAGTACAAGATTTTATGTAAACAAAGTTTTGAAAACGAAAATAATTAACATGGCTAGTGATAATTCAAGCGATGACATGGAATTATTACTTCTCCAATCACATAGACGTCAGAATCACTTATAATTACTTTTTATTCGTTCATTTTTCAACAGTTTCTCGAAACCAGTCGCCTCGCGACCAGCATGTCATGTCGCCAGGTGACTAGTTACAAACGCGTTCCTTTTGAGTAGCGTCGTGGACGCCGTTGAAATACTAGTGCTATCGCAGTCAGGCTACTCATAAGTGACTACAGTTTCAGTCGCGTTCCTTTTGAGTGGCTCCGTGGGCGAAGGGGCTAAATCACGAGGCCGTTTTTCAACCATGGATGAAAAAGTGCTTCATGTTCGTATAATAAACTTTGAAAACGTAAAGAAACATATTATTTTAAAGTATACTCATTAATTTCCGCTAGTTCCGAGAAGTAATTGGCACAAAATTGTCTTGTCATGTTGCTGAGAGACTCACTAGAGATTGTCGATCTGAGCGACTCGCTCAGAGGATCTATGATGTGATAAAGTTGCTGAATCTAACAACAAAGTCGCTAAGTTGGCTACTTGCTCAAAACCAATTTGATTGATTTACAAATTGACATTGACAGATTGAACAAATATGACAATGGCATTTATAAAAAAACTGAAAGAAACCATAGATTATGGAGCTGTTACGTACGCTAAAACAGAAAATAAAGCAGAATCCATAAACAGTGGTTAAATTCTCTTTGGCCCTTTACTGAAAGAAGAAAAAAAAGAAGACAGACAGGAAAAGAGTATGTAAGACACTGCAGACTTTTGTATAAATACCGGCAGGTAGTACAGATTTTGAAAAATACACACATCTGCAGCATTATTATTTTTCAGTGGAAGGTAATAATTTTATTAGCTGCAAAGGTTCATGTATGGACTTTCAATAGAGATCCGAAATGCGCTCAAAGCTCTAGCAAACCCATCTTAAATTCCAATTGGATCTAAGCGAGCATGTAGTTAGCTGTTTGGATGCGCAGCGCAGTAGAGTTTTTAGAAACTATTTAGGGGCGATTTAAGTTTAGAAAAACTGGTTGCCGTTATAAATAAAAAAAAAGGCTTACATCAACGGCTGCTCGCCTCGATCCGTCTGCCGAACAAGGATCTGCTGTGAATTCAGCAAATGAATTGATGAAAGATGAATTGCTCAATGTGGCCTTTTTAGGTCCGCAGTATACATATAGACCCTCTGTCACCGTACACGACTCGATTTCACAAGCACGACGATAGGGTCAGCCGTAAGGCGCACTCGTTTTTTGCCAAGTTCGATGAATACGTCTGTATTCACAAATAAGGACAAAATTGCCTTCATTTTCATTATGTCAATGATCATTCATTAGGTACATTACATTGTGTAATATAGAGGTACAATAAAATTTATTTACCTACTTCTACTAGGAGTTCGAAATTAGATCTGGCGATGTCTGGTAATAATTGGTACTTCGATGATGATGATCATCATCATCAGTCCGTGAAGTCTACCTACTGCTGGATATAGGCCTCCCCCATAGAGTTCCACGACGAACGGCCTTTTCCATCCACCGACTTCCCGCAACCTTTACAATGTCGTCGGTCCATCAGGTGGGGGGTGTTCCAACACTGCGTCGCGTCGCCAGGTTCGTGATCGCCATTCGAGAACCTTTACGGCCCAATGGTTACGATTGTCGGTTCAGCGAGCTCTATGGCCTCCCCACAGCCACTTCAACTTGCTATTTCTGAAAGTTAAGTCGGTGACGTTGGGTCCTCTAAGGATTTCCTCATTTCGGATCATAACACGTAGTGAAACTTCTCTCCATAGCCCGTTGCTAGACTTTGAGCTTGTGTATGATGAGGCCAATAGTAGTCTCAGTGCCATACTCGCACCACGCACTGACTGTTTTTCGTCTTGAGGCTCTGCAGTTACTGCCACCAATATCCACCATTACCTACACACATATACCATTGCCGTAGTGACATAAATCCAAAATAGTCCAAATTGAAAACTGCGACGACAACGCAACGAGAAGGTATAACGAAACCAAAGTGTACCTAGTTAGTAGGTATGCGTTATTTAGTTACAAAATAAAATCTTGCGCATCCAAACGGCTAACTTAACGTTTGCCGAGATACGTCGGCCAAACTAAGGTCCATAAGTAGGTAATTTTCGTGAGACTCGCTTGTTACCGTGAGAAGTGTAAAGTGATAGTACATTGTATCATAGGGGAGCAAAATAATTTTATTACAGCGAGGAATTCTACAGTAGAATCTTGAACGTAGCGAGATTCTTTATTAGAATACTGAACGTAGCGAGGGATTCAAAGTACGTCGCCCGAGCCTAAAATATATTTTGCGCCCGAGTAGGTACCCTCTACTTTTCATCACCCACTATGAGAAAATAAAAGGCGCCTCATATTTTATTCTTTTTTTTATTCAGCTGGCGCATGGCGGCGCTACTATGAGCCGTCGTACCAGCCAGTCTTTATTCAAAAAATATTGCGTTCGATTTCAAAGAACATTGCGGCGCACTTAAAAAAGAGGAGCGGGCAGCAAAACTCATTCCGGCTCGTTAAAAGTTTCCTAAAGAAAACACCACCTTCACAGTTAGGCAAACCAAGTCGTCCTTTTCGAATGGATGGGATGAAAATTGGTTTATCGTTCTTAATGGTATCACGAAGAGCGCCCATAAAAAAACCATCAAGCTCAATGATCTAATATAAAGCACCTTCCTAGCTAGGTACTATCAAGCCACAGACTAATAGGGGATACTACGTATTATGCTAATAATGGTAATAAATAAGTTAGAGCGTCTCACGGTGACAAGACAAGTGGACTCTGGGACTAGTGCCTATTATTTGGCCGAGACGGATAGGCAAACCTAAAAATTGGAGCTAATGCGAGTTGCACTAAATCTGCGATCACAGACTTTGAAAAATTATACAGGCAGCAAGAAAAGCTATAATCTCATAGTAATACCAAATTTTTATAATATATACCTACCTACATACTGTTTCTTGTAATTACCTATTACCTCTAAGTACAGTTTAGTTAGTTAGGTACATAATCTTGTTTTTATGGAAGTCTGTATAGTGTGTACATTGTACATAAAGGTATAGATAGGTACCTACTGTATACGCATTATAAAAATACAGAGAAATAAAGAGTCTAGGCAGGTAAGTACGTACCTATATGAAACTGCTATATTAACTATAGTTCGACTAAATTAGGAATGACTTATATCGTGTTGTTGCGATATCATAGAGGCTTGTCTTTATTTAGTAGTGTTTCGCAGTTCTTCTTCGTGCGAACCCCGACGACAAAATCATTCCATCCAGCCGTCGAAGTCGTGTTCTCGGGGGTTTGGGATTACGACTTTGTAGAAAAACTACAAAGTTGATGTGCCAACAACTAAATAAAACGAAGGTATGCGTTCATTTTAAACACATTTTAGAAATATTCCTATGGCGTCGTAGATTGCTTTGGTTGAGCTGAGCATTTATGGCATCGCTTTCTTCAGGCATATCTTTTTTCTCTGTCCATCCTGTAGAATCAAAGCAGAGCGTTAATTTTCCCGTCTCGCTCTCTCTAGTAATATAACACCGTTGTGCTCGGTCGTGTCACGTAAGGTTTTTGCGTTTTTTACTTTGAAAATGATTGTTTTTTAGAAAAAGTTTTTAGTTATTATCTTTTTGGTGTGTTTGTCTATAGATAGTGATAATTTGTTGTAAGATTATTTGCCCTATTAGCGTGATTTAGGTCGTGCTAACTTTCACTCTAACTATAGATAGGTGCTGTAGAAGATATAGCAGTATAGATACATGTAATACGTATACGTACGTACGAGCTAGATATTCAACATCGAGTCGTCTCAAGGCCGAAATATACAAATACCTAAAGTGCTTACGCTCGATTATTGAGAGAAAGATATTGGTTTGGTGTTACAGATGACCATGTAAAAGTAGAGGTACTTACGACTCTCCATTTGCGGATAAACAGTTAGTTTGATAGCATGATGGGATCTCTAGATAAAAATAAATGTGAAGTTACGCTCTTTATCAAGTGAACGCGACGCGTGAAGGCGCATTAGACTACCTATGAGAATTGTAATCGATGGCAAATCTCTGCTGTGGGCTGCTCGCAATGTCGTAGCATCTCATCGTCCATTGTCTCTGACGTACCTGGGCACCTAATTCTTTGATATAACCTCAAAAATTCTGATCATCAAAAATTCTAGATCTGTGAACTTGCCGCAGGTGTACCTATTCTTTACCATGTGCCAAACAAAGTATCTGCAAATATGTAATTATTGATTTATATCTGAAGAATACTACAAATTTAGTTATATTTAATAAATTGTTTCTTAACAGATACCGAACGTCACGAGCTGACTGTAAAGCTGCTCTATAGGATTTGCCGAGCCCAATTATCTGTGATATACAGCTCAGCCTCTCGTCCGTCCTAAAAGGTCAGTTCTAAATGTCACTTCTGTTTAGTTTCCAATTAGAAAATGAATACTTCTTAAGACCTCTAACAGTAAACAAACAAATGTGAATGTCACTGTTGTCATGGGTCAGCAAATTAGATTAAAAAATCTGACCTTTTACGGTTAAATAACACCAATTGCATGTGATTTTTTTTCAGCCTTAGTAATAAGACATATTTTTTGTATTTGTAGGGCTGGGCTACTCAGGGCTTGTGGCGAGTCCATAGCAGCTTCCAGTGGTGATCTCACCTTGTCCTCAGCCACTGAGGCACTTAACACAATACCTGCAATCTTGACTGCATCACGACAAACCATTGTTACTTAGTGTATAATAAAACATGCGATCTGTGAATAATCTAAGAGATATTGTAGAAAACTCTATTTATAATCTTCTGTAATGTGTTCCATGATTAATTAGTATACCTACTTGTTACTTCAACATTAATACTGTTACTGAACCATTGCAATGTAATGATTCCACCTAGTTGGTGGTGGACACAAATATAATTGGTGCTTTTAAGCGATTAGTTAAGAAGAATGAAAATAAGCTTTTAGTCGTAAGGATGATAGATAAGAGTATTTATAATGTAGATATTGTTGAAAGTATTCACGAAAACCAAATGATTGGCGATACGCCTAACGACATTCCTTGTACGACAAACGCCATAACAGTCCAGGGTATCTCATACAGTGACCCATATTTCAGTAGCTTTAACTTAAACTATAAGATGGCGTTCGGAGCGCCAAAGTACATGAACAAGTCTGATTATGCTTTTAATTCCTTGGTACGTATACCTGAGCCTGGCAATTCAATATTGATAAGGCATATCATGAAGATGAAGAGGATTGATGACAAGACGTCAATGAAGAACCATGACAATAATGCGAATGATTTCGATGAGAGAATGAGGTTCAGGAACGGCGATCTCACGTTCGCGGCGATGCTCGATCTGACGAGGAATGAGGAGAGAGTTGTAGAGGGACTCCGGAGGGCTGGGCAGGTGGACAGCTGGGGGGTGCCGCGGTGCGCGAGACTGCGCGGCGGCGGCGAGAGCTCGCTCAACGCAGCTAGCGGGTGGGGCAGCCCACCGGCCTCGAACACAGGTAATTAACATCTCGTCTTCTTTGTCTCACAAAGCCCCTGTAGGGGTGTAGGGGCTGCCTCTTTGCTACATGCTCGGAGACTTCTCAGTCTTTCTAACACTTTAATCATGTATGTTTATTGAAATTTTGGCGTGTGTGGGAGCCCTTTAAGAGCATAATTTAGTTTGTGTTATTTCTAAATGTGTTTTCTAACACTTGTTATTTAAGTTTATTGAAATTATGGCGTGTGTGAGACCCTTTAAGAGCAAAATTAGGTTCTGTTATCTCTAAATGTGCTTGTTGTTTAGCAGGTGCGATATTTGATTTGTGGTTTTTATTATCAGCCGGAAATTGGGGCGGCAACTCCAGCGGCCAGTCGAACAACGGGACGAACAATACTCAACAGTGGAACAACGGCGCCCAACGCCCGCCGACTTCGCAAGCCGACCGTAAGTTTACAGAATGATACATCCTTGCTATGGTCTGGGCTTTGGTCTGGAGTCTGACTTATTTATGTACTTGCTTCCGGTTAAAGGATTATCTCTTTCAGTGAACAGTAACAAGGGGAATGGCAATCAGATGCCACCAACTAGTGCATCTTCTCAGAATTGGCAAACTTCCCCGCCTAACATGCCAAATTCGCAGCCTAACAATAATGGGGCGCCTCCTACCAATGGTGCGTTGTTGGTACTTTACAAATAATTGAACATACATAAATAGTTCCAAGTCTTCATACAATTTTTGGTGTCGTTTTAGGACCGAACAATGGAAACGGTGGTCCCAACCCGCCGATCCCGGCTACGAACGGCAACAATTCGCCCAATGGAAGTAATGGCGGCAACAACAACTCTTCTGCCAAAATCGAGCAGCTCAACTCCATGAGGGAAGCGCTTTACAGCCAGGATGGCTGGGGAGGCGTAAGTATCTCAACAAACAACGCAAAAAAAACTACCTGTATATTAAGACGGTTGTCGGTTTCGGCCTAGTAAGATTCTTGGATACCGCTCTTTCTTTTCCTTTTTCAAATGTAATAGTGTCGTATCTTTACAGCAACATGTGAACCAAGACACCAACTGGGATGTCCCCGGATCGCCCGAGCCTGGGGCCAAGGTGGAACCGAACTCGACGGCTGGCCCGCCCCCATGGAAGCCAAACGTCAACAATGGCGCCTTCCTCGGCACCGATCTCTGGGAGGCGAATTTGAGAAACGGCGGTCAGCCACCGGCTCCGCCTGTGTCGAAAACTCCCTGGGGACATACGCCGACTACGAATATTGGTGGCACTTGGGGCGAGGATGACGATGCTGCGGATTCAGGAAACGTTTGGAACGGACCGCCTCCGCCGCAGCAATGGAGCGGTGGCGGCGCACCGCCTCCGCACTCGCAGCAATGGCCCGTCCCGAAAAAAGACGATTGGAACGCCTGGGGCGAGCCTAGATGCCCCGATCCCAGGCTTGAACACGGACGTGCGGACCCGAGAGCTCCGCCGCCTGACCCACGGATTGACTTACGCGGAGGAATCTCCGGACGCCTCAATGGCGGCGATATGTGGACGCAGCACCACCAGCACACTGCGCCGCCGAACAAGATGATGCCTCCCAACACCGGCGGAGTCAACCAGTGGAACTCTCAGGTAAATGTCTCGCCAATATCACCTTGCATCATTAACATGCATATTGAACACTGAACAATACTCATACTTCCATGTTACAGGGTCCCAAGGATTCGATGAAGGGCTCAGGATGGGAAGAACCATCTCCGCCGGCGACACGACGCGCGACCGGAGGTTTCGACGATGGCACGTCTCTATGGGCGCAGCGCGGCGGTGGCATGGGCGGGATGGGCAGAGGCCCGCAGGGACCGCCGCCGGGCCAGGCCCGCGTGCCCCCTACGCCCACCAAACCTGACGCGGTCTGGGGCCACGGGCAACGCAACGGCTCGTGGGACGAAGCCCACACGCCGTCGTGGGACCAGCGTGAGCCCGGTTGGGCTGACGCGGGCGGCCCGGGGCTCTGGCCTGGGCAGAAGCCGAAGCCGACCGGACCCGGTGGCTGGCCTGATGATATCGGAGAGTGGGGCGGCCCGAAGCCCCCGCAGGGCGGTCCTATGAGCGGCAAGCAGCTGCCTAAGGAGCTCGTTTGGAACAGCAAGCAGTTCAGGTCAGCTTAATAATCCAACCAACTTACCGATAAACTTCCCATCGGCGTTCCAAGCTAATGATTTATTCGGTGCAGGTTCCTTGTTGAGATGGGTTTCAAGAAGGAGGAAGCGGAGGCGGCACTACGTAGCCGCGACATGAACACTGAAGAGGCTCTAGAGTTGTTGGCGGGAGGCCGAGGTGAGGGTTGGCGTCGGGATGAGTTCCACCCGGGCGGGCCCTTCCAGCCACCGCCGAACGTACCCACTGTGTCGCCTGCAGTGGTGCAGAAGATGCTCAACCAACCTCCGCCGCAGACCCATCAGCATCATCCATCTTACAATCCTAACAGGTGAGTACACCACAACCTTTGCGCTCCGTCTGTCCTAGATCGCGCAACATTGGATAATCTTAGTCCCTTCTAGAAAACATTTTTTCGAACTCTTCACTCACTTCATCTTATAACACCTTATTCTAAGGAGTCTAAGTAGACAGAATTTTGAAAGTAATAACAATAATTTTCCTCTGGACTTTATCAGAGAGTTTTCCTCGAAAGGTTCATGATGATTTGCCATGCTAATACCGAGGAAGTTTTAGACTTTCGCTGAGTTGAATTGCACACCCTGAAAAATTACAATTACAAACATCTTAGCATCATAATATAGTAATGTTCTGCACCTAATAAGTGTTTCCTTCCATAGCGCCGCTGGGAACAACGGCCAGCCAAGCGCGGCCCAGCTGAGAATGCTGGTCCAACAGATTCAGATGGCTGTCTCTGCCGGTTACCTCAACCACCAGATCCTTAACCAGCCTCTGGCTCCTCAGACCCTCGTGCTACTCAACCAGTTGCTTCAGCAGGTATGTATTAATAATTTCAGCTGTAGAATGTCCACTGCTGAACTGAACAGAATTTCCAGTGCATTTCCACCAAAGAATCAGAGACATGACAAGCAAGTAAGTCAAAGTCAAAAGGCGTTTATTTCAATAAAATCACTAGGATCACTTTGAAGCTTAAATAGGAACGTTGCGGCGTAACAGACTCTTGTGGTCCCAGCAGGTATGTTTTAAGATAAAGGTTCAAAATAAGGTGGCCTCCTACCAGATTCAAAAGTCTGTGTCTCTTATGAGCAATGAATGCCCTTGAGATATTTATGTTGTTCAACTAGTTGCTAACTTCTAAGTTAGAAAATATTTTATAGAATCGTGAACAGGGCCCTATTTTTTATAATAACCTTGACATCACAACGCAATGATTCAAGCAATTGTGTTACAATTTTGACGTACGAATGAACACATCTTTCACTATGCCGTGGTGGGTAAAACTGTTTTTTTTTTAAACAAAATAGGCTAAACCTTTGACCACAATCTCACCCGATGTTAAGCGACGATGTCTGTAATCAGGTCTGTAATCCTACTAATATTATGAATGCGAAAGTTTGTGAGGTTGTTTGGGTGTTTAGATGTGTGTTGTTCAATCACGCAGTAACGGCTTAACCGATTTCGATGAAACTTAGAATAGATCGAGTTCCTTACGTAGAATAGCATAGGCTACTTTTTAACTAGGTACTAGGCGAGCGAAGCCGCGCGCACGATATTAAAATAATATAACATATGGTATGGGTCAATGTGTACTGATTACATAATGAACACGCTATAAAATTTAATTAAATAGATTATACATACATGTATGTATACATAGTGACAATGAATTTATGGATAATGAATTGCAAATCGCGCCCTCAAAACGTTGGTCACGCATGATTTAAGTGGCCAAGTATTTCTGATGTCATTCACACGTTATGTTGGTCCTATTGTGGAGAATAAAGTTATTTTATTCAATTTACTTCATTGATGTTTGTTAAAAAGAGTAGCGATCTATAATTGGAGGCATAAATCTGAGACACAACTTATTCTCTTGCTCTTGTTTGTGTAACGTGATATCTATACATTTATTAAAGCGGTAAATCCAAAAAGTCTGCACATATGTTTTTTCTTTAAAATAGTGTTTAGGAGATCATGCACAATATGTTGCAAAAAAAAAGTATCGGAATTATATACGGATGTCAGTGATTTCTTAATATCCACGAAATGTAAAAAAAATGATTGAAGTTTGTGTTGCAACAAAAGTTAAAGACGTGTATCTCCTTTCTTTATACTGTGATTCCACGCGAGTACTAATTCTAATTCTAATTCTAAATGGGGGAATAAGATCTGCACTGACGTCCCGCGTTGGGGTGTATTGTGCATTGTCCCCCTGCTGACCTCACCCCAGCCAGCCCAACTCCTTAAAGTAACGGAGAAGGACCCTGGGTTGGTGGCAACATTGTTCGAGAATCCCCGTTGATGCTGTGGATGAAGAGGAGCAGGATCCGATCACCTCCTGCATTCCTGTTTTGAGCCTAGCTTCATTTGTGGCAGTGCAATGTAGTACAACGTGTTCCACTGTTTCTTCATGCTGAAGACAGCCGCGACAGAGGCCGCTGTCTGTGGCTCCAATCTTAAGGAGATGGTGGTTGAGATCACAGTGGCCCGTGATGATGCCCACCATCAGCCTTAGGTCTTCGCGATTCATCTTCAGTAGCGTTGTTGTCACGTGTTTGTTTAGTGTTGGGAACATAATCTTTGAGTGTTTGCAGTCTAATCTGCGCTCCCATAGCTTCTGATGTTCCTTTTCGGAGTTCAGTTTTAACCGGTTTTTAATCTCTGTTGATGAGGGTCTGCAGAGGCTGATATCGTATGTCGTTGGTGTTTGTTTTGCACCTTTTTTTGCTAAGGAGTCAGCCTTGTTGTTCCCTGGACATGTTCCATGACTTTTTGTCCATTTCACTTTAACAATGTGTCTCTCGGACAACTTTTGAAGAGCAGCATGACATTGTGCAATGGATTCTGACCTGGTATCTGGTCTTCCCAGTGCATTGATGAGTGCTGCGCTGTCTGTTGTGAAAATTAGTTGAGCCTGTGCGCTTGCATTGGCTGCACCTGTTATAGACTCTAATGATGAAGACATTTCTATTGCTGCCAGAAGGAGCCCCATGGTTTCTGCCTGGGAGACGGTCGTTGTTTTGCCAAGGGGTTGAGCCTGCGATAGCCCATTTTCTGGACAGTAGAAGCCACAACCCGCACCTGTTTTTTGTTTGGCTCCATCAGTGTAGATATGAAAAATGTCAGAGGCCGAGGATGTTTCCTCCATTCTCTCATAACTTTTGACTTGATACCTCTTGCAAGTGAGATATGTTGTGGCTATTCTGTCGGTGCCTTTTAGCGCCTCGGGTATTGCGTGGATAGCCTTATCCAGAATTTTGCAGTGGTTTGTTGTTTTGGTACTGCCTTTCCATTGGTTTGTAGACTTGATTCTTAGCGCCGCTGCCATCGCCTCTTGTTGTATATACAAGTGGAGCGGCGTCAAGCCTAGTATTATGTCTAGCGCTGCAGATGGAGTTGATTTTGCGCATCCTCCACGCGAGTACAGCTAAATAAAAAAAAACTTGGTTTGACAAAGCGCATTGACATTTCGTTGAACAAGTTAGCTCGCCATAAAAATCTCAGAAAGCTATATCATTCTCTCGCCTTGAAAAACAGTTTGCAATTTAAATTTATTCCTAATTTAGTTACCATAGTGGAGCTCTTTGTAAAATGGTTTTAGTCTGTCCTATTTATATGTTGTATTAATTCGCTCCCACAATCAGTATCAGCTTCAAAACCAGGGCTCTGAATAATAAGGCTGAACGCTCATAGGCTCTGTCACTTGAGCGATCGCTTGCGCCATAGGTATCTGAAGCTATGAAACATCGCCAGTTGTAGGCGACCGTCCCTAAGCTCGAGCGACCTAGTGTTTTCACAAGAAACTGTCCAGTCAACGTAGAGAATCCGCTGTTATAGCGATTAAGGGCAGGGACCATGACGTCTTATTATGAATACCCTTAGTGCCTTCGTCCACGGCGCTACGCAAAAGTAATGGATCTGGTTAGAAACCAGAGTTACGGACTGATTGGAAACGCTGACTCGTACACGGCGCTACTTGAATTTCTTGAAACTCAGTCACTCAGTACACGATTTTATGTAAACAAAGTTTTGAAAAAGATAAATAATCAAATGCATTTCTGATCAGTAGCACCGTGGATGGACCGCCATTGAAATATTAGTGCTACGACAGTCAGGCTACTTATTAAGTGACTACAGTTTGTAACTAGTTTCTTTTGAGTAGCCCCGTGGACGAAGACACTTACGGTGAAGCTGGGAGGGAGACTCACATGGCGCGTCACGAAACTGGCATGCTTGCTACAGTGCTAAGTGTATCACCGCCGTGGCCGTAGGCCGTGGTGGCCCCGGCTGAAGAATAGGCCCCTCCATATCTACCTATCCGTGGATGTCGTAAGAGGCGACTAAGAGAAAAAAGCTAGGGGATGGGCAGCAGCGTCCCTCATTTTAACAACGATAGCTCTAACTGCGCTCGCCAATCCGCATGCCCAGCGTGGTGAGTATGGGCAAATCCCCCCACATGATAAGGAATTCGCTCTGTCTGTGGGGGAGGCCATGTTCAGCAGTGGACGTCGTACGGCTGAAATGATGATGATGAAGTGTATCACGGCCATAAGTCTACTCCGAGCACTTTTAGGTGCGACCGCTGCTAGTCGCTTGGTTATAACAAAGTCGTGTGCACGAAAGGAGCCTCTGAGAGGCGCACTTTAATCCTTTCACTACACTGATTCTATCACCGACGGTCATAGGCCCTTTTCAGGGCCACCATACCTCAACCTGGTCAGTAAAGAAAGAATCAGTGACACGACAAACAAGAACACCTAAGTTGAGTAAAGCAACCCCGTTGTTTTGCGACCCATGTGCGGATAGAATGAACATGATTGAACTACTCACGTCCCCATCGTCGGCGCCTTTCATCCACTTAGTGTCGCCTCGCGCCAATCGTCGCCCCACCGGGGAATCGTGTCAAACTAAACAGTAGAACTTAAATGCATCATCAGCTTCTGCTTGCGGGTTTGCGTGATGCCGGAATATAGGCTACGTATTATTTCAGATCAGAGCTATGTATTCCATGCGTTAGTTAATTAATAGACCGGATATGGCAATCAAGGCGCTTCTCAGAAGTTTTACGAATTCCTACACACTACGCATTTGTTTTAATGTGTAAACATAATAATAACACCCAACAGTCACATATACATAGTCCTGACCCCACACTAGAATTCCCTAGTAGGTATCAGAAAAAACGAGACCGGGAACAAATATCTGCAGATCATGCAATCATTAGTACCGCAGCGGGAATCGAACCCGCATCCCCTACATAACGAACGGGCACTCTCCCGCTGCGCCACCGAGGTCGTCCTACGTAAACATAATCATAAGCACGAAATTCTAAAACATCTACGTATGTGTGCAATACCTGTTAATTGTTGAAGCTATAAATAATGTATGTTAAGACCTTTTTTGTACAACATGAACACAATAAACTATTCTGTTGTTCATTTATAGGGCGGTGTGAAGACTTTCCCCCTCCCCGCCATTCAATAATTTGAATAATTAGACTCTCCCAACGCGTCATTTTTTAAATCGAGTCATTTGTTTCACAGATAAAGGTACTGCAGCAACTGATGCAGCAGAACTCTGTCGCGATGACCAAAGGCCACTCAACACTCACTCTGCAGTACACAATGCAAATCACCAAGGCTAAGCAGCAGATTACTGCATTGCAGGTAATAAAGACCAAAAGACCGCAAGTCATAGCCATACTCAATGCCGATTTCAACAGTATGTGAAAGAAAATAAGGATGAGTTTCAATTGCTTATCATTTATGTCGCTTCGCCTCTGTCCGTTGACGCTGACCATGGGATGTCCCTGACGCTAATTTCCGTTTTCTTATGTACAGAATCAAATCGCAACACAGCAAGCACTATACATGAAACAGCAAGCCGGTGGCAACGACCTGTTCAAGCCAGGTCCGGACCCACTGGTTCCGTTGCAGAACAACTTCGGTGAAATGAACATCAAAGACCAGCACTCCGTAAGTTCTAATCTACATTATCTTATTGGTAAATTACAACTGTAGATTCATTCATTGATTTTTCAGTCAGTTTTATTGAAGTTAACGGTCATGAAAACAGTTTCCGTAAAAGGCCCTAAGACTTGCCAGTTTTATAGTGATTGGCCCATTTCAGAGCTACCATACCTCTTATCTACCAGCAACCAGTCTTGGCATTGACCTAATCACATTAATATTATAAAAATGCGTAAGTTTTTCTGTCTCTCTGTTTGTTATCTTCTGTATAACGACTGATTCGATTTTCGTGAAATTTGGTGTTTATAAGGATACCGCGCGAGCGAAGCCGCGGTCAGTCGCTAGTGTAGAATAACCAAGAAAGATGTTTTGTGACACAGGCATACGGCGGCGGCGGCGGCAACCAGCAATCTCGACTGAACCAATGGAAGCTGCCTTCCTTGGACAAAGACAGTGACGGCTCTGAGTTCAGCCGAGCTCCCGGCACCGCTAAGTCTGCTACCAGCCCGCAATTAATGGGCCTGCAACCTGATTCGTAAGTGTTTACCTACCTTCCTCCCAGTCTATGGGTTCTAGGGACTAGTCTAGAGGCAGCCTCCGTCACTAATCGTTCCCCTCGGGGAGCAAGCAGCTATATGCTGCTGCTAGCATCTCGACTCGCCATGTGTACTTAAGGGACAAATTAAATTGCCTAAGGTATGTTAAGAGCGCCTGGTATTATTTGTATTTTCTATGGGAGTGATATTACGTAGTAACTATGATTTAATATCTGCTAGAGTTCTCAACTTAGCTGAGCCACGCCCATCCAATATCTTAGTCAGGCTTTAGTTTATGTTGATAGTTTTCATGATATTTTTGCCACCAACCCAAAGTCCTTCTCCGTTACTTTAAGGAGTTGGGCTGGCTGGGGTGAGGTCAGCAGAGGGAAAATGCACAATACACCCCAATGCGGGACATCAGTGTTAAATCTATTTGCCAACCTCGAATTAGTTTTTTATTGATATATTATTTAGCAGGAGTCAATACTGACACAATAATATAAAGCCACGCCCACAATACTGCAAGGCCAGTATTGCAGCAACAGTTAACTAAGGCCCTGACTTACAGTTCGTTCTAAGTAAATTAGTCAGTTGAGTTAGTTGATATTTCAAAATGATCTTTGTCATTGCAGTGACTAAAATTCTCTCACGCTGCTTTCGTGTTTTCGCCTAAACTTTGTCTAGCTTCTACATGCACCTCAAGTCTCCAACTCCTGCCTAATCCTGATGGAAAGCATCCTACCAGAGGTAACCAGACCTTATCCCATAAAAACACTCGGCACTAAGCATATAATAAAAATAGTGGTCTTTAATAACATTACTTTTCAGAACCTGGGGCGTTGGCCGCGGCAACGAAGGCTGGGGTGACGCCGGCGTCGGTGTTGACTCAGCTGATGGCAAGGACTGGCCTTCGCATCCTTCGCACCAGCCCGTCTACGACCTCGTGCCAGAGTTTGAGCCTGGCAAACCATGGAAGGTAAGCTTTTGTTTAAAAACCGAAGTCCCATGAATGATGTACAGAGTCTTCTATCACCTGAAATTATGACTTAAATTAAACCTTAACCTTTCATATAACGTTAAGCTATATTTATCCTGTCGTGGGCCTATTATACAGGCGCGACTACCCCGCCCACTTAGCCTTTCTAACTAGTACTAGGTTTGGCTGTTCCGTGGGTAATAATCAATCAGACCTGAGAAACTTATAATTATTTCTATCAAAGCCAAAACATTGTTAAGACTAAATTAATTACCATAAAACAGGGTAATCAAATGAAGAATGTAGAAGACGACCCGGCGATGACGCCCGGCTCTGTAGTCCGGTCGCCTCTCTCGCTGGCCGCGATCAAAGACTCCGAGATGCTCGGTGGGAAGACCTCGCCGCCCGGTAGCGAGCGTTCGCTCTCATCCTCGACCTGGTCGTACGCCCCGACCGGCGCTGGCGGCGGCGGCGTCAAGACCGGCGCTGATTGGGGAGCTAAGGTAAGCTTGTGAGGCCACAGATTGTTCTGTTTGGGTCTCGTTACTTGCGAAGAGAGTCGGTAGTATGGGATCTCTCGAGATGCTCAGACTAAAGTATTTTTTATATACATCCGGCACGTATGGCACCGGCGCCTTCACGAACAATGCCGACAATCTTAGCATCATTCAAAACGTTCCAAACTTGACAAGGGAAAACTTCAAGGCCTTAGCTTCTTCCTTTTCATGTTTGGAAAACTTCAGATGTAGCTCAAATTGATAAAACCATCCTTATAATTGCGATCTTCATTACCATTTTGCTTACACAATAGCCTGGCAGGTCCACACGGCACGTGAGCACTGAGGTTCAGAGTTGATTTTCCGGGCGACGAAAGAAATGCCGTACCTAGAAGTTAAGCCATAGATCGACGTCAAGATAGCGACAATTTGCTGCTTTATTTCTTGCAATTTACTTAGTAAACATGTTTTGTTGTAGCCCCGGCCCGCGCCCCCGGGTATCTCCAAGCCGTGGCCGCAGCACCACGCCGCGCCGGCCGCGAACCAGCAGCGCGCGCTGCCCTCCTGGCAGGCGTCCACTTGGCTGCTGCTGAAGAATCTGACTGCACAGGTATGATGCTCTTATCGAAATCTGAAGGCCACGCTGGTACCGTCGGAGTCAGGCGAGCGCGATAAACTTATATTTTATAGCCTTATTACCTCATAATAATAAATATAAGCTGCAGAGCTTATACTGCTGTACAAAATCAAGCTTCTAACTCAATGCATTACGGAAATATGGCAATGAATGTCTTATTGTTGTATGGAAATCATAAAAGCGAAAAACCTCCAGAGTACTTCATGCTAGGATACAAATAAAGAAAAAGGTCTAAAACTGAAGATATTCGACTTTTTTATTTCCCTTCAAATGAGATGATGAAATTTGAAGGAAAAAGTGGCTAAAACTCCAAATGGGCATTAACGATTCTGAAATAATTTACGGAATAGATGTTTTACGGTCAAGAAATCTAGCTAAGATCAATATCAAATCCCGTGTCCCATTACGAAATAAAATCATATTTGCGGTTAATTTAATACAGTGAACTTCGTTAGCGACCGAAAAATATAAGTTTGTCAACTTATATACTTTCGGTCTCTATTTCCCGACCCCATGTTATTACGGAACCCTCAGGGCGCTAGTCCTACTCGCACTTGACTGTTTTTATTTTTTAATAATAGATTGACGGGTCCACATTGAAGACGCTGTGCGTCCAGCATGGACCCCTGCAGAACTTCCATCTCTACTTAAACCAGGGTCTCGCCCTCGCACGCTATTCTACACGCGAGGAGGCTGCTAAGGTATGTTTATTTTTAAAATTCTAAATCATGCATGCATGCAAGCTCATGTTGCTTGTTTGTCGTCGCTAGTTCTTTTTTGATCACCTCTATTAGGTCAGTGCCTTGGACTCATGTTCAACTAGTGTAGAATCTTCATGGAAACATGTGATCACACATATTTGTTTTAATTAATTTACCCTAAATAATATATTCTTGCGCGATTTTACACTAATAGTATTTCCCGATAAAATACTGAAGCTGCAATTTCTTTCTTTATTCTTTATTGTACACAGAAAACACATACAAAAAACAATCTAAATGAAAGGACATGTACAAAGGCTTCTTTTTTCTTTTAACTACAAAATTTTCCTTTGTTCCGTCACATTGGATGGGAAAAATTTCGCATTGGTTCGTCAACAAAAAAGTAGTACGACAGATTCAAAAGAGACGTTTCATCAATATATGGACCCTGGGCCTGCACTGTGTACACTACTCTAAAATATGTCTAAGCAATAAATTAAACGTATTTAATTGGTTATTTTATTTAAATTGACTTCGTTCTAAGGTACATTAAGATTTTCTTCGACAAAGAGAGCAACACAGCGCTACAAAAATATGGCGGATGGACGTGCGTGAAATGTCATTTTGACAACCTACATTTATCTGACAAAACAAAAACATCAAATCAAACAACATGACATGAAAAATATGTCAATGTCATGTCAAACGCCAATTATAAACCAACATGGCGGCCTTCAAATAGTCCTATTTTTTCCAAATTTTTCTATGTAGCGTACATGGACCAGGCCCAGAATGAAATGGCTCCTTTCGCTAGTGTTTGTTTAGCTTACGCATTAGGCAAACAAATTATGGTAACACCGGAAAATACACAATCTGTTAGATCGCATCCACATCTATATCATTGCCCGAACTGTACAACACAATGTTAGTTTTTTTTTGTTATTTAAAACGCAATTATTACAACAACAATATGCTTATTCTGCAGGCCCAGATGGCGTTGAACAACTGCGTGTTGTCCAACACAACGATATTTGCTGAGTCGCCCGCTGAGTCGGAGGTGCAACTGATCCTGCAGCACCTCGGCTCCGGCGGCGGTGGCGCCTGGCGGCCCGGCACGCAGGCCGGCAAGGTAAACAACAACCCCTCTCAGTGGCGGATTTGTAGTCTTGGCCGCTCTAGGCCCCAGGCCATGTGCCGCCCCTTTCTCAGCCCCCATCATATAGATTAGGTACATAATGAATTTACTTTATTGCCAACTTTATATAAATCAAATCAGAAACGACGAAATCTGTTCGAAGCTGCATGTCTACTGTAGCTAGTATGGAGTACTAGTATGGAGCAGCCTGTTAAATATTTAGGTACTTTGCATTTGATTTATTTCTTGCTATCATCAGTGATTTTTTTTGTCACGATTTGCCGCCCCTAATATCTGGCCGCCCTAGGCCCGGGCCTACTGGGCCTTAGGGCAAATCCGCCACTGACCCTCTGACCCCACACAAGATACCTTTTTTTATCAACCTTATTAAAAATATATCAGGGCGTCTGATCGAAGCGACGCGTGACCCGAGAGCTGGCTCCTATTTGGCCCAACGGATTAGCATTGTCATCCAGCGTGGCAATCCGCCAGCGTCTTGGGGACGCTTCCGATTGGTTGTGATCTGGATCAATTGAGCTATCTATAGATCGTTTGTAACGGTCTTGAGCCTTCTCCATCCACCGACTTCCAACAACTTAGCAAATAAAACTTGCGAATCAATACCCATATTAAAAAAAATGTTTGGTATAAGATCTTTTGAGTAGCCACTACACCGGAGTATATAAACATACTTTAAGAACGAATAGCTATAGTAAATAAGCTCATTGTTTCTTAGAAAGAAAGAAAGATAAAACTAATTGTTTTCCCTGTAGTGTTGATGACCGTTTTTCGCTCTACCTTTGAAATAGACTAGTGTGGTTCAACGAGTGTTGTTGTGTTGTAGGAGGCAGGCTGGGGCGGCGGCTTCCCGGCCATGTGGCCGGACTCTCACGAGCAGCGCGCCACTCCTTCCTCCCTTAACTCGTTCCTGCCGCCGGACCTCCTCGGTGGAGAGTCCATCTAAGACGGGACCAGGAACAACCCTAGCGTCCCCGGAGCCTCTCTGAAGTGGTTACTAAAGCGGGGACGGCGGGACAACCCTATCGCCTCGTCGCGCTCTCATCGACCTAGTCACAACCGCACGGTAGCACGTCCAACGTCCACGTCTACTGTATGTAAGTGTTCACCTAGCGTAGTGTAAGTAGGCTAGCTCCTCTCTACCAAATGACATAGGTAAAACGGATTAGAGTAATTGTCGCGGGCTACCTCAGTCACTCGCCCCGTGGCCCTATATCGCTGTATTTGTATTTATTTTGTTGCGCCCCCGGAGCTGTTGCTGTTTCGCCCCGCGGGCTGTTGAGTTTCTTTCGTACTAGTTATTTTTTCTCGTTTTAAAAAAACCGTATTTTAATTATTTATTTCTATTTTTTTTTCGAATTGTCGATCGCGAGCCTCCGTTTTCCATTAGTGATATTTTATTCAGCAATAAGAGCATTTCGTGGAGTGGGGGCGAGTTGTGTCGGGTCGGGCGCGGGCGGACGGGCCGAGAGCCCGATCGCCCCCGCGCCCGCTGGGGCTAGAGCTGGGGGCCCGACCGTTCGACCGACTCGGTCGCCCGACCGCGTCCGGCCCGCTTCCCACTCGCCCCGACGATACGTTTTTATAATTAGTTGTATTTTTATAAAGGTAACAAAATTTGAAATTATGAGATTTGAAGTGCATTCTTCTAGTGGTAATTCCTTTTAAGCAGCGTTTATAGTCTGAGATATACAAATATTGGTTAGGAGGTCGCGGCCAGTCGCGGCGGCCCTGTGATGTAAAGTATCTTGCCTAAGTAAGGATAATAATGTATTTCGTTGAGTATCTGTAGCGAGCCGGCGGCGGTCGGCGTCGGTGTCCGCTGATGCTGATGCTGATTTCCCCAAATTTTTTCCAGTATTTGTGATTCAAGTGCCACTTTAAGTTATATTGAAACGATTATCTAGATTATACGATTAATGTAAGGATAACTTAATGAAGATTGTTTTATCATTTTATATATTACATTTTGTGAAAAATGTTACTGAAGTACTATAATTAACGTTAATTTAAATATTACACTTTTGTGTATAGTTAACTTAAATTAGCCATATCAATAACTTATAGAAAAGATATGTGGTATTTTATATAGGCTCAATTTCAACGTTATTTAAAGTGGAAATAATGCTTTAGACATTGTATTCTGTTAATCATATACTTGTAGCGGTAGTCTCGTCGGTATTATAATAAATGTATAAATGTAAGCGTAACCATAAGTCCTATGCTAGTTCTCGTAAGAATAATATGATATTGACGGCAACGATAATGGGTGTAAGTGTTTGTTCGATATGAGAAAGTTTATTTACAATTTTTATTTACTTTTTAATTTATCGATGGTGTGCCACAGAGTGAGTCTGCCAAACTATATCATTACCAATAATACCGGGATTAGCGAGGCGGTGTGGCCGGCCGCGCTCCGAACGCGGCCGGGCCGCAGCCGCGCCGCGCCCGAGCGACCGCGCTTCGATATCTTCCAGTGATCCTTCGTATAAAAGTAACGATTGTATTGCTAGGTTAGTTCCGGGGCTAAGCACCTCGCGGCCGTCCGGCCCGACCCTCTTCACAAATTAATGTAATAAGTTAGATTGTACGCGACTTTGGACTTGTACTTGTGCGTCTTTAAATAAATTCTAATCGCTTTAGACCTGTTTAGTCTAGTGATAAATGTTTCTATATGTGTGATGTGTTCATCTAGTGACAAAATTAGTATTTGTCACGTCTACCTTATTATCTCATAGGGACCGACGTACGTTTTAAATATTTACATGAATTGCATATTCTTCGTTGCCTTTTTTGCATATCTCGATTGAGTGCAGATTTGATTTACACGATCGTATATTTTCTTATCGATGGTTAAACTATAAGTAATACTTCTCTTTACATTCGATTTACGATTTGCATGTCGAGATTGGACTGTGACGCGAAGTAACGGGCACGATACATGCCACCGAACAATTGATGCGCGCCTCAGAGGGGCCATGGCGACGTCGCGACGCGTCGCGCGCGGCGTCCTACGTTAGGTGCCAAAGAATTAATATCAAAGATATCCAGACACAATTTGCATTTCTCTGGCTGGCGATGATCTTCCAAATGAATGTGTGGGCATTCGCTGTACGGGTTATCGATCTGATGTTCCTATGGCACTCGTGCGTTTTATCAGACAGTCTTACAGCGTGGCTCGACCAGGCTGATGTCAATTCTACTATTATTGTCGTAAAGCTCAATTTACGTGAGGGTCTTTATTTTTATTGACTTCATAGAATAAAAAATATTTATTATTTTTAAATCGATATTGTTCTGTCCACATTATTTGATAACGGATTACGCCTAAATCTCAGTCGTTAACTGGTGCAAATCGCAGCAATAAAATACGTCATTATAATTTTTATAAATTAGTGTTTTTAAAATTAGACAAGCCGAAGAAACGGAGAGTATAATGTTCCAGTGCCCTTTAGAATACGTTGTCCATAGTATAAATATTAAAAGACGAATGTGTCATGCCTTCAAATGTTTAGTCACTTAAAGTTATCAGTACTTAAATAAATGGGTAATATATAAATTATATTTGTATGGTCATATAAAGTCTTGTAAAGGTATAGGTGTCGTGTAGCGTAGAGTCGACACACGGCAAGGTTGTGAGAATAACTGAATCTCCTTTCGGTTCAATGACTGCATCATTATTTCCTGCACACAATTATTGCGCCATGTGCAATTTAGTCTGTGTTATTATGTTGTTGTGTATTTATAAACATACATTATATTCTGTAATATGTATATTGTGAAATTATATTCGTAAAGTTAAAAAAAATATACGCTTCACGCTTTCATTTTTAACATTTTTCGTGACTTGTTTTTGTTATTTAGAATAAATTTACGTACCTAAAAGTAATTATAATAATTATATTATCGTAAGTGTATTGTAAGAAAAAAAATAACTAAAAAAAAAACAAAAAAATAAAATAAAAAAAAAACATAAAAAGCAATTAAAGCAACCAATGATTGTGCCTCAATGAACTGTGGTACGTTACCGTAACCAATGGCAGGTTTAATCGTTTCCTCGAAGATTTTATAGTAATGAATTGTGCGCTAGGCATGGTTCGCGTCGCGTCGGCGTCGCGACTGAGCTGCGTCGCGTGTGCGTCGCGACTAGCGGTAGACAATATAAAGGCTGCGAGCGAGCAACGGGTCCGCGCCCGGCCCAAGCCTTTTGTAATCACTAATGAGCTTAGCTGTTTTACTTTTATTAACTAAGTGTTACTACATCAATCATTTTATATATATTTACGTGTAAATATTTTTATCCATTTAATATTTTGGTTTTCATGAAGTTTACCCGAATTTAAACCGCATAATTTTTGCTCTTAGGAGGCCGTTTGATTTTAATCATCCGGATTGCGTCCTCTGCATTAATCCACAATCAAATGCCAAAGTCGATGTCTGAATGCCATTTAAGGACCACTGATGTATGTATGTCGTATAACCGTAGATTGTTACATCACAAGCATAGATCGTACAAAAGGAGCCATTTACTAAAACATCCGCCGAACTAGGTCGACTCCCACTCCAAGCTGCTCCGGTGTTATTTTAGCTCAACTATTATAATAGGTTGCTCATATTGTTGTTATTTTTAATAGTTTTACGTATTATTTAAACACTTCCTTTTGTTTGGAATTAAATTTTTAAATTATTTCGTGTAATCTCCAAATTAGTTTTTAGTGTTCTGACCATTTGTATTTGGCAAATACATAAAACCGCCTTGGCGCGTTTGGACAGGACGCGTCGTATTAGTATCATATTTGTATCGCTCGCATGTATTGTTTTATTTATCGTGTGATCGTCCCGCCCGTTGCCTCGCGAGATTAGCATTTCTTACACTGCCTTGGGTACGGATCGAGTCGCTCGAATAAAATCAATCGGTTAAACCGTCATTGCGAAATGTAACTTACGGTCGGTAAATCAGTGTTCGCTTTCGAATAGCAGGCGGGCAGGTAACGGGCTGGTTTGGATATCGATTGGCTTTCTCTATTTAGCTTGACATCATTCACCGCTTCCGCACTATAAATCGTCGAGCACTATACTCACTTCAGACAGATTTAGGGACCAAGTTATTTCACGTTCAGTGCATTCATTTACTGACTATAATCTTACTAAAAGACAATTACATTAAAATTAATAACGTGTTATACTGACGAGTGGTTTTGAAAGAATTTAGTTTTAGCGTTTGATATTCATTCAGGCCTTTTTTATTTTTAACAATAAGTAACGTTTCGCTTTTTGTGTACAAGTTTGTTCATGATAATTATGTATGCTATTCCGAAAGGGGCTTATAGTACACCCAATTGAAAATAAAGATTGTTCTACAATTTTGGAAATTTAACATTTTCATTGAAAAACCTCTATTATGTGGTCAAATCAGTTCAAAATCAATTACATAAATGTATCAATATTGATGTCGAACATTTCATTCGTTTAATAATTACCTATAAAGATGATAAAAGGCCCAAAAACAATTCAATTATACCAAAAATAATCTTTCATTTTGTTGAAAGAATAATCCCCTTTCCTGATGGTATACATATAATGAATTACCGTGTATTTATTTAAATATATATATTTATAGAGGGTCAGAAGACGTCGCCCTGATACAATAGCACATTAGGTGATATCTACAAAGAAACTAGTCTTCCCTATGAATGTGGGTGGAGATGCCGCTAGGTCGGTTCGCGTCGGCACTCGGCACAAGAGGCAATCATTCCTCTAGTCTGGTTACGTGGTGCGATAACATTATACCAAATAAATAAATAATAACGATGGCGTTGACGTTGTGTGTTTAGTGGTAGGACCGCCCCGGGCAGCTTGGAAGCCTTCCAACGTTACAACGGGAAGGTTGGCTAGTATTAATGTAATGCATTTATTTCTCTTTTTGTCATAGTCACTCAATCATATTCTATTATTAATTATGCTAATGCCTAAAATTGGGAATATCAGATTTTATTTAGGATGTTTAATATTTTACATTTTTAGCGTTTAAATATCTAAAATTTACCTTAATTATAGTGAATGGATTTTGTATTATTATTGGTAAATAGCTGTAAGACAAAGGGTGTTCTTAATAGAAACACACAACTGAATAAATACAAAATAATAAAAAAAATAATGTACTGAGTGACTTACGCGTAAACAGAGGGCCATTGAAAAAATGTTGAGCTAAGAAAAATTTCTTCTATGTGGTAATTATAACTAATTGTGATTGCTGAGAATATTTTAACCGCTTTATGTATAGTTTAAATAGTGGAATTACCTACTCGTAAGTCGCCGTTAGGTGAGCGACATACCGCGCCGGTTGCGACCGATGGATGCCGCTCCACGCACCACCCGTGTTTAAAATAGTTGTCACTTATATTGCATTTTATTCGTTATAACGGTGTAGAGTTTATCTTGTATCTATGTATGTATAGAGCCAACCCCCACCACGGTTAATTGATGCAGTAGACTCGACTGCCCCTAGCTGGCCGGCCAGACACCGCTTCTAGTCTTTCGCATTCGTGTTTGTGTATGGCAACCGCCACCATACTCTATCGAGCATAATTAACGACCATTATCCTATTATACTAGCTTGTATTATTCTTTCATTAGATCTCTGTTGTACCTGTGTCAAATTGTTATATTCACGTTCATTCGTATTGTAAGTGTACTGAACCAGTCTCGAAGACTCCGCGCTTTATACGTAATTGTTTAGTTCGAACGACCAAATTCCTTAATGTTCCACTTAATTGAACGAAAAACCTCTCGATTTTGTCGATATTTGTATTCGCATCATAACAATACTCTGCGGTCTTTTTAGTCACTTTTGTACCTTGATCGTACTTGAATAATATCCTATGTAAGTGAGGAATGAATAATCCAATTCTGAAATATACTTAATTTAAATTTTGACAGACTGATATCTGTGATTAAGAAAATATTTTTAATATAATCCAGTGAGTCGGATGAAAATATTTATTTTGTTAGAGGTTTCATACTGCCAGCGTCACGAACGTGCCCTAGACGTTACCGCTTCGGATGTTTGTTACTTTAGTGATGTATCCCGTCGAGATTACATTTTCGAGAGCATTCAATCTTGCGCGTAGACTGCTACCGGCGTTGGTTATGTTGTACAAAGGAACAAGCTTAATTAGTAATATTCCCCACCATAATAACTAGACACGTACGTCGTACACACCATGTACGCCCCGCATCCGCGCTCGCGGTACGGTACGGTTCGGTTCGGATCACTGAAATCGTCTGCGTCTGAACAGACAGAGACTGATAATAAGAAATAATTCTCAAATACCACCGATGTCACATGAAATTTAGTTTTCCTTGACTCATTAATTGATCTTGAACGTTGCATATCGATTACATTTCTTATTCGAAATATTTTGTTGTATTCATATCCGTAATTCCCATAGAATGCGTTAAGTTTAAGTTTAAAGTAATTGAAAAACACTTTAAAAAAGTCGCCTTTTAGTATTGTAGTGAACACCTCTCTAAATATAAAATGATAGATTGGCGATTTTAGATTAAAAATAATATTTTTGGTACCACCTTTGAGTTAAAGTACAACGTTAGTTAATGAAACATGTTTTTCAGTGACGTTTTTATCGTAATGATATCAGAATGACGCTAATCAATTAAATAAGTGTAGACATAAGTCGTCTCTTCTCATAATACACCATCTATAATAAATTCTCATCGTATTTCTATTGGAACACTTATTGTAATATGCGGATACTAAATTATGACATAATTATATCAATAGGCTAAAATAATAAAAAGGTTTCTCTGCAAATCTCTGTGATGGGAAAATTTATTCTAAAGATGTAGTATTAACTGAAATAGAAGCGAGGGTCGTACCATGAGTCGGGTTTCCGAGCGTCCATGGGACTGCCGCTGTACTATACTCATGAACAATCTGCCGGCGCGCGGAAATAGCCTTTGCAGCTGTCATGTTAAGACCCAAGTTTCCCTGTGACTTTAAAAGTTGAAATTTTCAGTGTTTTTCGCGCAAAGGGTTGTGTATTATTTTTATGTAGTACAAAATGTGTTCGCAATTTGATTGCTGCTGTAGTGTTCCTTATGTTCTTATTCAAATTTGTTGGTGTTTATTTTTTAAATTTATATTCTCTGTCTGCCTTTGTAACAAATATGTCTGTAATTGGCACGCCTATTTTGTACTGTAAGTTATGTCCGGCTGCCTTAATAGTTCTATGACATGATCCTCTAAGTAAGTTCCGTCACGTACCAAATAATAGCGTAGCAGGTGTCGGGTGCGATTTCCAGATCCCACAGCTCTCTTTCTGCCCCTACGTGGCTGGTAAAGCATGCACCAGGATGATAATCAAATCTGGATATTGACATCAAATCAAACACCGATTCAATTTCAAACTTTATTCGCAAAGCACAAAGTAAACATTCGAATGAACTTTGAAATTGCGTTAGCATTTGTCAACGTAATTTCAATGGTTATAAGTCAATTTCCTTTGCATGAACATTTGATTTCTCCTGGTTCATTCGGTAGGTATGCATGTTGTGCGGAAATTAGAGTCTCGGGTCGCGTGTCGCCGGCAGCGGTCGTCATCTCCATTTTTATATTTGTATAAATTATTATATTATATTATTACCTCATTCTATAACCTCACGGTGTGCCCTAGCATACCACGTCGTCGCTCGTACTTATTGAACTGCACTGTTATTTGGTACACTATCAAATTTTCCTTTAAGTTAATTTTAAGGTGTTTTATCGCGAATTTTTATCAGTGTATCAAATAGTCAATATATTTTACTGTTATTTTTCTGATACTAAAAGCAATTGTATATTACAAAATAAAACAGGAGAACAATAATTATTATGTAAGTGTAACAGTTAGTGAATTTAAGTGTGCTATTTTCCATTCCAAACTCAACGATAACAATTGTTCTTGTAATAAATAATACTTATGTTCGGGTTTTAAAAGATGTTATTATTGTATAATTAAACTAAACCTTATGTGATTGAAATGCAATGTTTAGAAGTATTTTTATTCTTTATTTTTTACCATTAATTAATAATATTATAATTATGTAGTTAGTAGAGATCTATTTGAGAGTCTAATGTATCAATTATTTGTAAAGTTGGCTGTAACTTAGAAGTTACAATAAGTAGAAATATTTTAATATAACATTTGGAGCAAATTTTATGTAGATGACATAGTTGTTTGATGATAATGTGAAGTGTTGTATCGTATCGTACTGTATGGTATCGTATCGTTAGCGCAACGTGTACGCAACGCACAACGATGCGTGGCGGGCCACGCGTGGGCGCTCCTCGCCTACGCGTGGGACCGCGCACTCACCGCACAGCACTGCTAGGATAATTCAGTTATTGCGTAAGGATATTTTTCTTACATTTCGATAAGAGTAATGTTTATAGTTCGTAGGCAGTACATAATTATAATATAACAAAAGTCCCTATAATATTCGAACTGATGACCGAAACGCATGTTATATTTGTGGCCTCTTACGAATAAGATCTATGTTACATGTTAAAGAAAATTAATTTTGCTATGCAGTATGAACAGAGATGATACTCATTAAATTGCCAAAAAGTTAAAATACTATATGCATAGATACGATAATTTCTTTTGGGCATATTATTTTGAATGTATGCAAAACTTAGATTATGAGTAAGTAGAACGTAGATTATATTTAGTGTGAATGCATAAATATTATTCTATATTATAAAAACTAAGTGAATTTGGAAATTATCAATTCTGTATTGTTCATAAGTTTAGATATTAAATGGGTTTAGCCATACTCTGGCTGGTTTGATATGTATGTTAACTTAATTGTAAAAAAAAATAAAAAAATCAATAAAAAATCTGTCGTTTTATTTATCTCCCGAATTCCTGTAGTTAGCATAATATTAACAGTATTTTTATTCTTGAACTACTTAAAAAACTACTAGAAAGTTCAGCTTTAAAAGTGAGGCACAGTCTTATAACGTAAGAACGACTAAGACGTTTCAAAGTAATCCTAGAATTTTATTGAAATAAACGCCTATTGACTTAGTGATTTACCCAATCTTATTAGGTTTATTGCCATAATCCCCACCCCACCAGTGGGATTCATGTCAATTTTCTTAAAATTATTGGCATTTCCCCCTCCTTGGCATTTTAAATCCTGGTTGATGGGGATTAAGACATTCGGTGCCTTCTAATATAAAACTAATAATCTTTCATTTAAATCGAAGTTTAATTATTTGATTAAGGTATAACTGCTCTTGCTATCCTGGGAGCTATGAAATCAAACAAGAAGTGAAAATAGTGTGACAATTTTGTCATGCAACATTCTTCAACGTTATTTTAGCTTAGCGTTTGGGGGAGCGATTTTGCTTTGTATGGCTTGGCAGCTCAAAGGATAACAAATTTTTTGTTACTTAGCGGACTTTGAAATGGCTTTTAACAAAAAGCTATAGATTACGAAAGTATCTTATAACATTTTCTAAGCCTTTGTACGATACGAACACACGCCAAAAGCAAATTAGCATGTCAGGCGTATTTATTCCCAGATCAAATCATAAATGGTTATCTCCAAATAAACATAAATACTGAAATAGTGCCTCCACCTGATTGTTTGCAAAGTTTTGTTTCTTTGTCCCGAACTTGCGTGTGCGTACAAATGAGAAGTACATAGGTACCTACAGTGAAAGAGGAACGTAGGCCAAATTCCACCCAAGTTCTCAAAGTGATTTTCTCGTTCTAAATTGGAGCAGCCCGCCTGGGGAGGTACCTCCGCCTTACAGAAGATCGCAGCCAAATAACATTATTTGTTTCAAATAGTGTTGTGTTCCTGCGGTAAGTAAGGTTGCCAGAGCTCTTTAGGGGGAGGGGGGTTCGGGGTCGGCAACGCGTGCGTGATGCTTCTGGTATTGCAAGCGCTCATAGGCTACGGTAACCGCTTACCAACAGGTGGGCCGTATGCTTGTTTGCCACCTCAGTTGTATAAAAAAAAAAAAAAAAAAAAAAAAAAAAAAAAAAAAAAAAAAAATCGTTGATGCGGTAAGTGAAATCTAACTTTTTGGTATTATCTCATTTGTTTTTAGTGTTGCGTCCAAGTTTTGGAAAACATAACACTTATAGGACGGAGTACTACACGCAGAAATCAACTTGGCACCTAGGTGGAATGTGCTTCCCTCTCCCACCACACTCCACCGCTTACCGCTCTCGCGAGTGAGAATGAGACAAAACATTACAGCGAGGTGCCTAGTTAACTTCTGCATGTTGTACCTCGTTCGTCACTGAAGCCCCGAACTAAAAATAATTGCTTTTAATTTATTGTTACCAGCACATGCTGATGTCAGGGCTCTTCGTACCTACCTACATAGCAGCGCTCTCCACGCACTTGTTTTCTCTTTTTCTGTCTATTGCTGTCTAATTATAATGATAATAATTAAATAAATAAATTGCTATGGTTTTTGTGTGTCTTACTGTTGTTATTGTTGTGTAGTTTGTATAAATAAATGTCTTCTAAATGCCTCCATAATCACACTTCCATTGATCAATATAAAACGAATTATGGCAAATGCACAAGTCGTGCGAGCCACAAAAAAAAAGAATTTTGAACCTTTTTGTGGTACATAATAATATCGCCCTATACAAATACTTGTAGCTCCCTTAATGTCTCAAAAACTCTACACTCACTGCCTGTAGGTACCTACATGAAGCGACGATGGGTCGTCAGGCATTAAATATGCAGGAGCCAAGCGGCTGAATAATGCAGAGCCTTCGCCATTTCATTATCCTGCTTCGCTAAGCATCGGGAATAACCTGAATTTTATTTTGCCAAGAGATTCATCTCGTAGATTTTTATTTTACCGAGCTGTTTTAAATGCGAAGGTTTCTTTTACTTTACTTGGTATTTTTTATTAATAAGTACATCTGCAGCGGTAGGTTTGGGGCTTTATTTGTTTTAAAAATTGGTCATTGCTTTGGTTTCGAATTCGATCTTTACGAAACGGACGGCAGCATTTATCGTGTTGTCAAAAATTGACAAATTAGGTTTTTGGTTTAGGATAATGCAATAGAGTTGACAACATGAGCCACTTTTTTTAACGTTTTTTTTTTTCAAATAATTAGATTCCAACCTACGACGACTCCAACGACCTTTGGATCCAAAATCGAGGCACCAAGGCCATATTATGGCCATACTGTTTAAAATTCAAGAAAGGACGCAATTTGGCAAAAGACCTGTTAATGGGTTCATAGGATAGTTTGGTTCTACTAGTATTATAGGTAGTAGGTAGGTAGAGTTAACCAAATTAAAAAGTATCAAATTTTACTATAAAATTTATTGAAATAATAATGTCCATCGATAATAAAACAATGTTATAAACACAATATATAAGTAATTAATCGAGCGAGTGAACCGAGCGAAGATCTCTCAAAAACTTGGACGAATCGGCGTTGCATGTTTGTATAATGTTTGTTAGATCATAACATTCGAACCGGCAATCCAATCTAAGTACCTATATGGAATTTACCAAGTCAACATGTTCTATCAAAATATGCTGATAAGAATCGGCCAAGGGATTATCAACATAAAGGGGTCCAATAGGGGGTATGAAAAAGTAATAGACTAAGTAATACATGAAGTGGGGTATCATAAGAAAGAGTTTTGTTCATACATTCAAATCTATTTTTATTTTTATTCTTGGCCATCTTTTCTGTGGCAAGTGTTGCAACAAAAAAAGTAACATTTAAAAACCAATAAGTATAACATGAGCTCTAAAAATTCAATGACTTCGTAGTTTAGGTATCGATTTTCAAAGATTACCATCTGCTTATTTGTGCCTCAACAATAATCGAAGCACCAACTATTACCAGACATCGTGAGATCTCAGTTCGGGGTGAACCAATAGTTATGGTGTGTATAACATTATTATTATAATATTACATTCTTATATTTTTGGTTTAATAACAACTGTACAATTTGTAAAAAACCGTAAGCACTATTTACATTAAAAGCTACCTATTTACAGCGATAAATGAATGCTTCAAGCATTTAATAATGTTAATCTTATGTGCGATTAGGTAAATTCCTAATGGATTAACATACTAGCTCATAATAAATTATTTTTATTTTATTTATTTATATTTAAGGTGAAACGACTTACGGATACCTTTATATTGAAATTTTACTTTTTTAAAATTAAATAATATTTAAGTTTTCGGCAGCGTCATGCTTTCCATAGCGTAGTTGGTTCTAGGCGAAGATTCGGGTTCGAATCCCGTTGGTTCTGAATATTTTGGGTAGGTTTACTATTCTTACCCAAAATATTCGAACCAGCGGGCTATAGCTTTTTTCAAAATGTGATAAAAATAGTAACCTACCCCTTACTAAGGGATTACATACTATGATATTTTATAATATCCCAAAAATTTCGACTCCAACGGGATTTGAACCCACAACCTTCCCCTTTCAGAACTAGAATTTAACCATGTCAGGTTATCTTTCTTATTATATCCCGTATACGTCCATTTTATAAGAGTTGAACGAACTCTCAAATACCTACTTATTATAGCTACGTTTGTCAAGCGTACGGTAACCGCCTATTGTATTGTAATGTTAAATGTAGGTATAATAAATGTAAAGTGGTCAACAATAGATGACAAATGATGTGTTATCTCGTCTCGCCCTGGTTGAGAGTTTCGAATATGTTCTTGTACCAGAAGTCTACCGCTTTGCTCCACGCTCCAAGGGTTGCTTGATCCAATTGTAGCACTTCAATGAACATCTTGACGATGACTTCTTTTAGATCCTGAAAAAATAACTTAGTAAAGAACTGGGCGACGCAGTGGTGTTGGAAGGCCCTCACCCGATGGGCCGACGACGTTATGAAAGTTGCGGTTAGTCGGTGGATGGAAAAGGCTCAAGATCGTTCGTCATGGAACTCTTTGGGGGAGGCCCACGCCCAGCAGTGGACTTCTACAGGCTGATAATGATGATCATAAAGTAAAGTACTCACTTAAAAAGGTAGAGAGAAGGTATTTAATTATTCCATAATTAGTATTTTAGACAAAAAACTTGGGCGAATCGTCGTTGTTTATGTTTCTTTGTTTATTTTTTAATATATTTATATTTTAATATACTTATTGAACTTATATTATTATGAACTATGAAAATAATTAAAGCATCTCCGGTTCACAGAACTTGTGAAAACACTTAATCCCAAATCGAAAACATAAATGAAAAATTGCTTTTCAAGCCCACTAAAGTTTCATCCAATTAATTCCGTACCGTTTTCACTCAACGTTAAATTCTGCGCTTTACCTACCTATTCCTACTTCACCCCTTTTTGGTAATATCACTTTGTGTAAGCAGAAAGGTTTTCTGGAGTAGGTATTCGACAAAGTTCATAGCTCCCAACACGCAACTTCTTAGCAGAGTGCTACGAGTGCCGATAGAAGTTCTAAGAGAGCAACATATACTTAGTCTCAGTTATAGGTAAGCCAACCTTTTACTTGAAAAAAACACAAAAAAATTGTTGCTGTTTTTATTTTCGTTTCGAGGTAAATAAATAGATATCGAAAATCGGGTTTGGATCTCTTCAGAAGTTACCTATAGAAGAGTAACCTATTTTTGGTGGTCTAAACTTTAGACATCTAAAAATAGGTCTAAAGGAACACTTGTTAGATTTACCTACCTACCTTCAAGTCTCAGTTAGGTACCTATACGATCTTAGAAATCCGACCTTTATGAAATAACACTGTTAAATTAGTTACTTTCAAAATTGCAAAATCTATTGTATTTACAAGGTTAGAGATGTTTTGAAGACAAATCAGGTCAACTATTTTAAGATTGCTACCAAGACCAACAAACAAACCAACGAGGTGATTTGAAAAAACAAAAAACACTGCGAAAAATATATATTTTTTTGTTTTTAATATTGTTTCTTTTTGTGTACATACAACACTGGATACTGGAGGGTGTGAAGGGTCCCCAATAACACCGTTCGGAACCCAAGCCAAACTCACCGGTCCGTGGTACAACCTACCGATCAACAAACGAGGCTCTGGCGCTCCACCCAACCCGTACCTACTGAGCCAGGGTGGGTTATGGTCCAACACCCCCTTCTTTTATGATAGGTATAAATTGAACTCTTTGGAGGAAGTCTGTGTCCTGCAGTGGTCTACAGGCTGATGATGTTGATGCTAAGGTACTCACAGTAAAATGCTTCTCTTGAATCTTCCTCCTCCCATGTGACTCTCCCAGCTTAGTCATCATGGCAGCTACTATCTCCGGCTGGTTTAGGTTCGCCACGGCGAGGTTCAGGGCGTTCATGAGGTTGATGACGTGGGCTTTGAACTGAGGATTGTTCGTATACTCCTCTTCGGGCAGCTTTCTGACCATTTTGAAGAACTCTTTTGTGTCGGGGAATGTTGTAAATAGCCTGAGGAAGAGGTGAAGAATACATTTTTAAGCGTTAGTAGGGTATAGCGAGATTTCCTCGCTCTAAATTGGAGCGGCCCGCCTGGAGAGGCCTTACAGGAGATCGCACCCAAATAAAATTATTTGTTTCAAATACTGTTGTGTTCCTGCGGTGAGGAAGGTTGCTAGAGCTCTTTAAGGGGAGGGGGGTTCGCGTCGGCAGCGCGTGCGCGATACCTCTGGTATTGCAAGCGTTCATGGGCTACGGTAACCACTTACTAACAGGTGGGTCGTAAGCATGTTTGTCACCTAAGTTGTACATATATATAAAAAAAAGTTACACCTGACACTTAGAGTCGACACTGCACGAGGTCAACTTAGGAATTTATGCGACTTTCTAATCAATTTGCAAATACATCATAGCACGAAGAAAATTTTGATTATTGTTAGAACCAAACCAGGTCACGGACTATACCTAGAGAACCGACTCAGCCATCACGAACCACAATTGTACGATTGAACCAAAATTGTTCATTCCTTAAACAGCATTAGTTTATCCCCACACTATAAAACGATTGCCTCGATACACTCGTAAACCACTCAAACAGCTTTTACAACGGATCCAATAATGGTATAATTTACGACGGATATTGACGTGGCAGAACATGCCATTTAACCTCAATCGGGATCCGTGATCAATACATTGGGCATTTAATAATGCCCTCGTTTCTATCTGAAAGAGCAGAAGTAATAATTTGGCTATGGTTTTCGGCGTCGAGACGAGCGACGAGCGAACTATCAGAGTTGCAATTTTTTTTTATATAATATAAATAACATAAAAATTTTATTTCCTAGATCCGAGACCAGAGGAAAAGTGAAAAGCTTGATGGTTTTTGTAGGGGTGCTTTTCGTGACCCCATACAATAAAGACGGTCAAGTGCGAGAACTCGCGCCTTTAGGGTTCCGTACCATTTATCGTGGGTTCGAATTCCGGTCGTGCACCAGTGGTCATGATCAGAAAATAAAAGTTCTAAGTGTAGGAATTGTCAAACTCATATTTGCGGTCGCTAACGTAGTCATTGTATGACATTGACCGCAAATATAACTTTGTTTCCTAAGAAACTTCGAAATTCCTCAAGTTCAGACTTTTTCCTTTAATAGTGTTACAAAAGCTACTAGCATTCTAAATTTCAGAATCGTGAGGTAACTGGAAGTATCCTAGAGGTTTTTCATTTTAGCCATTTCGATACAAAAATTATACATTCATTGCCATATATTTTAATGCATTAAGCTAGAGCTTTGATTTTTATACGGCACCATAAGCCCACAGACCTTAATAGGTAGTATAAATTTAAATTTAAAAATTCATTTCACCTTTAGCCGTTTCTGAGAAATAGGGTCTTGACAGACGGACAACAAAGTGATCCAATAAGGTTTCCGTTTTTCCAAATGAGGCACGGAACTCTAAAAACGGTAAGTTATTCTTTTTTCACGTCTCACAGTTACACAATACGGCCTTAGAACATAATCTGCTACGCTTTTGTGAAAACTCGTAGAGACCTCTACGAACGGCCTCGGACATTGCTACGCAACGCGAATCGGTTTGTTGGACTCTAAAGTACCTAAAGGTTTTGGAAAAAAAGAAAATTAAGAAGCAATTACGATTAAAAAATCAGTCTGATGTCAGTGTGTGGAAAGAAAAGTAAAATTATTGTCGACGAATAAGTAATTCATAATTCATTTATTTGCGAAATACAGGTATGAAAGATGTCAAGAGTTACAGAGTACAGCCATGTTCCTACATTACAGCATGCAAATTCCATGTCAGTTATTGATTACATAGTCATAGTTACATTATTATTAGCATCTAAATTATAACAATTGAAATTAAGTATTTAAAAAAAGCATGTCAAAAATAAGATACCATAGAAATTCAACATTATTCAAAGGAGCCATTTCATTCTGGGCCTGGTCCATGTACACTACATAGAAAAATTAGGAAAAAATAAGAGATTACAAGAAAAATTTCAATTCATTAATTTGAAGACAAATGCGATGGTACAAGAATAGTTATTCTGGTAAGTTTTTTACTATGTGAACACTATTTGAAGGCCGCCATTTTGGTTTATAATTGGCGTTTTACATGACATTGACATATTCTTCATGTCATGTTGTTTGATTCGATGTTTTTGTTTTGTCAGATATATGTAGGTTGTCAAAATGACATTTCACGCACGTCCATCCGCCATATTTTTGTAGCGCTGTGTGTTGCTCTCTTTGTCGAAGAAAATCTTAGTGTACCTTAGAACGAAGTCAATTTAAATAAAATAACCAATTTAATACGTTTACTTTGTTGCTTAGCCATATTTTAGGGTAGTGTACACAGGCCGCAGGCCGCAGGCCCAGGCTCCATATATCGATGAAACGTCTCTTTTTTCACACAAATATTCTGATACACTATAATAGGCTTTTCCTGTCAACATTTTCTTTACCTTTAATTTGAATATACTAAAAGAGTTTATTTCGTGGAAATGTGAAGGCAAGTGGTTATAAATTCGTGGCGCCATGCAAAAAATACTATTACCTACATAAATGGGTAGAATGAGAAGGCGGACAACATATATGTTTAAAGTAAACAGATATGTTTGTTATGTTAGTACGTGACGTCGGTAATACCCAAATGTAATGGGGGCAACGGCTCAAGAGTCCTAAAACGGAGCCAATAAAAGAACCAATGTCTTGATTCAATCACAATAACATAATAGTATCTCTGTTCACGAACACTATAAACCGAGATTTATGACGCAGGGGGCAGTTAAAATTTAAGTGTGTTTATTTAACTTTATAGTCTGGTAATAGGAAGTGGGTTGCTTTATTGGTGCTAGCGATTGCTCGCGGTTGTTCTCGCCTCATTATTTGTCGCAGTATAAGTTTCAAAAACTGATGTCGTCTGAGACGCAGCACGACCGCTTTTTAGTCTCTTTTAGTTTCATTTATTGACTGGGAAAATTGATTGAGATACAGCAGTAGCCATTAAAATGAAATTCGATCTTAAAATTCCAGAGAAAGACCCTTCGATTCGAAACTACGATCCAAAAGCGGGGTCGCTCTAACCACTACTCTACCAGCTCTCAAGTAAGTACCTAATGATCGCGGAGAGAGCGGTCTACTCATTACACAGAGCTTGTTTGATTAAAACCTCAGCCGACCTCTTTTGTTCCTAGCTCTAGTCTTGTTGACATACCGACTACATTTCTGATTTCAGCACGCAGTGCGTCATTTATCTTATTTGGTTATCACCGTAATTACGTATTAAAAAACAAAAAAAGGAACGGCTTCTGAAGGAGCATTTTGTTTTGGCGAGAACTTGCAAAGTGATGTTGTGATCACATTTTATTTTACAAAACTAGTGTTCAATAAAATAATACTCAATGAAGGTATAATTTATGGTGGTGTTTTACACAATATTGTTTGAATTATGAGTATATAATGATTAAAATACATAAGTGAAGTAAAATAAAATGATAATAACATTACTTTAGTTTTTTATTCGAAAGTGTGGGTGGCCAGTTTCCTTTGTGGCAATTATATATGATAAAAAACAAATGTGCATTCAACTACTTTCTAGGCGAATGTGATTAAGCAGAAGAACGCTGGTAAATAAGTTACTGATGGCTAGGTAATTCAATTATCCACCAAAAACTGATTAACCTGTGTACCTACGAAGTGCATTTTGCGTGCAAAAAGAATAATTCAATGTGCTCCGTGCAAATCAGAACCAATTTATTATCTACTGCGTCCAAAATTGTGATGTTTCTCCTCTGTTCTAACAGCTCCTGGCTGGTAATAATACTTTCAAACTAAAGGCTAGACTGGAATGCAAATGTGTTCATCTAAATGCAAGATTATAATATGCATATTTTGTATAGGAAGGTAAATACCTAATAAAGTGGGTGGTTGTTTCTGTGTAAGTACGTGATCATCAATGTAGAACAAAAAGCGCTAAAACTCGCAATCTTTGTTATGGCTTTAGTTTTTTCCCTTTCAGGCTGGGACTTTTCTTTCAACCCGAGAAGTCACGATACACGCAATCATTTTATTGTACTTTACATTTGAAATGAAATTAAATGAAATCAGTTTATTTGCTAAAACATGGTAGTTTAATATAGTAGTAGGCAGTTCTTAGGCAGTAAGCGGGCGCACATGTTTTTGTTACACAAGCATGCAAATGTTTTATTTAGTATAGTAGGATTACTTGCTTAGTAGGATTATTTGCGCTTTCATCACACAATATGTAATAGGTACGTAAAGCACCACCATAATTACACCTTATTCCCTGCAAACATTCTTCCCCGGCATTTGAGCGTAAATTCCGGAGATTCCTGTCAAGCCGTAGTAGGGGCTCGGCTGTCTCAAGGGCAAGTTACGTCTCCAACGTAGAGTAAGGTAGAGTCTGTACATACTTTACTCTATACATGAGTGTAGGTAGGTAGCTTGTTCCCACAGCTGTGTTCGCGAGGTAAAGTAGAGGTACTCTATAGTGTGTAGGTTGTTTTTATCACAATAATGACCACCCACTTCGATACCAAAGTTGGAGGTGGATAATAATACATGATAAACACAAGAAATTAATTTACGCATTTGTTCCAGCTTCGCTATGCTGATAACACAATCTTTCAATTTACGAATAAAAATAGGCTCGCTTTTATCCCCAAGAATGGTAGAAATACTCTGAGATCTCCAGGCGATCACATCCCTGAAAATTTCTAAAATATAATTGAAAATAGAAAATTATAAACAAAAGAACGTGGCCTAGCTATGGAAAAAAATAATGTGTGCTTCCATCGATGTTTTATGCCTCAGTCCAAAGGATGCCTAAAATTTCCTAATAAGATTTTTAATAAAATAGAAATAATTAGGTATACGTAAATACTGAATTCCTAGTTAGTCTTTAGTTCTTGTCAAACACACGTGCTTGTCACTTCTAAGAATACACATTATTAGAACACAATAGAAAAACGTTTATTTTGTTACCAACACAATCAAACTTACTTCATTTAGCCATAACACAATAAAAAAAAACAACCAATCATGATCATCATGATAACAAAATGGCCACCACCCAGCATGTGCTAGGGCAGAGCAGTTATAATGATAATGATGTAATAAGCATACCTACCTACGTAATGATAGTGAGCTTAATGATGTTGGCTCACCTCCTCAGTAGTTCGGTGCCGTTAGCCAGCGCGTTAGCATTGACTGGCGCCCAGGATTTCTGCACCGCGTAGATCTCCCGCCTGGTGAGACCGGAGAAGGCGTTCGCACTGTCAGGGTCTCCGCCCCACCAGATGTAGCTGACCCAACCGCCCATGGTTAACTGAAACAAGAAATCTTCAATTGGAAGACGGTACCATGGTACTCGTAGTTTCTGATACCTGCGACACATACCTGTGGATTCATATCCTAGTGTGGGGTCAGGACAATGAATGTGACTATTGGGTGGTATTAGACTGGCCTCACAGCTCAGTTGGTAGTAACTCTGCCTTCTGCGCTAGAGGTCGCGGGTTCGATTCCCGCACTGGACAAACATTAGTGTGATGAACACAGATGTTTGTTCTGTGTCTGGGTGTTAAATATTTATCTATTATTTTTATCAGTCTCTGGTACCCATAGTACAGGCTATGCCTAGTTTGGGAACAGTTGACTATGTATGATATGTCCGGAATATAAAAAAAAAATTAAAAATTGAAAATAGACGTCATCATTTCATTGAGGCCGTACGACAGACGTCCACTGCTGAAAATGGCCTCCCCACAGATTTCCAGAGCGAATTCCTATCATGTGACGGAATTTCCCCATACTCACCACGATGGGCACGCGCGTTGGCGAGCGCAGTTATATCTACCTTTGGGAAAATAGGGGAAACTGCTGCACATCCCCTAGCTTTTTACCTTAGTCACCTCTTGCGACATCAACGATTAGGTAGATATGGAGGGGCCTATTCTTCAGCCAGGGCCACCACGGCCAACGACGGTCAGCGGCACTTAACTATAGGTATGTTAAATATCAAGTCGATTCTAACTATATAAGAACCTAACTATCTAGGTATGTATCTGTGCCTGTATTGACCTAAATGAACTCTTGAAAATAGTTTTTTTGTGTTTGTAAGAATGATTTTTACCAAATACGGAGAAAACTACAACTGTTCTTGACTCATTATCTATAGATAGGTAAGTACCCAATCATAGATTAATCTATCAATTAAAGGTAGGTAATAACTGATAAAGTTTTTTTAATGTAGGTATGTATGTACAAGGTGATTCAAATTTCTTATATCAATAGTTTTTCTATAAAAAAAAGAAAGAATAACAAAAAAGAAGCGTGCTCCATCTTAGGCCACATCTCACTTGCAAAAGTGAGATGGTGGTCAAACGCCTAACCATCAACAATAAAAAAAAATCCTCAATGCTTTTTCAGATTCTTTCAATTCTATGGCATGCCGGGTTTCTCTCGATGTTTTCCTTCACCGTTTAAGAGCACTAGTATAGCGCACATAAATTTTCCGGATGGTCGACCTATGGGTCGGAAGGCTGGCTTTTTTGCACCTCCACTCCAATGGTGCAAAAAATACTGAGTTACATACCGGTATAAAAGATTTATAGATAGGTTGCTTTGCCTCACTGGATGGCAAAGCTGATCTCTGGCAAATAGGTATTAGCTTTCGGGTCACGCGTCGCTTCGACCTACACCTTTTGTAGGTAATAGATTAAGTCACGCTCTAACAGAAATGAAAGATAATAAAATCAGGCTTACTACAGGAAGGTCCTTTAGTCCAATCTTAACCCTTTTCGACACCATAAAAGCGGTAATCAATATAAAAATGGACGATAAATACACGAAAAAATGCATTTTCTACAAAAGGGTCTTCTTCTTTCCGTAGCACACAGACTAATGTCTAGTTAAATTAACATTGCTTAGTGTAATTGTGTATATCGTTAAACAAAGCGAAGTTATCTTAGTCACAAGACATAAGTTAAACACGGCAGCCAAGTCAAGTGACTGTTTTTTTCTCACCTATTATGTCATTTATTTATTATCAGACGTTTTTTAAGCCCTTTCATAATAATAATTACCAATCCTAACTACCTCTATTTGCCGGAACTCGAAAGTTTTGTTTAATTTTGCTAGAGACTCCATCTTTCTCTACCTGATCAACCTGTAGAAGTCCACTGTTGGACATAGGCCTCCTGCAAAAACTGCCAAGAGGAACGGTCTTGAGCCTTCTCCACCCACCGACTTCCCGCAACCTTCATAATCTCGTCAGTCCATCGCCTTGCCTTCCAACACTGCGACGCGACGTCCGGTTCGCAGTTGCTATTCAACGGTTGTCAGTTCCGAGTTATAGTTAGTTATAGAGACCCGCCCACTGCCAGCCACTCAACATTCTAATAATAACGTTGACCTTAGTTCACTAATAATATTATAATAATATCTTTATTTCAGGCTACTTGACACATTACACAAGGCTAAGGATTAGGCTATCATTCGTACAGTGAAACTCCGAGCATAGCTCTATCCATAGCCCGTTGCGCGACTTTGAGCTTGTGTATGAGGGCAATAGTCAGCGACCAATTCTAAGGCTCGTATTCAGAGACAAGACTCGAGCACTGATCTGTACTTAAATCTCGATTTGAGTCGAGATTCTAATTCTTGAACAGTGCTTAAGTATAGATTCAATGATCACAGTTCACCTGAGTAAATGCTTATTCTGAAACGTCAATCAGACGAAATCGGTGCTTGAGTTTAGATTTGATTAGACATTAATCAAATGACATTTTCGTTCCGTTACACGTACTTTGATGCATATTTATACTTCACTTTATAGTTCTGTTCTATTTCCACCCTGGCTGTTTGAATTTCTGCGTAAAACGGATCGAAAATTATAAATAAATCAAAATGTAAACGAGAACATTTGAGTACAGATTTGAGACTCGATTCAGCGGAGAGTAGTTTAAGTACCGTTCTTGAATAAAAGTTATGTTTGAGAAGAGATTCAATGCTTAAATAGAGTTCAGCTGATCTGTGATTAAATCTATGCTTGAGTCGTGTCTCTGAATACGAGCCTTAGTGCTATATGTCATCGATCATGGCAACACACTGACTTTGAGAATCGTGAATACTGAACATAAATGTGTTTGGAGTCCGTTGGGGCCTGCCCCATTATACTTTCCACGCCCCTCTATATGACCCAGCTAGGTATATAAACGGTGTCACTAATTATTTCGATTCCCACATTAGAACGTGAGTGTGTTGTTTATCTACACATGGTCTTTTTTGATGGGGAAATAAATAATCTCTTCGTTACCTATTGTATTTAATACACAACGGGTACAACGGTTGTGGTGTGGTGGTGTCTACTAGTTACGGAAACTAGTAGGCACAACCACGCCTCAACCGTAAGATTGACCAAGAATGAACCAGTGACACGACAATTGGTACTCCAGATAGTCATACAAGGTGATTCATAATATGTATGCTATCACGAACGAGTCCTATTCTACACCCAATTGGCAATAAAGTGTGCTTTACGACTTTTGGAAATTCAAAATTTTTTCATTGAAAAACTCTAGGCATACTTCAGTTGTTTTAGGGTCAAATCTGTTCAAACTCAAAATTAGTTAGTTGTTTTGGTAGAAATCTTGATGTCGATCTTTTCGTTCGTTTAGCAAAACGTTTAGTTCAATGCCCAAAACAGAATTTTAAAAGATTCGATGTTTTTCCGTTATTTAGGTATTATTACATTTTGTTACTAGTATAGTATTATGTTATCTGTGTTGATGCAATAAACCTTTCAGGATGGTATAAATATTATGAATTGCCTTGTAGTGGCAATATAGCTTCATTTATTTTTCATTGTATTCATTAATTTCGTTGTAACTTTATTAGGTATATTTTGTTATTAGAGGTGGTATATCCGCTGAAAGTAACTTCCTTTGACATTCTCAATTCAATTTCAAATTAGCAATGAATTATGGCAACAGCTGTGGTTTGTATTCAGCCAGCGCGCGTGGATTAATCAGTGCCTGATGGCAGCCTCACCTCGACCAATTGAACTTCAATAATTGCATTAACCTAGAAATTGGTGTGGAGTTTTAGGCCAATTGAATAAGTGACTAAAGTCATCGGAGTGTCATCTCTCAGTTTGCATCATCGTTTCCAAATCCATTGCGGTCGATGGACCTGGTAACAGTTTTACTTAATCTGGAATCTGGATATGGTATTTTTTATTTTATTTTATTCTAGCTATAACAGTTTAAAACCAGTTATTGTGTTTTATAAATAGAGTCATTAAAGTAGATAAATCCATCGTATTTACATTGAGCTTATCAAAGTCCATGTGACTGCCTACTATTAGGTATACGCGTAATGTTGCTTGTGTTATCAGTCAAGTGACCTATCGGAGTGATTTCATCTTGTTACGCAGCGGCATTTGATAAGACAATTGTATAAAAGGGATTATTTTGAATAACGCAAAACCTCAGACTCATTTACAATAATAATTGGCCTTATAACATCTATTCTAATGGCGACCACGAACCGGGCGATGCAGTGTTGGAAGGCCCCCCCACCCGATAGACCGATGATATTGTAAAAGTTGCGGGAAGTCGGTGAATGGAAAAGGCTCAAGACCGTTCGTCGTGGAACTCTTTGGGGGAGGCCTATGTCCAGCAGTGGACTTCTACAGGTTGTTGATGATGATCATGAACATCTTTTTTTTTTTTTTTTTTTATACAACTTAGTTGGAAAACAAGCATACGGCCCACCTGTTGGTGAGCGGTTACCGTAGCCTATGAGCGATTGCAATACCAGAGGCATCACGCACGCGTTGCCGACCCCGATCCCCCCCACCCCTAAAGAGCTCTGGCAACCTTACTCATCGCAGGAACACAACACTATTTGAAACAAATAATGTTATTTGGCTGCGATCTTCTGTAAGGCGGAGGTACCTCCCCAGGCGGGCTGCTCCAATTCAGAACGAGAAAATCTCGCTGTGCCCTACCTCCTCCTAAAAACATTTCCTACATCTATTAATCTATCATCTAGATAATTTACACAGATTCAGGTGGAATTTTTTACTAGAATTGCTTGAATGCGGCCGCGGTGGGGCGCCCTGGGTGCCAGATGTTTTCTTATTTCTGGGCGCCCGATCACCAAAAAAAACTTTTATCACTTATATTTGAAGATAGTTTGCAACTTTGTGGGTTTTGTGATTATAGAACCTTAAAGTTTTCCACCTTTCGGATTGAGGTAGTTGCTCGACCTTTTTCGGTGATAACTTTTTAGGATTCTGTAGTTAGGAATCGGAACCCTTCCCTAGGAAACGGCCGCGCGCGATACGAATGCTAAGTAGGGTGGAGTAGTATTTTGCGTTGGTTGCTGGGCTATGGCTGGGATCTTTTTAGGGTTCCGCTACCAAAAAGTTACCTATAAATGCGAACCTTACGACCTGGGTGAGGAGTATGTTTCACAAAGTTTTAGAACAATTTGCCCATGCATATTCCGAGTGAAAAATGCATTTTTTTTTATCACTTTTAGACGTACCTTCAATCATAATCTCGCTTGGTGGGAACTGATGGTGTGGCCGATAGTGGGTTAGTTAATTGAAGTAATTTGTTTATTATTAAATGTATTAACAGGGTATATTTTTATTTTTAGTTTATATTTATTTATTACACAAAAGGATTACAAATGAATGGTAGTAAATGTCTTTAAACCTATGTTAGGTTTGTCTAGACATTAGGTTCTCGACCAAGACCCGGACGACGCGACGCACTTTTGGAAGCTCCCCACCCAATGGACCGACGACATTGTGGAGGTTGCGGGAAGCCGGTGGACAGAGAAGGAGGAGGCCTATATTCAGCAGTAGACAAAAACAGGCTGAGATGACGTTTATAAAAAAAAATGGTACCTATGTTTTTATCAGGATGACTATCCTGCCGCGGATTCGCTCGCGCGTTTGTCGGATATAGTTCAGTTCAGTTCATTTATTGATAACAAAAAAGAGTTACATGTCATTACATAATAATCGATTTATATAAATACCTATTAGCTAACAAATTCACTTTAATTCTTAGTTTAAGATTGACAATGAAATAAAAATATTGAAAAAATTATATCTTTATGATAAAGGTAAAAAATAACTAATAATAAAATAATTCCATACAATAACATAGAAAGCAGCATATTATGTCCTTCCTGAGAGCTTAAGCCATTTCTATACCAAATTTAATAATCCATCGATTCAGCTATTTCGACGGGAAAAGAGTTACTTTCGCATTTAAAATACTGAGTGTGATTTACGTTTTTTCATCGATAAAACGTCTAATTTCTACTCTGTCATGTTTTAAATCGCGTAGAACCAGCAATAAAAGATACTAAAATCTCCCAGTCAGTATTTTGCCGATGGCTTGAGAATTTCTTGTGGAATGTTATTTGAGATGATTAGTACCTACTACCACGAACCGGACGACGCAGTGTTGGAAGGCCCCCCACCCGATGGACCGACGACATTGTGAGGGTTGCGGGAAGTCGGTGGATGGAGAAGGTACAAGACCGTTCGTCGTGGCACTCTTTGGGGGAGGCCTATGTTCAGCAGTGGACTTCATAAGGCTGATGATGATGATGATGAGTGCCTACTCAGAGGAAGAGATATCGTGGGGTCAAGTCATCGGTCAAATAACATTTTTGCTATCAGAAGAACCTTTTATAAACCGAGTCTTCATCAAATTATTTATCACCAAGTCGTGTGTTTATTTTACTTTATTAAACCAAACTTATTTAATGAAAAAAGTTAAGAAAGCTCGCAGACAGAGACAGTTCCGCCAATTGCCTCGTTTCTTCCTTGTGCTTTTCGTTCTTTTCCCAAATCATATAGTGGGTTATATATTAAATAAAACATTACCCTTCTTCCGTCTCGGCAGTCGGGTTAATAAGGACTTTTTAAGATGATTTAACACAGCATCAAGTGGAACTTTGAGTGGAACTCACTCTGTCGTTCTTGGAATGGGTTTAGTTAGAGTCAAAGTCTAAGGTTTTATTTCAATAAAATCACTAGGATCGCTTTGAAACGTCTTAGAAACTAGGTGAAGTAGAGAGTAGGCTGTATTTACTATCACCAAAATTTCCGCCTTACCAATTTTGAAACTGTTTCGCTTGTACACGGCTAAGTAAGCCTGTCTGGCCCATCTCCCTGGCTCTTTATTTATTTTGATCCTTTGGGGGTGAACCATTTATTTTATGACTTTGATTACCCAGTCTGTTGTTCAGTTGCAACCAAAACAATACGAACATATTGTTAGACAAAAACGGTACTTTATAAGATTACGCATTTACGCAAGCTAGGCACAGATCACTTCACGCAAAATACACCCTTAGGGTGGTAAGGCGGAATTTTTGGTGATAGTACCTTCCTCAGCCTAGTCGGCCTTCACAGGAAAGATATGAGAAGGTAGTTAATGGGTGCGGAGCTGACTAAACTGGGGATTTCCTTCACAGTTTTATTTGACACATAAAATATTTGCTAGCCACCTGCATGCCCAGCGTGACAAGTATGGGCAAATCCCCCAAATCAAAGTCAAAGTCAAAAGGCTTTTATTTCAATAAAATCACTAGGATCACTTTGAAACGTCTTAGAAACTAGGTGAAGCTATGCCTGTTCCTCGCGACCAAGACTAGAAGAATCAGGCAACAAACACGGCTTGGTTGGTGCCTATAATTTTTTTCGATGTTCCCTTTTCACAAAATGGAAATGATTCGGTGCATGCCGTACAAGGTCGGGTGCGCTGGAAATCTTTGGGGTAGGATATGTTCAGCGGTGGACGTCATTCCACTGAAATGATGATGATGTAGGGAAGGCTTACAACAAAATATCGGTATCTTGTCTCGTAAATGATGCCAATTTACTCAAGCTACTACTTTATGGAATTAGATCAAATAAAACTTCGTAAGTGGGTCGTAAAATAAATTTGATGGCAATAATTTGAGCGATTCCTCGTAGAGCACTGAACGATCGATTATTTAACAACCTTAGACATACAGGTATTCCATTTACCTACCAAAATTGTTGATTTGTTGAAGTGGCAGTGGGCAGGCCATATAGCTGGCAACCTTCGGGGAATATTATTGGTTCCCGAATGACAACCGCGAACCGGACCACGCAGTGTTGGAAGGCTGGACCGATGACACTGTCAATATTGTGGGAAGTCAATGGAGACAGCTCAAGACCGTTCGTCGTGGACTTCTACAGGCTGATGAGGATGATGATGATGAAGTGTAAATCGCGGAGATCTTTATGGTTCGGTTAATCAGGTATTCAATTTTCTAATAGGTGCAATATGCTTTGGGAAATATTTTGCATTCAGGTACCTAAGCAATGATAATATTTCAACGACAGTACCTTTTAGTATGGAAAATAAACGCTTAGTATAATTAAACATTAAAAGTAAATAGGATAGGCTTATCGCTTTCCAGACAACCAATGGTTTTTTTTTTTTTTTATACAACTGGGTTGGCAAACAAGCTTACGGCCCACCCGATGGTAAGCGGTTACCGTAGCCTATGAGCGCTTGCAATACCAGAGGCATCACGCACGCGTTGCCGACCCCGAACCCCCTTCCCCCCTAAAGTGCTCTGGCAACCTTACTCACCACAGGAACACAACACTATTTGAAACAAATAATGTTATTTGGCTGCGATCTTCTGTAAGGCGGAGGTACCTCCCCAGGCGAGCTACTCCAATTCAGAACGAGAAAATCTCGCTGTGCCCTACCTCCTAAATTATTACAAATAAATTGCGCTTCCACAGACACGCGTCCTTACCCTCTAACCTCAGTCTAGAAACCTAATGCAATCTTGTTTTGAAATTCTATCTTGTATAGGTAGGTACTAGTGGGTAAATCTTGATGGAACCCAATCGCACCTATTTACTTTCCTCTACCGTTACCGGCGTCAACGTCCACGTGAATACCTACTCTATTTACTACGTAAACACATACCTGATAACCAGTCTTCTATGTCCACACAAGCATACCATAAAATAAACACAATATTGTATTCAAAGTTTAATTTTACGAGATTTATTTGTTTGAACAAGGACGCGCGCGGTTCGGGCGATTCGTGGAATGATACTGAGTGGTGACATTTGTTTACTAAGCTGCCCGCCCGCCCTACGATGCCGCCCTGATGCCCTGAAGGTATGCGAGTGGGAATTTACCTAGGCCTGTAATTTTAATCTGAGCCGGGCCCTTATGAACTTTCATTGCACACTAGTAGGTCATGTAAAAAAAAAGTAAATCAATCGTTTATTTAACACATTTCAGACCAAAACATTTCGTAATGCAAGCGTTATTTTTCCCAAATTTCTCAAAGTAGGTACCTGTTTTTGGTATTTTTATAAACTTTATAAACTCATTACTAAATGTACGAGATGTCCGGCATTAAGATTGCTACCTGAAACACAGCTTATTCATTGAGTTTGATTGAACTGATTTGACCCCAAAACAGCCGATTTTTACATAAGAGATTCTTCAATGAAAAATGTCGAGTTACCAAACGTAGAACAAACGTTATAGCCAAATTGGATGTAGAATAAGCCCCTTTCGGGATAGTATAGGTACATATTATAGTTTTAGTTTTAAAACCATACAAATTTTTTTTTTTTTCAAAGTTGTTTATTCATTATCTATTAGGTATAACATCTATTACAAAGGAAATGTTTATGTTAGTAGGTGATGTAAATAAAATTAATTAAACTGCTACGCTTATGTAAGAAGTTTTTGGTTTCATAAACAAACATTATGTCCAAATAATACGTGACTTTGAAGATTAATTTAGAGTTTGGTATTCCGCCAAAACTGTTTTATTCGGTTATTGTTTGTTTTACAATTCGTCCGAATATTAGGTCACGAACACATCATAGGTATTGAAGCTAGAGCAACTGCCATTATTTTTGTAATTTCCTCTTTATATGACTATGCCCTGGTTTTATGACTTCCCACGTTTTTGGCACTTAACATTAAGAGGGTCAGGCTGCACAACATTGTAAGCTTCAGCATCCCTTCCTTTCAAACGTTAGCCTATTTTGTATAAAAAAAAAAAACAAAAAAAAAAAAACGTTTTTAATAAAAAAAAAATTTGCCGGGAATATAAGTAAGGCAGCAGTCGTGAGAGCAAACTTACCTACGAGTACATAGCGTACAGAATAGCTCAAAGATATCGCAAGCACCTAAAAGTCAAACTCAAAATCGACTTTATTTGGTAGAAGTAAGGATCATTTTAAATAAATTTCAGATGACATCTCATCGCGGCTTGAATTTGTTTGTATGCAGGCTGAGTTTTTTCAGAAAAAGTAAGTTTTTATACAGAGTTTTTTTTTTCAAAATCGTTCCCTTAACTCCTAACATCACTTTTCGATTACTCTCACGGTATCCGACTCCTAAGTGGCCCTGAAAAAAACCTGAAGTAGAAATACGAATTATGAATCACCTTGTAGAACAAATGAACAATTGTATTTTGAGCCATCAGCAGTAAACTATTGTTTTATTGCTGGGCTAAATAAAACAACAAGGTTTGCAGTACGTGCAAATATTGCTGTACTCAGTATTTTAATGTTTGCTGGGCAGGAAATTGGTCAAAACTGAAGATTGGGCATCATCTTCATCATCATCAACCTGTAGAAGTCCACTGCTGGACATAGGCCTCTCCCAAAGAGTTCCACGACGAACAGTCTTGAGCCTTTTCCATCCAACGACTTCCACGCAACCTTCACAATGTCGTCGGTCCATCGGGGGCCTTCCAACACTGCGTAGTCCGGTTCGTGGTCGCCATTCGAGAACCTTTACCAGTAGCAGATAGCAGTGGGTATAGGCTGCTGATTTACTGTTTTCAAGCTACTTTTGAAGTACATCATCAATCACTATCAGCATTGTCTTTTTAACAAAACTCGGGGCCACTGAGACGGACAAGAGTTGTGGGTTCGAACCCGCGGCGGCGGGACATTAGGTTTGTTTTTTTTTGATTATTCCAACCGTAAGAATTCCACTGCTGAACATCGGCCACAGGAAACGGTTTAACGGTGAAGGAAAACATCGTGAGGAAATCGGCATGTCCTAGAACCTGAAAATTCGTAGACATGTGACATGTGCACGAAAGGAGCCTCTAAGAGACACACTTTATAATTAATCCTTTCACTACACTGATTCTTTCATCGACGGTCATAGGTCCTTTTCAGGGCCACCTGGTCACTGACCTAATACAGAATGACCAAGAAAGAATCAGGGACACGACAAGAAGAAGTACCGGTTCTTCAGAGCAATTGCGACTTTTTTTTTTAATTTTATACGGAGGCAAACAGGCTTACGTTACGGCCCTCCTGATGGTAAGTGGTTACCGTTGCCTATTGACATCAGCAACACCTGGAGCATTGCTAATGTGTTGCCTGCCGAACCTCTGGCAACCTTACTCACAGCAGGAACACAACAATATTTGAAACAAATAATGTTATTTGGCTGCGACCTTCGGTAAGGCGGAGGTACCTCCCCAGGCGGGCTGCTCCAATTTAGAAACGACTATCATGTTTGCTACTGTGGCTGTAGCTACGAGTGTCAACCTACTCTTAGGAGAAAACAAAACTGCACGCATGATGCACGTTGCATTCGATCCTATGACAATAGGGACGTAAATCAAAATCATCCGTGAAACCACTTGCGATTCGTAACGCGAACCACGGACAACTAATCGATGATAACCACTGCATAATAGCCTATTGTCTGCGGCTTCACTTGGCCTTAGAGTGCATGACGTGTTGGGGTTGTAAGGAATATTGATGCCGGCTTCCGCAGTTCTGAAATGGCATGCATAGTGCATAGCAATCATGCGAATAAAAACTGCGTCCCTGGTGGGCCGGATCCGTGGGAGCACCAATAGCCTCCTGACTGATGTGGCAGGCAACATCTGCTCCTGTCTGATGATGCACTGGCTGGCTGTGCTAAAACCGGTCACATGCTTAGTGTCTCAATAGACAGACATTTTCAATTTTAACTATTATTAGGTATTATTAATTATACCTATCTATTGTATTTTTGTGTTGGAAGGCCCGATGGACCGACGACATGCGGGAAGTCGGTGGATGGAGAAGGCTCAAGACCGTTCGTCATGGAACTCTTTGGGGGAGGCCTATGTCCAGCAGTGGACTTCTACAGGCTGATGATGATGATGTTGATGATTATATTTTGTATGGATCGGATGGTCTGAAATAAATGATTATTATTACCTATAGTGCTGAAGACACGCCGTGGTGGCCCCGGCTGAAGAATATCATCACTCCATTTCTACCCGTGGATGTCGTAAGAGGCTTTTATCAGTTCTTGCCAACCCGCATGCCCAGCGTGGCGAGTATGGCCAAATGATTGTTTCTGGTAATATATCGGATAGGCTTATTCAGCAGTGGACGTCCTACGGCTGCAATGATGATGATGATGATGTGCATAGTGCTAGTATCGTGGATGCTTCCTTGGTCATCTTTCATTACAAGCAATCCCCTACAAAAAAAGCAAGCATTCAACCTCACTTCTTCAGGGCTCCATAGTCATTTTCATCAAGATCGGTTCAGCCGTTTAGTCGTGAAAGAGTAATACACAGAGAGGACAGACACAGACTGAGTTACTTTCGCGTAATTTAAGGAGGTCCACGTTAGGTGGGTATTTTTTTTAAACGTGTCGGGAGCATCATTTGATACTTCTTAGCTTAGAACTTATTTTACTTAACCTGTTCGCAATAAGTCTAGAAGAATCAGGCAACAAAAACGGCTCGGTGCCTATATTTTTTTTCAATGATCATTTTCATAGAATGGAATGTAGATGCCGTACCTAAAGAAAGAAAGAAAAGAAAGAAAAGACATTTATTTGTGAAAACAATACAACAATGAGACACACAGCAAAAAATAATAACAACAAAAATCATGACAACACAAAAACCACAAAAAAAAAGTAAAAAAACAGGCAAAGAAAAAATTAAAAGTAAAATACCCCTAAGTTCGTGTCCTGGCTACGCCCATGTTTCGTGTCACATTGCTGGACCGTTGCGTCTCATTCCCTAAAAGCCTCGAGTTGTGTCATTGAACTCTGGTTCTTTGTTGATGTTCTACGAAGGATTTTTCAGAGAAAAATGCTCTACATGGTTTGTACGATCAGTGACAAAATTAAATTAAATATTTATTTGAGGCTTTTGCAGTAGACTTTGATTATTTCAACAAATCATATACCTAACGATAAATGATATAAATCTAATTTAGTTACCTACTATATCATAGATCTGATACATACAAAATATGAATAGGAGATTGAAGAATCGGTAAAACACAGAAAATTAAAAAAAAACATCAAATTCATTACAATTTCATATAGGAAAAAAATGTACATAAATGAATTCTAGGAATTACCTGTTTCTACGACTTCAAGTAGAAAATAGATATCTGATCACCAACCCCCTTTTCTGTTTTACTTTTGTTGCTGACTGTGCCTTTGTTTTAAACTGTCTGCTTATTCTGGCTGTTAGAAATTAGGCATCTTTATTTTCTGAGCTGGGAGACAATATCTGATGCACTCTTTGAAGTGTTTTTTGATTTATGTTGGTCGTCGTCTTTTCTGCTTAGGTACTTAAGGTCAAATAGCGACCACGAAGTGTTGGTAGGCCGATTGATCGATGATCCGATTGACCGACATTGTGAAGGTTGCGGGAAGTCGGTGGATGGAGAAGGCTCAAGACCCAGGATCAGTCGTGGATTACATCAGCCAGTATAAGCAAAATGGTAATGAAGATCGCAATTTTAAGGATGATTTTATCAATTTTAGCGACATCTGAAGTTTGTGAAACATGAAAAGGAAGAAGCTAAGGTCTTGATGTGTTTCCTTCTCAAGTTTTGGATGTTGCTAAGATTTTAAAATTTACCCTCAAACTTACGAACTTCATTGCCATTACGGTTACACAATTGCACCACTGGTCAGCAGCGTCGTACTGGCCATACAAATGTTTGCAACCTAAATGTAAACTAAGTAGATCAGAGAGTATGTTCATGCAATTAGATAAATAAAACAGAAAATTTCGAAAATTGTTGAACCTGAGCAGGGTCTTCTCTGACCGTCATAGGTCAATTCCAGGGCCACCACACCTCAACCTGGTCACAGATCGAATGCAGCCAAGAATGAATCTCTTTCGAATTCCATTTCCTATAGATTTATCTTTATGAATTCAACAGGCGGTTTGTAAACACGACAAAAGTCTTAAGCTACGTACCTATATTATTATTAAGTAGGTCTGCGAAACCGTTGCCTGAATAGCAATTTCATTCGTATCAGGCTATGTTGAAAGGAGGAGAGTTGAGGCCGAAATTCGGCATGCCTTTCTTTACGTCGTGGTTTTCGGCGTCAAACCAATCAAAGCATTTTAACTTTTATGTCAAGTCTAAAGTTGTTTCGGCTTAAGTTATTCTGTTCGGTCATCTATTTATCAGAATGACTTTGGGTGATATTCGAACCGCGACGGAACTGACCCTTAGTTGGAACTGAATAAAACTTTAAAGGTTGTAAATAAATTAGTAGAATTGGCCTTCAGTCCAGTCTGGTAAAAATGGCTTCATCAAACTAACTTTAAAAAGCCGAAATTAAACCGAAGCTGGGTCCTATACACAGATCTATCGATAAATCTGATTTTATCTCTAACGACATCGATAAACGAATAATTGATGCTCTATTAATTAATTGCTCTATTATTTGTTATGTTGTGTTAAAAGGTCGAGTGCAAATAACCCCACTAATGACCGTTGGTGAGTAAATCTGTGTGGTGAAAGGAACTGTTCCATCTGATAGTTGCCAGTTTGTTTTGATAATGGATCTGAAGATCCGGTCTCTACATTCGTTAATTTTGTTTACTATCCTTATAGGTAGGTAAGTATGTAAACGAATTAGTTATTACCCCTATAGGGAGATGATAATTGGTCAAATGGCTTTTATGGTTAGTTGGTATTTGTTTGCTAAAAACACGCCCACATAATCTTTATCCAGTTAACAACTTGGTACGGTAATTTGTAGGTAGAGTCTGAAGTTAGGTAATGAAAAATATATTATAGAACATTATCAAAAAGAAAAAAAATATACAAATTAGTCTAATTTAATAAAAATAATTAACTCTTACGATTACAAGTGGAAAACATAGTTCAGATCACCAACCACAGGCAGTGTGCTCAATAGGCTGGCGACATCCTTATGTAAGATAGATAGAAAACTCTATAATTCACTACACCAGACAGTAAACAAAAGTATCTTAAAAAATAATTAAAACTACTTAGAAATAATTGTGATGGTACAATGGGTGGTCTTATTACTTTAAGCCATTTCTTCCAGACAACCTTTGGATGGACTGGAAAAATTTTGTACGATAAGGGCTGGTGGAGTATAATCAAAAATAAACATGCACAATAATATATATACATATAAGTAATTTATTGATAATAAATATTATAAGTCAATTTGTACATAATTCATTTTCTACTAAAAGTATCATACATTCATATTTTTTTTTACATATAATACCTACACTATGTAATACTATATTACTTACTAATATTAATATATAATAATATATACTTTATATAAATATAATATCTACGACAAGGAGAGAAAGTGAGTATGTAGCAGTTTCTTGAAGATTGGCAGAGATTTCGCATGTCTTATTTTATGTTAGTTAGTTCAACTGTCATTATTAAATTTTTCATAGATGTGCTTGTAAATAAAATATATAAACTTAATCCAGGAAGCCATCACTCGCTCGTTCATTTTCAGATCGATTTCCAAAACATCTGTCCAGATTCCTTTGAATTCCTGAAAATTAAAAGAGACACAAATTAGGTACATAAGTAGTTACTCTACTTTTATAGGTACTATATAGATACTATTTACTCATAATAGTTCATAGTTATTTATTCCATAAAACAAGTCATTGTATGCGGAAATTATTAAATACACAATATATACAAAACAAAATAATAAAATCAATTAGATAGGTACATCACTATTATTATACTTTTATCCGAGCTGGGGCTTGCAGCTTTGCTCGCGTAGTTCGTAGATTTCCAGAACGACCGATCTTTACCTCAAAGTGTACTTTCTCTACATGCCTCCCACAATGCGATTCCCCCAGCCTGTTCATCAGAGCAGCCACCACTTGTGGTTCTTTGAGGTTTTCCACGCACGTGTTGATGGAACCCATTAAGTTGCTCACGTGGGCCTTGAATTGGTAGCTGGTGGTGATCTGCTGCTCGTTGAGTGTCCTGATGGCTTTGAAAAAGGCTTTCGTTTTCGGGTCTTTGCGGAAGAGTCTGAAATGGAAAGCTAAAATTGCAGGTGTAGCTATCGGCGCGGCGTTTCAAGCCGAGGAACATCCTACAGAATTTTGCCGGACGAGGTGTTGCTTAATAGCGCAGTGGTCAGCGAATACCTGTAGAGAAATGGCGCGTGACTCCTGCCTGAGGCAACGTGTTATAGTTTGTAACTAAATGGTTTATTTTTATGCTCGAGCTATGTTGGGGATTTCCGAAATCTGTTTTCCTGTTATCCCCAAGGGACCACCCGATTCGATTTGGGGGAAAACAGGAAAAAATCCTGAAATCCCCCACGAGGAGTACGGCCGTGGGTGATACTGATGTCAGAGTGAGTGGAGTTAAAACATATGAGCGATTAAGTTATGGTTAGTACCTATTCCCTAGCGAAAATAAAGGGATGGTAAAATACTGAGCAAGGGTTAAAATTTTGATACTGGCATGGCGTTAGAAATACAACAGCCTCGGAATTTTCGGACCTTAGAAACATCTGCATCCCATGAGTCCCCGACTGGGCGTAGAAGGGTGTCCATGTGCTCTGAATGTGGTAGATATCTCGCAGCGTCAGACCCGAAAACGGATCAGCCTTGTCTGGATCTCCGCCCCACCACGTGCGGGTAAAGAAGTTTCCCATGCCATGAAAATAATGCAGAAAATATAAAATTATCTACCTTAAAAGTACCAACTTATAATTATGTAGGTATGTATAAGTTTGAGCCGCAATACTAGGTATTATTATTCAGAGTGGGCGAAAATAATGGGACATGCATGACCCAAAGGCAGGTAATCTACCCTTCCTCTATTGTAAGGTTTTGTAATAAAAATTAACCGTAGTCATTTTTGCTCTACCTAGAGACAGCAGCAAATTATGTAGCGCCAGGCTTGACGCGCAAAAAGCATGTAGGTACGTAGTGTAGGTCTATTCTACCTAACTAAGCACTGCGCTGTGTTATGTATGACGATTTGTTGATTACTGTTTGCTTAGAAAACAAGCGCGCCTTCACGCTGCTATATTAAAAATTGTAAGCCACGACAATTCATCTATATATCAAACAAATTGACGACTATACGGTTTATATTGTAAGTTTATGATCTAAGGTTAAGTTATATAAATCCAGTAGTACCTAATCAGAAACCTATTTGGTATGTTTATAGCTATATCTATAAAGTAAACCTACCAGCAAGTAGAGCGCAGATCTACCAACCACAATCAACCAATACCAAAGTGTGGTGTGGAGGATATAGCTAGGTAGTACTACCACTGCCGAGTTTACAGCTTAGGTATGCTCCGTAACAGCGCCATCTCTGGTGGAGTAATAGAACTGATAGGTAGGTCCATGAGGAACGGACGGAGTAGTAAAATATGTATACCCGAACCACAGATAACATAATACTATGCCCGAACCTAACAAAGGAGATTGCTGCGCTATCCGAACGGTATTTTGATGTGTATCCACAACGAGGTAGTGCGTGATTTTAGACTTAAATAGTAGTATAGAATAGAATAGAACTTGACTAATACTTGTTAAATTGCAGTTACTCCCTTGTCTTGACACTGACAGTTGACAGTATCACTAAGACAACAAAGTCAACAAAACAACGTGCGATTCTATCCAATTTTCATTAGTTTTCATTCAATTTTCTAAGCGATTTTTCTTTAGTTTTTCTTACTGAAAATGTATAATATTACTGAAGAAGCAGTGAAAAATATTGGAAAGGTTCTTAACGATCCAGCAAGACCCATGAAAGAGCGCTTCAGAGCTCTATTCACGTTACGGAACCTCGGCGGAGAAACCGCAATCCAGAGCATCAGTGAATGCTTTCTGGACGAATCGGTGCTATTAAAACATGAGCTAGCCTACTGTCTTGGCCAGATGCAGGACAAGCGCGCTATTCCTATCCTCAGGAACGTTCTAGAAGACAAAGTTCAAGACCCCATAGTGAGGCATGAGGCCGGTATGTTTATCAAATCTTTATCACCAATTTTGCACGTACGCGATTAGAGATTACGAAAGTAAAGGTTGGGTTGACTGAGCGATACCTATATCTATACCTTTCAATGGGTTTTCATTTATGATCATGCCTATCACAGTCACAACGCTTCTAATTTCTCAGCTAAAATATGAATCTGCCTTCAAATTAAACTTTCAAGCCCATTGTAATATGTGTCTTGAAATTGTAAAGTATTTTCATTTTCGATTGATTACTTACTCTTTGGAAAAAACTTGCATCTTCTACTGTGAGGTATAGACTGAGTACAGCAAAGTTCAGCCCGAGCCGAGCCAATGTCGAGTTTAGGTGCTTAGGGTATTTTCTCTTTCACTCATGCATCCACTGGCAATAGTTAGAGAGTAATGTCACCCACTAATAGCTTACAAACACAACCAAAGTTTCCTGGGAAGAGTTCATCCTATAATAGCAGCGTGTCATAAAATTTCTTAGCTTACACCATCATTTTCCCAATTTCAGGTGAAGCACTAGGTGCAATTGGCGACCCCAATCTTCTAGAAATACTTCAAAAATATCAGAATGACCCAGCAATAGAAGTGGCAGAGACCTGCCAAATAGCATTGCAAAGGCTAGAATGGGTGGCTAGTAACTCCAAGGAGCATCTTTCAAAAAGTCTGTATACATCCATAGATCCTGCCCCGCCAAGCGTTGAGAATGATGTGGGAAAGCTAAGAGAGATAATGATGGATGAATCAAAGCCGCTATTTGAAAGATACAGGGCGATGTTCAGTTTGAGGAATTTGGGGACAACGGAGAGTATAAATGCTTTGGGTGAAGGTTTGTATTGATTTGATCTTTAATTAATTGCAATTATAATGACCACCAATCATAGAGGGCTAATCCACCTAATTATACTATTAGTTATAAGATATAACAAAAAGATTTTTCTAGGGCAGGCAACGCATTAGCAATGCTCCAGGTGTTGCAGATGTCAATAGGCGACGGTTACCGCTTACCATTAGGTGGGCCGAAGGCCTGTTTGCCTCCGTATAACATTAAAAAAAAAAAAAAAAAAATGAACAAAAAAAATCGGAATAGTCATACTGAGTAGTATAATAAAACGTATTACAAAAAAATATAATGATATAAACATCAAGAAATTTACATACAGTCTAATAGGATTAATAGGTAAGAATATTACTATCGCAATGTTTCCAGAAAAGTGGCTCTGTATGTAAATTCTTGATGTTAATATCTTTATAATTTTTTTTGTAATAACGTATATTACCCATAAATTTCATTAGGCTGTTGTGTATTTACGAATATAACTAAATGGATGCCCAATCCAAAATAATCGGATCTGTTTAGTTATACTGCTCAGTATGACAATTAAGGTTTTTTTTTGTTCATTTTGTTATATCGTATAACTAATAGTTTAACTAGGTGGACTAACCCATCATAGAGAGTATTAAATAAACTATATTTTGGACTACTAAACAGATTGATCCTTTGTTGTGTCATTGAGATGAGTCAGAGAAGAGAAATGTTAAATGAATGATGTAGTAGGAGAAAATCTCCCTGTGCCCTACCTCCTCCAAAAATACTCGTAACAAACAAACTCTTCCATTTTTATTCTTATTAGATATTTTTATCCTTCTTATATCTTCCATCAGTGATCGTTCGATTTTCGCTAAGAACAGTGGTGTCACCCGCGATCGCGCGTACCGACAGTGTAAAGTGCTTACGCATCACAACAAAGCCGCCGCGACACGGCCGACCGCGATGATGACCCAGTTATTCATCGTGTAAGTCACGTACGCGGGCGACTATTCAAATTGTTAAGGCGAAGATATTTTCTTTAACAATGGCTACACCATCTAAAGAAGGCTGCAATGCCAGAATAACACTGCAAACGGAAACGGAACATCTGTTGTACAGCCGTTTCAAAGAAGAGCAAGATCGATATAAAGAAGAAAGGCAAGAGCGGGAAAAACTGCAGAGCCTTGTAGACGACTTAAAGAGCCAAATTGAAATTCTGCAGCAGCAGCTCAAATGCGTCATGGAGAGCACGATTCCAACAACAAACACCATGGAAACATGCTCCGCGCCTGCTGAGTACGGTACAGACGAGGAAGAACTCGCCAAAGAAACTGAGTGGATAAGAACTAAAGCAAGAAAGAAAAGAAAATTGAACACCTCACCTACACTCTCACCACAAGAAGCTCATAAAACTTCTCCTAAAGAAAAACTTAAAAAAGTTCCCCCACCACCTCCTATTATAGTGGACGGTGTCAAGAACTACCAAAATTTTTATGACTTTTTGTCTAAAAATCAACCAGCTGGGACCTTCACCGCAAAGATAATGAGCGGAGATAGCGTCAAAGTTAATGCCTGCAACGAAGAAGCATACAGATGTTTAACAAAAACTCTGTCAGAAAACAACTGCCTCTGGCACTCATACGAAAATAAACAGGAAAGACCAGTTAGAGTTATGGTAAAAAAATTGCCTTCTTCCTGCAATCCAGCAAGGATCGTCGAGGATCTGACGAACAAAGGGTACAAGGTTGAGGATGCGGTAAACAAATTGAGCTGGAAAACTAAGGAACCGCTCAACATGTTTATGCTAACCTTCAACAATCAGGAAGAAATTAGCAAGATATATGAAATTAAATATATACTCGGGTGTATGGTTGAAATTCAACCACTTCGATCGACAAAGCTGATCCCTCAGTGCAAAAGATGCCAGGCGTACGGGCATACGCATAAGTACTGCGCTAAGGAGCCTAGATGTGTTAAATGCACAGGTAAGCACTTAACCAAAGACTGCCAAAAACCAGCAGAAGAAAAGCCAAAATGCGTTCATTGCGGAGAAGCTCATCCAGCCAACTACAGAGGTTGTATGATTGCCAGAGAAATCCAAAAAATCAGGAACAAGACTATCAATAAGCCATCGGTTTTAGTCGGGCGGCAACAGCAGGTAGCTGGACCACTGGTAAGTGAGAAATTACCAACAACTAACCAGAATAAAACTAGTTCAAGGCCTCAAAGCGCTACTAACAAAAATGTGTCTTATGCTCAAGCAGCGGCCATAAACACCGCAGTCATTCAACGCAATGAGCAACCCAGAAACTCAAACGACAACAAGTTGGACGAAATCTTAAAGCTCATGACAACTTTCGATGAACGTCTGAGGAAAATAGAAAATAGCACTAAAACTGCTATATCTAAGGCCAAAAAATGATTAATACAATTAAAATAATGGCCTGGAATTGTAATGGGCTACTAAAACACCAGAACGAACTACAAGTAGTCTTAGATATAGAAAATATAGATGTGTGCCTTGTCTCAGAAACACATTTTACCAAGCAAACACACATAAAGTTCAAAGGTTATAAAGTCTATCATGCACTTCACCCAGCTAATAAAGGAAGGGGCGGCAGTGCTGTTATTGTAAAGGAAAATATCAAACATCATGAAGATAATAAATACGAAGAGCCAGATATCCAGTGTATAGCAATTTGTATAAATACTAAACAGTATCCTCTTACGGTAGCAGCCATATACTGCCCCCCAAGATATACCATAAGAAAAGACACTTACCTTAGCCTCCTACAGAAACTCGGTGAAAGGTACGTACTCGGAGGTGACTTCAATGCTAAGAACACGTATTGGGGCTCCAGATTAACAAATGTTAAAGGAAAAGAACTCATGAGCGCAATAAAAGAATCACACTCTGATGTGGCATCAACAAGATCACCAACCTACTGGCCAACCGATCAGCTAAAAATACCCGACTTGATAGACTTTTTTATATATAAAAACATTTCGTCTAAGTACCTTCAAACAAAACAAAGCTACGATATGCATTCAGACCACTCTGCTATATACTTAGAAATTAGTGATACAGTATTACCTAAGGAAAACACTTTAACCCTAGTTAATAAATACACGGATTGGGAGAGTTTCAAAATAGATTTAGATATTAATATAGAGCTCAGGGTTCCACTTAAAACTCCCGAGCAGTTGAATTCAGAGTTGGAACAATTTATAAAACTTATACAGCAAATAGCGTGGAAAAATACACCCGAAATTAAAAAAAGGGTAATCAGAAATAACTACCCAAATGAAATCAAACAGCTTATAAATGAAAAAAGAAAGCAGAGAAAACAATGGCACCAATCTAGATCTCCGCAAGATAAAACTAAACTAAACAACCTATCAAAGCAATTAAAGAGGCAAATACAATCGTTCATCGATAGCTCAACTACCTCATATCTCCAAAAGCTAACCAATAAACACGATACAGGTTACTCACTATGGAAGGCCACTAAAAACCTGAAAAGGCCCTTGACTCAGATTCCTCCACTAAAAGAGGAAAACGGGAAATGGGCCATCAGTAATGAACAGAAGGCTAAAATGTTCGCAGAGCATCTAGAAAGCACATTCAAACCTAATGATGATCTTACAAACATTTCTAGAAGATTTGATCCTACGACATACGATGATTCAGACAAAGAACTCTACATTCCACCTGTCTCACCGAGAGAAGTCCTTTGTGAAATAAACAAAAATATAAACCCAAAGAAATCGCCTGGATTTGATCTCATTTCAGGCGAAATATTACATAATCTACCTAGAAAGGCCATAGTCAAGCTTACAAACATTATGAATGCTGCACTGAGGTTGAAATTTGTACCTGACCTATGGAAAGTAGCTGAGGTAATAATGATAGCTAAACCAGGAAAACCACATCATGAAGTAACATCATACAGACCGATTTCCCTATTACCTATAATATCCAAATTGTTTGAAAAATTACTACTAAAAAGACTAAAACCTATACTAGAAGTTCAAAATCTGATTCCAGACTACCAGTTTGGATTTAGAGAAAAACACTCGACGATAGACCAGGTACACAGAATCACAAATTTGATTGAAAAAACTCTAGAAGATAAAAAAGTCTGCTCCACCATTTTTCTAGATGTAGCACAGGCTTTTGATAAGGTGTGGCATGAAGGCCTTATACACAAACTAAGAAAAATGCTACCCAAACCATATGCAGATATTTTAGAATCATACCTAATGGATAGAGTTTTTAGAATAAGGCAAGAAGAAGCCTACTCTGAAATTAAGGAAATAAAAGCTGGGGTGCCACAGGGAAGCGTATTGGGCCCGGTCCTGTACCTTTTATACACCAGTGATATCCCTATGTTAGAAAATAGCACCATCGCGACCTTTGCTGACGATACGGCTATAATGGCCGTTGGAAACACATTTGCTGAAGCGTCAGAAAGGGTTCAAGTGGCTGTTAACAAAGTCCATGACTGGACAAAGAAATGGAAAATAAAGCTCAACGAATCGAAATCAATTCACATAAACTTTACAAACAAGAAAGAGCAGTACCATCCGGTTTATATTAACCATAAGCGAATACCATATGAAAATACGGCCAAGTATCTGGGAATGACGCTTGACGCAAAGCTACGCTGGAAAGCTCACGTCAAGAAGAAAAAAGATGAGCTAGAGCTACGCTACAAACAAATGTACTGGTTGCTTGGAAGGCAAGCAGCTCTATCAGTACACAACAAAATCATATTATATAAACAAGTCTTGATGCCAGTATGGACCTATGGTATTCAGCTGTGGGGCTGTACCAAAAAGAGCAACATCGTAATTATACAAAGATTTCAAAACAAAGTGCTGAGGAACATTGTGAATGCGCCCTGGTACATAAGAAACGAAGATCTCCACCGGGACTTAAAAATAGACTTCGTTGACACAGTAATCAAAAAATACGCAGAAGCTCACGAGCGTAGACTTCATCAGCATGTGAACGTCGAGGCAATCCAGCTCCTCGACAACACAGACATAGTGAGACGGCTCAAAAGGACTAAGCCTTTTGAGTTAGTATGATGTAAAATAATAGTGAAATGTAGTGAAAGTGATAGTGCCTACCTAATAAGAACACAAGAACAAAGTGTCTTCCCCTTAACTAGAAACTGTAAGAAAAGTGCTATTGGACACATTCTTAGATATAATTTACCTTATAAGACTATGTCAAAGTAAAATTACTCATTAGCCTACTTGGCTAGATTGTAATACAACTTAGGGTACAACATTTTGTAAACTAGGAAAAAAAAAAAAAAAAAAAAAATATCTTCCATCCTCAATGCTCTGTTACTTTTTTTTATTTATTTATGTTATACGGAGGCAAACAGGCTTACGGCCCACCTGATGGTAAGCGTTTACCGTCGCCTATTGACATCTGCAACACCTGGAGCATTGCTAATGCGTTGCCTGCCCTGGAGAAATCTTTTTGTATTTTTCTTAAAGCTCTTCATGTTGTAGGTTAGCGGGAAAACCTCGGAAGGAAGCTCATTCCACAATTTGCACGTATGGGGGAGCAAGGATCTCTTAAAGTTACTGTGTTAAAGAAGAACAAAGCAACCAACAAACAAACATCCTGTGTAAGGATTCAATATAACTGGATATTTTTACTTGAAAATCATCATATTTTCTATTTTTCCAGGCTTCAAAGCTTCAAGCGCCCTGTTTCGTCACGAAGTCGCATTCATCTTCGGCCAGATGCAAGATGAGAGGAGCGTTCCATTCCTCAAGTCAACTTTAGAAGACACCGCGGAACATGAGATGGTGAGGCATGAAGCTGCCGAAGCACTCGGGTCCATTGCCACTGATGAATGCACGGAAGTATTGAAGAAGTAAGTTACTGCTTAATTTTTGTAATCAGCCATAGCTTGCCTTGTCATGCTGTTCAACTAATCTAAGGTATGCTACATTCAGTCTTGTTACGTTATGGATGGGTGACCACTGACTTTTACAACTAAACAAGTCCATGCTATATCCTATAATCCTATCCTATAATATACTATCCAAAAATCTACGTCACTAAGGTGGTCCTTCGCTCACGAACTTAAGATCGACGCACACATATCACCCCGGCAACAGATCGGTGTTCCCTCACCTTCGGCTTCAAACCGTCCAGAATAATTTGCATGAAGTCTCATGCAAATGATTAGTGTGGATGCAGTATGGAGTCCCACACTGCATCCACACTAATCAGCATCGTACCACATCACCTCGCCTCGGCACAAGTTACAGAACCGCTAGTGGATCACCATCTCGCTGTCTTCGTCTCTCTTGCTTGCTTGTCGTATCATTGATTCTTTGTTTGTCATCCTTTATTAGGTCAGTGACCAGGTTGAGGTATGGTGGCCCTGAAAAGGGCCTATGACCGTCGGTGAACGAATCGGTGAAATGAAAGGATTAATGTGCGCCTCTTAGAGGCTTCGTCTCTCTGAGGAAATGGAGTGCGAATTGTCTGTTGTCTGTGTATATTAATTCTCGAGACGCGTCTAACGAGCTGCCACCCAGCCGATCCCTCGGAGGAGTTAAGCCGTTCCGGTGGAAAGCTTTCGTTGCGTTGACGGTTGCTTGGCGAGATGAGGTGAGGTGATCTGGCGCCCGGGGTGAAACTATGTACGTCAACCTTAATTTTGACTGGGAGAGAAAATACCAAAATTATAAAAGTCTTAACTTCTTTAAAACTTACAGCTCCAAAACTACAGTGGTCATTTAAATGTTGTATTAAATGGATATTTCTTCTATTTCAGATACCTAAACGATCCCCGCCCAGTGGTCCGTGAGAGCTGTGAGGTAGCCTTAGATATGTCTGAGTACGAGAACAGCCCAGAATTCCAGTACGCCAATACACTGTGCACTGTTGAGGGGTAAATTTTAATTTTTGATAGGTCTTATTTTGTTTCTACCGCGTCCCGCGACTTTGTCCGTGTATCAACAATTCTGTACATCACATAAGACTTCAAAAATATTGCCTATAGCATTTAATTCAAACTTCAATGTTCATTTATTTTTAAATATATTAATTTCTAACTTTATTAATAACCGAGCTGAAGCGCGTTCAGTCCCAAGCTTTTTTGTTATCTAAATAGTCGGATAATTTGTGTAAGATAATTATATTACAGAGTATAATTATTTTTTAAAATTTGGTAATTGATAACTTTAGCTGCTTGGGACTTTCAACAAATAACTGCATAAGAGCCTACAGACTTAACTCCTGCCTACCTACTAAGAAATTTTGTACAACAATTGTATGCAATAAACGTATTATTATTATAGAAATTAATTAAATCCAAAATGCGATTTTAACACCAGGTTTCAAAAGCATATGCCAGCATGCTTTTGTGCGAGCTACAGGCACAGGCTTAAAGCAGGTGGCTAAATATCTAATTGTTTCTAATAAAATATATTTCTTCTACGCAAATATTTAAAAGTCATTATTTAAAAAAAATGATTTGGTAAGTACTTGTTGTGTACTTGACTAATTTCATCAGTTCGTTTAGTATTTTTGTAAATAAAACTGCATTTGTTACCTGATTTTGTAGTATTACTTTCGCCACATCAGGTGCGTTTGCGGCAAACTCGTTACGCACGCTGCTGGTTTGAGTACTTAGGTACTTACTTTATACCAACTTGATTACCTAGGAGGCTAGAAGTTAGAAGAAGGTAGAGCAATCTAGGTAGGTAGGTACAGGAGGTGGAACCAGTCCAACAGTACTCACACAGCCCAAAGGGTTAGCAAGTTGAAGGTCCTAGACTGGAGACCACGCACCGTAGGATGGTCCCCCACTAAATGGAAAGACGACCTTATAAATGTAGCTGGAAGCTGTTGGGTTAGGTTAGTTATGCCGCAGTTATTCAATACGCAAGCCGAATTCAAACGGCGCTGATGCCATCAAAAATAATATGCCTAAAATATATTTCAAAATAATCCAACTGACATTTGAGAGCGTACTATATAGCTCAACGATATCTCAAGTCCTTAAAAATCAAACTAAAATTGACTTTATTTCGTAGAGGCAAAGATCATTTTGAATGACATCATCGCATGCCGTTTGAACACCGTTTTAGAGTCATACAAACATTCAGAAGACACGTTTATTTAGTTCCCTTTCTCCTGCCTTCCCCCACAAACGGCGTGTCATACCGCTGGAAGTACCGCCGCACGGGTCTATCGCCAGCCGAATGCGTCATAATGGCGTCATTGAGTGCCTGCACTAGCTCCATTGTTGACCCACTAAGAGTCACCTCGTGGGTGAACCCGAAGAATGAGGACCGCTCCGCTTCTAGGACATCTGAGCTCTGGAGAAAACACCAATCTGGATAAATGACTATCTTCCGACGGCTTCCCTCGCTACCAGGATAAAAAGTAGCTCAGGTATATGCTGTTCCAGGCTAAGACCTATACAAAGTTTCATCGAAATTGGTTGAGCCCTATTTAGCCCGTCTGTGAAGCAAGGGTTCGATTCCCGCTGCGGAAAAAAAAATTTCATAATCTGCAAGGATTTGTTCCGGGTCTGCGTGATCTGGTACCATGGTACTCGTAGTTTTTGATGCCCACGACACAGGGAATCCTAGTGCGTTGGGTCAGAGGCCCTAGTCTGCAAAGTCAGTGAGTTCCCACGTCTCACTTTTCGGCCGTGAAAAGTGAATAGATTACTGGTTTTTGTAGGCGCCCTTTCTGTGACACCATACAAAAACGGTAAGCTATTGAATTTTCACGGTCGAAAAGTGACTGAATTTGGAGCCTAGAGCCTCTGGACCATGTATGTGACTGTTGGGAGTTTTTTTATAAATATAAAATGTTCATACCACCAAAGGAATTATCAAAACCACTAAAATAAAACATTTCTTCGATAACCGTATCATTTCACGCCAGACTACATTTTATGATAGTTTTGCAACAAAACGAACCCCAAACATTATTTGACATTATCGAAAAGTTTTACTGCTCACTTTTTATTAGCAGTAAAATATAAAATGCTTATTGGAATACATCACTAAAACAAAAATGTATGTTTTCACGTTTACGAAAATCTCAGGGGACAGGTATTTTAATAGGTTTGAGTTACTGTTGTATGCAAAAAAAATACTTTTTGGTAGACACCTTATCTTTACTGCAGGCAGGCACAGATATGTTCTGACGTAGAGCTAGTTGGACGGCCAATACAAGATGATTCATAATATTTATTCTATCCCGGCTTATTCTACCTACATTTTGTTCTACATCATCATCATCATTTCAGCCGTACGACGTCCACTGCTGAACATGGGGCAGAGCCAAAAATTCCTTATCATGTGGGGGATTTGCCCATACTCACTCTGCTGGGCATGCGGGTTGGCGAGCGCAGTTAGAGCTATAGTTGTTTAAATGGGGGACGCTGCTGCCCATCCCCTAGCTTTTTTCCTTAGTCGCCTCTTACAACATCCGCGGATAGGTAGATATGGAGGGGCCTATTCTTCAGCCGGGCCACCACGACCATTTGTTGGCCAATTTGTTCTACAATTTTAGAACATCCGACATATTTCATTGAAAAATCAGCTGTTTTGATGTGATACCAGTTCAAACTCAGTTATTCAACTTTTAGATCTGATCTAATCTTGATGTCGAATTTCCACTTTTATTATTTCATTTATGAAGATGACAAAAAGACCAAAAACTTATGTTTTTTTCCCGCCTATATTATAGTTACGGAACACGTTTTATAGCATACGTTCCAATTTGTCATACTGAGCAGTAGAACTAAGTACTTGGTTTTTTTTGTCCATTTTTTTCTACCGTAGAACAAATGAACTAACCCATTATCTCTACCACGGAATATGGCGAAATCCTTCAAAGCTTTCTACATTCACTTATCGTAACAGCGTGGAAGGAAGTTATTACGCAATTTCCACCTTCTTACACCAGAGAACCTAATAGTAGCACATTTTTAGCAAATTGACGCCTTCGCGCTTCGCACTGCTCGAAAGTTAGTTCAGTTCCTACTAACATGAAAATTATCTCCTGAGAATCGCAGCTTCAAAGTTGGGAAGTATCTGTTAAATAATATTTTAAGAATAAGATTTTATTTATTTGACACACACATACAGTACAAATATATTAAAAAACACCCCCTCAAGGGTTTAATGCCTCCCAGTGGCAATAATCACATACATAACAAAAATGATCACATACATAAAAAATAAGTAGGCAGGTTAACAAAGCTAAATATTATGTTTCTTAGTGCGACTATGCAAGTGCGGCCAAACTAGGTCCAAGTCTCAGCTTATGCCAATCCCGAACAAATACCTAAGGCTGAGCATCCCCGCTATACTTACCATAGAGTAACCTTTTTATATACTAATACTTACTAAAAACCAAGATGACATAATATCTTGGTTTTCAATCCTAACTAATATAAATGCGAAAGTTTGTGAGGATGGTTAGATGTTTGTAGTTCAATCACGCTGTAACGGCTTAACCGATTTCATTGAAACTTGGAATACTTAAATAGAGTGTTTACCTAGAATAGCTTAGGCATTTTATCGAAGTAGGTACCCGAGCGCAAGCTAGTGCGAAATATTTTTAATCGTGAGGTACATAAGTACTTTTATTTTTTTATAAAGATACCAAAAAGTACCTACAAGTTGTAAGTAAGCTAACATTTAATACATATAGGTGATACAATATCTGATAAATGAGTTATGGTCCCGCCATATTGACGTTGACAAATATACTCCTGCACCCCCAGGGGAAAATTTTGTTGATCTGGTTGTTCGCAATAATAATAATATAATCTAACAGTCACATAAAATAGTCCTGACCCCACACTAGGATTGCCTGTGTCGTGGGTAACAGAAACTACGAGTAAATGATGAAACTTTCACTTCCTTTATTCTACTCTACCGTAAACGCGTCGCGAGGCACAGGCGTAGCTTCACCTAACAAACGTTTCAAAGTGAAAGAAAGAAAGAAAGAAAATACATTTATTTTGGACACGCAAGCACAGCACAAACTAATTAGAAAAGACACTACAGGTTATAAAGAGGTGGGTAAGTAGTGATCCTAGTAATTTTATTGAAATAAACACCTTTCGATTTGATTTGAAACAAAGTCAAAAGTCAAAAGGCATTTATTTCAATAAAATCACTAGGATCACTTTGAAACGTCTTAGAAACTAGGTGAAGGTGCTATGCCTGTTCCTCGCGACCAAGCCTAGAAGAATCAGGCAACAAACACGGCTTGGTGCCTATCATTTTTTCGATGATCCTTTTTCACAAAATGGAATTTAAAGCTTCAGTGTGGTGCCGATCGAACTAGGTGAGGCTCAAAAGAAAAATAATCTGATTATAATCTCTGATAAATAAAAGCTTATAAAATGTGAAAAAAAGATAATGTGAGCTTCAACAAATGATCTAAGGGCAGCTGACTTGATGAAATATGTACCTAATGCTTCTATAAAATTTAATAATACTTAAAATATGATGCAAGCAAAAACTGTAAAGACACTGCAAAATGGCATTTTAGCTGTCGAGGGGCAGACCGACTTCAGGCCATGCGGTTTTATCATTTAGTTTATAGTTTATAACAAAACCTTGTCTAAGGATTACTAGGCCGAGGAGAACTAGCAGGAGTCAGTAGTGATCCAGCGGCTATGAGGCCGCTACGAAGCTCTATGTAGGAAAATTGCTGGAGAAATAGCTTGTCTAATAAACATGTTCGCAGCTTTCACAGGTTCGTTACAGTCTGATGATTTAGCAGAGGGATAGATACAGGGGCGGGTTTTACGCCCAGGACAACGTTTTTGAATTCATGAATACAATTTAATAGATGAGTGGATCAGTTGAGCTATCTATACAAGTTGATTCATAACATGTATACCATCCGATTATTCTATCAACAAAAATAAAGAACTCTGCGGAGATTTTTTTTTAAAACATGTTCAAATATATTTTTTCACGTTTTGTCCAGAATCTGGTTTCGTCCTTTTTATGATCCTTAACGCAGGTACCTACGAGAAGTTCGACATGAGGATTAGGTACTACCTAAATCGGCTGAATGATTTGAAGTTTGAACTGATTTCACAGATGCATATAGGTCGCGTCATGTAAAAAGAACGCTGGCGGTCAAGCTGCGCAATGGCGATTTATCGGTCTATTTGGTTGTATGAGGTGCGGAAAGCAAAGGTCGACTGACGAACCAATGACGCACCGGCAAGCATGCGGCGCGTGACCCGCCCGCCCCGCGCCGCACCTCATACCACCAAATAGACCGATAAATCGCCATTGCGCAGCTTGACCGCCAGCGTTATTTTTACATGACGCGACCTATACCTTACTCACCGTAGGAACACAACACTATTTGAAACAAATACCTAATGTTATTTGGCTGCAATCTTCTGTTAGGCGGAGGTACCTCCTTTTCTAGGAAACCGCGCTGTGCACTACCTCGCGTAAAAAATATGTTAATAATCCTAATGTTTTCTTTCTGTTTACTTCTCCGTATGTTTTCACGTGTGCGCATCTGCGTTTCCGGACCAGTGCACCGCGCGCAAAGCCGCGTGATAACGTTATAGTCTCACGCAGCGGTTATTACATTAACTATCTACTTATTGCGGCCGTGTGTTTTCTATAGGCGGAGACTATTTCATCATCATCAGCTTGTAGAAGTCTTCTGCTGAACACAGGCCTCCTCTAAAGAGTTCCATGGCGAACGGTCTTCAGCCTTCTGTATCCACCGACTTGTATTCTTAAAACGGTGGTGTTACTAACTCTCAAATCATGAATTACATCCTGAGGGACCGACATGTCCTAAAACCGAAAGATATTAAGATAGATATATTTTAATAGGAAAATATATATATATATATGTATATATATACAGCCGACTTGAGTACCTCCTCCTTTTGGAAGTCGGTTAAAAATAAAGAAAACCCTGTACACAAACCTTCAGCATGACGGATGAATCTGTTTTTAAAAAGAAGTTTACCAATCTCGGACTTTAGCCTGTCTGTTAGGGCGAAAAAAAAAGAACAAAAAAAGAAGTTTATCAAGATATGAGTCTACGAATAAGCGTAGCTGAGATTGTTGCTCTGCTACGGAATTTCGTAGCGATTCCGTAGCGCTATTTTGCCAAGAAAATGTGCAGAGACCTTGGTGAATGTTGCTTTTTGCGATGTGATTTGCAACAACCCGGAACTGTAATAAACGTAAGCTTTACATACCTAGTGTAAATATTAATATGATGTAGGGTCGCATCTGCCGTTACCGGGCCAGAGCGGAAATGAAAAGCACACGATGAACGAGATATTAAGCAAATCATAACTTTAGGGACCGTATGGGAGCGTGTGGGTGAATATACTGAATATAAACAACATTTTATGAATGAATTAAGAACAAAAAATTAAGATATTTCAAGGAAAAAAACAATATAAAATGCCAATAGTATGCCAACATTATAAAAGCCAATCTATGAATTACTAGAAAAAAAATTGTAGGTATTTGTAGAATTTTGTAGAATAACCTTGTACGACTGGATTTTTTTCGGGTAGGTTTAGTCACCAATAATCTGAATGACTAATTTTGAACTTTTATTCATACAAAATCGCGAAATTTCCTATAATTATTATCGGTCTTTATTTATGAAACAGGCCTTTGGCATGGATTTAAAATTCCAAGCCAAAAGTTGTTTTTATTTCACGAGCTTGAATGTTTAAAATTTAACAGGTACACAAACAATCAAAACTTGGATAGGTTTATATTTAATTCATAGATTTTTAAATTCGCTCGCGCACCGTTAGCATCGATTTTATAGACCGTTCGGCGATACAACAGGGGCTTTTAGGGACTTGTAGGTAGGTACTTCGTTTAATCCAATCGCATATTTATTTATTCGTTGCTGCGTTCCCCGATGCGGGACCTGATCTGAACTGATTTAAATATTCAAGAATAGAATAGAAAACGTATATTTTGCTACCAATAAGTACAACTCAACTTAACATTAAATGAAGTTCAATTTAATGGTAACAAAAACGGCCACCACTCATCGTGTGCTAGGGCAGAGCAGCTCATACCGAAGCGCTGGTCTACCTTGGTCGACCAGCGCTTCGGTACGCTTCGCTTCGCTCGAGGCGCACTTTTAAAACTTTATAGCCCTGAATACTTGCAGCCAAATGGAGCGATCTGGAGTCGGAGGACTAGTAATCTTAAAGCTGGATGCACAGGATATAAAATACATTTTAAAATAAATTTTAACGCATTTACGCCAGCGGCACTGTACTGTAGCGGCAGATCACTTCACGCAAAATACACCCTTTGGGTGATAGGTGGAACTTTTGGTGATAGTACATACGAGATACTAGCAGAATCTCGATACACATGCTGGGGCCCAATTCTACTAATCCAATGGATTGATGATAATGGTTTAATGGCAAAATGGCCACTTTTGTCACTTTTGGTATTCTACTATCACAGTCGTATATCAATGGCAGTCATTGTGAAACCAATGAATCAATGAAATAAAAAAAAACGAAGGTGACGACAATCGTAACTGAATGATAATGGTGCGATCATTATAATGCGATTATAATTTTCAAGTCATTGAATTGGGGGCCAGGTAGCACGCACTTGCCAGTCCAGCATGCTTTTTATTTATTTATTTATAAAAAAACACACACATGGGATTACAGAACGATCCAAAACGCCCAAATGTTACAATAAAAAATGCTTACAAATAATCACGACATAGGGAATAAATAAAATTAAATTGGTACATTGGCAATCAATCAAATCAAAATAAATTAAAATCAAAAATGTCATAATGGTTAAAAATATTAACAATTCAAAAATTATTCAGAAATAAGTAGGTAAAACATTTAAAAAAACCTTGCAACATTGTCAACAAGATCGTCAGCGTCAGTCTGGGCTAGTATAGTATTATGTTATCTGTGGTCTGGGCTACGAAATTGTTCAGAAGGGCAAGTGGCGCGGGCCGTGCGCACCCGCCGCGCCCTGCATGTGCCTCCGCGGCACATTCAGACCCATCCGCTGCAGCGTACCTGGGTTGTCCACTTTGCCGTGCGAGCTACACGTGTACCTATCACGGGCTTTACTTTGCCACTGAACATGTTATGTTCCGAAGACTTTTTTTATCAAGGGACTTGATATACAAACTCTGTAACAATAAGTAGGTATAACCTCGGCCTTATCTAAGCTGGAACTACCAATATCCGCTATTTTACTGAACCATAGATAAATCTATCGTAAAATATCCACAAAAATACAAGGGTTCTCCTAAAAACATTTTTATCCCGGTAACATTTCGATGCTAGATAAAAAGGTATCTAATCAATACCAACTAAAATTCCGTCCATGTATTTATGGAGTTCGTAGCGAGAATAAAGCAACTTCCTCAAAATTTTCCTTATCCCCTGTTATTTTTCCTCATTCTGCACCATGGCGCTCTGCGCGAACGTGACGATGTGACAAACGGTCACATGGGAGAACCACTACAGAGACAAAAGGTGTCGATTCTGTTGTTGCATCCAACTTAATATTATAAATTATTAATTATGTTATTTATATTATTATGTATGTTAGTCTTTAAGGTATATGTATATGGGCCGTAGGATAAGAACAATTCGCACCCCTTGCGTCTCTTAAGGGTACTTGCCCGCTACGCCACCGAGGTCATCACACTATTTTTTTTATTTTTTTTTTACTTACTCAGTTACGTAAAATTCATACTTAAGCGAGGGCTACACTGGTCACGCGTGGGCAACGTAATGCGTTCCACTTGCACGTCGGATCTCATACATTTTGTATAGTGACTATCTGTTTAAAATGTAGCTTTAAGCTGCATTTGTTCCACGCGACGGGATCCGACTTGCACGTGGACCGTGTACGTGGCGTGTACGAGCACTTGCGTTTAAAAGTAGTTCTCGCTTTAATTAGGCAAAAAAAAAATTAAGAGTTTTATTCTCTTAGTTTTTTTATATATTTTTTTTAAATTAAATAATATTTGAATAATATTTAATTATATTTTTTTTAGCCACAACAGAATCCACACCAATATTTGTTAAATTAAAATTCGTTTTTGCCTAAAGTAATTAATAAATTCTCCAATTGTGATTTATTAAAAAACAAAAACGTGTTTGAAATTTACAAGCCAATTCCTTTCACCGTAGTTGGTTAAAATTTTCTCAATCATACCATTTCATTCAAAATACCATTTTATGAATAGAGAAAATTTGATGTATAGAGAGAATTAGATTTTCGGTTGTTGGGAAGCGAAACAGCTATGGTTAATGGTCAGTGGATTATATTGGTAGGTAAATCTAAAAAGTGTTTTTTTTCTGTTAGAAAAATTTAGGACGGAGAATATAAAAAACGTGAGGAAACCAGTAAGTATTCATGTGGAACAAATATTTGCAGATTATGCAAACATTTGTCCCGCAGCGGGAATCGAACCCCTTGCGTCTCAGGCGGGCACTCGTCCGCTGCGCCACCGGCACCGAGGTGGTCAATTGTATGTATAATAAGCCACTTTCGCGATAGTATACATATTATGAATAAACTTGTATACCAAAACGAGCCTAAATATCAAAAACTGGGGCCAAGGACGAAAAACAAACTAAAGGGCGGGTTTTCCTAATAAAATTATATTTACATCATTAAAACTTCCACAGTTCGGCTCAGTTACGTCCTTAGTGTGATTAAATTCAAAAACTATTCAGTACAAAATGTTGGATCTACGAGTAAGTTGATATTTAGCATCGTTGGAAATGCAACCGTATTGGCCTAGACATTCGCGATCCATCTGTCGTGGGTTCGAATGCCAGTCGTGCGCCAGTGTATTTTTCTGTTCGAAAAATGTATGTGCATATTAACACGTCATGCTTAAACCGGTGAAGGAAAACATTGTGTGAAAACCCGATCTGCACGTATTGACCATGTCCTCCCTGTGGAAGTATAGTATTATGTTAACTGTGCTGTGGATGAGTCTGAGTGGCTGAGAAGATAGTATATCTATAGGTGCTGGGCAAGCCTTACACCATCTAAAAATGCATGTCACAAAAAATATTTACGACTACCGGCGGCTTCGCTCGCGTCATACCTTAGAGAGTGAAAACTAGCTTATGTGCTATTACAGACTATAATAAATAAATAAAAAAAAAACATTTATTGCCTTTAAGTTGGCACAAATATTAAAAAAAGAGCAAGATACATAAAAAATAATAATAAAAAGGCAAAGGGAGTAAATTCAGCATTTGCTGCATGCATTGCATGCAGCGCTGGTTTTCAATTTACCGCCCTCGTTATATCCTCTGTACAAAATTTCATCCAGATCCGTTCTATCTTTTTGGCGTGATTGAGTAACAAACATCCGCACAAACTTTCGCATTTATAATAGTAGTAGGATAATAAAATATGGTATGATTATAATTTAGTGCCAAGCGCAATACACAATCCAATTCTTATTTTTCTTCTAAAACGACGTAAACGAAATAAGATTTGAAACTTCCATTCCGTCGATGTCCATTCGGCGGGTGCATGGAGCAGCGAGATCGAGGGATTTCAAGCCTCATCTTAATAAAGGTTTATCAGAAATTAGTTCTTTCAAATCCTTCGTTCAATTATTATAAAGTTAGAAGTGCTTTAACAGTAAGTTGTAATACCAGGATTGGACAGTAATGTAGTCTCCAGCGATTGAACAAAACTAGATAAGACATAGAGCTCCTACGGAATTTCAAATAGAACGTAACAGACTATAGTTTTGTGAAAATAGCTTTGTTCCTCGCAATTATAAGAATCTAGCATAATGTTTGGCGATGATTCAACACAAAATAGGTACTACATGATTTAGAAGTAAAAAATGCCATGAATGTTCATCAGACACTGCGTTTTGTTTTCTGCCCACCGGATATATGATAATTAAAATACTTTTTTTCCTCCTTTTAGGACCCAAATATCTTAACAACCCGTTAGCTGATTTGACTTTTATTACCTGCTAATTTTAATAGTAAAACTTGACAACCTACTAAATTCCATGCACATTGAATCAACGCAACGGTTCGAAAGTGATGCTCGAACAAACTACATATTACATTCATACATACAACGCCAAATTGCCCCAAGTTGCTTGAAAGATCTCGCTCGCTTCGCTCGCTCAATGAATTATTTGTCACCATAGGTTACCATGGTTTCAAGATTGATTTCAAAAATATAATATTTTTATGGGCTTACTAGGGTGATTTTGCTACGGGTAACAGGATCTACGCAGGACAATAATTCACTTTAGTTGGTTACCGTGTAGATTGCCTAAGATAAATAAGTAAAGTGAGTCTGCTGTTATAAATAAGCTGTGTAATATTCTCGTAATTTTATCGAGCGCACAATTTATCTGAAACTAGTCATACTCGTGAAATGAGCCGATGCGATGTCATGAAAACTATTGCAGATAGCATATCTCTAGCATTTAATGAGGGGGGGTATTAAGGGAGGGTGTTTAATATCCTATACCGTCCAGGTATAAAATTATATGAGCCATATCCATATCACAGACGAAGGTATGCTATACTGGATGTGACATTGGAATCTGTAATTTGTGCAAATCGATTTTTTGTGAATAAAGCTTGCTTGTCGTTTCACTGGTTCTTTCTTGATCATCCTATATTAGGTCAGTGACCAGATTGAGGTATGGTGGCCCTGAGAAGGGCCTATGACCGTCGTTGGTGAAAGAACCAAAAAGAAAGAGAAAGTCGTTTCGTGCAAATGTCACATGTCTTAGTTTTTTTAGATTCTAGGACATGCCGGTTTGCTTACGATATTATCATCCACCGTTTGACAGTACTAGTATAGTGTACATTATCTGAATGGAAAATCCATTGGTGCACGACCGGGATTCGAACCCACGACCTGTGGATCAGAAGACGGGACCATTACCATCACTTGACAAATGCTCAAATGAATGATAATGCTTTATTGTACACCAATACATAAGAAACCAAAACTGTACGGTAGTTTTATCGCTAAAATGCGATCTCTTCCAGACAATCTCTACCACTGGAATGGAATCGTGTCAAAATGACTTGACGTCATCTTGACGTGGTCTCCTACTTATTTTGCTAGTTTATCGATCGCTTCGCTTAGTGGATTTCGGGCCTTACAGTCAGGGCATAACATACGCTCACGGTTAATTTTAACGGGCACCTTTATAAACGGGTATAGGTACCTTTATAAATGTAGTTTCTAATATTATGAAGTTTACATGGCGTCAGACATCGACCCGGTGGGAATAGGCCAGTAGTAGCACGAACAATTCCCTGTAACTTTACGCTCACAATACGATAGCAATTGTCAAATATAAGAAAATGACATCGGCGATGCTTGAAATCTTTTTATTTTGATCGGCTCATATTCTATTTGACACATCTATCGGCTTATATTTGACCGCTGGGGTGGCCCCGGCTGAAGAATATTACTGTCCATTCCTACCTGTGGATGTTGTGGGAGGTGACTAAGGAAAAAAAGCTAGGGGATGGGCAGCAGCATTCCCTATCAACGATAGCTTTGTCTGTACTCGCCAACCCGCAAGCCAAGCGCGGCAAGTATGGCAAATCCCCCCAAATGATTGTTTCTGGGAATCTATGGGGGAGGCCTATGGTAAGTAGATGTCCTACGATGATGATTAGCCGCCACCGGACGCATGCTCGGGCGAGGCAGCCTCGTGAGCGAAATGCTCGGTCGGTGTGGACGTGCCTCGGGATTGTGCGGGCGCACGGTGCCTCGGAGCCGAGCCGTGCGGCTTCGGTAAAGCGCGCGTGCTCAAAGGCGCCTCGGTGTGCGCTGCGCGTTCGGTGGGGACGGTAGACTGATGGCTCGGGATGGCTCGGCTTGCCTCGCGAGCCACGCCTCGATGTTTCCGGTAAACTACGAGGCTGCATCGCGAGCTAGCCTCGGCCGAACCGCTCGCCCCGAATGTGGCTCGCGAGCCCATTCGCCCGGTGGAGACGCGGCTAAATATTTGACAATTGCTATAGTATCGTAAGCGTAACGTTAGCGTAAGTTATTCGTGTTTGGGCCACTGCAATAACTCTGTAACTAAGTGGTTATGTCCTTGCTGGTTTGTCGTTCATCCTACATTAATTTTAATGGAATGCTATTAATGCAAAATGACCCAGCATTTAAAGTGTTTTTTTTATTGCTTCATTTTTTTATAATTCAGTACTAGTAGGTGAAGTGGGGCAAGACGCTTTTCCCGCATTTTCTAAACAAAACCTGTCCCTGTTTCATCCCAGGATAAAAGTAAACCAAAGCTTTTTTCTGTATAGGCACAGAATAAAAAATAATGCAAGTAGTAGGTATCTATCGTACAAGGTGATAATATGTTTTCTGTCCTTATTTGCCTTTTCACACATTTCAGATTGTATAACCATATTCTTTTAGGCAAACTTTACAACGTTTATTCAAACCAAGGAGAGTATGAATGTTGGAGTGAAATTAGTTCAAAGAAACATTGCCGAGAAAATATTATGGAAATTCTTGGAAAATTCCCAATTCTAAGTAAAAGCGAATCATGAGACTTAACAGCCTAGTCAGCCAGCCCTGTCTTTTTAATTCGAAGACTGTAGGTTTGAATCTATGACGTAAGTTCAATTACGAAGGCAACACTGTCAATCTTCTCAATCTTCTGCCCATGGCTTTGCTCGCTCTACGTATTTTCTTAAGCTGAGTATACTATGTCAATACCAAAACCGTAACGATAGTGTTTAAGTGTATCGAATAGTAAAGCGAAAAAAAAAAACTTTTTTAAAAGAATGCATGTAAAAAAAAACTAGTCTAGTGTATTATCATAACATGAATTAACATTTAATAGATGAATAAAAGGCTTTAAAAAATAAATTAATTAAAAAAGTATAGCTTTATAGTTCTAGTTATAGTTGCCATGGCTACCACGGTTATTTAACTGAAATAACTATGGTAACGCCCGTATCTTTGGTATCCTATCAAACGGCTACCCCTTAAATATCATCAGCTGTTATATTGAGGAGACGAAGCAAAGTGAACATTTGTGACATGATTTTTGTAGCGCTAATCTAGAATAATAATAATAAAATAGTTTATTGTCATCAAAGGCACAACATAAAAACAGTGGCAAAAAAAAACAATCAAACACAAAGATTGTACATAGTCGTAATAACAAAATGAGTTCCTTTACTCCTAAACTATGTATAAAACTTGTATTTTAGAAGCAAGCGTTCCTCCATGATTAGTCACAGACACCAAACAACGGAGAAGCGGTGAAGCGAATGAACTTGAGATAATGATTATTACGATAGTTATAAGTTTGCTTGCTAGTCACTGATTCTTTCTTGGCTACCTGTATTAGGTCAGTGACCAGGTTGAGGTATAGTGGCCCTGGCCTACCCAGTCTATTGTTCAGTTGCAACCACGACAATGAATATTTATTGTTATTTGTATTTTTGGAATGGGCATGTCACGAGGAGGGAAGAATGTCATGTGACAAGAAGAGTGTTAGATATGAATGTGGATGGATTTAGGAGTAGAGGTAGGCCAAAGAAAAGATGGATGGATTGGGGTCGTGACGCGAGCCTCTTTTTTTTGCATAACTGCTTATTTTTACACTCAATTATAATCCGCAGGTTCTTGAGAGATGCAGGGTAAGCAATGTTTTTCCAACTCCTCAATCCACTTAAGCCTTGTTCGAATTCTTTCGTCCCAGTTTCGTCAAACTTTTTGTACGGATCTTATCATCGACTTATACAAAGCTCCTATCACACTCTGCTGTCCCAGGAAACTGTCACCGTCATAATCAGTTCTGCAGAAGAGTGCCTCCATATCTACCTACCCGTTGATGTCGTAAGAAGCGACTTAGAGAAAAAAGCTAGGGGTCGGGCAGCAGCGTCACTCTATATAACTGTGCTCGCTTACCCGCGTGCTCGCCTGCATGCTGCTCTGGAATTTTGTGGGGGAGGCTGTGTTCAGCAGCGGACGTGAATAGCTTGCTGGTTTTTGCAGGGTTTGCTTTACGTGACACAATACAAAAACGGTAAGTTATTCTCTTTACACCACTCAGCGGAGAGAAGTGGTAGTCACGAACATTAAGGCTTCAGTAAAATGACAGAAGACGTTTCAGAGAAACCTGTATCTCAACTCGAAAACTTATCCGGAAGTTGTGTTTTGTTTTTGTAAGTGATTGAACCGAAATAGAGATAAGAGCCTATACACACGACGTTTTCAAACTATCGTTGCACGTTTTTAATTCGCGCGTCGACATCGCGTGATAAGTAGATTGTTTGATGAAGATGGAACGCGATATAGACGCGCTTTAGCAGTGCTTTTTTAAAGCAGGTAACTTCAATACTAACGCAATACAGACGCGCGTGAGCATGACGCCTTATTATCGCGTTTGTAGCGCTAGATACGCGTGCTTATGGCGCGCCCGTATCAACGTCCCTCCGTGTTTGTATATCTAGAGACGTAAGGTTCAATATTGTGTGCATAACATAACTTGCCGATTGCATCGCTTTTGCTGCGCGTCTTAGCTAAGTCGCGCGTCGACAGCGCGTTTGGAAAACGTTGTGTGCACTGCCTCTAAGATCGTCGCGGAGAAGGGTTCCGCAAAGCCTGTAGTAACTTTTATTTTTCTTATAAGCGTCTACTAAAGGCTAATCAGAACTCCTGATTGGTGTAACTTTCCAGTTGATAATTTGTGTTTATTATTCGTTTATTAAATAGTAGATAAACAGGTACACACAGATTTATATTGAATACTAGCTGTACCTACCCGCGCAGTTTCACTTGCATGGAGTCATAAGTTGGTACGGTAGGTAACTTCGATTAAGTTTTATACATTTTGTCACGTGGAGGTTATATAGCTAATAATAAATAATAATAATAATAAATATTCCGGACATATCACACACGGTCAACTGATCCCAAACTAGTCATAGCCTGTACTATGGGTACCAGAGACTGATATACATAATAGATTAATATTTAACACCCAGAAACAGAACAAACATCTGTGTTCATCACACAAATGTTTGTCCAGAGTGGGAACCGAACCCGCGACCTCTAGCGCAGAAGGCAGAGTTACTACCAACTGAGCTATGAGGCCAGTCAATACATACATACAAACAGCAATAATGGAAATGTAGGAAAGAATTAAAAACAAAAAATGGTTTTTTCGCTAGTATTGTTTCTTTTTGTCGTTTGAAAAAGCCCATTTTGGGATAGTAGACTAGTTTACGGAACGTTGTATTTAGCACACCAACTTCTTGCATATTTATTATGTGACAACTTGCATGCGAGCCTATTGTGGGTTACCATAAAGATATGCTACCTTTACTAACCGACGATACCAACGTAAAAATAAAGTTGCATCAAAATGTGGAATTGATTAAAACGATTCCTAAAGGAGCTGGTTCCGGAGCCGAGATCGGAACTAAAAATATGCATGCTACGCATTAGGAATTGGCTAGTTTGTTAGACAGGGCCGGCTGCAGATGCTTATTCAGTTCAGTCAGGTTAGTTAAAGAACCGGGGTGCTAGGTCGGGTAACCTCCTCGTGGTGTACCCTGGTAACACCATGGAACACTTCCGTAGAGTACTGGGGAAGTTTTCCGTGGTGGCCAATAACCCGACACGGAGGGCCTCTCCGCGTGTCCCTCTGATAAGCAGAGGGCACAGTGTGATGAGGCGGGGTTGTAAATTTGTATTATATCTTCTGTATTGTCTAATTTTCTATTTGTGTTGTAACCTTTCTTTGTCTGTGTGTATTTATGTTAAATGTGTAAAAAACCAAAACTCATGATGGCGTCCTGTAAAAAAGTACTACCCCAGGGAGGTACCGGCCTTGATGAGGTCGGAGAATCCTCCGGTGCTACGGCACCCAGCCCCTCGTATTCTGGGGGGGGGCAACAGCCGCTATTTGGGAATTGCGACCCAAAACTCAGTTTGTATGGAGGTGGCTTTACCTACAAATGCGTCTGATTCGGACACAAGCGTGGGTATGGCTACAGTGCGGTCTGCAGAGACCGGCAGATTCTGGCAGGATGGCTCGAAGAGAAGGCGCCGAGATAACTCGGCGTCGCCTAGTGATGCGGAGAGTCAGGGTTCTGAGATACTTGAGCCCTCTGTCTCATATGTTGCTGAATTACGACGAAAGAAGGAATTATTCCTAAAAAGAAAAAGTGAGAGGTCTGTGGAGGCCCAAAACTTGATTGAAAGTCAGATTCAGAAGGCCCAAGAACATTGGGCGATATTAGGGCAAGTGGCTTCTGCCTCGGAGGACGTTGACAGCTTAACCGTCAGTGCTCTGTCGGACAGGATTCACGGAGACTTGGATATCATCTACAACGTGGCAACGAAATCCGGGAACCTCAAAGGAACCTTTGTGCGTGCCCTAAAGGAGTCTGTAGCCTCTATCAAAATGGCAGCAGAAATCATTTGTAAGCGGTCCTCTACGGAGGAGACCAAAAAACTGCAGAGGGATAATGCCCGGCTACAGAAGGAGGTGGCTGAGCTCCGCAGGGAGATGTTAGAACTCAGAAATGAGATGGCGGCCTCGCGGGCCCCGAAGACTCCGGAGCCGGTGCTCTCCCAGAAGGCTCTGGAGCCGGTGCCCTCCAGGCGACCCACGCTGAAAAGGAAGGAGGTCTCTGATACTATGCCCGTGCAGAGAGAGGGTGGAACAGGAGTGGAGGAGCTCACGCGCTCTATTATGATTCAGGTTGGTAATATGGTGAGTGCTCGGCTCGAAGCGCTGGAGGGGCGTCTCCCACCCGAGAAGCGCATTCGTCCACCGCTTGCAGCTGACCGCAATAACGAGGCCTTGCCTACTGCGGCCACACAGCTCAAGATGCCTGAAACAATAAAGGAGCAGTGGCAACAGCAGCAGCAGAATGCTGCTTCTGGATCGATGCAGACGCCCCAAAAGTCTAATGATGAGTGGATCACCGTTGATCGGAGGCGAGGCACAAGGAAAAAAAGGGGGCCCCAAGTCGGCGACTGCTGATGCTGCCGCCACCGCTGCTCCATCGTCAGCATCGAATATAAAATCGAACTCTAAGTCTAAAGCTCCTTCCTCGGCTACATCCAAAAAGGCGGGACGAAAGTCAGGCTTAGAGAAGTTGCGTCCTCCACGATCTTCGGCTGTAGTAATAACGCTGCAGCCGGAGGCCGAGGAGAAGGGCTTAACTTATGCCAAAGTACTGGCAGAAGCGCGTGAGAAAATAGTCCTTGCCGACTGTGGCATAAATGGCTTGCGTTTTCGCCAGACCGCAACGGGTGCCAGAATACTGGAGGTCCCTGGTGCAATGAGTGGAGCACAAGCAGACTCTCTGGCGCAAAAGCTCCGTGAGTCCATCGGAGGAGTGGCCAATGTTTCGAGGCCCACGAAATGTGCAGAAATACGCATCACGGGAATGTGTGACTCGGTCACTCCCGAGGAGATTGTTGCTGCTGTTGCACAGCAAGGCGAATGCCCCAAGGAATCCGTGAAAGTTGGGATTCTTCGGCGAGACTCATGGGGAAACAGCTCTGTATGGGTGAGCTGCCCGGTGGTTGCTGTGAAAAAACTAGGGGCTACAGGCCGCCTTCTGGTCGGCTGGGTTTCGGCACCAGTAACTCTGCTGAAACCCAGACCTATGAGGTGCTACAGGTGTCTGCAGAGCGGACACGTACGTGCCAAGTGCACCTATGAGGTAGATCGCAGCGATGAATGTTATCGCTGTGGTCGTGCCGGCCACAAGGCGGCCGAATGTAAAGCAGCCGCGCCTAGATGCTCGCTCTGCGCAGCTGGTAATAAACCGGCGGACCATATGCTGGGGAGTAAAAATTGCTCTCCACCAAACTCCAAGAAAAGGGCTCAGACGACTGCCGAGAGCAGCCTCCCGTCGCAATTGGCGGGAGAGGAAGAGATGATAGTCAGTTAATTTTTAGTATGGATTATCATTTTATACAGGCGAATATCAATCACTGCGCTGGAGCTCAGGACTTGCTCTTACAGTCAATGGCGCAGTGGATGATAGAGGTGGCGATAGTCTCCGAGCCGTACTTCGTCCCTCCCCAGAACAATTGGGCAGGGGATGTTGATGGTTTGGTGGCTATAGTGTCCTCGGCGGTTGTCGGACCCCTTACTGTGGTTGCTAAGGGTAGGGGCTACGTCGCAGTAAGATGGAGGGAATACGTCATCATTGGGGTCTACTTCTCTCCCAACGCGACCCGAGCTGAGCTTGAAACTTTTCTTGGCGGCGTGGGAGCCTTAATTGGCCAAACTCATCCTCGATCTGTGCTCGTCGCGGGGGACCTCAATTCCAAATCTCAAGCATGGGGATCTCCGGTGACTGACGCCTGGGGAGAGACGTTAGAGGAGTGGGTCACGACTTCCGGTCTCTGTGTACTTAATCAGGGGTCAGTTAACACTTGTGTGCGGCGTAATGGGGGCTCTATTGTGGATGTTACGTTCGCATCCCCCGTATTGGCGCGCCAAGTATGTGGGTGGAAGGTGTTAGACGAAGTGGAGACTCTGTCGGATCATTTATACATCCGGTTCAGTGTCTCCTACTCATTGAGCCATGGATACAGTCGTCAGAGAAGGCAGAGTTCGATGTCGCCCAGGTGGGCTCTGCGGAGTCTGGAGAGTCACTTGCTAATAGAGGCTTCGATCGTGATGGCTTGGCAGACCCCACCGAACGGACCAGTGGATGTAGAGGAGGAGGTAGAGTGGTTCCGGAGTGCAATGTCACAAATCTGTGACGCTAGCATGTCGCGAGCCAAACTACAATCTCCAAGGCGGAGTGTGTACTGGTGGTCGAGAGAAATTGCTGACCTTCGCAGAAAGTGCGTAGAGGCCCGACGCCAGTACACCAGGCACCGGCGAATGCGACGTAGGGATATGGAAGTGGAGGAACAGCTGTATGCGAATTACAGAGCTTCTGTAAAGGACCTGCAACTGTCCATTCGGTCATCAAAGGATCGAAAGAAGGCGGAACTCCTTGAGACTCTTAATGAGGATCCGTGGGGGCGCCCCTATAAAATGGTTCGGGGTAAAATTCGACCATGGGCGCCCCCACTGACCGAGAGTCTCGAACCGGAATTGGTGGAGGCTGTTGTCTCTGGCCTATTTCCCAGTGGGCAGGAAATTCAGCCCCCAGAAATGGTTTCTGTAGATGGTCATATTAGGCGGTTCGATGATGAAGTGCCGCCAATACTAGAGGTGGAGCTGGAACTAGCAATCCGAAAGCTCCGGGCTAAAAACAAAGCTCCGGGGACTGATGGAATACACGGCCGGGCTTGGGTGCTTGCACTGAAGGAGCTGGGGTATCGATTCCGAAGGCTGCTTGATGCTTGTCTGGAGACGGGTCGGTTTCCAACTAAGTGGAAGACGGGCAGGCTCGTCCTACTTAAGAAGGATGGGCGCCCCGCAGACTCTCCATCCGCGTACAGGCCCTTGGTGATGTTGGATGAGGCGGACAAGTTATTCGAGAGAATAATTGCGTCCCGCCTTATTCAACATCTCCGCTGGGAGGGACCAGACCTATCCGATCATCAGTTTGGATTTCGGGCGGGCAGATCGACGATTGATGCAATTAATCTAGTGAAAGCCCGCTCGGAGGGAGTGGTGGCTAGCGGCGGTGTGATGTTGGCGGTATCCCTGGATATAGCCAACGCATTCAACACACTGCCGTGGACTTGCATTAGGGAGGCGCTGAAGTACCATGAAGTGCCCCCCTATCTCAGTCAGATAGTGGCGGCCTACCTGTCTGACAGGTATATCTCATATCCCAGTCGGGATGGTAGGATAATGAGGAAAGAGATGTCGTGCGGTGTTCCACAGGGTTCTGTTCTTGGGCCGCTCCTGTGGAACATCGGCTACGACTGGGTACTGCGAGGGTCTCTCAGTCCGGGTGCTGGCTTAGTCTGCTATGCGGATGACACGCTCGTGACTGCTGGGGGTGAGACATTTGATGAAGCTGTTCGCCTTGCCACGGTTTCGGTGGCGCAAGTTGTAGACAAGATAGGGCTGTTGGGACTCCGGGTGGCGCTCAATAAGTCAGAAGCTATATGTTTTCATGGTCCTCGGCGGGCGCCACTACGAGGTTCCCACATCACTATAGGAGATGTTAATATTGAGGTCGACTGCAAGATTAAATATCTTGGGCTCTACCTCGATAGTAGGTGGAACTTCCGCGAGCATTTCACTCGCATGGTTCCCCGATTGATGGGAGCGGCTAATGCCCTTAAGCGCCTATTGCCTAATCTCGGGGGACCCAAGGTGGCTAACCGCCGCCTGTATCTGGGGATAGTGCGATCCATGGCCCTTTACGGGGCGCCAGTGTGGGCACCTTTGGCCAACAGTAACATTACCCTACTGAGGAGAGCTCAGAGGGTAATGGCCATTGGAGTGATGCGCGGGTATCGTACTGTGTCTTATGAGGTGGCGTGCGTACTGGCGGGTTCTCCCCCTTGGGACCTTGAGGCGGAGTGCTTGTTGGCATCGTATGAGCGAAGAAAAGAGCTTCGGCTTAGAGGAGTGTATCCGCCACCAGCGGCTGAGGAGCTCGCTTGGAAGCGTTATCTACGAGAGGCACTAGAAGAAGAGTGGAGGGAGCGGCTGGAGGAGCCTGGTGCCGGCCGATGGACAATAGAGGCTGTACGACCAGTTCTGAGTGAATGGTTGAATAGAGCACACGGGTCACTTTCCTTCCGGATGGCACAGGTGCTGACGGGGCATGGCTGCTTTGGAAAGTACCTGTGCCGAATAGCTCGAAGGGAGCCGACAACCGAGTGCCACCACTGTAGGTGTGACGAGGATACGGCGAAACACACGCTGGAAGAGTGTGAAGCTTGGGTGGAGCAGCGCCGTGCCCTCGTCGCTGTTATTGGGGATGACCTCTCTCTGCCATCATTGATGAAATCAATGCTGGAAAGTGAGACTTCATGGAATGAGGTGCGAACCTTCTGTGAAGTTGTAATGTCACAGAAGGAGGCTGCGGAGAGAGAGAGGGAGATAACTTCAGATCTGCCAATCCGCAGCCGGAGAGCAGGACGTGGAAGGAGGTGGAGGCAAAACCTCCACATTATCCGTCCCCCATAATAAAGGCTTAGGCGGCGGCTACGGGGAGTAGTCGTCGCCCAATGTCAAGCCTCGAGGTGGCGCGTGCGGAGGTCCTGCGCGCCTCTCGCAAGAGAGTGCTGGTATGAGACTCAAGTCTTGAGAAGGGACTCTTAGTAAAGGAGTCAACGCCGTCGGGGCCATGGAAGAATGCGAAAGCGTACCCACAGCCCCGACACAAGGCGTTCAGAAGGACCCCGATGGTTTTTTAGTCGGTATGCCGTCGGCTGCTATTGTCTCATTAGCAATAGTAACCGACGGAGAGCCCGACATACCCCTCTGGCTTTCCCCGGGCTGGGGGGGATGCGTAACGCATTTCTCCATCGTTAAAAAAAAAAAAAAAAAAAAAAAAAAAAAAAAAAAAACAAGTTAACGTGAGCTCCTATTAAGTAAAGTTTAAAGACTTCGTAGTTCAGGTAACATTGGTTACTAGTTAACATGCTAAAAGTGCCATTTTCAAAGTTTATCTCACATTCATATTATACTAGCTTCAGCCTGCGGCTCATACGAAATATGTAGAACCTACATAAAAAGTAGCCTATATAGGCTACTTTTTCTAGGTAAAGAACTTTCATCATCATCATCATCAGTCTGATGAAGTCCACTGCTGAACATAGGCCTCCCCCGAAGAGTGCCATGACGAACGGTCTTGAGCCTTTTCCATCCACCGACTTCCCGCAACCTTAACAATGTCGTCGGTCCATCGGGTGGGGGCCTTCCAACACTGCGTCGTCCAGTTCATGGTCGCCACTCGAGAACCTTTGTTCCCCAACGGTTGTCGGTTCTGCGAGCTATATGGCCAGCCCACTGCCACTACAACCTGCTAATTCTGAAAGCTATGTCGGTAACCTTGGTTCTTCTACGGATTTCCTCATTTCGGATTCGGAGGTAAAGCACTTTATCTTTTCCAAATTTCATCTAAATCATTTTAGCCGCTACGGCGTGATTGAACAACAAACATCCAAACATCCTCACAGATTTTCGCATTTATAATATTAGTAGGATGGATAACTGACGAGTGATTTTTACCACAAAATAGGAATGTTCAACTGTCTGTGGTCTTTACAAATGAATACACCCAAGCCTCGGACGGCATGATGGCGATAGTTTTCGTGCTGCGATGAACTCCAGCATAGCTATTGTGGAAACAAAATTGTAATGACGATCGAAACTTCGAGAATGATCTAATGATGATCATCTGAAAGGTTTCAAACATGAAGGGAAAGAAGTTGAGGATAAGAAGTCTACTTTTGTACATTTTTAAGCGTTTTGGATACGGCTTCTTCTTCTATGATATAAGAGCTTTGCTCTTGTCGGTGTAATGATGAAATTTCCTCCATTCTGATCTTTCCAATATTTAAGAATAAGGATATGGCTTAAGTTGTTAAAATAGTCCACAAAGTTACGAACTTCATTGCCATTACGCTTACACAATAGCACCACAGGACTAGAGTTCACCGCCATAGAGATCATGAGAAAATACTATTCTCTACATTATCTGGTCCCAAATCCAGCCCATCGCTATTGGACCGAATCCAACAAGTTCGCAAAACCGCAAGTTGCTCCTTACCAAAACTGTGCGGGTGTCGCTTCTGAAGTTTGTATCAACTTTCTAGCTGAGCTGCGTGATACCTATAGAAAACCTCGTAAGATTTGACTTTTTCTCGCATGATCTTACCTGTGGACAAGAAATCAAATAAACAGGATTCTGAAACATGTTCAGCCCAAATTGCTCATTACAACGTGATTCACAATTTATATAACACTAGCTTCCAACCGCGGCTTCGCTCGCGTGGTACCTATGAAGATAAAATGTAGCCTATATGCTATTCCAGACTATAATCCATGTCTGTGCCAAATTACATCCAAATCCGATCAGCCGTTTGGGCGTGATTGAACCACAAACATCCAAACATCTAAACATACAAACATCCTCACACATAGTAGGATAGGATTCCGTTATTCTATAAAAAAAAAAGTATTTTGTCATCTTTGTAATTAATTATTAAAAAAACAACCAGTTCGACCTAAAACAGCTGAATAATTGAGTTTGAACTGATTTGACCCCAAAACACTGATTTTTTGCATAGTATTTTTCCAATAATGTATACCTTTTTTTTTTTTTTTTTTTTTTTTTATTGTGGGGAAGTCCATCATGGATCCCTCCTTTTGCGGGGGCAAAAGAAGGGTATGTCGGACTCCTACCGACTAAAACCTCCGTACGGAACGCACCGGTGCCAATAATGTATACCTATCTAATTTCAAAAGTCGTAAAACAAACTCTATTGCCAATTGGGTGTAGAATAAGCCCCTTTCGGTATAGAATACCTACATATTATATTATAATGAATTACCTTGTATATACTTTATACAATAATTTATGTTCTGTTTTGTTTTATCTTAAAAAAAAACAATACTTATAACTAGACTTAACCTACGCCGCGGCCATCGAACCCGTACTTATTGCGTCTCAGACGAGCACTTGCCGACAACGCCACGTCGGCATCGTTAATCAGGTGATCTACCTGTACTGCGACCTTGCTGACTATAAAAGTTTCTCTAAACGGATTTCCTCAGCCCGTGACGGGGCTTACAGAGCGCGCGCGATTTTTCAAAACCCGTGCTAAAGTAATGAAGCTGTCACTACCAGTTCTATTGTTGGCACATATACAAAGGGAAGCTTAGCGAGCTCGAAAGGAGCGTTCGCACGGGGTACCTTTTGCAGCTTAGCTGGCAGTGTGATTTGTAACATTTGCTCGCAACCAAGAACCACTAGGCAATAAAAGGTCTTTCTTAGCGTGCATGATATCCTGAAAAGGGCTTATTCTACACCCAATTGGCAATAAAGTGTGTTCTACTTTTGGAAATTCGACATATTTCATTGAAAAAACACTATGCAAAATAGAGCGTATTCAGTCAAATCAGTTCAAAAATTCTACTGGTAAGTTTTTTCTTTTTAACACTAGGTATTGAGGCCCGCCATGTTTGTATTTACATAACGTTTGACGTGACATTGACATATTTTTCATGTCATGTTGTTGTTTGATTTAATGTTTTAGCCATAATATATTCGAAACGGGATTCTTGTAAGAGAGCAACACATGCCATGCTCTCTTTCACGAAGAAAATCTTGAAGTACTTTAAAAAGAAGTAAATTTGAAGAAAACAAGCAAATAAAAACGTTTACATGTAAAATGTACTTTATTGCTTAGCTATATTTTAGAGCAGTGTACGTACACAGTGCACAGTACTTCATACATTTATGAAACATCTCCTTTGCTATCGTACCGTGAGTGTAGTGCTCGGAACACAGGAGCGTGTCTTTCAATGTACAGTGTACTATGTACATGTCGTAATAAGTTCCTTCTGGTAAAGCGTGCTCCATCTTAGGCCACATCTCACTTGCAAAAGTGAGCTGGTGGTCAAACGCCTAACCATCTCGAATAAATAAAAAAAAAGTAATGTATTGGTACCTTAAATCAGAATTTTAATACAAACTGTTTTTCTTTGTTCCTCTGTCTGTCCTATTCGTATTTTTCAATCTGGCATGTATGAACCAGACCTTACGAATTCTTTTGAGACAACTTTTTGCTTTGTTACTCAAAGCAAGTGTAGCGGCTAGATCAGTTGATCAGATTTTCTGTTATAAAATTGTTAGAGTTATAGCAGGTATTAGGTAGGTAAAGTAAATTAAGTATTTGTATAATTGAATCATGTGATCTTTTAATTAATTTATAACAAGCTGCTACTAGCGGATTTGCTCGTATGGTACCCGCAGATAAAAACTAATCTACAACGCGTTCCGTAACTAATATACTATCAAATTTAAATGATACCCAAAATTTTCAAAAGCGGGATTCGTACCCGCATCTTAGCCGTAAATTGACAATGCGAAACCAGCTACGCAGTATATTATCGAAAGTGGCTTAATTTATAAACGAAAAGAAAAATACTAGTTACAAGATTTTTTTAGATTCTAGGACATGCCAGTTTCCCCACGATGTTTTCCTTCACCGTTTGAGAGCACAAGTACAGCGCACATTTTCCGAATGGGAAGTCCATTGGTGTACGGTCAGGATTCGAACCCGACCTGTGGACATGTGGATCGATGAGGATGAACACTGGCCTTGCGTCCACGATCCACATGCGTCGCAGTTTCTGTATATGATCTCGGTTATCGTTTATCTCGTACCGTTATCAAATATTATCTGCATTATTATCGTTAAAATAGACGCGATTATACATAAACCAACTTGTTAATCACTTTCACGTAGCGAGTTAAGGCCATTAGCGAAGTTCAGTTTCATAAACATGGGTGATTTCCACCGAGAATAGTGGACAGGGTCAATATACTGAGCTCAACATTGGCACTACACACTAGCGATCAAGTCCGCATTTAGAAAGGTTCTAAATTTTTCATCATCATTTCAGCCGTTCGACGTCCACTGCTGAACATGGCCTCCCCCACAGACAGAGCAAATTCCTTATCATGTGGGGGGATTTGCCCATACTCACCACGCTGGGCATGCGGGTTGGCGAGCGCAGTTAGAGCTATCGTTGTTAAGATGAGGGACGCTGCTGTCCATCCCCTAGCTTTTTTCCCTTAGTCGCCTCTTACGACATCCGCGGATAGGTAGAAATGGAGGGGCCTATTCTTCAGCCGGGACCACCACGGCTAAATATTTACTTAGTATTATTACCCAAATTCAATCTTTCAAACGAAATGCACGTTAGTCGTGCGCAAAGAAATTTTATTTCATAGTCACCGAATTAAGACTGGCCTCATAGCTCAGTTGGTAGTAACTCTGCCTTCTGCGCTAGAGGTCGTGGATTCGATTCCCGCACTGGATAAACATTTGTGACTAACACAGATGTTTGTTCTGTGTCTGGTTGTAAAATATATATCTTTTATGTATATCAGTCTCTGGTACCCATAGTACAGGCTATGCCTAGTTTGGGATCAGTTGATCGTGTGTGATATGTCCGAAAAAAAAAAAAATAACCTCCCCCTTTTTGGCCTCGGTTAATAATGTGAATTATTGTGAGCTTATCTCCAACAATTTCCCTGAAGAAATTTTGCCAAATATTAAGTTTTCTTAGCTCGACGGGGTCGGCCATATATCCACCTGCAAGCATCCCTGACACAATGCTTTTCACTGAAATTCCTCGCTATAAATTGCGATTCTTTTAGCGAGGGCTCAAACATGAATTAGGCATATCATATTCATGAATGGGCTCATGCAGGTCTATGAATATAAATGAGATTAAAAAAGTTTTTGTATTATGTCGCGCGTGATATGGAAGTTATGGCTATGTTACGCTAAGACCGCTAACATGGATAGCTGGGATCAACGTACGATAGTAGCGTACTTAGAGCCTGTCCTGAGTGTACTTAGACAAGGTTATATAAAATGGCAGTGAAGGATACAGGATTTTTGGATTGGAAGGGCTTTGAGCCAGCTGAGGGTAGGATTATCAAGGTAAACACTTAAAAATTGATTTTGAGCACTAGTATGTTGTAAGAGGTGACAAGGGAAAAAAGTTATGGGTTGGGCAGCAGCGTCCTCTATTAACAACAATAGTTTTATCTGCGCTCGCCAACCCGCAAGCGCCCCCAGCGCGCGTGGCGAGTATAGGCAAATCCCCCATAATGATTGTTTCTGGTAATCTATCGGGAGCAGTGGACGTCTAACGGTAGAAGTTATGATGATGTTGGAAATAGTACCTATACATTTTTTAACCGTAGCCTATGATCGTTTGCAATACCAGAGGCATCACGCACGCGTTGCCGACCTCGAACCCCCACCCCCCTAAAGAGCTCTGGCAACCTTACTCGCCGCAGGAACATAACACTATTTGAAACAAATAATGTTATTTGGCTGCGATCTTCTGTAAGACGGAGGTACCTCCCAGGCGGGCTGCTCCAATTTATAATTATGAATCACTTTGTATATGTGATTTCGTAGCAAGTTTGGTCTAGCGAACCATATCAGCCAGGGCACACGCTAGGAAGTAAACAGTAAACATAATTTCTAGGTTTAGTTAGGGTCACCGTCATTAGAATCTAGGAGGAAGGCTGTACTATAATGGATAAAACTTGCTTCCACTCGCGGTTTCGCTCGCTAGGTACTCAGATAAAAAGTAGCCCATGTGTTATATCAGACTATTTACTACCTACATACCTACAACAGAAGGCATGTTCTGTTCAATGGTTGCGGCATGAAAGTGAGACAAAAATACATCGTCTGAAGATCAAAGATATGAAATCACTCGTAGCATGATTTGCTTTTCTGCCTCTGGTTGTTTCTTGGTCATACAACATTAGGTAATGACCTGGTTCAGGTATGGTGGTATGATGAAATGCGGTAAAGAGCGCGCAGGTTTAGTTTAGAGCATAGTCTTTGTTCAGCGCTTAGAGCAAAGCTCGGCTCTCGAAGATTCAGGTAGATATTCGACAGTGATAGATTGATGAGAGTGTCAGTCGGGTGATGGACCTGGAGTTGGTGGTTCTGTAGATCGTGGTGTCAGAGATGTTCCTAATACAGATATGATAACATCATCATCCACAGCCTGACTTCACCCATTGCAGGGTATAGGCCTCCCTTTGTATGTGCCATTCTCCTCTATCCTGTGCAAGCCTCATCCAGTTGCGGCCCGCGATGCTTGCGATATCGTCTGCCCATCTCGCTGATATGATAACGCGAGAGACAAACTGGTCCCACGTACGCAACGTATACAATGCTTTATGATATCTGGACTCTGATTTTATAGGAAAAACTATGCAATGGAATCACTATCATCGTATGCAACGCAATCACACGTCTCCAACGCAAAGTCGACCTGCGATGTCCAGATCGCAGTGGGAAGGTAGAGGGGATGTTCGTACGCTATCCCACGCGTGAGCAATGTGTTTCTAAAACTTACGCGTAGCGTCATAAACAAACATACCTTTGGTGCACGCGTTTAACTCATAAACCCAATAATTATCTTCTCTTTTTATCTTTTGTTTTGTTTTTGTTGCGCGAAATTCAATAAAAATAGTAAACTCCATAATCATCCTCAAACTCGCTATCAGAATCAGAAAACATGACTCACAGACGCACTGCACTAGTGCACCTTCTAAGAAATTCATAGAGTCAAGAGTACCCTAAACCGAAGAGCATGTATGAGGAATGTGATGAGAGTGAATGAAGCAAAAGAGGTAGGTATAACTATGTCAGGATCGTAGCAAGTGGAACGCTGTGGTCTCTGCCTACACCTCATAGGCGTGATTTTATGTATTATGTTGCATCCACGGGTCACTTGTCCTGTTAGTTATAGCATAGGTACGTGGCGTACGTGGGACCAGTTTGTCCTTACCTTACTGGGAGACAGTGTTGTTGTTTTTTTTTTTTTTTATTTATATGAAATCACTAGAATCACTTTGAAACGTCTTAGAAACTAGGTGAAGCTATGCCTGTTCCTCGCGACCAAGCCTAGAAGAATCAGGCAACAAACACGGCTTGATGCCTATCATTTTTTTCGATGATCCTTTTTCACAAAATGGAATTTAAAGCTTTAGTGTGGTGCCGATCGAACTAGGTGAGGCTCAAAAGAAAAGTAATCTAATTATAATCCCTAATAAATAACCGCTTATAAAAATGTGAAAAAAAAAGAAGACAAACGTTTCTTCCAACAGGCAGATATACAAGAAGCTGAAAATAACTGGGCACAGGTGTTTTGAGCTCTTACAAACTGGCTTCGTGATATAGTCTGCGGTAAAGCATCATTGACAAGGCAGCGTGGCAGACCTCGTTTTGTGAATATGTAATGGTACTTCGCTAGTAATATCCACTGTGCGACGAGAGTCTGTGTTTTACGCATTGTTTAACGAGTATTTTTACGATGAAAGGAGAACTTGAATGAAATGGAGTGAATCCGCTTGTTTATTTTATTTTGTAAGATGTACCTATGCACGATGCGATTTAGTGGATATTTCCTAGAACTTTCAATTCAAAGTTAATTTCAATAACACCCGCATACGCACTCCGAATCAGGAGAAAAGATGTCATTCAGCTCAATGACTGAAAACAAAGAAAAGTGCCTACTGTAGGTAGAGAGTGCAGGAGAGCTACTCTGCCCAACACCAAACCCAAAACGAAACATTACAACTGATCGCAGATAAAACTAACGCAAAAAAACAACAATTTCAAAAGGTGCTTATTTAATTTTACCTACGTATGTAGAACAAACCAATGGATTTGTCTATTCGAAAAATGTATAGTATGCCCATCCACGTGCTCAGAAAGGTGAAGGAAAACATCGTGAGGAAATCCGCGGCTTAGTTAACCCTGCATGTATTGACCATGTCTTTCCTGTGGATAAGGCCGACTAGGCTGAGAGGATGGTATAGGTGCTGGGCAAGCCTACTCCATCTAAACATGTCCCAGACACTACATCATCGTCGTCGTGTAAGGGAATAATGAAGTTCCATCTGACGCTGTATAAATCATCTAGAATACTTATAGTAGATTATGCAACAAGGGCTTAAAGTAGTGTATTATGTCAAGGGCGCTATATTGAACCCCGAGAACGAGGGATTCCTTGGTTAACTCCTGAGCGGAGCGAGGGAGTTAAGGCAAGAATCCTGAGTACGAGTACATCAGGCAATTGAAAACAATGACTGTTAAGTAGACAGAAATGATTTTTCTGGAAGTAAGTTTCCAACTATACCAGAGGCTTTAGATTGTATGCATTCTGGAGTCGAATCAAAATCACTGTCGTCGTCACTTGACATTTTTTAGAAGTTTATTTGAATCGAAACTGAATTTCGGTGTAGATAACAGCACAGCAGTTTGAGCGCTTGGCGCCTTTTTTTCTTTTTTTGTAGTCTATTCTGTAGTGGTCAGTTCGACATTCGAATAAATCCTTCTTCGTGCGCGGGTGAAAATGAATTTCGTAAAAAGCTTTCATGTTTTTCTTTTTTTTAATTTGTAGGCAGTGCAAAGAAAATGTTAACATACAACCTAATTAGAATAAAATCTCATTGCACCCAAACTTGAACCAACCTCGATCAAGCACGACTACATGGGTTGCATTCCAAATTCAAATCACATTATGTCCCATGGGAAATAATGAAATTCAGTACAACATTATGACCCGGCTAGACCGTAGGGCTGTAATGACTTGCTTTAGGAAAGGTTTGCATGACACATAATATGCCATTGACGAGCAGGTAGTATAAAAAATGTATTATGGTCTTACTGTGGTTTGCGCAGTAGATGATTATTTTGTCAGATAATTTGTCAAGGTGGGTGTACCAGCTACAAAATAGGTACCTAAATGACAATGGTTTGGAAGAGCTCTCAAGGTGTCCTCGTCTCAATCTTAAAGTTTATTAGTCAGTAAAACGCGGAGCCAAAGTAATTGCTTGTACTTTACAATACACACGCAGTATGGCTACGATACAAGCGGGGATATTATAGTTAGATTACTTTTCTTTTGAGCCTCACCTAGTTCGATAGGCACCACACTGAAGCTTTAAATTCCATTTTGTGAAAAAGGCTCATCGAAAAAAATTATAGGCACCAAGCCGTGTTTATTGCCTGATTCTTCTGGGCTTGGTCGCGAGGAACAGGCATAGCTTCACCTAGTTTCTAAGACGTTTCAAAGTGAACCTAGCGAGTTTATTGAAATAAACGCCTTTTGACTTTGACTTTGGTTGTGGAAAGATTTATTTTTAGCAGCGTATTTTACTCACTCACAGGCTTCAGACGACAATGCGTTTTATGCAAGTGCGTCATGTGGCAAGACTTCAAAAAAGAGCTAAGGTCGTCGAAAAGAAAACGTCTAAGTATCACAAAAATTAAAAGGACGGTGACCACTTACCAATATGTGGGTCGTAAGATTGTTCGCCACCTTACTTTACTTGTAGGTATAAAAAAAACGACGAGCGGTCTTTACTGATTAGTAAAATCAAAATAAATCAAAAGGTGTTTATTTCATTAAAATCACTAGAATTACTTTGAAACGTCTTAGAAACTAAGTGAACCTACGCCTGTGATTAAGAGGATACAAAAATCATAACAAATTGGGTGGAGTGAATAAAGTGACAGCGCTATGTACTATAATTGAATGCGGAAAGAGATAGCAAGCGTTAGAAGGCGCTCGAAAGTAATCGACGTAAGCGATATATAAGAAAATATCGATTATCTCAAAAACTATCTATTTTTAAAAAAGTGTCTTGGATTTAGGTACCCAATGCTATTGTCTAACAAAATATTCAGAAAAAAGTTAATTTTGTTAGATAGTCTCAAAAGTATTTTCGAAAAACTGTTGCAGAGGACCCAACTTTAAAAAATAAATCTATTGAGAAAAGTTTTCCCAATCGCGTTTCTGTCTTGGATTTACGTAAATAAAATGCTCAAGTTATCTTTGTCATAAAAATCAAAACTGTGCGTTTTGCGGTTATTGAGAAAAAACAATTCAAAAATCATAAAATAATTAAACCCTCACCTTAAGATTGTCGCCGGAGCGTACGTCGTTACTGATTGATTTAATTTATCTAACAGACGTTTTCTGATAGCGGTGGCCAGGCTTATTGTGCTTTATGGCCCCGAGACAGCAAGCACTCGTCTAGAGTAAATTCAATTAAGAAACTGTATCAAGTACGAAATCTCTGCGCTGGATGCCACGACGGAATGCTGGGATTCCACACTTTTTTCCAAGTCTAGCTGCTAATGAAAACTATGTTTTTGCTGGACTTGACTTGGATGTTTACTGGAGTTTTGTGCTTGGCACGATAGGATTATTAGTTGGCAACTGTTTCAACCTTTACCTTTTTATTTTTAAGTACAGCCCCATAAACTAAAATGTATTTCATTATTTTCAAAATGATGCCACCATACAGACGAAGATGTTAGGTTGATGGTCAGGTTTATAATTTTTTAGTTTTTGCATGTTTACATGTTTATTTTTATTAGTTGTGGAATCATTTTCAATAACAACTTTATAAATCTCAGTGCAGGCTACCTATAGTCAAACAAAATAACAAGAAAAATGATAAGGAACTAATATCCTAAAGGTTTTGTCTAGGAAGAAAACTCTTTGTAGGGTTAAGCTCGCCTTTGTACATGCCTGTATTTTTATGTTTTATATCTGTATGTTTTCTGTGTACAATAAAGAATTAAAGAAGAAGTTTTTTAACGAATTATTTGTTAATCGTAGCGGGCGAGTGCCCATCTGAGACGCAAAGGGTGCGGGTTCGATTCTAGCTGCGGGCAAATGTTCGCATGATCTGCAAATATTTGTTCCGGGTCTGGGTGCTGTGGTACTATATACTCGTAGTTTCTGATAGCCACGACACAGGAAATTTAAGGGTGGGGTCAGGAATATGTATTTGACCGTTTGGTGTTATTTATTTATATATTATTATATCAAAGAGGTCTGAACAACGCACAATCGGCATTATTCTGGCGAACGACTGGTTTGGTATTATGACCAATTAAAGACCGATTCACGGAGAGAAGTTCTCAATCGCTTTCAAACGATAATCGCCCAGAGATTATCGCATGCCTGCTTCATCATCACCACTCTAACAAACAAACCTCGACTTGCGATAATCGTACGTACATATATAATCGCTTTTTGAGAATCGCATATCCGAGGTGAGAAACCGGAGAGGGTTTTTACGAGGAATTAACAAAATAAAAACTCGCACAGTTCTGTGCATGGCATTTCAATCACGGGCATCAAGAAAATGATTAATGTAGTGGAGAGGTAGGTAAATTAACGTCTTCACAATTAAAATCTAAGCAAGAACGAGACAGACATTTTACCGTTTTGATCACAGAGTAAGGACTCTGTATCTCTTTAGTTTATTATTGGTAGGTTTTTGTGGCACTAGACCATTGGTCCCCAGACTCTTTTGCCTCGTAGACTGCGTCGAGGTCTCCGTAGGTATGTACCTATTGCAGACCTCGGTGTTGCAGGACAAATGTTTTAATGTTTTTTAGTTACTGATATCCATAGCAAAGGGACCTCTAGAGTGTGTCTAACTTTCACAATGAATTTTTTTTCACCGTTGGGAAGTAGGTAACCGTTCTCGGATGGCGACCACAAACCGGGCGACGAAGGCCCCCCACCCGATGGACCGACGACATCGTGAAGGTTGCGATAAGTTGGTGGATGGAAAAGGCTCATATGCGTTCGTCGTAGAACTCTTTGGTGGCCTATGTCCAGGAGTGAACTTCTGCAGGCTGATGATGATGATGATGAGTATTTGTTCGCTACAAATGTTTTTCTCTACTCCACGGACTACATGTAGGCCAGAATGACACCGGTAAATCAAGCGGGGAAATAAAACGCGTGAAAAATAATGGCCCTTCTTGGTTGTTTAATAACGTGTATCAAACTCGCGTTTAGATTGTGTCAAGCTTTGAAAAAGTACCCTCATTTTATGGTGAACGCATTTCTTATGTGCTTTGGGCCCTGTTCCATGCACGTTGCAATTTTTGGATAGATTATCTAGGTTATATCAGCATATAGTCGAGCACAAATTGTTTGTCGCTTCCAAATGTTGCCTGAACAAAAAACTTACGAGGTGATAAGTGTTCATTATAGTTTTGTCATTTACATAAACTTTTTTAAACAGAAAAAAGTAATAATAGCTATAAAGGTATACCAGGTAATTCATACCACGAATACTATCACACCATTTTTACTTTCATTACTTTTTCTCTTGTTTCTTTTATTATAAGTACCTAATGTTTATTGTAAAATGTTGTGCAAATGTGTGTGTTTTGGTGGCAATTAAATAAATGTCTATGTCTATGTCTACTATCCCGTATGTGACCTTTCATATACACTGCTACCTATCATACAGGTTTTTGCCTAGTTAGGGCCAGTTTTGACCACTTAGATATATTCTGGCAAATATAATTTAATAGGATAATATTCAATTTAATGTTAACATCTCAAGACTATTAGTTCTGCTATACCTACTACAATAAACTGTAATTACATTGGTACATCTATGTTGAATGTAATCTTCTTTTTGGTAATAAATACATTTTATTATTATTATTATTATACCGAAAAGGGTTTAAACTGACGAAGAAAAAAGGAGTTTGGCACAAAAAAACAATACCTATTTTTTACCGGATTTTTTCCAATCACCTGGTTTCGGTATTTTTAACATCTTTAATAAAAACTAACGCCCGAGAAGTTCAACATCAACATTGCTAGCTAAATTAGATGAATAAAAATTTCATACAACCTCAGCTCGAGCGAACACGACACGAGAAATGCAAAACTACCCACAAAATACTATTATATGCTATTTTTTATTTATTTTTTTGTTGTTGATGAATGCTGTTGATTTTACTGTTCATTTTATGTTAGTGTACGATAATCCCGAACAAAAAGTGTGCACGTTAGATTATAAGTTTCTCATGCAAGTGAATTTTATTCTTTATGAGCAAAATAAACAATATTAAACCTGATGTGTTTGAACTGATTTGACCCCAAAACTGCAGACTTTTGCATAGTGTTTTTTTAAAGGAAAATGTTTTATTTCAAATAAACTTTATTGCAAATTGGGCGTAAACGCCCAATTTGCAATAAATAAATTTGCAATAATACTATCCCGAAACCTAAAGGTTTCGGGATAGTATTTGGATCAACGTGTAGGTATTACATAATTTGTACTCTTCCAGTTAAGCAGTAGAAAAATGCTGAATGAATTTTAGATTTTAGATTTTTTTTTTCTTACATACTCGTAGTTACCGTAGTACAGGCCCCGGCATTAGTGTGGCTTGTGCGAAGATTGGCTTAATAATCCTGACGTATTTTTGTGCCCGTGCTATTATAATTATAAGCTTTTTCACTGTATGACGCCCGGCCGTCATACAGTGAAAATTAGTACGGAGGGCAGTCACTTGAATGCAGCTTTTGACTGGCCTCATAGCTCAGTTGGTAGTAACTCTGCCTTCTGCGCTAGAGGTCGCGGGTCCCGATCCCCGCACTGGACAAACATTTGTGTGATGAACACAGATGTTTGTTCTGTGTCTGGGTGTTAAATATATATCTTTTTTTTTTTTTTTTTTTTTTTTTCTATTGATGACGAGCGGTCTTGAGCCTTTGCCATCCACATATTTCCTGCAACCTTTACAATGTCGTCGGTCCATCGGGTGGGGGTCTTCCAACACTGCGTCGTACAGTTCGTGGTCGCCATTAGAGAACCTTTATTCCACAACGGTTGTCGGTTCATAGAGCTATATGGCCTGCCCACTGTCACTTTTACTCGCTAATTCTATGTCTTGACCTTGGTTCTTCTACGGGTTTCCCCATTTCAGATTTTATCAAGTAGTGAATCCCCGAGCATAGCTCTTAATCAACTGTGGCAAAACTGGTCGAATTAAAAGATAATTCCATAATTATGCGGCGTTATGAGTCTGGCTGGTCGCCAATAGGTGGGTTTTTATTATACCCTAATCATGTGACCCTTGTTGGTCTCTACTTAAGCCACAGTGCATCAACATTTTAACCGTTCGCTCACCATCTGTTTAAACTAAAATATAAAAAAAATGTTTTCTTTCTCGTGTTTCACTCGGAACAGACCTCAAGATATTTGGTAAAAGTTGGTGCTTCGAGGATCGTTGAGGCACAATTAAGATAAACTTTGAAAATCGCGTCGAAGCTAAGAAATTTTCATCGCGATTGCTGATTACGTAAAGATTCATTTTGTTAAATTTCTTTATAAAATATCCATTATAACGACCAAAAATACGACCTTAACAAGTCACCAAAATGTGAATGTGTGTGAGTGTGATATTTTGAAATTAAATATTAATATTGTTAAACATTGATAAGGTAATTTTGGTTTGTTAACTTACCCGATGGATAAACAGCGTTAATTGGTAGACATAGGCTGTTACCATAAAGGTACCAACTCATTGTCTTTTTATTGTAAGCTGTTAGGCGTAATTTGAAAGATAACGTTTAAATACTTACTTTTAGGTCTTTTGCCTTTTAAAATTAGGAAAACAACCTGAGGTCACGGTCATATGACCCACACATTGTTGGTAAGTTAATTATAACGTTTTAAAACTAAACAAATACCGCATTGAGTTTTGAACAACTTCGTTCCACAAGGTTATTCATAATTATGTAGGTATGCTATCCCGAAAGGAACTTATTCTATACCCAAATGGCAATAAAGTTTGCGCTACGACTTTTGAAAATACGAAATGACTGGCCTCATAGCTCAGTTGGTAGTAATTCTGCCTTCTGCTCTAGAGGTCGCGGGTTCGATTCCCGCACTGGACAAACATTGTGTGATGAACACAGATATTTGTTCTGTGTCTGGGTGTTAAATATTTATCTATTATGTATATCAGTCTCTGGTACCCATAGTACAGGCTATGCCTAGTATGGGATCAGTTGACCGTGTGTGATATGTCCGGAAAAAAAAAAAATTACTATTAGGCCTTTTGCCTTTTAAAATTAGGAAAATAACCTGTTAAAAGTTTGCGCTACGAACGCTTTTGAAAATACGAAATATTTCATTGAAAAAATACTAATAAAAAATCTGTTTTAGGATCAAATCAGTTCCAGCTCAGCAATTTTAATTTTATCTAATAAACAGAAAAAAACTGAATAGGTTTAGGTATTTTGTTTCTCTAATAAGGTATTATTTCTTTATAATGATGTAATAAGCCCTTAATTAATACATATTATGAATCACCTTGAACTATGAAAACATATTGCTGCCTTTTTGTCCAAAAGTCTCGGCATTTTGTTTCGCTTCCGGTTTTCCGGAAAATGTTCAAGTTTTATCATTTGAGCTGAAACGTGCTGAAACTTTACTCGTGCCATGCCACATTTCTAAACACATAATGCAGTTATAGTCAGGCAAGAAATAAATTGATGCGACTTTTAAATGTACGCGACTTTTAGTTATGAATATCCGTATGGTCACTCTAGGTAGAAGATCGCTCTTATTTTTGCACTTATAGTCAGCATTGATGTCTAAAGTAATATCACGATTGACGCGAGTTTAAATAAACGCGACTTCTAATTCTGATTCTAATTCTAATCGGGGGTGGTTAGACCTGCACTGACTTCCCGCTGTGGGGTGTTTTGTGCATTGTCCCCCTATGCTAACCCTACCCCAGCCAGCCCAGCTCCTTAAAATAGCGAAGCAGGACTTTGGGTCGTTGGTAACATTCTCTCAGTATCCCTGTATACGGCGGTGTCCGGGAGCCGCAGCCCGCAGACTCGATGTGGACCTGGCCTCTTCCGTGGCTGTACAGTGCAAAATTACGTGCTCTACTGTTTCTTCTCCCTGTAGGCAGCCCCGACATAATCCGCTGTCAGTAGCCCCTGTCTTGTACACGTGATGGTTTAATTCACAGTGACCTGTGATGATGCCCACCAACATTCGCAGGTCCTCAACGCGACTTTTATTCATGAATACCCGTAGGGTCACTCTAGCTGCAAGATCTCACATATTTATGCATTTTTAGTCAGCAGTGATTTCGAAAATAATGTCACATGACGCGCGTTTTAAAATGGGGGCATTTAAATGTCACAGCAAAAATCATGGTTATGAACCATGCCATAAACTGGTTACGAAAAGTCGTGTTTAAGGCATGTGCTCATATTTTATTTTAAATAAGTTAGGTAGGTTTACTAAAAGATTGCCTATTTCTGGTACAGCAGTTGACGTCCTGCGGCTGAAATGAAAGGGTAAGAATTGACGTCTTATTTTATTCATATCCAAACCATCACATTGCATCATAATTCAACACTCTAGCATGTTTGGTTTGGTGGCAGGCGGTGACAGACAGACACTGGAATGAGACTATAATTGTACCGTTTCACGGTGGGTTGGCCCTATGACAGAATTCAAAAAAATTAGGGTAGTATTTTAAAATATTGAATGCTGTCATGTTATTACCAAGAAACTGTACTATTTTAGCAATAAACAGGCACACGATAAGCAGTTGCGTTTATTTTCTACGAACCTGCAAAGTTAAGATTCCGTGCGTTGCGCTTGGAAGCTAACGTAATTCACTTTCAATTCAGAGGCTTATTTCTAAAAAACTTGTGATTTTTGTTAGTATTTTTGTAATGGAGTTTCAACGATCAGGTATGAAGATTTGATTAATACATACATTTTGATATTTTTATGTAAAACTACGATGGGTCCACGCAAAGACCAAATTTAATGTATAAAAACTACAAAGTTTTTGTTTACTTAAACTTTCAACTTTGTTCTTAATCCTAGTTAATGATAACTTTTTGTTCATTTTGAAGTTAAATGTGTGTAGACTAACGGCCATAAATAGTTTCTTGCAGCAACTTGCAGATTGCCGAGTTATAAGCCTGTTACTACCCGCGCGTTGTCCAAGGCGTAAAATTATACGAAAATATTGCAAACTTTATTTTCATTTTTCAGATGCGAATTACACCGGTTCCTTTTCAAGGGGCTTTATATTTGATCTGTGGCTATCTACGACTGGTACAGAGGCAGAAAGACTTCGTGAAGTGTTACGTCAGTTAATAAACATGATTCCGGATACAGAAGACGTGGATACTAGTAATTTTGAGAATGTTATCAAGTATATTTGCAATCGTATTGTCATTATATGGAAAAGTTGTAGTCGAAAGAAAAGCAGAGTCCTTAGTAAACATTCTGATTGGCTAAGTGCGATAGAAAGTGTTAATCTACGAGAGTATCGAGGGTGACCAAAAATACGTCGAAAGATTTGTCAAACCAACCATCATCATGGTGCCATAGTAATTAATAATGCATTAGTTTCTATTGGTGAACTATCCTAAGAGGCTTCAGAAGCCACAAATAAAAATATAAAGGCGTTTAGGCTCAACCACACACGAAAAACGTCTTGAGTCAGTACAAACACAGACCTTATGAACAGACTTCTGCTGAACTCAGACCCGCTCATTACTTCTAAAAGACAATTACCACGTAAAAAAAAGTATCCTTATCTCCTAACGCTATAAGTTTGCTTGATTTTGCATAGAATCCATAAATCAATGTTACGATATTTAGCAAACTTTTAATTTAAATATTCACGTATGTACTTAGCCTTTTTTTTAGTTTTCTTAATACATTACACATGTCATATACCCCAAAATATTTGTTTTATTATTAATCTTCCATAATAGCTTCTTTAAAATCACTTCCAAGTAGGATAAGTACGTTTAAGTAATTATGACCGCCTTCCTAAGGAACGTAGCCCACCGTGCGTTTGTTCAAAAATTGCACGTAGCACTAAATAATCAAGGTGTTGAGGGAAAGTCGCGTCGGGGGCGGTCGCGTCTGAAAGTCGTGTCTGACGTGGTACTAGTCAGTATGCCTGGCATGATGTGGCTAACTTTATGAACTCCTGCTAAAACTTGATTATCAACCAGCCATGTCAAGTCAAATTGCAATCTATAATATGAAGTGGATACCTATTTCGGCGATATTTTGCTACTAACATGACAGAGGTTAAGGTAGGGCGTAACGAGATTTCATCGCTTCAGAGCAGCCCACCGGGAGAGGTAAGGTTGGTAAGGTTGCCAGAACTCTAAGGGTGGGTTCAGGGTCGGCAACGCGTGCGTGATGCCCCTGGTATTGCAAGCGCACATAGGCTACGGTAAACAATTACCAACAGGTGGGCCGTATGGCTGTTTGCCAACTTAGTGGTATAAAAAAAATGACTGTCTATCTCGATTTGCCTATCCGAAGAAGATCACCTAATATCTTATTCTTAACTCCATGATACTTACAGTGTGTCAGAATGTCATAGATTTTGTCCTAGGTGGAGCTATATCCAATGCCTCATCCAGACTCTCCATGAGGCTACACGAGGGAACGCGAGTGTGAGAGTGAGGACGGTGCGCTCATGTCCCCTCGTCGTCCCTCGCCTCGCCTCGCTGTCGCTTAGCTTCGTATCGGTTTTTCGGGCGCGAGTCAAAAGACGCCAGATAAAAGATGTAGAGAAAGACGTAGCGGGCAACTGAATAAATCGAGAGTATGGATGGCTTACACTCCTGCCGCCTCCACTCGCCAAGACTCGTGCCTCTACGAGCCTCGCGAGAGTCTGGATGGGGCATAAGACAATTTGATTATTCGTGTGTCGAATGTCGCTCTTGCCGCATTTTTATCACAAGCCCGAGTTATCATCATAACGTAAAAAGCATTGATTTATTCAAACAACTTGAAATAAAAAAGTTTCACGTATCTATGGTCGTGTGTAAGATCAAGGTTATCCATTGCAGTCATACGCAGGTTACCCTTACAGACGTGATCAGAATAAATAGTCACATTTAAAAAACACACACGTTTGAACCCTTAGCTAATAGCATAAGGTTGAAGATTCTGCAACGGCGGAAAGCAGTAACCGCGAAATCTTTTTCATAGAATAAAATATACGTGTAGTAAATTATTGACCGAAAAAAATATCGCGATGAATGCTGTAGTCTGGAATAGCTTAAGCTTTTTATCTTCATAGGTACCGCGCGAGCGAATCCGCAAGTGGAAACTAGTACGATAAGAAAAGATCAAATATTTGCCAATGATCGGGCAGGCTGAAGGCGTTGCCGCGGCGGCTCACTAAAACGTCGAAGTTGCTACACGTTATGGGACCAACTGTTTACAATCGTCTCCCAACTGAGATTACCAACGCACCATCGATGCAATCTTTTAAGTACAAACTCCGAGAATGGCTGATTTCTCAATCAATTTATAATTATGATGAATTTATTGATATAAAATGTGTTTAATTATTGTTAGAATTTAATTTTTGAATACGAAGATTTTTATTGTTATAAAAAATAGTCAATCGTAAATATAAAATTATTGTATTTACGATTGACTATTTTTTTGTAGTTTTCACTATGATTGTTATTATGTTAATTTAAAATTATTTAATTTATTATGTTGATAATTGTGTGCCTACTTTTAAAGTATGGACCAATCTAGGTTTATTACCTACTGTTAATGATGTGACCTATAACCTTTGTTACGAATAAATGAACTATGAACTATGATATCGGTGATGCTCGAAATATTTTAATTTAGATTGGCTTCTTCTTCTTTTCGTGTCGATGCTTCACACATTTTAAATTAATTAAGAGTAGTAGGCGGCCACCTCAATCGCCCTATCCGTGGCTAATAATTATTGACGTTTGCTATCGTTTCGTAAGGTAGTTAGGTAACATTTTTTTGTTATTGCTTTGTAGTATCTACTTTTGGTAATAGTTTTTCAGTACAAAAGTTTTAAAATAATGAAATAACCTGATAAATTAAGCAATCAACACCCAAAAAACTGGATTTTATGCGTGGAAGAGGAAAATGGGCTTTCGGTAATTCCTAAAACGTGATAGGAATTGTTTAGTAGGTACAACTTTTTAACCGATTCCAGAAAGAGAGGAGGTTAATTTTTTTATTTAAACAAGCAGGTACACCGTTTATGCCGTAACTACTTAGTCCGATTTAAATATTTTTTTCTATTCTATGTGAGGAATGACTTCATGGTACTCGGAGTCCCTAAACACTAAATCATAGTAGTCCCTAGTACACTAAATCATAACTTGAATTCAAGATTTGCAAAAACATTTTTTTATTGATAATTTATTTTATGAAAAGTTACCTATATCTATTTGATTTTGCTGAAGATCTGATTTAAATCTTCTAAAACAAAGCAAAATTCCTTTCCGGGTATTGTTTAGTTAGTAAATTAATCAAATAAGTAAAACATTTAGGTAGTTTTTTAACAAAAGCGAACTGCACCCTTGGTTATGTCAGGGTTTAACCCGTTGTTGTTACTAAAAAGTAAGTTTTATTCTACAATAAATTAAATCCTGTCAACGCCTTAATAAACTCCATGAAGGCTTTATTCGGCGTCTCCCCCCGTCTTAAGCCATTTACTTCGTGTCATCGTAGAAACACAGAAACATGATAACACATGGAAGAGATGTCAGAAACAGATAGAAAAACTTTAGAGGCCTTAAACGATAACAGATTTAGTCTCAGACTTGCGATAGCTTTGGTAAACCAAAAAAGAAAAAGAAAATATAATAATATTACATATAAAACGTGTTTTAGCAGAACCGGATCTAGACCTGGTTTAGCTGGGGCCCTAAATAATGTTTTATTACATACAATTAGCCGTTATTGGTTATTTTATCACCTTTATTCAAACGTTCCAGAAGTTGCACATCAAAATTCCTTAACAGCTTCCTAATTAAGCTTGAACTGATAGGACCCCAAAACAGAAGATTTTTGCATGGTAATTTTTGAATGAAAAATGTCGTATTAAGTTTAAACCTCTTTCGGTATAGCATACATATTAAGAATCACCTTGTATATAACTTATCAGTATATTCAGGAATACTTTACTGACGGCTAATGGCTGATGTAAAACGGTTTGTTATAAAATCAAGAGTTAATCGTGACCATCTATTCGAGGGGGGTAAATTGAAAACCAGCGCTGCATGCAATGCATGCAGCAAATGATGAATTTATTCCCTTTGCCTTTTTATTATTAATTTTTTGTGTATCCTGCTCTTTTTTAATATTTGTTCTTTAAGGCAATGTTTTTTTTATTTTATATTTATTTTTTTATTATTAATCGCTTCTTGCATAAGAGTGAAATGAGTCCAATACTCCGTGCCATGAAATACGATAATGTCTTTCACGACCGCAGGAAATTTAGTAGAAAAGCGGAAATAAATTTAAACAGGGAACATCAGAAACCAGAATCATTAGAAAAGATTAATATTACACGGGTGCGGCCTTTCAATAAACTAATTTCTATTCGTGTCAATGGACGGAGGGAGGGTTTTTGATATAACTATGTATGTAATTATAGCGAGTCGGACAAAATTGCTTTCACGGATTTTTGGTCTAGTGTATTTTTCACTCACCTCACACTAACAATAGGTTATTTTTAAAAGAGTCTACCAACCCTGGCTTTTTGTAAGTGAAAAAAAAAAAAAAAAAAAAAAAAACATAAACTCGTAAGCTCTGTAATTCTGTAATTCTTTATTGCACACAGAAACATGATACATAAATGGTTATTTCAAAAGTCATGTACATAGGCGAGCTTAACCCTAACAAGAGTTTTCTTCCAGCAAACCTTTGGGGCTAGAGAGATTTGATAATATAGGGAGATGCAACGTGTACAACAATTTAAGAGAAAAAAAAACAATAATAAATTTATTTATTTATTTATTTATTTATTAAGATAACAACATCATAACAGGTTTTTTTATTAAGCCCTAAGGCGATGTTATATCTAGGTACCTACTTAACTTAATTTATTAACAATACTAAATGAAATGAAAAATACAACTGTAAATTAACTAAAATAAACTACCATAAACAAACGACACAAGAACATACCTACATAAACAATATATGCCTACATAACGAATATATACTTACTTAAACAATACATACCTACTTATACAATATTAAATATATACCTACAATACCAATATTTACAGAGAGAGATAGTGCTCCTTAACTTTTGCCTTGAAAACTTCAAGTGAAGGGCTAGCGCGGATTGCATGGGGAAACTCATTTATTTATACAATTAGTACATGTCAAGGAAAGAAATGAGTGACTCAGACCACTCCTGCAATGTCAACACAATTCCTGTTAAAGAGCGCAAGAGTCCAGTAGAGGAGTGTTTATTCATACGCACCTGACAACGTGCTCAAACGACCTATTATGTTAAATTGCTTTCGACATAATTGAAAGCAATTAAATAAAGTTTATGAGTGATTGGCCGTGGTTTACATTGTAATTTTTTCTTCGCTATTTCTGATAAATGTTTTTTTTTAATCTCCTTAAATTTTTTCTCATGAAGATTAAGAATACTGTACAAGTGTCTATGTCCTACTTAATTGTGCCATCTCAGCACTTTACGCCAGTAATCAGAATCAGCGTATCAGTTCGCGTTCGGTAATCAATCAAACCGTTCGTCTCATTATCATTTCATCACTATCACTTCTCCACCAGTGCTCTCAAAGATGCTATCAATAAAAATGATTCGCTATATATGTTGTTGAACAAAAATCTCGAGAACGGCTGGACCGATTCAGTTAAATATTTTTAGAAGTATTCCTTGAAATTTGAGGAAGGTCCTTTTGAAGAGAAAAATTTAAAAAATTACCGGAAAAACGTAACAACCACACTTTTCTTTTTCCCATACATAATGTTCCACAAAACTTTATTGAATTAGGAAATCGAAACAGATTACTCACCTACTAATTCACAAAAAACATGCCAAAATCTATACTCGTTTGTCATAATTTGCTAGCTAATAAAACGATGCAAAAACCTGCTGTTTTGATGTTCCTAGCTGTTAATTTAAGCATTTCAGTCAACAGATTTTGACGTTAAAATACTATGCGAGCTAGATAACATTAGAATTTGTTTTTAATTTTGAAATAAAGACGGTCAAATGCGAGTAGGTTTTGCGCCCTGAGGCTTCCGTACACTCGTAACATGGGTCGAATAAAGATCTCAAGTATACCAATTGGCAAGAGTCAAGGTAGGAACATAACTGAACACGCGGACTAATAGCGAGCGGTCCAGCTAGTAGAGTTATAAAAATTTTTTTTTTTTTTTTTTTTGTTATTCCCAGAGTACAATATTTATTATACTCCACATATTATTACAATCTAGCCAAGTAGGCTAATGAGTAATTTGACTTTGACATAGTTTTATAAAGTAAATTATAACTAAGAATGTGTCCAATAGCACTTTTCTTACAGTTTCTATTTAAGGGGAAGACACTTTGTTATTGTGTTCTTTATAAGTTGTCACTATCACGTACACTACATTTCACTATTTTTTATTTTACACTACACTAACTCAAAAGGCTTAGTCCTTTTGAGTCTCCTCACTATGTCTGTGTTGTCGAGGAGCTGGATTGCCTCGACGTTCACATGGTGATGAAGTCTACGTTCGTGAGCTTCTGCATATTTTTTAATGACTGTGTCGACGAAGTCAATGTTGAGGTCCCGGTGCAGGTCTTCGTTTCTTACGTACCAGGGTGCATTCACAATATCCCTGAGTACTTTGTTTTGAAACCGTTGTATGATTAGGATGTTACTTTTTTTGGTACAGCCCCATAGCTGGATACCATAAGTCCATACTGGCATCAGGACTTGTTTGTATAGTATAATTTTGTTATGTACTGAGAGGGCAGATTGTCTTCCAAGCAGCCAGTACATCTGTTTGTATCGTATCTCTAACTCGTCTTTTTTCTTCTTGACGTGGGCCTTCCAGCGTAGCTTGGCGTCAAGCGTCATGCCTAAATACTTGGCCGTATTTTCATAGGGTATGCGCTTATGGTTGATAAATATAGGATGGTACTGCTCTTTCTTATTTGAAAAGTTAACGTGAATCGATTTTGATTCATTGAGCTTTATTCTCCATTTCTTTGTCCAGTCATGGATTTTGTTAACAGCTACTTGGACCTTTTCTGACGCTTCTGCATGAGTGCTTCCAACAGCCATTATAGCCGTGTCATCAGCAAAAGTCGCAATGGTGTTATTTTCTAGTTCAGGGATGTCACTGGTATATAAAAGGTACAGGACCGGGCCTAATACGCTTCCCTGTGGCACCCCAGCTCTTATTTCTAACTTCAGCTATTAATGTTAGAGTAGGCATCTTCTTGTCTGATTCTAAAAACTCTGTCAGATATGTACGATTCTATAATATCCGCGTATGGCTTGGGTAGTATTTTTCTTAGTTTTAGTATAAGGCCTTTGTGCCATACCTTATCAAAAGCCTGAGCTACATCTAAGAATATGGTAGCGCATACTTTTTTATCTTCTAGGGTCTTCTCGATTGTCTTTGAGATCCTGTGTACCTGGTCTATCGTAGAGTGTTTTTCCCTGAATCCAAACTGGTGGTCTGGAATCAGATTCTTGACTTCTAATATTGGTTTCAGTCTTTTTAGTAACAGTTTTTCGAACAATTTTGACATGATTGGTAGGAGGGAAATCGGTCTGTAGGATGTTACGTCTCGAGGTGGCTTTCCCGGCTTAGCAATCATTATTACCTCAGCTACTTTCCATAAGTCTGGCACATATTTCAGCCTTAGTGCAGCGTTGATAAGGTTTGTTAGCTTAACTAAAGCCTTTCTTGGAAGACTGTGTAAGATTTCGCCGGATATGAGGTCAAAACCCGGCGCTTTTTTTGGGTTTATATTTTTATTGATTTCATGTAGGACTTCTCTCGGTGAAACAGATGGTATGTAAAGTTGTTCATCTGACTCATCATAATATGTCGTGAGGTCAGACAGACCAGGATCGTTTGTATGACCATCATTCGGTTTGAAGGTGTTTTCTAGATGCTCTGCAAATATTTTAGCTTTCTGTTCATTACTGACGGCCCAGTTCCCGTTGTCCTCTTTTAATGGTGGAATCTGAGTCATAGGCCGTTTCAAATTTTTTGTGGCTTTCCAGAGCGAATAGTTTGTACTACGATTATTAGTTAGCTGTGTAAGATAGCTGGTAGTTGAGCTGTCAATGAAGGATTGTATTTGTCTCTTTAGTTGTTTTGTTAGGTGGTTTAACTTATTTTTGTCTTGAGGACACCTAGTTTGGTGCCATAGCCTTCTTTGTTTTCTTTTTTCTGATATGAGCTGTTTAATCTCTTTAGGGTAATTGTTTCTGGTGATCCTTTTTTTAATCTCTGGTGTGTTTTTCCAGGCTGTTTGTTGTATGAGCGATATAAATCGTTCAACTTCCATATTCAACTGCTCTGGAGTTTTGAGTGGTACCTTAAGGTCTATATTAGATTCTAATTCTATCTTGAAACTCTCCCAGTCTGTGTTTTTATTAACTAGGGTTAGAGGGGTTTCCTTAAGTAATACTTTCTCGCTTATTTCTAGATATATTGCAGAGTGATCGGAGCTCATATCGTAGCTCTGTTCTGTTTTAAGGTAGTTAGATGATATGTTTTTATAAATAAAAAAGTCTATCAAGTCGGGTATCTTTTGCTTATCGGTTGGCCAGTAAGTTGGGGATCTCGTTGATGCAACATCAGAATTTGTTTCTTTTATGGCTCTCAAGAGTTCTTTTCCTTTCACATTTGTTAATCTGGAGCCCCAATACGTGTTTTTAGCATTAAAGTCACCCCCTAGTATATACCTATCACCAAGTTGCTGTAACAGGCTCAGGTAAGTATCTTTTCGTATCGTATATCTTGGTGGACAGTAAATTGCTGCTACCGTTAGTGGATATAACTTATTATTAATACAAATGGCTACAGATTGAATATCTGGCTCTTCATATTTGCTCTCCTCATAATGTTTAATATTTTCTTTCACGATAACCGCACTGCCGCCTCTTCCTTTATTAGCTGGGTGTAGTGCATGATATACTTTATATCCTTTAAATCTGATGTGTGATTGCTTGGTAAAATGTGTTTCTGATATGAGACACACATCTATATTTTCTATATCTAGGACCACTTGCAATTCATTCTTGTGATTCTGTAGCCCATTACAGTTCCATGCCATTATCTTGATTGTGTTAATCATTTTTTGACCTTAGGTATAGCAGTTCTAGAGCTATTTTCTATTTTCTTCAAACGCACGTCAAATGTTGTCATGAGCTTCAGAATTTCATCTAACTTATTGCTATTTGAATTGCTAGGTTGCTCATTGTGTTGGACACCTGTAGTATTTCTGGCAGCAGCTTGAGCGTAGGACACTTTTTTAGTGGCAGCACTTATGGGCCTTGTGTTAGGGTGATTAGTTATAGGTGATTTATCACTTACCACTATTCCAGCTACCTGCTGTTGGCGACTGGCTAATGGTTTCTTGGCAGCCTTGTTCCTCATTTTCTGCATTTCTTTGGCAATCACACAACCTCTATAGTTAGCTGGGTGTGGTTCTCCGCAATGCACACATTTTGGCTTTTGGTCTGCGGGTTTTTTGCAGTCTATGGTTAAGTGCTTGCCTGTGCATTTAACACATCTAGGCTCTTTGGCGCAATACTTATGTGTGTGTCCGTAAACCTGGCATCTTTTGCACTGAGGGATCAGCTTTGGCGATCTGAGGGGCTGTACATCGACCATGCACCCCAGTATAAACTTTATCTCGTAAATTTTGCTTGTATCTTCGTTGTTGCTGAAGGTAAGCATGAACATATTTAACGGTTCCTTGGTTTTCCAGCTTAATTTGCTCACCGCATCTTCAATCTGGAAACCCTTTGTTTTCAGGTCTTCAATTATTCTATCTGGTCTACAAGTAGAGGGCAGTTTTTTCACCATCACTCTGATTGGCCTTTCTTGCTTGTTTTCGTAAGAATGCCAGAGACAATTGTTTTCAGTCAGAGACTTAGTTATAGCTCTATACGCTTCATCATGACAAGCATTTATTTTGACACTATCACCACTTAGCATCTTAATTTTGAAGGTACCAGCAGGCTGGTTCATTGACAAGTAGTCATAGAAGTTCTGGTAGTTTTCCACGCCATCTACAATAATAGGCGGTGGCGAGGGAACTTTTTTTATTTTTTCTGTAGTTTCAGTTTGGTTTCCTGTTGGTGAGAGTGTGGGTGAAGTGTTCAATTTTCTTTTCTTCCTGGTCTTTGTTCTAATCCACTCTGTTTCTTTCGCTAGTTCTTCCTCATCGGTGCCATACTCAACACGCTGAGAAGAACTTTCCATGTTTGAAGAAGCTGGTATCGTGCAGTTGGTCTCCATCACACATTTCAGCTGTTGCTGTAGAATTTCTATTTGACTTCTCAAGTCATCTACAAGGCTTTGGAGTTTTTCCCGCTCTTGCCTTTCTTCTTTGAAACGGCTGTACAATAGATGCTCAGTTTCTGTCTGCAGTTTTATTCTGCCGTCTTTAGATGGTGTATCCATTGTTAAAGACAATATCTTCGCCTTAACAATTTGATTAGTCGCCCGCGTACGTGCCTTACACGATGAATAACTGAGTCATCATCAAGGTCGGCCGTGTCGCGACGGCTTTGTTGTGATGCGTTAGCACTTTACACTGTCGGTACGCGCGGTCGCGGGTGACGCAACTGTTCTTAGCAAAAATCGAACGATCACTGTCAAAATGATAAAGCAATATAAAACATAAGTAACACTTATAAAACATAATTTAGTGTGAAACCATAAGTATAACCAATGTAAAGCAACGAGCCATTTCATCACCGACCCTTAAAAAAACATCGCACATTTCTAGAACGTGGTCACTGTTATTTTGCCGCCGAATTCCGAGAATTACCAGGAATGTTTTCCCTGTAAGTTCTCCGAGAAATCTTTATATTTCTTTTAACTGAAAACATGGATATATTAACGACTGGACTAAGAAATAGCAAAGTTAGTTCAAAGATTTGTCTAAAAATGAGATCTAATAGTATGCGTTTTGCAGTTTATATTCTTTCATTCTTGCAACTGATATAATTAAAATTTATCAGCATCATTTCAGCCGTAGGTCTTCCACTGCTGAACATAGGCCTCCCCCACAAACTTTCATAGCGACTTCTTATCATGCTGGTTGTTTTTTTTTCAGCCGGGGCCACCACAATTGCTTGAAAAATTTAATATATGGCTGAGGTCTTATTGCCATTCAAATGAAAGCATTTCAGCACAATTTTACACGAATTTGAACCTTAATCCTTTGAGGCTATCAACCATCACCGCTTAAACAAAATCGTAGTTAAAAGGTAATGTACGTTTCAGCTCAATCGGACAATTTGCTGAGGAGTTCCGTTGAACAGTCGCTGTCACCGTAATATTGTAGAGCCATCGGAATTACATAGGTACATTTGCAAGGTTCAAAATAGTATGACAACTAGAAGAGGGTGTAAAGATAGGTACTTAGATTTTTAAAGCACACTTTTCGGCAGACCTAGTATAAGTGCGTAAAAAAAGATGAGAAACCAAGGCACATATTTGAGGCACTTGGTACTGAAACCAAGGTAATATCGAACGAACGTAGAGCCTGACGTACTTGAGCCACTTGGTACTGTGTCCTGAAGTTTATTTCCCAGGTTGAAAACTTCTTAGCTCGGCTGGTTTGGCTGCCAGTGGGTGCATTACGTCGATTACTTCTGTACCTATTTGAATGTGGCATCGGTCTGGAATGGGTTCAGTCTGAATATTCCCGATAACGTATTTTCATTTTCCGTTTGAGGCTAAGGACTCACGAAGCGGTTTTCACCCGCGCCCGCCGTGGTTGCGGGCCCGCAGCCTTTGTAGAATACAGATATTTATGTAAGAAAGCATATTTCACGACGCGTTTTACGCCCGCGTCGTGTGCGATTGTTTGCGGGTCCCGCTGCACCGGCGGTCATCTTGTACCGGCGGGCGCGGGTCGCGGTCCCGCAGCCGCGGTGGGTTGCACCCGCGCGGTTGGCGGGCGACCGCAGTGGGCAGCGGGGGGCGCCCGTCTTGCAACCGCCCGTCTTGCGATAATCCACCGCCAAGTTTGCGAGCGATAATCGCAACCGCGACGGCTGCGTAACCGCACAAAACTCCGGTCTCGTGAGTTTTGAAAATAAAACTCCATTCCGCCACCGCGGCGGGCGCGGGTGAAAACCGCTTCGTGAGTCCTTAGCCTTAAGCTCCCAGGTGCTTTTTTTTTTTTTATACAACTGAGGTGGTGACCAAGCGTACGGGCCACCTGTTGGTAAGCGGTTACCGTAGCCTATGAGCTTTCAATACCAGAGGCATTACGCACGCGTTGCCGATCCCGAACCCCCTCCCCCTAAAGAGCTCTGGCAACCTTACTCACTGCTTTTTGGAGTTCCGATGCCAAAAGTTATACCGGAAACCTAATGGTGAGACTTCATACTATTTCCGCACTTGTGGTTCCTAAGAAACTATCTTTGCCAAAGTATATGGGTAATTCTCAGAGGGCTCAAAAATACGTGTCCGACTCGAAAAAACACATAAAAAGTATCCGTAGCCCTATGATTCTTTTTCAGATAGTAGATTAGCCAAAAGTAATAGGGGGGGCCTATTTTAGTTTTTTAATTTTCCTGTTCTAAATAAGTAAAAATAAATAAAAACCGTGGAAATACTGATTTTTGTGGTGCGTCCGGACCTCATGTTCTAGTGTTAATAATTTTTTATCTCATTTCCTATAAATAATAGCACTATTTCACACAGGTTCACAATAAACCAGATAGTTACTGGCTTAACAGACACTATTACTACGCAAAAATTAGCTTTAGTTAATAAGATACAACTAGATAACTTCGCGTCCGACGTTTAGCTCTGATTGCCATGGCGCGCACAAATTCATTCATAAAAACTGTACTTTAGTAACTATGTGAATAGTTGTTAGACAGAGACAAACTGTCAGTCGCGATCCATCAGTGGTGAGAACAGCACGTGTCCATGTCTCCGCATCGCTTCGAAATTACGGTAAGTAATCACTTTCCGTGGCTTGGTATACCGCAAGTTCTGATTACCATGTAGACTATAAATTCGTTCATACTAATCCTATTGTTTTAATTGTTTTAATAATATATGCTTTTTGTGTTCCTAATTTCTACTGCAGACATCAATGTAACATAAACCAGCAAATTAAGAAATTATTTAGGATTTTCAACTTTTTTCTGATTTTCGTGGTTTTGATTTCCATGTTTTTCGTGGACAAAAAGTACACGAAAGGTCAGTGAAACCCACGAAAATCAAATTTGCGGGCTTATTAACATACATAGATAATATTGTTATTGTGATTTTTGTTAATAATTTGTTTTATCTCAATCAAAATAACTTCAGCCAGGTTTGCTCAAATTGCAATGCTCGAAGTAAATACATATAGCTTATAACCAATGAATATGGGAGGGATTAGATAAGCCTATTTTACTATTAATTTAGGTATAACTCCACCGTTAGTATCTAGAAACGTGACTGATTATTTATAAGATTGATCTCATGTGATCGTGATAATTGATGTTAGATTTTTTGTAATACTCTCTTAGTTTATATATTTAATAACAATATTTAATTTTGTTCCTTAGTTTTAAGAAAATTAATATATTTTTATCTGCTTACTACCTTTTTCTTAAACGTATCTCTCCATGGACACCATAATTTTAAAATTGATTAATTTCGTAACCGTTAGGCCAATAAAGTTCCCTCCACTACCAATAAATTAGTAATCAAATCTACATATAGAATATTTCGTCATTATGTGTAATTTCAACAAAAAAAAATGTGCCACGAAAGTCAAAAACTGAGTTTCCGAAGAATCACCCTTATATCAGTGCTATAGAAATGGAATGAATATGAAAGGTACAGCACATGTTATTTCATCATTCATCATTTCAGCCGTTCGACGTCCACTGCTGAACATGGCCTCCCCCACAGACAAACTCCTTATCATGTGGGGGGATTTGCCCATACTCACCACGCTGGGCATGCGGGTTGGCGAGCGCAGTTAGAGCTATTGTTATTAAAATGAGGGACGCTGCTGCCCATCCCCTAGTTTTTTACCCTTAGTCGCCTCTTACGACATCCGCGGATAGGTAGATATGGAGTGGCCTATTCTTCAGCCGGGGCTACCACGGCCATGAATATGAAAGGTACAGCACATGTTATTTATCTCGTAAAAAATGGGGTTCGAAAGAACATTGTTAATTGCAAAGTTGACCTCGCTGGCATAACGTGCGCGTGCCGTCTGAGACGCAAAGTGTGCGGATTAGATTCCCTGTGTGGGACAAATGTTTGCATGATTTGTAAATATTTGTTCCGGGTCTGGGAGTTGTGTTACTGTGGTATTCGTAGTTTCTGATAATCACAGAAAATCCACACAGAAAATCCTAGTGTGGTGTTAGGACTATGTATGTGACTGTCTGATGTTGTAAAAAAAGGCATTTCAAATAGAGGAATGGATTAATATGAATGGTAGCTAGAAGATAAGTAGAAAAAATACGGTTCCCCCTCACTACTCCGAGTTTACCAGTTAGAAAAAAAAAAGCATTGGTTCACTAAACAACAAAGATTTTACAAAAGTTGATGAATACGATTAATTCATTTTCTTTGAATTTTTTCACCTCCATTCGTGGGCATTCATATTTGTGTAAAAGTGTCTTGCTATCAAAGTCGGCATTTATTTGTTCATTCATACTTTCCAACACAACCGGAGCTTTCCATTCAGTCAGTGCGCCTTTAATAACAAAGAACTTCTTATAGGATTTCAGCTCATCGTATTTGCGGGCTTCAGGCTGGTCTCAACGGGACGGCTTCGTTGCTCGAAAGGAATGATTTGCTCCTCGCAACTAGTAAAGCGAGGGTTGTCTCAGACGGTGGACAGATTTGGCAATATACACGCTTGCGTAAATAAATGATTTTGTTGGGTTTAACACAATTTTTAACATCTTAAGTGATTTCCGAAAATCATAGTTTTTTGTCAAATAAAATGGTTCTCTATACAAAACGGTCTTTGTCTAAGAAACGACTGAAGTCGTGTTCAAATGGAGTGCGTTATGTATATTAAATTTGTTTTAAAATAATCGTTACACGTCTACATAATAAAGTTACTTTTTAATCTGACATTTGAGGGCGCGCGGTTAAACTCAAAGATATCGCAAGCCCCTAAATGACATCATCACACTCAAATTGACTTTATTCTTTAGTCATAAGGATAATAAAATATTGAAATGAATCTTAAATGACATATTGCATGTCGTTTGAACACGGCTTGAATATGATTTTAAACCAGTCATTTATCCTTGGTTGGAGTTTCAATTGCTTGGTTGGGTCGCGAAGAATAGGCGTGAATTTAACTAGGTTATAGTTTTCAAAATGATCCATCCGATTTCAATGAATAACTGAATATTGAAGTCTGCTTAAATATGTACGGCATAGATAAATAACCGGGTGGTCGACAGCCCTACCTTTTTAACTCATTGCGGCGGGAAGAGAAAGAATTATATCTTGTCAGACTTGCATCGCAGTTTTAAGTAGTTTATTGCCAAGTCAAGATGTTATAAAGCTGAATAGGTTCAACCTGATATTTTATTATTAACTCAAATCGCGAATTTGCTATCATGTTATTCAAATACCTAACTACATAGTTCGGTAGTAGAACAGAAAAACTTTCATCACATCACAGTGATTCGCAATGGACGCTTTACAGTAGCGGATCCAGGGGGGCAAACACAGATGTTTGTTCTGTGTTTGGGTGTTAAATATATTTCTATTATGTATATCAGTCTCTGGTACCCATAGTACAGGCTATGCCTAGTTTGGGATCAGTTGACCGTGTGTGATAAGTAAGGTATACAAAAAAAATACGTTTTTGCGTAGTATTTTCTCAGTGAAAAATATCGATTTTATTCATATTATGAATTACCAAGCTTGGCTGCTAAAGTGGTATGGTGTTTCACTGGGTCTCAGCCAACTGACCCGAAGGTTTTTGAAAGCGTTTTTTTTGTAAACAGGATACGAGCTTGCAGACTCGGTTCTTTTAGCTATCGTTTTCAAAGGTGCATTGAAGGCCGTGGTGGCCCCGGCTAAAGAATAGGCCCCTTCATATCTCTATCCGCGGATGTCGTAAGAGGCGACTAAGGGAAAAAAGCTATAGATGGGCAGCAGCGTCCCTCATTTTAAAAACGATAGCTCTAACTGCGCTCGCCAACCCGAATGCCCAGCGTGGTGAGTATGGGCAAAACCCCCCCACATGATAAGGAATTTGCTCTGTCTGTGGGAGAGGCCATGTTCAGCAGTGAACGTCGTACGGCTGAAATGATGATTGAAGGAGCTGACAGAATGTTATTCAATGAAATTATGAAAACGGCTTGGTTTTACTACCGATAGAACATGTACATACATACACATATTTGTGATTTAGCATGCAATACATTATTAAACACATGGCAGCGATGGGCTTGAAACCTGTCACGCATAGAATACACACTACTGCAAAATTTGGGCTTGTACCAAATGTTTGGACTTGCCCCTGACTACCCTAAGACAACCTCAAGGATCTGATCAGAGAGGATTGATATTGATGAGAGTCTACTTCTTTTTTTCTTCACATTTTTTGTAGTACCACATTTGGCAATCTTATCATTCTTCCTATCACGATATTCGGAACCGTAATACCATACATTATGTTGAAGAATAGATACTATTGTATGGGTACTCTATTCAATTGGTTGACAATGTATCGAAGATGGGAGGTTGAATTGATCCCCATCCATTTATTGGGAAGCCATTACTGCTGGACCAATTTTTGATGATCCGTGTAAGTAATACCCATGTCTGTTGTGTCATTGTTTGCTACAAAGATGATAGATGTAACATTCTAAATAATAAAAATGTTAGTTCTTGCTAAAACATCTGTTATAAAGGTATTACGGAAAATCATAGGATAATTATAGGAGGAGGTAGGGCACAGCGAGATTTTCTCGTTCTGAATTGGAGCAGCCTGCTTGGGGAGGTACCTCCACCATACAGAAGATCGCAGCCAAATAACATTATTTGTTTCAAATAGTGTTGTGTTCCTGCGGTGAGTAAGGTTGCCAGAGCTCTTTAGGGGGGAAGGGGGTTCGGGGTCGGCAACGCGTGCGTGATGCCTCTGGTATTGCAAGCGCTCATAGGCTACGGTAACTGCTTACCATCAGGTGGGCCGTAAGATTGTATGCCAACTCTGTTGTATAAAAAAAAAAAAAAAAACAGCATTGTGGGCCTGAACCTTGATCCGGGGCCATTGGATTTATCTGTTTGAAAAAAACTAGATTATTACTAATCTTAAACCTATATCTCTATCGAAATATTGAAAGATAATAAGATAGAAAGAAATAGTTGTGCTCACTGCTCATATTTTGTGGTATTTATGAATTCTTTAAAATAAACGCATCACTACCAGACAAAAAGTAAAAAAAAAAAGAAATTATCGCGTGTTTTTTTAATTAACACTTCTCTTGCTTGAAAGCCGATGTAAAACTAAGCTCATATTTCTTCTTGCCAAAAATATAATAAAGGCAGCTGCACCGAAATAAATTACATCAACAAAATTACTGTGCGACGCCCGAGTTTGATCGCTCAGCATTATTCCTAAGGCGGTTCCCAGACAGAAATAAAAAGGGCCATCCCCTCACATTAAATGGGGTCTGGCACGTAATTACAGTGTAATCTTGTAATAAAGCAGTTGGCAATTTCGCTTTCTGTCCTGAGCTGATAAACGGAGTAGAGCGAGGAGTGTCAGAAATTTCGACACGCTATTCTTAGACACTTAGGCGGGGAGGTAAGTTATCGCGTACCAACAATGCACAAATGCGCCCACAGCGGGAACTCAGTGCAGGTTACCTCAACACGATATTTGAAAAGAAGTAAAATAAGCTAAAAAGTCTGCTAGGTAGGTACGGTGCTAATACATTTGCTATCGTATCGTAAGTGTAACGCTATTGCGAACCTTTGGTGCTTGGGCCACCTTGGTGAGTCACATCATCATCATTTCAGCCGTACGACGTCCACTGCTGAACATGGCCTCCCCCACAGACAGAACGAATTCCTTATCATGTGGGGAGATTTGCCCATACTCACCACGCTGGGCATGCGGGTTGGTGATCGCAATGTCACATATTCTCAGTAAATAACATAAAAAAAATACAGACCACTTGAGAACCTCCTCCTTTTTGATGTTGGTTAATAAATTAACACTGATAGTGTTTGTTTTCATTTTATTTTTATCTAAGAGCCGTATTCAAACGGTGTGCGATATATCTTTTTTTTTCAAAATTATCCGTCGATATCATCATCATCATCTCCCTGCCCTTATCCCACTTCAAGTGGGGTCGGCACAACATGTTTTTCTCTTCCACTCCCCTCTATCAGCCGTCAAATCAGTATTCACTCCTTTCTTACTGATGTCGTCTTTCACACAATCTATCCATCTTTTCTTTGGTCTACCTCTCCCCTTATATCCTTCCACATTCATATATGTATATATATCTACCGAATATAGCCAATTTTGAGTTTGACTTTTAGGGGCTTGCGATATCGTCGCACACCCGCAAATGTCAAATTGACTTTATTGAGTAGACGTAAATATAACATATCGCACTCCGTTTGAACACAGCGTAATTCTGGTAAAATCTAGATTATGTTTGAACAAAAAACATAGCGTAACTTTGTACCTACTGGTACTCAATGCGAGGGTTGCCACGGTCCCCGCCCGGTCGCTCTAGCTTTAATTTTCTCGAGAACCTAATGGTTAATATTTTGTCTGTTGGTAAATTAACAGAGACACGTAATACTCTCTGTACTCTGTGTACTCAGTAGAGTTGCCAAGTGCCCAACCGGGCTATAACCACCCACCCTTGCAACAAATTCAACATTTTCCTTGAGTTTTCACTGAATGTTTTCACTAATAACTTGGAGTCAGATGCAATGCACAACAAAACAATCAGGTTAAAGAAATAAATGTTTATCCTATCCTATCCTACTTCCTAATATATAAAAAAAAACGAAAGTTTGTGAGGATGTTTATTATTCAGTCACGCGGTAACGGCTCAACCACTTTCGCTGAAACTTGGAATATATTTATATTTATTTAAGTAAAGTTACACTATTTTTACAGGAGCACCTAATGCAATAGTGCACCATTATCATTTAAATTATTATTAATTTATATATCAAACATTTTAAAAGATTAATTTTAATTTATATAATATACTAGTAAAGAAACAACAAACATAAATCTTCAATTAATTAATTCAACTTACATAATGTCCAGCCTAATAAAAAGTAAATAGAAAACTTCGTCAATCCATATATTAAACAATGTCATATATCAAAAATATTTTTTTTCCACAATAAATAAAAATTACGTAATGTCAAACCTAATCAAGGCCCTTTTCAGGGCCACCATACCTCGACCTGGCCACTGACAGGATGGCCAAGAAAGAATCAGTGACACGACAAGAAGAAGAAGATGTAGGTACCACACGAGCGAAGCCGCGGGCGGAAGCTAGTTATTCTTAAAGAACAAAGTTCGCTTCATGAAAACTTTCACAATCGTTTTTTTTGACGATTGTGAGATAATGAAATTAAGTAAAAGATTAAGCTGCGTTCAAAAGGCGCGATATCTGATTTAATAGCTTGTGTCCGTGGCTTCACTTGTGTAATTCTTATAAGTATATAAAAAGTATATGCTATTTTATCAAAAATATCACACACCTCTTAAAGTCAAAGTCAAAATTTATTCAGTGAAAAAAGAAGATGAATCGCTCACCGTTCGTAACTATTAGGGTCAATTTAGCGTTTTCTCTTATTTAACTTGGCTTCTTATAAATTTAACTCATTACAATTTTCAATTCATTACAAAAGACTATTAGCTTTTCCCTAGAAGTTCTCATATTTATTGAATTTTCAAAGAGCTTCTTCAGCAACAGTATATTTATTGAAAACTCACCGCGTTTTCGATTCAGTATTTCGAAGTTCTGTCTTCATTAGGACCGCAAACGGTTGAAACAAGACGATTTAGTTCCTGGACATGCGATGCTAAAATAAACAGTGTTTTACTTACTTTAATGGCTAAACTTTCTACGCTATAACATCAGTGTTCTAACAAATGAGCTACGAACGAGCTACGGGGTGCTACTAACGTGCTACGACGTAGCTTGTTGGCTTCTGCGTCGTAGCACCTTAGCAAAAAATCTACAATTCGTGTGCAGTATCTTCCTACTACCACGTGTGCCGTAGTCAGCAGTGTTGGCCTAATGGGAGGAAACTTGACTTTCGATCCAAAGGTCGTGAGTTCGCAACCCGGTGAACCAATGGATTTTTATGGAACGGAGGGAACGGTGAAGCAAAACATAGGCAACCCGCGGTTTAACCAGCTCCGCACGTATTGACTGTCTTTCCTGTAGATAAGGCCGACTAGGCTGAGATCTAAACATGCCTCAGGTAATACAGCGTCCTGTAGGAGAGTAAAAGTTCCACCTGACGCTGTATTAATCCTGGAATAGATGTAATAAGGCTTTACAATCTTCCTACAGTAATAAATACATATCCTAAAGTATGTAAAATGTATATCCTAAAGGCTGATTACTAAACTTTATATATTCCTTGGTTACCTAATCAGTGACGTTTTGGAAAAAAGCCAGGTCAAGAGTACCCTAAACTGACGAGCATGTGTGTGAGGAATGTAATGAGAGTGAATGAAGCAAAAGAGTTATGCCAGGATATAAGAAAGTGGAAAGCCATGATCTCTGCCTACCCCTCTGGGACATAGGCGTGCTTTTATGTATGTATGTGTGTATATTCCTGGAATCCACCGCCTGGTACACTCGCGGTCACAAAAATATCTTTGACAATTATGATGAAAATGGTGTCAGTTTTTTTTGCAAAAGCTGAAAATAATACACTCGTCTAAAAATACGGGGCTATGAGTAATAAAATAAATAAATTCTTGAGATTTTTGAATCATTTTTATTGGTTAAACAATACTAGGTAATAAATTAAATACATCTGGCTTTCTTCACAGCTTCGTTATTTCAACCAAATGGGATGAGTTACAACCTTGTATTTTACCTGCAATTCACATTGCTAAAGAACAGCTAGGTCACTCCAACTGCATGAAACAAAAATTACTTCAAAAGAAACCTTGCCTCTGAATAAAAGTATACGCGGGTAAGATTAATTAATTAATCATTGCTATGACAAAGGAACTCTGTGGTATCTTAGGCTCATATCGTTGAGAGTGGATTTTTAAAAAGTTTGAAAAAATGACTTCATTTGGTATGACATGTCAGGTAAGAGGTCAAGGTATGACTGTTGTAAGTGTGAGTGGAGTAAAATATATTAACGATTGAGACTAGGAGGAGACTAGAGTTGGAATAGTTCATCATCATTTCAGCCGTTCGACGTCCACTGCTGAACATGGCCTCCCCCACTGACAGAGCAAATTCCTTATCATGTGGGGGGATTTGCCCATACTCAGCACGCTGGGCATGCGGGTTGGCGAACGCAGTTAGAGCTATCGTTGTAAAAATGAGGGACGCTGCTGCCTATCCCCTAGCTTTTTTCCCTTAGTCACCTTTTACGACATCCGCGTTAGAATAGTTATTACGTGTTTAATGTAGTAACATAATTTTATAGAGAAGCTCACCATTTGTATTTTGTTTACATTTTTACGAGTATATGCTTTTATTTAATACCTGATTATTATTGCTTTTGAGCCTCACCTTGTTCGATCGGCACCATACTGAAGCTCTACAATCCATTTTGTTGCCATCACACAAAATTAAAGGCACCTACTTAGCCGTGTTTGTTGACTGGTTGACTGATTCTACTAGACTTGTTCGCGAGTAACAACAGGCTCAGCTCGACTAACAGCTTCACCTAGTTTCTAAGACGTTGCAAAGTGATCCTAGTGATTTTATTGAAATAAACGCCTATAGACATAGACATAGACATTCATTTATTTGCTACTAAAACACACACATTTGCACAACATTTTAAAACTAAACAATTACATAACAGAAAACACGAGCAGGTAGCCTATTGATTTTGACTTTGGGAGGTAATGGAACTCCTTCTTAACCATTCAAGGGATTTAATAGACAATTTGTCTATTCGATTGTGAATATTGAAATATGCCAAAATTATCTTCGAAGGACTGACATACGAACAATATTAACAAACTATCTATTGAAGTTAGTAAATAAAAACTTGCCAAAACAGTATGCTTTCATAAAAAAACTAAAAAAATATACGGTATTTACCATGGTTTCCCAATATTTCGGCACTTTTAGGTTTCTTTAATCTGCTCAAGCAATATTTCAGACAGGATAGAGTGCAGGTGGTCCGCCGGTAAGCGGCAATCCAATTTTGTCAAGTCTCCCCACAGGAATGTAGTGCAGAATAAATAATACTAGAGACCAGAATTTCACTCTTATTACCCGACTGTCGAGAAGAATATTTGGTACCTAATGTTTTTTTGTTTTTGATAATGTTGGTGGGGTCCACGTAGCCGTGTTAGTAAAGAGGTAACTCGACTTTCGTTTTGACGGACATGGGTTCGAATCCCGGCATTACACTAATGGGTTTTTCTATTTGAAAAACTTAAGTGTGCATTAACACATGCTTAAAACGGTGAGCGAAACTAGTAAATATTCTTAAAGCGGCGATGGGCTTGCAACCTGTCACTACTGCAAAATGTGAGCATGTGCCCAATGATGCCTCTTAGAAGTATTATTATCCCGAAATGGGTTTATTATATCAACAAAAAAAAAACCAGTTTTTTTCGAATGTGTTAAGACTATTTCGAATCAACAGTTTTAAGTATTTTTATCATCTCTATAAATAAAGAGATCTGAGATCCTGAATCTGAAATGAATGAATGGCCTGGAGAGGATTGTCTACCATGCTTGATTGCTTGGGGATAAAAGTATTGGTCCTTCTTTTTTGTTCATTTCCATGCAATCAGTTCATTTAATGAAGCATCGGAAACCTGCATCTGTCTTCAGGAACAACCTGCAGCTGAACGTAGAAACCATTTACCATCCCAGTTCTTTGCCATTTCAAGAGATCCCGTTTCAATTTAAAATTTAAGTTAGCAAGAAACAACTTAGATGCACTTATCTTTTTGAACAGCTCATGACACTATCCACTGAAGCAACGTGCTCGTCATTTTGCGATTGCTTTTCGACCTTTGAAAATTAAGAGCTAAAGGACATATCTACTTGAATGGAAATTCCAATTCCAGTAGTTTTATTTTTTCACAGTGAACGGCAACGTCAGGTTGACGTTGTTTTCTGAAAAAAAAGCTGTGAAAGTAAATCATTGGGCCCAACGGATTAGCATTGCCATCCAGCGTGGCAATTTCGCCAGCGTCTTGGGGACGCTTCCGACTGGTAGTGATATTATATATAGATCGTTGAGATAGCTGATTTTTTTCTTGTGTATTTTGTAAATATTTACTTGTATTTTTATTTATTTATTTTATTTTATTTTTATAATTTTAGGAAAACTTACGGCTAATATGATATTAATGAAAACAATAAGTACTTAAAGGCTAATTACAAGTTTCCACATAAAGGTGAAAGTAACTAAAATAAAACGAAATAGTATAAAAGTAGACGGCACCGCACGTACCACAAAGAGAAGATAAATAAAAAAAATATTAATAGTTAAAAAAAAAAAAAACTACCTACTAATAAAAAAATAAGTCACACATCAAGCGTTTTATACGCTTGATAGCAGTGTTAAAAATGTCGACTTCAATATTGTCAACACCACTAACCACTAATGTGTTAAAACATCTGCTTGCTCTGTTTACGAACGCGTTTTGTCTGCATTAATATTCTTTCTGTAAATAAAATTGTTAAAAAAAAAGTCATTTGTTTTGCTAATATTCTTGCATGACCTTGTAGAAAACAAAGAAAAGCAACAAAACTGTACTCTGCGTATGCTTCGATGCGGACGCAATTAACGCTTAATAGTGATCAGTGGATATTCTACTTAAGCTTCGAACTATTTCTTGTTCCGCTTCACCGGATATTTCCGTTCAATTGCTGTGAAGTTAAGAGTTTTAATTCGTTTTATAAGCCGGTGGACGGCGAAGTTGTTTCAAGCGGGAATCAGTCTCAGAAACTCATTGTTAAATCTCTCGAACATTTTGTCTCAACTAGAAAGCACTTAAATGCTCTGATTTTTTTCAGGATACCTTAATACAAATCTATGTAGATAATAGTAAAAAAAAAAAAAGACTACTTGCATACTAAAGAAGCACACTGTCTCAGTAGTAAAAAAAGGGCAAGGGCGACTCGCGCTCTCTGTCTTCCGTACCATTAAACGTGCTTGGAAAACCGAAATACCTGTTCAAAGTTAACAGGAAGAACAGTTGGCCAGGAAGTGACGAACTGAAGGTCGATCACGTAGTTCACTGTATAATGTTGACCGAAAGCTTGCCTCGTAATCATTCCATAAGTGATTTGAAATTAATCTCAGCTTAATTATATTTCTTGATCGCTAAATTCTCTATCTAATCCGTAAACTACCTAATAAATTAATCGGTATGAGCCCTTTTTGAGTTTCAGCCACTCTTTGCTACAAACTGAACCATCTCATAGGGGTAAAAAAGTTGAAATTGCCGATGGTATTATTGCAGTGATACAGAAGATAGATTTTTTTTACCGCACTTTAATTTCAAAACCTCAAAATTTAGTACATATAAACAATAATTTGATATCTCCTGCACCGAATAAACAGACATACAGTCAGACAGACACAGACGGATAACTAAGTGATCCATTAAAGGTTCCGTATTTCCTCTTGAGTTACGGAACCCTAAAAACAATTTCGAACTGAATTCACCATTTTTAATAACGAAATAGCTTAAAGCTCGGACATACCGCTTCAGTTAAAAGTGAGTTATTTAATTTTCAACGAGTAAGTTTTAAGCAGACTTAAAATGTAGAAACATGCAGCTTTTTTAGACTTTCAGTAAATGGTGTAATCTATAAACAGCTAGATAAGGATTTTGTACTCTGTTCAAGTCAAAAAAGGCTTTTATTTCAATAAAATCACTACGATCACTTTGAAACGTCTTAGAAACTAGGTGAAGCTATGCCTGTTCCTCGCGACCAAGCCTAGAAGAATCAGGCAACAAACACGGCTTGGTGCCTATCATTTTTTTCGATGATCCCTTTTCACAAAATGGAATTTAAAGCTTCAGTGTGGTGCCGATCGAACTAGATGAAGCTCAAAAGAAAAATAATCTGATTATAATCTCTGATAAATAAAAGCTTATAAAATGTGAAAAAAAGATAATGTGAGCTTCAACAAATTATCTAAAGGCAGCACACGCTACACTTGATGAAATATGTACCTAATGCTTTTATAAAATTAAATAATACTTTAAATATGATGCAAGCAAAAACTGTAAAGACACTGCAAGATGGCATTTCTGTCGAGGGGAAGAGCGACTTCAGGCCTTGCGGTTTTATCATTTATATAGTCATTTAGTTTATACTTTTTCTTAATAAGATTATTCTTTATTCATTTTAAATCTTCTAATAGGAAGAATATTTTTAAAGTGTTTTCTTCAAACTAGTGGTTCGGCCCAAACTAGATGTCCGGTGTTAGTTGGTGCTTCGATGATCGTTGGGGCAAAGTTAAGATAAACCTTGAAAATTGTATCCTTAGCATGTTCTAAGTAACTAATATCCAATATTACCTGAACTACGAAGTCATTGAAACTATACCAAATGGGAGTTCCCCTTGTATTGGTTTCCAAATGGCCTAGAATAAAAATAAAAATCGTATTGAAATGTACGAACAAGGCTCTTTCATGACACCGCATTTCATGTGTTTTATTTGAACCCCTTTTAACCCTTATATCTTAACTACCCCTTGGCCAATGTGTTAATTTCTTTATAGTACAACTAGTTAACCTGCTCAATTCCATGCTGTAGAAAATAAAAATGCAAAAATGTAGTATCACCGATTCGTCCAAGTTGATTCAGAGATCTTCGCAATACAACTTAGTAAAAACGAACACTTTTTTACTCAAAACAATATAAATGCTTTTTCTCTACAGTCAGCGCTCGATAGAGATAAACTCAGATGCAATGGAAGGTGGAATCTTCCATAAAAACGTCTATTCCATAACATATTGGTATGGGAATGGTACTGGAATTTACAAACGCGGGGCTTAGGCACAGCGTACCAGGTAGCTAGTTCACTGCTACATATACAATTCAAGTTGGCAAGGCAAATTTAATTTCATCATCATCATCATTTCAGCCGTACGACGTCCACTGCTGAACATCGCCTCCCCCACAGACAGAGCGATAACAGAGCATACTCACCACGCTGGGCATGCGGGTAGGCGAGCGCAGTTAGAGCTATCGTTGTTAAAATGAGGGACGCTGCTGCCCAACCCCTAGCTTTTTTCCCTTAGTCGCCTCTTACGACATCCGCGGATAGGTAGATATGGAGGGGGTTATTCTTCAGCCGGGGCGGGCCACCACGGCTAAATTTAATTTAGTTGGTACCTATTTATACTTAGAACAACCAAGGTCACCGTCATAGCTCTCCGAACGAGCAAGTAGAAGTGGCTGTGGGCAGGTCATATAGCTCGCAGAACCGACAACCGTTGAAGAGTAAATTCAAAGGGCGACCACGAACAGGGCGATGCCGTAAATATTGAAAAGGTCCCCCACCCGATGGACCGAAGACATCGGCGGATGGAATAGGCTTAAATTAGTTCGTCATGCAACTCTTTGGGGAGGCCGTTTCCAGCGGTGAACTTCTACAGGCATGATACATGATGAGGTAGTTACCTACTTAATGCATTGATATCACTAGAAACATAACATTGGTTTAATAAAATGAGAAGCAATTACTAAAAGAAATTTGACTGGCCTCATAGCTCTGCCTTCTGCGCTAGAGGTCGCGGGTTCGATCCCCGCACTGGACAAACATTTGTGTGATAAACACAGATGTTTGTTCTGTGTCTGGGTGTTAAATATTTATCTATTATATATATCAGTCTCTGGTACCCATAGTACAGGCTATGCCTAGTTTGGGATCAGTTGACCGTGTGAATATGTCCGGAATATTTATTTATTGTTTATTTAATAGAGTTTTCGTATTATTCGTGCTTTTTTAATATTGAGTATCCCTATCGTTTTATAAGGTTGTCAATTTTACATTTCTGACGTTTTACTAGTAAGTCGTTTTGCTACTCAAGACATTGCCACCATATAGACGTTTTAATATGCCGACGTTCTGCGAACTACGTCATTTTCCTTGATAGACCTTCTGATACGGAGCGGCCGTAGCACAGTCTACAAAGATTTTGCTGAATCTGATTCCGTTAGTGCACCGTCAGTGGTGGAGAAAGCCCTGCTGGGGTCAGGAATAACTGAAAAATTATGTGTAGTGGAGGAAGTGTAGTTATAATACAAGGTGATTCATAATGTATAACAAAAAATAAAAAAATAAATGTAATAAATAATAATAATATAATAAATGTATAATATCCTGAAAGGGGCTTATTCTAAACTCAATTATTCTAATCAGCATCGAGTTAACTCGGGGGAAATGGTCGGTACACCCCCATTACAAGAGGAGCATCTAGTTTTGATTCCTGCCTGTAAAAATATGGCATACCTACCTATTATACACCTAAAAGAAGTTTTTTTAATAAATTAAAAATTCTGAACTTTTAAAACAGACTGTTTAAATTATTAATAAAAATATGAGAAGTTCAACATCAAGATTGCTACAATTAGGTTCGTATATTATGGTATTAACCATATTACGAAACACTTTGTTATACAGATTAAAACCATTAAAAAGTTGGCATTCTCTAGGATAGGTGACAGAAGACTATCAACGGCACCGTTCGTCTCGAAAACGATCTTGCTGTTACCGTGACAAGCTGCAGCTGAAAGTTTTACGTTATGTGTGGACCATAAAAGAGGCCTATGTAAATATTGGCCTTATTCAACACGGTATAAATCTTGATGTATTATTACGATGTATTTATTTTGTGTTAAGAAAACTATGGGCTTATTAAATATGGGCACAGTACTTCCACGATTAAAGAATTTCTAGGGTTAGTAAATCCTTTAAAGGGCATTGTGTACGCTTCTCTAGCAAGGTCCTAAGCAATGTCCTAAAGTTATTATTTATTTTTTATTTATTTATATCGACGCACAAAAACATTACAACCAAAAGTAAAAATAATAATTATAAAACACAGATTAGAACTAGGTAGTAACATAAATATTAAACATGGTGATTTGCCTTTCGAGATTACACTTTACTTGTAGTAGCACGCGCATGTGCTGCCATCATACACAATTTTAAAGTACTAAAATGAAATAAAATTATATACTCTGTTGGGGGTACCTCATACACGTTTTGTGTCGCGGCCATCGTACACTTATCTCTCGTTCTTTTTAAAGTTTTTTCGCGTTTTTAGTGTTTTCTTTCAGCAATAAACATGGGGAAACGCAAAAACAAAGACGAAGAAGAGTATTTACAAAGGAAAATGAGAAAGTTAGAACGGAAAATGGCAAAAATACGCCGTAAGCGATATTCATAGTCATCGGATTCATCAAGTACAAAACCTGGTTACGGTAGTAAGTCCGGATAATGTCTGGGGCTCGGAGGTCGAACAAATACAAGGTAAAATGTAGTGATAATTTAGATACCTATTGTAAAGAGGCATTTATGTCCTAGCTGCGGTTTTACCTGTTCACCTACTAAGATGAATTTTGTTTATCTTTATTCTATTGGAAATGAGTATAATCTGTAAGATTATACCAACCTATTACTTCAGTTCAATCTGCAAGGTTGATCGTTGTATATTGGTTATCCAAAAATGTTATTCTAGAATATAGTCTGGAAGGCTATATCATGATTATACACTCATAAATAACAACATACCTACACTCATAAATAACCGCCTACCGCTTTTAAAACTGTTGCTCTTCAGATTGACTTGTAAGGTTAATTGCTGAGCTTTTTCCATCCACCAAGTAAATATTTACTGTAAAGTATGCTGTTTTTTACTTCTACGGTTTCGTCTATTTTATAGATACCACCTACGAAGAGGCGATTCCTACTATCCCTATGACTATGGATACATTAAGCACGGAAACACAGCCAGAACTTATTGCAGACGTGCCTCTGGAAGATAATATTTTAAACATTCTCGGAGATGAACCTGCAAAAGAAGAATCGTTTAGCGATAGTCTACTTATAGATATTGCTGTAAGATAGTCAGAAATTTTGATAAACGGATTGAAGGATGAAACAAGCATTTTGAATTCATATGACGTTCCAGAAAATCGAAAGTTTGAACTGCCTCCACTCCTCAACCCCGAAATTAAGGCAGCGGTGAATGAAAGCTTCATCAAGAGAGACGGCATTCTCATTGACAAGCAAAAGTATTTAGCTTGTGTCATATCCTGCTTAGCCAACCCCATGTCGAATTTGTTGAATGACAAAGCTATATGTAACAACGACCAGGCCACTACGACTTTAAAACAACTCAGCGACTCAGGTCGCTTACTATGTCATTTACATAACTCCGAAACAATGCCTCGAAAACAATTTTTACTGTCTGGATTAAGCAAAAATGTCAACGATTATATCAAAGATCTGAAACTGAACCAATGGCTTTTTGGCGCAGAACTTTCCGAAAAACTAAGAACAATGAAAGCGATTTCCAAAACCGGAGCTGAAATGAAAGCACTGACTACAGCTAAGGTCCACACAAAAATGGACAAGCAGTGCCGTTCACATCACGGTCTTTAAACTGGAGGGGCCCGCCGCCGCCGCCACCACGTCCCGCGTCGGCGAGGCAGAGCTCGTCGTCTGGTGTGCGCAAGCAGCTACCGATGACGTCATACCGCCCCGCACCGGTCCGCCGGCCAGCTCGCCCGCAACTGCAGCAGCATAGATGACGCTAATTGATAACGCTCAGGCGACTCCAACTTTTTTATAAAAACCAATTTTTATAAATAAGTTTATCTTAAATGTGACTTCTGATCCTGTGGTATTTTATTTTGGATTTCTAGTAGTCTTACGTATTCCAATCTTAGACGAAGTACGCTAACGTAGCATTCCTCTGAATAAGCCACAATCGGAAAAACACATCTTTGATATGATTATGGAAATACGTCGTATTATTAACATAGGCGCTATCAAAGAATGTCTGCCTTGTTAAGACCAGTTTTGTCTCTAGTATATTTCTAATTGAGAAATGTAATGCTAAAATTAGATTCATTTTAAATCAGAAAGAATTAAATAAGTTCATATCTGCACCTCACTTCAAACGTGAAGATTACAGGGCGGCTATGCGATTTATATTGTTCGATAGATCTTAAGGATGATGCCTACTTTTCTGTTAGCATTCACGATGATTACAAAAAGTATTTACGCTTTAGCAAGCCTTCCCTTTTGGGCTTATATATACATATATATATATATATATATATATATATATTCACGAAATTGATGCGTCTAGTAATGCAGTACTTACGCGACAAAGGAATAATATCACTTATTTATTAAGATGATTTATTATTATTTACGAATAGTTGGGATAGTTGTAAATGCGATTATATATTACAAGCAATTTGCTGAAATCGTTTGAATTTACAATCAATTTAGAGAAAAGTGTAGACACTCCTAGACAGGAAATTTCATTTCTGGGTTTTGTTTTTATATTCTGTCGATCTCACAATTATTAGTTTACCGAATGTCAAGAAATCTAAAATTAGATATGAATTACTGCGATTTTAAAAATTGAAGAGATGTAAATTGCGCAGATTTACCCATCTTATTGGTTTACTTGTTTCCATTTGCCCAGCTGTGAAATATGGCTGGTTGCATTTTGAAATAATCAATATATTACATTACCCGATTTCTTGAGCGAGGATTTAAAATAGTGGCTGTCTCATATACCTACTTAGATAGCTGTAGTGTCCCAATACGTTCGGGTCAATATTGCCTGGATCTACTCCGATGCATCTGTTATTATCACGGTATCAGCTGTTCTGGCCAAAAGGCCAGTGGCCGTTGGTCACCAGATGAACTTGCTTATCATATTAATTATTTAGAACTCATGGCGGCGTTCTTTGGAATTAAGATTTTTCTTTGGGATTCAAATGTTATGCCGAAATATTTGGAAGTGGTGTAAAGAACGCGGCATTTTTATTTTCGCCTCTTATATATTAGTTCTGCTGAGAATTATACTGCTGATCAAGAATCTTGACTTATTAACACCGACGTAGTGTGGGGGCTGCCTGATGAGGCGCTTCTAAATATTTGTAGAGTTTTTGGACAGCCGGACATTGACTTGTTTGCGAATCGTTTAAACAAAGCGTGTCGGAAATTTGCCTCCTAGCATAGAGACCCTGAAGCTTTGCAATCGACGCATTCACCCATGGTCGTTTTTTCTATGCTTTCCCTCCTTTTTGTTTAATTTTAAGAGTGCTCAGAAAATTATAATCTACAGAGGAGAGGAAATACTTGTTGTACCACTGTGCCCATAACAGACCTGGTACCCGCTTTTCAAAAAAATACTTATTAATGATACTTTAATTTTCACTCCTGACAAAAACTGGTTATCTTCCCCTTAAAGCTACGAGCACAAACTTCAGCAAAGCCTTACTCTGGTTGCCGGGCTACTATTAGGGTGGCGAGGGTCAACCAAGGGAACACCACTGAGGTCACAGATGTGATGATTGCGTCGCTAACAGATAGCACCATTAAACAGTATGATCCCTGTTTAAAACAATGTATTGTCAATCATGTTGTTTTTTATAAGGCTTCTGTTACCCAGGACCAGGCTTTTCTGCACAGTGGCATTCATATTGTATTGTCAATCATGTTGTTTTTTACAAGGCTTCTGTTACCCAGGACCACGCTTTTCTGCTCTCTTTGTTTGATCAAGGCTGTAAATATGGTACGATTAATAGCGTCAAATCTGCTGTTACTTTGATCTTAGGTTTGGCAATTATGAATAATTCGATAACAATGCGTTTTATGAAGAGTGTCTATAAGCTAAGAACTCCTCTGCCCAGATATAATATAACATGGGATCCTGCTACTGTATTCAATTACCTAGGTAACTGGTTCCCCAACAAAAATCTTGATTTTGACAAACTCTCTTGATAACTGCTAGCGCTCTTAGCCTGAGTGACTGCACATCACATTGATTAGAATCTCAAATATTCATAGAGTTGATAATGTTATGTTTGTAATGATACCTGGTCTGATTAAAACTTCTGCAATTAATAGATTACAGCCTACTTAAGTGCTTCTATACTTTGATGAGAAGCCAGCAATCTGTCCCGCAAGGACACTGGAACATTATTTAATAGTATCAGCTGAAAAAAGAACATCGAATTGTGATTACTTATTTATAAGCGTTAAAAAACCTTTTATAATCACATCTTCTTCATCTCTTAGCTGCTGGATAAAGGAGACCTTAAAAAAGAGTAGAATAGATACGATAATATTCAGCGCCCATAGCACGAGACATGCCTCTACGTCAGCGGCTCGCAGGCTCGACGTAAGCATTGATCTCATAAAAAAGACTGCCGGTTGGTCAGGCAACTCGGAGGCGTTTGCTAGATTCTATAATAGAGAAGTTTCGAACAGTTCCTCAGAATCTTTTGCGCGCTCTCTTTACAGGTCCACCTTATCGGATAGTAACTAATTAACAATAACCATTTATTTTATATCTTCCTGTCGTACAGAATATGTGATTATAATGACTTAAACATTTGTTTATCAAATAATTATGAAGCAGTTTATTCATTTTCAAAGGACCTATTTCGTGTATCTTTAAACATCTACAAGTAAAGTGTAATCTCGAAAGGCAAATCACCATGTTTAATATAGAATCAAACGAACTTACCTGTAAGTGCTGTTCGATGATTATTAAACATTGTGATTTGCCTGAGAGATTACACCCCACCCTGACCCTGAAGGCTAAAGCTGCCTTTAGCCGTGCCCATCCTGCACGAAATAGTTGACGATAGCCACAAGGGTCAAACGTGTATGAGGTACCCCCAACAGAGTATATAATTTTATTTCATTTTAGTACTTTAAAATTGTGTATGATGGCAGCACATGCGCGTGCTACTACAAGTAAAGTGTAATCTCTCAGGCAAATCACAATGTTTAATAATCATCGAACAGCACTTACAGGTAAGTTCGTTTGATTCTATATTATGTGCGTACAACAAAAGTACCTATTAACAGTAAACAACAAACATTTTAGCTTATATGGGAAAAAAAACGAAACAACGACAAAATTCCTATAAAAATTAAAGTAAAAAGTGAAGTGAGTGACATGTATCCTAACGAGTTATTATCGAATTCAAAAACTAAAACTCTGTAAAAACAATATCCGACTTTTTAGATGACAAAGAGCTTGGGACTTATTAATGCTTCAACTCGATTATTAGTAAAGTTGTAAAAGGATCATTAAATAGATATTGAAGTTTGGAGTTTGATGAAATAAATAATTTGATTATTGTAAACCACACAAAAAAACAAAACTAAAAAAACTGCGAACATGTGTTGAACATTTGTGTTAGGTACCTATCGTTTAGATCAAATAGGTCTGACTGTTATACTAATTTTGCAATTCAATGAGCGTGTGTGCATTGGCAACTATCTCCCGCCGCAAAGTTGGCACGCATTGCATGTGTGTTTTCCCAACTATAGTTATTCCATTTAATAAAGTCTTGTGAGCATTGCAATTTGAATCTTATATCTATGATCTAAAGGTTTGGTACCAGGCAAGTTATTGTGATATGGAATATATGTATATACCTATATGCAAGTACAAATGACGGTGGTTAACGTCACGGCTAATTGAAGGGACGATTAAGATACTGGCTTACCAACTAAAAGCAGGATCGGATTTAACAAATACTTATGTATGCTAATTTTGGCAGATACTGAATAATTACTTAATAAGATCTCCTCCACTAACTAACCCAGGAATTTAGTTGTGGGGAGTTATGAAATCGTTTCGCAAATTGTTTTTTTTAATATTTTTGCTCATAATTTACGACAATTATTACATTCGAATTCAATTCCATGCGAATTCGCCCTTTCTGGACTAGCTCGCACTACTAAGCGCTTGATGGAAATAAATTGTTTTTTGATATATTAACATATTTTATTCAAATTTTGCTACGTAGTGAGAGGTACCCCGACTTTTGATCCAAAGGTCGTGGGCTCGAACCCGGTCGTGCACAGATTTAGGAAGAAATCGTAAGGAAACCCGTAAGTAAGCGGCAATGGGCGTGCAATAGTAACGTATGGAAATCTCACTACTGCTAAATATGGGCTTGAATCCAAATGTTTGGACGTGCCTCTGACTAAACCCTTAGATATCTCCAAGGATCTGAGAGGTTGTCTACCATGCCTGGGGCTAAAAGTCTTGAGCCTATTTATATTTTATTATTTTCCTTACAATAAATTCCTATCCTTCCCTAAACCAGAAAGGCCTTCAATCATAATACTAATTCAATACAGAAGCCAGGAATATAATGTAATAAAAAACATTAATGTATTTATTATACCTTTTGCCTCAAGATAGGTATAATTTATCGAGGCTTGTATATTTGACCCATGCCTTGGTGTGTCTTAGAAAGTAGGAAATTTAAGCGTCAGGTGGAACTTTTTACTCACTTTCAGGAAACTGTTGCACCTGGGAAATGGTCGATGCAGTTTGTTTGTCCAGCACCTGAGTGGGTTTGTAATACATCCCATCAGCCTAGTCGGAAATATTAACAGTAAAGAAATGGTCAATTCGTGCGGAGATGACTAAGCCACGGGTTTTTTCACGATGTTTTCATTTGTATATTCTACCAGGGTGTCAACCAGGCTAACCAGGGTAGTGCAGAAACACTAACAATTAAAAATGCCAGGGTAGTTATAGATCATAACGGCTTATTCCATAAGCAAGCGTGTCAGCACAATTTTACGAGAATTTAAACCTAAGTCTTTGAGGCTCGTATTCAGAGACACGACTCAAACTTAGATTTAATCACAGATCAGTTGAACTCTACTTAAGTATTGAATCTCTTCTCAAACATAGCTTTTATTCAAGAACGGTACTTAAATTACTCTCAGCTGAATCGAGTCTCAAATCTGTACTCAAATGTTCTCGTTTACATTTTGATTTATTTATAATTTATATCCGTTTTACGCTGAAATTCAAACAGCCAGGGTGGAAATGGTACAGAACTATAAAGTGAAGTATAAATATGCATCAAAGTACGTGTAACGGAACGAAAATGTAATTTGATTAAGGTCTAATCAAATCTAAACTCAAGCACCGATTTCGTCTGATTGACGTTTCAGAATAAGCATTTACTGAGGTGAACTGTGATCATTGAATCTATACTTAAGCACTGTTCAAGAATTAGAACCTCGCCTCAAATCGAGATTTAAGTACAGATCAATGCTTGAGTCTTGTCTCTGAATACGAGCCTGAGACTGTCAACTAACGTCACTGCATAAACAAAATCTGAAAGTTCATGGTAGTTCCTAGTCCTACTCTGGCTTACTAAACATATTCATATGTACTCGTAGGTAGACCAAACGCTACCTATCCCTTACTTAGTACCTACTATGTACATGCATTGTATTCGTATACCTAACTCGAACAGACAGATGGTACATTTTCTAAGCCACGTAGGACATCCACAGATACAACAGCAATTGAATACAAAGTTAGGAACACGATCCTGGCATGTACAGTCAACAGAATATGATTTAAAAACCTGAGGTTTTGTGCCTACAGAACCCCACAGTTACGTAGGAAATAATATTTTTTTCTAACTTCGAAACCGGCCTATAACGCATAATTTAAATATTTAATATATGAAAGAAAGAAAGAAAGAAAAAGAAAGAAAGATTTTTTTTTCCCTTAAGAACTAATACACATAAAATAAAATAAAAGAAATTAAATGCTAAATGATAAAAAATTCTGTGCGCAGCAGAGCTCTTGGAAAACATGGCCTCCGCTCAGCATTGTGCTGGATACACACTGATGTGTGCACCCAGCGCTGGTTTTCTGCGGAGACCATAGTAGTCACGTCACGACCTTCTAGAGGTGACTAAAAATAACATATATCATTTAAAATGATATATTAAATATTTAAATTATACTCCGGGTTTTCAAAAAGATATCAGGACGTCTGATCGAAGCGACGCGTGACCCAAGAGCTGGCTCTTATTTGGCCCAGAGAATTAGCATTGCCATCCAGCGTGGCAATTCCGCCAGCGTCTTGGGGACGCTTCCGACTGGTAGTGATCTGGATCAGTTGAGCTATCTATAGATCGTTTGTAACGGTCTTTAGATGGCTCAACTGTTTCTTGTGTTTTTTGTAAATATTAACTTGTATTAGTTTTAAGTTTCTTTCTGTAAATAAAATTTACATTAAAAAAAATTATGCGTATTATTTTAAATATAAAATAGCCTCATGAATTTAAGGTAGATATGAGATTGGATCTAAGAGCGATGTCTTTGATTTGTGCCCTCGCAAGTTGCGGTCAAGGTAGATAGGTCTGGATCACAATTGATCTAAATAACTAATTCAAATTCCAATTCCAAGTGGATCTGTTTAGACCTTGGTACACGTCTCGGTGGTATTGTAGGTACACTACGTATTGGGCATTGTCCCCTAGCGCTATAGCTATACAATGAATATTCAGCAGATGGGTTAAGCCGTGGTTTCGTTGGTGAACTGTGTGGCTACACTAAGTGGCATTCAAATATTGAGTCAAGAATTATTGGGTTGTGAATGACAGTCTGATATTTTGATACTACTTTCGTTATGACGCACCGGGCGGCGGCCGCTGCCCCGTCAAGCTTGCTCGGCTCGTTCGCCTCGCGCGTTGTTGATCACTACCTACTCAAACCTAGCCTAATCTATTGATTTTGATCTGGGTAGTTGTGTGACTTCAGTACCATTAAGTAGTTTAGTATTATTGGGCTGTACAGTGTACATTATCACCACGTGTGATAATGGACAGCTTATAATCCGAGCGCACGCATCGTTTTATAAATAAAACGATGCGTGATGATGCGTGAAAAAAAAAATTAAATTAATCCAGTGCTAAAGCACTGGATTAATTTAATTTTTTTTTTCAAATATTTTTATTCAGAACTTTCGTGTATTATTAAGCTGTGCATTATCGTGCTGTACATTATTGTCTCCTCCGTCACCTATCCTATAGAAAGCTAAGACGAGACCATAGAGTACTTTTTTATATACCAGAAGACACCCAGCCATCCAAGCCTGTATATATACGCTTTAGCTAATGCATTATGCGAACGGCCTCTTAGTAAGCACGGCCTTTACTGTCACTGACTGTACACGTAACGCTAATTTACGGTCCAAGTGTCGTGTACAAACAGAACTCCTGATTCCGTACGAGATCTGCGAGATAACTTTCTCATTAATTATACTAAACTTCGTTGGTGTTTGAATACGTGTGTAATAAACATTACCCCCAGAGAGATTAGGTTTGATATAATATGCATCATGTCTACAGAATGTTATAGAAGCTAGTTCTTTATAAATCTCCATACAAAAATGAAGGAATGCACCACGCGAATCTTGCTACGATTCATATATAGGACCACCCCGGGGTCATTATTCTCTATACATAAGCGAAATAATCATCAAACTCGGTTTACTATTGGCGGAGATATCGAGTAACATACAAACAAAAAGAAAACAGCCGACTTGAGAGCCTCCTCCTTTTGAAGTCGGAGTCGGCCTAAAAAAAGAGGAGGTTTAATGACTATTATAATTTGCCTTTCCACCAATCTATAATTAATATTACCAACCTATGATACCCATCACCTATCTGGAAGAGACACGGATGTATTTATTGTCCAAAGACTTCAACCTCTTATTCTTACACTCTCTCAGTGTAAGAATAAGATGCTTCAAGAACCACAGGTGGTGAAAAGCACTCCAATATCCACGACATGTAGAGCATGGAATCTTGTATTGGATTGGGTTGAGGGTTTTTGTTCGTGTTTGAGAGGTATCGTTGGAGGAGGTACGACACAGCGAGATTTTCTCGCTCTAAATTGGAGCAGCCTGCCAGGAAGGTACCTCCGCGTTAAGATCGCAGACAAATAACATTATATGTTTCAAATAGTGTTGTGTTTCTACGGTGAGTAAGGTTAAAGGGGGGGGGGGGGGGGGTATTACAATACAAGCGTTCATAGGCTACGTTAACCAGGTAACCACTTACTAACATGAGGGCCGGATGCTTGTTAGGCACCTTGGTTGTATTAAAAACTCATTCTTTTAGTCTATGGCCGATCGCCATTGTAAGTTGCGCGTGTATAGGAAAACAGACTAATTATTCCCGCGCCAATGCGAAAAGAAATTCACAACTCTTTTTTACAGTTATTTTTAGTATTATTTTATTCTCAAGTGTTTTGAAAAACGTCGTATGATACACGTGTATATTGATGATTACCGTCCTCGGCTTTCTTAGACGCCTCAGCGGTAATCACCAACATAACACACTTATACCATAATGTACTATTACTGCACTCACAAGGAACCGGTCGCCGCGCCTTTCTTGAAAACTATCTGATAATAAATCCCAATTTTTTTTCAGTCTATTTTACCTAAAAATAATATTATTGTTTGGTCGTTTATTTAGTTGTTTTCAAAGAACGTAATAACGTCAGCAATTTAAGCATTGCCCGCTCGCAGGTACTCGCATCGCATCTACAATCTACATAAATTACATACTCGCTTTTGCTTGATTTACCCTCAAATTATTCAAATACTCGTTTATAGTCTAACCCTTCTTCAAAACGTCTCCAATTTGCGGAGAGAATTACTAAGACATGTCTCTTTCGCTGCTCCTAAAAAGCACTTGCATCCTTAAACTTTCCGTTTATCCCCCTATCAAACAAACTATTCCAAGGTACCGTTTTCTAGATATCCAAACTTTATTACTAACTCCTAAACCTCATTACAAACTTACCGCGCAACACAAATTCTACTTGTAGGTAAATCTATTTAGTACTTTGTAACGTACCCAGTGGGGCACTCTTACTTACTCTGTGCCCTATGTTACTCTCGGCTTCATATCACGTACGCTGAGGTTGCGGGATGCCGAACCCACTCCAATAGAGATGAAACCACGGCGAGTTTAATGTACATGCCTTTGTAACAACTCTTGAAAACCGCTGCGAAATCTTAAAGTGTGGCAATGTATTTTTAAATGAAAAAGGCATTTTCATCGCTGTCTAAACAGCTGTTTAAACAACTAGCTGCGACACTTTGCGACATTTAAGTATTGAATTATGGACTTTATGTAGATTTGAGTATTATTGTTAACCAGGCTCATCTTTAATCGCAGTGAGAAGAATTTTGAGGGCAATTTTGTAACAAAAATTACAACAATTGCGATCGAATAAATGAGTCTGATATTTAGGGGTGAAATAAAAAATGTCAAGGATGTCTAATAAAGATTTTTTTTACATTGTTTGTCTGTGACTTCACCGCAGTGAAGACTACATATATATATATATATATATACTAGTTGTTTCGCTCGCGACTTCGTCCGCGTTTGTTTATACCTATCTAGACTATATTCCATTATCCTTGCCAAAGAACTAACACTTAAGAAATAGCTATTTACCGCCCGTCACCGGCCCGTAATCGTCACCGCCCCCGTCACCGTCACTATCACCATCACGGCTAAGTCTTATTTTGTACAAAATGTATACATGTATTTCTTATTTAATACTATTAACCAGAATCCCAATTTTCATGTGTCTAACTTGAAAAACATGGAACTTTCATACAACCTTTCAACCCCCGTATCATCCCTTTGGGGATGGAATTTTCATAAAATTATTTCCTTTGAAATGTTTACTCTCTTAAAAGAACCTGCCTGCTTAATTTCAATTGTATACGCTATATATTAAAAAAAAGTCCCATATAAACTTTCATCCTCTATGTAAACACCCCGAGGGTTGTTTTAAAAAAAGTTGTATCTGTTTTTTATTATTTTAAACTATTTTTTATTATTTTACTTACCTGATAACCGATTTTGATGTCCCTAACTTCAGAAACATAGGACTTCCCATTCAAACTTTCATCCCCCATTTACACACCCTGAGGGTTGGTTTTCAAAAAACCTTATAAAGGTATTTTATTATTTTGAACTATTTACCTGATAACCGATTTTAATGTGTCTAACTTCAAAGGACTTTCATACAACCGTTCAACCCCCATTTCACCCCTATTAGAGTTGAATTTTCCAAAATCCGTTCTTGTTGCACGGTAACATCTTTTAAAGAATGTCTGTATCAAATTTCAGACTCCTCAGCCTAGTAGTTTCCGAACTTTCGTGATGAGTCTGTCAGTGAGTGAGTACGTGAGTGAGTGGACTACTCCTTTATATAAATAGATATACTTTTACTATCCTTACTTGTTACTTCTGGTCTAATTAAATTGATCGTGGTTGAGCGGATTGAGTGACTGCAATCACACTTGACCGTAATCAAGGTCAATCTTTGGTTTATTTTCAGGAAGAGAAAAATGCCACACGATTTTTCATGCACACTGTTTTTCAAGCCATTTCTCTTACCCAACGGCAACATCTTAGCCATTATGGTCATTACTTCGCCGTGCGCCTGAATTTTTCATTTAACGGCCATACATACTGGAAACTTCGACGTCCCTATTTAGACATCTCCACCCTATTTAGACGTCTAACAAAAAAGTACGACTTAACCGCACATTGTCGACTCTACCGCATTGGAAATAGGGTAGAGTTTTTTGAGGTTGATCAAATCTTGGGGGGTATTGTAGTCTCGGCCATAAAAAGTCCAAAAACTGTAGGACATTAGTACAAGATAGCAGTTGGTGTAATAAAAATGGCCTTGCCCTTCTGGAGAAAAATGTTTTAAGATTTATTGCTGAGAGAAATTCGGATGTAGGCGGTGATCTGAAATCGACGAAGGTAAGGTAAGGACATATCTCTACTTTATTATACTAGGTAACTTTCGTGGATTGCGAATTTATTTAATACTAGTGGATCGTCGAGAACTAAGATCTCGCGATGTCTGGTAAAAGTTAGTAGGTACTTCGATGATTGTTGGAGCACAATTAAGATAAACTTTGAAAATAGCATCTTTAGCATGTTCTAATTAATATCCAATCTTGCCAGAACCACGAAGTCATTCAAACTTTACTGAATAGCTCATGCTCAATTATTTTTATAAAGTTAGTATTTTCGTTGTTTTTCAGTAATCATTAAGGCCGAGAATAACAATAAAAACTGTTTTGGAATGTATGAAGGTCTTTCATTATGACACCCCACTTCATGTATTTGTACAACTTTTTTATAAGCTCTCTTCTAAAAGATGAAACAGTCGGTGTATTTCATCGATATTATAAGTACTACCTACGTGAAAAATCCTTTTTTGTTAAGGTAGGTATCTTTTGTTTACTTTGTTCCTATAGCTACTTGAACAAATATTGAAAGGAGAAAATTCGAACGATTTTTGTGTACGTTAGACTATAACCTTATTTTTGAGTACTAACTCAAAAATAAGGTTATCCCGTTGAGTAAGGAGTTTATTGGAACAGTCTTCAAGTTTTGTTCCAGTGGTTTTTTAGTATCGTATTTCTCAGAATACAGAAAAAAAGACAGAAATGACGTACGATGAAGTTTGTACGTGAATGTAAAAAAGTCGCTAAAAAGCATTTCGCATCCCCCGTGCGCAGCTTTTTAATGTTGCAAGTTGGGAAACGGTGTACCAATTTTAGGTTAATGTTGGGTACCCAATTACTTAAACGGATTTCTACACTTTAGGCCGCCAAACAATTGTTGTGCATAGCAAACGTGTGGTACATGTAGCGCAATTAGTTTCAACCGCAGTGCAATCCTTCCCATATTATAATCTCCAATAATTCTACTCAGATTATTCTAGTCTTCTTCGTAAAAAACAGGCGTAGCTTCACCTAGATTATCAAACCTTACAAAGTGATTCTTGTAATAAAAAATAGACAATGTAAAGACAGTTGCAAACACAAACAAAATGATGGTTTCCAAATCTCTGGTTGCGTCGTTTGTATGATTTTAGTCCATTGCGCTCTTCTTATTTCATCAGTGGGGAACCGAAAGTGTTTACCCTCAAATATAACAAAAAAAAATGGGAGAAAGTTTTGGTTATGCTTGCAACACCTTTTTTCAATGTATGAATTTTAGCAATTATTCATTATTTAGTAATTACAAACTCTAAAAGAGACGTTTCATCAATATATGGAGCCTGGGCCTGCACTGTGTGTACTACTCTAAAATATGGCTAAGCAATAAAGTAAACGTATTTAATTGGATATTTTATTTAAATTGACTTCGTTCTAAGGTACATTAAGATTTCCTTCGACAAAGAGAGCAACACACAGCGCTACAAAAATATGGCGGATGGACGTGCGTGAAATGTCATTTTGACAACCTACATTTTTCTGACAAAACAAAAACATCAAATCATACAACATGATATGAAAAATATGTCAATGTCATGTCAAACGCCAATTATAAACCAACATGGCGGCCTTCAAATAGTGATCACATAGTAAAAATAAAATAAATAAATAAATATTCCGGACATATCACCCACGGTCAACTGATCCCAAACTAGGCATAGCCTGTACTATGGGTACCAGATACTGATATACATAATAGATATATATTTAACACCCAGACACAGAACAAACATCTGTGTTAGTCACAAATGTTTGTCCAGTGCGGGAATCGAACCCGCGACCTCTAGCGCAGAAGGCAGAGTTACTACCAACTGAGCTATGAGGCCAGTCAAGAAAAAAACTTAGTAAAAAACTTACCAGAAGAACTATTCTTGTACCATCGCATTTGTCTTCAAATTAATGAAATTGTATTTTTCTTGTAATCTCCTATTTTTTCTTAATTTTTCTATGTAGTGTACCAGGATGGTCCAGGACCAGAATGAAATGGCTCCTTTGCTAATTAAATGTGAAATGTGATCCCATCTTTATTATTCAAGTGTGTGTAAATTATTTTTTTGTGACTCCGTACGATTCGACGTCCACAGACCAACTGACATAAACTACTCTTCATGGGATTAGTTTTAGTGATGACAAGTTTCACGCGTGCTGTGCTTTCTGTCTTTTTTCTGTATTTTGAGTCGTATTTGAGCAGATTCTTCCTACTTATACAAACGATTTTTTTATTGGCCAGACTAGACTGTCCCAGTTCTTGGCAAAGGCCTCCCCTTTTCCTTCCAGTATTGGCCAAATTAATATACTTTTCAGTCGTTCATAGGTCATTGTGAAATTTGTGGGAATGCAGTGGATAGAGGAGGCTCAAGCCCGTTCGTCGTGGCCCTTTGGGGTAGGCGTATGGGCTGTGGATTTTTTCTCTTAATACGTCTTCAAGCGACTTTTTTTAAATCTTTGTATGATATATTACTGAGTTTAAACAATAATGGAAAGTCTTGATAAAGTAAAGCTTCATAACTTAAATATTTAAAGTACTAAAGTACGTAAGTACTTAAGGCAAGTACTTGCCCTACATGTTTTTTTTTTTTTTTTTTTAATCCGGACATATCACACGGTCAACTGATCCCAAACTAGGCATTGCCTGTACTATGGGTACCAGAGACTATTATACATAATACATTATAGATATATATTTAACACCCAGACACAGAACAAACATCTGTGTTAGTCACAAATGTTTGTCCAGTGCGGGAATCGAACCCGCGACCTCTAGCACAGAAGGCAGAGTTACTACCAACTGAGCTATGAGGCCTGTTGCATTTTAATCAAGCTTTGTATTCAATGGCCAGCACAATGAATTGTTCAATTGCACGGATATATATAGCTACCTTGATGTATTTGCTGAGTACAAAAGTAGTACGACTAATATTCCACTGGCACCAGTTGCTGCTCATTTTTCACCACTCTCATTTGTAGTTCCGCAAAGATACGTTACCGAACAGTTTCCTCCGCCAAGAATATATATTCCGCCGTTTTTGTCACTGGCAACTTGGATTACACGGCCAAAGCACTGATATATGTGTTGGCATTATTCATGGACTTGATTAGTTCAAAAGAGTATACAGGTCACACTTACATAATATAGATAGGTACTTCCAGATAATATTAAAATGCGATATTTGTGAGGATGTTTTGTATGCTTGTGTTTCATTCAATGCCGACCCGTAATGGCTGAACCGAGCGGAATAGAACTATGATGAGATAAAATGTGATTCATTACGAAAAAGGCTTATTGATAGAATAGAAAAAAGACAAAAAGAAATAATTCTAGTGGAAAAAAATAATATTCAAAATATATATATAGTTTTAGTCATCTTTATAAGTAACTAGCTTCCGCACGCGGCTTCACTCACGTGGAACCTATATAAAAAGTAGCATAAATTATATTCTATATTTATAGGTATTCCATGTTTCAACGAAATCGGTTGTGCCGTTACGGCGTGATTGAATAACAAACATGTAAATCTAGGATTGATTGATATAGCGTTAGATGTGTCTCCTAGCTAATATCTAATGCCTAGTTGGGTAGACACTGCGCCTAAATAAATAAGAACAAAGATGTCGTAAAGAGCCAATCCAACAAATGGAGGTCTTACTGCCGATAAATCTTTTATTATTTGTACAACACAACAGTATTATTTTATTAGATCCTTGTCAGTAAAAAATATAATAATTTTTCACGTGAATCGCTTTCTTTCATCGCAGTGATATTGTCGTTTTATTGATGACGTCAGAGCCTGTTCTCATTGTGTCGTCGTGACGACAGATAATCGTCCTGTTCAAATTGTCGCGGCTCGTAAGCCAGCCACAAACTGCTATGCACGAAGCAAACGTTGCCCACGATTCACACGAAAGCTATCACCCGTGCATAGCGGGCCACGTGCACTCTACGTGGCTATGACTGGTGTTTTAGCAGGAGACATTATCTATCGTCAACTCTGGGCTAGTGCCTCAGACTCAAACATAAACATTTCAAAATTCCACACTCAAAACTATCTCAAATGAACCTTGGTTCTTAACAACCGACAAACTACATAAAGAACTAAAAATTGCCACAGTTAAAGATTAAGTGGGCTTGTAGAAATAGCATACAAAATGAGACTTTCAAGGCACCCAAAACAACTGCAAGCAACATCCTGGAACTGAGTGAAAGTAAGTTGCAGTCTCAAATGTGTTTTACTCACGCTCGATTATTGAAATGTTCTATAATAAAATTCCTAATGACATTAGATATAAACCTGACATTGAATTTTTTAATTATATAAAAAGACATTTGTTGCTCAAGAGTTACTACAGCATTGACGAGGCTTTGGCTGATAAATTTATATTTTGTGGTGACTGAATTGTAATTTTTAATTTATAGGTTTCTTTATGACATGTGTAATTTATTTGATTTTTTTTGAATTTATTTTATACATTCCTTATGAATTTATTTTATTTGCATAGCAATGTAACTACTATATTATTTTTGACATATCTAAGTGCATGTAACATGTGTATAAAGGAAAATAAATGATGATGATGATGATTATGATGATGAAACGTCACATAACTATTTGAGATGGTCTCAGTTATTACTTTATTAGAGACGCCGTTATTATTCAGAATCGTATACTCAATCATCAATTAGATCACCACATAAATTTTAAGCGTGATTTAAGTCGCACTTAAATGACCACTTATCATCAAAACAGAATACAGAAACGCTGATTAGCATTTAACAGCTCTAAAGACAATTGAGAATTTGAGAACACGCTTAGCTAATCACGGTCTTTAAAGTACTAAGTGGCGGTTGAGTATTCCAGTTAAATCTAACGGTCCCTCAGAAATAAGTAGCCTTTACCTAAGTGGATGAGCTGAGAAGCGTTTCAATATTCGGGCGTCAGTGGAACAGAGCACAGCACGCCAGCAGTGGACGTCCTATGGCTGAAATGATGAAACTTATATTATCTTCTTAGAAAAGGAAAGAAAGATTTTTAATTTAAGGGGAGGGTTAAATTGTTTTATGATTTTTGAATTGTTTTTTCTCAATAATCGCAAAACGCAAAGTTTTGATTTTTATGACAAAGATAACTTGAGCATTTTATTTACCGAAATCCAAGACAGAATCGCGATTGGTTAAACTTTTCTCGATAGATTTATTTTTTAAAGTTGGGTCTTCTGCAACAGTTTTTTCGAAAATACTCTGAGACTATCTAACAAAAATAACTTTTTTTTAAATATTGTGTTAGACAATAGCATTGAGTATCCAAGACCTTTTTTTAAAAAATACATTGTTTTTAAGATAATCGATATTTTCATATATCTCGCTTACGTCGACTACTTTCGAGCGCCGAAAGTAGTCGACGTAAGCGAGCGAACGTTTAAGCGAACGCTTGCTATCTCTTTCCGCATTCAATTAAAGTACATAGCGCTGTCACTTTCTTGACTCCGCCCACTCGACAGTTTATTTTGAATTCTGTTTCACCTTAACTCCCACTAGTTCCGAAGTACCGTTTCATCGTTAAGAGCATCGTTAAAAGTTCACTATCTGAGATTTTTATAATCTTTTAATAACAAAACTGTTTTTCGCTATTTACGCTCCATAAACCATGCACAAATTTTTCGTGAAAACTTCCATAAGTGTTTCCAAACTTGGTCCGGAATACTATCTTGGCGATTTATCATCATCAATTATACACGGATATAATTTGCGTCTCACGTCGCAGTTTCTACTAGGCATTTAACTCAGGGACTGAAAGCGGTGGAGGTTATAGGTACTGGTAACGTTAAAACATTTCGGTACCATTATGCTATACCAGTAGGGCATTACGGTACCGTTATTTCATACCGGTAGATTTCGGTACCGAAATTTTGAGCCGCGGCTAGTTTGCTAGGACAGCCGCGCCGCGGTGGCGGCGTTTCATCAAAGAAAACCTTTATAAACCTTTATTTATTTCGGTTATAGGTACCGGTAGCGAAATAAACCGAAATGAACTGCAAAGCCAGATTTTCCGGTACTGTTATATTTATCGGTAGAGAAATATTCGGGTAACCGGAATTTATCGATATGACGTCATATCGTTATTTAAAGGTACCTTTATATTCCGGTTATTTAGTCCCTGATTTAACTTGTGTTATTCATATGAATTATATTGTTTAAGGTATATATTTGTAAATAGAAACTTTCACTAAACTGATTATTTCATCGACGGTTATAGGTCCTTTTCTGGGCCACCATACCTCAACCTGGTCACTGACCAAATACAGGATGATCTCAAGAAATAATCAGTGACACGACAAGAAGAAGAAGAAGTCGTAGAATAAACTTTATTGCCAATTGAGTATAAAGCATATAGCACAATCACCTCGTTTAAAACAGCAAAATTTAATAATGTTCTATGAAATAATTACTAAGTTATACAAGTCAGCGAAAGTCATAACTAAAATAAAGCAATTAAAAAGAAAAGTAAACTGTAGTATGAATCGCAGAACTAAAGAAAACTCCACAAAAGCAAAGCACTAAAGAATTTTAATTAATAACGGCTTGTTTTCACAGGACAAACTCAAACACGGGCTCGCTCCAGTGCAGAATAAATAATCACAGGCAGAAAATTAGAAATAATAAGGACCTTGATACAATATGTCACCATCCGAACACCTCAATTTAGCAAGAAACGATGTGGAATAAGGGATAATTTCGAAAAAGAAAACGAAGAGCTTCACACTTTAGGAAGAGGTAGGGCACAGCGAGATTTTCTCGTTCTGAATTGGAGCAGCCCGCCTGCGGAGGTACCTCCGCCTTACAGAAGATCGCAGCCAAATAACACCATTTGTTTCAAATAGTGTTGTGTTCCTGCGATGAGTAAGGTTGCCAGAGCTCTTTAGGGGGGAGGGGGGAGGGGTCGGCAACGCGTGCGTGATGCCTCTGGTATTGCAAGCGCTCATAGGCTACGGTAACCGCTTACCAACAGGTGGGCCGTATGCTTGATTGCCACCTCAGTTGTATAAAAAAAAAACACTTATTAGTACCTATGGTACATGGCCAAGCTACTGCCCACCAATTTGAAAAATAATCACAGCCGCTTTTAAATAAGATTTTTAGCGGGAACTTGCGATGTGATGTTGTGCTCTCAATTTATTTTACAAAACTAGTGTTAAATTGAGTAATAATTGTGTAATTATGGTGGTGTTTTGCGTAATATTGTTTGAGTAATCCGCTCAAGTGAAGTGGAATATAATTTGCGTGTATCGTCATTTTTCTAGTTGGCGCCAAGAGGTCCTTCGAAGTTTTAGTAAAATAGCCTAGGGTGTTTTTAAAAAGAACACTTTTTGTTTTATTTCATTATTACTATCGAATAACACTAATCTTATCAGTGTCTGAGAAAACGGGATTTTACAAAGTGGCGTAAGGTCAATAAGGTAATAAATACCTCTTTTGACCGCAATTTCTATGAATATAATGTCAGTCAGGACTGATAAAATTAATATCATAACAATGTTCTTTATATGTAGTTGATAAACTTTTGACCTGAATATCTACAAAATAAGTTTGTATGAATTTGTACCTAGCCTACCTACTACCTATGGCATATCAACTATTAATATACACAAGAATCAAGGTAATAGCTATTGGCCTAATATAATAATAAGCCATTTCTGAAGTTTTACACTTCTTTCCATCACAATTTCCACTATATAATATATAAGATTTGTATAATATTTAATTCGCTAAGGGTATTTTTAAGTTTTAATTTTAGACAGTAGGCACTTTGGTATATACTGTAAGCTTGCTGTTTTAACTGAAATAAATAATTCTAATTCTAATTCTAATCCCTTATTTCAGAGTGCCTATTGGCAAAGGCCTCCTCTAGCTCTTTCCAATGTGCTCTGTCCAGTGCTGCCCTTCTCCAGAAGGGGCCAGCTGTTAACTTTATTTCATCCTCCCATCTTTTTATTTGTCTTCCCCTTGTTCTTTTCCCATCTCTTGGGTACCATACCTTGGCCTAATATACCTTTCCTTAAAAATAAGTGCAACGGAAATGCGTATATAAAATCGCAATTTCGTTAATTATTAACACCTTCCACCCGCGGCTTTGCTCGCGTGGTACCTACGAAGATAAAAAGTAGCCTATATGCTATTCTATTAATCTATGGACTGAGATTGTCTGAAATAAAACCTTTTATTTTTTTCTTTTTTTGAAGAACGAAGGTCACCGACATAGCTCTCAGAATTAGCAAGTTGAAGTGGCAGTGGGCAGGCAATATAGCTCGCAGAACCGACAACCGTTGGGGAGTAAAGGTTCTCGAATGGCGACCACGAACCGGGCGACGCAGTGTTGGAAGGCCCCCCACCCGATGGACCGACGACATTGTGAAGGTTGCGGGAAGTCGGTGGATGAAGAAGGCTCAAGACCGTTCGTCATGGAACTCTTTGGGGGAGGCCTATGTCCAGCAGTGGACTTCTACAGGCTGATGATGATGATGATGATGATGATGATTTTTTTCTCTGTGCCAAATTTCATCCAAATACGTTGGACCGTTGGGGCGTGATTGAACAACAAACATCCAAACATCCTCACAAACTTTCGAATTTATAATATTAGTAGGATATAATTAATTACACATGGCTGCATAGTGAACTAGTAGGTACCTTACAATAAAACAACGCAATGCTAACATTTATTTTTATTAGTTCACGGAATTTCAGGAACAACACAACAATAAAAAATCTTGTCTTGTGTAAAATATGGTCGTAAAATATATAGATGAACGAGAGGTGAACTTAATTAAATCGAGATTTCACTTACCTACTACACATATTTGGTTCAATCCGGTGTACCTACCACATACTATTACTACTCAATAGCCACCGTTGAGTGGTAAATTGTGAATAGCTTGTCGGTTTTTGTAGGGGCGCTCTGTATGTGACACCATAAAAAAACGGACAGCTATTCACTTTTCACTACTCACTGGTGAGTAAGTGAGTAACTCATGGACATATCAGACTCGGGCCTCAGTTCGGTTCAGTTAGTGTTGTAACTAATTATGGATCCGATACTGACTAGTGCGAATAATATGCACCAAATATAGATCCGATACTGAACGAAATCTATCGCGTCACGATACACCACACCACAAATAATTATGGTTCTACCTTTATACGATTAGGTACCTATATACTTAGTACCTATCAGAGTTGTGTCCCCGCAAGCCGATAATTTATTTTTAGACATTATTATGACGCAAACAATTAGTGCCTCAGTTCCCGGACTGACTGAATAACAACAGCGAGTTGCCTTAATTAGGATAAATTGGTGCGCACCACATTGGGCCCCAATTCAGCGGGTAAATAATATAAAACAATGAGTATTTTATTAATGACTTTGAAAATGATAGAAATACTTATAAAATTATATTCTTAACTGAATTAGTACTACTTGTAAATGCCGTACAAATGCAATCCGTTCTATTGATTCTTTTCAAGAGAACCTAACATGCTGAAGCTTTAAACTGACGCTTTGAATTCCATTTTGTGAAAAAGGATCATCGAAAAAAATTATAGGCACCAAGCCGTGTTTGTTGCCTGATTCTTCTAGGCTTGGTCGCGAGGAACAGGCATAGCTTCACCTAGTTTTTAAGACGTTTCAAAGTGATCCTAGTGATTTTATTGACATAAACGCCTTTTGACTTTGACTTGACTTTGCTACGTTGAAACAAAGCAGTAGAAAGAGTTTCTTTGTATAAGGGCCTTTTTGGTAAATAAAGGTATTAAAATTACAATAAGTACCTCCTATTAAACTACTAAACGTTGGTTACTAAAAACGCGGCTGTCGTCATATGATGGCCTTACAGCCGTCTATAAACGTTGTGCGTTATGCCATCTGAAATTTAGTTTAAAATGATTCTTATATCTAACTTCTGAATAAAGCCAATATTCTATTTGAATTATAGGGGCTAGCTATACCAATGGGTAATACCGTACACTCTCGAATATCAAACTCAAAAATGACTTTATTCTGTAGAGGTACGGATCATTTTGAATTGTTTTAGTTGTCGTGGTCTCTCTAGTGCAATAGCTCTCTTCTATTTTGTTGATAGTAGAGTAGCCTGCCTCTTGAATGATGGTATTGTATTGCAGTTTAATTATAATTGAATTTTAGATGAAATATGGCATGCCTTTCGAACCCGGTTTAATAGAGTAAACGCGAAAACTGAAAATTATTAATCGCGGAACGTTACTATGACGTTTTGTTGCCATTAAATTGCAAGCATGTCAGCACTATTTTACACGAATTTGAACCATACATCTTTGAGACTGTCAACTTACGTCACCGCCTTAACAAAATAGCAATGTTGATGATAGGGGCGCGGTCTTTGTTTAGTTATTATTATTGTATTAGTCTTCGTTTGAAGTCTCTCGGTTAAATGCTACCAGCGTACTAACGGAGATATATCATCTAAAATTCATTTCTTAATGATCCTTATACATAATGAATGAATAAAGTCTATTTTGAATGAGCTATCTGCCAGCTAAATGACCACAAACACTTTAAGGTCATACTAAAAATGAATTTAGTTAGTAGACGCAAGGATAAATTTTAAGTACCTACTGATATATTGCACAGGCGTACTACACAGCAATGAACATAGACATCCACCAAGGCGGCTTCTCGAGCCAAGACTTCAGCTTTTCCCGTGGGGGCAACAGAGGTTTCTGTTCCTTAACCGGCGGAGGCATTTTGGAGTATTCCATCAGAGTTTTACATTCAACCGAGTTACGGAAATGAGAATCTCTAGTTCTAATATCAATCGAACATTCCATGTTCGATGTATCGGCGATTGGGGCGCCCTTTACACTCAAAGGATCAATGTAGCTCTGGGTGGTACAGGTTGTTACATTTACAGTCGTTTCTGTTGCCGTTTGAGTTTTCACAGTCTGTGTAAACACATTTCCCTCGGTTTTGTTACTCTTAGTTACCGTTGGCGGCTCGGTTACTGTATTATTTGGTGCAGGAGTACTAGCAGGGCTAGCCGTTGTTGTAACATTAGATGGCACGTTAGCAGTAACATTAAGAAGAGCAGGTCTATCAGTAGTTGTGGTAACATTTGTAGCTATGCTAGTAGTAACATCTGATCCACTGATTTCAGTACTACTCACGTTGGTTATCGTATTTGCTTCAGTAACATTTGCAGTAGCCGGTGTCAGAGTAGTAGTACTTGTAGGTGGTTCTGTGTTTATTGGTAAGTTGGTAGTTGGACCAGTTTTGGTTACGGTTATATTGGTTGTGCACACTGTGTGGTTCACGTGTTTTTCATTTTCGATCTTCTTACTTCCCTCTGTGAATGTAGATACGATCTCACAAGGTATCTTCAAAACTTCTAGTTTCCCGTTTTCTTTGATACGCAACGTGCATGTAGCTTCGCTGGTCGGCTTGTTGTAAGAACTTTCTTGCTGGTGGCTTCCGGTCGGTTGATACCTATGGCTGTAGTAGTCATCATGGTAATAGTGATCGTGGTAGTGGCTATGGGAGCGTCCCATGTTGTACAAGGTCAGGCCAGTTAGTAAATCACCATATCTGCTACTTGAATCTCTGTATTGCGTAATGTATACGTGCTGAGGAGCAGTGTAGTATGTGGGGATATAATGGGGCTGGTATGAGCCATAGTAGCCTGAGTTGGTGTTGTATATGTGACTGGGGCGGTTGTTATTGTTACCATATGAAGGGTTGTAATGCGTACCGGATCCTGATCCAGATAAGCCTGTGGATGATGAAGGATAACTATGTGATCCTGATCCGGAGCTACTTGGTTTGTTCCATGAAGAACCAGACCCTGTCCCCGATAAACCAGTCGACGATGAAGGATAACCGTGTGATCCTGATCCGGAGCTACTAGGTTTGTTCCATGAATAACCAGACCCTGACCCCGATAAACCAGTCGACGATGAAGGATAACTGTGTGATCCTGATCCGGAGCTACTAGGTTTGTTCCATGAATAACCAGACCCTGACCCCGATAAACCAGTCGATGAAGGATAACTGTGTGATCCTGACCCGGAGCTACTTGGTTTGTTCCATGAATAACCAGACCCTGTTCCGGATAATCCCGAGGACGATGAAGGGTAACTGTGTGATCCAGAGCTGGAACTAGATCCTGTATTCCATGATGGCTTATAACTATTACTGCTGGATCCCCAGGAACTCGATCCACTGCTTGATCCGGTATTCCAGGATGATGATGGCTTGTAGCTACTACCGCCCGATCCCCAGGAGCTACTGGGCTTGCTCCAGCTGCTCCCGGAACTGGAACTAGATCCGCCCCATCCTTTACCCCAGGAGGAGCCTCCTCGGCTGCTGCTGCGGCCACCACCACTTCTGCCGCCGCGTCCTTCCGTCAAGTATATAAATAGGCACAAAAACAAAAGCCCGATCAACTTTTTGCTCGCCATCGCGAGGCGTCTGCACTACGCGAGTGCGCAAACCCGTTTGAATCCCGCTCTGTGATCATAATTTTTTATGATATTTATGTGTGTGTGGAACAACAAGTTCTTAGAATCATCTATAGCTATCTCGCTCGTTTCTACTAACTTATTTGTGTTTTTACTTACTGTCTCGTTCCTGTTAACTGGAGTGATAAGCATGGGCTAGAGGTGACGTAAACAAACTTGAGATAATGGTAGTTCGATGGACAGACCTATTAAAAATTTGCTCTAAGAATGATGCATGCGATTTAGTTTACAAATACCTACGAACATAAAATTCTTGCCGATTCTTCTAAGTCTATATTGCCAACTTGAAAAGTACGTAACAATCACCTAGCTTATGACATTTTGCAAACATTTCCTCAACAGTTACCTACTTCAAGGAAAACGAACGAATTTAATCAACTAACACGCAAATGTACAGTCAACTCTTATAAGATATACCTTTAGTAATTTTAAAAATGATGCCACAATATTATTTTTTTACTATATACTCCTAAAGATGATAGGTACATAGTGAATTAGGTTAAGTACGAACTTTTGAGATTTTACTGTGTGCATCTTTATGTTTAGTACTGTGGCACCATTTTTGAGCAGCTTTTTGAGGCTTAAGATTATTTTTAATACCTACATTTATATTAAACTAAGACCAATTATTGCTGACTGGACTATGTAGATAAATGTGTAAAATATGCAATTATAACAAAATTAGAGAAACCAAGAGTCTAAGAGAGATTTCTCCAGTCCGAAATCTTTTTTTTGTTTTAAATTGACCCTGAAACTTGGAATAGACATATCGTGAGTGACCTCGAACAACATATTGTTAGACTTTTTTTATCCAGGCCCCATGCGAGCGAATGGTTTGTTTAAAAATACTCAAGAAATGACGTCAGAAGCTATGATTCATATTAAACGGGGTTTTTGTGCTTCTAACATGCGTAACCAATACAACAGACTCATCAATTATTAATCAATCATGGATAAAAGAAACCAGTGCGGTGAAAGGAACCACGGTTGACCGGTTGACGGCCTTGACAATGAAAGGACCTAATGGTATAGAGTTAGGAATAAAATAGGTCAAGGTTTATTTGCCTATGAGATTGGTCCACTCTGCCAAGAAATATAAATCAATTATCAAGATACACAAACGCATTAGCAAGATATCAGCTTAGCCGTTGAAGCGGAATTAACCCCCAGCGTCCATGACGCTACGCAAAAGTGAAGAACTCATTAGAAACTAGAGTTGTGGACTGATTGGAAACTCTGACTCGTCCACGACGCTACTGGAATTTCCTGAAACTCAGTCACTCAGTACACGGTTTTATGTAAACAAAGTTTTGAAAACGAAAATAATTAACATGACTAGTGATAATTCGAGCGATGACATGGAATTATTACTTCTCCAGTCATAAAGACGTCAGAATCACTTATAATTACTTTTTATTTGTTCATTTTTCAACAGTTTCTCGAAACCAGTCGCCTGGCGACCAGCATGTCGAGTCGCCAGGCAATTAGTTACAAACGCGTTCCTTTTGAGTAGCGCCATGGACGGACGCGCATTGAAATACTAGTGCTATCGCAGTCAGGCTACTCATAAGTGACTACAGTTTCAGTCGCGTTCCTTTTGAGTCGCGCCGTGGACGAAGGGGCTTAGAAAAACCTTTTTAAAGAGGTTATCAAATTGGTGACATTTATGTATTTTGTATCAGTAACTCCGTCACGGCTTTTCCGAATTAAAGGGTTTTTTTTCTCTATTTTGAAGAGAATAACTACGCATAGCTTCGATTTGTTTATATTAAACTTATAAAAACTACATCATCACTAGATTTCTTAATAAACTTAAACAAAATAAAAATAAATTTCAATATCTGTCAAGACTATTTTTCTTAGGAACGGATAAAGGCAATTTTGAAACGAATTGATGATCGAAGCTCACGATGACATATCGCACGCCGTTTGAACACGGCTTTACAATACTTTTGAAAATGCCTTAGCTATATATTTTCCATGCATATTTTTACCATCTGTTAAGAATAGATACAGTTTGTTATACATATCTTTTAGGTATTTGTTATAGACGCCTCTTAGCGGCTCTACTAATGCCCTATGAATGTCCCAGGCCAAGCCTGTGATTAATAATGAATTATTCAATTAAATAAATAATTATAATATATTAATATTTATTATGTTACGGCAATTTAAATACATTTATGTGGAAAAGATTTCGCGGAGCATAAAAATTATTTTAATTTTTTAGGTCCTAGAGAAGACGAGAAAAGAGCTTTCAATCTTTTTTCACAGAAATTCTGAGTACCTAATAATAAGCACGGAGGTACATGCCTCATGAGGTTCATACCTCAGGTATGAACCAATGTCTAGGGTATGTAAACTTGAATTATCTGATATAACTTGAAGGATAAAATGCCGCCAGCCAGTCGTTTTTAATCTTGAACTACATAGAACTAGTCAGGTGTGAATAAGAATAAGAATAAGAATAAGAATCATTTATTTGCAAAACATGAGTATTAACATGGTGTGAGCATGCAATGATGTTACAATATAAGTTAATTATGGCCTACATGTTTTGCCATTACTGGCATGCAAATAGGAGAAGGCACACTGCAGATTTGTCACTAATTAGTGTGAGGAACAGATCATGCCAGGTACTAGCAAGTCGAGCTACTAGCTAGTATGCATCAAATTTCAGTACACGGGGAATGCAGGCTCTGTGGTCCTTTATTGATATACTGCTGTAGTTTTAGTCGATACAAAATTTCTTGATAATTATAATCTTTATGATTTTTATAGCGTTTGTAACTATTTTATTCAAATATTTACAGGTATTTATTGCTCTTCAACTGGCAGCGCAATAAGTACCTTTCTGGTACTTCAAGAAGCGTCTCTAGACTCTGACTTGGTAGATAATGTCGATAATGTAGATAGTGTGATGAACTCTTTTTTTTCTTGAACTCTTAGTTCTTTCCTTAGTAATGTGCCATTAAAAATAAAAGCTTTTTCTTCCTTTCTAGGCATGTGTATTTTGAGCTCTTTCCGCCCGCTGCCAGACCTCGAAAGCCGCCTTGTAAGTAACTATTATTAAACCTGTGGCCCTGGCCCAATTTTTTTTGGTTCCGCTATTTTATAAGGTTTAAATTATAGATAGATGTACATTTACGTTTTTACTGTACAGGTACCTAATACCTTAACCGCTTTCAGTCCCTGCTTGTAATAGCTCTATTATTACCTATTACTCTGCTAGAACACTTAACGAAACGACAAAAACTCTTTCCATTGTTTTCTTTCATCTGCCATATTTGCTCTGAAAATATAATGTCCTTAGGAATTATATTATTTTATTTGTACTATGTCTTGTGCCTTGCCATGTTGGCTTACTGGGAGATTCCCCAACTTTCGAGTCGGAGGTCGTAGGTTCGAACCCGGTAGTGTACCAATGAGTTTTTACTATTAGAAACAATTAAGTGCTTATAACACGTACTTAGAACGGTGAAGAAAAACATCTTGAGGAAACTAGTGAGTATTCTTAAAGCGGTACTATTCACGTATGGAATACTGCCTCCTACAAAAATGTGGGCATGTGGCAAATGTTCGGACATGCCTCTGACTACCCCCTAATACATCTTTAAGGATCTAACCGCCTGGAGATGTGAGAGGATGTCTACCATGATTGGGGATAAAAGTTGTGAGAAACGAAAAATTAGGTTTTTTTGTGAGTTTTAATGTTTTTTTTTTATGTAAACAATATTCTTGTGATGAAATTTCATAAACAGATAGCCAACAAGTGCGACCTCGCTAATAGGATAAAACTGGTCATCTTGCGAATTGGGCGTTTCGCGTTTAGGTATGTGATTGGACAGGAATTGTCATGATTAGGTAGTTTAGTAATTAAATAATTATCTAATTATTAGAGAATTGGTCATTGCGTCAAACAACTAAATGAAACGTGCCATGAAACTAAATTATTGAGATAGGTAAGCTAATTTGAATACAAACTCGTTTAATTACTAAAATATCTAATCATGAGGTATTCTACGTTGAGCACCAGTTTATTGAGCACTAACATTAATTAAAAATAATAATTACCTACCTTGACTTGGCCTTCGAGATAACCGCCATGTGGGAAGTGGATTCAACCATTATCGTCCCGATAGTAGTTTCAGCGAATGGACTGATAGCGAAGAGCCTCGATCAATACCATAAGAGGCTCTCGCTAGACGGCTGGAAGGGCCAGATACAGAAAGCGGTACTCCTGGACTCGGCACGCATAGTCTGGAGGTTCCTCTCTCTGCAGCTCTAGCCCTCGACCGCTTGAGCCGTGCTACGCGGTCGGTGGTTCTCCATTTTTATCAGGGACTGAATAACCGTAATATGAAGGTACCTTTAAATAACGATATGACGTCGTACCGATAAATTCCGGTTACCCGAATATTTCTCTACCGATAAATATAACGGTACCGAAAATCTGGCTTCGAGGTTCATTTCGGTTTATTTCGCTACCGGTACCTATAACCGAAATAAATAAAGGTTTATAAAGGTTTTCTTTGATGAAACGCCGCCACCCCACCACCGCGGCGCGATTGTCCTAGCGAACTAGCCGCGGCTCAAAATTTCGGTACCGAAATCTACCGGTATGAAATAACGGTACCGTAATGCCCTACCGGTATAGCATAATGATACCGAAATGATTAACGGTACCAGTACCTATAACCTCTACCGCTTTCAGTCCCTGTTTTGTATATAGGTATATTTTTTACTATAGTAGTTGTTTTGATGTTGTGTTTATTAAGATGCACTTTAATAGTCAAAATTTTTTTTTTTTTTTTTTATCATTTACTATATATATCTATTATGTATATCAGTCTCTGGTACCCATAGTACAGGCTATGCCTAGTTTGGGATCAGTTGACCGTGTGTGATAATGTCCGGAATATTTATATATTTATTGGACAACAAACATCCAAACATACTCTCAAACTTTCGCATTTAATTTTATAATGTTAGAAGGATATAATAGGAAGCAGGAATAAAGTATAAAGTACATCTAGCCTATAGTAAATAATATTTTTAAATGTTATAAGATTAAAAATAAATATATAAGTACTAAGATTCACTGTGTCGTGGGTATTAGATACTACGAGTACTATGGTCCCACAACAGCCAGTCCCACAGCGGGAATCGAACACACACCCAAGTCTCAAATCTCAGTCTCAATACTGTTGAAGCATAGACGATGTAGGCGAGTTTGTAGAAAAAAAATCCTATATGTCTAGCACTCACACCAAGGCAAATTATTGATATTTGCTCTACGCGTATAATTAGTACTGGCGCTCTTCAGATCGGTGCTCAAGAAATTGGTGCTCAACGTGGAATACTTTAAAAAATATTTAAATATTTTCGACTAAAGATAGGTCCTATCACAAATTTCTTAAAATTACTAGTATAGTATTATGTTATCCGTGTTAAAATGTACACGCACTCCGTTGTTTTATAAGTGACTAGCTTCTGCTTGCGACTTCGCTCGCGTGGTACCTACATAAAAAGTAGCCTATATGCTATTCTAGGTAAAGAACTTTGTCTATTCCAAGTTTCAACGAAATCGGTAGAGTCGTTACGGCATGATTGAACAACATACATCCAAACATCCTCACAAACTTTCGGATCCTACTAATATTAGTACGATTAAGATAATAATATGCTAAGGCCTACTACCGAATAAGAAGCAGTTCGTTTCTTTGATAATAAAAACCTCACTAAATATGTCGTGGTAAGTTGTTTTTTTTTGTAATTTCTGTCTATTTTTTTTATTTGTTAGTATTTGTTGTTATATTAGTTGCACAAAAGGAGGGCTTAATGCTACAAGCATTTTCTAACAGCCTACCTCAAAGGTAACACGAAAAAAGGTCAGCGTGCTAGCTTTAAGTAGGGAACAAATATTGGAGAGCTGACAGTGAATAAAAAATATCTCCTGTGGGCAATTTAAAATGGCCACTTCATTAGTACATATATATTCAAACTAGACTAAACTATTAATATTCGAACTAGAAATCGCAAAATGATTACTTTTTGAGGATACCTAACGCGAATGATTCATATAGAATACAAAACTGTAAATATTACATTATGGTGTAACGATAACCGTATTGTGATTCCTCAAAAAGACACTATTTTGCAAATTTTATTACCAATTTTATAGCAACAAACATCTAAAAATAACGAAATTTTTGGTCATAATTTTCCAGCTATTTGAATAGTTCCTGCCTATCCCCTTCGACAAGCGTCGCCACTCAGACCTTTGCATCAGCACTTCAGTTCTTCGCTGCAGCACAGTGTATGATAACTGACAGATTGACTCCCGATGGCGATGTATGCGGTAAGCACACTGCACAGCACAGTGAGCACAGCTTTTTGTCAAGCTGCAAAAAGCCGGCGTGACGGAGTTACTTATTACTTGGTACTTGTTGAGTGGACTGGTTTCCGCAATTATGCCGCTGGTGGGCTCTTTTTGCGTGTGGGGGTGGAGGCTGCTAGTCCAACCACCCGATGTCCTCCAGGAAGGTCAGTAGCTCGCTGATGCCGGCGCAGGCCTCCCTGGGCGTCTCCACTGTCCCAAGGTTGACGGGGGGCTTGACGGGGGGCGTGACGGGGTTGCGGCGAGGCCGGCACCGGCGCCGGCGCCGTGCGGGCGTGGACTTGGTATGCTACAGATCGTGTCAGTGCACGACTTGCCGTCGCGCGTCGTCGCCTGTGGAATGACTAACATGTATTACTGAAACTAGCTTGCGCACGCAGCTTTGCTCGTGTGGTACCTAGATAAAAAGCCTATGTGCTATACCTATAGAAGATCGCTAATGTAATATCAGCTAATGTGGAGGAGCTAGGGCACAGCGAGATTTTCTCGCTCTAAATTGGAGCAGCTCACCTGGCGAGGAACCTCCGCCTTACAGAAGATCGCAGCCAAATAACATTATTTGTTTCAAATAGTGTTGTTTTCCTGCAGTGGGTAAGGCTGCCAGAGCTCTTTAGGGGGGAGGTGTTCGGCAGGCAACGCATTAGTAATGCTCCAGGTGTTGCTGATGTCAATAGGCGACGGTAACAACTTACTATCAGGAGGGCCGTAAGCCTGTTTGCCTCAGTATAACATAAAAAAAAAATCGGAATCGTTGTGAGTTGTTTGGCTTCAACAATCTAATGGTTTTATGTAAAACATTTGCAGATTCAGAGGAATTTGACTTTATAATAGTAGGCGCTGGCACAGCGGGATGCACTGTTGCAAACAGGCTGAGTGAGGTGAAGGGCTGGCAAGTACTACTCATCGAAGCGTGGTGACCGTCCTGCTGAGAGCAATGTGAGCATCTTTGACACTAAATAAACAATAGAACATTTGGATTCAAAATAAATTCTTTATAAAATGTAATTAATTGCAGATACCAGCGTTTGATACGTCTTTACGCGGTTCAGAGTATGACTGGGGATATCTGACTGCTGATAATGGAAAAAACAATTCAGCTCTATTCAACGGCTCAATACTATGGTCCGCAGGAAAAATGCTTGGAGGCAGTAGTAGCATGAACGCATTATTTTACGTCAAAGGAAACGATTATGACTACCAGCGCTGGTATGAAGCTGGCAACGAAGATTGGCATCCAGATGTTGTGCGTAAATATTTCAAAAAATGCGAAAGCTATCAGTACGGGCCACTCTTGGAAGACCCATTAGTTAGAAATGAATACGGGTCCGATGGAACACAGGTGGTGAACAGATTAAACTATACCTACGAAGATTTGTTAGATAAAGTCTTAGATTCCTGGGAAGAACTGGGAATAAAAAGAGTTGTTGACTTAAATGCTGCCAATAACATAGGGTCTGGCATAGCAGCAGCGACAGCTGCTAATGGAATAAGGCAGGACTCTGCTAGAGCACACTTGTACTCTATTATGAATAGAAAAAATCTTAAAGTGTTAATAAACACAATGGTTCTTAAAGTGTTAATAAATACACGTACTAAAAAAGCCTATGGGGTTAAAGTGGAACGCAATGGTAAGGTTATGTATTTTTACGCTCGACATGATATAATTATAAGTGCTGGAGCAATCAAAACACCCCAAATTCTAATGTTATCCGGTGTTGGTCCAAAAGAACATTTAAATTCGAAAAACATACTATGCAAAGTCAATTCACCTTTGGTGGGTCAGAACCTTCAAGATCATTGCATTATTCCAGTTATAGTCGCCGCTGATAATGTTTTAAACGCACCAAATGAGGCTATACAACACTTTGATGCAATTCAGTATATTTTCAACCGCACCGGCAGTTTGGCTCAGAACCAATACGCAAATATTCAGGCATATTATTCTGCTACTCCAAACAGCACGTCATATCCAACTATCCAAAATCACTTGGAGATATTACCCAAGAACACGTCTGAGTCCCTTATACGTAACGCCTTCTCAATATTGAGATTTAAAGATGCTTACGTTGACACAATTATTGAACTCAATAAGAAACACACAGTGTTCGAATTTCATGTCTGTGTTTTACATCCACATTCAAGAGGAAACTTATCACTAAGCTCCAAGAATCCAAAAGACCACCCTTTGATAAATCCAAATTACTTTATAGATACCAGAGATTTGAGAAATGTTGTCAGGGGTTTAAAAATACTGACTAAAATTGTAAACACCACATACTTCAAGTCTAAAAATGCCTATTTAGGAAGAGCAGGGGTGCCCGCTTGTGATAAATTTAAACTAGACAGTTATTCTTATTGGAAATGTGTAGCTCTAAATACAGGATCAACCTTATATCATCAAGTCGGTACAGCCAAAATGGGCCCGGATGCCAAGACTTCGGTTGTAGATAGCCAGCTTAGAGTTTACGGAGTTAAGAATCTCCGAGTCATAGATGCCAGTGTAATGCCAACTCTGACCAGTGGAAATACCAATGCACCAGTAACTATGATTGCAGAGAGGGGAGTCGATTTAATAAAAAAACACTACTTAAAATTATAGATTTTAGCTATTACGGGTTTGACCTGTTTTTTGGTTTCCGATCATCATTGTATATACACGTACCACACACAGAAACAGAAACCAGAGACAAAATGCGTGTGTACAGATCTTGTGATTTTTTTCTCTTCATTTTTATACTTGTATTTTTTGTATGCGTTACCTTTTAAGGGATGTTTTATCATCTTTATAACTAATCATTAGAAGTACCTACCTACAGTAAAAAAAAAAAAAAGCCGGACTTCTTAAGTCATCATGAATCATCATCTCATGATCTGGACATGTTGAATTTCGGATTTCGGTCAACTGATCCCAAACTAGGCATAGCCTGTAGTAATAGATATACCAATAGAGTTTGAACTGATTTGACCAACAGTTGAGATTTTTGCATAGTGTTTGTCAATGAAAAATTTAGAATTTCGGAAACTCGTAGAACAAACTTTATTACCCATTGTGTGCTGAATAATTCAGGATAGAATACGTACAAATTAATAACCACCTTGTATACCTCTTTTATAAATAAATATTAAGTTCAATTAAGGTGTTGTTTTTGTTTCACTCGAATGTTCGTACTTCTTATCTTCGACATGAGTTATAAATTAAGCACTCGGCTTGATAAATGCGCATTCGTTTTAATGACTGGAGTGCCTAATATCTTCCGTATTCGAAGAAAAAATGCATTGGTGAGTACCTTAATTTAACCTGCAGCCTTAATTCTTGCAATTACTATTTACTGCCTTTATGTAATGAAATGAAATGAAATGAAATGAAATAAATTTATTTTGACAAACACAGACAGAAGACACAAAAAACAATAGAATAAAGGTTAACGATAGGGAGATAGGAAGACATAACACAGATAACATACAGTACAAACAACAACACATAAGTAGGTATATATGTCATACAATATTTAAGTGCTAATTAGTCTCCCGTATGTGTGAGCCAAAACAGGCATGGTCTCAGCATAATGCCGCTACACATTAGGATAATATGCAGCGGCGCTGGTTTTCAGACCAAACCTGACGGTAATGAAACCATTGTTTATTATTAGAAGCATAGTTTTGCTCAGCGCGGCCATCGTTTGGATGATTTGATAGATAGATAGATAAAAAAAATATATGGCACCACAGACACACACAATTAACATAGTTAAACAATTTCAAACAATATTACAAACATAAATTAACAAAAAAGCAACTTAAAAAAGTAAATAACAGTAGGTAGGTAAGTTTGTGTGTGCTGCAGCATGACAAATAGGCTATGGCTCAGTGATTTTTTTTGCATAAAATCAAAAAATCTGATTTTCAGCTAAAACCTCAAAAATCAAATCAAAATCAAAATAACTTTTATTTCGGAACGAAATAACAAGAAAACGAAAAATATAGAGAAACGATAACAACCGCAGTAGTTATAAAAACTGTGTCGCGAGTGTTAACGCCCTCCTCCGAAAATTACAGTTCCTACTTACAAAAATATAAAAATACTTGTGTGTGACTGTGTGTATGCGTGTGTGTGTGGGTGTGTGTGTGTGTGTTTTTGTGTGCAAGCGTGAATGTGGTGTATGAGTGTGGTGATTGATTATTCTGATTGATTGTGTGTATGTGTGTGGCTTCGTTACGAACAGTGGAGATGAGAACTAGAGTTGAAGCGTACATAATGATTATTAGGAACAGGTCTTTAAAAGATTCTCCGTTTCCTCATAGTTCAAAGTTATGAGCCACTGAATACACCTTTGTTTACAAGTATACCGGGGGAAACCTGAAATGCTTGCTTGCTTGTGGTATCACCGATTCCTTCTTGCTCACCTACATTAGGTTAGTGAACAAGTTGAGGAATAGTGGCCCTGAAAATGGCATATGACCGTGGGTGAAAGAATCAGATGGCTGACTACATTTACAACTCAAGCTATGTTGTACAACAAGCAAGCAAGCAAACGACGAGCGATATGCGATGTTGTTAAGCTATATCGCACACTTTCAAATGATCGAACCCAAAATTACTTTATTCAGTAGATTTTGGGATCATTTTGTATAGAACTTTATATGAGATTTCAAGAGAATATCGCATGCCGTTTGAACACAGTTTCAGTGGCAAACGGCGTGGCGTTTTGAACCTTTTAAGGGATATGCTACGATAGCCAATTACCAACAGGAGGGCCGTATGTTTGCCATACATACGTAGTCCTGACCCCACACTAGGATTCCCTGTATCGTGGGTATCAGAAACTAGGAATACCATGGTACCACAACATCCAGACTCTGAACAAATGTTTGCAGATCGTGCAAACGGGATCGAACCCCTTGCGTCTCAGACGGACACTCACCCGCTACGCCACCAAGGTCGCCATAGTTTCATGCTATGAACCATTCTTGCTATTGAAGTCACGACGAAGGACTTAGGCCTTAGGCCCTACAAACTTCATCAGCATGGATGGCCACTACAAACATACTTACCTTCATCATCATCATTAACAACCTGTAGAAGTCCACTGCTGGACATAGGCCTCCCGCAAAGATTTCCACTACGAACGGTCTTTAGCCTTTTCCATCCACCGACTTCCCGCAACCTTTACAATATCATCGGTCCATCGGGTGGGGGGCCTTCCAACACTGCGTCGCCAAGTCCGTGGTCGCCATTCGAGAACCTTACCTTACCTTCTTGCAGCTTGTTAAATGAAACCTGTCCATATCCCTCGACCGGTATTGCTGCTCAAACCTTCACAACAGCTCTGCAGTTCTTCGCTGCAGCACAGTGTCTCATAACCGAGGACTGGCCACCTGATGCTAACATTAATGGTTAGTAAAAAAAATCTTCCATAGGATTATAAGTAGTGAATCTTTCTCTTCATCATTCCATTTGAAGTCCACTGCTGAACATCGGCCTCCCCCACAGATTTCCGGAGTGAGTTCCCATCATGTGGGGGGAATTTGCCCATACTCACCACGCTGGGCACGCGGGTTGGCGAGCGCAGTTAGAGCTATCTTTGTGAAAATAGGGGACGCTGCTGCCCATCTCCTATTACTATTTTTATTTAAAAGATGATCCACAATATGCATTTTTTTTAAACAATTGAGGTGGCAATCAAGCATACGGCCCACCGGTTGGTAAGCGGTTACCGTAGCCTATGAGCGCTTGCAATACCAGAGGCATCACACACGCGTTGCCGACCCCGAACCCACTCCCCCCTATAGAACTCTGGCAATCATACTCACCGCAGGAACACAACACTATTTGAAACAAAAAAATATATTTAATAATAATAATCTCGCTGTGCACTACCTCCTCCAAAAAACTCTATACCCAATTGGCAATAAAGTTTGCAAAAATCTGCTGTTTTGGGGTCAAATAATTTTAAACTCAGTGGGCTCTACCTCCTAATTTATATATATTTTTCATATTAAATTATTTTAAACGGCATGTCCTAGATTATACACATGTGAAGACATGTAACATGTGCACAAAAGGAGCCTCTACGCACTTTAAATAATTTCATAACATTTAATCAACTTTTTTTTATTGTTTTTGTAGATCATGAAAAGTTTGACTTCATAGTCGTTGGTGCTGGCACAGCAGGATCCGTAGTGGCCAGCCGACTAAGCGAAGTAAAAGATTGGAAAATTCTACTTATTGAAGCTGGAGTTAACCCACCAGCCGAAAGCATCGTAAGTGCCTTAGTTTTAATTGTAGGTATACCGTAGTTTCAAACTACGGTATACCTAGGCTACAACGACTCACAAAAGTGAAATGATGAGACAAAATATATTTTTTCAGATCCCCGTTTTTCAAAGACTTTTTGCCTATGGTACTCAGTATGACTATAACTATACAACTACAAACGATGGAAGGACAAATCAAGCTAGCGTAGGTGGAGTCATACAATGGCCAAGAGGCAGAATGCTTGGGGGTTCTGGCAGTTTAAATGCCATGGCTTATGTGAAGGGAAGCCCTTTGGATTACCAAAAATGGTACAATGATGGCAACAAGGATTGGCATCCAGATGTTGTTGATGAATATTTCAAGAAAGCTGAAAGCCTTCAAGCGGAACATTTACTTAAATACCCCTCCATAAGACGCTCCTATGGCCTGAAAGGCCCATTGCCAATTAATACTTTTAATAGTACAACCAAAAAAACATTAGATCATGTTCTCGACTCATACGTAGAGCTAGGATATAAGAAGGTACTGGACTTAAATGCTGCAAAAGTTAGAGGTGCTGGATATACTGCATGCAATGCTGCAAATGGCGTCAGACAAAGCACTACCAAAGCTTACTTAATTCCCATCCAAAACCGAAAAAACCTCAAGATCATTAAAAACACTTTTGTAACAAAACTAGTTATAGACACTGAGTCCAAAACTGTGGTCGGAGTTGAAGCGGAAAACAATGCAAATTCAGTGAGTTATTTCGCCACTAAAGAAGTCATAATAAGTGCTGGTGCAATCAATTCACCACAGCTTCTAATGCTATCCGGTATTGGACCAAAAGAACACTTAGAAGATAAGAATATTAATTGTATAGTCAACTCGCCGATGGTTGGGCGCAATCTTCAAGATCATTTAAATATTCCAGTGACAATATACGGAGATATACCAGGTCCCTTGGACGTAGCTGAAAGAAATTTCGAAGCTGTTAAATATATGTACAACCGAACGGGTTATTACAGCTCAATAACATCCAATTTGATGGTTTTCTTCTCAGAGGCCACTAATAATACGTACTCGGAATTTCAAAGTCATCTCGTGATTACCGAAAAAAACTCTACGTCCACTCCTAATCTACTTAAACTTATCGGAAATTACAAAAAGTCAGTTATCGACTGTATAGTGGAAGAAAATAAAAAACACGCATTGTATTTCTTTATGTTCAATCTGATGCACCCGTATTCGAGAGGAAACGTTTCTCTGAAGTCCAATAACCCAAGAGATCATCCCTTTATTTATCCAAACTACTTACTTGACCCTAGAGATTTGGAAAAGACTGTTACAGGTGTTAAGCTACTGACGAGAATCGTCAACACTAAGTATTTCAAATCTATAAACGGATATGTTGGTCGAATAAAGTGGGCCAGTTGTAACAAATTTAAAGTGGATACTGCTGACTATTGGCGATGTATAGCAATTAATATGGTAGTGTCTGTATACCACCCTGTAGGTACTTGCAAAATGGGCCCAGATCCAAGGAAAGCCGTTGTGGACAGTAGTCTGAAAGTTCATGGGGTCAATGGACTCAGAGTGATCGATGCTAGTATCATGCCTACCATCACAACTGGAAATACAAACGCACCTGTGATCATGATTGCAGAGAGAAGTTCTGAAATAGTGAAAAATACTTATAGGAGAAAATAAACATAAAGTAAATAACAAGTTGTTCACCCTGAACTGTGATCTTGCGATGTCTGGTTGGTGCTTCAATTATCATTGAGGTAGGTACAATTATTAAGATAAACTCAGAAAATTGCATCTGTGGCGTGTTCTAACTAGGTAATATCTAATATCCAATCTTACCTGAACTATAAAGTTAACTTATGTAAAACATTACAAAACGGGTGCTCCCTGTATTATACTTATTTAACCGTATATTATATTATACTTTATACTAATTGGTTTTCCTAAGTTACTATTTTCGCTGTATATCAAAAACCTTAGAATAAAAATAATAATAGATTTGGAACGTATGATCAAAGTTTTTTCATATGACACGTTGTATTATTTTTTAGACCCCATATTGAACGAACTTTCGCATTTATTATATATATAAGTATCACTCACGTACTCGTAAATTTTATAGTCTTCTTTAGTACATCAATAATATATTCGTAAAATAACTGCTTTAAAATAAAATGCCGACTATTTGCGGTTTTCATGGTTTTCTATTTCGGCAAACAATGTTGCATAATTACATTGTTTGCCGAAATAGAAAGCTGCTTTCTGATTTTACGTAAAATGTTGTGGCTATATTTGTGCAAATATGTAATGTAAATATGCTTTATCAGTTAACAAACTTTTGAGTATTCTTAACCTAGATCAAAGTTCATGATTTCGGGATCGAACCCAAATAAAAGGTGTGAGTTTTTTCCCCAAACTTTCTGGTGAACCGACTTGATTATTTCAAAAGATCAAAATGTCCAGAGAAACTGAACTATTGCACAAAGAGACATAAAATGAAAAAAGATCCAAAAATCTGTAAAGTAATATCTGAGTTATAACTATGAGATTGGTCCGTATGGACTTATAACAGTACTTCTTTATAGAAATGAAACTCATGCCAAAAATTTAGCCAGCCTGACATGCCAACTAGCCATAAAAGGCACACGCTTCAATCTAAAGCTCTTGCTTGGGTGATAAATTTACCTAATTCAAACCTACCAGTCTTGCCCCTTGTGTCACTGACTCTTTCTCGGTCTTCCTCTGACCAGGTTGAGGTATGGTGGTCCTGAAAAGGGCCTATGACTGTTGGTGAAAGAATCAGTCTAGTCACTAAACTGACACCTCTGAGGGGCGCACTTAAATCCTTTCACTAGACTCAAGCGAAAAGATTAATGTGTGCCTCTTAGAGGTTCTTCACTCCTATATCACCTACTAGTGCCTACCAGTGCGATATAGGAACACGACTATAATCCTCAAGCATTGTAGATATCTTCTTAGATGACCAGATGCTCCGATCCTTGAAGATGTCTACAACGAACAAGGCAATATTCAGTGATGCGTAACCACCGAATGATTAATATCAGTACTATAGAAAAGATGATAATACTACATTATATAGATACGCTACTCACTTGACCTACCAATATTGTGTCTGTGCATAATTATAAAGTAAAGCAAAATCCCAACGTAATCCCAAGATTCCTGGTCGTTCCTTATATTGGTACCTTTACATTTACCACTTTTATTTACCACATACGGGTACCAAAAATGCCAGGTACCAATATAAAGAACGACAAGGAATCTTGGGATTACGTTGGGAGTTTGTTTTACTTTATATGCTCAGACACAATATTGGTAGGTCAAGTGAGTAGCGTATCTATATAATGTATTATTATCTTTTCTATAGTACTGATATTAATCATTCGGTGGTTACGCATCACTGAATATTCACTGACTTTGACCTTTATGCGGGAAAACAAATATACTCGCTATTGCGTCCCTGTAGGATTGATTTTTCAAAAACCAATGAGAAATTATTATTTTAAAATGAAGCACAATTTTGTATAATATAATGCTCACTAGAAAAAAAAACTTTTCCCTTCATTTGAAAAAATGTTTGCATGATCTGATCTGATAATATTTGCTCCGGGTCTGGGTGTTGTAGAAGATGGTACCTACCATGGTAGGTTAGTTCTCGTGGTTTCTCATTGTAGATAGTAGTAGATAAGAATGATATGAATCTTACTACTACAATAAATGCGAAAGCATTGCGAAAGTTTGGATGGATGAATGATTGTTACTCAATCACGCCAGAACGGCTGAACGGATCTGCATTAAATTTTATCCTCTGAGGTTGTAAAAAAGATTTTTTATTGTCGTACTACGCGAGCGAAGCCACGGGCGGAAGCTAGTGGAGTATAAAAGCATCATCAACTTCTGTGATACTCGTACACGTAACCTAAAATATAACTTAATAATCAACAACGATACAAATGCGGGCTCGCCGACAATTTACGCGAAGCCTGAGCCCTTCATCTGTTTAGGCCGAAGTATTAATCATAGAACAACGGGGCCTTTTCACATAATTCTCTAGAAATATGGCCTTTTAGCGTACTGCGGCTAACGGAATGGATGGGATTGGAGTGGAATGCCAGAGCGGATTCTTGGTCACCGATAGACCTACTAAAGTGGCCAATTCACACTCCTGCATGAATTCCGATACGTTCCTACAACCAAAGTACCGATACCTGTACTCAAACCACTATTCGGTGATGATTATCTTCTAGCGGATTTCAACCATGGCGACTGCATTAATCTCATCAGGCATATTTAACTCTTTATTTAATCTTGGGCGTATTTATTATTATTAGTCGATACTACTCATATACCTAGGAAAATACTGTGAAGCGAACCGGCACTTCAGGATTATCATATAATTATGTCGTATCCGATACGATACCAGGACTTTATTCGAATCGCAAGAATGTATTTACCACTCGTATTTATTTGTATCGGAACGTCCTGCCGGCCTTACCGGCCTGCATGCAGGAGGGTGAATTGGCCACATTAATGGCTGAAGCTATCTGAAGTAACTTTTGACAGTTAACAAAAAACGTGGTGTTGGACCCCAGCTATAGCCTGCATGTTTCGTAGGTACCAGCCACTGGCAACTAAACTATGCTTTTATGCCAGCTGCAGGAATGTGTATCACGGGTTTCACTGCATCGCTTCCTTTCGTTAAACCGTCATCATCTTTATCATCAGCCTGGAGATATTCATTGCTGGAAATTGGCCTCTCCCAAAGAGTGCCTCAATGAATAGTCTTGACTATTCTATATCCACTAACTTCCCGCAACCTTCACAATGTCGTCGGTCCATCGGGAGGCCTTCCTACACTGCATCGTCCGGTGTAGTGTGATAAGACTCAAAATCGCTAACCCCTTAAAGTTAAACTTGAAATGACCTTTATTCTGTGGATATAAGAATCGTTTTCAAAATAATTTTTGGATTTTATTAGAAGAGAAGTGTAGCCGTCAAAAGTGCCTTTTAATATTGGATTCACTTGTAGGCTTTCCCTTTGTAGTTTGTTTGTAGGCAAATATTGTCACCACAAGTATCTGAATTCTATGGAATGGTGCCACGGACACGGAGGTTACACACCTGTGCCCATACCAATATTTATTTTTCATCTTTGTCCTCCTGTAGGTATAGAGATGAAAGAAAATAAGAACAGACAATAAAGCTATGCTCAGACTTTCACTGTACGAAAAAATCCGGACGAATGAGGAAATCTTTAGAAAAATCAAGGTCACCGACATAGCTCTCAGAATAAGCAAGTTGAAGTGGCATTGGGCAGGGCATAGAGCTCGCAAAATCGTCAACCGTTGGGAAATAAAGGTCATCGAAGTACGACCACGAAGTGGTCGACGTAGTGCTAGAAGGTTCCCCACCCGATGGACCGACGACATTGTTAAAGTCGCGGGAAGTTGGTGGATGAAAAGGCTCAACCGTTCGTCATGGAACTCTTTGGGGGAGGCCATGTCCAGCAGTGGACTTTTACAGGCTGATGATGATGATGAAACCCTTAGCATGGAAGGCCTCTTACTCGGTAGACTGACGACATTGGGAATGCTGCGGGAAGTCAGTGGATGGAATTGGCTCAAGACCGTTCATTGTAACACTGTTTGGAGGAGGTCTATGTCCAGCAATGGAATTTTTGAGGCGATGTTAATGATTTTACAGTCAGCTAAAAAGTAGAAAAATAGTTAAACTTTATCATCATTTTCTAAATGACCTATTCTAGCTATAGCTGCCGATTTTTCTCGCCCGGCCACACCGTGACTTGTTCTTGCCTATATTACTTATTTGAAAAACAGAACCATGTAATGCTCTTTTATGTAACGGACTTGGTGTGGTTTAGATAACCACAAAAGTGTGTAAATATTCAGCCAACAAACCTTACATTCTCAGAAGGTAGCCGTGGACAAACTACTGGCAGATCCTTTGATGTCCGACAAGCACCTTTTAATAATAACTCTGACTAAAGCCTCAGTATTAAAAATAAAGACGGTCAAGTGCGAGAACTCGCCCTCATGCTTCCGTACCATTCGTCGCAGGTTCGAATCTCGGTCGTACACCAATGAATTTACCAGTCAGAAAATCCGTACACGTGGTCAGAAAATCAAAATTCCAAGTGTAGGAATTGACAAACTTATATTTGCGGTTGCTCACGTAGTCATTGTATGACATTGACCGCAAATATAACTTTTCCCTTTAACTGTGTCACAAAAGCTCCTAGCATTCCATATTTTAGAATTGTGAGGTAACTGGAAGTACCCTAGAGGTTTTTGATTTTTGCCATTTCCATACCATTTCCATTGATTTTTATACAGCACCATAAGCCCACGGACTTTAATAGTTGGCATAAATTTAAAAGAAAAAGGGTATTGACAGACGGACAGACAGACAGACAGACTGACGGACAACAAAGTGATCCTATAAGGGTTCCGTTTTTCTACTAAAAATAACATTCACGTACATTAACGTTCATCCTACACCGTACTCATTATATAATGGTGCTAAATAATTCACATTAATGGTAATTCACTTGAGCTAAAATTTAGTCATCATCAGCCTGTAGACGTCCACAATAAGTATCTGATTACCAGTGTACGAGCTGTACATTCAACTCATACATTTTCATATTATTAGAATAGTTTCAGCATAGCTTGCATTGCCACAGTTGCAATAATCTTGACTAATTGCTGCAAGTAATAAATCAGTGTACGTTTAACACTCGACGGGTTCGGCTATTTTACTCAATTCGGAGTCACCACCCCTAGCGGCTATCCCATAGCAGTTTTAACCCAGCTCTAATTATTTTTTGGTCCATACCCAAATATTTGGTCCTTCGAGCCGGATCTAGAAGGATTTAAGAGGTTTTTGAATAAATTCATTGCAATATTTAAATTAAAACAATACCTGCTCATTTATAATCTAAAATCCAGTGTATTAAATAATCCGAGATAGGTAAGTTCATAAAATTTCGATGGATAAAATACAAATAGATACCGCTTAAAGACATACATCCCTCCAAAAACATTAATAACAATAATAAGCCTTATTCCTAAGTGAAAGACGGCAACGAAAGATTTCAGTTGTGGTTCATTGTACTGTCTCTTGAACAGTGTACACAAATCTATTTAAATTCAATCTTCAGTAAGTTAAGTTTCAAAGTTTAAACAATTATAAAGTTTTGAGTATCAGAGGAATCAAGATTAGGTTAATGATTTTGTCTAGGCCATTGGTGATATTATAACATAGATATACATATATTAGACTATAAAAAAAAGCTTTCAGTACAAATTAAGCATGATTACGACCTAGGTTGTTTTAAATGTTTAACAGTGAGTACTCGTTTATTACGAGAATAATAAAAATACCCTTCTGGGTCTGTTCATCCTGCTGAATATTCGAGTTGGATTTAATCTCTGTGATTACGAATATGCCTAACAGAGGTCAACGGTTGGGTTCTCTACCCTAATTTATACCGGTACCGTTGTTAACAATATTTTCATTGTAAGCAATAGGATTGTGCGTGTTGTTTTAATTTTGTTCAATTTTGGTTCGACTAGAGCTGGCTCACAGTTGCCTGTGTTTTCTATTTCTGAATTTACTAGAAAAGGTTCACACGGTTTCCGTTTATTTGGCCTTTTTATTTAACCGACGGACGAATTCATTCAACTTTTGTTTCATTTTGTTTTCATTCAACTTTTGCTTTTGATAAAATTTGAATGAATTCATTAGTGAACCGATACAGTAATAATGGATTATTTCATACGGCATCTTTCACACGGATCGGAAATTTCGGAATGAAAAAAATGAAACGTCAGAACGTAGAGTGAATCAGTAAACGTTTGGTTATCGTCTCACTCGATCCTCCTTGATGAAGTGAAGCTTACTTCAAACGTCTCATTTTAATGTTATACGGAGGCAAACAGGTTTACGGCCCTCCTGATGGTAAGTGGTTACCGTCGCCTATTGACATCAGTAACACCTGGAGCATTGCTAATGCGTTGACGGCCGAACTCCTCTCCCCTAAAGAGCTCTGGCAACCTTACTCACCGCAGAAACACAACACTATTTGAAACAAATAATGTTATTTGGCTGCGATCTTCTATAAGGTGGAGGTACCTCTCCAGGCGGGCTGCTCCAATTTAGAGCGAGAAAATCTCGTTGTGCTCTACCTCCTCCAAAAAACCTCGTGCGATCAATTTCTTTGAATATTGTTTTTATTTATTGATTTTTTTATTTTGATAGTGATAATCCCTAAAATTTAATGCCGATTTCTGAATGAAATGATTTCGAATGGAAAACCCATTGGTGCAATAACGCGAATTCAATCCCGCGATCTGTTGATCGAAAGGGGGGCCACTATTAACAAGAATTTAAAAGCATTTTTTTACAATTCTCGATGCCCCATCTCCCCACTTTCCCCACATCGCTAATAAACTAAAGTTTTCAAAAGGTCTTTGGTCAAAAGTCCTTGTGAAAATTATAGGGTTCCTAAGAATGTTCCAGTCCCTTTTAGAATTTCAATCAAAAGTTACAAAAGGCACTCTATGTACACAGCAGGGGATATCCTCCCCGCTAAGCCGAGGCAGCTACAAAGACTGGAAGAAGTAGGAAACGAGATAACACCGGCCTTACATAATTAATGTTCTCTATTCAACAAATTCAGGCGTCACTAAATAACCTTGTCTATTTAGGTACAGTTATGAATTTTAGCTAGATTTTGGCTGATCAAAATAGTTAGAGATAGTGCTTTTCTACTTCAGCTTTTTTACTAGCGACTTTTTTGAAAAAGCAGACCGAGGTGGCTTTTTTTAGCGCGGAGCAGTAGCTGCGTAGCTGAAGCGCATATCCTACTAATATTATAAATGCGAAAGTTTGTGAGGATGTTTGGATGTTTGTATGTTTAGATGTTTGTGGTTCAATCAGGTCGGATGTCCGACATCAGATCAGGTCATGTGGCAGGGACACAGCACTATTTGAAACAAATAATGTTATTTGGCTGCGAGCTTCTGTAAGGTACCCCAGGCGGGCTGCTCCAATTCAGAACGAGAAAATCTCGCTGTGCCCTACCTCCTCCTAAAAAATGCTCTATCAAATATACAAACACAATGCCGATTCGTCCAAGTTGTTTGGGAGTTCTTCTCTCGCTTCGCTCCCTCGATCAGCCGTGTGATAAATGAAAGAACTGACACCTCAACAGATGAGGTCTTTCTGAAGAAGTAACTGTAATACATTTCTTTATATTTTCCTGTCAAGCAACCATGTCCAATGATGACTTTTTTTTTGTGCGGGAAAGTTTGCGAGTGGTGAGCACGCATTGGGAAGCTGCTGGGAATTGGGAAACACATTGGGCGCTCTGGGAATCTATGGGAGAGTCTAAATTCTTATTTTTATGATTTTTTTTCAGACGGGTTTTTAAGCTGTTGGTCTCGTACGACCTATGTAGCGAAAACGGACAATGAACCCCCTTATTCACAATCACTTACTAACTTTATCGGCTCGGTTTATCCGCCTCTTTGCGATTATATAGAAGAGCGTTATTGTTCATTAGTGGACTTAATATACGTGGAGTAAAGTATACTGATTGAAAAATTACCCTTAAATATAACCCTTTTCGGGTAACGATACTAGTTCCGGAACACGAACGTTATAGAACACAAATATTCGAGTGGGGTTCAAAGTGCGCCAAAAGGAGTACCTGCCAGTTGGAACAAAACCACTGAAAATACAAAAGGAACTCTTTGAAGTATTTACACAGAATTTTTATCACAGGCTGTGATGAATTAGCTAGGTTATTCTAGAAGTGTTTATTAACTTTTACTTTTGACTTATTAATTTCTTTTTGTTGATATAATAGGCCCTCGGTATACTAGTTACGAAACACGTTGTATAATCATTCCTTTTCGAGGACACCTATAAATAAATAATAAATAAAAACACCCAATAGTCACATAGTCATACATAGTCCTGACCCCACACTAGGATTCACTGTGTCGTGGGTATCAGAAACTACGAGTACCATGGTACCATAACACCCAGACCCGGAACAAATATTTGCAGATCATGCAAACATTTTTCATGCAAACGTCTCAGATGGGCTATCGCCGCGTTATTTGGTAGTGAGAGATTGTGGTCGGTCAAGAAAACATTATAGGGTGAGAGCACTGGTGGAGTGGTGATAGTGTCTTTCTGTTTACTGGTTTGGGCTTCGAATCCCGGTCGTGCGCCAATCGATTTTAATTTCCATGTGCCCACTCCATGTGGGCACTCGCTCGCTACGCCACCGAGGTACTGCACTTAATTTTGAACCAGCAGGGAAATGGTAACTAGTGTTCACAGCCGTGTTGCTTCAAAAGAAAAAGAATGACGTCTATTATAATCCCCAAGTATGACCCTTCATGTCCTACGCAAGAATAAAGTAACATAGCTATGTTTGCAGTCACTGTGCATAGTAGGTTTTTTTCTGATCTGGACCTAACTCATACGCTACTAGGCGTTAAAACAAAATGAATTCCACTTAGAAACTTCACCGTTTCAGTTAACCTTTCTTTTTGACTAGGCAAAAGGAAAACGCCGAGTGAGCTGTAACACCGTAGCTTTGTCGTGCGTGATCCGGGTGACCAAAAGTTTCGTGAAAATTCGGTAAAATCCCATTAAAGACTGGTTTTATCGTAATGATCGTAGACGTGGCACTGGGCAGGCTATATAGCTCGCAGAACCGTCAATCATTGTGGAATGAAGGTTCTCGCATGGCGACCACGAACCGGACGACGCAGGGTTGGATGGCCCCCCCAATAGACCGACTACATTATGAAGGGTGAGGGAAGTCAGTGAATGGAATGGAAGGCTCAAGACTGTTCATCGTGGCACTCTTTGGCCTATGTTTAGCAGTGGACATCAGGCTTGCTTTTCGAAGCAAAATCACGATAAGGTTGGAATGTTTACAACAGTAAGCCCCTTGGACTGTCTGGAATCATAACGTGTGGTCACGTTACTCATGTCGGAACACCTACTACGCTAGGACTTATCTTTTTGGCACGAACACTACGGGCTAGTTGAATTTATACTTCGTGATTTCAACTTTGTTTTGGAGAGTTCGTGGTGTAGCTTGCCTGAACAACTGATTTTACACGGTCGATATTTGGATGGGGAAATTTGATTGGCAACTATGACAATAAAAAATTGATAAAAAATCGATTATACCCCTGAACGCCCTGAACAGAAAGGGCTCTACAAATTTAACTAAAATTATTCCTCAACTTTTCTATCTCAGGCTCTTTCAATCTTCCTCTGATGTACTCATTCCTTATTTTGTCCATTCTTGTCACTCCACACATCCATCTCAACATTCGCATCTCCGCCGCATGCGCTCTTCTTTCATCCGTCCGTTTGGTAGCCCAACACTCAGACCCATACATTGCGGCTGTTCTTATGATTATCTTGTAAACTTTCCCCTTAAGCTTGAGGGGCATTTTTGAACACTCCGGTTAAATCTACTCCTTGCTTATCCGGTTAAATTGGGCTAGTAAGCTCAATAGAAACATTTTTTTTATAGGTTCTAAATATTTTATTTTATCGTACCTAGTATTTTTTCAGGTGAAGAGGACGTCTAGTTGTTATTCTTTGGTTCAAAAATTACGATCATAAAATAAATAAATAAAAAAATAAAAGGGCATTTATTCACCAAGAATCCTACACACAGCTATAAAAATACAATTGGTAATTTACATGTTTTGGTATGTATGTAGGTAGACAGGTGAAATGGTCGAGGGCTCAGCTACGCTGCTTTTCAGCCTCGCCATAAAATGTCTGCTGTCGTCACAGCAGGTTTGATCCTCGGAAGCCATCAGCCGCTATCAGGCGATGAAGAGAAGGGCACAGATCATTATTATAACCTATGTAAGTAGGTAGGTAAGTATGGTATAACATCGAGCTAGCAGCAAATGGCATCCGACATCCAGGATAAAATAAATTTGTGTGAAACTATAGTACAATATTAGGTATAACGCAGCTAGGCATACTGTTCCACCGATACATGCTTGCCGAGCAGAAGCGGCAGAAGCCAACCGCTCAGTCACGCAAAACATTTTCAATCATAGTATAGTATCATTGATCCTTCTCAAATGTATTCAAATTAACATACAATATTTATACTGGGTTTATGAAAAACCCATGGATGTTTTTCATTCTTTTGCTATTATATTCGTACCGTAACCTTTTTGCCTGCCCATAGTAATGTGTAGATGTTATCAGATAAGTACCTATTTTTTGAAATATTGACATTAACTATACTGTATTTACATTCCAAGGTTCCATTATTGATATTTACAGTTTATTCGAACCAACATACATTAAATTATACAACGTGATTCATAAAATGTATACCACCCCGAAAGGTGGTTATTCTATCAACAAAAAGAAATAATATTAGCGAAAAAAAAACAATATTTTCATTATTTTTTTTACAAACTTTTTCAAATTAGCTGATTTGGTATTTTTATCATTTTTAGAACTATTATCTAAACGTACAAGTTCGGCATCAAGATTGCTACCTTTTTTGATCCCAAAACAGCAGATTTTTCAGAAACAGCTGAGTTTTTTCAATGGCGAATTTCCAAAAGTCGTAGAACAAACTTTATCGCCGATTTGGTGTAGAATAAGCCCCTTTCGGTATGATCACCTCATTATGAATCACCTTGTATTGTTTAAAAATGTATGAAATACGACCATTCCTAGACCTGACCATTTTGCTTATGAACAAACTGAAATAACTTATCATTATCATTATACAGAGCGAGCCGGCGAATTTTAATGAATCGTTTCTTTTCTGTGGAAATGCAACGCATTTATGGAATTCAAGCTAAGGCTTCATTTACGTAGAAAGAATTATAATCCGTTTTAAACGGTGGTGAACTGATGAATTGGTCGATAGATAGTTGAAGAATAGGCTAGCTATCCGCGGATGTCGTAAGAGGCGACTAAGGGAAAAAAGCTAGGGGATGGGCAGCAGCGTCCTTCATTTTAACAACGATAGTTCTAACGCAGCGTGGTGAGTATGGGCAAATCCCCCCACATGATAAAGAATTCGCTCTGTCTGTGGAGGCCATGTTCCGCAGTGGACGTCGTACGGCTGAAATGATAATAATGATGAAGCCTAAGATTTTCCTAATTAAAATACGTACCTATCACCATTTGTAATATTTCCGTTCACTACTATCTTAGCAAAACCGAAAAGATTTATCTTGAAAGTTTTGCGACAGTCCAGAATTTAATTTTCAAAACAAAACCTAAACATCCCGACCCAACACAAATGTTGAAAGTAATTTATCTGAAAGTTTATTTTGTATCTAGTTAACTGTTTACGACATTGATTGAAAAGTTTGTTTATTTTCTGTAAAAAGGTGTTTGTAATACTATTATTAATATATTGAATCATGAAAACGATGCAAAGCCCTTGAATGCCAGAGTCAATTTTAGTTCCTTAATTATAGCAAAGCCAAAATGCTATCTTCAGAACTGTATCTAAATCTCTATTAGATACTATTAGATGTGCAGACGTCAGTCAAAATGACTGACCAAATTCAAATTCAATACAAATTCAAGAGGTGTTTATTTCAATAATTATATTGCCAAGCCGTGTTTGCTGCCTGATTCTTCTAGACTTGGTCACGAGTAGCTTCGACGTTTCAAAGTGATCCTAGTGATTACTAGAAGTCTAGAGTAGAATGTGAAGTCTAGAATAATCATATATATTTGACCTCATACCCGCATCGAGGTTCTACCATCGGACCTCGCGTCACCGGAATAAGGCTCATCCACATCTCATCGACACGTGGGTATCTCGAACCACTCACCACTTTATGCATATATGTATATATATATATATAGTTAACTATATATTTTATACAGGTAGGTATTTATTGTAGTAGTATTATAATGTATGTATGTTTATCTTCATTTTAGGTGTTTTATAGGTAATAGTATTTTTGTAATTAATGTTATTTACTATTAACCATATTTGTTTAGGTACACGAACCTCCCTCTATAATCACTTCTCTCTAGCCTCAAAGGTTTGCTGGAAGAAAACTCTTTTTAGGGTTAAGCTCGCCTTTGTACATACCTTTCTTTTTTATTGCTGTAATCTGTGTTTTCTTGTGTACAATAAAGAATAAAGAATGAACTTCCTTCCGAGGTTTTCCCGCTAACCTACATTAAGAGCTTTAAGAAAAATACAAAAACATTTCTCCAGGGCAGGCAACGCATTAGCAATGCTCCAGGTGTTGCAGTTGTCAATAGGCGACGGTGACCGCTTACCATCAGGTGGGCCGGCCGTAAGACTGTTTGCCTCGGTACAACATTAAAAAAAAAATCAGGCGCGGTTTGGCAATAAAAACTTTGTAAACCTGTTTCCTATGTACGTAAAGTAAAGTATACCCTGAGTAGCGCGCCATCCGCGCCCGCTAATGGCACCGTAACGGTATGATGAGTAGATGGACCATAAAATGTTAAAGAGAAAGTAAAAATATTTTTTTAGTTTTGTGAGATGAAATGGTGTAAGCAGAAATAATCTCCTGGTTTCAGATAATTTATTCTCATTAAGAAATACCTATACATATTTCACTTACATGAGAGCTGTAACATAAAGTAGTAGTGTACGTAAAAGTGGGTAACTGATAATATTATAGTTTTATTCAATAAAAAAGTAACAAGTAAAACAATGTGTAAAAATGCGGATAGATTTCTTGATAGGTTGGAATGATCTGCCTGCGTCTGTTTTCCGGAAAGTACAATCTGGGAGTCTTCAAATCTAGGGTCAATAAGTTCTATCTGGGAAAGCGTGCTCCATCTTAGGCCACATCTCACTTGCAAAAGTGAGATGGTGGCCAAACGCTTAGCCATTATCAATAAAGAAACAGGCTGCCTCGTTCGTTCGCTTAGTCACACGAATTTTAGCTCCATGCATGATAAACACCTTCAAGGATCTGCAGGCGCGTTCTGTAGACATTCTGTAGAATCTAGAAGAACGGAATCTTCGGAGACTTTCAAATTTTGTATTCTGTAGAACTCGAAAACACCTGTGGAGCATCACTCAATTCAATTCAATTTTATTCCATAAAGGTACAGACGTTGGTACACTTGGAAATGTCAAAGTTTACAATAAGTTAAAAAATACACTTTAAAAAGTAAAGTACACAGTACTACCTACGGTACAAAATTAAAAAAAATAAAAATAACCTTTCTTTATAATGTTACAAATGTACCTATCAGCAAAAGCTTCGTCAAGAGTGTAGACAGGCCTCATAGCTCAGTTGGTAGTAGCTCTGCCTTCTGCGCTAGAGGTCGCGGGTTCAATCCCCGCACTGGACAAACATTTGCTCGATAAACACTGATGTTTGTTCTGTATCTGGGTGTTAAATATTTATCTATTATATATATATATCAGTCTCTGGTACCCATAGTACAGGCTATGCCTAGTTTGGGATCAGTTGAACGTGTGTAATATGTCCGGAATATTTATTTATTTTATAGTATGACTTGTCAATTAATAATCTTTTTATTTTGTTAGCGAATTCTATATCATTTGTGTTTCGAAGTTCATTCGGGAGTTAATTAAATAGTCTGCTTAAACATAAGAAACTTTCATCTACTTTAGCAAGACTATGAACAGGATTTGATATAATGATTTTTATTTCTAGTGTCATACATGTGAGACCGTGGTGGCCCCGGCTGAAGAATAGGCCCCTCCATATCTACCTATCCGCGGATGTTGTAAGAGGCGACTAAGGGACAAAAGCTAGGGGATGGGCGGCAGCGTCTCCTATTTCGTCTCCATGTTCAGCAGTGGACGTCGTACGGCTGAAACGATGATGACGATGACATGTGAGAGTCACCATTCAATTTAAACTTACGTGACTTTGAAAGTGAGTTCTGTCTCTGTAAGATAGTAATTTTGTGACAGTAGCCACAGTAGCCAAAACTAAGAAATTGAATTGAAGATAGTAAATGAAAACTTACGTCAGATATTTCATTCACTGTTTGACAGCACTAGTAAATCGCACATACATTTTCGGAATGGAAAATCCATGGGTGCACGACTGGGATTCGAACCCACGACCTGTGGTTCGGAAGGCCAGGCCACAGAATACTCCACTCGTGCCATATGTGACCCAGCTTCATTTAGCCGTTACGCATAAAATATTTACGTCACTTTGAACGGAACTAGTCATCAGAGTAGTGAGTCCGCATTTAAATGAGCCGTCTCACTATTCACCGTTGAGTGGTGAAAAGTGAATAGCTTGCCAGTTTTTCCAGCGCGCTATACTTGACACCATACAAAAACGCTAAGCTTTTCACCACTCACCGGTGATAAGTGAGTAACTCACGAACATTAAAAACTCGGCTTCAGTCGTTACGGCAGAATGAGAATGGTTTCCTCTAGGCTTCTACCACTACTCTAGTTTCACAAAGCATGCTTTAGCCAGTAAATTTACGTGTATACTTAGCGGACTATCTTGAAACTTAAGTGGCTATATTCTAGCGACTAAATGTAAGTCCCCAAGTAAAAATATATTTCACCGTCCCCTATCTTGTAATTGAATAGGTTAAAACTTGGATTACATGTGTCCTTTGGGACACACTGCCGTAAAATCTGTGTTACATAAAGTCCATCATTTTGTTTTATTCATATATCACACGTTGAACACGTTCTATTCTTGTGGTAGTTTTGTATCATCACCTTATCATTAGGTACCGACATACCTCCTGTTTGTGAAGCTCCAATTTTATCTACGGGAATGACGATAAATTCGAAAAATAGATCCTACGTACCAGTTAAAACTAAAATGTTTTTCAAACTATATTTAAGTAGGTATTAAATGAGGAACCGTAGTGTTAGCTTTTTTTGGTAGTTTTTTTAGTGAAGGCTTTTGATGTTACGGGATTAAGCACCATCTTGTCAGAGGTTCAGATGTTTAGAATGTACAATTTACCTACCCTTAAACATAGAACAGGTACCTAATGTTAGTTTCAGAATCATGAGTAGCGTGCGTATAATGATGTTGTACATATTATGACAGTGGGAATAGGAAGTACATATACAAAAATAAAGCAAAAAAAAAATCGGTGTCGAGGTGCATGAGTGAGCCAAAAAGGGTCCCATCTCAGCTTTAATGCCACGCACGAAGGGTAGCGGCGCTTGTTTTCAGATGACAAAATATTTGTACAAATGTTCGACAAGCTTAATGGCCCGTGTGTCAGAGCTATCCTACTGGTCCGCTTGGACCCCACAACCCTAAGCAGAGCCATTAAGATAACAGCGGTCTCCGTGCGATACGCACTATAATGTGCTCCTAAGTGATTGTGGATGCCATACAGTGGGCCGAGATGGCCCCGTGTTAAACTTCTGATGGGTTTCGACATGGGCAGTTTCGGGAAACGTTACGATAGGTAGATGGTGGGAACAAATTGTGGTGGAAAGGCAAAACACCTAAGTAGGCACCCTCGGTAATGGCTATGCCAGTCATCGGAGGCCTCCGGGTCTATTGACTCCGTCAAAAAGATTATTAAGTATACACTAATATTATTAATGCCAATGTAGCTTGGTCTCTTAATTTGTCTATGTGTAAAGTTTTCACGAGTAAACAGCAGAATCGATCTTGATCAAATTTGGTATGGAGATAGCTTGAACTCTAAGGAATGGCATTGGGTACTTATTATTCGGGGACCGCGTGCGCGAAAGCCAACGGCAGCCGCTAGTCTTAATTAAAAGTAAATTAGCCAAGTGCAAGTTAAGGCACATTCACACGTAATTAGAATTAGAATTAGAATTATTTATTTCAGTTAAAACAGCAAGCTTACAGTATATACCAAAGTGCCTACTGTCTAAAATTAAAACTTAAAAATACTCTTAGCGAATTAAATATAGTACAAATTTTATCATTAAAGATGTCGACATATTGGACCTCGTGTACATAGGCATTTAAAAGAGTGAGAGCTCTTAGCGTTGGCGCATTATGAGCGTGACGAGTTCGCGGTGTGTGGCAGGCGAACAGTTGATGTCGACGGCGGCCACAGCGCACGTAATTGTCAGGCACACATAGTGGCATCATGCTCAAAGCGGTCGGATTATTCACTTTGTTTCGCAGAATAAGACAATAGTGTATAGCTAGCTGTAATTTTCTCCTTAGTTCCAGCGTATCCAGGCCGATCATACCCGTTACAAATAGAGAAGGGAAAAGGTACGGGTAGTATCCGTACATTCTTTTATACACGTATCTGGCAAATTTACGCTGGAGTCTTTCGATCAACACCGTGTACTTAGCCTCTCGCGGATCCCAGCCTATTGCGCTAAACTCTAGTTTGCTTCTAACGAAAGCATTGTAGAGCATAATCGCAACTCCTACGTCCTTAAACTGAGATGCGGTTCTCATTATAAAGCCTAGAGTTTTGTTAGCTTTTTTACACATTGAGGTAATGTGATCGCGGAAGTTCAAATGGCTGTCCTCAATAAGGCCCAGATCCCGTATCACATTAACCCTCTCTAACGTCTCACCCGCCAAGGAGTACGATACAATTTTCGGGCGCTGTAACCTGGTGAAAGTTATTGATTTGCACTTTGCCACATTGAATGCAAGTCTATTAGACTGACTCCAACGCTCCAACGAATCGATATCCTGCTGCAGTGCTATGCAATCTGAGTCATGACAAACAGACTGATACACTTTTAAGTCATCGGCGAACATTAAGCATTGAGCTGTATTTAGGACCTTAGGAAGGTCATTTATCATAGCTAAAAAGAGAGTTGGCCCCAAAGTGCTACCCTGACTGACACCTGACCTAGTATAATATTCCTCCGATCTGAAACTTTTAAGCTGTACATACTGCCTTCGCTCGCATAAATAGTTAGCAAAAAACCTTAGTAGTCTAGGTGAGATTCCTAGCGATGAGAGCTTTACTAATAACCGGTCATTATCTACCACATCAAACGCCCTCCTAAAGTCGAGGAAAATTGCATCGACCTGTCGGCCAGCGTCCATTTGTGCCGCTACGTAATCCACAAAGGTGGTGTGATTTGTGGTTGTAGAACGGGCTACCCGGAAACCGTGCTGAGAATCATCCAAAATTCCATCCATTTGACGAGTTAAGTGCGAATTTAAAATTGATTCAAACACTTTACCAAAGACAGCTAATATAGCTATTGGCCTAAACGTAGTGACGTCTGTCGATTTAGTTTTTGGTACTGGCGTTACTCTAGAAACTTTCCACGTAGCAGGATAGCGGCACGTACGTAGAGAAAGGTTGAACAGGTACAAGAGTGGCTCCTCGAGGGCAAATAAACAGTCCTTAACTATGAAAGGAGGTATGGCATCCGGACCAGCAGCGGAAGAAGGTCTTAGACGACGAACGGCACGACGTATATCTTTCTCCGAAACGTAATCTATACTCACTAACCGCGCATCGCCAGCTCCAGCTTGTTCCTCAGCTGCCCCGGCGTCCAATATGGGAATGTCATCGAGGAGTACAGAACCAAAGTATTCAGCAAAAGCAGTAGCTGCCTCCTGACCCATTACTGTTTTCCCGTCAGCCAAATAATTTTTCGACTGATTCCTGTCGCTTCGTCTACTTCTCACATATCTCCAAAAATGCGCTGGGTCACGACCGATAGTAGACCCTACTGTTGTCATATAAGAGCGATACACATCGTCTACCAATTCCTTTATATGACTCCTGTAGTACCTAAACACCTCTTGGTTAAATTGAAGACCTAATTCTTTAAATTTTCGTAGATGAAAATGTTTTATTTTTAATTTAGCTATTATTTCCGGCGTAAACCATGGCGGATATTGACGGTTTTGTATCGACATACGAGTTTTCCTAGCCGGCACATGCTTTTGGACAGCTTCATACAACTTTTCATAAAACATGTTCGTTGCCGAGTCAACATCATGTTGAGCCAACACAACAGACCAGTCAATGGAAAAAATGCTTGAGTACAACGCATCGTAATCTGCTTGACGGAAATTCCAATCATGGGCAGAGGATTGACCAGATACTGGTACCGGATTTAGACTAATACGCGCTCCGCGAGGTATTGTTAGCGTTATTTCGAGCAGCGGGTGGTACCCCTCAGCTTTCACCAATGGTTGCACATCGCCAGAGACTGTTACACTAGCAGACTTTAATCCAGCAGTTAACACGAGGTCCAACAAACGATTATCGCAATTTAATATATTATTATGCTGATGAATGATCGTAGTATGTACGATCACACGTAGATGTTTTTTTACGGCGCGACATCGCATATGAGTCGCACTCTCCACTGGGAGTTAACACAATTTGAAAATTGACTACTCCAATAATGTTCATATTACTATCGATTTAAAGTAACCGCGCTCGCATCATACATGCTCTGCATCCACTTAGAAGTCGTGTCGCTATCGCTCAGTGCTCGAATCGCAATTGCGCAGAGCCCGCTCAGTCTCCAGCCCTTCCCATCTGCGACGGACTAGCTAAAGTATCAATACTTGCAGTGGTCTGCGAATGGACGCGACACGAGCGATAATCGCGCGCAACGCACACGTCATAAGTAACTTACCAATGACGTCGACGTCATCGGTAAGTTGCGTGCGCGAAACGCACTTGGTATGCAGGCCATACACAGGGCAGAACCCAATACGTTGGAGATTATAGGTTCCTGAATAGCGTCCACGAACTGAACACCGCGATTTACGATGACCCTCTACCGTCTACCCTATAACATTATGAAGGCTGCGGTATGTCGGTGAACAGAAACATCTCATCGTGGCATTCATTGTAGGAGGCCATTAGCGGACTTCTTCAGACTGATGACAGTGATGATGTAAAAACAATGATAGTTGAGCTGTATAGTTTCTGCTGTAACTAAAATTGCTAGAGATTTGTTGATAGAAAGATTGTTTTTGGCACGTTGTCATGAACCGATGAGTTATTGCCGACACGGGTTTGGCTTTCATAATAATTTATGGTATGCACCGTCTCTGCAGAATATGTATCTACCGGTTTCACATCATCACTTCGTTAAGAAATGTTCACCGCCTAATAACGGCCGCTAGTAACAGTCGCACGGATTTCGGTACCTAGAAAACCTAGTAGATAGATTAAACAATCTTTATTGCACAGGTACAAGTATGTATAAGGTTTATTGACAAGTACATAAGATAGAGACTAGACTTTTACTATCGTATCGTATGCGATACGATAATAAATGTCAAATATTAACCAATGACATCGGCGATACTAGTAATATTTCAATTTTGATTGGCATTTGCTATCGTATTGTACCTAGTCATGTTCAAACGGCTTGCGATATATGATCTAAAATGTTCAAAATTTAAGTCAAAACGATTCTAACGTGTCTATAGGTAGTCAATTTTGAGTTACACATTAGAGAAGGTTGGCCTAGATAGGTACTGCAGTAATTGCAGAAAGCGGTACAAACGAGCGGGGTTTATTGCCAACCCTGGTATTCTTAGTCGTGCCTACAAGCATTTTTGAGGATCACTCATCAAAGTTAGGTAGAGCACAGCGAGATTTTCTTGCTCTGAATTGGAGCAGCCCGCCTGAGAGGTACCTTCACCTTACAAAAGATCACAGCCAAATAACTGTTTGTTTCAAATAGTGTTGTGTTCCTGCGGTCAGTAAGGTTACCAGAGCTCTTTAGAGGATTCGGGCCTCGGGGTGGGCGACGCGTGCGCTATGCCTCTAGTATTGCAAGAGTTCATAAGCTACGGTAAACAATTAACAACAGATGAGACGCTTGTGGGTAAGCTTGTCTGCTACTTGAGATGAATAAAAAAAAAATAAACTAATTTTAGATGTCATATCGCACTCCGTTTGAACAATGCTTAAAACGCTATTGTGAATTATCGTGATCGAGCCACTAATGTTTTTATCGACTCAAAGCCAGGTAATCTGATAAAAGGGGATTTTTAAAAAGCCGCTGTTTGAAAAATATGTTTTTCAACAATAACCGGCTTCCACTGCGCTTTAGGCTAAAGCGCAGATAACATAATACTATGGAAGGTAAAATGCATGGTAGGCATTGGTTTCACCACTTTTGCATTAACAAAACACAAATAATAAATTATACTTTGACTTACTTTGACTTTGACAAAAACAAAAAACCAAACAAAGTATAATGCATCGTAAGGTTGTCTGGAAGAGATCGCTTTGAGTGATAAGACAGTTTTTGCTCTTATTCGGTATACGATTAAGAATTTTCATACATTCATATTACGTAAAAGTGGTGGCACGTCGATCTATGCTTTTAATCTTTAAAACATTCCGCAGAGATAGGTACAGAAAAATTCATAAATCTGAAACGGTCCATAGAATTTTAATGTTAGCTATAGGTAGGTAGGTATTTGCTAGATATAACCAACCTTGTAGAGGAAACAAGGAATAATGGTGCATGTACTTCAATAAATAACGTAGTGGAAGCAATAGCCTGACAGCAGTAGTAACACACATAGATCTTCTGGTTTGTTTGACAATAAATTATCAACATCAACGTAGATACTGATTTGGAAATTATTGTTCGCTGCTTAAATACTAAACAACAGCATCTCAAAAATCATGAAAATCGATTTTATTGTAAAAACGGGAATAAATATGCTTATTTTATGATATGAGAAAAAGACACCCATCAATTTAGCACTACAAACACCCAAGAGGCCCAATTGTCCGTTTTGAATTTAAGCACTTTGGCGTCAAACTTAAATTCTAAACGGCAGAAATAAGAGTTGCGTCTTGTTTGTTGGCGGAAGCGCACGTTATTTATATTCGAAAGGGTCGTAAGCCAAAAAAGTCACTGTGTTTTATATTCAAAAGTGCAGAATTTCGGAATGAGACTGTTTAGAATATAAATTATAGGCAATTACACTATCATTTATATTATATATATAGACGCTTAAATTACGCACCTGCTGATATAATATATATAGATATCGAAATAAGGATTTTCGAAAAAATTTAAAAAAACACGAAAAAAAAACTTTAAATTGCTCTATTGAAAAAAGTGGTTTGAGATGCTGCTGTTTAGTATTTAAGCAGCGAATATGATTCAACAACTCAGTTCGTGTGGATGAAACTTATTTGGAGCTTATGTATTCCATTTTCCTCATAATATACCTCTATAGTCGAGAAGAAAACCCATCGTCCACCGCTGTAGGTATGTATGTTTTGTACAGAATGTCAAAAAACCCTGTATCCATAAAGTTAAATTAAATTAACCTGTAGTTCGCTCCGAACTGAGATGTCGCGTTTTCAACCAAAAGTATATGCTTTGATGATCGATGTCGATGAGGCACGATGATCGAATTCACTTTGAAAATCGCATCTATAGCATGTTCTTACTAATATCCAATCTTACCTGAACTACAAAATCATTGAAACTTTACCAAATGGGAGCTCACGTAGTATTGGTTTTAAAATTTTACTATTTTCGTTGTAGGTATCTCAAAAAGCTGTTTTAGAATGTATGAACAAAGCTCATTCATATGCCACCCCACATTATGTATTTGTTTTCATTTTTTTAAACCCCCTTTTGAACCCTTTGGTTGATGTAACTCATATTCATACCAGTAAATTCTGATAGTACAAACTGTTGATCTATAATGCAATAAATTCTATGCAGATTAGACTGACAGTTCAAACATAAAGTTTGCTCTAACAAATTAACATACAACGCCAGAAACCCAAAAAAATAACTCTTTTTTGGCTTTCTGAGATTTTGCGCATTTTACCTAGAGCACTCTCTCTAGGTAAAATGCGGGTACAGTTATGCGCTAAAAACTTTTAGCCCTTTCACGTTAACACTGACATTGATATAGTAACTAATAGAAATACCCTGTAATGGACCAAACCTACATTACTGACCGTAACCATAGTAGAATTTAATAAGTCAGTGTTGCATCTTCATTCTTATCGCGTAATTATTATGTCATCTTCCAAAGATAATAATTACGCGCGACTATACGATCTAATTTAAATGAACTGGCAAGATCCACGGTCCGAACGGCAAAACTAACGGTTTGCTCATCACTATAAATTAGACCACAGCAAACCCTTGCGACTCTTGAGAGTCATAACTATTTTACTCAAGGACTGAGACGCGTTTTATCTTGGATTCACTGAACTTTACCTTTGGCAGCGCGTTGGACAATTTAAAACCTTATGTTGTAATATAAAGTGAATTATTTTTCGTTCCCGCGGTTAAGTTCAACTCAACTATTAGACAAATGTTGTTTGCGCTGCCAATGATTGTTTATAACATGGGTTATCCTATGGAAACCGAAATACGCCATCTAGCGGGCCGTTACGCCAAATCATTTCATCGACACGAAATCAGTGTAAGTAAACCCAGAAAGTTACTGCTTTCTCAAAACTGGCACTGGTAAAGTTTGCGCTACTGATTAATATTTCTATGGTCACAAGGATCGGAGGACAAAATTAAGAAAACGACCGATACAGAGACGTATTGCGGTGATCCATCTCGTTTCTTTCTTACACTAGAGAAACGAAAGCCTTGATTACTTATGTAGCGGCAACTGGTTGTATACCTATGAACGAAAAAATTCTCTAATGTGCATTACTCTCAATTATAAAAAATGTATAAGGTAAATTCTTCTTTTGACGACCTATTTTGGCATTCTTTAGTGGAGTTTATTTTTTACTCCTCTGTCCACACTGACACTAGATTTAACTTATTTTCTTTCATAAATAGTTTTTTTTAAATATCTTTGTCTTTTCTACATTGCGTTACCAATTCGTTGTCTATATTCGAGATCTTCTTCAGTGGTTGTCTGTATTGCGTGCAAAAAAAATTTACTGCCTGCCCAATTCCACTTCTACTAGCTTATTTCAGAATAAGCTATATAAAGCTCTCAGGAGCTATGTCGGTGACGGTTGGCGAGTGCAGATAAAGCTCTTGTTGTTGATAGGAAACGCTGCTGCCCATCCCCTAGATTTGTTTTCTTAGTCACCTCTTGGATGGAGCGAGAGGGTGCTACATTGGTGCCCACGAGGCGAGAGTCACCCCCCGGGGCGCCCGCGCCGCCGCTGGGCAGACGAGATTGTAGCTATTGCCGGAGTCTCATGGACGCGCCTAGCCAAGGACAGGCACAATTGGAACAAGATGGAGGAGGCCTTCGTCCAAAAATGGACAACCCAAAATACATAATGCATGATAATAATTGAATATGATTAATTTAATTAGATAATAATTACATACAAAAAAATAATAATAATAATAATAACTAGGTACTAAAACAAATTATCTACTTTTATAATTAATGTTTAATAATTAATATTGGGAAATAAAAGGCTTTATTATTATTATTAGTCACCTCTTACGACATCCACGGGTAGAAATGGAGGGGCCTTTTCTTCAGCCGGGGCTAGATACGGCTATATTGCATGTAATAATATATAGAAAGAGAAATCAAGATTAACATTATCATTCAGTATAATGATTAAATTAATTATGGATGTGTAAATTGCACAAACAAAAGCTTTATTTAAATCAAGCGATTTAATCAAATTATTTTGATCACTATTTAATGAAGTAGCGCCACCGCTCAAATAAATGCGGATGTCGAATGGTATGTAGGTGGGTAATTAAGGGTGCTGACAGACTGACTTCACTGGTATATTCAGAAGAGGCGCAGGTTTGCAGTATAGAAGTCGGAGTGTGAGATCTCGTGAGTTCTCACTTTTCACTTTTCGACCGTGAAAAGTGTAGGTATAGATTACCGTTTTTGTATGGAGTCACGAAAAGGGGCGCCTACAGCTACCAGTAATCTATACTTTTAACGGTCGAAAATTAAAAAATGAAAACTCACACTAGGGCCTGCGAGTGTCACTTTTCACCTGTGAGTGATGAATAGCTTACCGTGTTTTGAATGATGTGATGACACTGAAGCTTTAATTTCCATTTTGTGAAAAAAAAACGATAGGCACCAAGCCGTGTTTGTTGCCTGATTCTTCTAGGCTTGGTCGCGAGGAACAGGCGTAGCTCAACCTAGTTTCCAAGACGTTTCAAAGTGATCATAGTGATTTTATTGAAATAAACGCCTTTTGACTTTGACTTTTCACGTAAAGCGCCCCTACGGAAACCTATGAATTTTTTCACCACTCACCGGTGACTAGGAGACGTCTCATTGAAATGTGGACTCGCTACTCAGTACCGGAGTCTGCGGATCAAGATAAATGTGAAAGCTCTCGCCAAGTTTGTACATAAATAGATAAAAAAAAAGACCTTAATCTAAACCAAAAATAAAACAATAATACACCCTGCACTATTGACATCCATTTTATGCAAAACCTTGATACTGCAGCTGTTTGTCTGAACCTCCTATTCATACCCTGGTATTCTTAGTATTCTTCTTTTTCTAACTCACATTGCCATCAAAGTGATAAAAAAGTTAAATTATTTTCTTAGAACTTGCTGATGGTGCACCCCACGTAGAAATGACGTCTAGCACGGACTGATCTACAGTGGCGTTGGGGTCTTGCCGTTCCATTCAAATTTCATACCAAATAATCTTTAGAATAAGGCGCAATTTGATACACACAGGGCATGATTTGGTCGCTAGCGCCACATCGTCGTCAACGCCAGACGTAATTTCTGTATAGCTGGCGCCTCTGGGTCAACCCTTTGGTAACGCTCTCAGAATTAGCACGTTGAAGTGGCAGCGGGCAGACCATAAAGCTCGCAGCACCGACAACAGTTGGGGAATAAATGTTCTTGAATGCTGACCACGAACGAACGGACGACGCAGTGATGGAAGGCCTTCCGATGGAACCACGATATTGTAGAGGTTGGGAAGTCGGTGGATGGAGAAGGCTCAAAACCGTTCGCGTGGCACTTTTTGGGGGAGGCCTTAGTCCAGCAGTGGACTTCCCGAGGCTGATGATGATGTTCGGAACCCCAACAACGAGCTTACCTAAATGCGCCAAGAAACGCTCAATCTGTAAAAGCGCTAAATGCCTTATTTTCCTATGAAAACTTAGTCACGGGATCATATTGCCCCGTGATTGGCCCAAATAACCCCATTTAAACGTAATTATGATAATTGAAAATAGCAGTTGACTGTATGTGTATCTGCTGTACGTTTAATTTAATGAAACAAAAGCGTGAGCTGAGTTTGAGGTACCTAATTAAAACCTTTTGGCCCTTGTATTTGTATCACTTTTGGTTCCTCCTCGATCACCTTGATAGTATTAATTTCATCTGTGCAAAATGCAAATATGAGAATATGAATAACCATTTATTTAGTTATTTTTATTTAGGTATTTTTTTTTGCTAAATGCGCGTTCCAAAATATTTCCAGTAAGTATACAAATTGAATGACGGAAAATGGTATTTTCTACCGCGAACATATGAAATTCTCTTGCTACGAACATTTTTATCAGCAGCGCCGTGTGCTTGTGACATACGTAGGTAGCTAATTTAATCCGCTTAATTTAATGGAGTCTGCATTTCCAGTATCAATGGACTGATGTCGCCACATCCGGCTGATTAAAATGCATGTATATCGAATCATTTGTTGGTTTTGGTTTCCTGAGAAGCGGCGATCATCAAGTCGACCGAGCCACGTATTTTTAGTTTTCATAAGGGGAATTTAGAGGACAAATTTCATAAAAAAAACAGGCAATTTGGCAAACCTCTTCGGTTTTTTAAGTCAATAAAAAAGTAAATAGTTATTGTAAGTTCTAGTTAAAATAATAACGTCAAAATGAGCAGAGGAAAAAAAAAACTCAATTATCCAGTTTGAACTACGTTTTGGCTGCTTCATAATTTACTAGTTAGGCTTCCCAGCACCAAATTAATTCCAAGTTTATTATTCGTCTTTGGGAAGTTTCCAAGAATAGTACTTTCAAGTTACAAAGAAGTCGCGAATTGTACCAGTTTCAAGTATACTCTGGTTCGGTATTAAATGTTTAAATTAAGCGACAGACCGTGGCCTAAGTTCTCGAGTGATGTTGTAAAACATCGAATAACAAGGGTCATTAGAACTTTAACCTTTTAAAATTCCTTGTTGAATTCCGGAGAGAACCTTTACGTGCTTCTTTTCCTTGGATTTACGAGATTCACAGTTCCATTGCTCACTGTTCCCACAATGCGAACCCACCTATGACCATGACATGAGTGCCACCGTCCGCCACGGGTTCGGAACATAGAGCTTCGCATTCGACTAAAAAACTAACAAGTGACTCGCCCAGAACTGAGATCTCGCAATGTCAGGTAAAAGTTGGTGCTGTGATGATCGTTGAGCCACATTTTCCTGCATTTTTCACTGTTTACATTATAATATTAGATACCAGATACTGCGCTCGCCAACCCGCATGCCCAGCGTGGTGAGTATGGGCAAATCCCCACATGATAAGGAATTTGATCTGTCTGTGGGAGAGGCCATGTTCCGTAGTGGACGTCGTACGGCTGAAATAATGATGATAATGATGATTAGATACCTACATAAACTTAGAATAAAGTGTAAGGGGTACCAGGTTTATATTATAAGGTGGAATTTATCACCGATCGCCTCGACAATTTAGAGTCGAGAACTAAATCAATACAATAAATGTTCATCGCCATTTATTAGCAGTAAAATCGGTTAATTTGTTTGCGGTAACCTGTAAAGCGTTTTACGAGCTCTAACACGATTACGCCATGGGTTAACGATACCTTCGGGATGGGGAAGTGAGACGGTTTATTTATATGTGCCGCTGACCGGCCTTCTTTTATTTATCGCCAAGGAAAATGTACTTTTAGAAGTACTGATAGTGAAACTTTAGAAGTGATTTACAATAGAAATCGGCGTGATCAGCAAACTTGGCGAAACTTCATTGAACTGCTAAGCATTGCTCTGTTCCAATTTGAATGGTAACGTCATTATGAAACACTACCTTCCGCCCGCGACTTTGCTCGCGTGGTACCTAAATAAAAAGTAGCATATATGCTATTCTAGGTATAGAACGTTATATATTCCAAGTTCCAACGAAATCGGTTTAGCCGTTACGGCGTGATTGAACAACAAACATCCAAACATCCTCACAAACTTCCGCATTTATAATATTAGTAGGATAAATATGGTATTCGAACTTAGTTATAGAAGCCGAGCTTACGCTCAAAATGTTTGCAATTGTAAAGTGTCTTATTCACACTAGACTTTTTATAATACGACCAAAATAAAGAGAAACACTTCTGTTTTCCTAGTTGCTTTTTTTTCATGTCATTTGCATTCGCAAGGGTTATATTGTTTATTAAAAATATTTTACAAACGCTTGCGGAGAAGAATATTTATGAAGTGCATTTTCATCTGTAAGTTTTTTTTTTTAGTCCGTAGTATATTATGTATGTGTCCTATGTATAGGCCAAAGAATGCGATACCTAGTCATCCCTTTCTAGCACATTACTAGAAGAGATTATAGGAAATAAAGACGGTCAAGTGCGAGAACTCGCGCCCTGAGGCTTCCGTACCATTGGTCGTGGGTTCGAATCCCGGTCGTGCACCAATGGATTTACCAGTCAGAAATAAAGATTCTAAGTGTAAGAATTGACAAACTTATATTTGCGGTCGCTCACGTAGTCATTGTATGACACTGACCACAAATATAACTGTGTTTCTTTAAAAAATTCGAAATTCCTCAATATCAGACTTTTCCCTGTATTTGTGTTACAAAAGCACCTAGCATTACAAATTTCAGAATTGTGAGGTAACTGGAAGTAAAAGATCCCTCCTTTTTAGGGTTCCGTACCTCATTTGGAAAAACGGAACCCTTATAGGATCACTTTGTTGTCCGTCTGTCTGTCTGTCCGTCTGTCAAGAGAAACGACTATCAACTTGAAATTTATACCAACTATTAAAGTCTGCGGGCTTATGGTGCTGTATAAAAATCAAAGCTTAATGCATTAAAAGATATGGCAGTGAATGTATAATTTTTGTATAGAAATGGCAAAAATCTAAAACCTCTAGGGTACTTCCAGTAACCTCACAATTCTGAAATTTGATCTTTTATGACACAGTTAAAGGAAAAGTCTGAAATTGAGGAATTTCAAATTTATTTAGAAAACAAAGTTATATTTGCGGTCAATGTCATACAATGACTACGTGAGCAACCGCAAATATAAGTTTGTCAATTCCTACACTTGGAATTTTGATTTTATGACCACGTGTACGGATTTTCCGACTGGTAAATTCATTGGTGCACGACCAGGATTCCACCCTGCGACCAATGGTACGGAAGCCTCAGGGCGCGAGTTCTCGCACTTGACCGTCCTTATTATTATACAGATTACATTCAATTTCTAAAATCTTCACTCCAATTTTATTTGAACGCAAAGATTAAAGGTAAATAAATACCGAGTAGATAACGAACGTCGTACCTTATGTTAATCCGTACTTAATGAGATGAGTTGGTGCATATTTTGATTTTCTCCGATGAATAAAAATGAGCTATTTTGGTCTACACAAGCAACTTTTATGCCATATAGGTACTACGTATATCTACAAAAACATATAGAGAACCTTTAGTCCCCAACGGTTATCGGTTCTGCGAGCTGCTAATTCTGAGAGCTATGTTAGGGTGTACAATGTAAGCTTACATGCCGATAATGTCTTTGTCGTGTCACTAGTTCTTTTTCGGTCAACCTGCATTAAGGTCAGTGATCAGTGAGCAGGCTCAGGTATGTTGGTCCTGAAGAATTCAATGACCGTTGCGCGTTGGTGAAAGGATTAAAGTATGCCTCCTAGAGTTTCCTATCTGCTTTCCATTCTAGCACATATCACATAACTTAGGAAATTAGTAACTTTTGATTTCAGTCTGTTTGGTCAAAATAAAGACGCCAACAAAACTTCCCCCCCACAAATTATCTATTCAAAATGCCCGACATTTTTTCCAATGAATTCGCATTCAGCAAGAATTCGCGGATTTCAGTCCATTTGGCGCCAACTCCCGCAGTTTTAATGACTTGGGCTGAAACTTGTTTATCGATAAACTTTTATTTCATCTGAATAACCGCTCCTTGTTATTACCCGTAGGCACTATTACTGTTACTTCAATAACTTGTGTAATGAGAGCTGTAGAGAGCGTCGCATTTAAGGACGGGATAACACGTCAGATTTTTCCATACGATAGTCAGATCCGATAGTCTGAACCGACTACCAGAAGGCGTTTGCCCCGTTCATATTTTGTTCGATTACTCAGTTTATTTTCGGACTTCGAAAATACGACCACGTATCTGAGTTTAGAATAAAACTCAAGTGGCTTCCCATTCGTCTTCGCCGGAATACTCATATCCTTTCCCTCCTATTCAACGTCCTCTTTAATCCTTCCACTCCCTGCTATCTGAAGGAACGGTTCCAGTTCCTCTATTGCGAGAATCCTCGAACTCTGCGATCCTCTGAAAACCTTCTCCTCAAAACTCCAGTGCATCGTACCACATTCTTTGGAGATTCATTCTCTGTTCAAGCTGTCCGCTTATGGAATGCCTTACCGGTCTCCATAAGAAAATCCCCTTCCCTAACAGTGTTTAAGGCTAAGATCAAAAACTTCTATCTGACTGAAATGTCATCGTGAATCATTCATCTGTTTTGTATATTTGTATGTATGTACCTATATCTATTTACTTATTCATATAAATTATTTGTGTACCTATACTGTTTATGTAAATTTATAAATATTAATATATATACTTTTATTTTATATAGATGTGTATATGTGTATTTTATTATCTTATATAATTATATTATTCTTATCTTTTCTTTAATAATTTAAGTAAATATTACGTTTACTTTGTGGTGCACCCCGACCAATCTTCCGTACAATTCAGACTCCTCTCCATCCAAAGGTTGTCTGGAAGAGATCGCTTTCTTAGCGATAAGACCGCCCATTGTACATATAAATTTATTTAGTCTATATTCAATTGTAATTAGTTATTAAGGTGTGTGTACAATAAAGAATTTTCATTCATTCATTCATTCATTCATTCATTCATTCAGTACACGTCCGATCCGTCGTCGGATTCTAAGTCCGTAGTCGGATCGTACAAGCAAGCCGGAAACAGAACTACGTCGTTTCAGATATTTATTCTTTTATAGCTAAGTAAAAGATAGCTGATAGCTCAGAGGCCAACGTCTGTAATCTTCGCGAGTTACTCACTTGTTGCCGTTGAGTGGTGAAAAGAGAATAGCTTACCGTTTTTGTATGGTGTCACGTAAAGTGCCCCTACAAAAACCGGCAAGCTATTCACCTTTTACGACTCACCGGTCACTCGTGAATAGCTTGTCAGTAATTCACGAACGTTGTGGACTCGAGCCTCTAGAACGACTTGAGTTTATATAACAGCGTTAACAATTTCTTGCTTTTATCAAACGCTAGCACTGATACTCAGGAAACGTCAGAATTTACTAAAAGACAAATAAAAGAATCTGAAAAATAACGAGTGAATACAATCTCACATTCTAATCAGACAATAGGAAAAATAATCGAACGTGTATTTCGGGCCTTACTGCTTATCTTGAAACTTCTATAAAGGAGGTAACTTTTCAAGTTGAAACACTTTTTTTACCCTGGTATTTTAATGCACAGTTCCTATGTTCAAAATACGATGCGATTGCTAAGGACGGTTACAAAAATCTCGAATTTTGAGTTTATTGACGTTATTGATGCTATATATTATGAGTTGACCGTGGGAATATGTCCGGAATATATTTTTTTTTTACGGATTTTCTTAGGTTGAAGGGACCAAATGAGTGATCAATTGTTTTATAGCAGGCAGGTAAAACTCTTTTAAATCAACGTTTTTGGCCGTTGACTGGCCTCATAGCTCAGTTAGTAGTAACTCTGCCTTCTGCGCTAGAGATTGCGGGTTCGATCCCCGCACTGAACAATTGTGTGATAAACACAGATGTTTGTTCTGTATCTGGGTGTTAAATATTTATCTATTAAGTATATATCAGTAGTTAAATATATATCAGTCTCTGGTACCCATAGTACAGGCTATGCCTAGTTTGGGATGAGTTGACCGTGTGAATATGTCCGGAATATATATTTTTTTACGGATTTTCTTAGGTTGAAGGGACCAAATGAGTGATCAATTGTTTTATAGCAGGCAGGTAAAACTCTTAGATAATATACTCTAAGGTAAAACCTTGTTGTGGCTTTCCATCGCGGTGTCATTTCTATTCCAATAGGTGATTAGTTGCGGTACCAATAAATCTATACTATGTCAAGAACCACACTCGCTTTCTCGCTTTGATAGCCGCGTTCAATCAAGATGCGGTGCCTTTGAGGCTGTTCTAGGTCTTGTGTTCAAATAAATTACGCCAACAATCAACAGACAGATGAGAACAGATCAGAACAGTAAGACCATGTCGCAACTATAAAGGATCCTAGTCTTCGGACTTCGGACCAATCCGAAGGACTTCCACTGCTGAACATAAGCCTCCCACATAGACTACCAGAAACAATCATTTGGGGGGATTTACCTATACTCGCCACGTTGGGCATGCGGGTTGGCGAGCGCAGATAAAGCTCTTGTTAATATGGATCGCTGCTGCCCATCTCCTAGCTTTGTTTCCCTTAGTCGCCTCTTACAACATCCACGGGTAGAAATGGAGGGGCCTATTATTCAGCTGGGGCCACGACGGCTCACGGACCATGATTAGTTCCAATGATAGCCATTACAAAATTCAGAAAAAACGTTATATTTTGATGTTGACTGTACCAAAATATTTCCAATACGCCAAAGGAAAAGGTGTTGAGCTATAAAAGAACCTAATTTGATAAATGTAAGCTCATTGGTTATGTAGGCGAGGTCAATGGAGTCTCTGTTTTGGGTATGGAATACGTTATCCTTTTCGTCAATATGTCTGTGCTCGACTCTCTCCAACTTTAGGAGGAGGTAGGGCACAGCGAAACACGTTCAAACATCACTTTACCACATTAGTTAGCAAAAATATTATACATAGTTTTTTACATCTGAAAAATATGAAGGAATATCTCTTGACATGTCAGTTACGTAGGTACAAAATGTATTTTAGAATTAATATCACCTTTCATTATTATTCCTACCGAATACGATATTAAAATACATAAAATTATTTTAATTCATCCTCGAAAGAAATGCCCGTGATGAGAATGATTGGCGACACATTCTTCAAGTTCAGTGAGTAGGATGAAGCTACGATAAATAGAGATGGCAAGCGGGCGAATGCCCGGGAGACGCAAAAGGTGTGGTTTTCGATTCCCGCTACGGACAAATGTGTACATGATCTGCAAATATTTTTATATATATCCGACTCTACCTACTCCCTGCATACTCGGCAGTGAGGCAATTCGATTCTCTGAGCAGACTGAGAGTGGTCTCAAACCTGTTATTTACAATTTTTTGTGCCGCGTATTTTCACCTCATACTCGCTGTGATTGTTAAAAAAAAAGAGTTTTATGTCCGGTTTAAACTCTTGATAAATAGGTAGTCATTCGTTTGATATAGAGCCGTACAATGTTTTGGTTTTAAAGTAATGTACATCACGCCTCTTGAAAAACAATATTAAGTTCAGGCACAGAATAATTAATAGGCCTTCAGGGCACTTCAACACCCGCGGCGCGCTGGGCGGGCGGGCACGTGATTGTTTAGCAAGGAGCCTGCATGAACCACCTTAAAATGAATTAAATTATTAGGTACTTCATTTGTTTTGTTATTCGTTGATGATGATGAGAATGGCCGTTGTAGCATTGACTAAAGAATAGGTCCCGCTATTTCTACCTACCCGTGGAAGTCGTAAGAGGCGACTAAGGGAGAAAAGATAGGGGATGTGCAGCAGCGTCCACTATTTTAACAACCATAGGTCTAACTGCGATTGTTGTGATGAGTATGAGCAAATTCCTCCCACATGATAGGTAAGTCACTCTGAAAATCTGAACGGTGAGGCCTATGTTCATCGCGATTTATCAAACCAAAAACACCCCATATACCCTACCTACCTACCTGCTAAAAAACTTGGGATTTTAGTTTGAAATGTCTGGACGTTGACATCTAAAAGGTTGCTCTGGGGTGCACTAATGCATACTAAATAGAAAATATTAAAAAGTTTTTTAAAAGATCGGCATTTTTACGCCGGCATTGTTATTTTCTTAAAAGCAAGTCATGACTAGCGGTTCTTTCAAATAAATATAAATTTGAATTAATTTATTTTGCGTTACTTACTTGGGTTAGCATACCTATTTTTCATAAGTTTCGCCTTTTTTCCTAGCTGACGCGACCCACGGAATCTACCTTCCTCAACGTTAACTTTCTAATAAAGTCCAGTAGCAAAATGTTCTATTTGTGTCTTAATCACGTCATGTCTAGACTAGGGGACAAAATTGTTTTGGCTCTGACATTTGGCGGAAAACCCAATTTTTTCCAAGTTTATGTCGCAGTAAAAAATGATCGCAATATTAAATGGCCTATTTGTGAAATTGAAATATTTATCGACCTTCAACACATCGATATCAAGTTACTCGTAGCTGGAAGCTTCTCTACAAGATGTTAAATAATATGTAGGTATATTCAGCATCATCGTCAACATCTTCAGCCTAATAAAGTCCACTGCTGAACATAGGCCTCCCCCAAAGAGTGTCATTAAGAAAAGTCTTGAACCTTCGTAATTCACCGCCTTCCCGGAACTTTCACAATGTTGTCGGCCCATCAGGTGGGAGAACTTCCAACACTGCGTCATCCGGTTCGTGGTCAGCATTTGAGAACCTTTATTACACAAATGTTGTCGGTTCTAAGTCTAAAGTATTCGTCTAATTTCATTGAAAAAACGTTGAGTTTTTATAATGAAATATTTGCACGAAAGGGGCCTCTAAGAGGTGCACTTTAATCCTTTCACTACACTCATTCTTTCACCAACAGTCATAGGCCCCTTTCAGGGCCACCATACCTCATCATTCCTGATAAAGGATCTACCTAATACAGGATGTCCAAGAAATAATTAGTGACACAACAAGCAAGCAATGAAAAATTTTGAATTTCCAAGTCCTAAAACAAACTTTATTCGCGACAAATTAGGAAATTTTGGATTGGGCGTAAAATAAGCCCCTTTCGGAAAAGTATACATAGTTATGAATTACCTTTTCTATACAAAACACAAAAAATGCAATAAAAATCATAAAATGAACAGTCACTCAAAAAAGTCGAACAAAGCGGGTGGAAAAATTACATGAGCGCGTCTCGCAAATTGTTGAAATTGTTCAACAATAGTCCGCCACCCATATTGACAAAGTTCTCCAAAGTTTCACGTTAATTTCAACGTCAGCATGACATCAAAATATTTGTACTGAGCTCAGGGCCTGGCTTTCTTTTGAAGAACACACGCGGAATTTTTGCTCCCTTTACCGTATTCAAAAATAGTATTCAGGCAACAAAGTTATTCTTACGTCCTCTGAATAAAGTAAATTTTCAGATTGACTTTGTGGGGCTGGCTATTTTATAAAGCTAAACAAATAGATCGCTGTATGAACACGGCTTTATACGCAAGTAAAAATCGTTTTGAAAATGTTTCCTGTATTCCAAAATCGTCTAATAAACGTAATTCATATTTCTGAAGTAATAGTGTTGATATTTTGCGTCTAGTAAAGAACCTACATTATTGTGAAAAGAAACGAGTATGTTTGTACTGACGAAATCCACGGCTATAATGGCTTTTAAACAGTTAAATGAATTACTTTAATTTTACACTTTTTACTACGTCATTCATTGTTGCACCGGACGAGAGAGAGAGAGAAGTACCTACATCTGTCTTTTTCTTAATCTACCTACAGATACTACATAACTATTCTTGCATTACGTGTTTTGACCCACGAATCTTACCCATATCTCCCATAATCTACTATCATCTCCAAGTCACAAAACACAAATCTCATATCGCTACACCATCAACTCGAATCAATCCGTCAATCCATGTCTGCCAACACAAAAAAAATAATTTACATCTCCATCGAATTTCTTTCATGGGCTCATTTGGCAGCCATATAAAAATGTAGATCGTAACTCCCGACGAGCATGGCGTAGTTAGTGTCACAGCTAAGGAAGGGCAGCTGGCTGTGGCTTATGTACCTTTTTAAAAGGAGATGTTCATCGTTCCAATTCCCCGTAGATATATACCCAGATTCCGGAACCATCGGTAAGTCCAAATGAGTTACAAGCACATTCAGTGACGTCATTAGTAGTTGTAGATCAAAATACCAGCGTCCGGTTTGAATTCGACGATCTAGTGGAATCAGTTCTGCAAAATAATGCAAAGTGAAAAATTCGTACCTACACTGCGAAAATGCGGTGGTTGGTGGCGCTCTAATGTTTGAAGGAATGTCTCTGTTTCTCAGCTGTTCTATGATGCCTATGGCATCAGTGAGTATGTGTACATATCAACATTCAACGTACTTTGATCTGGCAAAGCACGAGTCTTATTTTATATTAATAAAATATCGAATCTGCACCCCAGTAGGGTGCCGATTCGATCAGCGTGGCGGGAAAAATATTTGGAAGATAAGCAAATAGGTACTTTAATAACTGAAAAATTATTATGATGAACGAAAACTGGATAAAATAAATATCCTTAAAATCCTTTTTCAGAAGGTAACCAAAAGATTTTTAAAAAACGTAGTCCCATAAATGATTAAAATAGATCAAAGCCTACCTAAAAGGTTAAATATCTATTATTTGATTAGCTATTATTTGAAGGCTAACTCTGATTACATTTAAAGAAAACTGTAAGAATACCACTTAATTATTAAGCTGAAGGTCAAGGCTGAAGAGAGTTCAAGTTGCGTTGATATAATTCTAAGGTCTGTTTAAACGGCATGCGATACTTCCTTGATATCTTATAAAATTCATTTCAAAATGATCCTTACTTCTACCTAATAAAGTTAATATTGAGTTTGTCAATTGAGGGTTTGTGATATTTCACGCAACGAAATTGCAAGCTCATAAAAGTCTAACCCAAAATCGACTGCTTGCTTGTGGTGTCACTGATTCTTTCTTGATCATCCTGTATTAAGTCAGTGACCAGGTTGAGGTATGGTGAACTTCGACTTCAATCAGTTAATGTACGGACCATTCAGAAACGAATTTCAGGTGACATATCGCATACCGTTGGAACACGACTTCAAACCGCTTTAAATTTGGCCATTTCATTGTTGCTAAAGAGTCAGTTGCACTAGTAGAGTTTGTATATTCAGTACGTCTGTACTCTTTCCAACCAAAAACGTCAAGCGCCGGCCATTGGCACCCCCAGGGGCCGGCCTTATACCTGCTAGAAACAGAAAAGGCAATAACAATTATTATATCCACGTATAAAAATATCAGAAATACAGAATACTTAATTAATCGTGTAGGTATAATCAGAATGTATTTTAATAATTATTTAACGGTATGCGATTCCGGGCTTTATGAATGAATAATGGTCATCAATGTACTAAGTCATTGAATAGGCTCGGATAACTGCGAAATTTTCCCGTATCTAATGGTTACAGGTTCAAATCCCGTCTGAGTCAATTTTTTTGGGATTTTATAAAAATAATTTCCCCTGTCGCTTAGGCACTACGAGCCGATAAACATTCCAATAAAAATACGGGTATCAAACCTGCCCGGTTTGATACCCGTCGGTCGGTTGTTTTGGATATTATTACAAAAATTTTAATATAATAAATAAATATTCCGGACATATTACACACTGTCAACTGATCCCAAACTAGGCATAGCCTGTACTGTGGGTACCAGAGACTAACATACATAATAGATATATATTTAACACCCAGACACAGAACAAACATCTGTGAATCACACAAATGTTTGTCCAGTGCGGGAATCGAACCCGCGACCTCTAGCGTAGAAGGCAGAGTTACTACCAACTGAGCTATGAGGCCAGAATAATTTATATATTTTGTATATATAACACGTTTGAGTCCTGGGAGACGAACTGCAGTTCACTAGAGTTTTTGAAAGTCGTTTTCCGAGTTTACCTTGAAACACTGGGACCTCGCGTTCTTCCTTACTTACATACGGCAGTTCTTGACCCATACAAAGTAGTATACCCTCGCAGCAGCAATTTCCTTACATTTGCGAAGTTAGTCCTTACTGGAAGGTGTGAGGTGGTCGCTCACGTACACTGGAACAGGCCTCTGCAAAGGTACACTGGGCACCAGTTACCAACCTCAAAGTGAGTTCGTCACATGTCATAATACCCTTTTATTCCCAGGATCCCACACCCGTGTTATCCCTCGGGTATCTACCCATCATCGGTCATCTGACCGCAACACTGTTTCGGAAACAACAGCCATCATTACAATGTTCCTGTTTAATTACTGGGTAGAGTTTGTTGTCGAATCGTCGCACTTTTCATAGTTACAAAGGGCTTATTATACAAACCAACAGTATCTACCTAGCGAATTCTGAATTAACTTCAACACATACCAACTGAAGTTTAATCTACATAGATATGTAATGTAATAATAGATAATGAGGTTGATATTTCATCAAGTGTAGCGTTCGCTGCCCTAAGAACATTTGATAAACACATTTGAACGAACAAGGTGAGGCTCAAAAGAAAAAAAAATCAGCTATTAAATAAAAGCTTATAAAAATGTGAAAAGACAATCAGTGAGCTTCAAATGTCATTTATAAGGGTAGACACTATCAAAATACTTATAATAGAGTACTGTTGGAGGTGTGGTACTGGCCCGCATTCCGATCGTGGGTTCGAATCCCGGTCGTACACCAATGGATTTTCCATTGGGAAAATGTATGTACGCTATACTACCCTCAAACGGTGAAGGAAACGAGAGGAAACCTAGAACCTAACAATATTGAGTGTAACGAAATATTGAAATGTTCAGCTTCAGCTCCAAAAGCTTCAGTTTTTGAGATTGCGAACTGTTTGAAAAGAGTGGCCGCGTCCTATTTTCATAAAACGTATACCAAAACCGATCTGAAATAAACCGGTTTTATTAAGGGTTATGTTTGCACTTAAAAAACGACTAAATAGCAATTTATTTTTTATTTTTATTAGGCTCGTAAATTCAACGTTTGGATAAAGTAGGTATAAATTGAAAATTAAATTTTATCTGAGGGATTATCTCTCTTGAATTGTTTTTATAACCTTTACCCTTCGTTCTACAAATAAGTAGATTACTAACGTAAAACTTTTGGTTTTTTAAATATTTTTTAAATAGGTACGTGATTTAATTTTAAACTGTTACTACAATGTTCTACATGAAAGATGTGGTAAAAAATCCTCCGTGCGAGTCAAACCGCGCGGAAACAGCTAGTCAATAACAAAATTGTCTGTTTTGATAAATGCAAAAATATAAAATTATTGTCAAATTTTGATAACAAATCCCATATTTTTCACACATCTTAAAAATACTAGTGTTGCTGTCAGTGTGAGTGGAGTGAAAACACTCCACTCACACTGAAAAATCACGTCGACTAAAGATACGGGCTGAACTTTAGGTATTTATTAACATCGTATTTACAGTCATTGATGATTTTTTAACTCATCAAATTTCCTCTAACGACTATTAAGAATTTCAACTATGTTTTTATGAAAAGCTTGATAGCTTTATAATTTGATTGATAAATTTTAGGCTCACGGTCCGATTGGTCGTTAACTATAGGCCTTATATACAAGCTCAAAGTCGCGCAACGGACTATGGAGAGAGCTATGCTTGGAGTTTCACTACGTGGTAAGATCCGAAATGAGGAAATCCGTAGAAGAACTAAGGTCACCGACATAGCTCTCAAAATTAGCAAGTTGAAGTGGCAGTGGGCAGGCCATATAGCTCGCAGAACCGACAACCGTTAGGGAGTAAAGGTTCTCGAATGGCGACCACGAACGCAGTGTTGGAAGGCCCCCCACCCGATGGACCGACGACATTGTGAAGGTTGCGGGAAGTCGGTGGATGGAGAAGGCTCAAGACCGTTCGTCATGGAACTCTTTGGGGGAGGCCTATGTCCAGCAGTGGACTTCTACAGGCTGATGATGATGATGATGATGATGACTCACGATCCAATAACTCACGATCTTGTGCTAAGAACCCTGTTTCTTAGCAATCTTCAGTTTTATCCGATTCCCTCCCTCTGTGCAATCGAATAAAAATATAAAAGGTCGTCATTTGTCATTCTTAAAAGGAAAACTCCCGGTTTTGCGTATTCATTGCTCTGCTACATTTTTTTGAGAAATGGCTACCGTGATAAAACTTCCGTAATTAATAAAATAAATCAAAAGTCGTCACGCATAAAGTCCTAGGATTTTTTGTCTTGAATATAATAGAAAATGTTAATTACCTACTCAAAGAAATCAGAACGGACATAGGAACGTACAAAGAGTAAGAACACAAATTACCTATAGGTACGTATATGTATCGACCAAACCAGCAGGAGTCAACGAGTCTCACTCTGTGTCCCCTAACAGGCCCTGACTCAGTTTATTGCTGCTTTATAATGCGCTGGATTTCAGGCAGGGCGTTAAATAGGGTATAAATAAGTTATTAAAGTAAACCCTGGCCTTCGTCATTTGTTAAAGTTTATTGTCACCTTTACTATGGCCGTCATTTGAAGGTCATTGTTCCCTAGGAAGCCGTAGCTTAACACAAGTTTACGAGACGGGTAGGATATGCGTGTCTATCTACAAGAAAGGAATGAAACGTACAGCATTAGATCTTACCGGAAAAAATGCGATGTGCGTGAAATGTAAACTTAAGAATAATGTTTTAATGGTGACCAGACTTTCTACTAGAAAGTAAGTGGGTATAGACGTAGAAGTCACGGGCATAAGCTAGTTAAAGATATATGTACAAAAATAGTTCGCCAACTACGTTTAGCTAGCTGGTAACGCGATTTGTTTCGAACCCATTGTTTAGGTTAACAATAGAATGAAATGGGTCTTTACTAGCCTCTAGAAACAGAACTCAATGGGGTCTTGACAGGTCTACCCTCATCCTGTATTCGAAAGAGAATATCTACTGAAACTGAATACAGCATTGTTGTCATGAGACATTATTAGAAAGCAGTGACCCGCAACTATGTTTTGTTTAGCCTTCAAGCCAATTTTTTTTCGTCAGATTACAAGCTGGCCCGCCTGGCTCCAAACCAGTTCAACTTTCAAGGATATACTATCATTTTTCATACAAACGTTTTCATCTTCTTTATGCTCCCTTTTAGGGGTTGAATAAAATAAATGATTACTTAGTTAATCCACCCGTTTTGTCTTTTACGGATGCTACTGTCCAAATTTTGGCTTGCTTATTTCGGTTTTTGATACCTGTGTTTTTAATGCAGTATTTATTATGGTAGCCGTGGTGGCCCCGGCTGACGAATAGACCCCTCCATTACTACTCGTGGATGCCGTAAGAGTTGACTAAGGTAAAAAGCTAGGGGATGGGCAGCAGCGTCCCCTATTTTAGCAACGATAGCTCTGACTGCGCTCGCCAACCCAGCGTGGTGAGTATGGGCAAATTACCCCCATATGATAGGAATGTGCTCTGGAAATCTGTGGGGGAGGCTTATGTTCAGCACCGCAGGATGTTCATCCTACGGTTGAAATGATGATGACGATGTAATATGGAAAAGCTTTCATGATTCATCAGATCTCAAAAAAAAGTCATTCTTGAATATTTTCTCAGCCTTTCGCAGAAAAAAGGCCCTAGTGGACCCTGAGTTTTGCAATTGATCAGTTCCAAATTGTATGTTCCGTCAATGTTTGTCTATATTACAGGAATGATTCTAATAAGATTATAGGCCGATTATTTATGGAATAATCATCTTACTTTTATCACGTCCAAATGTAAAGCGCTATTTTACTTTAATTTAAATATATTACAGGTTCGCCTGTCGGAATGGAAATTCGGGTGAGAAATAAAAAAAACTTGATAGATATGCCCATGAAAATAATATCAGTATGATGTCAGTGTGAGGGAGTAAAAAGTTCCACTAAAAATATGAGGATCAGCGATGCTTTCAACTTTATGACGGCTGGTTACGAAAATCTTGTACCCCATGATATTACTTATTCTTACTTTTATATTTCAGCATTTCTGTTGGAACACGAAGTATTTGCATTTCAATTCGTGCCGTTTAGTAGCGAGACTATTGGAGAAAAATCGTCCATTACCGGCGCCCATGAATTTATGAATAGTGAGTGTTGGATTCTAAATACGTTATAACGCGTTCCCATTACCCAATTAGGGTAAAAGCAAGTTAAATGCTTGAACGGGAATTTCGGTAAGCTGTTTGGAGAGCGACTAATCTGACGACATCAATCGAGGGGGCAAAGGTTCGCTTCCCAGTTTGGACTGATAATATCCGCGGTTCAAGGGTCCAGAAGTCGTTGATGCTGGGTTGCAGATTGTTGGTCTACGATTACCTATATACGTAGCGACCGGCCGGTTCGGAGACACGAAAAACGAACCAGCTCGCGCGCGGTTGTTCTCTCAGGCAATGATGCCAAGATAATGCACCGGAAGCACTACTTTGAGTAGCCGCGTTGAAATACAAAAGTCATGTCACGCAACATACCGATAGAAAGTGACAAAAAAAATAGTGTTTTTGATATAACCTTTATATAGCTTTAGACTTTAATTTTAATCGTTTTCATGCGAAAATAACCATTGCAAATCATAAAAAAAATCGAATAAAATCTATTACGATACAAAATAATGCTATTATTTTTTTTTAATTAAAATAAATAGTAACTAATTTATTTACAGAAAGGAAATTAAAACTAATACAATAAATTAATATTTACAAAATACACAAGAAACTGCTCAACTATCTAAAGACCGTTACAAACGATCTATAGATAGCTCAATTATTGGGTTGGTACAGAAATATTACTATGTTGAGGACTAGTCATAGTGTTCCGATAGCATTAGGGCATCTTGAATTAAGCACCGAGCAGAATGTCTGAATGAAGGATGCGTGACTTAATACCTGTTCGTAACTTCACACTTATTAGAGCGGAAAGTGCCTAAAGTTTGTCAAAGGTTTGAGCAAACCTGATGAAACTTTTCATTCATAAATTAATGATTTAATTTCAACACAATTTCATACTCTCGTCTAATCTCAACGGTCGCCGCAGGCCCTAAAATGTCGCCAAACCCAAAAGGAAATTACTAATTTTCTATGTTATAAGCTTGGTGATAAAGTGCCTAGGTATAAGCGCTTACTTGGTTTTGATGAACTTTACTGTTTAAAGAAAGAACAAAAAAATTCTGAAAAAAAATGATACCATCAGTTGGTTTTCGGTTATATTTTTAACGGGAAAGCGACTTTTATCAATCAACATTGGACAATATTATGTCAATGAAAAGTTATTGATTTAAAATCTTTAAAACTCATACGTACCTATTAAAATTTCTTGCCACGTTCATTGAAATAAATTTACCTTAGACATTGGTCTATTATTTGGTATTTGCAAGTCTCGCTTGCGATTCAAACACGTCGACACGCGATTCAAATTAGTGTTATCCCACGATCTTGCTTGTGCCAAACCGTCCGTTTTCAGGACTTTGATACAAAAAGGAAAGTTATTCTCAGGGGCAACATGTCAGTGATCTCTGCGCTACCAAAGTGGTTGAAATAAAGATCATCGGCTCTGAATTATGTACGGCGTTAATCCTGGTGCTGGTATACCTATTAACTTGCTTGCAAGTCATGTCAGTGATTTTTTCTTGGATACCATGCATTAAGTCAGTGGCCAGGTTGAATGTGACTGAAAAAGGCCAGTCTACTCTCATCATCATCCACCTGAGGAAGTCCACTGCTAGACAAAGGCCCCTCCCAAACAGTGCCATGACAAACGGTCTTGAACAACCTTCAAAAAGCGTCGATCTTTGACTTTGGACAACAATTTCTAAATATAAGCCAATGACATCGGCGTTACTTGAAGTCTTTTCATTTTGATTGGCTAATATTTGGCAATTGCATTCGTATCGTAAGCGTGACGTTACCGTGAATTATTTGTAATTGGGCCACTGAGTGATTATGTGTAGGTACGTAAACTTTGAGCATACATAGCTTCCTCTGGGGCTCACCCTAAATCCTTATCAGCGACAGTCTACAAGGATTTGTTCCCGGAAGCCAGGTACCTACTTTCTTGTCTAAAAATATTTACAAATGTACTGCGCCAATTTATTTGACAAGGCTTAAAGTGAAAACAATTTCAAAGTCATCATCATCATCATCATCATCAGCCTGTAGAAGTCCACTGCTGGACATAGGCCTCCCCTAAAGAGTTCCACGACGAACGGTCTTGAGCCTTCTCCATCCACCGACTTCCCGCAACCTTCACAATGTCGTCGGTCCATCGGGTGGGGGGCCTTCCAACACTGTGTCGCCCGGTTCGTGGTCGCCATTCGAGAATCTTTACTCCCCAACGGTTATCGGTTCTGCGAGCTATATGGCCTGCCCACTGCCACTTCAACTTGCTAATTCTGAGAGCTATGTCGGTAACCTTGGTTCTTCTACGAATTTCCTCATTTCGGATCTTATCACGTAGTGAAACTCCTAGTATAGCTCTCTCCATAGCCCGTTGTGCAACTTTGAGCTTGTGTATGAGGCCAATAGTTAACGACCAAGTCTCAGTGCCATATGTCATCACTGGCAACACGAACGTAATTTCAAAGTACATATGGCGTGACAAAATTCGAATAAAAATGACAAAGATAAAGATAAAGATAAAGATCATTTATTTGCTTAAACATGTGTACAGTGGATGACAAAACTTGTAGGTGGTTCAACATGCTTGACCGGCGACGATATGCAAATTTAAAGAGATGGCATGCAAAAAATTATAATAGTAATAACTTAAATTAACTAAGTGTCAATTAATAAAAAACAAGAAAATATAATAATCATTAGCAAAAAGTCAACACAACTATAAAATTCAAATAATAATAATAATCTCAACAAAATTTAAATCAATGTCCAAATAGTTTAAAATAGTATCGTAATAATAATAGAAAATCAAGTAAAATTAAAATTTGTCATTTAAAAATTCGTCGATTTTATAATAGCATTTATCACATAACATTTTTTTAAATTTTGTCTTAAACAGATTTTCATTTAGCTCTTTAAAGACCTTCGGTATTTTATTATAAATAATAGGCGCCATACAGACTACACTCTTGCGCAACAACGCAGTTTTTGACGGATGGCTGCATAGTCTATTGTCTTCGCGTCTGTTGCGAATAACATTGTCGCACATACGTTGAAACAAATGGGGATTTGTTCTTACAAATAATGATATTTCTAAAATGTATAAGGACGGAAGTGTAAGAATTTTATGTTTCACAAATAAGGGCACACAGCTTTCAGTAGTTTGGATCCTAAACATAGCTCGTATACACCGCTTTTGTATTCTGAAAATGCTTTCTCTATCGGTGGAATTTCCCCAGAAGATAAGCCCGTACCTGAGTAATGATTCCACTGTTCCATAATACGCTGTTAAGATTGTATCAGAGCTTACAGTCAAGGATAATTTATATAGAGCATAGGATAGGCTGCTAGCTCGCTTACTAATATCTTCTATGTGTTTTTTCCAATTCAATCTTTCGTCGATTTGTAAACCAAGAAATCGGGCAGAATTGACCTGTTGTATTACATTATCATAGAATTTCAAATTGATACGAGATGGATCTTGAGTTCTCTGGCTAAAATGCATAACAACCGTTTTTTTTAAATTGATTTTTAAATTATTATTTTGAAGCCATGAAATAATTGAGTTTAATGATTGATTTATGTCCGATTCATAAGAATGAATGTCATTACATTTTACAGTCACTGTGCTATCGTCGGCAAATAATGTCATTGGTTGAGTCAATGCATTCGGCAGGTCATTTATATAAATAATAAACAATAGCGGTCCTAGTACGCTTCCCTGAGGAACGCCATATGTTATATTTCTAACCATCGATTTATATGTGATTTCATATTTAGTTTTATGGCTTAACCTTGATATTTCTGTTACTTGTTGTCGATTTGTAAGATAAGAACATATTAGTTCCAACACATTACCTCTTATCCCGTAGGCTTCAAGTTTGCTTATTAAAATGTTATGATCTACATAGTCAAAGGCCTGTGTCATATCGCAGAATATAGCACAAACGGGAACTCTTTTGTCAACTTGACAGATAACATTTTTGTAAAAGTCGTATATTGCCATGTTAATGGTTTTTCTTTGACGAAAACCTTTTTGCTCTTCGCATAAGATTTTATTTGTCTCTAAATAGTCATTTATTTCACCATAATAGTATTTCTCCAATATCTTTGAGAAAATAGATATAAGTGCAATAGGTCTATAGTATTCCAATAGTTCTTTGTTTTCTTTCTTAAAGAGTGGCCTCACTATAGTCATTTTAAGATCCGTTGGAAATATACCAGTAATTATGCTAAGATTTATTATGTAGCTTAAATGGGGGGAAATGTAGTCATTAACTGCCTTTATTATTTTTGTAGCAACAAACTAACTGACTAACTAACTGACTAACAAACGTTTGCTTAAAATACTAACAGAATATTCTGATTTGAATATTGTCCTTTTAGCATTTTCGGGTAATTGCATAGCATTCGAAAGTGGATAAAAACAACGCTAGCAATATATATTGAAGTTCATTTTATTAAATCCCATTTTCGGACAGGTTTAGAAACGGTTGCATGAAAGTAAAAAAATAACTACGGGTTTTATAGGTATAGACGCTCCTGTGACAGTGAATGTTAAAATTTGTGTTTAAAAGACCAAAGAAACAGCGGTTTTAAGCCGTGTTCAAACGGCGTGCGATAATCTAATCCACCTAATAAATAATGACCTTGAGAATGTTATAGTTAAAACCGATTATAATTGCTAGTTCATTTGGCTAAATACCACCCTGATTAGAATCATTAATACCTTTTTTGGCTATGTCAGTTTATGATTTTACGGAATACAATATTTACTGAAAAAAGTAATGTGCGGATATCGTAGAAAAACATCCTGAGGAAACCGGCACATCCTAGAAACCAAAAATTCTAAGGCACGTGAATAAAAGGAGTCCCAGTGGAACGCAGAGGAAAATCTACTTTATTCGAGAAAGTGTGTCAAATTCACAAAAAATAGTCAAGGATATCCGAGGGGAAACATTCCAACAGTAACCTTGACATAAAATGGCTTCATCAAAGGCTCAGTATCTTTGATAAGTCAAAAACGGAGACGGCCGCGGCGGCGACACATTAATTTAACGAACATAATTTTCATATTTTATTTGCGTTGAGGTTAAGTAAACACGTATGTACATTGTCGACTGGCCTCATAGCTCAGTTGGTAGTAACTCTGCCTTCTGCGCTAGAGGTCGCGGGTTCGATTCCCGCGCTGGACAAACATTTTTGTGATGAACACAGATGTTTGTTCTGTGTCAGGATGTTAAATATTTAGCTATTATGTATATCAGTCTCTGGTACCCATAGAACAGGCTATGCTTATTGACCGTGTGTAATATGTCCGGAATATTTATTTATTTATTGTACAGTGGCCCGAACACAAATTATTCACCATAGCAAATGTCAAATATGAACTAACCAAAATTAAAAGATTTCAAGCATCGCCGATGCCATTGGCTATTAATTGACTTTTACTGTATCTTAAGCGTAACGCTAACGTGATTTATTCATGCTTGGGGCACAGGAGCCACAATATTAAAATTCGGCGATGGGTTGCTTAGTGCATATGTCTCTCTATCGTTACGAATTATATACACTTGTCATGCAACGTAAATACCTTATTCACCGTAGCCGATAAAGTAGCCGTAGCATACGCGGTTGATTTTTCAAATTTTTGTCGACTACAAAGATAAAAACCAAAACCAGTCCGTCCAGTGGTCGGATTTTGTAAGGGTACAATGTCTGAGGGGAAGCGCCTAGTTTGGCTACTCCGTCCTTTATAATGATATAAGTCGTACCTATTCACAATGAGTCTCGCAGTAGAATAACAGCAATTTGTCGTCTAGACTCTCCTTAAGCCCAGTTTATGTTATTTTCTGCGAAAAGGATTATTTTGGACATTCAGATTGATATCGGGATTCACACTAAGCTGCAATTATAGTCAGTTAAAAGTAATTTTTATTCTTAGTCCGAGGAGAAAGACACTGTTGGTCTAAGAATAACGATTGCTTTTGTATCCTATTATATTCTAAAAATACCAACGAAGACTTCCTTCCTAATCAAACTTTATTGATCGAGCGAGCGAAGCGAACTTGGCTGGATCGGCGTTGTATGTTTGTATGTTTACAACACATGAAAGAGCTTTGTTCATACATTCTAAAATGATTTTATTTTAATTTTAGGACATGTAGTTTTTGATATAGGTACAACAAGTAACATTTGAAAACCAAACAACCTATGCTAAATTGGCAACTTTGTATATTGAAAATCAATGTATCATAAGGTTTACTTACTTGATCTACAGAATATTATGGAACTAAGACAGCCAAATTGTCCATAGAAGTAAAATAACTCAAAATTATTCAAATCAGAAAATTCGCAAAATTAGTAAAGAGTTTAAATGTGTTTTCGAAAAGCATGGTCTGATTCAAGGAAAACTTACTGAATTGTAAGCTTGATGAATGAAAAGATTATATTTGAATTTGCTATCAACCATCTTGATCAACAGACTCCCAACAAAGGCAGAGATGAAATTGTATCTCGATTTTATGTCGGAAATTCTGAATTATTAAAAAAGCAAATCAGAAAAGGGTCACTTTTCACAATAAGTTGCAAGCGATCTCGGAGTCGTCTCAGAAAGTGCTGTACATTGGATTACATCTATCACTTGAATATTCCGTCTAGGAGCGACTGCGCGGATTTGTGCAAAGACTTCCTGAAATACAGCGGCCGTCAAACAACGACCGAAAGCGCCGCCTTTTCTGAAGTCGGACAGAAACCGAAACCTAGAATCGCATATATCTGCTCCGCGTGTTATGACCATGACCTTTGAAACACTATATCGTGACTCTTATCATCGCTTACCAGTTGCAACATTTGATTGGTCGGGTCACTAGTTCTTTCTTGGTCATCTAGATTAGGTCAATGACTAGGTTTTCATGATCCTTTTGCACACAATGGAACGTAAAGTTTCAGTGTAGTGCCGATCAGCCAACATAAATCAGTGTGGGCAGGGCAGTGCAGTAAGTGTGGCCGTGTGGGTTTTAAAAATGAACAGCCTATAGGCAACACACCCGGGAAACAATAGTTCCCTAAATGTACGCCAAAATTAAGACCCAATGTTCGATTCTTACCCATACTCCTAAAGAGGTAGAGCTAGAGCCCAAGATGGTAGAGCATGGTAGAGTTGAGCTGTCGATGACTCGTATTGATTGAGCTTACGTAAGAACTGAGCGAACCGTACCGGTAGCTCAGATAAGCGAGTTGCTGCTTGGCTGACGGAAGCCTCTCGGCAGCCTTAACTCCGTCACTAGAGTACTTTAGCACATACATTTCCTCCGACGAACGTTTTAAAGGCGACTGGTTTCTACCAAATCCCTTGAGCTACTGCTCGGCATTACATCCGATTGCAAAATATGAGCTATTTTTTCCACAGTCCCGCTGTCTCTGTAGAGTTTAATTTTTTACTTATTTTAGGAGTGGTTTTGCATTTTAACTGTAATGGTGAGTCGGTTTTTAGCTGATGAAGTTTTTAAAAGTTGTGGATTTGTAGAATAATCTGAGAATACAGAATTTACCTTAAAATAATATGATATTTTATATTTGAACGGCATCTTTAGCGTAAATGTAGCAGTAAGCTACTGATCAACATTGAATCTAATAAAGTTTGTACCACATTTTGTAAAAAAAATATGAGAGAACTATATTATTTTGTCCCGATTCTGAGCAAACAAAAAACACCTTACAAATTTTCATTAAAAAAATCCACAGTTGGTGTATCATACATAACTAAGGTATATATTTTTTGATGGTCTTTCCTCCAGGGCAACTCATCGGATCTCGTTTATCACAATTCTAATTGGATTCGGTGTCGAGTAGCCTCTAAATCAAGATCAAATACCACGGCTCAAACATTTTGATAACAAAATTGAGGGCAAACCGTATGAATTCCGTACTGAGCCGTTGAACCGAGCCTGGGCTGAACCCAATTTTCTCGCCTCGACTATTAGTCAAATCCTGGCTTTTATTGTAACTGTATTCATAGGCACGCAAGCCCCGTTGGTGAAACCGTAGCAAGGACTTGTGGTCGGGGGCTGAGGTCCTTTCTTTGATGTATCAAGGCTTAATCCTTTTCCAGCGGTGCTATTGCGTAAGCGTATGTATTGTATTTGTAACTGTGAAGCCGTGTTCAAACGGTGTGCGTTAGTAAACTAAAATTTATTTTAAAATGTTCCTTGTGTCTGCTGATTAAACTTAACTTTGAGTTTGAATTTGAACAGCTTGCGATATCTTGCTATATGCCGTTTGAACACGGCTTGAAAATTATACATGTTTAGTCTAGAATTAAATTACGTTTCGTTTAATAATAAAAATAAGGATCGGGTTCGAAGGGTGGGGTAGTAGCTGGTGCCAATACAGGCAGAAATGATAATTACCAACGCATGTTTCAGGGTGATGGTAACAATACTATATCACTTGCGTTGCATAGTAGGTGGTACTTTATTGGCTGGTGGTTACCACCAGATGGGTCATATGCCAGTAAGTGCTTTTAAGTGCACCTAACTTAAAAAACCACCATTCACCTTTTCAATTGATCGAATTTGATACAGTATCTTATATGGGGGCATTGGTGGGATTCCTAGCTTCGACCCTGACCTCGGCTGGCTACAGCCTCCCCGTAGGCTTAGTGTAGGCGGATCCCTTTGTCAATAGTAATGTATTGCTTTAAAGGGGCAATGTTATTACATGTTTGCTGAATATCAGTTGCCTGCAGTGTTTTATCAAACAACATGTTATAATTAGTGTATATTAGATAATTGGGTAAAAGGAATTTGATTGCAATGGAACCGTATCTTTGTACGAAGTTTCCCTTTCCCAATTGAAATTCAACATTTAGGGATAAAGCTTCATATTTTCATCTATCCGTCCCTTTGTGAGGGTTTCCTGTTTGTCTTTCGTGTAGGAAATTCTAGATGATAAATTTGACCTTCCTGGTTTTTGATTGGTTTGTGAAAACAATATTAATTTTAAAAAGCTAAGTGCCCTACCTTCGATCCGAAGGCCGTTCAAATCGAACGTGCATCAATGTATTTTTGAATTCTAAAAGTGTGTATTAAGGAATGCCGAAATCGATAAAGAAAAACATCACGACGTGGCTTAATCAGCCGTGCACGTATTATTATTATTAAATGAATGAATGAATGAATGAATGAAAATTCTTTATTGTACACACACCTTAATAACTAATTACAATTGAATATAGACTAAATAAATTAAAGTACGGAGCAAACGACTTGTTGGTAGATGAAGGAAATCATGGTGTGGAAAATCATCCGGGAGTGGAGGTGGCGGTTGTACCCCGGGTTGGGAGCGTGTTTTGGAGAAAGAACGAATTCGCTAAAGATTTGATTAATTCAGAAAAGCAAGCTAGGAGTGCAGTCGTTAGTTGAATGGTTTTATTATGCAGACATTAACATAAAACATATTTGAATAGGGTAGAACGAAGTCGGCTGAACGCTAATAAGGTGGAATTTCAGAGACAAACGGGAACTAAGTAATAGTTTGCCAAGAATAGCACCTTTTCACATGAACACGGCTGCCGTTTGAAAATGCTGACATGCATATTGGATTGACGATGATGGTTCGAAAGTTTTGCTCTTACAAATCATGCAACGTCGATTCGCCCAAGTTATTTTGAGAGATCTTCGCTCTCTCGATCAATAAGAAAGTTGCTCCGTTGTCTTTTCGTCATTATTTTTGCTATTACGTAGGTATCTACTTCGTCTCGTCATTTTTACACGTTTTATCTTTGAGATTTTCATTGTCTTTGATGTTAAAAAGTAATGAATTTATTTATTAGCTCATTTACACACCAAAGTAATAAAAAGAATCATACAAACTTTCTCTCTCAGTATTTTATTGCCATATTATTTTTTAACTATCAAAGTCCGTTGTCTTTTGCTTTATTCCATATTCATCAGATCGTGTTTTCAATTATGTATTTGCACGAAATCTTGGTTTCATAATCGTCAAAGTGGAATTTTCGAGAGGAAATGTCTAAAAGAATAAATTTGTACTCCATTTTCTATGTAGGTTATTAAAGTTAGGCTGCTGTCCGTGTTAGTACCTACAGTAAAAACATATTTACGACCAAAAATACCAGGGTAAATCCCTCTGTCTTCTTTGGATATTATGTTACTACAAGAGCAAAGACCCTACATTATGTTCAAGCAAATAAATTTATCTTTATCTTTAAAGACGGAAAATAATAAAGTGTTATTTGTAAATTTACGCAAAATCTCAGACATCATGACTGATTTAAATTGCAAATCATTCAAAGATCGCAACAAAAATTGTTTCAATTAATTCATAAACATCATCATTTCAGCCGTACGACGTCCACTGCTGAACATGGCCTCCCGCACAGACAGAGCGAATTCCTATCATATGGGGGGATTTGCCCATACTCACCACGCTGGGCATGCGGGTTGGCGAGCGCAGTTAGAGCTATCGTTGTTAAAATGAGGGACGCTGCTGCCCATCCCATAGCTTTTTTCCCTTAGTCGCCTCTTACGACATCCGCGGATAGGTAGATATGTAGGGGCCAATTCTTTAGCCGGGGCCGCCACGGCCCAATTAATGAATGTAAGAGATATTAAGAAATTAAAGTGTCGATTTCATCCGCAAACGATGTAAAAATTCTTCATTTTCGAGAAAATTATGACGTAATCGACGCAAATTTTCAGGTATCAAAATTGGCAACATTCTATAACAACCGTGCGCGTGAGTGCGTTATGGTGCGATTGCTTTGACAACCGCACTGCAGTGTGCGCCAATTAATACAAAGTCAGCTTTTGTAATGATGGGGGTACAAATTGAGCTTACTGGATAACATATTGTGTCAGCCAATTAATTACGTAAGATTTCAACAACTTCATTTATTAATTCATACTAATTGTGCAATGCGCATAGACATTTAGCGCACGAGCAGTTTCATCTCGAGGTAACATCTGCCTGACGTAAGCTGGTTTTATATGTGGCCACAATAAAAGCGAATTATTACTTAGTACCTAGTTTTTTAACAGTTGAGATAATAATTCTCATGTTCAAATTTTTGCAACAGGAATCCCTTACAAAAATCATGAGGTTCTGAGTTTTTATGAATTTAAACCTAAGGATGGTTTTGAAACGGCTGGAAACAATGTTGAATGTGTGCTTGTTCTTCGTGACCAAGGGCTGTTATACACTTTTGTAATATATAATCCTTGTTAAGAATGGTATTTTTTAGAGTGGCTTAGTTGAAAAGGTTACTTTTATATTTGATACGTTAGTTACACACAGCTGGCTTATTGGCAGTAGTTGACCAGATTTTTGACACAATTTACATTGTTTTTCATATCAAAATGATCCTTATATCTATTGAATAAAGTCAATTTTGAGGTTGTGCGATTATAGCTCAACAATATCGCAAGCCATATCACAAGCTGTTCATACTCAGCTTTATACCGCTGAACTCAAATTATTATTCTTTTTTTTTATATAATTTAGTTTCGTTCTGGAAATGGTTCCCGGACGAAACTAAATTGTGAGTATGGACTGATTTTTTTTTAACTAAGTCTAGACGCGTGACCCGAGAGCTGGCTCTTATTTGGCCCAGCGAATTAGCATTGCCATCCAGCGTGGCAATTCCGCCAGCGTCTTGGAGACGCTTCCGATCGGTAGTGATCTGGATCAGTTGAGCTATATATAGATCGTTTGTAACGGTCCTTAGATGGCTCAACTGTTTCTTGTGTATTTTGTAAATATTAACTTGTATTAGTTTTAAGTTTCTTTCTGTAAATAATGATAAAAAAAACTAAGTCTAGTCACTAAGAACACAGATAGAAAAAGCTAAAATGCACTGTAGTGGGTAGAAATAAAGTTTAAAGTGAACTGGGTCGCGTGGTCCCCGGGAACCAAGACCCGCTTGAATTATGCCCTAATGCAACCAAAATCCGTTTTAGTGGTGTAATATTGTTCATTCACCGCGAATATTATGGCCACGAACTAAAACACATATTGCAGCGATTTATGCCCCACTTTGTACGTACCTGCACGAGGAACCAACTGGCACCTTAATTCAAAAATGAGAATAATTTGCTCAAACCTACAGTCAGCTTTCAGTTTCTGAGTAGTACTCCCCTGTAAGTGTTTTTCACTTCCCTCACTAATTGACTGGCATTATTTCCTTGTAAGTTGCTTTTTGATTCATTTTTATTAAATTCTCAAAACATTAATGAGAAATAATAATAAAAAAGTTAATTTTGCATTATAAAAAATAAATCACCCTTATGACGGTTAAAGCACCAGTTTTTGGTAGCCAGTACGACCATTTAATTAAACGGTCGTACTACATCAGTTCAGTACAATTTGTTATTTTGTGGTGTCAGAATTTGTCAACGCCCGCAAATTTTTCGCAAATATTGATCAATTTATAACTTTTTGAGGATGACTATTGCTGCTATATTGTAGGCCGGAGGACCCGATAAGCACCCCATAATGTTGTAGGCACTTAAATAAATATCTAAATGTTTTGCATTCGGCGTTTTGTAACGTCTATCCAAGTGTTTCAAAAGAAGTTGTACCTAAATAATATTGCCATGATACGGAAAAGAGCTTTTTTCAGCAAGAAGCAGAGAGAATTTTAATCATGTCTTGTCATCAAATCTTGCTTGTATCATTGAGAGTTTTCTTACATGTATAATCCTCTCAATTTTTTCGCGTATCTTTCTAAATCTTCCTCTCAGTTAGTCCCCCATTGTTGTGGATCGTGACGTTTTACAAGTACATACTCATTGATTTTCCTCAACTTTCAAAGATCTTCGGACGTTTGCAAGCTACAAGGAGATTAATTAATGTACCTATATTACCCCGAAAGGGGATTATTCTAAACCCAATTCAATAAAGTTAGTTCTGAGACTTTTGGAAATTCGAAATTTTTCGTAGATGAAACAATATACCTACCTACACAAATCAGCTGTTTTACGTAGCAATTTTGATACGCAAACCTCTCATACGTTTGATTTGATTTATAGAATATAAAAATACCAAAATCAGCAATATTGAAACAGTTCGGGAAAAATCGGTAATTTTTATTTTCCCGCATAATAGTTCATTTTGTTCATAGAATAAGTCCTTTTCAGGATTGTTTGTATATACCTTGTATATATCTTTTCACTCCAGACTGTTGGCGCATGGAACTTCTACCTATATGTCTAAGTCTTTTGCCCTCTACTTTGCCAGTAACCATCAGTATTTCTAAGTGGTCCAGATTTCAGCCGTTACGGCGTCGATGACGATAGATATAGTTCGCATAATATATGATTATTTTTATCTAGATAACACGGGAGTTGCAGGCGCAAGCTGGTCTAACATAATTACCCAAGTCGCTTTTCTTTTCTCATTAATACATATTGATAGAATAGACGACAATGTGGCTTTATAAATTTTAATTTTATATCATGGCTGAGTGTTGTGTTGGAAATGTTCTAGTTCTAAGATAATTTAGTAATACCTATTATTCTAACGCAGGTGAGCCCGGTAGATAGCTCATCTTACCTTATCGACGTGTTATGACAGGGTGTAAATCATCGTGGTGGTATTATACAAAAGCAAACTCGAAAGTTTATTCCGAAACTGACAGGTCGCCAGGTGGGTGTACCAGTTACCGAAAATAGCTGGTTTGTTTTAAAATAAACAACACTCATCAGTTACAGGCATAGTCCTGACCGCACACTAGGAATCCCACTACAAGTACTATGGTACCACAACACCTAGACCCGGAAAAAATATTTGCTGATCATGCAAACATTTGCTCCGCAACGGAATATTGAACTCAATTCCTTCTACATGTCATAAATGAAGCTTAATTATTTTACTAATTCATGAACATGCTTATCATGATATTTTATTTCAACTTCGCCAGCGTCAACGTCAGTAATTAGTGCTAAGGTTCTAGAATACGTCAGGCTTTAAACCCGGCCTTCCTTCCACGTTGACGTCGCGGTCGCGTTTATACTGTCGATGTATCGTTCTATGGAGCACTGTTTAACGGCTCTGAGAAAAGCGACACGGAAGCTGCTCGGATTGATCGGTTTCTGTAAGCGGTACACTGTGACCTAGGTCACTAAAGAAAGAAGGCTGAGCAATCTCAACTCTATTGCTCTTAGCGATAAGAAGACGTTTCAAAGCAAAACACTATAGGTAGAGCGGAAGGACAGCTACATTCTTCAGACAGGCATTCTGTGAGAGTCTGTGGGAAAACTGTTACTCACCTCAGATCTGTTCGGTGCCTTAGCGAGAAAAGTTATGCAGTGTTTCTATTAGCCTGCGTCAGTACCGACAATTTGTCAAACCACGCGTGAAATTTCGCCAAAGTTATGCCCCAAGTTTTGGTATAGCCTTTGTAAGTCAGCTCATATAATATATAACCTTATCGCATTGTGCTGCCTGTGTGAAGAGCGATGTTTGCTCAAGACCTTCTAATTTACACTTTGATGGTGTTTGGCCTTTTGTCGCTAGCTGTTTCTACGCACAAATGGACGTAAACATGCCGAGTTTGTACCTAGTTATACAATAAAACAGTAGGTAATCATCATCATCATCATTTCAGCCGCTCGACGTCCACTGCTGAACATGGCCTCCCCCACAGACAGAGCGAATTCCTTATCATGTGGGGGGATTTGCCCATACTCACCATGCTGGGCATGCGGGTTGGCGAGCGCAGTTAGAGCTATATCGTTGTTAAAATGAGGGACGCTGCTGCCCATCCCCTAGCTTTTTTCCCTTAGTCGCCTCTTACGACATCCGCTATAGGTAGGATAGGTAGATATGGAGGGGCCTATTCTTCAGCCGGGGCCAAACGAAAAAACAAAAAAACAAAAAAACGGCCAGTAGGTAATGCATACAAATATATAATTTAGTTGAGTTTTTTGTGCTTTGCGCAACTCCCTGCGCCTTCTTTCTTTTTTTTTTTTAAATAATATATCACACACGGTCAACTGATCCCAAACTAGGCATAGCCTGTAATATGGGTACCAGAGACTGATATACATAATAGATATATATTTAACACCCAGACACAGAACAAACATCTGTGTTAGTCACAAATGTTTGTCCAGCGCGGGAATCGAACCCGCGACTTGTAGCGCAGAAGGCAGAGTTACTACCAACTGAGCTATGAGGTCAGTCGCCTTCGCCCATTGCTTTCTTCGGGAAGAAGGAAGGTCTGCGAATAGCGCTGATTCTTCTAGGCTCGTCGCGAGGCTCAGGCGTAGCTTCACCTAGTTCCTTAAGACGTTTCAAAGTGATCCTAGTAATTTTATTGAAATAACTTTTGACTTTGCTTGAAACAATGGTGCCTTTCATCGAAATTACAAGTAGGTACGTGAAAATTTACATTGTTCAAATCAGACAAAACGTTACGAAAAACAATGATTCAAACGAACATTGTTTTAATTTATGAACTACTAGTTTCCACTCGCACCAACGCTCGCGTGGTAACTGTATAAAAGAAGCCTATACATATATTTATTCAAGGGTATTTACTACATACGAGCTAAATGTCATTCCAGTAGTTCCATACTCACATCTTTACAAATTGAATTTATAACATAATAAAACACTATTGTTGAACTTGCCTTGGGGCGTATTACGTACATAGTAATATATAATAACATAGTAATAACTGTTAACTATGAATTCCTAAAAAAAGTTTATTGAATAAGCTTAGGGCGTTCCGCATTTTCTTTCACTGTTTTAATGCGCACATACATTTTTCAAATAGAAAAATATATTGGTGCATAGACAAAATCCAAACCCACGACCTTCAGATCGAAATTCGAGGTACTCCCACTAGGCCAACACGACGCAGGGCGCACGGTGGTAAGGTTATCAATTACTGTAGAATAGATTAACCTATTTTGTGTGATTTGTGCACCTTGCTTATCGTGTCACTGATTCTTTCTTGGCCTGTATTAGGTCAGTGACCAGGGTTGATGTATGGTGGGCCTTAAAAGGGCCTATGACCGTCGATAAAAGGATAAAAGTGCGCCTCTTAGAGGCTCCTTTCGTGCACCTAAAGAAATTATTTTTAATGCCCAATCAGTGTGACCAAGAAAATACATACAAGGACAGCGAAAAGCCCAGGGTACCGCTTATTAGTCAAAAGGGGCCGAGAACCCGCATTATGTTATTGTTTGGCCGCAAATTACAAGCCCCTTTGCCTTTTGTGCCTCCGTTCTTGTTCTTATACAGGGTGTAAGCAGCTATATCTGAACAACTGAGAAACATTTCCATTTTAATTTACACAGTTACAATAAATTATGCCTTATTTTCGATCCCCAAGGTGAAGAGAAAAAAATCTTCTTTATATTGCCTGCCTACTGTCTTATAATCGAATTTAGTAAGATGTATAAACATATTTTTTGTCAATATTGAATAGGAGAAAAACTATGAATTGTTATGTTTCCTACCTTATAATATTATAAATGCGAAAGTTTGTGAGGATGTTCGAATGTTTGTGTTTCAATCACGCCGTAACGGCTTAAACAGTTTCGATGATACTTGGAATAGATAGAGTTCGTTACCTAGAATAGCCTTTAAGTCTACTTTTAAGTTAAGTGCAACGCGAGTGAAGCCTCGGGCACAAGCTATTAAATATTTTAAAAAGAAAATATTAAATAGTCACATATCTTTATTTTAGTCCCGCCGCCGTTAATGTGGAAGCCGTAGCCGGCACGATTTCGTGATAGTGTATGAAGTAACTGTCATACAAACTTCATCACCCCCGATGCACCGTCTAACTTAGGCGTTGGGTTTCGGAAATTTCTGAACCCCTACCCAGTGGCGGATCCAAGATTTGGGTTCTGAAGGGGCTAATTTAAAATTTTGGTGGGGGCTTGAGCCTCGCCTCTTGATCCGCTACTGCCCCTACACTACCACAGGAATCTACCATACAAGTTTCAAATTCCTAGGACTTGCGGTTTAGTTTAGTTCAGGCAGTCACGTACCTAGCTATTAGAATAAAGATCTTATAGTGTTGATTAAATATTCAGTATTTTTATCACAGCCTGTACTCGTATATTTCAGGAATTGTTTCCGGGGATTATTGAATATTTTCGCAAATGAAGCTTGCGGTCGCGGATGGCTTTTATTTCACTTCGCTAAATATAGAAAAGAAGCTTTGAGGCAAAAATATTTCTACTCTAGTGTCAATGTTTTTTTTCTGGTCACTCAGACACTCATGTGTGTATTTTCTTTAGTAGCGCCGTTACATAAATTTTGAAGTAGCCATCCCACTAAGCTCAGGGTCCATCGCAGAAGATAGGTCACGCTACATTATATGACGTCCAGCATCACATGTTTAAGTATTTGGATGGTATCAGACGGGCTGGCTATTGCATATGACGGATGTGCATTGATGTCATTTGTCCCATAATTATTGAGTAAATACGAGTAATATAAAGAAGTTCGCCTAACTCGCCGAAGGTAGAAAGCTGAAATTTTGATTTTAGCTTACTAATGAAACCACCCACGACGTTTTGTTTTAATTAAACTGATTAGCTAAAGTTTATATAAAAAAGGTCGTATTTCCTTGAAAGTTGAACCCGTCCGAAACCGGTACATGTTAGTTTGATATATTCCCACATCCACATGGCACACACACAAACAACATCTTATTGCCATTACTCAACTTAAGTCACCAGTTGATACAGGTCATGAAAATTATACTGTGTTGCAAACAACCAAGCAAACTCTGCCAGGAGCGCTGTGCTGAAGAGTGTTAGTAGTTTAACTCTAAGCCATTTGAATTTTGTCTACTGAAGCTTCTTAGAGCAACCAGAGGAAATGGACTATTTGAGAAAATAGCGTTTGAATCTGCATGAGATTGCATAATACCGCTGTAAACTTTGTTCCTCTATTTTATTAAAATCTTACGCTGTTTAGGTCTAGCGTTTCCGGAGCGAGATAAATACCTTGGTATACTTAATAAAATTATTGGTCACCACACAGAACAATACAAAACAGATTTTTAAACTAAAAAGGCGGTACAATGCCACAATCTATTCTGATTTCTGACACCAATTGGAAATTATTGGAGGCGGCCTATACCCGCCAAGGGGTCCTTGATTAACTTTTTTTACATATAAAAATTATTCATTATTTAAAATACCTATGGTTGTTATTTAGGGAATAATAAAGGCTTTTTTATTTTTATTTTATTTATTTTAAATAATATAATCGGATAGGTATACGGTGGACCATAAGAAAATACACAGATACATATATACATAGTCTGCCAAAGGAAAAATAATAATAATAACAGTTGTAAATTAAACTAAAATAATATTATACTAGAAATGAACTCTGTTTTCTACGACTACGACTACAAGTAGAAAACAGAGTTCAGATCACCAACCACAGGCAGCGTGCCCAAAAGGCTGGCGACGTTACCTCGTTGGATCGCTATACTGATCCTTTGTCCGAGGTAAGCACCAGCCCTTCGGTCATTGGTCTCATCCACCAGCCTCTTAGATAAAGCATCGAACAGGAGCCACGTCCCTGGGCCCCAAGGTCCTAGCGTCTCAACCCCAAAAGGCAGAAATATGTATCCATCGCCAAGCAGAAATATGTATCCATCGCCAAAAACATAACCCTTCCTTTTGGCTTTATCGTAGTCGGGTTAAAAGGCCGTTAAGTTAAAACGACTTTAGAAAACCGAACTAAGTTCATAAAAAGAGAAAATAAACCAGGAGTAAATGGGCCGAATAATTTCAAAGTCCAAGCCTTTTCACAGCCAACTGAACCTTTTTTATTAGCAGTGTCAACAGTTATAACAACGGTTGTTTAAATAGCTACCTGCAGAGCAATTTTTACTGAATTTGCTGTTTTAGCCGGCATATGTCAATATATGTAGAATAGAATAGAAAACGTTTATTTAACACGTTTTTTACACAAAAAAAAACAAATAACGGATCTAGGAACATGCATGGAGTAGGAGTAAGAACATAAATGAAAACAAAGAATAAACCCTATAGATAGGTTTCCACCTCACCAGCAGGATATTTATCTATATCTTTATATACCTATCATTATAAAGAACAATTGACCGTATTCTTACCAGGAAACCTTGATAGTACAACTTTTTGACCTACTAAATTGAGATGCAGATCAGATTGACGGTTCGAAAGTATGCTCTAATAGAGATGAGTCGTACTTGCTATTTCGCGTACCAGATCCATAACGTATCGTATTTTACAAGAACCGAAGGTACTAAATACTTGAAAGTATTACTTCGACTGCGCGAGTCCACTGCGCTAGTCCGCCGCGTACCCAAGGTCGTATGTACGGTCGGGTTGCGACCGCGCGGCGCGTCGCGTCCTAGGGTGCGCGGTGGACTTGCGCGCCGCACCCGAGTATTTTTAATACGTCTAAGTATCGTGAAGTCGTACCAGTTACGTATAGTTTGATGCGAGAACCTGGTTTAAAAACCTGGTTGCGTAAATACGAACCACCTCTATGCTCTAACAAATAAAAATCCAACGCAGATTCGTCCAAGCTGTTTGAGAGATCTTCGCTTGCTCGATCAATTATTATGTAAACTCGAACAAGCGCCTTCATAATGTACTTTCACTGCTACACGGAAAAGTTTGGACTATAGTCAAATCGGTCCACAATCCAATTAATTGATGTGACGCAATTAGTCAAAACACCATCGTTATAATTCGTATCGATGAATTTGGATGACGTGAATAAAGTTAGATGTCGAGGGCATTAAACGTGAAGAAATTCAACTAAAGCCAACACGAGTTGAATTTTAAAGTAAAATTTCTCAGAATGCAGCAATTTGATTCCCTGGTGACGAAGAACCACACAGCTACATCCCCATATTAGATAAGAAGCCACGCCATAAACATTTTTACGACATACCAGAAGACAGAGCAGAAAATGCACCGAAATCGCGTTGCAAATACGGTGATGCCCGCCAGAGATATTTGACAATTTTGATGTAAGCAGCGCAATTTTGGGCACAATTCCTAACACTGCTTCTTGCTGAATAAAGGGGAATGTCTCATGTGACTGGAGTAGATATTAGGTTCCAAGGATGTTTGCACGATTCAGATGAATGAAGAATGCAGTTCTTTATGCGCATTATGGCGCTAGACAAGATTTTTATGCATGGCTTACGGCTACGTCTCAGTATGTCTGAGACGAACGAAAATTACTTACGACAGAAAAATTAAGTTTAAGTAATGAATGGCCAATGTGAGAATAGTAGGTAGGTAGGCTTTTTCACACCGTGGATTTTGACATTAACATAGGTGTGTGACATTAACATACAAAGTGATTCATAATAACCTTTTCCATTAAACCAAAGAGGGCTTGTTATAACATCGAAAAGAAAGGTATTCTTAATAGCGGGAAAAGTGAAATATTCAATTCAAATATATTTTCTACGTAGGTCAGTTCCCTGTGCTTGCAAATGAGTTCTGTAGTTCGTACCTGATACTTAAAATGTCAAATGTCTGAATGATGTTAAAATGTCTTGAAATGTTGAAGAGTACTAGCCATTTTCAACATTTCAAGTTCAAGTTTCATTCAAGTTTCTAGACCAACTGATTTATACAATCTATGTCAAAAAATATCAAAAATAAAATAAAATATAAAATGTCAGTGGAGGAATGGATAAGTCTTTGGTACGGCCATCTAAAAACGATGCGTCGAAGAAGCTTGCCAAATCACGAATCCAGAAAACTTATCATACTTCCTAGAGTCGGTTCTCGTCGTTGCTTTCAGCAAATTGGATCTGGATCAGACGATAAATATGTACTAAGTCTAGCTAGGCATAATATTTTTTATTAGTAATTATACATTTAAATAATACTAACAATATTAATTTAATGTATAATCCCAAATAGTGATTTGTAATAACAATAATAATAAGTGGACCTAATTGGTTCAAGCCGAGCTAATTACCATAAATAAATAAATAAAAATAAATCTGATGATCGAATACGTTATTTGGAGAACGAAATCAAAGGAGTATAATTGTATACTCATTGTGATGAGGATGATGAAGCATCGGACAAAAGCGACAACGAAGCTGGTGAGAAGAGCGACGAGGAATCTGAATTCAGTACGGATAATCATGGCGTCATAAACAAAATCAAAACCCAGGCTATAAATTGTAGCGTGGTGTATTGTATGACGCGGCAGTTAAAATAGCTAATCTTTCGTCGAAAGGACACAATCAAAGCATGCTACAACATAAATTTCGTGGTATAAATACCTCCTTCCATACTCACCTCTGTGGACTGCAATCATGATGCCCGTTTTCGGAAGATGTTCAGTGACCGACATCTACACTACAGTCGAGTCAGAATTTTCGGATTTGAAACATTGTGAATTTTGGGGCAAATTTCCGTTGGACGTAAATAAATTCATCATTGAACATCTTGAGCGAATTGACAACAAAATGGAGCACTGCAAGGAGTCGGATAGTTCCCCACGAAATATCAAAATTTGAGCCTGGCAAACTCTTGACGCGAGTCCACATAATATATGCAGCACCCAAAAGTATAGTATAAATAACATCCTACTCAGTCCAAATGCGGGATATGAAACGTCCCAGTCGTCCAAATACGAAAATATTCCAACTGATTGGATCGTTTCTGAGGAATGGAGAGTATTCAACAAAAACTCAAAATGGAATTATGAAAAAGATTGCTCGCTAAACAAAAAACCTACGAAACCAACATGTTTGGTTGATTGCCCCAAGTGGGTTTTCATCAAAGATTGCAAATTGCCGACGTATCGGATCTTTTAAATAATCGGGCCTTTAGTTTATTTTCCTTCTCCAACAATTTAAAATCATCTGACATAATATATGGAATAAACAAAATATGATCATCAAGCAAAAATATTCTAACAGCCTTTCTACATTATAAATAAAGGTATAACCACAGCCTACATTGAGCGGAACATTTAGCGTTTAGATTCGATTTATGTGATCTATGTCAGTGGCCTATTTTGAGAGGCAAGGATAAGTCTTTTGCACGGTGACTTTATAAAAGGTGCCTCGAAGAAGCTTGCCAAAACACGAATCCAGAAAACTTATCGAACTTCCTAGAGTCGGTTCTCGTCGTTGCTCTCAGCAAATGCATTGGATCTGGGTCAGGCAGGCGACAAGCTTCTGCCATCGTCATCTGATTAACTATATGTAGTACGTACTTAGTCTATATAGTAGCATAATTTGTGTTCCTGGTTTAAGCCGTGCTAATATCATAAAATAAATAAATAATATAAAAATAAACCGGTTGATTGACTTAGCTTTTTGGAGAACACAATCAAAGGAGTAGAATTGTATACCCACGACGATGATGAAGCTTCGGACAGAAGCAATTACGAAGCCGGTGACAAGAGCGACGAGGAATCTGAATTCAGTACGGATAATAATGCCGGCAAAAACAAAATAGAAAACCAGGCTGGAAATTAAAGCGGGGTGGATTGTAGGACGCGGCAGTTAAAGTCGCCGAAAAAAGATACAATCAACGCATGCTACAACACCAATTTCGTTAAAAAAGTACCTCCTTCCATTCTCACCTCTGTGGACTGCAATCCTGGTGCCCGTTTTCGGAAGAGGTTCAGTGACCGGCATATCCACTGCAGTCGAGTCAGAATTTTTGGATTTGAAACATCATGAATTTTCAGGCGAAATTCCAATGGACACAATTAAATAGATTCATCACTCAACATCTTGAGCAATCGACAACGAAATAAAGGAGCATTGCAAGGCGTCGGACAATTCCCTACAAAATATCCAAATTTCCTAACACTGACTTAAATGAGGCTGAGGATCGGCTAAATAGCATAGAAATTGACGATCCTCAGCATGCAATGCATGAGCCTGACAAACTATTGACGTAAATCCATATAATATATGCAGCGCCCCAAACTATAGCATGAAAAACCTCCTAATCAGTACAAATGCGGGATATGAAAAGTCCCAATCGTCCGGAGATGAAAATCGGGACGATTCCATCTCCGGAACTGCTGCTCCAGCTGATAACGATAACGATTGGAACGTTCCTGAAGAATGGAAAGGATTAAAAAAAACGTAACGATGAAAAAGATTGCTCGTTCAACAAAAAACCTGCAAAACCAACATGTTTGGATGATTTCTCCGAGTTAGATTGAAAATTGCCCACGCATCTGTTCTTATAAACGGAAACATCGCAGGATCTGTGCGCTTGGATGATCAATGTATAAATGTAACTTCAACGCGTGCCTTTGATTAGATTTTTCAGGTAATTCTTTGCGGGCTTTTGATTTTTTTGCCAACTCTATGAAATTTAAGTCATCTGAGTGAGCGGCACAAAGAGTCGGTGATAAAAAAATATTGCGAAAACATTGTGTTCAGCGAGCAAAAAATATTAACAGCCATTTCTACATTATATTTATAGGTATAACCACAACCTATATTAGGAACATTAAGCGTCAAGATTTGTAGTGCAACGCTGCCCATTATATAATATTAGCAGAAGTGCTGCAGATATTGCCTACTTAGTCTATATAGTAGGATAATTTGTGTAATTGGTTTAAGCCGTGCTAATTATCATAAATAAATAATATAAAAATAAACCGGTTGATTTACTTAGCTTTTTGGGGAACAAAATAAAAGGAGTAGAATCGTATATCCACGATGATGATGAAGCTTCGGACAGAAGCAATTTCGAAGCCGGTGACAAGAGCGACGCGGAATCTGAATTCAGTACTGATAATAATGCTTAGAATAACAAAATGGAAAACCAGTCTGGAAATTGAAGCGGGAGTCGCCGAAAGGTGATACAGTCAACGCATGCTACAACATCAATTTCGTTGAAAAAGAACCTCCTTTCATACTCACCTCTGTGGACCGCAATCATGCTGCCCGTTTTCGGAAGAGGTTCAGTGACCGACATCTCAACTGCAGTCGAGCAAGAATTTTTGGATTTGAAACATCGTGAATTTAAGAACGAAATTCCGACATACATAGATAGATTCGTCACTCAACATCTAGAACCAGTTGACAGCAAAATATATGAGCATTGTAAGGCGCCGGACAGTTCCCTATAAAATATCCAAATTCCTGGATAACACTGACCTAAATGAGGCTGAGGAGCTGCTTAATAGCATGGAAATCGACGATCCTCAGCACACAATGCATGAGCCTAACAAACTATTGACGTGAGTCCACATAATATATGCAGCACTGGAGTGCTTTTCATACTATAGTTTGGAAACTATATAGTATGAAAAACACACTACTCAGTCCAAATAAGGGATATGAAACGACACAGTCGTCCAGGGATGAACATACTCCAGCTGATACCGATTGGATCATTTTTGAGGAATGTAGAGGATTCAACAAAAACTCAAAACGGAATGATAAAAAAGATTGTTCGCTAAACAAAAAAACCTACAAAACCAACATGTTTGGATGATTGCCCCGAGAAGGAATTCATCAAATATTGCAAATTGCCGACGCACTGGTTCTTTTAAACGGAAACATCGCAGGATCTGTGCGCTTGGATGATCGGTATATAAATGTACCTAACTTCAACGCGTGCCATTGATTCGATTTTTCAGGTAATTCTTTGCGTTTTTTGTTTTTTTGCAGTTTATTTGCCTAATCCAAGAATTTAAAATTATCTGACTGTCTTATCGTTTAGGTGGCATAAAGTGTCAGTGATAAAAAAAATATTGCGAAAGCGTTATGTTCCCAAAGCAAAATATTAACAGTTCTCTTATGCAAGGTTTGAAAAGCTACATGAGGAACATAAAGCGTTTAGATGTGTAGTGCAACGCTGCCCATTATATTAACAGACGCGCGAAGTGCTAGCATAATAAAGTACAATTGTTAAAATGTTGAAAATGTTTTTTATAATTCTTACATGCTAGAACTCTTCGATTTTCCATAGATAAGTAACGGCACTGTAACATAAGACTTCAAACGTGTCCAGAACTCACGCTCGAGAGCCAGCGAAGCGAAGCATAGTAGAAAGTCACAATGTCGAGAATTTATAAGTACATATAATTCTTTTTATTATTATTACATGCTCTTCGGTTTTCCATAGATGTGTAACGTCTAGACGATTAGCTTTTTGCAATCTATGTCAGTGGCCCATTTTGAGAGGAATGGTACGGCGATTGTATAAACGGTGCGTTGGAGAAGCTTGCCAAATCACGAATCCAGAAAACTTATCGTACTTCCTAGAGTCTGTTTTCGTCATTGTTTACAGCAAATGCATTGGATCTGGGTCGGACGACAAGCTTCCGCCATCGTCATCTGATTAAGTATTTGTAGTGCGTACTTAGTCTAGAATGGTCTAGAATGATAGACTAAGCTTTTTGGAGAACAAAATCAAAGGAACAGAATTGTATACAATGATGGTGATGACAATGATCAAGCTTCGGGAAGAAGCAATAACGAAGCCGGTGATAAGAGCGACGAGGATTTTGAATTCAGTACGGATAATAATGCCATCAGAAACAAAATGGCAAACCAAGCTGGAAGTTGAAACGGGGTGGATTGTATGACGCGGCAGTTAACATCGCAGATCTGTCGCCGAAAGGTGATAAAATCAACGCATGCTACAACATCAATTTCGTTGAAAAAGTACCTACTTCCATACTCACCTCTGTCGACCGCAACCCTGGTGCCCGTTTTCGGATGAGGTTCAGTGACCGGCATATCCACTGCAGTCGAGTCAGAATTTTCGGATTTGAAACATCGTGAATTTTCGGGCAAAATTCCGATGGACACAATTAAATAGATTCATCACTCAACATCTTGAGCGAATCGAAAACAAAATAAAGGAGAATTGCAAGGTGTCGGACATTTCCCTACAAAATATCCAAATTCCCTAGCACTGACTTAAATGAGCAGTGGGCAGGCCATATAGCTCGCAGAACCGACAACCGTTGGGGAGTAAAGGTTCTCGAATGGCGACCACGAACCGGGCGACGCAGTGTTGGAAGGCCCCCCACCCGATGGACCGACGACATTGTGAAGGTTGCGGGAAGTCGGTGGATGAAGAAGGCTCAAGACCGTTCGTCATGGAACTCTTTGGGGGAGGCCTATGTCCAGCAGTGGACTTCTACAGGCTGATGATGATGATGATGATGATGACTTAAATGAGGCTGAGGAGCTGCTAAATAGCATGGAAATCGACGATCCTCAGCACGCAATTCATGAGCCTGACAAACTATTGACGTGAGTCCATATAATATATGCAGTGCCCCAAACTATAGTATGAAAAACCTCCTAATTAGTACAAATGCGGGATATGAAACGTCCCAATCGTCCGGAGATGAAAATATTCCAGCTGATACCGATTGGATCGTTTCTGATATTCCTCAGAGAGGATTCAACAAACACTCAAAACGGAATGATGAGAAAGATGCTCGCTAAACAAAAAACTTGCGAAACCAACATGTTTGAATGATTGCTCCGAGTTTCATCGAAGAGTGCACATTGCCCACGCACCGGTTCTTTTAAAAGGAACCATTGCAGGATCTGTGCGCTTGGATGATCAATATTACTCGTAAATGTAACTTCAACGCGTGTCTTTGATATAAATTTTCAGGTAATTCTTTGCGGCCTTTTGGTTTATTTGCCTACTCCGAGAATTTAAAATCATTTGACTGTCCTATCGTTAATCCGGAGTGTTAGTGATAAAAAATTTATAATACCTATATCGAACGAAAACGAGAAAAAATATGAACAGCCTTTTCTATTTCTAAAGGTATAGCCACAACCTACACGTGGGAACATAGAAGAAGATGTGAAGAGCAACACTGTCCATTATTTCGTTATCATCGTTTCGTCGTGCATCGTTTCTTACGAACGACTAGGCATGCTACATCACGAACGCTTCAGAGAGTGGCTGATGTGGTACTACATTTCAATTTTACTTTGTCCCACAAAAATGGAACCTACAGAGACGCAATCTCGCATGACTACGTACGGATTTGAATGCGAACACAGAAACTCGCTCCGCGTGATTCGTTAATATCCTCACTCCTGTAGTTGTTGAAGTGAGTGGTAGCTGTCCAGTGATCCGTTGTTTTTGGGCTACAGGGCGTTGAGTGAAACATGCTTGTTAAACCCAGCGGTTCAAACGGCGTGCGATATAATATAATGTTTATTTGTTTCAAAATTATCCAATAGGTCTACTGATAACAATCAATTTTGGAGCGTACGGTATAGTTTATCGATATCGCAAGATCTTAAAAGTCAAGTTCAAAATAGACTTTATTTTGTAGATTTAAGGATCGTTTCAAAGCCCACGTCAATAAGAAAAAAGACGAGTTAGAGATACGTTAAACAGATGTACTGGCTGCTTGGAAGACAATCTGCCTTTTCAGTACATAACAAGATAACAAGCCAGTATGGACTTATGGTATCCAGATATGGGGCTGTACCAAAAAAAGTAACATCCTAATCATACAACGGTTCCAAAACAAAGTACTCAGGGATATTGTGAATGCACCCTGGTACTTAAGAAACGAAGACCTCCACCGGGACCTTAACATAGACTTCGTCGACACACTCATTAAAAAATACGCAGAAGCTCATGAACGTAGACTTCATCACCATGTGAACGTCGAGGCAATCCAGCTCCTCGAAAACACAGACATAGTAAGAAGACTCAAAAGGACCAAGCCTTTTGAGTTAGTATAGTGTAAAATAGTGAAATTCAGTGTAAGTGATAGTGACTACTTATTTACTTATAAAGAACACAGAAGAACAATAACAAAGTGTCTTCCCCTTAAATAGAAACTGTAAGAAAAGTGCTATTGGACACATTCTTAGTTATAATTAACTTTATAAAACTATGTCAAAGTCAAATTACTCATTAGCCTACTTGGCTAGATTGTAATATTATGTAGTACAGTCAGCATCAGAAGTTGATGATCAAATTTAGATTGTCAAAACTAGTGATTGAAGTTTGTATCAAAAAGTGATAGCATAACAAGGTGACCTTTAATAGGTGACTGTAAAATGTACCACAATTAAGATGATGACACTAACCCCATAAGTTCATGATAATTTCTTAGTTCAAAAATACATGACTAGAAATATTTTCAAAAATCCGTGCCTGCTAAGATATCTAAAAGTAGCTGATGTTGATAGTAACCAGATAAAAGTATCAACCTGCATTTATTTTAATCTGAAATTGTTGGGCAAATAGTAGGTAATACAAGGTGATTCATGACATGTTACAAGGTGATTCATAACATGTATACCAATGAAATAAAAAAATAAAAAATATTCCGGACATATCACACACGGTCATCTGATCCCAAACTAGGCATAGCCTGTACTATGGGTACCAGAGACTGATATACATAATAGATACATATTTAACACACAGACACAGAACAAACATCTGTGTTTGTCACAAATGTTTGTCCAGTGCGGGGATCGAACCCGCTACCTCTAGCGCAGAAGGCAGAGTTACTAACAACTGAGCTATGAGGCCAGTCAAATGCATCAGTTAATTGTGACCCCACGACTTTATTGCGCCAAATGTTGAAAAGTAAAGATATTCACGTATTTGAGAAACAATTTTGCATTAGTTAATTGTGACCCCACGACTTTATTTCGCCAAATGTTGAAAAGTAAAGATATTCACGTATTTATGAAACAATTTTGCATCAGTTAATTGTGACCCCACGACTTTATTGCGTTAAATGTTGAAAAGTAAAGATATTCACGTATTTGAGAAACAATTTTGCATTTGTTAATTGTGACCCCACCACTTTATTTCGCCAAATGTTGAAAAGTAAAGATATTCACGTATTTATGAAACAATTTTGCATCAGTTAATTTTGAGCCCACGACTTTATTTCGCCAAATGTTGAAAAGTAAAGATATTCACGTATTTATGAAACAACTTTGCGTCAGTTAATTTAAGCCCACGACTTTATTTCGCCAAATGTTGAAAAGTAAAGATATTCACGTATTTATGAAACAATTTTGCATCAGTTAATTTTGAGCCCACGACTTTATTTCGTCAAATGTTGAAAAGTATAGATATTCACGTATATAAGAAATAATTTAGCATCAGCTACTTCTGAAGCCGCGATTTCATTCGAACTGCATTTTATCATCAGTATGAAGATACATATGGAGTTTCAGACATTCATGAACTCAGAAAAGATGTTTTATCATTTACTTCTGGAAATAGTAGGATCAGAGACTTTGTGACACTTTTAAGTCATCACGTACTTTTGGAATATTGGGAAGAAACTCCTAAAGTAAAATATTTTCAATCAGGAGTTTTGAGACATGTCTGATCATCAGCTACTTTTGATGCTGACTGTACAATAAATATTGTAAACAAAGAATAACAAAAAAAAAAAGGATCATTTTAAAGGCTTAGTTTCCGCAAGATAAGATACACATAAGTATATAAGTTTGTGAAACTTGAATGATGCGTAAAGGAAACAAGTAAATAAATAAATAAAATACATATTTCGGAGCCTGCCCCCGGCTTGCAGAGAGGAACAAAGCGCAGTATAACTACGGAATATAATAGGTAGTTAGATTTCTAACCTTACGCTAACCGACATTTTTCGTCGTCTTTTGTATAGGTACAAGGTTTCCTACCAATTTACAGACAACTACTTTAGACTAGGTACTCCACTTTCCTACGCTTTCTCCGTGGACATGCAACCTAGTTTGTAAAGCCGGGTTTGTTTGCCGAAATATAACCGAAACTGCTGAATAATTTTACGAAACAGCAAACGATCGTCCCTTTTGCGGTCCCTGCTTTAGCATTTGATGTTAGAGGCCTATTTTATTATGCCTTGAGTAGTGTAACAAAATATGTTTATAGGCCGATACACACGTGCGCGTGTATCGTATCTAAGTAAACTCACAATGTATGGACTAAATAAACACGTAACGGACGATTCGGGTACATTTTGACCAATACGCGCTTTTTGAACGAAGCTTTACTTTTTTAAAACCCCCAACACTCACATACCCCTAAACATTCACTGTGTGAGTCAGAAATTATGAGTAACATACGGTAAAGCAGGCAGCGGGGATCGAACTAGCACCTTGACTCAGAATGAAACTTGTCCGCAATGCCACAAGGTTGTCTATTTGATAAAGAGGATTCTTATAATGCGATGTCTATATTCAGCGTAAAAACCATGCCATCGATATCTCTCGGTTGTTTATTTTTTGAATAGTAAATCAAAACGAGACTATAACAAATTCTTCTCTTCATCGCCTGATAGCGGCTGATGGCTTCCGAGGATCAAACCTGCTGTGACGACAGCAGACATTTTATGGCGAGGCTGAAAAGCAGCGTAGCTGAGCCCTCGACCATTTCACCTGTCTACCTACATACATACCAAAACTTGTAAATTACCAATTGTATTTTTATAGCTGTGTGTAGGATTCATGGTGAATAATTTTTATTTTTTTATTTTTTTTAATTGCTTGGATACAAAATTGCCTTGTTATTAGAAGCAGAAAACGCTACGTTATAAAAAATATGTACACTTTTCTTCGCTGAACTATTCGTATATCTTTCCTCCCGTATGCCCCGCCATATTCAGATTGTGGCATCGCAGATACCCTGTGATTTATTGTCACTTTTTCCTACGTATAAACAACAATGGCTGTCATTTGCTTGATAAATATCGGTGTGTAGTTCCCCGATCGCGGGCAGCATTAACAATGAGAGGCGATGACCCGTATCTTAAGCGAATTCGAGGCCCGAATCGTAATCGCCTTCGTGTGATAATGAAAAACTGGACTTTTATTTACTCTGACTTAAACTATAGGCAATTGCTATCTGTGGTTGGCGTCGAAATAAGGACAACGATGGACTTTCATATTTTTTCAAAAGAATAATCAATAGAATCGTTATGGTGAACGATATTCCCTGGCTAAAGAATTGGCCCCTCTATATCTACATACCCGTGGATGTTGTAAAAGGCGATTAAAGGAAAAAACTTGGGGATGGGTCTACTACCCATCCCCAAGTTTTTTCATTATGATTTAACAATGATAATTACGACTAGCCTCATAGCTCAGTTGGTAGTAACTCTGCCTTCTGCGCTAGAGGTAGCGGGTTCGATTCCCGCACTGGACAAACATTTGTGACTAACACAGATGTTTGTTCTGTGTCTGGGTGTTAAATATATATCTATTAAGTATATCAGTCTCTGGTACCCATAGTTTATGGGCTATGCCTAGTATGGGATCAGTTGACCGTGTGTGAAATGTCCAAAATATAAAAAAAAAAAACTTACTGCGCTCACCAACCCGCGTGCCCGGTGTGGTGAGTATGGGCAAGTTCCCCGTGGAAGAAAGTTAGTGTTTTTGTTAAAGTTTGTGAAAGTTCAGCAGTGGACGACTTACGGCTGGAAGTATGATGATGATGAATCTGTTCTAGATGATTCATACAGCGTCACTTTCTCACTCACAGGACGCTGTAGTGTCTGGAACCCAAAGGTTAGAACTTATCAAATAACCACAACCATGAAACGCATTTTCGCTCAATGTCTATAAAATCTAAGATCAGAAAGGGTCTTCGGTTAAACGATATTCATGTAGTTTTATTAGGCTACGTCCGCACTCCAGAAATATGGTGTCTATACAGAAGCAGTAGTAGTACCTACTTGTACCTAAGTTTCACTCCCACAAACTAAAGTATGAATAAACAATTTCTCCATGAGTCGCAATACACATTTTGAAACAATTTGACAGGGGCAACTCAAAATAAGTATAAAAATAAATTTAATTTATTAAAAAAAAAAATAAGTAATCTATGAAATTAATATTTACCGTTCAGTGTTGTGCCTCGTCGTTTTTTTTTTCATTTTTAAATGCTAGGACTATGGCGTTATAATTTAAATTACTGGTTCAAGGATCGGGTTTAAGCACGCAAATGATACTAACTCAAGAGGTATTTCGATTAAGAATTTTCTTACATTAAATAATACCTCTGTTAAGTATGAGGCTAGAAAATAACAGAAAATCTTATACCACAGTGTCTTTTCAAACTGCCAGTGGAATGAACTCTACAAAATATTACTATAAACGTTATTTGAATATTTTTTCCCAAGGTTAGACCGTTTGTGTCGGAATTGGCTTTTTGCGAATGTGGGACATTGTTTGTTTTGGAGATGAACGAACAATCAGGGTCTTGGTATTCCCATTCCAGATGACTAAGTATTAAAATGGTTATTCGTACAAGTACCTATATGAAAATTGTAATACTAGTGAAGTGTGCGTCGATCTGTTGAAACGTCGCGTGCGACGACGACGCAACGCTTGATGTAGCATGTCACTAAATAAGATATTTTTTACAAAAACTCAAAAGCGACTTCAAATTCCTCAATATTTACAAGATTAATATCAACCTCGTTTTTTGTTATCAACCTCTTTGCGTTTTGCTTACCTACTGAGTATGATACTGGCCACCTACACTTTCGAATAAAAAACAAAAGTAAGTATGACATCCATTCATCATCAATATTATTAGTGGTTTTATTCTCTTTGAAAATCAACGCAGATCCTAACCAAAATCCTAAGAGTATGAGCAGGGTAGCTTCCTGTTGTAACGTATGGGTGCACAGAAAAGAATTCCCGACACACAACCCCTAAGGTTAAATTTGTATGTAAATATAGCAGCAACCGAACGAAGTCGCGGGGATTACCAAACCATACAACAGTCGACAAAAAAAAATCGGCAAGTCGTGATTTCAAGAGATGATGACGTTTTTTTTAAGTTTGACGAGACTAGTAGCAATCCCTCAGGAATTAAATTTATATGGGACCACCCCGGGATCATATTCTATACATCAGTGAAATAATTATCAAAATCGGTTTAGTATTGGCGGAGATATCGAGTAACATACAAACATAAAAAAAACAGCCGACTTGAGAACCTCTTCCTTTTTGAAGTCGGTTAAAAATGTAATAATATTATGTAAATCGACGCAGCATTGACGCTGCGACGCGACGTCGCAACGCAGCGCAACGCACCAATGGGGCCTCTCTCTAAAGTGAAAGCTTAACGATCGCGTTCCTTTGTAACTTGTAATGGCTAGCAAAGATACACTAGCAGTACAAGTTACAAAGGCGAATTTTGCATTCGCTATCGGAAGTGAATGACCGTTAAACGATCAGCCCACTGCAGCCGTTCCCGATACATTCCGCGAGCTTTAGTACCAGCCTCTGTTCACACTGGTGAAAAACTTTCAATACTTTATTTACACCCAATTTGCAATAAAGTTTGTTCTACAACTTTGAAGAATTTTCAATAAACACACAATCTTGATGAAGGACTTCACTTAATAAATATTTGTAAATAAAATATAAAGATCAAAAACACAGTTTAAAAAAGTTCGGGTAAAAATATGTAATAGGTATTGAAAATTTTAATCACATTGCACACTTTTTTTTTGTTGTAATTTTAAATGTACCTACTACCTACTATGTATTACTGAACTAACAGTCAAATAGGTAGGTACTTGTATTTTAGGAAGAAGTGGGGCACAGCGAGATTTAAATCGCTCTAAATTGGAGAGGTACCTCTGCCTTACTATATGGAGAAGTACCTCCGCCTTACATTAGGTATTTGTTTCAAATAGTGTTGTGTTTTTGCGGTGAGTGAAACCTCACCCCGAACCCCCTCCCGCCTTAAGAGCTCTGGCAACCGCCAGAGCTCTTAAGGCGGGAGGGGGTTCGGGGTCGGCAATGCGTGCGTGATTCCTCTGGCGTTCATAGGCTACGGTAACCGCTTACCAATAGGTGGTCTATAAGCTCGTAGACCATCTTGGCAATATCAAAAAACATGTTTTGACTACATCATACCCTTAGAATATCAATTTGGCAGTTTGAATGTCCGGAAACTCCATTATTGGCTACAAACAGTGCCAGTCTACCCTCTACTTGAGCAAATGCAGCCATTTGTGGGTCGCTTTGATATGCTTGATACTGTGGTGGCTTACAATATGTAGATTGTTTGGTAAAAAAGGTTTCTGTGATAAGAATTGCCTGATTTTATTAAATGCATAAGGAACAATTTTGTATCGCTGCCGATTGAGACAACCGCGTGAGCAAACGATAATAGATAGATAGAAAATTCTTTATTGCACAGGACAAGGACAAGTTCATAGGCGAACTTAATGCTAGTTAGCATTTTCTTACAGCTAACCTTTGAGTGGTGAGGAAAAAATAATTGTTTTTTTTTATAGAACTGAGGTGGCAAACATCATACGGCCCACCTGTTGGTAAGCGGTTACCGTAGCCTATGAGCGCTTGCAATACCAGAGGCATCACGCACGCGTTGCCGACCCCGCACCCCCTTCCCCCTAACGAGCTCTGGCAACCTTACTCACCGCAGGAACACAACACTATTTGAAACAAATAATGTTATTTGGCTGCGATCTTCTGTAAGGCGGAGGTACCTCCCAGGCGGGCTGCTCAAATTTAGAACGAGAAAATCTCGCTATGCCCTACCTCCTCCTAAAATTAATTGTTTACAAGTAAAACGCCGTTCCCAAGATTTACCTACAAGAGACAGTGTAAACAAAACTTATGCATTTAAATACGTCTTGCGAAATTAGGTTCGTTGCACATTTGCGTATGCGGGAACAGCTGCGGGAACTAAAATAGACATTATGTAGACGAGCTTTATTTAACCCGTGTACGCTAAAATAAACATATAAATTCTGTATCATACCTTGTTTACATTCATTTCTTCTTTTCTTGTGGAAAGCTAAGGTGTTTATAAGGGTTGGCAATGAGCGATAAAGATCGCACACCGTTTCTACAAGGTGATTCATAATAGGCAGAATGTGTCCCAAAAGGGGCTTATTTTAAAAAAAGAAAGAATATTAGCGGAAAAAATATCTAAATAATTATTATTCTTCAGTTATTTTACCGATATTTTTCAGTACCTACCTGTTTTTAGTCTTTTAACATCTTTACACGTAATTTTTACACAAGAACAACATAAACACAATACACAAGAAGTTCGAAATCAAGATGAGGTACTTTTAAAAACAGCTGAATAATTGAATCTGAACAGATTTGACTCCAAAACAGCAGCATAAAGTTTTTCTTTTTGTTGAAAGATGTTGAATTTCCAAAAGTCGTAAAAGATACTAACTACAATTTGGTATAGAATAAGCCCCTTACGGGATAGCATTACAATATTATTATAATTCACCTTGCAAATAATTATCCGATTCAACCATCTGGTCATTTGTTCGCTTATGGCCAACTTAGCAACCAGGTGACATGTGTCACTGTCATATTTGTCGCTGTAGAAAATCAACACGTAATTTTTTAAGAGATGCCGTGTATATTTTTGTATGTCCGACCTAGATTTTAATTACTTCCGACGTTTCCGGCACCGGCTTCGTTGCTGTAAAAAGTTTGTTTACTGGGTCGCTGCGCATGGGTCACGTGACTAGAGTCGTAAATCGCACATAATTTTTCCCAATGAAAAATCCATTGGTGCACGACCGGGATTCGAAGCCACGATCTCTGTATCCAGGCGATCACTACCGCCGCCTGGTGGCGTCTTATATTTCTGTAAACAGTGTTCGGTGGTTCAATTCAGTAATTCATTTATTGTCAATACAATTGTACCTAAAAAAATATTTTGTTGATTTGATTTCCACTCGGCGCAGTGCGTAGCTATATAATATATGCCTTCATTACATTCTGGTTCGGCTTGTTTAAAAATCCATTGCAAACCAATTTGGTGCTATGATCTTAAGACCAGGGGTGCAATTGTAGATCTGAAGATTTTCAAACATGAAAAGGAAGAAGCTATGGTCTTGAAGTTTTCCCTTGTCAAGTTTGGAACGTTTTATATGTTGCTAAGACGGTTAAAATCACCATCAAAGTTACAAACTTTATTGCCATTACGCATACGCAATAGGCATGCAGGGGTAGGTACTATTGTCTTAGCAAAATCTTGACAATATAAGCCTCCTCAAAAGTGCTTAAAAACGTACTAGAGAAATCTTCTTAGCCTCAATTTCATTCCCTTCATGTTTGAAACCTTTCAGATGATGCTAAAATTGTTAAAATCACCCGGAATGTTGCTAATTTCATTCAAATTTTCCTTAGACAGTTAATATCTAGCTATGCTATTACTAGTGCCATGCTTTTTGGTTTGCTAATAAAACTTTCGCAAATGTCAAAATTTAAAATAGATAGATAGGTAAGATATATAATATAAATTATTCATTACACAAATGCAGAGACAGATATAAAAGTAAAAGGAAGAAATCACAGTAGGTAACAAACAAAACCGAGTACTATAGGTAACTTCAGTAGGTATCGTTTTATTAGCGTCTTTACTGGTGATATTTTTTAGACGCTAGCGATACTTTCAAACTAGTGCTAGCTTGCATGAATCCGCTGTGAGTGTGCGGATTGACAAGCCACATGCCCTTCGCTTTGTTGGCTCAGGGATTACCGGCTTTATCGTGATATTTCGTCAGATACAGCATGTCGTACTCGTAAAACTGGTGAAACAGAATAAAAAACTCGTGTTCGGAATATATATTTTTCTGGTCACTAGATAAAATCTGCCCTCATTCTACTAACATAATAGCTGAACATGGTAAGTACTATTAAATATGACGTGCCCACTACTGAATTGCATAAGCATATTAAGCATTAAAGGCATGTGAGCTTATCAAAAAGTCAATTTAGCAACACAAATTATTATCATACAAGTTAGGTAGGTGATCAGTCAAATAATAAATCAATTATAGATATTTCAATGACTGTGTTGTATATGTTTTACCACAAAGCAAACGTTACTCATCAATATCAAATAAATTCAGAAAAAAATTCGACAAACCACATCAAGTGTGAGAACCATAATAAAAGTCGTTACGCTTTATAAAAAGCCGCATTAGCCAACTTTTTACGGAAACTTTTCTCGTAACATTACTTATTTACACTTCTCGGAAAAATACACAATACATTGCGCAGATGGGCATGTATCCTAAAGTTGGTGGTATACTGTATGAGCAATGGGTGTCTGTACTGAATGATGTTGCCAATATGTTGTGGTTTACAAAGTTAGAAAGAGGTGCCATACATTTTTGTTAGATACCAGCACAAGTTACTTTTTTTTAAATATAAATAAGTTAATGAAAACTTTTATAGAACTAAACTATAAAGAAAGAAAATTTGCTAGCATGGATCAAAAATGACGTTGAAATGTTTTTATGACGAACCCAGGAAACATTACCTACGTAACATATTATGCTTATTCCGAAAATTCACAGCTATACAAGGTGATTCATAGCATGTATACCATCCCGAAAGAGGGTTAGTTTATCAACAAAAAGAAATAATATTATATCATTTAATTTTTTTGATTTTTTTTCACAAACTTCCTCAAATTAGCTGTTTTTGGTATTTTTATCATCTGTATAATTAATAACTAAAGGTACAAGAAGTTCGGAATCAAGATTGCTACCTAAAACAGCTGATTTATTGAGTTTGACCTGATTTAACCCCAAAACAGCTGATTTTCGCATAGAGTTTTTTGATTTCATTGATCATTGATTTCCAAAAGTCGTAGAACAAACTTTATTGCCAATTGGTTGTAGAATAAGCCCCTTTCGGGATGGAATACCCATTATGCATCACCTTGCATAATCGTCAAATGGGGTAAAATAAATTTCTTCTGTCATTTCCCCAAAAAAGTCAACAAAACCAGTCACCAGAAAAACACTGGCCAGTAAAAACTGGGGGTACGCAGAATCATCCGGACGATAAAACTCAGTATACAAACAACCTAATCTGGGTACTCGGAACATTCGAGTTAATGGATTTTTTCTACCTCCGCAGGCCGCGGGTTGGTCTAAAATTAGAAAAACCGGTTTTTGGGGAAAGGGTTCCGCTCAGATTTGATTACCTTCATGGTTGCTAAATCGGAAGATAAGGGTGCTGGGGCAGACTCAAACAATTTGCTAAATATTTAATTTTTTGGCAGATCGAGTTCATATGCATGCATTGTATGTAAAACGATAACCAGTTAGATTAGGTTAGTGACCTAGTTCTCACCTTAAAGGTATTCAAATGTGACTATTTATTTCAAATGTTGTATTTTATTAACCATATAGCCTAGAATAAAAAAACCCACGGTTTTAGAATGTATAAACTAAGCTCTTTCATATAAATAAATAACGACCAACCCCAGTTCGTTTTGTACACACTTTAAAAACCTGTATTTTAGCAACCCCTGAGCAGAATAAGCTCATATAGCTTACCAACAAATCGTAAGAGATTCACATTCATTTATTTCATACAAATTGTAAATTTGATCGGATTGAACATTCGAAATGTATGCTCTAACAAATAAACATAGAAGCATACAACGCTAATTTGCTTAAGTTGTTTGGACGTTCTTCACTCGCTTTCATGACAAACCATGATACTTAGAAAAATATATATTTTTTCGCCTCAAAACTTTCAGATTTCACTGTTTTCGTTTTTTAGAGTGTGATAACACTCTGTGAGTATTAACTTGATTCCGGAAAAGTAGCTTCAAATATGAACGTTTATGTTGTATGAAACAGTTAGTTCGTTTATTAAATTCAAATTCATTTATAGGTGCACCGAAAAGGCAGCCGGCTTTCCATTATTAACGATCAAATAGCATCATATAAATCTGGCTCCATTTAATTAAGTGCATGCTGTTGCGAAACGTAAAAAAAAAATATTCTGCTAAATAAATGATGAAATTCCTACGTTAATTTAAAACCTGGATATTTTTAGCCGAAAATTTACGCCAATTTTGGTAAAGTTAAACTTTATTCATTCCTCAAACTGCTTCTTTGACGACAAGGAAGAATAAGGTCAGTTAGGTAGTTAACCTTTAGTATTTTATTATCTACCTATACCTAGCAAGTAGGTACATTGAGAGGGCCGTTTTAGTCTAGTGGGAGGTGCTTCGTTTTTGGACTCGAATTTTATCTTAGTTTTCTATTCGAAAAGTGACCAAGCACCTGGAGATTTAAAAGATTTAGTACGAGTATACTATCTATTTCTTTTTACTTAAACCCAAGGTGACTTACAACGGTATGGACAACTTTTTGGTAAGTGGTTAACGTAGATATTTTGAAAAACGGGTTATACTCACGTATAGATAATGTCGTTGAGAGTGTGCGTGAGACGCGAACGCGAGAGGGGTAGAGCGCACTCTAAATCATACTGTTCTCAAAATATATTATTGTAAAATCACGGTAGTTTCGAAATTAAAATGGTTAACGTAGTTTTTAGCCCTTTGAAATAATAATTTTTAATAAAAGGCATACCATAAACTCTGAAACTGATAATCAACCTCACTAAAGCTCGCTAAGTGTGTATAGCTCATCTACACTGTAAAATATATATATTCCCTCCAACAACCAAATTAACTCTGTCTGTCTCCTTGGAATTTTTAGTCTAAACATTGCAAACATAAATATAATGAGAGCAACGCTTTTGTATAAACAAAGTATCGAAATCGCAACCCGACACAAATACTAAACAATGGCGGCTACTAAAGCAATTCTGATAAATCTTACATTTTACAACCGGCTACAGTACTAACATAGGTATAAATAATAGTCTCGCAAAGCAAAAAACAACTGACAGCATGAAACATCTGGAATCGGTTTATTTGCTAAAGAAAAAACCGACCCTAAAAAATGTTTTGTATGAATATCATCGTAAAGCCTAGATGGAGATAGTTTATCGGCTCGAAGACGCGAGCCTCAAAACGAGACAAAAAGTGTTTTACACGTAAGTACAATCGGCGCGTCAAGTTTTAGTTAATTTTTGGGGCAGTCTATGGAATAGCAAGACTTACTAGTTCTATTCGATATCAAAAAGGTTGGCCGGCCGGAACAGTAGAACATACTTAGGTACTTTTATGAAAAACATTACCTAAATTTTGTTTTGAGCTTCAAAAAATTGGTATTTATTCCACTTTTGCTTAGAGCTACGCGGGCTGTTGTGATTTCGTGGCTGACAATGATGGGTATTGCGATTTACTGCAATTTACACCCAGCCCAGTAATTATTTTTAATAAGCTGTGAATAATAAAAATCTTTGTGTTGCTTATATATTTGTAATAACATTTTAGGATCTACGTTTTGCATTGATTTGGTGAATTGATGAACTTCCCAGTTTCCACTAGTGGTGGCCAGCTAGATGGTAGTCAATGGGAACAATCCATTCTCCTCGTCACCGTAGGTTGAATCACAGGTTGTTTTTCTCCCCGTCACCGTATCGACACTGCCTCGACCTGAAAACAAATGCGTCTATTAACGTCTACGATCAGTTTGCGTTGCAGCATGGAGTATCATAAAAATCTTTCTGAACCTCTTGAGTTGAGGCGATGTAATTCCGGTGCTGGGGCGATAAGTGTGCCCAACCATTAGATAGAAGAATAATGTCCAACCCAATTGTTTTTTTTTATACAACTGAGGTGGCAAACAAGCATACGGCCCACCTGTTGGTAAGCAGTTACCGGAGGCATCACGCACGCGTTGCTGACCCCGAACCCCCTCCCCCCTAATGAGCTCTGGCAACCATACTCACCGCAGGAACACAACACTATTTGAAACAAATAATGTTATTTGGCTGCGATCTTCTGTGAGGCGGAGGTACCTCCCAAACGGGCTGCTCCAATTTAGAACGAGAAAATCTCGCTGTGCCCTACCTCCTCCAAGTAGGTATCTAATCATCGAATACTTACCTACACATAATGTGGTTGAGATCATTAGCAATACATAATTTTCAACTATGAATTTATGTAAATGGTAAGTGATAACTATTTAATACAAACGGCGTAGACAAAGGACGCTCTCATGGAACTTTTACGAGGGAAATAATGAGAGGACTCTAGCTAATAAAATTCTGGACGCGTTGTTGTTCAGAACAGTTGGGATTCGGCACGGTATTCTCCGGCTGTGAGGTACAAAAACAACTGTGTAATCTTTGCGTTCTTTTCAACACCGCTGCAGTTTGGCTCGAGTTTAGCCTCGTGTTTACGTTTACGCCTATTTTTCAGAGTAAGTACCTAATTATCGTTAAAAACTAATGTCCAGTATGTTTGGTTTAGCGCAATTGTTGCATGCGATTTTCACATTTCTCCTAGCCCCGTATTATCAACTATGCGATTTTGTTTAGGTGGTGACATAAGTTAGCAGTCTGAAAAGTTCAAATTCGTGTAAAATAGTGCTGATACGCTTGCATTTGAATTGCAATAAGACGTCATAGAAAGGCTTCTATTGTTTGTAATAAACAACCTATTCTTGTACCGCGTACAAACAGTGAGATAGGTTCTATTGTTTTTCTCATATCCCGCATTCACATTTCTCGACATACGAAGTACCTACTCAGGCCCCTAATATATCGTCGTCAGTCTTATGAAGTCCAGTGCTGAATATAGGCCTCCCCCAAAGATCTTGGTCTATATGCGCAAGAACTCCGCCACATCCTACGACTTGACGGTATAATGCACGCTATACACGTAGAGCTGAAATTGAAAGAACTTTTACTATGAGTTGTCCATGTATTCATTTTCATAGTTCCAGGTTTTCATGAATTTATTCATTGATATCGATGCTCAAAACTAGGTTGCATATTGACTACATTAGCACTGATTCGGTTCGTGACATAATTGAAATTTACGCAGCTTTCTAAAAGCCAATGACTAAAGCTGCAACTACTATAATAGTTTATGGTTTGATCGCGATAATTTTCATTATTACGAAACTAGTGGAATTTGTCGTTTGCTGGTTTATTGACCAAAATGTAAATAATTTAGATTGACGGATAATTTTAGGGCAACTTGTTTTTTGACTATAATATTTATGACCAACGTGACTATGAGCCTTTTGAGCTTTCTGGATTTTACTGGGTTAGTAAAAAATAAAGAACATAAACAATCCATTCACAAACAAAATCGGTTCATTGTGGAACTGAACCCGTGACTGTCCCGTACAAATTATTTGGGGCATTTTACAACTCGAAGCGCCGTTAGCTGTACTTACAGAGTTGCCCGCCTGAGTCGATTTTTTGGGAAACTATACAAAGTGATTCATAATAATTATGTGTGCTATCCAGACAGGAGCATAATTCAGGGCTTATTTAACGGTGCAACTGATTTCGATGAAATTTGAACTGGATAGAGCTCTTTACCTAGAAAAGCATATAGCCTACTATCAAGGTACCAAGCAAGCTAGTTCTAATATAAATAAACTCAAAAGGGTTTTTGATATAAACTCAAAGCGTATCAAAAGCTGAACAGAACCAAAAGGAGAGAAAACAGGGTCTTTTTTATCGGGGATTAAATTAAGCCCCACGTTTTACAAAATCTACGTAACCTCTGTTTGAGAAACTCATTTGAAAAGTCTATTCATCCTAAATTCGCTTCCCACCTGACTGGCTAAAGGATTTTATAACATAGCAGTGTCGTAATATTGACGACCGTAAATGAGCGGCTCGTTCATTCACTGTTTCGTTTTAAGTCATCCTGCAGATCGATAATCCAGGTGTGGAAAGTGTCGATGACCGTTGGTTAAAGAACCAGCGTGGTGAATGACAATGTACTTATAAATAAATAAATAACACCCAGCAGTCACACATACGAACCACGAACCGGACGACGCAGTGTTGAAAGGCCCCCCACCCGATGGACCGACGACATTGTTAAGGTTGCGGGAAGTCGGTGGATGGAAAAGGCTCAAGACCGTTCGTGATGGAACTCTTTGGGGGAGGCCTATGTTCAGCAATGGACTTCATCAGGCTGATGATGATGATGAGTCACACATACATAGTCCTGACCCCACACTAGGAATTCCTGGTTTCAGAAACTAAGAGTAGTACCATGGTACCACAACACCCTGTCCCGGAACAAATATTTGCAAATCATCCAAGCACACGTCCCGCAGCGTGAATCGAACCCCCGTCTCTTGTGTCTCAGTCGGGCACTCGCTTGATGCACCAACGAGGTCGTCAAAGCCTATGTAGATAGATAAAATATAGAAAATACTTATTGCACACAGTAAAAGTACAAACAGTATAACTAAAACAATAAAAAACTAAACTATGTTATATAATACCACCATAGACCACCCGTCTTATCGCTGAGTAGCGATATATGCCAGACGAACTTTGGATGGAGTGGACTATGTAAAGTCTCGTCCAGATACGCTGATCGTGCAAATGTTACAATGTCTGATAACTTTTTTGGTTTTAGGTCATGCTGATTTCCTCACAATGTTTTCCTTCACCGTTTAAGAGCTGGTATTGCGTTCATAATTTTCCTGCAACCAAGATTCGAAACAACGAACTTTGGATCCGAAATTACACTGCCATCATACCACCGTACAAAATATGCGTCATTAAAAACGAAAATGTATTTTGGAAAACTCTGGCTTTGTCAAACAAACTTAACCACTCAATATTTGCATAGAAACTCATTTTCGCTTACACAATTTGACCCAAGGCTTTGAATCCATGATTGATGCCCAAAATGAACCTCAATCAATAGAGCCTTCATTATGACGTCACCGTTTCAATCATCCTCTTCTACATACAACAACGACAAGGTGTGAAGGTACTTTTGACAGTTGCATTTGTAAGTTTCTTTGTGCTCGTAAGTTTTTCTGGAATGAATTAATGAGTAGGATGAGCAATTAAAAATGGTATTTTTTTGAGAAAATTGTATCGATGAAATCTGCTAAAATCAGCTGTTTTGGGGTCAAATCACTTAATAATTCAGCTGTTTTAGATAGATGTATGACTTCCTGTACGTTTAATAATAAGTAACTTAAAACTAATACAAGTTAATATTTACAAAATACACAAGAAACAGTTGAGCCATCTAAAGACCGTTACAAACGATCTATAGATAGCTCAACTGATCCAGATCACTACCAGTCGGAAGCGTCCCCAAGACGCTGGCGGAATTGCCACGCTAGATGGCAATGCTAATTCGCTGGGCCAAATAAGAGCCAGCTTTCGGGTCACGCGTCGCTTCGTCCAGACGTCCTGATATCTTTTTGAAAACCCGGAGGGCCCCGTTTCCCCACGGACCCAGGGAGTAATAATAAGTTATACAGATGATTAATACTAAAAACAGCTGATTTGAAAAAGTTTGGAAAATAAACAGTAAAAAAACAATATTGAATTTTTCACTATAATTTTTTTCATTTTGATAGTAGAATAAGCCCCTTTCGATATAGTACAGCCAAATTAAAATGAAAAAAGTAGGCTAGCTACTCATAGGTTTGAAAGTAGTTTATAAGAGATGAAACTTTATAGCTTGCCGTTACTAAGTAATAGTCCGTGTGGCAGCTGGCCAAATAGTCGAAACTACTGGATGTTTTACGCGAAATGTAGACTTTCATAAAATTTTGTATTAATATTCCCCCATAAACGGGCGATGTTTATGTAAACCTTTGGTAAAACCGTTTCCACGCTACACGACACGATAGACGACAGGTAAGTAGCGTTAAAAATTGATCGTCGCGAATATTAATGATTTTGTTATGGAGCACTCAGGTTTCCATATTTCAATAAAACTAGTTGACCTTAGTTTTATTTGCATATTTCAATACGAGAAAAGAAAAACAAACGAATCAAAAGACATGCTTAATGAATTTGTTCTTACTTATTCTTATAACATGTATATACTAGGACATGCCTTAATGGAAGAGCCTACATAAGCACATCAATTATTTGTGCGCTCATAACCATGAGATGTAAGACAAGGCTATGTCTTTCGATCGATTAAAAATACATTTTCATATAATTTCCAAGGAGAAATTATGCCTAGATATAAATTATGTCCGCCGTTATGTTTATGTTGGCCGTGGTGGTCCCGGCTGAAGAATAGGCCCCTCCATATGTACCTATCCGCGGATGTCGTAAGAGGCGACTATGGGAAAAAAGCTAGATGGGCAGCAACGTCCCTCATTTTAACAACGATAGCTCTAACTGCGCTCGCCAACCCGCATACCCGCCCAGCGTGGTGAGTATGGGCACATCCACCCACATGATAAGGAATTCGCTCTGTCTGTGGGAGACGCCATGTTCAACAGGTGGACGTCGTATGGCTGAAATGATGATGATGATAAATTATTTCGAGATGAGGCACTAACTTATGTACTACCTATGTATATTTTGCAGCTTGCTGAAATGCAATAGGCTACTCTGACCGAAGTGCCCTTTTAAAGTTCATTTTCCTCATAGAGTTGGATGGGGCAAGTTTACGCAGCTTTGAATCAGTCGGCAATAAAAATAAAACATGCGGACAAATCACGTTTCTTTATTAATATTAAGAGTTATGGTAAAAATCGTTGGTAGTAATTATTCAGCAAACATAATGATTTTCCACTTAGTTAACAAAAAAACGAACAGCAAAACAGTGTGATTCTGACCGAGTTTTTGTCAGTCATAGGTAGTTGAAAAATAGCAAAATATTAGATCGGAAGGACCTAGACTCGCCGTCTTTACATTTAGACCAATAATTTTTGAGAGCGCATTCTTGCATAGAATGCAATCAAAACAATGAAGTTGGCCGCGTGTTTCACATGTTCTCGAGTAATTTCTTATTTCCCGCGCAACCTTACACCACCGTACCATATCATCATCGGCGCGAGTTTCACAAGTAGAGTAGTACCATACCATAAAAATAACTCTTTATTAATAAATAATTTGTTCAGTAATACGCGTACAGAATTATAATGTGGTGACGAGGTACCTATTCCAAGGCATTGCTAGAACCTACAGAAATCACGTCAGGGTTGTAAAGTACCTTAGAAAATTGGGTGTCCGGAGCACATGAGCTCAGAGTACATCACGTAGAGCATCGTTCACAATCGTACACTTGCGGCTCAGTTTTATAAGCTTTGAATAAGCATTTTGGATTGTTCAAATAAAATGGCTCTCTAAATTGTTCTCCTGAGAAAAACTGTAATTGACTAGAACTGATCGATTCGTGTCACACACACACATACACACCTTCATCATCATCATCATCATCATTTCAGCCGTACGACATCCACTGCTGAACATGGCCTCCCCCACAGACAGAGCAAATTCCTTATCATGTGGGGGGATTTGCCCATACTCACCACGCTGGGCATGCAGGTTGGCGAGCGCAGTTAGAGCTATCGTTGTTAAAATGAGGGAAGCTGCTGCCCATCTCCTAGCTTTCTTCCCTTAGTCGCCTCTTACGACATCCGCGGATAGGTAGATATGGAGGGGCCTATTCATCAGCCGGGGCCACCACGGCCAACACACCTTACCCTAATATTTTTATATTTTGAGCCGCACCTTGTTTGATCGGCACCACACTAAGCCGTGTTTGTTGTCTGATTCTTCTGTCTTCTGTTGGCTTGTTTCTGACGTTTAAGAGTAATAACATTACTGAAATTTTAAACACATCCTTTTGACTCTCATAAAGTGAATTTGTACCATGTATCCAGATGGTACAAGAAGTAATGTTGAACCAATTCAGACATTATTGAAACGTAAGTGAATATTAAACATTAATTCTGGCCAACATATCTCAAACATGGATATCGCGGATCTCAACGAAGGATGACCAAGAAAGAGCCAGTGACCCGGGTAAGCTAACTATTCATAGTTCACGATAGAAGCGTTAAGATAGCAAACGTCAATTGTTAGCCAATAAAAATTTTAACTATTTCTAACAATAAAAGTCAATTATACCCACGAATAACTAACGTTAGCGTTACGCCTACGATACGATTATCGTAGGCGTATCGCTATCGTCAAACATTCGTGCTTGGGCTACGGTAGTGTACCTATTGAATATCAGTCCGTAATGATCCCGCCCCGGCTGCTCGAAGTCCATATTTTGATAATGCGAAAACAAGCAATTCAATAAACGTCTGAAGGGTGTGTAACTCCGGCTGTCATTCCAGTCTAGATGTATAACACGACTTCCCATAGAAACCTTGTACCTATCATTGCAAAAACTAGTGCGAATATCTTCGCCAAATCCTTCCACAAGGGTCAGCAGCTGACGGCTCATGAATACCCTCGATTGGCTTCCAGAACACGTACTAGGGAAAGGGGTCCCGGAATTAAAAGTCGCAAGTTAGATGACGAGAACGGTGCCTGACTTATATTGCTTTGAGGGGAAATAAAGGTTTTAGAATGACAAGTTTGACAAATGGCTGGCGTTTTTACACTACGCATTTTTCTATTTCTTCATTACATTGTAGTGAATTGATGAGAGCAATATTTATAAGTACAAATAATTTCCACACAAAAAAGTGAAATAGCCTAATAGCCATGGCACCAATAATTCACTTTAGCGTTACGCTTTCGATTCCAAACCAAATGTCACATGTTAGCCAATTAAAATTAAAGACTTCAAGCATCGCCGATGTCATTGGCTAATATTGGATTTTTACTATCGTATTGTAGGTGTCGCTTTGTGAATTATTCGTGTTTGAAGCACAGTAATGGGTACTTGCAGCAGAAATTGCTCCTAGTTGCTAGAACTATCAAATATTGCAATATTTTCAAAAAACAAATACTACCAATCATGTGTTTGGTTCAAGAGCAAAAATATTGTGAAAAGGACGAAATAATCAAAAAGTATTTAGGTATGTCAAATAAATATTCTAGGCAAGCAACCTTGGCATGAAATCAGATCACATTGTGCGATTGAGCGTCCCAAAACCTAGCACTTTAGGGCTTTATGCCAAAAGCCACGAAAAATTTCCATTAAAAAGATGCTCATAACGAGAGAAAATGTGCCGCCTACTGCGATACTAACATTATGGATGTGGTCGCTCCATGGACCTATAATAAAACGAAGCGACAACGTTTAATAATCCGCCAAACATTCACATGGATGAGTTAAACCAAATCTGACACAAACCATTGTGTCCTGCACTATTGGTGTTTCAAATAATTGTACTATAAATGTTAGTCCAGAAACCGATCGAATTATTGGTAACTGGACTATTGCATTCATTGGTTGGGTAGCTTGATTCTATAATAATAATATGTCTTTTAATATAAGATTTTAGAAAAAAATGTATCCACTTCTTGGGAGCATGTATCGTTGCATGTAGTTTAAAAAAAATGGATTTTACTGACGTATACTTAATTGCCTTCATTATCTGTAGCTAAGAAAAGTGCTATTGGACACATTCTTAGCTATAATTTACTTTATAAAACTATGTCAAAGTCAAATTACTCATTAGCCTACTTGGCTAGATTGTAATATTATGTAGGATACAATAAATATTGTAAACTAGGAATAACAAAAAAAAAAATATATCTGTAGCTCGCGGCTATAGTAAGTACTAGTCTATACCGTCCAAGAACTTCAATCTTTATTTATTCAATGAAATCACAACGATACAATCACAAGAAGCTTCAAAATAAAATGCCTTAAATCTACCTACTGGAATTATGTCCGTACCTACTTAGCGAACTCCAGAAGATAGAGGCAAGAAACTACGTTTTGGTATTTTTAATGTTCCTTGTCCAATTTGTGTCAAACTTGTTACCTCCGTTTGAAGATTGTGAAAATGACGGTTCGGGCACAGCTGTCGATAAGCGTAAGGACATCTCCAGCAGTTTCTATACTCAAGGGTCCGCTCAGAAGCATATTGCGGTCCACCTGGCCCGGTCAAGCGCGTCCCGCAATTTAATGATTTTTATGTGGACCTTTCCTGTAAGAAGGGTCTGAAAATTTACCTGGCCATAGAAGCCACGTACAATCACATTATTGAACGTGTATTAGGCCGTATGGAGAGTTATTGCAAAGGGCCCTATAATTTGGGGTCCTGGTTGAGGAGCCTTACCTAAATTTTGGATTTTCGTATATCTAAGTGCTGATTCAATTTATGAAAGGTATTCAAAATAAATTAACAATATAGCCAAGTACTAACGACGCGACCATGAGATATTGAGTCAATTTTAAATTTGACATTGGTAGCTCAACGATGTCGCTAGTATTTAATCAAACCGTGGCAGGTCCTTTTTTTTTACTTCCACATCTACATAAATTTAATTCTCCTTGTTTCGGTTTATTCAAAACACGGAACGGGACATTGTCTTAATGAAATGCAAACATTGGGCTTAATTTAAAAATTCTGCTTGATTTATCGTCCTTTTGCGTCCGTGACAGTATGTTAATTATTCTGCCGTGTGTTTAGTCTTAGCTTAATTTTATGAGGTTTTGGAATAAAAAACCGCTGTCGTTTGTAAGTGAGTACAGCTGTTGTTTGCTTTGCCTTTACGCTACAAATACAATAGCCGCCTTTACACGTACGCGGAACTGCGTTGTGCGAGAGATTACGTGCGAGAAAGATTCAGCTAAGATATATATAGTTAGAACATGCTAAAGATGCGATTTTCGAAGTTTATCTTAATTGTGCCTCAACAATCATTAAAGCACCAACTTTTATCAGTCACCCCCAGATCTCAGTTCAGGGCGAACCACTCAGCATCATCATCAGCCTGTCTTCGCCCACTGCTGTGTATAGGCCACCCTTTGTATACGCCATTCGTCTCGATCCTGTGCAAGCCTTATCCAGATGTGGCCCGCGAGGCTTCTGACATCGTCTGCCCCCGCTCTTGGACGACCGACGTTCAGATATTATTTAGTTCTTGGATGCCATTCAGTTAATCTGTCATCACCATACCTTGCCAAGTGACCTGCCTAACTCAATTTTAGTTCCGCTATACGGTCACCAACATCTTTGAGCTTCGTAAGACTTCGGATCTCGACGTTGGTAACACGGTCTATAAGCGAATCACTAGTTAGAACAAATTAATAAAACATACGTACCTACTTCCATTCGTACCTATTTGCTATGTGCATACTCACGACCGCCCACACATTTACCTCATTTGCGTAGGACCAATTGTTTTATGCCATAAAACACCGAAGTGCTAAAAAGCAAAAGATTAATCTCCTTCCTTCTCGGTAGTCGGGTTTTTACCCGACTACCGAGAAGGAAGGAGAAGGAAGGAGGTTAATTTTTTTTCTTGTCTAAATGGAAAAACTCATGTTGGAAATACAGTCGCCTACGCTAAGATGTACAAACGATTGCTAAGTGATGCCACAGACTAAAAATAAAGATGAAAAATCTGGAAAATAATGTACTTTACCACCAACTTGGGCCATTTAAAAGATAAAAGTGTAGGTAAGAAGGTAGCTTCTTCACCTGTATTTTGGCATAATTTTGAAAATTATGAAATTTATACATCTTATTGCAGGCGACTGTACATCAAATAAAAGATAAAACCCACTGTGCAATTAATTTATTTTTAAATCGATGTACGACATAAAAAATTATCTGTACACAGTTACCTACACAATACCAACTAACGTGATTTGGATAGGCTTACAGTCAGTCATTTTGAAAATATATTATCTCGACTAATAACTTATTATTAGGCACTACAGTAGAGAAATGCGACTGCCGGTCACTGTAAAAACAAAAAGTCCTAAAGAGTCAAAGGTGAACATGATACATTTCTTACTCTGCTCAAGCAGTTATTATTATATACATCGGTACGTCAAACATACGAGAAGTTCACGCTAAAACAAGCTGAATAATTAAGCTTGAAATGATTTGACCCCAAAACAGCTGATTTCGCAAAGAGATTTTCAATCAATCAATCAATTAACTTTATTGCCAATTGGATTAAGAATAAACCCCTTTCGGGATAGCATACTTATTATGAACCACCTTGTATACCACTGACTTGTGCTTGTTTGTAATTGATTTAAGATTTTAAGAAAAACACCTCAAAATTAATTCTCTTGTTTGATATCATCATCATCAGCCTGTAAAAGTCCACTGCTGGACATAGGCCTCCCCCAAAGAGTTCCATGACGAACGGTCTTGAGTCTTCTCCATCCACCGACTTCCCGCAACCTTCACAATTTCGTCGGTCCATCGGGTGGGGGGCCTTCCAACACTACGTCGCCCGGTACGCGGTCGCCATTCGAGAACCTTTACTCCCCAACGGTTGTATATAGCCTGCCCACTGCCACTTCAACTTGCTAATTCTGAGAGCTATGTCGGTGATCTTAGTTCTTCTACAGATTTCCTCGTTTCGGATCTTATCACGTAGTGAAACTCCAAGCATAGCTCTCTCCATAGCCCGTTGCGCGACTTTGAGCTTTTTGCTTTGTTAATATAAATCATACTTAAGTTACAACAAAAAGAGCTTTACCAGAGTCTACCGTAGCTGAGGTCTACGCAAGCGTAGTCTTCGTCTACGTCGTAGCAAAACAGTACGTCAAAAAACTGTTTTTAAGATTTTAATAATGAATGAGTAATTCTATATTTACAATTGCATTCAAAAACACGTTAAATAAATCCCAATATTGTATTGGTTCCTATATTATATACATAGCTTATTTTTATATATCATAAAACATTTTCACAACATGTCAACTCTTGTTATAGTCATTTTCCAGACTTCTAGACACAAAAACCTAAAACTATAAAACTTCATTTTTAATTTTCACAAATTTTACCATAAAACAAAGAAAGAAATGGTAAAATTATCCAAGGATTTTGTAAAATCCTTTATAATTTTATTTTTTTAGCGAAGTAATATTATTGCAATTGAAATTAAAGTTACTTACAACTAAAGCTTTTCAAACCGATATAGCAAAACAACTGCACTTTTAAAGGCGATAAGACCGGCCATCTTTGTTCTGTTTCGCTGAAGTGTAGGCGAAATCTCTATGAAGGCCTAACACGTACATACATCCTTATCCGAAAAATAGTATATTGCATTATCGTTTTCGAATAGCTGTTGCTTTGGTTAAGTCAATTTGGCCAGAGCTTAGATCTAAAACAATTTGTCTGGCTAGCTCAATTGAAATGGTTTTACCAACCCGTTTAAAAATAAAAAATACCAATTTAATATTAATAAATAAAATTCCATTAAAAGTTTATACAATAAATTGCCTAGAGCTATTTCCACGTTTTTGTCGCAGATTTACGCGACTGCAAAACAACACTTGCAAAAACAAAATTCCTCGAACAACAGCTCCTGTGTCTACAGTCGGAAAACCGCAATACAATAGGAAAGTTTTCAATTAATATCACAGTTTCCGTTTAAAAGTAGGACATTACAAACTTCTATGATACACTACACTAGAAACAGTAAGTTCTCGAAGCATCACACTCACTGTCTTGTTGTCACCCGAAGTAGTATTGAGCGTTCGAATATCGGTACAAACTCCTTGTGTTAGGGTCCGTTTCGCTTTGTATCTGGACGCGCGGCAGCGTTTTGACCGCAACGCCTCTGCCTAGCGTGCCATGCGGCATAGTTCGTAAAGGCATCTCTATGGGGAATTCGGCAACCTGTCCGTACATGTTGGTAGTGACGTGGGGATAGGTGTTTGGCACAGGTCTGCCCACGTACCTATTGATTTTGGGACTAAGCGCTACGTTTGTGAATTGCATGTCCGGTTTGAGGCCTGAGTCGGCGGATTCGACGGGTCCGGAGAGGCTGGTTATGTTGATATCGTTGTCGACCTCTGATATGCTGTCATTGAATCCGTTGGGGATTTCCGTGGTGGCGGACACGTCGGGGCCTTTAGGCTGGTCTGAGCTCTGCCTTGTGTGTAGACACCGGACTATTGTTATAATGATGCAGAGGAGCAAGGTTATTGAGATGCCGCCAACGATGTACACGTACATGATGTCGAATGAATCTGTTGACAAAAAAATATCATAAGTATCAATTGAAGATCGTTAGTCTCACAATCTTAATCATCATCATCATCAGCCTGTAGAAGTCCACTGCTGGACATAGGCCTCCCCCAAAGAGTTCCATGACGAACGGTCTTGAGCCTTCTCCATCCACCGACTTCCCGCTACCTTCACAATGTCGTCGGTCCATCGGGTGGCCTTCCAACACTGCGTCGCCCGGTTCTTGGTCGCCATTTGAGAACCTTTACTCCCCAACGACAATCTAACAACAATCTTACTACTACTACTAAGATGCCAAAGTTTGGATGGATGGATATTTGTTATTCAATCACGCCAGAACGCCTAGGCGGTTGAACGGATCTGAATAAAATTTGGTACTTGCAATCGATAGAGTTTTTTACTTATGTAGGTACCTCGCGAGCGAAGTTGCGAGCGCAAGCGCGTATTAGATATTACGAGCAAAGTAATTTTTTTTCTTGCAGAACCGTCTGACCTTTACGTGGATTTAATGTGTTTTATACAAAATGTACATCATTTAAGTTATTACTAGGTCCCGCCCGCGAGGTTCCTCTTGCGGATAAAATGCTTAAAAAAAGGAGAAAACATCCAGTTAACAAGGTACCACCGTTTTGCATTTATAGTAAGCTAGGATTTTACGTAAAACTTGCAAACCATCAGCTAAATCTGATAAATTAAATGCAATAAATCTAGAGTATAATATCAAAGACAATACTTGCTACTATATTATTATCTTTGATATAGGTCGCGTCATGTAAAAAGAACGGTGGCGGTCAAGCTGCGCAATGGCGATTTACCGGTTTATTAGGTGGTATGAGGTGCGGAAAGCAAAGGTCGACTGACGAACCAATGGCGCACCGGCAAGCATGCGCCGCACCTCATACCACCAAATAGACCGATAAATCGCCATTGCGCAGCTTGACCGCCAGCGTTCTTTTTACATGACGCGACCTATATTACTTATTTTAGCTTACTATTCAATCAGAAAACCATTTAATCTTATGAATCCAATGACGTCTTTCAGTCTCTATAATTCCATTCTCAATCAATCTCCTTCACAACATTACTATAGCTACCTATCTATAATAGTAACAATGTGGTTATTACGACGATACCTAAATCCAATCAAAACCAACCTCTTCAACCCACACACAGATAAGTTACTAGATTGGACTCAGAGTAGTACGAGTAACAATTCAATCTATGGAGCTGAATCAACCATGACCTCTAGTAGGTTAAGATTTTTGTAAATACAGCAATTTTATAAAAAACAAAGGCTCACGACTCTTATCCCCAAGCATAGTAAACAACCTCTCAGATCTCCAGGAAATCTGATCCTTATAGATGTCTAAGAGGGGTAGTCAGAGACGCCTCCAACCAAACATCCTACTCTCACTCATATTATAAATGCGAAAGTTTGGATGGATAGATGGATATTTGTTACTCAATCTCGCCAGAACGGCTGAACGGATCTGGATTAAATTTGGAATAGAGATAGACTATAGTCTGGAATAGCACATAGGCCACTTTATATCCTCGTAGGTACCACGCGAGCGAAACCGTGGGTGGAAGCTAGTAGTATATATCGAGGTTTCGATATTGAGAAGACTTCAATAGACGAAAGCATAATTTTGGAACAAAATTAGGATAAAATATCGCACACCGTTTGAATAGGGCCTAACTTACTAACTTTTCCGAGATTGTAAGCAGTATTAGGTTCCAAGGTAAATTATCTTACAAAGACCCTTGAAATTACTAATTATTGTGTTACAAGAACCATAAATTCAACTCTGGTACTTACGAGTTATTGGGTGATATATTGGTACGTGCAATAAACCATCGGATGTGTGAGATGGGTTACACCTAAATTGGTTAAACTATGGTAGTAAAGACAGATAGGCGTATGGAAATTCATTGCTTCGTAGAGTTGGTAGAGCTATGAGTTCTAGATATTACATACACATTACTATTATAAATGCGAAAGTTTCGATGGATGGATGTTTGTAACTCAATCACGCCAGAACGACTGAACGAATTTGAATGAAATTTGGCACAGAGAAAGATTATAGTCTGGAATAGCACAAAGGCTTTTTATCCTCGTAGGTACCACGCAAGCGAAGCCGATAGTCGGAAGCTATTACTTCTGTAAAAACGCAACAATATATTTTAAGTAAAAAGAAAAATGTTATCTAGCTTTTATGAATCAGTCTCACTAAGAATAATCTTCAGACGGATATGTACTGTTATTCGTTGATAAATTAATTGGAACAGATCCAGACTCCATCATCATATCAGCTCAATGTTGCTATACCGTTATATTATCATTGTAACTAGACAGGTATGCAAAGTTTCAACACGATCGGATATCGGGAACTGAGTGAAAATTTAGTTGCAAGGTACAAAATTTATCGAGGCAATGGTTTTAAATAAAAGCTTGTAAACAGAATGGTCCAGCCCTCCACTTAATTATGGATGCATCAAGTTGATGAAAGGATGTGTCCAATTCTGGAAGGAGTACTGGACGACTTAAGGTTGTTATTGATCCTTAGATTTACCTTCATTAGCTAAATGTTGCCTTGGAGGACTGGATGATGGTTCGTCTCGACTGATGCTGGTAATGTTGAGTGTGGGGATCGAAGGTCTGGGTGGCACGGCTGCTACAGCTGGGGCCGGCGGAACGGCTGACTCCCCCCACCACCGGTCGTTGGAATCATCTGAAAGGGAATAACTATGAGTATCTTGTCTATGTATGGATATGTCACGTAACATAGACTCATCTCTCCGTCACCATTTCATAAATACATACGATACATTGACGACCTTGGTAACGTGGCGGGCGAGTGCCCGTCTGAGACGCAAGGGGTACGGATTCGAGACAAAAGTTTATATGATCTGCAAATATTTGGTCCGAGTCTGAGTGTTGTGGTACCATGACACGGATTCCCAGGGGGGGGTCACGACTATGTATGTTTGTTACTTTTGGGTGTTTTTATTTTAATTAATTTATTTATTTATATGCATATGACTAATGGTTCTCCATTTAACACGGGATGAATAATCAATTGAAATGTCATTGAATGCTTTTCTACACTAAACGATGACAAGGCCCTTTTCATCGCAACTATAGCATAACTTGGACATAATCCAGAAGGGTGATCTACAATAACATATGCCCAGATAAATGATTGAATTAATTGATGAAGCACAAATCTCTTTCTTTTGATGGGGTATGTTTTTTGTATAGGTATTTTATAGATATTGTTATCTCGTGACGCTTATGATATTGGAGAACACAGGCTGAGATTGATACCGGGTTCATGAAAAATGAAGTCTGTAAACAGCCATCCGCCGCTGAATATAAATCGCACGATCAATAGAAAGAATGGGGATGTCGCTTATTGGATTTTTAGTGAATGAACTTGTGGGGAGAAATATTGCAGACTCAAAGAAAAAACGTTCAAGCATCATGTCGAATTCAGACAAAGCGATGTGTACCTGTTTCATTTATCGCTTTGACGTGCTAGGTTTCCAAGATGCTCATTATTTTTCTCGTTGAGTCACAGGATATTTTCTAGGTCATTCCGCGTTTGAACCGATTTACTTTGTGGTAAAAAATTAAAAGCGGGAATCTCTATACTCATGCCTGAACATATGCCTTCCCCACAGATTTTTAGAGCGACCGATCTTGTGCCTGCACCCACTGGCTCAACGCATTGATGCCATTCGATGACAACAGGGTCTGTCGACAGTCACTATCTCAATATAAACCTGCCTTGATCCAAGTTCCAACCTATCGCTAGAGAATCATCGTCATTTCAGCCGAAGGACGTCCATTGCTGAATCATAAGCATAAGCAATCATCTGGAGGGATTTGCCAATACTTGCCACGCTGGGCATGTGGGTTGTTGAGCGTAAAGCTATTGTTCATAGGGAACGCTCCTGCCCATCCCTTCTCTAAGTCGCCTCTTACGACCTATTCTTCAGCCGGGGCCAACACGTTAATATAACCCTACCTTGATCCAAGTTCCATCGTAGCGATAGCGCTAATCAACGCTAAAGTTTTCAATATAAATCGGATTTTTATTTAGCATGAATTTTTTTATTGTTTTGATTACTGTTCAGAGATACGACTCAAAAGTATGTAAGTAGGCATTTCATAGTTTTAAAAGTAATTTAACAGCTGATTAGTATATTTTTCGTTAATCAGCGTTCCAGAAACTGGGAGTGAACCTCGTAACCACCATAAAGCGTTAATAAGACCCCTAATGGAGTAAGAATATGAGCCGTCACGGAAACACAGATTACAAAACAGTTTCTTTGATGATAATCCCAAAGAGACCTTCCATCCCATAATCCGTTTTTACATTGACAAAGCAAAGGAGGGTACTGAAGTTGTAACTTCCTAAGGAGCGGTGGCCGACATTGGATGACCGTTAAAATGATATGCTTTTGAACCTCTTTAAGTACGTGAACCTCGAAGAGCAGCTGGATTTTGTTTTTTTTAGGCATGTATGGGCATTTTTATTTATGTAACACGCATTGACGCCTGCTTCCGGACCGCGGTTATTCTTCTCCGATTCTAATGAAATGTATCTGGATTTCTTACCTCTGTGCACGTCGAGAATTATAGTGTTCATAAAAAAAGTTATGTTAAAAACAAAGTTCCTACACCCGTGGTCATGACGCTGACGCATAGATGTGCTTTCAAAACTGAGCTTGTATGAAAAAACCTCCAGTACCTAAGTATTGCAGTTAGTGGCCATAAATTTACGGCTCCCTTTTTAAGGAAACCCTGGTTTTACACGGATAAACAAATCCCCGAGATTGCGAGTCCAAATTAGTATAGGATTAAGTAAATTTCTTCGCTCGTCGCTTGTTACATTACGTGCATAGATTAGGTTGTAGTACACTTAATAACTACAACCTGAAATTAATATACAGTTGAAAAATTAATAATTATAGAATTGAATAATTGCCCCGAACTGAATTCTCGCGATGTCTGATAGAAGTTGGTGTGAGCGTTTTTATTTATTTATTTTAGGTTGAATAGCGTTCAGGCACAAATAAGATCAATTTTGATCGCATCTGTATAGCATGTACTAATTTATATTAAATCTTACCTGAGTTACGAATTCTTTGTTACTTTACCAATTGCGATTTTACGTTATATTGTCAAATTAGCTGGTCCCCGTGACTTCGTCTGCGAAGGATTAGTATTTCGAGAAGCTAGTAGTCATATTTTGGACAATTCACACAATATCTTTATAAATTGTAGCCTTTGTGTTATTCTGATGAATAAGCTATATTATTATGAGGTTCATTAAAATCCATTCAGTAGTTTTTACGTGAAAGAGTAACAAACATCCATCCATCCATCCATACTTACAAACTTTCTGTGTTTATAATATTAGTAGGATGTTACTCGTTTTGGAATGTATGAACAAAGTTCTTTCATAATATAAAACTATGACACATTATTTGATGTGTTTGTAAAACTGTTTTTTAAAAACCCCTTTTTGACTCCTAAATCTCAGCAACCCCTTGGTCGATTAAACTCATATTCATGCCAGTAAATCTTGATATTACAACCTGTTGACCTACTTCAGTCCATGGAGATTGGATTGACGGCTTGAAGGTTTTCCTCTAGCAAATTAACATGCAAACATACAACGCCGATTCGCCCAAGTCGTTTGAGAGATTTTTGCTCGCTCAATCATTTAAGTGTAACCTCCTATTCTTGTAAAATATAACATTCATAAGATTAGGCACACAGTTTCTGTTACGAATTCTAAAGCTAGAATTTATGAACTAATTACTGCAAAGTGCGGAGAGTTATCATTAAGTGTTCAATTATATTATAAAGCCGTAACAACTCTAAATCAAGCCATATTTCATTGAGGCAAAAGTTACATATCGATACTAAATCCCATAGTCACTTCCTTTGTCCTTTAGCAAGTGAATTCAATTTTATGTACAGTCACGAACTTTAATTTGACTTCCATTTAAGGTTGAATATCGTACATCAAACTTTTATCCTAAAGAGCTACTATTTTAGCATATGAGTTGGTAATGTTGGTATTGAAAAAACTGACTGAATATATTATTTTCAGTTTTATTATTGAGAAAATTTTACTGTATAATGTCTTTTTATTCTTCATTGCTATATTTCAATATTTATTTCCAGTGTCGAGTAATTATAAATGTCAAGTTAAAAAATTATGTTGTTTAACAACTAGAAGCGAAGTGGACATAAAAGATTGCACCGAAGAAAATGGTGGCCTTTTATCCTAAGTTATTACATATTAGTTTGGTGCTTTGGACCTTATTGCATTAGGAGTGTTCATAGAACATATCTAGGAAACGGATCTCATATTAAAGTTTTGTGTGTTGCTACAATTTACAATTTAAAAGAATAGAATTTTTTTTAACAATTATTTTTACTACGAAAAACAATTTCGTCACTATAAAAACACCGAAAATTTGGACAGAGTAATATTTAAGATAATTTGATATCAGTTGCTATTTAATTAAGTATGTAACTCTTCTAACAAAGCGCTCAACGAAGAAGCCTTAACAGGTATATAATAATAGCACAACACGAAATTATAAAGCGCCCGGTGTAGCTGACAGAGGTCGTAAGAGACCCACAGCATAAAAATCCGTTCAAAAAAAAAAAAAAATATACACCATTACCACCCATTCCACCAATGCCGAAAGTCATACTCGGTTACACAGCCATCCTTTACAAAAAAAGAAGAACTTTATGGTCGGAACTTGGACATTCATTCCAACGGACAAACACATACAAAAATTCTATTTACGAAACCTAGATTACCAGACATGCCATAAGAATTTAACACCACTATTTCCCCTGACGGCGGAAACCATGCATTGTTTCAAAACCTTCCTACACGCTTTTTTAACTCACTGTTGTTGTTGACTGGCCTCATAGGTCAGTTGGTAGTAACTCTGCCTTCTGCGCTAGAGGTAGCGGGTTCGATTCCCGCACTGGACAAACATTTGTGACTAACACAGGTGTTTGTTCTGTGTCTGGGTGTTAAATATATATTATATCTATTATGTATATCAGTCTCTGGTACCCATAGTACAGGCTATGCCTAGTTTGGGATCAGTTGACTGTGTATGATATGTCCGGAATATTTATTTAGTTATTTATTTACTGTACTTATATATACTTCGACACTTTCATATATTTCGACCTATACCATGACCATGTATTTGACGATTTAGAGATTCAAATCAAAGCAAAGCTCTATTCGTGAAAATGTAAAAGTGCTTTCAGACCCTGACCCAAAAAAATTGAAAATACCATGCAACTTGTTTCTATGTTCTTGTATTATTCCTATTGAGTGGCATATCAGGAGTGGAAAATAAAAAAAATCAGTGTGATTTAATGAAATTGCAAAAAACTGCAATATGAAGCGCAACGACTTGTTCGCGACGGAATGACCTGATGTTCTCGCCTCTGAATAGTGCCTAGCCGAGTGTGTATGTCTACAGCTTACACATAACGAATTTCTGAATTCTGAGTATGCAAATATTTAGTGCATAATTGGTGCAATCTGAAAATCCAATTCAAAATTTAGGTGCCAAAGAGGTTTCTGAGATATGAGCCAAAAACTATGTGTCAGCTGGAGACCCGGGTCTACAGCTTGCACATCCAGTACTGCCAAACGACTGGCGCGAGAGCTTTGAAAACTAGCCAGATATTTAGTGCCAAATTAGTGCCAGAGGTACTAAAAATTTCAGGCCTGTAGCTTAAAAGGTTTCAGAGATATGAGCCAAAAACTATGTGTCAGCTGGAGACCCGGGTCTACAGCTTGCACATCCAGTACTGCCAAACGGCTGACGAGAGAGCTATGAAAACTAGCCAGATATTTAGTGCCAAATTAGTGACTAAGGTACCAAAATTTTCAGGCCTGTAGCTAAAAAGGTTTCAGAGATATAAGCAAAAAACTATGTGTAAGCTGTAGACCCGGGTCCCCAGCTTACACATTTCGTTACGCCAAACCGCTGATCAGAGGGCAATAAACTTTAGGCAGGATTTTAGCTCATAATTGGTGCCTAAGGTACCAAAAATTTCAGGCCTGTAGCTGAAAAGGTTTCAGAGATATAAGCAAAAACAGTTTTCCCGCCAAAAAATTCAAATAAAGTTATTGAAAATCGCCTCATTGCGACATTGCCATTCCGCTTCCACAAGATTGTCAAACGACTTTAAACTTTATTTACATGTCACGAAGATTGATTTTGGTATTTGATCATTAAAAAAGTTCATTTGTTTTGTTGAGTTTAGTCTAGGAACTCGGAGGATAAAATAGTTTTCAGCCAAAACATACCGTGTTGCCATCGATGTAATCGTATCTCGTAGACTTACGTCTTGATTGATGATGGAAGTCAGAGGCAATCACGACGACATCATCGCCCTGAGTCAAATTCTTTGTCAGTGTCGGCAAGTTATTTATAATCTCTCTGTTAGGAGCACCTGGCTTACAAATGGATAGAACAGATTGGTAGTCATTATTATGTAAGTGTATAAATTCTCCAAGAGATTTTCCGTATGTATCGCACAATATTAGCATTTTCTTAGGTCTATTTTGTGAAATTACGGCGGTATCCTCAGCTATAAGTCTGGGTTCATGGTTTTGGGTACTGTTATTCGTTTGGTTTCCAGTGTTCTCCTCTGTCGTTAGCTTCTCTACGGATCGAAGTCCTATTCTCGTAGTAATCCCGTTGTCTTCTTTATTCTTTATTGTCACGACCTGTTTTGTTGCTATTGATTCACTCGTTTGAGTCCGTCTTGTTTCTGTCTTACCTTTTTTCGCTACTAATTTTTTTTGTATTTTTCTTTCTATTCTGTGAGTCTTTATCATGTTTCACTTGTTTATTCAATGTTATTCTATTTTTACTTAAGTTCTTGGTCTTTGCTGCAGTTTTAATATCTACGGTGTGTCTAGAATTTTTTAATTTTTTGTTTACACTTTGGAGCTCAATTATATGGCTTATTAAATTGTCCAATTCTTCATTAAGTATTTGGGTGTTCTCATTGGTTTCCAACTGGAGCGTTTTTTGTAGTTGTTCGAACAGCGCTGCATTATTTTCGTGCAAACGTATTACGTTTAATGCTTCTTCATATTCATTGAGATCTGCAGTTCGTCGCTCAATCATCTCTTTTAGCTTATTTCTTTCCGTTTCAGTCTCTTGTAATTTTATTACTTGTTCTGCAAATGCTACTTTGAGTGACCCATTTTGCGCCAAGAGATTTTTATAATCCTTCGCGCAGTCGTCTTGTTCCTTTAGAAGCTTCAAATTAAAGTTTTGTGCTTTTTGTATTTCAGCGGTCAATTTTCTAATTCTACGGCAACCTGGTTTCTTGTTTGGGGCATTCTGGTACAGTCACTGGAACGATCAGAAAACGCAAAAAGTCGATTCGGATGAAGAGATTCGATCCAGGGCACGTCGTTACTGACGATTATTGAGTCCACCGCCTCAACCGCTACGCCAGCGTTACTTTACTTACAGCGACGAAATAAGTGTAGAGGTTGAAAGAACTATTTCTTAGAGTCGCAGATCGTTTTAATAAAAAAATCGACCGTCATTACACTTTTTTGCACACCCTCATTAGCTTTTTAGTTCAATATGACTGTATTGATAAAAAACTTTTATTTAGTCATTATAACGAGGCACTTACGTATAATATTGTGACGCGTTCGTTATTTTGGTTGTTATAATTTTTGAGAGTAGATCGCCAAAATGGTTTAAGGTAAACATCATGAAGAAACCAGACGTTTAGTCAGCTCACACACTACGAGTACTTACGTGTAAATAGGAAACAATACAATGCCACAAATCTGGGCCCCGATCGCGCTAAATTTTTGCTTGTGGCGCTCTGCGGTATATTTTAAGGGATGAAGATGAAGTTTTCCAAACGCTGGCCATTAGATAAAACAGAATCGAAACCATTGTGTAAGTATCATCATCATCACCTATTTGAGTCCACTGCTGTACATAGTGTACCTACAACTAATTAGAGGTGGATAACTCGAGTCAGTGACCGTGGCGGCCCCGGCTGAAGAATAGGCCCCTCCTAACCACCTACCCGTGGATGTCGTACTAGGCAGGCGAGTAAGGGATGGGCAGCAGCTTCTCCTATTTTCACAAAGTTTTTTAATTCCCCCCACCCCCATGACAGCAAGTCACTCCGGAAATCTGTGGGGGAGGCCGCTGTTCAGCAGTGGACTTCAAACGGCTGGAATGATGATGATGAACTCGAGTCAGAACACGCATCCAGATCGAATCACAGGGAATCACAGGGATATCACAGGGGAGCCGCAGGTAAATGGATCACGCCGCTCCCAAGCAGCTGAAGCAGCTCAACGGCTCAAAGTAGTTCTACTTCATCTGCGATTCATGCGACCCTGACCCTGATTAGAAACGATTTCATACGACAACAATTTGTATTATTTTCAACACTATTAAGCCCATATTAGAAAAGCTGACCCGTTTGATGAACTGATTGCTAGTACCTTATTGCATTGTTTGCTTCACTTTACCTGATTCATCTGAAATCATTCATAGATCTACTTGCGCGGTTCAAGAGCGCGAGCTGCGAGCTGATTTGCAGCTCAGGTATTTTGAGTGAGTTACCCACCGCTACCACTTAGAAACTTTGATGTACCAAATAAAAACTATAGTAGGTATTATTATAATATTATAACTACAAAATGTTTGTTTATTTTTAGATTTTGACGCCTTTTCTTTTTTAGTTACCAGCATAATTTTAGTGATACTTCATCATCTTATCCTATCTAAGCTTCTGAATTCTTTAACCTACATGATATATACTTTAAACATACATAAGCCTCTCGATTTGAGAGCCAAAGACTTGGCGGCGGGAATAAGATGCCACAGCCAGCCCGAAAGGGAAAAGCATAAAAAAATGCAAACTTCAAGAACGAAAGAATGACACGATAATGTTACGCGCCTGTACAATATCGGGCAGCCTGTAAGGACGTGGACACTCTGATAATGTACAGCCAGCCATATTCACAGCATCTAATTCTAAATGGGGGAATAAGATCTGCACTGACGTCCCGCGTTGGGGTGCGCATTCACAGCATTTTATTGCAATAATTTTTCCAATAATACGAAGCCACCTAGCTTTAGACGGCGGAGTCACATATCTCATCATGTCACATAGGAACCTACTCATCTATTACTTTCGTGACGTGGTTTATAAATGGTTCATATCTACCTACCTTATGTGAGGTACCTACCTACTTCCCTATGTTTGGTAGGTCTAGGTACAAAGTGTAGGTACGTAGTACCTAGGTATAATAAATACTTGGTACCTATACCTAGCTAGACCTACATAAGTAAGTACCTTACATAAAGTACGTAGGATTGTATAATATTATGCAAACACGTCACGAAAGTAATAGATGGCTTCCTAGTACCTAGAGCTAACCAAACTTAGGTAGAACTAAATAGCCTAAATGCGTAATAAAACACGTCAAAAAACTATAGATAGGTAAATAACTAGTACCTAGGTACTAGGTACCATCTATAATTTACTAGCCAACTTAGATATGAACAAAATGAGCAAATACGTCACGGTAGTACCTAATAGATACCTGCATATCCAACTTTCATATGTGCTACCTACCTACCTACCAAGGTATCTTGATTAACCTAAATACCTTACCTGACTTCTTCTGACAGACTTTTATTTCTGTTTTAGTGTGTGGCTAGGCGGAGCAATGATCTATGAAATGCGGGGCGGTGGCGCGGGCAGAAAGTGTATGAGAATGGCCGGACATAGGGCTCAGTGGCGCGTATTAGGGTTGACCTATGTCCAGCAGTGGACTAGTGTGGGCTGATGATGATGATGGCTACAATGGAGGCCAATTTCATACGTCAGTTTCGAAATTGAAAATCTATGGAACTTCAACCGAAGTAACAAATTATGTAGGTAGGTACTAACCAATTACTTACAATATATTTTTATTTTATCTAGATCGATCGACACCTATCTTACATATGAGTTAACGGCTAGGTTAGAAGTACAACAAATTCAGAAGATGAAGATACTACCTAATAAGAAGATGTGTAGGTATCACAAAAATTATGCTAGTAACTAACAAATGTTAGTAACTTACCTACATTAGAGGTAGGTACAGTATGTCCAGTGGACTTCAATAGGTTAAAGATACCTCCTACATAATAGTTTCGATTCTGTTTTATCTATATCCAGCCAATTCTATCCATAGCCAGCGTTTGGAAAACTTCATCTTCGTCGCATATAATATACCTACCACAGAGAGCCTCAAGACGAAAGCCTACAGTCAGTGCGCGTTGCCAGCACCAAAAAGTAACGAACGGCGACCACACTCCGAATGACGCAGTGTTGAAAGGCCCCGCACCCTATGGACCGACGACATTGCGAAGGTTACTGTAATTCACTGAATGGAAATGGCTCAAGACCGTTCGTCGTGGCACTCTTTATGGGAGGCCTATGTTCAGCAGTGGACTTCTGCAAAATGATAAAATATTTTTGTGATACATGTCCTCTAATAGGTAAGTATCCAAAAGGGAGGTCATTCAACTTATCGTTGATGTGTATATACTAATTCCGGAACATTTTGTATACATACACTAGTTCACTGAAGTAAAAGATAAATCTCTCTTTTTCGAGGTGAGACACACAAGGTACATCGATGGCAGCACTGGGTATGTTTTGGCTGAAAACTATTTTATCCTCCGAGCTCCTAGACTAAACTCAACAAAACAAATGAACTTTTTTAATGATCAAATACCAAAATCAATCTTCGTGACATGTAAATAAAGTTTAAAGTCGTTTGACAATCTTGTGGAAGCGGAATGGCAACGTCGCAATGAGGCGATTTTCAATAACTTTATTTGAATTTTTTGGCGGGAAAACTGTTTTTGCTTATATCTCTGAAACCTTTTCAGCTACAGGCCTGAAATTTTTGGTACCTTAGGCACTAATTATGAGCTAAAATCCTGCCTAAAGTTGATTGCCCTCGGATCAGCGGTTTGGCGTAACGAAATGTGTAAGCTGGGGACCCGGGTCTACAGCTTACACATAGTTTTTTGCTTATATCTCTGAAACCTTTTTAGCTACAGGCCTGAAAATTTTGGTACCTTAGTCACTAATTTGGCACTAAATATCTGGCTAGTTTTCATAGCTCTCTCGTCAGCCGTTTGGCAGTACTGGATGTGCAAGCTGTAGACCCGGGTCTCCAGCTGACACATAGTTTTTGGCTCATATCTCTGAAACCTTTTAAGCTACAGGCCTGAAATTTTTAGTACCTCTGGCACTAATTTGGCACTAAATATCTGGCTAGTTTTCAAAGCTCTCGCGTCAGCCGTTTGGCAGTACTGGATGTGCAAGCTGTAGACCCGGGTCTCCAGCTGACACATAGTTTTTGGCTCATATCTCAGAAACCTCTTTGGCACCTAAATTTTGAATTGGATTTTCAGATTGCACCAATTATGCACTAAATATTTGCATACTCGGAATTCAGAAATTCGTTATGTGTAAGCTGTAGACATACACACCCTAGCCGACGCCGACCAACTGCAGTGTTTGTCTTATACAGCTGATTCATACTATGAATACTCGAAAAGGGCTTTTTATACACCCAATCAGTAATAAAGTTTGATATACGATTTTTGTAAATTATACTTTTAAAATTATATTTTTGGAGGAGGTAGGGCACAGCGAGATTTTCTCGTTCTAAATTGGAGCAACCCGCCTGGGGAGGTACCTCCGCCTTACAGAAGATTGCAGCCAAATAACATTATTTGTTTCAAATAGTGTTGTGTTCCTGCGGTGAGTAAGGCTGCCAGAGCTCTTTAGGGGGGAAGGGGGAGGGGTCGGCAACGCGTGCGCGATTCCTCTGGTATTGCAAGCGCTCATAGGCTACGGTAACCGCTTACCAACAGTGGGCCGCATGCTAGTTTGCCACCTTAGTTGTATAAAAAAAAAAAAAAACATTTTTCATTGAATAAACAAAAAGTAAAAGTCCAATCAGTTCATAATCAGCTGTTCTATGTAGCATTTTTAAGTCGAACTTTTCGATGTTTTAGTTATTTAGTAATAAAGATGTTAAAAATAAAAACAGATGATTTGATTGAAAAGGTCAGGAAAAAAAAATTGTTTATTTTGTTTTTAATCATCATCATCATCATTTCAGCCGTTCGATGTCCACTGCTGAACATGGCCTCCCCCACAGACAGAGCAAATTGCTTAATTTTGTTTTTAATATGATTTTTTTATGTTTATAATATGTTTTATTTTTGTTGATAGAGTTACCCCTCTTCGGGATTCTAAAATAGTTTATGGGAATCAAGCCATAAATATGGCATGAAACCTCTTGAAGTAAAGTTTAGTAGGCTTAAGAGATCGATATGTAGGTATACCTAAGTTACATCTAAAGAAGTCTATAAATACATTGGCAACCATTTATGCACAGTTCGGTCTAGCAACTAAGTCTGTCTGCAAATCGCAGGGTATAAATTACGTGTTCCTAGATGTCTACATTGCACGGGCAAATAAACTTGTGTTAGTGACAAGTGGGGTTAGTTGAGACTGTGTTGTGACACAATGAATACGGCAGTTGCATTATTTGTACACAGCTTAGTTAGATTAGTTTCACAGTGGCTGTTCAATTTGCTAATTGTTGCAAATTTATCGCTTAAGCCATTGTAGGGCCATAAGAATTACCTACAGAACATTTATATTGTAGACCAAATAATTAGTATTTTCTCTTATTATTATTTTTTCGTTTTTATACGTTGGTGGCGTAGCGGACGAGTGCAAGTCTAAGACCAAAGGGATTCGATTACCCGCTGCGGGTTTAATAATTGCATCATGCAACAATATTTGTTCCGGGTCTGACGGTTATGGTAGATGGTACTCTTAGTTTCTGATACCCACGACACAGGGAATCCTAGAGTGCGGTCCATACTATGTATGTGACTGTTGGGTGTTATTTATTTATTTTATTTATACAAGGTGATTCATAAAATGTATACCATCCCGAAAGGGGGTTAATCAATCAACGAAAAGAAATACTATTAGGAAAAAAACATCAATTATTTATTTTTTTATTTTTTTCAAAACTTTCTCAAAATAGCTGTTTTTGGCATTTTTATCAACTATAGAACTAATAACAAAACGTACAAGAAGTTCGGAATCAAGATTGCTACTTATAACAGCTGATTCATTGAGTTTGACCTGATTTGACCCCAAAACAGCTGATTTTCGCATAGAGTTATTTCAATGAAAAATGACGAATTTCCAAAAGTTGTTGAACAAACTTTATTGCCAATTGGTTGTAGAATAAGGCCTTTTCAGGATGGAATACATATTATTAATCACCTTGTAGTAGTGAGGGAAATACCTAAGGTGGAAAAATTAATAATGTTTGACAGTTATTGTGATGAAAATAATGTCAGTCTGATATCGGAAATCTCAACTCTGTATGTATGTTCTTCATAATCATCTTTCTGCCCTTCGTCTTTCACTCTCTTCTATTAGCCGCACACACATTCTTTCTTACTCATGTCATCCATCCATCTCTCCTTTGGCCTTCCTCTACTCTTATATTCATCCACTCCTCAATTCGAATTACACAAGAGTGAAAACATAATATTAATGACTAAAAATATAAGGGTTAGTATCTTCTACATGAGAAAGGGGAAATATTTGTAAGTGCTGGTTACACGGTAACATTTTTCTTCCAAACATATTTTTGTGAGAAATGCTTTGCTTAGCTCTCTGGCTTCTTGTAGAGTGGGAAGTATTTTGTGTGTTTACAATTCTTCCTGGCTTCTTCTAGATTGATACTCATGCTTGATATTTTAAGGATACCTAATAGACAGGGCTGAAGGTAACCACTAGACTTAGTTGTCTCCTTTGTTACCACCCAGAAGACAAGAGTAAGATTTAAATCGCTCTTCGTTATAGTGCTTCAAACTTTAAACAACTTCGGCATTCAACAACATTTTGTCCCATGTTAACATTTCCGCTACAAAAACTTTCCGCGAAGCAAAATTCACTACATTTTTCATTCTCAACTACTTTGACCCGTCCGGGGTGCCTGTTTTACTTGCAATCTACATCAAAATAAAATGAATTTTATAGCGCTGGTTTAAGGTTCACAATAGCAAAGGAAGCAACGTTGAAACTCAACGGAGCAGATTTCCCATTTTGTCAAATCGAATTGAGCTGAGCTACGCTTAATATAAGCATAAATATCGGTCGTGCGTACTAGATTTATCTAAAGCCAAGCACTCACATGCAAGACATACGTAACTGTAACTGTTGCACGTGTTAATTTTACCAAATAGCGTAATAGTGTGCGCTCTCGTGCTAGGTGCAACGAGCGACTCGTGCTGTGCGCGGCGTATATAAACGATTGGTGGTTTTTGTCGCCTGTTCAAAGACATGGCCAACCAAGTTGTATAAATGAACTTGTATGTAGTTAGGTAGTTAGTGCCGGCGCGTTTTATACTGCGCTAGTTAACTGCATCCAGCTAAAGGACACGTTTGGTTTGAAGACGTTCCTACAAACACAATTGAAGTACCTAATTGATCGTAAAATGCGCCCGCAGTTCGCATACTGCGGCTCGCTGGCTCGGCTCATTAGGTAGGGACGTCCGATGTAGCGAGCACACTAGAACCTCGTTACTGTGTCTGCAACGGGTTACAGTTACGGCTTGGTTTCGAGTACCCGGCGTAACTACGGGACGCTAGTACTATTTCTACCGGGGTGTTGCGAGTACCGCATTGTCGTGGCCTCCAATTTGTCATGTCTTTTGCACGCGCCTTTGTGAAGCGGTTAAATTCTAAAATGCTTGTGCTCTTGTTGTTGAAATTTTTATGTTTGAATTACTTGACTTGTTCAAAGTTTTCTTGTGTATCTTGTTTGTTTATAGTTTCATTTTTAACACAGCGATAGAGAGTCGTATTCTGGGAATTACTTCAAACTAAAATAAGAAGTTAGGTACCTTGTATCTCGAATTATTATTTACAAGAGTTCCTACGTCAAACCTTTAGGAGATTCTAAGAAACTTAACGAGCTTGTGCTTTGAAAAACAATTTATTTGAAGTTGAAGGTTTCGTAATAATATTTTATATTTTTGGCAAAATAATTTCTGCAGGTACATTCGTACGTTGTTCGTATAGTATATATAGTTTGTTAATATATCAAACAAATGCTTCTATAAGTTTAAAAAAATTAAGTTCAGTTCAAATAAGACTGATGATTATTTCTTTGTATGAACATTCAACCAGTTTGATTTGTAGGCCACTGTAACCCTTTCGTACTAAATCTACGGCGCAATGCTTTGTCACTAGATCGGCCATTAGAATTGCCAGGTAAATTACTACGGTATGACATTTCATACCAGTCATAGGATTATCAGCTTTCCGATCAAAACAATAGGTTCATTTAAAGAGTTTATGTTTAACCAATAAAAACGATCAGTTATTATGCCTCAACGACCCTCGAAGCACCAACATTTAGTAGACATCGCGAGGTCTCAGCTCGGGTTAGACCACTAGTATTTTGTGGGTTCAAATGCAACAAATATTCAGTGGGATCGAATTTGTGGGTTCATACGGGTATGACCCTCACTTTGTTTCAGGTAAGTATTGATGCGAAACACAGGAACGAGGAACACAGTACCTACGTAATATCCCAGTGAACATGTTAATTTGTCCCCTGTCGTCCCACAACCCCTGAAAGACACGGGACGCAGTGTTCGTGTAAATGGGACAAATTTGTTTATAGTGCCATGGAGCAGGCATAGTACTGTTAGGAATTTTAAACTGAATCTACATTTGTTTTAAGTGCCCACAAATAAAATCACATACAAAGAAAATCAAGCTCTGTGTTTTATAATTTGCTAAAAAATATAGGATCAGAAAAATATCATTTCCAAGAAGACGCTGAATTTCGTATTATATTTGTTTTATATGTATACTTTCCCGAAAGAGGTCTATTCTATACCCAATTTCTATAATAAAGGCCCTATCGGGATATTATAACCTGATTTTTGGGGATTTTGGGAACCTGACGGATATTATACAAGTTATGAAACACCTTGTATAAAAATACTGCATTGATACAAGGTGATTCTTAACTTGTATAATATCCGTCAGGTTCGCAAAATCCCCAAAATCCACCTCGGAATATGGCAACCCCACCTCTCATATTCTACCACTATTACGTCGTGGGCTGGTAAAACTGGTAAAACTTACAAAGAAAATCAAGCTTTGTGTTTTATAATTTGCTAAAAAAATATAGAATCTGAATAATGTCATCTCCAAGCAGACGCTCATTTTCGTATCATTATAAAACGAGCTAGCAACTTTTTATAATGTTGAAATAAGTTCCAATGTGAGACGAAGCAAGTTTCGTTGATAACATACACAGGCTAACTGAAGATTGCTTTATGTGAGCTCAGTTTTCATGTTGCGTCCGCATAGCACTTGTTTCTGGGGGTTATAATAAATTTGGATTTTGTAATTATCATTATCATCATCAGCCTGAAAAGTCCTAGACATACGCCTCCCCCCAAAGATTGCCACGACGACACTTTGAGCTTTCTCCATCCGCCAAACTTCCTTCGAAATCCAATCATTCCATGGGGAGGGGACTCTCAGAGGGGACAATCATTCCAACACGGTAGTCCGTTCGAGGATGCCAGTCAAGAACCTCACTTGAGAAATCGCATTTGAAATGCTAGTATTTTTTGACCCTCACCTTGTTAGATCAGCACCACGCTGAAGCCCTACATTCCATTTCGTGAAAAAGGATCATCGAAATAATTTATAGGCAACAAGCCGTGTTTGCTTTCTGATTCATCTAGGTTTGGTTGCGAGGAACAGGCGTAGCTTCTAATGATACGGTGGCATAGCGAGCGAGTGATATACAGCGGCAAAAGACGAAAAGATCATAATGAAAAAAAAAATTACATGTCGCACGCAATTTGATCACGTACTTATTGTTTAGGCGAGCCAAGAACTTTTATCCTTCATAATTTCTGAAGAACGTGGTTTATAATATCTTCTTTCCTTTCATAAAAACCGCTGACTGATTCATAAGAAGTACTCAGTGGTAAAAAAAGGGCAGACATAATTTCCTTATTAAAAAAAAACCACTTACCAACATCCTCATGTTCTGGAACGGAGACATCGTGAGCAACTTCGTCCTCTTCAGGGGCACTCTCGTATCTCTCTTTGAGTACTGTCCTCGGCACTGCAAGGGAAAATGCACTTTAAAGCTCAGATTTATAGTGCAATGTCCGCCGACAGCGGTCTCGAGTGGGTCGTTAAGGGGTAGTTAATTTTAGATTTTAGGGCGCGTTTTAAAGTATTTTTACGTTTGAAGAGCTTTCAGAACAAGTGATGGGGAACGTGCCGCTTGTGGCTTTTACGTAGTTTTTACGTAATCCCAGGGTTTTTGTAGTGAATTCGGTTATTGAGTTTTATCGACATGAGTTGACAGTTCCTGCGAGAGTAGGGTTGCAAAGCTGGTTGATAAAAAGAAAAAGGTTTTTTTTTTCAATATGTTTCTGTTAGCCTTTTAAATACTTTTTGTTTCTCTGCGGGATCTATTTTTACCCTGTAAAAGCTGTTTTAGACGTAAATAAACTATTTAAGTAAGCATAAAAACAATGCACATACATGCCTAATTTTGTAGCTAAAACGGAAGTATTGTAATTGATCTGAATATATTTATTTATTGTTTATTAAATAGGATCGCCAACAGCACATGTATCAAACATTCAATAAGAACTATACTATTTCGACTAAGACTGATACATTAGCCAATTATAGGCAAACACAGCACTGTACATAATGTATATATATTTATAGAATATTGATAAAATTATCATAAATTCTGTTCTTGAAGTGGAACTAAGCTAAATTTAGTAATAGTAGATATTTTAAATTAACTATGAATGGAAAATGTTGAAGGGATATAAATAATGCTTTTTTCAAGGCCTATGGAGTGGCAACTGGAATCAAGTGTAGGCAACTACTAAACACGACAATTATTGTCTCAGGAATGAAACCTGAAACAACCTACCGCTTTTAAAGTAGTATATGTTTAATCCCTACAAAATCCGAAATGAGGAAATTTGTAGAAGAACATAGCTCACAGAATCGAAAACTGTTGGAATAAAAGTTCTTTAACGGCGACCACGTCACTAACAACGCAGTGTTGAAAGCAGTGGACTTCTTCAGGCTGATAATTATGACCCCTTCGAAATAAAATCCCTTAATTATTACCCATTCATGTCGTAAGAGGTGACTAAGGGAGAAAAAGCCGCATGCCTGCCCAGCATGGTGAGTATGGGCAAATCCCCTAAAATGATTGTTTGGGTGCAGGCCGTACAAGGTCGTTCGCGCTGGAAATCAAGTCCTATGTTCAGCAGTAGACGTCCTACGGCTGAAATGATGATGATGATGTATAAAGTCAGTGGATTTACAAGATTTTTCATGCAGCGTATGGCAGTGGCTCAAAAGCATTTAGCATTAGCTACGGTCGAATGGGCAAGCTGAATGACGAATTGAAGTATTCAAATTGTTTGGATTCAATTCCGCTACTCTGATGGACGTTGCCAACGATTGACTTGGTACATTTTAAAATACTAACTATTAACCCTGGTATTTTTAGTGGCATGTATTTTTTTCACCCACACAGACTGACATTAATTGTAGCGCAATTGCTTTCAAATAAGATACGTTTTTTGCGTGCTAATTTAAGTAGAAAATTAAAAAAAAAATGTACTTGAAAAAGAAGTGTAACCACAAAAATGTTCCGACAAGTTGAAATGTCTAGTGATGATTTGGTTTCATTTTATTTATAGAAAAACGAATATTATGAAACTGATTAAAAATTTAGAGGTAATCCGTGAGGTATTTAAATGGTTTCAATAACCCAATAATCTAGTACTATCCCGCTAAATTGATTAACAGAATTAGTAGATACTAAATATTTAGAAGTACCTACTACATATTTGTTTGTCTATTTAATATCTTAGAAGGAACTACCGCAAAGGCACTCCTTAATCAACTAACTAAAAATGGTTTAATAATACATAACGCTGATATCAGGGAACAAATACCTATAGTTGAATTAATAACCTCAACTTTTTTTAAAGTCGGTTAAAATGAATCATCATCTTTGTATTTTTAGATAGGTAGGTCGATAGAATGAGTTGTTTGATGATATACATTTTAGTTCCCGATTGGAATGAAAGAACTGCACTGTAAAGAATCCCCTTTCACCGCAGTTGTGTATAACCAATAAAAAAATCTACGTTCCCCACGTTTATAATAAAAAATATTTTTTATGAGCCACAATAAACTAACATAAAGGAACCAGCGACATGAGCGGATAAGATTTAGTTTAACCTGAAGGCAGTTTAACTACAATAACCTGCTTTCAAAAGACTCACTGGCACACGCAGATAAAAACATTAACTCCGGTTTATATCCAAAAATAAAGAGCCAAATAGCCCAAGGGAATAAAGCATCATGGAAACAGTAGGTACCTACAAAAAAAAGCTCAGCGTTATGATAAAAAAGGCTCCCGTACCGTTGAACGGCACTATCCTGCCAGCTAGTAAAATAATAGATCAAAATCCAATGATTTGTTTTTGTACGACATACGCATGACGTAAGACCAGTATTTTGATATTGTGCTAAAGCGTAAATAGTAACATACATCTTTTTTGACTGCTTGTCAATAAAAAAAAGTCACAAAATCTATAATTATTATAGATAGTACCTATAGATTTTTTTGATATTTATTAATGAAAAACCGAATAAAATCTTAAGCTTGAATCTTGGTCCAGTTAGTCTAAGCTGTACCTACTAGTATCAATATGCGCCTTAGATTGCATTAATAGGTATATGAGTGTTGAAGCTTAGTATTTCATAATAGTATAGTCTAGTAAGTTCAAAGTAGTTGTTATCCCAGGCTTGTCGCGGTTTTACCGAAAACTTCATAATGCTCACCCAAGGAGAAACTGCTGTAAATTATTCGAATAGGTTTGTGCATAGCGTGCACCGCCTGCATAGTGTTCACGTCCACGTGAACACTATGCGGGTGGTGTCCAACGAAATGGAAAATCGCTACAATGAACCTCCGGTACCGACAGCAAGACTTTGTACAGGCGTAAGAATTGACGTAAGAATATCGTCAGTGGTTACCGAGCTATAGAGATGGAAGCAGTTCGACTGTCCGTGGCTCGTCTCGCATTTTATATCTTGGATTTATGGCGGACGCCAGTCAGACTGGGGTGAGCGGGAATTAGATTAAGGAAGAATGCCCGAATCGTCCCAAATAGGTACCTACCAACTGTTTAAATGTAATAATAATATTCTTTGTATTAGTATGACATAACAGCAAAGGTAGAGCTATACAATAGCTATTCTTACACCTAAGCTGTATCCATGTACATGTTGGCAATAAATGAATGAATATGAATAGATGAAAATCGAGGAAGAGGAAGACGAATATTATGTAACATGACCCAGATAGAAGAGAAGATTGCCGACATGTCATATAAGGAGCTTGTAATGGGAAGATCAGAACACCGACAAGAACGAACATATTAATTAATCAAGCGAGAGAAGACCTCTCAAACAACTTGGATGAATCAGCGTTGTATGTTTGTATGCTTATTTAATTTTGTTAGATCATAATTTTGGAACCGTCAATCCGATATGCTTGGAATTTAGAAGATCAAATCTATTACCTATTAAAATCGCTGTCTCAAATGGTGAAGGAAAACCACGTCGTAACACAGTGTTTCACTAGCGCGAGTGGTAAAGACTCTTTATCTTGTATGCTTATTCTATTTCTAACCTACCGCAAATTTGCGTATACAACAAATTGTTGGAATGTTTTATTGTAAAAGTTTTGTTTTTTTCAATGTACCTACCTACCTACTTACCTTAATATATTTCTAAGTATACATGGTTTTTATAAGATGGCTTAATAAAGTATTTCTATTTTCTATTTCTATAAAACCTCTTGAGGAAACCGGCATGTCCCAAAACCTAAAAATTTCAAGACATGCAAGGGAGGATGAGGATATGATGATGTGAAGATATTTGTTAAACTTCCACGCTGCAACCATTGAACGAATAGTAATAAAAAGATTAATAACATATTAAAGGCTAAAGGTTTAAAGGCCGCGGATGAAAGATAGTGTCACTTGCATAAAATATGGAAAAATAAACGATAAAAATTAAAAGTAAGTTATTTTATTAATGAAAACTACGGCAGTGTTATTAACTGAACACAAAATAACTCAGCAATAACCATACATGTTTGTGACAGGGCATACAAAATTCCGTAATTTGTTTTGTGCCTTTTTTACGTAAAATAACACGCAAACCTATCGGATTATTCTGCACGAAAGTTCTGTTAATATAAATTTAGCTTGAAGTGATATCGGCAAATAAAGTAACTCAATTTTCGCCAATCAACGATAACCCTGAACGAAAGTCAAAACTGTTACAACGAAAGCTAGAAGCCAATGTTAACATTCATACGTCATGACAATAAACAGTTGGAATCGGAAAAAAAGTAAAATCGATTATTTATCTATGTTTTTTTAGGGTTCCGTACCTCATTTGGAACCCTTATTCTTAGTGATTCTCACTCTGTTGTCCGTCTGTCTGTCTGTCTGCCTATCTGTCCGTCTGTCAAGACCCTTTTTCTCAGAGACGGCTAAGGTATCAACTTGACGTTAGGGTCCGTGAGCTTATGATGCCATATAAAAATCAAGTTTCTAGATCAATGCATTAAAAAAATAAAGCAATGAATGTCTAATTGGGCACGTCTCAAATACTTAAATTTCAGAATTCGGGCGTAAGTAATAAGAACAAATAATTAACACAGCTATAGAATAGAATAGAATATAGCTTTATTGTACACCAAAAGAACGTACACAATCAAGGAAATAAAATAACTTAAAAATAGTGTGACAATCGCTAAAAGCGATCTCTACCAGGCAACCAGGCAAGGCAGGATATACAAAGTAGAAGAGGACGGTGGCGCACGTAATAATAATAAGTGAAATAAAACTATAGCTATAATATCATTTCAGTTAGTTTAAACCTACCTAATTGAAGTAGGAATGTAATATCGTTTTGTTTATTCTTTGAAGTGCTCGGTAGAAACTAATAAAATCCTGCTGAGAAGTTTCTTCCTCAGTTTAGTATATATTTTTTTCAAATTTAGCTTCCAGTCTTTCATGAATGATGGACGGCTTTACTCAGAAGTTAAGGATAAAGATGTTAAAGTTATAAATATTAATTATAACACTTCTCTCCTGTATAATATTGAAGAGTTAAATTGTTGTTTTAGCTTTGATGTAATCAAGCCTTTCGTTGAATAAAATATAAAGGTAATAAAAGTTACTCTTTGATTTATGACCCAGGTCATCACCACCACCGTCATCATCATCAGCCTGCATAAGTCCACTGCTCGACATAGGTCTTTTCGGTTCTGCTAGTTATATGGCCTGTCTACTGCTACTTCAACTTGGTAATCTTGAGAGCTATGTCGGTGACCTTGGTTCTTCTACGGATTTCCGCCTGGTAACAAGCCAAGGCACCACCACTTATTAGAAATAAATATAACTGTATATAAAGTAGTTTCGTGGCGTTGGTTTGTTTTTAATCCAAAAACGCAGTGCTGTAAAAGTTTCCTGCAATTTAGTTACTACCTATTTTTCAAAGCAGATCCTTCGAGAACTGCTTACTAAAACTTCTCCATTTAGGATGCAGGCAATTTTAACATATTTTGGTACTTCATAAGGATGATGCTGGTCAATGTATGGACTCAGGTACCCGCTCCAATGGAAACAAATGATATGTCGTTAGAAAGGTTATTTACATTTAGAAAAAACACCACTTCAATTGACTTAACTACACCAAGCTTATTGCCTTATCATCAATATCTCATAGAGATCTATCTAGAGTCTAGAGTCTGAATAGAACCATTTTTATTTCACCAACACCAACTAGCCAGCCATTTGTAGATCAGTCAGATCCTCAAATGTAGCAATCATATTTAACTGTTTATAACAAACTCTGGAAAACATGTATAAATTATAAAAGGGACAAATTTGTCACACCGGATTCACAAGTATTCTGAGTGAGTTTATTTGGTTCGTCGACCGTTCTTGTCAATAGATTTTACGGATGCGTACCTCGGATGCTCGCTAGACCATAATACGGGACACTGGCACTGGTCGCCTGAACTCGGAAATACTTGGGCAATTTCCGAAAGAGCGATGATTGTGCTATGACGGTCGTATACAGCAAAGACTTTGTGCAAGTTTTTTTTTGTTCTTTTGTGTTTTCTTGGTTATTTTGCACTAATTTAATATATAGGTTAAGGTATGGTGTCCCTTGGATCTGGTCATATGTAGGCCTTGCTTCGTCTCTAATAGTGCAATTCCCAAATGACAATTTATTTGACCTAAGGAGAAGGGCGCCGTCTCACCTGGTATCTAGCTTTTAGGATTATAAAAATACCTTTTAAATCAAGTGGAGGCTATAATTTGGACGAAGGACCTATGGACGTAAGTTTCCTGTACGTTAAATCGATATTCAATTATATTATTTGTGTAATTCCAATGCTCACTGGACTATTACCAAGTCGTCGAGATATTGTATTTCTTAGAGGTAAGACAATTTGATTGATATTTACATGCTCGGTCGGTCATCAAAATTACTATAGTACAAGTTTCTATTGTCGAAATATTTCAAGTAGGTATGTAGGGTAGGTTTGGATTATTTCTGGTGGACCCCTCGGAGCTAACGTCTGGGTAGTCTGTTTTTGTAAGGGTTCCGTTTTTATAGTCACTGTCTGGGGAACCTTAATTTAGGAAGGAATACGCATGCTCCAGTTGGGAGTTGTTTTATTACTCAATTTATTTATTTTCTGGAAGTAACAATACTTACTATATGCCAGTTAAAAAAACGCAAAAAATTAAGTTTTATTTAGATTTGTTTCAGTTCTGTTGTGTTACTATGGTACACGTAGTTTTTGATACTCACGACAACGTGGGGAATCCTAGACTTGTATTCGGTTTATATTATTAAACTATTATTTATTATTTATTTATACGGTTTATATTAATAAATTTTAGAAAAATATCGAACAGAGTGCAATTTCACGAGAGGTAGGGCACAGCGAGATTTTCTCGCTCTAAATTGGAGCAGCCCGCCTGGGGAGGTACCTCCGCCTTACAGAAGATCGCAGCCAAATAACATTATTTGTTTCAAATAGTGTTGTGTTCCTGCGGTGAGTAAGGTTGCCAGAGCTCTTTAGGGGGAGGGGTTCGGCAGGCAACTTATTAGCAATGCTCCAGGTGTTGCTGATGTCAATAGTCGACGGTAACCACTTACCATCAGGTGGACCGTAAGCCTGTTTGCCTCTTTATAACATAAAAAAAAAAAAAAAAAAAACTATTGAAATAATGTCAGTGTGAGTGGAGTGAATGTTGTCGGTGTACTGATGCAATTTTCTCTATTCTAATCTTTTCATTGCGAACACATTTTCCTTGCTAAATGACATGATGTTAATCTTCTCCTTTATCTGGCTCATGTAACTTATTTTTGGTATTTCTCTTTCTCTCATTCTTTCGAACCTTTCTTCAATAAAGTTCTTTAAAAAACTGGCATATCGTGTACAATCATTTTTCCTCTAATGTTTTGTACGGTCTAAATCAAAACAAGATCCCGCTTTTCTCCTCTACTCCTTTTAGTACTTTCTCCATTAAGCCGATTAGAGGAAAATGGAGAGGCCATTTTCCTCTAACCTGACACTACATTTCAAACGCTTCCAGCACCTCTCTATCCCACTGTATTTATTTCCTAAATTCAAAACAACAATTTTAAGCTATTGCCAAGTTTTCTAAACTGAAAAGAAGTCTCAAAACTTCAGCATTTCCTTTCCCTTGGTAGATAATCTCAACAGCGAGTTTATGGAGGCCAAAGATGCAGTTGCGGACTTTTTCAAAACTTTGCACTGTAGTGCTGTTCCTTCCCATTGTGTTTCGGAAGTGGCTAGTGAAGTACTTTGAATTTTGTTCATACGTTGTTTTGGCTTTAGAACTATTTCAGAAGACAAGCAAAATGTACTAAACGGTAACAATAATAACAATAGTCATAAACGTATAGCTAATGGCAAACTCTGGTTACGGAGTTTATAGGCCGCCCCAAGGTCTACATGGCTAAATAACTTTTATAGCCGAAACCCACACGCATGGACTCGCTCATCGTTAATTGGTTAACCGCGCTAAGCTTGCCTGTTTAGAACGACTAACACTACTACAACAAAAGAGTAACTACTAATAATAACAAAAGAGTTAAAGGTCACACAGGTGGCATGAATTATGTAAATAATACTTAAATAATTAAAACTATGACAAAAACAATCAATTCAAAATTAAATTATAAAATTAAAATTAATTGTTGCCAGTCCTTCGGGTCTTCCAAGACTGCGTCGCCCTTTGAGCCAATCAAGAACCTTTACTCCCCAATGGATGTTGGTACTGCGAGCTACATGGCTTGCCCACTGCCATGTGAACTACTTAATAAAGCTCAGCCAGCATATTATGCGAGCTATGTCGGTGAACTTGGTTCTTCAACGGATTTCCTCATTTCATATTTTATCACGCAGTAAAACTCCTAGCAAAACTTTCACCCATCGCCCGTTTCGCGACTTTGCGCTTGTGTATGTGGCTAATAGTTAGAGACCATGTCTCAACACGCACTCATTGTAGACTTTTGTCTTGAGACTCTGCGGTATCTGCCAGGAGAATATTATAATCGAGTTTCCAAAACGCTGCCTGAGTTGGATTCGTCGGTTGACCACTTTGTCTACCTAGTCTTGCTGCAATATTGCCTGTAAATTCTGGCATTCTGCAATGCTTACAATGCTAAGTTCCAGTGGTGTGTGTCCTGGTGAAATTATAGGCACATGAGACATACCAACGCATATCCCAGTGGTCGGTAACGCGTCTGAATGTCCCTGGTATTGCAAGCGTCCATAGGCTACGGTACTCACTTTCCTTTAGGTGGGCCGTATGCTAAGTTAGGATAGAACAAACATACATACAAATAAGCAAAATCAAATCATCCAAGTTTTTTTAAGAGATCTCCGCTCGCTCTATCGTTTATTTTAGATTAGGTATAAGCAGTCTTTTATACGTATTGTTTTTTGAATTTATTCCTTGGCTTTGGCAAGGTCTTATCTCAGATAATGCAAAAGTTATGGAATAATAAACAGTGGGAACTGGGTGCTCGTTTTGTTCATAAATAAAGCAACGCCGCATGAGAATTTAGGCCACAGTGTGAATAAATAAATAAGAATACAACTAATCGGATGTAAACAACATAAATTGGGGTAGAACTAAACGCAATAGCAAACGAACATTTCGTTACATAAATAAATATTTGACAAGGAAAACAGCGCAGAAAACGAATCATTGAAAAATAACGGAGCGAGAGAAACTTTTTGAATGATCGACGTCGAAACAGGTTTTTTAATGGAAAACGCTGAAGTACCGGTTTCCTCCATTTCCTTTAATATAAAAGTAGATTGTTCTGTAATTAAATTCAAATCTGTTAGCTTATTTACTCACAAATCATTTAATATCTTGCGAAAGCAATATCATACGGAATGGAGATTTCGGAAATTAATTTGACAGGGGATTTTCATAAATATTTATCAGTAGATTTGGGAATAAAGTTATTACGGTGTTTCTCTGAGCGCAATCTTGCTTATTTATTCAAGGAAATTATAATTTAAATATAAAACTTATCACTCGATGAATACAATGGTTCCTACAACAGCTGTTTTCTTAGCAAGTAACAAAAATATGTTTTTTTTTCTCTTTTTTTTTCTTTTCATTGATCGAATAACCCCCGATTCTGGGATGTTATCCATGTTATGAATCTTTTTTGTTTATACAGCTGGCCGCGGTTAATTTAAAATCACGTTTTATTATGAGAGAAACGTATATTTGCGGTTAACATCGTGCAGTGAACTATGTGAGCGACAACAAAATATAAGTTTGTCGTTTCCTCACTTGGGATCTGCTACCGCAACATACATACAAGTTTGTTGTCGGTTTCTCGATTTTCTGATGCGGAATGGTACGGAAGCCTCAGGGTGTGAATTTTCGCCCTTATTTCGAATAGAAAATAGTGGCCCATAACCATTCGAATCCACGACCTTCGGAGCGAAAATTGTGATACTCCCAATTTCCAGATTCATTTTATTTTGCTCATTTCCACTCCGTTAATGGACCTAATTAATGACATTCATTCATTCATTCATTCATTCATTTATTGCCAACATGTACATGGATACAGCTTAGGTGTAAGGGTAGCTTATGTAAGTACATGTACCCTGTAGGGCGCTGCAAATGTCTTGTTTTACATACATTTAAATAATAATTGGTAACTTATTCATTAAATGTCAAATAACAGTGTAGTATAAACAGTCAAAAATAGCATTGGTTAAAAACAATTCAGGTTAAGCTAGGTATCTATTTATGATGTCGTCAGTCGTTTATTTATTACAAAAGCTTATCAGATAGGAATTCTTCCACCGAGTAATAGCATTTAACATACATCGCTTTACGCAGCGCTACTATAAAGGCTTTCACAATGAAATTATTGACAAACGTTCGTACGTATAAGTATTATTGAAAATCAATGCGAAGAGTTTCAAGAAGAAGCCAATAAAATAATTTCTCACTCATTTCACAACCCGTGAACGTAAATACCTTGATTTTATTCATCATCACTTTTACGAGCTCGTAAAGTATAACGATCCTTCAACTTAGTAAATAAACAAAAATAACGACTTTATTTCATAAGCAGTGCAGCGTAATATGAACTTTATGACCCCGACTTAGAATGCAACGGATTAGCTCAGTCCTCGTAAAATAAATAAGCCTGTTTCTCACGAAAGATTAACCGCTATATAAACTAGTTTGAGGTAGGTCGAGTAGTAAAGAGGTTTTTCGTATCATGTTGCTAGCAGATGAGGTCTTTAGTATTTTTGAGTTAAAGAAAAGTATTATGAATGAGGACTCCTTGCGAGGTGCGCAGAAGACTTTCAACACATTCTAGAAACAGGTATACCATGAGAATTTCAATTCCTTACAAGTTACACCGTCTCACACTATCGAAACTATATGTATAGTGTCGTCGACGCGATAGTCGATAGATGTTAGGACGGCTCTTATTTGCTAATGTGGACAAGATAAAATAGATAGCTTTCATAAATGTATAGAAAAAAACTAACCACCCACCCTTCATCATAATTTCAGCCGCATGAAGTCCACTGCTGAACATAGGCCTCCCATAGATTTACAGCGCGACCGACCTTGTATGGCCTGCACTCAAAAAACCCCGTAGGCGGACTGCTCCAATTAAGACCGAGAAAATTAAACTGTGATCTACCTCGCATGAAGTTGTAGCATTCAAACTTCAGTAGCCTTTATGATGATAAGCCATAGCATCCATAGCCATGTTTGGATTCGGCATTCGAGTATCGATTTCGATACATCGCTATTATCACAGCTATTCCAATTAACATTATGCTAGTTCTAGTCTAGCTGATTACCACTTAGTTGGCAAAATGTGAGGTATGAGTAGAGCGCATATAGTTTCAAGCTAATTATAGCAGAACCCGCTTCTATCCACAGCTTTGTTCGCTTAGTTTACTCGAATAAAATGTAATGTATGTATGCGGGTTTTTTTTAATGGATTATTTAATTTTATGTAGTTTTGAGGGGAAAGTAGAAAACTGCATCTTCGATAACAATTTCCATGAGAACATCCTGTCTTAGATTAGTAAGCAGCTTGAGGTATTGTGGCCCTGGCAAGGTCCTTGGACCGTCGATGAATGAATCATTTTGGTGAAAGGATTATAGTGCGACTCTTAGAGGGTTCTTTCGTGCACATGGCACATATCTTCAAAATTGTATATTCCACTACACGGTTTCCTCACGACGTTTTCCTTCACCGTTTGAGAGCATTAAACCGCACTAACATTTTCCGAATCAAAGTCAATAGGCGTTTATTTCAAACATAAAATCACTAGGATCACTTTGAAACGTCTTAGAAACTAGGTAAAGCTATGCCTGTTCCTCGCGACCAAGCCTAGAAGAATCAATGGAAAATCGATTGGTGCACGACCGGGATTTGACTCCATGACCTGTGGATCGGAAGGGGCCACTACCACCTCTCCACTAGTGGTGAAATGATGACGACTTACCGCACGTGTAAACCACTTTGAGGTAGGTCTTGCTTCCGGGTCTGCAAGGCTTGCCGAACATGTTGCTGTCGGATGAGAGAACGCAACGTCTCTTGCCGTGGCATTCTCTCATTGCTGTTTCAGTGGCGTAGGGCTCCAAGCATGCTGTGAAACGAAATGCATTGAAAAAAAGTGTTACTTTTCTTCTTTACAACTCATAAAACCGCCACATACTCGTTCAGTCTAACAACATACCTTTCATAATTTTTGAAATAATGTCACGAAATTGGCAAAAGTATCAAAAAATATCAGAATTCATTTCAATCAATTTCGTGACAAAATCTCAAAAGAATGCAAGAACAAAGACCAGTACCTACTGTTGCAACATTTTAAAAATATGAAAGGTATGCCTTCTTATTGTTGGTATCAGGTACATCGTTTTATTCATATTCATATTATTCATAGCAAAGACCCATTGTGAATCTTCCGTTTCCATCATCAGGTAACCTGGCTATCACCATAATGTTGGATTATTATGGGAACTTGTCACATGTGCTCAACTCGGACAACGTAAGCAGTGTCAAATTAGGCTTCCAAGATTTGTTACACAAACAAAATATAAAATAACCAGTAAAACAACTTGAAGTCCGTGTTTACCCTAATTCTCCAGAGAATAGTTTCAATTTTAGGAAAAACCGTTCAATTCGAATACATTATTCGAAACAGCCAGCTCATGCTTGAGCCACGAATCCCATGAATGCTGCGCCCGCCATTTTATAGACATAATTTTTGTAGTATAATTAGATTTCATAAGTCTTTAATTACAAAAAAAAAAACGTTTGTCAGTCGTGTAAAGCTAGATTTCCAAGAAAATGGTGTCACAGCGGCTTGTATACACTACAATGTATGTTTATCGTAGTGAGAAAGTCTCGAGGCCTCGTGCCTCGTCATTTTATTTCACACGACTGTAATGGGGCTTTTACGTTCGTAGCTGTAACGGCCGCCGTTTTATAGAAACCCTGACTAACAAAGTTTCCGGCGGCAACTCTTAAAGTAACCCATTTTATCCCAAACTCATCCTAAGTGAGGGATAAGCGGTGAAAAAAAAACATTCGATGACGAAGCTCATTATGCTATGTCTTGGCATTGAAACGCTTTTTTATCTGATTGAAAAGTTCGGATTTTGGGGCTTAATGACGTAACTTGAGCTAGAGGAGATTGGAAAGGAGTCCAATGAAGTACTATCCGTGAATGACGAACTTTACTCAAACTGAGTAAAATTCGAACAAATACTCGCGCCTTAAATTTCCGTACCGTTATTTTTTCCTTACTATCCAAAATTTACATTTGCTGCTTCACGAACCGGGCAACCCAGTGTTGAAAGGCCACCCACTCGATGGAGCGACATTGTCAAGGTTGCGGAAGGGAAGTCGGTGGATGGAGAAAGCTCAAGACCATTCTTTGGGGGAGGCCTATGTCCAGCAGTGGACTTCTACAGGATGATGATGATGATGATTACATCTGCTGCTCAGGATTATTATTTCTCATTATTTAGTAGGCATTACTTACTTTCCTCCTTCATCCCTCGCGGCTGGGGACACTGAATCGAGTCGTACTCCGTCCTTCCATACTGAGCCGAGTAGATCGCCACGCGTGAGTGTGGGTTGCAGCTCAGGTGTAGCACGTCGTTCTCACACCCCACTTTACTTCTGAACTCATCTGTTGAAAGATCATTCTTTCTTTATTCTTAATTGAACACAGAAAACACACACAAAAAACAAACTAAATGAAAAAAAGAAAATCAAAACTAAATGAAAGGACATGTACAAAGGCGAGCTTAACCCTAAAAAGAGTTTTCTTCCAGCAAACCTTTGAGGCTCATTATTACGAGTAACAATTCGGTTTCTTTCAGTCCTGAAATTTATTGATAAAATCTATAATTATCAAACTAGCAGGTTTTGTAATTGCAATCTAACTTAGAATTCGGCCAACTACGCTGCAGCTTGCGGTCGGTTCTTTACAAAAAAAGTTTTGTTGTCTGTGGGCAAAATACTGTGAGATACGCGGCGGCGCTAGTCCAGAGCCAACACTTAGCCATTTATGCCATCATTAAAATGACTATATGTCCGAAAATTTAAGGTGGTGTCTACCTAAAATTTTCAGACAATACATATAAAAAAATATAAATAAGTATATGTATATTGTAAAAATATAAGTAGGTATACGAAAATTGTCTGATTTACGTATAATTATATTTGTACAAAGAGCTTTTTATCAAAAGAGAACGCCGCGCCGGTCACACGTAGCATTTATCTATGGTTGGTGGAGATTCTACAGGACGGGTAGAGAGAGAGTGCAGATTTGTTATTTACAGGAGTATAATATTTACAATAAGTACAAGGTATTTTACAAAAGAATAGAAGATTTTAGGAAACACGATAAAGCACACGACCAGAGTAAAAGTAAAAGTAGTCTGACAGACCGTCGTCCGTCCGAATCAACAATTCCTTCCATTGTTCGTCGCTATGCCAACTGAGAGGTATTTGAATTTGGCGGCGATGCGACGGAGTGATAGTGGTGGCGTAGCTCGCCACATATCAAATCAGCATGAACAAGCAGCGAGTTCTATTTATTTACCACCTGCTTGTCACACACAGTGAGTTGTCTCACGCCGGTTTCGAGCGCATAAAGGACTCTAAAAGCTCTAAAAAGCTGTGTGATGACGCATTAGTTAAAAAGTACCAAGCATAATAACATAAAAACATGTAAAATCTTATTTCATTTTTCGTTCAACAACCTTTCAATGTTATCATTATAAGCGAAATCTTCAACAGACATCAGATTTAAAAGCAAATGTCCTAGGTAAACTGCGGGGTAAGCATGAGTTCGGATGCTCTGAAACATCATAGCAAATCTAACAATATAGGTAGTTTACTTGGCATAACTAGCAAAAATTTACAAAATACGAGCTATTTTATTCAGTTAAAGCTGTAAGATTAATTTACACTGTGCGCAGTTGGTATAAAATATTACGCGGTTTTAGTAAGAACTTTAATGACTTTGTAATAAGTAATCTATCCTCATTTTTAGAATGTGATTCTCTTAATTAGGAGTGAATATAATAAGAAAATTATTATTTTAGTGAATATAAAGTTTGCTGTGGTACCAAGCGAATCACCACCAATATCTTACTGAACCGATAACTTTTTCATCTGTCCAATATTTTCGAACACAATATTATCGTAACATGGCGTAGTTGATTATTGTATTACCGATTCTAGGCAAAAATGCTTGTTCAAATCCCGCTGCTTCGATAAATTTTAAGCATTTGCGAAATGAGAAACAATCCAAATTTTATCGCAAATTTTATGGTGACCGACTCGCTAGCTATATCATAATGTTCTTACTAGTGCTAGCCCGTAGCCACAAGCATTTGCTTATATAGATACTCAGGATCGTATTTTGAACTTGCACTGAAGCGTGCATCGTGAATGAAGCTTTTCATAAAATATCAAAAATATACTCTTATAATTTTTCATAGGTTTGATTGTATTGTATTTTATTTATGCGTGTTTTGGGCTCAATATTAATACTGCTGGCTCAATATAACTGTTGTTATAATCCAGAAGTCTGAGTTTTGATTGACCAGAAAGGTGTTTTTGCATTCTCTTATTTTAAAATCGATCGATCGATTTTCAAATGAGAGCAGTCGAAGTTACTTGACAATTCCTAGTATTCATATCAATTGTAGATGCAAATCATCAAATCGATTTTCATCGAGTCGCCATCGATCGACCCAATGGTCCTCAAGCAAAAGGTACTCGCGTGGCAATTTCCTGCACCTCGCCCAACAATAGACTTGTTAGCAGGGGCGGGGTCCAAGTCCTACTACCAAATCTACTATTCATTATCCCTTCGATGCAGAGCCATAGTTTGCTGAGCGACTATGAGTTTTCTTAGGAGGCCCACAGTAAGAGTCCACGTCTCTGTGCTGTGTCATCACTTGTAACACAAATTGGTCAAAGAATCTTGTCTTAGGTTTTTTGAATGAAATAGGTTTATTCTGTGGGTCTTAACTGCCCATTTATGTAATGGTGAACAGCAGCCCGAGTCAAACTTGGCAGAAAATCAAACTGTCATAAAACAAATTAATACAGCTCTAAAGTATTCTTAATTCAGCTCTCAATAAACTGTCCTATTAAAATATTCTTGGCAAGTTTTTCGGGTGTAAGTTATGAAAGCTTCGAATGAACAAGGTATTTTGTAAAAAAAAGGAGTTCTTAGGTATTGGAATTTTTTAGTAGGTATCATAATTTTTTATTTTTTTTTATTTTTTAGCTTTATAAATGGGCCTGAGGTTGGATTAGATTTAAGTTAGTCAGTAACTTATATAAAGATGTGTTATGAATTAGCTGTATCCGCGCGGTTTCACTTGCGTAGAAACATAAGTATGGTACAATAAAATTTAATAAGCAATATTGTGAAGGTAAAAGGAGATACACGCCTTTTACTGTTATTCTAATTCAAACTACTTCAAACATTTTTTACGATCTTTAAACGTAGATATTACCTTACCTACGGAATAAAAAAAAACCAATATTGAGGTGGTGTGATTGACTAATGAAGATAAATCATTCGTTCTAACACTTACTCGACATTCATGACTGAAGGAATTGACTGACTAAGCACGAGTCCCTAACATTGCATACGTTGAACCGCTGCCAAGCTGACAATATTTCATCACTTGATTTCGACCAATAACCATCTGTTCGAAATTTATTGTCAGCACCAATTTGCTGGCTGACTTGAGTATATTTGCAAGCCAAGAATTCTAAAAAAGCAGAGCAGTTCTTAATAATAATTTATCTTCGTTCACTACAATGGGGAACGTTCTGTATCAACTATATACCTATTATGAGGTATGTTAGTCCTTTGCATCTAAGACAAACCTATCTTGGTTTTTTAGATGTATAAAACATATACTGTAACTAATTTCTAAGAAGAAAAATAAAAAAAAAAAAAACTATCCGGAGAAGTAATACTGATTTATCAGCCATTTTAGTTATTGGAGGTTTATAACGCGATAATACTTTGTGTAGCGCCACCAAACCGCAACCAGGATTTTGCTACGCCCCTAGCACTTAGCTGCGTCTGCTACGAACTGCTACGAACGTAGCGTAATTACCGTAATATGCCAGAGTTCGGGAGTTTTTATCAAAAAAAAAAAAAAAAATATTTGGAACAAAAACAAATTTTACAATTTATAAACAATAGGAACAAGTTGAAAAACTGCATTAGTTAAATTAAAAACTGTATCGCAGTTTCCAGCGCCCGCCTCCCGTTTACAGTAATTGATACAATTGATGGACTAATGCTCCAATGAGACATAAGTACATAACAAATGAACATATAAAAGTACTTAATTATAATAAGATCTATAAAATGAGTGACAATAGGGCTACGTCTATGCAACTAAATATTTTTATTATTTTTTATCAAGTTTGAGCTCATTTATAGCAAGCTCGTCAATTTGCCTTGAGCAAACTTCTGTCACTGTGGCAATCTTGTTCAAGTGGATCCGCTCTACGGCAATTTTACGTAGGTAGCTAGTTTTATAGCAGCGACTAGCGGTGAGTAAAAATCGCCATTCCTATTCCCCGACTGCTTGTAACACGCAGACAGCTTTTTAAAGCCTGTAAAATCAATGTTCCAGCTTGTGGATGGTTTTTTAGATTTAACGAAAAATTTACCATTTAAAAACCAATATAACGTGAGCTTCCATTTAGAAAAGTTTCAAAGACTTCATAGTTCATGTAATATTCGATATTATTTAGAACGTGCTAAAGATGCGATTTATAAAGTTGTTCATCAACGTTCATCAATGAAACAACTTTTACCAGATATCTCAAGATCTCAGTTCGGGACGAACCAGTAGGGACGTTCAAAACCAAAAGCATGCTGCGGTTCACAGGAAGCGTCGACGGTGTGAGCAACTCTAGTTGAAGTTCATCAATTAAACTAAATTGGTTCAAGAAAACATGATGCAGGAACGTTCGATTTTAATTTTAAGCTAATAAATGTATGTGTAATTTTTGCGAAAAATGCGCCCTATTTGTTACTGGGCTTGCTCTTAGTGTCAAATGCTTTGATTGAAAGGCACGCTCCACCGGTTATTTGATTTCTAATTTGATTCTGCATCACTTTGTACAAGTGTTCAACGTAAGCCATTATCGTCTTGATTGCACCCCGTGTGAGTGGTTTACTAATAGCCGTCTGGCTCATTGTAAATTGACTTTCATTGTATAATGGAATTTATTGTTCCTATTGAGATTCAATATGGTTTTGATCCGGGAAAACCTTTGATCCATTCAAAAGAAGTAGGTACCTACTTATTTTGAATCAAAGGTTTGTACCTTCAGATGTTTTCTATAAATTTACTTTCATTGTTAAATGGACTTTATTGTGATGAATTAAGATTCAATATGGTTTTCATGTGGTCAATCCAAATGCCAAGGGTCAAAAAGTGCTGAGTTCATATCAATTGTTTCAACCTTCACGAGCTTTACCGAAAAATAATGAGGTCAGCTCTGTTAGCCATTTGTGTTTTCCTCTAACATTTCCAGCAAATGGCACTTACTATCTACGCATGCTCATACCTAATGCTGAATGCTCAACCCAAGATACAACCCCAAATTGCAGGATAAAATAAAAAATAAGCACAACAGGATAAAAGGGGCAATGACATAAAACTCGGCGAAAAATTCACGTAATATCCTCTTGGGCGAGCAGCGTGCAGAGCACAGCTCAAAATTTGGCCAATTTTCTTAATTTTACCTCATTAAAAAGTTATAACTTACACGGACGGCATTTATAAGCGACTTCCACGAACCTCCTCGAGCCTGGGCAGGGGTCGATTCCAAAGGCCTTAGGGCTCGTATGGAACTTACACTGTCTCTTCTTCTGACAAGCTTCCACCACAGTCTGTAACAATGAATACTACAAAATTAGTTAGTACGTCTATTCTACTTTCATTAAAAAGTTTGATGAATGTTCGCCCGTGGGAAGGTAAGCTTTAATAAATTTTGATGAGATGATAGGTTTGATGGGTGTGGAAAGTTTAGAGTGTTTGCTAAAAGGAAATTACGGATATTTTGAATCGATTTCATTAATAGGTACCAACTTCAAAAGTTTTCGAAGTTTTGATCCCTTTCGATAATGTTTCCTGTAAATGCTACAGGCTTGAATAATTCACGATAGCGTTACGATTACGATGAGATGGTAGAGCCAAATATCATCCAATAACGTCAGTGATGCTTGGAATCTTTTAAGTTTGATTGGCTAATCAAATACTAATCATTATTATAATCATTTGCTATCGTAGCTTATTTGAAACGACTTTTGGAAATTCGATATTTTTCATTGAAAAAACCCTATGCGAAAATCAGCTGCTTTGGGGTCAAATCAGGTCAAACTCAATGAATGAGCTGTTTTAAGTAGCAATCTTGATTCCGAACTTCTTGTACGTTTAGTTATTAGTTCTAAAGATGAAAATAATACCAAAAACAGCTAATTTGAGAAGGTTATCAAAAAAAAATATAAATAATTGATGTTTTTTTCGCTAATATTATTTCTTTTCGTTGATAGAATAACTCTCTTTCGGGATGGTATACCGAAAAATGGTGGTAATCACCTTGTATATTCTGAAAAATTTAGAGTATACTTATTTTCAGAGTTCGAGGATCTGGGTTTAAAATTAAAAGAGAAACGCAAATTTCAATCAAGCGTTGGTACATAAACCTTCAAATCCAACATAAAACACGAATCAAAACATCAAAAAATAAAGAGAACTCTTGAGAACATTTTCTGCATTAACTCAAAGATTTTTTCGGATCTTATTTACAAAGGTATTTGAAGCAATTTATTTCCGCTTACGAAACGTTTAATGAATACAAACATTTGATCAGGGGATACTTCTTCGGATTACGTAGAAGATGGTAAGGAAATCTGGGGGAAAAGGTTTATAAACAAGCAAAAAGGAACCAATTTTTTCTAAAGAAATAATGTGTCAAGTCTATCTAGTTTTGATCCTGATCCCTTGGTGGGTTATTTCATTGAAATTGCTCTATATTTCAGAATAGGTATTTTTAATAATAACTTTGTGATTATTGTAAGTGGCGACCACGAACCGGACGACGCAGTATTGGAAGGCCTCCCACCCAATGGACCGACGATATTGTGAAGGTTGCGGGAAGTCGGTAGATAAAGAAGGCTCAAGACCGTTTGTAGTGGCACTCTTTGGTGGAGGCCTATGTTGATGATGATTATACTACATCAATGCTCAGTTTGTGTTAAAAGCCATAAGTAAAACAAAAAAAGTTTTTCTTCTTATGTACATGAGATGTGAATCGATCTAATTGCGCGGAAAGTTAATTAATTTATTTGAAGTAATTTATGGTTTTTATTAACCTGGCAAAGCAAATGAAAAGAGCTGATTTATTTTTACAGAGACGGTCAATCTTGTAGAACCCGAAGTACCTACGTAAGTAAGTATAAACATCGTTTATCGATTCTGATATTTTGAATATTTGATCATATTGGCTTTCTATAGCTACATATGTACTTATTCTTAATGTTTTAATACGGAAACAGTTTCTCAGCCAAATGTAAAATAGAATGTACAAAACGGTTCTAAAAAATCCAAAACTGCTTCGAAAGAATCCGAAACGACTCCCATTGAAAGAGATTAGCTGACGAGTTCACGACTGATCTATTGGGACAAGCCAAAATATACAGAGCGATTGAGGCCAAAATACAAACATTCTAGAAATAGCACTACGCTATTCCATGTTTTTTGTAGCGGTATCGACATCTGCCCATAAAACTGCCTTACTTCGTAAACATATCAGTCGCTGTAATGGCAACACTGAGATAGATAGAGTTGGTTAGAGTACTGATTTAAAAAAACAGTGGAGAAATTATAATGACCTCGAGGAGTTCCAATAAGTATATACAAAACATTTTTTCACTCAATATGTTCAGGAGTTCTTCAAGTAAAAAGCGGTCATAAAATATATTTTGTGATAATACTCTGTTTTCATATAGAGCTTTTAGAAATGTTTATTTTGTTGATTATTTTATTAATAAAAAAGTAACACGCAACAGTCACATACACAATCCTGACCCCAAACCTAGCATTATCTGTATTATGAGCATCAGAAACTACGATTACCATGCTAAATATTTGAAAATCATGCAAAAATTTGTTCCGCAATGGGAATCGAACGCGTACCCTTTGCGTCTCAGATGGGCACGCGCTAGCTACGTCATCGAGGTCAACATATAAATTCCACGAGAGCGTCATTAGTTCCATGGCGTAGTCGGTATCGCATTGCCGATTTAAGGAGACGCCGATGCCGACGATGAGGGTTCGAATCCCGCTGTTTCTAAAATTTTGGGTATCATTTAAATTTTATATGGTTTGTTAAAAGCCATCTCACCTGTAAAGCGCTCGGCCATATACACGACGTGTCTCCCACAACTTCAACTGCTACCGGCTGGTACTCCGTCAGGTCAGTCGCGCAGGACCCTTGGGACGCAGACGCTCCGTACTGCGCCACTTGGATGCTGATGGTGGTCCCCCGAGGACAGACCAACGTGACCATCTCTTCGTCGCACGCCGCTTTTTGGTGTGTCCGTAATGTGCCGAGAAGAAGTTCTGTTGACAAACAAAATAGATTTCAAATTGCAACTTGGTCCAATCATTCGATAAAACCATATTATTATTATTCTTAGAACCGTAAATAATGCTTAGATAATATTCTGTTGTTTCTTCCTTGCATGTTGTGTCACTAATTACTTCTTGGTCAGTGAGGTATGGTGATGATCGGAAGACGGGGCCACTACCGCCGCACCTCTGATGTTGACTGTAGGTTCAAGGTTTTTGCAAAACACTGTTATTTTACTATTATAATCAATGCGATAATCTGTTGTATGGTTGAGTTTCGTAATTCTAAGAAAAATCTTCCAAACACGACCATTCGTCTCAAACCCAGTAAAAAATAATTGAAAAGATTTTCCAGAAACTTTTTCCCCATTGTATCGTATCTTTCAGGAACTTTGAATGGTCCCTCAACACTCGATTTCGAGATTTTATCAACCCCATTACGAGAAATAGGTGTAATCCAAAACCCATTCCCCTTAGTTATCACTCTGTTACGATGTCCCGTAACCGTAATGTGGCTAATGCCACTTAGACCCTGGTTTCCAAAAAAGCGGTATCCACTAATTATTGCTTTCGTACATATAACGGTGAGCGTGATTTTCAACACGTTTGGATTCGTGGTCTGACTGTTGAATCGGATCTCAAAAAACCATCAAATATAGGTTTTTGACCCATCAAAGTACAAAGGGATTTCGACAGTGGAGTCACGTTCATGCATTTATGCCGCGAATCAATAGACTATTGAAATAGACAGTGAAAAAACATAAATGCCCTTCCCACACACACACATTCCTTGTTTTATTTTTAAACATACCTACAAAAAAACTTCGTTTGAAAATGATCAATAGAAAACGGACGAACATTCCTATAAAACTCAAAGTCAAAATCAAATGGTGTTAATGTCAATATAATCACTAGGCTAAAGGTGGGCCCACATTTGTGACAACGCGCCATAGCTCCATAACTTGTTAAGGTACATGCTACGCTAAGTGTGGACCAATCACGGCGAAATGTTCTTGCTTTCGTTGGTGGGCCTCCGAGTGGATCGCTGCGTGGCAATAGCTCGTGTGACATGTCCGCGTGTCAAAATCCGTCCACACTATGTTTTTGTCACGCCTAACTGTTACGGTCACGGAGCCACGGCGCGTTGAAATGACACAAATGTAGACGCACCTTTGTAAACTCTAAGAAACTAGGTGAAGTTACGCCTATTGCTTGCGACCAAGCGTTTAAGAATCAGGCAAGTGTTTGTTGCTTAGTTTCACAGTGTTTCAAAATGATATCCTAGTGATTTTATATAAATAAACACCTTTTGACTTGGTCTTCCAACACTGATTCGTTGTCGCCTTTCGAGAACCATTGTACTGCGCAACGGTGTGCGAGCTACATGGCCTGCCCAACTGTCACTTCAACTTTTTAATTCTGAAAACTATGTCCTGTCTGTTACTTTGCATCTTCTACGGATTTCCGTACCAAGTCGCAGTGTGCAAGTATCTCAGTTATCTCAACCATAAAACTTTCCTTACAAGATCGCCTTTGGGCTACCTACGTTTTACACATATAGTGATCATCATTTGATCCTATGTCCCCGTGACAAAGGGCACCCACAAAGTTTTCCTGTCCCTTCTATCTAGCGCCATCCGTTTCACTTCACTCCAGGTAAGTCAGATGTATCGGCTTCATCGATAACCGAGCACCGCCAAGTTTGTTTAGGACAACCATACTTAAGTTTCGATTGCGGGTTCCAGTACAAAACCTGCCCTTATGTGGTATAAACTTCTGCGCAATGTATGGCCAATAAAATTTCACAGTCATACATATACACTCAAGTATTTAGGACTATAATAAGTACCATAAAACTCTGGCCCACCTTAGAGTCTATATTATGGGCTGTAAACCAGCATCTGTATTCAAAAAACAACTAAATATCTGGCAACTAACAAATGTTATATAAGTATTATAATATTATCAGAGAAACCAATATACGAATAATAAAATTCAATGGAGCTCATTTAATTTTGCTCCATCTCGGTCAAGCGTAAGTAGGTTAATTTTTTCATCTTGTTTTTGATCCTTTCATCATTTTGTTAGGTGCGTGATGAAATTGTTATTAATAGTCCCTAAATAAACAAAAATAATCTCAGTGTAATTTATTTTACTTTTTATATGTTGAGATATTTTTGGCCGTAATTTGATGCACGACGATGACGAACAAATGCACGATGTTCATACTCGTTTTGTTCGTTCCTATTATTACGAGTGCGATCTTTTGTTTTGATACTCTACGATTTCTATCAAACATTTATTGGGGTAATTCCAAAATGGATTGTTTACATTATTTTACTGCCAGCGCTGTTTATACAAACCGCACACTTTACACTGTGTTTAAAATGTTGGATAATCGGGGCCAGTGTTCGGTCGAACGTTGGTTTTTATTATAAGTTTCCGTAACTTTCATCACCATCATTTCAGCCGAAGGACGTCAACTGCTGAATATAGGCCTTCCTAAGTTTATAATAATATAATATAAATTTTATTTCAGGTAACTAAAGAATAGTACAGATGGTAAAAAACTAATTCTAAGACCCATAGAAATATATACCTTAATCTCAAATATCTAAAATACCTATTAATTATTTAATTATTGCACACGTATAGGCGACGACGTGTGACGTTTCTGCCCGGTGGCGGCGCCTCCGGTGTCTCGTGTCAGGCGTCCGACAAACCTCCTGAATTTGACACCTTTAGGCCACATCTCCCCACTCATGAACATCGACAAATGATCAGTATGCATCACGATGATAGATAGATATAGATTTCCAGTAACAATCATTTGGGGGGAATTGCCCCATACTCGCCACGCTGGGCATGCGGGTTGGCGAGCGCAGATAACGCCATTGATGTTATTAGGGAATGCTGCTGCTAACACGGACCACCACGGCCCCTAGCTTTTTCCCCGTTTGTCGTCTCTCACGACATCCACAGGTAGAAATTGAGGGGCCTATTCTTCAGCCGGGACCAACACGGCCCCTAACTTTATTTTTTTTGAATTATTTTTGACAAACTTTTAGTGTAATTTGGTGCATCCTCGATGCTTTGCACGCACGTGCCTGGCATTTACGCTGTATTAGTGATCCCGTGACTGAAACAGGTGATGTTGGGCTTACGTGACATTGGAGTTACGCTGTTAACCGTATACACGTGTAAAGGCAGATCACTCTTTATGCATTTGGTTCTTATTAAGTCTTCATCTACAATACATCCAGTCAGTAACTGTTAACAACAGGTCATTAAGGGGATGTCATCTATTTATAGCAACCGAATAAGCTCGTATTTCATACTCGACGAGAGGCGTAATAGGCCGCACGTGGCGTTCGGACTGATCGCATTCCGTTCACCCTTAAGTTAGAAGCAGAAGCGGTAATTCGCTATATTTGTAAAAAAATGCATAAATTCTACTAATATTATAGATCTGAAGGTTTGGATGGATGGATGTTTGTTACTCAATCACGCCAGAACGGCTGAACGGATCTGGAAGAAATTGCGCACAGAGATAGACTTTAGTGAGGAATGCCACTATTTAGCCTTCACGTGAACAAAGCTGTGGGCGGAAGCAGGTAAACAAATCAAATAACACCCCACAGTCACATACGTTGTCCTGACCCGTAACGATGAGTGCCATGGTACCACAATACCCAGACCCAGAACAGGTATTTGCAGATCTTGCAAACATTGATCACACAGTGGTAATTGAACCCGCATCCCTTGCGTGTCAGACTGGCACGCTTACCCACAGAGGTCGTCAAAGAAGATTTTTCTTATCTCATTACAGTCTCGTGTGAAACTCAATTGTCACATCACGTGACTTGACAAACTATCTGCAGCTCTGAGGATTAAGTAGCCTAGAGAACATTTCAGAATGGTAAATTATCTCAGCATTTTTCTTAGACCATAGATTTAAAGAACACTAGTATTTCCCAGTATATTCTACAATGATTGGGACATAGTGTTTCCAGTTTCAGTAATAAAAGTAACAGTAATTGGATCTCATGTATCATTAGTTGGCCATAATGTCACGCGTGTATCTAAGTTTCATAAAAACAAGCCTGAAGTATAATTGGTAGTAGAAAACATGACCAAATAAAAGATTACCATCAAGTCATTGCTTTTTATATGCAGCTTAGGTGCCAAAGGTTGGGAAGTAAAGGTTCTCGAATGGCGACCACGAACCGGGCGACGCAGTGTTGGAAGGCCCCGATGGACCGATGACATTGTAAAGGTTGCGGGAAGTCGGTGGATGGAAAGGGCTCAAGACCGTTCGTCGTGGAACTCTTTGGGGGAGGCCTATGTCCAGCAGTGGACTTCTACAGGTTGTTGATGATGATGATGAGGTGGCAAACAAGCTTACGGCTGTTGGTAAGTGGTTACCGTGCACTACCAGAGGCATCACGCACGCGTTACCGACTACGAACTCCCCCGCCCCTTACAGAGCTCTGGCAACCTTACTGTAGTAACACATCACTATTTGGAACGAATATTGTTATTTGGCTGCGATATTCTGTAAGGCGTAGGTACCACAGGTAGGCTGCTCCAATTTAGAGAGAGAAAAGCTTGATGTGCCCTACCTCGAACATTCCTCTTCTTATTCCTACAAAAACTTTATTTTAAGAACCAAACTCAACCAATTTGACTGAACTTAACGTTCCGAATATACTTGCGCCGTCAGCATCTGCTAACATACAGTAGGGGAGCTGGTCTAATGAGAGTTGAACTCAATGAAGACGCGGTTACAGAACCATCAATCTTTGTCACTAGCTTCATTTAGTTAGAGGTTCTCGTCTCGAAGATGCGATTCTCAAATGGGGTAAAAATACGATAACCGCTTGTCGAAGTGAGAATCTCCTGACAATGTATCTCGTGGTGTAAGCCAAGCACACTTATTATATCTTATTTTATTCTGATAAGTTAAAACAACGTATGAAAAACATGGCGCTAATCATCCGACGATAATTGTATGACATAAAAGTAAGCCAGGTTAAATTTAGGTAGGTATTTATTGCGTGTAAAGATATGAACGAGAATCGCCAGGAGATACTCGCCTGCAGTTAGCTTCAGGCGGTTATCGTCACAAAACGTGCGAGAAATTATCTCGATGTAAATTGGTCTTTAAACTACAACGTACGCAACGAGTATAATGTGTTTTTATTGTTTATATATTTGGAGGCAGTTATAATAACCAGGAAAAAGGATCATGGAATAAAATGATAGGCCCCAAGCCGTGTTTGGTGCCTGATTCATAAAAGTGGAACTGGACTAGTTTCACTTAGTTTCAAAGACGTTTCAAAGTGATCCTAGTGATTTTATTGAAATAAACGCCTTTAGACTTTGATTTTGCCCAGAACCTCTATCAGGAACAATTATATTTATAACATGAATTGAAACAAATGTACAGGCAAGCCTGTACTGGCCTAGCCACTCAACCGGTGTCGATCCGTTTTTATTAAACAAAGACGCGTTTTCGGACAGAGAAAAAGAATGGCTATTTATTGGATTAAATTCGGGTTTTGTTACCGGAGGATAAATTCGGATAGATTCATTGGTGACGCGCACTTTCTTTATTGCGGAAAATTCCTGCCAACACCATTTTCCTTTAAAGGATATTGTCTTTTTTCGAGTTGGCCGCTCTAGCTTTTATAGAGTGAAGCTGTGTTCTAACTGCTTCTGCCCTCTAAAATTAATTTCTGATCCTTACGTCTAACTGAATAACTAAAACTAAATAACGTCAATTTTTAATTTGACTTTATCCTATACTAGTTTCCGCCCGCGGCTTTGCTCGCGTGGTACCTACATAAAAAGTAACCTATATGCTGTTCTAGCTAAAGAACTCTATATATTCCAAGTTTCAACGAAATCGGTTGAGCCGTTACGGCGTGATTGATCAACAAACATCCGAACATCCTCACAAACTTTCGCATTTATAATATTAGTAGGATTCAACTGTAAGACCTAAGTCTGCCCGAACCGTACATTTTAAATCACTACAGTGGTCTAAAACAAAGTCCACCGCCGCGTCTGTTTGTACATGATTTTCTCCGGATTTTATTCGTGCTTCCATAAATGAACAGAGTGTTTTAATTTATGGACATTTGTAGATATTTTTAAAAACATACGAAGCCGGATTGTATTACTAGTTAAATTTAATCCATAACTTAAGATGTAATTTTTAAGATTACTTAATAAAAAATGAAGTTATTTGCTAAGGTTTCTTTGTAAAAAAATATGCCAGTCAATTTTATTTTGGGATCAGCTTTCCCTTACAGCCTCTAATTAATAAAGCCTATTACGAAAGCAGCCGATAGACCGTACTTCGAATAATATTGGTATTACCAAAATATCTTAAGATCAAATTGGGTGGACGACGATCTTTCGGGCTTATTACGTTGTTATTTGTGAATATTTTATAATACTAGCGGAGCTCTCGCTACTATGCCTGTGTGGAGTTATTTATCTATTCGTTTATTTCACAGGATATTTGATTTGAAGCGCCAGACATGAAGTTTTCCAAGTCGTTTTTAATTGATTGGCTTAATAGGTGGCATGAAAATGTGTAATGATAGTCACACCATAGTGTGACTGTATGATGGAAGTTAATAAATCCGTCATACATGTTGGATCAAAAGAAACAATATGCTTTTTAAGGGTTCGGGGTCGGCAACGCGTCCGTGATGCCTCTGGTAATCCAAGAGTTCATAGGCTTTAGTAACCACTTACCAACAGGTGGGCCGTATGCCTATTTGCCACATTTGTGGTATAATTTTTTTTTGTATTAAAAAGCCCTCTATCAGTCTATAAAATTTAAAGTGCATATAATTATGTGTAAAATAGCGCTGACATACTCGCATTTCTATGACATTTACACTTTATGGTCGGGCCCTAGAGTACCTACATAATAAATATCTAAGTAAGCTCAAAGTCAACATTTCATTCGATCTTTTAAAATCCGTTTTACTGAACTTTATCTCAATAGAAACTTTTTTCTGAATAAGTCCTTAGAAGTTCATAAAATGTCTACAAAATATTAGAGAAAAATATAATGCCCTACCCTCACACTCTATGACTCTACCCACTCACCTCCCTACCTACTCACTAATTCAAGTATTAAAACCTTCAAAGTTAATTTCATTATCCTTTGCAAGATTTATTATCATGACTAAGCTTAGGAGAAACTCCACCCAACCCATTGTGATCACTTTTTGCGCTACATGTTACTCATTAAGTATGTATGATCGTACAGTCAGCATCAAAAGCTCTTGACATTTTTATTTGCATATACCAAAATATTTTTTTCTGAAAGGTCTACAAACGGTAATTGCCTTTGGCAACATAATATTATTGTTTTATTAGCAACTTTTGTCTCCCAATGCTGTTTTATATTCATCATAATCATCATCATCAGCCTGTAGAAGTTCACTGCTGGACATAGGCCTCCCCCAAAGAGTTCCACGATGAACGGCCTTGAGCCTTCTCCATCCACCGACCTCCCGCAACCTTCACAATGTCGTCGGTCCATCGGGTGGGGGGTCTTCCAACATTGCGTCGCCCGGTTCGTGGTCGCCATTCGAGAACCTTTACTCCCCAACGGTTGTCGGTTCCGCGTATATGGCCTGCCCACTGCCACTTCAACTTGCTAATTCTGAGAGCTATGTCGGTGACGGTTTTATATTCACTCTCATTAAAATTTTAACGAATTTTACCTTACCTTTCAGCTCAAACATTATTATAGCCATAGGTACTAAATAGCTATAATATTTATTTGTGGATAAAATCAATATGAAAATAATTGACGTGAGAACTATGTTGGCATAACTTCCGATCCGAAGGACGTGGATTCAAAGCCCGATCGCGCACCAAGAGGTTTTTGTACCCGAAAACTGTATGTGCACCCAGAACGGTGGAAGAAAAAATCGTGAGGAAAGTCGCACCTCAGTCAGGACCACACTCTTGACCATACTTTTCTGGGGATAAGTAAATTTTGCAATAAATTTTGAAAAGCATATTTTCGATGAAATATTGTCGCACGCCGTTTGAACACGGCTAAAAACATCAAACTGTATACATAAACCATACTGTACAACTAAAATACAAAAAACATCTAAATTATGAAGTTGCTTTAACACACAACAACAGATTCTATAAAAAAACGATTTTACCCGCAGTGATCACTGGTCTACCCACTCATCCGCTTTCTTCGTTGTCTCTACCTACTTAACCTACCTCTCGACTGTCTTCAACACTAAGCGTTTTATTTTTACTCTCCCCCACTTGTACGGAACTCTTTGTGGGTATATTTATCCCAAACACTGTTCCTTTGTACGAATGGCATTGCTCTTTATTCAAACAGGTTTTTCTTTGATGCTTTTAGTATATTTTATACATCTTAGCTATTAAATTGAATTTTGTTTACAAAAGATGCTGGATGCCAATGCCAGGGATTCCAATAACTGCTCTTAATAAAACAGTGTTTTAAAAGAATCGACAAAATCTTACGTTTATTAAAAACCATACACATGTGTCACACACAAGTTTTTTGCAGTTTTTGAGTGCTCTATTTCATTACCTAGTTTTCACAACATAAATTGTGATATGTGTGTGTGTACGTTTTTGTACATAAACACACACAATTTTTCATAAGAAATCAACTAAAATTTTCCGAATCTACCAAAATAATATTTTAACTCCAGTGAATGAAAGCAATTCAACTTTTTAGCCTTACATCGTTAATTCCTTGAATACAAACTCACTTAGGTAAATAAACTTTTTTGGCAAAGCTCTTAACTGTATTAAAAAAAACAATATTTCATTCCGTGATTGCGGCTGGCATTTTTATAATCATATTTAAAACTTCAAAGTATGTTGTTAAACGATATCTTTGGTCAAACAATTATGCTTCCTTTGAAGTCTTCAAAGTAATTTATGTTCTAAGAAATCATTCTAACAACTTTACTACTAAAGCCTTGGATTCACTGGGGGATAAATGTAGCAACATGCTGCGGGACTTGACGCGGGACATCTTCGTGAATGTCCCAGACCAATTCGCTTGCACGCATTCGGTCAGTATCGCGGAAATATGGGACAGTAGGCAAAGTTGCCGCGTAGACTTTAGATAGTTGATTGATTCAAGCGTGACAGTCCATTCTAAGATATCTAGGCATATTATCACACACGGTCAACTGATCCCAAACTAGGCATAGCCTGTACTATGGGTACCAGAAACTGATATACATAATATATATGTATATTTAACACCCAGACACAGAACAAACATCTGTGTTAGTCACAAATGTTTGTCCAGTGCGGGAATCGAACCCGCGACCTCTAGCGCAGAAGGCAGAGTTACTACCAACAGAGCTATGAGGCCAGTCAACGATATAAAATAAACAAACAATTATCTTGCTTGTTTCCGCTTATCTGCTTCTCTTAAGCTCTAAAAAATACAGACGCGTGCACCTCCCGCACAACCCGCAATAAAGTTGCTCTTAATATATGTTCAACAAAATGCAGACGTGTGCACCTCCTGCACCACCCGCAATAAAAAGCCACGCAAAGCTTACTTACGTTTAGTAGCACAACTACTATCCACACAAATAAATTTATTATGAATTCGACAACGTGTATAATAATTAGACTTTTTAATTTAATTTGAATGCGTCATGTTGGGGGACATTTTGTCCCGTAGTCTAAGGCTTTAATGTGGAGTAGACTTTATTTTTATGTTCCCGTATTTTTAATAAATATAATGATTTATGAACTTATAAATTTAGAGATACTTATTTCATACTTGATTGCGAATTATAAACAGTATATATATTAGTGGCGATGGGAATGAAAAAATGTGCGTGCCTCTGACTATCCCCTTTAGACATCTTCAAGGATCTGAACGCCACGTTGAATGACAAACGTATATATCTGGAATTAATGACTTAAATTAAAGTGCATTAAAAGCAATCAAACAATTTTAATCGTATCTCTTGTTTTATGTTTCCAATAAAAAAATAAACCAATAAGTTTTCCTAGACGTTTATCAATTCGGTATTTTTACGGAGCCCTAAAATCTGTCAAACAGTCAGACAGTACAAGCCTCATAAACGTCCACAGAGTGCATGGTCCACATGCATCGTTAAATGTTTTTACGACAAACATGGTCAATAGAAGAAACGACTGATTTAAGCACTTTTCCGTAACATAAAGAATACAGCTGCAGACATATTTAGCGGTTAATAGCGTGTTTGACGTTCAATGGGTAGTTTTTTTTTCAGGTTTTGTGAAGAATAAATTAGCTTGCTCTTTTAATTTATGATGTATATACTTTCAATCTAATATGTTACTGGAAACTACTCCAAAGAATGTAGTTTTTGTAATGTTACTTTCGGAAGTTAAATTTGGAAGTTTTTTTTTTATATAAAATAGGCTAACATTTGACCACAATCTCACTTGATGTTAAATAATGATGTGGTATACGGTGTAGCACGTTTGCCTAGAAGAAACATATTCACTCTGGTCTTGAAGACACCAAAATTATAGGTATTCGGAAACAGACGCCGGCAACGAGTTCCACTCTTTGGCTGTTCGCATTATAAAGGTAGACGCAAAGCGCTTGGTGCGGCAAGGTGGTATACTAACCATGAACGGATGTCGCGTGTCCGTGCGTCATGTTGTCCGATGATGGAATGGGGATGGGGGGACTAAATCAAAGAGTTTAATTGCACACTCTCCAAAATTTATCCTATAAAATACCGATAGGCTGGCTACTCGGCGACGATGATCGAGGCTCAGAAGCTTAGACTCAACTAAGTCATCATGAGTACCTATGAGTCTTTTGGCTCGTCTTTCTATGGTTTCGAGGGCCTCAAGCTGGTATTTGGCTGAACCGTCCCAAAGGTGTGAACAGTACTCCATACACGACCGGACTTGTGCTTGGTACAGATTAAGAAGCTGTCCCGGTGTGAAGTACTGCCTCACCTTCGACAGTATGCCTAGCTTTTTTGCGGCTGTCTTGGCCATGGACTCAATGAAAGTTAAGATAGATTTCAGAAGAATAGTATAATATTGTGTTCCTGCGGTGAGTATGGTTGCCAGAGCTTTCTAAGAGGAGGTTCAGGGTCGGCAATGCGTGCGTGATGCCTCTGGTATTGCAAGCGTTCATAGGCTACGCTAACTATTACAGGTGGGCCGATGCTGATTTGACACCCTAGTTGTTTATAAAAAATAAATTAAAAAAAACGTATTAACTTTGCAATTTCCTTAGGCCATGACGTAAGTTAACTGATTTATGGATCAAATCCGTGTAAAATAGTGTTAGCATGCTCGCATTTCAATGGTAATATGACACCATGTTAGGCTCCTGGTGAAAGAAAAAAATAACAAATACTTTTTCATAATTTTGTTAAAAAAAAACCGACATCAAACTAGTTCTTGATAAAACTAATCAAAGGCGCACTAAAGCGATCCCTCTTTTAATGATCCCTCTTTTATTTGTTGTTTATACGCATGCGCAAACTCACGTCATTTTGCTAACAAAGACACTTTCTGATAAAAATCAAAAGTATATCAACCCACACTTTCTGATAAAAATCAAATGTAGATATATTAAAATCATCCACAAAAAATCTTTTACAAATCGTGATTCCAAAGGAATGATTTTTTTTAAGTTTTTCGAGACAAGTAGCAATCTCTCAAAAATAAAATTTATACGTGACCCCGAGGTAGTTCTTTCATACATAAGCGAAAGAATCATCAAAATCGGTTATTAATTGGAGGAGATATCGAGTACCTAACACATTACAAAAAAAAACACAGCCGACTTAAGAACCTCTTTTATTGGTCGGTATATGTAGTTGGTTAAAAATAAGTTTTCTTTGGAAACCTTTGTACTTTTATTACTAAAAGTATAACAACAAATTGCCGACTAACTGACACTAAACTAGCTAAGTCCGTAGATTACTCAAAGGGGATGCTCCATTCGCCTCAATATTATTCAACTGAATATTGATGTAGGCAAAGGTCTATCATAAATTTTGGACCTAATCCTAACCAACCGAACCGATGTTTCTGGTTTACTGGTAAGCTTTACTTCGTGGGATTTTCTGCTTTGCGCATATGTTTAAGGGTCAGGTCAGATTTGCATCTTTATAATCTTTATAATGTTTCGGCCAACAAAATTATCTTTTTTCCTGTTGAGGTACGGAACCCAAAACAGTTGCCTAACTAGTCTGGAACTACAAACAAGCTACTTTTTATATTAAACTTTTTTTTACCTGTAGACGTACACATAATCAATTTCTATTTAGCTTTACTGTCCAACCGGTTCCGGCGGGGGCATAGGTACGCCATCTTACAGGATCTCCTAGTTTGGGTACCTATGTTTTCCAACCAGGTCCAACGATCACATTTCATACAAAACCTGATGTACATTAGCATAAGTGAAGTTTGTTACCGAAATCAATTTATCTTATCTTTATCTTATCTTTACTTTTTATCCAGGTATCACGCCAGCAAAGAGTCGCAGTTCCCTATATTCAACCTTATTGGATATCAAATTTAAATGATACCCAAACTTATCGAATCAACGGGATTTGAACCTTGAATCAGCAATGCGATATCAACTGGCTTCGAAAATCTTGGGCAGATGAAATATTTTTCTCGGCTGGGCACCGCTTCCTGGGGATATTAAAACTGGTACTCATAACTTTAACCTCATCATCATTTCAGCCGTAGGATGTCCACTGCTGAACATAGCCACACCTTTCCAAAGGGGTTGGTTCCACTCAATGCCAGATTTCTTCCCAGAGAATGCCAAGAAATATTTTAATAAAAATTATGTACCTAAATTAGTTCCAACCAATGCCATGACAAGCAAGTACTGTCAACTATTTTAAGCATTACAAACGTTGATTTCTGTGATGATTAAAATATTTGGTAGATACTTATTTAAGTAATAACTTAGTTTAATTTGTGATAATTTATAAACAGATCGAATTACTTTACTACGCAATAACATTAATTTTATGTATCTACACATAGTAAATAGTTAGTGTTTTTCTGAATATTAAGATGATTTTAAACCAGTGTTTTCACAAAAGTTTTAAATATTATGGTTGATTACTGTGAAATGTATAAAAATATAGTGTTTTTTGAGGAGTACTTATGATGATTTCAAACCAATGTTTCATAAAAGTTTAAATATTAAGGTTGATTATTGTGATTATTATCAAAATAGATAGTTAATGTTTTTCTGCATAGTAAGATTATTTCAAACCAGTGTTTTCATAAAAAATTATATATTAAAGTTGATTACTGTGATATTTATAAAAATAGATACCTAATTTTTCTGAATAGTAAGGTATTATAAAAATAGATGTTTATAAAAATAAATCGACAAAGAGGTCAACCGACGAATCCAACTCGGATGGGCAGCGTTTGGGAAACTTCGTCATATCTTCTCGTCGCAGATACCGCAGAGCCTCAAGACGAAAGTCTACAATCAGTGCGTGTTGCCAATGACGATATGGCACTGAGACTTGGGCGCTAACTATTGGCCTCATACACAAGCTCAAAGTCGCCCAACGGGCTATGCTCAGAGTTTCGCTGCGTGATAAAATCCGAAATGAGGAAATCCGTAGAAGGACCAAGGTTACCGACATAGCTTTCAGAATTAGCAGGTTGAAGTGGCAGTGGGCCGGCCATATATCTCGCAGAACCGACAACCGTTAGGGAACAAAGGTTCTCGAGTGGCGAACACGAACCGGACGACGCAGTGTTGGAAGGCCCCCCACCCGATGGACCGACGACATTGTTAAGGTTGCGGGAATTCGGTGGATAGAAAAGGCTCAAGATCGTTCGTCATGGCACTCTTTGGGGGAGGCCTATGTGCAGCAGTGAATTCAGGCTGATGATGATGATGATGATAAAAATAAATAGGTGGTGTTTTATGAAATATATATAAAAGAAATATTGCGAGTTCATTTGTTATTTCATTTGATAAACATCGGTCCCTTCTATTAACATCCCTGATAGTGTTACATACATACATGGGAAGGTAAACCAAAATTGTTGTCTTAGGCTTTTTGCGTTAACTGTACCTGCCGAAAACTCGTGGCATCCACTGGGAAGAAAATAACTTTGTATCAGTCGATTTAAAATGTCGTGAAAATGCTTGGGACTCAATGTATGAAGTTTAAAATTCAGAGAACAATAGATGTGGCATTGGTCGGACTAACCCTTCCAAAGTGACTTTCTATTATGTGGGGAGAATTAGCACATACTCACCACGCTGGGCACGCGGGTTGGCGAGCGCAGTTAGAGCAATCGTAGTTAAAATAGAACCCTATTTAAAAAAAAAGAAGAAAAGTAAGAGAAAAAAGCTAGGAGATACTAGATTTTTTCTCTTAGTCGCCTCTTGCGACATGCACGGGTAAACTACTATCTAAATAGAGAAATTAAATTACATTATCTTCATTATTTCTTATTAAAACAGGTAAAGTCGCAAACATAACACTAGACCTTCATAAACTCAAGAGTATAGAAGAAAACTTATGCGTAACGTGGCCAACTCCACTCAAATGTTTGCCTCAACTTGAGCACATGGGTATTGTTTGTGAGTAAAATTGAGTTACGGTAACTTACTGATCGATTGGCTCGTTAGAGGTGCTTGACTGTACGCTATTTATAACGATGTTGCAGTGGAGGTGAGGTTTCATGACCAAAAGTCCTAGAACTAACTTTATAGCAGTTTGGTGTAGAATAGCTTCTTTCGGGATAGCATACATAAATAAATAAATATTCCGGACATATAAGAATAAGAATAAGAATAAGACTTTATTTATTTGACACACACATACAGTACAAAAATATTAAAGACACATAACAATAATCACATACATAACAAAAATGATCAGATAAATAACAAATAAGTAGGCAGGTTAACAAAGCTAAATACAAAAGCATATCACATACGGTCAACTGATCCCTAACTAGGCATTGCCTGTACTATGGGTACCAGAGACTAATAATAACAACATAATTATTATGAATCATTTTATAAAGTTATAATAATGAAATTATGGTGCTTTTACTGAGTTTTACCTGCTTCTATTTTTAGCTATTTTAAATGACTTATCGCGCGCTGTTAGAACACGGTATTAGGTTGAAGTAGGATATATCATTCTGAATTTTGTTTAATTGACATAACATTCGACAAAAACAATGTGATAAATTCGTCATGGATCAACTCATCAGTTTTTTTTTCCATAAACTCCCAAAAGTCACGTACGTCGTTCTGACCCTACACTGGGATTCCGTGTCGTGGGTATCAGAAACTACGAGTACCATGGTACCACAACACCCAGACCCGGAAAAAATATGTGCAGATCATGATAACATTTGTCCCGCAGTGGGAATCAAACCCGCACCCCTTGCGTATCAGGGGACCGCTAAGCCATCGAGGTATTGGTGTTGCGCGTTATGCAGTAAGTATATCCACTATTTACCTAGATACTTGTGCTACGGGGAATATAAAGGATTTCGCGAATTCTGTTTTGGCAAACACGATTTATCATGTGAATAAATATTCGAGCGAGTACGTTGCACTGTCTGCTGTGGAAAACTTTTCGCTATCTCAGAGTTCACATTTTACAGGACGGTTGTAATTGGCTCCACTTTTATTATTTTTTAGTATGTATTTCTTTGATGCTCTGCCATGTTTGATTATTCCAAGTTCTGTTATTTTAAAGTTATGCTGATAATTATATATCTTGATCTGTATTTGAATACATATTTATCTATCTAACCAGCCTTTATCTGCCTTTACCTGCTGGGTATACAAGGTGATTCAGAATATGCATACTATCCTGAAAGGGGATTATTCTATCAACCAAATGAAAGAATAATAGCGAAAAATATTATTAAATTTAATTATTCGTTTTATCGTTTTTTCCCGAACTTTTTCAAATTTTGCCTCATTTTATTATCTTACTAATCGTGCGAGAAATTCAACATCAAGACTGCAACCAAATACGGCGAATTGAAGTGATTTGATCCCACATCAGCAGATTTGTTTTTTGATTTTATTGTTTATTGCCGTATTATTATTAGTTAGATAGATAAATTACGTACACTATCGCATTGGGTGCGCCTGTAATGGTAGGTGTATGTTGTGGAAATAAATAAAAAAAAAAAAAAAAAAAAAATATTTTTGCATAGTGAAAAATCATTTTTAATGAAAAATAATTTAGTGTCATTGTGTATCTAAGTCCCTTACGGGATAGCATACATATTAGTAATCTACTTGTAGATTGATGCTTTTCACAAAATGGAATGTAGAGCGTGAGTGCGGTAATGATTGAAAAATTGCAATGAGTCTCAGACAAGAAAAAATATGCTATAGATTAATTACATTAGACAGAAGGTAGTCGTTGAAAGCCTATCAATTTGGGTATCGTTCCATTTTTTTTTTTTTTTTATACAACAGAGGTGGCAAACAAGCGTACGGCCCACCTGATGGTAAGCGGTTACCGTAGCCTATGAGCGCTTGCAATACCAGAGGCATCACGCACGCGTTGCCGACCCCGAACCCCCTTCCCCCCTAAAGAGCTCTGGCAACCTTACTCACCGCAGGAACACAACACTATTTGAAACAAATAATGTTATTTGGCTGCGATCTTCTGTAAGGCGGAGGTACCTCCCCAGGCAGGCTGCTCCAATTCAGAACGAGAAAATCTCGCTGTGCCCTACCTCCTCCTTAGTAGTCGTTACGTATGAACTTACGTATCGGAACTAAATCAGCCGGAAGTTATCCGTGTCAGGAGTGAAGGTCCTCAGCTTGCAATGGAAAATGAGGTTAAACACGTTGATGTTGAATTCAATATTGCGATTCCCTAAGTATGTCTTAGATGAGCGTGAAAATTATAACTCTTAGCCTACAAGCGCAACGCGGCACCATGAAATTGGGAAAAGACATAATTCATTTTACGCGGCGCATCCATTGCACGGTGTGTGGTGCCTGCTGGAGCTGCTAAATACTAAGTAGAAATCTTCCAACCCCATAAATCAAGCGTACGCAAAGAACTTTAAACTCTACGTCCAAGTTTAGGAAGGCATGACGTATTACCAAATGAGACTTGGCACGGTTTCAAGGCGTGCGGACATCGCATTGTTGTAAGCGTCTCAGCGCATTAGGAGGCTTTTTTGAGGGTTTCGGGTTACCATTACTTGGGAAAATGTGGAATGCCAGCGATAGATTGGTCGAACTTCCTGTGCAAGAAAGGCCTAGCATTTATTGTTACGGGTTTTGTTTGAGCGAGAATGGAATTTTTATCTGAGATGTGTTTGAATAGAAAAATGGGACATTTCCAACGGACATACGCTCACTATCGGTGGCGTTCCGGTTTTCTAGTGACGGCCTACATTTGTTGCTTTGTCTTTGAATATTATTATGTTCGATATGTCCTTAAAATTTGAACTTTTTCGGTCTCAAGAGGCGCAAACATTCGTCCCTCTGCTTTGAGGCTTATACTTTAGGAACATGGGGCCCTTTATTCGATGAATGATTATTTGATGCATTCTCTAAAAGGCTAGTGGAGCAGACCAATGACCGACGGGTGATTACTTTGGACAAAAGACCTAGCTAATAGTAAACCTAATCCCCGTTGGGATGGTATACGAATAACCTTTAATAGGTAACGACCCATATGTCTATGGTCATAAAAAACCAACAATTATTTCCTGAAAGATTGGACTCAATTGAGCGGAAAATTGTAACGTTTCTTTAAAAACTAACCAGTGTGATGAAAAAATACAAATTATACAGATGAGGGTTTATCTATCGTTTTCCAAAACGTGGTGCTAGTTTCAAACTTAAAATCTCTTCTGAAATGCTCTCGTTACTGAAAATGGCAGGGAAGCCGGCGAGACGTGATTTCGATTAAACTTTCAAAGCTTTTCGATTCGTCACACAGTGCTGGATCTAGGCAGTTGAAAATATGTAAAAAATACTCAATACTCACTTACGAAGACATGGAGCTTAGAGACTAAGATTTTTACTAGAAATTGCGAGATCTGAGTTCATTACCACTAGTTAAAATATTAATAAGTTTATATTTTAAAAATTTCTTTTCTTAAAATTTAATAAGCAGCGATGGACTTGCAACCTGTCCTGTGTATGGAATACTTATTTACTACTTCAAAATGTGGGCATGTGTCAAATGTTTGCATATGTCTCTTACTTGCATGATGTCTAACGGGATACCCTTAGACATCATCAAAAATCTGATATCCTGGAGATTTGAGAGGATGTCTACCACAAAAGTCCACAAAAGGGCAAAAGTCCTGAGCCTCTTTTATTTTCTAAACGGTTTATTTCTTGAATACGGCTCTGCTCGATTCATCCAGTGAGAAGATGAAACTATTAGTTAACTGGACTTAAGGTCGTATTATCAAAGAAGCGTGGTTCGTTTATAAGTTCCGTAACATAGCGGCGAACGCTAATATTTTGGCGAAAAGGCCGCCAATCACCGAAGCACCAGTTCTTCTAAAATATATTTGGCCTCCAGGTGATGGAGTGCATGTTGAGAAAGGACTGGATGAAATCTGTAACGACCACTAGAGGAGCAGCATAAAATATGAATAATAGAGTATTATGACATACTTTCATATTTCTTAACCTAGAATAGGTTAAGAAATATATATAAGAAGAATATATAAGAAGAAATATATATAATATATCCAAACATCATATCCAAACTCACTAATTTAATGCTGCTCACTCACTAAACTCACTAACTAAACTCACTAACTTAATGCTGTTTGTCATTTCACTGATTCTTTCTTGGTCATCCTGTATTCGGTCAGTAACCAGTTTGAGGTATTGTGACCTTGAAAAGGGCCCATGACGTGAAAGAATCAGTGCAGTGAAAGGATAAAAGTGCGCCTCTTAGAGGCTCCTTTCGTGTACAAAAAATTATGCCGATCGCAGTTTCCCGGGGAACCGTAACTTAAAGCCATGATTGCACATTGATTTAAATGATTCATTAAGAATTCTAATTGGTTTTAAAAGAAGAGTTTTAGTGGTTGGAGTTATTTCGAAATTGCTTTATGCCAATAGCCTGATTTTCTTGCTTATCATCATCATTCCAGCCGTATGACGTCCACTGCTGAACATAAGGCCTCCCCTTAGATTCCCAGCGCGGCTTGACGGCCTGCACCCCAACTTGGAGGTTTTTTTTTTTTTTTTATACAACAGAGGTGGCAAACAAGCTTACGGCCCACCTGATGGTAAGCGGTTACCGTAGCCTATGAGCGCTTGCAATACCAGAGGCATCACGCACGCGTTGCCGACCCCGAACCCCCTTCCCCCCTTAAGAGCTCTGGCAACCTTACTCACCGCAGGAACACAACACTATTTGAAACAAATAATGTTATTTGGCTGCGATCTTCTGTAAGGCGGAGGTACCTCCCCAGGCGGGCTGCTCCAATTCAGAACGAGAAAATCTCGCTGTGCCCTACCTCCTCTTAAAAGAATTAATTCCTTTGGAATTTGCCCATACACGCCACGCTGGGCATGTGGGTTAGCGAACACAGATGAAACTATTGTTGGTAGAAACGCTGCTGCCCATCACCTAGCTAATTTACCGTAGTCACCTCATACGACATCCACGGGTAGTAATTTCTTCAGAATGGGTTACCACGACCTCTTCTTGTTAAATCAGCGAAACTAAGCAATGTTCAGCGCGGTCACCAAATAGATAACTAGTGGTTCGCCACAAACTGAGATCTTGCGGTGTCTGGTGAAAATTGGTGCTTCGATGATCGTTCTTTACTTATTTCATTTCATTTCATTTCTTATGAAAAATCAATCTTACCTGAACTACGAAGTTTACTAATAATAATAATAATAACGTTTATTGAAACATATAATTTTGTACAAAATTTCTTAGTAGGTAGGTAGGATTTAACACATTTAGGTCTGTAGGTTTATATGCAGTTATTTGTAGGCAAAGGTAAGTACGAACATAGCTTATGTTACTATTTACTTTGTATTTCATAAACCTAATGGCGTAGAATAAAAATAAAAATCATTTTTGAATAAATGAAAAAATCTCAGCTTGCCCAGTACCAGGGAGGTATATCTTTTCAGCCTAGTCGGCCTTATCTACAAAAAAGACAAAGTCAATATGTGCGGAGCGGACAAAGCCTATCCTCACGATATTTTGCTTCGCGCTTTCGAGCACTTGGATTCGAGCCCACAGCCCTCGGATCGAAAGTCGAGGTACCTCCCACTAGGCCAACACGGTCAGTAACTTGGAAAACGAATAAAAACCTTCTAAAATAGTACAGTGAGTTTTTTCTTTAACAAAAACCGAAAACGGTTGAAACATTCAACAGACAAAAAGTAAATAAACATTGAAACGGGTTCAGGGAAAAGACACAAAGAAAAATGCCTGTCGGATCCAACAGTCCCATCCATAATCAGTTATCGACAAGTTTGTCCCTTTGACACCTTCAATCTATATATATAAAGGAGTAGTATTTTTATAAAGATTTTCTTTATCTATAAAAAACGATAGTAATAAAAATAAGCTCACGTCTTTCATTCCCAAGCCACGATAACCTCTCAAATCTCTATGCGATCAGATCCTTGCAGATAACTAAGAGGGATAGTCAGAGGCACGTCCAAACGTGTAGTTATATGCCTACATTTTGCAGTAGTGAGTAATTCATATGTGACAGGTTGCAAGCCCATCGCCGCTTATGAGATACTGGTTTCTTCAGGATGTTTTCCTTCACGTTTTTAAGTGTTAATGCGCACTTACATTTTTCGAACTGAAAGACTCATTGTTGTACGACCGGGTTCGCATGCAGGACTACTATGTATGGCCACTGCTGAACCTAAGCCTCACAAATTTCCAGAGTGACTTCCTATCGGATGGGGGGATTTGCCCATAGTCAGTTAGTTGGCGAGCGCAGTTTCAGCTATCGTTATTAAAATAGGGGACGCTGCTACCATCCCCTAGATTTTTTTCCTTAGTCACCTCCTACGACATCCACGGGTAGGTAAACATGGAGGGCCTATTCTTGAGCCGAGGCCAACATGGCCATTAATTAGTTGAAAGATGACAAAACGACTTTTTTTTTTTTTTTTTAATTATTATTTTTGTTGCCAGAATCAGACAGAATAAATACTCGGTATTGATCAAATCAAGGTCGTGGTGGACCCGGCTGAAGAATAGGCCCCTCCATCTCTAACCGTGGATGTCGTAAGAGGCGACTAAGGGAAACAAAGCTAGGAGATGGGCAGCAGCGATCCCTACCAACAACAACTGATATATATATATAATGGATAAATATTCCCAGACACAGAACAAACATCTGTGTTTAACACACAAATAGGGACAATAGCGCAGAAGGCAGAGTAACTACAAAATGAGCTATGAGGCCAGATTGTTTCTGGTAATCTATGGGGGAGGCTTATGTTCAGCAGTGAACATCCTACGGCTGAAATGATGATGATGATGATTGATCAAGTTCAGCAAAGTAATATATACACATTATTGATTTTCCACAACCTGACACGTGTTCACAATATAGATTGTAATTGGTCCTAAGGCAACAGTGATATAAACCTTCATTGGGAAAGGTATTAACATCGTATGAAAGACAAACAAGGTAACTTTCTTTTGACTGGCCTCATAGCTCAGTTAGTAGTAACTCTGCCTTCTGCGATAGATTCGCCGTACCAAATAATGGAATGGAAAGAGAGAAAGGAGTGAGGGGAGTACCTGTGGTTCAGCTCAATACTCTCGTCCCAAATAATTACGGAAAATCGCAACATCACCCTTTATCACGCGTAAAGCCGACCGCGAACATTACGGTGCATCTTAAGGAAATCAGCGCCCTCCTCCAAAATCAGCAAAATCAGCGAAAGGATCGCAGAAGGAAAGGAAGCTTCCAACCGCCGTGCATAGCACCTAGCACGAGAGTATCACTCCTTTCTCTCTTTCCATTTCATTATTTGGTCCTTCGAGCCGCATAGTACGGGCTATACCTAGTTTGGGATCAGTTGACCAAGTGTATATGTCCGGAATATTTATTTATTTTAATGATTATGGGTTCGCACTAGGTAGCTCCTTGTTGTCTTAACCCCTGTGCCCTAAGCACTAATAATTCACACAGTTAGCATTACGCTTCTTCTTCTTCTTGTCGTGTCACTGATTCTGGTCATCCTGTATAGGTCAGTGACCAGGTTGAGGGTTTCGTGCACACGCTTACCCTACGATTAGCAAATGTTAGAATTATTATCAACTAGCTTCCGCCCGCGACTTCGCTCGCATGGTACCTACATAAAAAGTAGCATATATACTATTCTAGATAAAGAACTCTATATATTCCAAGTTTCAACGAAATCGGTTGAGCCGTTACGGCGTGATTGAACAACAAATATCCTCACAAAATTTCGCATATATAATATTAGTAGAATAAAAAATACAATATTTCTAGCATCGCCGATGTCCTTGGCTAATATTTGACTTTTGCTATCGTATTGTAAGCATATCGCTATCGTGAATTATTCGTAGGTACTTGGGCCACTGAACTGCGGCGTTTCCAGACACAATAGAAAAATTATTGTGTCTCTTCCAGATCTTAGTTTAAATAAATAAATAACACCCAACAGTCACATACATAGTCCTGACTCTACACTAGGATTCCCTCTGTCCTGGGTATCAGAAACTACGAGTAACATGTAGTACCACATTACTCAGACCCGAAACAACAGACCCCTTGTGTCTCAGCGCCAGCGGTCTTTAGCGCGCTACGCCACATAAGTATGTACACTACGTATGTGAACAAACATTTAATGGTATAGCGCGCTACGCCACTTCGTACCATTACTATTTTGTTCATATACGTCTCAGGTTGAAAGTTACAAACATTACCCTTCTTCTGGGCCCACGGGAAAAAAGTCCCTACACGCGCCAACAAAACGCCCAAACTCTAACGGCGCCGGCGGACGGCGCGGAGTTATGCTCAATTTCTTTATCACAATAAATATTTCCGCATCTCGTTACTGCAAATTAATCCTTTATAGCCTTCGTTAATTATACCCCCATGGCAACAATAGGATATTCCCCGTCAATAACCGCCCAAATTACAGTTATCACCATGTTTTCTTATGACTAAGTACATAAAAGTTCTGTAATAACGCAATCTTTTCTAAGAGCGGACACTTGAGCAGATTGGGAGACGATTGTATTAATAAGTTTGTTATAATAAAATAATTTGTTATAATAATATTTGTTATATTAAGCCGTTTTGGCCTAGTAGGATGTAGCTCGACTTTCGATCCGGAGGTGGATTCTACTCCCGGTACAGTCCCAATGGAATTTTCGGCGTACTCAAAATGATGAAGGAAAACATCGCGAGTAAACCCGCGGCGTAGCTAGCTCCGTACGTATTGCCCATGTATTTCATGTGGTTATGGCAAAATAGGCTGAGAGGCTGGTATAGATGCTGGGCAAGCCTTTTCCATCAGTAGTGCCGTTTGTTCATCCTCTCTACATTTCCATACCGTCTACTAAGCAGGCATACCTTTATGAAACCCCATCACTACGCCTGCTACTTACTACACTCGCTTTTTCTACGATTATGTTCACTTAGGTTAGTAAATCCTTTAAAGAGCAAAGTGTAGGTAGGTATCTTAACTAGGTCCCAAGCGATGTGCTAATAAAGTTATTAATTAGCTAATTTAAAAACTATATTTTTAAGTTCTATAAAAAATATTACAAAACATTGGACTATTTTATAGACATAATAGCTTGGGAGTGAATGCTCCAACTCGATAACTAATAAAGTTATGAAAGGATAAATTCAACTAGATTTAAGAAGTTTTAACATGATCCATGAGATTTCAATGAATAAATGAATATTGAAATTTGAAGTTTGACTAAGATTTATAAAATACAAAAAACAAAACTCCTATCTTTTTACCAACAAATCACTCTTTCTATGAATTATTTGTGTACCTAGCACAAAAAAATCACAAACCTGAAACTTTTCCTCAATAATTCATATCAACCTACGTACTCGTATAATCCAAATACCTATTTGTCGAGACCTACTCGCGCGTGACGAGAAAGCAAACACGACGAAACAAAGACGTAGGGCGATTTCAGACTAGCGTTTTTTCTGCTAAGCAGCTCCGTTTAGGCTTGTTTAGGCATACGCGCTAATACGCGCGTTACATTTTGCGCTTATTCCGGTGTGTTCGCCCGAACCGGTGAGCCAGTCAGTAGCAAAAAAAAAAAAATATTCCGGACATATCACACATTGTCAACTGATCCCAAACTAGGCATAGCCTGTACTATGGGTACCAGAGACTGATAAACATAATAGATATATATTTAACACCCAGACACAGAACAAACATCTGTGTTAGTCACAAATGTTTGTCCAGTGCGAGAATCAAACCCGCGACCGCTAGCGCAGAAGGCAGAGTTACTACCAACTGAGCTATGAGGCCAGTAGCAATATGGATTCCGACGAAGAATCATTGTTTTTTGCGTTACTTAGTCGTCGTCCCCTGCGAAGACGAAAATGATACTTGGTGTGGCCGGATTTTTATACACTTTGACCAGAGTTGATTCTAGACAATTCAAAAATTACTTAAGAGTTTCTATGAGAACCTTTCAGTTGGATAACTAAACAGTTTGAACTTTGCAGTCTTTGTGTACTTACTGTATATAAGACTGTAAAGCTAAACTTACCGAGATTATCAGCACGATACGACGGGAATGTAGCAACCCAGAGTAGAAATAGCAGGCCTGTTCCCCGCTCCATCTTTCTGCATTGAGCCCAGTCAGTTTGACTCGTAAGATGCTCTGAATAGAACAGTCATCTTCAGATCTTTTTGAAGCATCAGAGGTCGTTAGTTCTGAAACAAAACATAATTAAATTTGTACAAGAATTAATTATTTTTTTTATTTTTTTTGCTTCTTTCGAATTTTCTTTATTGCGATAGCGTGTTTTGCAAGTGAATAAACAATTATGAAATGAAATGAAATGAAATGAAATGAAATAAGTTTTATTTGACGAACACAGACAGAAGGCAGGAAGAAACAAAACAATAGGTTAAAAATAGGGAAACAAAAAACAGGACAGCAAAATTATCGATATTCCTTTTGCCTAGTGGTTACATCGATGGATCCATCATCGGCCATATCATTTTTTTCGGGTGGCTTTTTAAGCTGTTGGTCTCCTACGACCATTGCAGCGATAAACGGACTATGGCGAGCGGGGAGGGCGATGCGACCGAAAAAAAATAAGGTTGGGGCAAAGAGCTCAAGTACCAGTACTCAGTTGCCAGAGATGTTTTGAGACCATCACCCTTAAGGGGCGGAGACGCCGGCGGGGTCGGAGTGGGCAGCCATAAATATACCTACTGAAGCCTTTATAGATATAGGGCTGAAAAAAAACAGAGGTTGAAGGATTTCGTCTGTTTCGCTGCTCGCAGTGCACGGAGAATAAGCATTTACGGAAGTATGCGTTCAGTGCTTTCGAATTTTACACGTTTGCTCGTGACGTCGGTGACGTCGGTAAAGTCACCGGCAGATCTTGTATAAAATACTTGTCTGGTGCGGATTTGCCGTTCTCCTCAGATCCGCATGAAACAATGTATACCTAGCACAAATCCGTTTAACTAATGCGTACGCTTCGATGATATTCCAATGAACGCGCGGTCTTAATATAAATCCGCACGTAGGCTGAAGTATGCACCCTATCCTATACCTTAAACTACCACCAGATACATAATAGTTTTTACCTATTAGCTACTTAGACTGTTTTTGATCGAAAAGCTACGTGGTAATATAATTATCAAACAATTAACATCATCATAGGCATTATTACCAACATACAAAAGTCGGTCGGTAGCCTTAATACCTACACTCTGAGAAATATGACATAGCTACACTAAATACAACGTGTTCTGTAACTAGCATAGGTACTATTCCGAAAAGAGCTATCAACAAAAAAAAAGAAATAATAGCGAAAAAAAATAAAATTCTTCTCTGATTTTTATTCAGAACTTCGTGAAATATAGCTGTTTTTGGTATTTTAATTGATTATTAAACGTACGAGAATATCGACATCAAGATTAAACATCGAGTTTGCACTGATTTGACCCCCAAAACAGCTGATTTCGGCATAGGAATTTTTCAATGAATAATTTGACTTTTCTAAAGTCGTAGAACAAACTTTACTGCCAATTGGATGTAGTTTAAGCCCCTTTCGGGATGGTCTACATAAGAATCACCATGTTTATCCACCTATTCGCCCTAACAGTCGCCTGGAAAGATCGCGCCTCACTCTATAATGAATAGCGTTTGATTACAGCTTTATTAATAAACACCTTCCTCCTAGCTCGAGTAGTATTAGTAGTTTCGAGATTGGAAAAGCACGGTTCACACGATAATTTTCTCCCATGAGATTTTCACCGATCGATACCACGAATATAATTTGGCGCACAATCGCAGCAAACGAAGCGAACACCATGTATCTCGGTCACATTAATATTCAAATTACGAACGCTCTAAACAGAAATATCTTGTTTGTAATCATGAAAATGTGTAAGTATATTCTATACGGGGTCTAATGTATGAGACTAGATTACGTAGAGCGAAAACATGAGATTACATTTTAAAGACATAAAAATTTAGTTACCTATGTATCTTAAATCTACTAAACTAGTGAACGCCCTCGCGACTTCGTTCACGTGAAGTATTTTCATACAAACTTGAACTCCCGCTGGTTGCAGAGTCCCTTAGAGTTGAATTTTAGGAATTGGTTTCTTCATTGTTACCCTACACACTAAAAGTCGAGAAACGGAGGCAGTTGAAGAAAATACCCTCACTTGTTCTTCAAAATCAGAAATGTCTGCGTTCACATTACGAAACACCACACTAACAGTGTGGTGTGTCGTAATTAACACACACTGAAATGAACGCGACGAAAATATGAAAAAATTCTAAGTAAGTAGGTAACAAACAAGGAGGCATCGGTAATTTTATGTTAACTTATTGAATCCGTTCTATTATTATCGAAAACGAAACTTTCATCTCCTCGTTTCGTAGATAAGAATATCATAATTAAAAGCAACTCTAGATTTAGAAACGATGATCATTTTCTCAAAAGAACACTCTCTCGAACGTAAACAGGAAAATATGAGGATTTCCTTTCCGCATTACTTAGCCTCCTCAAATCGTAACGAGCCCTTAGCACTAGTTTTTGAACCATCATCGTAAACTAAAATGGAACTAGATAGTACGAATGATTCATAGCAATAGGCATAGCTTTACCTAGTTTCTAAGACGTTTCAAAGTGATCCTAGTGATTTTATTGAAATAAATGCCCTTTGACTTTGACTTTTGACAAATGCCTTTCGAACCAAAAACTCAAGGAAACAGGTACCTAATATTGACTAAAACAAATTATAACCTGATTGAATTTTTCGTTACCATTTTGTAGCCTCAAAATCCATCCAGCCGTTTCCCGGGATTTTTTTGGCTCTTACGACAAATACGCTTACCACGCTGACCTGTCATTCAGGTAAAAAGCAATAGACAATTCTTTTGTAAAAAATATGCCCATAAAAATCTCTACTCTCGAAAACAATGAGGCAAACAAACATACTTATAACATTCTTGCTATCAATTCAAAACGTCAGAAACTCGTGCTAAGGGAACGAACTCGAAAACAATAGACTGGTATGGTTCTATTTATAAGCGACGTTTATGCCTCACCTCCTACTCATTGTTCTTGATCTGAAAGTAGAAATAATAACATATTTTTTTCATGGATTTCATCATTTCTACGCTTGAAGTGCCTATTTAATGTGTGTGAGTATATTTTGTGTAACTGCCATATCTACCTACCTACCCGTCTATTACAGCTCTAGGAATCCCGGACATTCAATCCCGTAAGTGACAGTTAGGTGATATTATATTAAACGAAATTTTGTCAGAATATTCTTCGTACGTAATCAAGAAAACGGGAGATTGAACTCTTGAAAGCCACAACAAAATTGTTCCTTATGATAATAGTATAGAGAATTACCCTCCTTTGGGATAATATAGATACGTTCTGAGACAACCTCATTTCCAGCAAACCATAACGATATTCGTTAAAAAAAAATATTACCGCTTCTCCGATACAAAATGCTGTGTAGAAAATTTAAATCATCATCATCATTTCAGCCATACGACGTCCACTGTTGAACATGGCCTCCCCCACAGACAGCGAATTCCTATCATATGGGGGGATATGCCCATAGCGAGAGACCACTTAAATAATATTTGACAAATGAAAAATCCATTGGTGCACAACTGGGATTCGAACCATCGACCTATGGATCGGAAGGTTGGGCCACTTTCACCACTCCATCAGTGCCCAGACAGTAGAAACTGATAATGTCTAATAATGTCTCTGACCTTAGTGAATACATTGTTCTTAATGAATACTTAAGTCTTTGTCTTTTTACAGTTCGTTTCTCAAGATTAGAAAAATATTGTCTTTCTTATCTTCTCTCTCACTCTCTTTCGTCTAGATATCATAATCGTAGAGATTTTTATTCTAAGTCTGGAGCTACATTAATAGTGCTAAGGTGAATTCATTGTTAAAGGTTACCCGCTTACCAACAGGTGGGCCGCATGCTTGTTTGCCACATTAGTTGCATAAAAAAAAATTGTGCGCCTCTTTCTATCGTGTGAGGAATTATATGGCTATGCGTACAAAAAGTTTGGGCTATTTCATTATCTATTGTTGATTTTTGTATGGTCTTTCTTGAACCGACTACTACTCGTAAACTAACTTTGCTGTGATAATTTTGTCACAATTTTCAATTATTTTTTTCAAAGAAAAACAAACTGTTAGTCATAATTGTATTTTATCCTACTATAGGTATTCTTCCATTAGTAACACAGGTTCTTAAAAAAAAGGGTTCATTTAGGTATAAAAAAAGTGCAGCGACGTTTTGAAATTTCAATAATTTTAGACTAGATATCTTATAAATATTCAATCTAGATAAACATTGGTAATAGACTAAACAATACTATTATATAAAAAAATAATATTTACGGGTTTCTTGAACGAGATGGGTGAAAAAGTTGCAAAGGATTCAGTTTCTGAGAAATCATTCATTGTAGGTGCGCGTTCTCCTGCATTCTAGTAGAAGGAGAATGGGTGAACATACGTTTGCGCGTCTCTCTCGTTGAGTATTTTTTCATAACTAAGAAGGCATTTTTTGTTACACACTGTTTAATCGTGCGACCAGCATGACAGCACTACTAGTTTGCGAGTAAAATGAAATGACTGAAAAATGAAATGAGAATGGCTGCAAAATTGGGCAAACCGACAGAAGGACATAGCGAAATATACAGATTCCTAGTCAGACATTGGAACCCTAAAAACGCTTTGACGGAACAACAATGTTTTATTAAATACATTCATAGCAAATAAAGCTTGAAAGGGTACTCGGAGCTTCACTAAGGCATCGTTGCCAAGAATCGACCCTCCCTAATCATCCTTTCAAACAAAGACAGAAATATAAATAAACAATGGCATTCTCTGAATTAAATTCACTGCCTAACCCTTCTAAGGGCTGCACGCGCGTGTTGCGGCTCAATTCTACCCACTCTTATATAGGTAGATAAGGTTTTTTAACCTAAGTACAAGTTAAAGCAGTAGCACCTTTCTTCATTGTCTTTTTTTTTAATTATTGCGTGAATAATAACCGTTGATGTATCTGAGAACCAAAAAAAACAACTGGCGTACATTATTGATGTACGCCAGTTGTTTTGCCATGCCATGTTGCAAGTGACAAACATCAACTAGCGAGTCATGTAAGTGATGTTAGTGATATCGATAATGATAAACTTTAAATTTTGCTGCCTTCATTTTTTACGTATTATTACTATATAAATAACGAGCTCTACTAAGGCTAGATTGTGTAGAAGGCAACATGAGTAAGAATGGTGTGAATACTGACATGACGGCTGATAGAGGTGAGTGGAACATAAAAGCATGTTGTGCTGACCCCACATAAAGTGGGATAAGGGCAGAGAAATGATGATGATAGGCTCTACCTTTCTCAATATTTCCATCGTCAAGTTTCATTGTAGAAAGATTATGTTACTAGCGGAAATCCCTGCGAGCGAAACTATTTTCCTATAGTGGAATTCCCGTGACTTTGTTCGAACGAAACTAATTTGCTACAAACTTTAAAATCTTAAACCACTCCGTGGGGTTGAATTTCGGAAATCCCTTGTTTTGTGCACTAGTTGATGTCTACCATTCTTGGGAATAAAAGACCGCATAGTGTGTTCTTGTCCTTAGCATTTCTACTTCGAGTAAGGTAGGTAGGTGTTTAAATAAATATTCCGGACATATTCACACTGTCAACTAATCCCAAACTAGGTATAGCCTGTACTATGGGTACCAGAGACTGATATATATAATAGATAAATATTTAAAAACCAGACACAGAACAAACATCTGTGTTTATCACACAAATGTTTGTCCAGTGCGGGGATCGAACACGCGACCTCTAGAGCAGAAGGCAGAGTTACTACTAACTGAGCTATGAGGCCAGTCAAGTCAGTTTGGTCTTTAATAAAAGACTGCGGTGGATAAGATTACTCTCTGAACAGACGTTGAAGTGAAGGTTCAAAATAACACCTATAGCACATAGAAGACGATTGCATTTATAAAATTTATGTTGTAACTGAATTGATGGTAAGCGGTTACCGTAGCCTATGAGCGCTTGCAATACCAGAGGCATCACGCAAAAGAGCTCTGGCAACCTTACTCACCGCAGGAACACAACACTATTTGAAACAAATAATGTTATTTGGCTGCGATCTTCTGTAAGGCGGAGGTACCTCCCCAGGCGGGCTGCTCCAATTCAGAACGAGAAAATCTCGCTGTGCTCTACCTCCTCTTCAAAAAATTCTACCTTGTTTATCACTGTCAATGATTAACCCTGCTATTATTAGTCGTCAATGTGTTTTCACTCCACTCAAACTGACAGCAACCTGACATTAATTCATACCGAATGCTGATTTCTTATTTGTACTTCCTTTCCAAATTCAGCTCAAGGTGGATAAAGAGGTTTAATTAAAAAAAAAATCTTATGTCGCGTTAAAAAGGTACACAAGTAGTTACTTATAAATTAAACGTTTTTTACTATTCTATTCCCGTAATTATATGTTTGGTATCTATTCAAAAGAACGGCAAAATAAAAGAGACGTTTCATCAATATATGGAGCCTGGGCCTGCACTGTGTACACTACTGTAAAATATGGCTAATCAATAAAGTAAACGTATTTAATGGGTTATTTTACTTAAATTAACTTCGTTTTAAGGTACATTAAGATTTTCTTTGATAAAGAGAGCAACACACAGCGCAACAAAAATATGGCGGATGGACGTGAGTGAAATGTCATTTTGACAACCTACATTTATCTGACAAAACAAAAACATCAAATCAAACAACATGACATGAAAAATATGTCAATATCATGTCAAACGCCAATTATAAACCAACATGGCGGCCTCCAAATAGTGTTCACATAGTAAAAAACTTACCAGAATAACTATTCTTGTACCATCGCATTTGTCTTCAAATTAATGAAATTGTATTTTTCTTGTAATTTCCTATTTTTTCCTAATTTTTCTATGTAGTGTACATGGACCAGGCCCAGAATGAAATGGCTCCTTTGAATGTAACTCTTGATGTGTCTCGTAGACATGTCTTACGAGCATGATCTTTCAGCAATGCTAGTATTCAAGTCAATGCTATTATTGGAATTGGCTTCACAGATTACTGTAAATCTGGTTTTAATTCTAAGCTTAGTTTAGTCGTCGTGAAGTGGTTTTTTTTATTTTGTAATGAAACTAATGTCAGTTTGTTGCCAGTGTGAGGGGAGTGAAAAAATATTCAACACCTGAAGTCATTTAATAGTGTCCTTTTTAATATTATTATTCTTGGAAGGACTCCAAGAATTATGCTTTAGCGACCTTTTACGTCCTAAATGCAGAATAATACGTCTTAAATAATAAATGTCATTTATAATAATATTATTATTATCTCCTAAATATTTGTCACATAACTGCTTAATTATCTACTGGCCTCATAGCTCAGTTGGTAGTTACTCTGCCTTCTGCGCTAGAGGTCGCAGGTTCGATTCCCGTACAGGACAAACATTTGTGTGGTTATCACAGATGTTTGTTCTGTGTCTGGGTGTTAAATATTTATCTTGTATTTATCAGTCTCTGGTACCCATAGTACCTACTGGCTATGCCTAGTTTGGGATCTGTTGGCCGTGTGTGATATGTCCGGAATATTTATTATTACGTCCTCCCTTAATGATTAGTATACGACGATTAATGTATCTACAGATCGTTTGCCACAGTTTTTAGATAGCTTAAATACTTCTTGTGTATTTCATGACATAGTTGTATACATTAACTTGTATTAGTTTTCATTTTCGTTCTGTAGTTTAACTCTAAACTTCTCCGTCTCGTCGGTCTTCATTGTCTTGTTCGATCGAATTATGTACATGAAAATCTATTCCAATTGTAGGTTAGTTTGTTCATCTCTAATATTGATATCGAACAAATATTTGTTTTCACAATCAAAACAAAGCGAAATCGATCAAGTTTTGTTTAGAAATAGCTTTGGGTAATCAAAAGCTTTACGTTTTTCAACTGATGCTCGTTATCGTCGTGAGTAGAACTTTGAAGGCGAAATTTACAAATAATCGAATAAGACGTCGAGGAATCGAATTTTTAATGAAATTAATGTAGCTAGTGGAAACAAATTAATGACAAAATATAACCACATCTTAATTAACACTGTTAACTTTATACTAGCATTTGTCCGTCTCCTTACCCTTATGATGTACCTACTCTGTAAAATATTTGTGAAAACCTTTAAATGGCCCTCGATATCCTTTTGACTAGCTGTAGTTTTCTTATGAGAATAAAATAAAATAATTATCAAAAGCTCTCACTGTAAATCACTTAACATTAATATTATCGTATTTTTTACGTTATTCGTTATATTTGATTAGGATATTTTGTTCTCCAATTCGAGGAATGATTGATCAAAATGCAATTCTCAACAAATAAATAGAATCTCTACATTCACTAGAATTCGTAGTCATAATGATATTTATTTTATAAAATCAATAATAAAAGTAATAATTAAGCATCGTCTCGACCAAGCCTAGGCAACAATAATAAAATTAAGGCTTGGTGCCTATAATCTCATTCAATTGCATTACTATTTTATCAGTGTCAAACAATAGCGAAATCTAAATCAACTACTTAAAAAATTCAATTAGAAATTACCTGCAAAACTCCAAGTAAACGAGTCCAATAAAATGAGAAACACCACACTAATTCACCACAAACGAATCCAAAAAGTTCATCCCACACTAAGTGTTGATCACTAGTTCAATTCACGCGTGATTGACGAAGATCGGAATCCGAAATCGGAGTCGAATTTAGACGAGCGAGCGCCAACGCTACGCGAGACCAACTGTCTCTTCATTCAAATCTCTTGCGGTTCAGATCTGCGCAGGGCAGAATCGGCTACAGTCAGCGACAAAAGCTCATTGGTTTTTCATTGAATACTTGCCCTGTTAAGCCGTGTTCAAACGGCGTGCGATATAATGTGTGTGTGATATATGAAATTAATTTTTAAATTATCCATAAGTCTATGAATAAACTGAGTTTGAATTTGACTTTTATGGGCTTGCTATATGTTAAGCTTTAACACACGGCCTTGGCCTCAAATTGACTTCAATCAATAAACGTAATGATTATTTTGAAACAATATAAGATTACATATCGCACGCCGTTTGAAGACGGCTTTACTTTGAAACGCTACTGAAACAACCTCTTACTTTCATTGTTTGTTTCCAGTGTCAAGTTAGTGCAATAGTTATCTACGATAATTGCCTCTGATAACAGAGAGGCATTTAACGAGACCAGTTCTGCTAACTAAAATAAAACAAACGTTTTTCTCCCCTCTTATGTGGAGTTTACATGGAGAAGAAAAACCTCGGCCCCGATTATTGGCATTGATTTCAAGGAGTTGCAGAGGCATACTAATATTATACAAGTGGCTTTAAGCCTCGTTACAATTTTTAGGGCAATGTGTGATAACAATAATTTAATAGTATAATGTCAATGACACTGAATTAAATTTTCGAGAGTTAAATAACATAACGTATTTAAAAAAAATGGTAAAATCGTACTTACGCGTAGGTCTATTTATCATATTTTTGCTGCAGTGTATATTATCAATAAATGGTAAAGAGCGAGTGCAGGCGAGATAAGCCGAAGCACGCTGAAGCATTGCAGCAAAGCCTTAGGGCGGGCGTTCATAATAAATCTCGCATTCAGTTTTCTATCGCACGAATAGTTCTGCGCACATTGTTTACGATAGCTAAGAGAAAATATTTTCAAACGTTATGTCGCCAACTGTACTTTCCTTACGTACGATAATTTAATATCTGTTCATTGGTAACTGATTATAATGGTTTATTAATTTAATGAGTGGTAGGGAAGTTTCTTTTTGGTTTTTTATGAGGGCGATTCTGCGAAATTAGGTCAATTGATTTCAAATCGATGTTGTACCTACGCCTGTTCCTTTCCCTAATTTACAATAGTTTTATAAAATTTGAGCATGATTTATCAGGGACCTATAAAATGAAATGCCAGACAGGTCGGCTCACAAAATTCAGTTTATCGCAAAACAAATATGAGCACCTACGCATTTTATGTTTGCTTATTTCTAACGCATTTGTGTTTAACAGCCTAAATTACCTAGGTAGGTATGTATTTCTTGACTATGTTATCGTTACTACGTTTACGTAGTTATATTGTAGCCTGCCTAGGTACAGCCGCCTGCTCTAAGATATATACCTACATGTCATAATTGGTCAAAAAGATGCAACAGACACATACGAAGATGGGTACACGGTTAAGTTAAAAATGGCAAACGCAAAAAACATAACGTGATGGTAAGGTAGGTACATAATTTTCTAATTTAAGCTGTGTAGGTAGGTACATCTTTATTTTCAATACTTAGTGCAGGCGACTGTAGATAGATAGGCAGATAGATATTACAGTTCATAGCTTTAAAAAAAATATGGATAAGATAAGATGTGGTACTTAGAGAGTGAGAGAGAGCACTATATCTAAGTCGGATCGAACCCGCACCCCTTACGTTTCAGACGGACACTCGCCCGCTACGCCACCGAGGTCACATATATAATGATATGTACCTAATCATCCCGGTGTTCATAACCGTGATAGTTTGTCATTTTTATCGTAATCAAATTTCTGTTCGGCTATTTTTATTTATATCTTTTTAATTTCACCTCAGAATTCCCCTCACAACGTCTAAGAATACGAGACTGTATATTATAGGTCACATAGTGACATTTAGTTTGGTAAATCCAAAGGCATTAGTATTCCAGAGCCGCCCGCCCAAGTCCCTACACGTCAACCTGTGTTTGTTGAGCGTTCTGTAACGTACTATTATGAAGATTGACCAGAGGTCGGGCTACGAAATTTTATCTAATAAGAAAGTGACCTTCAGTTGACTAATTTAATTATATCCAAGTCAATTTACACTAATCTAAATTGCAAAAAGCTTTAAAATATATTGACTTGATTTCCTACTAATATCCTTCCTACTATCCTATACTGTCTTTTTTTTAATTTATTTTTATTGGTGATGGTTAGGCGTTTGACCACCATCTCACTTTTGCAAGTAAGATGTGGCCTAAGATGGAGCACGCTTTACCAAAAGGAACTTATTCACTCTAGATTTGAAGAGTCCTAGATTGTATTCATCCGGGAAAACAGACGCTGGCAGATCGTTCCACTCTTTGCCAGTGCTTATAATAAAGGTGGAGTAGAAACGTTTGGTTCGACACTGTGGTATGTCTATACTGAAAGTTAACTCTTTATTTACAGAAAGAAACTTAAAACTAATACAAGTAAAAATTAACAAAATACACAAGAAACAGTTGAGCCATCTAAAAACCGTTACCAACGATTTATAGATAGCTCAACTGATAATAAATGCGAAAGTTTGTGAGGATGTTTGGATGTTTGTTATTCAATCACGCGATAACGGCGCAACCGATTTCAATGAAACTTGAAATAGATAGAGTTCTTTACCTAGCATACCTATAGGCCAGTTTTTTTCTAAGTACCACGAGAGCGAAGCTGCGGCACTAGCTAATGCAAGATAAATCAATGCCTGTGCTAGAAAAATGTTAGAAAAACATTGAATTACACCGTGTTAAAAGCATTTTGCAAGATAAAATTCTATGGCTGTCTAATACTAAATCTTCCCTCTCAAGTGTGACAGGTACCGGATGGGACCGGAGACGGCGCCAATGGGCGGTGAGGCGCCCAGCGAACCCGTATTCGTTGCACTCTAGTACTGAATTACTATTGTTTCGCCGCGATGTCTGTTAAAAGTTGGTGCTTTGATGATGGTTGAGGCACAACTAGGAAGGCATCAAAACTCAAGATAATTAAAAAAATGTTGTATCTACTTGAGATGTTTTATTTGCTAAAAAAATAATTGCGTAAGATGCTGTGATATGATTTTACATATTTGCGTAGAGAATAATTACGTACGCGTTTTTGATAATAAACCAGAAATTGATTTGCTCAAATAAGAAGGGTTTTTTATTTCCGAATATTCCTATTACACTCTATGAATCGCCTATCAATAGTGAGATTTTATATTTCAATTATTAAAAAGACAGTAGCGTGGTTGTCTAAAAAATATGTTGTTATTTTATTATTTTCTCGATAATATTCTTTATTTTTATTGATATATTATTAATCTCCTTGTAAATAGAATAGAATCTAATAAAAATAAAGTTGCTCAAGTCACGATTCAGTTTTTCTAGAAGACGGATCTTGTCCCCAAACCTTTTTCCGTCGTTCAGTAATTAAAACAATAATTTACCGATGTCCCGTCGCTAATACGGACCGTCCCAACATAAAGGATAGGTATTACTACATTTTTACTGCGCGTATAAATTTTAACGTGTGAAGGGAGCTGTCGACCCTTATCTGAAGGTGTCTTAACGTAAAGAGTGTCGCTCTCATGATGTAATGTAACGCACCCTTATCCACCCTGACTTATTGTGGGTAGGATGTTGCGAATTATTATGGCATTTTTTCTTAGTATCTTAAGCCCTCATGGCTTATGTTTTGCCTAGGAACCTGTAGCGATGTCACCAAATGGATGAGTGATCGCTAGCGCTTTCCTAACATGGAGAATCCCGGCTATAAAGGCGCAAACCCATAGCGGGCGGGACGGGACTGTGGCAAACTGCGGGCGCTTTGCGCGAGAGTCACTTACCTATAACGGATATTATGGCTATCGTATACAGTAAAAATTAAAGGAACGAGGTAGGGCACAGCGAGATTTTCTCGTTCTGAATTGGAGCAGCCGCCCGGGAGGTAGGTACCTCCGCCTTACAGAAGATCGCAGCCAAATAACATTATTTGTTTCAAATAGTGTTGTGTTCCTGCGGTGAGTACGGTTGCCAGAGCTCTCGGGAAGGGGGTTCGGGGTCGGCAACGCGTGCGTGATGCCTCTGGTATTGCAAGCGCTCATAGGCTACGGTAACCGCTTACCATCAGGTGGGCCATAAGCTTGTTTGCCACCTCTGTTGTATGAAAAAAAAAGGTCTTGTTTGTATATTGGGCATATTTAGGCTTCTGACGAATGCCAATTACGGCGTTGTCTATACGCCCGACGTGGATGGGCGGGACGCCGCCGCCGACGCTTCGCAGTTCGGTCCCCGCCCGATGTGAGCTTAAAGTTGTCAAGTTACGACTGACGGAGGCTTTTGGGCGGCCTCGAACTGTTGTAACTTTTTAACGTGTTTCTAGTCTGGTAAGGTCAGTGACTGGGTACACTATAGAGACTCTGACAGGCCCTGAGTTACGGCTATACGATTGGATTCCACAATTTTTGCGGCGGAAATATACTACCCAACACTGTACGACTCGTTGATCGAATAGGTATTTCAAAAAGCAATTGACACAAGCTTGTGATACTAATCTCATTCACAAAGTGAATGAGATTAGTTTGTTACTTACAATACCTGAGTAGAATTATATTAATAGTTATTTATGGTTAGTACCTATTATTACTTAATTACCTAGTATAATTTCCAATATGCATGATGCTACTTTTATTTTTGAACACCATGGAAGAAACTAATACCTATAATACAGGCTAGGCCTAGTTTAGGTGTTAGGGATTGTGTAGGCTCCTTGAGTACCAAACTTATTAAAACTTGTAATTTATGTATATTTACCTGTGTACTTACCTACTTTATTTCGTGTTCTATATTTTTTGATTAATATATATTTTTTTTTTAATGAAACAAAGAGCAAACCATATTTCAATTCCATATTCCGAGTTTATCAAAGTGCCGCGGCTGAAGATCAGATCCACTTCGTGATCAATAAGTATTTGATCAATAGCTTCAAATACCATTTACAGCACAAGACGGCCGTATACATGAGGAGTAGCAAGTGTTTTAACACCTAACAGTCACAACCCCTTTACAAGGTGATTCATAGATTTTCGTAAATTCCAGTCTATCCAAAGGTTGTCTGGAAGAGATCACTCTCAAATAAATACATTGTCTTTATTTCTTTCAGTGATAAGACCGCCCATTGTATTCCACTATTAGATATCTATATTTTATTGGTTCAATTGTTATGTTGTGTTAAGTTTTTATGTGGTTTACAATAACGAGTTATATCTATCTATCTATCATAGCATGTACCTACATCCCAGTTTTAATTTACGTAACGAATGCAGTTTTTCGACGTGTTTTTTTTTATTGATAATGGTAAGGCGTTTGGCCACCAACTCACTTTTGCAAGTGAGATGTAGCACGCTTTCCCAGAGTGAACTTATTGACCCTAGATTTGAAGACTCCTAGATTGTACTCTTTCGGGAAAACAGACGCAGGCAGATCATACCACTCTTTGGCAGTACTTATAATAAAAGTGGAGCAGAAACGTTTCGTTCGACACTGTGGTATGTCGACCAGGTAAGGGTGGTATTTACCTGTGCGTCTGCTTGTCCGGTGGTGGAAGGGGGAGGGAGGACTTATTTTCAACTTGTAATTTTTTTGTTCCAAATAAATTATTTTGATTGGCAATTTACATCAACGGCCGCTGTCCATGATGGTCACCGTTTTCTGGAAAGGCCTTGAGTTCTACGACTCAGCAACCGTGATCGGTTTCCTAAAAGCTTATTTTAATCCCAATCCGTACCAGGTGAATTGAAAACACACAGGTATGCGATTTTTCATATATACCTACACGTTTTTATTTGAAATGGCTCTGCTGGTGTAAGGACCGTTGCTGTAGGAAAAAGTTCATAGGAGACCTCCCATTTATATCTGCGCGTCGTCGTCGGTATGTTGACGTTTTCTGAAAATTTCCTTAAAAACAAACAATTAGTATAACAGGGTATGCTCATACTATATTCAATATTTCTTAGGTACCTACTAAAACCAGTCTTAAAGTAAACGACCTTTTGGCCTAAAGAAATTTTGTCTTGACCTAGAGCCTTTATCAGAGTAGCTCTATGTTGCCTTTTGTAGTCTGTTAGTAATTTAAAAATAAAGTAACACCCAGCTTACGCAAATAAACGAACTATGAACGGGACCCTCGGCATTTGAGTTTAACTCACACTTGGCGAATTTATGTGACTTCTAATACATGCTTCTAACCTATTTTTGTATTAATAAATACAAAAGATAGACCTTCAGATAAGGATAAAGATAAATGCTTGAACATAATGTAGGTTCATGTGGCTAAAGTGTTACTACGGTCATAACTGGCCCCCAATTCTACTATTTCAATGACTTCAAAATGATAATGATCCCACCATTATCATTCAGTTACGAATGTCGCTACCTTCGTTTCTTTGATTTCATTGGTTAATTGGTTAATTGGTATTGATATACGACTGTGATAGCAGAATACCATAAGTGTGTCAAAAGTGGTAATTTTGCCTTTGAACCATTGTCATTTTGAAGCCATTGAATTAGTAGAATTGGGCCCCAAGCCTGTTGTGATCGCCATAACTCTATTTATAACCTATCCAAGATAGGTTAAACAGAGTTGTGGCGAACTCATTACCATTTTCTCACTAAAAACAGCTATCTGTACAATTATCTAGTTACTGACCGACGTTATTATAACGCAAAGCTAAAGTTTACAACATAAACTTGATTGATTATAGGAAAAGTTGTAGTTATTTCTTTATCCACATCAGCTGCAAACATCGCGGAAGCCTCTACGACGTTTGAAACTGGTACTTTGATCGCAGACGTGCGAATAGAAACAGGTCAGGCATCCGATATGCTCTTCAACTGAGGTGATACATTGATCAATATTGTTCGCAATAGGTAGTACCTAAGTATTGAATAGGTTTCAGATGCTACTTTGTTAAGGCAATTTTAGACAGTTCACTACATTATTCTCATAACACACTGGTATCTGGATAACGTTTCAGGCTATTTGACTACATAAATGCAAAATTTAGCTAAGAAGGGATATGGTGGGCAAAAAATGTGGTTTATATTTTACAGTACTTTCATTTTATTAAAGCATTCCTTACGAAAGTATTGCTTTTAAAAAATCAAGTCAATTAACAAAATTGTATTTACAGTACAATCAAAACCATTTGGTAAATGTTAAATCATCGAATAAAAAGGAAAATTGAACTGATTTATTTTGCTTCCGTACGAATGAATTGGTTTTCTAATAAGAGGCTACCGTCTTAAAAGTTTTTGCGCTGAGCTACGTTCTACATATAAACCGTAACCGCTATGAGCTATAAAAAGACCGTTGCAAACGACATTAATTACATATGCAAGATGATTCATACATGTATACTATCCCTACAAAGAATACAATGAACAAAACAAAAGAATATATTAAGTAAAAAAAATATATATATATATATTCAATATTTTATTCCTGAAATACGGTCATACAAAGTGATTTTTTAGTGTTTTTTTCATATATTTAACTAGTGGTTAAACGTACGAGAACAACAAAATTGCTACCTTAAACAGTTGAAATTGAGTTTTAAATTATGCCTCTTTCAGGTTAGTATACATATTACAAATCACCTTGTAAACTAACACTAACTAACGTATTTTTATCTCATTTTGAGAACCGCTCGTTTTCAAGCAGTTAGAATTAGAATTATTTATTTCAGTTAAAACAGCAAGCTTACAGTATAAACCAAAGTGCCTACTATCTAATATTAAAACTTAAATAAAGGTACTCTTAGTGAATTAAATATTGTACAAATGCTATAATTAAAGATACTTTCACCATCTAAAAGGGGCTTTCACCATCTATTACGGACGTTAAAAGCGGCCCAGTTTTATGAGAGCGCAGAGCGTTACCGCTATTAGTACACATTACTTAGCTTAAATTTAAAATGCGTTTCGCAGAACTACCGGATATTAATCTTTAGATCCACAATCACCAGTAATGGGCTCGTTTAGCAAATTACAATTCGATCCATTGTTCAATCGGGTCACACTGTTTTTACTCGTTCATAATAGTGCGGTTACACGGGCAACTTTCGTAGTGTTGTAGAAGTCATAGAAAATTTGATATTTGTCTTTCAAAAATAAAAATGAAATGTAACTTTGTTTATAGGATAATCAAGTTTGAATTAGGATTGCTTCAATTATTTATATAGATTTTTAATTTTTAAGAGAGTGAGAAATTTCATTTCTAGAGCAATGCTGCCAAACGTAGTGAAACAATGTGATATAAATAGTTTTATGCAAGTTGTCTTTATGATACGTCAAAAGCATTAGCGTAACAAGGCGTGGGCCTTATTACTCGGTCTTGTATTGCTCGCTTAAGATCCCTCGTTCATTATCGGATATATTACCGGGTATCGGTTTGTTCCATTTTAATCCATTACAGAATGGCTTTTTCACTGTTGTGAAAGCAAACGATGAACAATGGTGTTAAATATATTTGCAGGAAGAAAATACGAGGGACAAAACTACGAAGACGAAATTCGGGTCGTTACAGTAAATCCACATAATTAGGTATCTAATGTAGTGGTAGGTAATGTAGTAATGGCGATATAGATATTCCTATAGTGGGGTGACTTTAAAAAAATATCTTGGTTGAGCCAAAAGTTGTTTTGATGTGCCTTTGACCTTAGAAATCTTCAAAGGTTCTCGTGGAGGTTTCAGGGTATCCATAAGGATTAATTTCATTTTTATTGGGCAGATATGAGGCTCGTTTGTAAAACAGATATATTAGTAAAAAGACGATATTTTTTTTTTGAAAAAAATATAAATCAAGCATCGCTCACGTGACTGACGATGAAAGGTATACCAGGATAGATTTTATAGCACAACATTGAAAAGGAAATTTAAAAGCTAACGGATCTCTCTCAAAGCAGCACAAGCACTACTCGGAGTTTCGTGTGTCGATGACTTCTGAGCACGTGCCTGCCAAAGCGTTAGCATGGACCGAATTACACCCCTGAAACATTTACTGTAATGCTGCAATCAATCGGTGTCCCTAGAAACTGGTAGCCGTTTACATTTGCCCCTTCTCAGATAAGGCTAGGTCAGTAATGAAGCCAATCCGACTGGAAGAGGAGGTGATAAGGTAGTTTGGTCTATTCGTCATTGGTATGGTACAATAATGATCTCAGACGTGGTAAATGATTGCTCCAGAATGTTATGTCACGGAGAAATTATGGCTTTGTCCACTAAATTGTATACAAATTGGGACATCAAGGTGTACCTCTTATTTCACAACTACCTTCGACCCGCGGCTTCGCTCGCGTGGTACCTACTAGGATAAAACATAGCCTATGTGCTGTTCCAGACTATAATCTATCTCTGTGCGAAATTTCATTCATTCCAGCCATCTATCGAAACTTTCACATTTATAATATTAAGATTAGATGTTTAAAAACAATTTAGAGAAATCTAGGTCAATTTCAAAGAATAAACAATTCTAGTTATTATATTTTTGAAATTAAGTAGTCAGCCTATTCATTTAGGTATATCAAAAAAATAACAATTTTATCTCCAGTCGAATCTATTAATCTTTCTTGGTCATACGGCATTAAAGTCAGTGAGTAGGTTGAGGTATGGTCACCCTGAGAAAGGCCCATGACCGTTGTTGAAAGAACCAGTGTGGTGAAGAATTAAAGTGCTTCTCTTAGAAGATCCTTTCGTGCACGTCACATGTCTTCTAATTTTTAAGCCTTGTGAAAAATATTAATCGACAGAATAACAGAAAATAGTGCTTATTTAACAGCCATATTATATCCAATCGCGATCACACTCGTAAAGTTAAAAAAAAATTCTCATGAAAATAGGCTATAAATGAAAAAATTTGATACAGTCGTCATTAAAAGTAACTGAGTTAATACAGATTCATACTCAAAATGCACCGGAAAGCGTAGCGTAGGACGGCCCCCCACTAGATTGAAGTCGACTAGATCGAAAGGTAACTGAGAACCCTTGAGCTCAGATTGGATCGGAGGCCTATAATCAATAGTGAATGCCCTCAGACTGAAATGATGATGCTAATGATGACTCAAAATAACAGAAGCAACTTTTAGCCTATCAGTCATAATTTCAGTTTACTTAAGTAACCACAATTTGCTTAAGTGACTTTTTCTCACTTTGAGTAAGTTCGTGCAAACTAGTTGGTTAACCCTACCCTAAGGCCTAGATTATGTAAAACGTCCGAAGCGCGGAGGTAATCAGACAACCCCATATTTTTTTTCAAAACAGGATTAAGTACATTAATTGTAACTGACTGTTGCATGCGATTGTACGCATGTGTTCAGTCCAATTCGAAGTTACACGGAAAGTGAATTTCGATAACGCGGTTTATTACGATTAAATTGTATTTATTCCAGCAGCGGATTATAAGATTTTCTTTATGAACATTGTAAGTTATTTTTTTATTGTGTAAATGAGTAGCTACGGTAACAAAAAATGGAAATTAGGACAACTAAAGTAACGTTTCAAACACGGCCTTACAAGAAAAAGTGAATAACGAGCGTTGTCAAACACTTCAGCAGTTCTGGTAGAATAAGATATGTTGAAAAAAACATCCTTTTAAAAATGCATATTATTATATGAATTATGTTATATTAAATAAAAAAATTGCAAGTTAGGCGAATAATTGTAGTTCCTTTAAAAAGTAGAATGGCTCTCATTTTCCGTCGTTTAAAATGGAATTTTGAGTAGAAACTAATAAAAATTTACATTTTTATTAGTTTTTTATTGTCTAATATCTGACTGATGTTATTGTTCAATCAGTGAACACACTAAACTAAATAAGGAGGTTCGGATATTACGTAGTGAATATCATTATTAATTGATTTAAGATGTGTGTCCAGAAATTACAAAGTTCTCGAAATTTCGAAAGACAGAATGATAACTACATAATTTTAGGAAAGAAGACTATATCAGTAGTGAATCTCTCCAATAGGTACCTGCAGATTTACCCCCTTGTAAAAATTAACTTGTGTTTTCAGAATACAGTGATCATCCTTTCATTGCTCTACCTAATCAAACTAACAGCCGCAGCGCGCCTCCACAAGCTGTTCCAATTCATAGATGGCTTCAGATCCGAGCACAGCCTTATGGGCTTCCTACACATCGGGAACGACTATGCGGTCTTTCTTAGAGCTCCCAAACCGCACGACAAGCATCTACTCTACGAACTTTACGAGGCCAGAAACATCCCAGATATAGACAGATACAAACCTAGGCTGCTAGCTATATCAAAAGTGCCTGTTGACTACATAAAAGATCAGCTGAAGATATACCGATCGGAGCTGTACAACGCGAAGTATGTCGATGATAATGTCGTCCCCGGAACTCAAGTGAAAACCCTCAGGGAATGGCAGATAGAGAGGGCGTTGAACTTCCACAGTAACGATGGGGTATTGCAGGATAAAATGCCCATTTTGAGGACGATTTTGTGATTTTAATTTAACATGTATTTCAGAAAAAAGTTGTTCTATTTTTCGGCCCGTTGCAGGTGCTGGCGGAAGTTTATCTTTACTCATTTTTCAACGCGGGCTTTTAATAAAAAAATAACAAATTGTATGAGAAGCTACGTGACTTAAAATGGTGAAAAGGTTTAAGAGAGAAAAGCAATGGTACAAGATGGATCGACAACGAGAGTAAAGGGGCAGCAAGCAAAGATACCCAGATTCATTGACACTCTGCATTCTCATATTTAAAAGCAATTTCCTTGAATAATGCGAATTTAGTGAATTATAGAGTAGGTTTTTTGATTTTTTTGAGTCATCTTTATAATCATTCACCATAGAACGTCCACTGCTTTTCATAGCAAGCAAGATATGCATAGGCCAAATAGGCCCCATATATTTCCAGAGTGACCGATCTCGTGCAGCCTGCACCACACGGTTCCCAGCAACCTGGTCGTCTTTTTGAAGTGATTTTATAAAATCCCAAAAGTGTCAACACGTTCAAAGTGAAAACTCTCTTCTTAAAAACCAGGCGGGAATCAGATTTTCTCACGCTATTACTAAAATAATAATCTACAAAAAACAAAAAATGAACTTCTTTACAAAGTTTACCTGACCTAGAAACACCGCAATCTTTCCTCTATTGAAGGGTAGCCTTTTCCTTATCGCTTGATAAATAATTCTTAATATTCACTACTTGAGGCTCATTGACGATCATCCATCATTCCTGTACCGTCTGCGGGTACACGTACTTTTAGTTCGCTTCACTATTCATCTTGTGTGAAGGTTATTTTTGGAGTTACGTAAGAAAAAGTTTGGCCTGGGCTCCAACTGAAGAATAGGCCTCTCCTTTACTACGCGTTGAAGTCTTAAAAGGCGACTAAGGGAAAAAAGCTAAGGGATAAGCAGCAGCGATCCCTATCGACAATAGCTTTATCGTAGTAAGTATTTATAACAATAGGTACAGCAGTAATGCAGCGGCGTGATAGTGACCAAAGCGGTGACGTTTTGGAAAAAGGCCAGGTCAAGAGTACCCTAAACCGACGAGCATATATGAGGAATGTGATGAGTGTGAATGAAGCAAAAGATGTATGTCAGGATCGTAGCAAGTAGAAAGCCTACCCCTCTGGGAAATAGGCGTGATTTTATGTATGTATGTAGTAATGCAGCGGCGACGCAGCATAACATGCATACTCGTATTTTGATTGAGTAGGTACAGCCATCATAAGATGACGGGCATTTTTATAAAGAAAACATTGTCTAGTTTTTTTTTTAGTTATCCTTGTTTTTATATGCTTTGTTAACCACACGGTCATTGGCCCGTTTCAGGGTCACCATAACTCATGACCCAAAAAACAAGTGACGCGACAAGCAAGCAAGTAGAGTGGTTTTGGTTTTTGGTTGGAATTCCAAAAAGCCTCGCTTCGGAAACCTACGGGACCTTATAGCTCATGCGTAAAAATACTTGCCGAAAGAAAACATTCGGATTTAATTCAAAAGAATCTTGGCTCCAAGAGTAGAGAGTTTATTTGCCAGACTTAAGTTACGTTAATACACGGCTTACCCTCGAATTCTACAAATTGTAGGCACTTTCTCAAATGGTAAACGTTTTCATTCATTGAATGTTTTAAAAACTTCTGGACCTCGAAGAAAAAAATCCGTTTTGGGGAAAATGGTATTTACACTAATCTTCTAATATAAAAATGCAGACTTGAATGTGTACCTCTAATATATATTATACATTTGCGATCGAAAAACCGACGAGTCATCAACATTACTCGTCGGTTTTTCGCCAACGCTTAAATCGACGCTTTCCATCCTAAAGTCGTTGATTCGAATCCCGGTCATGAGTTCTATTTGCATAGTTTTAGTGTGAATTTACTCGTCCTAAAAATGTGAAGGAAAACAACGTGAGGCAAGAAGTAAGTTTTGCAACCCGTCACTTATGGGAACTCGCTTCTGGAAAATGTGGCCTTGTGCCATATGTAATCTTGGACGTGCCTTTGACTACCCACCCTAAGAAACGTTCAGGAAGCTGTTCACCTTGAGATCTGAAAGGATGTCAACCATGCTTAGTGATAAAATTGGTATGACTTTTTAACCGACTTCCAAAAGGAGGTTCTCAAGTCGGCTGTTTTTTTTTTGTGTGTATGTTACTCGATATCTCCGCCAATAGTAACCCGATTTTGATGATTCTTTCGCTGGTGTATAGAGGATAATCCGGAGGTGATCCTGAGGGATTGCTAGTTCTCCAGTAAAACTTAAAAAAACGTCATCATCTCTTGAAATCACGACTTGCTGAAATTTCTTATTGTCTTCGGCGGTATGGTATGGTAATTCCCGCGACTTCGTTCGGTTGCTGCTATTTTTACATTAACTTTAAACTTAGGGGTTTCGGGAATTCCTTTCTGTGCACCCATACGTTACGCTACCCTGCCAATTTCATACTCTTAGGATTTTGGTTAGGCTCTGCGTTGATTTTCAAAGAGAATAAAACTACTACGTTTGATTGTCAGTCAGTCAGTCAGTACCGTAAGAGTTATTATTGATGATGAATGGATACAATGTCATACTTACTTTTGTTTTTTATTCGAAAGTGTAGGTGACCAGTGTCATCCTCAGTAGGTAAACAAAACGCAAAGAGTTTGATAACAAAAAAAAGAGGTTGATATTAATTTTGTAAATATTCAGGAATTTAAATTCGGTTTTTAGTTTTTTTTAAAAAATATCTTATTTTTTTTGCTGCGATCGAAATCTTTTCAGAGCTACTCATGCCAGTTTCACTGAGATGAAATGTCATAAGTCCGTTGTCGAAAAGCGAAAACTTCCAAAGCCACTTCACTCAAATAAAAGTAGGCACCGTGTGTACGTTAGCAACCGAACATTTCCCCAGGCAGAAAAGGCCAAGCTAATTTCCCTAAAGGCCGAACTAGTTAGAGGCAAAGGCTAAAAAGTTGCTTACAGTTAGTTCAAATTGGCTTAGCAAAAGTATCTGTATCAGTAAATTATTTGTGATGAAAGCAAAAAATTACAAGGCCTCGGCTGCACTGCAAGGGCCTATGTAAGGCACATGTTGTGCTTACCCCACATGAAGTGGAATAAGGGAGGGATGATGATGATTTAAAATAAATAAATAATAGGCAATAAATGTAAGTTAAATATTTACACTCAAAAATAATTCCTATTCCCCTGGATCTCACTGCAAGGCAAAATCTTCCATCTACGAGTAGTTCATCAAGCCATCTTTGCTTAGGCTGACAACTGGATTGGCATTATAAAATAATATTTTTGTATAAGATATTGCGCCTCAAAGCGCTATAGGTCATCATCATCATCATCATTTCAGCCGTAAGACGTCCACTGCTGAACATGGTCTCCCCATAGACAGAGGAAATTCCTTACCATGTGGGGGGATTTGCCCATACTCACCACGCTGGGCATGCAGGTTGGGGAGCGCAGTTAGAGCTATCGTTGTTAAAATGAGGGACGCTGCTGCCTGCATCCCCATATCTTTTTTCCCTTAGTCGCCTCTTACGACATCCGCGGATAGAGATATAGAGGGGCCTATTCTTTAGCCGGGGCTTCCACGGCCTAGGGGGTAGTCAACGAAACGTCCTAACATTTTGGCAAATGTCCTTTTTGCGGCATCACGGCACCACGCTTGTAACCTGCCACGTATATTCCATACGCGGCAGGCTCGTGGCAGATTACAAGCCCATCGCCGCTTCTAAGAATACTAACTGGTTATCTTTAGTGATCTAAGCACGTGCTAATGCACTTAATTGTTACACATTGGTGCCCGGCCGGTTCGAAAACACGAGCTTCAAAACGGAAGTTGGGGTAGGCCTCCCACTAGGCCAAGGTTTCTTAAAGTGGGGTCCACGGACCCCTAAGGGCTCCGTAATAAGTGTGACAGGGGTCCACAGTAGCTCAAATTTATTCTTAAGATAAAGGGCTTTCAGCTCTAGTGTCGGTAAAAACAAAAAAAAACAATAAAAGTGATTTTTTTTAACTAGTTTTTTTCCACAATGTTATTTTTCAGATGGGTCCGTGGCATTATAAAAAATCTGAAAGTGGTCCGTGGCTGCACATAGTTTAAGAACCCATGCCAACACGGCTTAACTACTCTTACACTAAAGCTACATATATTTCCACACTGTAGAAACATTGTCTCAAATGTCTGAAGTCAGACCACTCAGTCAAGTATATTTGGTCAATTTATAAAACAGCAGATGTCTCATACTGACTATGATGGAGCAGTATTGATGGAAAGTACAACAGTGGATATCCAATTTCGGCCGCTATATGAACACAGTGTTCCTACATGAAACCTACATACTACATTACATATGTGTGGGCTGAAAATAGCATGGGCTTGTATACATTGTACCGTAAATAAGACTACAATAGTAAAGCCAAGTAATCTTGTGCCCACAAGACTTGATTTGCTCTTAAATTTAAGTTTTAGTTGAAACGAATGTGATAAATAATATCTATAGGTTAAACTTTTATGCAAGGTAGGGCAGAGTGAGATTTTCTCGCTCTAAATTGGATCAGTCTGCCTGGAAGGTACCTCCGCCTTACAGAAGATCGCAGCCAAATAACATTTACCTTTTTTATGTTTTCCTTTTCGGGCTGACTATGGCATCTTAGGCCTCTGCCATGTCTTGAGTGTTTTTTTTTTCTTTAGCATTATAAATTTTTTCCCCTCGCGCGTTGGCATTTGTCTTACGTAATTTTTACTAGTTTTTCTCTATCTTCTTTTATAATTTAATTTTTCTCTATTTCATAGTCAAATCAAGTCTGTTTTAGTAAAGTGCGAGTACCTATGGCTATTTACTAAAATTTCGATGGAGTGACTACGAAATTTGGAATTTTAGGAGCTTTTCTGAGGAGGAGTCTTAAATTGAGGAATATCGAAGTTTTTTAGGAAACAAAGTTATATTTGCGGTCAATGTCATACAATTACTACGTGAGCGACCGCAAATATAAGTTTGTGAATTCTTAAACTTAGAATTTTTATTTTCTGGTTTTATATCCATCCAATAAACGGTTGAAATTGTATATATTTTGTATAAACTGTGTTTTCTTTTTTAAAGGTCCTCAATAAAGTTTTTTTATTTTATTTCATTGGTGCACGACCGGGATTCGAACCCACGACCAATGGAACGGAAGCCCAAGTTCTCGCACTTGACCGTCTTTATTTATTTTAATAACTAAATAATTTTCATTCATTCTATTCATTCATTCATTCACTTTGCAAATTCCCGCCAAGAAAGCCCTGACGCTTGTGTTTTTGACAGAATTTTATATTGTAGGCTAAACACTTTTTTACTTTTTTCTGAATCGTTCTTTCTTTACCAAGGCTACCTACCCTTTCCACTCGGGTGATGTTACCGCAGCGTACAAAAGGTAACACCGCCAATAATGAAAACGAACATTTGGATTCATGAGGCCGAGATCACAGCTGCGTAATAAAATAAAAGGTAGAGTACACAATATATCTCTATTGATGAATAAAGAAAGGGCATATTGGGGTGGATCTCGGTTTTATTCTTTAGGGGCGGTACGCTGAACTGTGTTCAATTACCTTGGGTGAGGTAAATATCTGTATTGTACTGTTTGGCAATGGTTTGGGATATTGACGGGCCCAGTTACATTTCTGGAGCTGATCTTCATCATCAACATCACGCTGCCCTTATACCACTTCATGTGGGGTCTGCACAACATGTCTTCCACTCACCTCTGTCAGTCATCTTACTCATGTCGCCTTTCACACAATCCATCCATCTTTTTTGGTCTCATTCTTCCTATATATCCTTCCATATTCATATTTACCATTCTTCTAGTCACATGACATTTCTAGAGCTGAGTATACTAAAAAACTTAAAAATATTATTGAACTGTTAACTACATATAAGTAGGTTTATAAAGTTTCTATCAAATTCAGGATTCTTAAAATTAAACTGCGTAAAAATACCAGAATAAGTTTATTTTTTGTCGCTTATAATTGCAGCTCACCTGACTGTTTGCTTGTTCTGTCACTGATTCTTTCTTGGTCATGCTGGATTATGTGAGAGACCAGGTTGAATTATGGTGGCCCTGAAAAGGCACCTATACCTATGACCGTCGGTGAAAAAAACAGTGAAGTGAATGGATTAAAGTGTGCCTCATAAAGGCTCCTTTCGTGCATATATCACATATGTCTTTGAATTTTAGGCACATAAATTGTCCTAATGAAAAAACCATTACGCACGGCCGGGATTCCAACCACAGTAGTGAATGGATTAAAGTGTGCCTCTTAGAGGCTCCTTTCGTGCAAATATCACATATTGTCTTTGAATTTTTAGACACATAAATTGTCCTAATTGAAAAAACATTATGCTCGGCCGAGATTCGAACCCACGACCTGTGGATCGGGAGGCGAGGCTACTACCACCACTTCACCAGTGCTCCAAACACTGTTAGCGGCAGTATTTCCATCGTAATTATCTTTATGGAACTCCTGGAAATTGCTTCAGTTTATGGCAAAATCTGACGTGACAGATTTGTTGGAGTTGAAAGCTTCAACTCCTAATATCAGGGCTAGTTAAATCAACAAAAAATACGAAAACTTCAAAGAAAATGTCGCACTAATCATGAAAAGAAAGCAAATTCAAATTCCACTAATTCAATTAGCCAGGAAGTCCATCGTTGGGAAATTACGAAAGACAAATCGCTCTTTTTCACGCCCAATGCCACAGAATTCATACCAGTTTCGTGCTACTAAATTCTTATGATAGCAACTAAGGTAAGATGGATAAATACAACCGGATACAGGGGATAATGCTAACAAGCATAGGACGTGAACGTTATAGATGAAAATTGAATAAACTTACGAAGAAAAATACAAAGTATCTCTATAAAACACACAAACCTGCAATTTTCGTATAGGCAAAATCTGATTTAAGCCCTGTGGAATACCACGACCAACAGATTTCTACGATTTTAGAACTGAATAATTCAGATGTTGGGTTTACTCCACAATTTATCTTCACTCTCACTCTAGCTAGAAATTTATAGGAAAAAGCAATTATCTTTATGCTATTTTTAGATAGATAGTTTAAGCAATTGATGATCACCCGGTATACAAAAAAGAAGTGGTTTCCCGACAACCCATGGTATACAGACCTCCTCTCAGACCTCCAAGAACTCAAGATCTTCGAAAAATAAATAAACTAAACACGTTATGATTTCTATTTCTACTTTACAATGTAGAACAGATGACGCCTTTTCAAATCGCTTTGCGAACTGAATGAAGGTCACGCCAATTTAATACATTTAGATCAGACATACGAGTATGCACAGATAGTACCTATTTTTACTAGCAAACGTTGTTTGAAAAATCATACAGTTAGTGCCATCAGCGCGTGCGAGCTGACGCAGTGTTCGCGCCATGTGGAGGAAAAAAATTACGCATTTATTTGTAGTTTTATTAGCCGCGTCTGTGTTTTTGAACGATGTGAACGCATCACATCGTGGTCCTCATTCAAGTGGAAACCACCATGCAAGCCATAGATCGACATCATACCACGGCAAGCCTTTACACTCAAGCTACCTCACTGGAGGACTATCTGGATCTGGGCATACCAGTGGAAGTTCGGGGCACGTAAGCTCTTTTGCCCATGTTAAATCTTCGTATTTTCCGCAAAAGTCAGCCATTTCTGTTTCAAGATCAGTCAAGCCACTTCGTTTGTTTCCAACTGGTAGTGCAACTTTATATTCATCAGCATTGTACTCCACTTCCTACGGACTATCGGGTAGTAGGAGCCGAAACGCAAGATCTTCGTACCCGGCATCCAATGGACTGTCGGGTAGTGGGAGCCAAAATACACATTCTGCGTACCCCATATCAATCGGATTATCAGGTACTGGAAACCCAGGATCTTCGTATCCCACATCGAATAGATTTTCGGATACTGGAAGCCGAAACACAGGATCTTTGTATCCTACATCGAACGGATTGTCGGGTACTGGAAGCCGAAACACAGGATCCCTGTATCCCAAATCGAATGGATTATCGGGTAGTGGGAGCGGAAATAAAATAACAAATGGATTATCCGGTGCTGGGAGCTCAAACGCAGGATCTTCACACCCCATATCAAATGGGTTATCAGGTACTGGAAGCCGAAACACAGGATCTTCGTATCCCAAATCAAACGGATTATCGGGTAGTGGTAGCCGAAACACAGGATCTTCGTACCCTTCATCAAATAGTGGCCTGTCTGGCAATCAAAGTCCAACACCTGGAATATTTCACCCTAAACCAAAACCCGTAACATACCCTGTATCAATCGGTGGACTTTCTGGTAACAAACCAAGTATAACACAAAATCCAACAACCAGCTCACCACACCATACATTTCCAAGTAATACCCATAACAACTATTGGAGAGTAACGTATGAAGCACAGAAGAAACATAACCATCATAATCGTCATTATGACTACAAACCACCAGCAGTTATCCACTATACTCCATCATATGGTAAAATTGTCAGCTATCCAGTTTACACAAGGCATAATATCCCTCAGTATGTATACGAGTATAGATCGTCTAAGAACAAGTACCGAAAGCTACTTGCAGGATTGGCGCTTTACAACTTGGGTATGGTATCAAGAAATAGCTCGAAGCAGTACTATCACGAAACATACATTCATAAGCCAGATGAAATCTGCATGTTCGGAGTGCAATACAAAACTGGTATATCCGACGAGATGGCCATTCACTGTCAGGCCATAACAAACTTTATATTTGTAGAAGAATCGAAGCGGAAAAAAGTTTCAGCAGTTGATAATGTTATAATGCTACCAAATGGTGCAGTAGTTCAAGCAGCCGGTCAGGTTGTGAATCAAACTACTGCTACGTCGAGCTTTGTACCAAACGAAGTGATGCTACCAAATGGCACGTTAGTTTCTGCCGCGGTAGCTTACAGTTTACGAAAAACCGACGAAGCAATGCCTCCTATCCAAGTTTTATTACCTAATGGAACTGTAGTTGATCATATCGCTGATCCCAAATTCTACGGAAATGCAGTTGACGTGAAACCCGCTATGGAGTGCTATGTAAGAAGAATTACGAGAAGTTCAGAGATGAGAAAGAGTGTTCCATGTGATCTACTTCAAAAGTATGCCGTACTATCGCTACATAAGAATGCCGCTGATATTCTCAAATCTCCATTAGCTGTTATTTTAATTGCATTAAGTTTTATTTTGTTGCAAAGTAACGATTGCCTTAATCTTATATTCCTTATTAAATAACATTTACTTTTAATTGCTATTAATATTTAAATTTTTACCTTTTGTTCGATTTTTTTAAATATAAAGCTTGTTTAGTTATAATGATAATAACTGCGCCTTATAGAGCCGTGCTTGTGCTCCTTTCGAGCAATGTCACATGTCTTCGAACTTTTAGGTTTTAGTACGTTCTTGTTGCCGATGTTTTCCTTCACCGTTTGAGAGGACTAGTATTGTGCACATAATTTTTCCGAACGGGAATCCATTGGTTCGCGACTGGGATATGAACCCACGATCACACCACCAGTGCTCTATAAATTCAGAACGTAATAATTCTATGTCCTGCATTTTCTTATACCGACTCACGTGCCGGGAGGGAATTCAGAGGAACCTTATTTACTAAGTAACCGGTAACGTATCATTTGGCAGATTTGATTTTAATTCCACTCAGCGTGATTGTGACGTGATTCCATTGCATTTAATTCACGGTATGGTTTTTAAGACATTATAAGACAGAAGCCTAATTCCGTAATATTCTTGAGTTACTCACTAGTCAGCGGTGAGTGGTGAAAAGTGAATAGCTCTCCGGTTTTTGTAGGGGGGTGTGACACCATACAAAAACGGCAAGATATTAATTTTTCTCCTCTCACCAGAGACTATATTAACGCACGAACATCGCCGTGACCTGTCGCCATTTCATCCATGCCGCATTTATTCTATTTTTCACATCCCGGTCTATATCGCAGTCGTTCTGGATTAATGAACCGAGGTACTGAAAGTCGGAGCAGACTGGTAGGGATACTCCATCTAAGGCAATAGGAGAGAAACTGGAGGGACCACCGAAGTCGCAGAACAGATGCTCAGTTTTTGTCCTGCTGTTTTTCAATCCGACTCTCTCCAGTCTGCCATTTTCCCAGCCTGCTCTGGACCTCATGTACATTTTCTCCGACAAGAACAATGTCGTCGGCGAACAGCGTGCACCAAGGGGCGTCCTCCTGCATGTCTGATGTCAGGAGGATGACTATTTTTAATTAAATAACTTCAATTAGTTACCTGTTATAATTTTCCTTGTAATTGTTAGATGTTACGATTTTGATTCGGGTATTCCTAAATAGCGGTTTACCGCTAGGGAGTGGCAACACTTGACTCTAAAATACATGACCACTTAGTCTTTAAAGCTTCATTAACTAAACGAAACTCTGAATCGGAAAAATTTCCATGTAATCTAAAAATCTAACAAGCAAGAAAGATGGTTTCATTCAAGGTGATGCATAACATAAGTACCAGTTCCGCCTTACAGAAGATCGCAGCCAAATAACATTATTTGTTTCAAATAGTGTTGTGTTCCTGCGGTGAGTAAGGTTGCCAGAGCTCCTTAGGGGGGAAGGGGGTTCGGGGTCGGCAACGCGTGCGTGATGCCTCTGGTATTGCAAGCGCTCATAGGCTACGGTAACCACTTTCCATCAGGTGGGCCGTAAGCTTGTGTGCCACCTCAGTTGTATAAAAAAAAAAACCATCCCATATGGGGCTTATTCCATCGACATAAAGAATAAATATTAGCTAAATTGATTATTTTAATTTTTTTTCCCAAACTTTATTTTAGTAGGTATTACTTTCTTGTAGAATTACCTTGTACCATAAGGGTTCCTTGTCGGATTTCGGAAAGCCAGAAACGGACATACAAACGCACTTGAATATTTGTGTAGGTATGCTTTGGTATAGGAGGCTTCGATAATGTAGGTGGGTAAGTTCGTATGTGGTTATTAGTCTGATTGATGACGGTATTATGTGTTTTTTCCTTCACTTTGTGATAAGCATGAAGCGATATGAACAGAATTACTAAATATAGCATAAAGTTGGTGTAATACGTACTTTTAATTGTATAATGCAATGATTTATTTTTATAAGCTATATATTTATGGGTAACTGACTGACTGACAGGTAATGTGAAGCCATGGTCGAAGAGACTTGGGCGCACATGAACCCTTCCTGAGGCACCCCGACGCAAGTCGTTCCTTATTTCAGAAAAATGCATACGGATGGGTCTGAAATGGCTTCTTGTGGGCTCGTGTTTCGCGGAATTATTATAATATAATTATAGATAAATTACACCCAACATACATAGTACTAACCTCACACTAGGAGTCTCTGTGTCGTGAGTATCAGAAACTACGAGTACCATGGTACCGCAACACCCAGCATTTGTCCCGTAGCGGGAATCGAACCCGCTCCCCTTGCGTCTCAGACGGGAACTCGCCCGCTACGCCTTCAAGGTTGTCATATATCTTGATATCGTTGAATCGAATGCTGAGGTACCTCCTACTAAGCATACATGACTCTACGTACACCTACGATTTAACAAGATAATTATCAACAAGTTCCCTCCATTACCAAATAGAGGAACTGCCTTCATCGCAACATGATTTATTCCTAAAAATGACTTCGACTATGTGATAATCCACCAAGGTGTCCAAGTCATTAGACGGTCTTGTAGAGAAGAAAAAAGAATTTGAGAATAATGTCGTACCGAGGCGCGTCAGTCAACGTAAAGTGTTTTATTACCACGGCTCGACTCCCCTCTTAATTATTTATTTTTGTTTCATCACAGATTTGAATAGTACAGCTAGTTCAATCTTTATCTTTCTTAGAGCACTGGTGGTGTAGTGATTGAAGCCCTGCCTTCCGATCCACAGGTCGCGCGTTCAAATTCTATGCACTATACAAGTGCTTTCAAGCGGTGAAGGAGAACGTCGGCGTCGTGAGGAAACCGACATCTCGTAGAACCTAACAATTGTAAGGCATGTGACATGTGCAAGAAAGGAGCCTCTAAGGCTCGTATTCAGAGACACGACTCAAACTTAGATTTAATCACAGATCAGCTGAACTCTACTTAAGTATTGAATCTCTTCTCAAACATAGCTTTTATTCAAGAACGGTACTTAAACTACTCTCAGCTGAATCTAGTCTCAAATCTGTACTCAAATGTTCTCGTTTACATTTTGATTTATTTATAATTTTCGATCCGTTCTACGCAGAAATTCAAACAGCCAGGGTGGAAATAGAATAGAACTATAAAGTGAAGTATAAATATGCATCAAAGTACGTGTAACGGAAGGAAAATGTCATTTGATTAATGTCTAATCAAATCTAAACTCAAGCACCGATTTCGTCTGATTGACGTTTCAGAATAAGCATTTACTCAGGTAAACTGTGATCATTGAATCTATACATAAGTACTGTTCAAGAATTAGAATCTCGACTCAAATCGAGATTTAAGTACAGATCAACGCTTGAATCTTGTCTATGAATACGAGCCTAAGAGGCGCCCTTTAATCGTTTCACTACACAGATTCTTCATAAGGTTGCCAGAGATCTATGGGGGGGATTTTTGACATTTTATATTATTATATCTTATCACGCAAGTGACCTATAATAATACGAATCCAATAACACCTCTTTTATGAAAAACCATGTTCTGATAGTTTTTTCTTCATGGTGAACCAAATATCTTGGTTTATAGCCGCCATATTGGATTTTTGACACTATTATAAATCCAATGAAACCTAATTTAGCAAATAATTTACCATCAAGCCGTTTAAGCTGTGGTACAAGGAACATACATTGTACATACATTCAAAAAACATTACCACCTCACCTCGACAGTTAAAAATACCATGTTGTTATACGTACTTTGTATGCTTGTTTAGTGTCAGTAAAGGAAATAAATTGAAATCATGAGAACTAAGAGAAGACCATAACTGACCCTAAAGGTAGAGCAAAAAAAGAAGACATTTTCGGCAGCTCGAAGGCCGCCGCTAGCGGTCACACATTCATTTGGTGACGCGGTATCTCCTATATAATTTGATACGAATGACTAACGCTTCAAAGAAATCGCTGAATAAATACTGGCCTAGCTGATTTATTGGTAACTAAAGTCCGTCAAGAAAAAATACCCAGCGCGCTTAAGCATCAGATTTTGTGATAAATTTAGCTCCCCTGTTGAGTCTTTTTTACTCGCACACTGGTTTATAATTAACGGGCCTGTCTTTATTTTTACAAAATGCATTTCTTCAGTGAAATCAGAAGAAGCTATATTTAGCCTGTCGCGAGCTTTAATTTGAACCAATTGGCTTTGGCGTGGTAGTTAATCAATGGATAATTTAACGATATTATAAATACTATGTACAGTTATCAACTATGTAGATTGATTACATTCTCTATCATAATTTGTTAAAGAAGAAGCTAATTTCATTAATTCATCATAATCAGCCTGAAGAAGTCCACTGCTGAACATAGGCCTTCCATAATGAACAGTCTTGAGCCTTTTCCATCCACCGACTTCCCGCAACCTTGACAATGTCGTTGGTCTACAGAATTTAGGTCTCTGAGCATTAAGCCAAGGTCCTCAAGCGATTCTGCCATTATGACTGTATCATCGGCATCGGCATTAATAACACTTTTTAAATTTTGTTCAACCATAATTTACTTTAGATGTTGACTGTACCTTCTAGCATGATCCGCGTCGTATATCAAAGTGCCGGTTACCGGCACCTGAAACCAATAACAAGCGTATCGTTTTTCTTACCGAACGTCCGGCTTCGTGAAATACTGACACGGGTCTAATCCGTGTGACGCTGGCCTTATATTGCGCGCTATGCCTTCGATAATTCAGGATAAACTTACTTCGTTCTTTCGTTTAACTAAAGAAAATAACGAAAGAAAATATTGATTACTTACTGCTTCCTGGTTCTTACTTGGACCTGAGCGTTGTTGCTTAACGAGCTAATAATACTTATTATGTGAACTCCCATACAAAAACATATCGGTGGTATTTTGCTTAGCACAAACCTAACTAGAATTCTACTTCGTACTAATAATAAAAATGCGAAAGTTTGTGAAGACATCAGTCACAGACAGTCTTTAAACTTAGAAACTTCAAGACACGTGAGTTATTCACAAATTTTAATGAGGCTTCCACAAGGCAATTTAATCTTCTCACCAAACTGATTATTTTGCCAACAGAAGCTAAATCTTCAGGGTAATCCAGGGACTGTTAAAAACATAGCTCAGAGGCGATTTTGGATCCTGAAAACCCTATTGCGTTGCAAAAGCGCTCATTTTAAATTAAATAATAATTGACCTAGTTGACCAGGAAGGAGCCAGTGGCATGACAAACTAGCCACTGTATAATGCGAAGCTACCTAGTGCCCCTTAATAATTACTTCACACATCACTAAGTTTTGTTTGCGCAGTGAATTTGCTAAGGGGTACTACCGCTCATAAACGGTATTGACAACTGAGTACCTACCTTCTTGGAAACCTGAGAGCTGCATTAGGATCACACTATTATGTTAACTGGGTGAAAAACTTGAGGCTGAAAAAACTCTAAAAATAAAGGTTCTTGTTTATGGTGACCATTTATTTTTGACTATAATTTTTTGCTTTTAATTTTTATAACGTCATGCATGCTGAAAAAACGACACCTAGGCTCCATAAATTTTTGCTTGTCTAACACGTTGACCTTAAAAAAACTGGTGCTATGCGTATTTCGCATGTATTCTCATAACTTTTATCTATGCAAATAAAGCTGAACTTCAGCCTACATAAACTCATATGAAAGTTAAAATTATAGAACCCAAATTAAATTGTATTTATGTGCTTTCTCATAAAGTTGCGCTGTTTGTGTTGAATGAAGCGAAACAGTGAAACTTGGAATGAGTTATGAATAGGTTTCATTCATAATTTACGTTAAAATAATATATGCTGCACATGAGGTAAACCTTAGGTACTAAAAAAAATCGAAGAGAATATAACAAAATTTTCATTTTTCCCCTCAGATTTAATTTTACTGTCCTTCAAATTAGCTTTTTTTGGTTTTTTTATCATCTTATACCTAATTATTATATGGAATGTTCGGCATTAAAAATAATAGTTACCTAAAACCACGAATATTTATTACGAATATTTAAACCCAAAACAGAATATTTTTTCAGTGTTTGTTCAATGAAAAATGTCGACTTTCGAAAAGTCGTACAACAAACTTTATTGCCAATTGGCAGTAGAATATTCCCCTTTTCAGGATAGGGGTGAAGTTTCGCTAAAGTTTGGCACATTGGCTGGTACAGAAACTGCTAGCTTACTGAACACTGGTACAAGAAAGAACCAGTGACAATGAACATATCCGGGCGTAGGTTTAACACAATACACTTGAAAATTACCGAAAGGGATTAGTGGAACGCAAACGTGTGCGTAAGTGTTATTAGGGTCCTTAGCACAAGTTATAAAATCAATAGCGCGTCCGTTACCAATGTGTAAAAAGCCACACTAGACCATTTTGACACTGGCCCTTAAGATGGCGTAGATAGATAGAAAACTCTTTATTGCACTACACCACACAGTAAACAAAAGTATCTTAAAAAATAATTAAAACTAGAAATAATTGTGATGGTAAAAATGGGCAGTCTCACTATAAGCGATTTCTTCCAAGCAACCCTTGGATGGACTGGAAAAATAGAGTACAATAAGGGCTGGTGGAGTTTAATCAAAAATAAGATTTAGATAGTAGATTTTACGATGTTCACAGAAAACAGCGCACAAAACGCTCCGTCATTCTCATTCACGTGAGGTTGGGAGCGCTGGTGCTAAGGGAAGGTACTCTTAGCACAGTTTAATGTACTTATTAAGTTTCTAACGTTTTCGGCTTCCTAGCAACTTACAAGTGCCTGAGTAGGAAAGTTCGTATAAGCTGTATAGGAGAACTATTTAAATCAGACCATTCCTGCAATGCAGGAGAACTGACGGTTTTCATACCGTTCAAATGTCCGCCAAATGTCCCATGGGCAATGGGCATCACACCCCGCACCCTGGAAATTTCTGAGTTAGGTTAGGTTAGTAAGCCTACAGGAAACTGAGTTTTAAGGTCACCCGAAGTCCTCTATCTTACCCGGGTCCAACATAGCGTGCAGTCCGAAGCACTCCATGGTCACCCATCCATTTTGAAACAGAGCTGAATGTCTATTACGAACCATGGGAAGCTACATCCTGAGCACTTCAAGCGATTAGGTACCTAACATTACCATTGATAGTAGAAACAACCAATGACAAAGAGGCGTCGCTATTTTTTTATTTTTTGACCTGCCATTATCTTAGCAAACGGTACGTGGTAAGTTGACAGTCTAAAGGGTTGATGGTGTCGATTCGTGTACCTACTGACACGCTTACCTATATTTTTTTTTTTTTTTTTTTATAAATATTTCGGGCATATTCACACGGCCAACTGATCCCAAACTAGGCATAGCCTGTACTATGGTGACCAGAGACTGATATATATAATAGATAAATATTTAACACCCAGACACAGAACAAACATCTGTGTTTATCACACAAATGTTTGTCCAGTGCGGGGATCGAACCCGCGACCTCTAGCGCAGAAGGCAGAGTTACTACTAACTGAGCTATGAGGCCTGTCAAAATTTGAATGGCAATGAGATTGGTAGAGCAAGTGGAGAATAATCTGAAAATTGTGTCGGACTCGCAAGAGAGGCAAGCGTCAGAAGCTTGTGCTAAAGCTCAGCTAAGTGCCGGAGGCGGTGAAAATTTCATTCGCAAAGTGCGTCCATTACCCGTCATTTAACTTTAGCCGTTAAACTGTGACGTAGAATTGGACGGGCTCGTGGTTTCGTCTTCTGAAGCGTCTTTTGTTCCGCGGACGGTTTTATCTGAAAGTTGAACTAATAAATAATATAAAAAGTAGTATGGTTTAAGATGTTTGTTGTTCAATCACGCCGTAGCGGCTCAACCGATTTCGTTGAAACTTGGAATAAGTTATTTACATAAAATAGTATAAAGGCTACATTTATGTAGGTACCACGCGAGCGAAGCCGCAGGCAGAAGCTAGTTGCTTATAATTTTACCTGTGAAGCAATATCCTGTGATTCATAAAGAACTGGATTTAATTCCACTTAAATAATTCCGGTCACGAACGGAGCCTTGTTGAGGCCACACCTCGCAAAAACACCCCAATATTGCTGAATGAACGAGCTATCATTACTTTTCTTATGATTTAAGGACCTATTTCACTAAGGCGCTGATGTCAAATGATTGAGCGCCGCCGATTCGGCGTATTTTCAGCGAGTGTTGGTATTTGTAGTTTGATGTTACGCTAGTTCATAGCGTCACATTACGTCTTCGTCACGTCGAGCGCAAAATCACAGCGTAGTTAACGTCACTCAAGAAATTCTAAAGTCCGTTAGTTGTTCTTAACACATCGTGCTAGGTCGGATAGTATGATTAACTCACGATAGCGTTATGCATACGATACGAAAGCAAAAGTCAAATATTGGCCAATAACATTGGCAATGCTTGATCTTTTAATTTTGATTGGCTAATTAGACATTTGCTATCTTATCATGAGCGCACGCTCATGATAAGGCCAAGATACCAGGAATTACTCTTGCTAGGGCCATACATAATAAAATGGCTGCAAAAAGTTCGATATGTTATGAAGGACCTTCATAACATATCTTCCTTGGTTCCTTATAGATTTTATTGTGCGTCAAATACGCGACTTTGATGCTCTTTTTAAATTCCAGAGTTTTTGGTTTCGGTAAAACAGGGCCCTATGATTCCAGGATATTATTTCCGGTCATGCCATGCTGAATTATTATTATTTTTATCGCGTTAATAAAATTAATAGCATACCATTCTCATCGTATTAGTTCCATTGCCGTTGTGATAAACGTTATGTTAGTAGGTAGTTCTTGAGGGCTTTGACCTGGTTTTTTTGTACCTGTACTTAACATTTGAAGTAACTTTATTCTGTATATATTGTATTTAGTGTGCAATTAAGAATGACAGAAAGCTTTGTGCTGGTTTTCTCATGTTAGTATTTCCTAAAACCATGAACCGTCTAAGCAGTTGCTTGCTTGTCCTGTCACTGATTCTTTCTTGGTCATCCTGTATTAGGTCAGTGATCAGGTTGAGGTATGGTGACCCTGAAAAGGGCCTATGACCGTCGGTGAAAGAATCAGTGTGGTGAAAGGTTTAAAAAGCGCATGTTACATTTTTGTGCACATGTCACATGTCTTCGAATTTGTAGGTTCTAGGACATGCTGATTTTCTCACGATGTTTACTTCACCGTTTGAAAGCACTAGTAGGTATAGCGCAATATTTTTTCAAAATGGGAAATCCATTGGTGCACGACTGGGATTCGGACCTAGGAGGAGGTAGGGCACAGCGAGATTTTCTCGTTCTGAATTGGAGCAGCCTGCCTGGGGAGGTACCTCCGCCTTACAGAAGATCGCAGCCACATAACATTATTTGTTTCAAATAGTGTTGTGTTCCTGCGGTGAGTAAGGTTGCCAGAGCTCTTTACGGGGGACGGGGGTTCAGGGTCGGCAACGCGTGTGTGATGCCTCTGGTATTACAAGCGCTCATAGGCTACGGTAACCGCTTACCATCAGGTGGGCCGTAAGCTTGTTTGCCACCTCTGTTGTATAAAAAAAAAAAAAAAAAACGACCTGTGGATCGGAACGTAGGGCCACTATCACCACTCCACCAGTGCTCCACTATTTCTACGTTTATATTCGCCTCATGTCGATTTCTTTAGTAAGGGCCGTAAGAATAGGTAGATGTTATATTCAACTTAATTTTGCCTCTAATGAGTACCTACACGGCTTTGGTGGGAAAGTACAGTTATACCTAAGTACCTACTACTTTTACTACTTATTTTTTTTTAATAAATATTCCGGACATATTCACACGGTCAACTGATCCCAAACTAGGCATAGCCTGTACTATGAGTACCAGAGACTGATATACATAATATATATATATTTAACACCCAGACACAGAACAAACATCTGTGTTCATCACACAAATGTTTGTCCAGTGCGGGGATCGAGCCCGCGACCTCTAGCGCAGAAGGCAGAGTTACTACCAACTGAGCTATGAGGCCAGTCAAAGAAGATTATTACAAGGAAGATTGATAAATACATTTGACAAACAAGTAAACAGGAATGTATTTTAAAATAAATTATTATTTTGTACTTTCAAGGAAAAAACATCACAGCACACACGACAATGAAATGAAGCGTTGGTCAAACGTGACATTTAAAAGCTGCTAGTCCGTAAAAGCTTTGCCACCAAAATGAACAATATGATTCGTGTGGAAACGCTTCGTGTGACAAGTAGGTTTCACCGGGCGACCAGAAACAGCAGCGAGTTTACGTAGCCGCATGTTTTCGCTGGCATGAAAAAAAGCTGCGTGTGACCGGAACTTTGCAGCTTTTTCTACCAGCACATGAAGGACTAAAAACTTTAAAAGGCTAAGTTTGACCAGGCAGATATGTATGTCTAGAAGACTAAGAAGACCACAGCTAATACAACGCATGTTTACACAATTAAACACGCAGTAAAAAAAACATCACATTTTTCATGCACGCTCGTTACTGGACCGTGCCTGCTTCCAAAACACCACTAATTTGTTCCAAAACCGTACGCCGAGGTTTTCCCCTTCTTTGGATATTACTGAAAGGTACCTTCTATTTTTTACCGACGCAAAAAAAGTAGGATGTTATCAATTCGGTGACTATAGGCAGTCAAATATCACATGACCATCGACCAACGCATGCGTGCGTCATAAAATTTATTTGCACATGACTGACGTGCATTCTGTTTGAGAGGTTGAATATGAATAGTGAGTTGAATATGGGTGGATTTACCTATCCGGAAAAACGGACTTATCCATATTTTAAGTGTTTTCATATAAAAAAACAAAAGTTGGTGTCGGTTTCTTATTTAGTTTTCAAAACTAAATATTAGCATCCGCAGAAAACTTATATCTACAGAATGGCTCAACTCGACTATGACAGTCCCATAACCATAAACTACTTATAACAAAACAAAAATCTCAAAGCAACCATGATTAAAGATTTCATCATTATTGCGGAGTTGCTGTTAACCGATCGGACGGTATATTTCTCCAGCACATGACACGGCACAGCTCTCTTCATATTCAATGACCTCATGCTTCCTACAACGTAGCATTCCATCTTTGAAGTCACATTCACTGGCTTTCCATAGAATATAGGGTCTGTAGCATTCACCACACCTGTTGCTATTTTATTTCTTATCACTACTTTATCACTCTGTTTTGTGATCTTCTGTTGCAGTTTATCTCTAACACTATTAATAGGTACAATTTGATTAAGATAATATGACGAATACATAAATTGGTTTTGCACTGTTCTTTCTGAATTATTATTTAGGACGGCGTTTTTATATTTGTTTGTATCCCCCATTGCTGCTAAACTGCTGTTACGAAGCGCTACAGGCTTTTCTGAAGTAATCTTTGAAGTTTTCCGTTGTTTCATAGCTTGATCACTATGGGGCAAGTATTGGTCTGTCAAAATGAAGTGGGTAATAGCTCGGCAATCTATAGCCATCTCATCGTTAGTACCGTTTTCATACCGCACACCGAACTTACATATGTCATCGGGCTGAGGAATATAATGTTTGTGGTACTTATACATTGACTGGTTTCTGGAAATTGCTCCTAAGTTATAAAGAGCCAGTCCAGCCAGAAGCTGTCGATACTTGCTACCGGATAATCTGTATTGGTACACGTACGGAGGTACATATTTACCCGTGTACACCGGGCAGGTTCGATTAGATTCATTTGATTGAGCTCTGTGAATTACCGTTAGAGGCTTGAAAAATTGTTCGCTGGTTGTGCCTTCTTCATCTTCCAGTTTTGATCTCCAATTTATTATTTTAGATGCATTTAGAGTTGTATTTATATCGTGCAAGGAGCTAGTTCCTGAACTAGGTACAAACAAACTCAAAGTAGGGTATAATAACCCGACGCTACTTATATTTCTTGACAAACCGTTGGCCAGGATATTTTGAAGGTGCTGAGATGTAGTTTCAAACAGGAACTTTGTTGAGGAGTGAGATATTTGCATAGAAACACTCAATGAAGCCAAAGCTAGCGATGAAAAATACTTTCGCACCAACGAACTTAGCTGGGAAAAGCTTGAGGAACTTGAGTCATTTCTTGATGGCGGTCCACTGTTCTTCTGAAACCCAGGCAATCCATCACTTCTGATCACTGAATATCTTGAAACAGGTTTCCAGTAGTTATATAACTTTGCGTTCATGTTACTAGATAGAACCATTATGGCTATAAGAATCGAGCAAAAATGAACACATTTCCTGCTAACCATGATCAGAAACGTATGCCACCACGGTAATTCCAGAGTTTACTGAATTTTAATAATAACTGTGTATTTCATGGAACGTACAAGGATAATGTTATTTTATTAGATTATTTGCCATCTATTGAGCAGGATAATACAGGTTATTATTTTGCTCTATCTATAATAGGTCTACACGTCAGCCTCTATGGCGGATATACCAAATTATTGCTATCACAGGGTTTGATGGTTTTTGAAACCAAACCGACAGTCAACGGGTAAGTAGTACAATTTCAGATGATGGACTTACTAGCTTCAAGTATGGAGTAATGGTAACTGTAATTAAAGATGGTCATGTGCGAAAACTCACGCCCTGAGGGCTCCATAGGTACACGGGGTCAGAAAATCTAAATTGTAACTGTAGGAAGTGCCAAACTTATATTTTGCGTTTGCTCACTTAGTTCATTGTATGGTATTGACCGCAAATATAATTTTGTCTCCAATTTTAGAGTTAAAACTCAATTTTAGACTTTTACTTTCAATCAATTTTAGGTTTTTATTTTTGCCATTTTCATACTACAGTTAGACATTTGTTGCCGTATCATTAAAATGCATTGAGCTAGAAACTAGATTTTTAGACGGCTCAATAAACTTACGGACCCTAACAGTTGGTATAAATTTCAAGTTGATACCTTAAGCCGTTTCTGAGAAAAAGGGTATTGACAGTCAGACAGACAGACAGACTGACAACAAAGTGATCCTTAAAGTTTCCGTTTTTCCAAATGAGGTACAAAAGACAAATAGTGGGCATGAGTGAAATTTAATATTTGGACACGCTTCTGACTACTATCATAAAGAAGCACGTCATTTAATCGGATTACAGTGAGATTATAAAGTCAAATCAGCTAAGAAGTTGTGAGGATATCGGGATCCGAAGTATAAAAAGAATAAGTAGGGAATCCGAATATCTATATGAAGTGGGGTGTCATATGAACGTAATCATAATATATTTTGGTAAAAAAAAAACCATTTGTAAGCGTTTTAGTTTATTAATATCAACTGATTCATTTTATTTATCTAGGTTCGCCAACAGTTAATACACAATCATACATCTAACTTAAACTAAAGATCTTATTCTATGTGCACAACCCCTAACAGACAAACGCCAGATGCATAAAATTTGTACAAGAAAAAAGTGAATCAAAACAGTAAGAGTAAGATAACAAATAAGGAAGTAATATACGATGATCATAACAGTATCCAATAACTATAGTATCGATTTTAAGAATTAGTAACTTAAATCCCATTTAACTACTTACTATCTACCTACGAATCTTAAAGTCAACAAAAGCATTCTTAGTCAAAGTCAAAGTCAAAGTCAAAAGGCATTTATTTCAATAAAATCACTAGGATCACTTTGAAACGTCTTAGAAACTAGGTGAAGCTATGCCTGTTCCTCGCGACCAAGCCTAGAAGAATCAGGCAACAAACACGGCTTGGTGCCTATCATTTTTTTCGATGATCCTTTTTCACAAAATGGAATTTAAAGCTTCAGTGTGGTGCCGATCGAACTAGGTGAGGCTCAAGAGAAAAGTAATCTAATTATAATTATTACAAACAACAAACTTAACAAACAAATGTATCAAAATTACTCCAGGTTCCCCTGTCGTCACCAGAAGCCACGTTGGGCACCAGTGTTGGGTAATATTTGAAACACTGTTCGAAATAAATGCCATCATTCTGGTTACGCGTGGTCTCTCGCAATTAGCAAAATACATATTATTATTATACCGCCAGTGATCATATCAATCATACTGACTGACCTAATAATGGTTGCATTACTCTTGACTGACGTTTTATTTGTATCAAATGTTGCTGTTGCATTTGTATTTGTATTAGTTGTGAACAAATACCAATCTTTACTCAAAGATATTTCAGTTGTAGTCAAAGAGTCATCTGATTCCAAGTTTTCATTCGAGAACGACTTATCAGCATACAACTGAAGCAGATCACAATATGAAACTTCTTCAAAAAGTTGAATATATTTATTTTCAACGTAACATATACTGTCGCTACCCCTCACATCTACTGGTTTTCCTTGTAATTTTGGATCAGAGATTTCTTTTAAAATGTCTTGATTCGTTTTAGCAGGATTATTTTCAGCATTAGGAGGAGTCATATTTTCATAACCGTATAATTTATTGAAGAAAAATAATGTAATTGACTCGCATAAGATATCAACCACAACAGTAAATTCTCTTAATGCCACGGTGAAACTGCATTCATTGTCCAAGGGTCGTGAAACAAATCTTTTGTGAAAATCGTACATTTTTGGGTCACTTGAAACAGAACCCAAATTGTAGAGAGCCAGGCCAGCCAGTAGCTTGCGATATTTGTTTTTAGAAGATATGTACTCATATACGTATTGGGGAACTTCGGATGAGTGGAACACTGGATATTGTGTAGGCAAATTATTCAAAGTGTATTTAATTACTTTGGGAGGATTGTAGTAGTATCCATGATTCCTTGCAGTTGTTAATTCAACAGAAAAGTTTCCTTTTTCACCGCACACAACCGTTACTGATAATAAGGCACAATATAAAAATGTATTAGACTTTGCCATTGCGGTAGCTCGACACGACTGCTGAATTAGGAAGGAAGAATTATTAAAGTTAAAATGTAGGTCCGTCGTTTCCTCGTTAATAATAAACTAGCGTACGCCCGCGGCTTTGCTAACGTATCTTGATAAAAAGGGGCAGTTTTGAAAAACCCTTCAATACGTATTTCATTATATGACTTTATGAGTATTTGTACCAAGTTTCAGATAAATCTCTCCATGCGTTAAGATTCTCCCATACAAACTTTTCATCTCATTACCCCCTATCAAGGGGTATTCCCCAATACAGGTTTTCCTCATTTCTATCATTCATTGTTTTTAGTTAGTTCAATCTGTAGGTTCAAGGAATACGATTTTTTATACAAACGTTTTAACCCCTTTTCACCCTCTTAGGAGTTGATATTTTGAAAATCCCTCCTTAGTGTAAGTGTTTGGCATATAAGGCAGCTACTGTCCGAATTTCAGCTTTATAGCTTCAGCGGTTAGTGCTGTGCGATGATCGTGGAATCAGGCCTTGTTCTTTTATATAAACAGATGTGACCTTATCAACAATATTGACTGGCCTCATGGCTCAGTTGGTAGTAACTCTGCTTTCTGCGTCAGAGGTCGCGGGTTTGAAGTCTTCTACCTACCATCGCCGGATGGTCCAGTCACCGTCCCATCACCGTCCCGTCAAAGTCCCACCACTGTCCCATCACTGTCCGGTCACCGTTCGGTCACCGTCACGGGACAGTCACCGTCACCTTCACCATTACCGTCATGGTCATGGCTTATTTTGTTTGTTATTATGTGACATCAATACCGATTTTTATGTCTCTAACTTGAAAAACATATCAGCGAACCTTTCAACCCCCATTTGATCCCCTTCGGGGGGGTTTTTTGTAAAATTATTTCTTGACAAATGTTACCTCTCCATAAGAAACCTGCGTGCCAAATTTCAATTGTATAGGCTTAATAAATTAAAAAATCCCATATAAACTTTCATCCCCTATTAACACCCTGAGGGTTGGTTTTCAAGAAACCTTATATATAGGTTTATTATTATTTTGAACTATCTACCTGATAACCGATTTTGATGTGTCTAACTTCAAAAACATAGTACTACTACATAGTAGACTTTCATACAACCGTTGAACCCCCATTTCACCCCTTTAGGAGTTGAATTTTCCAAATCCATTCTTATTGTACGGTTAAACTTTTTGAAGAATGTCTGTTTCAAATTTCAGACACCTCAGCCTAGTAGTTTCCGAGCTTTCGTGATGAGTTTGTCAGTACGTGAGTGAGTGGACTACTCCTTTATATATACACACCGGCACAATTAGCGGAACACAAAAAAAAGCAGGATTTTAAAATCTTTTACTTGAGGAACTGGCCAGTTATGATATTTTTTTATTTTATTGTCAAATTTGTAAATAGAAAATTAGATGACATACACTTTTTTCATTCATTTGTTTTATTTTCCCGAACAATACGTTTTGTCTACTTGTTCGAGTAATAACTACGTAATTGTAATTTTTTTGAAAAATTGCACTTAATGGTTTTTTATAAATTTGTTATTCTATAGGCTATTTTGTTTATTAAAAGCTCTTTATTATGCCTGACTTAACATCACTAGAAATCATTAGGGCTGATGAAATGAGAAGAAATGGCCATACCATATCGATTGCCTCAAGGCTTCGTCGACCAGTATCAACGATTCATCGCAGCATCCAGCGGTACAGATCGTCTAATTCTCTTGTGAGGAGGAGGGGTAAAGGTAGAAAAAGATGTACATCGAGGCGAGATGACAGTTTTTTACAACTTGGAGTTCGTAGGAATACGCGATTAACGGCTGTACAAGCTCCAAATGAACTGGAAGACGTTCGAGGAGTACGAGTAAGTGAGCGTACAGTTCGCAGGAGATTTAAAGAAGTTGGTTTAGGGTCGTATATACCTGCCAAAGGCCCAAAACTTGAGAGACGTCACCGCGTAAACCGATAAACCTATGCGCGAGAACATCGTCATTGGGATTTGAACGAATGGCAGCAGGTTCTCTTTACTGATGAGTGCAGAGTTCTTTTAAAACAGATCGATGGGAGACAGCGAATATGGAGACGCAAAGGAGAACGCCACATACAGTCTAATTTTGAACACACAGTGGCTTATGGTGGCGGCTCGATTATGGTTTGGGGAGGGATATGTTTGGGAGCTCGCACGGAGTTAGTGATAGTCACAGGAGGGACCATGACAGCAGATCGATACATCAGAGACATTTTAGAAGAACATGTTGTACCATTTGCCCCATTTACTGGTGACGACTTTATTCTAATGCAAGATAATGCTCGTACAGGTACAGGCATATCTGAGCCACGTAGGTATACCGGTGATGCAGTGGCCAGCAAATTCCCCCGATATGAATCCGATAGAGCATGTCTGGGACTTGCTAAAAAGAAGGGTAAAATCCAGAATGCCACCCCCCAACAATCTGAATGAACTTGGAAACGCATTACTTGAGGAGTGGGAGCGGTTGCCTCAAGAAATCATCGATAACATAATCTGTAGCATGCCCAGACGAATGGAAACCGTAATCAGAGCAAGAGGGGGAAACACTCGTTATAAATTTTGCTTTAATTTTATTGTTAAATCATTTAATGCTTACTTTTTTTTATTTTTTGTGATGGTTCATAATCATCTAAAAATTTCACTTATTTCAAATTTTTTATTAAAAAATAAACATTTTTTAATGAAAAATAACGAAGACTTTTCAAAATCGTTGTTAAAAGATGTTAATCAATTTGTTATTTTGTGTCTAATTACATTTTCGTCAAATATATGCGTTATTATCTCATAGTCTCACTTTTTTTTTCTGTTCCGCTAATTGTGCCGGTGTGTATATATATTATATTGGATATTATCCAAAGTCGTAAAACAAATGTAATTGTTTTTATTGTTAATCAGCTCGTATATTGTCTTTTTCAGATCCCTCTTTTCAAAACTCGTATTTTTTTACCAAAATGCATTATAACGAGTGGGTACCTAAAGTGCCATTTTAAATTATGCTAACGTAAGTAAAAAGGGATAATCCTACAAAAGTTGTGCGTCTTTTAGACACGGGACGTTTTAAGCCTTCTTTTTACCCATTAACCCTTTCTTTCTAGGATGCGGTGGCCGTCCAATGACGATCGTTTAAACCGCGTTTAAACGATCGTAATTGGACGATTTCGTAACGATTTCGAATGGTGACCGATATATAGATATATATATCTCATCACAGGCGTGGATGCTACTAATTGTAGCGAGATGTTGTAGCGTCGATGGCTTTAGTTAGATATGATTCAAATTCAGAGTTATGTAGCGTGGTTATTGATTGACAGGTGAAGTTAGATATAGTATGTAGATCATTCCCATTGTGGTTCATCGTCAGTCAATTCTATCACTCATAATAAATAATCCTATCCTACTAATATTATAAATGCGAAAGTTTGTGAGGATGTTTGGATGTTTGTGGTTCAATCACGCCCAAACGGCCGAACGGATTTGGATGAATTTTGGTACAGAGATAGATATAGGATATAGGATTGTATATCACGGTGGTGGCAAACTATCATACGGCCCACCTGTTGGTAGGCGATTACCGTTTTTTTATTTTTTTATTTTATACGGAGGCAAGTAGGCTTACGGCCCTCCTGATGGTAAGTGGTTACCATCGCCTATTGACATCAGCAACACCTGGAGCATTGCTAATGCGTTGCCTGCCGAACCCCTCCCCCCCTAAAGAGCTCTGGCAACCTTACTCACCGCAGGAACACAACACTATATGAAACAAATAATGTTACTTGGCTGCGATCTTCTGTAAGGCGGAGGTACCTGGCGGGCTGCTCCAATTTAGAGCAAGAAAATCTCGCTGTGCCCTACCTCCTCCAAAAACCGTAGCCTATGAGCGCTTCCAATACCAGAAGCATCACGCACGCGTTGCCGACCCCGAACCCTAAAGAGCTATGGCGACCTTACCATACCATACCATACCACTCACCGCAGGAACACAACACTTTTTAAAAAATAATGTTATTTAACTGCAATATTCTGTAAGGCGGAGGTACCTCTCCGGGCGGGCTGCTCCAATTTAGAACGAGAAAATCTCGTTGTGCTCTACCACCTCCCAAAATTATACAACACCTAATTGATAATTGGTAATATAGTCAATTATATTACCAATTATGATTGTCAACAACATATTTATTATTACCAATTCCAGATACAACCTAAGCCTACGTGCGGTACTCAAACAATTACATACCACGTCTTACCGAAGTTTGATCCCCATGGATCAGTGTTCAAAGACAAGTGGCCGACTTGAGCTGACTATCGATTGAACGTGAATACGATGTAATTAAACCGTTTCCACGTCGGTTTCAATCCTTTAACGTTATTATTATTCATACATTATTGCAGCAAATAATACATAATGCTAAGGGAGGACTTAATGCAAGGGCATTTTCTACCAGCCAATCTATGAGGTATAGAGATGGTAGTTGGCGTGCGTTATTAACAATAATGTTTATATCATTCGTCGACGACAACGAGTTGGGAGGTCATAAATAACGTGTAGTTAAAAAAAAACTTTTGAATCGGAAGACTATCTTTTTGTCTGTATGTCTGTTTATTTGTCCGGGATCTTTACAAAGTTATCGATTATGGTCTTAATTGTTACATAGGCTAATTAACACTACGCTATATCATCTAAAGGGAGGTCACTTACTGACATTCAGAATGGCCTATAAAATTATTAGTGAGAGCAATACGATCAAGATAGCGGGATATCTTTTTCGAACTGGAGAAAATAGAGCCCCAGGTTATAGTATCAAAGCCTTTTAACGAGAGTTATGCGGGCGTGAAATCGTTACAAGGATCAAATTCAACATTCCAAAACCGCGTTTATTTTGTGCTCATTAAACCCGTAACTTGCAAATGAACAGCCTATTTCCTAACTTTTGATTGATGCAAACTTTCACGTTATCAATTAGGAAGCGGATCTTCTCCCTTTATTGAGGACCACTCGATTCGGCTGAATTAACAATTCAATACAACAAAAGCGTTCAAATAAAATATATGAACGATCTCGTCAGTATAGTTACCCGTTATATTAAAGGGAAGAGAGTTGCGATAATTTTAAACCTTCCAGAGGCTACCCATGAATCTTAATTGCGATACAAAAGTTGTTTTTTAAATTTCAAACGATTTTCTAAACAAAGCCTAAAAGTTGGTGATTGATCTGCAATTATGATAACTGACGAAATGTTGCAATTTGCTTTATTCATAGGTATTCACCCTTGCCGGTACATGTTGGGAACGATACCATTCAAGTTGTAGATCACTATGTCTATTTGGGTCAGATGATTCAACTAGGTAGGTCCAACTTCGACAAAGTGGTCAACCGAGAATCCAACTTGGACGGGCAGCGTTTGGGAAACTTCGTCATATCTTCTCGTCGCAGATACCGCAGAGCCTCAAGACGAAAGTCTACAATCAGTGCGTATTGCCAGTGATGACATATGGCACTGAGACTTGGTCGTTAACTATAGGCCTCATACACAAGCTCAAAGTCGCGCAGCGGGCTATGGAGAGAGCTATGCACGGAGTTTCACTACATGATAGGATCCGAAATGAGGAAATCCGTAGAAGAACCAAGGTCATATATCCGACATAGCTCTCAGAATTAGCAAGTTGAAGTGGCGGTGGGCAGGCCATATAGCTCGCAGAACCGATAACCGTTAGGGAGTAAAGGTTCTCGAATGGCGACCACGAACCGGGCGACACAGTGTTGGAAGGCCCCCAACCCGATGGACCGATGACATTGTAAAGGTTGCGGGAATTCGGTGGATGGAAAGGGCTCAAGATCGTTTGTCGTGGAACTCTTTGGGGGAGGCCTATGTCCAGCAGCGGACTTCTACAGGTTGTTGATGATAGGTATTTTGTTGTGATGGGAATTTGAAGAAGTTAAAAAAACAATCTTTTTGCCAATTGCAATGAAAATAATATCACTCTAATCTCAGTGAAGTGAAAAAGTTCACTACAAATATGTGGGATATCATTAGCGGTAAACCGTGTTGGCGTAGTGGGCAGTACCTGCCTGGACTTTCGATCTGAAAGTCTTGGGTTCGAATCACGCGTGTGCAGCAATGTATTTTTCTGTTCAAAAAATAATGTGTGTATTAACACTTGCTCAAAACGGTGAGGGAAAACGTCATGAGGAAACCCACAGCTTTGTCAACTCCGCAAGTACCTATTGCCAATGTATTTCCTGTGGATAAGGCTGACTAGGCTGGGAGGATGATATATGTGCTGGGCAAGCCTACTCCATCTAAACATCCTAACATCCTATCCTATACAAACTACAGCGTCCGTAAGTGAGTTAGTTCTTCTACCTGACGCTGTATAAATCATCTAGAATAGTTTAAATAAGGCCTTACATTATCAATGACGACCGATTATTTTGACTAGCCTCATAGCTCAGTTAGTAGTAACTCTGCCTTCTGCGCTAGAGGTCGCGGGTTCGATTCCCGCATCATCATGTATAACAGTCTCTGGTACCCATGGTACAGGCTATGCCTAGTTTGGGATCAGTTTACCCTGTGTCTATGTCTGTCTGGAATATTTATTTATTGACAACCTCAGTGGCGTAGTGGGTGAGTGCCCGTCTGAGACGCAAGGTGTGCGGGTTTGATTCCCGCTGCTTGACAAACATTTGAATGGTCTGCAAATATTTGGTCTCCGGATCTGGGTGTTGTGGTACCATGGTACTCGTAGTTTCCGATACGCAGGAAATCCTAGTGTGGGGTCAGGACTATGTATGTGTCTGTAGTGTTATTTATGTATTAACAGCCCAATCGGGTGATCCGGAATCGAGGCTTCATTTGAAGTGGTCATATAACTTGAGGAATTGAACTATAAATTGCGTTTGGAGCTCTTGACAGAAGTAGCTCGGCGTGGATTGATATAGCACGATATCTACGAAATAACGGCTGACATTTGAATTTATGGCGGGGATAAACAGATGTATTTGGGCAGGGAATGGAAAATGGGAAAATAATATGGATAAAGCCTCGATCAGAATTCAAATCGTTTTTGATACCTACTTATCTTGTACTATCATAAATTTTTCATCTGCATACGTTTATTGATCAAATCCGTGACTTTTTGTAAAAAAGCCAGGTCAACAGTACCCTAAACCGTCGAGCATGCATGAGGAATGTGATGAGAGTGAATGAAGCAAAAGAGGTACCTACACGGTCAGGATCGTAGCAAGTGGAAAGCCGTGTCTCTACCTACCCCTCTGGGAAAGAGGCGTGATTTTATGTATGTATATGTCTCTCACCTACACTGATTCTTTCACCGACTATCATAGGCCCTTACGGTAACTAGAAAAATAAACTTGGAAGCGATTTAAAAAACTACTCAGCTTTAAATTATGTTAACATATCCTGAAAGACCAAGTGGATTCAAATACCTCGCATTCTTGACTCCAACTCTTTGGGCTTTGAAAATTACCAACTGTTTGGCCAACTTCACACCAAAGCGACGAAGTTTGATTGAGATTGTACCCGTAGCATGAATTTCAGTCGCTGCGTAATCGCCTGGTTTTGCTTCGTAAATGGAAAATCATGCCCATGGTAAAATATTCTCATCATCATCATCATTTCAGCCGTTCGACGTCCACTGCTGAACTGTGACGTCCTCACAGACAGAGCGAATTCCTTATCATGCGGGGGGATTTGCCCATACTCACCACGTTGGGCATGCGGGTTGGCGAGCGCAGTTAGAGCTATCGTTGTTAAAATGATGGACGCTGCTGCCCATCCCCTAGTTTTTTTCCCTTAGTCGCCTCTTATGACATCCGTGGATAGGTAGATATGGAGGGACCTATTCTACAGCCGGGGCCACCACGGCCTAAAATGTTCTAAGTTCATATTATTATTTATTTATTTATTCAATCAACATAGGACCATTGTAATATATACAACTGCTGTACTCTAAATAATATCCTTAACTTATCTACATTAATTAATTTTACCTACTGTGTACCTACTTATCCCGCTTAATTCTAGTGAGCAACATGTTATTTAAGTCTATACTAAACTATATATACTATACTAAACATTTTTGACCCCTATGGGTCAAAAATGTTTCTTCCATTTGTCTTGGCATTCAAAACACAAGCTTGCGCTTAGTTTGAGTGTTTAGAGCCCATGATTTTTCTGTGACCAATGACTGAAATAAACTATTTGTATTGTGTTCGATAATCTTACATAAATAATAAGTAATTTTCGAGTATTATCAGGCTATTGGTACTGCACAGCATCCTGCGTTATAAAGATATTATTGTATTTCTTATCACGGGCTCACTAAGGTCAGAGGCCATTATTGCAACTTAAGTTATAATAATAGTTAAGTGTATAAATACAACGTGTCAAATACAAAAGGTTAAGTTACAAAGTCTAGAGTAGTGTAGTAATAAAAAAAATGTGCCCACGATTTATTATCCCCTATCATGGTAAACAGCCTCTCAGATCTCCCGGCGATCAGATCCTTGACAATGTCTATGGGTAGTCAGAGGCAAGTATATATATTTTGACACTTGCCCACATTTTGCAGTAGTGAGTATTCCATACGTGACAGGTTGCAAGACCATCGCTGCTTATAAGAATACTTACTACCTCACGATGTTTTCAATTTAAAGCACGTTTTAAGGTGAGGGTTAAATTGTTTTATGATTTTTGAATTGTTTTCTCTCAATAACCGCAAAACGCACAGTTTTGATTTTTATGACAAAGATAACTTGAGCATTTTATTTACCTAAATCCAAGACAGAAACGCAATTGGTCAAACTTTTCTCGATAGATTTATTTTTTAAAGTTGGGTCCTCTGCGCTAGCTAGTGCTGGCACTTTCTTCACTCCGCCCGCGCCCACTCGACATTTTATTTTGATTTCTGTATCGCCTTAATGCGCACTGAAAGTCAGGATAGAGATCTATCTTTCTAAAAATGTATGCCCCACTACTATCTTTACACACACATTCAAAACGTGTGTATAACAGACGCAATACTCGCATGGTCAATGTCATTGGTTCTTCAGTTAAATTGCTGAACCCACACATGTAAAAGTAAAAGTAAAAAAATGGAAAAAGCCTTTATTTTCACTACTTACAATTAATTACCTATTTATATTTATATTTTATGCGTCTGTAGCAGTTGCTTCACAACACTCACAAGTAAGGAGTTCCTTACACACATTAAAATAACTGAGTGGCGTGATTTTTAGACTGAAAGCTCTTTACCTCCAACTAAACAAACAAAGATAACAAGTTAAAAGAGAGAAGTTTAAGAAAAATGTGTGAAGGACCCAACGTGTGCTAAGGGTTACCTTACCTGAAATTTAAACGAGACTTCGTATAAAAGTTTGAACACCATTTCATAATAAAGGAATGAATGGACGCCGGCTGTTCGCTGCGATTCCATCAACTGGGTTAAAAGTTGGCTGTTCAATTTACTTCCACTACATTATTCACTATATACAAGGTGATTCATAATATGTATGCGGTCCCGAAAGGGGTATCAGTTTCAAATGATTTGACCCCAAAACAGCAGATTTTTGCATAGAGTTTTTTCAGTGGAAAAAAGTCGATTTTCCTAAAAGTCATAAAAACTTAGAGAAAAACTTAGAAAAAATTTATTGCCAATTGGGTTTCAAATAAGCCCCTTTTGGCATTTTCATACATATTTATTTATTTATTTCACAACATACACCTACCATTACAGGCGCACCCAATGCGATAGTGTACTTAATTTATCTATTCACTTAATAATCCACCTTAATAAGTAGAGTCAAGGTTTCTATACTAATATAATACTAGAAAATTGTCAGCAGTGGTCGGATATTTAAAATAACAAATTAAATTTAATTTAAAACTATAACATAAAATAATCAAAATCCATTGTGGCAAATTCAAATATTATTATGAATCACCTTGTAAATACTTGTATTGGTTTTAATTTGTTTCTGTAAACCTAAGAGTTTATCGTGAGATAAGTAAACGTAAAAAGAACAGAGCGACGCAGTGTTGGAAGGCCCCCCATCCGATGGACCGACGACATTGTGAAGGTTGGAAGTCGGTGGATCGAAAAGGCTCAAGACCGTTCATCGTGGACCTCTTTGGGGCCTATGTCCTATGTCCAGCAATGGACTTCCATAGGCTGATGATGATGATGATGATGATGATGAAGAAGTAATAAGATGTACAAACTTAGTAGGGTAATATAATAGATAGCTGCATAGGATGCCTAAGTTAGCACTCAGGCAGGGGTGTTGGTAAGTAGTCTAGGTAGGTTGAAATGGTACCTACTTGAACAAGCGGAATCGAGTGATTCAGCTAGTTAAAAAAAATTATATCCTACTTCCTACTAATATTATGAATGCGAAGGTTTGTGAGGTAGTTTGGATGTTTGTGGTTCAATCACGCCGTAACGGCTCAGCCGATTTCGTTGAAACGTGAAATAGAGTTCAAGATACAAGATTTTATTAGTAAAAGCCGATTTTACAAGTCGAGTGTTCTTTACCTAGAATAGTAATAGAATGGCAAGCCGCGGGGGAAAGCTAGTAACAAATAAATGTAACGAAGCCATAGAGTCCCTTCAGAGCAAACTTCAATCTCTACGCTCGGATTCGAAACTCGGATTTTAGCTCTAAAACCAAACCAATAGAGGTACAAATGGAAGTTTAGGTACAGTTATCATCGAAAGTGATCAAACAAAGTTCCGATAATATGGGATGTTTTACTATTATTTTTCTTAGTTGAAGGATATGGGTTCTATTCCCGTCTTCATACTGTGTGTCGTTATTCAATAGTAGTAGTAAAATATTCAATAGTAAATATCTTAAAGATTAACTGTAAGCTCCTGCAATAAATAATTTGTAAATTATGAATAAGTTAGTAAACCATGTTGGACTAGTGGGAGGTTTCCGACATTCAATTTGAAGGTCGTGGGTTCGCTCGGTAAACGTGCTTAAAACGGTGAAGGAAAACATCTTTAGGAAGCCAGTAAGTAGATAGATTGCAAAATATGGGATTGTCCCAATTATTTGGACTTGCCTCTGACCGCCCCCTTTAGACATCTTTAAGGATATGATCACCTGGAGATCTGAGAGGATGTCTGCCATTCTTAGGGATCCTTTCACTACACTGATTCTTTCACCGACGGTCAAAGGCCCGTTTCAGGGCCACCATACCTCAACCTGGTCACTGACCTAATACAGCATGACAAAGAAATAATCGGTGACACGACAAACAAGCAAGCAAGGGATAAAAGTCGTCAAAATTTGTTTTTGGTATAACTTTTGATTCTGACTGTACGTTGCACGATTAAGTTGCCCGGCCATACTTCTGATGGGAAATGTAAGTACTACTTCTAATTAATTCAACGGTTCGTTTTACGATCTCAGTTCGTCTCATTAGTGGAAGTTAATGAATACTTTATTCCATTGCAATTATTCCTTTAATTTTTGCAAACGACGTTTTATTGCGGAATTATTTCACGTTTATTGTACTAGTTTAGGGCGTCATGGCATTTTCAAACGTTAAACAATGCAATAATTCTTAGTTTTATATGACGGCCGTAACTTATCAGCAGTTTAAAGGTGCGCGTCAACTTGCCCTTGCCGACTGCAACGCACACGAGGCACGCGACAGATTTTGGTTTACTTATTACAAATAGGCCTGCGTCTAATATAGGCACCGCTCGCACCTAGCATCTAAATTTACGAACGAGAAATGCATTGCGCCAAGGACGTCACATAGATAAGATAATAAGTTTTTTTTTTACAAAAACTAAAAATCGACTTCAATTTCCTGAATATTTACAAGATTAATAACCTCAACCTCTACCTCTACCTCAACCTCTTTTTTTTGTTAACAACCTCTTTGCGTTTTGCTTACCTACTGAGGATAACACTGGCCACCTACACTTTCGAATAAAAAACAGAAGTAAGTATGACATCCATTCATCATCAATAATAACTCTTACGGTACTGACTGACTGACTGACTGACAATCAAACGTAGTGGGGTTTTATTCTCATTGAAAATCAATTTTATTTTATTATCAAATTCGGTTTAGTATTGGCGGAGATATCGAAAAACATACACACAAAAAAAACCCGTTTGATATGTGGACAATGAGCGCATGCCACCGGTAATTCCATTAGATCCCTTACGTACCCTGCGTGTGTTGTGGCTGGTGCGGGCCAGCAGACGCGTTTTTTATTACGTTTGTAATAAAACGGCTGACGCTTCAAGGAAATAACAGCTGTAGTCATGTGCTAGTAATCTCACCTAAACCCAAGACTCAAACATTTCGATCTCTTGATCCGCCGAGTTACGTTCGTCCCAGGATTTGTATCCTAACTGATAGCGTTTATAAAGCATAGTTTTGCAACCTCCCATTGTATCCAGACCCCGTAGCAGTGTGACGTTGAAGTGATTCAAAGACCTATTTGAATTGGTGGAGGTAATCCGTAGTAAATTGAAACGTAACATCAAAACAGTGCTACTAGGGAGAAGGTAACTAACATTAGTACGATTGCTTTGTTTAGTCAAACGTTTACTTCAATCATGCCGGCTTCACCGATTTCGATGAAACTTGGAATTGATAGAATTCTTTACATAGAACAGCATAAAGGCTACTTTTTATCTAGGTACCACGTGAGAAAGCTGCGGGCATATGCTAGTAAATCCATAATAGAAAGGGTAATAGGAGAGTAAATAATTATAGTGAAACCGACCATAAGAACTCCATATTAGTCGTATCGTTACGCCATTTAACCGGTTCTCAAAACAGCCTCTAGCTTAAATTATTTGCTAGTTTAATGTACAGTCGTCTGTACTCAGATGTATACAGTTTAGAATTATCAAAATGAAACAGTAAATAACACCCAACAGTCACATACGCAGTCCTGACCCCACCCACACTAGGATTGGGTATCACAAACTACGAGTATCATGGTACCACAACACCCGTACCCGGAGCAAATATTTGCAGATCATGTAAACATTTGTCTCACAGCGGGAATCGAGCCCGCACCCATTGCGTCTCAGAGGGGCAGGCGCCTCCCACGCCGCGCGCTGACGCCGGCGCCGCCGAGATATTAAACATAATAAAAATAAAGGTGCACACAGCATAACCTCAAAAATTATGTACATAATACTCGTGGCATTTTCAACTTTACTGTGTAGCAATAGTCTTTATTTGTATTAATCATTATTTTGAAAATTAACAAATGAATACATTTTACTGCAGGTGACTGTACTTAATTAATGACGACTTGCTTTCGAATGGATTTATTGTACTGTGTCTTATAATCTCGTAATAGTAAATAGGATTTGTTGATTGTGCCTCATTTTGATGCTGCCACTTAAACAGGCTTCTGAGGTTACGTAACTATGAGGTACGGGAAGAGCCGTTTTGTTAATTACATAGGTATCTGCGTTTTGTGCTATAAATTGGTATATTTTGTATTTTTTTATTTATTTCATACGTACATACATAAAATCAGGCATGTTTCCTGTAAGGGATGGCAGAGACCACGGCTTTCCACTTGCTACGATCCTGACATACCTTTTGCTTCATTCACTATCATCACATTCCTTATGCATGGTCGTCAGCTCTTGACCTGGCCTTTTTCCAAAACGATTAGATCACTTAACGTGCGGTGAGGTCTTCCCCTACCAACGGTCTCACTCTCACTCGCCTTATACACTGTTTCATATTATACTACTAAGGTTATGGGAATAAGTTGCTGCGAACAAGCATAAAGAATCCCACCACCTCCCAGTACTCAATTATGCAGACGCCTGCTATCAAGACATCACTGATGAGCAGCTTAATATACTTGAAAACCAAAAAAAAACATTTCCTCCTCCGTGCGATACACTCAAACACTTTCACTTGCTCCCGTACACTACACAATATGATCGACAAACACACTCACAATCATCCTGACTCAAAATTCACAGAATTAACACAATTCACAAAGTTGCTTTAATTCTGTTTTATTTTCTCCCAAAATTTGAAAGATAGATAAAAAAAGTTATTTGGCACTACAGACACACACAATTAACATAGATAAACAATTTTAAACGAAAGTACATACAATAGTTGGGTATAAATAATCAAAAGAGCAATTTTTAAAAAGTAGGTATCTTATAGTAGGTAAGTTTGCGTGTGCTGCAGTATAATTTTGACAAACTTATTTTTGAATGAACAATGACCTTTTTCCGAAAAGTTATAAAATCTTTATTGCCAATTGGGTGTGGAATAAGCCCTTCCTAGGAAAGTATACATGACATGTATACTTTCCCAGGAAGGGCTTATTCATTCAACATTGTTATGATTCCCCTTTTAGCACTATAGTCACTATCCATTACCTTCAATTAGCTGATCTGGAACGACGCACGACTAAGCAACCTAGGCCGCTAAAAGGAGCGCTTCAAGAACCCTACTATTCAAGGTGACAGAACCATTGTCGTGAAATGATCAATTGCGCCTATAAGGCTCACACACGCAGGCTCGCTCACAAAACACATTAGGTTTCAATATTATGTTATAATCGATAACAGTTACGCAACTTGAACTAGTGTTTCCTTCAATTGCTCGGTTTCAACTTCCCTCCTTTCATTAGGACCTGCAGACGAAGTTAGCCGTTGCAATGACCAAGTTAGGGCGTTGAGTTATGACTTTCCGATCTGTACTGAAGCACAGATTACTGAATAGTCCTAACACTGAAGTAGCTTTCATTGGAAATGCAACTTGAATAATAAGAGATTGTGACAATTAGAGTGCCTACAGCATACAGAATGACAAAGCGTTAGCGCTGAAATAATGTATCCTACTACTATTAATATTATAAATGCGAAAGTTTGTGAGGATGTTTGTAGTTCAATCACGCTATTGTAACTGAGCTTTGGTGGCACCAGCTGAAGAATAGGCCCCTGCATTACCCGTGGATTTCGTAAGAGGCGACTAAGCTAAAAAAGGTAAGATATGACCAGTAGCGTTCCCTATCAATAATATCTCTATCTGCGCTCGCCAAATGCCCAGCGTGGTGAGTATGGCAAAACGCTCTAACTGATTGTTTGGGTACAGGCCGTAGAAGGTCAGTCGCGCTTGAAATCTATGAGGGAGGCCTATGTTTAGCAGGACGTCTAATGGCTGAAATGATAATAAAGACGATGAACTGAGCTTTAAAAAAAAACATTCCTTTAGACGCGTTAATAAAAGAATCTTTACTAATTTGACATAACAAAGGTCTTCTATGACGAAAAATATGATTTAAAAACTCTTTATTTTTCAAATGCGTCTTAATAAAAAACTTTTGAGATGCTATTAAAATGATTGTAAGTATTCCCATAGTGTTATTACTATAAAATTTAATTATCACGACTAAATAATATCTACATAGTCAACATTATAACTATACTATGTGATTCTGTGGTAGGTACAAGTTCTCATTTGCATTCAATTTCTAAACATCAGTGAGACATCAAAACATGTGAAGGTAAATCAAGGGGATCTCTAGGTGCAATCAATCACTGGCGATGATCCGGCGTCACTCGCCTTGATGCGCCACATCATTAATCAAACTGAAACTATGCGAGGATGCCTGGCCCACTGGATGTGACTAGGTATTATTTTTATAAAAGGGTTAGCATCTTTACAGCAACTTCAATTCATAGCCGCGATTCATAAACCTTCATTACTAAACAGTTGTCGTCGCTAAACTAAAGACTCAGTCATACACAACTTATGTATCATCGCTTAAAGGACTAGCGGCTTTAAAAAGCTGTATGACAGAGTTATCAGGGCCAGTGTTACTAAGGTTTTTTTTTAGTCGGTTAATAGAGAAATAGTAAGATTTGTTAATCAATTATCTATATAATTTTAGCTATGATAACCTTTGTTAAGGAAACTAGCAGCGAGTTTTTCTCGATATTTAAAAAAGTAAATAGCTAAGGTGTAATGTTTCGGTCACACGTAGCTTTCAAAAGCTGCTCTGCAATTAAAAAGCTACGTGTGATTGACACGTTTTAAGCAAACGGTATCCACCGTCTTCTCTTACGTCACAATATTATTATGTCACTTCCAGGAACTATGGACCTTTTGAAATACATAGATATTTGATGACTGTAGCATGTTCAGAGTGCAAGATTCGTGTAAGCTCCAGACAAGCGATGAATGTCACAACACATTACGATGTAATTAACTTAATGACGTCATGGTTTCGATGTTATTTGTGGTAACATGAAATACTTACAGTATGTGTAAAATGAATTTTCACATCGAAAGTATTTGGTTTAAATTGATCACAGATAAGTTCAGTACCATTATCTTAGAACCAGAACTATATCAGGAAATCTTCAACACACTCTTCACACACACACGCACACACAAACACTAATACACTCATAAAATATATACAAATAACCTACTCATACCACAATTACCTACTGTCTTGTGTTATGTTAAAGTACGCCAATTTATATCGGGGCGCTCAAATGCAATCGAGCCTCGTACATATTTTATCCTCTTACATATAGTTTGTAGCAAGCAGTGAATGCGATGTCATTGTGCGGCGCGTTGCCAAATTGGCCTCTTTGTAATAGATCCGTTACACGCTCCTACTATCTATGAAGAAGCGGATCTCTAGTTGCTTTTTGGTACCGTTTTTCATGAAATTATTTAGTGTAAGATAGAGATCTCCGAGATCTCGGTTTGGGGCGAACCACTGGTATGCTATCAAAACATCTGTTAAAGCTAAATGATTTTAGTAATTATGCTGTATATCACGAAAGAATTTTCTTTCAGGAAACCAGAAACGGGAAATGGGAGATTGATTTGAATCTATATGAAAGAACGGAAAGAATATGTATGAAATTGTCTCAATTTCTGATATGGGCATACGGACGCTTGACCAGAGTAGTTGCCTGAAAGGTGATAGAATTTCCCCGGACGGACTCTACACAAAGAGCCTTCCTGCTCTTTTATAAGTTATATCGTTGACTTTAATTTTTTTTAATTTCTATTAGTATTTTTCGTTGTATCTTGAATTACAACCTATTTTTTGAATTATTTTATTATAGCAAGCAAGCAAGCAAAATATATATGTATCTCAATATATTTTGCTTGCTTTTCATGTTATTGCTTCTTTATTTTATTTTATTTATTTAAGGTACAAAAACAGTTAATAAACTAATACATGGCCAAAAACAAACTTATTAGTAAAAGTTAAATTAAATCTATTAACCCTAAAATTGTACACACTACTTATTGTACTTTCTTGGCATCCTCCCTGCCTCCGCGCATTTAGTTCACTGACCCAGTTTTGGTTATGGGGGCCCAGAAAAGGATGAATCAACGCAGTGTTTAGGGATTCTAACACGCAGTAAAGCTCCGAGCATAGCTGTCTCCATAGCCCGTCACAACTACTTAAGCCAACCTAACAACCAAATACAAAATTGGCTTGGCTAGATTCACGATTTATATTTGGGTGTGCGTAAAGCCAAGTAAAGCGCAGGTGTGGACCGACCTTTGGGAGCAATTCTGCCGGATTGAAAAAGAAAATGACGGTCAGCGGGCACTTTAGGTCGCCATGTAAACGTTCTCTCTTATGTTTTGACCAGTAGGGGCATTCCATGCATATTTGCACGCACGTGAACGTGACTTCGGTCATTCACGTGTTGCGCGTACTACAAAATATGATTTTAGAGTTTATTTTTCAAACACTTTTTTAAATCAGCTAACACGAGAAGTTTCATCGAGATGTTAGATAGAACAAATGTAATTCGATTTTTGCATTAAAAATCGAATGTTCTAACGTTAAATAGTGGATCAAAAAGTATTGCTCATTAGGTACGTGCTTGTTCTTTTATTACCCTTTCGGCTACAGACTTTTTGACATAACGAATACCTACGAGTACAATGTAATGTCTCTTTAACTCAACTGTTTCAAGGAATAAAAATGAAATTTATTCAGTAATAGTAACGAAAAAACATACCATAAACTACAACAAAACTAATATCTGCTAGGTGCCTAGTACATTACGTAAGTAATGATAGTTTGCCACTATGCTTAAAACTATTTAGACGCCATAACAAGCATAGAACCGAAACTGGGGTGTAATCTGACCTAACGAGCTGTAGCTAATGCCCGTGCTAACGAAGCCACTATAACTATGCATTCATTAGGAATATCAGTTACTGCCTTGGAGGAAAAAACCTCAGGACTCGTAAAGTTTGAAAATTGTATGAAAACATCAACTTTTGCGGGGCGAGGCGAGTCACGAAACTACTAGTGCTGGATACCGTCGTTATAGTTATCGATGGGAAGTGAATGAATGAACGAATGACGGAAAATGCTATGTTTGAATATCACATATATCTAATTGAATTCGATACTCATCATCAGCCTGATCAAGTCCACTGCTGAACATAGGCCTCCCCCAAAGAGTGCCACGACGAACGGTCTTGAGCATTGTCCATCCACCGACTTCCCTCACAATGTCGTCGGTCCATCGGGTGGGGGGCCTTCCAACACTGCGTCGTCCGGTTTGTGGTCGCCACTCGAGAACCTTTGTTCCCCAACGGTTATCGGTTCTGCGAGCTATATGGCCGGCCCACCGCCACTTCAACCTGCTAATTCTGAAAGCTATATCGGTGACCTTGGTTCTTCTACGGACTTCCTCATTTCGGATTCTATCACGCAGCGAAACTCCGAGCATAGCTCTCTCCATAGCCCGTGGGGTGACTTTGAGCTTGTGTATGAGGCCAATAGTTAGCGACCAAGTCTCAGTGCCATATGTCATCACTGAATCACTGGATCACTGAGTCTGAATTCTGAATTCGATACTAACACAAAAAATGGAAGGTTAAATATTTATTCATCAATAGCACAGGTGTGGTTTTCGTTAAATAAAATTGCTTTTCATTCGAGTAACACACACTCGAGCATTCGAGTAACTCTGTCAGGGCAAAATTGTGCTTGCTGGATAAAAGTTCATACTGTGTGGAAATATACCCTTAAGGCGAGAAGTGCAGAATTACATGTCCTGTGGTTTTTTCGTCCAAGGTTACTACCCCTGGCACCATCTCCTGACGCCACCGAGTCGTAGCGAGTAGGTAGCAATTCCTTCGCATTTCATCTCTATCTACGAAAAAAATGCATAATTGCAAAACACGGTTGTAATGGAAATGACTGAAACTGCAGTGATACCTACACTAATCTTTATGATTTGGTATAAAATAATTAAAAATATTGTCAGTCAATCAATAGACGTTAATAGACTATTTTTTTTTTCTTTTAACTTTATGCGCTTTTCTAGCGTTTCTTGTTAGATTATTTTTTTCTTTCAAATAATTAATTGGTTATAAGGAATTGTAGTCAATTTAATCGTAAAACAATGTTCAAAGGCGTTACAAAGTTGAGAATGACGTTAAATGGTTATCGTTGCCTTAATTACATTCAAAGAAAGTGTGACGAGTTATTCCCGTAATCGCCTAACAACCTTATTGATTTTTGGGATTTTTTTCGGTATAAAGTTATTCTAGGGTATAATAAACAACAACTAGGGTAACAGTATAAAAAATAATGAAAAAGTATTTAAACGGGTTTTTTGTGACTATCTGACGTTTACGACCGATTCGCAGTTGATTTGATAGGTCTAGCAAGTAGCTAAAACGGGAACAGAGTAGAAAAGTTTTGAAATAACAATTCTACAAATCAAACTGTAACCAAAACTTTCTTTGCTAACCGGTATCGAAATTTCGTATGAAAATTCTGTTTTTCACCTCTGATGTATTCTAACTTTGTGTTTTCTTCAAAGGTTCAAATGATATTGGCTCATGATTTATCAACTTTATGAGCTGCAAAATATTTTTGTAGATGTTGAATCTTAATTCTAAAATTTTATGAACTATTGCTATTACCATTTCATCATTTCATTCAGCATTTTTGCAAAATCGTCATGAATTATTTTGCAAAAACGCTGAAACACCTTATTTGTTTATTTCTTACCAAAAGCCTAAATATAAATTTTCAGATCTCTGACTTGAGGAATTAATAACTACAGCATTACAGTAATGAGTATCTAGCCATTTAACTCAACTCATATTTTTAGAAGGAGGACGTCCATTGCTGCTTTTAAGAGTAGGCCTCCCCTACATTTCCAGAGCGACCAACCTTGTGCGGCGTGCACCGTGCCCAGCTCGTCTTTCCATCTAGTGGGCGGGGTCCTGCGCTGCTCTTTCCAGTGCGTGGTCTTAGCTATGAGTCTTTCTGCCCCAACGGCACTTCTCGTTAATAAGTTAGGTATATAAAACCTTTTGAAATCAATTTGAATGAATGATTATCGTCACTCGCAGTCTTCAGTGTTAACAAAAACCACTAGTTCGTAATCTATGGCTTTGAAAATGCCAAGTTGATTTCGGCTCAAATATTCCAAGCTGAACGACAAACATTCCAAGTGGTTAGGTGTAAGGTATAATCAACGGAAACAAGGAGTCGACTTAAGTAAGATTAATTAAACCAATAGAGCATCAATCATTGGCCCAGGATTCGGGTAATCTCGAGTTCACTTTAGAGGTTATTTAGTTGTAGGCTCGATATCTCGTACGCACTGGTGTTGCACCGCTGCGTTAAAATTAAACTATGGATGAAATAAATGACAGGACCAGCAGTGGAACAAGCTTTGATAAACCATGTCTGTGTTTGCATCAGGCTGCGGATGATGATGATGTCAAATACATTATTCTGACCTCACACCACGATTTCTGTCGTTCATCAATCAATAACGAAAACCATTGCGCAAAAACGCATAGACCCGAAATAAATATTCTATTGCAACTCAATCAGCTAGCTGAGACGCAAAAGGTACAGGTTGTTTGTTCAATTGTTTACCGTGCTTTGCAGATATTTGAGCCGAGTGAGTCTGCGTGATAATTATTGGGTTGGCGAGTTGTAGTGCAATGATTCTAGTTGCTTCCACTCAGTATTGGTGAAACAGAGAATCTAGTGAGAGGTCAGAAGTTTGTATTGATATCATCAATTATCTTTGAACATACATCTTGCACTGATAATAGAACCTCTACGTTGTACCTTTCGCGTCTCAGCGACTCACGCCGTCAACATTAAACTTGTTAAGCATGAAAACATTGACGAACAAAGGCTGGCAGTTCAAACGATATATTCATATCAAAAAATTACTTAATGTGTTTTAGCTAAGGAAAAAAAATAAAAGCAGTAGGTAACTTTCTGCCGCGTCATAATTCACCAGTGCGTAGCAAAGTTAATCAAGAGCGGAATTCGATTTTGCGACCGCGCAGCTAACGCACATTTACGACTAAAAGTTCTGTAACATGTTAGAAGCTAAATATAGTTTTTTTTTATATTAACAGTTCTTTCCAAAACAGCTTTCATAAAAACTTTTTTGAAACAGAGATCCGTTTGATGAATTTTGAAGTAGAGATTTTTTTAGATTCAAATGTTCCCATCGTACTGGCTAAACGGCCATTTGGGAATACCTGGAATATGATGAAAATAGTAGCTCATAATTTTATATTCAAATAAACGAGGAAAAATATCAAAGCGGTTTGTAATCGGTTCAAAAAGCCCTATACTAAATTGTTTCTTGCAATTACAACTACATGACGTGTCATGTTCCCAAAGGATACCTAAGGACCTAACTTAGTCAAACTAACTTACTCAGAGAGTCTCCACTGTGCATTGACCAACATGCGCTTGGTCAATTTATTATTAAATTATTTCATCGTAACGCCTTTCAGACAGCAAAGGCTTAATAAAATGTTTGTCCGCCGGCGACGAGAATTTAATTGAGTTTTATTGCTTCGAGACTCTATAGAGCTTTGTTTCCGTAAAACAAGAAGTAAGACAGGCTTTGAATGATGTAATTGCTAGGTTTGGTAATAAATTTCTTCCTTGCAAACTACGGGTGACCTATATATTATAGGTAATCAAGTAGAATTGAAAAAAAAGTACATCCCAGGGATCCTACGGATTGAAAGTTAACTTTTATCTAAACTTATGGTTCCCGTTGGCCCCGATAGATCTTGCGATTTCTGATAAAAGTTGGTGTTTCGTCCAGCGTAGTTTTTTTCTATCGTGATGATATAAAAATTACGCTAGTATCGCGTGATCTCAGAATCTCAGATATAAGCAAAGACGTGGAGGTAGATAGATCCTTGAAAACCTTATGACATTTTCAAATAAAAAAAAAACTTGACTGTTTGCAGAATCTTTGCTAGTTGCCAACTACAGTGACGGAGTAGAGGTACCTGTGTAGAAAATCACAAACGTTAGATGCACATCGTTTCGATATCATTTTCTACATCGATAACTCGATGTAGAAAATGATATCGATTCACGATGTAGAATACGATGTCATTTCAGTTGCAGTTACAAATATTTGCGATTTTCAGCGAAGCCAGATAGCCTTTTCGGACGAGTCGGACAATACCAAAATAGAATTCAATTTCAAATATTCTAGAGAAATACATTCTCATATCCAGTTAAGGTCTACAGGGATATTTTTAAAATGAGCCAGCGCTTGAAACATTTTGTTCAAAATCGTTATAAAATGAAAAAATAGCTAGCCTTAATGACATCATCCGCCGGGCTCTTACCAGCATTAACGTCCCAGCCATTCTCGAACCGAATGGTCTGCTACGTGATGATGGTAAGCGGCCGGACGGTATGACTTTGGTCCCTTGGGAGAAGGGTAGGCCTATGGTGTGGGACGCTACTTGTGTTGATACACTAGCGCGCACACATCTTCCGGGGACATCAGTTAGGGCGGGTGCGGCGGCAGATTCGGCCGAGGATCTCAAAAGGCGCAAATATGTTAGTCTTGATAGGGCTTACATATTTGAGCCTTTTGGGGTTGAGACCCTGGGTCCGTGGGGAAACGGGGCCCTCCGGGTTTTCAAAAAGATATCAGGACGTCTGATCGAAGCGACGCGTGACCCGAGAGCTGGCTCTTATTTGGCCCAGCGCATTAGCATTGCCATCCAGCGTGGCAATTCCGCCAGCGTCTTGGGGACGCTTCCGACTGGTAGTGATCTGGATCAGTTGAGCTATCTATAGATCGTTTGTAACGGTCTTTAGATGGCTCAACTGTTTCTTGTGTATTTTGTAAATATTAACTTGTATTAGTTTTAAGTTTCTTTAAATGAAAAAATAAATACAGCCAAACTGAAAATGTAACATAACTTCAACCGAAACATGTCTCCATCATAAAATGTTTCCAGTCTTATGAAGAATGTCACATGACATTCTTCCCTCCGCATGACATGGCTAAACCACGCTAACTGGGTAGGTACTTATCCTATTCTACTTCCTACTAAATAATAAATAAATGCGAAAGTTTGTGAGGATGTTTGGATGTTTGTTGTTCAATCACGCTGTAAGGGCTCGACCGAATTCGTTGAAACTTGGAAAAGATAAAGTTTTACCTAGAATAGCATAAAGGCTACTTTTTATGTAGGTACCATGCGAGCCAAGCCGCGATCGGAAGCTAGAGTTAAATAAAAATGTCGGTTAGCAGACTAGCGGTAACGAAACGTCCCGCAATATTTATTAAAATGCTTCAAATTCACATCAGGTCGAGAAATTCGAATAGGTTTTCGGCTTATAAAGGGCCAACATTAAATCAATTGTTTGGAAAATTGGCAGGTTTGAAACTGACAGCTTCGCCCAACTAAATTGTGCTGATAATTGAAAATGGCCTATGTTATGTACAGTCGCCTGCACTGAGATGTATTGTATACATAATTTTCAAAATTATGCCACAATACAGTTAACGATGGTAAATACACGGTTAAATAAAAAATGCCACAAGTTGATGGTTAGGTACAAAATTGTCTAGTTTTTGCTGTGTACATCTTTATTTTTAGTATCATAATCATTTTCTAAATTGTGAAATGTATACATCTTATTGCAGGCGACTGTACAGTCGCCATCAGAAGCAACAAACCTAGTGCATAACACTGACTATCTGCGTATTGCGGCACGTAACTCTGACGTGTGCTGAGTGGTGTAGGTTTGAAACCCTCAACACAGGGAATCCATTTTGTATATTTAACGATATGGGCGTTTATTTATTTTATTACAAAACGTGCGGCTAAATTCAGTTTTTCAGACAAACAAATTAAAACAACTTTCCCGATAGGATTATGTTTTGTGAACAATTAATAATAATTGGTCAAGGACAAATGATGTAAAAGTCGTTTTAGGGTTCCGTTACTACAAGGTATAACGTATGGTAAAACCATTGTCCTGTGGAAATAAAAACTCAATTAGGGAAACATAGGAAATTTAATTTAAGTATGGAGATACCTACGTACATACCTAATCTAATAATAAACTACCTACAAATAAATATTTAGGCACGCAAATACTGTACCTAGTGCCTAGCGGGGTTCATGTTAAGGAAAATTTATTTTTAACACCATATTACATCAGTAGCGCGAAACAATTCTATTCTATCCTACTTCCTGCTATAATAATATTAAATATAATATTAATATTAATATATATATATATATTATAAATGCGAAAGTTTAGTACCACGCGAGCAAAGCCGCGGACGGAAGCTAGTAAAGAATATACTATGAATAAGAATTTAGTTCAGCTACTAAAAATTAAAAAATATTTCTTATTTTCGGACTGTTAAGGGTACTTCAATTGGCGACTGTAGAGTGTAGGTACTGTTAAATTTATGCATAATATAAGGGTAACATGGGTCTCGGCTGCCTAGACGGCGATATTGAAAATAGCCGACCGACATCGACCTTACGGTTGGATTCTAATGAACTTTAATTTTAATTATTACTTAGCCCAGTGAGCACTCAAATGAAGTATTAAATCATCATCATCATTTAGCCGTATTACGTCCACTACTAAACATAGGCATTCCCTATAGATCTACAGCGCGATCTTGTACGGCCTGCACTTAAACAATCATTTGGTTGGCTTTGCATACTCGCCACGCTGGGCATGAGGGTTGGCGAGCGCAGATAAAGCTATTGTTGGTACGCTGCTGCCCATCCCCCTTTTTTTTTTCCTCAGTCACCCCTTACTACATCCACGGGTAGTAATGGAGGGGTCTATTCTTCAGCCGGGGCCACCACGTATCCAAGTATTGAGTAGAACGTTTAAATACATGCCGCTTTTGCTATTTGGATCCAACTACAGAGGAATGGATTATGAATCCCACTGTTGGCCTATGACCGTTGGCAAAATAATAAGTGTAGTGAAAGGATTTAATTCCATAATTTAATTTTGCATCACGCTTTGTGTATCACTAGTTTAAATTAAACATCTTTGACAACCCCGATCAGCATACCGATATAATTCTTCAAGAGCAATGTTCTGCACATTGTTCCCGATATTTATCAGACGTGCCGACATAGAGATTAAGTAGTTTTTCTATTATTATAACTACTACTCCAGTGAAGCGTCGTCATCCGTAATTTACTGTTACAAAATCCAAGGGATGACAAAATCGTAAACGTCTTACATAAAATCACAAAGCAAATGCCTAACAGTATAAACACTTATTCTTCACCGCTCTAATTTTAAGATTCCAGCCACAATATAATATTTATTTAGGTTTAACAATAATTCAGTTTAATTAAGGTACGCGTTGATTAGCCCGCAACGGCCGTACCACACACACGAAACGCATGGAATTTGTTTTTTTGTTGCTGGCTAAGTATGCCTGAGTAAGCGCCCAATGCACACACTAGACGCCAGGTGAGACCGCGCCCTTATGCCTATCAATGATTCAGTAGGTTTGGCCTGTAGGTTTTAATTTATCTTGTATATAATAAAATGGTATATATATACATATAATGCGAAGACTTCCAGACCCAACACTCACATTGACAAAACCTTCAAAAATTTCCTAACTGCTTGCAATGTATTCTGTCATCAAATAAAGGGGTATGGCATAACCATAAAATAGCAGTAACATTCACGTTATATCTAAGTTTATGAGCCTAAACGTAGGTGCTCCCACCCATTAACGGCTCATAAATCATTTAAGATTAGAAACTGTTTGACTTTTAAGTTTAACTTACATTTTGTAATAATCATATAGCATTACTCGCCCAGATCTTCGCTCACGTGGTATTTAATTATTGCGGCTCTACTCTTGTGTTTAGGGATGTGATGCAACGGAGAAAAATTGCATGGAACTGCATGCAATAGAATCGGTCTGAGTCAGGTGCTCTACCTATGTCTCTCCAACTATGAAATAAAAATTATTTAAGGAAAACCAATGTACAATCTGTATTTTATGACGTTTTTTGAGAAATAAATATCTTATTTTATCTTATAGCAACCCATTTAAATAAATCATTACATTTATAATTTCATCATAATCTAATTATGATACAATGATCTGTCATACAACTTCTGACTGATTTCCAATTTCGTAGACGCGTAGAACTGTAGACTTTCGTAGCACCGTAGCATTGGAAAATAGCCTCGTAGCAGCGCAGGCTTCCGTAGATTTAAAGGTTGTACTGTGTATATAAATCTAGTCATATTATAAATGCAAGAACCTCCACTTGCATGTTCATCATCATCATTAATGCAGGCTGGAATCACACAATTGGTATATGCCTGATTTGCCTTTTGCCCGTCTCCTCGGTCTAGTGGTCACTTAACCAGGTTTTCCTGGCGCCTCTTTCGACACGAGCATACAATTTATCACATACATACATAAATTCAGACCTGTTTCCAAGAGGGGTACTTGCTACGATCCTGACATACAAGGGGTCTTTTCTTCTTTCATTCTGATCACATTCGTCATGTACGCTCGTAGGTAAAGGGTACTTTTGACCTAACCTTTTCCCAAACATTCGTTGATTTAATTGAAAATAAAATTCATTATATCTAAAAAAATCACGGTGGTTTGAAAAATCATTTGATACTCGTCTCAAAAACTTTTCTAAACTTCTTCCATCACGTTCACAACAATCATTACCTGAAGTTAACTTTTTGTATTTTCTATTTATCAAAGTCACAGTTAAAACCAAATTACACACAGCTATACACTACTACTATACATATATTATACAAACTCAATCAACCACTATCAGGCACACAGGGAGGTAGCCCCTTCATCACCCAGACTCTTAAGCGACTTTTGAAGGGAACCCCCTGAAATATATAACACACTATACACACACACATACTAACACTGTAATTTAACGGTGTAGAATTGACATAGCTTCCCTCACCATGTTTTCATTTACTCGCCATTTTTTAAAAGGCAATTTCTTCAGATCCATTATTACATCAGACATTTCCAAATTACCCAATAACATACTTCCCGGGTAACCTACTCTAAAGTACTCAATAACGAAAGTTATATTACTTTTGTTCGATTTCATCCCAATTTCTGATTAGCTATGACTCCACCCGATCGCTTAATCGGCTCTGAATTTGAATGCGATTATTCGTTACCCCTGAATTCAAATGGGAATGTCTGGGAAGTTTGTTCTGCTGAAATAATAGAAATGTTGCTCACTCTTCCCTTCTGAGAACAAAGAGTTATAGTCAGCCGAAGAGCGAACCTTCTTACTACATCACTATGAACATAGATTCTATGTCTTTTTCCATGCAACAACACGTTCTATCACACAAATATTGCCCTTACAACATGCGCTTGGACGATTAAGCACTGGACAACAGAAAACTAGCTTTCGGCTAATCATTTCTTGCACTGCTATCCTACTAACATTATAAATGCGAATGTTTGTGAGGATGTTTGGATGTTTGTGGTTCAATCACGGCTAAACGGCCGAACGAATTTAGATGAAATTTGTTACAGAGATAGATAATAGTCTGGAATAGCATATAGGCTACTTTTTATGTTGGTACCACGCGAGCGAAGCCGCGGCTGGAAGCTAGTATCTTAATAAATGTCATGGACAAACATTTTATTTTTTCAAAACGTACGATTATTACGCATATGGCTGGACCATTCACTTTTGTTTTCGATTTGGCGGTGACTATGTTGACAATCACAATCTTGCGACATTCATAGGGCCACCAAGGTCTTATATATGAATGGATAGGTTGACTGGCCTCATAGCTCAGTTGGTAGTAGCTCTGCCTTCTGCGCTAGAGGTCGTGGGTTCGATTCCCGCACTGGACAAACATTTGTGACTAACACAGATGTTTGTTCTGTCCTGGGTGTTAAATATATATCTATTATGTATATCAGTTTCTGGCACCCAAAAGTACAGGCTATGCCTAGTTTGGGATCAGTTGACCGTGTGTGATATGTCCGGAATATTTATTTATTTATTATTTATAGATTACGCTAGTAACATTTACTTCTGAGTACCTATCGACCTCGTCTGGAGAACTCCGGGTGGCGTTAGACTATTGTGATGTCTTATGGCATCCCCATAACATTGTAAGTTTTTTAAATCTATTAGCAGACATGCTGAAGAAGTTGGTAATGTAAGTATATACACGTCCCTATAGTAAAAGATGCACATGTATCAATCGATCTGCTAAGTGGTTTCGTAATTCGACAGCTGAAGGACACCTACAAGTCTCCAGTCGTATTCCCTCTCAGCCACAAATACGTACAAAGCATCGTCACGTAGGAACCGATCGTAAACTCTTAATAAAGAGTCCATTGCACGTCCCCTGAATATCTGTGAAAGCTTTTCCAGTCCACACCATTTTCTACCGTTAGTATCTGTCAGGTTCTAGCTTATGGTACACCATCATCTTTTATGCGATATTAAGCCTTAAGGCAACGTGATAACGCCCGTTTTCGCTGATAGTTATGTTGTTTGAACGAACACGTGCTAATGAGGTCCGTGTAGCTTCTCTCAAAAATGTAACTTAGTTGGTTTTTCGTCTTTGTTACCGCAATAATCTGGGTAAAGCTTGGGTGCTCAATATTGTTTATGCTAGTATTTATTTGTTTGCCTTGTTTTTTGTGAAGATATATTTTATTTTATAGCAACCAAGAAAGCCTTTGGTACCTATATAGGTACACCTCTATGATTTCACTATTCCTATAGGAAGTAAAATAATTCTATATCATCAGATGTTAAGAAAGTTTGATGTTAGTGTGAATTTGCATAGTGTTCAATAGTGTTCAAGCAATGTGAGTATAACTGGTGCTAAAGGCACAGTCAACAAAACTTTAAAATTTCCTTCACGCAACCTAACGGCTCGCCTGAGAACACTATAGGGAAGTGTCGTGGTTTCGTAATAGGATTACACTGTGTACAGGCCGAGTTACTAATAGTTTACAGGAAATTAGAAGTAATTCCTTTTGTTTTCTTAACTACTTGGTTGGGGAAGTGGCAGAAACCTGTTTGGAGGAAAACTCCAAAGCCGTCGAAAAGATTTTTAGAGTTCCGTACCTCAACAGGAAAAAAACGGAACCCTTATAGGATCAGTTTGTTGGCCTTCTGTCTGTCTGTCTATGAAGACCGTTTTCAGGAACGGTACCTAATTTATTAACTTGAAAATTGTAACAATGTTCAGTGATCTTTGGTATAATAAACGTTAGTACCGTAAAAAATCAAGCTCAATGGAAATAAACGGAAATTTCAAAATTAAAAACCTCTAAGGCACTTCTAGTAACCGCACAGTTCTAAAATTTAGAATGCTATGTGACACAAGAAACGGAACAGTATTTTTTTTATTTGCTTTAAATAACATCCAACAGCCACTTAAGACATAGTCCTGATCCCACAGTCCCTGTTTCGTGGGTATCAGAAACTACGAGTACCTACCATGGTACCACAGCATATATTTTCAGATCATGCAAACATTTTTCCCGCAGCGGGAATCAAAACCCACCCCCCTTGCGTCTCAGACGGGAACTTGCCCGCTACGCCACCGCTACGTCATTTCTATGCTACCAATGCAATTTGAAGCGTAGGTTATATTTGACAGAACATTTATTTGTTTTATTGACTGTTCGGAACTATTCTCCAAAATGCTTCGTTTTTATGTCCCAAACACTCGAACTAGACACACTCCTCTGTTTGCCATCAAGCACACAAGCACAAATTATGCCCAACATTCACTCGTCAGTCGGTTGCACCGGACCTATAACAAAAGGTTCAAGTCCTCGGATATTTTCCATTGTGGTAAATTGACATTTAAACGCGAAGTTTTAAAGATGCTTGATGAGGACTAATTGAGTGATCATTGAACACTCTTAAGTCTTCATTAGGTTGAAACAACCCAACGTGTAACTGTTTGTAAAGTCTATTGCTATATTCATATTCACATCCATTACACACATGCACATTCAAGCACCACACTAACACACTCACCCTCTCGAAGACACACTTATTCACACACAATCATACACCACATATATACACGCATATACACATGAACACACACATACATATATATATAATATTAGTTTTGTGTCAAATCAGTGACGGTCGTAATTAATAAATGTATTAGCTAAAAAAATTAAATCCTTTATTGGCTTTAAGTAAAGTGAATTAGTTAAGTTGTACCATATTATCTAAGAGCTGTGGATTTTGTTTCATTAATAAAATAAAATAAAATAAAATTTATTTTTACGTCTTCCCATTAGTTAGAGATACAGAAGAAAATCACACCGACATAAAAACCGAAACCATTTTGTGATTCCATTTCACCGAACACCCAAAGCAACTTTATAGTTGTATCAAAACTATTTTGCTCAGAATATTGGATCCCTGTATACATTATGCAAAGTGCGAACCTCCATCCGCTTATAATGCTATATTTCTTTTCACACGAAACTACTTTGCTTAGTTAGCTGATACTTTAAAAGCTCTCTTTGGAGATAATAATATTTAAATACAATTACCTTCAATAAACTCGGTAGATAAAACCCTTTACTTACTTTAGATGATACTACACTGATAGTATAATCTTTTGTTAATATAGATGCTTTAAAATAAAGCTTTTATCAAAAATGATTGATTAAAAAATCTATAAAATGAAATAAGAATGCATTTAATAAATATTTTCTTTCTAGTACCTTTTGTTATACTATCCAACTCAAATGCAAGTATAAATAAAATTTAAAAGGTAGGGTAGATTATTTAAAGTAGGTACAGTCAACCAGTTTAATTTGTAGGCCACTGTAGAACCTTTTCATACTAAATCTACGAAGCAACACGGCATCGCTATAATGTATCTGCTAGATCTAGTGGCAACTATTAAAGAATTAATACGAGTCAGAGGATAATCAGCTTTCCGATTTTTTCATCTATATGAGTTACCTGAAACAGCTGAATAGTTGAGTTTAAACCAATTTGACCAAACAGCTGTTATTTTTAATAACATTTTTTTTAGGAGGCAGAATAATGTGAATTAGCCCCTTTCGTTATAGCATACATTATTATGAATCACCTTGTACGACCTACAAATCAAACTTGTTGACTGTACGTCGTACGACATGTCTCGGTGAAGTTGAGATCGACACGTGACGTCGATGTTGGCAAAGTTTTAAAAACTTTTCGTATGTCTTACGAGTTTGAGCTGCGTGCTTGCGTGTTGAGAATTAAAACTAAAGCACGTCTATCAGGGCTTTTCTTAAAAAGTAGGTAATGAAGTACACGACCAAAGGCTAGTACACACCTCAAACCACTATAGATAAACAATCCTTAGTAAACTAGTGATTCGCCCCGAACTGACATCTCCCGATGACTGGTAAAGGTTGGTGCTTCGAGGATCGTTGGGGCACAATTAAGATTAACTTTGAAAATCGCGACTTTAGTATGTTCTAACTAAATAACCAAAACGAAAGATGATAGTTTTAATGATTTTCAAACAATCATTAAAACTATCATCATTTCAGCCGTTTGACGTTCACTGCTGAACATGGCCTCCCCCACAGACAGAGCAAATTCCTTATCATGTGGGGGGTTTTGCCCATACTCACCACGCTGGGCATGCGGGTTGGCGAGCGCAGTTAGAGCTATCGTTGTTAAAAATGAGGGACGCTGCTGCCCATCCCCTAGCTTTTTTCCCTTTGTCGCCTCTTACGATATCCGCGGGTAGAGATAAGAAGGGGCCTATTCTTCAGCCGGGGCCATCACGGCCATTAAAACAATACCAAATGTGAATTTACGTTATATTGGTGTGTAAATAATATTACTATTTTCGTTGGATGCCAAAAACCATATGTCCTAGAATAAAAATAAATATTGTTATGGAATGTATGAACAAAGTTCTTTTCATATGACACCACACTTAATGTAGGTATGTGTATTACTTTATTTTTTAACTTCTTCTGGACCCCTTTATCTAAGCAAGCCATTCGCCGATTTAACTCGTATTCAGACCAGCAAATCTTGATACCTGTTGAACTACTAAATTCTACGCAGATGGGATTGGCGGTTCGAAATGCTCTAGCAAATAAACATACAACGATACAACTCCGATTTGACCAAGTTGTTTGAGAGAACTTCACTATCTTCACTCGCTCGATCAACTAATGATAGGAAAACAGCCCCATAGCACTTATTTTTTAATTAAAACACAATTGAACCACGAACAAAACGCGTCGTATTAAAACGTACTAGAACCCTCGGCCTCGGCTCAGTTGTTGAATTTATTTTAGTACAGTACATTCCTTGTTTAGCATCTCTTCCACGAAAAATTGCGAAGTACAGTGTGTCCCACGGTCATGTTAGATGGAGCATAAGTTAGATGTTTAATTTAAGATACTGTTTTATTGATAAGGAATTGATCATTATGATTTAACCCTTTCGATCGGTATCATAAAAATACAGATTTATTTTAGGCGACTTAAACAAGAGACTATTTTATGTCTTTGAATGCAGTATTACTTTTTTGAGAGCACTGGTGGATTGGTAGTAGATGCTCCGCCTTCCAATCCAAAGGTCGTTGGTTCGAATTCCGGTCATTCGGGAAACAAATTTATTATTATTTAAAAGGAGCCATAAGAGGCGCACTTTAATCCTTTCACTGTACTGATTCTTTCAACGACAGTTATAAACCCTTTTCAGGGCCCCTATACCTCAACCGGGTCGCTGATCTAATTCATGATGACCAAGAAAGAATTAGTGACTCAACAAGGAAGCAACTTACTTTAAAAAATAAAGGAAAGTCTTGATTAAGTAAATTTAATATTTAAAGTACTTATCCTCCGTGTAGCAGCGGTGGGACACACTGTATAAAGTAGTTACAAAAAGCTAAGGAATCCCTGAAGGAAGCATTAGTTTTCCTTTCTAGAAATCGATTCAAAAATCCGGTCCATTTGGCCCCTTTCCATGTCGTTAAGGGTTAGTGATTTATTGTTATAGGATCCATTTGTTTTTATACTATGAATGTAAATCCGAAAGAGATAGGGTAGAAATGTAGCGCATCTTAATATTCTCCTTGATTTTTGAGGATTATCTTTGCGGATTGAATTTGTCACTAACCACTAATGTAAATTCGACAAATAAAGCTTATGCTGATTATCAGTTCAGTTAGACAACAAGGCCGCAGTACTTATTATTATAAAAATTGCTGTATTTAATTAATTTTTTGAAGTTTGCCCTTACATGTAGTTCCGCTCACTACAATTAAATACATTTATCTAAAGCGCCATGATTTATAAAAACTGCATAACCGCATGAAGAACTGAATGAGGAAATGAGGAAATTTGACTTGTAAAAATGTATACGAAAAAAGACTTTCAAGGTAATCAACTGACTGTAGAGTTAATACAAATAAATCCACAACACAACATTCTGGAAATTAGTGAAAGAAACTAAAGAAACGATAAGATCCCACTCAAAAAATCTGCTTATCTACACCTAACCGGCTGATTGTAGATAAACACATAGGAAAAAAGGAAAAAGTTCCACAGCACTTTGGTAACCTAAGAAGAATCTAGTAGTATCCCTTGTGAATACCAACAGGTACGAACCATAAAGTTAATATAGGTTCCTCCAACAAATTAGTATTAGGCCTCATTTGCTATTCAAGACAGCAACGTAAATTTATGCTCTCACAAACTGATAGGCCATGAATTTTAAAATATTCCTACGATGCGTTTTGAACTTTCTAAGGGGTCGTTTGTTCCCTTTTGTTGAGATACCATTTAAGTGGCGATCAATCTTTAAATTGTAGCATACCAAAGGAGGACAAACCAATCAACCAACAAATAAATACAATTTTGCATTAATCATATTTATTAAATACTCATCATAAAAGGTGTGTCAACTGTTTTTTTTATTCATTCATCATCATCATCATCATCATCAGCCTGATGAAGTCCACTGCTGAACATAGGCCTCCCCCAAAGAGTTCCATGACGAACGGTCTTGAGCCTTTTCCATCCACCGACTTCCCGCAACCTTAACAATGTCGTCGGTCCATCGGGTGGGGGGCCTTCCAACACTGCGTCGTCCGGTTCGTGGTCGCCACTCGAGAACCTTTGTTCCCCAACGGTTGTCGGTTCTGCGAGCTATATGGCCGGCCCACTGCCACTTCAACCTGCTAATTCTGAAAGCTATGTCGGTAACCTTGGTTCTTCTACGGATTTCCAAATTTCGGATTTTATCACGCAGTGAAACTCCGAGCATAGCTCTCTCCATAGCCCGTTGGGCGACTTTGAGCTTGTGTATAAGGCCAATAGTTAGTGACCAAGTCTCAGTGCCATATGTCATCACTGGCAACACGCACTGATTGTAGACTTTCGTCTTGAGGCTCTGCGGTATCTGCGACGAGAAGATATGACGAAGTTTCCCAAACGCTGCCCATCCGAGTTGGATTCGTCGGTTGACCTCTTTGTCGAAGTTGGACCTACCTAGTTGAATCGTCTGACCCAAATAGACATAGTGGTCTACAACTTGAATGGTATCGATCCCAACATTTACCGGCATAGGTGCGACATGAGCATTGGACATGATATTTGTCTTGCTCATGTTCATTTTAAGACCTACCTGTTGGGAGACGGTACTGAGGTCTCTGAGCATAGCGCCAAGGTCCTCCAGCGATTCTGCCATTATGACTATATCATCGGCGAATCGAAGGCGAATTTTTTTATTAGCAATACATAAATAATTTTGATTTGAATGTGTTGGCCAAAACTTCAGATTTACCTATTGTCATGATCAGAAATGATAATTCTCTGACTCGTATAAAACATAGAATAGAATAGAAAAACGTAGGTATATTTTGTTACCAACACAATCAGATCGTATTTATGTATATGACAGATCTAGTGGCAGATCCAGCGATGACGCGTTGCACAACTCCCGTAGATAAAAGGTTCTACAGTGGCCTACAAATCAAACTGGTTGACTGTACCTTCAGTATTCGGGAGTTGTCCTTAATACTGTAATAAAAAAAACAAGGCATCACGTTCCAACAAATAAAAGGCAATATTTGAGATAATTTATTTAAAAAAAAACAATATAAATTACACCAAGCTTTATTAGAATAAGTATATGTATGTACGGTAAATCACAGATGATAGAACAGTGCAGTTTGATATGCATGATCAATATAATTTAAATTAATTTAATGTATATTAAGATAGTGCAAAAGTTTACAATGTGATGCTTAGATTAAATTTTATAATATCTTTTATGTACTATCGAGGAAACGAATTGTGGACCCTTTTGACTATACACCAAACTTTTCCGTATAGAAGCAGTATTAATTCAATTTGCGTTTCGGGTCACAAGGTTAATTTGGATTATTTACATGGCAACTATTTTTATTCTGTGATATTGCTATCAATTCGCACAAAAAGTGATGGTAGACATCCTCTTAGATATCCAGGCCATCAGATCCTTGAAGATATCAATAAGTAGTAATCAGTGGCATGTCCAAACATTTGACACAAAAGATGACCATATTTTGCAGTAGTGAGTATTTCAAACAGGGCGCAAGCTCATTGCCGCTTTTAAGAATATTTACTGGTAACGTAACGTAAACTCCTCATGATGTTTTCCTTCATCGCTTTAAGCACGTGAAAAATACCTAGACTTTGTACATATTGAGGTAACTTTTTAAATATTTTTTTACTTCAACTCTTTTATTCTCGCATTATCGGTACTTGTGGTGGCCCAATTAGCTGACGATCACATTTTGAAAGTACTTAAATATTTTAAAAGGTATCGTTTACAAATTTTAATTTAACCTTTGGGACAGCTAGGAAGTCAATTTAAACTTTCATGATTGCCAGTTACTGTTTTATGTTTGTTTATAAAAGTAATGTTGCCATTTCACCGTATTCAAAATGAATAGTTAAATGAGTTAAAAGCCATCGAAAAAGTCATTATACAAAACTATCATCCATACTGTTTACGATGAAACCAGAATATATTAAGTATACAAGGTGATTCATAACATGTATACCATCCAACGAGTCCTTGAGTGTTTTGGGCACATAGCAAGGAAACGTAGTAGTTACTAGGCTCGTGATCACTCAAAAAATCGAGGGGATGAGGAGACCACGAGGCCGAACCCCGCTTGATTCCAAGTTTCACAAAGCCCTTTCGAAATAACATACATATGAATCACCTTGTAGTGGCACGTCCCTTAGAAGTTATACTTGGGTATCTATTGTAGACAACAGCATCAATACACAGAATATTTAAAAGAAAAAGGTTGCCGCTATACAGTGAAGTAGTATCGTTACTTATTCAAAACACTTAACTTAAGACTAGCACTGGAATCTGATACTTTTAAAGCACACAGATTAAATAAGTTTCTAGGAAGAGTAGCTTTATAAATATAGTTATCAAAAGGAATGCTTACTCGAAACGTCGCTTCATAACCAATGTCACTGTTTTTTTTTTTTAAATCTTAACTATAAAAACTTTTAAAAAGCTATCATTAAACACTGGAGAGATTCTTTTGAGCTTCTTTTCCAGAAACAGTAAGTTCTAGTTTTATCACCAGCCTGACGTCAGCCGTAGTAGAACTGAGATGTAGAATACGCCCCCAAGCTCTTGGGACTTGTCATCAACTCAGGGTTTATAGACTCCTCTTCTTTACTTCTACTTCTTGTAAACCTTGCTGGTTCTCTTTGAGGCACATAGTCCACATTTCCGTACATCCGCGCACCTGCGCAGGGGTAGATTGTAGACAGCGGTCTCATGGCCCGTAAGGTGTTCCTAGTGCCATCTGCGTCACGATACAGAATCATATCAGGATGAACAGGATCGTAGAACGTTCCCGAGATGTGGCTCACTTCAACGTCGTTGTCCGCCTCTGATGCTGCGTCGCTGAAAACGTTTGGCGCTTCTGTTGAGAACATGTTTCCGTTCTTGGCGTGTTCCTTCTCTTTGCGAGTGAAGTAGCAGCGGACTGCGATGATGAGGAGGATAAGGAGGAGGATAATTTTGATGGCGGCGCCGATGTAAACGAAAATTTTGAAGTTGCTTCCTGCAAAAAAAATCAGGGTTTGAAAATGTTTGTAATAAATTGATTAATTCTGGTATTTCAGTCGTTATTGCGTTTTAACCGTGAGGCCGCGCCGTGGATGTTCACGCGTGCTGTCCTTAAGATTACCTGTTTTCATATCAACTGATTAATTGATTATATACAAGGTGATTCATAATATTTTATGAAGTCTTATCGTACACGTACAAAATCCATTACGCACTGCATTTTTGGTAAAAAAAGTCTCTTTACTAACTACGTCTCGCCCACGTAATCATTCCAGAACTCAGATGTCGAAACTGATGTTTTAAGCATCAATTGGTTTCCGCTCTCGGAAGTCCAGTCAAATAGTGAGTGATTGCCTAAGTATGATTGGTGCGGTCTCCATGATAAACTGTTCAGTACGCGCAATCAATAATGTCCGATAACTCAGTTCCGATGTACGCAACAGCTATAATGATTATGGAGTGTAGTTTCCAACTATTTATGTAGCGGACGTGACTGTAGAGCTAGTTTCGTGCCGTTTTCACTGCGGATATAAAAGAAAATTGAGACAGTAGTGATGAACTATCTAAGTACGTTTTATTGTATAGTTTTTGTTCTACGCAAAGAAGCGAATACTGTTACATTTTACAGTGAATATTGTCATAACGTTGGTCGTATCGAAAACTGACAGATAGCAGTTTCAAGCCGTGTTCAAAAGGCAGGCGATATGTCCCCGATATATCATAGGTGTACCTATAACACCATTCGTTTTGTAGTTGTCAGTTTTTAGTTATTTTGCCTCCGATTAGGTACTTTAATTTAGGGAGTTGATAATTGGCGGAGTGACTTGAATGCCTATAATGATTGAAAAGCCACATACAGATCAAAACAAAAACTGAAGTGGATATGCGTTTGGTATAAGAGGTATGTTGTGTTTATGTTCACATTTCTATTGCAAGCCAGACCGTAAATTCAGCCAATAAGCAATTTGATTTACCTTTGTCTCGTTCCTTGCCAGTTGTTTTATAAACATCCATCTCAGACTTGGCAGTAGAACTGGCTATTATGACTTCTGTTGGAGACTGCAGAGCTGGATCAGCGTATGGCGGTACCACAATCGGCTCCCTCCATTTTACTGCCCCATCTGTTATAAATATTCACAAAACGTAACGAGCAGTGGCAATAATTTGAAAATATGGGGGCTCTTCTAGAGTATCATTTGAAGGAACGATTTCCGGCTAACATGCACTGAGAACGTAGGAAAAAAATATTGTTTTTTTTCTGATTATGATTAAGACATTATTATTGATTTTTGAAACTATCATGGTTATGAACATAATGTTCACTAAAACGAGAGTGTTCAGTTTACTCCGTGATAATGGCGCATGAAACTGTGCTGAAATATCGGTGAACAAATAAACTCACAAATCATGGTAAATATCCCGTTTTTAGTGAAAATTATGAACCTATTGATTTACTACCTGAGTCGTCGTACGGATCCTCATTGGCTTTAGCACCTTTCATTTCATCGCTTTCCACAGCACTCTCGTATCGCTCTGTCAAGACTCCCAGTGGCACTGCAAAAAATCATATTCGAACAGCTTGACTTAATCTCTTTAATCTTTATCACACTAATGGTTATTAAAGTTCATCATCATTTCAGCCATTGGATAGATAGATAGATAGATAACACTTTATTGATCACCATACGGAAATAATACATAAGATCACAATTACAAATTTACACGGCAATACAATGGGCGGCCTTATCGCTAAGAGCGATCTCTGCCAGGCAACCTTAGGATGGACTGGACTGAAAAGATTAGAGAAGGGGCAAGATGGTGTATCTTAAATTATGAAGAAAATTATTTACTATAAACATTGGATTTGCACTACTGAACATTGCATCCCCCTCGTATATCCAGAGCGAATTCCTTTTATGTGGGGGGAATTTTCCCATTCTCAGCAGTTAGCTATAGTTGGTTAATTAGCTATATTTGTGGAAATAGAGGACGCTGCTGCCCATCTCCTAGCTTTTTTCCCTTAGTCGCCTCTTACGATATCCACGGATAGGTAGGTATGGAGGGGCCTAGTCTTGGCGACAAGGATCCCGCGCTTTAGTTCTGGTTGGCTAGGCATCAACTATGAAAAGCTCAATGCCAAATAAAGGAGAATACCTATTAATTACCTGTATTATCTCTAAGCCCGGACGATAGACGATAAATTATTCGTTTGATGGTCCGTGCAAAATGCTGCGGTCAGCCGCCGAATACGAACTAAGGTCGAATTCACGCAGAAAGCTGGACATCATACCCACCAAATGTGCAGGCCTCATAGCTCAGTTGGTAGTAACTCTGCCTTCTGCGCTAGAGGTCGCGGGTTCGATTCCTGGACTGGACAAACGTTTGTGTGATGAACACAGATGTTTGTTCTGTGTCTGGGTGTTAAATATATATCTATTATGTATATCAGTCTCTGGTACCCATAGTACAGGCTATGCCTAGTTTGGGATCAGTTGACCGTGTGTGATATGTTCAAATAATAATAAAAAAAAGGTAATGGTAGAAAAACTCGTGTTCTTCACCTCTTGGCTCGGCATCTTTGAACGCCAAGACACTCACAATCCCCTTATCTTACACTCAATTTGCGTCAAGATTTTCGTATCTGCAGTTCCAAGACAATGAGTTGAGAGCAGTCTAGAGAAGAGGGAAGTTCACATCATTCGTCAAATTGAACATATAATTTTTCTATCATGTAAGTAAGAAAACGATCGTGAGAGAAATATTTCAAAAATATAAACTTTGCGAAAATAATAATGTCAGTCTGTGTGAAGGAAGTGTAATAGTACATTAAGGTACTCTTATAAGAAGTGTGTTATGTTGGTGATTACCGCTGAGGCGTCCTTGAGGTCTTATGAGAGCCTAGAACGGTAATCCTCAATACACACGTGTGTCATACGACGTTTATCAACACACTTGAGAATAAAATAATAGGTACTAAAAATAACTGTAAAAACGAGTTGTGTTTTTTTTTCGCAATGGCGGGAAAAAATTGACAGTTTTCCTATGCACGCGCATCTTATAATGGCGACTGGCCATAGACTAAAAGAATTAGTTTTTTTTTACTTTTGCGCACGATATTTTTTGTATTGAAACTTTTTAAACATCAAAGCAACTCAACCAATAAAATAACTCACATTTGTGAATAATAGCAATGGAAAAGTCACAGTTTGATTACAGGTATCATTATGTGCCTACTTGCGGTGAAATTAGAGCCACTTTATGAGCAAGTGTGTTGAAAAAACTTTTAACTTTGTAATTTGTTATACTTATTGTGTCGCAGTAACTGCGCCGCTACGCTTGGCGTCACGGAAAACCAGCGTAGAGTTCGTAGCCTTGTCATGTTGTCTATTTTTGACGCAAAATAAACCTTAATCTTAAAAAATCAAGCACTACTTGGGCCCGAGACGACTGCGGACGGCTAATAGTGCGTAATGTGTGGACATGTATAAAATCAGGGACCCGGTAGCATACCTACTAAAAGCTGCAATGCAGTGAAGAAGTGTGTTTTCGTACAAAATCGTTTATCAATTATGATATTTATCGGCGGCAACCTGCTTTCGACGAGAAATCGGCCAATAACGATACATTATTATAGTAACGTCATTTTTGGTCGCAAATTATACGCGATTTATTGCAACTTATAAAATTGCTGGTTTCATTTTATTAGGCTGGATTAAATATTATTTGATTTGTAATAGAATTAAAGGCTATTAGTACTATTTTTATGGAACTATCTCAAAGACAGAATTTTCGATAGGTTGGGTTTCTTCTGAGATGTTATCTAATCACATGAGAACGAAATCAAAACGAAACCTTTGATCTAGTACTACAGAAAAACACTCTTAGGTATTTTGTGATCTCGTTTGTTGTCAAAGACACAGTTGAGTGAACAGCAATACAGGGTGTAGTCAGACTACTCCTGAAAACTGAATCAGTGCATTTGACCTTGATTCTGAATTTAAGATGAAAAACACTAGAGATTTGTGATTTTATTTGTCAAATTTTCATAATTTATTAAATTGAAAGTACAATTTAATTTTATGTAGGTATATTATGAATATAGACGAATATTATGTTTGTCCCGTTGGTTGTTCGCATTCACAATATTAAGAAAATTTCCGACTGTAATTTTGTTTTCCTTTGTTGGATAATTTGGTTAAGCTGCATGCATAAAGTCCTGGTTTCTAAGCGAACAGTGTCTCATATAAATACATTTCACCGACGCACACGTCTCAGACGTCTCAAACATACAAGTAACCGTACAAGTCAGATACACGTCACTCTCTCCCTTGTGGACTAACCGCCCCCCCCCCCTCCATCGTCCAAAAAAGATGGAGTTCCTTGAATCGGTGTCGCGAATTTAATGAAGCTCTCAACAGCTAGTACGAAAAGTACTAAGTAGTAGTAGTAGTAGTTCATACAAAGTGTATGAACGACGCGCCAGCGGAACGTATCCATGGCCCACGGTGAACAAAGAAGCCATGGCTTTATCTGCACCGTCGCGGATTGGTATCGCAAGACGCTATGACTATTAATATGATGGCTATAGTATATAGGCGGGAAATAGCCCACGGAATCCATTGTTTTTTTTTTAATTAATAGAATGCATAAGGAAAGTCGAGCTAATCCAATCATAATAGCACGGCACCTAACCATATCAGCTTCATAGTACATACAATTAAAATTCCTAAAACTAAGTGTGAACATGCCCCAATATTTATTTCCATGGTGATAATAAGATACGTTAACGAGAAAATAAATGGAATAAAAAAGTATTTTCCAAACGGGACTTCCATTTGCTTTGTCCGATAACAAATGGACGCGTTAGATAGATAATTACGTTTCAAAAACTGAAAGATAAACCGACTTCAAGTTAAAGAAAGGGGGAGTTGTATGGTTTATGAAAGCCCCATAGTGGAATTTTAGCGCTTCTTTCTCTATAAGAGTGATACATGCATGGATATACTTACACAGAAATAAGCACCAAAATTTTGAATGACTAGACGAAAGTTATTGCGGAACTGAATTAATTGAATGCATAGTATAATCGCATTATGATAAACCCTTCTGCATTCAAGTCTACCTCTAGTCATATTAGCGAGGAACCTAGCTTAGAACAGAAAAGAAACATCACAATTTCTTCGATGAATATTTTTGCCGTGGTGGCCCCAGCTGAAGAATAGGCCCCTTCATATCTCCTACCCGTGGATGTCGTAAGAGGCGACTAAGGCAAAAAGGTAGGGTATTCGGATAACACCACCCAAAATAAATGTATAACAAAATCATCCACAAATAATGTTTCAGCAAGTCGAGATTGCAAGAGATGATGTCGTTTTTTAAATTTCACGGGACGAGAATCAATCCCTCCAGAATAAACTTTATGATATCACCTCGAGATCATTCTATACTCACCAGAGAAAGAATCATCGAAATCGATTCAATTCGATGATTATTTTAAAAGATTAATAAAATTGAATAGATCGGCGGTGATAATAAGTAACATACAAATAGACAGTCGAATTGAGAAACATCTCCTCTTTTAAGTCAGTTATTAATTCAAAATATGCTTTTTAACGTGAAACTAAATCTGCCATAATTATGTCTACGCAAATGAAATTCAGGAAATGGATCCTCATTTTTCATCCAATTTAACGCGACCGTGTGAAATTTAATTTCGCCGAATTGCTCGCCGAAATAGACTCAACTTCATAAAAGAATAGGAAGAATGCTCTTTGTAGAATACGATCAGTTTATTGAAAAGTATCTCGGCTCATATCCATGTTGGATATACAGACAGAGCACCCTTAGCACTTGATTCTATGGCTTGTATCGTTATACGTCGTGAGTTATATGTTATTTTTCTAAATGTGTATTTTGTAGATATTAACTTGTATTAGTTTTAAGTTTCTTTCTGTAAATAAAGTTTTTGAGGGGAAACAAATTAGACATTAATTTCTATGAGAATAATAATGTCGGATTGAGGGGGTAAAATATATAAGCAACTAAGAGTACCAAGATATGAAGTTGCTCTGGCTATTTTTTTGACTGGCCTCATAGCTCAGTTGTTAGTAACTCTGCCTTCTGCGCTAGAGGTCGCGGGTTCGATTCCCGCACTGGACAAACATTTGTGACTAACACAGATGTTTGTTCTGTGTCTGGGTGTTAAATATATATCTATTATGTATATCAGTCTCTGGTACCCATAGTACAGGCTATGCCTAGTTTTGGATCAGTTGACCGTGTGAATATGTCCGGATAATTTATTTATTTATTTATTTTATTTCACTCTCTAAATGGTTTTTCCTTTATATATTGGTGTAGGCGGATGTGCCAATATTTTTCTACTTGCTACCAAAAAAGCTTAAAACACAGACAGATCAACCATTAACACAATTTTTTGTCGACATTTGCAAATCCCATGTTAAGCCGAGTTCAAACGTGCCATGATATATTTTTCCAAAATAATTGTTCCCTCTTCTGAATAGAGTCGATTTTGAGTTTTAATTTAAGAGGTGTGTGTTGCGCAAAATTGACGTTATTAAATGGAAATAAGGATCATTTTTAAATAAATTTTACTTGTCAAGTAAATGTCGAATTCTATCCAGTCAATGCGAATTCAACGGTTGACGCAGGACTTTTTTCCGAAGCATAGAAATCACTAAACGACCTTTCCTGAAGCCACTTAATATCATCAAACGTGACCTTTTCATAAATAGAGCTTCTTAAATTATTTCTCAAATTGTCAGTGACAGAGAGCACTTTCGTAAAATGAGCATGACAGCTATTTGATCTAGGTCATACCTAAATATGCCTCCTACAGTTAAGGCCGCAATACACATGCGTCTATCTCGCACAAAAGCATGCCAGATACTAGAAGGTGCGAGATACTATAGTGTAACAGGATTATGTTAGTAGATCGTATGCTACGTATTAGTACCCTTGTGGGGAAGTGGGGTGGGAGTTTCGCATGGCATCATGGCACTTCACCGAAATGAAATTTTGTTTGTCTTATCCCTATACATTTCAAGAAAATCTTCGCGAAATTTAATTCATGAGCGAACTACAAGTCAGCTAGTTTTCATTCATTCAGAAACTTATTTCAATAACAACCTAAACTTTGATGTTGACTGTACTATTAGATATTTATCTCCCAAATTGAGTTTCATGTTTCAAATTGAGACAAGACCTACCCGCTGGGAGACATAAGAGGCTCATAGCCCGTACACGTTTGCTTTAGGTCGGTCCTCTAAGCTTAGCCTAGCACTAAACTGTAACGAGCTGTGGAGGGAGCTCTGATCGGAGTTACGATACCTGTTAAAATCGTATATAATCCAAAGAACCCAGGCAAAAAACCTCTAAGAATTAGCAATTTAAAGTGACACAGGGCAGGCCATATACCTAGCAGTACCGACCTACGGTCCTTAGTAACTATTGCCAAACTTACCACATGCAAACACAACCTTCATGTAAGGTTTAGAATACGGCTTGCAGTTCACATCAAATGTTTCCCTGTTGGCAGTGAAGTGACATCTCCGCTTTCCATGGCAGATCCTCATAACTTTCTCTACGGCGTATGGCGCAAAACATGCTGTAAACAATAATATGCATTAATACCAATAGATAAGGTGTACTTTTGAAGCTGACTATTTGTCATATACGCAAATAAGGTGTGGAAGTTAGATGATCTTGTTTGAACACAGGTCGCTCCGCCTTTTACTCATTTTATGGTTATTATAAAAACCAATGTTACTACACGCCGTAGGTACGTACTCGTATAAGGTCGGCAAGATATGAAATATATGGCCAAGTTACAAGTAAGGTACTTAAGATTCCTTGAGATAAACCTCAGAGATAGCTAAACAGCTGAAATGACCGAATATTATTTAATAATTTTATTAATTATCACATACTAGCAGGTATCATTTTTTTTGTACATTTACGCACTATTTTAAACAGCCCTTATTTTTGAAATTGACATTTGGCATTATTTATTTAATTTTGATGAGTATCTACATTGTTTAAATGATAAGCTCGTGGCTCTGAAAGCCTAATACATAAAAATCACAATGCTCTTTTAGATAAATAACAGAACGTATCTAAAATATATCTATCTACCTAGATAACCAAGTAGAATAATGGTCATACTATATCCTTTAACGTTAAATCCGTGTGTATCTGGCCGAATCAGAAATTTTATAAAATTTGGATTCTTCTCATATTATTCGCGATCAGAATCGCCCCAAGCTATGGACAGGCGCTCAGAATAAGGCAGTATATATTAAACTTTTTAATTTAGCAGGTTTTGGAGTTGCTCAGCTATTTCTGCTCATTACGCAAAGAAAATACAGGCAAAAAAGATTTTATGATGTATTTCCTTAAGATATCCAACGACTGCTCGATACATTCAATGGGCTAATTTTCTTAAAGTGCCGGTTAGTAGGGTTTCGGGTGCACTCCCAATTTAGACTTTATAGCTGTGTAAATTCGAAAGAAGATCGCATAATAAAATTTTACTGTGAATACCACGCGAACATGTAGAGGTGTACACGGTTGCTTAAATTTGATTCGTTTGGGGAAACCTTTATGACCTTGGATAAAAAATCTTCTTCATACTATAATACTAAACCTGCACTACTCAACTGTTATCCTTAGATTAAGCTATAAGAACAATAATTTTCTCATCAACTATAATAAACATACACAAACTTAAAAATGCTTAGTTGTAAGACTTAGTATAAATTATGTATTTATTTTAATATACAGGTGGAAAAATAAATAAATCAAAATGCAAAAACAAATCTATATCATTATTATTTATTACCTTAGGTAGTCATAGTCAAGAACAAGGTAATTTACGAGTAGGTAACGACTATTCCTCGCGGACAAGTCTAGAAGACTACTACTGACCTAATACAGGATGTATTAGGTCAGTAGTAGTCTTCTAGACTTATGTATAAATTATGTATTTATTTTAATATACAGGTGGAAAAATAAATAAATCAAATGCAAAAACAAATCTAAATCATTATTATTTATTACCTTAGGTAGCCATAGTCAAGAACAAGGTAATTTACGAGTAGGTAACGACTATTCCTCGCGGACAAGTCTAGAAGACTACTACTGACCTAATACAACCTGTATTAGGTCAGTAGTAGGACCAAGAAACAATCAGTGACACGACAAGCAAGCAAGCTAGTCTAGAAGAACCAGATAAATACAAACAAAAACAACTGCTCACGGCTTTATTTCTGGGAACAAAATAGTGACGGATGTAGGATTATCTCGAAGAAGATGTCTACACAATTCTCATTTCATTTGCCAGCGACGTCACTATACCCCACAACACCCATTTAGGACAGTGACACGGTACTGTTTCTCACTGTTCGCGTTATTAGCGTGACTGGCGCATGGCGTTACCATTTTAGGGTTCAGAAGGTAAATTACACTATAATACAGGTTTTTGTCTAGTACGGGGCCAGTATCGACAACTTGCATAAACCAGTTTATTCAGACTGCATACTGCCTTAGAATATATTATTAAAGTATAGCGTACAACAGCCTACTCATGTTACCTAAGTAATATTGCCTAGTTGTTAATTTAAGTTTAATTTAATTGTAAACTTTGATATATAAAACTTTATTATTATTATTACGAAAATGTATAATTTCGAATATCCATAGTATAGGTACTCGTGGGGATGGCCGGTTGATTAAAACTTGACCGAGTGTTAGCCGAAGTTTGAGCTGAAGATATCCAGGTCGTCTGAAAGCGAGATGGGTCTGTTAGAAATAGGCCGTATATGTGGTAGGTAGGTATTTTAGCTAGTTGCTAAGCAACGTTGTTATGATGACTGTTTGAATAAAAATGAAATGTGTAATGAAGTAAAAGTTTTTCTTAATTAAAACAACTAAGGGTTATGAGCCCGGGTACGCTTTAAAAAGCAGCATAATGGAAAAAGAATTCGGTATTGGTACGATTTTTAAGTTCGATAATCAGACAAATTATCAGCAATGGCGTTTTCAAGTAACGTGCGCCTTAAAGGCAAAGGGCCTATTCAAGTACATCAGTGATGACCATGATTCACAAGGAAGTACTGGTGAGCCTTCAGTGTCACGAGAGGCTCTCTCACATAAAGAAAAAGAAGATGCGGCTGCAATGTTTCTGATAACGTCAGCTCTGACGTTTAATCAAATTGTATTGATTGAAAATTGCAAAACTGCAAAACAGGTAATGACGAAACTTGATTCTATATATGCCAAGAAATCTGAATTTAATAAAATGATCCTACATGAGAAGTTTCATAAGTATCAAATGAGCGAAAAAGACAGCATGGCTGAACATATCTCTAGAATACAATCAATAGCCCGTCAAATAAATGAAAGCGGTGACACAATAAGCGAAATGCTGATCATGACTAAAATTATTGGAACATTATCATCTAGATACAAAGGTTTCAGGCAGGCATGGCTCTCATTAGAAGAATCTAAGCAAAATATTGACAATTTGACATCACGCCTACTTGACGAAGAAGAGAATGTGAGAACTGATGATGATTCATCGCCTGCAGTGGCTCTAAATACGTCTTCGAAATTTCAACAAAGAGAAGCTCCCGTGTGCTATTATTGTAAAAAGAAAGGCCACATAGCAAGAGATTGTTATTCTCGAAAAAGAAACCACAAAAAGATAGAAAACTGTGACAGTAATCATTCTGCATTTCTTACATATAAATGTAACTCTGATGATAGAGATATATGGCTATTAGATAGCGGAGCTTCAGCTCATATGACCTATAGGAAAGAAATTTTTGATGAATTATATGAATGTCAAGCCAATAACGTACATTTAGGAGATGACACACAGTTATGTGTAAAAGGTATTGGAAACATAAAGATCAAAAAGTTAATCAATAAAACATGGTATGACTCCAAGTTGGAAGATGTTCTGTATATACCAACCTTGCAACGGAACCTAATCAGCGAAGGCGTCTTGACTGAAAAAGGCTTCAGAGTTGACAAACAAGGTTGTAATGCCGTTATCACTGATAATAAAGGGCGATTGGCAGCGGTTGCACAGAAACAACACAACAAATTATACAAGCTCATGTTCAAGACGACAGCGAGACTAGATGTTAATGTCACAATGCAAGAAAGAAATTTCCAATTGTGGCACGAAAGATTAGGACACATAAATAAACATTACTTGAAAGAAATTGTGACCAAAAACTTGGCCAATGGGGTAAATATTAACAATTTCGATGATTTCTTCTGTGAAGCTTGTACTTACGGCAAACAACATAAGTTACCTTTCGAAAAGGAACAAAATTACAGAGAATGTTGCCCAGGTGAAATCATTTATTCTGATGTATGTGGTCCTATTTCCTCGGAATCTATTTCTGGATATAAATACTTCGTGTTATTCAAAGATGCTTGTACAGCATACAGAGTAGTATTTTTCATGAAACGGAAGGATGAAACTCTTGAATGTTTCAAGGAGTATTTAAGATTCTGCCGCAATAAATTTGGACAGTCAATTAAGATTCTACATTGCGATAATGGTGGAGAATACTGCAATAAAGATTTCAAAGACTTCCTTTCTAATTTTGGAATAATTTTAGAGACTAGCGCACCCTATACACCAGAGCAGAATGGACGGGCTGAAAGAGACTTCAGAACAATTATGGAGTGCGCACGAAGCATGATACATAGAGCTAAAGTCCCATTATATCTTTGGGCAGAAGCAGTAAACTGTGCCGTGTACATTCTGAATAGAACTCCGACTGTACAGACTCCATCTTCTACACCATATGAGAGGTGGTGCGGAGAGAAACCGAAATTAGAACACGTGAGAGTATTCGGATGCGATGCTTATATGCACATACCTGATCAATTACGTAGTAAGTTGCAAGCTAAAAGTAAGAAACTCGTTTTTGTTGGTTATGATGGCAATTCGACGAATTTTAGATTACTGGATCCTATCACAAAATATATCAAAGTTTCCAGAAATGTGCAGTTTAATGAAACATCATTCAGCAACTTCTCAGAAACTTCAACAGAAACCAACATAAAAGTTCTGCTAAGTTTATTACAAAACTCTGATAGTGAGACAGCTAATAATGAAGTTAATGACACACAAAATGAGAATCAGAGTAATGAAGAGTCAAATATGAATGACACACAAAATATAAGTCAGACAAATGAAGATACAGAAATGTTTTATGACTCAGAAGAAGTTGTGAATGAAGATAATATTCAAATTGATCAAGATAGAAAGCTCAGACCGAGACATAATATGCTAAAACCACCAGATAGGTATACGTCTAATCTGACTGAAATGGAAGAACCTTCTTGTTACGAAGATGCTATGAAAAACATCAACAAAATAAAATGGAAAGAAGCAATTGTATCTGAACTGAACTCACTAAAAGAAAATGATACTTGGGAGGAGGTAGATTTACCTCCGAACAAAGCTCCCATTACGTCGAAATGGCTCTTCAAGATAAAGCAGAATCCTGACGGTAAGATATCTAAATACAAAGCTCGATTAGTTGCAAGAGGTTTTGACCAAAAACAAGGCATCGATTACTTCGAAACTTTTTCACCTACAACAAGGTATGATTCTATAAGAATTTTAATGGCACTGAGCGCTAAACACGCATTTGAGATGAAGCAGTTTGACGTGAAGACAGCTTTTCTCCATGGAGACATAGATGAAGAAATTTATATGATACCGCCCGAAGGTCTTCAGATTAGCAGTGGAAAAGTCTGCAAATTGAAACGCTCCATATATGGATTAAAGCAAGCTCCAAGGTGCTGGAATAAGAAACTGAATGATTTTTTGAATGAAATGGGTTTTCATAATATAAAGTCTGATTCATGCGTTTATATCGGAACAATTGATGATCAAACTGTTATTTTGGCAATTTATGTTGACGATGGAATACTGTTTGCGAAAAAGCAAGATACACTGTCAACATTCTTAGATAAATTTCAAAAGAAGTTTGAAATTACTATTGTACATGATCCAAAATGTTTCATTGGTTTAGAAATAAACAGAGAAGACGCTGGTGAGAAAATTTGTATTCACCAAAGCAGCTATATTAAAAATATGCTCAAAAGGTTTAACCTGTCTGATGCTCATCCTGTGTGTGTTCCTGCATTAACTAAAATATCCTGCATTGAAGAAAAAGCGATAAATCAAAGCAGTATACCATATAGAGAAGCAGTTGGATGCTTGATTTACTTAGCAATCACAACCAGGCCAGATATATCACATGCAGTGGGAGTAGCAAGCAGAAAATTAAATAACTATTCTCCAGAAGATTGGTATAACGTTAAGCGTATAATGAAGTATTTATCTGGGACTATTGATCTTGTTATTGAATACTCAAACCAGAACACAGAAGTTGTTGGTTATTCAGATGCTGACTATGCAATGGACGTAGAATCCAGAAGATCTACCACAGGATACATTTTTATGATGGGTGGCTCACCAATAACTTGGTGTAGCAGACGACAGAGCTCTGTTGCACTTTCTACTACAGAAGCTGAGTATATGGCTGTATGTGATGCTGCAAAAGAAGGAATGTGGATAAAACAGTTCATGAATGAAGTTGAGAACAGAGACATCACTCCTATAAACATCAATACAGATAATCAAAGTGCTATTCGATTAATTAAGAATCCAGAGTATCACAGACGCACTAAGCACATCGATGTGCGACATCATTATGTCAGAGAGCTTTATGAAAAGAGGGATATAACTATCACATATGTGAGCACAGATACCCAAATAGCAGATATCTTCACAAAAGCTCTCCCAAGAGATAAGTTTGTGAAACTGAGACGATATATTTTGAAGTGAACCTTTATGATTTAATTTTTCAAGCTACACGAATGTGAAGCTACCTATTTTTGGTTAAGTGGGAGTATTTAATTTGTTTTTGTTTTAATTAGAAGTTATCTTTTTGTTATTGTGTTCCTCATTTGCAAATACATTACCTACCTAAGTGGGAGTGTTAGAAATAGGCCGTATATGTGGTAGGTAGGTATTTTAGCTAGTTGCTAAGCAACGTTGTTATGATGACTGTTTGAATAAAAATGAAATGTGTAATGAAGTAAAAGTTTTTCTTAATTAAAACAACTAAGAGGGTCCACGACTTCGTAGTGGTCGTAGAAAACACCTGGACACGAGACGCGAGGAGGCTGGCAGAAATAGTAAATGATCTGATAACTTATACTAGAGTGAACTTTGAATAAAACATTGTAGGTAATTGGCCGTACAAGATAGAAACACAAGAGTAATTAAAAAACTAAGATTTTAAAAATACATGTAGTATGATAATGATTTGAAAAGATATATTTAATAAGATTTGTTTTTGCTTATGTTCAACGATTTTTGGGTACGTAAAAGGGAATCTTCAGAACCTTGTGGCTTGACGGCACGTCTTGGCCAGCTTACTCAGCGCGGCTTATTGCTTTTCGACTGTGGACAAGTTAATGTAGGTTCTTGTGAAAATGGAACAATGATGTCTATTTGTTTATTTTACAGAGTTTGCCTACCACCAGTAGTGAAAAAACCGATGAAAATGTTGAATTTGGTGTTTTAATTAAGTCCTTGAATTAAGTATTTAATGTAGGACACACATGGAGCTGCACTTTTTCATACATTTCAAGCTATGTATGAATGAAAAACCAACAAAAAAACTATTAAAAAATATGATTAAATATTTCCGACCCCTAGACAATAAGTTTATTATATACATAGTACACATTGAGCAGGAATCTTTGCAGAAGTCTCGAATGATCTAAATTAATTGTGAATTGTGAAGTCTATAATGCGGGCAGACACACAGACACGCGCGACTTAACGCTGTATATAGACATCCTAGATTGCAGTATGTTGACAACGCGGAGTCTATACGTACTCTCGTCAGGTGCCCCTTGAGGGTGCGGGCCGGCGTCCGATAAGTGCGTCATGCGTCCATACTTGACGTGTCGTAGAAAGAAATTCTAGACTAAGGACAGCAGTGTGGTGACAACGTGAAGTCTACACTCACTCTTGTCAGGTATCCTTTAAGGCTGCAAGCAAGCCCTTGTGCGCCGTTCGTTCAAAATTGACGTCGTACAAAGAGACCTAGAGTTAGGACAGCAGTGTGGTGACAACTCGAAGTCTATACTCACTCTCATCAGGCACTCCTTGAGGCTGCGGGCAGGCATCAGACTCGTGAGCGGTCCGTCCGTACTTAACGTCGTAGATAGCTATCCTGGAGTTAGGATTGCAGTGGATCTTCACCTCGTTGTCGTCACAGCTTTTTAGGCTCCGGAATTCAACTGCAAAAAAAGCTTGGTCGTAATCCTCTATACGATTACATTTCTTGACCTCCGTGGTGTGGTGAATTGCTGGGCGAGATGCAAGGTACAGTTTCAATTCCTGTAGCGAAATAAAATGTTCGCATTCCGAATGAATAAGTACAATTATCACTAAAAACGGGTTATTTACCATAGTTTGTAAGCGTTATTGTTTCCCAATATAATGAGGTACCAAACTTTCAAATCCGTGCTATCATCCCGTGTGTGAATATTATGTTTCGAATGGCGACCATGAACTGGACGGCACAGTGTTTGAAGGACACCCGATGGACCTACAACATTGTAAAGCTTGCGGGAAGTCAGTGTATAGAGAAGGCTCAAGACGGTTCGCCGTAGTACTCTTAAGGAGAAGCTTATATCCAGCAGAATTTTTGTTTCTTAGGCTTTAGGATGATGATGATGTTGAATACTAGCTGTTTATGCAAACATTTTGTAATTTTTGAATTATGAGGCAGAAATCTTTTGGTTTCAAGCGCCCATTCTTAGATAACGGATTTTATAAACTATATAAATGCGGCAAATGTTAGTTTAGTCTATATCCGAATAGGGGTTATTAAGTACCCACTACGTAGGTAAGACACAATTGTAACTTTTCGCTTATAAATAAATCAAGGGTTGTTCTTAATGAGGCGTATTCTTTGTTATAATAAATAGCATCTTGTTATTTCAAACAATATCATCGTCATCTAGCCCTACAAAGGTTAGCTTTACAAAAACATCAACAACCGTTTGTTTTCGAAGCAAACACATTGAAACCGGAACCTCAACCCTTCCGCAATAGATACAAATATAGCAACAGTTACTTGTCCATTAGTAACCCGAAGCCAATCGGTGAGAGCCATCAATTAGTGTCCGAGTGGCCATATTTAGTGTTGACCGGTAAACGGCAGGAAAGCGTGTTGGTTACACCCAGCCCTGTGGAGCCGCACTTTGTGGTTGTCATTCAGTTATAATCGTATTTATGGTATACGAATGATACGGACCGTATCATACCGTATGATACGGTATGATCGCATTCAACGGTTCTTACTTCTAACAAATAAAGACCAATTCTCTAATTGGCCAATAACATCAACGCGAAACGTCCAATTCGCTGGATGACCAATGCGCACAATTACCAATCTGGTTCCAACGGATGTAAGCTAACAAACAATTAAAAAAAGTATTAAAAGAAAATTACAAGTCCAAGTTAAATAATCAAACCAATCAAGATCATTATAAGTCGACAGAGAATCCTAAGACACTGGCGTTTATGCCACCCAGGATGGCAATGCTGATCCGTTGCGGAGCTAACTCTTGGGCAGAAAAACAAATTATGAATTAAAAGAAAACTGTACTCAAATAAGACTCCTTTAAATCCGTATATAAAATAAAAGATTGAAATTGTAATTTCCAAAATAAGCTAATCTACCTACTGCATTGCATATATGATGCGGAAAGGCGTATACATTTACCACTTACAGCCGATAACCGCACATGCCGGCCGCATTCTCAAACTAAGTGGAAAGCAGGTTTTAAGCGCCTATTGTTTCTGAGAGACCAGTTGCTAACAAGATTGTAAACGTAATAAGGCAATGTTATAGCCAAAATTATAATATAATAGTCAATGGACGTCGTACTCAATATCAAATCTAAAACTTTTCTAGACTCAGCTTCACTAGAAAAACAATAATTCAAATCAGAGTACAAACCGTCACAGATTGGTCGTTTTCTTTCGGAAAATCTTTTGTTTGTACAGAATAAAGTCAATTTTGAATTTGACTTTGAGGGGGAAGGGATATCGTTGATCATGATTCATCGTACAGTCAAAATTTACTTTATTCAGTGGACAAAATAATCATTTTGATAATAATTTTCTGGGTAATATATCTCACTACGCTCACTGTTTGAACTTGAACCTCTTACAGAACTTACTTTACTCCTTTATCGAAAGCAGTTAGTAGATTTTTAGAAACCTCTTACAAAAATGACCTCACTTTATTATTCCGTCTAAGGCAGTTAGTACATTTTTCCTTAATGATTCTAACTATACTTCATCACAGAAAAGACCTTATTTTATTCTTTCATCCAAGGCAGTCAGTAGATGTTTCATGATTCCAGCCGTACGCGTGAAACTGGTACGATGTAATATTCGCTGCACAATAATGTTGCGTTCGCATCACCCGTTTGCCATTTACGGGCGATTACCACACCCTACGCCTCACCGCTCCTGCATATCCTAGCCACGCCCGGGGCGGTGACCTCAGGAATTTATTAACGCAGCATAAATCACTTCAATACAGTCCATACCCTCGTAAAAACCGCCACATCACGCGATCGGTGAATCTGTTTCACCCTCCTTTGTTTTACTAAATAGAATTACTTTTTGGCAGCGCGTGAAGCGAGCGATGATCTCTCAAACAACTTGGAGATACCCACCTAAACATATGGATGTAGGTATCTAATCTAATTAACTAATAAAAATGGATCCGTTAGAGAGCGCTTTGAACCGGAGCACAGATATTCTATACAGCTCATACCCCATCATTTTGTACATAGTGCATTCACCTGATACCACATGTTATTACTATTATTTTTTTAAGCCTAGTTTATTATTACAAGTAATAACTCAAATCAAATGAAAAGGTGTTTATTTCAATAAAATCGCTAGGATCACTTTGAAACGTCTTAGAAACTAGGTGAAGCTACGCCTGAACTACCCAATTCTACCTGTTATGTACTCACCTGTTGTATCACTATACAAACATTTCATTTCATATAAGTACATGGCACTGAGACTTGGTCGTTATCTATAGGCCTCATATACAAGCTCAAAGTCGCGCAAAGGGCTATGGAGAGAGCTATGCTTGGAGTTTCACTACGTGATAAGATCCGAAATGAGGAAATCCGTAGAAGAACTAAGGTCACCGACATAGCTCTCAGAATTAGCAAGTTGAAGTGGCAGTGGGCAGGCCATATAGCTCGCAGAACCGACAATCGTTGGGGAGTAAAGGATCTCGAATGGCGACCACGAACCGGGCGACGCAGTGTTGGAAGGTCCCCCACCCGATGGACCGACGACATTGTGAAGGTTGCAGGAAGTCGGTGGATGGAGAAGGCTCAAGACCGTTCGTCATGGAACTCTTTGGGGGAGGCCTATGTCCAGCAGTGGACTTCTACAGGCTGATGATGATGATGATGATGAAGAACATGTAGAGCTCTCTTTGGGTAGAGGGTACCATAATATAACCCTAGGTACTGTAGTAATGTCACAATAAAGAGTAGGTACACAGATATTATTGATTAAAATATTTACAGGCCGTTATGAATGTATCCATTCAAAAATAGAACGCGTCGTCGATGTCAACTTTTTTTAATAAAATGAGGTATTTGCCTTCGGGAATTCGGTGAACCTTTTTATTTGAGAGCTTCAGCGAGTTTGAAATATGGAATTTTTCAGATGGGATTTTGGCGAGGTAAGTCACACATTTGGTTTGTCGTAGAAATACGAGGACTGGATTTTGCTGGAATTTAGAGTGACTTTTGTAAGCCCTTATGGAAGAATGAAATAAGGAAGCATGTTTACTTACCCACCCTTCTTTAAAAACGTACATTTTGTAACATACAGTTGAAGCATAATAATCCAGGCTCCCTCAAAAACCTCGCCACAAAATCACTATTAATGCTGGTTGCGATAAATAGGTGTGTGCCTTTTAGAATAAACAATTTTGTGTAAACTTCAGCCATTTATAGAGTCGGCAAAATCTCTAAAATATTTAAATGGCTTAGTTAAACAATGCGAGGGGTCCGTATCTTGCCAGTAATGGTGGCAACTAAGCTTTGGGAACTGTTGAATATCATACCGTTATTCAATTTAATGTTTTGATGGCAGAAACAGTATTGTGGCGAAAAAGGGTTTATAGGTACTTGCGGTTTATTTGTTACCGATTCCACTTAGGATGGTGTATTTTTAATAAGGTATTAATGTTACTTAACAATAACTTCTTTTCGTAGTCTTCTTAAGTTATTTTAGAATTGTAAGGTTATCGTAAGAAAGGAGTTATGTTAAAGTTACTTTATATTATCTTAAGACGTAAAAAGTTTCATTATCTTTACAATATTTAGTTTTTTACCAATATTTAACAGTGAAACAGTGACAACCCAGTGACACAACACGACACTGTTAATAACTCAGATATTAGTAATTGGATTTATTGATCAACAATGGTGACTCTCAAAACGTAGATGATTCATCACAAAATTTTGGAGATTCCCGCAAAAATATTTCCCTCATTTTCTTGTTAGCTTAATAGAGACAGAAACAAGGACGTCACACACGCTGTACTCGCCATTATTATCTACCTTACGAGAGGTATTTTTGGAATAGTTTATTTTAAAAATGTACTCACAGAAATGGAAATATAATTATACTGGCCTCATAGCTCAGTTAGTAGTAACTCTGCCTTCTGCGCTAGAGGTCGCTCGGTCGGGTTCGATCCCCGCACTGGACAAACATTTGTGTGATGAACACAGATATTTGTACTGTGTCTGGGTGTTAATTATTTATTTATTATGTATATCAGTCTCTGGTACCCATAGTACAGGCTATGCCTAGTTTGGGATCAGTTGACCATGTGAATATAAAAAAAATAAACAATTCCCATACGCTCACAAAATTCATATCCAAAGTTTTTGTGCTGTAAAAAGGTTCTACTTATTGATTTTAAGTTCTCCTATCCTTAAATCCTTTCAGATAGAGGTATCTATCTTCTAGTAAGTTTCCAATAGTTTATTTTAAAATCGTGCAAACCAAAAAGCATCCCCATGCTAATGGTCTCAAACGCTCAATATTTCAAGTCCTGAATTACCACACTCTTTACTCAAAGCACTCTACCGTCCCTCGAGTGTTCCCATTAGAGTTACGCCGAGTCTCGGAGTATTCAGACATGTTTTAGAGTTGCACATAAAACATACTTACACGGAGGACATTTCTACCTACGTACGTCACCTGAAACTTTCTAGAAGTCGGACGAGGGGTCACCAGCAAGGCTATTTTAAAAGATCAGAAAGATTTCTGATGGCATACGCCAGCTTTTCTCAAACCAGCGCTAAAACAAAAGATCAAACATCAGTGATGTTCATTCCGAAATGGTTTTAGAGTTAATTTGAGAAAAGATGACGTTTCCGATTGGAAATGAATAAATAACACCCAACAGCTGTCACATACAAATAGTCCTGACCCCCCACTAGGATTCCCTGTCTCGTGGGTATCAGAAACTACGAGGACCAAAACACCTAGATCCGGAACAAATATTTGAAGATCAAGCAAATTTTCGTCTCGCAGCGGGAATCGTACCCGCACTCCTTGCGTCTCAGAGGGGCAAAAGTTGTCGGTGAAAATATTTCCGATGTTTTAAAATAGCCCTCGTGGTGAAGATTGTTCTTACAAAACTAACCGCGTACGAGTTAATTTTTTTATGGTCTGTTATTTCTATAAATATTTTTTGACTGGCCTCATAGCTCAGTTGGTAGTAACTCTGCCTTCTGCGCTAGAGGTTGCGGGTTCGATCCCCGCACTGGACAAACATTTGTGTGATTAACACAGAAGTTTGTTCTGTGTTTGGGTGTTAAATATTAATCTATTATGTATATCAGTCTCTGGTACCCATAGTACAGGCTATGCCTAGTTTGGGATCAGTTGACCGTGTGTGATATGTCCGGAATATTTATTTTTATTTATTTGTAACTGTCTACAATATACATTAGTTATATAATCGCCAGAAGAAGAAATTTGCTCTGTCTGTGGAAGAGGCCATGTTCAGCAGTGGACGTCGTACGGCTGAAATTATGATGATGATGATGATATCATCGCCAACCCGCCCGCTTAAAACGCGTCTGAACGGACCCTTTAGAAACCAAACAGACCAAATCCCGCCTTAGGATTTTCACGCCCTTAAAAATTAGCTAACTATCTATAAAATAAGAGAAAACATCCAAAGATATACTGCAAAACATAGAAATAGTCCTGCAGCTGAAATTGAACCAAAATCAACGTTTAAACCAACCACTACCCCACCACGTTTACGAAGGTCTTTATACTATTCTCCTAGAAACACCTTTTGTTTAGTAGATGGATCCAGTTACTCTACTCTTAATCTACATAGATCTGAGATAATTCAAAATGATCCTTGTGTTTTCAATGGATAAAGACTAAACTTTGAAGTTTATTTAAAACTAGCGTACGCCTGTGGCTTTGCTCGCGTGGTATCTCGATAAAAATGGGCAGTTTTGAAAAACCCTCAAATACGTATTTCATTATTTGCCTCTAAGAGTATTTGTACCAAGTTTCAGATAAATCTCTCCATGCGTTAAGATTCTCCCATACAAACTTTAACATCTCATTACACCCTTCTAAGGGGTGGTTTTGAAAATCTAAAAATACAGTTTTTCCTTATTTTTATCATTCATTATTTTTAGTTGGTTTCAAATCTGTAGGTTCAAGGAATACGATCTTTCCTAGAAACGTTTTAACCCCTTTTCACCCTCTTAGGATTTGATATTTTAAAAATCCCTTGTTATAGTGGATGTGTTTGTCATATAAGGCAGGTACTGTCCAAATTTCAGCTTTATAGCTTCAGCGGTTTGGGCTGTGCGTTGATCGTGGAATCATGCCTTGTTCTTTTATACATACAGATAATGATTGTATTTTAAACTTACATGGGCGGCACTTATATTCCACTTTGACAAACTTCCCCAAAGTGGGGCACGGGTCTCCCGGCCCAGGGTTGGTGCTGAAGACACACTGGTTTTTCTTTTGACAGACTTCCACCACTCGCTGTAGAAGCATATACTGGAACAAAATTAAGGAGTCAGGAACAGAAGCACCGGACTTATTGGATGGGTCTTATAATCCCATTTAATTTAAACCAAATCTATTTATTAAATTTATCTCTTAAATTACACGTATAATTATTAATCTACAATATTTTAACGACACGACCACAATTAGTAATAAATGACGTTATAATTGTGATTGACGGCTAAAAAATAGCCGAAAATTCATGATTATTCAAAATGAATTCGATTCTAATGACTAAACGTAACGTACTAACGCACAAAACACTAAAGCACATAAAATTTATTATGGTCATTTCCCTCTACATTAACTAGAAACAAGAAGTATTTTGCCAGTAAAATTGAGTGCAAACATTACGTACCTACATTAAAATAATTCAACAATCTATGTTATTGGTTTTGTGATTTACCCAGTCAAATAGTTGAATTTACTATAACGGGTATTGCACACAGGGAACTGCCGACGGATAACTGGTTAGCACAGGTTAAATGACGTGTGAGCAAATAAATATTTTAGGGTCGTATTAAGTGTTCTTTTGCGGGTTTTGGTGTTTCAGCCTAGCTAGTTTTGTTACTTATAGCAGTAGAATTAAAAAAATTGGGTTCTTATTTTACAAATGGCTTACCACCACCAACGTCATATACCTACACAAGCTATTATCGAAACGTAACTCTTTCTCGTTCTTTTTCGTACGTAAATTTAAGCTGTTGGTCTCTTACTACCTATGCAGCGAACGTTTCACACGTGACTTTGCGGTAGTCCATTTTAAGTTAAATAGACACACATATCTGATAAAAATCAATTTATATTTTCTCATTATTCAATCATTTGGATTAATATTTGCTGTTGCTTTATTCTAACCTGCATTTTATTTGGAAGTTTACACATTTGGTCGGCAACAGACGCGCAGCTGTGCTCCTTCGGTGGGTCACCACCATACTGCGCGACGAGGATACTGATGGCCGTTCCAGTGGGACATGATAAGGACACAACCTTGTCATCACACACTGCTCTGGCCACTGGCTTTAGTGTATCTAGTAGGAGACCTGTAACAAGTATTATACAATTGTTATTATACAATTCGACAGGCATCATAGGTCAGTTGGTAGTACCTCTGCCTTCTGCGCTAGACGTCGCGGGTTCGATTACCGCACTGGACAAACATTTGTATGAATAACACAGATGTTTGTTCTGTGTCTGGGTGTTAAATATTTATGTATTATAGTACAGGCTATGCCTAGTTTGGGATCAATTGACCGTGTGTGATATGTCCGGAATATTTATTATTTATTTATTTAATAATGTGATTTATACGGGTTCGGGATAAACGTAGCTCACTCGGTAGTTGAACGAAAATCCATACCACTTCCATCGTCATTCATATAACAAGATAACATCATCTAATACAGATAAAATAAGACAAAAGACCGACGGGCCGTCACTCCCGATACAAATGACGCCATCAGGGAAATCGTGTGAAACAATAGCCGGACAGATAATGCGTGTAAAATGTGTTTGTTCGTGCCCGGGAGATTTAGGACCTGGCTTTACACCAACCGATACGACAGATCAGGTTTTTGTTTTTGTTATATAGACATAAGTTTTGTTCGGCGACTTTAGAATAATCGTATTATTTACAGTGAAAACAATCGAATATTATTACAGTTGTTTTGGGGTCAAATCAGTTGAAAATCAATTACATAATAAACTGTTTCAGATAACAATATAGGGTTGGTACCAAGACGATATCATATCTGATAGAAATACAATTATTTATAAAAAACATTTACCAAAGGCTGGGTAAAATAAAACGAGGTATTTGATAGAAGGTCTTGAGCAAACCTTCATCCAATGGAATCGATTCAGGGATTGCTGTCCTATGGCATCATCGGGTTTCGGTACAATACTTAATTTCATACTGTGATAGTCAAAATACTCTCAGGCTTGGTCGGGGGGAACAGGCGTAGGTTCACCTAGTTTCTAAGACGTTTCTAAGTGATCCTAAATAGTAATTTTATTGAAATAAACGCCTATTGACCTTGAGTTTGAAATTACTTTCTCAAAAAAAAACAATTTTTTGACTTGGCACCTGGAGTGGAAGAAGACGTAGTGATGAGGTTTGAGAAAAGTATGCTAAGATGGTTTAGTCTTGTAGAGAGGATGAACGAAATAATATTGACGAAACAGGTGTAGGTATAAGGAGTCAGTGAGTGAGAGGATCGTTGGAAGGGGAAGACCTCGCCGTACCTTTAGTGACCAAATCGATGATGTTGTGGAACAAGGCCAGGTCAAGAGTACCTACTCTTAACCAACGAGCACGCATAAGGAATGCGATGAGAGTAAATGATGCAAAAATGACGGTATGTCAGGAGCGCAGCAAGTGGAAGCGGTGGTCTATGCATACTCCTCTAGGAAACAGGCGTTGTATGTATATATGAACTTGATCAGTCAGTAATGTAACAATTTTTTATAGCGCTACATCGTATCGGAATTCTGAATATTCCCCCGGGAGCGATTGTGCGTGCAGCCGGCGCGACAGTACAAAAACTAACGGAAATATTTCATTTATGTCCCAAACTCGCTTTTTCTCTTCGTAACCGATTTTTGCCCACAGTTTTATCATACTTGCTGTTTGTCGTGTCACTGATTCTTTCTTGGTCCGTCTACATACAGGTCAATGATCAGGTTGAGTTATGGTGGCCCTGAAAAGGGCTAATTGCCGTTGGTGAAAGAGCCAATGCGGTGAAAGGATTAAAGTGCACCTCTTTCCGTGCACATGTCACAATTTTTTAGGTCACTAGGTTCTAGGCCGGATTCCTCACGATCTTTCCTTCACCGATGCAAGCACTGCGCACATAATTTTTCCAAATGGAAAATGCTTTGGCGCATGTCCGGGATTCACAACCTTTGGATCAGAAGGCGAGGTTACTACCACCACTCCACCAAAGTTCTCAAATGTTTAGCAGAATAAATCCAATGAACTTGAGAAAACTAGAACTAGAGAAAATTTCAGCTTCATAAATTATTGTGTTCTTTACTCGTAAATAAGGCAGTACTACATAATGACCTTTGTATAGACTAGTGGTTTACAATAATCCTTTTACCTTGACTTTCATTCATCATGTATAGGCAAAGAAAATTGACAACACATGCCTACTAACTTGGGTTCGAACATTTTCTTGTGATATTTTCCTTAACCTGATCTATCGATGAGGATTTTGGTATCTTACCTATTCTTTATGAATTTTGTAAATATTTACTGGGCTTTTCCATAATTCCATCTTTGTGTGGTCGAACTTGGGGCAAGCAAAGTCCTAAATAGTTTATTCTCAAGAGTTCCTGGAATACCACCTCCATTATGTTAAACTTTCTTTACTAACATGTTTTGTACTTCCTTTAGTAATTATGCCCGCCCACCTAGGCCGTAGAAGAAAAACTAGTAACTACCTAACCTTATGAAATACTCCGAAGTCCGTCACTAAATAAATTGAGTATTTTTACACGCGCAAAGTTGATGGTACAAGGCATAGAGATAAAGATTTTTGTGATACTCCTAGGTACATGGCAGTCGTTTTAAAATCTTTTTTGGCGGGTACTTGCGAATTGATGTTGTGCTCTCAATTTATTTTACAAAACTAGTGTTAAATTGAATAATACTGTGTGAATAAAGTGGTGTTTTGCGTAATATTGTTTGAGTAAACCGCACAAGTGAAGTGAAATGAAATGATTGTATCGTCATTTTTCGAGTTGGCGCCAATAGGTCCCACCAGGTTTTAGTAAAATAGCCACCATTATATCTTACTAAAACTGAACTTGACTTGACTTGACGGTGACTTGACGATGATAAACTAAAGAAAATGAAGAAAGATAATAAACAAATTAGAAAGAAAAAATACACGTAAGACTTGGCGGTAAGGCCTAGAAGCCATAGCCAGCCCGAAAGGGAAGAACATAAAAAAAAAAAAAATAAGATACACAAAACTGTCATAATAAACAAAAACCTACTGTCAACTAAATCAAACCCATTTTATGACTTGATTTGCAGTGGCTCAAGCCTAGAGGGAGGTGGGTTAAATATAGTGCCCTAGAAGGCTCACCTGAGCTTTCTAGGTCAATCTAATTAACAGTGTCCTACCCATTCATGCGTGTACATATAAATAGACAGGGTTTTTTTGTAGAAAATGCGAGCAGTAGATGTGAAGTAGCGAGCTTTTTGTTTCATTTTGTTTACAGTAGGTAAAATAAACGCACAATATTTTTCAATATTTGCTTTATAAGCTTTTGCTAAACCTCACCATTTGTTTTTTTTTCACATTTTTGAAAGCTTTTATTGAATCCTTGATTATTTATTTTTTCGAGTCTTACCTTTTTGGATCGGCACCAGACGGAAGCTCTACATTCGATTTCGTGAAAAGTATCATTGTAAATGTGATAAGCACCAAGTTTGTTGCCTGATTCTTCTAGGCTTGGTCGAGAGGAATATGATTTTCTAAAACGTTTTAAAGTGATCCTAGTGATTTTACTTTAAAAAAAATGTGTTGCTAAGTAGCATTATTATAAAATTTACAAAGCATACAATTATGTAATAGAATAGAATAGAAATAGAAACGATGAAATATTATTTATAATATGAAAATATTAAATGAGAATATTATATTATAGTGAATAAATAAATAGAGTAGCTCCCAATACTGTCCCGAAAAATGTAATCAATGTGTCAGACCCGAAATTTACTTGTAGTTGGGTCAAATGGCCAATGTATATTGGATCAAAGGATAACAGCGATATAGTGGACAGTTGTTACGAAGCTACGAAATAGAGATCGATAAAATGCCTCAAGTCAAAGTCAAAGTCAAAAGGCATTTATTTCAATAAAATCACTAGGATCACTTTGAAACGTCTTAGAAACTAGGTGAAGCTATGCCTGTTCCTCGCGCCTCATTTCGGTTTCGGTTTCCTCCAGCTTCTATAACATCGACTACCTGTCTAGTATATCTGTTATGATGCTCAGGTTAGCCGACCCTAGAAAGTAAATACATTTTTGAAGAAGACCGTAGTGATGAGCGCCAATTTTAGTTACAGGACTGAACATGAAAGATGTTTTTGAACGGTCAAAATTATAGCCGAATATTTTGCCGAGCTCTATTATGAAATAAATATGAGTTGATAATATCATCCGGCCCTCGATGCGGTTCGTAATCTGGTGAAACCATCCATTTGTGTAACATGTTGCCTCGTAAATAAAATTGAAAGAGGACCAGAAAAAATATTGCGAAAGAGCGAAATTCCTAAGATTATTGATTACATTTTCTTTGCATGTTTTACGGATAAGGTCCAATTATGGAATTAGTATTATTATTATTAATAGATACATAAAAAATAATATTTCTCACATCGTAAGGCATCCTCACAGTTTTTTTACTGCTTGTCAGGTCACTGATTCTTTCTTAGTCAGCCTGTATTCGGTCAGTGACCAGGTTGAGATAAGGTGTCTCTGGAAAAGGGCTATGACCGTTGGTGAAAGAATGAATGTAGCGAAAGGATTAAAGTGCACCTCTCTAAAGGAGCCTCTCCTTTCGTACACAGATTTTATGCAATAATCGAACATAAAGTATTCAACTCGTCTGGCCACGCTTGAGTAAGACAGTTTTCATCAAAGATTCTTCAAAACATCTTAAATAATCGATTTACTCGTTACTCTAATAAACGTTATCGAATACCTGCTATTGATATTCATAGAATTTCTATATTGCTGAGTAGATGCGATTTCAAGTTGAAAGCGTATAATCCGACTTAATAAAGGTAAGCAACTCGGAATGCTAGCAATCACTGTTCGTATCCGTACTATAGTTTCGATCCCAAGCTTCAAAGGAAATCTCAACAAGATTGTGAGATTTTCCTATTTTATTGGAACTAGATCCTGGAGGCGATGCCTTTACGAGCCAAGCTGGTATTATGTGGATATGGACGTGTTTTTGTTCGTTTTGGTAAATAATATTGGGTTACACCAAAACAGCTGTGATGAAAATAATATCAGCAACAAAGAAGATGTAAAATGCTGAACGTTGACATATTAACTACTTACGTTAACTTAAACAGCCTGCAAGATATTTGACAAACCTTTTTTTTTTAAGCGTGGAAAATGTCGTCGCGTTTCCTTTCCGCCATGGGGGGTGGCATATTTGACATTGAAAAAATCTCTATCAAATAAAGGTATTTATGTATTTAGAATGAGGATTGAAATAAAATGTGTCTTGGACCCAGAAAACTAACAATTTAGCTAGGTGAGTGTGTATACAAGTCAACTAGACATGAACTTAAAAACTTTTTTAGCAAAATCTGTTTAGTTTGCCTCATCATCATCATCATCATCAGCCTGTAGAAGTCCACTGCTGGACATAGGCCTCCCCCAAAGAGTTCCATGACGAACGGTCTTGAGCCTTCTTCATCCACCGACTTCCCGCAACCTTCACAATGTCGTCGGTCCATCGGGTGGGGGGTCTTCCAACACTGCGTCGCCCGGTTCGTGGTCGCCATTCGAGAACCTTTACTCCCCAACGGTTGTCGGTTCTGCGAGCTATATGGCCTGCCCACTGCCACTTCAACTTGCTAATTCTGAGAGCTATGTCGGTGACCTTCGTTCTTCTACGGATTTCCTCATTTCGGATCTTATCACGTAGTGAAACTCCAAGCATAGCTCTCTCCATAGCCCGTTGCGCGACTTTGAGCTTGTATATGAGGCCTATAGTTAACGACCAAGTTTCAGTGCCATAAGTCATCACTGGCAACACGCACTGATTGTAGACTTTCGTCTTGAGGCTCTGCGGTATCTGCGACGAGAAGATATGACGAAGTTTCCCAAACGCTGCCCATCCGAGTTGGATTCGTCGGTTGACCTCTTTGTCGAAGTTGGACCTACCTAGTTGAATCGTCTGACCCAAATAGACATAGTGGTCTACAACTTGAATGGTATCGTTCCCAACTTGTACCGGCATGGGTGCAACATGAGCATTGGACATGATATTAGTCTTGCCCATGTTCATTTTAAGACCCACCTGTTGAGAAACGTTACTGAGGTCTCTGAGCATTGCGCCAAGGTCCTCCAGCGATTCTGCCATTATGACTATATCATCGGCGAATCGAAGGTGAGTGATGTATTCGCCATTGATGTTGATGCCTTGTCCTTCCCAGTGCAGAAGCTTAAAAACATCCTCCAATGCAGAGGTGAACAGTTTCGGAGAAATTACGTCTCCCTGTCTCACCCCTTTTTGCAATTGGATTGGATTTGTGCTCTGGTCCTGGAGTCGGATAGACATGGTGGCCTTGCTGTACAAACACTTCAACACTTCGATATACCGGTAGTCGATCTGGCACCGCTGTAGTGACCGTAACACTGCCCAGGTCTCGACTGAATCGAAGGCTTTCTCGTAGTCCACAAACGCTAGACATAATGGCCGATTATACTCTTCGGTCTTCTGTATAATCTGCCGAAACGTGTGGATGTGGTCTACGGTACTAAAGCCTTTGCGGAACCCGGCTTGTTCGGGAGGCTGGAAGTCGTCAAACCTACGGGCGAGCCGGTTAGTGACAACTCTCGAAAACAGCTTATAGACATGACTCAGCAGCGAGATGGGCCTATAATTCTTCAAGAGGGTGTTGTCACCTTTCTTGAAAAACAGTACCACTACGCTCCTGTTCCACGCCTCAGGCGTTGTACCTTCGAGGATGACGGAATTAAATAGCTTCTGAAGGACTTTAAGTACCGGTGTTCCACCCGCTTTCAGAAGCTCTGACGTTATTCCGTCCTCCCCCGGTGCCTTATTGTTCTTAAGCTGTTTGAGGGCCGTCCGGATCTCGTATAGGCTGACGTCCGGGATGTCTTCGATATAGGTCCGGGTCAGACGGGCTCTTGCATCGCTTGCCGTGCTTGGAGCAGGGCTTTGCGATGAGGTGTACAGTTGTCCATAGAACTTCTCGAGCTCTCGTAAAACCTCAGGCTTCGACGAGACGATATTGCCGCTATCGGTCTTCAGTTTCGTCAACTGACTTTGTCCAATAGACAGATCTTTTGCGAACACTTTCGAGCCTTTATTGCGCTCTATGGCGCGTTTAATACAAGCTGTATTAAAAAGGCGCAAATCGTGTCGCATGGACTTAGAGATCTGTCTAATAAAAATAATAAGGTTAAATTAAATATAATAAGGTTGTGAATCGCGTGATAGCGTATTATATGCGACACTGGTAAACTGATATCTTCATTAATCTTCAAATTTACGTTATTTTCATACTAACCTCTTCGTTATTTTTTATTATCCGACTTCAAAAGGAGGAGGAGGTTCTCAAGTCGGCTGTTTTTTTTTTTGTTTGTATGTTACTCGATATCTCCGCCAATACTAAACCGATTTTGATAATTATTTCACTGGTGTATAGAGTATGATCCCGGAGTGGTCCCATATTAATTCCCGAGGGATTGCTACTTGTCCCGTAAAACTTATAAAAACGTCATCATCTCTTGAAATCACGACTTTTTTTTTGTCGACGACGGTATGGCATGGTTATCCCCGTGACTTCGTTCGGTTGCTGCTATTTTTACATAAACTTCAACCTTAGGGTTCATTGATTTTAAAGAGAATAAAACCACTTCGTTTGGTTGTCATTCAGTACCGTAGGTATGAGTTATTATTGATGATGAATGGATGTCATACTTACTTTTGTTTTTTATTCGAAAGTGTAGGTGGCCAGTGTCATCCTAAGAAGGTAAGCAAAACGCAAAGAGGTTGACATTAATCTTGTAAATATTCAGGAATTTGAAGTCGGTTTTTAGTTTTTGTAAAAAATATCTTATTGAGATACTAGTTTGTTTTTTGCCTAAATTAAAAATATTATGGTCGTGAATCGCGTGGTAACGTAATTAATGTGACTCAAACTTTTATCTTCAGTTCTTCTTCTCCAGTTTAGTAATATCATTGGAAGTGACGGTGCATTGATAAAAATGTAAATTTAAAAACATTTACATAAACGGAGTGTCCTAATTAAAAGCGGCGAGCGATATGATAAGATTACATGTACACAGGATAGGTCACGAATTTCAACAAGATAAAGATAAGAGCTACCAAACACTGATGACCCTGACCCGAAAACAGCTGATCATTGCATCGCGTTTCTACAGTAATAATTTAGCATTTCTAAAAGTCGTAGAACAAACTTCTTTTCAATTAGATGCAGAATAAGCCCCTTTCGGGATAGTATACAAGTCATCAAGCACCTTGTATGTTAAATTTCGATTGCGTTAAGGTGCGTCCACATTTGTGTCATTTCAACGCGCCGTGGCTACGTGACCGTAACAGTTAGGCGTGGCAAAAACATAGTGTGGACAGATTTTGACACGCGGACATGTCACACGAGCTATTGCCACGCAGCGATACACTCAGAGGCCCACCAACGAAAGCAAGAACATTTCGCCGAACCTGGTCCACACTTAGCGTAGCAAGTACCGTAACATGTTACGGAGCTACGGCGCGTTGAAATATCACAAATGTGGACCCACCTTTAAAGTGGTAACCGCTACTAAGGAGACTCTGGCTTCTCAGGGATCTACGCTTTTAACGAAATTGCAAAGATTTTTCGCCGCGCGTCTCCGGTCGTTTTGAAGAGGGATGTCAAAAAATGAGAGTATCTTATAAATGTTGTTTTATTTAACACTAATGGATAGCAAGCAGCTTTGCTTCCTGAGATTACCATTATAAATGAGCTTTCATTTTAAAATTATCTTAGAGCGATTTTGGTTTTAGTAACTTGAATTGTCACCGATTCAGAACGGTAACGTCTCGATCCTTTTTTCATCTTGGTCCTATAGCTTGGGGCCTACTGTTACGTAATTAAAAACTTTCTCATTTATAATATAAGTAGAATAGTGTATACAACGTGTTCCGTTACTCCCAAAAGGGGCTTTTTCTATCAACAAAAAGAATTAATATTAATGAAAAAAATATGATTTCGTTATTATTAATTACAGATTTTTTACCACAGCTTTCTCAAATCATCTGGTTCTGGTTTTTTTTTAATTATTAAACTTACGAGAAGTTCGACATCTAGATTGCTACACCTTAATGATTTAGTTTGATCTGATTTGATCCCAAGCAGGTTTTTGCACAGTGTTTTTTGAATGCAGAAAGTTGAATTTGGAAGAAAATCGTGTGTAGAATAACCCCTTTTCGGGGCAGTATATTATGAATCACCATATTGTGTGTACTCACGATACTCGCCCTTACGACTGGTCACAGCACTAAAACGTTAATTGATGAATTTCACATAAGCTGGCATAAAGAGGTCGCACGTGATCCCTGCCTCGCCCCTCGTATATTAATTAAAAACGTGACAACCGCGAATTTAGCCCTTTTCATGTCGTGAGTGCGTCGAGCTGGCGAAACAATTGCGTAGACCTTAGCGAAAGGAGACAGGGCAAAAAGTATGAACAACCTGGCAAAGTGCGACCAGAAATGAGCCACAAAGCATTTAATGGCCTTTTTAATAAATAAATAACACATATCAGTCACAAGTAGAATAGAATAGAATAATTATTTATTTGCAACAAAACAGTGATAATAACAATATATATAAAGTAAAATAGAGTAGGTAAAAACTAAGAACAGAGAATAACTAAAAGTGAACTATGAACTAAATGCTGCAAAACGGACCCTAACTCAGCATAATGTGGGTTGTAAGATTACAATCCACGCTGATCTTCTGTCATGACCGATTCCATGTGGTGGACATGAAAACAATAAAATTAAACAAAAAAATAAAATAATAATATTAAAAATCAAAACATGCTACATTAAAAAACTAGACAATATGCAAAAGTAATTTATGGACTAAAAAATACACTATACATACTACAATATAATACCAATTAACTAAAAAAAACAGTTACACAAACCAGAGGACTCTAAAAGACAAGATACAAGAGTGAATTGCCATGGGAACAAATGTATTAATAATAATGAAATGAAGTCCTGACTGACCCTGATTTCCAATGTCATGGATATCAGAAACTACGGGTACAATGGTACCACCTAACAGCGGGAATCAAACCCCTTGCGTCGCAGACGGGCACTCGCCAACGAGGTCGTCAAACCGTGGTCGGTCGGACCATTTCGGAAAAAATACCTGTATAAAAATATTGAATTATTATTTTTTCCAAAAAGGTCTCGGGAAATCATAAAGATGTTAAAATTCAGTCACCATTATATAAACATTGCATGCCTATAAAATCATCACTGTTTATTGAAAATGGACGTTTAAATGAAAATCATTATTAATCATTTCAAGTCAAGAACTCAACTTCTAGGACCTACGAGGATTTAGTAGGGTGATTTACACTTCAATATTAAATAAATTGCCACTTTAGCCAACCTCCTCCTCGAGGAATTGAATGCTGTTAATGTTTGTTACTCGGCTCACTGGCCTTGTGAGGAGAGGAGAGGAGATTTAGACACTACGAAGAGTGGAATTCAGGTTTCAATATAACTTACATATTGTGTGATTTTTTATAAACTACAATAGATATACCTAAATACCAGGTATATCTATTGTATCTATATCTGATGAGATCAAAATTATAAAACTACAGAACATTGCCCGCACTTTTCAGTAGTAGAACTTTAAGTTGCCACACCAATCGATCAATCTTCGAACGATAGCATCGATCGATGGCAGAATGGAACAATCGACATCGATCGACAGGTTCTACCACACCTAACGATCGTCAATCGATTGATGGCAGAATGGATCAGTAGACGCCGACTGATCCACAACATTTGATCAATCGTCCATTTGGTATGGTAACTCATCGATCAGTACCCGTTGATCAGCAAAAGCTACCACACAAATCGATCGACATCGATCGACGGTTGATTGACGGTCGATCGATTGGTGTACTAACATCCTAAGTTACTCTGAGTACACAACACTGACGGTGCCTTCTTAAGTTTGATACAGAATATTATGACATCATGTAAACTCTAGATACTCTTAACTTCTGTAGCTATTAATGTATTTCATAAAAGATCTTAATCTTCGTATAAAAATGGAATTTCCTATAACAAGAGCCAAAGCAATTTTTAGTTATGACTATTGTAAAAACTGCACGTAAGTTTGGTTTATAGTGCTCTGAAGTGGTGAAGCCAAAATATTTTGATTGGCTATAAAACTTTACAGATCTGTAAATCGTTTTTGAACCGAATACTAGATCAAGGATGTACCACAAAAAGTTAAATATAATAACACCCATCAGCCACATACATATTCACTATACGTATACGTAAGGATCATTTTGAAATACATTTCAAACATTGTTAGACGAAATTTGGTTTGCGGAACGCGGCTTCGTCGTGAACCGAAACTCTACATCATTTTTACCCCTTGTACCAAGCAGACTGGACTATATGCTAAGGGTATAATGTAGCTGTATAGGCTTTATCCTTCAGCATACGTACCGGCTAATTTTCAAAGGGCAAAAGTATATTTGACCCAATTTCAAAAGAGGCACATAAAAGAGGCTGCTTTCCAAGGAACGACCGCCCATAATGATGCCCATTCAAAGTCGGGTCGCTAGTAATTATTAAATTAAATATCAATGTCTCAATTAGGTATTAAGGAGAAGCTAACTTATTCCCGGGGTTAATAGCTGTTATTTGAAATAAAAGACCGGGCCTTAAGATATGAGCAAGGCAATTTTACTTTGTTAAATCGAGGCCATAAAATATGATGTTAGTACTCGTAATAATTGTATTTTACACTTAACCCCGGGACTTCGTTCGCGTGATATTGGATATATAGGATAGGATTCAGGAATTCTTAGTGCATCTCAATACTACAAAAAGAAGCTTCCTTACAAATTTCTTAATTCTTTCTTCTGCGTTAATTTTCAATATATCAGTTGGTCAGCCAGTTACTAATGTAAGAATATACCTACACATCACATGAAATCTTTTCTCCCTTTCACTCAGGACTATCATCATCTTCCTGCCCTTATCCCACATCATGTGGGGTCGGCACAGCATGTATTCTTCGTCCATTTCCCTCTATCAGTCGTCATCTCAGCACTTACTCCTTATCATATCCACTTTCACACAGTCCATCCATCTTTTCTTTGGCCTACCTCTACTCCTACATCCATACACAGTCATATCTATCACTCTTCTTGTCACATGACATTCTTCCCTCCTCATGACTCAGGTAGTCCTCATAGATAGTTAAATAAAACAAACAACTAGTAATGCAAATTCAGGAAGACACAGAGTGCTCGAACCCTCTCATTCAACTTACTGAATAAATATTTCGAATCTTTGAGCGTCTCTTAATGAAGAAATATTATGCTTCAGAGAATATTAATTACATAAATTGAAGTTTCTTTGAAACAAGAAATAAACATGATGCAGCGAAATGTTTTTCTTATCATGATTACAGAGTTATTTTCCGACACTCTCTGCACAAAGCCGGTTCAGAACACGACGGATATTTTGGTGCCTTATTTTTTCAACCAAAGCCTACCTACCTATTTTAGTCAATGAAACATCTAGCGGCTTACCAACGTTATTTATATTAGCCGTGTTCGAATGGCGTGCGATATTTCATTTCAAATTTGTTTTTAAAATATTCTTAACTCAAGATAATCTGTTCATTCACGAGTACACATTTTTTTTTATACATTTCATACACGGTCAACTGATCACAAACTAGGCATAGCCTGTACTATGGGTACCAGAGACTGATAAACATAATAGATATATATTTAACACCCAGACACAGAACAAACATCTGTGTTCATCACACAAATGTTCGTCCTGTGCGGGAATCGAACCCGCGACCTCTAGCGCAGAAGGCAGAGTTACTACCAACCGAGCTATGAGGCCAGTCATTTGTAACTGTAACTGTAGTGCGTTTCGAGAATCCGATCAGTGAATTATTATGCAAAATAAATACAAAGCGAACATTATATAGAACTCGGAACCCAGTCCAGTCTTCAGTTTCGCAGAAATCTATTTGTCATTATCTATCCTTCATTTCCATAATAGAAGAAAACTTTAATTGAGTTGGAAACTCGAATACAATTCGAGTTAATAGAACCAGGCGTTATGCAAGAACTTGGTTCCCTCAATTGAGTATACGACTCAGTTCAAAGATGTTGTAGACTAGATTACACAATGCACTTTAAAAGCTAGCGTGCACAGGAATGATGTATTTTGTGAAGCAAAGTAAATACAGAAATTCCTTCAACTTTCTTAGCCTTGTAGTTTCTTACTATATTGTGGTGTATTGTTATGTTTGAGTGTATTTTCGACGGTTAAAAGCTTGATTTTCATGGTTACAGGAGTACCGCCGTTACTGTTTGAGATGACTAGGATAGCGCACATAACCGAATGGAAAATTCTTTGGTGCATGACCGGTATTTAAACACGCCTTTTGATCGGAAAAACCACCGCTCCGCCAGTGCTCTTTACATATCCATCTCTAACGTTACTGGCGTATAAGGTGTGCCTGTAGAAGCGCTGTCTAGGTGCACCTTAAAACGCCAGTGTTATAATGAAACTTTAAAAAAATGCTTCGAAGTAGTGTACTAAGGCCTTTGCTAGACGTTGTTTGAGTTCCTCGCTCTAAGTAGAAACTTGTATGTAGATGCGAGGGCTCTTGCTCTGACCAGCTCAAAGAGTTCGAAGAAGAAAAAAAATGCTTGAATTATTTGAATAAGAGATTTTTTGTGCGAGGTGGGCCCAGCGAGATTTTCGCGCTCTAAATGAGCAGCCCGCCGTCTTACAGAAGATCGCAGCCAAATTACATTATTAGTTTCAAATATTGTTGTATTCCTGCGGTGAGTAAGGTTGCCAGAGCTCGTTAAGGAGCGGATGGGTGCGGGGTTTATTTGTTATTTTTTTATTTTATTTTATTTCAGTTCAATTGCTTGCTGCACTTACAGTTTACACCAACGCGTACAGCAAACCATTCACAATGCACTTAAAAAAGGGCACTTATAATAATAATGATGACATATACTTATACTATTTAAAGTAGCTTAAGAAGCTTATGCATGCGTTAAGCATATCATTAACTTTAGTGTAGAAGAAGAGGGTTAGCAATGCATGCGTGATGCCCTCCTGTATTGCAAGCGTTTATAGGCTACGGTAACCACTTATCAACAAGTGAACTGTAAGATTGCCTGCTACCTTAAAAAAAACCAGTGTGCACATAGTCATAGTTAAATATTTGTAATAAGATTTTAAGTTTTAACAGATCATTCAGTTCAAAACAGTACTAAGTCTTGCAACATGTGACTTTTGCAATACTTAAGTGTAATCTAATCTCTAGTAATACACGACATAATGTGCCTTGTAGCATTTCAGTTAGCAAACTTTGACGGAGCTAGCTCATAATGTTATCAGGCACTTATGTAATGGAATATAAACATTATTATATATTTATGGTTTCTGAGGTTACCAACGAATAGGTATCGATATTTTTGTAATGTATTTCTTTAATTTACTAAGAATACAATATGACATGTGTCCACCAACAAATGCATCTACGATTCAAGAGACATTTTTTTTTATAAATAAAATACTGGCTACAGCAGATAAAACAAAAATTCTAGAAAATATATTGAATATTACAATTCAAAATAAAAATATGTAAACAAAGACGTTTTTTATCTATAAGCGGTGATACAAGTTGAAGAGACACGGCGGTGTGGTCGCTCAGTAACAAAGCTTATTTATATATTCAATAAATTAAAAAAAACTGTAAGGGTATTACTAACGAAACCGGAAGTGCGCGTCCGGTTTGTGGCCTGGTCAGGCACATCATGAGTCAAGATGAAAACATATTTATAAATAAACGGTATTATAAACATTCGGTTTAATCAAACCTCGTCTCTACTTGCTACTTTTTAGTAGTGCACAACCTCCAAAATTCGTAGCTCGTAGCGCTCTGTAGCATTTCGTAGCGCTATCGTAGCATCTGATGTAGCAAATGCATTGTGCTATTTGTTGTGACAACTCAATGGATCCGTAGCGGGATGGCACACGATACGGAAGGTAAACATTTTAACGAATGGTAGATCTCACTGAAATGTAAGTAGTATACAGGGATTTGAAAGGACTACGACTGAGTTAAGGTTAATGTAGTTTTCAGAACTGACTGAAATTTGAATAAAATTGGAGCTAGTACGGTGCATTGTGTTTGGACGAAGTATTTAGATAGGTTAGTGAAAGGAAACAGTTGTTATGTATTTTATTTTATTTTTGTCTGCCTAACCACGATTGTTGCAACAGAGTTGAAACGTTAGAAATAAAATAAAAACGGTACGCGGTGCGCATCCGTTTTATTTCCCTAAGCTTTGTATGTATACTGATTGCGAAAGATTTGTAAATAATATAGTGCTTAATAACATTCAGTTTAAAAAATAGCAGGTAATGAGTCATTGGAACTAATTACTGTGCTTAATACATATCTCATATGTTTGGAAGTGCCTCTGATTACCACTCTTTGACTTCTTAAAGATCTTAAGCATCTTGTGTTCTGATAAAAGCGATCATGATTGGGGATTAGATCAGCAATAATATAAGTATTATACAGAATATATATAAGGTGATTCATATTATGTATTCTCTTCGGAAAAGGTCTTATCCTACCTACAAAACAAAGAAAATGTTTGTTGATTTTAGAATTTTTTATCATTTTTATAACTAACTCTTAAATATACGAGATGTTCCACATCAAGATTGCTATTTTAAATAGCTATATAATTGAGTTCGAACTGTTTTGGTCCAAAAACATCTGATATTTGCATAGTGTTTTTTTTCAATAAAAACGACGAATTTCCAAAAGTTGTCAAACAAACTTTATGACTTCTTATTTATTAGGTAGTTTACTGTCGATTCGATGTGGAATAAACCCGTTTCGGGATAGTATACATGTTATGAATCACCTTTTATAAATCACAAGCAAGTTACTACGCAACTATATTCAAATGCTCATCCTACAAGTAACAAAACAGGATCCCACAAATTAATATTCCACAGATCTCAAAAGCACTGTCAACTAACTGTTATTAAGTTAAAACCATTAGCAAAGCCCCATGTAATTATGTTAGTAATAAATCTTACACCGACCTAAATTATCTGAGTTGGTGCAGGAAGGCCCCAAAAGCAGGAAACCGACGAACAGAGCCAGCGACCTACACATTATTTACACTCTACATTAAAATTTTGAATAAAGGCGCCTACTGGCTGGGTTGACGCGTAAATTACTAAAGTTGTATGTAAACAATACCACGTGACAGTGACGTGTCACGTGGCACCCGCGTGTCAAACCGTATCCACAATTTACAGGCGTGTGGCCACAGTGAGTACGGTCGTGCAACTGGCGGAGCCAACGATACAAACTCGCGACTATTGGTCACGGCACACGGCGAGCCCATCTATTTCGCGTGACGTTCAAACGAGAAACCCTTCCTTCTTTCCCTGGAGAGAAATCAGGCCCCAGCCCGGGCATAATTAAAAAATGGGTATCGATTACAGCCTTAATATTAGTTTGATGGAAACTAAATTGGGGCAGAATTACGTAAGCTTTCCGGGTCCCGGCTGAATTCGGAAAAGTTTTACCAAAAACATTAAATCTGTTTCATAATCTGAAACTTTCTTACTGTAATTTGCAATCAAAATAATGTTTGTAAAGCAGCTTCACTCACGTGGCACCTGGAGAAAACTAGCCTATGGATATAATTAAGAGCTGGAGAATAGCCCAGCTCTTAATTATATCAATGCAAAATAAACACGGTTCGTACCGTTGCTACGTGAAAAAAGAACAAACAGATACACTTTTGCATTTAAGTTATTTTATTTTATTATGCTAGGTTTTTCCCTATTTTATTTACATAGGAATTACTCTACTTGATTAAGAAATTGTTGCTCGAAAAGTTGTAACGAAACACTTAAAATAAAAATACATAAAAATAAACCCTCTCGCGTAACACAACATGACTTTGATGAAAGGCAAATACGCTTTGGTTAAGCTTAGCGGTTTCAGAAAGACAATTTTGTTTTCTATTTTGAATGTATAAAAATATTTACATTCCCTGTTAGTCTCTTACTTCCACGAGATTATTCCAAAACAACATTTTAGAAAGTGGATAGATCGAGTAGAGCTTTTTACTCAATACAACGCATGGGTTTATTCTAAGAATCTAGTTTTCGTTTCAGTAGTGTGCTCTAGATTTCCCAGATTCCTAAAAAATCTCTTAGGTAATGACCTAATTAGCTGTAAATAAGTGGGACAACAGATTTCATGTTTTTCGTTTGTACAAGGTCGTTCTCGTGCGTTGCCAAATAGAAAACCTTGGAAAACTCTTGTCAAAAGTTAGTACGCATAAAGTACACGCCTCCCACGATTGAAACGAAAACTAGGGTGACGGTTCTAATAGATGCTTAAGAAATAGATTATATTTCTCCATAGAAAATGGTAGCAATATGCGTTTTTCATTCTTTTTTTAATTTTCTTTACTTTGAAAATGAATGGCTCGCTATTAGGTAAAGTACTCTTTATTACTTCTGTCGCATATAATGTCGCGTAGCGTATGCATCTACAAAGCGATATATCAGTAGCCATCTGTTTAAGCAATGTGTGTAATCAGTGATGACATAAGACACAGAGACGCGGTGTCTCACCGGGTCTCATGATGAAGCTCAAGGTCGCTCAGCGAGCTATGGAGAGCGCTATGCTTGGAATTGTCTACTAGATCGAATCAGATATGAAAAGATACCTAGATAAACTTAAGTCATCTACATTGCCCAGAGGATTAGCAAGTTAAAGTGGCAGTGGGCGAGGCAAATAGCTTGGAGAACCGACGGCCATCAGAGCAGAAAAAATGTAAGGTAGAGACTATGCACAAGATACTACTGTTAAAGCTAACGGCATAGGTCATGAAAACTTCAAAATACTTTTAAAACAACAGGACTGTGTGTTTGGCATTACAGGTCTTAACAAAAATTACGGGAAATTGAAACAGTATTGTGTTAAAAACCCATGAAACATTGTAGTGGGTGGTTTCATACACTCAGTCGAAAGGGATGAGCGTGAAACGCCTCGACGTGACAAAGGCATTTACGATACGATCTCGATTCAATAAAACTTGCGTTTGCGGAAAAAGTTGGTCATACTAGGGTTGCCGAAGGTTCTCGAATAGCGACCACGAACCGGGCGACGCAGTGTTGGAAGGCCCCCAACCGACGGACCAACGACAATGTTAAAGTTGCGAGAAGTCGGTGGATGGCAAAGGCTCAAGACTATGGAACTCTTTGGGAAGGCCTTTTTTCAGCAGTGGACTTCTACAGACTCCTCGTGTCGTGCTATAAGAATCATCAATAAAATTCAGAGCAGCAAACAGCTGCAACAATAACTGCCTTAAAAAAATCTCTAAATTACAACACATCAAGTTGTCAACCCTAAATTCATCGGAAATATAGTGCGGAATCGAATGTGAATGTAGTGAGGGGTCAAATTGTTTCTTATAGGATGCTAAATCTCTTGGAACGGGTTTTATCAGCGTCTTCAAGGCATGTAAATTTATTTTGTTTATTTTTCCTATAATTCAATAGGAATTTCTCAAAAGTTCTAAGTTCTTATCTGGACTAACTACAGACTAGACCAATGACGCACACAATCTGTAGATTACTTATATCTCTGTGTGTACACAAAATAATTAGATGAAAACTGTCTTTAGTGGAGCATATTTTTTCTCTCCCTTTACTGACAACATTTTCAATTGCTGCGACACTTGATTCTTTTGTTCCCGCACGACGATTTATATACGAGTCAGAGGCTTTTTTGGGCGTAGCAAGTCGCTTAATTACATTTTAAGTTATTAATGTCAAGTCCATACTGACATCACATGTAATGCTTGTTCAAAAATCTATAAATAGTTCAACTTACGCTAAAATAACGACAGTAAATTTACATCAGCAAAAGCTTGCGTTGGAAAATAAAATTTCATAAAACATAACAATAAAATGAAATATAAACGCACGGTGATAAACAAATATAGCTAATGATTTAACGACTTTTATTATTTTGGTTTTATTTTTTAGTATTGAACTGTGCAAATAAATAAACCTTTTTCGATGAAAAGCCATGTAAAGCGTGCTTACATGCAGTAGGTTACGTGCGTTTAGTGCTAGCGGTGCGAAGGTCGCTGCCTGCATTCTGTTGAACTTATGAGGAATAGATTAGCGGAATTGTACTACAAATTTATTTGTCTATTTATTGTCTTAGAATGGACTTCCGCAAAGTCACGCCTCTACGTATAACTTGTCACCCACACGGCATGAAGACAGCTTGATGCTGTATAATATTCATCATCATCATCATCAGCCTGATGAAGTCCAGTGCTGGACATAGGCCTCCCACAAAGAGTACCATGACGAACGGTCTTGAGCCTTCTCCAACCACCGACTTCGCGCAACCTTCACAATGTTGTCAATATTAGATCAAATATTTTATCGTGTATTCAACAGATCCAGACCACAGTGTCATATACTTCTAGGTTAGTACTACTCATTCTACTGTGCCTTCTTAAAAACAAAGTCAATTTGAATCGCGCTTACGGAGCAAAGGACTGTTTAACTAAATTGGAATTACGGCTGGGAAATCTCTGATACCGCCTTTATAGGAGACTTTATACTTTATCCGATGTTTTTTTGTGAATAGAGAAATTCCAGTGAAACTAAAGGAAAATTTATAGTGGCTGGCAGAAATATGGGAAGGTTTTTGCTCAACATTGGAGCACTAATTCTTGGAATGTGTTCTCTTAGAGTTTTGTACCTGATTAATAAGAAACTGAACTTATATAGGATCACTCTGTATTTTTACTAGCTTCAGCCCGTGGCTTCGCTCGCGTGGTACCTACATAAAAAGCCTATATGCTATTCCAGACTATAATCTATCTTTGTACCAAATTTCATCCAAATGCGTTCGGCCGTGTGGGCGTGATTGAACAACAAACATCCAAACATCCTCACAAACTTTCGCATTTATAATATTAGAAGGATAGTTGGTTCTATAGAAATTTGACCAACCCAGTTTGTACGTACAGACACTAATTCATTTACTGTATCAAACAAAGGTATGTGGAGTAAAAATGCTAGCATACATTACTAAGGACACGCGAGCCAACGCCTCATGGTACAATAATTCCATTATTTAATATAATTTATCATGACATTAGTTCCCCTATTATTTAAGTTTATGTTATAGACATGCGATGGAGCGCTGGCGCATTTTTATAGAAAACAGATTCTTGCGAAGTGTCTACTAAACTCAAAATTACGCATTAGACACACAAGTTTATCTACAACTTTAAAAAAAACATCGAATACAACTTAAGCCACTGTGTCTATTATAAAGCAGTGTTCAAACAGCGTCAATTAAAATTTATTTTTAAATATCGATATAAACAAACCTAAACCAAACGACGCCCAACCTCAACTCAAAATTGATTTCCTTCGTTAGCGGATCCTTTTGAACGAATTTTATATGACATACTCGTATCAAGGACATATCGCATGCCGTTTGAACATGGCTTAACCGTGTTTTGTAATTCATTGCGTTTTTGAATCGCTTAAGAGTTGGTAGCGAAGTCAAATGATGTCGACGGACATACAGTCAATTGTCATGATATATATTCTTTGTAATTTGACATCGAGGCAAATAAGTGAGCTGCCCTTAGAAATTTTGCTGAAGCACATTCCATTTGACTTCTTTCATCTTTTAAAAAGGATTTATTAAAGGATTATTTGACTTTTCTGAGCCTCACCTTGTTCGATCGGCACCACACTGAATACAGGGTTAATTTTTTTTATCGTACGAGCCTTTAAAGCCGGGATGTATGATTACTCCCAATAGTTATAACAAACGTTTAATGAATGCCAAAAGTTATAAATGTAAGGGGACTCAATATTTTTTTACTCGGTAAGTACCCATATTTACCGTGGTGACTCCGGCTGAAGATATCTCCTAGTGGACGTCGTAAGAAGGAAAAAAAGCTATAATAGGGCACGCTGCAGTCCATCCAGCAGCGTGCCGTATTATAACAACGATAATCATTAACTGCGCTCACCAACCCGCCTGCCCAGCGTGGTGAGTATGGGCAATTTCTTCCCACATGACTGGAAGCCGTCCTGTAAATCTGTGGCCGAGGCTGATGTTTAGTAGTGGACTTCAAACGGCTGGAATGATGACCCATATATATTTGCTTTAATTATTACATCGGCGTCTGTAAACTGCTTTCTACGTAAAAACGGCAAAAGGGTAAGTTACGATCCCCGATACACTTAGGGGAAGTTTTCGCTGATAGATGGCCCACCCTCTTTGATGCTTATCGAAAGTTGAAATTCAATTTTACCAGTCAGTTCGAAGATTATATGAGTTTAGATTGCGCGTGACCTTCCCGCCGCACCTTTTAAAGGTTAAAGTTTATTTGATATCTACAGCGGTAAGATTATTTTAAATAAATAACACACAACAGTCGACATACTTAATAATAAAGCATTTATTATTAACTATAGAAAAGTTACAGATCTAATTTAACTTATTCTACGGTCCATATCAATAATATACCTTAAAACTAACATACATACAATATAAAAACTGAATTAATAACACATTGTGATTACGGCGACTACGTGTGTACCTATGTAGCAATCAGGGTGTCAGTTGACGACGGTGCACGGCGGCACATAGTCCTGACCCCACCTTAGGATTCCCTGTGTCGTGGGTATCAGAAACTGGTACCACAAAACCCAGACCCGGAACAAATATTTGCAGATCATGCAAACATTTGTCCCGCAGCGGGAATCGAATCAGTTTTTAGCCAGTTTCAGGTTTTTTGGGTTTATTTTTGAAACGCAATTTCTCAACCAGTTTAACTGACCTATGCAGGATAACCTAGAAATAAGTTACACAACAAGACAACTAGCAATATATTTTGAGAAATTGTACATTTATTCAGAGATTTTTGACAATCTTACTTACTAATATTATAAATGCGAAAGTTTGTGAGGATGTTTGGATATTTGGGTGTTTGTTGGATTCAATCACGGCTAAACGGTTGAACGGATTTGGATGAAATTTGGTACAGAGATATACTATATTCTGGAATAGCATAAAGGCTACTTTTCATGTAGGTACCACGCCGCGGGCGGAAGCTAGTATTATATGACTGTGCTTTGGCGCACATTTTACGTCAAAATATTATGACAGCTTAAACAAAGTTAGCCCTGCTCTCGACACGCGTTCGCTGTTTTAAAAGCTTTGTGAAATTGATACAAAGCTTTGGTTGGATTTAATAACACACTGAAATTGCTTAAGCCAGGCTTATCGTCCAATCACAACACGTTGTAAAACTGTTTTGAGTTTAACATTAGCCACGTCGACGTGCGATCAAGTAACGCGTTGGGCGATTATGTATAACAATCTTCCATAGCAGTGCTATAGCGAGCCCATTATAGCCTCGATAAGTGAATATAAGTCCGACTATATTAATTTTATCGAACTGTTATCAAGGAAATCGAAAAAAATCTATAACAGTGCTATAGAAGTGCCGATAAGTGATTATGAATAAGACGGTTATCGTTTACCTTGAAATCAATGAACTTATTCAAATATAACACCAACACTAAACAGTCCTGACCCTCACTAAGATTCCCTGTGTCGTGGGTATCACAAAATGCAGATTGGCTGTGGAGCGCCATACCACAAAACCCAGACCCGTAGCGGGAATAGAACCCGCACCCCTTGCGCCCACTATTCCACCGAGATCTCTCGAATTCACATTTAATTCCTCCACAATAGCACCTAACTCGAAGGTGACTTCGTTCAATACCGCTCAACACGTCAATGGGAGCAATCTTGTGCATTTCGCGAGGAACAGCGCTGGCGCTGACGGCTAATATCCTATCGATGTCTTTTAAGAGTCTGTCCGACACCCTCAGTTGCAACGCGTGCATTTTCGAAATACAGTCTCAGCGTCTTTTATATAAAGTTGAAATCAGAACGCTCCTCGCGGCGCATAAGACTGCACGATTCCAAATACGAGTAGTGATTAAGTATTTATTTTTAAAGCTCTTTAGGGGTGGGGGGTTCGGGGTCGGCAACGCGTGCGTGATGCCTCCGGTATTGCAATCGCTCATAGCCTACGGTAACCGCTTACCAACAGGTGGGCCGTATTCATGTTTAGAACATTAGTTGTATAAAAAAAAAAGTAGGCAATAAGATTATCTTCAAATTTTTGTTTAAGGTACAATAAACAAACTTGTACCTACTGACTAGTTTTAGTAAATTATGTCATGCAGGAAACGTTTCAAAATACTATGAAATTATAGTATATCCGCCCGCAGGAGAAAAAGGTACCTACACAATTTTTTTTTTCTAACCGGTACAAAAGGAAAGAGGAAAAGGCGAACATAATTTTATTGAGCCGATAAAGTTAGTGAGTGATTAGAATAAGGGGGCTAAAGTTTTTAGTACATAATAATGGGTTCCAATTAATATAGTGGGAGACCTCGAAAGACACAGAAGGTTATAAATAATATACCTAATACAGTGGTTTTTGTAAAATTATACAGAGGTGCAATGATCGCTTGCCGATAAAAAATATGAAGTGACAATGTTGAAAAAACACAGGAGCCTGATAAATTCCAGATAGGTGTGCGAAGAACGTTGCCTTATAAAGCGTAGGCGTTAACAGAGACCTTTGCCCATCAGTGAAAAGATATAGGTTAGAGAAAAAAACGCGACCATAATATAAATCCAGTTTACGAAGCGAGTCTCATGTCTCATGAATACAGGTTGGCGGTGGTATTGAGGACGGTTACTGGTCCGGTCCTAAATAAACACATTGAACGCCCAGTTAACTAATACTGTATTGATTAAGGCCAGGTATAGACGGTTAGCCGTGGTTAGACGAGGCCGTGGTGGCCCCGGCTGAAGAATAGGCCCCTCCATATCTACCTATCCGCGGATGTCGTAAGAGGCGACTAAGGGAAGAAAGCTAGGGGATGGGCAGCAGCGTCCCTCATTTTAACAACGATAGCTCTAACTGCGCTCGCCAACCCGCATGCCCAGCGTGGTGAGTATGAGCAAATCCCCCCACATGATAAGGAATTTGCTCTGTCTGTGGGGGAGGCCAAGTTCAGCAGTGGACGTCGTACGGCTGAAATGATGATGATGATGATAGACGGTTAGCTTAAAAAGGCCCCGAATCCGTAGCAGACTCATATTTTAGCACAAGCTACAGACTACTAAAAGGATACCTACGGCCTGAGTATAGCCTAAGTTCAGCCCGAGTAGAGTCAGTGTAGGCCTAGCTGCTAAGGAGCATTGCGTCTCTTTCATATATACATCGACTGGCAATTATAGTTAGAGGGTTAAGTCACCCGCCCTACAGATAACAGACGTACTCGGAGTCTCCCTGGGAAGATTTCGTTCGTTAATAGCACGTCAGTGCGACATAAAATTTTATTGGGACAAACATTGGGACAAACATTCTTAGAATATATACCTTTGTTTATACTCTTAATCGGCTTAAAAAATCAGTTTCAAAATTAGCAAATGCCGAAAAATATAAAGAAAATAGTCACTCTTGTATGCATAATCGTATCTATGTTATGTGTAAGTCAATTATTTCAATCGTTGACTGTCTACATCTGGCCTAAGATATTGATGACAATTCGTTCGTTAATTCAATAGCAACCTTTTTGTGGGGACATTTGGTATTCCGCAGCGTTCCACGAAGTTAAATCCACCAACATTGTTTTTTGTTATAAATAGCTGTTTATCGTGATTACTAATCGTGTGTGAATGTTGTGAGTATCATCAATGGTCCAATTCGATAGAATTTATAGTATAACTAGCGGCTGCCCGTGGCTTCGCAAGTGCATTTCCCGGATAAAAGTAGCCTATATAGGCTGCTTCTGCTTCTTGCTTTTTCTTATAGCTGATCTGATGATGAAGTCAGGAGCTATATAGCTCCTGACTTCATCATCAGATCAGCTCACTGATACTATAATATTGTATAATCATCGTATATCGATATGTACGACTGTACGAACACAGTCGGGCAACGAGTCCTCATCATCATCATCACCATCAAAACATTTCTCACATTGCTAATTAACATAATTTTGCTTAAACGTAATGAGGAAACCATTGGTATTCTTAAAATAACGATTTACGACCTGTCACGTATGGATTACTCACTACTATAAAATGTGGGCATGTACCAAATGTTCGGACATACCTCTGACTACCTCCTTAGACATCTTCAATGATTTGATCGCCTAGAGTTCTAAGAGGATGTATATCATTCTTGGGGTTAACAGTCATGATCCTTATTCTATTACCTATCATGTTGACGTTTCTTCTACTTCTTTTCTTGATGGCCTCTATGACTATAGTTGAAACATTTTGTCAATGTCAATGTCGACAAGATTTAAGACCAGATATGGGATAAGAGAGTCAATAAATATGGTATAACGATGGGGGTCAGTGACATAGAGGGAGATTCGACTAGAATTTTGACTGCATGTTGATTTATTGGGCAGGTGAAAGAATGGTGCAAAATAATTTTAATAAATAAATATTAATAGAAATCATAAACCTAGGTAAGTAGATTTTGGTTTGCGTTTCTACGAGAAGTAATTTTGATATCTTCAGCCGGGGCCATGGTGGCCCCGGCCCCGGCTGAAGAGGCCCCTCCATATCTACCTATCCGCGGATGTCGTAAGAGGCGACAAAGGGAAAAAAGCTAGGGGATGGGCAGCAGCGTCCCTCATTTTAACAACGATAGCTCTAACTGCGCTCGCCAACCCGCATGCCCAGCGTGGTGAGTATGGGCAAATCCCCCCACATGATAAGGAATTCACTCTGTCCGTGGGGGAGGCCATGTTCAGCAGTGGACGTTGTACTGTTGAAATGAAGATGATGAAGAAACCTAGGTAAGTAGATTTTGGAACGTGAATAGAACATATTTATATTTAAAATTTTGCGTTTCTACGAGAAGTACGTTTTTGATATAAGGATAAAGCTGTCAGAGGCGAAGACTCTTCCACAGATATCCATAATGATGAAATTGCATCCTACGCTGATATATCCATCTAAAGATTTATCTACCCTAAAAACGAATATCAAATTCACAGTTGATCTAACCCCATCGGAAGCCTTCGGCGAAATTACCTGACGACGCAAGACGGGGAAAAAACCCATGTTTTTTCCGCTTTTACATCGATCATGGACCGGGACATACAAAGACAAATGATCTGTGAATTTTGTGGGGAACCCTTGCTATTTTGAGGGTTCCGTACCATAAAAGCAAAAAAACAGAGCTTTTAAAATCGTTTAATCGTTTGAATTACTACTTACGAACAGAAATTATGCACTTAGCTTAGTGCAAAGGCTGAGGCTCTGTTCGCGCGCGCGTGTGTGTGTGTGTGTGTGTGTCTTGGTATTATTAGGGTTCCGCAGTCTTTAAGAAATAAATCTTTGCAAACTTACTAAAAAGCAAAAACTTCTATCCCCAAGCATGTTAGAAAACCTCTCAGATATCCAGGTGATCAGATCCTAGATGATTTCCTAAGGGGGGTAGTCAGAGGCACGTCCAAAAATTTGGCACATGCCCACATTTTGCAAAAGATAGCATTCTATGGGTGTTGCAGTACCATAGTAGGTACTCGTAATTTCTTATAACGACGACACAGTGAATCCTAGTGTCGGGTCAGGAATATGTATGTTGGGTGTTATATATATTATATATATTTATTTATTTGTTATTTAAAAACAATAAATCCGAAGATCTACTTTTTTATATTTTACCTTAGAAATGGCCGTTAATGGAAGAGTCTCTTAATTATGAAATTCGGCATAGCAGTAAGACAAATTGGACTTAGGTAGAGGCACGTAAGCATCAGGACGCAAGACCTCACACATTTCCATATTTATTTCCCTTTCTTTCTGCGAGTGTTTGGCGGCGTAGGACGTACTAAGGAAAGCGGCAGGGGCTAACTCCGTTTTCCGTGATACATGTGGCAATTGATTTTTTTTATACTACCTGCTCGTCAATGGCATATTATGTGCCATGCAAACCTTTCCTTAAGTAAGTCATTACAGCCCTACGGTCTAGCCGGGTCATAATGTTGTACTGAATTTCATGATTTCCCATGGGACATAATGTGATTTGAATTTGGAATGCAACCCATGTAGTCGTGCTTGATCGAGGTTGGTTTCAAAAATGTTTGGGTGCAATGAGATTTTATTCTAATTAGGCTGTATGTTATCATTTTCTTTGCACTGCCTACAAATTAAAAAAAAGAAAAACATGAAAACTTTTTACGAAATTCATTTTCACCGTCGCACGAAGAAGGATTTATTCGAATGTCGAACTGACCACTACAGAATAGACTACAAAAAAAAGAAAAAAAGGCGCCAAGCGCTCAAACTGCTGTGCTGTTATCTACACCGAAATTTAGTTTCGATTCAAATAAACTTCTAAAAAATGTCAAGTGACGACGACAGTGATTTTGATTCGACTCCAGAATGCATACAATCTAAAGCCTCTGGTATAGTTGGAAACTTACTTCCAGAAAAATCATTTCTTTCTACTTAACAGTCATTGTTTTCAATTGCCTCGCAGAAAGTATAAAAAGTAGAGTATGCATCGCGGGTTTAAATGTGTATTTGTCTTGGGCGATCTTGAATCCCTCGTACTCAGGATTCTTGCCTTACCATAGAATCCCTCGTTTTCGGGGTTCAATATAGCGCCCTTGACATAATACACTACTTTAAGCCCTTGTTGCATAATTTACTATATTTATATAGAACTGAAGATTTGCTTAACCTACTATAAATAATCCTACTATCCTACTAATATTATAAATGCAAAAGTTTGTGAAGATTTTTGGATGTTTAGATATTTGTGGTTCAATCACGCCGTAACGGCTCAACCAATTTCGATGGAACTTGATATAGATTAGGATTAGGAGTTCTTTGCATAGAATAGCCGTGATGCTACTTTATATCCAGGTACACGTGCGCGAAAGCTAGTGTATAATAAATAGCATCCTAAAACCAGCAGGGGCTTATCCGAGTCTAAATCCAGACTTATAAGAAACCATTGCCAAAGAATATTTTATGCAAATTATGTAAGTACTCAATCACAGATAGTAACGTTCAATTTAAAAGTATTTACATATTGCTCAATAATATCAAACAAAAATTGTAATAGTTACTTCATTAACAAATGTCAAAAAAATCTGTGTCTGTCCGAGATTTAGAGCTCAAGCTCAATTTCAGACGAAACTGAATGGGCGACGCAGTCTTGGAAGGCCTCCCACCCGATGAACCTACGACAAGGTTCCGAGAAGTCCGTGGTTGTTAAAGGCTTTAGATCGTTCGTCGTTGAACTCTTTGAGGGAGGTCTATGCCCAGTAGTAGACTTCTACAGGCTGATGATGATGTAGGCAACACGTAACAAGAATCAAGGGCAGTATCTTGCGCCCTAGAAACATCTCTGCTTTTGGCTATGATATGTTAATGATGAATAATTCTGTTTTATTGTATCTTCCGCATAAATTCCTCATTCGGCTCTAGCCTTCAGTTGGTTGTGATATATCGTATGTAATATACGGCCGGATATCATGAGTTTGCGACTTACTATTTTTGCCGCTCGTCGCCAAAAATTGCAGCAGTTTCCTTCTTTAGGTGCGGTACATCGTAAACAATGGAGAAGAATGAATGACGAATGGAATGATGGGTTACTTTTGATAGTATGTTTTTTAAAACGCTGACCAGTGGCCCAAGGATGAATAATTCACAATAGACATTTCAACAGAATACTTTATTTTTATAAAAATATTATATGTTAATCAGGGATCGAATAGCTTTCTTTAAATGAAAAACATTTTAGAATCGGTTCCGTAGCTTCTTAAGTACCCCTTCTTTCCTACACACAAATAAAAATTACTTCTTTGTAACATTTATATATTTAGGATGTCGATTGTTGTAGTAATATCTTATAACTAGCGAGTATTTTTGCGCAATTTCTTTCAATTGCTTGTATTTAATCTAATCCTTTCATTACACTGATTCATTCACCGACGGTCATAGGCCCTGTGCAGGGCCACCATTCCTTATCCGTACGTGAACATCACTGACTTAATACAGACCAAGAAAAATCAGTGACGAGACAAACGAGCATTCTATGAAGACTTCCCACATATTTTGTTGCCGCTTTTTGGATTTTGGAACTAAGTAAGTAAGACCAAAGTACTGCAAGCATAAAAATAAACAACATTATTGCATTTTAATGCATATACATTTGTTACCTTCTATCATTTATAAGGACACTAAATATACCCGTAAATATAACGAAGTAATTTAAAACATGCATAAAGTAACACAACTAGGGAAAGATTTTGTCCATTTTTCCCTGAACTGTATAACTTAACCCTTTTCCATCTCGTTGGATACGTGATTAGCATGTAAATAGAGCTTATCCCACCTCTGACCTTGGTACAGTCGCTGTAAGTAAGCAAAATAGTTGAACTTTCAAACTACCGGCGTGAAAAGCATATAGTCATCGCAAATAAATGAATAACTTTACGACTGAGAACTAATCAATCAAAATCTTTGAGAACTTAGTAAACGCTTTAATAATAATAATAACGTTTATTGAAACACAATTTTGTACAAAATTTCTTAGTAGGTAGGTAATGAACACATTGAATCATAATGACGTCCTGTATTTGCGGGAACTTATAGCCTGAACGCAAAAAGTGCGGGTTTCCGCAGTGTAACATAAGTTTTCATGATTTGCAAATATTTTTTCCTGATCTGGGTCATTTCTTAGTTTGACTTCTTGATACAGGAATTCTAGTGTGGGTCTAGTCTCGATTAAATTATCGAAAAGCTCTCCGAAAAAATCCAAGAATTTGTCGGTTGGCGTTTTTTTTTTGTAGTTGTATATAAGAATGTCCATAAGATGTACCTCATTGTACACCTTATGTACATTTTATTAATGTACATAAGGTTACATCACACTCGAGTTGCGAAATCACATCTCGCGACGACTGTACTGTATCCCAAACCTTGGCATTGCATTAAGCAAATCTTAATTATGTTCCTAGTTCCACGTCAATGTGATAATGTAGGTGTGTGTAACAAAGATTTATACTCTGAAAGGACGCTGGTAAAATTCTCAGATTTATGTTTCACATTCATTAGTGTGCGTGTATGTAGCCGAGTGCTTTAGGAAGGAACAAACGGAGTCTCTTTTCCACGAAAAAAGGTAGAGAGTATATACTTTTGGAATGAGGTCGGTAGTGCGCTATCCCTTACAAACTTCATCAAGCTGTACCTACTTTTAAAAAAAATATGCTCACGACGTTTTTCCCCAAGCGTGGTAGACAACCTCTCGGATCTTCATGCGATCAGATTCTTGAAGATGTCTTAAGAGAGTAGTCAGAGGTACGTCCTAGCATTTTGGCGCATGCCCACATTTTGCAGTAGTGAGTATTCCATACACGACAGGTAGCAAGCCCATCGCCGCTTATAAGAATACTTACACTGCTTTCCTTAATTTTTGCACAGAAGAACTCGTAAAAATACGTATAATAAATACATCTAAAGTGCATGTACCTATGCTGAAGGCCATTTTATAATTTACGTGGCCGACAAATCAAGAAGATAAAGTAATAATAAATGGCTTTAGTGAGCAGGGGTTGCCAGCAAATCTTGATAGTACAACCTATCGACCTACCTAATTCAATGCAGATCTGAATAACGGTTCGAAAGTTAAACTCGGAAAAATATACATACCTAAGTACATACAACGCTCATTCGTCTAAGTTAACTTAGACTGACTTAGCTTGCTTCGCTCCCCCGATCAATCATGCAACGCTACGTCCGATACCCGGTGCCAGCCCGGTGCCGACCAGATCCACACGGCACGTGTGCACCAAGACTACATTTTCCCACATGGACAAAATGTCGGTGTTTTGTCTCTGAGAACTGCGTTCCCGTGTGAATCCGGAGCAGGCCTAGAGATAAAGTTGCGGTCTTTTCGACAAAGTCACCTATTTTACAACCAAATACCCAACTAAATCATGGTTCTGTAATAGATTTCTATGCAAAATACAAAATTAATTACATACTAGAACCTTCATAAATATAAATTGTAAACCTTTCAAAAACCTTTTCAAACATGAATCAATGGCTCGTTAAGATAGTGCCGTTTTCAGAGCTGACAATTTGACCGCGTAATCAATGTACCTTAGCCCTATTACTAGTGTGTTAATGCCCTTAATAGGGATGGGAGTCTATTACGTTTATGGCGGATCAAATTTATATTTGAAAGTACATTGTCACACCGTTGTACTTTGCCTTTATTGAAATGAAAAGCTTTGTATTGAAATGAAATAGGTAAGTCCAAAATAAATGTTTTTTGATGTCATTCTGTGCTTAAAATGAGCCTGTAAAGCCGTCTTCAAACGGCATGTGATATATATTTGACATGTCATATAAAATATTTATACCTTACCTGTACTGAAAAAAGTCAATTTTGAGTTTGACATTTGAGTTTTGCGATATAGTTCAACGATGTAAGCTCCTAAAAGTCAAACTCAATATTAACTTTATTCAAAACGCGTGAGGTTCATTTTAAAATAAAATTTATATGGCACGCAAAAAGATTTCTCAAACAACTTGAGCGAATAGGCATTGTATGTTTGTAAGTTCATTTGTTATGATATCTGAAATCACAACATACAAACATAACCAAACAAAACCAAAATAACGTGAAGTCCCACAGAACATGCTAGTGCGATTTTCAAAGCTTATCTAATTAGTGCCTCAACAATCATCAAAGCACCAACTTTTACCAGACATTGTGAGATCTCAGTTCGGGGCGAACCACCAGTACCTAAACTTAACTAAAATTAGTGTCTCGGAATTCGTGCGATCTTCTTGTGGCCTTGCTTAGGACAAGTCACAAATGGAGATATTAGGTTCTTCGTAGGTATATTAGGTTTTGGCGTCGCTCTGACATCGCTCCTGAATCACAAAATACCAAAGCAACAAACGCGACTTACCAAAGCTTAAACTTAGATTGTGGACTAAAGTTGCACTGCTTTCTGCGATTGTCATGGGGATGGTAAAATCATTCATCATTATCGTAAAAATTAAACAAGCAATTAAAAGGTATCTATTTAATTACTAATACATTTTCGGTACTTTGGCTGTTGCCATAAGTCTACTCATGTCCATTCATCATCATCATCATCATTTCAGCCGTACGACGTCCACTGCTAAACATGGCCTCCCCCACAGACAGAGCGAATTCCTATCATATGGGGGGTTTTGCACTCACCACGCTGGGCATGCGGGTTGGCGAGCGCAGTTAGAGCTATTGTTGTTAAAATGAGGGACGCTGCTGCCCGTCCCCTAGCTTTTTTCCCTTAGTCGCCTCTTACGACATCCGCGCATAGGTAGATATGGATAGGCCTATTCTTTAGCCGCATGTCCATTATAAGGAATCAAATTTTACTGCGATTGTGATTAAAATAGAGTTCTTTCAACAAATTAATCGTGAAAAGGACTCTTCTAGGGTAGAGTAGGTACTTATTTATTATTATTATTATAATTTATTTCAATAAAATCACTAGGATCACTTTGAAACGTCTTAGAAACTAGGTGAAGCTATGCCTGTTCCTCGCGACCAAGCCTAGAAGAATCAGGCAACAAACACGGCTTGGTGCCTGATTCTTCTAGGCAGTACATTTTGACGACCTCGGTGGCGCAGTGGGCGAGTGCCCGACTGAGACGCAAGGAGATCTGCAAATATTTGTTCCGGGTCTGGGTGTTGTGGTACCTGGTACTTGTAGTTTCTGATACCCACGACACAAGTAATCCTAGTATGGGGTCAGGACTATGTATGTGACTATTGGGTGTTATTATAATATTATTATTATTAGTATGGAATTTCATGTTGCTAGTAAAGCTGTGACAAAGCCAACTGTAACTTCGCTATAATAGAATACCTACCCAGCAAAAATGTATCAATCATAGTTTTACTTCATCCTGCAAAGCATTATCTAGAAAATGTCAAAAACCGACTTACCATCTTTGCCAGTTTCTGCGGGCTGTATCACCACTAGCGCTACATTTGCAGAATTGCGGTTTGCTTAGGACAAGTTCCTGACTCAGTAATGTGTAACAAACATGGGCCGAGCTATACGCATAAAATTATCTGCTACGGTGATTTGTCTATGGATAATGTGACTAAAGTGAAGAGTCAGAATGAAATATTTGCCTTGGAAATCGCAATCACCTTTCAGTGTTTATCGATAACAAACATTGAATCTCGTGGCACGGTGGCTAAAGGTGGGACTCGTAAGCTAAAGTTAAGATGTCTATGCCCGCGGTGGGAGTAAGGATTGTATTATTTGCATAATATTTGTTCCAAGTCTGGGTGTTCGTTGCTTGCTTGTTCTGTTACTGGTCATCCTGCATCAGGATTATGACCATATTGTGATATGGTGACTCTGAAAACATTAAATGACTGTAAGCGAAAGAACCAAAGTGGTAAAAGTGCGCCTCATAAAGGCTCCTTTCGTGTTCATGCACGAGTAACATCTTCGGTTCGGTTTTTTTTAGGTTCTGGGACATGCCAGTTTCCAAAATTGTTTTCTTAACCGCGTGAAAACCTGGTATTAGGCACATCTTTGAAATAGGAAACACATTAGTTCTTTTTTCATAGTTAGTATCAGGTAATAGGTCGCTGTAGGTTTAAAAACTGTCATAACTCATACCACAATGTCTACGGTCATTACCAAAATAAACCCCTTTTATTCAAAGTTCCGATAGCTCCCAATAAAGCTTTGTGGTTACATCTGAAACATGTCTCAAGCTCCTATGCTATTTATGGTTACCTCCAATATCCAAAAATGTAAGGCAACTCTTCTTATTATAACTGACCCGAGAACAGTAACTTGGTATTTATAAACTTTCAAAATGAGCTAATGCGCTTTACTTGAACTATTTTTTATAGAACTTTAACTAAGGAAATCGGAGTAGACTCGTAGACAGCAGATAAAGTGGAATTTCATGAAGTAAAATGTTACATGCAACTGTACAGGTTTTGCGAGGTACATTGCTACTACTTTACTGTAGTAGAACTGTCGTAGTGAAGCCACGGCGTAATGTAATCAAGAAATAGACTTGACTACTTAAAGTACTACGAAGATGCTTTTGCTAAGGCGTAGCTCTCAATATTTGTCAGCAGTACCGGTACAGAGCAAGTCTATTTATCTTTCTCGAGTAAATGTAGTGGTTACCTTTACAGCCCTAAAATGCGAGATCTACCCTAAGGTACAATATTACTGTGAATTTAGGGTCAGCGCTACGGGGAGGCTTAGGCGGATTTATGTCCAACACATTCGGTGTTTTCGGCTTAAATATTTCGAAGATTTGCAAAACAAATCCGCTTATTAAAGTTTCCGGAAATGTTTTGATGTGTTTGACGATGAAAGGGTCAGGCTTATGGAAACAACTTTTTATAAGTACCTACATTGAATTTTATAGATAGGTACAATAAACATGTATCTTTTCTTTATGAAACTTATAAATAAACTCTACATTCAAATCTCTCAAAGAAAAACTAAAATAAAATCTAAAAGTCATCATCATCATCATCTTTCTGCCCTTATCCCACATTATGTGGGGTCGGCACAACATGTTTTCCTCTTCCACTGTTAGCCGTCATCTCCGCACTCACTTCTTTCTTACTCATGTCATCATTAAAACAGCCCATCCATATTTTCTTTGGCCTTCCTTTACTCCATCCACATTCATGCTTAACGTGCTTCTCGTTAAATTACCCTCCTCAACACATGCCCATACCATGCTAACCTATTACTTCTCAACTTTTCCATCACTACTACTACTTTCAAACTTCATCTGATGTACTCATTCTTTATTATGTCCATTCTCGTAAAATATAACCTAAAAGTAAAGTATAAAATGTATGTGAAGATGTTTGTACTGAGACTACAAACTAATGTTTACCCTGAGAAGCCCAAAAAGCTCACTCGTGTTAAAGTTTTCACTTTAATCAAAGCATACTCCGTTTACTAACTTAGATTAGTCTTCCGTCGTGACAACACTATGCACAAGGAAATTACATAACTCTGTGAATATAATTTCAACAATACACATATATAGCACAACACGAAATTACTTTCAACCTTAAAGAAGAGATACAAAAACGCGTGGCAAGAAAAAAGACATATTTTTCTTTCAGGGTGTAAACACATCGCGCCCCATGACTAACCAGTGCCGCGATCACGAAAAATTCACGATAGCGCTAAGCGGTGTCCGGAATGTAATGTTATGTCGATTAAAATTAATTTCAAAATGATCCTCCATCATCATTATCATCATTCCGGCCATTATCGGCCTCCCTCACAGATTTCCGGAGTGATTTCCTATCATGGGTAAAATGATCCTTACGACTGCTGAATTAAGTCAATTTGAGTTTGACTTTTAGGGCCTTGTGATGAGCTTATAACATACGCCCTCATAATGTCAAACTAAAAATTACTTAGATGAACTTATTGGATATAACAGTGTTATAGACTACGGCAAAAAAAGTTTTAAAAGTTTAAGGCTTTCCTCAGTTTATCTATGGCACGAATAAACTAACAGCCCAGAATAAAGCACCTCATCCTCTTATCTAATCTATATTAATCTGCAAGGAAAATTACTTAATACTAACATCCTTGATTGCGGTCCGAACTTGTTTCTCTAGCGAATCTCTGGGGCGAGCAGACTGGCAACTTATTGCATGTTTTAATATAACATACATCACTAACATACACATACATTCTACAATAACATAACAGTAAAATACTTACAACATTAAATTACTAATATTATGTACTTAGTCCTTACCCCGTGCTTGGATTCCCTGTGTCGTATCAGAAATTATTCTGGCACAAATCTCAGCTGCGCAATAACCTACTCCAAACACAATTGAAGTCGTCAGAACGTTGAAACTAAGCAGCTCAAATCATGGCGGACACGATTGAATAGAAAAAAATTAAGAAGGTCAAGTGCGAGTAGAACTCACGCCCTGAGGCTTCCGTTCACAGATAGGGTCGAATAGCAGAGATCCTATTAATCTCAGCTAGAAATACTTTCTTGATCGCAAAAACCTTTTAAAAAATGTATAAAATAATTATTGCGCGACTTCAGCAAGCAACTGAAAACAGTTGCTCGTCTGCACAGCTTCTATAGAAACTTCGTGAGAATATAAGTTTCCCATTGTGTAATTGCAGTTTCTTAGCGATTCATAAGAATAAAAGCTTGGCTTATTATATAAGTTTGTTAATGATAACAATGGGCTTTCTACACGTGCATCTTACTAGCAGTTAGCAAGACAAACATGTGGGATATTTGGGATATGGGCCAGCCATGTGTCTGTTTAACCGTGCAGCCAAACCAATACAATTTGGCTACAACACTGTCCGTTCTCTTGCGCGGCCTGTCAACATTGCAGGAGTGGTCTGAGTTAAGCCATCGTAAAAGTCGCTAGAAAACTGATCCTTATCTCCTACGGAATAAGTTTAATTTTAACTTTGACATTTCAGGGACATGTTCGATACATCTTAACGATATCGCAAGCTCCTAAAATTAATACTCAAAATTAAATTTAGTCAAAAGACCCAAGGATCATTATAAAAGGAATTGACATATCGCATGCTGTTTGAACAAGAACAATATACAATACAATATTTGTAGTAGAAAAGCTTATAGGGACCTACTAGATAAATGTCCAAATTTTAATAATTAAACACTAGTAATTGTGTTCATTTTGAGAAGCATTTTGCAGAATATTATTTCACACAGAACCTCAAATCACTGATACAACCGAGATTCCACTGAAATTCTTAACATAACTTCAATTCTCTAAGAAATTTTGTGAAATTCTTCCCAAAGCTGGACCGCAAATTTAATTTTCCAATGCTTTAATGAAGAAGGAAGGAACAGTTTAAAACTACAATTTCAATCTTCATTGAATTTAAATGGATTTTGAGACCGTAGTTTTCTAATTGGAATTAAAACAGGTAGCGTCTTCGTGGAGACAGTCACGTTGGAGAGTTTTGTTGAAGTATCTTGGACTGGCTGTGCATGGAGGAGTGTTAGTGCCAACACTAATGTTTGGAAGTGAAAGTTGGGTATGGCAGAAAAAGAATCAAAGTAGGATAAATGCAGTGGAAATGAGAGCTTTGCGAAGTATGTGTGGAGTAACTTTGAAAGATAGAGTGAGGAACAGTGTGATAAGAGAGCGTTGTGGGGTGAAAGAAGATGTAGTGATGAGGATTGAGAAAGGTATGCTGAGATGGTTTGGTCATGTAGAGAGAATGAACGAAAGAAGATTGACGAAACAGGTGTATAAGGCGAGTGTGAATGGGACCGTTGGAAGGGCAAGACCTAGGCGTACGTTAAGTGACCAAATCGGTGACATTTTGGAAAAAGGCCAGGTCATGGGTACCCTAAACCGACGAGCATGTATGAGGAATGTGATGAGAGTGAATGAAGCAAAAGAGGTATGTCAGGATCGTAGCAAGTGGAAAACCGTGGTCTCTGCCTACCCCTCTGGGAAACAGGCGTGATTTTATGTATGTATGTATGTATCTTGGACGTCGAAGGCCTAGTTCGAATTTTCAGAAAGAGGGCGAGTACACGTTTAGGTAACGTAGTAAACGTTGTGCACGAAAGGAGCCTCTAAGATGCGCACTTTATCCTTTCACTACACTGATTCTTTCACCGACGGTCATAGGCCCTTTTCAGGGTCACCTTACCTCAACTTGGTCACCGACCTTATGCAGGATGACCAAGAAAGATCAGTGACACGACAAGCAAGCAAGCATTTAATTTTTTGTGAAAGCACATTCTTAATTAAGATATTTTTTGGGTAAACATTTATTTTTTTCCAGAAACTGGAAACGAGATTGTCAAAGTTGCGGGAAGAAAGACGGAGATGGCTCAAGCAAGACTGTTCGACGTTGTACTCTTTGGGGAAGGCCTATGTTTAGCAATGGACTTCATCAGGCTGATAATAATGATAATGATTATATTTATCATACTTACCCCTTAATAGGCGTGGGATGGTAGATTAGGGTGGCCATAAATTAGTAGCTGATGGTAGAGTGGTGAAGTAATCATATTTAGCGATCCGAGAGAAGCATTGTTTTGGTAATTTATTCCGTCGCTTTTCATAATATCTTTGAACCCCTTTTAAATCTTGGGGGATTACCGCTCGCTAATCTCTGGTTGGCCTTTGTATTTTAAGATCAGCGTAGATGTATTATTTTGTTCTAAACTAGAGTTACCTAATTTATATTTATATTATTAATTTATACTGGTTCATTACCGTCCACGACGATCTATGACAACGTCGTGGCGTAGCGAGCGATTGCCCGTCTGAGACGTAAGGGGTGCGTTTTCGATTCCCACTGCGATACAAATTTTTGCATGTTCTGCAAATATTTGTTCCAGAACTGGTGTTGTAGTACCATGGTACTCATAGTTTCTGGTGTCCACGGTACAGGGAATCCTAGTGGGGGGTTATTGGTACTGAGGTCATTCATCTAAGTAATTATTTCCTGTATAGGTGTACACATGTTTGCCAGTTGCTGACCAATTGAACAGTTACAAGTGCGAAGCTAGCTCAAATCATGATTGATTACTGTTTACTAATGCATTCTCTTGAGTGGTTGGGACAATAATTATCGTTTGTGAGCTAAACAGCGAAATCTATAACACTACTCTTAAAGCATATGCCACAAACAATACCAACTATACAACTTAGGCGTCTTTACTGTGTTCTAGATGAAAATATAAGCGTCTTATGTTAACTTTTAGCCCATACATAGGGGAACTGCGCTTGCCAACCCGCGGGCCTAGCGTGGCGAGTATGCGCAAATTCCTCCATCCACATGACAGCACTGGAATTTTGTGGGAAGATTTTTATTCTGCAGTGGTCGTCCTACGGCTGATATAATGATCATGATTGCAGAGTATAAATAATAAACCATCAATAGATCATGAGGGCTCTTTGTGAAGGGTCCGTCCCGGAAGTACTGCTTTATCTATAAATTCTGCTGCCATGCGGCAATGGTTGCATTGCTGGGTTCTATTTTGAAAGGTAAGATAAGCTCAGCTCTCCAAAATCTTCATATGATATTTTCCAAAGTGTAATATTTATGTAGTAGCCAATAAAATTACAGATACATTAGACTTACTAATCCATGCCTCAGGGTGAAGGATACAATACCACGTAGCCCAAATCCTAGGTGCTATTGCAGCTGTAGGTATTGGACAGAGGCTACGGTTACCATAAGGTGGTTATAGCCAGTCCGTTATTTTATATAGAGCATAAAAAATACAACAAACAAACATCAATCAGCCAATCATCATTCATTTCATTCATTCATTCATTCAAACTTGGTAGGTGAGCCACATTCCGTGACTATACGCTGTTAAAATCCAAATAAGGTAGGCAAGGCGGACTTTGCCGAGCCAAGACAAACAGTGCAAGAGCTAATATCATAGGTGTGGCAGGATCTAGCTAAGGAGCCCATGGTATAAAGCTAAAGGCTGTAACAAGATGCCTATTGACCCCAAAAGAGATGATTTTTAAAAAAAATTATGTCAATGAAAATTTTCGTATTCCCAAAAGTCACAACTAACTTTATTGCCTATTGGGTGTGAATAAAGCCCCTTTCGAAATAGTAAACACATTATGAACAACCTTGAATATATTGTTCGATACTTGATTCACTACAGAGAAAAAGTTTTTTAACGTATTTCTAATTGGTACAAAAAGTAGATACGAGAATGTCGTAGAAAATAATAATAAAAATTTAAGTTACACTTGGAAAAAAGATTTTTGTTTCAAATCCAATTCTTTTGGCTAAACTGGAAGTAGTTTCCTAACAGCATTTTGTTCGTTTTGCTGAACTTACCCATTTTAACTTAGGTATTTTAGAAGTCTTTCTTCATCTCACATTGATATCAGATTGTCATTATTTACACAACAATTCCTATCAAAATAGCTTTTTAAAATTGTTGGTTTGATGACGGCGGGCCTCTCCCTGGCATTCATAGTCGTGCATATTTTTTTGCTTAAAGTACACTACTTTCATAGAAACTTCTGTCAAATTCTATGAAAATAATTTCTGTCCAATACGAATATTCGTATACGAATAACAGGCTCTGTCTCCTAGACTTCCCATGTCTAGTCCTAGGTGTATGGACAACGTACCAGATACCTAGTATAGTACTAGAGGTGTGTTTCGTAAAACCATTAGGTGATTGTCCGCAGTACTTTAGTGCCAATTTACAAATTGCCTGCTGAGTCGTCTACATAGCGCTACGAAAATTTCTGTGTTAATAACCTACTGCACAACTGGTGCAGTAGTGGTGGAGAACACTGGTAGTGGCCCCGCCTTCCGATCATGGTCGTGGGTTCGAAACTTTTCGTGCACGAATGGATTTTTCGATTCGGAAAATTTATGCTAGTGCTCTCAAACGGTGAAGGAAAACATCGTGAGGAAACCGGCATGTCCTAAAACCTAAAAACTCGAAGACATGTGACATGTGCACGAAAGGAGCCTCTAAGTCTAAGAGGCGCACTTAAATCCTTTCACTACACTGATTCTTTAATCCACGTTCATAGGCCCTTTTCACTCTTTTCAGGGCCACCATACCTCAACCTGGTCACTGATCTAATACAGGATGACCAAGAAAGAATCAGTGACACGTCAGGAAGAAGAACTGCACAACTCTACCTGCCTGCTGAATCGCCTACATAGCGCTTGAAGAATATCTAGGTAAATACCTAAACTACCCAAAAACATTATTTAAATAATAAACGTAGAATAAGCCCCTCCTTATCTTCCTACCCGTGGATGTCTTAAGAGGCGACTAATGGAAAAAAGCTAGGGAATGGGCAGCAGCGTCCCCTATTATAACAATGTTAATTCTAACTGCGCTCGCCAACCCGCGTGCCTAGCATGGTGAGTAGGTATGGGAAAATTGATTGGAAGTCTCTCTGGAATTCTGTGAGGGAGGCGAATGTTCAGCAGTGGACTTGATAATGATGAGGCGATATATCGCACGCCGTTTGAATACGGCTTAAGACCTATCACAACAAAAATATTACTAAACAAACACCCGTAAAATATCAGATATCTATTTTAATAGAGAAAACTGAATATGATAATATTAGGAGACTGAACTATAATGCTGAAACTTTCGCCATAAATGGAGTTCGAGTAATTAAATTGCCCTCATAGACACGGGAACAGAGCGAGGAGCTTTCAGTTATGTGCATAGTTTAAATTCATCCTGACATCAAGAGATATCGTTCTACCTCACGCTAGTTTGGATGTTTTTGATTCAATGACGCCGTACTCGAAATATAGAGGCCTATGTCCAGCAGTGGACTAATGTGGGCTGATGATGATGTACTCGAAAGTGTTTTCAGGTCTTTTTTTAAGATCTCTTTTGTTTCTTGCAATCTGTCCGACTGGGCATGGAGCTAGAGTTTGGTGTTTGCTTCGGTGCGTAATTGGCATGGATGGAACGCCCAGTGGCGCTTCCATATTTTCACTTTTATTTTAACGAATTAGTTTTAGAGCTATTATTAGTTTTTTTTTTTTATACAACAGATGTGGCAAACAAGCTTACGGCCCACCTCATGGTAAGCGGTTACCGTAGCCTATGAGCGCTTGCAATACCAGAGGCATCACGCACCCCCTAAAGAGCTCTGGCAACCTTACTCACCGCAGGAACACAACACTATTTGAAACAAATAATGTTATTTGGCTGCGATCTTCTGTAAGGCGGAGGTACCTCCCCAGGCAGGCTGCTCCAATTCAGAACGAGAAAATCTCGCTGTGCCCTACCTCCTCCTAGTTCTTGAGGAGCTCTCCTCTTTATTATTTTGAAGGTTGTGGTAGGTCTCCTTTTTTTTCAAATTCAAATTGTCACCTCAATTTAACAAAATACGCATTTTTTTAATACTTTATTTATTTAGAACGTCTTAGAGGCTCCTTTCGTGTACATGTCACACGTCTTTGAATTTATAGGTTCTAGGACATGCAGGTTTCCTCACGATATATTCCTTTACCGTTTGAGAGCAATTTCAACAAGTTCCTTCTGGTAAATGACATACATCTCACTTGCAAAAGTGAGATGGTGGTCAAAAGTCTAACCATCACCAATAAAGAAAAAAAAAAAATTACGCACATAAATTTTCCGAATGGATAATCCATTGGTGCAGGACCGGGATTCGAACCCATGAATCAGAAGGCGGGGCCACTACCACCACTCCACCAGTGTTCAGTGTTATTTTTTTGTCGACACATCAAAGCGACGCAACGTGATGCCAGCTCGCAATACATTTCCTCTGTCCTAACCGATGGTAACCGATTTTTGCGTTGTGTTTGATTTCATTTGACCTACGTCGTCGATTTTGTTATATGTCGGCTCTTGAGACCACGGAACAATATTACAGTGATAGGATAAAAGTTCTTTATAAAGAGATTTATTGAGATAGACGGGGCAAAGACGTTTCCAAGAACAAAGTTATTAGATTTAGAGATAGGACCTAGTTGACGTCAACTTGAATGTTCAAATCTTCAGACAAGGTTTTAGGAATCTACAACTATATTTTCTCAAATTCGTTTGGTTCAACATAACCATTATGATAAACCAAAATAAACGTAAGATAGGTTTTTATTAATCATTAGAAAAAATTACAACTATACCTACATATTTTGCAAAATACACAAGAAACATTTGGGCTACGAGTATCTAAAGATTATTATCTATTATTATCTATTATTATTATCGGGCGACGCAGTGTTGGAAGGCCCCCCACCCGATGGACCGATGACATTGTAAAGGTTGCGGGAAGTCGGTGGATGGAAAGGGCTCAAGACAGTTCGGTCTACAGGTTGTTGATAATGATGATGATTGCATTATCTATAAATTATTTTTAATCAACCTGGACTTTTTCAACTCCTATGTTTTTTGTAATATTAATCCTTATTTTATTCAAAAAGTATTGTATCTTGTGAAGCAATGGGCATATTATTATTTCTTTACTCATTACATTTTATATATTTATTCGAATTATATTCATGTACCTATAGATAGTATACTAACGGAGGGAAAGAAGATTAGTTGGTTCTAACACCAATTATCCATTTGTTGGTTGATATTTTCCAAACAAGAAGTGAGTGCAGAGATGACGTCTAACAGAAGAGAGTGGAAGAAGAAAACATGTTGTACCCACTCCACATAATTAGGGACAAGGGCAGGAAGAAGAAGATATTTCCAAACATTAGGAAGTATCTCACAATTCATACATAAAATACATTAGAATAAAACGTTGTTGGTGACGTTTATGTTTGAATTGGTTACTAAAAACGTTGAAGTGAAAATGTATTTCTTCTGTTACTTGCGCAGAAAAATGTTCCCAAATTGTTAGCGCCCGTCTCTCACCCGTTGCGTACGTTGAAATACTTTGTATTGGAGTGGACATACGTAATTATTCTTTTTTTTTCACAAGAATTAATGAAGGATTGATGGCATTTTTTTATTTTACATTTTTCATCAAAACTCGTTTAAGGTGTATTTCATCCCCATATTACAAGATACAAGATTTTATCAGTAAAAGCAGATTTTACAAGTCTAATGTTACGTTTAAAGATAATTAACAATTTTATTATATTTTATTTTATGTTATTTATTTATAAATTAAGTAGGTAATTATAATTAATCTCGATTAATCACATAATATTAATAACATATTTCTTTGGTATTTATTGATTTAACTTCGTTTGATTTGATATTTGTTAATTTTTGCTTGTTACTTATTTTTCATTTGATATAATTTATAGGTAGGTAAATACCGACAACCGAACCAGGCGACGACGCAGTGTTGGAAGGCCTGCCGCCCGATGGACCGACGACATTGAGAAGGTTGCGGGAAGTCGGTGGGTGGAAAAGCCTCAAGACCGTTCGTCGTGCAACTCTTTGGGGGAGGCCTTCTAAGAAGTCCACAGCTGGACATATTCAGCAGTGGATTTCTACAGGCCGGACGGATGATGATGATTGGTAAATATTTGTATTTATTATCAATTGACAAGGCCTACGTATAGACGCTAAAGTTTTTGTAAATAACAAAACCAAGTGTTCCCAGTACTCCAAAGGCGAATAAACGATATGACTAGAATTAAAATTATTTTTGGTTGATGGAGACGGAAAAGCGCTAATGGGTCTCCTTGTCTATGGTTTCAGAAAACATAATGTTGTCTACATCAAGTCTACATGGTAGAACCTCAATGGTAAAAGGGCTACGTAAATCAGCCTCGACAGACGCTTGTTTTGAAAGGCACGCGATTTGTCACAACAAATTATACAAACGCCTTGCAGCAACGCGTGTTGAAAAGGGTGTCTTTTTTGGTGTATTCCTAACCGCACTAATAGCTAATAAAAAAACGTTTCTTTGCTACCATGCAAGAGCTTTCGCAGACTAATAGCCAAGCCAAGCTCCTTGCGAGGGCTCATCATCATCAGCCTGTAGAAGTCCACTAACATAGGCTTCCCCAAAGAGTTCCATGACGAACGATCTTGAGCCTTTTCCATCCACCGACTTCCCGCAACTTTCATATTGTCGTCGATCCATGGAGTGGGGGGCCTTCCAACACTACGTCGTCCATTCGAGAACCTTTTCTCCTAGTTGGATCTGCGAGATATATTATAGCCTGCCCACTTTGTTGTCACACATTGTCACTAATTTAAGTTTTTAATATTATTATCTATACATTGTGGCGGGAAATAAATTATTTTCTTTCTTTACTTCAACTTGCAAAATCTGAGAGCTACGTCGGTGATATTGGTTCTTCTACGGCTCACTTCATTTCGAATTTGAACACGTATGGATCGTACTGACACAAAAGTAGCTTACTTCAGGTAAGTTATGAATACAAGTGGGAATTCACAGAATAATGAGTTCCATGACGATGGTTTTCATTTAAAAGTATAATCAGAACCCTGATTAAGGAAACAGTATCAAGAACATTAACGGTAGCATTGAACTAATTTGATTGAGTTATATAATTCGTGCCTGACTGCAATTGGCTACGTTAACATCCAAGTAGCCTGTGATTGGCTGAAATGTAACAGTTACCCTCAGAATATTTTTCGGTCAGGTTTAGAAGCAGCTTATTTACCCGGACGTAAAATAATTCCCGCTGTTGAATCCAGCAATAATAATAAAATTGACTTTATTACTGAGTTCGTCAGTCGCTCTTGTGAATGTTTTATTCGCTGCATTTATACATTTTTACTACGTAATGATTTCTAGTTATGGATTTGTTTCATTACATTTTATATAGGTAGGTTTTACACACAGCACTACTAAACCTTGTTTTAATTTTTCTTTCAATGAAGAGATTAGACTGCTGAAGCTTTAGCAGTATAATTTCCCATTCAAATTTAAAAGCTGTTTTGATGATGCTGAATCGAAGCCCCACCTCTTACGTCTCAGACGAAAAGTCACCCGCTATGCCACCGAGTCGTCAATTGTTGATTTTCGTACCATGTCAGCATTATAAGTTTGCCAATATGGATAAAAATGGTTAAAAAAACGGCGACGTGCGTCACAGAGATAGGCGCGGGGCTAATCGAGATCAAAGCCAAAACCATCGAACCGTAAACCTTCCACGTTTTTTCCAAAATTTTCCTTCGTAAACACGAAGCATCATAAGCCGACGCTAACACTTTCCGTAACTCTGAATCCACGGCAAAAAGTTGGGCTCGACGCGACGGAGACAAATCGCTTGCCGTATTTACCACAACGGTTATTTTTACACGTTCACAACTTAGTTGGTAACTAGGTTAGTAGGTAGTGTAGGTACCGTATACAAGGTGATTCATAATATGTATGTTATCCCTTGTATTTTGCACCAGCTTCCGCCTACGGCTTCACTCGCGTGGTACTCGAATATATAGGTTGCCTAATGTGACTCTTCGGCACTTCAAATCTATTCATGTTAAAACTCACGTCGATAAGTTGCTTAAGCTTAAGCTTGCTTAGCTTAAAGAAAAAAACAAACACGCTTTCGAATGTATAGGTATTATTATAGTTATTAATTCGACAATACTTATTTCATTATGGTTACATAAAGTGTTTTTATTAACATTAACATAATAACATAATATTGTATATATAGTATTATATATACAATACTATATATATATAATATTGTATAGATTAACATAATATTGTTGTGATAGGAAAGCCAATGCTCCTCTGAATCTTATTAAATATCATATCGTCATATTTTTTCTGGAAGATCTAGTGGCAGATCCAAATTTAGCATGAAAAGGTTCTACAGTAGCCCGCTACATGTGCCCGCCCCTTATTTCTAACTGTGTTCAAACCCGCCTAGCGTTCTCTAAGGGGTATCTTTTCCCAGAGCCTAAACTAGTTAACTGTACATAAAGCTTTTTTCTGCACGCGTACGTACTGTTCCTTGTACCTACTTTTATGTTCGTACATAAATTATTACTTTCGTACATTTCCATTGCCAAATCACATAGCATTTCTACCACACGTAGAGCACAAAAATATTCGGATCCGGACGACAACCGACACAGCACTTTTACGTCTCCTAATTGAAGAAGAAGATTGATCGAAAATGGAAATAGGGGCCTCTTCGGTGAGTAGTCTTTTATTGACTTCATTTTGAGACGAATTGAATTTTCCATACGGTTCTTGTATTTTGGCATTATTACAACAAAAGCAGCATTGATGAGATGAGCGTTTGAAGGCATACCTATATTCGAAAATGTATTTATCCTACTTCTGATGTTTTCTAGGTACACGCCAGAATGGCTTAACAGATCTGGATGTAGGCGCAGTGATAGATTATAGTCTGGAATAGCACAACGGCAACTTTTTACCCTCGTAGGTACCACGCGCTTGGAGCAGCGGGCAAAAGCTAGTTCATAATTACATCATCATTATCATCATCAGCCTGTAGAAGTCCACTGCTGAACATAGGCTTAACCCAAAGAGTTCCATGACGAACGGTCTTGAGCTTTCTCCATCCACCGACTTCCCACAATTTTCGCAATGTCGTCGGTCCATTGAGTGGGGGGGCCTTGCAACACTGCATCACCCGGTTCGTGGTCGCCATTCGATAACCTTTATTCCCTAACTTGTCGGTTCTGCGAGCTATATGGCCTACCCACTGCCATTTCACTTATTACAAATAATTATAATTATCTTATTTCACGTTTATTACAAACCTATAAAATTCATTTCATCGATATCAACATTCAGCTTACGTAAGCAAACAATGCCACAAAATATAGGTCCTCCTCCTGTTTCAAATAGTATTATGTTCCTGCGGTGAGTAAGGTTGCCAGAGCTCTTTAGGGGGGGAGGGGTTCGGCAGGCAACGCATTAGCAATGTTCCAGGTGTTGCTGATGTCAATAGGCGATGGTAACCACTTACCATCAGGAGGGCCGTACAAACTGATTGCCACCGAATAACATTAAAAAAAAGTTGTTCCGGTTCTTGGTGTTGTGGTACCATGGTACTCGTAGTTTCTGATACTCACGGCACAGGGAATCCTAGTGTGGGGTCAGGACTATGTACGTGTATGTGACTGTTGGGTGTTATTTTTTTAATCGGCTGTTATAATAGCAGAAACTGTATTAGCAATTGTGTCAAAAACAACCGGTCAAGTTACTAAGTCGTTGAACGGCCGGTTGGCGAACACTAGAAACTAAGTAAAAAGAAGTTTATCTTGTTTCTGAGGATGGCGTCAAAGTATTTTTGAAAGTACAAACATATGTCTATTTTTTTAATTTTTTTTGTTTTATACCACAGAGGTGGCAAACAAGCTTACGGCCCACCTGATGGTAAGCGGTTACCGTAGCCTATGAGCGCTTGCAATACCAGAGGCATCACGCACGCGTTGCCGACCCCGAACCCCCTTCCCCTCTAAAGAGCTCTGGCAACCTTACTCACCGCAGGAACACAACACTATTTGAAACAAATAATGTTATTTGGCTGCGATCTTATGTAAGGCGCAGGTACCTCCCCAGGCGGGCTGCTCCAATTCAGAACGAGAAAATCTCGCTGTGCCCTACCTCCTCCTATTCCACAAAATAATTCGCATCCGGTAGCTAGATTCGTAATAAATAATGTTGGACTGTCTCCAAGGTACAAAATCTGGTTTATCTTGAAAACAAATGTGATTTTTCAATTTATTCGTACCGTGCGGGAGAATTTTTCTGAATATTCATATTATTACAGAGGCAAATGTGGAGTGAAAAATTGCTGTAAAAGTTTCAAAATTGCGGAATTATTTAAATCTAAAATTGGGGCATGTTTTAATGCAAATGCTTGATTATAATTTATATTTAGGAACACTTAAGATTTATTACAAATACGTGCTATTAGACATAGACTATGTAATTCATAAATAGGTAGGTATATATTGAATCGCATTACCTAGTATTTATAGTAACCTATCATAAAGTCACAATAGCTACACTTAATTATTCAAACCTAATAATACAGTGTATATTAATTAATTAAATCATTATTTCGGACATATCACACAAGGTCTACTGATCCCAAACTAGGCATAGCCTGTACTATGGGTACCAGAGACTGATATACATAATAGATTAAATATTTAACACCCAGACACAGAACAAAAATCTGTGTTAATCACAAATGCTTATCCAGTGCGGGAATCGAACCCGCGACCTCTAGCGCAGAAGGCAGAGTTACTACCAACTGAGCTATGAGGCCTTCTATATTGTACATGTTTATATTTAGTTTACTCCACCAACCGATTATTCCTATCCATCTGAAAGTTATGTGGAAGAAATCGCTCAAAGCGCATATTGTAACTTCGCATTTATTTCTACTTTCATTTTTTTTGATGTTTTTGTTTACATGTGGTACCTACAATAAAGAGTTTTCTGTCTATAATTACCGAACCTAATAACAAAACATATATGTAGTAGAGTAGAGTAGAGAGTAGAGACATAACATTATCTTGATTTATCTATTACATATACCTACTTTATTCAGTTTATAGTTAATAATTTTCTTCATAATTTAAGATACACCATCTTGCCCTTCTCTAATCTTTTCAGTCCAGTCCATCCTAAGGTTGCCTGGCAGAGATCGCTCTTAGCGATAAGGCCGCCCATTGTATTGCCGTGTAAATTTGTAATTGTGATCTTATGTATTATTTCCGTGTGGTGATCAATAAAGTATTATCTATCTATCTATCTATCTATCTATAACAAACGAGTATAATTTGCATGTTATTCTTTTTTTATCTTTAAGATTTTAAATCGTTTAGATGATACCTAAACGAAACGATATCCCACAAGGTGTTCCACATGTGAACGTAATAAACAACTAAGTTTAACAAAGCTATCTGCAACTGATATAAGTTGTTCAAAGAAGCTCAGCAATCTTGAAACTGTTTACATAAATTCGGGTGAAGGAAACTACTTGGGCGAATTATGAACCAACTTAGCTCATGTTTACGTTCAAGTTTCGTATTCATAAAATTTTGAATGTAATGATTATTTTGTTATTACTCGACACCTCTGTGTCTGTGAAGTAAAGACAATTTCGACACAAAAACTACCCATTGATTCCGGATTTGCTCACTGCAACTTTGTTTACTTAAAACCTCGTGATCAATTTCTGACACTAGAATTCAATTCAACCAGACAGCAAAATTGGTAATCTTCCCGGGTTCAGAATGAAGGCTTTATCTAAATATATATTACTAGCTTCCATTCGCGGCTTCACTCGCGTGGTAAATTCATAAAAAATAGCCTATATGCTATTCTGGGTAAATAACTTTATCTATTCCAAGTTTCAAAGAAATCTGTTGAGCCATTATGGCGTGATTGAACAACAAACATCCAAACATCCTAACAAACTTTCGCATTTATAATATTAGTGGGAAAAAGGATAGTAGAATACGGTAACTGACGACTTACAGACAACGCCGAAACCGTTAGTACTACAGGCATGACATTTGGAGGATGTGTTCCTTTTAGTGTCTAAAACCCCTAAGAGTGGTACAGCGGAGTTGAAGTTTGTATGAAAAAACTTCACGGGGGCTTACACTAGTTTATAATAAAATGCTTTATCTGAATTAAAGTCTTTTTTAATTTAGGCAACGAATGCCTTTTTCTGCTTTAAAATACGCATTCCTAGGTAGATATTATTTTGTAATATTTTTTTGATGCTCTGAATCTCTAAAAAAGTCCGGCAACTTTTTTCTCAGCTTAAAAGTGGAAAACTGTTGTTAACAATAAAAACTCGATGCTTCAAAAGAGCAAGGGATTTTCCCCAATATTTCACCCAATGGAACAGAAAGTCCAAAAATATGAATAAACGAATTACTTCGAGCAAAAGTTCTGAGTTTCATTACCAGTTTACAGGAAGGGTAGCCTGCCTGTCAGTAATACCACAGTTCACGGGTAGCTAGGTAAGTCCGCATGTGTTTCAAATTTTTCAATTATGTTACGACAAATAACAGAGTGAATTGAATTTTTCTCTACGTGCCACCGTTTTTAAAATATTTTTTTTATAATACCTAGACTTAAGTTACCTTTACATACATACATACATAAAATCACGCCTATTTCCCAGAGGGGTAGGCGGAGACTACGGCCTTCCACTTGCTACGATCCTGACATACCTCCCTAGTTACCTTTACCAATAAGAATATAATTTGCAGTTGGTAATCGGGAGCAGATGATAAAAATTGTACGACCTAAAATTCAGAAGAAAATTTACGGAACAATATACCTCAAAAAGGTACCTTTGAGGTATATTAGAACAACAGTAGAAAGGAAGACAATGACCTAAAATTGTGGTAATGATACCCTAACTAAGCTAGCTGACCCAACTAAGCTGCGATATTGCACAGTTGGGAAAGTCCAGTTTTATTGAGAAACTTCGCCTATGAGATGGGTTCAGCGATATATCAACGCACCTTATTGAAACTTTCTTCGATTTCTCAGCATCGGCGCCGGAAGAGCGATGGTGCGGATGGAAATTAAAAAGAAAGTTTTTTGCTGTTTGCGCCTTTGGATGATTTTGGCATTTTGTGAATCATTTTCTCTATTTTCTACGCTTTCTGTGCATGATTTAAACAACGGTTATTGTTAAATTTGAGTTTAACTGGGGATTGCGTAATCGGTAATCTATTCCAAATTGCATTGCTCACTCAAAGTGGTCTTTAATCATTGAACATAAGGATCATTTTGAAATAAAGTTTAGATGACATATACCTAATAGTTGATACCATTAGCCGTTTCTGAGAATTAAGGTCTTGCAAAAAAATGTGTGTATACAACAAAGTGATCCTATAAGGGTTCCGCTTTTTCCAAATAGGGTAGGTACGTAAACCTAAAAATGTATAGAGGTAATACTTTGAACTTTAATTTACTCTCTCTATTAATACCTCACGCAGCTAAAATTGGCACATGCTTGCGTCGGGCACAGACGGGTGTTAAATGAAATTTTACCCGTTGTTGGTTGCAATCAATTGCAATGTTCACATACTGCAGTAATTGAAAAAAGTGGTAGAAACGGGACGAGTTTATTACAAACCCTGGTATGCTTAGTCGTCTATTAGTCTTATTATTATTTTTATGAATTTCAGCAATTTGACGCACAACTTGATTCAGTACTCTGACAATTTTTTTATTTGAATTCTTAGTAGCCAGGATCCGAATTTGATTCTTCTTCTGATTGTTTATGTTATCATTTTTGTTGTTTATGTTATCTAAGGTGTTCTACCAAAAAATTTCTTCATCTTTTTTTGAATATGTCATCTTAGATCTTCTTTTTTTTAGAATAACTATGTCATCTTAGGTATTCTACCAAGTCGTACAGTAACTCAAAAGTCGCACAACGCGACCTCGACAAATTATAAATTAATTACATGCATTTTTGAGGATCACTCAACAAAAACAATCCGATGATGTCCGAATTATGTCAATTTGATAGTGATAAACTAATAACCCACGCTAAGCCGATTGGAAGTCCAAAAGATTTTCGTACGGACGGGAAGTGGTTCCGTTGCTTAGTTGGTTAGAGCGTCCCCATATCTAGGGAAAGGTTGCGGGTTCAAATCCCGTCATAGTCAAAATTATTGTGATATTATAAAAAAAACTATTTCATGTTTGTTTGAAGTGAAGAAAACTAACCAGTGTCAGAATAATATTGTTGAATCTGTAAGATAATATTCGATGACGGCCTCGGTGTCGTGTCGTTAGCCAATCACAATCAAAAGATTTCAAGCACCGCCGATGTCATTGGCATTTGACTTTTACCAACGTATCGTAAGCTTAACGCCAAGGCGAATTATTCATGCTTGTGGCTGTGTGTTGATGATGTCAGTTCGCCGCGTTTAATTTATTTTATTTTCATTAAAATCCAATTAAAATACGCAATAAACAGTGCAGTTCAACTCATTATTTTTGTTCATAATTCGGTGAGTAACGACACCCTTGTGCCGCGCCGCAAACGAATTGTCCCCTGACGGTATGAGTACGAGCCGGAAATTAAACATTAAATTACTATACTTAATTAAACTGTTTGTTTTGAGTGATGAAACGTTTTGCACTTCGTTTTAATAAAAAAATACGCTGGGTTTTAGCCACGTCTCTACAAAAAGCGAAAATTCAATCAGCGTTAAAATTGCCCACAAGGTAAGCAGCAATAGACTGGTTATGCTCGTAGAAAATGTTTTCATATAGGAACCTATGTTCTCAGCAGTTTCTCAGTAGATCCTATAAAATTGATTGAAAACATTTGGTAGAGCTGTAGTAGTAACCAATCAATTCAACGCCTTCGTCCGATTGAGTGAGTGCACATTGAGTATTGGGTAAAAGGAATGGAATTTATGTAGGCATGTTGTAACAATATTTGGACAAACAGTGGTTTTTCAAAAAGTTTTCATTATTTCTTGTAGAAACTAGTACCTACTATATGTAGCTGATATATATTTAGCCTGTGCGACTATGTTTTTATCATAAAGATAGTTAAGCACAGAGGCAATTTTTTTCAAAACAAGTAAGCTATTTCAACTTACTCCTTGTTGGGCTAGTTGTAACAGCATGGGGCAGATTATTCCGCTAATCTATTCCTCATAAGTTCAACAAACAAACTTTACCTATAAGAATTCTTACCAACACCGAGATCTTTAGGTCAATGTGGATCAGGTATTCAGTTGAAATAAGGAGCCACCATTTTAGGCTCTGCGATTGATGGTCAGAGAACCAGTGTAGTGAAAGGATTCAATGCTTCTCCATTGTAAAGCCTCATATCATAACTCGAAACTTCTTAAATGTAAATATTCCATTATACCTACTCAAACTAATACAAACACGTAGTTTCTAAGTACAACACTAAACATTAAACATAACATAATAGACCCCATTTTAGTTTGCTTAGTAGCTTGTTATTGTTGGGAAACTATTTAGCCTAAGTACTAGAAGTTATTTCTGTATTAATGAGTTAAGAAAGTTGTTATTTTTTGATTGCCCGTACTATGTTTTATCTATTATCCAGGCCCTTGTATTTTTTTCATAAATTATGTTACTTTTAGGGCCTACCCCAGGCTTAGCTCGCGTGTTATCCAGATAAAAGTAACACAAGTTCTTCCTCTCAAACAGGTGTGGGTTATTTTGTATGGAGTAGTGGTGACCTCTGATTTTAGAGTTTTTTTCTAGTTTTCTTTAACTTTGCCCTAAGTTACATAGGGTCTGAAACTTTTAAAAATATAATAAAAAGTGGACAATTAAATCTAAGCATCTTTTGGCGATGTAAGTGGAATTTTAGGGAGTCAGCTCACTTGGCATATAGTTTACTAGTGCTCTCAAACGGTCAAGGAAAACATCGTGAGGAAACCGGCATATCCTAGAACCCAAAAATTCGAAGACATATGTCATGTGCACGAAAGGAGCCTCTAAGAGGCGCACTTGAATCCTTTCACTATAGTGATTCTTTCACCGACAGTCATAGGCCCTTTTCAGGGTCACCATACCTTAACCTAGTCACTGAATAAATACAGCATGACCATGAAAGAATCAGTGACACGATAATTTTTATATTGGTTAGCAGTCAAAACACTCTTTCTTAAATTTGACTAGGGATCAAGCAATGTAGTCAACATGTTAGGTACAAATATTTTGTACGGTTTCTTGTTAGTGCCCAGGTTGTTCTTACAATTTTACTGCCCCATAAAATAAAGAGACTCCTTGAACGTTAAATCATACTGAAGCTGTAGATGAATAATTAAACTGTTCAGTCTTTCGAACGCTTGGTTTAAACGAGGCGGATATGACAATTAGTATTATATGATATTAATTAGGTTTACGTATGTTTAATAAAAAGACGTAGAAATATAGTAAAATGGACCGTTTTTCATAAAAAGGTAAAATTGTACATCGTTACAGAAAAAGGAAAAGAATAATATGATTTTTTTGTCTCATTTTGTTCGCCGTAACATGGCCATATAAAAATGTATTGTTAAATTATTTATGCTCAGAATCTTTTGTATGACAAGAAAAGTATGTACCTAAATAAACAACATCTTATGTTTATTTAAGTACTTTTTCCATAGCTTTTATTTCACCAAAGTGTATAAGAGCAACAATTTTCTAAAATATTTCTAGTAAATTCGGAAATGCATGTGGCGCGGAATTAGTGCTTAGTGGAAGGGAACAAGTATATTATTATACTCTATTTTATAGTTACCAAAATAGGGCCAGGCTACTTGACACATTACACAAAAATGTGTGACATGCCATGGCCCTTGTTAATAAATACCTTATAGACTAACATTCATATAATATTAACCTACCTTTACCTTTTAGCTATAACATCTTCCGAACATATTTTCGCACCTTTAAATCTACCAAAGTGTCAAGTGATTTACATCACATTTAACGCTCTCGAGCGAGAATTTATAATTTATCGATGGTAGATGATGCTTTTGAAAGCTGTTTGAATAATAATAAGGGGATGCGCGATGGAGTGAAATTAATATTTTATATTTTGTTCGCAAATACAGCCGTTTGACATTCGTTGTTGTGCCTACATAAATTAAGAAGATCTGAGAGTACCGTTAATATTTACCAACTCGATGGTTGGTGGGCGAGTGCCCGGCTGAGACAAAGAATGTGTATTTTTTCTTAAGTCGTGAGTTTTGCGCGGTCTCTTATATCCCCGGTATACATTATATACGGTATGCTAAGCTTCTTGGAGGAGGTAGAGCACAGCGAGATTTTCTCACTCTAAATTGGAGCAGCCCGCCTAGGGAGGTACTTCTGCCTTACATAAGAGCGCAACTAAATAACATTATTTGTTTCATATAGTGTTGTGTTCGTGCCGGTGGTTAAAAGGTTTTCAGAGCTCTTTGTGGGGTTCGCGCGCGTGATGCCTCTGGTATTGCAAGCGTTTATAGGCTGCTGTGACCACTTACCAACAGGTGGGCCGTATGCTTGTTTGCCCCATAATAGTAAAATGTTTTAAAAAAGAAAAATCTTTTCTACGAGTATTTGAGTTAAATGGTATATTATAGCTACAGACAGAGAAGGCACATAGGTTTCCAGATGCACGCAAAGCTGACCGTTCATTATCTATAAAAGTTTTCAGCCCGCTCAGCATTACCGTCGTAAGTGTCAAAATACATTCTTCGGCAAAAACTTGTAAAGTATTCAACGACGCTGACAAATTACAACATGTTTTACAGACACGTCTTGAGATTTATTGCTTAAAGACGGAAGTTTCTACAAAACATTGCCCATCATTTGACGTCCGTAGCACCAGAGGCCGTCGGACAAATGAACATTACGGAATGTTCGTGAGTCAGTTGTCATCTGTGGTTGTTGAATAGTGAATAGCGTTTTTGTATAGTGTCACGTAAAGCGCCCGTTCAAAAACTTAGGCAAGATATTCACTTTTCAACACTCACCGGTGAGTAGTGACTAACTAACGAACATTACGGACTCGGGCTCCTATTGTCAGCGCTATTCTTTATCTTATTGCTAGGATCGTCTTAAATAACGCTCAAAATACGAATCTCAAAATACTAATTACGCTTAAAATACGCGTGAACAGATGTACTACGAAATAATTTTCACATAATGTACTTGCTTACGTCATCTAGGTAAAGTCTGAGTTTAGTTCTGGAATACGAACCTGAATCCAAAAAAATAATTCATGTCTGCTACGTTTCCGCTTTTTTTCCATCAGGCACTTACATCGATCGTCTTGATCCCACACTAGGATTCTCTGTGTCGTGGGTATCATAAACTAGTACCACTACCATCGTAGTACCACAACATCCAGACCCGCAACAAATATTTGCAGATCATGCAAACATTTGTCCCGCAGTGAGAATCAGACCCGCACTCCTTGCGTCTCAGACGGGTACTCGCCCGCTGCGCTACCGATATCGTCAAGTCCGAAATCGAATCAAGGTTTAAGAGCCTGCACACATACCACGGTGCGTTGCGTCGTGATGATGTATGCTACCAGCACCTCGCAGTCACCATGTAAACGCTTTCGTAACGACAGCCTCATTTTAGAAAACCTTGGTTTGAACCCACATAGAGTACGCCATAAATTCTGGGGTGTATCCTATGTTCGATGTAGGAAAAATGGCACGTTGTTTCGTTTGTCGTTGCTACAACAACAGATGTTTCGTTGACTTGGTAATTTATTGAGTTTTTTTACAGCTTATTAAGTAATAAGTACATGACGGAGATGTGAGTTAGGGGAAATATTTAGGGGAAATTCACTCTTGAAATTAGGGGAAATATTTAGGGGAAATTCACTCTTGAAATTGAGGTCTTAGAGGCTCCTTTCGGGCAAAATATGTCACATAAGCAGTCCGCTTATGGAACGCGTTACCGCTTTTCATAAGAAAATCCCCCTCACTAGCTGCTTTTAAAACTAGGGTTAAAAACTTCTATTTAAATGAAGAGTTGTCATAGGTCGTTCATTTGTCTTGGTTGCATTTATGTATTTTATACTATCTAAAGATATAAATATATATATATGTATTTATATCTTTATATATTATATATTTGTATGTATTCTGTTTGTTTATAGTTTATAGTGTTTCCATTATTTATGTTTTTAAGTCCACCCCGACCAATCTTCCTCTAATTTTATATTCACTCCATCCAAAGGTTGTCTGGAAGAAATCGCTTTTTTAGCGATAAGACCGCCCATTGTACCTTTATGGTCTTTAGATTTAGTTTCTGTTTTATTTTATATTTTTAAATTTGTAAGGTGTACAATAAAGTATTTTCATTTCATTTCATTTCATTTCATTCATTTCATGACTTCGTTCAATGCAAAATTAAAAAATCGTGCGTTAAAATCGTTCAAATTATGATTAAATTTATGTTTAGATTTTAAGTGTAATTAAATTCCTTGCTTATAACATCGCTTTAGCTTTGCTGTTATGTTATTATAAATAAATAAATAAAATAAAAATAAAAAAATAATTTTTAGTTTCTAAGACATGCCCGTTTCCTCACGATGTTTCCTTGACCGTTTGAGAGCGCTAGTATAGCGCACATATATTTTCTGAATTGAAAATTTATTGGTGCACGACCGGGATTCGAACCGAAGACATGTGGATCGGAAGGCCACTACCACCACTCTACCAATGCACTAATAGTCGGTGAGTGCAAAGGCTAACTCGTCGGATAGACGGGCATGTCGAAACTATAAGGGTAACAAAAACATCTATAAACTATAAGTCGGACTTTGGAACATGTAAAATCCAAGCCAATCCAAGGAACCATAATTTCAAGCATGAAATGCTCACAGTCTACAAGTGCCAACAACGTAGCAAAACACATTACGTACTCGGCATCATCAGTCAAGAGCGTTCCCACACTTAGCTCCCTAACCCTTTATGCCCGTGAATAGTTAACCTCTCTTTATGTTCCTGAAAAATATCCTTACACAAAAAGGCCCTTTCGACACCGGATGTTCCTGAATAATTTATTAAGAAAAATGCTCTAAACAAAAGAGGCTGAGTGTTTTATAGCCGCTTTCACTACATAATTGGGTTATTATGATACATTTTGATGTTTTAATTCTTCCAAGGCAAGAACGACAAGCCTTTGTGTTCATAGCAGATTTTTACAAACTATTTCTATGACTAGCTACTAGCCCGAGGCTTCGCTCGCGTGGTTCCTAGATAAACAGTAGCTTAAACGCTATCCTAGGTAAAGAAGTCTATCTGTTGGGTGGAGAAGGCTGAGGGCCGCTTGTTGTGGCACTATATATTTGGGGGAGGCCTATGTCTGGCAGTGGACTTCCAGAGGCTGATGATGATGGTGCACTTTAAAATACACTAGTTTGAATACATTTATTTACAAGAATACCGTTTTTATACCAGTCGTAAATATATGATATAGGTAAGTACGACTGATATACGGCACATCAGACAATCGTATCGTCATACAATAGTGAAAAAAAAAATTTGATGATTGATTCTTTACACGGATGTTCTACAAATCAATTATTATTGATAATTGTTTTCGGTTGACAAAGTTCCACTCTATTATTTCATGGCTAAACACCACCACTCAGCAGACGTCACTCTGGTTCAGAAAATACGGTAAATGTTAATGAATAAAGTTTGTGTTTGTGTTAGCCCTCCCTGTCACTCAACCAATTGTTTTTCTTTCAGCGCAAACTGAAAATGTTCAGGCGACAAATTGTTCGGCTTCAACGCTTAGTATGACCACAATCCTTATAATCTTAACTTATGATTGTTTTATGGTAATAGTAGACAGAAAAGCATCAGGTACAGTACCTGTACACTTAGATAATAAATAAATAAATATTCCGGACATAGATCCCAAACTAAGCAAAGCCTGTACTATGGGTACCAGAGACTGATATACATAATAGATAAATATTTAACACCCAGACACAGAACAAACATCTGTGTTCATCACACAAATGTTTGTCCAGTGCGGGAATCGAACCCGCGACCTCTAGCGCAGAAGGCAGAGTACTACCAACTGAGCTATGAGGCCAGTCAAACTTAAAATTGATCATAATGATACCACTACACAAAACATAAAGATGGCAAACCAACAACTCATATGGATAAAAAATATGGTAGCAAACCGTTAATTTGTGCCATTATCATCTTTACTGTGAACCTGTGTCATCATTTTGAAAATTCACCATCATCTCTGCCTTTATCCCACTTCATGTGGGGTCGGCACAACATGTTTTTATCTTCCAGTCACCTCGCCCTAGCGTTATCGCTCTTATTTAAAACCATGTAGGAGAATGATACATCTTAGTGTATACATCTTAGTGTACATCTGTACGTAAAGGTTTTAAAATAATTTTGCTTCATATCTTTGACCACCGTGAACCAATAAAAAAAAAATACTCATCACTTTAAAAATGCGCGCTACACAAAGTGCTCATCTTTATTCGCCGCTTAGTCCTAGAGATTACTAAGTCTTTATCAATTAATTTATGATACCAAGTTCAAATATTCAAAATATTATTATTTTTTCAAAAAGCTCTTATAGGGGCCTTAGCCTGCCAAGTTATATTTATTTAAAAATAAGCTGTACTAAACTGTGTTTAGATATAATACTTCTGTACAAATCGGATGTTCAATAAAGACCTTTTAAAACATAAAACAAAACAAACCGTGAACCAATATTTTAGGCAGGATTACGCAATTTTATACCAACAATAATATTGTAGTAACTATACATTTTATATAACTATCAAGTTTATGTTCGGGTTTGTACAATATTTTAAGGAACTAGTACTTCCCTTGAAATTGATCACAGTATAAAAATCCATAGTCAAGAAATACGTTCTTGCCGAGTGCTAATTTCTTACAAAGCTATCTTGCTGCGTTTGCCAGTTTTTCTTTCTTCGCGCCGAATAGACAAATAATTTAGGGCATGCCAATCGCTGAAGGGCGAACTTAAGTAATTACTTTGGTCGATAGTGTCACTATGGTTGTTAAACTAAGTCTTTTTGAGAAACATGTGGTATTGAGTAAGTTAGTCAGACAGGGACATACGGCAGAAGGAACTAAGCCCAAAAGCCTATCAAAAATTACATCAAAATAGAGATAAAATAGTTTAATATGAAGCATAGCTTCTTGAAAAAAAAGCAAAAGCTATAACAAATATTTTATTTTGAGTGTACATAGGGTATCATTAGGGGGAGTCGGGGATTCTTGACAAGGGAGGAGACATGAAATACGCGCGAATACTTCACTTTCATGTTTTTGTATGCCCAACTGACATACAACTGACAAACAAACAATGAGCATAAAAACATATTCAGTGCTATGAAGTGAAAATAAATTTTGGTAGTTTTAGTGTCAGGCAAAGGTTGCGGGAAGTCGGTGAATGGAAAGGGCTCAAGACCGTTCGTCGTGGAACTCTTTGGGGGAGGCCTATGTCCAGCAGTGGACATCTACAGGTTGTTGATGATGATGATGATGATGATGAGTGTCAAGCAATCAAACTTTAAGGTACGTACCATCGTAATATGTATATTGTTGGATAGTATTATTAAAGTAGATTCTCGAACTATAACTTGTTTGTTTTGGTTACAAAACCATTCATTAAACAAACAATTATTAAACAATTAACCAGTTATGTAATGAATGGTTTTGTAATCAAAACAAACAACGAAGTGAGAAACGGGTACCGCGGAAGATTTAAATAATGGAGGGAGATTTGACCAGTGGTTTAACTCTCAGTTTGTTGTTTTGAAATAACTTAAAGTTTATTAATCCATTAGCGTATTAGAATTGAATCACTACACATCTTATGTTCATTTTTAAATGCGTTTTTCTTTAGAGGGGTCCATGTTTCCCGGCCTCCTCTGACGGAGCGCCATTATGCGCGAGTAATGAGCGTACAAAAAAAAATCAAATAACATGCGTTTACGGTACCACTTACATACAAATACTAGCAAAAATGTTGAACTACAATATTTTCTTCTGCGTTCTGTTTTTGTATTTCATGTTATGCCTACTAATAGGATGAAAAAGTACGAACATAATTGTAATATACCACACACATTATATTTTACAAAAAGTTTCCAAGAAACAATTCCACAAATCCTTCAGTTTTGAATTCACAATTCTTCAAAATGAATATGAAGAAAATAATATGAACTTAATTTAAAGTATAGCCCCATTGTAACCCAATTCCTTTGAATACAATTCTTGACAATGAATCTACGAGCTCCGCTGATAATGTTTTAAAAATTAAACACTAATTTTGTGGGAACGAAAAGCGACTACGGTATCCGGCGGCAGCTGACACAGAGCTAGGCAATTCACTGCTAACTAGAGATGAATTAATTACTTTGTACAAACGCTCGTTGTGAGACAACCTCCCCTTTATGAAACGCTCAGTGCGGTCGCCGCTAGTCGCACTTTTGTACTTCTGACGGCAGGTACAGATGCTCGGCTCTTTGCGATAGTTTGTTTGTTTGTTGGTTGGTTTGTCCGTCTTTCACGCATCAACGGAGCAACAGGTCGACTTAAACTTTCGTATTGTTAAAAAGTCGTAGAATGAGCACGGCTACTATTTATCTGAGAGTCACGTGAGTGAAGCCGAGTGCGTATTCTAGTTTAAGCTTTGTGAGATGTTCCAGAGCTTGAATGTTTCTAGTTTTGCGATCCAAAAGTTTAGAACTAGAATTTATGCTTAGAACCAGCGATTCGTTTTCGAATTTCATTAAAGTTCTTCAATCTAGAGCGCTGACTAGGAAAATTTTGGACCGTATGTTATTACATTTACATACGAGTATATATTCATCGGTTCAACCACAGATTGTAAACATGCCTCTTCAACGTGCTAATTCTGAAAGATGTGTCCCTGATTCTTCTACGGATTTCTTAACTTCGGATTTTATCACGTAGCATAGCTCTCCATAGTCCGTGGCGCGACTTTGAGCTTGTGTTTGATGCCAATTAGTTAGCAACCAAGTGTCAGTGCAATATGCAATATGTATCACTGGCAACACGCAATGTAGACTTGAGTCTTGAGGCTCAACCAATAAGGTTGATAGAAAAAAAACAAGCAAGTATCGGTTTAGCTTCACCCGAAATTAAATGCGATGTGCGCTTGGCCAAATTTTGGTTTGCAGTCTTCACTAAGACATGATAGGCCATAATCACCTCCATCATATCAGAGTACGAACCTTCCGTGCTCTGCTATTAATCTAAATAATGAGATAAGAGTTTAATGAACCTATCTGGCACGATTGACCTTGATAATGGGTCAGATCTCGGAAGCCAAGAAATGCGGTCTCTGCTGCTGAACGTTAAATAACTTATCGATGAAGATTGCGATTCTCGGAGATCTTGGGCTTGGTATTTCCTTTGCCATGATTTTGCGTTTAGCTAATTTAGGAATTGAAGGAAGGTTCCTTTTATTCTTTATCGTACCAACACTAAAAAGTACATAAAAATCTATTACTAAACCATAACTATTACGGCTTTTATTGTGTCCACGATTTATCGTATTTTTTCAAGATTGTTATTTTTTCTGAACAAAAAATTTATGTTCTCAAAACGTCAAAGGAAATCGTGAGGAAATCTTCCTAAAATTTTTAAGACATTTTGAGGAAAGGAGTCTCTACAAGGCGCATTTTAATCTTTTCCGCACACTGGTTCACCACGGCCAATTAAATTATACCTACAAAAAATAAATTGCAACAAACCGGTATCTTAAGACACTTTCCCCAGAATCATCGACTCCTTTATTTTCACCTAGATTACAAACGTCCGATTTCGAAGGTCGATCCTCAGATCTTCACAATTTCTCCCACTAATTATTAGTAGCTCGGAGGCGCCGGCAAATGGCCGTAATAAGATCTTTTGTAATCTCATTTATTAATTTTCGTCTCTCATTATTCTCGCTCCCTTTACAGCGCCTGTAAAACCTAAACAAGATGGCGGCGCTCGGGCGGACGTAATTATATTTTAGTGCCAGTTTTGTGAAATCAAAATTAGAGAGATATTTTAGTCTGCGTTTGAAGTCGGTTTATTTATATAAATACGGCTGAGATACCAACGAGACTTGACGGCGATAATTAATCTATTTGATTGTAGAGTGCGACTCTACGTGCTTTTGAGCAACTTGTTATCTAGAAGCGCTGTGTTCGTCGAGTTTTTACCTATTAGGTACAAAGGTTATGTTAACAGAAGTTGCAAAAAAATTTTAGGCCAACTTCATTCACAATACTGGTGGACACAAACCATAGACAGATCCGCTTAACATGGCCAAAAAGTTAGCCATAACCAATAAAAATAAAGATCATGCAAGTAGGACAATTACGCTGATTCCACTATCTAAAATACAACAACACCAGAAACTTATGCAGAAACTTAGTTTATCTTTAAATTTTCATGCAGATTGGAGCAGGGTTTCAAAAGATTTTGAAAGACAGACACTCACATCAGCCAATTCGCCGAGTATTCGCTCGAACAATAGTTAACACTAATATCTTCGGTCGCTTCGCTCGCTCGATCGATAAGACAGCTCGATAAGCACCGTATCTAGTGAAAACTAGTGACGTTAAAATCTCTAGTACGCCTGAGTACGCTACCTTTTCAATCTCTTCCTAATTTGGTGTAACTACTGGCCAGGACGTGTGGCGCAATCATTTACAATTTACAATTCCCTGGTTCCATTAACACCTGCTTCGCTTGACTGCTAAGTTATTAATATAGATGAGCAATTGTGGCGTGTTTTAATGTAGGTACCTTAGGTATGGGAAACGATTCGTAATTATCAGAAAGACCCTCTGCACTCAAAAGTGCTTCTCACATGCACACGACTATAGTGTACGTTTTGCTTTACATTACTCCAAGCGAAACAATTACGAATCTTTTACCTCGCATATTCAGCAATTATTAGAGATACATCAAGAATTCAGACGTAACATACCTATAGGTACACGTCTAAAGGCATTTAGGCGTAAAGAATTGAGAGGAAAATATAGATTAATGGTCTTACTTAGAAAAATCTGTCAAAAGATAAACATACTCTTATTATTACATAATATGACAGTAACAGGGATATTTTTTTGTATAAATTTAACTGAATGTAGCGTTTATAAGTAAGGAGATAGTAGGTATAAATTTTTGTACCTACTTATAGCTGTTTGCCCTTGGTTTTGTTTGTTAGAAAATATTGGTCGGTGAAATCTATTGTATACCATTTGGCCATACTGACTCCAATTGTTATCGGGTTTGATAAGTCACCAATTTTTTGTTTTTTTTAATATTCCGTACATATCGCACACGGTCAACTGATCCCAAGTTACCTCTCTAACTTAAACGTTTACCAACCAGCCGTCGACTATTCCCAATTAAATGTAGTTGTGTCCACTTTCGAGAGGCAGGCAAGTTAAATCATAGGTAAAATAGAAAAACTCCTAGGCGCACGACCCGGTTCGAACCCGCACCGTTCGGATCGAAAGCCGGGATACCTCCCACTAGACCAACACGGCACAATTTCTTGATTCATATAAGTCACATACATAGTCCCACACTAGGAGTCCCTGTGTCGTGAGTATCAGAAACTACGAGTAACATGGTACCACAACACCCAGAGCCGGAACAAATATTTGCAGATCATACAGATATTGTTCCTGCAACGGGAATCGAACCCGCACCCCTTGCGTCTCAGACGGTTACTCGCCCGATTATGCACTATAGTTTTCAGTATCGCTCGTGTGCGTGATTTATGAGCTTTTATTAAGGTTTTACGCTACGGGCACCAGCAATTTCCTATTTTCAAATAAACCTAAAACGAATCATACAATTTGAAATTTCAATAGGAAACGTTGTAATGTTACGTCTGTAAAGGTGGGTACATAAGAGCAGACGGCGAGTTAACGAGGGCCCATCTGCATATCGAATCGGGCTCAAAACCAATTGCCTACCGTCGCCGACCGGTCGCATGGTAACACGCCACTGGCTGTGTGCACTCGCCATTAGATTACTTACAAACGTGACCTCGTATCAGAGAATTCCAACTGAAATATTGTCATGGAGTTTTAAAAAGGTTTGGTTGCCGCTTTTTGGTTGCTTGATCGAATTAGAAATGCTCCGTTTCAGTTATAAAAACAAACATTTGGGAATTATAGTTATCCCACACGTTTTATAGGAGACTAGTGGATCACACTATCGTCGTCATCATTTTGGAAATTCCTTTCTTACTCTATAAACTGTGGAAGATATATCAGCTGTGCGCTTAGTCCTTTTCACACAAACATTGGCTGACAACAGTTAAGCTGTATTCAAACGGCTTGCAATAATATGTCGTCTGAAGTGTATTCAAATATAAAAAAATATATAAATCTCGTCCAAATAAAGTCAATTTTGAATTTGACTTCTAAGAGCTTGCGATATCAATAAGCTACGTCTAAGTCAAACCCAAAAGTAAGGTTCATTTTGATATATATTTTAGATGGCATACCGCACACCGTTTGAGCACGACTGCGACATTCTGACACAGATACTGTAGTATTTTTAGTCGTTTTTTTTTTAATGTTAACATATGACTTCATACTGTCATTATTTTCATTGCAATCGCTGTTCGTTGTCGCCTTAAAATTCCCCAAAGACGACTATCGCAGGTATCCGCAGGTGATAATATTTTTCAGTCTGCTCCCTCATACATACATCAAACCAACATTTTACTTATAGCAATTCTCTTTTTGAAGTTTCTCCTCAAAATTCCCCTCACGACGACTAAGGTTACCTACGAGCTGACATTACTTTTGTAAACAACTCAGAGCTAAGTTTGCTTGCGCGTTTTAGTAAATTAGGGTTTCAGGGTCACAATCGCCATGTTTTTAGTGCTCTACTATTTGATTATTTTTGTTTACGATAATTCGGTAATATAAATAAACTAAACTTTGTATTCAGTAAAGTGTAAAGGTGTCCGTGGTTTAATAATACTAAATTTGCTTGTGCCTGTGTATAACTAGTAAATTAGGGTTTCTGAATTACAATCGCCACATTTTTAGTGCTTGTTTATTATTCTGTTTAGATATATTTGCCACTAAACTTTGTTTTCAGTAAAGTGTCCAAGGTCTTTGTTGTTTAATAATATGCAGTACTGAGAAGTCTACAGCTTGCATTTGTAAGAAGTCACTTCTTTGAAGAAAACCTCTTTTTAAATTCATCTTTTACTGATGCATTTCACTCAGCGCACGTAGTACCAGAGACTGGTACTGATGGTCGGTGGATACAAGCAAACGTAAAGTCAGCCTGTTAGCAGTGCATCAGATTGTTTAGGATCTGAAATCACCTCTGCGCAGAGAAATAAACCACGTTAATCTAGATCCACCGACCGTACTGTATGTTACATTGTATGCTTCATACCGGAAAACAGTCCCTGCAACCAGCTTTCTATATGATGCGGGCTGGCTCTAACGACCGAGTTACTGGCTCGTTAGCCGCTCTTCATTCGCATATTGCACAGAAATAACAAGATATTGCGGAAAGACTTTAAAACTTGAGACTGTTTTTGTGCAATTTATTCAAAAGAAGTTTTTACTTCAAATTATTATAACAACTAGTCACCCGGCTTTTTCAGATTGCATAAAAGGTGCATTTATTCTTAAGCTGGTAGCATACTTTATACCAAGAGTTGATAACGCATAATTAAAAAAGTAACGCGTCTTCCTAATTTAGCGAACTCGTAGAAAACGCGGCGCGGGGTAGCGCGAAAAAAAAATGACGGGGCCAACTGACGCGCGCCGCTGCTGGTGATACCGTGTTTTTTAATTTGGAACCTTAAAATCTCATACATAAAGTCTGGTTTACATTGAGACTGACAGACAGCGGTCAGGCATACAGCGCTGGAACATAACATCGTCGCTGGCGTGATTGTAGCTCTGTGTCAAAATGTGCAAATGTGAATGTTGACATTTCCGTGCCGCGCCGCGCCGGCGCCTCACCGCGTTCGATTTGACTTCCGCCAATTTGACTTCGCTTGCGAAGGACGACTCACGCATTACGTAGGATAACGCGTGAATAAAGTTAAAATCGCAATCCGAGAGAAACATGCGATTCAGTAAAATACTTCTTAGGTACTACATATTTCAGCCAAATACAATGTGAAATGTTTGATAGCAAGCCACCCGTCCATAAACCTAATTAGTTTAAGTTCATGCGAGTTTTTTACAGACACTTTAAATCGGATTTGGCTAACCCTAGGTATGGAGTTTAGTAAAGTCACCGTGGGTCCCTAAAAAATAAATGCACAAACGAGATCGTCATTCAAACACATAACTATGCCAGCCGTAAACTCGCGGAGATTGGATGTAAAGTCAGTCATAAAACGAGAACAGAACTCTCAATAGTAAAATGAAAGCCATCTATTGAATGGGAGATGAAGAGTTTTTAAGGCGATACAGAAATCAAAATAAACTGTCGAGTGGGCGGAGTGATGAAAGTGACAGCGTTATGTACTATAATTTAATGCGGAATGAGATAGCAAGCGTTAGAAGGCGCTCGAAAGTAATCAACGTAAGCGACATATAAGAAAATATCGATTATCTTAAAAACTATGTATTTTTTTTAAAGGTGTCTTGGAATTAGGTACCCAATGCTATTGTCTAACACAATATTTTAAAAAAGTTATTTTTGTTAGATAGTCTCAGAGTATTTTCGAAAAAATTGTTGCAGAGGAACTAACTTTAAAAAATAAATCTATCGAGAAAAGTTTTACCAATCACGTTTCTGTCTTGGATTTTGGTAAATAAAATGCTCAAGTTATCTTTGTCATAAAAATCAAAACGGTGCGTTTTGCGGTTATTGAGAAAAAACAATTCAAAAATCATAAAACAATTTAACCCTCACCTTAAGGAGAGAAACAATAGTTATACCAGTATTATTAGTAGTTATATTTATGGAGAAACTTCGACGCAAAAATTATTTGATTTCCATTTTATTGAGATAATATTATTTGATATCATATTATTTGATTAACGATATGATTTTGGTAAAGGTGTAAGCGGCTAGACTATGCGTCTACCGAATTATATAACAAGTGGTTCGCCCGAACGGAGATCTCCCGATATCAGGTAAAAGTTGGTGCTCCGATGATCGTTGAGACACAAATAAGATAAACTTAGAAAATCGCCACTTTAGCTTGTTCTAACTAATATCCAATCTTACGTGAGCTACGAAGCCATTGAAACTTTACCAAATGGGAGTTGACGTTATATTGGTTAAATGGTATTATATTAGATGTATATCAAAAACCTATGGCATATGATGTATATGGCCTAGAATAATAATGGCAATTCAACGCGGGAATGCAGCCAGTGCTCTTGGCACCTTGCCGCATGACCAAAATTATTTGTTTATTTAGTTTCTATTTTATTTTGTAATTATTTGATTTTATATTTTATAGTATGTATATAGTTATAATACTTTGAGGAGGATTAAATAAAATAAAATAACACTGAATAAAAATAAACATTATTTTTTGAATGTATAAACAAAGTTCTTTCATATGACATCCCACTTCCTGTATTTATATACATTTTTTTAAACCCCCTTTTGGAGCTCTACTAAAATAAACCCCTTGGCCGATTTCACTCATATTCTTACCAGATAGTACAACCTGTTGGCCTACTAAATTCCATGCAGATCGGATTGGTGGTTTGAAAGTTATGCTCTGACTAATAAACATACACCATAAAGCGCCGATTCGCCGATTGTTTGAGAGATAATCACTCACTTCACTCGCTCGATCAGTTAAAGATTCTGTGGTTACACGACGATAGCGCCCACTGAGGAACTACTTTCGTGAAAAGGACTCTATGAAACAATCGCGCATCGCAGTCATATAATGAAGACACTTCTTGTGAAAGATTTTGAAGTCCTAACTGCGCTGGTTAGTTGGATTCTTTGTAGTTTGACTAACCCAACCAAAGTTTTTTTTTTATAAGTTTTTTTTAATTGTAACAGAAAAAATAAATCTAAAAATACAAAGACATTTGATAAATATTAGGAAGGTTCTCCTTACATATAACTTATTTTTTAGTATGTGTAGTAGGTAGGTTCTAAATCTATTCCTAAAATAAATCAATTATATTAGCCTTGATAAGGCAAAGTAGTTAGATAGTTATACAAAATAGCGTTTAAATTAATTTATAAGTATGGTAGGTAACGATGGACCGACAACATTGTGAAGGTTGCGGGAAGTCGGTGGATGGAGAAGGCTCAAGACCGTTCGTCATGGAACTCTTTGGGGGAGGCCTATGTCCAGCAGTGGACTTCTACAGGCTGATGATGATGATGATGAGGTAGCTATGCAATAACTTTGATCTCCACACTAGGATTCCTGTGCTGTGGAGACCAAGTTTAATGTTTTTGTTCGTACCATTGTTTAAAGTACACAAAGTGTACATATAGAAAGTGATTCATAACATTATGTACCATCCTGAAAGGGCCTGTACATATAGAAAGTGATTCATAACATTAATATGTACCATCCTGAATGGGCCTTAATCTATCAACAAAATTGTGAGAAGATAAGCCCAATTCGGAATAGCATACATATTATCACCTTGTATGATATCAAAAAAGAGTCTTACATAAATAATCGTTCAAGTTTTACTAAGCGTAATCGTCGTACTCAAATTTACCCTGAAATAATTTAACATTGTATCCATGGAGATGGAAATGAAAAATAATGGGAATGCCCATTTTTATGGCTTCCTACAAGTGTGCTTTTTGAAGTTAAAATTAATTAGTGTTTTCCTTCTTCCTTTGAATGGCGAGGTACTCTCGCCCATGATTTCACACTACGCAATTCAGCGATATTACCTTCTTTACGGTTTTAATAGTGCATGTTACTTCTCTTTCCATGTTTTTTCTAGCGGCGTTTGTGATAAAATGCGGCGGGTATATGAAAAACTGCAGCGTCACCGAACCGTACTTTCTTTGGAGGTCTACACAAGATCCTCACGCTTCGTTTTTCTATTCACGCTAACGTCATACAGACTTAGAATGGAATTTAGTCTACTAACTTTGCAACAGTTAGGTGGCATCTCAGAAGCTAAACGCCATTTCTATACAATTCGATATTTCGCGAACGCTTACAGAAAATGGATCTTGTCTAGACCTTTGGTCGACCCTTGGTCTCAGTAGGTAGGTACATCCACGAATTCTATGTGTCTATGTTCTCGTCGTAGTTAAGATACCGCAGAGCCTCAAGACGAAAGTCGATTCCCGCTGCGGGACAAGTGTTGGCATGATCTGCAAACATTTGTTCCGGCTCTGGGTGTTGTGGTACCATGGTACTCGTAGTTTCTGATACTGACACAGGGAATCCTAGTGTGAGCTCAGGACTATGAATGTGACTATTGGGAGTTATTTATTTAAGCTCTATTACGATCCAATTCCCATACATCTTATAAAATATGATTCGATCAATAAAGGTAGCTTCTATCTATAATCTTTACGGTCCAAATCATGTCCCCAAATATTGACTGTCCGGATTACCCGTCCCGTTTTATTTGCCTCTTGCGGCATAAGCGACTGGAGGGCCCATAAGGCTGATGAAGGTTGATTTGCATGGCCGTGTCCATCCCGACTTAATATTATGACAGAGGTGTCAAAAAATATCTATTAATTTGCTTAAAATATTGGGGTCCGAAAGGGAATTGTAAACTTTCTAAATGAAGCAACCATATTGAATGTGGTGTTGGAACGAAAAGTATTGGATTGTAGATTTGTTATAAGTATAGTCATTATTTTATTTACCGATTGATCACCAAAATATTCAGAAAAAAACTAATAGATTTAACATTTTTTTCAGTAAAATTAAAACTATGTTCTTGGCATTGATTGTTTTCAAGGTAAACAATAAATTCCTTTGTTTATTTTTCCCTGTCCGTAATTCCGTTTCAATTCACAACTAGTGTTAATACTGAAAAATATTATGATTGAATACTGTGACTAGTTTTCGGAACCTTCACCGCGGGAGGTTAACTCACGCTTGGCAAATTTATATTCAATATTGCTACAAAATCGCACAACGGGCTATGGAGTTTCACTACGTGATAAAATCCGAAAAGGAAGGAAATCCGTAGGAGAATCAAGTTCATCAATATAGCTCTCAGAAGTAGCACGTTGAAGTGGCAGTGGTTAGGTTATAGAGCTCGCAGAAACGTCATCCGTTGGGGAGTAAAAGTCCTTGAATGTCGAACACGAACCGTGCAAAGCAGAGTAAGAAGGCTCCCCGCCCGATGGATCGACGACATTGTGAAATTTGCGGGAAGTTGGTGGATGGAACAGGCTCAAGACCGTTATTTTTTTTGTTTTTTTTATTTTATTCTACTCTTTATTAAAGAAACGGTAACAATTTTTGTTTTTGTGCCCTAAAAACCACGAAGGGTTTGTCAGTTCGTCAGAACCTAGTTGGTTCTTTCTCAAATTACACGAGCACTCAAACTGGGTAAGTATTAGGTAGGTAGTAAGCAACAGTATATAAATACAACAAAAAGTATGAATAGAAACAGATCAATTAACCAAATAAACAGCTAGTTTGCACTCATACGCACGAATACAGAATACATATTACTGCCTTGCAATGTGCAACAGTCGTCTGATATAATGCCGTCCCTGTCGCGAAGGCGTCCGAGTGCAAGGCGGGAGCGAGAGATATAACTTATGGCGGTTCGTGCCTATGAGCGCAAGCAGCATTGAACTCTTTGGGGGAGGCCTTATGTCCAGTGGACTTCTACGGGCCGATGATGATAATGTATATACAAAAGCGCAACCCGACAAGTAGGAAATAATACATTCCTGGTCCCGATCACATGACTAAACGCAATTTAAATAACTTATTGCATTGCGAGAATAGCTGAACTGAAAAGATGGTGCTTAACAGAAACAGATTAAACATTCCAAGCTTGCACGTTGCAGATTGTGCTTCACTTAGATACGGTAAGTAGCTAGCGGTAGTAGTGAAATGATACATTCTTCTTCTTCTTATCGTGTCACTGATTCTTTCTTGGTCATCCTGTATGAGGTCAGTGACCAGGTTGAGGTACGGTGTCCCTGAAAAGGGCTTATAACCGTCGATGAAAAAATCGGTGTAGTGAAAGGATTAAAGTGCGCCTCTTAGAGGCTCCTTTTGTACATGATACATAATATTATGCAGGAAAAGTTCATGACAATTTAGTATTCGTAATCCTATATCCTACCTAAATTATAAATGCGAAAATTTGTTAGGATGTTTTTTTTTTATACAACTGAGGTGGCAAACAAGCATACGGCCCACCTGTTGGTAAGCGGTTGCCGTAGCCTATGAGCGATTGCAATACCAGAGGCATCACGCACGCGTTACCGACCCCGAACCCCCCCCCCCCCACCCCTAAAGAGCTCAGGCAACCTTACTCATCGCAGGAACACAACATTATTTGAAACAAATAATGCTATTTGGCTGCGAACATCTGTAAGGCGGATGTACCTTCCCAGGCGGGCTGCTCCAATTCAGAACGAGAAAATCTCGCTGTGCCCTACCTCCTCCTAAAATTTTGAATTTTGATGCATAATCACGCTTTCATTTTGTTGAGGGAATAACCCCCTTTCGAGATGGTATACATACTATTATGAATCACCTTGTATGTTAGCAAACTTTAGACGTAGTAGATAATCAGGTGCTCAAAATATATCAGATCAACATATTATCTATGATGTCATTTCCTAGAAGTTATATTATGACTTAGCTTCATAGTTCACCCGAAATCGGTTCACGTACCTACTTCTACTTGACCGCTTCCTTTGTTCGTAGTTTGTGTACCGCATTTGTCATGTTGCCGGTATGTATCACTTCTTGTCAGCTTTCGACCCCGCAGTATATATTCTACGAGTAGCGAGAGAAAAAAAAGTCATCGTCATGCCCAGAAGTGACGGCCTAAACCACTGACTTGGCTTACGAAAAGCCCAAAGAAGCCACCTACAAGCTAGGTAGGCCCCAGAAGCCTGAGCCCAGATAACCGGGGATCGTAGTCCTCGCGAGCAGATGTCAGGGCTATGGGTTACACAAGCCCGAGGCCCTTACCTGCAGCTCCCAGCCCAGACACAGAGAGAGAGAGAGAGAGAGAGAGAGAGAACTCATCCCCAGTATAGAATGAATAAAATTTAGAGAATCGTGAATTTGAACTTTTTAATTTATTGATGACGGTTAGGCGTTTGGCACTTTCTTACTTTTGCAAGTGAGATGTGACCTAAGATGGAGCACGCTTTACCAGAAGGAACTCATTCACTCTAGATTTGAAGACTCCTAGATTGTACTCATCCGGGAAAACAGACGCAGGCAGATCGTTCTACTCTTTGCCAGTACTTATAATAAAAGTGGAGCAGAAACGTTTGGTTTGACACTGTGGTATGTCTGTGGACTTGCTTGCTTGTCGTTCCACGGATTCTTTCGGTAGGTTAGTTAAAGTAAAAGGGCCTATCAATGAACTTCGGTGAAAGAACCAGTGTAGCGAAAGGATTAAAGTCCTTTGGTGAACATGTCACGTCATGTCGCGAGGAACAGGCATAGCTTCACCTAGTTTCTAAGACGTTTCAAAGTTATCCTAGTGATTTTATTGAAATAAATGCCCTTTGACTTTGACTTTGAGTTTGTCTTCGATTTTGTAGATTCTAGGACATGACGGTTTTATCACGATGTTTGCCTTCACCGTTTCAGTGCACTAGTAAAGCGCACATAGCTTTGCCGAATGGGAAATCCATTGATGAACAACCGGGATTCGAACCCACGACATGTCACGAATCGGATCGTATGGCCACAACCACAACCACCCCTCTACCAATGCTCTGAATTTGGACTGAATTATCGTCATCGTGTCGGTACTAGAGTCACGATGTCGTCAGTCGATAAATTAGTGCAGATGTCATTCGTTTAAATAGGCCCTTCAAAATATTTGGGGTCGTCAGTGTAAATATTATAATGAGAATGTAGGTGTCGGGGTCGTCAATGTGAATCTTCTACGTGAACACTATTATGCCTTCTGTGATGCTTAATCCTGTGACCGAGCAGTGAGTTTACATTTGGGTTACTTACCTACTTCAGAACTTTACCCTTAGTAGAAGGAAGGTAAACAGGGATCGTGAATACTAATTGTTTTGTTGTGTTTCGCATACGCAATGTCTCAGTCAAGGGCAAAATGAATTATACCCTTTTAGGAGAACTCATTTACATTCGTTATGCATTAACTTTAGTCTTAGTGTCTCGTGTCGCCTCGATACCTCGCTGGATGCAGAAAAAAACTTTTTTTAGGGTTCCATACCTCGACAGGAAAAGACGGACTGTCTGTCTGTCTATCTGTCAAAACCCAGTTCTCAGGAACGGCTAAAGATATCAACTTTAAATTAAAACCAAATAGAAAAGTCTGTGAGCTTATAGTGCCCTAAAAACAAGCTTTTCACTGTGTCTGACTTGTGTATGGATGTTATAGCAAAGATGAAAAACATCTAGGGTCGATTTTTCAGTTACCCTTTCCTCGTGTATTGGTACGGTAGCCTCAAGGTGCGAGTCCTGCTTGCACTTGACCATCTATATTTTATTCCCTATGGGTACCCCGCCTGAGGTCCCGAAAAGCTTCTCATTATAGGTTGCTGGAACGAACAAGCGAAATGAAAAGATCCATCAAGTGACTGGGGATATTTCATTCATATAGGTTGAACGCGGCGTACCTAACCCTGATATTCTTAGTCTATCGCAAGCCGTTTGAACACGTCTTAAGAGAGAGAGAGTATAGACGACCCGATTGATTGGCTGCCACTGGCCAAATCCACAAGGCAAAGTCATAGCTTTTTTTTATTTGCATACTAACTCTTTAGGCACGTTGCACAAACATAGTGGTGAAACTCGTCAGCGTCACCGAAACTCCCAACAATGCAAAATATTACCCCAACAAGAGATATAAATATTCAATTTTGCGTAAATTACCGTGGCAAAACATTTGCAGGATTCTTCCAATTGTTTTCTAATTTAATTAGGAACAACCAGAGAGTAGGGCAAAGTGAAGTGAAACTTATCATTCAAATCCCGGCGTGGTTGCAACAGTCGTAAGAAGTTTGGATGTTTCTGTAAATGTGTCCGTGACTTGAACCTGAAGAACGCAGCATGATTAGCTTATCATCATTGTAAATATCAATCATGATCAACATCAGCCTGTACAAGTCCACTGCTGGACTAGGCCTCCACCTAAAAGTTGCATGACAGACGGTCTCGAGACTTTTCCATCCATCGACTGCTCGGTCCATCGGTGTGGGGGCCCTAATATTTTGTACTAAATCCTGAAATTTCTCGTCCAGTTGAAGTTTCGTTTCTATATTTTAAACGCTTTCAGGAGCTATTCTATGACTTAACTTAGTTGTAAAGGAACATTTTACTTGCAAACGACGTCCATTTCATTTGTATCGTTGGCTATCAAATTAACCGTAAGACGCGATTGAGATTTTATTCTTTTTAAATGGATTTATTCTAATTTCTTCTTCTTTATTTTTCATCCGTATTGCATACTTTATTAAATAGCTAATTAAGTTTTCTGATGTCCCTCAACTATGCATACGGAGTTCTATGCCGCGGTAGGATTACTACGATTGCTTATTTTAGAAATAATCGTAAACGAGAAAAAAGAATCACTTTTTTCACCATATGGTGAAAATAATGGAATAAAATGTTTTAAAGTTTACTGGCCTCATAGCTCAGTTGGTAGTAACTCTGCCTTCTGCGCTAGAGATCGCGGGTTCGATTCCCGAACTGGACAAACATTTGTGACTAACACGGATGTTTGTTCTGTGTCTGGGTGTTAAATATGTATCTATTATTTATATCAGTCTCTGGTACCCATAGTACAGGCTATGCCTAGTTTGGGATCAGTTGACCGTGTGTGAAATGTCCGGAATATTTAAAATTTGTTTTTTTTAAAAAAGTCCTTGTAAATTTCAGATGGCGGAACTGGTAGACAAATGAGACACGCTTAGTTTGTTTAAGTTTTCTTCTATATTACAGCCGGTACTTTATCACGGTCCCCGTTTTTTTAGGAACCTTACAACTAAAGAGGCATAGCAAATGTCAATGTGTCGCTGGACTAGAAAAACGTGCTTATAAGTCCCATGTCATTCAGCTTCTCGAGTACCTTTAGTGGAACTGGCATTGAGAGTTCAGGATTTTAATGATAATTTTTAGCTAACTTGGCGACCTTGGTGGCGCTGCTGCGCGCATCGCATATGGGTGTTCTTACACTGTATTGGTGGGAGTTGTCAGTCATTATTTTCTTACTGCCTATAGGCTGCCTATACGTATACGTAATTGACCGTGGTGGCCCCGGCTGAAGAATAGGCCCCTCCATATCTACCTATCCGCGGATGTCGTAAGAGGCGACTAAGGGAAAAAAGCTAGGGGATGGGCAGCAGCGTCCCTCATTTTAACAACGATAGCTCTAACGGCGCTCGCCAACCCGCATTCCCAGGGTGGTGAGTATGGGCCAATCCCCCCACATGATAATGAATTTGCTCTGTCTGTGGGGGAGGCTATGTTCAGCAGTGGACGTCGTATGGCTGAAATGATGATGATGATACGTAATTAGGAAGGTAGGTATCTAATTAAAGAGCACAGCAACGTTCAAGCGTAAACTTTGAAAATAATTTTAGAGACGTGAGCATTGCCGGGGCCTTAATTCACCTGATTAATTTAGACGGGTGGCCTTCTGAAGTTCGCGATATCTCTCGTTAACCCAGTGACTTGGGACCTGAGCTCATTGGATTAGCGAATTCACTAAGTCCCCTTTATAATTAGGCCGCCCTTTTAGATATTAATTATGAAGACGCCAATGGGAATAGGTTTCTGAAGGGGAGACGAAAGATCTGAATTAAGGTGAATAAATTAGAAAATAGATATACCTACTCGTAAACGCTTCAAATACTAAATACATTTTCAAATAGAAAATAGGGTCACGACTTTTAGCTCAGAATTTAGCTAGACTCAAGAATGGAAGATATCCTCTCAGATCTCAAGACGGTCAGATCCTTAGAAAAAGTCACATTGTTTCGAAGTTCTCTAATTCTTTAATTTCGAATTGTGAAAAAATTGTCGGTAGCGTTTTAATGATATGTTGTGTAGCAGAAATATTTTTAGTTTTTAATCTCGACAGTTCAAATGAGTTTGAGGCCAGTTTTATGATAATTTTGTCAGGTAGCGTCCACATCAGCAAATGCACCGCGAAAACGCCGCTCGCGCACAGTTACTGCAAAGACTCGCGAGCTGTAGGTACGCGCGCATGCAGTTTTTAAGCAGTCTGTTTGTAAGAGGCGCGCTAGCTGTTTTAGAAACTGCACGCAGCGCGTATTCGTGGCCCATTTGCAAAGTCAAAGTCAAAGTCAAAAGGCATTTATTTCAATAAAATCACTAGGATCACTTTGAAACGTCTTAGAAACTAGGTGAAGCTATGCCTGTTCCTCGCGACCAAGCCTAGAAGAATCAGGCAACAAACACGGCTTGGTGCCTATCATTTTTTTCGATGATACAAATGATGATGCAAATGTGGACGCACCCTTAGGTTTGAACCAATCAATGTTAAAGTTATAAATTTGTTTTTCTTGCTTAGATATTCTATCGTTATTATTAAAGACGTTTTGTACACATCCATATTCTATTATATAAAGGATTATTACACTCACTGATTGTTTCATCACGAAAGCTCGGAAACTACTGGGCCGAGGAGTCTGAAATTTGGCACAGGCACTCAAAAAAGGGTGTAGGCGCGCACTAAGAACGGATTTTGCAAAATTCAACTCCTAAAAGGGTGAAAAAGGTGTTGAAAGTTTGTATGTAAAATCGGGTTTTAGGTAAATTTTCAAAAATAAAAAATGCTATTATCAGCAATTTTTGAAAAACAGCCCTTAGGGTGTGGTAATAGGGGATGAAAGTTTATATGGGAAGTCCTATGTTTTTAAAGTTAGAGACATCAAAATCGGTTATCAGGTAGATAGTTCAAAGTAATAAAATATTTACATAAGGCTTTTTTTTAAAACGGGATGAAAGTTAACATGGGAATTATTTCTCTGTTAAGCCTATACAATTGAAATTTGGCACGCAGGTTACTCATAGAGAGTAAACATTTGTTAAAAAATAATTATATGAGAAATCACCCCCGAAGGTAATGAAATGGAATGCTTCTTTGAAAGTCCCATGTTTTTCAAATTACGAGACATAAAAGTCGGTATTCAGGTAAATAGTTAAAAATAATAAAATACCAATACAAGTGTTTTGATAAACTTCCCTCAGGGTGCGTAAATAGGGTACCAGAGACTGATATACATAATAGATATATATTTAACACCCAGACACAGAACAAACATCTGTGTTAGTCACAAATGTTTGTCCAGTGCGGGAATCGAACCCGCGACCTCTAGCGCAGAAGGCAGAGTTACTACCAACTGAGCTATGAGGCCAGTCAAGAGCATGAAAGTATATATGGGATTTTTTTTTTCTTTTAAGACTATGCAATTCTAATTTGGCACGCAGGTTCCATATAGAGAGTAAACATTTGTTAAGAAAGGGGATGAAACGGGGGTTGAAAGGATGTATGAAAGTTCCATGTTTTTGAAGTAACAGACATCAAAATCGATATTCAGGGTAATAGGATATATGTATATGAGTTTTACGAAAAGCAGGCCTTGAGGTTATCAACCTTCAAGACCTGATTTTCACCGTCACCATCACGGTCACGACTTATTTTTATTCGTAAAAAAAAAGACGTGACCATGATGGTGACGGTGACGGGATAGTGACGTTGACGGGATGGTGACGGTGACGGGATGGTGACGGGACGGTGACGGTAACGAGATGGTGTCAGTGACGGTGACGGTTACGGTGACGGTGATGGTATGTAGAAGTAGGTAAATAGCTGCATAATAAGTGTTAGTACTTTGACAAGGATAATGGAAACAGGTTTATACAAACGCGGACGAAGTCGCGAGCGGGACAGCTAGTGCCTCTTATAAAGATAGCTAACATATTTAAAAAGGTCCAATCGATCGTTGTTGATTGAAAATATTGTTGTTGTTGAAAGTGATTTCCTTTGAGATTTATTTTTTTCATTTTTGTTGAAACTGCTCAAGATTTATGATAAACAAGAAATTAAAAATATATACCTAATCCTGACTGAGTGAACTATAGAGAATAATCTCTTTAGAGGTATAAACCTCTAAAATTCTAAAATTGTAGCAGCTACACTGGGTTAGCGCGGGAGGGGAATTTCATTTCAGCTTGAATGTGTTTGTGGTCTTCAACTGGAGTATTCCAGCTGTTCTGCCTGTATTATTCTATGAAGTATACCTCGAAAATTCCAACCAGACGGTACTGTCGGCGCCGGTTCAGGTCTGAAATTAATTTCCTGCCGTCACATGACAAACCTTAATATGCGAGTATGTGGGCTGCTAAATGAAAGTCTACTTTACATTAAATTATGTAAAACTTCCGCCCGCGAATTCACTCACGTGGTGCCTGGATATAAAGAAGAAACACAATTCCAAGCTCGTTAAAATCGATTCAGATAGATTTCTACAGTGCAGGCAACGCATTAGCAATGCTCCAGGTGTTGCAGATGTCAATACAATAGGCTATGGTAACCGCTTACCATCAGGAGGGCCGAAAACGTGTTTGCCTTCGTATAAACGGATTAAAAAAATTAAATATGTATGTTGGAATCAGAAACTTTTGCATTCATTACAATATTAGAATAGGTATGTAGATGCATCCCAAAAATATCTCACTGAAATTGTATTATTCAGATCGAAAATAATATAAAATATATATATATATATATATATTTATAAATATATAAATATATATATATTTTATATATATTAAACGAAAATAATATAAAATATATATATATATATATATATTTTATATATATTTTCGATCTGAATAATATTACACGACGAACGCTGCGTTACCATGCATACTATATTCACATAAATACATTTTATTTTATTTCAGGTAACTTAAGAATAGTACAGATGGTAAAAAACTAATTCTAAGACCCATAGAAATATTTACCTTAACCTAAAATATGTATATAAAATACCTATTAATTATATAATTATTGTATAGACGTATAGAGACACACGTATAGAGGCGACGACGTGTGACGTTTCTGCCCGGTGGCGGCGCCTCTGGTGTCTCGTGTCAAACCTCCTGAATTTAAACCTTTAGGCCACATCTCCCCACTCATGAACATCGACAAGCGATCATAATCATAGCACCTACGCTTCACTTCTTGTTACGCTTTTTGCTAAACAATCCTGGACTCAGGCGACTGTTGAATGGGTCTTTGCTTTAAAAATGTTAAGAAGAAGTTAGAAGGCCTTGCATCAAGATACCAAGAAAAGTGTTGTGTTCCTGCGGTGTGTAAGGTTGCCAGAGCTCATTAGGGTGGGGAGGGGTTCGGCAGGCAACGCATTAGCAATGCTCCAGGTGTTGCTAATGTCAATGGGTGACGGTAACCACTTACCATCAGGAGGGCCGTAAGCCTGTTTGCCTCTAAAATTAAAAAAAAAACCAATACACGAAGCCAATAGTTACTTATGTATATATCGCTGATGTTTCAAGTCCCAATATCACAGTGTTTCCTGTTTCGTACAAATGTTTGCTCTGCACACGATAGTGTCGTGGGCTGTAATAAGGATCCTAAACCAACACAAAGTTTACTGACGAGGACAGGTCAAAACGTGTCGACCTTATTTTATTATTATGACATCTTGTACAGACATCAAACCCTACATTTTGTGCGGGGTTTTTGAGACCTGTAGGTACTGGTGGTGTTTGCTAGGTAAGGCCAATGCTCTTATCTAATTTGGTGAGGATCATCGAAAAATATTATACAGGTACCAAACCGTGCTTGTTGCCTGATTCTTTTAGGCTCGGCCACGAGGAACAGGTTTAACTTCGCCTTCTACTCTTGTTTGCTGGTATCGGACAATTTTCTTTAGTTGAAGTGACTTTAAGTGTCAAAGTCAAAGAATCACTTTGACACGTCTTTGAAGCTACGCCTACTCTAGGTGAAGCTACGCCTGTTCCTCGTGACCAAGCCCAGAAGAATCGCGCAACAAGCACGGTTTGGTGCCTATATTTTTTAAAGAATCTGTTCAAAAAATTTAATGTTTCTATTATGAAAAAAAATCTCAATGCAGAAAGCCGCTAGTAGAAAATCTACAGGGTTATTTGTAAAATATGCAAAGCTTCAAAAACGATTTATTCACTCCTTATTGATAGCGGAATTGATTCGGAGAGATTTTTTTTTCTTAATCATCATCATCATCAACAACCTGTAGAAGTCCACTGCTGGACATAGGCCTCCCCCAAAGAGTTCCACGACGAACGGTCTTGAGCCCTTTCCATCCACCGACTTCCCGCAACCTTTAGAATGTCACCGGTCCATCGGGTGGGGGGCCTTCCAACACTGCGTCGCCCGGTTCGTGGTCGCCATTCGAGAACCTTTACTCCCCAACGGTTATCGGTTCTGCGAGCTATATGGCCTGCCCACTGCCACTTCAACTTGCTCATTCTGAGAGCTATGTCGGTGACCTTCGTTCTTCTACGGATTTCCTCATTTCGGATCTTATCACGTAGTGAAACTCCGAGCATAGCTCTCTCCATAGCACATTTTCATAATAAAAATGTTAAAATAAAAAAAATATAAATATAAATATTCCGGACATATCACACACGGTCAACTGATCCCAAACTAGGCATAACCTGTACTATGGGTACCAGAGACTGATATACATAATAGATATATATTTAACACCCAGACACAGAACAAACATCTGTGTTAGTCACAAATGTTTGTCCAGTGCGGGAATCGAACCCACGACCTCTAGCGCAGAAGGCAGAGTTACTACCAACTGAGCTATGAGGCCTGTCAAATAATAAAAATGTTACTTACAATTTAAATCAGAAAGACAGTCTGAGCTTTTGAGCATTTTAAAAATAGCCCCTGTACTTATATATGACACCTACTCGTAAAAAATTCAGTCGCGTTTTACTTAGTACTTAGTCGTTAGTTAAATAGATTAGGTTAGTGTATTTAGGATTGTTTCTTAATTTGTTATACGTATTATACTGAATAAATCGTCTAAGCCCCTGTATATACCTGGCTATGTATTTAAATGCGCATAACTATCACAGCATATTTGGTAGCTTATTATAACCATGATTTTGTAAGTGGGTATTCGGGTTATCCCTTTGGAATTTCAGCTGATTTATATTACCAAACATATGGTTTCAACATCTTGTAGATTCTTGTAACCACATCAATTTCAATCGCTGAGGACCATATACACCAAAAATGAGATAGAAAATATGTTTTGCACAACAAATAGAATCTTGTGTAAATGACAGAGTGGTGGTTCTCCGAAATCTTTGCATAACACCTACGCGAGGTTCTAGTTTGTGTTTACATCCGCTCCACTTAGCTTGAATGTATAATCGGTCTTATAAACCTTAAAATAACCGTTTACTCAACTTAATAGGAATTTTAACCTGTTTCCTAAACATTTTCACATAAGCAGAGCAACATCGTAGATTGTACCATGAAAATGATACGATGGACGTGTAAACATAATCACTGAAACCAAAGCGCGACTCTGTTTTTTGAGCGCCACTATTTTAATCATACCCTTTCTTTCTATAATCCATCTTACATAATGATGGTACGGGGCACTACAGTTATGTCCTCTCGGTTGAAATAACTTTTACTTCTTTCGTGACACTGGTTATTTTAAGATCACCTTTACGTGAGTACTTTAGTCTTATTAGTGACATTTATAGAAAAAGTTACAAGAATAATATTATCAAAAATAATAGTCATTTTCATGGTAGAGGAGTAGAGTCAATAATTTCAAATGAATGAGGATTATTATACAAAAAAACCGCTAACACAAGTGTTTTGGTTTTATTTTAAAATTATAAAGCAACGTAGCGGCAGACATGCTATCTGATGGTAAGCAGTAACCACTGCTCAATGCAGCTGCAATTGCCACCTGGGATACGGCTCACGTAGTATTGCATTGCGTGCGTCACCCACTTAAACAGCACCGGTTTATCCATTCATAGCCTTTTATACACTTGGTAGAATGTTAAAACGGTAAAGCACTTCTATATACGATTGTACATTATTCATTACACTTGGAAGGGCTTAAGGCGCGTGTTCTAACAATGAGATGGAGATTAGAATCAGGGATAAGAATACTTAAGACCCCCCTATGATTGAAAGGAGCCCATCTTACGGGTCAAGTGGTTATAGATAGGTGACTTATGGTACCTCACTTACGTCATAAAGTATGATTGTGAAACATTAATGTAATTTAAATAAGTGCGAGTGTAAGTATAACCAACCATGTATCACTAGGTACTTAAAGAGCAAGAAGCGCCTAAATCCCAAATTTTTGATATGGATTTAATAAACAACAAAAGTCCTCTTTTCTCAAACTTAAAGACCGTTTCAATAATAATTTTTGAAACATAATTATTTGAGATCAACTTTCATATAATTATGTATGTGAATCAATCCTCATTCTAATTTTATTGATAACGATTAAAGTACCTTATTCACGTGGAACATTATTCTACTGTAGGTATTGTATAATTGCGTAATTATTAGGTATGTAAATACTTAATAACAAGGAAGCTGCGGATGTAATTGTGATAATTGATAATTAATTAGAGGTTGGCACATATTCACCATTTTGGTATTAGATTCGTACCTACCTTAGTGTAGTTTATTAATGTTTTTTTTTTAAGTTCACTGTTAGCCTACCTTCCTACTAAGTGCCTAAGCTGTTTGTTTATAGTGATTGTAACCTACTGTTGTTTCTTCCGATTGTTTTTATCTCTGTCTGTGCTGTATTTGTGTGTGTCGAATAAATGATTTATCTATCTATCTATCTACCTATAAGTAAATTATAATGCTGTGGATAATATTGTGGAGCATAACCTAGCTCATTGTACATAGCTACAGAGAAATCGAGTAAAACGCTGTTGACGTCCGACACAAGAGCACTCGCGCACGTCCAAACAAATAGAGCGCTCTCGAACTCACTTCAACTGATGGACCGACGACGAAAGGGCTGATATAGCTTCCTACATTTATAAATATAGTACTCATAACGTATGTGATTGTGAGGTTCCGATTATATCGGATCTCGAAAATGACAAGAAAATTAAGAGCAGAGATGGGAATTATGTGTAGTAAATTTTGTCGTCAACCCATGTATGTAGCACTAGCTGTCCCGCTCGCGGCTTTGTCCGCGTTTGTATATACCTACTTAGACTTTTATCCATTATCCTTGTCAAAGTACTAACACTTATTATGCAACTACTTACCTATTTCTACCTACCATCACCGTCACTGTAACCGTCACAGTCCCGTTACCGTCACAGTCCCGCCGCCTTCACCGTCACCATCACCGTTCCATCCCCACCCCGTCACAGTCCCGTCCCCGTCCCGTCGACGTCCCGTCACAGTCCCGTCACCGTCCTGTCACCATCCGTATACGTGTATTGTATTTATTATTTAAAACTATTAACCAGAATCCCAATTTTCATGTCTCTAACTTGAAAAACATGGAACTTTCAAAGAAGCTTTCAACCCCCATTTCATCCGTTTGGGGGTTGAATTTTCATAAGTTCTTACTTAGCAAATGTTTGCTCTCTCTAAGGAACCTGCATGCCAAATTTCAATTGTATAGGCTTAACAGATAAAGAATTCCCATGTAAACTTTCATCCCCTATTTAAACAACTGAGGGTGGTATTAAAAAAAACTTATGTAGGTATTTTATTATTTTGAACTATCTACCTAATAACCGATTTTGATGTCTATAACTTCAAAAACATAGGACTTCCCTTATAAACTTTCATCCCCTATTAACACACACTAAGGGCAGTTTTTCAAAAAATGCTGATAATAGCATTTTTTATTTTTGATAATTTACCTAAAACCCGATGTCGCCAACTTCAAAAACATGGGACTTACATACAAACTTTCAACCCCTATTTCACGCTTTTAAGAGTTGAATTTTGCAAAATCCATTCTTAGTGCGCGCCTACATCCTTTTTTGAGTGTTTGTGCCAAATTAAATAAATAAATAAAATAAATAAATATACCGGACAGATCACACACGGTCAACTGATCCCAAACTAACATAGCCTGTACTATGGGTACCAGCGACTGATATACATAATAGATATATATTAAACACCCAGACACAGAACAAACATCTGTGTTAGTCACAAATGTTTGTCCAGTGCGGGAATCGAACCCGCTACCTCTAGCGCAGAAGGCAGAGCTGACCAACTGAGCTATGAGGCCTGTCAAAAAAATTGAGACTCCTCGGCCCAGTAGTTTCGTGATGAATCAATCAGTGAGTGTAATACTCCTTTATATAATAGATAGATTCTCAAAAGCGAGTTTTGACAACATTAAACTATTTGATTTGCCATTTATGTTACCGCGTGCCTCTGAATATCTTAAGAAACCTAGATATCTGAGAGGGTGTCTGATAACCATGCATTGAGATTACAGTAGTGACCCAATTTCCTTTGAAGGACATCAGCATTTTAATTTTGTACAGTTTTACAAAGTGTCACGTAACTAAAAAAATATTAGTTTTTTCTGTATTTTCCCGAACTATTTCAAGTCAATGGTTTTTGGTCTTTTTAACATCTTAATAAATAATAATTAAGCGTACGAGAAGTACGGTATCAAAATTGCTACCTAAAACATCTGTAATTGAGTTAAAACTGCAGATATTTGCATAGTGTTTATTCAATAAAAAATATCGAATCTCCAAAAGTCGTAGAACAAACGTTAGTGCCAAATGGCTGTAGAAAAGAAAAGGGATTATGGGATGGTATACATTATATGAAATACATTGTATAATGGCTGATATATATATATATATTTAATGTTATACGGAGGCAAACAGGCTTACCAGGCGTCCTGATAGTAAGTGGTTACCGTCGCCTATTGACATCAGGAATACCTGGACCATTGTAGATGCGTTGGCTGCCGAACCCCTCCCCCCTAAAGAGCTCTGGCAACCTTACTCACCGCAGGAACACAACTATTTGAAACAAATAATGTTATTTGGCTGCAATCTTCTGTAAGGCGGAGGTACCTCCCAAGTCAGACTGCTTCAATTTAGAGCGCGAAAATCTCACTGTGCCCTACCTCCTCCTAAAGGTGCATCGTTATAAAAACGTAGCTGAGTGATTGGCTATTGAGGTTCTCTCTCACGAAGCTCAGGAGTGAACTAGTGTTTTACACTAACAAAGTCTGCTCATATTAAGTTGGGAACGCCTGCAGTAAAACAGGGCGGTCCTAGGAAGATCAAGTCATTAGACTAAAATCCTTACCTGCTGAGGTAAGCTCACGCTAAGTATATTATACCAGCGGCTGCCCGCGGCTTCGCTCGCTAGGTACCCGGATTATGTAGCCGATGCCCTTAGCTTATAGATTTTTTTCATATAATAAACCATAATACCATAATACCATCCAATTCATTTTTACCTAAGATTGTCCAATGATGTTCTTTCATACAAACGTTCTGATAATTCGAACACAATGAAAAATAACTTCAGTTCTCAAGTGATGGTTTTGATATTTATTGTAGGTCATTATTTCGTTCAGACGCGTTTGCAATCGTGGGTGAGTTTTATGTTGACATAACGAACTAATAGGTTTTCTGCAGCTAGCTAGCTGATATAAAACGGTGTCTCCCCAACCTTCCCAAACCTGCGTCCAGTGGTTAAAATATCCATGCACATTTATACGAAGCACAAAATTTACTGCTAGTTTGACGTTCAGTACCACGTCTAAAATATTAAAGTTGTCTAGAGTGATTTTGTGAGCGCAGAGTATGTAGTTACATGTTGCATTTTAAATCGGAAATCTTTCATTTTATAGAAACACTGGCACAGTTTGCGCGGTGTTTGTCTTTACAGGCCATTATTTAAACACTGCAGATTTAATTTTTAGGTATTTATTTTATAGTGATAACTCACACTAAAGGCTTGCGGCGCTTTCAGCAGATTGGAAGTACCAAAGGTTTTCACACAGACGGGAAGTGGCTCCGTAGCTAAGTTGGTTAAAGCATCGCCATATCTAGGGGAAGGTTGCGAGTTGAAATCCTGTCTGTGTCGACATTTTTGGGATATTATAAAAAACACTGCAGTTTTACTGGCATTGATTACGTCGGTGTTGGACGAGTGCCACGCTGAGACTCAACAAGTGAGTGCAACCCCGCGGCGGTGACAGGACAAATTGCATGATCTGCAAATATTTGTTCCGGGTCTAGGCGTTTAGTACCATTGTATTAGTCGTTAAATAAAATAAACGTTCCGTTCCAAAAATCCCGGTTACAAGGTTATTCGCATAATGTACACTATCTAAAGGCTTATTATATCAACAAAAGGAAGATAATTAGCGAACAATCACAATTTTCAATACTTTTTTTAGCAGTTTTTTTATTTTTATCATCTCTATAAATTATATGAATCCTACGAGAAGTTCGATGTCAAGATTGCTACCTAAAATAGCTGTATAATTGAGTTTGAACTGATATGACCCCAAAACAGCAGATTTTTGCATATCGCTTTTCATCGAATTTCCAAAAGTCGTAAAACTTTATTGGCAATTGTGTGTAGAATAAGCCCCTTTGGGGATAGTATAGATAATAATGAATGACTTTGTATAACTGCATTTGCCTTTTAGTCCATAGCCTGAAAAACTAAGAGCTGGTTTTCACTATGCAACGTTTTTTTTTTATCGGGTAAAATTCCGTCGCATTTCCTTTCCGCCATGGGGGGTGGCGGCCCTATTTTACTCCTGAAATATTTATTTTCATTTTTTTTTTTTTTTTTTTTTTTTTTTTAATTCTGCTACTAGATGTCGACTTCTTATCAAAATGTTGTAATAAATGCCTTGATAATAGATTGCCTGAAGGCAAATTGCAAGGCTTATTGTAATACCATAAAAAATAATACATCCTGGAGTGGAATTCTAGCAGTCGGCATTGAGAATCTTGCCTTATCTTTCTAACGGTTAAATGGAAGAGTCTGTTTGTATGTTTGTACGTTTATTGGTATGTCACGTGCTGAACCAAAATGATTCAATGAACCAAAATAATACTTATAATCAATTACAGGCAAATATACCTCCACATGGGATTTTTGGGCGATGATCTAATGAAGTCGCTGGGCATGTAGGGAGGCGCTGTAGTCTTCGTGTAACGGAATTTTGCCACAATATTTTTTAAGTTCCTCTAAACCTATTCCTCTCTTCCGGTGTTTTTTTTTTCTTTTTTTTTTATACTACTGAGGTGGCAAACAGGCATACGGCCCACCTGTTGGTAAGCGGTTACCGTAGCCTATGAGCGCTTGCAATACCAGAGGCATCACGCACGCGTTGCCGACCCCGAACCCCCCTCCCCCTAAAGAGCTCTGGCAACCTTACTCATCGCAGGAACACAACACTATTTGAAAACACTACTATTTGTTCTAGCATTAGGAATATTGTTCGTTTAATAATTCGTTATAAACATGACAAAAATACCAAAAACAGCTAATTTAGCTCTGGTATTGCAAGCGCTCATAGGCTACGGTAACCGCTTACCAACAGGTGGGCCGTAAGTTTGTTTGCCAACAAAGATGTATAAAAAAAAAAATAATAATAATAAAAAGTTCGAGAAAAAAACTTTTTCTTCTCTAATATTATTTCTTCATACATTTGTTGATAAGCCCGTTGTGGAGTATTATACAACATTGTTTAGCAAGTGTAACCGCGGCGATAAGCTAGTTATACATAAAAATAACAATAACATTTATTTGTTCAGCATTCAAATGAGACCCTACTGCTTCGAACATCCTTAGGTATCACTTAACTTTTATTTCTGGTATAAAATACTCAGCTTTTTCTGGAAATACAACAAATGCTAGCATGTAGAGACCGTCTTTAGTGAAGTTATTTATTTGTATTCGATACATTACATTACATACTCTTTTTTTAGAAATATAGATAGAAAATTCTTTATTGCACATAAAAATAGTACAAAGGCGAACTTAATGCTAAAAAGCATTATCTTCCAGATAACCTTTGTGTTTGTGGACAGAAGATGTGAAGGTAGTGCACAGGAGAGGGAACAATTGAGATCATAAAAACGAAAATAAAAGGAGTTATGATGCTAATTACTTACTAAAACTTTGAGAGAAATAGGATTTTTAATACATACTTGTTTAAAAATAAATAAGTTCAATACATAAATATATAGATTTTTTTCATTATATTTTTAATATTTCAGTAACACCAAACAGTCACCTACATAGTCCTGACCCCACACTAGGATTCCCTGTGTCGTGGGAATCGGAAACGACGAGTACCACATGGTACCACAACACCCAGACCCGGAACAAATATTTGCAGATCATGCAAACATTTGACCCGCAGTGGGAATCAAATCCGCACCCCTTGCGTCTCAGCCGGGCACTTGTCCGATGAGCCAATGAATAAGGCCTAGTTGTACGCAACTGCACAAAGAAAGTATTTTGCCTCAAATCACCGGAGCCTTATTAAACCGACCAAAAGACAAATCACTAGGCTTGGCCTACAGGCAGACGAATTAATAGTAACATTCAGAATTTTTCACTCCGGCCATGTCACCATGTTCAGGAAATGTCGCTTTGTTTCTTTTCACAAGAGATTAAATACTTACAATACTTCTTTATGGGCAATATAAAGAAGCCGCAGTGGGAGGTTCTACAACTATCGACTTGAAGGTATTGGGTTCAAACCCGTTGACCCAAAGTTTTTCCATTCAAAAAATGTATGTGCGTAGTAACACGTACTTAAACGTTGAAGGAAATCATCATGAGGAAACCAGAAAGTACTATTCTTGAAGCGGTGATGGGCTTGACACCCGTCATGTATGAAATATGTATACTCTACTGCAAAATGTGGGCATGTGCCAAACGTTCGGACATGCGTCTGACTACCCCCCTTAGGCATCTTCAAGAATCTGATTCTTCTCTTCTGATTCTTAAGTAACTTTATTCGATACCACTACAATACAGTAAGGGTCAAATACCCGTTCCGATCATATTGCACTAATATTAGGTAAAATGTGGAAATACTCGTATGTTCACAAATATGTATTTTTCTGGATTAAATTATGTTCTCCCATTTAATTAAATTAGGAAAACATTAATATCACTAGCTCATGCTCTACTGGGGCTACGCCCATAACCTGAATAAAAGGTATAGGCTATTAATGAATACATATATACCTACATATATATGTAGGAATATACGTATTCATTAATAGGTATATACATCATGTCAAACCAAATTTTACATGAAAAACTTCATAAACTAAATTAATGAATGGCTTTATTTGCATGAAGTATTGTATATATAGGTACATGGTCTCTTACATTTAATACCAAAAGACCTTCAAGACTTCTACTTCTTGTTACCGTTATCATGCACAGTTATTACAATAATACATTATATTCCACCGCTATACAGTTTACTTTACATTGAGAGGCTTTCTAAAGTGACACAAGTCCACTACTGCCCTGAGCTACTGCGGTCTCAACAATTAATTCACAGTAATTAGTCCATGTGTCCCTGACACTCGCCTAATTGCTTGTCAAACCCTGACAAATCTGGGTCTTGTCGCGTGGATATCAAATCTTATTATTCGCGATGGCTGGTACTCCATAGTGATCATTTTAAGATTGACCGGTCATTGATCTCCATCAAATGACCACTGCTATAAAAGATAAAACAGCTGAGTAATTGATTTGTCTCCAAAACAGCTGACATTTTCATAATATTATTTCAATGTGTTTTTTTGTAGAACACACTATATTGCCTATTGGGTGTATAATAAGCGCCTTTCAGGATAGGATATATTTAAAAAATCATTTTCATCAATCTGTCTGAATGAAACTTTTAATTCAAATATGTACATATAATCTGTCTTATAGTTCCAAGGAGTAATTGAGTAATTGATTGATTGTTACTTCAGCAGCAAGGAGATCGCTCGCCTTGCAAAATAAATCTGAAGCCACTTACATGGACAAGATAGAACCAACATACAATTACATTTAATACTTCACCGGGGCGCCAGTGCGACGCGCGGTGCTCTCATGCGCTCATTTTTCACCCGTCAATTGACAGGCCGAGAAATTCAAATAACACTATTTCAGCAAAGGAAGCGGCAAAAATTCAGGCTCTCAGAAATTTCACCGACATTCCCCGAAGATCGCTCGCAATTACGAGCTTATCTTCTATGCGAATTTTCTGAGCGACTTTAAATAGCTATCATTTTCCCTTGTGACTTCGGAACCGCGGAATGCTGGGCTTAATCCTCAAGAATAGCACTCTTATAAGAGCCATTACGGTTATAGGTGTTTGCGCTTTTGTTATTCTGACATGCCATTAGATAGGTCGGCACTGTTGGCGGTTTACCCAATTTTTCAGGTCAAGTGAACGCCCACGATTTCATGGAATTTCCCGTATAATGCCCGGTCCGAAGTATTATGGAATTTATTTGAATTTTTATGTTAATATTTAGGCAATAGCCTAAGCCCACGCTCTCGAATATTTTTACAAAATATTTCTTATTTGGTAGGAACCCGTTGTAAAACAACTATTGCGCAATAGTTCTTGTGCCCGTAATTTATTATAAACACTATAAAATACACGCCCACCTTGTTCAGTAGGTACAGGAGTCTACAGAAAGATACATCTTCATTTCTTCAACACGGTTTCACGCTCTCGCTGTGTTTCTCTACAGCTCTACATTACAATTACAAACGCACTCACAGCCCTCAATTAAAGTAATAAGTTCTATTTTTGACCTACAAAATATTTAAAACTGTAGTTGAGTCTCGACAATTTTTATATTTATAAAAAAGGTCTTCTTTCCTCCATGTGTGCGCTGCGTTCATACGCACCAACAAATGCGAAGCAATAAATAATAAAAAACACCCCAACATTCACATACACAGTCCTGAGCCCACACTAGGATTCCCTGTATAGGGGGTCAGAAACTACGAGTACCATGGTACCACAATACCCAGCCAAGATTTATTTTGCTGGTTTTGCATGTACTTGTCCCGTATCGGAAATCCAGCCCGCACCCATAGCGTCTCAGATGCCCGTTACGACACTGAGGTCATCATTCAATAGATTCCTGCTTCTTATACTCAAAAATAAATGTTACCCTGGTTTGCGCACTGGATTAGTGGGTAATGAATTTTTACGCCCCTAGCAAAAACCACTGAAATATTTAAATTCTCATTAGGCACCCAAAGTTAACAAGATAGAAGTTCATGAAATATTCTCTGTTTATAAACACAATTATGTTATTTACGCCGTGCTTCGTGGTTTGTTAGAGTCAGTTATAGAGATTGTGGAATGAATTTCGGGAATAAGTGGCAAATGGAATCGGCACCTATTTTTGGGTCGCACCAAATTATTATTAATTAAATTAACACCCAACAGCCAGACGTGAAACGTGATAGTTGTCTATAAGCCTGTAGTAGGGACCCTGACCTCACACTAGGATTTTTTGTCGTGGGTATTAGAAATTACGAGTAGTAATTTACCACAACACCCAGACCCGGAACAAACATTTGCAAATCATTATCTCCTAGAAATGAACTATAAAAACTCGGTAAATACTATTAAATTATTTTGTGGTAAAGCAACAAACTAATTTAGCGCGCACTTGTATACACAGAATAGAAAATAGTTACTTTGGACCTAAGCAAAGCTATTTTTGATCCGACTTGATTTACAAATATTGAGTTTTTGGAATAAAAGTTATTTTTAGCAACATAAAATTGCCCATGTTACAGAAGTATGGTGAAGCTTTCTTGTTTTTTCAACATGTTCTATATATGATCCTAAACTCGTTTTTGAAGAAAAACTTATGTACAGTCTTGAGAGTTATTGTTTTATTATATGTAGCTATACAATATTTATGCATCATTCATGTTTATTCAAGTGCGAAACTTCTGCCAGAAGAATTATGCACATAATCCATATGCATGAAAAACTTTAGAAACTTCAGAACTTTCGCATTGTATAACGCCTCGTTCAGGGAAAGAGCTGGTTCATTCCGTACACAAGGCTGTCAATTCCAGTGTATGGGCAATAATTGATTTCTGAAATATATAACAAACGAGTGCAGGTCGTTGCATAAATTGCCCAGTGCTACGCTCGTAGTATTTACGTAGACTTGTCGGCTACGTAAGTGCTACGCTCGTAGCATTTACGTAGACTTGTCGGCTATGTAAGTGCTACGACGTAGCGTAGACATACCACAGCCTTCTAGACTGCAAATTGGTAAGGTCAAGTAACCTAGTTTGGAACTAGGTGATAAGTGTTTTACTGAACTCATAACCGCATTCTCTGCTGCAGCTTCTGTTAAACTTTGGTGTTAACTAGGTCTGTACGGGAACTTTATCTGCGGGCATTGAATAGAAACTTTTTCTAGGAGCTTTTCAACTGTGTTTTTTTAATAATTATTCGTCACGATTAAGAAGATTTAAATAGTATACAGGGTGATCCATACTATACTATCCCGAATGGGGCTTATTCTACCCCCAATTGATAATTAAGTTTTTTGTAGGACTTTTGGATATACGTCATTTTTCATTGAAAAAAACTATGCAAAAATCTGCTATTTTGGGGTGAAATAAGTTCACTAAACTCAATGAATCAGCTGTTTTCAGTAGCAATCTTGATGCTGAACTTCTCGTACGTTTAGTATTTTTTTTTTCCGGACATATCACACACGGCAACTGATCCCAAACTAGGCATAGCCTGTACTATGGGTACCAGCGACTGATATACATAATAGATAAATATTTAACACCCAGACACAGAACAAACATCTGTATCACACAAATGTTTGTCCTGTGCGGGAATCGAACCCGCAACCTCTAGCGTAGAAGGCAGAGTTACTACCAACTGAGCTTCATAGGTGGTAGATGGCCTCATGGCCATTCAATTAGTTAGAAAGATGATAAAAATGCCAAAAATAGCTAATTTCAGAAAGTCTCTTTCTTTTTGTCGATAGAATAACCCTATTCCGGAATGGAATAATGTTATGAATCACCTTGTATAGCACAGATATCACAATAGGAAATAAAATAACTGAGAAAGTCGAAGCCAAGGGCATCAGCATTGACCGATCTAGGGTTATCCATAAAGTAATTGTATTCAAATGAAGAATATACACGAAAGAAAATGGCTGTCCGCCCTACCCATTGTCTGTGTAAATACTTCAGGGACTTCAATAGACTGATTTTAAAAAAATACCCGTGTATGTGAAATAATTCTCATTCGGAGCCTCTCATTAAAAGCCTGAGTATTAGTAACAGTGTAGACCTAAAGACACCGTACCTTCCATAAGCCTAACTAACATTTACAGAGAATTTTGACATAAATAACTCCCAAAGTGGTCGCCGGAATTTTGTAGAAATTTCGTGCAAAAATTTGTACTGTAAGCATCGATCTCGCACCTCAACAGGCCTCCTGCCGCAGCACGATTATTTCACGATAGCGTTACGTTTACGATACTATAGTAAATGTTTATTATTATCCAATGACATGGTCGATGCTTGATTTTATTTTATTTTGATTGACTAATATTTGACATTTAGCTTTTAGCGTAACGCTATCGTGAATTATTTGTGCTTGGGCCACTGTTATCGGATTATATCGGATTTAAATGAACCTTAAGTAAAGTTAGCACCATGCATTTTTAGATTATAATATAAGAGCAATAATAATCCTTTTGAAAATAGCTACTAAGCTTACGGTACTTAAGGTACGTATCCTACTGTAAAGCGAAAGCAGATTGCATTTTTGTCGACTTATTTTATTGTCTGGTTTTTTAATTACCAATTGACAGGACAAAATACTTCTGAGGGTTATTACCAGTTATCCAGACAGTTAAGAGGCTTTAGCAATATTGTTGGAGCTACGAAACAGTTCATTTTGAGAATGGGCAAGTGCCGGCAGTAGAAAAATACATTTGTTTAGGCAAATTTATAAAAGTATTAAATTGATGGAAGTATTCAATATATCTTAGACATGGCAACTTGTGAAGAGCTAAAATATTAAACGGCCAAATATATTACTTTCTAGCTGTTCACCCACGTGGAGACCAAAGGTACAACGCAAGTTTATCTGCAGCTTTTAAAACTTGGACCCCTTATTTACCACTTATTTTCTGTTTTATTATATTTACAGATCAGCCTCAACCCTATTTATCTCAAAAAAAAAATACCTATTGGAATGAATATGTTGAAATAATATTCCCGAAAAAAATACAGAGTAGGCAAAATCAAACAGCTCGCCAGATTTCATAGATTTCGTCACAGAATTTAATCAAGACCTATCGATTAGTATCGGAAGGGCAATAAGGAAAATCAAGGTCCGTCTGTATTGGAACTTACTTGTTTATTTATTCCAAGCGAGTGCTCCCGGAAATAAGTCTGGATGAAGTCACTATTGCTTTCGGGGCATAGATGTTCAGTACAGATGAGAGTTTTAGTAGCTAGTTGCCTACTATCGGCCTTAGTTGACTTTTTTACATTTTAATACAATTAATACTTCTAGATAGTATAGCCTTCAATTGAATATTATTAGTATTAGAAAGTTCCTACTCATCTATTTACATAGCGCAAGTCAGGGCCATTTGTCACCGTTATGCACTACACAGTGGCGTGGTAGGCAAATTGGTTAATATAAAGGTCATTATTTATTTATACAATATTATGTAGGTATGCTATTCCGACGACGGGTCTTATTCTATACCCCAATTGGTAATAAAGTTTGTTCTTACTCCTAGAAATTCAACGCTTTTCGTTGAAAAAACTTTATGCAAAAATATGCAGTTTCGGGGTCAAATCAGTTCAAACTCAATTATTCCGATTATTCAGCTGTTTTAGGTAGTAATCTTGATTATTTAGTTCTCGTTAATAAAATGATTACTTATAAAGATGATTAAAATAACAAAAACAGCTAATTTGAAGCTTATATTAATATTAGATTTATTTTCCGCAATTTTTTGTTTGATGAATCACCTTGTATTTATTTTATTATGTTACTAAATTTTCGTGGAAAAACACTCATATTTGTGAAAACTTATTTTACCCCGTAATTTATTATGCAAACGGTCTCTGTCCCCGGATAAAAGTATGTTAATGCATGTAGGTAAAATAAATGGACACTCTGCAATTTGCATACTCTGTTCCCTAAAGCGGTGGCAAGATTAGTGTTTGCTAAGTCCCACGGGGCTCGGATTAAGACGACCGCCTGTTAGACGCATTAACTACGCGGGTAAACCTCATTTTTAACCGTCTGTGATTTATTCATAGTTTCCGTCAATTTGTAGGTTTAAATCTATGGGGGTAAATAGAAGCTTGCGCACATTCCTTCTTCCACAACATCTTAACAATCTTTTATTCTACTAGTATTATTCATGCGAACATTTGTGAGGATGTTTGGTTCAATTAGATTAGATAACTCTTCTTTTGAGCCTCACCTAGTTCGATCGGCACCACACTGAAGCTTTAAATTCCATTTTGTGAAAAAGGATCATCGAAAAAAACGATAGGCACCAAGCCGTGTTTGTTGCCTGATTCTTCTAGGCTTGGTCGCGAGGAACAGGCATAGCTTCACCTAGTTTCTAAGACGTTTCAAAGTGATCCTAGTGATTTTATTGAAATAAAAATTAAAAAAAAAAAAAAAAAAAAAACGCCGCCGTAACGGCTCATCCGAGTTTGCTGTAACTTGGAATAGATGGAGTTCAGTACCTAAAATAGCATATAGGCTTATGTAGGTACCAAGCGAGCAAAGCCGCGGCTGAAAGCTAAAGTTTTATATATTAAATATTCCGGACATTAAATATTCCGGACATATTCACACGGTCAACTGATCCCAAACTAGGCATAGCCTGTACTATGGGTACCTAGTAGACTGATATACATAATAGATATATATTTAACACCCAGACACAGAACAAACATCTGTGTTAGTCACAAATGTTTGTCCAGTGCGGGAATCGAAACCGCGACCTCTAGCGCAGAAGGCAGAGTTACTACCAACTGAGCTATGAGGCCAGTCGATATATTTCGCATTTAGTGACCCAAGCACGAATAATTCACGCGCTTACAATACGATAATAAAAGTCAAATACCTACAATAAAAATCTAACAGACAGACGGACAACAAAGTAATCTTATAAGGATTTCGTTTTTCCAAATGAGGTGAAAAAAGAATCATAAAAATCAGTAACTAAAGTCTTAATTAATAAGCAACCGCTTAACATGACCACTTACCGGTAATAGTCTACTGAAATACCTCGTAACCAACATCCCTGTCTAAGTAATGTGATTTTAAGCTAATGCTAGAGCTATAAGCGGATACGGTAAGCTCATTGATACTGATATGGGATATTAGAATGATATGTTCGCCGTACTCGCTCAGATATTTGATACACCTACACGTAGCGTAGGTGTATGAACCAATAACTGGCAGTATTCGAAACAAATCGTTTTTTGTAAAACCTATCAGACTTGGCATCACTATCCCTAAATATTTAACGCTCACAAATTTGAACGCGGTCTTGGCCCCGTGACATTTGCGATTTTGTTTAGGCGGTTATGTGTGCTGGCTGTATCAATGATTTGTGGTCCAAATTCGTGAAATTTGCATTTGTATAACAATAAGATGACATGGTAGGGCCCTTGAGATCAGTAAAAATTTCATTTTCTTTGGGAAATTTGAAATTGTAATGCACTCTAGATTGCTGTCTCTTTTGAAACAATTTATAAAATAGTGTCTCAGTTTGGTGTCTAACTATTCGTCAGACATCCGATTTTATAAAACTACTGCCGAATTTGATACACAAAATGTATTATGTACAATATGCGTTCGGCATTAAAGCATTTTCTAAAAAATAATATATGATTTTGAGACGACGGACAAAGAGCTCTTTGTTTCTCTACATTGCAAAAAACAATACTCAAAGTTTACCATTCTTAAGAGGAACTTTACACATAAACTATCAAAATAGCTTTATCACAGTCATTAATACGACGTGAGAAGAAAATTTACGTAGAGTAAAAAAAATGTTGACAACTCCTAGAGACGAAGAGTATTACGTTCGTATTTTTACGACGATTCGATTACGATGGAATATACCTACTCGATTATAAAAACGTGTGATAGTAAATCGTCCGCCATTGCAGTTTTTTAATACCTAATTATAGCAATGGCGGCAATGCGTCATTTTATTTATTGCGTGCAGTAAATAAAATGACGCATGACGGCACCACTGCCAAACAAAACAAAACACCAATATATTATTGTGATCTCTACATTGCGTTTGAAGCGTTCCATGCTCTGTGACATTAAATTATGCAGCGAATGCATTCTTAGAAAGAAGTTAAATTATCTTGTTATTTATTAACGTCATAACAATTCTTCAGCTGCCGGGATGGAGGGCTTCGCTTTAAACAGCATTTTGCAACAATAGAAGCGTTACTGGAAAATTGATGGTGGGAAATAAAAGCAATGAAGAAGCAGGTAGCGGTTTTTCTGCATCATAAAATAAAAGTAGCACTATTCAGTATATATTATATAGTTCAGAGCTACCCAAAATGAAAGTTTTGGCAAGGATAATGGGTACTAAATTGTCTTTGGTTTAGGTAAACACGAGTTCAGTCGTCAAATCGGCGAGAGTTTAGAAAAATTATCTTAACTTTCGGGAGATATTCAATATATTCGGGCCGGGCAATTTTGCGATTAAGACTATGTAGTCTTAATCGCAAAATTGTACCTATCTATGTAGATAGGTACACTTTAAAACTTATGGTATTTTTTCTGTTTGGCTGCACCGACACAAAGCAGGACTAGTTGATTCCAGGTTAGGTGACCTACCTACAGGTAGGTTTGTTCTTTATGCCATTTGTGCACTTTTTTCTTTGTATGTTCTATATCGTTCTGTCTGTGTGTACGTCAAAATCTATTTAAAAATGCATATTTTTTTAAACATCCATGAGAATATTTTCGACTCACAAGAAATTCTCAAAAATTCGCATTTTGCAAATGTCGCTATCCTTTTGCGGACGGCCATCGGGGAAACAGCATTACTTTTTCAGGCGAAGTCTGTTTGAGAGGATTTCCATACTGAATTGGACGAAATGACTGCTGGAACTACGAGTAGGTACATGTATTTTTAGGGTTCCGCAGCGAAAGAGTCTAGCGGTTTTAAAAAAGAGGGTTTCTTCATGTCTGCGGATGTAAAAAAATGTGTAAAATTGAAAATTATATTGAGATTTTCTATGTCAGCTAAAATCAGAAATGCAACTTCGGAGCCGTAGGCGTTATTCGATGATCTGTCTGCTGCAGTTTTATTAAATAACTGGCTTATGCCCACGGCTTCGCTTGTGTAGTATATAAAAAATAGCCTATATGGCTATTCTAGGTAAAGAACTCTATACAGGATGAGTTTTTTTTCAGGGCCACTTAGGCGAAATCGGAAACCGTGAGAGTAATCGAAAAGTAATGTTAGGAGTTACGGGCTCAATTTTGAAAAAAATAAGATCTGCATTAAAAAAAGTTGAAATTTATATTTAGTTTTTAATAAAAAAAATATTTTTTGATGATTTTTTTGTTGCATTTCTGTGTTCTGTTTGATAATAAATATATAAATGTATGATAACAATGTGTATAAAGTTGTTGTAACACCTTCAAAACTGTAAATTTAGAAATTAATCAGTATTGATTTATCGAAGGTTTATTATTTCGGTCGGACTATGTGCAAGCAAAGCAATTAATTAGTAAAAAATAACCTTTGGTAAATAAATATTGTTGAATTTAAAAAAATATAATTTTGAAGGTGTTCCAACAATTTTAGACACATAGTTACCATACATTTATTAATTCATTATCAAACAAAGAAGCCAAAAATGTAAAAAATAAAATTATCCAAAAACCTACATTTTCTGAAAAACTGTAAATCAATTTCATCTTTTTTAATGCTGATCTTATTTTTTTCAAAATCGAGCCCGTAACTCCTAGGATCACTTTTCGATTACTCTCACGGTTTCCGATTTCGCCTAAGTGGCCCTGAAAAAAAACTCACCCTGTATATTAAAATTTTCATTGAAATCGGTTGTCGTTACGGCGTAACTGAATCACAAACCCAATCGTACTTACAAACTTTCGCATTAATAATATTAGTAAGATTTCTTACTTATTTCGTGTGAATACCTACAACCGTTGGGAAATATAGGCTCTCGAAACGCGAAAGCGAACTGGACGACGCAGTGTTGGAAGGGCTCCCCATCCGATGGGTCGACGACATTGTAAAGGTTGCGCGAAGTCAGTGGATGGAGAAGGTTCAAAACAGTTCGCTATATTTTTGATATTTACGCTTTCAAATTTATTTACCAATTTCAAAATATTGCAAATGTCATCAATCATCAGCTTGGAATGAAACGCAAAAGTCAGGAGTCAAATTCGTAGTTTGGAGTCATATTCATCCACTCTAATTTGAACCTATTCAACCTGCAATAGAATTTTAAATCGCACCGATGCAAAAGTCTGGCGAATTCTCAAAAGGTAGGTATGTGAATATCGCTGATTGGCCCCCAGAGATGTCGGCAGTCAATAAGCTTTGATTCTTTTTCCAGTGTTTGCGAGCAAACGCAAAGGGCACACAAACAGTCTTTACATTTATTATTTATTTAGTTGGCAAATAGACAAGCTTCGAATGCCTCCCATTGAGAACTTCAAAGTAGCCTTTATACAACACGTTCCATAATCTCTAGTATAATCTCAATAGAGGCATATTCTATAAACAAAAGGAAAAATGGAGAAAGAAACATGTTTTGTTTTTTTACCGAATTTTTTCAAATCATCTGTTTCATTCATATTTTTTACCAACTAGTTTCCTCGCATGGTACCTACGAAGATAAAAAGCTAAACGCGCTATTCCAAACTATATATATATATATAATCGTCGTTGTCTAATTTTGAACATCTTATAGTTTTGCATGTTTAATTCAACGCATGTACTTTTTATTTTTGACGCATGTTTTTTCGATAATCTCTTCCAAAGTGCTTACTCTAAAGTCACCAAATTCCAGTTCATAAAATTAAATTCTCTTCCAGATTTATTGACAAAATTTAAAATATCATCAAGAAGTTTTGTAGTAAACCGCTTTGAGAGGTGAGATAAGATTTGAAAGTCGTTTTGAATAAAAGATTTGATTTATTCGTCCGCTGATACTTTGAAACTTTACAGATTTATTACTCGAGCAGGTACTTAAACCAGAAGCTGAAATCTATTTGTAAGTGTAATGGAGGTATTACTATAATAATTTTCAGTAGTTGAATTTAGATCTCGAACTTTTCTTAAGCCGTGTTCAAGCGGCATGCGATAATATCCTTGATATGTCTTATAAAATTCGTTTAAGAATTATCCTTACCAATTATTTTGCAAAAGACACAAGAAACAGTTGAGATTTCTAGCTATAGCTATCAAAAAACTAACTTCTTGGAGTCCTTGTTTAACAATAAATTTGGAATACGTACCTACAGCTCCAATTATATGAATTCCGGTATCAGTTCAAATCCGTTATCAAATTATTACTGAAATCCATTAGTGGCAATAAAGCTTATGGCCCATTACACGACAAACTACCATAATAAGCGGATATACCTACTCGTACGAGTACCTACATAATACGTATTGTATGGGAATGGGAGGAACATTGTCAAGCCTACGTAGGTAGGGCAGGATACGCCAAACGTTATTTATAATCAAATTTTAGAATCGATTAATTGAGGGATGATTAATTGGTGAGGTTGGAGGTTCGATCCACGTTGCTTGGAAAGATAAATGTATATTTTCTACTCTTACGTAGAAAGTAACGTAACAAAACGTTGCCGGGATGCTCATAGGCCTGATGAGGTAATACCTATATTAGTGTTGCGTAAAACTGTTTAACTGATAACTGATACAAGAAAGCTATCTCAGCTTTCTTTAATCTGATCAATATTTTGTGAGTTTGCATGCAATCTATTTATGTAATAGTTGTTTATATTTTTCAGTCTGCATTAACTAGCCTTTTATCATACAAGTTAACCCCTTACTAGCGCCGCAACGCATTGCAACTTACCTTTTGACAAGGCTAATTTTGTCGACTTTCCATACAAAACCAGTATGGGCGATACGAAGCGGTGCTAGTCAGGGCTGACACATTTATTACGCAACCTTCAAATCGCGCTCTCCGCTATATTACGATCATCATTGACAGCCGCCTACCACATTTAATAAAGTAAACTGATGCCGTCAGTATTTTAGGTTAAAAGGTCTAAATTCTCGAGTTTACTTCATAAAGTTTCACATCATTGAGTTTGTACTTTATCCACGAAATAGAGGGTAAAGCTGCGGAAGTTTTAAATTCATTTCAAGTGCTTTTATGGGATGAACGTGTTATCGTGTAGACGGCTATATTCTGGTGCAGCTTTATATACTTTCGATTGGTTATTTGTTTTTAAATTATTTACGCTAGATTTTATAATATCCCACAATAACTGCAACTGGCCGTGGTGGCCCCGGCTAAAGAATAGGCCCCTCCATATCTCTATCCGCGGATGTCGTAAGAGGCGACTAAGGGAAAAAAGCTAGGAGATGGGCAGCAGCGTCTCCTATTTTAACAACGATAGCTCTAACTGCGCTCACCAACCCGCATGCCCAGCGTGGTGAGTATGGGCAAATCCCCCCACATGATAAGGAATTCGTTCTGTCTGTGGGGGAGGCCATGTTCTGCAGTGGACGTCGTACGGCTGAAATGATGATGATGATGATGATGCAGTTTAATGAAATTGCTTTACAGGAAATTGTGTTTCTCCAACCGACATATTCATATGTTTGTTCATAAGACAAGACACTATTCATGGTAATCCCAGAATGCTGCAAACTTTATGGTCTGAACATAGATTTAGACAAGCCGTATCTTAGTTTGTAGAGCCGGATGAAGGAGGGTGAATTCTGTATGCTCAGACTGTCGCAATCCCTTAACAAACTAAAGATTAGTTGAATAGGCAAATGACAAATTGCTAATCAGGATTGACTAAGTTTGCTTTTACTAAACCTACGGTTACTACCGTAGGTTGAAAACAGCAGCAAAAATATTATTCGAAACGAGCTGTTAATAATAATTGACTGTTACGGTGAACTAATTCAAATTTAAACTCTCGTGCAACTGAAGCTGAGCTCAGCACTCCCAACTGCATCAGTGAACAGCGATATTACGTGCAAGCTTTCCGTTTGCAGTGCTAAGTCAATGTTTATCGATGGTTGGGCCGCGAAGCGCGTGCGTACGCAAGCAGTTATGTCACGTACCGACATTGTGCCGGAGTACAGGTTTAAACACGGGATTATCATTATACCAGGTCCGGCCTGAATACTGAATACTCCTATGTGCTATTCTCATAGGTGGGCCTCATAGATATCGTGTTTGATCGATTGTATAATGTGCGACGCTCGGTTTGATCATGAATAATTGCTGATAGGCATGCAAAATTTGAATGACTTACAAGAAAACAAAACAATCCCAGTACGCTCTACGTCGTAGCACAACAAGGAATATTTTCTGAAAAATTCTTACTATTTCCATCTGGTACTTGTTCGCGTATCACGCGTTCCATGCTGCCTTTGAACTTAATGGATACACGCATCGCACAGACGCACATTTACGCTGTGCGTTTGTGCGCATCGACCTTGCACGACCTTGCACCCTAGGTTACACCCTATTGACGTCTGCGTTTTTACGTTGCGTGCTATCCACTAAGTTCATCGGCAGCAGCAAGGAACGCGTAATTTTATAGGCATATTGAGAATTAACTACAACTATTGAAAATGGCGCTCTTCGAAAACAAAAGGCCTATTACAAGTTTTCAGCCAAAAAAAACAACTTTTATTATATGAAAGTATTCTTTGATAAGAACAAGCCTAACATAAAAACCTACTAAAATGGCTATGTGCTAGGTCTCCTGAGGTTTATGAAACCTCAAACGAGCCAATAGAACCAGTAACACAATTAATACTTTGAACAATAAAAACTGAAGGCAAAGCCATATAAAAGACTGTTATTTTTCACCTTTACAACTTTTTATTGTGGTTAGAATAGAATGAAAATTAATAACTCGTTTCAAGTTTCTTAGGGTAGCAGGGCTCCTGGTATAGTCCGCCCAGGGTAGTACAGCAACTAACCTAACATTCGACCACCAAGCAGAAATATATAGCGTAGGCCTTGGTAGCCCCCGCTGAAGAATAGGCCCCTCCATAATCTACCCACCCGTGTAGGTAAGTTGTAGGAGACTCCTATATTCTGACCCTTTCACAAAGTTAACTGCGCTCGCTGACCCGCGTGCCCAGCGTATTTGCACCTAACAACGGATGAAAATCTATCGTTGAACTGTGTTTCGATTGCAGTCGATTGAAAAGCCTGTACCTAACTAGAATTGACCTCCTGGACTAGTTGCCGCACCGCAACGAAACCGCTTCCCTTTCTGTTTAGTTAGAGCGTTAGTAATTCAGAAAAGGAAACTTTTACGCATTATTCCATACATATTCAAGATGTAGAAAGCATAAAAAGTGTGATGTATCACCGAATTTCCGAGGCAGCTGCGAAGCGCTGCGTAGTTACTGTGCTTATTCCGGAAAGGAAATTGTCAGAGACTAATATTTTCCTTCCATATTAATATCCGCAAATCCAATTATCCTTAGCCGATATACGCTCTCATAGGACTTAGCTGTGTACAGGCAAAACATGGGAAATCAATAGACACTCCCCTTAGACATCGCTTGTGTTGATTGGCTTAGGCGAGATTACTACAAACGCTAGAAAAATCGGTCTTTGTGAACTGTTTCCGTTTCCGGAGTTTTTGTCGAATCGAGTAGGCATCTACAAACTGATGACATTTTTCTTTCATTCCATGCTGAGTCAAATCTCCCGAGTTGGTTTCATTTTTCTGTGAGCCGATTGAAATCTATCTACTCAAACGACATGTGATATAACCTTTATTGTCATATAAAATTCGTTGCAAAATGATCCGTACCTCTCTTCAGAAGACGTGAAGATCTTTTAAAAATAAATTTTAGATGACATATCGCAAGCCGTTTGATCACGGCTTACTCTACTTAATTTTATCATTCGTGGATTATAGTTCGATAATCTCGTGTGTTTAAATTGAAGCTATTTCTTTCAATCATCATCATCATCATCATTTCAGCCGTTCGACGTCCACTGCTGAACATGGCCTCCCCCACAGACAGAGCAAATTCCTTATCATGTGGGGGGATTTTCCCATACTCACCACGCTGGGCATGCGGGTTGGCGAGCGCAGTTAGAGCTATCGTTGTTAAAATGAGGGACGCTGCTGCCCATCCCCTAGCTTTTTTCCCTTAGTCGCCTCTTACGACATCCGCGGATAGGTAGATATGGAGGGGCCTATTCTTCAGCCGGGGCCACCACGGTGGCTTTCTTTCAATACACTGCAACAAATTGGGGGTTCTTTTGACGTAAAAATTAACTCTCTTTCACTTCAAAACAACGTTCTAGTTCATTTTACCCCTATATCCGTATACCCTTACGAGTAGTTAAACTAAAGTTTTAAACCTAAAATCTCTCAAGTATGCGCAAATATACGTTACAGGAGTACCGCAGTGCCCTACAGAGGCTACAAACTAAGGAGAGATATGCCTGGACCCTCTCATAACTTAAATTTAAAGATATAACTTACGAGCGCCGCCCGTGTTTTACTTAGCTCCATTTTACAGATACATAGACAAACTAGCTTCCGCTCGCGTGGTACCTACATAAAAAGTAGCCTATATGCTATTCTAGGTAAGTAACTCTTTATATTCCAAGTGTCATCGATATCGGTTGAGCCGTTACGGCGTGATTGAATAACAAGCATCCAAACATCCTCACAAACATTCGCATTTATAATATTAGTTAGAGTAGCATAGTAGGATAGGATAGTAAGCTGTGCAACAGAAGTTACAAAATAAATGACGCGTAGTGGACGAGTGCCCGTCTGACGCAAGGGGTGCGGGTTCGATTCCCACTGCGGGACAATTTTTTTTTGTTTTTCTACAACAGAGGTGGCAAACAAACTTACGGCCCAACTGATGGTAAGCGGTTACCGTAGCCTATGAGCGCTTGCAATACCAGAGGCATCACGCACGCGTTGCCGACCCCGAACCCCCTCCCCCCTAAAGAGCTCTGGCAACCTTACTCACCGCAGGAACACAACACTATTTGAAACAAATAATGTTATTTGGCTGCGATCTTCTGTAAGGCGGAGCCACCTCCCCAGGCAGGCTGCTCCAATTCAGAACCAGAAAATCTCGCTGTGCCCTACCTCCTCCTGCAACAAATGTTTGCATGATCTGCAAATATTCATTCTGACTCTGTGTCTGTCTCGGTGTTGTACCATGGTACTCGTAGTTTCTAATACCCACGACACAGGGAATCCTAGTGTGGGGTCAGGACTATGTATTGACTGTTGGGCGTTATTTATTTAGTTTCAGCGTTATCCTGTGGCTGTATCTGAGATATTCATGCTCACAGCTCGACCCAATCATAATAGGTTCATCTCTATTCCATCGGACAACTTGACGTGAGGTCAAGCCTCCGAGAAGACATTCCAAGCCCAACACAATAATAATAGTAGGTACTTTGTTATTTTGTTCTAGGTACTTTCCTTGCGGAAATAAAGGGAAGCCTTTGTTGTTTGTTTACGCACAATCTCAGTATTTTCTGGTGAACTAATATTTTCTTGGCAATCTGACTACGTTTATTGGCCCGATCACTGACTATTGAACCAAAGGTTGCAGGTTCAAATTCCTATGGGTGTTCTGGTGAAAAGAACATGTCTCTGCGTTTGCTTCGTCGAATAACTTGGTTTAGGTAAAATATGTCGTTTTTTATACATCTTACCTCATGTACTATGAGACTTAGATTCCTTACTAATATTATAAGTACCTACGAGTAGTTCACCCCGATCTGATATCTCGCCTGGTAAAGTTTGGTTGTTCGATGATCATTGAGGCACGGTTGAAATTGTGGGCTTCTCCCACATTATTTCCTACCTACCTATAGTACACACACACTAGTTAGGTATTCAATAAACTTACTTGCTATTTTATTTTACTTAACTACTATACACACATACATAGATAAACATATAAATATTATACCTACCTAACCTACCTAGCTAATTACATAAATATTACAACTTATATTACATCTAGTATTTACATAACTACTTATTATAAGTTACTCATTTATCCATCATCATTCATCACACACATATAATATTCACTCGCACAGTCACATTCTTACCGTATCAAGCAAGGTGCATCCGCTAGTCTACCGCGCGCTCGTACAGTGGACATAGCCTCTCGGCGCGTGGCCCGCGTGACGTCACAGGTGGCGTGATAGCCGACCGACCGGTTCCCGCGCAGCCTCGGGCAAGCGAGTGTTCGCCCCTCCGCGCGCGCGCACGCCCGCCAGTCCGATCCTACCTCTGACGCCAACCGCACGCCGCTCGCGACTAGCCTCCCGCTTGTTTTGCTTACGTACCTCGCGCTCACGAACATTTATATAGTGCCTAAACATCTACTGCTTATACTATCTACTCTGTGCCGTGCTCTGTTTCTCTTCTTCTATCTGTATGCTATTGACTGTGCTTAGCTTGATTAAACTGTGTGCATTACCAAACTGGATTGAACGTTATTTACGCCGGAACTTGTGCCCTGAATCATCCTACAGCTAAGTACCTCGTATAGCTAAAATAGGCAGGTCGACCGTACTATCCGTACCCACTTGCCCTTATTGGTGACCCTCGAGAACACGAAAATGAGCAATGATAAAGCAGGCAACATTAGCAGCAGTAGCAGCGATTCGGAAACCGTTGGCTCACAAAGTGGTGTTACTACGCGCCGGCCGAAGAAAATGCGCAGGTCCACTGAACTCGTACGAGAATCGTCCGAGATTATGAATTTAAATTTAAAGGTGCCACCGTTTTCACCGGACGATCCCGATATTTGGTTTGCGGTACTAGAGGGACAATTCGAGAATTTCGGAATAACGGAAGACACTGTCAAATTTAACAATGTGATCACGAAACTCGATATTGTCCATGCAAAGGCCGTCAAGGACATCATCATCAACCCGCCGGCCCGGAACCGATATGACAAAATTAAAAGCGAGCTGATCAGGCGACTCACTGCTTCCCATGAGAAGAAGGTCAGGCAGCTCCTCACCCACGAAGAACTAGGTGACCGTAAAGCCTCCCAATTCCTCCGTCATCTGCAGGACCTGGCAGGACCGAGTGTTCCAGAAGAGTTTTTAAGGACGATCTGGAGCAACCGCCTGCCACGCAGCATCCAGACGGTGCTGGCGTCCCAACCTTCCCAGGACCTGGAACAACTGGCAGATCTGGCAGACCGCATCCAAGAAATCTCTGCACCCGGTAACGTCGCAGCAGCTTCCGCGTCCAGCAGCAAGGCCGAACCCGCCAGCAGCACTTCCGGTGAGATCGCCGAGCTTAGGAAGATGGTGGAGCGCCTCGCGGTGAAGCTCGACGAACATACACGCGAATCACGCTCGCGTCGTCAAAGCCGTTCCGACCAACGTCACCGTTCCGACCAACGTCGCCGTTCCTCATCACGCAGCACAACTAGATCTGCTTCGAGCTATCGTCAGTTCCCTGTGTGCTGGTACCACACCATCTTCAAATCGAAGGCTCACAAGTGCCAGAAACCGTGCGACTTCGACAAGTCGGGAAATGCCGCGGGCAGTCCTCAGTAATGGCGACAGACGATTGCCCTGACACTCCAGGTCGCCTCTTCGTAACTGATCGCTGTACGAAGACTCAGTTTTTGGTCGACACCGGTAGCGACCTCTGCGTTTTCCCACGATCTCGCCTACAAGAGCGCCGAGCACCAACAAACTACAAACTCACCGCGGCCAACGGGACAACCATCGACACCTACGGCTACGCGCACCTCAACCTGGACCTGGGACTTCGACGGACCTACCCGTGGCGTTTCGTGGTGGCTGATGTTACCAAGCCAATTATAGGAGTAGACTTTTTGTGCCACTATGATTTAATCGTAGATTGTAAAAACAAGAAACTTATTGATAATGTCACAAGTTTATCTACTCCAGCTTCACTGGCTATTAACGCTAAAAATATTTCCTCTGTAAAGGTTCTGACTGGCGATTCACGGTATCATCTTCTTCTGTCGCGGGATTTTTCAGATATTACGCGACCAGCGGGTACACAACGCTTGATACCTCGCAACACACAACACCACATACGCACCACACCCGGTCCACCGGTTTCATGCACACCTAGGCGTTTAGCACCTGATAAGTTGAAAATCGCTAGGGACGAGTTCGAAGCTATGCTAGCGAACGGCACGGCTAGACCTTCCGAAAGCCCATGGTCCTCCCCATTGCACCTTGCAGCAAAGAAGGACAATGGATGGCGTCCATGTGGTGACTATAGGAAATTGAACGCTCGAACCATCCCAGACATGTATCCGATTCGCCACATACACGATTTCACTCACAATATCGCTGGTTGCCGTATATACAGCACCATCGATCTTGTGAAGGCTTACAATCAGATACCAGTCTGCGCGGAGGACATACCAAAAACGTCTATAACTACGCCGTTCGGTATGTTCGAGTTTCCGTTCATGACGTTTGGGCTGCGCAACGCTGGTCAAACGTTCCAACGTTTCGTGGACGAGATGATGCGCGGGCTAGATTTTGTCTATTGTTACTTAGATGACTTTTTAATCTATAGCAGGGATGAAGACGAACACGAAAATCATCTGCGCCAAGTGTTCACTCGATTAAAGGACTATGGCATGGTGATCAACGTGTCCAAGTGCGTCTTCGGGGCTCCCGAGGTAACCTTTCTAGGTTATCGGATCTCAGAGAGCGGAACCAAACCACTGGACACAAAAGTACAGGCCATACGTGACTTTCCCCCACCCAAGGATGTAAGGACGCTTAGACGGTTTTTGGGCATGGCCAATTTTTACAGGCGCTTCCTGCCTAATGCCGCCCAAACACAAGCACCTCTAAACTCTCTCCTTGCTGGGTCAGTCAAAGGTTCCACGCCCATCATCCTAACCGACGATGCTCTGAAGGCTTTCTCGGAGACTAAGGAAAGCCTATCCAAAGCTGCTCTTCTTGCTCACCCAAATTGTGAAGCCAAGCTAGCTTTGGTAACAGACGCATCAGACACGGCTATGGGCGCTGTCCTACAACAGCTTCATAATGACGCGTGGCAACCACTAGCGTTCTTCTCCCGAAAGCTTAAGTCTTCCCAAACGAAGTACTCGCCTTACGATCGCGAGCTGCTCGCGATCTACGAGGCAATTAAGTACTTCAGGCATATGCTCGAAGCAAGACATTTTACGGTCTACACAGACCATAAACCGATCAGTTATGCCTTTCATGAACGAAAGAATAACTGTTCGCCAAGGCAGTTTCGACATTTGGACTATATTGCCCAGTTCACGACCGACATAAGGCATATCTCTGGCAAAAACAACGTCGTTGCCGACACCTTATCTCGTATCGAAGAACTGGACGCTCCAATATGTCTAACTGACCTCGGCAAAGCCCATGAGGATGATGCAGAACTAGCTCAATACCTCACAGACAGCTCATCACTCCGCCTCCGAAAGATGGATTACCCTGGAAGTCGAACTCCTTTGTACTGTGACATCAGCACATCGACTCCCAGACCATTCGTCACAAAGGAATTTCGGCAGCAGGTATTCCAAAGTCTCCACTCACTCAGTCACCCCGGCCCTTCAGCGACTGCCAAATTGGTAGCCGAAAGATTTGTGTGGCCCGGTGTTAGAAAAGATTGCAGAGACTGGGCCCGAACTTGCTTGGCTTGCCAGCGTGCAAAAGTAAGTCGACACGTGTCTGCACCTTTAAGCACTTTCGACTTACCCCGTGCGCGCTTCAAGCAGGTCCACATTGACCTCATTGGCCCCCTACCTATTTCGCAGGGCTACAAATATTGCCTGACGGCAATAGACCGTTTTACGCGGTGGCCCGAAGTCATTCCCATATCTGACATCACCGCAGAAACTGTGGGCAAAGCCCTCATCTCTGGGTGGATCTCCAGATTCGGCGTGCCAACAGATATTGTTACAGACCGCGGGCGACAGTTCGAGTCCGCGCTGTTTCAATACCTGGCAAAAACCTCAGGGTTTCAGCATAGACGTACGACCGCCTATCATCCAGCATGCAATGGACTTGTGGAACGCTTCCACAGGCAGTTAAAAGCATCCATCACCTGTCACGCCGATCACAATTGGTCAGAAGTTCTACCTTTGGTGCTTCTTGGCATCCGTAGTGCTTTTAAGGAGGATCTGCAAAGCTCCTCCGCCGAACTTCTATATGGCGAGCCGTTGAGACTTCCTGGGGAATTTTTCGACCCGATCACACCCTGTACATCTGACTTGACAGATTTTACAGCGCGCTTAAACTCATTTGCCGAAAAACTCAAACCCATCCCCACTTCTCGCCATAGCAAACACAAAATCTTTGTTTTCAAGGAGCTCGCAACTGCGGAACACGTTTTCATTCGTGAAGACGCTTTGCGTCCTCCTCTTCAACCAGCATACACAGGCCCTCACAAGGTATTAGAGAGAGGTGATAAAGTTTTTAAACTCCTCGTCAAAGGCAAACCGGTAACCGTCTCAATAGATCGCCTTAAACCAGCTTTCATACTTACCGACAAAATTGACGAAGACAGCAGGAATACGAACGATACACTTCCACCTTCTAAGGCGGATACTGCCGTACCGATTCCAGCACCTGTCACCGTCGCACCTAAAACAACACGCTCTGGTCGACGGGTTCGATTCCCAGACTTTTATCGCCCCTAACCAGGTCTCTAGGGGGGAGTGATGTGGGCTTCTCCCACATTATTTCCTACCTACCTATAGTACACACACACTAGTTAGGTATTCAATAAACTTACTTGCTATTTTATTTTACTTAACTACTATACACACATACATAGATAAACATATAAATATTATACCTACCTAACCTACCTAGCTAATTACATAAATATTACAACTTATATTACATCTAGTATTTACATAACTACTTATTATAAGTTACTCATTTATCCATCATCATTCATCACACACATATAATATTCACTCGCACAGTCACATTCTTACCGTATCAAGCAAGGTGCATCCGCTAGTCTACCGCGCGCTCGTACAGTGGACATAGCCTCTCGGCGCGTGGCCCGCGTGACGTCACAGGTGGCGTGATAGCCGACCGACCGGTTCCCGCGCAGCCTCGGGCAAGCGAGTGTTCGCCCCTCCGCGCGCGCGCACGCCCGCCAGTCCGATCCTACCTCTGACGCCAACCGCACGCCGCTCGCGACTAGCCTCTCGCTTGTTTTGCTTACGTACCTCGCGCTCACGAACATTTATATAGTGCCTAAACATCTACTGCTTATACTATCTACTCTGTGCCGTGCTCTGTTTCTCTTCTTCTATCTGTATGCTATTGACTGTGCTTAGCTTGATTAAACTGTGTGCATTACCAAACTGGATTGAACGTTATTTACGCCGGAACTTGTGCCCTGAATCATCCTACAGCTAAGTACCTCGTATAGCTAAAATAGGCAGGTCGACCGTACTATCCGTACCCACTTGCCCTTAAAATAAACTTACAAAATCGCATCTTCAGCATGCTCTACCGTATCCAATCTCGCTTGAACTACGCAGTCATTGAAACTTTGTCAAATGGGAGCTCACGTTATATTGGATTACTAGTGAAAGCCCCCGCGACTTCGTTCGCGTGATTTTTTTTCATACAAACTTCAATACCCGCTGAAGCCCCTAAGGAATTTCAAGAATTTTTTTGTCATTCAGTAACTGTTTGTTTTGTATATCAGGAACCATATCATCATCATCATCGTCATCAGCCTGCAGAAGTCCACTGCTGGACATAAGCCTCCCCCAAAAAGTTCTATGACGAACGGTCTTGAGCCTTCTCCATCCACCGACTTCCTGCAACCTTCACAATGACGTCACAGGAACTATGTGGCCTAGAATACAAAATACTTATTTTTTTTTGGAATATATGAACAAAGCTCTTTCATATGACACCCCACTTAATGGATTTGTATATTCCTTTTTTAACCGACTTCCAAAAGGAGGAGGTTCTCAAGTCGGCTGTATTTTTTTTTTGTGTGTATGTTACTCGATATCTCCGCCAATAGTAACCCGATTTTGATGATTCTTTCGCTGGTGTAAAGAGTATGATCACGGGGTGGTCCCATTTTAATTTAATTCCTGAGGGATTGCAACTTGTCCCGTAAAACTTAAAAATTTAAGGAAATTTCTTTCTGTGCACCCATACGTTACAACAGGATGCTACCCTGAAAATTTATTACTCTTAGTAGGCTCTGCGTTGATTTTAAAAGAGAATAAAACCACTACGTTTGATTGTCAGTCAGTCAGTCAGTACCGTAAGAGTTATTATTGATGATGAATGGATGTCATAGTTACTTTTGTTTTTTATTCGAAAGTGTAGGTGGCCAGTGGTGGCTCAGTAGGTAAGCAAAACGCAAAGAGGTTGATATTTATCATGTAAATATTCAGGTTTTCAGTTTTTGTAAAAAATATCTTATTTATACAATAATTCAATATCGGTCTCCTATAAAAAATGTTTAGTACCTACAACCAGTTGACCTACTGAAGGCGGGTAATAGTATAACACCCTTACTTATAAAAGCTAGTTGCTTGCTTGCTTGCTTATCGTGTCACTGATTATTTCTTGGTCAAATACAGGAATTGATTGAATTTTTAATAAAAACTAGTTAAATTATTATGCTTTCTTTAAAATTATCCCTGTCACTGTTTCTCATTATTCAACAGTAAATGGTGACAACTGGCTACTTTAAGCATTGTTTAACCTTGAGAGATTTTTATAAAGGCCATTCATAATTAGATAAAATATAGGTAGTTCAGTAGGCTGGTAATGGCGTAGTAATGAGAGCAATCTAAAGTTCTCTAAAGACGTTCATTTGGTAACTCCCCTAAGATACTGTAAACTAATCTGACACAAATGACTCGTATCTGCCGAGCAAACACGCATTGTTTGTTTACTCAAGCAGTAATTAGCGAGCCGTCGATCAAACTGCGTAACGTATCTCATCACATCGATAATGGGACGTCCCTTCCCACATACCTGCCTAGCGGGACTGTGTTTATGGATGGGATATGTTATTATAATTACTGTACCTTTAGCACGAATTTAAGGAGTGTAAGGGGTTCGAAATAACACCGTTTGGAACCCAAGCCAATCTCACCGGCCCGTGGTACACCCTGCCGATCAACAAACGAAGCTCTGTCGCTCCACCCGCACTGGACCAGGGTGGTGGGTTATGATCCAACCCCCCCTATGATACGTTGAGAGAGGTCCAGCAGTGGCCTTTTACAGGCTAATGATGGTGGTGAAGTACGAATAATTCAAGATAATTATATAAAAGTATGAGTGAAATTATAGCTAATGACAGCTATTATTTCACTCATACTTTTAATTAATTTTCTTTAATTATTTATTTATTTGATTATAGACGAGAAGCTTCCGCTGACGTGTCTACATCTCACAACAGTGTCGAAATTGAAATTGATTGAATTATCGGCGATGCTCGAAATCTTTTAATTTTGATTGGCCAATATTTACATTTAAATTATTATTATTATTATTATTTTTTACATTTTCTATCGTATCGTAAGCGTTACGCTATCGTGATTTGTTCCTGCTCGGGCAAAATCAAAAATCAGTAGATCCTTAATATCAACTATTCATCTCACATTTTGTTTTTAATACCTGCAGAAGAAAATGATATGACGAGGAGAAAAAATTACTAATGGATAAAGAATTATATAATTTAAATTGGCTGGTCAGTGTCCTGGCTTAATTGAGCAGCATATAGTGTCTGTTCATTTTATATGATATTTGGTCCTTCTTAGGAGGAGCTCCTTCTTTTTGAACACATCGCTTATTGACCAACATCAAACTTCATTCTTCCTTGCAATAGATTTCAATTCATCTCCTTCTCTATCCTGGTCATTATCATTATTATTTAGAGCCGCTGGTCGTAATTTCTCGCTATTATCATCATATATATCTCCTTGTAACTCAATTTGGATCTGCCTTAAGCTTTTACACTTAGTTTCTGGTACATAAAAATATGAAATAACGGCGCCTGAGAGAGATGCTGTAGCAAATACCCAGAACACTGTACTAAGGCCACCAAGGTCCTTGATTGGTTGATAGCTTTTCACAGCTATGAAGTTGACTAGCCCGGCATAAATATTGACAGCTGTCATGGCAACTGATTTTATGTTGATAGGAAACAGTTCTGCTGGGATAATGTAAGCAACTGACTCGTAGCCCATTACTGAGATGAGAATGGCTAGGATGATCCCCACGAAGGGAATGAAGCCGAATGAGCTCAGAATACTGGGGTGCTTGTCGAAGAAGAAGTATGCTCCGACAATGCCGAGGCATATTCCAGATCCGAAGAATGAGTAGATCAGAAGCGGTCGGCGCCCTAATCTGTCTACCAGCTGTGATGACATTACACCTGAAAGATATAGAAACTGTTGTTTGTTTTCGCATTTTATGTTTCAACCATTTTTATGCTCATAATTAAGTTAACTTAGTAGAAGCAAGCTAAGATTTACGATGTTATTCATCATCATCATTCATAATTATTTAATTAATTCGTCCACCACTGAACATAGGCCTCCGCACAGATTTCCAAAGCGACTTCCTATCATGCGGCTTCCTATCAATTTCCCTACACCAACATGCACGCGGGTTGGCGAGCGCAGTTAGAGCTATCATAAGGGAAGCTGCTGCCATCCATTAGCTTTTTCTCTTAGTCGCCTCTTACAACATCCATGGGTAGGTAGATATGGAGGGGCCTATTCTTTAGCCGGGGCCACCACGGCCACGATTTTATTACCTACGGCAAATCTGCACACTCCAAAAATGATGAGAGCTGTGGAAGTGCTTATCCCGAACTTGGACTCCTGAATGATCGGGCCCAGGTATTGTTGGATCGCGTGGAGTCCAGCCATCAGCTGGGTCGCTTTTATACCTGAAGAATTTAATAATGTCTCATTTATTTTTATTTTTAACAGTTACCATTTTTCGTACCAATCACAAACCTACTTGTTACCTGTTATAACGGAAGAGATCTGAATGAATGAAGGGCTCTAAGCTAGCAATTGATTTTTTTTGCAATTCAAATTCGATCATTTGATGATGACGATTGTAGCGGTGATGAGCTTGCAACCTGTCACGTATGGAAAACTCATAACTACAAAATGTGGGCATGTACCTAAATGCTTGGACATGCCTCTGGCACGAATCAATCACAGGCGGTCAGATGGGGGTTAGGCATCTTCAAGGATCTGATCGCCTGGAGATCTGAGAGGTCATAATTGCTTAGGGATAAAAGTCGTGAGCCTATTATTAATGTGAGCGTGTCGGTGCTATTTTACATGAATATGAACCATAAATCTTTGGGACTGTAAATAAGTCACAGCCTAAACAAAGTTGATGGTACGGGGCAAAGTCAAGCTCGTTAAACCTCAACAACTGATGATACTATACCCAAAGTTCTTTAGCTACTTCAACGTATAATACCAAGACCTTACTATGACTGGATACGTTCTGTGCATAGCACACTACGGTGTTGATCGGTGACGGAACGTTCTAGTTCACGCAAGCGTTGTTTCATATTCATATAAACAAAGAATATTTTTTTACATGTGCCGATAAGGTTACGTTCATAGTAAGATCCGTGATCCGTTGTAGTTAGGTAAGAATAGATTGTTAGTAGTTCCTAATGCTAACGACATCTCTGTAAACTGTACCACACTAGTAATGTAAGCTCACGTTGTGAACCAAAGGTGCTATTAACTAACATAGCTGCTGTAACATAGCTACAATAGTAAGTAGCTTCTTTATATTCGTGTTAGAGGGCGCCACATGCACAGAATACTATCATCATCATTTCAGCAGTAGGACGTCCACTGCTGAATATTGCCACAGATTTCCAGAGCAGATTCCTATCATGTGGGAACTTGCCCATACTCACCACGCTGGGTATGCGGGCTAGCAAGCGCAGTTAGAGATATCTTTGTGAAAATAGGGGACTCTGCGGCCTATCCCCTAGCTTCATTCCCTTAGTCACCTCATACGACACCCGCGGGTAGCATACATGGAGGGGCCTATTCTTTAGCCGGAGCCACCACTATTAGGTATTGGCAGTAAGTATAGCATTGGTTATTGCGAATGTAAAATGAATGTACTTGCCAACTACAATGTAAATAGCTCTTCGGTAATGCTTCCCAGTCAAAAACTCTTTGACAGTGCATGATCGAGTCATCTCTTTCCTTACGTCGGATCTCATTTGAGATAACCTTTCTTCTAAGACCTGAAACAAATATTGCGTGTTGTAGCATTTCCAAGTAAGAGTTTCGATCGTAGGCGAAGATGCGAATCCTGTAGGCAGGCTGTCAACATCAACGCAATGGAATTAGGATTAAGTAGCTACCGCCCGTGGCTTCGCTCGCATTGCATGGTATATACCCAGATAAAAAGATAGGTTAGTATGAAGCCACGAACTAAGACTATTCGAAGTTTCATCGCATTATTTATTGAACAAAACAATCATTCAAACGTCCTCACAAACCTTTGCATTTCTCATAGACACGTTAGATTCTCTCATCGACGGGCATTGGCCCTTTTCAAGGCCACCATACTTCAACCTGGTCACTGACTTAATACAGGGCGACCAAGAAATAATCAGTGACACGACAAGAAGAAGAAGAAGAATTGCTTGGTACCTCTTCATCCGTAATATTGGTGAGCTTCATCAGAGTTTGCCTAGCTGCGTCTACCCTTCCCTCCTTCAGGAGGAAGTAACAAGTCTCCGGTATGAACCAGCAGGCAGTGAAGTAGCAAATCGGCAGCAACACCATGGAGTAGTTGATGGTCTGGTAGGCCACGAATGGACCGATAGCCATCATGAGGAGGCATCCGAAACTAAACATGAAACGGTAGCTCAGAATGAGGCTACCCCTTCTGTCTTTATCTGCTATTTCCGCTATGTAGATTGATGACACCTGCAAATGATTAAACATATATCTTGGTAAAACCTATAATTTATTTATTCTGTGGGGAAAAGGTTATGTTCCACTACCCCCACTGTACCTGGAATAGATTACCTACCAAATAGTTACTAAGCCACCCGTCGATAGTACTTACTACCGCGAAAGGTTGTGTAGGGACCCTGTAGGACCCTTTGATACATAGGTGGTTTTAACCACCTATGTATCATACCAAACTTTACTTAGTAGGTACTTACTTACATTCCCTATCATTCCTGTGCCACTTCCCGTCAGAAATCGGACAAAACAGAGTATCGATGCCTTTCGGGCAAACAGTTGAATTATCTGTAAAAAATAAAATAAGAATAAAAACGTTTATTTTACGTTACAAACAGTCAAACATGAAAGGTACCTACAGTTAACAAACATTCTTAATGGACAAACTAAGTATTCCGCTAATCTATTCCTCATAAGCTCAACAAAATGCAGACGCCGTGCGCCTGGCGCACCGCCCGCAATAAAAAGCCATGCAATCCAAAGCTTAATTACCTTCCACAAAAGCAAGCTACGACGCATCATCACGAAACGAAGAGGTGTCTGTAAGCAACCGACCGACACGACAAAAAAGGCTGGGACCCATACATACCTAATAATCCTAATATTCTCATTAATAGGTACTTACCACTCCAACGCCAAATGGAAGAACGCTTCCTAATAGTGTTGCACGTCTTCCATATTTGTCCGAAATGAACCGAGCGGCCAAACTGCCGACAATGAAACCCAACGACGCGATTGCAACCATCCATGATATTTCATTCTGCGAATAAAAATATGCTTGATATCCACCTCCAAAGCGGGATTTACTTTTCCGCAATTTTTCCAATGTCGTCGGGCGGAGAGCCTATACCTACTGCGACGTCGAGATCGCCATTCGATAACGTTCATTCTCCAGTGGTTGACGGTTTACGACCTAATAATTCGGAGAGCTAGGTATGACGGTGGCCTTGGTTCTTCTAGGGAAATCCTCGTTTTCATACTCACTGATTTAAAAAAATTACGTACCTCGGATAGAATATCTTTTTTACGTACCTCTGTTAAGGGAAAGCTGGCCTCATTATTGTAGAACTTCGGTATGACTGAAGTTGCCCATGAGAAGGATGCTCCACATGTTATGGCTGTGGTTGAGACTGCAATCAATAGCAGAAAAGCATAATGTCAGTCTGTGTGGCTGTGGAGTGAGGGTAAGTAGAAGGCACTTACGTGGAGGTATAAGAACTATTGAACTGTTTGATTTCACAATGTAGAAAAAAAAACACACCCGCTGAAGTGATCAAATATTGCAACTGCCTGTTGCTGTTGCCATGCTCCATGTTATATTATTGTCGCATTGAATTTGCTACTCCTATTTGGTACCGAAAATCATTCGGCAAAAATGCTAATTTGCCCGCTTTTTTATCGTGCGGAAACTAGACTGAAAGATACTACTGGGTATTAAGTATTTATTATACCTACCTACCCAAGTTCACCAGCTCATAAATGGAACTGTTAGATAAAACCATCGGTTAGATGGAGTTTAGAAATGATTGTTTGTAGGTATATGTTTTCGTCTACGAACGTTATAAGCTATTGCACACCCCATAATGTCAAACTCAAAATTGTCTTTGTCCTGTAGTGATAAGGATCATTATGAAACGAATGTTATATGACATATAAAGAACATATTGCATGCCGTTAGAACACGGCTTCAAGCTGCTCTCAGTGTTAGTGGAGTGAAAAAATATTCATGAATAAGAATACCATTATTTAGGGTATTCTTCATGAATATTTTTTCTTATCCATGAATATTTTTTAAGTTTTTAAGAAAGTTAAGAATGAGGAAGTACTACAACGAGAAGAGGAGAAAATGTATTTGATTAAGACTATACAAACAGAAGAAGAAAATGATTGGACAATTTATACGGCGTGGCAGTTTCATATTGAACATCATTGAAGCAAAGGTAGAAGGAGGAAGGGTAATATCAAGCATAAGTTATATGAGCCAGTTAAAAGAGAAGATTGACGTCATGTCGTATAAGAAGGTAATGGAGCTCACTCCATTACCTTCTTATACGATGTGAGCATCAGGAAGATCAGAATTGAGGAAATTTCATCATAAGACCGACAAGAGTTTAGCTATTAAATTTAATAATCCTCCTAATGTTATAAATGCGAAAGTTTGTGAGGATGTTTGGATGTTTGTTGTTCAATCACGGCTCAACCGATTTCGTTGAACCTTGGAATAGATAAATTTCTTTACCTAGAATAGCATATAGGCTATTTATTTAGGTACTACGCGAATGGAAGCCGCGGGCGGAAGCTAATAAGTACTAAACAATGTACGTCAGCCCATGTCAAGAAAAAAGTAAGCACTTTTCCATAACGTGTATTTGACAAGGTCACTAGACATTTAAAAACTGGGGCAAATTAAGATAACACGGTTTTTATCTCTAGGTACACAAAAATGTAGAATGTATAGATAACTTCAATTTATTTAAAGATTTACAAAATATCAGTTACTAACTTTTACAGTCAACATTAAAGATATAATAATAATTATAGTGATCAAACAAAGTTTGGAAATGAAAACTACAATTTTTATGTTACATAACAACTAATTATTATAAATTTATAAGAATCACCTTGACTCTTAATTCTGGAAAAGAAATTGACTTCTTAAGCTGACTGTACTATAGCTATTACAGATTTCGTAATAAGTCTAGATTTAGTAGTAACTGCTCACCTAGATTAACCTAATGAATTACAAGATAATAATTTAGACTTAATTACCTATGACTTAGTGTTAATTTTTTTCTTTTCTTCATGATTCGCTGGTAGTAAACCTGTTTTTGCATTTTCCGTTTTGGACAAATCTTCTGTTTCACGTTCTTCTTCGTAGAGCGAACCTTGCAACTCAATCTGTATTTCTCTCAAACTTTTACCCTTCGTCTCCGGAACCACACAGAATGAAAATACAGCTCCAATAAAGCATATTGTTCCAAAGAACCAAAACACACCATAGAGTCCTGTCAGATCCTTTACTATCTGATACCCTCTGATGGTGAAGAATGTGACGATACCACCGAAGAGATTCATTGAAGTCATTGCGATAGATTTGATGTTCAAAGGGAATATTTCCGCTGGAACGACGTATATCAAAGTATCATATCCGATAGTAGAGACGATGCTGAAGCATACTATTCCGAAGAAAATGGCATTGCCTAATAAGTTGGCGTAATCTTCGATAACTATGACTTCGTGGATATAGAAGCATGTTCCAACGACAGCAAATGATAAAAAGGCGCCAACGTAAGAGAATATCAGGAGTGGGCGACGTCCGACTCTGTCTACTATTGCTGATGACAACATACCTGCAACAAACCAAGTTACATTATATCTCCATATAATACAAAATGGTATCATTAGACCTAATGAGAATGATTACTTACTGACAATAAATCTCAAAGCAGCAAATAGTATTAGCCCTGTAGATACAGGGATTGAAGTCTCTGTTTCTTGTATTATTCTTCCTAAATATTGTTGTATTGGGATGGAACCTGACATCAGTTGGCACACTCTCATACCTGGCAAAAAATACAGCACTTGTGTAAAATCAACCAAATCAATTTGTACCTAACGTCTATATAATTTACTTAGGAATTGGGTTGGTACATTACGTTGTTTTCATACAGTTGCTTGTTTGAATTTGTTGCTTTAGTGGTTCTTAGTCATTTTAGTTTTCGTGCAAAATAGACCCACAACATGAATTGGTAACTTGGTGTGAGCGGATTCTGGGGTATGGTGTTCTAGCGGCGTGTTACTGTTTTCAGTAATAGAATCGACGAAGTAGTTTTTTCATTATGATGATTTTTGTCGGCGCGCCGCTACCGCACTTATGATTTTTTACTCAAATAATATAAAAATAACATGCTTGTTCTATGTGATAAACATGGTGAACGAACCAAAACAAATAATAAGTGCTTTCCGATACCGCTTCCCTGTGAATAGCTCTCTAACTGTTGTAGACCGCCGCATATCTTCCTTTACGTGTTTGCGCATTTCAGTCAGTTTTTCTTCAAGTATCTGTAACAATTTAATCAAACTATTAACCATTCGTTCACTAAGTTTCATTTCATTCTATATTCCTTCTTCTAGGTCTTATTTCGTCAGATTAAGTAGGTACCTTTTTATCTTTATATCCGTTGAGCTTCATCAGTACTTTCCTGGCAGAATCAACCTTGCCTTCTTTCAGTAAATAATACGGCGTCTCTGTTATCCACCAGCAGGCGAAGAAGTAGGCAATAGGAAAAACTATGAGCATATAGCTCAACGTCTTGTAGGATACAAACGATCCTATCGAAACCACTAAAAAACCTCCAAAGTTGAACATGAAGCGATTGCCAACCACCAGACTTCCTCTTATTTCCTTTGAGGCTATTTCTGCTAGATATATCATTGCAACCTGCAATAAATATTATGTTAGATTGAATTTGACGGGGTACATAAAACCGTTAAAATAAAGACTGTTACAAATAACGTGTGCATGTAGAGCAATCTGCTTAATCTTACTGTTTGGATCATACCAGCTCCAACGCCCCACAAGAATCTTGCTATGTAAATCATCCAAACTTCCGTAGTCAACAATATAAACATCTGTAAAACAATTTTTATGATGAATACATATGTTTCTTTTACAATTCAAGATTTAAAAGGTTTGGGCTACACCTACCGTTCCAATACAAAACGGTACAGCGCTTGTAAGCAATGTAGACCGTCTTCCGAAGTTGTCTGACAGGTACTGAGTAACGATGGTGCCCACCATCACGCCTGGAGAAGCTGCCACCACCACCCATGATATCTCGGTCTGTGGAAAACACAGAGCCACTAATGTGTAAGATACACTACATGGGTACCTAATTTACAGGCATATAAACACTCAATACGTGCGGAGCTTGCAATATAAATAAATAAATAAATATAAATTTTATTTCAGGTAACTTAAGAATAGAACAGATGTTAAAAAACTTATTCTTAGACCTATAGAAATATATACCTTAACCTAAAATATATACAATACCTATTAATTATTTAATTATTGCACACGTATAGGCGACGACGTGTGACGTTTCTGCCCGGTGGCGGCGCCTCCGGTGTGTGTGTGTCGGTGTTGCTAAGCCGCGGGTTTCCTCACGATGTTTTCCTTCACCCTTTGCGCACATTAATTTTTCGAACAGATCCATTGGTGAAAAAGTCGAGGTAGTGTAGTGTAGTGTTGGCGAGTAAGTGGCCCTAGTGGCCAATACGCCATAAACCATAGTTGTATAAAAGAGGACCTCTTGTCTGCTTTGTCAAGGATGCTTACGAGATACGATCGAAAATTTATCGTATCTAGAATATAAAGCTTTACGGCGTCTACCCTTTCTACCCGCTGATGTATCCAACCCTGTTTGTTATAGGCATGGTTGGATACAACAAGCTGGAGGTAAGGCGGGACGCAGCGCTTGCGACTTATGTGGTAAAGGTTCTTCGGGGGCTCTTGCATAATCCGGGCGTTTTGGAAGGGATGAGGCTGAATGTGCCGGAGGAATTCGTGCAGCGGAGAAGGCGTCCTACCCTATTTGCTCTACCTCGAGGAAGAACCAATCTTCTGAACAAAGCTCCCTTGACGCGCTGCATTCGCACGCTCAATTTGCTTGCAGAGAAGATAGATATATTTCACTGCTCCCTGAACGAGTTGGCAAGGGCTGTATTATTTATTTTATGTTTTAATGTCGTGTGACCTACCTATTTATAATTTAATTAATTGTTATTGTCGTATTATTATTAGTTAGATAGATAAATTACGTACACTATCGCATTGGGTGCGCCTGTAATGGTAGGTGTATGTGGTGAAATAAATAAATAAATAAATAAATATCTCAAGTATAATCTATAGATAGTCGATAGGTTTAACGGAATGTTATTCACGAAACCTGTACTTCCTTCAAAACCAGTCTTAAAAAAATTGATTTTTGTGTTCCGTACCAAGTTTCTAACAACAGAACTCGATGTTCGTTTGTCAGTCTGTCTGTCACCAGCTACTGTTTTATTATATGTTGAGGTAGATAGGAGATACCATTCTATCCTTCCTTCCTTTATATGTTCATCTGCCAAATAATTTCAAAGTTTACTGTAATCTCTACTTCTCTACCTACCTTATTCCTATTTATAAAGTAAGACTTGCAGCGGCCTTACAGGGTCTATGTTCTTACCTACTTTAAGCTAAAAATACCATCTAAGCTGAATATGTACATGGAGCATGAATAAATGAAATGAAATAAGAACGTAAGCAAAGCACCATAGGAAGTATGAACTTACATCAGTTACATTTATAGCCGTCTCATTGTTATGGAACTTAGGTATCACTGGTGTAGTCCAAGAGAACGCCACGCTAGATGTCATTGACGCCAATGCCACTGTGAAAAAAAACATGGCATTCTCATAAAATAAAAGTAACATTCAACCACAGATTACAGTTCACTGAACATTTAAACCACTTGTCTACAACTTGCTGGGTTACTTCCCTATGTCTGTGTTTGATTATCTAAAGTAAGAACTTATATTAGGCGTATAATGCCTTGGTGAATTTATATTATAGCTATATTTGAAGTAGCTTTTCGCTCTACCTATACTTAGGTATTCCTGGAAAAGCCGATAATGAATACTGTAGGTGAACCAAATAATAATTATTATTAAAAAGAGCTGAGCTCTTGTCGGTGCACTCTTCCTCGCTTTCCTTCTACCTTTACTTCAATGATGCTCATTATGAAGTTCCATGTCGTGCAAGATGTCCGATCATTTTTCCTCTTCTGTTTTGCATTCTGTTTCTGTTTTCCCTTTTATCCACTTCCATACCTCCTCACCATAATTACTCGTACCATAATTCCTCATTCGTAACTTCCTCCGTCCAGCTGATCCTCTCCATCCTACTCAATACACCACATTTCAAACGCTTCCAGTACCTCTCCCTCTCGCTGTGTCATCGTCCATGTCTCACACCCATAAAACGCTACACTATACATATGTTTTTATAAACTTGTCGAGATATTCTGGGTGTTAAATGCTTGTTTGGTTATAGCTATTCAAGCCTAAAGTCCGAGAAGTCAAAGTCAAAGTCAAAAGGCATTTATTTCAATAAAATCACTAGGATCACTTAGAAACGTCTTAGAAACTAGGTGAAGCTATGCCTGTTCCTTGCGACCAAGCCTAGAAGAATCAGGCAACAAACACGGCTTGGTGCCTATCATTTTTTTCGATGATCCTTTTTCACAAAATGGAATTTAAAGCTTCAGTGTGGTGCCGATCGAACTAGGTGAGGCTCAAGAGAAAAGTAATCTAATTATAATCCTTAATAAATAAGAGCTTATAAAAATGTGAAAAAAATGAAGACAAATGTGAGCTTCAACAAATGATCTAAGGGTAGCACACGCTACACTTGATGAAATATGTACCTAATGCTTATATAATTAAATAATACTTAAAATATGATGCAAGCAAAAACTGTAAAGACACTGCAAAATGGCATTTTAGCTGTCGAGGGGCAGAGCGACTTCAGGCCATGCGGTTTTATCATTTAAATAATCATTTAGTTTATAGTACGCTTTCTTAATAAGATTATTCTTTATGTACACTTTAAATCTTCTAATAGGAAGTTGCGTCGCGTTTACCGGAAGTTTATTATAAAATCTTACCATATTCCCCATAAAAGACCCATTTACTTTTTGTAATCTAAATTTTGGAATGCACAATTTATTTTTGTTTCTTGTGTTAATACTATGCACATCACTTTTTTTCTTAAAGCTAGCCATGTGCTTATGTGTGTACAATAAGTTTTCGTAAATATATTGTTAAGTTACAGTTAAAATGTTAATTTCTTTAAAAAGTTCCCTCAAGGAGTCCCTTGACTTCATTTTATAAATGGCACGTATTGCTCGTTTTTGTAAAACAAAAATGACTTGGATATCTGCTGCATTCCCCCAGAGAAAGATACCATAGGACATTACACTATGGAAGTAGCTAAAATAAACTAACCTAGCTGTGGCTTCATCTGTGAGCCACCTTATCGTACGAACGGCATATGCCGTGGAACTAAGTCTACCGGCAAGAGTTTCAATGTGGGGTCCCCACTGCAATTTTGAATCAATATTGAGTCCTAGGAAATTTGTAGAATCAACAAGGGTTAGTGACTCTCCATTTAATACAATGTTAGTGGGGCTATTGTGTACTACATTAGGCAAAGAGAATTTGATACATTTCGTTTTCTTTGAATTTAGCAAGAGATTGTTTACAGAAAACCAATTAAGGACTAGCAACAAGGATGCGTTTACGTCATCGTAATTTGTTTTGGATGTGTCGACTTTGAACACTAGCGAGGTGTCGTCAGCAAATAGAACTATGTCACACATTTCTTTAACATAAGAAGGGAGGTCATTAACGTAAACTAGGAACAAGAAAGGGCCTAGAATCGAACCCTGACACACCCATGACAATAGTTGATCCAGAAGACCTTTCACCACCCACGTCAACTTTTTGGACTCTATTGGATAAGTAAGATTGTAAAAGGTCAATTGCACGGTTTTGGATGCCGTAATGTTTTAGCTTTGAGATTAATGTTGCATGACAAGGGAACGTCGGGAATCCAATTATGAAGCTCAATTGGAGCTGGCTGGGCATCGTGTGGCGTGGTGATGACAAGTGGAGTAAGAAGCCTATGGTGAAGTCAGGCTGTGGATGATGATGATGAGGTACTCACCGGCAAATGCAACCCAGTACTGTACTTTTCTGCAGCTTTTTTTCATACTTAATTCGATATAGTCCTGGTGCTTTTGAAATTAAAATTTTAATTTAAAACTTCAAATAATTTACAGCTTTTGTTAATAAAATAATTCCAGTCAGTCTAGTGTGAGTTGAGAAAAAAATATTGAAGACTAAATACCAGGGTGAGTTAACGTTGTTATTAACACAGGCACAACCATTTAATTCACAGATTCTTGAATCACTAAACAACAAACACCATAATTACGATATCGAAAATAAACCTTCAATCAATGAGACTAGTTTTAAATATTATGTAACTGCACTGTGCACTGGCGGTAAGATTATGAACTAATAACAAACAGTGCAGTCGTTTTGGCTGATGCTTTGTAGCGTCTCGTTTTGTTCTGATTCAAATGAGCAAGACAGATTAATAACAACTATCAGTTTATTTATCACCACGGAACACCTACCTACTTATATCCTAACTTTATCACTCACTAACTAAACATTACAAAATAAAGTATGTACTAACTTTGATAAGTAATTTGTCCTTAACCACAAGTGGTTCGCCCCGAACTGAGGTCTCGCAATGTCCGGTAAAAGTTGGTTCTTCGATGATCGTTGAGGAACAATTAAGATGCACCATTAAACGTGTAACCAATCTTACCTGCCATTGAAACTTTACCTATGGGAGCTCAAGTTATAAGTATTAGTTGGTCGTTTGTCAGCTGATAGCCGAGTTGAGAATCAAAAGTAGGAACACACCTACTTGAGCACGCAAACTATGTCGCGGGCGGGTCAGCTAGTATAAAATAAATAACAATGATAAATAATCTATAATTTGATCTACTCTTTCTTATCTTCACATATATCTTTTAACTCAGTCATTTCACATGCATTACTATATATCTTCTCATTACTGACTCTATTAAGACTAACGCACGTCTCGTCATAGTCTACTCCTTGCAACTCCATTTGAATCTCCCTCAAGCTCTTTCCTTTCGTTTCAGGAACCGCGAAATACGAAAACACACCGCCTACAAATGCTGACGCTGCGAACACCCAGAAAACTCCATACATCCCTGATAGATCCTTGACTTCTTGGTAACCTTTAACCATTACAAAGGTCACACAACCGCCGAAGATGTTCAATGCTGTCATTGCAATAGACTTCACATTTATAGGGAAGATTTCGGCTGGAATCACGAAGACTAGAGAATCGAAGCCCATAGTAGATATGACATTGGCACAGATTATCCCGGCTAGAGTGATGTAGCGAAGAGGGTTGGTAGATTCGTTCTCGATGCCGATTACTTCTTGGTAGTAGAAGTATGCGCCAACGGTGGTGAGGAACACGCTGCTGCCTATGTATGATGATATGAGGAGAGGTCGACGTCCTATCTTGTCGACCAGCAGTGACGATACGATACCTGAAAATGGGAGATTATACAACGTTACACCAGTATTACTTACACCAGGAGATTTATTTTATAATTATGTATACCTACCTACTACTATCTCGAAAGGGATATGATTGTAAATCCAATCAGCAATGAAGTTTGCTCTTCGACACTTTTTATTGCAATAATCAGATGAATCAAATCAGTTCAAACTCAATTATTCAGGTGTGTTAGATCGATCTCGATGTTGAACTTCTCGTAAGTTAAAGAAATAATTAGAAAGAAGATAAAATAAAAAAGCAACGGATTTGAAAAAGATATGGAAAATTATATTGTATTTTATTTTTGTCGGAATAAACCCCTTTTGGGATAGGCTACTAGTTACGGAACACGGAACACTCTATGGAAACAGATATTGTAGAGTCAACAAGTTTAACATCATCCCAACGCTGGAAATCTATGATGTACTGTATTCTATGAAAGGCAATTCCTATTCCGTCCGTCTTTAGAATGCGTGTTATTATAAAACCTATGTTTTTAACCCAGTTATTTTTTTTTTTTTTTTTTTTTTTTTTTTTTATACAACAGAAGTGGCAAACAAGCTTACGGCCCACCTGATGGTAAGCGGTTACCGTAGCCTATGAGCGCTTGCAATACCAGATAATAATAATTAACTACTCACCGACAGCAAATCTCACAGCTCCAAATATGATAAGTGCTGTAGACACCTCTATATCAGTCTTGCTCTCTTGCATGATCCGACCCAGGTATTGGAGGATCGGGATTGATCCCGACATGATCTGCGTTAGTTTTATTCCTGAAAAAACAAACTGTTGTATAATGTTCTCATTACTGAGCTGTGTTAGTTCTTTGTATAACACTGGTGAGTATGTTGAAGGTATTGCTAATGGAAAGGTGTGTCAAATGTCCAATAATAATCCAACCTAATATTGCTAGAGTCAGAGTGGATAATGATTTAAAGGAGTGCGCTTTGCAAAGGCTAGTTTCATGAACTTACATAAGCATTATGCTTGTATCAACATTTAAAATAAAAAGTGGATGCTAAGGGAATACTATGATTTTTAAAATAATCATTTGAATAAGCTACGACACCTCTCGGCAATGAACTAAAAATAAAGCTAGTTTTAGTTCATTGACGAGAGTCATTGGAAGAACCCAATTGTTTCTTCTATAGGCGGCGCTTAGTCGATTGGAAGCCCCAACGATTTTGACAGAGACGGGAAGTGGCTCGGTAGCTTAGTTGGTTAGAGCAACCCCGTACCGAGGGGAAGGAATAAAAAAATTACTTACCAACGGATATTATAATGGCTTTCCTGTACTGTCGCCTGGTAAAGAGCTCCTTGGCCGTGCCCGATCGACGCATTTCCTTCTGCACATCAGACTGCATTATAGAGAGTTGCTCTTCTAAAGTCTGGAATAAGAGGAAAACCGATTGAGAGCCTCTATCCACACTTTTTATACAAACCTGCCACTAGTAGTACTGGACCATTACGTCCAATTGTAAATAAATAAGTCTATAAAACGAACTTGACGCCTGTGAATAAGTTCGGGGCACTGCGTAACATAACCTTGCTTGTGAGATCACTAGCATTACTATCATCATCATCATCAACAACCTATAGAAGTCCACTGCTGGACATAGGCCTCCCCCAAAGAGTTCCACGACGAACGGTCTTGAGCCCTTTCCATCCACCGACTTCCCGCAACCTTTACAATGTCATCGGTCCATCGGGTAGCATTACTATGTATATAACTTTTATATATATTCATCATTTCAGCCGTACTACGTCCACTGCTGAACATGGCCTCCCCCACAGACAGAGCGAATTCCTTATCATGTGGGGGGATTTGCCCATACTCACCACGCTGGGCATGCGGGTTGGCGAGCGCAGTTAGAGCTATCGTTGTTCAAATGAGGGACGCTGCTGCCCATCCCCTAGCTTTTTTCCCTTAGTCGCCTCTTACGACATCCGCGGATAGGTAGATATGGAGGTGCCTATTCTTCAGCCGGGGCCACCACGGCTATATTATATATATTATTACTTTATAACTTTTTTTTGATCTTTTCTCTTGGATTCTAAATAAGTGCGTCTATCTTCCAGAGTGACAAGTTTGTTCATTTCCAAAAATTTCCGGTACGATATACGTGATCTGTGACACCTATAGTAATTACATAGAACGATACATATTCAGGTTCTATCGATTTCATGAAACTTACTATGTCGGTATCAAAGCTCTACAATTATCTAAGCTCAATCAACATAATCTTACCTTATCATCCTTGTACCCTCGAAGTTTCATCAGCTCATCCCTAGCAGCATCAACTCTTCCCTCCTTTAGCAAATAGTACGGAGTCTCCGGGATCCACCAGCAAGCAGCAAAGTACCCAAGTGGTAGGATAAGGAGCATGTAGTTGAGGGTCTGATAGGCCACGAACGGTCCGATGGCCATTACCATAAAGCTCCCGAAGTTGAACATGAATCGGTTGCTGACGGAAATGGTTCCTCGGATGTCTTTGTCTGCTATTTCTACGAGGTAAATTGCGGATACCTGAAAAGAGTAGTTCTTATTGATCGAGCGAGCAAAGCCGACGAAGATCTCTCTAACAACTTAGATGAATCGTTGTACCTATGTTTATTTGTTAGAGCATAACTTTCGAGTCGTCATCCGATCTGCATGGAAATTAGTAGGTCAACAGGTTGTACTATCAACCAACTAATGCTTTTATTTAGTAACAGAAAAATAATAATAATAACATTTGTAAATTAAACTAAAATAATATTATACTAGAAATGAACTCTGTTTTCTACTACTACTATCAATCTATCTATCAACTATTCTTAAATAGGAGAAGATAAAGATGGCCAAAAGGGGGGTTTTAAAAATAGTAATAATGTTATATGAAGGGTGTCATATGAAAGAGCTTTATTCACACATTCCAAACGATTTTTATTTCAAAAATTTGGTATAGTTACATATGTAGTAGTAGCAAGGATATACTAACGTGTAGTATTATTATAGTCTTTGGTTGTCGGTACTTACGGTTACAAATATTCCTACCCCACAGCCCCATGCAAAGCGAGTGATGTAGAGCATCCAAGGTTCTGTGGCACACACTAAGAGGAACTGTAAAATATTCAGAAAGAAAAGGTTTATGGATGTGCCTGCAAAAAATAATATGTATGGTTTAATCAAGCTCATTATAAAACCATTATAGAAGATATCATTATCAAACGCAAGATATCTATCCAGTGCTGGACCATACGGCTGATGCCCTACCCATTAAGTCCGTAGGTACACTCAACAAGTTTGATTTGAAGGCCACTATAGAAACTTTTCAAAATAAAACCATATTTGACGTCATTTCTTTTTATTGAGACTACATTGACTTTCAATTGTTTCAATCAATCTTTAAATTGTACCCTGGCTAACCGACTTTTATATTCTACAGCTCGTGGCTTTGCTCGCGTGGCCTACAAATCAAATTGGTTGACTGTACCTAGTCGGTCAACAGCCAACTCCATCTACAAACTCCTCCATACAGCCACTCTATTCTGTCGATTGAATTGCCATGGCAATAGCAAACTTGAAGGCATAAATGTTTTGTGCCTGTTCTTTTTCCTTTTCCAAAATGACCATTTGCATCATGATCCATCCCTTTCTGACCTAGCATAAAAACAAAAGCTACAGGTACACTAGGGGACTTACCGTTCCGATAGAGATTGGTAGAGCGCTACTCAGTACAGCGGGTCGCCTGCCGAATCTGTCCGCGACGAAGCTGGTCGCCAAGCTGCCTGCCATGATGCCAGGAGAAGAAATCGCTGTCATCCAGGATAGCTCTGTCTATAGACAGGATATTTCAAAAGTTCCAATTTTGTTAGTCATGTCATGACATGAGATCTGGTATGCAAAGGTGTTCTCTAGGCATCTTGAGATTTGTAAAGAGGTTAGTTGATTAGATGAATGGAAAGTGGTGCAACACCAGGTGAAGAGGAAAAATCTCTTAATTTGAGTAGAAAACAGAAAGGGCATCGGTAGACCGGCTTCGTAGAGGCCGTAGTTCTCACTTCGCACTTTTCGACGTAAAAAGTAAATAGATTACTGGTTTTTGTAGGCACCCTTTTCGTGACATCTTACAAAAACATTAAGCTTTTCACTTTTTACGGTCGTATAGTGAGAAGTGAGAACTCACTGACATTGCAGACTACGGCCGCAGTTGTTTTATACTTAGGAAAGAGGCATACGACCAATTTTTGATCGAAATTATCGGTGTGCGGCTCTGTAACGCATCCGAAACGCGTCGCCTAAAAAACATAGGTACTATCATATCTTCTGTGACGTGCTGCTCTGGTCCAAGTGCCAAACATATTGGCAGTATTGGCGTAAGGCCGTGTCGTGGGTTTGAACCTAGAACGGAAATCATGTTTCACCTCACTTCTGTAATATTGATGCCAGTTTCATTGTCGTGGAACTTCGGAAGCATTGGAGTGGTCCAGTAGACGGAGACGCCACACGTCATTGAAGCCATGGACACTGCAAAAAATATAGTGGCTAAGTAGTTATCATAAAATCCTTCTAACTACTAGGTATAATATAATACTTGTTATACTTGACCGTGTTAGCTCCGGATATCGTAAGAGGCGACTAAAAGCAAAAACCTAGGGGATGGGCAGCAGCGTCCTCTATTTCCACATATATAGCTCTAACTGCGCTCGCCAACCCGCGTGCCCAGCGTTGTGAGTATGGGCAAATTCCCTCCCGCCACATAATAGGAAACTGCTCTGGAAATCTGTAGGGGAGGCCTATTTTCAGCAGTGGTCGTCCTACGACTGAAGACTGAACTGATGATATACCTACTTGTTTGTTATACTTACCTACTATAGTAATTATATGACTGAGGTACTCGTAGTTTCTGTTTATGCGACTATTGGGTTTTTGTTTGTATAATGGTAGGCTATGAACGTAGGTAAGTAGACACTTTCCATAAGCCTATGCATATCTGCAGATAAAGTACTTACCCGCTAAACAAACTAAATACTGCACTTTTCGATTACTTGCTTCTTCCATTTCAACGAAAAATAAATTTTACTCGATAAATCTAGTTTATAACGCCAAAAAGAACATAATACTGAATGGTCCACAATACTTTTGGCCGCATTATTTTGATAAAATATTAGCAAGATATTGCGAAATCGTGCGGCCTTAGTTCAACATAGTAGTTATAGTCCGGACTCAAGTACAGTCGCCTGCACAACGACGTATACATTTCATATTATTAAAAATGATACCACAATAGTATCATTTTTGACTGTCTGAAAGTGGATACGGGCAATGAAAATATAGTAGAAATTGATATGAAAGGAGCGAGTGCTGAGATGACGATTGATAGAAGGAAATGGAAGAAGAATACATTTTTTGCCGACCCTAAATAATGTGGGATAAGGGCATGAATTATGATGATGCCACATACAAATTCAAATAAAGTGGTTTTTTTTCATAAAATCACTAGGATGACTTTGAAAAGTCTTAGAAACAAGGTGAAGCTACGCCTGTTCCTCGCGACGAGGCCTAGAAGAATCAGGCAAGAAACACGGCTTGATACCTATAATTTTTTTTCAATGATCCCTTTTCAGAAAATGGAATGTAGAGTTTCAGTGTGGTGCCAAGAGAACAAGGTGAGGCTCAAAATAAAAATAGTCAGATATATAAAAACTTATAAAAATGTGAAAAAAATGACAAATGGTGAGCTTCAACAAATGTTCTAAATGTATGTACTCGTACAGATGAAGGTGGTAGTTCTATAATTATGGTTCGGTAAATAATTTTTGTGTTCTTGCTGTGTAGGTACACCTGTTTTTAGTGCTGTCCCATTATTTAAAAGTTTTGAAATGTTTACATGATACATCATAGTGCAGGTGACCGTACCTATGTGGTAATTTAACAACGTGACAACGAGTGTCCTTTTTAGGAGTCCGAAGAGAAGAAACATTCAAAAAGAAACACCTCGACCAAGAATGATTTATCTGTCAGTTGACTACCAGGCTCAATTTTTTTTTTTCTGGATTTATCACACACGATCAACTGATTCCAAATTAAGCATAGCCTGTACTATGGGTACCAGAGACTGATATATTTAACACATAAATATTTAACAGCCAGACACAGAACAAACATCTGTGTTAGTCACAAATTTTTGTCCAGTGCGGGAATCGAACCCGCAACCTCTAGCGCAGAAGGCAGAGTTACTACCAACTGAGCTATGAAGCCTGTCATCCAAATCCAACTAATATTAGAAATGCAAAAGTTTGTGAGGATGTTTGGATGTTTGTTGTTCAATCTCGCCGTAAGCTCTACCAATTTCGTTGAAACTTGTAATATAAAGAGTACTTTACCTAGAAATAGAATAGCACTATAGGCTACTTTTTATGTAGGTACCACGGGAGCAAAGCAGCGGGCAGAAGCTAGTTTATAATAAACTAGCCGCGGCTTCCCTTATGATTGAATAACAAGCATCCAACCAAATATTTAAACATCCAAACATTCTCAAAAACTTTGACATTTATAATATTAGTAGGATAGTAAGATAATCAATAACAAGACCCGCTTTGACGAACTCGGTGGTGTAGTGGGCGAGTGCTCGTCTGTGACGCAAGGAGTGCGGGCTCAATTCTTTCTACGGGACAAATGTTTGCAGGATCTGCAAATATTTGTTTCTGATCAAATATGATTCCACTACACTATTTAAAGTAAAGTTTTAAAAAGAAACAGCCTAGGTCTGATTCGAATCACCACCGAGGGGAGGTACAATGATAGAGTAGGTTATCTTTTTTAAAAACAAAAACGTTTTTTTAATGTTTTATTATAAGAATATAAAAATGCAAAGTCAACAAGGCAGTTCAATTTTCAGAACTATGACTAGGTTTAACCTTCTATTATAAGAGTGCACCAAGTGTACAAAAGTAGTAGGTACCCTACTACTTTACTAGGTACCTAAAATTAAAAAAACACCTACCTATACAAAACTTGATGTGGTACCAATTAAGGTTGATAAAAATGTTTAACTTATTGTATTTAAGTATGTGCTAGAAATGCTGTATCGAGATCTTAGTAACTAAGTAAACTTACTATAACTATAGCGATAGACAATTAATAACTTTGTTTTGCTCTATTTATAGCGCAACTGGCTCACTTTGGTTATATTTTGCGAAAACAAATCGACCATGATGAGTGGTAAACATAGGGTTGAATGAATCAAAGAAAAAATAATTGCGTTCAACCTGCTTGTCGTTTCACTGATTCTTCTTTCTTGTATTAGGTCAGTGACCAAGTTGAGGTATGGTGGCCCCGAAAAGGGTCTATGTCAGTTGTCGGTGAAAGAATCAGTGTAGTGAAAGGATTTAAGAGCGCCTCTTAACTTAAATATAAAAAAATGAGTATCAAATAAAGCAAATACTGTGTAATAGCTGTGGAGGAGGTAGGGCATAGCGAGATTTTCTCGTTCTAAATCTGGGGAGGATCCTCTGCCTTACAGAAGATCGCAGCCAAATAAAATTATTTGTTTCAAATAGTGTTGTGTTCTTGGGTGAGTAAGGTTGCCAGAACTCTTTAGGGGGAAGGGGGTTCGGGGTTGGCAACGCGTGCGTGATGCCTCTGGTATTGCAAGCGCTCATAGGCTACGGTAACCGCTTACCAACAGGTGGGCCGTATGCTTTTTTGCCACCTCAGTTGTATAAAAAAAAAAAAACCTACGTGAAAAATACTCCAAAAATAGGCTCCAGTAAAGTTCAAAGGAATTCTAAAAGTGATGTCTAGAAAGAGATCATCAGTAAAAAATACGAAATAATCCCTATAATCACAATCTAACTAATTTGTCGGTTCGATAAAACTATGTCCGTCTCTTTCTTTTTTTTACTATTAGAAAAGGACAGGGCGAGCCGATATAGTTTTTGATTGATTATAAATAAGAGGTTGGGACTATTGTAGGCTATACAATTTTAAAGTAAGATTGATGTATGTGTTTGAGCAACAGGTATATAGATGCTATAACCATGTACCGCACGTTACACTTTGTTACCATTAGAATATGCCAATAATACTTAAAATAATAGTGTGATGAATTTTAATGATGAGTAGGTAATTGAGTCACTTTAAACATATCAAAAACTTACAAACTATCATAGCTTCATCAGCTTTACGTATATCGATAACACCTTACCAGGTGATGTAATGTTGTAAGGCTCAGCTCACACAGAGACCACGAACCGGGCGACGACGCAGTGGAAGGCTCCCCTAACTGATGGACCGACGACTTTGTTATGTTACGGGAAGTCGGTGGATGGAAAAGTTTCAAGACCGTTCGTCATGGAACTGTTTTGGGAAGCCTTTGTCCAGCAGTGTACTTCTACTCGCTGATTATGACGATGAAGTTACATATAACAGTTACAAACGGAAATAAGTCAGTACCTAAATACGTTCTATTATTTCATATTTGTGTTGTATCTTAAAAGTGCGCACCGCGTCGCGTCTCGTCTCGTTAAGAGCTGACCATAAGCGTAACAGACTTCCTGCCCTATCCTAAATAGTCTCCTTACGATTCAACTCCTCTAGCTCTGTTCCATTGCTCAAATCAACCTTTTGTAAATTCAGATTATTTTCTTCATTATACGCATCACCCTGCAAGTCCCTCTGTATCTCATCCAGATTCTTCCCTCTCGTCTCTGGGACTATGAAGTACGTGAAAACAGCACCGCAGAACGCAACGCTTGCAAATATCCAGAATACCATATGCTGGCCTAGCAGATCCTTCACGTTCTGGTAGCCTTTACCAACTGTGAAGCCGAGAATGCCACCGAAAATACTGAGAGATGTCATTGCGACAGATTTCACGTTTAATGGGAAGATTTCAGCTGGAACTACTACTGACAACGCAATGAAACCGAACGTTGATATAACGTTCGATAATATGATGCCTACAAACGGTATGATGCCGTAAACAGTGAGGGATTCGTGGTCGATTTCGACGACGTTGAGGAGGAAGAAGTAGATTCCGACTATGGCGAGAGATAGGCCGGTGCCGAGGTATGAACCGATGAGGAGTTGGCGTCTGGCTACTCGGTCAACTAGTATCGATGATATTATAGCTGAAATTAGAGAAAATACACGTAAATCATTATCCGCTGGTGGGTTTGCTGCGTCGTCAAACGGGCTCTACAAAGCTAGCCTGTTTTGATTACTTGTTAGTTTCTTGGTCTACACTAATTTTATAAACAGGTAAAGCTTCTTTATTGTATACGAGGTGATTCATAATATGTATTTCATCCCGAAAGGGGGTTATTCTACAAGCAATTAGGAATAAAGTTTGTTCTACGACTTTTGGAAATGCGACATTTGTCATTGAAAAAACACTATGCGAAAATCACCTGTTTTTGGGTCAAATCAGGTCAAACTCAATAAATTAGCTGTTTTAGGTAGCAATCTTGATTCCGAACTTCTTGTACGTTTAGTTATTAGTTTTAAAGATGATTAAAATACCTAAAACAGCTAATTTGAGAAAGTTTGGGAAAAAAATCAAAAAAAAAATGAAAAATATTGAACTTTTTCTCACTAATGTTATTTCTTTTTGTTGATAAAATAACCCCTTTTCGGGATGGTATACATGTTATGAATCACCTTGTATATGTATGGGTAATCTTTGGGACTTTTGAACCGATCCTAAAAAAAATCACTATCCCGGTGTAATATAGACTTATTTTATTTTGATAAATATAACTTTTCATTCCGAATACTCAATATTTGTAAATCAAATCGGATGAAAAATCGCTTGGCTTAAGTCGTTAACTATTTTTTAATTTGTGACAACTGCGCGCTAATTTAGTCTTAGGCTTTACCACAGATTAATTTATAGTATTTACCGAGGTTTTAGAGTATAAGTATTTTAAGGAGAAAATCCATTTTGAAATAAAGACTGTCAAGTGTGAGTAGGGCGCCCTGGGGCTTCCGTCCACACATTACACGGGGTCAAAAAATCAAGATCTCGGTGACAAACAAAGTGACAACAGTCAAGGTAGAAACTATAACGTGGTGTATTAATATAGTCTTGGTCTTAGGTAGGAACACACATGAACTCGCGGACGTAATTGCGGGCGAGTCCGCTAGTATAAAATAAAAATAAAAGCCACAAGTGAATTTGTTAATACGTACACACAACGAAGCTGATTCCGCCAAAGACTAAAAACACAGTCTGCTCGTGTTCCTTCTTCATCTGCGCCTCTTGCATGATGATGCCGAGGTAATGCTTGATGGTTGCACCCCCAGTCATTATCTGCGTGAATTTTATACCTGGAACAAAAATTATCAAGGAATCCCATATTCGGAAGCTATTTTTATCTGATTTTTTCGACAGACATGACATCCCTTATTTGGAGGCTGTTATTGTCTAACATTTTTCGAAGAACTAGATAGATAGATAGATAACTCTTTATTCTCTCTAAAGAAAGAGCCTCCAAATCAGAGATTCCTTCAGCATCTGGCGCGTAGGTATTATAAGTATTCAGCACACAAGAAATAATTTTGAGAAACATGGCACACAAAAGGGTAAAACAATGAGCGGCCTTATCGCTGAAAGCGATATCTTCCAGGCAACCTTTGGATGGAACGAAACATAGCAGAGCTTTAATGGATGGCGGCGTAACTTACAAAAGTATAAAATAATACTTAATCCTAAAATAAAACTAAGAAAAAGAAACACATTACACCTAGGTACATAACACCCGAATACTTATAATACCTACGCGACAGGAAGGAATCTCTGATTTGGAGGCTCTTTCTTTTTATGTAACACTTTTTCAAAGAACTAGCGACTGATGATGCAGGGATCCCTTATTCTGAGGCTTGTATTATCTAAGTAATATGTTTTTTAAAGAACTAACGTTCGAACCAATGTTCTAAAAGGACTCAAAGCGCCTCGCCTGCACAAGGACTAGGCAAACATGAGACATGAGAAGGTTGCTATTATTCTATTCTGTCCTTACCAGCGGCCACTATAACGGCTCTTCTGTACTGTTTCCCAGAGAACAGCTCTTTGTAAGTGCTGGAGTGGCTCATATCGGCCTTGACTCCGGCCTGCATGCAAGCCAGCTCATTTTCGATCACCTGGAAAGACAAATTTGGGAATTTATTACACTGAACAATAGATCTTTACGAAATATAGCTTCAGGTTCTCTTAAAATCCAGTAGTATGTAAGTTTTAGTTCCTTATTGTTATAAAAGTTAGGAGTCACTATATGTAGTTTGATGAGCTCTTAGTTTTCAGATAAGATTAACAGCTATCTGGATGAAAAAAAAAATTTGCAAACGGCATAAAGATACATACTTTGAAATACCATGGTCTACCTCTATAATACGTTCTGACTAGTTGTCTGAGACGCCAGGTTAATTTTGTTATGTGGTTGTCAGGCCTAGTCCTAACAAATAACACACAACAGTCACATACATAGTCCTGACCCCACACTAGGATTCCCTGTATCGTGGGCATCAGAAACAACGAGTACCATGGTACCACAACACCCAGACACAGAACAAAAATATTCGCAAATCATGCAAACATTTTGTAACGCAGTGGGAATCAAACCCTTGCGTCTCAGACGGACACTCGGCCGCTACTCCACCGAGGTCGTCAAAATCTGCTAGATATTAGCTACTTACAGAGGGCGCCATAAGAGTCCGCAATGCGTTCCGATTGGCCAACTGACATTCTGTGGTGCCAAAGTTACTTCACACTGTTTAATTTAAGAAAATAAGCTATGGTTACTTACCACTTCATCTTTATAACCACGTAGCCGTGCCAGTTCCTTCCTCGCCTTGCCTACTTGCCAATCTTTCAGCAAATAGTATGGAGTTTCCGGCATCCACCAGCAAGCAGCCAAGTAGACAAACGGAAGAGGCAGGAGCAGGAAGTTCAACATTTCGTATGTGAGGAAGGGGCCTACAGCCATCACTAGGAGGTTGCCGAAGTTGAAGGCGAATCTAGTGCATACGGCTAGGGAGCCTCTGATGTCCTTGTCGGCAATTTCTGCCAGGTATATCCCTATGACCTGGAAAAGAGTTTTTTGGAGCGGGTTATATCTACAAATCTATATATATAAAGGAGTAGTTCACTCACTCACTTATTGATTCATCACGAAAGCTCGGAAACTACTGGGCCGAGGAGTCTGAAATTGGCATTTTTTAAGGGGTGTAGGCGCGCACTAAGAACGGATTTTGCAAAATTCTACTCCTAAAGGGGTGAGATAGACGTTGAAAGGTTGTATGAAAGTCCCATGTTTTTGAAGTTGGAGACATGACTTATAAGTCACAAGCCTGTTTTTGAAAGCCACTTACTTGACGGTGCCTCGTTACGTTTCATTCCCTCCCGCGGGGGAATTCCGAGGCGAGATATTATCTCCATCTAAACGAGGCTTTAGTATACTTACAGTGCTAACCATACTGGTGCCGCAACTCCATAGGAAGACGGAGATGCATAGCATCCAAGCTTCGCGAGCGAATGCCACGATCACCTGAAATAAATTTGTAATTTGGTACCTATTATTATTTTGATGATGATGGCTCCTAACTAACTACATCAATGGGATTGAACTAGTTTCCAGGAAACAAAAAATAATTGAATTGCACCATCTATAATCCATTTTCTTTGGTAGTAGTTAGTTACCTTAAATCGGGAAGATACCTGTGGTAGGTACATTTAAGTTATAAACGATCGTCCGTTTGTGATTATGATTAAGTACAGTGACCTATCGAATAGATAATAATATCTATATCTTCATAATTATTATTTTGTCGTCACACAAGAGTCAACAAATAATGTTATTTGGCTGCGATCTTCTGTAAGGCGGAGGTACCTTCCAGACGAGCTCCTCCAGTTACAGCGAGATTTTAGCGAAATAGCGAGGTAGCACCTCGCTATATGAGTATGTGGTAGGTAGTACCCTTGGTAGTACTTACCGATCCAATGGCAACAGGTAGAGCGCTGCAGAGTATGGTGGCGCGTCTGCCCAACTTGTCCGAAGTGTAGCGGGTCACAAAACTGCCGATTATGAATCCAACGGGATTCACTGACACCATCCATGACACCCCGCTCTGAGGGAAAAATATTTAGGAACATGAGTTCCCGACCTATTTGAAAGTTGCTATCGTATAGTAAGCGTTACGCTATCGTGGAAAGAGCCGAGTCCGTAATCATCCGTAATCTTCGTGAGATACTCACGTATCACAGTGAGACTTGAAAGTGAATAGCTTGATTTTCGCAGCAATAGATTAACGGCTCCTTAATCTGTGGTAACACAAAGTACTCTGTGGGTAACACCATACAAAAAAGGTTGTTAAACATTTCACATCTCACGATGAGTGTCAAATGAGTCACCCATCAAAGACAAAAGGTATATCTTAGTAGAAAAATTCGTATCACGAACATGCAGGCCCTAGTGTGAGTTCACACTTTTAACTTTTCGACCATGAAAAGTGTATACAAGGTGATTCTTTATATGTATGCCATCCCGAAAGGGGCTTATTCTAAAACCAATTGGCAATATATATAGTTTGTTCTAAGACTTTGGGAAATTCTACATTTTTCATTCACAAAACTCTCTGCGAAAATCAGCTGTTTTGGAGAAAAAAGCTAGGGGATGGACAGCAGCGTCCCCTATTTTAACAACGATAGCTCTGGCTGCACTTGCCAACCCTGCCCAGCGTGGTTTGCATGGACAAATTTCCCCTTTATAGAAAGTCGCTAGGGAAATCAGTGAAGGACGCCTATGTTTAGTAGTGGACGTCCTGCGGCTGTGTGTGTTCTTTGGCCGTTGTAGTAGGTACCTACCGCGTTACCACCTGAGACTACCACGCACAAGAAGCAACAGGCCCGTGGGTAGCAACCGTAGTAGGTAAATCATAAATGCTTACATCGGTTATGTCGACACTCGTTTCGTTGCGTTTGAACTTTGGTATGACGGGTGCAGGCCATGCGCACACCGCCCCTAGAACCACGAAAGCCAGAGACACTGCAAAATAAAATCAATATTTAGAATCCTTAATATCCACTAGGCACTATCCAAATAAATGTAACATATCAAGAATGGTATGTACCTAGGCAGCGAAGGAACTTACACTAGAAGCTTTCCTTGCTTCCAAAGATGCAAAGAAGGCACGTACCTTCTGGGTATGCTAATAAAGTATTATGGGTATCCTCAATGAGGATATAAGTCACGGTAACCTGTCCAATCTTTACCAAAGACAATAGAGTATTTTTCTCCTACTTATATCGTCTAGAGTAATGATTAGGCTTTTTGGCGGGAACTTGCGAAGTGATGTTGTGCTCTCAATTTATTTTACAAAACTAGTGTTAAATTGAATAATATTGTATGAATAAAGTGGTGTTTTGCGTAATATTGTTTGAGTAAACCGCACAAGTGAAGTGAAATGAAATGATTGCGTGTATCGTCATTTTCCGAGTTGGCGCCAATAGGTCCCTCCAGGTTTTAGTAAAAAAAAAATTATATCGTCCAACCGCTCCCCTAAAATGAGCGCACAGCACACGAGTCACAAAAAAAACTCACCACAAAACGTCGCCCAATACTGAACACTTCGACTACCGCGTTGCACCATCGCGTTCGATGTTTAAAAATGATCTGGTATTCGAAATTCAGTCTTCTATGAAGTGTGTTCCTAACAGAACTGGCTGATGGCAAAGTTTAATTCCTATTTAAAGCGTTCACTCAGTTACAGGCATACTGGGGAAGAACCTGCGAACATACAAAAATGCTTGTGGGCACTTTTCTTAGAAATACAGATAAGGCTTTACAGGGCTTCCCCTGTCGTTTTTTGGTCGTAGTTGTTTCGACCAAGTTTTCATTCCTTCCTACTCACGTAGAATACAAACACAAACATAGTACTGACCCAGCACTACGATTCCCTGTGTCGTGGATAATGGATATAAGAAACTACGAGAATACAACACTCAGACCCGGCACAAATATTTGCAGATCATGCAAAAATTTGTTCGATTCCCGCAGCGGGAATCGAACCCGGTGCGTCTCAGACGGGACTCGCCCGCTGCGCCACCGAGTTCAAATGAAGGCTAGACACGATCCATTATTAGGATATTTTTTACAAAAACTAAAAACTGACTTCAAATTCCTGAATATTTACAAGATTAATACCAAGCTCTTTTTTTCGTTACCAACATCTTTGCGTTTTGCTTACCTACTGAGGATGACACTGACCATCTACACTTTCGAACAAAAAAGGGTCGGGTAGGGCTTTTTGTAGTCTGTGGGGTAGGGTATCGATAACCGATTCGTGTAGATACCTACTACACTTTTTCAGAAAATCTGTGAATGTAGGTTTTTTAATCTAAAATCGATGATTCTTTGAACAAATTTTTCTATCCCTTATATTTTCAGACTTCTCCATACTTCTTGACGGACCACACCCAAGCGGCTCCAAAATCTTAGGATCAGCCTGTATACCTATAGGAGTGCAGCTCGGACGTTCCAAGATTGAACGTAGGGTAGACCCTAGGCTCTACCAAAGACAATACTCATATCTAAAAAAATCTATCGATATGGTTCAAGACAAAGATTTGTTCGTCGCGAGGCAACTACCTAGTAACAAAAATATCCCATTATTTTATTCTTTAAGAAATAAACTACCTACATTGTTTAAAACTTCATTATGAACCGACTGACTACAAGGTTTAATGTATTTTGCTCTACCAAAGATACCTAGTTAATGTCTATTGTCTTTACGAAGCGCCGGCGAGTGAAGCTCGACCTTCAAAATCTTTGGCTATAGTACATCATCAAATTACTTTATTCTACACCTCTCTGCCCAAAGCGCGGGCCTAGAGGCAGTGGCGGCGCGGCGTAAGGTCGGGGAGGCGGTCGGGGCGGTCCGCCCCGGGTGCCAAGCCACCAACAAGGGGTGACAACGTGTTGACAACTCACTCGCGCAACTGTAGCCGCTCAATGACTTTGATCGGATCAGAAGTTACTTAAAATTAAAGTTGATAAGATCCACAATGCGTCAGACGCGACGGAAAGGAAAGTACCTAGGTAAATTTTGATAATGTGGTCGAATATTTTAGGAAAACTAAGTCAAGAAAGCACGTTAACTATTTGTTGTTTCTTTGGGTGCCTATAGGAAACCGCCCCGGATTCCAAACCCATGCTACGTACTACGCCGCCACTGCCTCTAGCTTTAGCTCTCTAGGTAAATTCTTTGTGCTCTACCTAAGTGCCAAATAGAGTCCGCGCCACCACTGAAGTCCGATAGACGCGGCGCTGCTTTGTTGTTTAGTTAGTTCTGATTTTTTTAATGTTCTTCCCTTTCGGGCTGGCTATGGCATCTAGGCCTTACCACCAAGTCTTACGTAAAATTAAGTTCCCGCTTTTGCCGAAAGACTTCAGTGGTGGCGAGCACTCTAGATTGATTTTTTTTTTGAGAATGCTAAAATAATTTTAATTGCTGTCATGTCAGGTCGGGTTGGTATCAGTCAAATGTAATTTTCGTTTCGCCGTCTGTCACTGTCACAATCAAACCAAATTCACAATACAATCACAGACGGGTGCGTCACGACTAGTGTTGCCGAACTATCGATCGGAAATTAGTTACCCTATCGATAGCGTTCTAATCGGCAATACTATCGCTAAGAAATAAAATAAAATAAAATGTCAAATACTTTCGATAGTATTGAAAATCAAAAGTGACTATTATCGATACAAAACTATCGACTAGCGATCATCATCATCAGCCTGTAGAAGTCCACTGCTGGACATAGGCCTCCCCTAAAGAGTTCCACGACGAACGGTCTTGAGCCTTCTCCATCCACCGACTTCCCGCAACCTTCACAATGTCGTCGGTCCATCGGGTGGGGGGGCCTTCCAACACTGCGTCGCCCGGTTCGTGGTCGCCATTCGAGAACCTTTACTCCCCAACGGTTATCGGTTCTGTGAGCTATATGGCCTGCCCACTGCCACTTCAACTTGCTAATTCTGAGAGCTATGTCGGTAACCTTGGTTCTTCTACGAATTTCCTCATTTCGGATCTTATCACGTAGTGAAACTCCTAGCATAGCTCTCTCCATAGCCCGTTGTGCAACTTTGAGCTTGTGTATGAGGCCAATAGTTAACGACCAAGTCTCAGTGCCATATGTCATCACTGGCAACACGCACTGATTGTAGACTTTCGTCTTGAGGCTCTGCGGTATCTCCGACGAGAAGATATGACGATGTTTCCCAAACGCTGCCCATCCGAGTTGGATTCGTCGGTTGACCTCTTTGTCGAAGTTGGACCTACCTAGTTGAATCGTCTGACCCAAATAGACATAGTGATCTACAACTTGAATGGTATCGTTCCCAACATTTACCGGTATGGGTGCGACATGAGCATTAGACATGATATTTGTCTTGCCCATGTTCATTTTAAGACCCACCTGTTGGGAGACGGTACTGAGGTCTCTGAGCATTGCACCAAGGTCCTCCAGCGATTCTGCCATTATGACTATATCATCGGCGAATCGAAGGTGAGTGATGTATTCGCCATTGATGTTGATCCCATGTCCGTCCCAGTGCAGAAGCTTGAAAACATCCTCCAATGCAGAGGTGAACAGTTTCGGAGAAATGACGTCTCCCTGTCTCACCCCTTTTTGCAATTGGATCGGATTTGTGCTCTGGTCCTGGAGTCGGATAGACATGGTGGCCTTACTGTACAAACACTTCAACACTTCGATATACCGGTAGTCGATCTGGCACCGCTGTAGTGACCGTAACACTGCCCAGGTCTCGACTGAATCGAAGGCTTTCTCGTAGTCCACAAACGCTAGACATAGTGGCCGATTATACTCTTCGGTCTTCTGTATAATCTGCCGAAGCGTGTGGATGTGATCTACGGTACTGAAGCCTTTGCGGAACCCGGCTTGTTCGGGAGGCTGGAAGTCGTCAAACCTACGGGCGAGCCGGTTAGTGACAACTCTCGAAAACAGCTTATAGACATGGCTCAGCAGCGAGATGGGCCTATAATTCTTCAAGAGGGTGTTGTCACCTTTCTTGAAAAACAGTACCACCACGCTCCTGTTCCACGCCTCAGGCGTTGTACCTTCGAGGATGACGGAATTAAATAGCTTCTGAAGGACTTTAAGTACCGGTGTTCCACCCGCTTTCAGAAGCTCTGACGTTATTCCGTCCTCCCCCGGTGCCTTATTGTTCTTAAGCTGTTTGAGGGCCGTCCGGATCTCGTATAGGCTGACGTCCGGGATGTCTTCGGTATAGTGCCGGGTCAGACGGGCTCTTGCATCGCTTGCCGTGCTTGGAGCAGGACTTTGTGATGAGGTGTACAGTTGTCCATAGAACTTCTCGAGCTCTCCCAAAATCTCAGGCTTCGACGAGACGATATTGCCGCTATCGGTCTTCAGTTTCGTCAACTGACTTTGTCCAATAGACAGATCTTTTGCGAACACTTTTGAGCCTTTATTACGCTCTATGGCGTGTTTAATACAATCTGTATTAAAAAGGCGCAAATCGTGTCGCATAGACTTAGAGATCTGCCTATTGAGCACGCCGTATTTCGACCTGTCCACTGAAGAATGCAGCTTCATATCGTTTCGCACAGCCATGAGTTTAAGAGTGTGCTCAGAGAGTTTCTGGGTTCTATTTTTACGGTGGGTCTTAAAGAACTCCGACCCAACCGCTTGGACAATTTCCACTAGCCCGTTGTTCAGCTCGTCCACTGTTTCGCATTCAGCCAGGCTTTGGAAGCGATTTTGGAGTTCTAACTGAAAGCTCTCGGGGTTTTGAATTTGGACAGGACTTGGGCGAAGAGTAGATTTCATCAGACGAGACCTTTCCAGCTTAATGTTGATATTCAATGAGCCTCTAACCATACGGTGATCACTGCCGGTTTTGACCCTGTTGATCACAGAGACGTCATTGAATAATTGCCTCTTGGTCGTCATGATGAAATCTATCTCGCTTTTGTAACCACCGGGGTGCAGCCACGTCCATTTTCTGGACGGTCGTTTCTTGAAGAAAGAGTTCATCGCAAAGAGTCCCTCCTTCTCCATGAAGTCGACCAAACGCTGGCCCCTTTGGTTTCGCTGTCCAAATCCGAATTGCCCCACTTTCAGTTCATCGTCGTTCCTCGTGCCTAGCCGCGCGTTGAAGTCCCCCATCACAACTGTAAAGTGTGTTTTCGAGGCATGCATGGCATTTGAAATGTCGTCATACATGGCCTCCACTTCATCGTCTGGGCGTTTCGAGTGTGGGGCGTATACCTGTATGACCTTCAGCGAATACCGTTCGGTGATTCTGAGTATAAGGTATGCCACCCTGCTCGAAACGCTCACTATCTTTACAATATTGTTGACAAGGGACTTATGAACGAGAAACCCTATACCGTGTTGGGATAGCTGATCTCCCTCCCGGTAGTAGAATAAGTTGCCGGAATTTAGGATTATCGTGTCCTCCCCCTCTCTTTGGACTTCTGATAATCCTATGATATCCCAGCGCAACTTACTTACTACTTCTTCCAGTTCAATCAACTTCTCGTCGGTCCTCAACGTTCGTGCGTTGAATGTTACCAGGTCCAGGTTTCGTGGGGGTTGGTAGCTGGGCCTCTGCCGGGGATTCTTAGCACCCCCTGCTCCGCCGTTACCGTGGCTGCTACCAGTACCAGGAATAGCGAAGCTGCCGGGGACTGGGGGCCGTCTTTTATTTTTGCCTATCATAGGGGGGATTGGACCGTAACCCACCACGCTGGTCCAGTGCGGGTTGGTGGGTGGAGCGACAGAGCCTCATTCGCTGATCGGCAGGGTGTACCACGTGCCGGTGAGGTTGTCTTGGGTTCCGAAAGGTGTTATCTGGAACCCCTTACACCCCCTACTAGCGATAGTGGAAGGTATTTCAATACTGTGTCAATCAAAATAATCAAAAAAGTATCTCAAACCCAAAATAACACTCAATATACTACTAATCTTATAGGTCATCTATCATTCATGGTATACCTGTAGTACCTTACCTACTGACTGATTCTATTGAAATACCTACATGCCACTATAGATTGTACAAAATTTAAAAAAAAACGCATTAGCGTTACATAGGCGTTATTTTTTCCGCAAACTCCGCAAAGCTATCGAAAGGTCAATCAACTATCCATGTTCTTGGATTGTCGATAAACTATCGAAAGTTCGATTATCATTCAGCAACACTAGTCACAATAGCTTAGTTTTGGTTTTGAAAATAACAGGGTCGATTCTAGGCATCTAGTTAATTATCCTAAGTGGCATGAGTAAAATAAAATTGTAGCTGTGTACGTACTTACTGCGAAAACAAAGTTACACAAACAGCGTGTGACCAAGCCCGAAAACAAAAGCCGACTGACAGGATCACAGAGTACTTTTTTATATACCTACTCTGACTGCTAAAGCGTAGTGTTTATTTATAATATTTTGTTTTTGACTGATATGTACACTGCTGCCCACTCTGGATAACGCGCTGAAGAGAAGCTGGCAAAAACGCTAGATTCGGCGCCAAATCTAATGAGACTATTACCGGTAGCGTCAACCATATCTATGCTATTACCATACCTTAAGTCGGGATTTACTGTCGTATTTCGCAGAAATGATAGGTACTAGGTACAAGTATTAAATAAAACAAATTATGCAGAGGTACTTACATCTCTAACTCAAGTCAGCTCTATCAAAAAGGCTGAATGAGTTCATTGATAGTCTTGGGTTCATTGTTAAAAATGTCACGCACGCAATAAACTTATCATGGTAATACACTTAAGAGAAATATGGTTTATACAATAACCGTTTTGTTATGCTGAGACAGGAAGTGGCCCAGACTCTGTTTTGATAAAGTTTCTAATTCTAAGTATTTTGGGCGGTGTCGAGATTCGATACTTCACGGAAATAAATCCTATGGCACAGATCTGAAAGGAGAACAGCGAAGAAGGAGAAACTTTTACCTACCCTATTAACACCAAAAAAAATCAATCCCTGTGGAAAAAATATACCGTTTTATTTGGAAATATGTTTATAACAATGTGATTTCAAATGTAAATATGCCCTAGCTTAGAGTTAAAGGCCTAAACCAGAGACGACTACGAAACATTCTATTTAAGTCCAGAAATCATAAAATAAATTTTGTACCCTATCTTTATATCACAACCATCATCATCATAATCATACTACCATACTTCACTAGCTATTACCTACTAATTTTTATTGTACCATGTCTTACGTGCGTACATTTAACTTCGAGGGACTTTTTGACGCCAACCCGAAAAGTCAGGATACACGCAATCAATTACATCATCATCAACCTGTAGAAGTCCATTGCTGGACATAGGCCTCCCTCAAAGAGTTCCACGACGAACGGACTTGAGCCCTTTCCATCCACCGACTACCCGCAACCTTTACAATGTCACCGGTCCATCGGGTGGCGGGCCTTCCAACACTGCGTCGCCCAGTTCGTGGTCGCCATTCGAGAACCTTTACTGCCCAACGGTTATCGGTTCTGCGAGCTATATGGCCTGCCCCTGCCACTTCAACTTGCTAATTCTGAGAGCTATATCAGTGACCTTGGTTCTTCTACGGATTTCCTCATTTCGAATCTTATCACGTAGTGAAACTCCGAGCATCGCTCTCTCCATAGCCCGTTGCGCGACTTTGAGCTTGTATATGAGGCCTATAGTTAACGACCAAGTCTCAGTGCCATAAGTCATCACTGACTTTCGTCTTGAGGCTCTGCGGTATCTGCGACGAGAAGATATGACGAAGTTACCCAAACGCTGCCCATTCGAGTTGGATTCGTCGGTTGACCTCTTTGTCGAAGTTGGACCTACCTAGTTTAATCGTCTGACCCAAATAGACATAGTGGTCTACAACTTGAATGGTATCGTTCCCAACTTTTACCGGCATGGGTGCAACATGAGTATTGGACATGATATTAGTCTTGCCCATGTTCATTTTAAGACCCACCTGTTGAGAAACGTTACTGCGGTCTCTGAGCATTGCGCCATGGTCCTCCAGCGATTCTGCCAATAGTACTCTATGTTAAGACTATATCGAAGGTGAGTGATGTACCATGTCCTTCCCAGTGCAATCATTCAATCATACATATCAATCAATTAGATACCTACACAATATTAATCAATTAATTATTAGAGTCAGGAATTGAACAGTATACATGTAAACCTAAGTATTAAGTGCATTATTTATATTCTCTTTGATGGGTGCAGTACCTATGCGTTAGCATCCTATTAGTCTGTGGCTCTGTGGGTTCCTAGTCTGTGGGTGCAGTGCAGTTGGCAACACAGTTGGGTGGCATTTCGTTCGGAATTTCTTTTCTTGTCAAATTCTTGATACGAGGATTTCGAGAGCACAGTTCGTAAGTGTCGTGGCATTCATGGAATAAATTCAAGAAAACCTACTGTAAAAACTCTGTGTTCGCAATGTCAGAGCACGTTTTACCGGCTGAAGAGCCGATCAGATTTGTGGCACCAGCCATACAAGACAACCCGACAGGATGGGGTCCATGCGAAATGCCGGAGCAATTTCGGGACATGCCCTACCAGCCGTTTAGCAAAGGAGATCGCTTGGGCAAGATTAGTGATTGGACTATGGTACAGGACAAGAAGTATCAGAGTGAGTAACAAAAAGATGTAATCGGTCTCCGATTGAGGCAAGTTTTAAATGAAACATTTTTTTGTGTTGGAGGTTATGATGACGTTTGTGTAACTGGCCCTAGTGCAGCTGGTTTTAGAATCCCAGTGCTCTTTCTACGGCTGACTATCATTTGCTTATTTGTAAGAAACTTGGCAATGTTTTGTCATTGATTGACTATTTGTCATATGTAGTACTTATACAATTCTGCCCTCTGTTAACTTGGAGGCTGTTAATCCTCAGATGGTCAATTTTTGACTGTTAATAGAAGGTGATACAGTTCAAAATTATCTGTACTATCTAGCAACTATATTAATGGGTCCAGATATTTTAAAACATTGTAGGTCTAACATAGTTTTATAATGATTCACACACTATTATAAAGTTATCACTATTAAAATTCAGTTTGTCTCTTATACCTGCATGTAGGATGAAAATCAAATTAGCGTTCACTAAAATCCTTCAATGTGTGTTAAACCCATCATGCTTGCCAAGTATAGGGCTGCAAATGCCTTTCCAACACCTGTATTTATTGCATTCTTAGATAAAGCTTTAAGGCAATAGAGGCAGGTTCGGGAGAGGTATGAGCCATAGGCATGTTCTTCATAAAGAATACTTAAAAACTACCATCTACAGCCTAGAATAATAAACAAGGTATTATTTTAACAAGTGGCGATCACAATCAGCCAGTTGTGGCCAAAGAGACACCACAGCCACACAAAGGAAAAAATAAATAAAAATAAGGTATTATCACAGATAACTTAATACTGTATTATACAATTAACACCCTCCTACTGTTTTTTTGTTGCTCATTCACTACCCTTGTTACAGACAAGTATGCATCTCAATTTGGCGCGGGTTCGTCTTATGCATACTTCCACGATGAAGATGAGAGTTCATTCCACCTGGTGGACACCACGCGTGACCAGAAGCCTCCGTACCAGCGTGGTCGTGCTCGTGGCCAGAGGGGTCGTGGAGCTAGAGGGGCTCGGACTCCTGGTGGTATGACTACGCTGAACAAGGTATGGAGGAATAATCAGGTGAGATCTATGAATAAGGGCAATTTCCATACTGGATGGTGGTTCACTTGAATTTTTCCAAGCCATTAATGAATCCTTGTAATTAATTCATGCAGAAGCCACACTTCTATAATTTCATAGTTTTAAGGTAATAAGCTCCTTGAGGATGGTTGAATTGTGTGAACCACCAAGAGTTTGAGTAATAGAGCTATGTACAACCATACTAAATCTTGGTACATGTTATAGTTAGCTTAGTGTATAAAGAAGTAAGTAGTGATTGTTTTCTGTTGCACAACAGCAACAACGTGACCGCAAGCTTGGTAAGAGATGGGGCCAGCGAGGCGCTCCGATGAAGATTCGAGATGCATCTGTCACTGTGCGTCCCACCTGGTCCACCATCGAGGATATGGACTTCCCACGTCTTGCTAAACTCTCTTTGCCTGGCATCAAAGAAGGTTTGTCACATTCTACATAGTATATCACAATCCCGATTTTAGGGTCAAATCTCTTTAAATTGGTCAATTCATAACAAGCTTCCTCCAGCAGCTTTGCTCTCGTAGTTACTAAGTAGCCTGTTATGTAGGTAATCAGACCAACTACACCTGTTTCATATAAATTGTTTTTAATGTTGTTCATGTTCAAATGTTTTTCATATAATTTGTTTATAATAGCTTCGTTCCCATGTTACCTGAAATAAAATAGCCTACATGATAGTACATGTTACAAACTGTATCTTTTCCAAGTTTCATCCAGGCTGCTTGCTTGAGTAGCTAAAATGGGCTTGTAAAGATCTTCTTGATTAGTTTAAATATAATTGGTGTTAAGATTTATGCAATCTGTATCAAACAGAAAGCATATAAATGTACAGAAATTAAAAAGGAAGATTTTGTGCCAATACATTTAAAAAGATTTAAGTAATAATAAATCTTTGTATTTCAGGTGAAGACATTGTGTGCTGCGGTACTCTTGAGTACTATGACAAGGCTTACGATCGCGTCAATGTGAAGCACGAAAAGTCGTTGCAGCGTATTGACCGTATTTTCCATACGGTAAGTTTTTTTTTATACATCTAAGGTGGCAAATAGGCATACAGCCCACCTGTTGGTGAGTGGTTACCGTAGCCTATGAACGCTTGCAATGCCAGACGCATCGCGCACTTGTTTTCGACCCCGAACCCCCCCTTAAAGAGCTCTGGCAACCTTACCGCAGGAACAAAAAACTATTTAAATAAATAAATATTCCGGACATATCACACAAGGTCCACTGATCCCAAACTAGGCATACCAGACTCTACTAGGGGTACCAGAGACTGATGTACATAATAGATAAATATTTAACACCCAGACACAGAACAAACATCTGTGTTCATCACACAAATGTTTGTCCATAGCGGGAATCGAACCCGCTACCTCTAGCGCAGAAGGCAGAGTTACTTCTAACTGAGCTATGAGGCCAGTCGCCCCAAACAACATTATTTGAAACAAATAATGGTTTTTTTTTTATTAGTGGTAAAAGCGTTTTGCCACCTTCTCACTTTTGCAAGTGAGATGTGGCCTAAGACAGAGCACACTTTCCTAGATAGAACTTATTGACCCTAGATTTGAAGACTCCCAGATTGTTATTTGGGGGCTGCTAGTTCAGAGCATGTTGGCGCGGCTTGCTTGCTTGTCGTGTCACCATGATACTCGTAGTTTCTTCTCTCTTCATACCCAAGACACAGGGAATCCTAGTGTGGGGTCGTGACTATGTATGTGACTGTTGGGTATTGTTGTTATATGAAGTATATTCGCAGGTGACAACTACGGACGACCCGGTGGTCCGGCGGCTCAGTAAGACGACCGGCACGGTGTATGCCACCGACACCATCCTCGCGACCATCATGTGCTGCACGCGCTCAAACTACTCCTGGGATATTGTTATTGAGAAGATTGGTATGATTTCTTTTAGCTTCCGCACGCGGCCTCGCTCGCGTGGTACCTAATGAAAAAGTAGCCTACATGCAATTCTAGGTAAAGAACTTTATTTATTCCAAGATTCATCGAAATCGGTTTAGCCGTTACGGGGTGATTGAACAACAAACATCCAAACATCCTCACAAACTTTCGAATTTATAATATTAGTAGGATATCCTACCCTACTATATCTTTTACTACTATTACTATTAGTAGAATGATTCACACGAAGCGTGCATTAAATCTGTGCAGTATTTGTATGTATGATTTGACGACCTCGGTGGCGCTGGCGTGAGCAAGGATGCAATAGGTTCGATTCCCGCTGCGCGATAATAATTAATTTAATAATGTTGCACAGGGGCAAATTCAAAATCAGTGCATTAAATTTAAAGTTAATGTTTTAAATTCGACAGCAATCAATTTAAAATGTATGATAAAATCTTGTCATTTTGTATGTTTGCAGCCAAGAGTTGCTTGATAGATCTTCATTCGCTCGATCAATTAATTATGAAGTGACTGTGGGGTGTTACATACATAAAATACATTCCTCATACATGCTCGTCGATTTAGGGTACTCTTGCCCTGGCCTTTTTCTAAAACGACAACGATTTGCTAACTAAACGTTCGCCTAGGTCTTCCCCTTACAACGGTCTTATTCACACTCGCCTTATACACCTGTTTCGTGAATCTTCTTTCGTTCATCCTCTCTACATGACCAAACCATCTAAGCACACCTTTCTCAATCCTCATCGCTACATCTATTATAAAGATAAAAACTTTATTTCAGGCGACAAGCTATTCCTGGACAAGCGCGACAATACTGAGTTCGACCTCCTCACCGTGAACGAGACGTCTGTGGAGCCGCCCGCCGACGACGGCAACTCCATCAACTCGCCACGCAACTTGGCGCTCGAAGCCACATTCATCAACCATAACTTCAGCCAGCAGGTATGAAATAAACATCCTACTACTAATATAAACGCGAAAGTTTGTAAGTATGGATGGATGGATGTTTGTAACTCTTTCACGTAAAAACTACTGAATGGATTTTAATGAAACTTCACAATAATATATCTTATACATCAGAATAACACATATGCTACAATTTATAAAGATATTGTGTGAATTGTCCAAAATATGACGATAAGTGTCAAGTAATTAGGAAAAAATCTTCCATCTGCGAGCTATTCTGGCGTGCGCTGCCAAAACCGTTAGTTCTTTCTCTGTTAGTTCGCCACGCTAAATAAGCTACTCAAAATACTAATCCTGCGCAGGCGAAGTCACGGGCACCAGCTAGTCAGTCATATATCATAGCTCCTGTTACATAGTCACAATAGGAATCCCTATTGTGCTATACATACATAGATTTCAATAAATGTATGTTACGTTGATCCGTTTTTGGAGAAACACTCGAAACTTAGCTGTGTGTCCGCAAAATTGACAGGTCACCATAATATTGTTAATTGTCCATCATGCTGTCAAAACGCTAACTTCAGAGCATTCTTGCGAAAACGGCCAATTAATAACGCTTGAAGCAAACATAGTAATGTAGCTATAGCAGGTAGAAATACACATATAATTTGTAAAAATATTTTTTATTTGCAATAATGGGAAGTATCAGCATATTCTCAATATCCACCCACAGTCAAAGATCAAAACATTTTTTTCTTTGAGATATTAAAAAATATATATTTAACAGGTTCTGAAATCCGGCCCCAGCGAGCCTAAGTACAAGTTCCCCGAGGCGAATCCCTTCGTGTCGGAGGATGAGGGTGAGATCGCCTCCGTCGGGTATCGCTACCGCAAGTGGAACCTCAACAATGGCGTCGTGAGTATTCCCCCTTAATAACTTCTATGGCTTAAAGATTATTATGTAGCTCTTTTTATCCAAAGTCAAAGATATTTATTTGGCACATAAAACACAGGAAGGATTACTAGATTATCTTCAATATTTAATTCAACAATCGTATTTTATATTTCAGCCAAATTAGAAGTGAAATGTTCGAAAACAAATCTCTCATACTCATATAGTATTATAAATAAGACAGTTTCTGAGGATGTTTGTGTTTCAATCACGCCGTGACAGCTCAGCCGATTTCGATGAAACTTGGATTAGATAGAGTTCTTTACCTAGAATATAGTCATATACGCTATTTTTTATGTAGGCACTCGAGCGAAGGCAAGGGTAGAAGCTAGTTATTTATATGACAGTAGACCATCTAAAGCCGCTTACAAATTAAATTGTGTGATAAATTGAACTTTTTTTTTTTATAATTAGTTTACACATAATAATGTGCTCTAATAATATTACAATCTAGCCATGCTGTAGGCTAATAAGTAATTTAACATTGACATAAATTTTTACAATAACTACAACTAAGAATGTGTCCACTAACACTTTTCTTACTGTCTCTATTAAGGGGAAGACACTTTGTTCTTGTGTTCTTGATAGGTAGCACTCGTTTGCACTTTCCCTACATTACACTATTATTTAACACTATACTAGTTCGAAAGGTTTTGTTCTTTTGAGTCTTCTCACTATGTCCGTGTTGTCGAGGAGCTGGATGGCCGAATTGAACTTGACATCATCATTATCTTTCTAGGTATTGGTAGCCCGTTGCGAGCACGACGCAGTAATGCAGGGCCCTCAAGGCGAGACGCAGTTCCTGACGATCAAGGCGCTGAACGAGTGGGACTCGAAGGTGGCCAACGGAGTGGAGTGGCGGCAGAAGCTGGACACGCAGCGCGGAGCCGTGCTCGCCAACGAGCTGCGGAACAACTCCTGCAAGCTTGCCAAGTGGACTGTGCAGGTAAGCTCTATCCGATGGACCGACGACATTGTGAAGATTGCGGGAAGTTTGGTGAATGGAAAAGGCTCAATCAATGACCGTTCGTCGTAGAACTCTTTGGGGAGGCCTATTCTAATTCTAAAAGAGCGGGGGTGGTTAGACCTGCACTGACATCCCGCTACGCTGTGGGGTGTTTTGTGCGGGGGAGGCCTATGTCCAGTAGTGGACTTCTACAGGCTGATGATGATTATGGTAAGGGGAGAGTGGGTAAAAGTGGCTCGAGATTATCACGATTTGTATTATCGACAGGCCCTGAAGCCCTATTCGCTATTGTATACTAGTTACAGAATACATAGTAATTATTTTGGTTGTGGTAAGGGGGGAGGGGTAAAAGTGGCTTGAGATTATCACGATTAGTTTTATCGACAGGCCCTGAAGCCCCTTTCGCTGTAGTATACTAGTTACGGAATATGTAGTAATTATTTTGGTTGTGTTAAGGGGAGAATGGGTAAAAGTGGCTCAAGATTATCATGATTATTCTGATCGACAGCCCCTGAAGATGGTTATGGTACACTAGTGTACTACAGTTAAAGGGGCTTCAATGTATTCCGTAACTAGTTACGGAATACATAGAATTTGATTGTGGTAAGGGGAGAGTGGGTAAAAGTAACTCGAGATTATCATGATTTCTATATATTATCGACAGTCCCTGAAGCCCCTTTCGCTATAGTATACTACCAAAGACTATATAATACTACACGGTATATCGGTGTAATTATCCTTGATATTACTTATGGAATACGTAGTAATTATTTTGTTTGTTTTAAGGGGAGAGTGGGTAAAAGTGGCTCGAGATTATCATGATTATTTTTATCGACAGGCCCTGCTAGCCGGCTCCGACCAGATAAAGTTCGGCTACGTGTCCCGGACGCAGGTGCGCGACAACGCGCGCCACGTGATACTCGGCACGCAACAGTTCAAGCCGCACGAATTTGCAGCTCAAATCAACTTGTCCATGGACAACGCGTGGGGTATCCTGCGTTGCATCATCGATATCTGCATGAAGCAGAAGGACGGTAAGCACTCTCTTCGGCGTTTTAATAAAGCCGTGTTCAAACGGCATGCGATATGTCCTTGGTATGTCTTACAAAATTCGTTTCAAAATGATCTTTACCCCTGTTAAATAAAGTTGAGTTTGAGCGTGTTCAATATAGCTCAACGATATCGCAACTTCGCAAGCTCCTTTAACTTTATCCAGAAAACGTAGGGATCATTTTGAAATAGATTTAAGGTGACATGTCGCACGCCGTTCGAACGTTCGCTTTACACTCACAATCTTCGGAACAACATTTCAGAGAAATTTTCCAAATAAATTGATCACAAAAAACTAAATACATCGAATGTGGCCGCGAGATATTGGCATAGTTCCATTTGTATTGTTGATGGAAGATGATGGAAAGCAATCATAAACGGAGAAAGTGCGCCTCAAATGCTCCTGACTTATTCTTCTTCTTCCTGACCTTGCCTATGTTGTGTCAATGAGGAGGACGTTGAGGCTGCCACTCAGTTTTTATAACTATTGTAGTCTCATCGTTCAATCTGTAACCTAAATAAAAAAAAAAGAAAAAGACTAGTGTTCAGGCGCGCGCACACACACACACACACACACACACACACACTACACATAAAAACTATGTTAAAAAAAAAAAAAAAAAAACCTGTGTTCTTTGTTCTGAATAAATTAATTTAGTTTTTTTTTTAATTTTGCCCTTGTCCCACCTTACTTGGGGTCGGCACAACATGTTTTAAAATAAAACACATGCTCCTATAAATTTTAAATTCTTATATTTCTCTCCAGGAAAATACCTGATCATGAAGGACCCCAACAAACCGCTCATCCGTCTGTACGATATCCCGGACAACACCTTCGAGTCGGACGCGTCCGAGGAAAGCGGGGACGAGCAAGCAGACACGCCCTTCGCTCCTCTTTACTCCTACGGGAACACCAAGAGAATTTAGCCATAACCGTCAAGTATCGTAGCTAGATTTAGCAACTTACTACTTTCAAGTATCAAGTGGTTGGATTTAGCAACTTCTATCAAGTACTCTGTAAGGCTAGCAGCAACATTATTGTATAGAAATCGAAATTACTTTCAATTTTACAGTGGTATTTAACTGTACAATAATACAAGGTTCCGGTTAAATGTATTGCATTATTTTATTCAACAGATTACAATTTTATAGTCACAGTTTCTCACTATTATTTCTTAAAACTCTCACTTATAAATAGCATTCATATAAAGTTCTGAGCTCACAACTATCCAATAAACTTCTTACATAAATGAAAATCAATTGCCACATAATGTGAAAGAAGAAAATTTATATGAATAAAAATATTTATAGTAAAAACCCTTAGGAAAGGCATAGGTTACTTAATGCGGGTACTTTTCGAGCGAAGCCGCGGACAGCCAGTAAATATATATTTCGAGCAATAAATATATACATCATCAGATCCTGATATAATGAAGGACAACCCCCAAATTACGAAGGACAATATGGAGACAAAAATCTAAATTATATGCATAGTTGCATCCCTCAATTGCCAGAATTTTTACAATATTTTTTTTCTGCACTTTGTACTATTATTTTTTATACTTCTATGACTTAATTTGTATTCTATTCATCACGCTTTTGATTCAAATGATCACTTCTCAAAGCCTCCTCTTCAGGCATTTTACCTGCATCTTGAACATTATCTAACACTTCTTCCAACGTTTTTCCTCTCGTTTCTGGCACAAAGAAGTAAATGAAGAACACGCCTGTATAACCAACTAGAGCAAAACTCCAGAACACCGTATAGTGTCCGAAAGTATCCTTCACTGTTTGATAGCACTTCGTTACAATAAAGCTGAGAATACAAGCTAGCATTGTAGCTAAACTTGAGGCCACACCCTTCACGTTTACTGGGAATAACTCTGCTTGCATAACATAGGGTAAGTTCCCTATTCCGTTCGCGTAGAATACGTTGAAGCCTAATATACCTATGAGAGGTAAAGCGGCTATGGAAGAGAGCGTTTCGGGACTGACTTTCACGGTGTCTTGGAGATAGAAATAAGTTCCTAGGACCGTCATTGACACTGAAACTCCCAGGCACGATGTGAACATAAGAATTCTCCGGCCAACATAGCGTGTGAGGAAAGTTGCACATATACCTGGAAAAAAAACATTGATATTAGTTTACGTGTTTCGAAACTAGTATGATTAACTTTTAAATCAGCTTTTGTTTTTTTTAGATACCTACCAACTTATTATAATTATTAAACTTATAAGTTTGACATCATTGATTGCTACCTAAAACAGCTTCCGGACATATCACGCATATCACGCACGGTCAACTGATCCCAAACTAGGCATAGCCTGTACTATGGGTACCAGAGACTGATATACATAATAGATATATATTTAACACCCAGACACAGAACAAACATCTGTGTTAGTCACAAATGTTTGTCCAGTGCGGGAATCGAACCCGCGACCTCTAGCGCAGAAGGCAGAGTTACTACCAGCTTCATAATTGAGTTGACATTTGCAGTGTTGGTATTATCTACCCCTATAACTATTACTCATATTCAGCACTCTTTGGGGGAGGACTATGTCTTCCTCACTCATTCAAGCGTGTAAGTTATATGATCACTCATACAAGCCAAAACAGGCAAGAATATTTATCGGCTGCTAAGCAAATATCGACCTTATCTAATTCACTCAGTTTGCTGTTGACCCTTACATATTATGAATGACTATCAACATAGTCAATGAACTCACCGGCTGCCAATTGAACGAATCCATACACAATGCTGGCGAGAGGCCCTGACACTGAACTACTCTGTCTGAAGATGACTTCTAAGTACGATTGGACGACCAGGATACCAGTCATGTACTGCAGCATTTTAAGTCCTGAAACACGAATTTACAGTCATCGACTCGGTAGCATTGAGGGCTTTCATTCATTAGTAGTAGCATTTAACTTTTTAGTTCATAGGGAAAATAAAATTGTTCATTCATTCATTCCTTCACTATCATTATTATCGCTATAAAGAAAATGAACATCTGTTTTCTTGTACCGTTATACTTATCAAATAAAAGATAAGAATTCGCTCAGTTAGGAACACTGAGTAAAGGCTGTGTGTTATATCAAGGATAGTGTAGTATTATATAGTCGTTGGTTATCTTCTGTATATATAAAAGAACAAGGCTTGATTCCACGATCAACGCACAGCCCAAACCGCTGAAGCTATAAAGCTGAAATTTAGACAGTAGCTACCTTATATGCCAAACACATCCACTAAGGAGGGATTTTCAAAATATCAACTCCTAAGAGGGTGAAAAGGGGTTAAAACGTTTGTATGATAAATCGAATTCCTTGAACCTACAAATTTGAAACTAACGATAAATAATGTATGAAAGAAATAAACTTAAACTGTATTTTTAGATTTTCAAAACTACCCCTTAAAAGGGTGTAATTAGATGTCAAAGTTTGTATGGGAGAATCTTAATGCATGGAGAGATTTATCTGAAACTTGGTACAAATACTCTTAGAGTCAAATAATGAAATACGTACTTTAGGGTTTTTCAAAACTGCCCCTTTTTATCGAGATACCAAGTGAGCAAAGCTGCGGGCGTACGCTAGTATGTATACAAAAACGATAAGCTAAACTATTCACTTTTCACGCCTCAGTGAGAAGTGAGTTACTCACTCGGGCCTCTGACTCCAAAGATAAAAACAACCAAGCATTATAATTGAGTCTGAACTGATTTGACCGAAATCGCTGAATTTTGTATAGTTTTTTTTTCATTGAAAATTACGCATTTCCGATAGTCGTAGAACAAACTTTATTGCAAATGGCAGCTGCAGAATTTTTGCGGCTAAGTTCGCTAATATACTTATAGCGGGTTAGCTAGTGATTTATTATTGGAGTATTTATACTACAGACAGTGTAGACATCTTAAATACCTTACCTCCAACAATATACAATGCTTTCCTGTATTTAACATTGGTCAAGAGTTCTTTCATTGTAGTCTTGTTTTCCATACTTTCTCTCACGTGAGCCTTTATGACAGCCATTTCGTCATCAATCCACTGAAAATAAACAATTCTGATAATTGAAACAAGACTAGAATCGTTACTAGAATCGAACTCGCACTCGCGACGACTGCTTCAAGTCTGATATTTTGAACTGGATTTGCTGATGGATAAATAACTAGCTTCCTTCCACGGCTTTGGTCATAGCTTCATGTTTTTGCTAGCCAGGTTACCAAACTGCCTCCCTATTCCAAGTCACAAACTATCTATGTAGGTATTGACTTCTTTTCCAAGTTTCATAGTCGGTTCAGCCATTACGGCGCGGCGTGACGCACAAACTTTCGCATTTATAATATGAGGTTGGTTAGATTTAATACAAGGAAACCTAGAGATCTTCCTGGATTAGTTATTAGCGCTTTTACCTTTTCATCGTTTGTCCCCCTCAGCCTCGTGAATTCCCTCCTAGCCGCCTCCACCCTCCCATCCTTCAAGTGATAATACGGCGACTCCGGTATCCACACACACAGCACAACATAACATATCGGTATGGACAGGATTATTGCATTCAGCGCCGTGTACGACACGAACGGGCCGATACTGTAGATCGTGAGGCTGCCCAAGTTGTTCATTACTTGGACTATCATGCCTAGGGAGCCGCGGATTTCCTTGTCGGATATTTCAGTCACGTATATCATGGTTACCTGAAATAAAGAACATCCATGAACCATAAAAACAGTTACCTATAGCACAGATAACATAATACTATGCCTATAGGTACCGCCAGCTGCACGATTTCATAATTTTCTAAAAGTGGCCACAGTCCTAAAAATAAAGATGCACACAGCAAAACCTCTCAGCAAAATTATGAAATCTTGCTTTCTCTTATTTAACAATCATACCTAGCTAACCATTTCTTACCACGGCTATAATTCCTGTTGCGAGCCCCATTAGAGACCTGGCAACGTACATCACCTCAGGCATTTTCGTGAAAATCATCAGGCTCTGAAAAAAAGTCCAACTTTACAACAAAATTTAATTTATTGTCATTTAATCAGTCATTTTATATATATCGCAATAAGGAAGTAGTAGGTATTAGTACGCACCTGGTTTTCACATCATATACCTACCTAGCAATAGGTATTGCAAAATTTGATAACGCTGAAGGACAGAAACAAGACGGTACCGGGCCGCTATTTCAAAAACATGCGTGTCTGACTGTACCTACATAATGATAACTATCTCGAAATGATGCGACAAGTTTAATAATTACCTACTAAAAAGATAATCCCATCAAATACAAATGTGAAAATGGGAGCCAAGTTGTGGTTGTCGGCTTCGCCGAGATCTACCTAAATGCGTGCCAAGTTCTGCCAAGCCCTAGATTTGTCTTGGCTAATCGTCACGACTCGGCGCAAGAACGCAAGAATCAGCGTCACAACTGTCTTAAGAGTTTGACTGCCATGTTTTGAATGCTCATAAGGAGCCCGATCCTAAGTCCCAGGAAATATAGCAAGCAAAGCTGAATGATAATATCAACTAGAGTAGAGATAGAACCCGGTAACAACGTACCGCACCTAATAAGGCTGGAACTGACGAGCCGAATATAGTGCGTCGACGGCCAACCCTCTCGTTCAGGACTTGCCCGCAGTAGCATCCCAGGAGTGCCCCCAGGCCATGGAGAGAAACCACCCATGATGTCTGCGTCTAAAAAGATTAACATGATATGTATATTTCAATAGCACATTCTCAATTTATTTTAGTGTTGTCTCTCGGTAGCTAGCTTTATGGGAGGTTCCAAGCTTAGGCGTAGGACGTCCACTGCTGAACACTGCTTCTCCATAGATTTCCAGCGCGTCCGCCCTTGTGCGGCCTGCACTCTAACAATAATTTGCAAGCTGGGTGGCAAGCTGTTGTTGATGGGGATCGCTGCTACCCATCCCCTAGATTTTTTTCCCTCAGTCGCTTCTTAACGACATTCACGGATAGTAACGGAGGGGCCTATTCTTCAGCCGCCTCGCCGGGGCCATCACTACGGTATTGGCCTTTTTTCGTCATACCTCAACCTGAGTAGCGAGTTTAAATGAGCCGCTTCACTAGTCACCGATGAGTAGTGAAAAGTGAATAGCCTGCCGTTTTTTAGGTGCTATTTGCGTGACACCTTACAAAAACGGTAAGCTCTCACTTTTCACCACTCATCGGTGACAAATGATTAACTCACGAACATAACGGACTTCGGCCTCTGGTCAATAAGCTAATAGGTAGGTACATTTACAAGCTAAGTAGTTATTTCTCTTACATCAGTGATTTCCAGATTCGCTGCTCCGCTTCTGAACTTCGGGATGGCTGGAGATGACCATGCTAACGTAGCCCCAGTAAAGATGAATGCCACAGAGGCTGAAAGACGTTAATAACAAGTGGGCAACGCTATATGAACCGTTCGTTCATCGTCCGACGAACCGTTTAGACACGTTCATGATGAAAGTGTCTGTCAATACAAATAGGCCACCAAATTCAGTTGTTCTTTGCTGAGCAATGAACAACTGCAACCTACCACGCTTATAATCTCATAGGTATTTGTCACTTTTCATGTAATCTCATAACGGCCGAGTCGGTACTTTTACGGTTCGCGACCCACCTTCACACTGAGCCTTCACACCAGTGTTAAGGTAGGGAAATTAATTTCCCCGCCTTCACACTGTCATATTTTCAAATTTCAGTGTGAAGGTGGGTCACAACCACTGTTGAACGAGTGTTAACGTTGGGAATAACAAAAAGGAGACTAAAACATTCCTTCGTTACCCACCTTACTACCATAGTATTACGGAAGCGGGTTCTGGGAAAGGAATCAAACGCTGTGGCTTCTGAAACGTGCCTTTATTCACGAGACACAGAACACTTTACACGCACTGCAATGCAAAGACTAACGCAGCTTTTCTAAAAAATGCCCAATGCTTATTTCATTGGTTAACAGCTGCATTTGGGCATTAATAATGATGTTGTCACTGTTGGATCTTAAAGTAACATTATAGTATAGGTTAAACAAATGTAGTAGGTATTTAAAGCCCTTCCAAAATCTGACCCGTTCTTGTACCATAATAGCCTACCATTTCTATTTTTCTTACCCACCAGTCACTTAATAAACCTCAAGGCAGACATACGTTTTTATATTTCGTAAAACTAACAAATTGCCAAGCTAGATTGCACCCTATTTACACCCATCAGTCACGAAGTATTGAATTTGATGTTCTCGTGTAAGTTAATTTTGAATTCAGCGTTATAAAAATTTCTGTAAGCAGTCTGGCCATCGTTACATAATTTTTTCGCGACCCACCTTCACACTTAGCCTTTTCCCGTCACTCACACTGAGTTCCCCTCCTTAACACTAGTATGAAGGACGGGATTTCTTTCACACTGGTGTTAAGACGGGGAATTTAATTTCCCTACCTTAACACTGGTGTGAAGGCTCAGTGTGAAGGTGGGTCGCGAACCACTTTTACCACTCTGGACTGTAACCTGCTATGCTATCGTGTAAGCAAAATGGCAATAAGGTTCGTAAATAAGAAGCATTTTAACAATTTTATAAATATATAAAACACTAGTCATCGCCCGCGGCTTCGCACGCGAGGTACATAGACAAAAAGTAGGCTATATGCTATTTTAGGTAAAAAAAAAACGATCTACTCCAAGTTTTATCGAAATCGTTTGAGCCGTTACGGCGTGCTTGAACCACTAACATCCTGACAAACTTTCGCATTTAAAATAATAGTACGATTTCAAACTTGACAAGGGAATACTTCCCTATAATAACTACTTCCTTTTCATGTCTGAAAGCATATGGATGTCGCTAAGACTGAAAAATATCATCGATAAGCGAGCTTCATTTCCATTTCGCTTACACAATAGCTGCTGGACTGTTACAGATAACGAACCACACAAACATTTTTAATTGGTTCAACTGTGTTTAATTAATGAAAGGTGAAGGCCGCTCTCTCAATCAACTCTTTTAAGTTAGTAATACTGATTAGTTACATCTGCCCAAGATTTTCCAAGCCTGCGCTATTCAGAAAATTGCGTACGATTCTAGGCGAAGATGCGGGTTCAAACCTCGCTGCTTCGATATTTTTTGCTCTTATCTGATTTGTGTCGCATTAAGCTAAGTTGCTTAATGCGACACAAATCAGATAAGAGCTTTCTTTACTTTCACTTATTCAAATTATATTTACTAAACAAAGCGAGACTTTCGTAAAACTGTGTACCCTAGCTAAATAAACTTAGGGTCTTATAGCTACAAAATTTGTAAACAATGTATTTATTCGCTTACCACAAGCTCCAGCTAAATATTGGACTCTTCTGTTCACTTCCTTAGTCATACTTATTACAATTTAAACTAAAACAACACTGGCGTTATCGTGAATGTGTAATCAACTTAGAACGAGGACAGCGGGTACACCACAGCAACCGACATCGACAGCGTCTGCCTGCTGAGTCATTCGGGCACAACTATTTATGAAGACAATAGACGGAGGATTTTCTTTACGCACGCTATCTGCAGATACGAATTTAAACAAACAATACAAACAAGTTTCTAGTTTATAAGTACACAAGTTCAAACAATCCTCAATATCGCTGAACACAGATAGTTATCAACGTGTGTGGCACGAACTGTACCGGATCCGGGGGGTGAGCTAAGGGGATCAAGCCCCCCCCCCCTCCCTCCCTAAAATCTTAATTTACTTTCTATGTAGGTACCTACTACTAAAATTATTCTACTACATTGTCTTTGGTAGGTAGTACCCAGTAGTACCTTAGATAATACCCTAGAGTAATTTTGGATAATACCTATACTATTATCTAAGGGTAGTACCACCTACTGTACAATTTTCATCATATATCTATAATTTATTATATTACCCTGTATATTCACCGAGATAAAAGTATCTGGCAGACTACAACCTGTCGAAATCATTGAATAATTTGAAAAAGTTACTTATCCAAAGAGACTATGCCTTAGGTAAATTAGATGACCAACATAAAATGTTGTAATTTTTTTATGTTTACCTTGATAAGGCCTATCCTCAGCTGTTTCAAGCCCCTTCCCAACCAAAATCCTGGATCCGCCTCTGGACACGAAGATAAAATTACGATCAGCCGACGACATGCGACGTCACATAGGTAGGTACATACCTACGAAGTGGCGGACGGTAGGTAGGCGTCCGTGAGTGAAGCTACCGACCTACCTATAGGTACCTACTAAAATTATAACGAAGTACGTAGTGCAAACGCGCTATGAACTCTGAGGTCCGAGTAATGTTCGTGAGTTACTCACTTGTCATCATCGCATCGTGAGACGTAAAAGCTTACGCTTAGCTTAGCCACAGATAACATAATACTATACGCTTAGCTATGAAAAATATCGAATTTCGAAAAGTCTAACAACCTTTATTACGCACTACCCGCCTTTTACCTAGATAAAAAGTAGCCCATATGCTATTAGATAGGTAAAGAACTCTTCAATAAATATATATCTATTATGTATATCAGTCTCTGGTACCCATAGCACAGGCTATGCCTAGTTTGGGATCAGCTGACCGTGTGATAGGTCCGGAATATTTATTTATTTATTTATAAATAATTTGTATTGAGAATTCGTTATTTAATCTAAATCCATCGTTATCAGTGGAGCTTTTACGGCTTGATTAAACCACAACCATTCTTAACTTACAAACTTTCACAATTTACAATATTAGTATGATTGGGTGAAGAATAAGCTTCTTTCCGGATAGTTACACATTATAACTATAGGTATTTACCTCTTTAGAGTATTATCACTATTTATAAAAATGCTATAACCATCTTTTTGGAGTATTCTGGAGAGAAGGGATTTTATTATTATAGTAGTTTACAGGAGTAGATCTAAGTAAGGGGATCATTATTATATAGTAGACCTAAGTAACTGCTGAATTACATAACAAAGAACCCTTGCTTTAGGAGATCAAGAAAATGTATTTGATCAATACATCCGAGTTATTAGATAAACTTACACAACTAAATACTAAGTAACTTACAAGAAATACTACACAAATTATCACTTACAATGTGTGGATGAAGGCAATTATAAGAAATCTTATGTGAAATCCTGTCTTTTATTTATAAAGCCTTGAGACTGGGTTGCACAAATGTCTCTATTTGTTCGAAAAAGTTTACATCTCTTTATAAATACCGCTACAATTCATTGTTTTTATAAAGCTGTTTTGAGCTATAAGTCTTCATTTTCTTCTCAACATTAGTTACACATAATATTTGTGAAAAAATTAATTATCAAAAGGACTAATTGTACGCCAAATAGACATTCACATAAATGGTTATTTAGGTAGCCTTCTAAACACCACAGCGCGGGCTGCGGGCGGAGGGCGAACAAATCTTTAATGCAATGCTGCCGACTTAAAACTTGAAAATTACTCAGGGTTGTATTAAACAAATTAATCATAATTATTTAGGTTGGTAATCATCTGGCATTCTCTCTATGATCTTTTTGACTTCTAAAGCTATAAGTGGATTGGTTGTGCAAATGTCTTTTTCCTCATACGGAGGTAGCAAAGTGACACCACCAAAAAGTATGTTTGCTCCTTCTTCAGTCACTGGTAAACGATTCTCTTTCAGCCAGGAGACAATTTTTTTCTTTCTTAGTTGTATAGCTTCAGTTGCTAGTTCACGGATAGGTTTTCGCCTGGGTGGTATGATACTGCTGTCACATGGTGCCTCAGTAATGTCCAAAACTGAAGTGCCAGGAATTATAACTGTCTGGTGTGTTCCTCCTTCTTTGGGCACTGATATGATGATACTGAAAATAAAATCAAATACTTCTTGAAGATAGTCTTAGAAAAATCGTAATATCGTATCACAGATCATCATCTCCCTGCCATTATCCCACTTCATATGGGCGTTGATCATGTTTGTCTCATCCACAATTTTTTTATTTCTTAAACTATCCTAGATAATAGTGATAGATTTTTGGTTCCACCAAACAAACACACTATGAAATAGGTTACTTTGATGAGTATTATATCCACAGAAAACTAACTCATATCCTAGAGGGGCAGAGTGATAAGATTGAGTTTATACTGATCTGAAGGTACTTCAAGATTTTTTTACATATTTTTTGGAGGTTTATAAGGTTTACAATCTCCTAAATTTTATAGTAGTCACGTTATGATTTACCTGTGAGTAATTGGATCAATGGAGTGAACAAATCCAACATAAGAATAGTTCCTCTCCAGCTGTATTTTCATGTATTTTTCTATGTATGGTACTAGATCTAGTGGATCTTTCTCTGAGAATTTAGTGGGAGGATTGGCATTCGCTTCCTCAGCTTCTGCCGTACCGGCATTTTCTGTGGCATCGGCCGGATTAGAGTTTTCTGAGCTAGCCGTTCCTCCGGCCGTTTCATGATAACTTGCCGCTGTAGGATTTCCAAAGGACTTCGATTCTTCATTCATTCCTTCTAAGAACTCTCCAGACTTTGCTGTGTTCGAAGCTTCGGGTTTTTCTTGAAGGCTCAACGCCTCCGTCATTTCTTCGGCGCTCATCTCACTGGAACTTTCTCCCATTTTAAATATAGATTATTTATTACACTGCTTAGTTTGTAGTTTACTTTTACTCAATAAATTGTGATTATTTTCACAAGAAAGTATGTTTTTATTCGATTTTCACAAAATCAGACAGACGTGAGACAACAAACAAACACTATACCGAAATACTCTATGCACTATTTTTTTTTAATGTTCTTCCCTTTCGGGCTGGCTATGGCATCTAGGCCTTACCGCCAAGTCTTACGTGTATTTTTTCTTGTTAATTTGTTTATCTTTCTTCATTTTCTTTCGTTTATCATCGTCAAGTCACCGTCAAGTCAAGTCAAGTTCAGTTTTAGTAAGATATAATGGTGACTATTTTACTAAAACCTAGTGGGACCTATTGGCGCCAACTCGAAAAATGACGATACACGCAATCATTTCATTTCACTTCACTTGTGCGGTTTACTCAAACAATATTACGCAAAACACCACTTTATTCACACATTATTATTCAATTTAACACTAGTTTTGTAAAATAAATTGAGAGCACAACATCACTTCGCAAGTTCCCGCCAAAAAGTCCTCTATGCATTATACGTATGGTACTCCTTCCTCTGTCTGTGCACTATTAGACCATAGATTAGGGAAGTGGTTTTTATTTTATTTAAGATTGGAAGTTGTCTATAGTGCATAGCATAGACGTAGCGGCTCCTTTATTTATCTATGGATTAAGGTACCGCTACGCTAAAGAAAGAATGCGATAACTAAACATCCCTCTTTTACTTCCTGCGCTCGTCCCACCTAACCACATTGTGGGGTTCGTTACAATTGTTTTTTCCACTCTCACTTCTGATAGCCGTACGGAAGCTGGTTATTTTAAGTAGTATTGTCGCATCACAGCCAAATCACTACAGTATTTTTAAATATACCTACCTACACAGGATCAAAGAAACGCAATTTTGAATTGAGTCACCAGAGCTCTACCAGCAATCAATCCACAAATCAGGCTTAGAATAAAAAAATAGATAAGACTTTTTAGTTGTTTATTGTGTTATCTTAGTAACTAATGTTCATTTTTTGGACTTGGCTTCACGGGTGGCTTTCCTCTCTGCAGCCTTTGCTACCTGCTTTTCTGGCTTTAGGTTGGCTTTCTTGCAAAACCTCTGGTTCTTGAGGAACTTAGGGTCCATCTATGAAAATAAAGATATTCCTTTACAACTCATATTATTTTCTGAAGTGCACACGGGACAGAGGTAAGACAACAATGTATTAAGTTCAGCCAATTTAAATACTTTATACTTTTAGCGAATGGAACGAAAGGAGCCTCTGAAGAGGTGCTCTTTAATCCTTTCACTATGCAGATTCTTTCACTAGTGTAATAGACCCTTTTCAGGGCCACCATGCCTCAAACTGATGACCAAGAAAGAATCAGTGACACAACAAAAAAGCACTAGGCCTATGTAACTGAAATTAGATGTTTGGCACACAACACTTTTATATAGAACACAAATTGGTTCTGTGGATCCACCCATCTTCAGGCTTGCTTGCCTAGATCCAACTGTAATGAATCTTGGTACAGTTGCCTGCATTTCATATTTTTCAAAATAATACTACAGTACTAAATACTAGGATGTACTCTGCAAAAATTTAGAAACTATGTACCTAGCTATTAACTTGTGCCATTTTCAACTTTATTGTGTAATTACCATCTTCAAAAATTATGAAATGCAGGCGACTGTACTTCGTTCGGGAGAACAGGAGCTTAGAACCAGTTTTAGTAGGTAGGTAGCCACATTATAGATATTATAACTCTAAACTCTAACTATGAAAGCTCATACTTACGCCAAGTGTAGATTCGTGCCTGAACTTCGTGGGCTTTTTGATGCCGTTCCTATGGGCTTTGCGGCCTGTAAATCAGAAAACACTAGTCAGAAACTTGCGTGCCTGATGGTTTGCCTACTAAGAGATTATGAGCAATGTTTACCCAAAATATTTCCGAATTAGCTTACTGAACAAATGCCCGAAATATGTAGATTTATATGCACGACGAATGATGAACGTTTCTTTGAAAAAAGCACTTGTTTACTTACTTTGGTTGTGATTTGTGTGATTCTTTGACTTTGCCATTTTGTTAAAAACTGTGTCCTGAAATAAAAAATGACTTTGTAAAACAGTAGGATAAAACAACACTGACTTAAAAATTACTATTATCTTTCAGTAAACTAAACGATTCCTTTGATATTTTTAGATGAAAATAATATTTACGAAAACTGACCCGGGAACAGCAAGTGATATCAACAGAAAGAACTGTCAATTTTGACACATGTCATTCAATAATTCAATAGTTCTAGTGTCAATGTCAACAGGAATAGCCTATTCACGGAGCTTAGCTTAGCGGCTCGGTAATGCTATTCACACTCCTGCATGCAGGCCGGCAATAAAATACATTACTTTTTCGATACAATAAACATTTAGCTACTCGTGTGTGCCACCGTTTGTGAAGTGAAGCCGGAAGGTGTGTCTTCCCACATCATTGCTCAAAAAGCTTGAGCGATCGAGATATATTTTTGGGGTCGGGCTTTTTATTTAAATATATATATATATATATATATAGAGCCTAGCAGCTCTCCACCTGGGCGTTTATGGGAGCCGGTACCTACGTCTGCCTAACACTGACACCCGAGATGACATGACTCCAAAGCGATGACGTTACAGGTTCATGACCGAGTCTGTGTTCCATGTCCGTCTAATTTTGTTCTAGGTGAGGTTCTTGTTCATAACATAAAGCTATCTCACTTTTTCGTGCTTAACGTCCAATAGCTGTATCCTTTTCCTTGAAGGTTCGCTTCAATTCAATGCTTTGTGGTATGGAACATTTTATTCGATCCAAGACGGTCGTGTTTTTCGTGTGGTCGTGTCCGGAATTGAAATAAGATTTCTGCTGTTGAGTGAAAGAAATCCTATAAACACTAAATAAATCAAAAAGTGTGTACATCATGGTGATTCTGGAAGGCCAGGCTGGGGACGCAAAGTCCATAACTGGCGAGGAAACCGAAAAAGAAGCGAAGACTGCTGTGCCTTTATCATTAGAAAGTATCCTTTGCATATTTTGTACAGCTGGTGTCTTAGTATGTAAATACAAGTACATATACCTATAGTAGGAACCTTCGTTGGAGTTCCCTCGACAATTCACAACTCAACATAACACAGCCAGCTCATCAGGATCGTAATAGTACGGTATGAATGAGGCACGGCTTTTTTCGCTGATGAAGGCTTTTTTGAAAAAGGCATTAAATATTCTACTTCTTACAGGTCTTGAGATCGACTAGCTCCTTATAATAATAACTGGTCTACTATTTGTATTTAGATATCTGCTGTTGCATAGTAGCTAATATATCAGAATTTTACTTTAAACTAAATAAATTACACCCAACAGTCACATAGACCTGGCCCACACTAGGTATCCCTGTGGTGGGTATCAGAAATTACGATTACCATGATTACCACAACACTCAAAACCAGAAAAAATATTTGTCTTGCAGTGGGAAATTGTGTCTCAGATAGGCACTCGACTGCTATGTCATTGTAAACTAACAGGTGATTGATTCTAGCTTAAGTTCATATTTACTATACACAAGTTGGAATAAGATCTGGTTTTCAGGTGGAACAGAACATAACTGATGATTTTAAGTACAAGGTAAAAAACATAGCTTGGTAGAAACATGTTTATGATATACATGTTGGTATGGTCACCTATACAATACAATACAATAACTTTATTTCAGGCAACAATAGAATAAAAATCAGATGGAAGTTTTCTTATCCTACGGCCCATATAGATATATATACCTTAAAAGACTAACATATAAAAACACAATTAATTGCCATGTAGAAACTGCAACGTGGGACCTATGTATTCTTGACATACCAGAGGCATAGCGCACAAATAAAATATTTCAAGTTTATTTCACAGACCTATAGAACAGATTATTTGCTTTAATCCTTAACTCGTGAACAGTATTTCGGCTAACAAAGGATGCACAGCAGCAGCATGGCTTGCGGCATGCTGACTATCAGCGTTACCGCGGCTTCTGCTCGCGCCGCATCAGGAGACTGCGCAAAGTGCTCAAAATACCCCAGGTTTGTTTAAACCATATTTTAAATAATATTAAACAGTTATAATGGTGAGGCCCATGTCCAGTAGTATACTTCTACAGGATGATGATGATAGTAATGATAAATTTTCATCCTGTTTTTGTCGATGTTGCCACGCATAAGGCCCAGTTAGAAATTTTCTCAAAGGCAAGAATTTTTGTAAACTCTTGCAGGGCGACCGTCGCCACTACCGTCGCCGAGACGTAACGGCCACCCACCTCACTGCCAACAACGCCGAGAACCGCCTCCTGTGCGTCCCTCTGCTGCAAGCGGAGAGGGCGTGGGCCCACGCGATGCAACTGCGCCAGGAAGCCAATACGGAGCCCAGGAAGAAGTTCCATTTGACGTCTCGACTTAAGAAGGCGAATTCGCACTCTCAGACACTTCTGCAGCTTTGTGAGGTAAAAGTTTTTTCAATTTTTTTTTAAGCTTTATTCGGTATTCCTGCCCGGTTCATCTCCATTGAGGCTTCTATTTCGACTCCATCATCGATGTGGGTCTCTTATGACCACTGCCAGCTACACCGGGCTAGGCGGGCGCAGAGGGCGCTACTGCCGAAAAAGGGTGAGTGGGAGTTGGCACCATGGTTTTTACACTCACTTGTGAGCGTGATCCACGCGTTTATGTATAGAATCCGTAACAGTGCCTCTAGCGGACCATTACTGTCACTCATTTTGTCCATACAAAAACACGTATAACGTGCTAGTTTCCACGCACGAGTGCGGGAGAAAACTATTGTGCCACTCACCCCTCACAAACAGGCCCACATCCAACCAAACTATTGAGGATTGACTTCGAGGACCCTCAAAAATAACTGTAACAGCAACTTTATATACTTTAAACGTGTTTCCAACTATGGTAAAAACTATTGTAACTTTTATAACTGAATAAAACATTTGTATTTCGTGTAACAGCAAAGTGGCGCATGCGACGCCCGCACGCAGCTGGAAGCCGGCGCATACGCAGCCTGGCTCAACGGCATCTTATTGGTGGAGCTGCAGCAGTGGCGCGCCGCGGCCGAGAGCCTGCAGCGAGCTCATCTCGTGCTCGACAAACTGTGCGCTGCGCTGCCAGAGGACGAGAGGACTGTGTACAAGCAAAAGGTAACCTTAGCGCCTAGGGAACACAGGCTAGATTTTTTTAAATTCTAATACAACAACCTTGTAATGTTTTTGGTAGCCTGAGTGTATCATGGGTACAGCTAAGTCATCCTTTGTTGGATTATACGATAAAACGCAAAGTTAAATTAAATAAAGATTTTTATCTCTAACTATCTCTTTGCATAAATTAACAAACAGACGATTCAAACTTCAATATTCATTGAAATATCTTCCTTTTTGTGAAAAAGGATCATCGAAAAATGTTAAGTATAGCTGCTCGACCTGAGTTTGCCTCTAGTAGATACGTAGCTTTAGGCACGAAGCCGTGTTTGTCGCCTGATTCTTCTAGGCTTGCTCGCGAGGCACAGGCTTAACTTCACCTAGATTCTAAAACGTTTCAAAGTGATCCTAGTTATTTAATTGAAGTAATCACCTTTTGACTTTGCGAAATGCGTTAGCGTTTATAAAGGAGTTGTGTTTTGTAGATTGAGGAGTTGAAGCCGAGCTTGCGTTACTGCGCGTACAACATCGGCGATGCGTCAGCGGCCGGAGACCTGGTCGCCATGCGCGGGCACGGCCTCATCGACAACCTGGACTCTCTTATGGCGCAGGCCAAGTAACTTCCTAATTGAACATCTTAACCTAATATTAGTGTAGTGTATGCCTTTCGCCACACTGGTTGCCTATAGGGCAACTCCCCGTTGTTGCACACAACACAATCTCACATTTTGCAGTTAGTATTCCATAGTCTGTGGGGGAGGCCATGTTCAGCAGTGGACGTCGTACGGCTGAAATGATGATGATGATTCCATATGCGAGAGCTTGTAAGCTTTTAAAAATACCGATGACATGAGCGATGAATTATAAATGCAGGACAAAAAATGTCTACTAAGTATATCTTTGGTAGGACGCACCAGTTTACTCACGATGTTTTCCTTCACCGTTTGAGAGCGTCATATATTTTACAAAAAGAAGACCCATTACGGCATGACTGGATTCGAACATACACCTTAAAATCAAAAGGCAGGGGTACAAACAACACTATGAACACTAACATGAAGACCTTCAAGAAAAATACAAAAGATTTCTCCAGGTGTTGCAGATTTCGATAGGCAACGGTAACCGCTTACCGTAAGCCTGTTTGCCTCGGTTTAACATAAAAAACTATGTGACAAATGTGTTTTTTTCTAGGGAATCCCGTTCAGGCGTGATGCACGAGGTGGAATGGCGCGGGCGCCGCGTCACCGTGCGCCCGGAGAAGGTGCGCCTGTTCCTCATCGCGCTGCAAGACTTCGACAAATCCGTCGCCAGCGCACAAAGCGTCCAAACCAAGATCGACATCCTCGAAAACATCCTGATGGACTGCAAGGACGCCATATCCGCGCTCAAGGACGAAATCAAGAACGATCCGAAGCTGAAAGCCGCTTCCGAAACCCAGATGTCGGGCATCAACTACCTGCTTGCGTACCTGATGTATCTGCGTCTCGCACGCACTATAGAGAGGAACAACTTGCTCGTCCAGCAGGCGGAGGAGGCGCGCGCGAACAACGCTAACATCGACGGCAAGAAAGTCCGGCCGCACGACTTGACGCGCTTGTACGAAATCATTCTACAAAACTTCACCGAGCTACAGCAGCTGCCGGGCTTCGAAACCGACGCGGCGTACCAGAACGAGATCGAAGTGCAAATGAAGGCGTACCGCGCCTTCCGATGCTATTACATCGCTCAAGTTTTAACCGGATTGCGCCGCTTCAGGGAAGCTCTGGCTATGCTCGAGAGGGCGAGCAACTACGCCAACGAATCCGTAAAGAGCAAACTCGAGGATAAGCAGCTATTGGAAAAACTCCAGGTCCTGAAGAAGGATATCGAAAGCTGCAAGTTTGAGGTCCACGCGGACTCAGTTCTGGAAGATGACGAGGATGATGAGAGCAGCTTTAAGGAACGAAAGCACAAAGACAAGAAGCCGCTAGTCGAACGGCTGGATGAGTACCGCGAGGATAGCCAGGTCCTCACCAAAAACCCGAATATTTTCAAAATGCCGCCTCCGATGGAGGCTATTCCGTGCAAGCCGCTGTTCTTCGACTTGGCCTGCAATTTCATTGAGTTCCCAAACCTTGATGATAAGACAGGAGCCGCTGATAGCAAGAAACAAGGCGCGGGACTCACTGGCCTCGTCAAGGGCTTCCTGGGATGGGGTGGCGGTGCCAAGTAAAGCATTTTATTCAATAAAACTGCAAATATTTATGGTTATATGGTTCAAATACACAAATATATCTGTATGAATTTATTGAATGTGTTTTAATAACTCAACTTTCTGTAAAGTACTGTCAGCAATTTCGCTGCGCTATACCACTTTTAGGAACAATGTTACTTATCCTAAATGCGAAAGTAGGTAATTTGTCTCTGAACAGATTATGATGAAATTTGGTATGGGATAGAGATAGCCCATGCCCTAAGAAAGGACAGGCTTCTTTTTATTATCTCTGCCTTTATTATATTAACCTAGAAACACCGAAAGTACTATGCCCCAAGCTAAGATCAAGTTAAGTGTAACGCTTGTTTGCGAAAGTAGCCTCTAAAGGCGCACTTTAATCCTTTCACTACACTGATTCTTTCACCAACGATCATAGGCCCTTCTCAGGGCCACCAAACCTCAACCTGGTCATTGACACAATACATGATGACCACGAAAGAAAACGCTATCGTGATATGTTTGTGGTCAGCCCGAGCACAAATAAATCACGATAGAGTTACTTTCACTAAAATATCTTTATTAATAATAAAAATAAATGTACCCTTGTGTAATTATGTCATACAAAATGTATTTATTTAAAACAAGTTTAGCGTTATTAACAGAGAATATTTTACACAAACCAAAGTATCCTTTAATCAGTTTGAAAGTACAAAAATAAAATAAATTTTAAACAAAAAATATTTTGACATAGCGTAACAATAATAATATTACAAATCACATTCAACTTGTTAATTGCGATACTGTGAATCAGAGGGCTTTGTCCCAAAGTGAATGGATAAATAAATAGTCAATGTACACTTATTATTACAGGCACCTACGATTGATAACATCTGGGATGATTACCATAAACATTTAGAAAATATATCTTTCTATTGCTTGTTAGAGACAGGCTTTATTTACATTCAGGCTACATATTTGTTTTTTTATTTGAAATACTATACTGAATATTGAAACTAGCTCTACAAAATTACAGAAAAGATACAACTTATCTTGGGAAATTTACATTTAGACATCAATAATTTAATTACATACTGTTTATACATCAAAATGAGAAAGCAAGTCTCACCATCAAAGCAAATGAAATATGATTTGGTACACCAAAACATGATCTTAGATCGTAGTTTTTTTTACCTTTTTTTATTTTTACAGACATACTTAGATGTTGTTCTAAGGGCCGTATTCTGAATGCGCGTTATAGTGAGAGCGCTGGCATCAGATTGTAGGACTCATGTAGTAGAAATATAGCCTTGTCAAATATTCAGAATACGGCATTTTTCATGTGACTCATAAGCGCTTAACTTTGGAGATATTAACATTACGAACACAGAGCAAATGAGGAGCAGTATCACAATTAAAAGTTTGCAAATAGCTAGCGTGGTGCCAGGGGCGGCCAGTGAGCTGTATCATGAGCGATACGGTCGTTCGGAGCAACCACCTGCCCACAAGTGGGACATATTTCCAAGTCCAAGTTTCTACCGACCACCAATTCCTGCTGCTTCGCGATATCAGGTAATAGGGCTACCAGATCGGAGAACACAGAGTCTAGCTGCGAGCCCATAGCGTTCTTGCAGTGTTCGTAAAACTCCTGAGCGCTGATGATGCTATCGCGGAAAGCTCGCGACGCTACTTTGAAGTTTTCCACCGCGGCTGCACCTCCCAAAGCAATAGCAAACTTCTTCACCAGCGAACGGTTTCTAGCCTCGAAATCAGGAGGCGGTATGTAAGTATGCACCGGAGCAGGGAACGTCTGTCCCGATGAGTTTGTAAACGTCATTCCGTCGCAGGCAGGCCGCGGCTTAAAACCCGGCGGAGCGTTATTGACGTTGCCGTTCGGAATTTTTTTATTCTCTCTCGGATACTCGATCCTTGCGCTTTGTGGCGGCTGATTCTTAGCTTTGGGATTGAGAGAGGGGAACTCCTTAGAAGCGAGTGAGAAATCGCCGTTGCCTGTGTTTCTGTTCTTCTCCGGGGCGACTGTAGCCGGAACGGTGTCGATCGTTTTAATCTTTCGATCGACGACTTCATTGTTGTTGTTTAGATTCGCCTCGGTGAGTGACGGATCGCGCGCATATTTCTTGTCAAGCCCGTTCACTTGCACCAAAGGAGCCGTCGGTTCCGCAATTATGTTTTCCTTTTTGCTGTTGTTTTTCTTCTTATCCTTCTTTGTCTTCGTTTCCGTCACCGCAAATGGGTTGGGAGCGGTTTTGATCGGTTGAGCGAATGGGCTTTTGATGGGTTGCGGGGTAGGCTGTTTCTTCGGCTTGGTTTTATTGACGGGTAGTCCTGGGAAGTCAGCGACTTGGTTGAACGCCGGTTCCCGCGGCGGCGGCGATTCTGTTTTGATCACCTTTTGTTTCTCCTTGGACTTGGATACGGTGATCCATTGGGGCGGGTTGGATGGAGCGGAGGTGGATGTCAGCGCTGGGAAGGCTTCGGAAGAGGCAGTTTGAGGCTTCTTGCGCTGAGCCGGCGCTTGGTTGCCTTTCATAGCTTGCATTTCTTCCTTGTTTATCATCGCGACCTGTGAACCAAACAGAAACATTGAAGTTTGTATTTATTCGTGTTTGTTGCCTAATTCTTCTAGGCTTGGTAGCGAGGAACAGGCGTAGCTTCACCTATTTTATAAGACGTTTAAAAGTGATCCTAGTGATTTACGCATTTCAATAAAATCACTAGGATCAAAAATCAAAGTCATAGGCGTTTATTTCAAGCCTAGAAGAATCAGGCAACAAACAGGGCATGGTGCCTATATTTTTTTCGATGATTATAATCGGTGCCTATAATTTTTATTTATTTATTAAAGTAATCTAGGATTCACAGTTTTCTTATCGTTTTTTTATAGGCTACATATATGTCGTACTTGAACCAATTTGAATCCACATTTTGTATTCCACTCGCTTATAAGTAACATAGTGCGATATGCTACCTAGGTTAACTATATTATTTTTCACAAAATTATTTTGCTTTTGACTTTGAATTTGATACCTTAGGTGGCTGCGTGGTCCGAGCGCCCAGGCTCGGGTGGTCGTCTTTAGAATGCGCCAGCGAAGGGTACTCATCATCCATGGGGGAGTAGTCGTCGTCGCTGGGCGGCCGGCGCGGCGGCACGGAGCGGTGCGCGCTCGTCTGCGTCAGCCGGAAGTTGCTGGCGCTGGCCGGCTGGCTGTGCAGCACTGATACTGGCCTAGCTGTGAAAGGAGTTTCCATAGATAACATTTTTTTTAAGTTTTCCGTATCTGGATGGCTATGGCATCTAGGCCTTACCACCAAGTCTTACGTTTAATTTTCGTTTTCTTTACAAACTTTCTTCTTCATTTTACTTCTTATTTATGGTCAAGTCACCGTCAAGTTAAGTTTTAGTAAGATATGATGGTGGTTTTTTTACTAAAACCTCGAGGGACCTCTTGGCTCCAACTCGAAAAATGACTATACACACATTCATTCTATTTCACTTCACTTGTGCGGTTTACTCAAACAATATTACGCAAAACACCACCATAATTACACAATATTATTCAATTTAACACTAGTTTTGTAAAATAAATTGAGAGCACAACATCAAGCCGTTCGCAAGTTCCCGCCAAAAAGTCTTCAATAGATTACTGCCAAGTAATGTTGAACTACCATCACTACTACTCATCATTACTACCTACTTAAAGAAGGTACATATACCTACATACCTAACAGTAGGGAGGTATGTAGAAATTACTTACTAAACCTAAAAATACATGTCTGTGATTATAGGTACTTACAGTTCCTAAGCACGGTGGCGGCAACCGAGGGTGCCGGGGCGGTCCGGGATTGCTGCGGGGGGCGGGACGGGCCGGGCGCGGCCGCTCCGCCAAGTGTCGGGAAATTCTTATCGTTACGCGTCAGCTGGTCACCACCTGAAAATACCACAATCAGATTTATAAAATTATCTAACAATGGCTGATCTAGTGATTCCTTGACCCCCATCCTACTATTATTATCCTAATATTATTATAAAAAGTTTGTAAGGACGTTTGGATGTTTGTGGTCCAATCACGCCGTAACGGCTCAACCGATTTCGATGAAACTTGGAATTGATAGCGTTCTTTACCTAGAACAGCATATAGACTACTTTTTATAGGTGTAGGTACCAGGTTTAGGCACAAGCTAGTTTCTATAACAAATTTTATAACTAACAAATTATGGATTATTTTGTTGTCCATTTTTTTATAAGGTCGTTTGTATAATCAGTTTGTTAAGAGATATTATACTTTAAGTTCTAGGATTTTTAGGGATCCATACCACAGAATGGCAAATTGGAATCCGGAAATTATAGAACACTTTTTACTCTATCTTTTCCTTTTACTCGGTTTGAGGCGTGATAAGTAAAGTTACCACACTATGACTCCGCCTACTTCCCACCCGTCGAGTGTGTGGCAGGCCTATAAGATTCCCTCGCTACTTCCAACGCCACGCCACTCGTCGAGTTTGTGGCTGTGGGGCAGGCCTTTCTTCAGCAGGAGACGTCCTATAGCTGGCATGATGAAGTACCTTTGTATCAGCAGTGGACGTCCCATGGCTGGCATGATACAGTACTTTTAAAGGAAGTCCCTTTTTTAAAGGAGCCACCGACGAGCACTCAGGGCGCGGCGGGCGCGGTGGACAGCCGAGGGAACAGCTCCTTTGCCACTTGTCGAGTGTGCGGCAGAGGGGTATGGGGCAGGGCTTTCAGCAGGGTACGTCCTATAGCTGGCATGATGAAGCACCTTTGTAAACCTTAGAGGAGCCACCGACGAGCAGACTAGGCGCAGTGGACAGCCGCGGGAACAGCTCCTCTGCCACTCGTCGAGTGTGTGGCAGAGGGGTATGGGGGAGGGCTTTCAGCAGGGTACGTCCTATAGCTGGCATGATGAAGTACCTTTGTAAACCTTAAAGGAGCCACCGACGAGCAGACTAGGCGCAGTGGACAGCCGCGGGAACAGCTCCTCTGCCACTCGTCGAGTGTGTGGCAGAGTGGTATGGGGCAGGGCTTTTAGCAATGGACGTCCTATAGCTGGCATGATGAAGTACCTTTGTAAACCTTAGAGGAGCCACCGACGAGCAGACTGGGCGCAGTGGACAGCCGCGGGAACAGCTCCTCTGCCACTCGTCGAGTGTGTGGCAGAGTGGTATGGGGCAGGGCTTTTAGCAATGGACGTCCTATAGCTGGCATGATGAAGTACCTTTGTAAACCTTAGAGGAGCCACCGACGAGCAGACTGGGCGCAGTGGACAGCCGCGGGAACAGCTCCTCTGCCACTCGTCGAGTGTGTGGCAGAGGGGTATGGGGCAGGGCTTTCGGCAGGGTACATCCTATAGCTGGCATGATGAAGTACCTTTGTAAACCTTAGAGGAGCCACCGACGAGCAGACTGGGCGCGGCGGGCGCGGTGGACAGCCGCGGGAACAGCTCCTCGCTGCGGGTGTCGATGCGCGGCGGCGGCGGCGTCGGCGGCGGACTCGGCGGCCGCTCCTGACGCTCGCGGTGATCGCGCTCTCTGTAACACACGTAAAGTTATACAAGATGGTCATCATTATCATTTTTTGATCAGACCTATGAATAGAACAGAATAATTTTCTCACAAAACCTACACATTACACACAGACAAATGCTACTAATATTATAAATGCGAAAGTTTGTGGTTCAATAACGTCCAAACGGCCGAACGGATTTGGGTGAAATTTGGTACAGAGATAGATTATAATCTGGAATAGCATATAGGCCACTTTTTATGTTGGTAACACGCGAGCGAAGCCGCGGGCGGAAGCTAGTATAAAATGCGTAAGTTGTGTAACAAAATTGGCTCTGCCTCATCATAAGTTGGTTGACAAGCAGGCTAGCAATCAACGCTAGAACATATTAAAGATTTAAAAAAATAAAAACTATGAATACAAAATAAAATATATACGCACGAATTGAAATAAGGACAGACTATTTTAACAAAGGTAAGTAAATTTAGAAAAGAAAAGAGAAATATGACCTTCGGCATCGGTGAAAGAATCAGTGTAGTAAAAGGATTAAAGTTCGACTCTTAGAGACTCCTTTCACATGCCACATGTCTTCGAATACTAGGTTCTAGGACAAGCCGGTTTCCTTGATGTTTCCCTTCACCGTTTGAGAGATCGTAAAACGCACATTATTCCGATTACAAAAACCATTGGTGCAGGACCTGCGTATGTATTTATTCTAGCAGATAAACGATTGTATTTAATTTTTTATTTGAAATAAAAGCGTAAGAGTTACCTGGGTGTCCTCTGTGCGACAGGATGCGGCGTGATGTTGAACTGGAGTTCTAAAGTGCGCGCTTGCCGCGCCGCGCCCCGGTTCATACCGCGACCGTGCACCGTCGCTTTGTGAGCTGGAAATAAACACAATAGTGAGCCATCTTATTTTCTAAGCTTTAAATGAGTTTAAAGCTTATAAAAAAACAAATAGTGACCAAATCGGTGACGTTTTGGAAAAAGGCCAGGTCAGGAGTACTCTAAACAGTCTAAACCGACGAGCATGTAATGATGAGGAATGTGATGAGAGTGATTGAAGCAAAAGAGTATGTGGAAAGCCGTGGTCTCTGCTTACCCCTCTGGAAAATAGGCGTGATTTTATGTATGTAAAAAGAATAGGCTCAAAACTTTGATCCCCAACATGGTAGACACCCACCAAGATCTCCAGACGATCAGATCCTTCAAGATGTCTAAGGGGGGTGATGTTTGCATGGGTAATCCAGTAAAATCCAGTTGATCTGATAAAATATGCATGAAAAATATATACACACCGGCACAATTAGCGGAACAGAAAAAAAAGTGAGACTATGAGATAATAACGCATATATTAGACGAAAATGTAATTAGACACAAAATAACAAATTGATTAACATCTTTTAACAACGACTTTGAAAAGTCTTCGTTATTTTTTATTGCAAAAAAAGGAATTTGAAATAAGTGAAATTTTTAGATGATTATGAACCATCACAAAAAAAGTAAGCATTAAATGATTTAACAATAAAATTAAAGCAAAATAAATAACGAGTGTTTCCCCCTCTTGCTCTGATTGCGGTTTCCATTCGTCTGGGCATGCTACAGATTATGTTATCGATGATTTCTTGAGGCAACCGCTCCCACTCCTCAAGTAATGCGTTTCCAAGTTCATTCAGATTGTTGGGGGGTGGCATTCTGGATTTAACCCTTCTTTTTAGCAAGTCCCAGACATGCTCTATCGGATTCATATCGGGGGAATTTGCTGGCCACTGCATCACCGGTATACCTACGTGGCTCAGATATGCCTGTACCGATTGTGCACTATGAGCACGAGCATTATCTTGCATTAGAATAAAGTCGTCAAAAAAAAAAGGTGCAAATGGTACAATATGTTCTTCTAAAATGTCTCTGATGTATCGATCTGCTGTCATGGTCCCTCCTGTGACTATCACTAACTCCGTGCGAGCTCCAAAACATATCCCTCCTCAAACCATAATCGAGCCGCCACCATTAGCCAATGTGTGTTCAAAATTAGACTGTATGTGGCGTTCTCCTTTGCGTCTCCATATTCGCTGTCTCCCATCAATCTGTTTTAAAAGAATTCTGCACTCATCAGTAAAGAGAACCTGCTGCCATTCGTTCAAATCCCAATGACGATGTTCTCGCGCATAGCTTAATCGGTTTACGCGGTGACGTCTCTCAAGTTTTGGGCCTTTGGCAGGTATATACGACCCTAAACCAACTTCTTCAAATCTCCTGCGAACTGTACGCTCACTTACTCGTACTCCTCGAACGTCTTCCAGTTCATTTCGAGCTTGTACAGCCGTTAATCGCGTATTCCTACGAACTCCAAGTTGTAAAAAACTGTCATCTCGCCTCGATGTACATCTTTTTCTACCTTGACCCCTCCTCCTCACAAGAGAATTAGACGATCTGTACCGCTGGATGCTGCGATGAATCGTTGATACTGGTCGACGAAGCCTTGAGGCAATCGATCTGTAGGTATGGCCATTTCTTCTCATTTCATCAGCCCTAATGATTTCCAGTGATGTTAAGTCAGGCATAATAAAGAGCTTTTAATAAACAAAATTGCCTATAGAATAACAAATTTATAAAAAACCATTAAGTGCAATTTTTCAAAAAAAATACAATTACGTAGTTATTACTTGAACAAGTTGACAAAACGTATTGTTCGGGAAAATAAAACAAATGAATGAAAAAAGTGTATGTCATCTAATTTTCTATTTTCAAATTTGACAATAAATTAAAAAAATATTATAACTGGCCAGTTCCTCAAGTAAAAGATTTTAAAATCCTGCTTTTTTTTGTGTTCCGCTAATTGTGCCGGTGTGTATATTTTCTAATAAGAAACTTATTATTACAATTGATAATTTGTGCATGTCGCTTTGCTTGAAGAGCTGTATAGTGTGTTCTAGCCGTTAATCACATGAGCAGCTTGCTTCGCTCGCCAGTGATGATTGCAAATACACATGCGTTTGGCTAAATAGGAGGGATTTTCTAATTTACTTTGGGACTTATCACAGGTTACCTTTGAGATCAATCTCGCTTCTAAACACAGCCGTGAGATGTTGTCCCGCGCACTCCCCCTCCTCGCACAGGTAATGATCCGTGCGGAAGTGGTGCGCCAAGGCAGAGTGTGACGCATAGTACAAATTCCTCCCATCTGCGTCACACAAGTGGCAGTAGAGGTGCTCTTTGCGAAGATGGCGATACAACTCGTCGGCGTCCATGAAGCGTTCCTCGCAAAACTCGCATAGCGGGTGGCCCCTAGGGATATACTATCGAGGGTGATTATCGGACTAAAACAAATTGCTGTGTTGAGACAACAGTAATGTTTGTATAACTATTGTAATAGGAAATCTCCAGGCGCTGAAATCTAAGGGTGGTAATCAGACGCAAGTGTAAACATAAACTTTGGTACATGCTCACATTTTGCAGTACTTGGCATTCCATACATAACAGGTTGCAAGCCTATGGCCTCTTATAAAACTGCAATGGTGTAGCGGGCGAGTGCCCGTCTGAGACGCAAGGGGTGCGGGTTCGATTCCCGCTGCGGGACAAATGTGCATGATCTGCTAATATTTGTCCCGGTTCTGGGTGTTGTGATAACAATGTACTTATACTTATAGTTACTGATACCCACGACATAGGGATTCCTATGGGTTTTCATACTAGGATTCCCTGTCATGGGTATCAGGAAAATATTATCAAAACATTGCCTACCTATGTGATGTGTCATCCAAGTCTCCTTTTCGTCTGTGATGGGCCAATTCTTGACGAGTGTAGCATCTCCGTTCACTGGTAAAGATCTGATAAGAAAATTATACTTATAATAAAACAGTTTAGATTTCAATTAGAATATTCAATTTGGTTTTGGCCTAATTAGGTCGATCATTCCTGTTCCTTTTGGGTAGTCAGCTGTTCCTTTTTGGGTTTTTCCTAAACCATCAAAGTATTGAGAAGCAAACAAAACAAAAAAAAATTGCCTGAGCCATTTTTGAGATTTTGCAAGACTAACGCATGGCAATTGATTTTTATATTTATTTAGATGTCCATCCATTCTAGGCTGCAATTAAGATAATGCTTAAATATACAATGCAGTAAGGTAATAATTATATCTTGAATGAAAAATTCTCATAGGGAAGGTTTTAAACAATTTCTTAGAAAAAAAAACTAAGCAATTATTCAAAACTATTTACTAATATTCTATAATTGTTTTAAGTACCTAGATTAATTTGTAAAGAAAAGTTATTATCAATTGCTACAAACTGACAGCAATAAAATGTATTGATTAAGAACAATTTGTATGTACATATACATAGATATGCCTGTTCGAGTTAAAATCGAACACGCAGCAAATGTGCATTTTTGCTGCGATTGCAACTATGCACATTCGCTCGCGGTTCCAAAATCCAACCAGTTCGCGTTCGACCGTTTCCGAGACATCGCGGGCTCAAAAACCATTTACCATTACCATTACCATTTACCATTTAGTTACCTAATAATACGTTGTGTTAAGTGATTTTCATTATAACCTTTTTGCACGTAAATTCAGTTCTTTTCTTTTACCATAACCAATACAATTAAAAGGAGCCTACAAACCACGGTGACCACACTGCCGAAGTAGGCCTACCTTTTTACATGGTCCTTCGACACCAAACAGAACCAGTGCCTAAACCAAGTGATACAGTGCCACGAAACCAAGGATTGCAGTGTTTTACACAGGATCCTACAGCGGCGACTATCGTGTGGAGAATACAAGGTCAGAGCGAGCCATTTATTACTTTTGCATACCAATTGATTTTTATATCAGGAAACCAAAAAAGTCATTATGGACGCCGATACTCTATTCATTAACCAGACAGAGATCTACGAAGCTTTGACCAAGTTTCTAACCAATATCAAGAAAGATGGTTCGGAGAGAAAAACCATCGATATTTATAAGCGGAAGGCTGATATGTTGGAAGCTTATTGGACAGAATACCAAAATAATCATAGCAAGTTGTGTGAGATTGCGTCTTCTAATCATGTCTACTTTGAGAAAGGTTGTTTTGATACAGCCCAACAAGTTTACATGCATACTAGAGGGTTGATAGAAAGAACCATTGACCAGATAGGTAAACAGCAGCTGTTAGGTGTAAGCCCCCACAGACCAGAAGTAGAGGCATCGCCACAACCATCGCAGAGTGTATTTGCGAAGCAGTTAAGCTTGAGCCGAGGTCAACCAGAGGTAAGCCCCCGCAGACCAGATGTGGAGGCGCCTAAACCACCACCAAGTATTAGAACCAAGCAGCATAGCGTTAGCCAACGTGAACCAGAAATTGAGGTAGCGCCGCCGCGACAAGGTACATCATCTCGTTACGAGGAATTCCAGCCACGAGAGGTCTCTTTTTCGTCATCGGGAGGAACCAGGCTGGGATGCTTGATGAAAAAGCAGATAACCAACTTCAAAGCGCTTGAAAGAACTGTTAGTAGAATAGATGCCGATAAATTTGAGAACAAGTGGCAGTTCGAAAACGCTCTAAAATCACTCGACAGCCGATGGGGAGATATCGATAAACTCCATTGGGAGATCGAAGGTGAAAATGGAGACTATGATAGCGTTTACCAAGAAGAATTCTGCAGATATGAGGACATATACTGTGAGCTGACTAATAGCATGCACACTAAGATGTGTGCAGTGAAGCACCGAGAGCAGTCAGCTCCTCAGATCAGTATTCCTGTATTTCACGGGACCTATAACCAGTGGGTCTCGTTTAAAGATTTGTTTTGTGAGGCAATAGATAAAAATCCATCAATGTCCGACGCACAAAAAATGCAATTCTTGAAGAGTAAGGTAGCTGGAGAGGCAGAGTGCCTGATTCACCATTTACAGATCAGCTCTGACAACTATCGAGTATGTTGGGACATCCTTAGCCGTCGTTATGGTAACAAGAAGTTGATCTTTACATCCCACATCAACATACTTCTTGGACTTCCCAACATGCAACAACAGTCGCTGGCTATGGTTAAGAAGCTGCACGATGTAGCGAAGGAAACGCTACATGCCATCGAAAACCTGGGCGTGGACATCACCACATGGGATCCGCTCCTAGTGCACCTGCTAGCTCAGAAATTGGATAACGAAACCTTCACAGAGTATGTAAAATCCGTCAAAGAGCCCAGAGAGCTACCCTCTTTACAGGAGTTCCTGGGATACTTGGAGATGAAATTTACAGCTTTGGAAGCATCCTGTCGCAAGCTGGAGTCTGCTAACCAAAAAACCACAACGCCTCAACCATCAAAACCAAATCATTACCAAAACCAGAGGAAAGGTTTCGAGCGAAATAATAATCACCATTCATTTTTAAACAAAGTAAACTCGAAACCTAGTTTGAGTACTTGTCACGTTTCCCGGTCGTTAACCTGTGGAATGTGCAATGCTGAACACGGATTATGGCAATGCCCTGAGTTTCTACAAATGACACATGAGCAAAAATTAATTAAAATTGAGCAATTGGAATATTGTAATAACTGTTTATGTAATCATTTCAAGAAGCCATGTTTATCAAAAAAGCGTTGTCGCAAATGCTTAGGTGTTCACAATACATTGCTTCATGATGCTCTAGAAAACCAAAGTACAAAGATTACTGACAGTGTAGCAACCAAGGAAATAATATCGAGGTCATCTAACGTTTCCTGGGATGATGCGTCGGAGATACTCCTAGCTACCGCCGTAGTCGAGGTTACTGGAGCTGACGGCAGCCGACATGAGATGCGAGCTTTGGTCGATCAGGGGTCACAACTGTCCTTGATCAATGAGAAAGCGGCCCAAGTTTTAGGACTAAAGAGGGCTCAATTCAAAGGCCAAATCTTTGGCGTAGGTGAAAAGGAGAACAACGCTAAGGGTTCGATAGAAATAACGATTCATTCAAGCCATAGTAATTTTTCTCTACATACCAACGTAATCGTCATGAACAACCTAATCAAACAACTGCCAAATAAGTCTTTCGCCAAACCAGTGTCATGGGATCACATTCAGGGAATTAAATTGGCTGATCCGAAGTTCAATATAAGCCGACCAATAGATTTACTCCTCGGAGCCGATGTCTACAGCAAGATTATGTTAGGAGGCATTTTACGAGGTAGTAAGGATGACCAACCATTAGCCCAACAGACGCAGTTAGGATGGCTGCTCTGTGGGTCAACTAAACCACACTACCATTGTAACGTCGTTCTCAACCACACCGATGATTTATTGGAACTTTCTGAGAACGAGGTCATTAACCAAAATATTGGTACGTCCAAAGAAGACCATAAGTGCCTGCAGAGTTTTCAGACAGAAACCACAAAGAGGCTTAAAAGTGGAAGGTGTGAAGTCCGTCCTCCCCTAAAGCCGGATGTAAAAACTAATCTGGGTGCTACCAAACCGCAAGCTCTCGCTCAATTTGGAAATTTGGAGAGAAAGCTAGAAAACAGCAAGGGATCGAAAAATGAATACCATAACTTCCTGAGCGACAACATCAATCTGACCAACATGAAACCATCAATTATTAACCAAACGCCCGAGTGCTACTCACCAAACCATGCATTTACTCGGGCTGAACCAACACCTACCAAACAGAGGGTTGTTTTCAATGCCTCAACCAAGTCATCGTCAGGATACAGTGTGAACGATATAAGTTGCTTATCAAACCATCAGATGGACGTGTACTGCTGGAATGATTCAACGGCGGCGGTACCAGGGTGCGTTACAGACAATCCAGCCCGCTGCAAACCATTTGAATCAAATCGGGCAACGCTTATCACCAAAATAATACCAGTAAACCATTGGCTATGCGTTGAAACCACCGAATATCCAGCCGATTGTGCAAGAAATGGGTTAACTGCCAAGCAGCTCAAAAGCCATAGCCCATGGTGGCAGGGGCCTCCATGGCTAGAATCGTTTACAAGTCAAGACGACCAAACCAGTTACGAAACCACCCTAGAAAAAAGGACCTCGTATTTAAAGCAAACGATTGCAGTAATCCAAACAAGGCAGACTTACGCAAACATGATTGAAATAATAATTAATTTTTTCAATAAATTTAGCATAATTACAAAATTAATTCGCGTCGTCGCTTGGATACTAACAATACCAGCTTGCAAAAAACAAGTTCACCAACCTTACCTCGAATTGCGCGAACCACGGCAAGCAAAAATGCTGATAATTAAAATAATGCAACGAATAGAATTTGCAAACGAGATAGATTCTATAGATAAGCATGGAAGGGTGCAATCACCGAAAAAAAATCCTAACTTAAATCCCATGAAGGATGAGCAAGGAATATTACGCGCATATGGCCGATTGAAAAACGCCAACATCAGTTTCGAGATGAAGAATGCCATTATTTCACCTCACAACTATCGATTCATAGCATTATTGATTAACCAGGTCCATAAACTAACTTTCCACGGAGGAGTGCGTAGAAGGCAGGATCCCGAAAGACAATACCAGCTCATGGGGGACTCGCCGGAAACCAGAGTGAACTCAGAAAACACCTTCCATTCCTGCGGGGTGGACTACACAGGTTTTGTCAAGGTTAAGGCAAGCAAGGGACGTGAAATTAAAAACCAAAAACCACCAGAAGCAGACAAATCAATACCAATACCAAAAACGAAAGGAACAGTAAGATCCACCATCGCAAGGGTAGCTATGACGCTACTTTGCCTCACAATTATATTCTCTCCAGCTCACAGCCTTCACGAAATAAAACAATTACCAGATAACCAGACGTTATATTTTGACCCCATATCGAAAGTACAGCTTATCCAGGATAAGTGGACTTTAGTCGTGTACTACGATATGGCACCATACTGGAGAGGCATCAATACTTACAACCAGATTTTAAACTATTTAGATAAACTGTGCGGGACTATTGAAAAACGATCGCAATGTAACACGGTCGTTCAACAAGCCCGCCACGATTACCAGGAATTGGATTACTATAATGAACTTTTGTTAGCGCAGCATTTTGATGTCCACGCTAGACGCCGGCGCAATGTAGCGCAGACAGGTAGACGCCGACGGCGGGGCCTCATAAACGGTGTCGGATATCTTGCTAATGAATTGTTTGGAGTGTTAGACTCACGATTTGCTGATCAGTATGTCAAGGACATTGAAACCATTAGCAACAATGAGAAGCATCTATCAAAGTTATGGAAAAACCAGACCTCCATAATTGAAGCGGAGTTTAACATGATGAAGAAAATGGAAACCACCATAGACAAGCATCACAAACAAATAAACAAGAAACTTCTGGACCTTCAAGACAACACCAGCATTCTTCAGCGTGAGATTCAAAACATCTCCTACGTTCAAGACTTCACGCTGTCGGCAATGGCTGGTAACAGTCTTCTACAAGGTCTAAAGCGAATACAAGATACGCTGCTCGACACCATAACTGATATTTACCACGGTCAATTAAGCACGCACTTGCTAACACCAACACAACTTAAACGTGAGTTAAAAACCATACTCGGCCAGATGCCAAGCGAACTCACGCTACCAATAACCAACATAGATACTGATATTCAGTACATGTACCATTTATTGAAAGTCAAAGCTAGAGCCACACAAAAATACATTGTAATTGAAGTCACCTTTCCACTGATCAGTAGGGAAAGTTTCAAGCTCTACAAGCTCACACCCATTCCTCACCAAACGGGCACCAGCATGATCAGATTAGTACCAGTATCCGAGTATGTAGCAGTCAACCTAAAGAAAGACTCTTACTTCTCTATAACCACAACAGAGATAAATGAATGTTTACTCTATGGCACGACGCATCTATGCCAGCTTTCGAAACCAATCCTTACCATAAAAGAGGATGAAAACTTTTGCGAAATAAATAGATCAACCAACAAATGCAAGGTAGTCAAATCCACCTGCTCCAATATATGGGTCGACCTTCATTTGACGTCTCAGCATTTATACTTTTGCTGCGATATGTACACAATAAAAGTCATATGTGGAGATCGTGTTACGATTCATCAGCTGAGTCGAAGCGGGGTTATTGGCATAAGCCAAGATTGCATAATCAAAGGCAACGACTTCACATTATATTCGATCCGTCACCAGTCCAACCAGCTCAACATATCGCCAACAATATACATGCCTGAACTCGACCAGCTAAATCACATTGTCAACATAAAAATACCAGACGAAATAACAGATGATGCAAACCTGAACATATCCATGACCAGTTTGGGAAAGGCCATCGAGAAGCTAAAGAACAGTGATGCCGAAGTGGATGAGTTATCGTCTCATAACATTCACCACTACGCTCTCGGCTACATAACTTTAGCGGGAGCATTGTGCACAGCAGCAGTCTGCATGTGGAAGAGCGGCAGATGCCACCTTCGCCGGGAACCTGCTCCTGGGCACCGCGGCGAGGAGCGCTGCCGACAGAGGTCTGCAGCGCCCTCGCCGGCTCCGAGACCTCGGCGTCGAAGCGGAAGCCCCTACCGACAAGAGGCGGTCGGGGCTCTCGCGCCGCCGGGGCCCACCAGTGTTAAAAGTGAAGTGCTCAGTGCAAGTGAACTAAACAAACAAAGTGAAATCGCTTTTCGGCTCCACAGTTATGCCAAACGTTGGCCTAGTGCGAACTACAGTGCGGTTAAACGAGGCAAGATGGACACGAACAGGGGGCGTACGGATAACGGTTTTCCGATTGAAGTTTAATGTTTTATAAGTTTTATATACAACCACTGTGCTTTTATTATTCGCTTTTTACTTATTACTTTTATAAGATATTATTATTAATCATTACTTAACATGAGCTTGAAATGTTTTGCTAGAAATTATAATTGATGTTAAGATGCTTTACAACCATCATGCACCAGATATGTACTTTCATCTCACATTTCATCTTGTTCTCGGGAATATGTTCGAGTTAAAATCGAACACGCAGCAAATGTGCATTTTTGCTGCGATTGCAACTATGCACATTCGCTCGCGGTTCCAAAATCCAACCAGTTCGCGTTCGACCGTTTCCGAGACATCGCGGGCTCAAAAACCATTTACCATTACCATTACCATTTACCATTTAGTTACCTAATAATACGTTGTGTTAAGTGATTTTCATTATAACCTTTTTGCACGTAAATTCAGTTCTTTTCTTTTACCATAACCAATACAATTAAAAGGAGCCTACAAACCACGGTGACCACACTGCCGAAGTAGGCCTACCTTTTTACAATGCCTTTGTACATACTATTCTTTTTATTTGCTGTAATCTGTGTTTTCTTGTGTACAATAAAGAATACAGAATAGATAAACATGAACTATACCCATGTATCAATATCTGCAAAGTTCAATTATATCATCTTTATAAATAGCATGAACATATAGGAATATAAATTACATAAGTCTTGGAGCGCCGTAATTTGAAAATAGCGTAAATATTATTTCCTTGTATTCTAGCATGCTTATTACTGACAGTAAGTAATTTAGAAAAATGTAAATAAGTGTTAATGAATCAGGGCTACAAAAATATGAGTTAGGTAATTTGCAATGAGAAAGAGTAGACTGTAACATAATTATATTGACAGGCCTCATAGCTCAGTTGGTAGTAACTCTGCCTTCTGTGCTAGAGGTCGCGGGTTCGATACCCGCACTGGTCAAACATTTGTGACTAACACAGATGTTTGTTCTGTTTGTCTGGGTGTAAAATATATATCTATTATGTATTATGTATAACTGTCTCTTGTACCCATAGTACAGGCAATGCCTAGTTTGGGATCAGTTGACCTTGTGTGATATGTCCGGAATTCAATTAAATATAATTAATATCAAATTAAATATTTTTATTTATTTATTTATAGAGGATGGATGCAATAAAATTGATTAAGGCATAGACACCAGCTGCTAGTATTTAATTTTTATGAAAAACTAGTTGCTACCACCACTTTACTTCACCACCGCTTTACTTGTGTGGTACCCAGATAAGAAGTAGAATGTGTCCTTTCTAAGGGTTTATACTAATTCCAAATGTCATGAAAATCAGTTCAACTGTTTTGTCATGAAAAGTAAGAAACAGAGAGATAGTTTCTTTTGCATTTATAATAAGTAATTTAAGTGGACTTACCCTGAGATGTTTTACACATAAATCACAGTAATGTCTCTCGTGGACTTTTCTCATGTGGTCACTAAGAGTTGTAAAGTTACGGAACGGTGCTGTTTTATCACAGATATTACAACGGTTTTCCAGAAGATGCTCATAGGCATGTTTGATCTCATCGCTACTGAACCCAATCTTGAATTGTCTCTCGAACTGCCTGTCAGTGAACACCCTGTTGCGAAGATCCTTATAGGGCAGGACCGACTCCGTAAAGACCACCTAAAAATACAATTGACTTGTTGAATATACAAATGTGATACTTAGGTAGTAACTTGGTCAACAAAATAATAGATTAAAAAATGATGGGAATTCTCTGTAAACTTCCTATGATTGTATGTTCAGATACAATATTACACTGTTTAATGTGTACAAGTGATGAATATGCCAGTATTAGATAATATTGCACAACAGAAAGAGTCGCCTGTTTTGAATAGCTCTCATAAGTTGTATGAAATTATAACGCAAAACATACCCTGGCAAGGTCTTGGCGACATATAGGACACTCATTTTGCAGGCACAACACCCGCATGCGAGTAGAACACTCAAAACATACGGGATGGTCACATTCACCAATCGAATAGAAGACAACGTTCTTGAAACACACCACGCAAGTGTTTTCGCTCGTGTGGTCGGTCATAATTGACGGTTGGCACAGGGCTTCTGGAAATTAAATTCATTACGTTAAGCTTTATGCTAATACGTGGAAGTTTAGGAGATGATGATATATACGGCACCTGCTGAGAAAAGGAAAGGACGAAAATTTCGCAGACAGAGATGGATCGGATTGGGAAATGATGGGATGGATGGATGGGTTTTTTGACAGCAAATTAGCAATGCTTTGACAACTGACATGACAACTGGTTGGTGTTGCCAGTTTCGAAATAATACGGTATTATGAAAGTGTGTGTCAGGGTTTATTACTGTTTGATTCGATTTTGCAAATGAGAACAGACTGTTTTTAAAACGATTGAAATCAGAACTCTATTTTATCTAATTTGTCTATGTTTTTTTTTGATTTCGTTAGCGACGGTTGGTTTGTGTTTGAAAAGTGGGATTTTGTATTGTTTTGAAAAAAGTAAACGAAAGCAAAGCAAACGCTTTCTTTGAGTGTGATACCCTATGATCATATCCTAATTGTGTGTAATGAAATGTCGTGATTTGGGAGTACAGTAACTAAAAATGTATTTTCAGGTATGTTCTTAGAAAATAACGACTTGCGTGTGTTACTCTGCTGGTCATGAAGTGTGTATGTAAACTAAAGTATAACTTTCGAAACTACAGATCGAGAATACTCCTGAGCATGTCAGAAGAGCTCGAAGGTCTGATAAGGTTCCCAAAGAGTCTCCAAAAGAAGAATGTCCTCGCCTGATTTTGGCCCCATTCTCCAGGCCACCTCAAGTGGTGTTTGATAACGTTCTGATTGGATCTTCTTGTGAAAGGAACTTGGAACTCTTTAACCCTTCTAAGCAAATACAACAGGTATTATGACCTACTTCTCTAATGTATTTGATTTTGTTATTGATGTATGCAGTGGCATGAGCACGAATCATTCTCGATAGTGTTATGCCATGATCAAATGGCATGCGATAAAGTACTTGATATGTTGTTTAAAATTTGTTTCAAAATAATCCTTACTTTTACTGAACAAACTCTATTGAGTTTGACATTTTGGGATGTGCAATATAGCTCCCGCGAACACTCAGGTTCGTCGGCACGTCGGCAACGCGTGCGTGATGCCTCTGGTATTGCAAGCGTACATAGGCTACGGTAACCACTTACCAACAGGTGGGCCGTATGCTTGATTGCTAACTTAGTTGTTTAAAAAAAAAAAAAGCTTAGCAATAAGTCAAACTCAAAATTAACTCTATTCAGAAGAGGTAAGAATGAGTTTGAAATAAATTTTTATGACAATATATCGCACACGGTTTAAACACAGCATTACTCTTACAATAAGTTAGCAAGTATCAAATATTAACTGGTCAGAATTAAGATTTTCAAGAATCGGCCATGTGCTAGGTATTGTGAATTATTCGTACTTGGGCCATAGACCGTGAAACTTGTTTTACGTACCAACGTCATACCTTGACTTTCAATCTGAGTCGTAGGTTTTAATCCAATGGATTTTTCTATTTGATAAATGTATGCGCACTTATTGCTTTTTGTGTCACTTGTTATTTCTTGATCATCTAGCACTAGGTCAGTGACCAGGTTGAGTATTTATAAAATTTGCTTATTCAGATAACACTTGGAAAGACTTTACCTCCGGGATTGGTGATACAGCTGCCGGGGGAATGGATAGAACTAGAGCCGGAGACATGTTACTGCGTGGCGCTGCAGTGGACTCCGACACAGCCTATGGCTGTGCGGGAAACCATTCGCTTCACAAATGAGAATAGGGGCCGATATGATGTGATTTTAGTCCTGAAGTCTATCATGGTAAAGATAAATTAAGTTAAGCTGAAGTTTTATGTAATATTTTTGATATTCAGATGGCATATAATGAAAAAAGTTGTAGAACAAACTTTATAGCCTTAACTTTATGTGAAGAATAAGCCCCTTTTGGGATAGTGTATATATTACCAATCATACTGATTACTCTATTGTGTAACACCTATCTATCTACCTAATCAACTGGTACCCCCCCACTGTTGGGTAAACGTCTCTTTACCATGACACTACAGCTAGTGGTCTTGTGCCAGCTGGATCCAGTGCTTTCCGCAATGTCATCCAACCATTGGGCATACTTGACAACCACTCAGTAACAGCTTTGGTTCATTCCTGTCCTGCCAGCTCCACTTATGCCTCGCAATCCATATTGTATAGAATAAGTAATCCATATTGTATACCTATTGTCTCAAATGTTTTTTTTTTTTCAGAACATAAAAGGGAAGAATCAATCAAAATTCAAGACCTCCCCAGGTAAAATAAAGAAAAAAGTTGTATCAAAGAAATCTCCAGTCTTTAAAAAGAAAGCTGAATTGATCTTCAATACCACAACTAGGATTCAAAAAACTGTCAGTGTAGTCAAGTCAACTCAACACCAGTTTTACAAAAACTCCAACAAAGAAAATATGTCTAACATCAATGATTATTCCATTGATACTAACACTGATAAATGCCCCTTTGATTCACCAACAAGCAATGATATGAACTTTGATACATCCGCGATTTTTTCTAATATGAGAAAAACAAATGTATTACAAGAAACTTACGACAAATCTTACAATGTAACTCTCAATAATTCGGAGATCCCTCTAAATGTTTTGAAGCCTTCTACCAGACATAACGCATCTGCTATGGATATTTTCGACAATCTAACATTCACACCCCTAAAAACCTTGCCTGCGAAAACAGAGAAATTAGACAAAGGCCCAAAGATAATTATGAGTGTGAACTCAGACAGTGACTTCGATGATAGTTTGGATGTAAAGAACGCCAACAAAGAAAACCAGACGCACTCCATCATCAGCATAACGACATCACAGCCAGCCAACAAGTGGTTGACCGTGAACCACGAATCACATATTGACAATCAATTTGTTGAAACTCCCGTTGTGCAAAACAAGAAACAGCCCAACACGTCATCCCCTAAAGAGTTCAACAGCCCTAACTTTACCATAAACACAGATTTCTCTCGCATCAGCGATCTCTCATTCTTCCCACAAAGGTTTTCAACCGAACGCAAATGCTTCCCTAAAATCAATGAAACTCAAGAATTGATTGACGAGAAATTGAGTTCTGATACCTACACTAAAGATTCTCCAAACACTCCAATGGATCGTAACGTCTATCAGATGACGGAAAGGCCACCTCACTTCTTCACGAGAGAACAGCCTAAGATGTGTCGCCAGTCTTTGTTCAGAGAGTATCATCAACAAATGCAGCAGCAAGCAACCTTTGAGAAAAATTACTTGAACCCATATGACCACAATGTTTGGCAGTCTGAAATACGCGCTGACATAAGAGAAGTTAGATCACCTCCGCGGTCAATAACGCCGCCTCTGCAATCGATCCCTGAGGAAAGCGTCCAGTGTTCCGAAACGCAGATCCTCGACAGAACCGACCAGCAGATGAATACCTTCACGATAAACCGCACATTTGATAAACACGACAGATCGGCAATGAGCACCACTGGTCGACAGACGTGGGCAAAGAAAGCAGTCAGATGCGAGCCCGATCTTTGGAAGATGCCAGTTTCGCTAGCGAGAAAGTCGGTGAAATCCAAGAATTTTGCCAAACCTAAGGAATCTATTGGCTCCAAAATAAACTCCACTTTCGAAAGCTTAAGAACGATTAGCCAGAATCTTACGGTGAATCAGTTCGGTAATGTTTACTCGCAATCGTTTACTGTAGACCCCTTCCTATCTTCTACTTACTTTTACGATGAAGAAGCGGTCGATCAATTCGAAAACGAATTCAAAAGGTGGCTCAACTGCATATTGACTCCCCCCGCTGATCTTGACAGCAACGTTGAACAGAAGATCGATGTCGGAAAAGCCTGGATCGAAAACAGGAACAAGGAGGTTCCACTCGCACCTACCAAGGAATATGTTTCGAACGCTTACCACAACAGCCACAGATTGGAGAGTCTGCGAAAGTCTGCGCGAGCATTACTCATGAGCCCCGAAATAGCCCTAGTCTTTCAGAAATTGAATGCACAGATTGAAAAGAAGCTTATAGCGATCCGAACTGATAGAAATCTCCACTTGGATGTTGGGTTGCAGAAGATGATAATGGAACTGATATTGTCCTACAATCCGCTATGGCTTCGCATTGGCCTCGAAGCTATTTACGGCCTTGTATTGCCTCTGAAATCTAACAACGATATTGAAGGATTGACGACATTCGTAGTCCAGCGAATGTTCAAAAACCCACACCTGAAAAATAAACATTCCAAATCAAACGCGCCAAATATGCTTCTTCCCGCGTATATGGAGGCGATCAAGAAGTTTACTCTTAAAAAGTTCTTCATGCTTGTATTCTTCCTGGATCAAGCTAAGCAAAGGAAACTCATACAGCACGATCCTTGCTTGTTCTGTCGCAACGCAATTTGTAAAGAAAGTAGAGAAATCGTCATTCGTTTCACGAGAGAGGTCATTGCCGGTATCGGCGACATCACCAAACATCTGCGGCCCCTCGGTTACGTAGTGTGCCATAAACAGTCGTATTTAGACGAGTACAAATACGCGGTGCACAATTTAGCGCTGGATATCAAAGACGGTGTCAGATTGACGAAAGTAATGGAGATAATTATGATGAAAAACGGTTTGTTGAACCAACTTCGAACGCCGGCGATTTCGCGTCTGCAGAAGATACATAACGTGCAAGTCGCGATGAACGCGTTAAAAGATGCTAATTTTACTATAGTAGGCGACATTACAGCGGCTGATGTTGCGGATGGCCACAGGGAAAAGACCCTTTCGCTTCTATGGCAATTGATCCACGTGTTCCGCGCTCCGTTATTCGAGAAGGCGGCCAACGTTATACAAACTTGGTGGCGAAAGAAATACGAAGTGATTGTAGAGAAGAGAATGCATGAAGAAAAAGCGCGCCTGAGACTGACCAACGCAGCCAATGTCATTCAACACTGGTGGCGTCATATCCAATACAACCGGCAAGTTGAATGGCAAATGCAACGCGTGACCAACGCAACCATCGTCGTTCAAAAATACTGTCGCATGTGGCTGTGTCGTACACGCTTACGGAGAGTAAAAGCAAGCGTGCTAAAGATTGAGACATGGTACAGATCCATAAAGATGATGAGAGAAGCTAGAATGACTCTCGAGACATTATGGCTGGAGCGACAGGAATTGATGAGAAAGTCTGCTGTAGTCATTCAGAGCTATGTCAGGCGCTGGCTATGCGTGAAACGGTACAACACTACGGTACAGAAAATTGTACACCTTCAGACTTCAATCCGAAGGTTCCTTGTAAGAACACAGTTTTTGCGGCTGAAGCAATCAGTTGTTTATATCCAACAAAAGTACAGGGGTAAGTTACTTATGAAGTCAGAAATGCGGATACTGGCTGAACAAAAACGTAGCATCATTTTAGTACAAAGCTACTTCAGAATGATCAAACAACGCAGAACTTTCTTGAGCATCAAAAAGTCCGTTCATGTCATAGAAAAACGCTACATCGCTCTTCTTAAAATGAGAGAACAACGTGAAAACTACTTAAAACTGAAGAGAAATGTAATAAAGATCCAAGCTTTACGTCGTTGTAAGAAATGCAAGACTGAGTACAAAAGGCAGAGAAGTTTGATTATTAATTTGCAACGTAAATACAGAGCTAATCTAATGATGAAAGCTCAAAGAGCAAAATATTTGCAAATCAGGAATGCTGTCATAATTTTGCAAAAATATACTAAATCATATTTGACGATGAAAAGAATGAAAGAGGCGTACACAACCCAGCGGAAATCAACAGTTTTGATTCAAAGATACTTCCGATCTTACTTGCTCGCAAAGTCCCAAAGAAATAATTATCTTCAACTTCGAATCGCATCAATAGTTTTACAGAAACGTTACAGAAGCTTGCTTTTGATGCGAAGAGAAAGAACTGAATTTTTGAGATTGAAAAACGCTGCCGTTTGTTGCCAAAGACAGTATAGAGCGCAACTGAAAATGCGTAAATGCAAAGAGAGTTACACCACGCTTCGCAAAGCTACTCTATCAATCCAAGAAAAATACAGAGCTCTCATGAAAATGCGCGAACAAAGAAGCAAGTATTTACAACTCAAGTCGTCTTGTATTAGAGTACAAAATGCCTTCCGAGCGCTTGTGCTTGGGAAACGAGAGAGAGCCAACTACTTGAAACACAAAGAAGCAGCAATCAAAGTTCAAAACTGGTTTAGAAACTGCAAGAAAGGAAAAGAAGTGAAAGAACATTTCCAGCAGACGAAACAGGCTTGCGTCACCATCCAGACTTACTACAAAGCCTACATCATTGGAAGAAAACAGAGACAGGAGTACTTACGGATTAGAACTGCTACTATTTGCATTCAGAAATTCTACAGATCGTATACTGAAACTAAGACTATCAGACAACAGTTTATACAGATGAAAACCTCAACGGTTACAATCCAACGATTCTATAAATCTCGATTGGAAATGAAAAAGCAACAGAAAGCGTATTTGCAAATAAAATCAGCAGTATCGTGCATACAAACTTGTTACCGTAGGTACAGAGAGTATCAAATGGTTAGAAAACAATATTTGGAACTGCGCGAGACAACTATTTTCATTCAAAAGAGATATCGCAGTATCGTTGATATGAGGTTGCAAAGGCATGAATATTTAAAACTGAGACAAGCAACAATCATTTTGCAACAAAGATATAAAGCCTTGCTCGCTATGAGAACCCAAAGACAATCGTATGTTACCTTACGTGCGGCTACAGTAAAACTTCAAACTCGGTACAGGGCACAGCGTCTCATGAAACAAACCAGAATAACGTACAAAATAACCGTCAAAGCATGCGTTAAAATTCAGAGGTTCTTTAGAGCCTATATCACGGGCTCGAATCAGAAGCAACAGTATTTAATTCTTAAACAAGCCACAATAAACTTGCAACGGCGGTACAGGGCTTTGCTTACTATGAGAAAGGAAAGAAAACTTTATGTTACAAAACAGAAGGCTGCAATTTGTATTCAGAGAAGATACAGAGCTCAGAAACTTATGTTAAAAACCAAGCAAGAATACGCGAAGACATTATCAGCTTGCAAAGTTCTTCAGAGTAGATACAGAGCGTATCTAGCAGGGAAAATACAGAGAGAGAAGTATTTGGAAATAAAAACGGCCACCGTTCTCATCCAAACGCGCTACAGAATGTTGATGGAGACGAGGAGAGTTCGTTGCCATTATCTCGTGATAAGAAGTGTTGCTATAATGATCCAACGCAGATTCCGCGCTAACAAACTAGCACGCTGTATAAGACAGAATAACGCAGCAACGAAAATACAAACGTGGTACAAATCTGTGCAGAAACGAAACACATGCCGTCGCGAATACTTGAAAATGAGACAGTCTGTTATAACAATCCAATCTGTAATTCGAATGTTCATTCACAGTAACAGATTCCTCGAGCTGAAGAGCGCTACTTTGACTGTACAGAGGTACTACCGTGCTTATAAGAAGGGCCAAAATGAAAGGCAATCTTATTTACAAGCCAGACGGTCTATAATTCAGCTGCAAAGCCATGTGCGGAGTTTCATTCACCGAAAGCGCTATTTGAGAATACGCTCGGCTGCATTGACGATACAAGCAGTTTACAGACTAAAGCAGCAAAGAGTTCTTACTCACAAGCTAAGAGAATCAGCTGCGGTTTGTATACAGAAATACGTTCGTCGATATCTAGTCCAATCTTCGTACAGAAGATATAGGGCCAAAACAGTTTTCATACAACAGATTTGGAGAGGAAAACTTCACACAAGATTGTTGCGCTTCGAATACCTGCGGAAGAGGGAGTTTGTAATAAGAATCCAGAGCGTAGCGAGAGGATATTTGACAAGGAGACTTATTCAATTCAAGAAGGAGCATATGTTGAAGTTGAGGGAAGAAAAGCGGCAGTATTGGGCAGCTTCTAAAATTCAGGTACGTAATCTACTTCTAAAACAAGTTTAACTGTGGCTTATGAAATTAAAACATAGCTAGCTGTCAAGAAGCCGTTTTGTCTTGCCTTCGTACTTTTGTAGAGGCGAAACAAAATGGCGTTCAATCAGTACCTATAGTAGGGCCGGTGGATATTGGCCGTTTGGATGCACAGTACAGTTTTTAGGAACTAAAATTAATTATTCGTTCCTGGTCGGTGTTGTGGTAAGTCACCTCTAATAAGATGTATGCCTTGCATAATGCCAATTTCAACTTTACTCTTTATCTATCGTCTTTAAGAGTATCATGGCATCATTTCGAAATTTATGAAAGGAATCTTATTAGAGGTGACTGTACCACGGCACTCGTAGTTTCTGATACCCACTACACGGATTTAAGTGTGGGGTCTGGACTATGTATGTGACTGATGGGTTTTATTTATTTATTTTATAACAATAGGTCTAAATTCCAATTTAGATTTTTTAGCAATTTTCAATTCAATACCATCGATGTTATATTTTCCAGGCATTATTCCGTGGTCATAAAGTGCGAATGCTAGGCGCCAACGACAGACGCGTGGCCGACCTCCGTCGCCGATGGCGGGAAGGTGCCTTGGAATCGAGTCAGGAGTCGCTCAAGGAACGCAACGAGGAAGCTATGGAGGTGCTCAGGAGCATGCCCGGTATCGAGATGGTCATCAATGCGTTTAGATCTCTTGGTGAGTGTTATTTCGCACATATCGGTAACTGATCATTACAGGACAGGCGTTAAGAGGATACAAAAATCATAATAAATTGTCGAGTGGGCGGAGTGAAGAAAGTGACAGCGCTATGTACTGTAATTGAATGTGGAAAGAGATAGAAAGCGTTAGAAGGCGCTCGAAAGTAATCGATGTAAGCGAAATATAAGAAAATATCGATTATCTCAAAAACTATCTATTTTTTTTTAAAGTGTCTTGGATTTAGGTACCCAATGCTATTGTCTAACAAAATATTTAAAAAAAAATATTTTTGATAGATAGTCTCAGAGTATTTTCGAAAAAACTGTTGCAGAGGACCCAACTTTAAAATATAAATCTATCGAGAAAAGTTTGAACATTCGCGTTTCTGTCTTGGATTTGCGTAAATAAAATGCTCAAGTTATCTTTTTCATAAAAATCAAAACTGCGTTTTGTGGTTATTGAGAAAAAACAATTCAAAAATCATTAAATAATTAAACCCTCACCTTAATTCAACTAGATTTAAGACTTCAAAATGATCCATGCTATTTCAATATTTTCAATGAATAAAATATGAATATTGAAGTTTGAAATGATATGGGGAGGGCTTCCAAACAATGCTGAAAAATCCAGTATTGTTATGGATGTAGTGCAATTATCTTGGTTGTTAGTAAACTTTATAACTGAATTTATAAAAAAAAACCTTAATACTCACCTGTTCTCAACACAGACACTTCCCCAGACAGACCTACTTTTAGATTTGTCTTTGTACCATTTACATAAATTATTTTTGTTTGTATTACAACAACAATGAATAACAACCGAGTAGCTTTGCTTTTCTGGTAAAATACCTACGTCATAGCATCATAAATAAGTCATAAGTAGTGCCTATCTCTCATCTGTATTTATTGTTTCTGATATGAAAGGGATTCACTGATAGTGTAATTTTGATACGTACAAGTTTGAATTTCGAATGCGGGAAGTCCCCTAATTCTCAAATCTATACTCTTTGATTTTTCTAGTCATAGACAATTTGAGGATTGGAATATACGAGAGAACCTAAAGTTGATAGCGCAATCTAGATTATATCCTACTAATATTAAAAATGCGAAAGTTTCAGAAGATGTATGTTTATGAAGATGTTTGTTTGTAACTCAATCACGCCGTAACCACTGAAATTATTGGAATTATTTTGGCGTCTATGTAGTAAATAACCTGGAATAAAAAAGGCACCTTTTTATTCGAGTTCCGCGCGAGCTTAGCCGAGTGCGGAAGCTAGTGAATAATAATAGAACCTGAATTTCTGGTACAGAACTTTTGACCGAGAAGTGTTCCCAAGCTAGTGAATAATAAGGAATATGAATTTGTATTACAGGACTTCTGACCGAAGTATTCTCAATCTACTATCTAGTGAATAATAAGAGAATATTAATTAGTTTTACAGAACTTCTGACCAAAGTATTCTCAATCTACTATCTAGTGAATAATAAGAGAATATGAATTAGTTTTACAGAACTTCTGACCAAAGTATTCTCAATCTACTATCTAGTGAATAGTAAGAGAATATGAATTAGTTTTACAGAACTTCTGACCAAAGTATTCTCAATCTAGTATCTAGTGGATAATAAGAGAATATGAATTTGTTTTACAGAACTCCTGACCGAAGTATTCCCCATGATGTATAACCATAACGCGTCGTTGATCGTCCGTAGCATTTACGTCTATATGTCTGTCACGAATCGCTCCATTTCGAGTATCGAAGTGCTGAAGTCCGCCGCCGCTATACTGGTCAACCTCACACGGTATAAAGTTACGGGACCGATGATTTATGATGTAAGTTATTAAAAAATATTGTGTATTCTTAGCTATTTACTGTTTCCAAGCCGCTGCTGAGTCACGTGTAAAGATTTCGAGAGTAGTCCCGAATCCTTTCGCTCGTAGTTTCGACAACTTCCAGCCTCCGGAACAAGCCGGGTTCCGCAAAGACTTTACTACCGTAGACCACTTCTATACGCTTCGGTAGATTTTACAGACGAAAGAAGAGTAATCGGCCATTATGTCTAGCGTTTGTGGACTACGAGAAAGCCTTCGATTCAGTCGACACCTGGGCAGTGCTACGGTCACTACAGCGGTGCAACTGACACTACTAAAAAGTAACCATATACCTACCAGACGTAAGCTCTCAGAATTATCAAGTTGAAGTGGCAGTAGGCAGGCCATATAGCTTGCAGAACTGACAAGACAACCGTTGGGGAATAAAGGTTCTCGAATGGCGACCACAACAAGACGAAGCAGTGTAGGAAGGTTCGCTCCGATGGACCGACGACACTGTTTAGGTTGAGGGAAGTCTATCGGTAGAGAATGCTCAAGACCGTTCGTCGTGGTACTCTTTGGAGTAGGCCTATGTCCAGCAGCAAACACATCTAATATCATATTTTATTTTTCACTGTCTAAAAATGTACAGCTCCATTCGTGTATCTTTTGCAGAGAGAACGAATCCCATCGATTTTGAAGTTTATGTGGCGATTCAGTAACAGCGAGACTCATCTGTTCTGCATTTTGTGCACCTACCTCTGGCTCTTTTCGAAATATGACGACGTTAAACACGTAAGATTTTTCTTTTATTACCTTTATATTCATTTAACTACATCTAAGTACATGGCTCTTGTAGACAAGAGCGGATTTAAAATAATACTAAGTACCAACATGACTCTTGTAGACAAATATCCCTGCAAATCAAGGCAATATCGGTGCGTGTGTTTCCAACACGACTTTTTCACTTTCATAGGAGAATAAAAATCTTGTTGGAAACGCTGGTCCCGATATAATCGACCTCTTATTTGCAGTAAATATAATTATATGGCGCACCCATGCCGGTGCGTTTTGGGAATGATAAAGAGGTCAACTGTTGAATCCAACTCGGATTAATTGGTTGACCTCGACTCTGACTCGGGCAGCGTTTGGGAAACTTCGTCATTCTCTTTTACGACGAAAGTCTACAAACTGTGCGTGTTATGACATATACATGTAGCACTGAGACTGGGTCGCTAACTATTGGCCTCATATACAAGCTCAAAGTCGCTGAATTTTGCTATTGTCGTCTAATTTAAAAACAGTTTTATTTATTTATTCAGAATGATTACGAAATAAAACATTTGTTACAGGACTTGACAGACTTCTTGCACATACCCGAAAACCACAAAATGCTTGTGACTATAAAAGGTAACGTCGACAGATTGAAACGGATGGCTGAAAATACATCCAGAAATAAATTCGCCACGCCACAAGCGTCCAAATTTATTTCACACACAAACTCTAAAAACATGAGTATGTGTAGTACTAGTAGTAGTGCCAGTAATAGTAGTGTGCTGCTACCTTCAGTGGAGCCTGACTATGGAATCGTAAGAGAAGACAAACCGAGGTATTTCGAAGATGCCCAACAAGCAATAAGTTGTCTCTTCTATACATATAAATTATGAGTATGTAGTTGTTTTTGTGTGACTGGATTTCTGAACTTGCATGAATTTGTAATTTTGTTTGTGTGTTAATTTATGAAAGATTCTATTATTAATTGTCATTAGTTATTTCATTTTATATGTTTTGTCGCGGACTATAGGACAAGAACTATGTATGCATTGATGTTTTATTTATTAAATTAATATTTAGAGGCAAATATTGTATTAAGGTTTGTCATGTAGTAAGAAGACCATATTTTACGAGATGATTCATAATATGTATGTTATCCTGAAAGTAGCCAATTCTTCATCCAATTTTGTTTTACTGTTAACCTACCTACTAAAGTGAAAGTATGCTTTATTTTTTTTTTGTGATTCTTACCTTACTATTGTTTCTTCCGTTTGCTTTTATCTCTGTTTGTGCTGTATTTGTGTGTGTCAAATAAATAATTTATCTATGTATCTAATTAGCAATAATGTTAGTTATACTATTTTTTTTAATTCATTTAAAAACCTATGAAAATAATGACGGTCAAGTGCGAGAACTCGCGCCCTGAGGCTTCCGTACCATTGGTCGTGGGTTTGAATCCCGGTCGTGCACCAATGGATTTCTAAAAATTAATAAAAATTCTATGTTCAGGAAAGTCAAACTTATATTTGCGGTCGGTCACGTAGTCATTGTATGACATTTACCGCGAATATAACTTTGTTTCCTAAAAAACTTCGAAATTCCTCAATTTCAGACTTCCCTTTACTTGTGTTACAAAAGCTCCTAGCATTCCAAATTTCAGAATTGTGAGGTAACTGGAAATACCCTAGAGGTTTTTGATTTTTGCCATTTCCATACAAAAATTATACATTCGTTGCGATTCAGACAGACAGACAACAAAGTGATCCTATAAGGGTTCCGTTTTTCCAAATGAGGTACGGAACCCTAAAAAAGCTGTTTTAGTTAGTAATCTTGATGTCGAACTCCTAGTACGTTTAACAATTACTTAAAAATACGATAAAATACCATAATTAGCTAATTTGAAAAGATTCGGGAAAAAATCTGAAGTAAATAATAACAATTATTTCTTTTTGTTGATAGAATACGCCATTTTCGGGATGATATGTATACAAATAATATGATGTTCTGTTAAGAAATGGTTAACTTTTATGATTATTTTCATTATGTTAAAGTGTACTTTGAAAAAACGTTAATAATATTTTATTCATTTATTATTATTACTTACCTAGTGCTGTTTATGAAAAATTATGTATGTACTGACTGGTGTGCCTTGCCTAACAGTTAATTAAGTTTAATAAAGTTTTAAACTATACCTTGTATCTTTTTATTTATTTATTATATCTTGCATATAAAAACAAATTTACAAGGGTCGTTAATGCCGTTAGATGCCAAGGCATTATCTACCAGCCAGCCTGATATATAAACAGAAGGTTGGCGTGCAACAAAACGTATTTATAAACTAAAATGCATGAATGTTTAAAATCGAAAAATGAATCATCCGTTCTTACGAAACCAGTGGACAAGATTCGGCCTGCCTACCTCCTACCTTGGGGCAGGGTGTGGAATTTAACCATAGGCACTCCCTGATCTAGGAAAACTTAGACAGCAAGATCCAAGGAACATATATACTCTAAGGAGGCAAGATCGGCTATGAATACCACTGCCGAGTAATAATGTTTAGTGGCCTTACGGGAGTGACATAGTCACTCTGTGACAAAACCCCCAATTATAGAAAAAAAGAATACCACTGCCGACGTCCTCAGCGTTTGTTTCTGCTCCCATAGAGATTGATGATGAGAATAAAGGTAAAATCTGTTGTCACCTTTAATCTGTCATCATCAAAACTGTCATGAACGTCAGCTGTTAGATGGTCGGTCTTCTGCTGACAGCTCTTGGGAGCTGCAGGGCGATGAGCCAAACAAGCCCGAGGCCCTTACCTGCACCTTACCCTAGCTTGTGGACGACCCGGATTGGTTGATTGAGGTTAGAATTGTTTGTGTTCATGTGTTGTTTGAAACATTTTTCCTTGAATTATTTGGATTGAAATGAATTGGATCTAAGCTTGGGAGAATCATGGACGAATATGTGAACTACATCTTGCTGATATTGATAATCCTTCCCGTGGTGTTATTTATCAACCTATGGGCTGGAATTGGCTGGGAGTTGTTTGTAAACAATTGAGGAAGAAGTTAGATGAACAGTGCAAATCTGAAGGAAACCTAATTTTTTTTCGCTTACAAAAAACGAGTTTTAGTGAAAAATGTTTATTCTTAATAGTTGTGTTTTGAGAAAGAAGATACTTCATAATACCACATATGTATCTATGAACATAAATGAAAAAAACGAGTACGTATGTACATAAACTCTTTATTTAACGTTAAACTTAATAATCTACTTAATATCACGTCATATAAAAAGCAATATTAAATGTAAATAAATATTTCTATGCTTTCTCATTATTACCTAAATAGGACCGTTTATCATCTAACACTCCCCAAGTTAATTGGTCATACTGTAGAAAAGAACATATTGTTGCAAGTAGAGCAATAAACTGTACAGCAAATAGTAACTTATCACTCATCCCGTAATCATTTTTTGGTTTCTTTAAGTCTTCACGAACATAGTGCACAGCATTGGTTCGATTATTAAATGATCTAGTTAAGCACATCAATGCAAATGAATATTATACATTGATATAAATATCATATGACAATTGGACTACAGTTACCTACACATCGGTTATAATTAAAATTAATCATGCTCCCAACAATAATTGCTAATTTTAATCAACGATTCAGGGCATTCAACGATCATGAACGCTCTGCATGAAGTTTCTTCCTCGAGGAAAAATTGGAGCAGGAGTTGCTCGAGAATTGTATTGGTTGATAAAAACTATGCAATGTTATGTTTAAATTTCACTAGATAAAATAAGTTCTTCCATGCCCATGTGCCCGCGATGTCTCCACACGCGGTACCTCGCGATGTCCTTACGAGTCACCATGCCAACAACCTAAAACAAAACAATTGTGAAAAATAAAATGGAGGAAATAGGAATGAGGAAGGATGTGAATTTTTAGTTAAAACTAGTACATACCAATATTTTACAATCAAGGTTAGCATTAGGAATTTGGTCAGCTGTTATGTCCTCATTGAATTTGAGTACCCTTTTGCTCACCGGGAGAGGTCTCTATTTAGACATGTTTAAGTGCAACAGCACCCTTATGTGTAACTGAACTGGTAATCGCAATAGGCTGTTACCTATAATTCCTATTGTGTTTGTCAATACACAATGGGAATTTGTCAGATGAAGCTAATTATGAATATCAATTCAGTTACATTACATTTGAAGACCCTGCGTACAATGGACGTAGGTCTATTGTCTTAGTGGAACTCATGCTGCTTGGGCAGCAGCCGGCATGAAACGCCAATCCGGTGTAGTGTGTCACATGTGCCGGATGAACTAGCCCAGCGCCGGCGCGACCAATCACGAAACCGGCTTCCGGCCAAATCCATACGGCACTTGTGCACCGAGGCTTACACGAATACTCTCGCTGATTACCTCATTGACGTCATTGACGATGGGTAAATGCCTCAGACCAAGCGCTCGGAACAGGCGGAACATACGCGGCAGAGACGCGCGGTGAGGCAGCGTGTAAGGAGCGGGGTTCATGAACGGACGTAAGTCTATTGTGCAGGTTTTCTCCCAGTCCGATATATCCAACTGCGAAATAGAAACACGTATTAGAGCAGTCAATATATGGCCTGCCATGCAGCCTGCAAACTTAAATCTTGTTTAGAGCATTTAGGTTTTACTTACTTAGGTTAAAATATCATTGAGTTATGATATAAATAAGTAAAGGTTCTCGAATGGCGACCACGAAACGGGCAACCAGTGTTGGAAGGCCCCCCACCAGATGGACCGATGACATTGTGAAGGTTGCGGGAAGTCAGTGGATGGAAAAGGCTCAAGACCGTTCGTCGTGGAACGAATTGGGGGAGGCCTACGTCCAGCAGTGGACTTCTAAAGGCTGATGATCACCTACCTGATCAATAGAAGGAAACCGTGGGTATTCCTGCCTGAACATGTTCATATCGACGTTTGTGTTGGACCACGTCGTGTTGGCGTTCTCGTTGTATATCTTGTGCTGGATGAGAACTATGAGCTGCGAGCGTAGAATGAGACCGCGGAGACGTTTGTACGTTGTCACTTCGGCCTGCAGGTATAGAAAAACAAATTTTCATAAAACACTAGTGAAAAGCCCCCACTTCGTTCGCGTGTTTTTTTTATACAAACTTCAAACCCCGCTGCACCCTCCTAGGGGTTTAATTTCGCGAAATCCCATCTAACTAAACCCCTGCCAATACAAATACACCCTCCAAATTTCATATTTCATATCTAAGACCAGCGGTTTAACTATGTGTTGCATGTCAGTCAGCCACCAAGCCTTTTATACTATACTAGCTTCCGCCCGAGGCTTCGCTCGTTGCACCTTCATAAAAAGACCATCCATTCGAGACTATAATCTATCTCTGTACCAATTTTATCCAAATCCGTTTGGCCATTTGGGCGTGATTGAACAACAATCATCCAAACATCCTCACAAACTTTCGCATTTATAATATTAGTAGGATACTTATAGATATTGATCAATTCACAGTGGTCTCTCAATATTCCTTTGAGGCTGATTTTATACTGACGTGTCGGAATTAACGGTGTTGCGTAGCTGTAGGTTTAAAATCAAATTACTTACATCATCAGCCAAAGGCGGATCTACGACAGGAAATCCATTGTACGACACGATTTTGAGAATCTCAACAATATGTCCGACGTTCTCATTCGTTCGTAACGTGAAGACCGGGTGCGACATCACTTCTGAGGCGTAAACATTGTGGGCCAGCGGCGGCGGCTCCCAGGGGAGTAAGGGGACCGCTGCTAGTTGGATGTGAATGTCGTAAATTCCCTGGGAAAAAAATAAAAGTTGGGTAAATTGCCTAGAAGCTTAAAGGTGGGTTCACATTTGTGACATTTCAACGCGCCGTAGTTCCGTAACATGTTACGGTACTTGCTACGCTAAATGTGGACGCACCGGGTGTATACCAGCTATGTTTATCTGATAAACAAGGTGATTCATAATATGTATGCCATCTCGAAAGGGGATTATTTTACAACCAATTGTCAATAAAGTTTGTTCTACGACTTTTAGAAATTCGAAATTTTTTATTGAAAAAATAATAATACAAATAAAATAAATAGTATTTTTGTAATTAATGTTATTTACTTTTAACCATATTTATTTAGTTACACGAACCTCCCTCTATAATCACTTCTCTCTAGCCTCAAAGGTTTGCTGGAAGAAAACTCTTTTTAGGGTTAAGCTCGCCTTTGTACATACCTTTCTTTTTAATTGCTGTAATCTGTGTTTTCTTGTGTACAATAAAGAATAAAGAAAAAACTATATGCGAAAATCAGCTGTATGGGGTCAAATCAGGTCAAACTCAATTAATCAGCTGTTTTGGGTAGCAATATTGATTCCAAACTGCTTGTACGTTTATCTATTAGTTCTAAAGATGATAAAAATACCTAATTTGAGAAAGTTAGTGAAAAAAATATATATGTAAAATATATGAAAAATTTATGTTTTTTTTTATACAACTCAGGTAGCAAACAAGCATACGGCCCACCTGTTGGTAAGTGGTTACCGTAGCCTACGTACGCTTGCAATACCAGAAGCAGCACGCACGCGTTGCCAACCCCTTAAAAAGTTCAAAACGCCCTTTTTGAAGAACCCCATACTGTAGTCCTTAGGGTAAATGTTTTTTTCGCTAATATTCTCAATACTTGTATTCGTACTTAGCAACCACTAAGCGACGACCAGAGTAACAACACATAATGCTCACCTCATTGAAGAAATCGCCGACCCACTTAGAGACGACCAGAGTAACAATGACATAATGCTCACCTCATTGAAGAAATCGCCGACCCACTTAGCGACGACCAGAGTAACAATGACATAATGCTCACCTCATTGAAGAAATCGCCGACCCACTTAGCGACGACCAGAGTAACAATGACATAATGCTCACCTCATTGAAGAAATCGCCGACCCACTTAGCGACGACCAGAGTAACAATGACATAATGCTCACCTCATTGAAGAAATCACCGACCCACTTAGCGACGACCAGAGTAACAAAGACATAATGCTCACCTCATTGAAGAAATCGCCGACCCACTTAGCGACGACCAGAGTAACAATGACATAATGCTCACCTCATTGAAGAAATCGCCGACCCACTTAGCGACGACCAGAGTAACAATGACATAATGCTCACCTCATTGAAGAAATCGCCGACCCACTTAGCGACGACCAGAGTAACAATGACATAATGCTCACCTCATTGAAGAAATCGCCGACCCACTTAGCGACGACCAGAGTAACAATGACATAATGCTCACCTCATTGAAGAAATCGCCGACCCACTTAGCGACGACCAGAGTAACAATGACATAATGCTCACCTCATTGAAGAAATCGCCGACCCACTTAGCGACGACCAGAGTAACAATGACATAATGCTCACCTCATTGAAGAAATCGCCGACCCACTTAGCGACGACCAGAGTAACAATGACATAATGCTCACCTCATTGAAGAAATCGCCGACCCACTTAGCGACGACCAGAGTAACAATGACATAATGCTCACCTCATTGAAGAAATCGCCGACCCACTTAGCGACGACCAGAGTAACAATGACATAATGCTCACCTCATTGAAGAAATCGCCGACCCACTTAGCGACGACCAGAGTAACAATGACATAATGCTCACCTCATTGAAGAAATCGCCGACCCACTTAGCGACGACCAGAGTAACAATGACATAATGCTCACCTCATTGAAGAAATCGCCGACCCACTTAGCGACGACCAGAGTAACAATGACATAATGCTCACCTCATTGAAGAAATCGCCGACCCACTTAGCGACGACCAGAGTAACAATGACATAATGCTCACCTCATTGAAGAAATCGCCGACCCACTTAGCGACGACCAGAGTCACGATGATGGGAAGTGCATTGGAGATTTGTCCCGTGGTCTCTATTATAATGACGGCGAGGGATATCGTCATTCGGACCACGCCGCCTAGTTGCGCCGCCGCGCCGATTAGAGCGTATTTCGCTGGATTAATTGTCTGTGGATGAGGAGTGGTTTTTAGATAGCAAACTATTGAGATTTTACATTTTCCTATTTTACAATCAGTTGTTTTGGGGTCAAATCAGTTCAAACTCAATTATTCAGCAATTTTAAGTAGCAATCTTGATTTCGAACTTCTCGAATGTGTAATAATCCTACTTCCTTTCTACTAATATAAAAATGCAAACGGTTTTTTTTTATAAATATTCCGGACATTCAAGGTCAACTGATCCCAAACTAGGCATAGCCTGTACTATAGGTACCAGAGACTGATATAGATAAATATTTAACTCCCAGCCACAGAACAAACATCTGTGTTAAAGACACAAATGTTTGTCCAGTGCGGGAATCGAACCCGCGACCTCTAGCGGAGAAGGCAGAGTTACTACCAACTGACCTATGAGGCCAGTCAATGGATGAAGGCACATAATAAATTATACTTAGTCTGGAATAGCACATTATGCTACTTTCATCTTCATAGGTACCACGCTATCGAAGCCGCGGGCGGAAGCCATTTTGTTTATAAAGATGATAAAAAGACCAAAAAAAGGAAATTTGAAAAAGTTCGGAATATTTGTGTTATTTTTTAAATATAATCATTTTCTTTCTCCGCTAATATTCTTTTTTTGCTGATAGAGTAAGCCCCTTTCGGGATAGTTTACATTTACGAATCACCTTGTCATCCTGTATTAGGTCAGTGACCAGGTGATATGGTGGCCCTGAAAAGGGCCTATGACCGTGAAAGAATCAGTGTTGTGAAAAGATTAAAGCGCATTTTAGAGGCTCATTTCGTGGCCTTGCATAAACGCAATAGGTTCCCACCAGTTCCATCGAAAAATATATCAGGTACTCACTATAGAAGGCAGCGCGTATTGTATCACAATAGCCAATAGCCGTCCCCACGCCGCTCCAGTCAGCAAATTAGGTATGAACAGTCCACTAGAAACAGCCAATCCGAACGTCCAAGTAGAGAGCAGGAAGTAACACACCACGAATACAAGTATTGAGAACGGCTTGTATGAGCCCATCGGGTCGTGGAGGAACGAACGGACGGACGCTTCGGGCGTTTGGAACCAGATGGCAGCCAATGAATTGTACTCTCCATCAGCGCAGTATAACTGAAATTAAAACGAGATAATAGTGAAATGAGGAACGTTCGTCATGGAACTCTTTGGAGATCGATGTTTAGCAGTGGACTTCAACAGGCTGATGATGATGGTGAATAGTGAAATGCAAATGATTTTGGGTAGATTTGTATTTAACCCCGCTAATGTTTTATTTAGGGAATTCCTTCCATAGATACAAGTGTCTATAAAATTTTGTATAGAATCACGAAAGGGGCTTATTCTACACTCAAATGGCGAAAATTTTTCATATAACTTTTAGACACCAAATGTCCAAAATTTGTATGACTTTTACAACATTATTAATTTGAAAAATATATACAAAAATCAGCTGTTTTGGGATGAAATCATTTTAAACTCAATTATTTTATTTATTTGATTATAGACGAGCAGCTTCCGCTGATGTGTCAAAATTGAAAGTCTATTGCCATGTCTGGTTCACTTTTTTGAGCACTGATTTATTAATTCGTAGCCAGTTGTCGAGCTTGTTTTTGAATGCATTGACAGAAGTAGCAGAAACAACACCTTCCGGTAGCATGTTCCAGTTGTGGACTACTCTGTTGCTAAAGAAGTGGTACGCAGCAAGTAGGTTAGCAGGAGCACGAGCTAGCTTATTATTCAGTTGTTTTAAGGGGTCAATGGAAGAAGAATACATGTTTTTCCGACCCCACATTATGTAAGATAAGGGCAGGAAGATGATGACAGAGTAATGTTCACATACCTGCAAAGGCACTTTAGTGGGGTCCTCGCCCAAAGGTCTGCAGTCGTTCAGCAGGAACATCATGAGGAAGCCGCAGGTGGCACTCGAGGCCGCCACCAGGCAAGCCTCCACAACGCGGAGCCACGCCGCTGAGACGTACCTTAGACACGCGTTTTTATGAAAATAAAGGTGACATTTCACCAGGGACTGAATAACCGGAATATAAAGCTACCTTTAAATAACGATATGACGTCATACCGATAAATTCCGGTTACCCGAATATTTCTCTACCGATAAATATAACGGTACCGGAAAATCTGGCTTCGCCGTTCATTTCGGTTTATTTCGCTACCGGTACCTATAACTGAAATAAACAAAGGTTTATAAAGGTTTTCTTTGATGAAACGCCGCCACCCCGCCACCGCGGCGCGACTGTCCTAGCGAACTAGCCGCGGCTCAAAATTTCAGTACCGAAATCTACCGGTATGAAATAACGATACCGTAATGCCCTACCGGTATAGCATAATGGTACCGAAATGTTTTAACGGTACCAGTACCTATAACCTCTACCGCTTTCAGTCCCTGCATTTCACACACATTTGTCCACATTTGTGACATTTCAACGCGCCGTTGCTCCGTAACATGTTACGGTACTTGCTACGCTAAGTGTGGACCAGTCACGGCGAAATGTTCTTGCTTTCGTTGGTGGGCCTCTGAGTGGATCGCTGCGTGGCAATAGCTCGTGTGACATGTCCGCGTGTCAAAATCCGTCCACACTATGTTTTTGTCACGCCTAACTGTTACGGTCACGGAGCCACGGCGCGTTGAAATGACATAAATGAGGACGCACCTTAACACAGACAGGCCTCACAGCTCAGTTGGTAGTAACTCTGCCTTCTGCGCTAGAGGTCGTGGGTTCGATTCCCGCACTGGACAAACATTTGTGTGATTAACGCAGATGTTTGTTCTGTATCTGGGTGTTAAATATTTATCTATTATGTATATCAGTCTCTGGTACCCATAGTATAGGCTATGCCTAGTTTGGAAGCAGTTGACCGTGTGTGAATATTTATTTATTAATTATTAACACAGAAATTCCAGAGACGTATCTTCAAGATGATCTTAGTATGCCGTGTTGGCCTCGTGGTAGTCCTATCCTGGTCCGTAGGTCGCTGGTTCAAATCCCGAGTGAAGCCGCGGGCGGAAGCTAGTTCAATCTAATTTTACCAATAGCAACATGTAGTTCTGAACCGGAACTAAATTACTAGCAGGGAAATATAAAAATGGAATCAGTTGTTTCTGGAAAAGTGAGCCAGGAACGTATGTAGTTTTGATTTTACAGTAATAGTACACTAAGTTATAAGTGTGTTATGTTGGTGATTACCGCTGAGGCATTATTGATACCCGAGCCGTTAGGCGAGGGTCTTAAGAGAGCCGAGGACGGTAATCATCAATACACACGTGTATCATACGACGCGCACATCTTACAATGGCGATGGGCCATAGACTAAAAAAATGAGTTTATTTTTACTTTTGGGCACGATCTGTATTGTATCGAAACTTTTTTAAGAACAAAGCAACTCAACCAAAAATATAAATAACTCACGTTTTTTAATAATAGCAATGAAAAAGTCACAGTTTGATTACAGGTATCATTATGTGCCTAATTGCGGTGAAATTAGAGCCACTTTATGAGCAAGTGTGTTGAAAAATATATAAAAACATCTTTTAGTTTATCCAAAGCAACTAACCAATAAAGAACCACTAAATCTAAATTAATACGAAGACAGTGATTTATCCTAGAAAGTTCACTGCCTGGACACAGGCCTCCCATAAAGAGTGCCATGACGAACGGTCTGCGCCTTCTCCATCCACCGACTTCCCGCAACCTTAACAATGCTGTCGGTCGATCGAGTGGTTTGTTTACCTTATCCGAAACACAGCCAGTTTATAGTTGATATGGTTCCATAAAGCGCCCAGCAAGCCGCCGACGGCGCCGAAAAACATGAACACAGGCAGTTCGTAGAATTGGAACGGAAATGGCTCCATCTTCCCCAAGTTAAGAAGACCTGGAATAATTATGAAATTTCTATACACTGTAATATAAGGTTAGGTTAGTAAGGCACTGTACAGGTTGAGGGTGGTTGCCCTGAACAGGTTAGTAGAGGAAGGGCACAGCGAGATTTTCTCGCTCTAAATTGGAGCAGGAGAAATACCTCCGCCTTACAGAAGATCGCAGCCAAATATGATTATTTCTTTTAAATAGTGTTGTTTTCCTGCCGTGAGTAAGGTTGCCAGAACTAATTAAGGGGCGGGGGTTTCGGGGTCGGCAACGCGTGCGTGATGCCTCTGGTATTGCAACCGTTCATAGGCTACGGTAACTACTTACCAACAGGTGGGCCGTAAGCTTGTTTGCCACTTTAGTTGTATAAAATAAAACAGGGCATTTCGACTGATGAAATAAAGAGTGATGACCAAGTTGAGGGTGGTTGCCCTGAACAGGGCATTTCGACCGATGAAAAAATGAGACGAGTTTTTTAAAATAATTAGTTTACACATGATAATGTGCTCTAATAGCATTACAATCTAGGTTATAGTACGAATAAGATGCTAATAAGTAATTTAACATTGACCTAGTTTTTAAAGTATCTACAACTAAGAATGTGTCCACTAACACTTTTCTTACTGTCTCTATTTAAGGGGTAGACACTCTGGGGTGATGGTGATAGACAAGCTATACCACGCTCCTCCGTTAAAAGTAGAGTACCTGGATAGCTGAGTTCGCCGATGTGGCCGTGATACGCAGAGAGTGCGAAGTTCAGAGTAAACGTTGACACGACTGTACCGAAGAACGTTCGCCATGTCAACGCTTGGTTCCAGAAACTGGTGCCTTCTTCTAACGAGAACAAGACTCCGCCTGTGGAATAGAATATTGTAAATTAAAAACTCGATTAAATACGAAACGAGGTAATTCGCATAAGAACCATAGTCACCGACTTAGCTAATTAGCAAGTTGTGGTTGCTTACTTGTCGCGTCCCTGATTCTTTCTTGGTCATACTTTATTAAGTTAGTGATCAGGTTGAGGTATAGTGGCCCTAAAAAGGGCCTATGATCGGTGAAAGAATCAGTGTAATGAACTGAATGACTGGCCTTATAGCTCAATTGGTAGTAACTCTGCCTTCTGCGCTAGAGGTCGCGGGTTCGATCCCCGCACTGGACAAACATTTGTGATGAACGCAGATGTTTGTTCTGTGTCTGGGTGTTAAATATATATCTATTATGTATATCAGTCTCTGGTACCCAGAGTACAGGCTATGCCTAGTTTGGGATCAGTAGACCGTGTGAATATGTCCGGAATATTTATTTATATTAATCTATTATGTATATCAGTCTCTGGTACCCATAGTACAGGCTATGCCTAGTTTGGGATCAGTTAACCGTGTGTGATATGTCTGGTATATTCATTTATTTATATAATGAAAGGTTATAATGAAATTACTGCCCTTTGTGGGTCCATCATACTCTATTGACCAGCCATTGACCTAATGGAGAGGTAGAGAGGAAACCTAAGGTAGAGTTTCTTCTTACCAATAGGAGCTCCGAAAGCGGCGGAGACTCCGGCCGCCGCGCCCGCCGACACAAAGTCACGCTTCTCATGGTCCTCGCGGAAGTACTGGAATATCTTGAAGTCTCTGTTGAAGGTGGTGCTCTTGCCTTGCGATATGCCGGCCGCGACCACTGCCCCGCTGTGAATCATGGGGCCTTCCTGACGAGGAGATGGTAATGATATACGATCCAAAGATCATTACTATACTTCAGCAATTAGATGTGAAATGTTTGTAAACAAATTGTCTAGAAGGAAGGTAATTTTCCTTATGAGATTTTAAGCCACGGTGATTAGGTCTTAAATAAAGCCCGGGGGGGTTTCAATTAATCTAAGGGTATAGAATTAGATTAATTGAAACCCCATATCGATCGGGAGGTGTCAATCCTCTAAGGTTCTACCTCAAGACTTGGACAATTCACATGATCCTAAGACAATAATAATAATTCTAAGTTTTATCGTTTTTTATCCGATACTATTTAAAAAGTAAACCCATTAAGATGAGTTCGTTGAGTAAGTCAGACTAGACAGGTATTGCAGGTCACATTCAGTGAATGCATTCACAAAGTAGAGATTGCTGTAGATAGTAAACTACATGCATTAACTTTACATTACACATTTCGCACGCTATTTCCCAGTCATAATTACAATGACAATGATTTCATTTCATTTTTACACGAATGTGAATCACTCAAGTGAAAATGTTCTTCGTTTTGACGTTGCTCATATTCGCGATCGTAAAAGCGAGAGTTAACCCAGATGGACCAACAGTGGTGCTAGACTTCACTAATTGCCTCAACGAATTGATAGAAGTAAACTTCAAAGAACCGGGTGTACTTATATTCGCCAATGCGGATAACTACAGCACCTCTGTTTCTAAAATCCATTCAAAACTGTTGAAGAGGATCAATATTATGATGAACTACGCGATAGAAGTGATGAACCCTGAAGACGAAGACGTTAATATTTGTGACAATTATGACGATAGGCTGGGTGTATTGCATATCGACAGCTTTGACGTGAGACCCTTGCCAGCATACTTTGTGATCGTCATCGACAGTTACAAAGAATTTCCACATATAGCAGGAAGACTGCTTCGATCGCGCAGTTGGAATCCCAGCGCTAAGTTCATAATTTTGCTATTCAACTTTGCCAAGGAATCCATCAACATACAATTCATAGAAAAGATACTGACGTGCCTTTTTCGGTACAACGCTATTGAAGTTATAGTCATTGTACCTCATACTAATAACATTCGCAACGCAATCATCTACGGTTGGAGACCTTATGATCCACCTAAACACTGTGGCTGTTTCAACGAGACTGCCAAAAACAGACTTTACGTACATAACACTTGCGAGAAAGGTAGCTTGAAATACAACAGACTCTTCGAGCGAGGACTACCTATGGACATGAAAGGGTGTACTTTAGACATAATCGCTTTAGAAAGACAGCCATTTGTCAGCCGAGATGAGGAAGACTCGAACGTGGAAATGATCCTCATCGATGAACTGGCGAACACTTTCAACTTCACAACAAAGTACGACATTGTGAATTCGTACATAAGGGGTGAGAGAGAACATGGGCAATGGAATGGAGCGCTGCACCTACTTACTTTAAAGAAAGGGCATGTCCTTTTGGGAGGAATCTTCCCAGACTTTGATGTACATGAAGACTTCGCCTACAGTTCATCTTATCTAGCTGATTCGTACACATGGGTAGTGCCGAGAGCTTACCACGCACCCCCATGGATAGCTCTATCGATCAGCTTCAAAAGTGAAGTTTGGTACTCTGTGATCGCGGGATTTTTAATATCAGCTCTTTCGTGGCGATTCTTGGGACAATTTAGCAGAGATTCATCTTACAATAAATCATTGCACCACAACTTTTTGAACGCGTGGGTGTGTTCACTAGGATTCTCATGCTACATCCGTCCAGTTGGACAAAGTCTACGCGTATTCTTCTCTTTCTTCAATATCTACTGCATCCTAGTCATAACGGCTTACCAAACCAAACTGATCGATGTCCTGAAGAATCCAAGCTTCGATTACCAAATGCAAAATGTCGAGGAGTTGGTCGAGAGCGGGTTAAAGTTCGGCGGCTTCCAAGAGCTACGCGATTTGTTTTTAAACTCATCGGATATATTTGATAACATCATCTTTGAGCGATGGATCATCGTTGATAACATATCAAGAGCCTTGACAGACGTAGCTGTTCATAGAAACTTTTCTATGCTCTGCAGTCGGCTAGAATTGGCACACTTGACAGCCGTAATGCCGGACCTTAGCGACAGTTTTGGCGCTTACAGATACTACGCATACGATAAGAATATGTTTTCAGTTCCAGTAGAGATGTTAGCGTTGAGGGGGTTTGCCTTTATGAAGATGTTTTCAGATACACTGGGCCTTTTCAAGCAGATGGGGATTACTGTAGCTCTGAAACGAAGGTTCGCGTGGTTCAACGGGAAACGTAGGGCGAATCTGTTACGCGCTATATTGTTGGAAAAATCTGAAGTTAACACCCTGTCTCTCGAACATCTTGAAGCCGGTTTTCTTGTGTTAGCATTGGGATACATGTGTGGATTTTTTGTGTTTATGTTAGAAATTATTGCTAATACACAGTGGGTGAAGAGAACATTTGCACGGTTGGTTGCGCAAAAGAAAAGGGTTTTAAAATAAAATATATTTGACACGCAAACAATTTTTAATGCACTAAATGTTTTCAGTTGAATATAATTCAGAATTATTTCAAAAGTTAAGGTGTCATTTATTTTGCGTCTGTTCAGGTAACATTTCACAAAGGATCTTTGACCAACCCTCCCACCACGAATGCTACCTTAAATTTTCAGTGGTTGAGGTAACATTTTCATTTTGTGTACTAACCTTCCCACCAGCTAATCCTCCGACCACGGCCGTGATGACGCCAATGGCTTTCACGACGAGGGTCTTGATGCGCACCACACGCGGTATTTTCACTCCGTTCAGGTAACATTTCACTTGTGGGATGCCACTTCCAGCAGCGACAGGCTGTAGAAAACAATGAGTTCAACAAATTATACTCATAACACAAAAATGGGACTTCATGTCATGGTCAGTTAAGTCTTAAACGTTGTGTGAGATAGAAATTTACAAAATAATTACATAGTACAAGTAGATAGAACATCAAAAATAAAATAAAAAAATCAAGAAAGAATACGAGTACCTACAAAAAAAAAAGAAAATTTATAAAACTTCATGTGAATTAAAAAACCTATTAAAAATCATATGGATCATATCTATGTAGTACAAGAGTAGTAGGGCAAAGTAATCAAGGATAATTTTTCAGTAACAAATTGCACAAAGTAAAAGATGACCTCCCGTTTGGATTCAATAAAATGAGTAAGTGCATAAACATTTAAATAAATTAATATCAGTTAATTAGCAACAAATAATTCATTTCAAACATCGATAAGAATGTTTATCAGTCCTAGCACGCAATTTCTAGCGTAAAATTAATTATGACCGGTTCTTACCTCCACATAGGCGACTAGAACAGATCCGATGAAAACGATGCATATGTTTGATAACACCCACAGTAGATAAGGAATGTAGAGTCGGTCTTGGAGCACAGATTTGTCGACAGCTGTAGGTATTTGTTTAGGAATTTGCAAGAACAAAAGATATTGGACATTGTTTACATGAGATTAAGGATTAATATTGTAGTTAATTTTTTTTTAACCTAAGTTCAAAGTGTATGCATCCCATTATTAATAGGTAGGTAGAATTGTTAGAAATTGCCGTCAGGGTTTTGCCAGTAGAGTAAGTAACTGTTATATACATTCATACTTATCTTCAAGGAAAATTACTCATGTAATTAAAACATGACATGGTCCAGGGCAAAACAGAATTTTAGGTACCTATTATTAGTCAGAGATAACCAATATGGCAAACTGCAGACAATATTAATGTGGGTACAATTCAAAGCCTTTTCTTCTCCAATGTTGGGATTCTGTGAGCTATATGGCCTGCACACTTCAACCTTGCTAATTCTGAGAGCTATGTCGATGACCTTGGTTGTTCAACTGATTTAAATATTTTGGATTTTATCACATAGTGGAACTCCGAGCTTATATATATATATATAGCCTGCTATAGCCCGATGGGCGACTTTGAGTTTGTGAATAATAATTGAATGAGGTCAATAGTTAGCAACCAAGTCTCAGTGCCATATGTCATCACGTCTTGAGGTATCTTCGACGAGAATATATGACGAAGTTTCCCAAGGGCCCAAAAGAAGGACACATTTTTTAGAAAAGGATACATTTCTTCAATTCTTTATACTTGATCTTAGAGAACTCTTCTATACAGATGTTAATGAAGAATGCTATCAGAGCTGTGATTACTCCAATGAGGAATATAATGAACCAACGCATTATATCTTTCCATACTACAAACGGATATCCTCGTTTTCTCTCTTCATCTAACAGCAAATGGTTCTCACAGGTGTCATAGTCCAAGCTCTGTAAAATAAATAATGAATAAAGTTATGAGTTCCATGGTGTGTATGAAAGTAAAGCATACATGTTACATACAAATACAGAAATATAGACATTATGCAGTGCAATTTCACGCACCACACTATAAATATATTAAGGGAATTCCAAATAGTGTTTTTTACAATCTTATTATAAACTTGTGTGTGGTGCAAGCATCGCAAGCATTCTTATACTTGGTTCTTAAAAGGTGGCCCGTATGCTTACTATGAAAAAAACAATGCACACCATACTTCGTGGATTTCACCTCTGCATTTAAATGTTGGGCATGTGCATTATTATGTTCATATATACCAAGGAACTGCTACCTTTTTTTTTGAACTAGTAAGTAAACATAAAATAACAATGTAAAAGATAGATCAATAATTTTATAAAATCAGAACTGAAAAAATAGTTTTTTTTAAGTTAAGACTTCAAAAATCTATTTCTGAGATAAAAAATAGGTAAAAATTCATTTACTCCCATAGGTCCTCATATATATTTAATCAGATATCACCATAGCAGACTAAATAAAGCATCTTACTATACAACGGTATTATGTAGCTATCAGGTACCTCATATTTAGCAGAGAGGACATTCATAGATCCAGGTTCAATCTTCTGCACCGTATGCCTCCGCCTGACACCATGACTCCCATGCAATTCATCTTCAGACTCCTAAAGGAAAATGGAGATTTATTTTTTTGAATTATAAAGTACATAATATACATGTTTATGGGGTATTTTTTTCTTCATACAAATATATATTATATATATTCTTAATAAATATATCTCTATAAATATATATTCTTCATATAAAAGACTGGATGGATATAAGACTAGAGGAAGGTAGAAGAAAAGATGGATAGATTGTATTAAAGATGACATGAGTAAGAAAGAAGTGTGTGGAGATGACGGCTAACAGAAGAGAGTGGAAGAAGAAAACATGGGCAGCAGCCCATTCCCTAGCTTTTTTCCCTTAGTCGCCTATTACGACATCCACGTGTAGGTAGATATGGAGGGGTATATTCTTCAGTCAGGGCCACCACGGCCTGAAACTACTTACATGAGAGGAAATTGAGTTGTTAAGCTGCGCAACATTTGAAGTGTTTGCTTCTTCTTCATTGCTGACTAACTGAGCAGTATCTGACGTGGTGTAATCACTGAAACTCCCGTCTGCAAGGGACGTAGATGAGTGATTCATTTCGACGTCAATATAATCATGAACAAAAGATTTTATTCACAGTATTCACATATTAGAGCGACTTTAGTCTTTAAGTGGTTCCCGATCACCCATAGTGATATTTATTCATGAATGGCATGCAATAAGTTAGAGCACAAATCCTGTCTTTTAGTTTGTAAACACAGACTACTTTGTAAAATTAGTAGGTGGTCAGTTTGTGGGTTTTTTTCCAAAACGAAAATAAACAAATACTCCACAAATCTCGGAACGATTTTAGTTTTTGTGTCATCTGAGTGACAGACATACATGACAGCAAACGCAAATGAACGTCAAATGAACGTCAAATCGTCACCTTCAGTCTGTTGGGTTTTATAGGGAAACAAATACAAAACTTTTATATTATTGTCGTGACATTTTTATTCAAACCATCCGCCATCACGAGAGAACACATTCTATTCGTTTTTACAACACCACAGATACAAAATATTGACACCTTCTCCTATTTTTTAAAAATTATCATATTTAGACATTTTTAAATAAATAATAAATTACATTTTGTATCATATTCTCCTATGAACCCTTTTTAACATTTTAAAAATAATCATCTATGCTTCTATACATTGCATTACAAACATAACTCAAATTCTATATTACTAGATCTTGCTAAAGTAAATATTTTCTTAGCAGCTAAAATATCAGACTTATTTGGCGTTTCTATTTTTCTACTAGCTTCATGTACAGCATGAGCTATATCTGGTCTTGTACGTGTTGACAAGTATAATAACCCTCCAACTAGTTCTCTATATGGAAATTTTTCCTCTACCATGCTGTCTGTTACTGTTTTCCTATCTGTATTTCCTGGTATTTGACATGGTTTACAATCATTCATGTTGAATTTCTTTATGAGTGTTTCTGTATACATGGTCTGAGTTAATTTTATACCTTTCTTATCTTTATTTATTTCCAATCCAATATAGTTCTTAGGATTCTCATAGATTTTAATTTCAAATTCCTTTCTAAGACATTTTAGTACATTAATCAATGTTTGCTTATCCTTAGCAATAGCTAAACCATCGTCTACATAAATTGCGATGATTACAGTTTTATTGTTATTTGTGAATACACAGCGATCAGTCTTAGTTGGTAATAATCCTAAACTTGACATTACCTTTGTGAACCTTTTGTTCCAAGTTATAGGGGCCTGCTTTAACCCATATAAAGCTTTATTTAATCTTATTATTTTGTTAGGTTCTTCCTCATAACCTTCTGGTATATTCATGTAAACATTTTTATCAGATAATTCCCCATATAAAAATGCAGTTTTTACATCAAAGGTCATTATTTCAGAATTATTGTGAGCAGCTATAGCAAATAGAGATTTCAATGCTGATTGACTTACTACTGGACTGTAAATCTCATCAAACTCTAAACCCCGTTGCTCAAAACCTCTGACTACTAATCTCGCTTTATAGTTTCCATCATCTTTTACTCGAAATACCCATTTATTAGATAATATTTTCTTACCTTGTGCTTCTTGCACATCAACAACTTCCCAAGTTTTATTAGCTAGAAGAGATTTTTTTTCAGAATCAATTGCCTTCTCCCAATTGTCCTTTTCTGTACCTGAAATAGCTTCGTTATAAGTTAGTAAAGCATAATCATTAAACCTAGCTGGTAATCTTCTGACTCTTTGTGATGTTCTTTGTTCTTCAATTTCACTGACTTCTTGTATGTTTGCATTGTCATCATGACTTTCTATTTGGTCAGTTTCAGTATTTTCCTGTTCTTCTTCACTGTAAAACCTTTCATCTTCTTCACTGTCTTCTGATGATAATATTATGTTTTGTTCTATGTCATTTGTTAGTATCTCATCTGTTGTTATTCTTACTCTTTGTTCATCCTTTTCAATTTTATCATCATTCTTGACAATCACTACGTCTCTTGCTATTTCAATCTTTCTTTCTTCAGGATTCCACAACCTGTAGCCATTATTTGTGTATCCTATCATTATTAACTTTTTACTTCTTGGTTGTAGCTTTTTAAGATGTCCTAGGTGTTTTGAATACATAAGTGTTCCAAATTCTTGTATATTCGAGATGTTTGGTCGTTTATCATGCCATAATTCATAAGGTGTTCTTTTCTGCAGTGCATCACTGGGTAGTCTGTTTATCAGGTAAACTGCGCTCAGTACAGCTTCACCCCACATCTCATTTTTCATGTTTTTATTGAACAACATTGCTCTAGTTTTCTCTAGGATAGTTCTATTGAATCTTTCTGCTCTTCCATTTAATTCTGGTGTGTATGGAACTGTAAAGTCCATTTTTATACCTTTCTTTATACACCAATTCTTTAAATCATTATTTGAGTACTCACCTCCGTTATCACACCTGATACATGATACTTTCTCATTCTTTTCTCGTTCTGTTTCTTCCACATAGTTTTTAATTATTCCTGAAACTTCATTTTTTTGTTTTATTATGTATACTTTTGTGAAATGACTGTAGTCATCAATCATTGTGACATAATAACGTTTTCCATCATGTGTTTCAGTTTCAAATGGTCCGCATACATCTGTGTTTATTATTTCCAGTTTTCTTTCACCTCTTTTTCTTATTGTATTATGTGGTAGTTTTGTCTGCTTTGCTTTTATGCATATCTCACAATTCTCTTCTATTATCTCACTACCATCTATTTTAATCCCATCTGCGACTTTTGTCAGATAATGTAAAACTTCTTTTCCAGGATGACCAAGCCTCTTATGCCATTCCAGAGCAGTTCCTTTTTCCTTTGTTAGTAAAGTTATTTCCTCATTTACTTCTGTATTCTTATTTTTATTGATGTCTATGTAATATAATCCATTTTCTTTAGTACCTTTTAGAACAAGTTCCTTATCTTTGAATATTTCAACTTTATTTGCAGTAAACAGCACTGATCCATTTTTATTTGTTATCGAACTTACAGACATTAAGTTTTGTGCCAAACTGGGAACAAACAAGGTTTTTTTAAAACTACAACTAGTACCTTTTACATGTCCAAAGCCCTCTGATGTCACGGTGTTGTTGTCGGCAACTGATATGTCTGTTTTATTTTCATGGTAGTTTGTTATTAGTTTTAAATTATTTGTCATATGGACTGTACTTCCAGAGTCTACTACAAACTTTGTTTCATTAATGTCATTTTTACTTGTCAGAAATGCTGCTTCCTTTTTTTGTGTTCCTTTGTTTTTCCTGAAAAAACAATTTTCGTCCGTATGGTTTGTTTTCTTACAAATGGAACATTGTTTTTCTTTAATTCTGCAGCGATTTTCTTCATGACCATACTTTTTACAGATGTTGCACATCTTGCAATCTATTTTTAGGTGACCAGGCTTTCCACATTTGAAGCATTTTTTACTTTGAGATGCTTTATATGCTACTGGTTCTTCTTTTGTTTCATTTCTAGTCTCTTCCAAGAGAAGTCGGTTTGTTAAGTTTGTTAATGTTTTATTTTCAACTGATGTTGATTCCCAAGCCGTTACGAAAAACTTGTATGTAGTCGGTAAACACGTTAGCAGTTTCGACATTATTAATTCATCATCAACCTTTTGTCCAAGACTGTTCAGTCTCATAGCAGAGTGGCGCAGTGGAAGCGTGCTGGGCCCATAACCTGTTGGGTTTTATAGGGAAACAAATACAAAACTTTTATATTATTGTCGTGACATTTTTATTCAAACCATCCGCCATCACGAGAGAACACATTCTATTCGTTTTTACAACACCACAGATACAAAATATTGACACAGTCAAGTCAATATTAAATCAAAGTATGACAACTCCTGTTATTATCAAATTGTCTATGACTTTAGGGTGGATCTACATTTATCTAGCAAGCAAATGATTGCTTCAATATCGTCGAGGGGTACTTATCATACATATTTTCCGAAAATCGAAATACTTATGTTTTTTTAGAATGATTTTTATTGCTCCTACATCCAAACAAGGTATTCACGAACTCTAATCCTCTATTCAAATCGGTCTACATAGTTTGCTGATTTGGGGCATGCATTGGGTTGGTGCTGGGTATGCATAAATAAATTGCAGGTTTTTTAGTTTTTTTAGATTATTTTGAGACATCCATGCATTTTCAAATGCAAGAAGGAATTGAAAGGTACAGATTGCATGAGATTTACCTTAGAAACATAAATAGTAATGTAAATGATAAAAATGATAATCATTTTGATAAGCTATCGTTATCATTTTATCAGTGCATAAACAAGAACAAACTTTTGACACACACATGCACATTTAGACAGCGTTCGTAAACAACAATAGTGTTTGTCAATGTGTGTGTGGCTTGCTGGTTCGTTTGGTTGACAATCGCGATGTGATGTATTTCTACATCATCGCATGCTGAGTTATATTTTCTACAAAACCCTTTAGTTTTTAATTAAGTTACTGTGTTTATTTCTAAATGTTTTCAATCGTTGTGATATCTTTCCTCAGTTTTAATTTCTAAATATGTGTAATTTGCCGCCGAAGTTCCATTCAGTGTGTCGCCTTTGTTTATCATTCTGTGGCGATAATTGCAGTGATGTTAGACTTCCAATTTTCGACCGTGATAAGGATAAATCACGACTTTCCGAGATGATAATGGCACATTTATCACTAATGGTAATGATCTTGCAGTATTTTGGTCCACAATGGCCAGGAAGACAGGGTTTTCTCGTGTGAAAGTTTAGCGTAAGCGTATGAGATTGTGGATGCTGATAAGCGCCATTAACTTTCTCGCGGGTGTTGGGTATTTTCGCATTGTGATATCATATTACTGCCCACGCGACGAGCGCCCGGAGGTGAGGTATGACTAATGTCGTTCGTGGAAATGATAATAGGCGAGCGTGCGGCAGGCGCGTAGTATCAGCTGCGCGCGGGCGCTCCGCTGATAACAAAGGATAGCAAGCGGGCGCTCCGCAGTCGCGAACCCCCCGGCCCCGCCTCCTGCGGCGCCCTCAATCTTCACCCCTCATCTTATACTACACAAATACGCCAGCCAATGCACAGTGCACTGAGCTCACCCATTGCACTGCACTGCTATTTTGAGAATTCAATATTTTCTAAATTTAGATTTTACATTATAAGGGAATCAATCTGTTACTGACTTGCCCTTTCCTGTCTTGGTATCTTAAATGTTGGAATTATCAAGTTGATTCCTATAATGCTTGTTATCAGATTGACTGGAATGACTCATCATCTATGATTAGGCTTGTGAAAGGTCACTGGCCACATCATCTCACTTAATGATGATGTTGTGAAACTAAAGTAGTAAATGATATTTTTAGGTTTCCCCTGCAGACTTGCTGCCTCAAGTTTTATGTGGAAGCTGTGCGCGGAAACTTGAAGATTTCCATACCTTCAGAGAGTTAACACACAAATCGGAAAGACTTTTGGAACAATTTCTACAGTATGCCAATTCATTATCAGGTCCAAAAGAGGTGAGTAGAGCTTTCTAATTCTCATAACTAGCACCATCACATAGTAAGTATGAACTCAGAACCAATATTTGTAACAGCAGTACTTTATTTACATAGGTATACATTATCACTAACTAATAATACAAGATTACTTTTATTTAACTAATAAAATACTAGAAAGGAATAAAATGATAACGAATATTTATTATGCAAATGTTACATCTGCATTGATGTTTCTGTAGCGAATGGGCTGAGTTCTTATCTTTTTATTGTAGAATGCTTTTGTAGCATTCACAAGGAGGCCAAACAGCATTCCTATAGCCACAACTGTAGCTACACCCAGAATACTCCATAGAACGTGCTTGGGTTTCAAGTCAGATAGACTGAAGCTCTTTTTAGCAGCAAATGTAGAATCCAGTGTAGGGCAGAAAGGCAGAGTTATGTTTGTCACATAGGCTCCAGTAAACCTCATTGGTGCTGCACAGCTGAAAATAACAATCTGGTCGTAAAACATCAATAAATTATATTTCTCAACATAAATTCTAACTTTTAATAGCTTTATTATTACAGACAGCCATAAGTTTTATGGTTTTCATTGGGAAAACCAGATATTTATTATCTTACATTCCAGCTTTGAAACTAATCAACTTATAATGCACTTTTAAAACACAATATTGTAGGGATTGTTGAAGACAAAAGTATATTTCTCCTATTCTGTGAATGTATATTTTATACAGTCATGCATTTGGAAAGTTTCTCTACGTACATAAATACATGATCAAGCATTTTTTCTGAATTTAAGATTGTAATTTTAACATTAACACTGTTTTTATAAGCAAAAGTGCAACAGGTTGGCAACCTGTGGCTTTCAAGACTCCTCATTTGGCAAATTTGTTACTTCAATTTATAACAAAATCAATTATTGGCTTTATGATGTGATATTATGATGCATTGCTACCCTAGATTTTTCCAGCTAGGTATTTTATGAGTTTGGATTCTACTCAAAACTACAATACCATATGAGCTACTTGCCAGGTTGTAGTATTGTATGACTATTGGTGAATCATTGTAGTAAAAGGATGATGAAGAATTAAAGTGCGCCTTCTAGAAGCTCCTTTCGTGCACATTTCTTCGAATTTTTTGGTTCTAAGACATAGCGGTTTTTTTTTTTTTTAATTGATAATGATAAGGCGTTTGGCCACCAACTCACTTTTGCAAGTGAGATGTGGCCTAAGATGGAGCACGCTTTCCCAGAGTGAACTTATTGACCCTAGATTTGAAGACTCCTAGATTGTACTCTTTCGGGAAAACAGACGCAGGCAGATCATTCCACTCTTTGGCAGTACTTATAATAAAAGTGGAGCAGAAACGTTTCCTCACGATGTTCTCCTTCACCGTTTGAGAGCACTAGTTTAGAGCACATAAAATTTCCGAATGGAAAATTCAATGACCGGGATTCTAACCCACGATTTGTGGATTGGAAGGCCACTACCACCACTCCACCAGTGGTGTGTACTTACAAAGGTATATCTCCAGTCTTGAACTTATCACCAGCTCCCTGATTGGTCACAATATTGGCCAGATCACAGTTGCACAGCCATTTGTTGCCCGTCATGCCTAGGACCTCGAGTTTGCTCCACGGCATCAAGTCAGTTGACAGCTCGCTAAGGTTGTTATCATCTAGGTACACCTGTCGAACCAAAACACATTTAATTATCTACATTACAATTATGAGCCTCGTATATTCACGTATTTGAAGTAGCTTTCGTGCACATGACTATTGCTTTCTGGCTAGTAATGTTTACGCTCCAGCTTTCTCGATTCTTCATACACCAAAATGAAGTGTCGCCTTAAGTAATGTTTAACAGCAAAAATTGAGAATTTATAATCATAAATTATCGATTTCACCCAGATCCTTTTATTTCGTTCTAAAAAGGCCCTTAATCCTACTAGTCCTTCTAATAAATAAAAAAAAAAAAAAAAAAAAAAAGGGCATTTATTCACCAAGAATCCTATAATAAGTTATCCTATAGTAAGTTTTGGTATGTATGTAGGTAGACAGGTGAAATGGAAAGTTTATGAGGATGTTTGTTGTTCAATCACGCCGTAAAGGCTCAACCGATTTCGTTTAACTTAGAACATTACGAGTTCTTTACCTGGAATAACATATAGGCTACTTTTTATGTAGGTAACACGCGAGCAAAGCCGCGGGCGGAAGCTAGTACTTAATAATTCCAGAGAAAATGGCAAGCGTTTGATAGCATTAATCCTATCTACAGTCAGAACTCATCAGAGTGGTTCATCGTATGCTATTTACTTGTCGAACAACTCGACTGAGTTTCTCGGAACAGTACCTAACTTGTTTACTGTAAACTAGGCGTACGGTTTGGCTTTTCAATTGCTGAAAGAAAGTCTCTCGCTGCTCTCAGTTCGCGATTCCCACGTCCTGTTATCATCGCGAGGGAGTCTTATTAAGTTGGAAGAGATAAAATGTTGTAAAAATAAACCGGTATCAAGATAATATCTATGTATTGAAATAAAAAATAATACCCAGGAGGCCAACGCTTATCAGCTTAGATTTATCTTGCGTAAATAGCGCACAAGTTAGCCAAGTTATTGATATAACAGCGACATACTTGAAAAACTAGTGTTTGTTTAGCACTTGCAATTTGCTACGTTCACTTGTATGATTTACATTTGTAACTCAAACATCATTATAAAGATTTTAGAGAACCTATCGGTTTTTTTGTTTTGGGATAAATTGCAATCAGTGATTGATTATCAAAACATAATGAAATGATTGATCAGCTGGCCCAGTTAGTCGACTGTAGTGTAAGCTGCACGATCTGGGCCAAATCGAATTGCACATTTGATGCGATCTGTGATTAAAATATATGCTTACGTTTATTTAAAACCACAGAAACGCGATGATAAGCGAAGTTACTATGAGCTAATATTAGAATCACAGTTACAACACCCGCGTCGTCATTCTGAATAACATAAACTTTTCGTAAAATATATGTATTATGGCGTTTAACGCTCATTCGTTGAGATCTCCGTTGAAATACAATTATACTAAACTACAAATGCACTGATATTATCAGCTATTTATCGCGCAAGTGTAGTATTTAATTAGGTTTTTCCTTGTTTTTCTGGTCTACGTCGGTTGTCACACTCACCTCTTTCAAGGTCCATTTGTCTTTGAGTCCTTTGAACGCGTTGTGGCTGATGTATCTCAGGTTGGAATTATGGCATAGATGCAGCACCCTCAGTTTTTTGAGTGGTGTAAATGTACTGCGTTTGACTTCCTCCAGAAATTCGTTTTCGCCGACTTCTAATTCCTTCAAGTGGTATAAACCTGAAAACGTATGATAGTTTTTAGATAAAGTTCTCGTATCGCAAATGTCCACATCCGACATTCACAGAATTTGTGATTAAATTTAATCTATGTTTTGGCAAATACGTATCTTAACCTAAATACTATTTTATCCAAACAATTAGAAATACCTTTATCTTATAAATATTTATCAGAATTGAGGTAAACCATGTCAAACAGATAGATGAGGTATTAATCTGAAGGATAGCATCCAATAATTTGTTATTTCTTCATGACACCCACTTCACGTATTTGTATAACTTTTATTATAAGAAACCTCATTTTGGACCCCTATATCTTAACAACCCTTTGGCCGATTTTACTCATATTCTTACCAGTAAATCTTGATGGTAAAATCTGTTAACCAACTCAATTAAGATAAAGATAAAGATAAGTTATGCTCTATCCAATTAACATACAACGCCGATTCGCCCAAGTTGTATGAGAGATCTTCTCTCGCATCCCTCGCTCGATCAATTATTCATAAAATATGTATCGTACCTATGAAACTATCGTCATTGAGCTCCACTATAGGATTGTTGTTGAAGGTGAGGTACTCCAGACTGCTGCCGACTAGCGATAAGCTTTCTGGCACGGTGACAAAGCGGTTGTCAGACAAATCTATTTGCTGTAGTTGTGTCAAGCCCCTGAATGCGTCCAGTGGGATACTGTCTATGTCTGTTTTGGACAGATCTAGGACCTGGAAAAAGTATTGATTTATTTGTATCTTCTACGAGATTATTTAAATCAGACAAGAAACCTTATTTCTAAGTTCAGAGAATTTAGTGTTTGATAAAGTAGGCACTTGGCAGTTTCCATAAATTTTAGTTTATAAATCGTACCTGTAGTTTCGCGGCACTAGAAAGCGCTATTAAGGTAACATGATCAAGTATTTCGAACGGGTTGTCATTCAGATACAGCCTGGTCAAGTTAGGGGTATGCTGAAACAGGTATCTGTCCAGAGAGTGGATCTCGTTGTGTCCGAGATTGAGGGTCTCCAGCGCGATGTCACTATAGACGCCATCTTTGTATGGCCCTTGGAATATCTCACTTCTGAGAACTTCGCCTGTAAATAAAGGAAAATAAATTAAATGGTCTCTGACTCTTGATGTGAAGCTACGCCTGTTCCCCGCGACCAAGCCTAGAAGAATCAGGCAACAAACACAGCTTGGTGCCTATAATTTGTTCGATGATCCTTTTCACAAAATCGTATGTAGAGCTAGGTAGAGCATGAGGTAAAGCTAGGTGGCGATATCGAACAATGAAAATAATGAGGTATTAAAAAAACCTTATACACAGCGTAAAAAGTGATTTGGTGAGCTTTAGCAAAAGTTCTAACACGCAAAATTTGATGAAATAATATGATGTAAGTAAGGCAAGCAGTACAGAAATTGCTAAATGACAAATTAACTGTCCCGGGGCATAGCGACATTATAATCATCTGTAGTAAAGTACGCATTCTTAAAAAGATTATGCCTTATGTACCTCCTTTAATTATTCTTATACTTAATGTATTAATCCTGCTTATATTCTAAATGCGAAAGTTTGTGAAGATCAATCATGCCGTAACGGGTCAACCGATTTCGATGAAGCTTGGAATAGATAGATTTATTTACCTAGAATCGCATATAGGCTTCTTTTTATGTAGGTACCACGTGAACGAAACCGCGGGCGCAATCTAGTTTCATATATCGTGTATGTTGCGACGGATAACACTGTTTTTTATGTAGTTTAGTAATTGATTCTTAATTTATGGACATTTTAAAATTAGCCAACAAAGTGTGAGATATCATAATTTATGTGCATGTTCTATAAAAAAATCAGTAGAGTACTTTAAATTATTGACATTAATCGACATTAATTGAATAATTTTACATTTTTGAATTTTTAATAGGTTTATGTAAAAACGTTTCATAAAACGTTTTATTCCTAAAATTGTTGTTTTATGTGAGGTGTAGAATAAGCCCCTTACGGGATAGCATTTTATTAAGCATCATCTTGTAAAGTAGGTGTAATTACAAATATAGGTATAATATAAAAGCATGTTTCTCAACTAATGAAGTCGTGAAGTGAGCGGCTTAGATAAGAAAGAGGCAATACGTATGCGCGATGCTGAAGCATGTCCTCGTGTGTAGTTTAACTCTAGACTCTAGTCACCTCGCACATAACGTCCGTTAATCAGCTATTGAGATATAAATTATTCAAGAATAATCTTGGTAAATTGAGGTTTTTTTATTGCAATGTAAGACAGTGTAGACACATTTAATAAGCTAATTGGCATAGTCAATGGCAATTTTATTTGATTTTGCATTAATTTCGTCAAAGCTGCATTTGATTGAATACCTATTACTTATTCATGCCCTTATCGTACGTGCATATTTTATTTATTTTTTCTATATGTTAAGTAGTTATCCTACTTCCTCTAATATTATAAATGCGGAAGTTCGTTCGTTTGAATAGCGATTTGGATTGAACTTGGGATAGATATAGTTTGTGGACCTGGAATGGCATATATAATACTTTTTGACCGTGCACAATGCGATCAAAGCTGCGGGCGGAAGCTTTTTTGAACTTTTAAATATATATCTATTCGGGCTCACACGTTCATCCGAAGATTTTCTGTTACGGTTGCTAATGGGTTTTTACAAACATAATATACCTACTAGAATTTTTTGTTTAAGAAATTCGAAAATGCATGGTTGCCGTTTTGCAATGAAATAGGTATCAAATTATGTTGGTTGTGCATATTTTTTTTTGTTTTTTTTATCACACTCGATCTACTGATCCCAAACTAGGCATAATAATAAAATCATCTATTTCAGGCATAGCCTGTACTATACCAGAGACTGATATACATAATAGATAAATATTTAACACCCAGACACAGAACAAACATCTGCGTTAATAACACAAATGTTTGTCCAGTGCGGGAATCGAACCCGCGACCTGTAGCGCAGAAGGCAGAGTTACTACCAACTGCTATGAGGCCAGTAGATTTTTTCTCAAGAAGGGATTAATTTCAAAACAAAATGTTGATACTTCTGTACCAGAGGTTTGATTGTGATGCCTTACTATTAAATGAGTGATACAATTGGGTCTAGTGTTTTTAACCGAACACCGTTGGGGAATAAAGCTTCTTGAGTTATGACTTCGAACCAAGCGACGAAGTGTTGTAAGGTCCCCCACCGCCTCGACCGACGATATTGTGAAAGTTGTGGGAAGTCGGGGGATAGAAACGCTGAAGACCGTTCTACTGTGACTTTGGGGGAGGCCTATGTCGAGCAATGTACTTCTACAGACTGATGAAGATGATGAATAACAAATGTTGCATTATGTTTTTGGCTACTTTGATGTTCCCATTCCCATGCGTAAAAATATTTCCAACATTTCTGATGCATGAAACATGATTTCTAGAAAGAAACGATTCGAATATAAATGATATCATCACCAGTCTGAAAACCAGCGCTGCTTCCCTACCATGTTCGGGAGTTGCATAAGCTGAGACTTGGACCTAGTTTGGCCGCACAGTCGCACTAAGAAAGATAATATTTAGCTTTGTTAACCTGCCTACTTATTTGTTATTTATGTGATCATTTTTGTTATGTATGTGATTATTGTTATGTGTCTTTAATATTTTTGTACTGTATGTGTGTGTCAAATAAATAAAATCTTATTCTTATTCTTATATGATTAAAATGGCTCGATCAGACCGCAGTGACTCAGCCTCCAGCCTCCAACGAGAGCAGGGAAGCAAATTCACCACACTGCCAATTCGAGGAACGACATAAATTATTTATTTTGTATTCATCATCAGTACCTTGCTACTAACTGTTTTCTTCCGGATTCCTTTACGTACAACTGCTTACTCTTATCAGTCAGTATTTCGCCTCTATCTATGCATAAAATCCCCTATCTACCTATCCATAAAAAGACGATCAAGTGCGAGAACTCGCGCCCTGAGGCTTCCGTGCCATTGGTCGTGGGTTCGAATCCCGATCATGCACCAATGGATTTATAAAAATTCTAAGTGTAGGAATTGACAAACTTATATTTGCGTTCGCTCACGTAGTCATTGTACGTCATTGACCGCAAATATAACTTTGTTCCTTAAACTTATTTTACGAAATTCCTCAATTTCAGACTTTTCCCTTTACTTGTGTTACAAAAGCTCCTAGCATTCCAAATTTCAGAACTGTGAGGTGACTGGAAGTACCTTAGAGGTTTTTGATTTTTGCCATTTCCATACAAAAATTATACATTCCTTGCCATATCTTTTTAATGCATTAAGCTAGAGCTTTGATTTTTATACGGCACCATAAGCCCACAGACCTTAATAGGTGGTATAAATTTCAAGTTGATAGCCGTTTCTGAGAAAAAGGGTCCTGACAGACCGACAGACAGACAGACGGACAACAAAGTGATCCTATAAGGGTTCCGTTTTTCCAAATGAGGTACGGAACCCTAAAAACGAGTAAGCAGTTGTGCACCATTCTGAAATACAAGCGCAGGATCATCCTATATTTAACAGCTCCCCGTATCTAGGGGAAGGTTGCGAGTTCAGACCCCGTTAGAGTCGAAATTTTTGGGATATTATAAAAAAATCATTGTAATTCTCACCTGAAATATAGTTATTGCTCAAATCCAGATAGACCAGTCTATCAAGATTCCTGAAGGCATCGTCCTCTATTTCGATAATGTCATTGAATTTGAAGCTGATCGCGATCCGCTGCCCCGGCAGGCTCGCTAGCTGGGTTACGTTTGTGATGCTGTTGTTGAAGAATGTTATCAGGACGTGCCCATCTGAAAATAAGCGACACAATGTCACCTCGACTCCTCTCGTTTTGACGACCTCGGTGGCACAGCCAGTTTTTATGAAGGTAGCAAGCGAGCGAAGCTGCGGGCGGAAGCTAGTATCTATCTATATTTTATCAAATTCGTTGCAAAATTATCCTTACCTCTACTGAACAAAGTCAAGTATTCGTTTGAAATTCGGGGGTGTGCGATTTAGCTCAACGATAAGCTTGCGACTCCGAATAGTCAAACTCAAAACTAACTTTATTCAGAAGACGCAAGGACCTTTTGAAAATAAATTTTAGATTACATATCGCACGCCTTTTAGACATAGCTTTACTATTAACTACATGGTTATTTTAAAGTCACGCAAAACCTCGGACGGAAGATAAAAGTTTCGATTTCATTCAGCTGCTAAATGTGGTAAAAATGATTCGTTTTCTCAAAAATGTCATTATGTTCTAATCGTTTCCAACTATAAACATTATTTGACAAAAAAATAAATAAACAGAAAAATAAAAATACTGTTTTGAAGGTTTGCGTATATTACAGTCAAGAAGTAGCTGTAAACGAGTTGATGCCGAGATGAATAATTAGCTATTTAACTTAGTCATAAAGATGTCGTCATTTCGTCGATGGATTAGTTACAAAAGCACTCTCGCTCCATGTTATTCTGAAAATTAATGTTATCTTTGCGATATAACCGGCAAGATTTACAATTGTTATTACAGTATAAGAATACCTACATAAGAGGTAAATAGTAAATGGATACAAAATAAATAGTTTTCCATTGCGAAGATAGTAAAATAGATTACCTACCTATTAGAGAAAAATATAACAACGCAACCATAAAAACTGATCGGTGCGATTGGAGCATTTGGAGCGCAGTTATTTGTTTTGCGTTATGTTTTCGCGTGATAGTATGGTGATAAATAAACCTGTTCTCGATAATCATTACCTTTTTCAAAGTCGTTTAGCTGCTTCGGCCATTCGGGTATTTTGTCGATGTCTCGCCGCGAACAGTTCAAAGTGAGGTTGTTCGAGTCTTCGAGAATGGATAGATCGCAAGGAGCGGCACTATCAGCTTTTTGCGCGCCACTCCACGAAACTAGGACGCACAATATCATTAACACCTACAACAAAGAAACACCGTAACTTATGTAATCGTCGCGCAAACGAACACACCTTCCGATGTTCGCGTCACTCTACCTGACCACTCACTTTGCATACTGCTTTGTACATTTTCCACAATTTTAATAAAGTCACTGCGAGCCCACCTGGTTGATCTCGATGCAATTCTATCTTATCAGTTGGACTCGAGCGCTATCACGGGTGACATGAAAATGAGCGAGCACCTCATTGGCCGCTGTTTATTTGTCTTATCGCGCTACTTATATCTATATAGCGTCGGTTGATTGTTGATCAAACATCTTTTATTTATAGGAAGTCCTGAACGTAACGGCGGCAAAATTGGAAGAGATTATAAAACCACTGAACGAGGGCGACTTCGAACACGCGACAAAAAACAATTATGCGGAAGTGGGGTCACCGGACTCCACGGAGGAGATGAAAAACCTGGAGAGCCGGCAGGCCGCGGTCACGCTACTGCAGATAAAGAACTACGATCCCAGCAAATATGCCGTCAAACCGGAGGAGGAACCGCACATAATGTACAGCAGCGGGCCGAGTTTACCGCCCTCGGACCGAGCGAGAGAGGTGATGCACTGCAATGCCGTCATCGATATTATAAGCAAGGCTGTGGCGGTCGCGCAGAGGGAAAACGAGGAGACGCAGAAGTACCCTCCGAGCTACGAGAGCGTCGTAGACCGGACGCACGCTCCGGCGCACGCGGCCACTGACGCCAACTACCCGCCGGAGTACCCCGAGGAGCGGTACGCGTACGGCGCCTGCGCCACGCAGACCGCCGCCAGCCCCGGCAGCAACGACGACCATGACAAGGAGATGGACCTCTCGCTGTACGGCACCGTCAAGAGCGAACCGAACGAACACACCGACCAGGAAGATCAAAACGCCTACTTTCACAGAACATTACCGCAAAACAATACAAACTTCGCGGATGAATACAAGCAGCACATTTTCGGTAGAACTACGAATAAAGCGAAAATGAGTAAAGACAATTCTTCGGTTTACGAGGAGTGCAGTCAGAGCAGTAGCGGCTCCGATCCCGATAGATTGCAAATGGACATTTCTCAGATGTCGCAGGTAAATAAAAGCGGAACTGAAATGTATAGAAAAAAGTTGCCTTTTGTACTGATCACATGATTTTTCAGGACGACCCTGAAGAGACGCAGTCGGCGCGATCGAACCAATCTTCGCCGCAGCCACAGCCGGACGAACACGAGACTAAAGAATCATTATGGCAGGCTCTTCACAGAAATAACGGTGAGCTAGACCGAATTATCATAAGCTTGCTGTGAATTATGTTGCCTTTGAGAGAAGTAATCTCCAACTCCCAAGAATATGCCCTTGGGCCTGAATGAAGGGAAGAAGGTACACGCTGTTACGCGCACATAAATTTTTCGAACCTAAAAATACATTGGTGCACGACCGGGATTTGACCCTGTGACCTACCGATAGAGAGCAGAGGTACCTCCCACTAGGCCAAGACGGCTTATTTCCTGTTAAGCACAACACACAAGTATTATTAACCCCCTTCTTGACTTTATTTATCGTTAGCCTTCCGATGGCGAATGTTATTGTTGAATGAAATTATAATTTAGGATCATTATTGGCCATAATAAAAAGCTAATTCAAAACATTTGAACTGCTATAATGATGCTAATAACGACACTATTAATGTCCAAACACTATTTAGAGCTAATAACTTGGGTTCTCCAAAATAATAAAGGTAGGTATAGTAATTCGTAAACGTTGATGCCACTAAGCATAGGGTGTAGTGACCCCGGCTGCCACACACTCGACGAGTGGCGTGAGCAGTAGCAAAGGGAAGGAGCAGAGAGTATAGTAGTAGATAGTAACGGTACTCGTCATGTCCACCGCATTGTGTATAATTCAAGGACTGGCAATATACAAGGTGATTCATAATTATGTATACTATCCCGAAAGGGCCTTATTCTAAACCTAATTAAGTTTGTTCTACTACTTTTGTAAATTCCATATTTATTGATATTATATTATACTAGCTTCCGCTCGCGACTTCGCTCGAGTAGCGCGCACCTACATAAAAAGTTTAGCCTGTATGCTATTATAGGTAAAAAAACTTTATCTATTCCAAATTTCAACGAAATCGGCATTTTGATTTAGCCATTACGGCGTGATTGAACAACAAACATCCAAACATCCTCACAAACTTTCGCATATATAATATTAGTAGGATAGAATATTTTATTGAAAAACCACTATCCAAGAATATGCTATTTTGGGGTCAAATCAGTTCAAACTTAATTATTCAGCTGTTTTCGGTAGTAAAAATTGTGTGGACCTTCTCGTAAAAAGGTCAAAACAGCTGATTTTAAAAAGTTCGGGAAAAAGTCTTGGGTTTTTAAATTTCGAATTTTGTTTGTTTTTTTAGTTCGAAATCTTCTTTCTTTTTGTTGTGTAGAATGAGCCTCTTTAGAGATAGAATACATCTTGTTTTCGGGCCTATAGGACCGTAGGACGATTGACGAAAGTCGAACCCGGAGCATGGCGATGAGTAACGCGAGTAGAGCAGTGTGCAACTGCTTAGGGCATCATCGCAGCGGCAAAAATTTTGATTTTTTTTTGAGAAGTTAGAAGCAGGGTGCCACTGTTATTTTTGGGCACAAATTAACCAATTTCCTTTCTTCAAAGGTCGTAGCGGAGAAGCCACGCAACTCCTCCGGCGGTTGATAAACAGCAAGCACCTGGGAATGACGGTGTCACCATTAAGACCGGCCACATCTCCTCTGCCGGCACCGACGCCGCCGCCGGTCAACGGATCTGTATCTCCAGTGAGTGCCAATCTCTTCTAACATCTTTCCTGATTAAATTGGATTTATGTAGAGGGACGATAGAACTAGGATATATTTACAGAATCTTTTTTTATTTTTTTAGGGATACCTAAGTTGATAAGAATTTACTCAAAATAAGTAACTGACCCTAATTCCACCTAGATGCACTATAACATAATCAATGTTTGTTACTTTTTATAGTTTCTATGATATTTCTAAGAAGTCCTTGCTATTTTATTGTATTACTTACAGATACAAATATTTATCCCGGCACTCACTTTTTGCCTGTTAAAGTTTAATTGTGTATTCTTAAAGTGGCGATGAACTTGCAACCTGTCACATATGGAATACTCAATACTACAAAATATGGGCATGCGCAAAATGTTCGGATATTTTAGCCTTTGACTACCCTTTTACACATCTTCAAGATGCTTTGGGATAACGGTCGTGAGCCTATTTCTCTTTAACTTTAAAGTCGCCGACAGTTTGAATATCTTTTAAATGTAGATAAGAGTAAATATTTTTTTTGCATGCAACCTCTGTTAATTCTCAATGAAAAAGATGCAACAAAAACTAAATTAGTGTTTCCCCGCAATTTTATGCGGTTCTACCGCCTTTATTGTGGCCATAAAGCTACATTTGCGTCACAAAGCACTTCAAACTGAAGTGTAACTTCAAATTACTCGTGACTCTTTCTAGAAAACACGGAAACAAAACATTACACCGTTTTAAGAAACACATTGATTTGGTGATTCTCTTATTAATAAACAAAGTGTGCGTAAGCGACATTCTTATACATTTATTAGCACGCGACGTTTTTGCAGCTTCTTCGTGTCATCCTACTATAATATAATTTTTATAGTTTTTGGATGTTTTCGGAACCGATTTTAATGAAACATGGAATATAGAGTTCTTTACCTAGAATAGCATGTACTATATGCTATTCTAGGTAAAGAATCTATATGCCTCTATATGGCATATATATAGTATATAGTTATATATAGTTTTTTTTTCTATATCTTTGTTAGTCGTCCATTACCACTGCATCTATAACTTAATTAATTTGCTATCAGTGGAAACTTGTAAATAGCCCTCAGCTGCATGTAATTTTTTCATGTGTTTATATTATTATTGCTTATTTTTTTGTACTAGCTGTAAGTTTTCCCAAAATTTGAAAATAAAATAAAATAAAATAAAATAAATAAATATAGATTCGCGTACTTTTTATCTAGGTAACAAGCGATCGAAGCCGCGTGCGCAAGTCGGGCTAATTGAATATATAAAGCACGAATTGTATACACAGATACGAATTAAGCCGTGTTCAAACTGCATGCGATCAGTTACCTGAAATTCATCTCAAAATGATCCTTACATCTACTGCATAAAGTCCATATTTTAAAATCTTGATGGCGAACTTCTCGTACGTTTAGTAGGTCATCATCATCATCATTTCAGCCGTACGACGACGTCCACTGCTGAACATGGCCTCCCCCATAGACAGAGCGAGTTCCTTATCATGTGGGGGGACTTGCCCATACTCACCACGCTGGGCATGCGGGTTGCAGAGCGCAGTTAAAGCTAGCCTTGTTAAAATGAGGGACGCTCTGCCCATCCCCTAGCTTTTTTCCCTTAGTCGCCTCTTACGACATCCGCGTATAGGTAGATATGGAGGGCCCAATTCTTCAGCCGGGGCCACCACGGCCATTTACGTTTAGTAGGTAATTAGTTATAAAAAAATACCAAAAACAGTTAATTTGTAAGTGATAAAAGAACTAACTTTATAGTCCGTCTGGCCGCACTTCGAAATCACTTTATTTCACACTATATTTTCTTGTTGAAATGTTTGCATCACTTTGTAATGTTCAGACGAGTTACCGATTTGTATCCTCAATGGATACTACGCCACGGTAGTGCAGAGGACAGAGGAATGGCATAAATCAGGTGCTTTATTTTCAATACTAATGTTATGTTAATGCAAGGAGGCAAATACCTAAGTATGTTTTTCCTTGAAAACGAGCGTGAGCCGGTGATTATAGAAGGGTCTTGAGATTTTTATCCTTGCTTTTGTTTTATCGCCGACTAGAGAAACCACAGAGGAAAAAAAATAATACTGATTATTTAGCGGTGCACGTGCCTGTATTAATCTTCCTGTACCCTCTAATTCAATCACTAACTTGTCAGCCTGTACTTTTCTAACAGCAAACAAAAGAAAGAGGCGGATATAGTTTTATTGAGCCGGTAAAATTAGTTAGTGATTATGAATAAGAGGGCTAGAATCGATGGTTCTATTAAGACCATGACAGAAGATTCTTCCCCTAAAACTCGGCGCGTAAAATGAGAAAGCCATCGTTTTCATTCTCAAACAATAGGCAAGGAAAAAGGAAGCATTAATTTTTAACTTTTGTCCTATAAATTTTGGTATAAATATTACTTATTCTCTTACGACCATTAGCATTAACGATTATAAAAACGATTAACAACATTAACGATTGAAAAATTTAAAAATTGTTTTTATAAGGGGCAATTTAACTTTTTTTTTTGTTTGTTATACGGAGGCAAACAGGCTTACGGCCCTCCTAATGGTAAGTGGTTACCGTCGCCTATTGACATCAGCAACACCTAGAGTATTGCTAATGCGTTGCCTGCCGAATCCCTCCCCCCCTAAAGAGCTCTATCTACTTGCCTATCATCAGCATAAGCCTGTATATTAGTCCACCGATGGACATAGGCCTCTCCCAAAGAGTTCCATGACGAACGGTCTTGAGCCTTTTCCATCCACCGACTTCCCGCAACTTTAACAATCTCGTCGGTCCATCTGGTCGGCATAACGTAAGGCGCTCGTGGGGGTCTTCCAACACTGCGTCGCCATTTTCTTGATCGCCATTCGAGAACTTTAATTCCCCGACGGTTGTCGGTTCTGCGAGCTATATGGCCTACCCACTGCCACTTCAACTTGCTAATTCTGAGAGCTGTGTCGGTGACCTTGGCCCCACCAAGGCATATACGTATTGTAAACTGATAAATTCGTAAATATATTTTATGTGTCGTAAAATATTAAGTGATTGTCCTTCCTCCGCATGTGAAACTGCCTATTTGTGACGCAACAGAGACATTAATCCTCATTTGCCTCATTATTATTCAATAACCAATAAATCATATCTAATCCAATAAATTTATACAAATCTAATTATGAAATTTTATATAATTTAGACTTATTTCATACTTTAATTGCAAATAGCTGTTATCGCCAATCAACTAGCTCTTTTAAAAACTGATTTTATGTCTCAAACTAAAATACATAAAGATTACCTCCGCCTTACAGATGATCGCAACCAAATAACATTATTGTGTTCCTGCGGTAAGGTTGCCAGAGCTCATTAAGGGGAGGAGGGGTTCGGGATCGGCAACGCGTGCTTCTCGTATGTCTCAAATGCCTCTGGTATTGCAAACATTCATAGGCTTAGGTAACCACTTACCAACAGGTGGAACGTAAGCTTGTTTGCCACCATATTTGTACAAAAATAAATTGTTTCAGAAAAAGCCAACGCAATAGTGACTTTAACCCGGTATTATCAAAAGAATTGTGATAATTTATTACAAAAATTTATAATAATTTTTTAAAAATTATTAATAAAATTTAAGTGAATTTTAGTATCGGGTCAGGTGTATGTGACTATGGGTGTTTATTATTATTATTAATATCTGTTTCAGAATGGCAAATGGCAGGTAGTAGACCGCGGTGGCAACGTAGCCGGCACTGCGCGCAGGAAACAAAGCTTCCCGGCGCGCGCGCAGCCTGTCTCGGCCTCCGACCCGCCCGCCGCTAATGCATCGTGGCCGCCTGTCTCTGATAACGTACGTTAATCCTACTAATATAAATGTGAAAGTTTGTTAGGATGTTTAGATGTTTGTTGTACAATCACGCCGTAACGGTTCAACCGATTTCGTAGTAACTTGTAATAGTTAAAGTTCTTTACCTAGAATACCATGCTAGCGAAGCCGCGGGCGGAAGCTTGTATCATATAAAGCATAGGAAGAAATTATCGCCGGTGACGGAAAAGAAGTAATAGGGTAGCCATGTAATAACAACTGGTGGTGATGGGTAAACTAATGAAACTCTAACTTATGTGAACATGTACTTAAAGATACGGCTGAAATCAAATTGCGCGCGAGAGGCGATTTAAGTTCTAGTATCCTATGAACGCTTGCAATACCAGAGGCATAAAGCACGCGCTGCCGGCCCCGAACCCCCCTCCTCTTAAAGAGCTCCGGCAACCTTACTCGCAGGAACACAACACTATTTGAAACAATAGTACATTATGGTATAAGTGTGCTATGTTGGTGATTACCGCTGAGGCGTCCTAGGACGGTAATCATCAATACACACGTGTATCATACGACGTTTTTCAACACACTTGAGAATAAAATAATACTAAAAATAACTGTAAAAACAAGTTGTGATTTTTTTTCGCAATGGCGGGAAAAAATAGTCAGTTTTCCAATTCGCGCGCATCTTACAATTGCGATCAGCCATAGACTTAAAGAATGAGTTTATTTTATTTTTACTTTTGCGGACGATCATTTTGTATCGAAACTTTTTTAAGAACAAAGCAACTCAACCAATAAAATAAAATAACTCACGTTTGAGAATAATAGCAATGAAAAAGTCACAGTTTGATTACAGGTGTCATTATGTGCCTAATTGCGGTGAAATGAGAGCAACTTTAGTGCAAGTGCAGGTGTGTTTAAAAATAATGTTATTTGACTCTGATCTTCTGTAAGCCTCCGCCTTACAGAAGATCACAGTCAAATGACATACCAAGCGGTCTTCTGCAATTTAGAGCGAGAAAATCTCGGTGTACCTTCCCTCGCCTTCTCGTGGCCTTCATTAAGCCTATTTTTTTGTTTGCAGCAAGAGTCAGCCGACGTGACCTCGGGCACGGGAGGCGCCCGGGCCGGGCCGCGGGTGGAGATTGCGTGCACGAACTGCGGCACGCACACCACCACCATCTGGCGGCGCGACGCGCGCGGCGAGATGGTGTGCAACGCGTGCGGCCTCTACTACAAGCTGCACGGGGTGCCGCGCCCCACCGCCATGCGCCGCGACACCATCCACACGCGCCGCCGCCGGCCCAGGCACGACGCCAAGCATTCGAGGAACAGTGAGTGTCACTGACGATGATACAAGTTTAAAGTTTGCACCAAAACACTAAAGTAAAAAGTAAAAAAAAAAGTAGTAAAAATAAATTAACTCTTAAAATGAAATTGAATAAATAAATGTATCTCAATTTATCGCACAAGTTCCACAATACAGACACGCACACACCTACATACACATATAAACACACACACACACTCATACATAAATACATCCATACACAAACAAACACACGCACACATACTTAGCGTCGAGCTGTGTCAAATGTGTATCCGTGGCGGAGGGTCCTGCCCATTCTATGCGTAAACTTAATAAGCAGTTAATAAATATTGAATATCTCACTTTATCGAACAATTTCCACAACACAGCACACACCAAAATATACACACACACCCACATGCACACACACACACGAACATTATTAAAGCCTTTTATTAATCCATTGAATATTAAAATAAATATTAAATATAAGTATAGATTTATGATAATTCACTATAATAGTTTTTTTTTTTTTTTTTTTTAAATTCATGCTTTTAGTTATTATTATTATTATTTTCATTAAATTAAATTATTCTTCATTCTATGTACATATCTATCAGTAGGTTTCTATTTTCATTCAAGGATCTCTATCCGAGTAAAGGCCTCCTCCAAATTGTTCCATCTCTTCCTGTCTGTAGCTATCTTGTTCCAGTCCGCGCCCGCTGTTTCTTTGATTTCATCTTCCCATCTCTCTAGTGGTCTACCTCTTTTTCGTTTACCAGGTGGGCCACGCCATGCGGTTACGAGTTTTGTCCATTTCTTATCACCCATTCTAGCCACATGGCCGGCCCACTTCCATTTAAGTTTTCGGCAATGATGTAGAGCATCAATAACTTTTGTCTTTTTTCTAATATTTATGTTTCTATGTCTTTGTTTTCTTTTTATGCTTAAAATGCTTCTTTCCATTGCTCTTTGGGTTGTTTGGATCTTGTTAGTCGTGAATTTATTGAATATCCAGGTTTGGCTTGCATAGGAGAGACAAGGCAGCAAGCATGAGTCCATAATTTTTTTCTTAAATATCAAGGGTAACTCTGATTTCAGTATTTCTTTATACGCCCAAAACTTGTTCCATGTAATTTTTACTCGTCTCTCGACTTCATCTCGATGTCGTGTTTTACTAAAAGATACCAGCTTGCCAAGGTATATGTAGCTTGAAACATATTCTAGTGGAGTTCCTTGAACACTCACAGGTTTTTCGATATGGTTGGTCATTATTTTGGTTTTTATAGAGTTCAGTTCAAGGCCAATCTTTAGGCTAGCGCTGTTCAAGTCGTTTACCATTTTCTCCAGTTGGTGTGCAGTTTCAGAGAGAAGTATGATGTCGTCGGCAAATCGTAAATTGTTCAAATAGTTTCCGTTTATTAGTATTCCTTTTCGTGACCAGTCTAGATCCTTCATGATGTTTTGCAGCACTGTAATAAAAATTCGTGGAGACAAAGGATCACCCTGCCTCACGCCTCTACCTATTCGTATGTCTGGTCCTTTTCGGTCTAGCTTGACTCTACTTATACTCTTACTGTAAATGTCTTGAATCAGTTCTATAAGTTCCGAAGGTACATCATTTTCTCGTAGAGCGAGCCATATGCTATCGTGTGAAATAGAGTCGAATGCCTTTGCGTAATCAATGAAAGCCAAATATAGGGGCGTTTTTGTTCTTCATATTTCTCGATGATCTGATCCAGTACCTGTATGTGGTCAGTAGTTGAAAAGCCTTTTCTGAATCCTGCTTGTTCGACTGGCTGGTATATTTCAGTTATTCTTGACAGATGTCGCTCCAAGCTCGTAGCTAGTAGTTTGTATAGGCATGGTTGTAAGCTAATGGGCCTATAATTGCCGATGTCGCATGGGTCGCCTTTTTTATATAGCAGGACTATATCAGATTGAGCCCATTCTTCAGGTATTTTTTTTTCTTTTAGGATTTGATTGAATAATAGCGTTAGGGGAGCAGTTAAAATATTTCTTCCAATTTTCAAGATGCCATTCGATATTTGGTCTGGTCCACAGCTTTTGTCCAATTTTAGCTTTTCTAGATCTTTGTATACATCCATTTCTGTAAATCTATCTATAATATTGGTGTTGGTTTTGGATTTAACTGTGTCTTCTGGGTTGTGTACGACAGGTCTTTTGTCATACAGTTTTCTGTAGAAATCTGTAGCAGTATTTATAATTTCAGGTCGTGAGTAGGTCTTCTTCAGATTTTTTTTTAGGCATGGTATCCAGTTTTTGTATGTATTGAGCTCTTTGTATCCTTTCTTCAAGCTACCTGACCCGCTTAGGTGTTTTTCAAAGGTTTGCAGTCTGTATTGTTCATATTCTTTTTTTATTTGTTTATGTGTTGATTTGTATAATATGCTAAGTTCTTTTTTCTCTTCTTTATCTAATATTTTTTTACACGAACATACAAATGCAAAAACACTCACGCACACATACTAAGCGTCGAACTGTGTCAAAGGTGTATCAATAGGAGATGAGAGTGAATATTCTATGCGTATCTTGTATTCTGTGGCCTTACATAAACTTTGTTTAATCCTTTGCAGAAAACCGTCGTAGCGGCGCGTGTCCCGAGCCAAGCGAGGTGCAGTCATCAACAGGCGCCGGCGGCGGCAACAACAACGCCAGCATGCCGCCTGTGTGCAGCGAGGGCGCAGCGCCCGAGGAGGCTGTGCTGGCTGCCCTGCGCAGGCAGCTGCAGCCGCACCTGCTCGCCGCGCTGCATGCGCACACCAGCAGAACGCATCGCCCGCAGGTAAATAGCATGCCGCCTGCGTGCAGCGTGCAGCGAGTGCGCCGTGCGTTATATGAGACTTATGAGACTTATAAGTACAGCAATTATATATTATTAGTCACGCACCTGACTGTTTACACAGTCAGATTTAGTAGACTTTGCTACTTGGTACCAACTTTAATCGTGTAAAGCGAACATAAACCCAAGACAAGCAAGAATATAACGCGATGGTAACTATTAGAATAGATGAGAACGTGCCTTTTCTGGCACGTATATGTAATAATTTATTTAGTTGTCTTAGGCTTTTATCATGCCATTTCGAGTGCCATTAGTGACTTATAATAGGAAGTCAATTGCTAAGGAGAAAGGCATATTGCGGACATCGCCCAAAAAACTGCTATTCTTCATGGTCAGTGACCAGGTGAGGGCCTATGACCGTCGTTGAAAGAATCAGTGTAGTGAAAGGATTAAAGTGTGCCTCTCAGAGGCTCCTTTCGTGCACAGACTGCTGTCTCGTTCTAGTTTTCGAAAAACTTTTTATTTATTTATTAAATAGGATCGCCAAGAGCACATGTTTCAAACATTCATTACTACTAAACTATGTAGACTAAGACTGATACAATAGCCAATTACAGGCGAACACAGCACTGGTAGGGACTATTTGACATGCCAATTTAACGTAATACCTAAAGAGTTAGTAAAATAAAAAAAAAAAATTAACTATGGGAAGGAGTTATGTCAGCTAAATTTACGCTATTTTGCAGGGAGGCATCAACGCTCCAGAGTACGACGAAGCTCCACTAAATCTAGTGGCGAGTCACGTGGCTGCCGAAGAAACTCACTGACTACCGCACTGTGATAATACGCCCATGTCCGAATGATAAGAGAATCACACGATTTCATCGATGTATGGCAGCTATTCTGACAGAAGGTATCGATTTAATATAGTTTGTGCCAGGCGCCCCATTCGGATCTTTCATATGCGTGTATTCTAATTGGCACGTCTATGCATCTCATTTTGTATTATTGAGAAAGAGACATGAGATATATGCCATAGTATTTGTTACTTTTGTCACTTTAAAGTTCGATGTGCGTTCACAATTTGTCTTAAAAATACGTGTGTCAATGAGATTGTTTTCTCAGTTTTGTAATAATTTGTAATAACATCTCGAATACCATTTTGATAAAATAGTCTCTTTTACACATTCAAATCTTCAATTTTCAAAATAATCAAAAGCAATATAAACGTAGTATAAAAATTAAAAGCAATAATAAGATATAACGTTTTTGAAAATTATTATACTTATTATACTTAAATAATTAAATAGTGATAGTAAGGCCAGTGTTTGAAGACAGAAATTCAAGTTACATTTATTCAATCGTAATAAGATGAATACCGTTTCTCAGTAGAATTTTAAAATGTTAGCTAAATAAGGGAAGATTAAGGTTGGTGTCAGTTTTTCTCAAAGATTGCAAAATTAAACGAAGTATTTATTTTCTAACGTTGGGCATTTGCTTATTACAAAATGTCGAGTGACGAAAAACAATATTGCAATTTGCTTATTTGTATAGAAATATGCCGTAGCTACTTACACTGTGCGAAATTTGAACTATTTATTTCTCACATGTGTTTAATCGATAAATATTTCATCTGCTCAAGATTTTCGGCGCCAGCGTCTTTCGTTCCATGGCGTAGTTGGTATCGCATTGCCGATTCTAGGCTAAGATGCGGGCTTGAATCCCGCTGGTTCGATAATTTTAAGTATCAATTGATTCTCAAATGTGATTTTATTGGCAACTTCGATTATTTTTGTTATATCTAAAATAGTGGATTATCATGTTTTTTCGACAAATGTAGTACCTTTATACTTATTCCATGTTTAATAATAGGAATATTTCACAAAAGGAATATTTATATTGAAAAGGTTCGCCAGATTAATATTATAGTTACTAAGAAAAGAAATGTCTGTAATCTGGAGACTCTTTTCTAATGACATTGGGGTGGTGTAGAACCTTGCCTTATAATGCTCTCTCGATTCATTTCGATTTTATTATATTTACGGTTACCTATAGCAGGAAGCAAGTATTCGTTTAGGTTAAGGCATTAATGTAAATTTTATTATTTACTTAGTAATAACATAGTGGTTAATTTGATATGTTACATTATAAGTACCTATCTAATTTATTTCCCATTTCGGTCAGTATTTAAAATGTAAGTATTTTTTATTCTGTCGAGTATTTTTTTCTATATTTAAGGTATAGTGATGTGGAATGAAAGCAATAATAATGTATGGTAAAAGATAAAGATTACTAGCGTAATTCAATCGACAACATGAAAGATTTATATAGTATACACTTGAGAGAAAATTCGGTTTAACGGCTGCTTTAACACAATCGAGTAGCTCGAATTTAGCCGCGAGCAATAATCTGTAGTTGGTACCTACCATAACTTTTTAACATACATTTTTCCGAATAGTATTTACGAATCGTTGCCTTTATACATAACATACTATGTTATAATATTAAAACTTTTGGCATTATTATAGTAGATTTACATAATAAATAGATGAAAGATTTATTTTAAGATATAATATTTCGATCAATAACATAATTTATAATCGGGCATTTTGGTCATAGGCATTCTAGACGTGTGGCCGGAACCGAAACGTTGTGGCATTATTTTGAGTATTTTTACCGGAATCACCTCATGATGGTCAGTCTTTGTGTGTATATTGTAACAGAAAGCATTTACGTTATGTCTTACTTTTGACCCTCTCCTCGTTTTGTTGTTGCTTCCACTTGGAGCTCTTATCGCCGTCCTTGACGTTCTACTTAATTAAACTTAAGTTCGTTTATCAAAACCCCCCACGGGCCAGTAATGCAGAGGCCCGAGACCGTAATGTTCGTAAGTCACTCACTTGTTAGTGGTGAAAAGCTTAACATTTTTGTATGGTGTCACGTAAACGACCTTACAAAAACCAGAGGCTCTAGTCTGCAAAGTCAGTGAGTTCACACTTTTCGACCGTGAAAATTAAATAGCTTACAGTTTTTGTATGGTGTCACGAAAGAGGCGCCTATAAAAACCAGTAATCTATTCAGGTTTCACGGTCAAAAAGTGAAAGTGAGAACTCACTGACTTTGCAGACTAGAGCCTCTGCAAGCTATTCACTTTTCACAACTCACCGGTGACTAGTGAGAAGTGACACGGCTCATTTAAATGCGGACTCGCTACTCTGCAGTCTTTGAGACATTGTGATACTTAGCTAGGCGCGCTCGGTTCTATGCGGCCGAGGTCTACTCACTCGTGATTCTGTCGATGTTACTCCCTAACCCTCTGCGAACTACGGCAAGCTTATTTTTATTTAAAAAGCTTTAAAATTGAGATTATTTATGGGATCACTTTGCATTCGAGTGTGCAGTGTAAATTAGTTTTGCTTTATTTATATTTCGTGTTAGCGGTTCCGACAGTAAAGTTGTTGTTTATCGTGAGACGACAGAATGCGTATCTTGAATCTCATTCGCTCTCTATAAAATTCTAGCTCTCTTCTTTGATATTAAAATGAAAAATTGTATCCATTATTCTACTTAAAACCACGATTATGGGATTATTTCTCGTAAAGATAGTATTATCAGTGTAATAAACTATGCTCATATTTTTTTTATATGAACTGAAGTAAAAGATCTGTATAATGTTAGGTAAGCTTAGTGTTGACTTCTTTGTTATTTCTCCTTAGAATGATATAAGAACCTGGCAGCTTATTTACAATATATTCTTAGTAAGGTACTGGAATAAAAAAATTTATGCAGTAGTTATCAAGTATCTTCGTTGCGACAAATTAATACATGATCTATTTTCATGAATACAATATTGCTGCTCGCAGTAGTGATTCAGTATTATTTTATTCTACTTTGTATATTCGTGTTAGGTTTACTATTTTTATATTTTGGTAGGTTTTATACGTTGAAGTCCGATTTTTTTTTTATATTTATAGCTTTGGAGTAAGATCTCCATTTACAAAACGTATACTCAACTGTACTTCCGAATCTCGATTTCAACGCTCCATGACATTGTTGGAAAACAAATAGCTATGTGTAATGAGATCTTCCAATTTGGTTATTTATTATATTTAGGTTACATAGTTTACGGATTTATTGGTAAGAGTTGATGAACAATGTATATCGTCGTGTAGTTACTAACAAACAGGTTGTGTTGTGTGTGCTTACGCTCTAACAAGCATGTGTTTGTGATTTTGTGTTTTTTAATTTACTTGTCTGTGCACACAGACTGTACCAATTCTGTTGTGTTATTATAATTTATGCTGGAATGTAAGCTTATTTATAAAATTCCATTCGTGAAAACGTCATTTTTCGAATTCTTAAAGACTGACAACGATCTGAAACGTCTTTTATCTATCATCTTAAATTGCACGCTAATTCATTCGACGTTCGAAAAATGGTAACTCATTAGTATTTGTATTAAAATGTGATAATTATGTATTTCGTTTGAGATTGTACTCGTGTGTATCCGTAAAGCAATAACATTGTGATAAGAGGTGATGTGAATGGACTAATGAAAAGATTAATCTCGAATTATAGAAAGAGTATTGTCAATTATATTTATCGCGCTGTGTGCTTGAACTCAAAACATAGATATAATTTACACATTAACGAAAAGAATCAGTTAGTACCTACAAGTACGATATTTTTCCAATCAGGTTTTCTAAAATCTGACCCTCTTAGATCGTTATCTAAAGTTTTGAGGTCAAACGCACAGCGCCGACTGTCTAAAATTCTCAATTCAATTTAATAATAATCTTGTAGGCGGAATTTAATACTCCTTGTAAAATTAATCGAACAATATACGTGTATTCTTAGTGTGAAAGCAATAATTTCCAATTTAGAAAGCTTATGGACCATTTGTTGTTTGTTGTTGTAACATAACTAAGTAGGGTTTCAGCATAAATTATCTGATTGAGATTGTTTAGTAGCAGTGCTTCCAGACTCACTTTAAATACAATACGTAGATACCTGTATTATATTTTTTTACCCATTTCTAATGTACAACATTTTTCTGAACTGATTTCTATAAGTTGTCAGTTTAAATCTGTGTAATTTCTTAATGTAATCAGGGTTGGGTTTTTCTTTACTATAAAATATGTTACCAATTTTTTTTTATGAACCTTATGATCTGGAAGCGCTGCATAGTATGGACTTGAGGCCGGAATACTCATTGTGAAACATTAGTTTATTGTTGTATAGATGATAAATAATGTGACTTACGCAGGGATGGATACTTAAATTATTAAAGTTTTAACTGATATATTGGCTATGTAGTGAGTAGAATATTTTTTTACAAATAAATTATAGCAGCTATGTTTTGTTTCTTTTGTAATATCTTCTTTGCGTTTCTATAGGTCTTACTAGAATTATCTTTTCTCTAGTTAGGGCATATTCGTTTAGTCCAGTGCTTGTTAATTTATGTCTCTGACAAGGTTTGTGAAGTTTGTGACCCGCGTCCCGAAACCTACGGCATTTATGTAACATCATGGGCCAAAGAGAATAAAACCACTATGATCAGGGCCACACACGATGACTACAAAGAGACTCATTCGATAAACAATTGAACTGAACGTTATATTCAATTAGATACGGTTGAGTTTCAATTGTTTATCAAATAGGTAAGTCGCTTCGACGTCACTCCGTCACTGACCCTACTGCTGCATATAGGAGACTTCTTTCGTCTTTTGGCGCGGACTCAAATCAAATGTTCTATTGCTGGGAATCTGTACCCACACTTAGCACGAGTTCTCCCAAACTTTCTAGCGCTTTCGAATCTAATGCATATAGTTATGTCGCACGCAACAGATCACAGAGGCCTTGAGTTTAGAGCGATATTATAACACCATCAACACTGAACACCTTATCACCAATCCATATTCTTGTGATTTATAGAGACGTTTGACTGATTTGCTTTATCTTGCTTTATCCCATGTAATTGAGAAAAAATAATTATTCTAATCTATTGGCTACTAGGTCAAAGGATAGATCAAAGATTCCACAAAACAAAACTGATTATCTCATACTCTTTATTCATATCACTAGGTAACGGTAACGATAGGTCTCTTGATCGCCTGTCGCGTGCGCCTACGTTTGTCGCGTGCTTTCTTCGCGACTGTCGCTTCTCTGAAGAGTTGCTCGTTCTCAGCCTCCTCTGCTTCGCGTCGCATCCACTGGAGCGCGTGGAGGTTGTAGCCGACCATGTCCTGGAACAGGTAAAGATAAAGTCTGTAAAATGGTATAGATCGAGATCCCTGTAATTTGAATAGGCCTAACGGTTCTGACGCATAATGACAGATTTGTATTTTTTTTTTCTTCGCGTTCTGATGCATTCGCATATGAAGTATTAGCATTTGGAAGATGCGAAACGACGTATTCGTGAAATGACCAGCTTAATCTTAATAAGATATTGTTTATTATGCGTCGCAACCAGATTGGTCAGTATGCGTATTTGCCTTAAACAGCTGATTTTTTAAATGAAAAATGTCGAATTTCCAAAAGTCTTAGAACAAAATGTTTTACCAATTGGGTGTAGAATAAGTCCCTTTTTTATGTTATACGGAGGTTAACAGGCTTACGGCCCACATGATGGTAAGTGGTTACCGTCGCCTATTGACATCAGCAACACCTGGAGCTTTGCTAATGCGTTGCCTGCCGAACCCCTCCCCCCCTAAAGAGCTCTGGCAACCTTACTCACCGCAGGAACACAACACTATTTGAAACAAATAATGTTATTTGGCTGCGATCTTCTGTAAGGCGGATCTTTGATGGCAGTCACTCACCCTCAGCTCGGAGAGTTTGAGCGCCGCCTTCGCCTGTATCTGTATGATGTGCTTGAGGAGTGCCTGGTTGGCGACAAGCGGCGCGTGGTGCACCTTCAGCAGGAACACCGACAGCCGGCAGAACCTTATAATTATCTTTGGTGGTAGTCACTCACCCTCAGCTCGGAGAGTTTGAGCGCCGCCTTCGCCTGTATCTGTATGATGTGCTTGAGGAGTGCCTGGTTTGCGACAAGCGGCGCGTGGTGCACCTTCAGCAGGAACACCGACAGCCGGCAAAACAGCTCCGTGCTGTCACCGCGCTCCAGCAGAGACGGCAGCATCCTCACTATGTCGCACGCCACGCTGAACGGGATCAGTAGTAGGGCTTCTTCTAGATCACTGAAATAGAGAGCACCGGTGGAGTGGTGGTAGTGACCCCGCCTTCTGATCCAAAGGTCATGGATTCGAATTCGAAATTTCGAAACGGTGAAGGAAAACATTGTGAAACGGCGTGGCATATCTAAGAACTCAAAAAATAGTCTGCTAGAGCTGCAGTGATTCGGATGCGATACAAAAACACGTGTATCACATTGTAATATGTCAATGATACCCAAAGTTATCGAACGAGCGGGATTCGTACCCGCATCTTTCCTAATCGCCAATGCGTTACCAACTAAGCTATGGAACGAATAACGCTGGTTTTGAATATCTTGGGCAGATGAAAGTTAGTAGCGGTTTAGCACCAGTTCAGTTAACGAGCGAGAGTGGGTAAAAACTATGATGCAAAATGCACAGCAGGCTAGCAGCTGAATCGTCGTTCGTTAAGCGTGTGTCATGACATTCCGTGAGACAACGGATAATCCAACAACAACGTGTACTAGTTGCTAGTATACTGTCCCGAAAGGGGGAATTCTATCAATAAAAATTAATAATTTTAGCGGTAAAAATATAATATTACCATGTCAATATCATCACATTTACCGTGGTAATATTACCAAAATTTCCGCCTTACCAAATTTTGAAACTGTTTCGCTTGTACACGGCTAAGTAAGCCTGTCCGGCCCATCTCTTTATTTATTGTGATCCTTTGAGGGTGACCCATTCATTTTATGACTTTGATTACCCAGTCTGTTGTTCAGTTGCAACCAAAACAATACGAACATATTGTTAGACAAAAACGGTACTTTTTATAACTACGCATTTACGCAAGCAAGGCACAGATCACTTCACGCAAAATACACCCTAAGAGTGGTAAGGCGGAATTTTTGGTGATAGTACCACAACCCCCGGACCCTGAACAAATATTTGCAGATCATGCAATGATTTGTCCCGCAGTGGGAATCGAACCCCTTGCGTCTCAGGCGGGCACTCACCTACTACGCCACCGAGGTGCGACTAGTATAGTAAGAAAGGCTTACCTAGAGCGCACCCTCTTGATAGTCTCAACGAGAAAGTCTTCGGGCGTGGCGCAGTTGTAAGCGGCCATCAGTATCGGCGGCTGCACGGGCTGGCCGCGAGCCTCGGTCAACTCTTGCTTGTACTCCGCGCCGATTTGCAAACATTCTAGTATTGAATCCGCCTGGGAAAATTAAATAAGGTTGCCTCACGCTATACTGAACCTCCGCCAAGCCGTCCGAAAGGTGTGTGATAGATAAAAAAAAAAGAAAGCGGTCAACAGTGAGTGTTAGTGAAAAAAAGAAAAAGAAAACAAGAGTCAACGGTGTGTACCCTTGATGGTACTCTTGGTGTGTGTCAAGAATGGTAGACATCTTTTCAGATCCTAACGTACACGTTTCTAAGGATGACTAAGGGGGTAGTTAGGGGCATGTCCGAACATTTGGCACCAGCCCACATTTGCAGTAGTTCAATTCAAACAACTCCTAAGAGGGTTAAAAGGGGTTGAAACGTTTGTATGAAAAATCGTATGAACCAACAGATTTGAAACTAACTAAAAATAATGAATGATAGAAATAAGGAAAAACAGTATTTTTTTTTCAAAACTACCCCTTAAAAGGGTGTAATGAGGTGTCAAAGTTTGTATGGGAGAATCTTAACGCATCGAGAGATTTATCTGAAACTTGGTACAAATACTCATAAAGTCAAATATTAAATACGTCCGTATTTAATATTTTGACTTTATTTAGGGTCTTTCAAAACTGCGCCTTTATATCAAGATACCATGCGAGCAAAGCCGCGGGCGTACGCTAGTACCTATTAAAACAGAGTATAGCTCACCGCTTTTTCAGCTCCAATCGTCTTCTTCGTCGGCATATTTAATCCTGGCAGACCAGGAACAGGAGCCTGAAAAACAATCATAGCATGCATTGTTAGGAACAGGCCTCGGAACCGGTTTACAATTAGCCGGTTTAAAACGCTATAAACCGATTTCTCGTCTCTTTCGTTCGGAGCGAGAGTGTTATCAAAACCCTTAACTTTAGTTGGGGTTTTTTAAATCAGCTGTTTTGGTGTACTTACCATCATTATAAATAATTATTTAAATGTACGAGAAGTTTAACATCAATATTGCTACCTAAATAGCCGAATGATTTGACCTCAAAACAGGAGATTTATGCAGTGTTTTTTTAATGAAAAATTTCGAATTTCCAAAAGTCGTAGAACGATAGTGCCAATCTGGTGTAGAATATGCCCCTTTCGGGAGTAAGTACCCATATATGGTGTGGTGGCCCCGGCTGAAGAATAGGCCCCTCCATATCTAGCTATCCGCCGATGTCGTAAGAGGCGACTAAGGGAAAAAAGCTAGGGGTTGGGCAGCAGCGTCCCTCATTTTAACAACGATAGCTCTAACTGCGTTCACCAACCCGCATGCCCAGCGTGGTGAGTATGGGCAAATCCCCCCACATGATAAGGAATTCGCTCTGTCTGTGGGGGAGGCCATATTCAGCAGTGGACGTCGTACGGCTGAAATTATGACCCATATATGGTTGTCTGTTGTTCATAATAAATCACTACTTATATCAGCTCGATAATCCATTCTTTGTCATTTTCTAAAAGTAAACAATGATCGGACCTACAAGTTAGTGAGTGATTATGAATATGGGGGTTAGTGTATACTGACATGCGAAAGTTAATTGACTTTACAATGATATTAAATAGACAAACAAATATCTTCAAGGTGCTTCATTAGAACTAGTACTCACTAACTTTATCGGCTTGATAAAAGCATGTCTGCCTTTTGTTCACTGTTAGAAAACGGCAGGTTATCGAGCCGATAATATTAGTGACTAATTTTGAATAACAGGGTAATCAAACTATTTCGAAATTGTCTCATCTACATTGTGGTGATTCATAATAATTATGTATCCTTAATAATAAGGGACTTATTTTACACCCAATTGGCAATAACGTTTGTTTTACGACTTTTGGAAAATTACCATTTTTCATTGAAAAAACACTTCAAACTCAATTATTTGGTTTTTTTTTTATGTTATACGGAGGCAAACAGGCTTACGGCCCTCCTGATGGTAAGTGGTTACCGTCGCCTATTGACATCAGCAACACCTGGAGCATTGCTAATGCGTTGCCTGCCAAACCCCTCCATCCCTAAAGAGCTCTGGCAACCTTACTCGCCGCAGTAACACAACACTATTTGAAACAAATAGTGTTATTTGGCTGCGATCTTCTGTAAGGCGGAGGTACCTTCCCAGGCGGGCTGCTCCAATTTAGAACGAGAAAATCTCGCTGTGCCCCACCTCCTCCATTAAATAAATAAATATTCCGGCCATATCACACACGGTCAACTGATCCCAAACTAGGCATAGCCTGGTCTATGGGTACTAGAGACTAATATACATAATATATAAATATTTAACACCCAGACACAGAACAAACATCTGTGTTAGTCACAAATGTTTGTCCAGTGCGGGAATCGAACCCGCAACCTCTAGCGCAGAAGGCAGAGTTACTACCAACTGAGCTATGAGGCCAGTCATCCATTAAATTCCTCCTGTTGAGATTAGCGGTATAGTACTTAGTATTTTTTTTTTTGACGTTTTTTCCCTTTCGGGCTGGCTATGACATCTAGCCCTTACCACCAAGTCCTACGGTGATATTTCTTCGTAGTTATTTTTATCTTTCTTCTTCATTTTACTTCTTAGTCATGGTCAAGTCACCGTCAAGTCAAGTCAAATTCAGTTTTAGTAAGATATGATGGTGGCTATTTTACTAAAACCTCAAGGGACCTCTTGGCGCCAACTCGAAAAATGACGATACACGCAATCATTTCATTTCACTTCACTTGTGCGGTTTACTCAAACAATATTACGCAAAACACCACCATAATCACATAATATTATTCAATTTAACACTAGTTATGTTAAATAAATTGAGAGCACAACATGACTTTCTCAAGTTCCCGTCAAAAAAAACTTAGTAATTGAATATACTGACATGCGTGTCCCCGGTGGCGAGGCCCTCGTCGCGGTCATCGGTGTCGTTGAGCACGAGTGTCTCGTCGGTGCGCGCGAACAGCCGCAGCGCCGCGTCGCCGCCGCACGAGCACACGTGCAGCCCGCCCGCGCCCACGCACAGGCCCCAGCACTGGCCCGCGTGACCCTGACCGCACACAAACAACACTAGTACTCATTATTAAATTAACCTACACTATCCTACTTCCTACTAATATTATAAATGCGAAAAGAGGCGTTTCATCAATATATGGAGCCTGGGCCTGCACTGTGTACACTACTCTAAAATATGGCTAAGCAATAAAGTAAACTTATTTAATTGGTTATTTTATTTAAATAGACTTCGTTCTAAGGTACATTATGATTTTCTTCGACCAAGAGAGCAACACACAGCGCTACAAAAATATGGCGGATGGACGTGCGTGAAATGTCATTTTGACAACCTACATTTATCTGACAAAACAAAAACATCAAATCAAACAACATGACATGAAAAATATGTCAATTTCATGTCAAATGCCAATTATAAACCAACATGGCGGCCTTCAAATAGTGTTCACATAGTAAAAAACTTACCAGAAGAACTATTCTTGTACCATCGCATTTGTCTTCAAATTAATGAAATTGTATTTTTCTTATAATCTCCTATTTTTTTCCTAATTTTTCTATGTAGTGTACATGGACCAGGCCCAGAATGAAATGGCTCCTTTGTGCGGATGTTTAAATTGGTCCAAAAAGGGGTATTAAAATAGTATAAGTGTGATATGTTGGTGATTAACGCTGAGGCGAGGACGGTAATCATCAATACACACGTGTATCATACGACGTTTTTCAACACACTTGAGATTCTTGAGAATATAATAATATTAAAAATAACTGTAAAACGAGTTGTTTTTTTTTTCGCAATGGCGGGAAAAATTAGTCAGTTTTCCTATGCGCGCGCATCTTACAATGGCGATCGGCCATAGACTAAAAGGATGAGATTTTTTTTTACTTGCGATCGTGCGCAAGATCATTTTTGTATCGAATTTTTTTTAAGAACAAAGCAACTCAATCAATATAATATAACTCACGTTTGTCAATAATATCAATATAAATAGCAATCTAATTTCGGTGAAATTAAAGCCACTTTATGAGCAAGTGTGTTAAAAAAATATTTGTGGAGCTATAGAACCGACAATCGTTTGGTAATAAAGGTTCTCGAATGGCGACCGCGAGCCGAAAGATGCAGCGTTGGAGGGTCCTCTACCTGATGAACCGACGACATTGTGAATGTTGCAGAAAGCCGGTGAATGGAGATGGCTCAAGACCGTTCGTCGTGGCACTCTAAACGAGAGACCGGAAACTCTTAGGGAGTGCTGTAAGTCAGGTGGGAGACTGTCACTTACATCCAAAGTTATAATATTCTCATAACTATCTCCATCCCACTGCTTCACCTTCCCGTCCTTGGAAGCGGTGAAGAAGTAATGCGTACTCGGTACAAACTGCAGCGCGGTTATCGAGTCGTTGTGCGCGAATATGGAACGATGACAGTCGCCGAAGTCCATGCCCCATAGTTTGACGTTCCGGTCGGCTGAGCCGGTTGCGATGATGTTTGAGTCGTAGCTGATGTCTAGGCAGAGGACGGGGAGTTTGTGTCCGTATAGAGATAGGTAGAACTGTGGGCACAAAAAAACCAAAGTACTTATAGATATTTTTTTTCAGATTCAAAATGTATGTCTATGGCGCATGCGACACATAAATGACTTCAAGCGCTAACGTGGCGCTGGCGTCTTGCAATTTCATATTTATTTATATAGAAATAAGGTGCAATTTAAAATACAGCAAATGCTCTTTCACCAAGCGCTTCAAAAATATTATGTCTTCTTACCTTGAAAGTATCCAAGAAGAATATCTTAACAGTGGAGTCCATCAGTGCGACTGCAATAAACTTGTTATTGGGACTGATTTTGACCGCTAAAACTCCTTCTTCTAACTCCAATGTCCTTGTGTGTAGTATCGATAAAACCTGAAAATTAAGGCATTTGGTAACAGCACATGGCACATGAACGGAAAAAGTTGTGAGGTATAAAAACTATTTGTTTTTCTCTAGAAAATGTTGTTTCTTATTATAAATACGAAACAACATTTTCTAGAGAGTTCTGTATTTATTATTTGTTTGTATAACAAAAATACACGTTGTACTAATAAATTATAATAATAAATAAATTATACTGCAATTTCTATACCTTAGCCTTAGATTCTCCTGTAGGATCTGGTATGAGTTCAAACGACCATAGTTTAACTGTCTTGTCTGCGCCACCGGAGTAGCAGCCACGCTGGAAGATAACAAGGTTATGTTACTGGCGAGCGCAGCGAGCCACTTGAATACCAATGACATGTTACCAAAGTTATCGGCCACCAAAACAGCCACTTGTATTTTGAGGATGTTTGGCTGTTTGTGGATCAATCACGCCGTTACGGCTACTGGATTTCATATTTCTGTTTTTTTTTTCGAATAATTTGTTCACTATATTTTTGGAACTACGACATCGAGTAACTATTGCAAGCGTTCAGCGTGGTGAATATGGGGGGGAAATCCTCCAACACGATAGAAGTCGCTCTGGTAATCAGTGAGGGAGGCCTATGTCCAGCAGTGGACATCCTATAGCTGAAATGCTGATGATGAGTCACCATGTCCGGAGTGAGTCCGACAGCGGCGCAGGCGTCAGTGTGCGCCGGCACCTGCTCGAGCAGGCGGCCGGCGCCGATGTCCAGCACCAGCAGCGAGCCGTCCGAGCTCCCCACTAACGCGTGCCGGTCGCCCGGCGCGAAGCACACGCAGCTCGGCCGCCCGGACGGCATCGGGATCGAGCGGAGGCACGTTTGGTTTGGTCTTAAACACAAAGTCACAAATTTAAGAGGAGGTAGGGTACAGCGAGATTTTCTCGTTCTGAATTGGAGCAGCTTGCCTGGAGAGTTACCTCCGCCTTACAGAAGATCGCAGCCAAATAACATTATTTGTTTCAAATAGTGTTTTGTTCCTGCGGTGAGTCAGGTTGCCAGAGCTCTTTAGGGGGGAAGGGGGTTCGGGGTTGGCAACGCGTGCGTGATGCCTCTGGTATTGCAAGCGCTCATAGGCTACGGTAACCGCTTACCATCAGGTGGGCCGTAAGATTGTTTGCCACCTCTGTTGTATAAAAAAAAAAAAAAGTCAAAAGATGTTTAGTTCAATTAAATCACTCGGATCACTTTGAAACGTCTTAGAAACTAGATTACGCTGCGCCTGTTCGCAACAAAGCCTAGAAGAATCAGGCAGCAAACACACCTTGGTGCCTATAATTTTTTTCGATGATCCTTTTCACAAAATGGAATGTAGAAATCAGAATAGAAAAATAATCAGGTAAAAATAATAGTGAGCTTTAGCAAAAGTTCTAAGGATAGCACACTTGATGAAATATTTACTAAAAATAATCCAAAAAATATAAGGCAAGCAATAACAGTGCAGACATTGCAAAATGTCAATGGGGCAGAGTGACACGACATCATCTACAGTATGCTTTCTGTAATACTTCATTGCACACAGAAACATGATACATAAATGGTTATTTCAAAGGTCATGTACATAGGCGAGCTTAACCCTTACAAGAGTTTTCTTCCAGCAAACCTTTGGGGCTAGAGAGCTTTCTTAATAAGATTATTCTTTACACAAACATGTATACTCATAAAACCAGTTAGAGCATTATGAAATACAAACTCTATTTAGCGCTACGCAACTAATTAAGCCGTTGCATATAAGAGAGAAAAACGTTCAGAGACTTACCGATTCCATAGTTTGATAGAATCGGCGGAAGCAGATAAGAGCGCGAGGTTGTCCGAACTGATAGCTACGCATCGAGGATCCTTCCGGTGTCCGTACAGTGCAAGTTGTTTTAGACATTGCACTGAAACAAAGATTAGTAAACAAAATTTAGTAAAAAAAAAAATTCACGCCTGCTGCAGTGGTGGTAGTGACCCCGCCTTTTGATCCACAGGTCATGAGCTCGAATCCCGGTCGTGCACTATAGGAATATCACAAGATCTCAGTTCGGGGCAAACTACATGATAGTTTAGTTATATTCCTCATTCCATAATCTGATTCCTTAAGCAATTGGTTTTAAAATTATGTAATTATTTCGATTTTAATATACATCATACAGCCGTCAACTGACCCTACACTAGGATTCCCTGAGTCGTGGGTATCAGAAACTACGAGTACCATAGTACCGCAAACCTGGAACAAATATTTGCAGATACAAACATTTGTCGCGCAGCGGGAATCGAACCCGCACCCTTGCGTCTCAGACGGGCACTCGCCCACTACGCAACTGCGCTGCGATTAGCTAGGCATTATGCTACTGGGTACAGGCATGATTATAAATCAAATTACCTTCATTACTATCATGTATCCTCATGCTGTGCAATTCCACGGTATTATTCGCCAGAGAAACTGCAACCCTGAGCTCGCCAGTTGTTCCCAGCAGAAGCGATGATGATTTAATCTTAGCCTCTAACTTTACAGACGTGAGTCGCTTCACTTCGTCGCTCAGCGTGAGGATCTCGGCAATATCTGATGATTCGAGGTTCGCTTCGCCAGATTCTTTAAGTTTTCTGTAAATATTACAAATTCATGATGTAAGTATCACTCTCATAGCCACTAATACTAATTAGATAGATTGAGATAGAGCTTAGAAAACAAAGCCTTCACGCTTGGCTTTTAAGTCACAATTTATGATGATTATTTGCCTAGATTTGAACATCATAAACTATGATGACCTGTGAGAAATGATTAGGTAAGGCTAGACCACAAGCGTTTCTTGAATTTCTTTCAGTTAATGTTGCTCATGTCACTGGTTTCTTCATTGTACACTCAGCGTCCGCGTCGACGCACGCAAGTGTTTGCAGCCCTAAACACCTTGATACTCACACTTGCATGTTTGCAAGATACTCACGCTAATTTCTTCCTTTGCTTCTTAACCCGTTTGTTCATCCGTTCCTTGGCTTCCTCATCTGAGCAGAACTCAAAGAGCTCCAACAGGGAGTCCGTCCCATGGCAGGCCAGCACAGTCTGTCCCAGGTCGGTTGTGATGCTCACCACCCGTCCTTTGCCGCCGCGGACGAGCGTGCCAACTTGATGGCATTGCAGAACCTATAATTGAGGTGGTCTTGAAACATATAGATAGGTAGTTACTATATAATGATGTGTTTAAAAGAAATTAGCTGACGCCTTAGCTGCGTATGGAATTATCCAAAATATCCACAAATCTACTCAAAAAATTACCGTAATTACCTATACCTTATCTCTTGAAACACTGTTCTTCAATAGATTTTTTGTGAAAGCTTGAATAGAATCCGTTACATAGTTACGGAGAAAATCGCGCTCAGACGGACAGACAGAGTGTCACGCCCGACCTAAAAAGGTACTTTTTATATTTGCATGCTCATTAAGCAAAAGTGTGAGGACTCTTAACCTAACCATACTTTGCAAATAAAATATTTCATTTCATTTCATTTCAGACTTTGTTTGAAAGGGGGACTTTGTTTTATAATATTTCTTCACTTAGTTTCATGTGAAATATAATTGTCACATATGCTTTAGCATACTAATTATTCACATTTTAGGCATAATTACATCATACAGTGACACAAGACTGTGAGATTAGTTTTTTTGTTTTTCGATATTGTCCCCAGGTTTATGTAGGAATAAATAATACTTAGTTATGTATGATACATGATACAAAATTAAACAACTTACAGAACTATCTTCAAGACCCTCTGTGTCCTCAAGTTTCACAATCTCAAGCTGCTGAGCCAGTTTCTCCTCATCTTTGACATCCTCAGTCCATTTCAACTTCCACACCCTCAGCTCCTGGTCCATACTGCCAGTAACTAGGTACCTCTCTTCTTTTAGGAGTACTGCAGCCCAAACCTAGAATAAAAAATGCAGTGAGATATATTATAATTTAATTTATTTTAAGAGCTCAGCTCTTGTCAGTGTAATGATGTGATGATGCTGCAATTTCATCATTACCCCAACAAGAGTGAGATCAAAATTTTAGTAAGACTACATGTCTGTATTGACTGTATGTGTGGTATATAAAATAGTGGTGATAGTGCCTCTCAGTTTTATCCACTTTATTTATCAGGGCATAGTTATATGACTCATCAAATAATTTCTTAGCAAGGGACCTAGGATAAGGGAGGGAGATGATGGACCAAAGACAATAACTTTTCTACTTTAATGTCTTTGCTGTGGACTCAAGAAAACTCTAATAACATTATTTTTAAAAGTACCTCCATTTGATGTCCACCTAAAGTTTTAAAGCAGTGTTTTGTCTCAATATCCCAGAACTTGATAAAGGTGTCCTTTGAAGAGCTGACTATGCAGTTCTTGCTGTTTAGAAAGAGTACACTGGTAATGGCCCCCTTGTGGCCACTGAATCTGGCTTTACCTGTCTCTGATACCACATCCCAGAGAATCACTTCAGTATCCTGAAAATATTTTGGGAACATTACATTCAGTTATACATCATCAGCTATAGGGAGTCTAATGCCAGCAGTAGACTGGAGGACTATGTCGATACATAGTCCTGCCCCAAATTAGGCCTAAATAAATAATCTTCAATCTTCTCCATCCACCAACAACACAACGCAACAATGCAACATCAGTGCATTAGGTGAGGGGGCATTTCAACACTGCCTAGTCCAGCTATCAGTTGGAAACATAAATAAAAATCAACTTTGTTCTGTGTCTTATAAATATAAATATTAGACACAGAACAATGGTACCTACAATAAAATTTCTTGAATCTTGGCAGATATAAATGAAATGACCTACAAAATATTTAAATAATATATTTTTAGCTGTATGGATTTAATTTCTGAATTAGTCTACTCAATATTGATTCTAAATATGATCTTAATATTGTGTCTAGAATCTCAGCAGCATTTTGCAAGTAAAATTAATCAACTAATTTTTACCTTAGAACCCGAAACCAATCTATGGCCCTGTTCATCATACTGCAAGCAAGACACTGCAGTCTTGTGGCCAGCGAACACACATACAATTTCATTGTTGGTCAGCTCAAACACATTTATATTGCCATCCACATAGCCCACAGCTAGATGGTTGCCGGACGGACTAGCAGCTATCTGAGACACCACAGTATTTTCACCAGGAAGTACTTGAGCCTGTAAAATAGGGTTAACTTTGGTCATACAATTTGCAATGTTACATACAACTATATACTGATATTATAATACGGAGGCGTTGTGTCTGGTTGCACTTGAGCTAAACATGTTGTTACCTTTTCCCCGAGACGCATATCCCAAATAATAACATGCTCACACGCTCCAACAGCAATGTATCTACCGCTGATTCCATTCAGCGAGACATGAGCACAGTTGCAGTCTGCACTTGCTATCACATTGAAAGTTCCACTCGGTGCGTACCGTAAGTACTGCTTGGTAAGGCCCATTTCATTTAATTATTTGTTTTAATTCACAAAATAACCCAATTTTCTCGTGCTAAACATGCTGATTGCAGATCGCACACCATTTGATTTAATTGATAGTAATGTTATGACTTAAAAGTCATCCCGACCATATGTCAATGTCATTTTCAATTGCTTTGACACTGAATTTGGTCTAAAAAAAAGCATAGACAGTTTGTCTAAAAATATCTGACGTATTATGACAGACGCTATTTTATTTTCACTTTACTACACACATACGACGTTGGTTGTGGGCCGCAATCCCGCTATACGGGATACGGGCCAGTAGGGCATTGAAGCCATCGGGATTGAAGCTTGTTGCGAAATCTTCATAGAGCATAGGGCCATTGATCGTTTTTGTCTATGGTGTTTATTTATCCTGTGATTTTTTTTAGCCTCATTGGTGGTGGTCGGCGGTGTTCTTCAAGTTCTAATTATTTCTTTTTCTAAATTCCACTGTACCGAAAAAACATAGTTTACGAATACGACTCCTGAATTTAGGGCGTTCCGTGGTATTCAATGTAATTGTGGTTTTCTAGACACCTAATTTTCTGTAGAACGAAACCGCCTTCAGGTTGTATTATGTTGCTCAACAAAACCAGGTTTTATTGTTTTTCTTCTTGATCCAACGTGTAGCCCCTTTCCCAAATGTAATATTTACTAGTTTCGAGTGGTTGTTGGCTTGTTTAGTGAGTGTAGTATTTATGTTTCAGGCTGGTGGGTTTTACAAATAGATCTCGGAAACGCAATATGGACGGTAACCCTACGTCGGATATTGTGATCTTGAGCGGCAACTCACACCCCGAGTTGGCTGAATTGATCGCCAAGTAAGTATTATTTGGTATTATTAAGACTGGTCCATGAAATTTTAATCCATTATCAACAACTCAATCATGTTTGTATGTATAGTACCTATAGAGGTTAAGTGATTTTGTATGTATAGTTTAAAGGTTAAGTGATTTGACCTGATTTCCTTGAAGTTTTGAACACTTTACTTTGTTAATGTTGAACATCTCTATATACTGTCTTAAAAAACTCTGAACAAAACTTAATCTGAATTATTTATAGCCGACTTGGAGTTCACACGGGAGGATGCTCGGTGTACCATAAAACCAACCGGGAGACAATTGTAGAGATTGGAGACTCTATCCGTGGGAAGAACATTTACATAGTACAGACTGGCACCAAGTGAGTTATTTTTATCATGCCAAAACCCCATAAACTTGTTATGCTGACTTTTACAAAATAGTTTACAAATTTCAAATACTTTCAACTTTATTGGGATACCGAATTGCCTACTTCATATTCAAATTGAAACAGATAAATCAGTGAAATTATACCATCAAATTGCAATTTTATGATACCTAATTGGAATAACAAATTGCTTTTAGACATGCTATTCCTTTTGTATAAAGTTTGATTCATACTCGTTGTGTTATTTTATTTTACAGGGACGTGAACAACAACATAATGGAATTGCTGATAATGGCCTACGCTTGTAAGACTTCATCGGCAAGGTCCATTGTCGGTGTAATCCCGTACCTACCTTACAGCAAGCAGTGCAAAATGCGCAAACGTGGATGCATTGTCACTAAACTCTTGGCCAAAATGATGTGCAAATCTGGTCTTACCCATATCATTACTATGGACCTACATCAGAAAGAAATCCAAGGATTTTATGAGTGCCCGGTTGATAACCTCAGGGCTTCTCCGTTCTTGCTGCAATATATTCAAGAGAGTGTATGTTTAACCAAATATTTTATATTATTGGATATGTGAAAAAAAAAATTTCATTAACTGATATGAAAACAATAATGGTGTCAATTACCATGACATTGAACTAGCCAATGACCTTGAATTTTATCAATTTTAATTCCGATTGGTAGTTGTATTACAATTCACTGACATGTGTTTTTAACTAACTATTACTACATTTAATTGTACAAATCATCTTCCTGCCCTTATCCCACATCATGTGGGGTCGGCACAACATGTATTCTTCTTCCATTTCCCTCTATCAGTCGTCATCTCAACACTCGCTCCTTTCTTCCCCATATCCACTTTCACACAGTCCATCCATCTTTTCTTTGGTCTACCTCTACTCCTACATCCATCCACATTCATATCTAACACTCTTCTTGTCACATGACATTCTTCCCTCCTCATGACATGCCCATACCAAGCTAACCGATTACTCCTCAGCTTTTCCGTCACTGGCGCCACTTTCAAACTTCCTCTTACATACTCATTTCTTACCTTATCCATTCTGGTCACTCCACACATCCATCTTAACATTCGCATCTCCGCTTCGTGCAATCTTCTTTCATCCGTCCCTTTGGCAGCCCAACACTCAGATCCATACAATACGACAGGTCTTATGATGGTTTTGTAAATTTTCCCCTTAAGTTTAAGGGGCATTCGCCGATCACATGTGGTTGCTGTGACCTGTCGCCATTTCATCCATCCTGCATTTATTCTGTTCCCCACATCCCTATCAATCTCACCATCATTCTGTACTACTGAACCGAGGTACCTAAAATCGGAGCAGACTGGTAGGGATACACCATCTAAGGCAATCGGTATGAAATTGGAGGGACCACCGAAGTCAAAAAACAGATGCTCCGTTTTAGTTCTACTGATCTTCAGTCCGACACTCTCCAATTTCTCCTGCCATTTTCCCAGCCTGCTCTGGACCTCAGTTGCGTCTTCTCCGACAAGAACAATGTCGTCGGCGAACAGCATACACCAGGGTGCCTCCTCCTGTATGTCTGATGTCAAAGCATCCATTACCAGGAGGAACAAATAAGGGCTTAAAGCCGATCCCTGGTGCAAGTCTACAGCCACATTGAACTTGTCCGTGACGCCAGCTTCAGATCGGACATGTGTACAGGCTCGATCGATACAGGATCGCTAATTGTACAAATACAGGAATAATATCAACGCCACACAAAAAAAAATACAGGCACTAAATATTAAGGCCTGTATTCTGATATTGTTCTCAAAGCGAACATGTAATTGAAAAGCCAACTAAAAACATATGCTTGAATCTTAATTTAGTTTCAGAATATCAGACTTTAAATGATGGAAGCGTTTTTCAATTCAGTCACCAGTATTGGCCACTGCTCTTTCAAACTTATTTACATTTAAGTTGAAAACATTCCAGATCCCAGATTACCGTAACTCTGTGATAGTGGCCCGCAACCCTGGCTCAGCCAAGAAGGCTACATCATATGCTGAGCGTCTGCGACTGGCCATCGCTGTCATACACGGGGAGCAAAAGGAAGCTGAGAGTGATGAGGTTGATGGACGCTATTCGCCTCCATGTATACCGAGGTAAGTTGTATGAAACAATAAAATCATGAATGAATGGCATGGTTTAAAAATATTTTTATATGGATTCGATATTGCTATGATATTTAAAAATACTTTCAATGAATTAAATTGTCACAAATGCAGTGTGGGAAAAGGAGATTTTACATGATTGTATTTAGATAATCAACTTTTTAGTATCACTTGTCTACATTGTCTATGTCCAATATGTCTGGGTCTGGTTTGCTGGTTGGGATGGGATTTGCTACTTTTGATTTGTGCAGTGATGTTTTAGGGTTGAATCATATTTATCGACACGTCTTCTTTCGTTCTGCCGCCGCGCTCTTTATATTAAATGACAATACATACAGTGGTGGTCATCTAATTAGAAACACCTAGTCACCTGACATTTTTATAAAGTAACTAACATTATTATAGCAAAAGTCAAAAAAAAAAAAAAAAAGTCAAAAGGCATTTATTTCAATAAAATCACTAGGATCACTTTGAAACGTCTTAGAAACTAGGTGAAGCTATGCCTGTTCCTCGCGACCAAGCCTAGAAGAATCAGGCAACAAACACGGCTTGGTGCCTATCATTTTTTTCGATGATCCTTTTTCACAAAATGGAATTTAAAGCTTCAGTGTGGTGCCGATCGAACTAGGTGAGGCTCAAGAGAATAGCATTTAATAGGAGGTAAATTTTTTTTCACTACTTTACAATGTACTTTAATATCTCTAGTTTAATTACAAGCAATAATATTTGACAACCAAGACGACAATAAAAATAAATATCAGTGAAACAAAAAGTATCAATATCTTTAGGACTGGCAGAATGGACAACTAATTAGAAACATTGTATGACTTGGTTCAAAATTTGATTTTTTAAACTGAAATACAGTTCTCACAATTGTCAATCACATTGTAAATATTGCCGCCATTTCTAACTCATTACGAAAAGTTACTATTTATTGTTGTTTTATTAAAAATGGGTAAAAATAAGAGCTGTGATGCAGCAACGAGAAAAATTATAGTGAATTTTCATTTAAAACAAAAATGGAGTTACAGAAAGATCGCCGATTATTTGGAATGTTCCGTAAAGATGATATTAAACGCCCTCGCACATTTCAAACTACACGGAACATCAGATAACGTGCCAAGAAAACTTCGGCCCAGGAAGACTACAGTTCAAGAAGACAGGCTTATGCTTCGATTAGCTAAGGCGGACCCCTTTAAAGGATCCAATGTTATAAGAAAAAGAGGTATTTTCAGAAGACGATCCTCGACACGTGTCCACTAAACTAGTTCGTAGACGGTTGGTTGAAGGAAAATTGTTAGGAAGGATCGCTAGAAAAGTACCACTACTAACCAGGCAACATAGAGAAAATCGTCTAGCATTCGCTCGCAAATATGGCAGTTGGACTATTCATCAATGGAAAAAAGTTTTGTTTTCAGATGAAACTAAAATTAATTTGATTAATTCCGATGGAAAACGATATGTACGACGACCAATAAACGAGGCTTTGAATAACAAGTACACTAAAAAGACAGTTAAGCACGGTGGTGGAAATGTAAAGGTGTGGGGATGCTTCTCAGGGTACGGGATTGGTCCCGTGAGAAAGATTGAAGGGCAAATGGATCAATATCAATACAAAAAGATCTTGGAAGAGACAATGATTCCATATTCCGAGGAAAATTTGCCAGTAACTTGGATATTTCAGCATGACAACGACCCAAAGCACACAGCACGCAGCGTTAAAGCGTTCCTTACAGAACAATCCGTGACAGTATTAGAGTGGCCTGCCAATAGTCCGGATTTAAATCCCATAGAAAATTTGTGGCACACTATAAAGACCAACCTGTCGCAGAAACACGTTACTAATATTCATGGACTTAACAGTGCATTTGAAGACGCTTGGAGAAGTATTCCTGTAGAAACTTGTTATAAATTGATTGAATCAACGCCGCGTCGCTGCAAAGCTGTTATTGATAATAAAGGCTACCCTACCAAATACTTATTGTCTAAGGATGTAGTATTTTTAGTACTTTTCAAAACTATTGGGGTTTGTTCAAATTAAAAATGATTTAAGTAATGATTTTTTTGGTGTTTCTAATTAGTTGTCCGGTTTGTATCTCGTTTTTTATTTTGTTATTAATATAACTTTCAGTTTTAGAAAAACAACCGTTGTTTTCTGTTATTAAAATGGTATAACAATGCAATATAATATCCGATACATCGATTTTAACACGTAGGAACAGTCAATGATACGTTAAAAATTAGTTCGAAAGGGAATTTGCAATAAAAATATAAACCCAGGTAGGTGTTTCTAATTAGATGACCACCACTGTATATATTAATAATATATATTTATTAATTGAAGATTTATGTTTTTTTGTTTCTTAACTAGAGGGTATTATGCTATGAATTAAAATTAATCTTATAAAATGTTTGATATGTATAATAATAATTTAAGGATAATGGCACACTATTGCAATAGGTGCTCCTGTAAAAATAGTGTATCTTTTCGTAAATAAATAAATTTTATACAATATAGCTTAGAAGGGTTTTTAGCGTATGACATTCCTTGCTTTGAGTTTACGTGGTCCATGTTGATAAGTATGATTCAACCCTTAAAATTTCCATTGCATTGTATGTCCTATCACTCTTTATACTGTACAGTTTTGCATGTGCATGCTGATTTGTCAGACCGCAATAAATGCGTAAGTAAATTTTGTGTGTGTGAATGTACTAGGCCCCCGACCACTTAGTAATTTGTATGAATTTCCTTACAGTGTTCGGTCTCGCACCATTTCATACAGTGTTGACAGGTCTCGCACTATGGACGTGTCTGTTGGTGTGCCGGTGCATCCCGCTAAGGAAAAACCGCCGATCAACGTGGTCGGAGATGTAGGGGGCAGGATTGCTATCATGGTGGTTAGTATTTTTATGAAGTCTTCCAGGCATCTTGTTTTGGTTGGAGACCAATTTTGACACAGTTCCTTGCTGTCAAATTGTGCTAAAAGTGAAATAGTGCAATTGCATACCCATCAAGTTCCAATGACCATACAATATTATAGTGATGCAAGTTGATCTAATGATTGTTTGATATGATGCCTTCAGCTTCCTTTTATCATCGCACCTCTCGCCATAGGCAGGGGATCCATCCTCACACCCTGGAGCCGGGTTAGTCGCGTACCGTGCGGTTTCACAGGAACTTCCTCCCGCGAACACTCAGGTTGTGGAATGATCTCCCTGCTGAGGTTTTCCCTAAGGACTACACTACAGGGGTTCTTCACAAAGGGTGTTTTGAACTTTTTAAGGGGTCGGCAACGCGTGCGTGATTCCTGTGATCTGGTATTGCAAGCGTACATAGGCTACGGTAACCACTTACCAACAGGTGGGCCGTATGCTTGTTTTCTAGCTTAGTTGTATAAAAAAAAAATGCAATCAGGAGTTGTGCTATGGAAATTTTCAGCTAATAATACTAAATAACCCATGTTTTGGCTTTTGGCAGATTTATGTTCATAATGGTGATTGCTGATGATGATCTGATTAAATCTTCTTCTGAAAAATATATATTTTTAGCAAAAAAGCCTAATTATGCAATGTTACACTGCTTTCTACTCATAATTTTGATACAGCTATGTTAAATCAGAGTACTTACTTAGGTACATATTAACCATTGACGCTCCAATACTTTTATAATTCCAGGACGACATGATAGACGACGTCCAATCGTTCGTGGCAGCCGCGGAGGTTCTCAAAGAGTGTGGCGCTTACAAGATATACGTTCTCGCCACCCACGGCCTTCTGTCTTCGGACGCGCCTCGCCTCATCGAAGACTCGCCCATCGACGAAGTAGTGGTAACAAACACGGTACCCCACGAGCTGCAGAAAATGCAGTGCAACAAAATTAAAACAATCGACATATCCGTACTCCTCAGTGAAGCGATCAGGCGCATACACAATAAGGAATCCATGTCGTATCTCTTCAAAAATGTCACACTCGAAGATTAGACCTTTTTCGCTTTCCACATACATTAATTTTAAGTATTATTATTATTCTTGCTAGAGTTTTATAATCAACCGGCTTACTTTATAGTGCATGAGACATTATATGGCACGACAGTCACGGCGAAACTTATCCAAGATTATTTGGGTATTTATCATCGTAAATCAGTCAACTTGATTTTATGTATATCTTTAAAATTGTTTCACACGGAACAATTGAGATGATCTATGATATGGGTATGGTATGTGCTATACAAACTAACGCGGACTGTACTACCTAAGGCCTTCTAACATGCATTAAATCTGTAGATAGTTGGTTTGATTATAAGGATCTACAAAGATATAATTATTATTCCCTATATTTGTATTATACCTTGGTTTATGACGTATTCTAATTCTAAATAGCTGGGACAACCTATGATGTTTGTTTTAGCTTCATTATAAACATAAGATGTCTATCAAAATTAATTTCAATTGTATTTTCATGTATTTATTTATATGCATTTTATTTTGATACCTACTTGGTTTGTTGAGTTTTGTCGTGAATTCATATTTCTTCAAATTGTATTTTAAATACATAGGTACATCTAAAACTAAACTGTGTTAAAAGTTATACCATAAATAAGAGTGAGATTATGAAAGTGTTAAAGATTAGATATTTTTTTTTAAAGAACAATCAATATGTTTTGTTATGTGAAAGAATGAAAGAAACAAATTGTGTTAACAGTAAAACAATCTAACCAATGTTGTGATTGAAATGTATCTTAGTACCTACTGTAGTAAATTTATAAAGCAGATTGAAAGAACTTTGTATGTGATAGTTAACAAGTTTAAGAATACCTACATGTTTATATATTTTGGTATATTGTCATCCTCGGGAATAATATACCCACCCAGTTTTATAATACGTATTATTAGATAAGTACTACCTAAAATATTTGTATTTAAAGTTGTATTGTAAAACTATCGTATGTTAGTAGTATGTATAATAAAAGCCCCTGTGTATAATGCTAAGTGAAAACATTATCAATATATTATCATTGTGGCATAATGGACTTTAATATATAATTGTTCCGTGTTCCTGTAGACTGCGAGAAACGTAAAGCTAAATCAACCAAATAGATCTACTGTTAGGACAAGATATCGGTTGGAGTAGGTAGAGATGAAATTGTGTCTTGCGAGCGAGCGAGCAAGCTACACTCAACTGTTGATGCTACACAAAAAATTTAGGGTGTTCTGAAAAATCATTGACCATAGCCATACAAAGGTTTCGGAGGCGAGCTTTACTATAATGCCATACGTACATAGGTACTACCTGTCTGTATTTACAGCTGCGGTAAAAAAGAACAACTTGTAGGGCATATAAAGTAACTTTTTATATACGGAGACTTGTAGGGTAGGTAAATACAATTATTTGAAAAGTTGCTTCACGCCATCTATAGCGAAGTAACTAAAACCGCACAGTGACGTGGCAATGACATCTTTTTTATTTTTGACATAAATAAAGAGCACAAATCGATCAGCTGCTCTTGTGTTCTTTCAGGATGTTAATGTAAACCACAGAACACTATTACTCTGATGTAAACAAACAAAACAGATTTTCCATTTTCTTGCTAGAATTCTACGGTTTCCGTGGATAGTTATTATAATTTTTTCGATGCGTTGTCTCGGTATTTAGGAACTCATAAAACCTTTTAAACCGCGTTTGCCTGCATTGATAGTACGGGCAAAATAACTTTGGTCTTACATGGTTTGAGGTTAGTTTTGTGTTTACATTCAGGGGTCATCATTTTGTCCACAAAATGTATTTTGTGAAACAAGCGTCAGGTTTTTCGAAGCCGTATTGGTCATGGCTACTGAAGCGGCACTATTCCAGCAGAAATATTCTCAAACTGAGCGAACGTGGGATGTATCAAGACTTGTTCCCTAATATTGCTGGGTATGGACCAATTTTATGTACTTAGAATGTTTATTTATATTAATTTCGCATATTCATGCCGTTTTGCTCTTGCAGGAATGACATATTAAAGCTGCTAAGTAAAGCTCCACAATGTGTGTATGCTGGCTTTGACCCCACCGCAAACAGTCTTCATGTTGGAAATCTCCTAGTCATAATAAATTTACTGCATTGGCAGAGAGGCGGTCACAATGTTATAGCTCTAGTAAGAAACAACATTTATACTCACCATAAATCACAATCATTATTAATCTCTGACAATTATTAGTCTTTAGGGTGGCCCAAAAGTCACTTGAGTTTGCTACTTAATTATACATATTCACTAACTTATAAATTCTTTAAGTAGATAATTTTTAGGTGTCAGAGCACTGGAATAGCACATATAAATATTCCGAGTGGAAAATTCATATGTGCACAACCAGGTTCGAACTCACAACCTGTGGATTGGAAGGCGGGGCCACTACCACCCCTCCACCTGTGCTCTGTTGACTTTAAATCATTGTATTTCCAGGTAGGTGGAGCCACAGGCCACATTGGAGATCCGAGCGGACGTAGCACTGACAGAGTTGCATTAGATAGAGAAACAATAGAAAATAACATTAGCTGTATAAAGAAGAATCTTGAAACAGTATTTGATAACCATAAAAAGTTTATTTGGAATGGTGATGATAGCAAGCTTCAACCAATAAGGTAGGATAGACCAATGAATAATACTACTAAGTTTTCTATCAGAACTTTGAGCTGAGGAACATTTTGAAGATTTTCGACAGGCAGCAAGTGTCGACTCTTTGGCTTAGTTGAGTTGTTTGGCCATATCTATGGGAGTGACGCGGGTTCGAATCCCGCTTGAGTAATAAATTTCAGGAATATTATACTTAGTAGTTTCGTGATAATCCCTAATATTAAGTTTTTACTCTTAACTGCAGGGTAGTCAACAATGCATCTTGGTACAAAGACATAAACTCAATACAATTTGTGAGTGAAATTGGACGTAACTTCAGAATGGGAACCATGCTTCTAAAACAGACTGTTCAGACCAAATTAAACTCTGAAGTAGGAATGAGCTTCACAGAATTTACTTATCAGGTCTTCCAGTCGTATGATTGGTTACATTTACTGAAGGAATATGATTGCAGATTTCAGGTAATTTTCTCTAAATTCCGTAATTCCTGGTTGCTGTTATGTACCTTAGTCTAATTTTAAAATTTACTTTATCTACAAGTTTAATCTAACTGTTAACTACATACTGTACTTGTTTATGTCATAACTATAACCATTATATGGGAGAAGACACTGACTTCTGTACAGGTTATCTTACCTAGCTCAGGAGTCAGGGAATTCATACAATGTCTGTACTTATTACTTTATGTCAATAAACAAATATTATTATTATTATTAATTACATTGTTCGTATCATAGCAGTCTAGGAAGGCCCCCAACAAAAATTCGTCTTCAATGAAAAATTTCGAAAAGTCGTAGAGCAACCTTTATTACCAGTTGGGTACAGTATAATCTCCTTTTGGGATAGTACAGACAGATATTTGACAATCTCGGTAGCTTAGCAGGCGAGTGCCCGTCTGAGACGTAACGGGTGTGGGTTCGATTCCCGTTTCTGGATAAATATTTGCATGATCTGCAAATATTTGTTCTGAGTGTGGGTGTTATGGTACTATGATACCTACTCTTAGTTTCTGATACCCACGACTATTGTGTGTGGTCAGGACTATTGTATGTGACTTATTTATGAATCATCTTGTATAAAAAAAACATATTTTCAGATAGGTGGAAGTGATCAGATGGGCAACATTACAGCAGGACATGAGTTGATAAGCAGGACTGCAAAGAAAGACGTTTATGGTATGTTCAGTTCAATACTCTGACTATGGTTTGACTGACGGATCTTAACGAGCGTCTAATTCTAATTCGAAACGGGGGTGGTTAGACCTGCACAAGCCCCCAATTCTACATATTCAATGACTTCAAAATGATAATCGCACCATTATCATTCAGTTACGATTGTTGCCATCTTCGTTTCTTTAATTTCATTGCCCATAGGTTCCACAATGACTGCCATTGAAATACATACAATAATAAAAAGGTGGTCATTTTGCCATTGAACCATTTTGAAGCCATTGAATTAGTAGAATTGGGGGCCTGACTTCCCGCTTTGGGGTGTTTTGTGCATTGTCTCCCTATACTTAACGAGCGTGAAGTTTCTGTATTAAATGCGCGAACGACCAAATTGACTACCGGCCGTACTGATCCCCTAAAATATCTATCAATAATCAAGGGTTTTTAGTGTATAATACGTACGTAGGTACCTGTATGTCCAATGAGTGCCTGTACCTACCTGACTGAGCCGTATCGGCCTAGCTAGTGGGTCTAGTAGGTGTCTCACTGTAGACTGTAGTTCCGAAGGTCGTGGGTTCGTATCCCGGTCGTAGATTTATGGTTTTTCAATTCAAACAGTGCGCATTAACTATTTCTCAAAACGGTTAAGGAAAAAATCGTGGCGAAACATCATTAGGTATAACATAATCAGTGTTTACCTAAGTACCTACCTGACTATAAAAATATTTGCTTCATATGTAGGTACTTACTTTCCCTTCTATAGAAACCGTGTTGTTTGCAGGATTGACACTACCTCTAGTAACGACAGAAGAAGGCGATAAATTCGGCAAATCAGCAGGAAACGCCCTCTGGCTAGACGCTGAGAAGACCAGCCCATTCAGCCTCTACCAATACTTCATCAGGACAAAGGACTCTGATGTAGAAAGACTGCTGAAGCTATTCTCGTTCTACAGTCTTGGCGAGATAAAAGATATCATGTTCAAGCACCAGCAACACCCAGACCAGAGATACCCTCAAATGTGCTTGGCGGAACAGCTTACTAAATTAGTTCATGGAGGTAAAGGGTCAGCGCGGACGAAGTGGCGGCAAAGCGACTGATTCGCCACTCCTACCGTCGCTCTCATCTGCACGTTTGAAAAACGTTCTTGCTTTCTCAAACACTTTTTCTATGGTTTTTATCTGTTTTCCTCTAAGTTATGGAGAAGAAAAATGTAGTTGCTAAAAACATTTTTCGTCTCTTCTCCAGTATTGCCTATCTAATAACCAGGAGGTATGTAGGGGGCTATTAGTGACCTATCACTGGTGGAGTGGTGGTAGGATTCGAACACACGAGTACCAAACGTGTACCAAAGGATTTTCCATTCGGAACATTTATGTGCACTATACTAGCGCTCTCAAACGGTGCAGGAACATCGTGAGGAAATCGACATGTCCTAGAACCTTAAAACTCGAAGACGTGACGAAAGGATCCCTAAAAGGCGCAATTTAATCCTTTCACTACCCTGAAACTTTCACCGCCAGTTATAAGCTCTTTTCAGGGCAGGCGCCATACCTCAACCTGGTCACTGACCAGGACCACCAAGAAAGAATCAGTGACACGACAAGCAAGAAAGTGTACCTGAGTGAACCTACCCCTTCATTGTTTCAGAGGAAGGTCTAGCCCGCGCCCTAAAGTCCACACAAGCGATCTACAGTAAGGACGTGACCGCACTAGTGACTCTCAGCCAGGCGGACATGGTGCAAGCTTTCGACGGAGCTCCCGTGGTGGAACTACTCTTGTCGCCCGGCATTACCGTTTTGGAGCTAGGACTGAAGGCCAAATGCTTTCCCACTGAAAGTAAGTGAAATGCCACAAATAAGATTTCTCCAGGGCAACGCATTAGCAATGTTCCAGGTGTTGAAGATGTCAATAGGCGACGGTCACCGCTTACCATCAGGTGGGCCGTTAGCCTGTTTGCCTCCGTATAACATAAAAAAAAAAAAACTTTTTTCTCCTTTTATGCAAAAAATCCAAAATTAACTTAACTTAATATTCTTTCTTTTTGTTAATAGAATAACCAGCTTTCAAACCTACTACCTCCTTTAAAAATATAAACTAATTATCTTTTTTTTAAAGTGAAAATGCATCCCGTGGGTGATTATACTCATTAATTATTTCAGATGACGCTATCAGAATCATCAAAGCAGGCGGATTCTACATCAACCACCAAAGGATAAACAAAATAGACGAAGTGATCACGCAGTCGGCCCATATTCTTCCTAATTTGATCTCATTGCTTAGGGTCGGCAAACGCAATAATTACATTGTGAAGTGGCAGACGTAGAAATAAGAAAATAAATTGTTATATTAAAAAAAACATTAGTTTTTTTACTTCTGCCTTTTTCTGACAGTTTGGCGGAGGAGTAATCTGCTATAAGTGTTCCGTAACTAGTATAGTCAAAAGACAATATAGTGCGTTGGTATAGTATAGTATTTCAACGTAAGAGTACTTTTATTTCAAAACTAGCTAAAACATCTGTACAATTGAGTTTGAACTGATTAGACCACACTTAGCTGAAATTAGTCGGAAAATGTTTGCTTCTGGTGCCTCACTCAGAAGGCTTCGGAATTTTCTTCCCACCGCTACCAAAATTGCGCTCGCACAATCCCTCCTCCTTCCAATCCTTGATTATGCTGACGCCTGCTATCTGGACATCACTGAACAGCAACTTCCGAATTCCGCACTAAGCTCAAGTGGTTGCCAATCCGTTTTCGCCGGAATGCTCACATTCTCAATCTCCTATATAATACTCTTTTTTCTCCATTGACTCCTCCTTACCTTAAGGAACGGTTCCAGTTTTTGCACCTATCCCATTCTTGCAACCTACGATCCACTGACACCAACCAACTTAAAGTCCCAGTTCACTCTTCCACCTTCTATGAGAAGTCGTTTACAGTCCAGGCTGTTCGCTTGTGGAACGCATTGCCTGTCAATATCAGGAAAGCCAAGTCTCTTGCTATCTTCAAAAACATGGTCATCACTCATTATCTGGCATGCTGCTCTTTGTGAAGCACAAGTTTATTGTATATTATCATTCTTAAATTCTGTGTACTTATTATAATTATATACGATATAGTATCTGTATGTGTTTATATACATGTCACTATATGTATTTTATATATATATATATATGATTATCTTGTTTTATCTATTTAATATACCTACTTTACTCTGTTTATAGTTAATTATTTTCTTCATAATTTAAGAAACACCATCTTGCCCCTTCTCTAATCTTTTCAGTCCAGTCCATCCTAAGGTTGCCTGGCAGAGATCGCTCTTAGCGATAAGGCCGCCCATTGTATTGCCGTGTAAATTTGTAATTGTGATCTTATGTATTATTTCCATATGGTGATCAATAAAGTGTTATCTATCTATCTATCTATCTAGACCTCAAAACAGCAGATTTTTGTAAAGTTTTTTTAAAGATAAATGGTGAGTTTCCCAAAGTCTTTATTGCCAAGGGGATGTAGAATAATCCTCCTTTGGGATAGATATTATGAATCACCTTGTATGTATGTAGTTGCGAAGATAAAAAAAAGACTTGACTATGTTTGGGACATTATAATTACTTACAACAGAAGCTTTATTGTATACTTGTAGTATAATAAAATGCATATCACATAAACGTTATAAATACTACATAACATACTTATGCCTAAAATAATATTCACTGAAATAGCATCGCTATACTACTAATGCACTGTCAAGTATAATTATGATAAAAATATGGCTAGTTGTAATTATGTATTTGTGCTTTCACTGTAGCCCGATCACTTGGGCGTATAAGCATGTGATCATGTAATTTCTTCCTAATATCACAAACTTTAATTGCAATATTTAAATTGTACATTTTAATATAATTCTTAGTTTTGTAAAAATAGCCTAAAATTACAAGCCTATCGATCAGTGACGAATGGTGAAAGCGAATGGTGGAAGAAGTAGAAAAATCTATTTTAGCGGTTCCAGCTTTTATCTCTCATAAAAGCGAAAGCGTTAAATCCTTAGTTCGGTTGATATTTATCACAAAATACCTAAATAGCAATCATTTCTCTAAAAATAAATACATAATACGTTTGATGCAAAATAAAATAATTGATTACTGTTACTTACATACATAGCCGAACGGTTAATCGCTCTCATTAGTAAAGGGCAAATATCAGTCTCGTTACGATTTCAAATCGCGGGCGCGAGGCGCGGACGCACGAGTTCGATTAGGCCTCATCCGGGCCGTCGTACTTCCAACCTGCCACCCGTATGCAGGAACAACGCACTGCGCACTACTACCAGCGCTGTTTACGCATACAGATGTTATTTTTTACCGTTCTATGCGGTTTGTACGCGGATAATCCGAGGTTATTCGGCTAGAGGTCGGTGCTTTCGTGCTGTGCAAGCGGAGCGGGCGCGGGCGGCGGCGGCGGCGCCGGCATCAGCGGCCGCGGCGGCCGCGACACCTGAGCCCTCGGAGAAGGCGCCTCTGTGATACTCCCCTCCGACTGCGACAGTTGCCGACTCGCCACACTCAGCCCTTTCGGCTCATCGAGCTCTGCGTCCTTCCCCCCCGAGCTATGGGTCCGTTGAACCGTCACTCGCGGTTCGACACAATCCTCCTCCTTCTCACTTTCAACAGCGCCGCCCACTTGTATCATCGTCGGATGCTGCTTGTCGACCGTGTAGATGTGGGTGCGTTCCAGTACGGTCGGCGTCGGTTCCGAGCCGTCGGACCCTCTCGGCCCGCGGAAGCTTTGGGGGCGGAGCGTCGCTGGTCTTTCGGGCACTGCCGGCTTGTTCCTCAGCTGTACTTCCGTCGTTTCCGGTTCTACGGCCGCGGGAACGATGGTTCTGGGAGCGGCGACGGGGCGGGGCGGCGGCTGTCCGGCCGGTTTCGCGGTCGTTGGTAGCCGTTGGATAGCGGCCTTGTCTATAGGCACCGCGCCTAAGGAAGCTGGCCCGTCGCCCAGCACCTTCATTCGACCGACGACCCCGCTCTGCGCCGTCACGTTTTTAACAACGAGCGTTGTTTCTTTGTCCTTATCGCCGCCTTTGAGAGCTTCGAGTTTCTCTTTCTCCAACTCGAGGCTCTGTCGGCGCGTGTCGGAGAGATTGTCGCGACTTCCCATGCCCATCCGCGCGGCCTCTTCCTTCAAAGCTTTGTTCTGTCGATACGTGGATCGGTTTATAGTTTGCACTCCAGTAATGACTTTCCCGCTATCGGAAAGCACTGGCCGAGGCGGTTTTGCGGGTTTTTCGAGTTCTGCTTTAGCTGGCTCGCTGGATGTTTGAGTTTGATTTTCCACCTTCTTGTTTTTGTCGGGAGTAAAGTTAGGGGGTACTGGTGCTAAGGGCTTGTTCTTTCGCCTCAGTATGGGTTTGGGACTGCCATGGGGCGGACTAGATTGGTCGGACAGCGAGCTGTTCGATTGAGCCTTCTTCATTTCGTTCTCTAGTAGAATGAGGCTAGTGTCGTGGCTGTTGCTTCGGGAGTGGCCGCCCCGGCCGTCGAGCTTGCAGACAGCCTGCTGGTTGTAGTCGAACATGGACTTGCTCATGCTGCTGTAGTCTCCGTTCTGCTCTTGGTTCATCGCGGCGGTTTGGTACCCCTGGGCGAAGCTGGGCGAGAATCCGTAGTCGCATTGATCGGGAAGGAGGTCCTCTTTGGTGAATGTGATGAAGAAGTTAACTTCGTCGGCGAAAAACCAATCCGCATGCTTAATTAGTAGCTCGACAACGCAGTTCACGGCGGTTGTAATATTCATATCGAAGGTGCTCTCGTCCGCCGCCCAGAGCAGATTCGGTGCGATCACTATAGCCAAGTTCGACGGAGTCATCTTGTTTGTACTTTGATTTTGCGTCAAAGTAGACAAAAACTTGATTAGGTACCTAAGGTTCTGGTAGTTTGCATCGGGCAGCAGATGTATCGCTTCCCAAACCGCGTTCAACCTGAGTTGTTCAGTGGGGCATCGTGACGCGGTTACAAAGTTTTCGTACAACCTGAACGTCAGTAGCGGTTCTGGAAGCTCTCGCAAGTAACACTTGAGCACTGAAGCTACGACATGCATGTCTCTGTAATCTCTAGTGACTGGGACGTTGAACAGGCCCGCGTCTAGCGACAGTTTCATTCTTCGGACTTTAGATGTGCCTGTAAGAAAACAACATATTTTTCTTATCAAGTAAAATTTATCAAAATATTGTTTTAATTCATTTTGGTATTAGTAGCGTTGGAGTTGTGTACAGATGCCTTTACAGGATAGAATACGCGATGTCGACGTAAGGTCAACAGGTACAGGAAAGTTATAATTGGAATTTAACAGTGAATAATCAATTTATTTTTAATTCTTAAAACTATCGCCGCGTCTGCAGTCCTGTATAAGCCATTTAGTCACACAAGCTTGTGAAGTGTCTACCTAAACATAGTTCTTAACTGAAATCGCATTTGAATTAAAAGCGCTCCTTTTAGTGGAAGTTATAAATCTAAGATATGGCGATGAGAGACGAATACTTCAGCCAACGATCCTTAGCAAGCATCAAAATTAAACTTTTAATGTGTGAATTTACAGAGTTCAATTGAAAACGCGAGTGCAGCCGGCGACGCAAGTCTATCTTACTTCCTATAATGTGCAAATTGGCCATGGTGGCCCCGGCTGAAGAATGGACCCCTTCATATCTACCTACCTGTGGCGTTAGAGGCGATTATGTGAAGAAAGCTAGGGGATGGGCAGCAGCGTCTCCTATTTTAACAACGATAGCTCTAACTGCGCTCGCGGAAATCTGTAGGGGAGGCACATGTTCAGCTGTAGACATCCTACTGCTGAAATGATGCCTTTCTCGCACTAAATTGGAGCAGCCTGCCTGGGAGGTAACTCCGCCTTACAGAGATTACAGAAGATCGTAGATTACAGTATTATAACACTATTTCAAATAGTGTTGTTCCTGCGGTGAGTAAGGTTGCCAGAGCTCTTTAAGGGGGGGGGGGGGGGGCAATAAGTGCGTGACGCCTCTGGTATTGCGAGCGTTCAGAGGCTACGGCAACCACTTATCAATGGGTGAGCCGTAAGCTTGTTTCCCACCTTAGTTGTATAAAAAAAATGCAATAGACTTACCGCCAGCGATCCTGAACAAGCCCTCTTCATTCAAAGCGAGCTCGTGAAGTGTGCACACGCAGAGTTCTATCGGGAATGCGATGGTGCGACCGGCTACTCGGAGGTGCTCCTCTAGCGGATAACCAAACACAGGCTTCAATGAGCTGTCATCTGGAAATAAGTTTTGCTGTGTTAATATTTAGACATTATTACAAGGCGTTTTAATTACTTTGAGCTTTGCTATTTGACACCAGAAATTAGAGAATTTATAGACGCGAGTCTGTCGGTTTGTTACCTTTCTTTTTGATGAAAGGTACGGCGGTAGTTAAGGCCCTGAGGAAAGACATAGGTTAGTTTGGATCCGGGTAACCGCTAATAGAAGTAATAAAATAGAGTGACGGCAACTAAGTTGCTAAATTCATTTATTTAGAACGAATACTAAATTAGTATGCTATCATACTAATTTGGTTTTGTGGATTAAATTCTTGATGTAGCTTCATTACAGGAAAAATTAGTTAATTCTATAATATTCCTTATTTGCCGCGTGAAGTCCATATTTAAGTTTCATGTTGTTTGTTTTAGTATTTAGATTGATATATATAGGTACTTTACTATAATCGAGTAAATTTACAATAAAGTGTCCTGATTATGTATAGTAAGTAGGTACCTTTACCTTTCTATGCAGTATAATGCCTCACTGAATAGATTCAAATAAATCATGTTATAGCTAAAATGTAATAAGTTATTACTAATAATAACTGTCTAACGTTTCCGTCTAATTAAAAAATAAACCCGGCCATTCCAGCGCACTTCATGAGACTGTATGGTGATCATAATCTCAAGAGGTTTGTAGACAAACCCAGTTAGGGCTGCAAAATATACCTTCTTCCTAAGAATCTAAAGCCTATTTTTGTATGACTTATCTAAGAACGGTCCATCGTTGAATGGCTGTGTTCGGTTGATTGAGCTATTAATTGTAGCAGCAATTAATCTGCGTTTCTTGTGATAACATCTAATGAATTGAAATTGTAGACGTTAAGACCATCTATGAGCCTGCAATTGGATTATCAATTGCCGATTGAAAACAAATCGAAGACAACAACCAATAAGTTACATTTTATGTTGAAAAAGAAAATTATTGGAATAGGTAATTGGGTTTTCATAAAGGTAGACTCTTATTGTGAGATGGAATAACTATAGAGAAACTTAGCTGTGATAATTTTGCTTGTATAATAATTTAAGTACATACCTATGTATGCTACTATTTGCAACCCTTTTCAGGCATTCAGTGTGAAAGCTAGATAGAATGCTAGATCAAGCCTTATACACAGGCATTATATTATACGAAGTAGATAGGACAGTTAAGTTTATATAAACGCCCTCAATAGCTTTCAATATAAATAAAGAACTAGGTTTTTATTCATGGCGATAGCCAGCGAAACTAGTAAATTCTTTTATAGTGTAGGTACATACAAACCAACAGTTTGTTAAATCCATGACTGTATGTTAATACAATGGCTATGTTTGCTTTTTCAATTAGGGTCAAGCATGAGAAGTCCCTCGTAGTTCAAAACGATTAAAATATCATGACCTTGTGGCACTCTTAAAGTAGTAGTTTGCCCCGAACTGAGACCTCACGATTTCCGTCTATATTTGACCAAGTTTTTCTACATACATACATACATAAAATCACGCCTGTTTCCCAGAGGGGTAGGCAGAGACCACGGTTTTCCACTTGCTACGATTCTGACCTAATTACTTAAAAGTAAAGTGGTTTTAGAATGTACTATTGAATTTCTTTCATAATGACACCCTAATTAGCGGACTCGGAATTCTTTGCCCCACATGATCTAAATGTCAGATATCGGAATTTTCAACCCCTCAACCTGTCAATAACCATCAATCTAGACCTCGCTATACTTGGTCAATAATTTTAAACAGTCATTAAGTAAAATATAAAGTAAAGACAAAAAAGATACATACTATAATTTATTTTTATTCAATAGAAGTTCAATAGGTATTTTCATGAAAACTCTTATTAGTATGTTGAAGTAAAAAAATATAGACATATTTTTTTACAGCAAACTTAATCAGTCAAGGGTGCTGATTCTGTTGTTGCAATTTCCTCAACTAACTTAATATCGTTGACTTAATATCGTTAACTAACTTGATATCATTGATGTTGAGCTAAAATGCTGTCTAGTAAAATCTACTAAATATTCAATGTTTAGTTTGAGTTTAGAAGACAGATATTTTTTACCTCCGATTGTGTAACATCTGGGTCTCCTTTCTACCATTGAGTTGTTTCTGAAGAAACAAGTCGTACTTACTTATAAACCTCTCCAACTCAGGTACTGTATCTTGTAACGAATGCAGTGCAGACTCGTGGTAAGCTCTTTGCAGTTTAACATACTGTAGGAGTGTGTGAGCTAACTGAGCCTCTTTAGCGACTAGTGCAAACATGTCTGCGGCTAACAAGTCTCTTGCAGCTTCCACTTTGTTGCCTGCATCCTCTAATTCCTCTCTGGCGGATGTGAGCTTGGTTGGGTTTTCTTCTTTCTGCCGTTCTAAATGCTGGAAAAGTTACAGCTCAATTAAGGTACATTTAGGTATTTAAATTTAGCCAAAATAGGAATCCTTTGCACAAAGAGCTCCAAAATAAATCTGTTGTTTAACAACCAGCTAACTCTCATTTCAATCCTTGTCTTGATCCAGGTATGTTCAAGATTAGTTACAGGAATATTGTTGTTTTATATAGAAAAACAAGATGATTGTTCTCTTGCATGAAAGATGGATAAAATATTAGGAATGACAGCACCATCATCAACTGATAGTGGATAATCAAAATCTTTAAGTCAAAACAAAATATAACCAAATCCATATTATATTATTTGCTTATTTGAAAAAAATAATAGTTTGAATTTTGTTATTATCATCATCAGCCTGTAGAAGTCCACTGCTACACATAGGCCTCCCCGAAAGAGTTGCATGACAAACAGTCTTGAGCCTTTTCCACACTGACACTTCGGAAAATGTTAACAACATTTTATTATAATTTGGATTTATGTATATATTATTAATATATAATAATATATCCTGTTTGATTTTCCTAAACACCTAATTTGGTCTTCACATCATTGAATAATAATTGTTGTAAAACTATTTAGTTCCATTAGGAGATTATTTTATTTTGATATCATTAATAGCATGCCCTTAGAAAAAATTGGGAGATCCAAGTAGGTTCTTTTCAGATTTTAATGTAGGTAACTTTAATCTAGATTTATGAAAAACATCCTAACTAATATTATGAATGCGAAAATGTGTTTGTTAGATTGTCCTATCACTCAGCAACAAAGCAATGGATGTAATTTTTTGCATTGATGTAGTTTAGGAGCTTGTGTGTGACATCTAGACTGCCTAACTTTTTTCAAGTTATGAAACAAGCGAAACTGTGGTTGGAAGCTAGTTACTATAAATATGATAGTTTTGATAACTTTATCTAAATAGATAAGGGTAACTCACATGATATCTACTGGTTGCAGATTCCTTTTCACTAATAAGTCTACTTAGATGTTTCTTTGCTTTCATTATTGCTGGCAGGTCCTGGTCATGGATGGTGGTTAGTGGACCAACAACTAGTTGTTCCACTTTTAATTCATGTTCTGCTATTTCGTTTGCTAGAAATTTCTCTGTTTTTCCTGCAGAAATAAAAGCACATTGACAATGGAGGAAAAGGGCCTGTTGTGGCCATAGTGGCACCATAGCCACATAAAGAATGGAGGAAAAATTACAAGACTAATGATCCAAGCACAGTTATCACCCCAGCACCACCATCACCATCACCTTGCCTGAAAACAAATGCCGTCTACTAACATTACCCTGAGGGGGGCTGTTACGTTCTTCAAAATCATTCTGAGCGGCTTTAGTTAATAGCCATGCAAATCTGGTGCCAGGGCAATAGTTGTTCCCAACTTTAAGGCTTCATCCTAATTGAACATTAATTTGCAATTATTTATGATGTGAATTGATCGCACAATGAAACATGTATGACAGGGTTTAACTAAGGCACCAGTTTTGACCAGGGCATTCTAGACTATAACTAATAAGTTTGATCGACAAAATCGGTACGAACAAAGTTAACACAATCTTGGGATGGTCACATTCTTATCAGCTAACCAAAAATACTTACCACATTCATATAAAATGTACTTTAGAATACTGTCATCATCATCAAAGTTGCTGGCTTCACACATTGCAAGCCCAAGTATGTACTCAGGCAGTTTCTTCAGCCTTTTTTCTCTAGCTGAAGGGTCTTGGCCCTGAGTGCTTCCGGCGCCTGTTGTGATCCTTTTGCTGACTAGTTGCAATGCATTGCGAAGGTGCTCCACCTTCCTATCGGCCGTTTGTAGCTCATCACTCAAAGTCTCTGCTTTACCAGACCTGTACATAGATGCAACCATATTTATTACAGTGGTTGATATCCTACTAAAATTATAAATGCTTAAGTTTGTGAGGATGTTTGTTGTTCAATCACGCCGTAACGGCTCAACCGATTTCGTTGAAACTTGGAATATATTAAGTTCTTTACATATAATAGCTTACAGGTTAGTATAAATGTAGGTACACGCTAGCTAAGCCGTGGTCAGAAGCTAGTACTTCATAGGCGTAGATTTATCCAAGACAGCACAATAGTTTATCAGGAAAGCAAAAGCAAAATTATTATCTGATAAAAAGTTCTTGGACATCTACCTTGAAAATGTCTGGTCGGCGAGCTGTTTCACCCTATAGAATTGTTTCTTCATGTTGACTATGTGAAATTGCGAATCCTTTCTTGTAATTATTTATAAGCTACAAGGTCATTGGACTCTATCGAAAATTCTAAAACGACAACAAGATTTTAGGATTGTCAGTACATAAATGAGATCATCCTCAACTCGACATCAATGATGCACCACACACTTATGACCACAGCACATAGTTATTCATAAGGCACTACATTTCCAGCAATACACCATTTCATGAAACCGACACAAATTACGAACAAAACAGAAAAATAAACCTAAGAACGATCCAAAGCAAGAGATGAATCAGAAAGAAACGAAAAATAATAACCATAGACAAACAAGTAGTAGAGAGAGAGAGAGAGAAAGAGAGAGCAGCACATAGACGTCATTATCTTTGGTTTTATTTCAGAGTGTCAATGTCAACGTCACTTATCTGACATTTGCTTGCTTGACAAATCACAATTAGCATCCTATCATAGAGTAATTTCATCCTATTCAGCGTTGCCAGAAGGTTACTTTTGTAACCTTTTAGGTGATATTTATTTAACTCCTTCAGTTTAGTTCTATGTAATATTCCTCCTGGTAATGGATGCTTTGACAACAGACATACAGGAGGAGGCACCCTGGTGTATGCTGTTCGCCGACGACAAGATCAATCTTGTCGGAGAAGACGAAACTGAGGTCCAGGGGCCCAATTCTACTAATTCAATGGTTTCAAAATGACAATGCTTCAATGGCAAAAAAGCCACTTTTGACACTTTTGGTATTCTGCTATCACAGTCGTTTAGCAATGGCAGTCATTGTGAAACCAATTAACCAAGGAAATCAAAAAAACGAAGGTGGAGACAATCGTAACTGTATGATAGTGGTGCGTTTATTATCATGCGATTATCATTTTCAAGTCATTGAATTAGTAGAATTGGGGGCCTGAGCAGGCTGCGAAAATGGGAGGAGAAATTGGAGAGTGTCGGACTGAAGATCAGCAGAACCAAAACAGAGCTGAATATATTACCCTAAATGTATTATAGTACAAGTTTTGAAAAGATTCTTGTAAATTCTGAAAAACATTCGTGAACTTGGTGGTAAAATTCATACCATTGCCCGTTTAGATTTAGGTTTATTTGGTAGTAGCATTGTTACCTTTGGCCGATTGAGTTGTTGTTGTTTTCGGCAAAATTACGAAAAAAAAGAGATAACGGACGGTTTCAAGAATGATATAAATATCCCTACATACTGCCCTCACCAAATATAATGCAATCATGGGTGGGGTGGATCACTTCGACCACTTCCAAGCATTATATCTGCCGAAAACCAAGACGCAACTGGATGCGCCTATTATATTTCATGTTTGATGCAGCTATCATAAACTCGTACCTATCTTATCAACAAATTCACAAGCAAATGGTGCACACACACATCATCATCACCATCATCAGCCTGGTAAAAGTCCACTGCTGGACATAGAACGTCCTCCCCCAAAGAGTTCCATGACGAACAGTCTTGAGCCTTCTCCATCCACCGATTTACCGCAATTTTCGCATCGCTGTCGGTCCATCGGGTGGGGGGCCTTCCAAGACTGCGTCGTCCGGTTCGTGGTCGCCACTCGAGACGCTCCAACGGTTGTCGATTCTGCGAGCTATATGGCCTGCCCACTGCCACTTCAACTTGCTAATTCTGAGAGTTATGTCGGTGACCTTAGTCTTCTACGGATTTCCTCATTTCGGATTTAAGACTCCGTTTGTCTCGCAGTCTTAAAGAAGGATTTGCATGAAAGAGGTGGCACTTTAAGAGTATTTACCGAAATCAGGCAATCCTCTTTAGCGCAAAAACGATCGAGCACCATTTGTGATGTATGCAAAGTAACTTTATGTGCCACACCATGCTTCAAAAGATTCCATGTTGCACCAGATGAAGGAGAAGCTGTGAACTGCAGCGCCTCTAGCTCAATTACGGCAGTAGTACCTTTACGAGCTGAGGTAACATAGTTACCACATGCCTCATGTTGCAACCGGGCAATGGTCACATAGTTACCACCATCATTTTGCGTATTTCTGATAATTTTTTTTAAATTTTTGTTCGATAATTTTAAAGGGTCCTAATAAACATACAAATAACATATAAAAAAACTTCCATTTCAATAATTTGTACTCCTGCCCTATTACGGGTTAAAATGGAAAATATAACTAAATCATCTATATTTCTGTAAGCTAATACAACCAACATATTCTGTCTGTCAATTTTTAATCCTTCTGGAAAAAATACGATACGATACGAAGGTTATTTCCTTTCAGTAAAGGCTACTTTTCTTATGCATTTCAGGTAACTTTTGACCCGACTGGCAACACTGATCCTATTGGTCTGTGAAGGAAACGATTAGAAAGACGAAGTGAAGTGAACGAACGTAACTAATAAATAAACATGAAACACATCAAGAAATCTACATTTTATCAACACAAGTAGTCTGTGTTTAATTCTCTTGGACGTCGTCGTTTGGTTGATTGAATATATATAGCATTTTATTATTTTACCTAGTAGCTGGAGGAGGGAGAACAATCCAACCAAATGTTATCAATGCAAGAGAACGTAAAATAAATATTGCCTGCCGTTTGCTGCAGTGTGTCGTTGATTGCCTGAGTTTTAAGTCGTGTTGTCGAAACGAGGAAAGTATTTTCTTGAGAAAATATCAATAAACCCAACTTAATAATGGAGCGAAAGTTTATGAACGTAATCCTTCTGGGATTTGGATTTATGTTTGTTTTCACTGCTTTCCAAACAATGGGAAATATTGAGGTGAGTTTATCATTAGTTATTATTTATATTTTACCACATTCTTCTACTTACCTACCAATGCTTTCATGCATGCACATTCTTTCAAGGCATCGAGACTGAAGAATTATTCAAATTCATCTATTCATTGTGAAATACCCACAACAGGGAATCCTATTGTGGGGGCCAGAAAACCACTTAGTATATTTTTATATATGTAGTTCTATTTGAAAAGTCATTTAAGTCATTGCGATTTGAATCAATGATTTAAAGGTCACCTGACAAGTCATTGTAAGAAAATAATGGATGAATAGACCAACCCCTGAAAATATTTTCAACATTTTCTTATTATTACGGAATGATTGTTATTATAGTGTTATGTAAATACTGTAAGTTAATACTAAATAAAATGTAAAAAACATGCTGCTTAGCTACAAAATATATAGGTAAAGCTATAAAAGGGGATTATTATGATGAACAAAAAGAAAGAATATTAGTGAAAAAAAATCTTTTTGGTATTTTTATCTTTCTAATTAGGTATTATAATTAATTGCTTAACATACTAGAAGTTTGGCGTCAAATTGCTACCTAAAACAGCTGATTCATTGAGTTTGAACCGATTTGACCCCATAACAGCTGATTTTTCCCTAGAGTTTTTGAAATGAAAAATGTTGTGAGCAAAGCTGTGGGCCCCCGCTAGTTAAAAATAGGTTTTGACTTAGACTTGAGTCTCATCAGGAATATTTGCTTTTTAACTTATTTGCCATGTAATCAACAAGTGTCTGTATAATAGGCTTTTAATTTTTGCCCTCCCCCTTATTTTGGCTTTACCTAAGATTATAGAAGTTTGCACTACCAATGAGTGATAAAAAATCAGAAAAAAATATGCAAATTTTGTTTTTTTTCTTATATTTTTTTAATTTGGTTAAAGAATCCTTGTCGGGATAGTAATAAATATAAAATGAATCACCTTGTATAAGTTCACACCTGGCTAGAATGCTACACTCCAAAGTCCCTCTAACTAAAGTACATTTCCTTTACCATCATCAGTTAAAACCCTGGCGTTATCAGATATGTAAAGAATCCGGCATCTGTCGCGGCAACCACATTCGTCGCGGACACAATAAACCTCATAATCTCAATATTGCATTGTTTATTTCATAAGAAATCGTGTCATTGATAAAATGTCCATTAATTATTTATTTACGATCCTGTGGCCGCCTGGCCGCAATTTATTGTTGTGGACCAGAGTATGCATTGACCATAACCAGTTTATTCGCAAATTATGCAATGGTTGCGTAATGAGAATTGAGATCATCGTCCGCGATGAACAACACGGCATTAGCTCCCTAGGAACATTCATAAGTTTAGGTGCCGCTTAATTATCTGGCATTCTTTTTATAACAAAAATCTTGCAACATAATGTGAGCTGCTTTGTTACGTAGATCAATCGCTCAAACAGTTTAAAATGGAAGTCAACAAATCTGTAAAGTACTTATATTAAATGCAAATTTATATAATTGAATATAATAAAATAAATAAATATTCAGGACATATCACACACGGTCAACTGCCCAAACTAGGCATAGACTGATATACATAATAGATAAATATTTAACACCCAGACACAGAATAAACATCTGTGTAGTCACAAATGTTTGTCCAGTGCGGGAATCGATCCGGCGACCTCTAGCGCAGAAGGCAGAGTTACTACCAACTGAGCTATGAGGCCAGTCAAATGTAGGTATAATACTGTTATTTTGGAACGCAGTCATCCTGCAGACGCAATGACACGAGTCCTTTATGACATGGGACCTACACCCTAATCCTAATTCCAAACTCAAAGGTCTGAAAAAGACGGAGAAAAACCGTAATATCAAAGAATAAATAATAGTGTACCCATGGATGTCGTAAAAGGACTAACTAACTATGGATGTCGTAAAAGGACGACTAACGGAAAAAAGCAGCGTCCCCTACTGGCGTGTATGAGTAAGTCCCCCTACACGATAGGAAGTCGCTCTGGAAATCTGTGGGAGAGGCTTGGTCGCGAGGGGCGTAGCTTCACACCTAGTTTCTAAGACTTTTCAAAGTGATGCTAGTGATTTTATTGAAATAAACGCCTTGGACTTAGAAACTGTTTTTGTAGCAAAATATTATTTAGGTAGTTCGCGTTAGGCAGCCTAATCTAAGGTTATCATGCTTGTGGCCCAGGTTTCTTAATTATTACACAGATTATATAATTAATTTTTCGAATTAGGTAGTTCAGTTAAGTATAATACCTACAGCTGCACTGTGAATACTATGATACTAGTGGTTCGCCCCGAAAACGGTGCACAGAACGGTGTCCGGCTGGTGCAGTTGGTGCTTCTCAAAATCTATGCAAATCGCTCAAATTATTACCAGAAAATCTTTATAGTAAAACCAAACATAATATAGTAGACATTTTGGTAAAACCTATTGATTTTCCAAATTCTACGCAGATCGTATTGACTGTTCGAAAATTATGCTCTTACAAATATGTATACATACAAACATACAAGGCTGATTCGTCAAAGTTGTTTGAGAGGTCGTCCCACGCTTGGCTTGCTCGATAAATTAAACTTTAGTACTATCGATATTGTAAACTTTTGTACTATCGACATTGTTTGTCTATATTCGATAAACTCAAGGATTTGGGTCAGGCAGATTCACCACTGAGATAGGTGTTTTGTTTCAAGGGTTTTTTCAATGACACACTGATATCGCGATCTTTGATGATAAGCAAACTAATCATTGATTACAAAATAATGCTTAGGCGGTTTTGTTTAGAATTCGGAAATATACTTTACATGACTTTAGTCTTACAAATTGACAATCAGAAGGAATGGTTTTCTTTTCTACCAAAATGTATTTTCGCCTTTTCGTCAGTAGGTAGGTATCAAGTACCAAGATCAAAATAGGTACCTAGTAAATCAAATTCAGTAAGTATGTACTAATTTTACCGCACGCAAGCTGAGAAGGTAAAGATCCTCTGCTAGTAACAGAATCTTGACCAGACTCTCCCTCGTAAAGAGCTAATATTATTATGAATCATCACATCACACATTTAAGTTTTGGATGTATTATTAAGTATGATGTAGAAATCGAAAGTGGGTATCATTCGCATGTTGCAACATTTGCAGTATTTGCGAACTTTATGTAACTTGTCGAATGTCTTGGACATCCTACGATGTTTATTGAAACTTTCGAAAGCAACTAAGATAATATTCATTTTTCAGATGGTCACAATGCTGTTAAATCCTTTTGAGCAAGACATTATGTTGATGCAATATGCAAAAAACCTTACCATAACTTAAATGTCTACTTAATCCTTCTTCTTCCATCAAGCATTTTCATTCATAAAAATTTTCATACTTCAGATGATGATGATGATAAAAAAGTTTTAAAAGTTTTTTTTATGAATTAAAACTAGTACCTAAGTCATTCATTTTTGTAATTAACTATGATAGAGTAGTGAGTAGGTACATACTCTAAAGATTTATTATCAGGATTAAAATTAGCTCCATTACAAAAAAAAAACGCCCCTTTCTGGGTAGCATTTTTGATCATCTTGTATTAGACTAGCCTTGTATCCTTGTAGCCTGTACACAACTCTGGTACAACTGAAAAAAACCATTTCCCTCCCTTCACTATCCTTCGCAATGCAAAAATCCGTCTACGCACTAACGAACCAAACAACAGTGGGGGTTATTTCCTTGATCTTAGAATTCGAGATAACACGAAACTGTTCTAAGGTCCCAACCTTGGAAATCTGTATCTAATCTTTGGCGGTCGTCCCCAGAAAACGATATTGGACAGCATATCGCAAGATGACAGCACATTTTCTGGAGACGGGTATACCTCCCTGGCCATCATCTACGCTACCCTGGCGATATGCAATTGGATGGCGCCTTCCGTGATCAGTATTACAGGACCCAGGGCTGCCATGGTGATAGGAGCTTTGACGTATCTGTGAGTAACCTATTTTTTTCGAGTGCTTTATCTTCATTACTGTTCAGGAGCGCAGTGGACTTCTAAGTGAAGATCAGGGTATTTTCCCTCGTTGCACAATTAGCACATCTCACAAGGTAATAAAACCGTCACTCATGTTGATGAATGATTCATAACTATGTCAACTTGTTTATTGTCAGCGCCACCGATAAAATATTGATAAAAGTACAGTCTGAAGATTCATAATCGCTTAAGTATAACAGACTTGTCTGAAGAGGATTACGTTGAAGATATCATTTGTCTCATCATTTCAGCGCAGAACATAGGCCACCCCTATGGATTTCCAGCGCGGCCGGCCTGCAACCAAAAAATCATTTGGGGGATTATACTCGCCACGATTGGCATGCGGGTAGACGAGCGCAGTTAAAGTTATTGTTGATATTGAACTCTTTTGTCCATATAGCTTTTTTCCTTAGTCGCCTCTTACGACATACGCAGGTAATAATGAAGGGGACTATTCTTCACCACGGCGATTATTCATGTAACTGAAATCTAATAATGAAAAGTGATACTGTAATTTATAATGATTTTCCGCAACAGCCGCTTTCGCTCTTCCGAGGCTATGCAATTTATGTAATTTATGCGCTGTTTTTTCTGCTATGGGTAAGAAAATACTTTCTCTACTAGTTAGTAATATACATACTCGTAACTTGAGTGTTAGTGTAACCGTCTCGAACGCAAAATCATAACGCGTGTGTGAATCGCCGTATTGTCACTAATTGATGTTTCACACAAGCAGTTACGGCTCCGGAATTTCACCGTTTTATCGTATGCTAGCTAACGGATCTTACTTTCATGGCTATAATTTAAAAAGGGATGTTACTTTATGTACTAAATATTAAATGATTTTAAGTTAAACTATACAGGATGTCCCACGACCATGCTACATGTGCTTTAAATACGTGAAGTTAGCAAAAGAGACGTTTCATTATGGAGCCTGGGCCTGCACTGTGTACACTACTCTAAAATATGGCTAAGCAATAAAGTAAACGTATTTAATTGGTTATTTTATTTAAATTAACTACGTTCTAAGGTACATTAAGATTTTCTTCGACAAAGAGAGCAACACACAGCACTACAAAAATATGGCGGATGGACGTGCGTGAAATGTCATTTTGACAACCTACATTTATCTGACAAAACAAAAACATCAAATCCAACAATATGACATGAAAAATATGTCAATGTCATGTCAAACGCCAAATATAAACCAACATGGCGGCCTTCAAATAGTGTTCACATAGTAAAAAACTTACCAGAAGAACTATTCTTGTACCATCGCATTTGTCTTCAAATTAATGAAAATGTATTTTTCTTTCAATCTCCTATTTTGTCCTAATTTTTCTATGTAGTGTACATAGACCAGGCCCAGAATGAAATGGCTCCTTTTACTTAATCGAGACTTTCCTTTATTTTAAAGTAAGTTCTCAAACCCGCTAAATGAGAAACAAAATCATTATGTATTTTTAATGACACCGAAACCGGGTAAATTACAAGGATCAATTCCTTCTCAATAACTTAGTATCTCAAATTAAAGGAATCTATCTTACCCTACAAAACATAGAAGGCAGAAATTATTAGGTTCTTTCTTTGGCGACGCGGCGCCACGGGAACATATCCTACAGTATAGTATTAGTTAATCTGTGGTACTATCGAAGACAATATAGTAGAAAAAATCTGGTAGGTTTAACAACTATACAATAAATGTAGAGCTGAAAAAAAAACTTGGCTAGATTTTAGGATTGGGCAATGTTTTTCTAGCTGTATGTAGTTCAATAACATTCTGCTTGACTAGAGTGTGACTGATGCGGGGCCCGTTATGTATGTACGTGTACTGCATAGGTACATAATATTATATGTAGAGTCAGTGTGTAGGTGTCTCTTTTGTGTTCGAAACAGAAACTCAGCGCAGCGTGGGCGTTATTTATTTATTTATTTAATCTTTATTGCACACAAAAAATGTACAAAAGGTGGGCTTAATGCCAAGGCATTATCTACCAGCCAGCCTGATTGGGTAGAAACAGGAGGTTATAACTTTAATTGTATTCAAAACGTTTCTATTTCATAATTAACTTTGTATTTGAATGCGTTAACACGTTACGTTTGTTACATTCACTTGAATGAACGTTCTCAAGGTTGTTACAAATAGTTTTCATTGCAACCGACATATCTTACCTACCTGTGTTCTACATGCTCATAATTCACGCCTATTACATTTTTTATTTTGTATATAGCCAACTAGCTTCCGCCCGCGGCTTCGTTCGCGTGGTACCATAAAAAGTAGCCTATATGCTATTCTAGGTAAAGAACTTTATCTATTCCAAGTTTCAACGAAATCGGTTGAGCCGTTGCGGCGTGATTGAACGACAAACATCCGCACAAACTTTCGCATTTATAATATTAGTAGGTTAGTAGGATTGTACAGATACCTACATTAGGGCAGATAATCCTTTTCTTTGCTTACATTGTGGAGGACTCGATATTATTTGCAAAAGGATAACAGTCCAGCAACCTTTCGGAGCGTCCTCGTTCGGTCCTCTTGACCTGCATAGTAATATTTATTTACTTGGAAAACTCGATTCGATTACCATTTTCAAATCAATAACTGTAGTTGCTGTTATTAAATTGAGAATGGTAGTTGGTCATATGCAGCTGAAGGTGGGCGTTTATAGGTGCATAATATTGAAATTTATAGCATACAGTAGCATACAAGGTGATTCATAACATGTAAACTATCTCCAATGGGGCATAATCGACACCAAAACTTCGACACAAAGATTCGACATTTTTCATTGAAAAAACACTATGTAAAAATTAGCTGTTTTGGGATGAAATCAGTTCAAACTCAATCAATGAGCTGTTTAATGAAGCAGTCTTGATGCCAAACTCTTAATAATTAAGTAGTTTTAAAGAATAAAAAAAGTAAAAACAGTTGATATGAAAACTTTGTGGCAAAAATCAGAAAAAAAAAATGTTTTTCCACCGCTAATATTTTCTGTTTTTTGTTGTTAGATTAAAACTCTTTCGGGATTGTATACCTAGTATACCTACTAGTTACGGAACACGTTGTATTTTGCAACATTTATATCTGGAGACATTCAATTTTTTTATTACTTTGGCGTCAATTATTCTGCTTCAGGTTGAAGGTGGTAACAACCATTAAATAACTAAAACCGAAGGTATATTTCGTCTTGTCTTTAGATTGTCCCTTTCCCTTATAGCTTCAAATTTATTGGTCATATCATAATGCCTATAGGTTATACCGTTAATAATACTTCCGAAGTACATTGTCAATAAACTCCAAAATAAGAAACTCGAGAAAGTAGGTAAACGAGGATGAACTTACTTGAGTATCTACATACATAACTTCTTAAATTTTACTTACTTTCTTGTACCAATTTTAATATGGAATTTACAATGTTCGTCCGCACTGGTTTTTAGCTTTCATAGGTTTTACCGTTTATAAATAAATAATAAATAAATATTCCGGACATATCACACACGGTCAACTGATCCCAAACTAGGCATAGCCTGTACTATGGGTACCAGAGACTGATATACATAATAGATACATATTTAACACCCAGACACAGAACAAACATTTGTATTCATCACACAAATGTTTGTCCAGCGCGGGAATCGAACCCGCGACCTCTAGCGCAAGTTTAATGTGGATATGTCTATTACTAACTTGTGTTCAAGGTTTCGCTCGCGTGGTACCTGGCTAAAAAGCCTATACCTATGCTATTTCAGGTAAAGAACTATCTATTCCAAGTTCCATCGAAATCAGCTGAGCCGTTACGGCATTATTGAAATACAAACATCCTCACAAAACTTTTATAATATTAGTAGGATTCCCGAGACTTATAAATCACTATAACATGTAAACCATCCCGAAAGGGGGTTATTATTCTATCAACAAAAAGCAAGAATATCAGCGATAATAAACAATTTTCTTTAAAATATCGTAACCTGTTAAGCCGTTGCGGCGTGATTGAACTAAGTACAAACTACCATATCATAGAACATTATTTCTTCCAGATTCTTTATAATTTCGTTCCTGTTTCCCCGAACCTGGCTTCTATACGTGGCCAGCGTGCTGATCGGCGCCGGCGCCGCTGCGATATGGACCGGCCAGGGGAACTACCTGACGCTGAACAGCGAAGCGAGTACTATATCCAGGAATTCAGGAGTTTTCTGGGCTATGCTTCAGTGCAGGTTAGTGTTTTATTGTTGATTTTGCTGTGTGTAGCAGATTTGGGCGATTCTTGGATGAAGCTACCTACGTTTTTTTGCTCACTCATTTCCTAAGTTTGGCCAAAGTTGGCCATTATGATCTTTGAGGGATATTGTGGGTTCTAAAATTGTCACAGAATAACATATATTATACTTGCATGCGCCTGCGGCTTCGCCCGTGTGGTGCCTAGAAAAAAAGCCTATATGCTATTCTAGGTAAAGAACACTTATCTTATACCAAGTTTCATCACAATCGGTTGAGCCGTTAAGGCGTGATTGGACCACAAACGTCCCAACAGCCACTCAAACTTTCGCATTTATAATATTAGTAAAACTTTTTTTTATAACAAAACTTTTTTCATTACAGCATGTTCTTTGGCAATCTATTCGTGTTTATAAAGTTCCAAGGAAAGTCGCACATAGACGCAGACACCCGCAACGTGGTATTTGGCGTCCTAACCGGGGTCTGTGCTGTGGGGATCGTGTTCCTTGTTCTATTGAGGCCGATACGACGAGTACCGGCTCTTGATGACGGTGTCAAGGTAAATTGAATTTCATTACATAGATGGTAAGAACCAGAATGTAAATAAGAATTAACATAGAGCCCAAATAGAAATCAAATTACGTACAAAAATAGCTTGAAGCTTGAGTGAATCCGATACGTCCGATATGTAGGCGGATAAATAAAACATAGCGGTGACTTAGCCAAGGTATTACCTACTCGGCTAAGCCAAGTATCTAGATTTATTGGTGCATTCAACGTAGGCAAAAGTTGCCTGCTTGACCTGTCACTGATTCTTTCTTGGTTATCCTCTATTAGGTCAGTGCCCAGATTGAGGTATGGTGGCTTTGACGAGGGCCTATGACCGTCGATGGAAGAATCAGTGTAGTGAAAGGATTAAAGTGCACCTTTTAGATGGTGCAACTCTTATAAAGGTGATAACGTGTAGATTGGAAGATAAATGCGTACCAACTGAGTAAGAAAATGCTAATGTAAACTGCGCTCTATCATAAAAATAATAAAGCTCTTTATTCAATGCAATCTGATGACGGCAATTAATCTGATGAGATTGTAGTTGAAACGGACAACTTATTCATAATCACTCACTAACTTTATCACTTCGTTAAAATGTATGTATGCAAAATAAAGAGTTCTTTTGTTTACTGTTAGAAAAGGACATGACGAGAATTATCGTGCCTGATTATGAAAAAGAGATAGCGAGAAGAGGGTAAATGTCCAGTGATGGTGTATATTTTATTGAATTTAAAAGCATTTTTATTGCATAACATATAGCCTTTATTTTAGTATGTTTAAGCGTTCTTTGTTGTGTTTCTCTGAATTTTAATAAATAAGAGTTAATAATTGTATTTTAGTTATGTTTAGAAAGCTTTACAGTTGTGTAATGCAAACAGATACAAATTTCCGAAAATTATTTCACTTTTAACGATTAATTTTAAAGACATCTTAGTAGATACACATACAAAAATGTGGATGTAAGTTAAGATAAACAGACAAACAACACATTACATAACAGTACATAATTTTTGAGATTTTGCTTAAAATCGTTAATTCTAATACATTTCGAAATATATACATCTTAGTGCAGGTGACTGTAACACACGAGGGGTATCATCAAACAATATTGCAACGGCTTTCCTTCTTCCAGGTGGAAACCATCACATCAGAGGCGGAAGGACCATTAGACGCGTTCAAAGGCGCCTTGAAGCTATTCTGCACTCGAGACATGCTGCTTCTAAGCGTTACTTTTATTTACACCGGTGAGACACACCTCCATACTACACCACAAGCTATTGTCCACCCTATTCCCAAGCTCTAGTGAAGAAAATTGCACGAATCAGTTTTTTATCGCTGCATAGAACAACAATCTAATTTCAACTTTAATTCAATTGCTCTATGATTTATTATTCTGTGTAACGCTGAGGTGTTCCGAGATCGTTGGCATTTACGCCAGGTGAATGTTAATGAGAAAGGCAAGGTGAACACAGGTTGCTTTGTTTTCGTAAATTCTTTTTGTTTGTAAAGTTCAAATAAATAATGTAAGGAATGTATGATCGTATCACGTATTCTATATTGGCCTCTTTTTCTATTTTTTTCGCGCGACTATCTCAACGCAGCGCACAATAGCGTCGTATAATGACCAAGAAAACGAATGTTCTCTGGAATTTGTGGGTAAAAAACCTCCTATTTACGATTCTAGATGTGGTCTCTATAGGAGTAGATGGAATCATCTAAAAGGTTATTCAGAATATGTAGATATATCCAATTGGCAATAATGTTTGTTCTGCAACTTTTGGAAATTCAAAATTTTTCAAAAAAAGGTCTTGACAGACGGACAGACAGACAGACGGACAACAAAGTGATCCTATAAGGGTTCCGTTTTTCCAAATGTACCTACCTCATTTACGGAACCCTAAAAACTCTGCAAAAAGCAGTTTTTTGGGGTCAAATCAGTTCAAATTGGTATCAGCTAGTACGTTGATTAAATACCGAAGCGATTCTAGTGAGGGGGACCAGAATCGCTTTTTATACGCAAAGCTAGACACTTTTGTATCAGTGCGTAGCAAATACGAATCGTATTTGAGCAATACCGTTTTTGTATTTGTAGGTTCAGGGGCAATATATGAAATGAAATGAAAATATAATAAAATACTTACTTCATCTTTGAGACTGTCAACTAACGCCAAAGCCTAAACAAAATCTCAAAGCTGATGGTACGGCCCCAGTACTTTAAAATACCCTTCCGTTATTTCCAGGGGTGGAGCTATCTTTCTTCAGTGGAGTATACAGTCCCAGTATTGGCTTCACGCTGGGCATGGGAGAGAACGCCAAGCAACTCGTCGGACTATCTGGAGTGTTCATCGGATTGGGAGAAGTGCTTGGTAAGATTATTGTATCAACTTTCATAAGATATTCTCCAAGTCATTGATAAAAGTTTTACATACTGTCCTATATATAGGTGATCTAACCACATGAAATGCGAATGGTTTATCCTACTGGATAAACTAAAAGCATGGCTTGTAGATCAGACATACTACAATCACGAAGATTTATTTAAATGTAATACGTGTAATAAGAAGGAAATATTATTAATAATAAATGTATGCTAATGGATGCTTTAGTACCTAAGTAAAATATAAGTTAAGTAGATACTAAGTGTATCTACGACTCTCTGTGACTTGTAACCAATTCGTTGCCAATAAATACTATGACTACTGGAACCGTACATTTTCGGTAGGTTACGGTAGGCTAATATATTTTTATTTTACTTCTCTCGCTTCGCTCGCTCGATCAAGAACAAGCTCGCGTACTACCTAGACAAAAAGGATCCTATACCTATCCTTTTTTAGGTAAAGAATCTGCTCCAAGTTTCATGGAAATAGCCGTTACGGCGTCCTTGCACCCCACCCAATTATCATCACAAACTCTCGCTTCTACATTGTTAGTAGGATAGCGAAATGAGAAATTTTTGCGATAATTTTTGCTTACTTACATAGTATAGTATGACTGGCCTCATAGCTCAGTTAGTAGTAACGCTGCCTTCTGCGCTAGAGGTCGCGGGTTCGATCCCCGCGCTGGACAAACATTTGTGTGATAAACACAGATGTTTGTTCTGTGTATGGGTGTTAAAATATTTAGCTATTATATATATCAGTCTCTGGTACCCATAGTACAGGCTATGCCTAGTTTGGGATCAGTTGACCGTTAGTAATATGTCCGGAATATTTATTTATTTATTTATTTATAGTATGTATATACCTAATTTTATCATACAGGCCTAGAAAAGTGACGTTGACTATGCGGGCGTTATGTGACATCATTAGAGCTTGTAAATAATGTCCCAACCAAATGTCGTAATAAACTAGTCTATGTTGAAACCCGACACCGTTATCGATCGATCATGAGTGTTGTTTACTGAAATTGATCTAGTTCTGTTAAGTATTTGTAAATACATTCGCACTTAATCAGTCACTAACTATATCGGCTCGATAACTCCCTGTCCTATTCTAACAGTAAATAAGTCTTCTTCACTTGTCAAGAATCAGTGACACGCACTGATTCTTTCTTGGTCACGTCACTAGGTTAAGGTATGGTGGCCCTGAAAAAGGTCTATGACCGTCGAAAGACTCATTGTAGGTAGTGAAAGGATTAAAGTGCGCCTCTTAGAGGCTCCTTATGTGCACATGTACTAGGTTGTACAATTAAATAGCACATGTACTACTAGGTTGTACAATTAAATATCTATTACAAAATGCATTCTTAATAGAGGCACTTATCTAATGCTCAAATTAAGTATCTTTCTAATCAAATGTTAATGACCCAATTAATCGATTTTAACTAAAACTGTTACTAACCATGAAGATCAGTTATCTATTTGTAAATACATAGATTAGAGGCACATGTATTGGGTATATTGTAAAATGTACCTACAGTACGTAAAAACGGCAATGAAATATTACAAAATGCATTACCGATTAAGAGGCACTTATCTAATGCTCAGAGAGGCACTTATAACTTGCCAAAGAAGCATGGAAAGAAGTTCATTGGGATACCACAGAAAGGATAGAAAAAGAGCAACAACACTGAGAAAAATCACAAAACTGGAAGATGTAGGAGTAAAAACCAAAACTCTGAAATGGAGATGGGCGGGGCATATGCTACGTGAAAAAATAACAAAATGGTCTAGTGACTCAAGTTACTGGACCCCTCGTGTATGCACTAAAAGAAAACATGGGAGACAGCGAAAGAGATGGTCAGACGACATCAGGCAAGCTGCAGGCCCACTGGACGAGAGCTGCACGAGACAGGCAACAATGGAAAGAACTGGAGGAGCCCTTCGTGTCACGAGGACACGCTGTTGCAAGCCAACAGTAGAATGGGCTTAGAAATAGAACTCTTTCTTTTTGTTGATAGACTAACCCCCTTTCGTTATGGCGTACATGTTATGAATCACCTTGTAACAGGACTTTATTTTAATTTCAGGTGGAGCCCTCTTCGGCATCCTCGGCAACAAAACCACCCGCTGGGGCCGCGACCCGATCGTCATAATGGGCTATATCATCCACCTCGCATCTTTCTTCCTCGTCTTCATCAATCTGCCGAATGTAGCCCCGTTCGGAGACACCACTGAGGTTTCCTACATCACGCCGTCACCGTACCTGGCTATGTTCTGCAGTTTCCTGCTCGGGTTTGGCGACGCGTGTTTCAATACTCAGATCTATTCGATACTGGGAGGCAACTACTCGGACAATAGCACTTCGGCTTTCGCTCTGTTCAAGTTCACTCAGGTGAGTTGATTTTAGTACTGACAATAAAGTTATTCATACATATTTTCTCACTGAGACATACATTAAGTTTTTGGTGGCCCTTTAGCAACCTCAATCCACTTGAGTAGCGATTCCGCATTTCAATGAGACGTCTCACTAATCACCGGTGAGTGGTAAAAAGTGAATAGCTTGCGACACCGATCTGTTTTTGGAGGACGTTGGAGGGAACCACGAGAAAGAGACGAGTGTCTGTTTGAGATGTCTAAGATGTATGTATAGGTGTAATGTAGTTTCCCGTGTAAGAGCTTGTCTACAGAAACCGAACTACAAACTATTTAAAATATCAAACCTCTGTTTAAGAAGAGAGAGAGAGGTCGTTCGAATTGAGATCTTCATAAAGCTGTTATCTAACCAAACATATATCCACAGTCAATGGCAGCCGCTGCGTGTTTCTTCTACTCGTCCAAGGCGCTTCTCTCGGTGCAACTGATAATCCTCGGCGTGCTAGCCTCAGCTGGTACGGCGACGTTCTGCCGCGTGGAGTGGGCGGGGAAGGCGCGGGCGAGAGCCGCGGCGCTCGCTGCCATTGATGACAAGTCGCCCGCCTCTCACTCATTGGCTGATAATTTTCATTACGATTGAGGGTAGTTCTGGATTGAGGGAAAGATTATAGGACACAAATCAGGGTTGAAACGGATATGTTGAAGATTAAATACAGTTTTGAAACTATAATATTTACGAAGCGTAGATACAGCAATGACTTAATGTAAAAAATACTTAATAATTAATGTTTTGGTGTCTCGATCAAGGGATAATAAGGGCAAGGCATGAAGAAACATTCCATTGTGTATGTAATTAGATTTTGGTGTTAAATGCTAAAGTATTCAGTAACTTTTCTCTAGGTTAAAACTAAAGTATTCCATACCTTCAAAGTTAATTTCTCTATTGAAATATTATCGTAGCCCTTATAATATCTACCTATGTTAAAAATTATTCAATTGACTGATGTTGAGTGTTACAGGGTTATGAAAATTTGTCTAAAGGATTGTAGTGGTTTTAAAAAGATTATGTTATTTGCCCACTTTATGTTATTTTTGATTACGTTATTTGCCACCTTTTCTTATAATAATTATTATTTTCCTTGGTTCAATTTCAGTTACTTTTAGATATATGAAATTATGTCCAAACAGATCGATCATCGAACTTGTAGGACAGATTAGAATAAACCGAATAGATTTCTCGAATAATTTGCATAAAATGTAGTAATAATAATAATGGATGTTCCAAACTAAAGTGGTGCTGTTTGTTTTTGTAAATAGTTGTAAGTATAAAGTATGATTTGTATATAGTAATATGAAATGCATTTCACAATAAATGTTAATGAGGAGGAAGTGATAAACATTGCTTTGTACGACACGCAGAAATTAACTTGGCACCTGCGTGGAATGTGCTTCCCCCTCCCACCAGATGCCACTGCCTACCGCTCTCGCGAGTTAGAATGACAAAACATTACAGCGAGGTGCCTAGTTAACGTCTGTTGTAACTAAGAATCATGAATTATTTGTAATATGATATTGTTATGAATGAATGAGATAAACCATTCCATATATTTTTGTATTTATGTAGCTATAAGTTTTTTAAGTAACATAGTTTGTTAAGAATTTAAGATGTTATTTTTCTAAATCAGATTTTATATTAAACAACCTGCAACTAATGAATTGTAATCAGCAGTAATATCCCTAGTCATCCTGCTTAGTTAAATATTGTTGCTTCCAGAATATTTATCATAAATAGGTATGTAACAGAATTTACTTTTATTTTATACAGTAACACAAATAAAATATCTTTACGTCTTGTTAATCAGCTTTTTTTATTTTTTATTTAATTGTAATTACTTGTTTTTTTATAATCAGCAATTTTTGCACTGTAATATATTTTGGTGGAAAAAATCAAAGAGGTTGCTTGCAAAAAGATTTTTTTCCTTAGTTTAGGGGGAAAAACAAGTCCTTCATAAAACTTCATTTTTAGGAACAACAAGGATCATTCTGAACGAGAAAATATTTTCTAACCAGACCTACTACTCAATAATAAAATCAGTTTTGCTTTAGGTAATGTTTTATTCATTTGCAAATTATTTAGTATTTTATGAGCAGCTTATAAGAATAATGAACTGCATAGGTATTGAGAGAATCTATAAAGTAATATATCAACTAGTATCAACAATGAATCACATAAACTACCTACTTATTTATTATCTTGAGGATCACTCAATTTGAAGTCCAAGGGTTTGTCATATCCCATTATTTTGGCATAGTGCATAGGGTCTGAGAAGAATCTGGCTTCTATGAATAGAGGAGTTCCTTTAACTTTCATTGTTGTGAACATTCCGGGGACATCGGGGACTTCAACATCATCTGATTTGAATTCATGCTGAAAAAACAGAAAAGTTAATCAAGTGCACAGAATCATCACTTGTTTTCTTTAACATTAAATCAGCCTTTTAATAGGTGATGGTTCATTCATTTTTTCATTTTATGGCGGCTGCTGTTTTTACTGTCAATCTTGCCAGTATCAAGTAATTAGAGTGTCAAGTTTGCTCAGAAGAAAATGGTGGTGGTTTTCTTAGACTTCAAACCGCATTTATAGTCAAAAAAGAAAATAATTTTATACACTCCCGTTCTATTTGCCTACACTCATGCTAAGGTCCTTAGCTATAATGGTTAAAATAACACCAATACTACACACTAAAACTCAACAAAACACGAGAAAAATAAAATAAAACAGGAAGGCTAAACAACTTTCAAAAGTGGCAAAAAATTGAGTCCTAGGTGATGGTTAGGTAAGATAACTAGTATTTTGTCCAACATACCTCTTTTCTTGCCAAGAAAAATGTAATAGTGGTAGCTTTGTACGTAGAAGTATCTGGATTGTATTTGATTTCAGTTACATACTTCTTAGTGATTATGTGCAGTAATATAGGTGTGACGAATGTGAAGAAGCCCACAACTGAGCAAAGCGCCACAATCAAGGAGGTACTACCTATGCTTGCTGCTTCCCTTATGATAATAGGTTGGGCTATTAGACCAGCTATACTCGAGCTTAACGAGAATACTTTGACACCTTTGATCTGAGGTGTGAGAGGGCCATTGTATATTGTTTCTAGCTTGTTGTCTGCATCTTCAGTTACTTTAATTGCGTAATTCCTGATCCAAATATTATTGCAAACACTGCCTTTTAAGTTGGAGGTTAATTCTCGAAGAGCAGGATTCAGTTGCGTTTGCAAGTTCACACTTCTCACGCACAAACGGAGCATAATGAATGAGTACACTATTTTACTCGATTTACTACAAATTCTATACAAATTCGGCAAAAACTCAGCTGATCAGCTGGCTCATGGCAAAAACAAATATATTTATTGACACTTGACAGCTAAATGTGATACTGACTAATTGTTGCCAATGTCACTTTGACTTCTTTACTTTATTTCGTTCAAAACTTCCAACAAAGTTCTGGACTAATAGAATGATGGTTGATTTTGATAATTATTAATTACATACATAATGTATATTGTATATCCTATATGTACCTATTTTTCTAGTGTAAAAAATAGGTACCTACCTATTCTAGTGTAATGCTATAAAAAATAAAATATAATTCTTCACTCTACTCTGCATGGTTTGTTGGACAGTTATCCACATCGTAGCAGTAGCCCGTTTCGGTGTCAAGCACCGTTGGCTCGGGGCAGTCGCACCGTGAGAAGCCACAGACGGTCCCAACCAGCATCTGCTCCGGGTGCTCGCAGGTTTTCTGAGCGCTCCAATACGATTTCCTACAGTCACTCATTGTCACTACCATCCCCTCCGGACATATTTCGACACCTGTAAGAGAATAACTAAGTAGGTACGGTATGGTGAATCGCTAGGTACCAAAATGATTCGCGGACGTATTTGGGATGGGCATAGATGGGATCAAATCATTATATTTTTTGGCCTTGACAACCCGCGAGGGCTAAACGCCAATTCTTGATATTTCTAGTGTAAAATCTGTAAAATATATACTTATATGTTACTAGACTGGGTTGTGAACTCAGCCCACACAAAACGTTGTAATTACTACCAAAACGTACCTAATCGTTGACTCATTTAGCTACAAGACAAGAACATATTTGTCTTGGCGTCCAAAGTTTAAATTGTTAACCTCTGCTATCTTAATATTTTAGTCAATAGTACTTACATGAGTTATTATGCCACAAGCAATTAGAGACAGTTGATTTCTCGTACGTAGCGGCGGCGCTGGCGCTTATCCAAAGTATAATCGTCCACTTCATCATGATGATGGATACATAGGTGCTGATGCCTGATTTCTTAAAAAAAGGCAATCAGGAGTTTTTCTTTACTCAGTCTGATTATGTTCTTCTAGGTAGGTACCTAGGTCTGTAGTTTCAGCTGCGGAAGTTACGTGGTGTATCCAAAGTTACTCAATTCAAACGAGCGATGTAGTCTAAGCTCAAACCTTTATGCCAGTGCAGAAGTTTGAAAACAGCGATGTAATGGCAAATGAGACGAGGCAATTGGAATAATATTTTTGTCTCTAAATTAAAACATTAGCATGTTATTAACAGCACGCACGACCAACTGGGTGCTACGTGTATCAGCTAGGCGCTACGTAGGTAAACAAACATACATACCTAATTGTCTACCTATCCATAGAAGATGTGGAAGTAGGTATATCATCTTAGGCAAGCCTCATAAGGTTTTTGATGATTTTTAAAATATTTCATAAATTAATTAGGTAGGTACAGTAATTTTGGTTTTGTGTGGGTGAAAAGGAACATTGCTATGAAAAACTAGATTTTACATACAAAAAACTTAAACGCGCGCATAAAGCTAGCGCGTAGCTTGAGTAGCAACTCGTATTTTGCAATCAATAAATTATTAGGATTAACGAAGAACCGACTATTAACCGTATTTTGCAATCAATAAATTATTAGGATTAACGAAGAACCGACTAAGAAAGAAGTTAGTGTGAAGATGGCGGCTAACAGAAGAGAGTGGAAGAAGAAAACATGTTGTGCCGACGTCACATAATGTGGGACAAGGGCAGGAAGAAGAAGAATGAAGAACCGAGTAACGGCCGTTAGGGTAGAAAGGCTCTTAGGTCAACAAGCACTGGAAAGTGTAGCGTTAGCGTGTCCCTCACTAGTGACTTATATCCTCATTGTCACCTTGTGCAGGCCGCACAAGATCGGACGCTCTGTAATCTATGGGTGGAGGTTCTTTACACGTTGACGTTCTGTAACAAAAAGTAAAGAGCTTTGGAAACCTTACTCATCGCAGGAACAACACTATTTTGAACTTAACGCACCAAATGTATTATCTGATCCATCTTGCGCTTGTGGTAATGAATTTGGTGACCTCAATCATATATTCTTTGTTTGTCCTCAATATGATCATAACCAATTTTATGAAAATCTTGTTACCTGCCGAATTCCTCTTCCTACCAATATCGTTGCGCTTCTTTCTTCCCTTGGTCCTTGTATATATCATAGCTTGGCTGCATTTATAAACATTAATAATATTAATATTTAATTTTAGTTGAATGTACATAAATACAAAGATACATTTTATCTCTGTATTTTTGTACTTTTTTAGTTATTTTTACTTGTATGTATTTTTTCATGTTCTATTCATTTTATTACCTACCTAACTCTCCTGATCCTGTCCCATCCGCCTTAGACTTCGCGTACCAATTTCCATACCTGTTTCCCTAATTTAAAAAAAATAAAAACTAAACAAATTAAAATGGCAAATGCACAAGTCGTGCGAGCCACAAAAAAAAACGCATCAAATAATGTTATTTGGCTGCAATCTTCTGAGGTGGAGGTACCTCAGGCGGGCCGCTCCAATCAAGAGCGAGAAAACCTCGCTGTACCCTACGCACGTACAGCTGTGGAACAAGAATCAAGTTGGAACAGGAAAGTTTCGCGCTATAGATAAGGGGCGAATCATCGTCCCTAAGCAAGCATTGAATGGGCACAAAGCGAGTGGTTATCGGACAGCAAACACTGACTATTGATACAGTTTATCTCTACCTACGCAAACAACACACGCACGACACGTAGGATAAGATGGCCATTTCCATTTGAAATGTTATTTTTTCGGACGGATTTTTAAGCTGTTGGTCTCAAATAGCCCATTTACACTCGCGTGCGAGTCGCGAGGCGAGCTGCGAGGCGAGCCACGAGACTCGAGTGTGTACTAACACTCGTGGCTCGCCTCGCACCTCTTCTCGTCACTCGCAGCGCTCGCGTCCGAAGCGGTTTTTGGTCACGAGTCAAAGGACCTCGCGACAAACGACTGAACTCACCACGAGAGTGTCAACAGGAAGCTCATTTACCATCGATCACGCGAGGTGCGGAGCGAGTCACGAGACGAGGGATGAGGCGCGAGTGTAAATGTACTATTACGACCTATAGCGGAAACAGACTATGGCGAGAGCAGAAGGCGATGCGGCTGAGAAAAATATTAAAAGGCTCTATAATGTAGGTAGGTCCTTACTTAAAAAGGATGAGCCATATGTTAGCTATAATTATCCTATACGTGTACTGAATGAATGGACCGTGGCCGTGGTGGCCTCAGCTGAAGAATAGGCCCTCCATATCTACTTACCCAACCCAAGGATGTCGTAAGAGGCGACTAAGGGAAAAAAGCTAGACCAATCTAATATTGTAATTTTTTTGGAAATACATATTCCTTGTCTTGATTTTAATAATAATAATATAATAATAATAATATAATAATAATAATATAATAAGTTCATTTATTTCAGACAGGTCCATACAGAAATACAATTTTAAAGAGCCAAAAAACAATAATTACCTAACGCACATTAAACATAGAGGATCTGGAAGCCATATGTACGGCATTCCATTTCCGCACGACGGGACAGTCAACCCTGTCCAGTATTGTGACGAGGAGGCTATTGGGGCTAACTCGCACGCGGCGCATTAAGGAGGCAACTCGTTTCCGCATAATTGCGTGGAATCCATCTACACCTTCTGCACACATTCCTGACGCGCTACAGAAACGAGGCAGCCCCAAAAGCATCCTCAGGCCATTATTGTACTGGACGCGCAGGGCATTGAGAGATTTCAGTGTACAGTTAACCCAGAGGCTGCTGGTGTAAAACGTCTGACAGAACGCTTTAAAAAGGGTTATCTTAACGTCTCTCGTACACCTTGCAAACCTCCGAGCCAACATGTTACACCTTACTGCCAAAGCCCTGCGCTCCCTTTCTACATCCACATCATCTTTGAGGTCCTCAGTAACCCAGTGTCCTAAGTATTTAAATTTCGTGACTCTATTTAAGGATACTCCTCCAAGGTGGACTGGAGGGACAGACTTAGGTTGCTTGTTCCCTGCCTTAAAGACGAGGAGTTCACTTTTCTTTGTGTTATACCTTAGGCCATGTGCTTCCGAGTACCTCTCACATGTACCCAATAACACTTCAAGTGCCCTGATCGAGGGACTTAGCAGAACCATATCATCTGCGTAGCTGATATTGTTGACAAAAGTACCGTCTATTGAACAACCAACGGCTGTTCTACTAAGTCTCTCGATCAAACCGTTTATATACAGGTTAAATAAGCGAGGTGATGTTAGGCCGCCCTGCCTGACACCACACTCTAACCCATAATCCGTAGAGTAAGAGCCTGCCCACCTCACTTTATTCATTTGATTTTGGTACCAATACTTAAGTATATTTATAAATACCTGGGGTGTGCTAGTTTCTCTCCGGAGCTTATCCCATAACACATTGTACGATACCAAGTCGAATGCCTTGGACAGGTCCAAGAAACACGCATAAACCGGTGTTGCTCTTGTAACATAGTACTGAACAGTATGCTTGAGTCTCAGGATAGCTGTTTCAGTTGAGAGCCCAGGTCGAAAACCAAACTGGGCTTCGTGCAAGTTCAAATGCTTATTAAGCTGCACATCAAGCAAACCGTCCAGCACCTTAGCTACCACAGTAGCCAAAGAGATTGGTCTATAATTGTTCCTGTCCGAGGCATCCCCTGTTTTATTTTTGACAATAGGTACAACGATGGTCTTCATAAGCTCCTGAGGAAGATAGGTATGACTTATACACAAGTTAAAGAGCATTGCCAATATTCTGGGTAGATGTACACCCGCGTGTTGCAGATGCTCGATACTGAGGTCATCATGCCCTGGTGACTTTCCTCTTTTCATATTTTTAATTATGAGGGCAACTTCTTTGGCTGTAAACCTAGATAGTTGGGATGTTTCAGTCAGGTTTATGTCCTCAGTATCAAGCTTCTGCTGCTGTGCTCCAAGTGTACTAGTAACCCTAAAATGCTGTTGAAAAAGTTGAGCTATCTGGCTTGGTTCATGAATACCATCAATGGTTGCAGGTACACATGATCCAGCTTGCAATTTCTTCGTGTGCTTCCAAAAACCCTTGAAGTCCTTCGCTTTATGATGTGTAGCTAATATGTCCATTTTAATTTGTTTTTCATTGTCCTGACACCACTTCAGCTTGGACTTGAAACACTTTCTGGACTCACACATTTGATTATACAAATGACCTGATGGTGGTTTTCCATTCAACACCCACATTTGAAAACAAAGTCGTGCATTCTGATGAAATTCTTTTACATACTTATTCCATCCAACAACATGTTGTTTTTGTTTATTTTGCATCTTTATGACATTACTATTTTCTGCAGACCTTCTTAAAATATTAGTTATTTTTAAATATAAATTGTCAATTACTATTCTATGTTCTAAATTATTACATAAATTATCAGCACAATATCTAAATTCATCGGGAAAGTCAACATTTCTTAATTCATTATGACACATATAATTATATTTTTTAATTTGTTTAGAGTCCCTTTCACCCCATCTTACCCTACTGTTACACTGCTTATTATGTTGTAAACTATGTGGTAGCGTGCCCAGTGAACATTGAACCTGAAGTGGTAAATGGTCTGACCAGTAGACATCATAGCGTACCTTGACATTGGTCACACATTGCCAAGCCGACTCTGTCGTCAAACAATGATCAAGCCATCTTGTGCAGTTATCATGAATGTCACTTATGTATGTATGTGTGTCTGATGACAGATTTAACTTAATCACATCTGCACAGAGCCAGCTTCGCTCCACACAGAAGTTAGTTAATTCATTGAAAAACAATGTATTAGGGTGTGCATTGAAATCACCTAATAAAAATACCGACTCAGTCTCACAACTCTCAATCACTGCCTGTATTTCACCCAACACTTCAGTAAACTCTGGTAATAACACCCAACAGTAATAACATACATTGTTCTGACACCATCCATACTAGCATTCCCTGTGTCGTGGGTATCAGAAACTACGAGTACTCATGGTACAGTCAGCATCAGAAGTTGATGATCAAATTTAGATTGTCAAAACTAGTGATTGAAGTTTGTATCAAAAAGTGATAGCATAACAAGGTGACCTTTAATAGGTGACTGTAAAATGTACCACAATTGAGATGATGACACTAACCCCATAAGTTCATAATAATTTCTTAGTTCAAAAATACATGACTAGTATTATTTTCAAAAATCCGTGCCTGCTATGATATCTGAAAGTAGCTGATGTTGATAGTAACCAGATAAAAGTATCAATCTACCCTCAACCTGCCTTTTATTTTATTCTGAAATTGTTGGGCAAATAGAAGGTAACCTAGGTCACCTTGTAACATGTATACCAATGCATCAGTTAATTGTGACCCCACGACTTTATTGCGCCAAATGTTGAAAAGTAAAGATATTCACGTATTTGTGAAACAATTTTGCATTAGTTAATTGTGACCCCACGACTTTATTTCGCCAAATGTTGAAAAGTAAAGATATTCACGTATTTATGAAACAATTTTGCATCAGTTACACACAAGGTGATTCATAGCATGTATACCAATGCATCAGTTAATTGTGACCCCACGACTTTATTGCGCCAAATGTTGAAAAGTAAAGATATTCACGTATTTGTGAAACAATTTTGCATTAGTTAATTGTGACCCCACGACTCTATTTCGCCAAATGTTGAAAAGTAAAGATATTCACGTATTTATGAAACAATTTTGCATCAGTTAATTTTGAGCCCACGACTTTATTTCACCAAATGTTGAAAAGTAAAGATATTCACGTAATAATGAAACAATTTTGCGTCAGTTAATTTAAGCCCATGATTTTATTTCGCCAAATGTTGAAAAGTAAAGATATTCACGTATTTATGAAACAATTTTGCATCAGTTAATTTTGAGCCCACGACTTTATTTCGTCAAATGTTGAAAAGTATAGATATTCACGTATATAAGAAATAATTTAGCATCAGCTACTTCTGAAGCCGCGATTTCATTCGAACTTCATTTTGTCGTCAGTATGAAGATACATATATGGAGTTTCAGACATTCATGAACTCAGAAAAGATGTTTTATCATTTACTTCTGGAAATAGTTGGATCAGAGACTTTGTGACACTTTTAAGTCATCACGTACTTTTGGAATATTGGGAAGAAACTCCTAAAGTAAAATATTTTCAATCAGGAGTTTTGAGACATGTCTGATCATCAGCTACTTTTGATGCTGACTGTACCAGAACACATTATGTCTCGCACGGGAATCGACCCCGCACCCCTTGCGTCTCAGTCGGGCACTCGCCCGCTACGCCACTGAGGTCGTCATGTTGAACTTGAAAGGTTGTCATGGATGTTGGTACATAGGATTATGCTTAACCGTATAGATTCAGGTACTAGGCCTCATAGCTCAGTTGTTATCTAGTAACTCTGTCTTCTGCGCTAGAGGTTGCGGGTTCGATTCCCACGACACACAGGACAAACATTTGTGTGATGAATTCAGATTTTTGTTCTGTGTCTGGGTGTTAAATATGTATCTATTATGTATATCTCTGGTACCCATAGTACAGGCTATGCCTAGTTTGGGATCAGTTGACCGTGTGTGATTTGTCCGGAATATTTATTAATAACTATTATTATTAGGTAAAGGCTAAGCGGACAAAAACAAAAAGATTTGAAACCTTATAAAAAAAAAATTCCAAATCATGATGAGCTTCGAGAAAGATAAGAGCATTAAGTGTTTTCTACAATATACCGAATATTGTACCATAGCTTGCGGTTTTTTGCAGTTTACCAGCAGGTAACCACCGACCGGAATGGCTTTTAAAATTGTGGTGACCCTAATGCCTATTATTATACAAACAATATATCATATTTAATAACAATGATTTATTTAATGCAACATTAGGAATACCAACGAGCCAGATTTTTTTTTTTTAATCAGTCTTAATTTTATGTTTTCTGTCAAATCTTAACTTTTTAACCTAATAATATTGCGCTACTAATAACAAATGTGAAAGTTTATGAGGATGTTTGTAGTTCAATCACGCCGTAACGGCTCAAACAATTTTTATGAAACTTGGAAAAGATAGAGTTCTTTACCTAGAACAGCCTTATGGCTACTTTTTATCTAAGTCCGAGCGAAGCCGCGGTTGCAAGCTAGTTCTTCATATTTTACGGCAAAAGAATAAACTGTAATAGGTTCCTAGATCAATTATATTAGTCTAGGTAATATAGTCCGCTACATACCTATTTTATGCCACGACGAACGGTCTTGCTTGAGCCAATCCTATTTCCTGTAATTATCATCACATCACACAATCATTGGTACCTACTTATGTAAGTGTTGCTTGCTTGTCGTGTCAATTGTTCTTTCTTGGTCAGCCTGCATTAAGGTCAGTGAGCAGGTTGAGGTATGGATGCCCTAAAAAGGGCGTAGGTATGACCGTTCATGAAAGAACCAGTGTAGTGAAAGGATTGAAGTGAATTGTAGCTCCTTTCTTGCATGTAAGGATTTTGATTAACCGAACAGCCATGTGACGAATACAATTTTTGTTTTTTTATTTTTTTACAATTATCATTTATTCGTACAAACACATTAATAGAAAATTAAAAGACAATTTTACCTGAATTTATTCTAGGAATGAACTCTGTTTTCTACTACTACAAGAAGAAAACAGAATTCACCAACCACAGGCAGTGTAATTTTAATTGAACAACTTAACATATCGATGCCTTCAGGACAAAGTCGATAAAAGCACAAAAAAACCTTTACCTTACCTTTCCCGCCAATTTAAAAGCTCAACAAAGCTTTTTTGTGTCAAAAACAAATGAATATCAGCCTTGAGTCTATTTAAATACGTTTCAGTTCAGCAAGGTCCTGATGGCTGTTACTCCTTTTTAAAATTGCTTTGTGTAAAATTCTATCCCTCACTAACACTTTAGTATGTCAACGACTATCTCATTCTCACTCTATCGAGATTTCGAACTTCCATCTCTCTCATCAAGTCAGTTCGGTTTCAAAGTCGTTGTTGGAAGGTTGTGGCACGCTCGAACTCTTTTCGCGTGATTGTTTACCTACATTTGTAAACATTCTAAACTATGAAACGGATTTGTACAATATATTATTATGATGTGAGGATTTTGTAAAGTGACTTTTGTTAAATATTGTTGGACTAATATCGCCAAGATGACTGATGGTGTATTTTGGATATTTTTGGGAGTGATATGCCTTGCGGAGGCGGCTATGATGGGTGACCAGTGCGACTGGACTGGCAGGTATGTTAATGTTGAAAGTTCTATTATTCTTCGTGATATGCTTTCCAAAAAATCCATTAAGGATTTCATGCAATAGCCAAAATATACACTTTCTACCCACATTTTGTAAATAATCTTCGTATTCAGATGATCCGAAAAACACCTGATTATTTTGTGACTAGAAAGTAGTAAAGGCCGTGTTGGCCTAGAGAGAGGACCCCGACTTACGATCCGAAGGTCGTGGGTTCAAACCCGGTCGTGTACCTATAAGTTTGTCTGTTGAAAAGTTTAAGCGCGTTAAATTAAAACGGTGAAGGAAAACATCGTGAGGAAACCAGTAAGTATTCCTATAAGCGGCGATGGGCTTGCAACCTATCGTGCACGTATGGAATCACTACTGCAAAATGTGGGAATGTGCCAAATGTTTGGACGTGCCTCTGATGGCTCATGAAGTTGGAAAAAGGTACTTGCTTAGGCTAGTACACCTAGGCTTTATTCTATTATAGTAGTACCTAATAAACTACATTTCCTGAAATTCGTATTGGATGATTTAAATCTTAGATTCTTATTGGCTGTTGGATTTCAGTTCTCACGCAGTCTCGCCTACCATGGCTGCCATAGCTAAAAGTGTGCCCTATAGAGGTACCTAGTGTGTCTAGCTAGTGTACGTAACCGAGTTTTGTAACCGAGTTGTGTATGTTTTGTTACGTAGGGTACCTAAGTACTTTCATACTCCTAGGATTTTTTCTTGCTTGTTGAAACGGGTTACAAAACAGGAATATAATCTTGTTTCGTTTAATTATTATAGATATGCCAGGATACGTTTTTTGAGACCTTTGGTCATATCATGAATTCCATTCAAATTCAAGCGTGTCAGCACTATTTTACACGAATTTGAACCATAAATCTTTTAGAATTTTCAACTCACGTCACCGCCGCAAAGTTGATTGTTGTAGGCTGTTTTGTTAACTGGTAAGTATCGTATTAGTACTTACAGTACCGTCTCCTCACAGAACTCCGATGACAGTTCCAAATTGACGCCAGATTATGATAAATTTTAGAAATAAATAAATAACACCTAAAAGTCACATACATAGTTCTGACCTCACACTAGGATTCCCTGTGTCGTGGGTATCAGAAACTACGAGTACCATGGTACCACAACACCCAGACCCGGAACAAATATTTACAGATCATGCAAACATTTGTCCTGCAGCGGGTAACGAACCCTTGCGTCTCAGGCGGACACTCGCCTCTACGCAACCACAGCCACACAGTTAACGCCAAAACAGCCTGCAAATTCTTGAATTCCATCTTTTCCAAGATCGCGTTATTAACTATCCTGACCCGAGGCATAATTCAGTTCATCAGCAGCATCGAGAAGATTGCTTATTAAACTGTTATTTCCATAAAATGCCGTGTTTCAAATATTGCGTGCTTTAAATTGCTGGCATCCAATTCATAGTACTATCTCAAAGTTAGCATTCTATGAATTCCTTGATTGGTATTGTGTGTCCTAATTGGACTGATTTGAATAATGACGTGTCGCGCTCCGTGCTTTGTTGAAGACTTCTATAGTTGTTTTATTGCATTAGAATCGTGTATCATCAACGAATATAAAAAAAACAGTCTCACCTCTAGCTAGGACTTTCCACAGCAGTGTCTATGTCTTATAAAATACGTTTAAAAATGATCTTTAGACTTTACTAAATAAAGTCAGTATTGAGTTTGAAATTTGAGGGTGTCCGATACATACTTACAGCTCAACGATATCGCAAAATTAATTAAAAATTAACTCCAAAATTATACTCAAAGCAAAGTCAAACTCAAAATTAACTTTATTCAGAAGATGTAAGGATAATTTTAAAGTAAATTTAAGATGACATATCGCACGTCATTTGACGTTTAGTGTAATTATTGTCATGGTGATTTTGAAGTATAAGTACCTACGTATCTATGTAAGAACCTATTACCTACTATACAGTTTGATTAAGTGGTACTTTGAGAAATAATTAGATACCTACCTAATTATTTCTCAAAGTCAGCCCCCAGCTCTAATGTCCTTTCTCACGCATCCAAAAGTCAACAAGCAATAGGCTAATAAAAATTAAAAAAGTAATCGTCATATCGTCCGGTCCGGAAACGATACCATAGGGCTCGATTACGGAACAAAATCAACAAGTGGGGTTTCCCATCGGGGTGGCGTGGGAAAGCACCGTGCAAACTATTCACGTCATCCCCCGCTGTATGGACACGTGACCATCCGAATTTCAATTTGAAATTAGGGTTAGGGCCCCAAGCTTCGGTTCTCTATAGGTTCCATCATTGGCCTTCTGAAGTGACGTCATACATGGTTATTTTTTAAATGCGCAAACCCTGAAAACCTTTGTTCTGAATAGAAAGTAAAGTGAAGAATAAATTAATTATGCAATAAAAATTGAAATACGAACGCTCTCAAGATCGCTCGGTCGATCGATCGATCGAAGCGGTTTATAAATACGGGCCTAAGCGGGCGGGGTAGGCGCGCCACCGATATTAAGAGCATATGCTCGCAACTGTTTACATTACGGAATGTATCTAAGCTATTATAAACGCTTCTGCTAACACTGTGCAAGTACGCAATGCATTATAAGTATGTATGTCTAATCAAAGATATACTTACTTATTAGAAACCTTTGCTATTGTTATTGGTTTTTGGCCTACTTTACTTTGTTGCCTGTAATAAATATTATGATTTTATTTATATCTGTGAGGAATTCGGCAGGATAATGTATTCAGTAAGTATCAGGAAGTTAAAAATATTAACGATCAATTCAGCTGTAAAAATCTGCTCATCTCTGTACTGAAGGTAAAAACAAGACTATAGCAAATGCAGCGAGAAAGTGATATTACATCGAACAAGAAATATCGGCTGCAAAAAAGCAAATTGAGTGTCAGTGTACCAGCATCACTCGGGGGCATTGTCGAGCATTCAAGTTCATTCATACATTAATATTTATTAGGGAGGGAGCGAGGGGACCGAGATCTGTTTATTATAATATCCTCCTCCATTATAACGCGTTCGCACGATATGCGCTTTGATTGACGAATGCCTTCGAAATTTCAAATCAATATTCGAATTTTGAAATGCATATTCGAATTTAGAACGGTGCACTATACGAAACCGTCGAGAGTTGGGCTCCAAATGACTGCTAAGATTTGAAATTGCAGACTTCCTGCCTTATTCTTTAGACTTGACTCCCCCTTCACTTAGAGGCACTAGGTTGAATTAAATTGTAGTGACCTAGAGTTGTCACACCGTACAGAATCATGCCTTCTCAGTGGTTTTTTCGCTTAAAAGTTCCCAGTTACTAATGTGTCTGTACACATACAAAAAAATACATTGCCTGCGAATTGATAAACTTTTCTTTTTTTGAAGTCTGTTAACAAATCAGTTGCAATCCGATTACCCTGGTTTGATAGGACGTCGTTATTACCTAATTGTCTTATTAATTTGCCCCACGCAACTGCATGAGATTGAGAGCATCGGATGTGCGTAATGCTAACAACTGGACAAAAAGGCTAAAAACCCTAAACAGGATACACTTCCCAAGCTAAAACAAAAGGACTTGACCCTATGTTTATAGTTTATACAATCTTAAAGTTGCATATGCACTTGACTGCGTTCTGGAACAGTAGTTATTGTGACAATTTCAAAATAAAAGAGCGTTTTTGTAAGCCTGGCGCTTATTCCAACAAAAGGCTGACTACAATAGAAACTGCAAAGGGCACACTACATAGTCCACAGGTGCTATTGTCCGATAGAGAAGGAATCACAATAGTTTTGAAGACAGGCAAAGTCGATAAGTACGTAGTAAGTACCCCATTTCTGCCTGCCAAAACCTTTGCGAAAGACCGCTGAAACGTTTCTCGTTCAAACGTTTGGCGATATGTCAAAATGATTCTTACGGGGTCGGGTCTACGGGCCGTGCTCGGAAGCGGCTCCCAGACACTGCCGCATACAGGGATACTGAGAAAATGTTATCGACCTACCGAGCAGGGCTTAAGACCGCTGAAAGCTTCCTAGATACCTACCTATTTTTTATTGGTTTTACCAGTCCAGTCACCGCTTCCGTTGTTGTTCAATAATTTCTGCACATAGTCATGGTGTGAACGTAAAATGCAAAACTACTTATAACCATAGCAGACGAGGAACGGATGTTCTTCACATATTCTTCACATTAATATACACAAAGGCGTACGATGACAAATTGCATTCCTTTACTTACGTAATAAAGTTATGAAACTGATGATTCGTCAAAGTACATAAAGTTACTACAACATCAGCCTGTAGAAGTCAACTGCTGGACGTATGCCTCCCCCTGAGAGTGCCATGACGATGGTTTTGAGCCTTCTCCAGCCACAGACTTCCCACAACCTTTATAATTTCGTCGGTCCATCCTTTTAACACTACGTCGTGGACTGGTTCGTGGTCACCGTTCAAGAACCCTTTTCCCTAACGGTGGTCGGTTCTGCGAGCTATATGTATAGCCTGTCCACTGCCACTTCAACTTCTGAGAGCTTTGTTGGTGACCTTGGTTCTTAAACGGTTTTTTATTTCGAAAAGTTACTTTACGTCATTGAAAGTTTGCGAATTAAAAAAACACAAAGTTGGTGTGAAAAAATATCTCAATTCATAAAATCGTGCGGTTGATAATCAGCCGCTATTAAAACACCAGCAATGTGAAAACATTTTGTTTGCGGTTATACTTCCTGAATGACCTATATCGAGCAGTCAGTACCGCCTGCGGATGTCACTATCATAATAGTTGTGGTCACTATAACACATTAGATGGTATTGCGCACGCACAAGGAGTCTCACGCCTCCCATATGGTGCGCACTGCAACATACTTCAGGATGCTCGCCAAGCCAAGGATCTGTGTAACTCTAGATCCTCTGGAAATATGTTACTGTGACAACGGAAGCGCATCGACTAAAGCCTTGTTAAAACGGCATGCGATATGTCATATACAATTAATTTTAAAATGATCCGCTCTACTGAACAAAGTCAGCTTTGAGTTAGACATTTAAGGGTGTGGGACATAGCTCAACGATATCGCAAGCTCCATTCAAACTCAAAATTAACTTTATTCACAAGATGTAAGGATAATTTTAAAATAAATTTTAGATGACATATCACACGTCGTTTGAACACGACTTAACGTTTGATTCTAAAAATTGCCATACGAATTTGGCCTCTGTTGCTATGTATAATTGGTTTCGACAAGTGATTCTGCGAAGCATAATCTAGTTCCTACTACAAGCTAATTCAAAGCATCTGTTTCCACATTTCAAGGACTGATAGATTCTCAGGCCAGAAGCGTTCACGATCATTAGCGATTTAGGCGATTCAGTAGCGGGCTGGGATCGTTCGGCCTGGACATTTCACATGGCTTGTGAGAACAGCTCCACACTTAGTTACACTAAGAGAAAACAACCGTCACATGTTGCGGATGAAATCACGGTTATTTTTGTGTGCTCGATTGTTTTTATTCGCTCGCCAATTGGGGGCAATCAACGACACGTGTTCCGTCCAAGACGCCCGAACGTAGCCATTGAGTTCGTTTAGTTTAGTAGATCATGTCTAGGCAAATAATGGCCTGCGTTTCAACTGTGCTATAAAATACTACCTGCTGGAATCGGAGGACGCTTTAATAATACCTTTGTAGGTACTATACATGTTTCGTACCCTATAGCTAAATAAATAACACCCAACAGTCAGATACATAATCCTGACCCCTGACTAGGATTCCCTGTGTCGTGGGTATCAAACTACGAGTACCATGGTAACACAACACCCAGACCCGAAACAAATATTTACAGCTCATGCAAACATTTGCCTCGTAGCTGGAATCGAACCAGCAACCCTTGCGTCCCAGACGGGCACTCGCCGGCTGCGCCACTGAGGTCTTCAAAGCTGCCACATCGGAAGATTCCCATAGCACTCGACCGTTTCTCCCATGTCAACTCGCAAGAAATATTTTTATAATGTACTCAAGCCCCAATTACAAGAGATAATGTGTCTGTTCGTTACTAGCTTAGAAGGGTAATCCAATGCCTCTGCCATGTGTCCACTTACATTATCTTTTTGTCGTAAAGTTAGAACCGTAGACCGTCCCTCAGAACGTTCACAAGTTTCGGCGTTGATTGTTGTAACGATTATGACCTACTTTGGCGCAGTAAGTTGCAACAGAGCTGTCGTGCTTTATTTGAATTTATACTGTATATACCGCAATGAATCTACTCTAAGTGCTGGCCGAGGTTTGTTAGCACGAGATGTTGGTTCCGAGAACATTCGAGCTAATTGTTACATTTCATCGAACACGGCGTTCCTTGAATGAAGTGAACTAACTAATTAGCGGTGAATAGTATAGGTCGGCATTGTATCGGCGCCTGCGCCTGGCGGGTCAGATGAAGGCTCTCTTTGTGTCGTTGTGTTTATTTTTTTTATTCTTTCTTGGAGTTCCTGCCACGCCAATTACGATGTGATAATTATAACGCAAGCGGTGCCGCCCGCGCTTATCAATAAATATTTTATGATTTCTAATGATTTCTTTGAGTTTTAATTACCAACTTTATGGTTGCAGCTAGCTATAATTGTAGTTTCTAAAATATTTATTGTCAAATGTGAAATCTTCTTTTGAAACTTCGTTAAACTTATTAGTTAGAATATTTATATTCATCAATCAATATTTATATTCTTATAGAATCAAAGTCCTGACTGACTGACTGGCAAATAGACAACACACAGCTTATTATAAACTTGAAATATGAGACTTGAAATTTGGAGGGCGTCCCCTAAGACAGGAATTTTCTATAAGGGGTCAAAAATGGAGGAAGAGTGAAAAACAAAAATGCTCTTCTGCAACCACTGGCTCTTCTGAATCGTTTTTTGTTCGTGCAACAAGCTATATTTATTATGAATACCAAACGAGTGAAGCCGTAGGCGAAAGCTAGTGTTATTATAAATGATATCTTCTATTCTATTCCTATGTATAGCCCTTCTCAGAAACTGTTACCGTAAAACGTGTTGTATAAGCCAAAAATTTAAAAATTGGGATGATCGGGATTCTTGAATAATGCATGAGCGTCGCTGGTCCATTATTAGTGACGGCACGGGGCGCGGGCCGTCTCGCGCACGAGCTGCATTCTAATGTGCTACAATTTGGCCGACACGATGTCAATTCACAATATTTCATTCCAATGTATTTCCAATGTATTTTACTTCTGTATACAACGGACGGATTGAAAATTCAACGTAATTGCCTTTATTTAAAAGCATTCATACAATCCCTGAATGAGGTTAAAAATGTAAATTTAATGAAGCCTAACCGCTAATGAGGCGGCACGGGCCTCCGTAAGTAACCTGAGTCTACCTACATGCCTGGACCCGCCTCGGCGGCGGCGTCCGGATAGCGAGGTCCGTCAAGATTTTGTGTCCATCCATCCATCATAATATTCGCAGGAAGTAAACCAACACCAAATCATAACGAGCGAGTTAATCCAAAAATTTAAGTGGAAAAAGAAATAAACGTACATTTTCATTCAAATAAAGGACTATAAATTACCGCCATTGTATATGTAATATGGTGCCTGCATGAGCATCTCTGTATCCATGGCCGTTTTGGACGACCATAGCTTATCTAGATGGCAAAAAGAGGAGAGCGGCGCGGCGACGACCGATTATAATGTAAAAAGAGGTTCGCGGTCGTTCCATAACCGATTGCAAATGGCAACTGCCGCAGGCCTCGCCATTTATAGCGTCGCAATCTCGGCTGCTAAAAAATAATCATGCAACGATTTTGCTCCCCGTCCATTTCCATCTATTGGTTCCGATACCTTCTATAAAACGGAGGGAGATGGCTCGAGACAATGACAAAAAATGATCAGACGGCGATGCGGTCCCTCTTCAGAATGCCTGCACGTACGACTCTTTTTCCTATTGGGTACCGAATTTAGGTAGAATCAGGTTGTAATGTAGTTTCTCAGTTGATCGACTCTAACTGCATAAAATCTAATTACAAAATATCCGACTATTTCGATGACAAAACAGCTTAGTAAGTACTTTATTAATAATCAATTTGGAGCATTGAATATAATCGTGTAAAAGGATACTTAGTAGTTTACTAAGGAAATCTTAGTACTTTATTTATAATCGAGTTGTAGCATTAAATATGTTCGTGTAAAAGGATAAATTCAAATAGATTTAAATCCGTAAGATTTCCATGAATATATGAAGTTTAACGTTTGATAACTCGGGAATTTCATACTATTCTGAGCGACATATTTCTATGATGATCTGAATTACGACCTGGGCTTTATGTTGCTTGCCGAGACAAGAATGCCATAAAAGAGCCCCGGGTCTCATATTATAACTCGTTTTGTTTACACCACGGCCCCAGCATGGAGTCCATAACCGAGTCGACACAACAATGGCTGCCTTACGGGTTCACTACGACGTTTGTTAAAGATTTTGCCCGATAAAGACTAAATTGGCTTAACAGTATACCAGCTTAATAAGGTGTCCCTTTATGTATGTCGGTGACAATCTCTATATTCCGCGGTTCCCGATTATAGTTAGTCGGTCGCAATCTCTTTATCTCTTTGTTCAGTTAAAATGTCGAGAAGTTTTCTTTAGGTGGTCTTTTTACTTCCTTTTTAGTTGCAGGTTAAATTATTTGATTCCAGCTGAGTGCGCATACGCCACGCTTGAAGAGTAGGTGGTAACTTTATCCGTAAAGCACGCAAACGACACTTGATATGTTCGACGGATCGAGGCGACGGATTTTGACGCAGTGCTTCTTAAATTGCCCATAAACTTTTATGAAGGTTAAGAATGAATTTCCTAACAGTGGGTATTCAACAGGAAACTTTAGCTTTATTCCTATAAAATTATGAGCTGTGGAATATAAGATGCTTTTATCTTTCACAATACTCAGATCGGACTTTGTAGCATTGACGTTACTGTTACTTTTATAAGTATCTCATTAAATGCCCTCCGAATACCTTTTTTTCGTTCATGTTTCGTTTGACCCGCGTTCTGCTCAGCCTGTATTATTCAAAGTGCAAGATTACGGCTGGCGACAGCCAAAGGATTTATAAGAGCAGGGTCCGGTAAGCGGCTTATCGGCTACCACAATAAGAGAGCCACGATCGAAGCTTTTCACACCTCGATATTTGGCCTACGAGTTAGCTTCGACGCCTCTTGTGTGCCTACCTTCCCCTAAAGTTCGCACCTCGTTGTATATAACACGTTCTCATTTTGTATATAAAGTAATGCCTTGCCACCTCGCTGGTGCGGTGTGGCTTTGTTCTTTCTGACCTACAAAGTCAAAGGGTATTTATTTAAATTAAATCACTAGGATCACTTTGATACTAGGAGAAGCAACGCCTGTTCCTCGCGAGAGTTTCAAGCCTAGAAAAATCACAGGCAAACAGACGGAACGTTATACATACCAACGTATACTATACTAAACGCCGACTTAGCTACTGCCCGTCTGAGACGCAAGGGGTGCGGGTTCGATTCTCGCTACGGAGAAAATGTTTGCATGATCTGCAAATATTTGTTCCGGGCTCCGGGTATTGTGGTACCAGGCTACTCGTAGTTTCCACGACATAGGCAATCCAAGCGTGGGGTAGGACTATGTATGAGACTGTTGGGCGTTATTATAATTATGCTACGGAGCTTTCATTGGTAAAATGATTTTGTTCTTCAAGCAAACAAACCTGTGAACTGCATTATAAATAGGTCAGATAAAGTTGTTCTATGTTAATCCGATAACCGTAAAGACGCGTTCACGCTGCAGATGCGACCTTTTTACTAGACGCCCATCAATAAGACATAGCACAATGAGCCTCGATGCTTGCGTCCCTGCGTGACTAGAGATCGTGTTCTACTCGAGCTCTATTATCCAAGTGAAAGTTGACTTTACGATGGTCTTGCGTGTTACGAAACGCTCTGTGACAGTTGTTATCTGGGCACTTGTGTGTGAAGCCAGTAATGAGATTGTTAAACACCCGTAATTGTGCGAATCTGTCAATCATGGTTTTGATGACTCAATAAGCAAAAACAGTGAGATACATTCAAAAGTAAAGTAAACACATTTAGCAATTTTTGTATCAAATCAAAACTTACTATCTTACTAAACTAATATTATAAATGCGAAAGTTTGTGAGCATGTTCGTGGTTCAATCACGCCGTAACGGCCCAACCGATTTCCATCAATAGATACGAGTTCTTTGCTTGAATAGCATATAGGCTACTTTCTATCTAGGTAGGTGCATACCACACGAGCGAAGCCGCGGGCGCAAGCTAGTTGTTAATATAACAGTTAGTTTTGTTTAAAAACACGCAGGTTTGTGCTTTTATGAAGTACCTAATCAATATTGTTAAAATAAAAAAATACAAATACAAAATGTTAATGTTTTTATTCAATAATTAAAGTTTTACCATAGTTCAAAGCACCTTTTGAGTATTTAGGGAATACTTGTGAGTAGATTAGGCATATTCGCCCTTCCACATCATTAATGAAAAAAAAAATATTAAAGAAAACAAACAAGATACTCAAGCATAAGACTTTGGTTACACGATAAATAAGAATAATGTCTACATTGTGTCCGATGTAATTGCGATCCAGCTTTCGTCACGACGCGACAGGAGTTAATCAAAATTGCATTACGCGTTTCGTCACGGGTTCTCGGCTGGAGGCTCTGTGGACGCCGCTTGGGCAAAAACTCGAGCATTCATTGCAAATGGCACACCTTCATATCGCGTCCTTTGATTGATGGAACAATTTATTGAAGCCGGTGATCAATGTTATGTCATGAAAAGTGCCTGCATTTTGTAATGCACTAGAGATAACACTCGTTGGTGTAAACGTGTTTACTTTGAAGAATGAGTTTATCTTGATAAACGCTTAGTTTTTTGACAACGACACCTACTGCTATTATGATGAATTCGTTCGTCATTATATATTTTTAGAAACTAGAAACCAAGGCACTTATTAAGTCATGACCCACTAGCTTGTGCCCGGGGCTTTGCTCGCGTGGTACCTATATAAAAAAGTTTCATTGAAATCGGTTGAGTGTTACGGCGCGATTGAACCACAACATCCAAACATCCTCACAAACTTTCGCATCTATAATATTAGTAGGATTCCATTGCGAACCTTTAACGCCTTATTATTACAGTGGCGCAGGCAAATAAGATTTAGTTCAAGTAAGACACAGAAGGCTCTTTTCTTAAACAACTGTCTTTCAAATGTATGGCTAAATAGAGAACGATGTTTGAAAACCTTGCATGAATTTTCAAGCATCGCTTCCGAATGTTATGATAATCCCCAACGACCGGTGCACCTGCACATAACAATGGAACATTATTGAATGTTGGTATATATTAGGTACTGTTAATGGAATACATTCGGGTATACCCAGCAGAGGCGTAGGCGTAGCCGTGGCGTCTAACTAGTTATGTAAACAGCGTTGACCACTACCGACTCTGGCTCAAGCTAAACACACAAGAGTGGAAAGGTACACTTACTGTTGGGTTAGGTGTCATTTCCGAGGTGGAATGCGTGACTTAGGTGGTGGAGTATATCCGTATTACATCATTAAACATGCAATTGCTGACATAAGTGTCAGGACCTTTGGATATGTTAGAGAGCACGGGATTGTAGTAAGCGTGAAGTCTGATGTGTGAAATATATGACGTTTTCGCCTTTACCTGATGTTACGCCACACAATATTTGATTCTGTATAAATACGTCGTAATTGTATTGGCCTCATAGCTCAGTTGGTAGTAACTCTGCCTTCTGCGCTAGAGGTAGCGGGTTCGATTCCCGCACTGGACAAACATTTGTGACTAACACAGATGTTTGTTCTGTGTCTGGGTGTTAAATATATATCTATTATGTATATCAGTCTCTGGTACCCATAGTACAGGCTATGCCTAGTTTGGGATCAGTTGACCGTGTGTGATATGTCTGGAATATATGGAATATTTATTTAATTTCATTAATACTAAAACTGTTCTATTGCCATCGTTGCTTTGACGCCGAAGGCGTTAATCGAACAAGAGTTAAATCAAAATGCGATGTTTGTACAGGACAGAGGCGTCGTCAGCGCGGTCAAAATATTTTATTTGCACGCGCCGGGACAAAAGAACACAAAGAACGATTGTGGTCGGCCATTGTTGAGGTTTAGTGGTTTCTAAACAACGTATACGTATGAACGTGCCTTTTGAAACTCATGTTACAAGTTATCGACGAAAAGCATTGAAAATGGAAAAGCATTGAAAATGGAAAAGCATTTAAAATGGAAAACCTTTGTTTTAAAGGAATGCTATTCTTTGGACATACTTAACCATTTTTGTGATGTAATCCGCTAGAAAAAGTTATAAAGAACATAACAATAACGCCGTGTTCAAACGGCATACGATATATCCTTGATATGACGTATAAAATTCGTTTAAAAAAAAACCTTATATTATTGAATATAGTCTTTCAGTTTGACATTTGAGGGTGTACGATATCCCAAGCTCCTAAAAGTCTTTCTCTCTAACATTCAAAATTAACTTTATTCAATAGACGTAAGGATCTTTTTTCAAATTAAGTTTAGATGCCATATCTATAGCCGTTTCAACACGGCTACATATGCACACGACCGATGGACCTAGAAAAGAAATCGAAAATAAAGTTGTTCAACCTTTGGAGGGGTTCAGATAATTATTTGAATTAAGCGTCATAAAGCAATAAACTAATATCGGCTCGTACATAATTACTAGGTATATTAATAACCAACAAAAAAACAATGAATAATGAATAAATAAATATAGGTACCTAGGTACCTAACAAACGATTCTTTAAACGATTTTCTTGATTTTATTAGACACTGTTCTGTTTTTGACAATAGCGAAGATTAATGGGCACTTTCAATAAAAGGAATCACATGTTTTGGTCAGCCTTGGACGTCAGGATGCGTCATCTCGCGTAATTTATGGACTTGGCTCATGTGCATGGTCCCTCACTAATTGGCTCCAGCTACCCAACATCATATTTTAAATGCCACTTATTTGAATAAAATTTCGATTGGCAACATAACCAATTTATTTTTTATTCTTTCTGTTTCTGATTGAGCTTGCGGACGTGTCTTCGGGGCATCATTTATGCCGCGCTAAATGACTGTAATATTTGTGCCGTACGGTATAAAATTGTTTTTAATGTCACCGGTTTTTATTAATTGTCATAAAATGACATCATTTGAATAGAATTATTAACTTATTTTATAGACAGCAATTAACGACAGTGGAGTAGGTTCGCTTGGCTTGCGTGTTAGAATGGTAAGCAATTATACCTACAGATAAATAGCAGAAAGCTTGCGGTGGTTGTATTGTACAATATCATCTTCTCTATAGCTTCTTTAGAAATTTATAGCCTTTGTGATGTCAACGGCCACAGGCTCTACGCGCAGAAATAAACCTGTCTGACGCCGATTTTACTTCGGTTTCCGAAGTTACACCATTCTAGTCTTATAGTCTCTAATCTCGATTCGTGGGTGTAGCCGGCAATGTAAACTTATTTTAATGAGGTCGATAAATCTAATGGAATAATACTGGTGGATGTTGGTGGGGAGCCGGCGCGTGCCGCAAGGCCGGTCAACTGAAGGAGTCAGATATCCTGAGGTTCTCGCTCACTCCGACCCATTCGTTCTATATGGAGTTGTAAGTATTACGATTATACCTTAATAGTTACCAGTTCCTGCAATCATGGCGTGTTCTTCATTGCATCGTCGAGTTACGCCAAAACTGGACACTGCTAATACCTTATTCAAATTAACCGCCAGAATAAAATACCACCACCAAATTTAGAATCTGCCGATGCCGATTTGGTATCGTATCAGTTTTGGTGTTCATTTACCTACTTACAGTTTTTGTACGGTGAGACATAATTGGTTTCTTGCGAGTCTTGCGACGTATAAATTCTAGGTAGGTAGGCCGTTCTCGCTCATAAAGCTATAAGTACATGTTTAGCAGGATCGCATTTGCAGCAGCCGGGGGCATTATGTCCAAGTTTCTGAGGTCCACCGTTAAATAATAACAAGCATGTACCAGTCCGTGGTTCCAGTGGGTTATAAATTGTCCGCTGCCGGCGGGCACGAGGCACGCAATCTCAATGCGGAAAATATGCTCGAGCCACAAAGTACTACTTCTATCTATAGGTCTATCGTAGGTAATGTAGGTATCCTAGGAATGGTAGGGACTATTATAAAAGCCACAAGAGCACGGGCTGTTGTGCCGGGGGCTACGCTCGGCCTAGCTTTGTTTGAGCTCAATTCGCGCAAACCATTGGTCTGGGTGAATAAACAGTTTAAATAATCTTTTTACAAAGTGTACAAAAAATATCAGTAGGTATACTCAAACTATATGGAAAACTAAATTTAAAACTTTGGCTCGGAATTACAGTGATTTGCTTTGCGAACAGCAGCGCGTGTTCTAAATGTATTCTATCCATTGAATCATTTGAACCTCAACGGTTTTTCTTTCCTTATTTGATTATCTTGATCCATAATTAAAGCTCTTATTTCCTAAGATAGCGGTACAGTCTTATGAAGTTTAAATATTGGTGTAAGAGTGGGTGACGTCTCTTTAACTATTTATGAAACTTTCAGGATTTCAATAATTTTTAATTTCTCACGGGTCTCCATCAGGTACCTTTTGAATATATTATCCCAACGTTTTGAGGGTGTTTAAACGTGAATGCTCCCAACTAAAGATATATATTTTAAGATCGGTAGGTCTATAGGAATAAAATAAGATTTAGAATCCAGTTATTTTACGACCATTAGGAATTTCCTTCGTAACTAGAATGCTATTATTAGGATCCGTTATGTTTTTGACATAAGTTAGAGCCTACTTCACTGCTATCTTGGAAAATCGGTTTAAGAAGCCAATCCGGTGGGCGAGCGGCTTTGCTTCCAGGCGGGCGAGCATTACCGCGCGCATTCCGGCGCATTGTCGCAACTAAACACGCTAGATTAAGCACTGCTTATTGATTCTGTAATAAATGCTTGTTTTTGTTGGCTGTTCTTAGGTGGTTTATTAAGAGAATAATGGTGAAATCATCGCTGGATAGGAAACTAAAAAAATATCATGCTTCTTTGCATTTTGTTCTACCAAAATCATTATGGAGAACTTTTTTCCGAACAGCTGATGTTAACAGAAAATAAAGATCTAGTTAGTTCCTAGTTTCTTTTAAAACTGTTTCAATTGTTTTAATTTCTTGAAAAAGAAGAAGGGAGCGCGTTGATGTCTTTTGTAGTGAAATTCGGAGTTTTGTGGTTATCTAACCTAAACATAGCGGCCGTTTCACACGAGTTCATGGGCAGACACATGGCAGACGCTCCGAAACAATGAACCTAGAAAAATAAATAAAGAGGGCAATGAAAGTGTAAGTGTACGGAGTTAGTATTCAGCACAAACCACACGAGTGTTTCTCACGGCTCCTTGCGTATTCTTTCTGCGTGCCGCGTGAGAACTCTGCTTCGATGCGGGTCTTCAGGACCTAATCTTACGAAGAAGAATCCCTTGTTTAACATTCATTGTTTTCCCTACCAACACTAGATAAAATCCTCAACCAACAACGCCAGCAATCGAATACTACATCCGTAATCAAATTACATTTTTACGAGCATCACTTGCAAAAGTAGCAAATAGCTTATGTTTATTCATAGGTTTCATTGCGATATTTCCACGGATAATTTCAACATACCAGATCTGGATCAGTTAAACGAAGTGTTTGCCATAAATATACTTAGAATACCTACTTACTTTCCAACACTTACATAACGCGGTTGCGAATGCTACAATCGTTTCTCTATCGTAGTAAATTTGAAGGCTCTTTTTCTTAGACACCGGTATTACCAGTTCTGTACGGCTAAAGCTGTGTTCAAACGGCATCATATAATTTTTTTTAAATGATCCTATGATGAATTTCCGTACGTCTTCTGAATAAAGTTAATTTTGGGTTTGACTTTTAGGAACTTGCGATATTGTTGAGCTGAATCGTACATTCTCAAATGCCAAACTCAAAATTGGCCTTATAGGTAAGGGTAATTTTGAAACGAATTTTATATGACATATCAAGTTTATATCGTATGCCGTTTGAACACAGCCTAATGGCTTTTTATGTTTCATAATTGCATCAAGAGTACATATCTGTACTGTATAAAAACATAAATGGTTTTTAGATATTTATCTTTTTAATAGTGACAATATAAGCGATATTATTATAGGTAATTTATTATAATAAATACTAGTGATTCATTTTGAAAATTTACTACACCCGTAATTTGTTATTAGTAACGATATAAGAGAGTGACTATTAATTTTATGAGGTGATTGCTGACAAATCAATCATTAGACGTAGGTACCTACTAAGGAATGGTTGTGATTTAATGTTATTGCCGTTGAGTTCTTGTTTCCTAATCATTAAAAACTATGGCGGTACCTACGAAGAAACATTCGAAGATGCTATGCCGCCGCATTTTTATCAGAACTATCAATTTGCCGTGTTGACTGTCCGCTCAATACGTCATTGACAAACATAGATGATGGCCGTGTGAGCTGCCTTTATCGGTGACATCTAATGTGAAGAGGAATGACCTAATTCGTATGGGAATCACATTTAGGGATCAATTCACATTGGCAGGTGATCGATATCATAACTCATACATTATCATAAAGAGACGGCTTCGTGATAAAATTCTTGATAAGGTTGTGTACGGTCTGCCCAATGTAAACATACTACAGAATTGGAATAAGAACACAAAGTTACCAAGGTTTTGTGTTGTGTTCATTTGATCGCATTAGTTTGATTAACGATTTAAAAAGTACTTGCTTGTGCCCACGGCTTCGCTCGCGTAGTATCTAGATAAAAAGTAGCTGATATGGTATTCTAGGTAAAGAACTCTATCTATCGAAATCGGTTCAGCCGTTACGGCGTGATTGAACCTCAAACATCCAAACATTCTCTCAAACTATAGCATTAATAATTTAGGTAGGAAAGTAGGAAGTAAGATTAAGTATCGAATGTTGATGTAGTAGGATGTAGCAAGTGCTATTTAAGTAGGTAAGTTATTTCTAAGTTTAGTTTAATTGTCACGCCTCACCATCTTTTTTGCACGCCCAGGATGACTGGTAGAAAATGCTTTAGCATTAAGTCCTCCTTACACTAAGTTTAAGTGTGAAAGTATAAATAAATAAATAAGTTGAGTATAATTCAATAGCTGGTCCCGTTGCAGACATTTGAAAATAATTATATCTATTTACATTCACAACCGAAGGCTATGTGAATAAGACGCTTATCAAAGTTTTACGACTGGCGTTTATACTCGGGTTAAGGATATGTATAGTCGCTCAGTGTTGCCAACCCTGAAATTTGTTTTTCCCCCAGTCTCAGTGAAAAATACTAGGGTATACTTTTTACTACTGTGCAAATATTCTTGAATTCCTAAATTCATCAATATTTGCACAGTTTTCCCCTAAAAAGTATAAAGAAATATTCACAAACCATAGTTTTTATTCTAGACTAAAATTGCAAAATTCTGGAAGTATTTTTTTCAGATCTGTTCACTTCACTCATTCACTGTTCTCAGTGGTCGCCTTTCCTCAGCGGTGGCTTAGCGGGCGCGTGCCCGTCTGAGACGCAAGGGTTGCGGGTTCGATTCCCGCTGCGGGGCAAATGTATGACCTGCAAATATTTTTTCCGGGTCCGGGTGATGTGGTACTCGTAGTTTCCGATACCCACGACACGGGAATCCTTGTGTGGCGTCAGGACTATGTGTGTATGTGACTGTGTTATTTACTATTATTCCCACGACACATTGAAAGTTTTCGTCGCAAGTTATTCCTTATCAGTGCGTGTTTCCCGAAGATTCGTGTTCCCATGTTTTACATTCGTCACATTTTGTTTGCATTTACGAAAAAATCAATTGACTCTCGTGTTTGTATCTCACGGTCAAGTGTGTTTGATTTTGATAATCACAACAACAAACACATACTTTCACACGAATCTTTTTCTAGTAATTTTTTTTAACATTTTGTAAGTCATAGCCTGAACTATTAGGAACTAGCTGTTACCCGCGACTTCGTCCGCATTCATAATAATTTTCACCCCCTACTTTGCCCCCTTTAGGATGATGGTGTTTCTTTATTACTTACCAAAGGCCTAAATGTGAATTTTCAGATCCTTAACTTGAGCAATTATAGATTGCCCATAAAATATTAACCCCAATTCAAGATTTTTTTGAGACAAAAGATAGCCTATGTTCTTCCCCAGGATCTATCTCCTTGCCAAATTTAATTACGATCGATAGTATAGTATAATAGTATGGATAAACATTCGTTTCGTTTAATAAAGTATTTCTTAGAAATTAGCCATACTTACCTACTGGAGATAATTTTAGTCAATGTAAATTGAATTTTCTTCATAACGCAAAAAATGTTGCGTGCCAGCACAGGACAATGATTATATTTAGATCAGACGTGTCTATAGTGCTGGTATGCAGTAGAAACAAAGCGCAATGTCGCTGCAGGCCTTCATAATTACATACTTACGATATTACACGTAATTGAAGTGGTTCCATGGCCCTCGCTCGGCAGCTTTTGTCTCATATACATTTTTGTTTTCTTTATTTTGTTTCTAAAGATGCCTTAAATTGTTTTAAAAAGCAAGGCACGTAAGTAAAGTTTGCAATTAAAGCTAGTGAATTTTATAATGAGACTAAAAATGGTGGTTTAAACATTACATTTTCTTATTCATAATCAGTTACTATCTTTATAAACAAAAGTTAGACGCGGACATACTTTTATCGAGCCTATAAAGTTAGTGAATGAGTCCGATAAATAAGGGGGTAAATATACGAGTACCTACAGGTTGAAAAGTTTTGATAGGGCAATACGGTTAAGAGTCAGCTCCTGGTCTTTGAGGCTGGCACAAATCGCCCAAAAAACATACCACATGTGCTTCTGAATGGTCTTCCCTTGGAGCGGGTGGACGAAGTTTAAATACTTGGGTCACATTTTAACAGCCGACCTCAAGGACAATGATGACATAGAACGGGAGTGGAGAGCCCTGTCAGTCAGGGGAAATATGATAGCCCGCAGGTTTGCACGTAGCTCCAAGCCAGTTAAAATAACGCTGTTCAGAGCCTATTGCACATCTTGATACACGTGCAGTTTGTGGGTGAAGTACACCAAGGCAGCATACAGTGCTCTCCGCGTCCAATTTAACAACGCGTTCAGGGCGGTGTTGAGGTTGCCCCGCTACTGTAGCGCTTCGGGCATGTTTGCAGAAGCACGCATCGATTGCTTTCATAGCACTAGGCGTAAATGATGCTCGTCCCTAGTGCGCAGGCTGCGGGCCAGCACCAATACCGTCTTGGCCATTATAGCTGCCAAAATGGACTGTCCATATGTACGTCATTTTTGTGACAGGCATGCCCCTAGCGGGATAGGATAGTTTTATTTTTAATTAATTTTGTTTGTTTTGTCTAATTTTATTTCATCACCTATCTTATCTTTTAACATTTTATGTACCCATTATGAGTGTGACATTACTCGAAATAAATTGATTTTATTATTATTATTAATAATAATAAAATCGTTGCCTCGAGGAGTCACATTTTCCGGCACGATGGAAGATAACAAGAGTTATTCCAATACCTAAGGGCTCCGGAGCAGAGGTGACTGAATTCAGACCGGTGGCCATTTTGTCGACGGCGGCGAAGGTCTTCGAGTCGTGTTTACAGCGCAGCATGCAGGAGCAGGTGGCGGCAAGGCTGTCCGATGCGCAGCACGGTTTCAGGCCGGCTCGTAGCACCTGCAGTAACCTGCTTGACTCAATGAACTTCATGCTACCGCGTGTCGACGCCGGGGTGCAAGTCGACGCCGCCTACTTCGACTTCAAAAAAGCATTCGACTTGGTCGATAACGACATTCTGCTTCAGAAGTTGGCGACGATCGGCTGCACAACCAAACTGCTGCAGTTCTTCGCGAGCTATATGAAGAATCGGCAGCAGTACGTTGACTACGCGGGATGTAAGTCGGAGCCTTACTCTACCTTAACGGGAGTAAGTCAGGGAAGCAATCTTGGACCGCTGGAGTTCATTATCATGATCAACGATCTCGCGGCAGTCGTCAAGGACGCGAAATGCTTGTTGTTCGCGGATGACCTCAAGTTACTCTTACCGATCAAGGACAAAGAGGACTGTGAACGCCTTCAACGGGACGTGGACAGAGTTGTGGAGTGGTCTAATATGAACGAACTACAGTTCAATGTCAGTAAATGCTCTATCATAACGTTCAGTAGAGCGAAGACACCACTCCGCCACAATTACCAATTGAACGGATCACAGTTGAAGAGAGTCGATTCGGTGAAGGATTTAGGGGTTCGTTTGGACGAAAAGTTGCATTTCCGCGTACATGTGGTTAACATTTGCAAGAAAGCATTCAAGACCCTAGGATTTGTACTCCGGCAGACGAACAACTTTACAAATGTGAATGCGCTAAAGACTCTATACGACGCATTGGTGAGAAGCCATTTAGAGTTTAATGCTGCGGTATGGGCACCACACGAAGCCAAGTACAGTCAAATGGTGGAGCGAATTCAAAATAAATTCACCAGATTTCTGTACTGGAAGCTATACGGCGTCTATCCATTCTTCCCGTTGATGTATCCATCCTTGTTTGTCATAGGCATGGTTGGATATAACAAGCTGGAGGTGAGGAGAGAGGCAGCGCTTGCTCTATATTTGGTTAGGATATTACGTGGGATGATCGCGAACCCAGGCGTCTTAGCGGAAATGCGGCTGAATGTGCCTGATGAGTTCGTGCACCGACGGAGGCGGCCCGCCCTATTGGATGTACCAAGAGGAAGGACCAACCTCCTGAATAAGGCACCTATAACGCGTTGCATCCACACACTCAATCTAGTAGCGGAGAGAGTCGATCTTTTTTACTGCCCCCTGAGCGAATGTCGCAGGACGTTGTTAGATATTCTATGCTATTCTAATTAGATTTGACTTTTTGTATTATTTGACATTATTATTGATTGACGAATTCTTTTTAAATTTTGATTAGGTAGGACATTATGTAATTTGTATTTATTGTGGCAAATTTTTATTTTTGTTATTTGACATATATGGATTGACGAATTTTTCTATTTACTTTTTATTAGGCTTGACATTATATAATTTGAATTTATTAATTGAAGATTTATGTTTGTTGTTTCTTAACTAGTAAGTATAATGCTATGAATTAAAATTAATCGTATAAAATGTTTGATATGTATAACAATAATAATGTAAAGGATAATGGTACACTATTGCATTAGGTGCTCCTGTAAAAATAGTGTAACTTTTGGTAAATAAATAAATAAATAAATAAATAATATGAAAAAAAAAACAAAAAGAATGAAAGAATAACAAAAGTTAGGGTTAGTTTCCTAAAAACTTTTGTTCTATAGCTGCAAATTTACTTGTAGCCTTTACTGCGGATTCCATCATAACTTTCTGCCCTATAAAATATAACATAAATTGTTTTTATGACGTTACCTACATCGACGATCCGCAAAAAAATAAGGAAATGTTTGCATGTCAATTTATTTTAGCCACTTGAAAATGACATTTGTGAGTATTTTTTTTCAAAGGTCAGCAGTTCTCTTGTCTTGAACGGAGCGCATTATTTTTTATAGGATTAATAATAATTTATTCTCCAAAACCCAAACAAGGAGTCTCTTGCGTAATAACAAAACTAGAATATGTAGTAGGTACCTATAAATAAACTGTAGTAGAACTAGAACCGTCGCCTGCACTAATATGTGAAGTAATAAGTAATATAGAATAAAACACTTTTAACAACAGATTGTTAAAAGTGTTGTCACTGTAGTCAAAATAAAGATGAATTTACCAAAAACTGTGAAATGATGTACCTTACGTTACCATCAACTTGTGCTATTTTGCACTTTGCTGTGTAATCTGTTTTGTGGCATCATTTAAGAAATTATGAAATATATGTATTCATGTGTGCAGGCGACTGTACATATGAAGGTATGAAGTTTATTTACTTGTATAAAAGTGTGGTATTTACAGTGTCTGTCAGCATTTGGGCACATGTGCTGCGCTGGCGCCATTGCTGACGTAGGCGTAGAGGCTCGCATGTGCGCACTCAGCTTAATTCATGGCCCGAAATATGTCGTAAAAAGAAATATGAATTTTATTTCTTCCACGATTTATGGGTAGACATTAAGTCTTAGATACATTAATATGGGTATATATATTTATACAAGGTTATTCATAATATGTATACTATATTTTAAAGGGCTAATTCTACACTCAATTGACAGTAACATTTATTTACGACTTTTGGAAATCCGTAATTTTTCATTGATAAAACTATTTTTTTTAATTTTTTTATTTAAATTAATATATTAAAGGATTAATAAAATGAATTGAATTGAATTGAATATGCTGTTTTGGGGTCAAATCACTTTATACTCGATTATTCAGCTTTTTCAGGTCTTCTTGATGTCGAACTTCTAGTACCTATCTATAATAATTATTATTAATATACTTTATTAAACACATACTGGCAGCAAGTGGCTCAATCACGGGTGCCTGGCTGCGGTATGTATCGTCCGTCATGCTTGTTTATGTAGCTAGTTAGCAGCCTCGAGTCAGCACTGATTGGGCACTTCAGAGAATGTGTTTGCAGATGTATGTATACCTACTATTGAGTATGGATGTAGAGTAGAACCACAAAATACTTCGCAGTACCAAGAACCAAAGATTAATGATTTGTTACATATACACATGTGAATGTGTTCGCTTTTTTTAAAGATGGTACTTTTTGCGTGGGATAGTATTTGTTAAAAAAGAGTAGCTTATCACAATTATATTATATTGTAGCGTCATGAGACATGGCTAAGCAATTAATATGTTTCCGTTCAGATAAAAAAATGTTTGCAATAGTTCAGAATAAAAATAATAGAACACTAAATACGGATGTATACATTTCATAATTTACAAAGCGTTTTCACAATACAGATGATGATGGTACAAGTTGATAGTCAGGTACACAATTTCCTAGTTTTTGCTATGTAGGTATCTTTATTATTTAGTTCTATGGAATCAATTTGAAAATTGTGAAATGTAAATGTATATGAAATGTATACTGCAGGCGACACATGTGTACTTACACCCAAATGAAATAATAATCGAGTTATAATTGACGCTATATTCAGACATTTGTTTGATATTATGTATCCTTCACAAGGTGGTGAGCGACAATTACCTCCGTATATCTCCGCGGTGACAGAGGGTCACCCACGCGCACTCCGCACGCTCCATCATTATACAATCAAGAGGAATCAGCACATTATACACCACGATACATGAACCACAAATGTGCCATACAACTCGTAGACTCGAATAAATGAAGTTGCGCGCAATGCAACTCTAGCTTCGTACTAGACAATTTTACAACCTCTGAATTGAATCAACAATGGATGCGTTAGAAGTTATACAGTCGTTAACAAACTAATATCATGAGAAATAATACAAGCATGCTATGAAAATTGTAATAGCGCGCAAACCGACTCTCGTTGCTCAAGCGAGAAATTGTACTTCCTTAGAACCAAGCCATCAATGGATATAATTCCAGATGGTCCTTTCGCATATAGTCAGGAATACTGGGTATAAACTCGGACTTAGATCAACGAACCGCTTTCCAGTACTTCCTAGGTCAACCTACGTCAATTGCTACTTTGCACTAGATTCAAACCACGTCCCATCATTGAAGCGCTGAAATTGTTTCCGGCTATGCTGAAACGATCGTATCACATATTTATTGAAAGCGGTAAACTTGACCGGTATAAAATAATAAATCAAAAGTAATGGTAATAAGCGGCAACTTTTTATAATTTATTAGTTTGCGGCCCTTCCATCGTTTATTGATGGATTAAGATATTACCTCTAAAAGGGCATTTAAGAAAAGGTACAATAAATACCCTATAGGATACACTTAGTCATATTCTACACTAGCTTCGCTCGCGTGGTACCTACCTACATAAAAAGTAGCCTATATGCTATTCTAGGTATAGAACTCTATCTATTCCTAGTTTTAATGAAATCGGTTGAGCCGTTACGGTGTGATTGAACAACACACATCCAAACATCTAAACATCCTCACAAACTTTTGCATTTATAATATTAGTAGGATAGGTAATATAATTTTGGATGAAGAAATGGTGCGTTGTTTAACTTCAAGGCCGCTTGCGTTTATCTTTCAAAGGCACTCATTTCTTTTTCTGGTTGAATTATTTAGTTCGTAGATCATAAATTAGTATTTATTGTCTGGAATGGGCATCGACTGGAGCTATGGACTAAATCTCAGTATTTTATTGGTATTAATACAATGGAGTGCGCACGTGTGTCGCCCGCAGCGTCTCCACTCGACCATTGTCCGACCGACAGCCATTGTTTCACGGAAATCCTTAGCTTTGCCAATGATTTTGATAATCTAAATATATAAAGCTCTTACGTTACTGTCTGAATGACTGAACATCAAAGCACAGTACAAGTATATCAGAGATTTCAATATATTTAATTCTAATTTGGTGTCAGCCACATCTGCCTATTTGTTCGATTAATGACTCGTCAATTAATATCTTTCATAAATCGCCACCACACTTCCCAGCCATAATTTCCAGTTCTGATCCACTTTTCCTATTTATAAATTCAGAATCACCCATCTTGATTTCTAACACTGAGAGAGATACAACTACTAAGTACCCTACCCATTAAAATAATTCCCGTTTCATGAAATGAATGTGCTGCCATTGCTAAACTATGAAATATGCAATTAAATCGCCAAACCCGCTAATCTATGCCTTCATCAGTACTATCAAGACAATTTCAATACAATAGGTTCGCCAAAGTCACGTACACGGCTAAACGTTACCGATTAGATTCCTGTTTGTTTTACAAACTGGTCGAACAAAGTAGATCACGGAACTGCTTCGACTCCATAATCTATCGGCTCGAGTTCCAATCTGACCTAGAAACGAAAAAACGTACCGAGAACCGCCTTTGTGCGCTTATGAAGGCTCTGTGTGGGTGAGCTGGAGAGCTTATAAATCTTGGCTGCGCTCGTGTGCGTAAGTTTGACAAGAGCAAGAGCAGCTCGATAGCGACACAATGCCTTGAGTTTCCACTCCTTATTGGAGCTTGGAATGAAAGCTGTATAAGGAGAAAGTCGGACATTGGACATAGGCAAAGTAAATGCAAAACTTATGCACTTTGATTTAGGTAAATAAGTAACCCCATTGACCAGAAATATAGCTTCATTGCCAACATTGTTCTGATAACCAATCTTTTGGAATAAGTATTTGAAACTTTTAAAGTGCTAAACAACTTTCCCGTAAATTTACCGTAGAGCTACTACGTAAACATTTTTACCTAATTATAAAGTAATGCCCCATAAGTAATGCGATAAAAGTGTGACCACCTCTTTCTTTTGTTTACTGTTAGAAATGGACAGTGCGAGAGTTATCGAACCGATAAAGTTATTGATTGACGGTTAGAATAATCTCTAACATAGTTAAGTTAAGCAATATGTTTTATGGAAAGAGTATATATTTACGGAGTAAATGTCAGTTTACTCCGTGATCATGGCGCATGCAACTGTGCCAAAATATCGGGGAACAAATGAACTCACAAATCATGGTAAATATCCCGTATTTAGTGAAAATTATGTTCATAACCATCATTGTTTCAAAAAAAGAGTATTTATTTATTTAAAACCAACAATAAAATGAACAATAACCAGTATGAAAAGTATTAATGGCCAAGCGCTGCGTTATGACAATACACGGACATGCGCGTGGGCAAGCAGGCTTTAGTTCGTGTCGCATTCAGGGCTGGCTGTAAATTACATACAATAACTTTATATTTATTTACTGAACAGACTTGTCTATATGTTTATACTTCACTTCTTATGGCAATGGTACTTACGGTTACAGAAATGGGAGCAGATTTGACTAATATTGTACATGCCAAAAGTTTGTAAAGATGTTTGTTAACGGCGTAACAGATTTGGAAGGTCCAGGTCACGAGCTCCAGGCTTTTGGTCCAAATGCGCTTGCTTATCTTATCACTGATCCTATCCTGATAATCCTGCATTAAGGTCAGTAAGTTGAGGTATGGTGGCCCTGAAGAGAAAATGACCGTTGGTGAAACAATTAAAGTGCCTCCTTCGTGCACAAATGTCGTCGAATGTTTGGTTTTAGATCTAGGACATTTCGGTTTCCTCACGATGTTTTCCTTCACCGTTTGAAAGCTCGTCTAGTATGGTGCTCATTAATTTTCCGAATGGAAACTCAATTGGTGAACGTTTTCAAATTAACTATTTCAAAACGTGGGCATGTGCCAAATGTTCGGGAATGCCTCTTCCTATCACCCCCCCTTAGGTAGACATCTTCAAGGATCTGATCGCCTGCAGTTATGTGAGGCTGTCGTCCAGTCGGGATTAAAAGTCGTGAGCCTATTTCTTCTTCTTTCTCACTTAATAATTACTTTTAATAAAACAATAAGTTGTTGAAGATAACAAAAAATTCAAAAAAGCCTCGAAACATAATCTATAAAGTCAACTCTATAGCAGAGACAATATTATAACCCAAACGTGGGTAGGTAAGTACGAACCAGGAGATATACAAGGTGATTATTAATATGTATGCTATCCTGAAAGGGGCCTATTCTACACGCAATTGGCAATAAAATTTGTTATGCGACTCTTGTATATTTAACATTTATCATTGAAAACCCACTATGCAAAAATCTGCTGTTTTGGGGTCATATCAGTTCCAACTGTTATTTACCTGTTTTAGGTAGCAATCTTAGAACTTTTCTTACTTTTAATAATTAGTTATAAAGATGATAAAAGGACCAAAAAAAGCCAATTTGAAAAATGTCGGGGAAACAAATGATTTTTTTTTTCGGAGTCTTTTTGTTGATAGAATAAACCCCTTTCGGGATAGTGTTATGAATCACCTTGTAGATAGAGTTTTATACGCACGCGACATTGTTATCTCGGAGCCAAGTTTGGAGAAAACATTTCCTTCGTAGAAACACGCATCTATTTTATTATTCTGATGATGCTCGTATCGCGATAAAGCTTTATGGGACCTGTTATCGTGCACTTTCTACGCAAGACAAGAGACAAGATTTTAAAAGTGTTTTGTCTTGATGATATTTGCCTAAAATGCCTTGGCTGAATCACAAATCGTATGATTACTAAACCTAATGAGTAAGATAGGTTCTGTACAATATATGTCATGCTTTAAACTTCAAACTTCAATATGAATTTGGCTAATTTGACGTCTCAATTCTAGTTGAATTTACACCCCTGTTCTTCGCGACCAAGTCTATAAGATACAGACAAGAAACCACGGCTTGTTTATTTTTATTAACCGTTTTATTAACCATGACATTTTGATTCTTTCAAATTCCAGTAAGTAGGTCAACATCAGCCTGAAGATGTCCACTGCAAGGCCATGTACATATTTTGTTTTGAACCATAAATCTTTGCGACGGTCAAATTAAGTCAGCACCTAAACAAAATTTCAAGTTTTAACGTTTTTCTAGAAATAATCATAATGGATTGGTAATTTCTGGAAGTTTTTTTCGGCATATTAACATGAATAAGTTAAAATTTGAATTTTATTGCACGGTAATAATGTTCTAAACACAATAATAAAATGCTTTATGGTTTATTCTTTGGAGTTTGTAGCTATCATAAAAGCTGCGGCGGAGTTGAGTTGAATTTTGTTTTGTTACATACCTACTCTTTTATATTGAAACCGCAAATTGCCTTGCGTCCTAGGTATTTCTTGTTGGACAACAAAAATAAAAGCCTCCGGGCCTAATTGGGTAGCGCGCGTGACAGCATTTTAGCGATGATTCTTCAAATTCATCGGACAGAGACAAATCTTTGGTTCGTGAACGCGTGCGATAGAGAGCGGAGATGTGTCGAAGGGTGACTTCGGTGCATTAGCGGCTTTTAGTCCGGTATCGGGCCGCGTCGCGTCATTTGCCTCGTAATGGCCGGGATTGCCTCAATTTGAATCAGCCGATGATAATCTTCGGGATGTTCTGTTTATAATGGATCACGATTGCTCAGGCTTTTGTAGATGTTTTATCATAAAGTGACAGAGTGCATTTTGAAGAAACGCGCTTTCTTACAATTTTTTGGTTTTGATTACCAACCTGCGATTTTCAGAATATGATAGTTTTTAATTAATTTCACTTTGTCAAAGAAAAAAACAATCATTAGCCATAACACATTTACTTTTGATATTGACTGTACCAGCAAAGTTCTTTCAATTGCACAAAAAATATTAAGGTAGGTATGACAATTAATTTATTATAGAGCATCATTAGAACACGATTAATCAAAGATCATCGATCAGCTAATTAAATCTCTTGAGTTTTTACGGAACTAATTAATTAGAACCTAGAGGTAAAGGCGGCAGAAAAACATTATGCGCACAAAAACGCTGCCACCATGAAAACAAACTGCTACAACTCGTTACAGTTAACACCCTGTATTTTTTGTCTAAAATCTATGTTTGGAAACAAAAAGTATGCGGTTCTTATAAGGGACCGTTTTTTTGTGTTTGCTTGGCGCGCGTTGATGTCTTTTACTTGCGCTTTCAAGGTGCATGCGCATGCAACATTTTCATATTGTTTAATGAATGCTGGGAACTCTTATGTTTTAATAAGTTTTCGTTGGGACTGCAAGAGTAAAATGGAATGAACATGAAACTAATAAAAACAGCTTAGGTAATAACACCCAACAGTCACATACTAGTACTAACCCCACACTAGGAGTCCCTGTTTCGTGGGAATCAGAAACTACGAGTACCATGGTACTACAACCACGCCCAGACCCGGAACAAATATTTGCTGATCATACACACATTTGTCCCGCAGCGGGAATCGAATCTGTACCCCTTGCGTCTCAGACCGCTCCAGAGACCGTCAACTGCTTGAGACCTTGTTTGATTTCAGCAAATTATATTATGTATAAGTAAATAGGCTGATGATGATGATAGGTAAATAAACTTTATTGTCACTATAATATCAAATAGAAGATTTAGGAAAGTACCTAAATCTGCTATTACGCAAAATACACCCTTAGAGTGGTAAGGCGAAACTTTTGGTTATAGTACCAACCTACGTACAAAACTGAGGCATGAGTAAATAAATATAATTTTAACTTGACACTAAGATCTTGTTACAAGCCAAACAAAACGCATCAGGTAGATTAACCCTCTGTAGAAAGGTTGTTCACCCCCGACCGAGGGTAGTCCACGTGCACCACATACCTACAGACTGAACCCACACTTGTTCCATTAGTTTGTAATTTACTGCGCGAACATATTTCAACATCACCATTAGTGCAGCTTAGGGAAGCCCTCAATGACTAGGAAATGACGCAACTGAATTGCTGATTGTAATATTTTGTAAAGCTGCCCTGTTATTAATGTTCCAAGTAAACATTTTTTTATAATCGGTGATTGCTTATAATAAATTGTAAAAGCAGGAAAAAGGTTTTTATTTTTACAATACGCTGATAAAACCTACACAAAAGTTTGGAAATTATGACTCAAAACTTGTTTCTATAGTTGGACTTTTGTTGTGGTCATTGTTTCTTATTGCTAGCTTACGAATAATCTTGGCTTTCCATCACGGGAGATGACGGTCAAAACCAGCCCAACAACACTTAAATTTAACGTCACCTCGCTCGTGAAGCCATGATATCAACGCAGACGAGACGAGACAAGGCTGTCGACGCTCAGAGCGGTTGATAAAAGGCGTCAGGCGCGGCCACACATTACAATACGTTTTAACATAAAAGCCTCGCCTTCGTTTTATTGCTACGGCTTTAGGCTCTGTAAAATCTCAACGTGGCATCTTTTATATGTGTCGTATATTTTAGCTTTATGTCGTGTGTTTCTGCTTCGCCGTAGGCTGGCGTGGGCGCTACTCCAGAATCGCGGCCCACGTGCCGTTGATCGCAGATACAATTGTCCGCTCTCGGCTTGTTTATGGGAGCACTCGAAGATATCACTGGAAACGACACCTTCAGCTCGTGCCGCAATCTCGGCCGCAGAGACAGAAGCATCGATCACTATTGATTCAATGTCATAATGCACATACTATAAATCAGGGGAATCAGATGTAATGTTCGTAAAAATCGTTTATTTGAATGTGTAAAGCCTGAACGATAAAACAACCGATACAAAAGTGGTCCCATAAAGGCGTATTGACTCGTGAGCGGTAGCAATTTGAGAATATTTTTATTGAAGCCGGTTACACAGTGTCGCAGCGGGCACTGAATACGAAATGAGCTTTCTTCTCTAATTAATGGCTCCGGTAGTATCGGGAGCCAATGGCGGTCCAATCAAATTGTCCAAATATGATGAAGACCATAATATTGTCACGGTGTTAATATGGAATTGCTGCATGCTTGATCATACTCAAATAACTATATTTGAAAGAACCCGTATTCGATAGTCTGTAATACTTATAGGAAAACTTTGGCGAGCCCCTAATATTATTTTACCATATCTAACCGTTGGTTTTCTTTTATTGCAGTGGTCTATCCTCAAACGCAGAACGAGGCGTGACCCCAGTCTACCTGCGGTGTCGAGAAGGCAGCGTCTCATGGGTCTACCCCCGAGGAGCCCTACGGCTACTCTTCGGGCCTTCTTTGCCCGCAGACGAGAAGGACTTCAAAGTGTGCATACGAGTCATCAGAAGACCTGACCCGCCTGATCTGTTCCACACGTTGCGACTAAATGAGTCAGGTAATAGAGACAATTGAAATAATTAGCCTTGTCGAGTACCTAACCTATATCTAATGCCTTATTCGTGTACCTACATCATTATCTCATAATTATCTAAGTGCTCTAATTTTATTGGGATTTCTATATCAAGAAAATAATTATGTTTGTTACAGAAGTCGCAGAACGCTTCCCCGCTCGTATTTTCGTAGAAGGAGCGAAGCGATTAGTACCGTTGTACGCACCAAACGACGGAGACCCTCGCGAGCTTCGCTGCTTCCGCAGTAGACGTGGTCGCGCCGCACTCTACGTGGAAGCTGAGCCCGAAGAAGGGACGAGAAGACGAGTAGCAACATTCAAATATGAAGCTAAGCCGTTGCAAAGGAGGCACTATGATCCCAATACGGCAGACTGTCGCCCCTGCACCGAGTCTGAACTGGAGCTCGCATTCTGCACGAGCGACCTCGGTAAGCACTCATTATACCTACTAAAAAGTTATTAGACCCACCCGCTAGTACACCCTTATTAAGCAAGTGTAGAAAAAATAATAATAATAATATTCCGGACATTTCACACACTGTCAACTGATCCCAAACTAGGCATAGCCTGTACTATGGGTACCAGAGACTGATATACATAATAGATATATATTTAACACCCAGACACAGAACAAACATCTGTGTTAGTCACAAATGTTTGTCCAGTGCGGGAATCGAACCCGCTACCTCTAGCGCAGAAGGCAGAGTTACTACCACTGAGCTATGAGGCCAGTCAAACCAGAAGCGGCGTCTCTGAATGTTAATAGACGCCGCCGCCCGTGCCGGCCGCACGGTAATTTGTCGCCATAGTCGAGATTCCTCGCGCCTGAAATTAAATAAACCTTAGCCTTTTACCGGAATAAAGCTAATTATCTTCAGCGTAAACACAAAGCATTCGCCCAAGCGCAACGATTTATCATTCCGTGAACCTTTTATGCGAATATTTTTAAATTTGTAAAAAGTAAAAATGTTACCAGCTAATTGTTCCTATTGTCCGACTCGTGCCTTTTGCGGCATACCGCTAAGTGTTCGCGAGATAAGAGCTAAGATTGATCCGCTCATGACTCACGGAAGCTCGCATCGCATACGAGATGGACCATGCCTCTTTAGATTCAATTTACGGGCATGACGAGTGAGCTGGCGACCGATACCGGATAGACAAGTATAGGGAAGGCACGCGACGCGGCGGGGAGCTAATGTTCAAGTTTTTCTTTGATAAATTATAATAGTCGAGAAGTTATGTCACTGCTGCGACGTACCTTCGCTCTAAGTTCTACGCCCCGCGGAGCCGTGGGCGGCCGGCTCGTATAAGCCCTGCGTTATTAGCCGCCTAAACCACGTATCATTGAAATTTTTGTTTGTCATGCTATATAATCATTTATTGATATTTATTTTCGAGCCAGCGGGACTAACAGAGAAGACAACAAAGACAAAACTAGAACGAATACAAGTTTTATATTCATTACAATAAAAACCAACGTCCTAAAATTAATAACAAACCAAACATAAATTTGATACTGGCCCATCAAGCCCTATAAAATGATAACCAAACGTCCAACCAAATCAATAGATACCATTCTTTTTATTACCTCTCGTATTGGTGCTAACGAAATTAACAGATCTCTGAGATTCGGAATGAAAGTTGTACTTATTGAAACAGACGTGGTCCCTCGTTAGTGGAACCTTCTCTATAATTATCGGCGTTGGAGCCAGGTTGATGACCGTTTACCAAAGCCTTCACTATTCACTTATCTATCTCAAACAAAAGACTATCCGAAAAAATACGGTTACATTTTGCGCTTACTCACGAATCGAACAAAAAGCTTCGGGGGAACAATGGCGACAGAATGATTAATATCTAATCTACATAAGAAATAAATGCTTTTAGTATTGTCGCAACGAATGCGGATCTTAGAAATAATAGCTCTATATTTTTTTACTACCAATCTACTGTTTTGGTTCCTAAATCAAAGCTTTTTGATGATAAACTGTTTGAAATTACACTACCCTAAGCCTTATAAGAGATAAAAATGTAGATGCATATCTCTTAGTCTCTAAAAGTGCACAAAACTAAAGCGTCTCTTTATTTAGATAAAATGTAACTTACCAATATTTTCACCTTTTTCAGTATCTCGAGGAGAGTTCGTTGGCATTGAGAATCGAGAAGACTTGGATACAACGCAGCTCACTCTTCGGTTAACAAAGCTCATCCGAGCCACCAATGAAGCCGACTCTAGAGAGACGCCTGACCTAGAAGATACTGAATATTATAGGTAAGCCGAACGTTTATCTGCTAACGGCATCTGATCTGAAAACTATTGCAATAAATATAGCAATATTTACTGCAATACAACCTGTACTAGTACAAGACATTACTTGTATATATGTACGATCTGTAAACATTTGATTGTGAATCCTTGATCTGAATAAAAACATTTATTTATTTATTTATATACTTACCTACTACTTTTGTTGGCGACTGCACATGTACACTTAGGTAGAGTTGGCCACGTAATAATGGAGACATTTGTTATCCACTTATCTTCGATGTAGGTACCTACCTACGTATACATGTACAGAACCAACTTCTTAGAACAGCTAGTCACAAAAACTATTATCACTCGAGTCTTCTCAGGTTTTCCTTGTTGGATTTTGATAATATCTAGTCGTCCATTTAGATTGACATCTTGGTGGTGTGTCCTCTTTATGGTGGTCAAGAACCTGATAACGAACTGGTTTCGACTCTAGATTATTACTATCACTCACAGTGATCACGAAATGCAAATATTGAAGCAAGGCTCTGGTACCTACGTTTATACTGAAATTACCGTTAGTTAGAAGTGGTCATGGACCATAGACATCTCAGATAATTGTTTAATAACGTCTACTCGTATTTTTACTGTACGACTAATGCATCGGCCACGGAGGTGACACACCAAGTCCTAACTTGGCAAAATCAGAGATTACCGGCAGCCATATTTAGAAGTGCTAAAGTGTGTTAATTTGTGTAAACTCACGACCACCTGGCCAGTTCTCAGCAGTAGGTAACCAGCGTACTTACATACATAACTAGGTAGCTCTGATGTTGTAAGTTAGGGCTTCAATCAAAATAACCTATGTATGGGCAAATTCCCCCCATATGATAGGAAGGTGCTCTGGAAATCTCTGGGGGAAGGCTCAGCAGTGGGCATCCTACGGCTGCAATGATGATGATAATCTCTCTATGGGCCCTGTATTTGTACATGTACTTTGCTGTGTTGCCTGAAATAAATGACTTATTATTATTATAATATGCCTCCCATGCTTTGCTCTGTTCTAAAAGATTTTAGCTAGACCGGTTCCTAATCTGAAATGTATTTGTCCCAGGTATGACGTAGACAACACACTAGAGCGTACTTCCCACCGCAGCCACAAACGACGGAAGGCGCGAAGCCTCCACGCTCACGTCCACGTGTCGTCTGTTTGCGGGGCCTCGGCCGGGGCGGGGGAGTTCCTAGTAATGGCTAGAAGACGGCTGGGGAGGTATTCCCTAGTCTGCGCGCCGAGGATAGAAGACTGGGTGCAATTGGTTGAGAGGAGAAACGCTGACGGAACCGCGCATTGCTTGCTGCAACATTGATATCATTCGCCGATGCCACAGTCGGGTCGGGGTCATCCTAGTCATGGCTAAAACTCTATACAGAACAGCTGAAGATAGAAATGTGTTCTACAGTCTACGCACTGAGGATCAATAGGAGGTAGCTAATTGCTAACTGCAACATTGATGGAGAGTTTTCAATGATTCATACCCCTGTGCCAATTTGTTGAGTTCGTAAGTCATGAATAGAAGAAGACTAAACGAGGTCCCAGGTCAGCGGAACGCAGACGGAAGGGACTTTTTGCTTTAGTCTGGAAACTTTGGCACAGACAACAGTTTCGTTCCTTCGACAAAAAAATCGAAATCCCATGTCAACATGTCTTGTCTTGAAACCATCTCAGTAAGTTTTCTTATGTGTAACTAGGCCAGTGACAATCACACCACATATTAAGGGCTCAAACACATTATCTAGGGTTTTTAGTAGCCTGGCCTTTTTTTAGTATGGGGTTGGTCACAATTATTGTGTTGAGACATTTTTTGCTTGCATAGAGTCAGAGACACAAAAACTTGAAACAATGGCTTTGCAAGTGTATCTGTTGCTTTGTTTTATTAAACTAGTAAAATACTACCATGGGTTATAGAGGCAAAATAATGAGACATGAAGGGTAGGAACCTCTTGTAGTTAGGTAGTGTTGAGATCAATTTCGAAGAAAAAAGAACTGCTCTTTTGTATTTTTTAAAACGTCTAACAAATGACGTTTGTATAAAAATTACTTGGTCTCAATCGATCTCTTAGAACGAAACTTTCTAAAAACGTGTACCCATGATGCCCCATTATTTAAAATGATAGTCTGCATGAAAATGATTGTTATTAGATATCGGCTAGGACTATAAATAATATCAAGGAAATGTCAAATTGCTTGCCATAAATCATTTGCAAAAATATTGTTGCAGATTATATTGTAAATAGTAATTGTAAATAAATAGTAAGCATGTAACGAGAAATGTGGACCAGAGTGCCAAAATCTTTAAGATCTTCATAGTTGTAAGGTTGATCTCAACTCTGTACATATATTTTTAAGAAAATGAAATACCTATTTGTAGCCGTATACCTACGTAGCATCAATGTACGTTAATTAATAGAATGAATAGTTGTTTCATAAATATGAATAAAATATAGTAATTGCGTCATATAATACAGCTACTATAATGCGATGAGTAAAACAATGTTTTCAATTGTTTTACACTTAAACAAAGTGATTCATTATCCTCACCTAGTTCGATCGGCAACACACTGAAGCTCTACATTCCATTTTGTGGAAAAGGATCATCGAAAAAAATGATAGGCACCAAGCCGTGTTTGTTGCCCGATTCTTCTAGGCTTGGTCGCGAGGAACAGGCGTAGCTTCACCTAGTTTCAATAAAGGTGCTAAAACAATATTTAAGTGCTTCCAATAACAATAGCAGAGTTCAGATATTAATATACACAATAAAAAATTCTACTATATTGTCTTTGACACAATGCAGATGTTATGTAATTACATACTTTAGATTGTAAATAAATATAAAAGACATTTACCTACCATAGTATATTAACAATGTGAATGCTTAGTAATATATTGTAAAAATACTAGTTAGTTGTCAATGTGATATAGTCTACAACAAGATGATATATATAGAAGTGCCTTAAAGATATTGTACATACGAATATAATTAGTCGCGTTTCATACTAGAGTTTTTAAAATCATTTTATATTATGTTATAAGAAGAAAACTTGAATAAAAGAGATCACAAATTATTATTTTGTTTTATTACTATATGATTGTAGGAGCGTGGTAGGATAAAGGTACTTTTGGTATAAAAAATATATGTAATTATAGCAATTCATTTATTTGAAAAATCACAACTGATACCACATAGAAAAACTACTCGGCACGGTTTAACTCTTAACTATACATAATATCACATAAAAACACTTTATAATTTCATAAACTACTAGATTCCGCCCGCGGCTTCGCTCGCGTGGTACTCGGATAAACAGTAGCCTATGTGTTAATCCGGGATATTTTCTACATACCATATTTCTTTCCAATTCGTTCAGCATTTACGGCGTGAATGAGTAACAAACATCTTCACATTCACTCTTATCAAACTTTCGCATTTATTATTAGTATGACATACAAAAGACGTTTGTTATTTGGTACACTTTGTGAGCTAACAATCACTAAGTGATAGAAATAAATAAAATTGAAAAAATAATAATAAAATTAAAATGATAACAAAACATAAACAGGCTAATATAACATTGAAATTAAGTTGTACATAGAAGCTGAAAACTGAAGGAATACAAAAAACATAGAGCATACTCATAGCATGACCAGAGAAGCTAAATATGCATTAGAAAGAAAACATATTCATGTGAAAAATATTTCTAACGCCGGCCTTCCGCCTAGCTGAAGTTGCCGCGTCAATCACGTACAGCAACCCAACAGACCCAATGAGCACCCGCCGCATCAGCGTCACAATCCACAATGCAGTTATTCATAATTGGTACGCGCGTCTGACGCCGCTACGCAGCCGACCGACGCCGACGTCAGCGAAGAAGGAAGGCCGGTCTAAAGTTCAAATTGTTATAACATTGTTATATATAATATCAGAAACAGGTACGTATTTTATACTTTGTGATATGTTTTGAAAGTCCAACTGATATTACTGTGCCGGAAATAATGCGTTATAGTTTATTTAGGCAAGTACCATCGAGAAAATGATTGTGAGCCCTTTTGACTATTCTTTTAACTTATCCGTATAATATGTATTGACAGATCAAGAATCCGTTAGTTTGCACTTGTTGGAGTTAGCCTATTATGCGACCAAATTACAGTGACACGTAAAAGGGTAAACAATCAATCACAATCAGATACTTTCATTGTACATACGTTATTTGATATAAGCAAACTAATAAATAACTATGCACCAAATAGCGACAAAATAACGTTATTTCCTTCTCCTAACTAAATAAAATACAACCCTTCCCATTCTAATATCAATACCTCTAAATTCGTTAAGCTATAGTCGAGGCCAGACACTTTTATATCACCAGATTCTTTAGTAAATTTGTTCTCAAGTCTTTGCCAATGTAGCTGTAAAATTATTGAAATAAGCATTTTTAGCTATTTCAATAAGGTCTAGCGTCGACTACGATCAAGCGTTTAGCATCATTCCAATCCCATACAACATCAGCACTTATGTGATCCACAAACTTTCATTTCCAACTGAACAGTTTTAACTGATCCTGCTCTTTCCACCTTTGTAGTATTTTCACAATAGGAGAGTAGCCAAAGGCAAAGGTCGAAGGCCGCCTAGACTTTCTAAATGGCTGCGTAGTAATTTCTTGGTTTAAACTGTTCAGTTCCAAATGACTGTGCCCCCACTTCTCATACAATTCAGCCTTCATTATTACATCGTTGACACACCGATTGCACGCATATTCCGCCATGTAAAAACTAATATAATACACGAAACACAAATATTAATTTCTTGTTACATACATTAGTCGTATTTTCTTACGATACAAGCACAACAAGAGCAAAATAACTATTTATCATAATAACTTCATAAGAATAAAATGTGATGCTTAGCCAATATATTGTGCGAGTTATAAAACTTTAGACAAAATTTATTCATATCGAAATTACTGAAAGAACATTTCGATTTCGTAGAAAATTATTTTTAAGTTAACGGTTCTAAAAATACTAAGATTATTAAGAAAGGTATATAATTTTCAAAATAGAAATTTCAACGATACTTTTATTACCACTTTATAGAAAATGTATGGTTAACAGTGGTTTGATGGCAGAATTATTGTCTAGAACGATTATAGTGTAACAACTAGATTGAAGCCTCATCTTTAAATCAGCCCCTAGAAAAGTGGCAGTCAAGAAGTTAAACTCCTCAACAAGAACTCGACTCAAAGTACAGCATTGAAATGTGAGCTTTATTTGGTGTCAAATACAGGTCGTTATTTTTTTAAACTAATATAACGGTTATGCAACTTAGCACAGGCGTCGTATCCTACTTATACTTTTACGCCACACGATTTAGTTTACTTTGAGTCAAGTCGGTGTTGAGTCTATACGGTGTGCGAAGATTAATCGAACACCACTTATTTAGACTCACTATAGGCAGGTTTTTTTCATATATTTATTTCGAAAGAAGGAATATTTGATCGAGTGTATTCCAGTGATTGATTGAGATGTAGGTATCCTACGGGCCACAATCCATAGCTGACACTACAATGATTAGAGGAAGCTCATAATATCAACAAGTACAAGGTGATTCATAATACGAATACAATCCCGAAAGGGGCTTGTTATTTTTTCTTTTTGTTGAAAGTATAAGCCCCTTTCGAAATAGTATACTTGTTACGGAACCCGTTGTATAAATATTAAGAACATTAATTTGTTCATTCATAAATATGTATTGTAATTGTAAAATTCATGGTTTGTTTTGAAAACTTGTACTTTCTAAATGTTCATGGAACAAATAATAGGTGTAATTAAAAATAATCTCTAAAATATTTATTGAAATGAATTCAAGACTTTAAACTAACTACTTTAAACAATATAAATAAAATATTCAACAAAGCATTACTTCACAGCTCACTTAAATACAAAAAAAAATACATTTGTTTACAAATTATTTACAAAACACTAGCGCAATTTTGTTTTATATAAAATTAAGATCAATTTAACTAAAGCCCGGTCAATATATTATTAATTTTATCCATATTTCTGTTTCCGTATAAATTTACTTATTCTAAGACAGGGCACTGATTTTGTTTTAACATCAATACTCTAAAGTTTATATTTAATTAATTTAAATACTTTTAGTTTGTTTTTTTATGATTAAAATTAAAGTTTAATATGTAAAAAAATAAAATCATTAACTTGTCTCCAACGATAAAATAATAAACAAAAACGGTTGCCCCTTTTGGACATACAAATTCTATAATTTTATTAAATTCTTAATTATAAAAGTTACCTAGATAGTGATTTCAATCTTAAACAATCTCCTAAACATGAGAAATTTGCGCACCCCAAATATTTTCCGTTGCCCACATGAATTAATAATGGTTGAGGCACACATATCGCCCCTGCACCGGATCGGCATCGCCTCAAACTGCAACGCACACTAATAAGCGTCGTAACGGCATCGTCGCCTCGCTTCAGCACATGGTGAGTAAACGGCATTTGTTTTAGGGGCGAGGCGATATCGATACGGTGCCGGGGCGATAACTTAACGCTCATTCTGAAAGACCTATAGGCTATCTATACCATTCTTTAAAAAGACTTTCTAATTAGCAATCACCGTACAAAAATAATAAAATATATTACGTCTATGTAAACTGGTTAACATAACTAGACGCATAGTACAAATGCTACGTCTACAATTACACATTAAAAAATAAATATGTTTTGAATAAAATACTACATCGACTTGGTCTATAGTTGCGGGCAAAATGGCTGCTTCGAAATAACCGATATAGATGCCGTTATTATAAATGCTGACTGCCCATCGTCAGTAAAGCGTCGTTTAGATGGAGAGATTTAGATAAAGGAGATAAAATAAATTGGCGCGCTTAGCCACGCACAGCAATGGATGAAGTCATTTCGGCAGATGTATATCTCCTTTAACAATATGACACGCCATCTGGTTGTATTTCAAAAAACATTTAATAGGTAATGAATATAGTATGGAGCTTTTTTATGATCCGATTGTAAACCCGAGAAAATATAGTGGGATATAATGCAGTACTAGATAAATACTAGAACTTCATCAAACAAATCGATTAAATCGGGTAGGTAGATAGATGTTATTCGAGTAGCTTGTTCATTTCATTCGACACCGGCGTGGGCTTCATAACATCTCTAATGTCCTGCTTAATAGGCAGTAGGTACTAGAAACTAGAACCTTATCAAATTAAATCGGGTTGATAGATAGATGTCATAGCTACCATTGTCCATTTCATTCGAATTGCACCGGCGTGGGCGTCATAATATCTATGATGATGTCCTCCATGTTGGGCAGTACTAGAACCTTCTCGAACTCCTTGCTTAGTTTCTGCTCGATCCAGTTGGAGATGTGAGCGAAGCGTAGCGTGCGAGCGCCGACCGCTGGCCTCGCCTTTAGCACCAGTTGGGGGTTCGTTCGGAACCTGAAAACCCATAATAAAAATAATATATAAATATTCCGGACATATCACACGCGACCAACTGATCCCAAACTAGGCATAGCCTTTAGCACCAGTTGGGGGTTCGTTCGGAACCTGAAAACCCATAATAATAATAATATATAAATATTCCGGACATATCACACGCGACCAACTGATCCCAAACTAGGCATAGCCTTTAGCACCAGTTGGGGGTTCGTTCGGAACCTGAAAACCCATAATAATAATAATATATAAATATTCCGGATATATCACACGCGAACAAACTGATCCCAAACTAGGCATAGCCTTTAGCACCAGTTGGGGGTTCGTTCGGAACCTGAAAACCGATAATAATAATAATATATAAATATTCCGGACATATCACACGCGACCAACTGATCCCAAACTAGGCATAGCCTTAAGCACCAGTTGGGGGTTCGTTCGGAACCTGAAAACCCATAATAATAATAATAAATAAATATTCCGGACATATCACACGCGGCCAACTGATCCCAAACTAGGCATAGCCTGTACTATGGGTACCAGAAACTGATATACATAAAAGATATATATTTAACACCCAGACACAGAACAAACATCTGTGTTAGTCACAAATGTTTGTCCAGTGCGGGAATCGAACCCGCGACCTCTAGCGCAGAAGGTAGAGTTACTACCAACTGAGCTATGAGGCCATTTCGATTTTACTATTAAATATTCGTTATTTTAAAATTGCTAGATCTTTCAATTTTTTGACAAAAAAAAAAGAAAGCATCGTGAGGAAACCAGGAAAACGTGACAGGTTGTCTACCATGCTAGGGGATAGAAAGGATTATTTTTACTTCATCGTTCCAGCCTATGGAAGTCCACTGCTGAACATCGGCTCTCACACAGATTTCCTGAGCGACTTCCTATCATGTGGGGGGAATTTGCCCATACTCACCACGCTGGGCACGCGGTTTGGCGAGCGCAGAGTAAGAGTTCTTAAAATAGGGGACGCTGCTGCCCATCCACTAGCTTTTTTCCCTTAGTCACCTGTTACATTTTTTTTTTTTTTTATACGAAATAGGCTAACGTTTGACCACAATCTCACCTGATGTTAAGTAATGATGTGGTCTACGGTGTAGCACGTTTGCCTAGAAGAAACCTATTCACTCTGGTCTTGAAGACACCCAAATTATAGGTATTCGGAAACACAGACGCCGGCAACGAGTTCCACTCTTTGGCTGTCCGCATTATAAAGGTAGACGCAAAGCGCTTGGTGCGGCAAGGTGGTATATCAACCATGAACGGATGTCGCGTGTCCGTGCGTCTGGTTGTCCGATGATGGAATGGGGATGGGGGGACTAAATCAAAGAGTTCAATCGCACACTCTCTCACATCCACGAAGGATGATATGCGAAGGGCCTATTCTTCAGCCGGGGCCACCACGGCCTTTTTTTACTTACCCGATCCAAACTCGATCGTGCGGCGGCGGCGGCAGATTCAGTGTGAGCCTTCCTTCTAATCCGTGTATTTCTAAATGCAGTTTTATATCCGTATTGGATAACCCCTCCATGGCACGTTTCACGTACTTATAGTCCGTTACCTGAAAACAATTTATAAAATTTAGACAAAAAACGCGTGCTTCCGCCATGGATTTTTCGATAACCATTTTATTTGAATGTCTTACCTGTTGAAAGTATTTGTTTGTTGCTATTTTATCGACCATTCTTAGGAACTTTTTCTTCGACGAACCGCCTTCTGTTGTTGTTGATCTGAAATAATTAAAATGTATCTATTATTGATGCACGATCGGGTTCGAACCCACAACCTTCAGATCGAGCGCCGGGTTGTCTCCCACTAGGCCAACACGGATGAGTTTATCTTCATCTTTATAAGAAACTAGCTTGCGCTTGCGGCTTCGCTCGCGTGGTACCTTGATAAAAAGTAGCCTTATGCCATTCTAGAACCCTATCTATTTTTAGTTTCATCGAAATCGGTTGAGCCGTTACGGCGTGATTGAACAACAAACATCTAAACATCCAAACATCCTCACATACTTTCGCATTTATAATATTAGTAGGATAGGATAATAATTACACAGATAAGTACGGGTGAATGAAACAGCCAATTTATACATAGTTTTTTTTTATGAAACATGTCACATTGCCAAAAGTCGTAGAACAAAGTTCACTGTCATGTCAATTGGCTGTAGAAGGCCCTGTCGGGACAGCATACATCCTCTTATATATTATCTGACTATAGGACTAAGGAAAATTAACAGAAGAGAGTGGAAGACGAAAACATGTTGTGCCGACCCCACATAATGTGGGACAAGGGCAGGAAGAAGAAGAAGGAATAAGGAAAGTGTGATTTGCTTACGCAGTGTCCTGTAGTGGAATGTTCTCTGCGCTGTCGACTGGCTGGACGGGCGGGCTTTCATCGTCGCTACTCGATTCCGCAGAGTCTTCCACGTCCGAGTCGTAGATCGCCGGCTTTTTCTTTTTAAAACAAACAAATCGGTGTTTACTGTGCAGCTTTTGCAGTGCAGACCTTTTTAGGCGAGAAGTAATGCAACCGTCGAAAATGTGCTGATGGAGTTTGTAGCTTGGAGGTGTATTCCTCCAACGTGGTGGTGAGCACTAACGCCGGTAACCACGATCACGGCAGCTCTAAGGTTAAGCTCACCAATTTAGTGGATTACAACTGGGAACCAAAGTTTTATCATGGCCAACTGCTCGCTATTCATTTGAGTGGGAACTTTTTGGCTTATTGTATAAAAGCTCCCAATGCCACAAACCCTGGATCATGGACGGGCATGGTGAGAGTGGTTCATAATCCTGATCTGCCAACTAAGGGCTCCAACCAGCGGACACTTATCAAAGGGATGAAAAGAGAGGTGCAAGATCTAGCTATGGGCCCACAGCATAAATAATTAGGCTATGGAACCAGAGAGAACATGCATAGTCCTGACTCCACACTAGGATTCCCTGTGTCGTGGGTATCAGAAACTACCAGTACTGTGGCACCACAACACCCAGAGCAGGAACAAATATTTGCTATCAATGAATAAATATTAGCAAATATCGTGCAATCTTTGTCCCGCAGCGGGAATCGAACCCGCGCCTTTTGCGTCGCAGAAGGGCACTCGCCCGCTACGCCACTGAGATTGTCAATCGCATAATAACAAAGGGAGTCGTTCTCGGCCTTCTCCATCCACCGACTTCCCGCAACCTTCACAATGTCGTCGGACCATCGGGTGGGGGGCCTTCCTATACTGCGCGGTTCATGGTCGCCATTCGAGTACCTTTAGATAATAAAGGTTGGAGACAACGGTCAGTGAGTAAATGTATTCTCTGTTCTCACCTTACAGATTCTCTCCGAGAAGAAACTGCCTGGTGTCGGCGATCCACTCACTTCATTTTCCACGATATTCTCATTTGTTACGAGCAACTGTTCTTCTAATGTGATATCTGTAAAGAAGAATCCACATTACTCTAAACGGCTAACTAAACTAGTAACTTCTAAACTTGACTAAACTAGTGGTCAACTGAGGATGCTTTTTTTTTTACTTATATCTTATATTGGGAGTTTCGAGGCATACTGTCGTTCTAATAGAAGCAATCTCTTGCCGAATATAGCTAAGCAAAAATACACTTTACTTGCTTGATTTAAGGTTCAATTTGGCTTTATGTCGAGTCAGCCCCAGAGCTTACGGCTATGCTTGGTGTTTCTCTACGAGATCGAAATGAGGAGTTCCGTAGACAAAGTAAAGTCACCGGCATGGCGCAGAGGATTAGCAACTTGAAGTGGCACATAGTTTGAAAAACCGACAGTTGTTTGGACAAACAGGTTCAAGAGTAGAGACCGCACACCGGAAAGCGCAGACTAAGCGTAGGCGCAGACGTCATAAAGGTTGTCAAAGGTCGAAAGATGATGATGATGATCTAATTCTAATCGGGGGTGGTTAGACCTGCACGACTTCCCGCTGTGGGGTGTTTTGTGCATTGTCCCCCCTATGCTAACCCTTCCCCAGCCAGCCCAGCTCCTTAAAATAGCGAAGCAGGACTTTGGGTCGTTGGTAACATTCTCTCAGTATCCCTGTATGCCGCTTCCGAGCACGGCCTGCAGAGCCGATGTGGGCCTGGCATCTTGGATGATGGTGAAGAACTTACTCTTCTCCTTGAGCTTCATTAGGTTGATTTGCGTGGAGAGCGCTATGTAGGCGCCGCCGTCGTAGCGCAAGTCGGCGTCGAGCCACACGCCGCGCGCGTCGCACGCCACCGGCAGCACGCGCTCCACCAGCGGACACGCGCCCGCCAGCGACAGCTCCGTCACCACCAGCGGCGACATGAACGACGGCAACTGTCCGACCAACAACACACTTAGGCTCGTATGACAAGACTCGAGCATTGATCTGTACTTAAATCTCGATTTGAGGCGAGATTCTAATTCTTGAACAGTACTTATGTATAGCTTCAATGATCACAGTTCACCTGAGTGAATGCTTATTCTGAAACGTCAATCAGACGAAATCGGTGCTTGAGTTTAGATTTGATTTGACATTAATCAAATGACATTTTCGTTCCGTTACACGTACTTTGATGCATATTTATACTTCACTTTATTGTTCTATTCTATTTCCACCCTCGCTGTTTGAACTTCTGCGTAAAACGGATCGAAAATTATAAATAAATCAAAATGTAAACGAGAACATTTCAGTACAGATTTGAGACTCGATTCAGCTGAGAATAGTTTAAGTACCGTTTTTGAATAAAAGCTATGTTTGAGAAGAGATTCAATACTTAAGTAGAGTTCAGCTGATCTGTGATTAAAACTATGCTTGAGTCCTGTCTCTGAATACGAGCCTTAGTGCCTGTATCACCATCTCTGATTTAAGCTACTTGACGGCAACTGTCCGAGCAACATCACGCTTAGTGCCTATATCACCTAGTCTATTGCTATATTCATATTCACATCCATTACACACATGCGCACTCAAGCACCACACTAAGAAAAACGAAAAACGAAAAACGATTTATTCGTCCCATATATACAATTTCAGGTCTTTACAGGCATAGACAATTGAAGAAAATAATATAATATTTATAATACACACCTACCCAGGCAACATACAGACAAAATATAAATAAAAAAAATAAAATAAAAATAAGTAGTTGGCAGGGATAGGTTGATATTTTATAGAAAGGAATGAAAATTATAGTAGGTGGGTGCATGTACCTGTGCGTTATATGGGACAAATAGGCTCTAGTCTCAGCATAAGCTACACCAAACTTGGAAGTACGGTGCAGCGCTGGTTTTCAGACTAGACCTAATGACATGACGAAACGAACACCAATAAACGTACATATATATGTAAATATAGCAATATCAGGTAGAAGGTATTATTTATTTGTCGGACCGTGCTTTATCCCACCATAGACTACAGAATGCACCTCCTATTGGTCAATACAGATATCGCCATGACAGATTATGTTTTCACTGGTGTCTTGTGATTGGTGATTGTGAGTGACGGACGAGTGTGTTGACCATAGAGTAATTTTGTATATACGTGTTGACTGTGTTCACTGTGTTGTTCTGTTGAGTGTGTGTGTTAATTAAGGCGTCGCTTTTGTACTTACCGATTCGAAACTATTCGAAAGTTCAAATTTAAAATGCTCGCTTTGGTTGTACAATTGGTACAACTAATTAAACTTTACAAGAAACTATTTCAAGCGAAGTGCGAACTCAGTTTGCCATCCACTGTACGGCTGGGTGAAGCCACGAATGTTTATTGGAGTGAATTGGAACAAACCTCCCAGCGACGCTCAAGACCGACGTGCATTAAATGTGGGTGAGTACCTACCTACCAGGCATACCTACAATAATTTTTTGAACAGTAAAGAATGATAGGGATAGGGTTGTATACCAGCCCAACCATGAAGGGTAGGTGGGTTGTTACACTACGAGGCACTTGATTGCTCGAGAAAAAGCTGTTTTCTAAGCACTTTCTTGAATGTGTAAACTGTTTTCAGCGCGCGCACTGGCGGAGGGAGGTCGTTCCAGCACCGCGAGGCGGCAAATTTGAAGGACCCGCGGAATGCCATGGACCTATGCTTCGGTGTAGCAAACACAAAGGTACAAGATCTACTAAGATATCTTACACACTCACTCTCTCACAGACACACTTATTCATGCGCTCCACCAGCGGACACGCGCCCGCCAGCGACAGCTCCGTCACCACCAGCGGCGACATGAACGACGGCAACTGTCCGACCAACAACACACTTAGTGCCTGTATCACCATCTCTGATTAACGCTACTTGACGGCAACTGTCCGAGCAACATCACGCTTAGTGCCTATATCACCTAGCCTATTGCTATATTCATATTCACATCCATTACACACATGCGCACTCAAGCACCACACTAACACACTCACTCTCTCACAGACACACTTATTCACGCGCTCCACCAGCGGACACGCGCCCGCCAGCGACAGCTCCGTCACCACCAGCGGCGACATGAACGACGGCAACTGTCCGAGCAACAACACACTTAGTGCCTGTATCACCATCTCTGATTAACGCTACTTGACGGTAACTGTCCGAGCAACATCACGCTTAGTGCCTATATCACCTAGTCTATTGCTATATTCATATTCACATCCATTACACACATGCGCACTCAAGCACCACACTAACACACTCACTCTCTCACAGACACACTTATTCACGCGCTCCACCAGCGGACACGCGCCCGCCAGCGACAGCTCCGTCACCACCAGCGGCGACATGAACGACGGCAACTGTCCGAGCAACAGCACACTTAGTGCCTGTATCACCATCTCTGATTAACGCTACTTGACGGTAACTGTCCGGGTTAGTGCCTAATTCACTATCTCTGATTAACGCTACTTGACGGTAACTGTCCGAGTTAGTGCCTATTTCACCACCTCTGATTAACGCTACTTGACGGTAACTGTCCGAGTTAGTGCCTATTTCACCATCGCTGATTAACGCTACTTGACGGCAACTGTCCGAGCAACATCACGCTTAGTGCCTATATCACCTAGTCTATTGCTATATTCATATTCACATCCATTACACACATGCGCACTCAAGCACCACACTAACACACTCACTCTCTCACAGACACACTTATTCACGCGCTCCACCAGCGGACACGCGCCCGCCAGCGACAGCTCCGTCACCACCAGCGGCGACATGAACGACGGTAACTGTCCGAGAAAAATCACACTTAGTGCCTTTATCACCATCTCTGATTAACGCTACTTGACGGTAACTGTCCGGGTTAGTGCCTAATTCACTATCTCTGATTAACGCTACTTGACGGTAACTGTCCGAGTTAGTGCCTATTTCACCACCTCTGATTAACGCTACTTGACGGTAACTGTCCGAGTTAGTGCCTATTTCACCATCGCTGATTAACGCTACTTGACAGTAACTGTCCGAGCAACATCACGCTCAGCGCCTTTTTCACCATCTCTGATTAACGCTACTTGACGGTAACTGTCCGAGTTAGTGCCTATTTCACCATCTCTGATTAACGCTACTTGACGGTAACTGTCCGAGCAACATCACACTAAGCTCCTATTTCACCATCTCTGATTAACGCTACTTGACTACATGTAAAAGAGAGAAAAGGATAACCTACTAATATTATAAATGCGAAAGTTTGTGAGGATGTTTGTTGTTCAATCACGCCGTAATGGCTCAAACTGATTTCGTTTAAACTTGGAATATAAAGAGTTCTTTAGGATAGAATAGCATATAGGCTACTTTTTATGTAGGTGCCACGCGAGCGAAGCCGCGGGCGGATGCTAATATGTTTATATCTGTCAAGTAGCGATAATCAGATATTGTGAAATAGGCACTTAGATAATGCTTAAAATATTTTTCCTACTAGTACAAGGTAATGCATAATAATATGTATATGTATGCGATCCCGAAAGGGGATTATTTTACACTCAATGGGAAATAATGTGTTCTACAACTATTGAAATTGTGACATTTTTCATAGAAAAAAAACAAGGCAAACATCAGCAGTTTTTTTGGGTCAAAACAGTTCAAAATCAATAATTCATAATGTTAACCTATAGCCAATGTTACCTATGTGCTTCTAAGGCTATGCTACCATTGTTCCTCTATAGGTATGTTACTTTGAGCGTGTTGAGTTTCCTCTGGAAGCCTTGTTGAACGCGCGCGATCATGACCGGATCACGAGTGACGTCATACACGAGTCTTGCGAGCGCTGTATTCACCCACGTCACCTCAGCAGACAACAAGCGCTATTCGCACTCAATGTTCACCTATAGCTTTGTTACCTATGCGCTTCTATGGCTATGTTACCATTGTTCCTCTATGGCCGTTACCTTGAGCGTGTTGAGTTTCCTCTGGATGCGTTGTTGAACGCGTGCGATCATGACCGGGTCGCGTGTGACGTCATACATGAGTCTTGCAAGCTCTGTATTCACACACGTCACTTCAGCAGACAACAAGCGGTACTCGCACTCAGTGTTCACCTATGGCTGTGTTACCTATGCGCTTCTATGGCTATGTTACCTATGTGGTTCTATGGCTATGTTACCATTGTTCCTCTATGGCCGTTACCTTGAGCGTGTTGAGTTTCCTCTGGATGCGTTGTTGAACGCGCGCGATCATGACCGGGTCGCGTGTGACGTCATACATGAGTCTTGCAAGCGCTGTATTCACCCACGTCACCTCAGCAGGTAACAAGCGGCATTCACACTCCGGGGACGGCGTTTTACTCTGAGGATAAGCTGTAGATATAGCGCTCGATTGATAAGACTGTAGGAGGAGGTAGGGCACATCGAGATTTTCTCGTTCTGAATTGGAGCAGTCCGCCTGGAGAGGTACCTCCGCCTTACAGAAGATCGTAGCCAAATAACATTATTTGTTTCAAATAGTGTTGTGTTCCTGCGGTGAGTAAGATTGCCAGAGCTCTTTAGGGGGGGGGAGGGGGTTCGGGGTCGGCAACGCGTGCGTGATGCCTCTGGTATTGCAAGCGCTCATAGGCTACGGTAACCGCTTACCATCAGGTGGGCCGTTAGCTTGTTTGCCAGCCCAGTAGTATAAAAAAAAAAAAAAAAAAGCCCACAGTTTTGTTAGGCCCACTACTTCCTCAGGCATGGTAAACATCTTCTGAGAGCTCCAGGCGACCAGATCTTAAAAAATAATAATAATAATAATTCATTTATTTCAGACCATAGTAAAATTACAGGTCTTATTTAACTTATTCTACAGTCCATATCAATATATACCTTACAACTAACATATACAGTGGTGGTCATCTAATTAGAAACACCTAGTCACCTGACATTTTTATAAAGTAACTAACATTATTATAGCATTTAATAGGAGGTAATTTTTTTTTTCACTACTTTACAATGTACTTTAATATCTCTAGTTTAATTACAAGCAATAATATTTGACAACCAAGACGACAATAAAAATAAATATCAATGAAACAAAAAGTATCAATATCGTTAGGACTGGCAGAATGGACAACTAATTAGAAACATTGTATGACTTGGTTCGCAATTTGATTTTTTAAACTGAAATACAGTTCTCACAATTGTCAATCACATTGTAGATATTGCCGCCATTTCTAACTCATTACGAAAAGTTACTATTTATTGTTGTTTTATTAAAAATGGGTAATAATAAGAGCTGTGATGCAGCAACGAAAAAAATTATAGTGAATTTTCATTTAAAACAAAAATGGAGTTACAGAAAGATCGCCGATTATTTGGAATGTTCCGTAAAGATGATATTTAACGCCCTCGCACATTTCAAACTACACGGAACATCAGATAACGTGCCAAGAAAACTTCGGCCCAGGAAGACTACAGTTCAAGAAGACAGGCTTATGCTTCGATTAGCTAAGGCGGACCCCTTTAAAGGATCCAATGTTATAAGAAAAGAGGTATTTTCAGAAGACGATCCTCGACACGTGTCCACTAAACTAGTTCGTAGACGGTTGGTTGAAAGAAAATTGTTAGGAAGGATCGCTAGAAAAGTACCACTACTAACCAGGCAACATAGAGAAAATCGACTAGCATTCGCTCGCAAATATGGCAGTTGGACTATTCATCAATGGAAAAAAGTTTTGTTTTCAGATGAAACTTAAATTAATTTGATTAATTCCGATGGAAAACGATATGTACGACGACCAATAAACGAGGCTTTGAATAACAAGTACACTAAAAAGACAGTTAAGCACGGTGGTGGAAATGTAATGGTGTGGGGATGTTTCTCAGGGTACGGGATTGGTTCCGTGAGAAAGATTGAAGGGCAAATGGATCAATATCAATACAAAAAGATCTTGGAAGAGACAATGATTCCATATTCCGAGGAAAATTTGCCAGTAACTTGGATATTTCAGCATGACAACGACCCAAAGCACACAGCACGCAGCGTTAAAGCGTTTCTTACAGAACAATCCGTGACAGTATTAGAGTGGCCTGCCAATAGTCCGGATTTAAATCCCATAGAAAATTTGTGGCACACTATAAAGACCAACCTGTCGCAGAAACACGTTACTAATATTCATGGACTTAACAGTGCATTTGAAGACGCTTGGAGAAGTATTCCTGTAGAAACTTGTTATAAATTGATTGAATCAATGCCGCGTCGCTGCAAAGCTGTTATTGATAATAAAGGCTACCCTACCAAATACTAATTGTCTAAGGATGTAGTATTTTTAGTATTTTTCAAAACTATTGGGGTTTTGTTCAAATTAAAAATGATTTAAGTAATGATTTATTAGTTGTCCGGTTTGTATCTCGTTTTTTATTTTGTTATTAATATAACTTTCAGTTTTAGAAAAACAACCGTTGTTTTCTGTTATTAAAATGCTATAACAATGCAATATAATATCCGATACACCGATTTTAATACGCAGGAACACTCAATGATACGTTAAAAATTAGTTCGAAAGGGAATTTGCAATAAAAATATAAACCCAGGTAGGTGTTTCTAATTAGATGACCACCACTATATGTATACAATATCAAAATTTAAAACATTGTGACTACTGCGAAAAAAATGTGACGGGGTTAGTCAGAGGCACATTGTGCAGTAGTTAGCATTCCACACAGGAAACGTTGCAAGCACTACATTCCGGGTTCGATTCCCGCGCTGGACAAACATTTGTTTGATCAACACAGATGTTTGTTCTGTGTTTGGGTGATAAAATATTTATCTATTAAGTATATCAGTCTCTGGCACACATATTGTACAGGCTATGTTTGGTATCAGTTGACCGTGTGTCATGTCTGGAATATTTATTTATAAGTGATGCCAAAAAAAATAAGATACTTTCTACTTTACTAGGTACATCTAAGAGTAACTATGACAACTTGGTAAAAATTACGAGAACGAACATCACATTTTCTCTTCTTCTTGTGTTTCGACCGCTCGTGAGGCGAAGGCTCTATCTGGCACATCACGCCGATTTCTGAAGTGTGCTTTTTGAACGTTATTTCGTGAGTCTGTTTCATACAATTATATTTCAGAAAGTGGACTAATTTGCATAGTGCTACTTTGTGATTTAGGTTTAATGACCTCAGTATTCGTTTCTATACAAGATGATTCATAATATTTATACCGAAAGGGGCTACTCTATCAACAAAAAGAAAGAATATTTTGCGTTGTTAATAAGTTGCGGGAAGTCGGTGGATGGAAAAGGCTCAAGACCGTTCGTCGTGGAACTCTTTGTGGGAGGTGATTTGAGGGACTTTGATGATGATGATGTAAAAACAGAAAACCCTCGCGAATTCGTTCGCATGAAAATATTTTCATACAAACTTCAAGCCCCGCTGCATAATGGTACAATAAGTTGCAATGAGTTATTGGAATATAGACACTATTTTAAAGTAGTAAGAGACTTACCTGAATGATTTTGAATAAATAAGGCCAGAAGTTCTTCTCGTACGATTCAGAGTCGTGCGGCAGTGGCTGTGATAGTGAAGTTATCGTCACACCTTCAGATATTGAATCTACTGTTTTACTCTGAAATAAAAATATTTTATTTATAAGTATGTAAGGCCTTATTACATCTATTCTAGATGATTTATACAGCGCCAGGTCTCACTGAAGCCGTTTCCAAAATGTATTTAAGAATGATCCTTACATCTTCAGTATAAAGTTGATTTTGAGTTTGACTTTTAGGAGCTTACGAAATCGTTGAGCCTTGAATATCAAACTCAAAATTGACTTCATTCAGTAGAGGTAAGCATCATATTTAAACGAATTTTATATACAGAAAGAAACTTAATACAAGTTAATGTTTACAAAATACACAAGAAACAGTTGATCCATCTAAAGACCGTTACAAACGATTACAATTTTATATTAAATATCAAGAAATTAATTTAATCTACATGTACATAGGCAGCTTAAAGGTTTTTTTTTCCTAAAATTAATATTGATCAAGCCAATTTTCGAGCGAGACTAACGCACAGCAATTAATGTTAATATGTATACATCTTTTATTTTTTCGTACGGCGTGGTTGAGTAAAACACATGGTCACAAACATCTTTACAACTTTTTCAGGTACTCACAGTATTTTTAGCGAAAGCGACGGTGTCTTTCTCAGATAACTTGTAAACAGCGAGTTCGATGCCCTCCTTGTTCTCGCCTGGTGTTTCCGCGGCGGACTTTTCCTCTGACTGCGAAGATTCCACTGATCCCACGTTGGCTTCTGATATCGCTGTGGTTAGGCGGCGGAACCTGTGGAGCAGACCAACTTTGACTTATTGTATAGTCCAGTTAGACTATACGATTAGAAAAAATAGTTAAGTTAAACCACTGATGCCGAGTTTAGTTAGTTTAATCAGAAAGTTATAAGTAGAAAGTTTACGTAATAAAAAAGATAGATTGGCGTTTCCGACCCGCGTCTTAATTGTTTGGTACTTAGTTAAGCACTGTCTCATTTAATCGAGGCCGCGTAAAATGCTGACTCCGTCACCTACATATGAGTAAGACTGTACGTGACCTACACATATAATATTTACTCCACGCAGAAATCAACTTGGCACTTGCGTGGAATGTGCTTCTCCCTCCCACCACACCCCTACCGCCCTCGCGAGTGAGAATGAGACAAAACATTACAGCGAAGTGCCTAGTTAACTTCTGTGTGTTGTATTGCCATCTCACTGTGTACGTATGGTTATATATATTCATTATCACCTTACTTATTTATTATTACTAAGCCTTACTTATAAAAATCTGTCAAAAGATAAACAATGCTTAAAGTGTGCCCTCTGTTAATATTGCATTAAATTTAAGTAGCGTTTATAAGCAAGGGGGTCACTATCTTTATAAAAGCAATATGCTTATAGTTAGCACACTGATCTTCTTTTTGTTACCTTTGAGGTTGGCTGGTAGAAAATGCTTGTAGCATTAAGCCCTCGTTTTGTACTACAATTGTATAAGGTAATTTGTGTGCAATAAAGTAATAAATTAAATAAATGCTTTATAATATGCTCGGAAGTTATTAACATTGCTAGTTGTTACCTCTGCAATTTGTTACTATTGCAATTTGTTACCATTCGTGCTTATCCCTGCCGGTCCGGGTGAAGAGGTAGAGGTGCGAATGCTTGTCCCTGGAATGTTTTACGTGCACGCTCCACTCGCCTTCCACATTGCCGTCGGCGCTCATATCCAACTCCTACCAACCATAACAGAGTAAGTCGGTAAAGTTATTCAATAAATATGCAGAAGCTCACGAACAAAGAAAGAGAGGCCTTTTAACATCTATTTTCCCCCGCACAATCCTATATCTACCCCGCATCTGGGCAATTATGTAAATGAGTCAGTAAGTGAGTGAGTGAGTGAGTGGTAGTCTCGCTTTAAGCGCGCCGTATTCCGATCCACAGGTCGTGAGTTCGAATCCCAGTCGTGCACCAATGGATTTTTAATTCGGAAAATGTATGTGCTATTTAATCACGCCGCGCCGTAACGGCTCAATCGATTATGTTGAAACTTGGAATAGATTAGGTTATTTACCTAGAATAGCATATAGGCTACTTTTTATGTAGATACCATGCAAGCGAAACCACGGGCGCAAGGTAGTTAGCTATAAAACATACCTAAATAATGAAGACTTAACTTACCGCCTCTTCCAAGAACTCCTTGATCCTCGACATCTCGTTGTCATCAAAGTCTTCTTCCTCCTCCTTATTGCTAGTGGCTGACTTCGTGGTGAGTTCCATTTCGTCAATAAATGGTTCATCGATGGAGGTTCTATCGCTTCTTTTATCGTCCTGACCCTGCGTCTCGGTGACGGGCTCGGTGCAAGTCGATACACTGTCTGTCTTCTTGTCTGAGGAAATCGAACAAATATTCAAGTCTTCGAATTTTTTGGTTTTAGAATTCGTCCTTCACCGTTTAAGTGTACTAGCATAGCGCACATAAATTTCCTGAATGGACAATCCATTGGCGCCCAACCGGCATTCAGACTCGTTAAAAATTAACAGTTCGGTTTGTAGGAAGATATTATTTGGCTTACTTATGCTTGTGAGAAATTTACGAATACGAATTTTATTAACTTGCTGCTGCTGGGCAATGGCCTCCCCTTGTTTTAAATTTTTCCTCTCTTCATGTATAACGAGGAAAGTTTTAATGTAACAAAAAAGCTTGACTTACCTCTATGCATTTTTCTAACTAATCTATGCCTAAGACCCTCCCTTCCTGTTTCGCCATCGGAGTGTGATACACTGTAAACAAAAATAAATACAATACATACAAATAAATTTATAAAATAAGTTTCGTATATCCAATGTACACAGAAATGACATAATTGATCGAGCGAAGCGATGTCTTTTAATCTAGTTGATAAAATCGGCGTTTGAAAGTAAGTGAGTACGAAAGTCTGTGAATATTTTTGTACGACGATAAATTTCTAATTGTTAAATGAAATTTGGTATGATGTATGCACTTAATAACGATATAATTTTAAGTTCAAATATGAGCTAAATCGGTAGAGGTTGTTCAGATTTTAGATGGAGACGGTTGAAAATCGCAAACTTATGTTTAGATTATGTGGGATGTGAAAGTTATTGATTGGTGCATCCTAAATATATTTCTAAATATTATTTTATTCAATTTCGTTAGTATGCAATACACTTGTTCAAAAAAATTGATGGCGCTGCTGACGAAATTGCAAGCGGAAAATCGCGAGGGTAATATTAATTTCGATACCATATTCTTTAGTGTTCCTATCATCATCATCATTTCAGCCATAGGACGTCCATTGCTAAACATGGCCTCCCCCACAGATTTACTATCATATGGGGGGGACTTGCCCATACTCACCACGCTGGGCGCGCGGATTAGCGAGCGCAGTTAGAGCTATAGCTATTTTCTATATTATAGGAACACTATTTTCACAGTGTTCTTAAATACTAGAGGAAATGCGAGTGTACCTCTTTTCCCGTCTCCTCCAAACAAACTTCCTCTTTTTCTCGGGGCTTGTATTGGTCTCGGTGCTTTCTGTCTCATGTTGGTGCTCTTTTTTCTTCTCGACTACAGCCTCGGAGATCTTCCGCTCTGCCTGCGCAGCATTCTCTTTCTCTAACACTTGAATCTTCTCTTTCTCATTGAGGATAACGCAGATAGGATATTTTTTGCTCCATTGCCTGCAAATATAAAGATGTAGATGTGTGAATTTCCTACCCTACTAATGTTTTGACGACCTCGGTGGCGCAGCGGGCGAGTGCCCGACTGAGACGCAAGGGATGCGATTCCCGTTGCGGAACAAATGTTTGCATGATCTGCAAATATTTTTTCCGTGTCTGGGTGTTGTGGTACCATGGTACTCGTAGTTTTTGATACCCACGACACAGTTAATCCTAGTGTGGGGTCAGAACTATATAAGTGACTGTTGCGTGTAATTTTTTCATTTGTTATATTATAAAGTGTGTATGATTGTTATCAGTCAGATCCGAAATTCATGAAATTTGTATGGACATAGTGGGAGGTATCCCGACATTCGTGGGGTCGAACCCGGTCGTGCACCAATGAGTTTTTCAGTTCGAAAAGTTTAAGTGCGTATTAACACGTGCTTGAAACGGTGAAGGAAAATATCGTGAGGAAACCAGTAAACATTATTGTAAGCGGTTATAGGCTTGCAACCTGTCACGTATGGAATACTCGCTACTGCAAAATGAGGGCATGTGCCAAAATGTTTGGGCATGCCTCTGACTACCCCCTTAGACATCTTCAAGGATCTGAGAGGTTATCTATCGAGCTTGGAGATATGTTTATTTTTTATATTATCTTCACTAGCAAAACCGAGGGCATAAGCTAGTGTTATTATAAGCATTAGAAGCACGGTTATTGACTTACATTTTTTCATTGTTAACACGGGCAAGACGAAGGTTACGATATTCGAACAAAGCAATCTTATTCTCAAGTCTAATTATCTTTGTAATTTTAATTTAGCTTTGAGGTGCGGAAATACTAGAAGTGCTTATTTAAAGCTAGAAGTAGTATGGCAGGTTCATCATCATCAGCCTTTAAAAGTCCAATGCTGGACCTAGGCCTACCCCAAAAAGTGCCATGACGAACGGCTTTTCCATCCACCGACTTCCCGCAACTTTAACGATGTCGTCGGTCCATCAGGTGGAGGGCCTCCCAACACTGCGTGACCCGGTTTGTGGTCACCATTAGAGAATCTTAATTCCCCAACGGTTGTCGGTTCTGCGGGCTATAAGTGCACTACCACTTTAAAATACTAATAATTATGAGAGCTATATCGGTGACCTTGGCTCTGTAGATTTCCTCATTCCGGATTTTATCACGCAGTGAAACTCTCTCCATAGCCCGTTGCGCAACTTTGAGCTTGTGTATGAGGCCAATAGTTGGCGACCAAGTATCAGTGTACAAGTAACTGCTAATGAGTAGATAGATATAGAAGGTGTAGTTTTCTAATAGTAAGGCAAGTTATCAATAGCTTGAAAAAATATAATAGGTATGTTACGATACGGATTTAAACAAACAGGAAATTATAAGCTTGGTAATCAGCATACATGATGATCTAAGAATCTAGGTAAGGTCGCTTGAAACTGGTTTGATATAAATTCTTAATAACAGCAATGTTGTTCCTATTATCATTAGGACTTAAAAGTTTTTTTGTTTAAAACTAATAAGAAATAACACGTAGATACACTAATTAAAATAAATTTGAATTGCTTTTGCATAAATAATGCTTGATAATCTAGGAAAAGTCGCTTTAAACTGGTTTAAAAACACTTAGATAGGCACCTAACAAATTTAAATACATTAGAATAACTCTTGTCTAAAAGATTTAGTACCTACTATCGCCCGATCACAGCTTCGCGGTTGAATTTTTTCTATTATGTTTGGAAATTTGACATTTTTCATTGATAAAAATCAATGCAAAAATCTGTTGTTTTTGGGGCCAAATATTTTAAATTCAGTTTTATTAGTAATCTTGATGTCGAACTTCTCGTACATTTACAAATTAGTTAGAAAGACTGCGGATATCAAAAATTACGGGAAAAAATTGTAGTTTTTTCGCAATTTTTGTGTTTAGGGTAGTATAGTTATAGAACACGTATACAATATGTATGTGTTTGCACCTACCTTCTTTTAACAAGTCCTTTCGGCAGTAGTATCACTCGCGCTCCAGCCAAATTGTACAGTCTATGTTGGTAGAATATTACTTTGTCGATTTTCTCATCCCATAGTGCTCTCTTCGCTATTTTCGTTCTCGTGTATGAAATTCTTAAATTGCACCCTGAAAATAAGGTCCAGGATTTATGGTAAAAGATTAGACACTTCTAATGTCAGAAAACGCCCTGCTAGTTTCCTAGGTTGGGGCAAGGGCGTGGTGACTTTAAGCATCACAGAAGCAGTCTGACATAAAGGTTCACTAATATTATCCTACGATTATAATTAATGGGAAGGTTTGTGGTTCAATCACGTAGCAACGGATGAACCGATTTAGATTAAACTTGGAACAGATATATCCTTCTAACTTCTAACAAATGCTTAATATCGACAACCCATACCGCATCGGCACATCACTAGCAAACAAACCGAAGTATTATTACCGCGCTAGTCTTTAACTTCACTAAGAGAGGCTAGACAAAGTAACTTTCAATAAATTCTGTTAGCGCTGACGCTAATCGAAAAGTCCAAAAATGTATGGAATTGACACAAGCTATCTAAATATGACGTTCTATCTTGTATGGGAGTCATCGTCCGAAGCAGTCGACTCGTAAGAAGGAATCGATAAATATTGACATTGTCTAGAACCACTGTTTTTCTACTCCATAATGTGGTCAGGTCATTGGCGCAAGACTCTAACAAAGAGTGTTTATAAGTGACAATGGAAATTAATCAATTCTTATCAATGTGATACAACAGATAAACAAATTACCTTCGAGTTTCATAAATGCTGTTGTTGTTTTGTTAATGTGATAAGTGTACGGATCGTAATCGGGAAACCTGTAGTGGTTTATCCATCCCTGAAAAAGAATAAGTTGGATCAGTAATAAGATAATCAAGCCGGGTTCAAACGGCTTGTTATATGTAATTTAAAATTAATTTCAAAATGATCCTTACGGCTACGGAATAAAGTAAATTTTTAGTATGAATTTTAGGGGCTTGTGGTATCGTTGAACTATATCGCATGCCTTCAAATATCAAACTCTAAAGTGACTTTAATCAGTAGCCGTAGCGATCTTAATTAAATAAATTTAAATATATTTTAGATGACGCATGCCGTTTGAACACGGCTTCACACTTTAATATTATAAATACGAAAGTAGCTTTGTCTCACAACAATTTGAGTTTAACACGTGTTTAAAACAGTGAAGAAAATCATCGTGAGGAAACCAGTAACTTATAACTTGAAACCTGTCACATATAAAATACTAAACAAATGTAGGCAATGCTTGGACGTGCCTCTGACTTGCCCTTAGACATCTTCAAGGATCTGAGATGTCTATCATGCATGAAGATAAAAATTATGTGCACTTCTTTTAGATAGCTTAAGCCCTAGGATATAGGCAACTTTTTATTTGGGTGCCGTGCAAGCGAAGCAGCGTGCAGCCGCTTGTGTTATGTAGTCATTTATTTTATCGTTATTCTGAGCTCACCTCATATTTTTTCAGAGGTCGATGCTCCTTCACAGATGGTATTGTATAGGCAGCTGGCATGGCGCTACTCCGTTTCAACTGGAAAAAGCTACCATCCTGGGGTTCCCAATGACTAAAGTAATTATCCAATAACCAATGCTTCAAATTACTAGCTAAACAAAAGGACCAAATGCCCAGTAAAAACCCATTCCAAACATTAGAATTTGGAAACAGGACATAGTTAACAATGAGGAAAACTGTTAGAAAATACATGGTAAAGTTTAGGAAATACTTTTTAGGCTCTGGGAATTTGCTCTTTTTTAAGTTAGTTTTGCTCGGAGGTAGGCCGAAGTTTGTTGGCGTAGGAGGGGGTGGAAGCTGGTTGGCCAGGCTTTCTGATTGCTTGGTGTTCTGATAGGCGGGTGGTAGATTGGTAACATCCCCAAAGCCATCCATTGTGTCTTCTAAGGCTTCAATGCCTGACTCAACGTCCAAAAGACTGTCTGTGAGATAGTCCCTCACATCAGCCATTTCACTGTGAACTGTTCAAAACAAATCACATTATAAAAAAAAAACTTTAGTTTGCTTACTTTAGAGGCTTTTTTCACTTACTTAAGTTCTTGTGTGTATCATCACTGGAATCTGAATGGTTTTTCTCAACTGGAAGACTTAGGTCACGCTCAGTGGCTTTGGCTGTGATTGGCTGTGTTAGTTCTGATAGATTTTGTAAACTACTTTCTAGTGAAGATACCTATTGAAGAAAAAAAAATGGACATTTACATATAAACTGTAACCAGCTTACTCTGTACATCCTATCCTGCTAATATTGAAATTTAATGCGAAAGTTTGTGAGGATGTTTGGATGTTTTGATTGTTTGTTGTTCAATCTCGCTGTAACGGCTCAACCAATTTTGTTGAAACTTGGAATATGTAGAGTTCTTTACCTAGAATAGATTATAGGCTACATTTTATGTAGGTACTACGCGAGCGAAGCCGCGGGCGGAAGCTAGTAATACATATAAGGTACCTATTATACTATGTTAGTTAGTTAGTGTTATGTTATGTTATTTGTTATGTTTCGTTCCATCCAAAGGTTGCCTGGAAACTATCGCTTTCAGCGTTAAGGCCGCCCATTGTTTTACCCTTTTGTATGCCATGTCTCTCAAACTTTTTCTCATGTGGTAATCACACATAAAGAGTTATCTATCTATCTATCTATTATTGGTAAACTTACTTAAAATAAAATGGAAATATTGATTTGAAATTCAGAAGATCTTATCAGTGATCTCATTATACAAATGGAATAATAAAATCTTTATGATTTTGCATTAGGAATAGATTTGCTGTAATCTTCAGATGAGAGTAATGAATATTCAAGTTAATAGTACCTGATTGTCTGTATCCCCAACACTTTGCTGGTCAATATCTTTAATAGCTGAATTCTCCTCAGAATCGGATATTGAATTATCTCGAGGTAATGTCTTTTTTTCATCCTTTGTTTCTGTATGACAATTAAACAATTGGGTAAATAAAAAAATAAGTGAAATAACATTGTAGGTACTTGCCACAAATATAGATTAAAAGAAGACTTACCTTCCCCTCTTGTCTTCATGTCCTCCACAGCCTGAGCAATTTTGAACTTGAAATCATGGAATATCTTCCACGTCTCATTGCTGCCTTCCTTTACTTCAGGGTTCACTTCCGGTGTACTCCTTTTGCCAAGTCGGTTCAAATACTCTTTCATAGGAGATGATGTTATCTCTTTTGGTGTACTTGAACGGCTGTCCTCTTTATCTTTGTCCGAGGGTTTAACATCTTCTGGCTTGTCTTTTTCAGTGGGTTTCTCAGAACGCATTGACTTAAAGTACTTATCAATGATTGAAGGTGTTCTGTCCCCTCTTTTAGGACTGGTATTCTCACTCTGGACAGAAGGGGGGTCACATTGAGGGGTCGGGGGGTCATCTTCACAGGCATTGAATAGCTCCTCTAATTCCTCATTGTTAGCATTATACCTGAAGGAGAGTGATGCACTTGGAGATTTCCCTGAAAGATATGCAAGTCAATAAATTGAAAATAATACATGTCTAGGTATAAGTAGTTGTAGTTTTGCAAATGTATACTTGTTTTCTGAATAAATAAATAAGTATGCCAAACATGTGAAGCTTAGGTCTTAATAAAATAATAGAAATAAAAAAACATAGAATTCTGGTTATGCACCTATGAATGGAAAACTTGGAAAATTGATATGTTTGAACTCAATAAAGGAAAACACATTGAGGAAACCAGTATGTTCTTGAACCAAATTCGAAAGGAGCCTCTATGAGGCACACCTCAATCCTTTCTCCAATGGTCAATGTCCTTTTCAGAGCCACCATACCTCAATTTGGTCACTGTTGTAAGGCGAAGGATGACTAAGAAAAAACCATTGATACAACAAGCAAGCAATAGAAATTAACTTAACAGTAGCATATCATTGAAAAAGAAATATGCCGCATATCCTTGTTCTAAATTAGGAAAAATTAGGGGTTATAGTAGATGTGGCTATTTTGTCTGATAGGGATTTCCCCTTTCCACTATTGAAAGTTGCCTACCGCTGTATTGTATGCCTTTGTTGTCAGAGCAACCGTATTGTAATGCTACCAATGGCCAATTAGTCACTGATTTATGGAAAGACGTAGTAGTGAGATATGATCACATAAATGTCGGCATAGCGGTCAAAACCAGCAAGTTACTATGCTCCTACGTATATCATAGGTTAAAATTATTGTGAAATAGCTTGATAGGTACCAAGATAGTTACATACCAGCACCGGAGATCTCCATCGTAATTTGTAACAAATAAATTAGCTACAAATCATTGTTGTCGATGAGCAAGGGAAACGTCTGTCGCTCACTGATTTATGCCGTTTAAATGTGTCCAAAGTCGCTCGAGTACATATTATTTCTTTATTTCAAATTCTGATTTTACCTTCACTTCACACGCGAACACAAAATCATCGCAAATTGCAAAATGAAAATAAAACTTGACTGACTTTGGTGAGAAACAAAATGACATTGACATAAAATTCTACGTTTGTTTGATTGACAATAAAAAAAATCCTTCGTTTAGTCCATAGATAACGGAGCCACCACAATCCAAAACGGAAACCACAATTTTTAAAATGTGATCCGGTCTGGCTATGGCCTGTAGGTCTTACTACTCCTCGCGTCGGACTCCTCATGACTGAGGGTGTCGTCATCTTCTTCCGTTAATAAAGAAGCGGCTCGTTAATCATCTCGCCAGCTGTTCCTATCTAACATTGTAGGAGCCTAGCTTATCTTATTGACCGTGGACATAAAAATATGCATGACAAGTATATGAAGTATGACATTGACAACAAAACAAAGTCACCCGGTTTCCAGTGCTGCCAGCTTAAACTAAAATAGCTAGAACTAGCCACTAACAAGCATAAGCATTTAAAGTTATAAATAATTGTTGACGGTCATATCTCATTTTTAAAACTTCCTAATTTAGAGGTCATGTTAATTAGAAGGTACCTTCAATTATACATTAAATAAAAAATCTATCTTATAATTATATACTCTACAAGGTGATTCATAACAATTTATACAATCCCGAAAGGGGGTTATTCTAGCAACAAAAAGAAAGAATATTAGCGGAAAAAAACATCAATTTTTTATTTTTTTCCCCCAAAATAGCTGATTTTCGCATAGAGTTTGTTCAAAGAAAAATTTCTTATTTTCAAAAGTCGTAGATCAAACTTTTTTGTCAATTGGGTGTAGAATAAACCTATTTCGAGCTAGCATACATATTATGAAGGTGAGTTTTTTTTTTAGTTCGTTATAGGTGCGTACTGCTCTTCAAATAGCCAAAATTATATACTAAAAACTAAATCTTACATCGTCGCAGACCATAAAACGGTCTTAGAAAAGGGTTCGTCCTTGAAACGCTCACCACTAAAATGATTTCGTTTTCCTTCGAGTCAAGCTGGCAGCACTGCCAGCCAGACCCCAGCCAGACAGACCGACGGACTGTCATTCATTTGATGATTTTATTTTGTATTTTCTTTCTGACAAGCAAGCAGGAACATTTGATCGAAGGGAATATCTTTTGTTGTTTTTCTAAAATTTTGCGATGTTAATGTTGTTTTTTCACGAATATGGGATGTAAACCAGTCCTCTTCGAGTAACAAACTTAGTGCACGGTGAAAATGATAGTGAAAATAACAGCATTATTGTTATTTTGCGCGTGTGGCCTCGGTTCTGTTGTCGACAAAGATGAAAAGGTGATAATGTGACTGCATTGATTGCGGCGCATTGATTTGTAGAAACCCATTTAATAAAATGTAAACACAAGTTGTATGTTACGAGGGATATGTTTGTTTTTATAGAAAAGTACGGAATTGGTGCGTGCTCTCGACGACCGGCCCCTGCTTTTTGCCACGTTAGGCGGCGGCATGGTTGCTCTAGAGCCTTTAGCGGGAAATATTATTTGGAAACTGAAGGATGGTGAGTAATTTTGCATTAGCTGACTTTATTTGGTAAAAGGTGCCTTAGTTTTCATGTGTCATTGCACCATAGAGCAACATGAACCCAGTTTATTTTTCATCATATGTTATATACTTTTACACTGTTATTCATAATCAATGACTAACTTTATCGGCTTGATAACTCTTTCCCTGTCCTTTTATAATAGTAAGAAAAAGAAAAGGTGGTTATAATTTTATTGAGCTGAATATGTTGTGGTTGAATAATTTATTCTCAAAAGAAATTCACACGTAGCTTCAAAATTTTTTAGTTTAAACTATGTAAACTCTTTTAACTAGTGAGTGATTATAAATGAGAGGGTTAAGCTTTCACCAATACCGCCCACCCAATAAGAATCCGCCTTCCCAAGTATATCTGAACAGGCTGTTAGTCAATGTTATTTCAATACCCAATAACAATAGTATTTATTATTGTTATCAGCCTGTGTTGTCCCATTGCTGGGCAAAGGCTGTTCCCTTCTTCCATTGGTCTTTGAGCAAATGTCGGCCATTTCGACTTTCAAGTCAGAGTCTAGCTTGTTGCATCATCTTTGCCTAGATCATTCATTGCCGTTTAAATGTTTGGGGCCTAATTTACATGCTCCGTAACTAGTATACTATCCCAAATATGCTTATTACATCAACTAGAAGATAAGCAAAATAAAAAAAAGTTAATTTTCCTGAACTTTTTCGAATCAGCTGTTTTTGTTCTTTTTATCACTAATGCTTTTATAACACCACCACCACTTTAAAAATGCGCGCTATACAAAGTGCTCATATTTATTCACCGCTTAGTCCTAGAGATTACTAAGTCTTTATCAATTAATTTAAGATCTACCAAGTTCAAATATTCAAAATATTATTATTTTTTCAAAAAGCTCTTATAGGCGCCTTATCCTGCCGAGTTATATTTATTTAAAAATAAGCTGTATCGTACTAAACTGTGTTTAGATATAATACTTCTGTACAAATCGTATGTTCAAAAAAGACCTTTAAAAAAAAAAAAAACACTAATGCTAATGACTAACTAATAATAACTTGAAGTTCGACATCAAGGTTCAACCTAAACAGCTGAATTTTGCCTGCATGTGCAAAGTGTTTTCAATAATAAGTGCCTTAATATGTCGTTTAACAAACTTTATTGCCTATTGAGCGTAGACTAAGCCTAATCTTAGAGCTTTGCTTTAGTTCTTAAATTTAATCTATCTGTTTGGGGATTAGTTTTGTGTTTTATTTATCACTTTATTATTAATATGTGATTGTGATGGGACTGTTAACAATTAATCTTTAATAGTAATTGCATAGAGATAACATAACATACTAGCCTCATTAATTAGGTACCTACTTGTTCTTCATTACACCTTTTCTTCCACCTAATCAGATTAAAGGATTTAGATATCTAGCTAGGTACATGCCTTATGAAAAAAGTTAAAAAAATATTAAAATTCTGAGTTATTCTAGCAGGGTAATTTAATGTTTTTCTAAATTGTAAAAAAGAAGTTTGCTGTCTTCTCTGAGATCAAAACATAAGCTTAAATTAAAGTAACTCTTATTTGAATGCAAATACTACATCTGTGTTAATTCTCTTTATAATTTTCAAAATTACCTTAATTTTATAACTTAAAAATCTCTGTCCTTACTAACGTACAAGAAAGCAACGGCTACATTTTATTAGCTCAAATTTGTTAAGTTAGGATAACACAACAACAGAATCAACACGATTATCTAGAAAAAATGGACCTAGAAGTCTGCAAACTCTCCGTATTATAATAACAGTTTTGTAATTGATATTGTTACTAAATTTTTCTATAGATAATGTGTCTCATTTCAATATCTAGATAGGGCCATGTTGGTCACATACTTAATTTTTTATCAGGATAATGTATTTTGACGGCTATAAAATTATATATTTCATTGCAATCATCTGGAATGCAATTACTAGACACATTCACTTTTTTTTACACTCAACAACATTGATGTTATCAGCACTGAATGACCTTTGATATTTATCTACCTCTTTTAAAATTGTGAATAAAAATTATGGTTATTGTAAAAATGAAACCATTTCAGTAGGTTATTATAACTATTCTGGCTCCTCTGTTTCATCATCATCTCCCTACCCTATCATCCATCCATCTTTTCTTTGGTCTACCTTTTCCCTTATATTTTTGCACATTCTGTCTCCTCTGTTTATCGTAGTATATTCTTTGTAGCATGCAAACAGTTTTATCTTACAAAAAATTATCAAAAGTTGATAACTAAAGCTAGGTAACTCAAGTTCTTCATCAGTATACCTACTTTACAACATTATTACAATTTATGAGAAGGAAAATATAAGTAACTAAATTGATTTCATTCATAAACACTTTTGTCCAATCATCATTTACTATCTGAACCGCCTCGGTTTCGCACGGAATTATTCAAAATATCCACAAATCTACTCAAAAAATTAATGATATAGGTTCATTTTGCAACACATTAGTCAAAACCCGAATTAAACCGTCGAACAGGTGCGTCGTGGAAAGTTGACTGTACCAAAAACCCAGATCCCGTATTCTGTTCTAGAACCGGCAGTCAAAGTCCCAGGGAATCAACACGAGAACCTAAAGCCGCAGTTCCTACCTGACCCCCGCCACGGCTTCCTTTACATGTATGGCCCTAGAGGCGACCAGCAGAGGCTGAAGAAGCTGCCATTTACGATCCCAGAGCTGGTTGCGAACGCCCCTTGTCGGTCTACTGATGGGATCCTGTATACGGGGAAGAAGAGTGACACGTGGTTCATGCTCGATCCACTTACTGGTTCACGGGAACATGTTTCAGGTACGGTAGTTTTCATGCTCCTATTTTTACCATCTGGAACATAGGAACCAAGGTATAACATACTAGCTGTTACCCGCGACTGCGTCCGCATTTATATGAAAGCCACACATAATTTTAACCTCTTACTCAATCACGTATTTCTTCATTTCATACCAAAAGCCGTTATGAATTTTCAGATCCACCTAACATGATGAATTATGAATTGGCCAACCTAACTTGAGGAATTATGAATTGCCCATACAAACTTTCAACTCCTATTTCACCCCTTCAAAATATTTTTTGAGACAAAAAATAGCTTATGTCCTTCCCCAGGATATGATCTATCTCCTTCCAAATTTCATTACGATCCGTTCAGCCGTTGAGTAGTGAAAAGGTAACAAACAAACAGAGTTACTTTCGCATTTATAATGTAATGGTGTGCCAATTATTGATTTTATGTTTAAATGGGTTTTTACATTGCCGATTACCATATCGCGCGCCCGTGTGGTGTATCACCGCTAAGTAACCCTCTCCTTGAACTTTTACGTACGAAACTGGAATAATTATGAAAATACCCAGCGTCTTCATGTGACAAGAAATCACACAAAAGTCCCAATACGATTCCGATATTTCACTTATCTATTTTTTTAAGGTTTCGATAGTAATAAGATATTCCAAAGCGATGATAAGACATGCGAGACGGACAAGAAAAGGGGGATCTACATAGCGCGAACTGAGTACAACATACTGATGCACGACTCCAAGAACTACAACCATAAGTGGAATGTAACATTCTTCGATTATACATCTCATGCTATGGGGAAGGAGTTATTGAACGATTATGGTAAGTCTATAAGTATTATACCTATTTGTACTAACACACACCCCGCTATTTAGCAGTTTTTTTTTATTTTATAAATAAATAAAATAAATATTCCGAACATATCACACACGGTCAACTGATCCCAAACTAGGCATAACCTGTACTATGGGTACCAGAGACTGATATACATAATTGATAATATTTAACACCCAGGCACAGAACAAACATCTGTATTCATCATACAAATGTTTGTCCTGTGCGGGAATAGAACCCGCAACCTCTAGCGCAGAAGGCAGAGTTACTACCAACTGAGCTCCGAGGCCAGTCAAAAAAAAAGCATGAAAGCATGCTTTTATTGAGCAATTGCTACTTGTGGCATGTTTTTGTTTTCGATCTGTTTTTTGTCTATCTTTTTTCATATTTTTATAAGCTTTTATATACCTGATTATTTGTCTTTTCTGAGCCTCACCTTGTTAGGTCGGCACCACTCTGAAGCTCTACATTTTGTGAAACGTGCATCGAAAATGATAGGCGCCAAGCCGTGTTTGTTGCCTGATTCTTCTGGACTTGTCGCGAGGAACAGGCGTGCCTTATTATGTCTGGACGTGCATGTGACTACCCTTTGACATTTCCATAAATCTCAGTACCTGGATATATGAGAGAATGTCTACTATGTCTGTGCTTGGGGACTACAGTCGTGGTTGAGCGCATTTTTTTTTAAATGTCAGTCTGCCTACTCTTTATTGCGCTTCATTATTGCTTATGGATATAAAGACTAAAGGAAGGCCAAAGAAAAGATGGATGGACTGTATTAAAGATGACATGCTTAAGAAAGAAGTGACGTGAAGTGAGAGATGACGGCTAACAGAAGAGAGTGGAAGAAGAAAACATGATGTGCCGACGCCACATAATGTGGGATAAGGGCAGGAACCTACTTCCTAGAAGAGTCTGCCTGCGCTTTTCAAAAATACGTTATTCAAAATGATGAATAATGAAAACCACATTGCTATTTCATTATCAACGAGTGTTCCGGCAATTAATTATAGGGCGTCAACGTCGATAGGTTCGTATCGATTAATGTGTAAAGCGATTACCTTGCCTAGTCGTTCGCAATAGATCCGCTAAGTAAGCAATGTTCAGAGCGGTCACCAATTCGATGGGTGACTTCTAGTAGCAGTTACAACTGAGCGCTTTAGTGCTTTGGAGTGCACGTTTAGATGTTGAATAGATAGATAGAAAATATTAATTTGACGCACACAATACAGCACAGACAGACATAAAAGCAAACGGATGAAACAACAGTAGGTAGCAATCACAAAAAATAAATAAATATTCTGGACATATCACACACGGTCAACTGATCTCAAACTAGGCATAGAGTGTACTATGGGTACCAGAGACTGATATACATAATAGATAAATATTTAAAACCCAGACACAGAACAAAACATCTGTGTTCATCACACAAATGTTTGTCCGGTGCGGGAATCGAACCCATGACCTCTAGCGCGGAAGGCAGAGTTACTACCAACAGAGCTATGAGGCCAGTCTATAAAAAGAGTACTTAGTAGGTAGGTAGGTTAACAGTAGGTAGTTTACAAGAAAGAATAGCAAGCGCTTAGCAGACTTTCATGTTGGTACCAGCTGTGATAGTGGACTTCTTGGGGCCAGCTAGCTAATCTATTTCATCATCATTTCAGCCGTTCGACGTCCACTGCTGAACATGGCCTCCCCCACACACAGAGCAAAAACCTTATCATGTGGGGGGATAACCCATACTCATCACGCTGGGCATGCGGGTTGGCGAGCGCAGTTAGAGCTATCGTTGTTAAAATGAGGGCTGCCCATCTCCTAGCTTTTTTCCCTTAGTCGCCTCTTACGACATCCGCGGATAGGTAGATATGGAGGGGCCTATTCTTCAGCCGGGGCGACCAGGGCCAAGCCGGGGCCACCACGGCTGATCTATTTAAATTGCATTTATGAATGCTTGTTGAAATAAAAAATATATTTTCAACAAAGACTAAGCTTTGCGATTTATCATCAACTTTGCGATTTTGTTTGGGCGGTGACTTAATTTGATAGTATCTAAAATTTATGGTTCAAATTCCTGTAAAATAATGCTGACACACTTGCATTTGCATGGCAATAGTTCACCTTATTAATAAATTATGAAGTCTCATGCGTATTATTAAGTCATTTAAGTATTATATCATCCTTGTAATTATTTCCCGTCAGTCAATAAATGCATAATTCATTTAATTATACCTGTAGGTAGGTCCTTATCTTCCTATGCGATATACCTAATAAATAACTAACGAACACCGCTCGCGCAGTAATGAGTTAAAATGTATGATAAGTCCTTCCTTAGGGTTAAAACTATTTCCACACCAAATTTCATCAACATTGGTTCACCCGTTAAGGTTTGAAAATGCAACAAACAGACAATAATAATAAGCTGGTAAATAATTATTAGTTTAAACGTTAAGCTGGCGTAGTTGGTTTTAGTTTCTAAAATGATTATATTCTTGTCACCAGGTATCATTCACTTCACCTCAACGTCCAACGGCCGTGTGATGTCCTTCGACCGTAAAACCGGCGATTTGGTTTGGTCTCACAATTTCGAAACGCCAGTTGTGGCCGCGTACTTGCTAGATAGAGACGGCCTGATATCTGTGCCATTCAACTCTATTGGGGATGACACCCTTGACCACATTATGGAGGATGCCACTACCCTCAGTAATGGGCAGGGGATCAAGAATTCTAATATTGAGTTGTAGTAAGTATTTTGCTATTATTTTTATCAGTTCCAGTTCCATAGCACAATGTTATCTATCCCACTAAAATGGAAAGCCGTGTATGCTATGCGGGTAGAAACGAATACATACATATACATGTTGCTATGAATTCGTCATCATAAGGGATGGTTACAAGCTTCGAAATCGGCTCGAATTTGTACATATAAAGCAATCAATTATTGATTAATTAACGACGGCCTCGGTGGCGTGTTGGGCGAGTGCCCAACTGAGACTCAAGAGGTGCGGGTTCAGTGCCCGTACCGGGAGAATGTTTGTATGATCTGCATTGTTCCGGGTCTGGTTTTTGTGGTGCGATGTACTCGTAGCTTCTGACAACCACGAAACAGGGAATCCTAGTGTGGTATCAGGGCTGTGCTTAGGAGTGTTGAGTAGTGCGTATTTATGCGACCAGGTTTTCGAATCGGAGGACTGCGATACTTTAACATCTTGCAAGTAAGAGGGAGCGATGTTGGAGTAAGGCGCCCGAGGCGGCCGACCTTTTACGGCCTGGACCCAAACAATCATTTGGGGGGATTTAGCCTCTCGCCACGCTGGGCATTGTGATAGAAAGAAAGAAAGAAAGAAAATTTGTTTATTTGACCCACAACGCAGGTAGGTACAGTAGGTAGGTGGGTACATAGAAAAATACTTTATAGGTAGGTAATACACAACGCAGTAAGAAAACATAAAAAAGTAGGTAGGTAGGTGTCTAAGTGGTAGGCTAAGTAGTATGCGTTGTGTGAGGCAAATGGGTCCCGTCTCAGCATAAAGCTGCACCGAACATAGTATTATGTACGGTGCGGCGCTGGTTTTCTGACGGGGCCTAGGCGACGCGACGTGACGAACATCAATAAACATAATATTTATAGTAGGTATATAATAAGGATAATTATAGTAGGTATGGATAGGTACTTATATAAAAAGAGAGTAAGTAGTAGTAGATAGATTTAGGTGAGTTATATATTACATAATAATTACAGATATAGTATTGCGGGCTATGTTGGTGGTACATGTGGTGGTGCTATACAACACGCAGTGCGTTTTGTAATTTAGCCGGACCGCGCCCGATACCCTTGGCAAGCATAGACCATGGAAGAAAGAAGCGAAGCGGTTCCATAGTCTATGAACAACACCGTATCTTTTGATTGGCCCATTGATTGTTATTGATTAGTTCAAGTATCTTCCTAGTCTGTGGATTAGTTAGATGGGGAACGCTGCTGCCCATCCCCTGCCTGTTACGACATCCACGGGTAGTAATGGCCTATTATCCTGCCGGGGCCACCGTAACATAGCATACTATTGGATTAATATACTACTTATTATTTATTTTTCAGCCCAACATTATATGTAGGCGAGCATAATCACGGATTGTACGCGCTATCATCCCTCGTAGATAAAAACACAATAACAATATCGACGGGCCACACGCATCCATTGCTTCTCGAAGGCCCAACAGAAACCACTACCGAAGAAAACAAATATGAGCCCTTCAAAAACGTCCACTACAAACTAAACGATCTAAACCTACACGTTTCCGCGCCTTATCTACTACTAGGCCACTATAAAGTGCCAGAGCTTACTACGTCATGGATGCCGAAGCTACCCAACACTAATTTTATAAATCGAGAGTCGCAAAGCAACATCAAACTCATCAACGGGCAAGTCCATACAGGAACAGAAAATGACGTTGAGAACGAAACCAATCTGAAGTCCAACTCTATTTCGGTGTCAGTACAAACCGAATATTTGTTCGAAGGGCTCAGTATAAGGCCGGATTTGTGGTACAAAAACGTACATACGTGGTTCCACCAGCAAGAGAATCAAGTATTGAAAGTTGCGCTGATAATATTGGTTGGATTAGTAATCAGCATGTTTTGGTATTTGAGGTATCAAGTAAGTAATTGGAATTCGTTCAATCTTTTTAATCAGAGACTTGCTATTTTAAAACATCGGAAACGTTAGCTTTTCTCAAACTCTAAAATAAGAGATCAAAAAATTTGTGATTTTCATTCCGAAATGGTTAAAGATCTGGTTTGAAAAAAACTACCGATCGGAAATCTTTCCAAATTTTTTAAAATAGCCATGCAGGTCGCTAATTATGGGCTTTCATACAAAAGCTTAAAGTCGCGTTATGGAGAGAGCTATGCTCGGAGTTTCACTGCGTGATAAAATCCGAAATGAGGAAATCCGTAGAACCAAGGTCACCGACATTGGTCTCAGAATTAGCAAGTTGAAGTGGCAGTGGGCAGGCCATATAGCTCGCAGAACCTACAATAAAGATTTTTCAATGACGACCACGAACCGGGTGACACGATGTTGGAAGGCCACCACCCGATGGATAAATCTATTCGGATCGGAGGTCGGGGAACCACCCACTAGGCCAACATGGCACAGGTTCCATACATAACGCTTTTGCAAAGAACTTTTTCCTTACTCATCGTAAAGAATTGTCGCATATCGCATTGGTACAAGCATGCTTGTGTACACGTGAGTGGCCGGCTGGGTAAACAAATACCTTATTAGCCTTCGATGGATTTTTATCTCGGTTATTACAGAACAAAGCATAAACAGCCTTGCTATTCAAGTGATAAAGTTCGTTTTCATTTGGATCCAATTGTAGGGCAATTCATTTGTTTGAAATCCATCGTGTTGTTGTAGTAGCAATTTCTCTCGCTTGTTTTCATTGATTTTCGCGTGACATGCCTGCGATTGCGCTTATTACGTAGGTAAATAAAGATGGAATTCCCTTTGTTATTCCAAGGTTAACCGTTAACCCGTAATATTTCTGTCTGGTATAAAAATATGTAGATTTTGATCATCCCAGTTTCGCTACAGACTGAGTGACATTCCATAAAAAGGAAAATGAGATTCGTCAATTCGGTGATAGACAAATTGAATGAAAAAGCATTTATTTATTAACTAGCTTCCGCCCACGGCTTCGCTCGCATGGTACCCGGGTTTAAAGTAGCCTATCCGGCTGTTCAATTATAACCAAGAAGAACTTAGGATTTATTAAACATAAATACATAATAATATAATGCTTTAATAATATAATACTTTATTGAGGACACAATGTAAGACATGTACTTATACATAATAAAAACACTAAAACAATTTGTCCTACAATCGGCGGTCTTATCGCAAGCAGCGATTTCTTCTAAAACTGCGCTAGGGTACAGGCAGAGAAAATGTAGGAAAATTTGAGTTAGAAATTACTTTTGATTTGATGACTCATCATGAAGACCGCGCGAGCGGAGCCGTGGGCGGAAGTTATTGTTATCATCATCATCATCATACCATCTGAGTCGATTTTCTTTCATAGTATTCCCTTAGTATAGGTTATTATCACTATAACAATAAAATATTTATCATCATCATCAGCCCGAAAAGGACCACGACTGGTTATAGACATCCCCCAAAGAGTGCCACGACGAACGGTCTTGAGCCATTTCCATCCACCGACTTCCCGCAACCTTCACAAGGTCACATGTCTGTCTGTGTGGTGGTCGAGTTAGTGATATACAAGGTGATTCATAATATGTATTCCATCCCAAAAGGGGCTTATTCTACAACCAATTGGCAATAAAGTTTGTTCTACGACTTTTGAAAATTCGACATTTTTCATTGAAAAAACTCTATGCGAAAATCAGCTGTTTTGGGGTGCAATCAGGTCAAACTCAATGAATCAGCTGTTTTAGGTAGCAATTTTGATTCCAAACTTCTTGTACGTTTAGTTCTTAGTTCTAAAGATGATAAACACATATTTTTAGAATGTTTGTAAAAAAAAAATTAAAAAATGAAAATGAAAATATTGATGTTTTTTTTCGCAAATATTATTTCTTTTATAATATTTGGTATACTTGTTATGAATCACCTTGTAGTGGTACTAGTAGTTATAGACTGTCTACTCATATGAATAGTTCTAAAAAAGATGTCATTTATGGGCATTTATTATCTTCCAGGCTCGCGAATTCCAACAGCTATCTCAAGGCGGGTCTCGAACTTCAAACGCGTCGACGTCATCGCACGGCGAAGTCACCGGCCAACTGATGGAAATTGGCGATGGGGAGGTCAAGATTGGCAGGATCAGCTTCTTTACTGACAAGGTGCTTGGCAAGGGGTGCGAAGGAACCTTTGTTTACAAGTAAGTTGAATTTAAAGTCGACCTATTTTATCAAAAAGTAAGGAATTTTTGTTTACACGTTGACCAAGTTTAAACAAAAATGTTGTTTACAAATAAGTAACAGTATTTTTGTAATTTGTATATGTAAATGTTATTTACTATTAACCATATTTGTTTAGGTACACGAACCTCCCTCTATAATCACTTCTCTCTAGCCTCAAAGGTTTGCTGGAAGAAAACTCTTTTTAGGGTTAAGCTCGCCTTTGTTTATTTATTGCTGTAATCTGTGTTTTCTTGTGTACAATAAAGAATAAAGAAGAATAAAGAATAAGTAGAGATTACAAGTCAGCCAATTCTATAAAAAAAGTAAAGGATTTTTTGTTTACTTCGACCAAATGTTAGGCGTGGAGTGTGAATGAACCTTTGCTCACAATTAAATTTAATTGACAAGTTGAACGTTTGTTTACAAGTAAGTTGAGTTTACAAGTCGACCAATTTTATCAAGGTATTTTAGTTTACATATCGAATAAGTGCTAGGCATGGGGTGTGAACCTTTTGTTTACAAGGACATCGATCAGGTAAGTTTTGATTGAAATGTAAAGTTCCTTTACAATCTTTTCCTTCGAAATTGGATTGAAGTCAACAAAGTACCAGCAATGGGAAATGAATTTGAACCTGGTAGTGACGAAAGTTGGTGTGCGCACTATTACTCTCAAACGATGAAGAAAGTCCCAAAATATTTTTTTTTAATATGTGTAGCTTTATGCCACACTGGCTCTTTTACCATCAGTCACAAGGCCGCATTCAAGGCTATCGCACCTCATCGGAATACACGTTATTGTATTTTTTTCAGAGGTGTGTTCGATAAACGCGACGTGGCTGTGAAGCGTCTACTACCCGAATGTTTCACCTTCGCTGACCGCGAGGTGGCGCTGCTGCGCGAGTCCGATGCGCACGCGCACGTTGTACGGTACTATTGCACGGAGCGGGATAAACAGTTCAGGTAAACCATTATAGGTCATATTCAAATTCAAAAGGTATTTATTTTAATGAAATCACTAGGGTCACTTTGAGCTACGCCTGTTCATCGCGTTCCTTCCTAGAATAAGGCAAACCAACCCTTTTTTCTTGATTTATTTGTCTTCTGTACTAAAACTTACACCAATCACAGGCCTCATAGCTCAATTGGTAGTAACTCTGCCTTTTGCGCTAGAGGTCGCGGGTCCAGTGCGGACTGGACAAACATTTGTGTGATGAACACAGATGTTAGTTCTGTGTCTGGGTGTTAAATATATATCTATTATTATGTATATCCGTCTCTGGTACCCATAGTACAGGCTATGCCTAGTTTGGGATCAGTTGACCGTGTGTGATATGTCCGGAATATTCATTTATTTATTTATAATGATTTCAGGTACATCGCCTTAGAGCTATGCTCAGCTACGTTACAGGACTATGTAGAAAAGAAACTGGACTTTGAATGCAAGATTGACGCGGTCGAAGTATTGAGGCAGGCCACTATGGGGCTGTCGCATTTACACTCGATGGATATTGGTGAGTCTGTTATCTTAACTAATATTATAAATGCGAGCGTGTTTGTTTGTTGGTTGGTTTGTCCTTGTTTGTCGGAGCAACGGCATACGGAGCCACAGATCGGTTCTGGGTACTCTCGACCTGGCCTTTTTCCAATACGTGAATGATTTGGTTAATAAATGTACGCCGAGGTCTTTCCCTTCCAACGGTCCCATTCACACTCGCCTTATAGGCCTGTTTCATCAAACTTCCATCGTTCATCCTCTCTACATGACCAAACCATCTAAGCATACAGTTATCAATGCTCATCACTACGTCTTCACCACTCTCCTATTACGCTTATCACACTATTCCTCACTCTATCTTTCAAAGTTTATGTATATACACTAGGCATCAAGACTTGCGGAGTTGTCAGCTCCGGAATCGGATAAACAACATGCTGGTATTGCCTCTGTGCATGAAGTCAATGCAAAAAAATGCAAATTTCAATTAAAAATCTGACAACTAATATGTTCCAAATTCGAATTCACAACTGGCTTGTCGATAAATGCTTTTACACCATAGGAGATTTTTTTTTAAATAGGTGCCTAAAATATTAGTATTGACATTATCGATTAATTTAATAATAAGTTTATCCTCGTTTTGACTTTATTTTTTGTATTTTTAAATTTTATCTTACATTGAATTTTGTAATTGTATAATACTTTAAACTAGGCACTAATTGATTCGTGATTAAAATTGATGATATTTTTTTAAACTTATCTAATTAAAATTAATTTTTCGATATACTTTATACCTAGCTATATTATATAAATATAAGTGAGTGTCACGCCCGACTTAAAAAGGTACTTTTATATTTGCATGCTCATGAAGCAAAAGTGTGAGGACTCTAAACCTAACCTAAGAACATTGTTTACTCTGCACATAATCTACCATACTTTGCAAATAAAACATTTCATTTCAAAAAAAAATTAAAAAAATTGACTCCACATCGCAAAGCTCTTATTTTGCACTGCATTTATCCTACTCGGATGATTTTTTGCCATGCCCAACTTTCGCATTTATAATATTATTTTTATTTCCAGTGCACCGAGACGTAAAACCCCACAACGTACTCCTCTCAATGCCAACGGGCGCAGGCGAGGTGCGAGCCATGATATCTGACTTCGGTCTCTCTAAGAAGCTGAATATCGGCCGAGTGAGCTTCTCCCGGCGCTCCGGTGTCACCGGCACCGATGGATGGATCGCGCCAGAGATGATCAACGGAGAACGGACGGTACTGACATATAATCATCTTTCTGCCCTTATCCCACATCATGTGCGGTCGGCACAACATGTATTCTTCTTCCATTTCCCTCTATCAGTCGTCATCTCAGCACTCACTCCTTTCTTAACCATATCCACTTTCACACAGTCCATCCATCTTTTACTTACTTCAACTTTTACTTAGGTACATCTTTCACTTACGGTACTTACATACTCATCAATTTTAAAATGCAGGATTACTGTAATTATGGTTCTATACAATACAATCATAAGGATCACTTTCGAAACTCTTACGTCTTCGAAACTTTTTCAACCAAATTCGATGTGAAATGTTGTAAACAAACCGCCGCCATACTTAACCGACAATGGCCTCATAGCTCAGTTGGTAGTAACTCTGCCTACTGCGCTAGAGGTCGCGGGTTCGATTCCCGCACTGGACAAACATTTGTGTGATAAACAGAGAAGTTTGTTCTGTGCCTGGGTGTTAAATATTTACCTATTATGTTTATCAGTCTCTGGTACCCATAGTACAGGCTATGCCTAGTTTGGGATAAGTTGACCGTGTGTGCTATGTCCGAAAAAATAATAATAATAATGCTCTTTTTTGTTATTTTAAGAACATAATTTTCATTTTTTTAGATTTGTATTTAAGTCTTCAGTGTAAATGAATATCAACTATCTTAACTATGTTCCATTGTTCATTTGCTTACAGACAACATCCGTGGACATCTTTTCTCTCGGCTGCGTGTTTTATTACGTGCTCTCTAAGGGGAAACATCCGTTCGGAGACGTTCTACGACGTCAGGCCAACATACTCACAGAAGAATATAATTTGGAGCAACTCGAGTGAGTATTTATGCTCATTTATTGGTGCTGTGTTTATGGTTTATGTTATTTCAATAATCTGATATCTTGGACGTCTACAACCCGATAGATCTAAGACTTTATAACCTTTGGATGGCTTATGGTTCATTGATAATGATCAATTGAGAGATGTCATTCTTGATCACTCTCCTACATAAGCTATGGCCGAAAAAGTCTGGCATTTTTGATCACCATACATTTCTATGGACAGAAGTTACAATTGGTTATTTGTTTTTAAAAGTTTTAACCCAACTATGATTATAATCGCCCAAAAATAATGAAAACGGAATCGAAATCCGTGGTCTTCACTTCCGGCTGAAACTTTTTGGATTGCGCTTCGAGCCACTCCATGAGTGCCTACCCGTATCTATTTTAAGGATAAAATTTCATATATATTTAATTTTAAAGATTATCAAAATCAGAACTTTTTTGTCGATATAATAATGTCCCTTTGATAGTATACTAGATACGGAACACGTCTTTTGCATAAAAAATACAAATTTTAATTTAATTTGTTCATTTTTACAGCATAGTCCTGCCAGAAGACGAGGTCCTCATAACCAAGATGCTGATCCGAGCGATGATATCGGCGCGGCCACACGCGCGGCCGCCCTGCGACACCGTCCTCAAGTACCCCATGTTTTGGGGCAAGCAGTCTATACTCAACTATTTGCAGGTAAGCTGGAGCTCCAACGGGCCAATGACCAACTCAAACTTTCGCGATCAGTATACATGACCTATTGAAAACAAACGGGTGGACAAACAAGCGAGGGTAGTTTCCTTTACTGCCTCCGTTTCTCGGCGGTAGCTCCAAATCTCCAGTCTGCCCGCGACCACGATTGTTGCAACACAGTCGAAACGTCGGAAAAATATAAAATAAGGTACCTACGCGATAAACACCCGTTTGTTTTCAATAAGTAATGACCAACTCATAACGGCCTGCAAGGTCTTCCATGGCATGATAGATGACTCGGACCTGTGGTGTAATTGTGTTAGAGTAATGGTAATGAAGTTCGTAACTTTGACGGTAATTTTAACAATCTTAGCAACATTCCAAACTTGACAAGGGAAAACTTAAGATCTAAGCTTCCTTTTCATGTTTGAAATTGAGTTAGATGTCGCTAAAATTGATAAAATCGTCCTCATAACTGCGAATTTCATTACTATATGTATTTCGCTTAGTAATAGTACTCCAGAGTTGTGAGTTATGTCGATTGTTTGTTCAGTTCAATTATTGTTGGGGCTGGAAAAAATAAATTGTTTTTCTCGCACTGCGGCTCGTGCCTCGTCACCCATCCCGCGCTTAACGCTCTCCTGAACATTTGTGACTTGTTTGTGGATGGATGGGCGAACATTTTGACGGAATGCTTGAGTTTCTGCGAGCTTGATATATGACTGCGTTTATAGTCTGGATTTATTGTACCTACTTTGGTATTTTTATTATAATATTCCTTTTTATGGGCTATCCAGAAATGGATAGCCCCTAAATAGAAAAAAAAACTCAAAAAAAATACTTACACTATAGGGAAATACGGCTAATAATAAATAAATAATAAATTCCTTTTTAGTGCAACATCTTCAATTTGTGTTACGTTGTTTACGATTACGAAAATATCGTGTTCTGAATATTGATTTTTCTTTTTTCAGGATGTAAGCGATCAAGTTGAAAGCTGCACCGTACCAGACACGGAACACCCGCTGGAAAAAGGCGCGCGACCTGTCATAAAAGGCGACTGGCGCGCGCACGTGTGCTCAAAAGTCGCGGGCGACTTGCGGACGCGACGGACGTATAGAGGTGACCGGGTCACGCATCTACTCAGGGCCATAAGGAACAAGAAACACCACTTCAGAGAACTAGAATCAGACGTACGAGAGAGCCTTGGGAAGCTACCAGATGGCTTCGTTACCTATTGGCTAAGGCGATTCCCGTTGCTGCTACCGCACGTCTGGCTACAAATGCAGCAGTACAGACAAGAGGACATCCTGCAAGTTTACTACCCACACTCGTTCACCTTCAGCAGAGAAGACGTTCCAGAACTCAACGACGACAATAACTACGAACAGGAGCTACCTTCGGAAATGTGTGATCCGGAGAAAAATGAACTGTTCGTTAAAAGCAGGGTTTTCAACGACGAAAACAATCAAGAGTTACGAAACAGAAAGGAAGGGTCGCCGCGAAAGTTCAACTATTGGAGAACGGAGGGGTCCGATTATAGAATAAGGCAGGATGACGTCAGAATGAGAGATCGGCATTATAAGAAGAAGGAGAGGAAACGGGAAGAGATTCCGGTCTGGACGTTGCCCCCGCAGTGAAGAGCACAAAGCCTAAGCGCTAGTGTCGTGATCACATCCAACTTAATATAGAATAGTTGCACTTGCGAAGTGCTGCAGCATAGACCTACATATGTAGCTCAAATTTATTTATTATGCTACTACTACTTGAACCCATTTCAGTCGTGAAATTGAGCAGCATCACTTAGAATTTTTATTTTCTGACCATGACCACTGGTGCACGACCGGGATTCAAACCCACGGTACGGAACTCTCAGGGCGCGAGTTCTCGCACTTGACCGTATTTATTTCTAATGAGTTGTAATGCGTATAAGAAATTTTATTGATAACGATCGATGGCATTTGGAAACTGGTTTCCAATTGACATTCAAACATAACTACTTACTAGACTCGTTTTGTTACTTAGTTCCCGATAAAGATAATGCACAAGTTTTTAATATATTAAAGTGAATTTATCGTTAGATATAAGTTAATTATATTGACATTAAGTGTAAGTATGAGCTATGAAATAGTATTGTAATCTTAATAGATCTCTAGAAAATACCAGTGACATTAGGTTAATTGCCTATTACTTTTATAAAATAGCATTTTCTTCAGTTTGGGACCAATAAAAACATTGAAGTGAAGGTGAACAAAATTATGAGGCATTATTAACTGGCTTGAGTTCGTGCAAGCCCCAACCATGAATGTACTTATTACTCTTGTTTTTTTTTTAATTTGGAACTCTATATGATTGCAATGGAATGATTTTTGATCGTGATTCGTAACAAATATGTATGCTATCCCGAAAGCGGCTTATTCTATGAACAAATAGAAAAATATATATATGAAATACTACCTCTATAAATATAAGAGGAACACGGCTTTTTGGGCGTGATTGAACCACAAACATCCACACAAACTTTTGCATTTATAGGATTGGACGTAGAATAAGCCCCGTTCGGGATAGCTTAAATTATGAATTACCTTGTATAATGGGCAATAATAGAATATTATAGAATGTTTTGGGTTCATAGATGGATGATATAATTTATTCTCTGCACAATCTTAGGCACACCATTGGTTTTGTTAAGGTAAACTGTCGTCGGTGCTATGTGCATTTATTTATTGTTCAGATAATGCAAGAAAATGCATGTATTTTAGTTTATCATAAATCATTATTTATAGCAAAGTATGTAGGTAATTTGTTCCTGTTTTGTAAATAAATAGTTTATTTATAAAGTCGTCAAACAATGAAACTTACATAAAGAATGAAATTATCAATAGAATAAGAACACATCTTTGAATTTTTTATCAAGTGATATTTTAAAATTGATGTACAGAAGTATTACAATGTTCGATAAAAAGGAAGGTAAGAGCTCAAATTGTTTGTACATTTATATTGTAAATGATGATTTCATAAAATAAAAGTTAAATCAATTTTATATACATTTTTTATTTGATTCAGGTCATAATTATTGTCAAAACCAGAAAAACAAATCAGGTATCAAATAATGGCGATTACAAGATAGTACAAAAATAAAAAAATATAAGTTAAGGCAAGCATTCAGTCTTATAAATATTTGTATAAAGTAAAACATAACATTAAACAAAATTAACCAACATGGCACAGTAAATACGTTTGTGTAGCTGAAACAAACCCTTCTGTAAATATTTGTGACCAACTTCAAAAAAGGAGGAGGTTCTCAATTCAGCGAACAATTAGTAATTTTTTAAGTATGTTAATCGATATCTCGTCAATTGTCAACCGATTTTGATGTTTCCTTCGCTGGTCTACAGAGAATCTCAAGGTGGTCCCCTGTAATTTTTTTACTGAGGGATTTGTACTTATCCCGTAAAACCCAAAAAACGTCTTTTGGAATCAGTACTTGTTGAGAACTTTTTTATGGATGAATTTGGATCATGAACCATGGATTTTATTAAACTCATCCGGTGGCCAGTGTCATCCCGGTTGATGATGATCCCAAGGAGTTTTACCCCAAAGATTTCGGAGGTCCTCTTTGCTCCTACCCAAGGAGCCTCCTTTGAAACTACATCCTCAAACATGAAGTCAGTTTTTTTTAGTTTGTAAAACATAATTATTACCTATTTACTACATTAATATAGTACATCTATTTGATAATAAAATAAACAATACCATACAACTAATATTTGTTCCATATAATAAATAACAATTGTGACATCAAAACATTGGACATTGGAATGCATTTTATAGTTGAGTTGATACATAATAATATTATGTAGATTATTTCATTAATATACTTTTTCAAGATATTACCTTGCTTGAAACGGCAGTTACAAAAATAAAGAGTACCTACTTAGCTTATGAGTACATACAATTACAAATAAAACTATTTAATAATGTCCCACTTAATTAAAGACTGTTGGCATACTTTTCTATCAAATCAATGATGGTCAAATGGACTTTGTTTTTGGCAAGTCCTAGAGCTGTTTCCTCTGAACCATTAAGCATTGTAATATCAGGTTTATAGCTGATAAGTATTTTAATGGCACCAATGTTGCCCATGTCACTGGCGTCATGCAAGGGTGTGTTACCTGCTGAATCAATTGCGTTAATATTGGCGCCATTGTCTAGTAATACCCTCAGAACTAAAATTTTGTTGTTCAAGGCCGCTAAGTGTAAAGGCGTCTGGCCTTTCTTATTGGCACTGTTTACACTAGCTTTGTTACAAACCAATATATTGCACAGTTCATCTAGTCCGTATCGTGCAGCGTAATGCAATGCAGTAAAACCATTGGTGTCAGCAAAGTTCACATCAAAATCTGAAAAGTGTGATTTCATTTTCTTTTTGCATAATTCACATTCACAAAGTGGATGGCATCCTGTATTATTAACTTTGCCACTTGAATCTAAATATGCTGCATAGTCAATTTTCATGTAGAAACAAGCAAGTTTTACATCACCATAGGAAATGGCTTTGAGAATTCTATCAATCAATTTCAAGTTTTCAACTGTCTTTGATGCACTGTTTATATCATGTTTCATGATGCTCTGTAACTTAATAGATACAGGGTTTTCAGGTTTACAATTCAAAGCTCTAACATTTGTATTGGTAATGTGAATGTATTCATACAGATTTGGTGTGCAAGATTTCAAAACTTGCAATATTCTCAAATTATGAGCATTGTCAAAAGCAGTTTGGTTTTGTTGATTCTGCAAAGAGGGCTCTGCTCCATTTTCTATCAAGAGCTTGGCTATGCCTTCATAGCCCCACTTTGAAGCTAAATGCAATGGTGTGTTTCCACTCTCATTAACACAATTTATTTTTATCTTCCATCTGCTATGCTCTGCAAAGTATATCAGGGCTTTTACACAGTTCAAATGGCCATTGTTGACAGACATATGCAGTGGCGTATTCTTATCTATGTTTACTTGATTTATATTAGCACCTGAATGCAGTAGTAATAATAATGCATTTTGATGTCCTCTTGAAGCTGCATAGTGCAATGGTGTGCATTCATTAAGGTCTGTCGCATTAATTTCAGCACCCATTTCTATGAGAGATTCCACAGTATTTGATTTCCCATGGATGCATGCTACATGCAATGCTGTGAGCCCATGGCTGTCTCTTGATGACACTGTAGGGGATGTTTTGAGTAGATTCTTTGATATTTTTGAGCAACACTTTTTACAATTGCATAGAGGGTGGCAAAGCTTTTGATACATTTCCAAACCCTCTTCTTCATCATTTGAGGAATCATTATCCACAGTCATCTTGAGAATGTTATCATTTTGAATGGTTTGGATTTGCTTTTGATTTTTTTGCAGAATTGCTTGCACTTGTTCACTGTGATTCGCTTTTATTAGATCGAAGATGTATTCTAATGTTTCTTCTCTGCCACTAGTGTCTGACGTTGAAACAGACTCAGTCAGACTGCTTTTTCTCTGTCTTCCGCTCAAATTGTCCTCAGTGAGGTGGCTTTCATAGTAGTAAGATTCAGGATCAGGTGGTCCGGCCAGAGCTCCGGACTGAATATGCTCTACTACAGCTTCTAAAGTTGTAATCAGAAATGAACTTTCATCTCCATTCCCTTTACCAATGCCACTGAATCTAAACTCTTTCATGTAAGTGAGCTGACTGTACCAGTTTGGCAAACCAGATTTTATGACTAGAAATACAAAAACTGGCAGCAAGTCATCGGCAGTCAGAAAAACAACATTGTCAAACTCATCCTTCTTGTTGATGGCATTCAATGCCTGTTTGATACAGAGTACTTTCTCTAAAACCGTGTCGAATGTATCAATCTTTGAAAGTATTTGTTTTGCTTTGGGCACTGCATGATAAAGGTCCTTTTTGATTTCCAGATCTCTCAGTTGAATGTCGCACATATTTCTTATTTTTTTATTGAGATGAGCGTCTTCATAGGCACATGAGGTGCAAATTGGTTTGAATAAATAATTGAACAAGAGGTGCTGCATATAACTTTCAACAGCTATCTTCACATTCTCCAGGATCTGCTTACAAGATTTTGATTTGTCTCTCAATCTCCTATTTTGGAGTGCAATTTGGAGGCAATGAGTGTAGAGTTCACTAACTGTGTCACGTAGAGATCCAATAGCTAATGGCAAGGTTGGGTGCTTCTTTACAAACAATTGAACTGAATGCTCAATTTGGTCTAACACCTGCCTTCCAGCTGCTTGCGTCCAGAGTAGATCTATGCAGTCATTTATAGAGGAAAGATATTCTTTGGAGATGGCATTGTCATCTGCAGTAGCAGAAAGTTCCAAGGGAGTTTCTATGCACCATACCTTGTACTTGATAAAATCTTCAGTATAAAATGTCTCCTCAAACAGTATGTGGCTTTGGAGAGGTAGCCCTTTAGCGACTTCAAGTGTGATCACTTTATTTGTGATGGTCACTTGTTTTTCGGTCAGAGTGCTGTAGTGGGTTTCTGGCAATTCGTCGCTTGGCACCAAAATGTGGGCGCAGAAATCCTCCACGGTGAAAACTCGCGTATTTAAACTGCCAATGCGAGGTACACAAATTACCCAAGATTGTGTTATACAATGTTGAAATAAATTTGAATATTCATGTTTTAGTTCAACAAAAAATGGATTTTCCGAAATTATCTCGTCGTATGACCCGTCCATTGCTGTAATCAAGAAATCAGGATGACCATTCACAAGATTTCAGATTGTACACTAGATAAATTTCGAAAAATAAGTAATGTTAACTTACCGGGCAATAAGTTTCAACTTTTAATTAGGTAGTTGCACATCACATCACAGGCGGCCTCGCCTCGAATACTGTATTTTATTCTGCTCGGATTGCTCGCCTCGTTCGATATTTTTGGTAATTATTCTAAGTTTTTTGCTTTTTTGGGCAGGCACGCGTCGATCGATCCATGAAGGACTTTTGCACGACTTTTGTTTGTTTGATTGACAGTTGACTTTTATTTTGTTCGACTTTTCCTCTCTGATTTTGGCTTGGCTGACATTGACATAATGGGGAAGATAACATTGACATCAGTGGTTTTATTCTCTTTGTTGGCTATTCGAATGACCGATAGTATAATCGAGCACGCGCCGGCCGTAAGCCCCTCGTCCACGGCGCGACTCAAAAGGAACGCGACTGAAACTGTAGTCACTTATGAGTAGCCTGACTGCGATAGCACTAGTATTTCAATGCGCGTCCGTCCACGACGCTACTCAAAAGGAACGCGTTTGTAACTACATAGTCTTCTGGCGACTCGACATGCTGGTCGCCAGGCGACTGGTTTCGAGAAACTGTTGAAAAATGAACGAATAAAAAGTAATTATATGTGATTCTGACGTCTATGTGACTGGAGAAGTAATAATTACATGTCATCGCTCGAATTATCACTAGTCATGTTAATTATTTTCGTTTTCAAAACTTTGTTTACATAAAATCGTGTACTGAGTGACTGAGTTTCAGGAAATTCCAATAGCGTCGTGGAAGAGTCAGGGTTTCCAATCAGTCTACAACTCTAGTTTCTAATGAGTTCCGTCACTTTTGCGTATCGTCATGGACGAAGGGGCTAACGGTTCACTCAACCGCTTTTGTTGAAATTTGGAACAGATAGAGTTCTTTGCCTAGAATAGCATTTAGGCTACTTTTTATGTAGGTACCACGCAAGCGAAGCCGCTGTCTGTCTACCTACCTCGTAGACATAGTATATCATATACTCTGTCTACGGACCTTCATAGTCGGACTGAAGCGTAGACACGTTACGACAGAGTACTGTCTACTGCGGCGCCCCGCCGGCCGGCGCCCGGCGCGGGGCGCGTGTCTACAGACTGATGGAAGTACAACCGGGGCGTGGCACAGGTCCCAACCAATGAGGAATGATATTTTATGCCACACTGTAGAGGTGGGTAACTCACGCAAAAATCCTGAGCTGGAAATCAGCTCGCAGCTCACGCAAGAGCGTTGTTTTCAACCAGACGATTCGCAGGTCAACAGCTCAAAACAGCTCAAACTTTATTTGCCGTTCAAGTAGATCTATGAATGAATTCAGATGAATCAGGTAAAGTGAAGCAAACAATGTTATGGGTACTAGCAATCAGTTCATCAAACGGGTTGCTTTTTTAATATGGACTTTATGGCGTTCAAAATAAAACACAGATTGTTGTATGAAATCGGTTCGAATCAGCAACCCTTGTGAGCCGTTGAAACCGCTTGGGAGCGGTGTGAGCCATTTACCAGCGGAGTATAGTATTATGTTATCTGTGCTCGAGTTACCCACCTCAACCACACACTGCGCACTGGCAAGAGTGGCAAGACTGTGGACAGCACATTCTGGGAATACCCTTTTCGTTTCTCGAAACTGCCCTTGATGTTGTATTTTCAGCTTTATCTCAACGAGTTAAAGTTAGTTATTGCAAGTAAAAGATTATTGCAGATATTTATATCGCCAGTCAAGTCACTGCCCTTGAGAGATTGCCCGAGAGTAGTTAGTTCTGTTAGCTAGCTAGTTAGAGTGAGTGAGCTAAGCTAAATAGCTACACTAAAATTCGTTCGTATACAGCGTACATAGTATTCCATATTAGTCTGTGAGCGTACAGCAGCGGCGCGCATCGTGCAAAGCATTCTTTAGCATTGCACTCAATTCCCTATTAGTCTGTCTGTGATTGCACTGCTGCCTGCACTCATGTACAGTGCGATCGTCTCGGCGGCGGCGCGGCGCTCTCAATCCATCTCTATCTTTGTAATTGAACTTTAGTGTATTTGAAATTTTTTAAAGTGCAAGCAGTAGTAGGTATCTTTCGTGATTTGTGATTCTCAATAGACGTGCTTTTATCCTACGACTTGCAAAGTAAGGAATTTCAACGTGATTATTGGAATTGTGAAAGTTAAACTTGCAGCCATAGGTTGCAGCATTTGCAGTATCGACACTCATGTAAGTTATTTTAGTTTACTTACAATGGCAGCCTTGTCATGCAAGTTTTTAACCAGTTTAAAATTTTGGCAAGTGAACAATCCCTTTAAATCCCTAGGAAATCTAGGAAATATTCATAATTACTAGATAGGTAAATTATGTAAGCCTACATACCTACTTGGCTAGTACATTTGATTAAAGTTTAATAAATACCTACCTGGGCGTGGTAGCCCCGGCTGAAGAATGGGCCCCTCCATATCTATCTATCTGCGGATGTCGTAAGAGGCGACTAAGGGAAAAAACTAGGGGATGGGCAGCAGCGTCCCTCATGTTAACCACGATAGCTCTAACTGCGCTCTCGAACCCGCATGCCCAGCGTGGTGAGTATGGGCAAATCCCCCCACATGATAAAGAATTTGCTGTCTGTGGGGGAAGCCATGTTCAGCAGTGAACATTGAACGGCTGATATGATGAAACACCTACCTACTTATTAAAGGTTCCTTCCAATGAGGGCCTCATAGCTCAGTTGGTAGTAACAGGAAACGCATTCACAGAGAGGTTTGTTCTGTGTCTGGGTGTTAAATATTAGCTATTATTGTACCTATATCAGTCTCTGGTACCCATAGGCTATGCCTAGTTTGGGATCACTTGACCGTGTGTGATATGTCCGGAATATTTATTAATATACATAAATAAATAACACCCAACAGTCACTTACATACTCCTGCCTGACCCCACACTAGGATTACCTGTGTCGTGGGTATCAGAAACTACGAGTACCATGGTACCACAATACCTAGACTAAGTCACTATGTTGATCCTTATTTCTAAATATGTAGGTACCTAGTGTAACCTAGTGTAACACTAACATTTAATTCATGTCTCATTCCAGATAATATCATATCAAGCTGTGCCAAGAACTTAAAAATGGCTTCTGCGAAGGCGAACAAAAAGTAAGTGCTACAACTAAAACTACTACCTCTAACCTAAGTAGAAAGAAGAAAAGCAAGAAATCACATTTATTTTGGACACACAAGCACAGCACAAACTAATGAAAAAGACACTAGGTACAGGTTACAATACAAAAGGTAGGGAGGAAACAAAACAAAAGTAGGTAGGAAGTAACAAAACTAGGGTATTCACTCCGGGTCCGGGCAGAGGTGCATGCGTGAGCCAAAAAAGGTTCCATCTCAGCATTGATGCCGCACACGAAGTGTAGCGGCGCTGGTTTTCAGATGAGTAGGTACATTCTCTATTATAGGTACTACCTACATAATACCTTCAACATCTCTTTGTGCTAGGTTAGGATAGCCTAGTCCATAGGTGTATAGTAGTACCTAAATTATATTTTAACTACCTAAGTACAAATAGTTCAGAAGAAAAAATGGTTTCCAATTGCTATCAAATGTATTGGACCTCGAAGCGTTAAGCGTCAAGTCAGCGTGAGAAAAGTATACCTTCTGGCCATGTTGCCGACCCTGAAAAGGTGTCAACACCACAGAGATCATGTCCAAAGCTTTCACGTCGATACAGGTTCAATCTTACGGATAGCAGGATGTCGGTAAATACCTACCAATCATTTTCTATTTGCTACAGGGTGTCAGCTGTGGCTGTGAACCTGCCAGAATGTCCCGTCTGCCTGGAGACGATGACCGCGCCGATATTCCAATGTCAGTCGGGACATAGCCTGTGCAACACTTGCACCACCAGCCTTATGCCACCCGTGTGCCCTATCTGCCGGCTGGCAATGACGCAGATGCGGAACTGGCAGCTCGAAGAAATTGCGCAGAAGGTCTGTTCTTTTTATAACCGACAAAGCTTTCCATTATTTCAGCCATAGGATGTCCACTTCTGAACATAGGCCTCCCCATAGATTTCAAGAACAATCGATCCTATATATAGCCTGCATACCACGGCTCCCAGCAACCTTTATTATTTCGTCTTTCCATCTAGTGGGGGGCGTCCTATGCTGCACTTTCCGGTGCGTGGTCTCCACCCTAGAACTTTTCTGCCCCAACGGCCATCGGTTCTCCGAACATCAAAATGACAGAAATAATGAGAAAATAATTATCTCTGCAAATCATAGAGGTTCGATTCTTTTCGAAAAGGTGTGAACTAGCTGATTGTAGGAAGTAGAGAAACTCAATGTTACAATGAAACTACAATGTTTGGATTAGGCATAGGTACCCTCTCTTCCTTCCCTCTCTTTCTAAAAGCTAGCATATACCGACAGTAGGGGAATACCTTGTTTACCAAGATAATTTAGACAGGGGCGGTTTCTCTTGGTACCATAATAAATATGCCTTATCTTATCCATTCTCATCACTCCACACATCCATCTGCATTGTTCATTCATCAGTCTCTGGTAGCCCATTTGGTAGTTCATTTTGATACCTATGTAGATAATGGTATAACACCATAATAGTTCCCAACAGTCACTTACATAGTCCTGACCCCACACTAGGATTACCTGTGTCGAGGGTATCAGAAATTACGAGTACCATGGTATCATAACACCCACGCCCGGAACAGATATTTGCAGATCATGCAAATATTTGATCCGCAGCGGTAATCGAACCCACTCCCCTTGCGTCTTAGTCGGGCACTCGCCCGCCGCGCCACCGAGGTAATCTAGGCAAGCTAATTAAATCATTGTCGCATATATATTATAAACAGTCATACCAGTCATTTCTGCACATTAAAAAAAGTATGTTTTGCTTTCCAGGCCAAAGTGCCGTGTCCTAACAAAGATAACGGTTGCGTGTACACCATGGCCGCTTTGGACACTGAGGACCACGTGAAGGAGTGCATATTCCGAGAGATGGATTGCCCGCTCGGAGCTGTGTTCGGACGATGCTCGTGGAAAGGTGAGCGATGGTCCGCTTTGACACTGGTACTTTTTTAGGTAGGGCACAGCAAGATTTTCTCGTTCTGAATTGGAGCAGCCCGCCTGGGGAGGTACCTCCGCCTTACAGAAGATCGCAGCCAAATAACATTATTTGTTTCAAATAGTGTTGTGTTCCTGCGATGAGTAAGGTTGCCAGAGCTCTTTAGGGGTGGGGGGCTCGGGGTCGGCAACGCGTGCGTGATGCCTCTGGTATTGCAATTGCTCATAGACTACGGTAACCGCTCACCAACAGGTCGGACGTATGCTTGATTTCCACCTCAGCTGTATAAAAAAAAAACTTTTCGTAGACCCTGCCTTTAGTGAAAAAATGAACAAAATACTCTTAAAAAAGGTCGTACTCTCAAGATGCCTACGTAGAATTTTGTATCCTTTGTTCTACGGCTGTTTCAGATTTGTGTGTAAAATTAGGTTTCAATGCTTACAGGAAAATTGAAGGAAATGATGGATCACTTCAAGGAACGCCATCCCGAACATTGCGACGTCAACTCCGACGTGGACGTCGTCCTCAAAAACGTCAGCGTCACTGAAGACGACCGCCACTTCTTCCTGGTGGCCCAAGGCAAGATACTCTTCATCATCACCATGAAAATCGACACCCTGCAGAAGATGGCTTACTGGACCATCCAGCACATTGGCAGCAAGAAGGGCGCGAAGCAGCATGTCTACGAGATCCATGTCTCCAGCAACCAGGATGCCAGGCGTAAGGTGGTGTTCATAGAACATTGCTACAATGACGCTATAAAGGCTGATGAAGTCTTCCGTATTGGTAAATGCGCTGTCTTGCCTTTGGAGTCTCTATCCCACTTCATTAAGGACAAGATGTTGACGTTCCGTTTCTTTATAAAGAAGATTCAGCCCGCGCCGCCTAAAGCCCCTAAAGATAAAGGCGACGATGGAAATAATGGCAAGCCACCAAACCAACCTAAAGGCCCGAAGGGACCTGGCCCAGCACCCAAGCCAAAAGGTCAAAATGGACCGCCGAAAAGTCAGCAGAATGGCCCTGGTAAGGCCCCAAAGCAGAATAAAGCTCAATCTTAGATTTTGGCATTTAGAAGGGATCGGCAATATGACTGAAATTGCTGCTACAACCTTCTTCATATTTTTCACATCAATCCAATATAATCACTAGTGTAAGTATGAAAATATTTCGAATATTTTGTAGTGTTTGATATCATCGAATCGTCGAATCTGATTATCGATGCGATGGTGATATCGATGATGTTCTATGTTCATTGTTATTTAAGCCAAGTTAAATAACAGATGCTATTTTTGTTATAACGCGGATCGCTCGGCTACATTCTTACTGTAATGTTTTCAGAAGTTGTGCGCTAGTTGTTATTGTTTGAGCAACACTGACACCTTGCGCCTTTCTGTTAAGCCATTTGAATGCTGGAAAGGAATCCTGAAAACTAAAAAGACGTTGGTTCTAATGATTTTATCGATCGCTTTATTATCTACATTTTCAGTCGGACGATCAAAAGTTCATTCTCACTATAATCTTTGCCCCGGTACCAACTGTAAGGTGGCGTCGCGAGTGAAAACGTCTCTAAAAGTTTTGTTTACAGGAAAAGCCTATCCACATTCTATAATGGTCTGTTCCAAATGGCTCGATGTTGATCGGAAACCTTCCAAGGCGTTTTAAGCGAAAACTTATAATGTTCACTTGTCGAATAAGTTATGCTCACCTTGAAAAGGATTCTGTAAGGTCTTGCCGTATAGTGTTTGGCTCGCGTCATTCATTTATACTTAGGTATACCTGTGATCATACCTAGGTAGGTAGGTATCTACTTACTATCTTGTTTTAGTCGGTTGGTGTATGGATGTGAAATTTTTATCACGTTGCTATTGTGTCCGCTGCGTAAAAGGTAGGTACCACTTTATTTTGCACGCCAAACGGAACAATAGGTACCTAAGAAGGTACTCACGGTGCATAAATAGGCATATTATAACACCAAACACGCAACTACTTGCAATACACATCCTGGGACCAATTCGAAGAAAAAGTCTACTTGTATTTATAATAAACGTAACTGGTATTATATTACCTCTGAGAACCAAGAACCAAGGTCAACGACATAGCTTTCAGATTAACAAGTTGAATTGACAGTGGGCCGGCCATATAGCTCGCAGAACCGACAACTTTTGGGGAGTAAAGCTTCTCGAATGGCGATCACGTACCGCACGACACAGCGTTGAAAGGTCCCGCACCCGATGGACCGACGACATTGTGAGGGTTGCGGGAAGTCTGTGGATTGAGAACGCTCAAGAACGTTCGCCATGGCCTATGTTCAGCTGTGGACTTCATCAGGCTGATGATGATGATTTTGAATCCAGTAGAGCTGTAAAGTTCTTCGAATAGACCCCTCGGCTGTATGTACATGTGAATGCCTATTGTTCGTTTGTTGTTCCTTCATGTTATCAGAAACATTTAGGTACCTAGTAAAGTGACCGATAGCAATAAAAATAAACATACCGTCATGTGACACTGTGACCACCTAGGTAGGTTACCTATACCATCGTGCCTTGTGTTATGATAACAGTCAGTCTGACCACCCTGTCATCGTGATTCATGAGAATAAACACGGAGTTTCGTTATCTATAGAAGGGAAGCCGAAAGGGGCTTATTCTACACCCTACAAGCAATGTCTTTTGTTCTCTTCCACTTAGAAATTCGACTTTTTGTTATTGAAAAAACACTATGTCCATGTAAATCTATCCTAATGTAAAAATCTGCTGTTTGGGATAAATCAGTTTAATTAAACTCAATTATTCAGTTGTTAAGAGCAGGTAGCAATCAAAAACAGATTTTTTGAAAAGGCATGAAAAAAAAATTTAAAAAAATTCGCTTTGTACTAGGAATGTAGAGTAGCTACTTGAGTAGGTAAGTAATATTTTCGTGTACATGAGCCCCTTTCGGGATAACATAATACTAGTTACAGTGCACGTCTCTTATCGGGTTGGTAGGTAGTGGTAATAACATTAGGTATGTGTGAGGAACAGATATTTATCAGTAGAAGTAGTTGATGCGATGAGTGGAAAATGAAAGTAGGTACAATTTGTAATTATGAACTTGGACAGTTAACAATTTTCATGGGTATTTGAATATTATTTTAATGGCATTTTACTAATAATAAAGTACCTTTGCTTTATGTCCGATTTACATGGAGAGAGTTTTTTGAATAGTCTATGGCAAGAATCTCCAGATAGGTAAATCGCTTTCATCAAGTGCTACTTAGGCTGTCCGCAAACCTTCAGTAATTTCTGCCAAACAAAATTAAATCATCCAATCGGAAGGACGTACGGTCCGGCGAAATTCTTATCACCAATCAGTAAGGACTACGTCCTCTGTCTGACTGATATAATTTATCTGACAAACGTTTCCTGATGGTATGCGGCCGGCCTTACACTCAAGCAATGTAACTCAGCATGCGATAATCGAGCCTCACACGATTCGATACCTATCTCCTTTCGAGAATCGCACGTACGAGACGAAAAACACTCCATAGTAAATCAAACAAAAAGTTGTCTTTCAAGAACTGTACTATTAATTTTAAGCCCTAGATTACACAATAATATGTTTGTTATGTAGTATCAATGCTAACCCGTGTTCACACAGTGAGCGATATGCTAAAATAGGTTTGAAATTTATTTCATGATCCCTTACGTCTACTAACTTTGACATTTAAGGGCGTGCGGTATAGCTCAACGATATCGCGAGCTCATAAGGTCAAACTCAAAAATGATTTTATTCAGTAGTCGTAGGTTCGTTTTGAAATAAATAGCACGCCGCTTGGACACGGCTCTAGCTATAATTTGGTTTTGGATATTAAAGTTAATTCTTTTAAAATCAACTGTTTAATTGCAAAGAGTTTTGACATAATTACTTTCCTGCTAGAGTGATTCACAATCCGCCCTAAGCATTCAAAGACACATCAATTCAACATCCCGAAGATTTCACTAGATGTCTCTGTATAATTACAATGTCATCATCGTCGTCATCAGCCTGTAGAAGTCCACTGCTGGATATAGGCCTCCCCCAAAGAGTTCCACGACGAACAGTCTTGAGCCTTTTCCATCCACCAATTTCCCGCAACCTTCACAATGTCGTCACTCCATCGGGTGGGGGGGCCTTCCAACACTGCGTCGCCCGATTGTGATTTTGTTCCTGGTACTGGAGTCGGATACCTATACATGGTAGTTGCTGTACAAACATTTCGATATACCTACCTACCGGTAGTCGATCAGTGGATTTTGCTAAATAGAATACACACAAAAAATGTGAAATGGGTGGGTTTTAACAGTTTAACTCAAGAGTCTAACTTAAGGAAGAGGTGCATAATATTATCTATAGTATGTATAATATATTCTTTAATAAAAAAAAACGATTTTACGACGACTCTTTACCGTAAGTTTGAACTTACGTTAGGTACGTTAAATAGTCTCTTAAGCCTAACAATGTGTCATGTCATTATAAGATTTTCATATCAACGCAAATGAGGCAGAAAACTGGTGCCAAATTTTTTATGCCATGAAATTTTTACATGTGAATGGCAAATGTCCGGAATATTTATTTATTTATAACTGGGGGCAAAGTTTGTATGAAGAAGGTACGAAACTTTGGTACCTATGTACCTACCTCAGAATAGAGAACAAACGTACCTATGTAAGTAGGGGAGGCTGGGTACGGTTGTCACAAAAGGCGGTTGAAACAGTAGCAATTTCTTGTGAATAGCAGTTCTAGGTCGCGGGTGCAAGGAAAGAAGGGAGGGGAAGGGGTGCTTACGTACGATGCACCGTGTCGTGACCGCGCCGGCGCAATGTAGTTGTGTAGAGTGGGAATTTTGTGTTTTAGATACCCAAAAGTAAGTATCTTAATTTTTTGCTTTTTATTCTGCAATGATTACAAGCTGCTATTTGAGTGTTGGCTTGCTTATTCATGAGATATAAGACGTCAGCTAAGAGTAATCAGTTGATGTGTGTGAAGTTTGGTTTCGATACTATGTATTGTTTTTGTCAAAAATACCGGGTGGGGATGGTTGTAACGGGACGTTTGTAAGAATATTTCTCTCAAACAACTTCGTCGATTTAGCGTTGTATGTTTATTTTTTCGAGCATAACTGGTCCGAAGGGACCAAAAAGAAGCTATAAGAAAGGAGAATGAAGAAAAGAATAAGAAAGCAAAACCCAAAAGCAAAAAAGATGAAAATAAATTTTAAGTTTGTTTGCGCACCAGATAGGTTTGATACCATTGATTGATTAAAATAGTTTGAGAAAATTATATTTATGTAAGTTTGAATGAAACAAAGACGTAATACCTATGTGATTTTATGTGATTTATTCTTATTAAAAGTATCTAGTTTCACTTTTTTCTTCGTTTTTTTGGTGTTACAACCGCCCCTGGTATGGGGGTCGATTGTAACAGAGGCAGATGTTTTTAAACTGTTTAGTATCGTGTAACTACTATATTTAGGGCTAAGTTATTACCATACATTTAAAAGTAGATAAACGACATTTAATTTGATATAGGTATTGTTTAAAGTGATAGGACAAATAGTTTTGATTCTATGGATGACTGACGAAAAAATGTTACAACCGCACCCAGTCTATACCTATTTATTAGCATAAGCAAATAAAGCACGTTGGGCATTTACCTATTTATTTTAAAAAAAGTTACCTATAATAAAGGTTGTATGTATACATCTAAAAAACCAAGGGGTTCTCGGAAAAACATTCCTCAAATGTAAGGTTACGAAAATGTTAAGTAAAATAGCCATCATCACTTAGATACTAAAACTTTAATGAACTTGACTATGACATGATCGAAGAAGAAAGATACATGTAAAAAGAAAATAAATTTAGACATGAAGTAAGGCCTAAAATGCCATAGCCAGTCCGAATGGGGAGAGGAACTCGGGGAATACCCTTTTCATGTTTCTTGAAATAGGCCTTGATGTTGCAATTTCAACTTTATCAGGACGCTCTTAGTAGTAAAAGCATAAGCTGATTGCAGATGTTGCTAGTTGCTTGCTTTGTTGTTGCTATGTTTATTAAAGATTCTTTACTCGTACTTGCTATTTCGCGTACCAGGGCTATAAAGTACAATCTTAAAAGAACCTGGTTCAAAGCAATGCAAGACTATCGATACAAGGCTGCCCCGAAAGGCGCTTATTCTACACCGAATAGGCAATAATGTATGTTCTACGAATTTTGGAAATTTATTTTCATCGAAAAACCATTATAGTATTATGTTATCTGTGGCTAAACTCAGCTGTTTTGGGACTTTTGGGGTAAAATCTGTCCAATCTCAATTATTCAGCTTTTTTAGGTAGCAATCTTTATGCCGAATTTCTCGATCCTTTAATACTTACTTAGATAGATGAGAAAAAGACCAAAAACAGCTAAGTAATTTGATTTTTATTTAGATTTTCTTTCTTTGTGTTGGTTAAGCACTTTTCGGGTTAGTATACACATTATGAATCGCCTTGTATAATATCCTGTGATGTACACGATACCGTACGGGGGTTGGGGGCTCAGAGGTGAGGGCGCGGTCATACAGTAGCCAAGTCTGAGAAAGGCACCTTGGGGGAAGTATTCTGGGCTGTAAAGTGGGAGTAAGGCGCCCAAGGCTTGGGCATCTTACGCCAACTTCACAGCCCTGAATACTCGCCAAGTCGTACTTGGTACGTAGGTACTTTGATGCGAGGTTTTAAAATCACCCCACCTCTAATTGATTAGTTGTTCTATATTTTGAACTTCGAACACAACAAGTGTGAGTTTGTCATCGTCAGCCCATTCGGAAGCTCATTGTGTTGTGTTGCATTGTAACTGTGCATTCATTTCTTTCGTGTTTTCTGATCCTCGCTTACCAATAAAATAGTGAAATCTAAAATAGTTTAGGTACTTACGTGCATAGGTAGGTAAGTGCCTATTCTGCAGTATTAATATCAACGTTCGTGTGGTATGTACCTAAGTATTTTAAGATACACCATCGCTAGCCTACATACATACGCAGGTACCTAGGTAGGTAGTAGCATGAAAATAAGCAAACAAAGCACTATCCTTTCAAACAACTGGTTTATTTATATTCAAATGCGTAATTTGACTAAAGAATAATTCGTTAGTTATACTAATTAGTGTATTCTAGGTACTACTACTAGTATAGTATTATGTTATCTGTGGTACTACATAACATAATCTAGGTAATTACTCAGAGAAGGGAGAAGGCAAGGTAGGTTCTTAATTCACACACAAAAGTAAAATCAGTAAAAAACTATATTTCTTATTGTAGTATGTACCTATATACAAAACTAGCGTACGCCCGCGGCTTTGCTCGCGTGGTATCTTGATAAAAAGGGGGAGTTTTGAAAAACCCTTACATTTTGCAGTACGACCGGATCGGTTTGTAGTCGCAAACACGTAGTGTATTTCATAGTCTTTGGTCGCAAAATCGGATGTCAACTTCAGCAAGATTCGGTTTTTTTTGCCGTGTCTTGAATTGAAACTGAATGCATGTGTGATGTGAACTCATTCATTGAAGTACTGTTGCCTGCCACTAAACCGAGTAGAGAAACACTCGAAGCCGTGTGAACGTACCGTTAGATCCATAAAAAAAAATAGTAACTACGAGGACAGTTTTGTAATCGAACCGCCACAGAAGTCTTCAACATAAGTTTTCTAAATTTTGTTGCCCATAGAAATAGGCAGCCAAGCCTACAAATTATACTATATACATACTAATATACAAATACTTTATACAAAATTACTCTATGATGAGAGCTTTTTTTGCATATTTCAACCTTACAATTACTTTTGATAATACCACCTTTATTATAAGCACTGGCAAAGAGTGGAACGATCTGCGAGCGTCTGTTCTCCCGGATGAGTACAATCTAGGAGTCTTCAAATCTAGAGTGAATAAGTTCCTTCTGGTAAAGCGTGCTCCATCTTAGGCCACATCTCACTTGCAAAAGTGAGATGGTGGTCAAACGCCTAACCATCACCAAAAAAAAAAAACCTTTTCAGAGCGTTTTCGGTAGGTAAAAGGAACCTACATTTTTATTTTGTTTTAGGATGTCAGCACTGGCAGTGAATTTGCCAGAATGTCCCGTCTGCCTGGAGACGATGACCGCGCCGATATTCCTATGTCAGTCGGGCCACAGCCTGTGCAAAACTTGCACCACCAGCCTTTTGCCACCCGTGTGCCCTATCTGTCGGCAGGCGATGACGCATATGAGGAACTGGCAGCTGGAAGAAATGACGCGGCAGGTCTGTATCTATGCTATCTGCCTAACCCCTATTACATTAGCCCGGCCATACCTAAGCTTATTGCAGGAAAAGGTTGACTGAATCACAGTCAAAACAAAGTCAAAGGTCAAATTTCAAAGTCACACAATCACACTCAAAACATCTTAGAAGCTAGGGGAAGCTACGCCTGTTCCTCGCGATCAGACAACAAACACGGCTTGGTTTAATTTATTTCGATGATCCTTTTCCATAAAATGGAATGTAGAGTTTCAGTGTGGTGCCGATCGAACAAGGACCCTATTGTCTCAAATCTTTTGTTTGCCTTTAAAACACAATTATTTATCTATCTTTTGTTCCTTTTTAAGGGACCTACAGTAAAGAAAAATAAGTTCGCTCTCCAGGCCAAAGTGCCATGTCCGAACAAAGCTAGTGGCTGTATGTATACCATGACCCTGTACTCTGCGGCCCATGCGAAGGAGTGCATCTACCGAGATATGGTGTGCCCCCTTGGAGCTGTGATGGGACGATGTTCGTGGCAAGGTAGGTAGACACCGGTCCCTCCTGTCTCTGGTTTATTTCTGGACCTGTGACAAACTCTTCGTCCGCATATACAAGTGTTTCTACTTTGACTCTTCTCACTTCGTACACTTGAGATCTTGATGTTCCCGTCTGTTAGGAACCGACCATGTTACTTGTGTACGAAAACCTCTGTGAGCGAGTCCTAACTGCACTTGATTGTCTTTATTTCAAAATGGATTTTCTCCTGAAAAATAACTCTAATACCTCTGAAAAACTAATGATTATTCTGTGGTAAAGCCATGGACCAAATTAGCGCGCAGTTGTCACCGATTAAAAAATAGTTCCAGCAAACAAAGAATCAAAGCCTTAATATAATGAAAGAACTTAATAATTAAATGCTTACCTACTCATCATCATCTACATCAACAACCTGTGGGTAGAAGTCCTTTGCTGGACATAGGCCTTCCCCAAAGAGTTCCACGACGAACGGCCTTGAGCCTTTTCCCATCCACCGACTTCCCGCAACCTTGACAACCGTTGGGGAGTGTTGGAAGGCCCGATGGACCGATGACATAAATTACTCAATTATTATTATTACCTATAATATTAGTGTAGATGTAGATTGGGTGCATTATATGAATCAGCTTGAATAATGTTTTAAAAATAGTATAACATAGGTTCAATGTTTACAGGAAAATTGATAGGGATGATGAGTCATTTCAAGGAGTGCCACGCCGAATATTGCGACGTCAACCCCGAAGAGGATGTCGTCCTCAGAAACGTCAGTGTCAAGGTCGACCACCGCCACTTCTTTCTGGTGGCCCAAGGAAATTTGATCTTTATAATCACCATGAAAATTGACACTCTACAGAAGATGGCTTATTGGACCATCCAGCACATTGGCAGCAAGAACGGTGCGAAACAGTATATCTACGAGATCCACGTCGCCAGCAACCAGGATGCCATGCGTAAGGTTGTGTTCATAGATCATTGCTTCAACGACGTTATCAAGGCTGATGAGGTATTCCGCTCTGGAAAATGCGCAGTTCTACCTTTGGACGTTCTAGCTCACTTCATAATGGACAAGATGCTAACTTTCCGTTTCTTTATAAAGAAGATTCCGCCTGCATCGCTAAAGGGCATGGGCAACGATGGAAATAATGACAATACATCAAACCAGGGAACTGAAGGCCCGAAGGGACCTGGCCTAGGACCCAAGCCAAATCGTCGAAATGGACCGCTGAATAGCTGATAGCCCTTAGTAAAGAGGCTCCAAGAAAGCAGAATAAGTAAAGCTGCAGCATGGATATTGTATGTACATACCTCATTGAACCTCATTCCTATAATTTTGCCACTGTCTAGTTTAAGAGTATAATAATTATGTTTGTGGTACATTAAAAAAAAATAGAAATAGAAATAGAAATAAAAATAAAAATATTTTAAATATAAAAAATTAGAAATAAAAATAAAAATAAAAAATATTTTAAATATAAAAAAATAGAAATAAAAATAAAAATATTTTAAATATAAAAAAATAGAAATAAAAATAAAAATAAAAATAGAAATTAAAAGAAAAAGAAAAATAAAAATAAAAATAAAAATAAAAATAAAAATAAAAATAAAAATAAAAATAAAAATAAAAATAAAAATCAAAATCAAAATCAAAATCAAAATCAAAATCAAAATAAAAATAAAAATCAAAATCAATTTCATTCCATTTCTTCCAAATTAACTCTTTATTCCTTCTTTTTTTGATGGTATTGACTTTTGATTCGTACGGAACCCACAGGGCGTGACCATCTTTATTTCTATACATTTTTCTTGTACTGTAAACGGATAAGGTAAGTGACCGATTATAAATAAAAGGATAGATAATATTTTTAAATAAAAATTAATGTTGTATGTACGTAAACAAAATCAAACAATCTGGCTTTGGGCATTTTTTATTTGATAAGGAAACTTTTTGGTGTATGTATACCTTCTGATTACTCAGAGAAAGCTACATAGGTACCTAATCTGATGATGTACTTAGGAGATGTTCGATGGAACTCATCGAAGAATAACAGCAGGTAAAGTTCTTAGAAGCTTTTTAAGTACCTATTTTTAATAGTTTTATTTTAGTATTGTTCATATTTTGTTTATCCTCTGCCACCTCGGCCGCCCCCAAATCCACCTGCTCGTCCACCGAACCCTCTTCCACCAAATCCACTTCCGCCAAATCCTCTTCCACCAAATCCTCTTCCACCATATCCTCTTCCACCAAATCCTCTTCCACCAAAACCTCTGCCATAGCCTGCACCAAAGCCGCCGAAACCGATGGGTAGTATGATCGGCACCGGGTAGTAGTCAGGGTAAATTCCTGAAAATAGAGAAACCGTTAGCTATTTTACGTATGTGATGTTCACCAACACGAAAATAAATAGGAACCAGGGAAAACAGAAAGTAGCCATTTAATTCTGGGCCTGGTCCATGTACACTACACAGAAAAATTAGGAAAAAATAGGAGATTACAAGAAAAATACAATTTCATTAATTTGAAGACAAATGCGATGGTCAAGAATAGTTCTTCTGGTAAGTTTTTTACTATGTGAACGCTATTTGAAGGCCGCCATGTTGATTTATAATTGGCGTTTGACATGACATTGACATATTTTTCATGTCATGTTGTTTGATTTGATGTTTTTGTTTTGTCAGATAAATGTAGGTTGTCAAAATGACATTTCACGCACGTCCATCCGCCATATTTTTGTAGCGCTGTGTGTTGCTTTCTTTGTCGAAGAAAATCTTAATGTACCTTAGAACGAAGTCAATTTATATAAAATGACCAATTAAATACGTTTACTTTATTGCTTAGCCATATTTTAGAGTAGTGTACACAGTGCAGGCCCAGGCTCCATATATCAATGAAACGTCTCTTTTCAGCCGAAAACAGAGCCTCTGTTTTCGGCGGAAATTTCTGAAAAATCAAACATATCTTAAGTATATTTAAATGGCTTGCTACCAATCTAGTAGGTTCCTGAAACATCAGCCCTCTTATAAATACTCTCGCCCTGTCCTTTTCTAACAGTAAACAAAAGCAATATCAATCCGATTTAGTTAGTAGGTGATTGTGAATAAGGGGACAGGATGTTTGGTGAAAAAGTGTCAAGAAAAAAAAAAAATATATAAGTTTGTAAGTAAATCCATTTCATTCATCATCATCATTCCAGCCGTAAAAAAGTTCACTGCTGAACATTGCCTTCCCCCACAGATTTCCAGAGCGACTTCCTATCATGTGGGAGGAATTTGCCCATACTCACCACGCTGGGCACGCGGGTTGGTGTTTGGTGTAGGCAGCAAGAGCTCTCGTTGCTATAATAGAGGAGGACGCTGCTGCCCATCCCCTAGCTTTTTTCCCTTAGTCGAATCTTACATCTACGGGTAGGAGATATGGAGGGGCCTATTCGTCAGCCGGGGCCACCACGGCAAAATACTAATTCAGCGTGTTCGTATTAGATAATTCGTGAGAAAGAAGGAACTAACCTCCATAGTATGGACTGAATTGCCTCTTCACTCTCGACAAGGGTTTGCTCTCTATTCCATTTTGATTTTTGTTTAAAATCAAGTTCTCCAGGGGGTTGAATGGTAGCTTGGTAACTTCTTTACTTCCATACTCTTTGGCATTTAACACTTGAAATGATAGTATTAGAGCAAGGGAGACCAATAGAAAATTCTGAAAAATAATAATAAACAAATAAGCCTTTGATTCAGACGGGTCAACTTCACCTAAACTACATTTCTTTCTTTATTAGTTGCAGGTTTATCTCTATTTTTTCGGTATACTGCTCACATCAGTTTCAATGTAAGAACTACCAGTGCTCTTCTTTTAGCTAGCTCATCCATCAGCAGTATTAGAATGTGCATCAAACATCCATCCATGTGCACGAAAGGAGCCTCTAAGAGGCGCACTTTAATCCTTTCACTACACTGATTCATTCATCCTCAGAGACTGGCCTCATAGCTCAGTTGGTAGTAAGTCTGCCTTCTGCGCTAGAGGTCGCGGGTTCGATTCCCGCGCTGGACAAACATTTGTGTGATGAACACAGATGTTTGTTCTGTGTCTGGGTGTTAAATATGTATCTATTATGTATATCAGTCTCTGGTAGCCATAGTACAGGCTATGCCTAGTTTGGGATCAGTTGACCGTGTGTGATATGTCCGGAATATTTATTTATTTATTATTTATTCATCGGTCATAGGCCCTTTTCAGCCACCATACCTCAACCTGGTCACTGACCTAATACAGGGTGACCAAGAAATAATCAGTGACACGAAAAAGAAATCGACAAACAGAACCATATCGTCTGCGAATCTAAAGCGTGTTAGTCCAGCTCCATCTATCACTATTCCGAGCTGTTCTCAGTTCATCTGGCGAAAGACTTCTTGCTGTCGGGGGGCGGAGAACAATTGTGGTCGAGTAGGTCGCCTTGCGGAACTCCTCTTTCTATTCAGGTTTCCCTTTGTAAGACTATGCAAACTTTAACACACACTATGCAACTTTATCGGACTTCGGAGCTTTAAAAATGTAAGTAGAAAACAAAACCAGTTAAAATGAAATTTTAACAATAAAAATACTTAAAAACAACTCACAGTAATTTCCATAATAGATGTTTTTGCGCGTGTTTTCCTTTGACTGATTCAAATCGTCGTCGGCTTGCGATAAATATGGACTTTTCAGAACTTGCTAATTGATGTCTTGTGTGAATATTATGACGATCTGTGTACGGGTGTTAGGTATTCCCCATTCGTTGACCGTCTGATATTAGTAGTGTAATGTTGGGAAAAACAATGATAGTTTTTATCTCTACATAGGTAGGTAGGTACGTACGTAATCTGATCTGCAAAGTAGGCGTGTATACTGTATTGGTAGGTAGGTACTATAAGTATACATAATGCGATAAAATGTATTTTAGTTAGACGCATATGGTTACGTTACTAGCGCTGTTTTGTAGTGGTGAACCACCAAAACCACTATTGAACTCGTTACCTATTGTTTTGTTTGGCCAACAAATTAAAGCTATAACGCGTTACGCGCGCTTCCAATTCCGATTATTCAAATTCGATGAACCATGCCGCGCCGACAACTTTCCGACAGCGCCATCGCGCGGCGAGAGAGTGAAAGAGACTGCCCGCGCGACTTGGCGGCTGAGCGCGGCTCGAGAACTTACTTTTAGGCTCGTATTCAGAGACACGACTCAAGCATAGATTTAATCACAGATCAGCTGAACTCTATTTAAGTATTGAATCTCTTCTCAAACATTGCTTTTATTCAAGAACGGTACTTAAACTACTCTCAGCTGAATCGAGTTTTAAATCTGTACTCATGTGATTCAGCCTGTTCTCGTTTACATTTTGATTTATTTATAATTTTCGATCCGTTTTACGCATAAATTTTAATAGCCAGGCTGGGAATATGATAGTGCTTCCAATAAAGTGAAGTATAATTATTATCAAATTACGTGTAACGGAACGCTGTTTAAAGAAAATGTCAAAGTCAAACGTTTTGGCGGGAACCAGTGCTTATATTATCTATGGCGGGAACTTGCGAAGTGATATTGTGCTCTCAATTTATTTTACAAAACTTGTGTAATTATGAATAGTTTTGGTGGTTGGATTAATTTGAAAAATAATACCCCGAACAAGGATTCCCTGTGTCGTGGGTATCACATAAACCACGAGTACCATGGTACCACAACACCCAGACCCAGAACAAGTATGAAGATCATGCAAACATTGTCCCGCAGGATGATAATATCGGGAATCGTGATTTTGTGAATTCTTATTAAATAGTAGGAAATAAAAGATGTTCTGAAACACATTTAATTTTTTTTTAAATAAAATACCTAGTAAACTTGGTCTATATTGTTATATTATATTTAAATACCTACTTTATTATTTGTATTAAAAATGCGAGAATAACTCGTGTCTATCTGTTACGCTATATATCACGGCTCTGGTCGTGTGTGATGGGATATTGCTCAATATCGTGGTCTTCCGGCGTTTCCTCGTTAGCCAGTATATAAATGTGAAGAAGATCTCCATTACCAGCTGAAATTACAAAGTGAAATTACATTGTTATTACTTAGTTGTAGGTGTACCTATGTAAGGTGAGGTAGGTTGGTAAACATACCTGAAACGATGCAGTAGCGTAATATCGCAAACACACCAAAACTTGCAGTTCATCGTTACGGGTAGCCCTCTGCTGATAGGGCGCTGGCGCTGGTTTATATTTTTCACGACACCTCTGGAGAATCTGGTTCTTTTCCATAAACTCACTACTTCCAATGCGAAGGGATCGTCAGCGTCCCAAATTACGCATTGGATTTTGAACTGATTTGATTTCGTCGTTTCATTGAAAATAGATAACTCTTTATTCGTATACCACATTAAACTTAACAAAATATCCATATTATCTTCAAATATTTACTTCTTTTTTGCTTTTTTTGCACCAAATACAACAAAATCTATATTTAAGTGTGGTCCGGAGCACGCTTGAGTGTAGATCTCATTTTCCTTTGAATAATGTCAAATCAAATCTATATTTAAGTACCGATTTCGACTGATTGACGTTTCAGAATAAGCATTTACTCAGGTGAACTGTGATCATTGAATCTATACTTAAATACTGTTCAAGAATTAGAATCTCGACTCAAATCGAGATTTAAGTACAGATCAATGCTTGAGTCGTGTCTCTGAATACGAGCCTTAGTTTTTTAATTGTTTTCTATCAGGTTTTCATGTTTAAAGTAAGAACATTATTTTGGCATTATTATACGTGTGAAGTGTTTGTGGGTGTTTTTAATTACGTCACCAACCCTGAGTAGCCAGCTAGCCGGGCAAACGTTAAAAAGCTAAGTATCTAGTATACTGCTAAGAAGTTACCCCGACCACAGACAACATAATACTATGCCCCGACTTTCGATCCGTGGGTCGTAGGTTCAAAAATGCTCTATGCTATTGTTCTATGCGCAAATCCTGAAGAAAACCCGCGGCTTAACTAGTTCAGCACGTATTGCCATGCAATGTCTTTTCTGTGGATATGGTTGGCTAGGCTGAGATATGGTAGGTGGGCGTATACGTGCTGGGCAAGCTTATGTCCGTGACATCACAACGTTCCTGCAAACAGTTCCACCGGACGCTGTGTAAATCATCTAGAATAGATGAAATAAATAAGGCCTTACTGTACTTGTATAATGCACTAGCTTGCGCCCACGTCTTCCCTCGGATGGTACCTAGCTAAAAAGCTGATATATAAAGCATAAAAAGCCTATAAAGAACTTTATCTATTCCAAGTTTCAACGAAATCGGTAGAGCCTTTACGGCGTGATTGAACAACAAACATCTAAACATCCTCACAAACTTTCGCATAGAAGGATGTTCGTTTTAACTTGCTAATAGATCTAGTAAATTGTAGGTACTCATGAAATTGTCGTCTTCTCGAAGCTACTTGGAAGTATTGAAATAAGATAATATATGTACGTATGTATATATCGAACCTAGTTCAGTAGTCTTACTAATGAAATCGAAAAGGATGACCTTCCGCAGTTTAACCTTAAATTACGAATCCCTTCCAACGTAGAGATATAAATTGTTGTATCAATATACAGGTTGATGTGTGCTGCCCTGTGGTCGTATAAATATTTCATAGCACGCGAACCAGAATATGAAGTGGTTAATTTAAATTCTGGCAGTCTGCGTTCCGGTCGAACACCCCGCTTTTCAGGAGATTCACACGATACAGTTCAACTCACTCACTCACTGAACATGCTGAGGAATACTGTTTTTTAAAGTTGTCTATTTTTTATTCGAAAGGAGCCATTTCATTCTGGGCCTGGTCCATGTACACTACATAGAAAAATTAGGATATAATAGAAGATTACAAGAAAAATACAATTTCATTAATTTGAAGACAAATGCGATGGTACAAGAATAGTTCTTCTGGTAAGTTTTTTACTATGTGAACACTATTTAAATGCCGCCATGTTGGTTTATAACTGGCGTTTGACATGACATTGACATATTTTTTATATCATGTTGTTTGATTTGATTGTTTTTGTTTTGTCATATAAATGTAGGTTGTCAAAATGACATTTCACGCACGTCCATCCGCCATATTTTTGTAACGCTATGTGTTGCTCTCTTTGTCGAAGAAAATCTTAATGTACCGTAGAACGAAGTCAATTTAAATAAAATAACCAATTAAATACGTTTACTTTATTTCTTAGCCATATTTTAGAGTAGTGTACACAGTGCAGGCCCAGGCTCCATATATTGATGAAACGTCTCTTTTGGGTATTATTTTGAGGTATATCAAGCAGACTAATAACAGCTCTCGCGGGATAGTGACTGATGACTAGTGAGAGAAAAGATCGATTGTGAGTTGCAGTAAACTCCTCTCATGCAATAACAGGTACATACAAATCTGTATTCTGAGATACAACATAAAATTTTTTGGTTCGGTTACTCCGTGCTCTGTATTTATTGAACTGACTCTACAATTCTAGCAGCGAATGGAGCTATGAATGCCGGCATATTTTACTAGATTTTCACCCCACTTCTTTTCAAAATGTACAAGTGGACGGTGCTTTTATTACTGAAGTTTGAGCGAAATGAAACAGAAATTATTTCCCGCGCCCCCGAGACCCCGACGTTATTTATTCATGAATGTATTATTTTGTTTGTTCACAGTTAAATAGGTGTTGAAAATGAGAGGATTGTTGCGAGTTGTTTAGTGGCCGATATTTGTTGAATGAACTTATTACCTACCTACTTACATAACAGCTTGTTTGTTTCAAAGCTAAGGCTAAGCTAAAATTCGTTCGATATTATTGTCATTTTGTTTAAAATGTAAGTACTTACCTAAGTATCAAAATATCCAATAAAAAACGTCCTAGAAGTTGGTCATTAATTTTGTGGATTCTTTGAATATAATAAATAACTAAAGGTGATTACTAATTTGTACATGCACGTGATACAAGATGATTCATAATTTTTTAATTTAGCGCATTGGTACGACTGGGATTCAAACCCACGACCTGTGGATCGGAAGGCGGGGCTACTACCACCACTCGACCAGTTCTCGCACTGCACGTTCACTGAAATGTAGGTAAGTAAGCAAAAGGCAAGTTGTTTTGGGAATATAAAACAAATACCACACTGCAACAACACTTGAATGGGTGCAAGGGAAATCAACAAAGAACAAAGGCGCCTGGCAGGTTGCAACGAGCAATTCTTCAGCCGTCAGTTTTCAGGCGCTGTTTCACAAAGGGTTGTACATTTCCTACGCAGCGGTGCCGCCCGGTCGGTGCGACTATTGCATTGTGTGAGAACATGCTACGAAACTTATGGATGTAGGAAATAATTAATCCATTTTTACTTACTTTTCAAACTCTGCCTCAAAGGGCTAATTCGATAAAAACGTCGAGTATACCTACCTACGTACCTACAGAGGCCATTCAAATGAGAGTTCGAGCTAGATCTTAACTGTATTGTCAGCACTAGATATTGCCAGGGATGATAGTGTAGTATTATATTTTATATTCTTTGGTATTGCAGACGACTTTGAACCTTCAATCTTTGTGACTAAATCTGTCAGCCTACGTCATCACGCTCGCGTGCGTTTGTTTAAGTTTAAAGCGTTAGTTTTTTACAATACCAATGTCACTATGATTGAACACTTTACCCCGTATCATCAATTGCGAATTATTTGAGGCCAAGTTGACAGTCGCAAAGATTTAAGGTTCACATTTGTGTAACATAGCTAACTACTGTAACATAATAACTATCACGCTCGCAGTTGAATGGCAACAAGATGTCATGGTATGGCACATTGACTGAATACTTTGATTTTTTGCCGTGCATTTTTAACAGGGTAAGATTATTTACAGCCCGTAATGTAAAGCTTTAGATATACCTAAGTACTAATACGTTACCAGTTGCATGCTGCCCCGCCTTTCTAACGAGTACCTACCTACTAGGTTCGGCTGATCTGTTGGTAGTTCTAATAAGCCTTCAGCGTTCCCCTGTCAATATCTCAAGATATTCCCCAGATTTAGCAGAGGCGCGCGTGGCATGTTGTGGCTCTTGAACATTGAGGCCACACTACTCTGAAACTTTTGCTCGTAGTTACATATACATAATCGCTGTGAGGGGAAATCACAAAAAAAACAAATTTCTTCCATTCTGCGTATCAAACCATGTTTTGTAACGAAGTTACGTAGGATTTTTTTTTTGGCAACCGAGCTTACAAATCAAGAAAATTATTTCAATTGCGATGAAAATAATTTTCCTACGTCTGCTGTCAGTATGGAGAACTAATTCAACTAATTTGTCCCCAAACAGCAGTTTTTAGGGTTCCGTACCTCATTTGGAAAAACGGAACCCTTATAGGATCACTTTGTTGTCCGTCTGTCTGTCTGTCCGTTTGTCAAGAACCTTTTACTCAGAAACGGCTAAAGGTATCAACTTGAAATTTATACCACCTATTAAGGTCTGTAGGCTTATAGTGCCTTATAAAAATCAAAGCTCTAGCTTAATGCATTAAAAAGATATGGCAATGAATGTATAATTTTTGTATGGAAATGGCTAAAATGAAAAACCTCTAGGGTACTTCCAGTTACCTCACAATTCGGAAATTTGGAATGCTAGGAGCTTTTGTAACACAAATAAAGGAAAAAGTCTGAAATTCAGGAATTTCGAAGTTTTTTAGGAAACAAAGTTATATTTGCGGTCAACGTCGTACAATGACTACGTGAGCGACCGCAAATATAAGTTTGTCAATACCTACACTTAGAATTTTTATTTTCTGACCTTGACCACTGGTGCACGACCGGGATTCGAACCCACGGCCAATGGAACGGAACCCCCAGGGCGCGAGTTCTCGCACTTGACCGTCTTTATTTACATTGTTGTTTATATGAAAAATACCGATTTTCCAAAACTCGTAGAACAAACTTTATTGCCGATTGGGTGTAATCATAAGCTCTTTCTAACCATTATGAATCACCTTGTATACAGCTATAACCTATTGAATCACCTAGAAGTAACGAATTTTCTTTCAGATCAAAATAACCACATCGAGATTTGATTGCCATTCAAAAGTGACACTGAATAAAAGGCATTGAACCTTTCTGAGTAGAGCCGGCGAGTCTTGCGGTTGTGCGATGCATACGGCCCTAATGGCCCCATTCATGTGCCGAGTGACACTTGGGGGAAAACGCCACATTGTTGCCTGTGTAAGTTGCGATCACATAGGAGGGTGCCTGGAAGGCTGAAGTTTAGTATGGCTTCGTTCGATCACAGGCTACCGTAAATCCCGTGTATTTAATAAAGGCATGGGCTCGCATAAAACTTTTTTTTTTTTTCAAGAGCTCTCGTGTAGAGGTGGTTCGTATTTACGCAACCAGGTTTGTAAACCAGGTTCTCGCATATTACTATACGTAACTGGCACGACTTCACGATACTTAGACGTATTAAAATACTCAGGTGCGGCGCGCAAGTCCATCGCGCACCCTAGGACGCGGCGCGCCTCGCGGTCGCAACCCGACCTTCCGTTTCGCGGCGCGGCGCGCCCTTGGGTACGCGGCGGACTTGCGCTGTGGAATTGCGCAATGGACTTGCGCATTGGACTTGCGCAGTGGACTCGCGCGGTCGAAGTAATACTTTCAAGTATTTAGTACCTGGTTTTAGAACCTGGTTCATGTAAAATACGATACGTTACGGATCTGGTACGCGAAATAGCAAGTACGTCTCATCTCTACTCGTGGCACTTAATGAAAAACATGAAAGCTATGCAAGTCTAGCTCGTCTGCAAGTATTATTAAGCCATATAGGGGGAGGCCTATGTCCAACAGTGGTCTTCTTCAGGCTGATGATGATGATGAAGTTTGAGTTGTACATGATGGTAGTAAAATAAACGTTTTCTATTCTATTCTTTATCATAAGCGTAACGCTCTCGTGAATTATTCATGATTTGGGCACGGTACACTATATGTTACTGCTAAATGTTTCTTCAATAAGATTATCAATGTATCGAGCCTCTTTCAATGATACGAGTAATACCCACTTGAAAGCCGAACATTGAATATTTCAGCTAGCACTTACAAAACCCTCAGGAACATAAAAGACTAGATGAAGGTTTTTGAAGAAGCGGCCACTGTAAAATCATGGTTCGATATAGCGATGAACGCAAATTCTTAAAATTGACTAACAATTTAGGTTTTCGACAATCAAGAAATTCTACGATAAATTTCATCATCATCAGCTTGTAGAAGTCCACTGTTGAATATGAGCGTCCCTCTAAGAGTACCTACGACAAGTTATGAAATTAAAAATCTTAAGCCCTCTTATGTAACATCTTCGCTTATAGTGAGACCGCCCATTGTACCATCGCAATTATTTCTAGTTTTAATTTATTTTTAAGATACTTTTGTTTTGTGGTGTAGTATATATATAAAGAGTTTTCTATCTATCTTCTATCTATCTATCTTCACTCTGGAACACAATAATGCTGCTTGGCAGCAGAAATAGGTTATAAACCTCTGAGGTAAAACTATAATGTTTTTCGCGGTTTCACATTATTGCTTCCGTCATTTGACGCCCGTCGCATCCTAGGAAACCAAAGCTTAAGCCCTTTTCACAGGCCCTCCGCAGTCCATTTCTACTCAATATTTGCTCAAAGTTTCCTTTGATAAAGATGAAAGTGATGGGTTACTTAAAATGTTCGATGAACTAAGAAATGATTTTGTAAAGTTCGTCTAAAGAGCTTTTTTTGTCAGATGTTCAGATTCTAACGCTACGAATAAAAAGGTTGGTTTATGCCGAGCCAGTGAGGAATAAAAATTATTGTTTATTTTTTCTTGACTCATCATTTCAGCCGTAAGACGTTCACTGCTGAACATAGGCCTTCCCCTTAGATCCAACCGACCTTGTGCGGCCTGCACTCAAACAATCATTTGGTGGGATATGCCCATACTCGCCACGCTGGGCTTGCGGCTTGGTGAGCGCAGATAAAGTTATGGTTGATAGAGAACGCTATCGCCCATCCCCTATTTTTTCCCTCGGTCGCCTTTTACAACATTCACGCCTAGCACGGGCCTATTATTCAGCCAGGCCCACCACTTTTTCTTGACTATCGTCAAAATAAATCCAGTGACCTATTGGAGATTATTTAAAATGCTTCCCATGTTTGTTCCAATCAGGAAAAAGCCCCTGCGTGGGTAAAATAAGTTTAAAAATAAATCATGGTTCCGCAGCTTTCTATCCCGACCGCATGTTGGCTGCAGCTGCACTTCCATCAGACCCCTAAAAGCGTATTCATGTTTATCTAAAGTTTGTGCGATGCCGTGGCCTGTAGCCGTTTTGCTTCAGTTTTTTAATCCTAAAGGCTCGTGGGAATTAGGTTTTCTTGATAGGAAATAACAAAAGCCAGATTTTTTACTTGGAATAGTAATCGCTTCGGACACGCCAAATCTGTTGGAATCTGATTTCGATTTGACATAAAATTATCCTACTAATATCATAAATTCGAAAGTTTGTGAGGATGTTTGGATATTTAGGTGTTTAGATGTTGTTCAATCATGCCGTAACGGCTCAACCAATTTCGTTGAAACTTAGAATATATAAAGTTCTTTATCTGGAATAGCATTTATGTAGGCTACTTTTTATGTAGGTACCATGCGAGCGAAACCGGCGGAAGATATTTTAAAATAAAATCATAATTCAATTCAAGTATTTTATTTCAGCTTTCACTTATTAATAATAACAATACGTTTATACGGGTTTCCAACACTGAATACTGACTCATCCACCGCCCTGGATTCCATCAATGCATGTAGAATACTAACTCTTCCACCATCGTTACATAATTGCTGAAGATCGTACCTAAATCCTTTCTTATAGAATGTTGACTGTTTTCTCCACCGGTTTCTGTCTGTTGCTTGATGAAGAGCCGTGCTTACTGAGTCTCTAGGTGTCTGGTTACAAGGTCTGTCCATGGTTTGTGGCTTCGTTCTCGTGACCTTACAAACTACCTAACCGCAAATCCATCTATACCCAATAAAAACCGATGGAACTCTTCATTTTTATTTAAAATCAGATTAAACAATTGGTACAAAATTAAATTTTATACTGTTGCTCCAATTAACCGACGATATAACCGGATATTTAAATGGGTTTGCGAAAACTTTACGGTACCATTATAAGTGGTGGTACCCGGTGCGAGTTAAAGCCTTCAGTTAAGTCCGTTAAAAAAAACAAAGTTCCGTTTTCCTGTTACACGGTGACCTTCTTGGAAAGTCGGTAGTAGGCGGTGACGATAATTTTACGTCAAAAGAAAATGGGAGAGAGATGACTAAAATCCTATGAGTCCATCGAGCGTGGCAGTGTAGGAAGACCCACCTGACCTTTACAAACTCCTCGGTCCATCGGGTGGGGGGCCCGATGGACCGAGGAGATGGTGAAGGAACAGAATGTCAGCGGATGAAGAAACTTAAGCTCAAGACTGTTCGTCGTGGGAGGCTTATGTTCAGCAGTAGATTACTTCAAGCTATTGATGATGATGGTATGTTTAAGTCATGCTTACTCATTTCACAATAATAGTGATATGAGTAAGTAATTACTGATGATCATTATCAGTTGTTATCAAATATCGGCGTGTTATTCAGGTCGCGTTCATCACATCAAGTTAATTGCTACGACTCACGTCGAAATATAATGTAACAGGTATGTATTTAATCAAAATTCAATAACGTAATTTGTAGCACGGCTTTCGACTGCCAAATAAACTACGCGTGCAATTATACTAGCGCCAGCTATACGAGAGGTACGTTTGGTTCCCACGGCGAGAAATTTTCAAATCTGCTAATAATTATGTGTTTCGGTCTGGGTTTAATCGATGCCAAAAAAAAGATGAGGTTAATTCGGAGACTATGTTTTTGAAAATAAAAAAAATAAATATTCCGGCGAACCTTATATCGTATACAAAAAGCTAGCTATGCTAGCCACTATGCTGACTATACTAGGCTAACTGGATGTCCTCTCCGATGGAAATTAGGGGAATGGAGATAATGTGTAAACCCAACAAAGAATATTTTATAAACCTTAAGCCGTGTTCAAACTTGCGATATGCCATATAAAATTCGTTTCAAAATGATCCACTCCAAGCCCCTTAGGCTCGTATTCAGAGAAACGACTCAAGCATAGATTTAATCACAGATCAGCTGAACTCTACTTAAGAATTGAATCTCTGCCCAAACATAGCTTTTATTCAAGAACGGTACTTAAACTACTCTCAGCTGAATCGAGTCTCAAATCTGTACTCAAATGTTCTCGTTTACATTTTGATTTATTTATAATTTTCGATCCGTTTTATGCAGAAATTCAAACAGCCAGGGTGGAAATAGAATAGAAAAATAAAGTGAATTATAAATATGCATCAAAGTACGTGTAACGGAACGTAAATGTCATTTGATTAATGTCAAATCAAATCTAAACTCAAGCACCGATTTCGTCTGATTGACATTTCAGAATAAGCATTTACTCAGGTGAACTGTGATCATTGAATCTATACTTAAATACTGTTCAAGAATTAGAATCTCGCGTATTCAGAGACACGACTCAAGCATAGATTTAATCACAGATCAGCTGAACTCTATTTAAGTATTGAATCTCTTCTCAAACATAACTTTTATTCAAGAACGGTACTTAAACTACTCTCAGCTGAATCGAATATCAAATCTGTACTCAAATGTTCTCGTTTACATTTTGATTTATTTATAATTTTCGATCCGTTTTACGCAGAAATTCAAACAGCCAGGGTGGAAATAGAACAGAACTATAAAGTGAAGTATAAATATGCATCAAAGTACGTGTAACGGAACGAAAATGTCATTTGATTAATGTCTAATCAAATCTAAACTCAAGCACCGATTTCGTCTGATTGACGTTTCAGAATAAGCATTTGCTCAGGTGAACTGTGATCATTGAATCTATACATAAGTACTGTTCAAGAATTAGAATCTCGACTCAAATCGAGATTTAAGTACAGATCAATGCTTGAGTCTTGTCTCTAAATACGAGCCTTAAAGTCAAAATCAGTAGACATAAAGATAATTTTTGAAATAAATTTAAATATATTATTTATTTAAACTCTTATTACACACCATATTGCACGGCGCCATTTGAACGCGGATTGGGGTTTGTTTGGACTAAAATCCCCTATAAATTAATTTTTATTACCGGATTGTGATGGTGTAATTAATCTATAGTTCAGAATTCACCGACTATAGATATCGTACCGGAAGTAGAGGAAGGTGTCGCGCCGGAAGTGGCGTTCCACTGCGTTATCATCGCCGTCCGGCGAATGTTCGATCGGGCGGAATTTCTCTTGTGAATGATTGCAGCTTATGTAAATGCTTGCACGAAATAAAATTAATTTTGAATCAGATTTTATTTTTTTATTTCAACATTTTTGACGTCTGTGGTTGTACGTGGCGTGCATGCGTTGTGTTCAAACGCGGCAAGGAACCGTACCTTTACTTTGAAAGAGTTGACTCGCCCCGTACGCCCTGAAACCACAAGCAATTAAAAAAAGTTTAAATCTGTGATTCGTCTCTATTTTAAGACGGGTCAGTTACCATCAACGCTCTTCCAACGACAAAAATATGATGACATCTCTAACTATAAGAAATCGGAAACAATTTTACTAAATAGTTTTGTACAAGCGAGTGGCAATTGCATCTGATCTAAGGAATTGCTAAGCTCTATTTTTACATTTTTATTTTATTTTTGAGTGTGTTTTCGGATAGGTGCGGAAAAACAGAAAATGGTATATTTTGAAGCTAATTTCTAACCCTATTTGCAAAGTAATAGGCTCATTACTGCAGAAAACAGAATCAGTCGTAGCTTCGTACCACATCCAATTACATTAAAATGCTAAAATGCAACAATAATGAAATTATAGTGGCTGAGCGTGCTAGCATGCGTGCTGTGAAATTGGTGGGCTCGCACGTCCGTGGAACATGGAGTACTGAAGAGGAAATGGATCACGCTTTTGGATATACCCTCTTTTTTATAAAAAAAATAGGCTTACGACTTTTATCCCCAAGAGTAGAATAGAAAACTCTTTAATGTACACTACAAGGACAACTTACAATTACATACATATAGGTACAAAGTTCAAGCTACAGGAAAGTACAACGGGTGGTCTCTTCGCTAATAGCGATCATATTCATATTCTTTATTATTTCACATTCATTGATTGATCTCTTCCAGACAAACTTTGGATGGACAGGAACTTAGTTACTTAGTTATGAGCATCAACTACACTACATGGTTCCAACGGAAGACCAGCGTTGTGCTGCCAACACGGCACAACAAATGCTGAGTTGGACTCCAATTTGTGACGAAGCGTGGACTGGGTGCTAGGACACACATTCTTACAACTTGTACCTTTTTTCTTGTTTTTTATTTACCTGTTTTTTGTTTCTTTTTTGTTGTTTTTGTTTTGTCAACATTTCTGTTGTTTATTATTATTATTGTTTTTTCTGTGTGTCTCATTGTTGTATTGTCGTCACAAATAAATGTCTTTTCTTTCTTTCTTTCTTTCTAACTTTTAAACTTTTGGATAACAAAATCCTACTAATATTATAAATGCGAAAGTTTGTGAGGATGTTTGTATGTTTGGATGTTTGTGGTTCAATCACGCCGTACCGCAGGCTCAACCGATTTCGATGTAACTGGATACAGTTCTATACCTAGAATAGCATATAGGGCTACTATTTATCTAGGTACCACGAGAGAAAAACTTCGGGCTGAAGTTAGTATCATATAAAAATGTGAGTACTAGTACTTACATATACCACCAATCAGTGCCAGTGTGGTACGGCGGTCGATCAGCTCGGTCACCACGGATTATCGTGCACTAGGGCTGCCGGAAGAATATCCCGCCACGCTAGCCTTAATGACATCATCCGCCGGGCTCTTACCAGCATTAACGTCCCAGCCATTCTCGAACCGAATGGTCTGCTACGTGATGATGGTAAGCGGCCTGACGGTATGACTTTGGTCCCTTGGGAGAAGGGTAGGCCTATGGTGTGGGACGCTACTTGTGTTGATAAACTAGCGCGCACACATCTTCCGGGGACATCAGTTAGGGCGGGTGCGGCGGCAGATTCGGCCGAGTATCTCAAAAGGCGCAAATATGTTAGTCTTGATAGGGCTTACATATTTGAGCCTTTTGGGGTTGAGACCCTGGGTCCGTGGGGAAACGGGGCCCTCCGGGTTTTCAAAAAGATATCAGGACGTCTGATCGAAGCGACGCGTGACCCGAGAGCTGGCTCTTATTTGGCCCAGCGAATTAGCATTGCCATCCAGCGTGGCAATTCCGCCAGCGTCTTGGGGACGCTTCCGACTGGTAGTGATCTGGATCAGTTGAGCTATCTATAGATCGTTTGTAACGGTCTTTAGATGGCTCAACTGTTTCTTGTGTATTTTGTAAATATTAACTTGTATTAGTTTTAAGTTTCTTTCTGTAAATAAAAATACCACCAATTACCTTTAGGTACCAATTTTTAATTTTTTAATTTTTTTAGGTACCAATTAAAAAAAAATCTACTGCCTATTCGATCAATCATTCTCAAAGGCTAGAATAACTGACCAAAACTTTACGACATAAATAAAAACGATCCCTTCTTGGGAGCTGTTACACAAATTGCAATTTGCGTAGTATCAAGTTGAAATGTAATTTTGCCCGCAATTTTCCATAACATTTATGGAAATAAAATCCCAGTAATTCGTAGCTCCGAGGTGCCTCGCTTTGCGCGCTGCATTTTCGCGCCAAAATTATTGAGGTTCATTAAAATTAACCCCTTTGCTTAATATTTAGTTCTGGTTCGGCTTTATCCACTGGCGCCCGACACCATTGTACCTACTAACTCGTGTTGTTTTACTGTCATTTGAAACTGTTTCATTATGTTTGATGACAAAGGTGTTTATAGTTAACGCCACCTAGTGTAATATTGCTGCGCCCTAACAGGGTTTATGTTTGAAACAAAAATGTATCCACAACACCCCATTGTGCATTGTAACAACATAAGTGCAATAAAGATTTTGAATTTGAATTTGAAATTTAGTACTGACCTACATCTACAGTCACCTGCAATAAGATGTATATATTTGATAATTTTCAAAATTATGCCACACACAACACAGTTGACGATGGTAAATTCACGTTTAAATAAAAAATGGCACAAGTTGATGGTTAGGTTCAAAATTGTCTTGATTTTTCTGTGTACATATTTATTTTTAGTACTGAGCCATCATTTTCTAGATTGTGAAATGTCTTCATTGTGAAGTTTCATCTTATTGCAGGCGACTGTACCTGCATATGGTAACATAATGTTTACAGCAAGATTCGTATGGACTTGACGCTTGCTTGCTTGTCGTTTCACTGATTCTTTCTTGGTCAAACCTAACTGACCAGGACTAGGTGAGTTGGTTTGACGTATGGTGGCTCTGAAAAGGGCCTATGACCGTCAGTGAAAGAATAAGTGTAGTAAAAGGATTAAAGTCTCTTAGCGGCTCCTTTAGTGCAAATGTCACATGTCTTCGAATTTGTAGGTTCTAGGACATGCCGGTTTCCTCACGATGTTTTCCTTCACCGTTAGAGAGCACTAGTACAGCTGACATAAATTTCCCGAATGGAAAATCCTTGGTGCACGTCCGGAATTCGAACTCACCTGTGGATCGGACGGCGGGGCCACTAACGCCACTCTACCAGTGCTCGACTTGACTCACTAGAGGTTCTACCCAAAAGGCCAATTGATTTAAGAAGATTCAACACCTATAAGATTCTCTTTCATTGGTATTTTCATATTAAAACCGGGTAACCAAGTTCCGGCGATTGGATTGCAACCTGTCATATAAAAATCCTGCAAAATCTGTGCATTTGACTAATATTCAGACATGCCTCTAACTAACCCCTTTAGAAATCTTTAAGAATCTGATCACCTGGAGATCTAAGTAGACGACTTCTTGGGTATAAAAAGTCGTGAGAAAATATTTCAATAAGTTCCCAGTTAAAAATGTTATACCCTCTTTTAAAAAACATTGAAACCCAAAAAGCCAAATTATCTTGTGCTCCGACCAATCACTCAATTCACACTTTCACACAACAATCGTGGTGCAACGCTTGGTGCACGATAGCCGAGCGGAAGTTCCGCGAGTTCCGGAAGTGACGCGAGTCGACCGGAAGCGCCGCGCGGATAACGGCCGGAACATCCGATTCCGCTCCGATGCGGTCCGGCTCACTCGGAAACGCGACAAGGGATAATAAGCGATAGCTAACGATTACTGCGTTTCCTGTGAATGCAGCGCAGAGATACAGGACTAACTACTTGTTTGCTACGGCGTAGCAGTAGCGTAGCAATATTAACGACTATCGTAGTATACAGGGTGTTTTTTTTCAGGGCCACTTAGGCGAAGTCGGAAACCGAGAGAGTAGTTGAAAAGTGATGTCAGGAGTAAGGGGCTCGATTTTGAAAAAAAATAGATCTGCATTAAAAAACGTTTTATTTTTCGAATGGCGACCACGAACCGGGCGACGCAGTGTTGGAAGGCCCCCCACCCGATGGACCGACGACATTGTGAAGGTTGCGGGAAGTCGGTGGATGGAGAAGGCTCAAGACCGTTCGTCGTGGAACTCTTTAGGGAAGGCCTATGACCAGCAAAGGACTTCTACAGGCTGATGATGATGATGATGAACTCCTAACACTCTTTTCGATTACTCCCACGGTTTCCGATGTCACCTAAGGGGCCCTGAAAAAAAACTCATCCGGTATATACCGGGTGAGTTTTTTTTAGGGAAGTTGGTAGAGAAGTTGGAACCCCTTTTTATAGGGAAGCGATACTAGCCGATTATTTCAAATAGTGTTGTGTTCCTGCGATGAGTAAGGTTGCCAGAGCTCTTTAGGGGGGGAGGGGTTCGGCAGGCAACGCATTAGCAATACTCCAGGTATTGCTGATGTCAATAGGCGACGGTAACCACTTACCATCAGGAGTGCCTGAAGCCTGTTTGCCTCCGTATAACTCCGATGGACCGACGACATTGTGAAGGTTGCGGGAAGTCGGTGGATGGAGAAGGCTCAAGACCGTTCGTCGTGGAACTCTTTAGGGAAGGCCTATGACCAGCAAAGGACTTCTACAGGCTGATGATGATGATGATGAACTCCTAACACTCTTTTCGATTACTCCCACGGTTTCCGATGTCACCTAAGGGGCCCTGAAAAAAAACTCATCCGGTATATACCGGGTGAGTTTTTTTTAGGGAAGTTGGTAGAGAAGTTGGAACCCCTTTTTATAGGGAAGCGATACTAGCCGATTATTTCAAATAGTGTTGTGTTCCTGCGATGAGTAAGGTTGCCAGAGCTCTTTAGGGGGGGAGGGGGGAGGGGTCGGCAACGCGTGCGTGATGCCTCTAGTATTGCAAGCGCTCTTAGGCTACGGTAACCGCTTACCAACAGGTGGGCCGTATGCTTGTTTGCCACATCAGTTGTATAAAAAAAAAAAAAAAAAATATTACTGCTAATGATTCCGAATTTTGATTAGGAACAGAACTGGATACACACTCAGGTGCATTATGTAAGCTTACGTGTGCTACGGCGTAAAAGCGGATATTTCACTGCATTGGGCCAGTTATCGGGCTACAGCATCATGCATGCCTCGTTTTAATTTTATTTCTCTTATAATCCTTACTTTGAGAAAAGAAACAAAGAGAGAGTTCATGTTAATTAAAACGAGATGTAGCTAAATCGACTTTGTATAAATAAGGGGGTTATACATATACAGACATTTGATCAAATAACTGCGACTACAGAATAATTAATTATTAACTTATTACGCTAAATACTACTTATTACGCTAGTTAGCGGAGACGGAGAGACAATTAGCTAGTGGAAGCTGTGCATGCCACGCTTATAAAGGTTCAAATGTTCGTTCCGTGTTAAAACACCAAGAGATTGACGAGATCGCAAGATGACAAGTTTTATTACTCGGATAGGCCTTCGTTGTGCAAAAATCTCTCCTGGTTAAGGTTATATTGAGGTTGAAGAATGGTGGACAAGAAAAATGAAATCCTAGGATGACCAGACGTCGAAATTACAAGAACTTAGAATGACTCAGACATGTACATCCTGATATACACAGAAGAATTCTTATTTCTCAGAACTTAATTCTACCCAGATCAAAATCAGTTTAGTAGGTTTGGTTAGTAGTGGTCAAACAACGCTTGAGGTTACAATTGTAACCTCTAGTCTCAAATCCTTGTCATTTTCGATACCAAATAACAATCTCCCATCTCTTCAGTTCAGGCGTTATTTTAGCAGTTCAAAATATTCGCCTTTTCGAACGTCGAGGTCGAATACCTCAGGGGTGTTTATTCTAAAAACATAATTCCACAAAACAAGCTGTCAAGAGTCAAGTTGACAAAGACGGGAGCAGGAGGAGGCAGGAACAATAGGTCGCAGGGTCGCAGCCCTTCTGCGACAATCAGCTAAAACGGAGGGCGACACAAACACCTCTTTACACCTCGCTCTTGCTATTATTATCATTTTGGAGCAAATATTATGCTAAAAAAAATTGGCAGGCTTGGCTAATCGATTTTCATATTTAGACATAGTAGATAATATATGATAATTAGGTAGCTAATTATCATATAGATTTATTTTAGGAGGACATAAATATATATTTTAGGAGGAGGTAGGGCACAGCGAGATTTTCTCGCTCTAAATTGGAGCAGCCCGCCTGGGGAGGTACCTCCGCCTTACAGAAGATCGCAGGCAAATAACATTATTTGTTACAATACAAATAGTGTTGTGTTCCTGCGGTGAGTAAGGTTGCCAGAGCTCTTTAGGGGGGGAGGGGTTCGGCAGGCAACGCATTAGCAATGCTCCAGGTATTGCTGATGTCAATAGGCGACGGTAACCACTTACCATCAGGAGGGCCTGAAGCCTGTTTGCCTCCGTATAACATAAAAAAAAAAAAAACTAAATAATATATTTATGGGTGTGAATAGGTGAAGATTATGTTTGTTTCTCAACTACGCCGTACGTAATGGATTGGAATTTTCTCTACGGTTCATCAATGAATGAATGACACAAGTGCTCTCAAAACTATCACTTACTAAAGTCCGTTCAGTGCCAAATCAAGGGTAGAAAACACAGGATCGATAGGCTTCCTGCGAGTGGCCATTAGTGGAGAGAGCTCTCGTGGTCTCACTCGTGGAGGGCCCTCCAGTGCCCTCTATTTGAGGGCTTTGTCCCCACTGCAGTCATGACATGTCATGTTTTGCAGCATCGGAGATTTAGGGCTTTGTGTTGACACCAAGCAGGGTTAATAAGGGTTATTCATGAGGAAGAATATTAGGGTGTTTTAGTTCTGTAACGATAACAGTTGGTAAAATACTTTTAGACAAAAAAGACAGCTTTTTTTTATGTTTCTCTTTGAGTATAAATGCTTAGGCATTTCGCGTTCTATTATGACTTTTTAGGGAAATAATTTCCATTTGACGTAGCTATAAAGTGGACACAAAGACACAAATTACCTACTGAAAGTCATGAAACAACTAATTTAAGTACCTCAAAACGCTTTGCTCATATTTTTCATGTGTAACCTTACACTCGAAGTCATATGTCAGGTAATTTACTCCTGTTTTACTTCAAGCCCCCACTTCTCATAATAACTCCATGAGCCCAGCTGCATATTACTCGTAATTTTGCATATTTTCGCGGCTAAGTGTTCGTGTTATAATTTATGCGCATTCGTTATGAGGAAAGAATCGGGAACGCTGAATGGCTGAAAATTCCTTCTACTGGAACACTCAATGCTGAATGAGCACTAACTATAGCATACCTACTGAAGTGCTGAGTGGAATGGCTTACGGTTCGCTATTTACAGGAGTTGTTTTACTTATTTTTATGAAGTCAAAGTGAGTTAACATTTTCTGTGCCGAAGAATCTCAGCAACCTCGCTTGACGGGTTTGTTCCAATTGCTCAGTTTTATAAGAAAGTACAGAGAAAATTAGTAAATGTTTGTAGTAGTAGTTTTTATTGATAAAAGAGAAGATTGCCGTCATATAAGGAGGTGAAGGATCTCGCATTTGAAAGATCAGACTGGACAAAATTGCATCATTACACCGACAAGAGCTCTAAGATCATAAATTGAATAATAATCGTTTTATACACACTATATTTGACTGGCCTCATAGCTCAGTTAGTAGTAACTCTGCCTTCTGCGCTAGAGGTCGCGGGTTCGATCCCCGCACTGGACAAACATTTTGTGATAAACAAAGATGTTTGTTCTGTGTCTGGGTGTTAAATATGTATATCTATTATGTATATCAGTCTCTGGTACCCATAGAACAGGCTATGCCTAGTTTGGGATCAGTTGACCGTGTGAATATGTCCGGAATATTTATATTTATATATTTATATTTATAAATTAGCTAGGCTACCTTGAGCTTACATTTGATTAGCTATAGTGATTACAAAATATTATTAGGAAAATGATGATTAACAAGCAAAAATTTGGTCTTTGCCTGATTATTATATTTGCTTTGTAACAAGTTTTGCTCATGCATTGCATAACCAGCTCCTTTGTTTATTGATTGCCCAATTTGTAAAGCCCAATCGACTGTTTCGAGTTCTGAACAAGAGCTTTCGATGTAGATAAGGCACGAATCCGTTGGCTCGGCAGTCGCAAGCCAAACAGCCACGCACTTCAGTTTAAAAGGAACAAAATTTATTTGAATATTTTATTTACTAGCAATTTTTAACCAACTACAAAAAAAAGTGTTTTTAAAAATGTTTGCAAACCTATTAATCCGTAACTATTCCAACATTGATGTTTTTTTTTTCACTGTTGTGTAGGGAAATTGACGTGGTTTTTTTTAACTATCAGTTGAGTTGGTGACCTCATCAACAAACTTCCTAAAATACTTGTCTGTGTGCGACATCGAATTGCAGTTTCATAACAGCAATATAGGTGAACAATACAACTATACAATTAGTTGTTGCGGATTCAGCTATCCGAACAGAATGAATATGTGGGAATTGGCACTGTAGCGATCGCAATAATAGAACCATACTGCAGAAGGATAATAATTGGCACTCTTGTTATAAGTATCGCCACTGTACGCATCCAATGAAATCTCTATTGTATTGTTACACCAACAGAATAGAGTTCACAGAAATACAACTAACAGAACTAACATAACTATACAGAACTTAATAAATTAAAACCATTTATTTCAGGCAACATTAGTCTAGTACAGGATGTTAAATACTTAAAAACTACGGCCCATATAAAATATATACCTTAGTCTAACATATATAAAATTAACCTATTTACTAGCACGTAGCGTCGGTGACGTGTGACATATATGCTGCGACCGGTAATCGTCCGCGAAAACGCCAGAACAGCACATTCTGCAGCCAGGACTCTTCCTTAGTGAAGGTCGAAATAATGAAGCAGGTTTATAAACATTATGGTACAAAGCAGCAGTTTTTTGAACTGAAATGAAATTTGATCTATTTAATCAATGCTGGGCTGATATTTGACCAGTTGGTTTGCGAGTAGACATTTTACAAATAAAGTCAAAATTGTAGTGGCATAGAAATAAAAAAGAAAAAAAACTATTTATTTTCCTAATTTATTTACTTTTCAGAACATACTTTTACTAATAAGCAGTAAATCTAATTGAATGCGAACTAGGACTTGTATGATTAGACACAGGTAAATCAAAGGGCAGGGTTTAATAGATTCCTAGTCAAGCTAAGACCAAATAGTGCCGATGGCATTCGAGATAAAATCTCATTGACTCGGAGGATGCGATAAGGCATTTCCAATTAGCACAACAGTCGGCTGTCAGGTAGACGAAGGATAGAGGTTTGCCTTTGAGATTTAGCAAATGGATAGTAGAGATGGGAGCTATTACAGTTATAGTTTGGTAGTTTTGTTTATAAATGTTCTTGGTGGTGTTTAAGGGTTATTTCATAATTACTTATTTCTTTTCAGTCATAATCATAATCATCATCATTTCAGCTGTAGGAAGTCCACTGCCGAACATTGCCTTTCCCGCAGATTTCCAGAGCGAATTTCTATCATGTGGGGGGAATTTGCCCATACTCACCACGCTGGGCATGCGGGTTGGCGAGCGCAGTTAGAGCTATCTTCTTTTTTCCCTATATTTTTTCCCGTAGTCCCTAATACGATATATGTATACGGGTATGCTATATGGAGGGGCCTATTCTTCAGCCAGGGCCACCATGGCTTACAGAATGCCATGTAATTTTTACACTAAGTGCTGAGCGCCTGTATATCTGAAAGGATAGCTACTTTGTTAGTTCTTTACTGTGACGTCACTAACATCCCAATTGCACGCCTGTATTCCTCGTATCTGATTTGACGATCCAATCAGTTAGGTTATTGTTTCCAAGGATTGGTCTGGTTAGTTTTGTGGAGAGATTTGCTCGTTTAACTTACTTTTGACTGCTCGACTAGATAGCTGTGCTGAAAGCCATTTTTTGAGGATATATTTTTATTTGCGAATGTGGATGGATAGGCCGAAGAAAAGATGGATGGAGTGTGTGAAAGTGGATATGATATGGGTATGAAAGGAGTGAGTGCTGTGGTGATGAGTAATAGGGGGAAATGGAAGAAGAATAAAGCTGAGCCGACCGACCCCACATAAAGTGGGATAACGGCAGGATGATGATGATGATTTAACTATGTGTGTCGCATAGTTTTCACTGTTGAGGCTCAATATTTCGCTAAGACGAGAGTCAAAGGTTTCCGCATTATTAATAAGCGTATTGCACTGATACCAAATCAACATCAAAGCCTGGCCATTCAGTTCTCTGTTTAAATCGTCATACACAACGCACACTAATCTAAATCGTCATCGCCTCGCCTCGGGACATAACATAACAACTCAGACGGCATTAACGTGATCCACCACGTGCGAAAGCCGGGTCCATTGACATAAAACAGTGAACGAGCTGGTATTATGAGTTCAAATACTACCAAGCAGACACGTAAAACCCCTCGAGACGCTCGCGCTCTTTACGAGCAAGACCCTACCACAGCGGTCCAGGCCCCCAATTCTACTAATTCAATGACTTGAAAATGATAATCGCATGATAATGATCATTCAGTTACGATTGTCGCCACCTTCGTTTCTTTGATTTCATTGGTTCCACAATGACTGCCATTGATATACGACTGTGATAGCAAACTGTGTAAAAGTGTCAAAAGTGGCAATTTTGCCAGTGAACCATTTTCATTTTGAAGCCATTGAATTAGTAGAATTGGGACCCAATATTGCACGACCGTTTTTTACGGATCCGACACTACTAGATATGACTTTCATACAACACAATATTCCGTTTTTACTGCATGAAGGACAGCCTGCAACTAATACAGAATACAGTCATCATCATCATCATCAACAACCTGTAGAAGTCCACTGCTGGACATAGGCGTCCCCCAAAGAGTTCCACGACGAACGGTCTTTAGCCCTTTCCATCCACCGACTTACCGCAACCTTTACAATGTCATCGGTCCATCGGGTGGGGGGCCTTCCAACACTGCGTCGCCCGGTTCGTGGTCGCCATTCGAGAACCTTTACTGCCCAACGGTTATCGGTTCTGCGAGCTATATGGCCTGCCCACTGCCACTTCAACTTGCTAATTCTGAGAGCTATGTCGGTGACCTTCGTTCTTCTACGGATTTCTTCATTTCGGATCTTATCACGTAGTGAAACTCCAAGCATAGCTCTCTCCATAGCACGTTGCGCGACTTTGAGCTTATATATGAGGCCTATAGTTAACGACCAAGTCTCAGTGCCATAAGTCATCACAGAATACAGTAAAAAATATATATTTGAAGGTACCGATACTTCTTCTACGGGTCAGTTTTATATAGTGTTTCCGTGACAACTATTTGAAATGCGGACTGGTACTGGATCCGGATTACGTCAACAACAAAATAAACGAGCATGCGTAGCGAGGGATGTGTTTGTAGAACCAATAGAATCGCTTCATTTACCTCGCCTCGGTCAGCACAGCTCTGGTGGAAACGGCTCAGCGGAGCTAGATTTTTGCGCATACAAAGCAAGCGAGGTATGTGTGCGAGGGATGTGTGTTGAGAAGGATGTGTTGCGAGGTTTACGCATACTGTACCAGTTAGTCCATAGACGGAGTTTGTTGGTACCACACATTAATGCGCATTTTCACAGCTCCGCTACACATCCTCGTACGCACATTTTCATCGCACAGCTTTGATGGAAACCCCCACACATTTTCACAGCACAGCAAGACATCCTCGCACGACACATTTCCATCGCACATCTCTGGTGGAAACGCAGCCTAAAACCCGCTAAAAATGGTCCTGTTACTGTGTGAACGAGCTCTGACTTATTTCCCGTAGTCCCGGGTTATCTACTAAGCAGTCACCATAATATTTTACACCATACTGAAGCGTGGTCTCTGCCTACTCCACTGGGAAACAGGCTTGATTTTATGTATGTATGTATGTTCATAGATACATACATATCACTTATGGTGTTGATAATTCTGGCCATCACTTCATAGTGATGGCCAGAATCATCAACATGAGGATGATATGATTAACATACACCGCATCTTTTTTTTTAAGTTTTTAAACAGTCTAAAACTTTTACTGCTTGTTATAAATAATTTAATATGTTAATATATATGTTATAGTTTTTTAATATGTATTAGTATATTTTATGATTGTAATCTATGTATTAGGATAATTTAAAAATGTAGGTTCTTCTTTTTGTTTTATAATATTTATACATCATCGTCATACTTCGTGCACCGCCATCCATTACTGTTTTTCCATTACTTTCCATCCTAAGGTTGCCTGGAAGAAATCGCTTTCAGCGATAAGGCTGCCCATTGTACTACATCAAGTTTGTTATGGATTTAATATGTAATCCTTTGTGTACAATAAAGTGTTAATCTATCTATCTATCTAATTACCAAGCTCTGACTTTCGTCCACCTAGAATGGAACAGGTATAATACGAAACACATTCCTATATAACCGACCCTTCTCACAAGCCATTTCAGAGCCTACTTCAAGACATAAAAAGAGCTAAAAGGACCAGAAGCTAGTGCTCAAACTTCAATGGCCGAGACAAAGGTTCTGGAGTACTGGTTCGCAGCTCGTGAGTCCTCAAAGCTGCTTGCTGACAATTATACACTTGTTCCAAAGGGTTAGACCAATTGGCTAAGAAAGTTCCTTTAGTCAAAAGAAAGGTAATGCATGGTCTTTAATTTATTGAAGCTGAGAGAGTACTTGGAACTGGTGGTAGTAGTCCCGCCTTCCGATCCACAGGTCGTGGGTTCGAATCTCAGTGAATTTTCCATTCTGAAAATTTATGTGCGCTTTATTGTACTCTCAAATGATGCAAATGATGAAGGAAAAAATAGTAAGAAAACCTGCATGTCATGGAACTAAAAAATCGAAGACATGTGATATTATGTGCACGAAAGGAGCCTCTAATAGGCGCATTTAAGTCCTTTCACTGCACTGATTATTTCATCGATGGTTACAGGCCCGTTTAAGGGCCACCATACCTCTACCTGGTCACTAAACTAATACAGAATGACCAAGAAATGAGGACAAAAGAATGAGGGACACGTTGAGCAATCGTTGAAGCTGAGTGGAGCGCGGTTATTTAAATGAAACAAAATAATATACCATGGTCCGCACAATACCATCGATTGATAATGTATACTTTTTGGTGGATAGATTACTATTTGAATTGATAAAACTGAAAGGAGAATTCATTTAAACCATTTAAAACACTCTTGTATTTGAAGTAGTGTAAAAAGGATAATGAATTTTGTCGAGCGAGAAAATCTATTGGAACTTATCCCAGATCCAATGCACGATTCACTACAGCACACAGAGAGAGCGCTCGGAGCGATGCATTCGAATCATTCAGACGATTGAATCGATTAATAGGATGGTGTCCGCAAACAGCGTTGCTCGCTGTACGCATGACCACCTTCGAGCTCTACCGATAGACAGCTTATTAACAACTAGCGAAAGTCACGACTTCGGTCGCGTGTTTTATTTTTCATACAAACTTCAAACTCCCCTGCACCCCCTTAGGGGTTTAATTTTGAGAATTATTTTCTTAGTACACCCCTATACACTAAAAGGGAAACTCCCTCCAAGCTTCATGTCTCTAGGACTAACGGTTTAGGTTCCTGAAATCCCCCGTGACTTTGTTCGCGTGAATTTGTTAGCTGTTCTGTGACGGTGTTATCTTTACATGCGCTCGCTCTTCATAGAAAATAAGTAAAGATTGTTTACAATTTTTTCTTACATTCAATATCGAGAACCTAATGTCTAGACAAACCTAACATAGGTTTTAAGACATTTACTACCATTCATTTGTATTCCTTTTGTGTAATAAATAAATATAAATAAATTTTTCATACAAACTTTAAGCCCCGCTGCACCCTCTAAGGGATTGAATTTTAGGAATACAGTTTTTAATACACTAAAATAGACACACCAAATTTAACACACTCCAAATTTCAATCTCTAGGACCATCGGTTTAGGCTTTTCGTTGTTTATCAGCCAGTCAGTTACTGTTTTTAATATATTTAGATTTAGACACAGAGTCGGACCGAGACAATCTACCTTCCTTGAGCATTGTGCAGTTAGCCCTATATTGGATTGGGAGCGTGATTAGCATGATCGATTGAGGAAACAGACGAGGTATCAATAGATATTGTTGAAGGATTGTTCCTGTTTCAATAAAAAGTTAATACAAGAGCAGTCCCTTGGTCGCTCTACCTACTAATTGAAAATCAGAAGAACTAACGAATAGAAGAAGCAGAGACACAGTTATACAGTTACAGTTGTAGTTTTTAGAGCTCCTAGCTACGTAATACCTGTCTTTGTAGATAAAACTCAAGCATAGTTCAAAGAATGAAACTCGGCAATTACGTTATTGCAGCGAGTCATAAAAAGAGAAATTAATCAAGGAAATGGATAATGTCACGGTATCGTTCCTTATTCCGTTTTCCGTTCAACTTGCAACGCAACGGTTCGTATTTTCAGTTTTCTTTATGAATGAATATTATTTTCTATCTTTGAAAATAAATTGTATTTTTTTACAACGCTGTTTTCTTTTACAGAGAGGTAAACGTTTTTATGCAGCTTCCTGATTTTTCTCATTTTATTTACGATGTTGGGGACCCCTAACGTTGAGGATGTTTGAGTTTTTGTGCCCATTTATGAGTCCATCCTCATCATGCCTTGTTATCATAATCATAAAACAAAAAATATGACTTTATCCTATATCCGCTTGGTGGCGTGAGTAAGAAAGGAATATCCGAAATTCGAACGCCTAGAGTGGTGCAACGGAGCTTGAAGTTTGTATGAAAAAACCTTACGCGAACGAAGTTGCCAGTCCTCTAGTAATTAATATAGCTCCTTATGAAACCAAATCCTAATTCATATGGGATAAAAAGTTATTTGATTTAAAAGATTACATTAAACAACTAAACCTACCTGCCGAAATCAAAATGCAAAACACAAAACCAAAATGTTTTTACGCTACCTAGAGTCCTTGTGGAGCAGTGATATGGACCAGGAATGCATGAATAGCTAAGAATGCTTATACTGTCGGCCGGAGCGACTCATTTGTAATTCATACAGTGCGGATGTATGGCCGCCAAATGGAGCTGTAAAACTAATGAAATTCAACTTTTCAAATTACGTTTGAATATAATGCTACGAATATTTTAGATCATCTAAACTTTTGACTTGAATTGATTGCTTGTCGTGACACTGATTCTTTTTTTGTCAACCTTTATTAGGTCAGTGACCAGGTTGAGGTATGGTGGCTGAAAAGGGTCTATTATGGTCGTTGGTGAATGAATCAGTGCAGTGAAAGGATTAAAGTGCGCCTCTTAGAGGCTCCTTTCGTACATGTTGTTGTTTCGAACTTATAGGTTCTTATAGGTTTCTTTATAGGTTATTTATAGGTTTATAGGTGCCATGCCAATTTCCTGATGTTTACCTTCACCGTTTGAGAGCACTAGTAAATGACACATACATTTTCCGAATGGAATTTTTAAAGATTGGTGCACGACTGGGACTCGAACCCAACACCTGACATTTTTATTCGCATACAAGCTAGTCATCAAACTATTTTTTATTTAAGATACCTCGGAGTTATTCTTACACAATATAAAAAAAACCCATCTATATCAGACCAGCCGTTACGAAGTAATCGTTGTAAATTTGTATTAAAAAAAAAACATGTAATACCGAATTGATAACTTAGTACTACTAACAAAGAGAATAGAATAAAATATTCTTTATTGTCTTTGCTACTACTAATTGATAACTATGTGTCTTTTAAATTTGAAGCAAAGTCGTTAAATAAATAAAAGAACACTAACAAAATACTATGTTACTATAAAACAAATGAGTTGAACAATTGCCAACCAATAGAAAATTATCCAAAATTAATGTTAAATTATCAAAAAATTAAAGAGGGTAACGTTTTTATTATCTCTAATACTTTCCCATCACACCAAACATTACCTCCAGTTTATCTGCGAGGTATAGGAGCAGAGATGTATCTCCTAGCTTAGCTGAAAATAGCTCCATTTTTCAGCATTTTCGCTTACCCCACCATTAGTCCCCGAGATATATCCCAGTCGTTTCTCTCTACAAATAAAAATTTCCGATTCTTGGAAACTTTTGATTAGAATTGAAAACCAATCATAAAGATATATTGGACAGGGATCTTCTGTTTTGATTGTTTAGGGTTTTTTTACTTTTGTATTCATATTTCGGTAATTTTAAAATGGATATTAAAATGTAATTACCTATGGAATGACATGTGTATGTACAAAATTAAATGATTGACAAACGTACAAATTTTCAACACGAGCTTTAATAAAGCCTTTACTGGACTTCCAATAGGAACTTAAACCTAATTAAAATAAGACCAGAGTTCCGAGGAACTGCTATCATTATTGCATTATCATCAGAACTTGTATATAATAAAACATATACTTACAAATAAACAAATATTAAAAATAATAATAATCCCCTGGGTCCGTGGGAAAACGGGGCCCTCCGGGTTTTCAAAAAGATATCAGGACGTCTGATCGAAGCGACGCGTGACCCGAGAGCTGGCTCTTATTTGGCCCAGCGAATTAGCATTGCCAGCCAGCGTGGCAATTCCGCCAGCGTCTTGGGGACGCTTCCGACTGGTAGTGATCTGGATCAGTTGAGCTATCTATAGATCGTTTGTAACGGTCTTTAGATGGCTCAACTGTTTTTTGTGTATTTTGTAAATATTAACTTGTTTAAAGTTTATTTCTGTAAATATAGTATTTAATTTTAACAAAAATAAAAATAACAGTTGTAAATTAAACTAAAATAATATTATACTAGAAATGAACTCTGTTTTCTACGACTACGACTACAAGTAGAAAACAGAGTTCAGATCACCAACCACAGGCAGCGTGCCCAAAAGGCTGTCGACGTTAACTCGTTGGATCGCTATACTGATCCTTTGTCCGAGGTAAGCACCAGCCCTTCGGTCATTGGTCTCATTTTAACAAATATAATAATAAAAAATCGACGACCTAGGTGGCGCAGTGGGCGAGTGCCCGTCTGAAACGCAAGGGGTGAGGTATCGATTCCCGCTGCGGGACAAATGTTTGCATGATCTCCAAATATTTGATCCGGCTCTGGGTGTTGTGTACTCGTGTTTTCTGATACCCGCGACACAGGGAATCCTAGTGTGGGGTCAGGACTATGTATTGGGAAGGACTGTTGGGTGTTATTTTTAGAATTGAGGTTAAACGTCGAGCTGATATTGGAAATGGAATACGCATTTCAGCAATTGTATATAAGTACCGCAACTATACTATATAAATTAATTCAATGTGCCGGCATCGATACCTTCACAGATATGGCTTTATCTACATAAAACAGTCGTATTCTCGCTTATGGGCATTTGAATGTTTTGATCGTGGATTCTTGATAGAACTAGAATAACTCGATCCATATCGGTATAAATCTCGCTTTGAGCTCGGTCGGCATTCCTGGCAAGTTACCGAACAACAGTAATGAAGGTTTAATCCGCTAAATTCCTGCATAATCCGCTGGGATCCGCTCCAGGCTCGGCTTAGCTCTCTATATCTGTAATTATAGGCATAAGGCATGACGATAAATTGTGTTCGTGCATGCCGTATTGCATACTATGAGACGTGTATGTCGATGATCCATAAAAACTGAAATTACTTTATAAACAATTTTTACAACCTAGAATTATTTTCATTAATAAGTTCGAGTTAATTATCAAAAAGTAAAAAGATATAAAGATACCCGATGGACCAACGACATTGTGAAGGTTGCGGGAAGTCGGTGGATGGAGAAGGCTCAAGACCGTTCGTCATGGCACTCTTTGGGGGAGGCCTTTGTTCAGCAGTGGACTTCATCAGACTGATGATGAAAATGATATAAAGCGTCGGCGTTTTTTACTCGTTTGTAACTGCGACTATGCTCGCTTCGACTTTACTGATTTTTTACAACTTTAATACAACTAATGTTGGAATACTAGAGTCATCATGCACGTGTTGCCGATCCGAAACCCTAAAGAGCTCTGGCAACCACTGCAGGAACACAACACTAGTTGAAACAAATAATGTTATATCGCTACCATTTTCTGTAAGGCGGAGGTACCTCTCCAGGCGACCTGCTCTAGTATAAAGCAAAAAATCTCACTGTGAGACCTAGTGAGACATAGAGAGGCCTTAGGCACTTTAATAGGTATAAATAATAGTTTTTTTTATTATTTAGTTCTATTTTATGAGAAACACTGAAAACAGGAGAATCTTCAAAAGTAGGTAACAAAATTGTTAAAAGGAATTTACGAATTAAAATACTAGCTAGCATTAACACCTTTCAGCCTCCTCCATTATTCGTCGGGAATTTGCAAAGATGTAATAAAATTTTAATTTTTCATAGCGCCCATTACGTTTTGCTGAAACGACATCGCGTTACGGGGTGGCTAAAAGGACAATTTAAAAGGCCGGTTGAATTATTCCTCCATGAAGAGCGATGAAAATTTATTTTATTACTTTTTATTTATTTAATACATTTTTTATAAGCATTGCCATACGACGTGGCAATGTCTCCAGCATTTTGGGCACTCTACCATCTAGTGGCGACAAGTTTCGGCTCGATTTATTTATGACAACTACGTAAATAATTCAGTCGTTTTTTGTTTTAGGTAGGCATCACGCACGCGTGGCCGACCCCGACCCGCAACCTTACTCACCGCAGGAACACAACACTATTTGAAACAAATAATGTTATTTGGCTGCGCTCTTCTGTAAGGCGGAGGAACCTCCCCAGGTGGGCTGCTCCAATATAGAACGAGACAATCTCGCTGTGCCCTACCTCCTCCTACAATCAATGATTTAGATTAGGTTTGTTGAGTTAGGATTATTTGTTAATTTTTTATAGGTCTTTTGTTGAATAAATATTATTACCTACTGTCCTTACTTCTTCATTTATTTTTAACTGTAGAAAAGGGACGCATTTTCTGAAAGAAAAATAACAATTTTATAAACAGCGTCATTTTACAACTCACTGTGAAAAAGTGATTTCGATTCACTTATTGCAATCAGATAAAGTTATAGATTATTTTTCTACCAATGGGCATAGCTGTTTCACACATATGAATAATGTTTTATTAAGATGGGATCGGAATGGAGCGGGCTTTCCCAGAAGGTACCTATTAAATCTTGTTTTGTAAATATTCAGTTTGTACGATATTGGCATTATGCACAACGCCACGAGTAAAGTGCAAATTCAAAGCAGCTTACATTGTAAAATTAGCTTTATTGCTGCTTTTAGAATATGTAAGCAAACATTTGGTACCTTGGAAATGGTGAAGCGAACGGTGGTGGGAGAACCTAGGGGATAACGTGTCAGGCATATCTTGTTGTCAAATGGAATTAAAGATTTATTACACAGACGATACATTATGTATGTTTATTATTTTTCTAATTAAATTTTACAAAATCATCATTAACAAAACTACAACAATTTGTACTATTGCGTGTGTGACAGATTCAGCTTTCGTTATTTTTTCTATGGAATACTTAAAAGTTCCTGTTCTATTCTAAAAAGCTAAAACGTCCTCATTACAGTAATGTTGGACTTAACTCTCGTAGACATGACTGAACAACCTTTAAACTATTCCTGCCTTGTCGTGCAGTTCGTAAATCTGCGTCGACACCTAGGGAAGCTCTCGCATTTAGATAATTGCGGGATAGCGGCGGAACTTTGCTGGTTGTCGCTTTTGTAGTTGGTCTCAGTTCGCGCTCTTTGAAGTGCATAATGATAGTCCGCGTCACAACCACATTGTTCCATGATGGTCTGTGATACACACGTTGGCAGCACGTGTGTGCAAGCTTCTGTTCGTATGTTCATTAGAATAATGAGTTTGCTATCGCTTCTGGATAGACTCTGTTGCAAAAGGATTATCCAGCGCAAACATCAAAATAATTTATCGGAAGCTCATCGTAATATACTGCGTGCTGTGCTAGGAATTGCAGTGCTTTTGATGTGCATGGAAATTCTACCAATTTCTTCTAGTCTAGGTTCGAAACGGTTTTTCTATAAAGGTAAGGGTGACCTCTATGTCACATATATAAACGTGAACTGCACTATGCACTAAATTATTCACGATGGCGTACGATATTATTAGCCAATGCAAATTAAACACTTCGAGCATCGCCAATGTCATTGTCTAACATTTGATGTATATTATCGTATCGCTAGCGTAAACCTTTCGTGAATGCTAAGCCATCATCATCGCCATTTCAGCCGTAGGACGTTCACTGCTGAACATAGGCTCCCTCAAAGATTTCCAGCGCAAACGGTTTCGACTTTCTTGTACGTCCTGCCCCAAACAATTGTTTGGGGGGATTCGCCCTTACGCGCCACGCAGATAAGGCACGCCACTATTGTGGATGGGGAACGCTTTTGCCCATACACTATTTTTTTTCTCTTAGTCGCCTCTTTCGACATCCACGGGTAGTAATAAATAAATAAAATAAAAAGACTTTATTTCAGACTTCAGAGATCCATATTTTTTTAGTAAGAACTTACATGCTATGTTATTACAATACATAATCAGAAATAAAGAAACAATTAGCTCCTGAAACCTTGATGCAGTCAGGTGTAAGTAGCTACCACTGAGTGCATCCCCAGCTGTATGAGGCCGCCATCGAATCTATCAGCTATAACGCACAGGGGGCTGTTGCGTCTGGCGCGCACCCGGCGCAGCACGGCCGGGAAGCTGTCCACGCGCGCGTCAGCAAACATGCCTGACGCACTGCACCATCGCGGCAGTCGCACCAGCACCCTGAACGCGTCATTGAACTGAACGCGGAGAGCACTCATCGACTTTTTCCTATAATCAGTCCACAGACTACAGGTGTAATGGAGGGATCTATTCTGTAGCCGACACTTATTTCACCTACATAAATACGTCATAGCGCGAGTTGAAAATGAATACCTATGAATGAGTAATCTAGATGATGTATCTATTTGATAGCAGCGCAATAGAATACGCTGTGCGTAGATCTATACTGTCCATTAAAATAATGAGTGTGATCGCTTTGGATGAATGCTACAATGCGTCCACATTTGCGTTCCATTAGCGCACAAATTTAATGGTTGTCTGAGTTAAAATGTCGTTAGTTGTTTGATTTCGAGAATATAATGAGTAGGTACCTATGTCCTAAAAAAATTAAGGAAACTAACCTACAACTACAAATACATATCTCAATTTCAAAAAATATCGTATTACAAGAAAAGAGTTCAAGAAAAGAGGAGGATCTCAATTCGTCTTTTTTAGTGTAACTTGTTTTGAAATTTCTGCTCTAATATGATTGTGCCTTAATCGAACTAAAGGACATACATTTTCTAAAATTTCAAAACGTAAGATTTTGTGATGAAATAATTTCTGCCGGATGTCAGTGTGAGTGATGTGAAAAATAGGTTCCACCAAAATACCGCGTGTCTAGGTATTTCAACCGAAACTAAAATAATATGATCCAAAGTCGTTTGAGTAGCTATACCAGCTATTCTGTAGGTAATACCTAACCTGTCACAAGTTGCGTAATACCCTCAAAGAACAGCGTCATCAATCGATTAAACCAGAATAGCATTTGCAAGTGTAAATGGAACAATACACATGTTCCGAGCCATTGGCTGCATTCAATCGATGAGTGGACACTGATTTCCCGCCCATTAAGCCCGCTCTGTGTTAATAAATAAAAAGTTCATATAATTTATACGGTTAAGACTGTGAAAAATGTTGCGTTGCTTTGGGACTGACCGAATGGTCATGTGGGACATGAAACCGGTTCAGGCGATCACAGCGAAAATAAGAATTGATGACACAAAATTTTCATGATGGGTCATGTTTAAAGCACTTTTGGACCCAAAAATTTCGAATCAGACGGGATTTGAACCCGTAACCTTCCCCTAGATACCTACAGCTACGGATAGTCTGAGACGAAATTTTTGTAATATTATAAAAAACCTTAGTTAGGTGTAATGTTGTCCAAATTTTTTACATTTGATCTTTGTACTGAAGATGATCGCTGATCGCTGCTGAAGTCTTATATCTGTTCGTCGAGGGATAATTTGCTCAACAAAATATTTATATTGGTTACTGAATCCACATCGATGTTGTCTACCTAGATCTGACATGTTTGCTGAATAATTGTAAACCAGATTACGTCCGCATGTCGCGCTGATGTTTACCTTCATCAACTGCTATCAGACAATCGAGTTAACCATGTTCTTAATAAGTATACTCTACGGTATATCGCTTTACTTTTCATTAGTAAAAATGTGTTTTTTGGGAATATTTTACCCAAGTAAAACTCATAATTTCAAGCTATCTTACAGCTGAACCTCAGCTGAACATCTATGTTCAGCCGAGGATATTAAATAAATAAATAAAGTCTCTTACGACATTCACGGGTAGGTAGATATGGAGTGGTATTCTTCAGGCCACCAAGGCCTTAGCCTAGTTAAATAGCTATTCTGGTATTCGGTCAGTTTTCTATATAAAAATAATGTAAAAGGTAGAAAATTAAAGTGAACCATTTATGTCAGACCACTCCTTCGACGGATACAAGATTGTGATGCATTGGTACAGCGTGGTGACCGGGGGAAACGCACCTGCCGCAATCACAAATCCATACTCAAGAAAAGCTTACGAAAATCTATTCTTGAGTCCTGATTCACTTTGAGTTTAGTTTTGAAAGTGTTCTAAACTATTTTTCAAAGTGGGATCTCAAATGAAAAGTTTTCTAAAACATACGAATGTGCCAATGCATACCGATTGGTTCGCTCGCGGTTCTATTAATCCAAATAGTCCAGTTTAATTTTAGGCATTCCATTGTTAGCTTCGAGCAGCCATCATGAAACAATGCGACTGAAATTGAATTCCTGGATTAGAGATATTGGGTTCACGGACTAAAGGTATTCATCACTCTGGATATACTGGTCCAACTTGATTCATTTTGTCAGAAATGCAGTTTTTCACAAATGGGCCATTCGCAACTCGCCATTTGCGATTTGTTTTAGTCCAAAAGACTAATAAAAAAAAGCTTCGAGCTTTAAGTCAAAGACAAAGTCAGAAGGCGTTTATTTCAATAAAATGACTAGGATCACTTTGAAATATCTTAGAAACTAGGTGAAGCTATGCCTGTTCCTCGCGACCAATCCTAGAAGAATCAGGCAACAAACACGGGTTGGTGCCTATCATTTTTTTCGATGATCCTTTTTCACAAAATGGAATTTAAACCTTCAGTGTGGTGCCGATTGAGGTGAGGCTCAAAAGAAAAGTAATCTAATTAAAATGTCTAATAAATAAGAGCTTATAAAAATGTGAAAAAAAGACAAATTTGAGCTTCTGATCTAAGGGCAGCACACGCACTACTACACTTGATGAAATATGTACCTAATGCATAAATAAAATTAAATAATACTTAAAATATGATGCATTTTAGCTGTCGAGGGGCAGAGCAACTTCAGGCCATGCGGTTTTATCATTTATACAATCATTTAGTTTATAGTTCGCTTTCTTAATAAGATTATTCTTTATGTACACTTTAAATTTTAACTACTGGAACTAGCTAAGAAAAGATTTTTCAGTAGCCGAGGGTGTGAAAATAATGTTAAAGGACTTTTCAATTTGAAGCCTCATTCGTAAACGCTATGTAGGTTCATAGGTGTCCATCAGGAATGGGATTTGTGGAGTGGATCCAGTTCCACTGCGATAATGGAAAACGGATTACGAGACTCTCTTACTAAAGCCGCCATGTACCGACTAACGGCAATTGAAAGTATTTGCATTGTAATTTATTTAGTTGTAGTTTCTTTTCATTCCAATCCATGAAATCAACGGATATCTAGAAAGCGAGTAGACCGCCAAAACCGTCTATTACCAACCGACCAACCACGCTGTCTACCTCGAAACAGTTTCTTTGACATAAAGTAGAAATTTGTGGCCACTAAAAAAAATTACAACATTATGAGAACTTCTAAGAATTAAAATTATTATTTTTAGGGTTCCGTACCTCATTTGGAAAAACGGAACCCTTATAGGATCAATTTGTTATCCGTCTGTCTGTCTGTCTGTCTGTCCGTCTGTCAAGACCCTTTTTCTCAGAAACGGCTAAAGGTATCAACTTGAAATTTATACCACCTATTAAGGTCTGTAGGCTTATGGTGCCGTAAAAATCAAAGCTTAATACATTAAAAAGATATGGCAATGTATAATTTTATGGAAATGGCAAAAATCAAAAACCTCTAGAGTACTTCCAGTTACCTCACAATTCTGAAATTTCGTATGGTAGGAGCTTTTGTAACACAAGTAAAGGGAAAAGTCTGAAATTATTGATGAATTTCGAAGTTTTTTAGGAAACAAAGTTATATTTGCGGTCAATGTCATACAATGTATAATAAAACAATACGTGAGTGACCGCAAATATAAGTTTGTCAATTCCTACACTTAGAATTTTTATTTTCTGATCATGAACACTGGTGCACGACCGGGATTCGAACCCACGACCAATGGTACGGAACCCCCAGGGCGCGAGTTCTCGCGCCTGACCACTTGACCGTCTTTATTTCATTGTGTAACTTATAATATAAAGTTATAAAATTTTACGCATAGTACAATACACGAAGCTTCGTTGCCGCAATATGTCACCTACATGTACTGAGAGTTTCCAACTTCACACGCAATAACAAAGTCTAAAAGCGAACACAAACTTTTAAACTAGGCACAATATACATCGAAATGAGGAAATTCGTAGAAGAACCAAGGTTACCGACATAGCTCTCAGAATTAGCAAGTTGAAGTGGCAGTGGGCAGGCCATATAGCTCGCAGAACCGATAACCGTTGGGGAGTAAAGGTTCTCGAATGGCGACCACGAACCGGGCGACGCAGTGTTGGAAGGCCCCCCACCCGATGGACCGACGACATTGTGAAGGTTGCGGGAAGTCGGTGGATGGAGAAGGCTCAAGACCGTTCGTCGTGGAACTCTTTAGGGGAGGCCTATGTCCAGCAGTGGACTTCTACAGGCTGATGATGATGAATATACATCGGGCTGGTGAATAAATCGTGTAATGGGCGGTAGCAAGCAAGTTGCCAAATAATTCACACGCAAAGTGCCATAATGGCCTGTACCAGCGCACGTAAACAATAAAACCACATAAAAATACAAAGGGAAAGTGATTTTATCGTAACTCCCACGCCATTATGTACTGAGCTTTTTAGGTTTGTTTAAAACGCCTTACGTAGGCCGAACATGTTTTGTTTGACCATATTAGTTTGTGTTTGGCCATTAAGTTAAATAATGTTAAATCTAGCACGGAGGGTAAGGTTTTGTAACTGCCTATGGGTAAAGAGTAACCTACTCCAGACTTTACCTACCTACTTAGTCGAATTTGTGAGTAATAGGAGAATTATGGTGAGGTTATTTTTTGCTTTCGTTATAGTTTAGTTACAAGAAATTGTACCATTTATTTGAAATAAACATTTACTTTACTTTAATGTTAGGTATTATCTTTAAGAGATGTGTTTTTTTACAAAAACGTTTGCTAAAATGAATTAGTCACCAAATATTCACTTCCATCATCTAATATTTAATTTATATAATTCTTATTCAAATAAAACAATGAATGATAATAAATCTTCATATTCCCTGGAATTGGACAAGTAAAAAATACGGCGGTTTTCTTTGTGTGGAAATGTTGACGCTACGGTTGACGCTTTTCTTAGCGGATTAAAAAGATTTACTGTTGCTCTCTAACATTTTCTCGAGTAAAGAGTTTTAGTACGTATACGTAAAGTGATAAAACTACCTTTAGGACATTTACTTGCAAAAAAATAATAGAACTTTCTGCACAAACAACATCGAATAAAATAAAAATAAGGGTACAACATTTTGGCTCAGCAGTAACTTAGTATGCAAGTGCGGCGCTCGAAAAATTATTCTCATTAGCTTATCTCGCGGGGAAAATTCGGATTTACCTTATCTCACTGTAGGGCTAAACAGCGCTACGAGTGCTACGAGGCTACGTCGTAGCAGATATCAGCTACAGCGTAGCAATTCTACGAGAGGAGGTTAAACCGGTACGTGCTTTCGCTACCAAACATGACTCAAATAGAGAGTAGTTTGTTGCTATTTTAATCAATTTAAATAAATTCAAAGAATTTACAACTGAAATAGTAGGGTATGACGTTACGAGCCAGTACTACAATAAGACTTGCTATGGTGATTAAGAGCGCGATGTTTGACGATCTATGTTGCGAAACAACAAAGTTATAGCAAGTTCTAATGTGCCGTCATAAGCGGGACTATCTCGAGCGATAAATTCGATCATAACCTCAACAGCATTCTCGTCGCTTGCAAGTGCGCTCGTTAGCGCTTCAAGTAACGATTGGATGACTGTCTCATCAACCGATGGAGTGAGATTGGGAGCTAGAATAGTGTTAGATTAAACTAGCAGAGCCATTCTGGTGTTCAAATCCTATAATGTGTAAGGTGAAGGTAATAAGATGCAAATCCAAACAGTCATTAGCATTCCATGTCAGGTTCATAGTTCATAGTTATTTATTCCATAAAACAAGTCATTGTATGCGGAAATTATAAAATACACAACATACACAAAACCAAATTAACAAAATATTCCTAACTAATTTAACCACAATTACATCACTATTTTACATAAAATAAAACAAAAGCCTTTAAGATTAAGTCCCTACATACAAAGATAATAAATAAAAGTTACAAATCTGCTAATGGCAATAATAATAAATAAATAATAACACCAAACAGTCACATAGTCCTGACCCCACACTGGGATACCATGATACACAACACGAAGACCCGGAACAAATATTTGCAGATCATACAAACATTTGTCCCGCAGCGGGAATTTAATCCGCACCCCTTGCGTCTCAGACGGGCAGTCCGCCCGCTACGCCACTGAGGTCGTCAATATACTATCAGAAGACACTCGCACTCGTTCTAGTTCAAAGATTCACCTTTTTGGGGAAGCCTATCTCAAAAGTGCATCCACTATAAGCTGATAGGTAACATAAATATAAACTCCAGCATTTATTGGCCACTAAGCATCTTCCTGGCTGTTTCCGGCGCGCGTTTACGTAGTGCTAGATCTTATCTGTGGCGGCACTTTCCCGCCTCGATAAAAACCTCCTTTCACCCCGAGCGCACGTTAACCGCCATTGGGCGTTCCAGAAATGAATTCCCGACGTGTTAGGTTCACTCGTTCATTCCTATTGTTTTATCTGTGGTTTACTCTGCTTGATTTCCTGCGCTTTGTAATACGAGCTGTCAATGGAGCCTCTTATCTTTTCGCCTTTGATGAATGTCTGCCCCTGTAAGATAAACTATGCGATTTTGTTTAGGCGATGACGTAAGACCTCCCATTAAGTAGTAGTAGTAAGATTTCCAGAACGGCTTTCTATCATATGAGAGGAAATGCCCATACTCACCGAGTGTCTTATATACTCATTGCTCACCGCACTGGGCAAGCGGTGACTATGGGCAATATACCACATTTTTAAAGCATTTTATCATTATGCATGAGTTTGACCTCTATTATTTACTAGAAATAGGTAAATGATGATTATGACTATGTGTGAATGAAAGTTTCTTCACTTTGCCACACTTTAAATGTATACCTACTTATGTTTCACATAAAGATCACGATGACCATTCGGCATATCACAACCCAAGTGCTTTTCTTCGTTCCTTTTCTGAGTGAAATTCCCAGATTATATCGGACTAACCTACTTAGCGGCATTCTTCGTGTGTGGGATTTTGTTTGCGGCCTCCAGCGGCACCGGACTGCGATAAAAGGTTCTTTGTGTCGACCCTCTATGCTCGATGGTCTTCGGAGTTACTTTTTCAATGCAAGATTGCTCTCGCGGGCATGCAAGGGTTTTGAATAATGGATTCCTTTGGTTGAATAGGTTTAGTGCAGGCTGAGTGCAGTTTTGTTTTGAAAACTGCGTCCTCACGTTATTTTATGTTGTGTAGGTCCTGATGCCATTAGGCTCTAACTTATCGTCTTATTGTCGTTAAAGTGCGAGCGTGTCAGCACTTTGTTATACAAATTTGATCTATAAATCTTTGAGACTCAACTATAGTCACCACCTAAACAAAATTGCAAAGTCGATAGTTCGGGATATTATCGAATACCTACTTGGATCTCACTTTTGTGAATAAAATCTTATCTACACTTTTTGCCAAGCTGTAAAAATCATCAAAAAATTAGTCTTCGTTATTCTTAATAAAATGGTTGGTTTTATGATTGCTTGCATGCTTGCTTGCCGTATCACTGGTTCATTCTTGGTCATCTTAAATTCAGGTCAATGACCATTTTAAGATATTGTGGCCCTGAAAAGGGCCAATGACCGTTAATAGTTGGTTTAATTTATACGTGATTTCAGTTGCAAATGTAAAACCATGTTGTAAAGGGATGGGCATGTCATGCGGAGGGAAGAATGTCATGTGACTAGAAGAGCGTTAAATATGAATGTGGAAGGATATAAGGGAAGAGGTAGACCAAAGAAAAGATGGATAGACTGTGTGAAAGATGACATGAGTAAGAAAGGAGTGAATACTGATATGACGGCTGATAGAGGGGAGTTGAAGAGAAAAACATGTTGTGCCGACCTTACATGAAGTGGGATAAGGGCAGGGAGTTGATGATGAAATCATCTGCAAACTGAAATCAGTTGCAAATGATAATATATATAGAAATTATGAATAAGATAAAAGATAAGATAAAGATTGTTTATTTACTTAAACACAATGTAGGTGTAGATGTTAATAATATTTAGATTCAACCATGGTTTACTAAAATTAGCATGCAAATGTGTAAGAGTAAGTTTAACTATAGCCTATTATTATTTAATTTTAAACAATGTCAAAAGATATAAAATCCTTTGGTGCACCGGGATTCAAACTCGCGACTTTCAGAACAAGGCACCTAACTCTAGAATCTAGAGTCTAGATCAATAAGTCGTATTATCTACTATACTGCATCTAAGCAAGTTGACGACCTCAGAGGCGTAGCGGTTGAGTACCCGTCTGAGACACAAAGGTCGCGGGTTTGATTCCCGCTGCGGGACATTGGATTTTGTGGGACCATCGTACTTTCTGATACCCACGATACAGGGAATCCTAGCGTGGGTATCAGAAAGTATGTCTGTGTATGTGACTTTTGGGTGTTATTTATCTATTTATGAATGTTCCTATAACGGACTGGGGTTGAAGGACAATCTCTTTAGTAAAGTAAAACACGTCCAAACACATTTTATGTGGCGAAACTAAAAAGCTGCTTAGTTAAGTGTAATGTATGCGGCGTGTAGCGCGATGATAAATGCCGGGAGTGCGCCGGGACGCCGACGAACACGGATAGGCTTTTAGCTGTCCACCTGTGACCTCGTTTTCGGTGAGTTGCGTAGAAAGTTCAACTGCATACAATTTTTTGAACTAAGTACCTATAACATTTTAACCTAAAAGTTACATATGAGCTAGTGGATAACTCTGGTGACGGGCTTGCGACCGCCATCGGTTTATCGACTATCACAGCAGGGACTGAAATCGGAAGCGCTCATTTGTTAATTCCATTAGGGGTTACCATTGGCATACAATACATAATATTATACATACATACATACATAAAATCATGCCTATTTCCCAGAGAGGAAGGCAGAGACCACGGCCTTCCACTTGCTACGATCCTGACATACCTCTTTTGCTTCATTCACTCTCATCACATTCCTCATACATGCTCGTCGGTTAATAATATTATGAAAGTAATAAATAAGGGTGTGATTTCTAAAAATATGAAAATTCATTGTTCCTCATCTTAGCGTCTTTAATTTCAACAAATACCATCCATTGGATAAGCGCGACGTGCCAATCTATGTATTTATTATAAACAACTAGCAAAATACACCAAGAACGCTTTTTTGCATGCACTTCAGTTTGTGTGTAGCTTTTACTCTACGCGTGCCTACGCATATTTTTCTCGATCTGTCAGAGTATTTTTTTTACACAGGAGTTATATAACTCCCACAAAAATTGTCATATAGACGGAGCTCGCCAATAGAGCAGAAGAAAAAAACAGTCGTCCGTCGGTCCGTCACGGCCAGAAATTAATTATTGGAATTGATATCCTAAACATGCAATAACATACAAATGGTAAGTTAAGTATAGAATGAGCAGGAATGAGCGCAAGTTCTTGGATGTATAAAACTCATTATGTAAAAGCCAAGTTCGACCATTACCTACATTAGAAATGGGAGTTCTGAAACTTCTTGCAGTTCGGATTATTATTTTAAATTATAGATGCACTGGGAGTTTCAGTTTATTTCCCACTGGCTATTTTCCTTTGAAATACAATAAATGGGATAAAAGCATTCAGTTCTCCAGTGGGTAAGGTACATAGATACTTATTGTATATGCTTCTACGAACAGAAGAGAAAATCATTTTCCTTTGCAATGTAATTTTTTACCTATTTATATTTCTCGCATTTTATCAGAATTGAAATGTAAAAAAATAAAGTAAAAATAAATGAATATTGCTTTTAAAATATCCATAAATACTATATTTTATTTCGTAGTCGGTTCTAAAATTCGAGGTATTCGATATCGAAAATACGAAAGTGTAACACATCATCATCATCATCAACAACCTATAGAAGTCCACTGCTGGACATAGGCCTCCCCCAATGAGTTCCACGACGAACGGTCTTGCGACCTTTCCATCCACTGACTTCCCGCAACCTTTACAATATTTTTTTGTATTATATGTTCCCATGTCTGTTCTGTGTTTTCGTGTGTATGTCAAATAAACGTATATTCTATTCTATTCTATTCTATTCTAATATCATCGGGTTGGGGGGGTCGCGTCGCCCGGTTCGTGGTCCTTTACTTAGAACCTTTACTCCCCAACGGTTATCGGTTCTGCGAGCTATATGGCCTGCCCACTGCCACTTCAACTTGCTAATTCTGAGAGCTATGTCGGTGACCTTGGTCCTTCTACGGATAACACTAATACGAGAATTTATTCGGAAGTTATGCTAGAAACTCAGTGTGCAGGACGTAGATAGAGGAAAGCCAATTAGGTCATAAATTTTATTTTATCTGTCTCGTACATAACTGCATTTCACCTTGAGCACAAGCAAAGCCTATGCCCTGGTTTCAGAAGAATAGCTGACATTACGTATAGAATACATAGCTTTGAACGCAATTTTCATCTTTACCTATGCAACATAAATATGCCGTCTCTATTATATTAGCTACCCACTACCATCAGGACCATATTGGTCTGGTGGGAGGCACTGAGAGGCACAAATTGGATGTTCGTGGATACGAATCCCGATCGTGTAACAATGGATTTTCATATTCAAACAATATCTATTTTTCATTTATTGAAATTCTAATAAATGTATATTTCTGGATATCGATGAGGGATATTCGGCAGCGGATGTCCTACGGCTGAAATGAAGCATAATATCGCGTCGGTCTATGTTTTAAGGAAACCGAAGCTTTAGTTACCGCTAGCATGTAGACCATTGTTTTGGGGGCGTACTTTGTGAAATTCGTGAATTTCATTTCTTCTATTGTGTTGGTAAAATTGCTGAATAAATGAAGCTTTTTTTTTTACAAACAGATTTTCGTAGTGTTTTTTTTGCTTATATGTGCCAAGCTTTTTGTGTCAAATAAGTTTCCCCTTTCGGGAACCAAGTTGATTCATAATATGTAGATAATGGCTGGCTGGTAGATAATGCCTTGGCATTAAGCCCACCTTTTGTACATTGTTTTTTGTGTGCATTAAAGATTAAAGAAATAAATAAATAAATGTATACCATAATATGAATCAACTTGTTTAAGAACCCATGTAAAATGAAATCAACAAAACAAACGATATACCGCCTCTATCATTACATAAGCGAAAAATGGAACGTCAACACCAGTGAATGCGTAGATTAGCACCAAAGGTTCTGCAAAAGGACTACTCAGGAAATGAAGGTTGTCTGCGCGGAGCTCCATTTCCGCCCGGACCGGCCCGGAAGCTCAGTCGCTAAACAGGGCTCTATTATCGCCAGTGCTGCCATCTGCGATGCTCTTTCACATCTCGCCTCCATTGTCAAGTGAGCTTTTGTCTATACTTCCCCTCTGTAGAATAAGCTCCAATGTCAGTAGTTTTTCTCACAAAAATGTAGACTTAAAAATCTATTTGATTAAACTCAACACATCTAACGGCTGTGCTACTCTGTTATAATCTAGCTACCTTGATTCTAAAGGATATACACTATTCAAATCAAAGATATTAGCCTAGGTACGCCAGGTGCACATGGAACGACAGGCATGCATAGTTTCCGCCTGCTTCGCATGGTACCCGCATAAAAAGTAGCCAACATTTTATTCCAGGCTATATACCTACTAAAAACATGACAAAAATTCAAATCCGTTCAGTGGTAATACTTGATTGATTAAAACACATCTTCATGTTTTTACAAACTTTTGAATTAGAACTAAATACAAAAGTAAAAATATTAAGAAGTATATAGTACCAAAATCAATCAAAAAAACTTGTGACTGCGGTTTAATCGATTTATTTTACTTTATAAACAAGACTACCAAAAATGGAAACGCAAAAAAGGGTGTTGTGTTCCGTCGTTTCTGCGGGTTAGTTCCGTTGTCGCCCAGTCCCGTATTCACCCGGTCCGTTCTCCCCCCATTTTGGTTTAGGTACGATCAATTTCATCCGAAGCAACTTTTTATGAAAAATACTGGCAGGCACAAATGTGCTAGGCTTTAGTATGTAAAAAGTAAAATATTGGACGTTTGTTAGTATAAATATTATTACCTGCAATCATTTTCTTAATTCAAGACTTCTTGAAATTAGTTACTGAATAATATTTAAATGGATATTCATTTATATTTTTTTTTAATAATAACAATAATTGGTACCTATATTGCTGCTGTGTAAATAGGTACCGATTGTAAAATTTAAATTCATGCAAAATCGCAAAGTCCTTATCACTAAATAAAACTCAGTTTTGGATTTAAAATCAAATACATAATTAGTCCTTACTTACTTTAAAATAATCAAAGTTCTTGTTTAATTGCACAAATATGAATAATATAAAAAAGCAAAATAAACACAAAAACCATGCAAAGTCATCAGAGTTCTCCTAAAACTACGTATTTAAATCAAGTTTTTAAAGTTACAATTGGAAATATTTTTTCCAAAAAAGTAATGTTTGAAATTTCTTTCGTCTGAAGCACTTTAGTTTTCACCGTTACTTAATGTAAACTAACGCAAAAGCGGCAAAAAATATTGATATCAACTTTATTTGAATCGGGTGAGAACGGACCGGGTGAGTACTGGACTGGGGGACAACGGACCGAACCCGTTTCCGCGGGCGGATACCTACTGCCACGGACAATTTTATTCGCGTCCCACGTCTCAGTTTCTACGTGGCAATTAATTGTGTTATTCATATTATTAAGTATGTTACTCTTTAAGGTAAGTCTTTAAAGTATGTGTATATGGGCCGTAGGATAAGAAAAAAATCATCTGTTTTTTATTATATTGTTGCCTGAAATAAAGTTATTGTATTGTGTTGTAAAATTATTCTCTTAAGCATATTACCTATGTTGAAATAATTTCTGCAATAACGTATGATTTAGTAATGGAGCTTGAACTATCTCCCTCTCCACCACCGTTCTATGTGGTGTAAACAGACTTTCCTCGTCCGTGATAGTCGCGATCTTTGTGGTGTTGTCGTTGAGTGAGTTCGTTCCTATTACTCGTTCGGTCGAGTAATTGAGATTGCTTTGCAGGCGCAGATTAGAGCTAAACATATTATCGTACAAGATCTGTACGTACTAAGTACAGGGACTTTCAAAGTGTGAACGTCCTGTCAAAGGTAGATGGATGGAACTGAATTCTTCATCTACTAATAGACAATGTTCCAGACACATAAGAGCAATAAAGACCCGTTTGGGTCAATTTTTAGGTAATCCTTAGTCAAATGTGTGAATACAAAATGCGTAGGTACAAGGAATGACGGTCAAAAATACTTTCTTTTGAATAGATTTCACCCACATCTATATATATGTACATACATAGTCCTAATCCGAAGGTCTTTCTAAAAGGTTCTCGTATTTAATCGTGCAAAACCAGAGGTGTCGGTCGTACGGCTTTTTATAGCTGTAACCGGTCAAATGCGGCTGAAGTTATACTAAGGCTGTTCATTCAGCTAGCATGCTTAAGAGAGGAGATATGTGTAGAAGCAGCCTGTTACGCCGTGATTGTATTACCCCAGAGCCGATTACTGTCGCCGGAATGCCTCTAGAAGTTGTGCAGGAGTATGTCTACCTCAGGCAGATCCAGTTAGGTAGACACAACTTCGAGAGAGGGTATACCGGAGAATAAATTTGTCAAATATTCTCGTCGTCTAATAGCCGCGTCTCCACCGGGCGAATGGGCTCGCGAGCCACATTCGGGCGAGCGGTTCGGCCGATATTGGCTCGCGAGGCAGCCTCGTAGTTTACCGGAAACATCGAGGCGGGGCTCGCGAGGCAAGCCGAGCCATCCCGAGCCATCAGTCTACCGTCACGCACTACCGTCCCCACCGAACGCACAGCGCACACCGAGGCGCCTTTGAACACGCGCGCTTTACCAACGCTGCACGGCTCGGCTCCGAGGCATGCTCGGCCGAGGCAACGTGCGCCCGCACAACCTCGAGGCACGTCCACACCGACCGAGCATTTCGCTCACGAGGCTGCCTCGCCCGAGCATGCGTCCGGTGGAGACGCGGCTAATGATTGAAGATGAAAATCTTTAAACCAGTGCGTCCTACCTGTGCACCAATGCTGCCGAACGAGCTATGCCTATGAAATTTTCTCTGAAGGATTAATTTTAAAACGAGGTTATGCGATAGAGAACAATGGTGGTTGTCATAGTTCTGAGGATTAGCAAGCTGAAATGGCAGTGGCCAGTGTGTGTCGCTTTAGAAATGTTCAACTGACTTCAAAAAAAGGAGCGGTTCTGACTGACTTTATTATTGCTCTCTCTTAGCCCGTCAGTTTCGCGATCTATTATGGACGTCTCCTGCAAACAAAACTTTTATTTTAGGAACGTTTCACATAACTTTCTCTCAGCAATAGGGAAATACCTCGCATTCATGTTCTTGAATGCCTAAGTATTGTAAAACATCAAGTATTTATTATTTAAGTTTGATTATGAATTACGAATAAATGAGTTATACTTTAGGTAAAACTCATTTATTCGTAGTTAATAATAAAACTTATCACATAGGTATAAGTGGCTATCCGGCTAATTGGTCCGGCAGTTCAGCACTACGGAGAGATGTGTCGTTGCGAAACGGATACAAGTACGGCTTATCGTGTCGGATGAAGGCGTGTCGTACACGCGGCCGATTCAGCCTTTGGCGATAGGTATTGAGCTCTACCGCCTTTTGTACATCCTTGTGACGTTTAATCGGGGATTAGGTTGGGAAATTGTACGTGCTTGGCGTTTTCTTGAACTTGATACTAGTAAAGTGTTACAGTGTTTATCAACTCGTAAATACGAGTAACTTTAATAACATTCAGATAAATCAAGTCAATAAGTATTTTCGTTTTTGTAATTTGAATATAGCATCACCAATCACCGTTTTTGGAGAAGGTGCACATCTAAATGTTCTCGCTCTAAATTGATGCATCCTGCCCGGCTGCGATCTTGTACAAGCCTGACTGGAGGTACCTCCACCATACACAAGATCGCAACCAAATACCTAACATTATTTTTTTCAAAGTGTTGTGTTCCTGCATTGAGTAAGGTTGCCAGGGCTCTCAAGCAAGTATTGCAAGCGTTCATAGGTACCATGGTAACCACAACAAACAGGCGTATGCTTGTTTGCCACCTTAGTTGTATAGAAAACAAAGAAAACCGGTAGATGTTTTCCCCACTCCAGTGCCGAAGTGCTCGATATCCGTAGCATTTGAGATTCGAACTTTTAGTGCATGTCATATGAAGTCTGTTGGGAGTTATTGTGGTGGATTTAGGAAGCTGTCGGCGCATTGCCAGTCAGTGCATTTGTGGAAAATATCCTATTGTCAGAGGTGAATGAATAAAAGCAATTCGATAAGTAAGCTCTTTCACGTTTTGCTTATCTAACAACAGGATATCAAGCGAAGTTTATCTTCACGTTTATTGTTCTGATCACGCAATCACTCTAAATGCTTTGTTCATCAGCATACTGCTGCAGTTTAGACTGTGCGGTGTTCCACCTAGCTACTGTTTTCAAAGAATAACTATTGTTTGAAATAATCGCCAATTTAATGTGAAGAAATCGCGTACCTAAATACGACACGATCATCATGTGGCAGGCAGATCATTCGAAAGGTAGGTATACTTACCTAGTGGATAGTTTGAGTATAAAGATTTGTTAACTTAGCCTAAGTTAATAAAAACGATTTGTAAACGAAACACTAAAAGGTCAAGGCCCGTACCATCATCTTTACGATTTAGTTTAAGCGGTGACAAGTTGACATTCTCAAAGATTTAAGGTTCAAAGTTGTGTCAACTTGTGCAGACAGGTTCGCTCAGGCTCATCCAAAATCATTCATCGTTCATAAACGCAATAAGAAAATTGCCTTGACGTACAACTAGTCACCTCAAACTAACAAGAACACATTACAAAGTTACATATAAGTGGAACTCCAAAATTTAAATGGAACATGATTGCAGCACAAGTTTGCAAACTGCTTCTACGCTGAAAGAACTTAACTCGCTGCTTTTGACGAGACTAATGTACCTACGTGCACAATATTTTGGAATTTGGGTAAGTTGGGTAACGTATATGAGAAAGGGGAGGCTTTAATGCAAAATTTTCAGCATTTTAGCCTTGTCAGCAAAACTATGCATGAAAGTAGGTACCATACTAGTTCTTTCACCATCATCGATCAGAATTACCAAAGGGAAATACCATGGATTAACGCGCCGCTACGGAAAATACTGACATATCTCTCCCTATAGCAATTTAAAAAAAAAATGGCTTTGTCTCTTAAATAAATAAATAAATATTCCGGACAAATCACACACAGTCAACTGATCCCAAACTAGGCATAGCCTGTACTATGGGTACCAGAAACTGATATACATAATAGATATATATTTAACACCCAGACACAGAACAAACATCTGTGTTAGTCGCAAATGTTTGTCCAGTGCGGGAATCGAACCCGCGACCTCTAGCGCAGAAGGCAGAGTTACTGCCAACTGAGCTATGAGGCCAGTCAAATGTCAATCTTATGGATAGCAATCAATTTACTCGAACGGCGGCAATGCACGCACCATACGCCTACGATGACATAGCCAGCCCGATAGGGAATAAACATTAAAAAAAAAAGCAGCCAACGTAGTGTTATAAATTCTCTTTGAAGTAGCCTTTAAAATGACAAAATAAAAATGAAATCGTAAAAACCTTTATTCTTTTGTTCATACGTATTTTTTTTGGTTTCACATTGGAACTCCTTAGAAGATTTTTTAAAATTCAAAAATGGAACATCCAATGCAAACGAGTTAAGTTTTTGAGGGTTTATGGAATACGTTTGTTATTTTATGCAAGAAATAGTCAATTTAGAGCGACGAAATTTTGCAATGACAAATAATGTGAGTAACCCAATGATTTTTAAGTTAGATTACATGCGATAATATATGTAAAATTTGCCTTTATTATATTTTCTTCCGACTTTCGAAATTGAAAACTTCACTCGCTAATAGCAAAAAGTTTGGCCTTTTAGTTTTTGGGATCAAATCTTGATCTTATTTGATTGAAAAGTTGGTTCATGGGAAATACATTTGCATTGCTTTAAGTTGAGTTAGCGTTGAATCTTTATGGTGTGCGAAGGCCATTATGCTTCTATCATATAATACCTAACCTTTATTGTACCTGCAGGTAGGTCGTACGTCCACTATAAACAACAATTTAATCCAGATTAGCGGAAGTGAGAGTGGATGTAATCCGCGATGCGGGCCTAAAATGGCGGATTAGCTATATCTTGATTCACTCAATTAAACATACCGTGCTGGCCTAGTAGGAGGCAACCAACACGCACTGTTTTTTTTTCTTATACAACTGAGGTGGCAAACAAGCATACGGCCCACCTGTTGGTAAGCGGTTACCGTAGCCTATGAGCGCTTGCAATACCAGAGGCATCACGCACGCGTTGCCGACCCCGAACCCCCTCCCCCTAAATAGTTCTGGCAACCTTATTCACCGCAGGAACACAACACTATTTGAAACAAATAATGTTATTTGGCTGCGATCTTCTGTAAGGCGGAGGTACCTCTCCAGGCGGGCTGCTCCAATTTAGAACGTGAACATGAAGATATGACGAAGTTCCGAACACTGCACATCCGAGTTGGATTCGTTGTTTGACCTCTTTGTCAAAGTTGGACCTACTTTGTTGAATTGTGTGACTCAAAAAGACGTAGGTTGTTTCACATCACTTTAATTCGGCTAGAACAGGCTCTTAGTCCACACATTAGCGCAGAGCCCTGCCGAGGTAATAAACCAAGCAAGTAAGTACCTACGTACTATATGTAGGCATGTCCATTGCGTCACTTAATGTAGTGGATGGTGCAGCGTGGTCACTGACATGGCTCGTTGACGCAGCGAATGTGAGGCTGCTGGTTACTGTTTCGCTCGTAGGTGCATGTTATATGGTTTGCTCACCGACATCATTTAGTATACGGAGTAAGTGCCTATTTGACCATATATGATTATCGTTACTTGACATCGTCTTTGCGATAGAAAGGGAGCAAGTAGCGATAATCAGAAATGGTGAAGTGTAACAAATATGCTATGTTAAATCGGAACACTGAAACAGTGAACCGGTTATCCGCTTGTCCTTCGAGAAAGGCCTCCTCTAAAGATTTATATTTTGTCCTGTCTTTTGCAGTTCGAGTCCACTCCGGACCTGCTACTTTTTTATATCATCCTCCCAACTTTTAGTCTGTCTATCTTTGCTTCTTTTTACTATCCCTGGGTGTGATCTGTTTTCACTTCTCTTTTCATTCTCTTAGCGTATTATGTCCTATCCATATCCATCTCCATTAAGTTCTTTATTAACTATATGTATTTTTTTAAATTTGTTTTTTTTATAGTTTCAACTCTTACTTGTGTGTAGAAGAGACAGAGTTCTAAATATAACCATTGTACAATATGTGTAAGTACTGCAATATTAAGGCTCGTTAACTCAGCTAGTTAGGTAGGTACTTAGCATGAAATCTCTTTCACCGACAGTTTCCTAACAAGAGAAGTTGACAGTGCGTCTAATGAGACATGTGATTACCAGGAGTATTCTATTGTGGGCCACAGTGCTATGAGTATAGCTGCCCAAAAGGGGCTTAATCTATGAACAGAATAAAATACATTAGCGAAAGATAATCTAAATTTTCTACTAAAAAATTCAGATTTTTCGCCCGAACTTTTTTAATCAGACAGATGATAGTGATTTTTCAATGAAAAATGACGATTTTCCAAAAGTCATAGAATAAATAAATATATATATATATATATATACGTGGTGGTCATCTAATTAGAAAAACCTACCTGGGTTTACATTTTTATTGCAAATTCCCTTTCGAACTAATTTTTAACGTACCATTGAGTGTTTCTACGTATTAAAATCGATGTATCGGATATTATATTGCATTGTTATACCATTTTAATAACAGAAAACAACGGTTGTTTTTCTAAAACTGAAAGTTACATTCATAACAAAATAAAAAGCGAGATACAAACCGGACAACTAATTAGAAACACCAAAAAAATCATTACTTAAATCATTTTTAATTTGAACAAAACCCCAATAGTTTTGAAAAATACTACATCCTTAGACAATTAGTATTTGGTAGGGTAGCCTTTATTATCAATAACAGCTTTGCAGCGACGCGGCATTGATTCAATCAATTTATAACAAGTTCCTACAGGAATACTTCTCCAAGCGTCTTCAAATGCACTGTTAAGTCCATGAATATTAGTAACGTGTTTCTGCGACAGGTTGGTCTTTATAGTGTGCCACAAATTTTCTATGGGATTTAAATCCGGACTATTGGCAGGCCACTCTAATACTGTCACGGATTGTTCTGTAAGAAACGCTTTAACGCTGCGTGCTGTGTGCTTTAGGTCGTTGTCATGCTGAAATATCCAAGTTACTGGCAAATTTTCCTCGGAATATGGAATCATTGTCTCTTCCAAGATCTTTTTGTATTGATATTGATCCATTTGCCCTTCAATCTTTCTCACGGGACCAATCCCGTACCCTGAGAAACATCCCCACACCATTACATTTCCACCACCGTGCTTTACTGTCTTTTTAGTGTACTTGTTATTCAAAGCCTCGTTTATTGGTCGTCGTACATATCGTTTTCCATCGGAATTAATCAAATTAATTTTAGTTTCATCTGAAAACAAAACTTTTTTCCATTGATGAATAGTCCAACTACCATATTTGCGAGCGAATGCTAGACGATTTTCTCTATGTTGCCTGGTTAGTAGTGGTACTTTTCTAGCGATCCTTCCTAACAAATTTCCTTCAACCAACCGTCTACGAACTAGTTTAGTGGACACGTGTCGAGGATCGTCTTCTGAAAATACCTCTTTTCTTATAACATTGGATCCTTTAAAGGGGTCCGCCTTAGCTAATCGAAGCATAAGCCTGTCTTCTTGAACTGTAGTCTTCCTGGGCCGAAGTTTTCTTGGCACGTTATATGATGTTCCGTGTAGTTTGAAATGTGCGAGGGCGTTAAATATCATCTTTACGGAACATTCCAAATAATCGGCGATCTTTCTGTAACTCCATTTTTGTTTTAAATGAAAATTCACTATAATTTTTCTCGTTGCTGCATCACAGCTCTTATTTTTACCCATTTTTAATAAAACAACAATAAATAGTAACTTTTCGTAATGAGTTAGAAATGGCGGCAATATTTACAATGTGATTGACAATTGTGAGAACTGTATTTCAGTTTAAAAAATCAAATTTCGGACCAAGTCATACAATGTTTCTAATTAGTTGTCCATTCTGCCAGTCCTAACGATATTGATACTTTTTGTTTCACTGATATTTATTTTTATTGTCGTCTTGGTTGTCAAATATTATTGCTTGTAATTAAACTAGAGATATTAAAGTACATTGTAAAGTAGTGAAACGTAAAGTTACCTCCTATTTAATGCTATAATAATGTTAGTTACTTTATAAAAATGTCAGGTGACTAGGTGTTTCTAATTAGATGACCACCACTGTACATCTATAATAAATATATATACCTATATCTATTATGAATATCAGTCTCTGGTACCCATAGTACAGGCTATGCCTAGTTTGGGATCAGTTGACCGTGTGTGATATGTCCGGAATATTTATTTATTTATGAATAAGCCCCTTTCGAGATACTATATACGTATTACGATCACCTTGTACAACATGATAACAAGAACTGTTAGCACTTAAATGGTTGGTTTGATGAATAGCATATTTATCATCCGCCTTACAGAAGATCGCAGCCAAATAACATTATTTGTTTCAAATAGTGTTGTGTTCCTGCGATGAGTAAGGTTGCCAGAGCTCTTTAGGGGGGGGAGGGGGTTCGGGGTCGGCAACGCGTGCGTGATGCCTCTGGTATTGCAAGCGCTCATAGGCTACGTTAACCGCTTACCAACAGGTGGGCCGTTTGCTTGTTTGCCACCTCAGTAGTATAAAAAAAAAAAAAAAAAATTGGACACAGGGGTTCCAATAAAAAAAAAAACTTTTGTCCATCATAGTTCCGTAACGTCGTTTTTTAAGGAAAAAAGGGAAAACCAGCTATCTCCTCTAGAGCCCCATGGCTCTAGAGGGGATACAGTTCTACGCGTCGTTTGTATGTCAAATGAGCTTTACGACTTCGGAACAAGGTATAAAATTACTTTTGACATACTTGATCAATTGCAGAGGCTTCTGACTTCTATACATTGTTGGGTAACAATAAAGTTTACCTATTATATTATCTTGTGTTGAGTATCACGTTGATGGATGTCTTTGATGTTAAATTGTACAAAGTTTAGTAGTTACGAGATTCGAGATTGGGGGCGCGTATGACAAAGACGTTATTAGTAGGAACGTACATATATACCTTCTCATCTATTGTGTAGATAATACTATAGGATTAATCTTTAAAGGCCTTAATGAGCGATATAATTGAACCTTCAAAGACAGTAGGTACTTAGAGGAATAAAACTGGCTACACTAGAGCTAATGGATTATCATAAGCTTGGGTTACCTAAGCATTAGTTTAAAGTTCCAATACGGTCAAGTGACTTGAAGCAAGAACGCATATTTTGGTCTAAGCCCAGCGTTAATCAACGTTCCAACATCTACGTACTTGTCAATACGCTTGAAACGTTGAAAAAGATGCTGACTGCACGTAAAGCCATGATTTTATATTTTAATTGCGTGAACCACTGTACCCATGAAAAATATGAAGTACGTCCGGTAAACGCCGGTATCAGGTCATTTCATTGCAACTGCGTTTGCCGTTTGCAATTAAATACTTCCATTTCAATAGAACCCTGGAATAAGACAAACCTTCCATTGTAGTACGTAATGGTTTTCTATTGAAAGCCTTTTAAGCACAGAGTTTACCAGGGCCGGACTTAAGCTGGAAGGAGCAGTGGTGCTTTAATTATATTAACTAGGTTCCTTTTTATCCTAGGAATAAATAACTATGTTTCACAATGCTGAATATTACCAAATATATTTTTTGTACTTGTCCTACTTGTGATAGACTCTATCCCAAAGCAAACGTAGTTTTTAATTCAACCACTGAATAAAGACTTAACCTAGAAGTCCCAAGCCTAACGTTTGGCTGTTCTGTAACGAATAATAAAAAAACCGTTATTTGTTACCAATAACCAAAAACAAACAATAGCATAAGAATACCTATAGTAACAATAATGGCTACTAATCAGTCGTGTCAAGTCAGTACTTAAGGACAAATAATTCGCAAAGAACAAGAGATAACACTTTGTGCGAGTAAATTAAGCTTTATGCTTTCGTTATGTACTGATTTTATTTTTGCCAAAAATTAAACCATTCTTGCATACAGCGTCTATAGCAGATAAGTGATATCTACTAGGTAGATAATTTATAGCACTGAAGGAGTAAGTAAGGCATGTCCACGCCCCGTACCATCGACTTTGCGATTTTGCTTAGGCGGCGACGACGACGTGAGCAGACAGTCTCAAAGATGTATGGTTTAAATTAGTGTAAAAATGCGCTGAGAAGCTCGCATTTGAATGACAATCAGACTTCACGCTACGGCCCAATATCTACATATGCGCAACAGTTCGCGAGCTGCAAGTGCGCATCTGTAATGCATTTTGTAATGCAATCACATGCAAATGGCGTGCTGCTCGCGAGCTCTGGCAGTAACTGCGCGCGAGCGGCACATTCGCAGCGCATTTGCAGATGTGGACGCACCCTAAGGTTTTAGTTTAAGTTACACCCTAAGGTCCGTATAGTACCTATAAATGCGACTTTAGCCCCCTTTGTCCTACACTGTGTTTCGTATTGAAAGCTTTTTAGACCGGTATTACTTTATTCGCGGTGAAAATGGCTTTAGGATATTATTTTCTTTGTTGGTCCGCCGAGCAATTTTCAAACTTCTACCCACTCCCTACAAAGTTTTCGAGTAAAGATACAAATTATTCTAAATAGTTATTTGATGAATTTGATCTAAACAGACTATTATAACAAAATTATGTTTATTGTTTGAACATATTGACTGGCCTCATAGCTCAGTTGGTAGTAGCTCTGCCTTCTGCGCTAAAGGGTCGCGGGTTCGATCCCCGCACTGGACAAGCATTTGTGTAAAACACAGATGTTTGTTCTGTGTCTGGGTGTTAAATATTTATATTTATCTATTATATATATCAGTCTCTGGTACCCATATTACAGGCTATGCCTAGTTTGGGATCAGTTGACCATGTGTGATATGTCCGGAATATATATGTCCGGAATATATATATATGTTTAATAAAATATTAAGTACATAAGTACCTACTTAAATCACCTTATGTCGCTTATAATGCCCCTTTAGGCTTTATAATTCCTGGGAATTTACCCAGGTTTACGCAGCGACTAAGAAATATCCAGTGGTGTGATGGTCAAACTATCCTAACTACCTATTTACAGTAAGTTTAATTATTCTATTGCACCCGCTTTGTCTAATTTCTCCTCTATCTCGGATGAATCATCCTCATAGACGAAACGTGCGATTGCATACATTTGCGTTAACTAGAATTAATCTTATCCTGTAACATAGCGGTCAACCTCAATGTACCCAACTCCCTCATAAAATCAAACATAAGTTGCTATTACTTTATGCGAATAGCCTATCAGAAGGGGATCGGGATGTTGAGATCCCAGTCTCTGCGAATCCCCCGACCGGGTAGCACGTATTCTCCCCGTATTCCCTCCCCCGATTTGGAGGGAAAACTTTGAACGATCTTCGTCATGAATTACTAAAGCATTGTTTTGGACGTGCAGTGTGAAAATGTGGCTAATGACCGTGGTGAATGCGTGTGAAGGACTGCTAGGAGTATTGTGAAGTGATTGAGGAAAATGCAAGGTAAGATTTTTACGATAATGGACATAGATCATTTTCTCTAAAAATTGTATAATAGGTGTGACCATGTTAACGTAAGTTCTTGAGTTGAAAGATGTATATTTTATTGTACAAATTCGATATTTTCATTGTGAATACAATAATAGTTGCAAAAGTATAAATTAAATTAATTATAACATAACATACATTTTATTAAATTGATTTACTTATTGGATATGAAAGACTACGAACAAAAAGACTAGCAAGAACTAAAATTAAATAGACACAAAACTTAAAACACTGTGTTTTCTGAAATATCTGTTGGTGGGAATTCTCCTGAGCTGAGATAATGCTGATTTGTTATAATAAATAGCAACTACAATGAACTACTATAAAATCAAACAAATAATAGAGTTGTACCTAGGTATTTATTTGAATTTTACACATTTTCCTCCGATTCATCTCTGGTGGATACTGATGGACCTAGAAATAGAAAAAGGGATGCATCATTTTATGATGTTAACACTATTATTCTTATCTTATATTGTACACTAAACTTAGCATTTTAAACGACAGTGGGTCGCCAATCATCCTGGGCTCTTTTTTGTAGGTAATTAAATTGAAGCAACTGATACTTTAAGTGCCCGTGCCATACATTGTAACAGTTCTACGTCGTTCGTTAATTTTAAGTAGTAGTTGTAGTCATGAAAAGTTCTAAAGCAGTGGTTTAGTTTTATATACTCTCTTGGCATCATGGCTGACTGATGACGTCATTTCCGTGTTATTTTTATGCTACCTTCTTTCTAAGAACGCTTTTCTTCGATTGGTAAAGTGCAGCGAAAAAAATCATTACCTCTATGCTATCCAATCCTTCCTATCCGCAATCAATTGTTTTTGGGACTTTTTGGCGGGAACTTGCGAAGTGATGTTGTGCTCTCAATTGATTTTCTGAGATTCTATATGGAGGAGTATGTTTTATATAGAGCCCTACCATGAATTGCCATTCAAATACAAGCATGTCAGCACATATTTTACACGAATAGTGAACAGTCTCAAAGATTTAGGGTTCAATTTAAATTCTTGGGAATGTCAACTTACGTTACGCCATAACATAATCGCAAAGTTGATGGTACGACGTCTGACTTGAATTAAAAACGAAAGAGCATCATCAGAGTAATTGCTGCACTTTTGTAACAGCTTTAAAACTACGTTGCATAAATAATAAGTAACAACGTTGCAACGTAACTCTTAATTAAATGCGCATAATTGCACCAAACAAATTTGAATTTCATAGTGTTACGTACGTTTGAAAGTGTAACTTTTTTAAAGCGCGCGCTTGGCGTTTTCGCTGTTTCAGCAAGTGGGTCACATTGCCACTACGACCGGCAGTCCAGCAAGCAGTAAATAAAGCCGGCAGTCCGGCAGTAAATAAGCCGGCAGCGAGACGATAGACGTTCTGCACTGATTTATGTTATGGCCCACTATGAACGACATCGCAGTAAATCTTAAAAATTAACTACACAACAGTAAGCGCGATAAAATTGTTTTTATGCGAGAGACCGTTGCGCGTTGTTGGAACGGCCGACATTTTCAGCATTTTCACCCATCAGAATTAATACTCTCGATTCTGTTAGGTGGCCTTTTTATTATACGTGTATGAAAAGCCTCTATCTAAAAAAACTTTATTTTTAGCTTATGGTACATAAAACCTTAGGTAGCGTTGGAACTTCTTCTCTAACATATATGTTACAAAAACAGAAAAGAAATAAGCTTATGGTTGTAATCCCCATGAATAATAAAAATCCCTCTCCGATCTAGAAGCACTCATATATTAGAAGATTTTAAGGGTGCAGTCAGGGGCATGTCCGAACATTTCATTCCACAAAAATACACTCATAGTTGCTTTTAAGAACTAGCTGGTTTCATCACGATTTTTTCTTACGAATATGGCTAAACACGGCGTATAAAAAGTAAGATTTCCATTACACTTAGGTGGTTTCAGAGTATTACAATTTCAACACAATAAAACCATTTTTTTCTATCACAGGATTATTACGATGCAGCCTAGCGATTCTCGCGTTTACACAAGCGAGTGCAAGCGAGAAACGGCCGCATTTCGCGGTAGAGCCCCCATCGCGGTTGCTTTGGCCGGCGACTCGCGGCGCCTACGCATCATGTCGCGCGACCGGCCATCCAACCCCAGACATACACTGGGTCACCAATGAGGGACAGTTGTTCACTACAGTACCTGGATTAAGGTATGTTCCCTATTAGTTTGCCCTCCCATACATACAATCTGTAAAATGAGCTAGGTAATGTCAGAGAAGTGTCCCGAAGAAGCTCCTACTACCGATGTCTTATACGTGACGTAATAACTTCTTTTACTTTAAAAAGGGTAGAACATGTTATAAACTCTATTACTTTTAGGAAATTGATAATTGTTATAGTATCAGTTAAAATATTCGTTATTTCCTGAAATATACCTACCCACCCTCATTACTTTCCTTTCACAAGACATCAAAACATCGATCTCAAGATTCGTTCTGAATGGGGTGCTAGTGAACTTCGGGAGAAAGTCGGCGACGCGCCGATTCCATTAAATGAACTACCAACTTCACCTATATTTTACAAGAAAGCGATACGAGAAGTTAATATTTACTGCCAACACTCTGCAACTTTATAAAGCTTGAATATGAGAGAGTATAGGATTATGTCTCTGACATAAATTAGAAAAGTTGGTAATGCTTCCACTACGATGAATATGATCTTGCAATTCCGTAAAACTTGAACAGAACAACCTACTTAGGTATATTCTCATTTTAACATTCACATTTTAGTTGCTGTTTTGTATACGTGTAATAATAGCTTAGTTAAGCGATGTTTTCTGAGCATAAATAAAAATATACAATAGTACTCAAATAACCTGGCAATTGCTTTTCATCGTATATGTTTCCATAGTCGTAGATAGGAGTAGTAGCTTTTCCATTACTCATTAAAATAAATCTGATTTCTAACATTGTTTGTTAGAGATCTTACTAACTAAAATTGCGCGCGCTCCACCGCATATGCGCAATTTAAGTTTGTAAGGAAGGAAATAAGTGCTCATTCTTCTTCAAAATTAATTTTAAAAAGTTTGGACAAAGACAAAGACAGAAGGATATATCTGAGACAAAGTTGAATAATTAATTTCGGCTTAACTGTTTATGGAAAAATGTAGGTAACATTAAAGCAACGCCGGGTGTTGAGAAGTTTTTGTGCTTGGAGTTTCTGAGTGAGTCTAATGACCGACAGCAGGGACTACGAGTTTTGTATTTTCAGAGTTTTGTATTTTTAATAAGTTCTTGTTTTAGCGTATGCCCAACTTCAGCAATAACTTTGCGAAACGAACGTTTATAAGTTTAAAAAGGAAATTTTGGGTGGAGTGCTTCTTTCGATAAGCCAACGCGGCCAAACGTTGTAGTTTGTATAGTTAGTCGCTTTGGTTGCACATTTCTAGCCCAAGCTTTAAAGCTCTACTAGAATCTGCTCAAATGCGTCCTTGCGCCCTAACACACAGCTGCGATTGATTTGACAGCATAGCTTCACCTAGTTTCTAAGACGTTTCAAAGTGATCCTAGTGATTTTATTGAAATAAATGTCTTTTGACTTTGACTTGACTTTGACGATATTCCTAGGTCGTTATAATGCGACTATTGACTTATAATGTTGTCTATTTTTTCCAATAGACTATTTACAAAATAACAAGAGTGATGGTAATATTTTCAATAAGTCATGTATACTGATCGCGAAAGATTGAAAAATACTATTAATAATGTTATATGTAGGTACTATTAGTACTAACAGTATCTAGGTGTAGATTCCAAATAAATTGGCAGGATTTCCGATCCGGGTTAGTTACAAAGTTTTCAAACGAGGACGTATCGGTTCGATGGTAACTATGTGCTGTAAGGGGAACTTCGAAGAATTTCGACCGCACAGAGCTCCGGGCCATAATTGCTGTCCGACGTAGGTACTGCCTAAGCTCAAATTAGTCAAGATAGCGTTACGCTTACGATACGATAATAAAAGTCAAATATTAGCCTGTGACATCGGCGATGCTTGAAATTTTTTAATTTTGGTTGGCTAATATTCGAAATAGCCATAAAGTTCGCTGACCCGACAACCGTGGGGGAGTAAAGGTTCTCGAATGGCGACCACGAACCGGGCGACGCAGTTTTCAGTGTGACATGTGGAGGTGTGTGATATATCTCAACGATATAGTAAGCTCCTCAACGTCAAACTTAAAAAAATAACTTTATTCAGAAGACGTAGGTAACGATCATCATTTCAAAATATTTTTAGATGACACATCTCACACCGTTTGATTACGACTTTATATGGATAGCGGATAATCAACTATTTCCAACAAATAAATGTTCTTAGCATAATCATTTATATTCACAAGCATAAACGGTTTGGCAAGCTGCCTGGGAAAGGAAGATAAAGATATCAAATAACATAACTCCAGTTTATTGAGATAAGTACTTAACATAAATAGGTATCGCAAACAGCTGGTAAAGTAATTTGTTTTTTCAAAGAAACAAAAATATTACAATTCGCTTGACACAAATACATGTGAGATTCAGGATTCAGTTATGCATCAACATCTACACTAATGGTTTGTTTGTTTATTTGTATGTAGGGGGTAATCTCTGGAACTACTGAACAGATTCTAAAAATTATTTCACTACTAGCCTATATTTTGATAAAAATAACTGTTCAATCCGCAATCTCAATATTTCTAAATCAAGTCGGATGAAAACATCGACGCTTGGCTTAGGTCCTAAGTAACTATTTTCTTATCTGTGCGCGCTAATTTCGTCCACTTGTGGCTTTACCACAGAATAATGAATAGTAGGTATTTGTATAAATAAGTGTGAATAAAACTAAGCCTAATACGGCACTAAAAACTTATTTAATTTAATGTTATCTGTATTTGCATGAATCTTTTTTTTAGTTAAATTAATTATTACTATGGAAAGAAAATCAAAACTAATACAAGTAAATATTTACAACTGTTTTACAAAATATACAAGAAACAGTTGAGCTATCTAAAGGCAAACGATCTATAGAAAGGTCAATTGATCCAGATCAGTACCAGTCGGAAGCGTCCCCAAGACGCTGGCGGAATTGCCATGCCGGAGAGCCATGGTGATCCATTGTGCCAGATAGGAGCCAGCTCTCGGGTCACGCGTCGCTTCGATCAGACCCCTTGATATTGTTTTGAAAACCGAGAGGGCCCTCCTTCCCCACGGACTTAGGGTCTCAACCCTAGAAGGCTCAAATATGTAGATCTATTTCTGATAATTTGCAAGCCTGAATCGAGTCTCAAGCATAGATTTGACAGCTTTTTAGGAGGAGGTAGGGCACAGCGAGATTTTCTCGTTCTGAATTGGAGCAGCCTGCCTGGGGAGGTACCTCCGCCTTACAGAAGATCGCAGCCAAATAACATTATTTGTTTCAAATAGTATTGTGTTCCTGCGGTGAGTAAGGTTGCCAGAGCTCTTAAGGGGGGACGGGGGTTCGGGGTCGGCAACGCGTGCGTGATGCCTCTGGTATTACAAATGCTCATAGGCTACGGTAACCGCTTACCATCAGGTGGGCCGTAAGCTTGTTTGCCACCTCTGTTGTATAAAAAAAAAAAAAAAAAGCTTCCAGCCATAAAACCTATTCTTGAGCTTTTAAAATAAACACCAACTTTAGTAGAAGAGCTATTTCCATGCACTCAGGTTCGCATCGCAAAGTAATAAATTAGCCTCCGCCGAAAGCAGTTTCGGCAGATTTGTACATTGACATGCGCTGCGATACAAGCTCGCTGCGAGACTTACGAGCGAAACTTTCCCCGTTCACAGCTCAGCGAAACACCCTAAAGAGTATTGAATAAAACGACTTCGCAATGTGCTACCCATTTTAACTTTTTAAATTGAATTGTTGAAAGATTTGGTGTTGCTTCTCCTTTTTAAAAGCTTTGGGGAAAAACTTTTCGTAGTTATATTTTAGGGATTTCTTCGTACTTGAGGGAAGTTTCAGTTTGTAAAAACCAATGCTGTCAGATTGTAAGAATAATTGTGGGTTTTATTCGGGGCGCTTCTAAGAAAATAATTAAGATGATGCCAGCATTATTATGGCCGCTGTATGATGAAATCAACGAATAAGCTTTTCTAAGGTGTGGTGGCAGATTCGGCCGAGTATCTCTACTACGAGTATTTTTGTTTCGACAGGGCTTAAATTAATTTGAGCCTGATCATGGCGTCTGATCAAAGTGACGAAAGTGTGACGAAGTGACCCGAGAGGTGGCTCCTATTTGGCCCAACGAATTAGCATTGCCATCCAGCGTGACAATTCCGCCAGCGTCTTGGAAACGCTTCCAACTGGTAGTAATCTGGATCAATTGAACTATCTTTAGATCGTTTGTTACGGTTTTCAGATAGATCAACTGTTTTTCTGTCTGTTGATCCCTGTATAACTTGTGTAAATATTTACATTATAGAATTTTCTTTCTGTAAATAAAGTAATTCTTATGTGCTTCATAATCATGAAGCAATTCTTTTAAGCCCCACAGGTTACTAAAAAGTTGCTCTTTAGTGGGCCTCTAAAAGAAAACGGCAAAGTGAGCACGAAACAAACGATTATTGTGAAGGCTGACTTACGGCGTGAGAAAGCTCGTAAATAAAGTCACGTACTGGTAATCCAGGCGCGCCGTGTTCCTGCATTTACCCTAGAAGTCGGTAAAATAATGTTGCATATCGATGCAGTTATAAGAGACAGCTTTCTACATAACACATATTAATAATAATACCTAATGTACCTACCTACTAGAGATTGAAAGTTAATAGGAACCTAAAATAGGCGCTATAGATTTAGCATTCACTATCTTGAAGTAATATTAGTACCTATTATCATCTTACAGAAATTATCTTATCTTCCTATCCACCTTACAGAAGATCGCAGCCAAATAACATTATTTGTTTCAAATAGTGTTGTGTTCCTGCGGTGAGTAAGGTTGCCAGAGCTCTTTAGGGAGGGAGGGGTTTGGCAGGCAACGCATTAGCAATGCTCCAGGTGTTGCTGATGTCAATAGGCGACGGTAACCAATTACCATCAGGTGGGCCGTAAGCCTGTTTGCCGCCGTCATCATCATCATCATCATCATCAGCCTGATGAAGTCCACTGCTGAACATAGGCCTCCCCCAAAGAGTTCCATGACGAACGGTCTTGAGCCTTTTCCATCCACCGACTTCCCGCAACCTTAATAATGTCGTCGGTCCATCGGGCGGGGGGCCTTCCAACAATGCGTCGTCCGGTTCGTGGTCGCCACTCGAGAACCTTTGTTCCCCAACGGTTGTCGGTTCTGCGAGCTATATGGCCGGCCCACTGCCACTTCAACCTGCTAATTCTGAAAGCTATGTCGGTAACCTCGGTTCTTCTACGGATTTCCTCATTTCGGATTTTATCACGCAGCGAAACTCCGAGCATAGCTCTCTCCATAGCCCGCTGGGCGACTTTCAGCTTGTGTATAAGGCCAATAGTTAGCGACCAATAGTTGCCTCCGTATAACATAAAAAATAAAAAATCTTATCGATCAAATTATTTGAGCTCCAATGGGGACTATTGCGGTCGAAGTGATAGTGGGCAGACGAGTCGAGTGGGGCCCGTTTAACGTGACTCGACATTCCATTACCGAGGTGATTGCGTCGGCTCCCCAGCCAACCCAGGGATTTGTTTCGCGCTGTACCAAAGGGCTGTTGAGATGTTTATCTTAGATTGGTTTAGGTACATTCGAACTGAAGACAGTGTTGCTGGGAGAAACATTATTGTTGATGTACGTACAAGACAAAACAATAATAGTTATGGGTTATGACTACTTATGACAGTTTGTCTACTCCTTTATCGTTACCTCCTTTGCCAAATGTGGTTTTTGTTTCTGCACTGCTTACCTACCTACTCATGTACTCATAATCATCATTATTACCTTTCGGGCGCGCGGTCTCCGCATTAAAACGTTTCTGCCTTCTAGCTAGTAGATTTCCAGTAGCTATAGGAATCCTAGAAAAAAATGTTTTCTTTATTGGCTCTTTATCTAAAATCATTTTGACGTAACAACACCTACCTACGTCGCCTGGAAATATCTCCTTCGGTAACACCTTGTCACTAGCAAAGTTCCCGCATACGGGCTTTCGCAAAACAACTCCCCAGCTGCATAATTTACGACTCTATAACAAAGACATAAAAGCCATCTTCGTAGTTTATAAAATAAACATGGCTGCGGTATCACGTCCGCCGTGTCAGCGCTAGCACTTCCTTGTTTACTTACAGGCGACAAACTTTGGACATATCAGTGAACATAAACTTTATGGCTTTAGTATTTTACAGCAGTATTTCGCCAAGGTAGTTTAAAATAATTAGACCAAAACATTAATTCTGCTTACCTATACCCAATTAATTTTAAAGAAATAAAAAAAAAACCTAATAGTTTGAGTACTTCGTCATCATCATCAGCCTGATAAAGTTCACTGCTGAACATAGAGTCTGACCTCCCCTAAAGAGTGTCTTGACGAACGGTCTTGAGGCTTCTCAATCCAGCGACTTCTCGCAACCTTCAAAATCTCGTCGGTCCATCGGGTGCCTTCCGACGTCCGGTTCATGGTTGCCATTCGGGATCCTTTATTCCACAACGTTTGTCGGTTCTGCGAGTTATAGGTAGGTATGGCTGGCCCACTGCTAACTCAAGTTGCTAACTTCAATGTAACCATGGTTCTTCTACGGATTTCCTCATTTAGGATTTTATAACGCAGTGAAACTCCGAGCATAGTTCTCTCTGTTGCCCGTTGCGTGACTGAGTTGTGTATGACGCCAATAGTTAGTGACTAGTCTCGAAAAAGTATATGACTAGGTACCTAACTTGAGATGTGTGTCCGGAAATTGAAATGGCTCTACTGGTTGTCCCAATCATTCTAGTTCAGCAAATAATTTGAATGATATCGTATATGGGAAAACATTGGAGCAGAAAATTACATTTCCATGCCTATAAGTACAGCACTGGCTTCGATATTAATGTTTATGTCAGCGGAAAATTGGCAATGATTGAGCATCGAAAACCTTCAATGTATATAGCACAGCGTACCTACTGGTATATACTCCATCTCTCAAGTACCTTTACTTGTTTGGGATATATATTTTTTACGATTTGGAAGATATGAAATGGAAAAATGAAATATTGGTGTTGAAATAAGGATAAATAAGATAACGAAAAGATAACGAAAGCAGCGTACAAACGGCACGTGCGAATTGTTTAAATTAATTTCATAATAATCTTGATTTTTACATAGATTTTTATTTTAGGGCTAGGTATGTTAAACTGAAAATTAACTATATTCAGTGAACGTAAGGTTTAATTTAAGATGATATATCGTATGCCGTTTAAACGAAGGTGTTTTCCATTGGCAGGCACGTGCTTAGTGACGGAAGGCTGGTTGTGGGCGCGAGACGATCGCTGCTGGATGTGGGGAGTGGGAGCAGCCAAGCAGTGCTTCGGTGTAAGGCTTCCAATCGAGCTGGAACGGTGCTGTCGCGGCCAATGCTACTGCATCCAGGTATCATAAACATCGGTCACAATTTGCTTCTTTCGAAGCAGCAATAGCGACGAGAAAAATCTTTTTACCAAAGCTGGCCTTATGCAGATCTAATATCAGTCTGAATTTAATAATAATGATTTCGATCGCATAAATTTGATGACACACATGTTTTTTTTCTGAGTATGAACTCTTAAACATTTTCCACTGCCTAACGGTGGAAAAAGTTTAAGAATATGAATTCAGTCTCTGAAAATGTTTGACTGCTTAGGGCCGGCGTAATTTATTTAATGTCTACACTGGCATTCTTCTCCCCTCATGCTGACATTAATTCCATCGTAATTTATGTCAAAAATGATTATTTTTGAAATCTCCGCTCACAAAATCTTACTCACTCCTGTGTTTTTACAAATACATTTTGTTATAGACATTTACCTAATTGTCGAAAATAATGGGTTTAGTAAAAAGGTTTAACTTCGTAAAGTTAAACCTCTTAGGTACTCATTACACAATTCTCTGCGGAGAGTACTGAGTAATTTTATACAAGCCGTAAATTCCATCATAATTTATGAAGCTTGGAGGTACTGAGTGCCCACCCATTTACCTAATGGATAATGCTCTGCAAACATTTAAACGTAACGTGCAAAGCCAGCATACCTGAGGTATGCAGTGGACTTGTGTGCATGGTGTCGGTGCAGTGTGCGCCGCTAATGGGCTCCGTATATTTTTTGCTCTCTCCATTTTATAAAGTCGTCATCATCAGCCTGTAGAAGTCCAATGCTATGTACAGCATTGGACTTCTACTCCCCCAAGACTCTTTGAGCCAATAGTTAGCGACCAAGTCGTAGTGACGTATTTCTTAGGCTAATAAAGTCTGCCTAGCAAAATTCCCTATTCATAATTAAGCTCAACTGATAAGATACTATGCCATCAACATTTGCCAATAGGAACAAAGAATAATAGGTATTCGTATGTATAACACAAACATCCCTTTAATAATAACTCGGCTTTACGATGGTAACATTAGTCATGTACTCCTTGCGAGTCCCACGAACAAAAGGAAAGCTACCTTGTTGCGAGCTCTCTCTAATGTCATTTTTTAATCCCTTAATTAAAAGTTCTCCGTGTAAAAACTCGGGCCGTAGGCTATTTTTCTCTTTATTCCATATTTCCCTCGCTGTAACGGAAAGTGAATTATTGGTCCAACTCGGTCCGAAGTTGTAATTTGTTTTGCCCTCTTCTCTACATCTGTTTATTGCAAAAGTCCGTTCCGGTGTTAACAGTTTTTATATAATTTCCATTCCATTATGGTTGGCCTAATTATTGAGCCGTCAGAAATGCTGACCTGCTAAGCGAAAACAATATCGTCTTCTTAGGGTCAGTGCTGCCGATAAACGGGGGACGGCGAAGCGCTTCATTCGATAAACAATTAAAACTCAACCTTATTTACTTTTAGATACATTTCAAGGTTTACAGTGTGATTTTGGCGATTACTGCCGTATACCAAGATATATATTTTGAATTAATGTCAAAATAACATTGTACAAACTAAGATAAGTCTAAATTAAATTGTTGATCAAAATTTAATAATTATTTTGAATTTACGATTTGAATTCAAAGCACGTTCTGTCGTTTTTCTGCTAAATTAATGGTCTCTCAATTAAAAGACACTCAAAGAGAAATTGTTAACGTTGATAGACAAGCAAAAATTAATTATCTATGCTTAATTCAATTAATATTCATGATTACCAATTTAAATTGTATTCCAGGCCCTTTATGTATAGCTGAAATAAGATACAGCTAGTGCACTTGACTTAAATGGTACTAGTTCACTTGACTTACTTACTTATTGGTGTATAACGTATGACATAATACACGAACAAGCTAGTAACCTTACTAGGTTAGGGTACTCCTTACAATAGTTATTACTTGCTATGCTAGGCATAGCAAGTTATAACTATTGTAATTTATTTACAATCACATTACAAGCCGCTGACAAGATTAAAGATACTGGTTTCCTCACGATGATTTCCTTCACAGTTTTAAGCACATGATAATGTGCACTTAAATTTATTGAATAGAAAAACTCATTGGTGCACGTCCGGAACCCACCATCTTTGTATCGAAATTCGGGGTACCTCCCGCTAGGCCAACACGGCTTTACGGGTCCTACCTGCGGCGTCTGGTTAGAAGGGCAAAACTCTACCTAAATTGACCTAGCTGCTCCCTTGGAAGCACTGTTAAAGCTGAAGTTAATATTAGGTATTTGTAAAGATGAATTTCAGTCCAATTACTTTTTCCATCGACGTCCGCGGCCGAACAAAGTTTTAATTAAAGATTGAGGGACATAATATCTTCCTTCTTTGAAAAACAGCCTTGTAAAGGCTGACGTTTCTTTATTATTGACTAGCTTGCGACCGCGGCTCACGTGGTAACTAGATAAGAAGTAGCCTATATGGTATTCTAGGTATATAATTCTATCTATTCCAACTTTCATCGAAATAAGCTGAGCCGTTACGTCGTGATTGAATAACAAACATCCAAACATACTTTCAAACTTTGCATTTATAATATTAGTAGGATAAGTGGGATAGGATAACCTGAGCCGCCCGCAACTTCGTCCGCGTGTAAGTAGCAATCTTTGATGTCAAACTTCTCGTACGTCTAATGATTCGTTATAGAGATGACACAAACACCAAAAACAGCTTATTTGAGAACAGCTAAGATCGGCAAAAAGTCTGTGAAAAAAAAAGCTTTATATGTTTTCCGCTAATATTCTTTCTTTTTTTTATATTACTATTTTTCATTGTAAATGTTGCTTTACAGAGAAAGCCTCTAAAATATTTTTATATTTTCATTACAAATCCCTACTGTGAATTGAGAAAGTGACTTTCATTGTTATGCATACTTCTGGAACTAATCTCCGAATATTTATTGGTGAAATGTATTACGTTGTATTTCGATTATTCTTGTTCAGACATTGCCGTATTTTCTTCTAGATGAAATGAATTAATTTAATGTTTTTATAATTTAATTCTCAAGGCGTCTAGAGAAAAATATATCCTGTTAGCTGTCAGAACCGTTGTCTTTTGATATTAGATAAAGTAACCGAATAAGACATTTAATTGTACGGATGATAGAAATATTTTAGAAATTTTTGCCTTTAATCATTCTGCTTCCCTTCTTATTTCGAGAAAAATTAATCAACTGGACAGTGTAAGCCTGCCTCTGACTGAAAAGACACCGTATCTTACTAAGCATCATGGATGAAACATGCAAATGTCGCAGAATAAAGATGAATGTCGCAGAAGAATGTCGCAACAAAGTTACGTTATTTCCGCACTGGTTATCACATCATACTCTGTTAAATGGTTGTCTATAATCGGTGCAATAATCAGAAAGGACGAGACTTTTTGGCGGGAACTTGCGAAGTGATGTGGTGCTCTCAATTTATTTTACAAAACTAGTGTGAAATTGAATAATATTGTGTGATTATGGTGGTGTTTTGCGTAATATTGTTTGAGTAAACCGAGTGCACAAGTGAAAAACAGAAAGAACGTCAAACATGCAACCTGCCCTTCTTGTCATTTTGTAATAATCATTTACCTTTTCAAAATAGAAATTCGAATAGATTCTGATTGCAATAAAGTTACGTAATTACCCCACTGGGCCACTACTTTTAAGTTACTAGGGCACTAGGCTTAGGGATCTTACTTGCGATACTCACCTTAAAGCGTGCACGAAGCTTTCCATATAAATTGGTCCCCAATGCAAACAATTAATGTAGTTAACTTTTGATTATGCAGATATAAATATGTTACTCGCAACAGCTAATGTGAAACTCGGATACCAATAAGTTAACGAGCTCCTTATAACAGAGTTCCGAAAGGCTGTACCTGAACGAACTTCAAACAACTAGCGCTCAAGTTACAGACTTTACTTACCATATTTTAATATTTTCCGCTACAATGAGCCAGCACAAAGGGAAAATTGAAAGGCAACAAATGGGGCACAGTGGCTTATTCTCATTCAAATGAGCTCCGAAAGAAAGTATTCGACACTTTGATGTTGTATATTGGACTCGCCTTGTTGCTTCTAAAGAGGTATAATTCGATCAGGTAGTTGGTGTTGTTAATCAATTAAAAGTAGGTACGAACCCAAGTATTACTCAAATCTAAATGATATTTTTTAATGGTTTTTAATAAACTACTGAGAGCACTGGCAGAGTAGTGGTAGTGACCCAGCCTGCCGATCCTCAGGTCGTAGATCGGAAGTCATGGTCGTCGTGGATCCACATGTCCTAGAACCTAAAAATTCGGAGACATGTAACATGTGCATGAAAGAAGCCTCTCTCTCTTTCACCACACTGATTCTTTCACCGACGGTCATAGGCCCTTTTCAGGTCCAAAATCGGTCCAAAATCGGTGACAACAAGAAGAATTAATTACTTACATGTTTATAGTAAACTAGCTTCCGCCCGCGGCTTCGCTCACGTGGCACACATAGGTTAGGTATAGTCTGGAATAGCCTGTATGCTATTCCATACTAGAATCTATCTCTGTGCCAAATTTCATCCAAATCCGTTCGGCCTTTTGGTCGTGATTGAACCACAAACATCCAAACATCCTCACAAACTCTCGCATTTATAATATTAGTAGGATTTGCGCCTGCTCCTTTCGACTTTCTTCCAATTCAGGAAATTATTTCTAGATTTAATTATTTTCTTTCATAGAATTTTATTTCCAAAACAGGGACCCGTACTGAAGAAATTACATTTTTCTTAGTAGGTATAAGATGTCGGAGTCAATAATTATAATGACTACTCCTCGTACAAAGCCATTGCCGTTGTACGCTGAAATATCATTTATTTATTTTACTTATTATGGTCTCTGCTAGGTAAGTAATATTCGTTGCTCATTTCTTTAGTAACATGACTCGAGCTACGCATTATTAAAATGAACGGGGAGTTCGGTACGTTTTAGCGGAATTTGATGGATTGGTCTCAACGTGGGTTTCAAAACACTTTCTTAGAAAAATGTACCTTAGTAATGACTAACCTAATAAAATAATTCTTATTTTTTGTCAGTATTATTAAGTTACCTAACATATTTTTGAACATAATGGTCTTGTAATTGTTTTGTAGAGTTTGCCTTGTCATAATATTGAAAATCACAAACAACCGTTGGCCTAGTGGGAGGTTTCCTGACTTTCGATCTGAAAGTCAAATAAGTTATTCTATCCGAAAAATCATTGTAGCACCAACTTTAACCAGGCATTTTGAAATTTCAGTTCTATTGAACCACTAGTTAAGTTTCATTTAACATATATTTTTGCCCTCAGTCGATGATAGCGCCATTTCTCTAACTGCACGTCAGCTGAGCCCAGCGAAGCTAGGAGGGTCAGTCGTGCTGAGGTGTGAGGTATCTCCTCAAGTTGGCTTGACGGACATCACGTGGCTACAGGACGGTCTTCCACTCTCTTCGGGATATCTAAGTAGTGGTAAGAAACAATTAAAAAAAAGCATGACGTTAAGAAAGCTTCTTAGTTTGATCAGTGCTTAGTATAGACGCTAGCTATCAGTTTACCCTCTTTGTCACCGACTTAATTGCCTCGAAAACTCGTTTCTAACAATAAACAAAAGTAAGAGGCGGATATACTTTTATCGAGTCGATAAAGTAGGTAAGTGATTATGAATAAGGAGGTACGCATATAAATCAGCTACATATCCTTATACCCCTTATCTGTTATATAATAATTAAATAATATCAACACAATTCAATCCGTTTCCCTGTAAAGAGGAATAAATACGTTGGAATATATCAAAATGTTGAACACTTATACCAGTCGCTTTGATGAGTATACTCCCGGGATCACCCTTTATCGAAGTTTATCTTATGAAAATGTCGCTGTACCGGGTCTCAGAAGAGATAGATAAAGTGCTTTGAATTCTTGTAAATTCATTTTGTGTTTGTAGCACTTTTGTAACAAAAACTGTGATAAAAGACTGAAGCTCTTACACAGAAAACCAAATTTATCCCAGCGCGGATCTTCAATTTTACTACGAAGTGACGACAATAAAGCTTGGTACTGATATACGCCAACTCGATTATTATAGAAACTGTAAAAGAATCAATAAGTAGATGTAAAATAACCAAGCCGTGGTTTCTTGCCTGTATCTTCTAGGCTTGGCCCCATACCATCAACCGATGAGGATATTATAAGTCACTTCCCATCAACTTTGCGATTTTGTTTAAGCGGTGATGTAAACTGATAGTCTAAAGATTGATGGTTCAAATTCGTGGTCGCGAAGAACACTCAACTAGATTTCAGATATTTTAAATTGTTCCTTGCGATTTCAATGAATAAATATTGAATTTGAAGTCATCTATAATATTCACATACCTACCTTGTACTTATTTTATTCAACTTTGAAGATGAGTTCATACAATCATTCCCCTAAAAGCTATCATAAATTGCCTGTATTGTGGTTTTGTCAGAACATGAATTTGTATTTTTATTCGCAGATTCCCGTTGGATATCAGGTGCGGGAGGATTGTTGCTCGGCTCAGATTTGACGCAGGCGGACATACAAGCGGAATATTCCTGCATGGCTTTAGATTTTCCCAGTCCTCCCTTGAAACTTACTACTGATGGTCAGTATAACAAAAAAATAGTTTTAAATGAATTTGATAAAAGTCAATACGCCCGTGGAGCGTATTTTTTGCCACCATATTTTATTTTTATTTTTTTATACGGGTTTATTCGAAATAGTCATACTAGAATGTCGATGATCTAACTGTTTGTAAAAAAATATACCAAATAGTTAGTCTGGCTAGTCGAACATTTTTGGTACGCCGGTTTTGTTCTAAATTGAACAACCTTCTACGAATATTATCTAGGATACAATGACATTAGTTGCTGACTTTGTTTTTTAACCTTACGACGATTAAATACGAGCCATTTTGAACAATCATGATACGAGTAAATAATGTCACCTCTACCTGTGTAGATACATTTAGCTAGTTCGAGGAAATCGCAGTCCAAACTATCTACACTTTTCCTATAAGCCGGAAGGATACATTGTTTTATAATGGATGTTCTCTCCGATGTTTTAAAATAACCCTGATTATCTCTTCTTTGAGTCGCACATGAAGTCGTAGTGCGAATGGTTCCATTTTATTTATATATTTCAGACAGCAGTTGGTTAGAAAATATAGAGTTGAACACGATAGAAGCTAAAACCGGAAGCACGGTAGTGCTGCCCTGTATCCTGCGCCACATCACCGGACACGCAGTTACGTAAGTTATTTATTGCTGCAGCACTTGATACTAAATGTTACGAGTTATCGAATTAATTGCCCAACCCTAATCCAATAATCTCAGATTTGGAAGTCGTTTAACTATTGCGCGTGAATTTTGTTAACTAAAAGGAAATAATATATCGTTAATACCCATGCTGGGACATATTGGAAACGATACCATTCAAATTGTAGACCACTATGTCTATTTGGGTTAGACGATTCAACTAGGTAGGTCCAACTTCGATAAATCTATTTTTTGAACGCACTTTTCTCATTAAGTATGCCTGCACTGAGTATTGATGTAAAAAAACTTAATTCAGAGTAGGTAGACTAGGTAGTTGGCCAAGTCAAATATATTGCATCTCTAACTAGTGGGCAGCGAAGGAATATGGATAGTGCCAAAGAGAACCACTACTCTTTACTAGTATTTATATTCTTGGACCACTACCTAATACGGAATGAGTGGGAATTAACTCTGATATTCTAAATACGGCGCTAATCGCGCAAAATATTATTTTGATGCCAAACGTAACAAAAGTATTTTAGGTACCTACACTTGTGTATTTTATTTACCTGTTTTCTAACAAATTTTTTGCAGAGTCTTATTATACACGTTCGTAAGGTTTAAACTCGTGACAATGTTACATCGACGACCCCTGTAACACAATATACAATTTTTACAAATCAACTAGGTGGCAACGTCAAGATCCGGCTGGATCTTGGACATCTTCAGGGGAAGGCACTGTACGCAGTGGCGCTCTGATCCTGCCCAATGCCAGGACTCATCACACGTCAAGATACGCATGCTCCGCGGGCCCGGAGTCTTCACCCAGAGTGCTCATTCGTTTGGTGGTTTATGAACCGTTGACTGTTTCGGTTTCTCCCAACCCATTGGTAAGTTATCATTCGCAGGCAGCCTCAAGATAGTTTGGCGCTCAAGTTAGTTCGTTCACATCGCAATGGACATAGTTCTTCACCTTTGACTATGGCGATGCTCGAAAGGAATCCTCTGCCTGACCAACTCAAGCTGTGATGATCTTAAAACAATTTATAATAAAAAACCAGTGTCTTTGCACGAAAGGAGCCTCTAAGAAGCGCAACTTAATTATTTCACCAACGGTCATAGGCCCCTTTAAGGCCACCATTCTTCAACTTAATACAGGATGACCATGAAAGAATCAGTGACACGACAAGCCAGCAACTGTAAATTTGTAAAAATAAGTAAACGGTGTATTAACTGTGTAACTGCAACTATAACCTGGTCACTGACTGGATGACCAAGAAAGAATCAGTGTCACTGACACGACAAGCAAGCGTCTTTGCACTCTTACTCACTTAAATTACCTCTTGTAGATGATAGGCACAGGCGGAACAGGTCACTTGAACTGCTCAGTTCACGGCGGCAGAGGCGGAGGGGTCACCATAAGTTGGGTGCACGAAGGCAGGCCCCTCCACGCCCAACAGCCCAGACTATCGCTTGGCCCAGTCAGAGCCCATCACGGAGGGTTGTACCAATGCACTGCCCATGATACGACGGAGTCAGCGGTCGCTGGAGCTGAGGTCGTTATTGCTGGTAATATTTCTATTTTATTCACAAATAGACTGTATTGTTTGTTGTGCTAAACAAACAGAGGTTTCTCTGGACATCATCATCCTCAGCCTGATGAAGTCCATTGTTGTACTTAAGCTTTCCCAAAGAGTGCCATGACAAACAGTCTTGAGCCTTATCCTTTCTCTAGCTTCCCACAATATTTACAATGTCATCGTCTTGTTTATCTGGAAATAAAAGCTGGTAAAAGCTAATATTTGATCGTTAAACATAAATGTGTTCCTAATATGAAACTAGTGTGTAGAATAGGTCCCTTTCGGGGAAGTAAACATATTCCCTGTCATGAAACTGGGTTAAGACGAGGTCTAACTAAACCCTGGTTTTGTGACGTATCAATTCATACGTTTGACATTACGACGTAAAGCAACTGTATGAAGAAATAAAACGTCACAAAACCAGGGTTTAGTTAGAAGTCATCTAAACCCAGTTTCCCCAGTTCTAAACTCAATTTCATAATAAAAGGGATTATGAATCATCTTGTAGTTGTAGTGGTATCGATTTTTACAACTATATAGTCTACCTTCGCGGGCTTCTGACAGCCACGAGTCTGGGTTTCAGACAGGCCGCCAAGACTGGTGTCAACATTCAGCGAAGCAGTCACCAGAATTGGACAGAGCATAGCACTGCGATGCGCGGCCACTGGCCTTCCTTCACCAAGAATAATTTGGACCTTAGATGACAGACCTTTGCCAGCCGCCCCAGATAAGTAAGTTGATTTTTTTTTTTTTTTTTTTTTTATTCCGGACATATTACACACGGTCAACTGATCCCAAACTAGGCATAGCCTGTACTATGGGTACCAGAGACTGATATACATAATAAATATATATTTAACACCCAGACACAGAACAAACATCTGTGTTAGTCACAAATGTTTGTCCAGTGCGGGAATCGAGCCCGCGACCTCTAGCGCAGAAGGCAGAGTTACTACCAACTGAGCTATGAGGCCAGTCAAAATTTAATTAATCTGTAACATCGTAGAAATAAAAGCCAAAGAAAGTTGAATAGATATTTAGTTTGTTTTTGCGTTTAAGGTACACGGTAAATACAAGAGCAGAGCCTATACCAGGTGCGGAAGAAGGGGCAATAGTTTCCACCTTGAGTGTAACTATAAGAACAGCTGATGAAGGTGGAAGATATGGTTGCAACGCTACCAACTCTAGAGGATCTCATTCTCATCAAGCACGACTGAACGTTTATGGTAACTATGAACAATATAAAATACAACAGTCGCATACATAGTCCTGATCCCACACTCCCTGTGTGTTGGGTATCAGAAAAGTTGAGAATTTTTGTTTCTTTTTCAGGTCCACCAAATATTAGATATTTATCGGCATTACATGTCAAGACTGATACAGATGTAGTTTTATACTGCCCTTACTCAGGGTACCCAATCAAGTGAGTTTATCAATGCCTATTCTATATCTAGTGATATGCAGATCTCTATCAAACTCTACTGAATTTGTATGTATGTATGAATGTGTGTGTTTTTTTGTATTAATTTTGCTGTAGGTAAATATGATGTTTATAAGTAATTATATTTTATCTTTCATTTTATGTAGGTATATGTACTAAGTTTTTAGTTTTTTTATTGATCACCTTATAAGTTGGCGAACTTTCGCAAAATGAGAGATCGTTTTTAGCAATAAGGCCGCCCATTGTCACTTTCATTTTTAAATTTGTTATTTTTCCGTGTTTTTTTTATTTAAATTTCGTTTTGGTGTGTTAGTTAGTAGAATTATATTCAATTTTATGAATCTTGCCTCAAAACAATATTTCTGTTGGTAACACATCCGCATTTTTATAGAGAAGTAGTATGGCGTCGAGAAGATGGTAATCTGCTAGAAGGTAACACAGAGCCTGGAGACGAGAGAGGAGTACTAAGACTGAATACTATCAGAAGCGCTTCAGCCGGAAGCTATACTTGTGAAGTGAAGGCTGAAAGTGGGGAACTGGCTCGACGGACTGTCCGCATCGATGTGCATAGTAAGTTCTTCCATAACTTCAGAAAATCAACGATATGTTAATAAATAAATACATTAAATTATAATAATAATCATCATCATCATCAGCCTGTAGAAGTCCACTGCTGGACATAGGCCTCCCCTAAAGAGTTCCACGACGAACGGTCTTGAGCCTTCTCCATCCACCGACTTCCCGCAACCTTCACAATGTCGTCGGTCCATCGGGTGGGGGGCCTTCCAACACTGCGTCGCCCGGTTCGTAATAATAATAATACATTTAATTAATCTAATGACCAAAGGGCTGGTGCTTACTTTGTACAAAAGATCAGTATAGCTATCCAACGAGGTAGCATCACCAGCATCATGGGCACACTGCCTTTGGTTGGTGATTTGAACTATGTTCTGCGTGTAGTTGTAGAAAACAGCGTTTATTCCTACAAATAATTTATTTATTTATTTATTTTTTGGAGAACCAACAGCTTTGTTACATTTGATTGAACATTTGTTTAGCTTTAGAGAGCCAATTACAGGTTCTCACGAATAGAAATATATTACTAAGTATTACAAACAGTGGGGTAACAACTAAACTAGCGATATACAAAATTACGGTGGAACAAACAAATAACTAATTAAGGTTACATTTACGGCTGCTAATCATCTGCAATAAAGAATTCTCTGCTTAGTCGCGATCTCGTTGAGGAGACACTGGTGCAGAAAAGGTCAAGGTCACTACTCTTACTCTAATTTAGGTTAATAGGTCTTATATTTTTATGGTGTTTGATAATGTTCTGCTAAATATACAAGGTGATGCAATAAAGTTTGTTCTACCACTTTTGGAAATTCGTCCTTTTTCATTGAAAAACCAACGCAAAAATCGGCTGGTAAAATCAGGTCAAACTAAATTAACCAGCCGTTTTCGGTTGCAAGCTTGATGTTGAACTTCTCGTACGTTTAATTATTAGTTACACAGATGTTATAAAGACTAAAAACAGCTGATTTGAAATCGTTCGGAAAAAACCTGACAAAAAATATTCAAAACTGTGATATTTCTTCCGTTAATGTTCTTTTTTGTCGGTAGATTATTCTCCCATTTTGGAATAGTATTACATATTTTTAATCACCTTGTATTTTGATGGGCACTATGATATAGTTGGGTTATTTGTCAACAGAGCCCCCGAAAATAGCATCATTTCAATTCCCTGAAGAACTAGAAGTGGGTGGTAGCACGCAAGCTACTTGCAGTTTAGTTTCTGGAGACAAACCGATACAATTTAATTGGCTAAAGGACAACCTGCCTATACCGTCTGGACTCAAGGTATCTATGATATATTTTGATCCTGAATTGTTTGTAAATATTTCGCAACCAAACCATCAATTGTCATATTCTTGGACAGGTAGAGCAGAAGAATATGGATTTCTTTACAATCTTAATCATCCAAGATCTTACATCAGCACACAGTGGAGAATACACTTGTAAAGCCACAAATGACTTTGGTACAGTCAGCCACAGTGCGTCACTCATCGTCAAAGGTACTATTGAACTACATTGTACATTTAAGTAGACTAGTCTGGTACTAGAAGTATTTGATTTGGAAATAGCATAACATATAAAACAGTTGTATCATCTAGAGGTTCCGACGTGGGTATGGCGCACACAGAACACTTCAGTGTCGGCCGGGGCGGCTCTGCTCTTGCCGTGTTCTGCTAAAGGACAACCTACTCCTAGGATATCTTGGGAGTATTCAACAGGTAACTCTATCAACGAATATAACGTGTTCCGCTAATCTTATACCACCCCGAAAGGACATCCTATTAATATTATAAATGCGAAAGTTTGTGAGGATGTTTGGATGTTTGTTATTCAATCACGCCGTAACGGCTCAACCGATTTCGATGAAACTTGGAAAATAAAGATTTCTTTACCTAGATTAGCATACAGGCGTGTGTATGTCTACAGCTTACACATAACGAATTTCTGAATTCTGAGTATGCAAATATTTAGTGCATAATTGGTGCAATCTGAAAATCCAATTCAAAATTTAGGTGCCAAAGAGGTTTCTGAGATATGAGCCAAAAACTATGTGTCAGCTGGAGACCCGGGTCTACAGCTTGCACATCCAGTACTGCCAAACGGCTGACGCGAGAGCTTTGAAAACTAGCCAGATATTTAGTGCCAAATTAGTGCCAAAGGTACTAAAAATTTCAGGCCTGTAGCTTAAAAGGTTTCAGAGATATGAGCCAAAAACTATGTGTCAGCTGGAGACCCGGGTCTACAGCTTGCACATCCAGTACTGCCAAACGGCTGACGCGAGAGCTATGAAAACTAGCCAGATATTTAGTGCCAAATTAGTGACTAAGGTACCAAAATTTTCAGGCCTGTAGCTAAAAAGGTTTCAGAGATATAAGCAAAAAACTATGTGTAAGCTGTAGACCCGGGTCCCCAGCTTACACATTTCGTTACGCCAAACCGCTGATCAGAGGGCAATAAACTTTAGGCAGGATTTTAGCTCATAATTAGTGCCTAAGGTACCAAAAATTTCAGGCCTGTAGCTGAAAAGGTTTCAGAGATATAAGCAAAAACAGTTTTCCCGCCAAAAAATTCAAATAAAGTTATTGAAAATCGGCTCATTGCGGCGTTGCCACTTCGCTTCAAACGACTTTAAACTTTATTTACATGTCACAAAGATTGATTTTGGTATTTGATCATTAAAAAAGTTAATTTGGTTTGTTGAGTTTAGTCTAGGAGCTCGGAGGATAAAATAGTTTTCAGCCAAAACATACCGTGTTGCCATCGATGTAATCGTATCTCGTAGACTTACGTCTTGATTGATGATGGAAGTCAGAGGCAATCACGACGACATCATCGCCCTGAGTCAAATTCTTTGTCAGTGTCGGCAAGTTATTTATAATCTCTCTGATAGGAGCACCTGGCTTACAAATGGATAGAACAGATTGGTAGTCATTATTATGTAAGTGTATAAATTCTCCAAGAGATTTTCCGTATGTATCGCACAATATTAGCATTTTCTTAGGTCTATTTTGTGAAATTACGGCGGTATCCTCAGCTTTATAGCTTTACAGCTTTATAGCTTTATAGCCCAGACTTATGTCTGGGTTCATGGTTTTGGGTACTGTTATTCGTTTGGTTTCCAGTGTTCTCCTCTGTCGTTAGCTTCTCTACGGATCGAAGTCCTATTCTCGTAGTAATCCCGTTGTCTTCTTTATTCTTTATTGTCACGACCTGTTATGTTGCTATTGATTCACTCGTTTTAGTCCGTCTTGTTTTTGTCTTCCCTTTTTTCGCTACTAATTTTTTTTGTATTTTTCTTTCTATTCTGTGAGTCTTTATCATGTTTCACTTGCTTATTCAATGTTATTCTATTTTTACTTAAGTTCTTGGTCTTTGCTGCAGTTTTAATATCTACGGTGTGTCTAGAACTTTTTAATTTTATGTTTTCACTTTGGAGCTCAATTATTTGGCTTATTAAATTGTCCAATTCTTCATTAAGTATTTGGGTGTTCTCATTGGTTTCCAACAGGAGCGTTTTTTGTAGTTGTTCGAACAGCGCTGCATTATTTTCGTGCAAACGTATTACGTTTAATGCTTCTTCATATTCATTGAGATCTGCAGTTCGTCGCTCAATCATCTCTTTTAGCTTATTTCTTTCCGTTTCAGTCTCTTGTAATTTTATTACTTGTTTTGCAAATGCTACTTTGAGTGACCCATTTTGCGCCAAGAGATTTTTATAATCCTTCGCGCTGTCGTCTTGTTCCTTTAGAAGCTTCAAATTAAAGTTTTGTGCTTTTTGTATTTCAGCGGTCAATTTTCTAATTCTACGGCAACCTGGTTTCTTGTTTGGGGCATTCTGGTACAGTCACTGGAACGATCAGAAAACGCAAAAAGTCGATTCGGATGAAGAGATTCGATCCAGGGCACGTCGTTACTGACGATTATTGAGTCCACCGCCTCAACCGCTACGCCAGCGGTACTTTACTTACAGCGACGAAATAAGTGTAGAGGTTGAAAGAACTATTTCTTAGAGTCGCAGATCGTTGTATTAAAAAAATCGACCGTCATTACACTTTTTTGCACACCCTCATTAGCTTTTTAGTTCAATATGACTCTATTGATAAAAAAACTTTTATTTAGTCATTATAACGAGGCACTTACGTATAATATTGTGACGCGTTCGTTATTTTGGTTGTTATCATTTTTGAGAGTAGATCGCCAAAATGGTTTAAGGTAAACATCATGAAGAAACCAGAGGTTTAGTCAGCTCGCACACTACGAGTACTTACGTGTTAATAGGAAACAATACAATGCCACAAATCTAGGCCCCGATCGCGCTAAATTTTTGCTTGTGGCGCTCTGCGGTATATTTTAAGGGATGAAGATGAAGTTTTCCAAACGCTGGCCATTAGATAAAACAGAATCGAAACCATTGTGTAAGTATCATCATCATCACCTATTTGAGTCCACTGCTGTACATAGTGTACCTACCACTAATTAGAGGAGGATAACTCGAGTCAGTGACCGTGGCGGCCCCGGCTGAAGAATAGGCCCCTCCTAACCTCCTACCCGTGGATGTCGTACTAGGCAGGCGAGTAAGGGATGGGCAGCAGCTTCTCCTATTTTCACAAAGATTTTCAAATTCCCCCCACCCCCATCACAGGAAGTCACTCCGGAAATCTGTGGGGGAGGCCGCTGTTCAGCAGTGGACTTCAAACGGCTGGAATGATGATGATGAACTCGAGTCAGAACACGCATCCAGATCGAATCACAGGGTACTGAGCCGCAGGTAAATGGATCACGCCGCTCCCAAGCAGCTGAAGCAGCTCAACGGCTCATAGTAGTTCTACTTCATCTGCGATTCATGCGACCCTGACCCTGATTAGAAACGATTTCATACGACAACAATTTGTATTATTTTCAACACTATTAAGCCCATATTAGAAAAGCTGACCCGTTTGATGAACTGATTGCTAGTACCTTATTGCATTGTTTGCTTCACTTTACCTGATTCATCTGAAATCATTCATAGATCTACTTGCGCGGTTCAAGAGCGCGAGCTGCGAGCTGATTTGCAGCTCAGGTATTTTGAGTGAGTTACCCACCGCTACCACTTAGAAACTTTGATGTACCAAATAAAAACTATAGTAGGTATTATTATAATATTATAACTACAAAATGTTTGTTTATTTTTAGATTTTGACGCCTTTTCTTTTTTAGTTACCAGCATAATTTTAGTGATACTTCATCATCTTATCCTATCTAAGCTTCTGAATTCTTTAACCTACATGATATATACTTTAAACATACATAAGCCTCTCGATTTGAGAGCAAAAGACTTGGCGGCAGGAATAAGATGCCACAGCCAGCCCGAAAGGGAAAAGCATAAAAAAATGCAAACTTCAAGAAGGAAAGAATGACACGATAATGTTACGCGCCTGTACAATATCGGGCAGCCTGTAAGGACGTGGACACTCTGATAATGTACAGCCAGCCATATTCACAGCATCTAATTCTAAATGGGGGAATAAGATCTGCACTGACGTCCCGCGTTGGGGTGCGCATTCACAGCATTTTATTGCAATAATTTTTCCAATAATACGAAGCCACCTAGCTTTAGACGGCGGAGTCACATATCTCATCATGTCACATAGGAACCTACTCATCATGTCACATAGGAACCTACTCATCTATTACTTTCGTGACGTGGTTTATAAATGGTTCATTTCTACCTACCTTATGTCAGGTACCTACCTACTTCCCTATGTTTGGTAGGTCTAGGTACAAAGTGTAGGTACGTAGTACCTAGGTATAATAAATACTTGGTACCTATACCTAGCTAGACCTACATAAGTAAGTACCTTACATAAAGTACGTAGGATTGTATAATATTATGCAAACACGTCACGAAAGTAATAGATGGCTTCCTAGTACCTAGAGCTAACCAAACTTAGGTAGAACTAAATAGCCTAAATGCGTAATAAAACACGTCAAAAAACTATAGATAGGTAAATAACTAGTACCTAGGTACTACGTAAGTACCATCTATAATTTACTAGCCAACTTAGATATGTACAAAATGAGCAAATACGTCACGGTAGTACCTAATAGATACCTGCATATCCAACTTTCATATGTGCTACCTACCTACCTACCAAGGTATCTTGATTAACCTAAATACCTTACCTGACTTCTTCTGACAGACTTTTATTTCTGTTTTAGTGTGTGGCTAGGCGGAGCAATGATCTATGAAATGCGGGGCGGTGGCGCGGGCAGAAAGTGTATGAGAATGGCCGGACATAGGGCTTAGTGGCGCGTATTAGGGTCGACCTATGTCCAGCAGTGGACTAGTGTGGGCTGATGATGATGATGGCTACAATGGAGGCCAATTTCATACGTCAGTTTCGAAATTGAAAATCTATGGAACTTCAATCGAAGTAACAAATTATGTAGGTAGGTACTAACCAATTACTTACAATATATTTTTATTTTATCTAGATCGATCGACACCTATCTTACATATGAAATAACGGCTAGGTTAGAAGTACAACAAATTCAGAAGATGAAGATACTACCTAATAAGAAGATGTGTAGGTATCACAAAAATTATGCTAGTAACTAACAAATGTTAGTAACTTACCTACATTAGAGGTAGGTACAGTATGTCCAGTGGACTTCAATAGGTTAAAGATACCTCCTACATAATAGTTTCGATTCTGTTTTATCTATATCCAGCCAATTCTATCCATAGCCAGCGTTTGGAAAACTTCATCTTCGTCGCATATAATATACCTACCACAGAGAGCCTCAAGACGAAAGCCTACAGTCAGTGCGCGTTGCCAGCACCAAAAAGTTACGAACGCCGACCACACACCGAATGACGCAGTGTTGAAAGGCCCCGCACCCTATGGACCGACGACATTGCGAAGGTTACTGTAATTCACTGAATGGAAATGGCTCAAGACCGTTCGTCGTGGCACTCTTTATGGGAGGCCTATGTTCAGCAGTGGACTTCTGCAAAATGATAAAATATTTTTGTGATACATGTCCTCTAATAGGTAAGTATCCAAAAGAGAGGTCATTCAACTTATCGTTGATGTGTATATACTAATTCCGGAACATTTTGTATACATACACTAGTTCACTGAATTAAAAGATAAATCTCTCTTTTTCGAGGTACGACACACAAGGTACATCGATGGCAGCACTGGGTATGTTTTGGCTGAAAACTATTTTATCCTCCGAGCTCCTAGACTAAACTCAACAAACCAAATTAACTTTTTTAATGATCAAATACCAAAATCAATCTTCGTGACATGTAAATAAAGTTTAAAGTCGTTTGAAGCGAAGTGGCAACGCCGCAATGAGCCGATTTTCAATAACTTTATTTGAATTTTTTGGCGGGAAAACTGTTTTTGCTTATATCTCTGAAACCTTTTCAGCTACAGGCCTGAAATTTTTGGTACCTTAGGCACTAATTATAAGCTAAAATCCTGCCTAAAGTTTATTGCCCTCTGATCAGCGGTTTGGTGTAACGAAATGTGTAAGCTGGGGACCCGGGTCTACAGCTTACACATAGTTTTTTGCTTATATCTCTGAAACCTTTTTAGCTACAGGCCTGAAAATTTTGGTACCTTAGTCACTAATTTGGCACTAAATATCTGGCTAGTTTTCATAGCTCTCGCGTCAGCCGTTTGGCAGTACTGGATGTGCAAGCTGTAGACCCGGGTCTCCAGCTGACACATAGTTTTTGGCTCATATCTCTGAAACCTTTTAAGCTACAGGCCTGAAATTTTTAGTACCTTTGGCACTAATTTGGCACTAAATATCTGGCTAGTTTTCAAAGCTCTCGCGTCAGCCGTTTGGCAGTACTGGATGTGCAAGCTGTAGACCCGGGTCTCCAGCTGACACATAGTTTTTGGCTCATATCTCAGAAACCTCTTTGGCACCTAAATTTTGAATTGGATTTTCAGATTGCACCAATTATGCACTAAATATTTGCATACTCAGAATTCAGAAATTCGTTATGTGTAAGCTGTAGACATACACACCATACAGGCTACTTTTTATACACTTTTTATGAAGGTACCACGCGAAGCCGCAGGCGGAAACTAGTAATCTATAAACGAAAAGATTTTTGATGTTTTTGCCGAACTTTTTCTTTTTTTTTGGTCTATTTAACTAATTAATTGAACGTTCAAATATGTATTTGAAAAATTGCTACCTTTATCGGCTGAATAATTGAGTTTTAACTGATTTGTTCACAAAACAGCTGATATAATTTAACATAGTATTTTTTTTCGTAGCATTTTGTAGCAAATCGTAGCAGCCGTAGCACTTCTCTTGGAGATCTTCACATCTTTTAATGTCTTAGATGGTGACAACTGGCGCCACGTTCTCTGGGGCCAGTCGGAAACCATTGATGTGAGTGGAGGATCAGTGCTTTCCGATGGTACAGTCTGGCTCAGAGCGGCTACCCCAGAACATGAAGGGTGGTACAGATGCACTGCCAGAGTGCAACACTCTTTTCTACATCACTCATTTTACTTGGACGTTCGAGGTAAGAAAAAGAAGGTACGAGGTTGATGAAATGCTTAAACTTTTACCTTTACTAAACCCAGAATTATTCACAGAAGCCTCTATTTTTCTCTTTCTTATATGTTGCTAAGCTCAAACCTCGAGACGGTTTATTAAAATATTCTTTGAAATTCGAGGAAGGTTTTTATGAATATACAAATTGGAAAAAATGACTAAAAAACCCCAGCCCCCAACCTCCATGTTTGCGAGCTAGATAACATTAGGATTTCGATTGCTTCGTGGATTCTTGAGGACGCCATACTGTGAATTTGCTGTAATTTTGAAATGTGTGCGCCCTGAGGTTTTACGTGACACGGGGTCAAAAAAACAAAAACTTCAAGTCGAGGCAGGAACATAATGGATCACGCGGACGAAGTTGCGGGCGGGCCAGCTAGTCTATAATATACATTTAACACTGAGAATAAGCATTGAATACTTTGTTAGTTATCTATGGCTTGATTTTTATAAATTATTACTCGTATGATTTTTGATAGAGCCTCCAAGATTAGTAAGAACTGGAGGCGGTGGTGAAACACGGTGGGTAGTGCGAGGGACCACCGCCAGACTCGCCTGCACTGTGCGGGGGGAGCCCGAGATTCACGTCCATTGGACTCACGACTCCAGACCTTTAGCTGTGCAGTAAGTACCAATACATTGAAAGAAATAAATAGTTTATATTTAGTAGTAACAGCGCATTATGACAGAACTAAGTGACACACAGAAAATAACAATGAAAAATAAATAAAAAAAACAACACTTATATCTAGGGAACAAAATTTTGGCATTGTTGGTTAGAATTCACGCAATTGATAAGAGCGTCCCTTTGAAGTCTAGTTTCATGTTACTTTTGGTATAGGTCCAGCACTATTGTTATTGAGACAAGCCTTGTTCGAAAAGCGTGCGATATTTCACCTAAAAATCGTTTCAAAATGATCATTACATCAACTGAATAAAGTCTATTCTGAGCTTAAGGTTTAGGAGCTTGCGATATCTTTGAGCTATATAGCGACCCTATATATATATCAAACTCAAAATTGACTTTATTAATAAGACGTTTTAAAATAAATTATAAACATATCCGTTTGAAAACAGTTTATAATGTTTTTCCCATCCTCAAATAGAGATAGGTAGACGACTTGTCATAATCGCGAGATGTAGAGTTACAAGACTAGCGTAGGTCGTGATGGATAGATCAAAGGGAGGATCAAAGCATGCTGTTGGTGAAGCCACTGATGATGATGATGATTATTTTCTGAAGTAAACATGGCATAGTAACAATACTAGCTAGTTATTGAAACTGGGCCATGCTTCACGATAATTGAAGTACCGTCTAAAGTTACCTCAACACGTAGGATGTTATCAAATGACAAGTTCGTTATGTAACGCTAATAAGATTGGAGAACACTGGTCCCACATGTAATTTAAAACCCAGACGAAGGCTTTATAAGATTCTTATATTCTTGATATACCGTACCATAAAATATTCTGCCTAATCCTAGCGGTGGCGGCGGGGTAGAGGCAAGAGACACAATCAACGGTCTGAGTACTTCAGAAGTGACTATACCACACGCAGGGCCGGAGCACGCAGGAGAATACAAATGTCTCGCAAGGAACTTGTATGGAAGCGACGAATTGCTTTTTCGTCTTTTTGTTAAAGGTAAGTCATTAAGACCTCAAACAAATTCGATGACAAAACAGTGATCAACATGTATTGAAATTGTTGGAGAAGGCTACACGAGCGAAGCCGCGGGCGCAAGCTAGTGTTTTATATATGCATATAGCATATAGCATGTATCCGTGGAACAGTATGCCTAGCTGCGTTATACCTAATATTGTACTATAGTTTCACACAAAGGACATGGGTAATCGTGGGCCCCAACCTGCAGTTATTTGATGAGTTAATTAATTCATTTTGTTAATTTAAAGTAGTAGTTTTAGTCATGAAAAGCTCTAAAGCAGTGGAGTTATATTAAACGCTGAAAATAGTCATTTCCGTGTTATGTTTATGCTACCTTCTTACAACGAACGCTTTTCTTCGATTGGTATAGTGCAGCGAAACAAAACCCTACCCGCAATCAATTGTTTTTGACTGTCACAATAAACCATTGTCATTTGTGACTTGCAGATTCCGTTTCGGTTTTTAGCACAGAGTACTTTTGTATATATACCGGTTTTTAGTTTTTGAGTAAAAAATGGAAATTCTTAATTGCCAATTGCACTATTGCTTGAGGCTCAAGATTTCAACGATTCCTGGTACAAGACCAGCCACCGGTAATCCTTAATACTGTCACGTCTTGGTTAACCACATCAGGTAAGTTTCTACATTTTCCTAAGTAATATTATTTTACGATTCATGAAACCTCGCAGATCCGATAACCGTTGGGGAGTAAAGGTTCTCGAATGGCGACCACGAACCGGGCGACGCAGTGTTGGAAGGCCCCCCACCCGATGGACCGATGACATTGTAAAGGTTGCGGGAAGTCGGTGGATGGAAAGGGCTCAAGACCGTTCATCGTGGAACTCTTTGGGGGAGGCCTATGTCCAGCGGTGGACTCCTACAGGTTGTTGATGATGAAGCCTCAGGAGCTCCACACATCGAACGCGGTACGATGAGGAAAAGAGCGCAGCGCTATTTGTTTAAAAGTTAAATTGCAACGCAACGCCCTGCCGTGTCTCTGCTTGTTTGGAGTGCATCATGTACATGCATTCTCCTAAAGATGCATCATATAAAATTCGGCAGTCGCAAAAATGAGCATAATTAGTCGTACGAAAGTCTGAAAGGGGTTGCTAGTAATGTAACTTTTTTATCAGTAGGTATATTTTAAATGAGGTACCTAACTACAATGACAATAACTATTATTTTTACAGATATTAAAAAATGACATTGGTGCAAAACGTTCCTGCGGAACAAGCTGCCGTTAGACGGTTAGAACATCGAAGAGTGTGCCGTGGATGTGGTTCTTAGGTCTTACGAGCAAGATCGCATGTTATTAACAATCCAGAAGGGGCTAGTCTATCATCATGGTTATCAAATTCCAACAGTGAATGAAAAAAAAATTATAGTGAAAAAGTTGTTAAATGCTGTAGGTATATTTTGTAAAGATTGATTTTTGTGTATTATTCAGTAGTATTTTTTTTAATTTCATAGTTTATCAATAATATAACAGTTAATTAAATAACATTGGTTACTGCTAATCTGAAATAAAAATTGTATTTTTATTCATTTTTTTTTATTTAGTTTTAATAGGTAATATCAGAGTATCATCCTTGGTACTATTTAATAACCATAATATAGGTAGGTAGATATTGATTATGAAAATACTTTTACATGGTAGACATCCTCCGACCTGAAGAGGTCCAGGCGTACAGGATCCAGTAATATCCTCCCTTTTCACGTAGATCTGTCAGTATTTTAAACTAATAACAACATAGAATTGAAAATAAATATTGTAATGTTCAAAATAATTACATTTCGTACACTGTCAACCAGGTATTATAAAAAACTTTAAAGACCTATATCTCTTTACTCCGGCTGCTTTACAATAAAAGCCGCACATATTTGAAATCTACACTATTAGCACAATGTAAAACTGAAAGTTTCATTATTGCAGGATTAAAAAAAATCGGGGCCCTGGCTCCATACAAATTTGCCCAATGTCCAATTATTTTATTAATATTATAATAATTATTATATATTATAATATATTAATAACAATTTTATCCTGTAATGTCGGATGCCTTTTGCTGCTAGCTCGATGTTATACCATACTTACCTATCTACTTACATAGGTTATAAGAATGATATGTGCCCTTCTCTTCATCGCCTGATAGTGGCTGATGGCTTCGGAGGATCAAACCTGCTGTGACGATTGCAGACATTATATGGCGAGGCTGAAAAGCAGCGTAGCTGAGCCCTCGACCATTTCACCTGTCTACCTACATACATACCAAAACTTGTAAATTACCAATTGTATCTTTATAACTGTGTGTAGGATTCTTGGTGAATAAATGCCCTTTTATTTTATTTTATATTGAATTTTGTAACAGAACGGCCGAACATCCCCGAAGAAGTCCGCATATCCGAGGTATGGTCACGGCGAGCGCGAGTCACGTGGCGCGTAGCACGGGGCGCGCTTGTCTCCCACTATTCCCTGCAACACCGCGCTCTGACGAGGGACCTCGCGAACGCTCCGCTCGACGCCCCGCTCCCCGCTCTGCTCGACACGTGGGACGCGCCCGAGGTGCTCAACCTAACGCTGGCTAATTCAGATTTGCTTCATGTTGCGTAAGTTCAACTGTCTGTTATTACTTACTACATTTGGTAGTTTACTGCTGTTATGCGGTTTGTGGATATGTAGTGTGTAACCAGAACTTTGCGGCACGCGGAGAATCACTAATTTAGTGTTTGCACAAAACTATCGCAAATGGGTTGGCTTTCATCATCATCAGTTCTTTGTTGTCCATATGTCTGTCTGTCAAAAACCTTTCTTCCCAGAAACGGCTGTAATTAGAGTCATCGTAAACAAAAACAAGCAGTAATTGCCTACAATATTCCATTTATCATCCAGTCATCTTGGTCATCCGGTATTGGACGGGTAGAATCTCCACTTACCATAACTGGTGACCCCGACGTGATCTCGACGTAGAAATACACTAATAATTAGTAATAGTGGTGGCGTAGCTCGCCACAAGATCAGTGGCCAGGTTAAAGTATGGTGGCCCTGAAAAGGGCCTTTGACCGTCGCTGAAAGAATCAGAGTAGTGAAAGAATTAAAGCCCTCCTCTTAGTCTTCGAATTTTTAGGTTCTAGGATATGCCGGTTTCCTCACGATGTTTTCTTTCACCGTTTGAGAAGACTAGTATAGCGCACATCAATTTTCCTAATGGAAAATGCATTGCTGCACGACCGGGATTCGAGCCCAAGACCTGTGGATAGGAAGGCGGGTTCACTGCCGCCACTCCGCCAGTGCTCTCCATATTGTGCTTAATGCTAATGAAGGTTGGATTAGTGGAGGTACTTAGCTAGAATCTCTCCCCAGTTTGGCAACTAGTTACTTAAGTAGTCCTATCTATATTGGCCAAGTTGCTCAGACTGAATGGTTCATTACTAAAGTCGCTTTAGGTCAAAGCTTTTGTAGTATACAAAAGACGGAAAGTTAGCCTTAAATAACAAGGTATTGGAGAGCACTTTTAAAACTTATTCCGGAGCGAACAAAAGAGCCCGATCTATTTTTCGACAAGTTTTGTTGGGCAAATGGAAGATTATTTTCCCAACACAACAGACATGATATTTTTATTAATCTAGAATTGTGTTAACCTCGAAAATCAGTCTTTGATTCTTTTCTAATTACTCTTCAAAATTCCGCTTTTGATGACTGAGTACGATAATATCATTCATGATCGAATCATACAGAAGTCTATTACGGCCCTGCCCCATTCAGACACTTGATACTATTGTTTTTCAAAACACGTCAAGTTCAGTAGGACTCACTTTATCAAGGATAAGTGATCAGTGCCATTAGCACGATATTTTTACACGGATCTGTTACTATGTATGCATCGTGGTATAGGTTTTCACCTCCTAGCTTAGAAGGCACCACTGTATGACAATTACGTTTTAAAACGAATGACCGTATGACTGTATGATAAATAAATAAATAAAATGACCGTAAACACCACTGAAAAGTCACAGGAAAGCAAAAAAACATTCGCAATTGCGTTTACTTGTATGGCGTATATTTGCATATATTTTCCGATGTTATTTGATTTGAAATTCAAACTACTGAACCGATTTTAATAAAATTTCTCAAAAACCTGAAAGTATATCTAATTTTCCGGTTTATAATCGACTGAGTTCTGAGTTAACAAACTAAAAAAACAACCGAACTGAGAATCTCCTACTCTTGAAGTCTGTTAAAAGTAGGAAAGAAAATAAATGTCAAAAACACTGTCGCCCTTTGTATCGTAGATCTGAAGGGCCCGGGCGAGCCGGCGCGTCCATTACGGGCTTGTCGCCGGACACGCGATACGCACTCCGGATGGCGGCGCACAACGACGTCGGCGCCTCACCTTACACCACTCCATTACACTTCACCACCAGAGAGGAGGGTAAGCTGATACAGTGTACATAAGTGTCTATAAGTAAAGTATTTTTGTCCTCATTTTATACAAGTTGATGCAAAATATGCACACCATCCTGAAAGGGACTTATTATATCAACACGAGGGAAGATTATCAGCAATTTTTTTCAGATGTTTTCACGATCTTTTTGCAAAATTGCTGTTTTTGGACTTTTTGTCATCTTCATAGGTATTTAGAGAAGGTCGACGTCAAGAATACTACGATTTGATCAAATGAATTCGTACTCAAAACGATGAAGGAAAACACGTGAGGAAGCCCGCGGCTTAGTCAGCTCCACACGAATTGACCGTGTCTTTCAAAGTGATCGTAGTGATTTTATTGAAATAAACGCCTTTTGACTTTGATAAGGCCGACTTAGCTGAGAGGAGAGGACGTTATAGGTGCTGGGTAAGCCAACTCCAACTTAACATATCCCAGGCACTACAACGTCCTGAGAATGTGCATCTTGAATGTTATAAAGCCTTACTTTAAATACAAGTTCCTAAACTAGAAGCATGAGAAGTAGTAGAAGTTCTCAGCTAAAGTTATTTGGTGCAGCACCCGGCGGCGCGCCGCGTGACATCACAGTGCGGGCGATGAGAGCGAGGGAGCTCCACATCACGTGGCAGGTATGTATAAGGATGTTTTCATTATAATTTCTGAAAATATCATGGTTATGAACATACTTTTCATTGGAATTGGTTACTTGTATACACCGGCTGTTATACAGGGTAGAGCAAAATAATGGGGCATGAAGAAAGGTGCAAAAGAAGAGGTACACTTGAGCTGTTTTCGGAAAAAAAACTCTGTACACCACAAAACTAACTTTATATCACTACACAAGGTTGATAATTGTCTAACGCGCTGTCGATCTCGGTCGTAGCGGGGTGGGGTGCGGCTTCGATTCCCGCTGCGGCACAAATCTTTGCCTGATCTGCAAATATTTGTTCCGGATCAGGGTGTTGGTACCATGGTACTCGTAGTTTCTGATAGCCACGACACAGCGAATCATAGTGTAGGTCAGGACTACGTATGTGACTGTTGGGTGTAATTATTACTATTAAAAGGCTAGCTTCAGAGTTTTTTCTGAAAACGTTTGAACTGTACTGTACATACAATGATGCTACAAATTAACAATAACTTTCAGTAATTATTGATGCACGAAAGAAAAATCGCTGAAACGGTGTATATATAATCCGGTGTTTAGGTGATTTAATTTTTTTTTTAATATTCCGAACATACGAGTGTCACACACGGTCAACTGATCCCAAACTAGGCATAGCCCGTACTATGGGTACCAGAGACTGATATACTTAGTAGATAAATATTTAACACCCAGACACAGAACAAACATCTGTGCTCAACACGTTCGTACCACCGCGTAGGCGGAAAAGTTAACAATGAACTATTTTATAGCCACCCCCTAGAGAAACATGGCACGGAACCCTACTTGGCTACACGATCCGTTGGTGGGAGGTTTCCGAAGAGAAGGGTGCTATCAGTGACAGCCCCGGCTCAGAGAGCGGCGCCAGTGCTGATGCCACCAGCACCACCCTCAGAGGGCTGAAGGCAGCCACCAGATACGGGATAACTGTGAGAGCCTACAACGCAGCTGGGACTGGGCCGTTGTCACCGCCACATTACCGACATACTTTGGAATCACGTAAGTTTTATAATATTTTCAGTGGCAACCCTGGGGGCCAATTCACGTTAGCAAAATTCAGTGTAATTTCATTACAGTCTCGCGTCAAACTCAATTGTCACAGTTGATTTGACGCACTAACTATTTGCATTTCAGGCATAATAACGTCAGTGACACAAGGGTTTAGTGGGATAAGATTGAAGCTTATTTTTGTGAAAGTCATGTTGGAGTCCAGCACCAATTAAACCTATATGAGCGTTATTTTTCAAATGTTTGTACGTTTTCTTAAGAGTTTATTATATCTATAAAAACTAGAGGTATATCCTTAACTTTTGCAGAACTTCAACTTTAGTTATTCACTGGAAGTGCTTTTGCATTAACACGTAAAACTACTAGCAAAGCTACTCTAAAAACTGTATAAACCGGGAAATTAATGCACCAAACTTACTGCTCTCATAACAACAAGTAATTTATAACAGCTACTAGGAAGTTTACGCTTGAACTCCAACAAGCCGGGCATAAGTTCCGTCAAAGTGTCGCGTAAATAAATCTGCACCGGTCCGCTATCGATGTGAAGCGACGATCGTAAATTTTCCCATCAAAATGCAAAATGGCTTAATTGGGACTGTGGCCTTTGGATCTAGGCCAGGCGATTCAGAACAAATTGCTGACTCTTTGTGAGTTTGTTTCATTTTTGCGCAATAAATATGGATATTTCTTTAGCGCCGACCGGCAGTCCCGAGAGCGTCTCGTGTGTTTCGAGCGGCTCTACCTCGCTCAGGGTGTCATGGCGACCGCCCGCACTCGATGCACGGGGAGGCCTCATTACACATTACACGCTGCAATATACTAGGCGAGATATTGACCCATTACTGCCTACTCAGGACGCATATCTTCGAGTTCAGGTAACTTTTTTCACAATTTAACAAACATTCTCCCATTCTCTATGAATTTCTTTGGATATTGATACGAATATCTTTATGTTGTGCTCTCAGGGTGAAGATGCTACAGTTTCCAGACTCACGTCATACGCTGAATACGAAATCAGAGTAAGAGCTCACAACGCAGCTGGTGATGGGCCTTTCTCTGTTCCAGAAGTATGCAGAACTGATGAAGATGGTAAACAGCCTTCCATAAAGAAATTTACTAGGAATTATGAAACAAAATGCAACATATTTCTCAATTGTTTTAGTGCCAAGTGCTCCAGGTGGTATGAAGCTGATTGCTCTTGGCGAAAGATCTCTTAGAGCATCATGGCTCCCACCTCCAGAACCTAACGGAAAACTAACTCAGTATACTCTCTACGTTAAAGATCTTTCAGGGTGAGTTATATCAATTATAAATCGGTTTTTCTTCGGAAGCAGTGTCAAAAAATTGATATTTTTGCAGGTCCCAAGAACCAAACATAACGAGAATAAACGTATGTACAGAAGCTGATGGTAACGTAGGAGAGTGTATGAAATCGCTCCGAGGGCTCAGAGCTGGGAGAACGTATGAGGCTTGGGTACGAGCAGTAACTTCAGCTGGGGAGGGACCCCCTTCAACTGCTGTCGCTTGTCAAACTAGTTCCTTAGGTAAGACAACAAATTTTTGTTATTCTTCTCTTGCTTAGCAATAACACATTTTAAACTGACATACTTTTTATCTCGTCCAGCTCCTGCCAGGATCTCATCCTTTGGAGGTATAGCCATGGGAGCAGCTGGAGGATCGTTATCTCTACGTTGTGTGGTCGGTGGCGCTCCTCCGCCAGCCAAGCGATGGCTTCGAGCCGGGAACCCTCTGCACCCTCGACCGCCGTTCCACTTAGATGGAGATGCGCTATTGATCAGAGGTCAGCAGTTTAACAGATTAGTTTTGAGTATTTATTTGCTATTTCTGTCTCCGTAAAGATGTTAAATGTGATCAGTACATTATCATTAGGATGAACAGTAATTACTCAGATACCACTTCAAATATTCCTCGTAGGAATGGAACTATCACATGCTGACAACTACACCTGCGTCGCTGAAAACCCTCACGGGTCCGACACTGCCACGTGGCGGGTGATAGTGCTCAGGCCACCAGCAGCTCCAGGGTTGGCGCTGCTGGAAGCCAGGTCACGAGAACTGGAACTGGAATTGCGGCCAGCACCGAGGGCTCCAGGTCACGCACTGCCGAAGTCTTATACTTTGCATTGGAGACTTGCCTCACCCGAGGTTAGAATCTATATTTGTGTTTATATGTATAATGTTAAGAAATGTGTTAGATTTCGTATATGGTTCGGATTTGGAGCCCATTATTTTAAAAGTAATAATCTTAATATTTTGTGCAGTAAGTTACGTTTTCGTGATCTTGTTATTCTGGTTGTGACGTCTGACGTCTGACGTTACTCTAGGGAGAATGGCGTATCCAATCAGCTACTCCTGGACCCGTCACCCTCACCAGCCTCCGATGCGGTTCCGCCTACCGAGCATACAGCTCGGCCGGCGGAGCCCCGGGCGCTGAACTAGCCTTGCGAACATCTGGTGGTCCGCCGGCCGCACCCCCCGACGCGAGGTGGATCAGAGCCAATACCACACATGCGAGGTTTGATACGAGCGTGTGGAGTGATGGCGGCTGTGGCCCCATAGCGCTGAAGTTGGAGTGGGCAGGCTCCGGCATCGCCGGTGCTAGGGATGTACCTGTTGGGGGGGAAGTTATACTTGGTGGTGAGTTTTTAGTTAGTTTTCCTTTGTCTTATATGCGTTTATAACACAAACAGATAGTGGCGAAGATTCTATTCCTGCATTCTATTTTAATTTTTTTCATTTATTGATGAAACAAAATCCACAGCTCTTAGGTATATGGTCCAACTTAACTAATTCACTTTACTAAAAGCCAATAAAGGATTTTTTTTTTTTAGCTAATACATTTAATTCTTAATTTCTCGTTAAACTAAATTGGACAGCGCTAAAATTATAGCTATTCTTGTTGTTGCGATGTAATAATAAAGAGGCGGCAACATTGTCAGTGCTATCAAATGAAGTTAGTTTAGAATAATGTCGGAACAGAATCGACACAATTTAATTAGATGTGGTCCTAAAAAATTATAGATACCTATGCGTGACATGCACGAAAGTAGGCGCACTTGAATCCATTCAGAACACTGTTTTTCAAACTTCAATATTCATCTATTAATTGAAATCGTATGGATCATTTAAAACATCTGAAATCTACATGGTTTAATTTACGTGATCATAAACAAGTGACGTGAGCATCGGGTATCTATTTCTGATTTCTAAACACGTGAGTATCGTGTTCCTATTTCAGATTTCTAAACACTTGCAGGTCTTACCCCCGGCTCAAGATACCGCGTGGCAGCCCGAGCGTCAAACGAAGCGGGCTGGACGCGGGAGGTGTACGAGTTTACAATGATGCCATCTGAAGGTGGCTTCGCAGAGGAGGTGGACGCACCGTTCCCAGCCACTGCCGGCGAGCTGGCGCTTTTGCTGGCTCTTTGTGCAGCGCTGTCGCTGGCAGCACTCACAATATTAGCCATATTATTAAGAAGGAAACGGTAAGTGTCTGAATATTCAACGGTTTCGCATCTGAATGTCGTTTCAGATTTTTATGTCATTTTACAAATAAGTAATTAATTCGACTCAGTTATGTGTTTGAATCGGTTAGCATTAAAAGGATAGTTTATTTATTTATTTATTAAATAGGATCGCCAACAGCTATGGTTCTACAAGGTGATTCATATTATATATGCCATTCCGAAAGGGGATTATTCTACAACCTATTGGCAATAAAGTTTGCTCTACGACTTTTGGAAATTCGACATTTTTAATTGAAAAACTCTATGCGAAAATCAGCTGTTTTGGGGTCAAATCAGGTCAAACTCAATGAATCAGCTGTTATAGGTAGCAATCTTGATTCCGAACTTCTTGTACGTTTAGTTTTGTATTTTTTTTCGCTAATATGAGAATTTTGATGTTTTTTTTCGCTAATATTATTTCTTTTTGTTGATAGAATAACCCCCTTTCGGGATGGTATACATGTTATGAATCACCTTGTATATAGAAATAGTTCTATCAAACAGGGTAGTAACCCCTTATTACATCTATTCCTGATGATTTATACAGTGTCAGGTGGAACTTTTTCGATAATTTACAGGATGCTGAAGTGCCTTGGAAATAATGGAGCAGCTCCTATAGTTACCATCATCTCAGCCTAGTCAACCTTACCACATGAGTCCTTAAGACTTAAGACATGAGACCTTAAGACATAGCCAACACGTGCGGAGCTGACTAGGCCACGGATTTTTTCTCAATGTTTTCCTTCGTGGATCTGAGCACGTATTAATGCGCACGTACATTTAGGTTTAAATCTAAAAATCGACGCCTTAAATCTAGTTGAAATGCCAACGCGGCTCACACAAACAGGAAAACAGGATATACCTAGTACAATCATCTTTCCCACGAAATCACCACCCCAAATTTTAATCAATTATTTAAAAAAAAACACCGAGGTATAAAAAAATCTCATCAACTCAGCGAAAGAATGGCAGTGAAATCAAACCGGGGTTCGTTAGCAGTGCGGATGACACGGCTGACACAAGCACTCTTCGACGACAGTCTACACGCTACTACGTACAGTCAACAAAATTGATTTGTAGCCCACTATAAAACCTTTTCAAACTAAATCGGTCATTGACGTCATTCCCTTTTCAGATTGTTGAGACTCTTTTACTTGTCAATAAATCAAATGCACAAAAGAATTCTCTAAATTTTAGAGCATTCTTTCGTTCACTACACTGATTCTTTCATCGACGGTCATATGCCCTTTTCAGGGCCACCATAACTCAACCTGGTCACTGACCTAATAGAGGATGACCAACAAAGAATCAGAGACACGACAAGCAAGCAAGCAATTTAAAATTGTGGTTGACCGACTATTTTATTTTATTTTTATTAATGAAACAAAATCCACAGCTCTTAGATAATATGGTACAACTTAACTAATTCACTTTACTTAAAGCCAATAAAGGATTTAATTTTTTTAGCTAATACATTTATTAATTACGACCGTCACTGATTTGACACAAAACTAATATTATATATATGTGTATGTGTGTGTGTATGTGTATATGCGTGTATATATGTGGTGTATGTATGTGGTGTATGTATGTGTGTGAATAAGTGTGTCTTCGAGAGGGTGAGTGTGTTAGTGTGGTGCTTGAATGTGCATGTGTGTAATGGATGTGAATATGAGTATAGCAATAGCAATAGCAATAGCAACTATTATTTGGACTAGCTACCGCCCGAGGCGTTACTCGCGCGGTACGCAGATAAAAAGGTGCCTAATGTCACTCTTCGTCACATAACTATATCCATGCTAAAAATCTCGTCAATTAACAATTGCTTTGTGAAAAAAAGAACAAATCAACCAACCAGCAGACAAAGCCTGGCCTCATAGCTCAGTTGGTAGTAACTCTGCCTTCTGCGCTAGAGGTCGCGGGTTCGATTCCCGCACTGGACAAGCATTTGTGACTAACACAGATGTCTGGGTGTTAAATATATATCTATTATGTATATCAGTCTCTGGTACCCATAGTACAGGCTATGCCTAGTTTGGGATCAGTTGACCGTGTGAATATGACCGGAATAAAAAAAAAAAAAAAAGCATTTATACAATTGTTATAAATATACAAATTATTGTCAAAAATATCATTCTATTAACGTTACATAAAGATATTATTTTGAACGGATTTAAATATATCAGGATTATGTAATGTTGTGAACTTAAAGCTGATTGATATGATAACCCTCTGACTCGTATTCACAAAAAATTTTATCCGGCAGATCTAGTGGCAGATCCAGCGATGACGCGTTGCGGCGTACATTTAGTATGAAGAGGTTCAACAGTGGTCTGCAAACAGATTGGTTGACTGTACATCGACCCTTTTCAATCGTCAGCTTTAGAGATGTACACACATACAGCGACGTTATCGGCTTTGTTAATTTTGTATAGTACGAACAATTTTATTAAGTTATCAAGATCAAAAAAACCTGATAAAAACCTAAAGAGAACAGAGATACTTCATCTTCAATGAATAAGTCAGTTCAGTTAGTCAATTTTGTCCAATCAAGCAATCCGTTCAAGCTCAATAATTGAGTTTGAACGGATTTGACCCTAGAACCTGATTTTGCATAGTGTTTTTAACCGACTTGAAAAAGGAGGACGTTCTCAAGTCGGCTGTCGATATCTCTGCCAATACTAAACCGATTTTGATAATTATTTCGCTAGTGTATAGAGTATGATCCCGGGGTGGTCCCATATTGTTTTAATTCCTGAGGGATTGCTACTTATCCCGTAAAACTTAAAAAAACGTCATCTTATCTTGAAATCACCACTTGCCGAATTTTTTTTTTGTCGACGTTTGTATAGTATGGTTATCCCCGCGACTTCGTTCGGTTGCTGCTATTTTTACACAAACTTTTAACTCAAGGGTTGTGTGTCGGGAATTTCTTCCCATACGTTACAACAGGAAGCTACCCTGCAAATTTCATACTCTTAGTAGGCTCTGCGTTGATTTTCAAATAGAATAAAACCACTACGTTTGATTGTCAGTCAGTCAGTCAGTACCGTAAGAGTTATTATTGATGATGAATGGATGTCATAGTTACTTTTGTTTTTATTCGAAAGAGTAGGTGGCCAATGTCATCCTCAGTAGGTAAGCAAAACGCAAAGAGGTTGATAACAAAAAAAGAGGTTGATTGTTATTAATCATGTAAATATTCAGGAATTTGAATTCGGTTTTTAGTTTTTGTAAAAAATATCTTATTCCAATGAAAAATGTCTCATTTTCAAAAGTCGTAGAACTAACATTATTGCTAATTGAACGTAGAAAAAGCCCCTTTCGTGTTGTTATACATTTTATGAATCACTTTTTATATGATGGTTTGGGTGCACGATTGGTCCATATAAACACAGTCCTTTGTTACTTTATGTTCGTGTTCTTAGGTCCGAAGGTGCTGTTGCTCGGGTGTCAACAAGCGCTGAAAAACCAGCTTGTGGCACCTACAGAGCGCCTCCTCACCAAACACCAAAGCTACCACCAGACCCACCCGGTAAGTCATCATCAGCCTGTAGAAGTCCACTGCTGGACATAGGCCTCCCCAAGTTCCATGACGAACGGTCTTGAGCCTTCTCCATCCACCGACTTCTCGCAACTTTAACGATGTCGTCGGTACATCCAACACTTCACCTAGTTTCTAAGACGTTTCAAAGTAATCCTTGTCGCCTTATGGCTTTGACTGCGTCGCCCGGTTCGTTGTCGCCATTCAACTACCTTTATTCACCAACGGTTGTTGATTCTGCGAGCTATATTACCTGCCTACTGCCACTTCAACTTCTTGAATTTATTTCAAAACTATATTTTCATACTTCTAGTGAATAAATATACTTTTTATACTTCTAGTTAATTTGGACATTTGAGACCATGCGATATAGAGTAGCGGCTCCCATGTCTATGAGTTCAAAAATATGGCTCCTAAAAGCCAAATTCAATATTGACTTTATAAAGTAGACGTTAGGATCATTTTGAAATAAAGAAAGAATGAAAATAAATATAAATATAAAATAATAGTATTTTAATAGAATTTTATTTATAAATTTATTTATGTATTTAGAATACAGTATAACATCATAACAGGTTTTTTTTATGTCTAAGGCGATGCCGTATGTTATTAGTAGCTACATTAAAATGAATAGGTACAATTAGGTAAATAGATGATAATATATCGCACGCCGTTCGACTAATCCGAGAAGTGGTGGATGTTGTAGGCACAGCTTCGTTGGCAACGTAGCGACTAAATTGAATTACCAAAGCTTTATATTTCTAAAGTATTATAAAGGTTACACAAAAAACCTTTTATTACTTTACTTTCAATAGTATTTCCTCATGGGATTTGGCTTTGAAAATTGGTTACTTTGTTAAAATGTTGGCACTAGTAAAAAGCTTAGCTCTTAGTACTTTGCCTCTAAGACAGGTTGGTGACGGTAAATGGGTCAATCGGGCGTCGAAAGGACGCTATACTTAATATATTTTCGTTAAAAACATCATTGATTTAAAAAGGTTTCACATGTCTTCATTGCGACCTCTGTGGCGTAGTGGGCGATTGCCCATCTGAGACGCAAGGTTTGCGGGTTCGATTCCCGCTGCGGGACCAATGTTTGTGTGATCTGCAAATATTTGTTCCGGGTCTGGGTATTGTGGTACAATGGTACTCTTAGTTTCTGATAGGCACAGGTACCTAATCCTAGTGTGTGACTGTTGGGTGTTATTTTTTTTTTCATTCTATTGTCATTTTACTTGTTTTGTTTTTTGGGCCAATTACCAGGTTAACTCTAGGAAATGGCCTTGTGAATTACGATGAAAGAACCAGTGTGGCAAAAGGATACATTAAAATTTGACCTCAGTCCTCAAGAGGATGCTTTTTAACAGACTTCAAAAAAGTTCCGTTAAAAGATTTAAAAAATCCTTCAAAAGTTGATCCTCCCAACGCATTACAACTTGTCTAAACATTTTTTCTGTTGAAGTATGTACGAAACTTTTTATTACGTGGGTGCTTTACATTATTTATTTTATTATTTTATTTTATTTTCCAATTTTAGGAAAACTTACAGCTAGTACAAAAAAAATAACAATAATAAAATAAACACATATAAACACATTATAATCGAATCTTCTTTCAATTCGAAAAAAAACTGTTTGAGACAAATAGAGAAAAATAAGACTGTATTTTGTCGACTAGATGTGTATGAAATAAGTCCATACGCGACGTTCGCCGGCGGGCCGGGCGCGGCCGGCAGCGGCTCCCGAGCGTACACCCTGCAGTTGCGCGCTCTCGCGCGACACGATGACGACGCCGCGCCGCCGTCGCTGCCTGCTTGCTGTGACGGTAAGCAGCTTGGTCGTTCTTACACATCAATTAGGCTAAGTTCATCTATACTTTAGCCAGTTTAGCTCCCGAGCATACACCCTTCAGTTGCGCGCTCTCGCGCGACACGATGACGACGCCGCGCCGCCGTCGCTGCTTGCTTGCTGTGACGGTAAGCAGCTTGGTCGTTCTTACACATCAATTAGGCTAAGTTCATCTATACTTTAGCCAGTTTAGCTCCCGAGCATACACCCTGCAGTTGCGCGCTCTCGCGCGACACGATGACGACGCCGCGCCGCCGTCGCTGCCTGCTTGCTGTGACGGTAAGCAGCTTGGTCGTTCTTACACATCAATTAGGCTAAGTTCATCTATACTTTAGCCAGTTTAGCTCCCGAGCATACACCCTGCAGTTGCGCGCTCTCGCGCGACACGATGACGACGCCGCGCCGCCGTCGCTGCCTGCTTGCTGTGACGGTAAGCAGCTTGGTCGTTCTTACAGATCAATTATGCTAAGTTCATCTGAACTTTAGCCAAATTAGCTCCCGAGCACCCTTCAGTTGCGCGCTCTCGCTCGATACGTCAGTGCCTGATTGCTGCGACGGTAAGCAGCTAGCTTGTCGTGTCCCTGATTCTTTCCGGTATTAGGTCAGTGACCAGGTTCAGGTATGGTGGCCCCGAAAAGAGCCTATGACCGTCGGTGAAATCAGTGATGTGAAAGGATTAAAGTGCACCTCTTAGAGGCTCCTTTCGTGCACAGCTTGGTCGTTCTTACAGATCAATTAGGCTAAGTCCATCTACGTTTCAGCCAAATTAGCTAATAAACCGTCCATCATCGTCATCATTTTAGCCGTAGGACGTCCACTGCTGAACATTGCCTCCCCCACAGATTGCAGAGGGAATTCGTATCTTGCTAGTCATCATCATCAGTTAAAAATTATCTTTGTAAATATAGGGGACGCTGCTGCTCATCACCTACTTTGTCGTTTGTCGATTTTTGGACAGAATTTGCACAGAATTTGCACCTATCCAAAGGTTTTATAATAAACCGCGACCTTCGCCTATATACGCGGATGACTTGATGTGATTTGAATCTTATATTTATTTGCAGAAGAAACGTGCGTAGATGCTTGTGATGCGCAACGACGACGGAGACGCCGACGACATTACTGCCCGGACCACGGTGAGATATTAGATTAGATGCCATAAATTATTTCCTTGTGTAATAACCATAAGTTTACGAATAAACGGTTTATTGTCCACAGGCTGCTCACAAGACTCAGGGAGTTGAGAGACGGAACTGCCAAATCATTTAGCGAAAATATCTAGTCAGTGTAATTAGGAAATTCCGTTATACATATTAATGTGTACAAAACTTTATACAATAATATTGTCTATTTATATTACGCGCAGTGTTTATTTCCCTCTGGACCCCATCATTTTATTTTATAAATAAACACTGCTGAGAGGCTCCATAAACTTAAGCAGCAATTTACATACCAAACCCTTTGAGAGGAAATAAAACGAAAGTAGGATTGGCTATGAATGGGCGCGGCTCAACCTGCAGGGTGTTTATTCTCAAGCGTTCAAGAAAATTCAATGAGAAAATGCTTCACAAGCTGGGCTTCGAATTTAGTTGAAATGACGAGGCACCAACTGATAGAAAATAATAAAACTAGGTTGTAGGTAATAAAGCAAGTCATCATCATCGTCAGTGCATCATAATTTAACCGTAGGACGTCCACTACTAAACAAAGGCCTATGCCCATAGATTTCCAACGCGACCGACCTTGTACGGCCTACAACCAAATAACGATAATTTGGGGGGATTTGCCCATACTTGCCACGCGCTGGGCATGTGGGTTGGCGAGCGCAGATAAAGCTATTGTTAATAGGGAACGCTGCTACCCATCCCTTAGCTTTTTTCCCTTAGTCGCCTCTTACGATAACCACAGGACCTTTTACTCAGCCGGGGCCACTACGGCAAATTAATGAAAAGGTTGTAGGTAGGTAATAAAGCAAGCAGATGGATAAGCCTTATAACTCGCAGAACCTACAACCGTAGAGGAATAAAGGTTCTGGAATGGCGAAAACGAACCGGACGACGCAGTGTTGGAAGGCCCCCCACCCGACCGACCGACGATGCGATATTGTGAAGGTTGTGGAAGAGAGTTCAAGACGTTCGTCATGACAGTCTTTAGGGGAGGCTTATGTCCATCAGTGAACTTCTACAGTCTGATGATGTCAAAAAAAAAGTCAAAAGTCAAAAGACATTTATTTCAATAAAATCACTAGGATCACTTTGAAACGTCTTAGAAACTAGGTGAAGCTATGCCTGTTCCTCGCGACCAAGCCTAGAAGAATCAGGCAACAAACACGGCTTCCCTTTTCACAAAATGGAATTTAAAGCTTCAGTGTGGTGCCGATCGAACTAGGTGAGGCTCAAAAGAAAAGTAATCTAATTATAATCCTTAATAAATAAGAGCTTATAAAAATGTGAAAAAAAAAGAAGACAAATGTGAGCTTAAACAAATGATCTAAGGGCAGCACACGCTACACTTGATGAAATATGTACGTAATGCTTATATAAAATTAAATATTACTTAAAATATGATGCAAGCAAAAACTGTAAAGACACTGCAAAATGGCATTTTAGCTATCGAGGGGCAGAGCGACTTCAGGCCATGCGGTTTTAACATTTATATAATCATTTAGTTTATAGTACGCTTTCTTAATAAGATTATTCTTTATGTACACTTTAAATCTTCTAATAGAGATGATGTAGGTAGCATTGTGCATTGCGTTTGAAAAGCGAGCAAGCATTCAACTACCATTGATTCCCTTTTCCTAGTCCGTGACTGAATAATAAATCAATTAGTCCTTGAACCGTTATGCAAGTAATACTAAAAGCTGCTTTGTGAGCTACTTGGGATCTAAAAACGCGCCGGTATCGTTGGAGAAACTGAGTAAGTAATAAGATATTGATAGAAGCATTTTATGTCCCAAGAGTTTTCTCACTGATGTTATGATGAAGTCAAGGATCAATCAGGATTCAATAATAATATACATATATATATTTAATCAGCTTCTATAAACAATTGCCCAATTTATAAGAACAAAATCCTGATAAAAATAAATATTTGGAGGATCCTAATATTTATTTACTAATATTATTAATTTTGTTCTCAACCGATTTCGATTAAACTTGGAATAGATAGAGTTCTTTACTTAGAATAGCATTTTTTTTTACATCGCGTGCGAAGCCATGGGCGCAAGCTAGTTCAAAATAAATAGGCACTTATTACTTTTTACATCGCGTGCGAAGCTGCGGGCGCAAGCAAGTTGAAAATAAATAGGCACTTATTTTTGTAAGTGTTTCATGACTATAAAACTTCAGGAAAAGTCTCCAACAGACTTCACTTCAACAGTGATAATGCACTCCTTAGAGTATTTCCATTAGAACAAACTACTTACTCTACATACCTAATCTCTTCTACACAATAAGGTGGGTAATACAGAGAAGTTTCGACTGGAATTATACCGCATAGTGGTTGAAACCCCACAAAGGGTTCCGCAGTAACAATTAAGACCACACTATGTGGGTATGCTGGCAGCATATGGCTAGGCAACAAAAATGAAAGTAAATTGCCCTCCGCCCAACGCTTACGCGAGGATCATTTTGCGGTCGAATATTTTTTTATCTTAATACCAGCACAGCTGTGTGCTAATTATCGCCAGAGGCAACCTACGGAAACTAATATTCTCAACAAGAAAATCTCATCTGCGATTAAAACTGCCTTCCAATCGCTTTTAGTGGAAAGCAATGTCCACAATCTGAGTTTAGATACTTTAATCTCATTAAGAATTATAATACACAAAGTACTTTAGTGTTAAATCTAAACATACACACACAGACAAGAAAAATAATCATCACACTATGTGTAACACACAAATATTATAAAAGCGAAAGTAACTCTGTCTCTCTGTCTGCCTGTTTGTAACCTAGTAACCAGGGACTGAATAACCGGAATATAAAGGTACCGTTAAATAACGATATGACGTCATACCGATAAATTCCGGTTACCCGAATATTTCTCTACCGATAAATATAACGTTACCGGAAAATCTGGCTTCGCAGTTCATTTCGGTTTATTTCGCTACCGGTACCTATAACCGAAATAAATAAAGGATTATAAAGGTTTTCTTTGATGAAACGCCGCCACCCCGGCACCGCGGCGCGACTGTCCTAGCGAGCTAGCGGCAGCTCAAAATTTCGGTACCGCAATCTACCGGTATGAAATCACGGTACCGTAATGCCCTACCGGTGTAGCATAATGGTACCGAAATGTTTTAACGGTACCAGTACCTATTACCTCTACCGCTTTCAGTCCCTGCTTATAACTACAACAGCTGAAACGATTTTTGTGATTAGTATGGAGAAACAAGTAGCTTAAATCCTGAGTGAGAACCTGGCAAATTTGTGTCTATTGGTACCGCGAAAACGAAACCGCGGGTAGTTAGTTTATCACAAAACCCCGAGTTCTGATATAGTTCCGAACGAGTTTATATTCTATATTACTTACCGAATGTAACACGTTTGTATGCTAATTTTATGCTCTGAATCCCGCCTGATGGAAACCGGTCCCCGAAGTAGGTAGGTACTATCAGGGCAGTCAGGGCACCGGCTAACTTTTGGGTCACACGATAACATACCCCTGAAACCACTGCGTATTACCTTATCATGTGAATGGTATTATTCAAATTCGCAATTTGTATAGAGAACCGAGTTAAAAATAAATCAATAAAGGTCTCTGTACTTTCAAAGAGTTACTAGGCTAAGCATACTATTCAGATTAATTTATCAGAGTGGAAGGAAAAACAAGTTTTGGTCGGTACCCAACGTAGCACACAATTGTTTGCATCCTAACAACAAGCGGCGATAGGCATAGATACTACATTTCAGTGATTCTTTCATTGACGGTCATAGACCCTTTTCAGCGTCACCATACCTCAACCTGGTCACTGACCTAATGCAGAATGACCAAGAAAGAATCAGTGACACGAGAAGAAGACCAAACATTTGAAGATCATGCAAACATTTGTCCTGCAGGAATCGTACCCGCACCCCTTGCGTCTCAGATGAGCACTCGCCCGCTGCGCCACAGACGTCAAATATTTGTTTTACTCTTTGGAATTTGGAAACTCGATCAGCTGCTCCTTGCAATAAATTACCGGATTTGAAATTTAAACCTCCTCTCGTGCCATCTACCGCTCTCCGCGTTTCTAAATAATGTTTTGGATTTATTATTAAAGGTCGACGTTGGAGCTGCGCAACAATATCTTTATCCAAACAGAATTATGTTTTCGTAATTGGGTATTTTCATAATCTACGGTTTTAGGTAAGTATCTGGGTTTATCTGGGAACTAGGTATTATCTCCCCTTTGGTTTTACCAAAGGTTGAGGTTAAAGGCGTGTTCAAACGGCGTGCGACATGCTATCTAAAATATATTTCAAAATGAGCCTTATATCTACGATGATTAAAGTTAATTTGGAGTTTGAAATTTGAGGGCATGCCATATAGCTTAACAAAATAGCAAGTCCTTAAAACTCAAAATTAAAATTGACTTTATTCAGCAGAGATGTAAAAATCAGTTTGAAATATATTTTGAATGACATATCGAACGCTATTTGAACACGGCTTAAAAATGAGAACGATTCGACGAGATATAAGCGATTCAGATTAAGAACTTAATTTATAAACAATAATTAGCGAAAATTAAGTTTTTCTTAAGTACCTACAGTCACCTGTACTAAAATGTATTTACGTAACATACATTTCATAATTTTTATAATAATGCCACAATACAGATGAAGGTAAAGTTGAGTTATCTATACTTTCAAATCTATAGAAAAAGCTATAAAAATAAAAGGCTCACGACTTTTATCCCCAAGCATGGTAGACAACCTCTCAGATCTCCGAGCGATTAGATCCTTGTTGTCTAAGGGGGTTAGTCAGAGTGCAAGCATTTTGGCACATGCCCAAATTTTTCAGTACCATTGCAAGCTCATCGCCGCTAATATTAATACTTAATGGTTTCCCCACGAAACTTTCCTTCACCGTTTTCAGCACATGTTAATGCGCGTTAAATTGTTTTGTACAGAAAAACGCATTGGTGCAGGGCCGGGTTTGAACCAACGACGACCTTCAGAAGTCAGAAGACCTCCAAAGTCCACTACAGCCTTAAATACTCGGCTGATCAAATGTATTCATTCAACACTATTTGCTGGGCTAGGCCCTCAAAATACCAATACCAAAGCTTTTCATATAGAACTCATATAAATAAATCCGGGCCATTTCATGCGCTTCCCGGCAAAGGCACTTACGAAGTAACAAACTGGAAATGTATCTACAGTGAGTCAAATCCTTCGTCTATTACGGATTTCGGGATGATTTATTCAAGTAGTGGTGAAAGCGGACCGTGGTCATAAATACTGCTGGGGGAAACCAAATATTGTGAACTGAATGGCTCTTTTCATTGCCGCAACATTAAATATGAAAGGTCTGCGCCAAGCGTCCAGCCAGGACTTTGAAGCAAGAGGCGAACGAATTTTTAAAAAAATATTTCTAATGTACATTGAGTTGAGTTTTTTACATCTTTTTTCGATAATACAGCTGTGGCACAAAAACATTCTACTATCATGTGAGGATGTTTGTTGTTCAATCACGTCGTAACGGCTCAACCGATTTCGATGAAACTTGAAATAGATACAGTTATACCTAGAATAGCATATAAGCTACTTTTATAGATAAATAACTATCATATTTAGGTACTTCGCGAGCGAAGCTGATGTCGCAAGCTAGTTGTAACTACTAATCTGATATCGATACATTGAGAGACCAACAGCTTAAAAATCGGTACGAAAAAAATTGGTATATGCAATTTATTTTATGAAAACAAATGTATAAACTATAATAATACAGCTGGAAAATTATTTCAGTCCTAGGTGTCGCAATGTCGCTCTGTCGACTGAGATGAGAGTGTAATTAGATTGGCACAGCGCGGACGCCTCGCCTCGACTTTCAATCAATTTGCCATCAATTTGCCGCCTTTTATCCGACCACTACGTCACTTTGTCTCATTTTATTCTTTTCTGATATTGAATTGGAAAATTTTCGGGACTGAAATGTGAAAATTGATTGCGAGCTGAGATTGGGCGTGAACTAATAAATGCTGTAATCAGCAATTTACACCTTATCAAACTAGAGTAAATCGTGGCATCATTTTAAAAATTACTAAAGGTTCTCCATTTACTAAAGATTCAGCAGAGTTATAGCTTAGCTTTCATGTGGTAAACCAGCAACTAAAATAGGTGTGTTAACTTAAAGCATTAGTGTAAGTGTATAGTAGAACAGCAAGTGGTAATACAACCAAGAGTTACGAGACTTCGCTAAGTGTTGGCATCTATAATGCATGGAAGGTATCTTTTCAAAAAGTACCAAGCTTGAAAGTTTCTAGAGAGATAAGCTCATCTATATGTTTTTCGTTTAAAATAAATAAGCGCGAATATTAATAGAGCACTGGTGGAGTGGTGGCAGTGGCCCCGATCATTATGATACTTTGCGTTATAATTTACGTGGCCATGGTCTAACCTACCTCAAGGCGTCTTCACTCAAACCTGCAAAATAAGACATCGAGTCCTAAATAAACGACACCATAAAGTCTATTTTTCAGCTCCCGCCTGTGTCACTCCACCGCGAGCCTAGAAAGATTAATTACAGGATCGACAGTTTTAATTAGTTTCGTAATTAACAGCCGCATAGCCCGCCTTCAAGGCAAACTAAAATAAATTACCTTTTAATACAATCACTAGGCTGGATTTAATCGGTTCAGCGATGTTGCCAGATTCCAAACGGATAACTCGTTTCGGATAAATTAAACAAATACCTAAACAATACCTATAAACGTGAAGAGAGTTAAAAGTGTGGTGGAAATACGAAATTGCGATTTTGATTATAATTACTAGTCAGCAAGTTACTAGTCTATCTATCTATTATATGTAGCTAGCCGCATATAATAAATAGATCATATCACGTGTAAAAATCTAGTTGAAAATACAAATACCAAAGAGGTTGAATTAAAAAAAAAGACCTACCTTAGGTACTCGTATTACCCACTGAAAGGAATGTGCTGCTCTGAAAGATTCCTCATTACATCTCGCATAAATTTATAATTTTGATCTTTTTTTTGATATTTATTTGACCTTCTTTGTACTCTACTGTTAATCTAAACTCCAGATAAATATATATATTGCTATTCGTTACTCGACTTCATCAAACCAATCGTTAATTTATATTCCATTTAATCAAAAGGAGATGCCCTGCGCGCAACTGTGTTCGGAGCGTAATTCGTCACAATCGGAATTGTGACAATTCCCTTGGGAAAGCTTTGAGAAAAATTGTCGCTAACGAGCTTGTTCCCTCCCGCATTCCTCCTACTTTTAATCCACACCAACCCCCTCCCCTTCATCTATAGCACTTTAAAACCCTTTTTGCGATTTTCCGCGCGGTGGAATTATCAAGAAAAAGCGTAAGGAAGGTTTCATTGTCTACCGTTTTTAATTATTCGAAGGTAATCTGAAATTGAAAATATACCCATTGGGAATATTCTGAAGTAATGGAATAACTACGCTTCACAGAATTTAAGATATAAAATTATTATAATGAGTATAATTTTTATAAGATATTAGTGCACGAAAGGAGCCTCTCTGAGAGGTGCACTACACTGATTTTTTCACCGACGGTCATAGGCCTATTTCAGGGTCACCATAATTCTATGTGGTGACTGACCTAATACAGGATGACCAAGAAAGAATCAGTGACACGACAAGCAAGCAAGCATAAGATATTAGTAGGAGTAATTAATAAATACCCATAGAAGGGTTCATATCAGAGTACCCAGAAGCAAAACTACAATATCAGCAAATTGCTTAAAACGCGATCTTTGGGAGACACATTTTTGCTTCAAATTTTTCTTCTTGTTTCATATCATTTTAAAGTCTTGTTTCAAAGTCAAATAATCAAAGACTTACAATTGAATAATGATTTGAAATAAGTCAAAGTAGGCAGTTCGTTCCAAGTGTGTCCTCCCTCTTTGAGTAGCGCTCACTCTCATTAGCGATTTTCCAACCGAATGATTTGTAAAAAGACGAGAAAAGTGCTGAAGGCTCCGACAATAAATATCTGCGAGAGAAATTTACGGCAAATATATAGTAATTTGTGAATCATTCTCTAGGAGGAAAATTAATGTAGCTTTGAAACTCTCTTTGTGCATTATTTTAGCCCTGATATTCTAATCTCCATGTTATTATTTTTTACTAAATCGCACTGATCAGAATGACATTATTTAGATCGCAATTCAAGACAAGTCCTTACCTTTATTTATTTCATGTCCAAATTGCTCTCACAACTAATAAAAATATGATCATAAAAATGATGTCTACTTTGCTGAAGTGACCTTGTTCATTCCGAAAAATATCAATTATTACATACAACCAGCCAGTACAACCAGTTTCGCAGCTAAGTGCGGAACTGTGATGATAAGGACGCAAATATGGAAATAACAAGGGAGTTAGAGCGGTACAAGACATATGCGAAATGACCCCACACTTATTGTCAGTTTTTGCAACATTTCGTTGCCGCATGCGAACGAATGCGCCGGTATACTAAGGACCTAGACGGCGGTTAACCCGTCTAGGTCCTAGGTAGAGTTAGGTTTGATTCTTATCCAAAGAAATGGGCTACGGCTAAATTAACTTATTTAAACAGTTACTTATTTTACAAACGGTTATTGTATTTGATCTAAACAAATGTGAAATAGAAGAAACGATGAAGATTTCGTAAAAGTTATCTAGAAAAAAGTAGCTTAGTGTAGCTTCTATGGTCGGATACAAAATTCGTTACTAACTTTCTGCGTATAAAGTAATAAACCCCTTACATTAAAACCACAGGGACAATCATGAAACAGTATATTTAACGGTTCGACCCCGTTGATGTCATAAAAGCTCAACTTTCCACTCAGTAGGTCGTAATTGTAATCGGCCACTTTCCCTCCATTACGGGAAGGATGGGTATAAGCCCCGGATTCGAGAAAACGAGAGGAAACGGTACAGAGCTCACTTCCACGAATCGATGCTACCTTCTTATATTAGCTTACTTTCAGATAAAGATGGGAAATTACTAATACTGTAGTCCCTTCTTATAATTGTATACCTTTCATAATTTTCGAAATGATGCCACGATACTCGATAGATAGGCAAAGAGTAAAGTCAAAATTGGCTAAAGTTGATGGTTAGGCGCATACTTTTTGCTGTGGTAATCTTTATATTCAATTATGTGGCAACATTTTAAAATTATTAAAAGCATAAGTCTTTACTAACTAATTGAAAGAGTATCTTGAACCATCTCAATACAGCTCGCTTCTTTGTCTCCCAAACAGAATGTTTCTAAGGCTTATATTGATAGTGCTGTAATTTCGAGGCAATTTTCGTAGTTTTTTTCTTAGTGAAGCCTATTCGTCTGGAGCTGCCTCTGTTTCTTAGGACTTTTCATGCCCCTTTATTTCTACTAATAAGTACTCTATGTAGCAATGTTTAGGTTAAAAAGCTTTAGTTCCCTAGAGGCACCTCAATTTTTCCTTATTCCCTGGTAGGTAGTAGCCGCCCAGCCACTTTGAGCCAAATGTCCAAGTCATGGCCCGCAGGCCTCTGTCAATATTGTACTAATGTTCGGCGGATGCATGTTATGAGCAACCAGGGACTATCCTTCACCCAATATTAAAGGTTAATGCCGATTACTTGTTGATATGAAAGAAAGCATGAGTTTTATATTTGGACGGAAGCCAAGGCCAAGGGGTTCTCCATAGCCTCTTATTAAAAGCCCTTTTAAAAAAATGGCATTTTTTATGCCATATATGTTGAGATAAGTACAACGAAACACTGTAGTAACACTGTAAACGAGACTGTATAAACAATATATAACGCGAGCACCCATTTGTACAGTTTCAATTTTTATGTTATACGGATGCAAACAGGCATACGGCCCACCTGATGGTATACCGTCGCCTATTGACATCTGCAACACCTGGAGCATTGCTAATGCGTTGCCTGCCGTGGAGAAATCTTTTTGTATTTTTATTAAAGCTCTTCATGTTGTAGATTAGATTGGACATGCTAAAGATGCGATTTTCTAACTTTATCTTAATTGTGCCTCAACGAACATCGAAGCACCAACTTTTATCGGATATCGCGAGATCTCAGTTCGGGGCGCACCACAGTAATATTTGTAGCATTTATCAAACATTCCTCACACTTTATTTGATTGTTTTAGAATACTACCAACACATGGTAGATACACGGAATGTAAACTACGCTGTTCGGACTTGGCTGGCGCACGGTGTGGTGCTACGCGGAGTTGCGTGGCAAATCTTTTTGTTTGTAGACCCGCCGTTGATGATGCTACGCCAATACGGCGTAGGCACAAGTCGTCAAGAAATCAGAACTTAAAATACTATGATTTAAAAAAAAACCAACGAACAATAACCTTATTTATAACAAACAATATTTGAATCTATATTTAGAGAAAGAAAATTAAAACCCATAAAGTAAAAGTACAAGTAAATATTTACAAAATACACAAGAAACAGTTGAGCTACCTAAAGACCGTAACAAACAAAATATTGCAACTCTTCTAAATATTACAAAAAGCAATTATTTAGTAATAAATTAGAAAAATGCACCACGACAAAGACAACTTATATAGGCATTTTCTCAAAAAATAATCTTATCTCTACTTCCATCACGAAAACTTCGAAGAAAATATCCGTGTTATCCGTGATTAAAAATACCATTCTACATTATTCAGAGTGCACGTTTTTTATTATTTTTCTCAAGTGAGTTTTTAAATCAAATCAAGTTTGCAGTTTTTTGTTGGGACTGTAACAAAAACTGTGAGCTCTCAGCCACTTCAATATCCATTACCGCGTGACAGCGGCTGCAGTGCCGCGCAAACAGCGACAGTGCGCCGTCAGCACGCTGCGTGGCGCAAAATACACGCGAACAACGGGTAAGTGTCTATGGTAAAAGTTGTCATAAATTATGTTGAGGCTGGTTGAGGTTCCATCTCGAGGTGGCGCATGCGGAGGTCCCGCGTACCTCTTGCTAGAGAGTGGTGGAATTAGACTGAAGTCTTGAGAAGGGACTCCTAGTAAAGGAGTCAACGCCGTCGGGGCTATGGTAGAATGCGAAAGCGTACCCTCAGCCCCGACACAAGGCGTTTAGAAGGACCCCGGTGGTTTTTTAGTCGGTGTGCCGTCGGTTGCTAATGTCTCATTAGCATTAGTAGTCGATGGAGAGCCCGACATACCCTCTCTGGCTTTCCCCGAGCTGGAGGGGATGCATAATGCATTTTCCCAACGATAACAAAAAAAATGGTGGAGATTCCATATTGAAATCCTAGGTCTACGTATAATGACTATCTATCTATGTATCTCCGCATATATCTTATTTTATTTTATTTATTAGAGAAACCAACGGCGTAACAAACGTGAGATTAAACGCTATAGCTAGATAGAAAGGCTAATAATAGGTTTCTACTTTGAGTTTATATAAAAGAAAATGTTTGGAACAAACTACATAACCTACCCCATTTATTCGTTTACGGAGGGTTATATGAAAGACTTAAAATACTGTATTTCTAAATTTATTTTTCGCCGCTGGGGAAATAATCGCCTTAGTACCTACCACCAGTTGGCCAATTCAGTTGGAATTTGAGAGGAGTATCTTTTTTCTTTATTCTTTATTCTTTATTCTTTATTGTACACAGAAAACACATACAAAAAACAAACTAAATGAAAGGACATGTACAAAGGCAAGCTTAACCCTAAAAAGAGTTTTTATAAATTTTTATTAAGTTTCTGGTTTATGTTTGATAATATGAAAATATAATATATTTATTTCAGTAGGTATACGTCTATGTTGGTATCTTTCACATTCGGTTTTTCATATTTTGCATTTCGGTTTATTTTAGTTTCATATAAATTAAAAGTATGAGCACATTGGCTGACCCATTGTAACCTATTTCTTCCCAACGTTTTATGCAATCTACAGTTCTACTTACCAATAACTTTGAAAACCATAGTATTCCATTTTATTTGGACCACAACCGAAAATCTGATGAGTTTCCCAACTGACTCCCATAAAATAATTAACAATGTCTCAATTAAGTGAAACTACTCAGTTGTGTAGTGTTTGTTTAGCAGAAATGTATTTATACGACTGAAGTAGGTATGAAGCAATTTTCTACTTGTTGGTACTAAAATATGAATTATCTACTTTATTTACTAAAATATAAAAATACTAGCTTCCGCCCGCGCCTTCGCTCGCGTGGTACCTACATAAAAAGCCTATATGCTATTCCAGACTATAATCTATCACTGTACCAAATTTCATCCAAATCCGTTCGGCCGTTTAGCCGTGATTGAACCACAAACATCTAAACATCCAAACATCCTCACAAACTTTCGCATTTATAATATTAGTAGGTTTATAATATTAGTGGCATAGGATATTATTCATAAATATAAGTTTTCAAGTTACAAACTTGTGTTATAATTACAGTTACATTAGGCTCAATGTAGCTTCATCCAATTTTACCGTCAGAGAAACCGGGGCCCTTCGCGTTTACAAAATTCTCTCAGGGCATCTGATCAAAGTAACGACACGTGACGTGCTGACTTGACTCTTATGGTTCAATACATTAGCGGGTCCATCAAAGTGGCAATGCTACCAGCGTCTTGAGGCGCTTCCTACTTGCGGATGCTTACTTATTCAAGGGCCCCTGCCCTGTGAGAGGTGGCTAGAAAGTTCATCAAGTTCCTGTATAAAAATATTATAAGCTCTATAATTGTACATCGGCTAGGTAAAGAAATAGCTACTAAAACCTAAACTAGTACTAACTAACTGACAGCCCTCAAAATCCAATTAGTGGGAAAATAATAAAGGGAGTAGATTCGTAGAAACAGATAGATTTTTAAATTTTCTATGTGTTTCATCACAAAATCAATATACTTAGGGTAAATGCTCGTTCATTAGAATGATTACTGTTACAAACGGTGTTTCGTATATTAACGCGATTAGGTTGGAAAGATACACGTGTTTAACTGTATTTTTTTCAAATACCTGCTTATTTTCTTATTACACGTTAATTTAGTAAATAACAAAATATGGTCACTTTCATGAGAAATAATAATATAATATAATATTTCACGTCTGAACAATTATACAAAAAAAAACATAATTAGCTCAAAATTTAAATAAATCTGACTTACCTGATTAAACAGGAGGTTGCATTTTAATTGACATCATAATGTGACTTGTTAATTGTTTTTTAATTAATTCTTTTTAATGATTACGTCCTCCTCCTTTCTTGACTCGCACTTGGCAGAATTTTATAAATATCTACTAAATTAAGAAATTGTTTTTTGAGAAATTGTTAAAGAAATTGTATTTAAAATTTAGCACGTGCTTCAGGTACCATGTTCAGACAACCAATTAAGTTGATTCTCATAGTGGAAAATGTACTAGGTCTCTACAGAAATTATTTATTTTTCGGAACGATGCATAAAAGCTTTATAATTCTACGGATATTATTTGAGATATCTCTGGTACTAGTAAGCTTAGCTTCACATGCAAGTTTTAATATTAAATCATTGACAACGGACGTGTGGTATTACTACGCAACACACTTCTATTCCCTTATCATTTTTGTTCTTACTATTTATCACTCTAAAAGTTTCAAGAAAGTGTTGCTTCATATTAGTACGTTCATTCAATATTTCCCCACTGATCACGTTTACTTGAAAAGGTTAAATTTTCAAAATAAATGTATCGCCTTTACCATTATTTACTACAGCACCATAAAATGTTGTTTAATTATATGGTATCACGTAATTTATAACGAGTTCATTGAGTTGGCGTATAAGAATGTATCTGTATTCCTATACTATTTGTTTAAAGTTAATACATATATATGCGTCTTTCGTATTCTATACGAGTGTCCCGTGATTACCTGTTTTATTATGTCAATTGCTGAGCAAATCGACTGTATAACTCGATCGATCAATGAAGAAATAAAACAGAGAGGACAACAACCAAATGTAGATAGGCCACTTGGCATTCAAATCCAACTTCACCTGTTTGACAAATGGTCAGCAGCCTATGCAACGGTTACGAAAATTTCAAAACTATGCAACTTGATTTTCGGTGTACAGGTATCAATACAATTTAATTTGTAAAATATGAGTTTTAATTATTATTCTTGAATTTTTGAAACTAAAAGTTACCACAAATTGTTTTAGATAACAGTACTGGTCAGCATAATACTTATCTTCTACATTTTGCTGATGTACTCAACGACTGTACTAAGTTTTAAGGTAAGGCAGGGGTTTAAAATGAAGGTGTTTTGGACGTATTATATACAATAATAAAATATTAATATCTAGCTTTCACCCGAGGCTTCGCTCTCCTGGTACCTACATAAAAAGTAGCCAATAAACCATTCTATGTAAAGAACTCTATATATTCCAAGTTTCAACGAAATCGGTTGAGCAGTTACGGCGTAATTGAACATCAAACATTCAAACATCCTCACAAATTTATAATATTAGTAGGATAGTAAGAAGTAGGATATGATAATATTACAGAGAAATATAGTTTTTGTACCATTCATTAAGGAGCGTCTACATTGGCAGATGAGCCCATAATGCGCAACTCGTGCAGTTCCTGCAACAGTTCGCGAGCTGCACACGCGTGACGCGCGAGCCTCTAACCGAACTGCTTGCATTACATAATGCGTGCACTAACTGCGCGATCGCGAGCGGCGCATTTGCCAATGTGGATACACCCTTAGAAAACAATGACTTTTATTTCAGGGTGAGTTCTCTCCGCTACTAAAGGTCCTGTATATTCTCTCTCTGACCGAGTTCATGCTCGCTCTATACTTCTTATCGCAAGCGGCGCAGCGGGCGCACAATAGTGCAGTATCACTGAGACGAAGATTGGCCTCCCTTCTGCTTCATACGATTAAGTGTGAGTGTCATCTTTTCTACGTCGTGTGGCAATGACGATAAAAAACGTCAGTTTCATGTGTTTGTTGTGGTATTCAGCTGAGTATAAATTGAGACTCCAGGTAAATCTACAAACAGGCACTTTTTCCACCAAAGGAGAGTCCATCTTCACCCCTAATCAAATTAATCAACAAATTTGTTCCTTTTTGTTATATTTTTGTTTTGTTTTTGTTATTTACAAATAAAAAATGAATCCAAGTAAATATTACAAAATACTCTATATAGAATAATCTATAGATAGCTCAATTGATCAAGATCACTACCAGTCGGAAGCGTCCCTAAGATTTTGACGTCATATATATATCGTTCAATTATATTTACGAGTACTATTGTCTGCTACTATCTAATAATTATGTAACCCGCTTATACCTAAACCCCCAGGGGGTAAATTGAAAAACAAAAACAGCGCTGCGTGCAATGCAGCAAATGCTGAATTTACTCCCTTTGCCTTTTTTTTGTCTATCCTGCTCTTTTTATATATATGTACCCAATTAAAAGGCAATAAATGATTTTATTATTATTATTTATACAAATTATTAAATTAGCGTCGTTTCAGTTTCCTACGAATTTTACATAATGGATGTAAGGCTAGGTGCTCCTTTACATTACGATTATATGCAGCTCTCACCATTATTTTTAATCAAAACCATAAATAAATAGGAGTAGTAACTTGATCTGACAGAATACGACACGGTGAGATCAGGATTTTTCGAACAATGCTGTAGGTATAGGGCAGCGTTCTCGGCGCACATACACTTGTTTTAATTTTGTCTATTGTAGGGATTTTGTATCATTTATTTCCTGTTTTTGTGTACAGTTTCTATGCATAAATATCTTCGTGCCTTACCGTATTTCATATTGTACCATAAAGTCTACTTAAATTCTAGGTGAGAAACAATACAAAGCGACGCGAGACCTGCTACGCCTGGTGTCCACGCATCCGATACAGACGAAGGCTTTCGGTTCCATCACGGTGGACATGACCCTGCTGCCGACTTGCATCGCCTTCTGCACTTCCTACACAGTCATTGCACTGCAGTTCAATAATATTCTTTAGATTTTCTTATATTTACTTAGTTATAAGCTTGTAAAGATTGTTATTTTCATATAGGTAGGTAGAACATTATCAAACACAGTAACAGCAAAAAAATTAGCTTTTATGATTTCTAGGAATGAACTATGTTTTCTACGACTACAAGTAGAAAACAGAGTTTAAATCACCAACCAGAGGCATTGTGCCCAAAAGGCTGACTTAGTTACCTCGTTATATAGCTAAACTGAACCTTTGTCCGAGGTAAGCACTAACCCTTTGGTCATTGGTCTCATCCATCAGTCTCTTATGCATCGATATTATACCTTGTAGGTATATTTTCAAATTGCAATACAATGTGTGTTTTCTTTATTTATTTATTTATTTCAGTAATCTAGGATTCACAGTTTTTCTTATAGTTAATTATAGGCTAGATATATAATTTATGACGTATTTGAACCAATTTGAATCCACATTTTGTATTCCACTCGCATAAAAGTAACATTGTGTTCATGTGAAAATAATACCAGACACATGGCACACCAGATATTTATTTCGGTGAAATAAAATACTTTTTATTTTTCGGTCGTTTTGTATGAGAAATAGACAGTACCTATTTGCTTTTGTTTTGAGAGGTTACTAATAATTATATAACAATAATAATAAAATATCGATTTATCCATATGCCATGTTTCGTTCGCTACCTATATAATAAGATAGTATGTTACTCTTCTAGGCTTGGTTGCGAGGAACAGGCCTAGCTGCAATCATTTCCAAAAAAAAAACGTTACAAATTAATCCCTATGATTTTATTGAAATAAAGAAATGCCTTTCACTTCGATAAAGTTTAAACATTACAGTGATAAAAGTAAAAAGTAAAAGTACCTATATTTATTGCGATTACATGTGGAAATGCATTAAGTGTTTTTTTCTTATTAATATAATGTAAAAGACAAATAATTGCATGCCCATAAAGGGTAAGTTACATTGTTACGCATTTTTTATGAACCATCTTTTCCACTTGTCTTCATCATCATGATCATCATCAACTTGATGAAGTCCACTTCTAGACATAGCCTAGAGCCTTTTCCATTCACCGACTTCCAACAACATTAAAAATGTCCTCGGTCCATCGAGTGGGGGTGACGCAGTGTTGGAAAGGGGGGCCTTCCAACACTGCGTCACCTGGTCCTAGGTCGCCCTTCGAGAACTTATATGTCCCAACGATTTTAGGTTGCTAATTCTGAGAGTTATGACGGTGGCCTTAGTCGTACATTCCCTAGCAATTCATATAATCAAATATATTATTTGTAAATATGTACAAGTAATTGTTTTAATTGTCTTTCTGTTTAAATTGATATAATATATCATATTTATTATTCGTACACTTTTATAATTGTAGTTAAGTATATACTTTTATCATGATGTTATCGTCAATTATCAAAATTGGTTATTGTTGTTCCTTTTCAAATAGATAAGCCTTGGTTCGGAACAATGAAAAACAAATTTATTACGAGATTGTCATATCATTTTCAATTTTAGTTCAAGTAACACGGTATAGAAAGGCATTATGATCAAAAAACTGATAAAATTAATTCTTCTATTTGAAAATATAACTGGATTTTACAGAAATTACATTTTATTCGGAAAAATACAAAAAAATATTGTTATTCTTCGAATAATCGTTGAGATTTCACTAATATTTATGAGTTTTCATTTTTACGAAGGTTTTAATAGTCCAACATTAAGCTATGATGTATTTTATTACTACGCAACAAACGTGTATTCTATTATAATGTTAATTCTGCCGATATATGATTCTAAGAACTTTAAGAAATTGTTAAAACATTTTAATTCATTCATGTCGTATTTCCCTTCGGATCAGATTTATTCCAAAAAGACGGACCGCAGAGAGAAAAAGATTATGTTTATCTATATTTTTTACAACTCTTTTATATTTTGTGGTGATATGACGTACTACTACTTATTTAGTGATGTTATAGTGATGGAAAAAACATTTAATTATGTTTTTATTATTTTTGAAGTTATTTTATACATTGGTTATCTTCGGTTTCTAAGCGAGTTCAGCGTAATTTACTGTTTTTTATCATTACTTGCTGAGCAAATTGATTCTATCACTCGATCGGTTAATGAAGAAATAAAACAAAGAGCATTACCTTGCTCAGTAGGAAGCCTTTTCTCTATCAAAACAAAACTTCAGTTGTTTGATAAATGGTCAGCAGCCTATGCAACGGTTACAAAGATTTCAAAATTATGTAACTTAATTTTCGGTTTTCAGGTAACTTTTTATTTATTATCGTAAATACATTGTTATTGAAGAACGATTGGTAAATTTTATGGCAAACAAGTTGTATAACTTCGCGACATTGTTCACGTGAAGTTAATTTCTTACAAACCTTAACCCCCGCTGCATATCCTTTGTGGTTGCGTTTCGGAATTACTTTCTGCGTTCTCAAATACTTAAAAAAATCATCAATCATCATCTTCCTCCCACATTTTGTGAGGTTGGCAAAACATATTTTTAGCCGACTTCAAAAAGGAGGAGGTTCTCAAGTCGGCTGTTTTTTTTTTTTTGTGCGTATGTTACTCGATATCTCCGCCAATACTAAACCAATTTTTTATAATTCTTTCGCTGGTGTATAGAGTATGATCCCGGGGTGGTCCCATATTAATTTAATTCCTGAGGGATTGCTACTTGTCCCGTAAAACTTAAAAAAAGTCATCATCTCTTGAAATCACGACATGCCGAATTTTTTTTTTGTCTACGGTGGTATGGTATGGTTATCCCCGTGACTTCGTTCGGTTGCTGCTATTTTTTACATAATCTTTAACCTTAGGGGTTGTGTGTCGGGAATTCCTTTCTGTGCACCCATACGTTCCAACAGGAAGCTACCCTACAAATTTCATACTCTTAGGATTTTGGTTAGGCTCTGCGTTGATTTTCAAAGAGAATAAAACCACTACGTTTGATTGTCAGTCAGTCAGTCAGTACTGTAAGAGTTACTTAATAATGATGATGAATGGATGTCATACTTAATTTTGTTTTTTATTCGAAAGTATAGGTGGCCAGTGTCATCCTCAGTAGGTAAGAAAAACGTAAAAGGTTGATAACAAAAAAAAAAGGTTGATATTAATCTTGTAAATATTCAGGAAATTGAAGTCGGTTTTTAGTTTTTGTAAAAAAAATTCTTATCTTCTTCGACTATCTTCTGTTAGCTGTCATCTCCGCACTCACATCTTTCTTACATCATGTAATCTTTCTTAAAGTCCATCCATCTTTTCTTTGTTTCAGATAACAACAATGATCGTTATTATAACTATTTTCTACATAATGATGTTATACGGAATGACTACACTTAGCTTTGAGGTAAGGTGACGAACCGATATAACGAATATAATATGACGAATATGAATAATTGAGCTTCAATTTTAACTTTAACTACTCAATTTTAACTTTTAATTTGATCATCCACAACTCGTGGCTGCATCTCAGTTGCGCGCGGAATACCCTCGAACGTTATGTCGCGCGCACGATAGACTGTGTAGGCAACAACCGTGCCCACACAGTCTATCGTGCGCGCGACATAACTACCTTACTAAAAAAGAAATAAATACCTTACCTACTATGGATACCGATCCATCGCGACAAGTAAGGTATTTATTTCACAACATCACGCTGCTAGTTTTCAAAAGCCTTTGAAACAATGAAACCGTGCCAGTTCCGGGTTTAAACGCAAATGTTCGATTATCAACGCGGGCAATTGAGATGCAGCTTAGATTCAAGAAAAGGTATTTATTTTTAATAATTTGGGTATCAAAATTTAATACTTTACTAACTGCTGATGTATCAAATAATGAATTAATATTATTAAGCTAGAGATAAACTGATCCCATGCAACATACAACGTTGTGTACGATATGTTCCTCGTAGTACAAATTCAAGGGTGCAGATGTCATCAAGAGTTGCATACGTGGGATCAGTCTGATTTTGGTCTTATTTTTTCTAGGGTGCGTTCACATTAGAAATGCAGATATCGTATGCCATCGCTCTGATAGAATTTATGGTCGCTCTCTACATTATATCGCGAGAGGCGCAGCGGGCGCGCAACAGTGCAGAATCACTGAGACGAAGATTGGCCGCGCTTTTGATTAACTCATTTGGTTGTAAGTTTTTGTTTTCATTGTAAAATCGTTGGATAGGTCTTTAAAAAAAATAGGATGTTTCATGAAACTTTTTTGATCCATTAGACATGACAAGATATGAAGCTTTAAGTGGTCATTTTGGTTTGAGTCAAGAGTCTCCCCCCCCCCCCCCCTCCCGAAACCGACTAAACCGCCGTTAGGGAAAGGTGATCAAAATAATATATATATATATAATATTTTTATTTCAGGCTACTTGACACATTACACAAAAATGTGTAACATGCCATGGCCCAAATTTATTAATAAATACCTTACAGACTAACATACATATAATATCACATTCAGTTGTGGTAATCCTATATGTGGCATGGATCATCCTATGCCCCAAGCACGAATAATACAGGATAAAGTTACGCTTACGATACGCTGGCAAATGTCAAATATTAGCTAATCAAAGTTAAAAGATGGTGTCATTGGCTTATATTTATTTCAAAAAAACTTTTTGTACGAATTTTAGGTGAGAAGCAATACAAAGCGACGCGAGACCTTCTACGTCTGGTGTCCACGCATCCGATACAGACGAAGGCTTTCGGTTCCATCACGGTGGACATGACCCTGCTGCCGACTTGCATCGCCTTCTGCACTTCCTACACAGTCATTGCACTGCAGTTCAATAATATTCTTTAGATAAAGTTCAGTCAGACAGCTATTTTTGTGGCAGATATCAATAATAAAATTAAATCGACTTTTTACGAATTCTTGTATGTTGCCAATTTCTAGCACTTGTTCTCGTAGCTCATAGTATGTTTATGATCTTAGCTTTGGAACTTTTGTATGAATATATTTTTTTTAATGAGCAATTCAGCAGCAATGGAGCATTTTATGACTGAAAAAAAAAACATATATAGTCACCGAACTGATAACCTTAACCCTGTTTTTGGCGTCAGTTATCAATATTTTTTCAATCTTATCTGAACTACCCGTTTGAAGCAACAAGCTAGAATTTGTAATAGCTAATAGCTAATAGCGTTAATAAATCTACAGTAAACTTTTTAATTTTATTAAACACAATATATTGAGTGGTTATTTGTTTTAAAATTTTAACCCACATAAAGGAAAATTCTGTTCCTTAGCTTAGAAGAAAAAACACTGATGGTAATGACTCCAGTCGATCACCTATCTATGTATTATTACAAAGATTCGGAGTACCCAATTGAAATATGAAAATTAAGAGAGATAGACTGAAGTCATGCCACGTTTAATTATGAGTAAGCTAGGGGATGGGCAGCAGCGTCCCTCATTTTAACAACGATAACTGCGCTCGCCAACCCGCTTGCCCAGCGTGGTGAGTGGCAAATCCCCCGACATGATAAGGAATTTGCTCTGTCTGTGGCATGTCTAAGGCCATATTCAGCAGTGGACGTCGAACGGCTGAAATGATGATGAAAAGATGTCACCCGGTCCAAAATAACGCATCGATTTACACCTCATTCATCAAAATCGTACGTTGGAACATACTTAAATACAAACACACATACAACATAGACTGTTAAAAACCCTTCCCCTTCCTTTTGACTTTGTCGTAGTCGGGGCAAAAGGTACAAGATGTGTAGACATCGCAATTCGTTCTGTTTCAATTTTTGTCGCGTGTGTAACTTAGTGATCATATCTTATAAGCACTATAGCTAGACATTAGATGATCATTAACAAGTCAATTACTACGCCTACATCGTTAACATTCATTTCAATTTGGATTATAATTTTTTATGATAACTAGTTAATTATTGGTTGATTACATTGACAAGGTCTATTAATTCAGATATTCAATCATAATAAAGTGAAAAATAAATTCGATATTATTCATATATAATATCTAATTTAAAAAAATATTGTTTGTGTGCAGGCGGTAGTATCTGGAACTATTGAAACGGTTCTAAAAATTCTTCAGGCTGATGATGACAATATTAATAACAATAAAAGTTTTATTTGGTACATCAAAGTTTACAATAAAATTATGCTTACAATAGGTTAACAAATGTAACGATGTACTTACCATGTGTAGGTAGTAGCACTTATACTAATATAGGTATATTCTGATGATGATTATGAGATTGTCATTACCAAAGTCAATTATAACCTACATCGTGGACAATAATTATAAGCTTTCATGTAAAAACAACATTTCGATAGATTACAATTATTATTTCATCGAATTAGTTATTTGTCAAATCATATTCGATATTATAACAAGCAGCACGTTTTCCATGCAGGATGATCATACAACCGATTCAATTAATTCTCGTAGTTGAAAATATTTTGGGTATTTACAGAAATTATTTGTTATTTGGAAAAAAGTATCGGGATTTGGTTATCCTCCGTATAGTTTTTGAATTTTTGCTGATATTTGGAGGTTTTTATTTCCATTTATGTTGTCATAAGGAAACAAGGATCGCTGAAATAATATACTACAACCTCTTAATCATAGTTTCCCTTATTCTATTGGTTTTAACGATTTATCACATAAATAACTTCAAGAAAATGTTAATTCTTTTCGATACATTCATGCTCTATTTTCCAACAGATCAGCTTTATTTAAAAAATACTGAACATAAAAAGAAAATTATTAAATATTATTTCATTTTTCACAATGTTTTTAAATTGTCTGGAGATATATTAAGCTCCATTTATGACATCCGAATTTATGATTTTTTTTACTTTCTGTTTGATGTTAATGAATATATTTGTTACCAGCGTCTCATATACGAGTTTCCTGTTATTTACTCTTTTTTATTTTTAATCGCTGAACAAATCGATTGTATAATTCGATCTATTAACGAAACGTTAGAAGCGGCAAAGCACAGCAAAGTAGGGCAGAGACTTCAAAGTAAAATTGAACTTCATTTAATTGATAAATGGTCGGCTGCTTATGCTACGGTCCAAAAGATATCCACACTGTTTAATATTATTTTCGGAATGCAGGTAAAATTTCTAATTTTCGACGTAAATATGGAGTTAATATTACTAGGTTATTTAAAAATTCAGAACATAAAAAGAAAATTCTTAAGTATTATTCAATTTTTCCCAACGTTTTCAATTGTCTGGACATACTTTGTACTACGTTTATGATATGGAACTTAATAAAATAAAACACATTTTATAAAACTTTTTCAAGATTTTTTTCAGATTGGATTACAAATTACCACCGCAGTATGTATCTACATGTTAATCCTGTTTTCAACGATTGCGCTGGATGGTAAGGTAGGGTCTCCCTAGTTTTGTATTGGTTTAGCAGTGATTTTATATCCGGAAACTCCAATCTGCTATGAATGCTAAATGGAAGATTCGCAAAAAGACACCCAACACATTTTAGGCTCGTATCATATATATATTTGGTTGTAACATATTTATCTCCTCCTTCGTCGTTCCTTCACTACTGAAGATTGTGACCCCTATGTATCAATACCCTGTTTGTCGCCATTGATTTATTTTGAGTTTGACTATTGGGAGCTTGCGATTATAGTTGCTATATCGCATACATTTAAATGACAACTGATAATAACATCATAAATGACATCAATTTACGACATGTCAAGGACATATCGCATGCTGTTTGAACACGGCTTTATAGGAACACTCGCGCACCGATGCGATAGTCGACAGAATTAATAGGCAAGTTGGTAATACTTTTCTAGGCGGACTTTATACTCTCCTGTTCTTATAAGGTGGACATGTTTTAAACACGTTTTTTCAGGCTCATCAACGCGCCGTAACTACGCCCAATCTGTAACGAAAAGCGTAACGTAATATCGTTCGGCATATTGTTTTTTGTTTCAGGATAGTTTCACAGTGGAATTGCAACTTATGTACTATATGTTTATAGCAGAGTTGATAATTGCTCTCTTCATTGTGGCGAAAGCTGCACAGAGGGCGATCAATAATGCAGAAGCGTTACGACGAAGACTAGTCATTATTCTTCTGCACTCAATAGCATGTAAGTATATTCCATTATCTCCTTGTTGTTGATTTATAGTCAGTTAACAATGTTGCTGACTGTGAATACTGAGTAAGGGAACTATCCTGTCAACGTAACGTCATACAGTCACATACATCATAGACCATGGAAGATGTATTGCTCAAAATTTTTGCATGTAATCTAATTTTAATAGTCTGCGGAGATTTTAATATAGATATTCCGATCCATCCGTTATCTGAACGACTGCTTAATTTATTCAAATGTTTTAATTTAAATCATCTCTTTGTGGAACCAACAAGGATGACACTAACTACTTCCACTTGTTTAGACAATGTTTATTGCAGTTGTGTACCAATCGATAAATCAGTAATTAAACATTTCAGCTCAGGTCATTACGGCCATAGTGTCAATTACATTTACATGTAATTTAAAAAAATAAACCTGAGGAATTCACGTACCGACCCATCACAGAAAGTAATATTAAGAAGTTTCAGGCTTGTATTGAACTCAAAATGTCCCTTGTACCATGCATAGATGATCCAAACGACCTTTTTACCATTTTATCAAATTTAATAAATAAAGAACACGAACAAATTTTTAAATAAAAAATAAGCACAGTTAAGGTTAGCGTCGGGTTTGCTGACTGGGCTACACCTGGCATTTATAAAAGCAGGAATAAATTGAACGAACTATATGCTGATAGGGAGTCAAAGCTGCACGACCTTACTTTTATACTAAATTGTACTTAAGAAACAAAATTGAAAAATCATCTAATAAAATTGAAGCTCCTTGGAAACTAATAAATAACGCAACAGGCAAATCAGAAGCCCTCAATAAACAAATCAATTTAATTAATAATGATAGAGTTTTAACTAAGAAAATTGAAGTGGCGAATGCCTTTGACAGTTTTTTCTCTAGTATAGCTAATATTGTAACCCAGTCGTTAAAATCTTCAGCTTCTGGAGCGTAATCTTCTTCTAGAAGCTAGTGTTGCTAAATGTGAGACTGAGTTTAGTTTTAGTTACATTAATGCGGGTAATATTTGGAAAATCTTGAAATCCCTCAATATAAAAAACACTGAAGACCTATGGTTATATCTACAAAGGTAGTAGGTACTATTATTAACGATATTGCTCCATGCTTAGCCCACATCTTTAATAGTTGTGTTGACGATGGAGTTTTTCCTGACCTTATGAAGCATAGCAAAATCATTCCTTTGTTCAAGTCCGGAAACAAAAAAGATCCCGCTCATTATAGACCTATCTCGATATTGCCTACTCTAAGTAAAATCTTTGATAAAGTTATTCTTTCTCAGTTATTATCTCAATCAATCTTAACGGGTTTCTTCATTGTAATCAATTTGGATTTACCAAAGCTCGATCAACAGCCGATGCCGGGACTTTGCTCTTAAAGCACATATACGACCCCTTGAAAACTCACAAGACGCAATCGGAGTATTCTGTGATTTGTCAAAAGCGTTTGACTGCGTGAGTCATGCAACATTAATCTTAAAGCTAAAACATTACGGTATCCAAAACCGTGCAATTGACCTTGTACAATCTTACTTATACAATAGAGTCCAAAAAGTTGACGTGGGTGGTGAAAGGTCTTCTGGATCAACTATTGTCATGGGTGTGCCACAGGGTTCGATTCTAGGCCCTTTCTTGTTCCTAGTTTACGTTAATGACTTCCCTTCTTAAGTAAAAGACATGTGTGACATAGTTCTATTTGCTGACTAGTTCTAGTGTTCAAAGTCGACAGATCCAAAACAAATTACGATGACGTAAACGCATCCTTGTCGCTAGTCCTTAATTGGTTCTCTGTAAATTGGTTGTCTATATTGGTTATCAATATGGGCCGTAGTATAAGAAAAATAAATGATTATATAAATTATAAAACCGCATGGCCTGAAGTCGCTCTGCCCCTCGACAGCTAAAATATCATTTTGCAGTGTCTTTACAGTTTTTGTTTATTTTATTTATTAAGTATTATTTAATTTTTATAGAAGCATTAGGTACATATTTCATCAAGTTTAGCGAGTGCTGCCCTTAGATCATTTGTTGAAGCTCACATTTGTCTTTTTTTTCACATTTTTATAAGCTCTTCTTTATCTGAGATTATAATTAGATTATTTTTCTTTTGAGCTTCACCTAGTTCGATCGGCACAACACTGAAGCTTTAAATTACATTTTGTGAAAAGGGATCATCGAAAAAAATGAAAGGCACCAAGCCGTGCTTGTTGCCTGATTCTTCTAGGCTTAGTCGCGAGGAACAGGCATAGCTTCACCTAGTTTCTAAGACGTTTCAAAGTGATCCTAGTGATTTTATTGAAATAAAAGCCTTTTGACTTTGACTTTGACTTGACCAGACTAGGACAAAACTAGGATTCCCTGTGCTGTAGGTACCTATCAGAAACTACGAGTGCCATGGTACTACAATACGCAGATCTAGCAAATATTTACATATAAACATTTATCCATACGTGGTAATCGAACCCGTCTCCGCTGAGCAAACACCGGCCAAGGCTAGGCTATAATAATGAGACAAAACCTGAAATGACTCAGGAAATTCTTTAATTTTCAAGATCTTTGGCGCCTTATTAAAATGGATGCGTTAGCATTCTTTATTCTAGTAACATTAAGCAGATTTCAAACGGCATGCGATGTCCTTGATATGTAATATAAAATGTGTTATAAATGACATACAAAAAAACGTGTGTTTTTTTTTGATATATTCGCTGCTTAAATACTAAACAGCAGCATCTCAAAATTCCACTTTTTTCAGTAGAGCAATTTAAAGTTTTTTAAAGTAATTTTTTCAATTTTTTCGAAAATCCTTATTTTGATATCTATAAAAATTATATCGTCTATCGATCGGTGATTTTAGTTTTGCTATAACTTTAACATACAAGGAGAAAAAAGCAGATACGTGCGCTTCCGTCAACGACCAAGACGCAACTCATAATTCTGGCGTTTAGAATTTAAGTTTGGCGCCAAAGTACTTAAATTCCAAATGGTCAATTGTGCATCTTCGGTGTTTCTAGTGGTAAATTCATGGGTGTCTTTTTCCCATATTATAAAATAAGCATATTTAATCTCATTTTTACAATAAAAACGTTTTTCATGATTTTTGAAATGCTGCTGTTTAGAATTTAAGCAGACGTTATCTAAAATTTTTTTATAAATGATCCTTACATCTTCTGAATGAAGTTAATTTTGAGTTTGAATTTTAATTGTATGCGATATCCTTGAGCTGTATCGCACACAACCAAATATCAAACTTAAAATTGACTTTGTTCAGCAGAGGTAAGGCTCATTTTAGAACACATTTCATATGACATATCAAGGACATCGCACGCTTGAACGCAGTTTGAACACTGCTTTAGTCAGTGATTAAACTTTTGCGTCTACGTTTCTATCGTGTCTGGTGCTGGATCAGTTTTTTGACACGCGAAGATACAACTACGTTGGTCTATTATTTATTTATTTGTCTATTCCAGATGAAAAACAATACAAAGCAACGCGGGACCTGCTCCGTGTAGTATGCGCTTACCCGATACAGATCAAGGCTTCTGGATCCCTCACGGTGGACATGACCCTGCTACCGGCTTTCGTCGCTTTCTGCACTGCCTACACTATCACCGTGATGCAGTTCTATAACATTATTTAGATCTACTTATGAAATTTAAAAAACACACTTCACGTAAAGGGACAAGAATATTAATCGGATTAAATAAATACTAGCTTAAGCCAGCGGGTAAGCTCGCGGTACATGTATTAAAATAAACTTGTATAACTTGCCGCCATTTTTACTAGTTGCTGCGTGATAGACGGACAAACAGAAACCTAAATTTTTCATTGAAAAATACTACAAACATGCTTATTTTTTGCAAAGCAGCTGTGTCCAAAGACCAAACGGTTTTTTTCATTGAAATTAAAAGGATAATGTTGAATTAACGCCTGTTCTTAGTAAAGTTGGAACCTCTAATGTCCTTCACCATGATGGTTGTATCATCCCTTTCATCCCTCAGTTAAAAAACTAGGGGTCATTTTCGACACTAACCTAAGCTGGATACCCCACGTTAAGGAAATCTCTAGGAAATTCTATGCGACTTTGCATTCCATCATCCGTCTCAAAAAACTTTCTTCCCATACCTACGAAATTAAAACTGGTTAATTCTCTTCTCGTACCGATCATCGACTATGCTGATGTTGTTTTCTTGGATCTGAATGAGGATCTTCTCAGCAAATTAGATCGCCTTCTTAACACAGGTATTCGCTTCATCTACAACCTCCGCAAGTTTGACCATGTCAGCCACTTCCGTGCTAAACTTAACTGGCTCTCCATTCGCGAGCGTAGAAATTTACGAACTCTTTGTCTTCTCTTCTCGGTCAAAGTCAAAGTCAAAGTCAAAAGGCGTTTATTTCAATAAAATCACTAGGATCACTTTGAAACGTCTTAGAAACTAGGTGAAGCTATGCCTGTTCCTCGCGACCAAGCCTAGAAGAATCAGGCAACAAACACGGCTTCCCTTTTCACAAAATGGAATTTAAAGCTTCAGTGTGGTGCCGATCGAACTAGGTGAGGCTCTAAAGAAAAGTAATCTAATTATAATCCCTAATAAATAAGAGCTTATAAAAATGTGAAAAAAAAGAAGACAAATGTGAGCTTCAACAAATGATCTAAGGGCAGCACACGCTACACTTGATGAAATAAGTACCTAATGCTTCTATAAAATTGAATAATACTTAAAATATGAGGCAAGAAAAAACTGTAAAGACACTGCAAAATGGCATTTTAGTAGTCTTGAGCCTTCTCCATCCACCGACTTCCCGCAATCTTCACAATGTCGTCGGTCAATCGGGTGGGCCTTCCAACACTGCGTCGCCCGGTTCGTGGTCGCCATTCGAGAACCTTTACTCCCCAACGGTTATCGGTTCTGCGAGCTATATGGCCTGCCCACTGCCACTTCAACTTGCTTATTCTGAGAGCTATGTGGGTGACCTTGGTTCTTCTACGAATTTCCTCATTTTGGATCTTATCACGTAGTGAAACTCCTAGCATAGCTCTCTCCATAGCCCGTTGCGCGACTTTGAGCTTGTGTATGAGGCCAATAGTTAACGACCAAGTCTCGGTGCCATATGTCATCACTGGCAACACGCACTGATTGTAGACTTTCGTCTTGAGGCTCTGCGGTATCTCCGACGAGAAGATATGACGAAGTTTCCCAAACGCTGCCCATCCGAGTTGGATTCGTCAGTTGACCTCTTTGTCGAAGTTGGACCTACCTAGTTGAATCGTCTGACCCAAATAGACATAGTGATCTACAACTTGAATGGTATCGTTCCCAACATTTACCGGTATGGGTGTGACATGAGCATTAGACATGACATTAGGATGCGTTTACGTCATCGTAATTTGTTTTGGATCTGTCGACTTTGAACACTAGCGAGGTGTCGTCAGCAAATAGAACTATGTCACACATTTATTTAACATAAGAAGGGAGGTCATTAACGTAAACTAGGAACAAGAAAGGGCCTAGAATCGAACCCTGTGTACACCCATGACAATATTTGATCCAGACAATAATATAATTGTCAAACTTCTCTTTTATAACTAAGCATGGGGAAAATGAATAGGTCGCCTCTAATAAACTAATTCATTTTCTTCTATACATCGCCAACTAAAAATGTTAAAGAAAGCGTCAAGTCAAGATCAACAATTAATTTTACTTGTTCTTTTGATATAAACATTGCCAACTAACTCGGCCACGGATTTTTTTTTTGGTAGAAAGTTGATGATATTAGAAGACTTACAGCGAAGTTAAATTCCGCCGCCCAGTTCAAAATCAGTTAGTTAGGTTGACCCAGATGAAATATCTGGGTCTCATATTGGATGGAAAATGGGCTTTCAAGGCCCATTTTGAAAAGCTCGCCCCAAGGATCTTGGGAGCCAAGGCCGCTTTGGGAAGGCTGCTGCCCAACGTGGGCGGGCCGAGCGCCGACTGCCGTCGGCTATACTCCGGAGTAATTCGGAGTATGGCCCTGTACGGCGAACCGGTCTGGGTGGACGCCCTCAATCGCAATAATAAGACCCTGCTGCGACGTCCGCAGCGGGTCATTGTAACGAGGGCGATACGCAGATACCGGACGGTGTCTTGGACGGCGGGGTATATCTTGGCGGGTGATCCCCCCTAGGAGCTCCAAGCGGAGATCCTTGCCGAAGTATACCACTTCGAGGCGGCGAGGAGAAAGCGGGGAGACTTTCCAGCGTGGGATGAGGTGGCCGGCATGCGGCTGCAGGCTCGGGCCGCGGCGATGGAAGGAGGACCTGGTTCCACAGGTCCCTGGGCAGTGGACAGTGGAAGCTATTAGTCCGGTCCTCGAAGGGTGGGTCAGTCGGCCGTTTGGATCGCTGACTTTCCGACTGGTGCAGGTGCTTTTCGGTCATGGATGTTTCGGAAAGTACCTTCACCAGATCGCAAGACGGGAGGAGACCCCAGCCTGTCAGGAATGTGGGGCGCTAGAAGACACGGCGCTCCATACGCTGGAGGCTGGGAGGTTTTTAGTGGGTTCGAGCCCCACATACCCCTTTCCGCCACCCCCCATGGCGGAAATGCGACGGCATTTTCACCACTTAAAAAAAAAAGTTTGAGTAGTGATCAAACAAAGCGCGAGGCGAGTGAGCGCCAGAAATGAGTTCTATCTTTATTAGGATTTTGTTGTATATATATATATATATTAATATTTTAGAAGTTTGCTATTTGAATGCATGCCACAAATTTAGATGCTAAAAAATATCCACCATGCTGAGTTATATTTACAATTGCTTACATAGAAGATAACTAGTGGCTGAGATACTATTGTTCAGACGCGCGTTGGTTGGCTTGGTTGTGGTCGACTTAGTAATTTAGAAGGTAACTTATATTTTCTGAGGCGAATAATTCTATTAAAAAGAAGCTTGTTTAATTAGTACCCGATTATTATTTTATTTTAGTTTCCTTTGTATTTATTACCTTGAGTATTATTTTATTTTTCTCCCACTTTTTAGATACCTACGTAGGTACATGTGCGTACGTAGGTATATATCTCAATAAACCTATGTAAATTAATTAAGTTATTTCTAAGTTTAGTTTAATTGTCACTCCTCACCATCTTTTCGCACGCCCAGGATGACTAGTAGAAAATGCTTTAGCATTAAGTCCTCCTAACACTAAGTTTATGTGTGAAAGTATAAATAAATAGTCTAGAAGATAGCGTGTTCAACCTAGTAATCATTAGTCAAAAGCTAGACTATAGCTAGACTTTAGATTTTCATTAATTAAATGAATTATTACCTAGACATCGTTAACACTAATTAATATGTGATGTATGAATATTAAGTTTTCGATAATTTAATGACAAGATGATTCATAAAAAGTATGCTATTCCGAAAGGGGATTATTCTACACTCAACTAGCAACAAAGTTTGTTTTTCACGACTTTTGGAAAATCGACATCCTTTATTGAAGAAACAAGAACAAACCAACCGTTTTCAAGTCAAATCAGTTCAAACTCAATTAATCAGCTGTTTTAGGTACCAATCTTGATGTGTAGTTCTGAAAACTAAAAAAAAGATGTCGGAATTTAGATTTTTTCGCCGCTTATATTTTTTCTTCTGGTTATAGAATAAGCCTCTTTCGGGATAGTATAGGTACTAGTAACGGAGCCCGTTGTAAAATTAGGTAAATTGATGTATTATAATGTCTAGACACTAGGTAATGTCCAAGAGCGACATAACATATTTTGTTTTATTTTTTATTCGATTTCATAACAAGTAGCACGTCCTTTAAGCACCATGATCATACAACCGATTCGATTAATTCTTGTAGTTGAAAATATTTTGGGTGTTTACAGAAATTATTCGTTACTTGGAAAAATGAATCGAAAGTTGGTTATCCTCCGAACAGTTTTCGAAATGGTTCTGATATTTGGTAGTTTTTATTTCCGTTATTTTATTAATACTACAGCAGGGAACGCTGTAATTTTGTACTACAACCTTTTAAATCTATTTTCTTTTATTATGTTTATTTTAGCGCTGTATCATTCAAGTAACTTTACGAAAATGCTATCGCTCTTTAATACACACGTAACCTATTTTCCTATAGATCAGATTTACTTTAAAAATACGGAACAAAAAAAGAAAATTCTTCTGTATTATTTTATTATACACAATGTTGTTAAATTTTCTGAGCAAATATTTTACTACGTTTATAATAAGGACCTTAACTTGGAACCCACTTATGGTTATGTTTACTTTCTGTTTGGAGCTAATGCCTTATTTTGTTACCAACGCATCCTATACGAGTTTCCCGTTATTTATTGTTTTTTATTTTTGATCGCTGAGCAAATCGATTGTATAATTCGATCTGTTAACGAACAACTAGAAGAGGTAGAGCAAAGCAAAGTAGGGCAGAGACTCAAAAGTAAATGTGAACATCATTTATTTGACAAATGGTCAGCAGCTTATGTTACGGTCCAAAAAATATCTAAACTATGCAATGTTATTTTCGGATTCCAGGTAATATTTACTTATTTTCGATAAACTTGGAATGGTGACATAAATTTATTCAAATCTTTTTCAAACAAATTAACCTGTTTGTTTTTTCAGATTACATTACAAATTGCCACAATAGTATTCTTCTACATTTTACTGTTGTGCTCAACGATTGCGCTGAGTGTTGAGGTAAGGTCCAATCCCAAGTTTTTTGTTAGCTTTTCGTAATCATGGTGACGCGAGCATGATGTACCACCAAAATACGCTTGATTTTATAGCTTAAAAAACGGATGACTTGTTTCAGGGTAATTGGACAGTGGAGGCCCAGTTCACGACCTATATTTTTATGGCAGAGTTTATCATTGCGCTCTTCATTGTGGCGAAAGCTGCACAGAGGGCGCATAATACTGTAGAAGCGCTACGGCGAAGAATAGTCATGCTTCTTATTCACTCAATAGGATGTATGTATCATTTGTTTATATTTTGCTATCAATGGTGCTGGTAACGAGTAAAAAAACACTTTACAGTCATATAATAATTATATTCCTGACTCCCTACGATCCTAGTCCACACTAGGATCGTAGAGATCTATCAAAAACGTCAAGTACCATTGTACGACAGCAACACCACGTTACCGAGGTCGTCATAAAGTGACAAGCCCCACAATTCATTTTCACAAATTATTTTATTTATTATTTAATAGAACAAAGCGTTCACTTCAAAACTCTGAGCTCGCAAAATATTACTTATCCATACGTAGAAGAATCGTCATCGTTAGCATTATGAGTGAAATATTGTAAAGTGCCTCTTAAGCGCATCGCGGGTTTCAAGATGTTTGGTGCCTCTATACAGTGGTTGCGTTAGCGTTATTTATTCTAGTAACATTAGTAAATGAAATGAAATGAAATGAAAATACTTTATTGTACACCTTACAAATTTAAAAATATAAAATAAAACAGAAACTAAAACTAAAGACCATAAATGTACAATGGGCGGTCTTATCGCTAAAAAAGCGATTTCTTCCAGACAACCTTTGGATAGAGGAATATTGGTCGGGGTGGACTTAAAAACATAAATAATGGAAACACTATAAACTATAAACAAACAGCATACATACAAATATATAATATATAAAGATATCTACATATATATTTATTTATAGATAGTATAAAATACATAAATGCAACCAAGACAAATGAACGACCTATGACAACTCTTCATTTAAATAGAAGTTTTTAACCCTAGTTTTAAAAGCAGCTAGTGAGGGGGATTTTCTTATGGAAAGCGGTAACTAAAACCGAAACTAAACTTTTGCGTTTACGTTTCTATTGTGTCTGTTACTAGATCAGCCCTTTCAGACGCGAGCTTACAATAACATTGGTCTATTCCAGGTGAAATACAATACAAAGCGACGCGTGACCTGCTGCGTTTAGTGTGCGCTTACCCGATACAGATGAAGGCTTTTGGCTCAATCACGGTAGACATGACGCTGCTACCGGCTTTCGTCGCTTTCTGCACTGCCTATACTATTACCGTGCTGCAGTTCGGTAATATTATTTAGATATTGCTTAATTAAACGAAACTCTGTAATAAATCTTACTACAAAATATCCGACTATTTAGATGATAAAAAAGCTTGGGATTGAATATGCTCCAACTCGATTATTAATAAAGATGTAAAACTTACTTAAAATAAATTAACATACGAATTCAAGTAGATTTAGATCTAAATTTTGTTAAATGCAATTTATTTATTTTTTCTTTCACATTTGTCTAAGCTCTTATTTATTAGGGATCATTATTATTTTTCTTTTGAGCCTCTCCTAGTTCGATCGGCACCACACTGGCTCTAAATTCAATTTTGTACAAAAACAATTATAAAAAAAAAACAAAAATCAAGGTTCTTCGAAAAAAATGATAGGCCCCAAGCCAAGTAATATTTTACAGTACAACTATTTTTTGGGAATTTTTTAATATGGCTAGACCTATTCGTACCTAATTTATGAGAACTTTATCTTTCCTACTAATATCATAAATGCGAAAAGTGAGGATGTTTGGATATTTGGGTTTCATTCCCACCGTAACGGCTTAACCAATTGCGGTAAAACTAAGAATAGATATGTAGAGTACTCTACCTAGAGTAGCACGACTACTTTATATCTAAGTAGGTACCACGCGGACGCAAGTTAGTGATAAGTTTTAAACCTAAAAACAAATAAATGTTTAAAATATGAGGCGTTGTGAGTTTAGGAAGTACCTAATTACTAATTTAATTACACTCTTCAACTCAACATGTAACAAAAAATATTTTATACAGGCGCATTTTCCTCAATAGACTATTACAAAATGAGATACTTGTGACGGTCTCGCAAAAGAAAAACTGTAAATAGTAGCCGAGCGGGCGGCGATAAAATGAAAATGAGGGGAGGGGGCTCGTTAGCCAGCAGTCTTCTCACTGCTCCACACCAATTGTCGCAAGCTCAATATTAACAATTAACTATTAACAAAACCAACCTTATCGACCTCATATTACAGTTTAAAATACCCCAGCACTGCGTCCGCATTTAAAAATGCCGTCGGAACAAAGAACGCATAAAACTCTGCAATACAAAGGATTTTCAGAAATGTAACAGACGTAATGTCTAATTAGATGATTCGTTCCTCGCTTTCGAGAGTGGTTCTTAAAGCCTCACCAGTATGATGAAAATACTGAACTGAGTTATAAAATATTCCAGCTTCATCAAAAGGACCTTAGGTATACTCAGAGTACTATGTATTATTTTAATAATTATAAACTATTAACCTAGATTTTTACTAATAAAGGTACCTGCTCATTTAATAAACAATAAATAACACCCAACAGTCACATACATAGTCCTGAACCCACACTAGGATTCCTTGTGTCGTGGGTATCAGAAACTACGAGTACCATGATACTGAAACACCCAGACCAGGAACAAACATTTGCAGATCATGCAAAAATTTGCCCCGCAGTGGGAATCAAACCCGCACCTCTGCGTCTCAGACAGGTACTCGCACGCTACCCCACCGAGGTCGTCATACAATAGCTATGTATATTACGCCACACATCTGAAACTATCGGCGTATCTCATCCTTTACAGAAAGCGCAATTTAATCTCGCGAGTTCCCTATCTGTATGCCATCTGTGTATGAGCCAGTATGAATGGGGTGTACAAACAAACGCTATACTGTCCTATCTCTAGTCAGGTGTCGTATTCACGCACACGGGTCGCTAAGCATGGCTGAGCGCAGAACTGCAAAGAATAGGCTGGATACGGCACTTCGTGAACGAATACTTGTTTTTCACTACCTTCCTGTCATGTCACTGGTTCTTTCTTGGTTATCCTGCACAAGAGGATGCAATATAAAGAGGCTCTGAATAGGGCCAATGACCGGTGGTAGAAGAATCAGTGCCGGTAAAAGGATCAAAGTGCACCTTGCGCTCCTTTCAGATCATCAGAATCAATAAAGGCCGACACGCACGTACGGCGCGAAACGGATTTAGTTTTTCTTTGTATGCGGGCCAGTGAACGCGTGCCCTAGTCTATCTTGAATAAATTAAGAGAAAAACCTGCCGCCCTTGCTTTATGATGGTTTCTTTATATCATTATATCTAATGCATATAACAGCCCATGTTAATTTTCCAGTGCAATAAAACCAAAGAAAAATATGTACACGGATTCATATTTTTTTGTAGTCTAAGAATCACACATAGATACACGCGGCGCCGGCCGCTGAAAGAGCTCTCTCGGGGCAAACGTCGGACCTTTAATGGTAACTGCTCGCTCCGTGTTTGAAATTATGAACGGAAGAAATGGAAATAGCGAACAGAATGCACTGATTTTAAGTCTACATACGTAGCATTACGTAGGTAGACCAAGCGCAACTCCCATTATTGACCGTCCTCTATTTACTGGCCGCTCTGTCTATTATTTCTGGTATTTTTAGTGAGGTCACATAATATGTAGCTTTTTTTATATTATACGGAGGCAAACAGGCTTACGGCCCTCCTGATGGTAAGTGGTTACCGTCGCCTATTGACATCAGCAATTCCTGGAGCATTGCTAATGCGTTGCCTACCGAACCCCTCCCCCCCTCAAGAGCTTAAATTAAAGGGGATGCCAAGACAATAATTATTGAAAATGCTACATTTCAATTGTTGCTCCGTCCGCCCCCCCTCCCCCTGCCTACAACTAGTAGTTTGGACAAAAATGGTCGCTCCTATCATTGGCTCCCCCTTTCAAGGACTGTTTCAACAACTGCCATTAAAATTGTGCGGCAGACCATTTTTGAAATGAAATAAAAATGAAATATTCCGAACATATTCACATGGTCAACTGATCCCAAACTAGGCATAGCCTGTACTATGGGTACCAGAGACTGATATATATAATAGCGCAGATGGCAGAGTTATCAACCAACCGAGCTATGAAGCCAGTCAATTTTTGTTTAAAACGTTTAGTTAACGTTCTTGTTTTACCAGTTTTATAACGTTGCTGTAAGTATTATATTTCTAAATCATTTCTATTTTCTTCCTACCTATTATTGAAAGTAGAACATTACTGTTTGTCAGAAAATAAAGGAAAAGTATCCCTGATGAAAAATAGTTTCCAAGAACGCGACGTTCTTTTAGATCTATTAATTTACTGTCAAAGGAAATGTAGGTCATACCACTGTTCCATTTCATGGACCATAGACTTAACGTTCCCAGGCATGAAGGATCAAAAGTGGTTTTACTCGCTTCCACCTAATAATAATGCGACGAGAACCTAAAGGCTTACAGAAAATGTAGTTCAGTTTAGAAATGAAGTTTTGTTACCTTTCTTGTTGCTTTTTTGGACTAACTTGATACTTTTTTATGTATTAAAAAAAAAGAAATAAAGTACACATAAGTTGCATTTAAATATTACTTGTATATTTCGAGGTATTTTGTAGAAGTTTGTAGCGCTACGTGCTACGTTCCTACAAAATGCATTTTTTAAATTTGAACGTCATTATTATTTATTCTGTGTCATAACTTAGGCACTCCAACGTGGATACTATTATTTATTCTGTGCTTCAACTGAGAATTTCATTATTCCCTACGAGGGAAAATTTCATTAATTGACAATGAATGAAGTCAACATTTTGTTAGTCCATTTTTCCGTCCGGTTCAGCCGTCAATACAAATTAGGTTATCTGCTATGGCCGTGTGAACGAGTTATGCAAATCAAGTTATCTGTTTTCCAGCGGCCAGATAATTCAGTTCTTTGCTTGGCTCTTGGCTGCACGAAATTGTCCTGTTTTGCATTTTGATGGATATCATCAGTGGTTGGATGATGCGTAGTGTGTTGACTCGTGTTTAGACTTTTGGGAAAACGTCTGGGACTCAACCATGACTCGGTAGAGATGCAGTTTCAAAGATTTTTTTCTCGAAACTCGGAAACAAAATTAGATAAATATACGTTATACTCATCATCATCATTCCAGCGTAGGACATCCACTGCTAATCAAAGGCACACAGATTTCAAGAGTGACTTCCTATCATGTGGTGTAACTTACCTACCTATACTCTCTATGCTGGGTATGCGGGTTGGCGAGTGCAGTTAGAATAGAGGACACTGCTGCCCATCCCCTAGCTTTTCTTCCTTTAGTCACCTTTTACGACATCTGGGGTAGGTAGATAAGGAGGGGCCTATTTTTCAGCCGGGGCCACCACGACCACGATAAACTCGTTATTCATAAATTGTAATAATATTTTAATTTACCAGTTACACTATCAAAAATAGCCCTGATTTAGCGTGTAACGAGTGCGCCACATCACAACCATAAAACTGGCCGTAAAGCCTTCGACCGGGGCGGGCGGCGGCCATTATGCTCACAGATGTTATCACGACATAAATTCCGAAATTAAAACCTATAAAATATCGTGCCAAACATGATTTATCTCGCTCGACAAATTATTTCTCGCTTCGATATTGGATATCGTAAAGAGGATTGCTGTTTTTATAGTAGAAACAGGTGATTGGGGATTTATTAATATCGGCGATTGGAGTGATACCAAAAGCGAGCTTAGTTCAGGGATTTCTGAGTGCGGTAACCCTTGCAGTGAGCATCGGTCATGATGGTCATTCTACGTAGATAGGACGCATAGGTATGTATTTGCAGGAGCTATATCATCATTTCAGCCGTACGACGTTCACTGCTGAACATGGCCTCCCCCACAGACAGAGCAAATTCCTTATCATGTGGGCGGGTTTTGCCCATACTCACCACGCTGGGCATGCGGGTTGACGAGCGCAGTTAGAGCTATCGTTGTTAAAATGAGGGACGCTGCTGCCCATCCCCTAGCTTTTTTCCCTTAGACGCCTCTTACGACCTCCGCGGATAGAGATATGGAGGGGCCTATTTTTTAGCCGGGGCCACCACGGCCTATAGCTACATCAATCGGCTCTGAATGGGCGAAGAGCACTTTTCGCAAACAGTCATGAATTATGAGTTGATGACTCTGGATATACAGAAAAGCTGAACATAATGGATGTAGCTGAGCAAATGTTTGTAATATTTAGACCTATCACCATAATTTTGTATCATTGTTTACGAATATGTGTATTATACAAGGTGATTCATAATATGTATACTATCCCAAAAGGGGCTTATGTTACACTCAATTGGCAATAACGTTTGTTTTTAGGAAATTCATCATTTTTCATGGCAAAAACTCTATGCAAAAAGCAATTGTTTTGGGGTTCTTCTTCTTGTCGTGTCACTGGTTTTTTCTTGGTCATCCTGTCTTTGATCAGTGACCAGGTTGAGGTATGGTGGCCCTGAAAAGGGCCTATGACCGTCGATGAAAGAATCAGTGTAGTGAAATGATTAAAGTGCGCCTCTTAGAGGCTCCTTTCGTGCACATGTCACATGTCTTCGAATTTTTTAGGTTCTAGGACATGCCGGTTTCCTCACGATGTTTTCCTTCACAGTTTTGGGGTCAAATCAGTTCAAACACAATGGATCAGCTGTTTATGTAGCAATCTTGATACTGAACTTGTACGTTTAGTCATAAGTTTTAAAGATGATTAAAATACCAAAAACAGCTTATTTGAGAAATTTAATTATAATGTTTTTTTTCTAATTATTCTTTCTTTTTGTTGATAGAATAACTCCCTTTCGGGATCGTATTCATTCATGTTATGAATAACCTTGTATAATTCAAGGACACTTAAAAGTTAAAAAGAAAAGATAATACCTACTCAATTGAAAGCAAAATACAGTTTACTGCTAAAGGGGATTCCACTTCAGGGCTTCGTAAAAACTTGATGAGTCGTCCAAGACCGCATAGAATCCATTACTTAAACACGCGGTCGCATTGGGACTGCTAATTTCACTAAGTGAAAGCTTGCCGCGATGCAGTCTGATTCTAACCGATTTATTTAAAGGACGTTATCATCTTTAGAGACATAGCAGCATACAGCATATCCTTTCTACAGCATAGCCGTAGAAAGGAGTGCTTCTAACTTCATTAGGGCCGGTGCGTAATTTTTTGTTTGCAACGAAAAATATCTGAAGTGTTTTTAACAAAATGCCACTGAAACGCGGCTTCTCCCACACACCCCATCTTCACACAACAATGTATTTATTATGAAAATTCGCACCAATTTGAATAAATATGAGCGTAGCGAACTTAGCATAACATAGTTGGTAAAATTAAAAATTCATAGCTTTGTAATGATGTGAATTTAACGGGGTACCGTGATATTATTTGCATGGTAATACTATGCAATATTATACGTAGGTAGGCATATACCTACCTATATAATATTATATATGACTGGCCTCATAGCTCAGTTAGTAGTAACTCTGCCTTCTGCGCTAGAGGTCGCGGGTTCGATTCCCGCAGTGGACAAACATTTGTGACTAACACAGATGTTTGTTCCGTGTCTGGGTGTTAAATATGTATATCTATTACGTATATCAGTCTCTGGTACCCATAGTACAGGCTATTCCCAAACTACTCTGGTACTCATAGTAGTTTGGGATCAGTTGACCGTGTGAATATGTCCGGAATATTTATTTATTTATTTATATATAGCATTACTTCAACTCTGATAATTTGCTAAGTGGCAGTGGGCCGGCAATATAGCTCGCAGAACCGACAACCGTTGGGGAACAAAGGTTCTCGAGTGGCGACCACGAACCAGACGACGCAGTGTTGGAAGGCCCCCCACCCGATGGACCGACGACATTGTTAAGGTTGCGGGAAGTCGGTGGATGTAAAAGGCTCAAGACCGTTCGTCATGGAACTGTTTGGGGGAGGCCTATGTTCAGCAGTGGACTTCATCAGGCTGATGATGATGATGATGATGATATAGCATTATTACAATATTATATATTGCCTTGTATATTGCATTATACAAGGTGATCATTTATGAAAATAACTGTAATTGGATATACCTTTGTTATGCAATGTAACGCTAAGGGTGAAATAAATTAATATGAATATGATTCATAATGCGAATGCTATCCCGAAAAAGGCTTATTCTACACCCAATTGGCAGTTAAGATTGTTCTAAGAATTTTGGTATTTTGGGGTCAATTTTTTTTTTTATTAAATTAAATTCTTTAATCTTTAGCTGTTTTAGGAAGCAATCTTGATGTCGAACTTCTCGTACGTTTAATAATCCTACTAATATTATAAATGCGAAAGTTTGTAAGGATTTTCAGGTATTTGGATTATTGTTCAATCACGCCGTAACGGCTCAACAGATTTCGCTGAAACTTAGAATAGATAAAGTACTTTATAATAAAAATCAATAAAGATCTGGAAGAAAACTAAAGAAAATTTCTAACTTCCTGCTAAACCTTCCTGAATCATAGACAACCTAAAATGCTTCAAGCTACATTTTATTACTAGCCCGTTTTTGCGTGCCAAGTGGAATTGGCAGATATGAGCATTACGACGCTTATGTAAATGTTCTCTGCACTAGTTCCGTAAGAATATTATTCAAGTAAGCGGTTTGTACCTCCAGTTGAAGCTTGCAATCACGCGTGGTGTAGGTACATAAATATTTTAAATTATATGAATTGCTTGCTTTTCGTTTCATTGATTCTTTCCTGGTCATTCTGTATTAGGTCAGTGAGCAGGTTGGGGTATAGTGGCCCTGAAAAGGGTCTATGGCCGTGGAAGAACCTAAAGGTACCTAAATATTCGAAGACATGTGTACGAAAGGAGCCGCTAAAAAGCACACTTTAATCCTACACTGATTCTCTCACCATGGTTATAGGCCCTTTTCAGGAGCACCACACCTAAACCTGGTCACTGACCTAATGCAGGATGACCAAGAAAGAATCAGTGATAAGACAAGCAAGCTCAGAACAATAGCATCTTAGTGCTTGGGGAGGTCTAAGTGGATACCGGATAGTCAGATGCAGCCTTGGCTGCTGTTAACAAAATCATTTAAAAAAACTGAGTACATCATCATCATCATCATCAGCCCACATTAATCCACTGCTGGACATAGGCCTCCCCCAATACACGCCACTGAGCCCGGTGTTCGGCCCTTGTCATCCACTTACTGTCCACCGCCTTTCGTAGGTCATCGCTCCACCTAGCCGGGGGGCGCCCCACACTACGTTTGCCTAGACGTGGTCTCCACTCAAGAACTCGTTTACCCCAACGGTTGTCGGTTCTTCGGCATATATGGCCAGCCCACTGCCACTTCAGCTTGCCAATTCTCTGGGCTATGTCGATGACTTCGGTTCTCTGTCGGATAATCTCGTTAAAAAAACTGAGTACACATGTAAGCAAAAGTACGATTTTTCGCAGTGGATCGCGCTGCGAATGCATTTAGGTAAAGATTCTAACGATGCGATGACTCGCATCAAGCTGTCAGCTATAGGTATAGGTCTATCTATACGTCTATAGGAGGGTTTACGAAGCGATCACGGGAGTAGGCTACGTAAGGCTTAGGTATTGATTGTTCCAATTGGTCTCAGATACCGAACTTGAAGCCGTACTGATAGAGCTGTAATTTCAGTCCAATTTATGTATAAGAATTCATATAAACGTTGAAACTTGAAACTCTAACGACATCCACGGGTAATAATGGAGGTAGTGTTCTTCAACCGGGGCCACCACTTACACACACTAACATAACTATCCCGAATCGCTATCTATACGAAAGCAAAATGTAAAGCTTAGCAAATTACTTCATCAAGGCACGTGAATGTAAACTCATCTCAGCTTGGACCGAATTCGCAAGTAGATTAGCAACTTAGTGCCGCGATTCCGAAACTGCCGGCCAACTCCTCTCTCCGTTGGATATTGTGGCTTCAAACAATTTCACTTTGAGCATATCCACTATTCTGTTAGACGACAACTGGATTACTCCGTATAACTCATGTGTAATTTGCAGGTATTATTCAGGTGTTAAGTTTTGAATATCATAGGTAATCTTTGTATCAGTGTTGTTAGACGAACCTAAACATTAGGTACCCGCAGTCTTCTAGCACTGATCTTTATTGCGATCAAAATAAAATGTTTTTAGTAAGTTTCAATTTGCAAGAAAAAGTACACATTATGATTATTATCATCAGCCTGTAGAAGTGCACTGCTGGACGGCCTTCCCCAAAGAGTTCCACCATCGGTCCATCGGGTGGGAAATACTGCGTCGCTCGGTTCGTGGTCGCCATTCGAGAACTTATACTCCCCAACGACTGTCGGTTCAGCGAGCTATATGGCCTGCCCACTGCCAGTTCAACTTGCTAATTCTGCGAGGGATATTTTTTATCCAAACCATTGCAAGAACTAAAGCTACATAGGCGTTGAGATAAAAAAAAAAAAACTAAATTTTTTTACTACATCAAAAAAAATCACATTGGCTCATAATAGTAGATTATGCAACAAGGGCTTAATTTAGTGTATTATGTCAAGGGCGCTATATTGAACCCCGAGAATGAGGGTTTTTATGGTTAACTCCCGAGCGGAGCGAGGGCGTTAAGGCAAGAATCCTGAGTTCGAGGGGTTCAAGATCGCCCAAGACAAATACACATTTAAGCCCGCGATGCATACTCTACTTTTTATACTTTCTGCGAGGCAAAAAGTTAAATATAAAACAATGACTGTTAAGTAGAAAGAAATGATTTTTCTGGAAGTAAGTTTCCAACCAGAGGCTTCAGATTGTATGCATTCTGGAGTCGAATCAAAATCACTGTCGTCGTCACTTGACATTTTTTAGAAGTTTATTTGAATCGAAACTGAATTTCGGTGTAGATAACAGCACAGCAGTTTGAGCGCTTGGCGCCTTTTTTTCTTTTTTTGTAGTCTATTCTGTAGGGGTCAGTTCGACATTCGAATAAATCCTTATTCGTGCGCGGGTGAAAATGAATTTCGTAAAAAGTTTTCATGTTTTTCTTTTTTTTAATTTGTAGGCAGTGCAAAGAAAATGATAACATACAGCCTAATAAGAATAAAATCTCATTGCACCCAAACATTTTTGAAACCAACCTCGATCAAGCACGACTACATGGGTTGCATTCCAAATTCAAATCACATTATGTCCCATGGGAAATAATGAAATTCAGTACAACATTATGACCCGGCTAGACCGTAGAGCTGTAATGACTTACTTTAGGAAAGGTTTTCATGACACATAATATGCCATTGACGAGCAGGTAGTATAAAAAATATATATCGGTCCTAAAGTTTTACATTGAACTTCAGAAATTGTCTTATTGCTGTTTAAATGGCTATGTTAGCGCTATGTTACACCAATTTGAACCATACATCTTTGAGACTGTCAACTAACGTCACCGCCTACACATAATCGCAGTTGATGGAACGGGGCTTGGTCTCTAAAACGGCTTCTACACAAACTGCTACAAACAAGACTTACCCGAATAGTTCCGAAGTTGCATGATCCGGACTAATTAGATTACATTGAGTCGACTCGCTGCATACTCCCTCTCCCGCCGGGAATCAGCGTGAGGACTGTGAGGGAAAACTTTCGCCGGGAGGGACGACCGCTCAGTCAACTTCGTCCAATGTTGAAGTTGGCGACAATCGCTACATTAGGACGAGTAGCTTATAAGGATCTACAGCCATTCATTAGATCTACTTCTATCAGGAGTGTCAATTCAATTCAATTCATTTATTGACCATTTCGTTATAACATGGGCATGTCAGGTTTACAGTAATTACAGTTCTTTACAAGTAACGTTCATATAATTTTACAAAGATTTTAGATTTCAATAGGTAATTTATAGTTTCTACTCCACATGCAAATCAGAAAATGAAACATTTAAATATTCCGCGACATGGTAAAATGGATGATTTTCAAAAAAATATTTAAAATATCAACAAAAAATAGCAACCGGTTTCTCAGTACCTGCCTAAATTCTGTGTTTATACAAGGCACTTTGTAACTAGTTATTTTATCAAAAAGAATACTAGCGAAAAAAAACAATATTTGAATACATAAATTAATTTTAAGCAATTTTTATCTTGTTACCACCGTGTAAGTATACAAAGTAGGCAAATACGAAGTTAGTGGACTATATATTTTTCCCACTGAGAGTCATGCTTAAATAATAACAAAAAAACTGACACTATATTTATAGCAATCATTGCAGTCTTATAACAGTGTAGCAGTAAGTATGAGGCGAGAGAAAAAATCCAATGACTAACCCTTAAAAAATAATGGACTAACCCGTGCGTTCTTTGGCAAGCAAGAACGCAATCCGTGCAGAAAAAAGAAAAGATAAAATCGTCGCCAGGTGCAAATTTTCCACTACTGCTTTTATCTGCAAGCTATTATTACCTTTCTCAACGGACGTTAGCGTCGTTATGCGGGCTCCTGTCGTTATTAAGAAACCTTGCTTAGTTCAGCACCCAGGCAAATACATCAAGCTGTGTTCAAACGGCGTGCGATATAAAATCTAAAATATATCTACAATTATTTAAAAATGATCCTCATCATCATCAGCCTTATGAAGTCCATTGCTGAACATAGGCCTCCCCAAAAGAGTGCCATGACGAACGGTTTTGAGCAACCTTCACGCAAATATAATAATAAAATATTTCCCCAAAAAAGGTACAGGTTATCACGTGCCGAGTCATTTAGGTTACGAACATGTTTCAGACACGTTTTCCCCGAGCGTGTTTGTATCAAGTTGAGCTTATTTTCTTCCACATCTTACCCGATATATCTTGAGTTATTTTATCTTAAATAGAAAGTATGTTAGGAACCTATACTAGACAGATGAGAATAAACCATTTTATTCTCTAGAATCTAGACTTGAAAATAATGATCTCAGAATCTCGGGAATCATCAAATGAATTAAATTTATGAATTTTCGATTAAAATTTTGTCCATCAAAACAAACATCTTATCTTTTCTTATCTTGATTAACGTTAAAATATTCAATCAGACCTTCCTTTTGGCAATGGAAATCGGAAAGACGTTTCAATCATCGCTTAACAAGAAATATCCTCCAAAGTTCCAAACTCAGGTGATTTTTCATCGTCAGCTCGGCCACCTTATTTCAATCACGACCTTATTTAATTCCGCCCCTGTGAGTTTTATCGAAGATGGGAACGTAAATACAGCATTAAGTCCCGAAATCCCTTATCATGTTCAATTTAATACTTACCGCTCGACGAGACTTTTGATATCGTTTCTTTTTGATGCATTTCAACATCTAAAAGTAATAAATAAGGCAACCGCGACTTCCGAAGTTTTCTTTTTATCCAACACAATTCTGTCAATCTAATTTCACAGCTGAGAAACGTAATGACCAACGATTCCTATGAGCCACTTGAATGAACGTTGATTTAATTTCACCAGAGAGCAGACCGTCGCAGGGGCTTGATAGAATGCTCAACTAAATAACGCGGACATCTACACCCCTCCTCCCCCCCCTCCAGCCCAGCGCGTCGCCCGCGTTGTCGCCGCTCCCAGATTAATCTTCCACATGCCTCAACGTCATCTACCGTTGCAAATGATGCAAAAAATAATGATAAACATAAGCGTAGAGCTCTGCAGCATGAATAACTTGTTCCTATTACTTCAGTTTCTTTGTTTGTTTGAATAGCGTGGATAATTTGACTCGTGTATCGTGCAAACATTCACAAGTATCGAATGAACAGCGTCAGTTATTTGCTCGGTAGAATTAAGCGGGCTCGATTTACCTCGCGGGTCGACATGCGCGCCGATTTGAATCTACGCCAGACCAATATTCAGCGGAGCGACAAATCAGCACTTCGATATTGCCTCCATTTGGGTACCACCTCAGTATATGGAAAATCAGATTTTTCATTGCCACCACCAAACGACACACGCGGCCCTCTCACCGCCACAAAATGTTTTAATATTTACACAGCCTACTGCTATAAATCATATTTTAACTTGGGTGTTCAATTAAACGAACAATTTTAACTTTATAATGGGCCATTCAAGGTCTTATCGCCTTTGGAAAATGGCAAGTTAGTAACATTGTAAATTAAAGTTCATGCAGAGTAATTTTCGATTATTTTTTTGTAAAATACGCTATAAATTTTGCGAATTATTCACTCTAGATTTCATTCCAAGTTATAGGCATCTTTTTTTCTATTATAGGAAGATTTTTGTGATTTCAGTAACATAGATAAAATTCTTATTGGATCTCAAACCAAAGTACCTATAGCAATAAATGTAACATTTGGTTAGGCAGTGTATCTACAACGAGCTTCGTGACTTTTATTAGTTTGTAAGCTTAACTAGTTCCGCCCTTCTTCTGTTTTGTCGTGATTACGTGCGAGTCGCATTTCTTATGCCTGTGCCACCACGCCAACCCACGCAATTTTAGCCCTTTTTGGACATTACCTTTTCGATGAGATATTTCAAAAAATAAGATCGCTTTATTTGGACACCGTGGATGGAAAAGAATGCTATAGGTAATATTGAGTTTATTAATAAACCACATGTCCGTCTTTGGTATATTTATGCCAAAAGCGTAACGAGTAGAGTGACTTAGTTGCCAGGCTTCACATCACCATGGTAACTAGATACATTTCACTTTACGATACGCTTTTAGCGTAACAATCTCAGACTTGCTATAGCTGTCACCCATCAATTTGTTGACCGCATTGGAGTTTGCGTAGCTTGGGTTATTACATGTGATATCCTTATCATAATAGTATAAATATGTGGATACTTTGACCTTAGTAAACATTGATTTCTTACATTTTCATCATCATCATCATGCCAGCCAGAAGTAGTCTACTGCTGGCCCAAGCTCTATCTTGTCACTCTTTGGGGTAGGCCCCAAAGAGTGACAAGATAGAGCTTGGGCCTTTCACCGTCTTCCCGCAACCTTTATAATATCGTCGGTCCATCGGTTGGGGGTCGCTCCTTCCTGCACTGCCTTATCGTCCGGTTTCAACATTTGAAAACCTTTATCCCCCAATAAGTAGTTGTCAATTCTGCGAGCTATATGGCCTGCCCACTACCACTTCGTTTTGAGAGCTTATAACGAGATTGTGTCTCTGAAATAAAATGTTCTACGTAAAAGCCTTTTGGAGGTAGGTACGTAAATTCTATCAGTACAATCTTATCGAAACACAAAGGCAGGATTATCTCTCACAGGTACTTCCAGCTTATGTTATAAGATCGTTATTACACATTCTCTGTGTCTGAGATGATATTGCTGCGACAAGCATCCGCACGCCAACATCACCAATTACCACATACCTTTTGTAATAATTGAGCCGCGTTTGCCTAGTGGAAGGTACCTCTACTTTCGATCCTTAAGCGGTGTGTTCGAATCCCAGTCGTTCACCAATTGACTGAATTCAGTTCCACACGTTTGACATGTGCTTACTCTTTGCTCTTTCCTGAGGATAAGGCCTGAGGCAATGGTGCTGGTTCTGATCAAGTCACTAACAACATGTCCTAGGCACCACAGCGTTTCGTGAGTTAGTCAAAGTTTCAGCCTTTTCAGTTTGAGGTATTGTGCTATGAAAGAGCCAGTGACCGACGGTGAAAGAAACAGTGTGGTAAAAGTATTAAAGTGCGCTGACATGCCGTTTATTAGATCCTCATACCAAGTTAATTTCGTAAAGCTTTATTAACGATTCGGCTTTGAAGAAATTAGGTAAAGATGTAGGTAGGTGTACCGTACCTACTGAATATCAGAATCCTAGTGAATAAGAACTTTAAGTATTTTTGTAGAGTAGTAGATACTCTTCTAGCTGTTTACAACCTTATTTATACGATGTTCCAACCTCCCAAATAGGTATCTGTATTTTACCAAAGACGAAAGATTGTATTGCAAATCAGGAGAGATAATGGGATCGGTAAAATAAAAGATCTAGAATTTAAGGTATAACTTTATAATTGCGCAAACAAAACTTCAGATCTATTCGCGATCATTGTTTTTGCTTCAGGAAAGAACGGTAGGATATTTATCCATGAGTCTAGGCTGAGTGTCAGTATGCTTACCTGTAATAAAAACAATACTTTAAAACAGTATACACTCTTTTCTAGATTTTCTAGCCCATATCCTTCACCAGATCTTCTCATACAGTAACGGACTGGCAGATGGCCTGTGGTAAGCAGTAACCTTCCCAATATAGCTGCAATCATCTAAGATACGACCCACGTTGCATTACATTGCATTGTGACTCACCCTGAGACACGCGTTGTGAACTCTCAGAGCCTTTAATTTTTTTTTATACCACTGAGGTGGCAAACAAGCATACGACCCACCTGTTGGTAAGTGGTTACCGTACCCTTCAAACCAGAACACAGCATTGCAATTATTGCTGGTTGGCTACAAGTTTATAGGCGAGGCAGTATACTTTCCCAGCTCCCAATTAACTTTTGTAAATGTGATTATGAATAAGTAACATTACTTAAATTTTTTGGCTCTATGCTGCCCACGATACCGTTGTGGACTGCCGGTAGTGGCTCGCCTTCCGTTCCACAGGTTTTTTTAGTGGTGGTGGTTAGGCTTTTGACCACCATCTTACTTATGCAAGTGAGATATGGCCAGGTCGTGGGTTCGAATCCCTGTCGTGCATTGTGAATTTAGCATTCGGAAAATGTATGTTCGCTATTCTAGTGCTCTCAAGCGGTAAAGGAAAACATCGCGAGGAAACCGGCATGTCCTAGATCCTAAAATCGAAGACATGTGACATGTGTACGAAAGGAGCCTCTAAGAGGTGCACTTTAATCCTTTCACTAAAACGATTCTTTCACCGTCTGCAATAGGCCCTTTTCAGGGCCACCATACCTCAACCTGGTCACTGACCTAATCAAAAAGTCAAAGTCAAATGGCATTTATTTCAATAAAATCACTAGGATCACTTTGAAACGTCTTAGAAACTAGGTGAAGCTATGCCTGTTCCTCGCGACCAAGCCTAGAAGAATCAGGCAACAAACACGGCTTGGTGCCTATAATTTTTTTCGATGATCCTATTTCACCAAATGGAATTTAATGCTTTAGTGTGGTGCCGATCGAACTAGGTGAGGCTCAAAAGAAAAGTAATCTAATTATAATCCTTAATAAAAAAGAGCTTATAAAAATGTGAAAAAAAAAGAAGACAAATGTGAGCTTCAACAAATGATCTAAGGGCAGCACACGCTACACTTGATGAAATATGTACCTGATGCTTATATAAAATTAAATAATACTTAAAATATGATGCAAGCAAAAACTGTCAAGACACTGCAAAATGGCATTTTAGCTGTCGAGGGGCAGAGCGACTTCAGGCCATGCGGTTTTATCATTTATATAATCATTTAGTTTATAGTACGCTTTCTTAATAAGATTATTCTTTATGTACACTTTAAATCTTCTAATAGGAAGTTGCGTCACGTTTACCGGAAGTTTATTATAAAATCTTACCATATTCCCCATAAAAGACCCATTTACTTTTTGTAATCTAAATTTTGGAATGCACAATTTATTTTTTAATACAGGATGATCAAGAAAGAATCGGTGACGCGACAAGCAAGCAACCGTTTCGCTGTACCTAGTAACCTATTTCTAGTCTTACTTTGGTCTCAGCTCTATAGGAAAAGCAGTGCAGGATTCCTCGATTCAGTCCTTGCAGTATCCCGAATACATCGCCCGGGCCGAGCAACTCGTGAGTGGTCTCCGTGAGGTCCGCTCGCACTGAGACCACGGACACCGTGCCTGATGCTATCCAGTACATGCGCGCTTCACTGTCACCCGCCACCACTATGTAGTTACCTTTGACCAAAGTAATGGGTATGACATTTATTAAGTTACTTAGTAACTATGTCTATTTCGGTCAGACGATCAACTTTGACAAAGGGGTAAGCCGATGAATCCAAAACGGATGGGCACCGTTTGGAAACCATCGTCATGATATATTATATACTTCAAAGTCTACAATCAGTGATGTTGACAGTGATGATATATGGCATATTTCATTAAATAATAAAAATAAATAAATATTCCGGACATATTACACACGGTCAACTGATCCCAAACTAGGCATAGCCTGTACGATGGGTACCAGAGACTGATATAAATAATAGATATATATTTAACACCCAGACACAGAACAAACATCTGTGTTAGTCACAAATGTTTGTCCAGTGCGGGAATCGAACCCGCGCCCTCTAGCGCAGAAGGCAGAGTTACTACCAACTGAGCTATGAGGCCAGTCATTGAAAGAATACTATGCAAAAATCAAATTAGATTTGGAGTCAAATTAATTCAAACTCAATTATTCAGCTATTTTAATTAGCAACGTTGATGTCGAACTTCCCATACGATCAATAATTAGTTAAAACGATTATAAAAAACAGCTTATTTAAAAAAGTTCAAGAAAAAAATCTAAATAAATAAATGATATTATTTTATTAATATTCTTCCCTTTAGTTGATTGAATAAGCACCTTTCGGGATAATATACATAATTATGAATCTCCTTGTATAAATTAATTTGAGATTCGTTACCTTGAAAGTAGACCGTGTATTCCAAGACGGCAGTAACTTGCCGAAGAAACGGTTCGCCGGTGTCAGCGAATAGGTAACAGTTTCTAAGGTGCTGGCCGAACATCGCCGTCATCAGGTCACATCTCTTTACGTACGGAGTTTGTTCTAGTAATGCTGGCAACTGTTGGAAGCAAATAAAATATTATTCATAAATGTTATATCTATCCTCGTACAGGATTGCTAATGACGCTAACGTCTAATGCTACGTGCTACGCTCGTAGCTGATTAATTATATGAATTAATAATAAATAATTATTCCGGACATATCACCCTGGTCAACTGATCCCAAACTAGGCATAGCCTGTACTATGGGTACCAGAGACTAATATACATAATAGATATAAATTTAACACCGAGACACAGAACAAACATCTGTGTTCATCACACAAATGTTTGTCCAGTGCGGGAATCAACCCCACGACCTCTAGCGCAGAAGGCAGAGTTACTACCAAATGAGCTATGAGGCCTGCATGTATATGTATATAGCATACTAGCTTCGGCCCACGGCGTTGTTCGCGTGGTATCTACGAGGGTAAAAAGGAATCTGTGTGTTCCAGACTATAATCTATCACTGTGCTAGATTTCATCCAGATCCGTTCAGCCGTTCTGGCGTGATTGAAGAACAAACATCCATCCATCCATCTACATTTTCGCATTTATAATATTAGTAGGAAATGTGAAGGCTGCCAGCCGTCCCGCATTAGAAGGGACAGTTCCGTATTTGCTTCTGAATGTCCTACTTAATCCTACAATCATTGAAGATCAATGATTATTATACGCAGGTAATAAAGCTAAATATTCATACTATTAAGTGATAAGGCGTAATAATTGTTGAATAATGTTTTTTCTCTCGACTTCCATGCCGTAGGTAAGGCCTTGTTACATCTATTCATCGTGCATATGATCAACAAAAGTATTAAAAACGGGTATTTCCCTGAAAAAATGAAAGTAGCGAAAGTAGTACCGCTGCATAAAAAAGGCGAAAAGTCTCTCTGCAATAATTATCGACCGGTTTCAGTGCTTCCTAGTATAAGTAAAATTTTTGAAAAATATTTTGCTGAAGCTCTCATTAACTTTATTGATGATAATGAACTACTAAACTGTAGGCAATTTGGTTTTCAGAAAAAAAAATCTACTAGGCATGCCATTACGAGGCTTATGCAAGATGTTCTTTCGGGCTTGGAGAAATCCCAAAAAACATATGGGATTTTTTGTGATCTCTCCAAAGCTTTTGACTGTGTTTCGCATGAAATACTAATAAAAAAGTTAGAACACTACGGTGTGCGTAACAACGAACTAGAGATCATCAAATCGTATCTACATAATAGAGAACAGGTCACAGAATTAAACGGTTTTAGATCAACTAAAAGTAAAATTAAATTAGGTGTTCCACAAGGATCAATATTAGGGCCTTTATTATTTTTAATATATGTGAATGACGTGTCTGTAGTTTGTAAGGATATTAATATTGACATAATCTTATTCGCTGATGACACTAGTTTAATTGTTAAAGACAAGTGCTGTGTTAGTTTGAGTCATAAGCTGAAAGAAATTATACCAAACTTGAAAGAATGGTTTTCAGTCAATAACCTACTCTTAAATGTAGACAAAACTCATGTAGTTAAATTTAGCCTAGGAGTTAGTGATATTTTTTCTCCATCTCATTTGTATATAGGTGGTGTTCTGAAGGAACTTTCTTTGCCAAGAACTGACCATATGAAATTCTTAGGGATATGGCTGGACTCTAAACTAACATGGGCATTCCATATTGAAGAATTATCAAAAAAACTGAATTCAGCTACATATGCTATAAAAAAAATTAAAGAACTAGGGGGTTTAAAAGCAGCAAGAGATGTATATTTTGCATATTTCCATTCATTGATGAGCTATGGAGTGATGTTTTGGGGTACAGCAGCAGAATCAAGTAAAATATTTATATTTCAGAAACGCTCTATTCGATATATTTTAGGTTTAAAGTATAGAGACTCTTGTAGAGATAGGTTCAGAGAATTGAACATTATGACTATGGTTGGTGAATATATTCATCAAAATATTGTTTATATACGAGAAAATCTTATTAATATGACATCTAAATTTGAATCTCATGGATATAATACTAGAAATAAGGAAAATATTGTAGCTCCCAGTGTTAGACTGACTAAAACTTTAAATAGTTTTGTGTGTATGTCCATAAAATTGTATAATAGAATTCCTAATGACATTAGAAATAAACCTGACATAGAATTTTTCAATTATATAAAAAGACATTTGTTGCACAAAAGTTATTACAACATTGACGAGGCTCTGGCTGATAAATATATATTTTCTGGTGACTGTGTTTAGTAATTAATTAGTTAATAGGTTTAAATATGACATGTTTATTTCAATATGTTCATTCTTTATGAATTTTATTTATTTTTATTTCATTTTGCATTGCAATTGAACTATTTTGTTTTGACATATCTAAGTGCATGTAACATGTGTATAGAGGAAATAAATGATTATGATTATGATTATGATTATGATTATTCTAGATGATTTACAAAACGTTAGGTGGAACTATTACTCACTTACAGGATGCTGTAACACCTTGGACATGTGTAGATGGAGTTGGCTGGCCCAGCACGTAATAGCCTAGTCAGCCTAGTCAGCCTTAACCACAAGAAAGAAATGGTCAATACGTGCGGAGCTAGTTACCTCTTGATGTTTTTTTCTCACCGTTTTTAGCACGTGTTAATGTGCACATACATTTTTCGAATACAAAAATCTACTGGTGAAAATCTTGGTGAATTTTGGATCCGAAGGGTTCGAGATTCGAAAGTAGAGTTATCTCCTACTAGGCGTTGGCCTAGTAGGAGATAACTCGACTTTCGAATTACGACTATAGCCTTATAAACAAACCTGGCGGCCTCGCTCTGTCTGCCAAAGTTGTTGAACGTAAACCCATAGCTTTTTCAGTTGGTACCCTAAAAAACACATTTAGCGTCAACATTACGGAACTAGCAACAATTACTTGTTTGGTAACCTTTATGACATTGACATAAGATTCAAAATGCAATGATTTAGACAGATTCGAAACTCCATGAAATTTAAGAACTATACCTACAGGGTATATGCAATATTCTGGTGCATTAATGAGCTTGAAACACTGCAAACCTAAGTACCCAGCTTACACCTGTGTTAGAAACGCAAAACTATTTTAACGGAACATGCAAGTACCGCATATTCCCGTACATTTCCCTGCTCTTGCCAAAGGATATTATGAGTACCAACTACCAGGCAACTTCAACAAAGAGTTTACCCCTTCAATGGAAACTCAAGTTAGAAAACTGCAAAAGGGAGAGTAGAAAAAGGGCATAACACCATTATCTGCCCGTATCGATACGTCGAAGTGTTTGCAATTTTTCCTTTATAGGTAGGTACCTACTCGTACGCTTTATAAGCTTTTAAAGCGAATACAATGGAAGGATTAAGAACTTTGAAGTGAACAAGATAGATTTCATTGTACAAGTACCCGCGCGGTTTCACTCACGTAGAGTCATCATCATCATCATCAACAACCTGTAGAAGTCCACTGCTGGACATAGGCCTCCCTAAAGAGTTCCACAACGAACGGTCTTGAGCCCTTTCTATCCACCGACTTCCCGCAACCTTTACAATGTCATCGGTCCATCGGGTGGGGGGCCTTCCAACACTGCGTCGCCCGGTTCGTGGTCGCCATTCGAGAACCTTTACTCCCCAACGGTTATCGGTTCTGCGAGCTATATGGCCTGCCCACTGCCACTTCAACTTGCTAATTCTGAGAGCTATGTCGGTGACCTTCGTTCTTCAACGGATTTCCTCATTTCGGATCTTATCACGTAGTGAAACTCCAAGCATAGCTCTCTCTCACGTAGAGTCACAGTATAGAGAAAAGAGATAACTACGCGCCTTTAACTTGTGTTATTATAACTATAAACTTCAATATTTTTTTCATAACTATTAGGTAACATGGGTATTTAGAAATAGCTGAAAGCCATATCTCGTTAATTCTTATTAGAAATATGTTTGCAAAGTTTCAAACCAATAGTTGCATTAAAAATATACCCCTCTATCATGAGATTGATTTATAGAAACTTACTTGATAACCCCTGATTCCTCAGAAAATCAATAAGTTCCCCGGTATTTTTCTCATAGCAAGTGAGCGCATGTTTCGTGGAGTACGCCACTTGAATGGCTGTGGCTACCACCAAAGCAGCCAGCATCTTGCCACAGATCAGAATGATGGCCAGAATGACCATGGGCAGCACATCATCGATGACAAACTCGTCACCGCCCGTCATGGTCAGTTCGGAGACCACGACGTAGAATGATGTGGTGTAGTCCCATTTGCGCTGAGGTGTTACTCTGTAAAATAAATAGGCTCTCTTCTTTGATCCCCAAGAATGGTAGGCATCCTCCAAATCTCCGGGCGATCATATCCTTGAAGCTGCCTAAGAGGATAGTCAGAGATATGTCCGAACATTTGGTACATGCCCATATTTTTGCAGAAGTGAGTATTCCATATGTGACAGGTAGCAAGTCTATCGCCGCCTTAAGAATAACTTACTGGTTTCCTCACGATATTTTCCACTTAATTTTTTCGAATTGAAAAACTTGTTGGTGCCCGCCCGGGTATGAACCCATGATCTTCGGATCGAAAGTCGGAACCTCCAACTATACGATAGTACGAGACGAAAACGGCTGTAATATTTAAATGAGTTACGAGATACTTCTATTATGTAAGTAAAGGCAAAGAAAATTGAGTAGAAAATGTAAAGGTCAAGCAGGCAATACGGGTCGTGATTACCTCATCAAATTTTCATACATAGAAAATTTACGTACCTAAGGGTATCATAATTCTATATTGTGATTTGTATTGTGTGCCAAAGTTGGTAAATAAATGTCTATATCTGTCTCTACAAATTGGTAGGAAATAAAAATAGCATCAACACAATAATAAGAGCAAGTAAAAAGCAACTTGTTGCAATTTAACTTGTAGTCGGAAAACTTTTCAAGTCGTTTTCCCAGTTGCTAACGACCCGCAACTGCAACCAAAGTTTCAGAGCAACAGTTTTATAGATCGTACTATTTTGTGACGAATTCTCTGGTATCGGAAATGATTAGAATAAAGGTGGTCAAGCGCGAGGCTCGTGTTCTGAGGGTTCCGTACCTTAGCTTGGGGTCAAAAAATCGAGATCCTAAGATACAAAGTGACAAAATATTTTTTTGGTATCGCTCGCGCTTTATTTATGTTAAAAAAACAGCAAAAATAAAGGTTTTTCTCTACACAGGATTTAAAATGAATGATTTTTGGATTTATCGCTTTACCTACATTCACGCCAAATTTTAATATTGTAGGTCAATACCCTTTAGGTTTGCATGATCAGTCATTGGGGACTTTCTGTATGAAAATACGCTTTAAAGGGTCGTATCTTTTATTGCGTTTAGTCTAACTTAAAAAAGCTACAGAAGTTTCAGTATGAGGTCATAGATATTAATTTAAAAGGGCCTTGACAGACGGACAGACGAACAACAAAGTGATCGGGTTGGCAAATACGCTGCAAATGCGACGAACGCGTGCATTTTGTAATGCAATCTGTTCGTTACACGCGCACGAGCAGCTGTTACACCAACTGCGGACGAGCAGCGTAAGCGTCAGCGTTGCATTCCGCTTTACCTTATCGGAGTACGGAACCCTAAAAAAGTGCAGATATTTCCTATATAACGAATGGAGTGGAATCGAAACTCGCAGTGTAGAGCCGCTCGCGTTTCCGACACAATAAATCGTGGAGTGATTAATTTGCGAGTATTTTTATTGGAGCAGGGACATGCGAATTGCGAACTGAAAGTTCCAGCATTTTATTGTATATGTATAGTCGGTCAAAAGGGGTTTATTTTACACTCGGCTGAAATAACACTTCACGTTCACTTTTGTTATTCAAAAAACACTGCGCACTTTGTTTTGGTTTGAAATTATTTCAAAATTATTAATTCAGTTTTAGGGAGCGATCTTGATGTCATTCTCGTACGATTAATAATAAGTTTTTTTTTTTTTTTTATACAACAGTTGTGGCAAACAAGCTTACGGCCCACCTGATGGTAAGCGGTTACCGTAGCCTATGAGCGCTTGCAATACCAGAGGCATCACGCACGCGTTGCCGACCCCGAACCCCCTTCCCCCCTAAAGAGCTCTGGCAACCTTACTTACCACAGGAACACAACACTATTTGAAACAAATAATGTTATTTGGCTGCGATCTTCTGCAAGGCCTCCTGGGGAGGTACCTCCCCAGGCGGGCTGCTCCAATTCAGAACGAGAAAATCTCGCTGTGCCCTACCTCCTCCTAAATAAGTTCATAAGTTGGTACCAAGACAAAAACAGCTGGTTTGAAAAAGTACTGGAAAAAACTTACAGGAACTTGTTTTATTTATGAAGTAACAACGGCACAAAAGAAACTTGCGAATTTTTGGATTCCTAAGTTCAAAGTATTCTTAAACTCAAAACTAAAGCGCGAAATCAGAGGTGAACATTTTAAAATTTTCTAAATGTGCATTATTTGGGGTTTGATTTCAAATGGACAGTACCTCATTTTGTTATGGTCTAAACTGACTCCCACCTCTTTTCGTTTGATCTTCATGTCACTGAGGATCTTGCGTGATCACCTTAGGTGACGTCAGTAGCCAGATTAGGTATGATTCTCCAAAAAAGAGTGCATATTGTGTGTACCTTGAAGAACGTATTTCCATGTTGGAGGTGGCTAAGTGTGGAGGTAAGGTACTTACTCATCAATGAGATGCATCTTCAGTGTTCTGATAAAGCTGACAGGCGATGTCGCTATCAGGGTCAGCAGCCACAAACACGTGAACGTGTGAATAAGGAGAATCACCACGATTATCGTCATTACCAACTGGAAAATGATGCACAAATAACCAAACGTATCTTACTGCAAACCAGCAAAGTGTAAAACGAGCTTTATCACGTTTGTTTTAGATTCAAAATAGCGTGCATGATGAGGAAGCTCTCACATCGATCTTATAGCCCTCACTTCACCTGGTCCACCATATCTCAGTTTGGTCACATACCTCACGCCTAGGCCTATACCATCAACTTATAAGTTTCGTTCAACCGTCTCAAACGAAACGTAAAAGTTGTTATTAGTAGTATCGCTATTTTGAATCTAAACTAAACGAGATAAAGCTAACGCAGAATTATATTCACTAATATCATTTATGGTTCAAAATCGTATAAGCTAGAGCTGAAAGTTTTATTTAGCCTGGACTGACGTGACGATATACCTAGTACGATCAAAGTGATGTTGATGACTGCTTGTCAACCCTTTTCCCACAAAATTCATCATCATCATCATTTCAGCCGTTCGACGTCCACTGCTGAACATGACCTCCCCCACAGACAGAGCGAATTCCTTATCATGTGGGGGGAATTGCCCATACTCACCACGCTGGGCATGCGGGTTGGCGAGCGCAGTTAGAGCTATCGTTGTTAAAATGAAGGACGCTGCTGCCCATCCCCTAGCTTTTTTTCCCTTAGTCGCCTCTTACGACATACACGGATAGGTAGATATGGAGGGGCCTATTCTTCAGCCGGGGCACGGAAAAATTATTCAACTTATTCTTTATCTAAATCAAGCTTAAATTAACACAAACCTGTAAGAAGGTCAAATTGTTTGTAAGCTCCGCTGAAGTCTTGTGATAGAACTCAATCAGATACTTGACTCTGAACAGTTTGTTAGTGCGTAAATAATGCATCAATCTTACGGGACGCCTGAAAGAGGATAGTTCATTAGTAAAGTCACTTTAATTATAAGGCTTTGTTCGGTGGTACCTAGATAACCTATATGCTATTCTAGGTAAAGAACTCTATCTATTCCTAGTTTCATAGAAATCTGAGCAATTACGGCGTGATTTAAAAACAAACATTATCACAAACTTTTATTTATTTATTTATATCATAAAGTTATTTATACCACTTTTGGAAATTCGACATTTTTTATTGGAAAAATATCATACAAAAAATTTCGAGTCAAATCAATTATTCAGCTGTTTTAGGTACCTAGCAATCTCGATGTGGAACTTTTTGTGTGTTTAATTATTAGTTATAAACATGACACGAACACAAATAGGTAATAGATAATTTGAAAAATATCGGAAAAAACTGTGTTAAAAAAATCTTATACCTGCGCTAAGTCAACGGCCAACACTCACATACGGTATGTAAAAAAACTTACTTAATACAAAAGGCGAACAGTTCCAAGGGCACGTTGACCAGCAGATCTGTCCAAACCCACAACATATGCTTGAAGTAGCGTCTTCGGCACTTCGCGCCGTTAATAACGAATTCGCCATGTTTGTTTGTATAACCCTGAAGGAAATCAAAGGTTTATGTAATACTAGCTTCCGCCCGCGGCTTGCTCGCATGAAACCTACATAAGAAGTAGCCCATATGCTATTCCAAACCCTAATTTACCTCATTACCAAATTTCATCCAAATCCGTTCGGCCGTTTAGCCATGATTGAACCACAAACATCTAAACATCCAAACATCCTCACAAACTTTCGCATTTATAATATTATATAGTAGGATAGGACAGGTTTATATTAAGGATAAATCTCAATTTTTACTTAATAAAAAAATAATTAAAATCAACTTAAACGGAGAGCGAAAAATGTGTCTTAATCGACTTGCAAGATTTGTATGTACTTACTCGTAAGTAGCAGCTAAACAACCACTCAAGGGTAGCTACCTAATTAAACAAGCTTGTATTATGTTAAAGATTGGGAAAGAAATTGCAAAAAAATTACTATTATATTTCAAAAAATTACTACTATTGTATGGAATGTACGATCTAAGCTCTTTCATATACACATTATACACCCCATTAGGTGTATAAACAGTCTACTTCAAAAAAATGTATTTATCAGGTAACTTTCATCAAAAGTTAAAAATTAAAAAAAATATCTTTACGCTCCGACTTAAGACACAACACATAAAATTATTAGATATGTACGTTTTTTTTTATTGATGCAGAACATGTGTTATCAAAGGTTACTCACCTGATGCATAGCGAGATAAATCTTCGCGTAGAAGAAGATATCAAAGAACGCCGCCATCCAGAACACTAGGTAGCAATCGTTCAACGTCACGATCTCGTACATGGTGAGCACATAATTGCCAGTCGCCATTAAAGAGGTTACGTAGCCGAATGCCTGAAAATATTTATATTAAACAGTATGAGGGAAAGGTCACGAAAGTAGTAATTATAAATGCAAAAAGCAAAAATTTTACCCTAAAAATATATAGCTCTTGAAAATATAGAAGACTTTTTCCTCGCTTTTCTAAAGCAGCTATGTTTAGTCTAACCTTGTTATATCTAAACTAGCGTACGCCCGCGGCTTTGCTCGCGTTGTATCTTTATCAAAAGGGGCAGTTTTGAAAAACCCTAAAGTCCGTATTTCATTATTTGACTTTATGAGTATTTGTACCAAGTTTCAGATAAATCTCTCCATGCGTTAAGATTCTCCCATACAAACTTTGACACCTCATTACACCCTTTTATGGGCTAGTTTGAAAATCTAAAAAACAGTCTTTCTTTATTTTTATCATTCATTATTAGTTAGTTTCAAATCTGTAGGTTCAAGGAATACCATTTTTCATACAAACGTTTTAGCCCCTTTTCACCCTATATAGCTTTATAGCTTCAGCGGTTTGGGCTGTGCGTGGCTCGCACGTTAAGGCCTTGTTTTTTTATACAAGGTGATTCATAACATGTAATCCATCCCGAGAATTATTCTATCAACAAAAAGAAATAACTTAAGCGAAAAAAAACATCAATATTTTGCTAGCTAAAACAGCTGATTCATTATTATAATTTTTTTTTTTTTTAATTTCCATAAGTCGTAGAATAAACTTTATTGCCTATTGTATGTAGAATAAGCCCCTTTTGGGATAGCATAGGTACATATTATGAATCATCTTGTATATACAGATAGTAAAACTTAAATAAGATGGTCAAATGCGAGTAGGCCTAGACGGACAACCAAGTGTGGTTCCGTTTTTTTCCAAAAGATGTATGGAGCCCTAAATATTTTTGGTAAAATAAGCTGATTATTGAAGTGTTTTGCCTGTGTTCAGCACTGGACATCCTACGGTTGAAGTGTGATGTTTGTATGCATAAAGTATATTATCAGTTATTATGAAAATCACCACCATACCGACTTACAACGACCACATTCACATATTAAATACATTCTGACATGTCCAATATCGATATGCTGCTTTAATCACCGTCGGGCTTGTAGCCTACAAATGCATTAACATTTTAATCAGCGTATAATTATCCAAAACCACCATTAATCAACGGAGTACGCAATACGCTAAGTCACTATTGTTTAATCTGCGCTGTAATTTCAAGGGTATCAATTTACGCTACACCGTTGTCTACAACTAAGTATGATTTAAGAGCTCAGCTCTTGTCGGTGTAATTATGCAATTTCCTCCATTCCGATAAATAGTTTTCTGGAAGGGCTGCTGACCGGACATCAAAGGGCAGTACTCCGGCCTCTGAACTGCAGTGCAGAAAGCAAGGGGAAACTACTGCACAATAACTCCCAAAAAAGTAATCATGCAAGTAAAAGAGAAGACTGCCGTCATGCCGTATAGGTAAGTGAAGGAGCTCGCATTGGAAAGATCGGAATGGAGGAAATTACACCGTTGACTAGTTGGGTCAAAATACATAGCAACTATTCATGCACTACACCAAAAAAAAATAGGACATCTACGCATTAATAGAATACACGGTTTTTAATAGAATACAGTTTTTTTTTAATATTGAGGCATAAGTAAGCCGAAAAGGGCTTATTCTGCTCTACTTTTACTTTTACTGGCAAAGAGTGGTATGATCTACCTGCGTCTGTTTTCCCGTGAGAGTATAATACCGGAGTCTTCAAATCTAGAGTGAATAAGTTCTCTCTGGGAAAGCGTGCTACATCTTAGGCCACATCTCACTTGCAAAAGCGAGCGGAGCGCAAGCGGAGGTACGTCGTCTTTTGGAGCGTAACTACTCCGCGTTCGTAAATTGTTTTTTTACACGTTTTTTTTTTCCAAAAAATTCACCCTAAAGTCTAGTTCGCGAGTTGCAGTGGAAAGTTTAGTTAATAGTTGATTCGCTAGAATCGCGTATAAGTGTACAATATCAAAGCTTAGTCCACTAACTATGATCTACGATCTACGTTACTACGATCCCCCTGAATATCTGAAATCTCGTTTCCGATTCCGGTGTGATACGCATGACAAACCTCTTAGATCGTCTGACAACCTCCTCCTTGATACCCCTGAGCATAGCACTTGTTTTCGTGGCAACTCCTTCTCCGTTGTAGCAGTAAGACTTTGGAATAATCTTCCGTATAATATCAAAAAAGTTGACTCCAAAGATTCATTTAAACGATTAACTCGTGAACATTTTCTAAGAACATATAGCATCTACACTACATGTTAATAAAACACTTATTTTGTACTATCTGTTAATCTATTGCAGTGTATTATATTAAATATATATACATATTTAAATATAGTGTATGGTTATACATAGTATAGTTTTTAGTTAAGTAAAACAATCTGTCGCACGCCAACCTCCTGTTTCTACCCAATCAGGCTGGCTGGTAGATAATGCCTTGGCATTAAGCCCACCTTTTGTACATTGTTTTCTTTGTGTGCAATAAAGATTGAAATAATAATAATAATAATCCCCGATGCAGAAGTGCAAAATGGGGATCGTAGTACAGGGAGCGAGCAATGCCGATTTGCGGGTATTGAAGTTATCACTATCTCTATCTTCAGCTACGCCATTTTACCTGATACATCATCGAGCCGGGCCGAAGTAAATTAGAAGGACCCAGGCTTTGATTAGTCTGCGTGCTCGCCGCTGACTTGGCCTGGCTGACGTTTGATTGTGACTGGGAACTGCGGATCGGCGTTCGAGCTGCAACGTGGTAAACTTGATAACAGAGTGCCGAGAGGAATCAATCTTTGTCTATTGTTTCTTGTGTCGGGTTACTTGGAGGCGGTTCTCGGGTAGGCATGAGTTTACAGAAGCCCGTGTCCGTAATGTTCGTGAGTTCCTCACTTGACACCGGTGAGTGGTGAAAAGCGCATAAGCTTGCCGGTTTTTGTAGAGGCGCTTAACGTGACACCATACAAAACCGGTAAGCTATTCGCTTTTTATTACCCACCGGTGACAAGTGAGTAACTCACGAACATTGCGGAGTTGGGCCTCGGTTTCAGGTCAAACGCGCCGGAACGGTAGATCGAGCTCTCTACAAAGAATAGCATTTAGTTAGTCATCTTTAAATCAAGGTACCACGCGAGCAAAGCCGCGGGCACGAGCTAGTACTAAATTAAGGCAAGTGTTACATAATCTGTATTATGATAATGTTTTATATTTATCCAGTGCAGAGTGTCAACCTACACCTATTTTAACTACTCGAGTTGTTTTTCATACCCGGCGCTTCAGAACGACTCGTATCACTTCTAGAATCCATGGCTGAGTCCAATGATATCAAATCAACGTCAGAATTTTCTGAAACAAAGGACCCATTTCATTCTGGGCCTGGTCCATGTACACTACATAGAAACATTAGGAAAAAATAGGAGATTACAAGAAAAATACAATTTCATTAAGTTGAAAACAAATGCGATGGTACAAGTATAGTTCTTCTGGTAAGTTTTTTACTATGTGAACACTATTTGAAGGCCGCCATGTTGGTTTATAATTGGCGTTTGACATGACATTGACATATTTTTCATGTCATGTTGTTTGATTTGATGTTTTTGTTTTGTCAGATAAATGTAGGTTGTCAAAATGACATTTCACGCACGTCCATCTGCCATATTTTTGTAGCGCTGTGTGTTGCTCTCTTTGTCGAAGAAAATCTTAATGTACCTTAGAAAGAAGTCAATTTAAATAAAACAACCAATTAAATACGTTTACTTTATTGCTTAGCCATATTTTAGAGTAGTGTACACAGTGCAGGCCCAGGCTCCATATATTGATGAAACGTCTCTTTTTCAGTTTGAATAAGAGCGAGACTTTTACGTTCGAAGAGAAAGAGGCGCAAACGCATTTCAATCATTTTTATTACGTAAGTACGGTTACAGCTAACCAACCCTTGTTATACTATATTACTATATTAAACAAGGGTTGGTTATACTACTATCGTATTCATGTAGGTAGTTAGGTATACTACACATCCATCTCAACATTCTAGTTTCCGCAGCTTACCTATCTTTACCTACCTTAAACCCACCTACCTACCTGGTAGGTAATTTTAACATCTCTGAAGTCTGAACATTCTTAAAAATTATGAAAGTTGGCACCTACCCGAAGAGTTTTCTTCACCATCGTCCATAGTTATCGGTAAAATGTAGTTTCTAGACATTTCAAAAGCTTTATTCAAAGGTTCTTGTATCTTCGGATAATACTTGACGAGGCTGAAGAACGTCTGGCTCGGAATCATTAACAAATCTAGACTCCGGCTAGCGTACACCGTTACTTCCGAACAAGAAATTGTTTGCTGAAACAATTTCACCATTTTGTATAAAAACTTCACTGAGTAGCTGAATCTATTGATAAAGACTAACAAGTGGGCGGAATTTATTTATTTAGGATATCCAACAGTGATAACACAATACAATGTAAGTATCAATACAATGGACTTAAGTCTATGCGTACCACTAATTATAGGATACCACAGCATGCGTTTAAAATAATTGAGCTCAACTAAATAGATAAAAACTGGAATACAGGGTGCAAAAATTAAAAATAAAGCGACTTAAAACTTACAATCAAATAATAACAAAAAATAATAATTTTATAACTAAAAAATTAAGAAAGGATGCATAATAAAAAAGAAGGTACATAGGTACCTATTTCTGAGTTGGAAATAAAATATTTAAAAGACATTACGGACGGAAGAAGTAGACCCGATACCACAATACCACAACCGCGCAGAAAAGACCGATAACCAATTATGCCTATTAGTTTACCTATTAGTGACGTAGAACCTATTCACATACATACCTAAATGTGAAAAAAATAGCTATACAGGTGATTCATAACATGTATGCTATCCCGAAAGGTGCTTAGCAAAATGTGCTTAGCAGATGGTACATTTTTGGAACTAATAAAATATTGAAATGATGAGTGTTTAGAGGAACATTAATAACTTACTCCTGTGAAATTCCCGAACATACCGCCCGGCCCCATACAAGTTATCATTTCATTGTACGATGTAAGAACATCTACCTGAAAATTCAGACCAATGTAAATTAGGTATCTTCCTCTACCTATAATTTTATCTTCCTCTACCTATAATTTTATCTTCCTCTACCTATAAACTAATTTTAAAAAGGCCAGTTTTTATATTTGTATAAGGTAGTGTAGTCGCTTCACCGCCAGTCTATCCATCGGCGCTGACCCTATAATGTTCATCATCAGCATTTCAGCCGTAGAACGTCCACTGCTGAACATAGGCCTCCGCCATAGATTTCCAGCGCGACCGACCTTATACAGCAAGCACCCAAACAATCATTTCGGGGGATTTGTCCATACTCGCACGCCGGCCTTACGGGTTGGCGAGCGCAGATAGATAAAGTTATTATTGATAGGGAACGCTGCTGCCCATCCCCTAGCTTTTTTCCCTTAGTCACCTCTTACGATATCCACGGGTAGTAATCGCCGGCGCGCATGATGTTAAAACATTCCATTTTGTCTTCAATAAACTTACCTTTCCCCTATAAATAATATAAATACTGGATTGTACATCCCTGCACTGAATCACAGAGTCCCCTTTCAAAAAGTACATCTCCTTTAAATGCTGTGAGATGACCCTGATGAAGGATCTTTCCACTTTTCCGAAAAGCGGAACTTCACGAAGAGCTCGCTCGTACATGAAGACTAAGGTGTCTTCCATGAGGGCTGAGTTCAGGCGACGGCATATTTGCTGCAATGAATAGATTCTGAATTTAGTAAGTCAAGGGGTGGTTCTCTTAGACTCCATGGAACACGATTCAATAGGACTATTTTTACAAGGTTTACAAGGTTCAATCTGTATCGTAGAGTTGCAAACGAAAGACGGTCTTGTGCGCGAGAACTCGCGCCATGAGGGCTCCGTACACGGGGTCAGAAAATTACAAGTGTAGGAAGTGACAAACTTATATTTTGCGGTCACTCACGTAGTTCATTGTATTGTATTGACCGCAAATATTACATGGCCTCGTAATAATCCAATTTTAGGGGTAAAATTATCAAAATTCCTCCTTCCGGTTTCTGAGAAAAAGAGTCTTGCTTGACAGACAGACAGAGGGACAACAAAGTTATCCTATAAGGGTTCCGTTTTTACCAAATGAGGTACGGAACCCTAAAAAAACGTTGAGTTGAGAGCTTCCCGCACACTGAAGCACACACACACGTTTAGTTCAAAATTTCAAATCAAATCTTAGTTGTGTTTATTTCAATAAAATGACTAGGATCACTTTGAAACGTCTTAGAAACTAAGTGAACCTACGCCTTTTTTTTGTACAACTAAGTTGGCAAACAAGCATACGGCCCACCTGTTGGTAAGCGGTTACCGTAGTCTATGAGCGATTGCAATACCAGAGGCATCACGCACGCGTGGCCGACCACGAACCCCCCTCCCCCTAAAGAGCTCTGGCAACCTTACTCACCGCAGGAACACAACACTATTTGAAACAAATAATGTTATTTGTCTGCGAACTTTTTAAGGCGGAGGTATCTCCCCAGGTGGATTGCTCCAATTTAGAACGAGAAAATCTCGCTGTGCCCTACCTCCTCCAAAACGCCTGTTCCTCAGTTAGGTGGGTTACCCACGCACGGGACGTTGCTGATAGAAATCCCTATATCTTAGCAACCTCTTGGCCGATTTAACTTATATCCTTACCAGAAAATTTTGATAGTACAACTAACTAACTTATTGAAAATTCCATGCAGATCGGAATGAGACGATCCAAAGTAATGCTCTAACAAATATACATACCTACAACATAATACGCCGATTTGCCGAAGTTGTTTGAGATCTTCGCTTGATCAATAATGCGTATTGATGATACCTATGTTATTAACTTGAATTGACAGGTAGGTTCATCATCATCATCATCAACCTGATGAAGTCCACTGCTGAACATAGGCCTCCCCCAAAGAGTGCCATGACGAACGGTCTTGAGCCTTCTCCATCCACCGTCTTCCCGCAACCTTCACATGTCGTCGGTCCATCGGGTGGCCAACATTGCGTCGTCCGGTTCGTGGTCGCTATTCGAGAACTTTGATTCCCCAACGGTTGTCGGTTCTGCGAGCTATATGGCCGGCCCAGTGCCACTTTAAGTTGCTCATTCTGAAAGGTATGTCGGTACCCTTGCTTGGTTCTTCTAGGGATTTCCTCATTTAGGAAAGGTAGGTTATTACTACAAAATACATTATTTTATCATTATCAGGTATTTTTATTTCGGTTTAAGATCATTTATTTCTCAAAAGATTTAAATCTAAAATCACTTACTGAGAAACCTTATTATTATACTACACAAGTATTTACACATTAAAATACAGTGAGCGCTACAAAGTAAAATTTTCTAATTAATACGTTAGAAAACAATCAAATTATTACATAAAAAGTTACTAAAAATATGGCAAAAAAATAAAAGATGTGGGTACATTAAAAAAATAACATGCAAGTACGATGCACTCAAGGACAACAACTAAATCAGAACTTGTTCAACGCACGGGACCACTTGCACCGGTTTTTAAGCTAGTTTTAGGCTTTATATTTCAAGGCTAAATATTTCACACAAAGTACGCTTATAGCTAGACAATATAGTAGATATCTAGTACCTATCTAGGTATCACAAATAAGCATTAGGGTAAATAACGCAAGAGAAAACAAAGAGCTTGAAGTCTATTCGTCATATCGATATTGCTTCAACAAAGGTTCATCAAATATGGTAATATCTTCGTCTTCTTCCTTTATTACACTAACACCTTGCATCGTTTCTGCGTGATTTCTTTTGCCCACCTCCGCGTTACCCGTCTCTTTCATTACCTGCTCCTTATTCCGTTCTGGTTCATATTCTTGCTTTACTGTAACTTGTCCTGGCGTATTGTCTAGCGAAAGCGTTGTGCCTATCTCTTGTTTAATAGTGACTGGCACTGGGGTGGAGACTGGCATTGGCGTGATGTCCTCTTGCTTTACTGTAACTAGCATTGGTGTGGGCATAGAGACTGGCATTGACGTAGTGTACTCTTGCTTTACTGTAACTAGCATTGGTGCGGGCATATAGACTGGCATTGACGTAGTTTCCTCTTGCTTTAATTTAACTAGCATTGGTGCGGGCATAGGGACTGGCATTGATGTAGTGGCTTCTTTCCTTACTTTGACTAGCATTGACAATTTGTTTGACGTTGGAGTAGTGTTTTCTTGATCTTTTTTTTTCACTGTATAGAGCACTGACGTATCCTCAGCTGTAGTATCTGTTGGCTTAGTGCTTACTCTTATCAATTTCAATGGCACTAGCGCATTTTGCTTTAATATGATTGGTTTCGGTGTACGATTGTGTATATCATGCGTTGTCTTTGTTAATGCAACTGTGGCCGATTTCGATGTACTTTGTTCACCAGCATCACTACAGTCAGCCAACATATCAGATGGTGTAGTATAATTTGACATTGAGACAAACATTGCATCATATGGTGTACAGTTTATGTCCGAATTATGCGTTTTGTTCATCATTGCTTGGATAAATCTTAATTCTTTTGACCAATTGTTTTTGTTTTTTTGTGTCAGCCAATTTTGAATGATATCTTTATATAACCAAGATTTTTGTAATTTTCCCTGCTTTCCAGACCTGCACTGTATTCCATGGAGGGGACCAAGATCTGGCCACAGCTCACGCAGCATCTTGATAATACGATTGAGAAGATCTTTATCGAAAAAACTTTGAAGCATTTGTGGAGGGCCAAATATTGAAAAAATATCTATGAGATTATCCGCAATATCTTCGACCCAATCACTACTTGTAAGAGGTCTTAGTTGGATAAACTTTGTGTTGTATTCTTGATACACCAATATATAACCATGTGGGCCATCAGTTTGACTTTGCATATCAATTACATCAATCTGACAAGCTATATTCACAGGACTCCGTTTTTTGGAAATACACAAAGGTTGCTGTTTTTTTACACAAGTAGGACACAAGCTCAGATATATTTTGATCATCTCCCTAGTGATGTTTTTATATTTTGCATTGAGTTCTTTCGCCATACGTTGTCTCCCGCCATGTTTTGTTACAATGTGCACATCATGCAGTATCTGGAATATTTCTTCATCGTGGACGTAATATCGAACAGCTTTATCTGCATTCAAAGGTACAATCAGCTTGTCTAGCCCCGTGGCTAAGTCTTTGAGAACGTTGTATCTTTTCAAACGTTGATAATCTACCGGTTTCTTGTGTGTTACTTTAGCTAAAGATTCCTTTACTTTGTCTATCATCTTCACGTACGCTTGTTTTGTAAACATTTGACAGTTCTGTGCTTTTTCTGACATAAGCTTAAGAAGTTCACTGTTAAATTGGGAATGTAAAACAATGAAATCTATCGATGACTCCTCCATTATCAAAATAGTCCAGTCACTTTGCACAAAGACACTCAAAAAACACGCGTTCTTTCGAACCGTTCATTCGATACTGAGGGAGAAAGAAATGCATAATATAATACCGCGCAACGGAACCGACTGGAACAGACCGACCGACAATGAACGATCAACTCTCTATCTCGCTCACACTTGCGACCGCGGGGCGCTGATTCGCCAGCCGACGACAAGGGCGACTGTGTGACGTAATGTCTCGGTAGGCCGGGTCGTCGACTTCGACGAACAAAGATTATTATTACAATGCCCGGCTCTGCTATTCATAATAGCTAGACAACGTGATAAAGATTAAATATTTGACTGTAGGTACTTGGATAGCTATAGTAGGTACCATCTTTACTATTATACCTAGTGGGTTATTCTATATGTAAATAGCATCCTGGTAGAGTTTTGTATTCAATAAAATTAGTTTTCCAACATTTTATCTAGATCTACCAACAATCCCAGACACACTGCGCTGCCCTTGACCGTGGTGAAGTAGGTGCCTAGATAAGCTGGATAATTCCTAAAAAGTTGAATAAATCATGTTCTTGGACATTTCATGTTCAATTTTAAAATAAGTAGCTACATTGCAACAACTCTATTAAAGATTATACAAGGTGATTCATAACATATATACCATCCCGAAAGGGGGTTATTGTCTAAACAAAAAGAAATAATATTAGCGAAACAAAAACAACAATATTTTCATGGAATTTCCGATAGTCGTATAACAAACTTTATTGCCAATGGGTTGTAGAATAAGCCCTTTTCAGGATGGCATACATAATATTGAATCACCTAATTTAATTTTTATTGGTTGCCTGGTAGAGATCGCTTTTAGTGATAAGGCCGCCCATTGTCACACTATTTTTATGTTATTTTTATTTCCTTGATTGTGTATTTTCTTTTGGTGTACATTATAGCTATATTTTATTCTATTCTACTCTATTCTAAGTTGTAACTGTATATAACAAACTTGCGGGTTGCTCCCATTAGTTCTCTTCCACACATACTCAAAATATTTCAGTGTTTTTGCAGTCAGCATCGGGTCCACATTCTCTTGGTACATAAAGTTCTCCAGATCCCTTGTTTTTTCCTGTAGATGGAACATACCAACTCGTTAAAACAAATATTGTGAGAGAACTGAACATGAAGTTGTAACATTTTTAATGGTGCAAGTTTTGGAACCTGAATATACCTAGGAACATGCTGGCTGAAGGGGCATTAGGCCTCAACAGACGGCCATGTACTTAGCTATAATTAGAATTTTTAGAATGTCGTTTCTGATATGTGTTCATTTGTTTTTAAGGCCCTATTTATATATTATTCAATCTATATATATATAAAGGTCCACTTACTCACTCACTCATTCACTGACAGACTCATCACGAAAGCTCGGAAACTACTGAGCCAAGGAGTCTGAAATTTGGCACAAACATTCTTTAAAAGATTTTACCGTGCAATAAGAACGGATTTTGGAAAATTCAGCTCCTAAAGGGGTGAAATTGGTGTTGAACGTTTGTATGAAAGTCCTATGTTTTTGAAGTTGGAGACATCAAAATCGGTATTCAGGTTAGGAGCTATAAGTAATAAGATATCAGTATATGAGTTTTATGAAAAGCAGGCCTTGAGGGTTAATAATCATCATCATCAACCTATAGAAGTCCACTGCTGGACATAGGCCTCCCCAAAGAGTTCCACGACGAATAGTTTTGAGCCTTTTCCATCCACCGACTTCCCATAACCTTCACAATGTCGTCGGTCCATCGGGTGGGGGGCCTTCTGGTGACCATGATGGTGACGGTGACGAAGGTGGTGACGGGACGGGGACGGTAACAGAACGGTGACAGTGACGGTTACGGGTCGGTGACGGTTAGGGTTAACGTTACGGTTACGGTGAAGGTAGGTAGAAGTAGGTAAATAGCTGCATAACAAGTGTTAGTACTTTGGTAAGGATAATGAAAAATAGTCTAGGTAGGTAAACTAACGCGAACGAAGTCGCGAGCGGGACAACTAGTACCTAATATATTATTGCTTTATTTTTCTATTTGTCTTTATAATTCTGCTTACATATGCACTCTTTATAACCTAATTATTGTCTGTTAGTAGTAAGAAAAATACGTAAGTAACATGATAACTATATAATTATGTAGGTACTTAACTACTAACTTTATTAAACAGCGTTAATTTTATGCTGGGTTTAGAACACGGCATCTAGCTAAACGTACCAACCTTTTTTTCAATATTTTAGAGATACTCTAATAATATTGATACGAATGTAGATAGATTATTTAGTCATTAGGTACATTATGTCATTCAATAAATACTTAAAAAAAACTATAGGTAAAGCATCTTTCAAAGCGGTTTTATTCAGGTAAGTAAGCGGTGGAAAAGGTCTGCCGCACCGCCGCGCCCCGCGCATCCCATCACGATCCCAGTTGTTCGAATGATTGAATCGCTTGACCGTCTACTGGGGCTTTACGTTCCCATCTGATAATGTTTATGGCCGGTTTCGTCCAGTTCGTCGCTGGATTATGGTTTTTATTAGCTTTTATTTAGACAACAAACAACTGTAGCTAGACCCATATTTACTCCTATCAGTTTAATGGTGCAATTACACTGACTGACCCGTGCTCTTTAAAATGATTTAGGTTCAACGAACAAAAACGTAACAGTTCAAGATTTCATAAAAAATTGTGTTGTGGTTCTTCAAAAATTAAAATTACTAGGTGCCTTTATTTGTTAATATAATCTGGTGCAGTCGGTGGCCTTACGAAGATTTTATAATTTTAAGAATGATGCCACTACCCTTTTGGACCCCTACATCTTAGCAACCCCTTGGCCGATTTAACTCATATTCATACCAGCAAATTTTGATAGAACAATCTATTGACTTATTAAATTCCATGCAGATCGAATTGACGGTTCTAATGTTATGCTCTAACAAATAAACATACAGTAACGCCGGTTCGTCCAAATTGTTTGAGAGATCTTCGCTCGCATAAGACAAAAACAGGGTCTAAATATAACAATAAGTCTGAATGTACTATAACATTCTCATAGATACAATATCAATACAATTGTCGATCAGACTACACTAATAAAATCTTGCTTACAGTATGATCGAGCAGCGAATGCGCTGCGGCCGATCGCGTGGATGCAACGTATCCGAACATGAATGCGAAGTATAGAAGCCCGGTCAACTGGAGCGCCGTCATTAGCCACACATTCACTAGACCTGATACCATAACTGGCGTGCAGCCTACACCTGTAACAATGAAATGAAAGAATAATTAAAATGACCCGCAAGGTCGACAACATGCATCGTTTCAAATCTCCTGGCGCTTAGGTACTCTTAACTAAAGTGAGCCTCTTAGCTGTTAGCTGCGGCTTCACTAATGCTCTATGAGAAGATCATCAGCCTGATGAAGTCAACTGCTAGACTTAATCCCCCAAAGAGTGCCACGACGGTTTTGAGTTGTATTCATCCATCGTCTTCCTGCAACCTTCATTATGACCTTTTTCCCCAACGCTATCAGAGGATAAATGAAATTGAATAATAATAATAAATAAATAAATATAAATATTCCGGACATATTCACACGGTCAACTGATCCCAAACTAGGCATAGGCCTGTACTATGGGTACCAGAGACTGATATACATAATAGATATATATTTAACACCCAGACACAGAACAAACATCTGTGTTAGTCACAAATGTTTGTCCAGTGCGGGAATCGAACCCGCGACCTCTAGCGCAGAAGGCAGAGTTACTACCAACTGAGCTATAAGGCCAGTCAAATAATAAATCTCTTGTCTCGCTCCCTCGTGTCATCGCTCCCCACACAGTATAATTCACCAATCATAATATTAAAATAAATCCAAAGCGTCTCCATTCAGTCAAAAACGACTTGCTTCAACTCCAATAAAATCGATTTAATGAAACGTAGATGCCTATTTCCTCAGAAAATATTATCCGTAACCTCCAAGAAAATACCTTCTTGTGACACGATTTAGCCGATTACATCCTACTTACAACCCGTAAGTCTCGGCAGCCGTCTTCACAGCAGTATTTATAATTTAATACCATCTCAGAACGTTTATAACTTCGCATGAGTGTGGAAAATTAAGCAAAACTCGGTAATAAACCTGTGCCGAGTATATTACGAGAAGTCGGCTTTTACGGGTATAGGTATTTCGAATACCTACGTCACTAAGGGTGCTAGCAGACTGACTGCATGACTGCATGAACTCTTAGACCGCTCGAAATCAGTTCACAAGTTTCCAAAGTACAGTTCAGCCGCCGGATCTTAGCACGTTTGAATGCGCAATAGATTTAAGGAACTTAGGTAGTTTGCTAATATCCATTGGCCGAACGTATTACACACACACACACACACACAAGGCCGACACAAGAGCTAGCTACTAGCTTATACGAAGTTACTGATACCGAACACTAGATCGCGCTTAATTGTAGGTAGGTAGCTAGGTATGTTCTAAATGACTACAAAGAAAAAGGTAAAAAAAATTATATAAAAACAAAATCAACTGATCACGGACAGACACTTAGGAAAGCACATACGCACATTATCACGTGGTCGACTGCAATTACGCTATTAACTGCAAACTTAGAGCACTGGTGGAGTGATGGTGGTGATACCGCCTTACGACCTAAAGGGTTCGAATAGAGGTGCACCATGGATTTTAATTCCTAAAATGTATGCGCCCTATACTAGTGCTCTCAAGTGAAGTAAAACATCATGAGGAAACCGGCAAGTCCTAGAACTTAAAGGCCCACTTTAATCCTTTTATCAAACTGGTTCTTTTACCGACAGTCCTTCGCCACTTTCAGGGCCACAATACATCAATCTAGTAACTGACCTCAATGATGGATGACCATTATAGAACCAGTGACACAAGCAAGCAACTTCAAATGTGCAGTTCGTCTATTAGCACCCTAATTGTGAAAAATAAGGTGTTTTGGGAAACAAGTTAAGTTCATTACTTTTTCGTATCTTCCCTACTTTTTCAATTTGGATAAATATTCAATTTGGATAAATGGATAAAGTAATTCCAGGCTCGAGGCGTTGCTTCTGGCAAAACTTACCAACGAATATTTCAAACACCCAATAGAAGGTGTAGATGTATTCTGCCAATGCAACTGTAACCAAAGGGGCTATTTTAAAATACACAAAACCACAAACACACGCGGCTTCGCTGGCGCGTTAACCAGATAAAAAGTAGCCTTTGTCTTTCTTCAGGGCCCAGGCTTTCTCAAACCAAATTTCATCAAGATCGGTTCATATAGACATAAAAAGAGACAGAGCTACTTTCGTATTTAATTTTATAATATTCAGTGTTAAACACCGATCCACACTAGGATTACTCGTTTCGTGGGTATTAGTACCTAAGAGAGTCTCATAATGCCAAAATCCCAGAATGACGAGATTGGATCCGTAACAAATATTTTGCAGATCATGCAAACATTTGTTCCGCAATCGAACCGGCGCCGCTTGCGTTTCAGACGCCTCCTCCCCCTCTACGCCACCGAGGTCGTCAATCATCATTATCAGCCTGGTGAAGTCCACTGCTCAACATAGGCCTCCCCCAAAGAGTGCCACGACGAACGATCTTGAACCTTCTCCATCCACCGACTTCCCGCAACCTTCAAAATGTCGTCTGATCATCGGGTGGACCTTCTTTGCGGTGTCCGGTTCGCCATTAGAGAAGCTTTATTCCCCAACGGTTGTCGGTTCTGCGAGCTATATGACTACTTCCAAAGACTATATAATACTTACTACTATATTATCCTTGCTAACTATGAAACCAACTCACATTTCACCTCATGCTTGGTGCCCGTCAGAATCATCGCCCTTGTACAATTCACCATAACGTAGTGCGACTGAGGCGGCAGGAATGGATTGCAAGAATGAATGAAAATAAACGCAGTCGTGACGTTCACGATCGTCATGGCTATCGGCAAGAACTTCAGCAGAACAACGGCAGGACTCACTCGCATAATGTCGCTCTCCCAGTATGAAAAAGCGCCGGTAACTCTTGCCACCTAGACAAAAGCCTTTGTGTTATGGACGTAGCCACGGTGGGCAGGGGTAGGCACTTGCTTACCCCTGGCTTAGAAAGCGAAACCAAAAAATAAATAGGATCACAGCTTATATCCCCAAGTATGGTAGACAACCTTCCAGATCCTCAGGCGATTCGTTTCTCGAAGATGTCTAAGGGGGTAGTCAGAGGCACGTCCAAAAATTTTGGTTTAAGTACCAATATTACTTATCATTTTGGAGTAGGTACTTCATACGTAGGGTGCAAGCCCATCACCGTACTGGTTTCCTTACGATGTTTTCCTTCACCGTTTTAAGCACGTTTTAATGCGCGTTTAAATTAACAAACAGAAAACGTTGGTGTATGACTGGGTTCGAACCCACGACCTCCGAAGCCAAAGTCAGGATACCTCCCACTAGGTCAACACTTATTTTCTCTAATATATCAATTTAAAAATAACCGCGTCCCTGGAGCTGTCTGGAATAATAGTTGAAGGTGGTAATGGTTATAGTTTAGGCGAAAATTTGTAGGCTATTAACATATTAGAATTGAAAGGGGGGGCTTGAAACCAATCCTGGCTACGCCCAGCTTTGTGTGATTTCATTATGCAAGCGGGTTCTACTAAACGGCACGCGTCCTTTGTGTGTTGTGGTTCGTTCTTGGTCAACATCAGTGGCGGATTTGCCCTTAGGGCCAGTAGGCCCGGGCCTAGGGCGGCCAGATATTAAGGGCGGCAAATAGTGACCAAAAATTTGTAGAAATTGTCGTAGGAAATCTCATCATCACGGAATATATTTACAAATTAGTAGCTTAGTTAATTAGTAGCTAAGTTGGCAATAAAGTAAATTCATTATGAACCTAGTCTAATGATGGGTGCTGAGAAAGGGGCGGCACTTGGCCTGGGGCCTAGAGCAGCCAAGATTGCAAATCCGCCACTGGTCAACATGCGCTATGTGCTCAAATGACCACAAGACCGGTCTTGTGATCAGTACTGAACAAACCGGAATAAACGCCCAATACACGATACTGGGCAGCGCATTGGCGTAAAGCGCATGATTAGGTAGGCACATGATTAGCAGCGAAAACAAAAAAAATTGGCATATGGTTTTTTTTTTTTACTGGTGATGGTTAGGCTTTTGACCACCATCTCACCATCATCTCTCTCTCTTAGGCCAGCATTGGGGGGGGGGGGGGGGAAAATTTAATCTGGCCCTGGGCGCTTATGACTTTTGCTACTGATGATTAGTGAAAAATCGTTGTGCCGTGTGTAAGCTCTTATTAGCTTCACATTAGATTCTACCTTTCACGGCACAGCCAACATCAACCGTATACATGTGAAATAAGCCTTTGATGCTCATTGTGATTCACTCAATTCGTTCACAAAAGATGCGATTTTATAAGGATTGGATTGTCTTTTGCGGAGCGGTAAGCATTTTGTTGTTTTGTTCTGTTGGCAAAGATAATTCGTTTCTCCAACTCAAATAAAAACTCGCGTTTTAGCTGGGACCTCTCCCACCACACCACCGAGGTCATCATATAAGTGCATGTTAGGTACCTATTAAAGTACGATTATAAAAACCTATATGTATATTAAAAGCAAAAAAAAACAATAAATGTGCGTAGCCTGCACTGACTTCGGTTCCTATAATCTTTATCGTTACTATTACTCACTCCACTTACATTGACATCAGACTAGATTGTAAAATTTGATTATTTTACTAAAATATCCCCTTAAAATTCCTCTCACGACGATTATAGAGATAAAACTGGTATTCTAAGCCATCACTCAACCAATTTTAATTTTCATTCAAACAAAATTTACAAACATACATTACGATGACCTCAGTGGCGTAGTGAGCGAGTGCCCGTCTAAGATGTAAGGAGTGCGGGTTTGATTCCCGCTGCTGCGATTGTTCCGGGTCTGGGTGTTGTGGTGCCACGGTACTCATAGTTTCTGATACCCCGACACAGGTAATCCTAGTATGGGGTCAGGACTATATCTGAATGTTGGATGTATTATTATGTTTATCGAAATTGCAAAAATAAAATGAAACTAAAAATAGGTAACTGAGAGAAATTCATCGCTGTTAAAATTTAGCCGGGGCCACCACGGCTGACGGCACACTGAGAATATTAATTATCACAAAAACACAAAAAATAATTAATCATTAATCAGCGCTACTCTCTTTCCCTGGGGTAAGAACGTGGCGCTGATTCTCAGAACCATTCCTCAAAAAGGGTGACAAAAACAGTGACATGAGGGAAGAAGATAATCAATAGATAATTCAACACCCGCGAATTTCCCATGAAACCATAACATAAAATGGATAGCATTTTTTGTGAGCACTCTCGGCGGAGTGAGGAAGTTTGGGAACATTTGATTGCTTGGGGTAACATTACGAAATATACCTACCTACTTCTATATTGTGGTTGTTTGTTGTTATTGAGTAAGTATATCCTACTTCCTACCATCCTACTTAATAAATTTGAAAGTTTGTGAGGATGTTTGGATATTCGTGGTTCAATCACGTCGTAACGGCTCAACCGATTACGATTGATGTGGATCATTCACCAATTTCGATGAAACTTTAAATAAATAAATATTCCGGACACATCACACACGGTCAACTGATCCCAAACTAGGCATAGCCTGTACTATGGGTACCAGAGACTGTTATACATAATAGATATATATTTAACACCCAGACACAGAACAAACATCTGTGTTAGTCACAATATTAGTCATGTTTGTCCAGTGCGGGAATCGAACCCGCGGCCTCTAGCGCAGAAGGCAGAGTTACTACCAACTGAGCTATGAGGCCAGTCAAATAGATAGAGTTCTTTACCTAGTGCGAGCGAAGCCGCGGGAGTAAGCTAGTAAATAATATTTTTTCGGTTAAAAACGATCCTCCCCCATTTCGAAGAACTCGTTCCATACCTATCGATAGTGAGTAAATGGGACACAATAATCGTATTACTTTTGTATCCGGCTTTTATGAGTTTATTCTACAAAACGCAAAAACACTTAAACAAGGTCATTCATAATATCCCGAAACCCAATTGCTCTGACAACCAATGGCTCTGACGGAAGACCAGCTTGGTTGCTGTCCTGCTAGACAACCAACTCATGCTGAGGCAGAGCCAATTTTTCTACACTACTTACATCTTTTTTATACAACTAAGGTAGCAAACAAGCATACGGCCCACCTGTTGGTAAGTGGTTACAGTAGCCTATGTACGCTTGCAATACCAGAGGCATCACGCACGCGTTGCCGACCTCTTAAAAAGTTCAAAACGCCCTTTTTGAAGAACCCCATACTGTAGTCCTTAGGGAAAACCTCAGCAGGGAGATCATTCTACAACCTGAGTGTTCGCGGGAGGAAGTTCCTCTGAAACCGCACGGTACGCGACCAACCCGGCTCCAGGGTGTGAGGATGGATCCCCTGCCTATGGCGAGAGGTGCGATGATAAAGGAAGCTGAAGGCATCATATCAAACAATTCTTCAGAACACAACCCGTTATACAGGCGGTAGAACACACATAAGGAGGCAAAGTCCCTCCTTAGGGGCTCAATACCGCCTGTTAGCTTGTAATGAAATGTATGTAATGTTTAGTGTGTAAGTTTTGTTTGAAAATAAATTTTATTCCGTTCTATTCTATTGAAAGAGAAAATACCCAGGGGCCATTTCCACATCGATACAAAGTGATCGGTAATATTAGCGAAGCTTTTTGGTAATCTCATTCAGCCGATCGGTTTTTAGCTCAATTGTGCTGGTAGGTAAATTAAAATTTATACTTATAGGTAATGTCTAATGTGGTTTCAAAATAACTCACCAGCAAAATCCTGTTCATCCTGTAAATATCCAAGTCGGTATTGTCGTTCACGATCCTTACCTGGAAAATATTACTTTTGAAATTCTAAGTCAAAAGGTGTTTTTTTTTCAATATAGGTAATTACTAGGATCGCTTTGAAACGTCTTAGGAACTAGGTGAAGCAACGCCTGTTCCTCGCGACCAAGCATAGTAGAATTAGGCAAAAGTCACGCCACCTATCTATATTTTTTGGTGATCCTTTTCACAAAAGGGAATGTAGAGCTGCAGAGTGGTGGAGAATAGACAAAGGGTGAGCTTGAATATCTCATTCTGTAAGGAGATGTCGGGTTTGCTCAGAGGGCTTAAACTAAGATTTAACCATGTTACAATATATCGAGGTAACCGACTGAAGGGTGGCAATGTGACTCACAGTGCGGTGCGACGACGGGTCTACAGCTTTGGATGGAGTGCACGCAGTGTATCACGTTTCATTATCGTGCAATTTTAGACAAACAAATAAATAAAAAACCTAGTACAACATAAGTATAAATACATAACATACAACATAAGTATAGTACATACATACATAAGTAAAATAAATATAAAAGAATCTAAAAATTTAAAAAATCCTTTTATGTTTCTGAACTAATCTGCAGCTTTGCATCGCGATACTAATTTCAATTATTAATTAATAAAATTAGTTTATTGATCGACTTACGTCGTTGACCCTATGTGATCTCTTGCCGTTCTTGATATTTTCATAGAAAAATCGCGGACAAGAGAGGTTCCGTTGAATTTGGTGTATACTCATGGTCTTGAATAGCGGTTACTCTATGCATAGTGTGTCCACTCTCTGAAGCTATATTATGAATATTTATGAATCAACAGCGACCAACTCGCAGGCAATGCATTTCAATCATCATTTACTAAAACGGTCTTATATGTATATACCAACTACAAAATGGTATATAAGACCGTTTTGCGTGAATTCGCTACGATGTCGCGCCGCTCCGCACCGTGTATCGACACTTAAAATTATCTATGTATGGACAGCGAGCTTCATCCGCTTACCTGACTATTGTTTACTATCCGAGGCATGCACGCTATCAGTATTCAATCATCAATATATATAAGAAACAAAGTTTTGTCTGACTGACAGACATATAGGTATTATAGACAACGCACAGCTGATCGTACGACTTCAAAGGAGGGCATTTTTTGTTTTATGATTTAGAAAGAGGTTATGAAAAAGTTAAATCAAAAATGAAATAGTTATGTGTAATAAAATTAGCAAATACGTGTTTCGGCATTTTTTAAAAGTTTCCTGAAGTAACTGAGATTGCCAAAAAATATTAAGTTTTACGTATTTAATTGAAATTAAAGTTCCTGGACCCGCTTGTTCTTAAGTTTTTAATATTTTAGATATTATTGTTAAATTAAATGGTAAATATTGTTGGAATATTGAAATATTTAGTGTGGTGTATTTTAAAGGTCGCAAAAAAATGCTTTGTTTGCTTTTAAGAGGTTCATGTTGGGTGATGGATTAGAAAATAACACGCTTGAAATGTTTAACGCAATGTCTTCGGAATTCTTTTCTTTTCTCATCTTTTTACGATCTTTGATTCTAAAATAAGCTTATTTTCATCTGGGTTCCATGCGTGTGAAACCGAGGACGGAAGCCAGTTACCGATATAAACTCAACCTTGTTATGTACCTAGATAAGATGATTCAATAACAGATTCAATAACAACAAACAAACATTATGTATGTTTGTATATTGTTTAGTTGGTTCTAGACCGTCGTTTCTCTTATGTGGTAAGTATACAGATATCAATTTGTATCAATTACTTTCATTAAAATTGGTTTAGCCGTTACGTAGTGATATTATAATGATTTCAGTGAAAAACACACACACAACACAACAGCATAGCATGGCATATTTCTATATGGATGATATGATAACTCATCAATTATTAAATAACCAAAGATAAATAGATTTATTCTCTTTCTACTATATTTTATTTGATATAACTCACCAATAGTTCGAATGGAAAAACGCTGATGATATCCAATATAAAGGCATGCTTCAGGTACCGGCTGATTATCAGCAATGGATGGGTGACCAGCAAGGACTTTTCATTGTAAAACGCCACGTAGGCCATCACAATAATGTCGGTGTACAGAAACAAATCCGCCCAGTTGTAGTATCCAAAGTGCTTGTGTTGTTTAGTCTGAAAGATAACATATAACTACTTTTTACCCGACTGTCGAAAAGGAAGGAGGGTAATGTTTTTCGAGTGTATGTATGTATGTGGGTATGTGTTCATTTGTGCGTCCGCGCAGCCTAAACGACTTGTTATCCGAGTACCAAGTGAGCGAGGCCACCGTTGCCACTACGCTAATAGCTCCCACCCGCGGATGCTAGTCTTTCATAAATGGATCAAAATTATGTGGAAGTCAGTAAAAATAACATGTCAAAAAAATATGCAAACATACTCACAGCAATGTCATAAGGCACCATCAATATATAATACAGGGCAAGCGCAAGCCGCACAGCGCACCAGAACTTCAAGAAAATTCCGTAGGGAGTGATACATCCAGGCAGAAATATGTACCTCAGATACCTGCAAGACAAACCTAACTTTAATTATCGCACTGATAGTTAAAGAGCTAGAAAATGATATAGGCTACTTTTTATCTGAAGACTACGCGAGCGATTCAAGATTCAAGATTCAAGATTCAAGATGTTTATTTGCAGAAATAAGTGTTACAGAGAGGTCTTAAAGCTATGAATATGGCACTTATAAACTTATTCACTCTTTTCGAGCGAAGCCGAGGACGGAAGCCAGTACGAGAATGAACAGGACCCGGCAGTAAGTACGGCACACATTGGTCAAAAATAATCGATTCTGTTGTTTCACTATCCAAAACGAACCTAATTTCTTCGATCTATACGAAAGGGACGGTAACATTTTTAGCGCTCTTAGGAAAATGCAACCACAAAAATCGACCAATGTAATCCAATACTGGATTTACATATTTCGAGATTGCATGCTAAGCATGAACGATGCGTAGGTCAGCCATAATATGTTTTGATAGGTGACCTACGTTTCCAAATAATACAAGCAATTCATTTTTCTCTCATCAGTTACTGGTCAAACTGGCCAGTCTATGAAAACTGCGATAAAGCCGAACATAGTTGCCCATTCTATCTTAAAATAGATGTTCCATATCAACGGCCATAAACTGTATTTATTATTTATGACTTCGCTGGAATAAACAGAGAAAGCAATTCCGTAAAAGTAATTTACAGTAGGATAACAGAATAATCCTAGATTGTTCTTATGCAGATAAGGTGTGCTGGGTTTCTCAACTTTGGTTCTATCATTAATCATGAAAGATCATCATCAACATTTCAGCCGTAGGACGACCACTGCTGAACATAAGCCTCCCCCATATAGTTCCAGCGCGACCGACCTTGTACGGCCTGCAGCCAAACATCATTTGTGGGGATTCGCCCATACTCGCCATGCTGGGCATGCGGCAAGGCGAGTGTAGATAAAGAGATAAAGCTATTGTTGATAGGCACCGGTGCTGCCCATCCATAGCTTCATTCCCTTAATCGCCTTTTACGAAAACCGTGGGTTTTAATGGCAGGACCATCACCTGTACAAGACACTGGGGCTACTGACAGCGGATTATGTCGGGGCTGCCTACAGGAAGAAGAAACAGTAGAGCACGTAATTTTGCACTGTGCAGCCACGGAAGAGGCCAGGACCACATCGGGTCTGCGGGCCGTGATTGGAAGCGGCTCCCAGACACCGCCGCATACAGGGATATTGAGAGAATGTTACCAACGACCCAAAGTCCTGCTTCGCTATTTTAAGGAGCTGGGCTGGCTGGGGTAGGGTTAGCATAGGGGGACAATGCACAAAACACCCCACAGCGGGAAGTCAGTGCAGGTCTAACCACCCCCGATTAGAATTAGAATGGCAGGGCCTATTCTTCAGCCGGTGCCACCACAGTATCATGAAAGATAAACTATAGTAAAGTTATCCAAGTAAAGTAGAAAAATACATTTCCTATTGGGTATCAGTATCCATTAGACATATCTTGAAACAAAAACGATATCCCAAAAAGTAATTCCAACAATATCCTAAGTAGGATCCCAATTACCGTAGAATGTTGAAACGAGGAACTCCTAACTTTCTTTTCCAACAAGAAAGATTAAGGATATCTCTTTCCAAACAAGCTCGAACTATCGCCAATTAATCCCCTACAAAAGTATGTAATCTTTACCTCATGACCCCGAGCCTGTCGTAAGTCTGCACGTACTGGAGTCGCTCCTCTCGTCCGTTCAACACGACAAAACTTTCTTTTAGCTCTTGCTATAACAAAACAAATCTCTCAGAATTAGCAAGTTGAAGTGGCAGTGGGCAGGCCATATAGCTCGCAGAACCGACAACCGTTGGCGAGTAAAGGTTCTCGAATGGCGACCACAAACCGTGCGACGCAGTGTTGATGGACTGATGACATTGTAAAGGACAAATACCAGCTTGAGGCCCTCGAAACCATAGAAAGACGAGCCAAAAGACTCATAGGTAATGATGACTTAGTTGAGTCTAAGCTTCTGAGCCTCGATCATCGTCGCCGAGTAGCCAGCCTATCGGTCTTTTATAGGATACATTTCGGAGAGTGTGCGATTGAACTCTTTGATTTAGTCCCCCCATCCCCATTCCATCATCGGACAACCAGACGCACGGACACGCGACATCCGTTCATGGTTGATATACCACCTTGCCGCACCAAGCGCTTTGCGTGTACCTTTATAATGCGGACAGCCAAAGAGTGGAACTCGTTGCCGGCGTCTGTGTTTCCGAATACCTATAATTTGGGTGTCTTCAAGACCAGAGTGAATAGGTTTCTTCTAGGCAAACGTGCTACACCGTAGACCACATCATTACTTAACATCAGGTGAGATTGGAGATTGTGGTCAAACGTTAGCCTATTTCGTATAAAAAAAAAAAAAAAAAAAAAGGTAGCGGGAAGTCGGTGGATGGAAAAGGCTCAAGACCGTTCGTCGTGGAACTCTTTGGGGGAGGCCTATGTTCAGCAGTGGACTTCTACAGGTTGTTGATGATGATGATATCAAAACACAAGTTTAATATAACAGTAAGCGGAGGTGCGGCGTCTGGTCCGGCTGAGGATTTCAAAGGCTCAAATTTTTACAACTTCTGTAGAATGCGCTGTCGTTCAGGTGGTTTTGAATTGCATTATTAAATGCGCCATAAAAAAAAAAAAAAGATAATAATATAATAAATAAATAAATATTCCGGACATATCACACTCAGTCAACTGTACCTACACAAACTAGGCATAGCCTGTACTATGGGTACCAGAGACTGATATACATAAATAGATTAATATTTAACACCCAGACACAGAACAAACATCTGTGTTCATAACACAAATGTTTGTCCAGAGCGGGAATCGAACCCGCGACCTCTAGCGCAGAAGGCAGAGTTACTACCAACCGAGCTATGAGGCCAATATGCTCAATAGGCAGATCTCTAAGTCCATGCGACACGATTTGCGCCTTTTTAATACAGCTTGTATTAAACACGCCATAGAGCCTCGATAAAGGCTCGAAAGTGTTCGCAAAAGATCTGTCTATTGGACAAAGTCAGTTGACGAAACTGAAGACCGATGGCGGCAGTATCGTCTCGTCGAAGCCTGAGATTTTACGAGAGCTCGAGAAGTTCTTTGGACAACTGTACACCTCATCGCAAAGTCCTGCTCTAAGCACGGCAAGCGATGCAAGAGCCCGCCTGACCCGGCACTATACCGAAGACATCCCGGACGTCAGCCTATACGAGATCCGGACGGCCCTCAAACAGCTTAAGAACAATAAGGCACCGGGGGAGGACGGAATAACGTCAGAGCTTCTGAAAGCGGGTGGAACACCGGTACTTAAAGTCCTTCAGAAGCTATTTAATTCCGTCATCCTCGAAGGTACAACGCCTGAGGCGTGGAACAGGAGCGTGGTGGTACTGTTTTTCAAGAAAGGTGACAACACCCTCTTGAAGAATTATAGACCCATCTCGCTGCTGAGCCATGTCTATAAGCTGTTTTCGAGAGTTGTCACTAATCGGCTCGCCCGTAGGTTTGACGACTTCCAGCCTCCCGAACAAGCCGGGTTCCGTAAAGGCTTTAGTACCGTAGACCACATCCACACGCTTCGGCAGATTATACAGAAGACCGAAGAGTATAATCGGCCATTGTGTCTAGCGTTTGTGGACTACGAAAAAGCCTTCGATTCAGTCGAGACCTGGGCAGTGTTACGGTCACTACAGCGGTGCCAGATCGACTACCGGTATATCGAAGTGTTGAAGTGTTTGTACAGCAAGGCCACCATGTCTATCCGACTCCAAGACCAGAGCACAAATCCTATCCAATTGCAAAAAGGGGTGAGACAGGGAGACGTAATATCTCCGAAACTGTTCACCTCTGCATTGGAGGATGTTTTTAAGCTTCTGCACTGGGAAGGACAAGGCATCAACATCAATGGCGAATACATCACTCACCTTCGATTCGCCGATGATATAGTCATAATGGCAGAATCGCTGGAGGACCTTGGCGCTATGCTCAGAGACCTCAGTACCGTCTCCCAACAGGTAGGTCTTAAAATGAACATGAGCAAGACAAATATCATGTCCAATGCTCATGTCGCACCTATGCCGGTAAATGTTGGGATCGATACCATTCAAGTTGTAGACCACTATGTCTATTTGGGTCAGACGATTCAACTAGGTAGGTCCAACTTCGACAAAGAGGTCAACCGACGAATCCAACTCGGATGGGCAGCGTTTGGGAAACTTCGTCATATCTTCTCGTCGCAGATACCGCAGAGCCTCAAGACGAAAGTCTACAATCAGTGCGTGTTGCCAGTGATGACATATGGCACTGAGACTTGGTCGCTAACTATTGGCCTTATACACAAGCTCAAAGTCGCCCAACGGGCTATGGAGAGAGCTATGCTCGGCGTTTCACTGCGTGATAAAATCCGAAATTTGGAAATCCGTAGAAGAACCAAGGTTACCGACATAGCTTTCAGAATTAGCAGGTTGAAGTGGCAGTGGGCCGGCCATATAGCTCGCAGAACCGACAACCGTTGGGGAACAAAGGTTCTCGAGTGGCGACCACGAACCGGACGACGCAGTGTTGGAAGGCCCCCCACCCGATGGACCGACGACATTGTTAAGGTTGCGGGAATTCGGTGGATGGAAAAGGCTCAAGACCGTTCGTCATGGAACTCTTTGGGGGAGGCCTATGTTCAGCAGTGGACTTCATCAGGCTGATGATGATGATGATGATGAGCTATGAGGCCAGTCAGCATAACTTTGAATGCATGTCTCAGAAGAAGGCGCAAGTTGAAGACGAAAGCGCACACGTGTGGACATAAGAACCTGAACAGATATTAATTTTGAAAGTAGATATTTACCGCTATTCTGTTTGTTTTCACGTCCAATCGCCCGGTAAGTGGTTTAGCCTCTTCGTAGCTTCGAGTCTTTGAACGGAGTTCAGGGTCTGACATCACCTTCGAGATAAAGTTAAATTGGAGCTGTTTTGTTTATAAAAACTCCAATACAAGTTTATTACTTAGAATATATCCAATGTCTGAACATTCTAAATTTCTAAGACATTGTTACATGTGCCTAGCTGGTCTAATGCAGAATGAACAAGAAATAAAGACACCAAACTAAATAATTCTAAAGGCCACCAACACCGAGCATCGGAACATTGTTTAATAACAATTAATAACAGTACACAAAAAAAAGGTAGTTTTCATGTATTCTACTACAAGGTGATTCATAACATGTATACCATCCCAAAAGGGGGTTATTCAATCAACGAAATGAAATAATTTTAGCGAAAAAAAACATCTATATTTTATTATTTTTTTCAAAAACTTTCTCAAATCAGCTATTTTTGGTATTTTTATCAAAACTATACTAAACTTACAAGAAGTTCGGAATCAAGATTGCTACCGAAAACAGCTGATTCATTGAGTTTGACCTGATTTGACCCCAAAACAGCTGATTTTCGCATAGAGTTTTTTCAATGAAAAATGTCCAATTTCCAAAATTCGTAGAACAAACTTTATTGCCAATTGGGTGTAGAATAAGCCCCTTTCGGGATGGCATACATATTATGAATAACCTTGTATATGTAATAACATAATTTTAATTTCCACAGCAATTACTATAATACCGGGCCTATTTGCAATTGCAGCTCATTTCCGTCACCACAAAGCGCTGGTTAGAGCATTCATCGCTTGTACTGCGAGTGTTACGACCTCGACAATATCCTAGCGCAAAATATCCTAGCTCGTATACTCCATGCTGTCACGGGTTGAAACCAACACACAGACATAGTGCAAAGACTCAAAAGGACGCCTTTTGTGTTAGTATAGTGTAAACAAATGTGAAATTAAGTGTGATACTGACATTTATAACGAACACAATTTTTATAAAACGATGTCAAAGTCAAATTACTAATAAGCCTGCTAGATTAGATTGTACTATGTAGGGTACAACAACTATTGTAAACTAGGAATAACAAAAAAAGAAAGGTCAAGTGCGAGAACTCGCGCCCTGAGGCTTCCGTACCATTGGTCGTGGGTTCACATCCAGGCCGTGCACAAAGGATTTAAAAAAAAAACTAAGTGTAGGAATTGACAAACTTATATTTGCGGTCGCTCACGTATTCAATGTATGCATTAAGCTAGAGCTTTGATTTTTATACGGCACCATAAGCCCACAGACCTTAATAGGTGGTATAAATTTCAAGTTGATACCTTTAGCAGTTTCTGAGAAAAAGGGTCTTGACAGACGGACAGACAGACGAACAACAAAGTGATCCTATAAGGGTTCCGTTTTTCCAAATGAGGTACGGAACCTTAAAAACTGGCCGAGAAAAAGTTAGGTTGGGGCAACGAGCTCAAGGGCACCACTTAGGTACGAACATCGGCTTGAGCCAGACTCGTAAACAATACAACGTGGCTCTACGCCGTGCTACGCCGTAGAGCGTCACAGATATTACGTTTCTATGAGCTGGTACATAGGAGCTAGGTATTCTAAGCTGTGGCAACAATATTAAATGCATGAATCACCGTTATAATGGGATGACTAATGTCAGGGAATATTCCCCAGCACTGCACCAGAGCTGTGTACTCCACGTGAAGCAATATGCAGTTTGTCGACGTCAGCGCGGTGTATACCTGTTAAATTAAACCTTTTGTGAACCTAAACGAATATGAAGCGAATATTTATATGGTTTGCAAGATAAGATCTCTATTGTTAGTTGAATAAATGCAGAGCGATATATAAGCAGTGGAATACTAGTGCAATACCTGCGACTTTGTTCGTATGGAATTGTTTCTCATTAATATACAAGATGATTTATAATAGGTTTGCTATCCCCAATGGGGCTCCACCCAATCGGAAATAAAGTTTGCTCTACAACTTTAGAAAATTTCGCGAAGCCGCGGGCGGAAGCTAGTATTACAAGAATCTTGCACTATATAGGAGTGGAATAAACTTGCCTTGGGTAATCCAAATAGCATTTCCACTGAACCAAAATCACTTCCAGGCCCTATGGACTTTACGATTTTCCCAAAATGGTTCAGCAAGTTACAATGACCCTGAAATTAAAACAAAATTAACATTTGATAAAATAGATTTTCGTTTTATTTCAAAAATCATATTGCATAAAGTAAAAATAAAAACTGTTTTGGAATGTATGAACAAAGCTACTAACTATTTCGTGTATATGTATAACTTTTTTCTTTATATTTTAGCAACTTGGCTGATTTAACTCATATTCTTACTAGCTGCCTGTGTGTATGTGCGTGCATGTGTGCTTAAGTGGGGGTGCGTTCATGTGGGTTTACGAGTGGTATACCGATGATGCCTATGTCCAAGTATCTCTGCTGTGTGTGCATTCTAACTGTGATTGAAAGCTCATTGGCACAAAATAGCTCGTTCTAAAAACATTACAACCAATTGCACGAGTGTCTCAAACGGTGCCAATATTTTCTTCTTCTTGGCATTTAAACGCTTTGTAAGGAGGCAATACACATTGCAGGATGGATAAAAAGACTGTAAGTAAACAGGGAAAGAGTTCTAGATAAATTGGAACACTTTTGTGCTGAAGAACATATAAATAAAAATAGTTGCCGGTATTAACTGCCACGACTGGAAGTTATAGGTAGCATTTTCATTTATTATGTACGCATTAACACGTGCTCGAAACGGTGAAGTAAAACATCGTGAGAAAACAGTATTCTTAAAAGCGGCGATGGGCAACCCGTCACGATTGGAATGCTTACAGCAAAATGGTGGAAAGAATATGTAGGTAAGTGTAGTGGAGGAACTAAGTGCATCACTAGTTATTCTTCACATTTGTTTTTTAGTATGGTATGATATTCACACGCAATCGCTCCTCATTTAAAAGAATCCCATATCAAAAACGCTAGTGCTTAAAGTTTCGAAGGATATATATTTATTTATTTATTTATTTGTTGAAAGTGCACAAACATTATGTATATTACCAATTACATAAAATAACTTCATAAAAACAGGGTCTGATATACATAAAAATAAGAGTGCACTATAGCATTCTCAAAAAAAAAATCTTAAAATAAACATAAACTTAAATAGTGCTCAATGATAGAAAAACAAAAAAATAAAACTCTTGACTCTAACTAAGCTAAACTCTTGAAATATAAACGAAAATAATCTCTTTTATTATGATAAATTTGAACTAAAAATTAAAGCTAACTTAAATATATAGGAAGGTATCATAAAATGTCATGAATTAATTAAATATAATCGGATAAAACTTATCTAAGAACGAAAAACTACTGCATAGAATTCCAACGTTACTTTCTGCAGAATATACATGTCCCGCCCTATGTCGCCGGCGTGTTGGACGATCTCGTTGTCAGGCAGCACTATTGTCCTCGTGCTCGCAGCGACCGTTTGGAGGAAATCCCGACTACATTCCTGCAAAAAAAAATAAAAAAATCCAGCGACGTATGTGCGATGTATTTAGTATTCCGTGATCCGTCACGGAAGAAGCGATTCTACAACCGAAAGAGCTTAACTGAATTGGGCTTCCTCTTCCCAAAGTAGGTACTCTCTTTGGTACACTCGATGTCGTGGTCCCACCTCGCAAACGTTCCGACAAAGCTGAGTTCATAATGATCCGAGCTACGTTAAGTCTAAAATCAGCAAAACAAAGCTCATTTTGCAATGAAGTGACACAGGCTCAGAGCGACAAAGAAACGAATTGACGTGCGAATGCGACACATACTGCTAAAATGCCTTGAGCAAACTCGTAAGCTTTGTGACAGGAATGGATAGGATTTTTATTGCATTCTTTGTTTGGTTCAGTGATGAACTTTTATCTGGATTTTCTAGTTTTAGTTGGTTTTGCATGACAGATATAATATAATTGGTTATTTGTGTTTTTTTATCCGCACTTGAGAAAATACTATGATTTTATAATACTCAAAAATGTCCGACTAAGCTATCGGCGCTTCGTGCCGAAGAATCTTCTCGTCAGGCGAGATTTGGACTCTATAGCTCAAGATATATAGCTTATTCTCCAAGATACGGGAACGCTCTAACCAGTTAGTTAGAGCGTCGAGAAGGTTGCGAGGTTCAAACCCCGCCTGAGTCGGAAATCTTTACGTCATTATTAAATCTTAGTTACAATTTGCCTACGTTATATATGTATATCGTATGGACAAACAGAAGTGAAATCTTTGGTACCTTTCAATACGAGTAGAACCTTTTAAATTGCTCCTCACAATCCTACTTCCTACTATTATTATAAATGCGGGGATGTGAGGATGTTAGCTGCTCAGCCGATTTCGATGAAACTTGGAATAGATTGATTCAGATGACTGACAGTCTGAGCCTATTAGGTGTTGAGCTCTCCTCAAATCTAAACTTTGGCTCACACATCGAGTCGAAAGCCAAATTTGCTGCCATGAAGCTGGGCATCCTAGCGAAGGTTCGGCGGTACTTCTCACCGGGACAGCTTCTTAATCTCTACAAAGCACAGGTCCGATCTTGCATGGAGTACTGCTGCCATCTATGGGATGGCTCGGCTAAATACCAGCTTGAAGCCCTCAATTCAATTGAGCGACGCGCTGTTAGGCTCATAGGAGATGACTCGCTTGTGGAGTCCAATCTACAAAGCCTTGAACACAGACGGCGTGTGGCCAGACTGTCAGAGTTCTACAAGTACCACTTTGGTGACTGTGCGCAGGATTTGCATGACCTCATCCCTCCCTCCCCCTTCTACTACCGGACAAGCAGACGCACAGGTAATTACCACCCTTACCTGGTCGACATACCACAGTGTCGAACCAAACGTTTCTGCTCCACCTTTATTATAAGCACTGGCAAAGAGTGGAACGATCTGCCAGCGTCTGTTTTCCCGGATGAGTACAATCTAGGAATCTTCAAATCTAGAGTGAATAAGTTCCTTCTGGTAAAGCGTGCTCCATCTTAGGCCACATCTCACTTGCAAAAGTGAGCTGGTGGTCAAACGCCTAACCATCTCCAATAAAAAAAAATAAAAAAAAAGAGTACTTTACCTAGAAAAGCATATAGGGTACTTTTTATCAATGTATCACGCGAGGGAAGGCGCGGGTTGAAGCTAGTCGATAATATAATTATAGCATAATTCAGTAAGTATACAACTTCTACTAATTAATTAGTGACCCGTGAGCTGGCTCCTATTTGGCCCAACGGATTAGCATTGCCATCCAGCGTGGCAATTCCGCCAGCGTCTTGGGGACGCTTCCGACTGGTAATGATCTGGATCAATTGAGCTATCTATAGATTGGTTGTGACGGCCTTAGTTAGCTCAACTGTTTATTGTGTATTTTGTAAATATTTTGTTGTATTAGTTTAAATTTTCTATAGGTAAGTAAAGTTTTTTATTCATTAGTTTATTGAATGTTACCTGAAATAGCGGACAAAACAGCAAAGACTCCACCATCTCAATAGACAGCACCTCCTGCTGGATATTAGCCGACATATCCTCGAATAGTTCGTGGGTCGAGACTGCGTTATTGTAATACCTGGGAAATAACTATCTGTGTACAGGGGGAGTTTTTTCGAGGACCTCCGATGCTAAAAACTAAACTATTATTAGTTATGAGAAAATGGTGAAAAAAACGAAGAGACCTTAAAAAAAAATCTCACTAATATTATTATTATTATTATTATTATTATTTTTATACTACTGAGGTGGCAAACAAGCATACGGCCCACCTGCTGGTAAGCGGTTACCGTAGCCTATGAGCGCTTGCAATACCAAAACAAAACAAAACAAAAAGCTATTTATTGACATAAAATATTGGACAAGTAAATGAATCCATAGGCTCCCGAACTAGTAAAAACTGTGTTTCAGGAGCCGGTGGCTTCTCCATGATATCGATTTTACAATACGTATTATGTCTTCACGTGAGCATTGATACAAACGTTTTTATTACTTATTATAAATTTTGAAACAATATAAACTTAATAAAAAATATACCTATATAAAAAAAAAAAAAAAAGAAACTTTACCCATTAATTAATTATTTAGTAAACCTAAAAAATATGTATTATCTTAGTATGTAAGAAAATTCTCTCCTTAATTGTGTGTTATGTATTAAGAAAAAAAAATGTGTATGTAAACAAATTTTGTTGATGTAATTTTATTTAGATGCATAAAAAGATAAGAAAGGAATTATATTCGGAACTCGCTGAGCATATTCTCAACGGCTTCGTAATCAAATTCATTTAGCCAGTTAATTATTATCAAAACCAAAGGCATCACGCACGCGTTGCCGACCCCGAACCCCCCTCCCCCTAAAGAGCTCTGGCAACCTTACTCACCGCAGGAACACAACACTATTTGAAACAAATAATGTTATTTGGCTGCGATCTTCTGTAAGGCGGAGGTACCTCCCCAGGCGGGCTGCTCCAATTTAGAACGAGAAAATCTCGCTATGCCCTACCTCCTCCTAAAAATTATAAATGCGATAGTTTGGATGGAGGGATGTTTGTTACTCAATCACGCCAGAACGGCTGAACCTGAAATTTGGCACAGAGATAGATTACAGTATAATGTCTGGAATAGCATTTAGCTAAAAAAATGTATCCTCATAAATTACAACGCGACCGAAGCCGCGGGTGGAAGCTAGTACTGCATACGAATCAACAGCTTCTAACGATAACATACAAAATCTTTGGATAACTTTCTTACACCTATAAACCTGATCGGGCTCAGTGGCGCGTCCTACGTCCAGCAGACCACGTCCTGATATAGGTTGCTGATAATGATGATGATTAGACCACGTTATATTACCATCATCATCATCATCAGCCTGTAGAAGTCCACTGCTGGACATAGGCCTCCCCCAAAGAGTTCCATGACGAACGGTCTTGAGCCTTCTCCATCCACCGACTTCCCGCAACCTTCACAATGTCGTCGGTCCATCGGGTGGGGGGCCTATATATATATTACCATAGCATAGGTCAAATCTACATGTACATTTTAGCACTTTACTACTAGCGTCATCGCTAACAAAATCAATAGAATGAGACGTAGCTATGGGGGCAGAATGTAAAACTATCGAATTTCAAATATAGTTACGGTAAGTCCGTTACGTGTAAGCTGATATAAGTGAGGCTTGAAACCTTGTGCCACCTTGCGTTGGTTCGATCAAAGTAATAAATCGCACTAACGATGTCATTTAACAATGTTTAGAATTTGCGTTAGATTCACTCATATTTATGGGCCTCTTTCAGGACACACCCTTGTAAGAAAGCTCTTTCGAACCGAAGCTACTTATAAAATGAGCTTACCACTGTACACAGAAAAACTTTTTCACCCTCGCCTTGATTTTCCCGCTGACTCGATTAACAGAGAGAAAATAAAAGAGCTCTCTCATCGATTCCTGCGAGAGAAGGTCGATAACGATGTTACGAAGAATATTTCGTGTCAGTTCTTTCACAAAATACCTACCTAGTTTATACCTACAGCGATTTCTTCATATACAAGGTGATTCATAATATGTATTCCATCCCGAAAGGGGCTTATTCTACAACCAATTGACAATAAAGTTTGTTCTACGACTTTTGAAAATTTTTCATTGAAAAAACTCTATGCAAAAATCAGCTGCTTTAGGTAGCAATCTTGATTCCAAACTTTACAAACGATTAGTTGTTAGTTTTAAAGATGTTAAAAATACCAAAAACAGAAAATTTAAGAAAGTTTGTGAAAAAAATATCTAAAAAATAAAATGAAAATATTGATGTTTTCTTTCTCTAATATTATTTCTTTTTGTTGATAGAATAACCCCCTTTCGGGATGGTATACATGTTTTGAATCACCTTGTATATTGAAAAACGACCTGCGACGAGATGCTAGAGGTGCGGGTTCGATTCCCGCTGCAATAAAAATGTTTGCATGCAATAAAAGTGCCGCCACATGCTTCAACACTCATAGTCTGGCTTTTGCCTACTATGATCACTCAACATCAGCCTGAAGATGTCCACTGCTGGACAGATCTCCCCCAAATAACCACAACGAGCTTTGAGCCTTCTCCATCCACCGATTTCTCCGCGACCCTCATAATGTCATCGGTGCATTGGGTCGGGGGTCTTCCCACACTGAGTCGTCCGGTTCGTAGTCGCCATTCCTTTTTGTCATAACGGTTGTCGGCTCTGAAAGCTACATAAATGATTTTGGTCCTTCTACGGGTTGCCTCTGACTGTGCTATTATGGATCGGTTATAAATAAAAATCTGGACAAAACTACAAATATGTTAATAAACTAATCATATTCTTAAATATTTATGAGACCTCATTGTGAAGAAGAACAGTATTAATTAAAAAGTTAAGGTAACAAAGGTTTAAGAGAAAATTGCGCTGCGCTAGCATACCTTGAATTTCTGCTTCCTTTGTGTCAAAAGCAAGTACAAGCTGCAAATTTTCGCAGTGTAAAAGCAACACAGGTACGCTCCCAAAATAAAAATGAATGCCACCTGTAAAACAAATGAAACGACTTCTTCTAACCCTGGCATTCTTACCCTGGTATTCTTTGTTAATAAGTTTTCACTCCACTCATACTTAAGGCAGTCTCTCATTAATTTTATAGAAAATGCTGTCAAACTTCAATTTTAATTTATAAAGTGAAATCGCATAGATCATTTTGAAACGTCTTAAATCTAGTTTTTAATGCTTGTTTTTGCGACCATGGCTGGAAGATACAGGCAAGAAAGCACAGTTTAGTTTTTGACACGGCGTTTTTTAAAACGATCCTTTTTCATATGACAAATTTGTTTTTTTATAATTTCCTGACATTATTTTAATCGCAGTTGCTGCCAAAAGTTCTCATTTTTGTAATACCTATCTCAACAAAGTTCCCTTCATGTCGGTTGAAGATACGAGCCTAACGAGTTGCAAAATTATCATTGAGGTGAGAAAAATAATGTCAATATGCCTCTTTACAAACAAATTGCATCATAAAGTATCATAAGTTACGCATGCAGTTCGCGACCTGTTACAGTAGCTACGCGTGAACTGTGCATTTTCCAATGCGGACGCATTCAGAGAAAAGTGAAAATATATTTTAATAAGAATTCCAGGGTATGTCTCATCTATCACTTTCGCGATGATAGATTGAGGTTTAATTTCCCAGTTTGCTGTTTATTTGAAAATACAGATCACGGTGGCTCGGTTGAGTACCAAGTGGAAATTCCTTTTGATCAGTCGGGACTATTTCAAATAATGAAAACAAATTACCTACTAACAACTATTGCATAATGTTTATTAATATTCTCACGTAAGTGACATGTCTGTCTTTTTGAGAATAAATGTCTTTAAACCTATAAATCACTGAAAATCAGTATGCCAAACAAATAATTTCATAGGCATGTAGGCTCTAAAAAGTGAATGTCTATGAATAATATTATGAACCAGAAAAAACAGTCACCTCTTAAAAACATATCATAGCTCTATTACGCCGGGAAATATACATATAAAGTTGTGAAACAGTTCAGCAGTTTCCAAACAAAGAATAAACTGTAGGCTGTATGGAGCCGGCAGGTTCGTATCTAGTAAGATAAAAAAAACATTACGCTCCTTCCTTCTCGGCAGTCAGGTAAAAAAGCTTGGGCTTGATGAGATTTTTCTTGCAAATAAAGTCAGTGTTTTTCTCAAGTAGATTATAAGGTACGTTCGTCATTGGTTCAGTTAACCTGGGTTATTTCAGTGTGAGCTAGGGGGGCACTAAAAAAGGGGTTTGTGATCTATATAAATAAATAATAAATAAATAAATATTCCGGACATATCACACACGGTCAACTGATCCCAAACTAGGCATTGCCTGTACTATGGGTACCAGAGACTGATATACATAATAGATACATATTTAACACCCAGACACAGAACAAACATTTGTATTCATCACACAAATGTTTGTCCAGCGCGGGAATCGAACCCGCGACCTCTAGCGCAGAAGGCAGAGTTACTACCAACTGAGCTATGAGGCCAGTCAAATAGAATCAATGCGATGAAACATTCAGTATCATTCCGTGTATTTCTTAACTTGTAAGTTTAAATACCCTACACGTGCAATTTTGTCGTAGCAAGCAATATTGCTTTCTAGTTGCTTGAAAAATTGCGTAAGAGCATCGTAACATATCCAGACGGGTACGTTGTGCCACGTAGCAGCCTGTGCTACGAAGGTGCTACGCGCATCATATATTTGCCTCATATATTCCTTCATTCTCTGATTACGCCCTTGGCCGCGAGTAATTTTATGGCTTCTACGGAACAAACTGTTTTACTGTGAACGTTCCAACTATGAAAAATATGATTTTGATTTTCCGTTATTGAAATTTCCGCTTGAATACCCCCGAATTGAACCAAATTATGACTTTGAACACGTTTGCCATTTTTCTTTGTTATTTTATTACTGGTTTTATTTTATAGGGTTTTTTGGTTTTTATAGAAAAAAGTTATAATGAAAACAATAACATCAAAAGATATATTCGCATTATTAGAATTTAATCTTTGCTTATGAACTGATTTGATTAAATTTCTCTCTTCGATCCAACTATGCGTTTCGTGAATTTAATAACAGGTTAACAATAGGATTTTATTCTACATTAATAATTTGAAGATAATTTCAAACACCTTGTTTTCATAATGGTAAAGAGTAAATACTCACCACCAAATGATCGTTTAACCCAGGCGCGATATCAGACATCCCGGAATTGGTGAAAACTGCAGAGCCGAACGAGAACGACGACAACGTCGGCCTTTCGTGTTTGGCTTCATTCGACATAAACACTTTCGTCTCCCAGTATATCAGTTGCGACATCCAGGAGTTCTGCAAACAATATAAATACGTTTTTTTCTGAGAAAAGTAAGTTAGAAGGTGATAATATTATGAAAGAATCCTGCATTTCTTGATCTAGCACGTTTGTTATTGTTTACCCTCTTATAATATCTCACTAATTTTATCGGCTGGATAAAAGTAGGTATGTTCGCATTTCGCATCTTTTCACTGTAGTTTCCTACAGGACAGGTGTCGATAATGCCGTCGATATCGATCCGATAAACTAAGTGGTTGATTGTGATTAGAAGAGTGTAATTTTGATTTACGGACAAAAAATACGAACTTTCTGTACTAATTAAGACGAACTAGATAATATACAATATACGATAGTGTTATCATTTTAATAATATTCTGCATTTATTTCACGAGGCAAACCAAACGCAAAAAAAACATATTTACCCAAGTTATAGACAAAAATTAGTTCTTCAAATGACATAAAATGGGAGGAAAGAAGGAAGGAGGAAAAAAACACGTGAGGAAGAGTGGAAGGCCTTTGCTCTGCAGTTGCAGTGTGTTATATTAGGATGTGGATGATGCCATTCTGTCATAGCTATTATAATAAAAAACACGCATTTACCTCACGGCAGAGTTTCCTCGGACATGCAAAAAGATAAAGGAAACATCCAGACCAATAGCAGGATATCAGGAAAATTATACAGTATTTTAACACGCTCAGAAACTGAAATAGAAAAATGAACCCACCCTTAGAAGCCAACAATTATTATGATTCCAAACCTGGAATCATAATAATTGTCAATCCGTTGATAAGTGGAAGGCAAAGTCGCGACGAAGGATTAAATAACGAATTTTATAAAACGGTTCATGATTGATTTCAATGAATTATCATCATTTCAGCCGTAGAAAGTGCACTGCTTAGCACACGGCTCCTTTATCGATTTCCAGATCGAACGATATTGTGCTACTTGCACTTAACGGCTTCCAGCAAACCTTTTTTTAGATCTGAGTTTTTAGGTTGTCTTTCATCTTGCCGGGGGCCGCATTACGCTGTACTTTACGGCTCGTAATCTCCACTCTAGAAGTTTTGCGCCCGGCCATCGGATCTCAGGCTATAATACTGACTTTTACCAGCACAACATTGAATATAAATAAAATGGAATGCCCTTCTAGTCCACACAAATATGAACGCAATTGTTGTTCTGGTGCAACTGGTTATTTCTCATACCTTTACGTTGGCATCAAAATTTCTCTCCCATTTTCCAAAATAGTCCCAAATGTGCCACACTTGCAGTGCAGGGAACAGCTTAGCGACCTGTCCCGCTACGGTTTCCCCCTGGGGGTCCAGGGTATCAGTGAATATGTATGCCGGGAACAAGGATATTATGTCTACGTAGAAACCGGGCGACGCCATTTTGACCTCCGCTATCTCTTTTACGGTAACTTTTTTTGTGTTCTGCGGACATAAAACCTGTTTTAGTACAAGAAATAAAGTAATAAAACGCTCACAATAATAAACTTCGAGAACCCTGCTCTGAGTCATACAAATGGTTACAAAAAATCGTATTCAAATGAGCCATTTAGGTTCTAAGTGGTAACAAACAAACAAAACACACATCGCATTTTATAGCGAATGTAAACATAATGGCTCTTATGTATTTTAATGGTGAGTTTATTTTATTTTTAGTTATAATTGTAGCTTCATAAAATTTTCCCAGAATAACATTTTTCTCTTCAATCATTGGCAACTCAAATGGGGATTGCGGATGGAAATATTCCATGTTTTACGTTATTAAAGTTATAAGAGATATTGGAAACACGGAGTCTCTGGAGTCCATCCATATCTCGTTCAAGCAATACCTACTAATAAATATCTAATCTATATTTTATATTTGTAATAACTTTGAAGTGTAAACGCAAAGGTCAACTTGATAAAACGTCCAAAAGGTTATGCACGAGTATCAAAATATGATTGGTCATACTGTTCGCCAAGGCATTACATGAAAGCTTGGTGTGATAGGATCAGACGCAAATTCTCAACTACCTTCTCAATAATAGCAGTAGTAAGCTGAATGTAGACATTGAACAGCAGCCCAGCCATCACGACAGAAGTGAGTACTTTCTCCACGTCAGTTTGATAGTTCTGAATGGCGACGTGGGGCGACATTACGCATAGGTATAAAACCATGGCGAAATGGGCCATATCGAACATGTGGATCTGAAATGTGTGAAACTTTCGTTTATGTCACTGGTAATTTCCTGGACACGCGTTTTTATATATTCTTAACCAATTTTGTTTTAAACACACCCTTATGCAAGTAGGTAACTTTTTAAATGAAACTACAAAATGTAATATTTTGATTTTGATTACCCAATACCTTCTACTTTTGTTGTCTGTATTTTTAACCGACTTCAAAAAGAAGGAGGTTCTCAAGTCGGCTGTATGTTTTTGTAGATTAAAATTATTTTCTTTTTTGACCCCAGATTTTTGCATAGAGTTTTGCAAAGAAAAATTTAAAGTTTCCAAATGTTTTAGATCAAACTTTATTACCAACTAGGTTTAGAATAAGCCCCATTATGAATCATCTCGTATAACCAGAAAGTTTCAGATGCAGATTACTCACGACGTTTTCCTTGTAAAATAAGGTTCTAAAAAATAGTGAGTTCAAGTAGCCGGAATAGACATTGTTATGCAGAATTAGGGTAAACGTGTTCTTGAATGTAGATCGCGTTGAGTCAAGTGTTGGACGCCCTCCGGCGTAATTGAGCAATGATTAGGGCAGGCTTACATGGAGAGAATTAGCTTTGAGCCTTTGAATAAAAATGGCAAGATAAATGGTGACTAATAAGTAAACAATTTCGTTTAATAACTAAACAAAACCGACACCTACTTCGAGGAATAGGGACTTTTGTTTATTTAGTGACAGTATTTTTTTTATTTTCATTGCGAGGAAACCGGCATGTCCTAGAACCTAAAAATTCGAAGACATGACATGTGCACGAAAGGAGCCTCTAAGAAACGCACTTTTCACTACACTGATTCTTTCACCGCCGGTCATTATTATTATTATTATTAAGCCTTTTATTCTCCTTTCTCATATCATTTAGATTATTATTATATTTGAATTCGTTTTTTTTTCGTGGAGTACCCATTTTTGGGTGTAGGCCTCCTCCAACCTCTGCCAATTCCCTCTTTCTTGAGCGAGTCTAGTCCACGTAGCGCCTGCTATCCCCATGACATCATCGCTCCATCTTCGTCTTGGTCTTCCTCGGGGGCGGGTCATAGGCCCTTTTAAACCAGCCACCATACCTCAATCTGGTCACTGACCTAATACATTATAACCAATAAATAATCAGTAACACAACAAGCAAGCAACCTATCAAAAAGTTGATAGAAAGAAAAGAAGAAAGAAAATGTATTTATTTGACCCACAACGCAGTAAGTAGGTAGGTAGGTAGGAAGATACAAAGAAAAAAAATACTTAAACCTAGTAATACAAAAACACAATAAGAAAACAAAAACATGTAGGTAGGTGAGGTGGTAGGTAGGTTGAGTAGGTATGCGTTGTGTGGGGCAAATGGGTTCCGTCTCAGCATAAAGCTGCAGCTGATAGAAGTCGTTCATCATAAAGTAGGTATATGTTACACTTTTCTCATGGTATGATCTAATATACGCAATAATATTAGGTATCTTCAATTGCACGGAATGATTAGTTTTATTTTGAGTATGTTTATGGCAAGAGTTTAGAGAGAGTTATGAGCGAGAAATAGAGAGAGAGAGAGCAAGAAATATGAAAAACATAGCACACTACACGTTTTTACTATGATTGGGTTTCGTAGATAAAATGTTTCGGTCATAAAATTTTAGCACTACGAAGCGCTACTGAGTTGCCAAAAAATTGTATCTACCTGCTAGGTAAATACAGTTTTTGAGAGTTTATTAGCTTATTCTTTGAACATGAAAATTATATTAAATTCCCGCGCCCCAAGATCTCCGACAAAATTATTAAAGTTTTGTATTTTCGCCCTGGTATTCTTGGTCATTAATATTTTTTCACTCCACAAACACTGACATCAGAATGAATGCATGATTTCGAAATGCTACGAGTATATTGTACACCAAATAGAAAATTCAAACAGAAACTTAAACTAAAGTCCAAACCTGCACAATGAGCGGTCTTATCGCTAAAAAAACATCTCGTCCAGCCAGACAATCATAGAGGGATTATTGTCACAGATTGTTGCCTAATTTGTTATTTTTTTAAATTTCACCTCGTAATTCCCTCATAAAGATGAAAGGTAGATGGTAAAAATATACCCTCAAAATTACCTCACCACAATAAAAAATACGAGCCAAACGATATTATTGAGGCACGTCGAAACTTCCCAAGAAATTAAAGTTTAAGGCGATTTGATATTGAACTTACAAAGTCTGTATTAGGCTCCAAGATCCAAGGGAAAGTCGACCTGAGGCAGATCCGGGGCGCGTCAATAGTCGTTACATTATTCGTCATTTGATATAGCTCCAAAAACTCCGGAGTAAACTTCGGCTGTCGGACGTTATTCTCATCTGGAAAATTAAATATCTAGAGAGTTCTCCGACCCATAACACCAAATAAATTTGAACTCTCTTACCTTTGTAATACATGTGAGAATCGTCTACGAAAGTGGGGTCTTCGTCCTCGATGCCTGCCAAATTATCTTTGAGCACTTTCATGGGTCGGTACCGAGTTCGAATTAGTCTCGAATCGTCTTTATCGTATTTCATTATTGCCTCCTAAAGTGAATATTGATAAGTAAACAGAGGGGGCGGTTTCTCGAGAAATGAGACATCAAATGGAAATTAGGGACAGTGTTGATGAGATACTTTTACTTTCGTTCATCATCATCATCAGCCTGAAGAAGTCCACTGCTAGACAGAAATTGCAATGAAAAAGTAACTATGTGATATATTTTAACTATATGTATATCTATATGTGTATACTTTTGTGTTCACCACCTAATCGGCCTTGTAATCTTTTGCTAAAATAAACGATTATTCTATTCTATTCTTATTCCACTGTGTCGTCCGGTTCGTGGTTGCCATTCGAGAACCTTTATTCCTCAACGGTTATTTCGGTAATTTTGGAAGATCATCAACAAACAATTTGTCTCCGAGGGCGTTCTTGATATATGTTTTACTAAGTTGCGCCCGCGGCTCACGTGGTACCTACGAGGAAAATAAGTAGCCTATGCGCTATAACCGACTATAATCTATCATCATCATCATCATTTCAGCCGTACGACGTCCACTGCTGAACATGGCCATCCCCACAGACAGAGTGAATTCCTTATCATGTGGGGGGATTTGCCCATACTCACCACGCTGGGCATGCGGGTTGGTGAGCGCAGTTAGAGCTATCGTTGTTAAAATAGGAGACGCGCTGCTCATCCCCTAGCTTTTTTCCCTTAGTCGCCTCTTACGACATCCGCGACATGGCCGTGGTGGCCCCGGCTGAAGAATAGGCCCCTCCATATCTATAATCTATATCTACGCTAAATTCATCCAGATCCGTTCAGATGTTCTGGCGTGATTGAGTTACAAACATCCATCCATCCAAACTTCCTTATAGTAGTAAGATTAGTAGGATAGGAGAACTGGGAAGTAGGATAATTTTAATCCTTCATTGCTACATTTATCTTCTCTATATGACTTCACTTCAGAAAACTCATTCCACATTTCTCTAGCGTCAGTCACGTGTCTTTAATTTCCTGCCCCTAACGTTTCCTCTTACCTGCCTGAGTCGGGTGTTCTTAAGTCTGGTCGCAATTTTTCCTCGAATAAGCCCGAGCATAAACGGATGCTCCGATATCACTCTCATGAAATCTGTTCTGCGTAGTACCTGGAAAGGCAATATTGTATTTATATATGTATGTAAAAAAAGATATCAGGACGTCTGATCGAAGCGACGCGTGACCCGAGAGCTGGCTCTTATTTGGCCCAGCGAATTAGCATTGCCATCCAGCGTGGCAATTCCGCCAGCGTCTTGGGGACGCTTCCGACTGGTAGTGATCTGGATCAGTTGAGCTATCTATAGATCGTTTGTAACGGTCTTTAGATAGCTCAACTGTTTCTTGTGTATTTTGTAAATATTAACTTGTATTCGTTTTAAGTTTCTTTCTGTAAATAAAATTGATGTATGTATAAGATGATATATTATATGAATGCTATCTCTTATTCTACACACAATTGACAATAACATTTATAATTTATTTACAGAAAGAAACTTAAAACTAATACAAGTTAATATTTACAAAATACACAAGAAACAGTTGAGCCATCTAAAGATCTTTACAAACTATCTATAGATAGCTCAACTGATCCACAACATTTATTGTTCTACGACTTTTGGAAATTCGACGTTTTTCAATGAAAAAACTCTATATGCAAATATCTACTGTTTTGGGGTCAAATTTGTTCAAACTTAACTTTTTAAGTAGCAATCTTGATGCTGAACTTCTCGTAGAACGTTTAGTAATTAGCTATAAAAATTCCAACTAATTTGCTAAAAATTGATATTTAATAATTTTTTGCTGTTCCTTTATTTTGTTGGTAGAATAATCTCCTTTCAGGATGTTTTACATATTATGACAGTTGTTAGACAATTTCTCTCAACGTGTAACAAAACAATTTGGTAGGTTCTACAATTAGGAAAGCCTCATATAAAGAAGCTTTGTTACTCTAAATAAATAAATATAAATATTCCGGTCAACTGATCCCAAACTAGGCATAGCCTGTACTATGGGTACCAGAGACTGATATACATAATAGATACATATTTAACACCCAGACACAGAACAAACATCTGTGTTTATCACACAAATGTTTGTCCAGTGCGGGGATCGAACCCGCGACCTCTAGCGCAGAAGGCAGAGTTACTACTAACTGAGCAATGAGGCCAGTCAAACCACTCTAATCCAGTGGTCCCCAAACTCTTTTCCCTCGTAGACCACTGGTCTTGTTTTTCGGTTTGGCATAGACCCTCTACCTAAATTCACAAAAATGTAATATTAGCTATATTGCATTTTTGCAAGTTCATTAACTTCATTTTTTTTGACTGACTTCTAACTGTAGTTAGGTATTATTATAGATCATGGATCGCTTTGCATCTCGTAGACCCCCAATATTTTTTTTCACTCTTGTAGATCCTTTGGAGGTCGCCGACGATCCCTGGGGTCGACCTCTTTGGGAATCACTGCTCTAATATAAAAGCCTTATACCTTAGTACTAAACCTTTTTGGCTAACATTGTTCATTCATGGATTCACCTGCACTTCGACATAAGTAGCCGCTCTCACGGTAACCTTTGATGGGATTGAATAGAACAAACTCAATTCGCCGAGGACCTGAAAATGCAAAATACTATTTACTTACCGCTTGCTTGCTTGATTGAGGTATGGTGGCCCTGAAAAGGGCCTATGACCGTCGCTATAAGAATATAGTGAAAGAATTAAAGTGCGCCTCTCAGAGGCTCCTTTCGTTAACATTTAAAATAAATGGAATTGGAATGGAATTCGAAAGGAAAAAAATCCTTTTTTATTTTTAGGTTCTACGACATGACTGTTTCCTCACGATAATTAGGTACTCGTATATTACGAAGTTACTATAGTAAAATAAATGATTAATCTTACAGAACCGACGCTTAGCGAGCTTGTATTTATCTTACTAAGCAAAATGTGGGCTTAAACCAAAATTGGACTTGCCTCTGACTACCCCCTAAACAGTGGAGTATTCTCCATTAGACTTAGACGAAGGTAACCAATTACCATCAGATGTTCCGTAAGAACGTTATCACTTATCTACACGATACGACAGAACGACACACGACAACTCATGAAGGAGCAAATGTATGAAAAAAACTATAATATAATATGTCCTATTATTTGTCGTCCACAATATACGAAAGTTTCAAAACGGTTGTTATGCCTGCATGCCTCGAAACATCACGAAAAAGACGTGTAACTTTACCAAAGAGATACAAAAAATTACTTACAGTCCCTTCTTTGAAAGCAATCATCGGGCTCTCATCATCTTCATCAGAGAGCATCTCCACTACTCCTTGCTTGATGCAAAGCATCCCGCTCTTCACCACACCCTGGCTCCAAATGTACTGGCCGCTTAGGAACAGCTCATGTGTCATTAATAGAGAGATTTGGCGCATGAATGCTTCATCTATTCAGGATATAAACAAAAAACATTTGAACAACTCATCAACAGGTAAGCCGTATGGTTGTTTGCCTCAGATGTATAGGAAAAAACAAAGAGGTTGAATGTAAACAAAACTTAAAAAAAAATGAAGAGTCACGCATTTTTTTGCTCTACTAAAACTAGAGGTCGAAACGTCTGTAGGTACTTTGGAAATATTTTTCTCTCTTGGTTACAATGTTGTACCAGTGGCTGGCTTTAAAATACGATAATAACGAGGTACCAAGTATAATAGGTAACACTCATGAAATATTTCAGGAGGCTTTTTATTTCAAAGGGTAACTTATTAATCTTGGCGTCGGTCGGGGGTCACTGTTCGGGGCTTTTTTAGGGTTCCCAAGTTCGACTAGGAACTCTTATAGTATCACCTTCTTCTTGTCGTGTCACTGATTCTTTCTTGGTCATCTTGTATTAGGTCAGTGAACAGGTTGAGGTATGGTGGCCCTGAAAAGGGCCTATGACCGTCGGTTAAAGAATCAGTGTAGTGAAAGGATTAAAGTCCTTTCATGCACATAGTATTACCTGTCTGTCTATCAGTCCGTCTGGCAGGTCAGCCGTTTCACTCGCAGAGTATTAGTGCTATTATAATGAAATTGCACGGTAATAATACATTATTTATAGTCACATGTATGAAATGAAAAGGTTTTTCGAGGTACCTCCCCTACATGTGAAGTTGGGAGCGTAGGTTTCATAATTATTTTCTAGTCTTGTACTTAAGGTAATAAGTCCAGTCCATAGTCGCTCTCACTGTGTTAAATAATCGTACCTGTATCTCGAAATATCAGCGTATTATGAAAATGGCCGATGTTGATATCAAAAATGAGTTCCATTTGCAAAGGTAAAGGCAGCTTCTGCAGTTCGCGCGTGTTCAAGATGCCGTTCTTCTTGTGCCACAGCCGCTGCTTGTACAGTGTGGCTTGCTGTACCAACCAGGGGGGCGCGCCGCGGTGGCGCAGGTAGCTTATCATATGGTGGTACTGTAGAAATTTTAATACAAGATCATGTAATGAGCTAGGCATTCAAATTTTTTACTACTTACAATGTAGTTAAAACCAACACAAACAGACCCCTAGCACCAACACAAACAGACGGTTTATGTTACCATGAAAAAATAATGATCAGTCTACAGCTTTTTGAAAAACCCAAAATCTGTAGGGTAGACCCGTACAAAACCGTATACCGGGGGTAAAACCGTACATAGGGCTATTTTCGTCAATCATTCAAATTTCCCGCTCCCAAGTCGCTCACTGGAGTGTCTAATAAGAGCGTTTTTACAACAAACACTTGTCGCAGCAAAATCGCGCCTTACGAAAATATTGGTCTTTATTGTTTTTTGGTGATCCTGATATATATTTTTTTGGAAATTCAAGCGTTTTTATGGATAGGTGAACTGCAGGTAAGTCACTTATTATTTATGTTTAAGGTTGTGTATTAACATGTAATTTAGGATACTTGAAACTGCGAATTTACCATGCATATGTCATAACGTGAGCTAAGTGTTGAAAAACATAGCAATGAGTCAAAACCATACGGGGTAAATCCGGCTATACGATTTTGACGAATTGATGAAACTTTAAGTTCCTTGCATTTTGTTTGCAGTAGTTGGGTACAAAGTATAGGTTGCAAAAACTGGACTAATGAAGGATGTACAGGCTACAGTTCAGAGAAGCTGGATGATTTCGTATGCAGAGGATATATTGGTGAAAGTTAACTTCGGGGGTAATATCGTATATAGTTTACGGTTTTACCCAGGTGTTGGGGCAAAATAGTAGAGTTTTCGCTATTTTGCTGTCATTTTTTTTAATGCCATAATATTAGTAATATATGTATGTAATTGTGTACCTAGATAGATATACGAATTAAAAATGTTGATTTGATACATTTATGCATAAAAATTAACGACGGCTTAGATCCTTAGCTATACGGCTTTGACCTACATAATATGTTTCTGTCTTCAGAAAACTGTTTAGGAAATCATAAATAACATATTTTTACAAAAAATATTTGTTTGTGCTAATACTGCACCGGTTTTTCAAAAAAATATTACAAAGTTGTTGATAATGGCATAATAGTTACATAAGTTCAAGTAACATCACGCTACACGCCCTTGGGGCACGCACATAGAGGGTACAGTGGATACAGCGGCGCCATTATTAGAAATCTCTTTCAGTGATTTCCTAAATTAACCTTTTTATTCATAATCAGTTAATAACTTTATCGGCTTTTGCAATGCAGAAGCATAAAAAGACCCTTCAAATGCAGAGGTGAACAGTTTCGGAGAAATTACGTCTCCTTGTCTCACCTCTTTTTGAAATAAGATAGGATTTGTTCTCTGGTTCTTGAGATAAAAATGCATGGATGGCATGGTGGCCTTACTATACAAACACTTCAATACTTCGATAAAGCGGTAGTCGATTCCACCATGTATACATAAGTAATTCTGATACATGGGTATACACAGTTGAATGGCTTACTATAACTCAAACTAACCTTAGTGAGTAAAAACCATTCGTATATAGAGAGAGTAATTTTGATATTTACGCGATCAACAAAGTTGCACATTCTGCTGTTAGCAAGTACGAGCTCCCAAGTAATACTGCCGATAAACTTGTACCGGAAGAACACGTATCCGATCAACATGAGACCAGATGTTAGCCACTTCTCGATATTCCGCTGAAAATATGTTGATACAAATGATTATTTTGTACAAATCAGTACAAAAAACATACCTATTATAAATATCACCTTGTATTGTAATAAAACATACTTACCAAAGGGAAGGAATCACCAAATATTACATTGAAAAATCGGCAGGTGCAGTAATACCAGCATGCCGGATAACTGCAAAATAAATACCACCAGATTTATAGTTTTGCCAAACCTAACACCGGACTTCATATGCCTCTTGGAGGCACCGGTTTGTGACTCTTGTAGCCTAGTCCCACAAATGACAAACTTTTCGAAACAGGGAAGAGTCAGATACCATTACTAATTATCACACATTTAAATGTGGACAGTCTAATGCTAAAATAATCAAACCAGCGGGATTTGTCTAGAATCTTTAATGCGTATAGCCGATGATCGGAAGGACGCTGTGATCAAAAATCTAGGAGAATTAATATTGATTCGTTCACATATTTGATCAAAGAACGCCTAGATATGCTAAGAGGGCTTTTGGAGTATAAAGACTAAGTATTATTTCTAGTCGTTCTATAGGTCAATCAAATCCATCTCTCCTTGATTTTTAATCACAGCGTAATTCCAACCATGGCGTTGTTGAACCCCGCTGGTTTGACAACTTTAGCATTTAAATATGAAAAGTAAAAAAAGCGAAGCAAGAAAGTAACAAACGAGGCTTTGGCGCTCCACCCAGCCTAACCAACCCGCACTGGACCAACGTGTTATGGTCCAAACGGGGGTTAATAATTAGTTGACCAGGTTTAGGTGTGGTGGTCCTGAAAAGGGCCTATGACCGTCGATGAAAGTATCAGTGTAGTGATAGCATTAAAGTGCGCCTCTTAGAGGCTACTTTCGTGCACATGTCACATGTCTTCTAATTTTTAGGTTCCAGGACATTCCGGCTTCCTCATGATGTTTCTCTTCACCATTTTATCTTTTTGGCTCTTCCAATTATATTTAATTATTTCATGACATTTTATGATACCTTCCTATCTATTTAAGTTAGCTTTAATTTTTAGTTCAAATTTATCATAATAAAAGAGATTATTTTCGTTTATATTTCAAGAGTTTAGCTTAGTTAGAGTCAAGAGTTTTATTTTTTTGTTTTTTCTTTAATTGAGCACTATTTAAGTTTGTTTATTTTAAGAATTTTTTTTTGAGATTGCGATAGTGCACTCTTATTTTTATGTATATCAGACCCTGTTTTTATGAAGATATTTTATGTAATTGGTAATATACATATGTGCACTTTCAACAAATAAATAAATAAAAAATTAATAAATTTTAGAGCACACGCATAGCGCACATAAATTTTCAGAATGGAAAATCCATTGGTGCACGACAGGTTATGAACCAACACGACCTGTGGAAGGAAGGATAGGAAGGCGGGGCCGCAACCACCCCTCCACCAGTGCTCTAAAAAACTAACTAAAAACAGGCCTATATCCAGCAGTGTAAGCTGCATCCAGCAGCAAATATTGTAAGCTCATTTTGTTCATTATTATTATTATATTTTTTCGCACTATTGTCATTAATTTGTTATATTTCATATTTTGTAATCATTGATAGCAAACTACACAATCACAACAACACAAATTCACAGCTAGGTACCTACGCATTGTTCGTTTGTACTCGCTCTGCTCGCTCTCGATCAGGTTTTGGCTGAAAATCAGTGTTTTTGCTTTTAAGCAAAATATTTCACTGAGCCATAGCCTATTTGTCGTACTGCAGCACACGCAAACTTGCCTACTCTAAGATACCTACTTTTTTAAAATTGATTATTTATACCTACCTATTGTATGTACTTTAATTTAAAATTGTTTATCTATGTTAATTGTGTGTGTCTGTAGTGCCAAATAAATTGTTTACAGGCTAAAATGATGATGATGATGATGTTATTTTCATGACCTAGAAATCAGGTGGTAGTAAAACTAATGGTTCCCATTTGCCTCGTACTAGTACTAATCTACAACATATTTCGAAACTGTTTTGTATAATTTACCTATCAAACCTCATCCTCCGAGAATCTACATGACCTGGATATCCAATATAGGACCACTCCTCAGTGGTATTCTGTTTTACTTGCATGTTATACCACAAGCATGCGCCAGCGTGTAGGATTAAGTTGATGATCACCATATGCTCAAGAATGTACAGCATCTTACGTGATGTTCGCATCTGAGGGGAAAAACATAAAGATAATTGCATCTGGGTCAGTATTTTCAAGTAATTTTAGAAAAAATAGGCTCTTGAGAATATGGTAGACATTATCTCAGATCTCCGGCGATCAGAGGCGAGTCAGAGGCGTGTCCGAACATTTGGCAAAAGCCCACATTCTGTAGAAATGAGTGTTCCATATAAAAGCCCATCGCCGCTTTTAATAATACTTACTGGTTTCCTCACGATGTTTTCCTTCAATGGACATCTTTAGAATAGAAAAACTCATTAGTGCACGACTAGGCTCGTATCCACGACCTTCGGATCTTAAGTCGGGGAACCTCCAACTAGGCCAACACGGCTTGCAATTTTGACGGGGTTTTTTTTTCAATAATATTACAAGTGGATTTTAAGGTAAGGAAATACTATTTCAGTAGTTAGGACAGCGATATCACTTTTTAGATTTTGCCTAGAAAATCAGTTAATCAAACAATATATACAGGCTTATTTAAAATGTGCAAAATCTCAGACACACCTATTGATTTAAATTGCGAGAAACTTAGTACAAGGTAATTTATAAAAATAGGTTAGCTTCATGTTATGTTGTTATGAGGGGGTGCATTAGGAGAGAAATTGAGGTCGTAGGTAACTAACTAATCGCGCTCTCATTTTGCATTCAAAAGTAACTCAAAAAACAATGCAATGAAAGGGAAGAAGACTTACATTCTCATTGATTTCCTGGAAGAAAGTAAAGAGCCTGTAAATGCGTCCTATTCCTAACCATCGCCCAACAAGTTCAAAGTATTCTAAGCCTGCGCGATATTCACCTGCAAGAAAAAGTATTGTAATTAAGTATTTTTCATTTTCTTTGATGTTTTAAGCGAGATTTTCTCATTCTGAATTGGAGCAGCCTGCCTGGGTAGGTACCTCCGCCTTACAGAAGATCGCCGCCAAATAACATTATTTGTTTCAAATAGTGTTGTGTTTCTGCGGTGAGTAAGGTTGCCAGAGCTCTTTAGGGGGGAAGGGGGTTCGGGGTCGGCAACGCGTGCGTGATGCCTCTGGTATTGCAAGCGCTCATAGGCTACGGTAACCGCTTACCATCAGGTGGGCCGTAAGCTTGTTTACCAACTCTGTTGTATAAAAAAAAAAATAATTTGCAAGTGAAAGCAACACTTTTGGATAGCATTCTATTTAAATGCTATTACAAAAATATGGAACTAATAAATATTATCCTGTTAGGATTCGAATAACTAAGACGTAGTTGGTATCGCATTGTCGATTCAAGGTAAAGATGCGGTTTCGAATCAGGCTGGTTCCATAATTTTTGGTGCGTACCTAGTCATCACATCTATTATAACAGTAGGTACAGTAAAATTTAAATTAAATTGAAGTAAAATCGCGTTAAAAAAAATTTAAAAAAAAACTAATTTTATGTTAAAGACAACGGTATTCCATACAATGTCTTTAAGAAGCTTTCATTTGGTAATAATCTGGTTCAGTTGAACTTTCTTTAGATCGTAAATACTGGTGTTTAAGTAGCTGAACAGATTCTTGTATAGTTCTTAGGTGCATAAGGTGTAACCGTGTAAGTACCTATAGCACCCTGAAAAAGTATAATCTTTGAAAACTCACAAATAAAAGTGAAAGAAGCGATTGTACAGACATCGTAGACCAGCAACAGCCGGTTTCGTCTGTACACTCTCATGTGTACGCGCACAAGCGGCCAGAAGGCGTGCAGCAGATGAATAACCACATCGATCGCGTATATAACCTCTGCAATAACTGTACTTATGTCTATGAAAAGTATCCGCTTCGTAAAATAGTACGCTTTCAGGAAGTGTGTTATGAATTTGTATACCACGCTTGCTAGTACTAAACCCTGGAACAAATAAACTAGTGTAAGGGCGTATGTGCGTATGCGGGCCGTGGTGGCCCCGGCTAAAGAATAGGCCCCTCCATATCTACCTATCCGCGGATGTCGTAAGAGGCGACTAAGGGAAAAAAGCTAGGGGATGGGCAGCAGCGTCCCTCATTTTAACAACGATAGCTCTAACTGCGCTCGCCAACCCGCATGCCCAGCGTGGTGAGTATGGGCAAATCCCCCCATATGATAGGAATTCGCTCTGTCTGTGGGGGAGGCCATGTTCAGCAGTGGACGTTGTACGGCTGAAATGATGATGATGAAGGGCGTATGTCTCAGGGTAAGGAGTGAGAATAAAGTTCGACGCAAGATTAAAATAACAAATTGTATTTGAAAGTACAAGAAACTCACGGAATGCATAACAGTGGTGTAATTAAAACCCTAATATAAAGAATACCTACAAAGAATCCACCTATGATAAAACTGAAGAAAATTTAAAGAAGTGCATTTTTCTTCACTTTTTAGATGTTTTATTACAAGATCTTGACTTGTTCACTGAGCCCGGCTACCGTAAACGTTTGGTGAGTTCTCACTTTTCACCGTGAGACGTGAATAGTGAATAGCTTACCGTTTTGTATGGTATTACGAAAAGCGCCATAGTATAAAAACCGTCTAGCTATCTATTTACTTATCCCGTCTTATGGTGACACACGAACATTATATGTATGCATGCATATGTATTTATTATGGTTTCTATATATTTATGTATTGAACTTAAATATTTTCAAACTAGTATGTATTAAAAAAAAAAAAAAAAAATTTTATTTTATTTGAATTTTATGTTTCGATTTGCCTACTAACCATTTACTGTATTTTATTGTGTTACTAACCCCATATGATGATCTATGATGTCCGCAATAAAAAGATTTTATTTATTTATTTTTTATTTATTAAAAATCCTTTTCTCTCAAAATTTTAGTAAGTAATTTTAGTAAGCATCATAACTCCTTTTATTTTCGTTTTTATGATCTCAATTGTTCCCTCTCCTGTGCACTACCTTCACATCTTCTGTCCACAAACACAAAGGTTATCTGGAAGATAATGCTTTTTAGCATTAAGTTCGCCTTTGTACTATTTTTATGTGCAATAAAGAATTTTCTATCTATCTATCTGTCTAAAATTACGAACTTGGGCCTCTGAATTGTTTCACCAAAACGGTCCCATATACTTATCCCAGATTTCTGCAAGCATTTGTGAATAAAAACGGCTCACCTTGAACCAAACGTTCCATGGCTCCATTAGAATAATCCTCATTATCTTTCCGCAACGACCTTCAAAGAGGAAGCTTCCTCTGGGACGCTTTGTCACAGTCGGTTTCTCATGCTGTGATGGGCCTAATACACTGGCACGGCTAGCTATCGTGCTGGAAATGTTAATAAAAAGCCAGTTAAATTACTAAGACTTTACAATGTCATTCATACCTAATCGCGGAGAGCGACTAAACTCGCGACCATCCATAGCACGCATCCATCCATATAAAAAACATAGCTAAGTAGAACCTGTTTCCACCAGTGCTATGCTATGTGGACCATATATATTTTGGAGGAGGTAGGGCATAACGAGATTTTCTCGTTCTAAATTGGACCCTGGAGAGGTACCTCCGCCTTACAGAGGGTCGCAGCCAAATAACAGTATTCGTTTCAAATAGTGTTGTGTTCCTGCGGTGAGTAAGGTTGCCAGAGCTCTTTAGGGGGGAGGGGGGAGGGCAACACGTGCGTGATTCCTCTGGTATTGCAATTGCAAGTGCTCATAGGCTACGGTAACCGGTTATCAACATGGGCCGTATGCTTTTTTACCACCTCAGTTGTATAAAAAAATCAATGAATATGATTTGTGGATATCAAACGCATCCATAGCAACGTAGCATAGTACAACTCTTGTGGAAAGGCTTATTCTTGATTGTATGTCTAAGTAATCTAAGTACCTACCTGTAGGCATAGTAGCAAGTGCATCACTTAGCATAGTGATAGCGAACGCAAATGCAAAATCCACAAATGCTCGATAAATGATAACTGGGTATAATTTGCCGAAGATAGCACTTATTTTCTGTTTACTTACCAAATCGATTGTAAAATCTAAAATAACCTTACCCAGTGGTAGTCCCTAAGGACGGCTCGCTTACGCTTCTGTGCATTTATTATTAAAATTTATAAAGCACTTAGTGTATTTATTATGATCTCCGGTATCAACAAAGTTCAGAGCCAACTCGATTTTAGTTCTAGCCTTTTATGTACATGTTTATTCATTTGGTAGGCTTCAAACAATATTTAAACACATTACTCATGAACGATCACCTACGTATTTAATGTTGTTAAGTGCATGTAGTATCAAACAGCGTAGATTCAGAACCTTAGCAGGAATTTCAACATGAGTAATGAAACGAAACGGTTTCTCATTCAGCATGATTTATACCCCGAACATACGAGTATAACCACCTATGCTCCTTTTAATTCGAGCATAATTCAGCCGAAAGCTCCGCCCTCGCAATTCTATTAAGTACATAAATAATTAGAATGAAAGCCATTACATTTTTACGTTCCATTTTGGCATTTCAGCAAGCAACCCAAATGAAATGCCATATTTTGGCGGATATTGAAATTTTACTGCGGGCTGTCTCGAGCTCGACGATGGTCGTAAACCAGCTAAGCGGAGGCGAGGACGGGTGGTGATAAACCGAGAACGAGCCAAAGGCGCGAAAGTATTCAGAGATGGATTTGTAATAAAACCCAACACCAACTTAGACCCGTGCTCCGAAGGAAATTGCTTAAAAATACAGCCTCTTCTTTGTAAGCAAGAGTGATGACTGCCGAAAAATGGAAAAAATGGAACCAAAAAAAGCCGTGGAGTCGCAAAAAAGCTAACCCAGTGAAACGGGCACGTACGGCGTACCAGCACTCATATAAAATGTAAATATGCATCCAAGCTGTAGCAACGAAAGAATAATTCATATTCACGAGGTGCGGGGGTGGGCAGCCATCCATTTTGCATAGCTGTTTTGGTGAAATCCCTACGTATCCTGCTCTCATGTAATTAAGAGATTAAAAGATCAGCGGGCGCGTGGAGCGAATTCAGCGGAATGTATGAAAACATTTTTCATCATAACATGCAATAACACTACACAGTTTTATTTAGTCCATACTGATGGCTTAGCTGTACTTTATTCGTAATGTAGACCTTTTACAGCGCTTTTATGAAGCGCTTAAATGTAGCTTAAAATAAAATAGGGTACACCACTACCACTAAGGCACATAAGGTCAGTCTTAGACTAAGGATGCTCCTCTAGATAATAATAAGGTAATAACTAGACAGTTATTGAGTAAAACTGCACTAGTTAGGAAATAAGTTATTTTCTATTCCCTACCCTTAGGGCAAGTACGCACTGTCCGGTTAGCCGCAGTGCCGCTAACCGGACAGCGCGTACTTGCCCTTAGCGTGATGCTCGAGCGCACGAAACTGTAACTGCATACGAAAATATGCAAGAATGTATACGTAAAATTGCTAATAAAGTAGTAAATTAATGAACCACAAAGTAAAAGTTTCATAACGTGAACAACACAATTTTATAATATAAAAGTTGCAGGTACGCTGCAAGGCTACGGTGTAAACGAAAAACTAATGTGGGGACACACGGTCACTATGTTTAGTGTCAAATAGTGTCAATATCAAAATTATAAGAAAATATTGCTTATACTCAAACATGTTCTATGCTAAAACTTTTGGATGATCTCAATAATCACCACTTGTAGGCATAGATATAGATAGAAAGCTTGATATTTACAATATTGATTCAGGCGTGTCTTTGCGGAAGTACATTTTACGATATTACATAGATAAACAAATATCTACTACTAATCCGCTAATCTATTCCTCTATGCTCACTAACATAGCACCACAAGGTCACCGGCATAGCTCTACGAATTAGCAAGTTAAAGTGGCAGTGGGCAGGCCATATAGCTCGCAGAACCGACAACCGTTGGGGAGTAAAGGTTCTCGAATGGCAAACACGAACCGGGCGACGCAGTGTTGGAAGGCCTCCAACTTGATGGACCGACGACATTGTGAAGGTTGCAGGAAGTCTCAAGACCGTTCGTCATGGCACTCTTTGGGGGAGGCCTATGTCCAGCAGTGGACTTCTGCGGGCTGATGATGATAATGATTCCTCTATGCTCAACAAAATACAGACATATATACATACATCCCACACCGCCCACAATAAAAATCTATGCAAAGCTTACTTACATGCAGTAAGAATTACCACAATCACAAAATACGTGTTTTAGTGTGGTACTTCTTATTCTCTGGCGTACTCTGGCGACCACAAACCGGGCAGCGCAGTGTTGGAAGAAGCATTAGGTACATATTTCATCAAGTGTAGCGTGTGCTGCCCTTAGATCATTTGTTGAAGCTCACATTCGTCTTCTTTTTTATCACATTTTTATAAGCTCTTATTTATTAGGGATTATAATTAGATAACTTTTCTTTTGAGCCTCACCTAGTTCGATCGGCACCACACTGAAGCTTTAAATTCCATTTTGTGAAAAAGGATCATCGAAAAAAATGATAGGCACCAAGCCGTGTTTGTTGCCTGATTCTTCTAGGCTTGGTCGCGAGGAACAGGTATAGCTTCACCTAGTATAAAGTTACTAACCCAATGCTCAGGGATGACGGGGTGGTACTTATAAACACAGCAATACTTGTAGCACTTTCTTTAATTTTAACACTTTACATTACGCATTACTTTAGTATGATTGCACCTTGATGTCTTATCGACGACTGACTAACCTTTTTCATAAATCCTTTTACATCAACTCCCTACCCGACTTCCTCCGTTATTTTTACCCAACGCCTTATTGGCTGGGACGTTGACAATGCGTTTGGTCGGCGCCAGCCAATAAGGATGAAACAGAAGTCAAAATCATTCCATGAAAACAATACTACTATTAATAGAGTTTTATATAATATTAAAAATATACTAATTAAATAAATGGCGAATTATCAACATTATTAATTACACTAAAAGGTATATCAAATAAATTGAATTTAATGTAACAATTATTTTTACCCAGCGCCTTATTGGCTGGAGCGTTCGACAATGCGATTAATCGGCGCCAGCCAATAAGGATGAAACGGAAGTCAACATCATTCCATGAAACAAATACTACTATTAATAATTATAAATAATATAAAAAATGTATGAATTAAATAAATGGCGAATTATCAACATTATTAATTACACTAATAAATCAAATAAGATGAGTTAACTGTAACAGCTCGGCCATCCATTTATTAACGAGACCCTTCGTTATGGTGGAATATAAATTTAAAAAAATAACCAAATTAACGTTACAAAATATTTAAATACATACTGAAATATACTACTTATTAATCATCACAATCAATAATTATTAAACTGCTTATCTATTTTATTAATGACCTTATATCTTAGTTAAACAATTTTAAACCTTTTTCTTAGCTGCAAGTTTATTGTGCCCGGTCCATTACACTGACCGTTACCGGCTGTTGAATACTGTACTGGTACATGACTCTAACCAGCACAGCAATCATTCCCTTAACTTTTCCATGACTATGAAAAGCAACTTATCAGTAAAGTATCAATAATACATACGAACATAAATTAAAATCATAAAACATTCTTCTTTTTGATCACAAGTAGTTACACAATGTCTTAACGGTTTATAATAATTATAAGAAACCAGTCTATGAGTGATAGTGACAGTGACACCGTGTTATGTCGAAGGGGATTAATGACGCACTGTCATGGTTTATAGTGGTTTACGAAGAGTCAGACTCATTTTGAGGGACTTCGTCGTCATCAGACGACTCGTTGCCAGAAGATAAAGGTTGCGTAACGGAGAGCCAGGGGAAAATTTTGTCTACTGCCACAACAGCCTCGTAACGCTTACCTTTTCTTGTGATTGGAGTATCCTCAACAACGTAACGGTCATTTGGGAGTACCTTTTTGATTCGATATGGGCCCCTACATTTTGGTTCCAATTTCTTGGATTGACCCTCAATTCCAGATACTGCACGAATTACTCTGACAAGATCCCCCTCCTTAAATTCAACACCTTTCTTTCGATGTTTGTCGTAAGCCTCTTTGTCCCTTATCTGTTGCTCTTTGATCAGTTCACTAGCTTCTGCTCTTATTTCTGACAGCGAAGTCCGAGTAGTAGAGGCGGTATCCGAAATTATTTCACTAAATATACTTTGTGAAGGGTTAGGAACAGTCCTTCCAAATAATAGTTCAGTAGGCGTCTTCTTTGTCGTGGCGTGAACGCTGGTATTAATGCCCAGTTGAATCTCAGGTAAGTGTTCATCCCACACTCCATTTGGTTTATCATGATTCATGGCACCTAGAGCGGCCAGAATAGTGCGATTATACCGCTCTACCTGGCCGTTTGCCCTGGGAGTTGATACCGCATTCAGCACGTGTTTTATGCCGGTGGACCTAATGAAACTTTTGAAAGCACCACTAGTGAAACTGGTACCCTGATCTGTGATAAGACGATTAGGCGTCCCAAAATAACTAAAATGATCGCGTAAAACTTTAATACTTGTCACCGATTTTGTATTACGCACAGCTGTGAGGTTGACGAATTTAGTAAATGCGTCAACAATTACCAAAATATATGCGTTTCCCCGTTTAGTCTTAATGAATGGCCCTAAATGGTCTGCATGTATAGTGTGGAATGGAATTTCAACTTTCGGGATTGGATGTAATTCTCCAGCTTTCGCTCCACTAGGTAACTTGTGATGAGCGCATTCTACACATGCAGCCACATACTTTTTAACAAAACGTCTTAGTTTTGGAAACCAGTAGTTTGCCTGTATACGCCCCAAGGTTTTATCATAGCCGAAGTGACCTACGTCATCGTGGTTTGCCTTTAATAGATGCCACCTTGCCCCACGAGGCACCAACCAGCGTATCGTGGAATCATCGATTACACGATAGACGCGGTCATTAACTAGCTTATAGTTTTTAAATACTTCGGTCACCTTTTTGGTATTAGGGTCTTTAAGTATGTCAGTGATATGTTTTATATCGTCATCAGACTGCTGATACGTCGCTAGCCAATCGTCACTGCCCACGGTGAGTATATCCAGAAGATGACCACAGTCCTGCTCGTCTGTAACGGGGCTCCTACTTAGGGCGTCAACGTGAGCCATTCTTTCTCCCGATCTGTATTCTATATCGCAGTCATATTCGAGGAACTGCAGCCACCAACGGGCGATACGCGGAATTAAGTCACGTTTGGTCAGCGTCGTACGAAGGGCATTGCAGTCAGTGACGATTTTGAACCTTACCCCTAGTAAGTACACCCTGAATTTGTTAAGTGAGGCTATAACGGCAAGGGTTTCGAGCTCGTAGGAGTGTAGTTTTTGTTCATCCGGGGTTGTTTGTCTACTATAATAAGCGATGGGTCGTAAGTTACCTGTACCATCCTTCTGCATTAGGATTCCTGCAACTCCAACTTTGCTGGCATCTGTGTGAAGTTGGGTCTCAGCTGCCGGATCATAGATAGAAAGTACTGGTCGTTCTACTAGTACCTGTTTTAGTTTGTCGAAAGCATCAGATTCTTCACCAGTCCATCGCCAGGGAACGTCTTTCTTCAGCAAAGTCGTCAAGGGTCTCGCTATAACTGCGAATCCCTTGACGAACCGTCTGAAGAAGCTCGCGAGACCTATGAAACGCCTGACTTCATGAACATTACTGGGAGAAGGAAATTCGGAAATTGCTCTAGTCTTTCCTGTGCCAGGCCTAACACCTTCTGCGCTTACTTCGTATCCTAAATAATCAATTTTATTAAAGAAGAAGTGACATTTGCTCATCTTTAGCGTTAATCCATTTTGTGCAAGTTGTTTTAGAACTTCCTCAAGGCGAATTAAACCCTCATCGAATGACCTAGCCGGTATGAGTATATCGTCCATATATATAATGGTAAAAGCACTAATGGGAGAGTTTTGTATTACCTTATTCATAGTCCTCTGAAACATAGAGGGTGCATTCACGAGTCCAAAAGGCATTCGGTTATACTCATACTGGCCGTCCGGGGTCACGAATGCAGTTTTTTCGCGTGATTTCTCTGCAATAGGGATTTGATAATACCCTGACGCTAAGTCTAGGGTGATAAACAGTGTACTACCAGAGAGTCTGTCGAGTTGGTCTTCGATCCTCGGTAGAGGATAGTGTTCACGCTTGGTTTTACGGTTAAGTGCCCGATAGTCGACACAGAGCCTCTTTTCTCCGGATTTTTTGTTGACTAATACTATCGGACTCGCGTATGGGGAACTAGACTCTCTAATAATATCGCTGTCCAACATCTCTTGGACCATGTCCCTAACCTTTTGACGCTCTGTATACGGTAACCGATATGGACGATACACGACAGGTTCTGAATCAGTTAATTCTATAACCATTTCAGTTTCAGATGTAAAACCTAGATCTTTTAAGCCGGACGAAAAATTATTTTTGTACTTATTGAGTAGATCTAGTAGTTCTTGCCTTTGAGGTTGGGATAAAGAATCGCCACAATCAACTGTACAATCAAAATTGTCTTTACTAATGTCAGCGTAATTAATATGCATATGAGTGTCTACAGAATGGCTTCTGGTAACTAATTCTCCTGATTTGAGTTCGAGTTCACCAAGGCCTATGTTTTGTATGAGAACAGTGCCTCTGCCTTCTCTTAACATGTATTCACCTGGTAATAAGTAATGCTCGCGGTTCAGAACATGTCGTATACTGCCATGGACATAAATGGTACCTGTATACTCATTGGAGCATTTAACAGGGACTGGCCTGATCTCATTAATCTTAAGTGCAAGATCGTGCTCGCAAACAAGGGGACATTTCACGGTTTTATGTTTTTCTAATTTCTGGAATATGACGTCCTTGTCAGTTTTAACAATTTTGATAGTAGGCCTTTCCGTAAACGTATGGCCCAAGAGGAGAGGGCATGGTATGACGTGATCGTCAACAACTAAAATTGGCACGTTATGCTCGATAACACCTTGCACCTCAACAGTAGCGTACAACAACCCGATAGGAAGGTAAGTAACGTTACCTAGTCCCTTCAACCTAGGACCATTTACCTCTTGCAGTTTCAACAGCAATCGTTCTGCTTCACTAACTCGCATCAGAGTGCCTTCACTACCTAAGTCGACGATACAATCCAATAGTTTACCGTTTATCTTAATTGGCATCTTATACTTAAGACTGGTATTATATTCACTGTCTACTCTCAAAACGTTCTTATTTTTTTCTTCTGTGGTAGATTTCTGCTTTGATTTTGAGCAATCAGCTGTTGCATGCCCTAACAACTTACAGTTTGCGCAGTGAATCTTTGGTTTTGGGCAACGAAAAAACGGATGTCCCTTCTCGTTACAGTTGTAGCAAGTCATACTTGTACTCGACTTTTGGGAGAAAGTAGAGGTTTTATCAGACGATTTATCATTAGATTGGTTGTGACTGCGTTTGTCTCTATTTCTAATGGTATCAACATTGCCCCTATCTTGACCTACTTTGACCGATTTCAAGAATCTTAGAACTTGTTCAGGTTCTGTAAACTCTGCACTCTGTCCCCCAACACGTACATTCCGATCGTCAATACCTGCTAACAGACAGTCCACTGCGCGTCTACCTGCTATTTCACAACGGTTCAAAAGATTCATTTTTGAATAATAGTATAAATCCAAAGGTTCTCCGAAACGAACTCTTTTACTCAGCATCATGGATAATAATTCTGCATAATTTTCACGTGTTGGGAAAGATTCGCGCAGTTTTACCTTCCATTCAGCCCATGAATGAAGAAGGGAAGGCAAACCTTGGTACCAAGTCTTAGCAATACCATTAAGTTTAGGCATTGCATAGTGGACTATCTGTTTATCGCTCCATGTATATATTTGGGCACACTCGTCTACCTTATTAATCCATATGTCTATCGTCTGTTCCTTATTTAACGGATCAAATTCGGGAACTACATTTATTACGGGAAACCTGTCAGTATCACTCTTAGGCCTTACATTTTGCATTAAATCGAGAAATTTCTTAAAGAACGAGCTTTGAACATCATCATCCATACCTATAACGCTGGACTTACGTTCCCGGCCGCGTTGTGTAGACGAACTAGAATCTCTTAGCCTTGATCTTGACCTCGTTGGTGGAGACTCCCTTCGATCCTTAGAGTTGCTCTGTCTCTGATGTTCACGCGGCTCTGGCCGCCGTGAAGTGGATCTTGAAGGTCTGCCTTTCCGATGCCTCGAACGTGAGCGGCGACGTCTGACGCGGTGCGCATACGGAGAGCGAGACCGCGTCCGACCTCGTGACTGGCTACGACTACGAACCTCCTTGGCCCTAGAGATCCTGCCTCTAGAGCTCTTCGATCGCGACCGGTGATGTCTAACTCGGCGCGTGTGCAGAGAACGAGACCGTGCGCGGCCTCGCGACTGGCTGCGACTGCGACTGCGTGGCTCCCTCTCTGTAGCATCCGGAACATGACGGCGGGGTGTTGCCGTATTCCTTGACCTTGACCGGCGAAGTCGGCCAGCATTTTCTTTGTCCATGACGTAACCTCGACAAAAGACACTGTATTAATATTATTATCCACAAAGTACTTATTACCTGTTTTTATAGAAACAATTTTTTTTTTTTTTTTTTTTTTTTTCAAAATATCCATGATGGATCATAAAATTATTATTATTATTATTTTTTTTTTTTTTTTCTACCAAAGTTGACCTAGTCATAAATTTCAAATACTACCGGGGAGTGCCCCGGCCACGTATTTGAGTTGAAGCCTAAACAACATAGAAAAAGAAATACGGGGAGTGCCCCGATCAATTTCATTTACTACCGTTGTCTGGTCAAATTGGCAGAATAAACATAAAAAGAAAATCAAAGTATAGAGAAAAAAAAATATGTAAAAATAATACTAAAACACGTATCAATACACTTTGATATATACTGTAAGCTTGCTGTTTTAACTGAAATAAATAATCTAATTCTAATTCTAATCAAAATACTACCAGGGAGTGCCGCCACGAATTAGAGAGACAACACGGTAAAATACTAGCGAAAAGAAATAAATAGGGTACCCAATAAAATATTATTTAAGAGTTCTTTTACCCAAAATATTCATGATGAATCATTAAATTATTTGTTCCATCAAAGTAGATCTATGTCATCTTAATTTCAAATACTACCGGGGAGTGCCCCGGCCAAGTATTTGAATTGAAGCATAAACAACATAGAAAAAGAAATACGGGGAGTGCCCCGATCAATTTCATTCACTACCGTTGTCTAGTTAAATTGGCAGAACAAACAAATCAAATTATCGAGAGAAGAAAAAAAAAATATAAATATAAACCAAGCCATGTGTCTCAACATACTACCAGGGAGTGCCCCGGCCACGAATTAGAGACAACACGGTAAAATACCAGCGAAGAGAAATATCGGGGAGTGCCCCGATCAATTTCTCTTACCAGCACTTTAGTATATTTATATATATTTATTTAACCGTCATAGCATTTAAAAATATATATGTATATATATTTATAAAACGGTAGTAGAATTTTAGTAACAGCAAAACAAGGGTACAGATTATAAAATCAAGTTAGTACTTACACGTTTCTTTCGGTTTTGTAGGCGTCACTGATTCTATACCACTTTCTGAGATATAAAGTCACTAACCCAATGCTCAGGGATGACGGGGTGGTACTTATAAACACAGCAATACTTGTAGCACTTTCTTTAATTTTAACACTTTACATTACGCATTACTTTAGTATGATTGCACCTTGATGTCTTATCGACGACTGACTAACCTTTTTCATAAATCCTTTTACATCAACTCCCTACCCGACTTCCTCCATTATTTTTACCCAACGCCTTATTGGCTGGGACGTTGACAATGCGTTTGGTCGGCGCCAGCCAATAAGGATGAAACAGAAGTCAAAATCATTCCATGAAAACAATACTACTATTAATAGAGTTTTATATAATATTAAAAATGTACTAATTAAATAAATGGCGAATTATCAACATTATTAATTACACTAAAAGGTATATCAAATAAATTGAATTTAATGTAACAATTATTTTTACCCAGCGCCTTATTGGCTGGAGCGTTCGACAATGCGATTAATCGGCGCCAGCCAATAAGGATGAAACGGAAGTCAACATCATTCCATGAAACAAATACTACTATTAATAATTATAAATAATATAAAAAATGTATGAATTAAATAAATGGCGAATTATCAACATTATTAATTACACTAATAAATCAAATAAGATGAGTTAACTGTAACACTAGTTTCTAAGACGTTTCAAAGTGATCCTAGTGATTTTATTGAAATAAATGCCTTTTGACTTTGACTTTGAAGGCCCCCACCGGATGGATCGACGACATTGTTGAAGTTGCGGGAAGTCGGTGGATGGAAAAGGCTTTCGTCATGGAACTCTTTGAGGTAGGCATATGTCTAGCAGTGGGCTTCTACAGGCCTATGATGCTGATGAATAAATTTTAATGTATTTTTTTAATGTATTGTTACTTACAAACTTTAAAACACGTGTGTATACACGTAACTAACTAGCGCGAACGAAAGAGCAAAACGTCGGTATGGCCCTCACTCGCGTAAAAATGTTTCTGAGCAAAGAGAACTAGTATAAAAGGTAGCTACTAGCAACTTTGCAAAAGGTACTAGCAATATGGCTGCCAGTTGTTAACTTCTAATTAGCACTGTTGGTGCTTTGAAGAGAGCGGGAATTTTTGTTCTAGTAACAATAATAAAAGTTTTCTATGTCACATCTGTTGTTGCTTCATTGGAGTTTTTGATTAGGATTCTTCGTGTTTGATGTTCATTCTGTGTACTTTTATATATCTATGTATATTTTTAAACTATAAAAAGCCAGGCCAAGCAATATTTAAAATAAAATAAAATAAAAATAAAATAAAAGGGCATTTATTCACCAAGAATCCTACACACAGTTATAAAAATACAATTGGTAATTTACAAGTTTTGGTATGTACCTATGTAGGTAGACAGGTGAAATGGTCGAGGGCTCAGCTACGCTGCTTTTCAGCCTCGCCATAAAATGTCTGCTGTCATCACAGCAGGTTTGATCCTCGGAAGCCATCAGCCGCTATCAGGCGATGAAGAGAAGAATTTCCCGCTATCACGGCTATTTTTCCTAAAACAAATAAACGAACATGTGAGCCAAGCCGTGCTAATGCTGCCTCATTTATTTCCACATCCCGTAAAATCCTTTCGCCAAACAAATGTCATCGTCACAAGGATAAAAAGTTATAAGTCAACGATTCAGGGGGACGAAAGTAAGAGAACTTACCACGGTCACGTTCGCTCGGTGTCGAGAATTCACTGAGGGGGAAAAATCCTGTCTAGCGCTGATTGAGTTAGCTCGTCGGCAATTTCACACTATACTTTCGAATACAGTGTAGCGTCTCATCTTTGTACTGGGTCTGAAAACTCAATTTTCTACTGTTATAAAATTAAATTTCGCAAGGAGCCAAGGTTCTGCTACAACTTCCCTTATAAAGCTTTGAATGTTAGCTCGGTGTATATGTGGATGAGTAGTGACCACAAATTTCTCTCTATAAATAAATAAATAATAACTCCCAACAGTCACATACATAATCCTGACCCCACACTAGGATTCCCTGTGTCGTGGGTATCAGAAACAACGAATACCATGGCACCACCACACCCAGACCCGGAACAAATATTTGCAGATCATGCGAACATTTATCCCTCAGCGGTAATCGAACCCGCACCTTGTGCGTCTCAGACGGGCGCTTGCCCGCTACGCCACCCAGGTCCTCGAATCTATGAAGCACTGTCATGAACATATATAATGTGTAATAGCGTTCCTTGCCTCGTTGTTCACGCGGTCATCAAATGGATGGGAACCGCTATTGGTATTGTCAACTGAGCGCTTCAGTGCTTTGCAGGACTTAACCAACTTTACGATTTTGTTAGTGCGACACTATTCGTAGTTTTACTATGACAGTCTCGGTCGAGGAAATGGACGTCCCCTGTCGCCTGTGTCGCCTCTGTAACACAATATCATCCACAGAATAATAGCGCTAAGGGCTACCATTTGCAGGAATCTTCTTACAAACGGACCTGAGTACCTACCACCTGGCTACTTAGCACATTATGGCATGTTTGGGTTACTTCGTTTAGTACGCTGGATGTAAAAGTGTAAGGGGTTTCAAGGTTGTTGATTTATCTGATAATCAACCTTATGACCCTCAAATTGTTTATGATCTGTTCATTTTCTGAACTTAATGGGTCAAAACATTTTTTTATTGCCAAAAGTTATCAGGGGGCGTTGAAACAGAAGACTATCCTTAAGATGAAGTCCTGTGAAAGGCAGCATCATGCATGAAATCAGTACCTAGCGGATTTATACATTTCCCAAGTATTGGCTGTTTAATTTTTTACCATAGAATATAGAAGTTTGCGGTTTCGAGAAATTTACAATGAAAGGGAAGAGGGAAAAAACATCGGAAAGATGTATCGACTTCTTTCTGCAAGACATCAGAAAAGCGTCTTACAGAAATCGTACTAATACTAAGATGGCTAAAAATAAAAGGTTCCCAAAAATACCGCCCCTAAAATCTGCCTCCCTAGGCTCAAGTCTACTCAGTCTGCTTATAGATCTGCCACTGCATGAGATTTTTATCAGGGTACAGCAGTTTTGTTAAACATTTGTATTACAACAATCCAATTGGACAGAGGTCCAAGCGTAGTTCTCCAACAATCCAACTTCTGCAGAATTAGTTCCAACTAAATCCGGGACAAAGTCACAAACCATTAAACGTTGAAAGCCAAACTTTCATCTGAGCAGAGTCAATTAGAATCCAGTTGAACTTCGCTACAAGCCGATCACTTTCGATGTTTCTAGGTCAATTTGGTTTGGTTAATCCTAATCTACAAAAGAGTAAAGAAATAAATAGAAAATTAAATGATGGTTGCACCGGGCCATCCCGAATCGCATTCTCTGAGACATCCTATGTAAGGAACAATTAATTCGTACACAAACAATTTTTACCTCAATCTTTAGTAGTTTTCCTTTAAAAATCGAAAATAAAACACTTAAAAAAACACGAATCGGCCAACTTTAAAAGAAAACATTTGTTTAAGGTGAAGGAGTAATATACCTACTCGAGATAATAATAAATACCTAAGTTTTATTTACAGAAAGAAACTTAAAACTAATACAAGTTAATATTTACAAAATACACAAGAAACATATACGTAAGTACCTATATATTTTTCGGGTGTTGGAAACGCCATGCGTGAGCTCATCATGACGTCATGCAATCGAATCGCTCGAAGCGAATATTGAATAGCTAAATTCATTAAGATTAGAATAGACTCGTTAGCTCAGCGGTGAGAGCACCCATTTTAATTTAATAGTGGTGGTCGGGGGTTCAAATCCCTCACGAGTTGAGCAAGAAATTTTGGCTTTTTGACAGTTTTTTGTGCTAAGAAAGTTATCAATGAGGCCACTCGACTTATGGTAGGCCTGTGTTTTCAAACTTTTTGTGAACTTGTGTTAGGTATATTAGGTAAGAAGTTTCAACTCATTCCCAACGCGAGAAAATTAAAATGTTGCCCAGCCCAATTAGTGGCAGCTTTTCTAGGGAATCGAAAAAATACTTTTACAGAAATCTTGCGCCATCTCATCGGCCAATTGCAATAAATGGGCGATTCTGATTGGAATCCGATGGGATGAGATTTTTTTGCCCATTCCTCGTCCACAGGTTAGTCTGAATAGCTGGTCCACAGCCTGTGGTAAAGAAGCCTATAGAAATGTGTACAAGGTGTTCCGGCATATGTCTAGTAGTTAAGCCGAAAGGGGCTCATTTTGTGTAGAAAAACAGGCAATATCTACGACTTTTGGAAATTCGACTAAGTTCTATCAGGTACAAATCTTGATGTCAAACTTATTGGTACTCAGGAAAAAAACTTAATTTTCTACAAGACCAATCGATCATGCGATCGTTCGTCATAACGGCAATAAGGTAAGCTTTGCAAGTAACTATAGGCTACTAGGTAAGGTCCCTGTCGTTTATTCTTGTCCTTTATCCTTAGATCGATCCATCATCACCATCATCAGCCCACATTAATCCACTGCTGGAGATATATGGTTTATGGTATTGTGGATGTATGTTTTTTTAATACAATTGAATTGTCAAACAAGTTTACGGCCCACCTGTTGGTACGTGGTTATCGTAGCCTATGAACGTTCATAGGCTTAAAGAGCTCTGGCAGGAACCTTACTCACCGCAGGAACACAACACTATTTGTAACAAATAATGTTATTTGGCTGCGATCTTCTGTAAGGCGGGGATACCTTCCGGGCTGGCTGCTCCAATTTCGAGCGAGAAAATCTCGCTGTGCCTCTGTGCCATATAAAATGAATGATCTAGTTACTTTATTGCAGCTATTTCTGAGCTTGTCAATCCCCAAGCATCCGAGATACCGCCGAGCCAATTTCCCGGTTTCATTTATCACAAAACATTATTGTGTTTTGTCGTACTTATTGCTTTTGCTGCGCCTCAATTCATTATTATATTTGTGGTTATCTTTGATTGGGTTAAGTTGTTTGACCTATTTGTTGGTACGACCTATTTACAGTACAATCGGTTGGTGGTTTGAGGGTGCTATATTAGGTGCTTAGCTAAACAGTAGCAGACAGTGGCGGATTTGCAGATTTTGCAGTCTTGGCCGCTCTAGGCCCCAGGTCATGTGCCGCCCCTTTCTCAGCACCCATCATTAGACTATGTACATAATGAATTTTCTTTATTGCCTACTTTATATAGATCGAAATCAGAAATTTAATTAACTATAATAGCTACTAATTTGTAAATATATTCCGAGATAATGAGCCTGTCTATGACAATTTCTAAAAATTTTTGGTCATGATTTGCCGCCCCTAATATCTGGCCGCCCTAGGCCCGGGCCTACTGGGGGCCTTAGAGCAAATCCGCCACTGGTAGCAGACGAAGTAAGCAAGTAGGTATTGAGGAATTATGAAAAGTTTACAGCTTAAATTGGCCGTGGTGGCCGGTGAAGAATAGGCCCCTCCATATCTACCTATCCGCGGATGTCGTAAGAGGCGACTAAGGGAAGAAAGCTAGGGGATGGGCAGCAGCGTCCCTCATTTTAACAACGATAGCTCTAACTGCGCTCGCCAACCCGCATGCCCAGTGTGGTGAGTATGTGCAAATCCCTACACATGATAAGGAACTCGCTCTGTCTGTGGGGGAGGCCATGTTCAGCAGTGGTCGTCGTAAGGCTGAAATGATCTGAAATGATCACCATCATAGATCATTATATATATATATATATATTTTTTATACAACAGAGGTGGCAAACAAGCTTACTGCCCACCTGATGGTAAGCGGTTACCGTAGCTTATAAGCGCTTGCAATACCAGAGGCATCACGCACGCGTTGCCGACCCCGTACCCCCTTCCCCCCTAAAGAGCTCTGGCAACCTTACTCACCGCAGGAACACAACACTATTTGAAACAAATAATGTTATTTGGCTGCGATCTTCTGTAAGGCGGAGGTACCTCCCCAGGCGGGCTGCTCCAATTCAGAACGAGAAAATCTCGCTGTGCCCTACCTCCTCCTAAATATAAATAACACCTAGGTCACATACATACTACCTACTCTTGACCCCACACTAGGATTTTTTGTGTCATGGGTATCAGAAACTACGAGTACCATGATACCACAATCATACCCAGACACGAAACAAAGGTTTGCAGATCATGCCACAGGTACCTACCTCCGCCTTACAGAAGATCACAGCACAATAACATTACTTATTTGTTTCAAATAGTGTTGTGTTCCTGCGGTGAAAAAGGATCATCGAAAAAAATGATAGGCGCCAAGCCGTGTTTGTTGCCTGATTCTTCTAGGCTTGGTCGCGAGGAACAGGCATAGCTTCACCTAGTTTCTAAGACGTTTCAAAGTGATCCTAGTGATTTTATTGAAATAAATGCCTTTTGACTTTGACTTTGACTTTGGTGATTAAGGTCGCCAGAGCGCTTTATGGGGTTCGAGTCGGCAACGCGTGCGTGATGCCTCTGGTATTGCAAGCGTTCATATGCTACGATAACCATTTACCAACAGGTGGGCCGTGAGCTAGTTTGCCACCATAGTTGTATAAAAAAAAGGTGTTTAGGTTTGTTTGCTATCACTATTTGGTAGTAATATTTTTGCCACATAATATATGTATCCTGTGATGACTTTATCTATATTTCCAATTCAATAGCAATCAATTCAGTTTTCCAACAACTTGCACCTTGGCCCCCAATTCTACTAATTCAATGACTTGAAAATGATAATCGCATGATAATGATCGCACCATTATCATTCAGTTACGATTGTCACCACCTTCGTTTCTTTGATTTCATTGGTCCATTGGTTCCACAATGACTGCCATTGAAATACGACTGTGATAGCAGAATACCAAATGTGTCAAAAGTTGTCATTTTGCCATTGAACCATTGTCATTTTGAAGCTATTGAATTAGTAGAATTGGGGGTCTGTACTAATGATTCGTAACGGGACATTAGTTGTTTCCATTAACATTAATGGAGTTAATCGGTGCACACTAATGGCGGATTGGATTCCCGCTGCTCTCCGATAACCTGAAAAATATATTGCACGTTGGATTTTCACTGGGTTTCTTTGCTCTTGCCATTTATTTGTGAGCTAAGTACCTATCCAAGAGCTTCCGGCTTGCTCAATCTATAACTCTAGCAGGCGGGTATTTTTAAAGGAACGGATTGCAATGGCCGATTGCCTGACAATGGCCTGTGTCGTTTAATGGATGAGAAATTTTGCTAGGTATAAGTAGAATCCGAAATGAGGAAATCCGTAGAAGAACCAAGGTCACCGATATAGCTTTCAGAATTAGCAGGTTGAAGTGGCAGTGGGCTGGCCATATAGCTCGCAGAACCGATAACCGTTGGGGAACAAAGGTTCTCGAGTGGCGACCACGAACCGGACGACGCAGTGTTGGAAGGCCCCCCACCCGATGGACCGATGACATTGTGAGGGTTGCGGGAAGTCGGTGGATGGAGAAGGCTCAAGACCGTTCGTCGTGGCACTCTTTGGGGGAGGCCTATGTTCAGCAGTGGACTTCATCAGGCTGATGATGATGATGATGAAGTATAACCAACAGTAGGTGTTGCGATGCTGTATATTCTTTGTATTGTTCCTATGCCCGTTCTGTGTTTTTAGTGTGTAAGTCAAATAAACGTTTTAGATTCTATTCTATTCCATAGATGCCTCTCTATGACTGTCCTCATAGCTCAGTTGGTAGTAACTCTGCCTTCTGCGCTAGAGGTCGCGGGTTCGATTCCCGCACTGGACAAACATTTGTGTAATTAATGTAGATGTTTGTTCTGTGTCTGGGTGTCAAATATTTATCTATTATGTATATCAGTGTCTGGTACTCATAGTACAGGCTATGCCTAGTTTGGAATCAGTTGACCGTGTGTGATATGTCCGGAATATTTATTATTATTATTATTATAGATAAATTCCAACTATTAGGGCCGTGAGCACTAGACAAGACGGCACTCTACAATACTTTTAAGACTTTACCTACAGTCTCTTTCCTGACGATACAAGTTACTCGGTGGCGCAGTGCCTGTCTGAGACGCCAGGGGCAAGCGATTACCGCTGCGGAACAAATGTTTGAATGATCTGCAAATATTCGTTCCGGGCCTGGGCGGTACCATAGAACTCGTTGTTTCTGATACCCATGACAGGAAATCCAAGTGTGGAGTCAGGAGTATGCGACTGCGACTGTTGGGTGTTATTTATATTTACTAAGAGATTTCTCATTCTCAAAAAGTATAGATTTTGCAACTATGAAAGTTAAACCTGCATAAAGTGTGTTTCATGTTGATTAAAATGAACAAACATTTATTCGAAAGTATCATCAACTCACATTGTAATCAAGCAATAAACACAATGCTAACCATTTGTTCTGTTTTGACTAGAGTTCGCTATTAGCGTTCTTTTTTTCTACAATAAGGGAAGTCGGAAATTCCTTATCAATTCTTTTGTTTTTGTCCATTGTTTGTCTTACAAACAACTGACATACAACATACAAATTGTCATACAAATTGTCCTAATTCAAAACAGCTTCATAACCATAGACTTACACCTAAGTAGTTATACTTCTATGTTCATAACTTACAAAGGCAATTATTTAGTTTAATTAAAAGCTCGCGAAGGCTATATAGAATAATGTTGTAGCAAGATGACTGGCTTAATTAATATCCCGGAACAAGATAAGCAAAATGACCGTGAATTTCGACCTTGAAAGCCTTTTAATTTGCCAAAACTATGTACGAAATTCATTCAATTTAAATAGTGGAGCCAACGCCGGATGAAAAAAGGTTTTAGAGTGCTACGATCCGAAAAGTGCAGCGCAGGGACAACCCCCCACTAGATGGAAAGACGACCTATGAGCAAATCAGAATGTCACTTCCAATAGGAACCTTATTCTCCTACTCTTCTTGTACTTAGGAATGTAGGTACCAACGGAGAACAGTCACCTCTAATAAGATGTATACCATTAATAATTTTCGAAATGATGCCACAATACTCTTACAGATAAATAAAATAAATATAAAATAAATATTCCGGACATATTCACACGGTCAACTGATCCCAAACTAGGCATAGCCTGTACTATGGGTACCAGAGACTGATATTGATAATAGATATATATTTAACACCCAGACACAGAAAAAACATCTGTGTTAGTCACAAATGTTTGTCCAGTGCGGGGATCGAACCCGCACCCTCTAGCGCAGAAGGCAGAGTTACTACTAACTGAGCTATGAGGCCAGTCAGATGATAGGATAGGTACAGATAAGTTGAAATTGGTACAACTTTGTGCAAACTTTTTGAGATTTTGCTGTGTAAATCTTTACGTTCAGTAAGTACTGCGGCAACATATTAAAATTATGAAAGGCATACATGTTTTTAGAGGTGGCAGGGCATAGCGAGATTTTCTCGTTCTAAATTGGAGCAGCCCGCCTGGGGAGGTACCTCCGCCTTACAGAAGATCGCAGCCAAATAACATTATTTGTTTCAAATAGTGTTGTGTTCCTGCGGTGAGTAAGGTTACCAGAGCTCTTTAGGGGGAAGGGGGTTCGGGGTTGGCAACGCGTGCGTGATGCAAGCGCTCATAGGCTACGGTAACCGCTTACCAACAGGTGAGTCGTATGGTTGTCTGCCACCAAAGTTGTATAAAAAAAAAATTTAAAATAAAAAAATTTAAAATAAAAATAAAAATCCTGATTCTTCTAGGCTTGGTCGCGAGGAACAGGCATAGCTTCACCTAGTTTCTAAGACGTTTCAAAGTGATCCTAGTGATTTTATTGAAATAAATGCCTTTTGACTTTGACTTTGACTTTGTATAATATTTCAATCAATTTTTATACATAGCTAGAAAGATATTACATAATTTTTAACAGTTAAATTTGCAACAGCCAGCGCTAAACTAGTTGGTTGCGCGATATTCAACTTTACTGCTAGGGAAAAGAAAAACAATAGCTTTCCAACTTTAGTAATATTTCCATGCTGCCACGTCCAATTTCCGAAAGCTTACTTTACTTAACCACTAATTGAGGACTTCGTTTTGTAAAGGAAGTTAGTTGGATTTTATAAGAAAACTCTGAGATGGCCAAAGGATGTTATAACAGAAAGAACCTATACTAAGCCAAATTCGATGTGAAAACTTTGTAAACAAACCCTTCTTGCTGTGTGCTGATTTTTTGGACAGAATTCGCATTTATTTTTTGTTGGTTGATTGTTGTTAACTGTTTTTTTTTTTTTGTTATTCCTAGAGAACAATAATTATTATACTCTACATATTATTACATTCTAGCCAAGTAGGCTAATGATTAATTTGACTTTGACATAGTTTTATAAAGTAAATTATAACTAAGAATGTGTCCAATAGCACTTTTCTTACAGTGTCTATTTAAGGGGAAGACACTTTGTTATTGTGTTCTTTATAAGTAGTCACTATCACTTACACTACATTTCACTATTTTTTATTTTATACTGTTGTTAACTGTTGATCACTTCTTCAGTATAGTAGGGTAAAAATGTATAAGTACCTTCCTACACTTAAATAAATCAGCGCCAAGCAAGACAATATTAGGCCACTTTATTTGTCAAACATATGTTGGTACCTATAGAAAATATGAAAATATAAAGTTGCATTATTTAGAGCTTATTCAAATGACATGAAAAATCACGCCTTTGTAGTTCACACAATTTTTTATAATTGATATTATCAGAAGAACATCTAAAATACCTAACAGCAGGACAGGCCATGTCGCCCACATATCATTAAAGTGTTCCAGAGGATACCTTACTTTTATTTATTTATTTTTTGTAAACAGTATCTTATATTTGTATATTTCCCATTTCCTTGTTGTGCACATATACCCACTACTTTTATCAGCTCTCTCTAGCCTCAAAGGTTTGCTGGAAGAAAACTTTTTGTAGGGTTAAGCTCACCTTCGTAGGCAGGCCTTTGCCAGTCATGTGCCTGTATTATTATGTTTTATTTCTGTATGTTTTTTGTGTACAATAAAGAATTAAAGAATACCTTGACAGATTATACCTAGGCAGATGATGATTTTAAGTACTTATAAAGACAAGTATCTAAAACCAATTATCTACCGTAACGTAGTACATTTTACCTCAATTATTCTAGTCTATTTAGACACATCTAGTCTCTAAACAAACCACTTTGCAACAGAACTTGATTTAAAATTAACTCGCAAGGTGTTTCGAGGCTGCATCCTTACGGACTGAGAGCTGACGGGGCAGATTCGGGTAAATAGCTAATGGAGGTAAACTGGCGTCTTTCAGCCATCTCATCAGTGTCTGAGCGAGCTCGCGGGAGTTGCGCTACGTGTGCAGTCTGCAGATTCATTCTGCACTTTCTAGCGGAAAACGGATGGCAGCACTGGAATTCATTATTACCCAACTGTATTGTGCATGTACGAAAAATTCATTCAATAGAATTACAATGACTTCATAGAATATCACTATGTATTATAGTTTATTAAATTCACACACACACTGAAATTTAATTTACGCTTACGTAGTTTCGTAAATATTGCAACATCTCTCATAACTAATGAAACAGCCAAAAAAGTAAGTCTATTAGTCTAGTTTAAAAACAGGCTTTATTCGCTCGCTATAAATCTTTCGCGGACACGCTATAAATTAGTCCTGTAACTGGAATGGAATTCCTCGAATTATTTGAATACATTTTACAGCTCCCTACTACTGACTGACCCGCAAATAGACAAGCAAATCAAATAGGTGGTAACCGCGTTCTGCGAAATGTGTTTGCTGTCTTTAATTTCTGTCATAATAATGAATTATATAAATCGATCAACAATGGGATAATGTACCTACAGCTCTATCAAAACAAAGGGCTCGTGCCGTCGCGTCGTGCCAAAACGTTGTCTTCCTTAATGAATCGTCTCTTGGGGCATCAATCAACTTGATAAAACTGCTTGTTAGGAGCGTCTCGAAAATACCTCTAATTAAATAGGAACCTACCTACACAGATGCGTATAAGCGCTTTTGTATTAACTTTTTTTATTTTTATCCAGTAAAGAATGTCAGTATAGCCAGTGACGTGATGAGGACACGTTTGAAGGACCAATGCAATCTCTTCCGGGCCTCCATAGGCATAGGTACCTACCATATTGATCGCTTTATGGTAAATAAGTGACCAGTAGCTGCCTAGAACTGCGAAAGAGACGCTAAACCAAATGGTTTAAATTCTGTAGCGATTGAGAACCTTCCGAATCGTCACCCTTCCAGTTCCTCATCATTATGCAGCATATATCAGCAGGCGGAGTTCCATAGCTAGGCATATATTTTACTTACGATTGTGCTCTACCGCACTTTATAATAAGAAAACCCTTAATCAAGGAAGTATTCTGAGATTCACCGTTGACATAAACGGCCCCTGTCCCACCCACCGGGCGATACAAACGATCCTCTATAAATCCCGGAAGATAGGACAGATTTTTCGCTAAGGCCGTTTTAACAGAAATAGTTGAGCTCCGTTTCGAGGGGCAATTACTCGTCTCGTCGACGTAATCCTGGCGATGAAAAACTCACATAATTAATAGTGCCGCCTCCGGACTAATTAGCGGGGTTCCGGGACGAGACGCTCATTATTTGAAGTTCATTAGTTATTTCTTGACAGAGTTTCAGATAAGCTGCAGTGTTGAAGTTGTAGGACGCTGCACGCCTAAAAATCAGCTAGATTGAAGTGAACGGGCGGCAGTCGCTGGCTATGAAATGGACCTAACTGTTATGAACGATGAAAAAACTTTAGCGAGCTGGCTGCAGCTTGTCTGGTTTTGTATATTCTAGGAAAACCTGCAAGGTTGCGAAAAAGTTTAGATCAATAGGTTCATTAACTCCTAGCGGTTGGTTAAGACTGCCTTTACCAGAGAGATATGAAATAACTAAGCGGTGAGCGAGGAAAACATCTACCAATAGTAGGTATTGCTTTATTTTCCTAGCTTAGCTTTGGTAGGAAGGGGTTCAACGAAGCTAAGTACATACTAGTAGAAGCGAGGAATGCCATCTAAGGATGCGTGGTGTAGCTATGTGAAGACCGCTCGCGCCAAACATCTTTCTTCCACAGTAGCTAACTAGCGCAAAGCACATCTTACTCGCTCCGCTACACCTTTTAGCTATTATGGAAATAGACACAGTTTCGTAGCTTAGCTTTGACCTCACTCGCCGATTAGTTACCTCACACACCTCTGGTGGAAAGGCAGACTTAAACCCGATCGATCTCTGATCAAATCAAAAAATCTTCCATTGGAGTTTTGCAAACGAAAGAAAACAGGAAACTACAGGACTATCATCTGGAGCAGTCAATATGAAACGGGACGCATCTGTCGAGAACCATTTCAAGGATCGCGACGAACTAATGTAGCCGTCAAAAACAATATCCCACTCCGCTGGAGTATCCGGACGATACTAACCTACTCACAGGGTATATTTATATCTATCTACTAAATGGATAATAAATATAATAAATCGAAACGACGGACATGACGACCTCGATGGCGTAACGGGCGAGTGCCCGTCTGAGACGAAAGGGGGCGGATTCGCTTCTCGCTAATGTTAGCGGGCAAATGTTAGCATGATCTGCAAATATTTGTTCCGGGTCTGGGTGTTGTAGTACCATGGTACTCGTAGTTTCTGATAGCCACGATACAGGGAATCCTAGTGTAGGGTCTGGGACTATGTATGTGAATTTTATTACTAACTTCCGCTCGAAACTTCGCGTGATTGAGTAAAAACATCCATCAATCCATCCAACCCTAGCATTTATAATATTAGTAGGATTTATTTATTTATTTAATCAGGTCTAGCCGAAAATCAGGTTTTGTTTGATGACTGTAAAATATGACTACAGGAAACTAACGCTGCACAACAGGATGAGGATTTTTAAGGAGCTGAGGGAAATTTATTACGGCACCTTTACCCACTTTATTTCAGTCGTCCATAGTAATCTTATCACCACCGCATTGCTTCAAGCACTTGTATTTGGTATCAAACCTGTTCTCATTGCCCCCGCAGCCTCCGTAGATGTATTTTTTGCAAGTTGCTTCGTTGACGTCATAGTAATACCTTAATAGACAGTACAAGTTTGTATTCTCCCAGAAAAACATAATGAAAGTGACTGCAAACGGGAGTATCAGGGCCACGCTTAGGGTCGCGTCGGTTTGGTCGTACCTTCAGTGCCGTTGAAGAATCCACATACACCACAAGAACTTAAAGTAAGTAGTTAGGAAATTGGAAAAGTTTACTTAAGCATAAACTTGATCTATAATATCTTAAGATAGATAAGTCGGTTCTAAACCTAAGTATGTAAGTCCTTATTAGGTATCTTCATCTATTCTAAATGATCTAAAAAGCGTCAGGTGGAAATTTTCACTCTAACTCTCACTTTCAGGGAGCTGTGTATAGGCTTGCCTGGCACCATTACCATCCTCTCAGCCTAGTGAACTTTATCAACAGGAAAGCCAGAGCCAATACGTGTGGACTGTGGAGCTGACTAAGCCGCTGGTTTCCTCACGATATTTGGTTGGGGTGTACATAACGGGACACTATGGATGGATTAAGGACTTGACCTGTGATGAAAATGTGATGTGACCTTCACATAAAAGGATCAGTTGAGTATAAATAATAAGTTATTATTCCGACTCGGAGCACCCCGACCCCACGTGGTCCGACTCGGTCCTACCCCCGGGTGTTTTTTTATAAAAGGTGGAGCCAGAAGCCAGAAGCGAGACTTCTGGTGGAACGAACCTACTACCCGTAGGGAGTACGGGTGGAACTTTGGCAATTTTTCCAAGTCCTAATTCCACAGTGTCCCGTTATGTACACACCGACCCGATATTTTCCTTCACCTTTTCGAACACGTGTTAATTCGAACATGCACCAAAGGATTTTTCTATTCTCGAATAGAAAAATCCTTTGGTGCACGATGGATCTAAAATCGTTCCTCCCACTAGGCCAACACGTACAACAACTATAAATAAATAGCTATGTGTAGGTGTTTGTGGGACATGTTTTAGGATAGATACCTATGCTTACTTTGAAAATGTAGCCACACACAATCCAGCGTTAGGTTGCAAGGAACATAATGCAGATTCCTCAATTTGTTTAACTTCCATAAAGGCTGCTCCTAAGTAATATAAAAGAGCTCTGTTAGTACATTTTCGTTTTAGTATAACACAAAGCAACTAGAGATTCCTTGTACCTTTACAATGTCGTTCACATTCCACCAACGTATCAAAATTGTTTTTATTTCCATTGCAACCACGGTATGTGAAAGTAACACACTGATCCAACTGGGCATCATAATAAAATCTGTAAATAAAGTCGATCCGAAAGCAAAGGATCCACCATGAAAATGATATTTTTCAAACTTTCGCAGTATACAGTAGCTTATTGAAATCAAACGGGTGTTTATCGCGAACCTTTTTATATTTAAATATAAATATTCCGGACATATTCACACGGTCAACTGATCCCAAACTAGGCATAGCCTGTACAATGAGTACCAGAGACTGATATACATAATAGATATATATTTAACACATCTGTGTTCATCACACAAATGTTTGTCCAGTGCGGGGATCGAACCCGCGACCTCTAGCGCAGAAGGCAGAGCTACTACCAACTGAGCTATGAGGCCAGTCAATTTTATTCCCGATGTTTCGTGCAACAATCGTGGTCGCGGGTTGTGGACGTTTCTGCCCGCGACCACGATTGTAGCAACACATTCGAAGCATCGGGAATAAAATATAAAAAAGGTTACGCCATAAACACCAGTTTGATTTTATTAAGCTACGAAAAATGTTTATCAAGATTTCTAAAGAATGGACGAAATAAGGAAAAAATAGGTGGAGAGCGCGGTATCGATTGGAAGACGAATTGAATAGGATGTCCAATTTCAATGGATAAAACTTTCATTACCGATGAGATTGAATGCTTCTTTTAATGTTCACCGAAACGAGACATCCCGGTAAACAGGAAAAGATTCCGTTGGACGTAAGACCCAATTGGTAAACTTTTTTGAGGATAAAAACAAGCCAATGATTTACTTCTGTAGTTTCTTGGAACAACTGCCCATTTTCGGCTGCAGTTGACACCAGTAATCCCATTTCCATATCTCTGAACGACCTAAAACCAACAAGTAGATAATTATTATCTTGTTAATTATGTGTTTGGATAATTTAGATGCTCTTACTTCTTCTCTGTTTGTGATCTTTAGCTCGGAGAAAGATATTCGGAGTGCTTCGTTTATCTTCTACACTCCGATCTACTAGTATTCTTCTGTACAAAGAAGTAGGTTTCAAGCATTCACTGTCACACACAGTGGCCGTAGTCAGAGTCACTTGACTCTCTCCGTTCACAAAAAGGAAGAGAATGGATAATACTTTCGAAGCGAGCAACGTTTTCATTTCAGTAGATATTCAGAGTATTTTTTGTTTTGTAACGATAATGTTGCTAGCGAAAACCCATAAAACCAATGTGAGGAACTTTATACTGCGCATAAAACATTATCGCCTTTGCAAATGGTCCATGGCGGTGCGGACCGATCAATTTAACGTAGATGGTTTCATGTTAAATATCCACTTCACCTAGTTTTCCCAAGTAACCGGTAACACCTCAACATCTGAAAAATTATTATTCGAACGAACAAATGCTTCGAATGCTGGAATCGAAATAGAATGATGCTCTAATCCTAAACGCTTAACCTAACGAAGCGGGCCATCACGAAACGAATAATTATTTTCTCGGTAACCGGAACACAATGCAACGTTTTATAGTGAAGCTGAATGTTTGCTGATCTAATGGCATTTTCAATTTGCATTCAAATTCCTGAGCTCGCATTGCAGAGCGCGATGGGGCCGCTGGCTGAATGCCGAAAGCCCGACCGCTCGGGCACTCGGATGCCCCAATGCCCGAATCGGATTAACGCTAACGACGCACCATTCTGTCCAGCCGCCGCAGCTGGCCGCATTCTAGCTGCGTGTCCTGCCCACACTGATAAACGGTGCTGACCACTGAATGGCAGATATGCCATCACAAGCACCAGAATATTACGGTCAGTCGTTTTAACATTGAGGCCGAGGTGGCCTTTTAGTTCCTTTATGAAAATCAGACATTTAATACAACGGCTTCACGTATACAACGTGTTCCAAGACTAGTATGTATAAACTACCCCAAAAGGCGCTAATTCTATCAACAATATGTCAAAATATTAGAAAAAATATGAGTTTTTTCTATTTCATGTTTTCCTCTTCCACTCTCATCTTCTCACGTTAGCATCTCCGTCATTGTATGCGAAGTAGGGTATAGCGAGATTTTCTCGCTCTAAATTGCAGCAGCCCGCCTGGGAGGTACCTCCACCTCACAGAAGATCGCAGCCAAATAACATTTATTATTTGTTTAAAATAGTGTTGTGTCGCTGCGGCGATTAAGGTTGTCAGAGGTGGGGTTCGGGGTCGGCAACTTGTGAGTGATGCCTCTGGCATTGCAAGCGTTCATAGGCTACGGTAACCAGTTACCAACAGGTGGGCCTCAAGATTGTTTTCTACCTAGGTTGTAATAATAAAACTCTGCAATCCATCCATCTTTTCTTTGGCCTTCCTCTACTCTTATATCCATCCACATTCATACATAACGCTCTTCTCGTTACCCGACCACGACCAAGTAATAATACCATACACGAAATTAATAGGTACCTACATAATGCATAGAGTGGTTACCTACGCCACAGATAACATAATACTATACTAACCTACGCCATAGGAACACCTACCATGTCATGCGAATCTGACCGAAAACCAATTTGCATGACGATTTTACGTCAAAGCGCAGTCGATGTTGGAAATTGGCATCCCCTCGGGATGTAAGTACTGGGAAATGTAATATCGTGGTGCCTTTTGCGAAGCTTTTTAAATGTACAATTCCAAGCTTCAGGATCCAGGATTAATTAGTGTAGTTTTTCATCATGTCCGGGCCCCACTTCTCTCGTCCCGCGTCGCGTCATCTTCCTGATCACAGTATCAGAAGTGTGAAATACAGAAGGCAAGGTACGAGTACCTATAATAGTCTGAAACGGTGTAGGTAAGTAAACTTTCGCTCTTCGCATTTGTCCCAAAAAGTGGGAAGAGTGTTACTGATTGGTCGAATGCGATACGGCTTTGGAAGCTACCTAAGAAATTACACGAAAACTTTGATTCATTATCTAGGTCAGGTAAATGTCACCATACTTTCCTCAAAACGGTAAATAACTGCTATTTATGACACACTAGCTTCCTCCCGCGGATTTGCTCGCGTGGTACCTATAAAGATAAAAAGTAGCCTATATGCTATTCCAGACTATAATCTATCTTTGTACCAAATTTCATCCAAATCCGTTCAGCCGTTTGGGCGTGATTTAACCACAAACATCTAAACATGCAAACCTCCTCACAAACTTTCGCATTTATAATATTAGTAGGATAGGATTTGTCTCATATGTATTTTAGTCATCATCATCATTTCAGCCGTATTACGTCCCCCATTATCCAGCGCGACCGACCTTGTACGGCCTACACCGAAACAATCATTTGGGGGGGTTTGCCTAAAGGAACTCGCCACACTGGGCATGCGGTTTGGCGAGTTAAAGCTATCGTTGATAGAGAACACTGCTACCTATCTCATAGCTTTCCCTTAGTCGCCTCTTACGACATCCACGGGTAGTAATGGAGCGGCCTATTCTTCAGCCGGAGGCACCCCTTCTTTACTTCTTTCTTACTGTAATTTCGTTCTTACTGTATTTCAATTACACTGTGCCGGAACAAAGGATTACGTTTGGATTCTACGGACGACGATAAATAATTGAATGTCATTATGGTTATGGTTCTGGAGCAAATTGCCTCTAAGGATTACGCTGGAATTACGACATCTTATGACCGATTGGGCAGAGTGATCGGTGGGTGCCCGTTTACAGCGATAACGAGACACTTCGTAAAACAAACATTTTTTACTTTGACAAACGTTAAGATAAGGGTTACAATTATTCACGGCAGTAGGTATTTATTATCTGGTATCCAAACAATGGAACTCTTATAAAATGTCAAGTAAGTTTTATTTTAGTCAAAGTGGATGTTTTTACTCACTAGTAGCCTTAGCAGAATAATTCACGGTAACGTAACATCGGATGCTTGATTTTTCTTTTATTTTGTTTGCCTAATAATTGACAACTGCTATCGTACGTACCGTAAACGTAACGTTACCGTGAATTATTCGTGCTTAGGCCACAGCACCACGTTTTTAGATTGCAAAAACTAAACTGCTAGTAATTTGGGTCTCGATTAGACATTAATGTGTCCGCCGAGAAATAGTCAAAAATAAAAGTAATAAACAAAAGTGGAAATGATTCTCGTGACCGCGTTAAAAATTCAATCATCCTAAGAGCCCTGTCAAGTAACGGTACGAACGAGTTTCTCCGTGCCAGCGAGGATTTAAAAGTAATTATGTCATTGTTTTTCGCAAGGACAGCGAGATGGAGATTAAAATATGAGTACTAGTATTAAATACTTCATTATCATCATCAGCCTGTACAAGTCCACTGCTGGACACAGGCCTCCCCCAAAGAGTTCCACGACGAACGGTCTTGAACCTTTTCCATCCACCGAATTCACGCAACCTTCACAATGCCGTCGGTCCATCGGGTGGCGGCCTCACAACACGGCGTCGCCCGGTTCGTGATCGCCATTTGAAAACCTTTACTCCCCAACGGTTGTCGTTTCTGCGAGCTATGTGGCCTGCCCACTGCGACTTCAACTAATACCGCAATAATGAAGACTACGGTCGATGGTTACTAGCTAGCAGCATCTCTCATTGAATGAAAGATGGAAAGATTTGATTAAACCTTACTCACCGAAGGAAAACAACACTATTTGAAACAAATAATGTTATTTGGCTGCGATCTTCTTTAAGGAGGTACCTCCCAGGCGGGCTGCTCCAATTTAGAGCGAGAAATTCTCGCTGTGCCCTACCTCTCTCAAGGGTGACGTAAAAAAAACCAAAATAAACAAATATAGGATTATATTCAGCGAAACATTAAAATCCAACATGTCAACTACGGAATACTCGTTCGTAGTCTTCAATTATCAGACTTGGCTAGGTGTTAACAGTTAAACAAAAGTATAATCCCTGTGCCAGAATACCATCGGCACGTACTAAAAGCCACTATTTATACTATCCTCAGAAATACCTCAAACCTTGTTAATGTAAATAGCGACACACAATGTTAAAAAAAAATTATCCGCTTGAAGTACATTGTAGCACACCGAGCGAGCGACATCCCTACTTTACCGTATGTGAATAAGTTAAAGTGTTATCAAAACTAAAGCTATAAATTATATCGAAATACTTAAGGCCCTCACTCACCTTCAGCAGATAAGCTACGGGATTGCATGTGGGATTGTTGACAGATTATGTAAATCTGCCAACGAGCATCGCTTAAGCTACCGGCCCCCTATCCGATGATGATGAAGGAGCACCTAACGTCTTATAACTTCTAGGGCAACTTTACGAAAACTTATTGAATTTTTTCTCTTAATTTATTACATCATTATATACATAATTTTCACGTATTTATTATAATTGAAAATGTAACATTCCCAGGCAGGTCGATTAAAAAAATTGAATACTATAATTTTCACATGCTCGGGTGTTGAGTGGGCTTTCAGCCTGGATTAACATACAGTGCTAGATATAATTAACCTAAGTGCGAGTGATACCGGGCGTGCATTTGAAGCAATAAACACAATCACGTTAGTTCACTCCTAAACGATTATAATAGTTAAAACAAAGTTCGAATATACTCAAATGCACGACAGAGTTTTTGTAATACGACAACGATTAAAACATTAAATCTAAATTATTGTATAGTTTTCACAAAACATGGGTTACTATGAATTTTCAGCATAAGCTAGCCTTCCTTGATATTAAGCTTCATAAATAATTCAAATCTATACATGATCGCGATAATCAATAGTATGTGCAACAGCTATTAGCTATTTACAAGCTCCGCTAATTTATTACTTTGCTATCACAATAACATCAAAATAAATCACGTATATTCCAACGCAAAATAATTCGATCCAAACTATCCATATGAAATTTACGAAAATATACTATGATTGTTTTGAGTAATGACAACTTTAAGCTACAAACAGTAAACTTCTATGACCAATACAAATACATTTTATAGCAATACAAGTACATCACATACAATACAACCAACCAACGAGCGGGCCAACATCAACTTTATTTTTGGCTACTGTGGCTATTGTCGCAAATCTGCCAATGTCCGTTTCATGCTAGTTTCATAAATCTCTATGGAGAAAGTGTCATGAAAATGGCCGATATTTTTATAATAATATGGCCGGTATATTGGAAAGAGAATCGACCATAATTTTGAACAAAGCCTTTTGCACCTATTAAATAACTCAACATTCACCGGTGTCTCTCACAACTGCTGATTTGCAATAACAGTTTATGTGAACATAATATTGTCAAAAGCCAACGCTCAGATAACTAGCAACTGTATCGCCTGGGAGAAGCCTCAAATTTATCAAAATGTGTAATTTCCACGTCCTGCGTGAATAATTTACTTGGCAGCAATAGTCATTAAACGTTATTTATCGTTGGAACGAATCAGTCAATAATTCCGGATAGAATTTTCAAACACATCATAATGTATGTATGGTGTTTTCAACGACCTAAGATCAATGTTCGTCGAGTTACGCACGTAAAATTGAAATAAGGAGAACGAATACATTCTAATAAAAAATTCTAAGGCCAATTTCACAATCACAATGAAACACTAGTCTAGAACATAGATCAAGCATATATTTTTAAATATTGGTTTCATACAGTTTATTTTTACTGAATAAGGCTATAGGTTTGATGAATATTTTAGTGTAAGTCTCTCCAGACAAACACTGTTACACTAGCTAAATATCTATAGAATTAATAGTCCTGATTAAAAAGTATTCAAATACTACTTACTAATAGTATCTTGAAAATGTTCAAATATGCCGAATCACCAAAAGTAAAATAAATTGAAACAAGAACAAATGACAATATTGGCACAGCATTGCGGCGTCATTAGAGAAGTATCTCAAAAAACCCATAGACTCGTTTTAACAAGCAATTTTATCTTTTAATTTACACTATTGGGATGCCTTAAGGCCCAATCCACACCATCAAACCACGAATGCACTGGATTATGATGAAATTATAAAGACTTAGATGGCATAATGATGAATCGTCCGTGTTGCGTAATTTTCAAAGACGGGATCAATAAGCGCGAATGAATTGATAGTGTGAATTGAGCCATAACTGAACACCGGGTTTCTAAAAGGCATCGCAGATAGATCCAAAACACAATACAAATTCTAGAATAATTTTCTGGTAAGCGTTCTGGGGGTCAATTATACTAACAAACTAAGCTGAACGATAGCTTTTCATCCGTTTTTAGGTGTTTCCGCATTCTGCTATAGAATAACGATCGAGCTGCAGTTACGTTTCAGCAAAAGCTAACGATCGATAGAATGTTTTACGAAAGCCATTCTACTTATTCAATTGAACGTCAAACGTTAGATCCTACTCCGAAAAAATTTGGACACATGCTTACTAAATAATGTTAGCGGCTGCATTTCTACGGATAGCTACGGATCAAGTTTGTTTCGGCTTAGGTTATGATTTAATTTGGTCATCTATTTAGTTTAGTGTAATATTCGAACCGAACTGAACCATAGTTGGAACTGAACAAATTAGTAGAATTGGCCCCCTGGTTCGTGCAGATGACGCCTTGTTGTCAGTGCGTGGAAAACATATTAAAAACGCAAACTATTTCATAGTGCAGACATAATAATTGAAGACAATGCTCTTACGATGGGTTATATAGTTGTAAGCTACTTTTAATTATAAATCCTAAGGGCTCATTTAATACAGAATTTAATTAATGCTGAATAACTGGTTTATTAACTCCGAACGGGACGTAAAACAATTCTAACATTTACAATGGGGCGGCTTTAAACGTCATCGAATATATTCAAGGAGCATATCTGAAAGGTCTGATTTTTTACCATCGGTTTAGTGGTCCTTTCAAGACTACCACAGGTCAGCTGACTGACCAGGGCAACCATAAAAGAATCAGTTACACGAGGAAGACTGAGATTATCGAATAGTGGTATAAAGGCAAATATTAGTTTTTGCAATGTAAGTACAATATTTTATTACGAGATAAGGTATTGCGTGTCCCTGCGATAGTAAAATTCGCGAAAGATTTTAGAACTGTCTTTGAAAATGAAGCGTGGCTTTATTTATACTATAGAAGATATGGTCACAGACCGGCAACCAGTGGCGAAGTCAACTTGTGGTTCGAACATGCCTAAAGTTATAAATAATCTTGTTTCAAAACAACTTCACTGGAAATTCGACTTTATAAAACATGACTTCTAGCTAGTTTAGTCATGTTACTACGTAACACTACGTTGACACGGCGAACACTTCCTCCCGCCAAAAGGTTCCATCACGACACAAGACTAAATAAAATGCATAGTTCCCTAGGGTGAGTTTCAGTGTTCTCTGGTATTTAGTTAATTTGGCCGTGTTGTAGAGTTCGCTCATTTTACTATCGCAGGGATTAATTCTGTCGCCCCTCAGCACAGCCAATGTTATCGAGCTAACCAGGGCGAGTGGATCACTCAGTTGTAAATCTTAATCGCTTTCTCTAGGTAGTTGACGCGGGATCTCTTCGGAGTTTTGTTGATGTGTTCAAGGCCGAGCCACGGCCGCCCCGTTGGGTCTGGAAGGGACATATCTAAATTAAATTATAGCACAAATTCTTATCAGGATTACGCGTATTGCGAAACAGATAAACGTCACATGCTCTACTGGCAATGAGAAAAATGCAACTACGAAACTACGTTAATCATAATCACGCCTTAGACTTCTAGAGTCTAATATCTAACAAATAGTCATATTCTCGTTTTGACAGTTAGGGTTTCGCTACTTTTTGACGAAAATTTAATAGTATAGAAAACAAAATGAATTTGCTTTTCAGATGAATCAAAATCACTGAATCATTGGGTCACTGATCATAGAGCATCACGAGTGTGGAGTCTGACACCCCCTTCGGGATGGTGTACATGTTATAAATAACCTTATAGATCATTATTTGTACCTTGTAGATCATTATTTGTGAACGGCCTGCGAGGCGTGGGTTGAGAGTAGACCTGTCTAGAGTCGAGACGCTAACTCTCACGATGAGTTGAGAATCGCGCTCCTTCGTTGTACATATGCCTTGAAAACTGACATTTCTCGTTGCCAATAGATAAACTGAGTCTATTGAATAACATAATATTAGATACTCACTTGTATTACTACTTGCTCTGAAGTCGTAAATGTTCACTGTCGCTCCTTCACTAATGTAGTTAGGTCTGCCATTCGTTACAACGGCAAAATTGTACTGAAACAATGTATTACAAAACATTACACAGGTGACATTTTATACTGCGGATTCGGTTATGCAGAGTCAGCGCCCGTGCCAGTCGACGTGTACCTTTAGTTTACCTTGATAGTATAAGTACCTAAATAAATAATAACACCCAACAGTCACATACAGTTCGATAATATTATTTCCCCTTCATTTTTGCACCATGTATTCCAGTTTTTTTCTATTTAGTTAAGATTAATTATTTTAAACGCACGCTGTGGTATCCTATAAATAGTGGTACGCAATTTTATTGTGTTATCAGGTTATCACTGTTGGATACCCTAAATAAATAAAAATACATAGTCTTTAGGATATACTGTGTTCCCCACACTAGGACCTCCTGTGTCGTGGGTTGAAACTACTAGTACCATGGTTCCACAACACCCAGACCCAGAACAAATATTTGCAGATCATGCAACCATATTTCCCGCAGCGGGAATCGAACCGACCGAGGTAGTCAAGAAGATCTCTTACCTTTTCCCATTCCTTGTCAGGTATGTCAAGCTTCCTCTGCAGCCTGTCCTTGACGGCTTGGAATGGCTCGCCGTGCTTGACGCGCATGAAGAAAGGTATTCCGAATGTAGCGTACACCTGCTTGTGGTAATGCGCGCATGGGACTAATATTTCGTCCTCCTGAAAAGCGGAAAGACCATTTGTAACGACCATTTAGAGTGCTCAGAACTTAAGTCAAATCAATGTGATTATTTTAGTATTCTTAGGCTCGTATTCAGAGACACGACTCAAACTTAGATTTAATCACAGATCAGCTGAACTCTACTTAAGTAATGAATCTCTTCTCAAACATAGCTTTTACTCAAGAACGGTACTTAAACTACTCTCTGCTGAATCAAGTCTCAAATCTGTACTCAAATGTTCTAGTTTACATTTTGATTTATTTATAATTTTCGATCCGTTTTACGCAGAAATTCAAACAGCCAGGGTGGAAATAGAACAGAACTATAAAGTGAAGTATAAATATGCATCAAAGTACGTGTAACGGAACGAAAATGTCATTTGATTACTGTCTAATCAAATCTAAACTCAAGCACCGATTTCGTCTGATTGACGTTTCAGAATAAGCATTTACTCAGGTGAACTGTGATCATTGAACATAAGTACTGTTCAAGAATTAGAATCTCGCCTCAAATCGAGATTTAAGTACAGATCAATGCTCGAGTCTTGTCTCTGAATACGAGCCTCAGAAGCGGCGATGTGCTTGCAATCTGTGTATACAAGGTGATTCATAATATGTATGCTACACCCAATCCTACTATATAATATTACTAATGCGAAAGTTTTTGAGGATGTTTGGATGCTTGTTATTCAATCACGCCGTAACTGCTCAATCGCTTTCGTTGAAACTTACAATATAAATAGTTCTTTACCTAGAATATAGGCTTTTTAAGTAGGTACCACGCGAGCGAAGCCGCGGGGGGGCGGAAGCTAGTTGCCAATAAAGTTTGTTCTACAACTTTTGGAAATTCGATTTTTTCTGGGAAAACACACTATGCAAAGCATGACGCAGTTTTGTGTCCAAGACCACTTTGGAGTAAAGGAGAGTAAGTACCTGTAAGTGTAGTTCGTCTCTAGGTATCTCCTCTATTCTGTACAATCTCGGGGGCGATATGGTGACTTGGTCCAACGTCAGTTCCGCATCGGGGCCGGCTATTACTTTGTGACACGAGACTTCGACAATCCTCAACCTGAGGGCAAAATAAACTTGTAGTTAATATTTGTACTTTATGTGCTTTGATTATGCGCTACGAATAATAATAAATATTCCGGACATATCACACACGGTCAACTGATCCCAAACTAGGCATAGCCTGTACTATGAATCGCTATGCACTTCAAAACATTGCACTTTGGCTGACTTTGTTCCTTGATACTAGAGCATGGCTACAGGCCATGCTGCACCATCAACTTAGAGGTTGTAAAGTAAAGCATAAGGTTCAAAATCGTGTAATATAGCTCAAAATTCTTCAGTTTAGGTCTGCATTTGAATGGCAATAAGAAGTCATGATACGGCCGCACGACCATGTACTATGGACTTTGCCATGAAATACCATGAAATACAAGTGTGAATGAAGAGGAACGAGCATCTTACCTGCCAGAGCCCTCTGGCGACATTTCTACAACTTTCGCTGCCTCCTCCAAGATGTCTGCAACTTTGCCGCCTTTGTTTGGATATAAAATTAGTTCCTTATCTTCTTTATAATTAGGCCCAACCTGAAAACCACATTTTGTAACATTACAATCTACCATATTTTAATACCTGGACACAATATAAATCCTACTAACATTATAAATGTGAAAGTTTGTGAGGATATTTGGATATTTGTGGTTTAATCAAGCCGTAACGGCTAAACCGATTTCGATGAAACTTAGAATAGATATAGGTTTATTTTTCTCTAGGTACCACGCGAGCCGCGGTCGCAAGCTAGAAGGTCCATAGTTCTTGGTTCAGAGTCAAATATTTTACGCTTTATTTTCTCTCCTAGTGTGTTTTGAGATGTGTTAAATGGCACAAAGTGAATTGAGAATTTAGATTAAACTTACCCATAAACATTTAAACTGTTTCTTGTTGTCCAATTCATTAACTTTAATAGATAATATTTGATAGAACAATTTCTTAGGGCACTTTGGTTTACAGTACACTAGCAAATCCTTTAGTATTCCGTCGTAGGAGTACCTTAGAGGCAATCCTGGTGTGTCCTTGTAGCTGAAATTAATATAAAATACAGCCTTAGAAAAGACCTTAGATAATTGAAAATATTTAGTTACGCAAAGACTGGCAAATTGTGCATAACCCTGGTCATGTCATTCATAGACAGGATACAGTAAGAATGGAATGCTATGACTACTGTGCACAAAATATAATGATCGAGCGTGCCTCTGACTAACCCCTCAAACATCGTCGAGAATCATGACACACATCACATTATTCTATAAAAAGTGCTTTGAAGGCATATGACTTGAGATAAAACAGAAAAACATGTTGATATTCGCTAACTTTTGACACTTGAAGAACTGTATTAGGTAGGGGTCCACGTTGAGCCTTTGGCCGACAGCGCGCGCCATTTGGTCGTATCTCATTTGCATCGACAACTCCATTGTGAATCTGTGAAAAGAGTTCTTGAATGATCAAAAACAATAGATAAATAGATAGAAAATGCTTTATTGCACACCATAAAAAGTACAAACATTTAAAAAAAACAAAAAAACTAAACTATTTGATACAATGGGCGGTCTTATCACTGAATAGCAATAACAACAATATATGAATTTATGTTTCATCATAAGACATCCACTGCAAGAATTGGCCACCAATAAACTTTCTGCGACCGCCACAATGTTGGCGGCCATTCAGTGGGCCTTTCAGTACTCATTTTTTATAACTGTAATGCCAAGCTGAACAATAAATCAGCGCTACTTCACTTGCAGCATATTGCCGCTGCACGTATTGTGAAGCAGCTCTGGTTTTGTTACGGAGCAGCTCCTTAATATTGTTTTTAATCGGAACTTGACAGGTATGCAAAGTTTTAACAAGGAGATAAAACGACAACGAGATCTATTTCCAATTTCACTTGCGAGATTTCATCCGCACATACAAATACAAGTTAATTTTCCACTTACCCGGGATCGTTAGGCAGCGTCTTATCGACAAACTGCACTTCCACCTTGTAGAATATGTACTTGAAATAGTCCTGGCAGGTGGGCAGCTCCAGCTCCTCGTGCCGCAGGTCCGCGCGCTCGAACACGATGATGTCTCCATCCATGAGCTCGTCCAGTACCTGACACGTGCACACGACTCAATCCAAGAGAAGGTAGGTGTAAGCCCAAAGGCGATCGACAACGCCCCTATGTGTGAAACCTAACCCTGTTATTATGAAACTGGGTTTAGACGAGGTCTAACTAAACCCTGGTTTTGTAACGTGTTATTTTATGACATAGCTAGCTGGTGCCCACGACTTCGTCTGCGCAGGATAAGTATTTCGAGTAGCTAGTTGTCATATATTGGACAATTCACACAATATCTTTATAAATTGTAGCCTATGTGTTATTCTGATGTATAAGCTATATTATTGTGAAGTTTCATTAGAATCCATTCAGTAGTTTTTACGTGAAAGAGTAACAAACATCCACCCGTCCATCCATACTTACAAACTTTCGCGTTTATAATATTAGTAGAAAGGATGTCAAATGTATGAAATGACACGTCACAAAACCAGGGTTTAGTAAGGCCTTGTTTAAGCCCAGTTTCATAATAACAGGGTAAGTCGCGAGCCACACAGAAACGACATAATATGGCGCTGACGTGGCGCTGGCGCATGTTGTCTTGCCATTCCGTTCAAATTTAATACAAAAGGAAATAAAGCACAATTTAATAGGCCGTCCACACGGTACCGACTTTAGTATGCGCAGCGTGTTTGTGCAGACTAAAGTTGGTGCAAATGAGACGTGTGGAAGTCTTGAAGTTCCGATGTCTGTACGTCATGCTGTAACTTGTGAACGATGTGATTCACGCCGACTTTTGTACTGCGCAACGCACTGCACAGTGTAAGTCTGTACAGTGTGGCGGGTCCGCACACTGACTGGCGTAGCACGGGCGGCCATTCAGCATTTATTTTATTATTATTTTTTACATATTACATTTATATTTTTGTCATGTCCGCGCCATGTCAGCGCCAGACGTAATTTCTGTGTGGCTTGCGCCTAACTCAGCTTACGTGCCGCTCTATTACAAGGCTTTAAAAGTAAGTCGCAACAGATACTTGTGGCTCTGAAGTTAGGCACTGGCAACGGCTGAGCCAATCGAATTCTAACGTGCTGATTGGACCACCGTTGCGTTGTCCATCGTCTCTTTAATATGGTAATTGGGCAATTCTTCACTTCCATAGGTCACAGAGACAATTTAAGGCCTATCATACTTATACATTAGTTAAGGCCATAATGTTATTATTACCTTGTTTTGTAGCGTAACGTAAACAAAGTATGATTCCACTTGTATAATTTTGTCTGATCCTATAAGCGGTCGCACACATAGCAAGGCCATTGAGCCAGTAAACAGACTAAAGGTCTAATGGCTTGGCTTTCTAGGGTGACCTTATTAGTAAGCAGCATGGGTCAATTTACGTGGATATTTTGTCATTTATCACTTCAGCTTCATGATTTTATATGATATTTTTTAACTCAGCTTGTAAAACAAAATACCCATGTAAATAATTAGGATCGACAACAGTGTCCCTAACTTATAAATACATATATTATACTTACAATAAACACACAAAGCTTATGTATGAATGAAAAGCAAAACTTATCCACAAAAACGTCTGTCCAAGTGAAAATTAGTTTGAAAACTATGCTAAAGATTTTCTAAATATTATGTTAAATAATAATATATTTTTTCCCGCAATCCAGTTTTACTACAAGGTATCAATTCATTTTTTACCTTGAGTTTACTCATACACCAAAAGCTCATCTTTATTGGTAGGAATCAAACGTAAGTATTGAATGTACTTTACAGGGAACCAAATGTGTGAAATAATTAAGGAAGATAAAAGAAAAATAAATACACTACTTTTGTAGTAATACCCTTATGGGTAATATAAAAAAAATATGAGGTGTAAGAGCAGTTAAACCACAAAGTGGCCTTCGGGATAAAACTCGTTAATTTTACCTTTTCTAGAGGCTCATTGAAGTTGCCGATCTTCTCTACGAAATCGGGCTTGATTTCCTCGTACAGGTTGAGCGGGGTGTCAGGAGGGAATCCTAAGAAAAACAACATTTAGTGATTATTTTGAAGCGTTCTGAGATAGCTTGGCACGCCGATTGGTAAGTTGAGCAGTAGATTGACAGATGGCAAATACGAATGCCCCGGACTTAGAGCGAGACTGTTATAAAATTTCGTTAGGCCAAAAATGGTCCGTTTTTATTCCTTCCATTTCGTGAATAATGCCTGAAGCCAAGACAAAAAACATGCACTTTTGGAATGTTACTCAGAACAAATCTAGACAAGCGGTAGCGTCTCAAGCCAAGAAAAAGAAGCTGGCGACGCAACAGCCGTGTGCATCCAAATGGTTCGTGTAATATAGTTACACGAACCATTTGGAGCCACTTTTGACCCTATTTGAAATCTATTTAACATGAAATTTTATTTATTTATTAATTAGATTATCGTTAAAACTGCCCTTACCTGCCCGCTTGTTCAAAATCGGTATCAAATCCGTGGGCTTGCTGGCAATCGGCAAGTAGTGGTGTCCGCAGTAATGTATGCGCTTCTGTTTGGGATCATACAGCTTGAAGAAGAGCACCACATCATTCTCCTTATCGAAGTTGGGAAGGGTGCTGAAGCCGGAATCAGGAAGCAGCATTTCAAGGAATATGTTCCAAGGGTTCATGTTCTCAGATATGTCTGTAACGGTTTTGTGCTGGTCGCTGTTGATGTCTAGGCAGGTTGGTCGGCATGTCTGCGGAATAAATGAGTTGGTGATAAAAGAGAGACCACTTTTTTTTTACACAACTAAGGCGGCAAACAAGCTTACGACCCACCTGTTCGTAAGTGGTTACCATAGCCTATGAACGCTTGCAATACCAGAGGCATCACGCACGCGTTGCCGACTCCGAACCCTCCCTTTAAAAAGCAGTAAGTAGATTTTGCTCAAGTGAAGGATTATCTTTTCACAAAATCAAATTTAGAGTGTACGGGCCTAACCAACAATGCACTGATTTATAGAATTCTACCGTATCCATTTTACAAGCGATCTACCAACCTGATTAGAGCGCGCACTGAAAGGCCAAGGCCGCAGCTGCTTCAGGGGAAACTTGAAATTCTCCGCCAGCATTTCCATGAGTTCCGCGACAGTCGCTTGCTTCCTTACGCGGAACACGCGGTAGTGCGCATGCTCCGGATCGTAAAGGTCATTGCCCTGATGACCGTCGAAAGCTTCTTCCAATACCACGTTCACGTTCATGTATAAGTGGGCCTCGTTACGCTCCTTACGACGGATCTGTAATCAAAGTTACCTTAAGTACCTATGGGACATAAGATGCAAAATTAACCGGTTTTACAAGTAGCTTACCTTGGCTTTGTATGCAAGCAGGTAACGATGTACATCATGAGAAATAAAAGAATTTAAATTCGTGAAACAAAAATGCTAAGTATAAACAAAAACAAGATGACAATGTTTCTTAATTTAAAACACAAGATCTCTCCGCTAACTTTAATTAAATTAACCATCATCATCAGCTAAAATCAGCATTGTAACTGGTTCCTCCGATATAAGGTTGCACCCAATTCACCTTTAAATAGCTATATATCACATATCTCTTTGATTAAATTTTCCTACTCATGCTTCTTGCAGTTCCCGGTTTCTTGACAAGCGCATATCCTTTGATGCATTCAACAAGGCAATATTTTTATTACCAAAATGTTTATTGAACGTCTTTCGATTTATTGTTGGGTGATCTAATTCGTATCATTTTATTACACAAACTTAAATAGACATCGTGTTTAGTTTTGAAATAAGGTGCCAGATAGGTTTTCTGACTTGTCTTTATGGTTTCTCTCAAAAAGTTTTCCCATTCCTTTAAGAATTGCACGTGCATCGTTGTACCTGCGTAGCAGTGCTGGTACGGAATTTCGCAGCTTCCTAATTACTGGGTTTCTAAATTTTGGGTTCTATTGAAATAAAAGATGTGCGTGCGTTCAAATCTACAAGAAAGTGTAATACGTGGAAGATAATTAAAAATTACATCAAATCGAGGAGAGGGGTAAGGGAACAATATTTCAACCAATAGCAGCTCAGCAGCCTACTATTCCGTCACGACGGACCGCATTGATTCGTCGAAATTAAATGTGGTTATAGAGAACAGTCCGCCTTTCCTGATGAGTGTAATCGCGATCAATCGTGTTTCATCTGAAATGAAGCAAATACCTAATTACAATAATGTGGTAGAACACAGTTGTAGAAAACGCCAGAATATCTACCTCACAACTTTCGATAGACAGACAGGAAACACTTTTTTGATTGACTTGCTTTTAGCGTAAATTATTATTAGCCGCATAACTATGGTAACTGCCCTGGTTATGCGGCTAAGTTAATTTTACGGTACACTTTGCACTCGGGTTCTTACGTACGATATCTTCTCGAATTCGCGAGAATATATCGTACGTAAGAGAGGCTATTGATGGATGATGTCCTATCTCATTTTTAACTTATCAAATAAACACTTAAAATTACCGGAATATAACAATTAACACTTACCATTTTCCAGGGAGACCAACAAAACCGCATGGCACAAAAATCACAAGATGGTTCACTTTGTTAGTATGTAGGTACAACAGTTTCATAAAAAAGTTGTTTTTTATTCTAACGTGTTTTACTATTTTCCAAATATCTCGACCCGAATATAATCGCGTGAAAATCGTGTAAAGACAATATAAGATAAGAGTCAAAAAGGAGATAGGACATGTAGCCAGCAGACCTAGAATAATCATCTAAGACAAGACTTAACAGTCAAAAGAAAAGAGGCCCAAAAAATATATTTTGGTTGTAGACGGTAGCAACCATTCCCTACTGTTTCTAGCATAGCTACGGCAAGAATGGAAATAAATAAGTTTCAACACTTCACTTCAACCTAAAGATTTTATGACCCTTTTCATTGTAAATCCATTCACGTTTAAGTAAAATATCAGATTACTAGCCCTTGTCTATGTCAACGCTTCAAACAAACATAGATTTTGTTTTATCTTTTTTAGATAAACCATTGTCTCTGCTGATCATTCTAGGCCTGCAGTTCTGTCCGTTTTACTAGGCTAATGTTCAAGCTTTTTACCTTAGATGACTGATGCCAGTGTAACCAGACAACATGCCAGTGTAACCGGACAACATGCCAGCATAACTGGACTATATGCCAGCATAACTGGTTTATTATTTTATTTTTATTTATTCAGGACAACAAACAATTACACTTAAAAATTACATAACAAATCTTATAGAATCTTATAAGCCAACATAGCCGGACATGCCTAGTTAAACGGACTAAAGGCTAACGTAACGGGACTTCATGCCAGCTTAAATTGACTATATGCCAGGGTAACCGGAATATACGCCATGGTAACCGAACTACACGATTAATTGGACTGGACGACTAATTGGATTATACACCTGGGTATGGCTAGTCTGGCTATATGCCAGGGTGACCGGACTATATGCCAGTATCACCGCATTATATGCCAACGTAACTGGACTGAGCCAGTGAGTGTGCATACCGTTTCAATTCTCTTCTCCTCGGCCAGTCGCTCGCTTAGCTCACTCGGGATATCTACTTGCGCCACTTCTTGAAGGACATTCTTCAACTGTGAATCCCTGAAACATAAAGTCCACTTTAATAAACCATCGAATATTCAAACTCGGATCGCGTGTGGGTGCTATAGCTTGGGTATATTCGACAAAGATTTTCTTTCTCTTCACTCATAGAGCACAATGTAAAACGTTGAGGAGCATTATGATTTAACTCACCTAATATAAACCAACATGTAAGCGTTGGTGCAATGGCGGACGGTCAGCGCCATATCTTCATCGTGGCCTCCATAGTTGTACTCGATCGCCTCCTGCTTGGTGCATCGAGACACAACGTCATCGTCGAACTTGCACCACTGCTTTGGACCAAACACAAGTAGATTAATAAGAGAGAGAGCTCAACTAAATGGAATACATTATTGACTCAAACAAAAGCACTACAGAAATGGGTCAGTTAAAAGCACTATCTTATTGACTGCATAAGGCACTATTATCATTGACTGCCAGTGATGACATAACAGCACTAAAACTCAATAGACGGAGGCGTGATCGCTAACTATTAGCCTCATTCAGAAGCTCAAAATCACGCAACGGGCTGTAGAGAAGCTACGCTCTAAACTTCTTTACGTGATAAAATCTGAAACGAAGAAATTCGTAGAAGAACCAAGATCAACGGCATAGTTCTGAGAATAAGCCAGTTGAAGTGGCAGGCCATTATAGCTCGCAGTACTGACAACCGTTGGTAAATATAGGTTCTCGAAACCAAGAACTGGACGAAGCAGTGTAAAAAGACCGTTGGTGAAAGGAAGAGTGTAGTGCAAGGATTAAATTGCGCCTCAGAAGAATGAACATGTCACATGTCTTCGACTACCCAAGGCAGAGACTTGTAAATAAATATAATAAGTATAGTACCTTCCCATCGCCCTTAGGGTTGATAAAGACCACATAGTGCCCTCCGTGATTGTCTCCCGAGTGAACTAAGACGGCGTGCAAAGTGTAGTCCGCGGGGGTTTCAGGCTTCTCTTGTAGGTACTGATCCAGGTTAATGTGCTCGTAGAACTCAAACCTACAATGAAAAATTAACTTAGATAACAGGAGAAATGATAATGTTCCGCGGCCACGCCACGCGGCTTAGCTCGCGAGGTATCCTAAAATGCTTAGCTTAAGTAGCTTTTATGACATTTTGGGTCACGAACTACATGTACTGCACGTTATATCTAAATCGATTAAGCCTGACGACTTAATCACGACTTCCCAGTCGTGATCGAACCACAAACACCCACACAAAACTTGCGCATTTGTAATATTAGTAGGATACTGCATGGATATAAATAAACCGCGCGAGATTTTAATTTTCACTGAGTTTAACTGAAGACCAGTACAAAAATTATTCTTAACGTCACTGACCTGTCATTGAACTTGACGGAGCTATCCGTGATGGGATCGTATTGGAACCTCATCAGGTGTAGGTGCAGCACCGGTGGGAACGACGCGAAGATGACTCCCTTCTCAGCCTCCTGTAAGCCGTGCTCACCGGCGTCGTATTTATTCTCTCCATCCAGGGTTTCCGTGCTGATGTAGTCTTTGAAAGACTCTTCAACTGTAATAAAAGTTTTCTTCAGTCAAACATACTTCGCAGGGATTCTTATTAGTACTTAGCAGTGTGCATGATAGCACAGTATTTTGACCACTTCTTATCCATAACAGTATAGGAAAACAGAATCTCCTATTCATCATGTCACATGAGGAGTGTGGTGGTAGTGACACCGCCTTCAGTACCAAAGCTTGGGTTCGAATCCAAGTCGTGCACCAATGAATTTTCCATTCGAAAAATGTATGTACCCAAATACTATTGCTCAAACGGTAAAGGAAAACATCGTGAGGAAACTGCATGTTCTAGAACCTAAAAATTCGAAGACATTGACATGTGCACGAAACGAAGCGCACTTTAATTTTTTTCACCACACAGGTTCCTCAACGGTTATTGGCCCTTTTCAGGGCCACCATACCTCAACCTGGTCACTGATCAAGTTGACCAAGAAACCACTGACACGTAAAACAAGCAAGATGAAGCTTGAAACGCAAGCAAAACTCACACAACACAAAAATAATGAAGCAAGCAGTCACTTTTTGGTTAGATACGCGTTATTTCACTGCCTTCATAGCTTCAAGTACTATTAGTATTGTTTCACAAACTCACTATTCTTTTTCCCCTTGATATTGAGCTGGATATCATAGAAAGTCTCAACTCGAGTGCTGGATACGTTGACGTTCTTGCACTTGATGTATGACGTCATCTTGCCTTCGAACAGCCGCGGCACTGTGCCTTCCACGCATGTTCCCTTCATTTTACTCTCCAGTTTGTCCAAGAGAACCTAAAAATAACAAAACATTTTAGAACACAGAACAAGAACTTTGGAGAGTGTAAGGAGTCTATTAAATTATGGTTACTATGAAAATATGGGCCGTGGTGGCCCCGACTGAAGAATAGGCTCATCTATATCTATATAATTAAGAATCAGGTTTTGGTACCTACATGTAAATATTTAAGTATTTTGTATAATTAGTAATAGAAGTAGGAAATGCTTACTGCGCCTCCTAGTTTAATATTGCTGCGCCCTAACAGGGTTTATGTTTGAAACAAAAACGTATACACAACACCCCATTGTAACAACATAAGTGCAATAAAGATTTGATTTGAATCGATTTCTACCCGTGGATGTCGTAAGAGGCGACTAAGGGAAAATAGCTAGGGGATGGGCAGCAGCGTCACCTATTTTAAGAACCATAGCTCCAACTGCGCTCCAGCGCGCGTGTCCATTGGTGAGTATGGACAAACTCCCCCTTTATAATAGGAAGTCGCTCTGGAAATCTGATGGGAAACCTATGTCCAGTGGACATTTTATGGCTGAAACGATGATGAATATACTATGTCGAGCAGTGGACTTCCTCAGGTCAATAACGACATTAAGTAAGATATCCGCGGTATTCTGCCTGGTGATGCCCTAAAATACAGATAAGGATGTGCTAAATGGCAGTGAGGTATATTTAGTTTGCACACATACCCTCAAGAATTCCTGTACATCATGTTGCATGAAAGAATCCAAGGTTTCCCATCCAAAGCTCTTTGTAAGCTTCTTAGTGCCAACTGGTTTATCAGAGAATTGTAATTCGTAGAACACTCTTTGCAGTGCCAATGCAACCGACCTAGAAGGAAACATACATGAAATCTTAGTCGAATATTCAATGAAGTTTGTCATTGTTTCTCTCGATGCTTTGAATTGTATGCTAGGTGATTCATAATATGTCATCCATCCCGAAAGGGGCTTATTCTATCAACAATAACATAATATTACATTATTAATTTTTTTTTTTTTACTTCTTTTAAACGTACGAGAACTTCGACATCAAGATACTATAAACAGCAAAATACCTGAATTCACACCACGAAACAGCTGATTTATTCATTGAAAAAGCCCCTTTTAGTATAGCATACATATTATGAATCACCTTGTATATAATATTTCGTACACAAAATAGGAACGCGAAACGCTTATATGTTTGCAATAGTTAAATATTGCAAATAACTACCTCCATTTTTCTCTTTCAGGTACAAATAACGTTCATTGTTAGCAAGGAACTTACTTAGTACTATCGTCAGATTCTGTAGGCATTTTGTACACAGCCTTCCTCAGTTGATTTGTGAAGTAGAGGGTTTGTAGGAGAGAGTTCATGTAGCAGGTCGCACCTTGATTTTTCAATCCTGAAAAGGGAGCATACCATTCAAATCAATCTCCTACTAAAGTCCACCGACAATTGGCTACCACCACCTGCAACCGTCAATAACATATCTAAGATGGCAGTAATGTATGAAAACGACAAAATGAATTAAACATCCTTCCAAACCGCCCGTGGTGAACATTGTGTTCTAAATGGCCAAGAATACATTTGCCGGTTACCGCACTTAGTAAAAATAGATCGAGGAATCCTTATAAGGGTAACCTTACACCTTATAGGTAGTAGGTATGGGGTTTATTTTGGCGTGATACAGTTACAACTTAACGTGCGACTTTTGCAGACTCGTGTCTTTAAACTTTGTATGCACGTTTGTGATGTACGTACCTACGACACAAAGTACTATGTCTTTGACGTCGGCTATCTCACTTTTCCTAGCTTTTCACTTTAGTCGACGGCATAAATGATAAACTTGCTTTTCAGGATTCAACATGTTGCATGAAGAGGGTTGCATGTTTAATCCCACAAAATCAGATATTTCTTCGAATCCCAAGAGAACCCTGGTGCATGAGGTGAGAGGATGCTAGATAAACTCACCGACAAATCCAGTATGTTTCTTCGAGTCCCAGGAGACGCCGTGAGGTGCCTCGGCTGTAACGTGCACCTCCAGGGTGATTGCATCATCCTTCACATATCCTTTCTCAGGATCAAGCACGTCGCTCCATGACATGAAGTGAGAGAAACCCCAATCGTTCTCCTTGCTGTAAATACCGACACCTCATCATAAGACCTGTCGTATTGTATCGATTGTTGGGCTACCAAAGGGCCGGATAAAAGAAGAATGCACGCGGCGGTGAAGCGAATGTTAAGATCGATGTGTGAAGTGACGAGAATGGATAAGATACGGGATGAGTATATAGAAGGAAGATTGAAAATGGCGCCAGTGACGGAAAAGCTGAGGAGTTATTACTCCGGTACCGTGGTATGTGGATGTCATGAGTAACGAGACGAGTGTTAGATATGAATGTGGATGGATGTACGAGTTGGCGAGTACGGCTGATAATCATCCTCAAAGTTGAGAACGTCATTCCTATTTTCCTTGCAAAATAGCGGCCTGAAGCCTCAAAGGCTTGATAAACCGCTTACTAACTTCAGATTGGCTTAGTTCTATCAGCAGCAGACTAACAGTAGGTACTGTACAATCTACATGACACGGAGAGATAAACATACAATAGTCAAGTGCCGTTAAAGCATTGACTTTCGCAACATATGATGAATCAACGAATACAAAGAGGAGGGCTCTTTGTGCATAGTCCGTTCAGGGAACGCGCTGGACCAGCGTGGTGGGTTATGATCCAACCTATAATAGGTACAAATCGGAAAATGCTCAAGTCCATTCGTCGTGATCGTGGTGGGGGAGGTATATGTCCAGCAGTGGGCTTCTACAGGCTGATGATGCTGACGATACCGCTTACAATCAGGCAGGCCACCACCAGTGCGTTACATTATTACATAAACTCACCTGTAGAACAAATGCTGGATCTTCCGCGAAAACGACTCAGTATCAGGCTTGTGAGAGATCAGTCTCAGCTCAGCCATGGCATAGCACGACCAGCTGGAAGATTCACTCTCCCCATTACACTGGAGGAAGAATCCTAGAGATTTTTGCTGTTGTCTGTCCGGGGACGGCGCTTGGCGCGGCATCACCATGATCTTCCACGGCAGGTTGCGGACGTAGCAAGGAGGGGATAGGACAGAGTCCTTGAGTGTTTTAAAGTTGTGGACGACGTAGCGGAAGGTCGCCTCTGAACGGGCCTCGTCGTCCTCCATTTCGGCATCGAGACATGCCAGCTGAAACGAAAGCTCATTGAATGTCTAATCTACAATTTCCGTCTAATCTACAATTTCCTGACCATACCTCAACCTTGTCACTGATCTAATGAGGGATGATCAAGAAAGAACCAATGATTTCACAAGAAGCAAGCAAGAATTTCAGTATATCTATCTCATTTACATCTCTAGAGAAGATTTTACATAGTGATCACATACAAAGTCCTTGTGGGCATCAGAAACTACGTGTACCATGGTACCACAACACCCAGACCCGGAACAAATATTTGCATATCATGCAACCATTTGTCCCGTAGCGGGAATCGAACCCACTCGCCTGTCTATCGGTTCTCTAAGTTCGGTCTGTCTGACAACACCTCAGAATATCTTCCAATCTAACACTAAGCACATGAATTAGAATAATATTATAACGAAATGAGCATCTAGTTTTCAGAAGTTTAACCTAATAGATTTAATATGTAATCCTTTGTACACAATAAAGTGTTAATCTATCTATCTATCTAAGCACTCATCCAATTTACGACAGAAAATCAGAGCATGCAATAAATTGATCACAAGACAGGTAGCTAGTGCCGTGTCAAGATGCATTAGCGCGAGATGCGTAGGCAACGTAGAAAATTCATACATTCAAATGCGATTTACAAATTAACACATCTATTTTTGTTGTCACAGAAAAGTTTGCACCTAGGAACGGTACTCCAGTTGCGTCACTGGTACGACTATATGTATTTGATTTGAAAATAATGCTTGTACTAGAGGCTGCCCACAGGTTCACTCTTCATCATCATATTTCAAGCACTCTACACAAAACCTTAATGAATTATACACCTAAACCTTATTCATGACTCACTCAGTAAATTGGGGGAACCGTATGAAAATCCCTAGTTTTATAGTTTATCGCGTTCAGACAGACAGACAGTCGCGGCGGACTTTGTTTTAGAATATTTAGTGATTAGAAGTAGAATATTAGTAAGATAGGATAGTAGGACCATGTCCAGCAGAGGGTCAAGGCTTGGGTCATGATGATAACGTCGTTAAAATTACATGCCCAGCAGTGGTTGCAGTCAGAGCAGACCAGTGGGTGAGGGCAGGACAGTGGCTGCGATAATGATAACATCTATAGTATAAAGTGCAGTGAAGTTATTTGTAACAAACTTACAGGCATGTCAGAGGATGTAGTTTCCTGGTTCTTCGTAGTGTCACTCATGACAACTTCACCGTTGGGGCCCTTCATGAGGTCGTCGACCCAGGTCTTTTCTGTAGCTGTCTCTACGGTTTCCACTGAAATAATATTTATAATTCAAAGAGCTGCCCAGGTTTTTGGAGGAGGTAGGGCACAGCGAGATTTTCTCGTTCTAAATCAGAGATGCCCGCCTGGGGAGGTACCTCCGCCTTACAGAAGATCGCAGCCAAATAACATTATTTGTTTCAAATAGTGCTGTGTTCCTGCGGGGAGTAAGGTTGCCAACACGTGCGTGATGCCTCTGGTATTGCAAGCGCTCATAGGCTACGGTAACCGCTTACCAACAGGTGGGCCGTATGCATGTTTGCCAACTCAGTTGTATAAAAATAAAAAAGATACACAGCATTGCCATTTATTAAGAAAAGAAAAAAATAGTATTAGATCCCAGATATCATGGCGACCTTCCTCCTTAATTATGTCTAACGGGGTAGTCAGAGGCACGTTTTGGCACATGCCCAAATTTTTAAGTAGTGAGTATTGCATATATGTATTTATATGGCAGGTTGCAAGCCTATTGCCGCTTATAAGAATACTTACTGGTTTCCTCACAATGTTTCCGTTCATAGTTTTTAAGCACGTTATCGCACAAGGCTCTTCTGTGGCGTGGGAGGTGAATGCCAAAGTCAAAGGTTTTTATTTCAATAAAATCACTAGGATCACTTTGAAACGTCTTAGAAACTAGGTGAAGAACCTGTTCCTCGCGACAAGGCCTAGAAGAATCAGGCAACAAACACGGCTTGGGGCCTATCAAACTGGCCGACTGAGAAGTAAGGAGTACAGGTTCGATCTGCTAATATTTGTTCCAGGTCTGGCTGTTGAGATACTATGGTACCACTTGTAGTTTGTGATACCCATGATCACAGGGAATCCTTTTGTGGGGTCAGGACAATGAATGTGACTGTAAGGTGTTATTTATTGTTCATATTTAGTTGAATTTTTGGTATAGTTAAACCCTTTTGGTGCATGTCTTGGATTCAAAGCCACAAACTTCTAATGCGTACAAGGCCAACACATTGTTTGGATTTTTTCCATCCATTTTTTCAATTGTTTGGATTGTTTGGAATCCAGTGTCAGATGGAAACTTCAGTCCATAATGATTCAAAATAGTTTGGCATTGTTATTGTTCAGCATTGTCTGCTATCATCTACTCTAGTACTTCTCAAGGCTAAGTTCATAACACCCACCCAACAGTCACACGAGTACTGTACTATGTACTTGTGCAAGACCACACCCACACTAGAACTCCCTGTGTTATGGGCATTATCAATTTATGAGTAACAATGTACCAGACACAGATGACAGAACAAATATTTGTGTCCCTTCGGGTCTCATCCAGGCACCTGCCATGACGATATGAAATTCCTGAATGTAACCCTACATTACAAGCCTTCCCTACAAATTTTTAGGTTTCTAGGACTTATGGTTTAGGCTGTGCATTGACAGTCAGTCAATCAGTCCATCAGTCAGTATGTTACAGAGTTTTATAAATTTCGATGGTTTTATTTATTTAAATCAATATTATAGCAAATGGCTTGATATTTTTAGAGAATTACTATGTATCCCTTACCTGTGCTAGCTTATAATACTTTTAAAGAGAAAACAAAATTCACAGTTTCTGCCTCAGAGACATTTTAACTTATTTTGACACTTTGTAATTTGACAATCCTAAAGAAATAAATCATAGCCTGCCAGTTATTTGCATAGTTCAATAACCTCTTTTATCACTTAGAATGAAAAATAAAAACTCATGTGCCCCAACCATGCAAATTGTGCCAATTTGGATTTACTCAGAATACTTTTAATTAGCACCTTCTATGAAGGCTGAAGGCCATTCGTCATGGCACTCTTTGGGGGAGGCCTATGTCCAGCAGTGGACTTCCTCAGGCTGATGATGATGACCCTCTAATCATTAGAGGGAAGTCAGATTAAATTATTGTTCGAGTCTAATAGGAACAAAATTCAATTCAATAGGTCAATTCAAGTTGAAGTCTAGGGACTATACTGTCTAACACTTTTTCTAGTAATACTGTTAGGCTAATATCATTCTATGATATGATATATTATCTAACACAAACATTCTTTATGTACCTTACATAAATAAAAGGTGAATTTAGAAAACAATATTTGAGCATTGGGTTCAACAACCCTATTTCATCTTTCCATTAGAGATTTCAAGTAGGAATGGGAATTTACAAGTGGATCCTATATTTTGAACAGCAAATACCTACATAGAGTATGTATGGCTTGCCTTAATAGGTGCTTTAAGTGAAATTGCCTAAGTGAAATGATCCAAAAGTGATTTTGTAACCGTAGCTGACAAATACACCATCACTTAGAAGTAATGCAAGGTTTTATATGTTATGCAAGCAAGTTCTTAGGTCATTTAATTCATCACAGCCTGAACAAGTTAGTTGCTGAACATAGGCTTTCCTCAGAGTGCCGACAGTCTTGACCCCTTCTACATTCCGAAAGACCGACCTCCCCCAACCTTCACAATCTCATCATTCCATTGCTGGGGGCTTTCCTACAATATGTAATCTAGTTTGTGGTCACCATTTAAGAACATTTATACCTAGGCCTGCATACAACCGTTTCAGCTTGCTTATTCTGAGAACTATTGTCAGTGACCTTGGTTCTTCTAGGGATTAGTAAATCTTGTCTACAAGCAAATAGATAAAGCCTAAGTGCTCAATCATGTGGCAAATCTGTGTATTTGTGCACAGCATGAATCAAACTGATAAAGCTCTGATAAGCTTACGTCACATATTTAAATCTCAAATTTTTACTATAAAGACTTCAGGCCCGTGTTGTTGATGGATTAAAGTGGTGGAGAATGTATGAAGGGCTTAAGTAGCTATTTAGTTTCAATTTCTTTTGATAATACATATACCTCAAAGGTTTTTTTTCTGTAATTACAACATTTAAAAGGTTTTACAGGTTTGAATTCAATTTGAAATTAATCAAACCGAGAGACAATGTAACTTTGCTACTGACTGTAGGTACCTATTTATAATGAAGGATATATATGATTAGAGATATTTTGAAATCATTCCTAAGCTGCACTTGCAAATAATTCTCAAATTCACCAACAACAAAACAAAAGTACACAGTGTACACACCTATTTTTAGAACTGTATTTTAGTGCAACAACTTGCACTTTTCAAACAAAGAAATGAATGCACTCATTGAACTAAGCTCAGAGCTTTGAATATTTTTAAATGCCGTAACATTTCGAAACGTTAATTCGTGCCGTGTGGGACAGTAGCACGTAAATTATCGGCGTCAGCAAAAACACCAAGTCATATAACATTTGAGGTTATTGACAACAACCAACTTTTAGGTGGTACTATTTGACACAATAACATTTGATAACGCTATTACTGGCTCAGAACCCGAAAAGTATTAACGAAAATATTATTTTAGACGTAGTTTTCTGGTAGATCATCTGATATTGCGAATGCCATCACGAACAGATGAATGTTGCAAGGAAGTCAATGTTACTCACCGTCTTGTGTATCCATGTCCTCAACTTGGTTTACATTAGATTCTGTGTGCGGCCTGTCCGGTGCAGGCGTATGGTTCATGTTAGCCGGACGCGCCACTGGGGACTCTCGCCCGCTACCCTTCCTTATATCCTAAACAAACAGTCCACTACACGTTAGACCACATCACCAACTAAATTCCACTAATTTGATCCGACTCCGATGTACCTTTTGAGGCAGGGGATTGATCCCTTTGCACTTGCTAAAAATCCGTTGGACGAACTTCAGCGAACCTTTCTCATCGATTCGGTTACCCTGCGTACTTGTGTTCTTAATTTTCTTCGAGGATATGGTGTTAAGTTTCAGAGAGTGTTTACTTGCGGCGCGGCCGATGTCTGTAATTTTCAACACACTGGCCCAAAAGTTAGATAGTTACGCTAATACCACATTCCAGGTGCTAAGATCATTGCCAGATTTGCCGAAGCACTATTTGTGTAGCGGACAATTAAGAATTCACTAGAGCTGCCCAGTAATGAGTTTCATTCGCGAAAATAATCAAAATGGTGGATATTTAATTTAATTTCTGGCTTCGGATGTGTGGTCCGGTTTGATCGACAAATGCACCATTTTCTTTCATTCTTTCACATCACATCACTCCACTACATCACGCTTCACCGAACGGTCTATTTAGTGCTTGCTTGACGACTGTCGTAAGGAAAACTGACGGAATAATGATTTTGAAATTGAATGATGAAGGATAATATCGCACTAATTGATGGATACGATTTAATGCAATAATATAAATAATAATAATAATAATCGGTCGCAAATATCACTGACGTTCACGAAACACGTCGCAGTACGTTTCTAGATTCCGAAATGTTTCTAAGCTACTCAATTCTTACCGTGAGACGTGAAAAGTGAAACAGCTTACCGTTTTTGTATGGTTTCACGAAAATAGTTTACCGGTTTTTGTGGGGGCACCCCACAAAAACCGGTAAACTATTGACTTTTGATTGACATCTCACAGCCTCTGCTACTCTTAAACAAATTAGGTAGATAGGTTTCTTAGGTTGCGTTTCCACCAAAGATGTACGAGGATGCGTAGCGAGGGATGTGTTTGTCAGAATTGCTTCATTTACCTCGCCTCGGTCAGCACAGCTCTGGTGGAAACGCAGCCTAAGAAACCTATCAACCTAATTTGTTTAAGAGTAGCAGAGGCGATATAACGATAATACGATACGTTACGGATCTGGTACGCGAAATAGCAAGTACGACTCATCTCTAATACAAAACAAATGAGGTATGTGTGCGAGGGATGTGTACGATGGATGTGTACGAGGGATGTGTTGCGAGGAATGTGTGTTGAAAGGGTGTGTTGCAAGGTTTGCGCATACTGTACCAGCCAGTCCATAGACGGAATTTGTTGTAAGTCAACCGTACGACATGCGTACGACTACAAACGCTAACGACAGCAAAGTGAGACGTGAGCGGCAGGCAGGCGTTTGCGTTACTCCGATCACACTACACCGCACCCCCATCGAGACATTTCACAGCTTCGCAACGCATCCTCTCACCACACATTAATGCGCATTTTCACAGCTCCGCTACACATCCTCGTAGGCACATTTTCATCGCACAGCTTTGTTGGCAACCCCCACATATTTTCACATTTTCACATTACCATCGCACATCTCTGGTGGAAACGCAGCCTATAAATCAACTACCAGCATCACCATCATTTGCATTATAATTCCATCTGAACGTTTTTAATATTATGCTGTGCTTGTCCTTCTTTTACTTAGCAACGCATTATAGTTTTTTTTGCATCGATAAAGAAAAGAGCCGGAGCATCAGTACCTAAGTTTTATATAGTAATCGTTTCATACACATTAATCGTTTTATACAGTTAATTGCTAGATCTTCTTGAATAATCTTGAATACGATCTAAGATGATCGAATCAACGATGTGATCGATGTATGAATCAACGAATCATGCAAAATATTGTGTAAGCAATCCCTATTCCTTAGTGAGCAAAATAACAAAAAAAATTGTCCGTGACTAGAAACCAAAATTACTCTATGCTAGAAACGTTATTGCCACAAAATTAAAATTATTCATTGGAATGGCAGCAATTTTATATCAACACACTTGGATTAAATTTATTTTTTGTTTCATTTTTTAAATTGGTAATTTTATAAAACTAATTGTCAGTTCTTGATAAAGAAAGAATTGTTTTGGTTTTCGTTGCAAGAAAATTTAAAAGAGCCTAAATTCACCCGGAAGCTTAAATTGAACTGATAGTTAGAGTGTCAACATACTGACAGTCAATATATTTCTATCAAGCAACCAAATTGGTCTATGCCCAGCTGCCCTAGCAAAGTTTTTTAAAAGAAGAATTACAATAGCTTTGGCTATGAAACCATGACTGACTGTCTGATGCCATATCTGAAAATAACTAAATTTTCAGGAAAAAAGCGTATACCAACGTGAAACACGTGTTTCACGTGTTTCAAAAGTGATCCTAGTCGTTCAGATAGACAGAGTTTATCAGATCCTTCCTAGTTCCTCAGATTCGTTCGTTCATTCATTTATACATTCATTTCGTTCGGTCCCTATGTCGATTTCGAAAATTCGAAGAGAAGAAATCAAAACAAAAAAAATATGCAGGTGTAGAAAAGCCGAGATTTTTCGCAAGAAACTCATGCATGGTTTGAAAAAATGTATTCAACAAACCACAAAACCATATTTGTGCTAGATCACACCCCTTATTTCGGTGTATCTTCAGAGAATCCGATTGATTTCGACCTATCCAAAAGCCGGGGTCCAGGTTACGTGCCTCTTCCTCCTATTTGCAAGTCTTTGTGGACTTGTAGCGTAGAAGCTGCTGTAGAATACTGCAGGATAGTATGGGATCTGTTTCCAGAAGGAAAACTGGTAAGATTCTATCATACATTTTTTCCTAAGTCATAAGCTCCAAAAGTTACCAGCATTGCTGTTTGCTTATTGAAACTCCACATCATCTCCTACCATTTACATTTACCAGACACCTCTAACCATATACGGTGCTATCGCGTATAGGAATGAAGTTCCGAATTTTGAGGATTTATTTAATATCAACTCAACTAACCTTTGATCATCTAAGCAACTAGCTTACTCCCTTGGCTTCCCTTCGTGGTACCTAGATGCTATTCTTGGTAAAGAACTAGGTACCTATCTATTTCAAGTTTCATCGAAATTGGTTGAGCCGTTACTGTGTGATTGAACAACAAACATCTAAAAATCCTCACAAACTGTCGCATTTATAATATTAGTAGGCTCAAACATCAGAAAAGTTTCAAACATGTAACGGAAAATTTAACATTGTTAAGTATTCATTAAAACCTTACAAGTAAGGATATTGTTAAGATTGTTAAAATAGTTTTGAACTTCATTGTCATTTTCCTAACACAATAGCAACACAGCTTTTACTGTTCCTCTAAACTGGAATTTGTTTCGTAAATGTCAATTGTATACCTAATATATGGTATTGTTTTAGGTGCGGTTCATTGTGAGTGATGCATCAGCACACATACTAAACACTTGGGTCATCTCGCAGCAAAACTTAGCTCATGTAAGTAAAAAGCCATGGTGGCCCCAGCTGAAGAATAGGCCCCTCCATATATACCTGTGGATGTTGTAAAAGGTGATAAGGGTAAAAAGCTGGGGTATGGGCAGCAGCATCCCCTATTTTAACTATGATAGCTCTTACAGCGCTCTCCAATGTGGTAAGGGCAAAATCCCCCCACATTTTAGGAAGTCGCTCTGGAAATCTGTGGGTGAGGTCTAAGTTCAAATAATGATGATGAAGTAAGAAGCACATGTCTAGCCAGCCAGATTTTGATTTAGAAGATAACTATTATTATTACCGATGGACATAGGCCCTTTTCAGGGCCACCATACCTTATCCTGGTCACTGAGCTAATGCAGAATGACCAAGAATGACTCAGTTACACAACAAGTAAGCAGAAATTGTTCTAGTCTTTTAGGTGGCACAATGCATCTCATCACTAACTTTACATAAATGACCAAAAGAACCCAACCCAATCACCATAAAAATAAGCAATATTTAATCATATTTTTTTAGATAACAAATGGGCTATGCCTTGTTGGACCTGTACGTAGAGGAGCCGGTGGTGATGTGGTGGGCCTGTGTGCTGCCATAGAGTCACTCGGAGAACCTTCACCGCAACAAACAGACAACCCTGATGCTGAGAGACAAGTACAGAACCGGTAATTTTTCAATTACTATCTACAAATTTTTCACTGCCTCTTTTCACACAGGGCTCTGAGATCTGAACAATTTTCAAACCAGATTACTCTAAACACAAAGGTAAAAAATAAAAAAGTAAAAATTATTTTATTGACATTAATTTTTTTGGTTTACGTTAACCTCTATAATTCACAACAGTTGTAATTAACTTTGAAATTTTATATTTCAGGGGCCGAATAATCTGTATAACAAGTGCCAGAGATGACGACTCAATAAGAAGTTTAGCAGAGATCGCTCTGAACACACTTCTGCAGCAAAACAAGAAGGCTTCTTTGGCTCAAAGCCAGCCGAGCCAATCAGCCAACGAGGGTACTGCACAAAATGATGAGTAAGATCTTAATAATATGTCTTCTCTTGTGTCATTGAATAGGAATCTGATATTTCAGTAATAAATCTATTGGTAGAACTAATGCGCACTGAACAAAAGTCCAGTTCTGGCCAGTTTCAATGCGAACTGGGCTCATGTCCGGCTCGCATCAAGTTCATCTGTACTCATATAGGCCGTGGTGGTAGGTCCCGGCTGATGATAAAGCCCCTCCATATCTACCTACAAGTGGAGGTCGTAAGAGGCTACTAAGGGGAAAATAGCTAGGAGATGGGCAGCAGCGATCCCTATTATAACAACGATAGCTCTAACTGCGCTAGCTAACCTGCGTGCCTAGTATGGTGTGTATTGGCAAATTCCCTCCAAATGTTAGGATCTCGCTCTGAAAATCTGTTCAGCCGAGGATATAGATATCCTATCCCCTAGCTAGACGTAGACGTCTGAAATGATGATAACGATGATTGTTATATTATTTTACTCACCCCTTATTCATAATCACTATCTTTATCCGCTTGATTAAAGTATGTCTGCCTCTTTCTTTTATTTACTGTTAGAAAGGACAAGGCGAGAGTTATCGAGCCGATAAAGTAAGGACAGATTATGAATAAAAGGGTAAGTCTACACAAACTGATACTAAACTCATTCTATTTTTAAGTCTGAATAATAACCAATTTTGTTTCTTTGACAGGTGTTTGCTAATACATTATTGTCATCTGGTGATCATTAATGTTACACCAGAGAAAGCTGAAACTATGGTCAACAGCCAGCCAATTACTGAGGTAAGAATATTACATTAGCTAGGATACCATATTGCTACGGAAGATGACAAAAATCTAGTTTTTTATTACGAATGCTCGGCAGATTAAAGAACCCACAACGAGTCTTCGAATGACGAAATCACAAAAGACTTTATTGCCTGTGTGTAGTATAGAATAAGCTCCTTTAGGGGTACATGTTATGAATCACCTTGTATTCCTGAATAAACGCCTTGCCTACGGTGCAGCTTTACTTTAATACTTAGATAAATCAACCCAATTGAGTCCATACTTCTCCTCGAAGCTGTTACGCGTATGCATATCCTCCTTTGCTGTTTTCAGAAATCGTTCAACGAGTCCTTCCGTAGGCTTCTTTATCTCCTTGAGGTGTAATATTTCTGCACGCACTGCTGGATTAGCAACGTTTACGTACACAACATCCTGTAAATAAATGTTTATATTAGGACTAGCTGTTGTAACCGGCGTCTCTCGTGCGGTGCAAAAAAAACATCTCCGTACCAAATTTCATCAAAATCGCTTCAAATCAAATCGGTCTTCTCGTCGTGAATAGGTTACAAACGGACACTGTTATTATGTTATGTGTAACAATTTCCTTGTAACCTAACCTAACGTTATAACTTCTAACTAAACCCTAGAAAGTCATGATACCTTCTTGTATCCTCGTTCTCGATCTAAACTGTTACAGAAATATTTAAACTAAAATTACCTCTGGAAAACGCGTCTCTTCATCGACATGTTTAATATTAACTTTAATATTTACATAAAATTTCGGTATCACGTCTCTTTCTAAAGAACCACAAATGCTTGTGAACTCCGATAGTTTCTTCCAGTGCTTCGTTTTGAGAATGTCGTGGGTGGCGTTCCAATTAACATAGCCCTGTGTTCGATTTGTCGTGTTACAATCAGAGACGATGGCCTCAAGTTTCGCAACTCGTGCGGCCAGACTGTGGGCTTCAAGATTGGCCACTCTGGTGGTCAAGTCGTTGATGGCTGGGATGTCGTGGTTGCATTTCAGTTCTTTGATCAATTCAAGCAGTTGTCGTAACGTGTCACTGTCGGCAGACATAGCTTTGCTTATTTCTGAAAAAAAAGTTTTAGGTACTTCTTTTACGGCTAGCGACACATGCCCGAAAATTAAACATGATTGTAAAATAAACAATTAGGTATCCTTATAAAATGATCAACAACTAACCTTGAACGAGATTGAATAATAAGAAATCAGAGAACACACGCACAGACCTAATTGTCTTGACTTGTGAACACGACGCGAAAAATTAGCACGCGCTACCCTCAAAATCGCTTAAAAAAATCTGCCATGCGAAAAGTTTTTACGAACGATATTACCTATACAAAAGTTTTCTCGATAGATTTATTTTTTAAAGTTGGGTCCTCTGCAACAATTTTTTCGAAAATACTCTGAGACTATCTAACAAAAATATATATAAAAATATAATATTGTGTTGGACAATAGCATTGGGTACCTAAATCCAAGACACTTTTTTTTTAAATACATAGTTTTTAAGATAATCGATATTTTCTTATATGTCGCTTACGTCGAGGCGAAAGCCTTCTAACGCTTGCTATCTCTTTCCGCATTCAATTATAGTACATAGAGCTGTCACTTTCTTCACTCCGCCCACTCGACAGTTTATTTTGATTTCTGAATCGCCTTAAGTATGGATCTGTGAAACCTTGAATCCAACTTGAAGGCCCTATTCTGTAACTAATCAATCACATTGATTTTAGATTCAAACATAGATTTTTTGACCGTTTTTAATGAAGAAGGTATTACATACACCTTTGTATTTTGTTAGCCACGATTGAGGGTGAACCGTGATTAAAGTACGTAAGTAGTAAGTAAGTAGTGATTGGTTTTATGAAATGTATAATTGAAAAGCCATGTTTGAGTCCCAGCTAAATGTCAGCCTTTAAAATTGGTATCCAACATAACAAAACCACGCAGAAAATAATAATTATCAAGAAAATGAACGTGTTGAAAATGATGAAAATCCAGATATCATACAAACATCGTTCCTCTAATATTATTGCTTTGGATAAAGTTAGATATACCGTTTTCTTAGAATTTTATGCTTAGATAAAATCAGGTACCTATATTATCTAAGCTTGTATGATAGAAACACATAATATATGTCGCTTTGAACGTATTGTATTTCTGGACGCGTAGGTGTACACAGCCTTCATGATTTCGCTTACAGGCTTTACGTATAGAATAAAGTGATTTATGTGTGAAATTGTGAATTGGCCTGGTTAAAGAATAAGGCCTGGGAAGGAATAAGGCTGGTGGTCCTGGCTAAAGAATAGGCCCCTCCATAGTCTCGGGTAGGTAAAACAGCTTAGGGATGGCCTGCATCGTCCCCTATTTCATCAACGATAGCTCTTACTGCGCTCGCCAACATTGTCCCCACATGATAGGAAGCCGTTCTGGAAATCTGCGGGGGAGGCCTAGGTATGTTCAGCAGTAGATATTCTACAGCTGAAATTATGATGAGGCTCTGAATGTGTTAGGTTTACTTCCTGAGAGCTACTTTATTATTGTTCTTATTTTTTTATTACTTGACCTCGAAGCTTGCTTATGTAAGGATAAGGGCGAAGGTGGAGCGAGCTTTCCGATTAGCTATTACTATTAGCTCTCTTTTTGAAAGTATAGCAAACCTGCGGCTATCATGTGCCCCCACACAGATAGGGCCCTTCCGCTGTGCTGTCTTCATTGTCCCTGAGGCCCAAGTCCGTAATGTTCGTGAGCACCTGTCATGCTGTCACCGTGAGACGTGAATAGCTTACCGTTTTTGTATGGTATCACGAAAAGAGCGCCTACGACTAAAACCAGTAATCTGTTAATTTTTCACGGCCGTTAAGTGAGAAGTGAGTACTTACTACTCTATGTACTGTATTTTTCCCGCTTTCAGATCTTTCTTAAAATACTAAAAATAAGTAATCTTTTTTCAGATGGGCGGTGGCATAATGGGTGTGGAAGTAATTGTTGCTCGTGCGAGTAGCCTCGCCACATTGCTAGGACGGTTGGTCTTACCGCACTATAAGCTAGCGGTCACTACCGTTACCGGCATTCCTATGAAGGTTCGTAAATCAGTACCGTTTATAAATCACTAGCTTCGGCCCGCGGCTTTGCTCGTGTGGTATCCCGATAAAAAGTAGCCTGTGTCACTCTCCGGCTCTTTAACTACAAGATAAATCATAATCTGTATACTATCCGGAAAGGGCTTATTCTACACCCAATTGCCAATAAAGTTTGTTCGAATTTAAATGAAAATGATTTTTCATTCAAAAAACGCTAAGCAAAAAGTTGCTGTAAAATCATTACAAGCTCAATAATTCAGCTGTTTTAGGTACGTGAACATTAAGATTATATTATTTTACGCTTATATTATTTTTTTTTTTTTATATAGTAAGCTCTTTTCGGGATAGTATACATGTTCCGAATCCGTTGTTTCTTCATGAACAAAATGACGACGATCTGTTTCTCCGTCGCTGTTTAAAAGAAGAACAAACAAACAAGCACTATTTCGTTTTAATTATAATTGGATAGGATTGTGACTTATTTTTTTATTTTTTATGCAGTTTAGCACTGTTAACTCGCATGACTATTTAAATACCTACACCGATTTTTCGTTACGCTTTCAGCGTAAAGCGTAAAATCCAATAATAGATCGAGCCCAGATGTCTTCAATGCGTATGTGCAAAGAGTGGCCTAAAATGTAAATAATAAGCAAAATGCTTGTTGGTACTAATGGAGTTAACTAGCGAGCGTGATATTTTTTTAAAAATTATTTGTTTCATTTAGGAGGAGCAAAATGCCAGTTCAAGCGCAAACTATGACGTGGAAATCATACATTCCGCTGAAGCGCACGCTGGGCTCAGAGCGGCACAGACCGCTACCGAAGCTTTGGAGTCTGTAAGTAGCCGCTGGCTGTTCCTGATAAAGTGCGATACGATTAATTTGCAATATTTTTGGTTTGTCGATTTGTGATAACAGTGTGTGAAAGCCATGGAAATGGCACAGCTTGTCATTGAGACAAAATATATTAATTAGTGTTGTTAATAAATTAAGTTACGTAGGTACCTAGATATAACATCGCCTTAGGGCTTACTAAAAAAACCTGTTATGATGTTGTTATCTTAATAAATAAATAAATAAATAACTCTTAAGCCAAGCTACTTCCTAAGCTCTAGCTTAGGTCTTAACTGAAAATCAGCGCTGCTTCTACGCCTCGCTATGTTCATCAAGTGATTTTCGTGAGGAGTTTTTTGCTAATTTGTGCTAATCCACTTAATATTAGGGCTATAATGAGCTGATTATTTGTAAGACTATAGTTCGTAGTTCATTTATTTATCTGATCTGTTACCGTACCAACAGTCTGAATGTGGCAACATCTTACGCGTTTTGACATCAGAGGCCAATCAGTTGAACGTGTGTGAAAAAAAAAACGTGAATCTAATTATTTGTTAAACTATAGCAAAGACAATTTCTACTACCTAGTTTCTAAGACGTTTCAAAGTGAACCTAGTGATTTAATGAAATAAACACCTTTTGAGTTTGAGTATATTATCTTTGACTTTAGTTATCTACATACGGGTTACTAATAAAATAAAAATAAATAAATAAATATTCCGAACATATCACACACGGACAACTGATCCCAAACTAGGCATAGCCTGTACTATGGGTACCAGAGACGAATATAGGTAAATATTTAACACCCAGACATAGAAAAAACAGCTGTGTGAATCACACAAATGTTTGTCTAGTGCGGGAAACGAACCTGCGACTTCTAGCGCAGAAGGCAGAGTTATCAACTAAGCTATGTTTGCAATAATGGCAACATTAGTTATTTTAATTTAATTTTTATGGCAACACTGTTTGTGCCTCTTCCGTTTCCTTTCTTCTTGCAAATGGTTCTTGCTGTTCTCTAGGCTTCTTGCAGTTCTCTAGATACGTGATTTTTATTTATACGGCCCACCAGACTTTCCTCCAGCATCCAATTAGGATAAACAGTTCAAGAATTCAACACTATGAGAACTGTCAAACTTGAAGTTTGTAAACAACTAGTTTGTTAGTAACTTTCCGAATTCCAGGTTGTACTCCGATGGTGGACGCCTCGAGGCGCAGAGGGCGGGGCGGGGGGCTGCAACGGACCGCTGTGGCGAGTGACGCCATCTGACGTCGCTTCCCGCCCTTCGGCGTGTCTGGTCAATTTCCTGCTCAACGGCCGATCTGTCACTCTTGAAGTGCCCAGGTATTTACTTTTTACTAGCTGCTGCCAGAGGTTTCGTTCAAGTGGTACCCGGATAAAAACTACAGTATGTGTCACTAACGTGACCGGGATAAAAAGAATGTGGGGGGAATTTGTCCATACTCGTCACTCTGGGCAAGCGGGTTGGGGAGCGCAGTTATTAAGGGTATGCTACTGCTCATTTTTTCCCTTAGTCGCTGCTTACGACATCCACGGGTAGATAGATATGGAAGGACCTACTATTCACACCGAGCCACCACGGAGCAAAATAAAGAGCGACACGTATGTTTGGTGACTTTTTTTTTATACATCTCAGGTCTTAGGACCACCTGTTGGTAAGCGGTTACCGTAGCCTATGAGCGCTTGCAATACCAGAGGCATTACGCACGCGTTGCCGACTTCGAACCCCCTCCCCCTAAAGAGCTCTGGCAACCTTACTCACCGCAGGAACGCAACACTATTTGAAACAAATAATGTAATTTGGCTCCGATCTTTTGTAAGGCGGGCTGCTCCAATTTAGAACGAGAAAATCTCGCTGTGCCCTACCTCCTATTTTACCAGTTTTTACTATAGTTTCACTACGATTTTTATGTTCAGAAAAGGTGGCGGCAGATCAGCTTCTCACATCCTAGCGGCTCAAGGCGGCGAGCTGTGGATTGGAGCTCTCGGAGGCAGGACGCCTTACGACGACCCGCCCGCGTTATCAGAAGGCGCCGGTGGAAGGGTTACAGACTATAGGTAAAAAACATTATTATTCTCTACAGTTTGTTCACGGAGACGAGCTTATACGGAAATCAGGAACTGCTAGTCATTGGTCGCAGGCAATCCCGGTTCCTTAGAAGTCATTGGTCGCAGAACCTTAGGGGACCGGGATTCGGGAATCCGAGTTTACCCGGGATTCGGGAATTACTGAATACGGAAATTCCATTTTTGTACTGATCTTGGGATGTGAATTTTAAAAATTATTTTCCTAATCCCCCGTATACGCATCAATTTAGAAAGGGCCAAAAACAACTAATTTGAAAAAGATCAGGATAAAAAGTCAGAAAAAAAAATTGATATCCATAGACTAATTGAATGAGTTTTTTTTTCTTTTGCGCGCGATCTTTTTTGTGTCGAAACTTTTTTTAAGAACAAAGCAACTAATAAAATAAAATAACTCAGGTTTGTGAATAATAGCAATGAAAAAGTCACTGTTTGATTACAGGTATCATTATTTGCCTAATTGCGGTGAAATAAGAGCCACTTTATGGGCACTTTGTGTTAAAAAAATAGTTTTTAGTATAATAAATAGTAATTGAATAGTTTTTATGTCAACCATGACAGTTTCTGTAAAAGTAATGACACATCAAAAGAATATGTATAACATAAAATAAACAGCGAATATTGTATTTCTCTACAATTTGTTCAACAGGATAAAAGAATTGGGCGCGTTAATGCATCAGAACAAACTACATCCTCTCCGAGGCTCGGGCGCCAACGGCAAGGCTAGGGCAAGGCTACAGCGGCATACCACGTACTGGCCGCTGACTATATCATCAACCCTAATATTCAATCTAGGATCTGTAAGTTGAGCTACCTATTGACATGGTCGGTCAAAATAGGACTTAAAAACGGCACGAAAGCCACGTATCCATTTATTTGCAACAAACTTTATAGATGGCTTCTGTGAGCTATGAAACAGATTGAGAATACTTGTGGATTATTATAATTTACGCTCCTAATTATAGAAAAACATTTATTAAAAATACGTTAATTTAGGCGATATTTCTCTGTAATTTTCACTAATAATTATTATAAATAAAATAAATAAATATTCCGGACATATCACACACGCTCAACTGATCCCAAAGGCATAGCTTGTACTATGGGTACCAGAGACTGATATACATAATAGATATACATATATTTTACACACCCAGACACAGAACAAACATCTGTGTTAGTCACAAATGTTTGTCCAGTGCGGGAATCGGACCCGCGACCTCTAGCGCAGAAGGCAGAGTTTCTACCAACTGAGCTATGAGGCCTGTATAATAATACGAGTATGTCTCTGTAATAAGGTGAAGGAACTTAGACTGCTAAAGCACAAGTACGTTTTACTTATGGGACGCTGTAGTGCGTGGGGAGCCTATTCTGTTCTCTCAGCTAAGTCAGAAATCCACATTTATCCACAGTAAAGATACTGTCAATACGAGCGGAGCACGGCTCGGGTTTTCTTACTATGTTTTCCTTCACCGTTTTAATCAGGTCACAGGTGTAAATGCTTACATAAATTTAGAAGTCCATTGCTGCACGACCGAAATTCGGACTCTCGACCTCCGGATCTAAAAGCGGGGTACCTCCCATTAGGCCAACACGGCTACAACTCACTAGCTCACACAAAACTTTAATTTTACAGATTATCGAACCCCTAACGAGATTAGTGGTCCAAGAATCCTTGACGGACGAAGAAGTAGAGACATGTCGAAACGTACTCCTCTCTCTGCTGGGAATGGAGTCAAGACATGAGTTTCCTACTCCGCCACTGTCCACGAATATAAGGTAAGATAGATATTCAAGTGATGGTAGTGTTTGTCATATTTAGGCCAATAATGAATGCCACCAAAGGAGAGACCTCGCACTGGAAAGCGCAGCGTATGATGGCCCCTACTAGACGGAAAGATGACCTAATCACCACCAAAAATTACCAATCTACTGAACACACACAAACACACCCTTACACAATTTACACACCTCTTACGACATCCAGGCATAGGAAGACATCTAGGGGCCTATTTTCAGTCAGGGACACCACGGTAATCAGTTAACACCCAACCCAACAGTCACATACACAGTCATGACCCCACACTAGGATTCCGTGTGTTGTATGTATCAGAGACTACGAGTACAATGGTACCATAACATCCAGATACGGAACCAATATTTGCAGATCATGCAACCATTTGTCCCGCAGCGGGAATCGAACCCGCACCCCTTGCGTCTCAGGCGAGCACTCGCCCTCTACGCCATCGAGTCGTCATTTGATATATTATTTGAATATTCCAGGATAAAATCGAGTGGGCGTCGCGAGGATCAATGGCGGCAGGTGTGGGGCGAGTTGGAGGCGTTGATCCGCGCGCACTCCGCCTCCGCCGCGCATCGCACGCTCCTGCGCGTGCTGCTAGAGTGCCGCGCGCACAACCATAGTGACGGTAACTAACCACAAAAAAAAATCACCACTTAAATGTTTCACTTGCACTGTGCACTCAGCTAAAGGTGCTTTTTAACGACGCGGGGTAGCACGATCCTACGAAGCCGAGCCGTCCGTGGAGATGCGGCTTGAGCACAGTCGCTAAAAAACAAAATGGGTCTTCCTTCGTCGCGCGCTCTGTACCTGTTTAGACGGCGCGTATTAAGGTGAGGGTTGAATTGTTTTATGATTTTTGAATTGTTTTTTTTCTCAATAACCGCAAAACGCACAGTTTTGATTTTTATGACAAAGATAACTTAGCATTTTATTTACCTAAATCCAAGACAGAAACGCGATTGGTAAAACTTTTCTCGATAGATTTATTTTTTAAAGTTGGGTCCTCTGCAACAGTTTTTTTCGAAAATACTCTTGAGACTATCTAACAAAAATAACTTTTTTTTAAATATTGTGTAAGACAATAGCATTAGTTACCTAATCCAAGACAATTTAAAAAAAATATACAGTTTTTAAGATACTCGATATTTTCTTATATGTCGCTTACGTCGATTACTTTCGAGCGCCTTCTAACGCTTAATATCTCTTTCCGCATTCAATTATCGACATTTTTCAGCCCACTCGACATTTTATTTTGATTTCTGTATCGCCTTAACACAAGCCCGCCAACATGTCGAAAAAACCGACATGTGATGGATCGTGCGAACTATGCCGAGTCGCGCTGAGCATAGTTGTTTAAACAGCGCGTGGCGCGCTCAATCACGAGCGTAGCCAGGCTCGGCTCGCGTGTTTGCGCGCCGTTTTAAAGCACCTTAAGTAAGCTTGTCCAGCCAATTTCTTTATTCACTGTGTTCGTTTGAGTGCGAACTTTAGGATAGAGAAAGATGCTTTTTATGATGACGCGACCTCTGTCGCGGTTGTCGTCAGCACGAGGAAACAGCGGTGCATGTTGTACTACATTTCACAGCCACAAATGAAGCTAGGCTCAAAACAGAAATGCAGGAGGTGTTCGGATCCTGCTCCTCTTCATCCACAACATCAACGGGGATTCTCGAACAATGTTGCCACCAACCCAGGGTCCTTCTCCGTTAGTTTAAGGAGTTGGACTGGCTGGGGTCAGCAGGGGGACAATGCACAATACACCCCAACGCGGGACGTCAGTGCAGATCTTATTCCCCCACTTAGAATTAGATGATGACGCATATGCGCAAGAAAGGCAAGATGTAGCAACAGCTCACTTGACGCAAATTACATCCTGAGGTACCAGGCGGAACTTTTATCTATTTATCTATCAAAATTTGTTTTCAAATTTCAGGTGAATCCCGAGCCACAGTGATCCGAGCCACCACCGACTCTCCACTATCTCCGGTCGGCTCTGGGAACGGCAGTAGCGACGTCTGGACCCCCAGGAATGTACTGGATGCATTACTCGGAGCGCCCAGACCTTCCCGCCGGCCTGACTTCGCGGGAAGATTGGTTGCCGGAAACCGAGTGGCCAATCTTTATCCTCACTTGAACCAGGATATTGAGGCTCAGCATTGATAGTTCATACAAGCAGAGTATTCCGAAGGGGGAAAATTAAGCTAAGCAACGAGCAAAGTGTCTTCATCCTCTTGAATGCTAGACTGGTACAATTGGAATCAATATTAGTGAAATATAGCGGAGATATGAAACTGATTTTTCAGACCCACTGTACAAATTTGGTACTCCTGACGTTGTGAAGTTGATCGCTTACTCGATTTCAATTTCGATCTCGATTTTGTTCAAAAGTGCCAGTTTACTATGAATAACTAAGTGATACAGTGATAATGCTCGAAATCGTTACCCGAAGATCTTCCTACTGCTTCCATAGTTGGGAGTGATTTCAATTCGCCATGGAAATCACAATCCTGGATGACCATAGGTTCGTAGATTTCATTCTATCATAATGTCCAAACATGTTACTCAAAAGCTATAGCAATAAATGTAAGCATTATAAAAGGTGCTAGAATAGTCATCATCATTTATCAAATTGTTGACTGCAGATTATTTTTTTATAAAATAATCTATATGGTATTTAGATTTTTCAGTGGCATTATTGCGCCATGATTTGGCGCTTGTGTATTAAAATGCAAATGTTATGGATTACTGTGTTTTGATTATGAATTACTGACAATCCATGATAGGTATATGTAACAATCACTGCTCGACGTTGTTTTCTAGATGTTGAAATCCTATGCGGGGTGTTAGAGGTTTACAAATGAAAAACGCCACATTATAAAATTAATATCTTATATTTGTTCCATAAAAACTACATTGTGGGCCGGTGTGCCCGGTGCCCGGGTAACACGACCTTTGTATTCTCTTGTATCATTAAACTCTGCGGGCAGACTGTGTCATATCATAAGGCATTGGTGAGTGACGGCCGTACGGCCTCGTCAAGGCATCTGGTCCGGATTATGCGGCGAATGACAACCCTCCCCCGCTCCCCTCGCCTCGCCGCTAAATGTTTACAATTATTGGAATGTCACGCGGGATGCGAACGTTCAAAACTTCAAACATTTAAAAACTTAAACAAACCTAATAGGCCCAATGGCCGTTCCCGAAACACAGAAATATTGTACAATCTCAAGTTCGCGCGTCGAGTCCATGCATCCAAAATATTAATACCCTATAAAACTTACAAAACCGATCGGTATTCTTAAACTTAATGCTAAGTTAAAATTAAACGGAATTGAAAAATAAATTACCTAGGTACAATATTTAGGTCTAGAAAGCTATTTATAGGCGCTCGAGGGTTGGTGGGGGGGCGCAGGTGTCAGTGGGTCGCTTCCCGGAGCTTCTTGGGCGCCGGCGCATCCGACGAGTCGCCGAGAGAGTTCTCTTCCGCTGAACTCGCTTCCTCTATTTGTCTGGAACAAAAGACGAACAGTTTGGTCACTCGTTAATTTCGCAAGGAACAGACACATCACGGTCGTAAATGCCTGAAAGAATAGAAATGTTTAGTTAAAAGAAGTTATTTTATTAAACATTGTGAAAGAATTTGTCACTGACTAACCGTTTCAGATAAGGAAGAATTAAAAAAAACAACCCTTTGGTAGCATTAAATAAATCTATATCAACATCTGCCTTATCCAAAGTGTTGAAGCTTCTTGTTCTTATTATGAATGCGTTTATAGTTTTTCGTTACAAGGGAAGATAAAGAACATTGGGTCGTCTCAATGAAGCCATGTTAGTGCGCGTAGTTAAACGAGTTTTTGTATCCGTGAAGTTTTAAGAAGAAAACATTCCTGTGAGTCATAAGTACTCAGGCTAAGAGCCGGGTTGCGGGAAAAATGCTAGTTACTAATTAGTTACATTGCTCGTTATAATACCTTTTCAAATAACATAACTTCAATAACAATTTAAGCTTCAATAATAAACCAAATTAACACCTTCAATGCTGTGGGCCTTGCCCAAAGCTATTTCCCGTGTACTCGTTACGACACAAAAGTAAGACTTGCGAAAGATCAATCAATGTTCGATCAATCAGTCAGGCAGTACTTTTATATGAAGGCGCCATTAGTAACCCATGAGCCATCATTCTTTAGTTTGGTATGTCTAACATTTAAACGCCATTCGCCAGTTGCTCAAATCATAGTTTTTATTTTATACTTGGTATCTTTCTAGCTTAGATCTTAGCAGTTTCAATCTTGAAGATTGCCTATTTTGGTCCATAATCCATATCATTCTTATAAGTCACTGATGTTAACGTTTTGAGGTAGAATCTTTATTTTATCATAGTACCTATCAAAGGACAATACATTTTGAAGTCTCTAGCCGTTTCCAGTACTAAGCAGACGGTGATAGATACTAGTGGTTCGCTCCGAACTGAGATCTCGCGATGTCTGGTAAAAGTTGGTGGTTCGATGATCTTTGAACATAAACTTAAAAAACGCTTCTAACTAATATTCAATCTTACCTGATATACAAAAACCATATGGCCTAAAATAATAATAAAATCTTTTGGAAGTATAAACAAAGTTCTTTCATATGAAAACCCACTTCATGTAATTGTGCAATTTAAAAAAAAACGTGGACCCTAGGCATATTGAAGTCTTTGAGCAGCAAATCTTGAAATACCTGTTGACCTACTAAATTCCATGCAGATCGGATTGACGAGACGGTTCGAATGTTATGCTCTAACAAATAACATACAACGCCGATTCGCCCAAGTTGTTAAAGAGATCTTCGCTCTATCAAAAATAGCTTCCGTTTCTTCTAGCTAGAGGTCAAAAATATAATCTCCTCTTAATCACAGTCCATGTTTATTTTGTTTATTTATATATATTTTTGTTGTTTGTTTATATTGAGATGATGGCTATAGGGGAAAATGGAAGAAAGAAACATGTTGTGTGTGTGCCGATCCCACAAATGTGGGCTAAGAGAATGATGGTTATGTGTGTAGGCTGTGTGTTTGTCAGGCAATTTAAAGTTACCGTTTAGCTCTCGGCGTGCTGAGCGCTGAATCTGAGTTGTCGGAGGGTGAGAGGGGTGTAGCTGGCGTGGCAGGAGACGTCGCCTTCGCGTCCATCGAGTCTTCGGTACATGACGTCGTGGTGTCCTCGTTTGTTGAGTCCACGGTTATTTTACCTGAAATAAGTTTATAGGAGTTTACTTATGATGGGTGATAAATCGACTTAGGTTCGAACAATCCCGAAAAAAATATTTGCTAATCTTTCTTTCTGTTGGTGTAGGACTAAGCACCTTTCGAGATAGTAACAATATTATAAATGCGAAAGTGTGATTGTTGTTGGTTAATTAATTGGTGCTTTGTCCTTCTATCACTCAGCAACGGACTGACGTACCCCGTAAAATGTAAATATTATCGGTCCTCCATCTACCGTTTTTCCTGAACCGTCACAGTATCGTCAGTATGTCGGGTCGGAAGTTTGTTCACCGGAAGACGAGGTGTAAGAGGGCGCCGGCGCCGTATTACATTGACTCCTCCGATCAACACGTGAATATTTTCTATCAAATTACTAATTCAAGCAGAGGTGCCTGTACATTTTCTATTTGTAGGGTATACGAAATAAGCTCTGTTTCCAGATTCTCGCTTGCTTGCCATTCCGATGTTTATTGTCTTACCATTTCCATTAGTAGGTGGTTCTAGATTGCTCTCATCGCTCGGCAGTGGCGATCCACCGTTGGTCTGTGACACAGGCGTTTGTACGGGCTCCTTGCCTAACAACTGTGGTGATAGGTCTGAGAGAATGTTGTGTGTCCATATCGCGAGCTCAACGCTGTGTGGTGACCACTTCTTGGTACAGCCGTTTTGGTCCTGAAAAGGCGGGTTCGATTAGAAAAAGGTAGCTTCATTCGATTTGTTAGGATTTATATGATAGATGGTATGGTCAAAAGGTTGCTCTCGGTAACACCATATAAAAACGGTAAGTTTTCACCACTTACCGGTGACAACTGAGTAACTCACGAACATTACGGACTCGAGCCTCGGGAGTAACACAACTAGATAGGTATGGCACAATATGATCAAAAAACTTATATGACTATCATTTACTTCTATTCAAAGTTGCTGGTCTTTAATCAGATAGCATAATGAAAAATATAACATGCTTCCAACATAAACAATTAGGTTAAGTATGCATTATATTCTTGATTATTGTGGGTGGTCATAGTTATTTCTACGTTGGTCATGTCATAGTCGTTTCTGTTCTGACTTCTGATACTCGTGACGTGGAACCATATCGCGGGATCAGTGGTCATAGGTGTTATTTTTTTTTATGTTGCGTGAATGTATCCATAGATTCGTTTCTTAGATAATTATATTTCAAAAAACACAATATGGATGACTTTTTTCAAGTTAATTTTAAATTCTAGTTGAAAATAAGATCGATGTAAAATAAAAGGATCAGTATAAAACAATATTATGGTAACAACTGTGGAATTGCCAAGTCGGGTTCTCTTATACACAGGTGGCCATCTTTCCCCACTTGACCCAGCGTATAAGCGCAAGAAAAGAAAGTTATTGGTCATTGTGAGTCAGTACCATAAAAATCGACTCACCTTATTTCCATTTAATCTATCACAGACTTTTTTTATATGATTTACGAAATTGAGGTATTCCTTGGCAGTGTAATCGCTTCCTTCCATCTCTGGGATAGCTTGGACGCACTCATCAGCCATAAAGGGTGCAATCTCTGGACTTGCCGCGGCTAGCAAAGCAGACGCGGTCGCTGTGCCTACCCCCTTCAGGTTACTTAGCGCGGCCATAGCAGATTCAATGTTGGGGAGTTTTTTGAAGGCTTTTTTCGTCTCCGCCATTACTGCTCTCGGTGTGTTCACCTTTATGAGGTAGGATAGTTGTGGGTATGACTTCCCTCTCTGTAAAGAAGATATTTCACATGTTGTTAATGGAAACCAAAGTTTACCGAAGTTGCAATATTTGTGCCTACAGAAAAATGCTTTGGGCACGGAAGCTATGGTCATAAAATGGCCGTTCTTCGAACTGTTGCTGAAGACGTGAGAAAAATGCATCATTGGACTCGATAAATAAAACACGTGACGTTACTTTCGAAACCGCAATCAAGGGCGCGCGGTCACATTCGTATTTCACTGGCTTGCTGGTTAAACTCATGTCTCACTTGCTTGCTTGTCATGTCACTGATTCTTTCTTGGTCATCCTGTATTAGGTCAGTGATCAGGTTGACGTATGGTTGCTTTGAAAAGGACCTATGACCGACGGTGAAAGAATCAGTGAAGTAAAAGGATTAAAGTGCACTCCTAGAGCCTGCTTTCTTGCACATGTCTTCGAATTTTTTGGTTCTAGGACATGCCGGTTTCCTCACAGTGTTTTCCTTCACCGTTTAAGAACACTAGTAAAGCGCACATTAATTTTCCGAATGGAAAATCTATTGGTGCGCGACCGTATTAGTATTTCTTCTCCTTCTCAAGTACCAATTGTACTTACCAGCTGTTTCCATTTCATGAGTTGCACCAGCTCTTCATGCACCATGTGTGCATCCTTGCCCCGCGACTTGATCTTCTTTGGTAATTCATTCTGGTACCTGTAACAAATAAAAATTGAATGTAAATACATACTTCACTAGGTTACTTACTAGCTTAGCTACGTACCTACATAATTACATTATAAGAGACCAAACTCAGACCCTTGTACAGTCACCTCTAATAAAATGTATACCTTTTTTAAAATGATTTCGAAGTATTAATTATTCATGGTATCACACAGCAAAATATTATCCATCAACTTCTGCCATTTTGCAAATTTACTGTGTACATAACAAGGTGTTTCATAATTATGTACCTATGCTATCCCGAAAGAGGCTTATTCTATTCTACATCCAATTGACAATAAAGTTTGTTCTACGACTTTTGGAAATTCGTCATTTTTCATTGAAAAAACTCTATGATGTAATCAACTGTTTTGGGGTCAAATCAGTTCAAACTCAATAAATCAGCTGTTTTAAGTAGTAATCTTGGTGCCGAACTACTCGTACGTTTAGTAATTAGTTAAAAAAATTATAAAATAAATACTAGAAATATAAGTTTTTGTTTCGGTAATATTTTATTTTTGTTGATAAAATAAACCCTTTCCGGGACATAGCATAGATACTAGTTACGGAACACGTACGTCATCGAACAAAGTTACCCGGCTACACTTACGTTTTCGCGCAAAAATTATATAGGTAGGTAGGTACATAACTAATGAATGGACCACAGAATGTATAACATCGCGCGCGAAAATAACTCAGTCGAGGCAAAGTCTACAACTCAACAACATACTGAGGGAATTACGTACATTATTTAGTGTAACTACCTACGTTATTAAATCGCAGTAAAATGTTCTTAGGATAAATCCTACTAATATTATAAATGCGAAAGTGATATTTAGAGATGTTTGTGTTCAATCACGCCCAAACGGCGGAACGGATTTGGATGAAATTTGGTACAGAGATAGATTTTAGTCTGGAATAGCGTAAAGGCTGCTTTTTATCTTCATAGGTAACACGTGATAACATCTATGTAGATGATTTATACAGTCGTCTCGGGTGGAACTTTTTTTACTCGTGGGATACTGTAGTTCCTGGGTCACTATTTAGATGGAGTATAATTACCCAGCACCTAAACCTAAGGCTTAGTCAACCTTATCTACAAGAAAGAAAGACATGGGCATTAGGCGTGGACTAAGACGCTGGTTTCCTCACGAAGTTTTCCTTCTCCGTTCAGATTTTTTTCAAACAGAAAAATCCATTGGTGCATGACCGGGCTTGAACCTACGACCTATGGATCGAAAGTCGAGTGCCTCCCACTAGGCCAACACGGCTCTAAATATCGTTAGTGATCAAACAAGTTGATCGATTCTACATGTGATTAATAAATTAGAAACAAGCTGACAGCAATAATCTTATGTACATTAGGTTGGTAGGTACTTGGTTTGTTTTAGAGTTAATTCATAAAACACTCGTGCCTACAGAAATTACACATCTGCTGATATAATTATCACATTAAAAATGAAAACATAATGGGAGATTACCTGGCTTTCGATCCGAAGATCGTGGGTTCGAACCCAGTCATGCACCTAGGGTTTTGACATTCGATAAAATTATGTGCTCAGTAACACTTGTAAAGTTGAAAGAAAACATAGCGATGGGCTTGTCACGTATGGAATACTAGCTTCCGCCCGCGGCTTTGCTTGCGTGGTACCTATGAAGATAAAAAGTAGCCTATATGCTATGCCTAGCTATGCCCAGATTTCATACAAATCCGTTCAGCCGTTTGAGCGTGATTGAACCACAAACATCTAAACATCCTCACAAACTTTCGCATTTATAATATTAGTAGGATAGTAGGACTCACTACAGTGAAAAATGTGCCAAATGTTCGGACATGCCTCTGACTAACCCCCTTAGACATCTTCATGGATCTGATCAGAGAAGATACTATTCTTGAGGATAAAGTCGTGAGCCTATATATTTTTCTATAATATAAAAAATAATAAAATATTTTGGGTAAACTCTGATCCTTACGGAACATTCAAGCCTTAGCAGGTACCTGCAGTACTTGCGTATCTAGTTGTCATTGAGAGGATGTTCGCCTAAATCCTACCGCAACTTTTCGGCTACATCTATTTGCCACAATTATTCGATTAACTTCTACCATAATAACTCTCCATAAAAAGCATTATTTAAAATTATCCATGTCACTGACATTAGACTGCCTTTGATAATACTGGTACAGTAGTTCCTAAATCTACCTACTCATCATCATCATTACCCTGTAAAAGTCCACTGCTGGACATAGGCCTCCCCCAAAGAGTTCCACGACGAACGGTCTTGAGCCCTTTCCATCCACCGACTTCCCGCAACCTTTACATAGTCGTCGGTCCATCGGGTGCGGGGGCCCTCCAACACTGCGTCGCCCGGTTCATGGCCGCCATTCGAGAACCTTTATATTTTAATTATTCCATAGTGCACACCATACAATACTAATACAAATTGCGAAAATCCAATGCGATTTCAATAAATCAGTACCTTTTTAAATTTGAAGTTACACCTGAATTCGTTGGCATTACCATAACTGCTAAAGTACTTTTATTAGTAAGGTAGGCTGTTTTTTGGAAAGATTTTTAGTTAATTAATATTTAAAAATAGTTGTTTCGAAATCAAATTAGAATTCATTTAGGTGTGAGGTGCTTATTTTTTGTTTAATAATTATGTAAGTATTTAAAATAATATAACTAGGTAAAATCACAATTATCAAAACTATTATTTTTAATGTGTCTGGTGAGATGGCTTATTAATGATTATATATTTTCCATGGAATTGCCTTTTAATTATTTAATACATTTCTATTACACCTATGTACCTTTACTTTTATTAAAATACTTTATTTATTGTTTATTCTCGAGTCTGATTCTAGTCACGAAACTTTGAAAAATAACTAGGTAGGTACTAATTTACCTAAGATAACTTAGAAATCCATCTCATTGATGAAATCGAGGAACTTATATATTTATATTAAATAAGTATTGATAATTTTTTTATAAAATTAATAAACTTGAATTTTAAGAAATAAGGAATTGCAGCATGTCAATAGAGAAATTAATTTATATAAGGACTTCCTAGCCGTACGTACAGAGGTAGCTAATTGATATTGAAAACACATCTCTGATAATATAAATAGCAACTAATATAAGATCATTAATGTAGAAAGAAAATACTTTAACATAAAGCGAAGTCACCATTTTGAACGGATGTGACTTGTACTCGACAAAGCATTGGGTTTTTTGCAGTAAAACAGCACGAAATACAATACAACACTTGAATTCACCATACGACCGTTTATATAGTTAGGGCATAGCAAGGAATATGCGCCCTAAAGCTCCAAAACATGGGAATAAATTCATAAAAATCTAGTCATTCGTAAAGGGCAGCCACCATTTTATAACGCCTGAGCGCTGTGATATTTTCCCTCAGACTGGCTTTAGGAAAATTATCGTGTCAATTTGACATCGATCCCACGTGACGCAGTGATTTTAATGAGCCGACCGCGGACTAGAGATGCAGTCCGCGAGGGAGGTAGGTAGCTATCAAATCAGTTTGCACGGATACACACACAATACAAGTTCATTGACACGCCACGGCCGCATTTTCTCCTTTCAAAGGAGTTTGTACTCACCAAGTGTCCAATTTTAAGAGCTCATCGGGTTTCTTGATTTTCTGTTCAGATTTTATTTTAATCGCGTCTGGATATAACTTCAAAACACTGTCAAAATCCTCCTCATTCGCCTCAAGGAAGAAAGTAGACGTGTCTTTCGCGGTAGCCATTGTGAACGTTCTAAATGTACAACACTGCGTAGTTTAGCTATAGCGCCGACCTCGACGCGGCGGCAGCACCTGGCCAACTGGGCGCGCTCTCCCCACTAGCGGCCATCTTGTCGATTGAACCTCGTTGTGACGTTCGATATTATTATTATAATAACTGAATTACAGCATATTTCTTGTTTATCTAACCATTTTAGACTTCTATATTTCGCCTGATTACTAAGAAACATAATTTAATACCAACTTAAAGACCCTGTAAGCTATTCTAGCTCTAGAAAGTTGCAACTAGAACAAAAAATATACTCACTCGACATCACAAGGTTACATCGGGCATACGGTGACTCGACCGCCCGACATTTGTCTGGCCTCCACCCACTGGGAGAAGCGGGATAAGATGAAATAAATTCCATTTTGCGGTTAAATCACTGCACTGATTGGATATTTCAATGAAAAATTGCTAAAATCAGCAATAACTGAACACAATAACGATAATGTTGGTCACGCCGACCTCGGTTCTCTATCAATTTCCTCAACGTGACGCAACACACGACACCGTTCTACCGAAACGACTTTGGTAAACACGCATATTTTCCGTTGCATTGCAGTACACACTGAGCTCGGAGTAGTCATGAAGTAGTAACTAGCGGTGTACATAAGGCATTTAGGTAGTAGGACGTACATATCACCGGGGTTGGAACGTCACACCAATCGGCTTTGTTGTTTTGATAGGTAGATCGCCATGTGCTGATCCTTCTTATTTAGGTGTAGGTATTAATGTTCGAAGATTGTTATCGGTATGGACGTTGTGCTTTTAAGCTTCTTCTTTTGTAAAGTTTTAGAGATAGATGTTAATTTTCTACTATAGTATTTGCTACTACGTAAATCTCTAATCAAAAGCTCAATAAGGTCCCTAGGAAATATTTTGCTTTGCGTTAGATATCTACCTTCCAGGTACTACGTATAACTATATATTCACGATCTTTACCTTAGTATACCTACAAATCTAGGAAATTTGATCATGAAGGACGTTGTTAAAATTTAAAATCGTCATCTATAATAGTAAGTGTCTACTAATACTTAACCCTACGTACGTTCAACACTAGTAGGTACAATTAATTTATTCTAGAAAGGTATTTGTACCTAGATTAGAGAACCTAGTAGAAACAAATAATTTAAAATATATTTTCCTTTTCTATGTTTTTTACCCTGACTGTAGGAAGGTACCATAATATACTTCAGTACCTAGCGTTTACTTATAAATAAATGTAAAGGTAGGTAGATAGATACTATAATACTTAAGTAAATTGGTTGATGCTATTATATTTGAATCACAAGGTAAAAGTAGCCAAAAAATAATTGTAACAAAAGTATTTTGATTCAGGCATCGAACCTGCGTCTTTCGGGCGGAAGCTAGCATACACCACAAACGACGCACACAAAACCCACATGATGCTGGTGCTGCCAATTTCGACTTTAAAAATTTTAAGTAGAAAATATTTTCTAAATTCATACATTGCATTCTATCAAAATGAAATCAAAGCACGCCAAAATTCCCGAGGCTCCTCAATTTAAAACAAATATTAGATCTCGAGAGAGTAATAGAGCATGTCTATTTTATTTGATTTTAAGTTAAGAATTTGTTTACACATATAACATTATTACAACATTATATTTATTACCTTGGTGCAGAAACAGATTTTAATTTCAGAGAGAAAATTACAACAGGTGTAAAAATGATACCAATAAATAAAGTGACACAAATATTTACTACAGACCGTTGCATGCTATGTAAACGATCAATAGATAACACGACTAATCCATCGTTTAGATTGAAAGCGTCCCCAAAACTTCACTAATATAATATTATTACTTATTACATTCTGAAACATCTCATTAAATTAACTCATGGTCTTACTGGAATTGAGAACTTATCTACTGTAATAATAAGAAAAAAAAATGTATACAAGTCGCTTCGCTTTTTCATAAACTAAACACATACAATATAACATTCAGTCTGACTATCATTCAAATCCACGGATAACGAAATCGCGCGTCTATTTGTTCAGCACGTACACAAAGCATTGCGATAACAGTGGGTTGAGCGATAGCTGCACAACAGAATATTTTACAACAGATATTTCTCGTACGGCTTCAATTTTGCTCCGCTCAATACCCAGCAGGACGCTTGAATGCAGGGCCAGACGGGCCCCGGCCCCAACATAAAACGTTCGAGGGTTCGGCCGCCCCGGCACAAAAAGCACGAAGGGAACTGAGCGCTTGGGATCGAAAAGGTTTATTTTTTTATACCGGTACCCGTTAGGGAACTGCCTGCCTGCGAATGCCTGCGATCCGAATAAAAATGCAACGTGCGTGATACGCAAATTAATGTAGTATATTTTTGTATGATATCTTGTTACGAATTTAGGACCAAGAACGTGTATATATGTCACGAATCGCGACTAAATATGAAGTTAAATAACGTTGAAAACAAGTTGATTGATTTTTATTGATTACTTGTACAAGTAATCAATAAAAATAAACAGATGTACTACCTAACATTCGTTAGAATTGGCTGTACATGCCTAATAAAACATACCTTAAACCTTAGCAGCCTTACAGCCTTAAAACAATGTTACAAAGCATGATTGGTGACTATTAATTAAAACTCCGGAAGCTCATGACCTTTTAAATGAGCATACAAGTTTTTTCAGTACCATCATCATAACACAACAACAATACGAGGAAAACAATACGAGATTTTAACTATGTAAATGAATTACATAGTTAAAATTGAGACTTTCCTGATTTAATTGAATTGGGTCACATCGAGGGTCATAGAGAGGAATAAATAATAGCTCTGAGGATATCAACACGATTCTATTTAAATTAACTATGCCAGGGGCTTTCATTTTATACTGCTGAGTTAATTTGAATTGGTCATTTTGCAAACTTGCCCGCGGTGTTACGTGGAACACGTTCACTTTTGGTTCCATCGTTGCATAAAACCTATCTGTTATGGTTGGTGCTTATGAAGACCAGACCAGCCCTAAAATTAAAATCAAGACCAACGCTTAGTTTCATCTTGGTAATTGTGCATGCAACTGGTTCTATCAGTAAACTCAATTAATAGAAAAAAAATACCTAATAATATCTAATAATTCTCGTTGATATAACTTCGATACTCTAATATTGCTTAATGTAAGTACCTAATCCAAGGATGGAATGCTATAAAACAACAGTCTCCTTGTAGAATTACGGTCATTTACGGTAAATAAAGACGGTGCGTCATTCAATGCCTTGTTCGCTTCTTGGAAGCAGTTTATGCAGTGAGTGGCTTGGTTTTGCTCACATATATCCTGGGTCTGACATAAAATAAATAAAGCTTTGTGAGATTTGCCAAAAAAATATAAAATTCTACATTAAAAACAATGAAAAACACGTTTGTGTGACTACGAGATGTGCTAATAAGAAAGAACATAGACTCAAATAGCACAAGTGGGCTACATACCCTACCTCCTATTTATTTTGTAAATTTATACTATAAAACAATCAGGATGTGAATTGTGAATAAAGAGAGCCTTCTTCAGTATTTTATTGTAACTACTTAGCACTAACTTACTTTATGTAAATTTTAGGGACATTATGAATTTGTATGGTAGGTAATCTAATCGACTGGTTTTAAACATTGACCTATGTTAACCTGACAAATCAGGAACACCGACACCTACCTACTGTACCTAAATCAACACAAGTATGTAATAGTTATTATGCCATAGTACGATACAATAAGTTAAAAATAACTTGTTTATTTCCTATTTTAAATTAAAGTACTCCGAATAAAAAATATTTTGAAGAATATAAATTATGGCAGCAATGAAAATTCAAGATACTTTTATGATCCGGAGTATAAGTAAAAAAAAAACAATTTCTCAAAGTCGTTTATACGTAAGCTGTAAGTTCTAAGAATGAGCCTGCTTATTAGTATTCTCGAGTAGAAAAACACCGCAGTTGGAATTAAAATTGTTTCTCCTTTTTGCCTCAAGGTCAGTGAGTTGTGTGTGACTTGTGATAATCACAACGTGCGCTCGGGCCGGGCCGCGCGCCACCGCGCCGGGGTCGGCCGCGATACGGAAAGCCAAGGTATTTTTGTAACCGCATAATGTAGGTAGGCTAGGTACATAGCGTGATTGTTACTTACAACGTCCTATTAGCGCCATCTCGTAGAGTTTTGAGGAACTGCCTGATACCGTTTTCGCGTTCAAATATTTATTGAATATTCTTGACTTACCTCTTTCGTTTTTGTGCCTCAAGGCTCAAGATTTAGATTTAGAAATAAACATCTTTAAGTAATTTAATAATTCTTAGCTAATAATTAATATGGGGCTAGGAAAAACATGAAGAAACATACTAGGTAGTTGTAATGATAATTAAGATTTTTTTTCAGATTCAGAAAGAAGTCCAATTTACAAAAGCCATACAACAAAAGTTACCGGCATCACCCTTTCATCATGAAACATCGTGTAGTGCCATCAAGGGTATGATCGGGTATTTTGGCCCCTGCCAGAACTAGCCAGAACTCTTCTATGACTGTAATGCCTTATTGCCATTGAAATGCAAGCGACTTTACACGAATTTGAAATCTATATCTTTGAGACTCTTAACTTACGTCACAGCCTAAACAAAATCGCAAAGTTGATGGTTGTTTACTTGGCTGGACCTAGAAAAACAGTTTTCAATTTTTGTATAACTATTTTATCAGTGTTTCTTAAAAATAAAATCTTCTTAGTGCTTGCTCGCTACTTTCGAATTCGAACCTACAACCGTTGTTGACAAAGTACCTAGATCAAAAAGGTGTGGTGGAGAGTTAAAAATTACTTAGATAAATATCTACGGGTAAATCCACTTTTTCAATTTTATTTCATTGATGAAGTTCAATTCTACGTCGTTGGTTCGAGGAGACCTTCGATCAATGAGATAGTAGGAATATTATATGATACCTAGTACATAATGTCGACGTTTGAAATAGAAAGACTTCGCTGAAATGTTGATGTGAACGGTGACATATTCAATAAGCTATTCCAGTAGTAGCGATTAACTAGCGATTGCGTCCAAAGAACTTCTTTATTCCCGCGTCATACAATTTCTAAGAAGTATATTATCTTTGATCATACTTTGAGTTTGCGGCTGGGTGGGACGGTGGGAGCGTTTTATCGATCGATAGGTCGTGGTTCTACTAACAGCCTGCTAACAGCAGTCTATTTATGATAGCTATGCTATGATAGGCCCTATGATCATCGATCCTATGTTATGGAAAGTGGAAACCAATGATTTTTATGGACCAAACGGCCATGGGCATTATTACTTGTTGATTCCATTAAAAATCCTGAGCAAACATTATAGGTAATTGACTTAAAGTACTGTCCTTGTCCTCCATTAATTAGAGATAGTTTGGATATTATTCAGTTTCAAAACAAATAGACAGAATTAATTAAAAAAACATCACAATAATCGACATACCTGATGCCCTAGTCTATAATATTCGTGAGCTGCTCACTAACTACCGGTGAGTGGTGAAAAGTGAATAGCTTACCGTTTTTGTTTGGTGTTTCGGAAAGCGCCCCTACATAAACCGGCAAAAACTTTTCACCACTCACCGGTGCGGTGACTAGTGAGACGGCTCATTTACTAACTTGCTACTTGACTAATAACAGGAAAGTAGAAATTTCTAATATAATTGAAGTAGGAAAAGGCTCAAGACTGTTCGTCGTGGAACACTTTGACGGAGGACATGTCCAGTAGTGGCCTTCTACGAGCTGATGATGATGAGGAATTGCATCCATCTGCCACGCAATGACGAGAGACTACACGGAAGCTGTGTAGGTAATAAAAAATGTCCCAGTTTAATACCTACTATCTTTGTTACACTGTTAATAGGTACGCGACTGATAATTAAAGAAAAAGATAATCTAACGCAATAGAAAGAAGGTGCATATGTACAAAATGTGAATTTTTCGCGACACCCGCACGCGACTTAGAGGCAAGATCATTGATAAAGTGAAATCACAACAAATTACGATACGATCAAATCCATTGAAGTTTTTGCGAGTGTTTATGAATGAAATGACGTCACTTACGCTGTGGGTAACTATACCTACTACCATCCGCTGCACGTAGAATACCTATACAAGTAGGTAGGAAGGTAGTACAGTACGGATATATAACGTAAGTGGATCATTGGGCTCTTTCTTTTACGTCAGCTGATCGCAGGGTTATTCAACTTGCGTTGGGCGCTAATATATATATATATTTTTAATGACCTGGTTTCTGTTATCTATCTCGATCCATTCCATGATCAATTTTTAAAGATTATAATAATATGAGATAGACAAAGTACATTTGCCTATTTAACTATCTAGTTTTTTGTTCAATTCAGGTTGCCATGCATTGTTATACCGAAAGACAACGCGACCGACCGACAAACAGAACAACGTTGGTATGGGAATTCGTGTTCTGCTGTGCTGGGAATTTATGAAAGGAAGGGGCGCTTCACCCCATATCGTCGTTATATATTACGAACGATCATAGGTACTATTATTCCCCTCTCTACTCTAAAAATAAGTAATTTCGTGCGTGACAAGTGAGAAATTAGGTTTAAAAAAATGGTTAATAATAACAAAAATATAGGTACAAGGATCGTCAAGTTAAAACTTTAAACCATAGTATACTCCCGACTTACTTACCTACCTAAACCACCGCACACCGTTTGTTTGAGAAATGTGAATTTTAAAGAAAAAAAAAACAGTCTTTTTATGTAAAGCTACAGCTACCTACATTGTTTGAATAGTCAGTTATTGACTATTAGGTAATGTCTAGCAGGTATGAATTATTACCAAATACGAGTATGAATGAATTGAAAGAATCTCGATTGAGGAAAATTAAACGAAGGTTTTCTAACGATACCTACGAGTATCTAAATAGTCAGCTATTTTACCGTGAATGAAGATTTGCAGAATAATAATGAACTGGATGTTTTCTAACGATATGAGAATATCCCTTCTGTTTTACCGCTTGAGTAGAACAGTCACAACTTCAGGAGTACATAGTCAGTCGGTAGCGATGTGAGCCGGTCGCTACACCCTAGTGCCTCGCTTCGCGCTCTTTCGCGCCGCGATTTGGGCCACGCTTGTTAATCTTTCCTCCTTTATGCACTCACTAAAAACCTCTATAGCTATCTCTCTCTCGCGATTATTTGTGTAACAAGTTCAATGTTTACATTCTGTCCACTATCAGGTGATGAACCGAATAAAAATTGACATTGTGGAGATCCGTCCGACTCGTCCATGTCGCCGATAATTTCATCGATCTAGGTTCGTACCTAGGTATTATCTTCATTAATATTTAGAACGTGAAACCTTATGAAACGTTTTTTTACCAATATTTTGCAGTAATTACTTTTCATGCTTAAATAATTATATTATCTAAGTTTCATGATGTAACCTGATGTAGGTAACGTAAAATCATGCATGACGTGAGAACAATAATATTTTAAAGTCAAGGTTTACTTCAAATGCACGTAGGTTGACGATAATTGCCTCAGTAGAAAATGTAACCTATTTATTTTGGTAACAATTCAATGTTAAAACTGGCTGTGCGAGCCAACCATTATCCATTTGACCGTGAATACAAAGAAAGAAACTAATAGATAACTAATAGACATAGATATGTACCTACAATTATTGTGTAGTTTATGAATTGTCAAGAGTATTATACGCTTCTTAGATAAAATATAAGTTACTAGTAATAGATGCTTATTAGATAAGCATGCATACATTATAGAAGAGATCTCGACTTTTATTCCCAAGAATTATTGTAGACATCCTCTCCGATCTCCAGGCGATTAGATCCTTGAATCCTGGAGGCATGTCCATTGTCCAAACGTTTGGCACATGCCCACATTTTTTAGTCAGTATTCCATACGTGACTTATTCTTGAAGCTACGCGACGCGACGATGGGCTGATACTGATACTGGTTTTAAGCGCTAAATTAATTGAATAGAAAAACTCATTGGTGCACGACTGGGTTCGAACTCACGACCTTAGGATCAAAAGTCGGGGAACCTCTTAGGTGCATACTTAATACGCATTTTATAAAGAACCAAGTACCAATCTACTGAACTCGAAAAATAGTAATCTTTTCATCTAAATTGCGAGGGCAACCCAGTTCTCAAGGCTACTCAGGGCTACGTCACTGGGTCACCAAAATTAGGTCACCCTCTGCCATGGTATTCCAATGAGCTGAGTTTTGAAGCAAACATCGATCAGGAATTGTGAGAAAGCAATACTGTTTATAAAATAAAAGTATTTTCTATTTTCACAACATTTATCGTTAACAATCGGTGGATGTACGATTGTACTCCGTTTGAATAACAAACTGTGACTTGACAGAGGTCATGGCTTACAAATTGTGATAGGTATTGAGCGGTATACAAGGTGATTCATTATAATGTTCTCGTATGCTATCCCGAAAGGCGCTTATTATACACCCAATTGGCAATAAAGTTGGAGATTTTAGTAAATTCGTTTTTTTTTATTTGAAAAACATTTAACAAAATCAGCTTGGAGTCAAACCAGTTCAAACTCAATTATTTTAGGTAGCAATCTTCAAGTGGAAATTCTCGAAAAATTATTTAAAAATGTTACAAAATTACCAAAAACCGCTGAATTGAAAAGTTCGAGAAAAAATATAAATTGAAAATTGAGCAACAATATTTTAAATAACATTGATTTTATAGAATACCTACGCCTTTTTCGGAACACGTTTCGTTTTATTTCTGAACCCATTTACCTACATTCAACACATCATAATCAAAATACTTATGTAGGTACTGGTGATGTTGGTACCATGGTATTTATTTATATTTTATTTATTTATTTTTATTTGAAATTAATTAGCACGATTAAAACCAGTTACACTAATTAATTATAATATTAAACAATTATTAGACAATAGAAATAAAATTAACATAAACATACATTTTCAACACGCTATAATCAAAATATAAATTGTATAAAAAAATATATATATATAATATTCAAAATTAACTAAATTAAATTCAAATATATTCATGTGTTCATTGAGGTCGCATGGATCATAAAATTTATAAAATAAAACAATAATTAACATCACACTTTCATTCGTCATTCTCACAAAACCTCAGGCATACTAACATAATCTTCTTCCACTCATTTCGGTATGGGCTTCTTATAACTAAAACCTAAGTCATCTTATTGCTTTAATGTTATCATTATCAAGTTTCATATTCAACGCTGCTTATCAATCAATAAATTGTACGATAACATATTAATGTTACTCGTGTCGTGTAACTCAGAACAGAATCTTTATGTTTGTTGAATTATTATTCGAGCTAAATTGGAAGGTATGCTATCTCACATATATATAATATGCATATAATATTACACATAGAGTGTGTGATATTATATTAAAATAGCTGTTACACGCGACTTCGTCCGCATTTATATTAAAGCCCCTACTTTGCCCCCTTTAGCGATGATTTTGCAAAGATGCTGAAAAATGTAGTCTAAACATGAATTTTCAGATCCCTAACTTTGGATTGCCCATACAAAAAAGTTCAGCAGAAAATTCTGAATCTCTAGAAATTTGAATATTTTGATATTTTTTTCCCGCTAATATTATTTCTTTTTGTTGATTGAATAATTCACCCCTTTCGGGGTGGTATACAAATTATGAATCACCTTGTAGATCGTTAGCTCAACTGTTTCTTGTGTAGTTTGTAAAAGTTTTTTCCTTCTGTAAATAAAAACATTTGGTTGGTATCGAAAGATTATTCTGTTAGTATGGTTACAGAATTTTCTTATTATGTGTCTTATTTGATAATGTATAAATTTGAGATATTTTTAAGTTATCTGATATTTGACTTCTGTTGATATGCAACATCCAAATTAAAATGTCCAATCACATCTAAAAATATGCCTGTCATGGCGTGAAATATCAATTTGCTGCAATAATGCTGGTCAGTACCTAGGTAGCATTTAGCTTGATCACACGACAAAACAAATCAGTCGCGTTTGTCCTTCTTTTGAGTTAACACATACCAGCCTGAAATTGAAACGAATACGTGAAAAATACTACAAATACCTACTTGTAAGTTTATCATATTGATTTCATGAATCATTTGGCCAGTTGATAAATTGTTACCGCCTTAAGCCGTGTTCAATCAAACGGCGCGCGATATGCCATCTAAAATAAGTTTATAATATAATTATTTGATAATGATTCTACTACCTTATTGTAGTTAAAGTCAATTTTGAGTTAGACATTGAATGTACAATATTTGTATAGTTTAACGATATCGCAAGTCACTAAAAGCCAAACTAAAAGAAGACTTTATTCAGTAGATTTATGGATCATTTTGAAATAGTTACTCGTACCGTTTGAAACCTCCGATAGCTAAAATGGCCAAAAATACCAATGCCATCTCTTTTAATTGATATAAAAGTGACAGAAACAAGAATATTATAGTAAAATCCAGATAAAATGTCAGTTATTATGAATAAGGCCCTATCTGGTGGCCTTGAAACTTTCTTTGAAGATCAGTGTCCGATAACGTAAATTATGTTAGGTACTAAAATTATTGCCTTCTTGATGTCGAACTTCTCTTACGTTTAATATGTAATGAGATAAAATGATAAAATTAAATTAAAAATGACCAAAAACAACTAGTTGTGTAATGACGAGAAAAAACACTTGTTTTTGAAAATTGTGATACTAAAATTATTTTCGCTTCCATTCGTTTTTTTTAAAGCATTTCTACGCTCCTTACGGGATAGTAACTACACAAATTGTGAATCACCTTGTATATTTTTGGTCCCTTTAAGTCTTGTTACTAACCTAGCATTAGTTTGTTTGAATTGACGTCATCGGTGCGGAAGTCCAATTGTCCACGCGCGATGAAGTTGATTGAGGGAGTCCAATCTAGGTTTACCTATTAAACATGAAACAGTACCTAGGTAGGAACTACCTAAGTCTAAGTATAGGTAGATACCCAGTTAAGTATAGGGATCCAACTTCCTAAATTGGTACTCGACCGAAATTAAAACAATACTTATCTACTAGGTTGGTAAAATTTTCTCTGACTGAAAAACATTGTCCCCTGAGATTCCTTCTCTAATTTCCATTTTCGATTCGATCGTCGATAAACTTCGATCGATAAAATTTCTTATATGAAAATAGGTAAGGTAGTATGATTTCCTTGAAGATTTCAAACTTTTCAATTTCCCTCCAGACGCGAATGAAAATTGATAGACCGTACCTAAAACCAGCGATAACCGATAAGAGTTTACGAGTTTACCTAAGAGCGTTTTCACACTAGCACGATATTATTGACTATCGATCGTACCGCGCACGACAAAGGCTCGGGGAAGTAAATGTATGAAGAATGTGGTCTACAACTACATAGACTTAGTACTAGCTATATAACATACTTCTATGGTGGTCTACTTTCATACCGTCCTGTACGATATCGTAACCGCTCTTGCCACCCGATACCACAGCTCATTCAATGAAGAGTTTTATTTTTTGGTTTTCTTTCATTGAGCACTATTTAAGTTTATGTTTATTTTAAGAATTTTTTTTTGAGAATGCTATAGTGCACTTTTATTTTTATGTATATCAGACCCTGTTTTTATGAAGATATTTTATGTAATTGGTAATATACATAATGTTTGTGCACTTTCAACAAATAAATAAATGAGCAAATGTATGAAGAATGCGGTCTCCTTTCCTATACTACTACTAAATACTGGATTCCTAACAGGAACCCAGTATCTTCAGATATGGTACCGCTCTTAGTCAGAGTTTATTGAACTTTGTTTTTCGAAGGGCAATTTCTACCTACAACTATAATATCATGTACATACGTATGATGTATTGGGAAGCCCGGCTTTAACGCCCACATACTACTCGTAAAGTCGTACCTACACATGTTGTTAATTTTATGAACACGAGGAATTGTTATTTTTTTACGAGTCAGCGTCCTCGATTACAGCATGTTTAAATGAATTTGTTCCCTTGGATAATTAGATACATTTTTGCCCACATCATCATTGTCAAAGTTATTATGAAGTCTTTATTGTTATTGTTATGGATTTTTAATTGAATAATATTATGTAATTTTAAACAGATAGTAATGTTATTTTTACTTTAAATTTGCATGCTGGGTTTCCTGGCGAAGTGTGTAAGTCTAATCACTGTTATTTATGTCCAAATTGTGAACCACGCTTCTCGCAAATAAATTATTTCATTTCAAAGGCGTAGTTGCCTTGGCCTTGTCCAGTAAACTCCAGCAGTGGCTGTTACCAGGACCAGGCTGAAATTAATATGTTTTTCGCAGATATTATGGGCCCAGCTGTCACCAGGAGGTGACTAATCGACTATGCCGGTACTCCGCAACGCCGACCACCCTGCCTCGCAGACGACCGACTCGGTGGCTGCTCGATACGCCGTCGCTGTTCTTGGCGCGTGGGCTGCTGAAGGAGGTAGGTATCCTTCTTCTCACCACCATGTTTCTTTCACATGCACCATTGTGGGCGAATGTAGGTCCTTGTTATTTTTAGTACTACATATCGGCACTAAGGCCAGGTGGATGGGGTACGTTCAGCATTTACAAATTTGAATTTAAATTGTTCCTGCTCTTGACCGCCGATGGCTTTGTTTTGTTTACTATTTAAAACCCATCCACTATTGGGCGAGATAGATAAGATAGTATTTATTTCTCAGAAAGAATCTATAGTTTTGGTTCATTATCAGTACTTTTGGTTATTCTTTGATAAATCGAAAATTGATTGACTCGGAGCACTGCTATTCTCGCTTCTTCTATACGATTTTCCATTCTGGTGATAAAGCCTAAAGTCTTTAAGTTGATTCATAATTGTTTACGGTAAAACAGCTGAATACAAAACCGGTAGATTTTTACACAGTTTATTCAATTAAAAATGTTGAATTTACAAAAGACTAAGAACAACCTTTATTGGCTTTACAGCAATCTTCTCTTTTATCTAGCTCATGTAACAAATTATTGGTCTTCCTCTTCCTCGTTTTCCTTCTACCTTTCCTTCAAAGATGTTCTTTAAGAAGCTGTCATGTATAACTAAAGAAGAGCATAATACGTATTTGGCCTGATAGTTTTCCATTTACAGCAACGTACCCGTTCGACTTGACGAAAACGAGGTTGCAGATCCAATCAGAAGTGGCTGCAGCTAAGCATGGATACAAGGTGAGAAAAAAGTGGATGTACCGTATATATTGCTGTATAACAACCAGCGAAAGAAATAACAGCAGCGGTCAAAATGAGCCGTGTAGCCCCACTTTCGATACGAATCCGATATGGTCGTGGATCCAAATCCTGGTCGTGCATCATTGGTTTTATTAGAAAAATAAATCGCGTGCCCTGGCTTGCGTAACCAATTCATTTTGTTTCATTTCATTTCATCAATTTTTCCAAGACGATATTGTGAGTTTAAAATTATACAGCCATGATAAAAGGTAGGCATTACATCCATCCATACAGTACGGCCGGTGGATCTAGACCGGCGTTAAGTTCGTTCGCAACGCTGCCCAGTAGTCACTTTTAGGGTCGAATAGGTGGTAAGACTATTTTTAATAATTTCGCTAATTTCCGAAAGCGCAACTTCAGACCGGTCTAGATCCGCCGGCCGTACTGTAGCATCCCGTAAGTTAGTTCAACCTGACGCTGTGGGTAGGTAGGTATTGTACCTATAAAGGCCAACACAGTGAACTATTTACCTAACGCTGAGCGGGCGTTGTTGGAAGCATGAAGGTAAAATTAATTAAGAACATCAAAATAGACGAATTGCCATGTCTGAGTTTCGTACTTATAGAGCGGTCCACTTCCAGAACTATAATAACGTCTAATGTGTGAGCCATATGTTTGGATTGGGCTAAGGTATTTTTGTTTCTCACTACAATCCGATATAAGGTATGTAGAGTTGTATATTATAAATGGTAAGGCTAGTAAAATTATGTAAAGGAACCGTAAATGTATGGTTCGTATCTACCTACTTGTAGTAGGTTTAAGGTTGACGTACATAATTTGTTAACAACCCGGCGCGGCTTCGGTGCCCATCGCCTCGCCCCGAACCAAATGCCCTATCTTCACGAGGCGAGCGAGCGACATGCCGACCTATACGATGCTGATTAGTAGATGCAGTATGGAGTTTTTTTGTAAAACAAAACGGTAAACGGTGGGCCGTATGCATGTTTGCCTTATGTGGCAAACATGCATACGGCCCACCAAGGTAGCTTATGGACGCTTGCAATAATAATAGGTATCTAATAAATAATAATATAAGAAATAATAGTTATTTATATCAGACTATAGTAAAGTTACAGATCTTATTTAACTTATTCTACGGTCTACATCAATATATTACCTTAAAACTAACATAGGTACATACCTACAATTTAAAAACGTACCTAATTAATAATAATAACACATTAAGACTACGGCAACGACACGTGTCGATGACGCAATCAGGGTGTCAGTTGAAGACGGTGCACGGCGGTGTCCCCCTTGCAGGCGGCCAGTGAACCTTCGAAAGTTGACACCCTTCTGCCAAAACTCTGCGCTTAAATAGGTTGAGAGATGTTGAGTTGGAAGCATCAGTGACATGATGCGCGCGTTGACAACCCCAGAGACATACAAAGAATGCTGAACCGCTTGAGGCGAGGCGAGATTCCGATGCCGATCTGTATGGTGCCGCCCCGGGATGATTATGTGTGCGTCAACCTTTAATTTCCTAGAATATAAATAGTTTACGGCGAGGTTGAGTGCAATTTGCTGAGTGGCATTGGATAATAATAAATGAAGCAAACAATTTGCATGAAATGCTTGTGAAATCTACACTTCAATAGATGGTGGAATCTTTGCCAAATTATAAATAAACACACTATTTTTATTTCTATCGTTATAACAAAGGTATGGAGGCGAGTCCTAGAACAGAGTCCTAGAGTCCTAGAGTCCTTGGTTTAAAAGTTTCTTCGAATTGCCACAGTGTTTTAGTCCAGTGACCTGTTTCTGAAAAGGGTCTTGGGTCCGTTGGATAGTGCTCTTTTCTTTAGCCAGAATAGTAAAAGCGCACAGGGCCTTTTGTGCACAATTTTATTCAATGTCTACCTACCTATTGTTACAATCGTAAAGGTAATGACATGACAAACAAACTGGGTTATCATTTCCATCGACATTGAGTAGTAGGTATCGCTCGTACGGTCACACGAGTAGTTTGTCACGTTCAAAATCGACCATTGCAGCCACTGCATAAAGCCCTCTAGTTCGCTGCACTCTACAGTTTATAGAAGCCATTTCAATATGCATGCTAGCACCCCTCGCACGCAAGCGTGAACAAAAGTAGAATTTCAAAGACAAGGTGATTCATAATATGTATTCCATTCCGACAGGGGCTTATTGTATCAACAAAAATCCTATCTATACTTTTTTTTTTTTTTTTTTTTTTTTATACTACTGAGGTGGCAAACAGGCATACGGCCCACCTTTTGGTAAGCGGTTACCGTAGCCTATGAGCGCTTGCAATACCAGAGGCATCACGCACGCGTTGCCGACCCCGAACCCCCTCCCCCCTAAAGAGCTCTGGCAACCTTACTCATCGCAGGAACACAACACTATTTGAAACAAATAATGTTATTTGGCTGCGATCTTCTGTAAGGCGGAGGTACCTCGCTAAATCTCGCTGTGCCCTTCCTCCTTCTAAACTTACTTACTTTATACTTCCTATTAGGTAATATTATAAATGCGAAAGTTTGTGAGGATGTTTACATGTTTGTTGTTCAATCACGCCGGCCGTAACGGCTCAACCGATTTCGTTGAAACTTGTAATAGATAAAGTTCTTTACCTAGAATAGCATATAGGCTACTTTATATGTAGGTACCTCGCAAGCGAAGCCGTGGGCAGAAAGTTAGTAAAGAATATTTGCTGAAAAAATAAAATAAAACGTAGACCGATAAACCGACGACATTGTGAATGTTGTGGGACGTCGTCGGGTCAAGAATCAATCAAGACCATTCGTCGTGGCACTCTTTGGGGGAGTTCAATGTTCAGCAGTGGACTATATTAAGCCGATGATGATGATGATAACTTCTCGCTACTATGCAGTATTTCTACTTATACTTCTGTGCTTCATGCTCGCATGATACCATAGCCATAGCGTAGTCCATGCATACATACATAGTATGCCTGAGATGAGTCGTAATTGCTATTTCGCGTACCAGATCCATAACGTATCGTATTTTACAAGAACCAGGTTATAATACCAGGTACTAAATACTTGAAAGTATTACTTCGACCGCGCGAGTCCACTGCGCAAGTCCAATGCGCAAGTCCATTGCACAATTCCGCCGCGTACCCAAGGACGCGCCGCGTCGCGAGACGGAAGGTCGGGTTGAGACCGCGAGGCGCTAAGCGTCCTAGGGTGCGCGGTGGACTTGCGCGCCGCACCCGGGTATTTTTAATTCGTCTAAGTATCGTGAAGTCGTACCAGTTACGTATAGTATGATGCGAGAACCTGGTTTAAAAACCTGGTTGCGTAAATACGAAGCACCTCTAATGCCTGGCAACCGCAGAGTATGTTATAGGTAGTTGGTGTGTTGTTGATAGCCCGCATGTGGTTTCAATGCCCTGAGGTCATTGACAAGAGCATTATTGTGTTTGATGCGATGAAGTTATTTAACAAAATATATTAAAAAAGACTAAATAAGTAATTTTGTAAGGAAAATGATTCTTCTTTATTTTTTGGACTCTGGCACATTCACTTCTACCTACATACGATTTAGTCAATTCCCCGGAACTTTTAACCATTTGTTACAGCTCTAAAAAAAATTAATCCGTCTGTCTGTACCCAAATTAACTTGTAGCCAACTATTCCTTTACCAACACTATTTTCAAGCATTTTGGAACCAAATCAGCTTCACCGGAAACTACTCCAATGCTTAGTTCCGTCTGTCGGTATTCCGTCGGGAAATTATCAGATTGCCTCTACTTCCAATAAATTCTTACTACAATTTTTACCTTAGACATGTTTACAGAATAACTTTGTTAAGTTCCTCTGGTATTAAGTTTTCTTGTTAGAAAATGGTCTGAATTGAGCTCCAAGTTTGTAAACGTTTGTTTCGCAAAGTTTGTAAGATCTTATACCAATGGATCAAATTGTACCAATTAATGAACACTTTGTCTTAATAGTAACCTAAATAGAAGATTCTATTCATATTTGAGTATTTTAGACACTTTTAGGACATGAAGGTTAATATACCTAGAACAAGTGCATTAGTTGTTAAGTTTATATTTATAATGTTTTTCTCGAGCTCTGCTTTCTCTCTTTGTTAACGTTTTTTTCTCTTTACGAGCAACAATAGTCTAGTTTTAACCAGCGCAGTAGCAAATAGTCTAGTTTTATGTATGATTCTCTATTTCCAGCTAGAAAACCATGGCATGCTGAAGACAGTAGCCGGCATTGCGAAGCAGGAAGGCGTTCTCAAGCTATGGACGGGTCTAATGCCGATGTTCCAGCGACACGCCATCTACTCCGGCTGCCGGCTGATATTCTACGAACAGTTTCGCAACGCCTTTAAGGATGACAATGGGAAGGTCTCGCTCGGCATCGCTTCACTGGGTGAGTTGCTTTACTTGAACTTTGGTCTAATACGTTTCAAAATTTTCGATCTATCATACATTAAGCCAACGGGGTATGTTGGCTTAATGTATGATAGACGTATATAGCTTAATGTATGTAGCCCGGTGGATTTGCAAGTTGAAGAAACCACGCACCGGAAAGTGCAGCGTAAGACGGCCCCTCACTAGATCGATAGACGACCTAATAAAGGTTTGCTGAGTGCCATTAGGTGCAGGCCGCACAAGATCTGGAAATTTATGGGGGAGACCTATTTTCAGTACTGGATGTCCTATGACTTAAATTATGATGGTGATGTAGATTTTAAGGAGTCTTCCGTAACCGGTCATTGGCGTAATCAGTGACAAGAATCAGCTGTGTGGATCAGAACGTGTGCCGTTGATCTCTGAAGGCCCGTGGCCCGTTCTTTTTGTAGGCTTTACATCAAATATGTTATTGCTGCTTTCATGGGCGTAAATTGCTGATATCGTCGTGCGATTTATGTGAGAAATTATGTCCAAATATCCCATAGATAAATTCACGCTCACGCACGACCTCGTGACTGACAGTTTTATGACATAGTCACTTAGGAAATTACTTGAAGGAAGCCTATTTGGCTTGTAACCAAATAGAGATGGGAGATTTGATATTAGATTCTGGATGCGAGGCGTTGTCTAACCCAGCTAGCGTACCTATTCCATTCGCGTAATTCATTCCATTTGCGTCTACAAAGTCGCATTATTTTATTAAATATTGCTCTACCTACTCGTGTGGTTTCTGTAATCCAGATTTTAAAAAAAAATCCAAATTTTATCTAAATAACTTATTAGGTCTGTGACACAAGACAGCAACCTAACGTAATGTCGAAGTCCTCAGGCGGGTTAGCGGCGGGTTCCTTGGCGCAGCTGATCGCGTCTCCTACAGACCTGGTGAAGGTGCAGATGCAAGCTGAAGGCCGCCGCGTGCTGCAAGGAAAGAAACCACGGTTCACCAATTGCCGGCAAGCGTACGCTATGCTCTATAAAGAGAGTGGGATCAAAGGGTTCTGGAGAGGTAAGAAACTCTACACTAGACAGTATTGATAGAAACACACTTAGACCTGTTGAGGGTTCAAATACTTCAAGTGCACGCTAAACTTTAGTTCACCAACAACTGTCCTTGTTGGCGAACTAAAGATTCACCAACTAAGTTAAGATAGTTTACCAACTATCGACTTGCGTATCTACGCTATACAAAGAGAGGAGGATCAAAGGTTTCTGAAGAGCTCGAATACCTACCTGTTAATATTGAAGACTCCATTAGTTCATCAGCAAACTTCATTAAAGGAAATTGTACGGTCTTTATTGATTTGCGTAGTGGAGAAATCTGCTATTTTGGGAGTGATTCTCTTTGATAGAGCATAACTTTCTAACCGTCAATCTGATCTGCATGGAATTTGGTAGGTCAAAAGGTTTTACTATCATCACCTTGGCCGATTTACTCATAAGAATATGAGTTAAATCGGCCAATGGTTGCTATACCAATACGGGTCCAAAAGGGGGCTTACAAAAAAGTTATACAAATACCTGAAGTGGGCATATGATTATATGAAAGAGCTTTTTTCATAAATTCCAAAACAATTTTTATTCTAGGCCATCTGGTTTTTGACCTATAACGAAAATACTAACTTTAGAAAACCAATATAACGTGAGCTCCCATTTGGTAAAGTTTCAATGAATTCGTAGCTTAGGGAAGATTGGTTATTAGTTAGATTAGAACATGCTAAAGGTGCGATTTTCAAATTGTACCATAATCGTAACATCGCAAGATCTCAGTTCGGGTCGAACCACTAGTTCCAGAAAGTGTCAATTTTCATGTCTAGATGCCAAGCCAAAATAAAATTTGAGTCACATGAACAGGAAGATTTTGCTTTTTGCAGGGGCGGTACCAAACGTTCAAAGGGCAGCTCTAGTCAATATGGGAGATCTAGCGGCGTACGATTACACCAAGCAGTTTCTGAAGCGAGAGTTCGGGATGGCCGACAACGCTATTGTGCACGCAATAGCGGCTTTTGCCGCGGGATTCGTCGCTGCCGTGTTGGGAACGCCCGCTGACGTCATGAAAACCCGACTTATGAACCAGCCGGTCGGGCCTGATGGACGGTAATAATAATAATAATAACACCCAACAGTCACATACATAGCCCTGACACCACACTAGCATTCCTCGTGTCGTGGGTATCAGAAACTACGAATACCATGGTACCATAACACCCAGACCCGGAAAGAATATTTGCAGATCATGCAAATATTTGTCCCCCAGCGAGAATCGAACCCGCACCCCTTGCGTCTCAGACGAGCACTCGCCCGCTGCGCCATGCGCCACCGGGGTCGCCAAACAAAGGTAACCATTTCTTGATTAACCTTTCTTTTTGAAGACAGCTGGCTCTAAGTGGCGGACAGTGCTTTTGTATAGGTACAATAGCGGCATTAGTCTCTCGTTTTAAAACGCCCGCTGATGTGTCAAGTACTTGACAAATTGATTTTTCCGATGTTTATTTGTAAACAAATAAAACAAAAATCAATTCGATTTAATGAAACCATTCTCAAAATTGTAAGGATTCATTATTAATGAATCTAAAATCAATTTAGTTCAATGTTCTGCAGTACCTACTGACTAAGAAATTCTACAAATTGTAGCAATTCATTAGATTGCTATGCGTGGGCGTAATAGCTCCGTTCATTGCGTATTATTTTTGTTACCTATATAATTTTAGTTCATAATTCTCACTACCCAAAATTCATACTAATGAATGAGAATCTAAGGTATCCTAGCCTAGATTATCTACTAGGCTAGGCCTAGGCTATCACTGCGATTTCATTCTTAGGACAAAACCACATGGCCTGAAGTCGCTCTGCCCATCGACAGCTAAAATGCCATTTTGCAGTGTCTTTACAGTTTTTGCTTGCATCATATTTTAAGTATTATTTAATTTTATTTAAGCATTAGGTACATTTTTCATCAAGTGTAGCGTGTCATGCCCTTAGATCATTTGTTGAAGCTCAAAAGAGGCGTTTCATCAATATATGGAGCCTGGGCCTGCACTGCGTACACTACTCTAAAATATGGCTCAGCAATAAAGTAAACGTATTTAATTTGTTATTTTATTTAAATTGACTTCGTTCTAAGGTACATTATGATTTTCTTCGACAAAGAGAGCAACACACAGCGCTACAAAAACATGGCGGATGGGCGTGCGGAAATGTCATTTTGACAACCTACATTTATCCGACAAAACAAAAACATCAAATCAAACAACATGACATGAAAAATATGTCAATGTCATGTCTAACGCCAATTATAAACCAACATGGCGGTCTTCAAATAGTGTTCACATAGTAAAAAACTTACCAGAAGAACTATTCTTGTACCATCGCATTTGTCTTCATATTAATGAAATTGTATTTTTCTTGTAATCTCCTATTTTTTCCTAATTTTTCTATGTAGTGTACATGGACCAGGCCCAGAATGAAATGGCTCCTTTGTCTTTTTTCTTTTTCATATTTTTATAAGCTCTTATTTATTAGAGATTTTAACTAGATAACTTTTCTTTTGAGCCTCACCTAGTTCGATCGGCACCACACTGAAGCTTTAAATTCGATTTTGTGAAAAAGGATCATCGAAAAAAATTATAGACACCAAGCCGTGTTTGTTGCCTGATTCTTCTAGGCCTGGTCGCGAGGAACAGGCATAGCTTCACCTAGTTTCTAAGACGTTTCAAAGTGATCCTAGTGATTTTATTGAAATAAACGCCTTTTGACTTTGACAAGAAAAGTTTAAGTATTAAACATTCATAATGAGTTACCTACATACTTAGGTTACAAGTAGGTAGGTAGGTAAAATCTAAAACCTGTATAAGTATGTATAATACCTGTAATACATCGATAGATCACTTCACGCAAAATACCTACACCCTTAGGTTGGTATGGTGGAACGTTTGTTCATAGTACATACCTGCTGTGTTGTTCAACAACACAGAAGATAAAGTAGTTCCTAGCTTAAACCTACAATATTATAGTAGGTAGGTTACAACCTACTACCTTTAACCCGAATAGATACGGTCGAGGTCAAAAAAACGGGGTCAAAGTCGGAGCTTGCGTAGGACTAAACCTCATAATAACAAACCCATATGCCCTACCTCCCTTTCTAATTCTGTGGAAACGAGAGAGATGCTATTGATCTCAATATAAGCGAAAGTTATTCGACTTACCTACTAACAACAATCAACTGTATTACGTCTATGTAGAGTCCAAAAGAGGGGAGCACTTGTAGGTTTTCTGTAGGTCTTTGTGAACGAGTTGTTACGTTATATCCCCATGAGAACTAAGGTCCATGTTACGACTTTTATTTGTATGGAATATAAATGCTTGCGCAAATTCACAGCTGTCTTCTCGTATAAAAGCTAAGAACGAGTTTTCGCCCCTCTTCTTCGTGCTCTATCTACCATGACATTACTCGCCATTTTCAACTTTAAATAATTTGAATAAAGCTGAAATTAGATTGTTGTCTCACCATCTCGTTTGGGGTACATATGGTAGAGATACGAGATACCGGATATTTGCGAAGGGACTGGGTAATACCACTCCGTTCGTGAACATACACAGAATTAATAATCAATTTCGTAAAGGTTAAGTAACTTAGATATGAATGAGAGGTGAATAATATAGATGGACTGTGTGAAAGTGGATATGGTTAAGAAAGGAGTGAGTGCTGAGATGATGACTGATAGAGGGAAATGGAAGAAGAATACCCACATGATGTGGGATAAGGGCAAGAACATGATGTAAAGGTTAAGTGACTTCTTAGGCAAAAATCGTCTAATCTAAAAATCAAAGCCGTAAATTTTTGTAACGTCTATTCATGGTAAAAGTGACAACTTTTTACCCAGGAGGCACGCGAGCGAGGCTCCGGGCGTAAGCTTTTATCTATAGATAACCCCTCTTGTTCGTAATCTGCGTAATCAATCACTAGGTAACTTTATAGGAATAACTCTCGCCCTGTCATTTTTTAACAGTAAATAAAAGAAAGATACCTACTTATATCGAGCAGATAAAGTTTGTGAGTGATTAAAATCAGGGGGAACGACTAACTTTTTCTTTACATTTCTTGATAATCATTATCTTTTAATTTCAGGGGAACATTATACAAAGGAATGATAGACTGTCTGCAGCAGTCTGTGAAGAACGAAGGAATCCTGTCCTTATACAAAGGGTTTTTACCACTATGGATGCGGCTGGGGCCCTGGGCTCTGATCAACTGGATAGCCTTCGAGAACATCATGCTTGCTATAGGTGGAAAGACATTTTAAGAAGCAATCTTATATTGCCTATAGGTAAAATATACAAAGCAAACTTTGTTGGATGTAGATAGATCGTGTGCTCATCATGCTTGCTGTAGGAATGAAAATGCGGCGAAAAACATGCTAAAGAATAAAACAAAACCAAAATGAATCAACACTTAAGATCAAAGAGGTTGAATGCAAAAAAGAACCTATCTCTATGGTTATGTTATGTTTGCATACTAAAAATAAAATCTCAATAAAATAATGGTCTTGTACAGACAAAAATTACCTTCAGTGCTGTAAAAGTCAGGCCAATAAGCATACAATCAATAGGTTCCATGGCTTCCGCTGTTATCTATAGCTAAGTTGGTATCTACACAAGAAGATACTAATACTATTGCTTGTATAGAACAGCAGAATTTAAGAGCAAAAGTTCAATTATTTTACCATACAATAATTATGCAATAATAAAACAGAAGATACAAATAACAACAATTATAAAAATATCAATAACTGCCTTTGGTGCCTTTTGAATCAGTTTTTTTTTATTTATTTTAGGCATCAAATATTTTTTTTATATTGACACATAGCTCAAATATATTTAATAAAAGATTGTTTCGTGTACAAGTTTATCCTATCAGTAGGTCCACGGGGAAAACTTCCTTTCAATCTGGTAGGACCAGATTGAAATCAATTACTGATGAACTAGTAGCGAGCAAAGTGGAGCGAAGTCGCTATTTTCAGTTGAAACAGTAGGACGATAAGAAATAAGAAACCCGATGGACCTACTAATAGGACAAAAAAAGTCGAGAGAAAAATCGTACTTATTAACTTTTAAATTAAAGACATTATTTTATATATTTTATTCAATGACCAAATTAAGTGTCGTGCCGTGTGTAGTTCTAAGAATAATATGTTATATGTAATATGTTAGATTTTGTTTATTCATAAATAGTGCAATAAATCATGTTCCTAAGTAGCTAGTCTACAAAGAGGTCTTAATATAAGAAATAATTAAAAAAAACAGTAGGTATTATTAGTAGTTAATTATACAGAATTTAGTAGGTACTTAACATTAGGAAGTCTCATTACCAGATATAATCTTTTATAGCCACTTTTCTCCAATATCTCCTAAAATGGATAAAGTTATTTTGGAGATTGTTTTTAGACACCAGAGTAAGTCATCTTTAATTTTATGATAAAAAAGTACCTATTTAAAAATACATTTTGCGAGTGACTTTTTTAACGTACGTTTCTGGAACTAAGGATAATTACGCTAGAAATACTGAATGTTATTTAAAAGGTGCTATTCCCGTTTTAAAGGTTAAGCCATTACGTTATATTTTCTCACTTTATAACCACTATAACAATGGACATATTTTTTCTAACTTTCACAAATCTGCCTGTGATTTGAAATTTTCTAGTTATTTTAATGAGTTCGAAAATTGAGTAGAATTAGGTTATAAATTAAAATTTGTTAAGAATGGACCATGGGGCCCAAATACAAAAAAGCTATTCAAAAAAATTATACCAACTTTGGTCGACGCCGCCGGTGATAAGAGAGCTGGCTCATTCCTTGCACAAAGAATTTCTTTGGCAATTCAACGCGGGAATGCAGCCAGTGCTCTTGGCACCTTGCCGCATGACCAAAATTATTTGTTTATTTAGTTTCTATTTTATTTTGTAATTATTGAATTTTATATTTTATAGTTTGTATATAGTATGTATAAGTGTATATTGAATTAAAATAAACCTTTACCCCCCTGGTTAAGAATAGCATGTTATTTATTTTAATCATAAGTAAATAAATTATATTGAACTGTTCGATAATCTTTTACTTGAAAATAAAACACCCGAGTACAATATTAAATTTATTAGTAAAAAATATCATACATCTTCCACAATATTGGAGAATCGTAACTTAAATTATTTAAATATTTGAATATTATAATGATTATAGCACTTTCCATTTCTGAATACTTACTTGCCTTCATGCATTGCTTGTCACTACAGCGAGAAGCACAATTAAATGGACAATATTCTTTAATTTATTGGTATTATATTATAATGTTCACAACATGCGATTCTTACGGATGTACCATACCTTACTCTATATTACACACAGTTTAAATGCTTTGCAGAAAGTTATTTCTATTGACACCAAACAAAAATAAAAGTTAATGTGCTTACGCATCGCTCAAAGATTTTGTCAATTACAATTAAAATTCTATCAGTTATGTCACCATAAATAGAGTAATTTTGGGTACAATACGATAACAAAAATAAATATCTACATTGGGTCAACGAGCACTCGATTTATTAATTTCAAGTCTTGACTAAATGTTAAACTCTAACTAAGTACAATGACACATACGGATGTCATGTGTCATGACACGATTCGACAAGATCGTCACAGGTGTCCTAACTGGCAATCGTTCTACCTTCTGTGCTTCCAAAACATACGAAGCTTCATAAAGTGTATCATCATGTTTGGATGTGCTTCTGAAGACTAACCCCTTTAAACATCAGTAAACTTACGAGTGTATCGATAGCCGTAAGCCTAATTTGGTAAGAACGGAAGGTCGAACGAACAACCAATTAGGGCATCGTCTCAGCATTAGTCATATGGCCAACAACGCCCGTTACGAACATAAAATCCAATATCTTTACGTTAAAATAGACATCTCAGGACAATCTACAGCACTTCCGATGCAATTAAACGACCCTGAAGTTAGCTGAAGAGCTTCGCATTTAGAGTGTTTTGACACTACTCGGCACGACAGGACGACACTCGGGGATGGAAGTGCACAAAGTTTTCCTTTCACACACGACAGATTCCAATTCCGCTGCGATGACGATAATTTTTGTAAAGTGCCATCTGCAGATATCGTCCAGTGTCAAATGTCATTCGTAAGCGCCGAGACGAATTAATTCGTTGAGATGAATAGCTAACTTCAGAGTGGTCAAAATACATTGGCCGTACTGTAGGTACATTTTACTTACGGTTTACACAAAGGATCATCTAAGCATCAAATAAACACGTCAAAAGCGATAAAAGCAAATACAAAATACATCACTGTACATATAAATTTATAAAAACTTATTGTATAATTCATAAAATACGTTATCGGGCATTTTAAATTGTGCGTAACACAAACCTCCCGTAGCTGAGCCTATTCTAACAGCTAACCTTGAAGGACGCTAGATATCCCGTGACTATGGTACCAGACAAATCATACCAATTAAAAAAAACTATCATCCAAATCTTTAAAACGAACCTACAATATTTTTTTTTCTAAACTTAAAATGGTAGGTATATATTTTTAAAATGAGCATTTAAGACTATTAAAGCCAGAGCTCATCAACAGAACCGGCCGCCAATGGTTGCTTAACCTAACCAATTTTTGAGATACTCTTATACATAGTAGTTGCTCATAATCGATGGTTATCTATTACGTTTAGCGCCTGATCTGTTGGTGAACTTCTAACCATGGATAAATAAATGTTCATAATTATACTTTCAAAATCATAATCAACCTACATGTTGTTAGAAAGAGTCAGTGGCTGAGTTGACCTCTTCTCAATTTAAATACTACAATAAAGCCGTATATTCATAGACAAACATCGCGGGACGACGTCAAAGACAACTGCTTATTATTCTTAAAAAAGGTTTAGTTAACGCCGCAAGACCAGTGTCCCAAGATATTTATCAAGTGAATAAAGGGCTTATACATTCTGGCACGATATCAAGGATAAAATAATCACTGTCCCATCCAGACGGCGAATGAGAACGGACAATAAATTCGTTACAGAAACACGAAACAGCAAAAACTTCACATGATTAGTTTTTTGTACTACCAAATAACATCTTTAGGACTGTGCTGCATATATAAGCAAACTTCAGCAATGCGCGGCAGCATCCCATAGAATAGAGATGACATTTATGAAGCGTGGTTTTGAATGCAATTCGAACCGCACGCACTTTGTTAATGAAACGTACAAAACTCTTAGTAATAAGCGCAGTGCTGACAGATGCGATGATATACAGCTCGGTCCTAACGCGTATTGTAAAAAATAGGCAGTTACTATGACGCATCAGTTACACTATTACAAAATAATGATTAAAATATTCATAATCAGACAGCTGTTGAAAATAAAGCACCTTATTACTCTTCGGACTTATAAGGAAGTTGATTCCGGGTGCGTACAAAGCCGGTACAGTCACTAGTATTACACCATATTGAAATTGACGACATGGTCTCTTGGAACATTATTTCTTTCTATTGCACTTCAGACTTCCCGTTACTCACCCTTCTTGACTGATCAACTTGTACCACCCCAGGAACATCTGCCCTGCGCGCCTTAGGTTAAGATTGCCTTAGGTTGAGTGCCCAGTCTGGAAGTCCATAAATCGACTCTGGACCCAAATGGCCACTATACAAGGTGATTATTGATATAAATACTATCCCGAAAGAATCTTATTCTACACCCAATTGTCAATAAAATTTGTACAACTTTTGTAAATTAAACATTTTTCATTGAAAAAACTCTGTTAAAATCAGCTGTTTTCGGTTCAAACTCAATTATTCAGATGTTTTAGGAAGTAAATCTTGATGTCAAAATTCTCGTACGTTTCGTACGAATGCTAATTTGAAAAAGATCGGGAGAAAATCTCAAAAAAATATAGTTTGTTTTTTTTCCGCTAATATTCTATCTTTTTGTTGATAGAATAAGCCCCTATCGGGATGGCATACTTTTATGAATCACCTGGTAGGGCATCTCTGTCAATCACACTATAATTTTAACTGCGAAAGAAAATCTGCCTCTCTGTCTGATTGTAACACCACCAAACGGCAGAACCGACCTTGATGTGGTAAGGGGCCTAAACCCTGAGGAAGGATACATGCTATTTCTTATCCATCCGGTTAGCTAGTACCGGCTTTGTACGTGATACATAGGCTTCAATAACTCGAATTTGTTACTATAACCGCTCCTACTAACCGCTATTACTAAAAACGCATCGCGTAACTTAGAAAACTACAACGTTTTCGACTGTTCAATGTTACTTATTATATTTATTCGATGTCTACATGAAAACGAGTTATTGATGTGATGATACCTATGAGCTAAATCATACATGCCACTTTCCAAGGGACTTTAAAACGGGAGGGGACTTCGCAAAGGAATCTAAAATGCAACACGAATTCGTGTTATATTAACAATATCGCTTTTAAAATTCACAAGTTTGTATAAATGTTAAGTTCAATATGCATCATAAAATCAAAGCTGCTGTAATCGATCAATGTATATGGAATAGATGAAGTTCGTGACCGAATAGAATATTACTTTTTACCACGCGAAAGAAGCTAGTCAAACATTTTTTTACTAATTTGTTCAGCTCGTTCTTGCTTCAATCTACGCTTTATTGAAGCAACAAGTAGGCATTTTGAATTGCGTATACTTACCACGTTAAAGGTTTGGTCGGATACGTCGAAAACGCTACCGCAGTTCGGTAGCGGTAGCTAACGTATATCTAACAGCTGAGTGTAGGATTGTAACACCAAAATCTTATCGAGAAGTAGTAACCATGGTGATGGAAAGTTACCGTGGTAACCATGATAACAAAACGGTAGCTTCACATAATTTAATAATAGTCCAGCAAATAAAAAATAGATGGTGTAAAATGACCAGGTTAACAGCTGATTCAAAGTAGTGAACTAATGAGTCAGCCATGGAGAGTCATTTAGTTAATCAACATAATAAATAGAGCTGAAATGAGTCTCACACTCCTCAGATAAGTCAATTCGTGAGTAGTTTTCACATAGTGTTTGTTGTCTGATTCTTGTGGGCTTGGTCGCGAGGAACAGGCGTAGCTTCATCTAGTTTTAAGGCGTTTAAAAGGGCTCTAAGTGATTTTATTGAAATAAACAACTTTAGACTCGGAAATAATTCCCTCAGGGCGCTGTAGTCTTCGTGTAATAGATTGTCATACATAATTTTAGTTCCGTTCGTGAAAAGGACTCTTATTGGTTGGACTAGGCGCAAGACGCTTCTCGATTCGGTTTTGATGCTACAACCGTATACTCAGCCGTTAGGCCTCAACGAATATAAAAGTGGCATGTATGATCGTACCTAGCGATAGTTTGTGTTGTCCGGTGAGTAGGAGCACGCGGCAGGCAAGGCGCAGGCGCAGCCACTATGAGTGGTAGGCGGTGACGTAGGACGACGGGAATAGGCCGCGGCGGTGTGCGATCTCACCCTGGAATAATAAAACAATAAATGTATACATATAGGTATTATATATAAATAATTGGTATTCGGAAACAAAGACGCCGGCAATGAGTTCCACTTTTTGGCTGTCCGCATAATAAAGGAGCGGCTATCACCATAAGTAAAGTAAAGTAAAGTGTCATTTATTGCTTGAAATACATGTAGGTACAGGTGTTTATAAGTCTATAATTATGTGAGTCAATGTATTCCTACCGATTTTTCGATGTGCAATAATAATATCTTTGTACAAAAATAATAATTAAAATAAACTTAATAAAATAAAAATAAAAATTAAACATGAAACTAATTGGATAAAAAACAAATTAAAAATAGCGAATGTCAAGCCAAAAAATCGTTGTCAGTTAAGAAATCATTTATAGAATAATAACATTTATTTGAAAGAATCATTTTTAACTTTCTCTGAAACTCCATAATCGGCAGTAGTCTTATAGATTGTGGTAATTTATTATATATGGAGGGTGCCATAGCAAAGGTACTCTTATCCATCATTGCGGTTTTCCTATTTATATGACAGACTTTATTGTTGTCACGCCTATTGCGGACCATGTAATCCGAAGGTTGACCGAAGAGATTTTTATTATTCTTGACAAACATAGCTGTGTCCAAAATATACAGTGATGATAGAGTCAAAATTTTATACTTATGGAAGAAGGGTTTACAAGAGTCAGTTACTTTAAGATGAAACATAGTTCTAATGCAGCGCTTCTGATATTTAAAAACTTTTAAAACATCTGTCGAATTTCCCCAGAACATTATTGCATATCTAATATTAGAGGCAATTATACCATGATACGCAATAAGTAAGGTATCTATGTCCACTATTGGTGCTAATTTGTATAGCACCATGAATGGATAGCGCGTCTCCGCACGTCTGTCCGATAATGGAATGGGGATGAGGGGACTAAATCATAGAGTTCAATCGCACACTCTCCGAAATGTATGATGAAATGTGTAAAAGAATGATAGGCTGGCTACTCTGCGACGATGTGAGAGGGTCAGCAGCTTCAGCTAACGCATCGCGTTGACGTCTCGCACCGCTTCGAGTCTGATCGCTTAATATTTGTCTACGCCGCGTTCGCGTTGAGTTCGCGCACCTAGGACGCCCAGTCATGCTCACCTGCCACCAATGTTGATCGGAGCGGTCGAGTACGGTGATGATGTCCCCGCGCCGGAACTCCAGTTCGCCGGCCTCTTGCGGAGTGAAGTCATACAGCGCTTGTACCAGCACCTGGAATTCAATGACCTGGAGTTGAGGCATTGGGATTGATAATAGAGAATGATCGTCGGTGCACACCTCTACTTTATTATGCAATAGCCCCCCGGACACACAGTCATGTCCGCATAATAAAGGTCGAAGTAAAGCGCTTGGTGCGGCTATGTGGTATGGTACCATGGATGTCGCGTCTCCGTACGTCTGGTTGGCCGATGATGGAATGGGGATGGGGCCCCATTCCATATCCATATATTTATTCCATAACCAGACGTAACCGGACTAAATTATATCGAGTTAATTTATACAAGGTGATTCATAATATGTAGGTATACTATTCCAAAAGAGGAGTATTATTTCAACAAATATAAAGAATATCAGCGGAAAAACACAATTCAAGTCCTTATTTCAGATTTTTCCCGAACTTTTTCCAATTGGCTGTTTCTGTCTTTCTTATCATCTTACTCGACATCAAAATTATTGAATTGAAACTGATTTGACCCCAAAAAACGGATTTTTGCATAGAGTTTTTTTTAATAATAAGTGTTGAATTTCCAAAAGTTGTCAAACCTAGTTTATTGCTAATTGAGTGGAACACAAGCCTTTTCGTGATAGATTACATAATAATAATATGAATCACCATGTATTACTAATGCGGCGTGCATAGTTGAAATCACAGATAATTTAAATCGATTTATCCGAAACGAGACCACACTGTTCCGATGCGAACTTGGAATGTAACAATACTGTAACACTATGCTATACATACATCGGAAGATACATTCGATTCTCACGACTGCATTGTCTATGGAGAGAGAATGCCCCGTATGGAGTTGTTCAGGGGCGACAGTAAATATATGACAAAAGATCTTAGAAGAAATAGCAAATAAATATTTATCCCTCGAATTCGCATTCTAAACCTTAAAATAGGGTTAGGAATGGAGAAAAGTAGGCTCGGGAGGAACAGGCATTATACGCAGCTTAGTCATCAACTGCCACGGGGGACGGATGAAAGAAGAGTGCATGCGGCAGAGATGCGAATGTTGAGATGGATGTGTGGAGTGACAAGAATGGACAAAATAAGAAATGAGTACATTAGAGGAAGTTTGAAAGTAGCGCCAGTGACGGAAAAGTTGAGAAGTAATAGGTTGGCATGGTATGGGCATGTCATGAGGAGGGATGAAAGTCATGTAACGAGAAGAGCGTTAGGTATGAATGTGCATGGATATAAGACTAGAGGAAGGCCGAAGAAAAGATGGATGGATTGTATTAAAGATGACATGAGTAAGAAAGATGTGAGTGCGGAGATGACGGCTAACAGAAGAGAGTGGAAGAAAAAAACATGTTGTGCCGACCCCACATAATGTGGGACAAGGGCAGGAAGAAGAAGAAGTCATCAACTGCCAGTTAGCTGATATAGGTAGGTACCTTCATTGTGACTCTTATACTCATATGTATGTAGGTATACTATCCTTCCTCTTCTTGTCGTGTCACTGATTCTTTTTTGGTCAGTGACCAGGTTGAGGTATGGTGGCCCTGAAAAGGGCCTATGACCGTCGATGAAAGAATCAGTGTAGTGAAAGGATTAAAGGCCGCTTCTTAGAAGCTCCTTTTTTTTTTATTGATACAAGTGAGTTGGCAAACAAGCATACGGCCCACCTGTTGGTAAGCGGTAACCGTAGCCTATGAGCGATTGCAATACTAGAGGCATCACGCACGCGTTGCCGACCCCGAACCCCCCACCCCAAAAGAGCTCTGGCAACCTACTCATCGCAGGAACACAACACTATTTGAAACAAATATTTGGCTGCGATCTTCTGTAAGGCGGAGGTACCTCCCCAGGCGGGCTGCTCCAATTCAGAACGAGAAAATCTCGCTGTGCCCTACCTCCTCCTAAAAACCTCCTTTCGTGCACATGACACATGTCTTCTTTTAGGTTCTTAGACACACTAATTTTCTATACTATCCTAAAAGGGGCTTATTCTACACCCAATTGGCAATAAACTTTGTTTTACTTTGGAAATTAAATTTTTCGTTGAAAAAAACACTACGCAAAAAAGCCCTTTTTGGGATCGTATACTAGTTACGGGACTCGTTGTATATTACAGTTCGATTTCTATCTAGAACGGCACTGGCTATTTATTGAAGTAAATATTTTTTTCTTTACTAGAATAACCACCTTAAAAAAACACATTCATCTTGTAGCCGATGCCGACCCTCTTCAGTCTACCCCAATATGAACCAAAAGCAATGACCAAAATAGAACCAGTGACACGAAGCAGCTAGTCAAACAAACATTCATTGCACAAATGGTCACTAGCACATCTGTTAGCGCAAGATCAAATTAAAACATCTGTCATAAAGAATCGGTCAGACAAAAAAAGCAGTTGAACGGCCGGTCAGCGCATTGGTGAACAGCGGCCTTAGTATTTGCTACGTAACTAGAGATTATAAGAACAACACTGGGTTATTTTGGTTACACTATCAGGGTCACGCCCGAACTATTTACACAGACATATTGGACGTGCGGTTTTCATACTATTGAACGTTCGCTGGCAAATGGAAATTGGACGTGATGAAATTAATTTTATCGTTTTAGTATGGGAAAAAACAAAAAATACTTATACAAGGTGACTCATAAATGTATACGCAAAAGGGGCTTATTCTAAAAACAAAAAGGATTTTTTTACGTTATAAAATATCAAAATTGTAATTATTATTTCTTCGGCCGTTTTTAGTATTTTTATCATCTTAATAGCAAATTATTAAACGTATGAGAAATTAAACATTAAGGCCTAAAACCACGGAATAATTAAGTTTGAACTGATTAAACCCCAAAAGAGCAGATTTTCACATAGTGTTTTTATAAATGTGTTACCTATTCCGTTATATATGCTTGTAATGAAATAAAATATTTGATTTGAATTAAAAATGACAAATTTCCAAGAGTCGTAGTACAAACTTTATTGCCAATTGTGTGTAAAATAAGCCACTTTCCGGATAGTATACATATTATGAATCACCTTGTATTCAATCGTTTTTGTATTATTATGAAATCTGTGAGGATGTTTTAGTGTTTGTGTTTCAATCATGCCAGAACTGCTGAACCGGAAAAGCATCAATCGAAATGGATATTATTACAAGACCTGGAATGTAGGCTACTTTTCCAGGAATAACGCGATCGAAACCGCGGACTAACTATTGCTATAGCCATAGATGCCAACTCGACTGAAACAAACGATCATTCTATCTTTTTTCCCGAATAGTTTTTAGAAAAATCTCTATCGACAGATAGAGACGAAATATTGGAGTGTTGGCAAGTCGGCCAACACTCCGATATTTCGTCTGATGTAGGTGTGTAGTAGCTTCGAATTGATGTCTCGGTGTGATGTCAAAAAGAAATGTTTTAAATGAAGTTATCGTCTATGGTGGATATAAATTAACTTTTCGTGTCATTATTTGTTTCTTAGTCATCTTGCTAGCAACTAAATTATGGTATGGTAGTCCTAAACACAGTCTTTTTCTTCACAACTCTATCATGCTAGTTACAACAATGGTTACTCCACGCAACGTTCTTTTCATAGGAATTTTCCCGTAATTAAATTTAGAAATATTAGTTATTTTATCATGCTGAATATAAGAAATCCAATGCGGTGATTGTACAAAAATAATACCTACTTTCACCACTGGTAAGGTCTGCGAGACCTGCTGAAATAGAAATCAGTTGGTGATTCACCAGTTCGGAAAATAAGGGTTCCGTTTCGTCACGGACGGAACTCCAAAATGTTTATTAGAAACAACATAGAAAAAATCTGCACACGAAGACGTTTATCGATTCGATCGAAAATGATAACGGTTGTATAGTTTGTAAATCGTATATGTCATCTCCATACTTTAGCTGTCGCACACGTGGATTTAGCGGTTCCTGATCAGAAGGCCTCATTTACAAAACGGCTAAGATGCAAAATAAAACGTGAAATGACCACATCGCCGAAAATCTAACAAGAAAAGGACTTAATTTCATAATGCCTAAAATATGAGATGTCTAAGAAGTAAGATGCCTTAACTGTAAAAGGTAAAATAAGAAGTTAGCCTAAAAAGATTTGCGCCTAACTCATTCTGTCTAAGAAGTATAATCCTAAACTTTCAAAGACGTAAAATAAGTGTTTACATTTATCAAACTCAAGCAGCATGTATCAAGTAGGCAGATTAAAATCATACATTTGTCTGAATCTTAGGTTTTTTGAGCGAATCCTAAGAACAGGTATTAAGGCATTTTGCTTTTTAGACGATTTGTAAATTTGGTTTTCTGATCAGGAATTGATTTGGCTAGGGCTCGTAAGATTATAATTATGTATGAATAATACCTACTATTTTCTCTGATGCTGGTAAGACCTGCAGCAATACAAAGAATAGGTAAGTTTCCAAATATTATTAGAAAATGTTTTATTGACACAACACAAAATACACAAAAACGATTTACCTATTTGGAATGCTTCCAAACATTAGTAAATTAGGTGAAAAGATAGATGGATTACTATTACAAAGAGGACAATAAAAAAAAGATAAGACCTAGTCCTGTACATATTCAAAGAAATTATAGGATACTTATTTATGATGTAGCCCAGATTTATATAAATAAATATTGGCCTAACGTATGAAGGTGCCTATTTATGTTATATTCAAAGTGACCAACCGCTTTACAGACGCCCAGTGGTGGAAATAGGTCTAGGATTTTATATTTTAATTTTTTTACTTTAAAACATTATTCTTAAGCGTAGCTTTGATATTTTGAAGAGAAAAGTAATCCTTGTTTTTTTTTTTTTTTTTTTTTTATGTTCTTTTTGCGGCTATTTTGTCACTGCGGCCACAACTGGCCTATTGTGATCGCCACTTTATTTGTGGTGAAAGTAATCCTTACTAATAATACTATAAGTGTGAAAGTGCGTATGTTTGTCCTTATTTCAAGCGGCAACGCACCCCGTTGCTTGGAAGCATGCCGGGCATAGTACTCGTTTCCTGGCACCATGCCCGCTAGCGAAGCCACGGTCGGTATGAAGTTAGTAAAGACAAAAAAGGTTTGTCTAGGATTAGCTTAAGAGGCTATGGTAAGCTATAGAGGACGCCTATAACAGCAGTGTACGAATGTGGTCTTTTGGCCTTATAACAATCAGTCAAAAGATAAACAATGCGTAAAGTATTGTCATCTTTTACTATTACATAATGATAAACAGTGACAAGAATAACTTTAAGCAATGCTTAAATCTGTGTAGCGTTTATATGTAAGGGGGTTGATAGATAAGAGGAGCATAACATTACTCATTCGTGTACTCACCTCTTCAGGCACAACATCTTTGAGTTTAACATCTTGAAGGCGGCTGACGGACGCCGTGCGGTGATAATCTACCAGCTCATTCAGCGAGTTGAACTTCACCACCCATAGGAAGAACTTGCTAGATGCGTCCCTGAGTACCTTGAAATGCTGTACACCATCTGGACATCTGAGGAAAAAGAGATTATGATTAGGGCTTGCAAATATTCGAAACTATAGTATTCGATAATTTTTGGGTGGTATTCGAATTTTATTCGAAACTTTAAAATGTTAATTTTAACTAGTTCTTACTGCAGAAAATCATCAAAAAACTGCGTAGGAATGCTCCAAAAGGGCTTACGGTAAACCCTGGTTATCAAAACCACAAAATATTAAAAAAAAGTTTACATTAAATAAAATCCGAAAATTTGGGTAATGAAGTCATTTCCCGTTTAATCATTATGAAAATGCAGATTCACGAAATATGTTATAGTAATAATGCTCAAATGGTTTAAAAACTAAAATTACCTACTTTAGAGAAGTATCAATGCTTCAGATTACGGCTTTTTCGCATACTTGAATTTTTTTTTTTTTATACAACAGAGTTGGCCTTCAAGCTTACGGCCCACCCGATGGTAAGCGGTTACCGTAGCCTATGAGCGCTTGCAATACCAGAGGCATCACACACGCGTTGCCGACCTCGAACCCCCTTCCCCCCTAAAGAGCTCTGGCAACCTTACTCACCGCAGGAACACAACACTATTTGAAACAAATAATGTTATTTGTCTGCGATCTTAATTAATTTTAGCGTTATTCGAAATTATTCGAATAACGCTATTACAAATATTCGAATAAATTTGAATATTCGATTGCAAACCCTAATTATGATACACGTGTACACCAGAAAACAGGAGGGCTCTTTGTGCAGTCCGTAAGGGGAAGTACCGACATATAAAATGTCCAGCAAGCAATGCTTGTAAGGGTGTGTTTCAGTTTCAAGGGAGTGGTAGCCGATGAAAGGACATGAGACTTAATGCCTCAGGGTGATGGACGCCAAACAATACCACGTGGGCTGCATCATGGATGGTATTGCAACTGTATTGGCCAGTGGTTACCTCTCACCATCAGTTGGGCTATGCGAAAGTGTTGGGCTAAGTAAAACATAAAACAAAACACTAACTAAGTCGATTTGCAGTAAATGTGATTTGAATAGAAATCGTTCGTGATTTGATGTATGTAGCATGTAGGTACTTTTTATCTGAATAACAGGGGAGAGGGGGCTGGTGGAGGGGCGGTAGTGGCCCCGCCTTCCGATCCACAGGTCGTGGTTTCGAAACCTGTCGTACACCAATGGATTTTCCATTTGGAAAATTTATGTGCGCTTTGCTAGTACTCTCAAAAAGTGAAGGAAAACATCGTGAGGAAACCGGCATGTTCTAGAATCTACTAATTCGAAGACATGTGACATGTGCACGAAAGGAGCCTCTAAGAGGCGCACTTTAATCCTTTCACTACACTGATTCTTTCATCCACCGTCATAGGCCCTTTTCAGGGCCACCAAACCTCAATCTGGTCACTGACCTAATACAGAATGACCAAGAAAGAATCAGTGACACGACAAGAAGAAGAAGAATCGGAATAACACGCTACCGAAGCCACGGGCAGACGCTAGTAGTAATACATAATAGACCTGACCTGCATGAGAGATGATAGTAACAGGGACTGAATAACCGGAATATAAAGGTACCTTAAATAACGATATGACGTCATACCGATAAATTCCGGTTACCCGAATATTTCTCTACCGATAAATATAACGGTACCGGAAAATCTGGTTTCGCAGTTCATTTCGGTTTATTTCGCTACCGGTACCTATAACCGAAATAAATAAAGGTTTATAAAGGTTTTCTTCAATGAAACGCCGCCACCCCGCCACCCCGCCACCGCGGCGCGACTGTCCTAGCAAATTAGCCGCGGCTCAAAATTTCCGAAATCTACCGGTATGAAATAACGGTACCGTAATGCCCTACCGGTATAGCATAATGGTACCGAAATGTTTTAACGGTACCAGTACCTATAACCTCTACCGCTTTCAGTCCCTGGATAGTACTAGGCAAACTGCACAAGACTTGACACATTATGAAGCTGAGTTTTATTTCAGTTCATCGTGTTCCTAAAACTAATGCGTTCTAATCAACCCTTTTTATTTTTTTAAAAGTAGACATTTTCGGTACAGATAATTATTGTATAGAGATCATTGACATCTATATTAACCTGTAGTGAAAATAATAAAATCTATCGGATAAAACATCACATACATTTTAGATTAGGTATATACAAAAACTTCGATGAATTCTAAGAAATATTTGCCTAACACCTGATATTCAAATGTATAGTACAAAAATATTCAGTATCCAATCATCTTGTCCTATGATTCAGTCGGAACGAGGCCCCTTTCAATTCTATAAACTAAGAACCTGTTTCAGACAGCCGACTGCATGAATCACAGTATACATTTTACGTGACAGCCAACTGGTTTCAAATAGAGGAAATTATCTAAATAAGAAGACTAAATCTATAATTTGTCTTTCGACAGTGGGTGTAATGAGTAAACCGGTATTTAAAATACCTTCGATCATTACCTTTTTAACTGTACTCAAACATTCCGAGCTCTGTAAGATCCATACTAATATTATAAATAAATGCGAAAGTAATTAGGTATGTTTGTTTGTTACCCTTTCACGACTAAACGGCTGAACGGATCGTAATGCAATTTGGCATGATATAGATTAGTTAAATCCTGAGGAAGGACATAGGTTATCTTTTGGCTCAAAAATAATCTTAAAGGGGGTGAAATCGGGGTTGAAAGTATGAGCAATCCATAATTCCTAAAGTTAAGAATCTAAAAAAATAATATTCAAGCTTTTGGCATAAAATATAGATATACGTGACACTCAACATTTTTGCAAAATCAACTCTAAAGGGGGCAAAATAGGGGATATAGCTTTCATATAAATGCGGACTGTTACGCGACTTCGTAACAGTTTGTTTATAATAAAAGCAAGTAGACAGCCGTATGAGTCAGACAAAACTCATTTTTTTACTATCTACCAATGTAATGAAACTGTTTGCGTCTCAAATGGGTCACAATGCTATTGATTGGTATTTCGCACCGTTCCCACGAGGAAATACTTGTATTGTGGCGTTCGTTACAGCTGACTCACTCAGCAAACTGAGCCTCGACATCAATCAATGAGCTTGAGTGTCATATTTGCCAATTTGTTGGCGTTATTGGAAAATTGGGGTTACTGTCAGTTTCATCATTATCATCATCAACACAAGTCTAAACTTTTCACTTTTCGACCGTGAAAAGTGAATAGATTACTGGTTTTTGGTAGGCGCTCTTTTCGCGACACCATGCACACACGGTAAGCTTTTCAAGGTCGAAAGAGAACAAGAACAATATATCAAGAACTCACTGCCTTGGCAGACTAGGCCCTCTGACACAGGACGTCCATGCTAAACATAAGTCTCCCCATATAATCATACTGCCTGTTTAATTTAAGAAATGAGCCTATAGGTAAGTTAAGAAAGTAAGGCCTTTTTTGATTTTGTAGTAAGATTCTAGGCTGCCCAGGGCATCGCTCTCGAGGTACCAGGATGTTTCTCTGTTCTTCCTCAAGGTTTAATTTTTAATGAAAATCGGTTCACAAAGAAAAAGGAAAAAAAGGTTTGCAAAAGTGTCACAAAAAGAGAGAGATCGTTATTTTCGCCTGTATATATTATTGTGATGAATTGATGATTTATACAGGTTCAGGCGATGTTTTCCTTCACTGTTGTGAGCACCGTGTTTATTTATAATGTTAAATACTTTACTTACGTTACTTACGTTACTTACACATCTATGGCTAAACTTCTAAACTTTTATTGCAACCAAAATAATGCGAATGCTTGTTACCGACCGACGGCGACGTCAGCATCGTGCGTAAATCGATGATGACTCATTCATCTTTAGTAACATCAAGTTTTGACACATTTTTCAAAGAAATATGATATGCTTGTGATTTTTTACGGAGGTAAATAAACAAGTGGACTGCCTGCGACTTCGTTGGCTTGGAAGTATTTCCATTTTAGATACAAACGGGCTCTTGAGCCTTTTTACAAGATTAGTGGGAAAGCAGGATCATCATCATCATCGTCATTTCAGCCGTTCGACGTCCACTGCTGAACATGGCCTCCCCCACAGACAGAGCAAATTCCTTATCCTGTGGAGGGATTTGCCCATACTCACCACGCTGGGCATGCGGGTTGGCGAGCGCAGTTTGAGCTATCGTTGTTAAAATGAGGGACGCTGCTGCCCATCCGCTAGCTTTTTTCCCTTAGTCGTCTCTTACGACATAAGCGGATAGGTAGATATGGAGGGGCCTATTCTTCAGCCGGGGCCACCACGGCCAAAAGCAGGCCACGGGCCACGGAAAGCAGGATATTCAATATTAATTAAATATGAGAATAACCGAAAGAAACATTCATGACTCAATTAGTGATCCAACAAAACCGAATTCACCGTAAATGGGAATATCAATAACACATGGACATTTCACGTAATAATTTACGGTTTTCCCTTACAGCACTTTACATTAATAATGATGACGCTGCGCTTATATGACGTTTTGTAATTAGTAGGATATCAATTGAACTATCAAGCTGCGTCAGATATAAGTATATCTTGACCGCAAGAACCTCGAATCCGTTGTTATTTGGAAATCCTTAGAACCCTTTTCGAGTTTCAGCTACTTTCTCCTTCAAGCTTCTGCATCAAATTTATTAGGGAAAAAGGTGGAATTCCTCAGTTTTACACTTTTTTCTTTACTTGTGGCACAAAGGCTCCTCTAGCGTTCTATATTTCAGAATTGTCAGGTAACTTAAGGGAACCTCAAAGGTAACATTAGGGAAGTAACATAGGGAGTAAACATTACATTATCATCTGATTTTTAAGATTCCTACCTATATTGTGAGTAGAACCATTATAAAAGTACATTATTACATACATTGCATGATTAATTTATTAACTGATAGCAAACATTACCAGAATTACAAATTCCTGGAACTATGGAAACACAAATAACAGACGAATGATTGAGAAAAAGTACTCACTTTACAGATAAGGAGAAGTCTCCCGGACTTGATTCACTGATCCTTATTAGAAAACCTCCTTCTGGTTTACTCATTAAAAGTTTCTCTGCGTCTGCTCTTGTGATTCTTCCGTAATACCAACTGGAATTAAGCAAATATGTCAATACTTTACTCACATTCAAAGTTCACACTTGATACATCAATATGATGCGTCCGTGTAAACATGTAAGATTGCAGGAATTGATGTAGAAGGCTCAAGACCGTTGGATGTGGCACTCTTTGGAGGTCTATTAACATCAGTGGACTTCTGTTGATGTCGATTATTTTAGACACGAAAGGAGCCTTTAAGAGGCGCACTTCAATCCTTTCACTACACTGATTCTTTCACCCATAGTTATAGGTCCATAAACGGCCAATGTTGAAGCTCACATTTGTCTTCTTTTTTCCACATTTTTATAAGCTCTTATTTATTAGGTATTATAATTATATTAATTTTCTTTTGAGCCTCACCTAGTTCGATCGGCACCACACTGAAGCTTTAAATTACATTTTGTGAATAAGGATCATTGAAAAAAATGATAGGCACCAAGCAGTGTTTGTTTCCTGATTCTTCTAGGCTTGGTCGCTAGGAACAGTCATAGCTTCACCTAGTTTCTAAGACGTTTCAAAGTGATCATAGTGATTTTATTGAAATAAATGCCTTTTGACTTTGACAACATAACCTGGTCGCTGACCTATTAAGAAAGAATCAGTGACGGGACCAGCATGCAAGCCACAACATCTTATACTAAATTAAACACAGGAGAACTGTATCAATATACATAGATCTGATAAAAAAAAAACATTGTCTTATGCAATACATTAAGTAATAAGGAATTTTTAGCCAGCTACATAAATAGATAGAAAGATAAGCGCGATAAACATAAGCTGACCTGTCAGTCGGGTAAAAAGGTCAGCAATCAGTAGAAAAGCCCTCAGAAAAGATTTTAAAATTATGGTCTAACTAGTAGAACCAAAATAAACAACAAGTCAATAATAATGTAGTTTTAAGCATCAACAACAAGTTACTTTACCTAATTGTTATCTAAAATAGTGGTATAAGTATGGGTGCATAGGGATGACACATATACCACGAACCCCACATTGTCATCAAAGCTATAGATAGATGCTTTATCTATGCATATGAAACAAGGTATGTGAAACTAATCTTCCAGTAGCGGATTGCTTATTTGATAAAGGAAGGGGGGTGAGGGGATACAAAAATACTGGATTGAGTGATGTGGGTCAAGGAGTGCTTGTGGAATGTTTTCAGAGAAAACAAATTGTTGATTTATGGTTTCTTGACACAAATAGGACAAACCAGTTGAGATGGAATTGTTAAGTCTCGATGTAAGCTTTATTTTTAGCAAGTGGCCAGTATGTTTATTAAATAATTCATAGAAATTACTGATTTCAAAGAGTGTTACATAAAATTATTCTATTCTCTTGTAAAAGTTATCAAAAAAACATACTTAACTGAATCACAATAGGTATCTAGTAATTATAAACATGAGAAGCAAAGTCTACAGTAGGTATTCATTGCTATCTATTAGAAGATAAATTAGTTGTAAATACCAAGAATAAGTTGAATCAACTTTCAAACAAGGTAGAACATTTAGTCTGGTGTTGGAAAAGAAAATAGGAGAACCAAGAAAAAAAAAGGCTCACTACTTTTCCCCAAGCATGTTAAACCACCTCTCAGACGATCATATCCTTGAAGATGTATAAGGGGTGTAGTCAGAGGCACGCCCAAAATTTTTGCAGTAGTGAGTACTCCTTAAATAACAAGGTTGCAAGCCAAATGCCGTGTAAGAAGTGTAAACATAATTATGAAAATCTAGAGTTAGACCATTCAATCAAAGAAACAAATCCCAGATGTAACACAGAGCAGCAGCTTGATAGTATTTTGGATACAAACATGAGCTCCATGAAAAAGATTATGGTATGCACAGCTGGGTAGTTATATTCTGAACCTGAAGTAAGAAGTTCATACATTTTTCATGTGGTGCTAATAAAATTGTGCACTTTACATGAAATATTCAGCAGCATACCTGTGACTTTTCATTTGAATGTAGTTGCTAGGTATAAGTCCTTCCTTGCCTTCCAATTCAGCTCTGTACCAGTTCATATCATCCTCCATGTTTAGTATCTGCAATATCAGAAATTCCAGTAAGGACTTGCTACCAAATAAATACTCTCTCAATTCCAGTGGAAAAAGTCATCAGATTTACCTTTAGCACTTGGTTCTTCTTGAAACTGAGCTCATCATCAGCAGTTGCAGTGAAATCGTGTTTTGCTATAGCCTCCATGATCAAATTAGGCACTTCACAGGAATGTCACCGAATTCCAAAATAACTCACAAAGTATAAACTATACACACAACGGTAGAGGTCAGGGATATAATGTAATCATAATGCATGTATTTTTATCACAAATTCAATGAAACGAACGCTGTAGTGAGTAATTTTAGTGAAAAGAAAAACCGATCACAGGACACAATTCACATCAGCTCATCGCAGATCAGACCATAGACAAAACACTGGCTGGCTGACTGACTGTACTGAATGAATGAATGAATTTATTGTATGAAAAAGTTTTACAAAGAGTTTCCAACTCAATATTCCAAAATGAAAATAGGCTTTTAAAGAATTCCGAATAGTCCGAATTCGGAATGAGAATTGAGATAACTCATTTCAACAATGGAGATTACTATGGAGATGTATACAGAGCAAAATTCACACTATGCCCTTTGATCTATTGAGTGATGGAGTCACTTCAATATTCATGCAAAGATTTGGCATTTCGCTTCGTATTTTCAAGGACGATTTTGAAACGTCTTGAACGCGACACTGTTTTGCTAAGCAAAATGGGAATGACGTTCGCAATTTTGAAGATGATTTTATCTTTTGAGCGTAGCGCCTCCTATCTATGAGTTTATGGGAAAAGTTTTTATTTATATGAAAAGATCAAAGTTGAGTACAAGAAGTATTCCATAGTTTTTTAAACTTGGGTGTTGCTTGTTGAATCATCTTTAAAGTTGCGTTAGTTATTGCCATTTTTGTTTACACAATAGCTATTAGATATAGTTGAATTTACTAGAGTTATTAGGCATTTTATTCTATGGATAAAAGAGACGTTTCATCAATATATGGAGCCTGGGCCTGCACTGTGTACACTACTCTAAAATATGGCTAAGCAATAAAGTAAACGTATTTAATTGGTTATTTTATTTAAACTGACTTCGTTCTAAAGTACATAAAGATTTTCTTCGACAAAGAGAGCAACACACAGCGCTACAAAAATATGGCGGATGGACGTGCGTGAAATGTCATTTTGACAACCTACATTTATCTGACTAAACAAAAACATCAAATCAAACAACATGACATGAAAAATATGTCAATGTCATGTCAAACGCCAATTATAAACCAACATGGCGGCCTTCAAATAGTGTTCACATAGTAAAAAACTTACCAGAAGAACTATTCTTGTACAGTCGAATTCGTCTTCAAATTAATGAAATTGTATTTTTCTTGTAATCTCCTATTTTTTCCTAATTTTTCTATGTAGTGTACATGGACCAGGCCCAGAATGAAATGGCTTCTTTGCGAATTGTCGAATCCACCCTTAGCCAAGCCTAGGATAGGAACTAAGTGATTGTATTTTAAACATGATAGTAGAATGCAAGAGTTGCTCGTTGCCAAATAACCATAGAGAAAAAAACAGATATTGAATAATGACATCGACATTAAAATGACATTACTAGTAATGTCATGGTGATGACATTTTATTGACGTTATCGTGTTTCTCTTTTTGACAGTTCTTTCTTTCATGTCCAATCGCCCTCCCAGTGGCATTATACGCGTAAGAATTTTTTGAATCCTTATTTATTTCTATAATCTCTTGCATTTTTAGTGAGCTGAAATCTAAGACCCACAATGTGGTAAATTTGCTATAATAGTTTCTGTATATTTGGGTCTCGGTGTGGATTTTTTTTACTAAAGTTGTGCCGGTGTGTGATGTTTCAGGTTTAGTCGTAACTCTAATAAACGCAACGATGTCGGGAGGATTAGACATACTTGCCCTCAACGAGGAGGATGTCACCAAGATGTTGGCAGCGACGACCCACCTTGGGTCCGAGAATGTCCATTTCCAGGCAAGTTTCTTCCTCATAACCTTACATTGTTTACCTTCCATACGTTTTCATGATGATATTGAATCCGTTCCATTTAGCTCTGATTACTATTGACGATCGATTCTCCCAACTGATGTGCCATACATTAGCTGAATTATAAGTACTTCTATCATTTGCTCCTGGCTGAAAATGTTGTTTTTATAGATGGAAACGTACGTTTACAAGCGGCGCCCTGACGGGACGCACGTGATCAACCTGCGACGCACTTGGGAGAAGCTGGTTTTGGCTGCCCGCGCTGTGGTCGCTATTGAGAACCCAGCTGATGTTTTCGTGATCTCGTCCCGTGCCTTTGGACAGCGTGCGGTGCTGAAGTTTGCCGCTCACACTGGCGCCACGCCCATTGCTGGGCGCTTCACCCCTGGTGCCTTCACTAACCAGGTAAAAAACTATATTTCATGCATTTTTGATGTGAAATGTTTGTAAACAGAACACCCGTAGCTAATTAACTAACCTAACATTCTCTTGCTTGGTGTTGATATTGGATATAATTTACATTTGTTGTTGTTTTATCCAACTTCTTCAATGTAAATTGATATCAATTCGGTTAAAAAACCAACACCAAGTAAGTGAATTTTAGGTCAAGTATGGTCAGTTTGTTTACCAACATTTCTTGTTGAATTTGGTTGAAGTATAGAATATTGACAAAACTTGTCCCTGTCCTTGGTAATTTCCAACCAATGTAATGGGTAAATTGTAATGAAAACCATTGAATTATTTGAGGAGGCCCAAGCCTAGCAGGAAGAAACAGAATAAGAAAAATTTATGGACTCAATATCTGTACAAATCTGCAAAAAGTTGACACAGCCAAGCTCAGACACAAGTCTTAGGCAAGTGACTGCTCTATCATTAATTTTGTATCTCGTTGTTTGATGACAATTCTACAATCATTTCATAGGAATAAAGTTGAGAAACAGTCTAGAAAATAATCAACCAATACCACTGCTTCAATGCTGAGGTAGGTACAATAAAAAAATCTATTTTGTCTAGTCGAGATTTATGCATCAGATTGTAAATTATAATCATAGGCGGTATTCTTCATGATGACAAACAAACTAAGGAACCACTGACTGCAAAGCAGAAATGATTACAAAACCAGTCTGATTTCCACAAACTCTGTCCAAACTCACAGCTTAATTAATTCTGAACTAAAGCCAAGTTCTCCAACAGATTCAAGCGGCTTTCCGTGAGCCTCGTCTGCTGATTGTGCTGGACCCCGCTCAGGACCACCAGCCCATCACTGAGGCCTCATATGTCAACATCCCCGTCATTGCCTTGTGCAACACTGACTCGCCCTTGAGATTCGTCGATATTGCTATCCCATGCAACACCAAGGTAATCCTACTATCCTACTGATAGAAAGCTTGTGAGGATGTTTGGATGTTTGTTGTTTAGTTGAATAAATGAATAAATAGAGTTATTTACCTAGAATAGCTAGGCTACTTTTTATCTAGAAAACATGCGAGCTCAGCTGCGAAGAATCTAGTAGTTTCACTAGGATTTAAATTCCACAAAATTATGCATACTACATACAAGCTGATTCATAATATGCTAACTCAAAGGAGGCTAATTCTATCAACAAAAAGAAGAATTAGTGAAGAAAAATGTTCAGTATTTTTTTCCTCAGATTTTTCCTGACTTTTTTAATTCAGCTATTTTTGGTCTTTTATCATCCTAATAATAGTAAAATGTATGTGAAATTCAACATTAAGATTGCTGTCCTAAGTTAACCAGCTGAATAATCGAGTATGAACTGATTTGACCCCAAAACAGCTGAGTTTTGCATAGTGTTTTTTCAATGTAAAATTACGAATTTACAAAAGTTCTGCAAGTTTAGGGACATCTATATAATTATTCTCGTGGATTCTAAAATGTATCGTAAATTGTTGATGTTTTCAGTCATCTCACTCCATTGGTCTGATGTGGTGGCTGCTGGCCCGTGAGGTGCTCCGTCTCCGTGGAGTCCTTGCTCGTGACCAGAAATGGGATGTGGTTGTTGACCTGTTCTTCTACAGAGACCCTGAAGAAAGCGAGAAGGAAGAGCAACAGGCTAAGGAACAGGTACACGAATGCTTAGCACCATTGAAGGCACTGCTGAATTTAATGGAAAAACTGCTATCAAAGAACAAAAAATTTAAAAGAAACAGACATGTCCCCAACCTAGGTCCTAAATTGCAATGCCACCAATTAATTCAAGAGAGACCAAGAACTAGTTATGCTGATCAAAACAAATAACTATAATGTGATTTTGATTTTTCAGCAAGCCGTAGTGGCTCCCAAGGCTGAAGCGCCAGCTCCAGTTCATGAGGACCTCTACGACGCGGCTGTGGAGCCCGTGGACAACGCTCCGCCACCGGCCGCCGCAACCTTCGGTGCGCCACCCGCGCGAGAAGACTGGGCCGCTCAGGTAAACTTCGTACAAATAGTCTGTCTCTAACCTAGAACATAGCAGCCATAATTAAGTATAATCATGGCTGGTCTCGATATAGCGCCCTGTCAAGAAGAGTGAGCAGCTCTGGTAAACAACACACAATATCAGTGGTGTGAAGAGGCCTTTTGAGGGCCCAGAATTTTCTGAGGTCCTAGCACACAGTATTCAAAACTGGTATGCTCTCATTTGCAAATTTTCCTGATTGAAAACTGGAGGAGTTTAATTTTCCAAGATTGATCAATATTCATGTGACTATCAAGATTGAGCTCCTTGTGAAGTTGGTAGCTTATTTCTTGTCACTAGTCTTTCTGCATAAGGTCAGTGACTAGGTTAAGGTATAATGTCCTTGAAAAGTGCCTTTGGTGGAACAACCAGTGTAGTGATAGGATTAAAGTGAGCGTTGTAGATAGAAAGAAATCTATTAATATTTACTGTTGTTCTCCCAATTGATGTTATCCTTAAAAACACTATTCAAAACTCTTCATCCAATTATCTAACCATTTTCAATGATGATATAGAATCCGTTCCATTTAATCTTCTGATTATTACTGATGATCGATTCTCCCAACTGATGTTCTTTTTAGCATAAATCTTCTTCAATACTCGCCATCCAATTTCTTAACTCTTTTCCCTCTTCAGGTACAAGAGGAATGGGGCACAACCGCTGGTGCCGCCCCTGCCGGCGCCCCTGCCCCTGCTGGTGCCCCCGCCCCTGCCCCCACCCCCGCCGCGGCTCCGTCGTGGGGAGGCTCGGCTCAGGACTGGAGCTCTGCGTAAACTGCGCGTTTTCATTCTGGTTAATATAAGCTGAAAACTAATTATTTGTTTCCATTGCCCGCCTCAACACGCCATCTCCGTACTAGCTTTAACTCCAAACTTGAGCACTGATGGTAGATAGAGACATAACAAGGTGCTAAAGTTTTCATAAATGCGATCAGATTCTTGAAGATGTCTAAGGGGTGGTAGTCAGAGACATGTCCAAAAATTAGAGACATATTTGTGTATCTATTTATTATGTTAGAATCATCATCATCCACCTGTAGAAGTCCACTGCTGGACATAGGCCTCCCCTAAAGAGTTCCATGACGAACGGTCTTAAGCCTTCTCCATCCACCGACTTCCCGCAACCTTCGCAATGTCGTCGGTCCATCGGGTGGGGGGGCCTTCCAAAAATGCGTCGCCTGGTTCGTGGTCGCCATTCCAGAACCTTTACTCCCCAACGGTTATCGGTTCTGCGAGCTATATGGCCTGCCCACTGCCACTTCAACTTGCTAATTCTGAGAGCTAAGTTACCTTGGCTCTTCTACGAATTTCCTAATTTCGGATTATGTTAGAATGGACTTCCAGAATCAATTAGCTAGTATAAAAAAATACATTTTTTATAAAAAACAATTCAAGTTTTATTGTCACTTCTCAACAAGTGAGAAAGCTTGTATGTATCCTTATTATCCATACAAGTGTATCCTGTAAATACAAGTGTATTTCAAATTCCCCTGGTTTGAGAGCACCCGAAATATGATGCTGCTTATTGCGTTAGCACCGAGTGCGTAGTACTGCTTTGCCGGCCCGTTCCGCTGGTATTGATTGTCCATTACCTTCACTAGAGTATTGTTTGCCAGGATACCCTGTTGAAAATTTGATAAAATTAATTTATGGGGTTTGTTATTATCGAGTCACTGATTCTTTCTTGGTCATCCGGTATTAGGTAGAGAGACCAGGTTGTGGTATGGCGGCGCTGCAAAGGGCCTATGACTGTCGATGAAAGAATCAGTGTTGTTCTGATATCCAATGAACCACTGAATATGGACTTTCTATGGACAGTTCGGTGTAAACAAGGGGGTTCATAGTATGTAAGCTATTCCGAAAGGGGCTTATTCTACACCCAATTGGCAATTAAATTTGTTCTACGACTTAAGTTTTTCAACATTTTTCATTGAAATTCTCGTACGTTTAAATATTAATTAGTTGTAATAATGATGAAAAATTCAAAAACAGCTAATTTGAGAAAGTTTCGGTATAAACTGTTTGTTTTTAGGGTTCCGTACCTCATTTGGAAAAACGGAACCCTTATAGGATCACTTTGTTGTCCGTCTGTCTGTCTGTCTGTCTGTCAGTCCGTCTGTCAAGACCCTTTTTCTTAGAAACGGATAAAGGAATCAACTTGAAATTTATACCACCTATTAAGGTGAGGGTTAAATTGTTTTATTATTTTTGAATTGTTTTTTCTCAATAACCGCAAAACGCACAGTTTTTATTTTTATGACAAAGATAACTTGAGCATATTATTTACCTCAATCCAAGACAGAAAAGCGATTGGTAAAACTTTATACAGTATTCTTTCTTTTTGTTGTTAAAATAACTCCCTTTCGTGTGGTAGATATATTTGAATTTGAATCACCTTGCAGTCTTAAGTACCTACTTCGAGTTACGATTTTACGAGTTCTAAAAAACCCAAACGATCGCGGCATCACCTTTAGGAGATGTTTAGAAGATATTCCGCAAATTGAAAGACTTATGGTCTAATTGTTAGTTGGTCAGATACCTATGTAACACAAAAGACTTGTTAGTGCCTAACTTACTAAGATTGTAAAATTCTTTGGTGCGCTATTGGCCGTATCTGGACGAACGTGCTCAATGCTGATGCTCGATACTCGTTGGGTGCTTGGCAGCTGGATGACCAGTTCGCCAGAAGAGCCACTAGAAATAAATAAAGAATGATATCAAACAAACGAGAACATCTATGTAACTTTGGCCGTGGTGGCCCCGGCTGGAGAATAGGCCCCTCCATATCTCCTACCCGTAGATGTCGTAAGATCGAGAAGATGGGCAGCAACGTTCCCTATTTTAACAACGATAGTTCTATCTGCGCTTGCCAACCCGCGTGCCCAGCGTGGTGAGTATGGGCAAATTCCCCCCACATGACAGGAAGTCGCTCAAGAAATCATTGCGGGAGGCCAATGTTCAGCAGTGGACTTCCAACGGCTGGAATGATGATAAATAGTTATTGGTAACTCATGCTATAATTTTCCATGTCGATGGTAGTACACACGCAATTGGTTAGTGTCTTTCAAGAAATCCATCCTAACTTTTGAATTCGCTTCACTCCCACACTTTGTGGATTTCGCTGTGCTCTACTACTGCGGCCCGCATTATACTTTTCATGTAATAGTGTTACCTCATTCCAATCGTGCTTCCTAAGAATTGAAATTCGGCAGCTTATTCCGCTCTGCACTAATATCTCACGCAATGTCTTACCCTCAAGAGTGCTTTATGTTCATGAGTTTAGTTTACCGTTTTTGTATGGTGTCACTTAAAGCGCTCCTACTAAAACCGGCAAGCTATTCACTTTTCGAAAGTGTTGAAAAGTGGCTCATTTAAATGAGTAGTCGATACTCTGTGCTTACCTAAAAGGCCAGCAATCCGCAGGCGTAGGTTTCCTCAAAGAGAGCACAGTGTCAGGTGGCGGGACAGCTTTCCACAACGGCACTATTCCCCACAAAGCCACGCGACTACCCCATTCTACGGTATCGCTGCCCTTTGTCGCAACTGCATCCTCTATGTATCGCCTATCAGCGTTTGACTCTGTAACTGAACAGATCTCGTAAATTAAATTGCTATTCGTCGGTCGGGCTTATCGACTAAGAAATAAGGTCGCCTATCGCACGAAACAATACACGAAACTTCGGATTTGGTGTATTATAGTAGACCGGCAGAATGTTTAACGAATCGTCATCTACCTAGAGTAACTACTCTTAAAACTTGTAGAGATAGTGTGAAGGTTATAAATTGACCATGGATTATGTTGTATTTTTGTTCCACTTCTGGACCTGCCATGAGATTTATTGCATCGACTAGTCAGTGATAAGGACGATAAATCTAACCACTTTTAACCCGTGGTTAGGGTTATTAGGATGAGTTTCCATTGTGTAACACCAAAGATTACATTTGTAACACCCAAACGTGTAACTGTGTATAATCATCGCGAGAAAAGTTCCAATAAAATTCTTTTACATCGATTTTTCTATGGACCGATAACATTGTAAAGGTTGCGGGAAGTCGGTGGATGGAAAGGGCTCAGACCGTTCGTCGTGGAACTCTTTGGGGGTGGCTTATGTCCACTGTCCAGCAGCGGACTTCTACAGGTTGTTGATGATGATGATGATGAAAATTATTTTCACTATTACAATATATTTCAATATTTCTGCTCGAATATGAATCATTACGGAATTGGACAAAAAAATTGCATGTGTAGCAAATTGCAAAGTACATCAGAATATGAAAGGTCAAGAAATGTCTTAAATCTACAAAACCTACATTGCTAATTAGGTTTTGCTTATCGATGGTGAATCTACAATACCTATACGACAAAAATAAGGAGTTATTATTCAAGAAGGAAGTAATACTAGGTGCATTTTTATAACAGCTTCGTCAATAAAGCGACGAATTTGCCGAATTTGAGGAAATATAAATTAAATACTGCCTAATTAAATGTCGTACCTTGGATTCGCGTCACACGACGGAGTCGAAGCGTGTTCCTGTAATTATAATACAATTTATTATACCTTGAGGTATCTGGGAGTTAACGACTGTGGTACTAAATGTTAAGGTGTACAATGATGACTTATTGTGAGGAATTTCTTTAGGTCTTTAGTTTAGACACAGATAACATAATACTATACTGTTTAGAGAAGTCCGAATAGTCCGATATAAGTAGAGTTCAAACGGCGTGTCATATTATTTCATCTAAATTATGAGGTTAATTTTGAATTTGGCTTTTAGGAGCTTGCGATGCTTGCTTGTCGTGCGCTAATTCCGGCTTGGCCTGTATTAGGTCAGTGAGGCCAGGTTTTTTTTTTTTTACAATCTCACCTGATGTTAAATAATGATGTGGTCTACGGTGTAGCACGTTTGCCTAGAAGAAACCTATTCACTCTGCTCTTGAAGACACCCAAATTATAGGAATTTGGAAACACAGACGCCGGCAACGAGTTCCACTCTTTGTCTGTCCGCATTATAAAGGTAGACGCAAAGCGCTTGGTGCGGCAAGGTGGTATATCAACCATGAACGGATGTCGCGTGTGTCCGTGCGTCAGGTTGAGGTAGTATTGACACTGATCAGCAGAGGCTAGGATAATTTTGAAACGAATTTTATATGACATATCAAGAACATAGCATGCCGTTTGAACATGGCTTTAAACTTTTTAAACGGAGAACTTAATATTACTTCATCATAAAACTGGTGGTAAAGCGTTTATCGAGGAAGGTTTTAGTACCCATAAACATTGTCTCAGGTACAACGCGGACGGAGCCGTCGGCTAGTGTAGGTATACTATAAAATTCCCCTATAAAAGGATTACTAAAGTGTATCGGCCAATCCAATAATTGGGAGCAAGGCCAAAATAAAACCGACATCGGATATTTTATTTCTGAACATCAGTTTGTTGTGTAAGCAAAACATGAAGTTACGATGACGCTGAATCAAAATGGAGCATATTTCAATGCAGAACGTGACACTGAGACATTAATGTTACTAGCTTCTATCTGCGGCTTCGCTCGCATAGTTTAAAAACTCGGTTTTCAACGACCTTTTTTACCAATACCTACACCTATGAACTGTCTCTTGCTGAGAAACGTCCTTAGCAATACCACAGAATATAGATAAGTAGAACTTCCCTTTGACATACAGGCAGAAAATCGATATCTCTAAGACTGATTTAAGGAATGGTGATCGTTACTCGGAACTTCGAGATTATCACAAGCGAGGATCGAAACTAGATGCAATTCTCTTATTTACGTTTACACTCAAAAATCTCTCGTGCGGTGATTGTACATGTAGGTTAGGTACACGAGTCAAATTTTTATTACGAGAAACGCATCTTCGAGCGAGAAACTCTTCATATAAAGGAGGCAAAAGATGCTTGCTTGCTTGTCGTGTCACTGATTATTTCTTGGTCATTCTGTATTAGGTCAGTGTTAGTTAAGCTATGGTGGCCCTGAAAAGAGCCTATGATCGTCGGTGAGAGAATCAGTGTAGTAAAAGAATCTCTTAGAGCCTCCTTTTGTGTACTTGTCACATGTATGGTTCTCATTTTCACCGTTTGAGAGCACTCGTATACCTAGCGCACCTATATTTTCCGAATGGAAAATCCATTTGTGCGCGACCGGGATCCGAACCCACGACTTGTGCAGGACCACGACTCCACCAGTGCTCAAGTTGGCATGAAGTTAATTTATTGCGAGTTGCGACTAAGGACTATTTTCTAGACTTGGGTAATATTTTGTAGCTCACCTTAGATTATGCTCGGCTCGAGAAAGTTCCAACGCTAGATACCTCATCTTATGACAACATTCTTCATTCACTGATGGTTTCCAGTCTACTAGAATAATAGCACAAAGTTAGGTGTGGTAGTGGAAAGCAGGTAACCGCGAGCGCTTATTGAAACAAACCCGCGCAGTAAAACACAGGTTAAAGTCATTCTATTCTAGCAATCTCGTCGGTTTTCCTCAATAAACGTGCTAAGGGACGTTCATTTTTTCCTTGACAATGTCTTTTGCCGGCGAGATGTACCTAAAGCTTTATGAATAACTATGATACCTATTAAAGACAAATAAGACAAATATCATGTCCAATGCTCATGTCGCACCTATGCCGGTAAATGTTGGGATCGATACCATTCAAGTTGTAGACCACTATGTCTATTTGGGTCAGACGATTCAACTAGGAAGGTCCAACTTCGACAAAGAGGTCAACCGACGAATCCAACTCGGATGGGCAGCGTTTGGGAAACTTCGTCATATCTTCTCGTCGCAGATACCGCAGAGCCTCAAGACGAAAGTCTACAATCAGTGCGTGTTGCCAGTGATGACATATGGCACTGAGACTTGGTCGCTAACTATTGGCCTTATACACAAGCTCAAAGTCGCCCAACGGGCTATGGAGAGAGCTATGCTCGGCGTTTCACTGCGTGATAAAATCCGAAATTTGGAAATCCGTAGAAGAACCAAGGTTACCGACGTAGCTTTCAGAATTAGCAGGTTGAAGTGGCAGTGGGCCGGCCATATAGCTCGCAGAACCGACAACCGTTGGGGAACAAAGGTTCTCGAGTGGCGACCACGAACCGGACGACGCAGTGTTGGAAGGCCCCCCACCCGATGGACCGACGACATTGTTAAGGTTGCGGGAAGTCGGTGGATGGAAAAGGCTCAAGACCGTTCGTCATGGAACTCTTTGGGGGAGGCCTATGTTCAGCAGTGGACTTCATCAGGCTGATGATGATGATGATGATACCTATTTACCAAGATCTCATAATCATGATCTCTAGTTCATAATGACGACCTCGGTGGCGTATAACTATGATACCTATTTACCAAGATCTCATAATCATGATTTATAGTTCATTATGACGACCTCGGTGGCGTATAACTATGATACCTATTTACCAAGATCTCATAATCATGATTTATAGTTCATTATGACGACCTCGGTGGCGTATAACTATGATACCTATTTACCAAGATCTCATAATCATGATCTCTAGTTCATTATGACGACCTCGGTGGCGTATAACTATGATACCTATTTACCACAATCTCATAATCATGATCTCTAGTTCATAATGACGACCTCGGTGGCGTATAACTATGATACCTATTTACCAAGATCTCATAATCATGATCTCTAGTTCATAATGACGACCTCGGTGGCGTATAACTATGATACCTATTTACCAAGATCTCATAATCATGATCTCTAGTTCATAATGACGACCTCGGTGGCGTATAACTATGATACCTATTTACCACAATCTCATAATCATGATCTCTAGTTCATAATGACGACCTCGGTGGCGTGTAACTATGATACCTATTTACCAAGATCTCATAATCATGATCTCTAGTTCATAATGACGACCTCGGTGGCGTATAACTATGATACCTATTTACCAAGATCTCATAATCATGATCTCTAGTTCATTATGACGACCTCGGTGGTGTATTACTATGATACCGAAGTATTTACCAAGATCTCATAAACATGATCTTTAGTTCATAATGACGACCTCGGTGGCGTATAACTATGATACCTATTTACCAAGATCTCATAATCATGATCTCTAGTTCATAATGACGACCTCGGTGGCGTAGCGAGCGAGTGCCGGCATGAGACGCAAGGGGTGCGGGTGCTATTCCCGCTGCGAGACATAATATGTTCGCATGATCTGAATTAAACTGTTAGGTATAGGTCTGGATGTTTTGGTACCATGGCACTCGTAGTTTCTGATACCCACGACACAGGGAACCCTAATATGGGGTCAGGACTATGTGGCTATTGGGTGTTATTTATTTATTTATTATTAATATTATCGTATCTCCGTAAATCCGGAGGAAATGCGTAGAAGAACCAAGGTCACCGTAGTTCTCAGAATTAGCAAATTGAAGTGGCAGTAGGCAGGCCATACAGCTCGCAGAACCTTCAACCGTTGAGGTATAGACCTTCTTGAATGGCGACTACTTACCGGGTGACGCAGTATTGGAAGGCCCCCCACTTGATGGACCGACGACATTGTTAAAGTAGCGGAAGTGGGTGGTTGAAAGTCTCAAGACCGTCCGTTAAGGAACTCTGGGGGACGCCTATTTCCAACAGTGGACTTCCACAGGGTGATGATGATGATGATGATGACTTTCGTAACCTTCGTACCGGTAACTACTAGCAATCAGCTGTTTGTGTAAATGTGGCTCACAAAAGAAATTTCATGTTCTTCGTAAAATACGGCGAAGCAAAGTTAGGCGGGGCTTTTTCAGTTCTTCATTATGTTGGGGATTCTAGTAGATTAGCTATTACGAGAGCGCTTTTTGCATAGGTACCTATAGGTAGATGATATTTCGTTTGAGTCGTGCTTTTATTTTCTACTAGACAAGGTGTCCCAGTAGGTAAAGTATGTTATTTCATCATTATCATCAGCCTGTGGAAATCTACATACCTAATAAAAATAAATCTATCTGTTGGACATAGGCCTCCCCTAATGAGTTCCATGACGAACAGTCATTAGCCTTTTCCATCAACCAACTTCCCGCAACTTTCACAATGTCGTCGGTCTATCGGCATTCCAGCATAGCGTCGGTTCGTGGTCACTATTCCAGAACCTTTACTACCCAACGGTTGTCGGTTCTGCGAGCTATATGGCCTGTGCACTGCCACTTCAACTTGATAACTCTGAAAGCAATGTCGGTAACCTTGGTTCTTCTACGGATTTCCTGATACCGTATAGCTATTATGTTAGGTAAAAAAGGTAATAAATTGAGGACAAACGAAAAAAACTGTTCCAGAAATAAACGTTTTTGTAGGACTTGGGGACCATACATGACGTCTTAGCGTAAAATTTCGAAGCCGTGTTGGCCTGGAAGTTCCGACTTTCGATTCGAAGGTGTTTTTTCTGTTCAAAAAAAATTAAGTGCTCATTAACAAAAAATTAACGGTGTAGGAAAGCATCCTGAGGAAACCCGCGGCTTAATCAGCTCCACACGTAATGACATCCCTGTGGACAAGGCTGAGATGATTATTGTATAATAATTATATAATCTTATAATTAATTAGTGTAACTGTTTTTCGTTTAATCGTGCTTATTAATTTAAAATAAATAAATGATGGTATAGGGGCTGGACAAGCCCACTCCATGTAAATAATGTGCCAGGTACTTGTGTCAGGTACTACAGTGCCCTGTAGGTGAGTTAAAAGTTCCATCTGACGCTGTATTTTTATTTTGCGACCTATGCATCGAAATCCGAGGTACCTCTCATTAAGCCAACACAGCTTATTCTTAAAGCTATTTTAATTAAAAGATGTCAATGCAATATTTTTAGCCTTACTAAAACCAATAAGTCTTACCGAAAGATAATAACTTCGTTCGTGAGATCAGTTTGTCCATCAAATTGCGCGTTGGTATAGCCTTAATCCTCCAGAGATACCCTAAAAATAATTAAGAAGCTTTTTAAGTTCAGTTGAGTTAGTGATTAGTAATTTCTTTTTAACCGCTTGGTTCTGTCAGCTAATTGTTTAAGGGTCTAGCTAAATATTATTGTACGCTTCAGCGCCGCGCGGCAGTCATCCCAAAAATACATATTTAAGGATTTCTTATTTAATAATTACATTATATTCTATACAAAAATACGCTTAGTATAGCGCGATGCTGAAGCGTCCTTGAAGGTAGTAAGAAGTTTGAGGGTTAGGCCCTAATCCCAGCTAATCCTTCTTGCAATGTTGTTAGCTTGTTAGTAGATTTTTCTGAATACTCCGTTATACTTGTATGCTTATTTATGTATATAATAATTCGCATTTCTCTTTAAATATATTAGTAGGTAAGTATTTATTATCTTTATTCTATTTGTTTTCGTTTTTATGTACTCAACAATTCCCTCTCCTGTGCGCTAAATCTTCTGTCCACAAAATACAAAGGTTATCTGGAAGATAATGCTTTTTAGCATTACGTTCGCCTTTGTACTGCTTATAGTTGCAATACAGAATTTTCTATCTATTTATTTTTATACCTAAAACAAATCTGAAATGTTTTTTGTTTAGTTCGTATAAAATATACCTATTTATTTATTAAAAAAAAAAAAAACTGGTTTTGTTCAAAGGTGAACCTCAGACCACTCCTTTTCTTTATTTTTATGTTTTATTTTATAAAAAAGGAGTTAGTTATATTTCAGGCCTTCAAGTTTTCATACTTAGGTACTATGATAAATGTGTGAAAGAGCTTATCAATATGCAAACCACATAGCTGAACCCGTTTATAAAACATCATACGAACCCATCCCAACGACCAGAAGCAAAAATATAATTCCAACTAGCTTTATTTCCCATCTCTTCTTTTGTTTACACACTTTTCCCTTTTTACCGCTCTTAAAGTTTCCATCTTCGTGCAGGTATTCCCAGATGTTTTCGCGCAGCGGATATGAGGATTGTATTTCGCACTTCGGCACCAGTTTTCTGCGAAAAAGTTTTCCTGGAAGAGAAAAACTGGTTGTATAGAACTGAAACTCCGCATGAGTAGGCAGAGTAGGCGTGCGCAGCGATGCAATGCAATCGTAATTTTCAATGCAACATCTGCATGTCACATCATAAGTGTTATGTGAAGACGTGACATCTTATCTTACCTCACGTGAAGACGTCGCATTTGTCGCTTACCTACCTTTGCCGTCATTTACGTCACGCTCGTCGTCACTTGGTTCACTTCTATACGCTACGCTAAGATTATTTTTTATAGAACAGGGTAAATGGACGGCTACCTGAGTAGTGTAATTTGCTAGCGTGTAACGAGATTGCACTAATTAATGATGTAAAGCCGGGGGTTGTATGGTAATGTTGGTTATTCGGACAGGCTAACGGTTTTAGCTTTTACGGAATTACAAGGAAAAGTTTTTTATAGGCCATCAGCACCTAGAGAGGATTCCGCACCACGCGATTCGCACTACTTACAAGCTACCTATAGCCAAAATCTTCGAACCGAACCGGGCGAAGCAGTGTTGGTAGCATCCCCCCCCCCCCCCCCTGATGGACCGATTACTTTGTTTAAGTTGCGGGAAGTCGATGCAAGGAAAAGGCTAAAGACCGTTCTTCATGGAACTCTGAGAGAGGCCCATGTTCAGCAGTGGACTTCTTCAGGCTGATGATGATGATGACGGTAATGTTTGCCAAGCTTATTATTTTTTATAAAATACATTTAATGTTTTGGTACGTTTAGGTGCGTCCACATTTGTGTCATTTCAAAGCGCCGTGGCTCCGTGACCGTAACAGTAAGGCGTGACAAAAACATAGTGTGGACGGATTTTGACACGCGAACATGTCACACGAGCTATTGCCAAGCAGCGATCCACTCAGAGGCCACCAACGAAAGCAAGAACATTTGACTAGCCGTGACTGGTCCACACTTAGCGTAGCAAGTACCGTAACATGTTACGGAGCTACGGCGCGTTGAAATGTCACAAATATGGACCCACCTTTAGTTATCTACTCAAATCCATTGCTGCGCACAGACACGTTCATACAAATGCTTACGAACAAAAATTGGCGTTAAAAATGGCCAAGACAAAATATCATGTTATATGAGTTTAATAATTTTGGAAAAATAAAGACGATCATGTACGAGAGCTCGCACCTGAGGCTTCCGTACCATTACATTTTTATAAGGCATTATAAGCTCACGGACCGTAAAAGTTGCAACAAATTTCAAAATTCTAATTTCCTTTAGCCGTTTCTGAGAAAAAGGGTCTTGACTGACAGACAGACGGACAGACAGACAGACAGACGGACAACAAAGCGATCTTAAGGTTCCGTTTTTTCCAAATGAGGTACGAAACCCTAAAAATACAAGCCCCAGCACTTTTTCCTTTAGCATTTATGTATTAGTATAACATGCCGTGCTCATAATAGAATGCTAAAAGTTCCCACTTTCCTGCTGTTTTCATGAAACAACAGAAAATGCTGACACAAGCATAGCAGAGGTATTTACCTACTCATAATTCAGTGGTGAAGGTGGCTAGGTAATTATTTTGCATGAAAATAGGAATGACCCAAATTACCCAGAAAAAGTTGTGTTTCAGAACAAACAAAGCACTGAAACCACAACATGTTTTGATAAATGATGATTGCTGTTGTTGATACTAGAGTACTAGGTGATAATGACATCTGTTACTGTACAATTTTTGCTCTATATTCATACAGAAATCGAACGATGGTTTTTCTAGGCGCCCTTTTAGTTTCACCAATCACCGGGGACTAGTAAGCAACTCACGAACATTACAGACTCAGTGAGCGCCTGACCGACTAAACTCCACCAACTTAAAACAAAAATCGACCTAAAAATACCGAAAACGGGCATTAGAAATGAGGCTGATCCCAATTAGTCGGTTAATAGAGTTCGTTTGATATTTGTGCAGCGGTCGAGAGCTATTATTCACGGCATGGCAGGTGGTAGCACGCTCCAATTGCATTATGCAAGCTGTTCGGACGCGCCAAATCTGTTTTTGGGTCGGTCAGCCAGATTATAATGTTATTTCGTTTCCGCATGTGTTCTATGACAAAGAAGCTTTCATAGGCAAGATCAAAAGTACCAAAATAAAAAGCAAGTGATTTAAAAAGAAATAAGAGATTTTTAACCAAAATTTTCTTTTTATTTGGCATTATTGTTCATTTTTGCGTGCATAATAAATAATGATTCATAATATATGTAAACTGTCCTGAAAAGGGCTTATTCTATATCCATTTGGTAGTGAAGTTTGTTCCGTGACTTTGGAAATTTGACATTTCATTGAAAAAACACTAGCAAAAATCTGCTGTTTTGGGGTCAAATCAGTTCAAACTCAATTATTTAGCTGTTTTAGATAGCAATGTTGAAGTCGAACTTTGCGTTCTTTTAATAATTAGTTAGTTATAAAAATGTTACGCAAGACCAAAACAGCTAATTTTTAAATTTTATTATTATTATTTCTGTTTGGTGTTAGAATACGTCCCTTTCAAGATATCATACTAGTACCGGATAATCTGGCATTTTCCACAACGTGTTCACGTATTTTGTGGAAAATGCCAGATTTTACCCTTTGAGCTTTTATAATCGCAATGCTAGCCAGGAAGTTTTGAAACGAATCGCGTTCGACTCATTAGGTTAGCAGTCTAGTTAAACCAGTTAATCTAAACTGCCTTCTGAGTTAGTGGCCTAGTTGAGCGTTACCTCGTGAACTATAAATATATGGTTGTGTTTAAGCCTGAAACCGTGATTATACGATGTGCGATATATCATCTAAAATGTTTTTCAAAATGATTCTTATCACTACTGGATAAAGTCAATTTAGTAAATCTTTATAGTTTCTACAGCCTGTGGATCAGTAGGTTCATGTGAATTCCATACAGATCGGATTGAGACGGTTTGAAAGCTATGTTCAATAAAAATACCTACAAATGTACAATCTTAGGTATATACAACGCCGATTCGCCCAAGTTGAGAGATCAATTTCGCTCGCTCGATCAATATTTTATTGGTTTTCAGCTTGTTATTTCGAGATCCAAGGTGGCTGTGATCCTGCTATATGTATGTCTTTCGTCGTGTCATAGGTTCTTTCTTGGTCAGCCTGAGAAATGGTTACAATGAAAAGAGCCTAGTGAACGAGGGTGAAAGCCTGTTGTGGTGAAATAATTCAGTGCAACACGGAGGTTCTTTTAATACACTGAAGTTATTATGCACTAAAATGTATGCAAATTGTAGTAGGTATTTGTGCTAATTATCCCATAAACAAAGTAAAGCGATGCAATTGTAGGTACATAGTGGACTCGTAAACAACATTATAACAGTTGTGCGTTGCATGTCCATAGGTAATTTACGCGAGTTTTATATTTTGCAAGAATGTTTTTCTGATGCATGCATTTAGCAGGTTTATAAAATTGTTGTCACTATTAGCAAAGATAATGTATGTAGTGCTTTTGCTATTAGGTAATATCATAGACAAAAATATTAAACCGACCCGTAGGTAATTATAGAAGGTACCTATATAATTATGATCTTTTGATAATGCCCAGCCCATATGCAATCGGTTTTATTTAGGCACTTTGTGCGACTCTCCTTTTGTGCACAGTCTTCCGTCCTATCCTAGGTATTTCCTATTATAAATGCGAAAGTATGATGATGCGGTGTTGAAAATCCCCCCGACGAACCGAGGACATTGTGAAGGTTGCGGGAAGTCGGTGGATTGAGAAGGCTCAAGCCGTTCGTCGTGGCACTCTTTGGGGGAGGCCTATGTTGAGCAGTGGACTTCATCAGGCTAATGATGATGATGATGATACAAGAGTCATCTCACTATGCCGATACCCTTATACCTCCGTTGATTAGTTGCTAAGCGCCCAAATTCAGTGGAACTGCTCATGTATTCTTAGTTAGTTGTATAATTAATGTAAACGTAAAGAGGTCAGTCAGGCAGAAGGTGCTGACCATGCGCGCGCTTAGAAATCGCTCGTTATGCAAATTCTTGTGTACCTACCTAATGTGTACCGTCCTTCAATATAATTACCCAATCTTGTAAATTTGTAATAATAAAATCGTACTTTTACCTACTCAAGACTCAAGACGTTATTAAGCCTAACAACTGTTTTAGAATCTTTGTCTGTTAAACCGTAATGGCCGTAATTTAACCGTGGTGGCCCCGGCTGAAGAAGAGGCATCTCAATATCTACTTATACGCGGATGTCGTAAGAGGCGACTAAGGGAAAAAAGCTAGGGGATGGGCAGCAGCGTCCCTCATTTTAACAACGATAGCTCTAACTGCGCTCGCCAACCCGCATGCCCAGCGTGGTGAGTATGGGCAAATCCCCCCACATGATAAGGAATTTGCTCTGTCTGTGGGGCTGAAATGATGAATGTAAATTCATCTACCATTGTTAATTCAAGGTTTTTTTAAGAGTTTCTTGACCCTTTTATACAGCTTGTATGAATTAATTATTCATGTAGTAGAATAGAGAAATATTTATTTTGCGTCACGAATTAAACAAATGTTGGAACAAATAAAATATATAGTTGTGAATGCGAGTCTATTGCTCGCTTGCTTATCGTATGACTGATTCTTTCTTGGTCACCAGTATTAGGTCATTGACCAGGTTGAGGTATGGTGGCCCTGAAAGGTCGGTGAAAGAAACAGTGTAATGTAATGTGCCTTGCCTTGCCCTTTCGTGCATATGTCTCACGTCTTCGAATTTTTAGGTTCTAGGACATGTCGATGTTTTTGTTCACCATTTGAGAGCACTAGTTAGTACGTATAGCGCGCATATATTTTCCGAATGAACTCTAGTTTTAAATTGCCTTAAATTCATGCATAATTTATCCAACTAAAATAGTCTTAGATATATTTTATTCGGCCCATTTTCGGCCTTCAGCGCTTACCCTAGTAGACAAATCGTCCATGCGTAAATAGCGTGATGCGACACTAATTGCTAAAGTATACGGATGACCCAATGGGCAACTGTCGAACTGATGATTCGGAACAAGAAGACTTTTCCTATAGGTTAACTCATCCTATGTGAAAAGAGCTATAACAAATCGCATGTTCACATATCTATAGCGTTTTCCGTTTACGATAACCAATCGCATAATCACATGTCTATGTGCACAATTTCTATAAGTAAATATTTGCCAGTCAACTAAGTCAGTAGGTATTTGAAGTTCTTATTAGTAGTGTACTAGGTAGGTACCTACATGATTATATTCATTTCACCATAGATAAGCTGAATCAATTTTGAGACCCTAGCGTTTCGTTTTTAATAATAAAATTGAGCTAGGTTCTACATTGTTGCAAACAAGTCAAGCAAGTCTTAGGTTTTCTATTATTGTGAATCCATCTGTAGTTCATATAATAGATTAAATTTCACTAAGCATGAAAATTAAATAATTTATCGCTTTTGCTTCGAGTAAGTTAGTAGGTACTACCCTACCTACCTACTTACTCTGGACTTTGATAAAGAGGTATCGTAGGTACAAAACAATGACATTCTAGAAGGTCTTTAGCAAAAAAGAATTCGATTTTAATCTATGTATGTACACTTAATATATGGTAGCGTGATGGTAACTAACTCACCTGAGGAACACCATGGCGGGATAATATTCGTACCCGATTTATTGCTATTGAAGCTTTCCCATGTTTTTCTATGTGCTTTTCTCATTGTTATTTGGATCGACATTAACTATCAAAATACATTAGTTATTACCACCACACTTAATAGATTGGTAATGCGATCACAAGAAATTATTATTTTTTTCTTAAAAATATTCCCGCCATATTATTGTTTTGTTTGTGGCAATGCATCACCGTACGCATTCTACCAAGTAGAGTCGTAAGTGTTTTTTTTTTTTTTGGGTGAGAACAATTTATTCAGAATATTAAGTATATCAAATTAAGAAATAATCCTAAAAATACTAAACTAATCTAAATAACTATTTAACTAGTTTTTTTTTTGAAATTTTCTTCTTCATGTCCGGCGTAGGAAGTCCACGGCTGAATATGGACTCCTCCACAGATTCTAAAGCATATTTCTATGATATATGGGGTTATGCCCAATACTCACCAGAAAACTTACCATCCAAAAGAGAAAAATTGTAAGTAGGCGAGTAGGTAGGTTGGTTATCGAAACACTTTTTAAACATTACTTTTAAAGTTCAAGCTGATGGTAAAAGTCAAGAATACTGACTTTCATTTGAAGGGTTTTGTTCTCGAAATTAAATGACCTGACCCTGGTACCGTTGTTCTAAATTACACAGAGATAATTATTTGATCTTGCTTATTATAACTTGAAATTTAAATTTCATGGGCGAGGTATTAAATGAAATGGAACATTTCAAGTGGAACAGTTCGTGAACTATGTTCGTGGCATTCGCTGTACTTTTCGCGGCGTTGAAGACTAGTGCTCAAGAACAGTCACTGAGCACAGTGTCTCCGCCGCATCCACCCCCATTTCTGGATTTATTCACTAGTGCATCGAATTACTTCTCAGAGCCTATCCGAAAGTCATACGCGGATTCTGAACATTACGTGTCATGCCCAAAGCCGGATTCTCTGACATCCTTCGCTAATGTTCTAGGCAGTGCCGCCAAGATCATGATGTCCGCAACCGTCATTTTGGTCCTGAAAGTGTTGGTGGGGAAACTTCTATTCATGCCCGTCATATTCGTGCTGCTCGTAAAATTGGGATTGAAAGCGTTCCTCATATGGCCAATGATAACAAAGATGATAAAGTATTTCAAGAAGAAAAAGAAGAAAGGTCATAAATCGAGGATTATCATGGATTGTTCGTCGAGGATATCGTGCGTCATACAAAGGGCGACAAACGGCGGGTGGACCAGCCACTTGGGGGCGGCCGCTACTTTCTCACTAATCGACGATATCGAAGAGGACAATTTGTTCGCTAAAAGTATGTTGACGATTTTAGCTGGAGATAAAGTTGCAGAGTGCATGTCGCTCGAGTGTAGTTCCGGAATCGATATTAGCTGACGGAATGTTTACCAACATACGAATATGTAGGACAATGCGGTTTAGAATCGCGACCCAGATATTTTAAGCCAAACTACTAAAAATGCTAGCTTGCATTGTGATTCGATAACTTTTTATAAATCACATGAGTGGATTACTTTAGTTTGTACACAGTCGCCATGGATCTAACTCACGTCTTTTTCGCGGTCCTGCTGAATTCATTTTCAGTTCAGTTGACGTTTTGTGGGACAGGAGAGCCCATGTTTCTCACGCCTTCGAATTTCGAGATGCGTTCGATGGGTGCTCAGCCTTTCATTCAAGCGCAGTTCCATCCGGCCAGCGGTACCATACAGCAAGGCATCATGTTGCCACAAGAACATCTGATGCCGCAGGAACGTATCCCAGAGGAACTTTACTATCAGGAGCGCATGATGCCTCAGGGGAGTATGGTGCATCAAGAGCGTGTGTTACCCCCGGAGCATATGATGCCTCAAGGAAACGCCATGCCTCAAGAATTTCAGGGGAATATCGTAGCTCAGGAGCGTATGGTGCCTCAAGAAAACATGCAGAAGATAGTTCACACGAACCTACCCCATTCACAAACACAACTAAAACAAGAGGAGAAAAACACAAACGACCTCACAGAAGCACAAAATAACGTACGCCGCTCGGAAGAGGACCGTGCCGTGAAAGGCGGGTACGAATACCCGCATCCACAGACGTACCCCCAGTCGCCTTCGTATGGGTACTCGACATCGAGTTATAATACTCCTGCACCACCAGCCCAATATGTTCCTCCAGCCGTGCATTCGGACCCAGCAACCAAGTTCCTTCTAAAACCTGACCTCACGGATCTCATCAAACCAGTGACAGGCAAAATGGCAGGCAAACTAAGCGGCTTGGCAGGACTAGCGCTGTCTCTACTCGGATCAGGAAAAGGCCTGGAGCTGACTGGAATAAAAGATCTACTGATTGATGGGATACTGAAGCCGCTTCTCGTTGCGAAAGGAGGTATTAAAGCATTGATAAGCAAGCTTGCTATTCCTGTAGTAGCATTGATCCTGATCAATGTTGAGGTACTAATCACTGTGTGGTGGCTCTGGGAGGATTGTCCAGCTGTGGCGCATGAAGTCGAGTATACCAAGCCTACATATCCAGCGGCAGGAGCGACCCCTAGTTATAACTATAGATAGGATAGATTAGTACAAAACCCAGTGGTGTTTAGGTATTTTTTTACATAGGATTTTGAGACTGAGCAAAGTGGCATTGTGTAAAAAGATGAATGTTAATAAATTATGTTTCAGTATAAAATGGTATTTTATTCGGCCTATAGCCCATATTCCGCTACCTATCATTTTATTTAACAAGCGGATTTAGTTAGGGAATCTAGATCTATTCAAATAGCCCATTGCAAACCATCCCAACATCATCATAATAAAAGGATTGCCAGAATATTTGGTAAATATATAAATCTCTTTTCGTAAATCATCCAGGTAGAAACACAACATGTCCTACGGCTGAAATGACGATGATGTTACATATTTGTGCAGGCGACTGTACTTACTCACTACTTCTATACCTTACCTACTACTCTACCAGGCTCAACATTGCGCAACTTTTGTTTTCTGTACTACATATCTATGTTAATGTACTAAGTAATAAATAATAATCTACCTATATCAATCTCTAACTACGTAATAAAATAGTTAGTAGTTACGATAACAAAGTCATGCCGGTCATAAAGAGCAAAACTAATGAGATTATTCGCTCAATTTCTTTACGTACTATGTCAGCTGGCAGGTGTCTGCATTCGTTATGTGAAACCACCCTATTAGGGTTAATTGGGTAAGCCAAGGACTGCCAGACATCGAGCGACGGAAAACCGAAGAATATGGGACGTCACGACCTTATATTAAGAGGTATCCTATACCTAAGTACAAATAAGGGTGCCCGGTTTTATTCTCTTATCTCACTAAAGTCAGTTTTCAACTTAGAGTATGGTAAACAAAGTCCTTAGGATTAATTTATAGCCAAGATTTTTATGTGTTTATTTTCCCACAATTTCTGTCAAAGTTATTTAAAAAGAAATTTTATAACACTTGTTTTACTATTCAATACATTTTCCATTTCTTTTATCTCTAGCCCTAAAATTAAAAGTGGAAGATGTGTCGTGATCAAATTTTCATTCTGGTTCTTTGGCGAGTCACACGTCTCGCGGCGCCGAAAAACGCCCTATGTGTAGCGCGACGCAAAGCAGCGGAAGCCAGTGTTCCTGTGATAATGCGCTTTACCTTTAGTTGAAAGAGTCACCTGAGCTTTTCTAACTTCTTTAAAAGCCTCTATACACCTTTCAAATCGGAGGCATATCGGAACCACTTTTCGTCAAACTAAAGCTTCCTTTATATAATCCCTAAACAGTAATAGCCCTAGGGGATACCGCTTAGTATTACCTAGACAATAATATAGTTAGATCGTAAACAGAGTATAATATGGTCCGGGAGCGTATACCCGAGCAAGACGAAAGTTCGTTTAATCCAGCCAATTAGAAATTGATATTTTTGTGCGTGGCAATGATAAATTTTAAAATTTAATAAATAATAACGTGCTCAATTATATAGCCAAATCCTTAACCAGCATGAAGTTTTAATTGCAAATAGAAACAAAAACGGTACTTACAGGTGAAAGGTACCTAATATTTTCCACTTTCCTAAAACTATCGCTTGTGGAGCCTATAATACTGCAACGTACCATGTTACCAGTTGAATTCTACACCAGGCACACAAAAATATTAGTTAGTAAATTAGTAATTAGGTACTGCACCTTTGCACACACAGATAGTGATGGAAGATAACAGTTCTTTCTCCTTTACTCATACGTCGTTTCATATATTTCTATCCTTTTATTTCTTGGTATTATTATTTAACGTGACGTCTATGTTATTTTCGGTCTACGAGTTTGATAGAATTTATATTATCTTTGACATTTCCTACCCTTATCTCTAAATTAATTTTTTACCTAAAACATCGATTATTTCGTGCATTGTCGTTGGGCCACATAAACAACGAGGATATTTAAATGCTTTCAAGTTTCTCGAATGTTCTTTTATAAAGCTGAACATAATTTTTGTGGGTAAGTAATTGCTTGATAAAATTACAATAAGGCGGATTAGGTATAAAATAGCCATCCCGAAAGGGGAAAAACTTAAAAAAAGAAACAACCATTTATTTTTAACCGACTTCAAAAAGGAGGAGGTTCTCAAGTCGGCTGTTTTCTTTTTTTTGCGTGTATGTTACTTGATATCTCCGCCAATACTAAACCGATTTTGATTCTTTCGCTGATGTAGAGTATGATCCCGGGGTGGTCCCATATAAATTTAATTCCTGAGGGATTGCTACTTGTCCCGTAAAAAAACGTCATCATCTCTTGAAATCACGTATTAATAACTATTCTTCGAGGTGCTGATACGTAATAGCTTATCAGTGCATTAAAAATTACTTAGGAACTTAGCACAGATTACGTAATATTTCTCTATGGGTTTAAATCATGTTAAAATCACTGGGTGTTCTCGTGTCACCTCGTTATACGAAGCGCCTACGTTCATTAACTTTATCAAATTGTCTGGACTTCTGACCGAGGTGTTCGTTAGCCGTGGTAGCTGGACACTGAATTATTGTTTTGTTTTAAAGTGGCAACGGGTGCTGCTTTTGAATCCACCAAAAATTTGGTGTAAAGAGCGTTTTTTTTAAGAATTTCATTTTATTTGACTACTAACTTTTCGAAAAGGGAACTTGCAAAGTGATGTTGTATTCTCAATTTATTTTAATAAACTAGTGTCCAACTGAATAATAATATTGTGTAACTATAGTGGTGTTTTACATAATATTCTTTGAGTAAAGTGCACAGGAGAAGTGAAATAAAATGACTGCGTGTATCATAACTTTTCGGGTTGGCGCCAAAAGTCCCTCGAAGTTTTAGTAAAATAGCCATCATCATATTTTAAAATTGAACTTGACTTGTCCCTGCTTATAAAATAAATGACGAAAGAAAGTTAAAAAAGAACATCAAAAAAATTGGTACATGTTTGACTTGGCGGTAAGGCCTAGGATGCCATAGTCAGACCGAAAGGGAAAAACATTATAAAAAAATTATAAAATTTGAAAAACGAAGCAACTTCCTTTTTTGGGGTGGATTTACTTTACTTACGCCTCCCCGTAAAAACTCTTTGGTTGTACATAAAATATAGGCCAAGGTACAAGCGCAGGTACCTACCAGTTAAGCGTGGAGCGAAAGCATTAACAAATTGCGATTAATACGCACGAATTATGCCGAACGGTTGTTAGCTGGTTGCTCTATGGGAACGTTTGCTTCTAAAATCAAATTGTGGATGCGTTCATTCGGATTTATTCATTTTGACGGTTCCGCACCTCTTTATGGAAAAAGGGAACCCTTTGATGCTCGTCTGAAGTCGTCTGTGTGGGTGTCTGTGTAGGTATAGACACCGTGGTAGGCAAATTTAATACTAATGAAGAAGAAAAATTCGAAAATCATTAATTCCGAATACCATGTGAAGAGTAACCTATACCGTATTACGATAAATACCATACAGTGAACTACGAGAGCGTGAGCTTCCGCAAAATAAAAGTTTGTCATTTAGATTTTCTGACCCCGTGTACCTAATGGTACGGAAACTTTAAGGCGCGACTCCCACTCGCACTTGACCATCTTTATTTTATTTGATTTGTGGAATAACGATTTTACTCGCGTGATGGCCAATTTATCGAACAAATCGTTCTATTCTAGGTACCTACTTAGTAGTAAAATAAAACTTTGTATTGGCTGGTATCTTTAGGTACCTACATACCTAACATAATAATATGTACATAGCCGTTTGTTTCTGCGGAAAGTAGGTCAGACTAATTCTACCCACCTAGCGAGGCACATTTTTCCACAGAGACACAGAAATATCATAAAGTTTAATTTCTTGACTAATTTCATCGGTAGGTAGGTCTTTCGCTAAACTTTTCTCATTCAAATGTTGTCTAAGTAAATACTTAAACAACTCTAGAAGAAACTTTACTTAAACTTAAATAATCCTTAAAATGTAGTCTAGCTCTAGATATGCCCAGGTACGGGACAAGCTATGAATTGCAATCATCGACGCCATATTGAAGTCAGTACATGGTGATTCTTCGGAAACTCAGTATTTGTCTGACTTTCGTGGCACATTTTTTTTTGTTGAAATTACACATAATGACGAAATATTCTATATGTAGATTTGATTACTAATTTATTGGTAGTGGAGGGAACTTTATTGGCCTAACGGTTACGAAGTTATTCAATTTTAAAATTATGGTGTCCATGGAGATCAACATTCATACCACCGAAATCAAATATACAAAATTATTGAACTTTAATGTGTTGAAATGTACGTTTTGTTTGAACTAGCCTATTACAATCATTCTAAGAAGGAATTTCGGGTAGGTTTATAATAAAAAAGGTAGTAAGCAGATAAAAATATATTGATTTTCTTAAAACTAAGGAACAAAATTAAATATTGTTATTAAATATATAAACTAAGAGAGTATTACAAAAAATCTAACATCAATTATCACGTTTTTTCAATCACATGATCACATGAGATCAATCTTATAAATAATCAGTCACGTTTCTAGATACGGTGGAGTTATACCTAAATTAATAGTAAAATAGGCTTATCTAATCCCTCCCATATTCATTGGTTATAAGCTATATGTATTTACTTCGAGCATTGCAATTTGAGCAAACCTGGCTGAAGTTATTTTGATTGAGATAAAACAAATTATTAACAAAAATCACAATAACAATATTATCTATGTATGTTAATAAGCCCGCAAATTTGATTTTCGTGGGTTTCACTGACCTTTCGTGTACTTTTTGACCACGAAAAACATGGAAATCAAAACCACGAAAATCAGAAAAAAGTTGAAAATCCTAAATAATTTCTTAATTTGCTGGTTTATGTTACATTGATGTCTGCAGTAGAAATTAGGAACACAAAAAGCATATATTATTAAAACAATAGGATTAGTATGAACGAATTTATAGTCTACATGGTAATCAGAACTTGCGGTATACCAAGCCACGGAAAGTGATTACTTACCGTAATTTCGAAGCGACGCGGAGACATGGACACGTGCTGTTCTCACCACTGATGGATCGCGACTGACAGTTTGTCTCTGTCTAACAACTATTCACGTAGTTACTAAAGTACAGTTTTTATGAATGAATTAGTGCGCGCCATGGCTATCAGAGCTAAACGTCGGACGCGAAGTTATCTAGTTGTATCTTATAAACTAAAGCTAATTTTTGCGTAGTAATAGTGTCTGTTAAGCCAGTAACTATCTGGTTTATTGTGAACCTGTGTGAAATAGTGCTATTATTTATAGGAAATGAGATAAAAAATTATTAACACTAGAACATGAGGCCCGGACGCACCACAAAAATCAGTATTTCCAAGGTTTTTATTTATTTTTACTTATTTAGAACAGGAAAATTAAAAAACTAAAATAGGCCCCCCCTATTACTTTTGGCTAATCTACTATCTGAAAAAGAATCATAGGGCTACGGATACTTTTTATGTGTTTTTTCGAGTCGGACACGTATTTTTGAGCCCTCTGAGAATTACCCACATAGTCCAGACCCTACGCTAAGATCACCAGTGTCGGTCGTGGGTATCAGAAACTACGAGTACCTAGTTGAAACGGCGAGCGTCATTTTTTTTGTGGCAAACCATCGTTGGTGGTAGGTACCTATGAACGTTTGCAATACTAGAGGCAGCACGCACGCTTTGCCGACCAAAACCTTTAAGAGTTCTGGCAACCTTTTACACCGCAGGAACACAACACTCTTAGAAAAAAATAATGCGATAGTAATAACAAATACAGGCCAGACACAGACAGGCCTCATAGCTCAGTTGGTAGTAACTCTGCCTTCTGCGCTAGAGGTCGTGGGTTCGATTCCCGCACTGAACAAACATTTGTGTGATGAATACAGATGTTTGTTCTGTGTCTGGGTGTTAAATATATATATATTATGTATATCAGTCTCTGGTACCCATAGTACAGGCTATGCCTAGTTTGGGATCAGCTGACCGTGTGATAGGTCCGGAATATTTATTTATTTATTTATTATTATTTATAATAATTTATTAATTTCAAAATAGTAGGGTTAAGGAACCCTACTGAATACATTTGAGTTTGACTTTTAGGAGCTTGCAATATCGTTGAGCTATATCATACGACCTCCAATGTCAAACTCAAAATTAATTTAATCAGTAGACTAACCTACGGATCATTTTGAAATACAATTTGAACATAGTGTCCAGTTCATCAATATTAATGGTGGTTACGACGCGACGGCTTTCTTAAATTCCAATTAATTATTCGATCAAAATTAATAAAACCCCAACCACTTATTGCGGTGGAGCCTCAATATCCATTTAGTTAGAAGGAAGGGAATTCATCATTGATAGACAAGCAATAGCGTCCTATTCCGATGGGACCCTTCATAGACGACCGGAGTCAATACGCGCGTTGTGAGTTGTTCTCAAAACTATCACTTTGAAATAATTCCAGAAACGTAAAACTTAGATATTTCGGGGATGGAGATATTTTTTTTATACAAAAGACTCGAAAGAACTTTAGGTCACAATCTCAACATTATGCGTAGCAGTGGGAATGACTTGGTGTAAGGTAAGGCCTTACTACACTATTCTAGATGATTAATACGGTGTCAAGAGGTTTTTTAGTTACTTACAGTACAGCTGCTTTAGTGCCTAGGACTATAGTCGGCTTGTCCAGCACCTATATCATCCTTTCAGCCTAGTTAGCCTTATCCACAGGAAAGACAGACAAAGCCGCGGGTTTCATCACGATGTTTTCCTTTACCGTTCGGAGCACATACATTTTTCAAATAGATAAATCCTTGACCAAGATTTGAAGCTGCGACCTACGGATTAAAAGTCGAGGTACCTCCCACTAGGCCAACACGGCTCTAGTAGTCTGACTTGGTGTAGAGTTTGGGAATGTCTAGAAATATAATTTTGAAAATGGGGTTTTACTCACGTATGAATAATTTCGATGAGAGAGCATGGACAATGTTTCGATTCTTACAAAGAATTAAAAAAAAAAACTTAAAAAGTCTGCTCCATTGAGCCCTATTACTAGTATACCCGGGCGACGACGCAGCGTTGGAAGGCTTTCATCCGATGGACCGATGACATTTTTAAATTTGCGGGATGTCGGTGGGTGGAAAAGGCTCAAGGCCATTCGTCTTGGAACTACACATTTGGTGGAAGCCTATGTCCAGCTGAGAACTTACTTCTACCAGATGATGATGATAAATAGAAGGAAATACAATCCCTAAGTACATAGTTCACGAACAATTTATGAAATGTCACATACACTGCCAATACAAACGAAATTACTGAACCCACTTTTCGATAGGATAGGTACAGCACTTTCAAAACTATATCTCTGACATCTATGTATCTTCGAGCTATAGCAACGTTATCGCAATCGTATACTGTGTCATTTCAGTAGAATTGTATGGGTTTTCCTTTGCCGGGTTGAATTTACATAGCTCTGTGAACCTTTGCTCCGGTCACAATCATCGCTATGAATCTATTAGGTACTACTAGAATAATTTGATTATCATTATATTGAGGGGGGTAAATTGAAAATCAGCGCTGCATGCAATGCATGCAGCAAATGCTGCATTTACTCCCTTTGCCTTTTTATTATTATTTTTTTGTGTATCCTGCTCTTTTTTAATATTTGTACCAATTTAAAGGCAATAAATTGTTTTTTTTTTATTTATTTGAAGCAGCGACTGTAAAAAGACTTCAACTAAGCAAACTGTGTCCGATCTTATTCAATAAAAGTAAAAAAAAACTCGGTATTGTTCTAATAGTAAAGGACCGAGTTTTTTTTTGAGAGATGCTGACTGTGAGTCTCCCAGCAGTTCATCATCATTCCAGCCGTTGGAAATCCACTGCTCCATAGTTAAGTTGGTACCTAATAAATAACTCTGCCTTCTGCGCTATAGAAAACTGTTCTCACTAGTATCATATTTACCTAACCTAGGTCCTACGTAACCCACATCAAAAGGTTTTTAGAATACGTCATCACTATTTTAATTACCTAATCCGCCACTAACCTGCCAAAACTACCGCGACTAGAGGAAATAATCCCAACAAACATAACTCGTAAAACTGTCCAAGGTCAAACCTGATTTCCTTTTTATGTCCGAGGTAGTTAGTCCGAACTGACATAAGATATAGCCATAAACCAGTAATGCTCCACCAAAGCAGCAACATAAAAGATCAACAAAACGTACCTACGAAGTATTTACAGTCGATATTTGCGTATCTGAGCAATTCATGTGATCAAATACACCTACACAAGGTTATACCTACGTTATCTTTGCATGTTCCATATTATGGGACAGTTTTAGGTATTTACAGTACGTGCAAGCATAGGTAGCAAATGATTACTTGAATTTGATTATTATGCCTTGCCTATTATAACTCCCTTCTCGTCAGGGCAAGCCGACGACAAAGAAAAAAAAACCATACCTACTTAAATCAGATAATGCTTTGACTAGCCTTGACCGGTTTGAGTGTCCCGGTTGTGAAGTGATTTATGAAGTGTTTAGATATTTTATCAATTGAGTTGCTTAGCTTCTTCTGTAACATGTAAAATTTCACGGCCCTATTACTGAAGGTTTCGGATAAATCCCTGTTTTCTACCAAATTGTCTGATCATTTACTGTGAAATCCAAATAAACTGTAAAAGCTTTGAGGGGTTCTATAAGAAAATCAAAAGCGTATTTTATTAGACTACAGCTTTCAAGTTTAGTGTTTGTGGTTGTGATAAAACAGCGAACTTAGTTTATTTACTACTGTTATGTATAAGGTTTGTTAATTGGTATGTAGGTAGACAAGTGTCAGGGCTCACCTACGCTGCTTTCCACAAAATTTTATTGAAGAGAAAGATGTGTGAAGAGAAGGGCAAAGATCATTATAACCTATGAAAGTGCGTTGGTATAAAATCGAGCGAGCAGCAAATGTTATTCGGCAACCCGGATATGTAAATACATTTGTGTAAAATTATATAGTATACACAAAGTATAGCATACACTAGGTACGCAAAGACTCAACTTGCTTTCCGGTCAAATCCGTTCAAAAACACAATTATTCAGCTGATTTAGCTAGCAATCTTGATTTCAAACTTCCCATACGCTTAGATTTTTTTCCCCGGTAATATTGATCCTTTTTGTTATGCCCACGAAACTTAAGGTCAGTAGTCATCATCATTATTCAGTAACCGTCGGAAGTCCACTGCTGAACATTGGCCGCACAGAATTTCAGAGCGACGTCCAATCATGTGGGGGGAATTTGCCCATACTCTCTACGCTGGGCACGCGGGTTGGCGAGCGCAGTTAGAGCTAACGTTGTTATAATAGGGGCCTCTGCTGCCCATCCCCTAGATTTTTCCCCTTAGTCGCCTCTTACGATATCCACGGGTACGTAGATACGGAGGGGCCTATTCTTGAAAGTAGGGAAAAAATATTACCTACGACCGACTCTACCGGGAATGTAGCTTGGTACCTACTGCCATGTGTAATGACTGGAATATACCCTTTTCTGGATACCATACTAGTACGGAACACGTTTTATTAAACTAGCTAGGCATGTCAAAATGTCTATCCCATACCCCGCATCAATCATACATAACATAGTCGTTTCTCTCTGATGGGTATTTCTCATTTCTAGCAAATGTCAATGCAAGGTGCGTGTTATCCTCATGTGTTGAATAATACATACAAGTTAGCATGATAAGTGAAGATGTCTACGCCCTTGCAAACGTATGAAATTAACAGAATGTACGTAATAGCTCGCGCATTCAGAACACAAATGAGAAACACAATGACCCGAAGTTATAGAAAATATCAATTTCAAACATCCAAATTGGCTCAGTCGTTACGGTGTTAACCACAAACATCAAAATATCCAATCGTTCGCATTCACATTATGCTTATATACTTACATTTCAGGTCCGCAACCTATAATTATCATCTTGGTATATATTGCTTTTAATCTGCTGTTTTTACGTAGCAATCTTGAATACCAAAAATAGCTAATTTGAAAAAGTGTGGAAAACAAAATGATCTAACGAAAATATGTATTTTTTTGCTAATATTCTTTATGGATTATGTGAAAGACGTAATTTTTTTTATTGCTTCTCAGAACTGGATGTTACACTATAATTATATACATATGAGAAAAGTAAATCATACATTGGTGTACACCCTTCTGAGATGAGAACACAGCATGCTTATTAATTAAGTAGAAGATTCTCGAATGAAGTTATACAAAATAAAATATATTAAAATACACTTTAGATAAAAGAAAAATGAATAGTAATAATTAAGTTTCCTAACAAAACTCTATTTTAGGAAGCCTCTTGATGGAAGAGGCAGATGTGTTGTTAATGTCTATATTTTCACATTCGGTATATTGGTGAGTGTTGAGCATAGTTTGTATGATAGAAAGGAAGATTAAACGTTATTCTATTACGGAGACGACTGGAGGGGCGAGGGACAGCTAATTGCAATTTAACCAAGAAATTGGGGCTGTCAAATTAACCATTAACAATTTTATGTAGAAATACAATGTCCGCCAAATATCTTCTACGTTTAAGTGAGTCCATTCGAAAGTAAGTGAGCCTAGAATCATAGGAATCTAGCGCTATGAACCGGGGCACAGATATTCTAGTCTGGCTCATAGAGCATCTTTTATTTGTAAGGTGCATCAGTACCTACTGATATTATAATAATCTGAACCTCTGTTATTTCTATACTACATAGAGAAAAAAATATAGCTGCCGGTATTGTACCTACTTGCTGTGTCAAAATAAATATTTCATTTCATTTCAATCTAGGCTGCGACAGAGATTGTGGGCATAGAAGAAATGATATAAAATTTTTGACGATATTTTTTTTTTTTTTTATTTATTTCACAACATACACCTACCATTACAGGCGCACCCAATGCGATAGTGTACGTAATTTATCTATCTAACTAATAATAATACGGCAATAAACATTAATTAAAGATATGAGTAAGAAAGGAGTGAATACTGACATGAAGGCTGCTAGAGGTGATTGGAAGATAAAAACATGTTGTGCCGACCCCACATGAATTGGGATAAGGGCAGAGAGATGATGATGATGATTCCTGCTTTTTGTTGATAGAATAATTTTCCTTTATTCTTGTTAAGTTCTCAATAAATGCATTATGTGCAATTATAAGAAATACATATATTTATCTATCTATCTTTTATGTAGGTAAATAAACAGTCTTGCAGAAGAAAATGTAGAAGCGAAACTAGAGAGAGTTAAGTAATCTCATAATTTCTCAAGTGTATGCTACGGAGCGTAGCAATATGCTACGCCAACTAATAGTCCCATCTTAGAGAGAGAGAGGTAGTAATCCTATATCTTATCAAACATTCGTTTTGAACGAGCCAACCAAACATTAAGAGAATTTTAAGAGGTAATGTGGTGTACCAGCCTATTATTTGCAAGTTTGACACGATCTTCAACAAGGTGAAGCTGATTAATTGAGCAACAAGATAAATCGTAAACCCGCTCTGGTCGGAAAAATGGGTCAATATTCGCGGAGAAAAAAGCCAACACCAAAACTCGCTCTTATAATCTGTCTAATAAAAATCTGTTTTGCTTGGAATTTGTTTTGTTCCAAGAAGCCGAATTCCAATTATTTATCAAGAGTCTGGTAAACTCTGCAGTCAGCTGTGTGTTGGGTGTCCTTGTCTGAATGCTTTTAAAAAATATTTTGTCTACCTGTATTTTGTCTTTCACACACACCTACTCCTAAATCATCTAGGTCAATCCCCAAAAGCGTGAACTACCACTTAGCTAAGGGGAAATCTTTTTACGACCAACGAAATGTGGAACTGGGAATCGAGGTAAGTTCTGTAAATATCGATATAATTTAAGATTTAGACACCAGGGTGTCTACTGAGAATGAAAGTAGGCTATGTGTGACGGTCGTTTCGCAGTGGAGTGTTTGTGTTTTGCGGCGTGAAGCTCGGCGCGGAACTGACGGCATCAGCAGCGCAGTGAGAGCGCGCAGCAGCCACGAGTCGATCCGCGCATCGGCCTGACGTCGGAGCGGTCCGGCGCACTCCGCACTCCGCCGCGAGCCACGGCACCTTCGCACCCTCGCGCCTGGCGCCGCCGAGCGCTGCCATACATACCTACCTACGCGACGCGCGACATCAAGTGATCATCGGTGACTGTTTATTGTGATATTGACGGAGACCTATCCTCCCAGTGGTAAACCATCATCCATTTAACATCACGACCGAGTGAAAACAAACAGATCGCAGAGCATTAGCGCAGGCGCGACGTCCGCGAACACCATGAGAGCGGCCATCTTGGCCGAGGACGCAATTTCGCCTCGCCCTAGCCTCGGAGCCTGATCCGAAACCTCGTTAACGAACGCTTGGAGCTCCGCGATGCGTCGAGGACGAGGCTTTGCACCGGACGCCCAGTGAGGCCGCTATCGATCCGGTGGCGTCATGGCTTTCGCGGAGTGAATGCGGACATCGGAACCGCGCTGCAGCCTCGGCGACCCTAGTGAGGCCGCGGCTGCCAGCGACAGCGTTGGAGCGGTCGCACGGCATGTGAGACCGAGTGCGGTCGTGGTCGGGAGGGCGCGCGGCAGGCGGCGGGTCGGGCCGACGGCGCGCCATGGGCGAGGAGTACGCGCGCTCCCCGTGCGAGCGCTTCCCCACGGCGGGCGCGTTCAGCGTGGCGCCGCCAGAGCGGCTCAGCCCGCCGCCGCCCGCGCCGCTGCCGGACCGCTTCAGCGCGTCGCCGCGCCGCGTGCGCCGCTGCGCCGAGGCGGAACGCGCGCGTCGCCCGCGCTACGTGCCGCCGGCCGCGCACGTGCCCGTCGAGCGGTATGTGCCACGACCGCCGGCGCCGGCGCCGCATCGCCCGCCGCCACCCGGCTACTGCCCGCTGCAGTGCAGGCCTCCGCCGGCGCGCAAGTGCTGCGGCCCGCAGTGCCGCGAGGACATCGTCGCGTCGCCGCCGCCCTCGCGCTACGTCGAGTACGTGGGAGCTGCAGCCGCGCGTCGGCTCGCATGCACACCGCCACCGCCCCCACCGCCGCAGCTGCAGCTGCCTTGCGACCAGCAGGAGCCGCCATGCTGCGTGCAGGCACGCAGGCGACCTCAGCCGCCACATGATTGGTGAGTGCTAGCGCTAAGAACAGCAGTTCGAATTTCAAACTTCCTCAACAACACTTCAGAATAAGATAATGATAATTCGAACCACATAATGCGTTCTTATTCTGCCCGCAATATCTCTATCTATCCATAACTCAATCAAATAATGCGTCTTTATACTACCCGCAATATTTATCCATACTCATCGTAAAGTATGGTAGAGCTCGACTCGGTACGCTACTTTATCTCGAGTAGATCTACTTTGCGCAAAGTGGAACGGTCTTACATTTTCTCATCTATTTTCTAACACTCTCCATAATGCCTACTTGACATGAAAATTGTGGGTTGAGGCAGCGGTGGCTTAACATTAAAATATAGGTAAATATATTCATACCAGATGCACGTAGTATTCTCTCGAAATAAGAAGTTCGCAAAACTAAACGCTTTGCGGTTCCTTAGATTTTCGGATAGTTCCGATGTCCGATTACTAAAAGACCAAGAGTGATATTAGTCAAACTTGAGTTTTTGTGAATTATTAATTCACGATGATGATGGCGGCTTCCTTTATAATTGGTTAATATTTCGTGGATGGAATTGATAACGCGTGATTGATGACGGTGTAACGATCGCGACGTTACATTCGCAAAACGACTGACATTCAAGAACTGATTGCTTTTCCGTACCCTCGGTGGAGTTATCCCGTTCCTGATTCTATCAAAATCTTTCTGAAATAATAAATGAAGTGAAGTGACCGTTATTCGTAAGCTACGACATTCAATGATTGGTTTTAAGGCTCCTGGCACAGTATATAGGTATTATTACTTTAATTTTATCGTTCATCCATGAAACCTAGCTAAGCTTATGAGACCTTACCAATTACGCAGTTTCTGCTTTCGTAATTTTAGGGCAGCTCCGTCACGAAAAATCTCTGAGTATTTATATTTCATTTACCTATCTATACTGTCGATATCAACGTATGAAAGGTGATATATGTAAGCGAAAATTGTATAATCACTTCCGTGCATTATTTAGAAAGTATGATTTGTAGATTAATTTTGTGACATAAACTGTTGTGTTGTTTCCGTAACATACAACACTCAATTGGCGTATTGTAGAAATTAGCCGTAGTAATCATGAAACGGAGCCACTTCTGGGCTCTGGCAACCTTACTAAAGACCTTTGTTTCCAGATAAAGGTTATGCCAATAACGTACAGTGCAGTATAAAAATATTATGGCAGTTTTAAACATTTGGAAATGTACCAACAAAGCAGCGTCCTACATGGCTTTGTTTTATATTTGTTCGTAAATTCAAATACCTAACTACCCGTTTTATTACTTTGTATTGAAAGGCTGCTTTTGTCTATTTGCCAGAATTTTATAAATTGTTTCTTTCCTGTGTTTTTGAGAGGAAATAAGCACACTCGAAGTTTATTTGGTTATTCTTGTTTGACAATATCATGAAATAGCCGAGTCTAGTACCTTTATACAAATAAAATAGCTCTGTGGTCGTGGTAGACTATATCACATGTCTGTGTAACTATATCACATCCGAAACCAGAGCTCTTTAGGGGGAAGGGGGTTCGGGGTCGGCAACGCGTGCGTGATGCCTCTGGTATTGCAAGCGATCATAGGCTATGGTAACCGCTTACCATCAGGTGGGCCGTAAGCTTGTTTGCCACCTCTGTTGTATAAAAAAAAAACCTTTTCCGTACGCAATTTAATAATTAGACAGGGCACTTTCTAGAATTCATTATTCCACTCTCAGTAAAGATGGTAATTATTCACGTTAATTATTACCAGTTTGCTTTTGTGTTAAAAAGTCGAGTTACTTCAGAATTTTCTTATCAAAGTCCTTTATAAAAACTTCACTTTCAAACAATCTACAGGGTAAATATTGGAGCGTGCGCTTTAATTTTAAAACACAATTTAGTACTATTAAATAAACCATTTACAAGGCATATGCACGTATCGTGGTGGTAGGATAAACCAGCATGGTTTATAGGTAGGTACTAGGTATGTTAGTGCATTTGTATTTGCAAATCTAGTGGGACTGTCAAGCTTATTCCTGAAATTCATCTAGGTCATTATGGTCCACGTGTTTATCACTGACTAGCAACATTATCAGAAGGATTGTGGTTTTCACGAACAGCTGTTATCAGTATGACTATAATCGTGATAAGAAGTGGGTGTAGCTGTGCGTACGGTTCTTGCAGTTTTGAACAGTGAAATCATCAAACATTGATCAAATTTGGATGATTATATTCTTACACTTAACTTATTCAACTAGACATAGTTTAGAACAGTGATAAAGTAATCTGTGTGTCAAGAGTGTTTGAGAGTGTTGGTGAAGGCCACCGGTATTTACGCAAAATGGATGAAAAGTATGTATTTTTCATTACTAACGAACGGGGTTTTTAGTTCATCACATTCCATTGTCTTATTCTGTTAATCTTCTGAGTCAAGGTTTTTAAGGAAGGATTTTAAAGGAAGTCACGTGGTCCTAATTACTATTCCTCACTAGGTTGTATATGTAAATCACTATTTGACTAATTAACTAACCTATAACAAAGACCGTGATTTTTAGCCATCTACAGAAATCAAAAAGATTTTCTGATGTCTTGCAGAAATACAAGACAACTTTCCGATGACTCAAAAAAAAATCTGTCTATTGGGAAATGTGTAAATCCACCAACAGAACAAAAACACCCTAATAGCACCCAATATTCCCTATAATTGGGTGCCATGGGTAACATAGACTTGCATTACTTTCGTAACATTTTAACAAAGTTACGCATGTTTGTTGTTCGACCACCGTAAAGGTGTGTACATTTTTGTCACGTTTCCACGTTAATTAATGAATGGTAAAGCAAATTAGACCGAAATTAGGTGACCCTTTTCACCTCTGTCGTCCCACTTTTTGTAACGGTCATAGTTTGAGTATGAACCAAATGGTTGGTTCATATTTTACTGACGATCTGCGAGAGAGAGAGAGGTGGAGAGTAAATAAGAATATAGAGTAACCCTCTTATTCATAATAACTCGATAAAAGTATGCCCGGCTCTTTATTATGTTTACTATAAGGAAATGCCAGGACGAGAGTTGTCGAGCCGATGAAGTTAGTGACTAATTATGAATAAGAGGTTACTAAGTGTCAAGAGTTTGATAAAATATTTAGTAGGATGGCCGCAGGTTTTGGTTGAAAAATATACTTTACACACGATCAAATTTATAAAATCATTATTGTACTGAATTGATGGAGCAATTTCAGGACCATTCGTGGAAGTCCATGCAATATTTTCCTGTTTTTTTTACACGCAGCTCAACTGCCAGTCTACAGAAAAGCAGAATATGTTATTCATAGGGACAAAGAGAGAGAGATAGAGAGAAAAGAGAGCGGCTAGCTCATAGATTAAGGAGCCGCTAGCTGGTTAGGTTAGGTTAGATCCGCTGTGCTTTTCAACATAATATTATGACCAAAGACAAAAACGAACAAAGAAAATCCCAGTTCTATTTACAACAAGAAAACTTTCAATGACAAGTGGCCTAATTGACTCACAAATGTTGGAACCCTGTCTGGCTCACAAACAAAAAAATACAATCATTTCTGGCCTAACCAGGAATAAAACACTTTTATCGCGACAACTTTATTTAGGTTACACAAAACAGTGCCTGAATTGTTTCCTTGTAAATCTTTTGTATCATTCTTATTTGACTGAAATAGACAAGTGTTTTTTCCAGTCTTCATTCAAGCTAAGTTCATTTCATCAGCTTCCAGAAAGGCCCATTCGCGTACAGATCCCTAATTCCAAGGCCCCTGGAACTAGCTAATTGTTCCGCGAATGCAACCACGAAGCCTCACTGCTGCATTGGTGATAGATGGAGCAAGCATAATCTGTTATACAACACGAGCTTAGCGGCTGATGCGCAGCCGGCTCGCTTGTACGGATAATGGTGCCATATAAACATGTTTACTGCTTATATTGAACGGATATTTTGATAAACAACGTGCTTCGGTGCTATAAACGTTCCTTGGGAAAAACAGGAGTTAAATTATACTTTTTTCTAAGAGGCAAATTTTTTATAACATGCCTTAGGTTTGGTTCGAATTTAAAGGTTGTTGCGGTGCCAGAAATGTGGTAGGTATATCTAATTTTGAGAAGGCCTTATGACAAAAAATATTTTTCGAATTCAATCAGACGTATAAATTTAAGTAACGCAGTCAAGAAAATGTTTCTTGCTGCGTTTTGACCGAAAACTAAGCCTATGTGCCACAGCACTACTTAATTTTAATTAAGGTTAGTTAGTATAATCGAGCGGTAATGGGTTAAGTGGATGTCATTATTAAGTGGCGGTTAGGCATCTGCCAAGGGCACGAGGCGATTTGGGAGAAAGCCAACGTCTAGAAGCTTGCAAAACGAATCTTCAAAAACTTATTCTACTAGGGCCTTTAGGAGTATACTTAGGGTGCCTTAAAATAGTAACTATGCAGTCATCATCATCAACATTACCAGCCAGTATAAGTCCACTGCTGGACATAGAAATCCCCAAAAGAGTTTCATGCCGAACGATCTTGAGCCTTTTCCATCCACCGACTTAAAAATGTTTAACAATTTTATCAAGTAGGATGTTCACTGCTGGACATAGGCCTACTCCACAGATTTCCAAGGACAACTTCCTATCATATGCGGGGGAAATTAGCCATACTCACCATAATGTGCACGCAGGTTGGTGAGCGCAGATACAGCTGTAGTTGTTAAAATACGGAGACGCTGCTGCCCATCCCCTAGTTTTTATTCCCTATTCCCTCCTCCTATTCCCTTAGTCGTCTTTTACGACATTCACGGTTAGTTAGATATGGAGGGAATATTCTTCAGCCACCACGCACAGGCTATTAAATACTGGGAATCTAAAAATAAACATTAGGTAATAGTGTTTTAACTCCCCTTGGGAAAGTAAAAACTGTGTAGGTATTACAACTTCCGAGGGTCCGTCAATTATCTAAGAAAAATCACTTTGTCCCTTCATTTTCTATCTGGGAATTGACTGGGCCAGTCAACCCTTTCAAGCCTCGAAGTGAGAAGGCCTACCTCTGTAGGTAGGCCTTCTCACTTCATCTTCTGGGCAGTAGGGTCATTTGTATGAACCTTCTGCCCTTGTAGTATAATGTGTTGTAATAGTGTGTTTTGTTTTTTAATAACTTTTTAATAAATATTTGTTTAATTATATAATCAAATTACATTTTTATGATAGCATAAAACAGTTTAAAAAAGATTGTTGTAACTACTATGTTTTTTATTATTTATGAAACGCAAAAGAGCTTTATGACATAAAGCTCTTTTTGAAAGATAACTTTAACTTAAAACATGCTTAAAATTATTAATAAAAACTGTGAAAATCGTTTAGAGACTATTTCACTCGACTACTTCGGCGAAACGATATCTACGGCTAAAAGAGCACAGACCTTAATCAGATGTTTATCCCCCTTTTTCCTAAGCACATCTAATTTAACGATTCAGAGGAAAACACGTGGAGTGCTTTTGAAGTCTGTTTACGTAATTAATTAAAATTTAAATTGGAGGTTGATCGTGGAAGCTCGGTTCGTTATGCGCGAATATCATTAACTGTTATAAATATAGTCTAACGAGGCACTATCGCTAGTAATCGCTAAGTAATGTTTCATAGCAAATCATGACGAGGGAGACGCATATAAGTAGGTACCAATGCTGTGATTAAAACAAAAAAAAATGAATAAAATGTGCAGAATTAAAATGTTTACGTTATTCAAAGAAATTACCCTTTATGATTCTAATAAATATTATTCTAAGTGGGTTTTCGTCTTGAAGTGATCTAATTATTGGTGTTTGCATTTTTTTTCGATGGAGTATCGTAGTATTTGTAGAAAATGGCATTGCCCACAATTAAACTAAAACAGAAGTGTATTTAAAGATAGCAATGCTGATAATTATAACGGATAAGTATTGCTTATTAGCAAGGGCAGTTATTTATGAAACAGATACGACATAATTAATTAATCATTTTGTCAAGGTGTACAGACTACAGAGTCACGAACAAAGTTTTCAACTTTCCCAAAACTATATCGTGTAACCGACGCTTTATTAAACTTTATTATTTATTTACGCGAAAAATAAAATAATGGGCTTATAAAGTTTCTGTCGACATTGCGTGGAACTCATGATTAATTTTATTTTGTAAAGGGCGATTCTGAATTCGTTTACGCTCTAGAGGTGGATAGTATTTTCTATTTCGAGCATCAAAGCTATAAAGTACCACCTCTTACAAGAACCAAGTACAAAAACTATAAATTAGAATGCCCTAAGAAAATATACAATACTAGTGGATTACTATTAAACTCAGTGATTATACTATTCAACCCATGTCTATATGCTGGAAGGCAGGCTGAGCGTTGATTGGCAGTCAGACAGTCGCGTTTTTGTTTTATAAATTATTTTAATTTTTCCCCCGTTTAATTGCCAGATTCGTTGCAAAAGGAATTTAATTCGCGTGTCACGGGCGCGCTCCGCACCCGAGACGAGAATGCCAGTGTTGGTATATGATTGGCTCGTAGGTCCCTGCAAGTATTCGGAGGCCTTATCTGGTGTCCGTTCTTGGAAGCGCCAATCTGGTTGTATAACCTCATCGCGTAAATACGCACCATCACTAGTTATGTCATGACTTGTCTTTCAATTCTCATTATGACGTTTTTAAGGAAAATAAAATTACATTGAAAAACTTAACAATAGCTGTATAATAATTCATAGAATTGTTTTGCTAAGGTTGTGAGACAATTTGATTGAAACGCTCGTTTAGTACATTACCTAATCAATGTTTTAAACTTAATTAAGATATTCAGTGGTATAGCCATTAAATGCATTCAGTTATTCAGTTTTTATGTGTTTCAAATCAACAGTGAAGGTTGCGGGCTTAGATAATATACTACTCGTTGCGGGAAGTCGGTGACGGCTTAAGACCGTTTATCGTGGCACTCTCTGGGGAAGGCCTACGTCTAGCGGTGGACTTCCCTAGGCTGATGATGATGTAAATGCAGTTAAGTTTCAAAACCCATAAACACAAAGATTCATGATTCAAATTTGTGTAAAATACCGTTGATGCGTTCGCATTTGAATGGCAGTAAGACAGTCATGGTGAATTCGTAATTGTAAATACGCAATATGAAGCAAAACAATAGAGGCCTATAAGCCGCAACGTTCGACGTACATTACTGATTAATAAACGGGTTTGAATCAAGTCTCAGGCAAAATCAGTGCCAGATTTCATCCAGATCCGTTCAGCCATTCTGGCGTGATTGAGTTACAAACATCCATCCATTCAAACTTTCGAATTTATAAATAGTAGTAAGATTATGGTTCACACTGTTGCCTAAAAGCCTTTCGTGCGGACAGACAGACAACGAAATTTCACCATGTGGGTGCCGTTATAACTTTGTAAAGGAACCCTAAAAATACGGATGCAACTAACTGAGCTAACAGTCTTCTACAGCTTAACGGATTAACAAAATTTAATGAAAGGGTTTAATTTTTCGGATTTTTATTAAATTTTGGGAGCTCTGGTTCTACGCGGGCCAAAGCTAATAATAACTTAAGACTTTGATTGTTTTGTTTTGTTTGAATAAAACCCATCATACTAGAACAAAGTCAAAACTTCAATTAAAACATTTACAGGTACCCTAAGGGACTAATTAAATCCTTGTTTGATTCGAGACTTTCAATGTAAACAAATGTAATTAAACTCAGTCAAAATTAATAAATGTGTCTGCTGTTTAATTTGGTTTGAATAGTGTCTGTGAATTAAAATTTACCGTTATTACCGTTTTTTTTCGGGGCTACAGGAAGTACTTATAATACCGATGTAGTTGAATACCCTTATGTCCAATGTGTGACTTTTCATAACAACAACGACATTTTGCAGTTGCTAAACGCGAAAGATTATAGCTGAATAATCGTTCGCAAAGCGTTATATTATGCCCAATACGGTAAGACTCGTTTTGTGTTGTATCGTTACGTTAACTATTTTTGTCGAAACAATATAATAAAAATAAGATTTTTTTTACAAAAACTAAAAACCGACTTCAAATTCCTGAATATTTACAAGATTAATATCAACCTCTTTTTTTTGTTATCAACCTCTTTGCGTTTTGCTTACCTACTGAGGATGACACTGGCCACCTACACTTTCGAATAAAAAACAAAAGTAAGTATGACATCCATTCATCATCAATAATAACTCTTACGGTACTGACTGACTGACTGACAATCAAACGTAGTGGTTTTATTCTCTTTGAAAATCAACGCAGAGCCTAACCAAAATCATAAGAGTATGAAATGTGCAGGGTAGCTTCCTGTTGTAACGTATGGGTGCACGGAAAGGAATTCCCGACACACAGCCCCTAAAGTTAAAGTTTATGTAAAAATAGCAGCAACCGAACGAAGTCGCGGGGATAACCATACCATAACACAGTCGACAAAAATTTGGCAAGTCGTGATTTCAAGAGATGATGACGATTTTTTAAGTTTTACGAAACAAGTAGCAATCCCTCAGGAATTAAGTTAATATGGGACCACCCTGGGATCATACTCTATACACCAGAGAAAGAATTATCAAAATTCGTTTAGTATTAGCGAAGATTTGGAGTAACATAGACACAAAAAAAACAGCTGACTTGAGAACCTCCTCCTTTTTGAAGTCGGTTAATAAAATTTGTTTTGGAATTTATGAAGAAAGCTCTTTTATCTTTTATGTAGTACTTTTTTGTACCTCATTTGGCACCCCCGATCCCTTAACAACCCTTGGCCAATTCGACTCATATTATTGCCAGCTAAGCTCGATAATGAAGTATACAGCAGTGGACTTTCTGCGGCTGAAATGATAGATAGAAAATTCTTTATTGCACATAAAAAATTGTACAAAGGTGAACTTAATGCTAACAAGCATTATCTTCCAGATAACCTTTGTGTTTGTGTACAGAAGATGATGGTGATAAAACTTGATGATACGATGATGAATCTTGATGATACAACCTGTCGACCTACCAAATTCAATGCAGTTCGGATAGACAGTTTTAAGGTTAAGCTAGAATTGAGGTACATAAATACAAAGCAACATACAACGCCAAATCGTCCAAAGTTGTTTGAGAGAAATTTGGTCGCTTCGCTCGCTCAATCAAATATAGCCCTCGGAAACCTCATCACATTTTAAAGCACTGTATCAGGGCTGTGGAAACTCTTCTATTATCGGAAATAATTCGTTTTTCCCAATAAAAAAATTGCTTTCAGGTTGTTTGAAGTAAAAAAATATTTTTTCATATTTCATTATCTGCTTCAATTTAGTACGAATCAGAGTGAAACCAAATACATGCGGTCAAAGACGAATTAATTCATCTGAAACTAGGTCATACCCCCAGTTGTATGTACTACAACGTTATTTATAAGCGAGAAGGCGTAAAGCCAAAGCTTATGTGGATTGTGCGAGAAGCAAGGGTCGGAGAGCAAGTCTTTTGGCAAATCCCATTGTTGATATCGACCGCGTGTCAAACTAGTTTCGTCTCCAATTCTTTATCTTTTTCGTCGAAGAGCCTTCTTCGACGAAAAAGATAAAGAATTGGAGTTTTCGTCGAAGAAGGCTCATAAGGGAGTGCAACTTATGCCACACTGGTTCTCTTTACTCCCAGCTACAACCATATACTCTTTTGGAAGGTATTATTCTAGCCAGCAGCGAAATGAAAATGGGAATGAAATTGGTGACTTTGAGGATCATCTTAACAATATTAGCAATAAACAAAACCTTTGAAACTTGACAACAGTTAATTTCATGACCATTACTTCTTTCTTTGAACGTTTGAAAGCTTTTGGATGTCGTGATTGATGTGTAGAAAGGAAAAAATATTTTTGAAATTTGGGAACTTCTATGTTGAAGAACTAGAAACACGAGAGAATAATCTTACAAATATTGCAGCACGTATCCTCCTTGCATTGGTTGTATTCAAATGGGGCTATAGTGAGCAGTCCTGTTCAAAAAAGACATTCAGGTGGAACTCCACAAAGAGCTATATTGGCTTCCGAGAATCCCCAAGTATTTACAACGACCGTCACAATGTTTGCGAACGGAGAATGGTGCACATTGTTGAAATTTTATTGGATGACGGTAGGCTTGTGTATTTTCTACGGAACTATACTAAAGAGGTCATTGTACGGGCTAGCCGTATGGTATTGCCTACTTTGTATACAACAACAAGCAAAATTAATTTGAAAACAAAACGGGCACGTTATTTTAGGCATTATAATTTCATTTTATGTGAACTAGAGTAGCCAAGTTGAAACTTAAAACAAAAATAGGACATTAATTCACTCATCTAGAATCTTCCTATACACAAATAAGACCTATATGATGACATTAAATAAAACAGAGTTCTTGGTATTTAGGTAGACAAGTGAAATAGTCGAGGGTTTAGGTACACCACTTTTCCTCGCCATAAAATGTCTGCTGTCGTCACAGCAGGTTTGATCCTCGCAAGCCTTTAGACTTTCAGACAATGAAGCGAAGGGCAAAGATCATTCAGCCAACGATATCAGCCAACCTATGTAGGTAAGTAGGTAAGAAATCGAGGGAGCAGGCGGCTGTCATTGTGAGCTTTTGTCCATGGCTGTGCTCGCGTCGTACCCGTATAAAAAGTAGCCTATATTACTCGAGGTTAGAGTAGCTTTCAATTAATGAAATAATTTTTGGATCCAGTTCAGTAGTTCCAGGAATACACAGGTACAGTCAGCATCAGAAGTTGATGATCAAATTTAGATTGTCAAAACTAGTGATTGAAGTTTGTATCAAAAAGTGATAGCATAACAAGGTATAGGTAGGTGACTGTAAAATGTACCACAATTGAGATGATGACACTAACCCCATAAGTTCATGATAATTTCTTAGTTCAAAAATACATGACTAGAATTATTTTCAAAAATCCGTGCCTGCTAAGATATCAAAATGTAGCTGATGTTGATAGTAACCAGATAAAAGTATCAATATACCCTCAACCTGCCTTTTATTTTATACTGAAATTGTTGGGCAAATAGTAGGTAATACAAGGTGATTCGTGACATGTTACAAGGTGATTCATAACATGTATACCAATGAAATAAAAAAATAAAAATATTCCGGACATATCACACACGGTCATCTGATCCCAAACTAGGCACAGCCTGTACTATGGGTACCAGAGACTGATATACATAATAGATACATATTTAACACCCAGACACAGAACAAACATCTGTGTTTGTCACAAATGTTTGTCCAGTGCGGGGATCGAACCCGCGACCTCTAGCGCAGAAGACAGAGTTACTAACAACTGAGCTATGAGGCCAGTCAAATGCATCAGTTAATTGTGACCCCACGACTTTATTGCGCCAAATGTTGAAAAGTAAAGATATTCACGTATTTGAGAAACAATTTTGCATTAGTTAATTGTGACCCCACGACTTTATTTCGCCAAATGTTGAAAAGTAAAGATATTCACGTATTTATGAAACAATTTTGCATCAGTTAATTGTGACCCCACGACTTTATTGCGCCAAATGTTGAAAAGTAAAGATATTCACGTATTTGAGAAACAATTTTGCATTAGTTAATTGTGACCCCACCACTTTATTTCGCCAAATGTTGAAAAGTAAAGATATTCACGTATTTATGAAACATTTTTGCATCAGTTAATTTTGAGCCCACGACTTTATTTCGCCAAATGTTGAAAAGTAAAGATATTCACGTATTTATGAAACAATTTTGCGTCAGTTAATTTAAGCCCACGACTTTATTTCGCCAAATGTTGAAAAGTAAAGATATTCACGTATTTATGAAACAATTTTGCATCAGTTAATTTTGAGCCCACGACTTTCTTTCGTCAAATGTTGTAAAGTATAGATATTCACGTATATAAGAAATAATTTAGCATCAGCTACTTCTGAAGCCGCGATTTCATTCGAACTGCATTTTATCATCAGTATGAAGATACATATGGAGTTTCAGACATTCATGAACTCAGAAAAGATGTTTTATCATTTACTTCTGGAAATAGTAGGATCAGAGACTTTGTGACACTTTTAAGTCATCACGTACTTTTGGAATATTGGGAAGAAACTCCTAAAGTAAAATATTTTCAATCAGGAGTTTTGAGACATGTCTGATCATCTACTTTTGATGCTGACTGTACTAAACAAAATTACCTCTTTAAAATTCCATTATCCCTCGAGTAATATAAATTGCGGAAGTTTGTAAAGATGTGAGTATGTGAGGATGTGCAAACACTGAGCGGACTGAGATAGATAATGCGTTTTACAGTAGTTTAGTCAAAAGTCAAAGTCAAAGTCAAAAGGCTTTTATTTAAATAAAACCACTAGGATCGCTTTGAAACGTCTTAGAAACTAGGTGAAGCTATGCCTGTTCCTCGCGACCAAGCCTAGAAGAAGACTAGCAGAATCTTTAGTACTTGTAATAAAGATTCTGCTGGTATGTATAATATTTCAGCTGCAAGATGCGAATACCAAGAGCTCCAACAGCACAACCTATAGATAAGGCAAGACGAATCTATCGACTGGTTTGAGCCTTTATCTTGACAAACGAGGTAGCGGGAACGCTGAACTCGCTCTGGTTGCATTTCTGTAATGATATTCCAGTAGCTACTATTTATCCGACTAATTATTCAGCATTATATAGTAAAGAAGTTTAGTTAGTACACTATCAATGATTTATATGGTTTGAGTTGAAGCGCGTTCATGACTAATGGGTTACTCAACATTTTCGAATCGGTGTATTTCGAACCCGCATCCTCGCCTAGAATCGGTAATTCGATACTAACATGGAACGAATGACGCTGTGACTGCAAATCTCGGCTAGCTCCACCTACAGAAGTTTCAATAAGAAACCTTTGTCTACTAACAAGTATATCATTGACGACGGCGAGTATCATTTACATAACAGCTGCACTCATATTTAGTGTATGGGATTGCACGCAATTCGTCATCAAAGCATATATGTACTGTTGGTATAATGAGTTAAGGTATCTTAGCTTGGATTACGTAGGTACCTTCTACATTACCCGCTAAACTAAACCACACAACACGGCTCGCCTTTCTCTTGCCCAAAACTTGTTCAATTTAAACGTTTTCGGTAACTTATCTACGTAGAATAGATTAATCGGCCGAACGGCCCAAAGGCTTTACAGAACGAGGATCAATCTGGTAATGGGCAGGCCAGAACTAACCAACTATCATTTATCAATGTCTCCATGTTGTTGCAATAACGTTTAACGTCATAATCAATAGCGGTGGTTCTGATGACGTGCTTGGAAGATCATTCATCAGCCTGTATGGGGATTTGAGAGACGGGGTTATGATTGTGTTTATAGGTATGATTATATTGGGGTTCATGTTAAGGAATATTTATTTGTAACACCATTTTTATTACCAACGTGGAACAATATGAATATATGAGATGAGTACCTACGTTTTTGATTGAAATGACACATCACTTTACTTTTCTCAACAATTGAATTGGTTGAAGACACTTATAAGGCAAAATAAGATGACGAATACAAAAAATAGGGTTACCACGTTTATCCCCAATAGTCATATTAATAAATGATTATGGCACATGTACACATTTTGCAGTAGTGACTTTGCCATACGTGACAGGCTGCAAACCCATCACCGCTTATAAGTATGAATGATAAAATCCTACTAATAATACGAGCGTTTGTGAGTATGTTTATATGTTTGTTTGAGTGTGTTTGTGACGACCGCAAATACTAGAAATAATGTGGCTCCTGTTCGATGATTTATCTAGGAGGCTGGTGGATGAGACCAATGACCAAGGGCTGGTGCTTACCTCGGATAAAGGATCAGTATAGCGATCCAACGAGGTAACGTCGCCAGCCTTTTGGGCACGCTGCCTGTGGTTGGTGATCTGAACTCTGTTTTCTACTTGTAGTCGTAGTCGTAGAAAACAGAGTTCATTCCTAGTATAATATTATTTTAGCTTAATTTTCAACTGAATTTACAAAGTAATTTATTAAAACTAGAATTTTATTTACAGAAAGAAACTTAAAACTAATACAAGTTAATATTTACAAAATACACAAGAAACAGTTGAGCCATCTAAAGACCGTTACAAACGATCTATAGATAGCTCAACTGATCCAGATCACTACCAGTCGGAAGCGTCCCCAAGACGCTGGCGGAATTGCCACGCTGGATGGCAATGCTAATTCGCTGGGCCAAATAAGAGCCAGCTCTCGGGTCACGCGTCGCTTCGATCAGACGTCCTGATATCTTTTTGAAAACCCGGAGGGCCCCGTTTCCCCACGGACCCAGGGTCTCAACCCCAAAAGGCTCAAATATGTAAGCCCTATCAAGACTAACATATTTGGGCCTTTTGAGATCCTCGGCCGAATCTGCCGCCGCACCCGCCCTAACTGATGTCCCCATTTACTTTCTCTAGTCAAAATTTTATACTGCACAATTTATTCATGTTTCTAGTGTAGGTACTATGGACATCACTCTTTTCTTCATGTGCTTATGAGTATACAATGAGTATGTATACAATTGGATTCATAACATGTATGCCATCCAGAAAGGGGCTTATTCTACAACCAATTGGCAAACATGTGTATTGCGCAACTACTGCGATAAAGTCAATTTCTTTAAAACAGTCCCTCAAGGGCTCCCTCGACTTCATTGTTTAAATAAGATATATCGCTTGTTTTTGTATTAAAAGTATAACTTGGATATTCACTGCATTCTCCCAGAGAAAGATACCACAATACATTATAGTACCTATAGTTAAAATATACTAACCTAGCCGTACGAACGGCATATGCCGCGGAACTAATACAACCAGCAAGAGAGTCCCCACTGCCACTTTGCCTCAATATTAAGTCCTAGGAAAATAATACAATCAACAGGAGTAACTGACTCTCCCTTTAATTCAATATTAGTAGGGCTATTATTTACTACATTAGCCAAATTGAATTTGATGAATTTCACCAATAAGCACTCAATGGGCATAGCTGCTTGTTCAATTCATTGCCCGCGATTAACCTACCCTGGTATTCTTAGGCTCGGCGTGAGTGAACTTAGAGCTACTCATAAATAAAATAACAGCGTTTTCATTAAATTTAATGTCAGGCTGCTTTCAGTGTGAGTGAAGGGAAAAAATATTATAACCCTTCGAATTCCACTTACGATAATTAAAGATACGAGAGCCTAGGTGTTTTTCACACAATAAAATTGTAGCTCCATTACTCTACTATTTAGGAGGAGGTAGGGCACAGCGAGATTTTCTCGTTCTAAATTGGAACAGCCCGCCTGGGAAGTACCTCCGCCTTACAGAAGATCGCAGCCAAATAACATTATTTGTTTCAAATACCTAGTGTTGTGTTCCTGCGGTGATTAAGGTTGCCAGAGCTCTTTAGGGGGAGGGGGGTTCGCGGTCGGCAACGCGTGCGTGATGCCTCTGGTATTGCAAGCGCTCATAGGCTTCGGTAACCGCTTACCAACAGGTGGGCCGTATGCTTATTTGCCACCTCAGTTGTAAAAAAAAAAAAGTAAAACATGTGTCTCATTTATCCAACAAATCCTGCTTTTTACTGGAATAACATTATACCGGTATTGATTGTAATGAAAATAAAATACCTAGTGGAAAATAATGTCGATATTGTAAAATCATGACAGAAAATAACTCAGTTATTCTTTCTCACGTTTTTTTTTTTTTTTTTTTTTTTTTTATACTACTTAAGTGGCAAACAGACATACGGCCCACCTGTTGGTAAGCGGTTACCGTAGCCTATGAGCGCTTGCAATACCAGAGGCATCACGCACGCGTTGCCGACCCCGAACCCCCCTCCCCCTAAAGAGCTCTGGCAACCTTACTCATCGCAGGAACACAACACTATTTGAAAACAAATAATGTTATTTGGCTGCGATCTTCTGTAAGACGTCTCGTCTCACTGCCGTATTCGAATACACACTAACAATCTAAATTACCGATCTGGGAAGAGATGGGTAAAGGAACTGACAGTTTCGCACAGATAGTCAATAACGACGCCAAGAAGCTGGGCAAGTAGGTACCAAAACTGATTCTCCGTTCTATAAATGTGTCAGGTAATCATTTGTGTAGGTAAATCTAGAGATGGACCAAAGCAGTTACCGCATGGTGACCAAGAGGTGTGCGGCGAGATCTCTTGCCACCGGATGGCATTATGAAAGGCAGAGCAGAGTGGATCCGGCTAACACAAGACTGCCAGCAGTAGGTGTAACCGGCTGATTAGATAGAAGTGTATATAAACCATGTAATTGAGATTTTTGTTAAAAAAAAATAAAAAGAGCTTTATTTCCACACAAAAATATATACAACTAATAATTAAAGGTAAAATAATTATAAATTGGTTTTTATACAGGACCGCCTTTGGCGGTATAAGCCTCCTCCAAGGATCTCCAAGCCTCTCTATCTCGTGCCGTTCTTGGCCATATTTTCCCAGCCACTTGCATGATCTCTTCGTTCCATCTTTTGTACGTCGAGATTTTTGTAATAGGTATGTAATTATCTTTGCATGTCCCTGTGGGGTTTAAATCTACTAAATTGTAGAAAACGATATCGCATGCTCGTAATAGTTAAGCTCAAAACTGACTTAATTCAGTAGAGATAAGGATGGTCGTGGTGGCCCCGGCTGAAGAAAGGCCCCTCCATATCTACCTATCCGCGAATGTCGTAAGAGGTGACTAAGGGAAAAAAAGCTAGGGAATGGGCATCAGCGTCCCTCATTTCAACAACGATAGCTCTATCTGCGCTCGCCAACCCGCATGTCCAGCGTGGTGAGTATGGGCAAATCCCCCCCACATGATAAAGAATTTGCTCTGTCTGTGGGGTAGGCCATGATCAGCAGTGGACGTCGAACGGCTGAAATTATGAAGGATAATTTTGAAATAATAATTTTTTGATGACGTAACGCACGCCGTTTGAACACGGCTTGCGTTCCATACCATGACAATAACCAAACCCGTGCCGTGGTTATTGTCATGGTATGGAAAATCGCAATCGGCTGAAACATTTCAGGTTAGGCGGGCACTTTTGTCAGTCTAAAAACATTCAGCTAATGGATCCGCTTAAAATGAAAGTAGTTCATTTATCTTCCTTACTCGCTTGTTTTGCTAACGCTACATTTTCGGCGATATCAATAAATCACGCACCTTGCTTCCTTACCTAGGATAATTCTTTTACCTTCACGTATTGCCTTTGTCCAAAAAGCCATTTGTATATTTTTTACGAAGATGCATTAGTACCTACGAGCCAGCCCACTTTATCTGTTAAATGCTGTTTCGTACCCATCTTCAAAAAACATGTACTTTATTTTGGTGGAGCCTTTTTTTTTTTTTTTTTTTTTTTAACGTGGGAAAATCCTCATGGATCCCTCCTTTTGCGGGGGCAAAAGAAGGGTATGTCGGACTCTTACCGACTAAAACCACCACGTTGGCCAGCCTCCATGCATGTCACGGGGCTCCGGGATCTCCAATGGAACGCACCGGTGCCCCTCTCGCATTTTGCCTGTTTGTGGAGCACAATCCCGGGAATGGCACCCATAGCCACGCCCAGAACCCGCGCACGCGGAGCTCACGGCGGCACTTGCCCGGAGTGCCGCCGCCATCCCGGATCCGCTTACGAGCAGCCGGAACCCCGCTCCGACCACCCACGGACCCGAAAAGTCCCCTGTCACTCGGCAGGGGCTACCGCTCGCCCCCCTCACGGGGCAGACGGCGCAAGGCTGCCGTTACCAACGAGGGTTGCTGGCAACGGCAGTCCTACGCTGTCACCATCCCGGGCGGGATCGGCCTCGCTCCGATCCCCCCTAAAAACGGCCAGGAAGCAATGGGGCTTCTTTCATAGGGGGTCAGTAGCCCCCAAGAACTCTCACCCCATCGCTTTCCCGCCTTATAATTTTTTAAAGTGGTTGTTCTCCTCTGGGCACCCCTACTCAGAGGCAGACCCGGGGCGGCATCGGCGTGGCACTCCGACCCCCCCTGACGTCCAGGGAGCTCCAGGGCTTCGATCGTTGGGGTTATGGGCCCCCAAGAAAGCTCACCCCGTCGCTCACGCCGTCCATGAATTTTTTACTGAGGTTGTTTTCCTCTTGCCGCCCCTGAAAAGGGGCAGGCGGTGCGGGCCAACGGAAACCCGACACCCACCTGCCAGGGCAGGACCACTAGGTCGCCTACCCCCACGTCAATCCCCGTGGGGCGGGCAGTCATAAATGACCACCCACCCCTGCTTCATCCACTGCGCCCTTTACTGAGTCAAAGGGACGCGCGGAGAAGCTAACCCCCCCTAAAAACCCTAAAACCCCCCCAGTGTTTGGTCCGCGCCAGTGTGCCGACAACCCCCGCTTGGAGGTTGTCGGCACACCGGAACCGCCACCGCCACCCGGGGACGCGCCACGTCGGAGTTCACCTCTCCGCCCACTGGGACAACCCAGCAGGTCCGTGGATTTTGGTGACGCCTGACCTGACTTCTCACGTTCCGTAAGTAAACTGGTAGGTTATTGATGGTTACTAGAGATGAGTAGGTACCAGAATCTTCTAGACCTACCTATGGTTGCCGGTTCTTATCAACTTATTTTGATTATATGAATATACAAGGTGTTCTCTAATATGTATAATAATATAAAAAAAGAGCTTTATTTCCACACAAAAATATATACTACTAAAGATAAAAGATAAATTAATTATAATTTATTTTTTTATATGGACCGTCTTTGGCGGTATCATCATCATCATTTCAGCCGTACGACGTCCACTGCTGAACATGGCCTCCCCCACAGACAGAGCGAATTCCTATCATGTGGGGGGGATTTGCCCATACTCACCACGCTGGGCATGCGGGTTGGCGAGCGCAGTTAGAGCTATCGTTGTTAAAATGAGGGACGCTGCTGCCCATCCCCTAGCTTTTTTCCCTTAGTCGCCTCTTACGACATCCGCGGATAGGTAGATATGGAGAGGCCTATTCTTTAGCCGGGGCCACCACGGCCTTTGGCGGTATAAGCCTCCTAATATGTATAGTTTTGATATAGTTACCAAGATGATAAAAATACCAAAATCATAGGATTTGAAAAAAAAAAAAAAGTTATTTGATAGATTAAGCCCCATTTCGGTATAGTATAGGATCCTACTAGTTACGGAACACGTTGTATTAGAAATACACGAGGCAAAAATTATATACAGTACCGCTGAAACTATTCAGAACAGCTTGTATTTTGATATAAATTATCATAGCATTATGGAAACGAAGGTTCCCGAGTAAAAGCAACTTTGCACATTAGGCGTATTCCTTCCTGGTATAGCTGTGAATATTGAAGTGAATTGCGCAACTTTCTAGACGAACTCAGAACTGATATAACGGAAACTACAGTGATTGTGTTAAGTAGAATAGCATCTTATTTGAAACTTTTGTATGCGGTACGAGAGCTGAGAGCTTTTGCCTTTTATCTTTGGTGTGTTTTATAGGTTACATGCACTACTGGTCCTGTATTTTGCATAAGACCTCGCTATTATTGATCGAGCGAGCGAAGATCCCTGAAACAATTTGCACAAATCGGCGTTGTATGTTTTTATGTAGGTATATTTGTAAGAGCATTACCTAGTTTTAAACCATCAACCTGACATGCAACTTGTACTAAAAAGATTTGCTGGTAAGAATATGAATTAAATCGGCTAAGAGGTTGCTATGATATAGAGGTCCAAAAGATGGTTTAAAGTTATACAAATTCATGAAGTGGGGTGTCATATGAAAGAGCTTAGTTCATACATTCCAAAATGATTTTTATTTTTATTCTAGACCATTTAAGGATTTTACGGCATAACAAAAATAGTAACAGTATAAACCAATATAACGTGAGCTCCCATTTGGTATAGTTTCAATGACTTTATAGGTTAGGTAAGATTAGATATTAGATAGAACGTGTTAGAGGTACGATTTTCAAAGTTTATCTTAATTGTGCCTCAACGATCATCGGAGCACAAAGTTTTACCAGATATCGCGAGGTTTCAGTTATGGGAAATCACTAACTATATTAACATGTCCACAACGCTTTCTTTGACTCGGTCGAAGCGTGCCATGACACAAATGAACAAAATTATGTATCCAATATAAATATTTATGAAACGAAACATATAAACAGATAGAAACAAAAATCTCTCAAGTATACTTATCATTGAAGCGACATATTTAATTTCCCTAACAGTCAATCCGTGTCTTGTACCTACTTCCTCCTGTCCCAGAAGACTTTTAAACGTTTCAGAGCGAATCGTCGGCGTGAACTAGAATGGGACCCAGTTTCGGGTCGAGTGGGCCGACCGACCCAGTTGTGGGCCGGGCTGAGTACGTCGATATGCTGTCACAGCACTACTGCTGCTTTACCTCTCACCTCTTTTAAACCCACCTTAGCGCTTTGATGTAGAGCACAAAATGGCTTGGCAATCCATTTAGCGGGTGTCGCCGCAATTTCGCGTCGCGTGCTCGTTTTGAAGTTAATTTCATGCTCATGTTGCATTTTATTTATTTGACACGATACTCGCGTATAAAAACTGCAGCTGTGCCGTATGACCTTTGTACTTACCTTCCCACTGTTAAAAAATATGACCTATGCGAAAAAGCTAGTAAGTATCAACTCATCTTTTCAATTGTTTTACCATGGTAACTCGTAGTTTCTGATACCCACGATACAGGAAATCCTACTGTGGGGTCAGGACTACGTATGACAGTTGAAAAAAGGATACTGTTTTTTCGCTATATTTTATAGCTAGCTTCTATAGCTAGGTAATCCCAGAAACAGTTTAATAATGATAATGATTTTTTTTAAAATGAGCATGAATAGGCCGATAATCTTGCGCCATGCGCGGGGGCCTAGCTATTGTGCCAAATTTCATCAAAATCGGTTAAGCCGTTACGGCTTGATTGAACCAAAAATATCCAAACATTTAAACATCCTCACAAACTTTCCCATTTATAATATTAGAACTTGGCAAGCATTTTACTCCCCAATCGTTCACAACATAGTGTCTTAAATACTTATTGGTTCACAATCTCATGTATTTTGGCAGTCACAAGGTTTCATTCAAAATATCTAGCAGCTATTTTCAACACAGACTCTTTCATATGCAACCAATTTTTTCTTCAATATCTTCAACATCAGTGCACTCACAGCTGCAAAGAAGTTATATCAAAATACGCCAACTTATCACAAACGTCATCAGCGTTCTATAAAATTTTGCTCGAATGTTCTGGTAAAGTCGGTTCAGCTGCGCATTTGACTGGCAACCCGAGCCCAGCCTATTGTATAAACAGCTTAGTCTCTTCGCAAACTGCTACCTATATGACTGTATCTTTGACAACAATCCGATTGTATGATGGTAGGAAATGTCTATCGCCGTCTATGTCATTCTACTAGTGATCGATTGGTGTGGTAGCAGAACCCTAAGATTTTATTAATAAAGTAATGAAGCGTACATTAACTATGCCAATTTTGCTATATGAATTACGTGAATTGGTCTTCACTTCAGTAGGTAGCTGTTGGTACTTCTGCTTTTAATTTACGGAAGCTGTCATTAAACATTCAAGATGATGTATAAAGTCACATGTTGCGTGAAGAATAAAAAATATTGGTCCTCATACGTTAGAACCATAAATAGTGTTTAAATATGAGAAAGGCTTGCGAGTTTTTTCCTATTCAGAAGATGATCTCTATCAACTGAATGGTACTCAAGCATGGGAGTGAATCCAGATTCGGACTCACCTAGCTACATTTTCCTGGTCTGTGCCCCGAGTCCTCTGGGCGCCCGCCAACCTCTGAACGCGGCCTATCGTGATCTCGCAGATAACGCCGACACTCTTGAGTGATTTTAAATTAAGCCCCTCAACTCACAATTTTTATCACTGCATGAGTAAGTTACTCGTACATCAAGTAAGCCTAATAGTGCAGTTAAACGACACGTGATAGCGCGAGCCGACATTAGCTGCGCCGTCCGTTTAGTCGAGCCTATTCGATTACATGGCGCATGATCACAACGACGCGAGCCGTGAAGCCGTGCCTTGCAGCATCAGCTTATCGTCTGACACTACAGAATAAACTTGAACTTCTTGTCTTGCACCTTTGATTTGCATCGGAAGACCAACAAGCGATGGATCGTGCGAACTTTGGTCGAGTCGAGTCGCTACGAGCCACGCTCGGCTCGCGCTATCACGCGTGTTTTAACTTTTATCTGCAAACTAAGAAGATCATTAAAAAGCGAAAACTTTCGTGTATTCAGTGCATCTTTTTTTTTTTTTTTTTTTATTGGAGATGGTTAGGCTTTTGACCTCCAGCTCACTTTTGCAAGTGAGATGTGGCCTAAGATGGAGCACGCTTTACCAGAAGGAACTTAAAATCTTGCCTCTTTGCAAGGTACTCTAAATATTATACTTAACTACAAGTAATATTCTACTTATACTTAGATAATATACATTATCCAAGTACTTACCTACATATATTAAACTTAAAGTTTGTCTGCACGTTTGTTTGTATTTAGTTAGATATACTACATATTCATTCATATGTGAACGGATTGAAACAAAAAGAGAGATCGAGAATGAACGAATGATATTTGTTATTCGGATCAAGGTCGTCTCGCATCGGGCTTTGACGATTAAAATGGTGATTACGTTTACAAATTAAGATTGAATGAAACAAGAGTGATCCACGTGCCGTCACCAACGGTTAAGTTAACGCAACCCTCGTTTTAGCTTAATCAAAACTCAATTAAGGCGTCTTTAGTTCGCGTTCGGTTTGAAAACAAGCCTTTTCGGGGTGAACTTTACCCCCGTACCAAAAGCCACTGGTTCACGTTGTTTTGCCCTCTGTGGATCTGTGGTGCGGGTAGCGACTAAGGGGTGCGAGTTCGTTTAAAGTGTCTTTGAAATTTATTTGGAATCAATCCAAATGTGTCAAGTTAATTGTTTCGATATTCTAACTAATAACTTCAGAGTAAAAAAAAACATGATGATTTACATCAGTCGTGTTCAAACGGCATGCGATATTCCTCGATATATCATATAAAATTCATTTCAAAATTATCCGTAACCACTACCAAATGTGAGGGTATTATATACATAAGCTCAACGAAATCGCAAGCTCCTAAAAGTCATCTCAAAATTAACTTTATTCAGAAGATCTAAGGATCATTTTATAATGCATCGCACGCTGTTTATACTTACCGCAAGTATTTATTTTACTATAAAACAGCCTTTGAACTAACAAGACTAAAATTAGAACTGGTTCAAACTAATACAAGTGCCTTCTGGTAAGAGAATTTTATCTTCGTGATTAATTATCAGTTGGGGATTGTAGCAGTCATGCGGCCGGATAAATTGTGCAACTTTCAAAGGGGCGTTTTTTAATTAAGTTTGAAAAAATGGGAAACCTTATTACTAACTATCTTTAAAAACGGCTGTGTAGGTATCTTAATCATCACCATTTTCCTTCGGGTTTGATGATTCAAAGCCTTGATAGTCTTTGCCAAAAATATTTTAAACTAGCTTCCGCAAGTGATTCCCGGTTAAATAGTACCCTATATCACTCGCTGCATGATTGGAATTCGAACCCACGACGACGTTCCGATGGAAAGTTGAGGTGCCTCCCAATATAACAAGGCTTGTTTTTCATAATAACCGCTACTGTAATACTGTTGACGACCTCGGTGGTGGGTTTGATTCCCGCTGCGAGACAAATGTTTGCATGGTCTGAAAATATTTGTTTCGGGTCTGGATGTTTTGGTACCATGAATGGTACTCGTTGTTTCTGTACCCGCGACACAGGGAACCCTAATGTGGGTCAGGACTATGTATGTGGCTGTTGGGTGTAATATAGTGTTTCACGTTTTCGATTAAAAGTAAACACAACACCATCCAATAATAGAAACCAGTGACGGTTCCACAATAGCCGATATCACAACGGGTTGTTATATCCGCTATCGAATAGAATAGACGCAACGTTACTTAATACACAGGCCGCGGTTCACCAAAATATAAACTGGCCGTTTAAGAGACATTGCTTTCCATACATTCGCATCCGTATATTTTCTCACCACTCAGGCACCAGCGAGACTAAGCCAGGGTTCATGCTACTGCCATAGCCGGCCGTCGCATGACGATGCAGGCGACAGGCCGTTGTACTCGAGGTCGTGCGACGCCGCCCGGCCGCACCGCTGATGCGGACGGATTTGGATGGATACAGAGATAGATTAAAGCCTGGAATAGCATATCGGCTACTTTTTATGTAGGTACCACTCGAGCAAAGCCGCGGGCGTAAGCTAGTAAAAATAAATAAAAAAATAACTACTAAGCCGGTGGTAACGGTAACCGTAGATAAATATTTTGTTGAACTCTAGTTTTAGGAAATTACATGAATGCCACACTATTGTTGCATAGAAAGCTGGATTGTATATCAAGTTGTTATGATCATGCTTTGGATTATAATCATTTGTTCTGTCACTGGTCTATTTTTGGTACTCTGAAGCTAGTGACTTCTGGTGATAAAGTTCAAGTCCTTGTGTATTTGCATAGGCATAGCTTGCTTGCTTGTCGTGCCACTAATACTTTCTTTGTCATCCTGTATTAGGTCAGTGACCAGTTTGTGGTATGGTGGCTCTGAAAACGGCCTACAACCGTCGGTGAAAGAATCAGTTTAGTGAAAGGATTATTGTGCGCCTCGAAGAGGCTACTTTCGTGACTTGTCTTTGAATTTTTAGGTTCTAGGACATGCAGGTTTCCTCACATGGAAAATCCATTGGAGTACGACCGGGATTCGAATCTACGACCGGTATATCAGAAGGCGGGGCCACTACTCCACCAGTGCAAAAGCACTGACTGATCAGCTTTAACATTAAGCATGGTAGACAATCTCTTGTCTACGATGCTTGGGTTGCATCTGATTGCCTGGAAGCCATCAGATCTAGACAAAGACTGATACAATAGCCAATTATGGGCAAACACAGCTCTGTTAGGGACAATTTGACATGCATGTTCTAACTATTATCCAATCTTACCCAAACTACGAAGTCAATGAAACTGTAACATATGTGAGGTCACGTTATAATTGTTTAGAAATGTTACTATTTTCGTTGTACCTCAAAAACAACTGTTGACCGACTAAATTTCATGCAGATCGTATTTACTGCTCGCAACTTACAAAACATACAATTCCGACTCGTCCAAGTTGTTTGAGAGATCTTTTCGCTCGCTTCGCTTACTGGATCAATTATACGGTCATATGAACTTTCTGCGTCGCAAAGTATGACCCAAATCTTTTGTTATGTCAATGATTGAGTGAAAATAACATCTTTGGTAGGACATTGCCCTGACCTAGAACCAAACATTGGAAGTAGGGATCTGCCCCCACCACAATCAAAGCATTCGCTGAATACTCTTATTCTACTAAGGTACCTACTTACTCCTTATTAAATCAAGTAGTGTCCCAGTAGAACTTTAGATAGAAAAGTATGTTTAACATATTCTTACAAACAACTCACATTATTTATTAAAAAAAAACAACAGGGAACCTAACTAAGATTTAACTCATAACAATTATTTTAACCTGAACAGTTTAACCAACAGAGTTTAACCTAGGTATGTCATCACTAAATAACTAAGTTCCTAGCACAACAAAAGACCGACGCGAAAGCCAAGCGTAGTGTGTCCCCGCTCTTTTTTTTTTTCGAACGGTTTTTTGTTCTGTGGGTCTCTTACGACCACTGCCAGCTATACCGGGCTAGGTGAGCGCAGAGGGCGCTACTGCCGAAAAAAGGTTAGGTTTTGGCAACGAGCGCAAGGGCACCACTTAGGTACGGACCTCGGCTTGGGCTGTTGCCAGAGGGAGGTTTTTTGAGGAGGCCATCACCCTGACGGGGTGAAAACCGCCGGCGGGCGGGTGTGATGTTTTGAGTGTTTTATGTGTCGGAGTTAGATGAAGGGATTGCCTCCGCGTTAGCGGAGGTGATCCCGTCATCTGGATCTTCAAGAGCATGTCTTGGTCTACGGAGGGAACAGAGAGCGCTAGGCGTCAGCTGCGTCTTTTATACCGCACCGCTCGGCACGACAATCGGGTAGGAAAAGCATCTAAGGATATCATAATTTCAGAATCGCTAGCAAGTAACTCCAGTTGACATATAGTACGAGATGCCACCGAACTTCGCTTTTAATCTAAAATGCTGTTCAAGATCACATTCAAGAGTACTGGTGGTAAGGTGGTAAGGACACCCGCCTTCCGACCTTTGGATTCTAATTAAATACATTGGTCCTTTATTCCAAGGTTACCGACATAGCTTTCAGAATTAGCAGGTTGAAGTGGCAGTGGGCCGGCCATATAGCTCGCAGAACCGACAACCATTGGGGAACAAAGGTTCTCGAGTGGCGACCACGAAACGGACGACGCAGTGTTGGAAGGCCCCCCACCCGATGGACCGACGATATTGTTAAGGTTGCGGGAAGTCGGTGGATGGAAAAGGCTCAAGACCGTTCGTCATGGAACTCTTTGGGGGAGGCCTATGTTCAGCAGTGAACTTCATCAGGCTGATGATGATGATGATAATGATGACATTGGTCCTGCACCAATGGATTCTCCATTCGGATTTATGTTCTCTAGGTACCTACTAGTGCTCTCAAACGGTGAAGGAAAACGTCGTGAGGAAACCGGCTGGTTCTTTCACCAACGGTCATTGGCTCTTTGAATTTATTTTTTTGTTACATAGTTGATATTTTCATCCTTTTCTTTTCAAAAAAAGTTTTCTCTTGCAGCAGAAACAGGCATACTAGATTTGCGCGTTGATTTTTTTCTGTTCTGCCACAAAATGACACTTAATGATTTCAAAAGAGATTTTGAACATTTTATTAACCTCTGAGTTCGAAAATTCCCGTTTAGGACGAGAGTTTCGTAAGGAGGGTCCCTAGGCAACACTTCCTTCACGTAATCACGTAACAATTTAATTTTTTAATGCCCGAGGCTCGTGGGGTGCATGCTAAACCTAATAACGTTTGAGATTTCATTGAATTTTGTTCGTTTAAAATAGGATTAAATTCAAAGTGGATACTTGAAAAGGTGCTTAGCAGCGTGTGGGGAGATTTTTGACTGTTCTGGATTTCAAAATGACTGTACATAATCGAGTTTTTAATTTGTTTGTTCTTGGGAGTACCCGACGCTATCTGCCCTTTTAAACCCCTTTAAAAAAAAGAAATTGTTTTCGGGTATTACACGTGCTCTTAAACTGTTCGCCCATAAGTGCCCGTGTTTAAAATTGAATTTTTGTTTCAATACCTATCACTAAACTTGTTTTATCGCTTCAGACCAGTACGAGACTTGAAATAAAACAAAGGATTACATACATCTGTGCTAACTTGTTACAGTATTACTCACAGCTAAAGTTTCTGTCACGTATTGCAAAGTCCGTACGAATAAAACTCATGCCTGGGTACTCAATCTCGACAACGTTGCGAGCGATAAAGCGCTCTGTATCATACCTGTAAAGTTCCTTATTCCTTGTCGTTTTTTTTTGATTTCTTCTTTCGTTTAAAAGTTTTATTTTAGTTTCTACTTTGTATAAACTGTTATACTGATTAATATTTACGCTTTGGTTGTGGTAGTCGCTTTCTAGATGTCCGTTGGGGTTCAAAGTTAGGGTCGAGCTCTAGATATTTATTTTTATATTGAAGTTATTATGCGGCAGATAGACTATAACCCTTTTATATAAGGTATAAGAGCTTTTTCAAGACCTTGCCCACCTCACTTTCGATTAAAAAACCTAAGTTTATGAAAACCATCCACAAATAAGTGTTTCGGCAAGTCGTGATTTCAAGAGATGATGACGTTTTTTGAGTTTGACTGGACAATCAGCAATCCCTAAGGAATACAATAAATATGGGACTACCTCAGAGTTACTCCGTACACAGTAGCAAAAAATAAATGGACCAACCGTTACGAACCGAGTAGGTAATCGGTGTTTATACACAAAAAAAAACACCGAATTGATAACCTCTTCCTTGCATAATGCAAGTCTTCCCCTGTGATGAAACTGATCACTCCGTTGTAATAGCAACATTATGTATCAATGTATGGCATCGTTTGAAGCGTGTGTTCCGCGTTGTTGTGTGCTCGTTCGGCGTGCCGAGAGTGTAATCATCATAGAATTTGTTATTTGCCTGAATAATTTTAATTATGTTGGAGAATTATGTTGGATCGACGTTACTCATATTGGTATAATGCGTATAAGCATACACTTTATCAACACCAATAAGAAAAAAGAAGATAACTACAATGTACTAGATTATTAGTCTACGGTATTTTGAAGAAAGGGGGCCGTAACCAAATCCGTTTTTTTAAATCAAGCCGCGTTGGCCTTAGTTTAAGCTACCTCGATCTTCGATATCAAGGTCGCGGGATTGAATCCCGGTCGTGCACCATTTTTTCTGTTCGAAAAGTTTAAGTGGGTATTTCACCGTTCTCAAACGGCGCAAATGAAAACATTGTGAGAAAATGTGTCTATTCCAAGTTTCATCGAAATCGGTTCAGCCGTTACGGCGTTATTGAACCACAAACATCCAAACATCCTTAAAGACTTTAACATTTATAATTTAAGAAGAATGTATTTCGTTTATAAGGAGAAGCGACTTTGAATTTACAAAAATGTTGTTCACCAAATCCAGTAAATATAACAAGTTTGTTTCAATGAAAATGTATGAAGTAAAAGTAGGTAGTTACCGGGAGGAGCTCAGTCCCGGTAACCGCGTCACGCCACTAATTGTCATCCCGCAGAAAGGAAATACCGCATCAATGCTAGAGCTATCTTAGTAAGGTACATTTTACATGAAGGAACTCAATAGCAGCAACTTTAGAATCTATTCCATAAGGATCCAGATAAATATTTGAAAGATCTGCAGAAAGCTGACACAAAAAACCTCTAATTATCAGCAATAATAACTAGGTCTCTAAATGAAATTGTCCACAAAACAGCAGTAAAAAGCTGCTTACATTATCAGGTCGGGCAGTATTTGCAAGATCTGCGGTGGAGCTTAGAGCAAAGTGAGAATTCTCTCGCAGCTGTCTGCGGCTCAGAGGCTGCGGGTGCTGCGACGTAGGGTCCCTCAAACCCTCGGTAGGTGAAAGTAGGTCGAGCCGACCCTCCCCCTCTTGTCGCTTTCACTACGCCACTCGGGATTGAGCCTAATTTTATTGCGTTCGATCGACTTTTACCCGTTTGATATGAATGAAACTAATAACCTGATTTCACAAGCAATTTCACACCGATCACAGTGTATTAGGCGGCCGATCTACCGCAATTTTCATTGCACACGATGTAATTGCTAAGGGGCGCTCACTTCGCACGTTCTTGCAATTCAAACATTCACAAGGACGATTTTTCTTATTCGATTTTTTCCCGCCATGCGTATTGGTCGATAGCCCGACTAAAAAGCAAGACGCAAGGGGATTACCTGCGTGTGAATGTAAGAACTTTTATTATTTTTTTAGAAAAACTCTGAAATCGACCCGTGTAGATTGCTTGATTTATATATGGGGAAATCATTCACGTTGTTGCTTGTAGAATTAAGCCTTATCTTGTCACTTTTGAAAACTTTTACCTATGAAACTAGGTTCAGACGAGGACTAACTAAACCCTGGTTTTGTGACGTGTTATTTCATACAGTTGCTTTATGTCATACTGTCAAACGTATGAAATGACACGTCACCAAACCAGGGTTTAGTTAGTCCTCGTCAAAACTCAGTTTCATAATAACAGGGTAACCATGTTGTTATGAAACTGGGGTTTAGCGGTAATCGTAGTGCTAGGCCCTGGTTTCTCGTTCTATGTTTCTGATTTAACAAAAATGCTAGTTTCATAATACGCTTGCAATTCGTGTGAACTGTGCATTAAGTCCAGTGTAGCAAAATGTACGTCATAAACTTCAAAGCAGCAAATAAAGGCATACGGCACCTTGGCGTTTAAGTTTTCCTGGAAAATTATACCTTCCATATTGAAGTTTTAAAATGTCACAGTAACGTACACCCATGAATCATTCCCGCGACATTTTGAAATGTTCGCTCTGAACTTTGTACGTGTTCTGGTTCTTTTATCTTTGGGAGAAAAATCGAGTTTGCATTTGTAACCTAGGTTTTAGATTAAAGAATATCTTACGAAAGTAGGTAATGTTTAATTTATGTTTATCATCAAAGACATAATACCTACTCTGCATAATAATCTACAATTTTAAGACTAAACGGTTCGGATTAGTACAATTAAAATACAAAAGATAGACCTTAAAATTCGGTGACTCGTTTTTAGTTTTAAGACACTGTTTCGAGATACAAACGTGTCCCAAGTTTAGAGCACATTACATTAATTATCCAGACGTTGTCACGTCAAAGAACGTACGCTACAGGCGTCCTAATTTCGTTCCTATCTGCAACATGATATCGATTGGTGCAGATTGGATTGAATAGATAGCATCAAATGGACCGTGAGGCAGAGGAATTAAGCTTCGTTCCGTAAACCTATATTTTGATAAACCGTGTACAAGATACACGTGCTTACAAGATAGTTTGCCGAACGCGTACCAAATTATTCCTATTGCTCTCGCTCTGTAAATTAGTAAATGATAGATCTATCTATAGTTTTGTTAGCTAAAACCTAGCTTCATTGATGTACCTACTCAAAAGTCATGATTTTGACTTGTTGTAAGTTGTAACTCAAGTCAATTTTCCTGTTAAAAATGGATTTGTAATATTTCCGTTATCTTTTTCAAATTTTAAATAAATAAATAAATATTCCGGACATATCACACACGGTCAACTGATCCCAAACTAGGCATAGCCTATACTATGGGTACCAGAGACTGATATACATAATAGACACATATTTAACACCCAGATACAGAACAAACATCTGTGTTAGTCACAAATGTTTGTCCAGTGCGGGAATCGAACCCGCGACTTATAGCGCAGAAGGCAGAGTTACTACCAACTGAGCTATTATATATATAAGCTATATACGTATGTAAATATTATTTACATTCGTCGTAGAAAAAAGGGATGTTACATCTAATATTTATGATTTTCGAATTAGCAAATTTGATATTGAAACATTTGAAACATTGTCTTGAGCACTCTGTACCGCAGTATACGTTTGCATCGAAAGGTAGACTTCCGTGGCTCGCGTCTGAAACAGACGCGTACAAACGACGCGCAGCGACTGATAAGGAGGCCTACCATTATATCTTATTGCGATTCAAATGTAGATCTAAACTGGATGGTCAAGTAGGACAACTTACCGACATCATCGCAAAGTTATATAGAACCTTATTTGAATTTCGTTATTTAATTGTGCGGATTGCGATCCTAGTGCGATCGATTTATTTACATGTGATGGTACATGTGGTGGTATAAAACTGTACACTTTACTAAAGCTGTGTTCAAACGGCGTGCGATAAGTCATATAACGTTTCGTTGAAAATGATGCTTACGACATTTGAATAAAGTTAATTTTGAGTTTGATTTTTAGTAGCTTGCGACATCGATGAGCACCGTACCTATATCGCACACACTCAATTATCAAACTCAAATTTAAATTTATTCAGTTGAGGTAAAGCTCTCTATGAAACTAATTTTATATGGACAATCAAGGACATATCGCATTCTGTTTAAATACGACTTTTTTGAGACAATAAAAATCATATGTCAAAATGGCGCGGTTTGTGATAGACGTGGGCGGGCGACGTCATCGGTCCTCGGAAGCGTTGTCATACATTTTCATTATGTTTAGTATTGTCTGACCCAAGGAAGTCCGCCTTTACTGAAAAAGCTTATACAGTTCTCATCCTCCTTTGTAGTGCGAAATAATCCACTCTGCATGCGAGCCGGATTCTTCATTACCATAATTGATTATCTTGTTGTGCTGTGTCTACAGGATAGCCAAGTTCCAAGGCTTGTTTCCTAAGAATCAGTCACCGTTATATTATCTAGTGACGAGTGGTGTAGTGGAAATAGAAACAAGTTTCGCAGTAGGTATTTTATTATATAAAAAAGTGGAGGTTAGTTTATGCCTTGAAATAACACAGATATTCAAAATACGAAATTAAATTTCCATTCAAATCGTGATTTTTATTAAAGAAAATATGGATAGCTCGATTTTTTGATAAGAAGTATAAAAATATCATAGAATGTGTCTGTATTTCCGATAACTATTATTTGGGTGTGTTGGGTAGAGTATTCAAGAGCAGAGTGAATAAGTTTCTTCTAGGCAAATGTCCCACACCGAAGACCACATCGTCACTTAAAATCAGGTAAGATTGTGGTCTAACGTTAACGTAATTTGTATAGGTATATTTTTTTTATATATGTGTTTATCATTTTTTTATGTTCCCTTTCGGAATCTTTGTGATAATCAGTTCTCGTACTTCAAAAGGAGCACTTAAAATTGTTTTCGTATTCATAGTCTTCTTCTTCTTATCTTGTCACTGATTCTTTCTTGGTCATCCTGTCTTTGGTCAATTACCAAGGTTGAGGTATGGTGGCCCTGAAAAGGGCTTATGACCGTCGATGAAAGAATCAGTGTAGTGAAAGGATATAGTGATATCTAACTTTTTATAATACTTACATTTACTGTTTTCGGCTTTAACATCCTGCTACTAAACTCATGAGTCATTCATGCCCAATCGCCAGTCTGCAAATAGCAAGCCAGATTCTAACTACTCATACAGAGCTTACTCAGCACGAGGGCCTGCATTTGAAAATTAGCCCGTTACCGCCCGCATGTTTGATTTCCCTCACGTTCGTATCATCAATGATTCGGATGGATTTATTGAAGTCGGCGCGAATCCTCTTTTTTGATTGTTTATATAGGGGTTGTGTTAGGTGATTGTTCAAGTTTTGGCGTTGATTATTTCCAGATGCAGTTATGCTTTTACAGTGAAAAGATAAATGGTTTAGCTAAGACATGATAACGTTTTTGTGTTCGACATGGATATTAAAGTACGCATCTAAGCTACATAAACTCAAACTGCAAATGGTTTATTTATTTATATATTTGGTGGTTGTGGTTCAATCACGCCTTAATGGCTCAATCGATTTCGATGAAACTTGGAATATATAGAGTTCTACCCGATAGCACAGATAACATAATTCTATACTAGTACCGATAGGCTACTTTTTATCCTCACAGACAGGCCTCATAGCTCAGTTGGTAGTAACTCTGCCTTCTGCGCTAGAGGTCGCGGGTTCGATTCCCGCACAGGACAAACATTTGTGTGATGAACACTGATGTTTGTTCTGTGTCTGGGTGTTAAATATATATCTATTATGTATATCAGTCTCTGGTACCCATAGTACAGGCTATGCCTAGTTTGGGATCAGTTGACCGTGTGTGATATGTCCGGAATATTTATTTATTTATTTATTTATTTATCCAGGTACCACGCGCGCTAAGCCGCGAGCGGAAGCGAGTATAGATATATATCTCCTTTAATCACACATGGCGCTAGTTCACGTGTTTATATCAATACTATTGTTTAAAGATTAGTACCAAACTTTTACAAAGAGGCTCCCCAAAACAGAATCAGGTTTACCAGGAATTTGTGTCACGTAGTGCGGCTTTTAACCCTTATTACCTACATGAAAAAGAACAGTACCTACATAAAATACGTCGCATCGTTAAAAATGAAATGTGTTCCCTTCAACATGGCTGCAAAGTGCTATTAAATTTATATGAGAGAAGACTGTTTCGATGTATCATATAATACTGTAACGACTTCCTTTGATGATTTAGTTGCATAACGCAAACTTGCAATTTTGTTAGACTTTTGTAGTTGCCATTTTAGATAATCAAAAGGTAAAAGGTAGATGAGTCTAAGCCAGAATCATAAAATCATAAATCTATCATAAAAACGGGCTATGGACACAAATATAAGGGACTGTATAACAAAATAATAATAACCAGCCACATTTTAGGGTACCGTACACGAAGGATGCAAGGATTTATGTAAAATGTACAGTAGAATTACAATGTTTCTAGATTTTCAGTCGATTATTGCAACATAATCTTATTTTCTAGCTAGGTTTTATGAAAGCCTATTAGGATTATATTTACGCAGATAACAACGCCTCCACATGGAACCCTCCACATATAAATGAATTTCTATTAATATGATATAAGATAAAAATGTTTATTTGTTGTATAAATCTTAGGTGGTAGGTACATAATTGATTGAAAAAAGAAAAATAACATTAAGGACTATGGACCTCCAAACTAAGTTAGAAACTTGTATTTTGGAGGCTAAGTAACATAACATTATTTAGTAGTACATGATAATATTACATTCTGACTGGCCTCATAGCTCAGTTGGTAGTAACTCTGCCTTCTGCGCTAGAGGTCGCGGGTTCGATTCCCGCACTGGACAAACATTTGTGTGATGAACACTGATGTTTGTTCTGTGTTAAATATTTATCTATTATGTATGTCACTGGTACCCATAGTACAGGCTATGCCTAGTTTGGGATCAGTTGACTGTGCGTGCTATGTCTGAAATATTTATTTATTTATTCAAAGTAGGTACACTATTAACGAAATACTCGATGGCAAAGGAAAAAAAAGGTTTATGTACTTATAAGAGAGACGCTGTATTCTAGCGAGGTACAAAAATGAAGTTTTGTCGAATTGTATAGTTGTTGAGGATCAATTTTATTGTGACGTAATCCAACGCGTAAATGCCAAATATAAGCCAATCAAAATTAAAAGATTTCAAGCATCACCGATAAATAGCTGAACGATATCGCAGGCCCCTAAAAGTCAAACTCAAAATTGACTTCAATTAGTAGATGTAAAAATATTTTTTAAACTAATTTTAGTTATAATATCGCTCGCTGTTCGAACATGGCTTTAATCAGGCGTCATTCAACTCATTTGACGTGTAATTATTTTCGTTTCAAAGCCCAGTTCTCGAACGTGACCAAACAAGGGCTACCAGCGGTTGGGCGGTTCGACATTTTTTGTCACTTACCAACCCTATTTATTATGTTTTTCGTCGCTAATTAATTTTGGGTTTCTCTCAGATGCGAATAACGAGGTCAATTTATCGCGGGGGAATTGTTTGGAGCACTGGAGTTACTGCGTGATCTATATAACTATGTCTCGAGGCCGTAAGAGTGTAAAGATAATTTTGAATGATATATCGCACGCAGTTTGAACACGGCTTTATACTTATTTTTAGTGTATCTACTTTAGTGCCAGCCAATTCATAAAAAAGGTCACTTTGCCTAGCATAACTAATCGTTTGTCTAAGCGCAAAAAATAAGCTTGTTTTCGGCTTTGAAGAGGTTTTCCATTATATTTCTGTTTTCTGTTTTTGCTCATAAACAAAATGAAGTACTTGCATTCATATAAAATTAAGCATACTGTCATAATTTTAGCAGCGAATAGGGTGTATTTTTTGTTTTTAAATAATTTTACAAACCATACCTTAACGGGTCCTATAATATAATGAATTGGGCGACATAGCTCTTTCTGAAACTACGTCAATTAACACAAATAGCCTGTCCATTCAGAGCAGTTCAACCCTACCCTGCCCATTCCATTATTTTACTTTAGTTTATGGTAACAATAAATCGTTTCACGCCTCCTTTATCGTGATATACCTGTGTACATGCATGAGTAGGTACTTTATCTACCGGAGTATGAAAGCACCGGTGGTGTGGAGTGGTACCAGACCTTCCGATCCAACCGATCCAACGGTCATTGGTTTAAATCCTAGTGGCACACCACTAGAGTTTCTTTCTATTAGCAAATGATGTGCGCAATACCTGTGCTATCAAACGGTAAAAATCGTGAAGAAGCCAAAGCTGACTTGTACACTTTAATCCTTTCACCACACTGGTACTTTTCAGGGTCTAACAGGCATTGGTAATTTTCAGAGTCAACATATCTTAACCTGGTCACTGACCCAGTGGCTATGGAAAGATGATGGATGGCTTATAAAGAACCAGTGCCGCGCCTAACGATCGCCCTTTATCGTGATACATCTGTGCACATGCATGAGTAGGTAGGTCCTTTACCTACCGTAGACATTCCATGACCTATGAATATATAAAGTTTTTTTTTAAATATTATTTTATTTATGCAGCGGGAATGGAATTCGCTTCCCTTGCGTCTCAGACGCCCGCAAGCAAATATTCTATTTGTGTAGTTAGTTTTCTATATATGAATAACAAATTCTACAGCTTGGAAAACTCAATGAGCAAAAAATAGTATTCAATGAGCATGCGCGGTTATTGTCAACAAATAGGGGCATCTGAGGAGCAAAAGGTATGAGTTTTTGTACACTTCACTACTTTAGTACGGTTAGCAACGAAAAATTATAAAAAAACTACTCCTACAATTTTTGTGAAATGAATATTTCGTTTAAAGTGACAAGTATAATATACCTAAGTTTGTTGTTGTTGTACGATGTGTGGAAATTCAACATTTTTATTGAAAAAATCTATCCAAAAATCGGCTGGTTTGGTTTTGGGTGGATAGATTTAAATCAGTTCAAACTCAATAAACTAGCCGTAGTAGTCTTGATGTCGAACTTTTCGTACGTTTAATAATTAGTTTTAAAGATGACAAAAATACTTAAAACAGATAATATGAAATAAATCAGGAAAAATTCGGAAAAAATGTAGGTAAAGTTTTTTTAGAATCTTTCTTTTTGTTGACAGAATTAGCTCCTTTCTGTACATATAGTATACACAATTCAGCCTTTATTTCAAGTTTATTAAAAACATCTAGCAGATACGTATCTTTTTTTCCCACTGTACATACTCAGTGTCTTCTTCTCTGACGACATTGCCGGTAAAATAGCTACCTACGCTTTTGTGTGGGAAGTTCGTACCTACTTAGCGCAAGAATGTTTGTTATTACAGTAATGAGTACCGCGCGACTCGTCAGAGGGAAGTTGACTCTGAAACTTTAGACTGTGGTTTTTGAAAAGTTTTTCAGTGTTCCGTTTGTAGGTACTTCCTCGATGTTTCACTCCGCATTGTTGCGTGTTTCAAATAGTTTTAAATGAAAACGAACTTTTGTTCGTTGAATCTAATTAATCAGATTTATTCTAAATAACTATTGTATTTTTTAGACAGAATCCTGGATAAATTATCGGAAGAAAGTTCCACGAACTTTCAAAATAGGGGTTTCAAATTCGTTTCTTACCCGGTTCGAAAGCAAGATCTTCATTCGCACAATAAAAAATAAACAGAAATCGAATGGATTTGTTGAACTGAATATTTTCTGTTTGTTGTTTCATTCTGCTCCTTTCAAACACAAGTACCTACCACAAATGTAGCAAGTACCTACCTCGAAATGCACAGGAACACAACCTTCCTTTCCATGTATCAGTGTGTGTCTATCCTTAGTATACACAGCTTCACACACACAGTAATACCTTGAATGCCAAACAAAACACGTGCCAAGCCAACGGTTCGTCAGTTGTTATTATGAATCTTGAATTCTCTCTCTGGGGTGCTGGTGTAAAGTGCGTTGACCCCTCTCAACTGCAGTGTATTCTGTGGAGCTCTTCGCGAAAGAGCGGTTTAGAACGTTTCGCATGTAAGGTTCTTACTAGATTCCCTTGAAGTTTGTATCACGTCGTTTTTGCGACTTTGCTGATGTAGGTACCTAATGCGCTGGCAGGTTGAATTATTTTTGTTTCTACTCTTCGAATTCATAACACTATATAATACTAATATAGTAAGTTTAAAGGTACATCTAATTAAATCTAATATGTGGTTTGAGTCAGGCTTTGAAAAGGTTAGGAGGAGGTAGGCCACAGCAGATTTTCTCGCTCTAAATTGGAACAGCCCACCTGGAGGTATAACAGTAGATCGCATCCAAATAACAATACATATTTGTTTTAAATAGTGTTGTGTTCCTGCGGTAATCGGGGATGGCAACGCGTGCGTGATGCCTCTGGTATTGCAAGCGTTCATAGACTATTATGACTATTATGGCTACGGTAACCACTTACCAACAGGTGGGCCGAATGCTTGTTTGCCACCTTAGTTGTCTAAAAAAAAGGTTGGGTGACTATGTAAATAGGAATAAGAATAAGAATAAGAATAATTTATTTACCAAAAAAGGCTTAATATAAATACGACTATACTAGAATGTACTACCTATATACATTTAAGCACAAATACCGGCGAAGACCAAACTAAGCGCGAGGCTTGTATCTTGGGCTTCTAGAGCAAATTATGTAATGGCAAATTATGTTTTTTTTTTGCAGTCAAAAGTGTATCTACTTGGCCAAAATTATATTAAAATAATTATAACACGAGCATGAAACAACGGCTCAAGGTGTAATAGCAAGATAGCCGCTGTCCGACCGTAAAAAGTATTTAAAAAAAATCCAATAACATACATTTCCCTAATCCTTGGATTAGGTAACATCTCTGAGGACCCTCCACTTTCTGGGTTAATGAGTCGTTTAGATGTAACGGTGGAATTACACGATACGAGTAACTGGCACTAGTGATTGCCTTAATGTGGGGGGATTACTATACAAATGAAAAACCGTGGTAGTGGAATTGTACTCCGGATTCCCATCGGAAGGTAGTTTAGGTATTTATTAGGATGTAGTGTTCCAGCCCCCCCCTGTATTAGGTAGGCAAACCTAGAAATTGATATAAGATTAGTCTAAATATGGTATATGGTGCGACTGTACATAAGTAGCTACCGAGTTCGATTCTCGGCCCGGCGGCCCTAATCAATTAAGTCATAATACAGAGCTAAACGGGACAACGATTGTTAGATAATAAAGCTTAAAGTTAAATTAGTTGACTATGAAATATTTTCTCCCTAGACTATTGGCCTAAGCATATTATTAATGTTTCAGGCAGGTAATAGGACAAAAAAAATGAAATCTATATCTGAACTAAAAATACGAAGTGAACGCCGTCAGGCAGATTTTGACATCTATTTAAAAGGAGCAGTTGCCGTGCAAGGCCCAAGTGAGTCGCCAATTTAATTACGATCTCAAATGGACTTCGAAAAGAAGCTCGTTCCTTTTATTCGGCCTTTTGTCCGTCAGTCTTGTCTGCGAGATGGGTACTTAGCATTGGTTTCCTAAGCAAACCGGTGCCGTTCATCGTCGGCCGTTCAACCCACTCCGTGCAATTAAAGACATTCGGCCGTCATCGTTAAATTAAAGTGAAATCAGATCGCTCCTACTACGCTGCCTTGTTTATGTTATCAAAGAAAATAAATAATTGACGTTTTGTAAAAAATGGCTTTTGTATCAATCTTCCCCACTAGCGGGGTACTTTGATACACCACGTGGGGCACTTTCATACAGGGTGGAAAATCTATGAAAATTGACAAAAAATAATAGGTATAAATATTTTTCTTCTTTTATTGAATATTATATGCACTTAAATTAATAGAAAAAGTATACATAGATGAGGTTCGAGCTGTGCCTTTCGTAATACTTTTTTTACTCAAGTATAACACTTCTAATAGTCTTTGGCTTGTACGTGCGCACCATTTTCTGAGGACAACAAATTAATAGTAGATTTATTTCACGTTAAAAATTTTAAAAAAGGGTGCACCTTGGTCTGTACCAAGTATTCGGTACCCCATTTGAACCCCCAGTTCTTAATGGGGCACAATGATACACATCAATGTGCCCCGCACTTTGTTGCATCAAAGTGCCCCAAACGACATTTTTCAAAATTCAAGTTATCATATTTAAACCAACTTTGATTTTAAATAAAATTAACAAAAATCATAGTAATTGATAATTTAACATACCTTTGGTATATAAAGATCCTCGTTAGGTGTTATCCTTTCCCTCCTATTCAACGTCCTCTTTAATCCTTCCACTCCCTGCTATCTGAAGGAACGGTTCGAGTTCCTCTATTGCGAGAATCCTCGAACTCTGCGATCCTCTGAAAACCTTCTCCTCAAACTCCAGTGCATCGTACCACATTCTTTGGAGATTCATTCTCCGTTCAAGCTGTCCACTTATGGAATGCCTTACCGGTCTCCATAAGAAAATCCCCTTCCCTAACAGTGTTTAAGGCTAAGATCAAAAACTTCTATCTGACTGAAATGTCATCGTGAATCATTCATCTGTTTTGTATATTTGTATGTATGTACCTATATCTATTTACTTATTCATATAAATTATTTGTGTACCTATACTGTTTATGTAAATTTATAAATATTAATATATATACTTTTATTATATATAGATGTGTATATGTGTATTTTATTATCTTATATAATTATATTACTCTTATCTTTTCTTAAATAATTTAAGTATATATTACGTTTACTTTGTGGTGCACCCCGACCAATCTTCCGTACAATTCTGACTCCTCTCCATCCAAAGGTTGTCTGGAAGAGATCGCTTTCTTAGCGATAAGACCGCCCATTGTACATATAAATTTATTTAGTCTATATTCAATTGTAATTAGTTATTAAGGTGTGTGTACAATAAAGAATTTTCATTTATTCATTCATTCATCGAAGAGCGTCGAAACACTTTCTCATAATGCGTCAGAATTTACTTACGAGTGTTCAAAACACATCTCGATATACCCTAGGCCGCCCGTTGACAGGCGGTCGGTGCGGTTACAATGGATGCGTTCGGATGTTATTCCGAACGTTTTAGAGACGGCGCCACTCAAATCCGTTCACTCAATTATCAGATAAGGCTAGTGTATCAATGTGCCGCTTGTATCAATGCACCCCACCTCCCCCTATGTGTTTCCCATTTGACGAACTTACGAACGACCGAATGAGTTTTCTTTTTATACCATAAATGTTATACAAGAGGGTTTCAAGTATTTTATAAAGTTAATCAAAGTGACTTCCCTCATTGCCTGTTTTGGATCTGTAAAGAGGCCTTTATTAATTTGTGACCTTGGTATAAAACCGTTGAAAGGGTAAAGGTTTTTTTATTATTTTATTTATGATGGTGAGGCGTTTGACCACCAACTCATTTTTGCAAGTGAGATGTGGCCTAAGATGAATCAAGCTTCACCAAAAGGAACTTATTCACTCTAGATTTTAATTTAGATTTGATTTGATTTAAGATTTGATTTTCCAGTATTTAAATGTGCAATATGGCGATAATATTGAAGTAATAAACTAAGGGATGGGCAATAGCGTCCCCTATTTTAACAACGATAGCTCTAACTGCGCTCGACAACCCGCAAGCCCAGTGTGGTAAGTATGGGCAAGTCCCCACATGATAGAAATTCGCTCTGGAGATATGTAGGGAGGCCATGTTCAGCAGTGGACGTTATACGGTTGACATAATGATGATTGTTAAAAAAGGCTGTACAAAATTTCAACCAAAAAGAAAAACTAAACAAGTCTAACGCTTTCTTGAATATAACAGCAAACCATATTTAAATTTCAGCTTTATATTTCTTTTTAGATTGAACAGCTACGTTATAGCATGTTGCTTGCATGGATTTCATGTTACAGCGGCCTTGGGCTATGATTTACACCAACCGTATTGACCTTGCTCCACAAAACATAATTACTTAAACAGATTTTTATTTCGATTTTACATATCCACGTTCTTATCTAATATATTTTTTGAATATAACGTTTTTTTAATAAATAGTGCAGTAATTAATTTTAAAAATAGCATTATATTATTTCTCTATACCAGCTAAAGTTGTATTCGTTATTGCCATTGGTAAACGCCAGAGCGCTTCAACAGTTCTTACGTGGTGGTCTATGAACTTCGTCATGTGTAACCATTCCAACAAAAAAAGTATTTGAAATAGAACATTTATATTTTTCTTACGTGCATGTTCTGAGAATCCGGCTTTTTGAAAGAACCTGACAACCTTTCTCTATTGAAATGGGAATAGATGTATAACATCAAGCATACGCATTGCGTGTAGTTTCTTTCATTGTTGAGACAGACGCGCCTACGTGTTTCATTCCATTTCAAAAGAAATATAGAGTATGAGTACTTACCTACTTGATTATTTATGGAACTCCTGACCCAGCTCGCTCTTTAAAAACCAGCGACCATCATAATTCCGTAGAACCGTAGCTGCAATTTTCAGCCCTATGCCAAGGTCTTCCATGTTATATCGTCTTCCATGTTTCTGTTACACGATTTGCTTGGAAATTATATAAGTGGAAATTTCGTCTGAAACGCGACGAATTCTATTAACATCTTTCGTATGCTACTGTGTGAAATGATTTGAGTAGAAATACTAGGAAACTAAGATAAGTACCTGTTACTATGGGAACCTCTGCGTTGTCTGTCAGTCAGTCAGTTACTGTTTGTTTATATATTTTATAGATATAGATTAAGACTAAGGTTAAGTTAAATAATCCAGTACATAATGATGAACGATGTGTTTTATTTTTGTCAAGCGAGACTTAATTTTTCTTTAATTTCGTGCCGGTCGCCCTCTTGTTTTAAATATTGTATTTATACTCTACACGGCGTAGAGCTTAGAGTAAGCCATTCGTTGTTTTCATTGAAAATCGGTTTTGTTACATAAACATAAAACATGAACCCATCTCTCGTTTGGTTTATAACCACTTTACTACACTGTTGTTGGAGGCTGTTCCGATCGATTTCGCCAATCCAATATAAATGTAGTAAAACATTCGAATGTTGATCTTTTCAAGGTATGACTTTTTATTTTTGTACTTTTATTTAATCGAAAATAGCGTGATCGTTATATAAAGTAATTTATAGTATGCATATATATACTGAAAGGTGATTGTTTTACATTGCTGATTGGTCATAATATTCGTTTTTCAACTTTTAGTACTTCCACATTGCATTAAAATACACTACCTGTATAAAAATATGTTGTTTTGGGGTCAAATCGTTTGGGGTAGCAATCTTGATGTTGAACTTTTCGCTCGTTTAATAATTAGTTTAAAAGATGATGACCAAAAAACAGGTTATTTGATAAAGTTCGGGAAATAAATCACTTTATAATTTTTTCGGTTTTGTTTATACAATAAGCCCCTTCAGGATAGTATTCATATATAAATTACCTTGTATCGTTTTTATGCATACTTTTTGGATGCTTATATTGTAGCCTGCAGCTCCAATTCTTAATCAGAAATGAAAACTGTATTTTAATCACAACGAAAATGTATTTACACTATAAGTTTTACCAGCCAGTAGTTGTGTCAGTTTGTCCGTGTCTTTGCTATAAAACTGAAATGTTGTCTTGAAGCAAATATGACTGTGTGCAGACTTACGTAAAAATCTAATCCTTCAGACGAATAACTCAAATAAAATCGGGGGACCAGTTTTATTAACAAGTAAACGATTCGCCAAAGCCTCATTTCATCCATCAGTTTTGAGCTAGCAAGCAATTTTCGGATTCTGCGCTAAGCTTCATACAATGCTCCATAATTTATCAGTTTTATGATTTCATTGTTGCTAACTTCTCAGCTGAGTGATATTATTAGAGTGTACGTATGCAAGTAGGAACCAAATTTTAAATATTCTTAAATATAAATATTCCAGACATGGTCAACTGATCCCAAACTAAGCATAGCCTGTAATATGGGTACCAGAGACTGATATTCATAATAGATATATATTTAACACCCTGACACAGAACAAACATCTGTACTAGTCACAAATGTTTATCCAGTGCGGGAATCGAACCCGCGACCTGTAGCGCAGAAGGCAGAGTTACTACGAACTGAGCTATGAGGTCAGTCAAAAAAAATGACGAGTTACAAGTTTATGCTTATGTTTTACCTTCGTCGTTCTTCGATGTCACCGTTTTCTAACAAACTGCAAACTGATGAAATAACACGAGATATTTTGGATAAGTCTTACATACAACAATTTATTTTAGATAAAATATAACAACGATGTAGTGATATGGAACTCGGACGTAGACAGAGAACATAAAGCAATCATCATCATCATCATCAGCCAGTCTTTAGGGGAGGCCTATGACATAAGCCTCCCCTAAAGAGTTCCACGACGAACGGTCTTGAGCCTTCTCCATCCACCGACTTCCCGCAACCTCCACAATGTCGTCGGCCCATCGGGTGGGGGACCTTCCAACATTGCGTCGCCCGGTTCGTGGTCGCCATTCGAGAACCTTTACTCCCCAACGGCATAGAGCAATAGCATAGACGTATAAAAAGTATTTGCTACTTATTTGCGTCCTCATTTCCAACACCCTCCTCTGGACGCAAACCCATTGCTCTGATAAACGTTTCGTGCTTTGGTCGACGCAGGCCTTTTCGTCAGAGCATCAGCCATCATTCCTTGAGTGCTTTTGTTATAGGCTGAAACTTGTTTGCTGGCGATCTTATTTCTTATAAAGTGGTAGCGGACAAAAATATGCTTGCTGCGGGCGCGGTATATGTCGTTACCTGAAATACTAATCGCACTTTGATTATCACGGTACAATGTGATAGGAGAACGTGATAGACTAGGCCAAAAATCTTCGTATTATATTTTAGTTGCCAATATTATGATAGCTCTTTTGACCATCTTCAAAATGTGGCGGCTGTGGCACATATATTTTGTACTTCAATATCGCCTTGCAAAAATTAATTAATTAAATAACTGCCGTTACGGCGTCCATTTGGTGGAAAAAATTCAGATTGTATTTTACAGCCAAACCAATCATATATCTCATGCAACATTTTCACAACATTTTCTGACATTCTGACAACAAGTGTCCAGGCATTATTGCTTATTAATGAACCACCGTATCGGACCAATAACGTGTTGGTTGACGCTATTGGCCGCGATGGTCATGATAGATCATGCCATCATAATAAACTGGATGCCTTCAGTTGTTACCCAACAGGCATTTCACTTGACCCCATGATAAAAAAAACTTGTTAACGCCGAAAACACGCTCAATCAAAGTATAGGTCAAAGGAGTTTATTTCAATATAATCACTAGCATCATTTGAAAAGTCTTGGAAACTAGTAACCTAAATAAAGATAGAACCTACGTGAGCTAAGGAGTTTAAAAGGTCGAATAAATTTAGCTGTAATATCTTTGAATTTGCTGAAAGGCAGTAAATAACAGTTGTGGCTTCGTTAGCTCTGTTTACTCTCATGGTTATTGGAAATAAGTATGCTTGAAATGAACATTTGCGGTTTATATTTTGAATCAATTTTATTTTATATTTTTATCACAATTTCGGTAAACAGTAATTTGTACGTGATTGTATTCACGTGAAGCCAATCCATCTGTACAGGCGTAAACACATACATAACAAAAATCGTAGCTCTCTCGTAGCATAGTGCTACGAATCGCTACAATCGTAGACCACGGTACGAGACTACAACCCACCGGAATTTATCAGTTCGCAAACTTCTTTATGAGAATCCTCATTGTTAATTAATATTGGCAGAACTATTCGTTCCGCGGATGCCGAGCGAACAAGAAAGTAACAATACAAGTTTGACTCTTTGAGATGACTTTCAGAGATGAGTTCCTAATTACGCAAATAGCTTCTTGTTTACATTAGGAACCACTGTTTCCGTGCATTCCCGCAAAGTTTTTGTGCATTGAGTACGCAATGTTTTCGAGTAGGTACTTATTATTATCAATACGAGTTCATGGTATTGTCAGTTTCTGTCTTCATTGGAATTAGCAAGTTGAAGTGGCATTGGCCAGGCCATATAGCTCGCAGAACCGTCAAACGTTGGTGAATAAAGTTTATCAAATGACAAACATGACCGGGCTGCACAGTGTTGAAAGGTCCCTCGATGGACCGACGAAGTCGTTGGATGGAAAAGGCTCAGGACCGTTCGCCATGGCACTGTTTGGGGGAGGCCTATGTCCAGTAGTGGACTTCTACAGGCTGATGATGATAGACACCTATCTACTTCTTCATGTGTAGTTATATCTTTTTCGGTCATAAGCTGTTTTCCGGTCCGTTAACCAATTAGGTCCCAAATAAAAGGGCGAGTTAAAGCCTTAAGTCCATAATCCTGTGCTTAATGCTAAAGGTCATTCGCATGACCCAAAGTCAGTTACGCAGTGGTGTGACTACATTTACGTTTTTTTTTAAAAACTAGCACCCACCCGTGGCTTCAATCGCGGGGTACCCGGATAACTAAGTACCTACGCTACATGCTATAACATGCTATTTACTACGTACATGACAAATTTCATTCCAATCCGTTGAGTTGCGGCGTGTAACAATCAATCATTTTCACATCCTCATTCTTTACAAACTTTCACATTTATAATATTTCTAACTTATGTATGCTAAATAAAAAGTAGCCTATTTGCTATTCTAGACTATAATCTATATCTATGCCAAATTTTATCCAGATCCGTACAGCCGTTCCGGCGTGATTTAGTAACAAACATCAATCCTTTCAAACTTTCGCATTTAGTACTAATATAGAGGTATGAGTGGTTTGTGTGAGCTGTTGACAGTGGGATTAATAAAACAAATTTAGCCCCCCAATCACCTCTTACGAGTTGAATTTTGAATTTAGGGCAAACATGCTCGGAAACGATTATATAAAAAAATATTATATTGTACCTAAAAACTTGAAGCTGAAAACGTTATATAGATAAATAGGTATATCATATAATATTTAATCGAATAATACCCCTAGAAATGTATCCCAGCATGGATAGCGTGATTGGAGCGATCCATCTTCCCCGCGACAGTCGTCGATGTAATTGCCAAACTTTTCTCGATAGCTCGAGAAGGATTGACAACGAGTTTTGTCGTTCTCAGTTATTCTTGGGCAGATGAGGTCGTGACTCACGGGACAGCAAGTAGGTAACAGACTTAATTATCAGTGTGCTTAATTTTATTAAGCTTTAATAGAAAACCAGTCTTCCCCGATACGCCTAGCTTTACAATATTGAAGACATTGTAATTGGACACGGGCTCAGAGCTCACAAGCAAAAGTGTCCGAACTATTTATGCTAAGGGTTGCCAAGTTTTTTTTATTTTTTTATACTACTGAAATGGCAAACAAGCATACGGCCCACCTGTTGGTAAGCGGTTACCGTAGCCTATGAGCACTTGCAATACCAGAGGCATCACGCACGCGTTGCCGACCCCGAACCCCCTCCTCCCCTAAAGAGCTCTGGCAACCTTACTCATCGCAGGAACACAACACTATTTGAAACAAATAATGTTATTTGGCTGCGATCTTTTGTAAGGCGGAGGTACCTCCCCAGGCGGGCTGCTCCAATCCAGAACGAGAAAATCTCGCTGTGCCCTACCTCCTCCTCCAGTTGCAGTCATACTCTACGATTATAATGAGTTATATGGTTATACAACAGCCGATATACCTACGTGTAAGATGAGTAATAACAAGTGACCCAATTTATGAATACGAATGGTTACTAAGCTAAATTCTCAGACTAAATTGTTACTAATTATCCTGTATTAGGTAAATATTATTTACCTAATACAGGATGACCAAGAAAGAATCAGTGATAGGGCATTGCGTGCCGTAAGTAAAGTGTTACAGCGTGTTTTTTTCTAGCCAGTATGGCTGATTTTGAACTACGTATATGTAAATATCAATATAAACTAAACTCCTGCTAATTATAAAATTCGGCAGCAAAACTTTACGCTCGTGTTTCAATTTAAAAGTTTTTTATTTGCATTGGCAAGCCAGCTCTCCAGGCATTGGCATTCTATGTGAAAACGATGTGTATCATGAGCTTCATGCAGAGCTATGTAAAATGGAACCTGTTCATGCCTAGGTACCAGAGCGGTCGTATGCATTTTGTTCCACGTTCACGGGTTCTATGCTGGGAGCAGAAATTCTTGCATCGACGCGCAACGCATTGAACTAGACATCCGTAAATAATGGTGGTTAGAACGCTAAACGTGATATTCCGTTCTACACAGGTCCTGCTGGCTCGTTGTCAAAAGCTCTTGTTCGCAAATTGTTGGTGTAATTTGTTTTATTCATTTCCACTTCCAAACGACTTTTTTAAAAGAGAAGGTTTACGAATCTGTTTAGCATTTTTACTGTTCTTATGTACTGTTCTTTAACGAATAACTGTACTATAGATGATTATATTATTATTTGTCTTTTGAGCCTCATCTTGTTCGACAGGCACCAAGCCGTGTTTGTTGACTAATTATTCTAGGCTTGGTCGCGAGGAACAGGCGTTGCTTCACCTAGTTTCTAAGACAATTCAAAGTGATCCCAGTGAATGACTGAAATAAACACTTTTTGACTTTGACTTCTGAATTGAGTCTACGTGCCAATTCATCACCACACATTATTATGACCCAAATCTGTTAACCTTTTGTCAAAGGATTTGAGCGGGGAAAACAGGGTTTCCAACTCATGAGGCTGACGTTTTATTTAAACCTAAAAGAGCAATGAAACAGAAGGTTATGAAATAGATAATGTGCCGCTTTTAACCACTTTTCATTCCACCGTTGCATAAAGGTATAGTGTCGATAAATCGATGGTCAAATAGTACGGTTTTTGTTTACATGCTCACGGATAGTTCATAGAGAACTCCATTTAAAACAAATGTCTTATGTATGTACCTATGTATGTGAATGAAACAAAAGTTTTATCCAATTTATGGATACGATAATAAATAATCCGAGAGACTTTGAAACTCTGATCTGGATCATGTAACTAATCTAGAGTATCTAGACTAATCTAGAGTATCTACCAGTCCTTCAGAAAACGGCAGCCTGTACTAATTTATTTTCATCAAACTTTACGTGTAACTAATAAATAATATATTTTTGTTTCAGGTATGTACGACATTCTCGTAACATTTATTTCAAACTCATCATTACGGTAACTAAATACATTATTGATAAGATACGAGTTGGTAGGTAGGTATCTAAGCTCCGGACGTTAGAGTTCCTCCGAATATAGAAATAATGAACGCATTAATACGTAATGACGCGCCAACCGATTGAAAAAAGTCGAATCGCATAAATAAGGACCCAAAAATCTCACAGGGTGAAAAACAGATGCTGCATTTTTGAGTGGGATGAATATTTAATGTATCATCTCGCAGTCCCGGCGAATTCATCTCCACTTGAAAGATTTATATCGGACGAAATTTCGAGTTTACGGTACACTTAAGTGCAGTTGAGTAAGAACGCGGCTGGTCAACTCATTTATGAAGCAATCGTTACGTTAGTACACTTATTAGTACGTATACAAATTCTTTGGAGATTAAAGATTCGAATGGTTTGAAAAAGAGTGGCGACAAAAATGTTACCTCTTCTTTTGGTAAACATAATGAGGTTGCGAGAATAATATCGACGTCACTTCAATTTTTCCTTTAGTTAATCGGATATCGAATACAATAAGTGCGTGTCTCTTCCCTCCATCTGTCATGTTAAAGATGATTCACATTTCCACCTTTGGGTGAATGACTGATCTTCTAATTTGGGATTGATGTCGCTTTGAAGTCTGGAAGACTGTGGGGGACCGGGTGGGAGATTGTTCATTGTAGCTATGATTCTTCTTGGTCGGGTGGAACGTGTTTACTTAGTTTCTAAGACGTTTCAAAGATATTTTGTCTTTGTCTTGCAGACTTCCAGCATGTGCATTTCTCAGGCTGATGATAAAGATGAGAAGCGCGTTTCTCTATTCCTAAATTGGGATCGTTCCCGTTTCCTCTTATACAAACCAGCTGCGCTCGTCTGAGCTGTGCCTCAATCGTAGATATTTGTAGAGAAGTGTAGAAATACGTTGCTATTTATCCGTGAGTGCGTACAGCGCACACTCCGCGTCCAATGAATAGACACGTGCCGATACCTGACAGCCATTCTACCATTCTGGTTCTATTCTATTTTATTACTTGGTGTTTTCAGGCGCAATATTTAGATTTTTCAACTCGTTTACTTCGATTTTGAGCCGTGTTGGCCTTGTGGGACGAGTTTTATCCGAATAGTAGACAGCCTCTCAGTTCTCAAGGTGATCAGATACTTGAAGATAGATCAGAGGCATGTCCGAACATTTGGCACATGCCCGCATTTTGCAGTAGTGAGTTTTTTTTTTTTTTTTTTTATACAACTGAGGTGGCAAACATGCATACGGCCCACCTATTGGTAAGCGGTTACCGTAGCCTATGAGCGCTTGCAATACCAGAGGCATCACGCACGCGTTGCCGACCCCTCCCCACTCCCCCCCTAAAGAGCTCTGGAAACCTTACTCATCGCAGGAACACAACACTATTTGAAACAAATAGTGTTATTTGGCTGCAATCTTCTGTAAGGCGGAGGTACCTCTCCAGGCGAGCTGCTCCAATTCAGAACGAGAAAATCTCGCTGTGCCCTACCTCCTCCTAAACATGACAGGTTGCAAGCCAATCGCCGATTAAAGGTTTCCTCACGATGTTTTCCTTAACCGTGCACGTGTTAATGCGCACTTACATTTTTCGAATACAAAAACAAATTGTTGCACGACCGTTTCCGATCGAATGTTGGATAACCTCTCCCTTGCCAAGCTGTCTAAAACATTTTTGATGTTCTTTAATGATCAAAAAACATCATTACCTAAAGTTATGGAAGTAAAATATGAAACATATTTTCCTTAAAATAATTTTATATATTTAAATGATAACTGAAATCCATCCGAGCTCTTTAGGGGAAAGGGGTTCGGAGTCGGCAACGCGTGTGTGATGCCTCTGGTATTGCAAGCGCTCATAAGCTACGGTAACCGCATACCAACAGGTGGGCCGTATGCTTATTTGCCAGATCAGTTGTATAAACTGAATGCGTAGTTTTTTGATTGTTCACTGATTTTTCTAACTCACCATTACCAGCCTCGGAGAGTCCACTGCTGTTCACAGGCCTCAAGAGTGCCACGACAAACCAAGGCAAGGCAAAGACCGCCTTGTTTTATAACTTAAGTATTTAATCTGATAGAAAGAAGTAAAATAGCCGAACTCCATCGCAAATCACGTCGTACATTTGCATTTTTATATTTTAGACTTATAGTCTAAGTCTACCTAGGTACTACTTGAGAATTTATTGTGCATTCAGAAGGAATTGAGGTGCTGATTTTTATAGCACCTTTTCCGCTTTCGAATTGTGGACTTTAACTTTAAATGATCAAACTTTGACAATGTTTTTTTTTCTTACCCTTGTTTACCTAGTGGGAGGTACTTTATAAATACTACTTTCGATCCGAAGGTTGTGGGTTCGAATCCTAGACGTGTACCATGGATTTGTCTACTAATTTTTGTGCGCATTTAACGGTGATTGAAATTACTCGCGTCAATGATTGTAAGGGAAAATAAACTTTATGTGGGAATTCAGAGGGTGGAGTCCTCATTCCAGTGAGGTGTAACCGAGTTGTTTCTAGTTTCTATTGAATACTACAAACTCAAATAGTTAAATATTCCAGCAGAGCTTGCGGTTCGTTCCTCTCCAAACGATGTTTGCAATGCAATAAACGTACGTCGTAATAAGCTAGGAGATAGGCAGCAGCGTCCCTCATTTTAACAACGATAGCTCTAACTGCGCTCGCCAACCCGCATGCCCAGCGTGGTGAGTATGGGCAAATCCCCTCACATGATAAGGAATTTGCTCTGTCTGTGGGGGAGGCCATGTTCAGCAGTGGACTTTGTGCGGCTGAAATGATGATGTTTAAACGTACGAACTACAGGGTAATTCACAAAAATACACAACTCCCGAAAACTAAAGGAGCATATTATATTTTAGAAGGAGGTAGGGCACAGCGAGATTTTCTCGTTCTGAATTGGAGCAGCTTGCCTGGGGAGGTACCTCCGCCTTACAGAAGATCGCAGCCAAATAACATTATTTGTTTCAAATAGTGTTGTGTTCCTGCGGTGAGTAAGGTTACCAGAGCTCTTTAGGGGGGAAGGGGGTTCGGGGTCAGCAACGCGTGCGTGATGCCTCTGGTATTGTAACCGCTTACCAACAGGTGGGACGTATGCTTGTTTGCCACCTCTGTTGTATAATAAATAATAATAATAATATCGTATTTACAACCGATATAGGCTCAGGCATAACCAAAATTTAATTACAAATAATTTTCAATTTACAAGGATGGTGGGCTGTAACATATAAACACACAAACATTTCACGCCGATTCATCTAAGTTGTTTGAAAGACCTTCACTCACTCGATCAATTATAAAAACAATACCAAAGATTAGTATTTTCGTTATTTTGTTGAGGTAGTGGGATAGGTTGAATAGCAAAGCATGCCCGTTGCAGATATGAAGAATAGTCTCACACCCTGTAGCTATACAAAAGCTCGTAGGTATGTAGGTATTGTTAACGTCTATCGCGCACCACCACTCGGAGTGTTGCCGACTTGTGGAATTATTGGATTGTATGGAGCTTTAATTATGAAATAATAAATTGCTGCTTCAAGTTTGTTCCGAGCAGTTTGTGTTGGATCAACAAAATGACTCTCGGAATTTGAAGCGTTACACAATATGAACCTTAGAAGGTGCTAAATTTTAGTAATTTTTTGACATTATTAAATAAAATGCTTACAAAAAAAAAGTACATTTTGTTCAACAATTGTATTGAGTATTTTACTTATAATTTGCTAGTTTTGATATAAATTCATTATAAATTCATTATTTTAATTATTATTTAGTAGGTACTCCTATCATACTCGCACATGTTATATTTATGTGTTCCTCAGATATTCCCGAAAGACTTCCTTGTACGTATTTCATTCCCGAGAATTGGGATAAAAGAATATATCTCCTGTTGACCTTCGTTTTGTTTATTGGATTTTCGTTTTATGTCTTGGAGTACGTACAAAATATTATTATTATGAGTTCTGTAGTGTCCTACTGCAAATGATTCCATTCCTTCTATCCAGCCACCTCTGTTAACCCTCACCACCTCGGGCAACTGTGTCTCTCCATCTCTTCATAATGGCCGCGCGAGTTCGGACAAGCGGCAGATTAGACCCGTCCCACCTCAACCATGCGCCTAAAGAATATAGATTTTTAGCAATACGCTCATCAGGGTATATAGAAGAGTAGAGGTAGGCCAAGGCAAAGATGGATGGACTGTGTGAAAGTGGATATGGTAAAGAAAGGAGTGAGTGCTGAGATGACGACTGATAGAGGGAAATGGAAGAAGAATACCTACATGTTGTGCCGACCCCACATGATGAGGGATAAGGGCAGGAAGATGATGATGGTCATGAGGATATATTGGAAATGCCAATAGCAAAAGTAAATTCAAAATTATAGGGAAGAAAGGTTTTACCTAGAAATGCTCTTTTTGTCTACGCCAACAATTCCATTCCATACATCATAGAATGTACTCACTTTTTAACCGACTTCCAAAAGGAGGAGGTTCTCAAGTCGGCTGTATTTTTTTTTTTTTTTTTTTGTGTGTATGTTACTCGATATCTCCGCCAATAATAACCCGATTTTGATGATTATTTCGCTGGTGTATAGAGTAGATTTTGGTTAGGCTCTGCGTTGATTTTTAAAGAGAATAAAACCACTACGTTTTATTGACTGTCAGTCAGTCAGTACCGTAAGAGTTATTACATATTATTGATGATGAATGGATGTCATACTTACTTTTATTTTTTATTCGATAGTTTAGGTGGCCAGTGTCATCCTCAGTAAGTAAGCAAAACACAAAGAGATTGATAACAAAAAAAAAGAGGTTGATATTGATCTTGTAAATATTCAGAAATTTGAAGTCGGTTTTTAGTTTTTGTAAAAAATATCTTATTTATAATTTTTAAAGATACGTTTTTATCATCATCATCCTCAGCCTGTAGAAATCCACAATTGGACATAGGCCTCCCCCAAAAATATAAAAGAAAGGTAAATAACAGAAAGGTAGATGCGCTAAATGTATCCTTTTATTACTCATAAAGATATAAGAAGTGTCAATACTTGACGTTGGCTATGCATACCATCCTCAAAGAATGTATCTATGCTTATTAAAATTCTTCCTTAAAGCAGTGCTCACTATCAACAGAATTAAGCCTTGTTCTAAAGGCGTGCGATATGTCACTTGATATCCCCTTACGCCTATTTGTTAAAGTCAACTTTGAGTTTGACTTATGAGGGTGGCTATTATAGCTCAAATATATTGCACGCCTCTAAAAGTCAAACTGAAATTGACTTTATTCATAACATGTAAGGATAGTTTTGAAATGAATTTTAGTTGAAATATCGCACCCGTTTGAAAACGGCTTCATTCCGATACGTTTGTTTATTTGAATGGGTAATGCCAAATAATGAATAGTGTTTACGTTTTGGATAGTAAACTATTTCCGAATAAATTTGATTGAGTTCTCGTAAACGGGCTTGTAATGTATTTGTCAATAATCTATCCGCCATGTTGTCGTCTACATCGCGCAACTTGCTAATTGGTTACTTATCTTTATTACCTTTACAATACAATGTGCCTAAAACACCTCTATCTCAAAAAGCTGACGACTATACTTTGACGACCTTGGTGGTGCAGCGGGCGAGTGCCAGTCTGAGAAGCAAGAGGTGCGGGCTCGATTCCCGCTGCGGGACAAATCCTGGTCAGGACTCTGTTTATGACTTTTGCGTTTTATTTATTTATATTAAAGTTGCACGTTTATTATAAATTCATAACACAAACAAATTGTTCATTATAAACAATTGAAAAGTCCTCAAATAATCATAAATTATCTCAAAAAACGTACCTATTTTTCACAGTCACAAAATTATTCTTGAGTAAACAAATGACTATGATAAGATAATTTTTCGAATCAAAAATATTATTTTATTTGGGCGTAATTGGGATTCTGTCGCGAAAGGACTTAGCAGGAGCCTTCCGAAATCATTCTTAATGGCATTATAAGCGGTTTTCTCGAGGTATCCAATTTATTTCGGCAAGATAACTCGTTGTTCTCGAAATTAAATGAAAATATTGAAAAGAGGGACGACGGGCCCAAGTTATGGTAAATTATGAAAAAGTTGTCTTCTTTTCTTATCGTTCTTACCTGTTTACTTTTGTTGTCTATTCTAGCTGTTCGATATTGCCATTAGGCTCGATTTTGTTCAGGCGGTAACGTAAGTTGACTGTCTCAAAGATTTATGATTCAAATTCTTATGAAATAGTGCTGACACGCATTTGAATTGTAAGAAGACGTCTTGGTAGGGTCCCATGCCCATGTACTATCAACTCAGCGATTATGTTTAGGCGGTGACGTAAGATGATAGTCTCATAGATTTATGGTTCAAATTCGTGTAAAATAGCGCTGAAACGCTCGCATTTGAATGGCAACAAGACGCCATGGTAGGGCCCCGAGTTTGAACTATCGCATCATTAGGTTCGCGTTCAATTGAGCTTTTGTAGCTCAAACATTATTGCAAGTCTACGATGAGTTTCGTTATTTTTGATGATCTATAAAAACTTGCAAAAAAGAATCAAAATAAAAGCGAGTAAGAGAATTTCTTGAATATAAGTACATAAGATTAAGCTACCTACGAGTACATAAGATTAAATTGTACAATCGTCGCACTTTTAAGCATTGTGCCTTTAATTTTTTATAGGATAATATTTTATCTATACACGATATGCATGTTAATGAGTCTACAGAAGATGTAATTTTTTAACACGTTACGAAATATATACATAAGGCTTAGATTTGGCACAGATATTTCTTGAAGTAAGGGCTCACTAAGAAAATATTTTTGCTTAGTAAATGGGTGTCAATCGTCGTATTTCCTTAGAAATTTGACCCATTCGTAGCATGGACGGGCTGGTATGTAATGTTGAGGCAACGTGTATAATATGTCTTCAAAGGTAGCTTACAAAATACGGCGTTAATCATCAAATCGCGTTAATGTATCTGCATTTTGCGTCGCGAATTCCAAAGTGCGCAAGTAAGCTTAAAAGCATACAGAGATTGTTATGATTCAAAAGCACGTCGCGGGTCTGCGGCGTTGAGACAGATATCGATTTTCCGCAGTCGGGGAGGGGGGGAGGAGTGCTCAGCTGAGAGCCTCCCCCACTCCCCTCGCCCCTGTAAACATAAACACGGGCCCAGTCTCCACAGGATCGACATCCGCCGAGGTGAAATAACGACACTGAATATTTATGAAGCCCCGATCAGGGATTAAGATTCTACTTTTCTAGGTCATCAATTCGAAAGGCAACGATGAACCGTGGACGATACCAACTGTATTTCAATGGAAATATTTTTTGGAATATAAATTGGTGTTTAGAGGTGGTTATTGGGTTTTAAACTTTGATTCCAGCGGCAGAAAATTGACTTCTATTGCGAGGCGATCGAGAATATAGATGTAAATCAGATTAATTCTAACAGGATCTAAATATTTATCGATTTATTGAAATATAAACGTTACGTTCATTGTGGCTCTGTGGGAGCACGGAGTGGTGGTAGTGAGTGACCACGCTTTTAATATTGTTTGAAATTGTTTAACTATGTTAATTGTATGTGTCTGTGGTGTCAAATATATTTTTTATCTATCTATCTTGCCGATCAAAGGGTCATGGGTTTGAATCCCGGTCTTAAACTAATGCATATTTCACTTAAAGTGTGCGCTACTCTAGTGCTGTCAAGGAAAATATAGTGCTGAAAAAAAAATACATGTGTCAAACCCTTCTTCACCAACGGTCATTGGCCCTTCTTAGGCCAAAGTGGCCCTGGTGATTGACCTAATAGGATCACCAAGAAACAATAAAGACTCTACAGTTAACAGTTCCGATTTTATAGAATTTGAAAATAATTCCGCTCTGGTTTTACTTTTGAAATCGGTGGTAAGAGATGATAGTGCTGCAGTATCCTAGCCTCATAAATCGTATCAGGATGAGAGGTTCTATGATCCATAGCGGATGCGGTTCAAATCTCAACGACGATTTGAAAATAGGTTCTAGTTTTATCGTCACGATGGAAAGTGTTAGAACTAAAAAATAATGCTTTATGAATATCAAGGCCAAGTGCAAAAAGCAATATTCATGGTTTTCATAAAAAAAATATTATTTATTTCAGTAACAATAAGTAATCCTATATTAATGCTGTTATAGGTCACGAACTATATTTATTTTGTAATTAGTCTGCATGCGGCTTCCCTCGTTCGTACCCGGATTAAATGTTCTATATACTATATACATGCAAAAATCACATCAATCCGTTTTTCCGTTGCTGCGTGAAAAAAAAGGAACTAACCAATAAATAAACACACTTTTGAATTTCTATTAATACTAGCTTGAGCTCGCGGTTTTGCTCGCATGTTACATAGATAAAAAGTAACCTGTATGCTAAATAACTCAGTGACTGAACCACAAACATCTAAACATCCTCACAAACTTTCGTATTTATAATATTAGTAGTTAATTTATGGATTAGTTTGGTTAGTAGGTAAGTTATTAAGATTCAATCAACTCTTAAAGCCGTTACAGATTGATGGAGTAACAAAATAAATTAAATACGTTTCTTTATAGTTAGTTACTGAGAAAGTATATAATTTTAATCCAAGTATTTCATTATTATTCGCATTATTGTAGAGAGTAGATTCAGATAAAGCATCAAAAGGAGTCACTGAGTTTATAAAGCTGAAATATGAAGCTGCTATGATCTTTGGGAACGATCCAAACGATCGTTTTTCACAAATAGTGCACCTGCTGCGGAGCGAATGCCATAATCAATATACAAGGTGATTCATAATCTGTATACTATCCTGGAAGGGGTTATTATACATACCTACTATACACCCAATCAGCAATAAAGCTTGTGCTACGACTTTTGGAAATCAGACATTTTTTCATGAAAACTAACTATGCAAAAATCACTTGGTTTTAGTCAAAATATGTTGGCGTTTTGTTACATGCGCGTTACATGAAATTCTACCATACTTTTGTGTTTTTTTTTTGGTTCACTGTTTTTTTTTTTTTTTTATTGGAGATGGTTAGGCGTTTGACCACCAGCTCTCTTTTGCAAGTGAGATGTGAAGATGGAGTACGCTTTACCAGAAGGAACTTATTTACTCTAGATTTGAATACTCCTAGATTGTACTCGTCCGGGAAAACAGACGCTGGCAGATCGTTCCACTTTTTGCCAGTGCTTATAATAAAGAACTGTACGAAATAATTATAAAAAAAAGTAATTATTACGATTAGTACTTATATTTCTTAACTATATTTATATGCACTGAACACAGCGCAGATCCAGGCTTGGTACATTTTTGAAACGTGTTTGTTTATTTTGGAAACACAAAGTGAGTAGGTATAGGTAGTAAGTTTTATCCGTTTTGTTTCACCTGTATTTATAGCAAAGTTTATTTCGTTTTAAAACCACAAAAAGCCTGTTTCCCGTTAAAATAAACTACAACTCGCTTCGGTACCATGTCGTATCTCTACAAATTTAATACCTAATATTTCACGAAAAAGCACCGCGCGCTTCGTGTTTTGTAAAAAAACGTGGCAGAGTTAAAATAATTTATAATCTTAATTTGCCAAGTTCGTGCTGGAATTTAAAGCTCATGGCTGGAGGTGAGACCTACATGGTGCAAAATGATGAGCAGTGAGTCCTTCTAACTTCCAGGGGGCCTTCAAACACTGCGCCCGGTTCGTAGTCGCCATTCGAGAACCTTTAGCGGAAAAACCGAGGTTTTTCCACTAACCTACAACATGAAGAGCTTTAAGAAAAATACAAAAAGATTTCTCCAGGGCAGGCAACGCATTAGCAATGCTCCAGGTGTTGCAGATGTCAATAGGCGACGGTAACCGCTTACCATCAGGTGGGCCGTAAGCCTGTTTGCCTCCGTATAACATAAAAAAAAAAAAAAACCTTTGGTCCCCAACGGTTGTCGGTTCTGTTTATTGGTAATACAGCGTTTTACTTAAATCTAGGCAAATATTAAACAAAGGTATTATAATAGATATAAGGCCAATAAAAGATTACCCCAATATTGTAAATAATGTTTTAAGTTATTGAGGCAGGAAAAGCGGTGCAACGGATATGGCCTGTCCACTGCCACTTCTACTGGCTAATTCTGAGAGCTATGTCGGTGACCTTGGTTCTTTTACGAATTCACTAAGATGTTTAAATACATTTCATAATTTTCAAAATGATGCCACAATACAGATTCAAATGATAGTGACACATTAAAGTTGTTACGTATTAATTTCTGCCACGTTCAGGCAGAAATGAATACGTAAATGCTGAGATTTATCTGTGTGCATCTTTATTTTTAGAAAAGTGTTAGGATTTTGAAAAATTAAAAATGTGTACATCTTTGTGCAGACGACTGTAACTACTAATCCACTACATGGCTTTAAATGATTTTGTAATAAATTACTTTGGTAATTTTCGCAAATAAGACTGCATTTAGTCAGCTGATGAGCAAAATTAATTCGAACCGCATTTGGGCAGTATATTCTGGTGAAAAGGAAATAGTGACGGTGCGGTGGGTTTGTTACGATTAATTAAATACGTGGTTTATTTGTGGATTAGATATATAATATGGGTTGGAATCTACATTTTATGGCCGGTGAATATCGTAGAACTACGTATTTTACGTGCCCTTGTAGTAACGAGAAATCAATCATTTTTATTCAGAGTGCACTGTTATTTTACACACAGTAGGCTACTTTTTGTTATGCTATTAGAAATTCGACATATTTTCGTGCAAAAATCTGCTGATTTAGGGTCAAGTCAAGTAAGTTAGCAATCTCGATGTCGAATTTCCCGCCGTTTCGAAAAATTCGTTCTCGAAAACAATTAGAATAAGATATTTTTTACAAAAACTAAAACCGACTTTAAATTCCTGAATATTTACAAGATTAATACCAACCTCTTGTTTTTGTTATCAACCTCTTTGCGTTTTGCTTACCTACTGAGGATTACACTGGCCACCAACACTTTCGAACAAAAAACCAAAGTAAGTATGACATCCATTCATCATCAATAATAACTCATATGGTAGTGACTGACTGACAGACAATAAAACGTGGTGGTTTTATTCTCTTTGACAATTAACGCAGAGCCTAACCAAAAGAGTCTTAAGAGTATAAAAACTTGCAGGGTAGCTACCTGTTGTAACGTATGGGTGCACAGAAAGGAATTCCCGACACACAACCCCTGAGGTTAAAGTTTATGTAAAAATAGCAGCAACCGGACGAAGTCGCGGGAATAACCATACCATACACAGTCGACAAAAAATAAAATCGGCAAGTCGTGATTTCAAGATGTTATGAAGTTTTTTTTAAGTTTTACGGGACAAGTACCAATCCCTCAGGAATTCAATTAATATGGGACCACCCCGGGATCATACTCTATACACTATGTGTGTATGTTAATCGATATCTCCGCCAATACTTAACCGATTTTGATAATTCTTTCGCTGGTTGATTCTTTGAAGTCGGTTTTCAGTTTTTGTATAAATATCTTATTTTCGTTTATATTGTTTCTTTCTGTGTACAATAAGCCCCCTTTCGAGATACCATACTAGTTTCGGGACACAAGGTCTAAGAATCAATATTTTGTAGGTATATATCACAAAACCTAGTCCAAATACGTACGCATTGCGGTAGCCATTACCAACTGCTAACAAAATAGTGCGGTGTGCGTCATAATATTGTACAAAATGCACTAATCACTGCAGTTCCGGTTAGCGGTGTTGTCCTGCCTGGCTGGACGGATTCCTCGCCGCGGACCACGCTAACAATTTATCTCTAAAGCATAATGCATAGTTTGTAGTGTGCTGCACACAATCATCAAGGTTTATGACCCGATTGGAATGTTTTGTCTTTCATAAAAATAACGATCTCCAAAAGTCCCGCCTTACCACCCTAATTTTGCGAGAAGTAATCTGTTGCTACATCTTGCCTTGTTCATAGTTCATAGTTTTTTATTAATAACATATACGAGTTATAGGTAGCATTAGTTATTTAATTAATACATAAATAATTATAACAATGTTAAAACAATTCAAAATTAAATTTAAAAAATCAAATTCGTCATCATTTCAGCCGTTCGACGTCCACTGCTGAACATGGACTTCCCCACAGACAGAGCAAATTTCTTATCATGTGGGGGGATTTGCCCATACTCACCACGCTGGGCATGCGGGTTGGCGAGCGCAGTTAGAGCTATGGTTGTTAAAATAAGGGACGCTGCTGCCCATCCCCTAGCTTTTAGGTAGATAGATATGGAGGGCCTATTCTTCAGCCGGGGCCACCACGGCCAAATAATAAAATTAAAATTAATGTCGAAGTCAAAACTTAATTTAAATAACATCATAATCACACACATTTTAAGTTCATAAAATCATTAACATGATCAGCCACAATCTCAACTTAACTTTAAAAGACTGATCGGATTGTGCGCTGCTGATAGAAGTTGGAATGCGGTTGTAAACAGCCGTCCCCATTACGTGTTGCAACTTGGACGTCTTCGCTAGTCGTCGTGGAAGAGCTTTCAGCCGGTGCGCGTGCCTCGTGTTGTATCTATGACCGTCCCCGCACCATGCATATTTGTCCAGGTTGTTACGCACATACCGCGCTGATTGATATATGACAAGGGCGGGCACGGTCAAGATCTTGGTAATGCATAATCATAAAAAAGTTTATTTTTGACAAACAACTGTCCCTATTATTTTTGGTTGAAACTGAACAACGGACTGGGTAATCAAAGTCATAAAATGAATATTTTTCAATACATCGAGGATAGACGAGATGGATACTTAATGCAAAGAGTGCGAACATTTGCGAACATTTGCATAATCCTACGAATATTATATTATTTTTATTATTATTGCGAAAGTTAGTGAGGCTGTTGTTATTCAATCACGCCGTAACGCCTCAACCGATTTCGTTGAAACTTCGAATATCAAGAGTTATATACCTAGAATAGCATATAGGCTACTTTTTGGATAGGTACCACGTGAGCGAAGCCACGGGCGGAAGCTAGTATTTAATAATGCTTAGTATCCTTGTAGGAAGTATAATAAAACGATTATGGTTTATTTCTATTCAGCATTGGCAAATTAAAATAAATGCCAATTAGAAACAACACAAATAATATTTGAGGTCGGTCCCACTCAGACTGGAAACAAATATTTGCAGACCATAAGAACAGGCACCCTAGTAACTTTAGTTGCGATTCCACGAGCAATTAGGTTTTATTTGTGTTTGTGTGACTATATTGGTTGTAGGTCCTATTCGTATTTTGGAATTTATTTTATGTTTCGACACACAAAATATATCCTACGTGTTCCGCAACTAGAATACTATCCCAATAACTTATTCAACCAAGAAAAAAAAACTAAAAAACCTAAATTCAATCAGTCCCGTTTTTAAATTAATTTTACTTGTTATGTAAGATATATAGATTTTTGGAGGAGGTATGGCACCGCGAGATTTACTCGCTCTGTTTTGGAGCAGCCCCAGGCGGGCTGCTGGGCCCCAGGAGGTACCTCCGCCTAACAGAAGACCACAGCCAAATAATAATAGTGTTGTGTTCCTGCGGTGAGTAAGGTTGCCAGAGCTCTTTAGGGGGAGGGTTTCGGCAGGCAACGCATTAGCAATGCTGTTGCTGATGTCAATAGGCGACGGTAACCACTTACCATTAGGAGGGCCGTAAGCCTGTTTGCCTCCGTATAACATAAACAAATGGAAGGATTTTTCACAACTCCTATGTAAAAATAACTGAACATTCTGAAAGCTACACAAAAATACGCTGCGGCCGGATCAATAACATCCTTTTTTTGACATCAGCTAGAAATCACAAGCACGTTTTCTATGAAGAGCTATTACAAAATAAATGATCTCACATTTCATCTACCCCCGTCACGTGGTACCGTGACCTTATCAAGGTCGTTTGTCGGGGCGTGAGATGTCGTCCTACAACTTCCTTAGTTTAGAACAGCTATTTCATTATTTATTTATTTTCTTTTGCACTTCATTTGCAACGTACCATGAACACGTTACTCTCCAATAAATTATAATGCTACCCACGGCTCCGCTTGCATTATAGGTACCCAGTTATTTTAGGTCAAGCACGATATCATATCGCCTTTAAAATTCATTAGTTATAAAAGGTGATACATAATACGATTTGACTGGCCTCATAGATCAGTTGGTAGTAACTCTGCCTTCTGCGCTAGAGGTCGCGGGTTCGATTCCCGCACTGGACAAACATTTGTGTGATTCACAGATGTTTTTTCTGTGTCTGGGTGTTAAATATATATCTATTATGTATATCAGTCTCTGGTACCCATAGTACAGGCTATGCCTAGTTTGGGATTAGTTGACCATGTGAATATGTCCGAAATATTTATTATTATTATTATTATGATATTATTATTATTATTATGTCAATCGATCCTGACCTACTGCATTCCTGTCTGGGGGGGCACCCACAAAACCACAATGTTAACCCTAGAAAGAGCACAACGTGCAGCCCTCAAAACAATGACTTACAAGCGCAAAGACTACTCTACTGATCTATTGTACAGAGAAAACAACATACTTACTGTCAGGCAGCTTTTCATTCAAAAACTAATAAGCCGCAAACACTACTTTACCTTTCGACCCGAACTTGGCACAAAGACGTCAAGGCCTTCCTATTTGTACCATGCCAAGATGCAGAACTACCTTTGCTAGCCGCCAATTTGACTCCCTTAGCTGCTACCTATATAACAAACTTAACAAAACCTTGTCCTTTTATCACCTAAACAAGCATGAGGCTAAACGCAAAATCAAGAACTGGTTGCAAAATATGGACTACAATGACACAGAGCTGCTACTGATAAGAGTAGTTTAATCTAAGTATCTTTTTAATGTACAAATCTTTTTTACTTAATACTGGCATTCTCACACTCCCCTCCACACAACGTAAACTAACACCACTTCCATTACACACAAACACACTATATAATCATTCCTCCCCCACCCCTCCCTGGCCTCACTCTCACACATACTCACACACATCTGTAAGTACACGCTTATTGATGCCATACAACATCTTATAAGACATCAATTAGTCTTTAATATTTTATTTTTATTTAATCTTTTTAAAACTAACTATTTTTTTTATTTTTATTTTTATTTATTTCATCTTTTATTCTATTTTGTCTTTATGTTAAAATGAGCTTAGCCGGCTACGAGTGCTGACGACACACGTCCACCACATCACACCACGTAAAGAGCTTGACACCTAAATCACAAGTGTTTCACTTAGTTTAGGTGTCAAAGAACCATAATTAATAACCTCTTACAATTTACAATTATCTATTATTTTAATAGTGTTGGGATTTTTGGCCTCCAAAATACAAGTTTTTAACTTAGTTTGGAGATCCGTAGTCCATAGTATTGTTAATATATTTTTTTCTCAATTGTACTTACCACCTAAGACTAGCTCAAATAAACATTTTTTATCTTTTATCTTATCTTATTATTAATACGTATACTATCCCGAAAGGGGCTTATTCAATCAATAAAAATAATGTTAGCGAAGATAATCTAGAAAGAACTTTATATCCCGAACTTTTTAAAATTTGTTGTTTTTGATCTTATGAGTTCCTAAGGTTAATCTCTTCTAAATGAGTTCGTTAGGTTAAACCTATGGGAAGTTCTAAATCAAGATTGCTACCTAAAACGGTTGAATAATTGAGTTTGAACTGATTTAACACCAAAGCAGCTGATTTTTGCATAGTGTTACGAATTTCCAAAAGTCGTAATAACGAATCGTCCTATTCGGGATAACATACATATTATGAATCACCTTGTATAGGAAAGGATTCTATTTACATAACATTTAACAATCCAAACACTTATAATCCTACCCGTTTATTTATACAAATGGCTGTCATGTTCAAACAAATCACGGCTGAAAATCCTTTGAAATCTGAAATATCGAATGAAAATTCACAATTTATAATACCCATAAACTTTCGAGATTCGATAATATAAATGCTGAATATTATCTAGACACATAAAAATGATCTTAGCTTGGATTTCAGTCACATCCAAGATCACTACGAATATGTGTAATAAATAACTCACTAGTTGACTTATTTAAGATAAAGGCCCTAGGTTCTGTCTTGGAAAAACGTTTTGGAAAAAGGCCAGGTCAAGAGTACCCTAAACCGACAGCATGATGATGGCATGTATGAGGAATTTGCTGAGAGCGAATGAAGCAAAAGAGGTATGTCAGGATCGTAGTAAGTAGAAAGCCGCGGTCTCTGCCTACCCCTCTGGGAAATAGGCGTGATTTTATGTATGTATGTAGGTTCTGTTTTTACTAAAGTAACTGACCTTGGCATTCTAGAGTCATAGACTAAAAATATCACCTCACGTAGACTTCAGAATATCATTATTTTCAAGTAAAATTGGTTTTTGTTCTTAGTTTTCTGTATTTTATCCTCAAAGTGCTGCGACTAAGAATATCAGGGCTATTCTCGTGAGAGTCGTTATACAGACGTGTTTTCCAGCGAAGTTCTGACATAATGTAAGTACTTATAGATACATGGCAAGGTAATGCCTTAGTTACACAGGGCGGGCGCTGCGCAAACACAAACCCTGAATTTCTTTGCATTTCATACACTGATTTTGATCTGACAATGTCTACGATTGCATTTTTTTGATTGCGACTACGTAGGTCCGTGTGTATTGCAAACGAGAGGCCTATTACGAAGTCCATTTGATCGAAAAACTCAATTCTGACGCATCTCGACCGTTAAAGCTTGATTCTATTCAACCAGAACGTACTGCATCCGTGTCTATGTGAGCTCGCTCCGCTAGATATAAATACGTCTATGGACAATGCAAATAATATCATTTTTACGTCTGTGCTCATACGTGTCTGCCAAGGTGTTTGTAGATGGGAATCTATCTATAAAATGCAAAAGGAGTGCCATTGAGATAGACCCTGGTATTCCAGGTCTCTCAACGTTGCTGTAAAATTGGTAACTTAGAACAACAGGATGAATGTTATATTGCGAGCAAAGCGCGTTCAATATCGAGCGTTACCTACAATGATTGCCCCGCATTGTCGTAAAAAGATTTTTTTTAAATCAGTCCCTCCTGTTAGTAGTTTTGTAGCTCAGCTTAGCGTGTCAAAGTCAAGTCAAAGTCAAAAGGTGTTTATTTCAATAAAATTTCTAGGATCACTTTGAAACTGTGTGTTAAAAATATAAATGGGGATGGATATAAAAGTAGCTACATTGACTCCAAAGAAAAGATGGATGGATTGTGTGAATGATGACATGGGTAAGAAAGGAGTGAGTGATTAGATGGGGGCTGATAGAGGGAAATGGAAGAAGAGTGTTGTGCCAATTCCGCTTAAGTGGGGTAAGGGCAGGAATATGATGATGATGATGAGTAGACTGAAGTGCTGCAAGTACCTATAGCTGTTGGCATCATATTGATAGAGAGAAAAGGTAATCTCTGTGTGGGTGTAGCTTTAGTAAGAAGGATAATATAAATTTATGTTTGAAATAGCAGACTCGTCCTAGAGCTCGGAGTTATGATAATAAAGCGTGTTTTATTGTTTATGTCATTAGGACGTTATGATGCTCTTTAAAGTGTACCCTTAGTGGCAGTTTCTGATGCTGTCGAATAGCATGATACAAAATCTTTGCGGGTCCGTCGCTAATGGTGGCAATGCGCTTGGTACAGTCAGATTCAGAAGTTGATTCATCATCATCATCATTTCAGCCGTACGACGTCCACTGCTGTACATAGCCTCCCCCTCAGACAGAGCGAATTCCTATCATGTGGGGGGATTTGCCCATACTCACCACGCTGGGCATGCGGGTTGGCGAGCGCAGTTAGAGCTATCGTTGTTAAAATGAGGGACGCTGCTGCCCATCCCCTAGAACTTGATAACTTTTACAGAATTAAAAAAAATATTTATTAGAGGAGCCGATTTTATGCTTGAGTTAATTTGACTGGTTGTTTTTAGGTTTTTCACCACTCTATGATAAGTAATAACAAAAAATAAGAATTACCTAGTTTTAATTCGTAAAACATTTTTGAAACTTTTTTCATTCTAGTTTACTTTTGATGTTGATTGTATCAAGCAACTAGGCAGTTAACTAAAACTAGACTATCCTAGAGGCCAGTGACTTCGTTCGCGTAGTGAGCTAAATGCCCTACTTACAATTTTCCAAAAACGTACACACCCTATTTAATTACCCCTATTTAGGGATTGTAGAAAACCCCTAATATCCTTGTTTCATTATTTAACCACATTAGTATTTGTATCACGTTTCAAGTAAATCTCTACACGCTTTCAAATTCTCCCACACAAACTTTGACATTCCCAGTAACCGGTAGATTTGAAAAAATTAATGTTGCAGTGTTTTATTCAAAATCCTGTAACTGGTTCTGTCTTTGCTCAAGGATATGCGGTAATTTGAAAATCACTTCTAAAAAGCTTCAAATTGTAATCTTTTCGAAACAAAATTGCTCTCTGCAAATTTCAAACGTAATGTTTCTGATAGTTACTTCCAAATAGCTACAAAATGGTCCGAAAACATTCACTTTTAGATAGAATCTACAAAATCGTTCGGAATCCCGATTAATTTTCAATCACGAGCCTTTCGATTTGATCTCAGTTGAGATATTCCCGACTTGAAACAAAACGTGCCAAAGGCTGAGTACGGAAAATGGGTAACCTATATTTGTGTTTCTTGATTTATATTCAAGGTGATCCATAATATGTATGATATCCCGAAATGGGCTTTTTTCTCACCCAGTTGGCAATAAAGTTTGTTCTACGAATCCAAATTCATCATTTTTAACTGAAAAATTCAACTGCGGTCAATTCAGGTAGCAATTTTGATGATATTTATCGTACGTTTAGTTATTAGTTATAAAGATGATAAAAATACCAAAAACAACTAATTTGAGAAAGTTTAAGAAAAAATGGGTTTTCAAAAAGATATCAGGACGTCTGATCGAAGCGACGCGTGACCCGAGAGCTGGCTCTTATTTGGCCCAGCGAATTAGCATTGCCATCCAGCGTGGCAATTCCGCCAGCGTCTTGGGGACGCTTCCGACTGGTAGTGATCTGGATCAGTTGAGCTATCTATAGATCGTTTGTAACGGTATTTAGATGGCTCAACTGTTTCTTGTGTATTTTGTAAATATTAACTTGTATAAGAAAAAATTACAAATATTGATGTTTTTTCGCCAATATTCATTCTTTTTGTTGATAGAATACCTCCCTTTCGGAGTGGTATATGACCTCCTACTGCCACTTCAGCTTGCTAATTCTGGGAGAAATATCGGTGACCTTGGTTTTTCTACGGATTTCATCATTTCGGATTTTATCACGCAGTGAAACTCGCTATACTACTATTAAAGTATGTATTTGCTACTATATATACTAATATCCTTGTTTCATTATTTAACCACATTAGTATTTGTATCACGTTTCAAGTAAATCTCTTCACGCTTTAAAATTCTCCCACACAAACTTTGACATTCCCAGTAACCGGTAGATTTGGAAAAATCAGTGATGCAGTGTTTTATTCAAAATCCTGTAAATCCTGTTCTTTGCTAAAGGATATGCCGTAATTTTTTAAGTTACGATAATGTTCCAATGTCAATTGGGAGAGAACTGTTTCCTGGGCTCGCGCTTTTCCAGGGGACAGGGCCTCATTTAACTTGTGTCTTTTTAATTATAGTCAATAAATGATTTTTGTATTTCTATTTCTATTTGCAATGTGGTAGACCTTTAAATTTTACTCGTAATAAAAACTAGTGAGATCAACAAAACCTATGTACACGGAATCACGTTGTTTACAAAGGCTAGCCACCCTATTAATGGAGTCACACGAGCAGAAGCCCTGTTTTGGAAGTTCCGAGTTTGGAAACTTACTTTGTATGGGTAGGTACAAAGTGAGCTATGTTGGCCTAGTGGGAGGAACCTGGACTTTCGATCCGTAGGTCGTAGGTTAAAACCCTGGTCGTTCACCAATGGATTTTTCAATTGGAAAAAAAGTACTTCGTGGAACAATTACGTGTGCCACGTGTTTTATTGATAGGTACTGTTTTTTAAAAAGTTATTAATGGAAAACATGAATTTATACATGGTGGAAGAACCCAGTGAGGGGCATTGGAGGTTTATGTACCTACCATAATTATTAAAGATACAGGATTTTCTGACATTTAGGGTTAAGGGAACATTTATTTTATTTTTAAAAGTTAGTAATACCTACTGCATGCAAAGATTTTAAAAAATTATAACCGTCTTACGCAATGGTTATTTTTCCTCCAAGGGCATTGGATTTTTCAACCTTTATACATTTTTTTATAATTTTAATATATAATGCAACTCCTCCTACAATTATGTGCAACAGTAATGCTTGAGTTTTCATCTGACTACCCTCTTGAGCCAATTTTCTTTTAAATTATTTATTTAAGCTTTATATTGCTCTTCAACATCGTATTTAAAGTATACAAATTGAATTATTATTACAAATTGCTATGATGTACTAGACAGTAATTAATATCAATATACTGCAACACCGACGAAACGGCTCTGGAAACATCAATCAATTTATATTTATCAAACGAGAATTTCAAATATTATAATAGAAACCACTCACACACCACAGGAGTTGTTTATGATGATATTTCTCAAACCTAAAGACTTTTTATAAAGCGGCGACCGTAATTTGAAGGACGCAATATAGCCAAGACGTTCCGGACGGCAATAATCACTTAGAATTTATATGAAAACTAGTGAAAGCCCCCGTGACTTTGTTCGCATGAAGTTTTTCTTACAAACTTCAACCCCCGCTGCTTGGGGTTGAATTTTGAGAATTCCTTTTTTAGTATACCTACACACTAAAAGAGACACCCCTTCCATATTTCCAGTCTCTAGGACCAACGGTTTAGGCTCTGCGTTGTCTGTTAGTCAGTCAGTTAATGTTTTATAATATACTAGCTTGCGCCAGCGGCTTCGCTCGCGTGGTACCTACAAAAAAAGTAGTCCATATGCTATTCTAGGTAAATAACTCTACATATTCCGAGTTTCATCGAAATCGGGCCACTTTTGCTTTATGTAGATAGATTTAGATGATGGGCGATTTCTAGTTATTAGGCTTTTGTTAATGCATCTCTAGGTAAAAAAGAGTGCTTCAGTGTTGTGCTATAGTCGCTATGACGGAGACCTAAGGGTAGCCTTAGAATTAGTTTATATGAAAATCTTAGGTAGGTATAATAACCTACCCTTTAGGTAGTATACGGCTTTCAATATGAGGATTGTTGTTAACGTCACATTTTTTTGTGGTTGGCGGTATTGAACTTAGCAAGACGTGCTGACGCCTACACGATCAAACACGGACAGAGTAATGATGAGAACAGAACCTGTATCAGCAACTTTGGCTTAGGGCTGTGAAGTAAGTTGACAGTAACAACGATTTGTGGTTAAAAATTGTGTGTGTGTGCATGGTCGACATGCGCTTGGCCATTTAATAATAATAACACCCAACATTCACATACATAGTCCTGACACAACACTAGAATATTTGCAGATCATGCAAAACATTTGTCACCAAGCGCGCAGCGGGAATCTAACCGTCAGCTTTCGTCTCAGACGGGCAATCACCCGCTACACCACCGAGGTCGTCATTTACGGTTGGTAAATTAAATATTTTTTAGTTCCAGTCTCGTGCGTTCAAAAAAATATTGAACAATATTTAACGCGTAATCGCTGTTGAAGGGTGATGTGAAAATACAGATTTACGTTCACGCTAAAATATTTTTTCTTTGCACGGTACTAAAAAGAAATGAAGAATTGGGTGCGATCACGTACAAATTGATGAGTGCTATTCTCTAACAATAAATTGGTGTATAAGACATTGTGATAATATTACTACGAAATAAAAATTATCTTTGAAATACTGGGTAAGGTGCTGGGAGCCATTGGGTCCAGGTAGCACAAGATAAGTCGTTCTGGAAATCTATGGGGGATGCCTATGTTTGCAGTGAACGTGCTACAGCTAAAATGATGATGGTTAATTATCACAACACAGTAACTTGTAGGTACCTGATGTATGTACAAGAAAGCACTAAAAATTCCGAAAAAAACCCGACATAATTATACCTACTTACCTACTTAAATATCTTCAAGTGTTTGAATACTTTCCTTTAAGTGTTCAATTGACTAGACTAACCTGGTTTTGGTTAAAATATACAATGATAATGTCTAATAGATTTTCTAAGAAAGATTCACAGCGAAACATCAATTTCCGAAGGTTACTGCGAGGTGACAAGCCGCTATCAAATTATGTCGCCGCTCTTGTCAGTCGCAGTAAATATTTTACATCGCCAATTCTGTTCATACTCTACCGGAGAGCGGATAAAATCAGCAACACATGAAGGTATTAACCTCAGTGGTCAGATATTGCTGCATGTATGATCCGTTTTGATTTGCTCATCATATTAAAACTAAACACACAGGTAATAAGAGAGAGTATAATCTAGCAAAGCTCGCACGCACTGCCTTTTACCGATGTATAAACTGTGCACGTGAGAAGACAATGCTCATAAAAATAGATCTCGAATAAATAAAGCAAAAGGTTATCTAAAGGTAAGTTAGATCTGTAGATAACGAGTGAATCTAAGCACGTCCTTTCCATAGTTCGTTTGCTGAGAAAGACTAGCACCAGTTACAGAGACAGCGCACTGATGGTCTTTGATGACGAACATAGAGCGCAGCGTAAAGTAAGTCTAAATAGTCTGTTGTACAGTGCGGGCGTTTTACTTCTTAATAATTGCTAGGTAGAACGCAACGTTCTTTGTAGCATTTCTTTGCTACTCCAAGAATCTACTCTATTCACCGATGTTGGTGACGCCAAATTGGTGTTGTATTTCCTCGGAGGAAGAAAATTCTGATAAAATTGTTTTGTCGGGTCTGCAACGTTACTATAGTTGAAAAATTGTCTTTCTATAAAATCGCTTGCAAAACTCTCGTCAAATTCATGAGAAATGTAACTTCTTCATTTTAAATCAATCATAAAATATATAGTAGGTACGCAGAACCAGCAACCGTTAGGGAATAAAGGTTCACGAATGGCGTCCATGAACGGGGCGACGCATGTTGAAAGGACCGACGCGATGGACCGACGACATTGTTAGGGTTGCGGTAGACGGAAAGGGCTCAAGACCGTTCGTCGTAGAGCTCTTTGGGGAAGCAGTGGACTTCTGCAGGCTGATGACGATGATGATAAAATATATAAAAATGAAAATGATTCGTCATGACAATTGTTGTCTTTAACAAAACAAAAAGAAAGAAAGAAAGAAAGAAAATAATTTATTTCCCGTCACATAATGAGATAATAATTTTAAAAACTTAAATTACTGACAAAATTAGTATACAAAGTGACGAAAAAAAGGTTGCCACTCAGCATTTGCTGCATCAACCCAGTGGCCGGTGCAGCGCTGATTTTCAGTGGCACCCAAATGAGAATCGCGGCAGCTACTGTGACACGCATCTACTAATATAACTATAAAATAAATTTACAAAATAATTGAACTAAAACAAATTCGTACCTATGCATCTGTTGCAATTGCAAGACAATTATAATTAATACTAATAACAATAACTATAAATAACCACCAACGACAATAAAAATAAAACAAAAACCAAAGCAAACAAACAGTTAACGTTAAAAATTAAGCTTTAAGCAAAACAAAAAAAAAAAAATTTATAACTAATTAGTAGTAGTAAGACCATGAACCATGACCTATGGAACAGATATCTAACAAGTGATTTTTTTTTGGTATTTACACATTCAAAATTCATCTTAAGAAGTTTATTATTAGTAAAAATGTATTATTAGTAAAATTCATCTTAAAAAAATTATTATTATTATTAGTCAATTATTAAAACCATTGCACATTCAATAACAAAGGTAATTCGAAAGCGATTTCTTATATTAATGCTACGGCTACAATAAAAATGCCATTTTACAGCGAAATGATCAGAATGAGTAAGTTTCGAGACGCTTTAGATATTTACGACTGGTACCTGTACCTTAGTACCTACTTCGAAGACGTCTTATTCATGTTCCAGTTAACCTAGTCACCATTATCCACCTGCAGAATTCCAATGTTGGACTTAAAGAGTCCACTAAAGATTGCCACGACGAACGGCCTTCACCATCTGCATCCACCGACTTCCTGCAACCTTTACAATGTCATCACGCCAACTCTGGGTCGTCCACTGTCCAGTTCGTGGTCGCCATTCGAGAACCTTTATTACCAAACGGTTTTAGGTATCTATATGGCCTACCCATTGTCACTTTAACTTGCAAATTCTGAGAGCTATGTTGGTGACCGTACCGACCGTGTAGAAGAACTACTACAGATTTCCTCGATCCAAATTTTATCACGTAGTAAAACTCCGAGCATATCTCTTCATGCGCGAATTTGAGTTTGTGTTTATGTGAGGCCAATAATTAGCGACCAAGTCTCGGTGCCATAATAATATTATTATGTCAACACTGGCAGCACTCACTGATTGTAGACTTTTAGCTTGAGGCTCTGATTAGCTGCAGCGAGAAGATATAAGGATGTCCTAAGCCATGACTGGCCTCATAGCTCAGTTGGTAGTAACTCTGCCTTCTGCGCTAGAGGTAGCGGGTTCGATTCCTGCACTGGACAAACATTTGTGACTAACACAGATGTTTGTTATGTGTCTGGGTGTTAAATATATATCTATTATGTATATCAGTCTCTGGTAAAGTTTCAAAGTGATCCTAGTGATTTTATTGAAATAAATGCCTTTTGACTTTGACTTTGGTACCCATAGTACAGTCTATGCCTAGTTTGGGATCAGTTTACCGTTTGTGATATTTCCGGAATATTTATTAAAATTATTTATTTAAGCGAGTTTGGTTCGTCGGTTTCCCACTTTTTCGAGTTGGACCGACATGGTTGAGTTACCCTTACTGACGAATCCTCGTAAAAAATCATACTTTACTGTAGGTACTCTAATTATATTTTGACCATACGCAATAAATATGACTGAATACTGAGTATTCTGTAATTCCACTTATTACTAACATAAAACGAAAGAGCCAAAGCTTACAAGAAAACTTTTCATTCCAGCTTTGATACTATGTCAAAGGAATCCTTCAGTCAGAAGAAGGATAGCTCATGTATATTCCATCCGGGTGCTGCCCACTTAGTTCGTAACGGCTCCAGTCGATTCCGAGGGCCTAGCTAGAAAATGTTTGGGTCCCTTGACAACGGCCTAACTAGATTTGTTCGACCTTTTTTAACATTCTATTTTATACTTCAGAGCTTGTTTCCACGAGTCACGACACAACGATAAATACGGTGACATGGTCGCGCGTCGTGTATATTTATATCATTTTTCACGAAACACAGAATCACACACGCTTTGCAAACGACAAAGTTGACGTCTGTTGAGTTAAATACACACTCCGGAGCGTAGCGGCTCCGACATTAAAAATAATCGGCATTGCTGTCAAACTTCTTTGATTCTTTGTTGAAATATCCCCTCAACATTTACCTCACGGCAATTTTCGAATTAAAGTTTCATTAAGGTGCACCCTCACCGAGAGCATTCGCCACGATTAACACGATTCAACACGTTACGTTACATTATATCAGTGAGGGAGGAGAACCGAACATTATAGTGCGCAACCGGTAATGATACAATCTGTAATATTTTGATACAACTTGTAACTTGTGCATTGTAGGTACTACCGTAGTTTTGTAACGTAATGCTCAAAATTATATCTAATATGTTACATTACAGGTAAGGGCTCTCGGTGAGGGAACACCTTTAAAATATGAATTAAAAATACAGCCCATGGTAGAGATGGACTCTTTATAAATTCATATTTTGTTTACTGATTTAATTACACTGTGGTGTGATCTCCTATGATTAAAATTTCTTAATTTCAAGCATCAGCGGCGCGGTGGAATCGAAAAAAGGCGGCTTATTTATTGGCTGTTCGCGGTCACAGGACAGATGAGAACATCTGGGTTAGTACAGATATGATTTTCAAATTGTACTGACGGTTAAATTCAATACCTTAGAATCGAAAACGTATATTTTTGCTGTAAAGATAAGTATTAATTTTAAAATAGATCAATCAGAATAATCGCTGCTTGGGTTAAAAGCCGTAAACGTAGTTGTAAATTTCACAATTAGTATAGGACTAGCAGATGTTTAGTGGTAATCACTTCTAGATAGCTGCAATACCTACTAACTAGGATGAGACCTACATGGTGTTGAATTGCGTACATCATCATCACCCTGCGACATGCGTTAATAAGTGGCATGTGCCTGCAATTTATCGGCTACCTCATTTTGAAACTGGAACACAGCATTGCAGGCATTACCGCTGGGCGGCAGAATTAAAAGGCAAGGTGTCAGTATTTGTTTTGTGTACCAGCTGGGATAATTTGAGCAACAGCATTGTGCGATTGAAATTGAAAAGACAGTCGGCCAAATTGTTTCCCGATGAAAAGCAATGTCGGAATGATTGTAAAACGAATTGATGGACAAACTCGGACTGCCATTAGAAAGCTCATTTTATCAATTTCTTAATATTTTGTGTATTTTCAATGCGACTGTTTTGTGCCGATTCTTAGATTTCTTCAATGTCCATTTTTTATGGATTTAAAGGAAACCAAAATGTTTCTTACCATTTTTTGCATAGCGCGCTTTTGATAAAAGGGTTGCTTGCTTGTCGTGTCACTGATTCTTTCTTGGCCATCTTGTGTCCAGTGGTCAGTGACTAGTTAGAGTTATAGCGGCCCTGAAAATGGCCTATGTCCGTCAGTATAGTATAAGGATAAAAGTGCGCCTTAGAGGCTTCATTCGTGCACATGTCATATGTCTTCAAATTTTTAGATTCTAGGACATGCCGGTTTCCTCGCGATGTTTTTCTTCACCGTTTGAGAGCACTAGTATAGCGCATATACATTTTCCGCACGGAAACTCCATTGGTTTACGACCCGGATTGGCACCCACGACCTTTGGATCGGATGGCGGGGCCTTTTAGTAGAGGCCCCGTGTACCTAGTAGTAGAGTGGTAGTCCACTACACCAGTGATCTCCAAATAATAGTAATAAAGTGGTTATATAACATTTAAAAGAACTGCATTTCTAAAGTCAATAGAACTAAGCAGCATTTGTCTTTTCTAGGTCGATTGATAAAACAATAGGTACAAGATACGAGATAAATAGCCCGCCAGAAGACTTTACCAGTGAACTTCAATTAAGGTTTTCCAATACTGAACGTTTTCTCGATTCAATTGCTGCATCTAGATAGAAGAAAGCGATGCAGACCTGAGTCTTATCGTTCGGTTTAGCGCAACGGGTTAATTTTAAATGGTATTAGAGCCATTGCATTATTAGATCCGCATCGAGTTCGATTCTTGGCATAACAAGTATTTAAAAAGTTTAAGAATAAAATTAAATGTTTTATATTGCTGAAGCCAAATTTTACAGTTATAAATCTAGGTTGAGGCCTTCTTATAAGTAAAAATATACTTGTGTTAGAAAGCCTCGCTCATCCCTAACGATATTATTAGGTTACAGGTACATAATAAACAAAAACGTAAGAACAATGTGTACAATGTGAAAAATACTATAATGTGTGTGTGTGTATGTGTTATATCATCTTTTAAACTATAATTAAACAAAGGAAAAGTTCAACATCAAGATGTTTTTTTTTTTATTTTTTTTTATACAACTGAGATGGCAAACAAGCATACGGCCCACCTGTTGGTAAGCGGTTACCGTAGCCTATGAGCGTTTGCAATACCAGAGGCATCACGCACGCGTTGCCAACCCCCTCCCCCTAAAGAGCTCTGGCAACCTTACTCATCGCAGGAACACAATACTATTTGAAACAAATAATGTTATTTGGCTGCGATCTTCTGTAAGGCGGAGGTACCTCCCCAGGCGGGCTGCTCCAATTTAGAACGAGAAAATCTCGCTATGCCCTACCTCCAAATAGATAGAATAGATGTGAATAGAATAGATGTGTTGGGTTCTCCTGTAAACAATTTTTGGGTATGATATAATTTTTAGGGTTCCGAAATCCAACTATAGTTACCCTTAAACCTAGTACCTTAAAATAGTTTCACCATTTCCGTTTGTCCATCTGTCCAACCTTGATAGCCGTTCTACTCACAGACGGTAACACATAATATGTAGGCGTCACCCTAATAAGTTAAGAAATAAAATGTTTGATTCAAATGATGTGCCGTTGAGTTATTTGTATTTGCATTACACATTGTGCGAGTTATCGTTGGATAGGTCTTGCTTGGAGCCCCCTACCGGCTAAACAGCTTCTTGGGAACATTTGAAAGATGATCAGAATAGTGGCATGTACATATTATACTGACTGATTACTAGTTTACGAACGCCTACTACTAACTGCCTATTTTTTTTAACACAACCACTATCATTTGCATTGTCACTTAACTGACTTCGGAAGCCCCTAAAGTGCATAGTCCAACACGCTCTTGGAATTTATCTCAAAACGACCGTTACGTTTTTTTTTTTTTTTTTTTTTTTTTATACAACTGAGGTTGCAAACAAGCGAATGAATTAAGTCTATTTTGAGTATGCTCTATATCATCCCAATAATATCCTTCTTCACTCCTCAAAGTCAAACTCCTTATTGAAATTATTGAGTACCGATTGAACGCGGCTTCGGAAGCGAATGTTTTACCTGACAGAGTTTAGTGATATTAGGAACTCTGATAAGTAGCTAGTTACAGAGACTACGCAAGCACTAATCTGGAAACAGCTTCTAGTCTGTAGAACAGAATCCAAGTTTTCAGTAAACAGTGCTTTTGTTTAAAGTCTTAAAGTCAGGAAGTCGTTCATACGCGACCATTCCAAAAACAGTCGGAAGATTCTTACATATTCAGATTTAACGAGCCAACTTAGTCTGCCCTGCTACTAAAGCTGCGTGTACACTGCATTGGTTCAATGCGATTAGGTACATAAATATGAATATCACTACAATCGTTGTTACTATAATTGTAGGTACTTTTTTTTTTTTTTTTTTGTGGATTTAGTGGTGTGGTGACACAGTTTATCTCGCGTTCGCGAGTGAATCGCGTTTGGCGATTCATCATTTTTAATTATTAATATTTCAATGCTAGTAACTCTCCAAGCCTGCCCCGGGATCACACGTCTTAAGGTGGGGGTTTAATTGTTTTATGATTTTTGAATTGTTTTTCCTCAATGACCGCAAAACGCAGTTTTGATTTTTATGACAAAGATAACTTGAGCATTTTATTTACGTAAATCCAAGACAGAAACGCGATAGGTAAAACTTCTCGATAGATTTATTTTTTAAAGTTGGGTCCTCTGCAACAGTTTTTTAGAAAATACTCTGAGTCTATCTAACAAAAATATATTTTTTTTAAATATTGTGTTAGACAATAGCATTGGGTACCTAAAACCAAAACACTTTTTAGATAGTTTTTAAGATAATCGATATTTTCTTATATTTCGCTTACGTCGATTATCTCTTTCCGCATTCAATTATAGTACATAGCGCTGTCACTTTCTTCGATCCGCCCCCACTCGACAACTTATTTTGATTTTTGTATCCTCTTAAGGACGTTCGCGCTAGGTACTTAGATCGATTGTAAAATCTATAAATAGACATTGTGCCTAGTGTCGATTCAATTGACTTACATCAATATAGTTACATAAAGTGATCAGTTTGTTTTATCTGCAGTTCGCACCCTACCTAACTAACCTTAGACAGATCAATAAACTACAGTAAACCTCTATTGAGACACGCATACTAAAGTGGCAACATGCAATTACGTATCTACTGTGTGTATGGACCTTTATAAATGTAATCATACACAAAGGGCAGAATCTAACTGATATAAAGAAAGTTTCCTCTTTGGTTTTTTTATGTGTCGCAAAAACGATCCTTTCGATTGACGTGGAAGTTTTGCAATCACATTATTCATAGTTCGTATTGGACGAACTCAAATAAGATATCGATTTAGTATCTAAATCTAAAGTTTGAATAGCTATTTGAGAGCACTGGTGGGTAAGTGGCCCCATCTTCCGGTCGTAGGTTCGAATCCCGGTCATGCACCAATGGCTTTTTCATTCGGCAAATTTATGTGCGCGATACTAGTGCTATCAAACGGTGAATCATAACATTATGAGGAAACCGGCATGTCCTAGAACCTAAAAATTCGTAGATATGTGACATGTGCACGAAAAGCGCACTTTAATCCTTTCACTAGGTACTCTGATTCTGTAACCGATGGTCATAGGCCCTCTTCAGAGCCACCATACTTCATCCTGGTCAACGGCCTATTACAGGATGACCGAGAAAGAACCAGTGACACGACAAGCATCAATCATTAAAACGGAAATGATATATTTCATTAAGAAGGAATATTTATAAATTGGTTGACACACGTAATCATTTAGAAATTAGGCAATCAAAATATCTAGTTATATCTAAAAAAAACACGGAATAAAATGCTGGTAAAGTGTTCCCAAATTAAATACCAAAATTATTTTTGTTTAGCTCTTTCGTCTGGAGTTTTAGAAGAATAAATTGCGGACAAGCGCGACTGGAATTTGCACCTTGGCTTCCGTATCTTTATACTTTCCATCGTTACTATTTCTACGTGTAAATAATGAAAAACACGGTGCTAGGAGTATGTGCGTATTCACAAACGTCACTATGCAATCTCAGAGATCTAGAAGTCATATAATATCAAGAACAACATTTACTACATTACTTACAACTATTTTAAGGAATATATTTATGATAATTCGTCTAGATTTGCATATTGTATTCGCAATTAGTGATTCTGAGCTTAGTTAAAATCGTTTTTTTTTTCAAAGATAAAAGCCGGTATTTTTTTTTAAATGATGCTTATTTGAAGATTGGTTTTTTTTAAACAAAACCGATCTGACGTTGCAATGCTTTGCCAAAAATCGAACCAATTGGTTTGCGTCGTTAAAATGGACAGTAGGTTTGCAATATTACAGACAATTCCACTTTAACTACTTTGAAACGGTTCTTCTGTGCGGAATCCTAAGTTTTAACTAGAAGAGTTTCGGTTGATAACAAAGCTTCAAGTTGCGCCTCGAGTTAGAAAACCTTAGAGAGCAACAAAGTTTTTGAATTGTGTATTTTTCACCTCCACATAAAGGTCTCTGCCCACTCCAACCAATATCGTGAATACTCATCATGCTAAATATATTTGTATAGATTATTACAAGTGTTTGCATTTAAAGAGTGAGCGATATATCTCAACGACAGCATACCTACCTAAATACATAATTTATTTGGAGTGTTCCTATATTTTATCTTTACATTTATTTTGAAAGGTCACATTCAAAATTCTGTAGGTGAATTATTTATGGACTACTTTTATATTTTGTTCACAAAATATATTATTTTAATCGCTCGTCTGATACCTAGTTTATCTTCGACAAGGTCGAGCCTACTTAGTATTCCTTGTAAAGAAGCAGACGTCAAATTCTTAAAAGAAAGGACTTAGCGAGCTTTGCCAACTTTTTTGTCGGCCATTTTGCGGGCACTATTTTACGAGAGAAGGAATTTATTGCGTCTTAGTTTTGTCAATAAAATGTGACCTTTGCGCACTTATTCTGTACAACTAATTTTCATAAGGTAGGGTTATAAAATACGGTAAAATTTACTGCTACCTAGTGCGTGGAGACAGCAGTAGTAGAAAACATCAGTGGGCCGCTCTAAAATTCAAAAGTTTTATTCATATTCATTAAATCGACAAGGTTGTACCTAAGTTGAATTTTCGCCTGTTCATCGCAAACAAGCCTAGAAGATGTATAAAAATCTCAAATTAACTACAAAAACAATTAAGTAGGTACCATAGGGGGGTAGCATAGGGGGACAATGCACAAAACACCCCACAGCGGGAAGTCAGTGCAGGTCTAACCACCCCCGATTAGAATTAGAATTAGAATTAGAAGTAGGTACCTAAGCTGTTGAAAAGTGTGCTTTACTAGGTACCTACTAATTGTATGAAGAGGATACATAGTTACGGGAGTTAATATTTTTTTTTCTTCAACTAATGTGGCAGTCTGCTCGCCAGATGATATTGATATCTGCAATACCAGAGGCTTCATGTGATGCCGACCCCTGAGACAGTCTCTTGTGCCTGTAATTTCACCGGCTGCCTTACCCTAAAAACGGAACACAGCATTGCTGCTTGGGGGCAGAATTTTAGGTACGGTGGTAGTAGATACTTCCCCGGACGGACTCTGCCCAAACAGTCCTTCCAATTCAGAGGGACATAGAAAGCTACGAAACGCTGACTCAAAAAATGTTGCAAAATACACAACTCTGCCTTTTCTCCCTACACAGTCGGGTGAAAACGGTTCCAGAAAAGCACTTTCCATTCCGTACCTCCAGTCCAGTAATCTGACTAAAAGGCTGAGCATCTTACGTCACAAAGTTCGTTCGCCGCGTTTCTATGTAAATTGCACTCGTATTTTGTACCGCTTTGTTTTGGCTTAGAAAAATGTGGAGAGTAAGCACCATTAATGTATGTAACGGGTGTTACAGGCTTATACGTTGAATAGGGATTGGATGAGAATGATTGTGAAAGTTAAGTTTAATTTTGATGCAGTAAAAAATTTATTTTAAAGTTTCTACTCCATCATAGCCTAAAAGAGTCTAAACCAGAATAATACTAAATATAATGGCTACAAGCTGATGAAAATTGAGTTAGTTATTTGCGTATCACCCATCATAACATAAGGTTTAAAAGTCTTCTGATGTGACTCTAGGAATTTATTCACTCGATATCAGATATTGAATTCGAGGGCAGAGTTTGACGAAATGAAATTCATCCATAATTTTGATGGGTTCCCGTTGAAGTAACTGCAAATCATATGTAATAGTGTGGTTTCCATTGAGTGAACTGGACGTACCTACCATAGTTGGTAGCGTTTCTATTTATTGATTTATATTTACTTGTATGAAAATAAATCAAGCAAACATTCAAGAAAGGCATGCTAGCATCCGCGTGCAATATAGGGGCGAGAAACTTAAATCGAGACCATTTCCATTTATATGACACGTCATAAGCTATGTCCCGGGGCTTTGTCGCGGCTGTTGCGGAACAACTTATTTCCTAACTTGCAAACAAGCATTTGACTATCGCAACTACAAGGACAAAGACTATATTGCAAGTTGTGCTGTTTTGTCGATGTGTTTGTTGAATGCTGAGAGTACAGAGAGTACAGAGCCTACAATTTTGACAAATCAGTTTTCTAGAAATTCATCATCATCATCATTTTAGCCGTAGAACGCCCATTGTTGAACTTTGCCTCCCCCACAAGTTTTCAGAGCGAATTCCTGTCATGCGGGGGGAATTTGCCCAATTTGTCCTGACCACGCTGGGCACGCGGGCTGGCGAGCGCAGTTAGAGCTTCTCGTATCTTTGTGAAAATAGGGACGCCTGCCCATCCCGCTGCTTTTTTGCCTGATTTGCCTCTTACGACACCCACGGGTAGGTATATATGGAGGGGCTGAAATGATGATGATGATGAACTGAAGCACAGAATGAGCCATAACAATATGCCTTTAAACTGTTCATTCTTGTTACATTTTAAACTTTCAAAAGACAAAGTAAGTTTTGCTGTGTAAGTTTCACTTTGAGGCGAGTGCCCTCCGACGCCCTCGATGAATTGTACTCTTGACTAACTTGTGCTAAGTCAAGTATATTATCTTTTAAATATTGCCTTTGAAGATTGTTGAAACTACAGGTTATGCACGAGCGAAGCTTGGATGAACTTTCAAATGGGTGCACGTTAAATTAGAATCGGATGATTAAATTTTAAAACCTAAGCACGAAGCAAACCAAATTTTATGTGCTTGTATTTTAAATAAATAAATAACACATAACAGTCACGTACATAGTACTGACCCCGCACTAGGATTCCCTGGTCGGTAGGTATCAGAAACTACGAGTACCATGGGACCACAACACCTAGACCCGGAATAAATACCTACTTGCAGATCATGCAAACATTTGTCCCGCAGTGGGAATCGAACCTGCACCACTTGCGTCTCACACAAGCATCTTCTTAAGACTTTCTTGATCGAGCGAGCGAAGCTATCGAATATCTCTCAAACAACTTGGGCGAATCGGCCTGAAACTGACAATCCGATCTGCATGGATGTTAGTAGGTCAACAGGTTGTATTATCAAAATTTACTGGTAAGATCATGAGTTAAATCGGACATGGGGTTTCTAAGCTAAAGATAAGATTATCAAAGTTTACTTAATTTTGCCTCAGCGATAATCGAAGCACAAACTTTTACCAGACATCGCGAGATCGCAGTTCGGGGCGAGCCACTAGTTACTTTAATAGTTTTATAGTTTGCTGTAACTGGAACCAATTGTTGTAACCCTTTGAACGCTGAAGAGATTATGCTAAGTCATAATGCCATAAGCGATTCCATCTAAAAGTAGACTGAGAAGTGTGGGGATCCTCCCACATTACTATTGGGTATTTAATTATTTTATGTATTTTTATATAAAATATTGTTTTACCTGTTTCTGGGTGTTAAATATATATCTATTATGTATATCAGTCTCTGGTACCCATAGTACAGGCTATGCCTAGTTTGGGATCAGTTGACCGTGTGTGATATGTCCGGAATATTTATTATTATTACCTACTTTCCTAAAAATAGTTTGTGTGACCTACGAGTGCGACCTGTCATTGTACCGCTCTGTGCCTCCGGCTTTTGCTAATTACGTGCTTTGCTTGTGAACTTTCTTGTTATTCCTTTCGTTCATCCTTCTATTCTACGCTTGCTATCTACTCGGTGCCTCTCTCTTTCTGAACTGTTAAATGTAGTGTTTTTTGAATGTGTTGGAACAATATACGCCCACAGAAGTAACTTTTTTGCCTGCTTCATCTGAAGGGAAAGTTTTACAATAATAAAATTGTAGAAATACTATTAAAAAATTTATAAAAGCACATGAGATACGCCTTTAAGAGTCAATGTGTAAATATACCCGGATAATCAACGACCTATGCATGTATGTATAGTGAGTTGAACCTTCTCAACTATCAACTGCTAATGGCGATGGAGCTTGAATAATTTATCGAGAGTAATGCATAGCGGAAAACCCATCCATTATTGTGAGATATTTCGGTTTAAACTTGATGGCATACATGTTTTGTTGAAAGCTAATTATTGCTATAGATCGATATACCTACTAATAATCCAAACTAATATTATAAATGCGAAAGCAATGTTTGTTACGTCGTCTGTCACGCCTAATGCTTTAGTTGGCTGAACCGAGTTTCATGAAATTTATGATAACCTTATGACATAGGATACATTTTATCGGTCGGGTATCGCACGAGCAAAACCGCGAACTGCCCCTAGTATTTATATATATTCAAAACAATGTCATATGAGCTACTGATCCTATACTAGTAGCGGCTCATAAGTGCTGAAGGCCAGACTAGCCCTAGCATTCTTATATAGATTCACAACTTTATTTTTTTATTTAAAATTAATTATTAAGTAAATAAAATACTTTTATCCCCAAGAATGGTAGGCATCCCCTGAGATCGCCAGGTGTGACCAGGACCGAAGCATGACCGCACATTTAGCACATGCCCACATTTTGCAGTAGTGGGTATTCTATATGTGACAGGTTGCAAGCCCATTGCCGCTTTAAGAATAGAAACCACGTCGTCGATTATAAGGATATGTTACTACTACTGTTTACTCATAAGTAAACCACCTAACTCGAACACTCTCTACGAGTTTCCAGGGTGCGGGGCGTGATGCGCAGAGGTGGCAGGCGTATTTCCAAATATACGTATACATACAAACGTATATTCGTCCAACTAGGTGGACAGCGTGGTTGGTCGGTTGGTAATAGACGCATATAACGCCGAGTTGTTTGAGTGATATTCGCTCGCTTGGCTCGCTTGATCACCCTTGCCTAAAATATAGGTAATGTTTATACTGCAGAATCCAGTATTATGCTGTATAAATATCTCTAAATAGAAATGCAAATAGAGTTCAAGCTAGTTTTCGATACGCTAAACAAACACACAACTAAGCACTGCAGTAAATTCAAAAACGTTTTTATGCTTGGACTGAAGAAAACAGCACACAGTTTATTTTGTTGATTGCTTTTTAGAACAATAATCATGTTGTTTTTCATTAGTATCTAGCTGAAAAGGCGAAAGCGGGTCTAGATAAAGTCGTGCCAGGTAGGGCATAGCGAGGTTTTCTTGGTCTAAATTGGAGCAGTCCCGGCGGTCTGCTAAGGTACGTCTGCCATCCAGAAGATCGCAGCCAAATAAAATTATTTATTTGAAATAGTACTGTGTTCCTGCGATAAGTAAGGTTGCCAGACCTCATAAAGAGAAGGGGGTCGGCAACACGTGCTTGACGCCTCTGGTATTGCAAGCGTTCATTGGCTACGGTAACCACTTACCAACAGGTGGGCCGTAAGTTTGTTTGCCACCTTAGATGTATAAAATACGTGATGTAATCAGACTGGTACTATAGTATATGATATATTTTAAATTGCTTTACCTGTACCTTTACTATTCGGGGCCTATTTTATGCTCTTTATAAGACAATCTCCATTATAAAAATCTCTAAAATGGATGTCATAACAATATTTAAACACAACGAACAAATACCTTCTTCATCATTATGTCTACCTACTTCTTTTGTATTTTTATTCACACTGACATTCGTATTAACTGCAAATGAGTTGTGTACCCTCAGATAAACAAAGCGAGAGCCCACTGCATGAATTAGTTTTCGCTTAATTAAGGCGAAGACAAAAAGCGGTAGTTTTTAACAATGAAGGAGATAAATTCGCAGCAGCCGCTCTCATTTACATTGAGAACAGTTTATGCTCGGACTCTGAGACCCTCGAATTTGCATTCTATACCAATTAGTTTTACAAGTTCTGTTTGGAAAGATTTTAATGGAAAACAGGCAGTTAGGATCACCAGAATGGTGGTGCGATGTGTCTAAGCCTCCTTTGTTAAGTTCTTTTAAATTCCAGGGACTGCTTACCAGCAGTTTGTAAAACAGTTCAGTTAAATGAGCCGTTGTCGTTGTTATTTTGTACATTCTGACCTTTCCAACGCGAGCTCCTTCACAGCTACGAAGAAGTATCGCCTTAAACTTATCCCTGATGTCTTTTGTGACTTCATTCACGTTCCCCAAGATGTTTGGTAGTAGGTACTTTTAATTTCACCTAACAAGTTGAATAAACAACTTTTGCTCTCAAATGAAATGACATAAGTTTTTTGAAGTCGTTTCGCATGCTGTCATTACCAGTTCTTCTAGGCCTTTTATCCAATTTTCTTTTGACTACTTATTTAGCTACAACTTTATATCTTAAGCTTCAACTCAAGAGCATAATACGGCTAGGTATATACAGCCTTACCTGGATGCCAATAATCATAACAGGCCAGAGCGTAGACATATGCTACGGCGTAGATGCTCGTATCGGCCTACGTATACATAAACATATAACCCATACCCATACAATATGATCTACGAACTACGAGTCCTAGTTCGAGTTTAGTTTACATTGCTTATAAATGCTTATTATACGATTGATTCGTCCAGTAATTTTGAACTCTATAAAGTTCAAAAACTCAGGGATCTAGGCTTTCATAATGGCCCTTTCTATGATATCTTATTGCCGTTCAAAGCGAGCACAGCGCTTTCTTAAACCAATTTGAACCATTTTTTGATTCTAACATCTTACGCCACCGCCTCAAAAATGCAAAGTTGATTGTACGGGGAAATATCTCGAATCTGTACCATTCTTCACAAAAGCTTCTTTATATTCTTCATAGCTCAGTTGGTAGTAACTCTGCCTTCTGCGCTAGAGGTCGCGGGTTCGATTCCCGCACTGGACAAACATTTGTGTGATGAACACAGATGTTTTTTCTGTGTCTGGGCGTTAAATATTTATCTATGTATATCAGTCTCTGGTACCCATATTACAGGCTATGCCTAGTTTGGGATCAGTTGACGGTGTGTGATATGTCCGGAATATTTATTTATTTATGTAGAGATTAACCAGCCAGCCTGGCTAAATAGGGGATTAAACAGCCAACTGTTTAAATAATCTGTATGTCTTGTGCTATGTAGATGGCAATAAACTCTGGATTTATTTAGGTCGCTACCTGGCGATAGACAAAGGATAGTGGAGCGGTATCACAGCTTGGGAGCACAGCTGGTTTACTTACACCCTTATCTTTATAGTCCACTTAAAATAATTTAAGCATTTACATTTTTTTTAAACCCTCGTGACAATACAATTTTATTTATGTTATCTCTACATGTCAATAGAGACAAAGGGAATTCGCAAAACCTCGCGTATGTTCAACGCATATATGTTATTATTAATCTATTTGCAGAGGAGTCTTTCAATAATATTAGGTAAAGTAAAACATCGTGTGTTTTCCTCACGATGTTTTCCTTTACCTAATGGGTGGCATGTCCTAGAACCTAAAAATTTTAAGAGATGTGACATGTGTACGGAAAGAGACTCAAAGAGGCGCACTTTAATCCTTTCACAACACTGATTCTTTCAGGTATTGACGGTCATAGGCCCTTTTCATCAACACCATACCTGAACCTGGTCACTGACCTAATACAGGTTGACCAAGAAAGAATCAGTGACGAGATAAGCAAACAAGCAATGTATATGCCATTTGCTATAACTGTCCTAGCTATATTTGGCTTCGACCCTTGAATGGAAGGGTTAATTCATCCAAACTGTCGAAAGTTCATGGTTCGGCGAAAAAACTTTCAGATGGATACATTTTATCAATGTTGTACAATCGTTTAGTAGCGACTTTTTCTAAAATATTGTTCGCCATTACCTTTTGTGTACAAAATACTCGGAAATCTGGGTTATTGCTATCTGTCCCCGACTTTGAATAGGAATAAATATTTCCTGGCCATGGTGGCCCCGGCTAAAGAATAGGCCCCTCCATATCTACCTATCCGCGGATGTCATAAGAGGCGACTAAGGGAAAAAAGCTAGGGGATGGGCAGCAGCGTCCCTCATTTTAACAACGATAGCTCTAACTGCGCTCGCCAACCCACATGCCCAGCGTGGTGAGTATGGGCAAATCTCCCCACATGATAGGAATTCGCTCTGTCTGTGGGGGAGGCCATGTTCAGCAGTGGACGTCGAACGGCTGAAATGATTATGAATGATGAAATATTTCCTGACTGTCCCCAATACTGTCCTTTGTATTATTAAGCGACAAATTGAACTAAGTATTATTGCCTTTGTTTGAACCCGTCATGCACTATGAGTTTTTCGGTACGAAACGTGCTTAAAACGGTGAAGGCAAACGTCGCCACGAAACCATAAGCGTATTCCTATAAGCGGCGATGGGCTCAAGTCACGTATGGAATACTCTTCTTCTTCTTCCTGCCCTTGTCCCACATTATGTGGGGTCGGCACAACATGTTTTCTTCTTCCACTCTCATCTGTTAGCCGTCATCTCCGCACTCACATCTTTCTTCCTCATGTCATCTTTAATACAATCCATCCATCTTTTATTCGGCCTTCCTCTAGTCTTATATCCATGCACACACTACTGCAAAATGTAGGCGTTTCAACTGGACGTGCCTCTGACTAACCACACTCCTCAGATATCTTCAAGGATGTGATCGCTTAATATATTTACCATGCTTGGGGATGAAAGTCGTATGCATGCCTATTTGTAGTGCCTAAGTGTAGTGAAAGAATTACATCTCGCAGCTTTATCTTAATAAGCTTTTTCTTAGTGCGTACATGCGTAATAATTATTTCAGAAGGTAACTCGTAAGCAATACACGTGTTACCTAGAGATTTTAATACAAGGTAGCTTTATTCCTCATAATTTTCATAAGGACCTTGTGATCTCATTCTAAAGGATCTTTACAATAAAATCGTGATGTTGTAACGTACGAACATGGATTATTTTTCGTAATTAAATTATTATCATCTAGCTTCCGCCCGCGGCTTCGCTCGCGTAGTACCTACATAAAAAGAAGCCTATATGCTATTCCAAACTATAATCTATCTCTGTACCAAATTTCATCCAAATCCGTTCGGCCGTTTCATCATCATCATCATTTCAGGCGAGTTCGACGTCCACTGCGGAACATGGCCTCCCCCACAGACAGAGCAAATTCCTTATCATGTGGGGGCATTTGCCCATACTCACCACGCTGGGCAAACGTTCGGCCGTTTAGCCGTGATTGAACCACAAACGTTTCACTACGTGATAAGATCCGTAATGAGGAAATTCGTAGAAGAACCAAGGTCACCGACATAGCTCTCAGAATTAGCAAGTTGAAGTGGCAGTGGGCAGGCCATATAGCTCGCAGAACCGATAACCGTTGGGGAGTAAAGGTTTTCGAATGGCGATCACGAACCGGGCGACGCAGTGTTGGAAGGCCCCCCACCCGATGGACCGACGACATTGTGAAGGTTGCGGGAAGTCGGTGGATGGAGAAGGCTCAAGACCGTTCGTCGTGGAACTCTTTAGGGGAGGCCTATGTCCAGCAGTGGACTTCTACAGGCTGATGATGATGATGATGATGAACCACAAACATCCAAACATGTTAACATCCTCACAAACTCTCGCATTTATAATATTAGAAATAAGGGTATATATCTTTATTATCTTTCTATTAGAAAAATCGATCGCCTTGTCTTGTTTGTGGGTGGGCGGCTTTATAGAAAGAAGATGTTGGGAGTTAAAGTATTAGACTGTGATGTTTGGTACTTATAATAATGCTTTTATTAACAAGTTTGTTTGATGGAGATGACAACACACTCAAAGGCTCTATAGAGCTTGCTAAAAGTTTGGGGGAGTTGCCCAGCGTACCTATGTATAGGTACCTATATAGATTTGGATGTTAACAGATTCATTTACTGGTTTTGTTCGAGCGAGCGAAGCGAGCTAAAGTGTGTGAAGAACGTTAAGACCTGAGGAGGTTTGCTGTAGTAATAAAAGCGGAGCAATATTTATAATACTGGCTTCCATCCACGGCTTTGCTCAGTAGGTAGCCAATATGCGAAAATCCCGTCGATCCGTTGCTGAACAAACAAACACACTTACACATACACGCTTGATCCCTAGACTTTGTGGATGTGTGTATTAGTCAAGTTTCTTTAACTGTTAGTGAGTGCAAAAATATTTTGTACTGCTTAATTGTTTTTAGTTAGAAATGTAGGTAACATTACATAAGTTGATAACACAATATTTATCATTCTTACTTACCTTTCTACAATTAAAAATCACTTAGAACAAAATGTCATGTTTGTACAACAATTACAAGGTCGGTTAGAACTTTCCTATCAGGCCGTGTTCAAAAGGTCTTATTGAAAAACTTTTGGTCGTATGGAGGTGTTGTTTCTAGGTCAACGGATCGTAGGTTAGGACGCATTCACGGATGAAACAGGATGCTTTCGATTATTCCGGAACGTACCGGTACGTAACTGCGCTTATTCAGCATCAAGCTATTGCTGAGGGCAAATTTGTAGCCTTCACCAAATGCCGAACAGTGACACACATACTTAAACACACGCGCTCATTTAACATAGGTATGGGTATCTCCTGTTACCCAGGCTCTTAAGAGATGGTTCATCAGCAGTTCCCAACGTACTCACTCTTACACACACACCCATACACACACACACACACTACTTCACAATTACAATTACACTCATATTTTTATTATATTTTTTAAGTTCCTAAGTACTAATTAAAATAATATAGTTACCATAGTCTACCAATATCAATTGGGTGATAACTGTTTCCTGGCCCACAGCTCACGCTTTTCCAGGAGGCTGGGTCTCATTTTACTATATATCTATCAACTAAATTGACATCTATTTCTATTATATTCTAACCACGACGCATCCACTAACTAGTGAAATCACAGAAGACAATTCACATACCTACATTTTCTCGTCTCTGAGGAATCCAATGTAATGGAATTACGTAATAGAGGAGCAACGCTTAAATGCAGATTTTAGATTTTTTAAAAACTTGTAGGTATAAACCTTTGCACTTTACTAATATAAAAGCTACTTACCGGCCGTGTTACTATAAATGCACACTTCAATATTTCATCGTTTCTATTGAACGCAGTCGATCGGGGTATTCATGTTCTTACACAAAAGGTAACGCATGCCCTGGCCACGTCCTGCCCAGCAGATCTATTGCCACGCTCTTAGATAAGCGCTGATAAGTTTTCATAAGCAAATGCGGCTCAACTTTGTGAATGACAAACTTCGTCTTTGTGATTTAGGTCGGTTCTTCCCCGCCTTTTAAACGTGAATGTCTTGGGTAAATGCGTTTAAGAGAATAGTTTGCTGAGCTTTATTTAACGTTGCAAGATTGATGTATAGTCTGTTCAAGTTGTGTTTTATCTCTGATACCGAATGAACTAAAAGCCGAGCTCAAACGGTGAGAATTCGTTTCAAATATTCCTTTATGTCTACTTAAATTAACTAAAGTAAATTTTGAGATCGACATTGATATGGCTCAAAGATATTACGCGCCGTTCATACGCTTGACCAGTTAAATAATTTGGTGTTATAATAAAGAAATACGTTTTTAAAATTCATGAAGTGAGTGTCATATGAAAGAACTTTGTTAGTACATTCCAGAACAATTTTTTTCCTATACGTATGGGTATTGAGATATAATGAAAAAACTAAAATTTGCAAGAATATAACGTGAACTGAGATCTGGTAAAGTTTCAATGACTTTGTTATTCAGTTAAGATCGAATATTAGTTCGAATATGCTAATGCTACGAGCGACGCAGTCTTGGAAGGCCCCCCACCCGATGGACCGACGACATTGTGAAGGTTGCGGGATGTCGGTGGATGGAGAAGGCTCAAGACCGTTCGTCGTGGAACTCTTTGGGGGAGGCCTATGTCCAGCAGTGGACTTCTACAGGCTGATGATGATGATGATGATGCTAATGCTATGATTTTCAAATATATCTTATTATCTAGTGCCTCAACGATCATCGAATCACCCACTTTTTTCACTCATCGCGGGATCTCAGTTCGGGGCAAACCACTAGCATAGATATGTCTTGAGTAGTTTTATTTGCGGGTTGTTTATGTATTCGGGAGCTATCTTATAAAACCCTGTATATTAAAGCAATTAAATCTATTGTCTGTATAAAATATAGCTGGCTTAAAACTGTAAGAAAACCCCTTATGTAAATTTTTATGCAAGTCAAAATTGGTCCATCTTTCGTTCGTTTTAGGACAAAGTTTGGAGACGGCTTCAATTGCTTTTGACCTACGAGATATAGACGTCATCGTATGACCGAGATCGCGTTGATAACAATTATGTTCTTATCTGTATAACGAGTGGAATTGTTATTAATGCTATAAAATTTTACTACTGTTGTTGTTTGTAAATATGATTGCTTGGTCGGATGGACAATTAATGCTACGGCGATATTGTTAAAACAAATCATAAATGTTATGAAAAAAACAAACGTAGGTAACTTACTTATATCATTACAATGTCTTGTATGCTTCCTGATCAGAAAGCCTGATTTATGAATCGGCTAAGAAGCTTTTGGAGGAGGTAGGGCATAGTGAGATTTTCTCGCTCTTAATTGGAGCAGCCCGCCTGGGGAGGTACCTCCGCCTTACAGAACATTGCAGCCAAATAACATTTTTGTTTCAAATAGTGTTGTGTTCCTGCGGTGAGTAAGGTTGCCAGAGCTCTTTAGGGGGGGAGGGGTTCGGCAGGCAACGCATTAGCAATGCTTCAGGTGTTGCTGATGTCAATAGGCGACGGTAACCACTTAGCATCAGGTGGGCCGTTAGCCTGTTTGCCTCCGTATAACATAAAAAAAAAGCAAAATACCTAAGATTCATTACACCTAAAATGCAAAACGATTAAAATGAGAAACTCCTTAAAAGCAATTGCTTTTAAAATCATTGCTTTTAAGGAGTAGTCGTATATAAAGTAGGAGTATAAAGTCTAAAATGTATCATGTGTGTATATGTTTATGCGTATAAATGTACGTGTGTGGGTATGAGTGTGTGAAGGGTGAGTTAAACACGCTCTCTCAATTAAAATTTGCCCAAAAAGTTGTATGACACAATAATATCTACAAAGATTAGGGCAAAAATATATATAAAGAAAACGGATTGTTCTAATTTATTATGTTTAATTACTTTATACTATGCACGAAAGGAGCCTCTAAGAGGCGCACTTCAATCTTTTCGTTACACTGATTCTTTCACCGATGGTCATAGACCCATTTCAGGGAACAATACCTCAACCGTGGCGCCGTGGTGGCCCCGGCTAAAGAATAGGCCCTCCATATCTACCTATCCGAGGATGTCGTAAGAGGCGACTAAGGGAAAAAAGCTAGGGGATGGGCAGCAGCGTCCCTCATTTTAACAACGATAGCTCTAACTGCGCTCACCAACCCGCATGCCCAGCGTGGTGAGTATGGGCAAATCCCCCCACATGATAAGGAATTCGCTCTGTCTGTGGGGGAGGCCATGTTCAGCAGTAGACGTCGTACGGCTGAAATGATGATGATGATGATGATGATACCTCAACCTGGTCACTGACCGAATACAGGCTGACCAAGAAAATCAGTGACACGAGAAGCAAGCATTTGCAGGCGATTGTACCTACTTATGGATGTCTACGGAAAAGGAAAGCTTCATTCATATCATAAGTGAACAATGAGAGGAAGAAAATGAGCACGTAAAATATAAATGATATGCTTTTAGAGTTGTAACTCACAGAGGTGTGTACTCGTATCTCCTGGGTCACGACTATGAGACTTATTTTATTTTCATCGCCGTGGCAGGAAAAACATTTCTTCATTACAAACTTGCCTCGTATTTTTGTTTGTGATGTGCAATGCAATGTTTTGTTAGTTTTTAAGGTCATCGATTCCTTCATCCTCATCAGCTTGATGAAGTCCACTTATCCTAGCTCGAAGAATACCACGACGAACGGTCTTGCTCTTTCTTCATCCACCGACTACCCGCAACCTTCACAATGTCGTTGCTGCTTTCTAGTATTGTTTTAATATTATTTTATTATTTGTTTCAGGTACGTACATAATTATCAACATTATTGCATAGAGGTAAACTGGCGTTTTGACGACCTAAAAGGTATGTTTGTGTTCATTGGAGTTTGCTTACATAAAATATCATGTTGATGACCATTTCCGCAACGTAATGGGAAAAAAGGTTTCTGATGGGATTTCTGAGAATAATTTAATGATGGAAGCTAAACCTTAAGGAGTTATCTCATAATTTTTGTATGAGAACATAATCGCATCTCCATAGAGAAAGGAAAGCCGACTCCATAGAGGTGACAAGGGAGGCCCTAAATAAACTGACTTGTTTTTATGACGTCTGTATCCCTCCCGTTTGTGTCCTCGCAATATGGCAACTCCATAAATAATACTGCTCTTCACAATATGAAAAGGTTGAATTTTTTCGGGCTAGTATTAGACTATTTAGACTGAATCACGCAGCGTGTAAATAGGAATGAAATACTGGTGATTTTTTTCGAAATTAAGAAATTATTTACTGTAGCTTCTGATCATTGTTCATAAAGAAATTCACAGCTTATCTTTAAAATATTTACTAGGTACTATTATGAAATAGGCTCTCGATGATATCACTACAAATTTTTTCAAATCAGATGATTCTGATTTTGGCTCTAACCTTATATCTAATCAATGAACGTACGGAATGTTTGATATCAAGATTGCTACCCGATTTTTACTTAGTGTTTTTTCATGAAAATAGTTAAAATTACTAAACAGGTACGTGAAAAAATATACATTTACTCTACTGCATAATACCGTTAAAATATTATTTTACCTTCCAAAATCGTTGATGTTTCGTTAATTCATTCATTCATTACCGAATAAAGCTCCATAAAAGCAGACCTGTTATTTGTTGATGAAATGCTTCTTTAGTCTCAATTTATTTGCATTAAATTAAATGAAATGGCTTCATTTTGAATTTGGGAAATTAAAGCGGTGTGATAAAAACAGGGTAGGTATTATTTTTGTTACTTACCTAGACCCGCTCAACAAATAATACTTAATGTCATCACACACATCACCATTAGAAAGGTACGGACATACCTAACCAGATTTGTACTAGTAATTAGGTTTCATGCTCTACTAGTTCATTTTACTTCGTGTCTGTCTAGTTCTGGGATATGCACGAGACTAATTACTATGAACTAGAACTGTCGCTGTTGGAAGCATTTCAATAAAATAGGCTCAGGTTATACGCAAACAAAAGTAAATTATTTTGCATGTTATCTAAAATTCAGTTCCATTCATATTAAGCAAAGTGAGCCTCTCTTGCCTAGAGTCAGTGATGATTTTGCCAGTTTTTTCATAGTTTGTGCTGTGTCTGAAAATATTATGTGGTAATACTATAACCGTGGTGGTCCCGGCTGAAGAATAGGCCCCTCCATATCTACCTATCCGCGGATGTCGTATGAGGCGACTAAGGGAAAAAAGCTAGGGGATGGGCAGCAGCGTCCCTCATTTTAACAACGATAGCTCTAACTGCGCTCGCCAACCCGCATGCCCAGCGTGGTGAGTATGGGCAAATCCTCCCACATGATAAGGAATTTGCTCTGTCTGTGGGGGAGGCCATGTTCAGCAGTGGACGTCGAACGGCTGAAATGATGATGATGAATACTATAACGGGTTTAAAATAAGTCCTGCTCTATCTATATCAGTAAATCACATCGATCCGTTTCTTCGGCTTTGTGGAAGAAGGTGAAACACTTTGGCATATTTATAACTAAATATACTATAGTGTGTTAGTTTTTTGTTATTGGTTAGTTGGAGTCGAAAGCTTTACATTACATGTCATTTTATTGTTACTTAATCGTCAATATTAAAATATTTAAAATATTGAAGATTCAGATTCAACAAGGTTTGGAAACTGTATCAATTTGTTACCAAAATTAAACAGTGTCAAGTTGCGTCTGTGGCATAAATTGTGGTGACCCAGTTCCATCCACATTATGACAAGAGGATCGCGGGATAAAGGGACCAGACGTCCCCGTTTAGAGTCCCGTTTTTACAGGAAACGACCCCGGCCAAGTGTAGGTACAAGTCCGGCTGAGGTAGGCCGGCTTTTTCTCTATTATACGTATCATCATTACAGCCGTAAGACGTCTACTGCTGAACATTGCCCTCCCCCCACAGATTTCCATAGCGGTTTCTAACATATGGCAGGAGTTTGCTTATACCATAGTATTATGTTATCTGTGCCTATACTCACCAAGCTGGGCTTGCGGGTTGGCGAGCGCAGTTAGAGCCATCGTTATTAAAATAGGGGACGCTGCTGCTGCTATGAACTATAAATAAAATTACTCAAGTATCAAGTTAAGCTATAGGTGAACAGTGCGATGTTCACAGCGGAGCGTTGTCTGAGCTAGGTTATTTACCTATATATAAAAGAACAAGGCCTGATTCCACGATCAACGCACAGCCCAAACCACTGAAGCTATATAGCTGAAATTTGGACAGTAGCTGCCTTATATGCCAAAAACGTCCACTAAGGAGGAATTTTCAAAATATCAACTCCTAAGAGGGTGAAAAGGGGTTAAAACGTTTGTATGAAAAATCGTATTCCTTGAACCTACAGATTTGAAACTAACTATAAATAATGTATGATAAAAATAAAGAAAAACTGTATTTTTAGATTTTCAAAACTACCTCTTAAAAGGGTGTAATGAGATGTCAAAGTTTTTATGGGAGAATCTTAACGCATGAAGAGATTTATCTGAAACTTGGTACAAATACTCATAATGTCAAATAATGAAATACGTATTTAAGGGTTTTTCAAAACTAGCCCTTTTTATGAAGATACCACGCGAGCAAAGCCGCGTGCGTACGCTAGTTTACCTATAAACATGTATTCCAAAGGTTTCTATTAAATCAGTCGTAAAATAAATGGTGAGAGTTTAATGTATTTTTAACCTATTCCTACATTCTGTGGAAAATCACCGACTTTTTGAATTCAGGAGACGGTCTTTTTCCCTTTTAATTCTACGCGACCCACCATAATGTTGAGCTTTGTACAGCAGAGAATGGCAAAACAAATACTGTAGGTAGGAAACTACTATTGTTAGCGTCCCCTGTTGAAATTTAAATGACATGATAAATCGTTGTTTTTAATTTAACTGCTAAGTATACAACGTTTTTCGTAAGTGTTATACTGACTTATTCTATAAAAAAAAGAAAAAGGAACGTATGGAATTCCTCACTACTGCAAAATGTAGGCTTGTACCTACGTAAATGTTTGGCCTTGCCTATGACTACCCTCCTAGAATATAATCATCTGGAGAGCTGAAAGGTTGTCTAATGTATTAAAGTAACGGATGTTATCTGTCAAAAAAAGGCACACATTTGAAACAACTTAACAATGTTCCTAGGGTACTTATGTCACCGGAATTAGCTGATAACAGTCTTAGTTGTAGGTACTTATCATATTGGACCAGCTTTAAGGGTTCCGTTTTTTCTAAATAAAGGTACATACGGAACCCTAATAATGTTTTTTTTCGTTCATATACCAAATGTTAGTTTGCTGACTAGTATACAATAATAACGCACAAATATTTCTCTAAAATTATGGTGAACGTGCACTTTTCCACGCCGCTGCCATTCATATTCTCTCTGTATTTATTAAATTGTATGTAACGTCACGTCGCGCATCTATCCACGTCGTTCGAGCGAGACACATTTTAGTAAAACTCTAGTAAGGTAGGAGATTCGACGACCTGCGAAGCACGCGCGGATATGTGCGCATAGACCTTTATCGACCCTACCTTGCGTTTTTGTTGATTAGAGAGTGGCAAATTGTAAATTATTTATTGAACCTTTGAACATGATGCATTGACAAAGTTCCTGAAAATAGCTGAACTTTTTGGGAAGGAAAAAGCGCTCTCTATCGTCTAGACTTTCTTCTATTAGCAACAAACAAGATCCTACATAAATGAATTTCATGTTTACAGGCCAGATGTGGCAGTAAATGTGAAGCGTTACAATTTACTGAAATGGAAATGCTGTCACAAGTTTGCGCGCAAAAATGGACGCATGAAATATGGCGTAATCAAAATTAAATGTTCGTCGCGGTGAGGTCCCATCCCAATTTTACCTTACCAATTCTGTGACTGACTCACCGCGATACATTTTTAAGGTAACCAAGCAACCCTTACCTATAGTGTCACATGTCGATCTGTCTGTATTCCGGATCCGGATCGTGGTCGCCATTCGAGAACCTTTACTCCCTAGTGGTTGTCGGTTCTGCTAGCTATATGATCTTCATACTGCTACTTCAACTTGCTAGTTCTGAGAGCTAAAACAAAAAATATCGAAAAGAAAAAGATAAATTACCTGCATAAAATCTTATTACAAAATATTACAATTTAGATGACAAAAAAGCTTGGGACTATGCTTCAGCTCGATTATTAATAAAGTTGTAAAAAGATAAATTCCACTAGATTTGAGATGTCTCAAAATTATTCTTGATATTTCAATGAATAAACGAATACTGAAGTTTGAAGTTTGACCGAACAGAAAGTCTGACTGAAACCTCTACCATCTTTATTCTTATTCAGATGTAAGACTTACTTTTGCAACTTAAAAAATAACGACCTAAGTAGGCACCCTTGCGAATAAGTAGGTTACTTTCATAATCACATTTTCTTTCACCGAGGTCTCTTAGGTACCTACCTTCAAAGAGCATTGAAGATACAAAGGCTTTCCAGGTTAATTAATTGCAATTAGATCTTATATTCACGGAGCTAGATAGGTTTTCCCGTGATACGTTTAATTAATTTCAGCTCTTTATTTTCATTTCACGAGGAAAGGAAACTGAACTTTTAATTTGAAGCTCTTATTTATTAGAGATTATTATGCGATTATTTTTCTTTTGAGCCTCACCTAGTTCGATCGGCACCACACTTAAGCTTTAATTTCCATTTTGTGAAAAAGGATCATCGAAAAAAAATTAAAGGCACCAAGCCGTGTTTGTTGCCTGATTCTTCTAGGCTTGGTCGTGAGGAACAGGCGTAGCTTCACCTAGTTTCTAAGACGTATCAAAGTGGTCCTTGTGATTTTATTGAAATAAACGCCTTTTGACTTTGACTTTGAATTAAAAACCGACTTAAAAAAAGGATGATGCTTTCAAGGCTATATTATATTTTTTTCATCATTATTTTGTGTGATGTCACTTAATATCTCAAATTCTTAAACGGTTTTTATGATTCCTTCTCTCGTTTACCTTAAGAGACTCACAGCAAAGTTGTTCATTATAATCCTAAAATTAACCAAACAGTAGTCCACAGGAGAGGGTCCTCTACTCGGACGATGTCAGGGCTTTCCACTAGTAAGTAATATTATAATGGGCGTCCGTCTACGTTTTGTTGGCATCCTGCCCACGCAATCGGAGCCTCGAATCTTCCCAAGTCACCAGTAATTGTTGGATTCTAGACTGTAAGCTCATTGTTAATTAATTTACAGTTTTCACGCCAACTTTTCACTCAATTCCCGAAAGCAGTTTCCACTTCTGTATAATTTGTTACCAAGTAGTTGCTACTCAGCTAAATTGCTTTAAGTAATCATAGTGTTGCGCGACTATACTTGACACTTATGTCAGGCTCAGACATGACTTTAGTGAATGAAAACGTCCCACTTTAGTAATTTAATAGTCTTTCAAACTTTCGCAGCTAGCCCCTACCTCTCGGGTCTTTATAGTATCTTATTACCTATTAATCGAATAATTTGATTCTAGCCCCCGTGCAATAAACTTAGCGATTTTGTTTAGGCGGTGATGTAAGATGACAGTCTCAAAGATGGTTCAAAATTATGTCAATAGTGCTGACACGCTTGCTTTGAATGTTAATAAGACATAGTAATGTAGGCAACAGTAATTAATAAGAGAATCGTAAAAAACGAATCTCTTAGGTACTAGTTATTTACTGACGTAGTATAAATTACGTTACCTTGCGTTACAAAGTTTAACCATACTAAACTTAAAGCACTGATGGAGTGGTAGCCACAACACCGCCTTCCGATCCACAGATCATGGTTTCGAATCCCGATCGTGCAACAATGGATTTTCCATTCGGAAAATTTATGATGAAGGAAAACATCGTGAGGAACCGGACAAACATTTGTGTGATGTTTGTTCTGTGTCTGGGTGTTAAATATTTGTCTATTATGTATATCAGTCGCTGGTATATATACCCATAGTACAGGCTAAGCCTAGTTTGGAATCAGTTGAACGTGTGTGATTTGTCCGGAATATTTATTTATTTATTTAACTTGTACAAGCATTGACGCGCTTATAAGCTCGTATAAGCGCGTTCGGCTTTTTGAAGTACGAAATGCAGCGTGCGTGTAAGCGCGATGCAGAAAAACTCTAGTTTGATAGCGTTCTAACGGACCAGTTTATTGGGGCGGTCGATACTAAGGCGGTCTCTATGAATTATTTCATAGTCATGCCAAGCTGAAGCGAGCCACACGTTTTTTGCATGAATAAAGTTCAGTGTGAAGTCTCTAGAAGCACAACTCTAAGCAAAATGAAAAAATGAAAATTGAGGTGCCTACCCATTACGACGCAGTAGGCACCCCCACCCGATGGGCCGATGAAATTGAATTTTTAAGACCGCTCGTCGCGACACTCTTTGGGAAAGCTTATGTCCAGCAGTGTACGGTGACCAAAAAAATGGTTATGTAATAACCACCCTAAGATTAAATATCATTTGCAAGTTAAAAGCTTACTAAAGTCTATTTTCAATATTGCAATAATTTTTAAATGTCTAATGCTTTGATATAAAGATTAAAATTTTATGCATCTAGGTATGGCATGGTATGGTATTGGCATCTGTGAATCAATTACACCTAATTGTTATGCATATATATCAATAATTCAAACTATTTTAAACCTTACTGATATTTTTGTTAGGAGACTAAATCTAAACTGATACCTACACCTCTTTCTTGGCCTAACGTACTTTTTAAGGCCGATGTATTATTTAAATAAATCATCATTATCATCATCATCGCTGTCAGCTAAAGGTTAAGTCTGGTTAAATCTTTGTCTGATGAGCAAAATCCAGCCAACATTTGACATTTTGCGACGCTTGAGATTTTACAACGTCTGCAATGTAGCTAAGCTCTGGTGCCCTTTACTAAATTGGCAGACGGGTAAACAAATTATCATTTATTGCAACATAAACCAGGAAAATCATAATATCTTATACCTAATCATAATTGGTAAGTAGGTACACGATTTATGGGGCAATATGGGGTCCTTTAATGCGACTTGAGTCATAAGTCAAGAAGTTACGATGGGGGCTCACGGAATTGGAGAGCAACTTTACTGTTTACCGTAGGACGTAAAACTACTCGTAATGTATGTAACACAAGTTAGAGCTAATCCTTCATTAACACTGAACCATATTTACAACGAACTACGAACGAACTTTCAAAAACACATCTTTTACGTAAATTTTAATCACCATATATCATCTGCTCATCTACACTAATATTATGATGAGGTAAAATTTGTTTGTTTGTACGTAGCTCGTAGGAATAATCGGAACTGTAAAAATTCAAAAAATCTTTCACTAATAGAAAACTACACTATCCTAAAGTGGATTGTGTAGTTATCAATCCATACTACTTTATTATTTATGATTGGTATTGAATCCACTAATAAGTAGATTCAATACCAAAGCATTTGGCCCATTTTCGGCAAGCAAAAAGTTAGGCAAAACCTTCAATCAAACACTAGAGGACAGATGTTGAGAGATGGCTGGCATACCTCGACGGCCATTAGCCTGAGTGTTGTCCCAAATAACATCGTCGACATGCCGTTAGCTTGCTAATGACAGCCCGTCATATTGCGGAAACGATAACATGCCTACCGTCCCGGAACTTGGCTTGTTTGGAACTTTTTTAGGAAGATTCCGTTCGTATTTTGTCGAAAACCTGCATTATTTGAACCTGGAATAGTAATTCCATTTGTAACATTGAATTTTAAAAGCTTTCTTAAAATCGTGAATTATGATTAATTAACTAGCTGTTATAAAATCAAAAGCCATTGGAGTAACGCGCCTCTGAAAAATTTAAAAAATAATTGTGTGAATAGGCCCTTACAAATTGCCATAACCATTATTAATAGAATCCTACTATCCTATCCTACTTCCTACTCCTACTAATATTATAAACGCGAAAGTTTGTAAGTATGGATGGATGGATTGATGTTTGTTACTCTTTCACGTAAAAACTACTGAAAGGATCTTAATGAAACTTTACAATTATATAGCTTATACATCAGAATAACACATAGGCTACAATTTATAATAATATTGTGTGAATTGTAGCGCCACGCTAATATAAGCTACTCGAAATACTAATCCTGCGCAGACGAAGTCGCGTGCCCCAGCTAGTGAGTCATCATCATCATCATCATCAGCCTGATGAAGTCCACTGCTGAACATAGGCCTCCCCCAAAGAGTTCCATGACGAACGGTCTCGAGCCTTTTCCATCCACCGACTTCCCGCAACCTTAACAATGTCGTCGGTCCATCAGGTGGGGGGCCTTCCAACACTGCGTCGTCCGGTTCGTAGTCGCCACTCGAGAACCTTTGTTCCCCAACGGTGGTCGGTTCTGCGAGCTATATGGCCGGCCCACTGCCACTTCAACCTGCTAATTCTGAAAGCTATGTCGGTAACCTTGGTTCTTCTACGGATTTCCTCATTTCGGATTTTATCACGCAGCGAAACTCCGAGCATAGCTCTCTCCATAGCCCGTTGGGCGACTTTGAGCTTGTGTATAAGGCCAATAGTTAGCGACCAAGTCTCATAAGTGCCATATGTCATCACTGGCAACACGCACTGATTGTAGACTTTCATCTTGAGGCTCTGCGGTATCTGCGACGAGAAGATATGACGAAGTTTCCCAAACGCTGCCCATCCGAGTTGGATTCGTCGGTTGACCTCTTTGTCGAAGTTGGACCTACCTAGTTGAAACTAGTGAGTAATAAAGCGAATAGCACTATATCTATGTATATCTACTTTGTATATCCTGTCCATCCAAAGGTTGCCTGGTAGAGATCGCTTTTAGCGATAAGGCCGCCCATTGTCACACTATTTTTATGTTATTTTATTTCCTTGATTGTGTATTTTCTTTTGGTGTATAATAAAGCTATATTCTTTTCTATTATATTCTATTCAATGCTTATTATAAGGTACATCATAATTAATTTCCCCGTAGGTACACAAAATGCAGATAAACACAAGAGGTATTTGCTTACAAAATTGCAATACCTATTTGAGCGCTGATTGGAAAACAAAATACCTGGCATCGATAGAATTTTAGCTACAATTTAGCTGAAAATTATCACTGAGTGTAGGTACTGTTTTATACAAATTACGGGTGGCTAGGCCATTGATTATACAAGGTGATTAATTATTATTTAGACTATCCCAATACGGGCTTATTCTACACCTGATTGGCAGTAAAGTTTGGGAATTCCACATTATTTATTCAAAAACACTATGCAAAAGTCAGCTGTTTTGGACTCAAATCAATTCAAACTCAATTATTAAGCTGTTTTATGTAGCAATCTAGATGTTGAACTTTCCATAAGTTTAGAATTAGTTACTAGAATGATAAAAATACCAAAAAGAGCTGATTTTTAAAAGTTCGGTTAGGTTAGGTTATATAAAAAAATCGTTCTGTTGACTGAATAAGCCACTTTGTAAAGCAACTATTACTAGTTGTAGTAATAGTATGCTTTACATGTTTAATCGCGTAAAGTTGTGCAACGAGCTGTTTAGCTGTATGTAGAAAAACTTCATAGATTTTCAGAAGAAGATTCTGAAAATCTATGAAGTTTCTCTTATACCTAAAATCGACTATGGTTTTTTGAAACAGATTTAGTATCTATTATAGTTTCAGACTACTCCACACAGACTCTTCTTGATGGATCACCTTGTATATTGATGTAAATAGAAGATAGATAGAGATAAATAGTATCTAAGGTCTCTTTGAAGTCAATCGGCCTTATTATGAAACGAGGCTTGAACTCAGACTGAACCTGGATCTTTGTAGTCTGGGTCTTCATACATAGCTTTGCTTTAAATCATGTTAAAACAGACTTTATGATATAACTGGGGTTTTCCAAGTAATTAAACCTCTGGTTTCGTAACATCACTCATTCATTTGCTCATAAACATCACTCATAAAGCAAACCCACGTAAAATTAATCATCAAATGCGATGGTACAACACCGCCATATTGAATTGTGTTGACTTTTGTGGTTTTGAACCGAATATAAGTATAAAACAGAGGGTTCATGCGGAGCCGGTGCAAGCCAGTTAGTTTGTATTATTTTATCTTGCCCGATAAATAAAATATACAAATAACATCCAACAGTCACATACATAGTCCTGACCCCACACTGGGATTACCTGTGTCGTGATTATTAGAAACTACGAGTACCATGGTACCACAACACCCAAACCCGGAACAAATATTTGCAGATCATGCATACATTTGTCCCACAGAGGGAATCGAACCCGCACCCCTTGCGTCTCTCTCGTCAATATTATATAGAACTAGTGTAAGGCTGTCTAACCTATAAATATGGAAATCCTCATCACTGCAATGCTTCAGATTCTATCGATACATTTTTCCACAGCTACGCCTTGGTGGATTGCCAGCTTTACAATGCAAAATTCCATGCGTGATCAGTTAATGAGGTTGATCAGAATTTAGATTAGAGCCATTGCGGAAATGATGACGTGAAATGGAAATCTAAATTGGCCATTTGGGGGAATATCTACCAAACAGTGTTAGGGCTTCACATAATTTGAATAACATTTAAGGTACTCTCCCCTCTTACATGAGATGTAGCTGTATTCCAGATAATATATTTTTTATTCTTTAAGCCATAAATACTTTTTTCTTTTAGTCAAGATTCCGCCTCGGAATCTGGAACTTGGACCAAAAATAAATCGAACTTTATGCTATTCCAGCTTCGAAACTGCTCGGCCCCAGTACAGGGACCTAGCACCCTGGTCGACCGATGGGACTAATCCTATACCTATCATAAGTTCTAAATTAATCAGAATAATAATTTATTCATCCGTTATAGTGTGATTGAATAACAAGCAACTATAAAATAATAGGGTAGGATAGTTACCCATCTATGAATAGGATAATAACATTTTTCTTATTAAATTAGTGATCGGCGATGGGCTTGCAACCTGTCACGTATGGACGAAGTAGGCATGTGCCAAAGTTCGGACATGCTTCTGACTACCCTTAGACATCTTCAAGGATCTGATCGCCGTGAGATCTGAGAGGATGGCTACCATTCTTGCGGATATATTATTATGTCCTGAACCTGTATCTTTTTATTTCTATTTCTTTATTTAGATTTTTAATTACAGTTCAAATATTATTTCTGAGTCCAGCCCGGTGTATAAACTAGGAGGATTATCTTTTTTTAACTGGTAAAATTACACAGTAGTTACCTACGGTGTACAGAATAGGGAGAAGTAATAGGTTCGGCTTTTCTGTGGCACAGTGTTATGAATTGAAAAATATTCAGCGTTTATTTGTGTTGCCATGAGCGTTGAATTTGAAAAAACCCTCGCAATATCCACTACGTACATAAAGTTGCTTACAAGTTATACTTTCTCGCAAGCGTGCCGATGTCGCAAAGTATCATGTCTGCACAGAGAGAACATTAATAATTCAGTAGGTAGAAAAATCAATAATACTAGCGAATAGAAGTGAAACTCTTTTACCAATTCCCAGTGAGTTGAATACCGATTCTCCCGCTGAGCACAGCATGTCTCGGTCCCAGTTGCTTCACGTGATACCTACTTTAAAGTCCATCCCAATTCCAGAAGGAAACTGAATTAGTCTAGATAGTTCTTGCAGTTTAGAAAAAAATATGTACTGAATCTCGCCCCCTAGAACTATGAAACGAACTAACTTCAATGTAAGCGTAGCTTTTTTACATTTACAGAACGTTATACACACAGTGATGACAAGGGAGGCTAAATATCTTTAATGGTAGACAAAACAGGTAGTTGTAGATCCAGGCTAGGCTAGTTTTGCTTCCATACGCAAAATATATTATTTCTTGTATGGAACCTACTGCCATTAAGATTCGTTTTCACGTGACATTAGAAAAATGTAGTTCCTTGGAGAGTGGTTTTGTTGGGAAAAAGGTGTTTTCAAGGTTTTGTAATTTAATTTTGTGGTGGCTCGTGTCGTTGTAAGTAGCATTGTTATGTAGGACATGTACATACTTTAGTACAACATCCTATACTATAGTAATATTGATGGAAAAGTTTTTGAGAATGCTTGGATATTTGGATGTTGTCACTCGCCGTAACCGAATTCGATGAAACATGAAATAAATAGAGTTCTAAGTATAATAGCATAGGCTACTTTTTATCAAATAATCACGGAGCGAAACCGCGGGCGCAAGCTAGTAGTTATATAAAAATGATAAAAAATACGCATAGTAACGATAGTGATCACGTCCATAGATACAAATTGCAGCAAATTTTAATATTCCCCAGACGGTTTTCTAACCGTCTGGGACTGACTTATCTTTATAAGTCTTAAAAGGTAAATTTCAAAAAAATAAACAAATTGATGCCAATGTAGGTATACCTAATAAAAGAACGTGCCTTGACGCGCTCACTTCGATTCGATTGGCACTCGTATCGAATATACACCTTTTCAATAATGTAAATGTACCGTGCATATTTTAACGGCTGAGGAGTTATTTATACATAATACGAACGACACAGCAAATACCTACGTAAGGTGTTTGAACTCACTTCGAGAGTAATTTAAGCAAGTTTTTTAAGTTAAAAACAGAACTGACCATTTTTACTTTCGGAAATTCAGATTTGTTCAGATAAGGTGGCGAAAACTTTCTTGTGAAATCAAATCAGTTGGATGACGACAAGATACTTCTTGTATGACAAACACATTTGAAAGCTGTTGATCGTCCTCGACAAAATACCACTTTATTCAGTAGACCTCACAACGTTTTTATCACTTAGTCCTTGTTCCTACAACCTACTCACACATAACTCTTTCAGAGTGCATAACAGCAGCAAACTTGGATAGTTTGTGGAACTTCCAGCAACATTTCACTCAGGCAGACAACGAAATAACCCCTATAATTCTATGAACTTTGTATTTCCGATGCTCACATGACATTCCTCAAGGCACACACAGAGTACAAATAGAATCTATAAGAAATTGAGAAAGAAATATGCGTCAGTCTCGATGCCACTGCCACCTCCCACCCGCTTGATGGCCACCTGCTGCAGATGCTACCTGCTTAATCAGAAAACATTGTGAAGGCAGTAGAACCGGCTGGCACAAGGCCGCTAGCAGTGCCCTGATAGAGAGTGGCCGCGAGCAGTGCCCTTTACCCAGCAGTGGGTGCTACCGGCTAGTTAGATACATGAACCATTTGTGGTTTATATTAACCTGTACGGCGGAGCCTTATTGAAAGGCCTCCGACGCGATGGACCGACAACATTGTTAAAATTGCGGGAAGTGAAAAAGGCTCAAGACCGTTCGTCATAGAACTCTTTGGGAGATACCAATTTTCAACAGTGGACTAATAAAATATAAATATTCCGGACATATTCACACGGTCAACTGATCCCAAACTAGGCATAGCCTGTACTATGAGTACCAGAGACTGATAAACATAATAGATATATATTTAACACCCAGACACAGAACAAACATATGTGTTCATCACACAAATGTTTGTCCAGTGCGGGGATCGAACCCGCGACCTCTAGCGCAGAAGGCAGAGTTACTACCAACTGAGCTATGAGGCCAGTCGAATACAAGCTGATGATGATTACTTTTACAGTAGCACAACCAGTGGCAGTTCACATTATTGACAATACAAGCAAATTGGGTGGTGAAGCGATTTTCACCGATGGATCTTTCGTTAATAGTACAGCTGTTAAACTGCACAGTGCCCGAACAAAATAGGCATTCACAGTAACAAAGTGAACCTTGATCTCCTGGGTTAACAAGTAATATTCGTTCGCAAGCCTCGAGTCAATGGACGATTCAAAATGAATAAAAGTTTTCCATTTTATTCAACTTCTGCTGATTAGTTGCACAAAGTTCTAAGTATCAGTTACTTTGCAGCGATGATACAATGCCGTTAACCCCTTCAAAGTATATTTACGGGTTACGATTACTTTTCTAAGCTTATTTAAATTTCTGAAATAATTTTAGATTCAGGTCTTAAAGTGTATTGAAATGTTTATAGAATACTGATAGAGCTTTCAGAAACAAAGTAGATGTTACGGTTGATTTTAAATGATTTCACAAAGATAATCTTTCTATTATCATTTCCAATCCTAACAAAGAGATACATGAAAAAAACTCGTTTATGAAACAAAAAAAAAAACTATTAACACCTAACAGTCACATACATAGTCCTGACCCCACATTAGGATTCCCTGTGTTGTGGGTATCAGAAGTTACGAGTACCATGTTACAACAACACCCTGAACCGGAATATTTACATATCATGCAAACATTTGTCCCGCAGCGTGAATCGAATCCTCATCCCAGATGGGTATTCGCTCTTTACGCCGCCGAGGTTATATAATTTTTTTTATACAAATATGGCCTACCTGTTGGTAAGTGGTTATCGAAGCCTATGAACGCTTGCAATACCAGAGGCATCACGCGCCGACCCCCCTACCCATAAAGAGCTCTGGCAACCTTACACACCGTAGGAACAAGGTACGGGCTAGTCCAGCGAGCGAGAAAACCTTGCTGTGCTCTACCTTACTTAAAATGTTCCTACCTTACATTTTCGATCCAAATCTTTATTCAGTTGCAATGCACAAAAAGTTTCACAAGGCTTGCTCAGCTTTGTTGGTAAACAGTAGGGCAGTACCCGTTCCGTTGCGGAAGAGATGCCATCGATAAGCATGACCCCTATACATTGTTATTAATGCTCGGTAGCACGCGAATTGTACAAACAAGAAGAAAAAGAGTTTTGTGTCTGTAGCAGACAGTTTTATTGCAATGACCAGCTAGATTTGTAGCTTAGTGAAAAAACAGTACCAAAATAATCGTGCACGTAAGGGTAATTTTGATAAAAAATATGAACTTATTTATATAAAATATTGCACGCCGTTTGAACACGCTTTAGGTACGACATTTGGAGTGCTAGTCGATCTACAAGTAAGTGCTTCCGTGCTTCGGAAGGACGAGTTAAATTTTAACTACCGGCTATAACCGTCTCTATCTGGCCACTCAAACCAACCCTGATATCTTTAGTCGAGCGAATTTTAAGTACATATTATTTTCACTTCCCTTTCACTGACATCAGACTGACATTATAACTATCCGACTACGGAGGGTTATAATTTAACAGTCTGTGTATGACATGGTGATTTAAAATATTTATACTATCCCGTTTATTTTACATCCAATTTGCAATAAAGTTTCTACAACTTTCAAAAATCTCCATATTCTGAATCACCTTGTATCTAGAGCTCGTGGAACATTTTGTTCCCACTTGTTCTTAAAACTATATGAATGTTTAACTTCCCAAATAAATAAAACACTAAAATAAAAATAAAACGTTTCCACGGTGGAATTAATGGGAGTTTTGTTTCCCAGAGAGCTGGAGTTCGTAAGAAAAAACTCCTCGAAAAATCGCGCGTGTTCCATTCCTACATACTCAAACACACGATACGTTGAGGTAACGAGGCTATACATGCAAGCATGTATTTTTCTTCCCGCGAAAAACGGTACAAATGTCAAGTAGAACGTACCATCGCGTGTACTTGGAATAGTACTGAGTTTTATTGCAATACTGTTTACTAGGTTGTTTATTAGTGAGGCTTATGACAGTGGAACCGCTTGACGGGGACATGAAATAGTGACTCGATAGAGGATACACCACCATAATATTATTTATGGTTTGAAACTAAGCTAGATGCCTTGTAAATGTCTGATTAAATTCTTCGATCGAATTTACGTGCACGTAGTGAATGTACCTATTAGTGTGCTCAAGATAGCCTTATATCTATGAAGCTTTGAAGTAACAAAACTGGTTCTTTTAACCAACGGTCAATGGACCTTTTCGGGACCACCATACTCAACCTAGACAATGACCTAGCAGGATGGCTAAAAAAGAACCAGTGACGCGACAATAAAGGAAGTAAATTCCAACATATTAACCGATTCATGATGTCGGAATAGTGGGATGAGTCGGAAGAGTCTGAAGAGTCGGAGTGTAGGAGCACTAAAAGTAAGCTTGTGTGAGCTTAGTGAGCAACTCAGGTGATGAAGTTTTTAGGCCTCTCGAAGACTTTACTTCTTCTTTTTGCTATCATGCCGGGACTGAATTTTAACGTGCACTCCAAAACTCTCTATCCAAATTTATGATCCAGCGAGATCCGAACCCATATCTTCGCCTAGAATCGCAACGCGATACAAACTATGAATGACGCTGGCTGTGAAAATCTAGGGCAGATGAAATATGTTCATAGATTTCTCAGTATTGACGCTTTTGATCAAGCCATTTAAACATTGCGTAACTAGCTGATTTATTAGAATCGATAACGCATGCTACAAGCGCACACTTCGTATGAAGCGCTTATAAGCTTAGCTGGTGCATTTTTTATCTGCATCTACAGTTACGCGTGCCCAGCTTAGTGAGTATGGGCAAATCCATGATAAGAATTCGCTCTAGAAATTTGTGGAAGAGGCCATTTTCAGCAGTGTACGTCCTACGTCTGAAATGATGAAACGTGAGTGGAATTCGAAAGGATTTCAAAGAAAGAATCAATAACAGCGATTTCTATGCAAATTGTGTGAAAAAATACTAACGACTAAGAATAACATGGTCAGTTTTTATAGCATTTAAAAGTGTTCATTCTACAATAATTAAAGAGAGGTTAGTTGGTAGAGTGATCTACCAACTAACCTCTCTTTAATACGGACTCGGTCAGAAAAACTATTTAATGAGCTCAACCATCTGCTTAGTATTTATAACACAGCGTTTATGCTGTTTTTAAATTCTAAACGACGCTTGCAATTAATTTAGAATAAAGTTTTTAATTTAAAAGTCTGTTGGCTGTAAGTTATCGCAATAAATAATGGCAGAGATATGCTGAAAATAAATTATGAGAACACGAGTCGTGCCGAGTGTAAAAAAATTCCATGGAAGGAAACCGCTAGCACGATTTTCTAGCGTTATTCTAAAATTGCAGATCCTGTACGATTATCAAACATAAACTTTGGGTATCACGAAGTCCTGGCCCGGGCCTAAAATGAACTAAAATGATAACTCAATTATTTGACGAGACGAGGCCACGAGGGCCCGATCGCGGCACATTATCTTGCGAAAAAGGTATAAAATACTAAATAAGTGATAAAAATCACCACTATCGTCATCTCCCTGCTCTTATCCTACTTTATGTGAGGTCGGCACAAGATATTTTTCTTTTCCACTTACCTCTAACTGCCGTCATATCAGTATTCACTCCTTGCCTACTCATGTCATCTTTCACACAATCCATCTATCTTTTCTTTGGTCTACCTCTTCCCTGTATCCTTACATTCATATTTACCACTCTTCTCGTCACATGATATTCTTCACCATTATACATAAAAATATCAGTACTAAAAATATGATGTTAATCGATATCACTAGGTAGGTATTTCATGAAAATAATTCACAAGCTTAGTAGATTCGCAATAGAGAATCATTGTCACAAATGTATCCCGAAATATTTCTGTCTGAACACATTCATCTCAACAATCATTTCGAGCAAAGAAAAGATTTATGTTTGCTATGTATCGATGGCCTCGGCGGTGATTGCTCACTGAGCTTGCTTTGTCCTCATGTTTAACTTGTCCGAACAAAATACCCAAGGTCAAGATTCCGTTTGTTTAGGGTTCGGAACTGCTGCAAAATTATCTTGAACTAAGGAACTCGAATGTTAGTTTATCGTAAATAATGCCGCCTGTTCTAACTGACTTTCACTCTGATGTATCAATCGGGAAATAATATAGCTATATATTTATTGTCATTTAAAAATATATGTGCTAAGAGTTGTGTGATGGATTAAGCAAAAGACGATCGTTGTAAGTAGAAATCTAGCTATCTTTGCCTGCCTAACCGAAAAACAGGTGTTACTTTATGTAAGTAATATTACGAGTCATTGCCCGTGGTCAGGTTCACACAATTTTCTAGACCTAGAGAGATGTTCCCAAAAGACTAAAGCCGTGTTCAAATGGCATGCGATATGTACTTGATTTGTCATATAACATCCGTTTCAAAATTATACGTACCTTCTACAAATTCAGTTTTGTGCAAAATTGTGCAAAAACAATGCATTTTTTTCAATGAAAAAAAAAGTTGTTTCCTGAAACATAAAATCTGGCACATTTATTCATGAAAAAAAAATTAACCTTACAATCTACGATTTGAATGAGTTTCTGCATTCGGCTGAATACCAATGAATGAAGCAATGCACAATACATTCGTATTCGTCCAACGTTGTTCAATGCCTATTCTGTCCATTCACTGGCTTGTCGAAAGGTTCATAATGATGGTAAGCGAGCTTAGGAGGCATAATGTCAAGTTGCAATGTTAATTACTTCCTTCTTTTAATACAATCCTGGCGGCCTCCACTTTACTGCGACTTGAGTTATTGCTTTCGTGCTATCATCATCATCATCAGCCTATGTAGTCCAATGCTTAACAATAGGCCTCCAAAGAGTGCCACGACGAACGGCCTTGAGCCTTATCAATTCAACGACTTCCCGCAACCTTGATAGTGTCGTCGTCCGGTTCGTGGTCATCATTCGTGTAGTATTCAAAGTATTACGAACCGACAAGCGTTGGGGTGTAAAGGTTCTCGGAAGGTGACTACGAACCGGGCGACGCAGTGTTTGAAGGCCTCCCGATGCACCGTCGGCATTATGAAGGTTTCGGAGAAGGCTCAAGACCATTCGTCATGGAACTCTTTGGGGGAGGCCCTTGTCCAGCATTGAACTTCTGCAGGCTGATGATGATGATAAATACAAACTATTTGTTTTCATAGCGCCGCCGCCGTAGACGTCTATAGTCTACGGTAAATAACACAAAAAAAAACTTTTTAATCCACCGTAAATTTCATTTACCCTTTCAGTGAACAGTGATATCTAACTCCGATACGAAAAGTGAGTCTACTTTGCTTTTATTTGGGGTCGTTCGTATTAGATTGTTTATTTTTATGATAGAAGCTAGAGCGATTTTACCCTTTCAAGTTTTGTTATTGTTCACGCGAAAATTCAATAAACGTCGGATCTCATGAATTTTAGAACGATAGTACGGGTGTGTTTAGGTATGCCTGGGAGTGTACTCGGGAACTAGATTGCCTTCTACCCTGCTTCTGAAAATAGTCGGACAAATAAAAGATAAAGGTCAAGTGAGAGTAGGACTCACAACCTATGGCTTACATACCATGACATGAGTCGGAAGATCGAGGTCCCATGAAAACAAAGCGACAAACTTATATTTTTAGACTTTTTCCTATTATTGAGACATAAAGGCACCCAGCATTAAAAAATTCATAATTGTGAGGTTACTAAAGGATTCTAGAGGTATTTCATTTTTTCCATAAAATTAGATACTAATTAGCTTATCTTTTGAGTTGAGTTTTTTAGGCTACTTTTATATTTAGTACAATAAGTGTGTTAAATTATATTTCCTCGAAAACATACTATCAACTCCACAGTGCAAAATTTTAAACGAAATAGGTCGGCGAAAAGTTTCACATAAAAAAAAGATTTTTTGAGACTGGTGATAAGGACTTTTCTCTAATGCCAATAGGATCAGAGAGGAAAGATTTGTGTTGTTAAAACCTTGAAGTTGTTCTACAACAACGAGATTACGGGAGCTGTAAACTGCAAGATAAAACGAGCACCTATTTGCAGCTTTAAAGACTTTGCCGGCCAACTTTCATTTTACTGCTTGAAAATGTAACAAATGAAAAATTCTGGAACATTACAAAAGCTAATCTTTCGTTTGTAGTCTTAGCACCAGTCAAAATTAAATCCAATAACAAGAGGTAAAAATCACTCTGATGTCCTAAAAAAGACTGTTAAAGAATAGAAATAGGCTCATCGTTACATCCTGTCATATCTTTTAGATGCCAGATGCCCATTATGTCCTAGTTGCTAGTTTTCCAAACGTCACAGCGAAAGACAGAGTCTTTCTTTCAAAATTGTTGTCCGTCTGAACAGGACTGACGCTGACCTCTTTAGTGAATTTTATGCACGTGTAGACTCGCAAGGAAAAATGTTACGCGGTATTTCGTTCAGTTAATGTACCTTGAATAACAAAAGTCGTTATTTATGACGTCCATTACCAAAACAATTCTCGATTACTTATCCCTGCTAAATTACTTCAAGGGAGTTCGTTAAAGATTTGCCAATAAGTAGCTTTTCTTATAATTATGACAAAGACTATTGCAATGAAATAGAACACTTCAGTAAGCATGGTTAATAACGTCTCAGCTACGGCTATCAAGTATAGGTGATACCGTAATTTAGATTAGTTGGGTGAGTTTTGAACACCATAGTGCCATGTTAATTAACCATAATCTTGGCTGCAATATTAGTTATGAACTTCCTAGTAGATGCTGAGTCCCAGTACGCGAATTATAGAATTATACAGTGTGTTTCTATGGGGTACAGTATCAAACTTGGTCAACAAAGTGGATTCACGGGCCAATTTCTACAATGGAAACTAAAGATGCATGGATTCTGAATTTAATGTATATGAATCAAAATTTTCAAATTTTTATTTATTTATTTCTAGAAAAATTAATCATTGTAGGTTATCAAAATTTCATCTTTCAAAGTGTCCCGTAACTAGAGTGTTACCGAAAGGGGCTTGACATAAGAGGCATATTCTATAAGCAAATGTAAATAATAATAACCACGAATACAGTGGTGGTCATCTAATTAGAAACACCTACCTGGGTTTATATTTTTATTGCAAATTCCCTTTCGAACTAATTTTTAACGTATCATTGAGTGTTCCTACGTATTAAAATCGATATATCGGATATTATATTACATTGTTATACCATTTTAATAACAGAAAACAACGGTTGTTTTTCTAAAACTGAAAGTTATATTAATAACAAAATAAAAAACGAAATACAAACCGGACAACTAATTAGAAACACCAAAAAAATCATTACTTAAATCATTTTTAATTTGAACAAAACCCCAATAGTTTTGAAAAATACTAAAAATACTACATCCTTAGACAATTAGTATTTGGTAGGGTAGCCTTTATTATCAATAACAGCTTTGCAGCGACGCGGCATTGATTCAATCAATTTATAACAAGTTTCTACAGGAATACTTCTCCAAGCGTCTTCAAATGCACTGTTAAGTCCATGAATATTAGTAACGTGTTTCTGCGACAGGTTGGTCTTTATAGTGCCACAATTTTTCTATGGGATTTAAATCCGGACTATTGGCAGGCCACTCTAATACTGTCACGGATTGTTCTGTAAGAAACGCTTTAACGCTGCGTGCTTTGTGCTTTGGGTCGTTGTCATGCTGAAATATCCAAGTTACTGGCAAATTTTCCTCGGAATATGGAATCATTGTCTCTCCCAAGATCTTTTTGTATTGATATTGATCCATTTGCCCTTCAATCTTTCTCACGGGACCAATCCCGTACCCTGAGAAACATCCCCACACCATTACATTTCCACCACCGTGCTTAACTGTCTTTTTAGTGTACTTGTTATTCAAAGCCTCGTTTATTGGTCGTCGTACATATCGTTTTCCATCGGAATTAATCAAATTAATTTTAGTTTCATCTGAAAACAAAACTTTTTTCCATTGATGAATAGTCCAACTGCCATATTTGCGAGCGAATGCTAGACGATTTTCTCTATGTTGCCTGGTTAGTAGTGGTACTTTTCTAGCGATCCTTCCTAACAATTTTCCTTCAACCAACCGTCTACGAACTAGTTTAGTGGACGCGTGTCGAGGATCGTCTTCTGAAAATACCTCTTTTCTTATAACATTGGATCCTTTAAAGGGGTCCGCCTTAGCTAATCGAAGCATAAGCCTGTCTTCTTGAACTGTAGTCTTCCTGGGCCGAAGTTTTCTTGGCACGTTATCTGATGTTCCGTATAGTTTGAAATGTGCGAGGGCGTTAAATATCATCTTTACGGAACATTCCAAATAATCGGCGATCTTTCTGTAACTCCATTTTTGTTTTAAATGAAAATTCACTATAATTTTTCTCGTTGCTGCATCACAGCTCTTATTATTACCCATTTTTAATAAAACAACAATAAATAGTAACTTTTCGTAATGAGTTAGAAATGGGGGCAATATTTACAATGTGATTGAAAATTGTGAGAACTGTATTTCAGTTTAAAAAAACAAATTTCGAACCAAGTCATACAATGTTTCTAATTAGTTGTCCATTCTGCCAGTCCTAACGATATTGATACTTTTTGTTTCACTGATATTTATTTTTATTGTCGTCTTGGTTGTCAAATATTATTGCTTGTAGTTAAACTAGAGATATTAAAGTACATTGTAAAGTAGTGAAAAAAAAAATTACCTCCTATTAAATGCTATAATAATGTTAGTTACTTTATAAAAATGTCAGGTGACTAGGTGTTTCTAATTAGATGACCACCACTGTATATGTTTTTTTTCAAACAGCACTGTTATTAGTCTTGGGACGAACCACCTAACAAAATTAAAAGTGGGTAACAGAAATTTGATATTAAGACAGCTGAAAAATTGAGTTGATGGCAACAAAGTAGGGTTCTTTTTTTCCAAAATGAGGTACAGAACCCTAATGACGAATTCCCAAAATTTTAGAACAAAAGTTTCATTATTGGGTCTTGAATAAGTATCTTTCGGCTAACTACACTCAATAAGAAACACTGTTTAAAAGCTCTATTCCGTTCCCAAGAAATATAAGCAAAAAAATAATATAAATACGAATTGAGTTGTGGAAAAAAATTGATTGTTTTGAGTCCCAATAGAAATAATATAACTCAATATCAATAAAATGTATTTATTTAAAATTTAATATCGTTCATACGACTCTCCCGAGTCTCCGACGTGGATCCAATGCAAAATTTATCCAGCAATTTGATGTAAAGCCTGCGTTTCATAAAAAATATTGTATTCATATGAAATGTTCCTTTGGGCTCAGATTTTTGGGTGCACAGGTGTTTCAAAAATGCCTCTTCATAATAAACTTAAACAATCTCAATTCAGTCTATCTTTATAAATAAAAATCAATTGCTACATGTATGACGGAGCCTCACATCAGAACGGCTCGACAGATTTGACTAATTTCTTTTGCTTTATGTTTGTGATTGGACAAGATTTGAGTGTTTTTTTTAATCCACGGGAAATAGTAGTTTGAATGGTAGTTATATAGCAAAAAAATATAATATGTTGAATATGGTCTAGGTATATTATGTTTCGGTACAACCTTGTTACAACTCTCTACATAGATACCTACTTAGGCATTAACCTTTCATCACGATTTCTGAGTCGAAATAATTTCAAAGTCAAATTTTAACCATAAGATCTATTCCCTAAAAACGTGGTCCTCCAAATGGACGTGCAATATCGCCCGAAATTGGACAAGCGGTAAGAATAGCAATCAGATGGGTACACGGAGTAGGTATGAAGGCTAGCACCAGTTTAAGCTCTACTCTATTCGCATCGCATCTTGCCCAAATAGAAAGCTGATTTTATATGGAGGTCTACGTGCATTTCTGGGCGCCGATGAGGAGTAGGTATGACAGAGTGTTTCGCGCTCTCATCTATCGGGTCACCTGCAGGCACTCCTTAGAGCTGCGGGTAAGGGCCTCTGGCTTACGCTATTTGCCCTTCCTTCAACTCTAGAAGCAACTACTTCTAGGTTGCGTGGCTACGTTGAGATGTCTCTTCCGTATGCGTCGGCCCAACTCAGCGTTGTTTTGTTTTCCTTTTTAATATAAGACTCCTAAGGAGAATTCATCGAACATATGATCCCTCAGGGCAGGGGTGTCTACGGTGTTCGGCTGTCCGATGGTCGCGTGTGCAATTAGGTGTCTGCTCTGGGCCACTTACTTACTTGAAGTTTGTGAAGTCATCATGACAACGCGCTGAAGCGTGCGTGAGGCCTTGTTGGTAGCAAACATTGCGAGCTCCAGCTATTGTGTTGCAGCGACACTGATGCGACGATAGACCGATAAAAGGTAACTCGAAATGCGCATCTTTTATTAGATTAAATTAGATCTATAAATGTCAAATATTTAAGTCGCTTTCAAAGCGGCGGCAAGCTATATTGCACAGTAGATCTAACAAGAATTTTATTAAGTTATACTTGGTTATACTAAATGACAGTTACTAATGGTAAATTGTAGGATGAATAATTTTATCGTTTCTATGGAAATAGTTTCAAGAAATTTACCCGTTCGCGACTTTCAGAATATCAGAGTTGTTATGAAATACAAGGTGATTCATGATATGTATGCTATCCCAAAAGGGGCTCATTCTACGCCCAATAGGCAATAAAGTTTATTCACGACTTTTGAAAAATCAAGTCTTCATTGAAAAAACTCTATGCAAATATCAGCTGTAGCATCGATTACTACCTGTAGCAGCAGGTAGTAATCGAACGATCGGTAGGTGTCGAACTAGTAATAACTTATAAATATGATAAAGTTAAAAAATACCAATTTTGAACAAAAAACCGGCGGCCTATCGGCTTTGTCGTGGAGGCGCAACTTACCAACTGACATAAACGTAATCAATATACTCAAAAGCAGCTCGAAGACGACAGAAACTGGTGCTTTCTCCCTAGATGGGTACACGGACGGAGTAGGTATCTGCATTATTGCTTCGATGACGTGAGGCGGGTGTTGATAGAAACTGGGACAGATCTCTATATATCCAAGAACTAAAACATAGGACTGAATGATTCTCTACCTAAGTTCAATACCATATGAATGGTTTTATACATTTTCCATCAATAAATATATAAATATTATACAACGAATCTCTAAATTAGATAAGGTATTTAATTATGATTTTTAATTAGGACTGGAGCGAGTATTAGGAGTTGTTTTAAATAAACTCTCTCAGAACTTTCTAAAATGCTGAAAAGATATTAGTTCCGTTTTTCCAAACTTATTGCGAAATACAAAACAAGAAAAACGTTGGCAAATCTATCAAAACAGGCACGTTTCTACTTTCAAATACTTGGCGAGCTCGCAGCGTAATAACGGCAAAGTCGTCAAGGTAACGCGAGAGTTCAAGAACCGTCTTCAAACTATTTAATAAAATTACGTAAGCCACGCCTGTTTTTCAGACAATTAGGGGGATAGCTACAGGACGTTCCCGAATATTTCGCTGTTTCGGTCGATGGATAATAAGTACTCTAAGTACTCAGACGTTCCGTGGTCCCTCTAGATTTGTTTGTCACCTCTGACTTTTGATTTCTAATCAAGGTTCTAATTAGTTTCCAAAGTTTTAACTAAACCACTTCGAAAATTATAGTTTCACCTCACGTCAGCTTTGTTTATGGAACACCACCATACACATCGAGTAACTCAGGCTCTTATTACGTAAACAAAAGCATTATAATCCTTTATTCAGCAGGCGTCTGCTATACGACACAATAATATGATATATTTATCAAAGACATTGCTTACCTGCTTGAAATTCTCGGCTGTGATCTGGCACATTGATATGTAAGCATTTGCTTCCCAAGATAAGCTACCGTTAGATACTGTTGATCCATTGCTGCAACTTACCCATTTACCTTTTGTGGTTGTCATTCCATTGGTTCTTATACCTATATGAACACACTCAAGGGCTTTATGCAGTTTCACTCGCGAATTACCCGGATAAGCCTATGTTCCTTCTCAGGGCTTGTAAGCTATCTCCATAATGAATTGCATTAAAATCCGTTTAGCCGTTTAAATCTTGAAAAGCTAACAAGCAGACAAAGTTACAGAGAGATAAGAGTTACGTTAGTAGTGATGTCAGAATCGTAGCAAGTAGGAATCCTGCTTCTACCTTCAGTAAGTAGTTACAATTCAATTCAATTCAAAAATTTCATTTCAGGCAAACAATAGAATAACAAATAAGTTTATTATCCTACGGTCCTTATACAAATATACACCCTAAACACTAACATACATAAAAATAACACAATATGTGTGCTCTTTGTTTACCATGTGCCATATCAATAGCTGAGAACTGTAACTGAATTTACGTGTGCCGTTTACGCTGCGTGAAATTATTGCGAGTGGGGCGCACCTGTGACTCCAGACCACGTTAATATACTCAAACGATTCCTATATAGACGCATTAATAATCGGCATCGGTACTGAATACGTATTAAGGTAGATTTGAACACGCAATTGTTGGAGCGAATCAATAGTTTTGATTTCAATAATCCATTTTGTGACTTTGACTGGGTCTTCATTTCTTTTTGTGAGTTGAAATTATTGTTGAAACTTACGTTACATTTATTTTATTCCATTGCATGAAAAGATTGTTGCATTAATCACCCTGAATCCTTTAAATTTTACATAAAAATCTATGTATAAACATATATTATAAAACAGTAACTGACTGACTGACAGACAACGCAGAGCCTAAACTGTTGGTCCTAGAGACGTGGGGTGTATCCCTTTTTACTGTGTAGGGATGTAATAAGAAAGTAGTTTTCAAAATTCAACGTCTAAGAGGGTGCAGTGGGGTTTGAATCTTGTACTGTACACTTGTAATGTACACTTCACACGAACAAAATCGCAGGGACTTTCACTAGTTTACCTATTATCCTATTTTTTATATCTTCTCTACCTACTATGAGTAGTGTACCATAAACTCCGGAAAAAACGGGATCTACATTAGGTACTTCGCATCGTGACCTTTTTTTACATACTTAGTAGAATAACCTAATTTGACATGACGCAGTCCTTCGGGCGACCCATGACTCGATCAGCAGGGTTGCTTCCTAGCTCATACATACCTACTTACAAATTTTATTTTGCGTTAGAAGACCTTTTTCTAATTATGGTATTGTACTGACTGTATGGGAATTCGCTTTTCTATCCTTGCTTATCCTTTTTCAAAATTGGGCAATTTATCGAAATCGAAAAAAAAATTGGCATCACAATGTGTAGGGATGGATAAACTGAAGTGAAATATGCACGCATGGTGCCTCTAAAAGGGGCACTTTATCCTTTTATTGCCTTTTACCACTCATGGGCCCTTGACAGGACCACATCTCACTGACCCTTATGCAGGATGACCAATAAAGAACCAGTGAGACAACAAGCAGCAAGCAAAACTAATGACGGTATATTCCCCTTGTTTCAGGAGATCAAGTGCGGGTCTGCTGGCGCCGCAGCTGGCCTGCCAGTCGTCACCAGCGAGTGCCCCTCCCCCACCCGCCTCACCCCCGCGCGTCTCCGCGCCGCCTGCGCCGCCGGACCCGGTACCACAGCCTGAGCAGGAAGACGGAGTCCGGTTACGAAGGTACGAAGGTTCTGGTATTGCAAGCGTACATAGGCTACGGTAACCACTTACCAACAGATGGGCCGTATGCGTGTTTTCAACCTTAGTTGTATAAAAAAAAAAACGAGGGATTTACTTTTAAAAGTAAACTAGAGGACAGGTTAGACTGCTCTAGTTTCAATTTCAACCTGTCCATTATACTGTATGAGACTGTAATAATAAGTAGATTCTAACCATTGCATTAAGACTTCAGATTGTCCTAGTACTGTGCTGCAACCCTGGCTTGCTTTGCTTGTCCATTCCGTTTACGATTAAACAGTCTTGTAGATGCTTTGCCATTCAAAAATATTGTGCTGAACAGTATACATCTATTTACCACTAGATTAACACGACTTAATGATTTTCCTGAAAATCTTTAGATATGATAGATGTAGTGCTACTAATAACACTCGAAATTACATGTAAAAATTATAGAAATTTAATTTTCTTTTTAGTTTGAATTCTAGAAATGTTCTAGTAAGTGACTGTTATGATTTTATTCTTTTACATATATGTTTAGGTAATACACAATAATCTAAATTTATGTTTATCAGTCAAAATGTATGTTCTATTATTGTGCCGTTACATACAAATAAATAATGATAAAGACTAGATATAATTATTATGTAAAATCATGCTTTACGTGAAAATATAAAAAAAACGCCTTTTCACCGCGTATAAGCCCTAAAACTTCTGGTAATACAGGGTCCACACCGTCGCAGTCCGAGACTACCTCAAGAGAGAAACGCAAACATTCTTCGGAGTGCAACGCGACAATGAGAGAGAGCAGCGGCGTCTGTGGTACGAGCGGCGGCGGCGGCACGCGGCGCGGGCGATGGGTGACCTGCGGACCGACCTGCCGCCGGACCATCATCCTGATGATGATGATATTAGGTAAGACTCTACAATGATTAAAAATATTAATTTAAATTTTGTCTTTAGGAAATGATCTAGATCAGTTTAGCTATCTATAGATCGTATGCAACGCATTTCAGCACAACTAGCTAGCTGATCAGCCCTGATTTCGCGCTGAATTATCCAAAATATCAACAAATCTAATAATATGTCGTATGTATACGTAGTTAAGATTGTGTGTTTATGCAGTAAATAAATATTTTATCATTTCATCTTTTCGAAAAATATCCATAAATCTTCATTAGTAGAAACCCGAATAAAATCAGTTTAGTAGTTACGTAAAAATTGTACACAGACAGACGCGTTGGAGGACTTTCATTAAATCAGTTCAATTTAAATTATTCAGCTGTTTCAGTTATCTTTATGTCGTACTTCTTTTACGTGTAATAAGTACTCATAAGGATGGTCTTAGAGGTAATAAGACGAAAACAGCTAATTTGAAGAAAATATCTTCATATTTTTTCCGCTAATATTATTTCATTTTGATACGAGAAATATATATATATTATTGTTGGGATGGTATACATATTATGAATCACCTTGTATAGCACAAGAGACATCGTATTGAGTTGAAAAAACCCATTTAAAACTTTCACAAATGAATTGAAGCACTCGCTTGCATGTAACCGTCAAAACTGAACAAAACGGATACAAAATTCAATTTCCGCTGTACGTTCCGTTGTTTTCTCAACATTTAGCTTGTTTAAATGTTTTGCTAGATAAGTAGTTATCTACTTAGTGTTGAATTTTGTGTAAACTTCTAGCATCTACTCGTATATTGTGCAATGGTACCTACATATACGTTCTGAGAGCACTGAAGGAGTTGTGGTAGTGGCCCCATCTTCCGGTCCACAGGTTGAGGGTTCGAATCCCGGTCGCACCAATAAATAAATAAATAATAAATAACACCCGTCACTGTATCAGTCCCGATCCCACACTAGGATTCCATATGTCGTGGATATATAAACTACGAGTACCATGGTACCACAACACCCAGACCCGGAACAAATATTTGCAGATCATGCATTGTCATGCATGTCTTTGTCTGTAATTTGTCCCGCAGCGAGAATCGAACCAATACGTCTCAGACGGGCACTCGCCCACTGCGCCACCGAGGTCGTCTCAATGGATTTTCCATTGATATTGAGAAAATGTATGTGTGCTATTCTAGCTGCTGCTCTCTGACGGCTCTCAAACGGTGAAGGAAAACATCGTGAAGAAACCGGCATGTCCTAGAAATAGTGACGCACATGTCACTATTTCTAGGACATGCCGGTTTCTTCTCTACGAAAGGAGCCTTTAGAGGCTTAGAGGCTGTAAGGATTAGAGTGCGCCTCACTATACTGATTCCTTCATAGGCCTTTTCAGGGCCACCATACCTCAACCTGGTTACTGACCTAATACAGGATGACTAAAAATCAATCACTGACACGACAGCAAGCAATAGGGCCTAACTTAGGTCTATATTTCGCCTGCCTGTACTAAATATGACATAATCCTTCGTCATCATCATCATCATCATTAGCTCACATTAGTCCACTAATGGACATAGGCCTCTCCCAATACACGCCATTGAGCCCGGTGTTCGGCCATAATCCTTATTTCGTTAAAAATGTCTGCAAATCGCTTTCTGGGAATTTTGTTTAGAGCAGACTTAATTGAGAAATGTGTTCCATCTAGTTAGTAGTTCCGTCTGCACACAGCCTAGTTCCATCAGTAAAACGTTCATAGCATACAATATACATGGTATTTGTATGCTAGATGCTTAAGCTAGGATTCGACGGCAAAGTTCCAAGTCGGGAATTAACAAGGACATTAATAAGCTTGTGGCTGCCTTGCCGGAAACCACTAGCGAGCAAACAGCTACTACTTACTTCCCGTCATAGTTCACCAAGTGTAGCAGTAGTCGTGACGTAAACTTGAAAACCACTTAGCTCAGTTAGTAGTAACTCTGCCTTCTGCGCTAGAGGTCGCGGGTTCGATCCCCGCACTGGACAAACATTTGTGTGATAAACACTGATGTTTGTTCTGTGTCTGGGAGTTAAATATTTATCTACTATATATATCAGTCTCTGGTCACCATAGTACAGGCTATGCCTACTTTGGGATCAGTTGACCGTGTGTGATATGTCTGGAATATTTATTTATTTACTTTTAGAAAGTTCAGGGCACGAGGGCTCTGTACAGAGTCCATCCGGGGAAGTACTGCTACCTTGCCTATATGCTGTTCCAGTTTGAAGGATAGCTGCTGTAATACTTATTAACTTACCAACACATAAGACATAGCTCTCAGAATTATCAAGTTGAAGTGGCAGTGGACAGGCCATATAGCTTGCAGAACCGACAACTGTTGGGGAAAAGAGGTTCTCGAATGACGACCAAAACCAATACTTGCGATTGTATAAGGCTCAAGACTGTTCGTCATGAAACTCTTGTGGGGAGGCTTATGTCCAGCAGTGGACAGGCTGATGATGATGACGATGATGATGAAACTTACCAATGCAGGTCAGCAATGCATGCGTGATGCTTTCTTGTATTGTAAGCATCCGCGTCCATCGGCTACGGTAACCAACCAAATAGCGAGCACTATGCTTGTTTGCCACAGTTGCATAAAAAAAGTTTCGGTCATTCTGTTCACCAATTTTTAAATAACTTTTAGGCTATTTGCGAGTAAAGGCAATATTACATTATGTTATAAAGTGCCCAATAATGTAACTAAACATTTGAGTTGAGAAAACTCAAAAGACTCTCAAGAACAATAAATGATTGAATTCAACTGAATTCAGAGCTAGAAATCGAAAAACATATCTTGAAATTAAAATGCTTACAAAGAAGGCTATAAAAATGTAAGCAATTTTAACATCAAACAACCTCTAGGTTTTGAGCAGAACGTGTCACAATAATTTATTTATTGAATAATATTCCCACGTTTTGTTCTTGACTTACGGAGTGTTGCCAGTCGGTATCGGAAAACAACGACAGGCTCATTCATTATTAATCAGTAGCCTTCTGTAACTTCTTCGAATACTTAATTCATCGCACAAAAAAATTAAAATTACCATTTGAGACTTAAAAAGACTGAAACCATTTTTATAAATTTTGGTAATATAGGTTATTTCTATATTAATTTATTAATCAGTTAATAATTTTTAGAGAGGTAGGGCATAGCGAGATTTTCTCGCTCTAAATTGGAGCAGCCCGCCTGGGGAGATACCTCCGCCTTACAGAAGATCGCAGCCAAATAACATTATTTGTTTCAAATAGTGTTGTGTTCCTGCGGTGAGTAAGGTTGCCAGAGCTCTTTAGGGGGGGAGGGGTTCGGCAGGCAACGCATTAGCAATGCTCCAGGTGTTGCTGATGTCAATAGGCGACGGTAACTACTTACCATCAGGTGGGCCGTAAGCATGTTTGCCTCCGTATAACATAAAAAAAAAAAAAAAAAAAAAAAAAAACATAAGCGCATTTGTATCAATAAAAATTGCATAATAAATTATGGTAGAGCATCTGCATCTTTACATGAAAATCTACACAATGAGACAATAATTAAACAAATTTCCAAAGATTCACCAAAATTAAATGCGTTACAAAATACACAATTTTTCTTAATATGAAAACAAATACTGGCTTCATAGCTCAGTTGGTAGTAGCTCTGCCTTTTTTGCTAGAGGTCGCGGATTCGATTCCCGCACTGGACAAACATTTGAGACTAACACAGATGTTTGTTCTGTGTCTGGGTGTTAAATATGTATCTATTATGTATATCAGTTTCTGATACCCATAGTACAGGCTATGCCTAGTTTGGGATCAGTTGACCGTGTGTTATATGTGCGGAATATTTATTTATTTAAATAATATCTTATTAATTCCGTTTTAAAAACTAACTTAAAGGAGCTACTTAATTAAACCTTATCATCCATAAGTAATCGGCGTACAAACATTAAAAAAATATTCACCGAATTGATAACCTCCTCCTTTTTTGAGTGCAGGTTAAAAATTGAAATAAAAAATGGCAAGTTTAGTTTCGCTAAACCATGGTTTGTTTAACCTTTTTACTGATTGTGTGTGTAATGAATACTTTTAAAGAGGACAAGCACCTCTTCTCAAGTAGGCGAAGCAAATGGTATTACCGACGAAAAAGAGCAATTTGTTTACTCGTTCCTATTTACAGAAGTCGTAAAATGTTGTTTATTTTTACGACTGCCTCTGTAACCGCCTTTGACGTTGCCACGTTTTAAATTAAAGATGAGTAGTTAAGTATTTTCTCGTATAGCTATAGAATAACATCTCGGAATGCCTTTTTGATTTCTTCGTCGAGCTGGTCAGAGTTCCTATTTGTGGCAATCAAACACAATTAATTATTGTGAATCTTATATAAGCAAACCCGAATAAAATTTGATATTATTTCGATAATTATATTCGCTAAAAGTATACTAGGTTATTCGTTAAATGTATAATAACCAAAAAGAGGCTAAACCGCCAAAGAAATAACGAAAATTAGCAAAGTAATATATTTTTTTAAATTGTGTTTAGAATGCCCTGTTGAGTGTCCTTTTGTATAGCATACATATTTATTATGAATCACCTTCTATAATAGAAAAACCATGGATCCACGGCCACGGCTATTACCAAGTGAAGCCAACTTGGAACACCATCATCGTATTTCCTCGATCATTTCCTGAGCTGTTCATAAATTATTCAAGTGCCTACACACTTGCATGAATATATTTTCACCTTCAGAAGAGATGAGGTAGGGTAGCATTATAAATTCTTGTCCTTATTTCAAAATGTGTATTCGAATGTGACTCTATTAATATCAATATAGTTAAATCGAGAACACAAATTATCTGTAATTTTTTTAAACATCATTTACCTTACGGTGTGATGTTGTACCATAGAGTATGTGCCATTTATTGATGCATGTTAAATGTAACCGATAACCGTTGGGGAGTAAAGGTTCTCGAATGGCGACCACGAACCGGGCGACGCAGTGTTGGAAGGCCCCCCACCCGATGGACCGACGACATTGTGAAGGTTGCGGGAAGTCGGTGGATGGAGAAGGCTCAAGACCGTTCGTCGTGGAACTCTTTAGGGGAGGCCTATGTCCAGCAGTGGACTTCTACAGGCTGATGATGATGATGATGATGATGTTAAATGTGTCGCTTGCCGACACACTTCAACTAGTTTTGTTCAGTCTTGTATATATTTACAGTATGTATGGAGCATCGGGCGCGGCACCCAGGGAGGCGCGGGGGCGAGTGCGAGAGCGACCCGACGTGCTGCCAGCGCCGGCGTCGCTCGAAGATCCCCCACTGCCCCCGCTGCCACGGCCGGGGAAAGATAGCGTGGCGCGGCTCACGCTCACAGGCTTATCTTATGTTGTTACTGTAAGTATTAATACACAGAGAGTCATTTACAAAGTCCACACTTTACACGAGGGTTCCCTAGGTTTGTGTAAGAAACTATGAGTGCCATTGCACCACAACACCCAGAACCAGAACAAATATTCACAGATCAATAACACGTTTGTTCGCGCGTAGCAATCGAACCCGCATTTCTTGTGTTTCGGTCAAGCATTCGCTACGCTACCAAGATCGTCAACATATTCGTCTGTACTCGAAAGTATCATGATAATTATTTCGCGTATGAAATATGGACACTGCCTACTAAAATACTAATGCGTGCGTAGTGTGAACTTACACTACCCACTTAATAGTATTCTCCAACTCTAACCACCAAAATAAATGCATACTACATTTAAATAGAACCTACTAAGACACTACCTCATAGACACTATCTGCTAAGATATTAAAATTCAAAACACTTCGCTCTAGGATCAACCCCTGCTCCCGAGGCCACAGCTGGATAAGAACGCGGCCTCACGCTCACCGGCTTATCTTATTGTTGTTAATTTGAGTATATTTCTCCCGTTATTATTAATTTGAGTATATTTATATTTCTCTAAACCACTTCTTTTCTATCTTAAAACTATCTTATCTATGAACACCCTAAGACACCGGCTACCTACTTACACACTCCCCATTAGAAAATACCCAACAAACATTACCCACAACAACTTGTTGTATGGTTGTGTCTTGTGGACTACACAAGGCTCTACCCACTACGACACAACCATTTATTTATACTACCATAGCATTGAAGGACAACGTTTAAGTGCCTTAATGTTGATTGAATAAAATGTTTCTATGTAGGTATTTATTGGAAAAGCTTCATACTTTTCAAGTAGAAAATAAAGAGACTTTACTCTGGAAATTCAGAATGAATAAATTAAATCCATCTTCCACAAATATGTTTACGTTCAAATGCAATTTATTTACTGAAATATACGACAAAAGGGCGGGACACAATGTAATAAATTTCAGCTGTATCGACATTCTATGAAACCGAGAAGATACATGAGTTGAAATCATGTTTCGTATAAATGGAACCATGCATGGAGAAAAATGTTTGAATTTTTAACCTACGCGTACAGTGCCATGTCATCGTTAAAGGCCAGTGACGCACGACCAACGAATTGAAAAAATGTAAAACGCCAAAGCTTGAACCTTCTAAATCTTTGATAATGCCAAGCATTGGATTTGGAATTACTTTCAAACAGGAGAATCATAAACATTCATAACATATATCAGATTTCAAAATGCGTTGCATACTTTGCGTACGTGGGATCAGTCTGTCCTTACCTTAATGGTATGTCAAGTGCGCGTTTTCCGTTATTAGCAATGCAGATTCTAGATTCTAAAGCTGTGTCCTAAGTCTAGCCAATTCATTATATAAGACTCAATTTGTCCAGGAACGGTGGGTTCCAAGAAATATGTCTGTAGTTAATACAGACTTGCATAGTTGAGGCACTGGACTTATTCAACAAAGGCTGTCCGTTCATCTGTAGCTCGCTACGACACTAGATAGTTCGGTCAAAACTAACTTCACTGTGAGACATCCAAAGACTAAACTAAGTATTTTTATGAAGGTCTTGAGGGATCTGCTTCTAAAATTGTCATTGAAGCTTTGGATATAAATAAATAAATATTCCGGACATATCACACACGGTCAGTTGATCCCTAACTAGGCATAGCCTGTACTATGGGTACTAGAGACTGATATACATAATAGATAAATATTTAAAACCCGAAAGGAGATAAAATAAGTGTATTGAGTTAGACGGAGATTACGACGAAAAATATATATATTTTTTAATGATTTTTAATATTCCGGACATATCACATACGGATCCTAAACTAGGCATAGCCTGTACTATGGGTACTAGAGACTGATATACATAATAGATATATATTTAGCACCCAGACACAGAACAAACATCTGTGTCACAAGTCACAAATGTTTGTCCAGTGCGGGAATCGAACCCGCGACCTCTAGCACAGAAGGCAGAGTTACTACCAACTGAGCTATGAGGTATGAGTCAGAGTGAGTATTATAATAAGATACCTAATTAAAAAATTTAAAAAGTATTTTGATAATGTGTTTCTTGATTTGGCAGCTAACTTTTCAATCCACCCTCTTATATTGTTAGATAAGCAAGAAATAAGCAAGTGCCGATGTGATTTGTTTCTCTAATAATAGGTATCTTGTGTTATTTATTTTTTTTCTCAGATTTTTGTCATCCCTGATTTCTTGTCATGGGATTTTCGCTCCGATTCGAGGAAGGGCAATATGTTTTTGTTTTTTATGTTGTCTTATATTCTTTACCACAAAATTTCCGTTCCGCAACGTGCCCGTTCCGTAGCTATATAAACACACCCTAGGCCACAGGTGGCATAGTTAGCTACTAACCCAGTTCCAACCCATTTAAAAGTTAGGTAAACATCCGGCGAAGTTAGTAGGTAGGTAGCTTGCACGTTAAAAGCACTTGGCGGTGTGAAATCCTAGATCACCTAATACCAGGTTATAAACCAATACTACTAAGCGCTATGTGTAGCACTTTAAATTTTGATCCAAAGGTCATGGGGTTGAGTACGCTCATGGAATTGAATTAGATTAGAAAAAAATAAGTGCGCTTTAAATGCACCAACTCAAAACGGGGAAGAATTAGGTTTTCTTTTATTTATTTTATATTTATATTACCGATGGACCGATGACATTGTAAAGGTTGCGGGAAGTCGGTGGATGAAAAAGGCTCAAGACCGTTCGTCGTGGAACTCTTTGGGGGAGGCCTTTGTCCAGCAGTGGACTTCTACAGGTTGTTGATGATGACGTTTTTTTTAAGATGTGGTCTACGGTGTAGCATGATGAGATTCCTAGTATATGAAATTGGAATGTACGGTGAAAAAATACGCGTTTTGAATACATAGAAAGCGTTTGTGATGTAGATTCATAAAATAAATAGCACATGGCTTCCCAAGGCTTTATCGTTCACGATAAATAGGCACCAAGGCTGAGAAACCCGACCTTGCTCTCGCAAAAAATTAATGAGGGCTTACAGGCTACATAACGAAGGTTTTGCAGGATATAAACATAGCAATATTCTTAAAAGAGTAGACAGATTTCAATCTGAACTCTCGGCTTATTGTTTTGGTTTGATTCTTGGAGAAATAAAGTTTAAATATTGTAAACATAACATTAGAAAACAATTTTATAGAAGTTTATTTCCAATTTTCTAGGATTAAGAAAGGATAACCTTTGGACTTGAGTGGATGTTGATGAAGTAAGTTCGGCGACGAGATGATGATGATAAATATAATGTTGAAAATATAATGTTATCATCGTCATGATAAATAAAGGCAGAACCGTACTAATTACGCATCCAAAAGTATGAGATGCATAAACATCGTAGCTCGTAGCTCCGTAGAGCCCTCGTAGCACTCGTAGCAACAGCGGAAGTTAGTTCATAAGTAACAAGATTATGATTGTTTATTGTAACATTAACTGTGAGAGCCGTGCGAGGAATAACATTAATACAGAAGAAGAAATATACGAAATAATATTCCAGAGAAAGTTTCTGTTATTTAGTATGAAAGCGGTAAATGTTGATGGAATTCAAGACAGTTATCTCTAGAAAAGTAGTACTTACGGTTTCAAAGAAAAAAAAACAACTTCAATGAAGAATCATCATCATCGTCATAAGCCTGAAGAAGTCCACTGCTAGAGATAGGCCTCCCCCAAAGAGTTTGATGATGAACGGTCTAGAGCCTTTTCCATTTACCGACTTCCGCAACTTTAATGTTCCACTTAACGCATCAATAAATTATCTTAACGGTGTCAATAATTGTACAGAAGGATGTGTGTACTAGGAAACGCAAATTTTAGAGATTACTCTACGCGAACGAAGTCGCTGGTATCAGCTTGTCTACAAATAAAAAGGCTCCAACAGAATTAGAATTCCTCCACCGATCGGCTACACGTTTTATGTCAGGGACCCTTAACCCCAAGATATTTCTATAATAATATACGAGGGACGAATTAGGCTAAGATATTTCCGCGCGATAAATTATAAAAGCGATGTCTTTCGGGATCGACTCGACCGTTATGGCATCGTAAATAATGGTAGCGCTTCGTGGCGTACCTAGGGAAGGACAACCACCTCAATTTGCCAACCTACTAGTCTCCGCTACTAAATACTACTAAATATAAAGATATATATATTTAAATAGTTATATAAGGTACTTTAATTTAAGATACTTGAAATAAGTCTATATATAAGATACTTTATATAAGACATCATTCAAACTGGATTGCCGTTACGGTGTGATTGAACCACAAACACACAAAACCATTGAATTTTAATTCATTATAATAATACCAATGTTATAAGTGTACAAATAAAAGGTTACTTTTAGATCCTAACTCCGATTTTAGCGCAGCAATTTGTATAAGTAGGGCAGTAAACCAGCTCTATTCTCAAATCTATGACATCGAGTTCCGCCAAGCTATATCCGAGGAAGGAACTGGCCACGGCGACGAAATACTACTGCTTCCGTAGCGAGAAAACCTTCTGTCGAGTTTTTTCAAACGATATCTTGAAGAGTAATGTGTTTGGAGAGAAATATTTTGGCGCAGTGTGGGTCATTGGTTCTGTGTTCGACGTGTTTGTATTTATTCAACTGCGCAGCTCTGAAAGCACTGTACATTACACTTTACAAATAAATAGGACCTATTTTTGGCTGTTGTAGAAGCTTATGATAAGTAATAATAACAACTGCTAGCATATCCTATACCGATGGTGGTGGAAAATGTGATGTGATTAATTTGAACTTCAATTACTAAATGAATGCATGATTGTAAAAACCCCCTCCGACCAAATGCAAAAGTTTCGGAAAATCAATAAAAACTATCTGGTGTAAAAAAACTGTTCTAAATACATTTTTTTTTGTATGTATTTCAATGAAGTAAAACAAAAGAGGCCACATGTTCATTTTTTAAACATAAATTCCTATTAGTTTTGATATAAGGATCATTTTTCCATCATAAAAAGGAATTCGAAAAAAGTGGTCTGAGGGGGGTTTTTACAATCATGCATTCAAATAAAAAACCTAAGGCAGAAAACTTCTCGCGACAACACCAGAGGTGTTGTGAGCCGTTGGGCTCAGGCCACCAGATGCCCGTTTCAGACCAGAGGTGTTGTGAGTAGTCAGTTTTATAAAAAAAAAAAAAAATGACTCAGACGTGATTTCATCCCGCAACCTTTCCCTTGATACGGGGATGCTCTAATTTCTGATCAACTAAGCTACGGAACCACTTCCCATGTGCGTGAAATTATTTTGACTTTAAGCTCCACCTACAGAAGAAAATATTGGTTTCCACCTTCTCAATGACTTAATCTGGTTTTAATTTATTGACTAGAGGTGCTGCAGCTTATTCAAATAATTATTTTATAGTGATACGTCACACCAAGGGAGTACTATGTCTTTTTATTATATCCCAAAAATATAATGATGAAATTTGTTTTATTTTCCCAGGCGGTGACAAGAAAGTCGCGGCAGTCCACTTCAGCGCAGTGGTCGAGATCATTTCGAGGCAGTGCGTCCACCCCTCAAGACGACGTCGAAGTCGATGATGTATTCTTTTCACCACCCACGTCGACGTCGCCGCTCACTCATCAGGACGAGGGGGACGTCACTGATGGGGCGAAAGGGTATGGATTCATTGTTATTCCCTATACATATGAAGAACAATACACACAAGAAAAATCAGGGTGTTTAGGTACGTATTTCTTGTGTAGCGATAATCTCATCAAAAACATAAATGTCAGAATATGCATGGGTGTCAACTTTTTCAACAAAATAATTGAGATGTAGATGGGTGCTATGTTCTGCCAAGCTTTAGATTTGAATTGGCTAGTTTTTACTAAACCAAATTTGTAGAGATGAGTAAGATGTTTCAACGAGGTTGTCGTTCCTCTCACAGACCAAAAACGACACATTAGGATTAGGGGGACGCCACTAATGGGTGAAAGATATGGATACATAGATCGAGTGCTGACCGTAGGCAGCTTATGTCATCTTTGGTGGCTTTGCTAGGTGCAGATACAGTAGCTGCCTGTATGTTCGTTGGCCACCAACATATTTAAATGTTGAGTTGGTTCCATGATGATATAGGGTTACGTTATTGTCATTACCGGTCTCAAAGACGTCAATGCTAAAGCATAATAAAAAGCCATTCATCCGGGTGCATTTGGACATAATTTTAAATGCCCTATTGTCCCTGCGACTGAATTTAAATGGTATTTACCCAAAATTACTCTACTTCAAAATGACTAATTCTGAAAATGTTTGGAATATAATAAGGGCTAAATACTGATAAGATAATGTATATTATTTATTTATTGATGTTTCATTTTCATTTCATTTTATAATATCCATTCATGACATCTATACAGACGGCATTATTAGATTATAAAAAATTATAAAAATAAAGAGATTATAAAAAAATCTGGAGTCAATTGCTTTTATTTTCCAGTGCCTAGTAGTATCCGGTATCCTGCTTACATATTATTTTACGCATATTATGATTTTACGAAACACATAATAGAAAAATAATAATAATAACAATTGAAAATTAAGCTAAAATAATATTATACTAGGAATGAACTCTGTTTTCTACGACTACGACTACAAGTAGAAAACAGCGTTTCAAGTTGCCAACTCTAAAACTTTAGTATAAGTAGGTCAGTATGTCACTTACTGCTCGTGTTAAGGAAAATGTCACATACGCATCTAGAATTATTCTAAGTAAGAATAGTCGTCTTGGTAGTAGGTACGACCCGACTTTCGATCCGAAGGTCGTGGGTTCGAACCCGCTCCCGCATCAATGAGCCATGAAGGAAAACATCGTAAGGAAACCATTAAGTATTCTTATAAGCGGGGATGGGCTTGCAACCTGTCACGTATGGAATACTCACTACTACTGCAAAATGTGGCCATGTGACAAAATATTTGGATACGCCTCTGACTATCCTCTTTAGACATCTGTAAGGAATATATATCCTTGATCTGAAAGGTCGTCTACCATGCTTGGGGATTAAAGTCGTGAGCTTATGCGTCCAGAATTATCGAATTTAATCTTAAACCCATTACTAATCTAACTTTAAAACTAAATGTAATCAGTTTCTCGTACTAAAATATCAACAAAACTAAAGACTCATTAGAGGGCATATTCGAACATACCTCGTGACGTCACGCAGTCTCTTTACGGCTCTGTAGGGACTCTGAAGGACTTAGAGTTGTCCGTTCAAGCTTTGAATGTCAGCGCACTGAGGTTCTTCATTATTTATTCGAGTTAGTATTAAAAGAATCATTATTTTTATCAGAGTTCGTAACAATCCTTTAATTAGACATTATTTTTGTTGCCCTTCTAATCTTACTAATTTTATACATGCGAAAGTTTGTGAGGGTGTTTTGATGATTGTGTTTCAATCTCGCCATAACAGCTGCACAATAGATTTCTATAAAAAGAGACGTTTCATCTATATATGGAGCCTGGGCCTGCACTGTGTACACTACTCTAAAATATGGCTAAGCAATAAAGTAAACGTATTTAATTGGTCATTTTATTTAAATTTACTTCGTTCTAAGGTACATTAAGATTTTCTTCGACAAAGAGAGCAACACACCGCGCTACAAAAATATGGCGGATGGACGTGCGTGAAATGTCATTTTGACAACCTACATTTATCTGACAAAACAAAAACATCAAATCAAATAACATGACATGAAAAATATGTCAATGTCATGTCAAACGCCAATTATAAACCAACATGGCGGCCTTCAAATAGTGCTCACATAGTAAAAGACTTACCAAAAAAACTATTCTTGTACCATCGCATTTGTCTTCAAATTATTGAAATTGTATTTTTCTTGAAATCTCCTATTTTTTCCTAATTTTTCTATGTAGTGTACATGGACCAGGCCCAGAATGAAACGGCTCCTTTGAAACAGATGGAGTTCTTTATCTAGAATAGCATTTATGCTACTTTTTATCTGGGTACCATGCGAGCAAAGCCGTGGGCACAAGCTAGTAGCAGGCCATGTAGCTTGCCGAAACGACACATCACATCACTGCACTTGCCTGCAACATTAGCAGTTCTGGCTATTGTTCTTATTTGTAGATTAGTACAAACTAGCTTCCACCCGCGGCTTCGCTCGCGTGATACATACATAAAAAGTAGCCTATATGCTATTTCAGACTATAATCTATCTCTGTACCAAGTTTCATCCAAATCCGATCGGCCGCTTAGCCGTGATTAAACCACAACCAACCAAACATCCAAACACCTAAACATCCAAACATCCTCACAAACTTTCGCATTTATAGTATTAGTAGGAAGTAGGATAGTAGTTTAATTTTCTCGTAAATAAGGCAAGTTCCGTAATTTTCCGTAGCACATGCCTTCCTCGTGTGGGTGTGTCTGGCCCAACCCTAAATGAAAAACTTTGTTCGACGGCTAACCAAAGCGCCCATATTTTACAAGCCCACTCAAACATTATTCAAGCAAATAGTTGGGATTTTTTAAAAAGTTCGGCAGTGGAATATTGGGTATCGTACAACAACGCATGTTGTTTACCTGTGTATTTTATTCATGCGTATTTTTCTACTAACAATGGCACGTTTTGCCTGTTCATGTGGCATTCATAATTATTTAGCTTGTTTGTTCTGTGAGCCACAGACTGTATAAAGGCCGATTTACATGGTGCCAGTCTAAGCACTGACTCGTCTGATAAAAATTGTGAAAGTTTAATACTTCCTACTAAAATGATGCCAGTATTCGAATCTGCTGCTGATCTTCCTTAGTTTTGCAGTTAATTTGAAAATAGTTTAAACTGATATTATTAACTTGCAATGCAGGACTCACAGGTAGCTTAAAATCTAAAGATTTTTCAATAGCTAAATCATAAGTAGATTTCTATGTCAGAAAACGTAATTATTCTATGTTTGGGGTTAGCAATGCCTCGTTGGAGTTGTCTTAAACTGTTACTCATATTCCTTAAATACACCGTTGACTAGCCATTGAACTCGTGCCAGTCGCTGGCTCCATGTAACCGGGCTTTACGTTTCCGAATGTGCGCTGACGCGTCCCCTAAGGGGAAAAGTCCCTGTTTGTAGAGCCGGGTTTTGACTGTCAAACACGGAATCCTTCAGTTGCTTGTACTTCTGTTATCTCGAGTCAGAAATGCTCTAGTTATTTGGGATTTACTTTGTTGTGAGAATGGATGAGCTATATTTAGAATGATGAGTTCGCAACATCGGTACAATACAACTTTTGTGAAAAATTTCTTATAATAAAATGTATTTTCTTCCTGATACAACCAAACTCACCTGCTGTGAGTATCAGAAACTACGATTACCATAGTACCACAACACCAGAACAAATATATTTGTAGGTCTTGTAAACGTTTTATGCGGGGATTGAACCCTCATGTCTTGCGTATTAGCTGAGCACTCCACCATGCCAGAGAGGTCGAATACACTAGTAACTATATCTTGGTTAGCTCAGATCAAGGAGCAAAGTTAGGCTAAATATCTGCTTCAAACACTCCAACGTTAGCTTGGCAGATTAATTAGTTTCGTACTCAAGTAATAAAGCCTTGTCTAATATTTGGCAATAGTTTCAGAACTTCGTTTCTAAATGAAGAACAGTAACCCCCTTACTTATAAATGCTAATTAAATTTAGGCATTGTTTAAATTATAGCTGGCACTGTATCTCAATATGTAATAGTCAGAGATGAATGAAAAATAAATGACACCCAATAGTCACATACATAGTCAACTAGGATTCACTGTGTCGTGGGTATCAGAAACTACGAGTACCATGGTACCACAACACCTAGACCCGGAACAAATATTTGCAGATCATGTAAACATTTTTCCGCGCTGCGCCACAGCAATACTTTAGCGTCGTTTATCTATTGATGTTAATGAGTATAGCTATAGCAGAGTATCCACTTTATGAAGCACAACTATTTGTTAAAATATTACCAGTGAGAGACTCGCTAGCATTCCATCATCATCATCATTTTCGCCTTAGCACGTTGCATTGCTGAACACAGGTCTCTTCCATAGATTTCCAAAGTGACCGATCCTATATGGCCTGCGCCCAACGGCTCCTAAGCAACCTTTACTAGGTCGTCTTTCAAACTAGTTCAACCGTTGCGCTTTCCGGTGCGTGGTCTCAACTCTCGAACGTTTCTGCCCCGACGGCCTACGTTTCTCCGATCTATATGCCCCGCCCACTGCCATTTCAACTTGCTAATCTTCTTGGCTATGTTGGTGACTTTAGTTTACTCTCATATCTAACTTATTTAATTTATGATCCATTTTCTGATTTCTCATTATAACAGGGAACTTTTACGATTGCGATTATAGACTCACAATTTACCATTCAATGCGTAGGTACCATCATCTGGGAGCACTGGTGGAGTGGTGGTACTGGCCCTACCTTCCAATCCACATGTTGTGGGTTCGAATGCCGGTCGTGCACCAATGGATTTTAGAACGGTGCTCTCAAACGGTGAAGGAAAACATCGTGTAGAAACCGGCATGTCCTAGATCCTACAATTTTTAAGACATGTGTCATAATATATGCACGGAAGGACTTTAATGCTTTCACTACACTGATTCTTTCACCAATAGTCATAGGCCCTTTTCAGGGCCACCATACCTCAACCTGGTCACTGACCTAATTCAGGATAACCAAGAAATAATCAGTGACATGACAAACAAGAATCGTCATCATTTCTGCTTAGTATTTTCCACTGCTGGATATGCCTCCTTTCTCTTTTCCCAGCTTATGTAAGTCAAGTGCTAATAAATAACTTTGAATAAAATAAAATGTATTTTGCTCGCAAGTTATCTGACGGAGATAGTTCAACACCATCTTGCCCCTTCTCTAATCTTTTCAGTCCAGTCCATCCTAAGGTTGCCTGGCAGAGATCGCTCTTAGCGATAAGGCCGCCCATTGTATTGCCGTGTAAATTTAATGTGATCTTATGTATTATTTCCGTATGGTGATCAATAAAGTGTTATCTATCTATCTATCTATCTATAGTTCAATACCCAAATCTTTGTGACACGGGTCTTTGATATGGGAGATTTATCTTCAACATAACTATACAACATGTTCGGTGCTTTTTTGTCGAGCCACTGATTCTTTCTTAGTCTACCAGTCAGGTCAGTAGGCCAGTAGGGCAGTAAGTCGGCGTATTTAATCTTTTCACTACACTGATTCTTTCGTCCACGGTCATAGGCCCTTTTCAGGACAACCATACCTTCGCGTCATTGAACCACAATATTAGAATGAAGTGAGATAGCCTTTTGCAGGGCACACATCCAACCTGTTCTCTGACCCTAGGAGAATGAACAACAGAGATTAACTACATATATTGACAACATTTTATAATTATTAAGGACTAGCTTATGTCTGCATGTTTAAATGTTATTCTTGGTAAATAATTCTACATATCAGCCAAGTTTCATCGAAATCAGTTGAGCTGGTACGGCGTGATTGAACAACAAACATCCAAACATCCTCACAAACTTTCCCATTTATAAAATTATAAGGTAGTAAGATATTGACTATAAATTGTTTATTTGTGTAAATTGTATGTTACAGGGCGAGGTCACCCATCGGTGTCGTGGAGTATCGACGGCCGGAGCGGAGTGTGTCCTGGGGCGCGGGGGGCGCCAGGATACATACTCCGATGCTGGAACCTTTGGCGGACAACTCTAATCGGAGGCAGTTTGGGATGGGCGTCGTAGGGAGATTTTTTCGGTGAGATTTTTGTGTCCATCGTTTAATACTTCCAGAACATGTTAGAATCAAAGAATATGTTAAATACTGTGCCATAGTCGCTTAGATGACCAGAAGGTCAATTTTACTTTTAAATAAAAAATGCTGAATACCATCCATTGTATTCGCCATAATTGGAATAAAAATCGATGTCTTTAACGTAAGAACAGTCACACTTCCTGATCCTACATACAAATACAAGGATACCCGAATTCGTGGGTGAATAACTACGAGTACTACGCTACCACAACATGGAAAGAATATTTGCAGGTCATGCAAACATTTGCGCCACCGGCAACGCGCATCAAACCCACCAGTCAACTTAGTAAATGTATGATTAACCCTTAAGTGACCCATGAGCCGCAACCCAAGTTAGCCATGATGTCAATATTTTTATACGCATTTGATTTTATTACCACTATAATAATTCAATTTGGTATGGTTATGGGAAATTGGGCCGTTATGTGTCCTGTGGTGCAAACATTTTCAGGAAACACGCTCTATGATGCTCTACAACGAGTTCCGTAACTAGTATACTATACCAAAAGGGGTTATTCTATCAATAAAAATAAAGAATACTAGTGACATCCACGGGTAGGTAGATATAGAGGAGACTATTTTTCAGCCGGGGCCACCACGGCCTCTATTTAGATTGTCCTGTTTAATCCATCTAGATTACACAAGTTTATTTCAAGAATTAGAACGTTAATCACTGTTTATTCCATTAAATAAATCCAGGTGACGTAAACCTCTAGTTGGGAGAGGTTACTGACCGCATGGTTCGCATTTTTAATTCATTTAAAATGTCTCCGACTTTTGAACTCAACCTCAAAGCCGTTTGGGTCAATGAATCTGTCACAAAATGCAAAATCTAAATAGAGTTGAATAAATTCAGCTTTCGCTCCATAAGCGTGCTCTTGCTAAGGCTGCGGGCGCAAGGGGATTATCTGTGTTTGGTAATTTCTTCATCTTTATAGCGAATTATTAAACGTACTTAAATTACTTAAAGTTTGACACCAAGTTTGGCACCAAGATTGCTACTAAAAACTGCTGAATCATTGAGTTTGAACTGATTTGCTCCAAATCAGTAGATTCACGCATAGAGTTTTTTCAATGAAAAATGTTGAATTTCTAAAAGTCATAGAACAAACTTTATTGCCAATCGGGTGTAGAATAAGCGCCTTTCGGGATAGCAACCATATTATAACCATACCTTGTATACGCCAAGAGTTTTTAAAATCCACATCGACTCACCAGCAATTAAAAAACAATCCGTGGCGTCAAACATGGCGTGTAGATTATAGTGTACCTACATTTTTACTTCGACCATATTGCAGATAACTGTAGACGCATTTATGCTTGGCATAAACTCTGCGATCATTACTTAACATTGTCATTGAAGATAATCGCCTACAAACCAGGAAACCAACGAGAGGAAAATTAATAAAGGACTTTCATAATTAGGGTCAAACCTGATAGGTCATTATGCCACTGATGACTTGGTGGATTAACTTGCTAAGTGATTTTTAAGTTTCTAGTAAATGACTATTTATGCAATGAATTTCTAATAAAGGCTTTGCTCTATTTAATAATGGCTTTCTTCTTTCGTCCGTTGGTCGAATTTTAATTTATTTTACGGCGGGGCAATTCTGTTACTTTGTTGCATCAGTTCTAGTCAGTTTCTCTTTGAAGTCGATAAATATTTGCAGGCTTTTAAAATAATCAATATCACATCTCTCTGAACTAAAATGCTTCGAGTCCGAGAGTCAAGAGTCCGAGCTATGCTCGATAATGTATTTTCATTATAATTGATTCTTGTTAGTGAATAATGAGCAAATTTGCTAACATACAGAGCTTGCGACCAATCGCAGTTGTTCAATAACTTGGAAATATACAGAGTTCACATGAATCCGTATTTCAGAGCAAAACTCAAACGTATTTCAATAATAATTAAGTAAAATATTCTAGAATTATTGGAATCAAAGTCAAAGTCATTGGTTTACTTACTACAATTATATGAGTTAGTTAATTTTGCATACAATTACCAAAGAAATATAATAGAACTAGAATGATATTGCCCATTATTATTATTAGGATTATCTTCTCAGCTTCATTTTTTGCGTTCTTTTATATAATTCGAATAGTTTTCATACATGTCTCAAAATATAATATTATGTTCCTTATAAATAAAATAAAATAAATAAATATTCCGGACCTATCACACATTGTCAACTGATCCCAAACTAGGCATAGCCTGTACTATGGGTACCAGAGACTGATATACATAATAGATATATATTTAACACCCAGACACAGAACAAACATCTGTGTCAGTCACAAATGTTTGTCCAGTGCGGGAATTGAACCCGCGACCTCTAGCGCATAAGGCAGAGTTACTACCAACTGAGCTATGAGGCCAGTCAGTATATATTATACTTAGTAAATACTTGACCACGCAACCCGACCTACTAGGAACTTCATTGACCGAGCGAGCGAAGATCCCTCCCTCTAAAGCCTTTCACACACGGCAGCTATAATGCAAAAATTTATATTATAGCACGATACATCTCATTATATCTTTCCATAGAAACTGTCAGAAGATACGAAGATGTAAAAAAGATACATCATAGCTGCCGTGTGTGGTCTCCTGACGGTTTCTATGGAAAGATGTAATGAGATGTATGTATGAGATGTATGTGCTATAATATACATTTTTACATTATAGCTGCCGTGTGTGACGCTCTTAACAACTTCGACGAATCGGCGGTATATGTTTGTATGTTCACGTGTTAGAGCATACATTTGGAACCGTCAATATGATCTGCAAGGAATTTAATAAAATGACAGGTTGCACTATTAAGATTTGCTGGTAAAAATATGAGTAAATTGGCCAACGGGTTGCTAAGATTTAAGGGTCTAAAGGAGGGATTAAAAAATAATAATACATGAAAGGTGTCATATTATGAAATAACCCAGAGACTGATATACATAATATATATATATTTAACACCCAGACACAGAACAAACATCTGTGCTAGTCACAAATGTTTGTCCAGTGCGGGAATCGAACCCGCGACCTCTAGCGCAGAAGGCAGAGTTACTACCAACTGAGCTATGAGGCCAGTCGTGAAAGATCTTTGTTCATAAATTCCGATGGTTTTAATAATTATTTTAGGCCATATCGTTTTTGATACACAACGGCAACAGTAATATTTGAAATCTAATTAACGCGAGCTCTCAGTTGGTATAGTTTCAATGATTGTTACTCAATTATTGAATCACTAAGATTTACCAGACATAGCGAACTAGTTTCTATTCATACTTCGTGTTTTCAAATAACGCTGTATAATGGAACAGCGGTCATTGACTGGTATCGACCCAGCTCAGTAATAATTAAGCCGCGCAAATTGCTTGCAAACCCACACGATAAACGTTTTTATTTTATTACCCTGTTCTGCTTACTGGATACTATTCTGCTTACCGATTTACTTATTAAAACGTGAGGGAAGTGTGTGAAATGTTCCGCGAATAAACAGGTAGTTTCGCGAAAGTCCTGCGTACTTCTACTGACTTGCGCATAACGGGAGGTAATTCGATGTTGTCTCGTCTGTAAATTATTTTGAAAAGCCAATTTGAGATATTGGTGCGTCAAAAAAAAAGTTGGTTTGCTGTATATTTGTATGCATCTTTCTTTTTCTGACATAAAAATAAAAAATTTAAGACCATTTTTCGTTTTATGTTCTAACTAGCCGCGGCCCGAGGTATTGATCGCGCACTGCCTGGATAAAAAGTATTCTATGTCATTCGGTCTGGCTAAAGACGCATCCACGTGAGCTGCAAACTTACAGTAACTGAACTCAGGATCGGATCGGACCAAAATATTCTGAACACATCAACCTCTATTTTCGTTAAACATTTAATCAAAATTGCTGATTACGTAAACCTATGAACAAGTAAGTATAATAAGTTTTCAGCGAGCTTTTAGGGTTTCCCCTCCAATTTGAAGCGTAATTAGGTAGGTACTAAGTAATTTGCGTGTTAGTTGGTTTTGCTTGAAACAAATTATACTGATTAACATGCTATTTGAAATCGCGATAATATATATAAGAGGCCATGTGCTAATAATTGACAGTTAAGACTTTCAGATAATATTATTGTGTCAACTTTAGAGTTCGAAAAAAAAAAGAAATAGGTTAATATGCTCACGACTTTTATCCTTAAGAATGGGAGACATCCTCTCATATATCCAGGCGATCAGAACAGCGATTGTTTTTTGTTTTGTTCATTGTATATTTTTTAATATTGATTGAATTAGACATTTGCCCCAATTTGAAAACAATTAAACATTTTAAATAGACAAACAAATATGTACTCAGTACTATTCCACTAATCTACTCCTTACAAGCTCAACAAACAAACTAAATAAGAAGTCAGCACGTGTTTCGCCTCTGTACGAGGCATCATCAGGTAGAATAATAATACGGAATAACTTATTTGTTTGTCTATTCTTAAAATGGACGTCCGCAAAATCACACCTGAATCAATTAACTACTCGTAGCAATTAAACAGTTGGTTAGTTAATTTTCCGTTAATCAGCGTTCCAAAAACTGGGGGTAAATGTACCATTTAGTCATCTCGCCTGAAGATTGACTATGTACTATGTATATGATAAGCGCACAGAATTGAAAAAAAATCCTCCTTGCTGTCAAACGAAACTTAATGTTTTAGGTAAAAGAAAATGGCGCTTAGCTTATAACATCTCCTTGTATAGTATTAATAAACATCATTCATTTCGGTGATATTCGTGTAGCTCGTAATTTAATCGAAAGGCAAATTGCTCTTTCAATCATCAAATTGCTCAATTGAACTTCAATTTGCTTAATGAATTAAAAGTCGGGGAATTAATGTCGATTTTAGCCCATTTGTAATAATCCAAAGCTAGTTTTAAATGGTTTATTATATATATAGCCTTGACTGGTCTGTTTTTATTTATACCAATGGATTTTGTTTATATTAATATTGGTAGGTATACAAATGGATACAAAACGGTGGTACTAATACTGTGTCTTAGTACTACCACCTGTGTAATAGGTCACCCTGGATCTATTTTCAAATAGTTAAATTTGAAATATAAAAAGGTTTTGTTATGTTTCAGAAATTAAACGTATTGCTTGATTGTCGTGTCATTGATTATTTCTTTGTCACCTGTATTAAGTTTTGCCACCAGCTTTTGTCGGCACTATTACTCCACTCAAAATTGTTTTTCTAGTTAGAGGTTCGAAGCATTACCCTGCCGTAACACAGTTAAATCTAGCACGGAGGGTAAGGTTTTGTAACTGCCTATGGGTAAAAGGTGACCTACTCCAGACTTTACCTACCTACTTAGTCCAATTTGTGAGTAATAGGAGAATTATGGTGAGGTTATTTTTTGCTTTCGTTATAGTTTAGTTACAAGAAATTGTACCATTTATTTGAAATAAACATTTACTTTACTTTACTTTAAGTCAGTGACCAGGTTGACGTATGGTGACCCTGAAAAGGGCCAATAACCATCGTAGATACGAATCAGTCTACTGAAAGGATTAAGGTGCGCATCTTACCAGCTCCTGTCGTGCACATTATTGTATCGTATTGTCTCTCACACATAGTTTTAACATCTCATCTCATAGTTTTAACATGGAGTAGTCACTCTTTAACTTAAATTGGGATTTATGAAAGCACTAAACTGGTATTAGAACCTCTTCTCGTAAACCGTTATGTCAATATTCGAAATGGGAAATAATGTTCTCTCAGTCCACAAAAGTTTCTAATCAAACAGGGTGCACAGCGATTCTAATAATTCTCACTTACGAAAGTATTCTAAAGGATTAAAAATAATGTCGAAGTGGCACGCTTTTGATCCGGCAATATTTTACCTGTGGTAAGGGTTGAGAATCGTCCGACTTTTAAACAGTTTTATTATCTTCGGTTCAGTTTTGTTCCATCTATTTTTCACAGAAATCTGACAAATAACCTTACTGACCACTTTTGCTTAGCCATCCATTTTTCGTGCGAGTTCCCGCAACCTTAACAATGTCGTCGGTCCATCGGGTGACCTTCCAATACTGCATCGCCCGGTTTGTGGTCGTCATTCAAGAACATTTATTCCCCAACTGTTGTAAGTTCTGCGAGCTGTATGGTCTGCCCTCTACCACTTTAGTTTGCTATTTTTTTTTTTTGGACATCTCGCACACGGTCAACTGATCCCAAACTAGGCATAGCCTGTACTATGGGTACCAGAGACTGATATACATATTTACTTTTTTGTGGCTATTGTGTCACTGCGGCCACAACTGGCCTATTGTGATCCCGATATACATAAAAGATATATATTTAACACACCCAGACACAGAACAAATATCTGTGTTAGTCACAAATATTTGTCCAGTGCAGGAATCGAACCCGCGAGCTCTAGCGCAGAAGGCAGAGTTACTACCAACTGAGCTATGAGGCCAGTCCAATTATGACAGCTATGTCCGTGACCTTAGTTTTTCTACGGATTTCCTCATGCAATGCGCATGCATGCGTGCATTTCAGTTTTTATCGTGCAGTGAAACTCCGATCATAACTCTCTCCATAGCCCGTTGCGCGATTTTGAGCTTGTGTTTGAGCTTATAAATGTGCTCATCTATATATCGAGTATATTGAAATCCTTTTCGAATCGAAATTGGCGGTTTCTTTAACTTTCCAGCTCACAACCCTAGCTGCGGTAAATTTAACGATGTTTACGCGAACTTCGTTTAAAAGTTTGTGTAATGGGTTTTTGAATGAAAGCCCTGGAAATGACACGGGTCGTTATTTATGGTATGATAGGCTATTACCCCCCTGGCCGGATATCCTGAATCCCCGAGATTTTGTCGTACAATATCAATGGTATTGCCGATCACAAATCACTGTCGTTTCTTGTTATTGTAAATTAATGTTTGCACCCGTATTCAACAATTTTATGAAACGTAATGGTTTGTCACTCAATAGGGTGATTGGGGTTAGATATAAGAACTTAATGACCTGCTGTGCTTTTAGTGAAGACTATTTCTCACCGGCCCGTACACTCTGCCCCTCAACAAACGAGGCTCCGGCGCTCCACCCACCCTGCACTTGGTATAGCGTGTGTGTGATGGGTCATGGTCCAACCTTCCCCCCTCTATGATATTGGTTTGCCCTCTTTGGGCGAAGCCTATGTCCAGCAGTGGACTTCTAGAGGTTATATATAATGATGATGAGTAGTATCAGCAAACATACCTACTTATTACTCAAGCTCGATACTCTTACTTCCAGACGATCTCTACGAAAATCTGTTACACACCAAGAGGAAGTGGCGCGGCAGTTGGACGAGCTCACCGACTACAGACCATACTTCACGTGGTGGGTGAGCACGGTGCAGACACTGGTGCTTCTACTGTCACTGCTGTGCTACGGGTTCGGGCCGGTTGGCTTTGGCAGGCACACGCACTCGGGACAAGTTTTAGTGAAGAGTTTGAGTTTACAACAGGTAAATCATACAACTAATATAAATGCGAAAGTTTGGATGGATGGATGTTTGTTACTCAATCACGCCAGAACGGCTGCATGGATCTAGATGAAATTTGGCGCAAAGGTTGATTATTGTCTGGAATAGCGCATACTACTACCTCACACAGGCCACTGAATATGTCCTTCCCCTTGTCTAGCATTTGAAAAATACAGCCATTTGAATGACTTCAAGTTTTCGGGATAATGTGTTACGAATATTTTGCTCCCTAGTGAGGTGTTTGTGAATAACGAAATAAAGACCGTTTGCTGAAAGTCATTGGCTCATAAACAAACAAAATTGTTGACTTTATATATCCCCCGAGCAAATATTGTGCATTGTGTTGTCTAAGCGGGTTCACAGACATTAAATCTGGCGAAACGTGTTTTGTCTAAAAGCTTTACCTCATTTAGCCTTGTTAAGTTACCCGAAGAAACAAAAGTTTTCGTTTTTGCGGTCCCAAACGCAAATTAGGACTGTCGTTTAAATTAGCTATTTTTGAGCAAGTCAAGAAAATAACGCAAGATTTATCTTATTTCCCCTTCGAAATCGTTTTCATATTTTTCGTAGTAAATGAGGCCGATGAAATTTATAATTTACGGGGTCCTGAAGGTGGGACCCATAACATTTTATGAGAGACGCGGGTGAGTTTATTCACTTGCTTCGAAAATGGGTGTATAATCAAATATTAAAGATTTAGAAATGTTTATATTATTTCACTACGTGATAAGATCCGAAATGAGGAAATCCGTAGAAGAACCAAGGTCACCAAGGACATAGCTCTCAGAATTAGCAAGTTGAAGTGGCAGTGGGCAGGCCATATAGCTCGCAGAACCGATAACCGTTGGGGAGTAAAGGTTCTCGAATGGCGACCACGAACCGGGCGACGCAGTGTTGGAAGGCCCCCCATCCGATGGACCGATGACATTGTAAAAGTTGCGGGAACTCGGTGGATGGAAAGGGCTCAAGACCGTTCGTCGTGGAACTCTTTGGGGGAGGCCTATGTCCAGCAGTGGACTTCTATAGGTTGTTGATGATGATATTATAGCGCCTTTTAACATGCTTTGGGAATGAACCTTAGTTTGGTTCTCATTCAGTTTTAGGTCTAGCTTTGATAAAAAAAACTATGTATTTCTAGGTGGAGTGGGAGGAACCAGCGTCATTCTGGCTGGGGCCCAGAGCGGCGGATTTGATTCACTTAGGGGCCAAGTTCGCACCTTGCATGAGGCGAGACGTGAGGATAGCTCGGGCAATAGCGGCGTCGGCGAGGCGGGAACGCGACACCGCGTGCTGCATACGGAACGATGACTCGGGCTGTGTGCAATCTTCAAAGGCTGATTGTTCTGTAAGATCAACATATAAACAACGCTAAGCCTATTACATCTATTCTATATGAGTTATACAGAGTTAGGTAGACCTTTTTACTCACTCACAGGAGGTTTTAGTGTTGGGACATGTTTAGATGGAGTATGCTTGCCCAGTACATACAGCTAAGTCAGCCTTATCCACGGAAAAGACATGGTCAATTAGTGCGGAGCCGACAAAGCCACGGTTTTCCTTACGGTGGTTTCCTTCACCGTTTTGAGTAAATTATACAGCGCACATATTTTTTTAATAAAAAATCCTTTGTTGCACAACAGGGTTTTGAACCCACGACCTTCGGATCGAAAGTAGATCGAGGTACCTTTCGAGTCTAGAGAAGCCGTGTTGGTCTAGAGTCTAGGCCAACACGACTATAATAACAACAAAAAAATACAAACATACACAAATAACGGTAGGTATAGGCAATTTAAAAAAAATTACTATAAAAAAAAGGATCTTCGAAAAGAATGATAGGCTCCAAGCCATGTTTGTTGCCTGATCCTTCTAGGCCTGGTCGCGAGGACAGGCATAGCTTTACCTAGTTTTTAAAACGTTTCAAAGTGATCCGAGTGATTTTACTGGAATAAAAGCCTTTTGACTTTGACTGGTACCTAGGGTAAAACTATTTGCAAAAATTCTCAAAAAGCAGTTAAAACTGGAGAAAAATCAATGCGTAGCGGTGCCTCTACGAGTGGCTACGAGCGTAGCACTTTGAGTGAAGATTCTCTAGAGGACAACAATCATTACAGCAGCTGTCTATGCAAAACAGTACATTGTTTCAAAGTAAGCCACGTTCAAGTTTCAAAGGAAAATATTGAGTTTTATTTTGACGAAAATTAAATAATTTTGCCTTGTAATAATGATGCACCCTTTTATAACATTTTTATTTGATATTATTAATTAAAAATAACAATTATCCGCATGCTAACATACAGATAAGAGGATTAATACCGAAGGTAAGCCGCATTAAAAATTATTACGATCAACATTTTGGTAATTTGTATCCGACTTATTCAACATTTTGGTAATTTGTATACTCGTTTACGCCGCGACAACTAAACGGTTGGAATAAAAAATTTGGCATATTTGTAGTTAATAGCCTGGAATAACATAGGCAACTTTATATCGGGGTACCACGCGAGCGAAGCCGGGGGATGAAACTAGTTATCGTAATATCTTTTAAAGACACAACTAATAAGTCCAATAATTTTATATTTAAATTAATTTTGTTCCAAAATGATTAATCTCAGTGCTCTGATATTAAATTTAGGCAGTTAGACTCTGTGTTAAATTAAAATTATTTGTAAATAAAAAAAAAAGATTTTTATACATGCTTTATTTACAGAAAGAAACTTAAAACTAATACAAGTGAATATTTTAAAAATACACAAGAAACAGTTGAACTATCTAAAGACAAACGATCTATAGATAGCTCAATTGATCCAAATCACTACCAGTCGGAAGCGTCCCCAAGACGCTGCTGGCGGAAATTAAAATATTAATGACTTTTCAGAACACAATATCCACGTGGAAAAAGTGGTCTTCTGGTGAATCGGGTCCGGGGGGTCGGATATCAGGGTCAGTTTGTGGATTAGATCCAAAGTAAGTATTCTACCAGTATAAGGTACAATAACTTAAAATAGATAGTCTAGCCGTAGCCTATGAACGCTATACTAGAGGCATCACGCACGCGTTGCCGACCCCTAAGCCACCTAGTCATTCTTCTCGTAGACTATTATTAGTACTAGTGTTCTAATTTGCAAGGTAATACATAATGGTGTCAAGAATAAAAACTTTGAGAAAAAGCTTTTTCGGGGTAATAAGTACCTAATAGTTTCTTGCATCACGACTAGATGACGTGTTATGTCATACAATGGAAAAAAGTATCCCTAACTAGCCGAACTGACTTTGGACGCGTTCACTGTGCGTGAACGATATCCGCTTAGCTAATTTTTATTCCATAATCTGTGTGGGATATTCTGACCATTTCACAATTAATTTCAGATTTTGCGAGGCGCCCCGCTCTATAGCGCCGCACGAGTGGCCAGACGACATCACAAAATGGCCGATTTGCCGCAAGTCAGTGCTGGATGGCTCGGCCGCGGTGGGAAGGGCGGGGCATGCAGCCGAGCACATGGCATGCGAGGTTATCGGCCATCCCTGCTGTATAGGCGTCCACGGGCAGTGCGTGATCACGACGAGGGAGCATTGTGATTTCGTGAAGGGTCATTTTCACGAGGAGGCTTCGTTGTGCTCCCAGGTGAGAGATTCAGAGCTAAAAGTATTTTTTTGTTGACCTCGGCTGAAGAATAGAACCACATATCCACTTACCGATGGATGTCATAAGAGGCGACTAAGGGCAAATAAGCTAGGGGATGGGCAACAGTATCCCCTATTTTCACAAAGATAACTGCGCTTGCCAACCCGCATACCCAGCGTGGTGATTACGGCCAAATTCTTTATCCCTATGATAGTTATTCGCTCTGAAAATTGGCGACTGCCGAACATGGCAACGTATGGACGTCCTTCTAAAATGATGTCATTATTTGATGTTTTATGGTTCCAGGTGTCTTGTCTAGACGACGTCTGTGGCATGCTTCCATTCATGCGTCGGCGGCGACCGGACCAGCTCTACCGCGCGTGGACGTCCCTATTTGTGCACGCTGGCTTACTACACCTGGCCATGACTCTGGCACTACAGTGGCTCTTTATGCGAGACCTGGAGAAGATGGCCGGCCCTGTGAGGATAGCGGTCGTGTATTTGGGGAGCGGGGTTATTGGGAACATGGCGTCGGCCATTTTCGAGCCTTATAGAGCAGAGGTTAGTAGGAAAGTGTCTAGATTTTTGCAGCATATCTCTCGTTCCATATATTATGGCAGAAGAACAGCAGCGTTTCAAACGTCTCTAGAGCAATGTAATACCAAGCTTTCAATTTGTTAGGATTTTTTATATTCGTGTGCATAATTTGACATAGTAAAAAGCGCTCTGTTCGATCAAATCTGTTTTGACAAAAAGTACTAAAGAATATTAAAATTGATTCTAGGTGGGACCAGCAGGATCGCAGTTCGGTCTTCTAGCGTGCCTCATGGTGGAAGTAATCGGTGCGTGGCATCTCCTAAAACAACCGTTTTGGGCGATGTACAAGCTAGTAGGTGTCGCCCTCACGCTATTCACTCTTGGCCTCCTCCCATGGATAGACAACTTTGCCCACTTTTTCGGCTTTGTGTTCGGATTTCTTTTATCATACGCGTTGATGCCGTTCATAACCTTCGGGCCGTATGAGAGGCGGAGGAAGATTGTGCTAGTGTGGGTGTGTATGGTGTCGGCTGGGGTGATGACGTGCGCGCTGGTCGCGTTGTTCTACATCGCACCGGCGTACGAGTGTGAGTCGTGTCAACTGTTTACGTGTCTACCGTTTGCACCGGATATGTGTGCGTCGCAGGACGTGCGTGTGCGGCAGATGGATGGGGTATGACGGCGCGCGGCCCGGGCGCCCCCGCCGCCGTCGCCCCCTCGCCCCTCGAGGCTCACATGCCCCCCGAGCCTCACGTGCCTCCCAAGCCTCACGTGCCTCCTGAGTCTGTCGTGGCCAGTGCGCCGCCGAGCCGCATACACTGTACAAAGCACAGCTATGATTGACCTTACAATACAACACTGTCGATTACTTATATGTAGTGGGTAAGAGAATTTGGTGCAAAGTCCTCCATGCTGGCATGTAGAATGAGTGCGTAGGTTTGCGTAGCTTATTGCTACGTCAGGCATTTTAATGATTTTATGAAATTGTGCCTGTAGTCCAATTTTACTACTGAAATCAAGTGCATAATAGCTGTGTTTTTTGTCGACGTCAATCAAACATTTGGTCGATATGTGAGTACGCGCTCCAACACACGTTAATTAATTAACTTTCGGAATAGACTGTAAAAGTGTATGAATTTCATTAATTTGTTAAACGATTAAGATCCATCGTTGCATGTTAAAGTTGTTAAACGTGTTATTTTTAAACGTTATAACTGGATTTTAGTATTATGTGGAATGGGTCGCGTTTATTTTTGTAATCCTTTCTGAATGCCGTGTTTCCATTGTATAAGAAAAAAAACAGTCAAAGATTTATTTACTTCACTGACAATTTTCGTTCGTTGTTGTGTTTTTCAAAGTAGTGGCGCTGCTGTTGTAATCCTGTCAAGCAATTATTTTCAGCGGGGTTTAAGTATCCGGTCTTTGAAGACCATAGTGGCATAGAAGATGATGCCCAGCTGAGACACAAGAGGTGCAGATTCGATCACCGCGTGGGAGAAATGTTTGCATGATCTGCAAATATTTGTTCCGCGTCTTGGTATTGTAGTACCATGGTTAATACCCACAACACAGAGAGTTCTAGAGTGTGGGGCTAGGGCTATGTATCTGACTGATTTTCTGTTTATGAATATAAAAATAAACCCGATCCAAGATACTTCAAAAAAATTAAATGTGCTAAATCCACGGGTAAATATTATATCTCGCGGACACGTTAGTGTTAATTGTAAATATTCTGTAATATAATTATAAAATACTTATGATAGTTAGGTATGTTTGCGTGTGATGATTTTGTCTCTACATTTTACGGGAAGTGGAAGTTAACGAAAAGAAATAAAGTTTTTTAAAGTATTGTGTATCGGCATTTTCCCGTAATTGTGTCAAAATAATACATAATTTAGTATATTACTAAATAATGTAAATATCACCTTGTTTAACTGATAAACTTGTATTATTTTCAATGTAAATTAACGAACTCTTATCTGTAAGGCTCACTTGTTTTATTTTATCAATTTAGCTGTGTAATTAAGTCTGCGTCGGCTTACATAATTATTTTGTTCTGTAAAATTATGCTAGTGATTTTAAAACTGTACAATTAGGTATATAATTTAAATACAATGTTTAAATTTAATTAAGTTCTCGTATTGTATGGATCTGAGTGTTGGGCTACCAGAGGGATGGATGAAATATGATTGTACGTGGCGGAGATATGTGGAGTATCGAAAATAGATAAGATAAAGAGGAAGTTTTAAAGTAGTGCCAGTGATGGAACAATGAATGTGCCGAGGAGTAATGGATTAGCGTTGTATAGGCTTGCCATGAAGAGGGATGAATGTCATATTACGAGAAGAGTATTAGATACGAATGTGGATGGATGTAGGAGTAGAGGTAGGCCAAAGAAAAGATGGATGGACTGTGTGAAAGTGGATATGGGTAAGAAAAGAGTGTGTGCTGAGATGACGGCTGATAGAGGGAAATGGAAGGTAATAGGAATACATGTTGTGCTGATCCCACATAATGTGGGATAAGGCCAGGAAAATGATGATAATGTTAAGTTTTGGGCGGTTCGATTTTCAATGTCGTTTGTTATAATCACGATTTTATCATGATTTATTACGAATTTAAAGTTGTTTAGAGGTAATTTAAGTAGATCGTATTGCGATCAAATAATTTGAGTTCAAAGCGATGTAAATACGAATCAAGAGTGAAAACTTAACTGTTATTTTGTTATTCTTTTAAGAGAATGTTAATCGAGATACAGAGACGAAATAAAAGAACACTCATTCGAACCAAAAGTTTGAAAATTAGTTATAGAATTTAAAAGCTTTATGAACACACATTTTCTTTACGCTAGGTACATTTTAATATACTGAATCTGACAAGGCATCTCCAAATTATATTCTTGCATATTTATTACATAAGTAGTACCTACTTTTACCATCATATCGATTTACCCTACTTTTACACTATGCACAATAGAAAATATAAACTCTCTTCAAAACTTCAGTATTTTTAATGTTTTATTTCTCTTAGCCATAACTGCAGTTCTTAATAAAATATGATGATTTTTCCGTATTTTGGATCATCAAAGGTTACCTAAATACCTACTTGAAAACTGACACTTTATTTTCATAAGACCTCGAGCTAATATAAACTGAATAGTCATAGTCCATCTAGTTTGTCTATCTCATAGCTCAGTTGGTAGTAACTCTGCCTTCTGTGCTAGAGATTGCGGGTTCGATTCCCGCACTGGACAAACATTTGTGTGATGAACACAGACGTTTGTTCTGTGTCTGGGTGTTAAATATTTATCTATTATATAATATGTATATCAGTCTCTGGTACCCATAATACAGGCTATGCCTAGTTTAGGATCAGTTGTGATATGTCCAGAATATTTATTTATTTTATAGACACTCAAGTATCTAATTATCTTTACGTAGATCTAATATAACGTTGAATAACTGCTAAATCTCACTGCCAATTTGATTATGTGCTTGTGTTATATTGCTTACATATTTATAAGCTAAGCACCGGTATACATTGAGCGTACTTTCAGCGCGCGATGACAAAGTGACAGACTGTTGCCATGACATACGCTTAAATACGCGCTAAAATAACACTCAATGTGTATTTGCACTAGCACTTGTATTCTGACAGGTTAGTAGATAAGATTGTCTTAAATCCTATCTTGACAAGTCTTATTGATTCGAAGAAGATGTATGAGTCACGACGGAAGTGTCTGCAATTTCCGGTAGATGAGCATATAACAATTAATAAAAATAACTGCCCATCTTCAAATCACAGCAATCCAAGCATGTCTGATTGGCGACAGTTGATAGGCAAGGTGGAAGTCTTACCCAGACGGACTGCAAAAAGCCCTCCTGCCTTATGTTGAGTTCAAACGGCGTGCTTTAGACATACAGGCTTCTTTATATTCCTGCCTAGACTAAAAGGTATTTGCTTTTTTTCACTTATTTTGCTAGAAGACTCGTTCATTAAATTCATTTTCTGTATCAAAAATGGAGTAACTTCACCATCAGAGGACTGAATGCAGGTCCACAAAATACCTATCTAAGTCCTTTTTTTATGATAATTCAATAAATAGCGCTCCTAGTATTTGTGTAATTTTTAGGTGGACAAAAATTTTAGGTCCATTTTAATTTCTTACATCTTCTGGAGAACAATTTAAACCATCTTTAATAGACGTCCTTGAATTTGTCAATAACTCTAATACGCTTTGGAAATTAGTTAATTTACGAGCAAGGTAAAGCAACACCAACTGGTTACCATTTGTGTGATAAACATGGGTGGGTATTATCATTCATAATCATTTATAAAAATATAGTTTCAATTTAAACATCTTGCTATAGAGATATGGCAGAAAATATACATACTACTTGTACTAGAGTTAGATGTTTATTTCGTGAAGATACCATGGTTTATAGATTGAGTTGTAGGGTGTGTATAAACCTCAATGTAGAGCAATAATGTTTGTATTCATAAGTCTGTTTTAGTATTGGTGTTTTTATAAAAATCTTGTTTGCTTTATACTAAGGAAAGACATTGGGCTTTATTAAAACCTGGTTATTATTCATAGTGAATGATTGTACAAGGACCATTATAAAACAGGATGACCTCGGTGATACAGCGGGGTGTGGTGCGGGCGCGGGTTCGATTCCCGTTGCGGGACAAGATTTGCATGATCTGCAAATATTTGTTCCGAGTCTGGGTGCTACGGTATAGTCACCTGCACTAAGGTGTATACATTGCACAATTTTGAAAATGACGCCACATAGCTGATGAAAATCCTGCGAAAATCACTGGGAACCCTAATGTAGGGTCAGAACTATGTACGTGACTGTTGGTTGTTATTTATTATTGGTATCGTGTAATTTTGAACATCCGTTGTGCATTATACTTTACAATAGAAAAGCAAATTCACGAAATCCGCTGGCTATGTTTAAGTTTTACTAAATCGTGTGACATGTATCTATTGTACATAAAAGTATAATTATGACTCTGTAAAATAGTTCTCGATTAATTTCTCTATTATAATCTTACCAGAAGTTAACTTGAAGTGCCCTTTCGCCCTGTGGCTAGAAGGACTGTTTTCAAACATAATTCTAAGACAAACTTAACGTAATTGTACATTGTGAACATACACCTACTATTACCGTAATGATAAGGAATAAAGTAATCTTATTGTAAACTAGTATTAATCGAAAATGAAACCTTATTATCATAAAGTTTTGTTTTATTTACGTTCCAAAATATAAGGTTTATTGGTGGACTATGACCTACTAGCTTGCGCCCGCGGCTTTCCTCGCCTGGTACCTAAATAAAAAGTTAATTATGTGCTATTCAAAAATAGAATCTGTCTCTGTGCATTTCATCCAGATATGTTCAGCCGTTCTGGCGTGATTAAGTAACAAACATCCATCCATTTAAACTTTCGCATTTGTAACAGTAGTAAAATTGTCTCCAGGAATCAGTTCAGTAAGTTCATAAAAGTTTAATTTATACAATGGGAAATTGAGTAGTAAGAACCGAAACAAACAGGGATAGATGCAGTTTTAATTTTTATTTCGGAAACTAATTAAGCGCATGTGACCACGCACAGTGAAGGCTTAGGTCTTGCCATCAACTTAAATAGATTAACCATCATCTTCAGACTGTCTAAGCAAACATCAAAAATCAGTTCAAACTCAATTATTAAGCTGTTTTAGGTAGCAATCTTGTTGCAGAACTTCTCGTAAATTTAAATAAAATAGTTATAAAGATGATAATCAACACCTGATATGAAAAACAATTGGAAAAAAAATCTGGTAAATAAAACAAAATGTTTTACGAAAATATTTTTGATTGAATAAGCCTTTTTTGATATTGCATATAAGTTATGGAACACGTTGTATTACTTACTGGATTATACATACTGATTTTTTCCAAACGTTATCTATACAGCATAAAACTCTTATGTTAATTAAAAATGCTTTTCCTTAAATCTCATAAATCGTATGAGAATTCTTGAACTTCGGGTATATTGTGATTATGTGACATAGATAAAGATTCGAGATAGGAGCATATCAGGAAGTAATGCTTTTAGAAATGTTTATAGGAAAACATAATACAGAACGCAATTTTCGCAAGTGCAGCACGTTGATAAAAAAGAAAATTTTAAAATAAAAACATAAAATTTATAGATACATCTGAAGTGTGAACCAATATTTAATGAATGGTCTACTTACATAGTTTATATAGTTTTTAAGAGTTTTTAGTGAGTTAAAATTGCAAAAAAACAGTCTGCGTCAAAAATAGTCAAAAATAAAATTATTGAATGTGAGTGTCGGCGATTGATTAGCACACTGCGTTAAGCCTGGTTCAAATGGCATGAAGTATGTCCTTGGTATGACAGAAATTCTTCTACTGAATATAGGTACTCAATTTCGAGTTTGTCATTTGAGGGCGTTCGTTACAGCTCAACGATATCGTTAGCCCCTAAAAGTCAAACCCAAAATAAACTTTATGAAGACGTAAGGATAATATATTACATTTTAGATAAAATATTGCACGCCATTTGAACACGGCTTTAGGTATATTTTATTTTAGACACGGAGGAGTTCTAGTCTGATTTTGTGATCATTTCAGGATCTGAAACTGTAAAGGCATCTATAATGACTTCTAAATGTGAGTATCTACAGCTTTTCCGAGCTTACGTATAAAACTTTCCTTGCCTTCTTTATGAAGTACCTACCAATTACCTTGCGATGTTATTACTCTTTTGAGTGAGCAACTAGTGAGAATTGAATAGATAAAGCATGCTCCTGTCTATAATAAGTGCGTGTTGCAAGTGTCGTCATAATATGGCACTGCAAGTTGGTCTAACTATTGCCCTCATACACAAGCCCAAAGTCGCGCAACGGGCTATGTATGCATAATACACGCTGTTCATCACAAAGTTCGTCACAAGCGCAATTCGTCGAATTAGAGTTCATAACTCAATTCCTAATAGCAGTTTATGTTTGAGAGGATTTTAAAATTTGAAAGAATTGAACTGATTGAACCTTAGATAATTTAAGGACGCTTCCGACTGGTAGTGATCTGAAGCTATCAATTGAGCTATCTATAGATCGTTTGTAACGGTCTTTAGAAAGCTCAACTGTTTCTTGTGTATTTTGTAAAGATTAACTTGTTTTAGTTTTAATTTTCTTTCTGTAAATAAATATGAATTTTTTATTTAAGTTCTGTACTAAAAATATATATATTTGTTTCCAGCATGCATACAGAAAAGATACGTTTTCGCCATCATGGGCTTCTTCGCCAGCCTCATCGGATCTATGATGCGAATGTCCGCGGAACTAACGATCTCACACATGATGAATGAGACGATCAGCATAGCGCCAACACTCTATGACCCCTACTCATGTCCTGATCAGAACGTTATGAACCATAGTGATACAGCTATACCAGACGTAATTGATACACAGGTTGTAACTCACATAGTAATGTTACGTGTGGCGTATTGTAGTGTTATTGAGGATTTTATATTTTTTACATTAAGTATAGTAATAAAAACTTTTTTTTTTAGTAACCATTTTATATTTTTTCAGGGACCATTTGGCTGGGATGTCGATACTCAGGCATCATTTCTATCCGCCTACCACCGTTCCTACATTATGACTCAGTTCTTCGGAGGTATGTTTGCTGACATCAATGGCGGAAAGAAGATACTAGGCAATGCTATGCTAGTGTCCAGTATGGCTTCGTTCTTGCTGCCTTTATCTGCAAAGTGGTTTGACTCGACTGGAGCAATCGTGTTGCGATATTTAACAGGGATGGCAGGTGTAAGTTGATCGGTTAACTTTGCTTCCATATATTTCTACTGCACTGTCATTGAAGGAAAGGCTTGTATCGGAAATTACCACAACTTAAGCATAAACCTTTGGCAGTATTTAATCGATAAACGGAACTAATTAACAATAAATAATTGACTTACCCGCTTTTTTATATACTACGAACGGCTAGACGGTTGCCTCTTCCGCAGTTTCACATATATTTCGTGGTTTTTCCCTAATTCAAGAAAACTGAGTATACAAAAAAAACCATTACCATAATAATATTAGTAAACTGTGTTTTCAGGGCACAATAATTCCAATATTGCTGTCAATGATGTCAAAATGGGTGCCAGCAAATGAAAGAGCCTTCGCAGCATCCATAATTTTTCCTGGAGCGCTGATTGGTTACGTAACCGCATCGTACATTGCTCATCCGCTGATTCTGTTAGCGGATTGGCAAGCAGTGTACTATATGTTTGGACTAGTTGGACTACTATGGGTAGTTGTTTGGGTGAGTGACCCGTCATCATCATTCCGTAATTCATTTTTGTATTTTATAGACTAAACGTAGTAAACGGGTAGAAAAACGTAGAATGCCGGGTAACAAAATGAACCTAAACATTGTCTACCATGATTCCCTTTAGATAAGGTGATTCATAGCATGCTATTCCGAAACGGGACTTATTCTCCACCGAATCGGCAATAAAGTTTGTTCTATGAACTTAGAAAATTTGGCATTTCCATTGAAAAAAAATCAATGAAAAATCTGCTGTTTTGGGTTCAAATCAGTTCAAACTCAATGAATCAGCTGCTTTGGTAGCAACCTTGATGCTAACTTCTTGACGTTTAGTTATTAATTACAAAGATTTGATAAAATAGATAATTTGATAAAGTTGATAAAGGAAAAATAAGAAGAAAAATTATTTATGCTTTTTTCATTAAAATTATTTCCTTTTGTTATCAGAGTAACCCCCCTTTCGGGGTGTTATACATGTCATGGATCACCTTATAGATAAGCCTTTTTTTAATTTCCAGAAATTCTCTTGCTTCAGCACTCCTAACGATCACCCTTCTATCAGTGAAAGCGAGAGAGCTTACCTGAACAAAACCTTGGAGGCGCTGGTTCGCACTACGAAGTATGACCTAGACCCTTTGCCTTGGAAAGCGTACATGCGCTGTTTGCCTTATTGGGCCTGTGTCATGGGTTATGTAAGTTATACTTTAAATAGTTTAGTTTTTTTAACAACTTAGCCGTTGCGGCTTGGACTGCGATTACAAGTACAAGTTTGTCGTATCGGGTGCCAAGAATGGATGTGTGGAAAATGCAGTAAAAGATGTTAGGATAGGACACGCCGGTTTCCTCACGATGCTTTCCTTCACCGTTTGAGAGTGAACACTAGTATAGCGCATATAAATTTTCCGAAAAATCCATTGGTGCACGATCGGGATTCGAACCCACGACCTTTGGATCGGAAGGTGGGGTTACTACCATTATACCACCTGTGCTCTTTTATATGAGCTGATGTCCGCAACTGGATGACATTAAGCGTATTATTAGAAATATGTAAGCTTTCCCTGCAAAAGCACAGCAGTGCAATATTATAAAGAAGGCCATCAGAATCACTTCTTTCTGTTCTGTAAGTCATACCATTGATAGGAAACTTCTCCTAGTGAACCGAATCAGAACCATCATTGTTCTTTCTCGTTTCAGGTTGGACGTGAATGGGCCCTGGCAACATTGACCATACTTGTACCCCAGCTAATGAGAGATGTCTTTCGCCTGGACATCAGCGGAACCTATCTCTCATATCAGCCATACGTGTGTATGTGGATCTTTGCGCTGATATTCGGTTTCGTCAGCGATATTTTGGTCATGAGAGGGTATTGCTCTCTCAAGTTTGTTAGGAAACTCTCTACATCTGTTGGTAATTCAAAATATTTTATTTATCTGAGATTTGTTTATATATATAGGATCTAGTCATACCTACCTGGAACTCAAATAGATACTTACCTACACTGAAAGATTTTGGAGCGCTATCCTTCAAGGAACAAACCCGTTTAAGGTACTTCTCTTTATGTTCCAAGCTCTCCACTTAATATTTGAAATGTAGATTATCAGAGACTAGTGGAAACCTCTGCGACTTCCTTCGCGTGATGCTATTTTAATACAAACTTAAACTCCCACTGCACCCCGTTAGGGGTTGATTCAGAAATGTCTTCCTTACCTCACTATTCTTCACCTTCACTACAACAGATAGTGCTTCTCTCCAAATTTAATCCTCCTCGGACTCCTCGGACTTTTAGTTAATTTATTACCGTCTGCCCCCATAAACGACCCCCACGTAGTGGCAGACGACATTCAGTAACGAAAGAGTTTAATATACAGGGTGATTCATAACATGTATGCTATCCCGAAAGAGGCTTAATCTTCACCCAGTTTGCAATAAAGTATGTGCTACAACTTTTGCAAATTCGTAATTTTTCATTGAAAATCTCTAAGCAAAAAAGTAACCTCAATCGAAATGTCCTTCTTTCTTTTTAACCGACTTCCAAAAGGAGGAGGTTCTCAAGGTTTTTTTTTTCTGAGTATGTTACTCGATATCTCCGCCAATAGTAACCCGATTTTGATGATTCTTTCGCTGGTGTATAGAGTATGATCCCGGGGTGGTCCCATATTAATTTAATTCCTGAGGGATTGCTACTTGTCCCGTAAAACTTAAAAAACGTCATCATCTCTTGAAATCACGACTTGCCGAAATTTATTTTTGTCGACGGTGGTATGGTATGGTAATTTCCGCGACTTCGTTCGGTTGCTGCTATTTTTACATAAACTTTAAACTTAGGGGTTGTGTGTCGGGAATTCCTTTCTGTGCACTTATACATTACGCTACCCTGCAAAGGAGCCATTTCATTATGGGCCTGGTCCATGTACACTACATAGAAAAATAAAGAAAAATAGGAAATTACAAGAAAAATACAATTTCATTAATTTGAAGACAAATGCGATGGTACAAGAATAGTTCTTCTGGTAAGTTTTTTACTATGAGAACACTATTTGAAGGCCGCCATGTTGGTTTATAATTGGCGTTTGACATGACATTGACATATTTTTCATGTCATGTTGTTTGATTTGATGTTTTTGTTTTGTCAGATAAATGTAGGTTGTCAAAATGACATTTTACGCACGTCCATCCGCCATATTTTTTTAGCGCTAAGTGTTGCTGTCTTTGTCGAAGAAAATCTTAATGTACCTTAGGACGAAGTCAATTTAAATAAAATAACCAATTAAATACGTTTACTTTATAGCAATAATGCTTAGCCATATTTTAGAGTAGTGTACACACAGCAGGCCCAGGCTCCATATATTGATGAAGCGTCTCTTTTCATACTCTTAGGATTTTGGTTAGGCTCTGCGTTGATTTTCAAAGAAAATAAAACCACTACGTTTGATTGTCAGTCAGTCAGTCAGTATAGTAAGAGTAATTATTGATGATGAATGGATACAATGTCATACTTACTTTTGTTTTTTATTCGAAAGTGTAGGTAGCCAGTGACATCCTCAGTAGGTAAGCAAAACGCAAAGAGGTTGATATAATCTTGTAAATATTCAGGAATTTAAAGTAGGTTTTTAGTTTTTGTAAAAAATATCTTATTTCTTACCTCTCTTTCATCGTAGCAGTGTAAACTTACCTTTAGTTTATTTTCAGCGGCATTTGGCTCAGGTCTTTGCATTATCGCCATCGCTTACTCCGGCTGCAACATATTCCTAGCCATATTCTTCATGTTTCTTGGAATTTCATTACTCGGCGCATACTATAGTGGAGCCATGATCTATATGCTGGATACGAATCCAAATTACGCGGGGACAATGATCGGCGTGGTCGACATTATTGCGAATAGCTCACTTCATTTACTGACGAGTTTGAATTCGCTTGTTGTTTCTGATGTGAGTAAGATTATTCAGAGACCAGATTATACTAGATTAACAAACATAATTCAATACCTAAGTTAAAAATTAGGATTAGTGCTAAAATCCCCTTTAAAGGGGAGGATTTTCAATTAGGTAGTAACTTACAAAAAAACTTTTTTCAGGCTCTTCTGTCACAATGGAAGATTGCCCTATGGATAGCTTTCTGCGTAATTATTTTAACACTGGCAGTATTCATATATTTTGTGAAAACTGACCAGGTGTGGTGGGATGACGTTAGAAAGAATGGCTACCCTAAAAACTGGAAGCATGGCCTCTTCCCCGCAGAAGCCTTGATCGGCAAAAACGGAGAGACAGTGGCCAAATCAAAAGAAGGTTCTGAGATGACTGAAGAGAAAATATTGCCACGAGAAGGCTTTGATAAAGTTTAAATAAATACAAAAATGATATGTATTCCTGTTGATCATTTATTGAGGCATCCAAAGAAAACTTAGGCATTTCGGAATGAAGTATTCAATAATTTAAATTTATGAATCATCACTGATTTCTAGCTGTGAAATCATGTGAAAGTTGCTGACATAGTGCCCCAGAGATGGAAAAAGGAAGATAGATAACTAAAGCCGCCGCCGCCGACGAGATAGGTCGACGACATTGTATTGACGACTTGTTTATATGTAATGGAATTATATGTAAACATACCTACCTACATACCTATATATTTTAGTTTATTTTATTTTTGTCTTTGTGACACCGACCCATATCGTTCTCTTCAGTTCCTGTCCATCCAAAGGCTGTCTCGAGGAGATCGCTCTTAGCGATAAGACCGCCCATTATACTTCGCTATTAATTGAATGTTTGTACCTGTGTGTAATTTGTAAGATGTCCTTGTGGTGTACAATAAAGAGTTTTCTATTCTATTCTAATCTATTGTAAAAATCGCAGGTCGTAAACAAGTAGAATGGCTGCAGGTCAAAACGTAGTTACCTATTACTAACATCATGAGAAAACTGGCGTAACTTAAACAGAAAATACGAAGGCACATACATGCTTTTGTTTAGATTTAAAATAGAGCCACCTATCGCAAAAGCAAAGGACTAGAATCATTTAAATCCACACTGAGGGCGGATAAAGAACCTCATCTTTATGAAAGACTACAGTTCAATTTCAGTGTAACATTTATCCAACAGATGGCGTTTGTGTGCCAAGTTACACTATCGTATCGCATAATTATTCCACCTATAGGTGAAAAATAGAAAATTGATTGAAGGAAATGTCTGCGTGTAGGTATAAAATACATGATTATTATAAACACCCATAAGTCACAAACAAAATAGTCGTAGGTAATTGTAATAATTTATAGTTTCATGTTTCATCATTCCTTTTATTTCACTAGGTAACACCTATATTCTCTATAATAGAATAAGCCTTTTTGTTTCTACTTCATAGACTAAATTTTTTTTTAAAACAAGTTTAGTTAAAAAAAAAAATGAGATTCTTACATTTTAACTTATTAGATATGCTGTACCTACTGACCGCTACTGGCTTCAACCAAGTCATCTGAGACATATTATGTATAAATCTTAGCATAAGTCCCCCTGTAAGCAAGTACCTAAGCAATAAGGAAAATGTTCAGTATCTGGAAATTTTTCAGTAGGTATCTTGCGATCAAGGTAGTCTTACAAAACTTCTTGGATAAAACGATAAAGAATGAAATGCTTCTAAGATATCTTACTTGAATATCTTGACATCATCTCAATTGAACCTGAAAACTGAATTGCCGAACCTGCCAAAACATTATCTTGAAGAGATAAGTAATAGATCTGTGTCGCAAGTTTCTTATTTAGCACGTGAACCATATCTGAGACGGAGGAAAGGAATTTACAAAGTACCTACCTACATGGGGGTTTTGGAGTTTAATTATTTAAATATTGGTAGCGAGTAAATGCCATTGGTGAAAAAGTACCTAAGGCCTTATACGGCGTCAGGTGGAACTTTTTACTCACTTACAGGACGCTGGCACTATAGTGTCTGGGACATGTTTAGATGGAGTAGGCTTGCCCAACATCTATATCTACTATGCTCTCAGCCTAGTTTGTCTTATGCACAGGAAACATGTTTCCTCACAATGCTTTTCGTTACCGCTTTAAGAACGTGATAATACGCACATAAATTTTTCGAATGTAAAATCCATAAGTACAGTACCGGGATTCGAACCCATGACCTTCGGATCGAAAGTAGAGGTACTTTGCACTAGGCCAGCTCGGCTTAGGGCATTGATAGAAAAGTTATTATAGTAGAAATTAGTAATTGATACCTAGTTGTGAATCAAAACCTTTTGATAAAGTCCAGCCTTGAGATACAATTAAACCTGCATATTCGATATTTGCGATCGAATCACTAGTGTTTAATAAGGACGTCCTATGTGTAACTCAGGCCCAAAGATGATCGATGTAAAAGTATGTAAAATAAATTGGATACTTATACTAAATTACTCAATATTATGTTGAAATATTTGAAATCAATATCAATATATATTACAAAAGGCTTGGTAACTGACTGACATGCAACGCAGAGCCTATACCGCTTGTTTTAGAGACTTGAAAGGAGGGTGTATTTTTCTTAGTAGGTACGTAGTACTAAGAAGGATTTTTTCTAAATTCAATCCCTAAATGGGTGCAGCCGGGGTTGAAGTTTGTATGAAAAAACTTCACGCGAACAAAGTCGTGGGGGCTATCACTAGTAATAAATAAGATTTAGTACGTTTTACGATAATAATAAAGTGACTTACACTTGATGAACAAAAACCGTTTGGAAGATAAAACGGAAATAATATATGTACATAAGACCACCACAAGACATCTTCATAATGTACTCGTACCTTTGCCACAGGATGATGATAATTCAAAGTAATGTTCGTGCCACATTTATGATCACTCTAACCTTAATTCAACTAGAGACTGTTTCTATAAAAATTAAATGTATGTGCGTAATTCATGTGGTTGTGTAAATTCTGAAATAATTTTAAGATTGGGTTGTACTTCAATCCCTGCCAATGCATTTTGTAATCCTATCCAGTACTTTCTACAAAAAATGCACTAAACCAAAAGTTTGATCAGAATATATTTGCATGTTTGTGGTTCAACCACGTTGAAACTGTGTAACCGATTTGGATGAAATTTGTATTATTATATCTCTAAATTTATGATGTGAATTTAGCTCTGCGAAATCCGTTACAAATATGCGTCTAAGCAAATATTTCATTTGGCTATTTTTCAGTGCTAAATTTGCATTTCCATCGAGATAGGTCTCGGTTATCAGCACCCCATCACACCGATAATGTCAATCTCTTGAGCTCTACACTTGACGCGGTTTCAAATCAAGGATCACGATCTACGAATGTTATGGTTCTGTCAGTATCGTTTTATTCATTGTGAAGATAGTGATACACAATAATATATTTTATTACGGTGAGGATTTTGTGAAGTTTGTGTAATTGTTCACGTAAAATCTCCCAAAATATACAGCTACGGCAATGAAGGCAAGGGGGAAAACGAAATGGACCGAAAGGTTAATGAGAGAGGTTCTCGCCTCGAACGCGCGATTTTGACGACTTCTTTGGCGTATTGGGCGAGTGCCCCTTTGAGACGCAAGGCGTTCCCGCTGCGGGACTAATGTTTGCATGATTTGCAAATATTTACTCCGGGTGTAGGGTACCGGGTCTTGGTACCACAGCACCCTGGGTGCTGTGGTACCAAGGTACTCGTAGTTTCTGATACCCACGATACAGGGAATCATAGTGTGCAGGGCTACGTATGAGACAGTTGGGTGTTCTATTTTTTCTGAAAAGGACATACGACAGTCGAATCGTGTAAACTTACGATCAATGCATGTCGAGTTTTTTATTGTTTCAGTTAAAGCATACCTAATATGACCGCGAGTATCGCTGCGAGATTTTCTCTTTACATTTTCTCGTCCAAATGCGTTCGAGAATCTTGCACATTATAAACCGGTCTTTCTCCGTTGTGATACTGCCAAAGTAATCGTTAAAAATAAGTAACAAGGGCACGTAACAAAATTAAATGAGGAAACGATAAGATTCTACCACGCCTAATTCAAACAAAAAAAAATATATTTGCTGAGCGTCAATATTTTTACAAGAAGTCGCGATTCTATGAACGTTCAAGTATTTACAAGCCCATGATCGCGTAAATAACCGTAATAACCAACGATCAATACGAAATAGTTATTATAAACCATGTTTTATTGGGCTGACTGGTTCTATCATTGTCACTATCAATTGAAGCAATCCCATCGCTTAGGCAAACCATTTTTTCTAATAATACAAGGTTTTTGTACTTAAACATAAAAAAAGTATCTACTTAGTCACGTATATGGTAATAATTTTGAATCATGCTAAGGTAATAACTTTAGGCATCGTAAAGTAAATCTTTTTTTTTTCATTGTTAGTAAAATCAGAACATATTTTTTTTTTTTTTTTTTTATACGAAATAGGCTAACGTTTGACCACAATCTCACCTGATGTTAAGTAATGATGTGGTCTACGGTGTAGCACGTTTGCCTAGAAGAAACCTATTCACTCTGGTCTTGAAGACACCCAAATTATAGGTATTCGGAAACACAGACGCCGGCAACGAGTTCCACTCTTTGGCTGTCCGCATTATAAAGGTACACGCAAAGCGCTTGGTGCGGCAAGGTGGTATATCAACCATGAACGGATGACATAATATGATAAAAATGATAACAAAGTTATATTAACCGTATCTTGAAAATTGCATTGTTTATTATATTCCTCACATACTGATCTTTGTAAACCGTTATATCCAATCATAGTATTTATTTAAATCACCTCACAAAATATCTCTGTTTAACTTAATAGTATTACTATAGAAGCTATACTTTACGTCATTTCCACGGTTCCGAATGAAAACCAGCACCGCTACTCTTTGTGAAGCGGCATTATAGCTGAGATTGGACCTATTTTGGTTAACGCTCACAATTCGGTATGGACAACCACCTTTGTCTGTTGTTAGTCAACTTTAGTTCCATTCAGTTGTTTTTTACCTTTACCTATAATATAAGTGGATCTTTTAATTAATATGTGCTAAACATTTATGTTTATTTTTATTAGCTTGTTTTTAGAAATATTCATGCATTTTTGTTCAAGCATTGTGTCTTCTCGTCATTTACACATAAAAATAAGGAGCCATAAACGAACGGCTACGATCATGACATGTACCTATGTTCAATATTTGTTCACATGTCATTTCTTCGTTATGGTTTGAAAACAATCTGTCGGAGAATAATAAAATATAATAACATACGGCTCTTGCACACTCAGGTTGACTGGTCTGGTAAATTACCTTTGTGTCAACGCGGCTCACGTATTGTCTACGAACAGACAATCTAGACTATAAATAAACAGATACTACAAGGTGTTTCATAATATGTATACCATCCCGAAAGGGGCATAATATACATCCAATTGGCAACGACGTTTGTTCTACGCAAACATCAGAACAATGCAAAAATCTCCTTTTTTCGGGTCAAATCATTTTAATTTTTAATTATTCAGCTGTTTACGTAGCAATCGTGATGTCAAACTTATCTTACATTACATAGTTAGATATAAAGATACTAAATGTTTGTAGATCATGCAAACGTCCCGCATATCCCGCAGCGTGAATCGAACCCCTTGCGTTTCTGACGGGCACTTGCCCCTTATAGATGAGCCCACTTTGGGATAGTGAACTAGTTACGAAACACATTGTTTAGTAACAGTTTTATTCATCCATTCTAGCCTGTCTTGTTTTCCGATTGTCTCAGTACAATAAGTCATTTAAACTATAATTCATTCCTTGTATACAAAAACAATATATAAACAAAGTTATTGGTACATGATACGAGTAAATCTCAATGTTTACCTACTTTTCTTCTAACCCGCACCAGATAATAATTCTAAGAATCTTTAAAAGGATATCATAAAGGATCTATAATCTTTCTTATATATTTCTTATAAGGGAAATAATAGTAATTTTATTTAATATTTATTTTCAAACACAAGTTAAAACTTTGAACATAAAACACTTTTAGATAACGTCGAAAAAATAAATATTTTTTTACAATTTGAAAGCTATTTATAAGAGGGTTGTTTATTGCATCCCCTATAGACATGTCTGATCTCCAGACGATCAGATCATCATCTAAGAGTCAAAAGCATGCCCAAAAATTTGGCACATCACCCACATTTTTAGATTTTAAGCACGTGTGAATGCTTACTATTTTTTTCGGATACCATAAAATAGTAGTGCGTGATCAGGTATGTCGGATTAAATGTCGGGGAACCTTTCAGTAGGCCAATACGGCTACGATTATAAAATTTTATACATATCTATATTACCGAAGGGGCAGGCAGGTTAGTCCTTGCGAGGCTTCAGAGTAACTCTAACTCAGAGTATTCTGAAGATGTCACAATCATGCCCTTGGCTGAAATCCGGTAGCGCAATTTCAATAAAACACCTTACTCGAGTGCCGTAAGACGTTTTCCTGATTACGCTCTGAATTGACGGGTCGTGTCTGAGCCTCGCGAACCGCAAATGTGCAGACTTGGACTGTTGTGATTTTTTTTATTTTTCAGGTTAAATTGGTGAAGTCATGTTGACAGGATGGAGACTCGTTTTATCAAAATGTAAGTACCTGACAATATAACATTGTTACTTTAAAATTTAAAAAAAATCGTGTCACTCAAAAAAAACCTTTTATAAAGGTTCAAACTTCACCTTCAAAGTAGGAGCTCTTTCGAGTTCATTGCATTTGTTTTTTTGTGATTTGATGAAAATACTATATTATGGTGATATTGAGCTGATATGATGAGTAAAATTAGACCAAGTTTGATGGGGAATCTTTGACATTTTGGTATCTTAATGATAATAAAGTAACAGCCCGCTAGCTCCAAAAACTCAAACAGCTCATTTGAAAATAATTTTCATTTCATTATTATTGTATAGGTAGTAAACAAATAAAATCTCAAATTGGATAAAATACATAATGCGACATGAATGACTTAATAATCTAGTTTCAAGTAGTTTTACTATTGCTAACCCAAATTAACAAAATGATGAATGAATTTGTCGTGTGGGCAGAAGCATTAACGTTCCAGTGTGGGTATATTCCTGGCTGTAGAAATGTCATCTTCTTGGAGATTTTGTGTCAACAGCCGGAAACTGCAATTACCTACAGAAATTGGCTTGTAGGTTTTAAATAATATAGACAGTGCTGTTTTTATGAATAAGTCTAGTCTGTCCCTTCCAGCAGAACAAAAAATGCTTTAGCAATCTGCATAATATGTTTGTTTCATTCAAAATTATTCCTGACCTTCCGTTAGAAAATGAAGGCTTTCCGCAAGCAAGTGTACAACTCTCAAACTCTAATTACACCTTATCTTGAATCCGTAATTCTCATTAACAAAGTCATTCAGCAGTAAAACTGGGGAGGTAGCACAAGTTTTTTTTTTAAATAGTAAAGTTTTAGAATCGGTCCAAACAAACATATTGATCAGGGTGAATTGAAAATAAATAAGGTCAAGTGCGGGAAGGACTCGCACTTTAAAGCTTCCGTAAAATTACACCGGGTCAAAAAGCAAGAATTAGATCTCTATGATGTTAGAAACAAATTAAATAGGGTCGCTCACGTAGTTCACTGTATGCCCAAAACCGCAAATATAAGTAGAAATAAAAAAAGGCAATGTAATAAATTAATATTTTGATGTTTTCCTTCAGAAAAACCTCTAATTCCAGTCCAATTACAATGAAATTTCAGCCTGATATCTCAATATCTAAATTACAGCTAGCAAAAGGCAGATAGACAAAAAATAAATCCTAAAAGGGTTTATTCTACCATTATGAGGTACGATACCTTATAAACGAAGCGTGCCAACTAAGTTGCCATTAAATCAGAAAAAAATAATAGAGTGCGCTAGCCATCGAGGGAGAATTCGCCAACGTTTTTAAAACGTTCGAACTCGTGCTATGCCCGAGACGTTCAAACAATCAGTGAACTGACTCCCAAATAATATTTAGATATGCACAAAGGAATATTATATTTCAGTGGTCATAACTACACAGATATTGTTTTGATTGTAGTTATTGCAATGTTCATTGAGCGATCGTTTTTAAAAATAATGTTTTGTAACTGGGTCATGCATCTTATTATCATATCAGCCAGTGGGACTTCCACAGCAATCATAGACCTCCACCATAGATTTCAAGTGTAATGATCTTGTGCAGGCCTGCACTGGCTTTCTAGTAATAGGTCGTATTTCCATTGGAAAACAGTTTTAAGAGGAGGTAGGGCACAGCGAGATTTTCTCGTTCTGGATTGGAGCTGCCCGCCTGGGGAGGTACCTCCGCCTTACAGAAGATCGCAGCCAAATAACATTATTTGTTTCAAATTGTGTTGTGTTCCTGCGGTGAGTAAGGTTGCCAGAGCTCTTTAGGGGGGAAGGGGGTTCGGGGTCGGCAACGCGTGCGTGATGCCTCTGGTATTGCAAGCGCTCATAGGCTACGGTAACCGCTTACCATCAGGTGGGCCGTAAGCTTGTTTGCCACCTCTGTAGTATAAAAAAAAAAAGTACACTACAGTTTTTAAGTAGGTACGTTTAATCCGCTATGTACCTTCTTAAAATATAAAAAAAGAAATGCGAATATATCTAGGTCAATTGCTGAATTCACTTAGTTGAAATTCAGATCCGGTAAGTTAGCACAAAACGATTGAAGACATGGGTCGAAGCTTAGAAAAGTATTTCTATTTGTTTCAGTATTCATAATACCACAACGCTATGTTTTGGCCATAATGGGCCTTCTTGCCATAGCAAACGCCTACACGATGCGAGTTTGTTTGAACCTGGCAATCACACAAATGGTGAAGAGGAACGTAGCTGTTGAGGGTGATGAGCACTATGACCCACTAGCGTGTGAAGATCTGAACCTAGTGGGAAATGTAGCTAGTTCAGATAATTCAACGACATTTGTAACAGATGAGGTGAGACTTTTCTTCAGGCTTTCGGCAAACCATGCAACTGATCAACTGAGCGTAGCTATCAATGAGATAAGTAGCTAAAGCATCACCATAAAGCTGTGTTCAAATGACGTGCTATATATAGGTACCAACAAATTTTGAGTTACATATTTTGACGATAGCTCAATATCACAAGTCTCTAAAAGTCAAACTTAAAATTGATTAATTTAAAGATATTTAAGGATCATTTTGAAATAAATTTCAGAACGCCGCGTGTGCTGTGCTGTTTGATCACGGCTTAAGAGGGTTACCATGTGCAAAACATTACGCAGTCATCTGTCAGTACATTTTTTGTCATCTACTTCAAATGGATTTTAAGCTAAGCCAACGACACCAATGTGGTTATCTATAATCCTCAATAAACACCACCACTTGATACATTTTCAATTGATCAGATAACTATGAATTGTTTTGTTTTTGGTTCTAAACATTTTATAATTGTTACCTACAACTTTATCAAAATCCGCATTATTTTTTTAGGTCTTCTTATGTACTTCTTCTTTGGGGGAGGCCTATGTTCAGCAGTGGACTTCATCGGGCTGATGATGATGATGATGTACTTCTACTTAGTGGTTATTTTATGTACCGCGTGACCTTTTTATCCTAGGGATAAAAAGATTGAAGGTGATGAGTAAGACTTAGTCTTTATCCTCAAAACTTTCTTTGTCGTAATTTTGAGGAAAACTAAATACGAGTAATCTTTGACAGATCTTTTGTTTTTAATAATACTTCACTGACATTATTATAATGTCAGTTGCTGTAGTTATTTGTTTTTTTTTATTAATATGAGGCTATATTCATTTTAGGTTCCTTTATAGTTAAGTGTCCACGTTTTTCTTTAGCAGTCAGCAATCTCTACGTGAAACAATGTAAGCCCATCGCCACTGGTAATTGATTGACACTAGCGTTACCAGCCACGTACCGGCCATAGATTGCGCAGGGTAAATAATATGACTGTCTAGAATGAAACGCAGAAATTATGCTGCAGACTCCATAGACTGCAGACTACCAAAATACTAGGCGTAACTACGGCTACGCAACGGAATCAGCACCCAAAATCTTCTTGAGAATTCATCTACATAAAACTTTTATTTTCAGGCTATTCTATACGAATGGAGCGAAGTGACCCAAGGTTTACTGCTTGGATCCTTCTACTACGGTTATATTCTCACTCACGTTCCCGGAGGAATGCTGGCTGAGAGGTTCGGCGGTAAATGGGTCCTCGGCCTTGGGCTCTTGTCAACTGCGATTTGCACACTCATCACTCCTATTACTGTAAGATTGGGTGGAGCAACGGGCCTCTTCATTTTGCGAGTTATAGAAGGGCTTGGGGAAGTAAGTTATTCTGCCTACTAATCATGCCTCTTAACAGGCGCGATTTTATATAAATATTTACCCGGAACAGCAGATTCGGTATATTTTTCTATTAATGCAAGTAAAGCCGCAGACAGAAGCTAGCTATGAATACCAATAAAATGTTCTACATAAAATTTCCACGTAGGTAGTTCGATAATTTGGTAAAGATAATAGGTATTATATAGGTATATTAGACACCTTAAGCAATTTTTGAAGAAATGAAACTAGATCCATGGTCCAACTAGGCCGATAGACTAGGCTAGACTTCAAGGTGACGATTAAATAATAGAGAAGCTTAAAACTCAACCCTAAAATAACTTGAATCGGCATCCCTAAAATAACTTGAAAATCAAGGAAGGAAGCAAGGAACATATTGTTATTATGACTTTATAGGAGCAGGGATATGACGATGTAAATTATTTTTAAAATTTTATTACATTGTGAGAATTCTTGTGGTCAAACCCCTACTTTTTTTCTAGGGCCCAACGATGCCCGGCCTAATGTCAATGTTATCAAAATGGGCTCCAAAAGCAGAGAGAGCCAGAATGGGAGCGATCGTATTCGGAGGAGCTCAGATAGGAAACATAGCAGGGTCTGTCTTCTCCGGACTGATCATGCACGAAGGGAGCTGGGAGAACGTGTTTTACATGTTCGGCGGTCTAGGCATTATTTGGTTTTTGCTGTGGGTGAGTGGTAATATTGTCATTATAATAATAAACACCAACAGTCACGCAGTTCTGACCCCACACTAGGGTTACCTATGTTGGGTATCAGACACTACGAGTACACACAACACCCAGACCCGACACAAATATTTGCAGAGCATGTAAACATTGACCACCGCGGGGATGAAACCCGCACCGGTTGCGCCTCAGTAGGTACTCAACCGCCACAACACCGAATATGAAAAAATAGGCCCTCTACTGTTATCCCGTAGACATATAATATGTCAAATGACTTAAAGACAGTCAGCGCACTGATTTGCAAAACAAATGAAACTCAACCTAAACAAATAAGGTACGCTATAGATCTGAAATCACAAATTCGCGTGTCTCTCGAGCGCACGTCGCGCTTAGGTCCTCATAGTGTGATATTTTAGCCATATCAAAGAAATATTATGGTTGAATTTCATTGTTTCGTGTATCAGTCAATTTGCCACCACTCGTTCCATCGGCGCTGTACCTTAATCAATCTTAGATGTCGATAAACATTTACTTCATTTCATCCATATTGTTTCTCTATCTGATAATTATTTTACGTTTCAGACATTCCTCTGCTACAGTACACCAAACACTCACCCTTACATATCAGACGCGGAGAAAGAGTTCTTAAATCAGAATGTTGACGCACTCATTCACAGTAAAAAGCAGAGCCTAGACCCAACTCCATGGAAGGCGCTGCTACGTTCCATGCCACTGTGGGCTCTTATTATTGCTGCGGTGAGTAGACGTTTTGGATGTATTAACAAACCGCTTTTCCTTGTCAGTCATTCCAGTTGAATTTAATTATCACGAATAATTACCTACTCGATCATGCTAAATATTAATGTACTATCTTCACATTGTATATAATTGTTCTTTCTATTACATTTTCACAGATCGGTCATGACTGGGGCTACTTCACAATGGTCACTGACCTTCCTAAGTACATGACGGACGTGTTAAAGTTCAACATCAAATCCACTGGAACCCTCTCCGCCCTCCCGTATATATCTATGTGGATAGCCTCGTTTTTCTTCGGTCTTCTGTGTGACTTCTGTATCAAGAGGAAATGGCACAGCATAACGACGGCTAGGAAGTTATACACCACTATTGGTAAGAATAATTACAAATCGTATTATAATCAATCATCATCGTAAGCCCAAGAAAGTCCACAGCTGGACATAGACGAAGTTTCCATTTTACTCAGACCACTCCCTGCAATTTTCTGCCCTTGTTGCCGACCCAGCACATAATGCCCGGGACTAAATATAAGAGTGGAGTCGTACCTGTTAAATATAACACTTTAAAAAAAAAAATAGGCTTTCTCCAGTGCTGTTGTTATGACAGTCTGCAGATAGAATTTTAAGTAGTCCTCCTACTATCTATTCCACTCATACTTGAGTGGATTGAGTCGATACTTTGTAATAATAAATTTTATTTTATGTCATAAGAGAATGAAATTATGGTATAAAATTCAGCATGTACTAGACATAAAATAAAGATCTGTTGACGAAAAAATATTAACTTTGTCAGGGAAGATTAACTTGAAGTTGATGAACCGTGGTAACACTTACAACGAAAGACAATGCATTTGCATTTAACTCGTACAGTACAATAGCTAAATGCAGAAAGCAGCAAAACAGTTTCACAATACTTAAGAAGCTTGCAAATATTAACCAAAGTGAAGACAATCAACATAACTCGAGAAGTTTAAACACTATGAACGTTATCTATCAGTTTACAACTAGTGTGCGATTGATATTGTACTGAAATAAAATTGAGACAGGCAGAAGCAAATAAATTGATTATGTCTGGTACAGCAATATTAACTTTTTACCTCAAATATTTAATTTTATTTTAGTCCTCCAATGAAAGGTATTATTAAAGTCTTAATCGTCTCGTAGATTTCCCGTCCGGTAGCAAACCTACAAAATTTCTTCACAAAGTCTATGTTTTATAACTGCTTGTAAAAGTATGAACGATTCATAATAAGATGTCATTGCCAAGGTTACCTGAATATACCTACATACCATACTTAAGTACAACTATACAGGGTTAAATTTAAAATGAACAAAGGCTTTGACGTAATTTATTTATTTTTGTGTTTTGGAGAACCAACAGCTTTGTTACAGATGATTATACATTTGTTTAGCTTAAGAGAGCCAATAAACATTTCATTTATGTACTAAGTATGTACAAACTAAATGGTGTAAACAATAGGTACAAAATAGCGGAGGTTACTACAAAACTCATTCACGTGGCATATATAAATAAGTACATAAACGGTCGTTAATCATCTGCCATAAAGAATTATCTGCTCGGTCGCGATCTTGCAGAGGCAATTCATTGATTTAAAAGAAAACAAAGCTGTAAAGTGTCGACCAAGGAAAGGTAATCAGAGCGTCAAAAATTTTTTTTTCGTTGCTTATTTCTTTCTGAACAAACTATTTCAAGAAGTTAATTAAAAAGGGTTTGCGTATATTAAACCCTGCATAATTTTACCCAGCTGACCTGTCAGTCTGGTTATGTTATTCCCGGGTATCTTTGTATGTATCATACATACAAAGATACCCGGGCCCCTAGGCAGTTGCCTAATCCGCTTTATGGATAATCCGGCCCTATATGTATGTCTGTAAGTGGAAAAAAAATATTAATTACTACGTTACAACCAAATGATGGATTTCATTAGAATAGTCTTTACCCGAAGAGTGCTCGCGCGCTCGCGTGATGTCCAGATAAATAGTAGACTATCTACATTCCTTCATCAAAATCGGTTCAGCAGCTTATAGTCGTGAAGAGGTAAAAAAAAAAACAAACAACTGTGTGATAATAAGTATGGTGTGATGGCGTAATGAAGAAAGGCCTATGCCCACCTGTGGGTTACGATGGGTAGCACGTGACGTTAATCGTTATTTTCTAGCTGCAACTGGCCCTGGTATCTGCATCCTTCTAGCATCTTACTCTGGCTGTGATACTACATTGGCGGTCTTCTGGTTCGTCTTTGCAATGACCCTCATGGGGGCTTACTACAGCGGCATGAAGATCAATCCTTTGGACATCACACCAAACTATGCGGGAACTACGACTGCTCTGGTGAATGGGATTGCAGCGATTTCGGGGATCATATCGCCGTATCTGATCGGCTTTTTGACGCCTGATGTGAGTACATGAATTGTTATACCATTTTTTCACCATGGACAAGAAGAAGTTTATGCTTAACTCTCTAGGGCACACTTAGCGATGACATTTTCTTGTATACTTGTAAATTAATATTGCCAAATTGTACTGTGAGACATGCCTAAATTCAGGAGTTTTGAAAGTTTAGTGCTAACGGGCAGAAGATGTGCTAAACAAAGACCTCCACAATAAGATAACACAAAGACGACGAATAATTTAACGGTCCTGAGCCATCTACATCTAATTTATCGGTTTATGCCATCATCATTATCTGAAAGGAGGATGCTCATAAATTTTCTTGTCTCTAGAGGAAAAGTTTAGGCATTTGCAAGAGTGCTAGAGACGCCCTGCTCAACAACATTTTCTTTCTCTTTCAGTCCACTCTCAAACAATGGCGGGTGGCATTCTGGGTGTGTCTCGGCGTGCTTGTAGTCACAAACGTTATTTACGTCTTGTTCGCGCAAGGAGATCAGGTTTGGTGGGATGACGTACAGAAACACGGGTACCCATCTGACTGGAAACATGGACCTTTACCATCGAAAAATAAAGACTCAGAAGACCCAAAGAAAAAAGAGATTAAGGAAAATAAATGAAATGGCTGACTGGTTAGGATGATAAGAATAAAATATTTATTTATTACCTGTGATCTTTATTTATATTCATATTTATAGGATTTTTTTCTTATTCCATCTCTTGCTGTCCCTGTTCATGTGCTTCTGATTGCCTAGTCGTTCTTGATTAATCAGCTAGGTTAAGTCATAGGCCCTTTTCAGGGCCACCATACCTCAACCTGGTCACTGACCTAATACAGGATGACCTAGAAAGAATCAGTAACAAGACAAGAAGAAGAAGCTAGGTTAAGTTACATGTAGCGCGTTCTCCAAATAGGTGGGTGACCGTTACTAGTATTAACAGCTGCTCCGGGATATCGCTCCCGCCCGCCACGCCCCTTTAGGTCCCAATGAATTCCTTCGGGCAGCCTCTAAATTAAATCAGATTTGGCCACATGCTTCTACTTACAATAGTCCGTATCTATTTTACCCAATCCAATTACTTAGTTTTGACCAAGTGTAGAAAGTCAAGTCATATTTTACTGAGTTATTATTTTACTATAAATACTAAAGAAGGCATACATTTTCCGTGATCTAATTGTAAAAGAATATTTTAATTTGAGTCTTATCCAAAGCCTACTAGGGAACTACGAGTAATTTGCAAACAGACTCATAGGAAAATAGTAGTTAACCACTAGGAACAACTTAGGATAGAAAGGATAATTTCATTATATAACTTAGATACAAGCAAAGACAATTTAGTACCTAGTACGATCGGTACTCCTATCTATGGGATATTTTTGTAAAGAGTTTCCTGGCGACAATCAAGGATTTGACGTGGACCATCTCTTTATAACCTTTATTATCTTTGATACAAGTCAGTATACAGTAAAATCGACACATGCCCACTTTCTCACAAGGGGATCTTATAGATAATCCCTTATCCATCCAGAAAACTGACGCCAATGTAGAGTCGTTCATCTATCCAACCCCGAACCCATAAGGACCCCAGAGCAGCTAAGCGGTTGCCCGGTTGCCGTCGTCGCCGCGAGCGAGTCCCTGCGCCCCGCTGCCGCCTCTCCCCCCGTGGAGAACCCGACACGTGTCACGTTGCCTGCTCCTCAACGTGCCTACGCAGCTGCAGCGGCGAGCCGTCCTGCCGCGCTGCAGAAATCTAGTGGAGGCTTATGCGAACCAGTTCGCAGAATTGCGCCTTCACCCAAGGTGCAAGTAGACAAGGAGGGCTTCATCAAAGTAGAAAGGAAGAAGAAAAAGAAGCCCACCAGTCAGAACAAGTGCGGTACCGCACCGCTAAGCCAGAATCTTCTGCTGCGTTCTGAGGTGCCGACGACGCAGCTCTACGTGTCTCGCGTGCATTATACCGTCAAGTCGGAGGATGTGGCGGAGTACTTAAGCGTGAAGACCAAGATCAGCTTGAGGGTCGAACGGTTGGAGTCCCGCCACAGAGTCAGTTTCAACTCCTTTGTGGTGAGGGTACCGACCGAACATCTTTCGACCTACCTAAAAGAAGATTTCTGGCCGAAGGGTGTTGTGTTCCGTCGCTTCCGCGGGCGGATACCTACTGCCAATGACAATTCGCGTCCCACGTCGCAGTTTCTACGTGGCAATTAATTGTGTTTATTATTATGTATGTTAGTCTTTAAGGTATATATCTATATGGGCCGTAGGATAAGAAAAATTCCATCTGTTTTTTATTCTATTGTTGCCTGAAATAAAGTTATTGTATTGTATTGTATTGTATTGTATTGTATTGTATTGTAAACGTAGTTCCATCTAATAATCCAATGAATTGGATCAGGAACAATTTTGAGAGATATAACGGGAGCGTGTAAAAACTATTTTACACCAATTTGAACCATACATTTTTGTCAACTTACCGAGAAAAATCCTCAAACTTAGGCGAGGTTATACCCTTGAAAAGCCTAGAATATGTGATAAAAGCATTTTCTTTTTTATAACTATTTTTCCGCATCTCGTATTTACATAATCTTTATTGTTCTTGACAAGAAAAGTAGCTGCAGAATTTTACAGTTCAAGGTAAGTTGACCTTAATATCTTTGGTGCATTTAAATGGTAGCTCTATTTATAGGTTCTGGTCTATAATGATTATTTTGGAAACTTTACAAAACATGAATTACTTGAAAACGATAATTAAATAAATACCTACAATAAATAGATAACACCCAACAGCCACATACATAGTCCTGACCTGACTCCCTAAGGGAAACAAAGCTAGGGGATGGGCGGCAGCGTTCCCTCAACTTTCAACGTTCATCAACAACAAGAGCTTTATCTGCGCTCGCCAACCCGCATGCCCAGCGTGGCGAGTATGGGCAAATCCCCCCAAATGATTGTTTGTGATAATCTATGGGGGAGGCTTATGTTCAACAGTGGACGTCCTACGGCTGAAGGACGAAGTGATGAACGATATGTTCGTTTCGGTACATTCAAGTGTATTTTTGAAGTGACCTTCGCCTTAGGCTTCTTCACTTCCCATGAGGTGTGATGGCAATCAAGCGCTAGAATGTGATACGGCAGAATGATTACTTACCTACTTACTATTTTTCCGTATTTGAGCTCGTAATTGGTGGTCTTGACGAGAAAAGTAGCTTTGAAATACACGAGATAAGCAATGTTCATTGACGTTTTATCTTTGCTGTATTTGAACGGAGTCAGTAGGTATTATTACAGAGTTCCGTAAACGAAAGTCAAAATAAAACGAGCATACTTTACAAACATGAGATCTAGTTTTTTTTTTCTTCATCTTCATTATCATCATCATCAGCCTGATAAAGTCAACTGCTGAACATAGTCTAACTCAACTATTTTTTCTTACGATCTCAAATGCCCATTAATTATAATTTCTAATCCGTTTTTTTTTATACATCTGAGTTGGCAAACAAGCATACGGCCCAACTGTCGGTAAGCGGTTACCGTAGCCTATGCGCGCTTGCAATACCAGAGATTGTGTGATAAAAGCTAGTGTACCTATTCACTCTTTTGTGTGTCATTATAATCATTTAAAATTTATAACAAAATATACAGATTTACTATTCTGAGTCAATGATAGTCAATATGTCTAATACAAAAGTGTGTAATGCATTGCTCATTGTGTAATTGCCACGGAACCCAGTTCTCCCATTTTAATTTTAACCTGAAGATCTTGTTATGAGTTAAGTACGTCAATTTATCACAGACTGTTGGATTGCATCTGATTCCGTTATCTGATCTGCTATCACATAAATACTAAAAACGTCAAAATATCGAAAATCGTTCGGAGGCGGTTTAGAAGTTCAGTTATGTCACAACCATGCATCAATAACTGTCGGTGACGTACACGATATTATAACTAATTCAAGTGAAATTGGTGAAGTGATGGCGCTGAAAGGATGGAGGCTGTGCCTTAACAGGGGTGAGTCTTTTAGTTTTAAATCATGTCGGTATTGCATCTCTTGAAGCCTTATAGCAAAAACAATAGAAAAGTACAATATCTATTGTCTTCGCTAATAGCCAAGATTACAAGATTTGTAAAGATCGTTCCATTAAAATAAAGGTGAATCACCGCCATCTTTTAAAAGATCTTCAGCAATAAAAATATAACTCTTATTCATCTGGTTGGTAGAGTTGATCTACTATCTTGTAAGCAAGAAAGGCAAATTGAAAAACAAACTAAACAATGTTAATAGTCGGTCAAGTTCAATGACAAATCTTTGACATATGAAAATCCTAAGTAATAAAGCCTATACAAAGACGTATCCTTAATTATCATCCCACATAATCTATCGAGGTACCTTAACACCAGTTCCTGTGACTTTTTATTGCTAATCACTAGTACCGAAGTTCAATATCTTCATGACTTTTGAACTTGAAAATCCGAATCTATATTTTCCATTATTTGTTTTTTTATCGAACAATATTTGTAAACTACTGCTACTGGAGAATAGTGGCAAAAACTTGCTATACCTAGATTAAAAAATTGCTGACGCCATAATAGTTTCTGAGATAGGTACTCCTAGAGATCAAGAGGAGTCAGACATAGTCAAGGTCGTGGGCCGTAGATGGACATGATTTGCGCAGGATTGCGATGGATGGACGCAAACAAATGGAGGCCTATGCCCAGCAGTGGGTTAAATCGGGCTGTGGGTTATAACATGCGAAAGACTGCTTGAATGTATGTTTGAATGATGATGATGATAATAATGTTCTGATGTGATTACCCTTTCCAGCATTCATAATACCCCAGAGATACATACTTGGTATCTTAGGACTATTTGCTCTGGCGAACTCATTCACCATGCGAGTGTGCCTGAGTATGACGATCACACAGATGGTGTTACACGCAGAGTCTTCAGAGCATATTGTGGGCGAGACCTGCCCTGATAATACAGTACCTAGCAACACAAGTGTGTTGAGCAACTCTTCTGTTGTAGCTGAGGTAAAAATACTAGACATTATACTAGACTGTTAAGATATAGGGATCCAAAAATGGTTGTATAAAAATAATCGGTTATAACTTATCAGTTAGAACATGCTGAACGTGCAATTTTAAAAATTTATCTTAACTGATCCACAACTATCATCGAAGCGCCAACTTTACCGGACAACGCGAGATCTCAAATAGGGGCGAATCACAACTTACTCACCAACCCTTTGTGTACTTTGTGTACTAGGTATCTAATCCCATAACTCTTTAAGGGTAGAGAACGCTACGACTGGGACGAAGCAACGCAAGGGTTCCTCCTCAGTGCATTTTACTACGGATATGTCCTCACCCACCTACCTGGTGGTCTTCTCGCAGAAAAGTTTGGAGGAAAGTGGACTGTTGGGATCGGTCTGCTGGTTACTTCAGTGGCCACAACTCTGACACCTTTGGCGGTAGATATTGGCGGTGCAACGGGATTATTCATTATCAGAGTCATTGAAGGTTTTGGTGAGGTAAGTTTCAGATTATATAAAAATTCTCAAAGACAGTGAATAAACTCGATGTCTTGACTTCAACACCATTCTCATCATCAGCCTGTTGAAGAAGACCATTGCTGGACCTAGGCCTCCCCAAAAATATCCATGACTAACGAGCCTTTCCATCCACAGATTTCCCGTAATTTTAACAATGTCGATGGGGCCTTCCGACATAGCGTTGCACGGTTGTAATCGCTGTTCGAGAACCTTTACTCCCCAACGGATATCGGTCAACTTCAACACAAATACTCAATACAAATATTTCTATTATGTCCCACTGCGGGAATCGAACCCCTCTGTCAATCGGGCCAACCATGAAACGTTTGTTTTGTTACAGATGATAATAAGTAAAGAAGGGTTCGTTCTTACTAACACGTCCTACGACTATACTACATTTTTAGTTTTCATTAAATGTTAGTCGTTAAAAAATAAATCACCTACACAGGAGTGAGTATAATCGCTTGTGTTAATATTTTCAGGGTCCAATAACTCCAGCTTTCGTTCTGCTCATGGCAAGGTGGGTTCCTCCATCAGAGCGATCGAGGTTTGGCGCAATGATCTTCGGTGGAGCGCAAATAGGAAATATTTTTGGTCCTTACATCTCCGGCCTGATCTTACATGATGGTGGAGACTGGGCACATGTTTTCTATTTCTTTGGAGGACTCGGAGTGGTTTGGTTTATTTTCTGGGTAAGTATACCTACCGTATAAAGTACGATCGCCACCTTCTATTTATTGAGTAATACCACAAAACTTTAAAAAAATATTATATGTACTCGATGCTGACTTACTTGTCGTACCACTTTTCTTTTTTTTGGTCATCTTGTAGGTCTTGAGCAGGGTTAAATATTGAACGAAAAAGGCCAATGACCGTTGGTAAAAGTGACAGAGTGGTAAAAGGATTAGTTAATGACGTAATAATAATGATTTATTAATGGTTTATTTTCCAGGTGCTACTTTGTTATAGCACTCCCAACGTCCACCCATTCATATCAGATGAAGAAAAAAATTATCTCAATAAGAACGTGGCGGCGTCAGGTCTGCACCGAAAACTTGATCCTGTACCATTCAAAGCTCTCCTAAGATCACCTCCGTTATGGGTCCTCATTTTTGCAGCTGTAAGTTGATATCATCATCATCATCAGCCTGATGAAGTTCACTGCTGACCATAGGCCTCCACCAAAGAATGCCATGTCGAACAGTCCTTAGCCTTCTCCATCCATCGATTTCCCGCAACCTTCACAATACCATCGGTCCATCGGGTAGGGCGGCCTTCCAACACTGCGTCGTTAGGTTCGTGGTCGCCAATAGAGAACCTTTTTTTCCCTAACGGTTATCGGTTCTGAGATTATGGCCTGCCTACTGCCACTTCAACTTGCGAATTCTGAGATGCTATGTCGATCTCCTGGTTCTTCTACGGATTTCCTTGTTTCGAATTTTATCACGAAGTGAAACTCCGAGCATAGCTCACTTCATAGCCCGTTGCGAGATTTATGTATGCCAATAGTTAACAACCAAGTCTCAGTGCAATATGTGATCACCGGCAACATGCACTGATTGTACTTTTGTTTTAATTTTCTCATACTGTATCTATGTTTATGTAAGCAGCTCGTAACAGAGTTAATAGAGCCACCAAAAAAAGGCTCCTTTACACTATTTTGTTTGAACATATAGAGGTCAAAATTATCGGATAAATCGCCTCATTATCGAATCAATAGCTCACATACCTACTAGCCAGGCGCTAGAAAATATTCAAAAAAGAGAAACAAAATATATTTTATATAATATATAAATATAGTATTATAATAGTAGCGGTGCTCTGAATAAAACAGTATTATAAATTCCAAAATTATAAATTCATATTTATGTGTATTCATATGTTTCTACGGGGTCATCACTATGACGGTTGATGCTGCTTTAACTCTAAAAGTGTAGTGGATTCAAAGCAATTGGTGCAATATTACGCTTATTAAAATACGTTGCAAAACAGCAAACAACAGAGATTTCCTGATTTTATAATTGATTGAGGAAAGTGATTAAATAATTACTTTATAATTATAACTGTTGAGAGCATAAAGAAAATTATAATAAAATAATGATAAATAAATATAATCAAGAATAAATATTCAAATACTTCTTGAAACTAAAATTGTGTATTGCATTCAACTTTACCCGGACATTGCGAGATCTCAGTTCGGGGCGAACCGATACTTAATTTAAATAAAATCTTTGCGTGAATTGATGGATTGATACACTGATTCTTAATGTTTACTTAACCTGGTTTCTGGCTGACTGACCAAGAAAGAACCAGTCGAAAGAACTTTACACCACTTTTCTTCCAGATCGGCCACGACTGGGGATACTTTACAATGATCACAGACCTTCCGAAATACTTTTCCGATGTCCTGAAGTTCAACATTAAAGAGACTGGGCTGATGTCAGCGCTCCCATACATTGCAATGTACATTTGCTCCTTTATTTTTGCGGGACTCTGCGACATGTGTGTGAGGATGAAATGGCACAGTATCACTACTGGTAGAAAGTTGTACACCACGATTTGTAAGTTGCCTTTTAAAATGTAGATTTAAGTAACATTTACATAGGTTAGTGTTTGTTCCACTTGTTAACAATGCTTTAATATATAAATATTTTCAGCTTTTTAGGGTTCCGTTCCTAATTTTGAGTATAGGATCACTTGTTGTCTGTCTGTCTATCCGTGAGAGCCTTCTTTTTTTTTTTCAAGTCATCAAGTCGAAAATTAATATCGAATTCGAATTATATGGTTTCATTCTTGTGAAAAATTAAATTTTTAGCCTAACCCTACAAAAAGATTCAGCACTTGAAAGCGTATTTTCATACAAAAAGTCCCCACTGACTGATCATACAGGTACATAAACCTATAGGATACTAGCCGGTGACCTACAGTCTTGAAATTTGGCGTAATTGGAGGTTTTTTGACTTGCACTTGCTCTGGATACTTTCGTCTTTATTTATTTTAGCAATTGCGCCTTGACTCCAAAATGCTAGTGGTCTATAAATGCCTAATAATACGCTATAATCTCATAGGTATATAAAACAATTTTCCTTGCAATAATCTCTTGCAATACGGAAAAGGAAATCAATTTAGCGTTACAAATCTGGAATAATCTTTTCAGTCCATTTCCTCAAACTGTCTGCGTATTTTGATCGACGACCGACAAACAATACGATCGATTATTTAACTCGATCACGAATAGTTCACGGCTAAGGTTACTTTTTTCCTTACAGCGTCTTCCGTGCCGGCAGTTTTTATTATTCTAGCCTCGTATTCTGGCTGCAACAGGCTCGAAGCTGTGGGTTTGTTCATTGCTTCTATGGCTTTTATGGGAAGCTTCTATAGTAGTGTGAAGATCAATGCTATGGATATAGCTCCGAACTACGCTGGCACTTGTTCTGCTTTCGTCAACGGAATTGCTGCGATTTCTGGGATGGTCACCCCTTATTTGATTGGATTGCTGACGCCAGATGTGAGTATTCGAATGCCAACCTTTTCATCCATCCTTGGGTTCCCTGTCATAAGAGAGCATTTTTGTGCAACCGTGGCTTGTAGAAGGCCAATGCTGGACTTATGCCTCCCCCAAAGAATGCCATGACGAACGGTCTTGAGCCTTTTCCATCTACCAACTTCCCGCAACATTCAAAATATCGTCAGTCCGTCAAGTGAGGGGCCTTCCAACAATGCGTCGCCCAGTTTGTGGTGTAACCCCGCTAGGAAGTAATTTTGGCCCAGCTGTCAAGGAAGATTATGCTGTTAGTGGAACATAGAAATTGCTATATAGTGCCTTACAGGTCTAGAGTAATTTAAATCGTATTTTTTCCAATAATTATCATACGGATTTCCGATGGCTTAATTAACTTGCTAACTTTTACCTGTGTATCAGTATTTGCGAGAGAAAAAAAATACGGAACACAATGAACGGGGCTTGACGGAAAATTTCCAAATTTCCTACCTACTCGTAACCTGACTTCACGAGTCATGTGACATGCTTTGAATAAAACGAATCATCTGTTTATATCTGCTATTTATATCTGTTAAATTAGGTAGTCATTATTTTGCAATGGCTGTTGTTTTGTCTCGTGCAAATGAATCTTGTAAATCTTTAGGTATGTCATTCATCACACTAATCCTATCCTACTACTAAAACTACTGAATGGATTTTAATGAAACTTCACAATAATATAGCATAAACATCAGAATAACACATAGGCTACAATTTATAAAGATATTGTGTGAATTGTCCAAAATATACCGATAAGTGTCAAGTAAGTATATATACTAATCCTGCGCAGACGAAGTCGCGGGCAACAGCTAGTATTATATACGCGAAAGTAACCGTCTCTCTGTCTGCCTGTTTGTAAAGTTTTAACGGCTAAGCAGCTGAACCGATCTTGATGAAATTTGGTATTTGGAGATAGTCTAAACCCTCAGACTATCTTTTTTAATCTGGGAACCACACGACGGGCAAAACGCGGGCAACTGCTACTTAAAATATAATTCCTTGTTGGGTATTTATAAATTTATTTAAGCGCAAGTAATTTTGTATCTCTGTCTGTTTGTTACTCTTTCATGACTAAACGACTGAACCAATCTTGATGAAATTTATCAATAGACATAATCTTTTATTTCATTTCATTTATTTATTCAATAACAATTTTTACAATCGTGTCTGAAGTTCCTTAAAAATTATAACATAAATAAAATGAAGATAAACTCATGTTGAAGGACATAAACCATTTTTTGTCCGGGAACCGCTCGAGCTGAGACGCGGGTGGCAACTTGTAAATAATCCCTTGATAAAATTAGTTATTTTACTATATAAGTATTTTTTTTATTTTCTTTCAGCAAACCATTGAGCAGTGGCGTATAGCATTTTGGCTCGTATTTGCGGTACTAGTAGGGACGAATATCGTCTACCTAATTTGGGGCTCGGGTGAGCAGCAATGGTGGGATGACGTTGACAAGTTCGGCTACCCTCCTGAATGGAAACACGGACCGTTGAAAAGAAGACAAGAAGTCACACAGAAAAAGATTGTCCATCCTGTCCACGATCATTCCCCTGTCTCGAATGATTAGTCAATTAAATGTTAATTATTTATTTTATGTTAAATTAATTAAATCAATGAATCTACATTTTTTTTATTTTAGTTATACAACTTATGGTAACTACTACAATACCTTTTACACCTATGATGTTTGATAGTTAGTTCGTTCGTTCGTCTTTTTTATCAGTGAAAAAGGGTCGATGATAGTATTTTGCAATCTTTCGCGATCAGTAATACATACCTTATTTTGATTACAATAAGGTTAATGATGTCCTATTGCCTTTAATATATTGCGAGCGTGTCAGCGCTTTTTTACAAGAATTTTAACCATGAAAAGACCAAAATTATGAACCCAACTCGTTAAATTTTAGTCTGCCAGGCAATGCCTAAAACTAAACCCTCTAGGACTAAACCTCTTGATTATAATAAGTCACTAACTTTATCAGTAACCAAAAGAATAAGGCGGACATATTTTTATCGAACCGTTAGAGTAAGTAAGTGAGCATGAATAAGGGGAATAGTCATTCAGCAAATGTAAGCCTATCTGCAATACGCCTAGTTTGCTTCAAAATTATTTTAGGCGCATTATTAATCATACTACTGAAAATGAAATACTGTAAATACATACTAATTCCAAGTGATTTCTTACATTCAATATATAAAAAGTTAATAAGCGGTGATTAGGTATGTCTGAAAAGAAGAATGTGAAACGCAGGTTTTTTAAGTAGCATCAAACAAGATATTATTCTTGATTATGTGCAAAAATTTGATACCTACATAAACTAAATATAATATGCTTATATCATTGAATAATTATATTAAAAAGTAAGGTTATAATCTGACTATGCTTATTATTGTAAATGCTATGGCAGATTCTTTGCTTCTTTCATTAGTTAATGGCATTAAAAGTTATGAATTTAGCCTTACGAAAACACAAGAGCAATACATATTTTTCATTACAAACATTTTTTGAGCAACGCGTGTTGGATGGTCCAGCCTGTTTACCCATCGACTTTGTGAAGGTTGCGGGAAGTCGGTGGATAGAAAAGGATCAAGACCGTTCGTCGTGGAACTCTTTGGGTAGGGGAGCCTATGTCCAGCAGTGGACTTCTACATGCTGATGATGATGACTCTGTTTTCGATTGTTTTGTATATGTTGGCAAAGCCCAGGCCTATCAAGCCTGGGCTATGTCCAACTGAACTGGTAAATGGCTCCAACTGTCAAAATATCATTGCGAAATTTCATTATGTTGGTATTACAATTGGAATTTAACACAATGGGAATCTGATAGATGAAGGGCGATTCGATCGATCACCAGTTCAATACAGCCGCTATTCAGACACACGCGAATGCTATTGCTGTTGGTAGTGTAATTCGGCAAGTCTTCAGCCGTGTATTTCTATAACTAAATTCACCACCTATCTCAGAACAAATTTCCACTTTAGGTACTCTAAATTTTATAAAATCATCGGCCCGAAGAAGGCCACTGCTGAATATAGGGTCTCCCCCATAGAATATCGACGAACGGTCATGCCTTTTCCATCCACCGAATTCCCGCAACCTTCACAATATCGTCAGTCCATCGGGTGGGCCTTCCAACACTGCTTCGCCAGATTCTTAGTTGGCATTCGAGAACCTTTATTCCACACCAAATTTTGTTAATCTAACGCGACAGGCTGCACACCGCATTCATCACAAAAGTCAAAAAAGACAAAATTGATATTTGTCAACAAACATCAACTTGCTAATTCTCACTAAATTGAATAAAATAAAATAAAATAAATGGTTGGCGAGCGCAGTTAGAGCTATCGTTGTTAAAATGATGCTGATGCCCATCCCCTAGCTTTATACCCTTAGTCACATCTTATGACATCCGCGGATATGGAGATATGGAGGGGCCTATTCTTCAGCCGGGGCCACCACGGCACGGCCGCATGCCCAGCGTGGTGAGTATGGGCAAATCCCCCACATGATAAGGAATTTGCTCTGTCTGTGGGGGAGGCCATTTTCAGCAGTGGACGTCGTACGGCTGAAATAATGATGATGATGATGATGAAATAAATGGTTAACCACAAAGCCCGTGTACAATATTTTTGAATAACTGTACAAACAGTGCACTAAAATCATAATACAATAGACACTTTGAATAAATTAATCATTACAAGTAACGTCACAAAAAGCCAACAATTCGATCGGAAGCAAATAGACCGCAACTTCTGGCGTAGCAGAATAATTATACATTAACCTTTTAGACTATTCAATACCATGATGGTATTGAATACCTATTCGAAGTTCATTGTCCTACTTTTAGGAACGCACACAATAATATTATAACAAAAAGAACGATGTTTTTGCCAATACTGTACAGACTGTACCCAAGACAATGATGTAGCCAAAGCTTTTGAAGCATTTTTCACTGACATTCCAGTTTCTACTACAAAATCTTTAAACTATTCTCACATAATCGCAGAATCATTGTTAAAAGATAATATACCTGAATGTTACATACAGTTCAACTTCGATTATGTGAATAATAACGACATCATCAAAGCGTTTAAATTAATTAAAGTAAAAAAGACCACTGACCTCTGGGGCGTTTCTGTTAGCGTCGTAAAACCATTGATCAACATCATTGCACCCGAACTAGCTCTAATATTTAACCAATGCAACTGTGGTGTGTTCCCTGATTTAATGAAACAGCAAAATAATACCACTTTTCAAGTCAGTTAGTCACGCTGACCCAAGTAACTTTCGACCAATATCAGTACTACTACATTTTTTAAAAACTCATTCTCATTCCGATACAAAGACATTTTAATTAAGAATAACTTACTTGACAACAAACAATTCGGATTTACAAGAGGCCGCTCAACCACTGATGATAGTGTTGAGCTGTTATGCCATATTTTCGATACCTGGGAAGCGTCTCGTGATGCTTTAGGTATTTATTGTGATTTGTCCAAGGCATTTGATTGTGTACACCATGAAACACTTATCAGGAAACTCTACCACTATGGTATTAGGGGTCTCACTTCTAATATAAGTGACAGAATACAGAGAGTTGAGTTGAGTTGTAAATGGAAAGCGTTCTCCGGGGTCAGTAGTGACAATGGACGTACCACAAGGAACAATACTAGGGCTTTTACTGTTTTTAATGTACATTAATGATTTACCCCGACTTGTTAGGAATGATCACGAGATTGTACTGTTTGCTGATGACACTTTTATTAAATTGAAGCGTCGACAGAATAACTTTGACGATGTAAACAATGCAATCTCAAAAGTTGTAAAATGGTTGAATGTAAACAACTTAATATTAAACGAAAAGAAAACTAAATGCATTCGGTTTATACTACCGCATGTTACACAAGTAACTGCTAATATAAAAATAAAAGATGAACAGATGGACCTTGTGCACACCACTACGTGCATAACCTTAGATAATAAGCTGCAATGGGGCCCGCACATAGATAAATTATCGAAGATACTTTGTTCTGCAGCATACGCAGTCAAAAAGATACGTCTCTTTACAGACGTAAATACAGCTAGACTAGTCTACTTTAGCTACTTTCATAGCATTATGTCTTATGTAATTTTGTTGTGAGGGAGTGCTGCAGACCTAAACACCTTATTTGTGCTGCAGAAGAGGGCTGTTCGAGCAATTTATAACATGGGTCCCAGAGAAACACTTGACTGAGAACTAATGACTGTACCTTGCCAGTATACAGATTAAGTTTTTTTTCAGTGCCACTTAGGCGAAATCCAAAACCGTGAGAGTAATCTAAAAGTGATGTTAGGACTTACGGGATCGATTTTGAAAAAAATAGATCTGCATTTAAAAAAGTTTTTTTTTTAGTTTTTAACAACAAAAAAATTTGTCGATTTTTTATGCATTTCTGTATTCTATGTTTGGTAATAAATAAATAAATGTATGATAACAATTGTATAAACTTGTTGGAACACCTTCAAAACATCAAATTTATAAATTAAACAATATTTATTTAACGAAGGTTTATTATTTCGGTCGGACTATGTGCAAACAAAGCAATTAATTAGTAAAAAATAACCTTCGGTAAATAAATATTGTTGAATTTATAAACTTATAATTTTGAAGTTGGTCCAACAACTTTAGACACATAGTTATCATACATTTATTAATGTATTAACAAACAAAGAACCAATGCAAAAAAAAATCCAAAAGCCTACTTTTTCTGAAAAACTGTAAATAATTTTCAACTTTTTTAAATGCTGATCTTATTTTTTTCAAAATCGAGCCCGTAACTCCTAACATCACTTTTCGATTACTCTCACGGTTACCGATTTCGCCTAAGTGGCCCTAAAAAAAACTCACCCTGTATATATGAAAATTTGATGTATGTTCGTAAAAATATAAATCTATTCAAAAAAAATAGTCATGGTGTGAATACAAGAAACAAAGATAAACTCGCTGTTCCCACAATTAGGCTCGCTAGGGTTAGTAAATCCTATAAAGGACAATGTGTATCTACGCTTCTATAACAAGGTCCCAAGTGATGTGCTTAAGTTATCAATTAGCAAATTTAAAAACTTAATTAAACGAAAACTCTGTAATAAATCTTATTACAAAATATCCGACTATTTAGATGATAAAAAAGCTTGGGATTGAATATGCTCCAACTCGATTATTAATAAAGATGTAAAATTTACTCAAAATAAAATATCGTACGAATTAAACTAGATTTAGATCTAAAATTTGTTAAAGCTCTCGCTTTGTAAAATTTGACATTATTTCTTTCACATTTGTATAAGCGCTTATTTATTATGGATTAAATTATTTTTCTTTAAAAAAAATGATAGACCTCAAGCCGTTTTCGTTGCTTCTTCTAGGCTTGGTCGCAAGGAACAGGCATAGCTTCACCTAGTTTTTAAGACATTTCAAAGTGATCCTATTGTTATTTTGAAATAAAAACCTTTGACTTCGAGTCTTTACTCTAAAGGCTCACCTCAATATTGAGAAACTGCAATGAAAAAATTGTGCATTTGAAATTAATTTTTAGGGTTCCGTACCGCATTTGGAAAAAACGGAACCCTTATTAGTATCACTTTGTTGTGGGTCTGTCTGTCTGTCTATAAAGGCCCTTTTTATCAGGAACTGCTAATAGAACTTGAAATTAATAACTATATAGAAAGGTTTATGAGCATAATTTCTAACTCAATCTATTACAAAGATATGACAATGAATGTCTAATATAATATAATATGGAAATGGCCAAAAATTTTAAAGAACTTTACATCAAGTAAAATCACAATGTCGAAATTAGGAACACTAGCCTTTGTGAAAAAATTAAGAAAAATTCCTCGAAAATGTGTTCCTCAAAAAATCTTTGAAAAAATGAAAATTATTACTACATTTTTACCCTTAAAATTTTAATTATCCTCACAAACTTTCGCATTTATAATATTTTTAGGATTATTTAGGCCTGTCACATTTAGGACAGGATAACACTTAAATTTAAGTGACTCTACACTTAAAAATAAAAAAAAATATGACCGAGACCAACGTAAAATTGCATTACATAAGCACTAAAAATAAAAAAAACAATATTTTACAGAACAAATTGCATAAACCTGAGATATAAATTAAAGTATTGAGCACATGAGATCTGCTCAGAATAAGTTAAGTACAATAAAATAATTCGTGAAGGTTCGTGAATTCCCTGCAAGCATTATTATAAACCTGTATTTTTTACCTTTTACGGCGGTTTTACAACGACTTCAATGACGGTCAAGATCTAGAGATCGTTGCGCGCGAGCGCCTCACTAGTCGAGCCTTCGACGTTCACCAGTCACTTGTGTGTTACCTTGCAAACTGAGTGTCATAAAAAACGTGAATGGAATACAGAAAAAATAATAGAGCAGTTAGAAGATATACAATAATCGGAATCAAAACCGTAAGTTTATATTTTTATTATTTTTTATTACATTATTTTTTTACGTATCGCAACGTGGAACTAGGTAATTATGTTCATTATTAAAATGGCTGCGAGCATTTGCTGCATGCCTTAAATTTCTCACTGCAATTGCATGAATTTAAAAACAAAACAAATAATGAGTCGTACGCGCGCGAAGAAAATGTGGGTCAATTTCATGTGTGTTTATTTTTGTTTTGAAATGTTATAGGGCGTCTAGTCTAGCCGATTTTAGCCGTATCATTCAATATTACCACTACCGCATACCGTGGTAAATTATACAGCTAACACAATGCTAAGAAATTTATTCAGGTATTTGATTTGTTACGTATCTTGAGTTCATGAGAACTATAAATTGTTTTGAGTTCTGTTTGTAATTCTACTTACATAATTAAATCTTAATGCTTACACAGTTACGAAAAGCAATCGAAGCTGCAGATACTTTCAATGAGTTTAGTGCGTGAAAGGTTGATGTTGCAATGTTTTGAACTCTTAATCAATATTTGATCGAGCGAGCGAAGATGAAACAACGGACGAATTGGCGTTGTATGTTTCTTGTATTTATATTTGTGAGAGCATAACTTTTGAACTGATATTCCTATCTGAAATTTAGTAGGTCGACAGGTTGTACTATCAAGATTTGATAGTACAACCAGTCGCACATAAGCCAAGGGGCATATTTATCACATAGACCCCTTCGCCTATGTGTTAAATAGGCCAAAAGCTGTTTATGTTAAAGAGGTCCAATAGGGGGGTATAAAATGGGGTGTAATGATGGAACTTTGTTCATAATTTCCAAAGTGATTTTTGTACCTATGCTTTTTGGGATACAAAAATATTTGAGAACCAATAAAACGTAAGCTCTCATTTGGTAATGTTTCAATGATTTATTAGATCAGGTTATAATGGATATTAGTAAGAACATGCTAAAGATGCAATTTTGACGATCATCGGAGCACCTACTTGTACCAGACATCGCGAGAGAGTCCGGGCGAACCACTAGTTAGTAGCAAATTAAACAAGCAAGTTATTTCCAGGATTTGTATTCTTCATATACCTACCCTCTAAAATGACAATCAAGATGACATCTGATTTCAACTTTGAATTAAATTATAGGTAGACATAATAATACAGAAATATCTTCAGAAGCATTTAACAATTAGGTACTAGGATGGTTTAATTAAAGCTGGGGCCGGCTTAGAACCAATTACTGAGACATGGATAGAACTGCAAGTTCTTGAGTTTAAATAGAACCCGGTTTGGTTCGGATTAATAAAACAAAAATGGAATTTAGCGTAAAGTAGCAAAAGTTTCCTTGATCAAAAATGCAAGGACATTCATTGCACTGCATTCTAATTACGTTGTTGATATTTGTGTGTAAACTGTACTGGTTGATGACATGAGACGGGTCATCAAGAGCTAACTTGATCGTTGCATCTAAATTAAAACTTTTAAAATTTCTTAATGCATTTAGAGATTTTCAAAAGCATTGCGGCTGAATTAATACTTTAAAAAATTTCTAACTGCATTTACTGATTTTCGAAAAATATTTCAAAATATTATATCATCATGTTACCGTTTATTATGTACTAGGTTAAACCATTACAAAAAAAACATATCTACATTTTTGTTTCCAATACAGTTTTATCAACTTTTTACACAGTAAGATATTTTTATGAACAAAAAAAACATCAGCCTTCAGCCTCTATGAATCTCAACAATAAACTTCTTTATCTTAATACTGCTCATATAGTACATAGAAATTCAGGGATTATATCAAATAAAATGTTTATAGTTGTTTATTTAATTCAAGGTACGTTTAATTAGTATAGCTTGACCAACAATTCTGAAGTTTATGTAAGCAGAAATACGGTTTTGATCTGAAGATTAACTAAAGGTGTATTTAGTCAAAGTATTTTGTACAAATAAACCTAAAGACATGTACTTACTGTGAAACAATGTTAGGTATACACAAATTCTGAAACACGAGGCAGATGTTTATAGGAACCATCCACATCAGTCTTCAACTGTTTCAGAAACATATTATTACAGAAACAGGTAGATTTTTATTAATTGTTTCTCAGTGAATACATGGCTCAAAATAATAAGCCAATAATTACAGCATGCGAGCTTTTTGAGATCATTAATACATAGTTAGGAACCATAGTTCCAACTTTTGATTATTGACCTCTATGAATCTTTTTTTTTTGTTTTTTACGTAACATCATTCAGACTGATGGGCATCTAAAATATGATAAACGTATGATTTTTATAACTGTCCAGTACAACTTCTTCATCATTTTATACTTCGGTTTGTTACTTGCACAATTTGGTGATACGTCATTCAACTGCATTATATAAAAATAATAGCAACAGTCTTTAGAATCTATAGATATCCGGTTTGTCAGAACTTGAGAATAGCTTTTGGGTATCCCTGTTACTACGGTAGAAAACCAGTTATAAAATAAACTCTTCTGCTCTAGTCTCGCCGGTTTTTTCTTGTCAGAATTATTTTATGGGTGACGATGTTTTGAAATCTTGGCTAATTTTAATTGTTAGCAAAATATCGAGAGGTTCTCCTCTTCAGCTTGTATGGCAGACGTTTTATTGTATACGATGGTACCATGTTATGTTGACCTTAGGATCGAAATTTTCATAACTAACTTGCACCCACGGCTTCATCCGCGTGGTACCTACATCAAACATTAAATATATTTTATTCTAGGTAAATCATCATCATCATCATTTCAGCCGTACGACGTCCACTGCTGAACATGGCCTCCCCACAGACAGAGCGAATTCCTTATCATGTGGGGGGATTTGGCCATACTCACCACGCTGGGCATGCGGGTTGGCGAGCACAGTTAGAGCTATCGTGGTAAAAATGAGGGACGTTGCTGCCCATCCCCTAGATTTCTTTCTTTAGTCGCCTCTTACGACATACGATAGGTAGATATAGAGGGGCCTATTCTTCAGCCACTACGGCAAGGTCTAGGTAAATATATATAAATATATATATACATATATCTATCATGTACCTATAGTACAGGCTATGCCTAGTTTGGGATCAGTTGACCGTGTGTAATATGTCCGGAATATTTATTTATTTATTCTATTTATTTAATAAATAGAATATTTCAAGTTCTCTGAAATCAGTCCAGCTGTTCTTGAGTTATAAGTGGTGTTACTAACCCGACTTTGCTCTATATGTACGGATCTATACTTAATTTAATCATACGAGTACAATGCAGTTAACATAGATAAACGCAGGCGCGTATATCATTGCTCATCTCATTTATAAACGCTTTGGCAGGTTTTTATCTCATTTTGACAAAGGCCTGTGTTCACCAAAACCTTAACCGCTAGCAACCGAAACTATTTTTAAGACGACAGTTGATGATAAGGAAATATATCATACTTAATTGGCTAAGCTAAACAGCCGTTTCAGAAAATTGGTCGGTTATTGGATTCGCTTACGATGACAGTTTAGAAAAGACACAATCTCACACAATCTGAAGCTTAGATTCGTATTTCACGCCATATTATTTTTAAACACCAATCTCAAGAGCACTTTATCAGCATCTTCTTGCCCTTATCCTACATTATGTGGGGTCAGTCACATGTATTCTTCTTCCATTTCCCTCTGTTACCTAGCCGGCATCTCAGTACTCAATCCTTTCTTACTCATATCAACTTAAACATAGTTCATCCATCTTTTCTTTGACTCATGGCATGCTCATTCCACGCTTACCTATTACTGCTCAATTTTTCCGGCACTGGTGCCAATTTAAAATTTGCTCTTATATACTCATTCCTTATTTTATCCATTCTCGTCACTCCACTCATCCATCTTAACATTTGCATCTCCGCCGCGTTCTATCTTCTTTCATCCTTCCTTCATTTTTCCTTTGGTAGCCCAACACTCAGATCCATAAAATACGACATGTCTTACGATCGTTTTGTAAATATTCCCATTTAGTTTATGGGGCATTTGCGGATCACACGTCAAGCGCACTTTACACCTTGAATATCAAAATTATGAAAAATATTATTTACTAATTTTCTGATCAATAATTACAAACATCTATCAACATAGTTAATAATAATTTGAAATTAAAAATTAGCATAATTATTATTCAGCCATTAGTGTGTTTTAGTACGGTCCAACACGTCTAATAATCATGCTTTGGGTCAAGTTGAACCAGTCAGTTGTGCAAATTCGAGGCACCACGTGGTTTGTAGCAAGTTTTCATCTTTCGACTATTTAATGCAATGTTCGAAAGGAGCCTCTTAGAGGCGCAATTTAGAGGCGCACTTTAATCCTTTCACTCCACTGATTCATTCACCGACGGACGGTCAGAGGCCCCTTCAGAGCCACAATACCTCATCATTTCAATAAAATGAAATCGAAATGAAGTTTAAAAAAAATATCAAAATTGACGAAAAAGTGGGGTGGAAAAGAAGGAAATGCTACAGTCTGTACTACTGTATATTATTTACCGATTATATAATGTATTTTGAGTCGAAAACCCATTGACTTTCTGAACTTGCAAGTTTTTTGTTAGATGACCCACAGCCATGCATAATCAATTAATCACGCTGCGTGTATCTAGACTGCGCAAATAGATTAAGGAAATTAATCAACTCTATTTCTAGTGCAGTAAGAGTCACACGCATACAGAAAGAGAAAGACGTACCTGAGCGTCATCCTTAAACCAACAAATGCGAGGGAACAGCTGCCATCTGTGTAAATATCTCTTTCTTTTTTTTGTTTGAAATTCATCATTATCATCATCATTTCAGCCGTACAATGTCCACTGCTGAATATAGGCAGATCCAGATCCTCCCCCACAGATTTCCAGGAGAATATTATGTGGGAGAAATTGTTGCCACGTGAAGAATCCAAATAAATATCCTAAATACCTTATGACAAGAACCGCTGGTCAGACTCTAGTACATTTGAAAACCAAGAGCACAGATAACATAATACTATACTAGAGTATTGACAGCAAATAATAAAGTGCCAAGAAATTAACTGCACATAGCCCAATACAAGGTAATTCATAAAATGTATGCTTGGCAGTAAAGTGTGTTCTACAACTTTTGGAAATTCACAATTTTTTATTAAAAACTCTATATAGAAATCAGCTGCGGGGGTCAAACACGTTCAAACTAAATTATTTAGCTGTTTAAGATAGTTATCTTGATATTGAACTTCTCGTATGTTCAATAATTACCTACTTGTAAAGATGATAAAAACAACAAAAAATGGTTATTCGTAGGTATTATAAAAAAATTTAAAAAAAATATTCCGCTATTATTCTTTCTTTATGTTGATAGAATAAGCCCCTTTCGGGATGGTATTATGAGTACCTTGTATAATTTTGAAAAATAAATTTACTCAAAATACAGGTTGCCCTTCAAGATACAACATCTCTCCAAGAGCTGTTTTCTCATTCATAACAATTACGAGCATTATCCTTATACCACCTTATTTGTATTCAAAGGCCAAGACAGGAAGCTTCTTAAAATATCTCATGCGATTTGTGACCTTGGGCCTCCATGACGTCTTATTGCCATTCAAATGCGAGCAAGTGAGCGCTATTTTGTCACGAATTTGAACCTTTTATAACTTTGCGATACGGCTTTTTTTCTAACTTTGTTGATGATACGGGGCAATATGACCCGTTTCTATTCCATCATAAATTTGACGATGGAATTATGAGATAGTGGTCGTAGCATGACGTCTTAATGCTATTCAAGTGCGAGCGAGTCTGCGTTATTTTTCACGAATTTGAACCCTAAATATTTGATGCTATCAGCTTAAGTCACGGCCTTAACAAAATCACAAAGAATTTTCCTTATATTCCTTAAGGAAAACAAAAGTGGTTTTAAAGATTAGTACTTAAATAGTTGAAAAGAAGAGATATGAATAATTTGAACAACATCAAGGAAATGCATTAACATTACTGTTTGGGGCTTCGTTACATTATCCTCAATTTGTTTTTTTGGATGTACGCTAATAATTTATACTTAATTTATTTGCACGATTAGACAAAAGGTTAACCCATAGGTTTACAGTTTAACTGGCAACACGCATGTAACAACAGATACTCAATCATCATAAATTGCAACAAACGCCTTTCCCTCGCAAGAAAATTTAAAATACTAGAATTCTTGTTTATTATTTATGAAATAAAAAATTTATTCACCTAAACTAATGAGTGTACAATACATATAATACTTCCTAAGCAACATTTTATTCCATAATACATATAGCGATGTGATTTTGCCATGGGCATTTATCTCAAACTCTGTAAAAAACGCAAATCTGCTTGTGACTTGTGTCCTCGAAGTTAGAACTTTCCATTCTCGCTTTAACATTCACATAATGCTCTCTGCGTGTTGATTAAAATTGGTGTTACAACCATGAAGGCACAAACGAAGGCAGCATTCTAATTGAGAATTAATTGGCCAAAGGAATAATTAGGAATAAGTAATTAGGTAGATACACAAACAGCTAAAGTTCTAACTATGCTTTTATGGCCAGTGGTCTATCTTTGGTGCAGATTATTTTTTATTTAAATAATGTACCAACAATGTAACTTTTTAATTGGTCTGACATTTTAATTTGTCAATTTTTCATGACTTACAAAGTTATGTGACAATTTTTATTTTTGTGGATAATACATTTTTTGTGTATTTTAAAATACAAATATTACAATGACACAAATATACACATATACTTTAACCCGTGCTTTGCTAGGGTTTTTTTTAAACAACTAAGGTAACAACTAAGTTAGTGGGTGGTTATAAATAAAAGGCTACGTTTTTACAGTATTTAGGACACACTAGAGAAGCACACAGTTCTATTTAAACTGGTATTGCTTACTACGCCTTTGAGGAAACTAAGAATGTTTGTCGTAGACGAAGTGCATGTGCAAAAGTGAAGCTTCACTTAAATATTAATATTAAGATAGTTTAATAATATAATAGTTTGTAAGATTTTATTTATCTGAGTGTCTCTCTGTTTGACTTCAACAGGCTGTTGAACCGATATCGTTCCAATTTAGCAAGCGACCTCGACATTATCAGCGTTGATAATGACCTTGCTTTTATTTAAGTAGGTTATGCTAGTTATTAATAAAATTGGTATATTGCTGCATTTGAAGTCTTTAACATGAAAATAATTACGTTTTATATACTAAAAAACTTGAGCGCTGACTTGAGACTGCATTTCTTGCAAAACAAGAGAGTAACCTTAAATCAAAATCAATATTCCGACAAGTTGAAATATCAAGTGATGATTTAGTCAGTCAGGACAAACCTGGTTATTGAATAAAACCTTCTAACAAGTGAATTCTGTGTTAGAAATTTTTGTTTGTATACTGTTGTATAACCTGTGTGAATGTTTTTTTTACGAGTAAGTAAGATTTATTATTATTATTATTTCATATGTATGTAGCCAAACTTTTTGTAAACAATAATGTACTTTTTGACTTGTCTAAGTACATGTAACATGTCTAAGGATTATTATTTATTTTATTAGAATATACACTTATACATACTATATACATACTATAAAATATAAGATTAAATAATTACAAAATAAAATAGAAACTAAATAATCAAATAATTTTGGTCATGCGGCAAGGTGCCAAGAGCACTGGCTGCATTCCCGCGTTGAATTGCCAAAGAAATTCTTTGTGCAAGGAATGAGCCAGCTCTCTTATCACCGGCGGCGTCGACCAAAGTAATAAATGAATTGCATTTAATTGAATCATCAAGGAACTCATCCTTGATGTTTTCCTTCACTGTTTGAGTACTTAAACTACGAATAGATATCATAATATTTTGATGTATGTATGTCAGTTTGGCCGTGGTGGCCTCGGCTGAAGAATAGGCCCCTCCATATCTACCTATCCGCGGATGTCGTAAGAGGCGACTAAGGGAAAAAAGCAAAGGGATGGGCAGCAGCGTCCCTCATTTTAACAACGATAGCTCTAACTGCGCTCGCCAACCCGCATGCCCAGCGTGGTGAGTATGGGCAAATCCCCCCACATGATAAGAAATTTGCTCTGTCTATGGCCATGTTCAGCTGTGGACGTCGAACGGCTGAAATGATGATGATGATGTATGACAATAAATAAACAAATCTTTAGACTGTACACATAAAATGAGCTAGCTTCTGAATGAACAAAAAGTTCACCGTTTTTTGTTGCTTAACTATATCATTTCAGTATTTTTTGTGTTTCAATGTTATTATAGGTACTTGGTCAAAAAACATATGCGATTTCTTTAATTTTCATGATTTTTGACACTGGGTTATAAAATCACTGAAAATCTGGCGTGAAACCATCAGTGTTCATTGAACCATCTTCGACGTTCTCAAATAATCAATTTCAATATCAAGTTCTAACCTAGTCACCGACACCTCTACCGGAGACAATTTTTACGCAATACTTGGCCAAAATTAGCATGACTGGTTTTTTTTGAGCGTTGTTCCCAAAAGAGCTCTTTTGCAACAAGAAATGTGTGCAATTACTGACGGTCATCTTAAAGCAATGGTATACTGTACATAAATGGTATGCTTACGATACCGAATGACGGCTCCTTGGCAAAACTTGGTCATCCTAATAAAGTATTGAAAAAATTGCGACTTTACACATCTCGCCCCAATAGCCCAACAGGAGCATCGTCGGACTCTTGACTCGTTAGGCTTACTATACATTAAATGAAATACCATATTGTTTTCAAAACAATGAGAAAAATAATATTCCAGGCCTTTTGTTTTCTGGTTTCAATTTTACGTCATTTCAATATAATTTTGGTCAGAATTTTAGAACCTACCTACTTATCTCAGATTTTGTGTTAAATCAAAATCTAATTTTAGAAGGAGTTCATTGTGAATATTTATTTACTTAGTAGGTGGGTATTTCAAGTTGATTTGGTAGATATTGTGCGCAAATCAAATACAATTTCTTGCATAGAAATTATTACAAACAATTTGTTCTTTTACCACGCAAACCTCTTAATTCTTAACGAGGTCTTATCACCTTATCTGTAGTCAACATAGTTAATGAAGACCTATTTGATACGATAGGTAACGCGTTTATCTTCATAAATAGAGCGCACTATGAACGCGTCTGACTCCTCTTATACAAGGTGATTCATAGTTAGGAGTATACTAAGGAGCCTTACTGGCGCACTTTAATCCTTTCACTACACTGATTCTTTCACCGACGGTCATAGGTCCTTTTCAGGGCCACCATAACTCAACCTGGTCATTGACCTAATACATGATGACCAAGAAAGAATCAGTGACACGACAATCTAAAAAGGTCTTATTAAATCCCGAAAAGGTCTTATTCTATCAACTATAACTTTATTAATATTCTTTAATGTATTAACTTTATTGTGTAGCAAAAGCTCTTTTCGGGATATAATACTTACATATATCACCTTGTATACCTAGATAATAAATAATCTTTCTTGCAATGTTCAAAAGGTACTTTTTGATTTCCAGGTAATAAAGTAATTTAAAACCGTCCTTGCAATGATACCGAGATGGAGGAAAACAGTATCCAAACGTAAGTATACATGATTCAAAAAAGGCTCATTTTTTGCACTGTACCTAGGTACCAAATTTATCCTCTTGGCGTCATCATAACGATAAGGGCACAATTTTTCTCTGAAGTAGTGGATAGTGCATTATAAATATTTTTTTATTAATAAAGACACACATAGATTTTCAAGGCGACGAACAGTGTGCAGGCCATTTATTTAGGGGGATTTGCCCATGAGAGTATGTGCAATACGCTGGGCATGCGGGTTGAAGGCGCAGATAATTCTATTGCTGATAGGGAACGCTGCTGCCCCAGCTTTTTTTTACCCTTAGTCGCCTATTACGACATCCACATAATGAAGGGGGCTGTTCTTCAGCCGACCCCGGCGAATGAAGCATCGGGAAATATTTAATTTGCTTTAATTTTGACTCCTTAAGAATCTAAATTTAAAAATACTCGCATAAAAAATCGCAGACTGTGGTTAATTGGCTTACCTCATTTTAACACAACGGAATAATTAATTTGACACGATGGAAGCACACGAAATTTTCACAAATACCTACCATATACAAAATAATACAAGTAATATACCGTAGGTAATTATATTATCATCGGTTCCTACATAGGTACCAACTTAAACATTATTTTTTATTCTAAATACGAGTAATTTGCATAAATATAATACAAAATTATTAATGTAAAGCTTCATTAAAATCAACTACTTTTCAAATTATATTTAGAAAACGTTATGATATGATATAAATATTTGAGTTAGTGGCGATTCGCTATCGGACCCTTTTTTCTGCTACTTTTTAGTTCCATACTTTGATTTTTGATTCGATTTGAGTATTAGGTTAGCTTTCTATTTGTTCCGGACATGAATGATCCGGCATGCTTGGAGCTATGAGCTGCCTCAGTAATTTAGAAGTATTAGAACGCGTAGGTAAGCCCTGATTTGAACATTTTAATATTTTATTAAGGGGAGAACAAGAGCCAACCGCTTAGGTTTGAAGCTTATATTATCTAAAGTTTGAAGGTCAATCATCAATGAAGTAAAAAATCGAAAAAATCTAGATAATTATATACAATGTAAAAAGTATCTAATGACCGAGTTTGCGGATCGGTAATACTGAAGTTTCAAGACCGTTCATAATGGAACTCTGAGGAGACCTATGTGAGCAACGGACTTTGTCAGGCTGATGATTATGACCCGTAGACAAATTAATAAATGAATAATGACACGATCCACTCTCTCCAGTGTTCATAATTCCCCAGCGGTATGTCCTGGGCATCATGGGCCTGCTGGCTGTATGCAACGCATATACCATGCGGGTCTGCCTCAACCTCGCCGTGACACAGATGGTGTACGACAACAAGGGCTCAGACTCGCATTATGTAGACCCGAACGCCTGCCCGGACGATAGCATGATTCTAGAGAACGGGACTGTCAGTGTGAAGCCGGTAAGCAACAGTAGACTTTAAGGCCACCGTATGCCAAAATAACATTGTTTATCCGCCAGCATTTCTGCGCACCTTTCAACCAATTTAATTTAACTTGATTGAAAGGTGCGGTGTACGCGCCGCAAATTGAATGATTAACTTTTATGTTTGCTATGATTCAATTTATTTCCTATAACTCATTTCATTGAACTAGTAAGATTAAATAGTTTCAGTAGCTCAATCGATTGAACTATTAATTTAACTACTGAGACTGGACAAATTGAAAGATATATTATGAATGTGTGTTATTGATATTGGTCAACATTTATCCACGAGTCACGTTTTGTTACGATTAAATACCTACCGTTGAAACGTTTTCTGAACGGAATTATACAACAATGGCCCAAGCACGAATATTTCACGATAGGGTTACGCTAACGATAAAATAAAAAAATGTTAAAATATTAGTCAGTTAAAATTTAAAGATTTCAAGCATCTGCGATGTCATTGGCTAATATTTGTCTTTATTATCGTAGCGTAAGCGTTACTCTATCGTAAATATTCGTGCTTGGGGACAGAGCACGACATAATTTGCTAATGACGATTCAGCGTGTGTTGCGTTCGCCAAAATGTGTCGTGTCGTGGCTGATGGAAAAACAGGGTTAAGCCATAGGTCCGTTGAAATGACTTGGTTAGAGCCTCCTGCTTGTATTCGTAAACTTAGCTTTAGTTGCTAATCCACGATGGAAGGCTTTCGTAGATCTAAAACCACAATCATCAAATTTGGCCACGAGCTCTTAAACATTCTTGTGAAAAAAATATAAAAAATTAGAAGATTTCAAACACTCACTCATTGTTAAAAAGAACAAAAAATTGTTTGCAAATGATTTCTTTGGCATTGCAATAAACTTCTACGATAATAAAACAAATATTGCTTCATTAATAAATCAGAAAATCGATTTATAAGGTGAACACGCTACGCTCTGATAAACTGTAATTCTACATTTGTCAGTAAAAACACAAACCTTGGCTGTATTTAAATTTAACATAGCCGAGGTAATAATCATGAAACAGAATAATTCCTTTTATATTTACCTTGTTATGAGTACCTACAGATAATGCAATGGTTGAGTACGTAATACATATCTTTCATAATGTAAAGAATGGAACTTAAGTACCCTAGCATTCTTAGTTGTTAATATTTTTTCACTCCACTCACACCGAACATTTATAATAATAACGTTTATTTATCTAAAAATGTAGAGTAGGTACAATATTATAGTAACGAAAACTTAGTCTAAGCCCAGTATGGTAGGTAGGTAGGTAAGTACATATACACAGGTAGGCACCCGTCCTTAGGTACATTACGATTACGCCCTTATCCCCTTGATCTCTCCAGTTCTCTTGCTTTATTCCAATTACAAGGTTTACATTAGACAATGCTGTATTTTTTAAATATAATTTCCCCTAAAAATTCAACTAACGACAGTTAAGATACGAGCCGAATCATTGTACCTACTACTTGGTAGTATCATGTAGGTACTTACATAGATCAAAAATGTGTGTCTTTTAAATTTTTGTCTCAGAATAATTTCAGTTAACTATAAAATATGTATAAAACACAGTAGAAAAGATAATCTATCAAAAAACACTAACTGCTTTATGCGATCTTTAAGGTATCAAGTGCTAAGATCATGCGTCATTATCTTAGCACGAAATTCATGAATGCAACTTTAATAATGAAATGCGTCATGAAGCAATAAATTATTTCAGTCCCGTATGTTAGCTTAAATAATAAGTCACAGAGAAACAACTTCATAGAAATTTGTAGCTGTAAAGCTATTTTAGAATTTAAACATTGTTTAAATGAAGTATTTTTTTGGCAAATATTGCTTTTCTGTTCATGGACATAAATAAATTAGGTATCTAAATGTAGAGTCACCTTTCGCCTCACGACAAGGCTCAGCAGGAGGTTTGTAATCCGCGAGACGGGCAACGAACCTTATCGCTTTTCACAAGATAATGTGCCATGATAGTTCAATAGCTTCTGTCCGCGGCTTCGCTCACATAGTACGCGGAAGAAAAATTGCCTAAGATATACTCCGCAAAAAATTACGTCGATCCGTAGCTGCTTTGCTTCGCGAAAGAAGGACAAACCAACAAACATACTTTATTATTAAAAATGTATTGAAGTTAAGAAATTTGTATATTTTTCAATATATATTTTATTCTAGGGTCTCTTATCAAAATCATCAATTACATTTTCATTCAAATTTAAGCAAGCATATTTAATTTTATAAGAATGGCAAACATTGGTGATAGAACTCTCAAAAAAAATATTTTGTATTTTTCAGCATGCAATATTCGACTGGTCCGAATCGACCCAGGGCCTTATCCTGAGTGGGTTTTACTACGGGTATGCGATAACCCATATCCCTGGAGGGTACCTAGCCGAGAGGTATGGAGGAAAGTGGACCTTGGGGATCGGACTGCTTAGCACAGCAATATTCACTCTTCTAACTCCAATAGTCGTTAAGGCTGGGGGTGCTACATGGTTGTTTATACTTCGAGTTTTGCAAGGAATGGGCGAGGTAAGTTATTATGACTTAAATAACCTTGTATGAGTAAAACACTTGTGTCCACTTGTTCATCAAAAGGTATTGTTTAGACGTATCAATGCATATAAGCTGAGCATTTACACCGCAAAATTTTCTTGCCTGTTGCATACAATAAAGTTAAAGCAATAATTAACACGCATGATATGGAGGGGCAAGTTGAGTATAAAACTGTCACTAGTGTAAACAGCGAAGTAGCCCACACTAGTAGTTAATAATAATTGCTAGTAGTGAATCTTGTGATTGTGAAGTCTACTCAATATTTAATAGAAAATTAGCGTCCCGAAAAATCTAGAAATACTTGAAGGAAGTTAAAAAAAAAGTTGAAGTGTCATCAAAACTTGTCGATTTTCTCTCCGTTCAAAAATGTTTGTAGTGTACCTATACAATAAAATGTTGCAATAATTGCTTGTCAATTTTGTGTACAATACTGGCATCCAAGAAAATATTTACAGAACACTTGAAAACACTTGCTTTCAATTATTGAATGCTATTAGAGCGCGCAATATAATTGCATTCGATTATTGCCAGTTAATCGATTATTGCCGTGGTGGCCCCGATTGAAGAATAGGCCTCTTCATTTCTACCCGTGGATGTCGTAAGAGGCGACTAAGGGAAAAAGTTAGGGGATGGGCAGTAGCGTCCCGTATATTATAATAACGATAGCTCTAACTGCGCTCGCCCGCCCGCGTGGTGATTATGGGCAAATTCCCCCCACATGATAGGAAGTAGCTCTGTCTGGAAATCATTGAGGGAGGCCAATGTTCAGCAGTGGAATTCCAATGGCTGGAAAGATGATGATGATTGCCCGTTTTGGTGCAAGAAACTTGCATCGTCTAAATGTCGAGTTGCAAAGCTGAATCGTTACAGCATTGATCTCCGTTTATGTAACAATTATATTTTTTGTGTTTACGAACATTTAGCGATATTGAGGTTATGAGTAGAAGAGAGCCAGTACAAAATGAAATGACGACCGAGGCGGGCGAATGCGAGCCTGAGACGCAAGGGGTGCGGGTTCGATTCCCGCTGCCGGACAAATGTTTGCATGATCTGCAAATATTTGATCTGGTTCAGGTCTGACGTAGTTTCTGATGCCCAAAACACAGGAAATCCTAGTGTGGGATCAGCAGGATACCTACGTACGTGACTGTTGGTTATTGTTTTATGTTTACCATTTCAGGGTCCAACAATGCCAGCGTTGATGATAGTTCTGGCTCGCTGGGTTCCGCCAGATGAGCGATCTCGTCAAGGCGCCCTGGTCTTTGGAGGGGCACAGATAGGAAACATCTTCGGCTCATTCATGTCTGGGTTCCTAATGGCTGGCGACGGGGACTGGGCAAACGTGTTCTACTTCTTTGGGTGCTTTGGGATTCTGTGGTTTTTGGCTTGGGTAAGTATTTTTATACCTAGTAGCTGCTTAGAGCCGTTTTGTTGGCATTTTATAAAAAACCCTATGTACCGCAATGAAAAACAAGTCAAAGTCAAGTAAAAAGGCGTTTATTTCAATAAAATCACTAGGATCACTTTGAAACGTCTTATAAACTAGGTGAAGCTATGCCTGTTCCGCGACCAAGCCTAGAAGAAAGAAGCAACAAACACGGCTTGGTGCCTATCATTTTTTTTTTAATCCTTTTTCACAAAATGGAATTTAAAGCTTCAGTATGGTGCCGATCGAACTAGGTGATGCTCAAAAGATAGGAGAACAAGAGTTTGTATATTGAGATATCAAAATGTTTTCTATAAGTTAACTGAAAGAGGCGTTCATTTTTAGATTAAACGATCTCTACCTGCCTGTATTAATTTCACGGTGAAGTTTTTCACTATTCAATTCTATATTTTCAGAGTTTACTATGCTACAGTACACCAAATACCCACCCATACATATCAGACGAAGAGCTCAAGTACCTGAACGAGACAGTCACGAGTGCTGATACTAAGAGGGTCAGGGATCCCGTGCCTTGGAAGGCTATTGTCAGATCTGTTCCTGTTTGGGCCTTATTGTTTGCAGCTGTAAGTAATTATAATTTATTTTATGGATCGAGCGAACGTAGCAAATATCTCTCAAACAACTTGGACGATTTAGCGTTCTGTGTATGCAGTGCTGCATAGAGGAATCTTATGAATAGAAACGTTACATACACAGTACGTATACAGCTATTATACAAATCATATTAAAACTAAAGAAATAGTAGGTAGGCACTTATACGAAATGCATTTGCAACAAAATACTGATAAGCAGAACACAATAATTGTGACGTTGAAAATACCTTATTATAATACACCATGCTGTTTGACAAAGAAGCGAGTTATTACAATCCACTTAAGTTTTATACGGTTGATAAGGAAATTATTTTTTTCCACACTAGCTTTCTCCCCCGACTTCGCTCGCTTGATACTATGAGGATAAAAAGTAGCCTAAGTATTCCAGACTATATCTCTGTGCCAAATTTCATTCAGATTCATTCAGCCGTTCTGGCCTGCATCCAAATCCATCCAAACTTTCGCATTTATAATTTAGTAATAAGTTGGCAACTACTTCTCTTTTATTTACCTAGTGCCATAGTATTCATTCGAAATACAAAGTAAGACATATCAATGAATCATGAAAAACCTTCGCAATCAAACAATATTTATATAAGTATATTTTTTTAATTTCTAGTGTGGAACTTATCAGTAACCACTTCAGACTACACAACGAACTGTTGACCTCCTTTGAGCAAATTATCATGAGGGCTTATAAAATGTTTACCAAGGCCGTCAAAATATAAGTGCAGCGTAGTACCCCTACTAGATGGAAAGACGACCTAATAAAGGTTGGTGGGAACGGTTGTCGGATGCACTCAGGAAATATATGCGGGAGGCCTATGTTCAGCATTGGACGGCTGGAATTATGATAATGATCATGAGGAGGAGGAGGTAGGGCACAGCGAGATGTTCTCGTTCTGAATTGGAGCAGCCCGCCTGGGAAGTACCTCCGCCTTACAGAAGATCGTAGCCAAATAACATTATTTGTTTCAAATAGTGTTGTGTTCCTGCGATGAGTAAGGTTGCCAGAGCTCTTTAGGGGGGGAGGGGGTTCGGGGTCGGCAACGCGTGCATGATGGTATTGCAAGCACTCATAGGCTACGGTAACCGCTTACTAACAGGTGGGCCGTATGCTTGTTTGCCACCTCAGTTGTATTAAAAAAAAAAACACATGAGTTAAATAGTGTAGGCGAATGGTGATATTATATTTTTCCTCAAAAACTAAATTCTCGCTTCCAGGTTGGTCACGACTGGGGATACTACACAATGGTGACAGACCTCCCCAAGTACATGACAGATGTGCTAAAATTCAATATAGCAACTACAGGAACACTCACAGCTATACCGTACCTGGCTATGTGGATAAGCTCCTTCATATTCGGCTGGGCATGTGACTTCTGCGTGAAGAGAAATTGGCATTCCATCAAGACTGGAAGGATTATCCATACAACGATTGGTAAGATCTTAAATATGGCTACCTAAACGCCTTCTAACAACAAACAACAAACTCACCTGTTGTGTCACCGGTTCTTAGATTATGACCAGTTGAAGTATATGGTGATCCTAAAGAGTCAAATGAGAAGAAGAACTAAGGAACAGTAGTTAGATACCAGATCTAGTGCTGAGAATGTATAAAAGCGTATAAAAGACCTCATAATGGTTTTTCATAACGTATGTTATTAGGTATCTTGATAAAAAATCAATTGGTGCAATAGCAACTCTTTGTCAAGGTTGGACCTACCAATGTGAATCGTCTTATTCAAATAGACAAAGTCTACAACATTATACCTACCTACGTATATTTTATTCCAGCTGCGACAGGTCCGGCCATCTGCATTATCCTGGCGTCATATTCTGGTTGCGACCGCTTCGCTGCGGTGGCTTATTTCATCGCCTCTATGGCTCTCATGGGAGGCTTTTATAGCGGGATGAAGGTAAGCCTACCTACCAAATATTTATGTACCAAGCCAGTTCATACACCTACTCAACTTAAACTAAATTGAAGTGAACTTTACTTAACTAACCAAACTCTCTTTGCCACAGTAGGGTAAAAATATCAGTGCCCCGCAGTTATTTGCCTTGCAGTTTCACATAATATAGAAACAAAAAAATATTGCCAGATCACAGGTGTAATGATGGTAAAAGCTTAAATAATATACTATTAACTAAAAGTTAAAGTTCAATGTTATACCATAATTTTCGGTTCAGCCGATTTTTGAGTGAGATTATTCAAACAAACAAACTAGATGTTGTTCTATTTAAAGAAATTAGCTACGTATCGTACAAAATACATTGTATAAATGATTTCCAAAATGATGTGAAAAATTTATTTTCAGGTAAATGCGTTAGACTTGGCGCCTAACTACGCTGGTTCGCTAACAGCTATGATCAACGGGACATCGACTATATCGGGCATCATCACGCCATACCTGATAGGATTGTTGACTCCAGATGTAAGTTATTACCATTTATTGATAACTAGGATTGTCGCCAGAATAGGTTATCAGCTGCCGGTTTTAAAAGTGGCTAGATAATGACCATTTTAAGCATTTTAGAAAGGGTTTACAGTGGCGGATTTGCCCTAAGGCCCAGTAGGCCCAGGCTTAGGGCGGCCAGAAATAAGGGGCGGCAAAACATGACCAAAAAAAATAGTGAAAAAAAATTTAAGTTGGCAATAAAATTCATTATGTACTGAGAAATGGGTGGTGGAATGGGTGCTGAGAAAGGGGTGGCACATGGCCTAGAGCGGCCAAGACTAGGAGTAGGAGGAGGTAGGGCACAGCGAGATTTTCTCGTTCTAAATTGGAGCAGCCCGCCTGGGGAGGTACCTCAGCCTTACAGAAGATCGCAGCCAAATAACATTATTTGTTTCAAATAGTGTTGTGTTCCTGCGGTGAGTAAGGTTGCCAGAGCTCTTTAGGGGGGGAGAGGGTTCGGGGTCGGCAACGCGTGCGTGATGCCTCTGGCTATCGCAAGCGCTCATAGGCTACGGTAACCGCTTGCCAACAGATGGGCCGTATGCTTGTTTGCCACCACAGTTGTATAAAAAAAAAAGATTGCAAATCCGCCACTGAGGGTTTATAATTGATGTCATCGTTTATGTAACTTCTAAAAACACCAGAAAAACCCCGAAAAGGTCGATATTTTAAGTTATAAATCTACTTTTAATAATTGTAGTTGGCGTCGCCAACTACCATTAGGTGCTATAAAGTTGGCCTTTTGTCACAGCAATGAAGATGAACACCTCATTGATACCTTTATTTTTTGTTTTCAAAACGTTAATTATATTACTATCTATACAATGTGTTTAATACTATACTAACTTGCTAGCTTTAGCTAAGTAGCAAGAAACACGAAACCGAATAAAGAAAGTTTTCCTGCTCATTTTGATAGATCCCTTGGGAACGAAATCCAATAACGCGTATTTGAAGAAGCTAGAATTAGATCGTGTTTAGGTATGTAGATAGCATTATACTGTTAGTGATATATGCCGACAATCTTTAAATTATCTTTTAATACTACCTGCTCGTCAATGGCATATTATGTGTCATGCAAACCTTTCCTAAAGTAAGTCATTACAGCCCTAGCCTCCGGTCTAGCCGGGTCATAATGTTGTACTGAATTTCATTATTTCCCATGGGACATTATGTGACATGATTTGAGTTTGGAATGCAACCCATGCAGTTGTGCTTGATCGAGATTTTACTCTAATTAGGCTGTATGTGAACATTTTCTTTGCACTGCCTACAAATTAAAAAAAAGAAAAACTTGAAAACTTTTTACGAATATCATTTTCACCCGCGCTCGAAGAAGGATTTATTCGAATGTCGAACTGACCACTACAGAATAGTCTACAAAAAAAGAAAAAAAGGCGCTAAACGCTCAAACTGCTGTGCTGTTATCTACACCGAAATTCAGTTTCGATTCAAATAAACTTCTAAAAAATGACAAGTGACAACGACAGTGATTTTGATTCGCTCCGCTCAGGAGTTAAACATAGAAGCCCTCGTTCTCGGGGTTCAATATAGCGCCCTTGACATAATACACTACTTTAAGCCCTTGTTGCATAATCTACTATTTTGTTCGTATTTGTTATTTTTACTTTCTCAATCTATCTTATTTGTTTCATATTAAGAAATTTTCTAGTCACTTAAACGAGACTGATAAAAACTTTTAACGGAAGATAAACAATAAATCGGACTAGGTGAGAACTTTTTGTGTTTCCTCAAAATCCTAAAATCTTTGCTAATTTGAATTTTCAAATTCAATATTCCCATCGATAAGATGTTAACTTCGGCAAGAATTTGTTTTCCAAGAGGCCTGTTCAGAACTTTGGTTACAGTATTGGTATCTATTTTACAAGCAGTACGGGAACTACATGTTTTTTACACTAGTGTTTTGCCTGGTTTGTTTGTCGTGTCATGGGTTATTTTCTAGTCTCTTTGCATGAGACCAGTGTCAAGTTTATTAAGGTATAATGACTTGAAAATTGCTTATAATGGAGATTTAATTGTGTCTGATCGAGGAAATGCTCTTTTAACGCAAAATGCTAGCTAGGTAGATCTCTGAGAAGATCCCTTGCTTACAACTGTGACATCATTATGATACTTTTGAAACTTTACTTGACCCTTGCCCTTGCACAGTCTTCAAATACCTTAAGTGTATTCGAAAGTGGGATTTTTATAGACAGAAAAACGTCTATTTTGCTATGTAATACTTTTGATCTTTTAGCTCATTAAAAATACTTTTCTAAATGTTGAAATAAAAGGGTTTTAGTATGGGTTAGAAATCTACGAATCAATAACGAATAATTAAAAATACAGTGCGAAATATATAATTTATTAATTGTACCTTTACTGCTTCTTATGCCTTCTATTCTGTGCCTCAGTCCAAATAGGCCTTTATTCGTAAAGCGCTTTCAAGTCGGTGTCAGGACTGTCAGGTTGCCTTAAAGTTTGCGGTTCAGTCAGAAGCTCTTTGAAGTTGGCTTGTTTTTGTTAATATTTCTTTATCGAGGGGTATCGACACTTTATTGAATATTCAGAGCAGATTTTATTAAAAGTCAAATAACTTTACTATTATATTTTATTTTATTAGCTATTTTCGTAAAAATATAATGACACATTTTCTTCCAAAAAAATCGAATCATTTGGATGGATTATTATGTAAAAAAACTCGTTGGGCTGTGGTGGCTCCTGCTAAAGAACAGACCTCCTCATACCTACTCTTGGATGTCGTAAGAGGCGACTCAGGAAAAAAAACTAGGAGATGGGCAACGGTGTCTCCTATTTTTACAAAGATAGCTCTTACTGCGCTCGTCAACCTAGCCCAGCGTGGTGAGTATGGGCAAATCCCCCCCACATCATAGGAATACACTCTGGAATTCTATGGGCGAGTCATATCCAAACCCTCACATTTCATAATAACATTCGTTAGCCTACAGACAGACAGACACTGGATTGAGACTATAAGTGTTCCATTTTTACAAAAAATTCCGGAAGGAACACTAAAAAACACTTGACAGATGACACTACTATGGTGTCATGTTTCCTATTATCTCATGCTTCCCTTGGGAATGTAGTGACTAATTAAAATTAATTGTCGTTTTTTAAACACGCAGTTAATTGAAATTTTGGCATTACTAATACGTGTTTACCAATTGACACAGTTTAATTTTTGTTGGTTAACCGCGTCAGTTATTAGTAAGAATGAAACAGTGACTTGATTGACCTCGTTTTAAATTTTAGTTGACTTATGGACCCAATGATATTCTGTCAAAAAATATCATCATCATCATTTCAGCCCTAGGACGTCCTCTGCTGAACATTGCCTCCTCCACAGATTTCCAGAGCTAATTCCAATCATGTGCGAGGAATTTGCCTATACTCACCACGCTGGCGCTGGGCGGGTTCGCGAACGCAGTTAGAGCTATCTTTGTTAAAATAGGGGACACTTCTGCCCATCCCTTAGTTTTGTCCCTTAGTCACTTATAACGACATTCAAGGATAGAAAGATATGGAGGGGCCTATTATACAGCTGGGGCCTCCACGAAAAAATCTCAGAATACATCCAGATAAATACTAGTAAATTGTTAAACTTTAATCCAATAAATGTGTTCTCTTGATTACAGTCAACTCTAGCCCAGTGGAGGGTAGCGTTCTGGGTGTGCTTCGCCGTACTAGTCGGTACCAATGTAATCTACATCTTCTGGGCGGACGGCAAGCGGCAATGGTGGGACGACGTAAGACAGTATGGATACCCTGAAGGCTGGAAGCATGGTCCTCTGAGCATGGCAAATGAGGACAAGGAGAAGAACAAGAGAGCGGAAGCTGAATGTGGTAAATGATTTTAACGGTGGTTTGTGGAGCAACGAAGAATTCATTTAAGGATCTCAAATAGGCAATATTTGAAGAAACGGTTGGATTTTATTAGTTGCAAATGAATTCGATATGTATTATCTACTTGCTAAGCATTTTATTTAAGTAATCCAACCTTTTGAGATATCCCAAAATAAAATTTAACTATCCATCCTATAGATGTGGAAATTTTTGTGGGTTTGGTTGGTTGGCTTTGCTTTTTAAAAGCAACAAAGAAGCAGCAAGAGATTTACTTATTTTTTAGAGCTGTTGAGTTGGATAGGCTAATTTTAACCCGCCCGGGTGACACGTGAGCAACCGGTAGATAGTATACAATGTAGATAAAATTTTATAGATAAAATAAAATATGAAAATTATGAAAAATTGTTGGAATGGATGTGTTTCATGCACAAGATCGGTCTCTCTGGAAATCTATGGGGAGGCCTATGTTTAGCTGTGGACATCCTAGAGCTGCAATTATGATGATGATGATGTTAATGATGATGATGTTAGATTTTGAAACGTACTTAATTGGCACACTTTGTATTGTTAGTGATCAAAATGTCAGTGCAGTGTATATTATTACTTTGATATAAATGTAAAACTTCTGCACTCTGTTGCCAATAGATTGTGAACTCTATCAAACTTAATAATTTACAAGTTTGTGCCATAATTATTATATTAATTGTCTTCCGTACAACATCTTATTAATTTGTATAACTTTATTCCCGTGAATAGATGGTGTTTTTTGGTCAGCTTATAGCCTGCGCCCACGAGACCCAACCATGGTCTATAAATGTAAAAAAATCACAACAACGGTTTTAAAAAAAAACATTTTTAACGTAACGGCTGCGCGTGCGTTGTGTGAAGAATAAAATAACCATTGATTTCAAAGTTCATGTAAGCAAGGCATTATTTGCAGATCTTCTTCTTATCGTGTCACTGATTCTTTCTTGGTCATCCTGTATTAGGTCAGTAGCCAGGTTGAGGTATGGCGGCCCTGAAAAGGGCCTATGATCGGCGTCGATGAAAGAATCAGTGTAGTAGTGTGTAGAAACATTACCGTGCAGAAGATTGAGGGTTATTAATTATTATTTTTGTATATAAGGTGATTCTATGTATATTATCCTGAAAGAGGTTTAATCAACACCCAAATGGCACTAACATTGAATTTTGTTCATTTTTATTGAAAAAACTGTTTTTAAGAAAAACATTGGATTTTAACTGATTTGACCCTAAATCAAGTCAGTTCCAATTCATCTCTTTTAGGTAGGTAATAATCGTGATAGCGAATTTATCAAACTTTTAATAATTAGTTTTATAGATTAAAAAAAAAGGAGCTGATTTGATAAAGTTTTTTGTTAATGTTTTTCTTTTTGCTAATAGAATATAGAATAGTATAAAACTAGTTACCTTGTATAGTTATTGAAATAAACGTATTATAAATCTGTAAGCCCATTATTCATAATTACTTACTAACTATAGCTGCTCGATAAAAGGCTCGTTAAAAGTGTGCCCGCCTTATTCTTTTGTTTACTGTTAGAAAAAGACAGGGCACGAGTTATCGGACCGATAAAGTTAGTGACTAATTATGAATAAGAGGGTAAGGCTCTAATTGGCTGTTTTACAGTTTCCTATACGCCTTGATATTAGGAGGTAATAATAAGTTATAAGTTATTTTTGTCATCCTGTGATTGTGATACTTACATTTATATAAATACGAACCTGCAAAGTGACGCAAGTATGTTTAATACAATTTAAACAATTAACTTGTTTGTAGTTATAAATATCTAGTTACCCACGTACGATAAGATTAAAGAAAGTTGAATTTAGTAAATAATAAAATATGTTATGCTTATTCAAAGTTGTATTTTTTAGCTTTGTTATCTTCTATCTTTTTATTTTTATCTTCTAAAAGCGTATAATAATATTAGTATTTTTCTCTATTTTTAGCTTATCTTTCTTATATATTAGCGTTCATTCATCCTCTTTTTATCGGTGCATCGTTAATCGTTGCTGTATAAAATACACTCAAAAACTGAGATGACCTTAATGGTTTTTATTTTTATTTTTAGCCTTTAGCTAGGTATGTCAGTTGTCAAGTGACACATCTTTGTATCCTTAGTACCACTAATACTATTAGTGACACTCATTTAGGATCTGTAGGTAACTACTACAGATCCTAAATGAGTGTCACTAACAGTCATAATCACCGATACAACAATATTCATAATCATGAATATTGTTGTATCGGTAGTACCATCAATGGAACTAGTGAACTTTGGTTCCATGTTTTATAGTAAATTAAATGCTGGCTAACCATATACGCACGCATGACGTTAGCGTGCATAGCGGTTGTAATGTATTAAGTTCTAAGGAAGATGGCAGGGCGCCTGCGTGGCATGCGCGTGCGCGTGATAGGAAATTTCATGTATTTTTTTTCTTTACGTGGCTATGGTGTCACTGCGGCCACAACTGACCTATTGTGATCGGCAATTTCATATCTTACATCGGAGGTCCTAGCCACTAATGTTAATAAGTTACTCTCTTGTCACCGGTGAATGGTTAAAAGTCAATAGCTTACCGTTTTGTACGGTGTCACGTAAAGCACCGGTACAAAATCCGTCAAGCTATTCTCCACACTCACTTTGCATATCACTTTTCACCACTCACCCGAGAATAGTGAGTCACTAGTCAGATAGCCGTCTCTCTCTCTAGTAGTGAGACGGCTCATTTAAATGCGGACTCGCTACTCTACACTGCATCTGTTTACTCTGGGCTCTAAAAAATGACTTTTTTTATTTATTTTAATAATCTTTTCAGTGTGTTCGATTCATTCAAAAACCTATCAATAATATGAAAGAATAAGTAGCTAATATTATGAAGAATAAAATAATATTATCAGGACGAAGTATGGACGTCGGAGATATCAAGCTGGTCTTGCTTCATACATTTTGTTCGGATAAGTTCCAAAATAATCGTTCTGCCCTCGTCCTTTCGCGTCGAGTTAGCATATTGGAGAGTAGTTGCCCTTAGAACTTCAGGTCAATACCAACCTGAAAACATGCCAAAATAGTAACTCTTTTGGCATACGTTTGATGTACGTAATTCAATCATAAATGGTTCCCAAATTATATATCTTGACTGTACCATAACGCGTCTGAAGCAATCCACTGAACATGTACAGAATATCAAGCAGTTACTTAACCTTACTGGTAGGTAGATGCCTATTATGTAAATATGTAATACATTGTTTGCATCGGTTAATGGTTCTATAGCACATAAAACGATTTACCTAAGACTAATGACGGCAAACTATCGAACCTACAATCATTATTTTGTCTGTTGGTATGAATTTTATTTAACTAGGTACTAGTAGTTACTATGGGTAGTGTTTTTGTAAAAACCAGTATCTTTTACTTGTTTTTATGAGTTTGATAAAGTTTATCAATACTTCAATACTTTGAAAAACCGTTGTCATAAACACTATTTTTTTAAATTGATCTTACCATCATCGAATAAGTCGTAACTTTAGTCTATACACTAGCTGTAACCGCGGTTTCACTCGCGTTAGGTGTTTTTGGTTAAAAAACATAGAAAACCACCAATAGAACGACGTCCAAGAATGTCCAAGTGTCCAAATTGATCGAAAAAATATTTCACTAATATAAAGCCTGGCCGTGGTGGCCCTGGCCGAAGAATAGGCCCCTCCATATCTACCTATCCGCGGATGTCGTAAGAGGCGACTAAGGGAAAAAGCTAGGGGATGGGCAGCAGCGTCCCTCATTTTAACGACGATAGCTCTAACTGCGCTCGCCAACCCGCATGCCCAGCGTGGTGAGTATGGGCAAATCCCCCCACATGATAAGGAATTTGCTGTCTGTGGGGGAGGCCATGTTCAGCAGTGGACGTCGTGTGAATGGCTGAAATGATGAATAGAAAGCTACACTATTCTTGGATAACATAGGCACTAATATTTTATATCATTCCGGAACTCAAATAAGTTTAGCAAGTTGGCTGGAAAATAACCACTAGGCTTAGGTCCTAAGTAATTTGTACGCGATAATTTAGTCCGTGGCTTTACCACAGAAACATTAATAGTATTTACCGAGGTTTTAGAGTTCATTTTTAGTATAAAATCTATTTTTAAATAAATACGGTCAAGATCGAGTAAGGCTCGTGCCTTGAGGCTTCCATATATACTCGTAACACGAGGTTGGAAAATCAAAATCTCAAGTGTACGAAGTGACAAAAGTTAAAGTAGGAACATATTAGAACACGCGGACGAAGTTCCGGGCGGGTCAGCTAGTAGAAGATAATAGATATTAAACTAAACCTATCGTAGTTGTTGTCTGTTTAAGCCAACGTTAACTCTCAAAGTTTATACCTTGTTGATATAGACTCTTTCAGGATAGGATACCTAGTAGTTATGGAACACGATGTAGATAGATACTATCAAAATATCGAACGTATAATAAACATAAATTTTATTGTTGTTCCCACAGTGCATTATTTATAAAATCTATGATTACTTAGCTATATAATTGCATATCATATGCTCGTGGGAAGCGATGCGCTCTGTTTGCTTGCAACAGTCATACTCATGACAGTCACGGTGACGTCTGCAGACAAAATGATAACAGGTCATATGGAGCGATGATAAGGTCCGATTTCATTTACATTAGGACCTTGACAATCAATTAATATGATGAGGTTTTTCAAGTACTACTGAAAATAAATCCTAAAACCTTTACGGGGCTACAAGAACAAATATGCGAACTCTAAAAAATCCGATCCGTTTTATTTATTTAATCCGTTTTGTACTTGCTAAATCTTTTTATCAGCGGCTAGGTAGATACACACTATACATCACACACAAAACACACACGACACACTACACACACACACACACATGCACAATTATGCGATAGATTAAATCATATTTTGTTAATTTCGTAATTAGTATAATAGTAATGGTAGTAGTTATAATTAGTATTTTTTTTCATACTGTATTTTTATATATATTTCCTTACACTATAGTTAACCTAGGTACGTAGCATACTCGCACAATGTTACTTTTAAGCGAGTGGAATACAAAATGTGGATTCAAATTGGTTCAAGTACGACATATATACATCTAGCCTATATTAAACGATAAGTAAACTGTGAATCCTAGATTACTGAAATAAAATAAAATAAAATAAATAATTATAAATCGTTAAATACGGTGAGATTTTTCCTTTCAAACAATATATGCAAACTCTAATAAAGATGATGATGGTGGGTAATCTAAGCAATTACACAATTTTTTTTTGTCTGAAATAGTAAATCAGCAAACTCTAACATAAATCAAATTAAACTGCCTATGCGAGAATTTTTTGCAACACCATTAAAAGTTAGACTACGGTGCCAGCATAACAAAGAGGCCCGTTCTGGCTCTAATTTTATGGCCGAGCCTTTAAGTGGATATAAATAAATCTTAAACAAGCGCAAAAAATCGCCTTCTAAGCATACTTGTCTTGCCCAATGTGAAGGCTTTAGTTTCAAGGTCACGACTTCATAATCATCCTTATAACTTACCTGATATATTTGCTACATGCCTTATTAAAATTACCCATGGAGGGCGATGCAGACCAAATTCTCAATTTTCCAAATTTTACTTATCAGTTAACTTTCAACATTATAAAATGCATAAATTCGGAATGTTCCGAATCATTTAATTTCCTGATTATAAATTCTACTAAGTCTGAATATTTCGATTAAGTAAAGTTTGACACATTAAAAAAACTCAGTTTTAGAAATTAGCATCACAGTTGCATGTCAAACGGCAAATTTATGTTCAGTTTATTTATTTTCAACTTGGTATGAATGAATGAATGAATGAAAATTCTTTATCGTACACACACCTTAATAACTAATTACAATTGATTACAGACTAAATAAATTTATATGTACAATGGGCGGTCTTATCACTAAGAAAGCTTGGTAATTATACTATATATACTTATTACTTTTTTTCCTAACTCCACAAAATTAAACTAACCATTCCCTTTACTTAAAAAAGCCACCATATGTCTCAGTTACATAATTTGGATTAAATTGCTTTCATCAATTGATTTAGCATGACTGACTTGACATTTATTTTAACCTCTTTGCAGAGTTCAACGCAAACAGATTAATATTCTAATGAGGTCCCCTACATCTAATGCAGATGCAGTTGGAGAATGTTGATGAAAGATTTTTATTGCGACCGACAGTACTAAGATAAAATATAATAAGAACAATAAGAATGTGTAATAAATAATAAATGTATTCACAACAAAATGCGGAAAATTTTGAAAATAAAAAAATAAGCTTGATCTAATCACCACATGATTAAAAAAAACTTGGATTACTTGAAATTAGAAACCTACCAGTGACGCCGCATAGGTTCTATCCTGCTATATCCTATTTATTCTTATATTATAAATTGAGAAATGTGTAAAGATGTATGTCAATAATTATTAAATATTATTTCAAGTTGACAACAGTTAATATTGCTACATATGAAATGCTCTTCAACTTCAATTTTAATTTATTCATCAAAATTGAAGTTGGTCCGTACGTATTATATAGTCTCTGTCCGTAGCGACAACCAATGGCTCTAACGGAAGACCAGCGTTGGTTGCTAGCCTGCTAGTCAACCAACTCATGCTGTGGCAGATACAATTTTGCTTACTTACACCTCTTTTTTATTTTATATTTGTTTGTCATCATCATCATGAGCCTGATGAAGTCTACTGCTGAACATAGGCCTCCCCCAAGGAGTTCCATGTCGAACGGTCTTGAGCCTTTTCCATCCACCGACTTCCCGCAACCTTAACAATGTCGTCGGTCCATCGGATGGGGGGCCTTCCAACACTGGGTCGTCCGCATTTGTCTGTATGTCATGTTTAATGTGTAAGTTTTGTGAGAAAACAAATTTATTAGCTTATAATCTATTAAATCGCATGGATTGTTTTAAAACGTCTTTAATCTAATGTAATTCACGTTAGTTTATATTGAGTAAGTTTTAAGTTTTATATCTTTATTAATAATCGAGTTGGATCAAATTCAATCCCAGGCTTTTTTGTTGCTATATTTGAAACTTATTTGCAGTTTATAACAGTTTTTTTTTTCAAAAATACAAACTATATTTTACCTTACTGATTGAAAGCAATTGACGATAAAGGAGTAAATTGTATACTGTAACCTTGTATGTATAGTAACCGAACAAATGTAGGTACTGACGTGTATTTTATACTAAAGTATTATCTGAAGCCAATGGAAATTAACATGTGAACATTCTTTATGCTGTAGACTGATTAAAAAAACAGAGTTACTCGTGAGTAGGTAGGTAGTACATAACTATAATATATAAAGGCAAAATTGGAGGACATCAAGGCGACTTTTAGTCAGCATTGTGCACGAAAGGAGCTTCTCAGAGGTGCACTTTAATCTTTTCACTACACTGATTCTTTCATCGACGGTCATTGGCCCTTTTCAGGGCCACCATACCTAAACCCGGACACTGAACTAATTCTGGGGATGATCAAGAAAAAACCAATGACACGACAAGCGTCATGAGGTCAATAATAAAGAAAAAAAACTGCATTTGTGTTATTTTTAAAAACGACGACCAAAAAACGACTGTGTCTAAAAAAAAGTCTTCTCAATCAACTCATGCCCAACAGAAGACTTTTTTAGAAAAGGAGCCATTTCATTCTGGGCCTGGTCCATGTACACTACATAGAAAAATTAGGAAAAAATAGGAGATTACAAGAAAAATACATTTTCATTAATTTGAAAACAAATACAATGGTACAAGAATAGTTCTTCTGGTAAGTTTTTTACTATGTGAACACTATTTGAAGGCCGCCATGTTAGTTTATAATTGGTGTTTGACATGACATTGTCATATTTTTCATGTCATGTTGTTTGATTTGATGTTTTTGTTTTGTCAGATAAATGTAGGTTGTCAAAATGACATTTCACGCACGTCCATCCGCCATATTTTTGTTTCGCTGTGTGTTGCTCTCTTTGTCGAAGAAAATCTTAATGTACCTTAGAACGAAGTCAATTTAAATAAAATAACCAATTAAATACGTTTACTTTATTGCTTAGCCATATTTTAGAGTAGTGTACACAGTGCTGGCCCAGGCTCCATATATTGATGAAACGTCTCTTTTCTAAGAAAGGTAGAAAATAAAGGTAATTAAAAAAATCGTACATTTTTCATTCCGGATGCATGTAAGACATTGAGGAAACATTGTAAAAATCAGTTTTCCAATCACTGCGATTTGTATACACAAACTTATAGAGGTATATATAGGTGTATATACAAACTTATTTTGACCGTTGGTTGCGAGAATAACTGCGAACATTGTTTAGGCTAAGCACGTACAAAGAAACATTTACTTATCTCGACCACAGCTAACATAATACTAGACCAAACGGATTTCTGACGACTTAAAAAGATTCCGTTGCTTGCTTGTCGTGTCACTGATACTTTCTTGGTCATCCTGTTTTAGGTAAGTGACCAGGTTGAGGTATGGTGGCCCTAAAAACAAAGACGAAGCAAACTTTGCCACGAGCCCTTAAAATTTATAGTTAAAAAAATAGTAATATAAGCAGGTTCTGTGGCTAGAAGGTTGAAAAAATATCTGAAGCCAAATACAGTGCGATACAAATAAATTGCACGTTTGGCATAACATCAGATCAGACCGCAGAATGGGTCAACGCTTTTTTCGAGACAGATACCTAATCAGATTGGAATAGCAACTTACACATTTGGCGTATCTACACATATCACAACTGACCCCACGCACAACAGGTCTCGCCGGTCCGCATAAACATGAATGTATAAAATGATTATGCTACTCAAGGCCGTCAACCTTAGTTGCCACTTTGCCGGAGCCCAGAGCCTCGGATGACAATATTCGCCATATACCGGCGCGCGAGCACGGTAATGCTCTACGATTCAATCCGCAATCTAGCATACTGATAAAAATACTGAAGCATAAAATGGTATTATTGTCGCAAACCTAGATCACTACACGCGGTCGCCACGCGTAAAGTGGTCGGTGAATTTTAGCGGTGGTGAATATTTATAAATATATTTTGTGAGCTTGTCGTGTTTTTTTTAATTGGATAATAAAAAGGTAAATATTTTAATTAATATTAAAGTAAGAAATTAATTCATTTTTTATTTATTTATGATCTAACAAACGTGTATAAGGCTGTTTTTATTACTTTGTAAGTTAATACTACAAAGTTCACTTGCAAACTTTACCTTTAATTTAGCATACCTACATTCATAATTGCTATTTAAAGTACTCTTATCTCAATATGATCACGAATAAAGTTTTCAGACACTGACACTTTCAAGATACCTTACTAGGCTCCTCCTAGTATCCGATAGTTTCAATGAACTATCGGATCGTATCTAAAAACATTATTTTACGTGGCGTTTAAACTGTGTCCAAAGCAGGAACGTAGACTTCAATGTGGCCAAAAGGATCGCTTTTTGTCGTTTATGTTATAAATGCTCCGAAGTTACTTATGACCTTTAAAACTGCTTACTTAGAAATTCATACTACCTGTTAATAAATAAGAACATGCCTAATGTATAATTTATGGTAGTGTTTAGTCATCGCGTAAGTATATTTAGATTCGATTTGATATTCAGGCGACTGGTTGTTAATATACAAGGAGCATTTATAATATTATTTCATACCATTAATATGTTATTGAACTCTGTTTTAGTTAAGTATTATGGAGCTGGAGGAGGAGTTGTCTAAGAAATTGAAAATCTTATTTTTGCACGGTCTTCTTTAATAAATCTTTTGAAAGATTTATCCCAAAATCTTAGATACCTAGCACATGCTACTAACTTAATTGCACTTGTTGCGTTTCAAGATCTTCCTTTTTTATTTCCGAATGCGCGGTTGAATTATTTTGATTACGGACAAACCACCAAACGAAAAACTGATATTAAAAATATAGTTACAGCCACCAACTCCCTGCCTTAATGCCACTTTAGTGGAGTTGCACCCGTTATCTCAGTACTCACACGTATCTTACAAAAAATGACATCTTTAAGTACATTGATCGTTTCTTAGGCCCTGCTGTTTATTACGAAAGTATATATTATTTGTAGCTCTTATCTAGTATTCTCTAGTAATTTTTGCATTTCACATCTATTACAGAAATACAGTTTTTTTGTACCACGTCAAAAAAATATATAATTACTGCTTACTTATTTGCACACAAATATGGAGGGAAATGATGGAGTTCAAGCGCAGGCGCACAAGCTACTCGGCCAGAAGACGGAAATCCCGCGAAAGTACGATAACACATTAACCAGGACTCTACGATCATGTAAGTATGAATGAAAAATTTGAGGCAGTAAACGACGGATCTCAGCAGGTTTTTGTTAGGTACTCCAACTGCCTTAGACGCGAAGAGCAAAAACTGCAAAGGCTCTACCACATGCGCGTTATACGATGGGTGAGACGTCCCAAGTCATTGTATTTTGTTTATTTGCGATGCGATATTGCGTTCGCAATTACATTAATACGATCAAGCTTACTAAGCAACATCTATAGAGTGTACTAATACAATAATATTTTTAATCAATCTGTACATTGGTCCGCTTGCTCTCGTTCATAGTACTGTAGATACTATAGTTTGAACATAAATACGCTTGAAATGGACTTTTATTCCTTTTGTATACATTCAATGACGTATTTTGTTTCATAGTAATCTTAAATGCCCAGAGCAGTCATTGGTACAATACAATATATTTTTACAATGAGGATATCTTGTATTAATTATTCTTTCAATATTATGAACCACGTTGACCCAGTACCAACGTCGATACATACGTCTGCTTATATCATCTAGAATAGATATTATAAGGTTTTATTTACAATTATAGGTCAGTGCGTACATTAGGTAGGTACTTTAATATTTTTGCGATAATAACAAAAAAATGTGTATTGACCTTGACTTTGACAACAGGAAAGAGTGCGTTTTTGCATTCTGAGAGAACCAGTAATATGGATATTTTTTTCTTCATAATTAAATGAAAGCAATTGTACTCGTATTTGAATTTTGATAAATAGAATGTGTTTTTTTACTCCAACAATAAAACTTGTTTGAACAGGTGTCAAAACTTGAATTCAGTACCTGCGCATAATGCTCTATAAAATTATCTTTACCACATAATACGGTACACTATGCTCTCAAAAAAATAACTGACTTTACAAGGCGGACCTTGACTAAAAGTTCTACCGCCATGCAGCAAGGTGAAGCAATGCCATGTTGCGGTTTGCAGGGTTAGGAAGCAGCAAATCTATATTGTCTTTTGTAGCATGCTCCTGAGACCTGCGCAGTAGTGTGTCTTAGGGCAACGTGTGGTGACTCGTACTGAAAAGCCTCTAAAGCCGGTACCCACTTACCAGCAGGTGGTCCGTACGCTGATTGCCACCTTAGTTGTAAAAAAAGGCTTACCTACATGCTCCGTTGGAAGTAGTAAGTAAGCTACGAATGACACAATTGCAACGCATGAGAAAGTTCGCGTGGGAAGTTTATCGCCTGATTATGGAGCTTACGATTACTCATCTTTCCTAAAGCGACGTCGTTGACATGCGATTTTGTTTAGGTGGTGACGAAAGTTGACAGTCTCAACGACATAAGGTTTAAATTCGTGTAAAATGCTTGAATTTGAATCCCAATAAGATGCCTCGGTAGGGCCTTATCGTCGTCATCAAGATCTGATCCTGGAGATTTGAGAAGATGTCTACCATTCTTGGTGCTAAAAGGCGTGAGCCTATTTATTTTTATTTTGTTGAAACAGTGAATAATAGCACGACCAAAGTTGTGTTCAACTAAAGTATTTATAGTCTAGATTTAGTTATGCAACCACGTATCAGCACCTGACTGACTGTAAAGCTAGACTTCGACCGCAGTAGTATTATGTTGATGTTGCTTGATTTATATTCTTGTGTGCCGTTGTTATATGTTAATAAAAGGGAAGATACGTTTGTTTTACGTAAAATGAATTTATGCATATTTATTTAGTATAGGAAGAAAAGTCACATGAAAGTTCTTAGAAACAAAGAGATACTTACTATTTTAAGACCTAACAATTCTTAACTACTTATTTACAAGTATTAGTAACATTTTAAAACTTTACATACCTCATCGATATTGAATAATTTGCAGAGATTTATTTAAATAGTGTGGAAACAAAATACTTTTTATCATTATGTAAACTGTCTGTGAGAGATAACAAATAAGTGATTAAATAAACATGTTAAAAGATTAGTTGCATATACATTATATTGGCATATATTTACTTTTATATACAATTATTATTAGCATAAATATTAATAAATAAAATGAAAATAACACCCAACAGTCACATACATAGTCCTAACCCCACGATTGGAATCCATGTGTCGTATTAGAAACTACGAGTACCATGGTACCACACTTTTATAAGCATTAGCAGTCAACATAACCTATGGTTACCAAATAGTCATATATAGTATGTACACTATACCGAAAAGGGGCTTACTCTACACCCAATTGGGCAAAAAAGTTTGTTATTTCTACGCTTTTTGGAAATTCTTAATTTTTCACTAAAAAAACACTATGCAAAAGCTGCTCAAACTCAACCGTTCAGCTTTTGATGTTAAATTCTTATAAAAATACTAAATACTTATAGGTGATCTGTAAAAGTTCGAAATAATTTATTTTTGTTCATAGAATAAGTATACTATCCATTTCGGGATAGTATACTAGTTACGAAACAAGTTGTCTAAACAAATGTCACATACATAGTTGTGACCCCAAACTAGGATTATCTGTGTCGTGGCTATCAGAAACTCGGAAACTATGAGTAGCTACGATTCTGCTACAACATCCAGACCCGGAACCAATGATTATAAACATTTGTGTGGACTGCAGTACCATTATAAATAATGTATTTTTATTACCTCTTCCTCGAATGCTCCAATTCTAAAGCCCATCTTTTATTCAGTTATTTGACGTTATCTTTTTCTTCCAGGCTGCGTCATACCACAGCGGTACATCCTAGGTGTAATGGGCCTCCTCGGTGTCTGCAATGCTTACACTATGAGAGTATGTTTGAACCTCGCTATCACTCAAATGGTCAACCGGAATAAAACAGATGGAACGCACTTCATAGACCCCAATGCGTGTCCCGAGGATGAAATTGTGGGCAACGTCACCAGCAGTATTTTAGAAAAACCGGTGAGTGAATAGAAGTTAGACTTGATATCGCATAGAGCAAATTCCCTTGCTGCTACCATTAAAGAAACAGTGATATGTAAACTGTACTCATCAATTAAAAGTCATTACAAAATGTACAGTCAACATCAGAAATTGATACCTCTCCTCTATCTTTACAGGCGGAAACTAGCTCTTTATACACAGACACAGTACACAATAGTGGCACTCAAGCCTACATTGATAGATGATTCTAATCGCGCGTACATATGGCCTTGACTGTAACCATTTACTTACTAAGAATACATTTTATACTGCTGCTGTTTATAGAGGCCGAACACTGATACCACATTTACACTTATTCAAATGAATCCCACTTATACAACATATATCAAAGTTTATACTGCTTTGAAATTGTAATGGCCTGAAATAACTTAAGGACAACTTTTGTATCCGTGTAAAACGCAAGTGAGCCCGCGGGTAGAAGCTAGTTACTCCTTTGTAGATAAATTACTAAGGTAACACGAAGTCAGGCTGTTCACAAATACAAATAAATAAACGCCGGTAATACACCTACATATTCCTGACCCCACAAAAAGATTCCCTGTGATGCATCAGAAACTAGGTGGACCTACCATGGAACCAAACCCCGTTTGGGAAAACGGAAAAGTATATGCAGTTCTTTCAAACATATGTTCCACCGCGTGGCCCCCCACACTACAAAGAGAATAACAAGCTCAAATTGCGCACGTTTAAGCATTTCTTTTGAAAACAACAAAACTAAAATTTTGCTATAGCGTTGTATAACTTTGTCATCATCATCATCATCTACAACCCGACTTCACCCACTGCTGGGTATAGATCTCCAGTCTTTGTGTGTGTCATATTCCTCGATCCTGTGCAAGCCTCATCCAGATGCGGTGCCCGCGATGCTTGCGACATTGTCTGCCGACCTTGCTGCTAGCTAGCTTGGTACTTACTAGCATTTTCATGAGCATGATATACAACGAGAGGTTTAATTAAATATAATAGTAGGTATCTTGATGATTACAATTGACTCTAAACAAACCAACATCTGTAGATTCAAATGATGTCATCCGTCCCAGAGCTGTAAATCATAAATATAGCAAGGTCTCAAAGATCGAGGCTATGTTATTTTGTATAACTCTTCTGGGAAAAGTAACTACTGCTAATATACTTACCTACATACGAGTTCCTACATAAGGGGAGAATAGGAGCCAACCAATTTTGTTTGAGAGCTATCTCCTCTTCAGCAAAGTAACGTACATTTTCGCAAAAAAATATTCCATCCTTCCATGTTAATCCTTATTTAATCGTTAATTTCATATAATAAAATCTTAGTCGTAAAAGGGTTAGCAATTAGAATTTTTAGGACTAAGTGGCTGAACCAATTTTGGTGTTATTTAGCATCGCGATAGCTTAAACACTGAGGAAGGACATGGCTACTTTTAATCCGGGTGCCGTGTGAGCAGAGCCGCATGGCTGCCGCTAGTCCGGAATATAGGTCAAAAAGCCTCACTACTACGGAGCACCTTAATGGTGACCAACCGATTCGCCTACTGAAGTTTAGCATAATTGCTTTACAACAACTTTAGAAGACCTATAAATAATCGATTTGCATACAACGGCTATTTGATAACCTGTAATTTGCTTACCCTTGCAGTGGCAGTTAAATTACAGATACTAGTTAGTTATGCACGGCCATAAAGGCTCCTAGGTATAATCGATTATAAGGAAAAACATACCGACTTCAATGAAGAATCAATTGGATAAAACTCTATGGGGCAATCCTTTATAACATCGGGAGAATTCACACGTACCACAACCACACCACATCATCGCAGCGACAAAAGGTGGTCAAGCAGTGGTTACGTGTGAATAGTGTCACTGCAGCTTTTTGCAGTTGCCTTGTGGTACCGACAAAATGTCGATGTGGTTGTATCTGCGATGTGGCCGGCCGCTGCGTTGTGGTTGCGTTGTTGTGCACGCCCGTACTCACGTCATACACTCAAGATTACACTGTCTTTCCGATTAAGAACTTTCAGTATAACAATAGCAACCACAAAAAATTTATAAGCAAGTCGTGATTTCTAGATATGATGGTTTTGTTAGTTTTACGGCAAAAATACTAATCACTCGAGAACAAAATTAATATTACTAGGGACTAACACAAAGTTATTCCCGACACAAGAGTAAAAAAACTATGGAAATAGAACCAGCCGTTACGGAGTACGGTTAAATATGATATTTCAGTGAAAATAGGATTATTATCTGAGAAAGAAAAGCATGAATGTAACATTTATTTATTTATTCTATTCATAACTAAAACCCGCGGAAGAATCTTAAGTATTTTTTCTATATAATTTTCACTAAAAACGCAAAAGTTGCATGCGCCATTGAGTTTACTACGTGATCATGGCGCATGCAACTGTGCCGAAATATTGCAAATTATGTTAATTATCATGATAGTTTAAAAAAAAAATATGAATTGTTTCCGAATTCTTAGTTTTATTATGCCTTGTTTCAGTATGCAATGTTTGATTGGGACGAGAAGACCCAAGGCCTTATCCTCAGTGGCTTTTACTACGGTTACGCGGCCACTCAAGTCCCTGGTGGATATCTGGCTGAGAAGTTCGGCGGGAAATGGACGCTGGGAGTTGGGCTTCTCAGTACGGCTCTCTTTACATTCCTCACACCTGTTGTTATCACGATAGGGGGCGCACCTGGACTTTTTATTCTACGTGTCCTACAAGGAATGGGTGAAGTAAGTTTGAGAGTTTTTTATCTAATGAGAGGTAATTATTGAGTTTGCGTGTCTATTAACCGGCTACGGAAATAAATTCCTTAACAGCATAAAAACAGATTCAGATTAATCGACTCGCTCTCGCTCACTGGGCCATCGACGTCGTCATAAATATCGATAGGTTATGTATACGTATCTACCAAATTTTAACGTTATAAAACAATGAGCTATTACGGTTTGTACCTAGACATGTTTTGTACAACAATATTAGCTAAACATTGAACACAGTGTCAACACTTTATGCAAAGGTACTTTTAGTTAAATAAACAAGACCTGCGCCTACAATTTGCAAAAATGTGTATTTAATGTAGATAATCAACAGCTTCAACGTTGGAGTTCAGTCAGTCAAAATATTATCATACCTACTATTGTTTTCACAAATTTGAATATTCATATGAATAGGTTAGATTGGTACGCCAATAAAAGAGTTCTCTAGAGTAATCATTCCGTTAAATAATAAGTAGAAGGTGCCAAGCTTCACCAAGCTTTACTCTAGCTCATACAAATCTACTGACATCCTGAGGCTGAGTGCTGTGCAAATCTATAAGATACATTCACCCCACAAAAACAAATAATCTCTGTATACTAAGTGGTACTAAGTAAGGATACCTTTTGGAATGCCAGTCGCTCTTGCAACCAGCTATGATTTTTGCAAGTAATAATAGGTACCGATGCACGAGTTTGAACGACCCACTACAGCTCAATTTCATGCCCAATGGAAAACTTTGATTTCTGAAGGGCCTTGTTACACATTGGCTCAGGATTGCCAATTGACGCCAATTAACATTACTATAGCAGTAATACCTAATCGCGAAAGTTTGCGAGGATGTTTGTGGTTGAAATGGCCAAACCGATTGCGCCGAAACTTGAAATTAGTTTTTATATTTTTTATATTATTAGCAATACTATATCCAGTTTGAATGTTGAGGTTGCCGCTGAAATTACAAGCACAACTAAGATAGTTAAGATCAAGGCATGTTTCAGGATGTTTAACGCAATGAAATACGTAGACCCTTTTTAGGGCCACGATACATCAACCTGGTCACTGACCTGATACAGGATGACCAAGATAGAATTAGTGACACGACAACAAGAAGAAGAATACAAAATTAAAACCCCGCTGCACCCTCTTTGGGAATGAATTTTGAGAATTCCTTTCTTAAGAAAAGGGATACATCATTAAAATTTCAAGGGACCAACGATTTAGGTTCTGCTTTGTTTGTCAGTCAAGTAACTGGCACACAGTTACCGTTTATAATATTTAAATATCAATTATATTTTCCGTTCTTCTTAGGGTCCAACAATGCCAGCCTTGATGATAATGCTCGCCCGATGGGTTCCGCCTCACGAGCGGTCTTTCCAAGGCGCGCTGGTGTTTGGAGGGGCGCAGATAGGCAACATCTTTGGATCCTTTATGTCGGGAATCCTGCTCTCTGATGGTAGAGACTGGGCTTATGTGTTCTATTTCTTCGGAGGCTTCGGCATTTTCTGGTTTATTTTGTGGGTGAGTATACTTAAGTTTTTTTATTGCTTACAGAACTGGTGGTGTGGTATATCCTCACATTTTCCATCAAATGGTCTTGGGTTCGAATCCCGGTTGGGCTCAAACAATTTTCGAGCTGGAAAATTTATTAACTCTAAACCTTCTAGTATTCTTAAACAGAGAAATTAATCTTAAAGAAAAAGGAATTTCCTTATACCTAAAGTCAAAGTACCTATGAAAATAATGTCGACAAGATTGCTTCCTAAAATAGCAAAATAGTTAACTTTGAACTGTGGCCCTAGCGCGAATAATTTGAGATAGCGTTACGCTTACGTTAGGATAGCTAAAATTAATTATGAAATATGATAAAATCAATATATTTTTTATGGATAGAAATTATATTGCAAAATATTTTATCTGTAAGTATTTGCTTGAAAGAAGAACGTTAGTAAGGAACAGCTACGGCTGTAGTGAGTAACCCGTAAATAGAATTCACAGTTTGTCGAGATAAGATTGCGCCTGTATAGCAATAATTTAGCGGAAAATATATGGTTTCTGCATAAGTTTACCTTGTTACTAAGAAATTCAAAGATATCTTGTGTTTTTACCCGGTTGAGGCTGACATGCCAGTTCGAGTTATGTTCTTCGCGCTTATGTTTGTATGTATGTCTGTGTTTATTTAAGTGGAAAAAAATTATGACAGAGTTGTACCCTATGGCTGGATGGATTTGATGTCTAAGGTCTCATTAGAATCATCTTCACCCGGAAAGTGCAATAGACTAATAATAATATCAATAAATTCAATAGAGTGGCAACCAGTTGTACAATGTCCGACTTAACTAAAAAAATCTCTCTGTGACACCAACAAGGGTCAAAATCAAATGATTGGTAATTTAAAATAGGTGTACGATCTTTGGTAAATAAATATTCTGAGAGATAAAAAAAAACCTTACGAAAAAAACGAAAATTAGGTACCTAACATTCCTGAACATTTTGTGACTATCAAATACCTACCTCTAAGAATCTTTTATGAGTTCTAAGAAGCTGAACCTGTTTACATACGGCTGGATGGATTTTGATGTTTAAAGTATGATAAGAATCGTCTTGACTCGGACATCGCGAATAAATCGCTCAATATTATTTATATTTTCTAATAAATATTACTTGCTAATGATATGAACAACTTTTGACATACAGTAAGGCCACATTAAAAAGCCATATTTGATGTCTGTCAGTCTTAGCTTCATAGTGAGGTGACCTGCTTAAAATTATCGATAAACTGAATGATACGATATGGTTTTCAAACATCAGTGAATCGAATGCAGTTATTGTGAAAAAATAAAATAACATCAATTTTTTTAAAATCACTTATTGCTTGTGTAGAGTAACTTTATTTGATTGAATCCCATTACAATCCCTGTCCCATTATTTAATAATATCGTAATTTTAAGAAAAAAAAAAACAAGTAGGTAGGTACATAGTTGAACAAAATAAGTTGCATTTATCCAGTTGAAATAATCGTTTTGTCATCGTCATTACTCTGTAGGAACTCAGAGATTTATGAATTAATTTTCAACAATATTGTCAATTCACAACTTGTTCAAAGTCATGTAAGATTATTTTCTTTGTTTTCTCGACGCCTTTTCTCCAGTTTGTTGCAGTGCCAGCATTTTTCCAGTGCTGAAGGGTAGCTCAGTATTGTTATGCACTGCATGAGCTTTTATTTTTGCACAAATAAACTCTTATAGCATAGTCAATGTATTCAACTTCTTGACCCGAACAAAAAATTTAATGAAATCTTTAAATTTTTTGGGAGTATACTGACATAAACTTGTATCGGCGTTCGGTTTATTTAGAATTTTTCTTTTTATAATTTTAAAAAGGTTTATTAGTTATAATAAAATCGTGAAATTAATAGATTTAGATATTCCTTCTTTATATTCTAAAAAATATATATTTCATATCTGAGAATATTCGTCCGTCAAAAGTGGCTTCTAAGCGTGGCCTCACTTTAGTCTTTGATTTTAATGGCTCTTGGTTTTACTTATTATAAATATGCTAATTGTACTTTGATGATGATCACGGTGATGGAATAAGTTAAGTTAAACAGAGAATCGCGTCAAAAACAATTTCATTGAGCATTCACCGCAATTATCCCAAAACGTATAGGTAAGTACATAAGTAGGAATCTACTGAAATAAAACATCATTGTTTTTCAGAGTCTTTTGTGCTACAGTACTCCGAACACTCACCCTTTCATATCGAAAAAGGAGCTGAGTTATCTGAACAAGAACGTCACGACAGCTGATGTCAAGAGTAATAAGGATCCTGTACCATGGAAGGCGATATTGAGATCATCATCGGCTTGGGCTCTTGTTATGGCTGCGGTAAGTGTCTTAAGCTAAATCTTAGACAAGAGTCGGTCCTGATCAGTACATATTAAAGTTTCTTTGATTTTTTTATAATTCATCTTGTTGTTTATTCAGCTCGCATTTATTGTAGGTAAACCATTGTTATACAATTTGCTGAGTACTTCAATGTAACGCTTTGGGAACTTAAAAATACTAAGGTACTCTCAGTGATTTATGGCCTTTTGATGCTGAAGTTCAGTAGCAGCGCAGCGCAATCGCGTATCTAGGGCAAATATTATGGTATTTATTATAATAAAAATCATAGGTAGTGGGTAAATTCACTTAAGTACATATTACTACGGAATCAAAGTGTTAAAGGCTTGACTTACGTAATAATATTACCGGTACCGACACTTTATGTGTGTTCGTAATCGAGTTTAATCATGAACCTTGAAATTCTGTATAGTTTAATTTAACTTCGAAGGCAATCAATCTGCTGGAGTTACAAGCAATTTGTTGGGTTATTCGGGAACGTGAATTTCTTAGATCAAAGTCAATAAATAGTAGGTACCTAAATTTAATTACTGATGTACGAAAAAAAAAAATGCTCATTTTTAAATTTAAAAATACGTACTCAGATGTATAATATTAGTGCTGAAGTTAGGGCGGAAGGAGATAAGTGTCGTGAATTTATTTCTTTGTACACCCTTTTACAACAAAATATTTCCCTTAGAAGATTTATGTTTCAAGGTCCTTTGGCTTAGTCTGGGCGTTGATTATCCGTCAGTTAAGTGAAAGTTTTAAGTTGTTATTATTTTTTTTCGAAATAAAATTTTTTGGTACCCAAAAGAAACTCCCACAAAAAATCGAATAAACCTACTAATGATTACAAAATGGTAAAGGTAAGTTTGTTAGTATGTTTCAATGTTTGTGTTTTGGATTTCCAGTTGCTCAGTTTATTATTCCAGCTTTCGTCATCTGCATTAGAAACTATGAATAATTTGTTGTTTCAGAGTAGGTACCTAACCTACTCTGAAACAACAAATTATGCACAAACAAGAACCACAAGTGTAGGCAATGATACTAGTAAATACCATACAGTCATGTCTAAACCACAAATTGTATTTAGGTTCAAATAATCGCACTGGGTTTCAAAATGAACTACATAAAAACATAAAATCACGCCTGTTTCCCAGATACCCCTCTGGCAGAGACCACGGCATAGTAACTGACATGCCTCTTTTGCTTCATTCCATATGCATGCTCGTTGGTGTAGGGTATACTCTTGATCTGGTTGACAGCCTTTTTCCGAAACGTCATCGATTTGGTTCAAAAACTTTGATTTATTTTTATCTGATGTTACAGTGTATATAAAAAATATACATAAAAATCTTTTTGAAATTTAAGCAGTGTCCTTACAATCAATCAAAAACAAATGCATTTATTCAGTAGATACCTACATAAAAATATAACTCAACTTTGAAAATTATTGCTTTTACCTTTGGTTTTTAGTTAGTGATTACTTTCAAACCAATTTGAAACCAAAAAAGTAGTTTTCTCCACATCTTAGGATAGTAGTTCAATGCTCTACATATATTTCATTATATCCTATCAATTTGACTTTCAAAAACGTATTATTGGAGGGACCTAATCAAACCGTACATTGTATTATTTACAGGTGGGCCACGACTGGGGTTACTACACAATGGTGACAGATCTCCCAAAATACTCTCACGATGTTCTGAAATTCAACATTGCAACCACTGGCACACTCACCGCTCTGCCGTACATTGCCATGTGGTTCTGTTCCTTCCTATTTGGCTTCATTTGTGATTTATGTATCAAGAAGAAGTGGCATTCTATAAAAACTGGAAGAATCATACATACCACTATCGGTTAGTTGACATTGATTATAGAAAGAGTCCAAACAAATTCTTCCTTGTTCGTTGTTTCGGTTTATTCTTAGTAGTCATGCGTTCAGTAAAGACTAGGTTAAAGTATGGTAGCCCGGAAAGGGCCTTTTAATCGGTCAAAGAACCAGGTTCAAATCTCAGTTGCGCGACATCACTTTTTTGTCGCCGTCATTCGTTGAATTTGAAATTCTAAAGGCCTTTACAACAACGTCCCACTACAACAACGATCTATACCATAATATACCATAACCGTTTCCGTATTGGTTGACACATAAAAAAATCTTTGTATAAATATATGAAACAACGTCCACTAGACCGTTCCGTCACCGACCAACATTCACGACAATAATATTACGTTCAAGTGGGCGTAGTAGTGTCTGTTGTGTTTTTTTTCATGCATGATATGTTTATTGCACCGTCATAGGATGGTACGTCGTAGTTGGTAAAAGCCTTTATAATGAAGGTTAGTAAGCACCATTATGTTTTATTTTTCAGCTGCCACTGGCCCTGCTATCTGTATCATTCTAGCATCATACTCGGGCTGTGATCGAACTGCTGCTATGGTCTACTTCGTGCTTTCTATGGCTCTCATGGGAGGGTTCTATCCTGGCATGAAAGTAAGTAGGGTCTATAGGAGTAATTGCAATCAGGGTCGATAGGAACCATCGATCACAGATGCTCCTAGATAAGTCTTTATCATACTTTGTGAGTGATGTTTTCTATCGCCCCTATCACGTACCATCGACTGAGCGATTTGCTTAGGACGAAAGTTGATGGTCCCAAAGATGTATGGTACCAAGACAAATTCGTGCAAAATAAAAAGAATTCCTACATACATTTATGAAAATACATACATGATATACTTACAGATAACCAGGTTTTGGTTAGACAGGACAGACAGTTAAAATTTTCAAAAAAAATAGTGAAAAAATGCTGAAATAGCGGTGACACTCGCTTTTGAATGGCAATAAGACCGGTTTGAATTTTGATTTATATTCCACGGGATTCAGGCAAAATGAAGCGTTGATACTGTGCTTGTGATCATAAGTCATCATAACACATTTGCAAAATGCATTGTAGTTTCCCATGTGTATAATTCGCTCTTATTTCACGATAACCAACAAAAAAAATTGCAATATTTTTTCAAAAAATCTACATCAAATTTTTTTTTTTTTTCTTCATATAATGCAATGTCACACACAGATCGGCATAATCTTTAAATAGCACGCGGCCGTGGATTTAAGAAACCTACCTTATAAGAATTTCCGAGTTTTTTTGCGACGTAAATATCTTCTAAAGAGGGTATTCTCTTGTGCCTATTTTGTCCGACCTTATCAGAACTCATGATGCTCTGGAATGGCTTTTACGTCGGCCCGCATATTAAGATTTGTCCGTGGGGAAACGTAATGAAAACGAAAAAGCCTTGTGAATTTGGGAGTAACTCGTAGAGCTTGTGATATACAAATTTAGAATACAAACTCAAACAGTAGAATATATAAGTTGTTTATTTTATTGTTGAATGTAGAAAGATATAAAGGAAGAGGTAGACCAAGGAAAAGATTGACGAATTGTGTAAAAAACGACTATGAAAGCAGTGAATAATAATAATACGAATAATAGAGGTGAATGGAAGAGAAAAATATGTGCCGACGCCGCATGAAATGGGATAAAGGCAGGGAGATGATGATGAAAAAGTAATTATTATATTTATAGAAAATCTTTCTTAATTGTTTTGCTGAACCAATGTTTTTTTTTAGGTGAACGCATTGGATTTGGCTCCAAACTACGCGGGTTCCCTTACCTCTCTTGTAAACACAACATCAACGTTCGCGGGAATTGTCACTCCATACCTTATCGGATTATTGACTCCGGACGTAAGTACCTATTGATAAATAAATAATGTAAGCAAGAAGTCTTTACCTAGACTGGTCGTTCAAAGATCAACACATTAACAAGCCGTTCAACGACTTTGTAACGGTTGTTTTTGATACGTGTTTCATACATTATCTGTATCATAACCGATGGGTACCCAGTGGCCGTAGTGGTTCCGGCTGAAGAATAGGCCCCTCCATATCTATCTTCCCGTGAATTTCGTAAGAGGCGACAAAGGAAAAAGATTGGGGATAGGCCGCCCGTGCCCTATTTTCACAAAGAAAGCTCTAACTGCGCTCGCCAACCCGCGTGCCTGGCGTTGTGAGTATGGTTAAATCTCCCACATGATAGGAATTCGCTCTGGAAATCTGTGGGGGTGGCCATGCTCAGCAGTGGATGGCCTACTGCTGAAATGATGAAAAAATAATAACGGATGTTTATGTATTTATTTGTTGGTAGCCCTAACCTTACCGGGTTTTTGACAGATTATTTCATAAGTACCGATTATAGTAATCGCATATGTGTTGGTGTGTTGTGTATTTGTGTAAGTGTGACCTTAACTAGTAATATTGATAGCGGTTATCATAAAGGCTAGGAAATATAGAGCATTTTAAGAAGTTAACTATTGAAATATTTTATTGATCTCTGGGTGCATATTAAATAACTATAGGTCCATGAAAACAAATTACCAGCAGTTATCGTGGTATCATTTGCATTATTTCGTCTAGATAAGACATAATTTTTGTTAATAAAAAAATATCGACGTATACTGCACTAAAACGATTTTTTACGAATATTATAATACAATTGACTATTTATAGCAAAGAGGGGACACCTAGATAGGCGACTTCGATATTTTTTTAAACATCTGTGACTGTTGAATACAAAATAGATATTCCTATGTAGTTATTTTGTTATTATTGATAGACCTATTAATTGGCTACGTTGTTGGCTTTGCTACGTTTATTATTCGGTTTTGCCTAATTATAACTGTTATTTAAATGAAATTCGGAGTCAAGCAGACATAATAAACGCGTTTGTTCTAAGGTGCCCTGTTCAAAGCTGCCCCATCTCCCTTATTACTAATTTTGACAAAAGAAATTGAAGGCTAGATGTCGGGTGTATTTCTCCGAATCGAAAGAAAAGTATCCTGGGGTTTTGTACTTCACAAATGCACCTTAACAGTATAGTATTATGTTATCTGTGCCTTAACTAACATAACTTTATAAATATTTTTTAGCTCTTCTAAAAAAGTAATTAATTATATCGTTTTAACCTTTAGTATATTTTCTTTCTCCGCACTTTCCTTGCAAACATATTCCCCTAATGCCGAATTTCTGTTTGATCCTGTGAATGTGATTCATTTTATTTCGAATCGTTTGTTTGATCCTTTGCCAATCTGTGTGATCCAGTAACAATCTGTCCTTTCATTAAGAAGGAATTAAACTCAGTCAAGTGAATGAAGCAAACATACCCATTCAATGTTTAATTTTATTTAAAAAAAAATCTGAATGTGACTTGCACGAAATCTACATTGAAAATTACTAAAAAATTAGGAAACTAAACACTAAATCAGGTGTAAAATTGATTTCACTAAAAAAAAGCGTGATAAAACGCAGTGCTGTAGAGTTAGAGTTACAAATTTTTTGACTCTGGATGGACAGACTTTGCTTCTATAATAATTATATTGAAACGGAACGTAACTAAATTATTAAGTATAGAAATGTCTGGAAGCAGTTATAATAAAGCGTTTTGTGTGAGTGTGGTCTTGAGAACTTGCTAGAGAACCTGACCGCTACAAGCGTACGCTTGCTGTTAGATAACGCATACGTAATCAAAATGTAAGAAGTCGTCGAGACATTATTATCGTATACATGATTTTCTTATCATTAATTACATAGGCCAATACTTCAAAGGTATCTTTAGATCATGCCGAAACTCGGCAAAACAGTTTAAAGAATTCTTCGTCGAATCCAATGCATGTTTTAAGCATTAGTTTGACTTCGTTGTACATCTGTCTGTCCGCACCTTGTTGTTTCTAGCAAATGGAAACTAGGAGTATAAACTAGTCTCACTTGAAAGAAACAATACGTTAGCACGTGCACGTGATAAGTTTTGAGGTTAGACTGCTAGTCGATGACGCAGCGACCAAAGCGCACAGGTATGGAGGGGAAAGGGAGGCGTGGGCGGAGGGTGTCGGATTATTGGACGTGCCGATCTATCGAAGTGCCGGATTAGTGAGATTATACTGTAATTAGTTTCATAAATGGTCTTAAAACTATTTCAGTTTTCGGGATTACTTTGATTGCACAATTTATTAAAAATGCTTTTTGTTTTACAGTCAACCCTTGCCCAGTGGCGCGTTGCCTTCTGGGTGTGTTTCGTTGTGTTGGTGGGCACCAACATAATTTACATCATCTGGGCGGATGGCAAACAGCAATGGTGGGATGACGTCAGACAATACGGATATCCTGAGGGCTGGAAGCACGGGCCACTGATCAATGAGACCGAGCCAGAACAACCAGAAAACGTAGTCCTTTCAGACCACAAAAAGCTGGAGGAACTAAACTGATGTATGCCGGTATTAAAGTTAGATATTCAATTTCACCAGTGAAAAAACAGTGTAAAATCAAATCAGTGAAGCTAGTCAGTGTGGAAATTAATAATTTTGTACAAAAACTAGGCATAGTGCAGACCACATAACAAAACTCTCACTTTTTTTTATAATAGGTACCTAATCTAACATCCTCCTAATAAAGTAAGTGAATAGCATATAGGCTACTTTTTATTAAGGTACCACGTGAGCAAGCCGCGGACGAAACTTATTATAATTTAATAAAACCGTTAAGTATAAATATAGAAACGCCTATTTTGTGTGACATTTCAATATGTGACATAGTTTTCACTTTAATTTGATATTTTTATGGGTTTCTAAAAATACGGTGTGCACTCTGCCTTCATAAACATGTCATAATATTTCAATTTGAATTAGTTATTGTTGTGCATATTGTACAATGTTAGTATACTTAAGTATATTTTTAATTAAACACTTTTCCTATTGTTTTATTTCCCAAGAATAAGTTAAGTTAATTTATCATTGTATGTTGTTGACAGGCAAAACTCACAGAAAACTTTTTAAGCTGATTATTATCCAGTTCCTTAAGCACAAGACAAACAGAAATGACGTCTGGTCACAGAATAAATAACAAGTCTGGTGCTGACATGGTATTCGCGCATTGTCAATTTCATAAACATGTAAAAAAATAAAGACGGTCATGTACGAGGACTCGCGCCCTGAGGGTTCCGTACCATTACACGGTGTCAGAAAATCAAAACTTCAAGTGTAGGAACAATGTGTGAATTTTTTTTATTTGCGTTTGCTCAATTAGTTAATTGTATGATATTGACCGCAAATATAACTTTGTCTCGTAACAATCCAATTTAAGGTATAAAAACATCAAAATTCCGCAATTTTAGACTTTTTGCTTTATTTATGACTCAAAAGCTCTTGGCATTCCAAATTTCAGAATTGCGAGGTAACTCGAAACCCTAGAGGTCTTTCATTTTTGCCATTTTCATACATTAACTAGACATTCATTGCCATAATTTTTAATGCATTGAGCTAGGAACTTCACTTATATACGGCACTATAAACTCACTCACCCTAATAGTTGGTATACATTTCAAGTTGATACCTTTAACAGTTTCTGAGAATAAGATATTTTTTACAAAAACTAAAAACCGTCTTCAAATTCCTGAATATTTACAAGATTAATATCAACCTCTTTTTTTTTGATAACAACCTCTTTGCTTTTGCTTACCTACTGAGGATGACACTGGCCACCTACACTTTCGAATAAAAAACAAAAGTAAGTATGACATCCAGTCATCATCAATAATAACACGGTACTGACTGACTGACTGACAATCAAACTAGTGGTTTTATTTTCTTTGAAAATCAACGCAGAGCCTAACCAAAATCCTAAGAGTATGAAATTTACGGGTGTAGCTTCCTGTTGGAACGTATAGAAATGAATTTCCGACACACAACCCCTAAGATTAAAGTTTATGAAAAAATAGCAGCAACCGAACGAAGTCGCGGGGATAACCATACCATCTAAAATTCGGCAAGTCATGATTTCAAGGATGTTTTTTTGATGAGCAACGATGAGCAATCCCTCAGGAAATGCCTAGTTTGGGATCAGTTGACCGTGTGTGATATGTCCAGAATATTAAATAAATAATAATAATAATAATAATAATCTGTCAGTCGATTTTTCGTTTTATTTTTTTGGAATTAATTTTATTTTGCTGTTTTTACACCGATAAAGCAGCAATGAAATGATCACAAGATCTAAAACGAAAAACACAGCGGAGACAACAAACGCACGCCCAACACCGTTGCTGCCCGCTTCGTCAAGCTCCACGTCAACATCATCGTCGTCCGAGGATGAGGAATTTAAAACCCCCCCGGACACCAGCGACGTGTCGAGCGACGAAAGCGGGCCGCCGTCGCCCCCACCGCCGCCACCACCTGTACGTCGAGGGCGACCACTGCCGTTGACTGGCTTGGGACCTGTGGGGCGTTCTGCCCCGCGCCCGGTCCCCGCCACCGACGGCATAGTGCGTCGCATGAAATGGACAAAAGGAATCAACGAAAATGTCATGCGCGCCTTTTATAGGGCTACTGAGGGAGGAACTTTTATGACCGCGTACCGCGTCCGGATGCTTCCTTTGTTTCAGGTCCTTGAGCCAGCGGTCTCCGTCACTGCACAGCGACTGTCGGATCAGGTGCGGGCCATCCAACGGTTGAAACTTTTGGATGACTCTGTACTTGATCGGCTACGCTCTGAAGCGCTGAGTGCTCGAGTGGTTGATCACTCGCAACGGGATCCGACTGTCACGACGCCGGTTACGGCATCTATGACATCGACGACGACACAGACGGACCTCGTAGCTGACGAGATCGACCATGAGAATACTAGCGTGAGTACCCAGAATAATGAGCAATTGAGGAGGACTTTGAGTGATGCGATTTTGCGGTATCGGTCCGCAGCTCCCGATGCTAGACCGCGTCTACCACGCTTGCCCACTCATAGACGGAATTTAGCTTTGACAAGAGCCATGAATCCTTTGCTAGTCCCGTACCTATTGACTAGTGAAGACTTAACTGATACCCACTCGATCATATACTGCGGAGCCTTTGCGGTGTGCTGCGTCGCTCGTGTCAAGTTCCCGGACACTGAACGAGCGCCGCGGCCACCTGGGGGCGCCCCCGCCTGGCAACTACGGATCGAGCGGCGTATCGGTAAGTTCAGAACCCTCATTGCAAAGCTCATCTGCTTCAGAAGTGGTAATCACCGCCCGCGAGTGATGCGCTTCGTGACTCAGGCTTTTGCCGGAACCGGAACCCGGCCCCAGGATTATATGGCCTGTGTCACGGAGCGCATCGACTTTCTGAAGCAGAAAGTCTATGCGTGGGCAAGCCGTATTCGCCGTTATAAAGAGAGAGTGGATAGATACTGGCAGAATCGCAACTTTCAAAGTGATCAAAGAAAGGTATACCGAAACTGGGAGAAACCCGACCAAAGTGTGCTTGATGGGCGCGTGCCGGATGCTGAAACCGCGAACAACTTCTGGCGAAGCATCTGGTCTGCGCCTATCGAACACACGGAAGGCAATTGGATGCATGTTGTGAGAGCTGAGTGTGAATCGATCGAAACCATGGAGGCTATTAACATCTGTCCATTAGACGTAAGTTGTGCGATTCGTTCGGCTCAGAACTGGAAAAGTCCTGGGCCGGATGGGTTACATAACTTCTGGCTAAAGTGGTTTCGTTGTTCGCACTCGGTGCTCGCCACACAATTCCAGGAAGCCCTTCAGCTCGGATCTCTTCCTTGTTTCATGACAACAGGTATCACCTTTCTACTCCATAAGTCCGGTAGTACCGCGGAACCTAAGAATTATAGACCAATCACGTGCTTGCCTACCATCTACAAGCTCCTTACATCCATTCTGACCGTAAAAATTAATTCTCACATTGTTTTGAACAATATTATGGCACCTGCTCAGAATGGATGTAGGGTTGGGTCCCGTGGTACTAAGGAGCTCCTCCTCATTGACATGGCCATCAGCCAACAGGTCAGGCGGAACAGGGGGAACCTCTCGGCTGCCTGGATTGACTATAAGAAGGCCTATGATTCGGTGCCTCATACATGGCTAGAGAGGGTCTTAGAGTTGTATAAAGTAGATGCAACACTGAGATTTTTTCTGGGATCTTGTATGAGGCAGTGGAACACAGTCCTTCGTCATCCGGGTAGTCGATGGGATCCTTCTGCCCCTCAAGACGTCATAAAGATTGAGCGGGGTATATTCCAGGGTGATAGTCTTAGTCCCTTGTGGTTTTGCCTTGCGCTGAATCCTCTCAGTACTCTACTGAAGGATTCAGGTCTAGGCTATCGACTTAGGAGAGAGGGTGAGATCATTTCTCACCTGCTTTACATGGATGACCTTAAACTTTTTGCATCGAAACAACCAGAGTTGGTGACGTTGTTGAATATCACACAGGTATTCAGCAGCGACATCAACATGGAATTCGGTGTAGAGAAGTGTGCGGTCATGCAAGTGAAGCGGGGGCAAGTTGTAAATTCCACGAATTTGCAACTTTCCGATACAATGTCACTCAGATCTCTCTCTGAAGTCGAAACCTACAAATACCTTGGTATGTCGGAGTCGTTGGGTATAGTAGATAGGGACATAAAACAGTCGGTGAAGGAGCGCTTCTTTTGCCGCCTGACTAAAGTACTCAACAGTCTTTTGTCAGGTGGTAACAAGGCCCGTGCCTTCAACGGCTGGGTTATGCCCCTGCTTATATACACCTTTGGCGTACTAAGGTGGACTCAGACCGAGCTAGACGCCCTGGATTGTAAAGTTCGTCAACTGCTAACAACGCACCGTATGCGACACCCACGCTCGTCGGTAATGAGAATGTACATCCCGCGGAAGTTTGGCGGTCGAGGCTTTTTGAATGCCAAGACCCTCCACAAGCGCGAGGTGTGCAATCTCAGGGAGTACGTCCTCCAAGCCGAGTGTGGGATGCACCGCGACGTTGTTGCAGTTGACAAAAACCTCACTCCGCTCTTCTTGGCAAACGAGCGCTGGCGTAAACCACCGGTACTAAGCACACAGGACCGCAAGGCTGTATGGGAGAGCAAGGAGCTGCACGGGCGGTTTTACAAGGCCCTCACGGGGCCCGATGTAGATTCGCTCGCCTCGGTGAACTGGCTACGTTTTGGTGACCTCTTTGGAGAAACCGAGGGTTTTGTCTGTGCGATTATGGACGAGGTTATCAAGACGAACAACTACCGAAAGTACATCATGAGGGATGGGACGGTCGACATCTGTCGTGCATGTCACCGTCCCGGTGAGTCCCTCAGGCATGTGCTTTCGGGTTGTTCGCATCTTGCTAACTCTGAGTACTTGCACAGGCACAACCAAGTAGCCAGAATCATTCACCAGCAACTTGCTCTCCAATACGGCCTTGTTGGCCCTGAGGTGCCGTACTATAAGTACGTACCGGAGCCAGTTCTCGAGAATGGCCGTGCCACGCTCTACTGGGACCGGTCTATCATCACGGACAGGACTATTGTCGCCAATAAACCTGATATCGTGCTGGTAGACCGGTCGGAGCGCCGGGCGATACTCGTTGATGTCACTATCCCACATGATGCAAATCTCGTGAAGGCCGAGAAGGACAAGCTCAGCAAGTACCTTGACTTGGCCTTCGAGATTACCGCCATGTGGGAGGTGGATTCAACGATTATCGTCCCGATAGTGGTGTCAGTGAACGGACTGATAGCGAAGAGCCTCGATCAATACCTTAAGAGGCTCTCGCTAGACAGCTGGGTGAAGGGCCAGATACAGAGGGCGGTACTCCTGGACTCGGCACGCATAGTCAGGAGGTTCCTCTCTCTGCAGCCCTAGCCACCGACCGCTTGAGCCGAGCTTCGCGGTCCGTGGTTCTCCATTTTTATATATATTTTTTACTATAATGGTTGTTTTGATATTCTTTTTTGATATTAAGATGTACTTTTGTAGTAAAAAATGTATTTTATAAATGAGATTTTAATTAAATATACGGATAATAATAATATTGGACCACCCCGGGATCATACTCTATACACCAGCGAATGAATTATCAAAATTGGTTTAGTATTGGTGGAGATATCGAGAAACATACACAAAAAAAACAGCCGACTTGAAAACCTCCTCCTTTTTGAAGTCGGTTAAAAAGGGTCTTGACAGACAGATATAAAGACGGACGGACAATCAAGTGATCCTTTATTGGTTCCGATTTTTTCAAATGAACCTAATAAGGTGCAATTTTAAACACACCAAATCCACTGTATGGCATGCAGAACGCTATTATAGTATGTGTTTTATATTGCACCTTATTTTCATATATTTTGTATTATGAATTTGAATGGAACGGTAAAACGAAAGCGCCAGGCGTTATTTCTGTGTGGCTCGGCCTTATAGTATTATGTTATCTGTGCCTTGGCATATTTTTTTACTGATATTTTGATTAACAGACGGTTATATTATACACTAGTAAAGTTGTGATGGTGAACTGGCCATACTTAAAAACGCTACGAAATGCGGATATTTTTGCTTCGCTCTGTGACAGCTATGGCAAGGTAACACTACTATCCAATTATTATTATTATTTATTTATTTTTATTCTACTCTTTATTAAATAAATGGTTACAATTTTGGTTTTTGTGTCCTAAAAACCACGTAGGGTTTGTGTGGACACTCACACTCGTCAGAACCTAGTTGGTTCTTTCTCAAATTACACGAGCACTCAATCTGGGTAAGTATTAGGTAGGTATTAAGCAATAGTATATAAATACAACAAAAAGTATGAATAGAAACAGATCAATTAACTAAATAAACAGCTATATATTGATGTAACGCGTGTTGCCTGCATAATTATGTTGATGGAATATTAGATAGGACAGATGAATCTCATTATAGCTGAAATAAGACAAATAGTAAGTATCAGGATGAAATGCAAAAACAAAAGTGACTGTTTTTAACATAAAATAAAGTACAATTGAAATAATATTTAGAAAGAATAAATTATTTAGTCACATCAGGTTAGATTGCATCTGAAGTAACTCAATAGTTATTAGATAAATAGGTACCTACCTTTTTACAAGGTAACGAGAATTTTAGGGAAGGGCACGATGTGAAGCTTCACACCGGGCAGCGGGAATGAAAACTCTTCTTAGACCTAGGTCTAACCAGTGTTCACCGTGGTCGCCAACTAGTTGGTGGTCAACGGGTACAATCACTGCTTTGAGCCTTCCTTAAAATAAATGAAAGCCAAAGGAGTCATATCAAAACGATTTATAAGTATTTAAAATAAATATATTTATAGTATAATAAAATATATAATTGTCAATACATTATGTAACATTATCATCATGTCAGGTACAGGACGTCCAATGCTGAACCTAGGCCTCTCCTCTAGATTAACTTGTGCTGCCTAAATTAGTGGAGGCATGGTGTATTTATTTTGGCCGGGCAGACGTCGCGCATTATTATTATCACTATACAATATTATCATTATGATAACTATAAGATAACAAATTGTATATTTTAAAAGTATTGACAATAACATAAATTCCATAAAGTATCACATCACATTGGCAGATTTGGAAGTTCTTTGAGTTGGAACCCGCTGTATTTGCATGCGCCTACGCGCCTCTCGCAGTTCTTTGGTAGTTTTAGCTATTTGGGCTTCCAGGCTCGCCTTGTTCTCTCGAAGTTTGATTACCTTTGTACAACAAATCATGTTTTTATGACATACTTTTACAGTATGTCTTAGTTTTTTTAAAACTGAGTACAATGTCTTTATAAGCAAATTCTATGATCTCAATACAAGCGTATTGAGATCATAGAAATTTGAAAATGGGTATTATTTATGTTCCTACTAAGCTATTCAAATTCAGGTACAATATATTGTGGGTAAACAAAAAACAAATTATGTTAGTTTCATGGCGATGCTTCTTTAAAGTAAGCACATTAGCATTAAACATGATGTGCAAGAAATTCAATCACGGGTTCTAATACAATTGGGTCCGATACCCGTACGGGATTTCCCGGTAGAGTTTCAGGCAGACCCTTCAATAAAGCTTCTAAAGGGTGTGCTTTCAATGTAATTATAAACATATTAATAGGGCTTACATTGTAGGCTGTTAAATAAATGTCATTTAGTACAATATGTGATATATGTGTATATATGTGTGTGTTTATTTGTAGGTACATTATGTGATAAAAATAGTGTACCGTGTGTGTAAGTACAAAAAGTTGGTAGTATGTTCGGATTCTACATAAAATCTTTTCACTCTCAAGCCGAGATCAAACGGCGATCAAAATATTTCATCTGAAATTTATTTTAAAATGATCCTTATCTCTAACGAGTAAAGTCAATTTTGCGCTTAACTTTTACGGGCTTGCGTTATTGTTGGGCTATATCATAAGCCCTCAAATGTCAACCTCAAAATTGAGTTTAGTTAGTATACGTAAGGATCATTTTGAAATACATTTCAGACGACATATCACACGCAGTTTTAACACGGCTTCACAGAAATAATTATTCGAGTACCTACTGACGCACATTTTAACAACAGGAAGGTACCTATATAGTATAGTGTTTGTGAACAAAGACACATGACTTGTATTCACCAGGGAACACCCTAACGTAGATACATATAACGAACATGAACGGAAGAAGTATTTTGTAATAAGGATATATAAAATTACCTCGTCAGTGCCGTCTTGAAAGTCACGCAACAAGTCTTTTCTAGTAAGCAGGCCAGCCTTCAGTCTTTCAGCTTCTAAGGACCATCTTAATTTGTCTCGGCGATTCTGCATACAAACAATAAAATGCAATTGAATTAGTTCCATAGCCTAATAACAAGCTAGCTATTACATCCAACATCAAGGGTAGGTATGAACCAAGAGAGCTGGACCAGTTGGATATTTAATTATTTTAGTCTTCAAGATACGAGATTCGCCCAAAAATATATGATGCCTTTATTCAGCATATTATTATTATTATTATTACGAATGCAAATAGAGTTTTTGTCGCCATTCGTGATAACAAACGTTTTACTTGCATTCATCTGTAATCCGCATTTTTGGCTCTCTTCATCGAGTGAGTTTATCATATACTCTAGATCTCTATGATTCTCTGATAGCAGGACGATGTCATCAGCGAACCGTAGGTGATTAAGGTATTCACCATCTATATTTATACCTAGATGAGGCCAGTCTAGTTTCCTGAAAATGTACTCTAGTAAAGCCATGGTTCGGAGATATTGGGTCTCCTTGCCTGACTCCCCTTTTGATCGAAAATGGCTTTCCTTTCCGTTCCAGTTTAACAACAGCTTTATAGTTTTTATAAATATTTTTGAGAATTTGTAGGTATATTATATAATTTGTTTTATTTGCTTAGATTATTTGTTGAACTTAAAAGAAGGCAGATTTCTCAATCAAAAATCAGAAATTTGATGTTTCCTACAAGGTGATTCATAACTCATGTGTGTGTGATAATATTTATACAATCCCGAAAGGGGCTTATTCTGTCAACAAAAACAATATTGGGGAATTTTTTTTTTCTATATTTAATGAAACTCACTTTGGCATGTCCAAGTTCCTCCCTAACCTTCAAGAAGTCGATCTCAGCGTCCCCAAGGTCACACTCAGCAAAGTCAATAACCTCATCAGTGTGGTGCATCTTCTCTCTGATGTGAGCTAAGATCTGATTGTGTTCGGTACATTTAGCCCGGTTCTTGATAAGTTCGTCTTCGCGTTCTGTTGGTTACACGTAATGGTAATTTTATTGAAATTTGTAGTTTTTGTCTATACTGAACAGGGGGATGACTTCTATCGTAATATCACTACTATTTCTGATAGCAAATAGAAAACAGAAATAGGCTCACGACTGTTAAACCCAAGCATGGTAGGCCGCTTCCAGGTCTCCAGGTGATCAGATCCCTTAAGATTTATAATAGAGGTCAGAGGCACATCCAAACATTTTGACTCTCAGGTCTCCTGGCGATCAGATCCTTGAAGAGCACATGCCTCCATTTGAGTTGTGAGTATTCCATACATGACAGGTATACTTACTGGTTTCCACACTATGCTTTCTTTCACCTAAACGGTGAAAAAGGTACAAGCAACTTAACATTTTTGAGCAGAAATACTCTACATCCTCACTTAAGTGCTGAATTACTTAAATAGGGTTTAGGTGCGGAAAACTGAGCTTGCGCCTGCGAAAAATAATATTACGCATATTGCATTGCTCATGGAAAATGGCCTGTACCTCCAGATCCAGATTGTGTTTAAAACTAACCTTCAATCTTAGTCATATAGTTCTGATTATCAATATTCAGCTGCTCAAACTGCGCCACATAGAGCCCAGGGCCTAGCATTTCAAGTTTCCTGACAATCGCATCCAGCTCAGCCACAGCATTCCTGGCTCTGACGTAGCGAAGACACAGGGCAGAAGATTGCTCCTGTTTGCGTCTTTGGAGAGTCAGGAATCTTTGTACTGTCTGTGGTGAAAAACAGAGCAAAATGTACTAACTGGATTCTGATAGTTTTCACTCAGGTAATTCTGTTTGCTGAGTGTTTATCCGTACCTTGTCTGCGATAGGTTTTCCTTTAGCCGAGTAAATCAGACCCGTGCCAGTATTTTTTTCTAGAGCTTGCAGGCCGTCGAACTTCTGCTCCGCATGTTCTAGATGACCAGCGTATGTAACTTCCACTGCTTGGACTTTTGTCTTAATCTGTAGGATACATAGCTTACTTACTGACACTAGGGTTAGTTTGTGCTCAAGCACAGACTAACCCTAGTGTCAGTAAGTAACCCTAGAGTCACATGTACAATGTATACAAGATATATTTCGGTAAAATGATGATAAAAGGTCACCCAGGTTTTTGTCTGGCATGGTTGTGAATGACTTATGATTTTATCGGAGTAAGTTACAATAATGTATAATTATGTAAAAAACACCCAAAAACAGCTAATTTGCAAAATTTCGTATTATTTTTTCTAATATTTATTCTTTTGCTGAAAGAAAAAGCCCTTTTCAAGATAGTTAACACATTATGAATCACCGTGTGTAATGACTTTGAATTAGGAGACTGATAAAATGACAGTCTTGAAATGAAGTTACTCGAGGCTCTGACTACACCCTGATAGACATTGTCAAAAATCTGACCACCTGGGGATCTGAGAATATATCTACTATGCTTGGGGATAAACCTCCTGAGCCTATTTTATAAAGTTATAGGTACTTACATCAGCAACCTCTCTCTCTTCCTTCTCCTTCATTTCTTCATAAGAGAATAGTTTCTGCTGATACTTCTCCTCAAGATCCATGGAATTTTCCAGCGGCTTCAAAACATGATCTAATTTACGTTTCCTGTAAATTAAGACTTCAGCTTTGATCGCTCGAAGGAAATAAAAGTGGTAGTAAAGAGCAGTTTTATTGTTTAACGTAAAACAAAGCACTTAGAAACGGGACAATTAATAGTTGAATAAAACTCCTGGGAATTTACAAGCGTTTACGCTAATCGATACGGTAATTCTATGGTTGCGTTAATGCATCCACTAGGAAAGTCATACGTTAGGTACGTTAGGTACGTTAGTGTACGTTATTGATAATCTACTACGGTCAATGTTTATGTATATTTATTGGTTAGTTAGTACCTACCTAATTAATGCTATTTACTATTTAAATTATTTAAGTTATTTAAATAGAACCTACCATGTATAGCATAAAAAATTGCAGTCCCTCAGTGTGGGTTGTTACTTTGAAAATGTAATAATCAAATGTAAATATGTAATTTTATAATGAAATATAAAGAGAAGCAGTCTTCTGGTTTTTTTTTTCAAAGTATTTGCATATTCATATAACATATTCCTAAATCCGTAACCGTTATGATGTACAGGAATGGTATCCTCATCCAACAAATATTACAAAATAAGTTTCTGGGGATGTTTGGATTTTTGTTGTTCAATCAATCACACCGCAACGGCTCAACCGATTTCGATGAAACAAGAGTTCTTTACCTAGAATAGCATAAAGGTTATTTTTTTCAAGGTAACATACAAGTGAAGCCGCGGGCGTAGGCTGTCCTACTATCCTACATAGTACATACATACATAAAATAACGCCTATTTCCAAGAGGGGTAGGCAGAGACCACGGCTTTCCACTTGCTATAATCCTGACATCACACAACCACGCCTTAACGGCTCATCCGATTTCGTTGAAACTTGGTATAGATAAAGTGCTTTACCTAGAATAGCATATAGGCTACTTTTTATAACGGTACCACGCGAGCGAAGCCGTGGGCGGAAGCTAGGTTATTATAAAAGTGAAAGTTTGTGAGGATATTTTAGTTCAAACGCACCGTAACGGTTAAACAAATTTCGATAAAACTTCGAATAGATTAAGTTCTTTACCTAAAATAGCACAATAGGCTAGGTTCTAGTGCTCTAGGTGAAGCCGTGGGCACAAGCTATTTAAATTTATAAAACTATAATATAGTTTTACTTGTAGTAAATCTGACACTTATTTGACTACATATTTATTTAGCAGTTGCCAAGTATTGGTATCGTAACCATTCCATATGTTTTTCTTCAATGCAAAGCAAAGCTCACAGTGTTTTCTTTCATTACAAAACGAGCAAGACCGCCGTTTGCCAAGCATGATGTCACAGAGCCTGGCAAATAAATAAATATTGCATTTTATTACTCAGACATGATTGAGTTGTCTGGCAAAACAGCATAAACAATTATTTTTGCCTCCAGAAAGTTATCTTAGAACTTATTTTACTACCTTACTGATACTTATACCTAAACTTCATTATGCATTAATTCATTGAAATTACATGAATCATTTTGAAACATTTTAAATCGAGATGAATTTACGACTGTTCTTTGTGACCAGAAGAATCCCCTTTTTAACGGTCCTTTTAAAATGTATTAGTAGGTAATAGAGTTGTTTAAAGTTTGAATAGGCATCTCGACTTTTTTGATGAAGAAGTGTATGGTTATATACGTACTTGTAATACTCAGCCAACCTCCGATGCAGTATGTTATTCTTCATCTGCAGCTGGTTGCGATCAAAGGTCAGATCTCGATGCGCCTGCAGGTACTCATCGCGGTCTACCGTTATGGCGGCTGTTCCAACACCTTTGCCTATTTGCCCAGCACTGGGTTCGTCTAAGTCATCTTGAGCGCTTACTGTTAAAAGTTGACCAATTTAATTAGTTAATCCTTAGAAGAATCATGGTTAACGACATAGCCCTCAGAATTAGCAAGTTGAAGTGGCAGTGGGCAGGCCCATTGAGCTCGCAGAACCAACAAACTTTGGAGTGTAAAGGTTCTCGAATAGCCCTCTACCCGATTGACCGAAGACATTGTGAAGGTTGCGGGAAGTTGCTGTCAGTCCATCGGGTCGGAGCCTTTCAACACTGGGTTACCTGGTTCGTGGTCGCCATTAGAGAAACTTTATTCTCCAACGGTTGTTGGTTCTACGAGCTATATGGCCTGCCCACGGCCACCTCAACTGAGTGCTGACTGCTAATTCTGAGAACAATGTCGGTGACCTTGGTTAAAGGTCTAAAGGTGTTGTCTTGTAGAGGCAACTTCAAACATAATTTTTATTACTTTATCTCCCAAGTACATACCACTTGAGCCACTAGAGCTATCCTCATCCGCAGTGTCACTTGGCGCATTACCTCCCTTTTTCCCCTTTCCAGATTTCGCACTTTTACTGGCAGCCTATAATAAATCGAGATAGAGGTCTTATAATGATAATTTTATGAGCATATGAAATGTCAAATAATACCAAAATAGTACACTGTTTGGGAGAAAATGCAAATGGTAGGTTACCATCAGCCTCATTATATCATAACAGTGCTGGTATCAAATTAAAGGAAATCCGCGGTTTAGTTTATTATTAGCTCCACACGTTTTGATCATGTATTATTATGTGGATAATTTTGAGTAAGCTGAGTGGATGGTATAGGTGCTGGGGAAGCCTACTCCATCTTAACATGTCTCAGGCACTACAGCGTTCTGTAAGTCACTAAAAAGTTCCACCTGACGGTGTATAAATCATCTAGAATAGATGTTATAAGGCCTAACTTGGTATCAAAAATTTCGGATTTCCGCATCGCTATTATTTGGTATTTATAGATCGAGGCTTAAGCAGTAGTAATAATAGTATTTTCTTCCAAACTGTTCTATTTTGTGCGAGGTAAATCGACGCTTAAAGGTTTGTGCATAGAACTAAGCCAGTAGTAAATCGATAATCCTATTTCGCAAACCTACCTACGTTCTTTCAACAATTCTTTCAGCCGCAGTATTTTAAAAACGCCATGGTCCATTTCCATTCGTTACCGCCTGTTACCGCGAACCAGACATTCTTTGTAATTCCACCTTCCAAAGGGTTCGGGTAAAGGCTGACGTAACCATCGCATGTCAAGTAAAGCTCATTAATTAAACTGAAAGGGACATAGCCTTACCTTAGATTCAGCCATATCGCGTGCTCCCCTTGAATCACCGAGTTTATTGATCTGTTAGGGGTACAGCCGAAATTATTTTATTCCATTATTCGAATGACAACATGCAACACCGCGGAAGGTTGCTATGGTGACGCGTAAACTGATATCGAGCGGTAGGTACTCTATGACAGATGGATGACACATACGATTAAAGGATGAGGTTTTTATGTACTTACTCGTTTTTAATTTAACTTCTTGCGAGACGACTAATACATAAGTTCGTTTATTTTTATGCACTTTTACAAAAAAATTATATAAAAATAGTATTATGTTGTGTAACATGAAATTGTCAACTTCACACACAATATTATAAATGCAATAAAGTAACTCTGTCTATCAGTCTGTTTGTAACGTTTTTAAGACTACATAGCTTAAACCCTGAGGAAGGACATAAGCGACGTTTTATCCCAGTACCGTGCCAGCTAAGCCACGGGCAGTCAAAATTAAAATAAGTAAGTTGTGCCGTAAATTGCTCGATTTCCACGGAAAGCAGCAATCATTAAAATTTCAACGCCACCATTTTTTACCGGCAACGAAACTATGCTCACAACTCAGCTTGTTCCAATAATAGTCGTCAATTTTTCACGATCACCACTCATATTATAAATGCAAAATTATGTGAGGATGTTTGAATGTATGTGGTTCAAGCGCGCCGTAACGGCTTAGCCGATTTTGATGAAACTGGGAATAGATAAAGTCCATCCAGTAGCATAATATAGGCTACTTATTCTTTAGATACCACGCGAGCAAAGACGCGGGCAAGAGCTAGTAGATAATAAAGTAGACGTATAAAATGCCTGTTCACGACAGACATATAAGTACGAGTAGAACTCTACTTCATAAGTTTAACAGTATCGTAGAGATTTTTTAAACAATGAGTTGAGCTGAGAATGCGTTGGCAACGCTCTTGCAAATGCCAAAAAGGAACGGTAAAATTTAGCATCAGATCAAACAAAGACGATAAATTTTCAAGTGCAGAACCCTAAAAACGTCAACGTCTAGGATTTCAGCCCTTTGGAGGTGGTCGGCGGTTCATTAGTGCTAGTGGCCTTTTCCTTCAACAGTTTTTTAGGACACTAACCTCTGTTGACGTTGGCAGTGTCACAGCCCGGCTGCTGGACCTCTGCCAGACTTACGACAATGCTCCTCTGAAAATAGCACTGAAAAGTATACGACATTTTTCAGCTGTAAAATGTTAAAGACCGCTACATCAGAATATTAGTTCCGGCGTCTTTGATTCCCTTTCCAGATAGTGTTTATATCAGCATCTGTTATAAGCTGAATCATAGTGTCATCTGTAGTCGTTAAAACCGAATATTTACTAAACAAACTGAATACATACATTTGCAGTTCATATTAATTTTAATGTGTGTTGCCAGTGATGATATATCACTGAGGTTTGGTCTCATACACAAGCTCAAAGTTGCGCAACGGGCTTTGGAGAGAGCTATGCTCGGAATTTTACTGAGTGAAAAGATCGGAAATGAGGAAATCCATTGAAGAACCAAGATCACTGACACAGCTCTCAGAAAGAGCAAGTTCAAGTGGCAATGCTTGCCATAATTATACCACGATGGACCGACGAAATTGTAAAAGTTGCGGGAATTCGGTACCTAAATGGAAAAGGTTCAAGACCGTTGCCATGGAACTCTTTGGAGGAGGCCTATATCCGGCAGTGGACTTAACGGGCTGATGATGTGTTTTTATATGTTTATGGTTTCCTTTATTGAGCTGCAAATTTGACGTTCATTTGAACTGGCAGCACATCATTTAACAATTCGTTCAATGATTTCATTGTTAATATAAACAATGAAATCATTGAACGAACTGTTGTATTTTCAGAAACTGAAAAATACTTGGCATTGTACTGCTTTTTTCTTGGATATCTATGAAAAGGACACTTTTGACACTTTGAAAAGTAGGGAAAACTCAAAAAAAGTTGTCTAGAAAATAGTCAAAATGTCTTTTTATTTGTTTGAAAGTGTTTTAGAAGAAAAACAAGCAGAAAGTTCAAAGAATTTATTCAATAAAAAAGAATTATAAATAGAAGAACGTACCTAGCATCAAATACCTATAACATGATAATGCAAAATGGAATAAACAATACCACTCAAATACATTCCGTAAGATCTAGCTTATTTTGAAATTCAAACTCTGAATACCATTAGCAATAAATATTTTGTTGAACATCCTAAAACATTGAAATCCTTACTTTAGAATAATATGTTATTTTGACCGCACTAATTTTAGCGTATTCTTGGTCCCATCTATTCAGTTTTAACCGACTTCAATAAAAGGGGTTATCAATTCAGCGGCAGTTTTATTATGACCCCACTATGGCTGGTCAAATGTTTTTTTTCTCCTTTGTATAAAGAGACTCCGAAATATCATATACATAGGTAGGTTTAAATTTAGGATTAGTAATTTACCATAAAACTTGCAAAAATATTTAAATCATCATTTGAAATTTACAATTCGTCGATGTTTTTTAGAAAAATTGTCTATGAGAAAAAATATAACTGCAGAGTGTTCAACGTAATTCTGGTATAGATCTGAGGCCTAAATGTATGAAAAACCTTAATTAAATAGTGTCTGAGATATCAAACGAAATTATTGAATTTTTAAACGTACTTCATACGAATATCGGATAAAATATATTCGAATTAATAATGTTAAGAAAAAATGACAACGTCTGCAAACTAACGGTATCTTCGCGTTTTTTTTTATAAACTTCGCTTAGTTATTGATTAAGTTTTAATATTATGGAAGTATAAATAATAAAGCTTGCAGTCATCTACTCAGGGCATGTATGTATAAGTCTTTATTCCTAATTAAATTCAAAAACCACTGAAACGTATCTTACTTTCAAATTACATTTTAATGAATTAAGTAAATTGTAGAGTTTTCGATATTTTAATTACATTACGGAAGTATTCCACACACATTATGCATTATATTATCATTATTATGACTAGAATCAAGTCACATGTTATAAAGCTAAGAGTATAACGTAGTATAGGTACAATACAACAACACGCGCATAAACAGACTAATAAACAGAGTAACCATTTTGTTAACTTGGTACTAATAAGTCTGAGGCAAAAGTTTAAATACGTAACGCATAAAACATTGCAAGCTGGTAGGTAATAAAAAATGTCGCAATAAAGATATTTTCTTCGTCGCTTATAAGATTAACAAACATAAAAACGTAAAGGGAGGTACTGACTTGCAGCGAGTACGTGAATAAGAATAAGTTGACGAAACGTTTAATAAATGATAACTTTTCATCGGCAAATGAGGAAAGAGAACCAATGATGCTGACAAAATAGTAAAATAGAATAGAAACGGACACGTGTTTAGATTACAACTGAGCTAGAAGAAAGAACATTTATTCCGCCAGAATGCATTATAATTTATTTTCGGAATTCGGATATAAAAACTATTTTTGTTACTATTGATGTGTGGTATTTTATAAACATTGCAGATAGAATGATTTCAAACAAATGTGCATACAAATGTTTACTCTAACAACATTCGGAAGCTCGCCTTCAGTCAATCTCTGACTTTACGTCAAACATTTACGATGAAATGGTAACAAAATCAGTCAGTCGTCTAGAGTCAAAACAGACGGGGCGGTGTAAGCGTCGCATGGAAGACATGACTACAGCTATTGGTCATTTGAGCACTGTTCAGTAAAGAATTGAGGAAGCGAACCAGCAACGGTAGTTGCTTGGAAGCAGGTGGATAGTGACGTCATCGGCCGATGATAGTCGGCTCATCAGCCATGGCGAGCTCGTCGGTCGCGGCTTTGTCACCTTTCCTCTTACGAGAGTACCAAAGGAAGGAGGCTGATGCGTAGAGGTTGACGAGGACAACGAACCAAGCCATGTAGAAACTGATGTGGTAGCTGTTGAAAAAAATCACGTTTTACAGAAATTCGATTGAAAAGAAAAATATAGTTATCGCCTAGACAAAATAAAAGCTATTCTGTTATGCTCACGTTCTGAATACGCGGCGCTGAGAAATTCATGTCAAATAAACACGCCCATTATTCAAGCGTTTAGAAAAATGAGTACATAATGAGTAAGGAAAGTGGTGTAAACCGATCAGACAGTGGCGAGTCAACTTGACTTGCCAGTAGGTCCAAGTGGAATCACTTTCCATTTTTTGGTAAAGTAACACACTGCGTGTGCGCCTGCGCCTGCGCAGCATAGTGTAAAAATTAAACTAAGTGCAGTTCATGAATTCGTCGCATGTAACGAATTTTAGATAACGTATCACACGCCGTTTGAACACGGCTTGTTCAATGTAAATCGGTCTTAAATACATTTGGAATAAAGTTGTTTAGTGTACGCTATCAGTTTAAAACATCTGCCAACCCGACATGGCTCATTATTAAGGTAGGTACTTAACTGGTAGTACCGACTTCATTAGTACCTACCGCACCACTGTCTACACCACACGAACTCGTGCCAAATTGGCTATGTTTAAATGACACATAGTTGTATTTATCACGATGAGTGTTTCGGCAATTATCGAACTGGCCCGGATTCCTAAGAGCGTAACCGTCAAAAGACGGTCGTTATATAGCGATTATGTGATAAAGTAGTGGATAGTGGATTATCAGGAAAAAAATTCGTGTCCAATAAGTGGGCCAGACTTGAAATAGGAGAAATATTGAGAATTATTTGTTTGAATCACCGTGTTGTTGGCCTTGTCTTTGCTATAATAAGTAGCTTCAAGAACGACATCTTAACATACCCTACGACGATCAAAAGTGCTTGAATGCCACAAGTTACCTATTCAGAACGGTATGATGGACAGACATCGAGACCAAAATATAACCTATTATTTTTGCTGTTAAATACTCACTAATGAGAAGCCTTCTCTGGATAAATGAATTTCACATTCTTCTTCATATGGTCCACAGTTGTCATCATGACCTGCACCACCACGAATGTGCATGAAGCTGTAAGAAAATAACTATTTAGGGCCCATTCAAATAAAATGGGCGGAGCTTTGCAAGATAAAATTTTGCATGATTGCGAATCCACTCCTGTGTTAGGGGCACGTAGTGTGATGCACTGGGTTCATGAGGGGAATAGATGGTAATGGAAACGATATCTGTAAATAGCTTAACCCATCATAGTAAAGAAAGAAGTAATAATGTTCGGCTGATATAACGCTGGCCGTAGTGGCCCCGGCTGAAGAATAGACCCCTCCTTAAATACCTATCTGTAGATTTAGTAAGAGGCGACTAAGGGAAAAAAGCTAGGGGGTGGGCAACAGCATTACTTATTTTATCAATGATATCTCTAACTGCGCTCGCCAGCCCGCGTGCCCAGCATGGGCAAATTTCATGCACATGATAGGAATTCGCTCGCAAAATCTGTGCGGGAGGCTATGTGAGCAGTGTATGGATATCCTGCGGCTGAAATGATGATGATGATGATATAACGTAGGAGCAGATTTTTTTATTCAATTTAAGGCAATAAATGACACTTACTGCTTATAAAGTGTATGCCGGCAGCAAGCCGCTTAAACATATAGCGTGGGTTGCGGAAGGTGTAGATTGAAAATCCACACCCCATCGCCATCACGAACAGACTTATTATGCCGAACGAGATCATGGTGCGGACGTAATCTGAAACAAAACACCACGAAAGTCTGTGAGATAAAAGGCCGTCGCACGCCATAACGACATTACGCCAAGTCAAAGCAAGGCATTATAATGAAGGCTTTAACCCTGATATCTTTTTAGTGTAGGACAATTATTGCGAGCTATTTAGCTAACCCTCGATTTTTTCTTGCAGTTGGGACAAATTAACTCTAGACTAACCTAGGTGATTTGCTATGTTCTTGAGATTAGTTTTTACGTGTGCACCAAGGCTTAGGTTGACGACCGGTTAACCTACCCGTTGCGCTGTGAAAAATTCAATACTTACTAGCTACATTTACTTCATAGGCAGGATCTACCGGCTTGCCATTCTCCATGAGAGGCTGCGACAAATAGTTTGTACGTTCTGAAACAAAAAAAATACATTTACTTGTATCCAAACACCAGGCTCCTATTCAGACCGCGGTTGCAATCGAATGTCATGTAATCTTAAATTATATTTTCTTATGTACATTTTGTGCACGAACGACGGTCATAGGCCCTTTCCAGAGCCGGCATACCTCAACCTGGCCACTAACCTATTATAGGATGACCAAGAAAGAATAAGGGAACGATAAGCAAGTAAGGAATGAAGGAACGCGGCATATTTGCTTCAAACAAGACAAAAAAAACTGTATATATGGAACGACAATTTGGACCCGTGAAATATTATAACAATAGATTATTTTTTCATACAATTAGGTTGCTTGGGAGCTGTTGGGTGTAGGTCGTACAAGATCGGTCGCACTGGAAAATGAAAGAGGCCTATGTTCAGCAGTGGACATCTTACGACAGAAATGATGTTGACTTAAAAATACGTTATCGTCGCATTTTCAAAGGTCGTGAGCGGAATTTTGGAAGAATATTTAAATCGGATAATGTCAATCTGGTGTCAGTATCAGGGGAGTGAAAAGTATTTGACGACCTCGGTGGCGTAGCGGGTGAGTGCTCGTCTGAGACGCCTTGCGTCTTGCAAATTCCCACTGCGGGGCAAAATGTTTGCATTATCTGCAAATATTTGTTCCAGTTCGGAGTATTGTGATACCATGGTCCTCGTAGTTTCTGATACGACGCAAGAAATCCTAGTGTGTGGTCAGGACTATGTATGCGACTGAAGGACAAAAAAAATAACCACAAGGAATACCAATATTGATCTGCTAGAACAGTACCTCGTTAAAGTATTATTATAACCATGTTCAAAAGTTTCCTACACAATTTTCATTATAACTTGCACTCTACCATAACAAAGAAACTAGAACCACCTTTGTGTTGAACAGGGTAACTTTCTACAACGATTTTCTATTAACCGTACGAGGTCGTTACTACACTGGTGCATAGACATACTCAGATACCTAGCTCGGTTTTCTCTACATCCGTTGTGAGCTTATCTATCTAGTAAGCTTTTGCATTGAAAAATATCGAAAAATTTTGTATTCCATTATCTGAACATACTGAATATCCGAAAACATAGTATTGAATTTTTGATGCAAACATTCCTGTGTTTATTAGAAAAGAATAGAAAGCACTCGGGTAAAACAAATTTCCTTTTTTTTATTATGGTGCATGAAACTAACAAATCGTAGTAGGTCCATTTTTAATAAAAATTATATATCAGCAGTAGATTTTCAGGGGTACTACTGAAATAATAATGATGATGTTTCTATCGTTCTAGAAGTACGTTTTACAATTCCTTCCCTAATAATACAAAGGCTCTATGTTTTTTAAAGGAGTGTACTTTTCACACTTTACTCTCCTCACACTGACTCGTGTTTTAGTTGAGCTTTTTACTAGTCAGTATGAGGAGTGCAAAATACAGGTATTTAGGCTAGTATCTCTAGTCATACGGGGAATTTTGAGGAGAAATAAAAAAGGATTTTTTTATTATTTTTATATGAAAGGCTGCGGTCAGTGCAAACATATTAATGACTAAGAATATTAGGGTTATCATCATCATTTTCATTATTTAAGCCGTAGGACGTCCATTCCTGAATAAAGACCTTCCTCATAAGTTTCCAGAGCAACCGACCTTAGGCAGCCTGCAAAACGGCTCCCAGCAACCGTTATTAGGTCGTCTTTCCACATAGTCTGCAGGGCTGCACTTTCCGGTATTTAGTATCAAAGATAGTTACATATGAATTGTTGTAATTTGCGCCACAAATTTTTCCTCTGTCAGTGTGATGCCAGACTTTTTTTTTTTTAATACAACAGACGTGGCAAACAAACTTACGGCCCACCCGATGGTAAACGGTTACCGTAGCCTATGAGCGCTTGCAATAACAGAGGCATCACGCACGCGTTGCCGACCCCGAACCCCCTTCCCCCCTAAAGAGCTCTGGCAACCTTACTCACCGCAGGAACACAACACTATTTGAAACAAATAATGTTATTTGCTTTTATTTAGTAACAGAAAAATAATAATAACAGTTGTAAATTAAACTAAAATAATATTATACTAGAAATGAACTCTGTTTTCTACGACTACGACTACAAGTAGAAAACAACTGTTATTTGGCTGCGATCTTCTGTAAGGCGGAGGTACCTCCCCAAGCGAGCTGCTCCAATTCAGAACGAGAAAATCTCGCTGTGCCCTACCTCTTCCTAAAACTGACTGAGGGGTAGAACTTAGAAGACAAAAGTACGACTGTAAATTTCATGTTTGGTTTTTCTCGCTCAACGTCCGGAGGCTTATCGTAATATGGCTTTGTTACCAATCTACTGCTTTGTTGGATAAAGTAGGTAGGTATACATTTTGAGCTCGGTCGATTTTGTGGTTACCAAGCTAAGAGTGCTTTGTGGTATGTAATCCCTTGAAAGAGCGAGTGCTCTATTGTGTAGGTTGGTTTACGTTGTAGAACCTATTTAATCTCACTTGTTTTTTTTTTTTTTTTATAAAACTGAGTTAGCAAACAAGCGTACGGCCCACCTGTTGGTAAGCGGTTACCGTAGCCTATGAGCGCTTGCAATACCAGAGGCATCACGCACGCGTTGCCGACCCCTCCCCCCTTCCCCCCTAAAGAGCTCTGGCAACCTTACTTATCGCAGGAACACAACACTATTTGAAACAAATAGTGTTATTTGGCTGCGATCTTCTGTAAGGCGGAGGTACCTTCCCAGGCGGGCTGTTCCAATTCAGAACGAGAAAATCTCACTGTGCCCTACCTCCTCCAAAAAATTGCTAGTGTTATATAACCCTGTAAGGCTCTATGTTAGCATCTTGTGTCGATGATAATAAAGGATTAGAGGATACGCCACAAACACTGGTCACCTGATAGTCGAATGGCGATGAGCACTGACATCAAGCTATATGAAAATCTAAATGGTATCGTACTGGTATCGTATGAAAACGTACGGATGAAAACAGTGCCGAGCCGAGGAATTGCTACGCGCGTACGGCATCACATTTTTGACCGAAGCTCATGCGCGCGCCCAAGCGTGCGCTGATTGTACGCGTTCACGTCGGCGTCGGTCGAGCACTGTTTTGGTTCTGAAGGGAGGCATCTCCATTGCATTCGCGAGGTGCAAAATTATAGTAACCGAGCATTGAACTGCAATTATTTTGTCTACTCCAAAGAGGAGGTGTATGAAAAAAATATTCGTCTACTGCACGTTTATATAATATTTTTTATACCGTATATAAAACTTGTGGTATCGTCATTTCTCGACATACTGTATCAATGGGTAACTATACATATTTTTTTTATCTACTAAGGTGGCAAACAAGCGATCCACCTGTTGGTAAGTGGTTACCGTAGCCTATGAACGCTTCCAATACCAGAGGCATCACGCACGCGTTTGCAGACTATGCAAACATTTGTCCTGCCACGGGATCGAAGCCGGACCTCTAAGCTAGTTAATTTTTTTACAAAAGTCTATGCCATCAGGAAAGTTTTGCACGTATAAATAACCCGTGTGAAGACATTTAGTTTTATCTTCAAAAAAGTCTTTAGAAAATTCAAAAGTACTCTTATTGCTCATTCTTTCTACCTAATACAAAGAAACAAAGCTTTCTTTGGTGATATTGCTATTCATAAAAGCTTATCGCACATTCAAGAGGAAAATTGAAGCCGGAGCAAAACAAAAAGTACCTAAGTGAAGACACTTAATTTGTTTTTTTGCTTTGGCATAAAGTGAGATCGGATTCGAAATTCTGGGGAGATTAATTTATAATTAAATCAAATTCTCCCTTTTAATTCCAGTGCGTATTTTTCTGAAAGGCCCAAATTAATGGTATGAAAAAAAGAAAGAAAATAACATAGTGCCAGTGGCAAAAACAATGCGGAGTGAATGTACAAACATATTATTTTTAAAAAGTCATTTGCTTGAGTTTGACTTGAACCAACAAGATGAGAAAATAAACAATCTTGTATGTTTATGGTACCGTTCGAGAGAGTCACATTGTACTTTCAATATCTTTTGGCAGGAAAAAAGAAATAAGTTCCATTTAATTTTCCAAAACAATATATGTTCTATACCACGTTTTTTTTACTGATAATGTTCTTAGGTTGGGAAACGGTATTTTTTTAGATTTATTGCTGATGAATCTTAACGCATTCCACTTTAAACTTGACCTATCATAATAAAATTGCTTCTCTTTGAAAATTTACAATCCCCTTTCGGACCCCATTTTAGATCAAACAGCACATTCTTGCCTTTCAAGTATTAGTTGCTTAGAAACCACAAGTGCGGACAGACCGACAACGAAGACAAGGGTTTCGGTTAACTGGCCCTCAGAATATATAGCTCATAGCTCACTTGGTAGTAACTTTGCCTTCTGCGCTGGAGGTCGTGGGTTCGGTTCCCGCACTGGACAAACATTTGTGTGATTAACACAGATGTTTGTTCTGTGTCTGGGTGTTAAATATTTATCTATTATATATATCAGTCTCTGGTACCCATAGTACAGGCTATGCCTAGTTTGGGATCAGTTGACCTTGTGTGATTGTCCGGAATATTTATTTATTTAATAACTTTTGGTAAAGGTATCTTGTCAATAAGTTTATCGAATGTTTAGTGCGGTAATTTTATAAATACAGGTATATCAATGATATTGTTTAAGGTGAGGGTTTAATTATTTTATGATTTTTGAATTGTTTTTTCTCAATAACCACAAAACGCACAGTTTTAATTTTTATGACAAAGATAACTTGAGCATTTTATTTACGTAAATCCAAGACAGAAACGTGATTGGTAAAACTTTTCTCTATAGATTTATTTTTTAAAGTTGGGTCCTCTGCTACAGTTTTTTCGAAAATACTCTGAGACTATCTAACAAAACTAACTTTTTAAAATATTTTGTTAGACAATAGCAATGGGTACCTAAATCCAAGACACTTTTTTAAAAAAATAGATAGTTTTTGAGATAATCGATATTTTCTTATATTTCGCTTACGTCGATTACTTTCGAGCGCCTTCTAACGCTTGCTATCTCTTTCCGCATTCAATTACAGTACATAGCGCTGTCACTTTCTTCACTCCGTCCACTCGACAATTTATTATGATTTATGTATCCTCTTAACTAAGTTTGTTTATTTAGCGACGCGTGACCCGAGGCTGGCTCCTATTTGACCAAATGGATTAGCATTGCCATTCAGCGTGGCAATTCCGCCTGACTTTGAAAGTGTGAATGAAATAAGTAGAGGAAGGGGTGGTAATTTGGAACCCTACTTTGTTTTTTGAGTATTTAAAAAAAACTATTTGATTAATTATCTCGAAAAGTGACTTTATTTACTTAAAAATTCATTAACTTTTATTCAGGAACGAATTGACAAAATAAAACCACCCATTATAAGAAATAATTAGCTTTATTGAAAAAATGAAAAAAATGTGTTTGGAGCTCTGGTGCTGGTATTATGGAACCCGGGTTCCAAATTACAAGTATGGAATAAATTTACTTACAAAAATCACAAATATAATATTCTGCGTCGCATCCTGAGCATTCACTATGTGCCCACAACCCACATGATTGGCACTGAATCCAAGTTTTACCCCGTTGATCGTTTTTGGAACATTATAAAGTTTACCCGCTTTTTTCAAGCCCATTTTTTTTTCTCTTACTGCTTTTACGGCTTGAATCATATTGTTCCTGGTCCAATTTTTTCTTATCGCCTTCGGCTTTGGTGACAATTGAATTCGAGGCATGACTGAAACCAAGAAAAAAGTGATGTTAAATGCATTGCGGGTAATTTGGAACCGGTTCCATAATACCCGCACCTATGGGGTTCCAAATTCAAAACTTACTATGTTAGCAAATAATCAAGAAAACTATAGGGTAGTCAAAATAAACCTTAAAACTTACCTATGTCAATATGAACTTTATGCGTATACACTTCCTTTAACACACACTGTATTAGTTTTATACTAAAACAAAAACTTTTGACAATACTAGCAAATTAGACAAAAAAACTTTTGCGAGTGACGTAAAATTTCAACTTTGTGTGACAGGTTCAAACTCGTTGCAATTTGGCTCTAGTGGCGGTGAATACATTCTATGATATCAGTTTAACGTAATTACATAGTTTTTTTACAGATGCCGCGGTCTGTTTCTAAGATATTAAGGGGTTCCAAATTATCAGCTAGTTCCATATTACCACCCCTTCCTCTACTAAAATTTTTGTTCATCATCATCATCACCGGCCTCTCCCACAAATGCCACTCCAGTAGTAGGCATACATATGTACCTATAAGTATGTGTATTCTTAATTTCGTGGTAAAACCCCAATTCGTCAAATTCTCGAAATAATTTTCATCAATGTCGTGCTGTTACAACCGTCACCCACATTATTGTAGTGACGTCACAGATTACAAAACAGTAAACGGGCACGCATGTTTATTTACACAAAGTTTAGGGCGAGATAGCAAATAAGCTAATTCCCAACCAAGCCTAAAAGAAGAAGAGCGAGTTACGAATATTATCATTAGAACCGATGAAAGTAATAATTCTTCTTCTTCTTCTTGTCGTGTCTTGAGGTATGGTGGCTTATGACAGTCGATGAAAGAATTAGTGTAGTGAAAGGATTAAAGTACGACTTTGAGAGACTCCTTTCATGCACAAAGAAATAGCAAGTTTAAATGGTATTGGGCAGGCTATATAGCTCGCAGAACCAACAATCGTTAGGGAATAAAGGTTCGTGAATGGCGACCACGTTTTTGAAGGCCATCCGACGACATTATGAAGGTTGTGGGAAGTCGATGAATGGAAAAGGCTCTAGGTCGTATCATGACACTCCTTGGGGGAGGCCCATTTTCAGCAGTCGACTTCTACAGGCTGATGATGACGATTACATTTTTTTTTAATACAATATAGGCTAACGTTTGACCACAATCTCACCTGATGTTAAGTAATGATGTGGTCTACGGTGTAGCACGTTTGCCTAGAAGAAACCTATTTACTCTGGTCTTGAAGACACCCAAATTATAGGTATTTGGAAACACAGACGCCGGCAACGAGTATAACTATGAGTGACGGTGGCCCTCATTTCATGCCTGTTTTTAGGGTTTTGAAGTCCGGCTAGGAACCAAACCCTTATAGTTTTGCCATATTTATCCATCATAATCAGAGCTATTTTACTTAAATAATAAATATATAACTAGATGGCGTTTTCTACTTCTACTCCAGATGTTTTCTTTTACAACAATTTATTCACTCAGGTATAATTATTCCATTTCACGGAGTCTGTTAGATCGTTGCAATTTGTATCTTATATCAATGGTTTTAAAGTCACCAGACAGGAAATCGTGAAATGAAAGACCCTATAACTACTATGTCCTTAAAAGGTTCGAAGGTATATAAACGCGTGAGAGCTCAGTTCGGGGCGAACCACTAGTTTTATCTTGTTTATCATATCAGTCGGATACATTGGTCCACGGTCAGGTTAGGAACATACAATGCGATTGGTTGACGACACAAAAACCGATGCGGTATTTTTATAGAGCAATATAAATCTTTTTGTGTGGGCAGACTGACTATTTATTCATTGTTGAAAAAATGTTGAAGGTTTCCGTAACACACCTCTTGATTTTTGAACGCTATTTTGGACTGACCAAATAAATAATGAACAAAAATGTCGGAGTTTTCCTAAACATTTCCTGCTAAATCATGTTAGTTATCGCTACACTGACTAGTAATGATTAAATGGACCGATGCGTTGTTAGCATCTCTATTACAAGAATAGATAAGTACGGTGTGCAAAAAAAGATACAATATATTCTGAATAATTTCATTAAAAAAAATTACGGAACTAAATGTTCTCCAAAGTCCTTATGGTTCGAATAAATTCATTGAATTAAAAGAAAGCACTGGTGGCGTGGCGGTAGTGACCCCAGTCGTTACCCAATGGATTTTAATTTCGGAAAAAATAGGCGCGGTATAGGTAACTACTAATACTCTCAAATCATCATCATCATCATCAAATAGTGAAAGAAAATATCATGAGAAAACCGGCGTGTCCTAGAATTTAAAAATTCGACATATGAAACTGTGAGTGACTTAAAAATATATTCAACCAATCAGTAAGGACGTACGTTCCGACGACATTCTTAATCACCAATTAGTAAGGACCATACGTCCTCTGATTGGTTGATTTAATTTTCTAGCAGACGTTTTTTGATAGTGTGTGGCCATGCTTACTGTGGCAGCAGAATGGTAACTAAACTGCATTTTAAGCAATTTTATTAATCCTAGACTTGCTGCCCAGTAGGTTGCATTCAACTCGCAACGTGTCGCCACTTTCTATGTGAATTCATGCTGTGTTTTCGCTGTTGGCTGCGAGTATTAACACAAAATAGTTTCAGGAGAGCATCAGCTGGACATGATCCAGGAAATCCATTAAAGCTAGTTCTGTCACTGGTTATTTGGAATATGTGCCATTTTCCTTTGATTTGTGCATTTGATGGAATTTCTGGAAAGGTAAATCCAATTTTGTTTAATCGATTTCCCTGGAACTGTCGGAACTGTTAGGAACTGTAACTATAAACAATTAATTAGAGTGGGGAACTATCGGGAATACTAAAGTTTTTTTTTGGGTAAACTTCGCACTTCGAATAGTTTTTTTTAATGTAAAAACAATACTGAATCTATCATTCTATGTATAAAAAAGATTGCATATGGGTTTACCTCGATGGATATGAATGTATAGTAGAGAAAAATATTGCCTAATAAAATAAGATAGGCGAGACGACGTGCCATCATACACGCAATATTGGGTCGGGACGTGTCCTGGGTGAGGGATACGATAAGTAAACGTGCGTCGAATTATGTTTATATAGTGAAATAGCTTGACAATTTGCAAAATTACTGAGAGCTATCTACTTGACACAAGACTAGCACAAGACAAACGGTACTGGAGTGCTTTGGAGGAGGCCTACGCAAAATTCAAGCGAAGCGACGCCATCGGATCATACTTGCTTGCACAGACCAATAGGATGCTTGTTTGCTATCACAGACTACTATGGAATACGAATAAACAACACGCCACAGGCTAGAGAGATACTACTTTATTTAATAATATACCTACATACTTATTATTTTATATAATATCTACTATGTTCCTACTTATAATATATAATATAACTATCCATTTATTAATACATACCTACTACAAATATTATGTTTATTGATATTCGTCACGTCACGTCGCCCAGGCCCCGTCTGAAAACCAGCGCCGCACCGTACATATTATGTTTGGTGCAGCTTTATGCTGAGACGGGACCCATTTGCCCCACACAACGCATACCTACTCAACCTATCTACCGCCTCACCTACCTACATGTTTTTGTTTTTCTTATTGTGTTTTTTTTGTATTACTAGATTTAAGTTTTTTTTTTTCTTTCGTTGTATCTTCCTACCTACCTACCTACTTACTGCGTTGTGGGTCAAATAAATAAATTTTCTTTCTTTTTCTTTCTTTCTTTTACGCCCAATTTTAGGTAGGTCTTAGATTCATTTTTTTGAAGCGTTGCCAGATAGCGATACCATAAAGATACCAGCCTTAAGCTGTGTTCAAAAGGCGTACAATATGTAACTTTAAATGTATTCAAAAATTTTCTTTACGCCTACTGAGTAGAGTCAATTTGAGTCAAGACTAACCAGGGTAAAGCCGTGTTTAAACGGAGTGCGATTTCTCATCTAAAATTTATTTCAATATGATCATTTTGTCTTTTAAATAAAGTTCATGATGAGTTTGACTTTTAGGGGCTTGCGATATCCTTGAGCTAATCACTTGCCTCAAATTTCAAACTCAAGAATAGTCTAGAAGTAAGGATCACAGAAATACGCCATATGAAAATTATTTTATTTATCGAATACGGCTTACCCTGGTCTTCAGATAAACAATAAAAAAAAACATCTTCGACATCAATTGTGATGAATATAATGTCAGTTTGATAGGTCGTCAGGCCGGAGCTTTAGCATCACTGGCTTGTGCCCAAAGACCGGCATACCGCATACCGTACAGTTGAGTGAAGGCGTGGAAATAGTGACAATCATAAACAGACACAATAAATTCGGCGAGTAACTGTTTTCGTACGTGTGCATTTCTACGCTTGGACAGTGGACACGCCACCTGACAATATGGAAATAATTACGAACTAACTGGCCCCCAACTCTACTAATTCAATGACTTGAAAAGTATAATCGCATGATAACGATCGCACCATTATCATTCAGTTACGACTGTCGCAACCTTCGTTTCTTTGATTTCATTGGTCAATTGGTGGCACAATGACTGCCATTGATAAACGACTGTGATAGCAGAATACCAAAAGTGTCAAAAGTGGCCATTTTGCCATTGAACCATTGCCATTTTGAAGCCATTGAAATAGTAGCATTGGGCACCTGAAATAATGTTATTGGCTACCTACCGTATGTATTATGAAGACCATATTATTTTCTAAAACGATATTCAATACATGGGGGAGGCCTATGTTCAGCAGTGGACGTCTTGTGGCTGAAATGATGATGATGATGAATAGGCTATTTAGCCACGGCTCAAAAGCACTGCTCTACAATGTACGGTTCAGTTTGACGTTAACGTTGTAAGGACACGTAAATTACAAGACAATGGGCGTTAAAACGCTGGATTATAAATAGGTTACACACAGAAACTTTGTATACCTAATGCGTTACATTCTAAACTAAACCGTGTCTTCATCTTGAGACTCAAACTTTTAGTCGTTGTGAGAGGAAATTTCAAGGAAAATAAAAAAGAGAATGTCTGACTGCAATTGCGATTAAAATTATATTAGTTTAACTTCAGACAGCTGTAGGGCAGTGAAAAATCCAATTTGAAACGCAATAACGGGCGCTATCATTGTTAAACTCCTAGACTGCGACGATTCCAGAAACAATAAAAAAATATTAGAATACAAAAGAAAGTATAATGTGTCTCGTGCAGATCTGTGAGCAGACAAGGGACTAAGTCCAGTATATTAATATGGGCCTATGCCTAGTGGTTTTTGAACTGAAATTTAGCGATTACCTTCGATGATAGCTGATGCAAAATGAAGACAAACTATAAAAATCGGACCTTGAGAATGTACAAAGTAATTAAAACACCAAATGGGACCCCCCACTATAGTACCTTTTCTGCTGTAACGCAAAAACCTTCATCCTCATCATCATTTCAGCCGTTCGACGTCCACTACTGAACATGGCCTCCCTCACAGACAGAGCAAATTCCTCATCATTGCCCGTACTCACCACGCTGGGCATACGGGTTGGCGAGCGCAGTTAGAGCTATCGTTGTTAAAATGAGGGACGCCGCTGCCTATCTCCTAGCTTTTTTCCCTTAGTCGCCTCTTACGACATCCACGGATAGGTAGATATGGAGGGGCCTATTCTTCAGCTGGGGCCACTACGGCAAAAACCTTATGATGTAAAAATGTTTAGTTTACTTTGCGTAAAACAACAAACATATTGCTTTACGAGTACTAGTATTTCTACAAGATTTGCCTAGTCACCCTTTATTTACGACTGTCTAACTTGCTTGTCTGGTTCCTGGTCCTGGTTCTTTATTGGTTAATTCCTGAATGAAGGTCAATGACCAGATTGAGTTATGGTGGTCTTGGAAAGTGCGAATGGTGAAAGAACCAGTATGGCGAAAGGATGTGCGCCTCTAAGAGGCTCCTTTAGTTCAAATATCACAGTTTTTGAATGTTTAGGTTGTAGATTGTGCCAGTTTCCTTATGATTTTTTCCGTCACCTTTTGAGAGCACCAGAAAACCGCACATAAATTTTAGAACCCACGACCATTCGATCGGAAGGCGGAGTCATTTAAACAACCCCACCAGTGCTTTCACGAGTATTTTATATTAAAATTTATTTCAGTAAAGGCTAAGCTCTGTAGTCTATGCAGAGCTAAGGATTAACTGGCTCAACCTGGGTGTAGTCGTTGGTCACTGTCGGCTTTTGATGAAAATACGTAGCTTTAAGTAACCAGTGGAAATTCGTAGAAGGAGTGAATACTGATATGACGGCTGATAGAGGGGAGTGGAAGAGAAAAACATGAACATCCCACGTGAAGTGGGATAAGGGCAGGGAGATGATGGAGATTCGTAGAAGAGCCACGGTCATCGACATAGGTAGTAGAATAAGCAAGTTGAAGTTGCAGTGGGCAGGTCGCAGAACTGACGATCGTTGGGGAGTAAAGGTTCTAGAATGGCGACGACGAATCGGGCGACGCAATGTTAGAAGGCCTGCTACCCGATGGACCCACGATATTGTGAATGTTTGTCATGGAACATTTTGGAGGAGGCGTGTGTCCAGCAGTGGACGACAACAGGCTGATGATGATATCTGAAGTGACCAGTTTCATTGCATTCAACGAAAAATATACTTCGTAATTGGATATTATGTACGGAGAGCATGAAATCAAATATTTATTATGGCAAAATACTGATGGAGCTCTTAGCTACTATGAAATTCTGTTTGGGATGAAGGGTTTCCATTTATGTAAGTAATAACATGATTCAATGTTAGTAAATAATTGAAAAGCTGAATTGGATCCCGTTCTTGCTTGTTTATGACTGTTTGTTTGCTTTTATGCTTGCCTTAACTTGCCACATGTTCGTAAATTATATTTAATTTAAAGAGATATATTTTCCTATAAAAGGTTCATCATTATGTATGCCATCCCGAAAGAACTTATTCTACAACCGGCAATAAAGTATGTTCTAAGACATTTGGAAATTCGTAATTAGTTTTAGGTAGCAATTATGATTCCGAACTTCTTGTACGTTTATTTATTAGTTCTAAAGATTATAAAAATACCAAAGATAGTTAATTTGAGAAAGATTGACACAAAAAAATTAAAAAAAAAAATAATATCGATGTTTTTTTCGCTAAAATTATTTATTTTTGTTGATAGAATAACCCCCTTTCAGAATGGAATACATGCTATGAATCACCTTGTATAGTTCATACCTATTTATTTATTTAGATTTATTAATTTGTTTTCCCTTTGTATATGGGGAAAATATTATTTACACATTCAAAGGGAGGCCTGTACCGGCCTTCACCCGCTGCAGGGAGCGGGTGAAGTCAGGCTGTGGACGATGATGATGATAACGAATTTGTTTGCTTGTAACCCACCTACTCGTACAAAACTTAGACCTTAATATTTAGTCAGGCGTGACTTTGCGGAAGTCCATACTAAGATAGGTACTAAAAAGGCAAACAAAATTTTGTTGAGCTTATGAGGAATAATAAGAATAGGTTCCTCCATATCTACCTATCCGCGGATGTCGTAAGAGGCGACTAAGGGAAAAAAGCTTGGGGATGGGCAGCAGCGTCCCTCATTTTAACAACGATAGCTCTAACTGCGCTCGCAATCCCCCCTCATTATAAGAAATTCGCTGTCTGTGGGCGAGGCCATGTTCAACAGTGGACGTCGTACGGCTGAAATGATGATGATGATGATGAGGTATAAATTAGCAGAATAATTGTTTATCTATTTTGTATTTTAGTCAATTGTACATGTACAATTGACTAAGATAGTAAATAGACAATATTTTTTTTGAAATTTTGCAAATCAGCATGTGCGGCGCCGGTGGCAGATTCTGTTGAGGATCGCAAAAGGCGCAAATAATATGTTAAAATAGTCCCAATAGGCCTTACATATTTGAGCCTCTTGGGTTGAAATCCAGGGTTATGTTTGTTGTGAAGTTGTGACCTTATTGGCAAACGTTTAGTCAAAAACAACGAATGCGATTTCCACCCATCCTCAAAAATGTTGAGCAAAATGACGTGTGTTTGCGCGTAGAAATGCCAACGTTTACCCCCAGGAGTTTCATCTCACTGACACATCATTGGAGTAAGTTTTTTGATAATGTAGACAGCCATTAAAATTACGAGTGGCCGAGAAGTAGGTAATGAATTATGTTTAGTGGTAATTCAAAACCGCGCAAAGAACACAGTAAGATAGTTTAAAGCACGGGAGTTAATGGATGAACTGAGTGAGCGAAAACAGAAGGTGCCATGAAAAATAAACCTTTGAGCTGAGTTCACGTAATTTTTCAAGCTTACGTTGTATGTTTTTAATGTACCAGTTCATGTAATGCAACAGTTTTTAATCTCGTTCGTTATAAGCACTCGTGGAGTGGTGATAGTAGCCCTGCTTTCGCACCATAGGTCGTCACACGGCCGGGTTTGAATCCCGGCCGTGCACCAATGGATTTTCCGTTCGGAAAATGTTTGTGCACTATACTAGTGCTCTCAAACGCTGAAGGAAAACATTGTGAGAAAATCTGCATGTCCTAGAACCAAAAAAATCGAAGATATTTGGCATGTGCACGAAAGGAGCCTCTAAGAGGCGCACTGTAATCCTTTCACTATACTGATTCTTCCACTCACGGTCATAGGACCTTTTCAGGGCCACCATACCTCAACCTGGTCACTTACCTGTTACTACAAATTCTAGGTTTTTTTTTTTATATTTTTTTAATTCCACTCGGACTGACATTATTTCATAGAAAATGCTGTCAAATTCGTTTTTTTTGGATCCCACCTCGAAGTATAAAATCGAGGTATATTTACCGTTGGGGAACAAAAGTTCTCGAGTGGCGACCACGAACCGGAAGAAGCAGTGTTGGAAGGCCCCCCACCCGATGAACCGACGACATTGTGAAGGTTGCGGGAAGACGGTGGATGGAGAAGGCCGACCGTTCATCATTGCAATCTTTGGGGGAGGCCTATGTTCAGCAGTGGACTTCATCAGGCTTATGATGAAGGTATATTTCGTCCAAAGCGAGGTACAACGCAAGAGTTGAAATAAGGTATTAGTATAGTATCTACCTACCTATATACAATAGGTACGTTCCTATCTATAAGCTTTCCCGCCTTCAGCATCTCGCAAGAAAGAGCGTCTGCTACTCATTTGTAAATTGAGTACTAGAAATTTGGAAACGAAACTTGTCGTTGACTTTCACTAGTTAAAGTAGTTTACGGTGTCAATATTGGAGGCAAATACATAGTTAGGTACTTTCTTAGCAAGCTCCACTTACTAGTTAAATACTGCCCCGGCAACTCAGCGTTATCCAGCGTCGTCGTCGTCGCCGTGGCGTTCTTGTCCGTCACGGATGACGTCATGTTCTGCTGGAACACGTACCGGCATATCTCCCAGACCCCTGAGTCACTATACATTAAGTAACGTCCTTTCACAGGTAGGTTACCTATACCTGAAACAAAATCAAAGGTGTCATTAACCGTAAACCGTTTATACTTTATCTTCTCGTAGTAAGAGATTGCATGTCATGCAAACAATTGTGCTGCGGGATCGAACCGACACCTCTTGCGACTCGAGCTGAGTCGAGCACTCGCCCACCATGCCACTTTGGCGACCTCTGAGTAGTGAGTCCGTATTTTAATGAGCCGTCTCACTAGTCTCCGGTGTGTGAAGAAAAGTGAATAGATTTCCGATTTTTGTAGGGGTCCGTTACCCGATACAAAAACGGTAAGTTATTCACTTTTGACCACCCACCGGTGACAAGTAACTCACAAACCAAAGGTCACCAAAGAAGCTTAAATAATGACCAAAAACCATTTATTTTTTTAAATTTCCTCTCTAAATTCCTCTCATGACGATTCATCATCATAATCAGCATGTAGAAGTCCACTGCTGGACATAGGCCTTCCCGAAGAGTTCCACGACGAACGGGTTTGAGCCTTTTCCATGCACCTACTTCCCGGAACTGAACTTAAAGTAACTGAAATAAACATTTGTATTTTTGATGGAAACAATTGGAATACACCACAATATCGAGCGTTATAACGCGTATATATTATGTGGAACAGCCTTTAATAGTTGACTATATAAATTACAGAGTTGATAGCTTCATTTATTGATGCGTAGGTGCCTACTGTAAATTTGGCAGGTGTATGTTACGGCTATGACCACCACTGACCGCTTTATCTTTGTGAATGCATCATAAAAGTACTTCAGACAGAAGTCGTGATAACTTTGCCTAGATACGTTGTGTAGTCGTGATAACTAGTATTCCATTCACGTCGTTCACAGTTCACGAAGTACGATAAAATTGACTCTTGATCCGTCTGCGTCTGTACCGTAACTTTGGTCTTCATCATGTGTCTGAAATACGTCCATGACTTTTATCACGTATGTATGACACATGGTGGTAATTTTATCAGAACTCCAGGCCACCAGATCCTTGAAGATGTCCAAGAATTCTTCTTGCCATTTCAAACTTTACATTTGGCATATGCCCACACCTTTCAGTAGTAAATAATACGAGTTTAACATTTAACAGTTTATGAACATCAAATTTATAAGCCTCAATTTATAAGGCTTCTATAGAAGCTTAAATCTCAATACTAAAGGATTTTGTCTAAATAAACACGAATTTCCTGAAATTAAAACTTTTTGACATAAACAATATCCACGGCGCGTGAAATTAACTCACACTTGGCGAATTCATTTGAGTTACGGAACTCGCTATATTTACGAACTGAAGCAATATCTATTTATAACAAACCCACGTGTTGCTCTCCAATTTTAGGTCACACCTCTAATACCTGGAAACAATTGACAGTGTTAATGACTCCATAATTACCAATGGCGAATTTTGGCACCATGCCAAATAGTTCTTCTGGGTAATTAATACCCAAACCAGTGTAAAACCGTGCCGAGCTCCAGGTGGATTCGTTTAAAATGAAGTATTTCAGCGTTACGTAAAGTTCGATAAATATTTTGGCGCACAACGTCATCACAAGTCAGGCATAATATTGAACGCACTTGGGACAGAAAAAGTAGCTGTTGTTCGCGGTTTCGGTCGCGCGTACCCGCGTAAAAACTTGCCTGTGTCCTCGTAAAAATAGTAATTCTAACAATGACTTCTAGCTTTATTTATGCATGGAAAAGTAAAAACTCGACCTCGCCGTTATACATTACTAGCTTCTGCCCGCGGTTTCGCTCGCGTAGAACCTACATAAAAATGTTATTCCAGCCTATAATCTATCTCTATGCCAAATTTCATTTAAATCCGTTCGGCCGCCGTTTGGGCGTGATTGAACCACAAACATCCTAACATCCTCACAAACTTTCGCATTTATAATATTAGTAAAGTAATAGGATAGGATAATAAAGATCAAAACCGCATCAAATTGACACCATAATCCTGGTGTCTCAAGCATCACTTACATGGATATTAATAATTACAACCACATGGCAGCCAGAGTCCTTATTCACGAAGAAACACTAGTATCGCGACGAATTTGCCGCAAGATAAACACAATGAATCTAAATAATTTCCACATGATTTGTTAGTTTATTTGTTGCCTGATATTTCGGCACAGTTTCATGTCTCATGATCACGGAGTAAACTGAAGTCTTTGCGTTCCAACGGCATGCGAAATATTGTCCTTGATATGCCGTATAAAATTCGTTTCTAAATGAGCCTTACTTCTACTGAATAAAGTCAATTTTGATCTGCTCAACAATAATGGCAAACTTTCTAAAAGCTACTTTATTCAAAAGACGTAATCTATGAACTGAATTATGATCCCTTCGTTTTCCAAATATTGCCGGCATAAATATTCAAAATAGGGCTCAGTCAGTTATGTTAAGTATGTTATGAGTCAACGTGAGAGTGAATTATTTTAAAGTTTTTTTCCTCAGTTATGAGGAACAAGGCGTAGGAAACGCGATCAAGTTTTTAAAGCGATTTCTTAGTGAATTAGGATCCAGGTCGATGGCCGGTCGTCTATTTCTGTTCATCCTAAGCATGGCCATCTATGTTTGTAATAGGTTCGTAAATTCATTCGTTTTTGAATCCACAACTAGATAGCATATCAATATCGTACTCTAGGTTATATTTTATACCACAGTTAAAGGTACCTAACTGACTTTGGAAGCCTTCGCCGTGCGTGTTCCGATACGCACTTGGCCATTTTATTTATGTTTCGTCTTTGAGGCTTTTAGATAATTATAGTTTATTATATTGGTATATTATTTATTACGAGGAGAACGTCAAAACCCTCGTATTACTCATCTTTCCGATCAACACCATCGGTATTTAGGTGTATACGGTACTGCCATAGGTATCATGCTACATATTCTTAAATGAAAATGTCCCCTATGGTTTAATCATAAAATGACTGCCACTCAACAAGAAATTCGTGCCATTGCCACTTACAATATTGAAAAGTCTAGCCAGAATCGCTTATACATTCAACGTTCAAACAATTCCACGGGTAATTTAAATTGAAAATTACTGTCGGCGGCTCTCAAACTCATTAGGCCGCGTTTACACCGACGGACGTGGTGTTGGCAGCGTTCGTGCGCTGTATAGTTAGAATAATACAGACCATACTTCACATCTTTTTATATGCACCTATTTCTCCGTTCACACAGTGTCTAGGTAAACAAAGCAGTAGAGTCCTAACTTACACCGTGCACGCAAAAAGTTTGTCTAGTTCGTCTATCTATTTATAGAGCATAAATATTATAGAAGAACAGCTTACTCACCTATACCGCCTTCTATATGCACCCATTTCTCCGTGCACACAGCAGCCAGCCATACAAAACAGCATAGTCCCACTAGGACGGTGCACGCGAAAAGAGTTCTCCTCTCGATAACCAGCGCTTGCATCAGGGGCCGCCGCTCTGCCGTCCCCACCGATGACGCCGTTGACATCTTGTCTGTCTCCATTGTTTCTGCTGGAAACGAAATGAAGTAGGTAAGCATGTTCAAGATAGATTTCAAAAAAGCGATGACTGTCAGTTGCCGTATGATTCGTCGTATAATTCTATGTCAAACAACATACATACAACGCCGACTCGTCCAAGTTTTAAGAGATCTTTGCTTGCTTCCCTCACTCTTTAAAACAAGTAGGTACTCGTAATTCATAAAATTTACTTTAAAAATTATAGCTCTCAAAATTGGCAAGTTGAAGACCATATAGCTCGCAGAAACGACAACTGTTGGGGAATAATGTTCTCGAATCGCCCGAGATTGAAAAATGGTCAAAGGAAGTTTTTTTATAAAACTCGATAATTGAAAAAAACGTGTTTTAACAGTCCTCTAACACTTAAAGTGTCAAATTTCTTTGAACACTTGACGCTTGTTTCAACCATCTTAGCTTACTTTGTTCTAGTTCATTTTCACTTCAGTATTTTTCCGATAAATCCGTTGAATTTAAAGAGCTTTGCGAACCGTCGTGACCTATCTACGATCGGGAGCTTCCCACTACAGCCACAGTTTATAACCATACTGAAACTTACTTATGAGTTTATGATATAAATACCAAAAAGGGTTTATTCTACCTACACGCAATTGGAAATAAAGTTGGTTCTATTACTTTTATGAATTCGAAATTTGTTATTGAAACTACGCTATGCAAAAATCTGCTGTTTCGGTTTTGGGTCAAATCCTTTCAAACTCAATCATTCAGCTGTATTAATATTCAAGTAGCAATCTTGGTTTCAAAATCCTCGTACGTTTAGTAATAATATAAAAAAAAAACAGCTAATTAAAAAAAAAAGTTGAAAGAGTGAAAGCATCCGAAGAAATGTATTGAAAATTTGTTTATTGTTTTCTTTGGTAGAATTACCCCTTTTTGGGATAAATTAATTTGATTGTAAAAGTTTTTGAATCGTCATTGTTGTAGGGTCCTTTAAATTGGTCTGTTAATAAATAACTTGACTGAGATAGATATTTGATTGCCAACAATATAGGTACAAGAAGTTGTTATTTTTATTACTTGTTCATATATCTCTCAGAATTAGTAAATTGAAGTGGCAGGGCAGGCCATATAGCTCTCAGAACAGACAACCGTATGAGAATAAAGGTTATCGAATCTTTATTCTCATACGGTTTTTTTTTAATAAAATCATTATTCATAAAAAAAATCACGAACCGAACGACGCGACGCAGCCACAGCACTGCGGGGCCTGTAGAGCCGATGCATGGAGTTTCTAATGCATTGCTGTTTCACACTCTACGAAACAGCAATGCATAAGCAACTTACGACAAGCAGTCGGAGCCTATAATGTTGTTAGAAAATAACATATTCTAGCGTTTATACATTTTGAAATGCTAGGTGTTTGTTCCGTATAGGAATAAGATCGTTCGAATAAGGTACTATATTTGTTTGCATGCAATGTGGGTAGTGTGTGTGTTTTTTTTTTTTTATGTTATACTGAGGCAAACAGTATTACGTCCGACCTGATGGTACCGTCGCCTATTGACATCTGCAACACCTGGAGCATTGCTAATGCGTTGCCTGCCCTGGAGAAATCTTTTTGTATTTTTCTTAAAGCTCTTCATGTTGTTGGTTAGCGGGAAAACCTCGGAAGGAAGCTCATTCCACAATTTGTGTAATTATATCTAGATATATGTGTAATTAAATGTAAAGCAGACACAATTTGAAGGTACACCAAAAACAACGGTTTTTTTCTTTGTCGATTTTCTATTGGCCGGAGAGGCGTGACATGCCTCTTTGGCATTGGTTATCGCGCTACAAGAAGTATATATAGTTATAGTTATATAGTTATAGTTAGGATGTAGTTGGTTATAACTTTTTGTAATATACATACTGATTGCAATAATAATAATAATTAACTATTTTTCGTTTGGCGAAAAGCCCGCGAAAAAACGTAAACTCATCGCCGTGCGAGAGACAAAAAATGTAAAAACTAACAAATTCATTTATTTCAGACAGGTCCATACAAAAATTTGAATTTCATGAATCTGGACGCGTTGTTAGGCAAGTTAGCAACCTTAGCCTATAAGAATAATACCTACTAAGGTCTGATGTTCTTTGATTTGAGAAATGGCTGTTACGATATCCACAGCTTCGATTAAGAGACTCAGATCGAAATAAGATTTCCGGTATGAAAAACACGATAAATCATATTTTCTAAAACGATGGTTTTCGAATTCAGTCATGAATACAGGAAGCTCGGTTACCTACTTACTCGTATTTCGAGAGATAATGGATGCGACGCCATTCTGTTTACGAGTTTACTAATAGGCATTCTGACAGCGTTCTATTTTAATTTCTTTGAGTGATGGCATGCTACCGTAGTCACCACGAGATACCCTATAAAAACCTTGCCAAGACAATGTCGACCTTGGAACCACATTGGTTGTGGAAAAATCTCATTTTTCAATCTTCTTCTGTCGTGTCGATGGTTCAGGGGCACTAAATCTTTTTAGACCAGTACTCCGCTCATTTACGGTATTGTCAGTAGCTTCGTAAAGATTTTTCAATGTACATTGTGAGGGCGCTGCATGGTCTAAAGTTACAATAGATCTGTATTTCAGAACTAGGATTTTGTAGTGTGGTTTAATTTTTTAGGACGCAATGCGGAAGTAAGTTGCACGCGATGGTTTGAAATTTTTGAAATAATACTTATTGGTTGAAGGTTAAAGCTTCCATATAATTAAACTATTTAATTGTCATGGAAAATTCATTAATCATTCGTCTTAAATATTGCATACTTACAGTTGATTATCACTTACTATAAAATAAAACGATACGATCTGTTTATTGCCTTACAACCCTCAGAGGAAAAACATCAGACAGAGCGCTCCACGTGGAATAAGATATGAACGGAAACTTTTCGATTCAGGTTGCAACTATAGACGGAAATGTTATTTGTTAAGCATGAGTTTATTGAGTTGACTGTGAAGGCCTTCATTGGAAATGAACCAATGGAAAATGCATTCACTAAAGGAGAGGAAAGATTATTCACAATGAAATTCGCTTAGTACAAGACCGATATCAACTATGTGTCACGTATTCCCTACTCTATATGTATATTCGGCCTCAATATCTCAGTCTTTATAATGACGAGGACGCCAGGCGTCCTGACGCCCCAAGATCTCGATTACGCATCGCTAATCCTCCCTTTGTTCCGTTCTCCTTGTTTCAAGTGTGTGGAAATTCACTTTACTACTAATAAACCTAAAAGACTACTGCGGGCTACTACTACTATGTTGAAAAACAACATTTTCTCTCTTTGAATACGGATAGCTCATAACTTAATACTATTTGGAATTTTACTAAGCTAATAAGTACATTATATTGCCTTTTTGACAAGCAACCACCAGATATATTCGAAATTAAAATTTGGCTTTTACAGTATGAGTTGGTCGCATACATGATGAGACAATAAAAAACAAAACAGAGAAATGCATTATACATTTTATTAAAGCAACAATATTATTATCTGTGGCGGGCTCGCGCAACGCTACCTACGGTTATTTATTCCGTGACTTTTCCGAGGTTTTAAAGTTAATTTATAGAAGAAAATCAAGTTTGAAAAGTAGACGTTCATGTGTGAGTAGGGCTCGCTTCGCTTGATTTTCCGATTTTCAGATTATAAGTGTAGGTACGAAGGGACAAGTGTCAGAATAGGAACATACCTACCTGAACATGAGCACGAAGTCACGGGCGGGCCAGCTAGTTAGAAATATGCCGGAATTTTTGGATCTGCATCGTTATTTCAAATTTTCATTCAATGTTTCAGAAACCAGCATCCGCAAACACGGAATACAATAAATCAACTATACCTACGGTTCGGCTTGAAGATGTGGAGGCTAGCCAAATAAATGAAGAAAATTTTTAAGCCTCGCTAGATTACACACATGCTAACTCATGTGGCTTGACATTTTAGTTTTCATCGTAATGTGATTAATAATGTGAAATATTTTCTGTTTATCACTGTGTTACTATTTGATTGGTGAGCGCAGTTAGAGCTATTGTTGTTCGCAGTTACAGCGTCCCCCTATTTTATAGGGGGACGCTGCTGCCGATGGGCAGCCCTATGAGGATGCTTTAACTTTTTTCCCTTAGTCAACTCTAACGGTAGGAAGATGGGACCAACTCTTCAGACGGGGCCATCACGGCCAGCGGGTACGGCTAGCACATAAGAGCTATGTAATTTTTTTTACCAATTTGTTCCTGCAAATAAATGTTTATCTAATACAAGCTTTATAGAATATTACTGTTATACTGTTTGTTCTTTTCTATTCCATATAATTACCGGAGTTACATCAAGTGTTAGCGTAAAATCACTTGTCGGGTGATAGGGTATGGATACGATGCCCCGATAGCCCCTATCTGGATATGAGTAATCCACTTCATATCGACGGATTCGATGCGATTGATTGTAGCTTTTAGTGCACCCTGCCCAGTATCGTTTGAGTGTTGTTTGTCTATACAAGTAAGCAACCCTGCTGTATCGGGGGTAAAATCACACTTTTGAGGATTCATAATTAAGATTTGCGTTCGATTAATATAATGAAATTCGACCGTTCAAACGGCGCATGTCGATTACAATTTATTTTAAAATGACCCTTACATCTACTTAATAAAGTCCATTTGAGTTGGAATTTTAGGGGTTTGCGATAACTTTGAGCTAAGAGTACATCGCACGCCCGGAAACGTCAAACTCAAAGTGGACTTTAACCAGTAACGGTAAGGATTATTTTGAAATTAATTTCAGGTGACATATTGCATGCCATTTGAACATGGCTTTTGAGTTTTGTCTGCTATTTGACGCACAGTCAATTCATATTTTGAGAGCTATATAACGGATGGGGCGCTTTACGTGACACCATACAAAAACGGTAAGCTATTATCGTTTCACAACTTACCTTTGATAGGCGAGTAACAAACGAACATTATGGACTCGGCCTATGTAACGTACAAATAAAAAAACCATTCAATGTATTTATTATTATATTATGTATAATAGCTTTATATCCTGGAAGGTACTTACATACTTATGACGCTGTCAAAAATATGACACTACTACGAGTATCTGTTCAGCTTCAAAAATAAAGACGGTCAAGTGCGAAAACTCGCGCCCTGAGGCTTCCGTACCATTGGTCGTGGGTTCGAATCCCGGTCAGAAAATAAAAATTCTAAGTGTAGGAATTCATAAACTTATATTTGCGGTCGCTCACGTAATCATTGTTTGACATAGACCGCAAATATAACTTTGTTTCCTAAAAAACTTCGAAACTCCTCAATTACAGACTTTTCCCTTTAATTGTGTTACATAAGCTCTAAGCATCCCTAATTTCAGAATTGTGATGTAACTGGAAGTACCCTAGAGGTTTTTCATTTTAGCCATTTCCATACAAAAATTATACATTCATTGCCATATCTTTTTAATGCATTAAGCTAGAGCTTTGATTTTTTATTGACAGACGGACAGACAGACAGACAGACGGACAACAAAGTGATCCTATAAGGGTTCCGTTTTTCCAAATGAGGTACGGAACCCTAAAACACCTATTACTATATCAAGCATGATATAACCCATATGGTCTGATAATATGGTCTCATAGAAACGAACGAATTTTTTTTTTTTTAAATACTTGGTATAGAATGGTTGGCACAGTTGAATTTCATTAAACCTCTTTAGTCTATTATTAATTCGTAAAACCGCGAGCTCAGTAACATAAAAGACCCTCTCTATTCATAGGATCGGTTACTCGTAAAGCAAACATTGAGCCTAAGCAAATAGCTGGATGGTAAGTTGGTACCCCTCATCGGTAGGGTCTACAAACTTAACTGAAACTGAAGGCTTGGTGAGGGCTTTTCCTATCGGTTCGTTCTTACAGTTTCAGCAGCTAAATACACCACGAGCTCAACCTTGAATGTGAACATTGCTGAGCTTCTGATCCAAATTCTATGAAAACTTGTATGCCACAATGTATTGTTAGTTACATTATTTTAAGACTCTATCTGCAATTGTTAAGTTGTTTCGTTACCTATATAATCTTGATTTACATGTGCTACTGTGTTTCTAAAATATATTATTGAAAAAGTAAGTATTTTCTTAGACTCTTAATAATAATCATGAAAATAATAGTAAATCACCGTGTTGTTAAAAAAGTTAGGGATGGGCAGCTTCAACCTGCACCCAAAAACGATTGTTTGGGTGCAGGCCATACAATGTTGGTTGCGCTGGAAATCTATAGGGAAGGCCTTTATTGGCCAGCAGTGGACAATGTGGACATCTTACGGCTGAAATGGTGATAATGAGTCTTTAAAATAACAATCCTGAGTCTCTTCAAGGAGTAATATTACTCTTTAATACACTAAAACCACTAACTATTACCCACCTGTGTTAATTCCCTTGTAATTACAGACCTATTACAAATTTACATCCATCGGTAAACACCCCTTGAAGTCCCTTGAGAAGTGATCCTTGCATGGTCTACATTACCTTTTAATTGAAGTTTGTAAATTACACTCCAGTTGTTACGTTGTTCTATAGAAATAGATTTTTAATTTGATTAGAATACCATTTTATTTATTTTAAACTTTCATCCTAATTGATCAACTCTTATGTGATATTTGATGATTATCATAAAGTCCGTAGCAGTCGTGACCCCTTCTTTGGTTAAGAATAGAAAAGAACACGTAAACGTTTATTTAGCTACCAATAATTACAACTCAACATAACATAACACAATAAACGAAATTCAATATAAGGCCAAGTCCGTCTATCCGTCGCAAATTTAAAAACTTCATCATGTCAGCCATACGACGTCCACTGCTGAACATGGCCTCCCCACAGACAGAGCGAATTCCTTATCATGTGGGGGCATTTTTCCATACTCACCACCCTGGGCATGCGGGTTGGCGAGCGCAGTTAGAGCTATCGCTGTTAAATTGAGGGACGCTGCTGCCCATCCCCTAGTTTTTTTCCCTTAGTCGCCTCTTACGACATCCGCGGATAGGTAGATATAGAGGGGCCTATTCTTCAGCCGGGGCCGCCACGGCCACGTTTATTTAGCTACCAATAATTATAACATAACACAATAAACGAAATTCAATATAAGTTTCGCCAAGTTCTTCTATCAGTCAAAAATTTAAAAACTTAATTATACGAAAACTGTGTAATAAATCTTAATACAAAATATCCGACTATTTAGATGACAAAAAAGCTTGGGATTGAATATGCTCCAAAACGATTATTAATAAAAATGTAAAACTTACATAAATAAACTAAAGTGAATTCAACGTAGATTTAAGACGTTTCAAAATAATGCATGCGATTTCTTATTTACTTCCTATCATAATTTTTTATCAGGTTGCTTTCTATCTCGAATGCATTTAGTTAATAATTATAAACTTGAACAAACATATCTCGCTGTAGCGCATGATAAGAAAAAGTAGGTAATTATTATTGAGTAAAACTAAGTTATCGCACTAACAACGTTACAAATAACGGCAAAAATGTTTCAAAATAATCCATATAATGAAAAATAAAAATACAAAATAATAAAAAAGAAAGAAGGTGGCATTATAATATTTAGCCGCCCATTTGTTTTCTGTGTGTGACCGCAGTTTACCAATAAATACGTAAGTTTCTTTATGAAAGTTAGACTGAAGAGTATACGAATAACTATACTTCAAACACATTTGCAACGAATCCAATAAAACATCAAAAGCGGAAACTCACAAACATAATGAATCAACTAGTGAAAAACTGACCTGTTGACGAGCGCTGGATACCAAACACAGAATCATGAAAATTTAACTGCGAGCATCTTTCACGCCGATTATGCTAAGCACGTTATAACACAAACCATTTCTTTCACAAACGAGCGTAGTTTCGTAAATATTCGGAGCGCGACTCTGTGTACGAACCCCCTAGCGGTGAGCTTGCAACTGAAATAAAATTAGAAAGCGTTCGCGCGAGGCCGTGTGGTACACTGGGCGGGCAACAGGCTGGCCGGGCTAGAAGCTTCAGTCCACCAATAAAAGCTTACCGACGTCACAGCTTTATCTGTGAAACTTTTGAAATGAAATCCCGCGCTATGAGCTTTTGTGAGGTCGTTGGAAACTATGTTAGAGCGTACGTGATGAGGTGTGTTTGCGATGTGGTTTTGAAATGGTCCAACGTGGGCCAATTACGCACGTGGAACACGTTAGTGGCCCACGGATTCTTAAATCTTGTTCTCGCTTTATTATTTATTGCCACATGGGTAGGTAAATCAAAAGCCGTGTTGGGATCAAAAGTCGGGGAAGTATCACGACTTTCAATGCAAAAGTAACTTAGACTTTAACTCAATTATGCACCGGCTATTTTTTTAATAATGATAATAATCATAAATAATTTATTTCAGACAAACCCTTTTATTAACCGACTTCAAAAAGGAGGAGGTTCTCAAGTCGGCTGTATTTTTTTTTGTGTGTATGTTACTCGATATCTCCGGCAATACTAAACCAATTTTAATAATTCTTTCGCTGGTGTATGGAATATGATCCCGGGGTGGTCCCATATTAATGTAATTCCTGAAGAATTGCTACTTGTCCCGTAAAACTTAAAAAAAGTCATCATCTCTTGAAATCACGACTTGCCGAATTTTTTTTTGTCGACGGTGGTATAGTATGGTCCCGCGACTTCGTTTGGTTGCTGCTATTTTTACATAAACTTTAACCTTAGGGGTTGTGTGTCGGGAATTCCTTTCTGTGCACCCATACGTTACAACAGGAAGCAACCCTGCAAATTTCATACTTTTAGGATTTTGGTTAGGCTCTGCGTCGATTTTCAAAGAGAATAAAACCACTTCGTTTGATTGTCAGTCAGTCAGTCAGTACCGTAAGAGTTGTTATTGATGATGAATGGATGTCATACTTACTTTTGTTTTTTATTCGAAAGTTTAGGTGGCCAGTGTCATCCTCAGTAGGTATAGATAGGTAAGCAAAACGCAGAGGTTGATAACAAAAAAAAAGAGGTTGATATTAATCTTGTAAATATTCAGGAATTTGAAGTCGGTATTTAATTTTTGTAAAAAAAATTCTTATTTTTTTGTTTTGCCTCGCTGGAATTTGAAGAAGTGTACCGGTCGGTTGCTGAGGCACGTACGTGACACCTAGACAAAACATTCTGTTTTGTAAAAAAAATGTTGAAACCTTTTTACATCAAATCCCTTAGTTTTGTAAGTGACGGTAAAAGAAAATTATTTAATTGAAATTGGAACTATTTTGGCACTTACAGAACCGCCAGAACCAAGAAGAGAAGTGTGTTGTTCGATATATTTTTTTTCAGAAGAAACGAATAAAATTGTATATTTCCTTTGCAAATATGATGTAAGTATCTCTGGTATTTACCTACAACAACATATTTTTCCTCATCACATTAGGCTTTGAAAAGTTTTTGGGATAGAGCCTAATCAAATCTAGTAGGTATTTACATGGTATTTAGTTAATTTCGTACAGGCACATCAATTGTCCTTTTGTATTGTTTTACAGGCGACAAGAGGAACCTCCCTTGGATATCAAGACAAAGGCAAAACTCTTCGTGGCGGCGCATTGGCGGGGAATACTATGCGTGTTTGTACCACTGATATTGATACCTATGCTGGTGCCTTTCCCTCCTGAAGTAATTATATTTTTTGTACACAGTATTAACTCAACAGTTTAGCGTCTTTTTGGCCAGCAGGTGCCAAAAAACCCAGAGCATATGACGGCGACGTGCAAGATCATATGCTGATTCTGGTTGCAACCAGAATTTGTTCACTGCTGCCTGCCAGGCTGGTGCCAGCACGGTGAAAACAATGATAAGACTAGAGTCGTAATCATTGTTTTCACCGTGTGATAAGTCACCTTTGTACCTATTTTATAAGGGAGTGACCAAAATCTAGCCTTCTTTGAAGTGCAAAAATAAGCTTGGAAAGTCGGACTGACAAACAATGACAAGAAATATGAAATTTCGAAGACTCCTTTTATAGTTTACGAGTAAGGAAGTAACGCCACGCAACGATATAGAAAAGGTCGTTGACTCCACCTTTAGAAAATAGTTTAATTTGTTTCTTTTCCAGGCTTGGCAATGGAGCGCGTACACTTTGATCCTAATGGCCGTGTTCTGGGTGACGGAGTGCATACCTCTTGCTGTCACTTCGTTCCTTCCTGTGCTGATATTCCCCATGACTGGAGTCATGAGCACATCGCAAACATGCAAGTGCTACATCAATGTAAGTCAACGCTTTATCGTAGGCAACATTACATGCTTTTTATTCTGTAATTGATCGAGATCGAAGATTTGTCAAACAACTTGGACGAATCGGCGTTGCATGTTTGTATATTTTGGAGCATACATTTTGAACCGTCAATCCGATCTACATGTGATATGGTGAAAAAAGGAGTGAGTGTTGAGATGATGACTGATAGAGGGAAGTGGATGAAGAATACATGTAGTATGAACCGAACCCACATGATGTGGGATAAGGGCAGGAAGATGATGATGATGAATCCGATCTACATGGAATTTAGTAGATTAACATGTACTTCCAAGATATGATACAGGGATGGATACAGGGGTGCAAAAGGGGTTTAAAAAGTTATTTTAATATTTTGTAATAGGTTTTTTGTTCTATTATGGTTTATTATGGCTTTTGAAATACAACAAAAACCCTTTTAAAACCAATATATTATTATCGTGAGCTCCCATTTGGTAAAGTTTGAACAACTTCGTATGTAGGATATTAGTTACCTAGAACATGCAAAGCGCGAAATTTTTAGGGCCATCATGCATAGTTTTGGTTTTAGAAAAAAGTTAATGATATAATCGCCTTCGTTTTATCGAGCCTATTGACCAAATATAAGGTATTTTTTTTATAAACTTACTTCATTTTCTTTCTAATTCTTCAGGACTCCATCATGATGTTTTTGGGTAGCTTGATGTTGGCGTATTCTGTGGAACAGTCAGGTCTACACAAGCGATTGGCATACTGCGCTATCAGAGCGATTGGATATTCTCACTACAAGTTAGTTTCGACAAATCAATTGTAGTAAGCTTTTGGCGTTCTGTACAAATCAGTGCGCATTCGCTTGTAATTAGCACCTGTCCAAGTGTCCAGTGTTATAGACATGCAGCATGCATATCTACACAAAGCAAAATGCGATGCTGTGTAGTTTACCTCAGTTAAATGCAGCTCAGACTAGTGAGTCAGGCCTTTTTTTTGGACTTGACAACTATTCAATTTAAATGATAGCCAAAATTTTCGAACCAGCGGGGTTCAAGCCCGGATCGTTGCCTTGAATCGGCAATGCGATTCCAACTACGCCATGGAAAGAATGACGCTCGTGTCGAAAATCTTGGGTAGATTAAATATATCATCAAACTACAAAAGTTTCAATCAGAAACATTCCTTCTCAATGTTTAGGAACAACCAATTACATCATTGACGAAAGGCACTCTTGCTATAATTTTTTATTGATTTCAAAGCAAAAACAACACTTATGGATGACATTTATGTATTGCTTTAAGTTCAAAATCAATCAAGAAAAGAAAAAAGACAACTATTTACGTTTAAAATGATTTTCCATTTTTAGGTTATTGCTGGCTATGTGTGTTGTTACAACTTTTGTGTCTATGTGGATTACGAATACAGCGGCAGTCACTATGATGGTTCCCATCAATTTTGCTTTACTGAAAGTATTTGAAGATGTAAGTTATCCTTTGATATAATGCTTGCTTCCTAGCCAAGCACATCATCAACCCGATGGAGCTAAAAGAACTCGCCCCAAAGAAAATCCTTCAGTTCCTAACAGCTGCTGTGCTTTGCGCACTTAAAACACAAAAAAAAAACTGCATTAATTTCACTTTGGTCAGATGAACAGGTTGAAATATGGTGGCCCTGAACTTAAACAGGGTGGTGAAAAGTTGAAAATGCGCCATTTAAAGGCTCATTTTCCGTTGATCCTAATAATATTATAACTGCGAGAGTGTGTGAGGATATTTTGATTTTTGTGGTTGATTGAACCACAAAAATCAAAATATCCTCACAGCCTCACGCCGTAACGGCTTAGTTAATTTGAAACTTGAGTTCCTTACCCAGAATATTATTATTTATATATTTTATTATTAATTCCAGTTCAGTTAAGTCGTGATTGAACCACACACATTTCAACCGCTAACTTTCGCATTTTATTGTGATATAAGTAAGATAGGTTTTATCTAAATCATGAGTCAATGCTTTTTGCAGCAAGGCATATTGAGTGTCTATGAAAAGAACGCAGATGGGGAACAACAGGCCACCGATATAACTACCTGCTACTTCTGCGCCGCTACTTTCTCTGCTACGATTGGTAAGACGACTAAGACAAGTCAATGTAAATGTCTAAGGTGTTTTTTCAATAAAATCACTAGGATCACTTCAAATCGACTTAGGAACAAGCTCAAGATACGCGTGTTCTATCCACGCGACCAAGTCTTGAAATATCTGGCAACAAACATGGCTATACAGGTGAGTTTTTTTTCAGGGCCACTTAGGCGAAATCGGAAACCGTGAGAGTAGATAATCGAAAAGTGATGCAAGGAGCTACGGGCTCGATTTTGAAAAAAATAAGATCTGCATTAAAAAAAGTTGTTTTTTTTTAGTTTCTCACAAAAAATATTGTTTTTCATGTTTTTTTTTGCATTTCTGTGTTCTATGTTTGATAATTGGAACACCTTCAAAACTACAAATTTATAAATTAAACAATATTTATTTATAGACAGTTATCATACATTGATTTATTTATTAACAAACAAAGGATACAAAAATGCAAAAAAATCACCTTTTCTCTAATCCAAAAACCTACATTTTCTGAATAACTGTAATAAAATTTCAACTTTTTTTTAATACTGATGAGTGAGAGAGACTGAGTGGTGTCTATAATTTTTATCGATAATATTTTCACAAAACGAAATGTAGAACTTCATTGAGGTGCCAATGGAACAATAGAAGTAAGGCTCAGAATAATTAACAGAAAAGAGTAAATCTGGCCTAATAAGATAAAACCAATATAAAGCGAATTAATATTGTTTATTTGTTTTAAAACCCACAAGTAGGGAAATACATAAACTGAATGTGTTCGAGCATTTCCCTAGAGCTCAATTGCTGGTTAGAACATCCTCGCATGAAAGGGAAGGCCGCGGGTTCAAATCCCGCCTTAGTTGGAAATTACGATATTTTAAATCTTAATGTTGTTCATATTGCAGGAGGTATTGGCACGATAGTCGGAACCGCAACCAATCTGGTGTTCAAAGGACTTTTTGTAAGGTATGTTTTCTTTTCAAACTAGAGGTACCTTCTAATTTTTAGGTAACTACAAAGTTCTAGCTCAGAAACTTTAAACTATTAAACAGCAGATTTTGGCAGAATGATTTTTCAATTAAGTTTGTCGTATTTATGAAATTCATTTAAAAAAATGGTTCTTGCTATTTCTTATTCACCTAATTGGTGTAGAAGAAGCCCCTTACGTTATTGTATACATATTTTGAATCACCATAATATAAATATAATTTATAAAATTATATATATTTCAGCGCCTACCCGTCTGCTCCTGAGTACCTGTCCTTCCCCAAATTCTCTGCGTTCGCCTTCCCGTACATGGTCGTCTTAGAAACATTGCTTTATGTTTATCTGTGCATCGTTTACTTTGGATTGTTTAGGTAAATGTTATTAATATATTGTTTTGAAGTTATATTTGAATCAAAACGAAACAAGAAATTTAAATAACTATCCCAAATTCAGACCGAATTTATGGATAAAGTGTAATTATATTAACAAAGGATGCTTCTGTAAGCTGAATAAAGCTACTTTTCTACCAGAGATGTGCCATATTGCTAAGCAGTGAGTAAAAAATAAGCTGTGGTGAAAAAGGTTGAACGAAAATAGGTAATTACGTACTCGTTAAAGCGAGAAATGCAAGCTAAGGATGCGAGCTAATAATGCTTTGTGTAGCTACGTCAAATAGCGCGCGTCGCCCATCTTATAGCTATCTAGCGCAAAACACGTCTTCTAACTCTCCTCTACACCGCTTTAGTTACTTTAGTTACTCGTTGCTTCGTAACTTAGCATTGACCGGCTATCTGCTTAGCTAAATCGCACATAATATCTGGTGAAAAGAAAGTCTAAAACTCCAAAACCACCTCACGTAAACAATTTAATTTTCAGAAAAGGGAGCGCCGCTGCAAAGTCATCAATTATCACTGAGAAAGGAAAAGCGGCTGCTAAGAAAACCATTGCCGATGATTTGGCCAGAATGGGAAAGGTGTCATTCTGGGAATTAGTAGGTCTATTTAAAACTATAATCTACTTCTGTGCCAAGTTTCATGCAAATCCGTTCAGTCGTTCTGGTATAATTGAGTAAGAAACATCCATCCAAACTTTCGCATATAAAATAGTAGTAAGATAATGTACAACTATACATAGTATAGCAGGCGCATATGTAGGCGATTCCAATATCTACCGATATAAACCCCTTTTGTGATCAGCAATATTCAGTAGGTAGTCCAAAAGTTATTTGGATCTAAGGCTCGTATTCAGAGACACGACTCAAACTTAGATTTAATCACAGATCAGCTGAACTCTATTTAAGTATTGAATCTCTTCTCAAACATAGCTTTTATTCAAGAACGGTACTTAAACTACTCTCAGCTGAATCGAGTTTCAAATCTGTACTCAAATGTTCTCGTTAACATTTTGATTTATTTATAATTTTCGATCCGTTTTACGCAGAAATTCCAACAGCCAGGGTGGAAATATAATAGAACAATAAAGTGAAGTATAAATAAGCATCAAAGTACGTGTAACGGAACGTAAATGTCATTTGATTAATGTCAAATCAAATATAAACTCAAGCACTGATTTCGCCTGATTGACGTTTCAGAATAAGCATTTACGCAGGTGAACTGTGATCATTGAATCTATACTTAAATACTGTTCACGAATAAGAATCTCGCCTCAAATCGAGATTTAAGTACAGATCAATGCTTGAGTCTTGTCTCTGAATACGAGCCTAAGACTTCGTAGTCGGCTGCAATTGCGAAGTTTATCTAAAAATCTGATGTCCATGAATGAACATTTGAGAAGAACACAAACCTTTTAAACAACTGAATATTGCTAGATATACAGAGGGGTTAAATCGATAGGCATTGAGGTCTGATGAGCTGCTACCTATGATCCACCCCCTTATTACACCCTAAGAGGAGGTAGGGCACAGCGAGATTCTAAATTATAGCCGCCCAGCATTATAGAGGTACCTCCGCCTTACAGAAGATCGCAGTTTCAAATAGTGTTGTGTTCCTGCGAAGAGTAAGGTTGCCAGAACTCTTTAGGGCAGGGGGGGGGGGGGTTCAGGATCGGCAACGCTTACTAAAAAAAAACCCTGCTTATTCTCGGGTACCTATATAATTACATAATTCTTTAAACTATAGATGGTGATCGTTCTGTTCGGCGGGGCAATGATAGCATTCTTCTGTCGATCGCCCCAAATATTCCCTGGTTGGGGCGATAAGATTTCGGATCATTTTGGTATCGAAGATATGAAATTGTAAGTTTTTTTTAATAATTTAATACAATAGAATAGGTATTTCTAATTATAATAAAATGAAATATTTATTGGAATGGCTTTTCAATGTGGAGGCATAAGCCCAGCAGTGGGCTACTGTGATCTGCCAATGATAATGATAACTAAACTGATAACAAGGCCCTTGACTTGTTTTTGTTTATTAATTTATTTATAACGTTTAACCAACAGAAGAATCACAATAGACAGAAGAATCATACAGCGTGGCGAGTATGGGCAAATTCACCCCACATGTTAGGTACTCACGCTGGAAGTCTGTGGGGGTGGTTATGGGGTTATATTCAGCTGTGGACATCCTACGACGGCTGAAATGATGATAATGATAATGATGACTTATATCATTGTTTCTGTTACAGCGTAAGAGACTCTGCCCTTGCGATGTTTGTTGCATTTATGATGTTTCTCTTACCTTCGGCGTTAAGCTTTTTCAAGAATTTCACGGCTAAGTGTAAGTTTGTATATTTGCTTCTATTAGCGAATCTGTGAATTTACTATTAGGGAAAAACAGAGTACCTTATCAGTATCATATCGTATCTGATCGTGTGAGCGAAGCGAACTACAGTGCGGCCACGCTTAAAAGCCATTTTTGACGGGCATTTGACAATTCATCAAAATAAACTTGTAACGGCGGCCACACAATATTATTTATTTTCTCAATATTATAACGGCATAATTGGACGAATTTTCTCAGATATGAAATATATATTTATTAGAATATTAAGAAGGAATATCTAAGTCCATTAATTTCACGATTTTCTTTTAACTAATAAACCTTTTTAAAATTATAAAAAAGAAGAATTCTAAATAAACCGAACGTCGTTACAAGTTTACCTCGTAACTAGCCTCGTAACTAGCCTCTTTTGGTTTAGTATACATATATTGAAACTCTATGTATACAGATAAAACAACAACTACGGTATCATCAATTGCAATCGTAATTTGTGTAAAATGTTGTACCGTTGCGTCACAAACTCAATAAACACTTTCAAACTTCCACTTTTCCCATACACCTTAAACCCTAAAAGTGGTTTGCTAAACGTTAACGTTTAGCAAGCCACTTTAGTTCATTTAAATGAACAAATTTGTTTGATTGATACTTTAAACTTCTTGTCACGCTCTCTCATTCGTGTATTATTTTGCTACTTTTACTAAGAAAGTAAAAATACCTAGTTGTGCTAGCTTTTGAGTTATCTAGCGAATTTAAAAATCTCAAAAGATGTATGTTTTTGTTGGTTTACTCTGACTAATGCTTTTCAGTTCATGAAGATATGCCGAAGGGTCGTGCGCCTTCAGTTCTCGTCTGGAAACCGATGAATGCCAACATGCCCTATAGTTTCATGTTTTTGCTAGGTATGTAATTTACAAACTTGCATGCCGTAATTTTGCGAGGTAATGAATCAATCATCAAACTCACAGAAAAGTCGAGATTGGCCTGCAAGTTTATTGAATTTTTTTGGCTTGATCGGCGCACGCCATAGCCCGGTTACGCTGCATTAGTCTTCATAGCTGCCGTGGCCCCGGTTGAAGAATAGGCCCTCCCATAATAGCCATGGCTGACGTAGTCGTAAGAGGCGACTAAAAAAAAAGCTAGGGTATGGATAACAGCGTCTCATATTTTTACAAAGCGCTCGCCAATCCGCGTGCCCAGGTATGTACCTATGGCAAAATGAAATCATGATGAGTCCTCACCGGTTTACAGCATAAAAATCCGTCTGATTTTTTTCCCGGCATATCAAGGAAACTGGATGTATTCAATTATTCCTTGATGTGTCCGTACCGGATTGAATACATTCAGTTGAATAATCAACTGTATTCAATCCGGTACGGACTTAAGGGACCGTTAAGTCCTGACGACCGACCGAAGTTAGTGGATCTAATCTGTCCGTTACGTCCAATTCCAGGATAGTCAAATCCCCATGGATCTAAAAAAGTTACCGTTATGTGTATTTTTGAGCACTGAGTGGTGGTAGTGGCCCCGCATTCCGATCCACAGGTCGTGGGTTCAAACACCGGTCTTGCACGAATGGATTTTACTTTCGGAAATTTTAAATGCGCTTTAGGTACTAATCATCTCAAACGGTAAAGGAAAACATCGTGAAGAAACTGGCATGTCCTAGAACCCAATAATTCGAAGACATGTGACATGTGCACGAAAGGAACCTCTAAGAGGCGCATTTTCACTACACTGATTCTTTCACCAACGGTCATAGGCCCATTTCAGGGCCACCAAGATGTAGAGACCAAGAAAATACAGTGACACGACAAGCAAGTGTATTTTATATTGTTTTCCTAGGCGGTGGCTTCGCACTCTCCGAAGCTGCGAAAAACTCTGGACTCAACGCGAAGATCGGCGAGAAACTTCAGGCCTTGAAGGACATGCCGAATATTTTTGTTTTGCTACTCATCATCGTGGTTGTTTGCTTCGTGACTAACTTTGCCTCTAACGTCGCCGTGTGCAACGTGTTTGCGCCTATTGCTATGCAACTGGTAATATCAGCTGGCCAGTTTTTATTAATATGCTTCTCTTTTACGGGGAACATCATAATATCCTTCTCTAAGTAAGAATTCTACTAAGTAAGTATTCTACTCTTAGTAGGGTATGATATTCAACTCGAGTAGGAAAGGATCATAGACTCTAGGGTGGATTCGACCAAACGCTATGTTATGCCAGAGTAGCATTCGCTGACGGTCAAGCTGCGCAATGGCGATTTATCGGTCTATTTGATGGTATAAGGTGCGGCGTTGATGAGGTGGGTTGTTGCCTGATTCTTCTAGGCTTGGTCGCGAAGAACAGGCATAGCTTCACCTAGTTTCTAAGACGTTTCAAAGTGATCCTAGTGATTTTATTGAAATAAATGCCTTTTGACTTTGACTTTGGCGCGGGGCGGGCGGGTCACACGCCGCATGTTTGCCGGTGCGCCATTGGTTCGTCAGTCGACCTTTGCATTCCGCACTTCATACCACCAAATAGACCGATAAATCGCCATTGCGCAGCTTGACCGCCAGCGTTTTTTTTTTTACATGGCGCGACCTATACTACGGATAAGCAAACATACATATTTATTAAATTATAATTTTTTAGGCAAAAGAGATCAATAAGAACCCGCTATGGTACAACATTGCAGCTGGGTTTACAGCTTCTTATTGCTTCATGATCCCAGTCGGCACGCCGGGCAATCTTATTGTACAAAGTGCAGCGAAAGTTCCTACTAAAAAAATGGTTTGTACTTTTAGTACGTATAGATAGTGCATATAGATTCAATTGACGGCCAACTGTGGACCCGGCTGAAGAATAGGCCCCTCTATATCTATCTATCCGCGGATGTCGTAAGAGGCGACTAAGGGAAAAAAACTAGTGGATGGGCAGCAGCGTCCCACATTTATAACAACGATAGCTGTAACTGCGCTTGCCAACCCGCATGCCCAGCGGGTGAGTACGGGCAAATCCCCCCACATGATAAGGAATTTTCTCTATCTGTGGGGGAGGCCATGTTCAGCAGACTCATTGCCCGTAGTCCGGTTCAGTTGTCCGGTTAACCGGACTACGGAAAAAATATATCTTCCATAGTACAGTTGACCGGACTACGGAAGAATCTTAGTCCGGTTGACCGTACCACGGAAGATCTAGTTTAAACTTTTTGTTGGTTTGACCTTTTTTTTCAAGTTATTGTCAAGTCAAAGTGATTCATAATATGTATGCTATCCCGAAAGGGGCTTATTCTACAACCAATTATAGGCAATATGGTTTGTTCTACCACTTTTGGAAATTCGATATTTTTCATTGCAAAAACTCTATGCGAAAATGTTTTAGTTAGTGCAGTGCAAATACCAAAACCACCTAAAATGAGAAAAAAAGGATGTTTTTTGGCTATTATTATTTCTTTTTATTCATAAAATAATGATGATGATGATGATGATAGAGTCAGTTTCGCGGGCGCGTTATCTACATTATATTTCGTAAGGCGACTTGCTGATGTATATACTAATATTCATTTGTTCGCTTATGGACAACTTAGCAAACCGTCCGAATTCGGAAAAGTATTTTAATAATTAATTATGTTTCAAACTTAAACAAAAAAAACAGTGTAGGTAAAACAAGAATTTTATTTGCTTCAAACTAATCAGTATTTTCTTAAAGAATACAATAAATTATACTTAGTGGCTTTTCTTAATTTTCCTCAGAAAGTTTAATGGAGTTACTTCATTTCATAACAGTATCTTCAAATACTTTTTGTTTGTCCTATCAAATAGTAAAATGACGAGAGGTAATGATGTTAGACTTAAAATAAAATTTTACAATCTTTATTTTCGCTCCTTTGACCGAACGCTAAGAGGACCGATTGCGAGGATGACTAGTTGCTAAGTTGACCGATCAAGAAATAGACTGATTGCGAAGTTTACCGATTACGAAGTCGTAAAAAATAGTGGACGGTTTGCTAAGTTGGCCATAAGCGAACAAATGCTAATATTAGATCCACGCTACACGATGCCCTGCTACGAAGGTGATGCCGATCCAACGGTCTCAGTGTTTCTTGGAGGTTGAAGGGGGAATCCTCGAAAGTAAGAGGGACGCATGCCTGGTTGTCTTGTCTGTTTGAAACTCCTTAGACGTGTACGTCAGCGTAATGTAGTTCTTGTTACAACATTATATATACTATATAACTATATACTATATATTATATTGTTATATACTTACCGCTACTTCACGACGTTTTCCTACACCACACACACACTCCTACATGCACACAACACGCACTGTATATAATAATATATTAAATTTTGAGAGTTGCTTCCTGTTGTGTTATAAGGTGAACTTCAAAACACAAGAAAGAATTCCCAAATCTCAACCCATAAGTGGGGTTTAAAGTTTGTGTGAAAATAGCACCCCACAAACGAAATCGCGAGAATTTCTGCATGATTTTTATAAGCTTGTACGTATCTTGTATATAAAAACTTATTTTTTGTGCTTACAGTTAATAGCGGGTTCTGGGCCCACTTTGTGCACTATTATCGTCACCTGGCTAGCGATATACTTTTGGGCGCCTGTCATCTGGCCGGATCTTAAGAAGATGCCCGATTGGGTTACAGCTTAGCGTAAAACACGGATATGATCCTATAATTTAAAGGCCTTGCATGAGCTAGCATGTCACCTCTTAAATACTGTTACTTTGTATCTGTTCTTTCTTCTTTTGTTTTACCATTGTTTTATTCGAAGTAAAAATGTTTTGTTATAATAAGCATATTGATATGCATTTCTAATTCTAATTAATTATTAATTAATTTATAATAAGGTGGTGGTGACCGTGATGTAACGTTTCAAATAAAATGTTTTATTTGAATTATTCATTTTGATTATTATTTAATAGGTCCCTGCTACTGCATTTGCTAAGTTCTTTCGTCCGTCGTGCCACTAGTCCTTTCTAAGTACCATTTGTCAGGTCAAATTCACAAGAAATAATAGCACAGGTCTAATAAATTATACCCATATCAAGTTGACGGCTCAGAAAAATGTTTTTTTAGGTTCCCTACTTTGTTGGGTCGAAGAGAATCAAATATCAATGGATCCATCTGTAGAGCATGATTGTGGATCCCAAGTGAACGGAGTGCTAGGAACATAGTCGTCTGCTTATTAGGCCTTTGTACAGACTCATTACCATATCTAGTCTACACCAACTCGAATAAATGTAAAGCCATCGAAATGTGAGCTATGGTAGGTACATCTGGTCCGGAGGTGTTCATAGTTATATCAATAATTTGGTCATGACCAACTGGAATCAATACCAGTATTTTCCAGCTTAGTTCTAAAGATGTCTGAAACGATTGAACTTGAACAAACAATTCCAGAGCCACTCGACACCGTAAGAGACGAGTCTGGGTTTCCGTAAGTATGACTTATTTTGAATTTATTAATTTTTAGCCTCCGACAACTCACCGTAGCACCTGCTAAAATCTGAACCAAAAGCGAGAAGATCGGCTTTATACTGACCGGCAGTTCAATAATTCAACCAAAGATAAGAATAGAAACAAAATAATGCGATTCCGCCCCAGTATTTTTGCCTATAAAGTACAATTCGCCTGAAGAAGCAGATAAGAGCAATCAGCAATAATCAGCATAGATAAAAGCGCAGTGGATGGATAAGCGCAATCCGTGAAAGCTGACCACACCAGCCCTTAAAAGTTTCCCTTAGCGACTTTATCATAATAGTAACGTACGTAAATTATGTAGGCTACGGTAACCATTTACCATTTGGTCGCGAGGAACAGGCGTAGCTTCACCTAGTTTCTAAAGCGTTACAAAGTGATCCGAGTGATTTTATTGAAATAAATGCTATTTGACTTTGACTATTACCAATAGGTCGGATCGTATGATTTGTAGCAAGTAGCAGCAGTTTAACTTACAGTTTTTTTTCAGTGGAGATGAATCACCAGTAAATGTGAAGAAGAAAGCTAATTTGTTTCTGCAAGCTCATTGGAGAGGAATTGTGAGCCTTGTCACGCCAATCATACTGATCTGTATACTCTTACCATTTCCACCACAGGTATATGTACTTTCATTGAATCGTTAGAGCTTAGGCTCTGCCTATCAATTAGGCGCACGATGTTCCCAACTGCAGCTACTATTGCCACGTCATGGGCAAGGCGTAGCACTTTCGTAGCATAGTGCTACAACTTGCTACAATCGTAGACCTCACTACGAGACTTATGAGCTTATAATAAAATCAGTTTAAAATAATATAATATTTTTTCGCTAACCAACCAAGAAGAACGAAGGTCACCGACATAGCTCTCAGAATTAGCAAGTTGTAGTGGCAGTGGGCAGGCCATATAGCTCGCAGAACTGACAACCGTTGGGGAGTAAAGGTTTTCGAATAGCGACCACGAACCGGGCGACGCAGTGTTGGAAGGCCCCCCACCCGATGGACCGACGACATTGTGAAGGTTGCGGGAAGTCGGTGGATGGAGAAGGCTCAAGACCGTTCGTCATGGAACTCTTTGGGGGAGGCCTATGTCCAGCAGTGGACTTCTACAGGTTGATGATGATGATGAATATTTTTTCGCTAATATGTACTCACTCTTTTTGTTGATAAAATAAGCATCTTTTAGGATAGAATGCTAGTTACGTTGATCACTTACAGAAATACCAATGGTGCGCGTACACACTAATGATGATGGCTGTTTACTGGGTCACCGAGTGCATTCCCTTGCCGATCACTTCGTTCCTACCGGTCCTTATATTTCCGCTGACTGACGTAATGAACACCAGCCTTACTTGCAATTGCTATATAAATGTACGTATAGAGTGGCTAAGGCCTACAAGAAACCACTAATATAGCCAATATAGCCTAAATATAGCTAATATAGCCAACACAAAACAAAAGAACACATTCACCAGCAAAAATAGGTAATAAGGTAACTATTGAGATATCACCGTTAATTAATTGCATTTGTGCGTCCATTATCATGAAGTCGTTGACTATACACGACGATAGTAATATACTTACCTATTAATCCTATTAGACTGTATGTAAATTCTTGATGTTAATATCTTTATATATATTTTTTGTAATAACGTATAATACCCATAAATTTCATTAGGCGGTTGTGTATTTACGAATATAACTAAATGGACGAGCCCAATCCAAAATAATCGGATCCGTTTAGTTATACTGCTCAGTATGACTAGTAGGATTTTTTTTGTTCATTTTGTTATATCGTTTAACTAATAGTATAACTAGGTGGACTAACCCTAATATAGTTGAAAATACAAGTATTAATTTTAATGTTCTTGTTAGAAAACATCAGTATGATATCTATTTATAGTTTTTTGGTTCTATGCTGATACTAACCGCGCTCTTATATTAAAAGCCACTGCAAATGTGTTTACTACTACAATACATTTTGTACATACATTTATAGTATTGAGCTGATGTAGTTTAAAGATTCTAGTACTTAACAATTTGTATAAGTGACAAGGTTGCGGTTCCAGCAGCTACTGCTGCGTCGGGGCGGCTGTTGATGCTTTTGTTGCTGTGAATAGTACTAGGTAGTTACTAACCCGTGTAAAATATGTATAAGTATGAAAATTATAACCCAATTCGGTTCTCAACAGGATACGATAGTGATGTTTTTGGGAAGTTTAATTCTTGCATATGCAGTAGAACAGTCCGGTCTTCACAAAAGGCTGGCACTTTGCGCAATCAGGGCTATTGGATACTCACATTACAGGTAAAAAACGCCTGCAGATTTTTTTTATTTCAATAAATTATGTTGCTTAGTCTGTAGGTAGGTAACTGTTATCAGCTAATAGAATCGGTATCATTAGTATGTAGATACCGTAATAACTAAGTTATTGCAGAAGCCTTTTCTTAAGGTAATAAAAAATAAAATCTTAATGAATTGTAATGAAATTTATATTGCATTAGGTATTTTAAAACTTATTTTGTAAAAATAATGCTCAAAAAACTTTTTCAGGTTACTTTTTGCAATGTCTTTCACAACTATGTTCGCTTCAATGTGGATCACCAATACTGCGGCAACTACTATGATGGTCCCAATCAACTTTGCCATTCTGAAAGTGTTTGAAGATGTAAGTTGATTTATTTATCTCAAGTTTTCTGAAAATATGACTGCCTTAAATTTTGAAGCTCCAGGTCTTGTGGGCTACATAGTCCTCCGTTATTTTGTAAAACTGACAGATAGTAGAATAGCGCTCACAAAAATGACTTATTTGCAGCAAAATCTACTAAGTATTTATGAAACAGACAGCGACGGGAATACCATTGCTTCAGATATAGCTACTTGCTACTTTTGCTCAGCCTCATTCTCTGCTACAATAGGTAAGATGGGAAAATTAACTCACATTAATGCGAGCCACAACACAACACATTAAAAAGGTGATGTTTCTGACCGCAATAGGTCGGTCAGAAACGTCACGTCACATCGTCCGTAAGAGAACGGATCATATGCAACTATCACTTTTGATAGTTGCATATGAACCGATTATTGCTTACGACACTACATGAAAGGAAAACCAACACAGGCAGGACATACGCTTAGCAAACGTAGGTACTGAAAAGTTTGTAGTGTCATGGCTTGTGGAAAAATGATCTAGCCTTTGAATGTAATTGTGCGATTCCCGCACTGAACAAACATTTGTGACAAACACAGATGTTTGTTCTGTGTCTGGATGTTAAATATATATATATATCTATTATGTATATCAGTCTCTGGTGCCCATAGTACAGGCTATGCCTAGTTTGGGATCAGTTGACCGTGTGTGACATGTTCGGAATATTTATTATTATTATTAAATTGTTATGATCCTTCTTCTTCTTTATCCTTCCTAACTTCTCTCTTCATCTTGCACAGGTGGTATTGGGACGATCGTGGGAACAGCTACTAATTTAGTTTTCAAAGGACTATTTTCTAGGTAATAATGCACTTACATTAAAGATATCACCGTAGAGTCAAACAACTATGATACTAAGGGGAGTTTAAGTGTTGGGCGTTATTCCGTGTACACAATGCTGAATAGTAGCACAGTCTGTTTCCTCAAAACACTGACTGTACCTTACAGAATGCTCAATCAGAGCATCCTCACACCCTGGAGCCGGGTTGGTCGCGTACCGTGCGGTTTCAGAGCAACTTCCTCCCACGAACACTCAGGTTGTGGAATGATCTCCCTGCTGAGGTTTTCCCTAAGGACTACAGTATGGGGTTTTGAACTTTTTAAGGGGTCGACAACGCGTGCGTGATGCCTCTGGTATTGCAAGCGTACATAGGCAACGGTAAGTACTTACCAACAGGTGGGCCATATGCTTGTTTGCTACCTTAGTTGCATAAAAAAAAAACTGCAAGGTACATCCAGCAAGCATCCAGTCAGTTTCTTGAGGATTTAACAATTTAAATTCTTGACGATTTAAATTGTATAGGATCTAAACTAGCATACGTATTAACAGTACTATTATTACTTATGTTATGTTTCTATACCTAGTCTCTCTCATTGTTGAGGGCTTTGAATTTAGTAAAGGTACGGTACAAACGCGTTTGTGGCACTTTTAGGAACACGGAACAGCGTGTTATTTCAAATATTTGACGTCTGTAATTCTGTAATTCTTTATTGCACACAGAAACATGATACATAAATGGTTATTTCAAAAGTCATGTACATAGGCGAGCTTAACCCTAACAAGAGTCTGTGTCACGTCTGTGTTTTTGCAGAACGTGTAGTCACTGCGTACAGACGCAGCAAGAAACGCGTACCTTAAGTCATTAATACCCTGTGCATTTTTATTGTAGAGCCTACCCAGAAGCACCCGAGTACCTATCGTTTCCGAAATTTTCTGCTTTCGCAATACCGTACATGCTTGCTCTGGAAGGTTGTCTCTATTTGACCATGCTGATAATGTATTTGGGATTTTTGAGGTAAACTATGTAGTCAATAAGCTGTTCGTGCCGAACTCCCTATAGATTCATAATCATCATAAAATAAATCTTAAACTGAATCTCGTTCTAGCGTATCTCTCTTTTTCTTGTTTCCCTCTGACTCGCTGACCCCCGTTGACCCCCGTTGACTCATAAGAGACTGGTGTTCTCAGGAGAACTCATAAAGGGTGCATACACATACATACACCCACACACACGCCGGTTGCTCTTGTGTGACCCAGAAATTGTGTTCAGAACCCAACACACTGATACACACACCTACCCACAAATACTCACCTGTAGCCGTACGTAGCGTAGTAATTAAGTACCTGCATGTAAACGTAAACTATATTATAACTTCCTGATTTTTATTTCAATTTATACTTAACAAAATATTTTCAGACCAAACAGTTATGCGGCAAAGAGATCAAAAATATCAGAGGAGGGTATAGAAGCAGCGAAAGCAGCAGTAAATGAAGATTTGGAAAAACTTGGCAAAATATCATTTTGGGAAATTGTAAGTTCTAATTGTTTATTAAGTCTGTGAATATTGGAGTGAAAGTTTTTAAGACACTAGCTCTTTTCCTTTATTTATATTCTGCATCCTATAGTATACCTATACCTACTAAAAAGGGGCAAATTTTCACCCAATAGGTAATTTATTAACGTTTATTCTATGACTATTGAAAATTCGTCAATTTTCATGAAAGCAAAAATTTGGTACTTCGGGGTCAAATCAGTTATTTCAATTATTCAGCTAGGTATTTTAGGTACCAATATTGACGTCAAACTTCTCGTTTAAGTACGAGCTAATTATTTTAAGAAATAATTAGCTAGATTTTTTTCTATAGATTAAATATTATCACCCTTTTTGGAAAAAGTATACTCGTTTACGTATTCTAGTATACAGGGTGAGTTTTTTTTCAGGGCCACTAAGGTGAAATCGGAAACCGTGAGAGTAATTGAAAAGTGATGTTAGGAGTGACGGGCTCTTTTTTCCAAAAACCTACATTTTCTGAAAAACTAAATAAATTTCAACTGTTTTTAATGCTGATCTTATTTTTTTTTAATCGAGCTCGTAACTCCTAACATCACTTTTCGATTACTCTCACGGTTTCCAATTTCGCCTAAGTGGCCCTGAAAAAAAACTCACCTGTAGGTATATTCCATTCATGGTATTATTTCAGTTTAGTTCTATAATTATTGTCCACCGGTGAGTAATGAATATGCATAGTTTAGTTGAAATTTATGTGGTTTTTTTTTCAGATGGTGATAATCTTATTTAGCGGTGCAATGATTTTGTTTTTCTGTCGTTCACCCCAAATATTTTTTGGATGGGGTGACGCAATTGAAACTCATTATGGACTTAAAAACAAATTGTAAGTTCGTAAGATTGTTTGTACTCTTCCCTTTAATTTGTACCTACTAGCTTTAATCTTTTTTTGCAAAGCACCCAGATAAAAAGTAGCCTATGTCGCTCTCCGGCTCTTGAAATTATCTATGCAAAATAACCAACAAACACATACATACATACATACATACATAAAATCACGCCTATTTCCCAGAAGGGTAGGCAGAGACCACGGCTTTTCACTTGCAACGATCCTTACATACCTCTTTTGCTTCATTCACTCTCATCACATGCCTCATACATGCACGTCAGTTTAGGGTTCTCTTGACCTGGGCTTTGTCCAAAACGTCAGCGATTTGGTCGCTAAACGTACGCCTAGATCTTCCCCTTCCAACGGTTCCATTCACACTCGCCCTTTACACCTGTCTCGACAATCTTCTTTCGTTCATCCTCGGTACTTGGTCGGCACTCCAGCAAAAATTGAAAAGGCGGCACAACTGACTTGCTACTATGCCATGTCCAGCCTTCAGCATCTCGACTGTTACCCTGTCATACCCTGCAGCCTTACCTGATTTCATTCGTTTCAATGCATTCACAACAGTCTTCATTCATGCTTATACCACTTTCAGTGGTATAAGTGGTATAAACAAACACACTTTCACATTTATTTTTATTTGAAGTCGTCCGTAAATAAGTTAAAATTTTAATTAACGTAATAAAAGGCATACTTAGTTACACACAGTCTCATATAGTATTTCCTCTAGGACGCCACAGGACTCAATGACAAATTAATTTTCATCATCATCAACTGAAATCCACTGCTGGACATAGGCCTCCCTGAAGATTTCCATGGCGAACGGTCTTGAGCCTTTTCCATCCACCGACATCCCGCCGCATAGTGTCATCAGTCCATCGGGGGCATTCCAATACTGCGTCGCACGGCCATTCGAATTATAGTATATAATAGTAGGTAAAAAGGTAGGTACAATTCAACTATCAAATAAAGCTAGATATTAATGTAATTTTCGAAGGAATTGTACCTCTTTTATTATACCATTGTTTTTCAGCGTTCGCGATTCAGCTGCAGCAATGTTTGTTGGCTTTCTTATGTTTCTCCTTCCATCCACATTGGATTTTTTCAAAAACTTCACTGCTAAAGGTTTGTATTTCATAATATAATTATGTTATTCTCAGAATCAAGCTCGAGTACTCCTCTGACAAATAATAAGCCAGCATTACATTCTCACATAGAGTTAAAATCTGCAAATTGCACAATAAACCGTACGCCCTATTAACCCTATTTTTAACAACTTCGTGAATTTACAGAAGATGAGGAATTGCCGAGCAATCCATTAAGATCGATATTAGATTGGCGACAGATGAATGAAGTGATGCCTTACAGTTTTATGTTCCTTTTAGGTAAATATTCACTGTCTCAGATTTATATTTTCAAATAGGTATCCATTATCGTTGTGTAAGGCCAAAGACTATATAATACTACACGATCCTTGGTAAGGTGAATAATATACTTCGGTACTTACCACTACCTACTACTACCCATTATTACAGCCTTAGAACGTCCAATGCTGCATGGCCTTCCCCACAGATTTCCAGAACGAATTGCTATCACGCTCGCTGGGCACGCCCTCATTGGCGAGTTTAGAGCGTTAGAGCTAACTTTGTGAAAATAGGGGACACTGCTTCCCATCCCTTAGCTTTTTTCTCTTAGTCGCCTCTTATAACATCCACAGGTAGGGAGATATGGAGGGGCTTATTCTTCAGCCAGGGCCACTATAGCCACCACATCTACTTTTACTATGAAAAATATTTTAAATTTTGCTAGTTCATCAATCTCTCTTTCTTTATTGGAAACAAATTTTCAATTTTGTGAACGTCCTATATCTAGTTGAATATCTAGATTAATTTACGCCTCATCTTCCCGACCAAGCCTAGAAGATGCAGGCAAGACACCACGGCTTATTGATCTGGCTCTCAGAGCATAATCCCTAGTTTTCAATGTCTTCAAAAGTCCCAAGCTTTTTTTCTTCATAGTAATTGTACCTAATATTTCTAATATTTCAAGTGGTTTCTTAAAAATACTAACGTGAATGTGCTCAATCAATTTTGTATTTCTAGGTGGAGGGTTTGCATTATCAGAGGCTGCCAAAACAGAATACTCAGATTTGAATGGAAAGATTGGTGCTTTACTACAAACCCTGAGCAGCTTGCCAACCTACTTTATCATTCTTTTGATTATAATATTCACGATTTTTATAACTAACTTCGCTTCAAACGTTGCAGTGTGCAACGTAATAACACCCATCGTGATGCAATTGGTAAGTGAATTCACAAAAAGGCATCAGCTACGATGAACACGTGCAATCGGATGCTTAGTAAAAACTATAGGTCCTATTTCCCATGTAGGTAAATTCTGGTAAATGTTATTATTGTAATGTACCTAATAAATAGTTCGGTGTAATCTCGAAATTAGATGACAGATATTGTTTATGTCTCATTGTTTGGTATTTTTTAGGCCAATGAAATTAACACGAATCCATTGTGGTTTAACATCGCAGCTGGTTTTTCGGCATCTTATTGCTTTTGTTTGCCTGTGGGAACACCGGGGAATCTGATAGTGCAAGGAGCTGCTAGTATTCCTACTGGAAAAATGGTAAGGAACGATTTAAAAAGGCTTAAAATTTATTTTCTATTGTCATTTAGTTAATTCCCGTTAAGCAGCTCCTATAGATAATTTCTTTGAAAAAAAGAAACTACTGCTCTGAAATTTAATAATCTCCATTCGCAAGCAAGGTATGTAGGAGAGTCAACTTCATACTTACAATTTTTTTAGCACGATCTTTTTATTTACCTGCAAAAACTCGCATCCTGAGACTAAGCCTCTTCTCTAAATAGTTACAGGCCGGGACCATGGATAATCGCAAAAATCACTTTGATCCATTTCTTCATAGCTGCGTGTAGGACAAATTAATATTTTAACCAACTAACCAATCCACAAAATACGTATATATAAACACTTGCGCATTTTATCATATAACTTATGTTTCAGATAAAAGCAGGAATTTTACCCACGCTCTTTGCAGTTTTCTTGACTTGGTTATGTATTTGTTTCTGGGCACCTGTGGTTTGGCCCGATCTTCACATTTTGCCGGGGTGGATTCCAGAACATGATCAATTTAAAAACTCGAACCAAGAAAAATAAATCTCTCATCCTTTAAATAATGAAGTTAGTTAAATCCCTGATTAAATTAATTTCTTTGGTTACCTTCAATTTAATAAACTAAAGCAAACGCTTTATGTAAAGAAAAGGTGTTTTATTGCGACTTTTCATAACTATAAAGTACAGAGGTAATTGTAAGTCAGACACAGAAACAAAACATGAAAATAACAACCTCATTGGTCTCCAACAATCTTAGTACCTACTTACTATAAATAAATAAGAGCATCTACATACTCAATCTATGACCATTTTTAAATGCAATTAACATTAAATAGTAAAGTATAGGTTTAAATAGCAGTGTTCAAATAACGTGCAATCAATATGTAATCTTCGAAACGAATTTCAGATTATATACTTATCGCACGCAGTTTGAGCTGGTTTAAAACTACAATTAGGCCCAAGGAAAAAAGTCACTCAACAACCACTCAATAAGAGGGTAAATGTATATTACTTCTATAATTAGACCCGAGGAGGTGGATCCACGGGATCTGGCGGCGCATCTGTTGCATCAGTCGTTACTGCTCCGGCCAGGGCAGGCGCATCCACCCACACGATGCCGGCATCATTCGGGTCCCACAGAAATGGCGCATAAAAACACAGCGACAGCCACAAAATAATTAGGCAAATTATTGCACTTCCGATGCCGTATTTTGCCTGAAAATCAAAAAATAAGTAGTGGTAAATTCGCCTTTCTAAACAGATTTATCCATGTTCTGTTTGTGCTGTAGCTAAATCTAAGAATGACTTAGTAGTACCTACCTAAGCACGGAACAGAAACCATTAGGTCAATGGTAGGGACTACTTAACTATGTTTAGACTATGTATGCATGTCGAGCAATGTATCATGCCCGTGTTCACCTATGGTACAGAAACGCTCACCAAGAAATCTGCTGAAAAGTTCAGAGTAACACAGAGAGGTATGGAAAGAGCAATGCTTGGAATCACACTACGCGACCGAAAACGCAATGACTGGATTCGGAAAATCACTAAAATGAGTGATGTGATAGAGACTATAGCGAAAAAAAAGTGGGCATGGGTGGGGCACATTGCTAGAATGGACGCGACCCGCTGGACCAGAAGAACCCTGGAATGGAGACCCAGAGCGGATACCCGGGGACGAGGCAGACCGCCTAACCGCTGGGTAGACGACATCAGACGCCACGGAGGCCATGACTGGATGAGACGGCCACAAGATTGCCAGGAATGGAGAAGAAGGGAAGAGGTCTATATCCAAGATTTGATGTCAAAGAGGCCACCATGATGAGACTATGTATGCTATGATCATATGATCATATTTTGTATCTATTATTTTGACTATGGTTTTGACTAATATTTTAATAGTAGTCGATTTGCGGATCAGGGGTGCACGCTGGCACGAGAGTATACAGCTGTGCAGCGCAGCATTTACAGCTGTTGCTATGAAGCTATCTCTGTTTGTCACAAGTATCAGCGTGCGCAGCGCTATGCTACCAGAGCAACATATCCGCGCGGACTACGTATGTCAATGACGTCATCAAGGTAACATGTATATTCGTGCGTAGCGTGCTCGATGGTTGCTGGGAAGATCTCTAATACATTTTATTAAAAGCGCAGCAAAATATTATGTGCGAAGCGTGTTCGTGCACAGAGTTGAAACAGAGCTTTTACGGTAAGCAACCTATTATACTAAATACGTCTTACCATTTTTAACTTTGGCACTTTCCCTGTGTAGTGGCAAAAGTAGGCAGGGGTGAACAGAAACGGCCACATAAATCCAAGCGACGAGCCCACTCCTACGCCCAGCGCGCCTAAGTACGTCTTGGTCTGCCAAGCAGCCGGCGCATCAGGCGCTAGACTCTGGAACAACGAGTGAAACGAAAAATAAGAAGAAAAGGAAAATAAAAATGTTACGCGACGTGACTTTGACTATAAAATAAAGTTACAGTCAATAGTGGAAAACGACAAATAGACTAAGTCCGAAGCCAAGCCTTCCTGTGAGTGTCGCGGGGGTTGCATGAACCTGCAGGGATAGCAAGGTCATTTCAGGCGCACTTTAGGGTTAGTTGGACCTGGGACCATCGGCGTCGTCAGCTGCGGTGTTTGGTGATGAGTGTCAAAACGATAACCTGACTCTCAGGTTTTCGGCGAAGGATGTTGAGAGCTTAATTACAAAGGTGGTACGTGGTAAATCTCCGGGCTACGACTATCTCAGCATCGAACACCTGCAGCGCGCCGGAGTTCATCTACCGAGGGTGCTATCCTTACTATTTAACGTGTGTATTTGTCATTCATACCTACCTGATAACCTGATGCACACTACGGTGGTGCCCATTGTGAAGAAGACGGGCGATGTTTCGGACCTGTCCAACTACCGGCCTATTTCACTGGCTACTATCGTGGCTAAGGTGCTGGATAGTTTGCTTGACTGACACTTACGCATGCACATTAAACTGAACGATGCGCAATTTGGGTTTCGGGCAGGTTTATCGAATTTTGTCTCCCAAGCAAACTATTGGGTATTACACGGCTAGAAAAACACCAGTGTACGCCTTTTATTTGGACCTGTCCAAAGCATTCAACCTGGTGACGTACGAGTTACTTTGGGAAAAGCTAGCGCTTGAGTCGTCCTTCCCGAGAGAGTTGGCTTCCCTATTTCGTTACTGGTACAGTCACCAAACAAATATTGTCAAGCCTTCCTGCAAGTGTCGCGGGGGTTGCATGAACCTGCAGGGATAGCAAGGGCATTTCAGGCGCACTTTAGGGTTAGTTGGACCTGGGACCATCGGCGACGTCAGCTGCGGTGTTTGGTGATGAGTGTCATAACGATAACCTGATTCTGAGGTTTTCGGCGAAGGATGTTGAGAGCGTAATTAAAAAGATGGTACGTGGTAAATCTCCGGGCTACGACTATCTCAGCATCGAACACTTCCTATTTCGTTACTGGTACAGTCACCAAACAAATATTGTAAAGTGGGCGGATTTCTATTCGGACGTGTACAGGTTGGAATGCGGGGTGAGGCAGGGCGTCTCTTCTCCTAGTCTTTTTAATCTGTACATGAACAGTTTGATTGAGGAGCTCAGTGGCACCAAAGTTGGCTGTCACATAGATGGGGTCTGTATTAATAACATTAGCTACGCCGACGATATGGTGTTACTGAGTCCTTTCCTGTCTGTGTGTGTCCTAAAAATATTTTTAATGACTATTTTTGACTTTTGATTTTTACTGTGTATTTTGAATAATGTTAAATTTAGTACCTATGTTTTTTACAAAATGAAATAAACAATTTTTATTTTATTTTATTATTATTAATAAGAGGTACCTACCTAATTGAAACGATGTAGTGCAAGAGATAAGTAAAAGTCAAACAGAGAAACGTGCCCCAAGTACGAATAATTCACTATAGCATTACGCTTACGATAAGATATCAATACTAATAGCAATTCACTTTGGTGATGGTTGAAATCTTTTAATTTTGACTGTCTAATATTTGATGTTTATTTATTTACTTAGTGAGTAACAATTAAGTAGGCAAATAAATTTGTTCGTTTATGGACAACTTAGCAAACCGTCTGACTGGCCTCATAGCTCAGTTAGTAGTAACTCTGCCTTCTGCGCTAGAGGTCGCGGGTTCGATCCCCGCTCCAGAGCGGGGATCGAACCCGCGACCTCTTTATCACACAAATGTTTGTCCAGACAAACATTTGTGTGATAAACAAAGATGTTTGTTCTGTGTCTGGGTGTTAAATATGTTTATCTATTATGTATATCAGTCTCTGGTACCCATAGTACAGGCTATGCCTAGTTTGGGATCAGTTGACCGTGTGAATATGTCCGGAATATTTATTTATTTTAACCGTCCACTAAAATTTTCTGTAGGAGATGAGCAATCGGTCCCTTTCGTATACAGTCAACTTCGCAATCGGGCCACTTCTTAAACCGTCCACTTCTCAAAAGGTCCGCGTATCAATCGGTCACTTCTCAAACGGTCTCCTATTCCTTGTATCCGGCAAACTACACGAGAGTAATGAATTCGGAAAAGTATTTTAATATTAAAAAATGTTTCAAACAAAAATAAACAAGTGTAGGTAAAACAAAAACATTTTATTTGCTTCAAAGTAATCAGTATTTTCTTAAAAAATACAACAAATTATACTTAGTGGCTTTTCTTAGTTTTCCTCAGAAAGTTTATTGGAGTTACTTCATTTCGTAACAGTATCTTCAAATACTTTTTGTATGTCCTATCAAATAGTAAAATGACGAAAGAGGTAATGATGTTACACTTAAAATAAAATGTTGCTATCTTTATTTTTGACCGAACGCTAAGATGACCGATTGCGAGGATGACTAGTTGCTAAGTTGACCGATCAAGAAGTTGACTGATTGCGAAGTTTACCAATTACGAAGTCGTAAAAAATAATGGACGGTTTGCTAAGTTGGCCATAAGCGAACAAATGGGCAATAATGGTACGAAAGATAAGAACATACCTAACTATTCGTGTATATTTGATGTTTGCTATCGTATCGTAAGCGTAAATGTGAACTCACCATGTTCAATATAAAAGGCATCCACACCGCGCAAGCTGCAACTCCAGTCATTGAATTCGCCAAGATGACTGTGACCAAACAAACGAGGAATATCGACGCGTTCCAAGTGTGGTCTGAGATTTTCTTGCCAAAGTTCGCAGAGAGGTGTAAACCAAGGCCGCTATCTCGAGCCGCGCACGTTAGAGCTACTCCAGCTCCTGGAAAAATGCGTTAATGAAATGAAATGAAATAAATTTATTTTGACAAACACAGACAGAAAACACAAAAAACAATAGATTAAGGATAAAGAAAAGGAGACGTAATACAGATAACACACTGATACAGACAACAACACATAAGTGTATGTGCGTTTCCAATATTTAGGTGCTAATTAGTCCCCCGTGTGTGTGCCAAAACAGTTCATATTTTCAGAACAATGATATTGAATGCACTAAAAGACTTTAAACTTTCGTGATAACGATAATATAAAAAAATCAGGATATTTAACCATGATTTTTAGGGTTCCGTACCTCATTTGGAAAAACGGAACCCTTAAAGTATCACTTAGTTGTCCGTCTGTCTGTCTGTCTGTCAAGACCCTTTATCTCAGAAACGGCTAATGGTATCAACTTGAAATTTATACCAACTGTATGTGGGCTTATGGTGCCGTATAAAAATCAAAGCTAGCTTAATGCATTAAAAATATGAATGGCAATGAATGCATAATTTTTGTATGGAAATGGCAAAAATCTAAAACCTCTAGGGTACTTCCAGTAACCTCACAATTCTGATATTTTGGAATGCTAGGATAGGAGCTTTTGTGACACAGTTAAAGGGAAAAGTCTGAAATTGAGGGATTTCGAAGTTTTTTAGGAAAAAAAGTTATATTTGCGGTCAATGTCATAAAATAACTACGTGAGAAACCGCAAATATAAGTTTGTCAATTCCTACACTTGAAATTTTGATTTTCTGACGTGTACGGATTTTTCGACTGGTAAATTCATTGGTGCACGACCGGGATTCGAACCTGCGACCAATGGTACGGAAGCCTCAGGCTGCGAGTTCTCGCATTTGACCGTCTTTATTTTTATATGTGCAAAAATATCGGGAAATAATAACATACAAATTACGAAAAAAACCCGATTTTGATAGCTCCAAAATAGGCCCCTCCACTTCTACCCGTGATGTCTTAGCCTAAGGGCTAGGGGCTAAAAAAGCTAAGGGGTGGGCAGCAGGGTTCCTTTACTGCCACAATAGATTTATCCATCCACCAACTTCCCACGACTTTAACAATGGTTACAATGGTTCGTGGTCGCCATTCGAGAACCGGTATTCCACAACGGTTTTCGATCCTGCGAGCTATATGGCCACTGCCACTTCAACTTGCTAATTCTGAGAGCTATGTCAGTGACCTTGGTTCTTTGACGGATTTCTTGGAAACTCAAGGATATTTGTGAAACATACCAAACATAAAAATGTAGCCGTAGTTCAAATTCCTATCTACAAAACGCCAAAACAGGATTGCAGACTCAGGTTTGATCGGTGGTAACTGGCTTTTTTCTGAAACACACCAATTATTGTTGTTTTGCACTTGCCTTTCCTCTTCATTTGCATTATGTCATCCCAATCATGCGATAAATATGTACACAGTTCCGGAATAAAACATTAGTCTATTTGTACAGTCGCCTACACTAAGATGTATACATTTAATAATTTTTAAAATTATTCCTCATTCAGATCAAGGTGGTAATTACACAGTAGGTAAAGTTGAAATTGGCACAAGTTGATGAGTTTTACAGTGTACATCTGAATATTAAATACTGTGGCATCTCAGAGCAGGCGACTGTATCATGCGAGCAAAGTGGTGCGAGCAGAAGCTCAATTGAATCAAACAATTTAAGTAACATTTTATGAATGGAAAAATCTTACTTTCAGCGCTTATAAATTTCAGGAATCCGAATCCTTTAGGCAACGTGTGGAGTGCAATCACGAACAAGGCGGCTACCGTAGCATCTTTAACCCTGAAAATAATCAAATACCGTGTTTTCGTCACTGTTACCCAACAGTCCCCACAAGCCTCCTCTCTTTTCTGCCAGCATCCTTATGTCTTTAGAGTTACTCGTCCAGGAGTTTCCTGTTACTGTAACGATGTTGACGTAAAAATGTTATGTTGTGCCGGCACTACATAATTTGCAGGAAGATAATGATGATATTTCATTACTGTTATTACATACATTATTATTATTGTATTATCTTTGCACTCGAAGGCAGTCTGATTGTAACAGACAGTGCACGCTGCAAAGCCCGCAAAACGGGTTCTACTAATTGAATAATTCCAAAGCTTCCCTTCTACACTCAGTGAATTCTTATCTATTCACACATTGGATGGATGGATATATCAAAGGTTCTACAACTAGTTTCCATCTCAACCTTAAGTCGATGGTCTATATCCTAGTTTCTATGGGAAAAACAGATAATTTACCCGGGTATTTCGGGAGAGGTTTTTTCTGCCCTGAAGTCGCCCCAGCCTTTGTTCACGAACTTGCTCCATCGAAATAAGAACATGAGTAAGTAGAATATCGCGAACAACACTGAAATCTGAAATAAAAAAGACTAGATGAAAAGGTGTAGGTATATTGAAGAATCAATATTTCCGGAGAAGACAAAGCGAATGCACGCAGGTTTAAATTCCTGGAGAGCACTGGTGGAGTGGGACAGCCACCTCCCCCCGTTTTTCGATCCAAAGGTCATGGGTTTGAATCCCAATTGTGAAACAATAGATTTTGCATTCGTTAAATTAATCACCACCTTACTAGTGCTCTAAAATAGCGAAGGAGAACATCGTGTGGAAATGTTCTGGAACATAAAAAGAACGAATTTATTCGAATTAAAATTTAAAATTTGTTAAATGGTCTGTCCCCTCTCATTTCAAGTAGCTAATTGCTATAACTATTTAAAACATATAGCACGAAAATTATTATTCTACGAAAAGTTCAATAAATTATAAAATACTAGCGTACGCCCGCGGCTTCGCTCATGGTACCTACATAAAAAGTAGCATTTATGCTATTCCAGACTATAATCGAACTCTGTACCAAATTTCAACCAAATCCGTTGGGCCGTTTAGCTGTGATTAAATCACAAACATCCAAACATCCTCACAAACTTTCGCATTTAACTATTAGTAGGATTTTGCAAATACGAATTATTTTAACCTTTTCATGAAGAGTTACACGCTTTGGCAAGGCATCTTTGTGCTTTAACAGATCCGTTTTCAGCTGGGACATGCTGCTACTACTCATAGCCTTCCCCGCGAAACTAAAAAGATAGATTACGTATAGGCCCAAAAAAATCGATATCAAAATACTACCTGAACTGGGGCCAACTATTAATAAAACCAAATATATTTTGTGTCCCCCTATTATGCGTGGCAATGGATATCGCAACGATGGTTATCATCTAATCAATCTAGGTGATACCTGAAACGGTCGAAACTTGAAAAGGGAAAGTGTTTTGATCTAAGCTGATGATTCAAGTTTTGGATACCGTTTAGATCGTTCCTTGGGTTCCTTTGTATGCCTTGGGTACCTATCTAAAAAGTCAATTACTATGTAAAAGAACTATGGTTATACGCGCTGGACACGGGGTTAGTTTTCAGGATTTTAGGCAGCTCTGCTATAAGCCAGAAACTCGTAGACGATAAACTATCTTCGAACTCACAACGCCCGGGGTGCATTTAAGGTATTGCTAGCATTTCCTTGACTATTTATTAATGTTCACGACATACCAATTGATAAGAATCATGTGGTACGCGAAGTTTAAGATGTGCATCAGAAACGCGACAGGGAAGGCATACACACAATATTGGAAGTAGTTGAAAATGTCCGGATACTCCTGACCCTTTGGTGGGCTCCTGTAAAAATAATTAACGTAACAAGATTATGTTCGGGCCATAAGTTATTCCCGCGCACTCTATATACAAACGCTCCTGGACCTGGACAGACAATTGCATAAACTGTCAATCTTAAAAACACATCTGTCTAATAGTGTAATTTAACCGGGCGAAAGAAAAAGGGGAAAAATTTTGCACTTCTATGGAAAATGTTGGTCAAGCACTTGATTTTATCGTCTTTGTTTACTTGAAATGCGCTTCGATAGTTCGGAACAGTTGCATTTTGTATGCTATGATGCTTTGACACTGATAATGGATTGTATCTAATACATGCTCCTAAAAGAGTTCAGTTTACTCTATGACATGGTCATATAAATTATCGGGAATAAACCTTAAGTATGCATCTCTTTCCGATAGTTCGGAATAATTTCATTAAAGTTTACATTAGTTATATCCGAATTATTCGTGATTGGCTTTATAGGTACAAAAATAATGATCAAAATAATGTAATGTTATACTAACTCATAAAACATAGCTCGAAAAATCAATGTAGCTAGCGCCGCATGAGGTATGGCAATGCTTCCTGAAAACAGAAATGAAAATTATTTTGTAATCAAAAACTGCTGTGATGCACTCATTAGGACTCTAAATTGGCAGGCATACCACGAAAGACCCGAGAAGACTGAGTCAATTTCTTGAAGTGCCCTATTTGTTATAACTAGTTCTGTTAAGATCCATTTATGCATTTGACCATTTCGTTTGTTGACTACCTCGAGTAACTCGTTGTCGTTATCAAAATTAGCTTGACGAAGTCCACTGCTGATCATAGATCACTCCAAAGGGTGTCACGACGGCCGGCCTAGAGGCTTCTTCATCCACAACTTCCCACAACCTTCACAATGTATTCGGTCCATCGGGAGAGGAGCCTTCCAACACTGTATTTCCAACACTGCATCATTAGTGCATGGTCATCATGCGTGAACGGTTGTGGGTTCTGCGAGCTATATGGTCTACCCACTGCTACATCAGCTTGCTCTAGAGGATGACGGAAAAAATGCTTTTGAAAGGACTTTAGGCACCGGTGTTTCACTCGCTTTCAGAAGCGCTGACGTTATTCCGGCATCTCCCGGTGCCTTGTTACTCATAAGCTAATTGAGAGCCATCCGGATCTCGTATATGCTGACGTCCGGCATATCTTTGGTATAGTTTTGGATCAGGAAGCTACAAGAAGCCTCTTCACTAGTCGTGCTTGAAGCTGGAACTTAGAACGTCTATTTCGTGGTAGTCAAAAAATCTTGTAAAGTATTTCAGGGTGACTGAAGCACAATCAAACATTTAAGAGCATTCATGTGTAGATATAAGTTTTGAAAAGACTCACCTATAGCAGAGGCAGTTTGTATAGATTGACAGACTATATATCGTATCTCATCGTAATTTGCCTCCGAACTCCTATACCTTGCGGTTGAAGACTGAAAAAGAATTTAAATCAGAAAATATACCAACCCCTGTAAACAAACCGCTAGCTTTTATAACCTTTGTAGTTCACGGTGTACGCCTATGGAACGCCTTACCGTCTACGATAATAGTTACCACTATTATCGTCACACAGCCCGATATTGCACTTCCTGATACTGTACGACCCGATAATGTAAAGTTAATAATGCAAGGCACGACCTAATAAAACGAAGCCAGTGACATGGATTATTGAGCATGTAGCTTGCCTAGTGATGTTGAGCAACGATCAGCGCGGTTACTAAATGAATGAGTGATTGCTAAATCGTAGGATATTATCACCTCCCGTGCTCGTCGTTAGTAAGTCACGATGAAGGTCATCGCACGGCTTAACTACTCCATCAGATTGGCCTTCAGCTCATACATGAACGTACTAACTTTAGTGGAGTGGATTGAGAACAAAAAGCTACCTGCAAATTAATTAACGCTGGCGCCACGAACTGGGTCAGAGTGGATGCAATGATGAGCCTGCTGCTGAACATCGACATGAAGAAAGCAGCTGTACTGCATTTAAACACCAGTCTGAAATCAGGCACAATAAATTCAATATTTTTAGGTATAAAGAATTTTTCTAAATACAAGTTAAGATGTTCAAGTGCGAGTAGTTGCACCCTCAGGTTTCCTTACATTACACGGGGTCGGGGTCGAAATTTTGAGATTATATCCCAAGTGTAGAAAGTGACCGTACAGAGAGTACACGTTAAAGCAAGTAGCCTAATAAAGAAATGGTCCTCTTTAGAATTGGCCTTAACAATAATTGGTCGAATCCAGAACTGGTCATATTTAGAAGGCATTTTAGTTTATTTAGGAATTGTGGGTTCTTGAGTGCAGACCACGTCTAGACAAACGTAATGTGGGGTGCCCCCCAGCTAGGTGGAGTGATGACCTATGAAAGGCGGCGGGCAGTAGTGGATGAGAAGGACCGAGCAGTGAACTAATATGGGCTGATGATGATGAATAGTGAATCTATGAAAGACGGATTTTGGCATGATAGATTTATAGATGTGGTAAAGGTGCACCTTCAAACACAAAATACCAGTTCTTAGACTTGCTTCATTGGTGCAACAACAATTCGTTTTTTTTAGAATAGAATAGAATAGAATGAATAGAATGATCGTTTATTTTTTAGTCCACGTATCGACGTATCATGTATACCTACGCGCGGAGGCGCAGATAGAAATGTTATTTCCAAATCTTGTGTACAGTCGCTTGCAATAACGAAAATAAATAAGAAGTATACCTACATTCCACAATTTCAAAAATGATGCAACAGTATTAACGTTAGTGATGCACACAGCAAAAACTAGAAAATTGTTTACCTACCATCAACTTGTGCCATTTTCAACTTAATCATGTACCTACCATCTTCATCTGTATTGTGGTATCATTTTGAAAATTGTGAAGTGAATACATCTTATTGCAGGCGACTGTACCATACAAATAATTCAATTAGAAACGTCAGTGTTTAAATGTAACTTGGGGCGCGGGAAAATGCTCTTCATCTACCTTTTTCCACTAAACTGGCAAGAGTCGCCCGAGCAGAGCAGCCAAAGGCATATGCGTCGGTCTACGCCAGAGTTATTAAGCAGTAGTATCAGCATCCCAGTGAGTATGAAGAGCACCACATTATCCTGAAATAAACAAATTTCTTCGAATTAATTACTGTAACTGAGTCTTATTTCTTAACAGTAAAACCAATATTACTTAGTAGTTCCTATGAAGTAGCCTTTGTTGTATTTTCGTCTGTTTATACGCACTTATGTTTCCTAAGCAACTACTAGAACTAGACTATCGATTTAAAAGGATTATGCTCATATCTAGTACAATAAACTCTGGTGCATCAAAATAAATGTACATAGTTATATGGCTTCATGATCAATACGTCCAACACTGTCCAACAATGCAAAATGTCCAATAAGCCAAACGGCTAGTTTGCAACTCGTCTAATCATACAAACTTTTGTCCCGCGCTTGCCTGTAAGACTCGGTACCGAGGTTGGTACGTATGGTGCCGATCAAACGAAGCATCATGCTTGTAAAATAAAAAACGGAAGTGAGTTAATCTACTTACGTTCATATAACATCTGCATGAATCAACGCTAGCCATGGCCCCCGCCATAGGTAGCAAGAAGATAGGAATCAAAGCGGTCACAGGGACGTTTACCGGTTGAAGCAGGAAGAACCAGAACATAAGCAACCACATGCATTGTACCGTGAGATGATGCTGAAACATAAAAAAAAAATATGCCCAATAGTCTCATACACAAGCTCAAAGTCGCGCAATGGGCTGTCGAGAGAGCTATACACAGAGTTTCACTGCGTGATTAAATCCAAAATGAAGAAATCTATAGGTACTAAATTGTACTACACCTCTCCTTTTTCCCCTTGCCAAGTTAGTAATGCGAGTGGCACGAAGAATCCTAACAAACCCCTGAAGTTGTTGATGGCTATGTTCTTAATTCTCGGAACACATCCTTTAACTGGGGTCCGCGGGTCTTTACGGCGGCTGAAATGAAAAAAAATGTGTTTTACTTAGTGCTACAATTACCTATAATAAATACCTACTGAGCATTTTTGCAGCGTTACAAGCTCATTTTTGCAAGATCTACTGTACTGTACTCTAGTCACTGGAAAAAACCAGCGCCAAGCCGTGTTGAAACGGCATGCGCTATATGTATTAAGGTGAGGGCTAAATTGTTTTATGATTTTTTAACTATTTTTCTCAATAACCGCAAAAGTTTGGATTTTTATGACAAAGATAACTTGAGCATTTTATTTACCTAAATCCAAGACAGAAACGCGATTGGTAAAATTTTTCTCGATAGATTTATTTTTTAAATTTCGGTCCTCTGCAACAGTTTTTTCGAAAATACTCAGAAACTATCAATCATAAATAACTTTTTTAAAATATTGTGTTAGACAATAGCATTGGGTAGCTAAATCCAAGACACTTTTTTTTTAAATACTGAGTTTTTCAGATAATCGATATTTTCTTATATTTCGCTTACGTCAATTACTTTTGAGCGCCTTCTAACGCTTGCTATCTCTTTCCACATTCAATTATAGTACATAGCGCTGTCACTTTCTTCAATCCGCCCACTCGACAGTTTATTATAATTCTCATAGCGCCTTAATACCTATCTGCTGTACCAGAAAGAAGAGGTACTTTACTACTTTACTTCTGTAAAGTATAAATTAAAGTTATGCATGGTAGTACAATCTCCTCTAACAAGACGTATACCATAATTCTCGAAATGATGCCACGATAGGTAACTCTTCTAGATGATTCAAGTCGACATTGGCACTTAGGTGCCTTAGATAGTTTCTGCAAACTTTTGTTGCGCAACTCGCCATTGTAGACACAAAATCTTAGTTAGCAATGCGACCATCTGCCAAGATAGTTCAATTGACACAGAGGTGGGGAGCGACTTACCAGAATACTGTATGCTGCTAACTTTTTCTACGCGTTGGTGCGATTCAAACACGATTTAGGTGGTATATTATATAAGTTAGGTGCATACTTTGAGATTTTGTTGTGTAAATCTTTACGTTCAGTATTTTGGCAACTTATGAAAATTATGAAAGGAATAAGTCTGTGGTGACTGTACCGACATCTAATCTGCGTGTAAAACACTACGATCTAGGGACCGAATGAACATGGCGAAATTATACCAGATTCCTTGACGTAAATCGTAACCTTACAAAAATTGGCTGTGTTCAGACAGCTCAACAGCTGACAGATAATATTGTCTTGTCAAAAACCTATACACCTATCTATAGAAGTTTAATAATAGTGATACTTACAAAAGTGAAGCAAATCCCGAAAGATATCTGAAATAAAATGTAAAAATATTATAGTCATGAAGCGTAGTCGGTACCTTTAAGAGAAAACGTGAAGACCCGTGAAGATTATTTTGGAAAATTGAAAAAAATTGTAACTGTGACCGAACAAGCACTTATTGGGCCAGAAAAAATATCACTATAGGTATTATTTAAGATGCCGTCGTTGTGTTAAAACTATATTGTTTAAATAAATACTTACCCTCCCATGCTGCTGCAATTTTTCTATTCAGTTTGATTGTCACATTTATTTTATTCACTCTCAGCCATGACAGTTCACTGTTGACAATTATTTACAAAATAACAGATGTCTTTTGTCTATTTTTAAATTTGGATTACGAAAACTTAGTCGATAATGTTATATACCTGAGACTAAAAAGTTTTAATACAGTAAGCTGCTTTGACACCGTATCGCATGGCCGCAATAACCACATACAGTAACTATTCAGCTATAACCTGAATGTAATAAAGGACAACGCAATATTTTAAAACTATACGATAGTATAGAAATATTATATTGCAATAGATAGACTAGAATAAATGGAGAAACATTTACTAAATCACGAAAATGACCGTTTCAATTGTATATTTTTATCAATGTGATTTCAAATGTCCTATTTAAATAATTGCACCATAAAGGCCCAAATCAGAGTCGACTATAAAATATCATAGCATGATCCAGAAAACATAAAATATTGAAATCGATCTCCAATCATCATTATGATCCCATAGTTAACTAATTATCTGGCATCGTAGCTCAGTTGGTAGTAGCTCTGCCTTCTGCTCTAGAGGTCGCGGGTTCGAATCTCGCACTGGACAAACATTTGTGTGATAAAAACTGATGTTTGTTCTGTGTCTGGGTGTTAAATATTTATGTATTATGTATATCAGTCTCTGGTAGCCATAGTACAGGCTATGCCTAATTCGGGATCAGTTGACCATGTGAGATAATGTCCGTTTAAAAAAAAAATAAACACTGGATATCTTGACTCAGGTGTTCAAACCAAATGTTGAATGTGAATTAATGTTGAGTTCTCCTGGGGCAATTTTAAATTCCCTTTCTTGTATATTATTTGATGCCACAATAGCATTCCATAAGAAATATGTACAGAACTACATATAACGATTTATATACCTTGATAACGAGTAAGCTTGGACTAAGGAAGCAACCACAGCCCCAAGACCCGGACTTAATTATTTCAGATCATAGGACAATTTGTCCTGACTTGGAAATTAAGCCTGCAGTTTTTGCATCTAAGTCGGGCACTCATCCACCACTTCACCAAGGTCGTGGTAACTGATATAAAATTTCGCTGAACACAATTAATATGAAATTGTTTATCATCATCATTTCAGCCATACAACGTCCACTGCTGACATGGCCTCCCCCACAGACAGAGCGAATTCCTTATCATGTGGGGGGATTTGCCCATTCTCACCACGCTGGGCATGCGGGTTGGCGAGCGCAGTTAGAGCTATCGTTGTTAAAATGAGGGACGCTGCTGCCCATCCCCTAGCTTTCTTCCCTTAGTCGTCTCTTACGACATCCGCGGATAGGTAGATATGGAGGGGCCTATTCTTCAGCCGGGGCCACCACGGCCTGCTAGAACTCGAAATAGTTTATGAGCCTAATAAATAAATACCAGTACTGAGCTGCATGAACTGAACACAGCTTAAAATTTTTGTTAGTGAAATGTAAATAGACAAATGGCAGTGTTTATTTAAGGAATTAGTAACAATTTAAAATTTCTTAACACAAGGTCATCGTACTTTCATAAATTCGAAAGACATTCGTAACTTTGACTGTCTACGTACAATTATAACTAAGTACACAGCACATGAATTCACAGCGTCACTTATCACTTGTAGATATGCTTTAACGGGGATGGAGACCCGAGGGTGTGGATCAGACGGGTGTTGTTCTGCGGTAAGGGTCCGTGCCAACGGCTCGGTCATGGCGAGTCTGCTCCTCGTGGATGGCCACTCGCGTTCCCACACCGAACGTCACGAGCTCTTCTTCTCGTGACGGCGGCGGCTCTACAGCAGAGGTATCCAGAAACCTTCCACTGGCCACGGAAGCCTGCGACTGGAATATTGAGGCGCTTCTCAATCCGCTCAATGTATTAGCACTCTGCGGCACCTCCTTGAACTCTTCGAAGTAGTTTTCGCACGCGGTTGGACGAGGTGCTGCCGGGAACCCGTACAGCGTTGATGAAGATAAGTCTTTTAGCGACGCTGAGCTTAGATTTATTCTCCTATTTTTGTTATGGATAGAACAGTGTGGCATTTCGTCCCCATCGAATATGAAGCGCCGCCGCTCTCGAGGCGTGGCTGCCGATGACCCTGTGGGAGGATAAGTATCCCTCTTCATCATCCTTCTCTCTAGCAATGTGGAATCTCTTTCCCGGAAATCTGAGAATGCATACTCTCTATCCCATGCTCGGCAGTCCGCTTTAGCTTTTTCAGCCAGTTCTGTTATCCAGTCTTTTTGGTACCATTGTAGGAATAAGAATATCGCCGATGTGCCTGCTAGTTCACACGCGACAAACCCACCAAGGTACAGCCCGAAAGAGTATCCGTAGCTGTAAGACATCCTTGGCGTGTCGAAAACTATCATGTAGCGAAGTTTGTGGCCCAACTGTGATTTGAATACCGATATGTACATGACGATCCCGGTCAGCATGATAAGACCTGAAAATAGAAGATAAAATTTTATGAGATTTTGTTAATATTTATACGTAACAGACTTTTGTAAACGTAAATAGTTTTTTTTTATGATATTGGTGTGTTCCTGCGGTGATTAAGGTAGCCAGAGCTATTTAAGTTCAAGGGGGGTTTGGGGTCGGATACGCGTCCGTGATGGCTCTGCTATTGCAAGCGTTCATAGGCTACGGTAACCACTTAGCAACAGGTGAGCCGTAACATTGTTTAACTAACGTTGTTGTAAAAAAAATACTTACCAGAAATAATAAACATGACTCCAGCGATGAAAGTGCATACCCGTCGGCCCTTTACACAATGGCCGAGCACACAGCACAACGCACCGACACACTGAGTGAACACAGCCAAAAGCAGAGGCGCCGCTGACCTGGTCACCACATCTGAAGCAGTGAAAAATTGACCATGTAGGAGCTTAAGGACCTTTTTATTCAAAGATCTTGGGTTCAAAACCCGGCAGGGCAACAGTTTTTTTTTAATAATTTGCGTATAACGCTTCTTTAAAAAGGTGAAGGAGAACACCGTGTGGAAACTCGCGGCTTAGTCAGCTCAGCACATAGTTATTGGCCTGGACACCGTTCCTGAGGATAAGGTCAACTAGGGTCAACTATAAGCTAACTAAACATAATTATTTTATACGACAAACGCAATTGCCTAAGCGTAATGGCAATGAAGATCGTAACTTTGAGGGTAATTTTAACAATCTTAGCAACATTAAAAACATTCCAAACTTGACAAGGGAAAATTTTAAGACCTTAGCTTCTTCCTTTTCATGTTTGATATACTTCAGATGTCGCTAAAATTGATAAAATCATCCCTAAAATTGCGATCTTCATTACCATTTTGCTTACGCAATAGCCTGGCGGGTTCAGAAATGCGGTGACTTTAGTTATAAGTTCTTCTGTAAGCTCACTAGATGGCGTTAGTATGCGACGTTTACTAATATTATAAACTAGCTGCCGCCCGCGGCTTCGCTCGCGTGGTATACAAAAAGTGGCATATATGCTATTCTAAGTAAATAAATCTTATAGTCCAAGTTTCAACGAAATCGGTTGAGTAGTTACGGTGTGGTTGAATAACAAACATCTTCACAAACTTTCTCATTATAATATTAGTAGGATGACAAAGTAGGCAACTCTGTCTCTTCCTGTGTAAGCCTTTTCACAAAATTTAAATGGTTGCAACGATTTTGATGGAATTTGGTATAGAGATAGCTTTTAAGGAGCAAATACCTATCATGGTCAAAAAATCTAAAAGCGCTTTGTAAGTTATCCCTTCTCGTAGTTGGAGGTAATCCATTGATGATATAACAGATCAGAAGATAAAGATTTTATAGAAATTTTGGAATCAAAATCAAATATAAAATAACAATACGGTTATCCACTTGAACGTTATCGTTGGACAAACGTTGGTGGATAGGTAGGACAGACATGCAATGCCAATTCCGTCTACTAAACTCAGAGATCTCGTTTGCTTCGCTCAGTCGATCAGTTAGGATTCTGTAAAACTTACATGGTATCGCGTTGGTAGAGTCACTAAGATCTGGTGCGTATTGCGACAGCGGAAAGTAAGGTATGTCCAAACACCTGAACGCCGTTCCTCCAGCTGAAACGTATACAATAGTAACATTTACTTCATCATCATCCACAGCCTGATTTCACCCAGTGCAGGGTATAGGCCTCCCCTTGTATGTGCCTCAACATTTACTTAGACATTATTTAATTCTATTTTGTGATAAATGTACCTAAGGACTTAAAGACATAGGTACTGTCGTTGGTAATAATTTATATTTTTTTATGGTTTATAAAGTGAGACTACATAGAAATACTAGATTTGCTTGGTATCCCAAAAATATTTTATTATGCTGCCTACAAATAAAACCTTTTCAAAATTCCGCTCTCATTTCACATGAAATACCACAGCCATGCTTTTACTGTCCAAAGACACAAAGCAACGCTATTTAATGAAGGAAATGGACTAGTCATAAAACGCAGTGGGACAGTCGGACCACGTCGGATGCAGAATGTAGCGTCATTTTCGTTCTACATTTTAAGTTCTCATTCCGATTCCACAATTTACAAATATTACAATTTTGCGGGAGCTGAAAGTCGAGGGTTTCAGACTCTATACTCTACACTTACATTATAAAGAGGTAAAATTTGTTTGTTCTATTTGGAACTACTGAACCAAATCTAAAAATTATTTCGCTAATAGAAAGCTAAGCTATCCTGTGTATCATAGGTAATTTTATTTTGATAAAAATAACTTTACATTCCTAAAACCCAATATTTGTATATAAATTCGGATGAAAAATTTTCCCTTGGCAATTTTTCTTAAATGGTCCATGGTCTTCTTTTTTCTAATCTGTGACAACTGTGCACTAATTTAGTCCATGGCTTTACCACAGAATCATCATCATCATCATCATTTCAACCGTACGACGTCCACTGCTGAACATGGCCTCCCCCACAGACAGAGAGCAAATTCCTTATCATGCGGGGGGATTTGCCCATACTCACCACGCTGGGCATGCGGGTTGGCGAGCGCAGTTAGAGCTATCGTTGTTAAAATGAGGGACGCTGCTGCCCATCCCTAGCTTTTTTCCCTTAGTCGCCTCTTACGACATCCGCGGATAGGTAGATATGGAGGCGCCTATTCTTCAGCCGGGGCCACCACGGCCACAGAATAATTAATAGTATTTACCGAGGTTTTAGAGTTATTTTTTAAGAGAAAATCCATTTTAAAATAATGACGGTCAAGTAACATGGGACAGCCAAGATCAAGTGTACGAAGTGATAAGAGTCAAGGTAGGAACATACTTGCGCTTCGCACTATTTGTTTGTTATGAGAGTTTTTGTTTCAAAATCAATGCCCTTTTACAGCGAGTCAATGTCTTTTCACGCGCAGTCATATCACTACATAATAAAATGGAAGTGTGCCGAGCGAGCCGCGAGCACAATGCGCTTCCAGCGGCTCGGCACCGGATGCTGCGATGTATTGTACCATGCGACACACGCGGAAGTTTCGTCCCCATTGTATACCTTCTAGGTTACGCTGAAAATACCATTGATGATGTGTAAAATAGCTTTGTGGAGGATATGGATGCTCGTCATCCCTTTGACTGTACCAATGACCAATTTCTATGAAAATAATGTCAATTTGATGTGTAGCCAAAATATAACGTCTGAGAATACAAGGGTCAGTATGGATAATCTTAAAAATGCTACGCTAATTAAGAAGAATGTATGCTACGTAGATTCGTAGAAATTGCGTAGCTGCGTAGAGATTATGTAGCAACCCCATTCTAATGCTTGAAAGCACAACCAAAGATTTAATTTGGTAAATGTCTATATTTTAGAGTCTAAAATAAATATACATAATTCCAGACAAGGCCAAGTTCATCATCGTTTTCATAAAACCGTGATAATTTTCAAGTCTTCAGGTTTATTTTTAACAGACAGACAGACAGACGGACAACAAAGCAATTCTATAAGGGTTCCTTTTTTTCCAAATGAGGCACGGAACCCTTAAAAAAAGGTTAGCTTTTCATTTTCTATAGAGGTTTTTCTTCCAACAATGGTCATTATGGACTAGGCTGAGAGGATGATAGTATAGGTATGTCTGAGGCACTACAACGTGCTGTATGTGAGTAAAAAGTTCTACCTAACGCTGTATAAATCATCTGGAATATAATAATATGTAATAAGGCCTTCATCATTTCAGCCGTACGACGTCGTACAGCTGAACATGGCCTCCCCCACAGACAGAGCGAATTCCTTATAATGTGGAGGGTTTTGCCCATACTCACCACGCTGGGCATGCGGGTTGGCGAGCGCAGTTAGAGCTATCGTTGTTAAAATGAGGGACGCTGCTGCCCATCTCCTAGCTTTTTTCCTTCAGTCGCCTCTTACGATATCCGCAGATAGGTAGATATGGAGAGGCATATTCTTCAGCCGGGGTCATCACGGCCATACATAATGTAATTTCCTAAAAGCCGTTATTTCAAAGACATGTGACATGTGCAAATCAGCCTTTAAGAGGCGCACTTTAATCCTTTATTACACTAATTCTTTCACCGACGGTCATTGGCCCTTTTCAGGGCCACCATACCTCAACCTGGTCACTGACCTAATACAGGATGACCAAGAAAGAATGAGTGACACTATAAGCAAGCAAACCGAAGAGTTGCATCAGGGTTCAAACACATGCGACGATTTGGAATTGATTACAGTAGTTTCATTAAAAAAAACTTACGATCCGTATGGCATATCCTCCAAAGCCCTGAAATTGTTTGCTTTGCTACTAGTCCGTACTTTCCCGTGCCGTTGTATGAAGGATTCATAATGTTTTCCTCTGTATGCAGCCAGTTGTTCGTGGATACTGCAATCAGGACTGCTGCGACCGCAGTGCCGGCAGAGAGGGGTGTTAGGATCCAGAGGCAGGCGACGGACGAATCTATCTGGGCGATAAGGGTTGGTGAAGGAGGTGTAGGTCTGAAAAAACATAAGAAGTATGTAAATTTATTTCAGAAAATTCAGTCGAGTTGAGAAATTGTGCTGATCAACCTAATTGCGTCAAGTACCTGAATCGATAATATTGATGGTTATTTTTTTAATAGCGAACTTCTAATTCTAATTGGGGGTGTAGACTTAAACTCAGCGGGAACTGAGTTTCCTGCGGGAACTTAGTTCCCGCTGTGGGGTGATGATGATGACGTGCTATCTCCACCCTAGCCAAACAAATATTTGCAGATCATGCAAACATTTGTCCCGCAGCAGGAATCGAACGCGCACGCCTTGCCTCTCAGACGGGCACTCGCACGCTGCGCCACACAGGTCGTCCATAAAGTCTCAATTCCGTGGTATGTAGCGTGGATGGTAACTTATTTTCTATCCAACGGGGCGGCTTGGTTTGATAGTTTTAGATTTATACTCGTCGTAATATTTTCCCCTGAGACTTAAAACTCGATCATTACCGAAATCAAAAGCATTTTCCTTTCCACGTAGAACGCAAAAGCAACTCTTTTGAAGATAAGGGTATAAATCTGCACCTTACTCAACCTACTTATTTAAAACTGGGTATGGGGTTGAATAAATTTGTCATAAAGACTGTTTAGGGGTCGGGATTTTTATGGGACCCGTCTATAAATCTGGAGTTGAGAAGTAAAATTGTTTATCCATGCAAAATGAACGTCGTCTTTCCACCAAGCCGGCAAGTAAACGATGCAGCACCATTCTTCTGCTTGATGCTGAACACTTTAAATTTAAAATGTGTAGATCAATCCGAGAAGAAACATTTTCTATAGAATAAAGTTGCTGAAATGATACCGGCTATGCAATATAGCAAACAATATACGAACTGGTGTCCAAATAGTTTGAACTGAGCTATGTGTAAGAGAGGAGCTTCTGTGAAAACCACTTCTGTGAAATCTGAGTTAAATTCGTACTTTAATAATTATATTACATTTTTATTTTTATATGAATCGGAAATTATTTAAGTTTTCATTACATAAAAGGTAAAACTTTCCTCGCAATACTCCTTAATTTAGCGATATCTTTTGTGAATTGCCGACGGACAAACAGCTAAGAGAAAGCCAACAGAACCGCGGTGGCGCGGTGGCGCGACAACCTGTGATTTCACACTTCCACTCGGAGAAATTACATTACGGGCATTCGTAATGTAAAACTATTATACGTATACAGATGCGGGCATTTGCTCATATTAGCGGTAGTGCGTCTATTTAGCCACTTCGCCCACTTAGCCTATGTATAGCGCTAGGTTTGGCTGTTCTGTGCTGTCAAAAAGTTACCTGGGAGGTCGTCTAGCAGAGATGGCACCACTGAGTGTGGGGGCGGGCTGCGAATGCGCGCCGCGCGGCAGCGAGCCGTGCACGCACTGCGCACCCCCTCCCCACATACCTCCCTTCGGTTTTACTGTAACAATAAAATTTAAAATTAAATACCTACATAGGAAATTGACAAAAACTTGGTTCAGCTATTTTACGGCTATTTTAAAACATCTGAAAGATTTCCGAATCGGAAACGTCATTTTTCTAGCGTGAGCTAGCGGTGTTTAACCGATAAAAATATTTAATTTACCCCAAGATTTTCTGTCATTCGCTCATGGCGTAGTTGGTATCGTATTGCCGATTCTAGGCGAAGATGCGGTTTTGAAAATATGGGCATCATACGTTTAAAAAACTTTATTCTCATACGAACACAATTTAAATTTAAACTTTTTATTCTAAATTAAAAAAACACAATTTCAATGATACCTTATTTTTTTTCCATTTACTTAGATTACGTATATATTATACATTTACTTAGATACGCGCGAAAAAATGAGTACGGAGATGACCCGGCTGACAGAAGAGAGTGGAAAAAGAAAATATGTTGTCGTGAATTATGTAGCCGAACCAACACAATGTTGAACAAAGGCAAAGATGATGAGTCAGAGAGCCCTGAACTGAAAACCAGCTCTGTTAATTCGTTACCAGCTTAACTCATAGCTTTTCGAACACACTGTACCTACATGGCATCTCTCATCGCTCTCCACGCACATACCTACACCTGTTTTCTTTCTATCTGTCTTTTGGTATGGTTTTTGTATTCAATGTATGTCTTACTTTAGTTCTTGTTGTTGTGTGCAGTTTGTATGAATAAATGTTTTCTATTCTATTCTACATAGAGCTAAAAACTGATTTGGTAATTTGTATTTTGTAGTCCATCACCCAACGACCCGCTATCATGATAATACTCGTAGAATACGTGATTACTCGCATTCAAAGGTTCAAACCCAACAATCGTCACACAGATATAGCTCTCACAATATTATGAAACACGAAAACTCAATAAATCAATTAAATTATAGGGATGCGGATGTTTGTGTGTATAACTTAATTAAGGTTTTGTGAGAGGGGTTTCACCCAGCTCGTCTTGTGTATGGAAGGGGTATATTGAAAGATAAATCATAACATTCTGGAATATCTATCTGTTATTTATTATTTGCAATATTCAAATGAATATTGATAATTATAACACAGATAGATATTCCATATATTTCCGTATTCCACATTTTATATTTTCGTTTTATCATAGGACATATTACGAAATTGAAATAACTTTCCTATTATCTACTATGACCATACCATCATCATTCATGAAGTAAATTGCAACATAAGACATTCAAAGGTGACACCTACATTAAATCAGCTGTGTTCTATAAGGAAATTAAAGTGTCCCATTCGTTTCTGTAGCCAAGACAAATGGTGCATGGTCCCTTGGGAGCTGAAGGTCGACTGGCCTGAACCCAACTCATGACCTTTGTGATATTTCTCAGTATATAGCTGAATGACGTTGGGCCCTACACTTAACTCGGTAAGAATAAATAAATAAATAGTTCTAATAAAAACAAATAGTATTTAGATAATATCAATGATAGGTGATTGGTGCCCGGTTTCTGTAACATGCTAATTAGTATCGGTAGAAGTTTACTTCCATTTACTACCTACCTTTCATTTCCTTACAACTATCGACAACGAGATGCATTTGCGTTTTACAAACTCATTTTGATATCTTTATCTATCATTCGTAAAATAAGTATAATAATACCAAAACCTCCCGAGTTGCTTCGCTATACGCAAAAATCGAGATTCGTAGAAAATAAGGATTGTATGTAATGAAATCAAAATATAGGTATTATAAAACAGTATGAGACAATGACTGACTACGCAGAGCCTGGAATTTTTTTAGTGTGAGAGGTGTGCTAAGTATAAAATTCCTGAAATTCAACCCGTAAGAGGGTGCAGCGAGGTTTGAAGTTTGTATGATTTTTTTTCGATGATTAATGAACGAATATTCAATATAGGAACTGGGCATTCGATATTAAATATTAAAATAAATAAATAAATATTCCGGACATATCACACACGGTCAACTGATGCCAAACTAGGCATAGCCTGTACTATGGGTACCGAACAAACATCTGTGTTAATCACACAAATGTTTGTCCATTCCGGGGATCGAACCCGCAACCTCTAGCGCAGAAGGCAGAGTTACTACCAACTGAGCTATGAGTCCAGTCATATTCATATGTATAGTATGTATAGTCATATTGGACTTCTTACGACGTTATCTCTTTATCTGCTCGGTTTATGACTCTTCTCTATCATACCTCTGGTACGCTGGTGTAGTACTTTCTCTAAGTCAGTTCAGTTCAGTTCAGTTAATAACTTTCACGATTGTAGTTTGGTGGAAAAAAATATACCTAAACTGTTGACAGTTTAGCTTTCTCAACAAAAAGCGCAAAAGCATAGAGCACGTAGAATTTATTATTCAAATCACAATTCAAAATATTCACTAAGCTTAACAAACAATTTAATCCATTGATAGTCGTATAACAACGGAGTAAAAGAATTTAAAACTGCATTTGTCCGACAAAAGGCTTAACATAACAAAGCAAGGCAAAAAAACAAGACATGACTCCAGTTAAAACAATGCCGGTTCACGAAAAGGTCCTCTGGAAAATTAGCATGAGAATGTTGTAATAAATTGGCCAAGCGCGTGTCAGACTGTGGACAGTGAAGGCTTCCGAAATCAGTTCGGCTTAGCTGTATCTCTTTTACTCGTTTATAGATTGCTGACGCTTCGAGGTGTGCTCGCCTGACTAAAGTGCTAGTCAACACGACCGTTCTTTATCCGTTGAAAAGAACTGCTGTACGCCTTGCTTTCATGTTTGCTTGCTTGTAGTGTCACTTATTATTTCTTGGTCATTCTGTATTAGGTCAGTGACCAGGTTAAGGTATGGTGGCCTTGAAAGGAGCCTATAACCGTTGTTCCTAAATTTTAATTATAACTCTCATGAATACTACTAACATAGACTCAGAAAACTTTGTGACTAACATATTATGGACCTAAATTGTTTTTTTTGTTGTCTGAAATAAAATAATTTTAATTTTTTAAATTTAATTAGAGTGTGCCTTTTAGAGGCTCTTTTCGTTCACATGTCACATGTCTTTGAATTTTTAGGTTCTAGGCCATGCCGGTTTCCTCACGATGTTTTCTTTCATCGTTTGAGAGTACTAGACTAGTATAGCGCACATACATTTTCAGTAATGGAAAATCCATTGGTGCACGACCGGGATTCAAAACTGCGATCGGAAGGCGGAGCCACTACCACCAGTGCTCTCTGTACGCCTTTTGACACTCAAGAACTGAAGCCTGTCATGACTAAAACGTAAAACGCTATATTTTTGTAATAATCTGACGCTGTGGTTATTCAAGGGATCTATCAAAAAGAGTTCAGGGAACCTCGTTTTTTTTAATTTCTAAATGTATACTTCACGATGGGGTATTAAAAAAAAAGCTGAAAAAAAACTTAAACACTTGTCGGCTCTGAATTATCAGACAGACATAAACAGACATGATGGACAGACGGACATGGTGACACTATAAGGGTTAATAAAAACAGATGGTACGCAGTGCAACATCGGAACAATAATTGTAGGCACAATCGCTTTGTTTATTGTGTAATCAGTCAGCTCTGTGTACGATTCGTAAACCATTGCTAATTTTATGAAGCAATTTGTTTTTAATTGTTACGTTTTTCCGCCCTCGAACATCAGTCAATTTCGTATTTGTTCACCACGTGATCACCATATTACAGGCTTCCAGACCTCGCTTAGTTATATGCGATTATGTCTACGATTTCATATCGACTATCTACGCGTAGATCGCATAAAATCAATAAGTAATGACTTTTCTTGGTAAAAATATCGTGTAGTGCGTGTGAAAGTGCTTCAGAATTCGAGGCATGCATGAATCCGGGGGTGAATCCGGAACCTTTTGTAGCAGCTCCTTTAAGAATTCCGTCGCAGGTGGACATTGGTATTCGACAATCGTGTCCTACGCTCCTTTTGGAGAATTCTCGGAGCGACGTCAGCTCTCGTTCCGTCGTACTCGCCATTTCTCAACCCGAAACCCGCAATGTAATAATGTTTAGGACGTACATAATAAAATTCAATTATTTTCTCTCTCTTTGTCCAGTTTTTGTTACATTCGGATCAGATGTTTTTCCTATTACCGCCAAGGTTTACTGTAATACTTTTCGGCTAATTCATTTATCTAGCTTTGATGACTTGAGGAAATCGTAGGAAAAAATATTTTTTGGCTTTAATTTCCTTTTTGGTTGGGACGTAGCCGTAAAGATTGGAATACTTTTTTCGGATTTGATAAGCTTCCCTTTTAGTCATGTAGATCTTACATTGATAGGTAGGTTAGTATCTTTTTCACACAGCCGTCAAAAAAATAAATTGTACCAAAGATATAATAATAGGTACCCCTTAGTTACATGTACCGTGTTTAACTCACAGACAAATATAAGATTATACGTACCAACGCCAGGTTTAAAAAAAATTGGCTGTGAGGCCAATCAATAATAAAGAAATTTATAATTTGTATTGCACTAAACTACATAAAGAGCCGTGGTGGCTCCATTTGAAGAATGCCGTTGATGTTGTAAGAGTGCCCAGCGTGGTAAGTATGGGGAAAGTTCCTCTACAAAAGAAGTGGCTCTAACAATCTGTGGGCCTATGTCCAGCAGTGGACGTCCTAATTGACATTACCCAGTTTTATACTAGTGCTTAACTTAAAAGTTCAATTTATTTTGTTATCTTCCCTGTAAATTTTGTTTTTTGTAATGTCTGTATTAGATTCACCTATTAAGGCAGCTGCCCGCGGCGTTCTCGTTCAACTGTAAATAAAGGAAAATTATGGGTGGCGGTGTCATTGGAGATAAAACGTCTAATATGAAGGCTTTTTTGGCGGTCCTCAGGCCTTATATATTAGAATACTACACACCAAAATAGTTTTTATTTATTTCTTACTTACTTAGTGAGTAACAATCAAGTAGGCAATCTAGGTACGAAAGTTAAGAACATACCTAACTATTCGTGAAATAATACACTTTGTTCATGGTCGATTTGGATTCACCCTACCCGCCGAACTAGTTAATAAACTGCATCTCGGCGAGTGTTTGTATTCGTTTTATTTTATTTAAATAAATTTTTAAAACTCTTATCTGAAAATAATTTAATGAATATTCTTGTTTTATTTAAGAGTATGAATATGTTATGAATTCCTGAAACAAGTTTCATTCCAGCAACATGAATATTCGATTCAGATGACTCAAGTCCATGTAAATATTATGTAAGTATAATATAAACCGTACAAATTGAACAGGCAATCAAACGTTAAGAGCGGCTATGAGCGTCATCTCAGCGGGACGCACTTGACGAATACAAAGTTTCTAATTGTAACGACGTCGATAAACGGCGCCATTATACATAATTACGTTTTGGGACCTCCCAGTGAAGCCGGGAAAGCCGTATCATCGTAGCCACAACTTATAAAAGTTATAAAACTCATTTTGGGCGTCGGACAGCCGGCTCGATGTGCTCAGTGTTCGGTGGTGGTTTTTCATCGGAAATCTCTATTTAATATCTATGGGGACTATGGGGAGGCGTGATCTCGCTGACCGGCCGAACTCAAAGTGATATCAACTTTTCATATTATTTTTGTAACTTCTTTTGCGACCTACGTCGTGCGAGGAAAATGTTTAAGATATCCATTGTTACTTTACCGTCGTGGAACAGTTGTAAAATAATAAGACTAGTGCTACATTTATTAGGGGAAATATTTTTTTACACACTAGGATTCCCTGTCTCGTAGGTATCAGAACCCACGAGTTCCTGGTACCACAACACCCAGACCCGGAACAAATATTTGCAGATAATGCAAACACAGCGGGAATCGAACCCTCAGCCGTCTCAGACAGGCACTCGCCCGCTGGGCCTACGAGGTCGTCAGTTATAACACAAATGAATATTCACAACTATGTATTTTGCAAAATAAACAAGACACAGTAGAGCTATCCAAAGATCATTGCAAACGATCTATAGATAGCTCAATCGATCCAGATCGCCACTACCAGTCGGAAGTGTCCTCCCTACTTTCCCACGCACCCAGGGTCTCAAACTCAAAAGGCTCAAAAATATGTAAGCCCTATCTAGAGTAACATATTTGCGCTTTTTGAGATTTTCGGGCGAATCTGCCGCCGCACCTGCCCTAACTGATGTTCCCGGAAAATGTGAGCGTGCTAGTGTACCAACACAAGTACAACAATACTTGTATTGGTACGTGGTTTGGCTTATTTATACAATAAGACTGAAGCCGTGTTCAAACAACGTGCGATATGTCGTCAATTTTTTTTTAAAGATGATCGTAAGGATCTTCGTCTTTTGAATAAAGTTAATTTTGAGTTTGATTTTAACGAGCTTACGATATCTTTGAGCTATATCGTACACCCTCAAATGTCAAACTCAAAATTGTCTTTATTTAGTAGAGCTCGAGTAAGGATCATTTTGAAACGAATTTTATATGAAATATCAAGGTAAATATCGCATGCCGTTTGAACATGGCTTTATATTGCGCGATTCTCGCACTCAGCCGAAATAATATTTTTCTGATAAGTGCAAAAACATTGAAAACAGCAGAACATAAAAAAGTTGCTTGCTTGGTTGTCGTGTCACTGATTCCTTCTTGGTCATCCTGTATTAGGTCAGTGACCAGGTAGAGGTGGCCCTGAAAAGGGCCTATGACCATCAGTGAAAGAATCAGTGAGTGAAAGGGTTCAAGTGCGCCTCTTGACAGTCTCGTGCACAAACAAAAGTTTATTTTACAGTCACTTTTCTGTCTGAAATTGAATTTATCTGGAATAGCAGGTTTCACATTCGCGGTTATTTAGCTTCACTTTCTTCTTAGCTCTGAATACCCTGACGAGAGAATCGTGACGCAAAAGTGTCTTTACAAAGGCACGTAATATTCATAAGTAGGTCCCCATTCTAAACCGGGAGCAAACCTCGGGTGTAGTTAGCAGGCGCCGCAGATGTCGCGGCGAGCGGTATTCTCGTGCAATTTATTTAATGTGGCCCCGCCTACGTTTTACGACGTTTTTTCACGATGATGATACCGTCTCATCTTATTGAGCCGTTTGCTTCACTTCCCCAGGGAGATCTTTTATTAAGTGATGATGCTTTACGGCCTTAGTGTACCATTTATTTCGCGTAGGTACTCACGTTTTTCCAGTTGTGTCTCTGTCAATAAACCTATATTTTTATGACGTAGCGAGGTGTGACACGACATAAATCCTTTTTTGCTTTGATGCAAGCTTTTTACACGGCGAGATATGTCTGAAATATTTTACTAGGGTTCCGTTCTGACAAAAATAGTGCGTGGGCTGTAAAAGGATTTAAGATTACGCTTTTACGTGAAGTGAGTAAAGATGTAGTGAAACATAAGTAAGAAATCTTTTTTGTACTGACTGAGTTTTCCGGATATCAAACAAAGCAATGTATGGCAACTAGGGGCACTAATTCAACAATGTTGAACCATCTGGAAAAAATTAATTATTGATATCAGAGAGGCGTGTTCGTTTGAATATATAGCTTGATATATGCCATCTAAAATTCGCTTCAAAACGATTGTTTCGTCAACTAAATATCTTCTTTGGGTTTGACTTGTGCTATATTGCACGCTCTCTTCTCAACGGAAAATGCGATGTTCAAGCAGTGTCTGAGAGAGACAAATATTTGACTTTTTAAAAATTTTCATCTATAAATACGCCGTCTAAGAATATTACACAATCCTGAATAATCATCATCATCATCATTTCAGCCGTACGACGTCCACTGCTGAACATGGCCTCCCCCACAGACAGAGCAAATTCCTTATCGTGTGGGGGGATTTGCCGATACTCACCACGCTGGGCATACGGGTTGGCGAGCGCAGTTAGAGCTAATGAGGGACACTGCTGCCCATCCCCTAGCTTTTTTCCCTTAGTTGCCTCTTACGACACCCGCGGATAAGTAGATATAGAGGGCCTTATTCTTTAGCCGGGGCCTCCACGGTCATGAATAATATTACATTATAATCCGAGTACGTTAGGTAGGTACTCTCTTATGAATGTTTTTTTTATTGTGTCGAATATCTTCTTGTTTTCAACAGCGATCATGAATCATAAATGTTGCTACTAGTTAAGTAATTGTTTATATATTATATTATCAGATAAATAGAATGAAAGACGACCGATGTAACGTCTATGCTATTTACAACATCAGCAGTAAATGTTATCAATATTGAATTAGCATAGCCATAAAGTTAAGGGCCTTGCTGCCCGCTATTTGCATTATTCTATAGACGCAGTCATGAATGAAACAGGGCAGCGCTAAAAGCTTATCATTAAATGCTGTGTAGTTTCCAATGTGATTTAGGGTTACCTTAAAGAAGAACATCACATTATTCAATTTCAATATGCATTGACTCGGCGGCCGCATTCCATATAAATAGTTTAGGCAAATACTCAAAAATCTACACCATCTCTTCACTTTTATAATATTTTTTTGGATTATTATATTTTGTGCATACTTTATTTATGTTTTTTGAAAAGTTCAAAGTTCCTATAATTTTGGTTGAAGATCATAAGATAATGAAAACGCGTAACTAAATTTTGAATGTGATGAAAATATGAGAAAAATAGCCCCGTACCAAATCCGGTTCAAAATAAAAAAATCCCATAAATATTTTTATCGATATACACTTAACATTATAACTTAACCTGGAATAGTAAATACCTAGGCTATATTGACCCGCGGGAGCGAAACTGCAAGCGGAAGAGCTTCCGCTTGCGTGTTATTTTCATTATGGACTAGCGAGAACATGCTTCGTCGTAGGACAAGTGAAATCCACAGTTTCGTTTGCCTGCTTCCTGTGTGATTGCCGTCTATGTAAATGGAAACGGACGTTATTATCCGAGATAGTATGTAATATATTATTGATGTTACCGGAAATATTTGACTTAACTGATGTACTACTACTTGCTTAGTCATTATGGTATTTTGGTTAGCTAAATGATAGATAGAAAGGTAGTGGTAATCTTTCGAAGAATAACGTAACTTTTAATTTCTTTAGCAAGTAAATTTAATTAAAAACAAGACTGATTGAATTTACTTACCTCTGTGGGTTTTGACTGACCTCGGCGGCGGCGTAGCGGGTGAGTGCCCGTTTGAGACGCACGGGATGCAGGTTCGATTCTCGCTACGGGACAAATGTTTGTATGATCTACAAATATTTGTTTTTTTTATAATATCCCAAAAATGTTTTTTTTTTTTTTTTTTTAATATTTGTTTGAGGTTCTGGGAGGTGTGGTACTATGGTACCTGTAGTTTCTTATACCCAACACACAAGGAATCCTAGTGTGCGGTCAGGTTTATAATACCATAAAATTAAAATCCACGCGAGATAATATTTTTTGCCTCTTACTTACATGCACAGATACAAAGAGACGCGTGATAAATATCAAAAACACCTAATAAAGCCATAAGAATACCTATTCGTTGCATTAAAAGTGATTGTGAAAAGAGTTATAATAGGCCGACATTCTCAATAAGTAAAAGTTACCGGATTTTTACAGTAACATGAAACAAACAATTTTAGATTTGAAACCGGGTTAAATACGGTTCAAACATAATAAAGCATCGGTATCTACGGCTGCACAAGAAATATGTTTTCATATTGTTGAGTGCACCTAAGTTTCCCTTAGCCCCGGTTATTGTTGTTTGCTCAGCTAGAAAAATTACAATTCTTTTGCTTCCTACCTTTTTGTGAGGCTTTTGCACAGGGTCAGAAACGTAAACGTTCGTAAGTACTCCAAAAGGATGCCTAAAATGTATTACAATGATTTTGTAGCTAAGTAAAACTAATGAATAATACATCTGTTTGATAGTTTTTTACAAATAGGCAATACACGTTATTTCTTAATATGTACAGTACCTAGGCCAAAAGGACCTTATTCTATAGGCATTACCTAATACAATTATAGGCAATAGCTTTTATTCAACTAGAAATTAGACTTTTTTCTTTGTTGTGTTGTGTTCCTGCGATGAGTAAGGTTGCCAGAGCTCTTTAGGGGGGGAGGCGGTCTGGGTCGGCAATGCGTGCGTGATGCCTCTGGTATTACAAGCGCTCATAGGCTACGGTAACCGCTTACCAACAGGTGGGCCGTATGCTTGTATGCCACCTCAGTAGTATAAAAAAAAGTACAATTATGTAGGGCATGTTTTCTTTCGCTATTTTTAGAACTACGTGGAAATGAGCACAGAGTGAAAAAGTCTACTGGCGCATGCCCGGGATTCAAATGTAGGCACTTTGAATCGGAAGATCGCTCCTAATACTAGAAATACCATGTTGAATTACAAATGAATGTTGCAGGAAGTCGGTAGATGATGATGGCTCAAGACCGTTCGTCATGGAACTCTTTGTCTTATGTCCTGCAGTGGACTTCTGCAGGCTGATGATGATGATGACTAGAAATGCCATCATTGTGAACTCTACCCCTAAGAAATGACAACAATCTAAGTACACAAGGAAAATAGCTTACTGAATAACGCTCAATCATTCTCCGCCTATTATCACGCAATCCTACATAAGCTGGGATTAAATATTACAAGCTCAGGAGAAAATGGCGGTCCCTGATCAGCATAGGGGCATGGAGTAGACTTTGATCGATGGTTCCCAAGCTCAAGTTTAAGTAGCTACACGTGTAACAGACGAGCTAGAAAGCTGAGAAAATAATTTTGATGAAGCATCCATTATTTGTTTTACGTGTTCCGGAATTAGTACGTTAACTCAAAAGGGTATATAACGTAAGCTGAAAATAGAATGTCAGTTTTCACATAAGTAACGTTCAAGTTTTTCTGGACCATTTGAAATTAGCTGTTTTTGGTCTTTTTAACCTTATAGCAATATTTTTGGTATGATACCAATATCACGATTTAAAAATTAGTTAAAGTTACACAATTCAATTTTTATCTTCTTTTGATAATCGTATCTTGAAAAGGAGGAATTATCCCCTTATAAATTAGACTTATATTAGTAAGATCTTAAGTCCATGTGATAAAAAAACGCTCCATTATTATCATTAGCGACGAAAACATAATTTTCTAAAGATTTATTAGAGTAACTGCAAACTCACTATAATACCGTATTCAGTAATCTGACATAAAATAAGGATTCAAGATTACAACTTGAATCACTATCTCGGCCCCACGGCATAGCTCCTAAACCAGTATGGAGGAAAATGTGCATTTACAATTCGTAACGTAGATTTGCATTATAACCAAGCTATTCTTGATTCAGATAGCTACTACTTTAGCAAAATCGCAGGGAGAAGCCAGTCATAAATAACTTCCACGTTCTTTAGCAAAACAAAGGTACCACCGACTAAATCAATGCGAAATTCCAGGATCGCTTTCAATAAAGCGTTACGGACTCACGGCTTGCCGTCGTAAAAACTTCCAACCCAAAAAAGGGTCGAAAAACATTTGATTTCATTTCGAGTTTCCGCTTCAAATCCAAAAATCAAGCCAAGTTCGAGTCTGCCACTTGATATTTGAGGTTTTCACTAATAATGATTTTGATTTTTTTTACTTTTTTTAAAACGTTTCAAGAAAACGTTAGAAAATACAGGTCGCAGTATCTCAGATGCTTTAGACTCATAACTCAGTTGGTAGTAACTCTGCCTTCTGCGCTAGAGGTTGCAGGTTCGATTCCCGCACAGGACTATTATTTGTGTGATGAACAAAGATGTTTGTTCTGTGTCTGGGTGTTAAATATATATTATATCTATTATGTATATCAGTCTCTGGTACCCATAGTACAGGTTATGCCTAGTTTGGGATCATTTGACCGTGTATATTTATTTATTTATTATAAGAAATAATTTACAGAAACATTTCAGCAATTACCACTCGTGACGAAACCCTAAAAGCTAATTTTATCTGTGTAAAAATGCAATTGGATACAAATGTTATACCCTCGGGAGTTCTTGTGAAAATGGATAGATAGGCATATCAGAGCAATCCGACAATCAATCAGAGAAGCCTTAGGCCCCTCGCCTCACGAGTGCTCGGATTGATCATTTCCTAAAATGAGTAATAATATCTCTTTTGATATGGGTTTTGAGCCATTGCCTTTCAAGCAAAATATTTATGTAAAATAAGTACCTATTGTATAATTTTTATTAACTAGTATTTCGCCCCAAACTGACGTCTCGAGACGATAACAGAGCAACGTATGACAAACAGAAATCGATTCCCGCTGGGGTTTGACTAAAAGGGCAAAGGAGTCGGAAAAATATTAGGTCGTATGAGAGACGTGATAAAAATCTTACATTTCAGAGCTTGAGTCTAGTTGGTGTTGTGTCGTTATGGTGAAGGCCTTCATACTACAAAAACCGGAGTTCTAGGACAAATACAAACATTTATAACGCCGATTTGTCAGAGTTGACTTCAATAAGTGCAAGCAGTTCGACGAATCAGCTTTATACGCTCAACTTACTTATTTAATTTAAAACTGTTTTTTTTAATTGTTCATTCTGTTGCACGCGTCGCTCCTTTGATCATCCAATCGAGTGTCCATTCGCTCGTGGTGCAGACAGGGTTAAGTGCCCACTTACAGCCAGCCGCGCGATGTTAGCAAAACACTTTTAGAAATTAGGAACGCTCTGATGTGGTCAAACAATGAAGGGCTGAACGAGGCTCTCTTATATGAACGAAGATATTCAGGTAATTTGCTATAATACTTTATGATTATGATACGTATAACTCCAGTGTCCTTCAGAGAAAATAACATGCTAAACTGTTTGCTGTAACACAAAGGAATGCAAAATTAAAAGGGCTGACATACAGAAGCGCTTTGTTCACACATTCGTAAATATTTTTTATTCTTATTCTAGGCTATTTAGTTTTTGAGATACGACAAAAACTGAAAAATTCATATCGGGAGATTCGAGGGATTATTAAGATTATTTCATGAACCTAAAGAGGCAAAATGAGAATTTCAGAAATCTTGGTGAAGAATATTGGAAATTAATACCTATCGATTTTGAGGTGTAAGGCAGGGCAGGCATAAAAATAATATGCTTTCTTTTAGGTACATTGTTAAAATGCAACGTAAATATTGTGTACCTACAACCTATAACACCCGTTGACATACAGAATGACCCCTAAACCTGCTCTTAGCGTTTACTGAAAATAGAACATTTTCTTTGTGGGTCGCAGTAACTTCATCATTCCAGTCATAGGATGTCCACTGTTGAATATGACCCCACAGATCACCAAAGCGACTTCCTATCATGTGGGGAGAATTTGCCCATACTCACCACGCGGGTTGGCGAACGCAGTTAGAGCTGTTGTTGTTGTTGTAGCACAGGTGGTTTTGGAAGATATGGAGTAGGTAAAAATAAATTATGTTTAAATTTATATGTTTAGATTTTAAGGGCATTTATATTCCTTGCTTATTATTACATCGCTTTGGCTTGGCTGTGATGGTGTTATAATTATAAATAAATAAAAAAATAGACGCTATACCCTACCTTTTTTCCCTTATTCGCCTCCTACGACATCCACGGGTAGGTAGATATGGAAGGGCCTATGCTTCAGCTGGGGCCAACACGGCGTGTGAAAATAAGGCAGCAAATATAACTTAGAATGGTAAAATATGTAAGTCGTTCGGTAAAAATCGATTTCTAGTCTCCCACTCATAAACCCACACATATAAAAACGGTTCGTTGATAAAGCACGCCTTATTTCTAATAGGTAGGTTCTATCCATGTTATACTACCGACCAACACCATAAACTGACCCGTGCAGACCTCCTATTTTACAAGGTTTTACGCTGCTTTGCGCCATAGCAATAAAACCCCCCCATAAAATATGCGCCTAAATCGGTCACGTTGCCATATGTAAGCAACATTAGGATTTTTACCTACTTCACCATTACTTTTAAAGAAATGTTGTTCCTGTATGCTAGCCATTCCTTACGGCCGTTTCTTGGTAAAGAAACCTTGGTATTTTAGGGCTCATTCGACCGAACTAAAATAAATTCGTATACCTCAGTAAACCACACTGAGTCGCCTAGGATAAATCGACTTTTCGTTTTACCAACTACTAACCGAGAATAAGGTTTAGGCAGAATAGTGCAGCTACTCAGATAAACAGTATTATAACATCTTTACATCTCTCAAACATCTTGGTCCAAAAGGTGGTATGAAAAAAAGTTTTAGATTAGACATACACTGTCATGAAAATAGTACATACATTCCAAAACGATATTTTTATTCGAATGTAATAGTAGTAATGTTTTTTGTAGCCCCATGATAATTGGGACTGGTAAATTAATAGGTATTAAGTTATTATCTACAAACAACCAAGTAGTAGGAAGCTATGTTTGACTCGCTGAAAATTGTCGTATATCTAACTAATTCTTACGACCTCGGTGGCGCAGCGGGCGGTTGCCCATCTGAGACCCAAGGGGTGCGGATTCAATTTCCGCGGCGGTCCAAATCTTTGTATGATCTGCTATGATCATATTTGGTCCGGGTATTTGTTCCTAGGTGTTGAGGTACCATGGTACTCGTAGTTCCTTATAACTACGACACACGGAATCCTAGTGTGGGGTGAGGACATGTATGTGACTGTTGGGTGTTATTTATTATTATTATTTATTTATTCTTTTTCTGTCTACATATTAAGATAGCAATAAATAAATGAAAATGAAAAATATTTTATAAAGCACACGCCTTGTATTGTTTTTTTTTTTAAATCTTCTCCACTCTCGATTTTAAACTAATTTAAATATTGCAAGTATCACGCAGTTTAAAGCCCGACACGCTGCTGGGTTGATTGATCACGCACTCGGACCACGAGGGCGCCACTCTCATTGGCGACATAAAAATCGCTGTAATCCTCACCCAATTGCTTGATTATAGCTGTTAATCTCCCACCAAGATACCAGTTTACATTCAGAATAAAGAACAGCTGGTACAGTTTAAAAATAAATAAGATAGAACGGCTAGATATTTCATGGAATCCTAGCCTATATTATAAAAGCGGAATGTAAGCTTGTCTTTTATTATTATTATTCATTTTTTCTTTTGCCATCACGAAAATTACATTTTCTTTTAAGATTTACCAAGAACCGCGGTATCATTCATTCAACAATTCCATACAGTTTATTTATACAGTTTGAGTTTTTTTTAGGACCATTTAGGTGAAGTCTGACAGAATCAAAAAGTGATTTTGATAGGAAATAAGTTCTGCATAAAAAAATGAAATTAATTATAAGTAGGTATATATTTTATAGCATTTTTGGTAGCAAGTAAATAAATGTATGATAACTATGTATCTAATGTTTCGGGAACACCTTCGAACGAACGCCTCATTCATTACCCACTATTTACGCCTAATTATCACCTAATTTATAAATTCAACGATATTTTAGGTTCTACGTTCGGTCTATGCGCAAGCGAAGCTATTAAATCCTCTTTAGATGTATTTGTTCTGTTCATGAATAACTTTTTGAAATTGGAACAACTTTGAAATGGTTAGAATCGCTGAATGTGAAGATGTGACTTTGGTCTATGCTGTAGTTTGGAACATTATTCTAAATTTAAAAATAGAAGAAAAAAATATATAAAGTACATGGATTTTTATCGGTTTTCTTATGAAACTGCGCCGAGTTTACAAGCTGTTCTCTTCATGAACTGCTACTAAGACCTCATCAGCCTCTTTTTTAACGCCCTTGTTTATTCCCACGCACAAAATCGTAGACATCCGCGACTACTTAGGAAAATTGGAACGGGATGTACTTACATTACGCAATATGTCTCTGTCTCAACTAAAAGTCCATTTAATGACCCTAAGAGGATCTTGTAAAGTGTTTAGAGTTTAGGCGATAAAAGCATCGTTGAACATCAGCGTCATTCGAGATATTAGTTTCCAACCATTTGCGCTGGATAATTATTTGTCAGATTTTTTTTTCTTATTTTATTCCAATCGATGCTGAATTTTTTCACATTTTTCTATAGGGATTTTAAAATTTGGATCGCTATAATTCGCACTGGAAATCAAACGCACACCTCTCGCGTCACATATGGATTCCGCACAAACCAAGGTTGTATTCATAATACGGCATTCTTCGTACATGTTGCCACTTGCAGGATATTTACGAAGTTCCTTCAAATGCAATTCACAAACATAGCCATAGGTTGTATGAAGATTGATAAAACGTTATATTTCACTCTAATTAGACGCTTTTTGTTCAGTTGTGATCATCGAAACACTTGAGCAAGCTGCCCATATTAAACTCATTTTTGACGACGGAAATCCTACTAATCATGTAAGTATCTAACTACCCAATTGAGATCTCGCGATTTCTGATAAAGAAAGATGGCTGAGGATGGCTGAGGTATCAATAAGATAAACTTTGAACATCTTTGAAAATGTATTCATTAGAATGTTCTAATTAATAGGTATCAAATATTACCTGTACTACGAAGTCACCCAGTTTCTTCATTAAATTATAATAATTATTATGAATCTCGAAGATCTCGTTATACCTACTGGTTTTTAAAAATGTTACTATTTTCGTTGTTTCTCAAAAACTGTTTTTTTTTTTATTTTATCAGGCAATGGCTGTTAATTCTCGTAATGCTCATTTTTACTGGATGTTCTATGGGCGATGTTGATGAAGATTGGCGATGCATTAAATTGGAAGGTAATAAAAGAGTTTTGTATATGAGACCAGCCGATCACGTTGGCGACGTAAAACCTGAGACACCAAATGACCTTTGGTTTGACAGATTAGTATATGTCCACCATGAGGGAAAATACGACGTAATAAATGAATTAAGGAATCCAACAATGGAGGATCTATCAGTCACACTAAACGGAGCTATAATCACAAATAGACTAGTTCTTACTTCGCTAAATCCATTCAGAAATATCATACGTTTCAGGTTTAAACGGTTCTTCACGAGTGTTTGTGTATGTAGAGAAAGATGGTACGTTGGTGCCTTGGAATTGAATAGTCCTCGTTATACTATAGAGGGTTACAGAGTAGTTAACGCCCGACCAGTGTTACCAACACGTGACGAAGAATTGCCAATAAACATGTGGCATGGCTATAAGAATAATGAGAAATTACACACACCTATACATGATTTGGTAGTATTTCGTGTAGAAAAGCCTTTCGATGGTTTAATAAAAGCTAATATTTATCCAATAACTGAAAATTGGCGAAATACCGGTTTAACGCGTTTACAAGTTGGGCCTATCTTATCGTATCTAGCTACAAAGCATGATATCTTGGGACGTGATTTAAAGTTTGCTATGCTGGGGGACAAACTCAGTCCAATAATGCGGATAAGGAGAAACATGTATGCAAGGACGTACGAACCTGAGGAAAATGTGGTAACGAATTGCGATGAGTGGATCCCACGAGAGTGGGGATTGTTCATATGTCTGCACAACTTGGATAACATCAAACGCCTCGCTTCTGGGGCTATGTTATACTCGCAGGAAAAAATCTTTGGAGTCGGTTCTTTTGCGCTATTCAAGGGGAACGTCAGTGTGCTGGTATTCACAGACGTCAGACCTTACCGTGATTTGATTTATAACACATGCACTGATGAAGACCGGGATTTAAAACCTAAAGCACTAAATTAAACTACGCCTTAACTTTTACATAAAAGGCAAACGTTTTTAAATATATATGGTTTTTAAAAGATATCAGACTTCTATCAATAATTGCTTAGTATGCTTAATACTCCTGAGACATCAGAGTCTATTATCCATACATTACCTGTCATTTCACGATGTTAATCCAGAAAATGTGATAGTAAAAGAATTATTTGCCGACCCCTGTAACCAATTGTTAACTCACCTATACTATAATTACAAATTATATATGAAATCAAATTATAAAAGTTTTTTCTTTAAGGTTAATGGCTAAAGCGGTTAATGCTTTTATTAGGTACAGTGCATTTTATTGTATCTATAGATCGTTCGTTACGGTCTTTAGATAGCTGTTTCTTGTATAATTTGAAAATATTTAATTGAATTAGTTACAATTATCTTTTTGTTAACAAAGCCTAATCATGTATTTTATACATAAATACCTGGGTACAATACTTACTTTTAATAAATACTAACATTAAGCATTGCACAGTGTTATCCAAGTTTTTTTATTATTCCTTCTTGCACTAGCTACTTCTTGGCTACAAACCAGGCATGAACGCACGCACGCACGCACGCACGCATAAAGCCTATAGCGTACTCCACTGATCCCCTGGCTACTAGGGTATTGAAATGTTAAATATTAAGAGTTAATTCTATTTTGTGAAAAAAACACTAATAAAAAAAAGGATCATCCAAAAAAATTATAATTGCGTTGGTTGCTTGATTCTTCTAGGCTTGGTCGCGAGGAACAGGCATAGCTTCACCTAGTTTTTAAAACGTTTCAAAGTGATCCTAGTGATTTTATTGAAATAAAAGCCTTTTGACTTTGACTTTGACTTTAGTATTTCATGTATTTAATTTTTGGACGAGCTTCTGACTACTCCACTAAAACATATTCAAGGATCTGATTGCCTGGAGGTCTGGCGAGATATCTAAAATTCTTATTGATAAAAGTCGTGAGATATTTTATAATTTCTCATAACACTTCCTGTGCGTTCTTCAACCATTAGTATTATTAGTAGAAGAACAGGCCCCTTCATATCAACTTGATTGTCGTAAAGGCGACATAGGGAAAAAAGCAAGGGATGTGCAGCTTTAGCCCCTATTTAACTGAACTCGTCCAGCGCGGTGAGTATGAGCATATCCCTCATATGCTAGCTAGGAAGTGGCTCTGAAAATCTGTGAGGGCCTATTTTCAGCAGTGGAAATCCTACTGCTGAAATGATTAGTGAAATAAGAATAGATAGGCCAACTTATTTTAGTTTTAAAAACGTAATGTCTTTATTTACTTTTTACACTTTTCATTTCAATCACTCAAACGTCTCCAGAAGTTCCTGCCTCATGATACCAAAATCACACTGGCTCAAGCCCTAATGTTGCCTCTTTTGGATTACGCTGATGTCTGTTTTCTTGATGCCACGGAGCAACTTCTCAACAAACTTGAACGCCTTCAGAACTTGTGCATCCGTTTTATTTTCGGTCTGCGCAAGTTCGATCACATCTCTGAGTTCAGGGCTCAGCTTCAATGGCTCCCTATTCGTCATCGTCGCGACCTCCATATACTCACTTTACTCTTTAAAATTTTGCATAGTACTATTTCTCCTCCCTACCTTCGTGAGCGTTTCGAATTTCTTGTCCCACGTGGTGAGTCGTGCAGATCCACTATATCCCTCCTTTTAAAAACCCCCTCTCATTCGAACAGTCGTTACGGCGGCTCCTTTACGGTCCTGGCAGTGAAGCTATGGAATGCTCTCCCGCATGTCATTCGTGATAGTCCATCTGTCAATGTCTTCAAGAGGAAAGTTAAAGAGCACTACTTGTCCTTGTAAATTCTGTATTGTATTTATATATATATATATATACATATATATATATATAATAAATTAGCTAATTAAATATATATTTTTGAACAGGTAGGTATTTATTGTATAGTAATATTAATAGGTATATGTATGTTTATAAATATAATATTATATCAAACATTGTAGGTACACGAACCTCCCTCTATAATCACGTCTCTCTAGCCTCAAAGGTTTGCTGGAAGAAAACTCTTTTTAGGGTTAAGCTCGCCTTTGTACATACCTTTCTTTTTAACTTTTGTATCTGTATTTTTCTTGTGTACAATAAAGAATAAAGGAATAAAGGATTTATTTCAATTCCAATAGTTAACAAATGCCTTCATCAACCCGTACCTCCAGATAGAGCAATACAAACTGAAAGTTCTTGTTTGCACGATTAACGAAATAAACTGTTTGTCTACTTAGTATTCATGGCACTTCACTCATTGTTATTCTAGTGGCGGATTGAAATGAAATATGGTGAATTCAGCATGAATTTTGAACACTAGGTGACTTGGCAATACTCGTCTTGCCGGTATTGTTTTCAGAACGTATAAAGCCGTGTTCAAACGGCGTGCGATATGACATCCAGTATTGTTACATAATATTATTTCTACACACTATTTTACGTTAGCGTGTATATGACACAAAGGCCTCCTCCAGCTTTTTTATATTTCTCCCTATTATCTTTTGTTTTTTCGCTGCTGCCTCTGTTGGGGCATATACTTGTACTATAATACAGATGTCTGACATATAATGAGCGCAAATTTAAAATTATTTGATTGCTGGTCTGATAGGTATGTGTTAGATCAGCATTAACGTTTCTCTCATAACGACTAAAAAAGTTTTCTTAACAATAATACCTATATAAGATAACGTAGTTCAAAATCTACCTTCACCAACGTATTTTATAAAACTATGAAATTAAGGTTGAGTGAGGAAAACAAACATAGCCGAAAGATTTAGAGAAAACAAAATAATAAATCCAAATTTCAACTCTAAGTCGAGGGTCCAAGGTTAAAAATTATAGTGTCGTTATTCTCTTTGGTGTACGTGACGTTGTGGATAAATTTCAAGAATGTCGCCGTATGAGGCTCCGGGCTCTATCATGGGATACCGAAAATAGGTCTCGACCCTAGAATCATAAGGTTGGATGTACGTTTTGACGAAATCCAAGGAGACCCAAAACTAAAATGTAATAGAAATCGCGAATTAATTACTAACCTAACAAAGATATCGTTCTCATTGTACCTGCTAGTTCTATCGCATTTTTTTTTTACAATAACTATAAAATATAAATTAAGAATTTCTATGGACTGTTTGTCACTAGACAAGAGTTCTCAACTTGTACTGGATCGGAAAACATTTGTTCATGTTTTTTTTTCCACCTTTCGATATCCTTTGTTGATTGAGCATTATGCCAGCAATTCGGCTATGACTACGATGTCGTCGGCAAATCAAAGGAGAGCTATTTTAATGCAGCCCTTCCCATTCCAGGAGCTTGAAAGCGTCTTCTAGGGCGGAAAATAGTCTAATACCCCTCCTCAAAGATATTGACTTCGTACACTGATCCTGTACTCGGTACAACATGGTGACCTTATTGTCTTTATAACTTCGATGTAACGATAATCAGTAAAACACTGGTGGAAGGATAGCGGAACTGCCCAGGTTTCAACGGAGCCAAAGGCTTTTTTGTAATCAGAACGCTTTGCTTTTATAACCAACGGGTTATAAAAGTAGATTAAATTACAATGTCTTTATAATCCGCCGCAGCGTATAGATTGTGGTCTACGGTGCAGAAGCCTATTCGGAAACCGGCTTGTTCGGGAGGCTAAAAGTCAATTTGCGTTCGAGACGATTCGTAACTTCTCTCTTCTCGTCGTATATTCTCAGCGGAGAGAGTTAAAAATACAGTTGTCAGTTTGATAGAAAGAGAAGGAAATGCTCATTGCCGAAAAAAGTGAAGTACATATCCGACCTTATGATTCTAGGGTCGATATAAAATGAATGGATATAGAAAAGGGATATGCTACGGATACGGTTGACCCATGGTTTGCTTTCTTGACGTGTTGTGAAATCAATAATAAGGCAAGCCCTAAGGAAAATGCTGGGATAATTAATGCGTGAAAATTTGTGTGTATTTATAAAACTTGAAATAGCTTGTTGCGTTTAAAAAAATACGTCTCTCCGCCAATGTACTGATGTTTTACTTTGACACGAATTATTTCACTAATTCTTCGCGACAGGCTGATCAGGAAGAATCAGTGATGCATCAAGTAAGTGTATGTTTATATGATTCGCAAGTGTTTCCCTAAATTGTACCCACTAAAGACTGAGGAGGACTGTTGCGTTGCGAAAAAAAACAAAGAAACATTTTTACCTCATTGCTGGTTTCATTCCGGATGAACACAATGGACATACAGGAAATATTCTGTTACTCAATGTAGGTAAAACATAGTCAGCATGTTCACCTACGCCTTTGTTATTATCAGAATAAGGTTCAGTTTGTCGAAGGTAAGCCCTCTTAGAAAATAATGTTGTGACAACTCGATTGGAGTACTGCTTTCTGAATTTTCTTTTCTCCAAATGGATAGCTAACCATTGTTTTCTTCCGCAAAAAGCATCAAAGACTTTTTCGCATGATGTCACTAGCATCACGGTGTGTCACTGTAAAATAAATCTAGTGAATTTTTATTTTTTTAACTTTAATCCACTGTATGCTATACTGCAAGGGAACACTTTTGACTGAATAGCAATATTTATATTTTTAATACCGTCTTGCTAGCCATTACAACAACAGGTTTATAAGATAAGGAGCTTGAGTACCTGTAGATCTGATAGGATATCTACCTATCAGTATCATCATCATCATCATCAGCCTGATGAAGTCCCCTGCTTTACATAGGCCCCCCCCAAAGAGTGCCATGACGAACGGTCTTGAGCCTTCTCCATCCACCGACTTCCCGCAACATTTACAATGTCGTCAGTCCATTGATTCCCCATCCCAACGATTGTTGGTACTTCGAGCTATATGGCCGGCCTACTGCCACTTCAACTTGCTAATTCTGAAAACTAAATTCTCGGTTGGTGACCTTGGTTCTTCTACGGATTTGCTCATTTCGGATTTTATCACGTAGTGAAACTCCGAGCATAGCTCTCTCCAAGGCCCGTTACGCGACTTTGAGCTTGTGTATGAGGCCAATAGTTAACGACCAAGTCTCAGTGCCATATGTCATCATTTGCCTATCAGTATATAAATAAATAAGCCTCTTTATTTCCTTACTAGCTAGTTACATTTAAACAACAAGTAAGTTTTGTTGACATGTCTGCTGTTTGCTTAAATAGGTATGTATTAAATTTAACACTAAATTATAATTTATTCTTGGCTAGGAACCCCTCTTTGGGTATAAGTAGGCCTCCTCCAATTTATTCCACTCTTCTCTATTTTCAGCCGCACTCATCCATCTAAAATCGTATACAAAAGGTTCCGTCTAACGTACTGACGTTGACGATTTCGAAGCATCGTCGGCAGTGTACAGAAATCGTATACATAGGTAATCTGAGCAGCTCGCGCGCCTTAAAACAAAGTATTATGACTAACGGTACGCGCGACCAACGGTACGTGACCGATATCAGCATTGAAAACCGGGCGTCATGTAGCCGGCTCGTTGCATCATGTGTAAGAGCCGTTGAAACGAGAATACAAAACGTAGCACTCAGTTTCTCCTCAGCCGAGCGAGAATACGATATGTCTCCATCACATTTACATCTTGAAGTCGACGTGGATAGATACGTATTCAGCGGTGATGCGTAACAGTGAAATTTTATTTTTTTCTAGCTCTTTGTTTTCCTGAATTTTTATTTAGTTTAGTTGTTATCGCTTTTAGCGATATAGGCCATCCATACTTCTACCAAAGGCACTAATACATTTATGCAATTATGAGCTGTTCCAGCACTCCAGAACTCCTCAGCAAATAGTCTGATTGAGCTGAAACTTTGCATACCTGTCAAGGTTCAATGACAATCCTACTTCCTATTAATATTATAAATGCGAAAGTTTGTGAGGATGTTTGGATATTTAGATGTTTGGATGTTTGTGGTTTAATCACGGCTAAACGGCCGAACGGATTTGGATGAAATTTGATACAGAGATAGATTATAGTCTGTAATAGCATATAGACTACTTTTTAAGTAGGTAGATTTTAGAGGAGGTAGAGCACAGAAAGATTTTCTCGTTCTGAATTGGAGCAGCCCGCCTGGGGAGGTACCTTCGCCTTACAGAAGATCGTAGCCAAATAACATTATTTGTTTCAAATTGTGTTGTGTTCCTGCGGTGAGTAAGGTTGCCAGAGCTCTTTAGGGGGGAAGGGGGTTCGGGGTCGGCAACGCGTGCGTGATGCCTCTGGTATTGCAAGCGCTCATAGGCTACGGTAACCGCTTACCATCAGGTGGGCCGTAAGCTTGTTTGCCACCAATGTTGTATAAAAAAAAAAAAGAGGTACCACGTGAGCGAAGCCGCGGGCGGAAGCTAGTATAATATAATGGTGCTGATGTAGTCAGGAGAACTCTTCGCTGGATGGATTTTGATAATATATTTGACTATCATCAGATTGATCTTGTCCCGGACAGTGCTATAGCTACGGTAATTATTTTTCACATTAATCAAGGTTAAACCTTTAAACTCGTATCAAAGATATAATATAAGATCGTTATACTCAAAGGCCTCATTTTGGTCGATGAAAAGCGATTCGCGACTTGATTGATGTGACAAGATTTTCCGGATTTTCCTTGAGCCTCTACATCTGGGTGAACCGTGTTGACTTAGTGCGGGGAACTTCGACTGAAGATCACGGGTTCATATACTGGTCGTGCAGTATTATTTACGCGATATATGTATAAATATAACAGTGAAGCAAAAAATCGTGAAAATACCCACAGCTAAGTTAGCTCCGCACGTATTAACTATATTTTTCTGTGGAAGGACGACTAGGCTGAGAGGATGGTATAGGTAGTTGCCTATTCCATCTAAACATGTGTCTGGCAGCTCAGTAAAAAGTTCTACCAGACGCAGTGGAAATAATCTAGAATAAACGTAAGAAGGCCTTAAACAACTACATTGTTTTACTCATGCTTCCATACTTAATATTATAAATGAAAAAGTAGCTCTGTTTATTATTTTGTTACCTTTTCACGACTAAACAGCTGATCGGATCGTAATGAAATTTGTCAAACAGATCGATTATATCCTGGGCAAAGATATAAGCTATAATTTGTCTCAAAAAATAATCTTGAGGGGTTGAAAATAGTTCTGAAAATGTATATTTAGGCTTTTGGTAAGAATTATAGGAATACCCGTTTCAAAATTTTTGCAGAATCTTCCCTAAAGGGGCCCAAGTAGGGGGTTAAAATAATGAGGTGCTATATAAATAGCTTGCATATAAATGCGGACGAAATCGTGGATGACAGGAAGTTTAAAATATATGGGGCTACCTAGCTGTTAAACACTGACATGGTATCACTTGCCAGTTATTTACTGCAGTAGTTTCAGGTAAAAGTATATATTAAGTTATTAAAAAAAACACTTTTTACTTCTTAAATACCTAAATGCTGTTTTCATATAGTGATAACCTAACGGGCCATTTCACTAACTTTTCCCACTAAACAACAATGAGACGCAAATGTGTGAATTATACACGAGCGGGTGAAAATGGCGATGTAAGACACATAATGCGATTTTTTCCGAGGTTTTTCTTCCTCTTTTATTGGCCAAGTTCCATTTTTGCTCTGTCTCTTTGTATTTCAGTTGTTTATAGAAAATGACGTGTTGGGAAAACTTTTGCTATTTTATGTTGTATAAGCAGGCAATTACAGATGTATTCAGGCGCTGAGTAGTTTTTTGAGCAATATCTCCAAATTTACTTATTTTAGGACGATAGGTAGGCAGAGGCGGTCGCGAACTTTGATATGGGAACCATTTCTAGATATGAACCATCTACAATAAGATCTAAAAATCCAAATCAATGTTAATATACGTATAATCCCTAGAGAAGCTGGAAGTATGAGTCCATGGGTCAATAATGGAAGCCGAAAGGAGCTTATTCTACACCTAATATAAAAAACAGCTGTGTATCAAATCATAGGTAGATATAGAGGGTGCATATTCTTCAGCCGGGGCCACTACCATAGTTCGTGTAATATCTCTAAATTTTAATTAGTTTCATCATCTCCCTGCCCTTATCCCACTTCATGTGGGGTCGGCACAACATGTTTTTCTCCTCCACTCCCATATATCAGCCGCCATATCAGCATTCACTCCTTTCTTACTCATGTCGTCTTTCACACAACCTATCCATCTTTTCTTTGGTTCTAAATTTTAATTAGTTTATGCCAAGCTAATTGGAACCTAATGAAGCCAAAACCTAAATAAAAAGTCGATAGCCCCTTGTTTCTCTGAACAATAGAAATCGAGTTCCCGACTCTCATTGTTGATAGCAATTCACTTCAAGAGCAATTAATTAACGTGGATAATTTACTTTAGACATGAAAAGTTTTTGTAAGGCTTGGTTATACAAGGTGATTCATAATATGTATACCATCACGAAAGGGGCTTATTCTACCAACAAAAAGAAAAAATATTAGCGGAAAATATTATTTTTCCTGAACTTTTTCAAATAAGCAATTCTTATTATCTTTTTATGTAATAATTAAACTTTCGAGAAGTTCGACACCCAAAACAGCTAATTAATTAAGTTTAAAATAATTTGACCCCAAAACAGCTGATTATTGTATAGGTATATATTTTTCAATTAAACATGTCGTATTTCCAAAAGTCGAAGAACAAACTTAAGAAGAATAAGCCCTTTTCGGAATAGCATATTTTTTTTTTTTTAAGCTTTATATTTTTTTTGGGGGTTTTGTCACAGAGTGACTATGTCACCCCCGTAAGGCCACGAAACAATATTACTGCCTTCTTGGCTTCGCCACTATCCGAAACAATAATGCTGGCGAAGTCACATTTAATTACTTAGGCAACTCGTGAATAAAGAACACAAATAAACACATTTCATATCAAGCCGTTGCACCTCGTTCCGAACACACTCCGTCAGTACATGATGTACATCCTCTTGACCGTCACATGCCGGGCAATTGGGGGAATCCGAAACTCCCAGTAAAAATAGCATAATATTATGAATCACCTTGTATTATTCTGACACTTGAGAAATATTTTTCAACTTCTTATGGGTTCCATCCTTGTTGGGGCTCGTTTATTAACTACAATCGAGATTTTTCACGTTTTTAGGGTTTCGTACCTCATTTGGAAAAACGGAACCCTTATAGGATCACTTTGTTGTCCGTCCGTCTGTCTGTCTGTCTGTCTGTCCCTCTGTCAAGACCCTTTTTCTCAGTAACGGCTAAAGATAGAGAGAAAGATAGAGATATATAAAACCTCTACTGGGTACTTCCAGTTACCTCACAATTATGAAATTTGGAATGCTTGGAGCTTTTGTAACAGAAGTAAAGAGAAAAGTCTGAAATTGAGGAATTTCGAAGTTTTTTAGGAAACAAAGGTATATTTGCGGTCAATGTCATACAATGACTACGTGAGCGACCGCAAATATAAGTTTATCAATTCCTACACATAGAATTTTTATAAATCCATTGGTGCACCGGGTGACCGGGATTCGAACCCAAGACCAATGGAAGTACGGAAGCCTCGGAAGCGCGAGTTCTCGCACTTGACCGTCTTTATTAAAGGATAGTCAACATCATCAGCCTGTAGAAGTCCACTGCTGGACATAGACGTCTTCCAATGAGTGCCATGTCAAACATTCTTGAGCCTTTCCACCCACAGACTTATCGAAACCGAAATAGGGGCCTTCCAACACTGCTTCGCCCGGTATGTGGGCGCCATTCGAGAACATTTATGCCCCATCCAAACCGTTATCGGTTCTGCAACCTATATGGCCTGCCAATCGCAACTTCAACTTATAACTTTGATCATTTGAAGGATATGAGATTCATAAAAAACAACAAGCTAATAACTTCTTATAACGTGATCGATGCGTATTTCTTGGCTTTGCTTATTTGTTTAGCAAGCCCATAATAGCTGGATGAACTGGGTGTGTAAGTAGTAGCAGTAGTAGTAGCTCTCAGTTTTAACCAAAGCAAACAAAGCTTTACAAAATTACTAAGTGATAAAGCGGATATAGGTACCTACATTCAGCTTGAAAGTGCAAAAAATATTCCAGAACTTAATTTTATGTTAAAAAATCAAGGAACAACTTGCATTTTATTATTTTACGTAATGAAAACCACACTTGGATATTTTAAGAGCGTTTTGAGTGGTCGCCGCATATATTCGAATAAGTGGTAGTGCGAACGTAGTAGGTCCTCACTTTGGAAGCGTAGTAGGTATATTAAAGCCGTGTTCAGACATCTGTATTTCGAAATGATCCTTACGTCTACCGGTTAAAGTCAATTTTGGGTTTGACTTTAGGAACTTGCGATGAGCTATATCGTACGCCCTCAAAAATCAAATTCATAATTGATTTATCAGTAGACGTTAGGATCATTTTGAAACATAATGGTAACACATGTCACGCCGTTTAAACTAGGCTTATTAAAAACTAATATTATCAATACTATTGAAATGACAGAATAAGAGAACTTGGAAAGTGATGTTATTATCTCAATTTAAGTATTTTATAAAACTAGTGTTCAATTGAATAATATTTTGTAATAATTATGTTGGTATTTTAAGTAATATTCTTTGAGTAAAGCGCACAAATTACTTAATATTCATAAGAACATTAAATAATAGAGGAGAAGGTGGTAACGTGGCCCCCTACTTTGTTTTTGACCCATAAACAAAAAAAATACTTGCATGAGAAATCAATTTAATACCTCATAGCGTTCCTTATTAATCTGCCTACTCATAATTAAAGGTGAAATAAATGAAACTACCAAAAACCAATCAAAAATCTATGTATTCTTAAAAAATGCAAAATTGGTAGCTCAAGATTAAGTGAGGGTAATATGGCCCCCAGGGGGCCATATTAAATGTATTGACTTATCGACAGAAATCGCAGATGTAATATTGACCTTCAGGACCTGCACAGTCGGTGTGAGCCCATAAATTGCAGCTCAGGCACTGAATCCACTCTTCTCCACGTTCATCGCTAGAATAATTCACGTCACAAAATATACACGGTGTGTCTAAAGTATCAGGTATTCGAGCTGTTCCGGCAATTTCTTCATTATCAGAGTCACTTTCTACATATTGTTCACTTTCGGAGCTACTACTGGGAGTAACATCTCTAAGGGATTGTTGAGCACTGCTGACTCCATGAACAAAATATATTCAACTAACTTCTTTTCCAAGTCAGGTGGAAGTATCGGTTTTCTACCAAGCCGCTTATTTACAAGAAGATCAATGGATTCTGGAGTCCTTTACGAACCTTTTCAGTGTAGTTCTAGGCACAGAAAATGCTTTTACTGCCTTTTTATAACCCATGACCTTAGATCTCACGGCTTCAACAGCTCTTTTCATTTGTTCAGGATCCCAAGTTTTCCTTTTCTTCGCAGGTGGAGACAAAACACTTTGCCGAGGCATCTAAAACGATTAAAAACAATATTTTAGTAAAGAAATATTACTCATACATGTTATATGGCCTCCGGGGCCATAATTAAGGCACTTTGAGGGGGCCAAATTACAAATACTACACAATCTAAAAATAACCCAAGTAAATACTCAAATACAAATGTTTTATCAATTTACCTTTAAAATCCTGTGGGGAAATGTGCATCACACACAACGAGTAAATCACCAAAGCTACAAGTCCGTATTTCAAAAATAAACAATTTACTGATGTGGACAGACAAAAACTTTACCGGCGCGTGTTTACTACTTCATCGAAAAACAAAAGATTGCGGCGCCCCCAGGTAGATTGGTTGATAATTAAATATAACGTGTCACTCGTGCTATCTATTACCACTAAGTTTCGCGAGATGGCCTTTTTCTAAACATGAAATATCAAGGGGGGCCAATATATCTGCAGGGGCCACGTTACCACCTTCTCCTCTAATATTTTGGTTACCTACATAATTAAGCATTCTGCTTTTATTATTTAACTGTTAGGATTTCTGTTTCAGCTCGCAACTTATCTAAAAGCAAAACTTATTTGAACGCCTAGTCGTTTTGTTTGTATAAAATTGATTGAATATTGATGAGTTATTACCAGATATCGATTTAGGCCTGTAGCACACCATCGCGGCGAAACCTTATGAGCGAATCTGTTGTAGCTCCGCAATGATGTGTTAGTTATATGTTACGTGCAACTAAAGCGAAACCTATTTAAATGCATAGATTTCACTATGCATCTGTCTCTTTCCCGCGCGCCGTAGCACATACATCGCCGATGTGACCGCCTCGGGATTATTACAATTTTTATTATTATTAAAATATACGCCAGTGAAAAAATCATCAAATCAGTTAACAATTAACGGAAGTATCGAGTAACATACACACATAAAATAATTATGATGAACATAATGCCTATATTGTCAGGGAAGGGTATCAAAAAACAAATTCGACTAAAGAAACGGGAGTCTAACAAGTACTTCATCATCAGCCTATAAAAGTTCACTGCTGGACATTGGCCTCCCACAAAGAGTTCCACGATGAACTGTCTTGAGCCTTCTCCATACACTGACTTCCCTTCACCGACTTTCTTAACACACTTAACATTTATTTCGAGAATACTACTAGAATAATCGTTATGTTTTCACTTCCGTGTATCAAGATTTTCATTATTATTAAGACAATGGCTATTTATATCTATATAGATGAAATACCGTCTATTATTTCACCAATAACCTTGATTCGTGACCTTTCATTCCGCCATCCGATACGGCTCTGAGTATAAGTAAAAGCGTACTTTTGTCATGGTTTTGAATTACTTTCCTTGGTTTGGTTTCGGCATGTCTTTTATTATTGTTAATTTTAGAAGTTTTGTTTACATTGCTATTTATCATATTTTCTAAAAACTGTTGTAATATCATTTTCCTAATGGTTCCAAAGCTCTTAATAGAAAACGGAACCCTTATTGATATGTCACTAGTTCGTCTGTCTGTATCTCCGTGTGTCAAGGTTTATTTTCTCAAAAACGTATTATCATTTCATTTGATCCTATAAGATACTTGCCGGTGACCTTGAACCTTGAAAGTTCATTTTGACGCGTGATGAAATATAAACGAAAATTATCAATTTTAAATCTCCGAGAAAAACTTATACTTGCGGTTAGTATTATATTAGTGAACTACAATAGCGACCGCATAATATTCTCGATCTTGGTTTTCCGAACCCTTGTAGTAAGGTATATAAACTACTAGGCGCGAGTCCTACACGCACTTGGCCGTCATTATTTTCAAGTTTGAGATGCTATGGATTTTATTCGAGTTAAAATTCAATGAAAATAAAACGTATTCGCAGCATCCGCACTGCAAATTACACAGCACTATCTTCGATTTCCGTTGCAAAAAAAGCTCGTATATTTCATTCCAGAATAGGCCCCCTGGGTGTGTAATATCCGTTAAATATGCGTTGGTCCGTCCGAACACAAAGCAACAGGGCACGCTGTTTCGCTCTGAGATATTCATGATACCTATTAAATAAATAAATAAATATTCCGGGCATATTCACATGGTCAACTGATCCCAAACTAGGCATAGCCTGTACTATGGGTACCAGAGACTGATATACATAATAATAGATAAGTATTTAACACCCAGACACAGAACAAACATCTGTATTCATCACACAAATGTTTGTCCTGTGCGGGAATCGAACCCGCAACCTCTAGCGCAGAAGGCAGAGTTACTACCAACTGAGCTATGAGGTCAGTCATATTTCAATATCGCAAGCAAACTATGAAACCACTAGCTGCCCGCGGCTTCGCTCGCAAGGTACCCGGATTAAGAACCCTATGCTCTTCCGTTTAGTTACGTTTTAGCTTATAGTTTTTTTCATAAAAAAATGCTATCCAACATTTTTTAGATGGATTAATAAAAAATCTCTCATACAAACGTAATTACGAAAACAACGAAAAAGATATAAATAAATAAATAATATTAAAATAAATATTCCGGACATATTCACACGTTCAACTGATCCCAAACTAGGCATTGCCTGTACTATGGTGACCAGAGACTGATATATATAATAGATAAATATTTAACACCCAGACACAGAGCAAACATCTGTGTTTATCACACAAGGCAAATGTTTGTCCAGTGCGGGGATCGAACCCGCGACCTCTAGCGCAGAAGGCAAAATTACTACTAACTGAGTTATGAGGCCAGTCATAGCTCAGTTATACAATACATATTAACCAAATCGAACGATCCTTTCTCAAGTAATGCTTCGATAAACATGTGGCATTGATTTTTATATTATTATAGATAAATTGAACAAGTACGTGTCAGGCCACGCAAACAGAAGTCCGTCCCGAAAAAATAAAGAGGCTGATGACAATGATGGTAGTTCAGAGAAACGCTATCCTGCTATCCTGTATTTCCGGCAGTTTTTTTTATTTTCTCACTACTTTGCTACATCATGGTTTTCGATAGGCAAGGAAAATCCTTTTAGCCCCACCATATCGCGGTCTGTTTAATGCTTATAGTTTTTGACGTGAAAATGTGGGGTGCACTCCGCTGCAACAACGTATAATAAAGCTGACATAAGAGTACGTACAGGTTCACAGAATTATAAGTTCCTTTATTCGTAGTTCGTTCAAGGAATGTTATTCTAGCTTCTTGATCAGAAAGCCTAACTTTAAAATTTTCTAAGAAGCAAAATGCTTAAATACAATAAATAGGGCAAAATGCCCATGATTTCGAAAACCTAAAATGTATATTTACGACGTATATAGCGTTTTTAGTCTTAACTATAGTTTGAAGAAAACTAGTCATAAAACAAGTATTGTAACTATTCTGGCCCATTTTATCATGAACTATCATGTAGGTAATAAAAAAAAAGGTAATTTACTTCTTATACATCAATTAACGAATATCCATGTATAATCGTAGGCTTTTGATAGTTAAGGCGCTAAGCTTTTCAGATATATACACATATGGCGGTCAGAATTTTTGGTTATTTTTCTCTTTAGGTTTTCGGCAATGAAGTCTTTTCACGTTTAGATATTTTGTTTCATAGTCAATTTCTATATTGGCCTTTTTAATCATGAAGCTTTTACTACTTCACTTGACTGCTTTTTATGTCATCAGAAACCTAAATCGACAACTTGGGTTTATTGACCCTGAGTTTTATTATATCGTTTGTCACTAAACTAAGCCCGTCGCATTCCAACGCAATCGCAACCAGACAATAGATTTTCTGTTGTATCTGAAATCTCAGCATTCGAACCACTAAGCGACGGTCACACACCGCTTTTAAAAGAAAAATGTTGCGTGTGAAAAGCTACTTACTGCTAATGACAGTCACTTTTGCAATCATTAATTCAAAGCAACAGGTAAATCTCTTTCATCATTTCAGCCGTACGACGTCCACTGCTGAACATGGCCTCCCCCACAGACAGAGCGAATTCCTTATCATGTGGGGGGATTTGCCCATACTCACCACGCTGGGCATGCGGGTTGGCGAGCGCAGTTAGAGCTATCGTTGTTAAAATGGGGGACGCTGCTGCCCATCCCCTAGCTTTTTTCCCTTAGTCGCCTCTTACGACATCTGCGGGTAGGTAGATATGAGGGGCCTATTCTTCAGCCGGGGCCACCACGGCCAAAATCTCTTTACAATTATGGAAATGATCCAAAGAAACAAAAAACAACTTTTTAGACTTAAAATGATGCAAAGCATCCAGAACCTATAAGTTTTGTAGCACTGTTTCGTACATAACTCTGAACTGTAAACTTACGAAGATAAAGCCAGTTTCAAAATGGCTCCAGCATTGAGTTACGGTTTAATAACGTGCAGGCTGTAATTAGCTACCTATGTACTTAGCTTTAATTATCTCGGGACAAAGAGATGTTGATTCCGCATGTGCATTAAGACAGAGAGACAAAAAGATATACCTATACAAGGTGATTCATAACATGTATACCATCCCGAAAGGGGGTTATTCTATCAACAAAAAGAAATAATATTACCGACAAAAAACATCGATGTTTTCATTTTCATTTCTTTAGTTTTTTTTCACAAACTTTCTCAAATTATCCATTTTTGGTATTTTTATCATCTTTGATCTAACAACTAAATGTACAAGAAGTTCGAAATCAAGATTACTACCTAAAGCAGCTGATTCATTCAGTTTGACCTGATTTGACCCCAAAACAGCTGATTTTCGCATAGAGTTTTCAATGAAGTGACAAATTTTCAAAAGTCATAGAACAGACTTTATTGCCAATGAGTAGTACATTATGCCCCTTTCGGGATGGCATACATATTATGAATCCCCTTGTATAATATCTTGACGATGAAAACGCAGACCATAAACCGCTAGTAGTAGAGACATGAGACTTGGAGGGTATGTTTTATGTTTGGTGCAGCTTTATGCTGAGACGGGACCCATTTGCCCCACACAACGCATACCTACTCAAACTACCTACCGCCTCACCTACCTACATGTTTTTGTTTTCTTATTGTGTTTCTGTATTACTAGGTTTAAGTATTTTTTTTTCTTTGTATCTTCCTACCTACCTACCTACTTACTGCGTTGTGGGTCAAATAAATAAATTTTCTTTCTTTCTTTCTTTTTCTTTACTTTGTAAATTGAAGAACTTGAGTGTGGTGTCATAGCTTTTTTTTCACACATGGTCAACTGATCCCAAACTAGGCATAGCCTGTACTATGGGTACCAGAGACTGATATACATAATAGGTAAATATCTAACACGCAGACACAGAACAAACATCTGTATTCATCACACAAATGTTTTTTCAGTGCGGGAATCGAACTCGCTAGAGGCAGAGTTACTACCGACTGAGCTAAGAGGCCTGTCATGCCGTGGCCATAGCTACGAGCACATTACAAAATTTCGAGGATTTATCCGCCCAAGATCTTCAAATTAATGAAATGTAAATTCCGTTTAGGTTAAATAAACTACTAGCGGCTTACGTAAGTCAAGACAGTGGCTGATGGCAAATAAATAAACTCTATCTTCCACGAGTAGTCATTTCTTGGCGAAAGTTGTTTACCTTTTCTATAAGAAAATATAGACACAGAATAAATAATAGTACGGCATAGTTTTGTTGGATGAATTTGCCTCACACGGCGAGATAATTCGTAGTATTAATATGATGCCTCTTTCAAACGGCTTTAGTATAATTTATGATTAGAAAATTATAGATGACTATCTGTTGCTTGGGCTTCGCACGCGTTTTTTTTTATACAACTAAGGTGGCATACAAGCGTACTGCCCCCCTGATGGTAAGCGGTTACCGTAGCCTATGAGCGCTTGCAATACCATAGGCATCACGCACGCGTTGCCGACCCCGAACCCCCCTGTCCCTAAAGAGCTCTGGCAACCTTACTCACCGCAGGAACACAACACTATTTGAAATAAATAATGTTAATTGGCTGCGATATTCTTTAAGGTGGAGGTACCTCCCCAGGCGGGCCGCTCCAATTTAGAACGAGAAAATCTCGCTGTGTCCTACCTCCGCCAGTACATACAGTATCTACAGTAGGTAAATAAAAGCATAAAGCCTAATTAGCATATGCCGAATGTATTGCATCGACGTGTCACTGATATCCACCCTTACATATTTTAAAGGTTCGAGCACCTGGAGATCTGAAAGGAATGCTTTGAAAATTACAATCGTAAGCGTGAGACGTCTCTCTAGCCTCAAAGGTTTGCTGGAAGAAAACTCTTTTTAGGGTTAAGCTCGCCTTTGTACATACCTTTCTTTTTAATTTTTGTATCTGTATTTTTCTTGTGTTCAATAAAGAATGAGATTTCTACTTTGTTTACAGTCCGGGTAAATTTGACGCGCTGTGACTTCTAAGCGTGACCGTACGTACGTACGTAGGTATGGCCGTGGTGATGTGTGCCGCCCCGATACTGCATCGATATACGTCGAATTCTACGTCATCAATTGTATCTACTAATGGATGGGCCTAGGAATGTTCGACAGTCGGCCGACCATGTCTTGTATTGGGAATCTTGTGGGGTTAGTCAATATAGGCGCTCTATTTGTTATGCACAGGTCAGCTTCTACCTATCGTGATACACTCAGTGGCTAAATGTGGATTTGATATGATGCCTGATTAGGCACATCATCAAAAAGTTTCTCCTTCAACCATTTGAGTTTTTTTAAGTCGTTATACTTGATAATTTCAACTAATTAGAACTATGTTTTATTTTATGTTTTTATTTTCGACGATCTCGGTAGCGTAGCGGTCGTGTGCCCGCTTGAGTCGGGTGCGGGGTGCGGGGTGCGGGTTCGATTCCCGCTGCGAAATAAATATTTGCGTGAACTGCAAACATTTATTCTGATTTTGAGTGCTGTGTAATCATTGTACCCATAGTTTCTGATACCCACGACACAGGGAATACTAGTGTGGGGTTAGGACTATGTATGTGACTATTGGGTGTTACAATTATTATTATTTTATATTCTTTCCATTATCTTTTTGTGTCTACTGTCTGTGTTTATTAAAATAAACTTATTTGATTTCATGTCATTCATAAATTTGACAAAGTACAATACTTTGTCAAATTTAGATCGAAAGCGCCTAAATTTAAAGCTAACCTCAATTTTGATTAACGTGGTTCGTATAGTTAGGAAGGCTCATTACCCTTATTCGATAACAACTGCGTATTTAATTAACGGGATACGATGGCTCGTTATTACGTGAATTATAATTTAATTGATAGTTCATTTTGCCATCCGATTTTAAGCCCTTTGATCTTTCCCACTAAACGTTGAACTATCGGCCAGCGTGGTTCCGTACTTTTTGGTATATTTTACCTTGCTTGCTTGTCATATCACTGATTCTTTCTTAGTCAGACGTCTTGGTGACCACGTTGGGGTATGGTAGCCCTGAAATGGGCCTATGATCGTCGGTGAAAAAATCAGTGTAGTGAAAAGATTAAAGTGCGCTTCTTAGAGGCTCCCTTCGTGCACATGTCACAAGACTTGAGTGAATTTTCAACTTCTAGGTCATGCTGGTTTCTGCACGATGTTTCGTTTACCGTTTGAGAGCACTAGCGCATATTTGGGATGGAAAATCCATTGTTGCACGGCCGGGAGTCGAACCCACGACCGGAAGGCCAAGCCACTACCACCACTCCAGCAGTGCTCAATATTTAGTATATTTTACCTCTATGAATTCACATATATATCTTTTTTTTTTTTAATTGATTTTTAATAAGCTAGCATGCTATTTTCTGCATTATCTGAGTAATCAAAATGAACTAAAACATTTATATTCTATCTTAATGGAAATAACCAGATCATACAAATCCGACCAGCAAAAATAATCACAAGAAACAGGACCTTGATCCGTCGATCAACGTTGAAATGTGGAAAAATACAGATATTTTTTCGTCGAAGGCCGAAAGATTTAACTCAGAAAAGCGTAAACGGAATAACATACGCCTCAGGAAATAAATAAGTGCCCTGTCAAATGTCACTGTACAGTAATATTGTAATATTGATCATTCACGAAAATATAAATATCTAAAACGGAAAAAGATGGCATAAGATTTTTGATACCTTCAAATTAATTTCAAGATAAAATTTAACAGTAGCGCTTGATTAAATTTAATAACACATTGAAAAGCTGAAAGGGTTCACAAATCGTACTCACCATAAAACGACTATAACAACCGTTTCAATCGGAGACTTATCCTTGAACTAATCAATTCACCATAGTTTCACTCAATTATGTATCACGTATGTATCACCAAAGTTAGTTACCCACTTCACGCTACGAGATTCGTAGATGCAGCTACGGTGCTACAGCTACGTCACACGTGCGACCCTCGTAGCAGCGTAGACTCACTGAGTACAGTCGCCGAGAACGGTAGTTCCGAACTTTACCGATCGTAGCCGAGCGCGACCGAGACTTGTAAGCTGTGATTGATATCAAATGAAATGTGAGGAATGAGTAGTTGGAGAGAGCTCTTTGTTTTAAGGATTACATTTTTGCCGTCGACATAATGCAAACGTATATCTTTAAAGGAAAAGATATGCCACAACTGCAGAATCTTTATAAAAGTGCTCATTTTTTCAGTAACTGCTATTCCCGAAAGCTATTGTTTAATGGCGCGAATAACTAACCGGCTTTTTCCTGATATCTTCAACCAAAAAGTATTTGAAGTGTTTTGTTTTATTTTGTGGAGCGTTCAGCTGGAAATATGTTACGGTCAGTAAGCTTTTTATAACTAATTAACGCTTGATTACTTCCACGTTTATTAAAATATTGAATTTTTAATAAAATATTGTTGATTAAATTTATTATTGAATAAAATCTATTAGTAAATATTCAAGTATAAATATTAAAAAAATGATTCGAATATATGTTTAATAAAAACTAATACGTTTTTAGTTTATTTTGGTGTTTTTTTAATAACAGGTATGTAGATAACTAATGCAATTATTATTAATATTTTTTCCGTTAACTGTACCATAATATTAATGAAACGTGGATGTCAATCTACAAGGTAAACATTATCGCAAATTTCCCATGTCATTGATTCCCCACCAAGCAGTGTTCAAACAGCGTACTGTATTTTAAAATGTATTTCAAAACGATCCTTACCTCTACTTAATACTATTTTGAGTGCGACTTTTAGTGGCTTGCAATATCGTTGAGCTATATCTCACACCCAGTCAGTAGAAACATTTCTTCAGAAATGTTTAACATAATCTAAGATGACACATCGCCAGCCGTTTGGACACGGCTTTGCTTGTATCGAGTAGCAAGGCCTCATTGACCTTATATTCTCTCGATGGGTATTATACGCCATCATGCCAAATTGTATTATCCCTGAAGCCCATGATTTGCGGATATTGAATTTATTATCATTACGGACCCGTTCGAAAGGGTTAGGTGATTAAACCATCCCTAGATAATGCTTATCCACTTAGGCCTGGGTTTTCTAAGGAGCGGTGAGCTTCACTGATGACTTCTAACTTGGATACTACACTATTAACACTTTTGTATAAATGTATAGTATGTATGTTACTTGATCTTGCTGATTTATACAGCTAGGTAAATATTAAAAAAATACAGTTTGTAATTAAAACCCAACTCTATCCTAGAGCTATTAGGTATCGAAAAGCAATCATTTATATGTTATTTTAGATATAAATAGTGGTTCGCCCCGAACTGAGATCACACGATGTCTGGTCAAAGTTTGTGCTCCGATGGCCGTTGAGGCACAATTAATATAAACTTTGAAAATCGCATCTTGACACAATCTTACCTGAACTACGAAGTAATCGAAACTTCAGCAAATGGGGGCTCACGTTAGATTGTTATTTTTTTTTGTTCAATACAATTTTCGTATTATATCGAATACCATATGGCCTAGAATAAAAATCCTCATGGAATGTATAAACAAAGTTCTTTCGACTCCCCGTTTCATGTTTAAGTATCACAACTTGACTGGCCTCATAGCTCAGTTGGTAGTAACTCTGCCTTCTACGCTAGAGGTCGCGGGTTCGATTCCCGCACTGGACAAACATTTGTGACTAACACAGATATTTGTTCTGTGTCTGGGTGTTAATTATTTATCTTTTATGTATATCAGTCTCTGGTACCCATAGTACAGGCTATGCCTAGTTTGGGATCCGTTGACCGTGTGTGATATGTCCGGAATAAAAAAAAAAAAAATTAAGACCTTAAGTACCTCTTTATCTTACCAGCAAATCTTCATAGTTGACCTAAATTCTATGCAGATCGGAATGATGGTTCGAAGGTTTTGCTCTAACAAATAAACAACCTACGCCGATTCGTCCAAGTTGTTTGAGAGATCACCACGCGGTTGATCAATTATTATTTATTATGATCCTCGTCCCACTGCAGGCCAAGGCCTCCCTTCTTTCCTTTCTGTCTCTGTTGAGCTAATTTGGTCCAGTCTTTCATGTAGAATGCCGTTCATCTATCTACCATCGCTGCGCAGATTTGTTTAAAAACTAGCTTCATTCCGCAGCTTTGCATGTACTTGGACGAAAATAAGCCCACAGGTACTATAATACCTATTCCAGATATTTAGCAGAAACTTAAAAATGCACGCGTCGAAGTGCTAATTTAGATGTTTATGACAAGCGCGGCTTTACGCAGTAATAAAACGGTCACCTTTTCTTAACAAACCAAGGCTTTAGGTAATCGGAGACATTCCAAGGCTGTCGTTTGAGAAACAATGTATTGAAAGTTTCTGATATCAATAGCGTATCGGATGACGGTAGGTTCTCGGGTGAATAATTAAGTATCGCGCTGCGTAAATTCAGAACAGTATTGTTGTTAGCTAAAATCATACTATATGGCCACAGCAACCGGTTGATAACGTGTAAGGATGTTGAATATTATTGCTTATATAATAGAGTTTTTTTTTATAATTAGTTTACACATAATAATGTGCTCTTATATTATTACAATCTAGCCATGCTGTAGGCTAATAAGTAATTTAACATTGACATTACTTTTTAAAAATAACTACAACTAAGAATTTAATTTATTTAATTTTCAGGTCCAGTATCTATAATCATCTCCTTGATAAAATGATACAAAAATGAGCAATTGTTTTCTTATTTACAATATTTTATTGGTTTGCATATGTATTTATTATGGTATCTATATATTTATGTATTGAACTTATTTATTTTTAAACTAGTATGTATTAAAAATCCTATTTCTCTCAAAATTTTAGTAAGTAATTGCATCATAATTTTCCTTTTATTTTCGTTTTTATGATCTCAATTGTTCCCTCTCCTGTGCACTATCTTCACATCTTCTGTCCACAAACACAAAGGTTATCTGGAAGATAATGCTTTTTAGCATTAAGTACGCCTTTGTACTATTTTTATGTGCAATAAAGAATTTCTATCTTGTTATATCTATCTATCTAAGAATATGTCCACTAACACTTTTCTTACTGTCTCTATTTAAGGGGAAGGCACTTTGTTCTTGTGTTCTTGATAGGTTGGTAACGTTTAAGGAGGTTGAATATTATTGCTTATATAATAGAGTTGATACACTTTATTGTCAATCAAGATAGCCCATGAATCTTTTATGAACGTACAACAGAGGCATAACTACTTTGTGGCCATCCTCAAAATTCCACCCACACGGCATTATTTTTAAACAATTATGTTTCTAATTTTCCTCTTAAAAATCCACTCACGATAGGTGAGGACACCAGTCTAAAAATAGAGCCCGCTTGATAACAAGGTCATTTCTCTCTAAATATAATTACAAGAAGCAATTTTCGTTTTGATCTCATTAAGCAGCACAAAATTATCTAATTCGCTAACTCCAAGTGTTACGCACGTAAGTTTATTTTGGTGATTAGGGAGAACTCGGGAAGTTAACGCTTACAAACTTACTTGATTATTAACGCTATAAATCTGTGATTTCGATTACATTAGGAGTTCGTATCGCGTGTGAATTGATTCCAGTACCTTCACCAGTGAGCTAATTTACATACAGGCAAAGACCAAGTCTCAATAGCATATACACTACATTGATTCTTTCACCGACGGTCATAGGCCCTTTTCAGGGCCCCCATACCTCAACCTGGTCACCCAATACAGGTGACCAAGAAAGAATCAGTGACAAGCAAGTGGCATAAATCATCACTGACACGAACTGATCGAAGACTTTCATCTGACGACCTCGGTTGCGCATCGGGCGAGTGCCCTTCTGAGACGCAAGGGTTCGATTCCCGCGGCGGTACTAATCTTTGCATGATCTGCAAATATTTGTTCCGGGTCTGGGTGTTGTGGTATTATATTAGTCGCAGTTTCTGATACCCAAGACTTCTTAGTATCCAAGACTTCTTAGAAAATCTTAGTATCAGGACTATGTTGCATGTGACTGTTGGATGTAGCTTATTTATTTAATATGGCTCTGCGGTATCTACGACGAGAAGATGTATTAGGACAATGTTTCCCAAACACTACCCATTTGAGTTTGGTTTCTTTAGATTTTTGTGGTCATTGGGTCTAAAAGACTAAAATGAAGGCTTTTGGGTGTCCATATTGTCCGTCCACTGCAAACAAAACGTTGAAATGTTTAAACTAAAGTTCAACTCTAAACCTAGCAATGAACTGACCGCGGCTAATAGGAAACCACTGGTATTGAAAATCATAATTCCAAAAACAATTGCAGGTGCTTTGAACCACCCACTAAAGCCAGAACGTCCACTATTCCAATGAGATTAGCTCGATAAAAGTATAGATGATTCAGTAGTAAATAATCGCTTTTTGAAATAGAAGCCAAATCTGTGATTGATTCTGACTTATAAATCTCCCTGTAGCTGAGATTCAGGCTGTTTGACATTATATTTTCATCATCATCAGCCTGTAGAAGTCCACTGCTGGACATAGGCCTCCCGCAAAGAGCTCCATGACGAACAGTCTTGAGACTTCTCCAACCACTGACTTCCCGCAACCTTCACAATGTCGTCGGTCCATCGGGTGGGGGGCCTTCCAACACTGCGTCGCCCGGTTTGTGGTCACCATTTGAGAACCTTTACTCCCCAATGGTTGTCGGGTCTGCGAGCTATATGGCCTGCCCACTGCCACTTCGACTTGCTAATTCTGAGAGCTATGTCGGTGACCTTAGTTCTTCTACAGATTTCTTCATTTCTGATCTTATCACGTAGTGAAACTTAGAGCATAGCCCGTTGCGCGACTTTATATTATATTTTACGAATCAACAAATAGTTATGCTCAATGCTTCATAACGTCCACAATATGTAAAAAGGGTTTATTAAGGTAAGCGAAGCGAACATCGCCAGTTTAAAAATAAAGCGAAGTATAGGAACATAATCATATTGAAGGTATTGATCGTACTTTAAAATAATAGCTTTCATAATCAAGTAAACAATATGGAGAAATACGTTTGTTTAATGCAAACGTATTCTACTGTTAGCATGCCAAAAGTGCTCGCCTTTCTCTCATACCTACGAGTACATAATCTTTGACGCGAGCAGTTAAACGTACAATACCATTTTCAGGGTCGTTCCGCCCGACCATAGCCGTAACCATTAGTGGACACTAACTAATGAACACAAACGGTCCGAGTCGTCCTCTAACCCAGAATTTAGGAATATACTTTTATGTCTTTTGAGAACATAAATATTAGGAAAGGCTTTTGTCTGTATTATTATACGACCATGATAGTAAAAATTAAGGGTTATTCCTTTTAAATTAGACCTATAGTTAGAATTGTAGGTAATAATTTGAAGTCCACTGCTAGACATAGGCCAACCCCAAGTTCCATGACAAACGGTCTTGAGCCTTCTCCGTCCACCAACTTCCCGTAAGTTTGTCAATGTTATCGGTCCATCGGGTGGGTGGCCTTCAAACACTGCGTCGCCCGGTTCGTGGTCACCATTCGATATACTTTATTCTACGTTTGTCGGTTTCTTGAATGTGAAAATAAATAGAAATTCGTGTTTAAAATTAAATGGCATGCAGTGTGAATACAGCTTATTACCATTTTTATAAAATGAAAAAGCCGCGGAACACGTATTGTTATGCAAAGTGATCATGACCCTTTATACGCGGCGACAGAAAAAAGTTGCATCCATACTTTTAATGGTTAACCAATCTTACCTGAACCACGAAGTCATTGAAACTTTACCAAAAGGGAGCTCACGTTATAGTGGTTTTTAAGTTACTTATTTCGTTGTATCCCAAAACCCATACGGCCTAGAAAAATCATTTAGAATGAATAAACAAAGTTCTTCCAAATGACACCCCTTCATGTATTTGTATAACTTTTTTTTAACCCCTTTTGGTCCCCTGCGTCTTATCAAACCTAAAGGCCAACTTAACTCATATTCTCAACTGAAAAATTTGGTAGTGCAAACTACCTGATCTGACCTACGAAATTCCGTGCAGATCGGAGTTGTCTGATAGATCTTCGCTCGCTCGATCAATTAAACATCAGCAGGACGAGCTCGATTTTATTTTATGCGGTTTGACGGATGTAGGTTAGATTTAAACATTAATATTTTTACGGCAGCTTCCACAATTTATACGTTTACTCCTCAGCACGAGTTTATATGACGATTTGAAATTGATAGAAATAAGTATATTTTTTACCGATGACAAATCGGGCATGGCCCATAACCCTACCATGACCTTATCATTATCATCATCATTTCAGCCGCACGACGTCCACTGCTGAACATGGCCTCCCCAACAGACAGAGCAAATTCCTATCATGTGGGGGGATTTGCCCATACTCACCACGCTGGGCATGCCGGTTGGCGAGCGCAGTTAGAGCTATTGTTGTTAAAATGAGGGAGGCTGCTGGCCATCCCCTAGCTTTTTTCCCTTAGTCGCCTCTTACGACATCCGCGGATAGGTAGATATGGAGGGGCCCATTCTTTAGCCGGGGCCACCATGACTTACTGCCATTCAAATGTAAGCTTTTCAGCACTATTTTACACGAATTTGAACCATAAATCTTTGTAACTGTCAACTTACGTTACTGCCTTTACAAAATATCAAAGTTGATGGTACGAGCACGCCGGTTCCCTAGTGCGATTATAATCAACCTTATCTCTATGCCCATAATGTTCAGGCGAGTCACGTTAGTGGTGACCTAGTTGTCACTACAAATCGTACGTTTTATCATTCCGGTCCAGGGCCACGCATATTCAGGGTGCATATCAAAAAGACTACCCAGACTCTACCAATGGAGCGTAATGCTCAGTGCCTAACGCTATTTAAGCCAGGAGTGCGAACAGGTTCCTACCTACATGTGAATGGCTGGTGTCGTTTCTGTGCTAACGGCTGTGTGTGGCTACGGCAGGAAGAAAGGGGCGAATACAACAGCGGAACGTGGAAAACCGAATTTCTAGAAAAACGAGGCAGATGATCATGAAGAAGAACTGTGCCAAATGATGAACCGAGCGCCTACTGAAACACTTATGTCTAAAGCTTCGTCATCTATGAAACTGACGGCGCTGATTGATAAATCAATTAAAAGGACAAAAAAATGTCGTTAATATCCTTAAATCGATTCTTGGCAGATGATGATGATTCATGAGTGATCTTGGTTATTGCTTCAAATAGAGCAATTGGAAACGCCTCTGTATGAGTTTTACCAACATCTAATTATGCCAGCCAACAACAAAATTGTTATATTAGTTTTTTTTTATCGTAAATTGTTTTAATGAAAACATAAAATGTGAGTGAAAATATACATTCAACGAATAAAACGGAGGTATGAATACAAACCGGCCGTGGTCGCCACGGCTGAAGATTAGGCCCTTCCATATCTAGCTACCGTGGATTTCGTAAGAGGCAAGAGCATGAGGGATATAGTAGGGGATGGGCAGCAGCATCCTCTATTTTAACAACGATAGCTCTAACTCGTCAACCCTAGCGTGGTTAGTATGGGCATTTGCCTATAATCATAGGGTGTATTTATACCCTGATGACAGAAGTCGCTCTGGAATACTATGGGGGCGCAATGTCTTCAGCAGTGGACGTTTTAAGGCTGGAATGATATTTGTGGAGGATACGAACGGATTCTGCCATCCACTCTTTTTTCATAGCCCCATTGTCATAGTACTAGGAATACCATATGCAGCGGCCACACCACAGGTATTCCCGTTTTATTGCATCCAATTTTATTTCACGTTCACAGTGATCGTTCGATTTGATCTCAAATGCATCAAATCTTTATTTAACGACGACGAGCGTTATTTAAACTGGACGTTATGAAGATGTCTTGGTTGACTTCCACGCATCATACTCTTTTTCTTATTTTATGGATGGTACCACCTACCTAAAAGTTTGAATAGGCAATCCATAATTAATAAAGAGATCTGTAAATTCATATTTATGCTTTTGGTAAGAAATAAAGAAATATTTGTCCAACATTTTTGTAAAATCATCCTTAAAAGGAGCAGAGTAGGGGGTAAAAATTATGAGGTACTTACTAGCTAATATAAATATGTCTATTTTTGAAGCAAAGCGATCTATTAACAATTGGCTACTAACCCTTTCCTATAATTCCACTGAAGATTTACTTCGTATAGTTTCTTAAGGTCTTAAGGTCGGGTGCTATCTAATTTTTGTATTAAAACACTTTGTATTGTAAATGTAACTCGTTTATATATTTAATTCTTTTGTAAAACCTTTCTTTCGTATTCCTCTAGGTAATGCTGTTTAAATTTAAGATTATATTTTTAAACTAAGTGCATGCTTTACATATTAATCTAAGTATTTTTTTTTATACAACAGAGCTGGCAAACAAACTTACGGCCCACCTGATGGTAAGCGGTTACCGTAGCCTATGAGCGCTTGCAATACCAGAGGCATCACGCACGCGTTATTAATTTTGTAATGTTTGTTTTAGTAGGTAGTCCGAACTTATCTTCCTGTCAATTCTTGTAACTGGTCTCCACGACACAGGCTATGCTTAGTGTGAAGGCCGCTGGTAGATTGTACCTGGTTTTTTATTTACAAATAATAATATTTTTTCATTTCATTTAGCTTTCATATAAATGCGGAAAAGTCGCGGGTAATAGCTAGTATACGCATAAACGTGTACTGTACTAAGGCGTCTAGTATTTTTGCTGTGATATGGGTCTAACAGAATATTCTGAAGCTTGAGACGTGACGTTATGATGAAATTTTTCATTATGTTACTGTAATGGACTTATTTGAGCATGTAGCTCAACGTAGGCAGGAGTTTTATATATCAGAGATTTATGGGTGTTTAAAATGTACTTATTGGAATAGGATTTTGAATTAAAATTGAAATTTTTACCTTTTTTAGTATTATGGTTGGTTTTTGAATACCAACACAAAATAGCTGAACAGTGCTGAGTATATGAGCTATAGAAGATTCTCCATTCACGGCAATTTCCATGAAATTTTGATGTCACGACCACAACACTTTTTTTGGACGTTGCCCGTGTACCTAAGTTCATCTCATAATAACCTTGTCATCATTGATTAACGAGCCACTACGCTCTTTGAATACTTTACTTGGTGTACTTTGTTAGGAGCCTTATACAATTTGAAAATATCTCAATATCAGTCCAAAAAAATGATAAATAACATTCAAACAAAAGCACATCATTGGCCTTAAATAAAAAACCTTCTTTACATCTTCACTTCAATTGTTCAAACACTCAAACAAAGCCGCGCAATTCTTTCCCTAATTTGAAAGGGTCGCAATCTGTGTGAGATAGAGCCTCTGAAGGAACTCCTTGCTTACTATCTGCCAAACAAATTGTAATAACAAGCACACCTTGCCACTCCGGTGATAAATCTTCGAGCTTCGGCTCGAGTGACGAGCTTAGGTCTTCTTTATGATATCTCATTTAGGATTATAAAACGAGTCCTGCCCCCGTACCAAGTGCTTTGCGATTTTGTTGAGGCGGTGACGTAAGTTGACAGTTTCAAAGAGTGGAAGACAGTTTTATGGTTAAAATTTGAGTAAAATACTGTTTACTCGCATTTAAATGGCAATCAGACGTACTATGACGTACGTCTGTATTAAAAAAATATTTGTCAATACAAATTTAACTTTCTCATCTTATAAACAAGACAGTAGTTTTAATTTGAAGGTTATTTTAATCTTTATCTGACCTTGGCATTCAGTCGATAATATTTTTCACTTACACTGAAATGATTACTAATCACAGAAATTGGTGGCTAAGATTTTTTTATAAGTTTCCACTTCAAAATTCAGTTAAAGATGTAAGCCGATAGGAAACTTGAAGATCTTTGTCCAGTAGTAATCGAAGACTACACGCGATTTCAAATAAATACGATATTTTTTTGTGTTTTTCGCTCAAATAACGTGACGATAGCAAGGAAATTTACGAAAACTACTCAGAGCAACCGAAAAATTGTAAAAAAATTGTATAAAATAATTTTTATATTATTTGTTAACTCTAAATATTGGTTAAACCTTTATTTGTCTCGACTTTCTGTTTTAGAATTTATGTTTGTGGAATGTATGGTTGTCGCAATATTACTAAACGTAGTTGGCAACCAAAACAGTGGTAAACACAACGAACCGCGAAAGCCTTAAATTTGAATGCCTTACAAATTATTGCGACTCCTTCGCAATAAAGAGCATTGAATAAAGGGTGAGCAGGTTTAAGATAAGATTTTATTCCAAAAGGCTCAAAGCAACAGCCTTTCAACTCACTTGTAATATTAAAACGAATGGCGTTATTAAAATAAACAGTAACTTTATTCCGCGTCTTAAAAACTTTTTCATAAAAGTCTGCTTTGTTTTAATTCATGAGATAAAGTTGATGTCCTAAGATAAGGAATAAAAAGTTGGACTTTGGTGAAACTGTTCTTTGTAGAAAAGGTAAAACTCCATCTCAAACATCAACGCCGATCGAAACCGCTTGGGGACTTCAAATTATGCTTTTGTTGGTTCCAATTGTTTCGCTTGATTCTTACCTCTGCTTTGTATACAAATTGCAGGGCAATTTTTTTTCTCATCTCTGTATCAAAAGCATTGTAATACCTAGGTACTCGTTTGTATTAGCCCGCCTGCTTTACTCTTGTATACTCTGGGCCTCTAGACGAACTCGTTAAAACGCAAACGCTGATGAACAAACGATATTACCCCTTAATTACATTTCTCATTAAAAAGAAAACATGAAAGTTACTTTTAGCAGTTCTCTTTATGCAAGCAGCGTGCACGACCGTTTAGAATGCAAATAGAACCGACTCAAGAGCCAATTACTTGCAAATTCATGACATTGAAACCCGCAGAAATCATTTAAATGAATCTACACCTTGCATACGAATTGATAGTTTTAAAGGGGGAGATATTTCAACATGGCGAATGGTTTCAAACGGCGACCTTTATTTTAAGCGCAACCTAGTGCGACTAACAAGAATCATCCTTTCTTCCTCAGCTTACGCTAATTAATGAAATATGCCTGCATTTTTTCGAAATAATCATAGTGATTTATGTATAACATTATGCCTAATAGCATTTTATACCATTTTGGACACACCTATGTCCGAAATCTTTCTTCGCTACTACGAAATCTAAAAAAAGTTTGGATGGATAGATGTTTGTTACTCAATCACGCCAGAATGGATGAACCGATTCCGATGAAACTTGGAATAGATACAGTTCTTCACCTAGAATAGCATAGGTATAGTCATTTTTTTATATAGGTACCTCGCGAGTAAAGTCGCGTGCGCAAGCTTGTAGAATATAATGTCAAAGCGAAACTTAGAGCGCAATTTACTGGCCAGTTATATCATAGCTCAGTTGGTAGTAACTCTGCCTTCTGCGCTAGAGGTCGCGGGCTCGATTCCCGCACTGGACAAACATTTGTGACTAACACAGATGTTTGTTCTGTGTCTGGGTGTTAAATATATATCTATTATGTATATCAGTCTCTGGTACCAGTATAGAGATATAGTACAGGCTATGCCTAGTTTGGGATCAGTTGACCGTGTGTGATATGTCCGGAATATTTATTTATTTATTATTTATTTAGTTTGCTTGGTCTAAATATTTATCCGTAAGCCAAAGAGTTTATTTCAAAAAGTTCAATCTGCTACTCGTTGTTTTGAGAGATATTTGTAGGTTACTTATGAAAGACTATTATATTTTATTTCTTCCACGGCTTCGCTCACGTGGACTTAGCTAAAAAGTAGGCTTTATTTTTTAGGCTACTCTTCTTAATTTGGCCTTCAAGGGGTTGTAACGGGTGTTGAATTGTATGAAAATAGCTTCACGCGAACGTAGTCGCGGAGTTTCCACTAGTTTCGGATAATAATATCCTACAATAGTAATTGCGAAACCTTGTAAGTTTTCATATACCTGGCCCCTCACCCCATGTTCGGATAACATATTCAAGATCCGAGACCGTTCGTCATGGCACGTGGTGGTCTTTGGGGTAGGCCTATTTATAGCACTAGACTTTATCGGGCTGATGATGATGATGGTAAGTTATCATGTGGTTCAATCACTTTGGAACTTAGGTATAGACGATGTACATAATACTCGTGAACTAAAGCAGCATACAAATTATTTTCTTCTATCCGATAACCGCGCAGATAGAGAACTTATGTCAAAGTGGGGACAGAATTCAAAAACATTACCCTCCTTCTAAGCAGTTGGCTAAAAATACCTCTGAACTCCAGCCTAAAAGTTATGCACTTTGTAGCCTTTGTTCGCTCCACGAAAAACTTTCACCACCTACCTAATATCAAACAAACTATTCGCCCAACAATACATGATACAACACAAATATGCTGGTATAGAAACATATGAGGTGAAAACATCGCACGCGCGCTCAAGTTGGCAAGCACCCATTCATACGTTATCGAGTCACTAGTGAGTCAGCTGCAAGCTTCTTGTTTAATATGGGGTTCGGGTATTGACCTAGGTGGCCCTGGCTGAAGAATAGGCTCCTCCATATTTTACCTATAAGTAAGGGATGGGCAAAAACGTCCCCTATTTTAATAACAATAGCTCTAACTGCACTCGCCAACCCGCTGCGTGCCCAGCGTGGTGAGTATGGGCAAATGCCCTTCATATGATGGGAAGTCGCTCTGAAAATCGGTGGGGTAAGCCTATCTTCAGAGTTATTGACAAAAACTCCGACCTCCTGTGACTAAATAAAAAAAGGGCTCGACATTATGCCGAAGTAAAGGAGATAGTCAGATGTCCATGTGCTCAGTAGTGTGTCATTTAATGCGTATGTTTAGTGAGTTTGAGTCCAAGCTAATTGTAATAATTAATAGCATTTGCCCAAATTTTACAGTAGGTAGTAAGCAATCTATCTATACGTGAAAGGTTGCAAGTCCAAAACCGCTTATAAGAATGCTAATGATTCTTATACGCTTTTTCTTTCACAGTTTTGAGTAGTACATACCTACCTACATTTTTGGACTAAATCCATCCAACGTTAAAAAAATCCATTGCGTCCGGGAAACTGCGAGCTAATTGTCGAAGTCGAAGTGCTTCACATCAGACCAACAGGGCTCTCGGGTCCGTATAGACTTAAATTATTCCGGGCTCATTTTAGGCTATTCATAAACGTTTGCGCTCATGCTAGCATCGCCAGAACTTAATAACACCCAAACTGAGATATTCTCCTTTATTCATAGCAAAACTAAAAAGAAAGTTGTACGGGAAAGTTTAACGTTGAATAAACCAACTATGCGTTGAAACTCAACATTTGAGATTCAAATAGATTGAACTCCAAGCTGGAAGGTCTAACGCAAGATTATGCAAGTTCTGCATTATACGGTGTGTTGGTTTTGCTTCGTTTAAGTAACTTGAGATTTGTTGTTCAACATCAGCATCATTCGTGAGATATTCACGCTGGATTTAGGCCTCCCCGCTCACAAAATTGCCGTATACCTCTGTGTTAATTAAAATTCATCCAAAAAACGACAGACGACGTACCTACATGAGCGTCCGCGCTTCGAATATCCGCTTTTATAGTGTAGCTGTGAACAAATTATGGAATGACGAGAATTGACAAATTAAGGAGTGAGTACATCAGAGGAAGTTTGAAAGTAGTGCCAGTGACGGAAAAGTCGAGAAGTAATGGGTTAGCGTGGTATGTGCATGTCATGAGGAGGGATGAAATGGGATGTACATAATATGTACGAAACATGTAACAAGAGAGCGTTAGGGATGAATGTGGGTGGATATAAGAATAGAGGAAGGCCAAAGAAAACATGGATGGACTGTACTGATAAAGATGATATGTGTAAGATAGAAGTGAGTGTGCAGATGATGGCTAACAGAAGAGAGTGAAAAAGGAAAATATTGTGCCGAGCCCACATAACATGTTCACATGGTGAACAAATTAAAATGTGTAGAAATGTTGCTATATATATATTTTCTGTCATGGTTGCGTGACATATACAGGTTTTTATCCAAAAAATCAAATGACAAATTGGGAAGAGTTTCTTATGGTGTTTTTCTACGAGATCTAATCAGAAATGAGGAGATCTGTGAACAAAATAAAGTCGCCGACATAGCCCAGAGGATTAACAAGTTAAAGAGGCAATGGGCGGGGCACATACTCGTAGCTCGAATAACTGATTACCGTTGGGGCAGAAAGATTCTAGACTGTAAAGAGTAGCTTAGGACAGCCCCTCTAGATGTAAAGACGACTTATTTAAGGAGCTATTTGGTGCTAGCCTCACAAGATCGGTCGCTATAATAATTTATGGATAGAGATCTCTATCTATAGATTCGTATATCTAGGGCGGCCCAAACAAAAACGTGGACATCCATCAGCGAAAATGTTGATGATGATGATGAAAAAACAAACTTTCTAAATGTCACATCATTGTGGAATCGCAACAATCAAAATACTACATTCACCTACAGAGTCCGCTAAAATGGTTCGTATTGGAAGAAAACGTTTCGATTCCGATGAGTTTTAGATGCGTTTATATGGTTATTACACCGATCCCAATCTTCCTAACAACTTTCCTGATTTATTTAACGGTGTATCTGTAATGTACATTTATCGGTGAAATACGGTGTTATGCTCTTCTGCGCCGATAGCTTGCCTATAGATAGTTTTTTGATAAGCATACAATTTTGTATTCATACTATTTTGTGGAAATATTTATTGCTTTTGAGATACCGGCTTAAGTTTTTGGACAATATCCGTCTTGGAAGTAATATCCCTGACTTTCAGTCCAAAGGTCATGGGTTTGAACCCGGTCGTTCACCAATGTTTTTTTCAATTCAATTTTTTTTATTGCGCGTTAACACGTGCTTATACGGAGAAGGAAATCATCACGAGGAAAACAGTAAGTATCTTAAAGTGGCGATGGGCTTGTAACCCATCACGTGCAGAATACTCACTACTGCAAAGTGTGGGCATGTGCTGAATATTCGGACATGCCTCTGACTACTTCTTAAGCTATTATTTCCAGAGCGATCGATATTGCTTTGTCGTTTCAGAATAGAGCAGACATCGCTGCGCTTTCCGTAGTTATTTGTACTTATTGTGAAACAATGCCATAATTATAACAACTCAGAAATCAACCTGGCACCTACGTGGAATGTGCTTCTCCCTCCCTCCACACCCCACCGCCTACCGCTCTCGCGAGTGAGAATGAGACAAAACATTACAGCGAGGTGCCTAATTAAATTCTGCGTGTTTGTATAACCGAATCGTGGATAGCGTAGTTTCTTTCTTTGGCTATAAAATCTACAATCTCGGTCACGGTCTCATTGGGATTCCACATCTTTCCTTTTACAAAATCACTCATCACATTATATAAAGCATTGTACGTAGTTCCTACTGTTTATTTATAAAGCTATATCGTACGCGATTTTGTACTAAGATTGATGTGTTTACTGCTGATTCCGTTGCGCATCTGATCGACCGGCTATTTTGAGTGCGTCAGAAGGCAATCAGCTGCGCTTGTGAAATCAATGACATACTTCCGAATGTTTACAAACTAAGCCAACGAAGATAGTAATGGTGACGAAAAATGCGGGAGAAACAAGAGGCAGACTACTAGCGCATTGGTCAGAGGTCATCTTCAGCGCGGATGGAAGACAGTTGATAAGCGTTGATAACCCGTACAAAGCTCGTTTTGCAATTTTTGTAATAAGTATCGTAATGTACTCTATATGTAGAGAAAAATATCTTGTAAAAAATAAATACAGGCTTATGACTTTTAACCCCCAGGCATGGTAGACAGCCTCTCATATCTCCAGAAAATCAGATCTTTGAAGACTTCTGAGGAGGGTGGTCAGCAGGTCCAAACATTTGGACTACTGACTACTGCAAGTCAGTAATCCGTACGTGACAGGTTACCAGCCCATCGCCGCTTATAAAACTACTTACTGATTTCCTCACGATGTTTTCATTCCCCGTTTGCACGTGTTAACACGCACTTAAATTTTTCGAAAATAAAAAAATTATGCACGACCATGTCCGAACCCACGAACTTTGGATCGAAAGTCGGGGTCTCCCACTAAGCCTACAGGGCTTTTATGAAGCAAAAATGCAGGATAGCAAGTGTACCATGTATTATACAAAGACATTATATTTATCTACCATTGTTTCTATAAAGCAACTGCACTGCACTTCACTGCAGGCTAAACTTTGGCTAGATTTTCTTCATGGATGCCGGCCCCAGAAAATTATCAGCCGAGCGAGAAATTAAAGTAGCCGTGAACGGCATAAAATTAACTAAGTCTCCAGACTCAGGAACGTACTAAGAACATTCATGAGGGAGGAATATTCTTGGAGGAAAAATGAAATGGTTTTGAAAAGTGGCGAGTTATTCGGTATCTTAAATTCTGAAGGAGTCTCGAAGGAGTTTGTGGAATATTCTAGAAGGGAATATAAAATGTTCCAAAAGTGGCGTTGTGATTTATCTATTGGTATCTGGGGGAGTGTGTGGGGAGCTTTTTATAGTACAAGTAGGCACGTAAAATGTTTGTACGATAGCCATTAAAACTTTTACTTTATACCTAAAAAACTCATAAAATAAATAAACCTCAATCCTTTCTCATTATCCTTGAATTGGAATAGGTTCCTCCCACATCTTTTAAAGATTAATTTATCAGCTCAATGATTTCGTAGACCTTTTTTTAGATTTTTTGATAATACAACAACAATGCAAAAAGTAGCCAATAAGTCAAATAATTTTCGTTTTGTTTAGAAATGGTCACAAAATGGCTCTAACTGAAGACCAACAATACCAGCACAGGTTGATTACAACCTGCATATGCTGAGTTACGAGCTTTTTGTAGCAGTGGTAGTTGGTACTTTTTTTAAACCTTAATTTTATGCTGTATTTTATACAGTTGTTGCCACGAAATACATTTTCATGTTTTACCAATTACTTCTTGGGCGAGGAAAATTTGCAGTAAAAAATATACGTCTGCCCCAATTTAAAACCCCTAAATACAACCAGTTTTCAGCCGGTGTAGGTCTTAAGGTGCCGACGGATTTCCTCGCCTTTCACCCGCCTCTTCCGTTCCATGCATTTGGATTTTAACGCCTAATTAAATGAAACTGTATTAATTTGACACCTATAATTTACGGAAGTCGGACGAGGGCGGCGGCTCGAAAGACTGCTTTACGACTGTTGGTGCCCTTATTTTAAGGGTAAAGCTAGAATCAGTTAGGGTGGCCATAAGCCGTGTTTAAACGGCTTGCGATGTGCCAGCTAAAATATGTTTAATATATAGGTACTTCAAAATTATCCTCAAGTGTACTCATTGAAGTCAATTTTGAGTTTGATATATAAGGGCGTGCAATATAGCTCAACTATATCGCAAGCAATAATCAAGCAGTAAAAGTTGACGTTATTCATTAACTACACTTAGGGTTATTTTGAAATAAATTATGAATACTATCGCACGCCGTTTGAACACAATTTTAGAGAGCTTCAAGTAAGAGATCGTTAGTCAAATAGACAGAAAGATTTATGATTTGACTCAAAAAGATCCGTTTTTCTGCAATCAGCTTTCGTGGATGTTATAAGGTTCAAAAGCGATGTTGTACCCGTTTGGGTTAACCAACACGGCCTAAGTATGCATTTGGAACACAATCGTCGGTCTCAATTCACAATCAAAAATGTAACGGTGTAAACCGAAAACCGAATAATCCTGTCGCTTTCCGGATAAGTGAGCAGCGCGGTTAAAAACGGTAGGTACTGTGACGCTGGAAGATCGGATGTGTATTGAAGTGCGTTCACTTGTCCGGAACAGGGAGCCGGATTCATTTCGACCGGAGCAAAACGGTTTTTAAAAGTAGGTATTGTGGGTTAGCTCTTTGCATTGATATAATTGAAACAGCCAAGTGAGTTTTGGTCGGTATGGATGTATTGATTGATGTTTGAAAATTTTATGAGCTCAAAGTGCCGTCATAAAGCTTGTGGCTTCATTTTGAAAATTATGAAATGTCTACATCTCAATGCAGGCAACTGTACTTACTTAAATTTGCTGCTGCTGAAGAACTAGCTGACTACTTGACTGGCCTCATAGCTCAGTTAGTAGTAACTCTGCCTTCTGCGCTAAAGGTCGCGGGTTCGATTCGATTCGATTTCGATACATAAATAAGCAATTCAAATAAAAGTCAATTACTTAATACCTAGTAAAATATTTCCCAACTACGATGAACTGGACTAGGAAAGCTTCTGATAATGAATTTAGGTACCTTCTTACCTATAGACGGGTATTGGATCGAACCCTTTGCAATTAAGCCTTGGATTCCTAAGACGAGGCAGCCGTCCATGGCGGCTTTAATATTACTTGACTAACCATGCTGTCTTCTGCAATAACTGCATTTATCATTTATGTCACTAGCGATGGACGTGTTAATAGACAAAAATTAGTTATATCGCCCCAAATAAGTGAGAAATTTGTTCAAAGAATCAATATATCGTCACGGACAAGGAAACGAAACGGGCCGTTTTCAAAAATTTCGTTTTATTTATTACGAAAATAGTGCATGTTGTAGGGTATAAATGTTGCTTTGAAAGTCAGTGTCTACAATTTGAAAAAAAAACCTGTAATTTAATTCACATTTCATTTACTTTAAAATGGTAGGCACTTTCTTGAATAAAATTATTTCACCTTTTGAGGTGAATTTGTGCAAAAAATATTTCATAATAGTTGTATTTTCGTAGTTGTAATGTCTTTTTTAAAATAAACAAGTTTGAATCCCTTGTCGTGTTGTTTTTTTTTAATATCTATGAATGCAGTTTTTCCAAACTCAAACATCGGCGAAATAGATCCTTCGAAAAAAAAACTCTACCTATCTCTGGTTTCAGATTTCTATACTGGCCCTTCTTGATGCATAATACGGCAGTTATTATGATGGTAGCCTTTTCTTAGGAAACCTTAGCTTTAGTTATCCGAAACGTAAAATACGTAGATATTTGAATAGGAAACTCAATTAGGAAATACCTATCCACGCCGTAGAGCAGTTATTTCAGTAATATCAACCTACTATTTATTTTGTTTGTAGGTTGGTATTTCTATAGGATTTTACCATAATTAGGATAACTTAGGCTCGAGCCTTTTTCTATTTATTTCCCTTAATCATTTTCGACTACCCCACTTAGATGTAGCTGGTGGAAATCTAAGATTTTCGATAACATTTAGTGAAATATCTCTAATGAAAAACTATAACCGTACGTCATACAACAGAAAACATTCCTACCTAGGAACTTCAAACATTTCACAAAGTTAATTAAAATAATCGATTTTTGCTATGTTAATTGTTCTCACTACTCCAAATACGCTGGGCCCGCGTTTATTGCCGACACTGTAGCCTCTAATGTTTTCGATGATAACAGTAGCGTAATCCGATTTTAATTGAACTCTCCTTTACTTGTTCAGAAGAGTTTGAGTGGCTACGGTAATGGAAGTTCGTAATTACAAAGTTAGTTTTAATAAAATTGCAGAATGGTGTCCGTTACGATGTCCGTGCGACGATAACGATGTATGTAACACAGCAGAGGCTGCACTTTCTTCAGCAACGTTTTCAGTAGAGTCTCTGCTGTGACTTGGAAGAAGGAAAAGTGTTGCAATCAAGAACATTCAAAAGGTGCATAAGAAAAACAGACAGACCGAAAACGAGATGTGAGAAGACGAGTTAAAAAAGTTAGCAGAGAATAATTGGAAGAATGAAGCTCAAGATAGAGAGAAATGGAAAGGACTAGAGGATGCCTTTCCATATCAGGACCCAATGAAAGCTTTCGCAAAAAAAAAACAAATAAATGAATACAAAAATAATATCATGATAAAATTACTCTAAATAGGATAGGATAAGTTAGAATATTTTTTAAAAACGAATAAAAGGCTTTAAAAAAAAAGGTGCTATTATTTTGATTGGTCATCGAAGCACCAACTTTTACCGGACATCGCGAGATATCAGTTCGCGGCAAACCACTAGTTTATGTAAACCGGGCCACTTTGCTGTGTAATAGAAAATTACCACACGTAGTTGTGTTGCCATTTTGCGCAGATTCTATCGATTGATTTCACGTATATCTCAGCTCATTTGGTACGAGTACATGGCTTATAAAGCTTTCAACCAAAAAGCCAATAACCATTCACGCTTACGTGTTTCGCAAAACCAAACCAATTCAGTCGAAAAAGTACCTAGTCAATTGAATTGTGGTCTCAGCGGATATTACAATCATTGACTCGTGTAATTTCGCTTTGAACAAATGAGTAAATTGATATAATTTTGTACCTACGTTATAAAACCTAATGACTGTAATACATAATAAACTTATGTTACTTAACTGAAGGGGTATTACTGGATTATTTCAGTTTCTTGTTACAATTATGTGGTTCATTTTCGCATCACATGGAACATCCTGACTTTGCTAGACTGGATCCATTTTACTAAAAGCTTGTCGATGGAAACTTTAACCAAACTCAATTTGTGTACTTACGTTTAAGTATTATTATCATAGTGATTTCAATGAACAAGTTAGAAGTTCTCTTTGCAAACCTATACCTACAAGTCTATTAATAATGTTAATTAATAGTCATTTGCATTTCCACTTTTATGTACAATCCCTATGTACGTTTACTGAACGTTCCATTTATTTTAAGTATACTTACATTTTGGATAATCGTGTTCTCGTCTGTCCCTGTAGGGACTGCATGGCGATTTGTATGAACTACTTGTATGATTGAACATGATAGCATAATTTTGCCACTATGACACTGTTTCAGTTCTTAGGATGTTCCTAATAACTGTGATAAAACTTTTTTTATCGTTGGACTACTGTAAAATCACGAATAATATTTACTTTCGGGAGTCATATAGAAAGAAAAATTTGCGTAAAATAACTTTCTGAATCACTGCAGGTCTAAACATTTCCACCACAGGCATATAGACTCTTCATAGGTAGGAAATTGCACCAAACTTTTCTTAAAGCTTCACACCGAAAATCACAAAACTTTGCACTTCGATTCCATTCATTCACGCATCACGACTGGCAAGCGATCTGGATGCCGACGTTATTTTTGTTACACCACACGCTGTGTTTATTCAAAATAAATTTTTTGGTAGGTACCTACTTGATATTTTGCAGTTGTTGTCATGTGACGAGATGAGTGTTAAATATGTATGTGGATATTAGAGATAGACCAAAGAAAAGATGAATTGATTGTGTGTAAGACGACATGAGTAAGAAAGGGTTGAATTCTAACATGACGAATGAAAGAGGTGATTGGATCATAAAAAAATGTAGTGCTGACATGAAGTAGGATAAGGGCAGGTGATGATGACTTGATATTTTAGAGCTGGCGATACCAAAACACATAGAATGTTATGATTGTCTGGACTTTTTTCATTGGTCCCATTGGATCTTTCTAAGTCGTCCGGAATAACCAGTATTTTATAAAAGCTTGTGTAATACACAAGTTTTGTTTTTTAAAGTAATTTGAAACTTCAATTATGTAAAGGAAACCAACGTTATGAAAATATTTTTAAAAACTTCAGCATTAGGTAGGTAGGCTAATATTTTATTAATCAAATGTAATTTCAAGTTGGACAACGCAGAAGAACTCGGTAAACCTATAGGCCCACAACTTAGCTCGTCTATTTATAACGCAGTAACAACATCTTGAAAACATCAAACAAAATTAATACGGTTACTTAATAAAAAACAACAGAAGTACCTACGGAGCATAAGTAGCCAAAAAGCAATTTATTAACCGTGGAACAAGACTCAAAGACTGATTTACATAGGGTGAGTCAATGGCGTCTGAGGCAGAACTGGCTCGCTAATACTGACTGGCATCGTGTAAAGTGTTACTGAAAAACTTTACGCCCCGCCTTCCTGCTAAGCTCACTCGCGTCGGTCGCGCGTAGCATTGTGTTTAAGCAATACCTTGTTACTCCGACAATTGATGCGGCATTATGGGCTTTCAGATTGACTAGTTTCTGTGCGCTACCATCGATGGCACGTGACCGACGATGCGACCTCAGCTTAACAGGAAGGCCGGACTGAGGCCACGTCTTAACAAAAAAATATCTAGCGATTACTTTATGTGTGTACTAACACAATAACCTAACTTGCACTTACCTAGGCTAAGGTGAGCCAAATTTTCTGGACGAATTTCAGTTTAACTCGAAGTTATCATGTTAACTCAAATAGGCGCAAGCTGGGTAAAAGTTCAATTGATGAGCACGCGGCTTAAGCCTACTTAATAATGTTTAATTGAATTTAATTATTGTTTATTATTGTTTCCAGTCAAAGCATTTGAGACTGAGATCCAATTTATTTACTTTGTGCTTGTTTATTGGGAGGTGGAAATTTCGCGAGAATTTAAGTGCTTGTTCATTAAATTGAGGTCAAAATCTGATAAGCAATAGTAAGGCGCAATTGACCTTGATCGAAAGTTGCGCTACCAGAATTCAGACCTTCCTAATCGAAAAGGCTATTTAGAACATAGCCATAGCCGTTTCATCATCATCATATCAGCAGTAGGACGTCCACTGCTGAACATAAGCCTCCCCCTTTTATTTCCAGAAACAATAATTTGGGGGGATTTGCCCATACTTGCCACGCTGGGCATGCGGGTTAGCGGGCACAGATAAAGCTATTGTTGTTAATAGGGAACGCTGCTGCCCATCCCCTAGCTTTTTTTCCCTTAGTTGCCTCATACGACATCCACGGATAGAAATGGAGGGGCCTATTTTTCAGCCGGGGCCACCACGCCATAGCCGTTAATCACATGGAAATGATTTATCATAACTGTTCGATGCCAGGTTCATGATTGACATTCTGAATAATTACGCGTGAAATTAGATAATTTTTCGATAAAGTCAGGACTTTTCCTCTTTTAAGTAGCTGGAGGGTTTTATATACAAATTCCAACTGGGAAAGTACCGCCGCGCGCCGCCATCTTGCAAAAAATTCTGTATCAATGAATGTATTCAGGGTGATATAGGTGATATTAAAGACTGAGCCAAATGAGACTTCAAGCATGTCTCAGTGTGATAGACGCAATGCAGTATCACGTCAGCCGCATCCTAGGTAGCCTTCCATCTGTAATTGGGTAGTAGTCACCGCTGACCATTAGGTGGGCTATCCTCCATGCCTATTAGCCAGTACTTTACAACATATTAGAAACCCTAAAGGTACTATTATATCAACGTAGATATAACGATGGTAGCTGGCAGTAATAAATTGTAGAGTAATAATAGAAACCGACGTAAATGCGTATTTATTGTTGAATAGCTTTTGAATTTGCAATTTATGCTCAGTACGACTGCTGCTGCTGCTGTTGTAGGCACCATTTTATATCGATAAAATTGTTATAGTCTGAGTTAAAATAACCTAAGCTGTGCCTATATGTACAAACCATAATAAAGCCAAGAATTAAAGCTCAGGTTCCGACGGAAAATGAATAATATAATATGTATTTATTTCTTCGCGCTTGACGCATTTATAAATTAGCATACCGGCATTTTGCACAAAAACGCGAAACTACGCATATGTAGAAAGACACATCTGCAGTTGCTCCTGCTCAAGTCATAAGATTGCTGCGCTCGTGTAGTCATGACAATATTGCGTAAAAAGCATGGAGCAACTTCAAACACCCGTGTTGAAGCTATTTATTCAAATTGAAACCAGACAGAGTAAGGTCCAATCCATGAGAAACCAAAGAAATGCCCAAGTGTAAACATTTGTGACATCAGAAGCCAGATGATGTTGCCACTTTCCAATGCCGAAGGTTATTTTGGTCCCTAGTTTGGCCCCTAAATGCAAATCACAGTTCAAATAATTTTCATGTTTATGCTAAAATTCCGACTGGTTGTAACTCTTAGGGCGTAATTGTTTATTTCTGTGCGTTTGGCAGCATTTTTAACGATAGCACAAATAAATAGTAAGGTAATAAAAAACGTTGAAAAATAAACCGGCACATGTACGCATTGCAAAACTTTGGCCGCGTGCTCTAGAAGTTGAAATAAACGTAGGTATAGGTACTTTAGACTATTCATATTTGATTTTTTCGACGCGTGACCCAAGAGCTGGCTCTTATTTGGCCCAACGGATTAGCATTGTCATTCAGCGTTGCAATTCCGCCAGCGTCTTGGGGACGCTTCCGATTGGTAGTGAGTATCTGGATCAATTGAGCTATCTATCGCTTGTAACGGTCTTTAGATAGCTCAACTGTTTCTTGTGTATTTTGTAAATATTTACTTGTATTCGTTTCAATTTTTGATTTTTCTTATTGAATCTTCTTGATTATTGATCTTTTTGATTATTGAACTTTATTAATGTTCTCTGCGGCACGGAGGATGACTGTATGATGCTTTCTACTATATTATCATTGACGATACCTAAAAGCGTTCCTGCTGTCGTACAAAATACATCTTTTTGACTGATCGAGCAAGCGAAACGAGCGAAGATCTCTCAAACAACTTAGACGAATCGGCATTAGATTTTTGTTAGAGCATACCTGACTTTCGAACTGTCAATCCGATCTGCATGAAATTCAGTAGAACAGCAGGTTGAAAAATCAAGATTTACTGAGAATATGAGTTAAATCGGCCGATAGGCTGTTAAATGTTAATCTAAAAGAGTCCCCCTTATTTAAAATAAGTTATCCAAATACATGAAGTGGGGTGTCATATGAAAGAATTATGCTCATACTTTCTAAAACCATCTTATTTTTATTCTAGACCATGAAATTAGTAACATTTCTTTATAGTTATAGTTACAAGTTTAAATGACAAGTTTAAATGACATTGTAGTTCAGGAAAGATTGGATTTTAGTTATCACTGCTTAAGATGCAATTTTCAAAGTTTACCTTAATTGTACAGCAACGATCATAGAAGCACGAACTTTTACCAAATATCGCGAGGTCTCAGTTCGGGGTGAACCACTAGTTAACAATAAATAACACACCTACCTATAAGCAGTGTTCCCCCTCTGGGAAACGGGCGTGGTTCTGTGTATGTATGTATCTGTAAACAATGGTGATGCTCGTCTATTTGCCAATCGCAAACCATAAAACCATTTGGATATTTCGACAAGTTTGGTAATACTCCCTAGGAATATTGGTAGGTACATTCCTCGGGTGGCAAGCTCAAATCAATATGATCGAGCTATCTCGGAAACAAACTTGGTACACATGTGAAGTTCATTAGTTCACTACAACTACCAGACGATCCCTTCTATATCAAGTTTAAACTTCAGCGTTAGACATCGCTAGATTTGCTTTGAGTAAGTCCTCGACTATTGAAGAAGTTTATTGTTGGTCGTCCTTTGTACATAGCTACCTCTACCTATTTTGACGAGGGCTCGTCGATCCTTTGAACAAATTGATTCATTCTGCCAGCGGTTATAATATAAAGGATATTTCAGGGTCAGAACGCGAAGTTATATTGTTATGTAGCGGCGTAGTGGCCGAGTGCCCGTCTGAGACACAAGGGTTGATGGTTCGATTCCTGCTGCGGGACAAATGTTTGCATGATCTGTCAAATATTTTTTTCATGGCACTCGTAGTTTCTGATACCCACGACACCATGTTGGGTGCTGTATAATTATTTATGTACTAGCTTAAGTGAATAAAAATGTACCTATGTAACTCTCTTCTTATCTACCTATATAAATGAAAACACTTCGCAATTCGTAGCTTTGTTTTTTAAAGAAGGCGAAACAACAAACCAATAAGTAAAAAAAATATTATACTTTTTGAATATGCAGGAAATCCTACGAAATAAAATTTGATATTATGCATACTTACTTATAGCTATTATGTAGTAGGTATCGTTTTTGTTTTCATGTAAGGTTTTGTCGAGTAATTTACCTTACTTTGTCATTTTATTTTGAGAGTGAACTGGTGTTTAATAAAGAACAAAGAAGATATTTAAAAAATTTCATGCTCAGTTTAAATTGCTAGCAACAAAAATATATCGAATTTTACGCTCGCAAAATCGCGACTCACGAGCCGCATAATGAAGTAACTAAAGATAGCTATTATTATTTAAGCTGGATGAGCAAAGCAGAGGCTAGGGGTGCGAAAGAGGTCACCACAGTCGGACGACCATAATTTTTCATCTCATTAACTTCGAGGCTTCACGTGTCCTGAATGAGCATGGGGCTCATTAGCCGTACTCGATTTACTCATCGACCTGTTTTTGCATGTACTTGAGGATATTATTATTTTAAACAGAACTCGATCTCTGGTCTAGGTTTAGAAGCGAAAATGAAAAACACAATAGTGAGTTTTTAGAAAATTCTCGTTACACAATATTCTTGCACAATCGAATGAACAAATGACAACAGGATTATGAAATTAACTCAAATAATGAAAACAAAAGAGCAAAGAAGAAAAATTTCGGAACAAAAGTTATTCTAACTACCTTAGTTGGGAAGTTACCCAATCTTCTTTTTTAATTTTTGACGACTTCGGTGGCGCTTAGGGCCCGTCTGAGACGCAAGCGGTGCGGGTCCGATTCTCGCAGCGGGACAAATGTTTGAAAGATCTGCAAATATTTGTTCCGGATCTGAGTCTGGGTGTTGTGGTACCACGGTGCACGTAGTTTCTGATACCCAAGGACACAGGAAATCGTAGTGTGGGGTTATAAAATATTATAAAAAACAACTAACGCCATACATTATTACTATAAATTCATAAGGAATTTAAGAACTAATAACGAACCGACTGTGAAACACTATTTTTCCACCATCATAGAAATGTAATTCAGATTTGCATACGACGAAGTCGTAGTCGCTACCTGTCTACATCATAAACGCAGAGGAAACAGCTACTAAAGTTTTTCCCAACTTTTGTTGGCAACCAACAACACAAAATGACAAATCGCAAAACACAAACCATTGGATGCGGAAATAAAACATAGAAGTCCAACTCCGCAATGCCCGCACTTATCTAAACATCGCGCAGACCGAAATGTTAACAGTTTCAATTTCTGAAGCCAAGCACTGGTTTGCACATAAAATCTATCTATATATATAAAGGAGTAATCCACTCACTCACTGACAGACTCATCACGAAAGCTCGGAAACTACTGGGCCGAGGAGTCTGAAATTTGACAAAGACATTCTTTAAAAGATGTTACCATGCAATAAGCTCGGATTTTGCAAAATTCAACTCCTAAAGGGGTGAATGGGGGTTGAACGGTTGTATGAAAGTCCTATGTTTTTGAAGTTAGAGACATCAAAATCGGTTATCAGGTAAATAGTTCAAAATAATAAAATACCTATATAAGTTTTTTTGAAAACCTACCCTCAAGCTGTGTAAATAAGGGATGAAAGTTTGTATGGGAAGTCCTATGTTTTTGAAGTTAGAGACTTCAAATTAGGTTATCAGGTAGATAGTTTAAAATAATAAATAACTTATATAAGTTTTTTTGGAAAACCTACCCTCAGGGTGTGTAAATAGGGGATGAAAGTTTGTATGGGAATTCTTTATCTGTTATGCCTATACAATTTAAATTTGGCACGCAGGTTCCTTAAAGAGAGTTAACATTTGTAAAGAAATAATCTTATAAAAAAATTACACCGGAAGGGGATGAAATGGGGGTTAAAAGGTTCTTTGAAAGTCCTATGTTTTTCAAGTTAGAGACATAAAAATCGGTATTCAGGTTGAGAGCTATAAGTAATAAGATATCCGTATATGAGTTTTATGAAAAGCAGGCCTTGAGGGTTAATAATCATCATCATCAACCTGTAGGAATCCACTGCTGCTTAATCGGCTCGATAACTTTACTGTTAGAAAGGGCTGTCCCTTTAAAGGACAGGCTCGCCCTGTGGCGAGCCTGTCCTTTTCTAACAGAAAACAAAAGAAAGAAGCGGTCATACTTTTATCGAGCCTAAAAAGTTGGTGAGTGATTGAGTGGTTATGAATAAGGGGTTATTCTTTAGAGCTTTAGGTTGAAAATATTACTAACATTGAAATGGACCACCGACCGTCTCGGCAAAGAAATTTACTGTGTAGACTTTCGGTTGATCAATACTTGACGAGAAAATTCTTCAAGTTTTCCGCATTCACATGCAAGGATACGAAGTCATAGACGAGTTTTGACATTGGTACACGCAATTTTTTTCTAATTTTCGATGCTAGCTAGCATTTCAAAGATGCAAAACCAATGCTAGCATGCTGTAATTTTGTGGATAATAGTAACCTCTGCAGGGGGTCGCTAAGCCAAAGTACATTACCGATCACGTTCATTTGTTCAACTGCAGGAGCGGTGCCAAATTTCTCCTAGAAACGAATTAGTCTCGTAATTTCTGGTTTTACCTGCACTATTGCAATAAAGACAATTTCACGAGTTCCTTTTGTTCTGCTACTTTTTAGAATAATTCAATAGGTTGAACTTTGTCTTCAATTATTTCACTGTTCTGTAATATAGTAGTTAGCGTTTATTTCAAATCTCAAGATGACACAATCCCTTGAATTGATTCTTCAGAGATACATGCTTGATCTGCTCGTAAAGTCAATATTGTAGAGACTGTGCATACTTGCGAGACCAGGTTTTTAAGCCAGATATGCACTTTCAAGTACTACTATCTCCTATCCAAAGTTCTTTCATATGAAACCCCTCTTCATAGATTTGTATTACATTATATTTATAGGTACTCTCTTTTGGATATATCTATCCTTATATCTTAGCAACCAATTAGCCGAACCTATATTTTACCAGCCAATCTTGATAGTTGACCTACCTACTAACTTCCATGCAGATCGGATTGACGGTTTGATAGTTATGCTCTAACAAAATATACGCCGATACTCAAGTTGTTTGAGCAATCTTCACTCGCTCGTGCAATAAATGATATTTCAAAACTAAAGCATCCGCAGTCTACAGAACATAATTGTTCCCTACTTCTCCATTTTACATTTCCAACCGAATTATTCCCTTCCAAAATTTTACATAAAGTTACTCGCTTCAAGTAGCGAAATTCCATGTTAAATGAGGCGCAATAAAATTGGCTGTTCATTACGACGTGTTGTTTCTCACACGTCAGGATATTGGCTATAGACGGTAAAGAAGGGGCCATAGAATGGAGGTAGAAGAATTATTCATGTGAAAATGGGTTCTTTGGGAGCGGTAGAGATGCGAATTTTCGTATTTTTAAAGAGAGCGGTGGATTTTGATGAACGCGTTATGGAGAATAAAACGTTACGTAATGAATATCTCAGGTAGCGCTACGTGGAGATAGGCTTATTTATTTTTATTACATACCAGTTGGGGAAAAATATTTGAAATAGGTTTTAGGTATTTTAAATGCATTGTTAGATTAATGTGGGTGTCTATTTGATGTATGACGGCCTCGATGGCGTAGCGGGCGAGTGCCTGTCTGAGACGCAAAGGAATGGATTCGATTCCCACTGCGGGACATATTTTTGCATGTTCCGAAAATGTTTGTTCCACCACCATCTCCTTAAGATTGTCTTCAGCAAGAAGAAACAGTGGAGCACGTTGTACTACATTGCACTGCCACAAATGAAGCTAGGCTCAAAACAGGAATGCAGGAGGTGATCGGATCCTGCTCCTCTTCATCCACAGCATCAACGAGGATTCTCGAACAATGTTGCCACCAACCCAGGGTCCTTCTCCGTTACTTTAAGGAGTTGGGCTGGCTGGGGTGAGGTCAGCAGGGGGACAATGCACAATACACCCCAACGCGGGACGTCAGTGCAGATCTTATTCCCCCATTTAGAATTAGAATTAGAATGTTTGTTCCGGGTCTACCCAGACCCATGTTAAAAATAGTTTCTGATACATAAGAAACAGCTGCAATCAGGACTATGTATGTGACTGTTATATAAATATGATACAATAAGATTAGCTAATCTAGACTATATAGCAAGCGATACAATAAAAAAAGAAATAAATAACACAATCGGATATTAAACAAGGAAGTTCTTATTGATAAGCCTAAAACATCTTGAGTTTAGAAAGAAATATGCTCTTTTATATAGTTACAGTGAGTTCATACCAGGGCGACTTATGCGATGTTTTTTCTGAAAAAGTATTTTTTATACAAAAACTAAATTTTTCTTTTTACAAAAACAAAAACTAACTTTTTTATGTGTCTCTGAAAAAAACTCACTCTGAATAGTGACAGTTTATGTAGGTATGTAGGTACAAACCTAAAGCTTTTATTGTGATGCGAGGAAGGATCAAACTCGTAAGTAGGTACGGCAAGCTACATTGTTGTTTGATGAGCTTTTTCTTAAAGACAACATATTCTCTAGGATTTGTGTGTACAGCACCATTTTAACTGTAGGATTTTAACCGTCCACTGCTGAACATAAGCCACTCCATAGATTTCCAATTCAACCGATCATGTGCGGCCAGCAACCACCGGCTTCCAGCAACCTTTTTAAGTCTACCATTTAGTCAAAGGTAGGTCTAAGCTGCGCTTTACGTGCGCTACGTGGTGCTCTATAAGATTTCTGCCCCAACGGCAGTCGTTTTTGTGCGCTATGTGCCCTGCACACTGCCTCTTCAACCTGACGTGGTCTAAACCCAAAATAAGCAACATTCACAAGTTACACCAACCCGGATCGGCGGTACCAGGGGGGTGGATGATGACGTCACGTCAAGTTGAAATCCAAAAGCGTTCCTGAACGGCCCTTACGACGGCTGCACAATCCCAAATATGAGAAGTCAGTGGACATCCTATGCCTGAAATGTTGATTATGGGTATGACAGGGATCTCTAAGAACGTGTCTAGGTCTAAGGAGAGATTGACTTCGGAGACACGATAAGATGTCTCGGCTATAAAAGCTTTCAAGACACGACGGGCAGCTAATCACACGGACTTAGGTACCTCTTAAGGGGAGAAGCCGTGAAAGCTACTCTGCAATTTTATAAATAACAATAAGAAAGTAAAACATTTGTCGTCATAAAGTTTACTCATTTCGGTACAATGCCAGCTATAATAAAGGCTTCAATAAACTCAATAGCTGAAGTTACTGCCAATGCGAGTACTTTGTAAACGATCGCTGGTTCAGATTCTTGTACACAAACCATTTTCCAAAATCGTTGTTTACTCTACGTCTGATAGAAAGAGGTTGAAGCGTGTAATTTATAAAACTTGCGCTGCTTATTATTTTCAAGGATCAGAATATCATTAAGTCTGCGAGAAGGTCTGAAAAGCAGCAAAGCCTATTTTACAAAAAGAATGCCATACATCGCAGTCTAAAGTTTTCACTATCCTTACTATAATAAAATATATTACGTGTAGTATTATATAGTCTTTGATTCCAGTCAATACCTAATTATAACTTTCATTTATAGGATAAAACATCAGAATAATTTCGGAGCTACCTGTGACACACCATTGGTGTCAGATATCAGCGTATCACAAAGCAACCACAGCCGCAATCTACCCACAGTGTGCTCAAGCCTTTAATCATAACCATAATGCGCCAGCCTTTTTCAGATAGCGCTATCGTAAAACAAAAACCAGAAACACTTCCAATAATAGATTTTGCTTGCAACATAACTTCCGTATTGGATGAAATTACCCGGTTTTGCATCACTGGGGCTCGGAATGGCTCTGGAATGGCTTGGGTTTGATTGGGTGCGGGATAAATATTGGAGTAGTGCAGGCTATGTGTCATTGATTTGCCATTGAATATAGCCCGTGATTGATTGGACAGCCGCATCAAAGGATTTCGAAATCGTTTCTTACAAATGTAATAAGATAATAACAAGATTTTTGTTCAAAAAATACAAGATTCAGCTAGAGGTTAGTGAGGTTAAGCATGAGCTGATCAAAATTAGGTACAAACAACAACAAAACTAGGTACATCTTTATGATCAGATAAAATAAATATGAAAATCAGCTTTCAGGATTCCGACATCCGTTCATGGTCCGTAGTCAAAGCCGTTTTAATTACTTAGAGACTATTGGTACTATCATGCTAAAATTTTGGTATAAATTTAATCTACATCCAATATGTAGTTAGTTCCTGTTTAAAATTAATTTCGCTTTACCTGTTGGATAGGCATCACAGCAGAGCTTCCTAGTAGTGAAAAAGAGATCTAAAAATAACCAAGCAGACTTTATTAATAAATAAGCCAGCTGGTTCTTGTCAGACTTCAACGAACGTAGCCTGACTAATAGGCGTAGACACACCTCGTTTAAATTGTATTTTTTAAGATTTTACGAGCAAAGTAAGTTTATCATAAACCCATTATTACAAAACTTTGCAGCAATCGTAAATAAAAACTCTCTGTACATAAAAGGCAGTGAGTGAAAAGAGTAATTTTCTCCTCCATAAAAACAGTTACGCAGTTATTTATGGTGATACCGCAATCTATACAAGGGATTTGGCCCCGGGCAGAGTATTAACGATTATCCTGGATTTTCCTACAAAGAAATATTACTTTGACAAGTCAATTCTGTATAGGTATTTCTTTTCATCCTGTACTTGCAATTATAGCGAGGATTAAAAGGAGTTTGAGGACACAGTTTATTTCCTACGCGACACGTTTAAGGCGGAAAGGAGTGCTACGCCGCTACCGTGCATATTACGTTGAACTTGTTTTGCCATTCGTATGAATTTTCAAAAACAAAATTTATTACGCCATGTACGAGTATGTCTGTTCTCTGAGGTGATTTCGTTTCTTTCTCTTTTTTGGAACCCTAAACCAATTGAAACACTAATCTTCAGGAATTCTTTTGCGTTAAGTGACCAACATAGTGAGTAGTGTGAGTAAGTTTCGATTGTACTGTTGTACGAGCTAATGCATGCGATGACTTTTAAACGCGACGTGTCGCGTTTGACACGTCGCGTTTGTAAAACGCGCAGCAAATGCGATGCCGTAGCGTTATCGATACGCGTGCTAAAAACAAGTGACAACACGAGTTTGAAAGTAATCGTAGCCTCTTTATCAGTAGCAACATCCGAAAAAAAACTTCAATATCACAAAATATCGAGCTGAATGAACGAATTTCAAACAGAAAATTATGTTAAGCAAGAGACTGCCTTTCCAGGAAAAGTTTTGACATTTTAATTTAAGATACAGTAAGATTGACCGGACAACTGAACCGGACCACGGACAATGAGTCGTAATAACACACTGTTTTACAAAGACAACAAAGAAACGTGGAGCTTTTTCTTAGTTTCTGAAAACTTAAATGCATATACGGTACACATGTAAACTGCAAACTGAAAAAAACTACAAAAACTACAAACGGTCAATCTTTTCTCACTCAAATTGGTTCGGTCGTCGTTTTTGATTCATTTACAACTCCGACCATAGTGATACTCAAAGCTTACTGAAAAACGAATTTAAACCACCACACGTTGAAAGGTTGGTACAAACAAATGCATATTCTAATTGCCAGTTGGGGGCGAATGCAAAAATCCCAGTACAGCTAAATGTTAACAATCTGTATGCAAAACACGCGGCGTGCCGCACGCGCACGATAATGTCAGGCGTTTTAACGCCACTGCTTGTTTTTAGGGTTGGTGTAGGTTAAAGCGCTCGTTAGCAAGCCATTTTGTATATACCCTGACTTATTTATTCCCGTATCTTCAGTGAAGTGGAATTTTTCATTCATTCGCCTCACACTGAATTTCGGTCGCAATAACGAAATTGATTCTTTTCTTTGTTTATTATTCTAAGATATTTTATATTTCGATTGGCCAAACAAATCGCTATCTTTCAGCAATTGCAACCTCGCACAATTTAACCAGTCAACGGGCTTGTTTTTGATGCGATATGAGATCGTTATAGTTTGTCTAAATAATCAAAATGTTATCTCACGAGTATGTATAAGCTTGCCTTTACCATGTTCTAGGCGAGTTTACTTTAGTCCTCTAACAAAAAATCGGTGTTCAGTAATGTGCTCCCAGTAAGTGTAATGACAGCGCTGAGTATAACTACCTATGCAGGTACACAAACAATCTCAATGTCGTTCTGGCCACGAGTGATAGGCATAAATTCATCGAGCTATGTGATAAATTTGAAGACTTGAAAATACATAATCGTTTCCTCAACTTAGAAGCCAAAACACTGAAAAACAAGCTTACAAAAATCCATAAGACAACGAAATCCAAGCCGGAACTTTTTTGCGCTCCCTTTGAAAAAGCCTTTTCTCATTATAATGTTCAATGCTGCAGTGACTGTCAGCCCTTACACGAAAATGCTTGCCAACAATTCCAATGTTCTTCTGTTATACCGTCTTTATTTCGGCTGCTGGGTTTGTGAGCACCTTTTATTGCTTTGAGCTTCTTTGTTTTGTGTTTAGCTTGGTGTTTGGACAAAGTATGAATTACTAATCTACTTAATAAGATATTTTTTACAAAAAATAAAACGGCTTCAAATTCCTGAATATTTAAAAGATATCAAACTCTTTTTTTTTGTTATATAACTCTTTGCGTTTTGCTTACCTACTGAGGATGACACTGGCCACCTACACTTTCGAATAAAAAACAAAAGTAAGTATGAAATCCATTCATCATCATTAATAACTCTTACGGTACTGACTGACTGACTGACAATCAAACGTTGTGGTTTTTTTCTCTTTGAAAATCAACGCAGAGCCTAACCAAAATCCTAAGAGTATGAAATTTGCAGGGAAGCTTCCTGTTGTAACGCATGGGTGCACAGAAAGGAATTCCCGGCACACAACCCCTATGGTTAAAGTTTATGTAAAAATAGCAGCAACCGAACGAAGTCGCGGCAATAACCATACCATCCCACCGTCGACAAAAAAAATTCGGCAAGTCGTGATTTCAAGAGATGATGACGTTTTTTTAAGTTTTACGGGACAAGTAGCAATCCTTCGGGAATTAAATTAATATGGGACCACCCCGGGATCATACTCTATACACCAGCGAAAGAATTATCAAAATTGGTTTAGTCACTAGTCCGACTTGAGAACCTCCTCCTTTTTGAAGTCGATTAAAAATAAGATCGCCGTAGAGATAAAGTTTTGGGTAATTTCAAAAAACAGACACATTTCAAGATTAATTAATGTTTATGGTGAACACTGGAACCCTAGTAGGTATATTATTTTGATGCACATCTTCTCGTATATAACCGAATTAGCGTTGGAGTGAAACATGCTTAGCGATTGCTTCGGCGTAGGTACTGTGTTTCCATCGTAGGCTTCCATTCAGCTGTTGTTAATTTTCTGCATCAACCACGTTCTCGGTCACCTAGAAAATAAAATTAAAATAAGCGCTTGCGTCGTGTTGTATTAGGACGGGGCCTTAGAGGTTGATTAGAAATATGCATACATCAGTCAGTTCTATCAGTCATGAATGATATCTAAATACATATGTAAGTATTTTCTTCTTCAGTCAATCAGTCACCACATCAAACGGTAATTGTGCCGACTAGCGTCCGTCGTGGCACTCTTTGGGGGAAGCCTTTTGCCAGCAGTGGACTCAAGCTGATGATGATCATGATGATGCCTATTATTAAAACTCAGCTCGTTTTTTTGTAAGGATAGATTACTAAAGTGTATACCTAGTGGCAATCTTGATAAATCATTTATCTATTCTAGTTATCAGTAATTAAAGTTCGTTTGAGACAAAATTTATTTTATCTTTTACCAATTTATTTCTCCCCTGTGAGCAGATGCTCAGAAAATAAAGAGGTCAAGCGCGTGTCTTTTTTTTTACAACTGAGGTGGCAAACAAGCATACGGCCCACCCGGTTGGTAAGCGGTTACCGTAACCTATGAGCACTTGCAATACCAGAGGCACCACGCACGCGTTGCGAACCCCAAACCCCCTCCCCCCTAAAGAGCTCTGGCAACCTTACTTACGGCAGGAATACAACACTATTTAAACAAATAATTTTATTTGGCTGCGATCTTCTGTAAGGCGGAGGCATCTCCCAGGGGTGTTGCTCCAATTTAGAACGAGAAAATCTCGCTGTGCCCTACCTCCTCCAAACTGACCACGCACAGTAAAGGTTTCCGAAGTCAGTTTGGCTTAATCAGGTATATCTCTCACGACACGACATCTAGATTTGACTGCGAGGAATAATTTTTAAGATAATGAATTTAGCAATTAAATAAATACCCCACTTCACATTTAGATGAGGAAACCCGATCACCGATAAAAAAACTAGATCGGACAGATGGACATGGTGAAACTATATTAAGGGTTCCTAGGTGGACTTCGGAATCTTAAAAATGGTTTAGGGCAATCGAGACCACTACTACTTATATCATCTTTGCAGTGTATGTTTAAAACTTACTGAGGGATGATTGTCGTTATATTTCTTCGCTGCAAGTTTCCACTGATCAGCTACAACAACAAAATAAAAATTTAAGACAAATAAATTGACCTACTTAAATTCTTAGATTCATAAAGAGGTTCTTTTATTCTCAACCTCTAATAGATCCGTTATACACTCATGCAGACGTCAATCAGTTCCATCGGTAATTAATGACGGTTGAAATAAATAAATAAATAAGACCCAAAAGTCACATACATAGTCCTGAACCCAGACTAGGATTACCGGTGTGTGATTGTATCAGAAATTATGAGTGCCATATTACCACAACACCCAGACCCGGAACAAATATATCGCTGCACTTTCTGGTCTCTGCGTCTCCACTCTAGAATCTTTCTGCCCCAAAGGCCACTCTGCACTGCTCCCAGCAAAGCTTGCTGGGAGCCATTGAGTGCAATATCAGTCGCTCTGGAAATCTATGAAGGAGGATTATCTTCAGCAGTGTACCTACTTCCTAAGGCCTTAATAGTACAATGATAGGTTAATGGTACCTACATCCTAATCCAGAATAGTTTCCCTTAGACGTTGATTTACTAGTTACTCACCAGTATGCTGGGCCAGATCCGCCACTTCATTGAGCCTTTGCCCCAAAGGTTTGGTAGTGTCCAGTATAGCTGAAATAAAAAATTAAATATCATTCTGTTGGCCTATCGATATATATATATATAGCCCCCTGATATCGTGGTAAGAATCACGCCGTGCCTCAAAAGATTTGCCCAATCCCATATCTAATCAAAAGATAGGCCGCCAGAAGCGCCGTGTTGACCAAGTGGATCGACTCACAATCTGAAAGTCGTAAGTTCAAATCCCGGTCGTACCCCGTCGTATATGTTATTCCAAAAATTTATGTGCGCATTGACACGTGCTCGTAACGGTAAAGGAAAACATCGTGAGGAAACCCGCGGCTTAGTCTTCTCCACACGTATTGACTCTGTCTTTCCTATGAGTGAGGCCAACTAGGCTGAGAGGATGGTATAGGTACTGGGCAAGTCTACATATAAAACATATTGCAGCCAGTTGTGGCTGCGATATGTATCCTGTAAGTGAGAAAGAAGAAAAATATCTTGAGGCATCCTCTTTCGATCGAAAGTTATTTTTTTTATTACGACGTAGGTGGATGGAAAAGGCTCAATACCGTTCGTCGTGAAACTTATGGGGGAGGCATATGTGCAGCAGTGGACTTCTACAGGCTGATGATAATGATGATGATTACCTAGTAAAGTTCTGCTGTATGTAATACGTACCAGTGATAGTCTTTGCCGAACCTTCACCTAATTTACGTCTTACGTCTGCATCTAAAAAAAAAATAAGGACTTAATAATATTATACTAGTAGGGAAATGGGAATTTCTGGAATAACCAAGAAATGACAACTGATGAAAATCGTACAAATTTCTCGTTTTGCTCGAAAACATTCCTATACCGCCAAGACTATCGCAAATGCCTACACAACGGGTGGTGCATTCACGTCGCGGAATTACTTTTGCATTTATAACTGAGAATGTGAATTATTGTGATTCTATTCTATTAAATATATAAATGTGTGAGAACCTTGATCTCCTTGTTATTTCAAGCAATAATAGGTAAACATAAATAAAGCTGTTAGTTCCTAAAAAAAATAGACTAGAACTACATCTCATTGATTTTTTTACGCAAGAAAGTACGGTCCTTGCTTCGTATGCAGCGTATACACGAAATATACAAGGTGATTCATAAAATGTATACCATCCCGAAAGGGGGTTTCTATCAACAAAAAGAAAGAACTTTAGTGAAAAAAAAACACCAATATTAGCAAAAAATATATAATAGACATCAAGAACTTTCTGGATAGCGTACATATTATTACGAATAACCTTGTATAAACGCATATAAAAGCACTGCATTTCAGTGAGTTTAACGTATCCGACCTTGTAGCGCATACACGCAACGTACAAACGTTGTGTATGCGCTGCAAGGAACAGTATGGAACACGTACCTTTAGCCATTAAAAAGACGTCACTTATTAGGAATCGAGTTGATTAAAGTCTAGCTTACCAATTTCACTCATTAATGTAACTAAGGTGTGTGCAGCAGTTGCCGGGTCAGCCTTAATAGCAGCATCTTAAAAACAAATTAAAACATAAATGAGTACACAGTTTTTCTATTGAGTTGTTAAATGAAATACAGCACATTGCTCTAAATACACAAAAAGTAAGAAAAAACAAGATTTGAAGATGTTTATTTGCAGAAATAAGTTAAGTAATAATAACAAATACTTTTCATGTTCAGATCTTAACTTATTTGATAAAAACAGTATTGGCCAGTGCTTCCTTCATCTTTTAAAGGTTCCATTAGGCAAAGGTATAACAGGATCCTTATGATGAGATTTCGATGTCTGTCTGCACGGACTTTCAGCTCCTCAAAGCTAAACTTGTAATTTAGTTGAAAGTAAAACTATTAAATGATTTAATTTTAATAAAAAGATATTAAAGTTTTGGGTTCATAGTAAAGCAATGACCTGGTTGCTAGTTGGAAAGGGGTATCATATGAAAGCTGTTCGCCCTTTTAAGGGTTCCGTTTTTCCAAATGAGGGACGGAACCCTAAAAGGGCGATGGAATCGATTAAATTATAATTTACGCTAAAACGAACATTATTACCTCATTTTCGGCTGAATTCAACACATTGTTTCCGTAATAATCACTACATTTATTAAATAACTAATTTTTTTTTTGTATTATAACTATTACTTTTTTTTTTTTATACAACTGAGGTGGCAAACAAGCATACGGCCCACCTACGGTAACACCTACGGTCACCGCTTACCAAAGTGGTTACCGTAGCCTATGACCGCTTGCAATACCAGAGGTATCACGCACGCGTTGCCGACACCTCCCCCCTCCCCCCTAAAGAGCTCTGGCAACCTCACTCACCGCAGGAACACAACACTATTTGAAACAAATAATGTTATTTAGCTGCGATCTTCCGTAAGGCGGAGGTACCTCTCCAGGCGGGCTGCTCCAATTTAGAACGAGAAAATCTCGCTGTGCCCTACCAATAATTCTCCTAATTTATAACAGTTGAAACAAATATGTATAAGAACTTACCAACTCCTTTGAATTCTTCTTTGAGTTTATCCACAGTTTGTGTAAATTCTGTTGAGGTAATCAAACAACTTAGATTACAAATATTCAGTTAATTTTATACATGCCAAATTTCATTCTAATTCTATCAGTGCTTTCGGCACTATCTAGTCAAAAGTATCTCATTCGTAATAAGTACCTAGAACTTGTAAAATGGACGTACAGTCTTAAGTGCTGATCGTAGAGACTTAAGATTAAGTGAGTGTATTTGCATAGGGGTGAACTGGTAACGTAATTTTGAATTTTTTCATCACAAGGGTTTCAAAAATTATCTTTATTTCGGAAACAATTCGTAGTATGAATGCTTATGAAAATCACGTAGGTTTCTCCTGATTATGATTTCTGGTGAAACATACCTGGATTTAGCAATAAATGTTGGTTAGTCACAGACTTCGCACTCACTGCGACTATTGTTAAAGCAAGAACAACAAGGATATTCATTATGAGTTATTATATTTCAACAAACACGTCGTAACGATTACCGCTGTAGAATACAGGGTTAATTAGGCAAATGGTTCATTTTATACTTGTTATTCTTTACGCAGATAACAGGAAAAACGTTTAGAGGGCCGAGTACAAATGTTATATTAAACTGTGTATCGAGCTCAACAGTGAACTGAATAATGCTGCTGTCCGTTACCTAAAAAGCGGCTAAGTGACATTTGGTCAATTTTGTCTTTTAAATGCCATGATAGACAGTTCAAAATACTCTATCGATCTGTCTAAGACACGTGTTCGTATCGTTTATAGTTTCTGATTTAGCAATGGAAAGAAAGCGGTTAAAAAATGCACAATATTAAATTTGCAACGCTTAATCACGGCTATCTGCAAATACTTAGCTAAAAAGCATTTAAAGTCATTTAACTATTTTGAGCTAAAGGAATGCCCTGAGGTGCACAGCTAAAACGCGGTTACTCGATTTTGGTAAGCTACAACGAGGTTAAAGTATCATAACTCCTTTTAAGTCTAGTTTTGTTTCCCTATTTTTTATTGCAGTTCTAAGCTACAAAGCGGTTATGTGCAAATTACTACGCTTTAAAGAAGTTAAAGTCTCCTAACCACTTTATAGCTTTGTGTTTTGATTTGATTTTGGTACAATCACAACACTAAATGGCGGTTATGTCGCACTCCTTCGCTAAAAAGCCGTCATCCCGCCCCCGCGCCCACGTTCCGCCAGGCTTTTACTTTTATTTTATGCGTTACAAGGAGCCGTCGCGAGCGCACGTCACCGTGTGGGACGGCTCCTTGTAACGCATAAAATCCGCCAAAACTCGACGCCTGCCTGACACAAACATGAATCGGTAAGCTATTGTTATCATATTGATCATGGTACCTATCTAGACTAATATTATAAAGAGGAAAGATTTGTATTTTTGTTTGTAACGAATAAACTCAAAAACTACTGGACCGATTTCGAAAGTTTGTGTATATGGTTGTATTGATGTATGTTTGTTACTCTTTCATGCAAAAACGGCTGAAGGGATTTGGATGAAATTTGGCAGACATATAGTTTATAACCTGAATTTACATAGGCTACTTTTTATCCGGGTACCACGTAGGCTGAGCCGCGGGCAGCAGCTAGTATGAACATAATTATAAGTTATAAGTTTAACGTGTCTATCTGTGTATCTGTATGTGGTATCGTAGCTCCCAAACGGATGAACCGATTATCGTTTAGTTTTTTTTTTTTGTGTCATAGATAATTTTATCCCTAGTGTTCTTAGCTATGTTTCATGAAAATTTGTTCAGCTGCTTGAAGATCATCACCTCATTAAAAGTTGATGAGGGGATCTGACTACCTTCCATATATCCTATCGATTTGAAATTTGATACCGTGTTACTACAATGATATTGAAAGTATATGGTAAGGTTACCATGACCTGATCAGCCGTTTGAAGATATCGTCGGGGTTTTTTAATTTTACTTGTTTCCTATTTGTTATAGACTCCCACGGCGTAAAGAATCAAGAGCTAATGTGATACTGAGTATGTTATCTGGTAATAACACCGATCCTCCGTTACTGGAACCAACAGAAAATACCGGGCAACAGAAAAAAGTTACAGACGTTAAAACAATATTCACAAGACCATATTCAATGGTAGGGCCAGTGTTTAAAACATTTTGTGAATCGCAAATAACATATGATTCTTATCATTCACGTAACTTACAGGAAATTATATATATTTTGCGTAAAGCTTTCCCTAAAAAACCTAAAGAAATTATCTTGAAACCTGTAAACCGCACTGATGTTTTGAAGAAATCCATTCCTGGAAAGCAAACCAAAGAAGTTTTCTTGAAACCTGTTGAAAAATCCTCTGCCGTTTGTCAGGACATGCAGCCACAAAATTCTTTTTATTGTAGCTCTAGAAGAGCACTAATTAAGTACATAACCTGCTATGTGCCTTGATTTAAAAGTACCTTCCTACCCAATTTAAATATAAGTAAGTCAAATTTAGTATAAGTTTTGTATGACTGTTTTTTTCCGAAGCATTTAAGTAGGATAAATGGGCGTTGCACTGTGTACGATAAGTAGGTACCATGTGTCAGAGAATAGTCTGTAAGTACATAATTGATCTCAAAAAAATTGATTTTAAAATAAACCATTGAAGTTCGCAATTTAATTTCTATTATTTTAGCATTTAACGTAGTTTTATTGTAGAAACCCTGAATTATCAATAAATGAATACTAAACTATAAAGCGGTTATTAAAACAGGTTTTGCATATAGCCGCCTTCTAGTCATGTGTATCGAGATATAAATATGAAAATATAAAATTTACGTGCTAATGCTAAGCCGTAAAATACAGAAACCCTGTTTTAGCTTTGCAGGAGCCACAAGTCAAAATAAACTCTCCTACGCTATAAAGCAGTTATGTGCAAATCCTTAACTAAAACGCCGTTAAGGTATACATAGCCGCTTTATAGTGGTTTCATTAAATCATTGCTAAAACTAAATGCAAAAAATCATTTTGTGAATATTTTATTATAAGGAAGTTGAGTTTAAAGCAAAACCATTCGATAGTACTCACGTCATTCTATCTTTCAGTGTCAAAAAATCTGTCATACGAATAATAGTAATCAAATGGCAGCAATTTCAAAATTCTCGCCGCGTTTTTTGCGTTTTTCTCGAAACTTGCTTTTGCGACTTAGCCGCTTTATAGATAACGGACGGCAGTATGGTACTAGGTACCTACAGAGTACAGTTCCTATCGCTCTTAAGTCTTGACTCTCGGCATAGGTCAAGCAGAATGATGACCTCGAACAGACACAGATTCAACATAAAAATCGTTACTTTCAGAAACATGGACTTTGAAACATCTGATGAAATAACCAGATGTTTCAAATGAAATTTACCAATTTACATTGTTATTCTCGATATTGACGTATAATTTTTGGGAGTAATCACACCTTCCATCTTTATGAAAAGTAAAAGGTTATCTTATCACAAGTATGTTATTCTCATTATAATAACGTGGATAATAAGTTGTTTATTAAATATTATTTATCGAGTAAGCAAAGCGAGCGACCAATTAAAAAACAGTCAAATTGGAAACCTTCTCCATTTTTATTCTAGGCCATATGGTATTTCAGTTAAAAAGAAAGAGAAGTAAATATACGATCAAATACAGCAAGAGCTCCCATTTCTTAAACTTTTAATGATTGAGTAGTTCAGGTAATATTGGATATTAGTCTAAAGATGCGATTTTCAATGTTTATCGTAATTGTGTCTCAACAATCATCGAAGCACCAACTTTACCCAGACATTGAGAGATCTCAAGTCGGAGTGAACCAGTATTTTACTATGTGTAACTAACATAATTATCTAAATTCACAGCACCGGTCTATAAATAAATTTTATATTATTTTGTTTATAAATAAATACCGAACATTCACATACCAACATATTCTTGACAATGCTACTTGTACCATCATCATCATCATCATAATTTCAGCCGTACGACGTCCACTGCTGAACATGGCCTCCCCCACAGGCGAATTCCTATCATGTGGGGGGAATTGCCCATACTCACCACGCTGGGCATGCGGTTTGACGAGCGCAACTATCGTTGTTAAAATGAGGGACGCTGCTGCCCATCCCCTAGCTTTTTTCTCTTAGTCGCCTCTTACGACATCCGCGGATAGGTAGATATGGAGGGGCCTATTCTTTAGCCGGGGCCACCACGGCCTTTCACTTGTATGTCACCATGTTAAGTACAAATACCTACTACAAATATTTGCACATACCTAGAGCAAATATTTGCACATCATGCAAACATTTGTCCCGTCTCGCGGGGATCAGATCCTGCTTCTCACTTGGGCACTTGACCAACACGCAATCGGATTTTTAGGTATAATTAAATAGGAATTTTTATGATACAAAGCTAGAAATAAACAACGTTTTTCCATTCAAGGAAATCACAGTACCTACTTTTTTTTCAGATCGTACGCTGTTATTACACATTCCGTGCACAGATAAATATATTGAATACGACACCGATTGTGCGGTGGAAACCGGAGCGGGTTGAATTTATATTTTTATTGTATATCCAACTTTTATTGCACTATCAGAAGCTGTTTATTTATCTCGGCCATCTGCGTTATTCAGTCAACATTATATTAGACGTAATACGAGTATGTATAGTGTTTATATAAAACTAATTTTCTTTGAAATACGTAAATAGCACAGCAGCGTCCCTCATTTTAACAACGATAGCTCTATCTGCGCTCGCCAACCCGCATGCCCATCGTGGTGAGTATGGGCAAATCACCCCACATGATAAGCAGTTTGCTCTCTCTGGGGGAGGCCATGTTTAGCAGTGGACGTCGAACGGCTGAAATGATGATGATTATGAATGATGACGTAAATAGCGTTTAAAAATGTGATGTTTTTGGGAAGGTCTGCTAGAATCACATTTGCGCAGTGGGTACTGTAGGTACGTTGTCATTTACTTTTATAGTTGTTTTTTTTACTTGTATGAAAAAACGAATAAGCCGATATCGATACAGCTTATAGGAGACTACCTCGAGACTATGCCTAATGATGGGAAAAAAACATTTTAATTCGAACATTAGTTAAGGAGTGATAGGTGTACATAAAAAGAAATCAAAATAGTCCCCAAATTGAAAACGTCCTCCTTTTTTAAAAATGGGAAAAAATATGCTCATCAGTTGATGAATACGCTAGAAGAAGAATTACTGTGATGATGTAGTAAAAATATCGATTCAGTGAAGGTCCAATTTCTCTAAAGAATATTGGACTTTACCCTGTCATTCTCTCTTGTCTTTTCGTATACCTACCTAAATAGTACATCCCGTTCACGTTATTTGTACAGAGTGCTTGTTGTGACGCATCTAAATTCCAAATCCATTCCGACCAAGATTGCCATCCCTACGGTGACGAAGCAACTTCTCGATTAGACATTCATTAGGAATCTTATTACAATTTATTACACCCAATTTGGTGTTAACTAACCCCAATCGCTTTAGGTTTTGTAACAAAGCCACGTTTTATTGCCTATGTAGGTACGCTTTTAAGTTAGAACTACATATACTGTGAGCATCAGCACTGAGCTTTCAGAATCAGCTGTTTTAGGTATCAATATTGATGCCAAACTTCTCGTACCTTCAGTAATTAGTTAATAAGAGAGTAAAAATACAGAAAAAAGCTAATATTAGAAAGTTTGGATAAAAAAATATGTTTTTTCTCGCTTATATTATTTCATTTTATTGATAGAATAACCCCTTCCGGGGTGTATACCTATATGTTATGATTCACCTTTTATACCTAATGACATCATCAACTTTATCATAAGGTCGAATGTGCGTTTTGTCACTGCTTTAAATAGCTAAGTACCTACATTGTATTTACCAACTTTTAAGCAAGCTTGTATTTTTGATCAAGCGAGCGAAGCAAGCAAAGTCCTCTCAAACAACTTGGGCATCTGTGCGAACCACTACTTAGTCATTCATTACACAAGCAATTCTGAGAAGAAAATCAAATCTGACAGCAATTGTGATTACAATAAGTCTGATTTCAGTTTCTGCTTAGCTATTCTGTAAAAATTGGAACTCGAACTCGAATTCACTCAAGTAACAGAACTCACTTCGAAAGTCACGTCAGTGAGGCGCCACAGGCGTTTTAGAGTTCTACAGAATACGAAATTCGAAAGTCAACGCGGATTCACGTCTTTTCAGAATGAGCCAGCTGGTGAGGAAAAATATTTTCGACATGATACCAGGGATAGTCTCGACATAAAGAAGTAGTGAGGTCACTGAAACACTTGAGTGCACTGAAAGCAAACACCTAATTGCTACAGCTCGGGATTACAGTGACTCGTTAAGGAAAATGTCTCTACTTTGCCGCCGGGTGATGTCGTCGGTACCTTCTCGTATTTGCACGAAGATACTTTTATTTGTACATTCGCTATATTCTTGGAATTTCGCTAAAATATTCTTATCATGTGGAAGGAACTTACCCATTCTCACCATGCTGGGCAGGTGGGTTGGCGAGTTAGAGCTATCTTTGTTAAAACAGGGGTCGCTGGCTGCCCATCTGCCATCTCTTTTCCTTAGTAACATCCACGGGTAGGTAGATATGGAGGGGCCTATTCTCCTCGGCGGCACCACGGCCAATGAAGCCCTCTCTGGGAACATCCTTTAGCAACAAACATGTATCTACGAAAGCGCGAACCTACGTAATTTTGCTCACTTGGGATAAAAATGGCCCACACTTTCAAATAAAAAAATTATAACTTGAAATCATCCACAAAATAAAATGTTTTGGGAAGTCTGATTCCAAACACTAATTATGTTTTTTTACGGGAGTAAGTAGCAGTAATTGTTATGTACAATTATTTATTAATTTTAGATTACAACAATTACAATTATTTTTAATATTTATGAGGAAAATAATATGAATGTTATTTCCTTATTCAATTCCCGTTAAGTAGGAAGGTACCTAGTTGCAATACTAAATTGTTTCTATTTATGAGTAACAATTTAAATTACTAAACAGAAATTTAGGTATTACCTATTGGGATTTTTTGGGGCTTTAAGTACATACCAAACTCACATTAGGTAATCGAATTGGTACTTTACTTGTTACCAGGCACAAAATACCAATTCAAAATGTGTTTCAATAAATTCGGGAACTATTTGGAGAGGCCTTCTCACCATCGGGAATGCTGCCGGGAATTTTTCAAGTAATTTGGATTCTATTCACAACAGCTCCCGTAGAAAGGCAAAATGCGCCAAATGAACCGGACCAGCTGTATTACGTAGCTTTGCAGGTAAAGCATTCGACTGCGACTTTGCTGCCTTGATTTAAGAACCTAGCGAATGAATTCCTGCAACTTCACTTGCATTGGGTTCTTTGCTAACAAAGTTCAAGAACTCATAGCTGTAACCCTTAGGCCGTTTGTCCACCGCCACGTCTCGTCACCAAACCGTCACCGAGAACAAGATGGCGACGCCGAAGTAGCGATACCTACATCATTTACTACAGCCGTTTGACCACCGCCGCCGTCGGTGAGCCGTCACCGAGATCGAGATTATTTCGGGCCGAGTTCAAAATGACGTAACGGCATTTGTGTTTTTTGTTGCGGCACATCATCGGTCCATCACAATCTCGGCTCGAGTTCTAGCGGTCGCACGGAACTATTGGTCGTTCTCGGTGACGGCTCAGTGATGGCAGCGGTGGAAGCATAATTTTTTTTTTTTGACCTGTAGTGTAATTTGGTATTAACTTGTATGTAGCTGCTATGCAGACACGATACTAAAAATCTGGAGTCTGAGACAAATCAATAATCCTGGGATCACTATAAAACATCTTAGAAACTAGATTAAAATACGCTGGTTCCTCTTGATCAATCCTAGAGGAATCGGTTAACAAACACGGTTTGATGCATATAATTTTTTTCTATAATCATTTTCAGAAAATGAACCGTTACTTTTATTGGTCGTAGCTTCACCTAGATTCCTTGTGATTTTATTGAAAACAATTTTAACTTTGTTTTTGACTAAAAGGCAGTAATATAGATAGCTGTTTAAAAAAAAACAATTATCATCATAAACATACCTTTAGTAATGGCATTTTATAAGTTTGAATTGCTAGAACTTCGTGAACAACGCAGTGACCGCGCGCCGAATGCACATTTTCGCTTAAACGCCCCATTATGGCGGCAGTAATTTCAAATTTGCTCGAAAACTTGTTCACTAAATACATTTTGGCTTTACAATTTAGTTTGTTGTGTCTAATTACTCTTTACACTGAGTTATTATTGCTTTAGCGTTATTGATGATGACCATAATTTGCTTTAAAAAGCTGTATTATATATTAGAAAATAACAACGGAAGGACGTACAAGACCTTTCTAGAGGTAGGTATAACAGCCTCTGCCAATGTCTATGGTATTAATTTGCCTCTTCCCATTATTCTAAGGTAGGTACGTTTACAAAATCCTTATTGAATTTCAAAACAAAGAGCGGTGAGTCTCACATTGTCTGCAAAACTTAAATTGCATTATCAAGTTAAGGTCTAAGTCCCAAGAAATGCCGGAGAATTTTATAAAGTGGGCGCTGATAAAATGTACGAAAGTTGAATTTATTTTGCGTTATTTCGTTTTTTGAATGCAATTCATATATAGACAAGCATATTTGGCTTTGGATGAAATGTATTGCGTCCAATCATCACTTTGTCTTTGATCATCTACGATTACCATAATATCCTTTTACTACACTGATATTTTGACCAATGCCGAAGGTCATAGGCCCTTTTCAGGGCCACCATACCTCATTGACCTAATACAACTCTCAACCTGGTCATTGTCTTTTACTACACTGATTGTTTGACCAACGCCGAAGGTCATAAGCCCTTTTCAGGGCCACCATACCTCATTGACCTAATACAACTCTCAACCTGGTCATTGACCTAAAACAGGATGATCAAGAAAGAATCAGTGACACGACAAGCAAGCCTCATTATAATTGTGTGGTTATATCCCCGCTACCACATACTCGAAGAGTGGCATCGGAAGTAGCGAGGGAAGAAGGCGGAGACGTAGGATGGCAACGATACATGCCAATGCTCTCTATTTTGTTGGGTTTTTGTGCCAGAATCAAAGGAATGGCAAAGGAGCACGAGCCTTTAAGGACCGTAGGCATTGTCGAAAGATAAAAATCAAATACCCTGCTGTGTAGTTCATAGTTCATAGTTTTTTATTAATAACATATACGAGTTACAGGTCAATAGGTAGCATGAGTTATGTAATTAATACATACATAATTAAAACTATGACAAAGCAATAAATTCAAAATAAAATTTAAAAATAAAATTAAAATTCATATTATAAAATTAAAATCAATGTCAAGTCAAAACTAAAATTAAATAACATTATAAATTCATAGTCACACACATTTTAAGTTCATAAAATCATTAACATGATAAATAGATAAGGATATCAGCCACGATCTCAACTTAACTTTGAAAGACTGATCGGATTGTGCGCTGGTGATAGAAGTTGGAATGCGGTTGTAAACAGCCGTCCCCATTACGTGTTGCAACTTGGACGTCTTCGCTAGTCGTCGTGGAAGAGCTTTCAGCCGGTGCGCGTGCCTCGTGTTGTATCTATGACCGTCCCCGCACCTTGCATATTTGTCCAGGTTGTGTATTTGATGTATTTGTGTATGTATTTGATGCAGTAGGTGCTGCTTAAGCAACATCGCGGCAGCGCTAGGAGCAAAGCGATGAGCAGGTCGGGAAGTATAGTGTGGCTGCAGTTTATTAGCATTTTTTCCTGTTATGTGTTGTATTATCACACAGTAGTTAGGGAGGTTCTCGCTCTAAATTGGAGATACCTCCGCCTTACAGAAGATCGAAGCCAAATAACATTATTTGTCTATTCTGTCATTGTAAGTATGTTGTGTTCCTGCGGTGAGTAAGGTTCCAGAGTTGAAGTCAGGGAGGGGTTCGGGTTCGGCAACGCGTGCGTGATGCATTATGGTGACCACTTACCAACAGGTGAGCTGTTATGCCTGTTTGCCACTTTACTTGTATAAAAAACCGTAGTAGTATTTTCGCCAATAACACGTGACTATCGTGCGTTAATGGCAAGCATAGTACCAAAGTCAATTTATTGTAAGTACTTTCTGAAATTATTCCATTTCCAATACAGCAAATCCATTCAGACTGAGCTCGGAATAAACCGCTTAGCCTGCGCTATAAGCATCGGGGCTCGGAGTAATCAATGGAAAACCACACATTCCATCCAGACAGACTAGTGATTGATTGTTCCAATGCGTAGAGACTCGGTACAGCAGAAGAATGAGGAAGATGTGGCAATATTATGCAATTGAAATATAAAAATCACTGTTATAAACACATTTTAATTACTTATTTTGTATAGGCCAGGGACTGAAAGTTTTCCTATGCGCACGCATCTTACAATGGCGATCGGCCACAGACTAAAATAACGAGTTTTTCTTACTTTTGCGCACGATCTTTTTTGTATCAAAACTTTTTTTTAAACAAAGCAACTCTACCAATAAAATAAAATAACTCACGTTTGTGAATAATAACAATGAAAAAAGTCACAGTTTGATTACAGGTATCATTATGTGCCTAATTGCAGTGAAATTAGAGCCACTTTATGAGCAAGTGTATTGAAAATATTTTTATTGAAATGATTGCTTCAGGTACAATGGACCAGATTTGTAAGTATACGAATCTTCATGTAACGCATCTCTATCCAGCTTGAGCGTACACCAATCTAAAGATTGGAACACCGAATAAAGGAGAAGGGCGCGGCACAAAAGAAATTTCAATATGACGCCTGCAAAGCTTAGGACAATCAGAAGCACTTTTGTGGTTTAATCGATCCATCCTTGTTTGAATATGGCTTTGGTGATTTCAATACTGCAATGCGTTCGTACGTGCTTCACATGCTTGGTTTTGGTGATTGTCTTCTATCTATGAATCAAAAAACCGGAACAAAATTCCCAGGATAGGCGGTTAGTTAGATAATTATAAATATTCCGGACAAACACACGATCAACTGATCCCAAACTAGTGTTAGGGTTTCAATATTTGTCGTTAATATTGTTTTATTTTAGGCAAAATAATTATTTAATTCCGTTATTATTTTATCCGCAGTTATTTTTCAATTATTTTATGTATCAATTGTTTGAGAGTAATTTTTAAAAAGAACATTGTGTTTCAATATTTGTCGTTAACTTTGTTTTATTTTAGGCAAAATCATTATTTAATTCCGTTATTATTTTATCCGCAGTAATGTTTCAATTATTTTATGAATCAATTGTTTGTGCGTGATTTTTAAAAAAAGAACATTGTTTCCGTTACTTGTTTGTCAAGCCCCTCGATTGGTTAATAATTTGTGTTGGCCAATCTCAGAGCGATGTCTGTCCGTCAGTTGGTACGACTGACGGCTGACTCTGGCTGTGATTGGTTCCCGTTCCAGAACCTTTGACCAATCGGGAGAGCTCGTTTTTTTATGGTGTTATTGTGAATTTTATCAGAAAATTCGAGACGGACGGGCATTCTGTTCTCGACTGCTGAACAAGCAGCAAGTTCTTAATATTTAGTCATTGTAACGTTGTAATTGTAATCCTTGTAAAATAAAGTAATTATTTTACTATTTTCTGTTGTTCCTGTTTATTACAAACTCCTGATAGTAGACAGTTCCTACACTAGGCATAGCCTGTACTATGGGTATAGATATATATTTAACACCCAGACACAGAACAAACATCTGTGTTAGTCACAAATGTTTGTCCAGTGCGGGAATCGAACCCGTGACCTCTAGCACAGAAGGCAGAGTTACTAGTTGGTAGTAACTCTGCCTTCTATGCTATGAGCTATGAGGCCAGTTATTGTTAGAGCTATGTGTCAATACTTGAATAGTATAAAATAGCTGAATAATTATAATGAACGAGGAAAATTATCACAGTTAATTAGGCATTACCTACCTACATAGTTAACAAGTAATACTTACCTAGTCGGGTTTGTTATCGGTATATTATTAGCTTCATAATAAAGACATTTATTATTATATTGTTTTTGCAATCTTTTAGTTAAACCAAACCACCTCGTTATAGTGATTTATAAATTAAGTGGTACTAAGACTACTAGTACTAGTGACTTCGGAACCCTTTACTGTGCATGGTCCAACATGCGTTTAGCCAATTTATTTTTATTACAGACTAGACGTATTTTCACTCAGGACTGCTGACGCTACTACGCGCTGACGTGCTTCCAAAAATGATGCGAAAAATATCCAATCTGTAACGACTTTATCGTCTAACTGGTCCTTCCTCTAAAGGTCATACCTTTTTCAAGATCAACAAGCACAAATAATTCACGATACAAATATTAAATCGGCGAAACGTGAAATCTTTTCATTTAGATTGGTTAATATTTGACATTGAGATTGTATCGTAAGCGTAACGCTTTCATGAATTATTTATGCTCAGGTCACTGGGCACTGACCTAATGCATGATTATTAATAAAGGAGCAGTGAAAACACAAGCAAGCATAATAAATAATCACCTAAGTGAAAATGATACTGCTGTTTAAAGGCTTATAAATTGTCACCTTCCATGTATAATAATCCGAGGCATTGAGCTGTGATATTTTGAGATAATCAACTGTGAAACGCGAAGTGATCTTGCATGGATAAACGGGTATTTTGATATTGTGCCTGTAGCGTGAATTAAAGCTTGTAAGGTTCAATGTGTCTGAGAAGCAGGTGGTGATTATGATTTTTTCCCGTCGCTTGTTCTTGCTGCTTCAAAACTAGCTCCGTGTGACCGACGTTTATCAGATCTTATAAGTACTAGCAGCTAGCAATAAAAAACTGTGTGTGACCGACGCCGCAAGCATACATTTAAATACTCTATTTCACAAAATCTCTAATTGAGATACGGATAAGGTTTAATAGTTATATAGATTATACAAAACAAACTGGAGTTAGTGTGAGTAGGTACAGTTATCAGAAGTTTCGTCATCATACGGGCTTATATAATTACCGTTGGTTGCTAATTGCGCATCTTCACTTCTTTAATAAGCATAAAGCTTATTACAAGCGCATTTGATATCTTTTTTGCATTCAAGTTACAATCGCCGTCGACAAAAACGTCTCACCGTACCATCAACGTTGCGATTTTGTTCAGGCACTGAAGTAAGTTGACAGGCCGGAGCAAACCGGATCCGCACGTCACGTGCACGCATCCGCTTATGTACCTACGGTAAAATTATATTATACCCATACCCTGATCTGTCAAATCACGATAACTAAAATAACATAATCGTATGTTACAAACCGTACGGCAGTTTGTTTAGACTAACCACTTTAAAAAAAATATTACCTTCCATGGACATGCTTACAATAACCACCCGTTCTAAGGCTACTAGATAAGTCACGTTCTATTTTCACAGACAAATTAAAGTAATCTCACATTTCTCACCTGATAAAGAACTGGAGGGTTAATGCGGACGACAAACTTTATTTCTGCCAACAGATTATTTTATTTATGTTGTACCATCCATCGCCTATCAATCGGGATTACCTGGCAAATGAGTTAACACGCTGGCAGTAATAAAGCGACACATGGCCATATTTTAAAAGTAACAGTCCGGGAAATGTGGGGCCGACGGGTTGGCAATTAACATGCAGATTATTACTGTATCACTTATTAAAAATTTAAAACACTGCAGACGCCTTCTTTGTTTTGTTTGCAAAACCTTTTGATTCTATTAGTGCAGCTATTATGCTAATCAGTTTTCGAGTAATATAAAAATGTGCACATTCCCAATACATAAATAAGGTATTTTTATAATTCTTAGTGATAATGAAAACTTCCAGGAAAAACTAAAGGATTATATAGAAAAGTTAAAAAATCAACTCATTTATAGAGCTAAAGTTTCTGTGAAATCCAGTCTATGTTATAATGACTGACGAGAATGTCTCTCTCTTAACCGACAAGAATGTACCTATGCGGAATGTGATGAGAGTGAATAAAGCAAAACAGCTATATCTGGATTGTAGCAAGTGGAAAGCTGTGGTCTGGCCTACCTGGTATGATAATAATTTAATAATAATAATATCTTTATTTCAGGCTACGTGGCATTATACTTACGCTATATTTTATTTTTTGTGATTCTCTGGCTGTGCTGTATTTGTGTGTTAAATAAACTATTTATCTATCTATCTTATCTATCATTATACAAACACGCGTAATACCAGTGACTCATATTAATAAATACCTTACTGACTAACATACATATTAATATTAAACTTAAAAAACTACACTACACCTAGAGTCATCTGATATAATGATCTGAGTTTTTTTAGATCGACCCCAGTAGTTCATACAAAGTTTTAAACTCTCACAAAACATTGTATAGTGATAAACAAGTGCCTCGCAGATATTTTCGCAGTATATGTTGGGCGAGGCGGATTTTATTGCAATGTAACGAAGCAAAAACTGCCAGTGAGTTGGATTATTTCCAAGGATATACCCTCATTTGGAGTTGCACTTTATTTATTGCTCGCCATCGCTGCTGTGAATTGAATCTAAATTACTGAAAAAATTCCTCACGAACTATTTTCCTTGCATAGCGGCCTTCGGATAGGAATCTCCTACCTTCGCTCGTTAGAGCTAACAAGGCTAGATTTTATTTGTTTTCTCTTTATTTTCTAGGCAATTAGATATTTGGTGAGTAATAAAAGTAATAAACATAAATCATGGCACTAGCGTGATTGCAGCCCAAAAATATACACAATAAATTGAAATACGCATTCTGATCCGATGCTCGTGAAACGCTAAAAATTTAGATATCAATTGCCCTGCACCGACATAAATCGACATGGGCTGCCCACTCCGGCTTTCACCCTACAGCTACCAAACGGTAGTCCAAACAATTTTATCGCCAACTATCGAGTTATCAATAAAATTCACTACAAGATGATTCATAGCATGTATGCTATCCCGGAAGGGTCTTATTAACAAACTTAATTGCAAATTTGGTGTAGACCAAATTTGCAATTAAGTTAGTTCTACGACTTTTGGAAATTCAACGTTTTTTATTGCAAAAACTCTCTGCTGTTTTGGGTCAAATCAGTTCAAACTCAATGAATTAGCTGTTTTAGGTAGCAACCTTGATTCCGAACATCTTGTACATTTACTAATACCTAAGTAAAAACGATGACAAAAAAACGATTCCAACTAATTTGAGAAAGTTCGGGAAAAAATTTGATTACAGATCAGATGACTGAAAATTGATGTTTTTTTAGATAATATTCTTTTTTTTTTCGTTAATAAGAATAAGTGACTTTCGTGATGGTATATACGTTGAATCACCTTGTATAGGCGAGAAATATTTCTGTTAAACAATTTCTCTAGTTGAATATTTACCTCGCCATAAAAAAATGTTGGCGCTATATTTTCATATAGGTTTTCAGTCGAAAATATGCCACGGTGACCGATCGCACTCGCTATTGAACCCCTTTTGACCCATATCAAAGGTTCGGAACAGTTTGACAGTAACATTATTAACACGTGGCATGAGGTACGGACCAGGTACAACATATACGGGTAATGTTCGTTGTAATAACCCTTAAAAATCCCTTTTTTCCTTGTTTCTCCTTGACCCTACCTTTATTATGCCGCGGTTTTCCCGCATATGGTTACCGTAAGTAATGTAAGTAGGTTGGTATAGTGAGAAGTAGAGGCACTAACATTAGTTGAGGTACGTACGGTGTTGGACGATTTGGTATCATCATCATCGGCCTGTAGAAGTCCACTGCCGGACATAGGCCTCCCCTAAAGAGTTCCATGACGAACGGTCTTGATCCTTGTCCATCCACCGACTTCCCGCAACTTTCACAATGTCGTCGGTCCATTGAATGGACAGCCTTCCAACGCTGCTTCGATCGATTTGTGTTCGCCATTCGAGAACCTTTACTCCCCAACGGTTGTTCGTTTCTGCGCGCTATATGGCCTGCCCACTTCAACTGACTAATTCTGAGAGTTTTCAATGACCTTGGTTCTTCTACGGATTCCTCATGTGTGATTTTATCACGTACAATTTAATTATCTCCATTACCCCTTGCGCAACTTTGATTTGGCATACTAATACTGTATTTCGTACAAGTATTCGTTGATATATTAAAACTTTACCAGTAAAAAATACGAAGGTAGGTATCAACGTTAGCTTCAGCTAAAACAAACCAGTTTACACGTAGACCATTGTGGTATACCGTAAATTATTGCATGCAGTGTGAAAATGATAAAAGTTGAGTTCTAATGTTTTCTCAATCGCTCAGCAAAATCCATTCCTACTCTAAAACACGAGCTCCGTTTGCTTGGCACGAGCAGAAGCGCCTAATGCAAGCAAATTCCTTTGAGCTTTTCTGCACCAATCAAAAATTTTAAGATATTCGCTTGGCGACGTCGAACGAAAGAAAATTATTGGTCGCGTCGTGAATCGCGGCTGATGCGACCAGCCATTTGGCTAACGGCCAAGTGCTCACTCCCGATCTTGTAATTTACTCATGTGGAATGAGATTAACACGACATCTGGACCTGCATTTAGTGAATTTACACATCGTAAAATAAGGCTAAAACGGTTTGAAAATAATAGACAATAATGTGCCATAATTATTAATGAAATAATAATTCCTGTACTAATCGCAACAGATGTATCCATGTAGCACAGTAGTATCGTCTATCCTATCATATCGTCTTCGCATCAAGAAATTTTAAATGTTACTACATTTAAAATTTCTTGATCTCGGTGGAGTAGCGGGCGAGTGCCCGTTTGAGATGTAAAGGGTGCGGGTTTGATTCCCGCTGCGGGACAAAATCTTTTCATGATCTGCAAATATTTGTTTTGGGTCTGGATGTTGTGGTACGCAGTTTCTGGGTATCAGAAACTGCGACACGGTAATCCTAGTGTGGGGTCAGGTTTATTTATACGACTCTACAATATGTTTAATAAGAATAGCTGCAAATAGAAATAAATTTAATTTCACTAAGCAGCCTAAAGTTTTTGCTATCATGCGGTGCGGTTTAACCAGCTATGCTCTAGCGTCTTTTATTTGCATACCGACCTACTTAGTATGATACCGGTTTAATCGAGAAATGCTTGGCAAAATGTCACCGGCTTGAGATGGATTCAGTCGTGTCTCGTGTGAGCACCTAATTTCCTTGTAGCGGAAGTTTGAATTCTTGGCAGATTCTCAGCATACCAAATAGGCAGTATGATAATAGCCCCCTCTCTCAGTTTTCCTATTCGTTCTACCATCTATTCATTTCCTTCAGCAGTCCCTGTCTTCCGAAAATTACCTAGTAAGTAACACAATATTATCTAATCTCCAGTAGATCATATTTTGTTAACTTAAAGTATCTAAATTATGTGGAATCAAAAAATTACGTCTTTTTCCACTACAGTGGAATTTTGACTTAAATTCAGGCTTGATATTTGTGGCCGAGGCCATTTTTCATTGAAACTGTTCATCTTTTGAGCCTACGAAAATACATTAGAAAATATGGATAATCCACTGTCAAGACAAAATATACATAAACCAATTATTGTTGTACTAAAGAAAATAAGATTTGAGACACTTCGAAGAGCACGCAATGTCGGCACAGTGTATGGGCAGCCACGCGCGTAGCTAGCGTGCAGGGAGCCTTAACTTAGTATACACTGTCGGCCGAAAAATGGATGCTTCATTTTATGCATACTTAGCTTACGAAAGTTACTCCATTAAATACTTCACTAATCCACTGAATAGTTGAGAGAACTCATCATTAAGGATAAACTAAGTTTCTCCAAGACCGCGAACTTATCGAATGTTCACATGCTTCCGAGGAGGTAAGGGGATACCTATCTTAATGTTACGCAAAGTTTGGGAACTTTATTTATGCCTGCCTACTTTTGGTGTCGATAAATTGCTTAACATACTGGCATGTAAATCGTAAATTAAATAACGTAAGTACTGTAGGTTAACCATATAACTCAGAACATTCTATTATTATTTTATTGAATAGGACACCAATAGGTACAGTTTGTATTTTGGATTTCTTAATTTATGACGCCACTCCTGGGTTGGTGCGGGGTATGCGTATTCTCAGGGAGTGGTCCGAGTATTCTGATGTTCTACTGAAATCATCATCATCATTAGCCTGTAGAAGTCCACTGCTGGACATAGGCCTCTCCCAAAGAGATCCATGACGAAAAGTCTTGTCTTGAGCGCCTTTCAACTCTATTTCGCCCGTTTCATGGCCATTCGAGAACCTTTACTCCGCAACGGTTGTCGGTTTTGCGAGCCATATGGCCTGCCCACTGCCACTTGCTAATTCTCGGAGCAATGTTGTGACCTTGGTTCTTCTACGTATTTCGTCATTTAAGATCTTATCACGCAGTGAATTCCCGAGCATAGCTCTCTCCATAGCCAATTGCGTGAATTCAACCTTGAGTATTAGGTCAATAGTTAGCGACCAAATCTGAAATAAGATATTTTTTACAAAAACTAAAAATCGACTTTAAATTCCTGAATATTTACCAGATTAATAACAACTTCTTTTTTTGTTATCAACCTCTTTGCGTTTTGTTTACCTACTGAAGATGACACTACCTACACTTTCGAATAAAAAACAAAAGTAAGTATGACATCCATTCATCATCAATAATAACTCTTACGGTACTGACTGACTGCCTGACAATCAAACGTAGTGGTTTTGTTCTCTTTGAAAATCAACGCAGAGCCTAACCAAAATCCTGAGAGTATGAAATTTGCAGGGTAGCTTCCTGTTCTAACGTATGGGTGCACAGAAAGGAATTCCCGACACACAACTCCTAAGGTTAACCTTAGGAGTTAAATTCATTAATTAAAGTTTAAACTTTAATACTTTAATTGAAGTTTAAACTTTATTTAAAAATAGCAGCAACCGAACGAAGTCGCGTGGATAACCACACCATACCACCGTCGCCAATAATAAATTTCGGCTAGTGGTGATTTCAAGAGATGATGACGTTTTTTTAAGTTTTACGGGACAAGTAGCAATCCCATCAATCATCATTAAATTAACATGGGACCACCCCGGGATTATATTCTATACACTAGCGAAAGAATTATCAAATTCGGTTTAGTATTGGCGGTGATATCGAGTAACATACACAAAAAAAAATACAGCCTACTTAAGAACCTCCTCTTTTTTGAAGTCGGTTAAAAATCATCATTATTTCATATTTCCGCTGACAACGGTCTACCAATTGTAATTTTTGTTTAGTTTAGTCGACCAAATTGTTTGAAATCCTCATTTAGGTATATCACGTCACAAGAAATTCCATCCTTTCTCGCAATCGGAAACAGACACAAACATGCATCAGATAACCGTCAAAAAGAACACAAGCGAACGAATTCTTACACAAAGTGGCTGAAAATGTTTGAAACGCTTATCATTTCCGAGCCATTGAGTCCGTTCCGGACTTGGCTCTCACCATAATAAGAAATCATTCGTCGATAGAAAATGATTCGATTGTCAAGTTTGTGATGTATCGTTGCGGACGCAATACGTTTTTTTCGATCCATGCATTATACATATTGTGTCTATTTGTAGTACGTTGATATACGAGTATAACGACTTTTCCCAAAAGCCTTCAATTTATTTATTTCTTTACATGCTTTCCGCGAGTATGTTAGCTTTTCATTCCACTCAATGTTAATTAAAGTAATAGGTCTAAGGTACACTTTCTTCAAAAGATAAAACAAGAAAATGAGGATCCTGATATATTTTTTATACAAGAGTAGTATAATATAATGCACATTAGATTGCATTTATAATCTATATATATAAAGAAGTAGTCCACTCACTCACTCACTCACTCACTGACAGACACATCACTAAAGAGCTCTGGCAACCTTACTCATCGCAGGAACAAAACACTATTTGAAACAAATAATGTTATTTGGCTGCGATCTTCTGTAAGGCGGAGGTACCTCTCCAGGCGGGCTGTTCCAATTCAGAACGAAAAAATCTTGCTGTGCCCTACCTGCTCCTGAAACTGTGACGGGACGGTAACGGGACAGTGACTGGACGGTGATGGAACGGTGACTGGACGGTGACGGGATGGTGATGGTAGGTCGAAGCCCTATGAAGTAGGGAAATAGCTGCATAATAAGTGTTAGTACTTTGGCATGGATAATGGAAAATTGTCTAGATAGGTATAAATAAACAAACGCGGACAAAGTCGCGAGCGGGACAACTAGTCCATCCATAAAAATAAAAAAAAACAATTACCACATGTATTATGGAGCATCACTTGGAACGGCTTGACCAATTTTTCGTTGTGTTTGTCATTGTCAGGACAAGTTTTGAACGAAATATTTTTTTGGTAAATCCCCTGAAAAAAAAGCGATGTAAAATTACGGCACAAGTTATAATAAAAAGGGCATGCATTAAGTTCTAGCATAAAGTGCAACGCCCCGCACTGCTCCTGAGAATGCAACTAAATGTCCGCTAAGAATTTGGTCCGTGCATTGCTGGCATGCCTCAAACCCGAATGGTAGAGCAAAAATGCTATGAATTCTTATTGTACAGTACATTGTAAGTTCTCGAAACATGTATCATCTATGTACCGTACACAAAATCAACTTACGGCAGAAAATTTTCTGCTGGTTAGTTTCTGCGAGCCCAACACTCAGTAATACATCTAACTTAATATACCATTAAGGCTACCTACCTAATAATATTAATGATATCTTTATTTCAGGCTACTCGACATATTACACAAACATGTATACTTAAGCAGTGTAAGAAAAAAAAAAACTGCAACGTAATTTGCTGGACCTAGACATTGTTTAGTCCATCATCAGCCTGTAGGTCGAATTTCACTGTTGGATATTAGGCCTCCCCACATATGCAACGACGAACAATCTTAGGCCTTTCTTCATCCACCGACTTCCCGGTGGGTTCTCGGGTGGGGTGCCTTCCAAAACTGCGTCATTCGGTTCGTGGTCGCATTCGAGAACCTTTATTCGCCAACGACTGTAAGTTCTAAGAGCTTTTATATAAAAGCTCATATAAGGCCATATGGCCTGCCTGTTGCTTGTTCAACTTGCTAATTATTTGTTTAAAACCATAAAATAATAGTAGATAAGACCACTAATTTAACCTACTAGTGATCTATACACGAGTATTTAGTACTTAGCAAGTGAGTCGACTAATTAGAGATCATTCTGAAAGAGATAAAAAGTAAACGAAGCCTTTTATGGCCACTTCGGGTAATAAATGGAGACAAATTAACGATATAAATACAGAAGCGATACGACGTAGTCTTTAACATAAAGTATTCTGGCTTCAGCAAAAGTAAACAAGGCGCAATCAAGTTTTATGATGAGACATTATTATATTTTATACAGCTGCACATTTAAATAAGTAATTTGTCCTGATTGTGCACTAAAAATTAAATTTCAGGTGGACTAGTTCAGTCAATTAGACTAGGAGTATGTCGCAATAATTTATCTAATGAAGCTAGCTGGCGCTGACTGCAATCTGGCCAGCTGAATTTATTCTCACCAAAAAATCGAGCGGACCCGAGAGCCGCGAGAAAAAAGTATTTAATTGCTCCCAAGGAACGGAGAGAATGGTGAAAATTCGGGTAGCGAATTTATAGGAGCTATTTGGATGCAAATGATGAGCTCGGAGCGCCCCCGCCAGTCACGGCATAACCCCAAAAGAATAAGTGAGAAATGTCTTACGAGAAAAAAGGCTCGTGAATGCTCCTCTCTATTTATTCGCGACGGATCTCGGCTCAGAGCTGAGTAATAGAATAATGTGGGATGTTTTTGATTTATCTCAATGTGTAGTGGACTTTCTGCATTATTCATTGTGTCCTCTTGTTTTGAAGGTCAAGCTGGGACTGTTACAGATGTCGCGTGTAGGAATTTTCGTGTTTATTTTGTACAGATGCAGCGAGGCTTTTTTCAGTTCTTTATGCAAATCTAGAAATAGCTGGCGGCATGTTCTCCGTGTTTCTACAAGTATTTGCATATCGCACAGGCATTCTCCCAACTTTAACGTCTACGCTAAATGTTTGTTTAGTTTGTTTTTTGTTGTAAACTTACTTTTATCATTTCCGAATAGATACAATTTTCTTGTGTATCTTAACGTTGAATTAGATAACTACGTAATTCTGAAACATAAGTTAAATGCAAAAATCCTCTTGAAACGAGTTAGTCGAGCATATTCTTATGTCACGACCACGATGGCCAGCTATTCTATAAACACGTAAAGGATTCTGAAATGCACTCGAGCTCTGCCTTTTGTTTGGCAAAGTTGCGGTAAACAAGTTCGACATTCAATCCTTTGTGGGATACTTTAAAAGTTTGAAAGAGGGCAAGTGACGGGCGCGGACCCTCGCTTCCGATGCCACGACGCGAGCCAACAAAGCGAAGATGAACATTATATTTTTACAAAATATAAAAACACAGAACATGTATCGAGATAACTTTGCGGGGCAATCTTGCTGCGGATGTTGGGAAGAAAAACTGCGAAACAAATCTTACAATAAAACGATAGGGCTCCTGCGAAATAATATCGTGATGTGGAACATTTTATCACTTATTTCTACGAAGTCTAGATGGACGCAGGTGCTTGGAAGGCAATGTTTATTAAGGAAGGATTTAGACACGTAATTCTATAACAAATAACAAAACATTTAAGCAACACCAGTTGATAAATTATATATAGCTAGTTGAACATGTAGGTGCCGTTGAACTTTTTGCACGAAAAACTTACTAATAATGCCAGTTGTTAAGTAATGATGCTATTTAAAGTAGAGCACGTCAGGTTAGTAGCAAAAAGGGCCTTTTACGAAATGATAAACAGGAACTTCCACTATGTAGGTACACCACTTCGTTTTAGAACTGAAAAGAATTGCAAAAGCTAGTAATGAAGCAAACAAATTGACCCTATTCTGGCGCGTCGTTCTATGAATACCTACTTGCGCGCAAAATATTGGTTTTAACAGCACTCATTTACCTTCGGTTCAAAGGCTTAATGTTGTTTAGTACAATAGATTAATTGCCGACCAAAATAATTAGGGTTGGTGGTCGGAAACCGCCTTGTGAAATAACGTTTTGACATTTACGAGCTCTAAACAAACCACGATGTAAATATCTAAAGGGCTCTAAGGAAAAATTCTATTCATCTGATTCAACGTATAATAGTTCATGGTGTCTTTATAACATCAGCAAGCCCTTTTACAGCTATTCTAGATGATTTATACATTGTCATGTGGAACTTTTACTTACTCACAGGACGCTGTAGTACGTGAGACATGTTTTAGATGAAGTAGGCTTGCCCAGAACCTATACCATCCTCTCAGCCTAGTCGGCCTTATCCATAGGAAAGACTTGTGAAGCTGACTAAACCGCGGGTTTCCTAACGATGTTTTCCTTCACCGTTATGAGCACGTGATAATGCGCACATATTTTTTATGAATAGAATTATTCATTAGTGCATGACCGGGATTCAAACCTACCTAAACCTTCAGATCGAGAGTCAAGGTATCTCCCACTTGGCCAACACGGTGTTCTATGAATACCCATTGGTTAACATACAATACGATGAGATAAATCTTCCTTGATAGAATTATTTTACAGAGTAATTCTTATAAACAACTATTTTCGATTGTCTGCAGAATCCAAAAATGATTAACAGTTATTTGTTTTATTAAAAAATGGTATGAAAAAAGTACACAGCTGTAGAGCCCGCGACTTGTTCCTGCCTCGACGCTCCAGTCTTTTTTACGTACAGCCCTCCTTAGGTTTTAGAAAGTTTGGTTCATTACCAAAACTTATTTTGAGTTTAAAAGATATTAAATAACAAGAAGATACAAAATCGCCCTGTTCCACAAACTCTACATTACACTTGAAACATTTTAAACGTTTCACGGGAACTCCAATAAACCTACAAAACGCAAGTTTTTTTCTGCAAACTGTACCAAACTCAATGCTTCTATTGCCAACCTTACAGAAATAAGACATGACGCGCTAAAAGGATGAGCAGACCGCCTTCCGGCACTTTGGTCAGGAGATGGGCTATTCATCGCGTATCGATGTGTTAGCTAGCTTTGCAGGCCGTGCAGCTGCATTATTCTATATACTTCAATAAGCTGGATAAGTGGTAACGGGGAACGACAGTTGTTTTAAAAATTGCTATTCATGGAACAAAACGTGAAGAAATTAAGTTATTTGTTTTTTTTTTCATCCACATTAGTTTTAGTCTAAAAATAATAGCTAAAAACTAGGTGAAGCTCCGCCTGTTCTTTGCGACCAAGCCGAAGAATCAGGCAACAAATAAGGCCTTTCATTTTATTCGACGATCCTTTTCACAAAATTTCACATTAACAAAACATTTTTATTTTAAGCGCAGCAAAATTAACATTATTGGAATAACAGTTGATATTATTTTAAAAAAATAATTTCTTCAGGCTATGAAAAAGATATTTCTCTAATAAATTTAGAAGTACCTAAATAAACAGACAGCTGAAATTATCTCCAAAATAACAGCTTTTAAGTCTGATAAGAGTGAGCTTGCATTTTATCCTCCCAATAAATGTAACAGCTCGATAGCATCACCAGAAAACGGTCTAATAAATTTGAAGACGTTTTAAATGACATCGTTAACTTATCAGAAATATTTTCGAATAACTCAACGATTTTAATAGCTAAATTATTTCGCTCCAAACGCAGACGTAGGCTCACAGATTTAAAAAAATTAAATGGATTCATTTATCAATATGGCATGATTTATGATCTGAAACTCTTTCAGTAAATACAAATGAGAGGGTAGTAAGGACGTTGGGTCACTGCCAAAGTGAAGCTTGATTAATGATTTTTGAGGCATACGGAAATGTTTCGCGGAAAATAAATTTCTAAAAGTTGAAGGGACCGGGGAATCGAAACATGATGTTTTTTGATGCTGTTTTTATTTAAGATCACCTGATGTTTTCTTTGATATACATACAACATACATACAATGGCCTCATACATCTATAGAAGATGATCAAACAGCGTCGTTTACGGGATCAATAGGCACTTACGTTCATGGCTTGTAAGGCCTATGCGGGAGCGACAGCTACGACCGCAGTTCTTGCAGTGAAATTGTGTCCCTGTTGATGGTAAGGGAAGCAGCACGTTGATGTCTCAAGGTGCGCTTCGCTTTGCTTTACAAGGTGATCCATAATATGTATACTACCCCGAAAGGGGTTTATTCTACAAATAATAAAGTTTGTTCTACGCTGATTGAGATTGATCGCAGATGTACCAATTTAAATGAAATCTGGTATGCTAAAAACCATTACTTTTTATCAGGGAACCACACAATCGAAACTAAGGGCAGACAGTAATTCATCATCATCAACAACCTGTAGAAGTCCACTGCTGGACATAGGCCTCCCCCAAACGAGCTCCACGAAGAACGGTCTTGAGCCCTCTCCATCCACCGACTTCCCGCAACCTTTACAATGTCATCGGTCCATCGGGTGGGGTCCACCTTCCAACACTGCGTCGCCCGGTTCGTGGTCGCCATTCGAGAATCTTTACTCCCCAACGGTTATCGGTTCTGAGAGCTATATGGCCTGTCCACTGCCACTTCAACTTGCTAATTCTGAGAGCTATGTCGGTGACCTTGGTTCTTCTACGGATTTCCTCATTTCGGATCTTATCACGTAGTGAAACTCCGAGCATAGCCCGTTGCGCGACTTTGAGCTTGTATATGAGGCCTATAGTTAACGACCAAGTCTCAGTGCCATAGGTCATCACTGGCAACACGCACTGATTGTAGACTTTCGTCTTGAGGCTCTGCGGTATCTGCGACGAGAAGATATGACGAAGTTTCTCAAATGCTGCCCATCCGAGTTGGATTCGTCGGTTGACCTCTTTGTCGCAGTTGGACCTACCTAGTTGAATCGTCTGACCCAAATAGACATAGTGGTCTACAAATTGAATGGTATCGTTCCCAACATATACCGGCATGGGTGCAACATGAGCATGATATTAGTCTTGCCCATGTTCATTTTAAGACCCACCTGTTGAGAGACGGTACTGAGGTCTTTCTGCCATTATGACTATATCATCGGCGAATCGAAGGTGAGTGATGTATTCGCCATTGATGTTGATGCCTTGTCCTTCCCAGTGCAGAAGCTTAAAAACATCCTCCAATGCAGAGGTGAACAGTTATTAAAAACAGTTAGTTATTACAGACAGTAATCAAAAATAATTAATTTAACAGGCTTAAAAAAACTGAGATCTTCATACATCTAGAGTTTACGTTTTTTTGAACATTGCCAGATGAGTCTACAAAAATACGGAATATGTAGCAAAGAACACGGGTAAAATGTAATTGCATAAACTATGTAGAAACATTCATGAAAAAGGAAACCTCTCGTAGGTACTCTCCTCCCACCTCACATAAGTACGTCCATTGGGAAGTAGGACCATAGCGTACTTACCTGCCAGAGTCTGAACAACAGCAGTAAGCCATATCTTTTGTTTGAACTGTTGTTGCAGTAAGCAATATTTTTTTTTTATACTTCACACATCCGTCGTCCTCTGAACACCGACAACAATATATTTTAAAGTGATTGATACATCTCGGAATAAAGTCAATTTTCTGTGATTTTATTGAGCTATACCTACATAACTTTCTTATGTTTTTTTCGTGACCTCACACTTACATCAGAAAGGCATGATTCCATAGCAATTGTTGTCACAAATCCAGTTTTTGAACATTCTGTTCAAAATTGCTTGTTTATGTAGGATGACAAAAATTACTTAAAATACCAGGATTACTTGCTAATAAGAGACGTACAGACAAAAAAGTAAAAAAAATGTATATATAAAATAAAATGCATTGCTTTATTTTGATGTTCGCACATGACGAAACCTACACTATGCGTTTCGTTAAATAATAAATAAATAAGTATATTATTAGAAGATCATCACCATACACAAATTACACAAACCGAATTCAGCCGCTGCTGGGCATAGGCCCTTTGTTTGTGCTGACAATAACGATCTTGCTCTAATCTTGTCCATCTAAGGCCCACGATTATGAAGCTAAATGGAGCTGGGTAGGACACATTATGAGGCGTGGTGACGACAGTTGAAGTAGGCGTTAACTGAATGGTGACCGAGATATGAGTATTGAAACGTGGGAAGTCCGGCATCGAGATAGGCAGATGACATAGTCAAGTATTAGTATTGATTAATAAGATTTCATTTGTAGTAAAATATTTTAATTAATAAACTAGCTTTGCTCGCATTTTACTTAAAAAGTAAAAGTTATTCTAGGTAAATAACTCAATATATTCCAAGTTTCACCGAAGTCGGTCTACACGTTTTTGAGTTATAAATGGTGTAACTAACCTGACTGCGTTTTCGATATCGAATCAAAAATAAGGAATTCATTTTTTTTGACATATCATTCCAGACTCCTAGGCCAAATATAATTCAATTATATCGCGAACTAGGCTACTTAGACAGGCATACAAACAATACCGACCCTTGGGTTTATTTGACATGAGTTGTCTAAATTAAAATGCATATGTTACTGTATTCTGTCCGCTGTGGCAACACTCTTCTAGCAGGCTGTTTCACGAAAAGTTGAACAAGTTGCCGGCGCGGTCCGAACGTTTCAGTTTGTTAACTCTAATTCTATCGGAGAGGTCGTTCTCAGTTTTTGTAGCAACGAGTACAAGTTAGCAACACTCGTTCAATCGGGCCTGCGCTAATCCGTTGTTTTTAGAGCTTGCTAATAATAGGGAAGGTTTTATGGAATACAAACTTTCTGTCTACGCTACGGCTATGCTCGTATGGAACGAAAGAATCTGAAATAATCCTAATTAATAGAATCTATCAGACATGAGACTGATTGATTATTTCAGACGTCTACATCTACGTCTTGCCTACGTCTACTTCTCGTCCCATCTACAATTTCAAGGAAAATTTTCCACAGACAGCAATCCTGACGAAAATAGCATCAGGATTGCAGTCTGTGGAAAATTTTCCTTGAAATTGTAGATTGATCGTTATTTCTATTTCAAGGACCATAAAGTACCTTGTCGACAATCAGACATGGCTACGTAAGTACTGGTTTCTACAAGCAACGTATAGAATAAATAAAAACACGTTTTCAATCAACTACCACTTTATAATGACTTTGAAGGTAATAGGTATTAAAGTTCTTATTTCGGGTTAATTACCATTTAGGCACACACTGAACTAAACGCGTCTCAAATTACGAGCGAGAACAACAAAGTTATAGAACACAAATGATTTATACTCGTTGGGGTAACCCGCAGGGCGTTCGTATAATATTTGGGCATATACGTGTATAGGTTCACCTATATGTATCTGATACTGTATTACCGATATTGCGTGATGTCACAGACTAATAACATAGCTGGCTTCATCAATATAAGTTTGCGAAGTGTCTCACTGTTGGCCAAAACGCATGAAAATTTAAATGTCAACCCCAGTGAGCAAACCAGGTGATCTAAACTGCCTCACTAAAATTACACATTTAATGGTGAATTTATATAATGAATAATGTTTTTTGTCAGATAGGTTTTTTTTAATTGTCAACTTTATGTTTGCATAAAAATATTAAATGTCGTACAATGGACTTCAAGCATGTTATGCAGTATCGAATAGATCTGTGTTGAAACCAGCTGCGTTTTATTGCTTAGCTTGTTCAATGTATTATTGATGAACGGCTGCGTGCTACGCGTCGTAGCACATGGCGTAGTCGTAGCATTGACGTAGCACTTGTGTATTACTAAAGTATGTTCGTAATATAGTGGCCTAAAGGCTCATCGCTGGATGAAGCTCCAACTAAATAAAAAATACCCTGCGCACTAGACAGACTGGCTTTGATAGGCAATCGCAGAAGATGGCTTAGCCTTTTGAATGCGCACGATTGCATGGCTATGTCATACAAAGCGAATGTTTAGATGCCTTCGATCTCTGCGAACTTGTACCAGGAAATTATGCAATACATTTTTCTTCAGGAGTTATAGAAGCTCGGACGCGAGAAAAAAACCTATAACTGAATTTCTTATAATTCCAAAGTTTATCATGGGTTTTTCTTCTGCGGCACGAACAACAGCATGCTGTTCGTTATGTAGTTGATGAATATAAATATATCATCATTTTGCTTTGCTTTTTTTAAGAGACAAAAGATAAAGAATTAATACATTTTCCACGTCCATCTCACTGGAAGTAGTAATAAGTGCCACTGAGCACCCAGGTTCACCAAGCGGTTCTCATTGATCTATGGTAAAGTGTCTGCTTTAGTAGATTGCCTCCTGGGAAATAGTTTAAGTTGCTTGGTTTAATTTGGAGGTATTGGTAATTAAGGTTGTCTAGTAGGTAGGTAGGTAGGTAGGTACATAGGTTTATTTGTAATCCTTGTGTACCTAGTGTTAATCTATTCTTTCTTTCTATCTGTGAAATTATGTAAAAGTATAAAGATCTAGGCTGAGATTTACACGTTTTTGTGAATAAGTTCTGCGTCTCTTACATTGAATTGAGAGCAAATTACACAAATGAGCCGGCGTTTGAACGCAATAAGGCAGTATTAATGTTTTTTTAAAGAATAAGCATAGCGTATTGAACGCACACTTGGCGAATTTATTTAAATGTTGTACAGCTACCAACTGACTATTATGTTGATACAGCACGCAATACATGGCCTTAAGGCTGCAGTTAGACGAGGCGAAAAATATCTTGCGGCAGCCGGCCACCGCGCGCTGAAATTCTTTGTAGTAACTAACAGCGCGGCAGCCGTGTGATCGAGGCGTGGACGACGGGCGGCCACCGCCGCGCAGATAGTTACAAATAATTTCAACGTTGTGTCCTATTCAATAAAACATAAATTTGCGAGACATAATTTTTAAATGAATGTACAGCTAAAACGCGGCCGTGCCGCACAGCCGCCGCTCGGCCCAGGCATATAAACGCGCCCTAATTCATCTCTCGAGTCAAAGTTCTTTCAAACCTTTAAACGTGTGTTTTGGAGTCTTTGTTAAGCCTTTTTGGTTCCACTGAATATATGTCAGGAAAGCAAAATAAAGCTAACACTTTCAGTGACTGTGGGCACACTTAAATACAGCAATATATGTATTATTCAGATGAAGAATGTTGTTTTTCTAGGCGCCATGAGATGTTTATACGCAAACGTGCTACGGAGTTGTTGTAACTTCCGTTTGAGTCACATAAGTCAGATGGAAACTAAATATCTCTAAATAAACATTCGATATGCGGCCCACAGAAATAGTGCGGCAGAGGTAAGGAAAATTCTATGAATACGGCGATCAGGTAGGGAATATGGGAAAATCGGTAATATCCTTGAAATTGTGAGGTACCTAAATCAGTTTAGTTAATAATAAAAATCATTTTTGTTATACAACTAGGTTGGTAAAAAAGCGTACGACCATCTGTTGATAAGTGGTTATCGTAGCCTATGAACGCTTGCAATACCATAGGCATCACGCACGCGTTGCCGACCCCGAACCCTTAAAGAACTCTGGCAACCTTACTCACCGCAGGAACACAACTCTGTCTGATATAAATAATGTTATTCGGCTAAGATCTTCTGTAAGGCGGAGGTACCTACCAAGTGGGCGGAGAAAATCTCGCTGTGTCCTAGCTCCTCCAAAGACATGGTGACTACAAACTGCTAATTTTGTCCCCTGAAGCCTATAAACCCGTTATAGTAGGGTGAAAAATTGGTTTTCTTTGTGACACTAAGAATACCAGGGAAAGTCAAGAATCTAAATCTGTACCTACATCAACTAAGAATGCTCCTCTCAATTTGCTTTTGTTACAATTCACGAAGAATTCGATGAGCTTTTGTGCGGATTCGAAGGTTTTTTGCTCCTCAATCTACTCTGATTCGAAGTTTTATTGTCAGCATTCATCAAGAATGCTAGAGGGTTGTAGGTGCAGAGAGTGACGAAAAATTACGATCGCTGTCGACAGATCCGTCACGTGTGCAATACTTCATGCTACACATCGACAAGTTTACGTTGCAATTCAGCTGTGGAAATTCGCTTCTCCTTCCAAAACACCTCTTATGTCGTTTTCCTACTAAAACCTTCTTATTCTGATATCGAATAATTCCTAAGCCACGTTAACGTTATTCAATTTCAAAAGCATACCACACGGATATTTAATACGTCGGACCTTATTTACTTTTTTTAATTAATAACTTTTGTAAACGCCCACAGTTCATTGATATCTGAATAATATTTAAATAATGCTAGTAACAAGAGATAAAATAAAACACAAAAATGTCTGTGATTCGCACATCCCGTTATTTTACACATTGACGTACGTCCTTTGTTGAAGGGATTAAAATTCCATGATGCAATTTTCGATACTGTAGCGTAAAGCGTTAAAGCTGCCGTTTGTCAACCAGGATAATGATATTTTAAACATTTGCATCAGCATATTTTTATTCCTTTAGTTTCTATCTATCAAGGAGTTATGTTCCTTAGCTCCTTATATGATTTTAACTATGATACCAATTTGGGTATCGTAACTTAGCTTACCACCACTCGTCATATTGTGTTTGTTCGTTCGCTTAATTTTTCAGCATTTAAAATGTTGCCATCCCTTTCTAATAGATCGAAATAACAAGGACGGCGATAATTGGCAATAAATGAATATGAACATGAATAATTTAACAGCTGTCAAATTAAATTAGTTAGGATAATTAAACAAAATAGAATCGACACCATTATTAATTCAAACAATATACTCTCGTGTTAAATATTTTTTTTACTCAATTCACACTGACATTAGACTGACATTATTTTCAAAGAAATTGCTACCTTTGATTATTTCTAGATTTTTCAGGATTAAAAATACAAGTAAAAGATAGCTCGTACCTACATGGCTTAAGTGGATAGCAGAAGAAAGACTGCCTCGATGTAATTTTTATGAAGAGGTTTACAAAGGCAACTGTTTGCTAGCTGACTGCTTGTCACAAGAAAAGTATCTCGACTGCATTTCTCCCTTAGTGAGGCTAATTAAATTCTTTTGATCATTTTTGTAGAGTGCTTTCATAAATAAAAGCTTGAGAAACGTGTTCAGAGTACGAGGGAACGTTACAATTCTGTGATTTTTTATAGTTTTTCTTTATTGAATTTTCACTCAAAACGGGATATTTACCACGATGTGTGAGTTTATTTGTTCCCCGATATTTCGGCACATTTTCATGCGGCAAATAACGGGTTTTTGTGAAAATTATGTTCATTACCATGATAGTTACAATAATGTCTTAACTTAGTATGAATACTTTTGCACACTTTAGTAAAGTAACTTAGTAATTATGCGGGTCGAACTTTTACCCAGCAAAGTCAGACTGTGGATGATGATTAGGAAATGAAATATAGATATAATATAATTAAAATATAAATATAATATAATTATAATATAGGTACTAGTGGTTCGCTCCGCACTGAGATCTCGTAATTTCTTATGACAAAAAAGATGAATGTACCATAGGCATCACTTGAGTTGCCGACCCCCCCGAACCCCCACCCCTTATAGAGACTCACTGCAGGAACACATTACTGTCTGAAACAAATAACGATATTTGGCTGTGATCTTCTGTAGGGCAAAGGTACCTCCCAGACGGGCAACTCCAAATTAAAACGAGAAAATCTTGCTGTGCCCTACCTCCTCCTAAAATCCTATGAATATTTTTAGAATTTTCTCCTCAAAATTATCTCGACAACTAGGCATACGAGACTAAATCATGAGCTTAGCTTCCAAACGTAAGCTAATCTACCGCAAATTACTACGCTCGAAGCGTCGTCTGTTTGAATCGGTAATCTACCTATAACTATTTTTATATAACCCTCACTAGACTAGCACTACACTAGCCTTCAGTTTTATCCATCAGCTCCTATAATAGGATCTTACCTAATAAAATTCATAAGTAACTACAAAAAAATTGCCAAGGTGACTTCGAGATCAGTTTATTCAAGCTTTCAGGTCTGCAAATTGGATTAATGGGGCCTGTCACTTTATTTTTATTTAAATGGAAATATTTAGATTGACGATCTTTGAATATATAAAAGACATTTCGATTGCTAGAAATGATTACTTCTCTCCTTTAGGGGCCGACAAGTGGATACTACGTGACAATCATAGAGAGTCTTTCGCCACTCATAGAGATGTCTTAAATATTACATTCTTGAAAAATAGGGTTTTTAACAGCGTCTGCTTCAACTCTATCACCAACTCTACTTATTCTAAGTTGCATCGAAATCGGTTGAACCTTTAACTGAACCACAAACATCGAAACATCATCACCAACTTTCGCATATATATTATTAAAAGAAGGTGCTTTTTGGAGAAAAAATAATCATAAAATTATCCTAATATTTTTATAATATAAAAATCAATGACAATTCTTTGAAATAAGTCATAAAGTTCTATCGATCACACCTCTATCTCAGCGATGCATAAAACATTCGTGGAGCAGTGGTGACAGCGGAAAATTGTAAAATTGTTATTCCAACCATGTTGCAGAACCAGTCTGGAAAAAATTACAAAAGTAGTGTCATAGACAAAAATGTATCCACGGTTGTCATAACCACCGGAAATGCAATCGGTTTTCTATTGCACAAAGTGGTTTAGATTGTTTAGATCTTTAGATATATCCATATAAAAAAAAAGCTCGTTAAACTACAAGCATGCACCTATAAGGGCTTTCAACATTTCACGTACTCACTACTGCAAAATGTTTGGCCGTGACTATGACTACCCTTGGACATCTTAAAGGATCTGAGAAGCTATGTATGCTTGGTGATAAAATTTAAACGTTTGTCCTCATTACCATAGGTAATTTACACTCGGGAAAAGCTTTACAAAATCTTCTGAACCGGAAGGAAGCTGCTTGATCAAAACACCAAAGAAAGTCGAGTGAATCTAAGACTTAAGTACGTTAAAGGATTCACAACTCGAGTCGTTGAATACTGTACTACAGTACCCATCCGGGAGAGAGTGTCACCGTTGTCACGCTACAGTTGCCTAAGAAGCGGCGAAATTCAAATAACTACAGTAATAAAATACCTAGAGAAAATGTCGATGAATTACTTATTTCACGTGACAAAGAGAACAAAAACAATAATATCACTTTTGTTTATGTCAGGTTTAAAATGAAGATTGTACCACACGATCTCGACAGACAAAATCTCGACGTGCACCAGACCAACAGTTCATTGTATCGACCTGCACTTGACCAACAGAACACTAGACCGAAACAATTTATCCCGAGGGAACGCTATCCCGACTTTCAGTGAGACCGACAAAATACTAGATCGACTAACTGTTGATCGACTGAATGCTCTCTCGGCATGCAGTGGCCCGACAGAAGGCTAAGCCGAAACTAAATAAACTTAGAAATAAAAAACAATTAAATTGCGAGGCTTAATTGGGTAGCATTACTAACTTATATTATTTATTTCTAATACTTATCACATAGGCCAGAGCACTTAAAATTGCCTATTCATTCATAGATTTTTTTTGCTAGCACTTTCGTTAGTTTTGTTTTTTTTTTTTTTTTTTAACCAATATGTGCTTGTATTCTTTCCGAATTAATGATTGTATTCTTTTCCTCGTTCTTAAAATCATTAATGACAGACGTTCCATAATTTCCTATTTAGTTATGTGTTCCAGCGATTGTGCCAGCTGAAAGATTTTCAATTGAATTGGGTTCTTCCATTGCATGTCTAGATAATGTTTAATTAGTAATGTTTCGGCTTAGCCTTCTGTTGGGCCACTGCATGCCGAGAGAGCATTCAGTCGATCAACATTTAGTCGATCTAGTATTTTGTCGGTCTCACTGAAAGTCGGGATAGCGTTCTGTCGGGATAAATTGTTTCGGTCTAGTGTTCTGTCGGTCAAGTGCAGGTCGATACAATGAACTGTCGGTCTGGTGTCTATCGAGATCGTGTGGTATAATCTAAAATGAAACCCCAAAGGCACGTTATAACGCTCGATATTATCCCAACTAGCTGGTGCCCGCGACTTCGTCTGCGCAGGGTTAGTATTTCGAGTAGCTTACATTAGCGTGGGACAATTCACACAATATCGTTATAAATTGAAGCCTATGTGTTATTCTGATGTATAAGCTATATTATTGTAGTTTCATTAAAATCCATTCATTAGGTTTTACGTGAAAGAGTAACAAACATCCATCCATTCATACTTACAAACTTTCGCGTTTATAATATTAGTAGGAAGGAAGTAGTTTTTGAGTTTTTGAGTCTGTTGATTCTTGTGTCCTCGCATAACATAAAAATCGCTCTATTCTACAACCGCTAGGAGTATTCGCGCTAACATTATCGCACTTTCGACCTTTGCAGCTTCGTAGGCTGCGACACGTTTGTGACAAGCTGGCTGTGACTTAAAGTCATCATCATCATCATCAACAGCCTGTAGAAGTCCACTGGACATAGGCCTTGAGCCTTCTCCATCCACCGACTTTCCGCAACCTTCACAATGTCGTCGGTCCATCGGGTGGGGGGCCTTCCAACACTGCGCCGCCCGGTTCGTGGTCACCATTCGAGAACTTTTACTCCACAACGGTTGTCGGCTCTGGCTACATGGCCTGCCCACTGCCACTTCAACTTGCTAATTCTGAGAGCTATGTCTAAAAGTATCAACTTGAAATGTATGAATGAAATAAAGGTATGTGAGCTTATCAAAAAATCAAGTTTCTAACTCAATGCATTAAAAAGATACCATATCTTCCTTTAATTTTAATCGTCTAATTTAATTAGTGTCTTCTATACTCATTTATTCAGTGTGATCAAAACTTTGCAGATTTTTTTCCGCCTTTAAAAGCTACGTGTAATCGAAGCTTATAAAAAGAATAGAATAGAATATATATTTATTGTACAGCAAAAAAAAAATACACAATCCAGGAAACACTATAAAATAAGTGTGACAATAGGCGGCCTTATCGCTAAAAGCGATCTCTACCAGGCAACCATTTCATGGACAGGACATACTAATCACATTATTTTTTTCTTTACTTGATTTTAAAGTGTAAGCAACACTTATATACTTATGGTGGCGTAGTTGGTATCTGTGGTATGGTTGCCGATTCAAGGCGAAAATGGGGGTTCGAATTCCGCTGGTTCGTAAATTTAAGGTATCGTTGAAATTTAAGGATATACTAAGTAAAAGAGGTAAGTACAGACAAAAGAACTTAGAACAGATTTTTTAATAACGCACTGCAATAATATCGAGCGCTATAACGCACTTATAAGGTAGCCTTTACTGTTATATTACTGTAAACGCTTTTTATGAAACCCGGTCCTAAATTTACAATTCAACAAAACACAACACAGCTTATTATGAATGTTACATGAGCATTATGGATGTCGGCCGAGAAAATGAGTAGGCCTCAAAACCGTGTTCAGCTTGTTTCGGCGAATTAATTGGGGAACTCTACGATGTAAATGTGAGGTATGCTGAGAACTTTTCTGGGCTGACAAGCTTATTATGTGTGGTTCTACAAATCTTTTAGAAGCCAATTTTGACCTAATTTACTAATGTTTTTAGGAGCACGTTGTTGCTGCGTGTGAACGCAGCGCATACAGTCAACGTACAAACGCAGACGTCAAATACGCTGAAATAAATAAAAATGTGACCCAAAACTACCAAGGGATGTTTAAAATCAAAACTTGTTGCGACTACTTGCAAGGTCTAGCGACGGGAGATAGCGGATCGAGTTAAGTGGCTTACAACTTTACCGTCTGCACCATCCATAAGAGCTTTAAGTTTTATGAGTTGATCATGAGAAAATATATTTAAAAATATATCTTTTTACCGTCATCTTAATACCCTTGTCAGAATGTGTCGCCTATTCAATGACTTATTTATTAACTACAGTGAAACAATAAATGTATGGAGCTTGGTATCGCACTGAGTACACTGCTCTAAAATATATGCTTCTAGCTATGCATTTTTTTAAATTGACTTCGTTTTATAGTTCTTTAAGATTTTCTTCAACAATGAGAGCAACACAGCGCTCCAAAAATATGGCTAAAACATCAAATCAAACAACAAAAAAATAACATGAAAAATACGTCAATGCAAACATGCGTAATTGCAAACTAACATGGCGGCCCGAAATGATGAAATGAATGAAATGGATCCGAAATGAGGAAATCCGTAGAAGAACTAAGGTCACTGACATAGCTCTCAGAATTAGTAAGTTGAAGTGGCAGTGGGCAGGCCATATAGCTCGCAGAACCGACAACCGTTGGGGAGTAAAGGTTCTCGAATGGCGACCATGAACCGTTGAACCGCAGTGTTGGAAGGCCCCCCACCCGATGGACCGACGACATTGTGAAGGTTGCGGGAAGTTGGTGGATGGAGAAGGCTCAAGACCGTTCGTTATGGAACTCTTTGGGGGAGGCCTATGTCCAGCAGTGGACTTCTACAGGCTGATGATGATGATGATGGCGGCCCTCAAATAGTGTTCACATAGAAAAAACTCACCGAAGATTTTTCTCTTGAACCATTGTATTTGCCTACAAATTAATGAAATTGTATTTTACTTGCAATTTCCTATATTTTTTTTTATATGTAGCGTTCATAGACCCGAACCAGGATGAAACATTTCCTTTAACTGAAAATAGTACTTAACCTCTTTTGAGTTTACGCTCGAAAAGTGGTTGAACAGGATGTTACATAAAAATGTGTGCTTTGTCATAATTTTCAAATCTTCTTTCCACTTTTCAGCTTTCTCTTTTTTTAGAAGTTATCTGTAAGGCTGGCCCATGACAACTATTCAAAAAGGCTATATTTCAGTAGGTTGATACTCATTTTAATTTTAAACTTTCAGCATCTTGACTTCTAGAAATTCTACAAAAGGGTGGTCTTGCATTTCAAGTTCCAAAGCTAATCGAGAAACAATGCTGACAGTGTCGTGCAGCGTCTTATAAAGTTTGACTTCACTTTATGCGAGAAACGAGAAACTTTGACTTGTTTTCTAGACTAGATGGCAAGCAAAACCTATACACTGTCCTGGGTAATCAATAATGCATGCACTTGCTCCAAGGAGCTGTAGGACATGGAACTTAAAAATAAGTGACTTTAAACAGTTTGTTTAGTAGTAACAAACTGTTCTTAGTCTAAGGAGGTGGGCGTTGGTGGCTGCGACACAGTTTTTACAACTACTGCAGTCATCATCGTTTTTCCCAATATTTTACTGCATCTTTGTAAATGTTCCAATAAACTTTTTTGAAACTTTTGAAACTTTTTAGCAGCACGTGGTCTTCAGATCGCAGTACTAGTTGATGCTAAAAAACTTAACCCAGACTGGTAGAGAGTAAAAATGCGGTTATGCATTGTATATAAAACTTAAATTATACTTATCATTTTATTTTAAAGGATATTAATTTTTTGTTTTGACAAGTGTTTTATCTGTTTGATAAAAAAAAAACAAATTAAGAAAGTCATATTTTTGCGATTTTTCCATGGGTTATAATTAAGCAAACTGTACATGTTTTTTCTCACTAAGAAATATAAAAACTACAGCTTCAGCACGCAGCTTCGCTTTTGTGGTACCCGGATAAAAAAGACTAAGCACCATATTTTCTTGTTAAATTTAATCACGATCGGTTCAGTCATAAAAAAGTGACAAACAGACAGAGTTACTTTTGCATTTAGAGTAGGTAATTATTTTGAAATAACATGAACAAAAACATAAATAACTTCCAGGAAATTACAGCGCTTTTTCTCAATCACTGCCAAGACTTCAGAAGAGAGTTAATTATAAAAGTACTACATCACAAACGCTTCGAGTTCACCTTACAATAAACTATTTCAGTGTACTTAGCAACAGATGGCGACAATGTTCCAAGTTCTTATATAAATCAAACCCTTTTAATGTCCCGATAGCGTTTGGGTCAAGTAAGTGATTTAGGGGCCATAAAGACAGCCAGAAATCAGCTATATTGCTCTTGTCAGCACCCTTCAAGGGCTGGTGGGGACAAGTTGTGACTTGTCACCTTGTAACGACATGAAAAGTTTGTGCGATTGGGTTTTACGATCTCGATCAATTGAATAGTTTTGGATTGGTGCCCATAGCACGAGATTTGGATGTTATTGAATTGCTGGCGAGTTTCTAATCAAAGACTAGACAATGAAACTACTGCTAATGGTGATTGGTATATCAATTAATTATTTGCTTGTTAATTTTTTACTTTTCTCTAGCCCCGAAGGTTTGCTGGCTGAAAAATCTTTAAGATTAAGCTTATCTTCGTTTATACATTACCTAATATACATCGTTTGTTTCTTCTTGTATCCTTTTTTTATGTAATATATATCTTTTCAGTTTGCGGTAAATATTTACAGTTTGGAATAACCAATAATCTTCGTCTTACACTATGTACATTAAAAGTTTCTTTTTTTTTCGGTTTGCTTGATCATCTTTGCTTGAACGTCATCATCACCTTCCTGCCCTTATCCCACATCATGTGGGGTCGGCAATGTATTCTTCTTCCATTTCCCTCTATCAGTCGTCATCTCAGCACTCTTGTCCACTTTCACACAGTCCATCCATCATTCTTTGGCCTACCGCTACTCCTACTTCCATCCACATTCATATCTAACACTCTTCTTGTCACTGACATCTTGTCATCTTTGTTTGAGCGTCTACGCTATAAAACGGCCGTATGATACACTCACCGGCAGAAAATGTATGTACTAACGACCATATTAACGATGGTGTCGACGATAATATAGCGTTCACCGCCTCCTCGAATGTCCAACGAAATAATATAAACCTTATTGAAACAGAACAAATAAGCATGGCTACGCTCTGCAACAAGTTCAAACTATTTCAATGTAAAACCCGAGTCGAACGATCCGACAATATCCTAAACTTGCCCTCGGTGACTTCATAGAAAGTTGCAAAGTTGATTATGTGGTCATTTGAGGGGGCCGTGCTTAGTATGGGTTAGCTAAGTTGTCAACCCTTTTGTGAACTTGAGAATGTGTTGGCAGTCATTATGCCTACTTCAATGGGTCATATTGTAGGAATCGTAGTAAAGTTATTTAGAGATTTTTTTATCAAAATACTTTCACGGCAATTCGACAGAATTGGGCTGCAAATAATTTCACTTCGATTGGAGCTTGTTTGATTATTAATCCCCAAATTTTCCATAAGAGAGCGTGGGTTGACTCCAAAATTATTGTTCTTCACACTGAAGCCGTGTTCAAAAGGCTGCGATATATAAAATATAAATATATTATAATAATCCTTACATCTCTTAAATAAAGTTTATTTTGAGTTTGTCATTGAAGGACTTGCGATATCGTATACGAGGTGATTTATGAATGTTTACTATTCATAAAGAATGTTCAGAGAGGAAAACTAAAGCATTGCTGAAGGGTAATTGTGAAAACTGTGAAATAAACAAATTTTACGTGACGAAAATTTACTTAATTATAAACCAAAACAAACGTGGTAAATCTATTTGTTACTCAAAAATAACCTTCACTGATAATGTTAATGGCTACGACTGTCCCAGACAGACGTCCTTGCTAACCTAATTTAGATTGACGTAGAAAATTAGGTTTATTTTTGGAATGTTATTCAAGTAAAATACTCGTAACTATCAAATCTCACCTGATTCCAAAATGTCAGCAGCCTTCATCGCAGTTTGAGCATGTTTCTTGACAGATTTAAACCATTAAAAACAACACTGGGCCAAGTGTCAACGAGCATATTTAATATGTTGATGTAACGCAGTCTGCGTTACGTCCGCATAGCTTCTATTTGGTAGTAGGAACGACAGTACGATATTATAAACTTAACTTTATTAGTTTGTGCTGTGCTTGTGTATCCAAAATAAATGTATTTTCTTTCTTTCTTTCTTTAAATACCGATTACTTTTCGTCAATTCCTAGAAAAAGTCACCAAAACTAAAGCAAAGACAGATTTGTATGAGTACAAAAAATAACACGAAGATCGCGAACCGTAATGCTATGAATCATTCATAGAAAAATATTTCTTAAATCAAATGTCCCTTCTTGTTTCATAATCGAAATTCTGAAGGGAAAAGCAATAAGAGTTGGCCAAAGTTTTCTATAAGGGTAAGTATATAGGTAATCGTCTGAGGGTCTGTTCAGTTCGTTTACTTAGTATTAGGGAAGTTTGCTTAGGCACGGCCACTACACAAGATAATAACGAAAAATAAATATTTCACTATAAATCAAATTAGGTGTCTTACAAAAACTGTTACCTTTTAGGTACCGTCATCTTTTGGGAATTTATTACGCTCTTCTCTCTTACTTTGGGTAATTGTGTATTGCAAAAGCTTTGTAGAGTGGTTTAATAAATACCTATCGATAAAAAAAAATATTTCTACGAGAATAAATCATAATTGAAATTTGAATGTGCAGAATTTAATATCATACATAGACTGGAGCAAATAGAATTTCATTTACGCAATATTAAGTTACAAACATAATGCTTGGTAAGTAGGTATAGAATATTCAGTTATATAACTTAGCTTCAGATACATTAAAACAAATGCTTTATTAATTGGTAATTATGACTATAATACCTATTTGATTTCAAGTGTTATTTGATTTATGAGACAAGTACTAACGGATTTTGATAACGCTCTAATATTGCCCTCTAAATTGTAGAAGCCAATCTGAAATTGCTAGTTGAATAGTGTTGCCCTTTGTTACTGATAATATATCGATAGTTCAAGTTGGGTAAAGTAATCTTCTATTTTTGAGCAGCATAAATTATATGTATGTTAGTCTGTAAGGTATTTATTAATATGGGCCATGGCATATTACACATGTTTGTGTAATATGTCAAGTAGCCTGAAAAAAAGATATTAATAATAATAAACTTTGGGCCCGATATTCTTGTAATCTTTTAGATGACTAAACAAACAATGAAGGCCTTGAAATCTCAAAACAATCAAAGTAAATAGACTTGATTACATTTGGGTATCAGATCATAAAGGCGTTAGTGTAAATTAATAATAAGACAGCTTAACATACCTATTTATTTAAGTTTAACTCCTACGCACACTTTTAAAGGAATTAAACGGCCTTTTCTTCCGCCCCACAGACCGACGACATTGTAAAAGTTGCGGGAAATCGGTGGACGGAGATAGCTCAAGACCTGTCTTCGTGGCATTCTTTGAGGGAGCCCTATGTCTTATTCAGGCTTCTTCATAGCGTGTCTGAGTATAGCGCGTCTGTGTAGTAGTGGAACAGTGTTTTCATACTACGTGACGCGACAGGACGACACACGACAGTTTGTGGGGCGCATATAAATATGAAAAATACGCCTTCCTTCCACATTGTCCTACGTGAGAATGCTGCCGCGGTAGACGGTATCATGAATGAACAACCAAAGACAATAATTATAGTAGTAAGTACAACTGACTGACATGTTATACGTGCAAATAAAAGTACGTTCTTTGATTTTTTGTTTCGTGACGGAGCATTATTTATTCTGACAACACTATGGTATAATATTTACCCTCACCGAGAACTTAGAAGGATGAGCTGCATCGCTCCATTGTTTAATTTCCGCTAAAAATCCATTATTGGCGAATGCTGAAATTGCGAAACTTTCCACCATCAAAGCTTACGTGAGTTCTCAGCTTGATTTATTGTCTTTAATAAAACGTGATTCATTTCGGCGACTTTCAAAACTGAGGATACGCTCAGGCTAAATACATCAGTCCTTTTGTGAAGCAAATTTGGCATAAATTTATTTTATTTTCATGATACACCTATTTCCAAAAATAAATTATATCATGGGTTATTGATCGATCAAGCGAAGCGAGCGAAGTAGTAACATTTGAAATGTAATATAACTCCTATTTCGTAAAGTTTCACTGATTTCAAAGTTTAAGTACGATTGGATATTAATTAGAACATGCCAAAGATGCAATATTCAAAATGTATTTTATTTGTGCCCCAAAATAAATATAAATATATTCCGGACATATTCACACGGTCAACTGATCCCAAACTAGGCATAGCCTGTGCTATGGGTACCAGAGACTGATATATATAATAGATAAGTATTTAACACCCAGACACAGAACAAACATCTGTGTTTATCACACGAATGTTTGTTTAGTGCGGGGATCGAACCCGCGACCTCTAGCGCAGAAGGCAGAGTTACTACTAACTGAGCTATGAGGCCAAAAGCATCGAAGCATCAAATTATACCAGACATCGCGAGGTCTCAGTTTGCACCGAACCACTAGCACAGAATAAAGATTAGTACTGCCCCTAGTTTATTATTTATATGAGCGATAGAAAGATAAAAAAATATTTATTGCACAGGACAAAGACTAGTACATAGGCGAGCTTAATGCTAGTTAGCATTTTCTTCCAGCTAACCTTTGAGTGGTGAGGAAAAAATGAAGGTATCGACTATCTAATGTATTTTTATTTTCCTCTAGCTACCTTCTTATTGACAAATATGAGTACTTGATGACGTCCGTTTTATTTACTCTGTTTTGAAGTCAAAAAAAAACGAAGTCATACAACTTTTAAAATAACCGTTAGGGCTAACATATCACTTTATTATTAATTCAGTGACAAAGATATTTGGAAACAAAATGAAGTGGTGGCGAAAGCAGAGGAATTGAAACTTTTATTAAGACTGAAGAAATTTATCAGTGACAAATTAACTTGAAAATTTGAATTGTTAATTTTATTTGGCGCACCTCTTGCCTGCTTAATTAAAGAGACAGCATTCACTCAAAATATGAAATGACTTTTTAGCCTGCCATGGTAACCCGAGCCATGGCTAGGGTGGGTTTATTTCATTACCCTGAGGTATGCTCATCAGAATTTTGTTGTTGAGATCCTGGCTTTACTGAAAAGACTGAATTCGAATAAATACGTCAAATAATAACATAATTCGAATAATAAATACAGTTTTTGAAATGGCACATTAACTATCAATTTGGACAACACATTTTCCGTTTGATATTACATAACACAGGTAGGTAATTGCCACGATCACAATTTCACGAAAACGCCCAGAGAAATTGAATGTTGACTCAGCGATAAAGAGCCGCGTGATATTACTAGTAACTATGGTTCTCATTGTAGAGCTTATTACAAGTACACACAAGTACCAAGTTAGTACTCACATGAAAGGAAACGTTTGTGTGTAACAAACTAACTCCAAGATAAGTTTGATGAACTCGCATTTAAATTTCAGATCAGTCGGAATAAATTTGCAACCTTTTGAGTCGTATGATACTCGATTTACATCTTGGCTGATGAAAATCATCTGGATTCAAAGGCACTTTGAGGAGCCATCAATCTACTTGATAAAAAATTAACTAACGAACCACTGGTATAATGGAAGAACTTCTTAAAAGCAATCACATTCAGTCTGGAATGGGCTTACATATTCGAGCCTTTTGTTAATGCAATTACCAACTAGTACCTATATTTGCAATCGCATTTAAGATAGTTTGTAATTGATGTTATCAAACATCAATTACAAACTATCAAGGCGGCCCTTCATAGTGTTGACATTGTAAAAAAATAAAGACAAAAAAAAAATCTTGAACCTATTTTTTCCCAATTTTCTTAGCTCGCTACATTTTATTCAGGTACTACGCGAGCAGTCATGTACAATATAGAGCTTGTTTACTACACTACTAGTAACACATTCCAGTTCGCACGACAGTGAACGAGAAGCTGACGTAGACAAATTAAATTTAACGTTGACGTTTCAAAGCACCTTCATGCCGTTTTTCTTGACGCTTACGTAACATTAGGAATTATAACATCCTATTGAACTACAGGTCTTTTGAATATCGACATCAGCTTTTGACCGGTCAGCATAAAGTAGACTGACAATTTGTTCCTATCTGCCCAATTAACTAAAGCTTACCACAATGGTAACTTGACACACGATACGTCTCGTTAATATATCAAAGCCTTTGACAGAGGCTATCCCGTCGGTCGCTTGGCTCCTGGCTCTCGCATTGGCGTATGTGGGTAATCAATATAAGCTGATATGGAGGTGTTACTAGATTTATTAGTACCCAAGATAAGAATAAGGCTCTTTCAAGGTATAAACATATTCATCGCAGAATTATGCTGTGAAATGGAATCTTTAGAGATCCTATTTAGTTGGCGTAGGTTTCTCAACTTCCGATCCAATAAGGATTTATTATTGATTCCTATTATTGTCTTTTCCAAACTGTTCTTTTCCATCCTATTAAATAAAATCACCACCGGGCTCGAACCTACGTCCTTCGGATCGGAAGTTGAGAAACCTCCCATTACGCCATCTAACACACGGCCACACACTAAGGCCAACTCGTAAGCGTAACGCTATCGTGAATTACTCGTGCTTGGGTCACAGCATTCTCGAATCAACAGAAACTGTGTGTGTATTGATAGCTAGGAGTATCCACGAATCGATTATTTGGCACCTTCCTTATTATGGGCTTAATGAGGCCATGGTTCCAGGTTGATTCAGACTATTGTACAGCTGTATCGTATTGTAAGTCAAACGTATTCTGTTCTGAATTCCCGCATGATCACTTTTATTCAAGACTTACTTCCGCTCGCAGCTTTGCTTTGGCAGTACCTCCCTCTGTCGTAAAGAAGCCCGTGTTTCTCTATCCGTGCAAAGTATCGCGTCAATCCATTCCTGCATCGAAATAAGAAAAAAATCAACCAATAATAAACCTACTTTGGCATATATAATACTTGTAAGGAATTAATTATGCTGGTGGCATTTTCAATTAAATGCCACATAGCCCTTTCCCGTTCAAAGGGTTCTAGGCAATATCTAACCGAGACCGGTTGCTGCGGTACCTAGAAATAGACCCGTCAAATATTGCCCTCAATATTGAGACCAAAGATCGAATAGCACATGAAATTAATAGCACTTGATGTAATTACAAGAGGTCCCGAATTAAATAAAGGAACCATTAGCGCCTCTCTCCCTGAAGGTTATGAAAATTATTTCAGAGATGTCACCTTAAAAGGTCTATTATTGACGGAAATTTTTATGGAAAATTGCTATCGGTAGCTTAATAAAACCGAGCAGTTTAAATATTCGTCAACCTGTTTAACATAAAGTAAGTAAACTACCCAATCAGTAATTATTTAACATCGCTAGCGATTTTTCTCAGATGATCATACGGTAAATTTTTGACCCATAGCCCATAGCTTGAAATACTTATAACTATAGTATAACTATAGTGGAAGATTCCCAGAGTTTCGATCCGAAGGTCGTGTGTTCGAACTCGGTCGTGAACGTTAGATAAAATAAAGCGCGCATTAACACGTGCATTAAACAGTATGTATGTATACTAAAAGCGGGTATAGGCTTTCATCCTGTTACTTATAGAATACTCACTACTGCAAAATATGGGCTTGTGAAAAATGTGCGGACATACCTCTTACCACCCCTCTTAGACATATTTGAGGGTCTGATAGCTTGGATATCTAAGAAAATGTCTACAATTCTTGCGAAAAAAATCGTGGGCATATTATTTTATCATCGTAATTACATAAATTACAAAATAGCTAAACGAACCTAACCTTAAAAATTGTAACCACACCTTATCTCATTCTTATCATCATTATCATCATCAACAACCTGTAGAAGTCCACTGCTGGGCATAGGGCTCCCCCAAAGAGTTCCACGACGAACGGTCCACGCCTTTTTCATCCACCGACTTCCCGCAACCTTTACAATGTTATCGGTCCATCGGGTGGGGGGCCTTTCAACACCTTATCTATCCTACTATGATTATGCAAACACAAATTTTGTCACACCTAAGTTGGTGGTTTGCTCTAATACAAACAATCTTAATTAATTAGGACTCTACAAACGACACGGCAATCCGTTGATTATCGCAGATTAATCAAACAAAGCACTTAACCACTACCACAGAGTAATATTACTCAAGTAGGTATAGAAGTTTCACTAAACCACTTATTTATTTATTTTGTCAACTTACAGCTACCATTACAGGTTATCCCAAATACAGTAGTGTAGTTTTTTTTATTTTTTTTATAATTAGTTTACACATAATAATGTGCTCTAATAATATTACAATCTAGCCATGCTGTAGGCTAATAAGTAATTTAACATTGACATAATTTTTTAAAATAACTACAACTAAGAATGTGTCAACTAACACTTTTCTTACTGTCTCTATTTAAGGGGAAGACACTTTGTTCTTGTGCTCTTGATAGGTAGCACGTGTTTGCACTTTCACTACATTACACTATTATTTAACACTATACTAGTTCGAAAGGTTTTGTTCTTTTGAGTCTTCTCACTATGTCCGTGTTGTCGAGGAGCTGGATGACCTCGACATTCACATGATGATGAAGCCTGTGTTCGTGGGCTTCTGCGTATTTTTTTATGACCTCGTCGACGAACTCGATATTTAGGTCCCGATGGAGGTCGTCATTTCTTATGTACCAGGGTGCATTTACGATTTCTCTGAGCATTTTGTTCTGGAACCCTTGTATAATAAGGATATTACTCTTTTTGGTACAACCCCATAGCTGTATACCATAGGTCCATACTGGCATTAGGACCTGTTTGTAAAGAAGTATTTTATTGTGAACTGACAGGGCAGAATGCCTTCCAAGGAGCCAGTGCATCTTTTTGAAGCGTATTTCTAGTTCATCTCTTTTCGTTTTGACGTGGGCTTTCCAGCGAAGTTTTGCATCAAGCGTCATGCCTAGATATTTCGCTTTATTTTCGTAGGGCATGCACTTATTGTTTATATAGACCGCATAGTAATGGTCTTTCTTTTTTGAAAAATGTATATTAACTGACTTTGTTTCGTTTAATTTGATTCGCCATTTCTTTGTCCAGTTGTGGACTTTGTTTACGGCTAATTGAACCTTTTCAGCTGCTTCTGCGTTGTACTACCTATAGCCATTATAGCAGTATCAGCAAAGGTCGCAATAGTGTTATTTTCTAATTGGGTAATATCACAGGTGTATAATAGGTACAGGACCGGACCCAATACGCTCCCTTGTGGTACTCCAGCTTTATTTTCCTTAATGTTTGGGTAACATTTGTCTTAGCTTGTAGTAGTGTAGAATTGATGATGAATTAATGATTAATTATAATTCTGTTCAGCCTGCAACTAAATTTGATGACTTTTTCAGTAAGTATCTCGAAAAACTAGCTTGATTCACATCACACAGTAAGGTATGTACAATTTTATGAATGGTTAGGTTAGGGAATAATAAGATCTGTATCATCATCATCATCATCATCATTTCAGCCGTACGACGTCCACTTCTGAACATGGCCTCCCCCACAGACAAAGCAAATTACTTATCATGTAGGGGGATTTGCCCACACTCACCACACTGGACATGCGGGTTGGCGAGCGCAGTTAGAGCTATCGTTGTTAAAATGAAGGACGCTGCTGCCCATCCCCTAGCTTTTTTCCCGTAGTCGCCTCTTACGTCATCCGCGGATAGGTAGATATGGAGGGGCGTATTCTTCAGCCGGGGCCACCACGGCCCCCAGATCTGTATAAAATCCCAAAAAAAATCGACTCAGGTAGGAAACGAGACTTCAACTTACGCCTAGATATGGGGATGCACTACCGAGCCACTCCTCATGCAGCAGTAATTCTTTGGGATGTTCTTCGCTTTGAAGCGCCGATATTAATACAGGGGAAACTTTCCAGTTATCAAGGCTTATTTGATTTTTAAAGTAATTCCCACACTTAGAGTAATACCAAAGACTATATAATACTAAGATTTTTATAGTGGTCTATGATTTTTTTTAATCAAGCGGGAATCAAACCCCTGACCTTTCAAAGTCAAAGTCAAAAGATTTTTATTTCAATAAAATTACTTTGACATGTCTTAGAAACTAGATATAGATACGACTATTCCTTGCGACCAGGCCTAAAGGAATCAGGCAACAAACACGGCTGGAGGCAAACATGGAGCCTATAATTTTTTTACGAAGAACCTTTTCACAAAATGGATTATAAAGCTTCGGTGTGGTGCCGATCAAACAAGGCACGGATCGGCTCGTTAAATGAAAAATAATCAGGTATTGAGGCTTTCACCGAATCCAGAAAAAGGTCAAGATAAATATAAAATTAGCATTAATTATAAAACTATGCGATATATCCCGGAGAGCACTAAATTATAATAATCAATGGTTTCGTTATTTCATAATGTGTTCCAATAATCTAAAATCAGCACGCTACTGGTTGACTGAAAGCTGATTGAGACTGACCAATGCACATCTCTGCAACATTGGGAACATGTTCATATGATGAGTGAATATTATATGTATTTTCAATCATACTATATGAATTTACTAATATAATGGTAGGTATTGGTTAGAAGTGGCTTATTAATTCAAAAGGCTGCGATGAAGTTCCGTTTCTGTGTGACTTTTATTTAAGGCGCTATGAGAATCATAAACTGTCGAGTGGGCGGAGTGAAGAAAGTGACAGCGCTATGTACTATACTTGAATGCGGAAAGTGATAGCAAGCGTTAGAAGGCGCTCGAAAGTAATCGACATAACCGACATATAAGAAAATATCGATTATCTTAAAAAATAAGTATTTAAAAAAAAGTGTCTTGGATTTAGTTACCCAATGCACAACTATGTCTAACACAATAATTAAAAAGAAATATTTATGATTGATAGTTTCAGAGTATTTTGGAAAAAACTGTTGCAGAGGACCGAACTTTAAAAATAAATCTATCGAGAAAAGTTTTACCAATCGCGTTTCTGTCTTGGATTTAGGTAAATAAAATGATCAAGTTATCTTTGTCATAAAAATCAAAACTGTGCGTTTTGCGGTTATTGAGAAAAAACAGTTCAAAAATCATAAAACAATTTAACCCTCTCCTTAAAAATAATTAGTAGGTGTTAGTTCCTAGTGCTCCTATATCGTTGAATTTTGTATTGTGATATATACCTAATTATGATCACTGACCATGACCCCCTTATAACCTTCCTTGAACTTAAGTTAATGTTCACCATCACATTAACAGCATAAATTATATTAATTTCATCATACAGATTTGAAGTTTAATAATTTTAAGATTATTTATTTGAATATTTATAAGTACCTACTTTAAGTTATTAATGTTAGCCTTTTTTTCAGCCTGAGATACAGGTTTACCTAGTTCAGGCATAGTATAATTTTTTTTAACCTTTAATTAGATAATAATCCGCAATGTAAATCCTAGCACTAAGGTAATGAATAAATATTTATTTATAATTATTTATTTATTTATTTATTAACCGGCCGTTCAACGACTTTGTAACTTAACCATATGGCGAACTATAAGGCCTGCTCACTGCCACTTCAACTTGCTAATTCTGAGCTATGTCAATGACCGTGGTTCTTCTTCCTATTTCCTCATTTCGGAGATGTTATCACGTAGGGAAACTCCGAGTATAGCTCTCCATAGCCCATTGCGCGACATAAGCTTGTGCATGAGGCCAATAGTTAACGAACAGTGCCATATATTGGCATCTCTGGCAACACGCACTGATTGTAATTATGCTAAGCTTATGCATTTAAAACTATACCAGTTTTTTTTTATGTTATACGGAGGCAAACAGGCTTACGGCCCACCTAATGGTAAGTAATTCTTCTAGGCTTGGTCGCGAGGAACAGGCATAGCTTCACCTAGTTTCTAAGACGTTTCAAAGTGATCCTAGTGATTTTATTGAAATAAAATCCTTTTGACTTTGCCTTTGACTTGAGTAGTAACCGTGTCGCCTATTGACATCAGCAACACCTAGAGCATTGCTAATGCGTTGCCAGCCGAACCTCTCCCCCCTAAAGAGCTCTGGCAACCTTACTCACCGCAGGAACACAACACTATTTGAAACAAATATTTTATTTGGCTGCGATCTTCTGTAAGGCGGAGGCACCCCCCAGGCGGGCTGCTCCAATTTAGAGCGAGAAAATCTCGCTGTGCCCTACCTCCTCATAGTTGAATTGCAGCCGTTATTAAGGTTGAAATTTTTAGTCGTCGTGACGTCGTTTGTTGCACATCAACGCGTTTTTGCACTCACAGTCGCGTTTTGACGAGCTCAAAAATGAATGCCAAAAAACTTTTATGTAAGGCACTAAGAGGAAAAGCCTCGATTGAAACGGGAGTTCGCGAAAAAATATGTAAAGTTGAATCGTAACCTACACATACGATCACCGCTTGTCAAAAAGCGAGAATCGCCTCGCTTTTGAATATTAGAAAAAAATATTTTACTAGCTTGCGCCCGCAGCTTTTTTCGCGTGTTACCTAGATAAATAAATAAATAAATATTCCGGACATATTTACACACGGTCAACTGATCCCAAACTAGGCATAGCCTGTACTATGGGTACCAGAGACTGATATACATAATAGATATATATTTAACACCCAGACACAGAACAAACATCTGTGTTAGTCACAAATGTTTGTCCAGTGCGGGAATCGAACCCGCGACCTCTAGCGCAGAAGGCAGAGTTACTACCAACTGAGCTATGAGGCCAGTCAATAAAAAGTAGCCTATGTGCTATTATAGACTATAATCTATATCTTTGCTTAATTTCATGCAGATCCGTTCATCCGTTCTGGCGTAATTGAGTAACAACATCCATCCATCCAAACTATTACATTTTATAGTAGTAAGATGATAATCGTAGAATTCGTGCTAGAATTTTTCTAACAAATTCCGAGAAAGTCTCCCCTTATAATTTATTTTTATTTTATAAGACTAATCATCATCATCATCATTTCAGCCGTTCGACGTCCACTGCTGAACATGGCCTCCCCCACAGTCAGAGCAAACTGCTTATCATGTGGGGGGATTTGCCCATACTCACCACGCTGGGCATGCGGGTTGGCGAGCGCAGATAGAGCTATCGTTGTTAAAATGAGGGACGCTGCTGCCCATCCCCTAGCTTTTTTCCCTTAGTCGCCGCTTACGACATCCGCGGATAGGTAGATATGGAGGGGCCTATTCTTCAGCCGGGGCCACCACGGCCAAAGACTAATATCGCAAACAAACTTACGGCCCTCCTGTTGGTACGTGGTTACCGTAGCCTATGAACGCTTGCAATACCAGACGCATCACGCACGCGTTGCCGACCCCGAACCCCTCCTCCCCTTAAAGAGCTCTGGCATTCTTACTCGGTATATAGTCTGTAAATAAGGCACCATTTCTTTCTTGTAATTATTAGCGTCACAAGTGTAATCCGGTTTCACTTCGCTCTATTAACCTGTTCAGCAGCTAGCACTAAGTCGGCACTTCATGCGAGCGGCCTTTGTCTCGCAAATTGAATCATGGGGCTGCTTTAATAAATTAATCGCTAAGTAGACCTGTCTCCCTTCCACAACAGAGTGTTTTGTACAGTGATTCATTTTCATACAAACCTTCATAAATCTAGTAATGCAGTGCATCAAAATTCTCAAACCAGCTGGACTCGAACAGATGCGTTTTTCATTTTTACTATGCAGCCGCTGACTGAACTTGAGCTGACTTCCACCAGCGGCTTCGCTCGCGTGGTTAACGGAAAAAGTAGCCTATATGTTATTCTAAGCTGTTTACTACATATATCCCAAATCTGTTCAGTGGTTGCGGCGTGAAAGAGTAAAAAAATCTTCACATACATACTCACATTTTTAAAATTTAGCATTTTTATTTTGGTAAGTCGATCACCTGTGTTCATGGATTAAGCCACTGGAACGCCGAACTTAGTAACAGTTATAAAAGCTACGGTGGCGGGGTAGAAATGCCACCGATAACATGAGCAGATGTATAAGATATAGATTCACATTACGTTCATATTTGCTTGCCTTGTGACGCACGGTACGCAATGGATTACGTGTCAGTCGATATGGTGAGATTGGATTTGTACCCAAACAAACGCGGAGGTCCATTCTAATTATATCTTACTATCTGTGGCTTCTTCTTCTTGTCATGTCACTGATTCTTTCTTGGTCATCCTTTATTAGGCCAGTGACCAGGTTGAGGTATGGTAGGTCGATGAAAGTATCAGTGGCTTAAGGCCTATGATGTACTGTTTCAACTATACTATGTTTTACCTCTCGTACTGAAGACGGAGAGAATAATTCAATATGCCTTACGCCCACAGTTAGGTAATAACCTCAATTACTTACAGTGCGGCGGTGAAATTACTGGTGTTATTGAATGTACTTATATTCTGGCTGTGGGCGATATTGCTCAGTTTAATTTTCAAGGTCGAAATAAAACAAAACAATATTGAAAAAAGGTTGCAAACTTTAGATGTCTTGGCTTCTTACGACCAAAGATCTTGAAATATAAAAAAGAAAGAAATACGCTCACGCCTTTTATCTCCAAGAATGGTAGACACACACTCAGATCTCTAGGTGATCAGATCCTTAAAATTGTTGGGAGAGGGGCTAGTCAGTGACAAGCACCAGCGATGGTGGATTTTGTATGGTAAAGGCTGGTCGAGAAAGGATTACATGCCATGCCATCTTTTAAAAAACTACCCATGTTTTTATTTTAACCTAAAAAATCACCTCAAATCTCAATAAATAAAACAACAATCCATATAAAAATGAATTCACAATACAAAGAGCTCAGGTGCGGTCGATCGATCACAGAATTGAATAAGTGCGTACGGAACAAAGTTGTGTATTAATTTATGGCCAGTATTGGAAAAACTTTTGTGGCAGTTTACCCGGAAAAATATAATTACCTGCTTACAAATCATGCGTAGGGACGTGTATTGTTGTTGTACGCCACTTGTGGCAAAAGCTGAACGGGAATTGAAATCGATTTATCTGTTCTAAAAATCATTTCAAACAACCAAATTATGATATGAAAGCCAGATAATTACGTATTAAAAACTTAAAAAAGAGCAACGTCACATTTTCTCTCCAGTAATATTTTCGGAGCACATTGATAGTTACTTATTTTTCGCATCCGTGAATCACTGGTTTACTTGCGTTTATATAATAAAATTGTCACAAGTAAGAATTAAAAACTTGGCTGTATTTACAAAATTAAATGGCAGATTAGTAATTCATTTTATATATTATAAAATACCAAAAACAGGACATTTGAAAAAGTAAGGCAAAAAAAAATTGCAAAATATTAATGTTAATTTTTTAAAGTTCTTGCTTTTTTTGATAGAATAACCCCCTTTCGGGATGGTATACATGTTATAAATCACCTTGTATAAGGCAAACAGTCAGCTACTAATTGTTTGTCCAGTGGAACTGCGCCTTAACAGTCTCTGGTGCTAAGGGTCCAGTGTTAAAACAGTTACGTTATTTACTTTACTACAAGGCTATGCAGATTAACGTCAACCTTCATAATTACTTTTTCAACTTCCAAATCCTTGCCGCCATTCGTCTCCGTTAAAAAATGTTTTACGGCCTCTAAGTGTATTTATTCAAGTTGAATTGTATTTCTTGAGAGTTGTGAGGTATAATTTGAAGTTCTTTCGACTACGTTCACACCAAAGACATAAAAAAGAGTTCACTATGCTATGCTATGAAAATCCAAAGCAGTAAAAATATGGAGTTATAACATTCGAAACTTAGGAAAATCAATTATACAAAGTTGCTGCTTACGGCTCAGCAGGAGTGGTACCCGTATATAGGTAGCTATGTTCTTCCTCAGGTTTTAAGCTAGCAAATTTTATCAAAATCCGTTTAGCCTTGAAAAAGTAACAAACAGAATCACTATGGCATGAATCTGAGTCGTCATCAACCAATTTTTAGTACCTATCACTCAACCAATTTCGGTAAACAGTTCAGTTGTCAGTTCAGTCAGTGGTCATCGATTGACGCAATTCCCGTTCAATTTGATTGAGTGAAACTAAAATGAACCTAATTGAGTGATGACTTAGAATACAAAGGTGAAAGACTGAGTAAATTTCGCAATTATAATATTGGTGTGATAACTGCATGGTTTACTTATCACTACAATTATAACCCGTGTAAAACCGGGGCTAAATATTGTCTTATACAGCTGTACATGGTGTGACCGAGACCAGTGAAATCAGCGTTTACGGAGGTAAAACTTTTGCGACGTCGAAAATTGTTGCAGGAACAGTTTTATCCTCATCCAGCGATGTAGACTTAAAATGAATTTTACACTCCATTTGCCAAGTTTCTTAAAGTAAAATGATCCCCAACTATCTAATGTATAATTTTTTATTTTTTTTTATTTTAATATTGTTCGTTATAGGACTACCCCGGTATTCATAACCTGTAAACTATAATCGACATTTTTTTTCGAAACTGACACACAAACGGGCCGCAAATGGATGAGACTAGCACAGAATCGAGGAGAATGTCACATACAAAGGAAGGCTTATACCCAGCAGTGGGTGAAGTCAGGCTGTAGTGATGATGATGAAAACGCTAACACTATTTTCAACGCATAATTGATAATCTTTTTGACTAGATGATTTTAATAAGAAATTTTTATTTTTTTTCATTTTCGTCTTCTTACTTTAGTGGGAATTGTGGTATATTATGTTCCTGTTAACAAACATAAATGTTAAACAATAGGTACAATCCTTTTAGCAATACAACAGCTTTTCTAGAACAACTAAACTTGAATACAAAACATCCCCTATATATATTTTTTTGTTTTTCGCTCTCTCTACGGAATAAAAATAAATTTATACAAAAACAGGATAACTGAAAACGTGTTACTACCAAGTTAATACCCGAAATTCAGACTCGCCACTAAAAATGGAACTCATTTGTTGGTATATGGGCCAATGGAGAGTTGAATTAAAAGTAAAACTAGAGAGATTTCGCTCGTATTTTTATTTTAAATATTTTTTGGCTGGTAAAATATGGCAGTTGGGTAGTACATTTCCTTCGAGTACATATTCTCTTGACTTGGTTAATTTGGAGTTATTTGTTGGTATTTCGACCTAAAGGATCGGCTGCTTCCTCATGGTCAAACTTGGTACTTCGATAGACATGGGCCTTTGTAAGACATGACTTTTTACTGATTTAAAATAGGAGGTAAGGAGAGAGTTATCAATTCAGGGCTTTTGTATGTTATACGGACAATATGTTTTGTATGTCTTACTTGTGTGTCTGTTTCCCTGTGTACTTTGTTATGATTAAATGAATTTCAATTTGAAAAAAAAAAACGGTCAAACTATTCTTTAACCATGAGCGTTAGTGATTGGTTTATTTTTGGTGGCTTCCGTACAATTACACAGCGTTGTAAAATAGAGACCCAAGTGTTGGCAGCATCAAACCTAAATTTTGCGGTCGTTCACGTGTTTCACTTTATAGATACCTTTAGCAGCTGTTCCTGAGAAAAAGGGTCTTGACAGACAAACATACAAACAGGTGGACAGCAAAGTGATCCTATAACGGCTCCGTTTTATCCTATACGGAACTCTAAAAATTCCTATTTCGGCAATCGTACTGACGGCCACCCTTTTTTGCAAACCAGGGCTTTAGAAACCCCAAAATGAAATGAAAGAAACTAAGTTACTATTCAACTCTAGCACGGCTTCAAACGAACTTTACAAACTTTTTCAATCATTCTAGAGTTCAGAACTACAAGCTTATCGACAGGATCATTCAAGAAGTCAGAACGGGATCCGTAATGCCAATTCACCAGACACATTTTTTAGAGGGGGTACCTACACGTAAGTCTAAAATTTCATGTTTATAAGCAGACCAACAACTTAAGGGCTTCAAGAAAAATACAAAAAAAAATCTCCAGTGCAGGCAGTGTATTAGTAATGCTCCAGGTGTTGCAGATGTCAATAGGCGACGGTAACCGCTTACCATCAGGTGGGCCGTAAGCCCGTTTGCCTTCCATGTATCATTAAAATATGACTTAGGCTGGTCTTTTAATGACTTGTAAGTCATGGTGATGGTAAGACTTAACTGTTAACAGGCTGGCGACGTTATCTTGTAACATGCTATCATCATCATCATTTCAGCCGTTCGACGTCCACTGGTGAACATGTCCTCCCCCAGAGACAGCAAATTCCTTAACATATGGGGGGATTTGCCCATACTCACTACGCTGGGCATGCGGGTTGGCGAGCGCATTTAGAGCTAATGTTGTTAAAATGCTGACGCTGCTGCCCATCCCCTAGCTTTTTTCCCTTAGTCGCCTCTTACGACATCCGCGGATAGGTAGATATGGAGGGGCCTATTCTTCAGCCGGGGCCACCACGGCCAACATGCTATACTAATCCTTTATCCAGAGTATATGCCAGCCCTTTGGTCACTGGTTATACTTTGCTGCTTCTAAGATATAACATGGTATAGCGCGCCATCTGCGACTATTTGTGAGCAGGATGCTTGAAACTACCATTCTTCCTTGAGTAGGCAGCTAGTGAATGCATTTAAATTGCCTCCTATCATTTTGTCCAAGTCCGTTTTTGCGATAGATTCTGAGAATAGCCTCCAATTTTCTGGACAAAAGGAAAACTCCATTCAATATCATATTATTGTTTTTGGGGTTCCGATGTCCGATTTTATAACAACCCTTATAGTTTTGCCATGTCCGTCTGCCCGTTGGTCTGTCCGATTGTGTCAGCTATTCTACTAGCAGATTTAAAAAATTGTGCTATCATGCTGAAATTGGCACAACCTTCTAAGTTATGAAATAAAAACTTAAAGAGGTTTTTCGGGGTACTTTCCCTACATGTGAAGTGGATGAGATTTTATTTGCTTACCCCATTGTGTGTCAGCAAATAAAATCACGTTGAGATGGCGTGTCGATGGCATATCGTTAATAGGTGCATAGCTGATGTACCCAATACCTAACTAGGCTGTAGCTACTGACTTCGGAAGCCTTCAGTGTACGTGGTCCGATACGCGCTTGGCCAATTTATTTATGCTAATAATCATTTCTTTGGCATAATTTGTGTTCAGTGAACATTTAGATATTTGAGAGACTGTATGAAACTGAATTACCTACTTGATTTAATACTACTTTCCATGTCGTATGTTTTATACTACTCAGTATCCAGCCAATGCTGGTACGTTCACCCGGCGGCTGTTCCGGCTAGTTGATCCATAATTAGGTAACACATAATATTTCAACTCTACATAGCTAGATTTAGTCAGCAATGTGAGCAGTGTTGGTGTCTATTATTTACCTACATGTGACGGCTTTTATTATGCCACTGTTTTATTACTAAAATATCTATGTATGCTAAGTCGTAATAGTTGTTAAAAGTTTTGTGTATATTTCTACGGTTTTTTATGGTACAATCACGTCGCAACGAATAAATTGACTTAGATGGTGGAATAAATAGGATATGTTCATGAATGTATCCGAACATACTCAGCATAATAATAGGCTTACTTATACGGAACCTCCAAAATAAAATATAACAACTGCAGGCATTGTTTACAAAAATGTTGTGCTACTACTTGAATTTAATTACAATAGGAACAATAAAAAGATTTTATAACAACGATGCTGACAACTGGTACCATTTAAACAAGCAACAGTATGAATAATTCATAAAAATGTTAATTTCGTCGTGTCCTCATATGAATTTATATTTTAGATATGGTATACTACCAACGTTTGTTAAGAAAAACACATCTATTCGGTGGTATACGTAGATTTGTTATATGACGTGTCAGTGCTTCATAAAAACTAACTACGATAGAAGTGATTGATATGAATGCCTGGTTCTAAACCAAAACCTCTACGCCTCGTAGAAGCTCTACTTTGTCTACGTCATACAGTGCTACGATGCTATCTACGCACAATTCAGCTTTGTAATAATGTAGGTATATATATTTTTTTTTTCTTTTTTATTCTTAGAAATTAGTTACAGTATATGTTTTATACATCTAAAAAACCAAGATAGGTTTGTCTTAGATGCAAAGGACTACAAAACGACTAATAAACGTAGGTACAGAAAAAGCTCTCTCTGCTCTATGACACAAAGCCAACCAGCCACTCAGTCCCCCGTTTTACAAATAAAGCTTTTGTTTCTGAATATATTTTGCCTGAAAACTAACAACTACACCTTTTTGTTTGATTTCTCGCCCTCATAAATCAAAATTCCTGACCCACAATATATAAGTTTTCTTTTTATAATCTGTCCTATTTCTCTGCCGCCAATAGATCATGCGACATTTTATGTGGATAGGACCGAACTAGGAGTAAAAATATAGAGTAGATCTTATTGCGAAAGGAAAACATTTTGGACAACAAAAATTAAATAATTTAAATAATTGAATTTAATAAGCCCTGATAAGGGCCCATGACCGTCCGTGAAAAAATCAGTGTAGAGTTGGATCGAATGGCTCGGCAACATAAAAAAAGAGTAAAAATAAACACAACACAGACACAGAGATAAAACAAGAAATAGGTACCTTCCAAATCAAATACGTATGTAGGAGTGTAAATTAAGTAAGTATGTGTCGTGTGGGGTAAAAAGGTCCATGTCTCAGTATAAGCTGTACCAAACTTGTAAGTACCTACGGTGTTGCGCTGGTTTTCAGACATTGGACCTTGATGACATGACGAGACGAACACCAATAAACGTACGTAAATATAGCATATTAAGTATATATCTATTTAACTAAAAAACACAGTACACATAACATACATAAATACATGCTTTATGCTTTGTGTACCTCTTGTTACTTTGAGGTCGGAATAGTTTTTTCTGTTGACATAAATCGTTCGCCCTATGGGAATGGGAAGCGTCCCGGAAACGCTCGGCAGAAGGCTCTCACGCTTGTAATTTATGTATCTGTATGCAATGCCGTATGATGAAGTGCACGATAGTGTAAATAGATGTAAATGTCATGACTCGAGATTGATGGTCTGATCGAATGGCGGCTGGCGTGGGAAGAGATTTCAGGAAATAGGATTTAAACTTGTGAAGGTTTATGTAAGTATGAGTACTGTTCGTGTGGTCTTGGCTCTTCCTTTATTTTGGTATTGACTTATTTTTGATAAATTAACAAGATAAATAAAAAATAATAAAAGTGGTCGTGGATGTCGTAAAAGGTGAATAAGGGAAAAAGCTAGGGGATGGGCAGCAGAGTCCTCTATTTTAACAGTGATAGCTCTAACTGCACTCGCCAACCCGCGTGCCCAGCGTAGTGAATACGGACAAATTCCCCCCACTAGGTACGTTCTCTGGAATTCTATGGAGGAGGCCTATTTCAAGCAGTGTATATCCTACGGCTGAAAGAATTATGATAATGATGATGGCAGGTATCATGGTTTTCTGTTCTCAATGCGTTTCTAGAAACTTTATGTGGAGTACAGAGCGGGGGCGTGTTTGGTTTTAAGAAAAAATGGTAATTTATGTGTCTGAATATATCAGTATAATTATTACCAGAAATGCACTCTAAGCAGCGCAGCGGGTTCATCTCAAAGTTCGTAATCACCGGACCTTGTACAAAATTAAAATATCAACTTTACAATGAATAGCATCTAAATTAACTAACCGTTAATATTATGAAAATCTCTACAACGATTATTACCGAAATTGTTTCGCCAACTAATAAGTAGAATGGTTTAATCTCATCCCTTCATCACAAGCAACGAATTTATTTTCTAAAAACATTTTCCTAACATCATCGCGTAAACAAAATTTTACCGAAACATAAATTCTGCGAGCCTTATTCCTGAAAACACTCCCTGTTGTAGGTAACACACAAGTTTTATATCGATTTTATAACGAAAACACGAAAGCATCCTCCAAGGCAAGAGTCACAGTAGGGAGCAGAGCCACAGTTAGGATAAAGGTTCACAGAGCGGAAAATGAAATGAGCTTTTATCAAAGCTAAGTAAAATATTGTACCAACAATGTTTCGAAACGTATATCACTGACTTATTCTCTTTTATTATGTTTAAAATACGACCCGTTCTTGCAACGGACCGCTACAAAAATCTTAACTTTTACTTATAACGTAGCAATTCGCGTACGGTTTATTTTCAGATGCTCGTATATCGAAGATACCAAAATGAGCTTGTGAAACGTAAAGTTCGACTAGTTATCAGTAGTAGTCAAGACAATATACTAGAAAAAATTTACGTAAGTAACGTCCAATGATACCGATCGGTACCAGGCTTAGGGAGGTCTAGGCAAGGTCTAGGAGGTCATCCATTTACTGCTTGTGTAGCAAAAACATGTGCGCCCGCTTACTGCATAAGAACAGCGATTATATTCAACTACCATGTTTTAGCAAATAAACTGATTTCATTAATTTCATTCATTCATGCACTGTTGGCGTTAACGCTAGTGGAAAGTTCTATCTGTATGGAAATGGCATTAGCTTGTGATATTTCACGTACCCGCTTCGAATTTGGTAGACAAAATTCCGTTTGACGTTAGCGTGAAAGAAAAACGAAGCGTCAGTATCTTGTCTCGACACCCGCCCTGGGTGCCTAGACAAGATCCTAAAATCCTCCACTGGGTGGATTCGACCAAACGCTATGTTATGCCAGAGTAACAATCCCTGGGATAACTCTCTGGAAAACAGGCTTACTCTAGAGCCTCTCTCTTATTAGTCATTTTATTCTATGGATAAGACTTTTACTAGTTTGGTCGAATCCACCATTAGTTGTTGTTTTAAATGATTATTTTAAATACGAGATTCTGACCTTGCCTTACATTTTTGCAAAGGAGCGTATTGTATGTGTTTGATTCCTTAAAACTACTACCCCCTTCACGACCTCTGTGTGCGGCCCTGACAGGTAGGTATCACCCTCGGGACAATACATCTAACGTTTTCCCGCGATAAGTAGCTCATACAAGATATACTGATTTATATGGGGCAAAAAAATATTACCACCGATATATGAATCAGAGGTCGTGATACCCTAGCCGTGAATGAATTGAAAAATTTATCTAGTCTTGCGAAAGGATGCTTCGTTGTTGGTTGTTTATTTATGCAACGGTACTCGTGATCGTCGTGATATTGAAAGCGTTTGGTATGTTTGATTTATTTAGCGCTCATGTATTATAGTGTTTTGATATATTTTTATAGAGCTACTGTGTATCTCTGCATAAATACTAAGCTTACCTTTGAGATATTAGTCACACGGACTTTTACCAGTATTTATTTTATTCTTGTTATACAAGATGATTCATAATTTGTATAACCCAAAAGGGGCTTATTTTACAGCCAAATGACAAAAAAGTTTATTCTACGAAGTTTGGAAATTCAAGGTGTACGATTAAAAAAACATTGCATAAATCGCTATATTGTGTTCAAATCAGTTTGCTCGATTATTCTGCTGTTTTTGGTAGCAATCTTGTTGTCGAACATCTGATACGTTTAATAATTCGTTGCAAAGATGATAAAAAGTCCAAAACTACTGATTTTAAATGTATGGCTGAATGAATGAAAATTCTTATTGTACACACCTTCAACCACCTTGTACCACAATCAGTGCGTGTTGCCAGTGATAACTTATGGCACTGAGACTTGGTCGTTAACTATAGGCTTCATATACAAGCTCAAAGTCGCGCAACGTGCTATGGAGAGAGCTATGCTTGGAGTTACACTACGTGATAAGATCCGAAATGAGGAAATCCGTAGAAGAACTAAGGTCACCGACATAGCTCTCAAAATTAGCAAGTTGAAGTGGCAGTGGGCAGGCCATATAGCTCGCAGAACCGACAACCGTTGGGAAGTAAAGGTTCTCGAATGGCGACCACGAACCGGGTGACGCAGTGTTGGAAGGCCCCCCACCCGATGGACCGACGACATTGTGAAGGTTGCGGGAAGTCGGTGGATGGAGAAGGCTCAAGCCCGTTCGTCATGGAACTCTTTGGGGGAGGCCTATGTCCAGCAGTGGACTTCTACAGGCTGATGATGATGACACACCTTAAAAACAAATTACCTACAATAGATAATAGACTAAATAGATTTATATTCAAATATTGTATCAAACCAAACTAAGCACAAATCAGCTGCGAATAATCAAATTGGCTAACGCTGGAAAAAGTATCTAAGACTCAAAAACAGACCTCCAAAAGCCTTACAGGTAGTTCAAACTTGATAACACACCCACATCGATCCACACACACCACATCGATTTAGAGGAGGTAGGGCATAGCGAGATTTTCTCGTTCTCTTACCTCCGCCTTACAGAAGATCGCAGCCAAATAACATTATTTTTTTCAAATAGTGTTGTGTTCCTGCGGTGAGTAAGGTTGCCAGAGCTCTTTAGGGGGAATGGGGTTCGGGGTCGGCAACGCGTGCGTGATGCCTCTGGTATTGCAAGCGCTCATAGGCTACGGTAACCGCTTACCAACAGGTGGGCCGTATGCTTGTTTGTCACCTCAGTTGTATAATAAAAAAAAAAAAAAAATCGATGGGTGTACTATGCGTATCCCCAACTGTTCTCCCCAACTGGTCTTCAATTTGTTAGTTGTGGGCAAGCTCCACGAATTATAATTTACTCAATGCTCGCTATACATTATTACTTCCCCTAACACTGGCCAGCCGCTTAATCACTGTTACTGTGGCTAATGTGCCGCATTATTTCGAAGGAAGAAAGCAAGCGGAAATATAGCCGGGACGTGTACAAATACAAAATATTACACTATTAGTTTTAGTAAGTCGCCGGATGGTGGGAGTGATACGCTAAAACCTCAATTTGTCTATTGGGGTTCTGGAAATTTTATTTGGGTTACATTTACACAACACCGTAATAGGCTCAAAAGATGAAATAAGCCCAGGAGGAGGAATCTTTATACTTACTAGCGGAAGCCACCAGATTTGCTTAGGGGTATTTAGTTGCATTTACTTCCTACTGTGGGGTGTTTTGTCCGTTTTACCCATTTCTTATAGAAGTCAATTTGCAATATCAAACAAAGCTCTATCGGTAACTGACTTCCTATCATATGGGGGGAATTTGCCCATACTCTGCCCTGCTGCTGATACTCTCAAACTGCTAATAACTAAACTCGAAAAAAGCTTGAGGATGGGCATCCTCAAGCTTTTTTCGATTAGTCGCCACTTAAGAAATCTACGGGTAGAAGATATGGAGGGGATATATATACTATATTATTCAGCCGGGGCCACAACGGCCATTAAAAAGATTAAGTACTTACAGTATGTTCCTACGCTCTGTACTTATATGTTTGTCATGTAACAAGTTACACGATGAACTAGTAGGCAACAATTTCAATTTTCTTTAATTTTAGACGAATGCACATAAGTACAACGAAAATAACATATCAATTAAAATAAAATTAAAACATAAATTGAACTAAGTACCTACATAAAACTAAATGGGACTGTTCAAGTAACCATAGTGAGGACTCTTGACCAATGCTCCTTTAAAATACAGTCCGTGTCCAGCCTCTCCACATTGAGTTGCATGAAGCTAAAGAGCCTTTGATTCAATGTACCAAGCGTAAATCAATGTTTATGAAAACCTCGGAGATAGCGCCTCGACCATGCCAAAGCCAGGCCGGCTCGTTGTTCGTTTGAACATTAATTACGTCACAGGCTGTCCCGTGAAATATGAACCTGCACCGATACCCCATTGCATTGATGCCTTTGAATTATTTATGAACTTAACTGTAGCACAATGGAACGAGAACGAAATCTGGGTTCCATTATGCACTGCGTCTGGTTGTAATGTATTCAATTCTTTGTTTCTGACGTTATGTTTGGATAGCATTACGATGAAACTCGGCTATCTGTGACCCAAGTACCAACATTTCACGATAGCGTTACGCATACGATGCATATAAGAAACAAAAATAAATGTCAAAGAATAGCCAGTGGCATCGGCGATGCTTGAAATCCTTTAATTTTGATTATATTTGACATTTTCTACAGTACCTATCGTAAGCGTGACGCTATCAATTCGTACTCGGGCTACTTTTCACGTTAGAGGTAAAGTTTGGAGTGTTCTACTAGGCAGCGGCCGTTACATAGCAAACACGCGGCAAACACATAGCTTCACTTAGTTTCTAAGACGTAACAAAGTGATCTTAGTGATTTTATTGAAATAAATACCTTTTGTTTTTTGTGTAGAAAATAAATATTTGGGGTTCTCTACCCGAATATATTCAGTTTGGGTTGGATCGATTTATTGTTGAATTCTTTTTAACCGATTTCAAAAAGGAAGGTTATCAAGTCGCCTGTTTTTTTTTGTTTTTTTTTAAGTTCCTAAAATTCCACACACGACGATTAAAGATACGGGCCTTATCTAAATTACTTGCCTAAAATAGCCTGTAGGTACCTAATAGTTGACTACATTTTTATCCTACGTTCATCGATGATTGCACTAAAATCATTGTTTATTGTCGCGCGGCTCTTTGTTAAAATGGTAAAATATTGAATCGGGTGTCAGCACTGCACATCGATTTTTCATATTTAATATATAAAATGGTATGAAATGTTCTTCCAATCAAACTTTATCGACTTGTTTCGGGGAAATACGACCGATAAAAAATGAATGTTTCATTAATCCTGCTGATACACGACGTAATAGTCGACTATAAAGTAAAAAGTTCTCGAGTTATTCCTGATTAGCGACCCGGCCCGGTTTTGCGCGGTTATCGTATCGATAACTTAGAATTATAATGTTAAAAGTTAGTTATTATTATCGATCCAAAAATATTTTCAAATCGTTACAATCTCACTGGCCTCATAGCCCAGTTGGTAGTAACTCTGCCTTCTGCGCTAGAGGACGCGGGTTCGATTCCCGCACTGGACAAACATTTGTGATTAACACAGATGTTTGTTCTGTGTCTGGGTGTTAAATATCTATCTATTATATATATCAGTCTCTGGTACCCATAGTACAGGCTATGCCTAGTTTGGGATCAGTTGACCGTGTGAATATGTCCGGAATATTTTATTTTATTTTATTTAATCACTACCTATCTAATTGAAGCTTAGATAATCAAAGCTATTAAACATAAAAGGTGATTCATCAAAACATTTTATTGCAAATTGGGTGTAGAATAACCCCTTTTCGAGAGAGCATACATAATATTATGAATCATCGTAGAGCAAAATAATTTAATGAACTGCGTTGCGTATTGCAAACTCGTGATTATGTAAACTACTTTCCCACGTTTCAGGTTAAAAGGTACCTAAACCCAGAGTTTAAATCCGCTTAGTGCTTAAAGTTCATATCTGCCCGTTGCAACTATCGCGTACTTTTAGTTTTTTAACACGGTTGCCGTCAGGAAATGCTTTTTTGTTTTTTCTATGTCGGTTTAAACTTTCATCAGAAGTCTTACAACTTATAGTGAAACTTAAAACTCCCCTAGGATTAGGAAAAGTTGCAGTTTTAACGACAATGGCTATTTGGTATCTGTTTATAGTTAAAATAACGCCTTCGTCAGGACCGCGGGTGTACCTCTCAAATTCCAATAATAATATCAATTTTTATTTCAGGCAACTAAATATTTTTACATATAAATATATACCTTAAAACTAACACACATAATACATTAAAACCTACACTGAATAGGTACATAGGTTATTTGAACGACGTCGCATATGAAGACGTGCTCGCGGTGTCGCATGTCAGGCTTTCTATGAACTTCCTGAACACGACACCTTTCAGCCAAAACCCGCTGTCCATGAATGTAGAGAGACGATTAGTCGGTTCTCTCGCCATAAATTAATTAAAATTCACATTACGGTGAGATTCCAACTTTTCGACTCTTATGGACAGGCCGGTCTTCTGCTTCAAGTACTCCACCACCCCCTCAGCCTTCACGGTGTAGTGGACCCGTGACACGTAGAGCTGCGTGATGGGTATCTCGACACGAAGGAGGCACAGCTGGTCTAGCGCAGTCGCTGCAGCGGTCCCGCAGTGGTTACGACAAGTGGGTTTTCTCTTCTTCCGTTCTACAAGTACGAAATCCTCCTTGTAACAGCGATCCTTCGAAGGACCTATGAAATGTACCAATGAAATGTACTACAGATTTAGTAAGTGCGAAACTAAAATGTATCTTGCTAATGTTTTTGTACCTCTGCCTGAAACCTGCATTAGAACCGCGGGTGTACCTCTCGAATTCGAATGTATGCTAAAGATGTATTTGAAAAGAAAGTACCCACGATCCTGATTCAGGCAAAACTACAAGCAAATCATCGCTACTATTTAAGATAAAGCGCTTGATATAGTAAAGCTTATGCTTACTGTTATAAGATTCGTCACAATGAAACAGAACGATCCCTATAAATCGTAACAGATTAAATCAAGCCTGCAGTTTCATTATCAAAGTATGCGATGTTAAATCTCACCTAATAATTAACGGAGCCATCAAAAGAGGAAATCTTATAAGGATTACCGTTGCCTTAGCGCATAGCTCAATCAAGATGGTCAGTTAAATACTAGTAATAAAGGAGCGCGTTCATTGGATCGGCAACGAAAAATACGCGATCACCGCTTTTCTAAATCGAATAAGCTTCCAAAAGACTACCTCAATGTGCCAACTTATACATATTTTAATCTATAACTTTACTTTGGTAGTGTAGGTAATCTACTAAATCCGTGATGCCGTCCGTGATTGTAGTTACTTTGAAGTGACTACAGATTGGTGTTGCAGTTAGCGGCATCGTGACTTCGCAGAGATAAAATTCAAATCGAGATAATCCGAAGAAGACCCATGGACACCGACATTGCTCTCAGAATTAGCAAGTTGAAATGGTAGAGGGCAGGCCGTAGGTATAGCTCGTAGAACCAATCATTGGGTTCTTGCATGGCGACTACAAACTGGACGACGCAGTTTAGGTCCCCCAAACGATGGACTGCGCTTCCGGGCTCTGATCTTCACACGGTACTAGCAAAGTCGCGCAGGTGAAAGTCACTTTAAGAAAACAATGCCTTATACCCAATTAAACACACATCTGTAGTACGCGCACGAAACTAAGTTTTGTAATCTGATGGTCAGGCGGCACCTTGCAAACGAAACCATGGTCCAATTACACCACTACGTACTAACCATCCACCTAACCAGCTGTTTCATCTCAGGCTATGCGCTTGATATCGGCTCAAACAAGTCTCGCAACTCCAGGAGCAGAGATTAACGGAATAGAGTTGGGCACGATTAAGGAGAGGATCAGCAAAGTATAGAAACTTTGAACTTTAACACGTGGTGCTATGGCTCACGTTCTAGTTGCGAAGTTCGATGCCTTAGGCGATATTAGCTAAGAACATAGCCATGTCTTGAAATATCTTTGAGAAAGTATTGGGTTACTTCAAATTAGCGGCCGCTATATTATGGCAGTAATACAGCGGAGACGTCGTAAAATATATAACGTAATTCTAAAAGTCGGTGACCGCTGTTTTATCTCCGCTTTAAAGGACTTCATAAGTGGAAATTATTTTTATTTAAGATATTGGGTGTGCCCCATGTTACAAGAGTTACAAGTAGAAACTCACCGAAGCTAAAAGAAACAGATAATTCAAAATTGTTACGGTTAGGAGACCATACATATAAAAAACTCGAAAAGAAATAAATACTTATTCTGGTTAATTGTATCTAGGAAATTCAATGTAAAATTGCTGACTTCGGACTTCACCATAATAACGTTTTAAAAACTTAAAAACGCTGACTTTAATGAAGGTTCAATAGGGTAAAACACCTTGGGGCCATTCCATACAGCACCTAACGATATTTAGCGTTTCTGCGTGAACTCACATCATTTTCGTCACCCAAGATGACACTGGCCACCAAAAGGAGAAAACAAAAAAAAAACGCCAAATCATTTTTTTTTGAAGTAGCAATCCCTCGAGAATAATACTAACATGGTCCCATTTCGAGATTATTCCCTACACAATAGTAAAAAAACCATCAAAATCAAACCAGGCGTTACGAATTAATCGGTGTACAATGTACATACAATAAAAAAAAGCATAGTCACCGAATTGATAACCCCCTCCTTTTTAGAAGCAGGTTAAAATAATAAAAATTTAATAGCACCTATTTCGCTCAGGTACAGCACTTTGTACAAAGTCTAGCAAAGCTTTCTCCGACTATTCCAGTTACTAACATATTAAAATCTCAGCTATCACGACCCTAAGTGGAACAAACAGGGCTTTTTGTAGCGACGCGTAATGGGCGTTGGGCTTTAATGTTTTCCAATCTCAGTGTACCTAAGTGAATTTCTGATACAAACGAAAAAGCTAGATAATAAGAGATTTTACAGACCTTTTTTTTATACCTTCACCTCTAGTGAAGGTTGTTTTGTATATGAAAATCCTAATACAAGGTGATTCATAATATGTATACTATCCCGAAAAGGCTTAATTCCACATCCAATTGACAATAAATTTTGTTCTAATACTTTCGGAAATTCGTAATTTTTCATCGAAAAACCACTAACCACATTGAACAACAAAAAACACTAAATATTATACAAATATTTATTTAATTTTTTTTTTTTTTTGTTTCAAATGCTATTTTGTTCTTTAGTTTTTCATTCATTGTGGTTTGGATGCGGCTAGCAACACTTACACCAGCTAATAATTCCGATAAAACCATAAATCTGCTATTTCTGAAACCAAGCCTAAATAACGATGTGTTGATACAATGCAGTTTATTTGTACGCCATTCTCGGCGGGCTATTCTTCCGGGTGCTATTCGGTTTATAGTGGCAGCTGATGATACGAACGCACTCTAAAATCGATTCAGTGGCTTCCACACACGAGCATCTCGGGCCGGGCGTTATATCGTGTCAACACTCCACAATAAGGAAAAACAAGAACCTCTCCGGCTAAAACATATTTTAAAAACTTGTTTTTCCAAGGAGGAAGAAAAGTTTCCGTTTACACAACAAACACCTAATTTACCAATAAGTGTTTCGGAAGGAAAGTTGAAAATTTTTGCCATTTATATCTGAGCAAAAGTTCCCGGGGCATTTTCATTAGGTGAAGTTGTAAAACGTATATAAATTTTAATGATTTCAACAACTTTAGGGAGTAATGAGTTTTCGGATCGGTTCCATGCCCCTCGCAGGCTCATGAACGATGTGAAAACTCGACGAAGTTTGGAGTGACGAATTACCCGAACCCATAAATATTGGGTGCGATAATGAGTTGGTAAAAATGGTTTGTTCTCGTCTTGAGCTACATAACTCTTTTCCTCTAACAGGATTAGATATTTATGAAACCACGCTTGTAAAATATCAATCTCTGCTATAATAATACTTTATTTTAATAATTATGCAGTTTTTCAGTTTTGCTGTTTTTTGGAGAGAACGTTGTGGAGTGAAAGAAGATGTAGTGTTGAGGATTGAGAAAGGTATGCTGAGATGGTTTGGTCATGTAGAGAAGATGAACGAAAGAAGATTGAAAAAACAGGTGTATAAGGCGAGTGCGAATGGATCCGTTGGAAGGGGAAGACCTAGGCGTACGTTTAGCGACCAAATCAGTGACGTTTTGGACAAAGGCCAGGTCAAGAGTACCATATACCGACGAGCATGTATGAGAGTGAATGAAGCAAGAGGTATGTCAGGATCGTAGCAAGTGGAAAGCCGTGGTCTCTGCCTAACCCTCTGGGAAATAGGCGTGATTTTATGTATGTATGTATGCAATTTTTTTTTACTCAAAACACTAGTGTTTAATAGACTGTTTCATATGCATACTATCATAAAAAGATCCACTATTTTATACGTAGTAAAAGTAGGTAAGCCCACATCATAAAATATGTAAACTAAACAATTTAGCGGGACGGAAACAATAAAATATTTTCCGTATTTCTAAACGGGCCACTGTGTTTGTTGTACCGCAGAAAAATATATATCACTGCGGCCCTCTGAGCGTCGGTCGCTTGGCTTCAGAAACCAGAGCTATATAACATTTCATTAGCGGTCAGCCGAGACGTTCCGGTTACACAGACAATAAATTTTCATTTTTGCGAGAGGACAAGTGAAAGAAAAAGATAAATAGTGGGGCCTTGGAGGAAAAGTACCGCATAGAGCACATGCTAGCTAGCAGAGATGAAGGAAAACATCGAGAGAAAACCGTTAATGTACCAGAACTGAAAATACGAACATGTGGCACCTTTAATCACAAAAACTAGTCTAGTCCGGCCCTAACTCAAAGTGACCAAGAAAACCTAGCGACAACCACTTCGAACAAATTGTCACTGCAACCTATTCTACCAGTGCCTGATAGTGGCCTTTCTAAGGATCTTTCTTTCTGTTTCCGATGCAGCTATTTATTCATTGCTTTTCATAGAATGAAAAATCTACTCTTTATGAACATGCTGAGTATGGAAAGTGCAGAACATGGAATCTGCCATGCTTTGTACGTTCGTACTAAGTCGTATAGGGATAGGCACTCTTGATAAATTTTCCTCTCAATAAGGGCCGATTTGCCTCGGGCTCGCATAACTATTCGCAGCACACACCGACCAACCGCGACCTTTACTGGGATGAAATATTTGATTAAAAGAGTTCGCCGAAAGACGTAGTAAATATTTGTACAGTCCTTTTGAAACGTATTCAACGATGAATTTTGATTAATATGAGACTATAAACTGAAATTTTTATATTACAATTTCGGCCCCGGTGACCCCGGATAAAAAATTAGGCCTGTGGATGTCGTAAGAGGTGACAGAATCTGGAAATCTGTAAGGGATGTTCAGCAGTGGAAATCCTTACGGCTGAATCGCCAAAACTTATACTAACATGAATATTTGAGTTTTGTTTGAAAATTATAAAAAAAAGAAATGAATAGCACCCAACGGTCGCATACATAGTCCTGATCCCGCACTACCATGGTAGCAATGCATACATTTGACCCACCGCTAACGGTGGGAATCGAATCGCACTGCTTGCGCTACGGCTTTGAGGTCTTAGGCTCGTATTCAGAGACACGACTCAAGCATAGATTTAATCACAGATCAGCTGAACTCTATTTAAGTATTGAATCTCTTCTCAAACATAGCTTTTATCCAAGAACGGTACTTAAACTATTCTCAGCTGAATCAAGTCTCAAATCTGGTGGAAATAGAATAGATCAATAAAGTGAAGTATAAATATGCATCAAAGTACGTGTAACGGAACGAAAATGTCATTTGATTAATGTCAAATCAAATCTAAACTCGAGCACCGATTTCGTTTCAGAATAAGCATTGAACTCAGGTGAACTGTGATCATTGAATCTATATTTAAGCACTGTTCATGAATTAGAATCTCTCCTCAAATCGAGATTTAAGTACAGATCAATGCTCGAGTCTTGTCTCTGAATACGAGCCTTAGTAATGATTATCTTTCGTCTTTTTTCAGCATCAATATATTCAAAATCATGCACGATATGCACTACTTCAGTTTTTGGAAGTAGTCTAATTATACCCTGTAGGTTTATTAGTATATATGTATATATATGAACATATATTATAGGTACAAGACATCAACAAATACTTAGTACAACATAATGATCCCTATCAATAGAAGGCCTGTTACAGCCACAACCCGCTTTATTTCCTGCATCAGCAAACCCTCACACATCCATTAGGGTAGCAGGAAAGCCACTAATTATACGTCGAAGTTTAATTATATTTCATCACAGATACCGCAAGCCTTTGAATGAAAAGTTAGCCGTGGACTAAGTTTTATGACGTACTACCCGAGGCCAGATGAGGGATTACCCGGCAACTTGCAACCGGCTGAGATTACCTCCCTACATTATTCCTCAAAGCGATAAATTGGCATCTACTATGTAGGTAATAAGTGCTAACTTGTAATAGTTTGTTATCGTTTATTTTCACAATTTACGAGCTTATTCCATCGAGCGAAACTAGACTTTAGACCTTACAAAATAAAGGACAGCCAGCGAATTGGCAATTTACCACCGACGTTTGTGGCTATAGAATCCGGATCGTGAAACATTTAAACCTATAGTAGGAATTGGTCTGAAGCCAATAATAATCGCCGGACTAAGAGTCATTCTTGCTTATAGAGACATTATTATTTGAAAATTTCCAACCATGCCGAGATAAATTCCGTTTTTATAGTCAGTTTTGTATAATACTCGTAGGTGTACTAAAAACGGTAAAAAAGTATTTGGGATGAGCACAAAAATCTACATTTAAATAACTTTATAAAGTTCATTTTGTACAGCTCTAGTGCCATAACGGCCCCGAAGTCGTTCAAGTTTTATTGCTGCGTGTCATCAAAGAGATAGCGGGTGGCCAATCCTCTTAGGATTTACATCCCTGACAACCTATCGGCTTTGAGGTATCAAGTTGGGCAGCTGTAGATTGCTGCTGTAGTTGATTGTAGGTACTGTACAGTGTATAAGAACTTTCGTCAAGCTTTGAATTCGGTAGCCAACAAAGCCTTTTTTTCAACTCGAATACAAACTCAAAAAGTCTTGGACAGTAGTAAAAATAAACTTTTTTTAAATTGAGAAATTCCAGGAGTTTTAATTATAATTTGGGGTTTTTATGTATGTGCTAGCTTGCGGCCGCGGCTGCGCTCGCGTTATACCTAGATGCAAAGTAACCTTTATGCTATTCTAGGTCATCATCATCATCATCATTTCAGCCGTTCGACGTCCACTGCTGAACATGGCCTCCCCCACAGACAGAGCAAATTCCTTATCATGTGGGGGGATTTGCCCATACTCACCACGCTGGGCATGCGGGTTGGCGAGCGCAGTTAGAGCTATCGTTGTTAAAATGAGGGACGCTGCTGCCCATCTCCTAGCTTTTTTCCCTTAGTCGCCTCTTACGACATCCGCGGATAGGTAGATATGGAGGGGCCTATTCTTCAGCCGGTTAGGCCGCGGTGGCTATTCTAGGTAAAGAACTATATTTATTCCTAGTTTCATCGAAATTGGCTCAGCCGTTCTGGCGTGATTGAATATCTTTACCAATTGTTAACCAATTTTAATTATTCTTCCGCTGGTTGTATAGATAGTTGTACAAGATGGTCCAATATTAATTCCTTCAATATTGCATTTATCCCGTAAAACTTGAAAAAGAAATAATTTCATGAAATCATGACTGCCGTAACACGTCAGCCAGCACACAGCCAGCGTCTCAGGGACGCTTCCGACTGGTAGTGATCTGGATCTACTAAGCTATCTATAGATCTTTTGTAACGGTCTTTAGATAGCTCAAATGTTTCTTGTGTATTTTGTTAATATTTAAAAATTTTGTAAATTTTGTTTTCTTTCTCTTTAAATAAAGTTTATGTAAAAAAAAAACAAAAAAAAATTGTTATAGGTAATTTGTTTTTTAATTGAATGGGTGTGGCCAGTGTCATCCCAATCAAGTGAGTTTGTAGAAATGCCAACTTTAAACCTCATTATGATGTTTAATATACTGCGAAGGCACAGGCTAATATGTAATAGCCGCAATGCCAAGCCGCGGGGGAAGCTAGTAGTATACATTATCCATGTACATGTTGGCAATAAATGAATATGAATATGAATATGAATATTTCCATGGTAGTAAAGGTAAGGAATCCAATATCGCACCAAAAAACTAAAACCGCATTCATACCACATCACTCACCTAGGTGGTGGAATTCTACACACTTGTTCCATAGTGGTCAGAACCCTTTTCAAGGCCGCGGCTTAATGGTCACCGCTGACATTTTAGAAAAGGGTCACTAATTTATCTAAACAGAGTTGGTTACATTTCCCTTAATTATAGTCTAACTTATTTGTGGCGCAGCTGCCCCATATACACTCATTACTCAGAGTAGTATTAAACAAGTATAAAGCATGTACTGTAGAACGCCAACTTGTTAAGTATGTATGACTATCTACAACAGTCACAGCAACTGGTATTAACTGGATTATTCTGGTAGATATTATTCTATGATTTCAATAATATTCCAAAATATTTTTGACTCAGACGGGATATGAACCCTCAAGCTTTCCCTGGATACGGGGATGCTCTAACCAAGCTACCGGGCCACTTAATTGGCCGAATTGGAATTTTTGTATGAATGCACGGTAGCATAAAAAACAATACCAATAAATGATTATTATACTTGGATGGAGTTATCTGTTCATACTTTCTGATCAAACCTCTGCCTTGTTGCTTTACAATGCGTAAATTTTACTCTGAGGCTCGTCCACTCTTGGGTAGGTAATTACGTAGATGTTCACAATACAAACAATAGTTGGATGGACGTCAAAACTGTTCTGCTAATCTAATTGGGTTCCATGGGTCTGTTTTCAGATCATTAGCTGACTTGAATACGATTTTTCAAACGAGATAAAAGGATTAAGCTCGTTAGAAACAGAAGATATTTCTGCGAAAACAAACTAAGATTATCTTTTGGTCTTTTCAGCTATGGGTTTTTATCATAACCAAACCTACACATTCATCATATCCAAACTCATCCATCCACATTCATACCTATAATAATCAACTGTTCTAAATATAAATTCATTTAAAATGGCTAGCTAGCATACAAAACGCTTTTGCGTAAAAATGAAAGGGTCAAAAATACCCGTGGGACCAATCGGGCGATGCGCAATCTCAATTCCGACTCAAATCATAAATTTACGACAAAAATAAAGATGTGAATCAAAAGCTATCTACCTGTTTAGATATTTAAATATCAACACACAAGAACGCAACGATTGTCTATACAACATCTGTTTATTTTGCAACACGACTAGATGGCGTGTAATGTTGTTAAATATACCTAACTAAGCTGAACTGGCTTCGGAAGCCTTCATTGTGCGTGGTCCAACACGCGCTAGCCAATTTATTTTTAAGTTGGTTAAAAAAAGTAATTTTATTTACAGAAAGATACTTAAAAGTAATACAAGTTAATATTTACAAAACACACAAGAAACAGTTGAGCCATCTGAAGACCGTTACAAACGATCTATAGATAGCTCAACTAATCCAGATCACTACCAGTCGGAAGCGTTGGTTAATGGTTGATGTGCTGGAAGACATTTTGTTTTGTTAAATGTGTAATGAATATTGTTTTTTTTGTTATGAGCTTTTAAATATGCTTAGAGGATAGGTGCTTTAGGTTTATCTCTATGTAACACCTGAAAATCACGGTCTTTCGTACGCAGCCTTCCATGTAAAATCGTAATAATACATCAGCATACGAATTTCCCGGGAAATAGGCCGATACAAATTTCCCCCGAAGCAACAATTCCGAAGCATTTGTACCTTTATACATGCCATCTGGAGCTGTTTATTCCTGATTACGGAACAGGACGAAAAAATAATAGAATTGGGTATCACAAAATGGAATCTTTCCGCGATATAATTTTTGCATTTTGTAAACGGAGCAGTGTCGATATGATTTTTGATGACTCTTTTTTTGAACAACATAAAAATCAATTTGATATTATCTTTTAGAGCCACATGGTAAGTGCATTTCCAATATTTTCAAAATACAGTTGAATGCGGCCTTCACATCAAGGTGTTTCTCTAAGCAATTCTGCAAACCTACAATCATCAGCAAAATATAATATTGAATCAGATGCATGTGTGCATGCATACTATACTCTTTTTTAGGGTTCCGTACCTCATTTGGAAAAACGGAACCCTTATAGGACCACTTTGTGTCCGTCTGTCTGTCTGTCTGTCCGTCTGTCAAGACACTTTTTCTCAGAAACGACTAAAGGTATCAACTTGAAATTTATACCACCTATTAAGGTCTGTGGGCTTATAGTGCCGTATATAAAATCAAAGCTCTAGCTTAATGCATTAAAAATATATGGCAATGAATGTATAATTTTTGTATGGAAATGGCGAAAAGGAAAAACCTCTAGGGTACTTCCAGTTACCTCACAATTCTGAAATTTGGAATTCTAGGAGCTTTTGTGACACAATTAAAGGGAAGTCTGAAATTGAGGAATTTTGAAGTTTTTTTAGGAAACAAAGTTATATTTGCGGTCAATGTCATACAATGACTTCGTGAGCGACCGCCAATATAAGTTTGTCAATTCCTACACTTAGAATTTTTATTTTCTGACCATGACCATGTACGGAACCCTCAGGGCGTGAGTTCTCGCACTTGGCCGTCTTTATTTATATTTTGTATTATAAAGAGAGCTCGTATAAGAGTAGGTGAATCTGCAGAAATCAACAACAAATTGTTTTGTATTGGACTATAAAGGTTCTTGAGACAAGACATATTGGCCAATACTAAGCAGGCAAAGCTGCAATGGGCGTGGTTTCCCCGACTGAAGAATAGGCCCTTCCATATTTACCTTCCCATGGATGTTGTAAAAGGCGACGAAAAAGCTAAGGGATGGGCAGCAGCGTATTTTAACAACTCTAACTACGCTCTCCAACCCGCGCGCCCAGCGTGCTAAGTATGGGCATCCCCCCTAATGATAGGAAGTCGCTCTGGAAATCTGTGAGGTCTATGTTCAGCAGTGGATATCTCACGGCTGAAATGATGATGACGATATCTTCATTGGAACGAGTATTATTTGGAGCTAAAGTTGAAAGGTAAAAGCCCTGCAGTAAACGCGGGATAAAACCACGGTCGAAAGGGTTAATGCAGCGAACATCGCAAACAATCGGCCTCAGGGGGCGGGCAACGCGGTGCTAAAGGTTTGGTTTTATGAAAAATTACCACCGCTGTACTTTTGGCGACCGTCTTTAGCGAAGATTTTTTTTTTTTTTTATACGAAATAGGCTAACGTTTGACCACGTGGTCTACGGTGTAGCACGTTTGCCTAGAAGAAACCTATTCACTCAGGTCTTGAAGACACCCAAATTATAGGTATTCGGAAACACAGACGCCGGCAACGAGTTCCACTCTTTGGCTGTCCGCATTATAAAGGTAGACGCAAAGCGCTTGGTGCGGCAAGGTGGTATATCAACCATGAACGGATGTCGCGTGTCCGTGCATCTGGTTGTCCGATGATGGGGATGGGATGGGGGGACTAAATCAAAGAGTTCAATCGCACACTCTCCGAAATGTATCTTATAAAAGACCGATAGGCTGGCTACTCGGCGACGATGATCGAGGCTCAGAAGCTTAGACTCAACTAAGTCATCATTACCTATGAGTCTTTTGGCTCGTCTTTCTATGGTTTCGAGGGCCTCAAGCTGGTATTTGGCTGAACCGTCCCAAAGGTGTGAACAGTACTCCATACACGACCGGACTTGTGCTTGGTACAGATTAAGGAGCTGTTCCGGTGTGAAGTACTGCCTCACCTTCGACAGTATGCCCAGCTTTTTTGCGGCTGTCTTAGCCCTGGACTCAATGAAAGAGCCAAAGTTGAGCTTAGGAGTAAGTGAGAAGATGCGGCAAACGGCATTATTTTTATGCGTGTAATGACACCATCGTCAGTCACGACGTTGCGGGCACCAGCACTTGCCTGCAACGTCGGTCGTAACGGGTGCAGGCGCCCTCTGAGAAACTGAAAAAAAAATGTTAACTATCATGCTTAGGAACTTAATTTTCACTAAAAACAAGATACATATTTACTATGATTTGTGAGCTTATTTATTTTGTTCCCCGATGTTTCGGCACAGTTTCATGCGCAATGATCACGGAGTAAACACAACAAATAAACTCACAGAACATGATAAATATTCCGTTTTTACTTAAAAAAATATATTTATTGAATAATTTTTGCTCATATAATTTTTGTTTTAGTTTATGCCACTTTTGGGATTAGTTACGAAACATGTTGTATAACAATAAGGCCGTCATTTATGTCGGTGGTCTTTTCTTGGAAACAACGATGAACAGATACCTAATCCGATATTTTACTCGTTGCCGAGAGCTTTTAATGTCGTTGGAAAATCGGAGACGCAGTCAGGGAGATATTTAACCTACTTTGATAAATAATGCCCCTCGCACAGTCAGCGATAAAAGTACGATAGCATTAGAGCTTAAGGCATTACTACAGTGTTTGTTCAGTAAACGAGATGTCAAACCTACTTCGACGAATATTAGGTACCTACTTGGTTATAAAAAACTCATTCACACATGTCGATTTGATCTTATATTTAAATTGTTTATTATAGTGTAGTTCTTTCTGCTGTGCCGACCCCACGTGACATAGAATATGGGGCAGGAAGATGAGTTCTGACAACCAAACATTCGTCACAATCTAGGTTGAACGAAATGCGTTATAATTATGTTATGATTTTAGTATCTTGTCTATGAAGTTATTATTTTTATATAAACTATCCCAGCAGGTACGGGCAGGTACGGGCAGTAAACCAATTTCAAGTAAACTTAATCAATCTTCTACCATGCTTGGGGAATACAGTGTCTTCACAAAAGTTTGCACTATACGGTCATACCTAGCCCCAGAGATACGTTCCTTGTTGCAAATTACTTATTCACTTCAGAACGATGAAGAAACTTCCCAGAATCGAAATTAAATTGCTAATTTCGGTACTAAGCCACAGAAGAAGAAATAGTACGTTTAAACCCCAGAAAGTTATCGATCCCTTCTCTAGAAAGTTCTACTCAATTTTCATTGAAAGTAGAATTAATTTGAATCTGTCCGAACATTTACGTTACGGTTATTTTTGTTCAATTGTTGAAAAGGAACGTAAATCTATCGTAACACTTATTTTGCCAATGTATTTATTTGCAATGTAATGCATATGTTTTCATTTGGTTAGTCAGCTTGTAAGAACAGCAATGGAATTCTATAGGCTAATGATGATGATAAATGTTTTCTAGCTACACATTCAAATTGTTCAAAAGTCGCAATAACCTGTTACCCTATTACCCGTTGGTAACACCTATTTTGTATTCAGAATTAGACTATTTGAGTGAGCGTAATTCAAGATTTTGACGTTGCCTCCGGGGACCTCTTATAACAAGATAATAACTCCCCATGATATAATTTTGTATGAAAAACGTCGTATCATATCGGCTTATTATATCGAAAACTTTGAACGGTTGAATTACAAATCCAATATAAACTGTCGAGTGGAAGCCGGCAACTTTGCTCGTATGTACTTATCTGGTTAAGTTTTCGGCACTGCCGCGTCATGATCCACTTTAGATCATTATTTAACTACAGATTATGAAACAATTTTGTGCCATACCTAATCACGATATTCTGAGCGAACGAAGATTTCTCTATAAATATGAACGAATCAGCTTTAGATGTTTGTATGTTTATTTGTTAGAGGATAACTTTTGAACTGTGAAATCCAATCTTCATGTAATTTAGTAAGCTAACAGGTTGTACTATGAAGATTTTTTGGTAAGAATATGAGTTAAATCGGTCAAGGGGTTGCTAAGACACAGAAGTCCAAACAGGGTTTTTTTTAAAAGTTATAAGTACAAATACGACGAAATGATGTGGGGTATCATTTGAAAGAGATACATTTAAAAACGATTTTTATTTTTATTCTAGGCCATATGGTTTTTGAGATACAATGAAAAGGTAGTCCAAGGTGGTTCTCCAAGTGGGGTTATCATATGAAAGCTTTGAAGTACCTATGTAGAGTCTGAGTGACAAATACATGCATACAATAGCTCCGCATGGTAACCATATCCCATGCTAATGACAGCCATTTTTGCAGCGAGTTTTTCTCGTCGCTAGTTATTAATGCTTAGAACTGCATATACGGTTACACATACATGTGTTACTGAGGCTACATAAAAAACGTGGAACAAATCTACTCGAAGAAACTGAGTTTATGTAGTAATATCAGCTTTGGAGATACTCCTATGTTGACATCGGCTGGTACTCGTTGCATTATCTCTTTGTAAGTCCTGCGTATTGATGCATTTAAAAAAGTCACAGATAATCCTATTAAGCTGGGCCCTGTACGAATGCTACACATTGTTTGTAAACTAACGAACGAAATTGAAGGAACCGGGAACCTTTTACGGTTTTGTAAGGGTGCAATGCCAAAAGGTAGAAGCGGAACCCTAATGTTTTGCCATGTCCTGTCCGTGTATCAATCTGTCTGTCTGTATGTATGGATTTCATTTGTGCGATCGGCACCACACTGAAGCTTAAAATTCAATTTTGTGAAAAGGGATCATCGAAAAAAATGATAGGCACCAAGCCGTGTTTGTTGCCTGATTCTTCTAGGCTTGGTCGCGAGGAACAGGCATAGCTTCACCTAGTTTCTAAGACGTTTCAAAGCGATCCCAGTGATTTTATTGAAATAAAAGCCTTTTGACTTTGAGTTTGACTCTATGTACCAAATTTCCACTATGGTTCACAGACGTGATAAGGGATTACCTTACAATCAGACATCTTTACAAAATGATGTAGGGAATATAATATATTATACATTGATATCCATCATAGATATAAAAAAAGCTTTGCTTTCAGTTTTTTGTCAAAATGAGTGGAGTTGTGTAAAAATATGAATCATCATCACCATCATCTACCGACCCCTTTCAAATTTAATGTGAGGTCAGCATAACATGTTTTCTCTTCCTTTCCCCTCTATCAGCCCGTCATGTCCGTATTCACTTCTTTCTTACTCATATCGTCTTTCACACAATCCATTCATCTTTTCTTTGGTGTACTTTTTCCCGGATATCCTTCCCCAATCATATTTACCACTCTTATATTACGAACGACACATAGATAACCAGGGTATCCAGTCAACTGTACTATGGAAGATATATTTTTTCCGTAGTCCGGTTGACCGGACAACTGAACCGGACCACGGGCAATGAGTCGGTATGACAGAGAATGAACTGGTCAAAATGTATTGTAAAATTGTAAAATAATAATGTTGTTCATGGTACAGGGGCCAGTGTAACGTAGTTTTAGAGGATAACGGCTCGCCATTAGGCGCGTGTCGTTGAGATGGGTCAGCGGTCCCTGAAGGGCTGAGCGCAAAGGACCACTCACTTCATCGTCTTTTGAACTAGCTTATAGTGTCTTTGTTAGATTTTGCTGAGCGGCATTTGATGAAGCGTGGATGTTTTAACATGCAGCCTTCGGGAAACATTAGGCTTTTAGTAAAAATAATTTTGTAGACTGATTCCCGTATATAGTCTGAGGAGATCAGTTATTCATAGAGCTTTCGTGTTTTTGAAAACAATAATGTTTAAAATTAACCCGGGTTCATGTGAATTAGTATGACTTGAGGGAAACATGATAACGAGAGAACATACGGCTAACTTACAGGCACAAAGTTTTTTTACAACACCGGTTCGTTCATTATGCATCGTAAGCCCATTTCAGGGTTACCATGGGTAGGTTTCACTGTGTGTGTGTGTGATCACATACATCAGAGTGACCAAGAAAGAACCAATGCGACGAGGAACTAACGAAAATGCAATTTGCTGTTTTTGCCAGCTCGAACTTATATGGTATAGTTTATTGTTCGGTTAGTTACCGGTTCTTAACAAATTATATTCTAGGAATTTTCTTCCCTACCTTAATGCAGTCAAGAACTTCTAAATTATGTTAAGCTCTAACAGAATATTCTTCTAAATTATCCGTTGAATAAATGGGTGTTTACCCGCTAATCCTCATTCACACAACAAAGCATCAAAACCCTGCACAAATAGTAATTCTGTAAATGCAGTGATTCATCTCCATACTAACAACCCTCTACTTACACACACAGATATACGCGTGAAAACCAAAATGGTTGCAACGAAATTTGGAAGACTCATTGCAAAGGCAGAGGTCTCAACATACCTACATAATGTAAATGGTAATTAAATTATTATGGTGTCCAGAAGATCCAAAGTATGTTCTTTAGGAAGAAAAGCTTTACGACTTATCAAAAAATAATTATGCAATACCTAAACGTTTACGCTTGTATAAAGTACTTACTTACCGGCCGTGTTGGCCTAGACCGAAGAATGCCTCACCATATCTACTAGTGGTTGCCTTAAGAGGTGACTAAGGGAAAAAAGCTATGTGATGGGCACCTTTATCCCCTACTTTAGCAACGGTAGCTCTAACTGCGCTTGCAAATCCGCGTGCGCAGCGTTGTGAGTATGGGCCAATTCCGCCACATGATAGGAAGTCGCTCTGGCAATCTGTGGAGGCCTATGTTCAGCAGGTACTTACATAATAGTAGTTCATTCGCAAATCCTTAAGTCTGATGATTTTTATTCTGCTAGTTTGTTTTCTTGTGGGAAACAATTAGAAAAATCATAAGTTGCTGTACTATTAAGAGTTGTCCACTGTCATCGCGCGGCACGCGGCATAATCACCGGCGCTTTACGCGGAATACATTAATTGATAGCGTTGGTTCGCGACGAGCTCCATAACTCACTAAAAACACTCATATTTCATCGCCGGAGAAGTTTCATTAAACGCGGTTACAAAGCACAGGTTAATTTCGCATTTGGCCTGTACATACCGTTAGCAAACTCTATTGCACAGCTCAGATACAAAAGGGTCACTCAGTCATTTTTTATGAATCACATTCAGTTTCATTGAGATACATGAATGTGATCGAGTAAATAATAGGAAATTATACTATACTGCTAGGATTTGCGTTCAATTCCGTAAACAATTCATTCGGTTGACGGCCCACCTTAATATTATAGTAGGGGATGCTTGATGCGTATAAACGCAGCGCATACACGCAAGATACAATCGCAATGTCAAACACGTTGAAATATTACCGTCAAGCCGTGTTCAAAAGGCATGCGATATGTTCTTGATATATAAAATAAGCTTTATTCAGAAGACAAAAGGATCCTTTTAAAATAACTTTTAGATGACATATTGCACGCCACCGCTTAAATACGGCTTCAGACAGTGCGTTTATTGAAACAAGGCACTCTATAGTTTTCAATGTACCTACCTATTTAACGTTGCGTTTATGTGCTGCGTTCAAAGACAGCCAAGAATACTTTCACAAAGTGGTTTCCTCCTGCCTCCTCGTAGTCAAAAAGTGCCTTTTTTAGATCAGTTTGACACTTGAACCCTTGATATCTTCTTAAGATAGTAATTGCGATGATAATAATGTCAGTTGGAGTTGAGGAAAAATGAGTTACGACCTAGAATACCAGGGTAAATGACGTGTGAAAAGAGGAATTATGTGAACGGCGTGCACCCCTGCGCCAACCGTTCTCTTCAGCCTGTGCCTACGTGTATGCTTTTCACAGAATATGTTTACTCGTAATATGTTTTAATCCTATTCGTGCTTCTTGTTTACTGCGCATAATTTCAGTGTTCATAACTACCGGTGTTGCGAATTTCAAGCTTTATTTAGTTCATGCTCTACCAATTAAGACTGATTTTAATTACAGTTGTTCATAATGGATAGGTACATTGATTTAGGGAAGGGTTATAAATTGTTATGTCTGGTATTTCTGTTGTGCTATGATTAAATTACAATTCGTTAGCGAATTGATTCCACTAGCATGCCTGAGGTAATTAAATAAAGCTCTTTGAAATGGGTTCAATAAAATGTGGATGTACTTGCCACCATAGGTACCATAAGTAGGTATATTGTAATAAAGGTAGTATTGAAAACCCACAAATATTTCGTTGAGGAATTTCCCAAACTTTTCTCTTAAAAACTCATGTAGATGTCAGTCAGTCCCATCAGTCAATGATTAATGTTTGAATCAGTCACAATATTGCTAAATATCAAACTTGAATTCTTTCGATGACTATCTGTTGGAACGATAGCTATATAGTCAACTAAGAACATGTTATTCAAGTTAAACTTATATTTATACATATATGTTATTCTTACTGCAACAGTAATAAGCACTGAAATCATTAAACGCTGCATCGTTTCGTAAATAAATAACGTCAAAGACAAAAGTCAAAGTCAAAAGATGTTTATTTCACTCAAATTATTAGGATAATTTTGAAATTTCAGGTGAAGCGCCTGTTCCTTGCATCGAAACCTTGAAGAATCCGGTAACATATAGGTACGGCTTGGGGCCTATCATTTTTTCGATAATCCTATTCACAAAATGGTAGAGCTTCAGTGTGGAGCCGATTATACAAGGTGAGGCTCAGAATGGAAAATAATCAGGTATTAAGCTAATAAAAGCTTATAAAAATGTAGAAAAGATGAATCGCTGTAATATGACCAATACCCGCTACAGAAGATTGGGTGCGAAACGGAGCGAAAGATCAACACCCAACTCTCAGGGCATTTTCGTATAAGCTGCGTTTACACGCTCTAGTTGCGTACATAAAAAAATCACGGTATGAGTTACCCGTCCGTGAGTAAAACAAAGTTTGGTCTCGAGGCGAACAAGTGGCGTGTTTACATCAAGCTTACCCACGTGAAATTCCTCAAAGTCTCTACACTGACGTGTGTACACGCCTCAACACGTCACTGTGTGTGAACCGAAATATTAAACCCGCGAGCGAGCTTATACTCCGAAACATTTCCTATCATTTCGGAGACCCGTCGACCCTCCTTAGCGTTGGTATGACGTAAGTTTAATGAAATTAATTGTACTTAATTATTATTAGATTCGGTGTGTGATAAGGTTCTTACTAATTTTGAGCAGGTTGACTGGAGCTTGTAGGTATATTTTTATTCATATGTGTAATATGAAACGCTAAGGTCTTTCTGCAATTGAAATTTTCGCTTCAGAGTGTATCAAAATAGCGTAGGCGCTGAGCGTAGTAAGATCAATGAAAAAAAGGAAATGATGAAGTTAGAGATCAACCCTGGTATTTTAGGCGTTATTATGTTTTCACTCCACTCACAATGACAGGAGATTGACTTAATTAATTTTTATTATTATTATTAGCCGTATTTCCCTAATGTGCAATTTTATTGTATTTTGTGTTTTTTTTTCTATTTAGGGGATCATATCCATTGCTGGATAAAGGCCTCCTCCATCTCGTGCCATCCTCCTCTGTCTATTGCCCTTTGTGTCCATATTCTTTAAATCAATTCAACAACATAAAATGTTGTTAAATCTGATTATTACTGATTATACAAAAAAACTCCATTCAACAATTAAAGATACAAGCCCTAGCCACTCATGCGGGCGTCAGTCAATTTTTCCGTGCCAACAGGAAAACTATAAAAAGCTGTCGTGAGTACCGTAATGAAGATATAGAACTAATACGTTACCATTTAAATCTATTCTAACAAGAATACTCATCACAGCTACTGAAAGATAAGAGCCCGTTATACATAACAATAATAATAAAGCTGTAACTATCCTCCAAAACCCCATATTTTCAACTTTAAATCCAACCCAAGCGTCCCCAGCTTAAATCTAAACAACTATAATGAGGCTACAGAGAAATCACAATAGCTGGTTTACTCGACAGCCGTGATCGCAACTTTTACATACAGCGCAAAAAACACATACCTACCGTAGAAACCAATTAACAGAAATTGCCTCAAAAAGATACATAATGTAACAGGCATGTTCCAACATGGAGCATCAAATCAAACAAACCGCATCTCATTATTAATTTCTAGTGGGGAATTAAATAGTTATTCTTCAAAAAAACTCACTAGTATCATTTGAATCGCCTGACTACGTAAATAAGGTGATTCTAAATTACTAACACATATTCCTTGCATCCAAGCCTGAGAATAATCGAACAAGTGAATAAACCAACACCTCGCTTTACTGTACCCAAAGACTGCGTGTGTTCAAAGTAAATTGGATCTAGGTGCCGATAGTCGGAAGTCCCTCATTTCCGTACAATTGTTGTCACCCTGCCTATAGGCATTAAATTTTCTTCAGCGTTCCATCGTATTCCCGTTTCCTGGTAAGGTGTCCGGTTCGACCCCGTTCACAAAAGTGAATTAAGTTTGTACCCTTCCCATTGACCTTTACAGCCTCGTTATAGAAAATCGATACAACTAGTTACCGGCAATTGAACGGCTGTGCACGAAAAGACGAGGATTCGCTCAATACGATCACGTTTAATATAATTTTCCACACGTAATACCTTTTTACGGTATGTTACACACTGGTACTATTCTTGCATTTTGTTATCAAAAGTTGAGCTATATTTTTCAGCAGACGGGAATTATACCCGGTTTCCATCATAAACGTCAGTGAAATAAATAACCCACTATTGTATGAACGCTAAAGTTGCGTTGTCATTGATATAATTTGGTGTGGCATCCACACAGATTAAGGCGCGGTCCCACTAAGCAAACAGTCGCTGAATGGTTTTGCGTAGGTAGGTACATAGTTTGTTAATAATAAGCGCAGTTTGTTACTATACAGCGGACTTAGAGAGTCGCTCACAGAATACTGAAAAGTATATAAGGTTTCCTTGTAAAAGAAAAGATTCTAATTCTCGGCATGAATTAAAAAGAAATCACGGGACTAATTCAGGTGCTTAAAGTATCCAATAGCCATCCCAAGGTGCCAATAACTGAAGGACATCGAACTAGGCCCAGGGGATGATGATAACGATGAAAACGGTTTATAACACCCTTAAATAAAGTTAATAGCTGCCGGGAAGTTTTCGCTGGTACCCCTTAGAACCATTACGCAGTGTTACGGTACGATTTATTCTAAGTTTGTAGAATTCGGGATATATTTTGGTCAAAGGAATAGCGAATTATAAAGCGGACGCGATTTCACATTACTTATCTACATCTACACTAATAATAAGGTAAACAAGGTATTCCATAATATGTATCTCGGTTTTATTTACAGAAAGAAACTTAAAACTAATACAAGTTAATATTTACAAAATACACAAGAAACAGTTGGGCCATCTAAAGACCGTTACAAACGATCTATAGATAGCTCAACTGATCCAGATCACTACCAGTCGGAAGCGTCCCCAAGACGCTGGCGGAATTGCCACGCTGGATGGCAATGCTAATTCGCTGGGCCAAATAAGAGCCAGCTCTCGGGTATATAATATGTATACCTTGCTTATTCTATCTTCACTAAAATGAATTATAATTATTATAACAATAAAGTTTGTTCTACAACATTCGTTTAATCGGTTTTTTTCATTGAAAATACACTATTTATAATAATCTGCAGTTTTGGGGTCAAAACGTTTCGGAAATAAATAAAAAAATAAAATATTTCGTCATATTTTTTGATAGATTATGCCCGTTTTGGGATAGTATAATTACATGTTATGAATCTACATCTACATCAGGTAGAGGTAAAATTTGTTTATATGTATTATTATTTTAAAAATTATTTTGTTATAGAAAGCTACACTGTTTTAGAGGCATATAGACAATGTAATTTATGACATACAATCTAGTAAATTGTATTCATAAAGCTAAACAAAAATCTCAACATGTTTATTGCGCCCTTAACATGACAGATTCATACGTTACCTACGTATTATTTTAGGAATGTTTGTTTTTGTACCCGATTGTTAGGTATCCCAAATAGTTATATAAGAGCGGTTAATGCTTTTGTCAACATTGCATGGATCTGACTGACTAGCTCAAATCCTTTTAAAAATCTAGGTATATCTATACTTTTATAGAGCCAGGTTTCAATTGGTCATTTATTGCTAAATCTCTTCCTCCACAAAACCGAACCTTTACTATGGCCAAGGATTTCGCCTTATAGTATTAAGGTGTCAAATAGAGTTGCATGAGGTCGATTTAGAGGCGAGATAAGGAAGCCTCGTGTTAGATGGCTTAGGTGATTTTACTGGATTTTTCGGCGATATGGTTTAAGTATTTAGATTTATACTAGAGCCAGTTAGGGAATAAGTGTTGGAAGGCCCCAAACCCAATAGACCGACAACTTTGTGTAGGTTGCGGGAAGTCAGTGGATGGAAAAGCTCAATACCGTTCGTCATGGCACTCTTTTTTGGCGAGATTTTCTCGTTTTAAATTGGAGCAGCCCGCCTTACAGAAGATCGCAGCCAAATAACATTATTTGTTTCAAATAGTGTTGTGTTCCTGCGGTGAGTAAGGTTGCCAGAGCTCTTTTGAGGGTTTAGGGTCGGCAACGCGTGCGTGATGCCTCTGGTATTGCAAGCGCTCACAGGCTACGGTAACCTCTTACCAACATGTGGGCCGTATGCTTGGTTGCCACCTCAGTTGTATAAAATAAAGACGGTTTTCGTACCATTGATCGTGGGTTCGAATCCCGGTCGTGCACAAATGGATTTATAAAAAATTATAAAATATCTAAGTTTAGGAATTGACAAACTTATATTTGCGGTCGCTCACGTAGTCATTGTATGACATTGACAGCAAATATAACTTTGGTTCCTAAAAAACTTCGAAATTCGTCAATTTCAGACTTTTCCCTTTACTTGTATTACAAAAGCTCTTTGCATTCCAAATTTCAGAATTGTGAGGTAACTGGAGTACCCCAGAGGTTTTTGATTTTTGCCATTTCCATACAAAAATTATACATTCATTGCCATATATTTTTTATGCATTAAGCCAGAGCTTTTATTTTTATACGGCACCATAAGCCCACAGATTTTAATAAGTGATATAAAGGAGTCGTTTCATTCTGGGCCTGGTCCATGTACACTACATAGAAAAAATAGGAAAAAAGATTACAAGAAAAATACAATTTCATTAATTTGAAGACAAATGCGATGGTACAAGAAAAGTTCTGCTGGTAAGTTTTTTACTATGTAAACAAATTTGAAGGACGCCATTTTGGTTTATAATTGACGTATGACATGACATTGACATATTTTTCGTGACATGTTGTTTGATTTGATGTTTTTGTTTTGCATTTTTCGTTGTAGTAGTGTGGAAGCGTGCGTTGGCTTGGGTGTGTTTCGGAGTGTTCGGAGGATTTTTATTTTTGCGACCTGTTTTCTTCTTCGGACTTGGATTGATTGCTTCTGTGTTGGCCCGGCTTAAGTAGGATAATCAGAGGTAGGTATTTCAGAAAAAACCTTATACTAACGCAACTAAGTATTTTACATTACATTTCGCTTAGTGGAGTATATGGATGATTTAGATGGATGGATGATAAACAACACAGTACATAAACAAAACAACGAAGCTGAACAAAAACATGTCAACAGATAAATTTAGGTTGTCAAAATGACATTTCACGCACGTCCATATTTTTGTAGCGCTGTGTGTTGCTCTCTTTGTCAAAGAAAATCTTAATGTACCTTAGAACGAAGTCAATTTAAATAAAATAACCAATTTAATACGTATACTTTATTGCTTAGCTATAATTTAGAGTAGTGTACACAGTGCAGGCCCAGGCTCCATATATTGATGAAACGTCTCTTTTCAAGTTGATACCTACCTTTAGCCGTTTCTGAGAAAAAGGGTCTTGACAGACGGACAACAAAGTGATCCTTTAAGGGTTCCGTTTTTCCAAATGAGGTACGGAACCCTAAAAAAACCTTCAAAATGTCGTTGGTCCCTTACGGATGGGGGGCTTTCCTACACTATCTACTACGTCCGGTTCGTGGACCGCAGTTGCAATTAAACATTCACACGTAAATGGATGTCCATCCAAACGTTATCTCAGGTGGAACCAATTAGAATGTCGATGTCATGGAATTATGGTAGCTAATTGAACAATCACAGATCTGTCACGTGTCATGTCATGATAGGTAATTAATTATCATACAATGCCTCAGTTGTCCGATCGATGACCGTCATTATGCATATGTACATTACCTACTTGCTCTCAACGGGTGAAGGAGCTGATAATATCCCAAAATATTTCGACTCAATTTATTATCAAATAGAACTATGGTTCGCCGCGAACTAATATTTCGCGATATCTGATAAAAGTTGGTGCTTCGATGACCGTTGAAGCACAATTAAGATAAACTTTTTAGCGTGTTCCAAATATCTACAGTGTCATTAAAACTTTAATAAATGGGAGCTAAAGTTATATTGGTTTCCTAATAGGTATGTATGATAATAATTATATGTATATATATATATATTTTTAAACCCATATATCTTTTATAACCCCTAAGCTTATTTAACTCATGTTCTTACCAGTAAATCTTGATAGTATAACCTTTTGACCTACTCCATGTAGATCGAATTGACGGTTCGAAAGTTAAGCTCTAAAAAATAAATATAAAAACAAACGCAACGAGAGATTTTCGCTCGCTTCACTTGCTATATCAATAAAAGTAAGTTCAAATGTGTCACTGTCGTTGAAAAGTTTTTCTACGAGTATGTAAAGGTGGCTCCACATTTGTGACATTTCAACGCGCCGTAGCTCCGTAACATGTTACGGTACGCTAAGTGTGGACCAGTCACGGCAAAATGTTCTTGCATTCGTTGGTGGGCCTCTGAGTGGATCGCTGCGTGGCAATAGCTCGCGTGACATGTCCGCGTGTCAAAATCCGACCACACTATGTTTTTGTCACGCCTAACTGTTACGGTCACGGAGCCACGGCGCGTTGAAATGACACAAATGTGGATGCACCTTTATGATGTCCTTGCAGTATCATGACAAGCAATCCAAATAAGCATGTGAGTGATTTTTTTAAACTCCATAGAAAACTGTACTAACAAATATGCTGATCGATATCTACGAAAATCATATCATGAAACTTCAAAAGTGACCATTTTAGACCCTATGAGGGGATTCCAGTTACTAATAATAAATTCAACCGTTTAGATAATACATTATGTTCAAAGTGCATAAAGCCATCCCAAGATATTGAGCTAAGATAATAGCTACCTATTTAAGACCATACTACAAACTATAATTTATCCTGTGTAACTTAAGATTAAATATTTAAACACCCGATTGAAAATCTATTTCCTATCAATCACCGCCTAAACAAACCGTAACATCATCATTTATTTACACCCTTATAACTTCCCACAGCCTGTATCGGGTGGGCGTCACTTCAAATCAGCTTGTGAAGTAAAATGTCCTCTATGACGCTGGCTTAAGATACATAATATAATAAGTTTAACTAAAACCCGAAAACGCATCGAATTTTTTTGACTGATATAATTTATAGCCCTCATTCGTCAAAGTAAGATCAGTAACTTAGGGATTCTAACTTCAAGGGCACAGATGAACATACATACACACAAACATAAACTATAGACTTTTTACATAACCCTCCGTAGTCGGGTCATGGAGTTGTACGAGTATGTGCGCGCTTTGAATATTAATAAGATATTTTTTACAAGAACTAAAAACCGACTTCAATTACAAGATTATTATAAACTTCTTTTTTTGTTATCAACCTCTTTGCGTTTTGCTTGCCTACTGAGGATGACATTGGCCACCTACACTTTCGAATAAAAACAAAAGTAACAATGACATCCATTCATCATCAATAATAACTCTTACGGTACTGACTGACTGAATGACAATCAAACGTAGTGGTTTTATTCTCTTTGAAATTTGCAGGGTAGCTTCCTGTTGTTTGTAGCCAGGGCCACCACGGCCAAATTAAATTTAAAAAAAAATTAATAATAATGATAAATGCATGCATTTCCATTTTTATTTCGGCACGTATCGACGACGTTGGAGTGAAACTTCTATCCTTAGTACTGCTGTCTTTTCTGACCATGTATCCCTGAAATATAAAGGGCCTATACACACGTGATCATCAGCCGGTCGTTAGTTGAGTGCGGATAAGGGTGAGCTTAGGAACGCGCAGATTTGAGCCCCATTCATCTGGTCACGCGAAGTCACCTTCTGCTAATAGATATTTTGCTGAAAATAAAAGTAGCTCAGTAATTTATTGTGCTAGCAATCTACAACGTTGCTAGAAGGTAAAAATATATATATATCGGAATAACTCTCCAATTATTTTGTAATGCAAGCGTTTATAACGATTAGAGAATTTCAAAAAAAAATTAAGGTCAGTCTCCCAAGTCTAAACGCGTAGTATTTTAATGTTGCGTCATTCAGTTCGTCAGTGCAAATCAGATCAATAATTTTTTTATACTTTCATAGGGACTCTACCAAACCTTCAAAATAGACGTTACTTTGTCTATGTTGAAGGTTTGGTAGAGTCCCTTTGAAAGTATAAAAAATACCGTTAATAAAATAGCACAGTAAATAAACAGAAAAGTGAGGTGTTCAAAGGGGCATTAGTTTATAGGACCTGGAATTTCACCAGGGAAAGGAGTGTTCGTCCAATTTATCGTCCTTGGCAGACGAGCCAAGAAGCGATTTTCTGCATTACTGCAGGTACTTCTGAAAACGACCGAATTACCGCGGCATTGAGTCCTATGTGCGTAAAAATTCAACCAGTTTTTCTATAAGTATAATAGTACTAACAGTTTTCAATAAAGAAATAGTACCAAACATAAATTTATTAAAATCATTCTGAACGGAATGTATTTGGTACAAAATATGCCCCATTAGTAACGCCCAGTTGGAACTCTCACACCAGTAAGTCCATCTCAATCAGAATATGAAAAATGAGCTGACCAAATATTCTCGCGGAAGCGGGTGTCGACTTTGAAAAAAGCGTCGACTTTCAACTTCCACGATTTCATTACGCGATCTCTGAAAATTTCCAACTTTTGACGACTTACTCCATGTTTTTTGAAGTAGATTGATGTTAAATTTAGCATGAGTAATAAATATTTATTACAGCAATCAAAAAACAGACAGCGTAAATATAAATCTCGGAAGTTTAGATTCATGACTGTCGTAAAATGAAGTGGTAAAGATTGTGGGCAATTTTGTATCGGATACGTGACATTTTGTAACTTGCTTGATGGATCGGTTGGTGACAATTTCGCGCAGCATACACCAATAAATTGTAAACTTTATTTTTTTTTATCAAATTCTAGCACAGTCTATAATAGTTATCTTGAAATCATCTTTGTAGTTACATAATGGTCTCATAACATTTGTTACGCTACGCTGGTGCTGTATGGATTCCTAAAATACACACCTACAACCTACAAAATATACCCCTAAACCTACAAAATGATTTCTGAGTATCAACACACTGGTCACTTAACGGAACCCGTAATTTCAATCCACCCCCATTACTCCATTGCTATTCCAGTGGTCAGCATCCTTAGACCTGAATGTACGAGCGCATTTATCATGACGTCACCTGGCCCGTACGTGAGCCGACTCGGGAAAAATATGTTGTCCAATTAATAAGGCACTTTGAATGGATTCCCGCTTCGGTTATTGGATGGAAAATTAGGCGGGCTGGATTGATTGTATGGGTATGCGATTAGTCTGGCTTCAACGTGTAGAAAAAATTACTGTGTTGATTGGGTTTTTGTATGTTTCAACCATTTTTGGTTGAAACATACAAATTTCAGGTGTACTTTTTATGTTTACATACTGGGTCGGAAACTTTTGTGGGGAGCTTAATTGGTCGCTAACTAAATCATCAGATGGCTGATCCGACTCAATGAAAAACAGGCGTAGGTACTAACTAAAAGTCACATTAACATCACTGCATAATAAAACTCAGTGATATTACGGTCTTATGCATTTCACAACTTCGCGGAACACTTATCCACTTGAAAAACTTGAAACGTGCCTGTTGACATCTCGAGACGCGGCAAACTTATATCTTTCGCGGCAATCCATTTTTTGTCCAACATTAGGGAAATCCTCACAAGCCCTATTTAGGAAATTGCCTCCTTTTATCGCGCTTGTGGCTCTGGAAACACAGCTTTGCCCTCGATTTTGTGGGCCCTTTTTAACCTTCAAAGTTTTAGCAACCGTTTACGAGTGCAGGTAGCACTAAACTGTGTTCACTACAAATGTTATTTCGCAATTACCTAACGTTTATTTTGGTACCGAACGTTGCGTTGTTTAGTATCTGGTCGGCCTTATACACAGGTAAGACATAATCAATACGTGCGGCAGTGACTAAGCCGCGGCTTTCCTGACAATGTTTTCACAAACCGCGTCACTTGTAAAAGAGTTTAATGTTCTACCTGGCACTGTATGAACCATCTAGACGTAATAAAGCCTACTTTTAGAATAAAGATTCTGAAGTTAGGCTTTAGTTAGGCCTAACTTCAGAATCTATACTAAAGCTACTAGTTTAAAGCATACCTACTTAGACTGAATTTCTATGAATTTAAATTTAAATTTGAATTAGGAGCACATAAACGCATAAACTTGTAATATTTATTTTGCATGCAACTTTTTTGTATGTAGGCGATATAAATCAAAATACCTACAGACAAATAAAAAATTACGTTCGTTTTATTAAAGGTTGTAAGAATAGTTCGATCGCACGCAACGTATGCAACGCATTATTAGAATATTATAGAGCTTTATAGAACCAACAAAATCCCATTACAGTCTATCGTTTGAATTACATTCGGCTACCTTAAATAACGTTTTAATGAGTTATTACGCTACTTTAGTACTGAAATCAATTTTCATTGTAAAATTAGTGACATGTTCCGCAGCATCAAAAGCTTATAAAGGAATAATTCAATGAAATAATAATTAGTGCATGCAAGCGATGGCGCAACAATTTATGGCTGTTTGGTTCATACTCAGCGTATTTTGCTTTCTGAAATATAGCCGGCTTACTTGCTATTGATGATTGGTCGCTATTGTTTTGTTTAAATAGTAAAATAATTGATTGGTATTTAGTGGTTTTTTCAAGTTCATGAACACTTGCAATGGTCATTTCCTGATTTAAGCAATAATTCGTTAATGTTGTTGAATAGGACGTGTGAGCTAAATGTTAAGACCCTGCACACTTGCTTGCTTATCATGTCACTGATTCTTTCTTGGTCATCCTGTATTAGGTCAGTGACCAGGTTGATGTATGGTAGCCCTGATAAGAGCCTATAACCGTTGTGCATATGTCACGTGTCTTCGATTTTTTGTCGAACCCACGACCTTTGGATGGGAAGGTAGGGCCACTACCACCATTCCACCAGCACTTTCAAACGGTGAAAGAAAAAATCTTATTCTTGTACAGAAAATCCCAACCACAACATCACATTTAAGATACCTATATTTATTGTCCCCGCTAAGACCGACGTCGACCGCGATTTATCTCAGTCTTCTACAGAATATTACTATGTACCTTCCTACCTACTGGTCTAAATTCCGGCATGATGTATAGCTATGTAAGTTTCCTACAAGAAAAGGTTTGAGCCCAACGCATTACGTGCCGACCTAAATCTCAAATCTCGCAATCTAATCCACAGGACAAAATATATCGAGATACGACTTAGAAAAAGATTTTCTAGAAAATATATTTTCACCCTAGCCACAGACAAATATAATTAAGGAAGAATTTGTCCGATAGTATTGTAAGAAAAATTGGAAAGTGAGAAAAACCATCGCCAACCGGAGGATTCCGCAGTTACTAGATACCCCAACACCTATAACTATACTACTACTACTACTTCCAATAACTATAAACAAAGTTTTCTTAAAGTATCTTTTTATTTGCGAGTATGCAAACTTCTATCCATTTCTTTTGAGCTACTTGTCCACGACAAAGCAGCGTTAGTCTCGATTACCTCGGTACCCTAAAAACAAAATGTATCTTTTGTAGGGCCCGTCTAGCGGGTATATCGCGGGGGGCACGTTCAATTGGATTGAAACGTCGGCAAGCGAAGTGCTCTTAGGCAAAGGGACCGTAATAGCATTTTTGTAGTAAAGCCAAGAAGTAGAGAAAAAATGGCATGGCGGGGTTATAGTGGCACTCTTTGTTATTGTTGGTATACAAGATAAAATGAATACTTCAACAACAGCCTGATGAGGTGTTTTACTGAACATAGGCCTCCCCAAAGAGTGCCACGACGAACGGTCTAGAGCCTTGAGCTCTAGAGCCTTGACAATGTTGTAGGTACGTCGGGTTCTAACATTGCATCGTCCGGTTCGTGGACGCCATTTGAGAACCTTTATCGGTTGTCGGCTCTACATGCTATATTGCCTTTGCATTGCCACCTATCTAGTAAAAAACTTATAGTTAAAAAAAATACTTATAGCAAATAAAGTTATTAAATTTAATATTCCAATTTCTATTTTCTTCCAGTGATATTAATTTCAATACATTTCTGCGCTATTTCGCTTAATATCAGAATACTCACCATGCGCAATTTCCACTTACCCCATCTATAGGGTTATTTGTTCCGAATTGCGTGAAGTCATGAAGGGCGCTGCGAAAAAAATGTTTTTCTCGAACGAAAGCTATTTATCTGCGATTACTATTGTATTGATTAAATGAATCGCGGAATGCGATTGATAAATTCCTCGCTGGCTCGGAGCGAGGATAGCGGGAATACTAGGTCATTCGTTTTAAATTCTATTGATAGCGGTCTTAAATTTTGTACCAAATTAACAGTTTTATAGCGAGAAAAGGGTTATTGCGTTTTCTTGGAGCATCTCATTTATTCACAGTTTAAAATAGCACAAAAACTACTTTTTATACGTGTATATATACGTTTGTTTATCTAGTGACTATCCTACTAATATTATAAATGCGAAAGTTTGTGAGGATGTTTGGATGTTTGTTGCTCAATCACGCCGTAACGGCTCAACCAATTTCGTTGAAACTTGGGATAGATAAAGTTCTAGGTATACCTAGAACAGCATATAGGTTACTTTTTATGTAGGTACCACGCGAGCTAAGCCGAAGGCTGAAGCTAGTTTAAAATATAACGGTACTTATGTTTATCCATTATTCATTTATTTCAAAAAACAAAATATTAAGTTTAGGTGCCAACAAAAGTAACTATGTAATAAACCGTGTATTAAATTTTCGCTATAACTTCTCCTTTAAACTTTTCCCTAGGTTGCTCTAAAAATTATATTCCGACCGCGTTCGCCACAGATAATGCTGAAAATTAAGATTTACATAACCAAAAACTTGTGAAAACACAATTACAAAAGTTTTAACATGGAGCCTGTAAGCGTAGGTAATCACATTTGTCGGAGCTCCAAGGAGAAAATTGTCTTCGGTCGTAACAAGGTTGGGCCCCGACCCGCACCACTTTTCTAGGGTTCGTTCCTTACATTACCCTAAACGTATCCTAGGCGGGCGCTAAATTTAGCAAGAAAACTCATCAGCCAAATTCACCGAGCCATAGTGAAGTTGACACCGCGCGCCGTATGGCGAAATATGGACTCTACTTATTGAATTGGGGAATTTAGCTTATATAATACTAGCTCCTATCCGCGGCTTCGTACGCGTGTTATCTGAATGGAAATAAGCCTATATTGTGCTATTCCAGATTCCAGAGGAATATCAGAAAGTCCAACTCCTTTTGACCTTGTGGTCCTGAAAATATTCAATACTTATGAAGTAATGCGGGTAACCAAACTATTACTGCATTGAAATACACTGTAATCGAGCTTAAACAAAAAACGTAATATTTGTTGATAATCAAAGTGACTTTCAAACGGACAATTCCATTCTTAGTAGGTACACACGCACGTATTAAAACATTTAAAACTATTATTGTTATTAATTTTGATTTTAACTTTTAGGAGGTTGATATATCGTTGAGCTACATTTCACACCCTTAAATGTCAAACTCAAAATTGACTTTGTTCAGTAGAGGTAAGGTCCACATACACTTGACATTCATAATTACTTGATATTGGCAATATTGACTGTAATACAGCAGAAGCAGAATGAAAGAAAAAGAAGAATTTTATATGACGTATTAAGGACATATCGCATGCCGTTTGAACACTGCTTTAATGATAGTGTATCCGAAGTGCTGCGAACTATTTTATAGGACGATGTTTAAGTTAGGTTAGGAATAAACCTCTTTTCTAGTACTAATTTGAAGACGAGACGGTCTGGGTGCTGTGAATTCTTTGTGTTGTAGCTGCACTTTCAATATAGAAAACATTTATTGGTACTTGCTTTTTCAAAGTTATAAAAGTTTATTCAACCTATTCACAAAAGGTATGGTGGCTAGAGGCTACTCAGACCTTCCGATCCTGAGGTCATAGGTTCGAATCCTGATCGTGCGATTATGACTTTTTCTACTTGATTTGTACGCATTCTAACACTACTAATACTAAGAAATACTAATATATTAAAGCGATGAATAAAAACATCGTGAGGAAGGAAACCGTCATGATTTAGAACATAAATCAGTACTTCGAAAAGGTAAACAAAATCCATACTGCAACTACTTTAACTCACGTAATAATGAAGACTAAGAAATTAATAGTCAGTTTAATACCCATACCTCGCTAATAGATTCCTTTTCGCCACAGGCTTCTTGAAACAGCAAGTTTAGTTTTAAGTGAATAAAAGACATCGGATGACGTTGAACCAAGCAAAAGAACATTGTTAGTGACGATCCAAAGTCGCTAGCAAGTCCATTGGAAATGTTAATTAAAAATATTAAATACACAGGTAAGATATTACACAAGCAATATGAAAGCCAAGGACTTGTAACTTGGCAAATCTAATAACATCCGAACTATACTTACTGGCGGTAAGGGTGAGTGGGTCTGCACCGACGGAGGAGTGGCGACAAATTGCTCAACAATTGCAACTCAACCTTATTTACGCAAGGATAATTTTGAAACGTCTTAAACATAGTTGAATTTACACCTTTTCTTCGCGCCCAAGCCTAGAAGATGTTCATCGTAGTAACCGCTTTCAGTGTGAGTGAAAAATCGCAATAATCTCTGAGTCAAAATATTAACGACGATTGAACCAAATATTCTAATGGAGCTGTGCTATCAGCCTGTCTCGAATACTTTGGCACCCCCGACCCGTGAACGCTTTAGCAATTAGGTACCCACTCATGGAACCTGCCTGCCTACAACACGGCGCTAACTGCGAAATAATGGGCGACTAGGCGTACACTACGCAGGCAGTATTGGCTTTGATTGAGGAGCCACTTCAAAATAACCAATCAATTCGGTTTCATGACTTTGCAATGAATATTAGAACAAAGGGTGCGCTGCGAATGCGCCGCTTCCGAGACAGAAGGGATGCGTAATGCATTTTTCGATCGTTAAATAAAAAAAAGGTTACTGCAGCATCTCGCGACTCCTCGAACTCCACGCACACACTATGTTGCTCGAATCAGTGTCAATCAGCTAGATGGACCGATGACATCTTTCAAGGTCACGGGAAGAAGGAGAAGTTTGAAGACTGTTCGTTGTGAAACTCTTTGGCGGCCTATTTTAACAGAGGACTTCTTCAGACTTCAGGATAAAAGACGTCCTAAGCAACAGTGACTAATAATGATAAATAAATAAATAACACCCAACAGCCGCATAATTGTCCAAAGTCTAAGTGAAAGTCCAAAAGTGTTTATTTCAATAAAATCGCTCCGATCACTTAGAAACTAAGTGAAGCAACGCATGTTCCTCGCGACCAAGCCTAGAAGAATCAGGCAACAAACACGGCTTGGTTCCTATCATTTTATAGATTATCCTTTTTCAGTCGGTATCGGTAACTACGAGTACCATGCTACCACAAGACCCGAAGAAAATATTTGTAGATCATACAAACATTTGTCCCGCAGCGGAAATCGAACCTTTACCCCCTTGTGTCTCAGACCGGCACTCGCCCGCTACGCCACAGAGGTCGTCAAAATTTTGTCATACTTCTTACTTTTATTATATATGCGAAAGTGTGTAAGGATGTCTGGGAATTTGTGAAGATGTTTGTTACTCAATTACGCCGTAACCCGTAACCACTGAACTTTTTGGAATGAAATTAGGCATGTATGTATGTAAGTAGCCGCCGAAAATGAACGTCTTTGGAATATAGCTTTTTTTTTTACATATGAACTTTATTTATAGAAAGAAACTTAAAACTAATAAAGTTAATTTTAAGTTTCACTTTTAGGAGATTGCGATATCGTAGAGCACACCCTCACTTGTCAAATTCAAAATTGATTTTATTCAATAGAGGTAAGGCTCTTTTTGAAAGAAACTTTATAAGACATATCGCATGCCGTTTGAACACGTCTTAAAATATAGGCTGCTTTATAACCAGGTACCATGCGAGCGGAGCTTAGGGATGAAGCTAGTAGGAAAATAAAATTCTGTAAGCACTAATATTGTCGGTAGGTATCAGTGCAGTAACTCCGTGGCTCGCATGCCAATAACGATCTTCACGGGTCGCTTTTACGCAGAAAGTAGATTGCTGACGCTATTTGTAACTGTTTCTGTTGTTCGCTCTTTTTAGTTTCTGACCATCTAAAGGTTGTCTGGAAGATATTTCTTTTAACGATAAGACCATTATTGCAATCTTTAAGCTGTTCTTGTTGTGTATTATATAATGAATGTTTTATCTTATCTCAACATCATTACCATCAGCAGGGTCCCTTCCTACAATGCATCGTCCGGTTCGTGGACGCCATTTGAGGACCTTTATTCGCCAACGGTTTTCGGTTGAGCAAATTATATGGCCTGTCCACTACCACTCCAACTTGCAAATTCCGAAAGCTATATCAGTGACCTTGAATAATGTATGAATTTCTTCGTTTCGGAATGTAACACCTTGTTTTTATAACTTAAATGAAAAAATAAAAAAGGTCTACTATGGTGTCGGTAGATATTCTACATACGCTGATTTTCATCTTTCTCTTTCCCTTTTTCCCTCGAAATTATTAATTTCTCTCTAACTCTCTTGTACTCTTTCTCATTGCACGTTTTTTGCAATTTCATATCCTACAAATATTATAAATGCGTTTTTGAGGGTGATTGGATGTTCGAGGTTCAATCACGCGTTCACAGCTCAACAGATTTCGATGAAACTTAAATTGACTTCATTTATACTTATCTAGGAACCACGCGAGTCGCAAGGTACTCGTCATCATCATCAGCCTGTAGAAGTCCACTGCTGGACATAGGCCTCCCCTAAAGAGTTCCATGACGAACGGTCTTGAGCCTTCTCCATCCACCGACTTCCCGCAACCTTCACAATGTCGTCAGTCCATCGGGTGGGGGGCCTTCAGACACTGCGTCGCCCGGTTCGTGGTCGCCATTCGAGAACCTTTACTCCCCAACGGTTCTCGGTTCTGCGAGCTATATGGCCAGCCCACTGCCACTTCAACTTGCTAATTCTGAGAGCTATGTCGGTAACCTTGGTTCTTCTACGAATCTCCTCATTTCGGATGTTATCACGTAGTGAAACTCCTAGCATAGCTCTCTCCATAGCCCGTTGTGCAACTTTGAGTGCCAATAGTTAACGACCAAGTCTCAGTGCCATATGTCATCACTGGCAAGGTACTCGTAGCTTGAAATAAATAAAATTTATTATTCCTATCTGGACGTCTAAAGTTTTCATGCAGGGTCGCACCGGTTCATAATCAGCGGCAGCCAGCTTTATCCGTTAATGCGTCTTACACCAGCAATATTAGATTATACGCGGTACGAATCATAACGAGCAGACTTCTAACCGGATTATGCTGATGAGAATGTATCGCCTTCTGAGCCAAGTAAGAACTTGCGTTTTGTCTGAATTATATTGAGTTTCCACAAGACTTCTTAAAAGAAATAGTTCCACTAAAAGAATAAAAGTGGCGATTTTAGTCATATTTGACGGCCACTCTAAAATTATCGCCACCCTTGTTATTTTGATCTATAATGTGTCTATATCTTTCGAGCTGTCAAATTATAATGCACAACAGAATCGGCACTATTATTCTCGTGCTTTATGTACTTCTCCGATTGGGATGAAATATAGCAGAATAATAGTTCTGGTGACATGGGGACTGGAGAAGCACGCCATTATTAAAGTTTTAGAGTAGAGTTTTGAAAAGGGCTAATGGCCGTTGGTGAAAGAATTCAATTGCGCCTCTAAGGCTCGTATTCAGAGACAAGACTCGAGCATTGATCTGTACTTAAATCTCGATTTGAGGCGAGATTCTAATTCTTGAACAGTATTTAAGTATAGATTCAATGATCACAGTTCACCTGAGTAAATGCTTATTCTGAAACGTCATTCAAACGAAATCGGTGCTTGAGTTTAGATTTGATTTGACATTAATCAAATGACATTTTCGTTCCGTTACACGTACTTTGATGCATATTTATACTTCACTTTATTGTTATATTCTATTTCCATCCTGGCTGTTTGTATTTCTGCGTAAAACGGATCGAAAATTATAAATAAATCAAAATGTAAACGAGAACATTTGAGTACAGATTTGAGACTCGATTCAGCTGAGAATAGTTTAAGTACCGTTCTTGAATAAAAGCTATGTTTGAGAAGAGATACAATACTTAAATAGAGTTCAGCTGATCTGTGATTAAATCTATGCTTGAGTCGTGTCTCTGAATACGAGCCTTAGAGTCACATGTCTTCAAATGTTTAGGGTCGAAGACATGCCAGTTTCCTCACGACTTTCATGCTGCGCTTCTGCAACGATTGTTTAGCAAGTAGAATTTCACAAACCTAAGGTATATTTACACAAGCATAGGCATGAACTAACTGCTTAGTGCAGATGGGCATTAGTTTGTTCACGTTAGCCTTGTCTCAGACATAATTACACGCGTCGAGTACAATTACCATTTTAAAACAAAGTCAGTATTTTAATTTTATTTTATTATTCTCTCATAAATTATTTAAATACAGATTTCTGGCTAGGATTTACACGAAATAAAGAAGGTAAAATACACAGATAAATATAAAAGAGGCAGGTGTACAATATATATTTTTTTTTTTTATGCCTGCCGATCTTCTGTAAGGCAGAGGTACCTCTCCAGGCGGGCTGCTCTGTCTGTCTGTACCTATGTATATAATTACCTATGCATTCAATCATGGGTCGCTAAGTAGGTACTTAGTTAAATGACAGCATTGTGATGAACTTAATGTCAGTCTGACTTATGTCAATTTACAAAAAAAACCCGATCAATTTTTATTATTATTTAAAAAATACACAAAAATGTAAAAAATCCCACTTCACTATGTTACTACCTTTACTCCAATTCAATGTTTCAGATCTTACTCACAAGCCCGAAGAATTTAGCTATCAAAATCTGATTTCAGACAATGTCACGAAGAACGCTAAACTTTTCAGTAGATTTCTCTAAATGCGATGAATAATGCATTCACCTTATGAATTTCAGTTTCAGCGAAACGAAAGTTAGCTAAGTCATTCTCACTTCAGCCCGTCTCGTTTGAGCGAAACCTCTGCTCGTAATTTGTTTAAAGTATGTTGCAAATTTGATGAAATACATGAAATGTGTGTGATACCATTACGTGTGATATGATAACTAATAAATAAATTACATGTCACTCAGTGCTAAGTGGTAAAGTGGAAAGATAATAGGTACCAATGCTATGGAACAGCGTCATTTGGACATTGATTTCAAATTGATACAGATATATTATAGGAGGTAATAAAATAAAATAAATAAAATAAGTCTATATCTTATTAAACCCGCCATTGCGAAAAAATAACACAACTCGTTTTCACTGTTGAAATTACAGTTATTTTTAGTATTATTTTCGTTAGTGTGTTGAAATCGGCGAATAATACACGTGTGTATTGATGATTACCGTCCTCAGCTCTCTTAAGACCCTCACCTAACGGCTCGGGTCTCAATGGTGACTCTGCGGTAATCACCAATATTACACAGTAATTGTACCATAATGGACTATTATGTTATAAAAACATTATGCACACGTGGGAAATACATATATCAAATATCTCTATGCAGAATATGCCCTACCACCCGTTATTTAAGGGTATTTTGTTGAAAGATTGTGTGTAAGTATGAATGTAAAACTAGAAAGAAATGCTAGTAAGCTGTTTACTAGTATAATGTTGGAATTCTTGCCAAACGCTTGCGTCTGCCCCTACGGGACGCGTGCGCTTATGTATTTGTATGTACTCATAAGTAGGTAGCTAATAAAACCAGAGAAGGAACTTGCATGTTCCCAAGAAGACGACCGTAATAAAACAGAGATACGGCAGACATTTTCGAAGTGACTGGCACTGATTTATCGATATTATGAGTACCTACATGAAGGCAATAATTAATGTAGCCGAAATATTTTGTTGATTTTTAGATGTTACCATTAACAATCATCATCATTATTATTTCAGCCGTACGACGTACACTGCTGAACATGACCTCCCCCACTGACAGAGCAAATTCCTTATCATGTGGGGGGATTTGCCTATACTCACCACGCTGGGCATGCGGGTTGGCAAGTGCAGTTAGAGCTATCGTTGTTAAAATGAGGGACGCTGCTGCCCATCCCCTGGCTTTTTTTTCCTTAGTCGCCTCTTACGACATCCGCAGATAGGTAGATATGAAGGGGCCTATTCTTCAGCCAGGGCCACCGCGGCTAATAACAATAATCACGGCCAAAGGTTACACAAATAAAATTCATTTTATTGTGAAATAGATATCTTAAATTCCTACAGTTTATTGTTATAAAGTGATGGAAAAATAAGAAATAATTTACAAAGTTAAAATTGCAAGTCAAAGTTGTGAATTTGTGGAAACAATGCGCTCGAAATACCTACTACTCAGTCAAAATCCCATTTTCAAAGCATAAACCGTCTCATACATTTTGATCTTTTATTGCTGGTATCATTAATGATAATCTATGATAATGACTGGCCTCATAGCTCAGTTGGTAGTAACTCTGCCTTCTGCGCTAGAGGTCGCGGGTTCGATTCCCGCACTGGACAAACATTTGTGACTAACACAGATGTTTGTTCTGTGTCTGGGTGTTAAATATATATCTATTATGTATATCAGTCTCTGGTACCCATAGTACAGGCTATGCCTAGTTTGGGATCAGTTGACCGTGTGAATATGTCCGGAATATTTATTTATTTATTTATTATTTATTAATCTATTTTAAATTATTATTTTAAAAATTATGAAATATGTAAATCATAATGCAGGTGACTGTACTTAGTAACGGCCACCACTTCTCACAAAACAGAGCTTAGTTTTATTCCGTTACATTTGTTATTGGAAACGTTCGACGATTCTCTTGCCAAATGCTCGGTTTCTAGTGCATTTCTGCACCTTGAAACAAAAACATAAGAAATAATAATCCTCCATTGTTTTTGCCGCAGACGCCGCCGCGCTGCCTGGAAAATTATGGGTACTAAGAATTCACTCTTAAAACCACCGTACCCTAGATCTTTTGACACAATTTGTTTAAAGTCTAAAGCCGAGCTCTGTTCAAACGAATTAAGGGCGTACGATATAGCTCAAAGATATCGCAAGTCCCTAAAAGCCAAACTCAAAACTGACTTTATACGGTAGACGGAACGATTATTCAGAAATAAATTTCAGATAACATATCGCACGCCGTTTGAACACGGGTTGATGAGTTTTCTAAGTTTTTGTTATGCATGTAGGAGCGTGAGTAGGACACGTATGCGACCATCATATTTTTTAAATTTTATGATAAGAGGTTCAGTATTCGCTTGTTTGCGTAAATGAGAATAGGGTCAAGATGTTTTTTTTCCTATCATCATCATCATTGCAGTCGTTAGAACTCCACTGCTGAACATCGGCCACAGATTTCCAGAACAACTTCCTATCATGTGGGAGAAATTGCCCAAGTTGGCACGCAAGTTGGCAAGCGCCGTTAGAGCTTTTGTTAAAATAGGGGACGCTGCTGCCCATCCCCTAGCTTTTTTCCCGTAGTCGCCTCTTACGACATCAACGAGTAGGAGATATGACGAGGCCTATTCTTCAGCCGGGGCCACCTCGGCTAAGTACCCACAAAGCTGTACGTACAAGGCCATAAAAAGTCAACATTGTGGTTGAAGTATGATTATTTTGTGGTCGAACGTGTTCAAACTATCGATGCCGGCTAAACAAAAACAGATTGCCTTTAGATCCATCAAATTCTCCAAGCCAATAAAACAACGCTGTAGCACTGCCTACGTACGTACACAGTAAAGTTATTTACAGTATAAAAATGCGGTGTATTTATTGATAAATACATGAAACGCTATGATAAGTTTCCGTTAGAATCATAAAAGAGCTGCTGCACGGGAGACCGATATAACTCCATTCAGGACTATATAGATCGACGTCACAAAAATCTATCTATATATATAAAGGAGTAGTCCACTCACTCACTGACAGACTCATCACGAAAGCTCGGAAACTACTCAGCCGAGGAGTCTGAAATTTGGCACAGACATTTTTTAAGAGATGATACCGTGCAATAAGAACGGATTTTGGAAAACTCAGCTCCTAAAGGGGTGAAATTGGGGTTAACGTTTGTATGAAAGTCCTATGTTTTTGAAGTTAGACACATCAAAATCGGTTATCAGGTAAATAGTTCAAAATAATAAATTACCTATATAAGGTTTTTTGAAAACCAACCCTCAGGGGTGTGTAAATTGGGGATGAAAGTTTGTATGGGAAGTCCAATGTTTCTGAGGTTAGGGATATCAAAATCGGTTATCAGGTAAATAGTTCAAAATAATAAAAAACCGATACAACTTTTTTTTTTATTTGGCTGACCCGCAAGTGGCAATAGCAGCTGACCGCTTCCGTGCCCCGGAAGACCTAAAAACTCGGTCTCCTAAGTTGGCCACTAGCTCGTACAAGCATCATTTATTCATTCCAAAAATAAAAAAAAACAATAAACAAGTTCTGGGTATTAGTGTTTGTTTTTTTTTTAAAGGTTATCACTTTTGTAGGTATTAAATTGTTTTATTTTTTTTTCTCCCACTTTTAGATACCTACCTAGATACCTACGTTACCTGGGTACTTGTGCGTACGTAGGTATATATATCACTATAACTATGTAAACTATTTAAGTAGGTAAGTTATTTCTAAGTTTAGTTTAATTGTCACGCCTCACCATCTTTTTGAGAAAATGCATTAGCATTAAGTCCTCCTTACACTTAGTTTAAGTGTAAAAGTATAAATAAATAAATAAAACAAATTCTACTAAGTACAAACTCGAATACTGGTCTGCTGTTTTGATGGAATTCGCACATCGCTTTCATCAGTGTTAAGGATCATGTTTACACTGTAGGTAGATATACTCGTTTCATATATTCTGCGCTGTAAATATCTCGTACAAACGAACACAAACATTTATTATTGGATCCGCGAACACTTCGAACACGATATTGGATTGAGATGGAAAGATTGCAGTGATGTGGGCCGACGTGATATGATGGATGATGCCAATCCTTTCTAGATTCATCGCATCGCACTGATGCCACCCGTAGGTACCTATATCATCCAATAGTTAGGGATATTGTAAATCGGCGCGTTTTGGGGAATATCCCTGTAGTAATATCAAAAAATATATTTGTATAGCTCTAGATTGATTGTTTAAACATGCCTACGTAAGTGTGTCCCCAACAGTCTCTTGATCTCCACTATGATTGTCAATTGCAGCTACGAGTACGTGGTTTAAGACAATTGGTGGATCGAAAACGCACTCCTTGGCAATTTCAAGTCATGTTCAAACGGCGTGCGTAGTTATTTCAGAATGATCCTTACGTACAATTAATAAATTCAATGTTGAGTTTGACATTTGAGTTATGGCTTAACGATATCGCAAGCCCCTAAAAGTCAAACTCAAAAATTTACTAATGGATTACTAGCTTCCGCCCTAGCAGTGATTATAGGCATAGCTTCACATAGTTTCTAAGACGTTTCAAAGTGATCCTTGTGATTTTATTTAAATAAACGCCCTTTGACTTTGACTATAATAAAGGTACTCTCTGTCTGCTAGTTATAGCTGACAGAAAGTATACGTTAGAGAATATACGTGAGTACATAATACTACAAAATTATAATCTAGCAATATGACAAGCAAATGAATATTTAATATGGAACTAAATTGTTGTATTATACTTAACTAAAAATATCCATTAACACTTTTCTTAATGGGTCTTCTCAGTGGGTCCCTGTCCTAGGTGACTTTAAATTTTGAAAAACCTCACATGTCTCAGCAAAGAAATTAAATTGTAGATAAGTATCATGGTAAATTATATAATCTTTGGTTGGATCAAGTACAACTCTGAAACTATCCTCCCAACTTTAAAAGCTCTTGTCCCTACATTAAATAACTGTAAAATTACCCAAGCTGTTCCACCTCTCACAGTTTGCAGGGTACTTAATCAAAGCTCGTTCTAGACGCAGAAACTGGCAATATCCTTTCCTTTACGAGGATTCAACTTTCATTACCTACAACGTTAGCGAAGACGACGCCCGTGTCAAATCACAGTCTGTGAGTTTGCGCTTTCACACTCCGTTAGAAGCAAGTCAAAATGTAGCTCTCTAGGTAGGTGTGGTAGCTTCTTGTATTGCAAATCGCAGGAAGTCTTGTTCCATCTACGTGGCTCGGTGTTGTTTCAGAATGCAGAATAACAAAGAGTGATTGATAAAGCTACAAGAATGATATTATTCCTTATACCGATAAAGTGATGCGTAAAAGTTAAAAAATATATAAAGTATGGTAGTAGATAGTAGTCAGTAGTAGTCTACACTAATATTGTAAAGAGGTAAAATTTGATTATTTGTATGTAGGGAGGAGTAATGCCTGGAAACCCATTATTTGTAAATCAAGTTGGATGAAAAATCGCGATTCGCCTAAGTTCAAGTAACTTTTTTCTAATCTATGACAACAGCGCGCTTTTTTTATTTTTTCATAATGATAAAATCCATTTCGGAATAAAGGCTGTCAAGTGCGAGTTCAACGCAGAAACATACATACACGCGGACGAAGTTTCGGGCGAATCAGCTAGTAAGAACTGAACACAATGATTTATTTCATCGTTCCCTTCGCTATTGAATCAAAACATTTGAGTTGTTATTGTAGCGTAATTAATTACCCGCGCATTCTTATAAAATCCAACACTGTTTTCTGAAAACATATTCAGTTACTGTCAAACCGCTGAAAAAATGAGCAGCGGCCATGCGCGGGCCTAAACAAATATTTCCCATCGGGTGGTAACCTCGCTTTTGCCAATGTTCGCTTACAATAGTCTGCTTATTAAAACTGATCCATATTCCACTAGTGTAAGGTTGAATATAACTTGGAATGCGTGTACACCTCTGCGTCTGTCGACTATGCCAAGTGATATTTCTTTACATGGAGTAGCTATTAAATTTTCTTCTGTGGTTAAAGAATAACATTGAGTTCCGAAATGGATTCTATATGGTGGGCTAGGGAAAAGGTGAACAGATCTTGCCTTTTAAATTTGATTTATAAAACAGTTAGCAGTGGTAATTCATTGTGATTGTATCCTCACTGGGACAACTTGGACAACAAGACTACAACTACATACTTTTAACACAGGGATCGAATGCCAAAAGTATCGATTACAATATTAAGACTTTGAAGAAGGTGTCTTTCGATCACCTTGTGGTATGTCGAACATCTCATGTAGCTATGAATATTCTCTGCTAGAGATCTGCCCCGGCTTCGCACGGGTATGTAACTGTATTGGTTTACGCGGCGCACGATAGTAGAGCTCCCAGTGGCAGTAGGCATGATTTATTGCCAACATTTTCAAGAATCATCGTCATACATATTTCAGCCAATTTACACAAAACCTTTATGAAACTATACATGTAAACGTTCTTCATAAATCATTCCGTCCATTGGTGAAAACTGTATGAAAATCCGTTAAATAGTTTTTGAGTTTATCGCGTGCAGACAGACAGAAGCGGCGGGGGGCGCGACAGTGAGGATTAAAAACTTTAGCGTGTGAAGGTAATCAAATCCCTCGCAAAGGAAGACGAGGGACGATATGATCCCTCATCGTCCAAGTCTTCAATTGTTTTTGGTATGACTAAAGGCTGCTTTTGTATATAACTCCAGCCGCCATGCTCAAAGCCGTGGTGCTAAAGAATTCGTGATTAAACTATTGTAGCTCTCCTTTCAAAAGATGCCAAAATGAATTCTGACTAGCAGTCAGGCAATTTGCGATTACCAACTTTTATGAATTTATTTGTCAGAAAATTAAAGATTAAAATATATATTTTACATCTGTTGGCGTCAGACCGGAAAAATCACGATGCGTCACAAACGAACATCCGCCACGTGCGAACCCGTTTCGGAATTTTTTAATTCAATTTCGGTGTCAAATATGGTATTCAGCTAGCACGGCTGTGACCAATCAATTATTTTCGACTCCAACTACCAAACTGGACCGGCAAAACTAAATTTTATGGGCATTATAGATCGGCCATTTTTTATTGGTCCAATTGTTGCGGGCTAACCACATAGTGGCATAGGATCTGCAATCGTCGTGTATGTGGCTGTCAGTGTGAGTGGAGTGAAAACATTTTCACTACTACTAAGCCTTTACTAGACTAAGAATACCAGGGAGAGTTCGCCGAAAGAAAATATGTTTAAATAAAAAAGCGCAATATTTTCAGAAGAAAAATGAGTTTCCATATTTTAATTCAACGTACACATGGCCAGCAAATAAGTTAACTGCAGTAATCCCACAAAGGGCAGAGAATAATATTCACTCAAGTGTTTGCGTAGGCTATGAGTTTACCTTAGAGGTGTGCAGAAGAGATGAATGGCGTGCTCTTTTTATAAGCTTTCAGTGGATTTTCATTTATTTAGCTGTTGTTTTTAAAAGCGGTTGCCAGCGTCTTCGCTCACGCGTTTCCCGGATAAAAGTAGCCTACAGCACCTGACTTCATAATCCGATCACTGTTACTATAATACTGTATTGTCATCGGATCTCGATAGGTGTGCAGTTGGCCCTGAAAAGGGCGTATGATCGTCGGTGACAGAATCAGTAAAGTGAGTGCGCCTCTTGCAGGCTCCTTTAGTACACATGTCAGATTGTATTCGAATTTTTAGGTTCAAAGATATGCCTGTTTCTTCAGACTAGACTATAAGATAAAAATTCCAAGACAGAACCCGGCTGTATTCATTTTCTAGAACAGAAATAGAATAGAAAAAACCAGGCATAGAATCACCAGAGGCTTTGATGATGAAGATAATGCTTAACTCTACCAAGACATAAGATTAATGATAACATGCCATCAACATAATAAAAAGTTCCAAGTGAGTATCGAGATTACACCACACTTCGCAGATACTTATTGCGGCAACGAGATTGCTTCTAAAATTAAGTTTGTATAACATAAACCCAAGTAATTTCCTAGTGCATCGAGCTCAATTATACGCTCTTGCCCTACGTTATTGCGCATCCTTTCAACTTTATTATGCTAGAAGAGAGGAGCATCTTGACATCGGATTAAGCTTGCCATAACACAGGTATTTTCGTTGAAAGGTACCGAGGCAGTCTCAAGTTCTTAGTAGCGAATATGAGCTCTTTTGTATTTCAGTCATTATAGCCCTCGAGACGTATCTAGTCGTTCTTAATGGATCAGCTAAGTCAAGCAACCTTCACCAAATGGAGGGGTGACCGCTAGTAGCTGAGAATTTTCATGCTTCGAAGGCACGTTAAGATTTTATTCCCTTTTATAACTTTTATAGCAAGGACTATCAAACCACGACGAAACCTCGGGTGTTCTCAAATATCGGAGGCTTCATACAAACTAATACTATTTACTTTGTAGTCATATTCGTTAAGGCACTAATGAGATTCGTAAATACAAAAGTAGTTTTGAGCAGGAATATTAAAATCTTTTGACCAAAACTATTTAATTTTTACTAAAATCGTAGACATGCCTATCACAAAGCTACGCGTGTAGCAGTGCCGCTACGTGCGTAGCAGTTACGATACGTGCGTAGCATCGAAAATAATGGTCCATATTTAGTGTGCATGTTCCTGGCTTGTGGTACCATTGGTACTGATAGTAGAAAATCCTGTCACAAATTCTTTGTTACTTTTGTGTGTTATTTAATTAGTTATCCCTTTATATGTACAAAAATAAAAGATTTATATATTATTACTTTCGTTCCAAGGCCGTAAACCAAACAATTTTGTAAAATAGCCTCACCACATACAATTTCCTGCACTAACTCCGACTCACCCGTTTCTTGTCGAGAGCGTTGAAGGGGCGCTCATAGTTACAATTTCCTTGCAACCGTGGGCAAAAACTTGTTATGAATATAGCCTTCCGTATCTTTGAACTAGCAATTTCTGCAGCCAAAAGATACTTAGATGAGATTAGTTTAATGAAACCGTCGAATGTGGGTGCGGTCGGGTGCAGGCTGCGAGTGGCACTTGGATTAGCATGCAATTTTCCATATTTTGAACATATTTATTCCAGAAATACTTGCGCGGTTTGCTTCCCCAATTTTGAGCACAATGGCGGAAGTGCTTACTTAGCTCCTATTATTGTTTTTTTTTGTAGAAAAGTGATTATTAATCGGATGTATTTTTTTATGTTATACGGAGGCAAACAGGCTTACGGCCCTCCTGATGGTAAGTGGTTACCGTCGCCTATTGACAACACGTAGAGCATTGCTAATGCGTTGCCTGCCGAACCCCTCCCCCCCTAAAGAGCTCTGATTTTCAACGCGAATAAGCTTTTTTGGCAGTAAAAATAAAGCCGGGTACATACTGTGCACGATAGTGCAACTTAAATGAATTTCAAAGTGATCCTTACGTCTACTCAGTACAGGAAATTAAAACAAAGTTTTTGAGTTTGACTTTGAGGGGTGAGCGATATCGTTGAGCTATGACATATTGTACATTCAAAATTGATATATCCTACTTTGGCAAATGCGCCGCTCGCGCCATCGTAATGCAATATGTTTTCAAGAGGCTCGAGTCGCGAGCGTGTAGTTCGCGAACTGTTACAATAACTATTATGGCTTATAACAAGCTGATCAGACCTTCAAATCTTCGGTTCGAACCAAAGATTTTGGAGGTCCAACTTCGCTTGCTACGTTTGAATGCGGCCTGACAGTTGACACCGTGACGCGCGATTACGAGTTTGCAAAAACAAGTTCCAACAGCGCCGTCGTGCGAATAATACAACTAAAATAATGTTTACATTTTTTTCTAAAACGAACCTTTAATTTGGAATTTGACATTTCAGGGCGTACGATATAGCTCAACGATATCATTAGCCCCTATAAGTCAAACTCAAAATTGAAATTATTCACTATAAGATATTTTTTACAAAAACTAAAAACCGGCTTCATATTCCTGAATATTTACAGGATGAATATCAACCTCTTTTTTTTGTTATCAGGTTGATAACACTTTGCGTTTTGCTTACTTACTGAGGATGACACTGGCCACCTACACTTTTAAATAAAAAAAACAAAAAGAAGTATGACATCCATGCATCATCAATAATAACTCTTACGGTACTGACTGACTGACTCAAACGTAGTGGTTTTATTCTCTTTGAAAATCAACGCAGAGCCTACTAATAGTATGAAATTTGCAGGGTAGCTTCCTGTTGTAACGTATGGGTGCACAGAAAGAAATTCACGACCTAGTTTAAAGTTTATTTAAAAATAGCAGCAACCGAACAAAGTCGCGGGGATAAACATACCATACGACTGTCGACAAAAAAAAATCGGCAAGTTGTGATTTACAGAGGTGATGACGTTTTTTAAGTTTTACGGGACAAGTAGCAATCCCTCAGGAGTTAAATTAATATGGGACCACCCCGGAATCATACTCTATACACCAGCGAAATAATTATCAAAATCGGTTTAGTATTGGCAGAGATATCGAGTAACATACACACAAAAAAAAATACAGCAGACTTGAGAACCTCCTCCTTTTTGAAGTCGGTTACAGAGAAGGGAAAGGAGGGAGTTTTGAAATAAATTTTAAATGAAATACCTATAGCACGCTGCCGTTTGAATCCTAGTATTAAAGTCGTCACACAAGCAGTTTTGAGTATCACTAAGTTAACTTAAAGAAATTGCTTTGAAAAATTATGTTAGTTTGATAAGCAGTATGATATACGATTAAGAAAACCAGGGGTAAAGAATTGCTGAACTGTTAATCCTGGGCTATTATTGCAAGGCATCACATTGTTCGAAATAAATTCTAACAGAAAAGGCCACTCCATATCCACTAATTAAAATTAATCGCCTGAATTTCACGCCGAGTCAAACCGACAACGAACGACTGCCGTGTTTTTCTAAAATGGCGGCTGTTCAATTAAAGTCAAGGGTCACTAGACGACACGCTGGCTTATGGACTACTTAAAGCCTCATCTTCACACAAACTGAGCGATTAGTAGAGCGCGTAAGACCTGACAAGAAAAACACGTCGAGCTAAATCATTTCACTACAAAAGAGGTAGTACTCAATGTTAACAATCATTCCTCCTATAATTAAAGCAATTTATAGGAGCTTTTGGGAAAGTTCGACATATCTTCTCGTCGCAGATACTGCAGAGCGTCAAGACAAAAATCTACAAACAGTGCGTGTTTCCATGATGATGGTGATATCTTATGGTAAAAATCTAAAATGTAAATCTAAAATCCGTAGGAGGACCAAGGTTACCGATATTGTTCTAAAGTGACGCTGCTGCCTATCTGTTAGCTTTATTCATAAGTCCTTACGACATCCAATGACTTATTTGTACTTAATGGGTACTAAATACCGTACACGCTAAGCTCAGTGCAAAGAACAGGCCTTCCATTCAATTCCACCTAAGTACCTCCTACCAAACAATAGCGAGGGTCAGCAAACCTATTATCGACTTGATGGCAGGACAATACCAACGATAATTATTCAATTTGTTTCTCTTATATCCTCTTCAGATAAAATGTCATCCATTTAACTTTACCCTTTCCGGCCCTTTGATTATTGCCATCGTTCAACCTTTGACTGTGAAATTGTCTGAGGTGAAATGATTAAGTAAATTTAACCTTTTGCATAAGTTATTTTGAGTCAGGACTTTGTTTATAGGCAGGCTTTTGAACAGACCATGGGCATTGTGTACTGATCCCCGTACTGAATAGAATTTTTCACTCCTCTCGCAAGAGTGAGTTTAATTGTATTTTTGAAACATTAGTTTTGGTAACATTATTCTTGGTCTTTCAGGCTAACGCCGCTCTATGAGGTTTCAAATGTCGTTTGTTTTATGAAAAACGGCTTAAACTAACAATGAGGGTCCTAATTATGAGTTTCGTAAATCTTTAGCATCTGCACCCTCGTATTAAAGGATATTCTATACCGAAAGCTATAAGGCTTGTATATCAGTGTTAAATTCATCATTTACATTATTAGACGGGTAGACCCTTGGTGGGGCTGGCATGTTACAATAAAATACCTCTGTCTACGCGGAGCCCCTCGTCAAGAGGGCAACTCTAATGAAACTATATTTTGCACCCAATAGCAACTGTACAAAGCTAAATAGTGAGAATTAATTTTGCGTTCTATTGAAATGTTTTTGGAATTCGTAGATGGGGTTTGGGTTACCTAATAGTTATTTTGATCGTGGAGAATGTTAATTAATTTTATATTGTTATATATTGATTTTCATCTTAGCGTGCTATCATAGAGAGGATGTGCTTGGTTGGTTCTCTTCGACATGGAATCACACTACCCAGTGAGTGGGGAACAGCTCGGAGAACCGACGAGCGTGGAAACCGCGCTCTGGACGCAGTATAGGACGGCCCCACACTAAATGGAAAGACAACAAATTAAAGGTTGCTGGGATCTCCCAGCCCATCTGGGTGCAGGCCCTACTAGATGGGTCGGTCTGGTATTCTATGGGGGTGACTATATACAGCTTAAAGATGATGATGAGCAATATTTTTAATTGTAATAGCTTACCTCATGAACCTACTCTACGGATTTTTTTATTCTACTTGTAATGTAGTCTTATCCATCTTATATGTATTAAATGGAGTGTTTTTTCACACTTCTTATTTTCATAAGAATCATAGCCAAATTTAATTAATTTTCTGAAATTTCCACTGAAAATATATTTAAGACGATTAACCTTAGTTAAGTATCAAAGGTTCAATTTTTTAAAGCGGATCTTTGTAACAACGTAATCTATAAAATACAGCCGAGTTTTATGTCGGTTTCTATAAAAGTTTTACCCCAAATTTCCCGGGCCAAAAGCGCAAAACGATACGGCTTGAAACAATTCGTTTACGAAACTGGCATTTACGGAACTCTATAGCCACTCCAAGCGTTTTCCGATGCCAAACGCCTAATTGTGGAAAGCCAAGACATAAGAGGCTCATCATTATCCGTCAGCATAACAAATAGTCTGACACGCACCCATCAATTTTGGTCACGACGATATTATAACAATGGTACCTAGCTGGGCGTCGGAAGGAATTGGTCAGGGGCTGCATTACCTTATATGAGTAGCTTTTTGAGATGAGTTTAATACTCATGACTAGGTACATATTATAACACGATTTGTACGTTATTATCTTTCGCAATAAAAGGAGATTGAAAATTTCTTGAGGATCGGGTAGTGCATATTCTTTCCCCTTACGATTTTGTAATAAAGCGAGTGAAAGTTGGCGTCAATAATTACAAAAATGCAATTACTAGATTTGCTTAGGTCTGGGGTGCGGAACACAGTGAAATCACAAACACAGTAAGACGGAACCCTTCAAGGATCTCTTCTATATTTATTGGTTTTTGCTGATGTCCCTTGATACGCCCTCGTGACCTACACAAACAAATAAAAGGCATGGCTAAGGGCTATAGCACACATGATATATTCGGCATTAGTGATAAGCGATTTAGTCGCTTATCGGAAACTCAATACAGTGACTGACCGTTACACTCCGGACACACAATCGGATACCAGTCACAACGATGAAGTGAGGCTTTGGTATCGCCAAAACGATTTGATGCCACACTCAACACCCAAAAACACGATGTAGCATCGAACCAATCGCTAAAATACATGATTTCTATACAACGATCTTACGGAGTAAGTCATCAAAATGCGATGCTGCATCTATTCAGCCACAAAATCGCTGATCGCTATTACTAAAAGTATTGTGTATGCGATGGGCCTAAAATCATGACAAATGTGCCAGACAAATGTAGGCGCCGTGAAAAAGTGAAGCCACAAAAGATTGATGAAATGCTCTAAGGAAGCCTGGCGTTTGCATTTTATTAGAGACTTCTGCTTCGTTATGTCACTGATTCCTTCTTGATCACTCAGTAACTAACATGAAATAGGTCGCTTTGGCCTTAAGTACGCATTTGCACTCGCACCGACTCTACGCGGTAGCCGCACTGTCTCCACAAGAATGCGCGCGCTGCTTAAGCCGTGCTGTTTAAATTATATTTCTTATCAAATAGAGTTCAGAATTGAAGAACAAGCACACGGTAGCAGCACGAATCATAATATAATATGCGTTCGTCTGACGTGCGGCCTAAGACCGATGGAATAAATAATAATAATATAAATTTTATTTCAGGTAACTTAAGAATAGTACAGATGTTAAAAACTAAATTCTAGGACCCATAGAAATATATACCTTAACCTAAAATATATAAAAAACCTATTAATTAATTATTTAATTATTGCACACATATAGGCAACGACGTGTGACGTAACTGCCCAGTGGCGGCGCCTCCGGTGTGTGTGTCCGGTGTATAAATGCCGCGGGGACTGCTGAACCCCGTCTCAAAACTGACGTCGAGCCAATAAACTAGTTCCACATGCATTTAAGGTGGTTCATAGCATGTATACCATCTCGAAAGGGTTTTTTTATAAACAAAAACAAACAATATTAAAGAAAAAAAAACAATATATTACCTATGGAAAAAAGCAAATATCTGTGTTTATTATTTTTATCATCTATTCTTTTGGAACTACTACTAAGCGTACCAGAAGTTAGGCTGCTACTTAAAACAGCTGTTTGAACTGAATTGACCACAAAACAGGTGATTTTTGCATAGAGTTTTTTCAAGAGTAGAACAAACTTTATTGCCAACTTGCTGTAGAATATAGACCTTTCGGGATAGCATACATATTGAGTAACCAGACACCACGAAATAAACCAAACATATCTCAGCTGACCAGAGTATATAAAGATCAGCTCAAGAACATACGACACGTGACCACAGCCGCACCGCATTTCACAGGATTTCGCAGACAAAAGGGAAAAAATTTAATACATTATACATTTTCCAGCGTCTTGGGGTCGCTTCTGGCTGGTCGTTCGCAACGGTATTTAGTTAGCCCAACTGTTTCTTGTGTATTTCGTAAAAAGTGAGATGAGTGAAAAAAAAACAATTAAGTGAGAGCTATAATTTTTTGTTTGGCATCAACGAACTTTCTGTGCTTTTTTTCCATTTCGCTTTTATCATACTTTAATTAAGTATTTCAAGACAATCCGAAATGATTTAAGTGAATAAAGAAAAATCGATGTTCTGTTGAGGGATGAAAGTCATGTAACTAGAAGAGCGTTAGGTATGAATGTGGATGGATATAAGACTAGTCTTATATCCATCCACATTCATTATATACATATTAGTATACACATATTAATTCACATATATACATTATAATATATACATATTCATTCACTTAGAGGATGGCCGAAGAAAAGAAGGATGGATTGTATTAAAGATGACATGAGTAAGAGTGAGTGCGGAGATGACGGCTAACAGAAGAGAGTGGAAGAAAAAACATGTTGTGCCGACCCCACATAATGTGGGACAAGGGCAGGAAAAAGAATAAGAAGTTAAAATTTTGAAGCAACATAGAACATTTATCCTGTCCAACGAAAATCCAAAAACTGCTTTCCACGCTTCGGAAATTGACGCAGCAATTTCTGTTGACTGACATGGATGAGCGTATGTATTTGATTTTTGTTAGCGCTCGCCTTGCATCCATCAAACACAGCTGTACGTGTCTCTGGAGTTAAAGCTTTGATCACACGAGTTCACACGATATTGCTTTTGCTGAGATCATGATATTGTCCCACGTATTTGAAGTCGTTACTTATAAAATCATGAGTAAAATGTTATATCACTTAGGTAATTAAAATTGATGCTATTTTCGGTAATACTGTCAAAAACAAGAAATTCTCTTTAGTGGGTTGAGATCTCCTTGAGGAATGACTAAACATACGAGTGTAAATCACAATATCACATCACATCACACTTCACTCTAGTATTAAAAATGTTACAGTACAGCTTTGCTGCCTGTTTGTAACGTTTTCAATAATTTATTGATCTTAGGCTACTCGCACACGAGCCACTCGTGACAGCCACGCTACAAGCTGAGGCTTATACTTTTAGTACATGCGCGGAGTGTAGATGCAATGATTGAGCACGGAATGAAGAACATCGTTTCGATAAGCTAGACAGAGGGCTAGTCTATTGTGTAACGCACCACCATCTATCCTGACGACCGACACCATTTTATACCAGAACTATCAATTCATACGTACCACGTGAACATCTCAATAAGAAAGATTCAGATTATTCACAATCAGTTATCTCTACGCATATTATATGGCTGATTTGCAATCAGAGACGAATAAATGTGATGGACATATTTTCGTCCCTACTTACCTACGTAATTACTTTTATTGGAAACACTTTAAAAAAAGTTCAATCCACTGGAGACCTTCCTTCGGGCCGATTTAAAACCCTTTGAAAAAAGGTCATTTCGTTGGGTAGGTAGTCATCCAAAAAAAAAGAAAGTAGGTACTAACCCCTTTTTCTCTAATTGGCCGTTATTTTCAATTCAATGTTTGAGAGTCCATTCAGTCCGAGTCTTACTATTATGCATCGTGATAGCAGGTCGCAGATGGCATCTCTCTTTATGTGCACTCACATACGGACACTCAGACTTTTATTGAACATGTGGAAATGCGAACACATTTTTATTGAGACGATCTCTGAACTTTAACATCAGGATATTCAAAATGACGTGGCAGTAAATTTTGTAGGGTAAACAGTTTTGTATATAGCTGGCAAAGAACTCTTTAGGAGAGCACATCATATTTTTGAAATATTCAGGGCTACCTTAATCGTCGTTCTTGTATCGTTGAGGTCAAGAATGACAATATGAATACGCATAATTTAATACAGTGTGTTCATTATATATATACTATCCCAAAAGGGGCTTATTCTACACACAATTGGCAATAAAGTTCGTTCAACGACTTTACTAAATTCGACATTTTTTATTGAAAAAACGGTATGCAAAAATCTGTTATTATGGGGTCAAATCAACTCAATGACTCAGATTTTTTGGGTAGCAATCTTGTTGCCGAATTTCTCGTATGTATGTACGTTAATAATTAGTTATATAAAGATGATTATAATACCAATAACAGCTAATTTGAGAAAGTTTCGGGAAATAATATTAAAATGTTGATGTTTTTTTTTCGCTAATATTCTTTATTTTTGTTGATAGAATAACCCCCTTTTGGGATAATGTACAATTACCTTGTAGAATCATGTCGAGAGAGAGCAATACCTACAAGAACGAAATTGAATAGAATTATCTACATAATACCTAGCTACCTTGGGAGACTTCTTTGCCTGTTTGATCCAAAAAACCTGTATCTGACTTTTTAATTAGGTAGAAAGGAACTGATTTTGTACCTTTTTATATCCTGAGTCTATTTTTTATCGCTACCTGTATCGGTGTCAAGTCTTCCAGTCCGTTCCTTTGTCCGCCTAGGCATTACGGAATTTAAAGTTAAATTTGTAAATAAAATGACCTTCAATTCATTAACCACCGCCTTGCTTGCAACAAAACAATGAAAAGCTCAAACTCTAAGCTACCGGTTTTAATCAGACTCAACTTCAAAGAAGACTCAAATTAATATAATAGAGACACAATTCTCAGCTCTCAACTGAAAGGTCAGCTTATAAAAATAACTACACGAACGCCCAAATATAAAAGCTTTCGCTAAAATGTATTTCAAAAGGTCCCTTTGAAATTAGATTCTCCAGGGCCAGCCACTTACTTATATGCCAGGAAATTGAGCTATCCATCACGGAAAATCTAGTTCTATGAGGACAAAGCTTCTGTACTGTTGAATATTTTTAGTAACAATGCCATCACTATTACGAACTTTGATCAAGTGAACTACATAATTTTAAGTGCCTACTGACACTGTAATTCAGCAGCGCGGTCAAAATTAACAATAGGTCCCAACGACAGAAAAACACCAGAGTTGATTTGCAATACGAATTTATTTTCAACGCTATTATACCTAAACCTAGTCATTAACCTAATGTAGGACTAGCGGCTCTTTAACCAGTGACATGTCAAGCGATTGGTCTTGTCATTTTGACTTATTTGCTAAATAAACTGTAAGTGCAAGTCGGGCTGTGTGCAAAAACATCTTAACTCAGTTCACTAGGTACCAGCTGGCACTGCACTAGTTGTGAACAGATCGAACAGTGATCTGAAGATGCACAAGCCCTCGGTTTTTCCCGGCGCAGCTGTGAGCACTTCGGAACTATGATCAATGTAGCTTTAAGTTTATAAAGTCTGTGGCTTTTCAGACAGGCTGTAAGTATACTGAAAGAGCTTTCTTATTTTGAAGGTAACTTGGGAATATTGCGGTGTCGGTTGATTCTTTTCATGAGCTTATAAAAACTTACAAAACGCGCGCTAGATCGCTGAGGTACCAGTTAGTACCAACAACCAACGTTTTTGAATAGCCAGTTGAATTGAATAGCCCGTCATAATTAAAAATATTTTAAGCAACATTTGCGGCGGACTCAGCAAGCAAATGATGTTGTACTTCAGGGTAATGGACGCAATACAATGAACGTTAGGACAGATGGTTCAACTGATAGTATGGAGCAGACCCGACTATGTGCTTGACATATTATGCACATCTAAATCATGTAAAACGAAAGATATTAAACAACATGAATGAGATGCACATGGTGATCATAAAATTATGCATCGCAATGAAGCTTGACATTACTGTGAAATTTACATTACAGAAAAAAAAATCACATATTTGTGTATGTTGAGTCTCGTAGTCCTTAGACTAAAGGGATTTCTCTCTTTGCAAAATCTGTGCTCGCAATGTAAACTTTACAGTGAAAAAATTGCATTATTTATAAAGTCTTACTCAACCGAGATTTTCTCGTTCTCAATTGGAGCAGCCCGCCTGGGAGGTACCTCCACCTTACAGAAGATCGCAGCCAAATAACATTATTTGTTTCAAATAGTGTTGTGTTCCTGCGGTTAGTAAAGTTGCCAGAGCTCTTTAGGGGGGAAGGGGGTTCGGGGTCGGCAACGCATGCGTGTTGCCTCTGGTATTGCAAGCGCTCATAGGCTACGGTAACCGCTTACCATCAGGTGGGCCGTAAGCTTGTATGCCACCTCTGTTGTATAAAAAAAAACCGTTACATCACTCTAGTTCCTTCATCATAAATGAATAACTATAAGAACGACATTCGATTTTACTTTTACATTTAAAAAAAAATAAGGCTCACGATTTAGTCCTCAAGAATGGTAGACATCCTCTCAGATCTTCAGGCGATCAGATCTTTGAAGATACTAAGGGGGGTAGTCAGAGACATGTCCAAACCTTTGGCACATGCCCACATTTCGCAGTAGTGAGTACTCAATGACGCCATACTTACTGGTTTCCTTATGTTGTTTTCCTCCATTTGTTAGTGCGTTTTCAAATAGAAAAACTCATTGGTGCACGACCGGGCTCGAACATACGACCTTTGGATCGATCGAAAGTCAGAGAACCTCCCACTAGGCTCAACACGGCTTTTTTTAGCTATAAATATAAAAAACCCAGGTATATTACAAAGGCTTTAATTTTTAGTTATAATTTATCATAATAAAAGATATTATTTTAGTTAATTTTTTAAGAGTTTAATTTAGAGTCAAGAGTTTTTTTGTTTTTCTTTCATTGAGCACTATTTAAGTTTATGTTTATTTTATGAGTTTTTTTTTATGAGAATGCTATAGTGCACTTTTATTTTTATGTATATCAGACCCTGTTTTTATGATGGTATTTTATATAATTGGTAATATACATAATGTTTGTGCACTTTCAACAAATAAATAAAAGCAATCTGATTTAAAATGACACGTCTACTCTGGTTCATTATTCATCAGATCAGAGGGGTTTCATTAAATAACTAAACAAAACGTAACATCTTGATAACAGTTCAGAAAAGAAAACGCGAATCGACATTAGGCACTGATGAAATATTTATTCATACCGTTGTTTATTCGCGGCTCTCATCGAATTAGGGAAAGTTTACGAGAAATTACATTAAGAACAAAGAGGTCGAGAAGCGTTTTAAGTTAATGGCCGAGGCCAGACATGTCCCAGGCCGTCACTTAGCGGGCGACGACGGACGATAAAAGAAATTGTGGGTATGTTGCTGGATTAACGTCCAAGCCGGCATTTGATAATAGGCCTAGCTCACTTAAATAGCCACAAGGGCAAATATAAGTCTTCCTCAAGTTCCCCGTAGACGAAACATCCAACGTTATAGCTCTGAGGATGACCCTCTGAAGATACTACTTTCTTCTATGCAGTTATCTACCACATGCTTCCGGTCCATATAATGTTAATCTTCTATGTCATAGGAGATCAATTTTACTAAATCGCGTAGAGCTGTAGAGCAATTTTTCTTACATTACTTTACCGTAGGTACGTCTAATTCAATATTTTGTTTTATTTAACTAGAACTGTCGCAAAACACCCATTTTTACAGTAAAATTGCGACGAATCTAATGCACTCAACACTGGATGCTACTTCGGTAGAATTTTGTTGGATGAGTAAAACTGAGGTTTTGAAACACAGTGAACTGTTCACTGTCTTGTGTGTCAGTGCACTAACCATCTTAAAAGTAAGTTGATACCAAACAAAAGATGATATAAATCTAATGCATTTATATTTGTTTAGAGTATGTAGGGCACAGCGAGATTTTCTCCCTCTAAAATGGAGCAGCCCGCCTGAGAAGGTGTTCTCCGCCTTACTGAAGATCGCAGCCAAATACTATTGTTTGTTTCAAATAGTGTTGTGTTCCTGCGGTGAGTAAGATTGCCAGAGCTTTTTTAAAGGGGTTTCTGCGGAGTCCACAACGAGTGCGTGATGCCTCTGGTATAGCAAGTTCATCGGCTACGGTAACCATTTAACAATAGTTAGGCCGTATGCTTGTTTGACACCTTAGGTGAATTAAAAAAAGTACTTGTTACATATTTTTTTGGAGTCTTTTGTTGCTTACTAAAATAAGGAAATTACGCTAGAGATATATTTTGTTTTGCGCTCTATAATAGCTAAATACCGAGCGAAGCGAAAAAGCTCGTTTTCCAGAACTAAACTCAACTAAGCTCAAGCAAAGTTATTTTAATGAAAATACCATAAAATCATAAATTATCTGAGGTAAGTATCAGTTATTCATGCCACAGCCAAACAATACGAGCCTAAGATAATAAATGATGAATCTATGCAACGCTCACGACCCTTCCCAAACAAACGAAACTCAAATATCAATCAAACTATCGCAAAACGCGAACAACCACTGAAAACAATAACAGACAGGTTGCAAGCGTTCGGATCGCGATTATCGTGCGGGTAGCGTGTATGTTCATAGTTCAGATGTTTGTACCAAATGGAGGTGCAACGATACGCCCTATTGAGCTACGTGAGTCTCGTGAGGGCGTCCTGTTTCATCAATACAGAAGCTTCGTCAGTATAAACCACACAATCATGGCGCAAGCTACTGTGCGGGAATAACAAAATCCGTGCTTCGGGCGGCCTAGCTCATACGTAGTCAGTAGGATTGTCAGTCCAAGGGCTCCTTAGTATGGACTTAGTATAGATGGATTACCATTCGATAAACTTCGATGTTAGGCTAAAGTTTGTTTTCTTAGAAGCATGTGCCGTCATTTAACAGCCGTAATACGACAAGAATGAGGAGAAATAAAGAAATTCGCTCCCACGAGAAGTGTCTCCGTAGCTTAGTTGGTTAGAGCATCCCCGTATTTAGGGAAAGGTTGCAGGTTCAAATCCCGTCGGGATCGAATTTTTTGGGATATTATAAAAATCATAGTATTCCCTTAGTGGGGGTTACCACTATAAAATAAAAATTTAAGAATGAGGAGTGTACTAACATTCATTTGGCACAAGCGTTGGCCATATCATCAGCCTGTAGAAGTCCTGCCTTGTCAGTGGAGTTTTAAGTAACCCTTCGTCATCATAACCGGGACTGACATCATAACGTGCCGGCGTAACTTCTGCGAAGCACAGAAGCTACTTCGATTAAACAACTTCTCAAAAGTTATGTAGTTGAACGGCCCGATCCGATCTGCATGAAATTGGGTAGGTTGATACGTTGTGCTATTAATATTTACTGGTATGTATATGAGCTGAATCGGTCGAGGGGTTATAGCTAAAAGTGGCGAAGATAAAAGTCTTAAAAAATTAAAATGTTACAAACATATCAAATGGGATTTTCTATGAAAGGGCTTTGTATAGGTACATTCTTTATTATTTATTTTCTTTCAGTATTAGAGGTAAACGGAAATTTAAAAAGTGAGCTTCCATTTTTAACCGACTTCCAAAAGGAGGAGGTTCTCAAGTCGGCTGTATTTTTTTTTTTTGTTTTTTATGTATGTTACTCGATATTTCCGCCAATAGAAACCCGATTTTGTTAATTCTTTCGCTGGTGTATAGAGTATGATCTCGGGTGGTCCCATTTTAATTTATTCCTGAGGGATTGCAACTTGTCCCGTAAAACTCAAAAAAAACGTCATAATCTCTTGAAATCACGACTTGCCGATTTTTTTTTTGTCGACTGTGGCATGGTATGGTAATTCCCGCGACTTCGTTCGGTTGCTGCTATTTTTACATAAACTTTAAACTTAGGGGTTGTGTGTCTGGAATTCCTTTATGTGCACCCATACGTTACGCTACCCTGCAAATTTCATACTCTTAGGATTTCGGTTAGGCTCTGCGTTGATTTTCAAAGAGAATAAACCACTACGTTTGATAGACACTCAGTCAGTCAGTACCATAAGAGTTATTACTTATTATTTATGATGAATGGATGTCATACTTACTTTGTGTCATCCTCAGTAGGTAAGCAAAACGCAAATAGGTTGATAACAAAAAAAAGAGGTTAATATTGATCTTGTTAATATTCAGGAATTTGAAGTCGGTTTTTAATTTTTGTAAAAAATATCTCTTACGGTACTGACACTGGTACTGACTGTGGGTGCACAGAAAGGAATTCCTCACACACAACCCCTAAGTTTAAAGTTAATGTAAAAATAGCAGCAACCGAACGAAGTCCCGGGAATTACCATACCATATTCATTTCACCATAGTTCGTTCACCATAGTCGACAAAAAAAAAATCGGCAAGTCGTGATTTCAAGAGATGATTTTTTTTTTTTTTTTTTTTGTTATTCCTAGTTTACAATATATATTGTATCCTACATAATATTACAATCTAGCCAAGTAGGCTAATGAGTAATTTGACTTTGACATAGTTTTATAAAGTAAATTATAACTAAGAATGTGTCCAATAGCACTTTTCTTACAGTTTCTATTTAAGGGGAAGACACTTTGTTATTGTTCTTCTGTGTTCTTTATAAGTAAATAAGTAGTCACTATCACTTACACTGAATTTCACTATTTTACACTATACTAACTCAAAAGGCTTGGTCCTTTTGAGTCTTCTTACTATGTCTGTGTTGTCGAGGAGCTGTATTGCCTCGACGTTCACATGGTGATGAAGTCTACGTTCGTGAGCTTCTGCGTATTTTTTAATGAGTGTGTCGACGAAGTCTATGTTAAGGTCCCGGTGGAGGTCTTCGTTTCTTACGTACCAGGGTGCATTCACAATATCCCTGAGTACTTTGTTTTGGAACCGTTGTATGATTAGGATGTTACTTTTTTTGGTACAGCCCCATAGCTGGATACCATAAGTCCATACTGGCATCAGGATTTGTTTATATAATATAATCTTGTTATGTACTGAAAGGGCAGATTGTCTTCCAAGCAGCCAGTACATCTGTTTGTAACGTATCTCTAACTCGTCTTTTTTCTTCTTGACGTGGGCTTTCCAGCGTAGCTTAGCGTCAAGCGTCATGCCTAGATACTTGGCCGTATTTTCATAAGGTATACGCTTATGATTGATAAATATCGGATGGTACTGCTCTTTCTTGTTTGAGAAGTTAACGTGAATCGATTTCGATTCGTTGAGTTTTATTCTCCATTTCATTGTCCAGTCATGGATTTTATTAACAGCTACTTGGACCTTTTCTGACGCTTCTGCATGAGTGCTTCCAACGGCCATTATAGCCGTGTCATCAGCAAAGGTCGCAATGGTGTTATTTTCTAGTTCAGGGATGTCACTAGTATATAAGAGGTACAGGACCGGGCCCAATACGCTTCCCTGTGGCACCCCAGCTTTTATTTCTTTAATTTCAGAGTAGGCATCTTCTTGTCTGATTCTAAAAACTCTCTCTGATATGTAAGATTCTATAATATCCGCGTATGGCTTGGGTAGTATTTTTCTTAGTTTTAGTATAAGACCTTCATGCCATACCTTATCAAAAGCCTGTGCTACATCTAAGAAAATGGTAGCGCAAACGTTTATATCTTCTAAGGTCTTCTCGATTAAGAGATGATGACGTTTTTTTAAGTTTTACGGGACAAGTTACAATCCCTCAGAAATTAAATTAAAATGGGACCACCCTGAGATCATACTCTATACACCAGCGAAAGAATCATCAAAATCGGGTTACTATTGGCGGAGATATCGAGTAACATACACACAAAAAAATTAAAAATAGAAAATACAGCCGACTTGAGAAACTCCTTTTAGAAGTCGGTTAAAAAAAAAAAGTTTGTATTAGTATTGTAGTTAGTATTGTAAAAATAAATAGATAACACAATACATATAGGTACAACAGTTGTTGAACCAAATTAAACCAATGGTTGGAGAGAGTATGCTTGAAAGTAGATGGGTTTGAAATAAAAAGATCTAACTCACGTATAGAGAGACATGTATAGTGTAACAGTTGTATAGTGCAGCGGTCACCAGAGCGTAAAAACATACAGAGCAAACCGTTCCAATCTGAAATCCATTCTCGAGCTCTCTAAGTACAAGTATTGTCCTCTGCAAATCCATTCCCAACATGATCCCAACTCTACATTGGACGTATTATCCTGAAATGGTACGCCGGAGTCGACATGTGCCTTCACAAGGTTATTGATGCACAAGCCTCTCCGTCTAGATTAACTACAACCTCTGGTAAATTCGCAAGCTAGATACGCAAATATGCGGGCTACTCAACACATTTCAACAGTTTCAGCTTTCTCTCGAATAAGTTTATTGACTATGTGCTAGGTACGTAATTAATTATATTGGAAGTAAATTAATATAAATAATAAATAAATAAATATTCCGGACATATTCACACGGTCAACTGATCCCAAACTAGGCATAGCGTGTACTATGGGTACCAGAGACTGATATATAATAGATTAATATTTAACACCTAGACACAGAACAAACATGTATGAATTAAGGAAAGATTTATTTTCCTTAAGACTACTACACATAAAATAACATAAAAATAAAAATTACGTACTAAATGACAAAGATATTGTGCGCAGCAGAGCTCGTGGAAAATATGGTCTTCGCTCAGCATTGTGCTGGATACAAACTGATGTGTGCACCCAGTGCTGGTTTTTAGCGGAGACCATAATAGTCACGTCACGACCTTCTAGAGGTGCCTAAAAATAACAGTCAAGACATATAATAATTATGCTACAAAAGATACTGTTTATAAATTTAAATAGTTACTAATAATTTAATACAATGTATTAATATTACAAAATAACGGCGTATAACGGCTTGCGTAACGGTTGTCGTTGGTCGGATCTGTGGCTCGGTTTGTCACGCAAACATCTGTGTTTATCACGCAAATGTTTGTCCAGTGCGGGGATAAAACCCGCGACCTCTAACGCAGAAGGCAGAGTTACTACTAACTGAGCTATGAGGCCAGTCAATATGAAAATAAAACCAACAAATTAATCCGTTTAGTTCTTTTTCTACTACTAGCTTCCGCACGCAGATTCGCTTGCATGGTACACGGATAAAAAGTAGCATATTATTAATGTTGTTCCAGGCTATTTATTACATGGGTAATTCTCAGAGGGCTCAAAAATACGTGTCCGACTCGAAAAAACACATAAAAAGTATCCGTAGCCCTATGATTCTTTTTCAGATAGTAGATTAGCCAAAAGTAATAGGGGGGGCCTATTTTAGTTTTTTAATTTTCCTGTTCTAAATAAGTAAAAATAAATAAAAACCGTGGAAATACTGATTTTTGTGGTGCGTCCGGACCTCATGTTCTAGTGTTAATATTTTTTTATCTCATTTCCTATAAATAATAGCACTATTTCACATAGGTTCACAATAAACCAGATAGTTACTGGCTTAACAGACACTATTACTACGCAAAAATTAGCTTTAGTTAATAAGATACAACTAGATAACTTCGCGTCCGACGTTTAGCTCTGATTGCCATGGCGCGCACTAATTCATTCATAAAAACTGTACTTTAGTAACTATGTGAATAGTTGTTAGACAGAGACAAACTGTCAGTCGCGATCCATCAGTGGTGAGAACAGCACGTGTCCATGTCTCCGCGTCGCTTCGAAATTACGGTAAGTAATCACTTTCCGTGGCTTGGTATACCGCAAGTTCTGATTACCATGTAGACTATAAATTCGTTCATACTAATCCTATTGTTATAATTGTTTTAATAATATATGCTTTTTGTGTTCCTAATTTCTACTGCAGACATCAATGTAACATAAACCAGCAAATTAAGAAATTATTTAGGATTTTCAACTTTTTTCTGATTTTCGTGGTTTTGATTTCCATGTTTTTCGTGGACAAAAAGTACACGGAAGGTCAGTGAAACCCACGAAAATCAAATTTGCGGGCTTATTAACATACATAGATAATATTGTTATTGTGATTTTTGTTAATAATTTGTTTTATCTCAATCAAAATAACTTCAGCCAGGTTTGCTCAAATTGCAATGCTCGAAGTAAATATATATAGCTTATAACCAATGAATATGGGAGGGATTAGATAAGCCTATTTTACTATTAATTAAGGTATAACTCCACCGTTAGTATCTAGAAACGTGACTGATTATTTATAAGATTGATCTCATGTGATCGTGATAATTGATGTTAGATTTTTTGTAATACTCTCTTAGTTTATATATTTAATAACAATATTTAATTTTGTTCCTTAGTTTTAAGAAAATTAATATATTTTTATCTGCTTACTACCTTTTTTATTATAAACCTACCCGAAATTCCTTCTTAGAATGATTGTAATAGGCTAGTTCAAACAAAACGTACATTTCAACACATTAAAGTTCAATAATTTTGTATATTTGATTTCGGTGGTATGAATGTTGATCTCCATGGACACCATAATTTTAGAATTGAATAACTTCGTAACCGTTAGGCCAATAAAGTTCCCTCCACTACCAATAAATTAGTAATCAAATCTACATATAGAATATTTCGTCATTATGTGTAATTTCAACAAAAAAAAATGTGCCACGAAAGTCAGACAAAAACTGAGTTTCCGAAGAATCACCCACATACGTGCCAAATTACAATTGATTTAGTGGTTGCGGCGTGAAAGAATCACAAACATTTTCACATCTTCACTTCCTCACATAATCACATTTTTACAGACTTACGAATTTAAATAGGGGTGGGATCATAGAAATCGCAAACCACCCTCGCCAATGAAATCGAATAAGGTAAGCATTTTAGCTAAATATTAGCTAAAATGCTTACCTTACTAAAGTATTTTACAAGAGTTGAATCGAGGTACGAATCTTCAATAAAACATTAATTTAGTGAAATCGAATTGCGGCAAAGCTTCGGGGTAGAGCATTGGACTGGCTTACATTCGTAATAGTCAGGAAGTGCATTTAAAGATAGAATACGAGATCAAAACGATTTATGAGCCTCAGCAGACCGCCGCTAACTCACCAAGACTTCGTAAGCGGGTAGTAATCATCTGAGATCTGCAGATCTTATTAAAGACCGCGTGATGCGGAGGACTAATGTATGTGCGAAGAAAAATGAACGGGAAATATCGTTTCACGTACACATAGTATGTAGGTAAGCACTTACAAGCCAGTAAAACTTTTTATCAGAAGAACTGCAGGCTAATTACTTTATAAACTGGCAAGGATGATTACTGAAGTTTGGACATAGTCCACAAACGCTAGACATAATGGCTGATTGTACTCTTTGGCCTACTGTATAAAATGCCGAAGTGTGCGGATTACCGAACCCGGCTTGTTTGGGAGGCTGAAAGTCGTCGAACATACGAATGGGACGATTGTTGATTATTCTCGAAAACAACTGTTAGACGTTATTCAGCAGCGAGATAGGCCTATAATTCTTCAACAGGGTGCTGTCATGAAAAGCAGTAACAACACGCTCCTGTTTTACGCCTCAGGCGTTCTACCCTCGAGGATGACAGAATAAATATAAAATAGTTTTTAAAAGACTTTATGTACCGGTGTTTCACCCGCTTTCAGGAGCTCTGACGTTATTTCCTCCTCCTCCGGTACCTTGTGGTTCTTATACTGTTCTTATCTTATGAGAGCCGTCCGGATGTAGTATAGGCGTCGTGTTTGGAGCAGAAATTTGCCATGCCTAAACTACATAGATAGCTTCTTTGTAATGCAAATTAAGCCCTAATGAAATGGTCAACAAACTTCAACTACTTTCAGATGAAAAGGAAAGAAAATAATATTACACCCCGGTGAAAAGTTATCTTACCTATAAATTAAGTTTGCACGTAATAAAAACTTCCATTCTCACGCCAGACACTTATCTACCTAGTTTCATAACAATTTTTCTTGCCGGAGTTCATGGTAAACTACAAAAGTTGTAGGCACTAATAAAAGTATTTTTACTCAGGTAATAAGGTCTAGTTGGAATAATGAAACGGTACAGCGTCACCGGTTTCGTTAACAAATTCTAGTCGTCGTAGACACAGAGTTAGAAAATTTGACGTAGAGAAAAAGATTTTATGCTTTTCAGGATTTTATATAGATACCTATCTCTATATCTTTACTGAATCACCCAACCACCAATTGTCGGATGTCTAGCTAGTCACGATATATCAAAAATACATATTATTATTCATCATCATCATTTCAGCAGTATGACGTCCACAGCTGAACATGGCCTCCCCCACAGACAGAGCAAATTCCTTATCATGTGCAGGGATTTGCCCATACTCACCACGCTGGGCATGCGGGTTGGCGAGCGCAGCTAGAGCTATCGTTACATTATTTTACGTTACGTTACATTATTATTAGGTACTTGTAATGATTTCGAGAATTGGAGCCCTTAAAATTACGTTTCACAGTCACCACGCGCACATATCCTTTTGGACATATCCTAAGCGTCTAATGTAAGAAGAGATTATTGGGGTCCTCTGCAAATCTCATTCATTGTTTCGAGGCAGTATCTACCTATGTCGACTCTAGGCCGTACGTAAACCTCGCAATATTGAGCTTTTGGTGTTCGCAGTTCGACTGACTTTTATAATGTTCAAATTTTGTTACCCAATATCAAGCCTAATGCTATTCTGTGAAAACTAATCATACGCCAGGAGTGCAAATTGCACTACCTCTACTACCGTGTGGCTGAAATTGTTTTGATGCTGCGCAGCACATAGCTAAGACATTTCGATAGACAAGACTAAGCGATATAATAAATGAAAAAGTACATAATTATACTTTAATTATTTATATGAACAGAGCACATATTATATTCTATCAATGTTAAATCTAGGACATGCAGATTCACTTAAAGACCATGCTGGCTTTTACTTCGGTCAGCGAATAAGCATTGCCATACAGCGTGGCAATGCCGCCAGTATTTTGGGCACTTTTCCATCTGGTGTCGACAGGGATCGACTGGATTTTTTATGACGATTACTCATAAAAAAATCAGTTAAATAGTTATTTAGATTAGGTTAGATACAAATTGAGTTTTATTATTGCATGTTTAAGAATTTTTATATCCAAAAAATAATGCTCTTAAAATAATTCAAACAAAGACCCAGACACGGACATTTTGTCATATCAAAATAAACACGGTGAATATTTTTCTCTGAGTTCATGTAACAAATTGCTCTTCTCTACACTAATTGGTGACAGCTAATTGGTAGTCGCTTCAGAAAAATTACTTTCATCAACGGACGAAGAGTTCCATAATTACGGCAATTAAGGTCTGTTTCGTTTTGTTGGGGTATAAAAGGACGTGTCGCGTGTACAAATACTTATGTTATTTTAAAAAGGCATTTTATATTTTATTATTTATCTTTGTTAATTTATGTGATCGGTGTAGCGATTTTATTCAGTAGATTTTATTTTTACATAAATCAAAGTTACCTAAGCTTTATACTAGGTTCTTCTATAAACTTAAGAACTTCATGAGTCATGAAGTCTGATGATTATAATCTAATTTAGAGTTTGAAGTAGATAACGTAAATAACATCTCTGAAAAATATTGTTAGTAAGCCAATTCCTACTTGTCCCAACGGATTAGTATTGCCATCCAGCGTGGCAATTCCGCCAGCGTCTTGGGGACGCTTTCGACTGGTAGTGATATGGATCAATTGAACTATCTATATATCATTTGTAACGGTTTAGATAGCTCAACTGTTTCTTGTTTATTTTGTTAATACTAACTAGTATTAGTTTTAGTTTTCTTTCTGTAAATAGAGTTTAGCAAATTATACAAAGTGATTCATAATATGTATATGTATTATCCCGAAAGGGGCTTTTCTCACAACAAATTGACGAAAAAATTGTTCTATGACTATTAGAAATTCGACCTTTTGCATTGAAAACCACTATGCAAAATGTTTTTGTGTCAAAACATTTAAAACTCAATTATTCCACTGTTTTAGGTAGTAATTTGATGTCGCACTTCTCGTACGTTTAATGATTAGTTATAAACATGATAAAAATACAAAAACAGATGATTTAAAAAGTTGGAAAAAGAAATTAAATCTTATACATATTTTCACTAATATTCTTTCTTTTTTATTGATAAAATAAGGCCATTTCGGGATATTTTACATATTATGAATCGTCGTGCAGTCTTGTGGAGAATATGATGCACCTACTAATGCGAATGACTTTGATTACTTTATAAATCACGAGAATAAAAACAATACATTAATTACTAAAATTCTACAGTAAAAAGGTATATCAAAATATATGATAACTGTGCCCGGATACTGTGGGTAAATACCGGAAGATAGGTTTACCTTCCATGAAAAGATTATGTCGACTTTCCAGAACACTCAACGTTTGGTAATCGAGCAAACACTTACGCAAAAACCCTTTTCTTTCTTATAAAAATACGTTTTCGTTACTCTGGAAAACACAGTCTAAAAATGTACACTAGGGTCTCAAGTCTAGACACGCTATTTTCATATCTCATCTTAAAACAAATAAACCACAATAGAATAATAAAGTAGGAGCATAGCATAGCATAGCAAGGGTTTGCTAATAAACATTTGCCAGCGCTTGCGGTCATAGCCATTACTTCTTTTGTACACCTACAACCTGTTCCGTTACTAGTGCACTATTCCGAAAGAGGCTTATTCTATAAACAATAAAAATTAGGAAACAATATTTTTATCAGATTTTTTCCAAAACTTTATCAAATGATCTGTTTTCGGTATTTTTGACATCTTTAAATCCTTGCGCTCGCAGCTTCGCTCGCGTTGTACCTAGATAATAAATTTTAATAGCCTAAATACTATTCTAGGTAAATTTCTATACCTATTCCAAGTTTCGTCTAAATCAGTTCAGCAGAACGGCTGAACTGATTTAGTAACAAACATTCATCCATCCAAATATTCGCATTTATTATAGAAGTAAGACTACTACTGAATAATATAGAGTTTTATTATATCACTTGATTGCCAATTATGTGTGGAATGAGCCACTTATAGGTAGGTATCCTTATTACAAATGACTTTTTAGAAACTAAATTTCATGAAGGGAGATAACGTCTTGTTATAAAAACTAGTACTAGGTTGGGTTGAGAATCAGCAAATAAGATAGATGAGATTAAGACTTCTACCTTCAACCTTTTAAAATATTTACATCACATTTTTCATATATGGACAACATGTCATGGCCAACGTATTTCAGAAAGCCAATACTGCGATGAAGTACAGCAAAAGCATACATCTAAAGTCAGAGTCAGCGACTGCAGTTACTAGCGGTGATAATGAAATAATGCACGCGATCTGTGTAGTGATGCTGATGTATCTGTCACACTGCACAAACAAGCCACTTTTTTCTCTTTCATTACCTAAGTTCTTGGACAAGTTTTTTAATTTACCAAAACTTGGGTACCTACCTGACCTTTTTTTTATACAACTAAGATGGCTAACAAGCATACGGCCCACCTGTTGGTAAGTGGTTACCGTAGCCTATGAGCAATACTAGAGGCATCACGCACGCGTTGCCGACCCCGAACCCCTCCCCTTAAAGAGCTCTGGCAACCTTACTCGCCGCAGGAACACAACACTATTTGAAACAAATAATGTTTATTTATTTACTTAATTAACACGGTTGTAATTAAACCATTTACATTAATGTAAGACAATATTACATTAACAAAAAATAATAAGAAATTATAATTAATCAACAAAAAATACGATAAATAATTGAATACTCTAATGACACGGTCTATAATAATTACAACGAAGTTAGATGTCAAATACAATAAATTGAATAGTCAAATAATACAGTCTAAAATAATTACAACGAATTAAATTTTATTTGGCTGCGATCTTCTGTAAGGCGGAGGTACCTCCCCAGAACTCCTCCAATTTAGAACGAGAAAATATCGCTGTGCCCTACCTCCAAAAAAAATCTAGAACAAAATGTACCAACTTATGCAGAAAACGAAAGGTGTAGATGAATTTACGCCTTTATAAAATAGAAAAGGGTTCCCAAAAACATTATCTATTCAGAAGTATGTGATCGTTTTACGTCTTCACTCATTTTAAGTTAACCACGAAGAATGACGTCATGAAATATGGAGCGGCACGTTGAATAATAAATAAGTCTCATATTGGATCCTGTGTGGCATCGTCCTGGTTCCATAAGATCGCACTGGAATACAAAAGGGAGAGCCTACCGTAATGGATTTTAAAGCCATATTTCCATTCCCCTTTTTGTGATCGATTACTTTGGACCCTTTAGAAGTTTCGGGGATTGGCAAGTTGATTTTTAATCGGGGCAAATTCATGCCGAATTTGATCTTCGTAAGCCGTATTGTTGACGAGGATTGTCCCGGAATCGTGACTGAATATTAATACAAATATTTTTAGATCATCTATAACTACAAGGAAAATGAAATGAAAGGTATCAAAGGTCAACAACAAACGAATGAGATTATCTTTTATATATCTGGCGTAACTTTTTGATACGCTCTCTACTCCTATCTTCCCAATGTTTATACATATATTGCAAAAAATAAGGTTGCTTTTACAACACACACACAAATTCGTATTAAAAATAGTTGCAGAAATGTTACTAGCTTACATTTTCTGGTATTTCCTCGTATGAAGCATTTTGGTGTATTTTCAACATCAGCTGGACGTAGCTGAGAGCAAATGGATTAGCGGCTTTTAACCGACAGCCAGACAGGAAACCACAGGAAATATGCAACGTGAGTTTTGTTTATCATTTCACTTAACATTTTTAGGAAATTCAAATGTCTTCAGAAAATAAAAGACACGCCTTTCATGTTATGGTGGCCGTTGCTTGGGAAAAGTAGATCCTGCCTGCATATGCGTAGATAAACAAAATGTAGTATGCTTTATTGCTAACCCATAACCATATAACCTATGGGTTTTCATTATCAGTTATTTTATTGTCAACAACGTGTTCCACAACTAGTATACTACCCCAAAAGTTGCTTATTCTATCAACAAAAGCAAGAGAATTAGCGAAAAAATATCAAAATATTGAATAGGTATATTTTTTCGAACTTTACCAAATCCGCTATTTTCGGTCTTATTTCCATCGCTATAACTACTTATTAAACGTACGAGAAGCTGCTACCTAAAATAGCACTGAATATTGATATTATAATTTGAACTGATTTGACCCCAAATCAGTTAATTTATTTTTTCTGTAAGTCGTAGAACGAAAATTATTGCCAATTAGGTGTAGAATAAGCCTCTTTTGAGATAATAATAAATAAATATTCCGGACATATTCACACGGTCAACTGATCCCAAACTAGGCATAGCCTGTACTATGGGTACCAGAGACTGATATATATAATAGATATATATTTAACACCCAGACACAGAACAAACATCTGTGTTTATCACACAAATGTTTGTCCAGTGCGGGGATCGAACCCGCGACCTCTAACGCAGAAGGCAGAGTTAGTACTAGCCGAGCTATGAGGCCAGTCGAAGATAGTAAGTATACATAATTATAAATCTTAAAAAAAACTACCGAAACTTAAAAACAAAGATATGTAGGAACATGACGAGTTAGGGCCACGTAACTATAGTCAGATACGTGGCAATAAAACCAGGTAAGCTCCTCTGTCACAGCAAAGGGAAATTCGGATAAATGCCAATATCCGAAAAAGCGAATCAGCTCTTGTAACGAGAATCCTGACAGAGCTGCCATCCATATAAGGGTTTCTAATAAACAGCCCTATTCAACTGTCTGGGTCATAGTTTATTTTTCACTCAATTTGAGAACGGTAGTCCTGCCTAAATCTGGTAACAGATAAATATTATGTAGTAAAATCAACACATATTTATAATCCTTCAAATATTGTAAATGCGAATGTGTGTGATGTTTGGGTGTTTGTTGTTCAATCACGCCATAACGCCTCAACCGATTTCGACAAAACATGAAATAGCCAGAGTTCTTTACCTAGAATAGCATATTTCGCTTCGCTCGCACCACGCGAGTGAAACCGCTGGCGCAAGCTAGTCAAGTCATAACTAGCTTGCAATAAAGCAGACAATAACGTAGACCTATGCTGTAACAATAAAACGTGTCAAACGAGAAAATGAAGAGGCGACGACGACTCGCTTTTTAACCGACTTCAAAAAGGAGGAGGTTCTCAAGTCGGCTGTATTTTTTTTTTTTTTTGTGTTTATGTTACTCGATATCTCCGCCGATACTAAACCGATTTGAACCCGGGGTGGTCCCATTTTAATTTAATTCCTAAGGGATTGCTATTTGTCCCGTAAAACTTAAAAAAACCTCATCATCTCTTGAAATCAGCCGATTTTTTTTGTCGACTGTTGTATGGTATGGTTATCCGCGCGACTTCGTTCGGTTGCTTTTTTTTTTACATAAACTTTAACCTTAGGGTTTGTGTGTCGGGAATTCCTTTCTGTGCACCCATACGTTACAAAGGGAAGCTACCCTGCAAATTTAATACCTACATTTACCTACTCTTAGGACTTTTGGTTAGGCTCTGCGTGGATTGCGAAAGAGAATAAAACCACCACGTTTTATTGTCTGTCGGTCAGTCAGTACCATATGAGTTATTATTTATGATGAATGTTTTTTTTTTTTTTTAAGTTTTCCCCTTTCGGACTGGCTATGGCATCTAGGCCTTACCACCAAGTCTTACGTTTATATTTCTTCATAGTTATTTTTATCTTTCTTCTTCATTTAACTTCTTAGTCATGGTCAAGTCACCGTCAAGTCAAGTCTAATTCAGTTTTAGTAAGATAAGATGGTGGCTATTTTACTAAAACCTCAAGGGACCTCTTGGCGCCAACTCGAAAAATGACGATTCACGCAATCATTTCATTTCACTTCACTTGTGCGGTTTACTCAAACAATATAACGCAAAGCACCACCATAATCACATAATATTATTCAATTTAACACTAGTTTTGTAAAATATATTGAGAGCACAACATCACTTTCTCAAGTTCCCGCTAAAAAGTCCTCATGATGAATGAATGTTATACTTGGTACTTTGGTTTTTTGTTCGAAAGTGTTGGTGGCCAGTGTCATCCTCAGTAGGTAAAACGCAAAGAGGTTGATAACAAAAAAAGAGGTTGGTATTAATCTTGTAAATATTCAGGAATTTGAAGTCGGTTTTCAGTTTTTGTCAAAAATATCTTATTACTTGTAGCAAAGCGCAAGAAGGCCTCTACGCCGTAGCCGCAAATTAAGTCAAACATTCTAAAATTCAAAATTATCAAGTACAGAATGCAGGCAACCATGATTTTAATAATCTTCCCTACATTTTCTCGTTGTAAAATAATATATCTTAGCAGCCTTTCAAAATCAAATCTTTATAACCGACCTTCACGCCTTTTCAGAACATTGAACTCTGATACATCATTCCAAAACCAACCTTGTACATATACCTTACTACAATTTTCGTCCCGAGCCTTTACGACCAACATCGTAGAATAAAAATATCCTAAAACCTACCACTAAAAAAGCAGTAAATCAACTTTACCTACCAAAATTATTACCTACTTACTGTTACCCGCGACTTCGCTCGTATGGAATTTTAATAGTTTGTAGGTAATAATAACCTACCTACCTATCAACTTCCCGCCTACCTAGCTACTTACCTACTTACCGCAACCGCTACTACCACCGTCACCGTGTGACTTCATCATGAGAACAGCTCGTAGAATAGCCTATGTCCTCATGGTGCACAGTATTTCCATACCAAATTGTATAAAGATCGGTTCAGCCGTTTAGTTGTGAAAACGTTACAAGCAGCAGATAGTCAGATAGAAGAGACCTTCGCATTTATAATATTAATGTGAATTTCTTCACTTATAGCATTACTACAGTATAGGTAAGCGTTGAAATTAAGAGATATGAGCTATGCAGAACATTCTGGAACAACGCGGGCACGACCAACTGTAATGGGAACTAAAACTAACTTTAGTAGATAGATGCACCGGAGCTAAACAACATAAATGCTTTTAGTTATAGTCCGAACTAACTTGTAAACACTTAAAACATACAAACAAATGTAACGCAGCTTTATTTTAAGGTTTATTGATAATACTTTTTAAACTTTGTCCAATCGTCATTTTGGTACTTTTGATGTTAACTGCACGACACGTCACTATTTACATAAAGCGTTCCATACTTTTTCGGTAACGGACCTGTTTTTATTGAATCAAATAAAGACAAGCTAGCTTTACAAACTATACGGAAAAGCCACAATACAATCACAGAAATTTTAATCAACTCCGACCATCCCTGCGTCTTCAATCATAACGGAGAGAAAGCTCATTGCACGGTTTGTTTTGTTTAGAACTACTTGAAGCTGCACTGTTATTTCGCATCGCCCCGAGTGTGTGCATCTCTACCCATCTATCCACGATATTTATACCTAGTGCTTGCAATCAGCCTAGAAGCGTGGCACACCGCCACAAATTGCGATGCTGCGGATGCATAAAAGCCACTCCTGTTCACCCCTTCTGAAGGCGACGCAGACAAGTTTCTGAGGAACACGAAGCTAACTAGCCCCGCAGTGTAACTGCAGATAATGTACCCAATTCGTCTTGTATTCAAGCTCAACTCAAAGCGAAGCCTCGGTTAATGCTCAAAATAAACTAGGTTTAAGTCCATTGTTTATTTACAATTGTTCGTTCTAAGTGCACGATACATTATTCAGTTCCCTCACCCAATCTTGAGAGTTCATTTACAAACGGTTGGGAACTATCAAAGACTTTGCTAAACAAAAAGTCTCAGGTTATATACGGCGCGGGCTCCAAACGGCTGCCATTACAGTGAGTAAGCGGAGCCGTCGTTTTCAAAGCCAACTCTAGGTAAAGTCTATCCATCGTTAGATATTATTTCCTCCTCCGTTCAGTTGAGGAACCAGTGGCTGCGGAATGCGGAGTACACCGCTCGAAGAGAGCAAACTGAATTAGGAGCGTTCTTCTCCATTTTATATCTCTCGCCCTCTAAGGAGCTACGAAGTGTTGAATTATTGGACTTTATTTTATAAAACGATTTCACTCGGAATTTTTGTTTACTTTGCCGCGAAGCTTTTCAAAGATTCTATTTCATATCCTATTGATCATAAATTCTTCGATAAGCCTCTTCCATTCCCTTTTTATTTAAAATAGATTTAAATTTATTAAGAACTCAATTGTAATTTGATGTGATTATCCTCGAACTCAAAAAAGTAGCAGTATCTCATTTGGATGTATTTTATTGTATGTATGTTACTCTTCATATCCGCATGTTGTTTTTGTTGATTCTTTAGCTGGTGTATAAAGGATAATCTCGAGGTGGTCCCATAGAAAGAAAGTTTATTCCTGAGGGATATATGTCCCGTAATAAAATCTCTTGGAATCAGGACTTTCCAAATCATTTTTTGTGGTCGATTTTGTGTTATCGACTTTTGATTTTTATTCGAGAGTGTGGGTGGCTAGTTTCATGCCGAGTGAGCAAAATGACGTTTATTTACGCATGTGTAGAAACTCTAACTGCTTTTAGGGGCTATAGGCCACCCGAAAGAGTTTTAGTCTATTGACTATTCATTGTATCTGTTTTTTAACCGTAAGCGAGAGAGACAAGAAGGAATCTGATGAATAAAACATTATTATCCACTAGTTTGCGTCCGTAGCTTCGCTCGTGTGGTACCTAAATAAAGAGTTCACTACTATATGGTATTCTAATTTAAAGGTGAAGTACTCTATCTATTCCAAGTATTTCTATTTCAAGTCCGAAATCGGTTGAGCCGGTAGACGTGATAGAACCACAAACATCCAAACATCGTCACAAGATCTTGCTGCCAGAGGCTAGAATTAAATGCAGAAGTGTTTATTTGCATTTATTATATTCAGTTCCGCAATAACTTTCGTATAGGTAGGTAATTAATAAAGTTATCGCTTGTAAGTATATCCATGTATCACTCTATAGAACAAGAAGCACTAAACTTCTTAATTTTTTAACAAATCTCCTCCCTCATAATTGAAGTCGGTTTTTCTTTGTTTTTAAAAGGTTAGTATGTTTGCATTCAACTTTTTAATTAAATGTTAAGCCCGTAGGTACTGTCCACGTGTTTGAGAAGGGGCTAGCTTCCAGTAACTTGTTTTCTTGTTTGGGGTGACACGGTGGTAGCCTTTTGTTTTGCTTTTACATGTGAGTTGTGCTCACCTAATTAAAACATTTGTAATTCTTTAAGCACACAACCTCAACCTTCTGTCATCTGTGAAAAATTAACCTTATTCCTCAAATATGAACGCAGTAATGAAATAAGGCGGTGCGGTAGATTTAACGTTACCTAGATGAAACGGTAGCGTTTGTATAAGTACATGTATTTCACGACCTCGGTGGAGCAGCGTGTGCCCTTCTGAGACGCAGAGGGTGCGGGTTCGATTCCCGTTGCGGGGCAAATTTATAATTAATATAACAAATGGAAGCAACATCAAGAGTCGACAAATTATAACATATGGAATTATCATTATTAGATATGATAACTAATGGCCAACCAATGTCTGAAGACGAATTTCATAGGAGACCAATATTATATGGAAAGCAAGGCAATACATTTTCGTAGATATTTTTTAGGAGCCATAGCGTAGACGCTGCGTAGCAGCTACGTAGCCGCTTCGTAACCGCTACGGCTACGGCATAGATTGATCGTTAGTTAGAAATTATTGATTCTTCATTTCTACCTAAAGTTTTAGTTGGAGCTCGAAGTAAAGTCACGAGCATCAAGCTTATCCTGAACCGTCCTACATCCTACACCGCATCGCTTCCGGTTGAGTTCCGACTCGGCCCATTCACAGCGGTAGATACTTATGATTTTTTCTAACGTGTACCCTGGCATTTCTCCTGGTGTTTCCTTTTCATTAAGCTCCCACGCACAATATTGCTGGCTAGTCGTAAACTCGGACCGAGGTGGTCGTTTACACCGAGACGCAAGTTGCCCAACGGGTGAGCCGTATAGCTCCCGAAGTAATGAGACTTCAGGAAAAATTATAGGTATGTCTAATGAAATGAGAGGAACTTCACTTTCATTTAGTCTGCGAATGCGGTAAACGAATTAGATGCTCGCAGTTACATCCAATTTGGTAGACAAGTTACTGGTACCTCATCTGATTAGCAACAATTGATGGCACAGCTTAATGTAATTGATGAGGATTTCCAAAATACCAGTTGTAGCAGAAAATAATCAGGTCCGATTGCTTTACCATCTGACATGCCAAAGATAGGAAGCAAAAATATAAAATGAGCAAACAAGACTCAACGTCTGTTTCCAAAAGTAGGTACGCCACCCGTTCCGAATAACTCGGGCGAAATTACTCTTTACACCCCATATCTCAGTTTTATTTTGCAGTTGAGCGCAATAGCGATGTTTTAGCGCATTTTTATAACGAATATAAGAGGAATAACGGAGCCAGGAGCCTCGCAGGGTGGCGAGTGAATTAAAACTAATGGAACGGTTAATTTCTCATGAGAATAAAGCAGCCAGCGTCCGCTGCGAGCTTCGCCCTTCTGATTTTGTTGCTATTTTGCAGTCTATTTTTTGTGGAAAATATTGATCAATCGTCCGGTATAACGCTGTGATCACGGGCAATGCGAATCGTTCATAACAATAAATTGTAGAGCTTACTACGGTCGTTGGGTAGGGATAGTAGATCGGTAGGTAGTTATGGTACCTACCTTAGTTTATTCGTAAGTCTATGCTAGTAGGTACCTACTTAGATTATGATACAACTATGATAATAGATAGGTAGGTACATCATCAATATGAATGGGTAACAAGGCGAAGAGCAGTGTAGCACCTATCGACCTACCTACTTAACTTTGAGGTACAGAACCGTAATAACAGGGCGAGAGTTATCGAGCTGATAAGTTGGTGACTGAATAAATGATTATGAGGGTTAATTATATTTTAGGTAGGCGGTAAGTAGTTATGTATGTACCTACATAGAGAGGATATCTACCAACACACTTGCGCCAATGAAGCTATTTTAGTAAAACTTCAGCACACCCTCTGTGCTTCCTTTGAAGTAGTAGGTAAACAAGTTTGTTGGAGCAGCCAAGTCCTGTGTCCAGTGAGGCGGAGAATGGAAAACGTCCCTACCTGCATCGAACTTGCTAGGAAGCAACTATTTCTATTTCATTTCAAACCGTATTCTATTCCATTAAGTTAGGTAGGTAGGAAGGTAGATCGTAATGCATGGCAATAGGTAAAGATCTTTATTGCTTAGAAAAAAAAACTTCAAACAAATCTCATAAATACGAGTACCTACTAAAAATGTAGGTAGGTACATCACGTAATAAAACACGCTAGATATTGGTATATCCCCATCTAATATAGACTTCCCCATCTAATTAGAGAAAAAAACCTACAATCTATTCGGCAAAGAAAAAATGCAAAAAATGTTCTGCTGTCTCTGGCACGCAGTGCGTCCTTCAACTACATTGCTAACAAAAGTAACAAATACTGAGCTGAGAGAGCAGTATTGAACGTCCCCGTCGTAAACAATCATAATTTTTGATTTGACATTGACATTACTAAATCTGTTCTTCTTACTTCACGGAACTCAGTGTTCCCTTAAAATTGACTTTGTTGCTAGATCTAGGGACTTTATGCGTGCTTTAGCGACATTGTTTTCCTCGTCAGAGGAAATAATAATAATACCTATCCATATCCTCTCACGAGGAAAAATAACTAACTTAATCAAATTAAAATAAACTTCTTTTGTGCTTGCAGGTACTAAGGGTGCGTCTGACATGGCATCTAGTTTACGATTGACTGTTTGCCTGTCGTATAGCTTCACCTAATTTCTAAGACGTTTCAAAGTGATCCTAGTGATTTTATTGAAATAAAAACCTTTGACTTTGTATGTGCCCAAATAAGGAGTCCTTTGTAAGCAGGAAGTATGTATCGTAAGCATATTAATTTAAATGAAGTGTTCAAATTCAGACTACGTTTACAGTAGGTACTTACCTAACGTATCGCTTTTATGCTATTAATTTTAGGTGATGCCCTAAGTAAGGGGACGCGCAAACCGCTGCGCCACCACACCCATTGCGAGTTTGTTCGAAGTTCCTTGGAAGGTTCAATCGGGTCAAAGCATTGAAAGCGCTGCGCTACATGCTACATTCATTTAGCCTTGTCACTAATTTTAAGATAGATAAATTGCGACAGAGTGAATAGTTGCTAGAAGTTCTATTACTTGCTCTTGCACGTAATGTACAGCGCACTAGTCTACAGGTCTACTTAACGATTAAGTAGAACCTACTAACACCTAACGGGAGTGGTTATGTATGTAGCTATAGCTATATATGTACAAAAATATGTATCAAACAAAACCCAAAATTAGTGAAAAACCCTCATATAATTTTAATATGAATTGTTCTTTACTGTTCGTTTTAGAAAAACTAAAGATAAAACGAATATCCGGTGACTATATGGCTTAGTTTTAGTATCCGTTTATGGGGAGATTTTTTTTCCAAAGCGGCAGCACCACGTACATCGTGCGCGGATACGACACTGACAGATTGATTGCTTTTTTCTCTGGAAATTAAAAATCATCTGTTTACTCGATCTGTATATTCTCTATAGTCTGCTGTGCTCGGTCTGTCTACTTCTGGTGCTGGCTAGAGTGGCTAGCTAGACTGGCACTCATAGAGTAATTTTGTATACACCAGCTGGCACTGTTTTTATTTTGTAAGCAAAATAGAAACTTTGTTGGTTGACCTTGCAAAACATCAAAAGATAACTCAATTTATAGTTTTTGTGTTGACAAAGTGTAGAAAAGTTCTCAGAAGGAGCTATGTAAGTGATTTTCCTTAGCTGTATATAGCTCTTAACAAAAAAAAATACACCAACTCAAAGTACTACCTTGTACTGACTTCCTTCCTGCTTATTTACAAGCTATGTACCTACATACGACCTGTCGATAACGCGTTTTTCTTTCGTAATGAATGAGTAACTGTGGTCTAAGGTTTAGGTGTATTGTACTTTCAAAGATAATGAACCTATTAAAAGGTTCGGACCCATCAGACCTATAAAACTGTGGATTGTGAGCTCACCTTTTACAATATCTATACATAGATAAGTACCAAAACAGGTTATTGTACAGCAATGCGAGAGTTAAAAGTCATATCAATAAAATCAAGGCAACTCCTAACAACCACTTTGGTACGGATGTCTCTTGTAAGATAGCTAACTCGAGTAACAAATTGAAACATCCTGTGGTTTTTTATATTAGGTACAATGTTGATTTATATACTAGTTTCCCCTTTTGGCTTCGCTCGCGTGAACTGAACGTGAAAGAACTTTGTCTATTTCTAGTTTCAACAAAATCGGTTTGAGCTGCTACGGCGTGATTGAACAACAAACATCCAAACATCCTCACAAACTTTCGCATTTATAATATTAGTAGAATAGATAGAAGTCTTGATAGTGCAACCATTGACCTACTAATTTTCATGTAGAACGGATTTGACAGTTCAAAAGTTATGCTCTAACAATCTAACATATAGATACAACGGCAATTCGCCCAAGTTTTTTGCGAGATCTTCGCTCACTCTATAAAATAATATTTAATACTTACTACATTTTTTTAATAAGGTGGAACAACATGAACCTTTCAGTAATTCTGAAACAATTCAAAATTATCCTTGTGATGAATAAAGTAATAAGTTTATCAAAGTTTGAAGTGAACAAGGGTAGTACATAGTTGGGAAGTGTTTAGGTAGGCACACACACACATCATGAAATGACTCAATAAGTAACTTAAAAAGAAAATGGTACAACATGAACTCTATTAATGACCATGCTATGTGTAAATGGAACCAATGAGGTCATGAAAGAAGAACAAAGGATTTTAGTTATCCTTATGTACCTATTTTGTCTTATAGGAACATCATTAAATACATACATGATTACAAATTCAAATTGATTAAAACTAAACATGAGTTAAATCAGCCAAGGAGTTGCTAAGATACAGGGAGGAGGATCCAAAAGGAGGTTTAATAAAAAAGCCTCCTATACAAATACATGAAGCGGGGTGTCATATAAAACAGCTTTGTTTATACATTCCAAAACAATTTTTATTCTTAATCTAAGCCATATGTTTAAGGTTTTTCAGATATAATGATATAGTAACTTTTGAAACAACTATAAATGTGAACTCCCATTTGCTAAATTGAAGACTTTGTAGTTCAGGTAAGTTTGGACATATTATTAGAATATGCAATTTTGAAAGTTTATCATAATTGTGTTCACGTGACGTCGCAAAATCTTAGTTTGTGTGATTTTCAATCTTGTCCACCCTACTTCTAGTTTCATAAAAGTACTGTGTAAATACACTTTATTAGGGTACTTTTTTACTTACTTCCATTCTGCCGTACTGTGCTATTTCAAAGTGTCGCAAATAGGCAATTTACGGCCCCCTCATAGCTACATGCGTTCTAGTATCACAGTACAAGTTGGTCTATTCCATAAACACATCAATTTTGTTAAGGAACACTTCCACTCCTCTGGTGGCCCAGTGGGTCCGCTGCTGCCATTATGGCTTTATGCCAACCAGCCTCCTAATATCCGTGTGGAATCGCATGTGCATAAGTCACGTTCTACCAGAATGTACAAAATCCCGTGCAATATACTACAATGTCTTATTGCTGTGGGACGGTCGCGGAAGTTACTTTATGGCGAAAACGTTTCGATCGTGTCTTTTTACAGAGTAACATGATCAGAATTATTGAGTAGAAATGGGGCTCGAATTATAACGATATTTACGATAGCTTGCCTACTAAAGATATTTTCATTGAGGTTAAGGCGATCATTTAAAAAAAAGTCAAATAATCCTATCCTACTAATATTATACATGCGAAAGTTTGTGAGGATGTTTTGTTCAATAGCGCCGTAACGGATCAACCGATTTCCTTCAAACTTGGAATAGCATAAAGGCTACTTTTTATGTAGGTACCCATCCCGTTTATGATGATAACTGTGATCAGTAATTTGCTAGAGTAGGTACCTAGGTAGATAGTGTGAGTATCATCCTAATTAATGCAGCTACACGACCTTACATAGCCGTATCGTATAAGTTGATCTATCATGCATGAGCCTCGGGTAGACCTCAGTTTGGTTAGTTCAAGCAAGTGTATTTCGGTGATAGTGCGTAGAAAGAAACAAGTTAATATGTCATAGGCACGACATCATCATCATCAAGAGTTCCACGACGAACGGTCCTGAGCCTTTTCCATCCACCGACTTCTCGCCACCTTCACAATGTCGTCGGTCCATCGGGCCTTCCAACACTGTGTCGCCCGGTTCGTGGTCGAGAACCATTACTCCCCAACGGTTTTCGGTTCTGCGAGCTATATGGCCTGCCCACTGCCACTTCAACTTGCTAATTCTGATAGCTATGTCAGTGTCCTTGGTTCTTCTACGGATTTCCTTATTTCATACGTAGGCATTAGAAAATATCCTATTATAATCTACGCTACAGTGAGTCTAGCAATCGTAGTTTAGTTATAATTTCCCTACTGCGTTCGATGTTTACCAGTCTGTTCTATTTTTACTCCACACATGATTCCTACAAGGTGGTACCTACCTGCAAACGTCAATCCGCGTCTAAAGCCGTGTTCAAAAGCGAGAGATACGTCAATTAAAGTGTATTACGAAAATATTCTTACCTGCACTGAACAGAGCCAATTTCATTTTGATATTTAGTGGTGATATCAAGCTATATGGCGCGCCCTCAGATGTCAAACTCGAAATTGACTTTAACTAGTAGCTAGACGCAAGGATCATTTTGGCACATGCTGTTGCATCCTACTTAAGTTATAGGTCCTAAATGCGAAAGTTTGTGAGGATGTTTGGATTGGATGCTTGTTGTTCAATCACGCCCAAACGGCCGAACGGATTTGGATGAAATTTGGTACATAGATAGATTATAGTGTCGAATAGCATAATGGCTTTTTATGTAGGTAGCTGCCACGCGAGCAAAGCCGCGGGTGGAAGCTAGTAATAAATAAAAGCTCATTATATAAGTGAAATTGTAACGTGATAGGCGACGCCACAAGTGCCTCACTGCACCGGCAATGGACATAAATTGTATCCTCCATAGTCTGCTTCTTCGTTACGATTCGTTACTGAACCGATTTAGATAACATTATTTACTATCGACAGGAATCTCATATTCTAGTGCCACCGCTTATAAATAACTAGCTTGCGCCCGCGGCTTTGCTCGCATGGTACCTACCTTGATAAAACGTAGCCTATTCTATTCTTGTTAAAGAATTCTATAAGTATACCTATCTCAAGTTTCATCAAAATCGGTTGAGCCGTTTCGGCGTGATTGAATTACAAACATCAAGTACCTACCTAAAAACTTTCGAATTATAACATTAGTAGGTAGATATGAATATTTTAATAGCCCAAAGCTATGAATATTTTTGATTTAGAAATATCTAGCAGGCACCTAGGGCACGAACGAAACAATGGGCAAAAATCATATTTTAGCATAAATAAACAACATGTTAATGGAATAGCATCGCGTTTTTATCTCGCGTTGATATGACCGATCTCAAGGATGTTTACGTCATCGTATTCTAAACAACCGGTTATTCTCACGTTTTTCTTAGAAAATCGCGGTCCAATTAAATGACCTAAACATAAAAACAAACAAGTACCTACATAAAGAGTACCTAGTCTTTATGCTATTCTAGGTTATAGAACATTATCTATTCCAAGTTTCAACATAGGTACATCCAAACATCATCACAAACTTTGGCATTTATAATATTAGTAGGATGTTACGATAAGTGTCGATCTACAGCTTCCTGTCAAAAATTAGCACTAGTAGGTGCATGCGCTTCAAACAAGTATTTTATTAAATAGGTAGAACACCCTACTCTCGGAAGTTAGTCAAAGTCAAAGGCGTTTATTTCAATAAAATCACTAGGATCACTTTGATACGTCTTAGAAACTAGGTGAAGCTACGCCTGTTCCTCGGGACCAAGACTAAGAAGAATCAGGCAACAAACACGACCTGGTGCCAATATTTTTTTTCGATAATCCTTTTCCACAAAATTGAATGTAGAGCTTTAGTGTGGTGTGATCGAACTAGGTGAGGCTCAAAAGAAAAGTAATCGTAAAATAATCTCACAAGTCAAAAGGTTTATTTCAATATCACTTTGAATCGTCTTAGAAACTAGGTGTTGCTATGCCTTTTCCTCGCGAGCAAGCAAGCTTCAACATGATAAATCCAAAAATATTATGTAGAGTCCATTCATCAGATTATGTTAAAGTCTTAACGGGACCGATTAAAAAAAGCTTAGGTAGATTTAATGATGACAACAGGGTTCTGTATTCTAAATTCATACTAATATTATAAATGCGAAAGTAACTCTATTTATTCTTTGTTACATTTTCACGACTAAACAGCTTAACGGGTCGTAATGAAATGTGGCTAGGAGATATATTAGAGAAAGTTTGTATGGGCGATCCATAACTCCTTATGTTAAGGATGTGAAAATTATCATCATCATCATCAGCCTGTAGAAGTCCACTGCTGGACATAGGCCTCCCCTAAAGAGTTCCACGACGAACGGTCTTGAGCCTTCTCTATTCACCGACTTCCCGCAACCTTCACAATGTAGTCAGTCCATCGGGTGGGGGGGGGCCTTCCAACACTGCGTTGCCCGGTTCGTGGTCGCCATTCGAGAACCTTTACTCCCCAACGGTTATCGGTTCTGTGAGCTATATGTCCTGCCCACTGCCACTTCAACTTGCTAATTCTGAGAGCTATGTGTCGGTGACCTTGGTTCTTCTACGAATTTCCTCATTTCGGATCTTATCACGTGGTGAAACTCCGCGTTGATAGCCCGTTGTGCAACTTTGAGCTTCTGTATGAGGCCAATAGTTAACGACCAAGTCTCAGTGCCATATGTCATCACTGGCAACACGCACTGATTGTAGACTTTCGTCTTGAGGCTCTGCGGTATCTCCGACAAGAAGATATGACGAAGTTACCCAAACGCTGCCCATCCGAGTTGGATTCGTCGGTTGACCTCTTTGTCGAAGTTGGAACTACCTAGTTAAATCGTCTGACCCAAATAGACATAGTGATCTACAACTTGAATGGTATCGTTCCCAACATTTACCGGCATGGGTGCGACATGAGCATTAGACATGATATTTGTCTTGCCCATGTTCATTTTAAAACCCACCTGTTGGGAGACGGTACTGAGGTATCTGGGCATTGCACCAAGGTCCTCCAGCGATTCTGCCATTATGACTATATCATCGGTGAATCGAAGGTGAGTGATGTATTCGCCAGTGATGTTGATGCCATGTCCGTCCCAGTGCAGAAGCTTGAAAACATCCTCCAATTCAGAGGTGAACAGTTTCGGAGAAATGACGTCTCACTGTCTCACCCCTTTTTGCAATTGGATCGGATTTGTGGTCTGGTCCTGGAGTCGCATAGACATGGTGGCTTTGCTTTACAAACACTTCAACACTTCGATATACCGGTAGTCGATCTGGCACCGCTGTAGTGACCGTAACACTGCCCAGGTCTCGACTGAATCGAAGGCTTTCTCGTAGTCCACAAACGCTAGACATAGTGGCCGATTATACCCTTCGGTCTTCTGTATAATCTGCCGAAGCGTGTGGATGTGATCTAAGGTACTAAAGCCTTTGCGGAACCCGGCTTGTTCGGGAGGCTGGAAGTCGTCAAACCTACGGGCGAGCTGGTTAGTGACAACTCTCGAAAACAGCTTATAGACATGGCTCAGCAGCGAGATGGGCCTATAATTCTTCAAGAGGGTGTTGTCACCTTTCTTGAAAAACAGTACCACCACGCTCCTGTTCCACGCCTCAGGCGTTGTACCTTCGAGGATGACGGAATTAAATAGATTCTGAATGACTTTAATAATGAGGAATTAATAATAGGAGGGTAATCAATGAAGGAACCTATTTCCTTGATTGATTACTCTCAGCGTTATTCATCTCACGTACAGATTATCTTTATATTTTTCTATTTTATGTTATTTTAATTTTGTATTTTAGTGTATTTGTACTCGTAAATCTATGGACCCATTGTTGTCTGAAATAAAGCATTTTTATTTATTTATTTATTTAAGTACCGGTGTTCCACCCGCTTTCAGAAGCTCTGACATTATTTCGTCCTCCCCCGGTGCCTTATTGTTCTTAAGCTGTTTGACGGCCGTCCGGATCTCGTATAGGCTGACGTCCGGGATGTCTTCGGTATAGTGCCGAGTCAGACGGGCTCTTGCATTGCTTGCCGTGCTTGGAGCAGGACTTTGCTATGAGTTGTCCATAGAACTTCTCGAGCTCTCAGGCTTCGAAGAGACGATATTGCCGCTATCGGTCTTCAGTTTCGTCAACTGACTTTGTCCAATAGACAGATCACTTTTGAGCCTTTATTACGCTCTATGGCGTGTTTAATACAATCTGTATTAAAAAGGCGCAAATCGTGTCGCATAGACTTAGAGATTTGCCTATTGAGCACGCCGTATTTCGACCTGTCCACTGAAGAATGCAGCTTCATTTGGACAGGACTTGGGCGAAGAGTAGATTCCATCAGACGAGACCTTTCCAGCTTAATGTTGATATTCAATGAGCCTCTAACCATAAGGTGATCACTGCCGGTTTTGACCCTGTTGATCCTGTGATCAATAACACAAACATCCAAACGACCAAGACGACGACCAAGAAGCAAATATTCAATGACGTCTCTGTAGACGTCATTGAATATTTGCTTCTTGGTCGTCATGGTGAAAATTATACTCGTAAAGAAATACGTGTTTCAACATTTTTGAAAAATCATCCCTAATGGGGACAAATTAGGGGGTTAAATTATGAGGCTTTCATATAAACGCGGATGAAGTCGCGGGTAACAGCTAATTTCGAACAAAATAGAAGTGTGTAGAAGACTTTATTATATTTATAGCTGGAATTTAGTTTTTTTTTATACTCCCAACAGTATTTTGACTGGAGTGGCGCCATTTTAGGGCAGCTCTGCCTCTTTTTCCCTGCGCGAAACAAGCTTTTATTTGTGCGAATGCTTCATTACAACTTAACAAGTGAAAAGACTGCCTTCATTTTGTAAAACATTTTCATAGATTCATCTTGCTGACTTGCGTATCTCAGTCGTTAATCTTAATTCCACTGGATTCCGTAATCAGTAATCACAGATTTAACCGGGTACAAGGGGCTTAACCTGGCTTACGCTCCGTAACATACCCGTGAGTAGACTCATTTATTCGCTATTTGGAGATCTTCATTTTTGAGAAAAAAGTAAGCATACAAAAGTTCTGTCAATATGTGCTATGAAATCAAATTTTGTTATTTCCACATAGATAACAAGGCCCTTTTCACGGCCACATAACGCTTCAACTTTAACGCCCTAACACAGACTAACCAATAAACAACCAAAGAAACAAAGAACTAGCGAGATAAGTTTAATGTAACCTAATTAGAACCTAATCTTGAATATGTCAAGTCAAAGCGCGATTATTCGATTATAAATTAATAGCAATCGTAAAATAACGTATCGTGCAGTAGGTCGATATCATTCAACCAATGATATCGTTGGCACTTGGCTCACATCCATCATACCTATCTTTAATTTCTCTCAAACATCTTATTCATTCGATTTGTTTATTATTTACGTTCATTATCCCGAACCCAAACTGTGTAAATTTTTGGTAATTTCCAGCGGTTTACCAGATATTCGTTCATTTAGAAATTTTAGAGCATTACTCAATGGGCAAAGTTTTGCAAGTAATTGCGATATTTCCATCGGCTGTACAAAAACAGAATAAGAACATCCGACGATCTAGGCATTGTGAGCTGTCAATTCCCGTGGTCTTCCACGAGTAGGTATCCTACTATCCGACTTATATTATAAATGCGATAGTTTGTGAGGATGTTTGGATGTTTGTGGTTCAATCACGGCTAAGCGGCCGAACGGATTTGGATGAAATTTGGTACAGAGATAGATTATAGTCTGGAATAGCATATAGGCTACTTTTTATGTAGGTACCACGTGAGAGAAGCCGCGGGCGGAAGCTAGTAATACATATTTTAAAGGCAAAGTAGCATAATATTGTTCTCAAATTTACGCGCAGGGATGGGCAGTACCTATTGTTTATTATCTTGTTGTTACAATATGATCTCATTAAAAATAACCCAGCGTTATCACTGGCGTGTTCAGGAGTCTAGGCGTGGCGTAACAATAATCCGTCTCAGTAGCAAGTAAATTTTTGTTATTGCTAGATGAGTTAACGCGCAATATTTAGTGTATAAATTGTGGTTTATTGTACGTCAGTAGTGTGATTAGAAAAAGCTATAAAAGTTCAGTTACCTACCCAACAAACAGTTGATTAATTAACTTACCACCATGTAGGTATATTTCAAGGAAATACATTCATACTATTTTCATGTGGTCACAAGTTTACCTACTGCTTATCTCTCGTATGAGCTTTAAATTCAGACTTCGTTGCGTTGGGTTGCATAAGTCGATTTGTCGCCTGCGAGCTTAGTTGTTGGAGGACGAAATCCGCGTAAACCGTACACCATTCCAGCATTTTCACATGGCGTCCACGAAGTGTGAACACTCTGGAGATTTCTGCCGATATAAATCCAGGTAGGCGACACCCAGCTTTGCGCCCGTTGCATCCTTGAATTTGTGGAGTGGAAGCCTCCCCGACGATGCACTGCGTTTGGGATTGAGCGTGCCAAATCTTACGCCCAACAAATTACGACACCCGGTCCGCGACTCCTTGCGTACGTACATAAATATGTATTCAGTTTGACACTTAGCGTTGTCACGTTCACTTTGTTTCAGTCCGGAACCGAATGAACATGTTAGCTACTTATCGTATTTCGGAAACTCTATTTACATGCTTTATTCATTTCATCGCGGTGTTTATCTTCGTAAAGCGCATCACTGTCGCATCCAGATTATAATCTCGGTCACAGATAACATAATACTTCTCGGTGAAATTAATAACGTTTCATTTGGTCAGTTTCCTTTCTAATCTGGGGAGGTCAAGTAAACTGACATGATGGATTCGAGAGTCGTTTAATAGGAAAAATAGAGTGAGAAGCGGTGGACGCTGGTTGACAGCAGAGGTGACACTCAGTCAGGCCGTTAGCGCGGCCGTTACAGCCTCACTCAAGTGATATATGGGCTGCGAAGTGGCTCGGTGCCGCTGTCACTTCGCGTTTCGCGTTCGCGCCGCAAAAAGATAAAAAGGATTCCGAAATACGATTCACAAGTGGCCTGCCGGAAATGGGTAGAAAGTTACCGACCTCGGCTTTATGTCTGGCAATATATCTCTCGTATCGCTATCCAATTTCTGCTCTATGGCATGTAATGTCCCTTCGGGGATCCTTTTAATTTGGACTCTTTTTAATCAGCACCATTAATTCCTTACATGATTACATGCTCTGGGGAGTTGTGATAAGTTCTAACACTATCTTTTAGATTTATGAGTTTTTCATGATCTGGGGTCCTATGTTTCTCAAAAATGGTTCCAGGTGGAATTTCAAAATTTACATTACTTTTACAATTATTGTAATGTTAATATAATTGTATTGTTTAAATATTACTTTTACAAGTTTCCAATTTTATTACCTGCTTTTGCACTTTTAAATTCAGTGTTCTATGGATTGGATTGCTAGAACCTTAATCAATGAAATAGTTTTCTAAAGGAACTACCCTAAAGTTGCGTGACTGCCCGACCTTTGCCGTTCGACCTTCATTGACCCCCGGCCCGGGGTAGCACCTCCGAACCATCACTTCACTCACAGACTTCATTTTCATTCGTTCTCATGGTGGAAACTTATTCTATGAATTTATTGTTTGCATTTCATTTAGTATTTTATACTTCTTTATTTCGTAATAGTGAAGATGTTGAATCAGTGAATAACCGCTCTTGACCTTTGACTATATTTTGAGTGGGAATTGCCAATCTCAGTTTCCATTTAAGAAGCTGCCGTCACACCCGTAATTGCATGAATGTGTACGTACTAGTACTACGTGCTCAACGGCCTGCAAAGATCTAACTAAACCATTTTGATTGCTCCTGAATTCATGCTATGTAGTGCTAGTATTTCTATTGTGTGGTCGGTTAGGTATTGGCGCTCTGTCGTCTTTGTCGTGAAAATTGACCGCCCGTGAATTCCGTCTAGCCTCGCTCGGGAGCGTGTCCTCTTTGTAATCAGAACCGTGTTGTGTTAGTGATTTTATTTTGTGAAACATTATCAAACTAAATAAACGTGAATTCGGAGGACATTTTTCAATTGTAGTATTGATTTTTTCTATGCGCAACTAGGTAAACTTATGATCCATCAGGCCGGACAATAGGTGTTGCTCCGTTGCCGTACTGGATAATGTGAAAGGAGAGGATTTTTTTATTGCTACTTCTATGAGGTGTCCGCGTTACTACCTATCTTGTCGCGTAGTGTGGAAACGCTCGGACGGTTTGTTTAGTTTGCGTGTCTCAAAATATTATTGGCGTTGGTTGAAATCATAAACAGAACACACTGTCTCGCGTTTTCAATAAAGAGAAACAACTTGTGTCATATCCGCAAAACGTTTACTTAAATACTGGCGGAGCAGTAGTTGGTAACGAGGTTATACGAAACAGTTTCGGACGAAATTGCTCGGGGAATGTAGCTAGGTGTCATAAAGTTTGAGCAAAGCTGTTGGACAGACGTGTGCAGCTTTAGAATACACGTGTTGGCGACCAAACATTTCATCTCGCGTATACACTTCACAGGAAACTTTGTTGGTCTTGCAGTCTGCACATTGTTACCAAGCAAAGTTCATATTGGCAGTCATAAAAGTTCTCCCGTCTGCTAGCTATGTACTGTACACTCTTATTCGTGCACTCGTGTAGACAAAGTAACTTGAAGCTGGATTGAAACTGAGTAGCACAAAATATTTCACTATGTAATTTCGGATCGTCTTTTGCAGATTCATCATGGATTGGAGAACAGCTTTGATAACGCTCGCCTTAGCATTTTACGCTGATGGATACTCAAGTAAGCTTTTAAACGTACCTATACCTATATTCTACTTCTATCTTTTCGTTCTGAGAAAGCCCGCGTTTTGTCTTTATACCACGACTCATGTAGTCCAAACACAGAGCTGCATTTACTATGTTCTGCTTTGGCTATAGATCTACATCAGGGGCATATATCGTACGCGGCCCACCCTCAAACTGCCAAGAGATATGGCGCGAATCCATTACCTAATGCTCGCATAAAATGAACATCACGCCTTCGGAGTAACAAAACAACGAGTTATGATCCGACCTTATATTATGATGCTCTTTTTATTTGTTTTTATTGCCACTAAAATCGTACTTGCCGCATTCGCAAATTCTTTTGTCACCTAGGAACTTGAAGGGCCTATGGTTAAAGTGTCCTCGGTTATGTTTCCCCTATTGTATGATAGATATTTATTGCTTACTGTTCTCTATGTAGAGTTAGGTTTATCAATCTTTCGTTAATCTACATAGAATGTAGTGGGCAGCAGTGTAATGTTTGTCCTATGAATTTTGGAAATTCGAATCATTTGTTTGGGGTCAAATCAGTTCAAACTCAATTATCAAGCTGAGTTAGGTAGCAAGCTTGATGTCGATCATGTCAGCTGATTTCAAAAAGATCGGGAAGAAAATCTGTAAAATATATAGGTAACTATATTGTAATTTTTTTCGCTAAATAATATTAGCGAAAAAACAAAATATCCTACTATTGTTATAAATGCGAAAGTTTGTGAGGATGTTTAGATGTTTATGGTTCAATGGTGGTACGCCGTAACGGCTCACCGATTTCGATGAAACTTAGGATAGCATAGGTATAGGCTACTTTTTATCCATAGATAATAATTATCAAGTTATAAGTTTTTATCTAAGTAGGTATCACGCGAGCGAAGTCGCGGGCGGTGTTGTATTGTCGTTTGGAGCAGGATTTTTTCCTGTAGGTACCTAATCTTGACAGCAAATAAAGAAGTAGAGTACCTAATAATTCGTTTCAAAACCTGTTGTTTACAAACAAAAGTGTAAGTTATCATATCAGCCTCGTTTTAAAATGCACTTTTCTATTTATACTTTGGTTTTCAAACTCACGTAATAACATTAAAAATCCTGTTGTCTTTTAGATATGCCGTAAGCTAATTGATATGTACTGTATGTTTTCTTGTACCAAATGGCTTTTAAATCATACATAGAATCCAGGAAAATGGAAGAGGATAATAGAAACACATTTCTATCAGCTACTCTTCCACTTCCCTACGGCTTTCTTCATCAATCTTGGGATAAACTTCCGTTTAAGTTTGCGTGTTGTAGTTGAAAATTTATCGGCTTGTCTCTCGGGCACAGCTTCGCCGAATGTATTGTAATAACAATTGTTCCGTGAATTATTAGGACGCAAAGTGCTGAACGCTGGCTTTACAACAACCGTTTAAATACATCATTATTTCACCGTTGGATAGCTTTATTACCAGCTCGGCTACCTCAGCATTTCTTTCCATCCTCGAATAAGGTTTAGATTTTGAATTAATTCACCTACCGTGAGATCTTTACGACCCTGCACGTTTTTAGGTAAATGCGAACTATCCGAACCTTGAGAACCTCATCTCTGGTGGTATTAAGTCAACAATCAAGTTAAGTTAAAAGTTGTTTATTTACATCTACACTTATATTATAGAGAGGTAAAATTTGTTGGTTTGTTTGTATGTATTCACTTCGCGTGTTATAATTCGTTTGTACCCGTTTGTACCGTTCAGGATTTCGTTCGTATCGTTTGTACCCATCAGCGCGGTGATTGTACCGTTGAGTTTTTCGTTTGTACCTCAACACTTCTACCAGAAAACGACTTTTCAAAAAATTCACTTCGCGTGTTATAATTCGTTTGTACCCGTTTGTACCGTTCAGGATTTCGTTCGTATCGTTTGTACCCATCATCACAGTGATTGTACCGTTGAGTTTTTCGTTTTTACCTCAATAAATCTAACAAAAAACTAATTTTCAAAAAATTCACTTCGCGTGTTATAATTCGTTTGTACCCGTTTGTACCGTTCAGGATTTCGTTCGTATCGTTTGTACCCATGAGCACGGTGATTGTACCGTTGAGTTTTTCGTTTGTACCTCAACACTTTTACCAGAAAACGACTTTTAAAAAAATTCACTTCGCGTGTTATAATTCGTTTGTACCCGTTTGTACCGTTCAGGATTTCGTTCGTATCGTTTGTACCCATCAGCGCGGTGATTGTACCGTTGAGTTTTTCGTTTGTACCTCAACACTTTTACCAGAAAACGACTTTTCAAAAAATTCACTTCGCGTGTTATAATTCGTTTGTACCCGTTTGTACCGTTCAGGATTTCGTTCGTATCGTTTGTACCCATCATCATAGTGATTGTACCGTTGAGTTTTTCGTTTGTACCTCAATAAATCTAACAAAAAACTAATTTTCATAAAATTCACTTCGCGTGTTATAATTCGTTTGTACCCGTTTGTACCGTTCAGGATTTCGTTCGTATCGTTTGTACCCATCACCACGGTGATTGTACCGTTGAGTTTTTCGTTTGTACATCAATAACTCGCACAGAAACAAGACTTTGAAAAAAAAAATCATGAACCGGTATTCAAAAAAGGGTACTGGTACAAACCGGTACAAACGATACTCTTTAAGTTGGCATAGTTACAAAAGTTTAATATCTAAGGTTGTGGCTGACCAAATTTTCGAACCCCCATATCTCCTACCCCTTTAGGGTACAAACAAAATAAAAAACGGTACAAACGGGTACAAACCGGGTACAATCGAATGGAAGTACAAAAAATGAAAAATTTTGTACCTACTTGCTAACTTCACATAGGTTCTCAAGTGTACGACAAGACAAGTCAAGGTAGGAACATACTTGATCACGCGGACGAAGTTGCAGGCGCGTCAGCCAGTTTATTACAATAAAACCAAAGGATCACTTTGAAACGCCTTAGAAACTAGGTGAAGCTACAGACTGTTCCTAGCTAAAACAACACGACTTGGCAATTTTAGACAAAGCCATGGTTTCCAGCGATGCATTTCAACATGATTTCAGAAGTAAACAGCATAAACCATCCTCTGGACGAGTGGGATTATCTAGATTTACTATAAATATGTACCAAAATAAAAAAAAATTTACATCAACCTCAAACAACGATTTAAAAAAAATAACTAGGTAATCATGTTACACGGTCCTTTTCGTATCCATTTGTTGGCAAAGGTTTAAACTTTCTGAATGGAAAAGTTACGCACCGTTTCCCCCAATAAATATCAAAAAACTTATACCTGTTCGCGGAACCTATTACAAAAGGGGTATTATGATAGATAAAAAGACGAACTCTTATGTAGTGGAAAACAATTCTGCGGCAAAGTTTTTCGCTCCGGTAGGCCTTTATTACGTGTGATATTGACTCTCGAGCGAGACCCGCCACGGGAATCCCAATCTAAGTATATAATCTTGTATATGCAAATGATCCCTATTCCCTTACAACCGAATTCTTCCCGGTCACGGCGTTTGGGTTATAAAAGGGCAAAATTCTCGAAGACACAGCGGAATAAAATATATTCATATTATGACTTTTTTTTCATTTTGGAACACGTTTAGGCCACTCAAATCCTTTTTATTATTCCGGTGGAACGGCTACGAAACGATTGTTGCGCTTGTGGTGTCTGCAGATAATACCTCTATCTAAGTATCCGAAAATGATTTATGCCGCAGCTAAATTGTGCCGCTTCCGCTTCACGAATTTCAATGGGAGAAGCGGGCCTTTGATTTTCAACCTTTTGCTCATGTTTTGTGGGTTTCAGTCCGTTAGTTCGAGCGGTTTTATTCTTGCTTTATTTTCTTGGCAAGTTGCAAACAGTAACTGTTTCCTAGTCGAAGACTGTTTCGACGCAAGGATTCCTGGAGTGATATCCTGTCCATCCACCCAATAGTGCGCGCAGTAATCATAATCTTCTCATCGTCTACATAGGGTTTAACGTATTCAATGTTCCGTTCTTATGTGTTAGGTACCTCTTAGGTACTTATGTTTCTGTATTATTTCAGAATATGGTCGCACTTGCAGGGATATTGGGTGCTTAAACAGTGAAGTGTGCGTGCTAGCCGAAGACCCTTGCAGTTTCGGGCACACTCGCGACTGTGGAACTTACCCCACGTGCAAGAAGAAGTCAAAAGTAGAAGGTATATCTATACGTTGCCAACCCCTTTCAGACCTTAGTAGCTAGCAGCTTGGCTCTGCTACTCACCAGTTCATTCCAGCAATTCCGAACTGTCGCTATGATAGATAGAGATATTCCCACTTATAGTTAGATAATTTTCCATTAAAAAATCTTGTCTTCTAATTCGTCTTAAAATTATTTTGAAATTCTAGGATCTCACGCTGAACCATCCGCTCCTAAACCTGCGCCGCCGAAGCCACAGAGACCAGACTTCGACAGTCCGCCTAGTTACAACCCCCCGGCTCCTCCCTCCGGCGGAAACTCGCCCTATGGCGGCAACACAAATGGTGGCGGTTCGCCTTATGGTGGTAGCTCACCCTATGGCGGCAGCTCACCCTATGGTGGGAACTCAAATGGTGGTGGTTCTCCGTATGGCGGCAGCTCGCCCTATGGCGGGAGCTCGAACGGAGGCGGTTCACCATACGGGGGTAGCTCTCCCTATGGAAACGGAGGATACAACAACCCAAGCTCTGGAGGCAATTCCCCATACGGCGGCAGTTCACCTTACGGTGGATCCGGAGGCAACAGTCCTTACGGCGGTCATTCTTCCTACGGTGGTGGATCGAACACGGGTGGTACCGGAGGTTCTGGCAACAAGAGCCCTCTCGATAGTATCCTCAATACACTGAATAAGTACGCTGGCGGTGCCGGAGGCGGCGGCCAAGGAGGATCGGGCGGCAGCGGACTGTCCAACATCTTCGGTAATGTCTTGGGAAATCTCTCCAAGAACGGACTTGGGAACTTATTCGGCAACACTCGACCGATACAGGAGAACCCGAACTATGCCTCCTACGGTTCCAACTCTAGGAGTTCTAACACCCAAAATTATCCATCAGGGTATCAGCAGAATCAGGCGCCTAACCAGAACAAGAATTATGGGCAAACACACGCGGCCCATAGTGGTGCTACGACAAGGAAGCCTTATCAGGCTTACGGCTGGAACGTTAGGTAACTTCACCGATACAAAGTATTCTCGAATTGGTGTTTGCACTCAAACTCACACGGGCACGGCTAATTTCTTTGCATATTAATTTTATTTTTAAGCTTTGTGCACTAATGACCCCTCGTATTTATGTTAGTACTAAAGAATATAACTTATTATAAATCCTTTTGGAATCTGGGAACTATTACTTATGTAAATTTTTATTCTTAAAAATACTCAAGATATTTATGTCGCCCAAATTTCTAACACCACAAGGCATTTTTCAACGAGGTATAGCTTGTCAAAACTCATTCAATTTAAACAGTGTGTATTATTCTCATTTGTGGAATTCATTGAATTCATATTCAAAGCATTAGAAAAAAGATCAGAAGCAAAGATCGTGTGGTGGTAGTGGCCTCGCCTTCCGATCCACAGGTAAAACATCGTGATGAAACCGGCATGTCCTAGAACCCAAAAATTCAAAGACATGTGCGTGAAAGGAGCCTCTATGATGCGCACTTTAATACTTTTACTAGACTGATTCTCTCACCGATGGTCATAGGCCCTTTTCAAGGCCACCATTCCTCAACCTGGTCACACACCTAATACAGGATGACCAAGAAAGAATCAGTTACACGACAAGCAATTGAGCTACATTTATTTGAAAAATGATCCTATGCCTCATTGAAAAATGAAAATAATAAAACCTGGCTTTGGACTTACTTACATAACATTTAATTTTGAACAAGATTTCAGAACTGCGCTATGTATCTTCAAATTGAAGTTTTCCTGCATGCATTTACTCGTATGTAAACAATTTTGTTTTATTTTTATTAATCTGCTGCTTTATTTAGCACTAGCTGTACGCGCGCGTAAGAATATGGAAGTTAGATTATACAGGGTTTTTGGTATTTTTATCATCTTTAGAACTAATAACTAAATGTACGAGAAGTTCGGAATCAAGATTGCTACCTAAAACAGCTGATTCATTTGAGTTTGACCTGATTTGACCCCAAAACAGCTGATTTTCGCATAGTTTTTTCATTGAAAAATGTCGAATTTCCAAAAGTCTTAGAACAATCTTTATTGCCAATTGGTTGTAGAATAAGCTCCTTTCGCATACATACATTTATTTTGAATCACCTTATATTTGATTATTATACTTGTAGTATGACAACGCTGCATTCACACTATTATTATACATGCAAAAGTTCTGTCAGTTTGCAACGTTTTCACTAAATGGTTGAACTAATTTTTATGAAATTTTGTATGGAGGTAGCCCTGAGAAAGGACACGGTTACTGTTTATTCGAGTACCGCGCGAGCGAAGCCGCTGGCACTAGCGACAGCCACATTGAGGCGCAGTTCGGCTTAAAAATGTTCACTTGTAGCAAAGTTAATGCCAAAATGATTACTATGAAAACAGTATGTTCCTATTATTTAATTTTAATAGCGCCTGTATGTTTAAATACTCACTTTAGTTTAATTATGTGTTATTCTTAATATTTTGTGTTAACCCAAGTGCCATTTTATTAATACTGTATTAATATATTTTTATTTCAGTGTGACAATGATCTTGACGTTCCTCATACACCGATATGTGCAGAATGTGATACATACATAAAATATATATAAAGTTATTTATAAGGTCCTGATAACAATACTAACTCATGGTTACTCATAACTGTAAGATAAATGTTGTTAATACTATTAAATATTAAATTTTTAGTTGTGTTTTTCTTTGAATTTATAAAGTACCAAAAAATAACAGAAAATAGGTATAGGTAATTGGTTTATTGATTTATTCTTTCCATGGTCTAAAAAAAATCTGAATAAAATATTTTATAACAAATAAACTAAATTACAAAATAATATGTTAGTTTCAAAATAACTTAAAATCGGCTGCTCGAGCAAAACTATGTACTAGGTATAGGAACCTACTCAGCAGCAGAAAATTAAGACTTATTGGACCTCTGAAAATTTATACAAATCACGGCCACAGTCATAGTAAGTTCACCCTAAAAATTCACAGTAATATCGACGATACTTTATTTTAGGAGAAACTACGATTAACTGTGTATAGGTAAAGTGTTTGCACTACATACTAATGTGAGTATAGAGCTGCTTTTAGTACGGGACATTATCGAATTAAACGAGTTTTGCGAAACACATTACATTACCGTCCAAATCCGTATTCCGAATGCATACAATGCGCCAATGTATGCTTTCTAGAACGACGTTGAATAAACTCGCTCGACACACTGCGTGGTTTAAGCCTACCTACACACAGCAAAAAGCGACGCGATGTCGCATCGCAAAATCCGGCGACGATGTATGTCAAAGGAAGTAGAACGGAATGCAAAAGTCTGCGACGTAGGTACCTATCTATTACCGAGCAAAGTGCGTTGCGAGATTGCATCGCGTAGCTTTGATGTGTGTATATCGGCTAAACGGTGGCGGTAGTGAAGCGACTAACTAATTAACCAATTGAAACTACCATTATTAGACTGGCTACCTTCAGGAGGGAAAATGCATGAGTTGTTTTCACTCTTACACAATATAATTGAACTCTATTTATGAATAGATTAAGGACTATAATTTACTATTTTTTTTCCACTATACTAATTAATCGATTAATAATATCATCACGTCTTATCGCCATAGCTCTAACTGTCCTAGCTTTATCTACAATTCAACAATTTCATTACTTTTAGGATCTACATATCCCAAGGCTCCCTATTTCAACCATAGATTTAGGAGTGAAGTCTTCTAAATAGTATATAATCATCAATAAATTCAACTAATGTTCTAATAGTAGCATAACCCGCGCCAATAAAGAACCAACCGATTTATAAATACTATAAAATTATAATGACAAACATAAAACGTGAAAGACCGATTTAGATGACCGAAGAAGAAGATTTATTTTGAATGTGTTCTACAGAGCAAACTTATGACTGAACCTAGACTGCCCACAACATATTAAAGATTGTTGCTGGGCAAATAAGCAACTCTATTTGTAGTGCAATAAGAGTCACACGCATACGGAAAGAGTATGCGTATGCGTCTCGTTAAATATCCAACGAGTGCGAGAGACTAACTGACCAGTGCGTATCTCTTTCTTGTTTTCTGTGTGACAGCAACAACTATTATAGTAATATGTGTGTAATATAACGTCCATGAGTATGACAGAGAGAGGAACACATCAACCTGTAGAAGTCCACTGCTGGACATATGCCTCCCCCAAAGAGTTCCAGATGAAAACGGTCTTGAGCCTTTTCCATCCACTGACTTCCCACAACCTTTACAATGTCATCGGTCCATCGAACATGCAATAATATCACACGCGCTACATTATGTTCTTAGGGCAGGCGACGACGACGCCTGAGATTATTCCAGTTCTTTTTCTTTCTTCTGTGTGAAAGACGGTACATATCACAATTATTTGGTATTTAGGTTTTACTTATTTATTACTTAGTTTATTTATTTACTTGCCTCTAGCTACCCCCTTAGGCATTTTCAAGGATCTGATCGCGCCGGCGCCGCCTGCCTGTCTGAGAGGATAGCGTCTATGCCGATACTGAGAGGATAGTGATATAGTGGCGGGCCTAAAGTAGCTCATTTATTGGCGTGGGGTATTAAAGGCAATTGTTCTACACTGGCTTTAGACCGTCTACATTTCCTTCGATTGTACTATAAAGCCGTGTTCATACTACGTGCGATATGTCATCTAAAATCATCATTCCTGCCCTTATCCCACATCATGTGGGGTCGGCACAACATGTATTCTTCTTCCATTTCCCTCTATCAGTCGTCATCTCAGCACTCACTCCTTTCTTCACCATATCCACTTTCACACAGTCCATCCATCTTTTCTTTGGCCTACCTCTACTCCTACATCCATCCACATTCTTATCTAACACTCTTCTTGTCACATGACATTCTTCCCTCCTCATGACATGCCCATACCAAGCTAACCGATTACTCCTCAGCTTTTCCTTCACTGGCGCCACTTTCAAACTTCCTCTTACATACTCATTCCTTATCTTATCCATTCTAGTCACTCCACACATCCATCTTAACATTCGCATCTCCGCTGCGTGCAATCTTCTTTCATCCGTCCCTTTGGCAGCCCAACACTCAGATCCATACAATACATATGTCATCTAAAATGTATTTCAAAATGATCCTTATCTCTACTAGATAAAGTCAATTTTGAGTTTGACATTTGAGGTCGTACGATATCGTAAGCTACTTACTCCGGATCAAGTTGAAATACTGTTAGATGACATATCGCACTCCGTATGAACACGGCTTAACGCTACAAAACTACTGGGAATAATAACCCCAGTAGTTCTATGACAAACTTTTGCCACACATCCCTTAATCAGTTTCTATGCGCGTGCAATAGAACAATAAATATTCTAGACTTACATAATATTATTGTACCTATCAGTTGCCTTTAACCTCTTTATTCAAATTATCTTCAACCTTCGGCCTGCTTCTGTGAACTTGTTTCAGCACAATGCCAATGATGAGGAATGTAAGCCACACTCCGTACCAATAGTGGTAGACGGACGAGTAGTAGATCCAAATGCGATCGAAGGTAAGTAGCAGGAAGGCGGCAGCTTGGTACGATTCCGAGTGGGAGCGAAGGAACCACATAACGAAACCGACGATCTTCTTTTTCTGTGAATTGAAAATTGGAAAGGTCAGAATCGTTTTAAGGGTGTGCCATAGGTGCCAGAACTTTATTTTGACGGTAATTGTTTTAAAAACATACTAACATACATCAAAAGGTTGGTAAGAGAGCACTACATCAAAAATCACTAGGAACTAGGTAGGTATGTACCAAAGACTACTATTGTATACTGGTATGTACTTATTTCTGAACTAACATAATGTAGGTACCAAGTTGTAGGCATTAGTGTTTGGTTTTTTTTAAAGGTTATCACTTTTGTAGGTATTAAATTGTTTTCTTTTTTTTTCTCCCACTTTTAAATACCTACGTGGGTACTTGTGCGTACGTAGGTATATATATCACTATAACTATGTAAACTATTTAAGTAGGTAAGTTATTTCTAAGTTTAGTTTAATTGTCACGCCTCACCATCTTTTTTTCACGCCCAGGATGACTGGTAGAAAATGCTTTAGCATTAAGTCTTCCTTACACTAAGTTTAAGTGTGAAAGTATAAATAAATAAATACAGAGCCTGATTCAACATAGGTATCTAAATATCGCTACTTGACAGATCAAAATATACTATATCTCTCCGTCAGGTTTACAGTTGGGTACAAGTAACGTTTATATAATTTTAGAATAGGTGATTTATAGTTTCTAATCCACATGCAAATCAGAAACTGAAACATTTAAAAATTCTGCGACATGGGAAAAAATATGATTTTCAAAATATGATTTAATTTTTAGTTTAAAAAGGGAAGCCGGGTTACTTCTAAGGGTAGTTTGTTATACATCGCAAGCTTATGGCAGAGACCATGAACAATTTTTGGTACGTCTAGTAGCGATAATTAGAGATGGTGAACGAGGCACGTACCTAGTCCACAAACAATCATATTCCCAAAAGGGACTTGTTCTATCAACAAAAAGAATTAGCGTAAAAAACTATTTTTTTTAATATAGCTATCCTTTTTTCATCTTTCTATCAAATTATTAAACGTACGATTAGAAAAAACAGCTGGTTTTTGCATAGTTATTTCAACGAAAAATTGATGATTTTCTAAAAAACGTAGAAAAAACCTTATTGCCGTATGGTTGGTTGTGAATAAGCCCCATTCGGGACAGCATACGAGTTATGAATCACTTTGTCTAAAACTAAATGACAACGAAGAGCTAAACCGATCGTACTAAATGCTTAAAATTTGGAGAGTGAGTCTTTGTACTCAGAAAGAGATTCCCGAAATTCAACTGCTAAGGAGTTGCAGCGGGGGTTATTAGAAAAAATTCACAACGTAGACGCGGGAACTTTTACTACCTAGTTTCTTTATAATAGCTTGCAAAACAAGTGTTATTGTAGGTTATTCTTACGATTCCCGTAGCATCCTTGTAGTACAACTTATAGTAGATGTCTTCAGCCATAAGGTAGAACGGGCATGCGTAGATGCAGAAGAAGTAGCCCGCGTGGTACCCGTGCCATATCACCGACACGAAGAGAGCTGCATGGATCCTGGAAACAGGACAAAGAAACGTAATTGACCCCCTTATTTACAAACGCTAGTTTAATTTAGGCATTGCTTGAAATTATCCCTGTCACTTTTTTGGAAGAAGAAAACATGTTGTGCCTACCCCACATAATGTGGGACAAGGGCAGGAAGAAGAAGAAGACTTTTTTTCATTCTTCTGCTTCTTGTTAGGTTAGGTTAGGTTAGTTTTATCTTTGTTATTAGGTCAGTGATCAGGTTGAGATATGGCAGCCCTGAAAAGGGCCTATGACCGTTGATGAAAGTTTTTCATTAAGTAATAGCAGAGACTATAAGAATACGTATTATCCTTGGTAATAGTAAGAGATGGCAATACTTTAAAGGCATTGTTTATATTTTGACGTATTTTTTTAAGTACCTGCCTAAAAGCATTTAATGATTACCTACTGCCTGCTTCCGTACTCGACTTCGCTCGCTCGCGTGGTACCCGGTTAAAAAGTCATCATCATCAGCTTGTAGAAGTCGACAATTGGACATAAGCCTCCCCCAAAGAATTCCATGACGAACGGTGAGCCTTTTCCTCCCACCGATTTCTAGCAACTTTCACAATGTCGTCGGTCCATCGGGTGGGGTTCTAACAATGCGTCGCCATGGCCACCATGCGAGTTTCCCAACGGTTGTCGGTTCTGCGAGCTATATGGCCTGCCCACTGCCATTTCAACTCGCTAATTCTGAGAGCTTTGTCAGTGACAATGGTTCTTCTAAGGATTTCCTCATTTCAGATTTTATAACAACACGCAACTGAAACTCCGAGTATAGCTCTCTCCATAGCTCCATGGCTGCTTTTATGGATTACAAGAATGTTGGTATTTATGAAATAATCAGAGTTAAAAAATTATACCTTAAAAAGTTAAGTCTGGGTTTTACAGAGACTAGACTTCTGTAGATTTTCAAAATGATATCACGGATCAGATAACAGGAAAATTACGATTTTGAATAACAGGTGTTCGGTTAGTTCACATGGTACTGAACACTGATTGCACGAGCCAAACTCGAACTTAACCATATTTTTTTAAAGGATAGTATGGTATTGGAATTACTTCAAAGGCTTGATCGGGAATCGCTTGTACACGACCATAGCCACCCAGTACTGCACCGCCTTGTTCCAAACTTTCATGGAATCTCGCAGCGTGACCACCGACTCGCATCCCCAGACATCCATAGACTCGACTGTGTTGAAGTTATATTGCGCATACTTCGCTTCTTCTTCGGACCTGAAAAATAATATTATTAAATAAGTAACCAACCTGCCAGGCTATTGAGTAAGCAAAATGGCAATGAAGATCGCAATTATAAGGATGATTTTATCAATTTTAGCGATATCTGAAGTTTTTCAAACATGAAAAGGAAGAAGATAAGGTCTTGAAGTTTTCCCTTGTCAAGTTTGGAACGTTTTGAATGTTGCTAAGATTGTTAAAATTACCCTCTTAGTTACGATCTTCATTGCCATTACCCTTACACAATTGCACCACAGGCAGGTAGGTACTTCCCACTCACACTAGTGGTTCTCCCCGAACTGATATCTCGCGATGTCTAGTAAAAGTTTGCGCTTCGATGATCGTTGAGGCACAATTAAGATAACCATTGAAAATCGCAACTTTAGCATGTTCTAACTAAAATCCAGTCTTACCTGAAATACAAAGTCATTGAAGCTTTAGCAAATGGAAGCCCACGTTATATTGGTTTTAAAATGTTACTAGTCCTTCATTTAACGATGACTTAGTGACCTTTATATAATTGATATAAGATTCAAATTGCAATGATTCAGGGGACTTCGTGAATTGGAATAACTAACTAGGTACATACAATCACTATATTGGACTGGCCTCATAGCTCAGTTAGTAGTAACTCTGCCTTCTGCGCTAGCGGTCGCGGGTTCGATCCCCGCACTGGACAAACATTTTCATGATAAACACAGTTTGTTCTGTGTCTGGGTGTTAAATATTTATCTATTATATTTATATCAGTCTCTGGTACCCATAGTACAGGCTATGCCTAGTTTGGGATCAGTTGACCGTGTGAATATGTTCCGAATATTTATTTTTTATTTATTTATGAATATTATAGGTAACTCGTAAATACTCAGCTAAGCTTAAGTGTAGTGGCGAGTTTATGATTTACTTCATATTGACGTAATTACTCAGCCTTGTGTAAAACCAGTCTGCCGTCTATGTACTTTGTCACATCTTTCGTAACACAGCATAATGTCACTCAACAGTAGGTACCAAAGACCGACCATACTAACGTAATAATCTTTTACAGTACTACACTCACCGGCAGAAAATGTGGCCGAAACGCTCATCGCGAATTCGAAAAAGAAATAGTTTAGGTAGGTTTTACTTTAATTTGTCAATAATATTACGTTTAAATGAGTTTATCAGCATAACCAGTAAAAGAGGAAATTCGTAATTTCATTAAAAAAATAATGAACAACTTTTCGTTGTGGGCCAATTTTTCTGCCGGTGAGTGTAGTTAAAATCTACTAACGCTAAGAATGTACTAGGTAGTTATATAACTGAGGCTCGATTTCGCAATGTTCGTGCCACCGTGACACGTGAAAGCGAGCTTACCGTTTTTGTACTAGTAAGGCCTAATTACATCTATTCTAGATAATTTATACAGCGTTCGGTGGAACTTTTCTACCCAAACTTTTTTTAACTAATCTATTTTTTTTACTTTTTCTGAAAAGTTAGATAAGTTAGTTTCTCTTGATTCTACCCAATTAGGCTGGCTGGTAGATAATGCCTTGGCATTAAGCCCACCTTTTGTACACTTTTGTTTTATGTGCAATAAAGATTAAATAAATAAACTTTTCTATTCACTTGGACGTTAATGTTTTTCTTCCCCGTGTGTGATATGACCGGAATATTTCTTTATTTTTTTATTTCACCGTTCTGAACACGGTAGGTACCTACTAAAAGCGCTCCCACAAAAACAATCAAGCTATTCACGCCTCACGGTGACAAGTGACTAACGAACATTACGGGCCTTTGATTAGCGAGTCTAAATGAGCCGTCTCACTAGTCACCGGTGAGTGGTGAAAACTGAATAGCTTACCGTTTTTTACGGTGTCACGTAAAATGCCCCAACAAAAATCGGCAACCAATCACTTTTCACCACTCACCGGTGCCAGGTGAGTGACTCACTGACTTTGCAGACTATGGCCAATGCACAAGGCTGTTTGTACCTACGCGCTCAGCGCTGAGCCCTGTTTGGGGCTTTAGCATGGAAATGTTCCTTGAACATTGTTCTCATGCTGGGAACTAGGTCGGTTCTGTTATAATGAAACTGTCAACTTACATTGCCTTCAACTTTGCATATTGCACGGTGGGTCCATGGCCAGTTCTGTTCTTGCCATCAACAGGGTAGGCTCCCAACCCGGCCGAGGTACACACGCTCTCGGCTAGTGTCATGCCGGCGTAAATACGCTGGCGGAACGCAGCGAACAATGCCCAGGGATAGAGCATTCTGTACACGAAATTCCTGTTGTTGTGATCATCTGATAGGATGTACTGGAAATTAAAAAACATTTATGTACACCTGGCTTGAGCCAGCGGCTTTGCTCGCGTGGTAAAAGTAGCATATATGCTATTCTAGACAAAGAACTCTATCTATTCCAAGTTTCATCGTAATTGGTTGAGCCGTTAAAGCGTTATTGAATCACGAACATCCTCACAAACTTTCGCATTTATAATATTAGTAGGATAAGATCTGGAAGGTTAATAGGAAACTTTCTGAGGTCTTAAAGCTCTCTTTTTTTTACGTTTCCTTCTTTAAATACGTAGGGTTCACAATTATTTGTTTACTGATAGAGGGAAAAGGAAGAAGAATAGGTACATGTTGTGCTGACCCCACATATTGAGGTAAGGGCAGGAACATGATGATGATAACAATTATTTGTTTACCTCCAAAGGCCAAACATTAGTGAAAGCCAGATACAGAGATATGTACAATGGCACCATCCTCAAGGTATTGATTGTGAAACCAAGGCAGTCCACATATTTGCTGTACGGCAAGAAGAAATAATCATTAAATGTTCTGTATCTGTAGTAAGGACCTGAAATATAATGAGAACCATTAGAAAGCTGCAAATTAGAAGTCGAGAAGATAATTACTAAATAATCTGGCTATTTGGGCAAAAACAATGAATGTTTTTTTGGACAACTGCAGTCTTAACCTTATTACCTACTATGTATATATATAAAACCAGCTTGCGGCCGCTGCTTTGCTCGTGTAGTAACTAGATAAAAAGTAGCCTATATGTTATACTAGGTAAAGAACTCGTATCTATTCAAAGTTTGATTGAAATCGGTTGTGCCATATTATGGCGTGAGTGAACCACACAAACTTTCACATTTATAATATTTGTTACTATGATTAAATTAAAAAAAACCTGAAACTATACATTTTGATCATGTGTCAATGTGCCAAGAGCAGTGGCTACATTCCTTACAATTTATACCAGTTTAGTAGTACTTGCTTGTCGTGTCACTGGTTCTTTCTTGATCATCCTACATTAGGACAGTGACCTGAAAAAGGCCCATGACCCTTGGTGAAAGAATCAGTGTGGCGAAAGGATAGAAAAGAGCCTCGTAGTGGCTCCTTCCTTGCATAATAATCAGTAGTAGTAGTAGAAGTACTGGTAGTACTTATTTTATTAAAAGGATGGTTCATTGAATTGTAATACATAACGTAATATCCTTGAACCGAAGCCACTATTGTACAAAGCTGTCAATAAGTATTTTAGTATAACTTTTGTTTGAAATGGGACAGCTGACATGCTTTACTAATTAACTTACCAGTCAACAAGCCAATATAACAATAAGTGTAGTGGAACAAGTCCATGAAACTAGGGTTTATAATTTCAGTAAAATCAGGGTCTTTTTCCTTTTTAAACTCAATTGGTTCCTCTTTCTTAGCATTTGATATGGCTAGCCACGAGCCATTGATTTCAAAAGCAATGCCGACTACTCTGAGAACTAATATCATCTCAATAAGATTTGTTTGGCCTGATGGCAGTGCTAGACCAAACTTATCAGCCATTCGGAAGAAGAATAGGTATCCAAACATAAAGAGGAATGTCGCGACATGGCAGTATCTGGAACAATAAGGTTACCTTCATAAATCTAGTTGTGATGTGATCAAAGAAGTACCTAAGTATAGTGATTAACCTAGGTATTGATAATATGATATATTAATGAAGTTAGGGTTCGAGGACATAGGTTATCATTGTTGTAACAGTTTTGCTGATAGATCTAATAAAATCAACACAATATTCATCAATATCATTGTTTTATAAAAATAAAAACGGTCATGTGCGAGAACTCGCGCCCTGAGGATCCCGAACATTTACACGGGGTCAGAAAAATAATTCAAGTGTAAGAAATGACAAACCTATATTTTGCGGTCGCTCCCATAGTTCATAGCATGATATTGACCGCAAATATAACTTTGTCTCGTAATAATACAATGTTAGGGACAAAACATCAAAAATCCTCAATTTAAGACTTCCTATATTTATGTCACAAAAGCTCTTACCATTTCAAATTTCAGAATTGTTAGGTAACTGGAAGTACCAGGTTTGTCATAGACATTCATTGCCATATTTTTTTAATGCATTGAGCTAGAACTTTGATTTATAAATGGCACTTTAGTTAGGCCCACTAGTTGGAATAAATTTCAAGTTGATACCTTTAGCCATTTCTGAAAAAAGGGTCTTGATAGACAGACAGACGGACGGACAACAAATTGATCCTTTAAGGGTTCCGTTTTTTCAAATGAGGTATGGAACCTTAAAAAATGTTAAATTCTGTAAGTACCTAATGTGTAATTTATACTCTTACCTAACTGAAGCAACTTTTATAACGATTATACCAAGAAATGCAGATAGAATGGGATGAAATGCACTGTATCCTGATACAATAACAATAAGTAAAAGGCCGAGAAAAGAGCCGACCCATTTCTTCAATTTTACATCACTTAATCTTCTAAAGTATGGTCCAACTGCTACACTAAATAGAAGCAGCGATAAATAAATAATATCATTTTTATTTTTAGCTAAAAACGAAAGCATTTTAGAAAATTAAATTTTTGCCTCACAAACAAAACAAACACACAGCACCACAGACAGACAGATAATGACAAAATTACTCTATGAGACAGATATACAAAAAAAGTACTCTGTGAGACAGACTTATAGGGATTACCACAGATTAGTACTATAAAGTACTATGTAGTATTCTAGGGAATAAAACTAGAAGTGGGTGGGTAAACTGGGTAATTCAAGTCAGATTCACGCATCCAGCCAGATCGAATCACAGGGTATTGAGCCGCAGGTAAATGGATCACGCCACTCCCAAGCAGTTCAACGACTCAAAACAGTTCAATATAATTATCTGCGAGTCATGCGACCCGCGACACCCAGCAAAATTGTTTTGTATTTTATTTTGAAAGCGGTAACGTCTTATCAGTAAAGCTTGTCCTGGTTGTTGATTCGAAACGATTTCATACGACAACAATTTGTGTTTTATTTTCAAAACCATAAAATGTATAGAAAAGATGAACCGTTTGATGATACGATTGCTAGTACCCAATAACATTGTTTGGCTTCACTTTACCTGATTCATCTGAATTCATTCATAGATCTACTTGAGCAGCAAAGAAAGTTTAAGCTGTTTACCTGCGAATCAGGTCTTCAAGAGCTTGAGCTGCGAGCTGATTTGCAGCCCAGATTTTTTGAGTGTGTTACTCACCTCTACCTGACGGTGACTTGACCATAACTGACGATTGACGAAAGAAAATGAAGAAAGATAAACATAGTAACAAGAGAAAAAATACACACGTAAGACTTGGCTGCAAGGCCTAGATGCCATAGCCAGCCCGAAAGGAAATAAACCTCAAAAAAAAGAAACTGTGTTTTTGTATTTTGTAACACAGTACTTTTTGTACGTAAAATCAAAACACCACGTCATAGAGAAACTTTTTATCTCCCAATTTCCCGAAGAAAATTGTACACTATTCTATGTATGTTGTTCTGTCCATGGTGCAAGGAAGGGAATAGAAAACTAATATAAATTAAAGGTACTCATAATAGTCAGTGAAATTAAAGCTACATGTGATGTATGTGTAACTGTATGCCGAAAAAAATAATATCGTATACGAAGGATATTGCTGAGTAAAGGGAAGCGAAGTATTTGTATTTGGTGGAAAGTGCTCTTTAAAACAACCCAACAAAATGAGTAAAACAAAGTTGGATGAAGACTCTATGAAGAAAATAGCTAGCGAAATAAATCTAAGAATTGGCAGTGATATCCATGATATAGCAGGCGCAGAGGATCTATCAGCAGAATTGATTCGGAAGAAAACTCAAATACAAAGCTGTGTGAGTACCACATTTTAACTTCAGTATCCTATCCTACTTCCTACTATCCAAGTATCCTATCCTACTACTAACCTACTATCCTACTAATACTACATAAAAATGCGAAAGTTTGTGAGGATGTTTGTTTTTCAATCACACCGTTACAGCTCAACCGATTACGTTGAAACTTGGAATGATAAAGTTCTAGAATTTAAGCTACTTTTTATGTAGGTACCATGCGAGCGAAGCCGTGGGCGGAAGCTAGTTGTTATGAGTAACTGGTGCCTTTCATTTTAAACAATCCCAGAAAATTCATTACTTAAAATGAAAGCTGCTTTGAGGTCCAATCAGTTCAAACTTAGATACTTAGAACTTCAAATTGGTTGTGTTAGGTAGCAATGAGTTATAACTAATTACTAAACATTATATGTTTAGTAATTAGTTATTAGTTAAAAATTATAAAGAACTGCAAATTTGAGAAAGTAAAAGAGAGAGATGAAAAATGTTTATATAAATTGAATTACCCCCTCAACCCCGTTTTCAGTATTTTTTACATGTTTTAAATCACCATCTATAGGCTGATGATGACTAAGAGTCTAATTAGAACTAAATATTTTTTATTTCAGCTGGCTACAGCTCAAAGTGAAGTTCCAAAGCTGATATCAACTGCCATCAAAAAGGCAGAAGTGAATTCAAATCAAATAGACAATCTCAAAGAAAGGAGTGAAACTCTGAAGGGTAAAGTAGAGGGATTCCTAGAGAAAACAAAACCACTGAGTGAAGGACTGGAAAAAAGGTTCTATGCCATCTATAAACTTGACCAAGTTCTTCAATATCTGAAATCTTTTGAAAAGATTGATGAGTTAAGGTAAATCCACTTTTAATACCTACATGCTTGCTGTGTTTTTGATTATTTCTTGGTCATCCTGTATTAGGTCAGTGATCAGGTGTAAGTATGGTGGCCCTGAAAAGGGTCTATGACCATCGGTGCAAGAATCAGTGTAGTGAAAGTATCCTTTTTCATGTCTCATATTTTTGAGATTCTAGGACATGCTGATGTCCTCTGGATGTTTTCCTATAATGTTTGAGAGCACTTGTATAGCGCATATAAATTTACCGGTGGAAAATCCATTTATGCATGACTGGGATTCGAATACACTTGCCTTTGTATCGGAAGGCGGGGCTACTACATAAAGGAGATTATCCATAATCCTATAGGCATTCAGTTAAACTTGCGTCTAGTGTAAATTATCGTTAAAAAGAACCTAGCAGAAGTACCTACCTACCTACTTTGACTTTTATTAAAAAAATATTTTTAATGGGAGATAATATTATGTCATAAATACTCTTTGATGGGAGATTTAAAATCTTCACGACCGCGCAATTATTTCGTTGGGTGGTATCAATGTAATTTTTATTTCTAATCTTCTGTTCCCACAGATCTACAAATTATGTTTATAATTCTTTCTTGTTTATTTCAGCCGACAAATTAAACAGAGCAATGATGATGAGCAGCTTGTTCTTTTATATGGGGAACTAAGGCTCATGTGTAAAGAATACCAGGGCGGCCACCGTGGGGCTTACTTGAAAGAGAACACACATTATTGGCATAATGTGCTGAAGGATAAAATGACAAAGTATGTATTTACAACAGTAACTCTAACCTATCTCAGGCACCAGTCTTTCAAAAAACGGTTAATATTTACCTTAACCTTTTGTGAAGAGAGAATAAATCTTATTATTATTATTAACAGTGCACAATACACCAGCGCAAGACAGATTATTATCAAATCAATCAAAATGTGTTTAGTTCAATAAAATCACTAGGATCACTTTGAAACATCTTAGAAACTAGGTGAAGCTATGCCTGTTCCTCACGACCAAGCCTTGAAACTAGCTTACGCCCGCGGCTTCGCTTGCGTGGTACCCAGATAGAATGTACCTATGTCAGTCTCCAGCTCGTTTACTAGATCTATGCAAAAAGTCAAGTTGAGCCATTGCTCTGATGATGCATGAATCCGTGAAAGAATGAAAAACCAACCAACAAACAAGCACACATTCACATTTGTAATATAGTTAGGATATCAATGATGACCAATGATTAATTGAAAAAAAAAATGCAAGTGCAGAAATTAAGGAACTGATTAAAAGTACAATGATAGGTATAAGATCAACCAATAGCAGTAAAAACCAAGTACAGTTAAAATGATTAATTTTACACATCTCTCCACTTTGATGGACGATGACCCTTATTCTGTACTATATGCACTATATAATAGTGCACACTATGGATTTTCCTTTCACAGACATTACGAGGATGTACTCAAACAGCTGAAGTGGCCATTAACCTTGCCAGCTGAACCAATACCCAAAGAAGTTATAGTCAAATTTTGTAATCTCACCCGGTATCTGTTCCTAATTCAAGAACCTGAGGATCTTATTAATACTACATCTGCTTCAGAAGACTTCGCTCCAGGTGAGATTGGGTAATATTTTTTTGCACTGACGTCTTATGGGACAAAAACCAATGACTATAAATTATAGTGATATTAATCTATTTATTGATAACTAGTTGTAACCGCGCGAATTTCACTCGCGTGGACTCATAGGTCACAATTCTTAGTACGTTACGTAGTAAGAATTGTGAAGGTCAATTCAAACCTCAAACAATTTTTTTTACTTCTATAAACATGTCTCATTATTTGTTTAAAAGTATTTTTCCAAAGTTATACCCCACCGAGTGGGGTATCTAATGATAGGTAACAGTCTAACTAAAAGAACCTCTTATGTACATTAACACCTCTGTACCTATCTACATGTAATTCAAGCAATAAATGTTTACTTTACTACTTTACTTTTAGTTCATCCTTTTTTTAAACTTTTTTTAAGAAAAAAAAATTACATATTTACTGCAATAATCGAATGTTCAGGCGGTTTCTTCCTAAAGTATCCATCCACATCATGTGATTTATTTTGTAGAACGTTTATCATGCTTTACGAAAATAAAAATACATATAGGCTACGTATTTCACGTTTCACTAACAATAATGTTATATTGGATTCTGTTAAGTTTTTTTAATAAAGTTATAACGATAACGTTTTTTACTTCAAATTATCTAAGGACCACACTGGTTGTTTTACTACGGAACCCTACATAAATAAATAAAATAAATAAATATTCCGCACATATCACACACGGTCAGCTGATCCCAAACTAGGCATAACCTGTACTATGGGTACCAGAGACTGATATACATAATAGATAAATATTTAACACCCAGACACAGAACAAACATCTGTGTTACTTACAAATGTTTCTCCGGTGCGGGAATCGAAACCGCGACCTCTACATAGCTACCTAAGCAAGTATTACTTGCACAATGGCCATTTTATTTCTTATTATATATATATTATATAACCAGGTTGGAGCTTATTCAATCTCAAGCGTTTTTGTCATTTAAATAATCGGAGATTTCGGTGCTATAAATTATCTCCTTACTAAAAGTCACGGGGAAAAAGTCTCTAACTGAACTATATAAACTGATTACAGACCAAGAACCATGCCTACCAGTGAAGATCCTCCTAAGGCCGTTGAAGAAACGATTCGCGTTCCACTTCACCGGTCCTCGTCAGACGGCGCGCATCGACCGGCCCGAATGGTTCCTAACTCAAACACTCACATGGATCAAAGTGCATCAAGAGTTTATGAGGAAGCACGTCCAGTCTGTAGCTTATAAACTTGAGCTGAGGAATGTTCGCGCTGTGGTAAGTTTTGTTTAAAGATATACCTACATGACTAAGGCTATGCAACCTGAAAAAAATTCAAAGTTCTCTAAATACACAAAATATATATTCCTCAACCGAACACAACTGAATTGAATAGAAAAGAAAACGTTTATTTGACAAAAAAACAAAGGAAGAAACAAATTCAAGAACACAAATGACATAGCAAAGAACAAATCTAATAGCTACCCACCTATAGGTAGGCAGGTTTCCACCTAACCAGCAAGATACAACCAGTCTCGCTCTGTGTCGAGTGCAGCCAAACAGGCCTTGACTCAGCTTATTGCTGCTTACATGTCAAGGTGCCATCGCAAATATCGACCATTGAAGCATAACAAAATAATAAAAAATAAATAAGTATTTATTTGCAAAAGAAAGGTTTAAGAAAAAGGTTTAACAAGTTAGTGACCTAGAAAAACTTATAAAATAAGCTTATAAAGAAACAAAACAAAACACGTGCTTGAGAGTTCCTTGTCTAACAAAAGCCTAGTGTAAAGTCGATACTTGACTTCTCGCTCTAACTAAGCATTATGCTTGTATTTATGCTTGTAAAATCTATATTATTTAACCCTTAGAGTCCTAAGCCTAGACTCGTCATCATCTCATCCGCTAGATTACTCTGCACTAACAAGAGTATTATACAGTGGTGGTCATCTAATTAGAAACACCTACCTGGGTTTATATTTTTATTGCAAATTCCCTTTCGAACTAATTTTTAACGTATCATTGAGTGTTCCTACGTATTAAAATCGATGTATCGGATATTATATTGCATTGTTATACCATTTTAATAACAGAAAACAACGGTTGTTTTTCTAAAACTGAGAGTTATATTAATAACAAAATAAAAAAACGAGATACAAACCGGACAACTAATTAGAAACACCAAAAAAATCATTACTTAAATCATTTTTAATTTGAACAAAACCCCAATAGTTTTGAAAAATACTAAAAATACTACATCCTTAGACAATTAGTATTTGGTAGGGTAGCCTTTATTATCAATAACAGCTTTGCAGCGACGCGGCATTGATTCAATCAATTTATAACAAGTTTCTACAGGAATACTTCTCCAAGCGTCTTCAAATGCACTGTTAAGTCCATGAATATTAGTAACGTGTTTCTGCGACAGGTTGGTCTTTATAGTGTGCCACAAATTTTCTATGGAATTTAAATCCGGACTATTGGCAGGCCACTCTAATACTGTCACGGATTGTTCTGTAAAAAACGCTTTAACGCTGCGTGCTGTGTGCTTTGGGTCGTTGTCATGCTGAAATATCCAAGTTACTGGCAAATTTTCCTCGGAATATGGAATCATTGTCTCTTCCAAGATCTTTTTGTATTGATATTGATCCATTTGCCCTTCAATCTTTCTCACGGGACCAATCCCGTACCCTGAGAAACATCCCCGCACCATTACATTTCCACCACCGTGCTTAACTGTCTTTTTAGTGTACTTGTTATTCAAAGCCTCGTTTATTGGTCGTCGTACATATCGTTTTCCATCGGAATTAATCAAATTAATTTTAGTTTCATCTGAAAACAAAACTTTTTTCCATTGATGAATAGTCCAACTGCCATATTTGCGAGCGAATGCTAGACGATTTTCTCTATGTTGCCTGGTTAGTAGTGGTACTTTTCTAGCGATCCTTCCTTACAATTTTCCTTCAACCAACCGTCTACGAACTAGTTTAGTGGACACGTGTCGAGGATCGTCTTCTGAAAATACCTCTTTTCTTATAACATTGGATCCTTTAAAGGGGTCCGCCTTAGCTAATCGAAGCATAAGCCTGTCTTCTTGAACTGTAGTCTTCCTGGGCCGAAGTTTTCTTGGCACGTTATCTGATGTTCCGTGTAGTTTGAAATGTGCGAGGGCGTTAAATATCATCTTTACGGAACATTTCAAATAATCGGCGATCTTTCTGTAACTCCATTTTTGTTTTAAATGAAAATTCACTATAATTTTTCTCGTTGCTGCATCACAGCTCTTATTTTTACCCATTTTTAATAAAACAACAATAAATAGTAACTTTTCGTAATGAGTTAGAAATGGCGGCAATATTTACAATGTGATTGACAATTGTGAGAACTGTATTTCAGTTTAAAAAATCAAATTTCCAACCAAGTCATACAATGTTTCTAATTAGTTGTCCATTCTGCCAGTCCTAACGATATTGATACTTTTTGTTTCACTGATATTTATTTTTATTGTCGTCTTGGTTGTCAAATATTATTGCTTGTAATTAAACTAGAGATATTAAAGTACATTGTAAAGTAGTGAAAAAAAATTTACCTCCTATTAAATGCTATAATAATGTTAGTTACTTTATAAAAATGTCAGGTGACTAGGTGTTTCTAATTAGATGACCACCACTGTATGTAAAGGACATCCCAGTGGTAAATAACACATAAATCTTGGAATATTTGACTCTGCCTATAGGACATGCCAACGCGCTATTATAACGGCCATAAAATTTGCACGTAGAATATAAACTAATCACTTAGTAAAGATTCAGTCCCTCTCAAAAACTTACAGCTGTTTTTAAAAGCCGGTAACTTCATTTTCAGGACGAATTCAACGCTGGCTTAATAGCGTTAGCGGCCGAACGCCTCCACACAGTACTAGCAACCTACCACACACAAGGCTCAAAAGGCGAGATCGTCGACGTAGACGCTGCATTTGCGCACGCGGTGGATGAGACTCTAGGCTTCAATAGAGAACTGACGGCGGTGACTGGGAAGGAGGTGAATAGTGTGCTGTCGGTGCTCACTCGAGCCGAGACAATGCTGAGATGGCTGTCTGTTGAGAAGAAATGTAAGTCTTCTTCTTCTTCTTCCTGCCCTTGTCCCACATTATGTGGGGTCGGCACAACATGTTTTCCTCTTTAATTTAGTCCATTTATCTTTTCTTCGGTCTTCCTCTAGTCACAGATAACATAATACTCTCTAGTATTATATCCACCCACATTCATACCTAAGAGATGTATGAGAAGAAATGTAAGTGCTGTAATCAATACCAGGGCCAGGCATGAAATCTCTTTCCTAGTTAGTAGATTATTTACTAGCACTGCTAGTCTCAAATGTTGTTTTGTTTATTACCAGTGGTTCACCCCGAACTGAGATCTCGCGATGTCTAGTAAAAGTTGGTGCTTTGATGAATGTTGAGGCACAATTAACATAAACTTTGAAAATGGTATCTGTAGCGTGTTCTATACTATCCAATCTTACCTGAACTACGAAGTAATTGAAACTTTACCAAATGGGAGCTCAAGTTATATTGGTTATAGTTATATTATTTCCTAATGACCTAAAATAAAAAAAGTTTTTTTTTTTTTTTAATAAATTTAAATTAAATAAAAATTCAATATTTTAAAAATGGAATGTATAACATGTATTTGTATTACTTTTTTCTCACGCCCTGGGCTTCGAGCCTAAAGTTGGTGTTGAATAAAAAAGATACAAAACCTATCCCTCATTCACAGTGTGACTATACTTTCTAGATGCCCTCACAAAAATGGATGAAACGCTACAAAGTGAGTATTGGAGCGAGCCGGTCGCTGGCGGCGCGAACTCAGCGGTCGGTGCATTACTGTGGGTGCCCAGGAGCGCTGATTGGTTCATCACATTACTGAAGACAATAGAAGAGAGATATGCAATGCTGCCGCAACCTGGACATAGGTAAGAAGGGCCACATAATATAAAGAATTAATGCGAATGGGCTTCTGCGTTGGGTGCAAAACCAATGTCACACCTTCTATTTATGTGCCCATTAATTAATACGTGATTAAAATGGCGTGGAAAACATCGTAAGGAAACAAGTAATCGGCGATTGGCTTGCAACCTGTCACGTATGGGATACTGATGTACGGAACTTCTTACCCTTAGACATCTTCAAATAATAATAAAATAAAATCAATGTATTATGTTATATATTTGAAAAGTAAAGAAATAAAATTAAAAAACGAAACAAAACTAAAATTAATAAAAATAAAACTGGGAACTGTCCTATACCCCCAGGGGCATGCCTGCCACAACAATGAAGTACGTATGGACTCATACTTCATTGTTGTGACAGTTAATTTTGGCAGGTATCATGGCCAGGACAGGACGGTATTGGTGCTGGCCCACAGCCTGCGCACTACAGACGAGCATAGTTTACGCATGGTGCTATAAAAAAATATAAAAATAAATTCAAAGATCTGTGAGGATGTCTAACATTATTGGGGACAAAAGTCGTGGGCCTATATTTTTTTAGTTTCCTTTTACAGCAATACCTTATTTTCCAGACTACAATTCTTAGACCTACAGCTGGAGATGATAGAGGAATGGCGGATCAGACTCACGCAGCTATTGAGCGCTGCTACGGAATCTTTGACGGTGGACTCGTTTATGAACATGGGGTCAAGTTCAACCCCCCACCCCCTTATTGCAGTAGTCAACGCGGCACACCATACTCATACTGTGCTCTTGCAGTGGGCGCACTCACTTGTAAGTGATCCTCTGTCATAGTCATAATCACACAAAACAGCTAAGTATGTCTAAATGTGTGTGTGTGTCTAAATGGGGACTGTGGCAGAGGGACTATCATCTCCACTCTGGAGGCACTTTGTGTTGAGGGTAATCAATGAAGTAAAATACTTCCTGCATTGATTATCCTCTGCTCAGATGCTTTCTGTCACAGTTCTATATTATGTGTTTTCTTTTCTTTTATGTTTTTCTTTTTATTTTATTTCAATTTTGTTTTGAAGTGTGTTTTTTTTTAATGTGTGTATGATTGTATTATCGTAAATCTATGGACTGAGATTGTCTGAAATAAAACCTTTTTATTTTATTTTAAATCAATAAGGTTTTCACGACTAAACGGCTGAACCGACCTCAATGAAACTTGGCATAGAGATAGCCCTGAGGAAGGACATAGGCTTCTTTTTATGCGGGTACCGCGCGTGAAAAACCGAGGGCAGAGACTAGTAAATTATTAATGTGAAAGTAACTATTTTTCTCTCTCTGTCGGTCTATTACCTATCTAATACTAAACAACCGAACCGATTTTAATAAAATTTCGTTTGGGGGTAGCTTAAACCCAGAGGAAGGACAAAGGCTACTTTTTATCTAAGCGAGCGAAGCCGCGGACGGATGCTAGTTAATAGTATTCATTCCGAATATCCTTATTCCACAGCATTATCTACAACTGCACTACTACAAACGTCAGTTCCAACATTACACGCATCTGCAGCATCGAGACGAAGAGGAATCCTCTTGTACGTCCACCTCCTCTGCCACTGAAGAGACTGACAGTGATATGAAATATACACCTGGTAAGTCATCGTACATCACATCATAGTATAAAGCAAAGTCGCCCGCTGAAAAGCGTTTATCTGTTTGTTGGAGTTTATATGGAAAATTAATTAATAAATATCAATAAATAAATATTCCGGACATATCACACACGGTTAACTGATCCCAAACTAGGCATAGCCTGTACTATGGGTACCAGAGACTGATATACATCATCATCAACAACCTATAAACCACTTTGGGGCCTCCCCCAAAGAGTTCCACGACGAACGGTCTTGAGCCCTTTCCATCCACCGACTTCCCGCAACTTTGGGTACCAGAGACTGATATACATAATAGATTAATATTTAACACCCAGAACAAACATCTGTATTAATCACACAAATGTTTGTCCAGTGCGGGAATCGAACCCGCGACCTCTAGCGCAGAAGGCAGAGTTACTACCAACTGAGCTATGAGGCCAGTCATCACTAATTGACAGAATTCCATGATGATGATGATAGGCCACATCGTGTCACTCGAATGAAATCGTAGGCTTATCTACGTAAAAACATGAAGTGTGTTTTTTGTTGATTCTAAACCATCTGGATCTAGAACATTTGTGGTTATTAACTAGGTTAGGTATAGCAATGTTTCTTCGACTCGTGGCGAATCTTGCCTAGTCATTTTTCATTTTTCAAGCTTACGGCCCACCTGCTGGTAATTGGTTACCGTAGCCTATGAACGCTTGCAATACCAGAGGCATCACGCATGCATTGCCGACCACGACCCCCCCTTCCACTCTCCTCCTAAAGAGGTTATTAGGTGAGCTAAGTCAAGTAAAGTTCAGCTTGGTCACCAAATGGATTGGTGACCGCTAATGGCGTCGAACTGAGTTTAGCAATCTTTCCAGAAATATATTCTTGCTTTTGTTTCAGTATACGAAATAGCAGAGGGCATGTCGTTGGATGAAATAAACCTGGAGTCGAAGAAGCGAGCCGAGACGGAGGTAGCTCGCAGATCCAGCACCTTCCACGATATTGTAAGGGCATATATAATATATATTTTTAATCTACCTGCTCGTCAATGGCATATTATGTGTCATTCAAACCTTTCCTAAAGTAAGTTATTACAGCTCTACGGTCTAGCCGGGTCATAATGTTGTACTGAATTTCTTATTTCCCCATGGGACATAATGTGATTTGAATTTGGAATGCAACCCATGTAGTCGTGCTTGATCGAGGTTGGTTTCAAAAATGTTTGGGTGCAATGAGATTTTATTCTAATTAAGCTGTTATTATCATTGTCTTTGCACTGCCTACAAATTAAAAAAAAGAAAAACATGAAAACTTTTTATGAAATTCATTTTTACCCGCGCACGAAGAAGGATTTATTTGAATGTCGAACTGACCACTACAGAATAGACTACAAGAAAAGAAAAAAAAGGCGCCAAGCGCTCAAACTGCTGTGCTGTTATCTACACCGAAATTCAGTTTCGATTCGAATAAACTTCTAAAAAATGTCAAGTGACGACGACAGTGATTTTGATTCGACTCCAGAATGCATACAATCTGAAGCCTCTGGTATAGTTGGAAACTTACTTCCAGAAAAATCATTTCTTTCTACTTAACAATCATTGTTTTCAATTGCCTCGCAGAAAGTATAAAAAGTAGAGTATGCATCGCGGGCTTAAATGTGTATTTGTCTTGGGCGATCTTGAACCCCTCATACTCAGGATTCTTGCCTTAACATAGAATCCCTCGTTCTCGGGGTTCAATATAGCGCCCGAGACATAATACACTACTTTAAGCCCTTGTTGCATAATCTACTATTTTTGCTATTATAAAAGTTTCTTCATAACATGTTAACGTTCCCAAAAAGGACTTGTCAAGAGACTTTTTAATCAACAAAAAAACCCAGTTCAACTGTGTAAGAGTTAATGGCAATGAAGTTTGTAACTTTGAGGATAATTTTAACAACCTTAGCAACATTCAAAACGCTCCAAACTTGACAAGAGCGAACATTAAGATCTTACCTTTTCATGTTTGATAAACTACAGATGTCGCTAAAATTGATAAAATCAACCTCATAATTGCGATCTTCATTACCATTTCGCTTACGCAATAGCACTTCTGCTTCTTTTTATGCTGATCATTTTTTATGATGAGTAACCTGATGGCTTAAGTTAGCTTATTATAAGTAGGATAAAGCTAAATTATTGTTTCAGACGAGGCCCATAGCAAACCTAGCGGTCGCGGAGCATTTAGACGGCGACCACGACGCAGAAGAAGCCGGTGTGTTCCTCGACGCACCTGCTTTACTCGCGCATTTACGGGACTCGGGTCTGACGTCACTGGCCGACCACATAGTACTGGAGTTCAAAGCTGGACTTAGGGATTATAAGAGGCAGAAGTTAGTATACCTAATACAACGATAAATGTAATAATAGTACTGTTGTTTTCAAAAGACCTAAAAAAATTAGGTTTTTCTATTTGGCTCTATTTTTATGTATAACTGTTACTCGCGACTTCGTCCAAATTATTAAGAAAACTAGTACCTAGTACCTACATCATAATTTGAACCCCCTGCTTTGCCGTATTAGGTATGATTTTACACAAATTTTGGAACACGTATTTCTCTATTCCTTACCAAAAGCCTAAATGGGAATTTTCAGATCCCTAACTTGAGGAATTATGGATTGCCCATACAAACGGATGAAATTTTGTACAGAGATAGATTATTGTCTGGAATAGCATATAGGCTTCTTTTTATGTAGGTAGGTACCACGCGAGCGAAGCCGCGGGCGGAAGCTAGTAGAGTTCTATACTTAGAATAGTGTATAGCCTACTTTTTATCTAGGTACGCGAGCGAAGCCTGTTATGAATGAGACCGCTTACCAACAGGTGGGCCGTAAGCTTGTCTGCCACCTCATCATCATCATCATCATCATCATCATCATCATCATCATCATCATCATCATCATCAGCCTGTAGAAGTCCACTGCTGGACATAGGCCTCCCCCAAAGAGTTCCATGACGAACGGTCTTGAGCCTTCTTCATCCACCGACTTCCCGCAACCTTCACAATGTCGTCGGTCCATCGGGTGGGGGGCCTTCCAACACTGCGTCGCCCGGTTCGTGGTCGCCATTCGAGAACCTTTACTCCCCAACGGTTGTCGGTTCTGCGAGCTATATGGCCTGCCCACTGCCACTTCAACTTGCTAATTCTGAGAGCTATGTCGGTGACCTTCGTTCTTCTACGGATTTCCTCATTTCGGATCTTATCACGTAGTGAAACTCCAAGCATAGCTCTCTCCATAGCCCGTTGCGCGACTTTGAGCTTGTATATGAGGCCTATAGTTAACGACCAAGTCTCAGTGCCATAAGTCATCACTGGCAACACGCACTGATTGTAGACTTTCGTCTTGAGGCTCTGCGGTCCGATACATCGATTTTAATACGTAGGAACACTCAATGATACGTTAAAAATTAGTTCGAAAGGGAATTTGCAATAATAATATAAACCCAGGTAGGTGTTTCTAATTAGATGACCACCACTGTATATCAGTCTCTGGTACAGGCTATGCCTAGTTTGGGATCAGTTAACCGTGTGTGATATGTCCGGAAATTTAATAGTATATAGCCTACTTTTTATCTAGGTACGCCAGCGAAGCCTGTTATGAATGAGACCGCTTACCAACAGATGGGCCGAAAGCTAGTCTGCCACCTCAGTTGTATAAAGAAAAAATGAATTTTGTTTGGTAGATGGCACGCGATGCCGATGGTGGCGGAGAGTGAGCTGTGCGTGTCGCCGTCGCTGTGCGCGGCGCTGTGGGCGCTGAGCGCGCGCCTGGCCGCCGCGGCCGCGCGCCTCGCGCCCAAGCTCGCGCAGCACCTGCGCGCGCGCCTCGCCGCCGCCCTCGACGAACACATATTCCAGGCAAGCACTTGTTACTAACTTTTTTTTTATTTATCGTTGTGTAAGGAACACTACCCTTATAATCAAAGATCAACTATATTTCAATCCAATATAATCCTTATTTCACATTCAAATATCTATTTATACAGTTATATGCTGTATACCCTAAGAGACAAGTTGTCAGTACAACGGTCGGATCACGAATCCTCCCTCCACCCGACTCGCCCCGCTCTTATACAGAAATACTCGTAAACAACAAGATGGCGGCTCGGTCGGGTGATATTCGTTGAGCGACTTACGATATATTCTTTTAATTTTCAAACCCAGTTAAACATTATGTAAAATAGATCAAAAATCATATAATAATTTAAAATGAATTATCACCGCTTATATTTGAAATAATCATCTAAAATAGGAACATTGACAGTTAATGTAACAAATAATAACATGAAATGGTTATCAGAATTAATCACTCAATAAATTAGTACAATATTATCCTAAACCTTACAGTTGCTATGCCTTTTTTTTTTTATCGATGTGAAAATGCGTTACGCATGCCCCCCAGCTCGGGGAGAGCTGGAGGGGTATGTCGGGCTCTCCGCCAGCTACTGATGAGATATCAGCGACCAACGGCATACCGACTAAAAACCCATAGATGTTCCTTCACTCACCTTAGTGCTAATGCATCATCGAACCACTCAACATTCGACGGCTGGCTCGACACTGCATCAGCACTTGGCAATCGTTGCTATGCCTGGCGCAACTCCCAAATTAAAAACTGTTTTATGAAACGGGCGCTAATTTTAATGGCGGCGTACCTACCATCTTTACATACGATCATATGCAGTGGCGGATTTGCAGTCTTGGCCGCTCTAGGCCCCAGGCCATGTGCCGCCCGTTTCTTAGCACCCATCATTAGACTAGGTACATAATGAATTTACTTTATTGCAATCTTTATCTAAATCAAAATCAGTTTAATTAACTATAATAGCTACTAATTTGGAAATATATTCCGAAATGATGAGCTTTTCTACGACAATTTCTACAAATTTTTGGTCACGATTTGCCGCCCCTAATATCTGGCCGCCCTAGGCCCGGGCCTACTGGGCCTTAGGGCAAATCCGCCACTGATCATATGACACTCGTAGTGTCTTATATCCTCATTGGCGACATATTCCAGGCAAGCACTTGTTACAAGCTTTTTATTCTATTTAGGCTACCGTACCTCTTTTAGAAAAAATGAAGGTTCACTATGTTATCCGTCTGTCTGTCTGACCCGTTACGCTCGCTTCGCTCGAATCGATGTTTATGTGACTTGTAAAGTTTTCCAAACGAAATCATTCAAAGTCCCTTGCTTCTCAACCGCGAGGCTATGGCTATCGAGCCTCACAGTGTGATTATAAGATTTCAACCGTATCCCAAAGTAAATAAGTTTGAGTTTCAATTGCGAATTACTCGTTTCGCCGCTATTCGGCCTGTCAGTGCTGACCCATTAGTTTTAAAATAAAACTTAAAATTCTAGTAATGTAATGTTTGTTTTTACTTTTCAGGAGGTAGTGGTGGAAAATTGGTTCAACCAGGGAGGTACACTGCAACTTATACACGATGTGAAGAGAAACCTGGTGCCTGCCTTCGCGCCGCCGAACAAATTAGTCTCGCAACTCAACCAGTTGCCCAGGTAAGTCATACCTTGTCACAGCAGGACGGAGTGTCGGCGAAGCGACTCATTCGATAAGGAAATTAAATCCCATTACAGGATAAAGTCAATTTTGAGTTTGACTTTTAAGCGGGCTTGCGATATCGTACGTCCTCAAATGTCAAATTCAAAATGGACTTTATTCAGTAGAGATAAGGATTATTTTGAAATCAATTTTAGACATATCGCACGGTTCTATGGGGCCTTGATTTTTGATGGTATGCCGAGATTTTTATCGCACGGCGTAAGGCTTAGCACGCACTACGTTAAAACCCACACGTTTAATCGCAGGTCTGAAACCGCCGAAAAATGTTAAGTTTACTATATTAGCGTACGCATTTGCGACTTTTTCCAGTGACTGATTTTAAAAACGTAACATTAAACAGAACATTAAACGTAATAGTAGGTTAATATAATGTACAAAATTAAGCTAAACACAAGCCGCAGTGCGTGTTTGTATGCGTTTTTGCGTTTTCAGCTATTCCTCAACCGCTCGCGTTTAATCGCAGTGCGTGCTAAGCCTAACACGTTTTTGTTCAGGTTACTCCAGTCGTGCAAACTGCTCAGTCTAGAGTACGATGACGCGCGCCGCCTCCGCGCCCACATGATCAAAAACCCCGCGGCTGCCGAAGAAAGCCTTCGAAGCATCGACGTCACGCGCATTCCTCCCAAAACGGCATTAGTTATTCTCAGCCATAGAAACGACCTGTGTGATACCCCTAGTCCGACGTCGGTTTTAGAACTTTTCTGAGGGCTCCAAGGCCATGTTATTAAGACCTACCTTTAGGCTACCCTTAATAAACTTAGGCCCATATGATACTAGCTTCTGCCTGCGGCTTCGCTCGCGTCGACAGTCAACAATCGGTCGACGTTATGTATGGAAACTGTTAAAAAATATTTGTTTGACAAGTAACAGAATACTATGCAAGCAAATTTGCATTTATGAAATGTATTTTTATTTATTATATTGTTACATGTATTTTTGAATATAAAAGCACAAATAGTTTGGAGTGTGGAAACTTCATCTATTTATTTATTATTCGTTGAATATAAGTTGAATTGATTGATGTAGCAATCACTGCTGAAAGTAATGATTTGAGTTTTGAGTCTTTAGTTTTTGGATGAATTTATAAATTGATGAATAATATATTTTTGTTTTATAGAAAGACTTATTATTACTTTTGTTTTTAATATTTAAGGACAAAGTTGTATCGTATACATTACACTCTATTGTTATTTTATTTTTATATCGAAAGAAACAACCTGGTATTTAAAATATTTTATTAAACAAAATATACTCATTGTACAAATACTAAACTACAATCACTAATAGTTAAACTATCGTATATACAAGGTATTACTATCTATCTATATGTAAGTATTATATCCCAAAAGGGGCTTATTTTGCGCCAGATAGACAATAAAGTTCATTCTTACAAAAAATAATTCTTCAACAAAAATTTCAGATCAGTTGTTTTGGCGTCAAATCTGTTCAAACTTAATTATTCAGCTGTTTTAGGTAACAATCATGATGTCGAACTTCTCGTACCTACGTTTAATAATGATTTGAAACATGATAAAAATACCAAAAATAGATTATTTTAAAGAGCTCTTATAAAATAAAATATAGAGTATATAGAGTAAGCCCCTTTCGGGATAGTATACTGGTTACGGAACACGTTGTGTTAGTGAGCTATCAATAGCTACAGTTTTAAATTATAACGCACAGTGTGCATCACGGAACTACGCACGAGCACAACTCAAAGCCGTTCTAGAAACTCAATGTTATGCTCAATTCGGTTTTGAGAATATGACTGTCGGAGTTCCAGCGCGCGTTTTATTTTCAGATCGCAGATGGCACTACTTTGCACCCTTATTGAAATGTATTCAGATCTCAGATGGCACAACTTTGCACCCATATTGAAATGTATAACTGAAACTTAAATACAGTTTGTTCACAGCCTATCTTGTTTGATTTTACGCATTTTACAAAATAATGTGAACAATAAAGGCTTTTACCTACCATATGACCGTTCTATGAACGTATTAGACACGTAAAGGACTCTGCGGCCAGACACTACTGTGCCCACTAAAACGTATCAGCAACGTATCATACGGGGATGATAACCGTATCATACGCTTATACGAACTGCTACTGACCGCTGTCACTGACCGTACGGTGGCCGTTTCATTGGTTGCAGTTCATTTTCCATGCGTTTTCCATGTAAGACGGAAGACAACCGCGGCGGCAACGCGTTTAGAACGGTAAGCCGCCTGCGAATACCGTCGCGTGTCAAGCACGGAGCGTAGTATATGCCTCCAATATTCTCGTCGTCAATTCGCTGTCGGTCCGGTCATAGCACGCTACGGTGTTGGTGACGGAACGTTCTAGTGGGCATTGTTTCATTTTATTGTACCTATACAAAGTATGTTTGCATGTGCTGATACTACGTTCATAGTACCAACCTGTGATCCATTGTATGTTCCTAATGGCGTCTTACGAAGCGTATTTACAAAGTCGTTTCCATTTTCGGTGATAAATAAGATATACGTCATTTGATTGTACAAGTGCCACTGAAATGAAAACAATACTACGCTTTGAACGATAAATTTCTGTTTAAATAATTGAGACACAATTATTATTTACTAGCTTCTGCCCGCGACTTTGCTCGCGTTGTACTAGAATTCTGTTTGTGGTGGCCGGAAAAAGTAGGTACCCTAGTTAACTCTCGAACTGTTAACTATATCCTGAGCTATATATAGCATACACATTACGTTGATCTGTTGTTGTGTGAAAGAAAGGCAAACGAACAAACAAACACACTTTTGTATTTATAATATTAGTTAATACAATATAACGAGGCTAAAATTACGGTTCACCTAGATATTTACTGTCATCAGTGGCACAGGCCGTGGTGGCCCCGGCTGAAGAATAGGCCCCTCCATATCTACCTATCCGCGGATGTCGTAAGATGCGACTAAGGGAAAAAAGCTAGGGAATGGGCAGCGGCGTTCCTCATTTTAACAACGACAGCTCTAACTGCGCTCGTCAACCCGCATGCCCAACGTGGTGAGTATGGGCAAATCCCCCCACATGATAAGGAATTCGCTCTGTCTGTGGGGGAGGCCATGTTCAGCAGTGGACGTCGTACGGCTGAAATCATGCTGATGATGATGAGTGGCACAGAAACGCTTCTCTAAGTAATCGCAAAAAAAACTTTTTTCTTACCGATCATTGTAAGCTGCGCAAAGTTAGAGCGTGAACAAAAATTTAACAGTGGCGCATTTAAGACCCAACAATGTTATGGCATCCTATCACACATTATAAAAAGAAGACGGCTTTTATAATTTGTCAGATCACAATAAACAACAGCCTAAGTTGTTCACACACTTCAATAAAAACAAAATAACATGTACTAGCTGCAAATGCACTGCCAACACATGCATGACTCAAATGCCTTCATCACCGCCTAAGTATTCTAAGCTAGACTTTAGTTTTTGTAGGGCATCACACTAAGGTGCGTGATTTTACCTTCAATTAATTTGAAAAAGTTTCTAACAAAAAAAAAAAAATTTTTCCGCTATAATTCTTTCTTTTTGTTGATAGATTAAACCAATTTCCGGGATATTACGTATACCTTCGAATTGCCAATCGCATGGTATTACTTATAAGAGTTGGTACTAGTAGGTACATCAGATCAGAATGTGTGATGAGGCGCATTCTCTAGTTAGACGTTAGCAATGTATCTACCTATTTACACACTAAACTTAAAGCAAAGTAAGGCCGGCGAAAACTTATCTAAGCTAATATAACTTACTATCACATAACACTGGCTCTAGATTCAGAGAATCGCCATTAATAAGGAATACTATTTGTACTGTACAGTTAATACGAAAAATCATAATTCGTTATTGCTAAGCATAATTATTTACAACTTTCTAAGCGTTGACAGGTTGTGTAATGGATGATTTGTAATGGCGCTATATTTGTAACAATACTTTAAACAACTCATTGAGATATACATAAATGTAAATCGGCATTCATAATCTGTATTCCGAAACAAAAATCTATGGAAGTTTTTTGAATCAGTTTCAATGCTCCTGTAGTTTTAATTGGGAGTTGTGCGTATATTAATCTTACACTAATCTGATACAAAAAGCCATTTAGGAACAACAATAGAAAATCAAAATGACGTACCTACACAGCAGCAATAATAAATTCAGACTATTAAGGTTCTTAAGACAAATGGCAACCATTGTACAAAACACAACCTTTACAATAAAACTTGTCACGCGTCAACAGAAGCTACCTAATCCTCAAAAACATCTACAAAAAATATTTACAAATTCTCAGACAGGAAAATGCGAATAGCCTCCATTAGACGGATAATTCCAAAAAGATCATAATCAGATCTTGACCTCGGCGTTGACTGAGCGATTCGCTTCCCCTTCTTGGTCCTTGGCGTGCTTGCTGGGGTCTGTTGAAGTGTGGTTCCACCATTGCTCGTCTCCTGACGCCCAGGCGACAAACACCAAGTTTGTGACTATGAAAACGGCCAACGTTATCCAGAATACCAAACGCCACTGTACTAACGTGCTCTGAAAACAAACCAATTGTATTATGCTGGTGTTAGTAATACGAAATTCCTAGGTATTTTGTTACATTAAATTCAGATCGAGGTCGGAGTGACTTGCGACTTTTCGAAAGTCTCAGTGCAATTATTTCGATAATTTGTTTAAAAAACCGAGACGTGATTTATTTAAGCGTAATTTAGGTCCGTGTCATTGTCGTTGCCGTTTCAAACAACCAAAAATGTGTTAGAGGCATCAGCTTTTTGCAAATTGACGATCCTTTTAGAGTAATGTGACGTGATCAGATATTCTACTTAGTTCTTTAGTCTCCTGGAGAGCTGAAAGGATGTCTGTCTAGTGTCTACCATGTTTGGGGACAACAACTATTAGGTAGTCGTACATATTATTTCTTCCGAATTTTTCCAATACAGAGTAAAAAATGTCCTTCACGCGAAGATTGAGCGTGCTTGCATACCTAGGTATGCTTCTATGCTGATAAATTCATTAGTTACGCCAGGAAGGCCGGTATGAATATGCATGCTATTTTCTATTTCGCTGCGTCCATGTCATTTGTCAAAGGACAAGCAAACGTGACCGGTGACCTGTTGAATGAGCGTTGAATTTGCAAAACAGCAACCTCGCTTGCCTTTCGTTACGACTTACGACTAGGTACTTGTCTGTTCCTATTGGTTTGTGCTTGTATACATTGAATCAGATAAGATAATATCATCTATCTTCTGACTATAGCCTTGCCATTTCCACAGTCCTACTCTAATCTCAAATACCTAACCCTTCAGTACTATCTCGTTCCAATTCCTTAGGTCTAACTGGATTGCGCAGAACAAAGCTGATAAAGTCAAGTATTCTACCTTCATGTATGTCAGAAGCGCATAAAAATTACTTAACTCATTCTACATAAACTTATAATTTTATTAGTTTCCTTAGAGACTAGCAATTTAATATCATAAATCCTGTTGACATTAATCTCAGTGCCATATTATCGCCTAGTACCTATCTATCGTAGTTTTCCGTAATATAAGGATGTAGGTACTTACATCAGGGGTCAGCAGTCCGACCAAGTAAGGGGCAATGATTCCCGTAATCGCCCCGATTCCATTCACAATAGCCATGATAGTTCCAGCATAGTTCCCGCTGAGGTCCAACGCGTTGACTTTCATACCGGGGTAGAATGCACCCATGAGGCCCATGGATGCAGTGAATAATATCACGACGGTTTGCGTGTCGCAGCCTGAGTAGGAGGCTAGGATCATGCATATGCCGGGTCCGACGGACGCTGCAATGAAACAAACGTTATGAGGTTTTTCATAGCATAACTGAAGCTTCAGAATCTAGAAAGAAAGAAAGAAAAGACATTTATTTGTGACGACAATACAACAATGAGACACAGCAAAAAATAATAACAACACAAAAACAACAAAAAAAAGAAAAAACACAGGCTAAGAAAAAAAGGTACAGGTTGTAAGAATGTGTGTCCTAGCTAGCACCCAGTCCACGCTTCGTCACAAATTGGAGTCCAACTCAGCAGCCCTCTCTGCTGAGTTGGACTCCAATTTGTGACGAGCAGTTTAAAGCTCTTTAGCTAGAGCTAATGAGCCTTGAACTGCTCTAGATTCTGAAAAGATGTAGGTATGTTGATTCTACCAACGTTTTCAATCATCCGACTCATGCCGCATCATATTAACATTCATAACCCATTGCTGTAAAGTTAAATGTTAGTTTTTACTCACCAACAGTAGTAAAGGTCTTCCTAGCATTAGTGACCGTCATCCAGTTCATCTTGACGATCTTGTCACACATCCAGCCGAATATAATCGAGCTGATCCACATAACGGCATAGGGCAGGGCTGCTAGCGTGCCAGTTCTGTGTATGTCGAATTTGAGGACACCAGTCATGTACTTCGGAAGGTCAGTTACCATCGTGAAGTAGCCGTAGTCGTGACCGATCTGTAAACAAAGATTGTTTGAAAGTTAATTGATGAGGTAATTACCACTGACTGACTGACTGACTGGTAGAGAACCATCGTAGGGGCCGATCCTCCTAGCCCAGCTCTATCCATAAGGTAGTGGTTCAGGCTTGCACTACGAAGGGAATTCCCAAAATTACCAGAAATGGGTGTTGACGTTTTTATGAAACCAACTCTAAGCAAACGAAGTCGCGAGTATTTAGCTAGTTTAGTATTTAGTGTAATGTTGTTCTGTTAATCTGAAATTCTTTATTTGGTTGGTTATTAGCATTGCTCTCAAAAACATGTTTTGATCTACGCCTATTGTATTGACTGAATCCATGATGGTTTTTCGTGACAATATTTTTGTGTCAACTAAGTACCGAATCTATCCTAATTTCATGTACCTACCTACTTATATTATATCTCTTATTTGATTTTCTATTTAGTAGGTACCAATTGCAAGTGAAAAATCGACTTTGAAAGCTATGTCGGTAACCTTGGTTCTTCTACGGATTTCCTCATTTCGGATAGACAAGTACCTACCTATACTATAAGTTTGTACACTAAAGTACTACATAAAACATATATTTACCTGTGCACAAACCAGGGCCCAAAGTGGTACGGACATAAAGATTGCTTTCCAGGGTATGGCAGACGGCTGGCTGGTACTATGTCTGCCAAGCGCTTCTTCCAAATACTTCTTCTCCTGGTCGGATATGTATGGATGAGATTCTGGATCATTGTAGCACAGAAGAGCCTAAAAATAAAGGATGAAATGAATTGTTAAATATCCTTGGTATTGATCAAAGAATGGAACGGCTTAGTTAATAGTTAGTGAATCAAGCACGCAGCGCCATCATTGGCAGCACAATTTTTTTTCCTCCTCAACGCGAATCCACGGCATCTATACCATACACTTAGTGGTCTTTCACAGCATCCTAAACAGTGATTTCAATCCTCATTGATCCTAAATTACAGCATAGGCCACTATTCGGTCTGAGCTGCAATTTTACAGATTTATCTGTACCTACCCGTACAGATTATAGGAGGCAGGCAGATGAAAAATGTCGTAAGTACCTATATATTTTATAAAACATGAGATTTTATTGAGAAACCTCAGCAATATTCCAACCGCTTCACTATAGCCAATGTTGCCATGGAACGAGTACCTACCTATACCGATCGATTATCTTCAGTTAATCAAAATACTCGAGCATTTGCATACGTAAACCATGCAAAAGTAAAAATACTTGACTCGTTTCTTTGGAAAAGTATTTTAAACGCTGAAAATGTCTGTTGATATAAGTATACATAGTACCCATAGAGTAACATCTCTAGAGCAGTGTTTGGGGAAATACAGATTTTTGAGCCATTTTTGAGAGTGTTACATTTTAATTTTTCTATCACAAAAGACTAACCCATAAAATAAACCATAAGATGCCAACAGCTCCAAACAAGTAGAACACTGATTCCCAGTCGCCAGACTCCTTCATTATCAATCCAGATACATAGGTCCCGGCGATGTTGCCGATCTGAGCTCCTCCGAAGACTAAAGAACCCATTCGTCCTCTTTCTGAGACTGGTGCCCATCTGGCCAGCATGGCGTTTAGAGCTGGGAATGTCGTACCCTGAAATGTTTCGTACCGACAAGTTAGTATAAAAATATTCGACAAATGGAACAAAGTGGATGGTTTTCAGTCTAATGAAGCGCCTAATGAAACTTCAATTTATAAAATAGAGGGTTGTAAATTTTACCTCTCCAAGCCCTTCCAGTACCCTCAGTACAATCAATCCAGTTGCACCGCCAACACTGACGGTCCACGGCGTCAGTAGCGTAAACACAGCTGTGCTCAGCACACCGAAGCCGAGAGAGTATTTTCCCCCGAACCGCTCAGCCAACATGCCCCCAGGCAAATGCGTGACTATGTACCCATAGTAGAACGCGCTGAGGATGATTCCTTGCGTTTCTTCGTCCCAGTCAAAGCCTGTCATTTCCTAAAATATACAAAGAATTGATAATCGGAATGCGGAGTCGGGGCCGTTCAGTCCAATTGCATGTAACATTGGAACATATTCCCAACAGCAACTTGAAATGAAATGAAATAAATTTATTTGGCAAACACAGACAGAAGACACAAAAAAATAATAGAATAAAGTTTAACGATAGGGAGATAGGTAGACGTAACACAGATAGCACACAGTACAAACAACAACACATAAGTAGGTATCTATGTCATTTACAATATTTAAGTGCTATTTAGTCTCCCGTGTGTGTGAGCTAAAACAGGCATGGTCTCAGCATAATGCCGCTACACATTAGGATAACATGCAACTTAGATGTTAGCCATCTTCCTACAGGATTCTTTCCAAAATTTGCATCCGATAGATGATGTTGGTTTAACGCAGAAAGAAGGACAATCAAACTGTGAGAATTCCGTTTCAATTGGGTGCCTGAAAGTTGTTCATTGGTTTTAAACAGCGATAAATGTATACTGTCCTGCTCTGATTTGATAAAAATACTATAAATACCGTAGGATCAGCCACATCCTCTTTAGCATCCCCAGCAGGACAGGATCCGCTGTCAAGCGTCGAAGTGGCCCTCCTCCGCACCATCTGCGTGATTGCGATATTGAGGCACACTCGCATAGTGTATGCATTCGCCACCGCCAGGAATCCCATGATTGCCATCACCCATCTTTGCGGTATGAAGAATACTGGAATTAGATAAGCAAACTTCAGAAGGTACTTTGGTTAGAAATTGGAGTCGATTTTATAAGTGGTGCAAGGAAAGGAGTGTGTTATGCACGAAAAGAGCCTCTGAGAGGCGCATTTTAATCCTTGCACTACACTGCTTCTTTCACCGACGATCGTAGCCCCTTATTCAGGGCCGACACTCTGGTTATTGGACTGGTAGACCTACTGCAGGATGGCCAAGAAAGAATAAGTGAAAGGACAAGCAAGCATTAGCCATTTATGTTATAAAATCGGGGAAGAACCGTACAGATTGAATAATTGCATTGCAATGAAAAAAACCCAATAAATCTAAAATACTTTTTTACTAACTTTTGGCTGAAGTTTGGTTACAGTTAGATACTTTTATGACCCAGCGATAATAAACAATTTTCTTTTTACGATACGTGAATCCGTCTTCGTATTGATGATGGCTACCATGCTTATGGACAACTGAGTCGTGAGCCTATTTTTATTTTCATTTATTTTCCTTTATTAGATTCTATATAAAAGCAATAACTTTCGATTCTATATAAAAAGAAATAACTTTTATATAGAATCTGATTGAAGAAGTCGGATTCAATTAGGTATTGTAGTAATTTGTCAGATCTCCAGGCACTGAGATTTTTGAAGGTACGTTTAAAAATTATATATTTTGGTACAAGCGCATATTTCGCAGTACCTAGACACTTACTAATCATAATCACTAAAACTTTATGGGCTCTAAGTCTGTACGCCTCTTTATTTTGTTTACTGTTACTTACCATATCCTTGCCTAGAAAAGGATAGGGTGAGAGTGATCGAGCCGATAAAGTTATTTATTAGCCTTCTGCGCTAGAGGTTGCGGGTTCGATACCCGCACTGGACAAAAAAATTGTGATGAACACAGATGTTTGTTCTGTGTCTGGGTGTTAAATATACATATATTATGTATATCAGTCTCTGGTACCCATAGTAAAGGCTATGCCTGGTTTGGGATCAGTTGACCGTGTGTGATATGTCCGGAATATTTATTTATATTCATTTATTAATTAGCATAACAACGACGGTAATTTCAATTGTTGCTATAAGAACATAATGAATGGTTTTACGGAAAATTGTTGTCACTTGTCCGTGTAATTTGTTGAATATTATTTCTATTTGTTACGGATGCATATAACTTGACATGAAAGGTATTGTTTTCATCTCAATGTATAGGATTTTAGTTATTATTCATATGCAAATAATAAATACCTTAACAGGGAGCTATTTCATGCATTTTCAATTTGTAACGCTACTGATGAATGAAATGCATTTAAATGGAATGCAGGCATCTAGGTACCTAATAGGTTTTCGATTTCCTTTTATAGGTACATAATGTTTCAGTGTTGGCAGTAAGAAGTAGGTATTCTAATATGAACAGTGCAATACTGGGCATCTAGAGTGCATTATCAATATTAGATCGACAATCGGACTATGGTCGAGTTCACTCAACTATATCAGGGTATTCAGTCCCAATACTTTCATACCGTATTGCCTCAAGACAAAAGACTACAATCAGTGTGTGTGTTGCCAGTAATGATATATGACACTGAAACTTGGTCGCTGACTACTGGCCCCATACACAAGCTCAAAGTCTCGGAAAGAGCTGTGCTTGGCGTTTCACCATGTGAGAAAATCCGAAATAAGGAAAAACGTAGAAGAGCACCGACGCCATTGTGAAGGTTGCGAGAAGTCGGTGGATGGAGAAGACTCAAGACCAAAGTCAAAGTCAAAAGGCATTTATTTCAATAAAATCACTAGGATCACTTTGAAACGTCTTAGAAACTAGGTGAAGCTATGCCTGTTCCTCGCGACCAAGCCTAGAATCAGGCAACAAACACGGCTTGGTGCCTATAACTTTTTTCGATGATTCTTTTTCACAAAATGGAATTTAAAGCTTCTGTGTGGTGCCGATCGAACTAGGTGAGGCTCAAAAGAAAAGTAATCTAATAATAATCCCTAATAAATAAGAGCTTATAAAAATGTAAAAAAAAAGAAGACAAATGTGAGCTTCAACAAATGATCTAAGGGCAGCACACGCTACACTTGATGAAATATGTACCTAATGCTTCTATAAAATTGAATGACCGTTCGTCATGGCACTCTTTGGGGCCTCCCCCAAAGAGTGCCATGACGCCATATATGTTCAGCAGTGGACTTCATCAGGCTGATGATGTGTAATACTGCCATTTCGTGTTTTTAACACCATGGTAGATTAAATAAGTATAGGTATATACAAAATTCCAGCTAGCCAATTCACGTGAATTAGTCACGTTGGTAATAAATAGAATCCAATAGACGGAACAATACCATTCTTTCAGACTGGTTGTAAAGCCACACACTGAGATGTCAAAGATAATTACTCACATTCAGCGTGACTGCTTGGACAATGGGCATGACACGATATCAAGCGAATATGAGTAAACGAACACATATTTCAGTAGCTCGCATAAAAAACTAGCATGCTAGTGGCTTGTCAAATATAACGACTTTTATCACCAAGAATGGTAGATTATCCTCTCAGATCTCGCGGTCATTCTCTTGAAGATGTCTAAGGGTCAGGTCAGTCAGAGGCATGTCCGAACATAATGGCACTTGCCCACATTTTGCAGTTGTTGGAAGCTATGTAGTAAGTATTCCATATCTTGTCAAATATCAGCAGTTAAATAGAACGGTGTGTAAAATAAAAATCTGCAAAAAAAAATGGCTCTTTCCGAAAAATTTAGGTGTCAGAAAGTAAGCAAAAGTTGAGTTAATTTTAACTCATACACGCAAATCATCCACTTAGAACCACCAAAATTGTTTTTATAATTAGTATACCAAACTCTACTTCATACAAGCTATGGTAAGTTGACATAGTTATTCCTTTAGCAGTTCCCAGTCTACCTCTAGAATAAGTTTACTCAAATCAATGCCATCTACAAACATGTGTTACCGCATATATTCGCATGTCGCTCGGATACATAAATACACAATACTACACATTTTCGATTGTTCTTTTGTTATGTTAACTCGTAGGTATATGGATGCAACGAAGCGGCACTTAGGAGTGTAGACTGATCGGTATGGAGTCTGAACAAAATGTGCTTACTTGTTAACGGGTCAAAATAAACTAATTTTTATTTTATGTAGAATGTTATCGCGAGATGCTCATATTTTAACGATATTTTTTTATTTTACTGAGGTGACAAACAAGCTATTGTGAAGTCCTCATTATAAATGAGCAATCGATCGTGATTCTATATTGAATAAACGAGGAGTGAAGTGTTAGTGACGATGCTTAGCTAAACGTGTTTCTATTGACACACTAATTGTTAATTGCCGCTAAGCGAGCTTGTGGGAATGCGAGAATATGCACTTTCCCCCTGTGGCGCGGTCATTACATGCACATTAGGATTTCTAACTTTTTTTAGATTTCGTCATTACTTTTAGGGATTTACTTACCTATGATTTTTTACACGCTATAGGAAATTGCCTCATACAAAGTCAAAGTCAGAAAGGCGTTTATTTCAATAAAATCACTTGAATCACTTTGAAACGACTTAGAAACTAAAGTGTACGCCTGTTCCTCGCCACCAAGTCTAGAAGGAATAATCACGCCTATAATTTTTTCAACAATTTAATCAGAATAATTTAAATTAAAATTCCCCAAATTCTTTTTAAGAATCCCCTTCAAAAGGGATTTTAAAACTTTCCAGATAATTTGTCAATTTAGCAAACAATACTTAGTAGAGACGCAAATGTAGAGATCAACAAATAATTTGTGTTTTGTTTGATATGTAGGTATGTACTAACTTAGGTAGTACCTAGTGGGTTGATGAGAAAATATAAACATTTCTTGTAGCTAACAAGAAAACGTGAGAATTCACGGAATTTTTGGATCTCAGTGTTTTGTGCCATTACTTAGATATAGCGACTATTATAGATTTGTTATTTTTTAGAAAATCCGGTCACGCATAGGTAATAATAAATCTCACATACTTTGAGAGGTGAGAATTCTCATTCAGTATGTGAAACAATATGACATAAGGACAATGGTCGATAAAGGCTAACCTACGTTGCAGCCATAATTGAGTTGCCCTAAAATGGTTCATTGATCGTGATTTTTTTATTATTTCCGGCTCTTCCCTATTGTTTGAATTCAGATCAAATCAGACCCGTTAAAATTACCGTTGGAAACCAATAAACAAACCTACTAAAGATTGGCTAATAGAATGATTTGAAGAAGGTCTGCTTAAATAAGTCAGAGAAGAAAAAAAAGTTGTAATACTTATGATTGTGGAAGTCTTAAAAATTTCGCAAGTTCAGCATCGTCTGACGTTGTTCACGTGTGGAAAAAACCATGCCCAAGGTATCTTCCGCAGACACGCAGTTCCCTTGGGATTCCCAGAAAAACTCATTACAAAATGCTCGTGGGCAACGTCAGATTGCATTATAAAGGGGCCTGGCCACGTTCTCGTCAAGTTACCCAACTTGGCATTGGAATTGAGAAACTCGTTAGAAGTTAGTTTTTGCATCGGTCAGATTTCTATCGAACGGGACGAATTGCATTCCACTGATGTCGTGCGATCCTCGGCGGCCAATAGCTGCCGCGGCAGACAGACTGGCAGCATACACCTTGTGCACACTGGTAGCTACTTCATTCGCTGTACACTCGTTTTATAATCCAATCAAATGCTGACGACCTCAGTGGCGTTGCGGGCATAACCCGTCTGAGACTCAAGGGGTGCATTTGCATGATCTGCAAATATTTGTTTCGGGTCTGGGTGTTGCGGTACCATGGTACTCGTAGTTTCAGATACCTACGAGATAGGGAATCCTATTTATGATTATTGAGTGTTTATTTCAATAAATTCACTAGGATCACTTTGAAACGTCTCTGCAACTCCCCCTAGTTTCTAAGACGTTTAATAGTGATCCTTGTGAATCCAAGCTACACCTGGTCTTTGCGACCAAGCCTAGATGAATCAGGCAACAAACACGGCATGGCATTACTTTTTTCGATGATCCGTTTTCAGAAAATGCAATGTAGAGCTTAAGTGTGCAGATCGAACAAGGTGAGGCTCAAAACAAAAATAATCAGTAAATACCACTCTGTAGATTTCCATTTAAAAGATACTAGCGAAAATAGAATTGTTAAATGAGAAGTCAGTAGGCATATAATCCTTTAATTACATCTTGGGAAACATCATCAAAACAACTGAGCTGAGGAAACACTTCGCGCTTGATTTGCTGCAAGTAAATTAATGATTTGTTTTGTAATTCCAAGTTCAACGTCGCACTCGCTACCGTTCGTTTAATTATCCAATTTACTGCGAAGTCAGGCGAAAATTAACAGCAACATTTCATTGTTCGTCCTTGAAGTGGCGGTCTCATTAAATTGATTGTGAAAAACAATAATACAAATTTCTATTCATTTCAACAAAATATCCTAGAAATAGATAGATAGATAACTCTTTATTGATTACCACACAAGAAAAATTTGAAATAGTTGAGTTTTATAAAGATACAATGATAGCTTGTCTCTAGAAAATATTCCCTACGGCACTACCGATAGTGTTTGAGGAATGAATGTAATAAACTGTCAAATTTTACCTTCCAAGTGGAGTAGGTACAGTTTATTGTGATAACCTAGGTACATGTAAGTAAACTAGCGGTTTGTGAACTCACGATGTCTAGTAAGAGTTGGTGCTTCGATGATCGTTGCGGCACAATTAGGATAAACTTTGAAAACAGCTTTCTAGCATGTTCTTAGTTATATTCTTTTTTCGTTGTATCTAAAAAAACGTACGATATGTCATCTAAATGTACCTATTTCAAAATGATCCTTATCTCTACAGGATAAAGTCAATTTTGAGTTTGACTTTTAAGGAGGCTTGCGATATATCTCACACCGTATGAACACGGCTTTATAGGTGTATATTATAAAGTGTGGATTAGAATGCAGTACATAAGTACAAACCTATTCATTAGCACAATTTTTCATACTCGCCTATTATCGTAACTTAATTTACGTTAAGATCACATTCCAGCTTATAATGAAAACAGCTGATTAACTCTACCACAAGCTACCACCAAAATATAATTTCACAACAACTATGATTACTCAATTATTTAACTGCCTTACATTTCTTTGAAAATTGCCAATAAAAACCAATGTTTCGGCAAATACTACTTACACTCAATTACAACGAATTATAAACTAGGTTCATCTACTAAGAAAGTCTATGTAGGTTCCTTAGTAAAATATTGCTTGACTAACTGACTTAGTAAAATGCGCTATCAATGCTGGATGCATTACTTTACCCATATTTTATTATTATTAAACCTTCGCGCCTTATAAAGCAAAGAAGTGCTCTGCTGTTATGCCTCTATCGGTCACTATTCATCCATTTGGTGGCTCACTGCAGTTTACTTCACTTAGTTGATAGGCCAACTAGCCGCGAGCGAGAGATTACTTCTTTCAGTGTAATACCAGTTATTCAATTCCCCTCTACGCACGTGTTCCAACACGTCCCATCAGTGGGTAATTAAACAGCCGATTATCAATTCACGACATTATGGATGGCGAACTTAGAAATAGGATGAATCAATTATCTATTATTTGGTAGTTCAGTTTATTTGAATACGGTTTATTTGCGTTTTGTATCTGCTGGAAGGTGGTAAAGAACTAGGATCCTTTAAAGGAAATGCAAAAAAATATATGAAAATTAGACTATCCGTAGTATTTAATCGTTTATAATCGTTTTTTTCACCTTAAATATATGTATATTTTTTTCGCCATGGCGGGTTATATTAGTCAGTTTTCCTTTGCGCGCGCATCTTACAATGGCGATCGGCCATAGACTAAAAGAATGAGTTTTTTTTTTTACTTTTGCGCACGATCTTTTTGTAGTATCGAAACTTTTTTAAGAACAAAGCAACTCAACCAATAAAATAAAATAACTCACGTTTGTGAATAATAGCAATGACAATGTCATAGTTTGATTACAGGTATCATTATGTGCCTAATTGCGGTGAAATAAGAGCCACATTATGAGCAAGTGTGTTGAAAAATAATTTATTCTGTTGCGATCCATATCAGGGAAATGGGCTTATTCAATCAATTCAACGAATTATCAAACGCACGAGAAGTTCATCGTCAAGATTACTATCTATAACAGCCGAGTAATTGAGTTTGAACTGATTTGACCCCAAAACAGCTGATTTTTGCATAGTGTTATTTCAATTAGAAATGAAAAATTTCGAAAAGTCGTACAACAAACTTTATTGCCAATTAGGTATAGAAATAATCCCTTTTTGGGATAGTACTATAGGTACCTTACATATTAAAAAAAACCTATTAATTTGTATTCGTTTTAAGTTTATTTCTGTAAATAAAGAAAAACTTGTAAAACTTCTAGAAAGACTTGTATAATTTATGATACAAGCTTAGGTAGGTACGTCTTCTAGAGCGGAGTACACAAGCAACTGTATCGTTGCACATCAAAACCTGAAATAGCACTCGGGAAGGTCAAGTTCGAAGCATCTTGCGAATTAACAAGTCTGCGGATGCAGCAATTATACGTTAATGAAACTTCCTCTATCGATTGGGCTTTAGACGATAGATAACTTTGAAAATATTTTCCGTCGACATAATTATTTGAGTTGAATATTTTGTAGGCGATTGTTGCTAATATGAGGTTGAGGTTGTTTTGCAGGCAGCAGGTCGAGTTACCTGTTTAGAGTGTTAGCAAAATGTTTGGTACTATGAGCCGGATTCAAAAATGATATGGAATTTATTAACGCTTTATCAAAATTAAAACTAAAATGTACAAAAAGTTGGTGGATTTTCTGCACACATTCAACAAAAATGTTTTTGGAGATTGTTTAAAATTATTTTAGTGGGCAGATGGTATAACCATATACATAACTACCTATTATGTAGGTAGGCGTACTATTACATATTATATGACGCATAGACTTCTATGCGGGGTCTACCGTAACCGTTACCAGCAGGTGGGCCGCACACTTGTTTGCGACCTTAGTTGGTTGAAAAATAAACAGTTTGTCAATCTTTAGATGTACCTACTTCTGTGCCCGCAATTTATATGCCTGAATTTGGTACGGTTTGTTTTCCAGCCAATTGTTTTCGTAATCGAACGACAGGCATGTTACGTCAGAAAAATACCTTCGATTGTTGAGACGTGTTTGATACACTTTTCCTTTTTGGAGCATATGGTGCTGAACCTAAGTATAAAAATTTTCATATGCCCAATATTTTCGGAACCAGCGCCATTCGTTTGTATAGCGTAGTTATCGCATTGCCGATTCTAGGCTAAGGCGCGGGTTCAAATGCGGCTTGTTTGAAAATTTCTCAATTATGAAGCCATTATTTCAATAAAGAATGCTTAATTTTTAATGTCGTACAAACTTTATTGCCAATCGGGTGTGGAATAAGTCCCTTTCGGGATAGTATTTCATATTAAGAATCACCTTGTATAATTGAGCCGTTTAAATTTTAGTACTCTGAACTTAGCCTTTTGACAGCTTTGTGGTCAATTTACAACCTTACTGTATTACCTACATACCTAAAGTTAATTTTGCGGTCACCCGGCTAAGTTCAGCGTTAAAACAGCTCAACTACTTATAGGTACGTTTCCAATCACCCCTTTCGACTTTACTCTAATTAAAACATAACAGTAACGAATCTCTAAAAACAACTTACGTTTAGATAAAACCAACTGCCAGCCAGTCAACATTTTGTATTCGAAAAATTCACCATCAACACTAATAACGAACGTACAACTTTTCACAACAGCTAACACTGAATAACACTGTCTAATAATAATAAAGTTTTTTTATTATCTGTGCTTTTTATTTTTAAATTATTTTTTATTTAGCAAACTTCGATATTTAAATCGGGTGCGGTTTCGCACGGATGAAGTCCCTTGGCGGTATATGTCATGCGCACGTTGAAATACAGCCTACAATAGGCGCTCGCGCACTCCTCTTGCCTCTATATACCTCGACGATCCAAAGCATCGAGAACTGCGTTGGCCTATCGGGAATCAATCTGACTTCAGATTGAAACGTTGTAGGTTCAATCAAATTAAAATTTTGGAACGCAGTCCCCTTAGCGTCCTTCTAGGTCTTTTTTTACTGACCTTTGTGTACTTAGATAAACGCGTGTCTTAGAATTGAAATCTCTGTAATAATGTAACTAATCTATTGTTGGGTCCAATTAGTCGCAGCCACAGTATCTAGGTACCTACTGGAAACAATGTTGACCGCCGGTGATAATAATCATTACAACATTGCCACAATAACTCCGTACCTAATCGTTTCCGGATTATAGCACTAAATTTCTAAATCAAAACCTGTTTTATTTTGCAATCGGTCAAGTTCAATGCGAATGTCACGTTATTATAAAATCTAGTCCTAAGCAGAAAATAAAGTTCAAATTCATGCATATTGTTTTGATATTTACCAACTAATTTACAGTGTACTGTATTAGAAAATCATCATTATCATCTTCATCAGCCTCCTGTATTATTCTACTTCTGGACATAGGCCTCCCCTAAAGAGGTCCATGGCGAACGGTCTTGAGCCTTTTCCAACCACCGATTTCCCGCAACTTTCACAATGTCCTCAGTCCATAGGTTGGGAGGCCTTCCGACACTGCGACCCCGGTTCGTAGTCGCCATTCGAGAACCTTTACTCCCCAACGGTTGTCGGTGCTAAGATCTATATGACCAGCCCACTGCCGTTCAACTTGCAAATTCTGAGAGCTATGTCGATGACCTTGGTTCTTCTGCGGATTACCTCCTGTCGGATTTTATTTCGTAGTGAAGTTTCACTGAGTTCAGAGCATGTTATATGTATTTATTTTGTTATTTTTATCTCACACAACGTTTGGCCCATAGCTGTAAGTTTTGTGAGCATGTTTTGTAATAAATAAATAAATAGCTCTCTCCATAGCCCGTAGTAGCCGACTTTGAGCGTCGGTTATGTATGAAGCCATAAAATGATATCTAAAAGTTTTTCAAATCTGAAGTAGGCACCTATAAATTATATACCTGCTGCAATGCACTTTACAGAGAATACCTAAGTCAAGTTCATCAATTTTTGTCATTTAATGTGGTCACGATTTACCTATTAGGTAGTTGGTTTGTGTGATTCCAGCATAGGAAATATTTCGTCGATTAGGATGGATGGATTAGGCTGAGCAATTAGCAGGTGCTCAGCTCGCTTTCCTGCCACGTGCCTTTGAATAAACATTGTACGCAGTAGTGAAACTCAAGGCACGCGCTAAATACATCGACGACGACGCGCCTACAGAATTTAGCCCGGTGTAGCTGGCAGTGGTCGTAAGAGACCCACAGCATATAAATCCGTTCGAAAAAAAAAGCCTACATAATCTTCCAGCATCAGACCGTGTTCATACGACGTGCGATATGTCATCTATAATGTATTTCAAAATGAACCTTATCTCTACTGGATAAAGTAAATTTTGAATTGAACATTTGAGGGCGTACGATATCGCAAGCCCCTTTAAAAGTCAAAATTGACTTTATCCAGTAGAGATAAGGAAAGAAAGAAAGAAAGAAAATACATTTATTTTAAGGATCATTTTAAAATACATTTAGATGACTTACGCACGTCGTATGAACACGGCATCATGCAAGTGTTCGGAAACAAAAGTCTCATCATCATCAGTGTGATTAGCCGATGCAAAGATTCCTTCCGCCTGCTGCGACCGCCACAATTGTAACCGATGCCGTAATTGTGGCATTGTAGAGCCGGGTGTCATCATCTTAGTTAAGACGCCTTCAGGTAGCCATCAAATTAAACCCATAAGGAAACGCTGTAAAGGCGCCTCAGGCAATCGCCACAGAAAAAGTGTGAATTTTTTTTTTTTTCATAAATGTGTGCGCCCCGCACTACATCTAAACTAAACTCGTAGTAAATCCTTCTGTAATTTAATTATTTAAAAGGCTGCACTTTGAGACATTTTTATTAACGTCATTGAGTGAGATACAATGCCCGATTTGACAGGACGTAGAAAAAAGAAGTTAGAATAAACCGTTATTATGTAGGTACTTGATTCTTAAATCAGTTGGCTTATTAGCGATTTTTTATGACATATGTAACCAACATTTTTTAGCCAAACTATTATTGTGTGGGACGATCTTTCGGCAATGGCCTTTGTTAAGCTCCACAGATGAGCCCCTAGCGCTTCCTAGAGGGTCTTATTTGAAGGCGCCCTAAACTCTGATTCTTCTGGTCTGTGGTCGGTAGTTGTTTTTGCCAGCTACATAACTTGTTTACTCTAAGTCAAAAAGACTTTTTTTCTGATTACTCTAAGACGTAGTCATCATTTCATCACAGAGTTCTAACACGCTATTTAATCATGTTTTGTTTTTTGTTGATAGAATAAGCCCCTTTCAGTATAGTAGGTACACTAGTTACAGAACTTACAGAACACGTTATATTGTTCTATAAACTATCGGAAACAATCCGACGAAGAAATGCTCCTTTACTATATGTACCTACTTACGTATATAGTCTATGACGGTGACGTCATTAGCATAAATTGTTGTAAATAGTATCGTTGTGGTGATCAATTTGTTGTTCCTATAGCGTGGCAAAGTTGAAATTGAATTCTGTTGATCAGCGTCTATTTATTATCGCGTCAAGGAAGGCTCGTCAATTTAGGCTATTGCGTAGTGGTAGGCAAGCACTTCTTATATAAGACTCTAGGACCAAAATGCAGATCAGCGGTAGGATCACGCTTGAACCAACCACTTGAAATATGAAATAACAAGTCATTAAAAATTTATAATAACATTGAATTTCCCTAAAAAAATATTACCTACGTATAAAAATATTGAGCTACTTTTTATGTAGGTACCACGACAGCGAAGCCGTGGGTGGAAGGTAGTCATACATACGAAGATGTAGGAAAACTATTGATGATGTAGTACTTGAAAATCTAAGATCCTAATTAATTTATAACATCCAAGAGTTACATACATAGTCCAGTCCTGGTACAACAACACCCAGAACCGGACCCGGAAACACATATTTGCAGATCAAACAAACATTTTGTACAGCAGCGGGAATCGAACCCGCACCCCTTGCGTCTCAGACAGGCATTCGGCCGCTACGCCACCGCCACGAGGTCTTCAAAAACAATGGGTGACCGTCTATATAAGGAGATGGAGGATATTACCTAAAAAACTGACTTCTTGTTTCTAAATTAAAACCAACCTACTTATTATAATTTACCTTTGATAAGCACTAATAAAAAGTGGCAGCGTGATTTATTGTTAGTTTACGTTCACACCGGGAGTTCTTTGATTTGTGTAACAATTGTTGCCAATTTATTTTTGCGTCAACACACTGGAGGTGTGTCAATTTTAGAATAATGCGCAGTAATATAGATTTTTTTTGTGTATCATTATTTCAGGAAAAGCTATCAATCAGCATCAATAACTATAATTGTTCTCACCATTTACCATATAGGTACTTTTTTTTCGCTATTATTCTTTTATTTGGCCGTGGTGGCCCCGGCTGAAGAATAGGCCCCTCCATATCTACCTATCCGCGGATGTCGTAAGACTAAGGGAAGAAAGCTAGGGGATGGGCAGCAGCGTCCCTCATTTTAACAACGATAGCTAGAGCTATGCATGCCCAGCGTGGTGAGTATGGGCAAGTCCCCCCACATGATAAGGAATTCGCTCCGTCTGTGGGGGAGGCCATGTTCATGTTATTTTAATTAAAATTTGTAAATCACGGCGCATTGGCGCTAACTGTAAAGCTATGTGTATATTGTCGATAAATAAATAAATAAATCAGTGGACGTCGTACGGCTGAAATGATGATGTGATGATTTCTTCCTTTTTTTGATAGATTAAGTGCCTTTTGGGAAAGTAGGTATACATTTTATGAATCACCATGTATAGCAAAAATTGCGCAAACGCATTACTGATTCTAAGCGGAGATGCGGGCATAAGTCCCGCTGTTTAGATTTTGGGTTGCATAGGTTTTTGCCTCTAACCGCAACAAAATACTAAGTAGGTACCTAATGTGAAAAATCTTCACATATTTGTGGTTGAAGTGTTAAACCCACTATGAGATCATGTTATTTACTTATATTGTTAAGCAAATAGATACCGATTGGTGTGTGGTTTGATTACTGTATGTTTAATATAATTTCTGCGAAACTTAGTGAAAACAATTTAGAGCTTCTTGGTAGAGTAAGATGTTAATAAAATCTAAGGAATAACATAAAACCTATTTGATTTATGTTCTTTCTAAAGGCTTACTCACACATCGCCTTAGAAAAGTTACAAACCAATAGAAAGATTCAAAATAATACTCATAATAATAATGTCCTACAAACTATATAAAAATCACCATCGGAGAGCGAAAATTCGTTTTATAAAAGAATTCTCTCCTATAGTACTAAGTATTACTTTATCTAGTAAACTACTTTTCGAATAAAATGACCACCGAAAATAATCCTAATAAAAACGGTCAAGTGCGAGGAAGACTCGCGCCCTGAGGCTTCCGTTCTATTTCACCGCGGTCGGAGTCCTAGGTAAAATATAATCTCTTTTCCTTGTCACCCGACTGCCAAAAGAAGGGTAATGTAATTTAATAATGTAATGTAATGCATTTTCCATTGCTTCAACCTACTTCTAATTGGGGGTGTTTAGACCTGCACTGATTTCCCGCTGTGGGGTGTTTCGGTGTCCTAAGTAGCAGACACACATTATCATTACTTTTTGCTACTTAATCATTCGTTCCGAGTATTCGAATAGGTTATATTCTTTCGATAAACGATGAAAATCGCGAAACTTCTTAGAGTAGGGTACCTCATCATCATCATTTCAGCCGTACGACGTCCACTGCTGAACATGGCCTCCCCCACAGACAGAGCGAATTCCTTATCATGTGGGGGGATTTGCCCAGCTGGGCATGCGGGTTGGCGAGCGCAGTTAGAGCTATCGTTGTTAAAATGAGGGACGCTGCTGCCCATCCCCTATCTTTTTTCCCTTAGTCGCCTCTTACGACATCCGCGGATAGGTAGATATGGAGAGGCCTATTCTTTAGCCGGGGCCACCACGGCCAAAGTAGAGTAGGGTACCTACCTACAGCCGAATAATTTGGAGCGCTGTCGTATAGTTTTGAATACTTATATCGATTAGTTTTCCGGAGTAGACCTACAGAATCAGTAGTTCTATCAAATTGAAGTATTATCCTCCATTTTTTCCTTAGAAAAGTAAAACGGCTAATATTAGATTATGCCAGGGCCGCAGCCTTGCTCTCTGAAAGGAAATCGGAGACAATCCGAGTCTATTGTGAACTTGTGACACTCTTGCATCATAATGAACAACAATGATCACTGGAACATTGTTAGTTATGCATTTATTATGACTGCTTGCTATGACAAAAGCTAATGAAAAACTGTCAAGTTCTTTGGGTTGGTTTGACTTCTCTCCAAATAGACATTTCTCCGGGAGCATCTTGAGGAGAATAAACTTCAACTTGCTAATTCCGAAAGCTATTATGGCCTGCCCACTGCCATGTCAACTTGCTAAGAGAGCTAATTCCTTTCCTTCCTTCCTAGGTGTCCTTGGTTCTTCTACGGGTACCCTCGTGACGGATTTTTCAACACACTTGCTCATAAAGTGGCTCTAATTTCCCCGCAATTAGGCACATAATGATACCTTCTAACTGTAACTTTTTCTTTGCTATTATTCACATAAGTGAATTATATAATGTTGCGCTAGTCATTCCGAGCCGTGTGTTTTCTTCAGCGCGATCTAGGATTTGCCCGGATTTACTAGCGACATCTAGTTTGGTTTAGGCACACTAATATTATAAGGTTCTTAGTTTAGTTGCAATTACAGTTATTTTAATAACTGTAATCACCAACGTTACACACTAATACCATAATCTACTAATAACTCATAGTTCTTATAGGGTATCTTATCTAATGCTCGTATCTTATACTATTTCATAACTATGACATGCACTTGACTTTTTGCTATAAATAATCTGCCACGAGGTCTACGTAGGCCACTTTCTAGCCATAATTGACAAATTATAATAGTATCTGGTTTAGTATTTTTTGTAAATATATTTTGCAATGGCGCGTTTGCAATTGAATTGCATTGCACGTACCTACCTAAGTGGTATTTGCGGATCATACAAACATTTGTTCCCGCAGCAGGAATCGAACTCGCACCCCTTGCGTGTCAGAGAGGCACTCGCTCGCTATGCTACCGAGGTCGTTAAAAAGGATCTTATGTAAGTCCGAAAAGTACCTACCAACGGAAATTTCATACTTAGATTTTCTCAAGCAATATTCATGCTTAGATAGTTCCTCACGAAAACCTGTTTTCTATAGGTACCTGTTCATTGTCTGTAAAAACCTTAATCCCGATAGGGGGAAGCCCAAGTTTCAGGTATTTAACCTGCAGTTTTTCCTCTACTTCTTCAACTACCTACAGGTAGGCGTTAAAAGTGCATGCATCATTTGACTTTTACTTCCTGCAGATATGTTGTGTTCGTCATCATCATCATCAGCCTATAGAAATTCACTGCTGGACATAGGCCGACCTCAGAGTTCCATGACGAACGGTCTTGAGCCTTTTCCATCCGTCATCAGTCATCAGTTGGTGAAAGAACCAGTGTGTTGGAAGGGTTAAAGTGCGCCTCGTAGAGGCTCCTGTCATGCAGCATTTTCTTATATAAGGTGATTCATAAATTCATAACATTATTTGTCTTTTTATCATCATAGTATCTAATTATTAAACCTACGTGAAATTCAATATTAAAATTATTTAAAATTGCAACTTATAAGTGCTGAATAATTGAGTTTAAACTGATTCTACCCTAAATCAACAGATTTATGCATAGTGTTTTTTCAATGAAAAATGTCGAATATCCAAAAGCCGCGCAACAAACTTTATTGCCAATTGGGTGTACAATAAGCTCTTTCGGGGACACATATTATGAATCACCGTGTACTTTTCCCCAACATATTTCATGACTCGCAATGATTGAACGGCTACCGGTAACTTGTAGCAATTTACTAGGCAAGTTTTCTGTAATTGAAAGGTTCTCTACCGCAGTAATGGCGGTAGGCGCGGCAGACTGCATGGCTGCTACCCAAGTACCCGCGTAACCAGCCAAGCCACAGATTATACTACACGTATGTGTTGGTACAGTCAACAGATTATACTACACGCATGTGTTGGTACAGTCGACGACAAAAGTGTTACTTGTGGAACCGATCAAGTCAGGTAGGGCGCAGCGAGGTTTTCTCTTTCTTGATCGGAGCAGCCCGATATTTTACAGTCACACAAATTATGTACCTACCTAGAAATCAAGGATTCAAAATACCTATTCAAATCAAAGAGAAAATATAAAACCGCTATGTTTACATACTCCGTCTAAATCGACCGCCAGTAGCCCGCCTGAGAGGTACCTGCGCCTTACAGAAGATCGCAGCCAACAACATTATTGTTTCAATTAGTGTTGTGTTCCTGCAGTGAGTATAAGGTTGCCAGAGCTCTTTTAAAGGGAGGGGTAGGGTGTCGGCAACGCGTGGGTGATGCTTCTGGTATTGCAAGCGTTCATAGGCTACGGTAACCACTTACGAACAGGTGGGCCAGGTTTTTTTTTTTTTTTTTTACTGATCCCAAACTAGGCATAAACCTGTTACTATGGGTACCAGAGAATGATATACATAATAGATATATATTTAACACCCAGACACAGAAAAAACATCTGTGTTAGTCACAAATGTTTGTCCAGTGCGGGAATCGAACCCGCGACCTCTAGCGCAGAAGGCAGAGTTACTACCAACTGAGCTATGAGGCCAGTCAAAAAAGAGTTGCCACCTTAGTTCTATAAAAAAAAAGAGAGTCCATGCCTCAAAGATATTCAAGAAAAAAAAAACAAAGCGATTTCGTCTTGTTTACTTACTTTCTTTTAAGTCTTTCTTGTCCAAAACCAGTTTTTTTTTGTTTTCCTTCTGACTGTACCTACCTACTAACAAACTAAAGCAGATAGAGCCCTAGCTGGTATTTGGAGCGCATTAGCGTTTTTTGTGACAATGAGCGAATGTATTGAGTTTAACCAGTTGAAGGGAATTTCATTGCCACCAACTTCTGCATAGGTACAGTCGCCTGCTCTAAGAATACACATTCCAAAATTTTCCATCCAAAATTTCTCAATTCCAAAAAAATAAAATTACCTACAGACACAAATCATGTTCAGTGTGAACTGCAAAAACTCAAATGCAAAGCATCAACTTGGGCCATTTTCAACTACGTACCTATTATCATCTTTATCAGCATTGTGGTATCATTTTTAAAATTATATTATGCTACATCTAAGTGCTCAATTGTACCTGACACCCACCAGATTTTTTTAGGATATTTTAAATTTACGAACTGAGTAACAAATGTAAAAATACAGTCCAATATATATAACCCCTGAAAACAAGCACCCTCGGTGTTATATTCCTTGGCAATTCAGAAGTGAAATAGTAACTATTTAAATAAATAAATAATACCCAACAGTCACATACATATCTCTGACTTCACACTAGGATTCTCTGTATCAGAAACTACCAGAGTACCATGGTACCACAACACCCAGACCCGTAACAAATATTTGCAGATCATGCAAACATTTGTCTCGCAGCGGGAATCAAACCCGCACGCCTTGCCTCTCAAACAGGCAGTCGCCCGCTACGCCACCAAGGTTGTCCGAGAGTCGATTGTCAACGGCCCGGTATCTAGCGCAGAGTTTGCATGCAATAAGCATATTTTATCTAGTAGCTCCTAAAGTGGTTCACTACAGGCCCCCAATTCTACTAATTCAATGACTTGAAAATAACAATCTCATGATAATGATCATTCAGTTACGATTGTCACCACCTTCATTTCTTTGATTTCATTGGTTCCACAATGACTGCCATTGATATACGACTGTGATAGCAGAATACCAAAAGTGTTAAAAGTGGCAATTTTGCCATTGAACCATTGTAATTTTCAAGTCATTGAATTAGTAGCAATGGGCCCCTGTACAGCATCCGGTAAGTGATTAAAAAGTTCCACCTGACACTGTATGTAAGTATAAATCATCGAAGTTGGTTGTAACAATGCCTTACTTATATATGGTGAGTCCATAATTTGGTACCTAGCTCTAGCATAATACCTAACAACTACTCAGAACTGGCAGAGCAAACCCTGTAGGTTTGCTCTGCCAGTAGATTTATTTGGTAGTGATGTGGCACTACCTGCTCGAATCGTTAAAAAATGCAAACCCGCGTTCGACTATCGTTTCGCCCATTTACCTTGATATTATTTATTTACTTACCAACCGAACAGACCTGCTATTCTGCCCTATTCGTAAATAGTTGGTTTTCGCCACGTTTCTGTGATAACATCACATCACCAAGGCAACTATACAACACATTTAACGATACGTTTTTAGCGTAACAATTCCAGGCTCACTGCTCAGGTCTGAAACTATCGAGATAAATGCATTTTGCAACACGGAAATGAAAGATTTTTTTCTTTTGGTTTTGGAACGAGTTAAAGCAAAAAGCGACTTCCTTATTCTAAATTTAAATAGTCATGCTACGAATATTTAGAAAAAAATCGGAAAACAGAGGTCGGATATCCGCTACATTCAATTTGGGATTCTGGATAAATATTATAAAAAGCCAAGACGTGCTCAGTCACGCTATGCTATTATATGCGACTCAAACACGAGCCTTCAAATATGGATATTGAAAACGACTGAACAATTTTTATAGGTATCTACAACTCCAACGATGACCTCGTTGGCGTAGCGGGCGAGTGCCCGTCTGAGACGCATGAGGTGCGGGTTCGATTCCCGCTGCGGGAAAAATGTTTGCAGGTCTGGGTGTTGTAATCCTAGGTATTACAATGGTACTCGTAGTTTCTGATACCCAAGCCAAAGGGAATCCTGGTGTGGGGTCAGGAATATGAATGTGACATTGGGTGTTACTGAAAAAACCTCCTCAAGAATTGAAAAGACCTAAAATTGTGTCTTAAACGATACATTATGTTGCTGTAGTTAAACAATTCCATAGCAAAAGTGCAATTATTTCTTCATTCCACTGACCCGATGAAAGTTCATTAACATGTACTTATCTTTGTTTAAGAAGTTATACCTACTTAGTTGAAGGTACTTAGTAGGTATACCGTAGTACCGATAGTTTATATCAGTGTTTTTTTAAATAAAGTTTTTGATTTCACCCAATGCATCTGTCTGAGTCTGGGATTATTTTGTTAAGCTAAAAGCGATAGTAAAGAAAGTCATGTTGAGATCGTTGGTTACTACGCTATGTTACAATCCCAGACGATGCTTTGGTCAAAAGTATTATCTAAAACAAGGTGAGCGAAGCGAGCCAGCGAACCAACAATCGAGAGCATTTGCAAGTAGGTAGATACTTGCTTATTATTTGATGTTTGCATAATATTCGTTTTTGCGGATGTGTTTGCAAAACGGTAATAACAAACACACTGTTTTACATATACATTTCCAAAAACTAACCAACACACTTTCCACGTTCACCACAAATTAAATCGAGCTCTTGCCAAGAAGACGCACTAGAAAAACCAAACCAATTATGTAGAAAATTTTCCTATTCAATTTTCCTAGTCGTCAAACGCGTCAAGTGAGAGTGGCGCTGTATCTTTACGCAGTGGAACTTTTCGCGTGGCCCACTTCCAGTCGGCTGCGCTTATCGCCTTTTAGGTCCGCACTGCCGTAGATTAAATCATATTCAGTGTGCAACATAGTAACTAACTAATGAAGCTACCTATCTAACAAGATCATCAAATGATATTAGAATGAACGTTTTTTCTAATGGAATTATCTGTTCAGAACAAATCAGGGGGCGCACCGAAATAGCCAACAACTTTTTCTCCTTTTACCAGAATGGCTTTTCTCTCCTCTCACTTTGCCTCTCTAATGAAAGTCAGGCCCGGAGAGAGAGAGAGAGAGAGGGACTCAGACTGAATAATCAGTGGAATCATAAATTGACCGTGGTGCTCTCTTCTCTTCCTTTTTAGCTGCACCGCCCTACATTTTATCGAGTGAGAGAAGCGAACGAAATCTCCAATCATAAAGTCGTTTTAAAAAAATGAAAACAAGATAACATAACTACCCCGTATTTTTTTCCAAGCACCACAATGCTTGGAAAAAAATACGGGGTAGTTATGTTATCTTGTTTTCATTTTTTTATTTTTATGATAACAGTCGATCCTTATAAATTCAAACATCATCATCGCGAGATCTCTGTTTGGGCTGAACTACATACTAGTAAGTTAGAGTTCATAAATGACTGTAGTTAAGTAGCTCACCAGGAGAAGGTGGTTGTTTAGGTTTCAGCAGCAACGGTATCAATTCTGGCCCACGCCGTTTTCCAAGCGATACTGAATCGAAAACACTACTATTAAGCAATGCTTTTCCAAGGAGTGTCTTCACCATTATAACTTTACACTAGTCCACTTATAAAGTCCACTTCAATGAAAATTCACTTCACCATGAACAGAATTCAGAAATTTTGAACCGTTTGTGATGAAGTCTTGAAACTGTCTGTGGTCAGTTTAGTAATTTATGAATAAATTGTTCACTGATAAGATGGACGTTACAGGACAACTGGGTTATTCTCAGGATACAAAATATTGAGCGCGACTGACCCGTAGCAAAGACAATATGCTTACCTACTTAGAAGAAAATTCTACCTATATTGTCTTTACCCGTAGGTACCTGAGAATATTTTTTGGGAACCAGAATAGAAGAACTAGTAGTATGGATATTTGCGTTTTCAAATAGTGCTGTTTTTCTGAAATGGTAATAGAAAATACTCACTGTAACTCAAGGTAAAAAACATTTTCTGAGAAAAATATTTCTAGATTCCATCTCATAATGAAATGTGCGGGTAAACTTTCCATAACTGAAACCGATTGTTTTTGACCTACTTTACAGAAAATGTGTTACACAGTGCGTAGAAGTAGGTAATGCCAAATTAGTATAATATAATGTCATCAGTATACAAAATCTATATATATAAAGGAGTAGTCCACTCACTCACGTATACACTCACTGACAGACTCATCACGAAAGCTCGGAAACTACTGGGCCGAGGAGTCTAAAATTTGACGACGAATTTCACGGTAATAGAACGGATTTTGGAAAATTCAGCTCCTAAAAGAGTGAAATGGGGGTTGAAAGGTTCTTTGATAGTCCTATGTTTTTTTCAAGTTAGAGACATAAAAATCGGTATTCATGTCACATAATAACAAAAAAAATAAGACGTGACCATGACGGTGATGGTGATGGTAACCGGTCGGTTACGGGACGGTGATGGGACTGTGACGGGACGGTGACGGGACAGTGACTGGACGGCGATGAGACGGTGACTGGACGGTGACGGGATGGTGATGATAGGTAGAAGCCTTATGAGGTAAGCTGCTTAATAGGTGTTCGTACTTTGGCAAGGATAATGGAAGATAGTCTAGGTTAGGTATAAATAAACAAACGCGGACGAAGTCGCGAGCGGGACAACTAGTTGTTCTATAAACTAATCATTATACAGTGTAGACTTATACACTACAGGTATGAAAAGGCGCCTGCAATAAGATGTATACACTTCATAATTGTCAAATCATACCACAATTATACATGAAGATGGTAGGTAAACGGTGTTATGTTGAAAATGGCACAAGCTGATGGTAGGCATATAATTTTCTAGTTTTTGCTATTTACTTCACTAACGTTAATACTGTGGCATAATTTTTTTTAAATTGTAGAATGTATACATCTTCTTGCAGGCGACTGTACCTACATAAACGGTTGTTTATTAATTTTTCTGGTCACGTGCACTTATTAATTTCTTAATTAAAAATTCATAAGCTGGTAATTAAATTAATTATTGATCTAATAACCCCATAAATCATAGAAATATTTGCACGTTTTGCACAATCCTTATCCATGCATAAAATAATAAACGCATTTTACGAATAACCCGACGACATTGCATCTAGTTGTCACGGAAAAACACTCTGTCTGTGATACCTACTCACTACTACATATTTTTTCCACGCTGATAGATAGGTAAGCAACGTAAACAAAATAAATAGTAATTACTCTAATAGATAAAGATAATATCCCATTACAGCTCATTAGTTGAGATACTCTACTAATCTTTCTTGTCCCACCTACCCGTGGATGTCTTAAAAAAGTAACCTACAACTACCACCATAGGCCTGAGTCCGGGATAGTTACGCAAAAACTGAGGGATAAAGCTAGGGGATGGGCAGCAGCGTCCTCTATTTTTATCAACGATAGCTCTAACCACGCGCCTACCCAGCGTGATGTTATAGGCCCACATGATAGGCACGAGATACCGATATAGACATTACAAATTCTATCTAACTTCTTGGTAACTCTCTTTACCATACGTTAGTCTTCAAAGATGGTTCTATTCTATTGATGCTATTCTAGTGATGATTCTATTTGGCATGTCAAATAGTCCTACCAGTGCTGTGTTCGCCTATGCCTACCTAAATAAATAAATAAATAAATATAAATATTCCGGACATATTACACACGGTCAACTGATCCCAAACTAGGCATAGCCTGTATGATGGGTACCAGAGACTGATATAAATAATAGATATATATTTAACACCCAGACACAGAACAAACATCTGTGTTAGTCACAAATGTTTGTCCAGTGCGGGAATCGAACCCGCGCCCTCTAGCGCAGAAGGCAGAGTTACTACCAACTGAGCTATGAGGCCAGTCATAACCTAATTGGTTAATGTATCAGTCTTTGACTACATAGCATAGTTCTTATTGAATGTTTGATACATGTGCTGTGGCGATCCTTTTTAATAAATAAATAGGTAAATAAAAGATTGATTACCCCTTTTCAGACTGGTTCATACATTTTTAAAACACCGCCATTTGAAAGTAGAGTGCAATTTTCAGAGCAAATAATACGTGTATAAATCGTTGGTTCAGCAATTTGCAAATCATTTTCAGTAGGGGCTTACCCAAGTTTTGTGCCGAAACATGAAGGGAATTTTATTCCCATTTTGCTTCGCTCTCATAAATGCTGAGGTTTATTATGATACGGTCATGATTGGTGACGTGATTCGGTCTATGGAGAAGCCGTCTTGTGTGGTATCAACAGTTTGCTGGCCTTTTAGTAAGTTACAAGCAGCGTCGTAGCTAGGGGCTGACCATGAATGTTTCTGCCAGGGGCGCAAACCTCAAAGGGGCGCTCACGCAGACTCGCTGTGGCAGAGCACTCTTCAGTCGCTTCGCTCGTTGGTATATATTCCCGAAAATATACAATTTCAGCCATTACTTTCTAACTTTCAGCTGGACTTTTCCACCCAAAGTTATTTATTTCTGCTCGCTTCACTCGCCATTCCCAGCCATTACTACGTAAATTTCAAATGACGCCCAAACATACCATTTTTCGGCTCGCTTGCTTGATGAATCTATTTAGAAGCAGATTTTTTGATGTAGATAAGTCTAAAAAGATGAAAACTCACAAGTAGTTTATCTATCCGTACACTTATATATTGCAGACAAAAAAGTAAATCTTTATACAACACTTGCCGGAGAAAATGTTGCTCAAATCAGCATGATGCAGTTTTTAAACTCGAACGTGACTCCAAACTTCCAAAGTCAAGAGCAAAATGTAGTGTTTTTGGTTGATCTCGGCTGCCCAGATATTGTGAATTATTTAGAAGAGGTTTGTACAGAAAAAAATAAAAATTGCTCATACATGTTTACCTCTTGCATGGACATTTATCTCTTATATCGTTTATTTAGCAAACTGAGGTCACAGGTCCATCATGGTATTTAAATTTTTCGTAATTTCATAGAGCGGCTCCAGAACCCTTTTTCGATCACCGTTCCGCTGGATCCTGATTGGAGCCTCCATTAACGATTCTCGGACTAGCATCATACCTGATGCAATGTCCCATATTGAAATTTACCCTGATGCTGAAGTGGTTCTTGCACGACGGATAGAAGACGATATTTTTGATTTGCATCTTAGTAAGTTTATTTTTGATGTGTATTCTAGTGTAAAGGCTTGTTTGCCTATAATAATAACCAGTCTCACTATGCTTTTAACATGATAGTTGGCTTGGATGGTTGATTCGTTTCCTCGGGATGTATCCCTTCACCGTTTTCATGTACTCTAGAATTACCTATTGAACGAAATAAGGGACTGTAAGCAGGCGAAAGTCATGCTCCCGGGCCCAGACAAGAAGTCCACCAACACCATAATAAAGATGAAACGCGAGGACCTGCGAATGTTGGTGGGCATCATCACAGGATACTGTGAATTAAACCATCACCTTTACAAGCCAGGGGCTACTGACAGCGGATTATGTCGGGGCTGCCTACAGGGAGAAGAAACAGTAGAGCACGTAATTTTGCACTGTACAGCCACGGAAGAGGCCAGAACCACATCGGGTCTGCGGGCTGTGATCGGAAGCGGCTCCCAGATACCGCCGTATTCAGGGATACTGAGAGAATGTTACCAACGACCCAAAGTCCTGCTTTGCTATTTTAAGGAGCTGGGCTGGCTGGGGTAGGGTTAGCATAGGGGGACAATGCACAAAACACCCCACAGCGGGAAGTCAGTGCAGGTCTAACCACCCCCGATTAGAATTAGAATTAGAATTACCTATTGGAAAAATCATTGGTTCACGACCGGGTTCGAACTCACGACGTTTTCCGAAAGTCGGAAAACCTCTCACTAGGCCAACATGGCTTTCTCCATATATATGCAAATAATTGGAATTGAATCCACTCACGGCACCTTTACCTTTTCCAGTTTACAAGATAAGTCCAGAGGGCCAATGGAAAACAGAATATTACGGACATTGGGATAAAAAGGAGAGATTCCAAGAAGTTCAAAACTTAACTGACTCTACAGCTCTGAGGAGACTGGATCTTGAAGGGTACCAGATCAAGATCTGCTATGTGCTTACCGACAATGATAGCATCAACCATTTGACGGATGAAGTGTAAGGTTTCAACTTTTACTTACTCTGATCTCCATCATCAAATGTTTTTGTAAAAAGGTTAAAGAAATGGCTAATAGAAAAATCATTTTATACTGTGTCAGACTTCTTGAGCCATGCATGACCAAAATAACGCCTTTCTTACTGACCTTATATGTATATTAAGCCATTATGACATTATAGATTCTTAAAAATGTATGTCTTATTTTAATTTTATTTTGTTTGACTAAATAAATTAATAAATACTATTGTTATTTGCACGCCGTATTAACGGTCAAGTATGTGAAATAGCTTATTGTTAAGACCTATGTACAACCATGCTTCTAGCAAAATAAATCATTTCATTTCATTTCATCTTTCGGGTTTTTTTACGCTCAAAAGTGTAACGTAAAGTGTATTGTAATTGCAATGGTAATGAGAAGTTACCATAGCAAGTAAGCTACACTTTTCATAGAGTAGTACGTTACGGTTTTTGCGTAATTATTCCGGACTCAGGCCTCTGGTAAGTTAGTAGAAATGGAAAAATCAATCACTACTGTAAATCCTATGGTGGTAGTTGTAGTTTGCTTTTGCATATTTTTCTGTATGATACTACAAAGTTTTTTATAGCGAAAACTTTGCAGATGGGTGCTTAGAACTGTAAGTAATTGTACCAGTTTTATTGTCAAAAGGTATTGGTAATTAGACATTGATTTGTTAAGGTGACCAACACCTATTTATCTTCACCAGAGTTGCCATGCTTTACTTGAATGACGCTATCTTCGTAGCATGGCAAATGTACCTAACAGTATAAAGTTTGGGCTGAGTCACACCTAGGTCATTACTTTTCCTCAAGTTACTCTTGTACCTACTCATTACGTATGCATAAACTAAAAGGACAAACGTACTTTACTTTTTGCCGCTTAGTGTCTAGAGTATTTTAAACGTGTGCTTTCCAGAAACGACCACATTGACACTATCACCAAAGTAAACTTCCCTACGACAAATCATTTGCTCGACTTCCTCAATGCGGATAGAAAGTACGTCTTCGCCAACACTTGGGGATATCGGGTCAATGGAACTTGGAATGGCATGACTGGGTATCTGGTTAGAGATGAAGTGGAAATCGGAGGTAGATTCTCAATTAATTTGAAATTTTTATATCAACACAATTATAAAACTGCCGCTGGTAAAATCAGTACCTATCGTAACTCAAACAACTTGGACGCACCGGCGCTGTATGTTTGTATTATATTTGTTAGAGCATAACTTTCGAATCATCAATCCAATTTGCATAGAATTTAGTATGGCAACAGCTTGTACTATCAAGATTTGTTAATAAGAATATGATATCGGCCAAGACATATCCAAAAGGGGTTCTAAAAAATATACAAATACATGTTGTGGTGTTGTTGAGTCTCATATAAAAAAGCTTTGTTTGTTCATTCCTGTAGGCCATACAGTTTCGCGAGATCTCAGTTCGGGGTTCTATTTGTTTTATTTATATTCCAGGGTCTCCAATGTTCTTCACATCAGAGAGAATAACTTTATTAGAATACATAGCAAGTCCCACCCCGACTCGTTCTAAATTTGTGTTCCAACAACCAAAGCTATCGTATGAAAACAACCTGTTTCTGCTCTCGTTTAGATGGACCGTCTGGTACAGTACGGTTGGACTGGTGTTTATAATGTTCCTGGCGTTACTGATAGTGTCGTTGTGGGAGTGGAAAAAAACGGCTGAGCAGAAGCACAAGGTACCTACATTACTATTCACTTACCAGTGTATAACCCCACAACCGCAACGATGACGCGTCCAATCGGTCGTCGGAGGACAATACGAATTGTCCACGAGGGAGAGGATTAGGTATCCGTTTAGGGTGAGAGGGTTTTTTTTTTAACTAACTACGGCAAAGACAAAAGGAAGGCTTATGTTATTACACGACTAAGGCAAAGCCAAAAGGAAGGATTTAGCAGTCTATGTATTTATGTTTGTATTTGCGTATGTATATTCCACCGTAGCGATAACGATAACTCATCTGATTTTGATGAATGAGTTGAGTTGTCAATAGATTCGTTATTATTGCCTGTGTGACATGTGCTACATTTTTTTACCCTACTACATAGGATTTTGTGTATAAACTAACAGTCTATGTAGTTATTTATGTATGTATGTATGTTCATCTGTAACCTCGTAGCTCCTAAACTAGGGATCATTCTTTGTCAAATTAAGTGTCAAACTATGTGTCTTCATGGTCCAGGTGTCGTAGGTCACCTATGATGGAGAATAAACTAATTTCAGACCTCAAAAATTATACAAATTTATAAAACATATCGATGAACGGGCTGAACTATAACTTTATTTATAACTAAGTAAGCTATAAATAATTACAATTTTAATTTATTATTTGTATTATCTTGTTGTACTAGGTAATAATGAACATTACGATAGTATCTGATGAATTTTTGACGGTTAGTTATTTTATTTCAGAATCGAAATGATTCTGGCATCCTGAGAGCCAATGTAACAGACATTATCATTTTGATATTCGGTGCTGCTTGCCAACAAGGAAGTCCGGTTGAACTGAAAGGTATGTTGTGTGTGAAAATTATCCTTACCTCTACTGGATAACACCTAATGGTCATGGCTGACCTTTAGGTGAAGATGTACCTACAACATGGAATATAATTTTATTTACAGAAAGAAACTTAAAACTAATACAAGTTAAGATTTACATAATACACAAGAAACAGTCGAGCTATCTAAAGACCGTAACAAATCTATAGATAGCTCAACTGATCCAGATCACTACCAGTCGGAAGCGTGCCCAAGACGCTGGTGAAATTGCCACATGGAATTGTATGATAATAACATACCTACAATTTTATTATCCCATAACATGAACTTGTGAGTAGTTATGAGTTCTGTCTGTCACACTGAATAAAATGGTTTCAGGTTCTCTAGGCCGGATAGTAATGCTAGTTCTGTTCCTGGCTCTCATGTTTCTGTACACATCGTATTCAGCCAACATCGTAGCCCTGCTGCAATCCAGCTCCTCACAGATCAAAACCTTGGACGACCTTTTGCATTCCAGAATCGGCTTTGCAGTACATGATACTGTCTTCAATCGATATTACTTTTCGGTGAGTATGTAAGTCGCAAAAACTAGGTTGATAATGATGATGCTGATGAAAGTTAGGATATGCCCTTTGCATAAGGTTCAAAACTAGTTAAAACTACGTGCAATATCTAAATCAAAATTAATTTCAAAATCATATCCTTACCTAACGACTACTGATTATAGCCAATTTGAGTTTGACTTTTCGGGGCTTGCGATACTTTTGAGCTATATCGCTCGACTTCAAATTTCGAACTAATAATAAGATATTTTTACAAAAATTAAAAACCGACTTCAAATTCCTGAATATTTACGAGATCAATATCAACCTCTTTGCGTTTTGCTTACCTACTGAGGATGACACTGGCCTCCTAAACTTTCGTATAAAAAACAAAAGTAAGTATGACATCCATTCATCCTCAATACTAAGTAATAACTCTTACGGTACTGACTGACTGTCAATCAAACGTAGTGGTTTTATTCTCGTTTAAAATCAACGCAGAGCCTAACCAAAATCCTAAGAGTATGAAATTTGCAGGGTAGCTTCCTGTTGTAACGTATGGTTGCACAGAAAGGAATTCCCGAAGTTAAAGTTTAGGTAAAAATAGCAGCAACCAAACGAAGTCGCGGGAATTACCATACCATAGTGATTTCAAGAGATGATGACGTTTTTTTAAGTTTTACGGGACAAGTTGCAATCCCTCAGGAATTAAATTAAAATGGGACCACCCCGGGATCATACTCTATACACCAGCGAAAGAATAATCAAAATCGGATTACTATTGGCAAAGATAACGAGTAACATAAACAAAAAAAAAAAACATCCTTGAGAACCTCCTCCTCCCTTTGGAAGTCGGTTAAAAAGTGACTACGTACCTTTTGAAACGACATATCGCACGCCGGTTGATCACGGCGTGGTGGAAGTTTTACTCATTGTAATAATTATTAAACGATATTCGCAGAAGGTAGATTGGTACTGTAATGTCCATAAAATCTTATTAAAATCTCGGCTCACCAACACCTCATCACGCGCACAACCACTCTCTTCCACGTTGTCATCCAACTGTCACGTGACGTAGGCGCTTGAGACGATATCAATACATTACATCCCTTTTTTGTTTTAATTTTTTTTTATTTATTTTATTATAAATTATATTTAAATAAAAATGTATTTTCTGTTTCACTCAGTCTTTTATTCCAGGAATTTTATTGGGTTTACTGAAATATGGTTAATTCAATCGAATCACATGTAATTACTTATGTAGGTACTTTAATCGTTAGGTTCAACATGAATTTCATCATTAGTATTATCTTGGCAAACTCTCCATTCACCTCGAATCTTCTTCAAATGTATCTAATACATTCCTTCTTTATCTTTGGCCGGTCTCAACGTTCCGAAACTCCAAATGACAAGAAACACTTTTTTTTTTTTTGTTTATTTAAATTATTTTCTTTGTTCATGTTTTTAATACACACTGTATCTCCTGGCGTAAATCGTATTATTCCGCTTTCCTCTCCTTATTAGCATATTATTCATTACCTTTTTCTTTCTTTTCTTGATGTCTGTCCTTCACCTCTGTGCTCAGCTGGTTTTTTTTTTTTTTTTTTTTTTTCTAACTGCTATATTGCCGTAATATGTAGCTTGCAATGTTAGTCTTACCTGGTCGGTAAGCCTCTTTATATTATTTTATAATTGTAGACGTATAATAAATAAATAACACTCAACAGTCACACATACGTACTTACATAGTTCAGACCCCACACCAAGACTCACCGCGTCGCGTGCACCAGAAACCACGAGCAACACGGCACCACAACATCCAGACCCGGAACGAATATTTGCGAAACATGCGAACATCTGTACCAGCGAGAATCAAACCAGCACCCCTTGCGTTCCACATGGGCACTCGCTGGGACTCGTTATAGTTAGGTGTGAAAGTGCTCAACAGCCCGTACCAAACTAGAATTTCTTACTTAGTACCTACTCTGTCTGGCTGTACCCTCATGCTCCTGAATTTCTGATCGCTCCACTTTTGTTGCAAAGGAGCTATGCTCTGAGGCTATACTGATATTGTAGCGTAATTCAAAATCCATTCGCTCACAGAGGCTATGAATCCTATTAATTAAAACTACACATAATTGTATCAACAGGTTATTTTTAGAATAGAATTAAAAACTTTTATTTTGCTACCAATAAATATTATTTTGTTTTATTATCAAGACCACATAAAATCAGCATTTGCCTTCCCTAGGAGAATGTTTGTGCCATTAACAATGATATAGAAGGTTGAGCTCTCCGGTTTCCCATCAAATTGTATGTTAGCCTCAAATGAACCTTTAATATTTAAATGAATGTTACTGCCATAAACCACCAACTTCAGAACTAGATTTGCTTTGTAGATATACACACAAACCTTTTCTTCTTCATAGTCTTGTCTCCCAAGTTTCTTCCGTAAGTAAATTATGTTTAGGTACAGCCGGAAGACTCCTCCAATCATGCTGTCAAACACTACATCATCATCAATATGGAAAACATTGCTTACTTGATTAACTTTGTTGGTGTTATGCTTTGCGCTTTTATACGTATTTTCATTTTCAGGTTTTCCTTTAAAAACTTGACTTGTTCTAGAAAACTGTCTGAAATGGCCTCTCACTTTAAACAGTCTTTGTCTCTAGTTGGACATTTTACATCTTTTATATGATGCATGTTTTAGATTACCACTTAGGTATAATTGTTCAATTTAATTTACCTCGGGCACCTCAGGATTTCAGGATTTTAATTTACGCCCATTTCCAAAATCCATCCAGTTGTTTGTTTACTGATTCTAACTTTTCCGTTAGGTACTTGATCAATTTGTCTCGTTTGGTTTTTGTTTGATAAGTCTGAATAAATGTCGTTCATAAATTTTACTTTGTTTCGGAGCAAAGTAAGCATCAAGCAGTTATTGCCACTTTGGACACATCAACATTGTCTGCTGGTTTTATATGGTATAATTAATTATAGAAAACTTCTTGCAGTTACAAACCACCAAAATGTAAGAGGCTTGCTCTTTTTGTTTCATATTTTCCGATACTGGATGAATCCAAATATATTGACAACTCGTTTCCAACGCTCCCATCTTACTCCAACAGATGTAGGATCGCCTTCACGGTAAATTTTTTCCAACGTCAAGGGCGTCATTGACATTTTGGACTTATTTTAGGGCGATCTAAAATTATCAATTTAATGATTCAGATTACATAAAATCTGCTTTAATTAACGTAATTGTTTGTTTATTTTGTGAAACCTCTAAAACTATTAAATGTTCAGATCAAAATCTGCCAGTCAAAATTTCTGTATTATTGTAGGTAGGTCTAAGCCTAGGGTTCGGTCCGCCAGAACTAATAATTTATTCTTATTCATGTTTTTTTTTTTTTTACATCGTGTATCACTTACCGATTTATACTGAATCTAGGACTAAAATCACAAAATATTTTCAAATTCAATCACGATTCAGTAGTCAAAGAAAAGAGCGGGAAAACGCATCTATAAACTCAGCATTGACTATAGAGGTTGCATGCTTGGAGGTCCGCTGCTAAAATGGAGTAAAATCTTTCCAAGGTCAGTCAGTTACAAAAAAGGTTGCATGATGTACCGTCGCTAAAATAGAGCAAACTCATTAAGAATTTTGAAGATCCAAATAGGTTAGAGTTAATAGAATCCAAATACCTACCAACAGTAAAATATGCTCTGTGGATCCGAACTCCGCTCGTTTAGGGTTTCAAGATAGAGTACTTATACAATTTAATGATCAGTTTTAGTCACTGCTAGTTTTCATGTCAAAGGTGTTTGATGTTCGACTTCGATTTAACGATCAGGCTTTGTAGCCAGCTAAATTCTATAGCATTTTTATAAGTTGAATGATCAGTTGGTCACTGAAATATTGAACTTCGATTTAACGACCAGGCTTTGTAGCCTGCTAAATTAAATAGCATTTTTATCAATTTAATGATCAGTTGGTCACTGCTAGTTTTCCATGTCACATGAAATGTTGAACTTCGATTTAACGACCAGGCTTTGTAGCCTGCTAAATTATATAGCAGTTTTATCAATTTAATGATCAGTTGGTCACTGCTAGTTTTCCATGTCACATGAAATGTTGAACTTCGATTTAACGACCAGGCTTTGTAGCCTGCTAAATTCCGTAGCATTCATATCAATTTAATTATCAGCTGGTCACTGCTAGTACTCAATGCCACAGGAAATGTATAACGTCAATTTAATGACCAGGCGTAGCCTGCTAATTTTTATGTTCAACGTCAATTTAATGACCAGGCTGTAGCCTGCTAGTTTTTATGTTCAACGTCAATTTAATGACCAGACTGTAGCCTGCTTTTTATGTTCAACGTCAATTTAATGACCAGGCTGTAGCCTGCTAATTTTTATGTTCAAAGTCAATTTAATGACCAGGCTGTAGCCTGCTAATTTTAATGTTCCACGTCAATTTAATGACCAGGCTGTAGCCTGCTAATTTTTATGTTCAAAGTCAATTTAATGACCAGGCTGTAGCCTGCTAACTTTAATGTTCCACGTCAATTTAATGACCAGGCTGTAGCCTGCTAATATTAATGTTCCAAGTCAATTAAATGACCAGGCTGTAGCCTGCTAATTATTCTGGCATTTTATCTCGTTTTGAAAAAGAGATACCTACACTAGGTAGGTTGTATGTACTTCATGAACGCAATCCAATGGCCAGAACTTTGTCTGCTATTATTTAGGTATATTATGCATGTACGTACATACCTATTTACATACTTACTAGGTACTGCGTCTTTATTATTCCTATATAGTGGTTCTAACGTAGTGATTTATATCCCCATTGATAGTGGTCAAAGCTCTGTCTGCTGTTTCATCCACGTTGCTTCATAGCTTTCAAGCAACAATAAATGTACCAAACTACATTACGTAAATAAGTCGGAAATTATTTTGATTTGGTAGGTACCTACATGTAGAGATTGTTGAGGTGGTAAGAAGATACCGATTCAAAACAATAATCCAAGCTAAATGTTAAATAGATGGAAAACTGATTTTATTTTATTGCGCATTATTTACTCTTCATTCATCCGCCATCTTTTTTTTTTTCAATGTTTATTTTATTTTCAATTTTTGGTATCTAAACCAATAATCTGTCTCTTGGCAGAACAAAATAACATTATTTAGTAGTTATTTGCTTACTTTTGTCCTCGTCGCCACATGTAATGTCCATAAAATCTTATTAAAATCTCGGCTCACCAACACCTCATCACGCGCACAACCACTCTCTTCCACGTTGTCATCCAACTGTCACGTGACGTAGGCGCTTGAGACGATATCAATACATTACAGGTACCTATTTAGTTGTGATTGATTTCAATGTCATATCGGTACGTGTTTCTTGTAGGCTGCAACAGAACCGGTAAGAAAGGCGATTTACGAGAAGAAAATAGCGCCACCGGGAGCGGAACCTCACTTCATGTCAATGGAAGAGGGCGTCAGGAGGATGAGAAAGGTAAACCCTTGGTTAATGAGAGACACGTTCTGGTAGTCAGTGTAGGAGACATCTTCATACAAACGAATTTACATGATTATTAGGTAAATGATTCTATTCTAATTTTGTATTTGTGTATCTGATATAATAAAACTACTTATAATTTTAGGGAAGGACCTGTCTTAGGGACCTGTTTCGTGGTGCAACATGGTTCCAACGGAAGATCAGTGTTGTGTTACTTTTTAGGTACATGCTGAGTTGGATGCCAGTTTGTGGCATATGAGTAGGTTGTTTGTAGTATAGTTTAGTTGTTTTTGGAAATTGATGTAGGTATTACCTACTACCTATGTTACAAAGAAATTTTTTTTCTTTCTTTCTATTACTCCGTATTTTGTAAGTATCTGGAGTATACTTTTAGGGTTTATTTGCATTCCACATGGAGACTGGAGTGGGGTACAAGTTTGTTGGCAAATTCTTCGAGGAGGGCGAGAAATGTGGCTTGAAGGAAATACAGTATCTGCAAGTGATAGATCCTTGGCTAGCAGTGAGGAAAAACACTCCTTACAAAGAGATGTTTAAAATCGGGTAAGCTTAAAATCATCAAATTCCTGCCCTCGTCTCATATTATGGGGGTATTCATCCATCTTTTCTTTGGCCTTCCTCTACCTACTCTTATATCCATCCGCATTCATACCAACTTCTCCTTACATGACTTTCTTCCCTCCTCATGACGAGCCCACACCACGCCAACCTATTACTTCTCAACTTTTACGACGCTGGCGCTACGTTCAAATTCCTCTGATGCACTCGTTCCTTAATTTTTTTAATACCTACACGAAAAAATAATAAAATGAAATACTTGTAGGATAATTAGTTTGAAAAAGAAGGCAGAAAAAAAAGGCTAGGGCAAATGCCATTGAGTTTTATTCTTCAATTTTTTAATGAAATACTTGTAGGTTATTTAGTTTGAAAATGAAGGCAGAAAAGCTAGGGCAAATGCCATTGAGTTTTATTCTTCAATTTTTGAATGTTTTCAGGATGAAACGTATTCAAGAACACGGACTCCAGAGCAGGGAGAACAGGTTGCTCTACGAAAAGCGACCAAAGTGCTCGGGAAGACAATCTAATTTCGTGTCAGTCAGCATGGTGGACTGCTACCCTGCTTTTCTCGTGCTATCTTATGGAGCGCTAGTCGCTTTGGGTATCACTATTTTGGAAAATTTCTCGTTTCGTAGACATGAGCTGAAGCAAAAGATAAGCTGCATGAGAAAGGTCCTCTCAAATAAAGCGGAAATAAAACTCTAGTAGAGATCGTCTGTGCCTCAAGCACGAATAATTAACGACGTTACGCTTACGATACAAAAGCAAATGTCAATTAGCCAATGACGTCGGTAATGCTCGAAATGTTTTAATTTTGATTGGCTAATATCTGACATTTTCTTTCGTATCGTAAGCGTATGGTTATCGAGAAATATTCGTGCTCAAGCCACAGAAAGCCCCTTCAATTACGTTTGTGTAACGTCAACGCTCCAATTGGTCGTGGAGGGGCGTTCAGTTTTAGATTAGACGATATCTACCTACAAGTCTTCTTATAAGAATTGAGTGGAGTTATTTTGTAGAGCAGATTTCTAAAGCTTTAATAGAACTTATACCATAGCATTTGAGAGTTGTTTATTTCTTTAACATTCTGCTTCACAAAGTGTGGGCAACAACCTTTTTACAGCCTTGTGTTAAGTATACGTGTGAGAAAATAAACTATAGTTTATTGACGCGGACACTAGTAGCCAGGCAGTCTCCCGTAGCCCATTAAGTCCCCGTTAAGGCTTGCGAAACCGGTACAGTAATTGCAGGAATCGATTACTGCACCACCCAGTATGCAGGTGCCAGTAGGCAGTGAAATGCCAATTACTCAGGGAAATTACCTACTAAATTCTCTAGGAAAATTAAGATAGCTTAAGTGACGCGGGACGGCCTAATTCCTGTTTCATGGTTAACAAAAATATTTAACGTAGAATACGGCCCCGTCATGGAAAAATTTACATCAACATGAAACAGTTTTTTTTTTTATTCAGAATAGCGCGTTGATGTCTTTGGTATGGTCCTGCACTAGCTTCCGCACGCGGCTTTGCTCGCGTGGTACTTAGATAAATAGTAGCCTTTATGCAATTCTAGGTAAGAAAGAAAGAAAGAAAGAAAATTTATTTATTTGACCCACAACGCAGTAAGTAGGTAGGTAGGTAGGAAGATACAACGAAAGAAAAAAAAATACTTAAACCTAGTAATACAAAAAAAAAAAAAAACACAATAAGAAAAACAAAAACATGTAGGTAGGTGAGGCGGTAGATAGGTTGAGTAGGTATGCGTTGTGTGGGGCAAATGGGTCCCGTCTCAGCATAAAGCTGCACCAAACATAATATGTACGGTGCGGCGCTGGTTTTCAGACGGGGCCTAGGTGACGTGACGTGACGAACATCAATAAACATAATATTTATAGTAGGTATGTATTAATAAATGGATAGTTATATTATATATTATAAGTAGGAACATAGTAGATATTATATAAAATAATAAGTATGTAGGTATATTATTAAATAAAGAAATTTATTGCGGGCTATATTGGTAGACTTGGTAGTACATAGTGGTGCTGAAACAGAAAGAAAGAAAGAAAGAAAAGACATTTATTTGTGACAGAAAAAATAATAACACGCAGTGCGTTGGTAATTTAGACGGACCGCGCTCATTACCTTTGGCAAGCATAGACTAAGGAAAAGAGGTAAGGAACTCTATATGTATATTCCAGGTTTCATCGAAATAGGCTAAGCCGTTACGGCGCGATCGAACAAACATCCAAACATCCTCACAAACTTTCGCATTTATAATATTACTACGGCCAGCGTCTTCGCTTCTTCTCCGCGTCTTCGTCTTCTAGGTAAAGAACTTCATCTATTCCAAGTTTCATCGAAATCGGTTGAGCCGCTATATCGTGATTGAACAACAAATATCCAAACATCTAAACATCCTCACTTTCGCATTTATTATATTAGTAGGAAGTAGGATAGGATAGTAGGATTATTATTCCTGTAAAACGAGCGCGTCATGCGAGTATGCAAGTCATCGTGCCCATCTTGGAAAAAAATACTTGCAGTTTCTCTTACTTACTGGTAGAATTTTTGATATAACCTGAAGTTGACAGTTTTCAAATCAGAGGAGCGCGTTAAAGTCTTTTGTATGGTATTTTTATATGATTTTTTTTTCTAAAACGAGCGCGTAGTGCGTTTATCCATGCCATGGCTATAATTGAATTCCCATCTTGGAAAAATTGGTTTGCGGCTAGTTTTTGAAGCAACATGAATTTGTTATTTTTCTTCAATGATTATGATGATGATGCTGAGTCGCTGAAAAGAACAAATGCGCAGTGAAAAGGATTTAGCTCATTTCAAAAAATATTCAGTTAGTAGCAAAAATGTCTACTATATTAGGTATCTTTGCTAGTAGCTATTGTTAGCTCGCTCCAAATTGAGATCTCACGACATGAAAATTGACTAGCAAACACAACTAGGTTCTTACATAGCTGCAATACCGAATCGTCCAACTTGACTGTGATAAGATAAAATTCGCTTCGCTCACTCTATACAGTCATGTCACTCCTAGTATGAATAACATTTATGAATTTGCACCTTTTAACGGTGAATCCTACTCGGTTCTTTTGATGGATAATGATCTCTAAAGTACCTACCTGAGTTATTACCTACTATCTGTGATTTGAATCCAATGATAAGATAATGCTAACAATAATGTTGTATCGGCGGAACTGATTAAATTAGTAAGTAATTATTTGCGCATGCATTCCGTAAACTTGTTTGTTTGTGAAATATGGATTTGAAAATAGTTTTGTTATTGGTGTGTGGTGCTTTGATGGGGAAAAGTGCTGGTAAGTAATTAAGGTAGCCTACCTACCTACCTATATATAGATACCTACCTATTTTCTACCTTAGACTACTAGTATGTTTATCGCATTTTTTACTTTGAAGGATTGATTTGGTTAGTTTAGTTAATATTACTTAGATATATACTTACCACCTAGGTAGGTATCTACTTGTAGTACCAAAGACAATATAGTAGATTTTTTATTGTCTTTGGAAAGAGGAAGGTACTACTTCCTATAGATATACCCACTGCATTACATTTTCTATAAGTAGATAATTAGATACCTAGTAATTACCAATTTACCTACCTTTTAGAAGAGTCTTATTAAACTAGGCAATACAGCTTACAACCTTGTTGGTGATAAATCCTCGTCGCAATTAAAATATACAAGTTCCAATGGAAAGTCCCTTTACCCATACCTAAGTCAACGCACAGGTACCTATTACCTACATAGGTAGCTAGGCTTTGCGAGTACCTACCTACCCCTGAATTACCTAGGTAGGTAGGTTGGTACTACTCCTGGTAGAAAGTAGTAGTAAATTGGAAGATTGACGGACCCTGCAATAAGCAGGTATCTGGGTAGGTACCACTATAATTAAGTTAAAATGTGAACTTGGCTAGATGAGTAGGTAGGTAAGTTTATCCTATATACCTAGTAAGTAGGCACCTTACTATTAACTACCAGCAATAGACAAAGAAAAAATCGAAATGGTTCCAAGATTTTCATGCCTATTGTTTTCTCTTTGCACTTATCAGCACAGCAACTACGATGCTACGCCTGCAGTTTTTCATCCTCTGATTCGGATCAGTCCTGCCTGACCATCACTGATGACACCAACATTGTGGACTGTCCGTTCACATACTGTACCATATTCAGACAGGAGTTTGTGGTAAGAATATACCTACAATTTAGTTAGCACTTTTATCATTGTTTTTTTTAACCGATTTCAAAAAGGAGGAGGTTCTCAAGTCAGCTGTATTTTTTTTGTCGACGGTGGTATCGTGTGGTTATCCCCGCGACTTCGTTCGGTTGCTGCTATTTTTTACATAAACTTTAACCTTTGGGGTTGTGTGTCGGGAATTCCTTTCTGTGGACCCATACGTTATAACAGGAAGCTGCTTCATACTCAAAGGAATTTTGTTAGGCTCTGCGTTGATTTTAAAAGAGAATGAAACCACTACGTTTGATTGTCATTCAGTCAGTCAGTACCGTATGAGTTATTATTGATGATGAATGGATGTCCCACTTACTTTTGTTTTTTATTCGAAAGTGTAGGTGGCCAGTGTAATCCTCAGTAGGTAAGCAAAACGCAAAGAGGTTGATAACAAAAAAAAAAGAGGTTGATATTAATCTTGTAAATATTCAGGAATTTGAAGTCGGTTTTTAGTTTTTGTAAAAAATATCTTATGTTTTTTAAAGATTTGCAATTTCTTAGTCGACTCTATATCATATCAGGAAAACATTTCTTAAAATAACTCACCAAAGTATATTGCAAAAAATTTAAAAGTTTTCCATTCGTTTTCTTTAAAAGTGCCATTTGCCGCACCTATAAGTTTCTTGCATGATAGTCGAAAACTTGCTCCTTTTTAATTTTTTAATAGTCCTACTTTTTTCCTACTTTCAGGATCCTAGTGGAGTGGTAGCCAGTTTCACTAGAGGCTGCGAGATGGCGCCTGATTTCCTCAACCATGAAGTAACAGACCCCACGTTCAGGACTTTTTACAGAGCCTGTACCAACGACCTTTGTAATATTGGTAAGTGCTTAATAATCTATTTGTTTAATGCCTATAGATCGAATTAAAAGCCGTGTTGGCCTAGTGGGAGGTACCCCGACTTTCGATCCGAAGATCACAGGTTCGAGCCCGATAGTGCACCAATGAGTTTATCTGTTCGAAAAATTTAAGTGCGGTTTAATACGGTGACCGTTCTTCACTTATTCTTATGAGCAGCGATGGGCTTGCAACCCGTCACGTATGGAATACTCACTAAGGCAAAATGTGGGCATGTACCAAAATGTTTGGACGTGTCTCCAACTACGTCTTTAGACATCTCAAGGATCAGATCGCGTGCAGATCTATTTTTTTTTCTTATTATATCGAAGACCAAACTGCTTTCTGAAGACCAAACGATTCTTCGAATGCTTGCTTGTCGTGTCACTGCTTGTTTCTTGGTCATCCTGTATTAGATCAGTGACCATGTTTTAGATATAGTGGCCCTGTAAAGGGCCTATGACCGTCGCGTCGGTGAAAGAATCCTTTCGTGCACAATTCACATGTCTTAGAATTTTTAGGTTCTAGGACATGCCGGTTTCCTCACGATGTTTTCCTTCACCGTTTGAGAGCACTAGTACCTATAGCGAACATATATTTTCCGAATCGAAAATCCATTGGTGCACGATCGGGTCTTGAACCCACGATCTGTGGATCGGAAGGCGGGGCCACTACCACCACTCCACCATTGCTCTCGAATAATTTCAGGTAACGGCATTGAATCAGTAACAGGTGGAACCCTCTCACCAACTCCGGAGTACAATGGTCTAAACTTGCTGGTCCCTGGTACCGGCGGTGGTGCTAGTCACATTACGATAAGCATGCTTCTGATATTTATAAGCATATTTGTAGCCCTTCTGTAAATACCTACCTAAATGACTAAATAAAACTATAACTGTGGTGTACTGGGACACGAGTACTTTTTCTAAGTATGTACCTACCAAGTTATTGTTATTTTATCTAGGTACTCGTTTGTAGTCACTTTGGATTGCATTGGCATTGTTTGTCAAAGTGTGTATCTACTTACCTACACTGATTCCATATGTAGGTACCTACCTATAGTTAAGTGGGTTGGTTCATAAGTTGACAAATATCAAATAAAATATTATTCTTGGTCTACGGCCTAGCTAGATAGAAGGAAGGAAGCCTAAAAAGTACTGTGTGGAAAGTCCTTCCCTACCCTACCTACGATTATTTTTGTTGAGATTGCACTTGGTTGCTACATACCTATGGTTGCCATGGTAATAGCAATGCATTACATTTTTTAGAGGTATGTAGCGTCGTTATTGATAGGAATAAATGTGTTGTGGTGAATATTCATTTCATCTTATAACTCGTATGATGAACGCTTTCCCAATAAAAGTAAGATTTTCCGAACGCAATTCTTCTGAAACTTTGACAGTTCTCTTGTTGTAAAATGTCAAATCAGTTCTGTGTTCTTGAGGTTAGGATTCCTTTAGATTAGTAAAAATGTGATAAAATAACATAAATCATCAGTTTAACTGGTTCTCAACCAACCATGACAACATCACCTACCAAGACCAAGCAGAAGCTATCGCTTCGGAAGCGGCTGTTCGTCAAAAAGTCTCCAAAAGTGGGGTGTTATGTCGACACTGATTCGAACGATGAATTCAACCAGTCTTCATCACGGCCGATATCACCAGCGGATCCTTTCTTGGCTCACAGTGCGCACTATACTGACGTCAACACAGTAGTAGGTGATAGTCCTCGGAACTGCAGCGCGGAACCCATTTATAACAACGCAAGTCATAGCGCTGACCACACACTGAATGACGATGAAAACAATCCTAAATGCTGCCGGACCTTCTTCAGGCGCTCTCGCCCAAAGAGTTTAGTTGACAACCATCCTCCCAAAGAAGAAACACACTCCAGAGACTGCAGTCCGTGCAATAACTCTAACAGTTTGAGCGACCAAACAATATCTTGTTCACAGTCGAAATCAGAAGAGATACCAAAGGCTACTATAAAATTTCCTAAAAATGATGATCCTAGAAAGTGTTTTGAACACTCAGGTTCATTTGAGGGTATTAAAACCAAAAATAAATTGTTTGTAAAACGATTATCAGCTGATCATTTGATACAAAATGAAAGCAAGCCTTTATACCGTTCTTCTTCTCCTGAAAGTGATAGAAGCAGTTCCCTAGACCGTAAAAGAAGGTAAACCTTAAATCCTATTATTGTCAATGCAAAGCTTGTAAAAGTCTGTCTTAACCTGGTGATTGTCTGCTTACTAGGACTAAGTCAACAATAGCAAGGTCTTCATCACGTGCGGGGAGCACCGACAGCTTGGCTCGCAACTCTCTGCTTGCTGCTCAGGTCTTGCGACTCATTCCTACACAGGAGGCTCGGGAAAGGTGACTGATACTTTGCTTATGTGTACACAATTATGGCTTTTGGTTTTAATGCCAGGGAATGATAAATGAGGATTGCGTTTTTTTATCCTTACCATACACTCAAGAGTTTTTAGACAAAATTCCCTAAGAGAGAATCCGTTCAAGGATTCATTGCAAACATTTTACTAAAATGATTTGACTACATTGTCTTTGGTTATTTTTTACCTGTGGCTAAATCATTATCAAGAAATTTTTTGTGTCCATATATCATAAAATGTTCACCATCAACATCATTTCAGCCATAATACTTCCACTGCTGAACATAAGGCCTCTCCCATAGATTTCCAGAGTAATCAATTTAATGCATCACATACTCAACGACTCCCAGCAAGCTTTATTAGGTCATCTTTCCATCCAAGGGGCTTCCCTATGCTGTACTTTCTGAAGTGTCTCCACTTGAGAAACTTTCTGGCCCAATGGCCATAGGTTCTTTAAATGATGTCTTTAAATGAATCTATAGCCTCATAGCTCAGTTAGTAGTAACTCTGCCTTCTGCGCTAGAGGTCGCGGGCTCGATCCCCGCACTGGACAAACATTTGTGTGATAAATACAGATGTTTGTTCTGTGTCTGGGTGTTAAATATTTATCTATTATATATATCAGTCTCTGGTACCCATAGTACAGGCTATGCCTAGTTTGGGATCAGTTGACCGTGTGAATATGTCCGGAATATTTATATTTATATTATGTGCCCTGTTCACTGCCACTTTAAATGTTACTTCATTGCTTTACAGAAATTATCTCTATGGAAGGCTGGCATCCCATTCCTTGCTTGGAGCAGCTGAATTAGAACATGTGTTCCCTGATAGAGAGGTCAAAGTATTTGTTGGCACTTGGAATATGAATGGACAGGCACCTCCAAAGTAAGAGATTTATAAAAAAATTGTTGGCAACAACAAAGATAATATTACATTACAGCTGATGGATGCTAGACAATCGTGAAGTTAGCCATTTGGGCGCCCAGTAGAGTTTTTTATCAACTAAAATCCCGCCATCAAAGTAAAACTGAAAACTTCACGCTTATCAAAATCCTTTGGCTGAACTATATTTCATTTAATTTTATTAGATTGTCTTTGGTAGACAAGCTTTTAACTGATTGGGAGTATCCCTCTTGTCAAGCTTAGTAGTTTTGCAAACACAATTCAAAGCTTTATTATTATAAGCTTTATTTTTTGTAAACAGGGAGCTAGCAGATTTTATATTCCCGAATCAAGTGAAACATGTACCGGACATATTTGCAATTGGCACTCAAGAGTCTTTCTCGGAACGCACTGAGTGGGAGATCACCATACAAGAGGTGTTGGGACCATCACATCTTTTACTACATTCTTATTACTTAGGTAAGTTTTGATAGAATTATATATTCAAAAGAATTTTTATATATTTTCTTTACAGATTAGTTGATATGTTGATATTTGTTTATGGTTCTTACGGTTCAGTGTTCCTGCTGTGTAAAGTATCAGCATCAGAATTTAAAACTTTTCACAAATTCCTTTTTTTTAATAACTAGCGATCCGCCTCGGCTTCGCATGGATATAATTGTAACTCTATTGGTTTATGAACTCGTTGGCGGCGCACGCCAGTAAAACTCCCAGCATGCATGATTTTTTCCAACATCTTCAATAATCATACTCATATTTCAGCTAATTTACATAAAACCTTAATGAATTATACAACTAAACCTTCCTCATGAATCACTCCGTCCATTGGTGAAAACCGTATGAAAATCCGTTCAGTAGTTTTTAGTATATCGCGTTAAAACATTATACAAATGTAAAGTGAAACAGTTTTGAAACTTTGTACTTGAAAGTTTTCTACTATGAAAACATAATTTACTATTTATGTTGACTTTATCATATCTATGCTGCTCAACTTCTGGGCTCTGGGGAAAGAAGAAAACCCTGATGAACCATTTTTTTTAATGAAAATCTGGATGGCCCATAGACTTGTACGCCCTAAACCGGACAAGTGCGAATAGCCCCTAGTAAAGCTTTTTGATTTCAGGCACAATACACCTAGTAGTCTTCATCCGAAGGGACCTCATCTGGTTTTGTTCCCTCCCCGAAGATGCCTCACTCTCAGTCCGACCCGGCACTGCGTTCCGGACCAAAGGCGCTGTGGCGATATCGTTTGCACTATTCGGCTCCACATTTCTATTCGTGACTGCACATCTGACTGCCCATCAGGAAAAAGTGAAGGAGAGGGTTTCGGATATCAAGAGGATTATCAGGGCCATCGATTTACCAAAGAATTTGCCGTGCCGACATAAAAGTAAAGGTAATAATATAATGATTGCATTGTTCACACTCAAGACATTACATTCAACCGATAAGGGCAAGAAACAATGGCTGTATGACGTAGTTGAATTAATTTCTTAGGTATGTACTAATAGATTAAGGGCCAGCGCCGACGGATGGAGTGAAACTCGACCTTATTTGCTTTGAGATACGACTGAAAGCACAAAATCAAGCTCGCGCGCGCGTTAGAGAGGCGCGTGATCTAATTTCAGCCGTATACGAAAGTTAATAAGATTGCGTTTCAATTGTTTAGTTAGCGGAACAGTCGCTTAGCCTCAACTCCGTCCGTTTGTACTGACCTGACCCTCAAATCCCTCAATAATGTAAGATACCTCTCTGGATGCGGAATGAACGTGAGAAACCGACATACATGTCCTTGAATTGAACCTAATAGACATGTGCAAGAAAGAGCAAGGCACTTTTTAATCCTTTTCAACACACTGGTACTTTTACCAACGGTCCAGTCAGTATACATTAACCAGGTCATTGACATAATGCACAAAGAAGCAAACAAGTAAATGAAATATTGAAATATATTGTATACATGGTGATTTTCAGATGTAACAAGCAATTTCGACTATGTGTTCTGGTGTGGAGACTTGAATTTTAGACTTGGTGAACCAAGAGCGGCTGTGATGCGATGGATTGAGCAAACTAAGGTAAATCATATACTATCTATCAATGGAACTACCAGGGCGTCTTAGTGCCACTCAATTTTCTTTTTTTAAATCCATCGTCACTTAAAACACAATGGACCGCGTGTTATTGCATTTCGCCTATCACCCTGAGCCTTAGTTATTCTCATGTTCCTGTAATTTTCGCATTCGCAAACCTAACTCTTTGGTTCTGACAAATTTAAATTCAACAGTCTTAGAGTTATGTTTAAAATAGTGCTGACACGCTTGGATTTGAATAGAGATAAGACATCATGGGCCCAAGGTGACAGTTCTCTCTCTGGGCCGGACTCTGCACAAAAAGGCTCCTGCTCTTAAAAAGCTCTCGCTGAATGTAACACCAGTTTTGTGTATGATTATTCCAGTTTCCTCTGCCTCACAACTTACCGCACGGGCTGCTCCACGCGGACCAGCTGACCGCGGTGCTAGAAGACGGTGCTGCCTTTAGGGATTTCAGAGAAGCCCCAATAACCTTTCCCCCTACTTATAAGGTAAATAATTATAATAAATTGCCTAGCTGTAGTAGCTCATTCTTTAGATGGGCTAATTTGCTACTTTCAGAGCGACTCAGATGCCAAAAGTGGGGACCAAATTGGGCGTGTCAAGTGAGCTTCAATTCTACACGCCGAATATTTATTTTTATTTCTATTAATGGTCTTTGTTTTAATATGAATGTGGAAGGATGAGGGAAGAGGAAGACCAAAGAAAAGATCGATAGATTGTGTGAATGACGACATGAAAAAGAAAGGAGTGAATACTGACATTTCGGCTGATAGAGGGGAGTGAAAGAGAAAAAACATGTTGTGCCGATCCCACGTGAAGTGGGATAAGGGCAGGGAGATGATGATGATGATGGCATTTGTTTGGGGGAACAAAACTGTTCAGCTCTCCACTTATACATCGCGAGATCTCGTTAGGGCGAACCACCGGTATAGCTATGTTATTGAAATTATATTCTGATATATGGCGTATGACAAACTAGTGATTTTATTTTCTTGTTATACAGTATGATCCCGGTAGCCAACAGTTTGATACGTCGAGTAAACAGAGAGCGCCTGCGTACACCGACCGAATCCTGTTCAAAGCGAAATGTCTCTCCGGAAACTCCAGTTCGGCTTTTGCTGGTAAGTTGCAAGGCATTAGCTTTATTACTATTATAAATAACTAGCTTCCGCACGCGGCTTCGCTCGCGTGGTACCTACTTAAAAAGTAGCCAATATGCTATTCTAGACTATAATCTATCTCTTTACCAAAGGAGCCATTTCATTCTGGGCCTGGTCCATGTACACTACATACAAAAATTTGCACAAAATAGGAGATTACAAGAAAAATACAATTTCATTAATTTGAAGACAAATGCGATGGTACAAGAATATTTCTTCTGGTAAGTATTTTACTATGTGAACACTATTTGAAGGCCGCCATGTTGGTTTATAATTGGCGTTTGACATGAAATTGTCATATTTTTCATGTCATGTTGTTTGATTTGATGTTTTTGTTTTGTCAGATAAATGTAGGTTGTCAAAGTGACATTTCACGCACGTCCATCCGCCATATTTTTGTAGCGCTGTGTGTTGCTCTCTTTGTCGAAGGAAATCTTAATGTACCTTAGAACGAAGTCAATTTAAATAAAATAACCAATTAAATACGTTTACTTTATTGCTTAGCCATATTTTAGAGTAGTGTACACAGTGCAGGCCCAGGCTCCATATATTGATGAAACGTCTCTTTTCATCCAAATCCGTTCGGCCGTTTAGCCGTGATTGAACCACAAACATCCTCACAAACTTTCGCATTTATAATATTAGTAGGATAACAATTATGACATTGATTGCTACATTTTGGTGTATATTAAAGACTGAATAAGAATAAGAAACACTTGACTGGCCTCATAGCTCATTTGGTAGTAACTCTGCCTTCTGCGCTAGAGGTTGCGGGTTCGATTTCCGCACAGGACAAACATTTGTGTGATTAACACAGATGTTTGTTCTGTGTCTGGGTGTGAAATAGTTATCTATTATGTATATCTGTCTCTGGTACCCATAGAACAGGCTATACCTGGTTTGGGATCAGTTGACAGTGTGTGACATGTCCGGAATATTTAATTTATTTATAGCATTTAAAGGAATTGCACTAGTTTCATAAATAACCCAACACCCTAAGGACTAGAAACGAAACGAAACATGTAATACGAAATATGTAATAAGAAAACTTAAATGCTATAAAATGGCGTCCGACTCATGTCCGCCCATGTATGTATTACATTTTTAAAACAGCTTTATTTTCTTGAGATAAAAGTTCATTTATGCATTTTCAGGGCTGCGTCGTATCAGCTCCGTGCCAGTAGCATCGGGTATGAAATGCCTCGCGTACAACTCAGTGCAGTCCATTTGCACCAGCGATCACAAACCGGTGTGGGCCTTATTTTCCACTACCTTACGACCTGGGACAGATGTGTAAGTATGTTGAGAACAGGCAGCCCAATTTTGACTGGCCTCATTGCTCAGTTGGTAGTAACTCTGCCTTCTGCGCTAGAGGTCGCGGGTTCGATTCTCGCACTGGACAAACATTTGTGACTAACACAGATGTTTGTTCTGTGTCTGGGTGTTAAATATATATCTATTATGTATCAGTCTCTGGTATCCATAGTACAGGCTATGCCTAGTTGGGATCAGTTGACCTTGTATGATATGTCCGGAATATTAAAAAAATATATATATTTAAGCCTCGTTTAGTTATAGAGATAGTTTCTCACCGAAGATACGATAGGGAATGTAACAACGATTGATTTATTTGAAAAGGTTACTATAGTGCCCTACAAATCTTTTTTGATTTACATCGTCCATCTCTGTAACAGTGTAGCCTACTATCCTACAAATATTATAAATGTGAAAGTTTGTGAGGATGTTTGTTGTTAAATCACGGCGTAACGGCTGAACCGATTTCATTGAATAGATAAAGTTCTATACCTAGAATAGCATATAGGCTACTTTTTTGTAATTACCACACGAGCGAAACCGCGGACAGAAGCTAGATATTCCACTGTTCGCAGAGCGAGTTCGTAAGGGCTATACTATGCAGTTTGTGCTATGGTCGATAATTGTTTTGAATTATTTTTATCATTGAATTATGTGTTGTTAATATTATCTTGACTACTCTATTGTATTAGATCGTACCTGTAAGAATAGATGTAATATTTTAAATAAATACTTACTTACTTAAATATATTATGTTAACGAAGCAACTCGTGATTTCAGAGTGCCATTGGCGGCTGGTCTGTTCAATCGCGAGGTGTACCTCGAAGGCATCAAGCGAAGACACGCGTTGCTCGACCACGCGCCGGGTACTTCAGCGGTATGCACACTACAATAATAACAAAAACCATCCTAGTCAGTACGGTTCACACAAACGGAGCAAAAATTTGGTTAGCAACAAAAACAAGACACTAACCCTGTTATCAGTATACCATAAATAAGACGCCAGGCCTCCATACAAAATCAATCGGTATCGTCGTGAAAATGTTGTAATGCAAAAATGAACTTTATTACTATATCTCTGTCAGGTGTGAATCGTACATTACAGGTCATTGTTTACCTGGCAACATCTCGGTAGTATATCTGTCACTTTTCCTTCATACTGAAAGAAAAGAGACGACATCACTTACAGAATAAATCAGTACAGGCCTAGCTTGAAAAAGTGTTTCACCATAAAAATTGGGCTAACTTGAAACTGTGTTAGGTTTTCATAATTCATGTGACTTCATAGTATTTGCTTTTGCTTTATACATGAGTCATGCCTTTGTTGTGAATTATTTTTCAAATTTTGATATTATTATTTGTCGCTGTGATATTATTTTTATTTGGGTTTTATTAAATTAAAAAGAGTGGACTCCAAATTCGCTGAATTCATTTAGACAAAGCGAAACATATTTACGCTTTCAAACATTTTAAAAATCGACCTAATGTTTGAGAAAGGACTATATTGTTGCTGTTGTTGCAAAGAGTCATGCTTGATTAAAAAGGAGATATTTTTTAAATCTTTTTTGAGTAGATTTCAAAGAATCTGTTGCAAATACATACGACTATAAATTGGTCAGTCTCTTACTTTTTAATTTACTAAAGCCCTACTTAAACGCTTAATTATATGTTTCCAAAGATTAGTATTTTGCTTGTATTTTTTATATATTTTTTTCTTCTCATTACAGAGCAGTGTTTTGAACAGACTACTTAAGTGAAGTGCTATACTTTCTAACCGTAAAAGACAATATCGTCATTTAAAGCAGAAAAGACAAAAAAATAAAAAAGAGTTCCATTGCTTTTTGGCATAAAATTTATTTTGTTATCTTTATTATTTATTATTGTGTATGTACTTATTTAGTTATTTAATTTGCTCAGTGTATTACAAAAGACAGATCTAGTCATTACCAACAAAATAGTTAAATCATATTTTATTTTTGCAATGTATTTTATCAATGTCTATTTATTAACTTTAAATTATTGTACGTTGTTTTTTAGATTAGTGCGCTTTTAGTGCAAATGCTTAAATCCCGTCTTTATGTGATGTTTTGTTATTATGTTCATTGGCATCAAAGTTGCCATTTTAATTGTTATGTTATATGGTGTTAATTTCTTCAACAATTTGCTTATCATTTCATCATTTTCAGTTATACAATTGTATTATTAGAAAAGTAGTTGTGGTACACGTGTATTCCAAAATAGTATAGTTAATCGAGCTTTTACTTAAAAACTAAGAGAGTTTCAAAACCAAAGGGTTTGTTTTTAATCAGTCATACATAAAAAAAACTACCCTAAAAATTCAAGGCTATAAACGTCAATAAAGTATACGTGTAATCGTTTAATCTGTTCAGATATTAACTAAATTGTATGAACCAGTGTAGTATTGTAAAAGTAAGAGTTTGAAAAACGTTAGATAAATAATGAAAAACATATTAAAGTGAATGTTAAGAACATTTTAAATCTACTTTCAGTCGCTGTGATTTGCTCGTTCTAGTCTGATGTCCATTCCATTACTGCATGGGTTAGTGACATGGAAGCCGCTAGAAAACGCTAGATTAATTTCAGTCTTTTTTATATGTCAAGAGATTTTAATCATTCGTACAGAGTTAAGAAAACTTTTATGTTCTGTGGCCCAAGCACGAATAATTAACGATAGGATTAGGCATGCGATACGATAACAAATTTAAATTATTGGCCAATCAAAATTAACAGGTTTCAAGCATCGCCGATGTCACTGGCTAATATTTGCTTAACGCTATCGTGAACTTTTTGAGCTTGGGGCAATGAAAGGTTTTCATGTCACTTTATTATAAAATCGTGTGTAAAGAAAAGAAGTATCGGTTTTAAACCTGTCCCAAATAAAATAAGAAGTTTCGGAAACTTCGCTTTATCTTCGGGCCTTTGGTTTATAATATAATAATAATAAGTTCATTTATTTCAGACAGGTCCATACAGAAATACAATTTTATAGAGCCAAAAAACAATAATTACCTAACCTAACGCACATTAAACATAGAGGATCTGGAAGCCATATGTACGGCATTCCATTTCCGCACGGCGGGACTGTCAACCCTGTCTAGTATCCAGGTTTAGTAAAATGAGTTACGATTATCACACTAATATTATAAATGCGAAAGTAACTCTGTCTGTATGTAACTTACGACTAAACAGCTTAACCGATTTATATGAAATATGGTGGAGATGGCTTAAGCCTTGCGGAAGGACTACTTTATATCCGAGTTTAGTGCGAGCGATCTGCGGGCAGCCGCTTGTTTGAAAATAGATTACTTAGAAAAATAACAAAAGGTCTGAAGATAATTTTAACTTATTACTATCAAGAGTTATCACAACAAAGCCGTCTATAAACAAACGCTTTATTCAATATAGTTTGCTTAATGCAAGGTGATTCATAATATGTATGATATCCCGAAAGGGGCATATTCTACACCCAACTGGTAATAAAGTTCGTTCTACGACTTATGGAAATTCATAAATTTTCATTGACTCAATGAAAAAATCAGCTTTTTATGGGTCAAATCAGTTCAACTCAATTATTCAGCAGTTTTAGTTAGTAATCCTGAAGTTAAACTTTTCGTACGTTAAATAATTACTCATAAAGATTCTAAATAATAAAACAGCTAATTATAAATAGTATTAGAATATGTTTTTTTCCGCTTATATTCTTTCCTTTTATCTGTTTGATAGAATAAGCCTCTTCCGGGATGGTATACATATTATTAATCACCTCGTATATTGGTGTTAAAATTAGTCCAAACTTATGTCCAACAAATTAGATTTATTGATATTAACTATTAATCCTTATTTCATCGCGACTACTATACAATACAACGTGTTCCGTATCTAGCACAGTAACCTGAAAAGGACTTATTCGGTACACTAACTCTCTTATTCATCTCTTACTGACTTTACCGGCTCGATAAAGTTTGTCTGCCTCATTCTTATGTTTACTCTTATAAAAAGACAAAGCGAGCGATATCGATCCGATAAAGTTAGATTATGAAAATGAGGGAAAAGATACAAATTACAGAAAAAAACTTTTCATATTTGCTATTTTTGGTCTAGGTTGGTCCAACCTTATTACTAATTAAATTAAATGTATCTTAGTTACAAGAAGTTTGACATCAAGTCTGCTACCTAAAACAGCAGATTTTTTTCTGTGCTTTTTCATAAATATTAGTCGTAGATTTAAGGTATTACGTTACGTTACGGTTTGTTGGTAGAATAAGCCCCTTTCGGCCACTATACAGGGCGTCCCAAACTTATGGGACATGAAGGGGAAGTACCTTAAATATCGTAGATAGGGTATTTTGCTGAAAGAAGACTTTATGTTACTTTTAAAAGTTAGTAATTCTGCATTCATAGATTTTCTAAAAAATACTTGCTTCGTCTGGGAATCGAACCGACTTAAATGTCAAAAAAAAATCATTCTACTTCTATGATGCCAATCGAAAGAATAGCTAAAAAATAATAACTTTGCTTAAGTAACATAGTATTTTTAAAAAAGGAACAACATGAAATTAAGTGAATTAGTAAGACTAAACAGATCAATCCAAAAACAAACGCTCGCACACACTGTTCCATTTTCAAATTTAAGAACAACATTTAAAAATATTAGTTCTTTTTAAAAATATTAAAGTATGCATTCAAACAAACGCTCTCATAAACTGTTCCATTTTCAAATTTAACAACAACATTGGTGTCGATTCTGTTGTTTTAGGATTCCTAACATAAATTTTAAAATTTCTTAATTTTCTAAGTTAAGTGGACCTAAACATTATGGTATTCTCTTTACATATCCTAAAAAATCCAAAATAAAACGTGTTTGAAAAATTTGACTCAATCATTTTACGTTGTTCCTTTCTTTTAAAATACTATGTTACTTAAGCAAAGTTATTATTTTTTAGCTATTCTTTCGATTGGCATCATAGAAGAAGGATGATTTTTTTTTGACATCAAAGTCGGTTCGATTCCCAGACGAAGCAAGTATTTTTTAGAAAACCTATGAATGCAGAATTACTAACTTTTAAAAATAACATAAAGTCTTCTTTCAGCAAAATACCCTATCTACGATATTTAAGGTACTTCCCCTTCATGTCCCATAAGTTTGGGACGCCCTGTATATATTCCGGAACACGCTGTATTATAACGTTTTAGGTAGGTAGCTAAATTGTTGCGGTAGCTGCGACTTTATACCAAAGTCTTGTTTGTAGATTGTTAGTTATAATGGGTGTTTTGATTGTTTACTAACACCCTTATTCATAATCAGTGTCACCTTAGTCAATTTTCATGCAGAGTTGAATTCAACTTGAAATAAATAGAATAGAACTATACATATAAAATACTAACACATCGTCTTCCATTCATAAAATAGTGTTAAATTGTAAACAGATCTAGCGAGGCGGTCATTCAACAAATACGATAATCAACTTGCCGAGGGAGATTGAATCCTTACACCATCTGTCACAAGGCCCTTTTCGGGGCCGCCTCATTTCAACTTGTGCTATTGCGTATGCAAAATAAACTTCTTTGAGGATGAGGATACTGCTAAGACTTATGGCTATATTCATATGTAATTTTATCGGGTTATCGGCCATTTTAGCTTTCGGAGGTTTATATGACTACGTATAATATGAACAAAGCGGTTAACGTTTTAGATAGGTATTATAAAAATGATCCTCAACGTTTCAAAGTTAATTTCCTTTCCGCTTTTGCAATAGCAGCTTGTTACCGACCTAACCTACTTACTGACTAAATACCTACATAAGAACGTTTAAAAATAAAAAAACCGCTTCAGGGGAATTTTGTTCCATATGTATCTCCAAAAATCTGATCAGATTTTCACAGAGATTACACTTTTCCATTAAAACATTCCTAAAAAGCAAATATTAAATGATGATGTAGTTTTTTATTTTTTATGGAAAAAACCTAGTGTAACCCACAAAGGTAACATTTACATGGGACGACCTCGGAGTCCCTATATAATAGTCCCTATACATAGTCGATTATAAACCAAGCGACTCGCTCGACGAACGAACTGAAATGTTACTACTAACTTCGCTCTACTACATACTCACAGATTGTGAAAAGGTTGTTGCACTCTATTTATATATACCTACCTCTAGATCACATAGCTCTGTAAATACCTAACACATGCTAAAAAACACTATGAATTCATGAATGTCCAATTTGATTTCTTATCTTTGTCAGATACTGAAGAAACTCATCCCGCTCTGGTTGCAAGGAACTCCTACAGAATATTTCTCGTAGTACAGTATGTATTGTAATTGCGGACCAACCGCGAACCTATGAAATCCAACATCGTAGTACATACCAATTCATGTTTTTTAACCCTTTTAATAAAAATTTTGGCTCACCAATCACACATCACAGCCCAAATGCACGTAACTTTCTTGATGCATAGACCGTAGTAACAAAACTACTTTACATCTAAGCTCACACATAAAAACCTCCCTTATTTTGTAAAGTATTCAGAAACCATGCTAGTGCCTATTGCTATTTGAATTTCATAGTTTCGCCCGCAGTTATGAAACATACTGTATTATTTGCTTGCCATTTCTCCTACGTTCCTACTGGTATTCTTATTAGTTCCTTGGGGCCAACTGGGATGCAAATTTGTACCTATCTTATTTGGACATTGGGGCGCCTCGCTAGGCTTTACAACCATTGACTTATTCTATATCAAAAATATGGTAGAATTAGATTGCTATTTACACTAATTCTACCATTTTTCACTAGCAAGATTTTTAAGCTATCTCTATCATCTTATCTTTATTTTTAATTTGAATCGTCCTATCCTTTCGTTTAAAAGCTTTATAAAGAAACCAAATCGTGATGTTTTGAATTCAAAATTTATTGAATTTAAAATAATTTTATAGCCGTGTTAAAACGGCGCGTGCGATATGTAATCCAAAATACGTTTAAAGTTTATTTCAGAATGATCATTACCTTAATGATTAAAGTCAATTTTGAGTTTGCCATTGCTGTTTGATCATTTTGAAGCTAACATATCGCAAGCCGTTTGAACACGGCTTAGTAACTGTAAGGTCACATTTTATTCACGCGATTTAAAATCATGAGTAGGTAATTTAAACTTCCTTTGATGCTCATGTTTTTACTTAGTTTTCAAATCATGAATATGCTTAAACATTTTCTATTTTAAAGTGTTTTGCAAACTTAATTTAACTTATAAATAAACGGTAAGTAGGTACTTACATTATTATTGTATGTACCTGAATGTGTATTTATTAAATTCTCAATAATTCTGCGTGCTTGCTTTATACATCTTATTCCTTACAGCTTGTTTGTTACTATATATACCTGCAAAAGTATTAGTATTTTTATACCGCACAATTAACTCGTATAACTCATCGTATATTTTCAATGTATTTGTGTACATAATCAAATATTTACACTGTTGTATTGTTTAGAAACTAATGTACTCGTGTACTGATCTAGTTGAGGCTGCTAATGAAACTTTAAACTTTTGAAAGTACAATTTATATGTAAATGTGGTATCGTCCGTATCTATACCTGTTATGAACACATTGATGTACGCTTTTTCACAATCGGAATAAATTGACTGAAGTCGGCCGTTGTTGACTGTCAAAGATGCCAAAAACATTTTAAAATTATAAACATCATTCGTGAATGAGGCCACTTCGGGATTCGTTGATCTATTCTCGCAATGAGAATATTATAGTAGAAATTTATATTAAGTCACTTTATTCGCGTCGCGAGACAAGTGTATCCAACAGATTCGTCACACGAACGCGAACACTCTCCGAATTCCAATGTAGCCTCATCATATATGCATCATTAAATTAGTATAGTAATTAAATGACACCATTTTATTGCATTATAATTTTCAACATAATTTTGTGCATCAAAAATGTGCATAACAGATTTGAGGCGTTGATTGACCACAACAAGGGTTTAATAATTACGTTATTTTGATATTATAAAGATAGTATTAATCAATCGGGTTGGTAAATTCACAAGATAACTGTAATCTTCAAAGGAACTTATTTCGTAAAGTTGATTGTTGAGCCGTGGCATAACTGTCTTTAGCTAGAAATCGTTACAAACCTATTTAAGCTATAGGTAGCTGAAATCTGAAAATATGTAGAGTTCTTTGGACTGCATTACGGTACTATGATTAAAGTTATGCGTTTCGTAAATATCGTTTTTCATAAAGACGAAATTCCCACTTCCTACTAATATGTAAAGATGTTGGTCACTTTTTCACGCCGCAACCACTGAAAGGTTGGAATGAATAAAATATAGGCTACTTTTTATGCGGATACCAAGCGAGCGAAGCCGCGGGCGGATGCTAGTAAATTACAAAACGAAGATTGCCGAGGCGCATTACTTTAATCGTAGTAGGTACCTACCTACTGTGTGTGTTACGCCTACGTACGGTCTACAAAATATCTGGATTCCTATCTAAACATCCATGAATCTATAAGGTAAATTTTCGAGCTGTTACCCATACAATGAAATATCAACCTTGTTTTCCGTTACAACCTTTTGTTTTCCTGACTGTATCTATGGGTCGCCTTGAAGTTAGCCGTAAGTGCCTTTGAGAAACTATATTGTGTACTGCGACGCCAATCGGCTAACTATAGGGCGGCGTAAATAAATATGTACCTACCTACCTATGTGAGGAGTACCTAACATTTGACCATTTGTGGGGTTACCTTGTGATAAATGAATAGTTTCTTTTCAAGGATTTGTCAACGTGAAAGTATTTTTCCTAGTCCATGTTTATAGAATAAGTTACTAAGTACATAAGTTGAACAGATGTTATGCTAAATATAGTTTACTTTCCTCTCAGTTTCGTTTCATTTCACGCTTTCTGCTCCTAAACTTCGAATACTAAGATGTTTATTGAAGTCACGAATGAAATGTTTGTTGAGTGCCGTGCACGAATAATTCACTATAGCGTTACGCTTACGATGCGATAGCAAATGTCAAATATAAGACAATCAAGATTTATGGCTAATATTTGACTTTTACCATCGTATCGCGTAAGTGTAACCAAATGAAACGCTATCGTGAATTATTCGTGATTAGGGTACAGGACAAACACATTGGTTGCGATTCTGTTATTGCATTATACTTCACTAACTAAATCTGACAGCTCTAAAATTATCGCCGTTCTTGTTCCATCTATAAGAAAGGGACAGCAACATTTTTATAGCTGTCCATATAAGTTAGATAAGGATAATGCAACAACAGAATCGCCACCAGTATGTATGATTTTATGTTAAGCTTTTAGGATTACCAAAACCTATAAATCAAACAAAATATTTCCAAAAATGATTTATTGAAATCTATTCGCAAGTACTATTAATACTACCTACAAATAAAGTTATGCACCTTGGAAATATTATTTTCGTCTTTATGCAGACTCACGATTTCCGAAGCGCAAATTTACATATACATTTTTAATTTTTAGTCGTTATTTAACACTAAGCTTGAACATTATTGTACTGCCATTCAACACAAGCTTTTCCCTTGACACCGTTCACTTCGACGTTTGACCATCGCTCGTAGAATTTTGATTCCCTTCCCTTGCCAATAAAGAATGTCTCTTCGTCATCTACTTGAACAGATACTGTGTAGTATTCACCACCTGAAATTAAAGTAAAATTTTATAGTTCGTATGAGTTAGTGGCCATTAGGTCATTCTATAGATTTCTGACGATTTCCTGAAGAAATTCACTGCTGAACCATAGGCCTCCTACAAACAGTGCCACGGTGAACGTAGAGCCTTCTCCATTCACCGACTTCCCACAACCTTCAGAATGCCGTCGATCCATCGGGTGGGGCTTTCCAACACTGAGTCTTCCGGTCTGTGGTCGCCATTCGAGAACCTTTATTCACCAACGGGTATCGGTACTGTATGTCAAATACCTACAAAAAAAGTACCTACACATGTCAAATGTCGGTGACCTTGGTACTTCTGCGGACTGTAACACGTAGCGAAACCCGTATTCATCATCTTCATCATCGTTTCAGCCGTTGGACGTCCACTGTAGAATTCCTATCATGTAGGGAGAATTTGCTCATACTCACCACGCTGGGCCCGCGGTTAGAGCTATCTTTGTGAAAATATGGGTCGCTGCTGCCCATCCCCTAGCTTTTTTCCCTTATTCGCCTCTTACGACATCCACGGCCAACGGTATTCACCGTATGCTTCTAAAGATGACATGCGTAAGAAAGAAATGAGTGCGGAGATTACGGCTAACAGAAGAGAGTGGAAGAAGAAAACATGTTGTGCCGACCCCACCTAATGTGGGACAAGGGCTGGAAGAAGAAGAAGAAGCTTCGTTAAATCTTGCTGCTTGCCGCAGTGTGGTAGTAAATGCGCACTGACCAGCTCTGAAAGAGAATGCGTAGTCTTTCGGCAGGCCTTGGTTCTCGGCGTGCTGGTACAGTTGGAAGTCGCAGCCGTCCACAGGCACTACGGCCGCGTGGTCGGATTGCCGGCACACATAGCCGATGGTTATGCTGCGAAAATAATTTAATTTAGGAGTACAAGGTGATTCATAACATGTGTTCCATCCCGAAAGGGGGTTATTCTATCAACGAAAATAAATAATTTCAGCGAAAAAAAACATCATTCATTTTTTTTCTCAAATTAGCTGTTTTTGGTATTTTTATCATCTTAAGAACCAATAACTAAACGTACAAGAAGTTCGGAATCAAGATTGCTACCGAAAACAGCTGATTCATTGAGTTTGACCCTAAAACAGCTGATTTTCGCATAGAGTTTTTTCAATGTAAAATGACCAATTTCCAAAAGTCGTCTAACAAACTTTATTGCCAATTGGGTGTAGAATAAGCCCCTTTCGGGATGACATACATATTATGATTCACCTTGTATACATACAAATGTTTTATTCAGTTATAAAAGTTACAATAGTTTTAACCATAGTTGAAAGCACCTTTCAAGTATTTATGGAATACTTGTGTATGGCATTTTCTTGTACACGGTGTTTCATAATTATATTGTGTTCTCAGCCAAAAGGGGTTTACTCTACCACCCATTAGGCAATAAAGTTTGTTCTAGGTACTTTTGGAAATTCGTTTTTTTTTAAATGATAAATATTAATTTTATATTTTAACACCGATAGCTCTAAATGCACTAGCCAACCCGCGTGCCCATCGTGGTGAGTATAGGCAAATTCCCCCCACATGATATGAAGTCGCTCTCTTTATCTGTGGGGAAGGCTTCGGACATCCTACGGCTGAAATGATGATAATACTAGCTTGCGCCCACAGCTTCGCCCGCGGTGTACCTAGATGAAAAGTAGCCTTATATGCTATTCTAGGAAAAGAACTATATCTGTTCCAAGTTTCATCTAAATCGTTTCAGCCGCTCTGGTGTGATTGAGTAACAAACATCCTTAAATTTAAATGATACCCAAAATTTTCATCGGCATCTTTGTCTTTAATCCGTAATGCGATACCAACTACGCCAGGGAACGAATGACGCTGGTGCCGAAAATCTTGGCAAACATCCATCCATCCAAACTTTCGCATTTATAATAGCAGCAAAGATAATATAGGTCTACTAAGAAAGAAAATTTATTTATTTGACCCACAACGCAGTAAGAAGGTAGGTAGGTATAAAGAAAATACATAATACACTAAAGATAATACGAAAAACACGTAGGAAAACATAAAAACATGTAGGTAGGCTAATTAGGTATGCGTTGTGTGGGACAAATGGGTCCCGTCTCAGCATAAAGCTGCACCGAACATAATATGTACGGTGCGGCGCTCATTTTCTGACGGAGTCTAGGCGACGCGACGTACTAGACTAATTGTCTTTGATAGTAGTAATGTAAATTTAGCACGGATTGTTCTAACTCAAGCGAAACTTACTGCGACATAATGACGGGCTGTGAAACAGAGCCTACAGCGATGCAATCCCCATTATCGAGAAATATGAAATGCAGCACATAACGGTGAAAGTTGCGCCAATCTCTGTGATTGCCTGAAAACATAAAACTTTTTTATTTAGAGCTTGTAGGGACACTGGGCCCCAATTCCACTAATTCAATGACTTGAAAATGATAATTACATGATAATGATCGCACCATTATCATTCAGTTACGATTGTCGCCACCTTCGTTTCTTTGATTTCATTGGTTTCACAATGACTGCTATTGATATACGACTGTGATAGCAGAATACCAAAAGTGTCAAAAGTGACCATTTTGCCATTGTCATTTTAAAGCCATGGAATTAGTAGAATTGTATTAATTGCCCCTGTAAGTGTGAATGAAACTTGGGCGATCGGTTTTGATTGTATATATTAATGTGGTATTAGTAACTCCCAGTGCAAACTTAGAAGTTTAATATAGGTAGGATAACAGAACCTATAAGCTTGGTTATGGTAACTGTACTGCATGGAATGTTGAACAAAGAGATCCGCCTTAAACATTTTGAAGGATCTGGAGAAGAGTCTACCATGGGGGAAAAAAGTCATGAGCCTATTTTTCTCTTTTTTTTAATACCCCTGACTGGGTAGTCAGAAGCAAGTCCAAACATTTTGGTACATACCCACATTTTGCAGTGAGTATTCCATACGTGGCAGATTGCAACCACCAAATAGACCGATAAATCGCCTAATGCGCAGCTTGACCGCCAACTTTCTTTTTACATGACGCGACCTATAACTATGTAGCCTAATGTAGCTTAATCGATGATAAGTATGTAGCCTAAATGTGATAATATTAAACATACCTACCTACCTAATACTAATCCTACAGCCCCCGGAAGAGACCAGCTACTCACAACACAGGGAATCCTAGTGTGAGAGCTAGTGTCCATAAGTCCTTAACTTCTTACACCTAATAACATACCTACTATTGAACTAATGGTACCAGGCTCCTATCTACCTTTAACCCTTAGAGTATATTAAATATAATCGATGTAACCCTTGTCAAACTCAAACTTCTCACAACTCAGGGTATCCTAGTGTGAGAGCTTGTAAGCAATGTACCTACTTTAATAGGGCCTAGACTAAGCTTTCGTTGTTATTGTACACTACATTTTTGATAAATAAACTTATACTTATACTTAAACTGCCTACTAGATTTTATCAAGCCGCGTTGGGCTAGTAAGATGTACCCCGACTTTCGATTTTCGGTCGTACACTAATGAGTTTTTCTGCTCGGAAAGTTGTAAGTACCTATGCACGAAACCGTGAACGAGAACATCGCGAGGAAACCAGTAAGTATTCTTATAAGCGGCGATGTGCTTGCAACCTTGCAAAGCTTGACCGCCAGCGTTCTTTTTACATGACGCGACCTATGCTTACCAAAGCTATGATCTCTGACGCAAGGCATCATCACTTGATGTTCTTTACCATCAACCCTGATTGTTCCTTTTAGCAATCCCATTTGTTCGTAATGAGTTTGGTGGAACCTGAAATCAACATAAGTGGCAATGAGCAGGTCATATAGCTCGCAGAACCGACAACCGTTGCGGAATAAAGGTTCTCGAACCGGATGACGCCGTGTAGGAAGGTCCAAATGACAGACGAAGAAGGTTGCGGGAACACAGTGGACGGAGAAATAAATAAATAACACCCAACAGCCACATACATAGTCCTGACCTCAGACTAGGATTCCTTGTGTCGTGGGTGGCGTGGGTATAAACTACGAGTACCATGGTACCACAATACCCACACCCGAAACAAATATTTGCAGATCATGCCCACATTTGTCCCGCAGCGGGCATCGAACCCGCACCCCTTGCGTCTCAGACGGGCACTCGCCCACTCGAGAGAGGACCTCAACGCGGCCACGGATAGGGCGATTGAGGTGGCCGTCTACTACTCAAGACGTCGCGTCGTGGCATTTACTGGCCTACAACCTTTGGTCGTCTTTCCAACTAGTAGGGGCCTTCCTAGGCTGCACTTTCCGGTGTGTGGATCTAGAACCTTTCAGCAAAATTGGTTTTGAACATAGTTTTCCTTACTTCTTCTGCAGCTTGAAGAAATCTCTCGACCAGTTCTCTCGAGCGATGTCTTTAGCCAAGCTGTGAGGCGACATCTGGTAGTCGTAGTTGAAAGGAGACCAGAGCGCGCTCCAAATCAAATCCGCATCTACATTCACTGTTTTATCCGGATCGTTTCGAGACCTACAAGGAAATATAATTATGTAAAAATTTGTGATTTAAAAAAAAACTTTTGGCCTTATTGTAAATTTTCGCGTTTGTATAGTGCCAAATCCAACGAATTCGGGAAAATCCAATTATGATTGGAATCGAGATTGAAACTGTTTTCAAGGGTACCTAAGCCCCCCAGGGGGCTATCCTATCCTACGTAATTTATTGGTACTTTTTAAAATACACGTCAGTAAAAAAATTGAGAGTAGGATTTAGGAACATTTCTATTTATTGAGGAAACCACCAACCTATTTCTATTTATTAGGGTTTCTCCACGAGCCAGTGTTTTTAGATACAAGACAATACGGTACTCACTCGCATCACGTAGCGTTTACCAATATTACTTACCACATATTGAGATGACAGTGATTCCGAAAATGTAAACCAAATTCCAACTCACTTCATATCTCCTTTATAAGTCAGCTTCCAAGTCCGCATGGGGATGAAGTTGTCAATCTGGATGCCTTGGACCTTATACTCGCCAACTTCACTACCGACTTGCTCCAAATGTGTGTCTGGCAAGCTTGGCGATAGGTATAGTTCGTTTCCATTGAGCTGTAAATTAAACGCGGTTTGGAAGTCTGGGTGTACCTGGGCCCATAACCTCTTGATATTGCAGAAAAAGCGGTCTGAATCGCTCTTCAAACTAATATTATAAATGCGAAAGTAACTCTGTCTATTTGTAAAGTTTTCACGACTAAACTATGGCGATAGCCTATGCCCTGAGGAAGGACATAGGCTACTTTTTATCAGGGTACCTCACAAAATTAAAACAACTGTTCTAACAATTGATATGGAAAAAAAACATTTTTGCTTACAACCACTTTGGTTCGAGCATCCTATCGACATGGAGCTCCCGATAGGCCAACACGGCTGCTGTCAAAAATTACCTACTGTGGTGGTAGGTAAGTGTCAAAAAAGCCGGTATATTCAGAAATGTTATCTAGTTACTTTTTTTTTTTTGTTATTTTCTTTTATCCGCAATCAGTTGGTGGACTATAGGCTGATGAGCTGCTTGTTTAGTGGCGTTTGGGATCCAGACTCATCAGTCCTTCTTCCCTCATTTTTGCAGGTTGTCCAGGATGTGGCTCCTCTTTAACCTTTTCGTGGTTGTTGGTTTCTCAACCAAAGCTCTTCCGAGTGGGTTGGCGTGGCTTTTGAGGCTGCCCAAGTAGCTTTCTCCTCTGAGTTTTATTTCCTCGTCTACTGTAGGGACTTCCAGGTACTCATGGGTTTCCTTGTTGGTCGTGAACCATGGTGCGTTGACAAGAGTACGAAGGATTTTGTTTTGAGCACGTTGGATGATGGCGCGGTTGGATTTGCTCGTTGTGCTCCATATTTGTATCCCGTATGTCCATACCGTCCATACCGTCCATATCTAGTTACTTACCTTGATATAGATAAACGCATCCACAGTTTGCTTGGGTCTGCGTGCTAGGCCGCAGATGACTGCGGTACCTTCTGTTGATATGCCGTTGTAGTAAACAGCGTCTACGCCCTGAAAAACATTAAAATCTTAAGTTCAACACTGAAAGCTGATTCACATCTAACCATGAAGTCTTCCTTCGTAACATACATAGTCCTTACTCAACACTAGGTTAACTTGTGCGTAAAAGAAACTATGAGTATTATTGTATCTACCACAACACCCAGAAGGAACAAATATTTGCAGATCATGCAAACATATGTCCCGAAGCGGGAATCGAACCCGCACCTGTTGCATCTCAGCCAGGCACTATGACCGTTCGTTGAAAGAATCAGTGTAGTGAAAGTACTCAAGGCTCCTTTCGTGCACATGTGTTGTAGGTAGTGTTAATTTGTATAGGAGTTGGCTATTAGACGAAATTTTTCGTCCAAGCTAAATAAGTTACCCATTGTGCAATCTGCAAGTACTGCAGAGTTGTTAGTCGGGACTTAAAAGAAGAAAAAATAAACATACATGAGCGTGGTCCCCGAAATAGAACTTATTTTCCAAAACAACGTCTTCTTCGTGTATGTGTATGGTCCCATCGTCACTTTTTCCAACATCTACAGCGTACGCTCTTCTAGCTTTTGTTGTCCACTGCAACAGGGTTCAAAATTAATTGAATGATATCAATTGATGCATAAGCTATAATAAGCTAATAAATCGATCTATTTGCGAACCTGAGGCCAGAGTCCGTAATGTTTGTGAGTTATACTTGTAACCGTGAGACGGGATAGCTTACCGTTTTTGTATGGTATCACGAAAAGCGCCTCTACAAAAACCGTCAAGTTATTCACTCTTCACGTCTCACGGTCATGAACATTATTCTGAACGGAAAATTGATTATGATATAGATTTTAAGCCTTGTTCAAACGGTGTGCGATATATCATCTAAAATTTATTTTAAAATTATTCTTACGTCTTCTATAAAGATAATTTTGAGTTTGACTTTTACGAGCTTGCGATATCGTTGACCTATATCGCAGACGCCTAAATGTCAAACTCGAAACTGACTTTGTTCGGTAAGCATCATAATACCAAGGATCATTTAAAACCAATTTTATATGACATATCGCATGCCGTTTGAACACAGCTTTATAATCGTTACGTGACTGCGTCTGAACTGCCTAAACAAATTCCTGTTAGGAGAATGAAATTTAGAGGGAATAGTTTACTTACTTATGTAAGAAAAAAACAAAAAAGGTAGTATAAAACTTACCTTTCTCACAGCTAAAACCACATACATCAACGCATATTTGAACCAATAATACTTATTCTTCTGCTGATAAACTCCGAAAATCGGCGGTATGAGTGGTTTATTTATCAATCTAAACACTAGCACTAAGCTTAACGAAATTAGGGTAGAAATTACTAATGTTAACATTTTTATTCTAAAAATATTCGAATAGACTGATTAGAAGGACATTACTTGACCAAATAACGCTTCCACGATTATACGACTATTAGTTATCTTATCACTTTCATTGATATCAGATGTCTGTGATCTTTATAATTGACCGTAATCCATAATACCTAGTAATATTGATAATGCGTAGTCCTTATAGCGTATAGTTTAAATGTTATATTGCAATGACTACATAAATCTGGAAATAAAGCTTAGTTAGTTTCACATGTTATGTTTTGATATAATTTATTCTAGAACTTATAGCAGTGACTTTTAAGGCGATCTTTCAATGACATATTTTCTTTATAAAGATTGAAGATGCATTTTAATCATTTTATTTATCGTTTAGGGATTCGGTGGTTAAAAAAAATGATAAACTTATGGAAATATTTATTTCAAATTCGAACCAGCTTTAATATTCATAATGTTAGATTCAATACTGATTCTAAGTACGTGTTCTATGTAATCTTTTACAATAAATGGAATTCACTGGCCGATTTTGGGCAGTAAAATATAAGTAAATATGAATAAGGCATTAATATAGTTTAAGCTTCCGCCTTTGCTAGCAAATGTTTGTGTACGCATTCCTCTTTGTTGATGAGATGTGTGGTTTTGTTCACGAGTTGCATCAAAGTGTTGAGGTTTGCTGACCATTCGTTGAGGCGATCCGACGCGTCCATGTTCAAACTGGAACAAAGAGTTCAGTTACTACAAATTACAGACTACTAGCTTCCGCCCGCAGTGGACTCTCCGGCACCTTTACCATACAAAAAATCACACCAGTCCGCTGCGTGAAAGAAGGACAAACCAACAAGCATACTTTCGCATTAATTTTGTCATAATAAAAATATGAGTTAGGAAGGTGGTTAACCAAAGGCAAATGATTTATTGCTCGTCCGTTTCGTTACTTGTCTTACAACTTTTGGTTCTAGGCCAGTTTCATATTTCATAATTGACAAAGCGAATATCATATTTTGCTAAACCTACCCGTGGTGGATACTTCACAACATACTGCCCGTATGTGAAGTATCCACCACCGGGGGAGGAATTGGCAGGAAATATCACAAGGGGCTAAACCCGAAAAGTTGTAAAGTTGTAAAGTTGCAAGAAAACATAACGTGATTAAGTTCCCTGAAACTTCAGGGAACTTAAGAATACTTCAGATGGTAAAAAAGTTAATTCTAAGACCCATAGAAATGTTACAGTGTTGTTGTCTATAAAGTCAAAGGGCTTTTATTTCAATAAAATCACAAGGATCACTTTGAAACGTCTTAAAAACTAGGTGAAGCTATGCCTGTTCATCGCGACTAAGCCTAGAAGAATCAGGCAACAAACACGACTTGGGGCCTATCATTTTTTTCGATGATCCTTTTTTTAGAGCCGATAGAACTAGGTGAGGATCAAAATAAAATAATCTAATATTATTACTGGTGAAGTGTTCTTACCTGAAGTGAACCACGCCGGCTGGCCTGTCAATCTTGGCGCGCACCACGCTGCTGACTACGAGCGCGCTCAGAGCATCCTCCGTCTCAGTCTCTGTGAGACCCAGCAGTTCGCTCATACGCTTCACCGTGATCCGCGTGTAGTACATTGACATTATGCGGATGTTCTGAAATAAACACAAAGGAGAGTGTGAAAACAATGGTTGAGGAAAATTTATTTGTAAGACCAACGCCCGAATACTGAAACGTCACTTAAATATAAGTGGTGATATAATTTATGTTTGAGTATACGATTCTGTACGATAACGGCGTCTCAAATAATTGAGACCATCTCAAATAGTTAAGTGACGTTTCAGTATTCGGGCGTAAGTCTTCAAAAAAACAATAAAAAATATGAAAATGAACCACAGAAATGGAGATAAAACTGGAGGAATCACGTGCGTCGCCTGCGTGAAGGAATTAACTAAACAGAGGGCGATCTCGGTGGTGGAGCGGGAATGTGCCTATTTGAGTCAAAGTCAAAAGGCGTTTATTTCAATAAAATCACTAGGATCACTTTGAAACGTCTTAGAAACTAGGTGAAGCTATGTCTGTTCCTCGCGACCAAGCCTAGAAGAATCAGGCAACAAACACGGCTTGGTGTCTATCATTTTTTTCGATGATCCCTTTTCTCAAAATGGAATTTAAAGCTTCAGTGTGGTGCCGATCGAACTAGGTGAGTCTCAAAAGAAAAATAATCTAATTATGAGACGCAACATACCCGTTGCGTGACAAATGTTTGCAAGATCTGCAAATATTTGTCCCGGACTAGGTGTTGTGGTACCATGGTACTCTTAGTTTAGATACAGGATTTAAAAATCCGATTTTTGTAATAAATATCAAAAATACTAAATATGTTGGTAATGATTGAACACATACATGTTCCACAACTCTGTTCTTCAGGTCGTTCCAGCGTTCCACGCCCTTTTCGTCTGAGGGGTCGAAGTACGGTGTAGCACGGAGCATCTTCTCATATGTTGAGCAGAGAGTGTTCCATCTGATGATCTCCGGGTTGATGAAGAGTCCCAGCAATAGTCTGTGTAGTATATTTTTATAAGCAATCAAGTGTAAATAAGTTCATATATCTATTGAGGTAATAATTTGTTTAATTGTATGTAGAGGGTAATCTATGGAACTATAGTAGAACCGGGTGGTGCCAATCAGATGACACACTGGTGGTAGGCTTCTGCCATGGTTAGTGACCACCCACCTGACAAAGACGTGACGCCAATCGACCATGTCGTGTTCCGTTGCGATGTCCGGTGACACCATTAGGAAGGGACGGGTCAGAGCTGTGGTGCTACTGAAGTAGACCGATTTTGGTCACAGACAGGTTCTACCGTATCGGATGACTGATCGCGGAGGGTAGCGGGATCCGAGGCACGGTTCACCGCTGGCCGACCGCAGATAGTTGGGGGCCCAATTAGTGAGCTAGCCACTCATGAAAGGCTGCCCCGCCAACTGACGAAAAATCCCGGGATGCGCCATCGTGCCGGTCGGCGACCGGATGAGAGGGCCCGATGGACATCCCCGGGGGGGCTCGGGCGTCCCCGCAGTCTCCGGATCAGTTTTCCATTGATTCGTGTAGTTTCAGTATGTGTCCTTGGTTTCAAGGTATCACCTGGCTCTACTGCCGTCCAGTCCACCTCTCCTCACTCCTTTTAATATGCAGAGAAATAACAAGAAAAAGTTTACACAGCGGTTGCACTCCCTCTCACTTAAAGTGCACCTGTCTAATATACGAGGTCTGCACTCCAATCTCGTACCAGTCCATTTTCACCTTGAGACTGAAAAACCCCACCTGTTGTTTCTCTCTGAGACGCAGATTGGATGTCCATCCGACGTGGCGTACCTAAATTATCCTGGGTACTCTCTAGAGCATAACTTTAGACCACGTGCGGGCGTATGCCTTTTCGCCCGGGATGACGTCTGTATTCGGCGTCTCAGGAATCTTGAAGACTCTAATTTCAATACACTATGGGTTTTGGTAGACGTAGGCACGGAGAAAATTATTTATGCCTGTGTTTATCGATCGCACAGTGGTGACCAGGAGACGTCAAAGTTCATCGAATACCTCAGTGATAAGTCTGATAAGGCCCAACAAACGTATCCCACAGCCCAATTGGTTCTTCTGGGGGATTTTAACGCCCACCATCAAGAGTGGCTCTTCCCATACCAGTTTACCGATCACGCTGGAAGAGAGACGCGCAAACTTGCGTTAGCGCTAAATCTTACCCAGCTTGTCCAAGAGGCGACCCGGATACCTGATGTTGACGGCCACACTGCCAATTGTCTGGACCTTCTACTGACAACAGATCCAGACCGTCACTCGGTGTCGGTGGCATCGCCATTGGGTAGCTCCGACCATTGTCTGGTGAAGTCTGTGTCAACGTATTCCCCACCCGATCCCAGCCTTAAGGGTACCCGGCGAATATGGCGATACAAGTCAGCTGATTGGGATGAGATGCGGTCTTTTTTTGCATCCTATCCTTGGCAGCCGGTCTGCTTCACTTCTAACGATCCTTCGACTTGTGCAGATGCCGTAACAGACGTAATACGTCAAGCAATGGAATATTTTATTCCATTCTCCGATATGCCGCAGTCTGGTAAAGCTCACCCATGGTTCGGAGCAGAGTGTTCTCGCGCTGAAGCGCAAAAACGAGAGGCTTACTTAGCATGGGTTGACGCCCGAAACCGGAAGTCGAATGATGTTCGTGAGTGGAAGAAAGCCTTTAACAAAGCTGCCAAGTCCTGTAAGAAGGCATTACGAAGAGCTCGATTTGATCACATTAGCCGAATAGGGAATAAGCTAGCTTCATACCCTGCAGGTAGCAAAGCTTTTTGGTCCCTTGCTAAGTCGATTGAATCGAACTTCTGTCGTCCCTCACTGCCTCCGCTGCTGAAACCTGATGGGTCGCTAGCTCACACCGCTAAGGATAAAGCAAATTTATTTGCTTCTCTTTTTGCGGAATCTTCGCGTCTAGATGCTGGTAGCGCAATACCTCTAAACCCTTCGAGTGGATGTGAGACTTTTATGTCAGACATCCGTATCCGGCAGGTGGAGGTTCGCAAAACTCTACGCAATCTAGACGTTAATAAAGCTAGCGGCCCGGACGGTATTCCAGCGATTGTTTTAAAGACTTGTGCGCCAGAATTGTCTCCTGTATTGACACGCCTCTTTCGCCTCTCTCTTGATACGGGTCAAGTGCCGAAATCCTGGAAGCTCGCTAATGTGCAGCCTGTGCCCAAGAAGGGTAGTCGTGCTAACCCTGCCAATTATAGACCCATCTCAGTGACGTCCATACTATGTAAGAGTATGGAACGAGTACTTAACAATAGGCTCCTGGCATACCTCGAACAGAATGAACTCCTCAGTGACCGGCAATATGGATTTCGCCGAAACCGGTCCACAGGGGACCTTCTTGCGTATGCCACTCACCTTTGGAGCGAGGCCATTGAGAAGAACGGTGAGGCTCTTGCTGTCTCTCTGGATATCTCAAAGGCTTTTGACAGGGTCTGGCACGAGGGCCTTTTAAGTAAGCTTCCGGGTTACGGCTTATCCGCTGACCTGTGCGTATGGGTATCAGATTTTCTGAGAGACCGTTCAATTCGAGTAGTTGTTGACGGCTGCTCGTCTGATCATATGGCAATTAATGCCGGGGTTCCTCAGGGATCAGTTCTCTCTGCGACACTATTCTTGCTTCATATTAACGATCTGCTCCAGCCCGGTATCATTGGGTATGCTGACGATAGCACAGTTGTAGAGAGATACATACCCGATGCACGTTCCAGTGGATCCCAGATTCAGTCTCACAGAGAAGCTATGGTTGATAGAATGAACTTGACTCTGAAAGCAGTTGCCGATTGGGGCGACGCTAACTTGGTCAAGTTCAATCCTTCAAAAACCCAGGCGTGTCTATTTTCCGCTAAGAGGAGTCAATTTCATCTAACTCCCACTTTCCGAGATGTATCCATACCGATATCTAACCAGCTAGAGCTTCTAGGGTTCTCACTTACTCCTAAGCTCAACTTTGGCTCTTTCATTGAGTCCAGGGCCAAGACAGCCGCAAAAAAGCTGGGCATACTGTCGAAGGTGAGGCAGTACTTCACACCGGGACAGCTCCTTAATCTGTACCAAGCACAAGTCCGGTCGTGTATGGAGTACTGTTCACACCTTTGGGACGGTTCAGCCAAATACCAGCTTGAGGCCCTCGAAACCATAGAAAGACGAGCCAAAAGACTCATAGGTAATGATGACTTAGTTGAGTCTAAGCTTCTGAGCCTCGATCATCGTCGCCGAGTAGCCAGCCTATCGGTCTTTTATAGGATACATTTCGGAGAGTGTGCGATTGAACTCTTTGATTTAGTCCCCCCATCCCCATTCCATCATCGGACAACCAGACGCACGGACACGCGACATCCGTTCATGGTTGATATACCACCTTGCCGCACCAAGCGCTTTGCGTGTACCTTTATAATGCGGACAGCCAAAGAGTGGAACTCGTTGCCAGCGTCTGTGTTTCCGAATACCTATAATTTGGGTGTCTTCAAGACCAGAGTGAATAGGTTTCTTCTAGGCAAACGTGCTACACCGTAGACCACATCATTACTTAACATCAGGTGAGATTGTGGTCAAACGTTAGCCTATTTCGTATAAAAAAAAAAAAAAAAAAAAAAAAAAAAAACCGATTTTAAAAATTTCATTAATTTTTTTTAGGAGATGAAATAAATAAGGTCAAGTGCGAGTAGGGCTCCCGCCTTGAGGCTTCCGTACACGTAACACGGGGTCGGAAAATCAAGATCCCAAGTGTACGAAGTGACGAGAGTCTGAGTAGGAACATACTTGAACACGCGGACGAAGTTGAGGGCGGGCCAGTTAGTATTATCATAATAACAAGCGTGCGCCCGACGCTTTGCTCGCGTGGTACCTTGATAAAAAGTAGCCTATACAGGGCGTCCCATAGATATGCCCCTATAGATATGATAACATGAAAAGCCTCATCATAATGATTATTTTTTGCAAAAAAAAAATAGTTTCACAAATAAAAGGAAGACCAAGACCACCAGAGTAAAATGTTCCATCTACAATATTCAAGGTACTTTCCCTGCATGTGGCATATCCGTGGGACGCCCTGTATATGCTATTCTAGATAAAGAACTCTATCTATTTCAAGTTTCATCGAAATCGGTTGAGCTGTTACGGCGTGTTTGAACAACAAACATCCAAATATCTAAACAACCTCACAAACTTTCGCATTTTTAATATTATTAGGATTATACTGCCAACAAGAGCGTTTGTGTCCGCGTTTTGTTCAGAAGAAATAGCTGGCTACAGCCACTTGCACATATCATGTCTTAAAGCAGATTATTGTGAGAAAATTACAAAACATACTTGTACTCCGGCAGCTTGTCCAATTCCTTGTCCAGGTTTACCCTGTGGGTCAGGTCTGACTGTTCATTGTCGTATGGCGCTAGTATCAAGAATACTACACTTCCTATGAGAGCGTCAGTGCCCTCGTCCTGACCGAGGGCGCGGAAGTGACGGCAGACGGAGAGATAGGCGCTGTTGTGTTGGTCAACAGCTATCATCAGACGGTAGAACTTCTCTTTTAGCTCCTGAAATAATAGGGTTTAGTTCAGTTAGAGTTGAGTCAAAATGTAACAAGAATAGTGGTATTTTGGGACCCAAAGGAATAAAGGAGAGAGGGATAGATTGTATACAACATGTGATGAGAGATATGATTGGTTTGCGTAAAAAAACTGATACTTTTTAGAGCATGATAGCAGAGTATTTTTTTTTGTTAAAATAAAAAAGGAACATTACCTTAGTATTCTCCTCCTCAAAAAATTTAGTATTGATCTTTTTTGATATGATCTGAGTGCGAACATAATCTTTGATTGCGAGACAAAATCTCATTTGTTCCAAGATCAGCTCGACTTTCTCACGTTTGTCCATTGACCCATATGTTTCAACCTGAAGCTCTTGAATAATCTTTGCTGCTTCTGCTACATTATTTTCTTCTTCTCTCATCTTAGCTAAGATATGTGTCAATCTCGCTCTTTCAACCTCAACATAGATTTTTCCCTCGGTGATTGTTCTTAGTGTCTCAATGAGCTTGATTTTTGTTTCCTTGTCGGGTGTTTTGTCAACATAGGTGCAGCATTCTTGCACCATCTTGACTACAGCTTGTTTAAGTTGAGACCTGAAAGTGAAATCTTTGAAGCAAAAGATCTTGCAAGTTGTAACCATCCAGCTATCCTGAAAGGGGCTAATTATACATCCAATCGTCAATAAAATAAATAAATAAATAAATATTCCGGACATATTCACACGGTCAACTGATCCCAAACTAGGCATAGCCTGTACTATGGGTACCAGAGACTGATATACATAATATATATATATTTAACACCCAGACACAGAACAAACATCTGTGTTAGTCACAAATGTTTGTCCAGTGCGGGAATCGAACCCGCGACCTCTAGCGCAGAAGGCAGAGTTACTACCAACTGAGCTATGAGGTGATAAAGGTTGACTACCTACGACTTTTGGAAATTCTACATTTTTACTGAAATAACTCTATGCAAAATCTGCTGGTTTGGGGTCAAATCAGTTGAAAATCAAAGAATCAGCTGTTTTAGGTAGCAATCTTGATGCCGAACTTCGTACGTTTCGTAATTAGTTATTAAGATAATAAAAATTACAAAAAAAGCTAATTTGAGAAGGTATACGAGAGAAAATAAAAATATTATTGTGTTTTTTTGCTAACATTCTTTGTTTTTGTTGATGGATGGATGTTATATGAATCACCTTGAAGAATGCCTAGAATTCCAGTATTTCAGGTAAAAACGATTAAGTATAGGTATGTTTGCAGATGAGAAAGGTGTTATACCTAGTTATAATTTTTTCATAAATTCCTCACCTTCTTTTGGACAGCAGAACAATGTGGTCATTCAAAGCCGACCAGTTCTTGGCTTCATAGCATATCTGAACAATTGCAACTAAAATTCTAGCAGTGGAGACCATGTCAGCTCCCTGAAACACAATAGAACCAAATTACTAACTCTCATCATCTTCCTGCCGTTATCCCACATCATTTGGGGTCAGCACAACATGTATTCTTCTTCCATTTCCCTCTATCAGTTGATAATAAACAAATCAACCAAATTACTAACTCTTCCTTCACTAATATTACAAATTGTTAAAAGAGATCTACTTATTTAATTTTGATAATAATCACCAATTATGCTATTTACCAGAAATTTGTGAAAATTTACAATATTTAGTCCTTTATCTGTTTTCATATAATATATTTTACTTGTAAGTCTATAAGTTATACATGTTATGAGACCCCTACAATGAATAGGTTTCTGGAAGCTGTTAGGAGCTTAAAAACTTTGGATGAAGTTTTTACGTGATGTGTGAAAATGGAGCTATTATTGCTTTAGGACGAATATAGATAATAGTCTTTAATAATACTCACAGTTCTGGTTTGTTTCTCAAGTGCCAACAGCTGGTCGATAGCCTCTTGAACTTTACCCTCAGATGCCCATGACTTCCACACTGGGATTTTCTCATCACAAGTGGTACTGTAGTCCACCTTAAACAAACTTACAGGTTAAATATGGCTTGGGAAGTAAGTCATACGGGTAATGTGGGTGAGCAAAACTTTAATTTAGGGGACCATGCACCAGAAAGACTTGCCCCTGCTTGATTTAAGGTTGCTATGATCTTTTGGGTGCTGGCCGAACAAGATTGGTCGCTATGGTAATATAGATCTGGTATCCCCCTAGGGATGAGGGCTATACTCCACAGTGGGCATCCTACTGCTAAGTGAGGAAGATAATGAGTATTTTATAATATCGAGAACTAATGTAGTTTTTCTTGAACAGAATAATAATAAGATTACAGCCTCGAAAAAGTTTTTAAAATTGAAGGGAATGGAACTTCAAAACATTGAACAAAGAGTGATACACCAAAGCTGATTCTCATATAAAATAATAAAAATTGGTCCATGAAAAAGATAATTTGTAATTCTAGAAGCAATAAATGGTAAACAGTTCGTACTTACTTCCATTTTTATGATTTTGCCACTGGTATCCAGGGTTCCGATATCGCCGTTCGTCGTCATTTTTCTCTAAAAACAACAATAAAATACGATAAGTCACAGGTGAGAAATGAATCAAAAGCAATTGAACTGATTTAGATTTATACTTACACACTTTGTTATTCCCGACAGATAGAGCAATAAAATAAAATAAATTTATTGAAAAATACACTATTTTGCAAACTCACGCACCCACCACCATAGCATGAATGAATGAATGATATCCATCCGGAATGAACAAGATGTTGATCTTGATGGTATGGTTGACAGCTGATATAACAACTTGAGAGAGAGAGCTTGAGAGTAGGACAGAAGTATAAACAATCTAATGAAAGAAAGAGACAGCAGGTCCTTGCATAGACGAAGGAGCCGCTACGTTCTCCAAACATATAAATTAAAAAACTTGAGAAGCATAGACAATTGACAAAGTTTTGTTGCTTGTGTGTGCCAGTGTCATAGACAGTGGTGTTCTAATCTGTCTACGGCCAGTGTCCTAAACTTAGGGTATTTTCCCCTAAATTTAGGGTATTTATTGGTGCCTAAGGTATTTTTGAGGGTATAGTAATTATTAGGGCATTATTTAGGGGAACACATTTTCACAGTTTGTGACCGATCTGAGGAAAACTTTTCACTAGAATTTAGCGATTTAAGTCTAAAATGGATGTTTTTGCAAAAAAAAACTTGAATATTATGTTCATTACACTTTTTATGGGAAAACTGTGAAATTTTTTAATTATTATTTTCCACTGAGACTGGGGGAAAATAACATTTCAGGGTTGGGAGCACTAGCCTGTGTTTTTTTGTAGGTGTTAGTGAATGAATGAATACATTGAGTTGCACGGACGGAATAGTGCATCTGTTGTGTTATTCTGTGGCTATCTATGGGTGCTAATCCGTATTTCAAAGTTACTCTATGGTGCAGCGTTGCCAGAAGGTTACTTTTGTAACCTTTCAGGTGATTTTTAACTCCTTCACGTTCGTCTATGACTCGAAAGGTTACATCATTTTAATTTAGTTGTTTAAAAAAAGTAGCTCGCAATTGCAAATTAAAATGGGAAACATTACTAAATCCTTCATAATTCTGTATGCTAATACAACCAACATATTCTGTATGTCAATTTTTAATCCTACTACTGGAAAAAAATATGAAAAGTTACTTTTCACACTAAAAGGTTACTCTTCTTATGCATTTCAGGTAACTTTTGATAATACCCGGCTGGCAACACTGCTATGGAGCTACTAATCCATAATCTGTGGTTTTGTGTGCATGTGCAAATATGGCGTAGTTGTATCGTTTGAGTTATTTTTGCATTTTGTAATGTAATTTGTATTACTTTGACGCTAATCTCATGAGATTTCAGCTTTTTAAGTTAAGCTTTGTTTAGTTTTACGTTTCGGTGAATGTGACGCGCAGTGGTTTTCGACACTGTTAGCCCCTAGTCCTTTGTTTTTTTTTTCCCAACATATGTTGGACTACTTTCTTTTTTTTATGAAAATATCTGGATAGAGATAAACAGAATGAGTTTGTCGAGGCATTTTGACGATGTGGAGTTGATTCGCTGCAGGGGAACAAGAAGTCATTCAGCTCAAGGTCTTGCGCCTACTGTCTCGAGCCCCTCAATGAAAATACCACTTCCTCCACGGATGTGGATTACGGGTAAATATTGTATTTCGTTAATAAATCACACGACTTCATGCTCATTAGTTCTCACACACGACGATTGACCTGATTTTCTGAGTTCTCATAACAAAGCCGTTAACTTTAATGAAACCATTGATTTGGAACTGGAAATCCTATTATTGTAATATATTAAATGCAAAAGTTTGGACTTAAGAATGGTCGTTTGTTACCCAATCACGCCAGAACGACTGAACGGATCTGCATGAAATTTGGCACAGAGATAGATTATAGTCTGGAATAGCACATAGGCTTTTTACCCTAGGCCTGGCAGGTACAACGCGAGCGAAGCCGCGGGCGGAATCTTGTAATTAATAAATCAACTTGTAGACTATAAATATCATCACAAACATCACCTGTAATTACAAACACATCAAGCAAGTATCAATCTCCCATAATGAAACTATCCATGTTTATTTGTACATTGTTTGATTTCTCAGAGCTTGACTAATTTCCACTGTAACTAATAAAATTGGTAAAATAAGAAAAGTGGTTACTGCAATTACATAAGTCATAACTTTTAAACAAAGTTGTTGAATTATGTATATGTTACATGGTTTACACTGAAATTACATAAGTCATAACTTTTAAACAAAGTTGTTGAATTATGTATATGTTACATGGTTTACACTGAGCCGTACATTTACACAATACTCTCATGCTTACTAACTCTCCGAGCAATGTAATGCATCATGCTTACATAAACAATAAGCAAACTCAGTTTTACATTGGTTTTAAATAGGTAAAATCATCATAATAAAACAGCCAGATAAACTTAAATACCTAAATATCAGTGTTATAAAAAACATCAACCTCGAAACTTAACATCAGATAGTCATGTTCATGAATTTATGCCACACTGTGCAACTGTCTGGCATAGATTTTAATAAATTTCATTAATAATTGACACTGATGTCCCGCATTGGGGTATTTTTTATTGCTATCCTCACCCCAGCCTTTCCAACTCCTTATGGTAATAGAGGAGGACTGATTGGCACCAACTCAAAGTCCTCTATATCATCTGGCCTCATAGCCACAGACTAAAGACATTCTTCTTGAGAGATATAATCCTATCTGTGTCAATTTATGACAGTATACCTAAGTGTTCTGTAAACAACACTCCATACCACTATGCATAATACGGACAGTCCGTGGTGGACTTTGTATGATAGAATAGATTGGAATTAATTCAGAAAATGACCGACTTTACTCTACTCTGTATGAATTACCTGATTCCAACAACAATCTATCAAGCAATCTATTCTGGTGGACAAGAGAGTTCACTGCAAACTGTCTGTTGTCTGTTGCCTTATAATCTTTCTATGGCTCAATATTTCACAATGCTATCATTTTGTAGATATCGAGGATGAATCATCAGATGAAGCAAGTGGTAGTGTTAATGATGAAGGAGTTGTGCATGAGCGGCCTAGAGTCAGATCTCGGTTTCGGCACCACAAAACAAAGTCCAACAGTGTGCCTATTGGCATATTCTGGGACATAGAGAATTGCCAGGTAAACTTCTATGTTGTTTGGTTGCACCTTTAATTGAAGAACTTTTAATTTAAGAATTTTTAATTGAAGAAGGGTTGTAGACAGAGATTTTATCAAATTTTTTTGAGATATTCATGTCTCATGTGTATTATGGCATTTGATATACCTACTTATTATATTTATTTCTTGTAATGTTTGCAAGTCATGTTTAAATCGGCAACATGTTTCCAGGTGCCTCGAGGTTGTTCAGCTATAGATGTAGTAGCAGCTATTCGTGCCAAATTCTTACCCGGACGTAGGGAGGCTGATTTTGTAGTTGTTTGCGATGTAAGGAAAGAGGTTGCCTATAGACTACAGGAATTAAATGATGCTCAAGTAAGTTAAATCTAATTTTAACTGAATGAATATGAGAGGTTTGTATTTATAAAAACCAATGCTTGCAATTCTCGCAAAGTAATGTAAACAAAGTCATACCTAGTAGGTTATTGTGTCAACATTATGTAATTGTTGTGCTACTTTAAATAAACATCATTATTTTTATCTGTAAATGCAAAGAGCTACTACATTTGTATTGTTTATTTTTTGCATAAACATGTACTCACATACTTGACACATTAGCTATCAATATACAATATTAATTAAATATAACCTAATTAATTGTTGTAGTAACTCTGTTATAAAAAGTTTTTTTTTTTTTAATTTAAATACCCTTTAACTTACGCTTCTTCTTGTCCTGGATGTGTAACCATTGATAAATACCCGGTCTCATATATTATTACACTTCTCACAAAATGGGGATCTAATAACAGGAAACAGAATCTTTCTCATAAAATGTTTTGCACTCACTAGGTTTGCTATACTTGTCTTTACTGAATAATTTTATTGACAGATAAGCCTGATACATGTTTGTGGAACTCAGAAGAATGCAGCTGATGAGAAATTGAGACAATGTATGAGAAGGTTTGGTGAATTACATACAGCCCCCGCCGCCTTACTATTGATCTCAGGGGATATCAACTTTGCCGCTGACCTCAGCGACTTTAGACATAGGTATTTGTTAATTGATTATTAATTTGTATCATTGAAGATTACACACTCAGACATACCTATTGCTTTACATCCAAGCTTTGTTTAAGCGTTAAGAAATAGTACATAGTACTGTACAACATCATTGTTACAGAAATTGGGAATTCTGAATGTTCCTTTGTATGCAAAACCATCGCTTGTCTTTAAATATCGTTAAAATTATTGAATCAGCGAGTTTCGCATCTTCCTCTAGAATTGACAATACGATAGCCAACTACAGATACTGGAAATTATAAAATAAAATAAATAATTACGGACATATTCACACGGTCAACTGATCCCAAACTAGGCATAGCCTGTACTATGGGAACCAGAGACTGATATATATAATAGATAAATATTTTACACCCAGACACAGAACAGACATCTGTGTTTATCACACAAATGTTTGTCCAGTGCGGGGATCGAACCCGCGACCTCTAGCGCAGAAGGCAGAGTTACTACTAACTGAGCTATGAGGTCAGTATAAAAATTACGTATGTGAAGTTTTTTACTATTATTTTGTTCTAAAACTTGTATTTATTCAATAGGAAAAATATGGAAGTAATATTGGTGCATAAACAAAACACATCGTCAGCTTTAATCGCGTGCGCATCTTCACATTACTCTTACAATCAACTGACGGCCTCGCTGCCAAGGAATCCTAAGGTACATTGCATAATATACATCCCTAAATCTTTAAAATTTGGCCATTGGTCTGTAACTCGCCCACTGGGACGAAGGCTTACACCGTCAAAGAACCACTGCTTACGCCTGATCAATTTGCTTCAGGACAGCTTTTCCAACATGTTTTTATAGATTTTCTACAATCTGGTGCTTTACGCAAGCTAAGCTGACGTCATGCATTGTTATCGATCGATAAACGCAGTTTCTTTAAACAAAAAACCCAGGACTTTTGTATTGTGATATGTATACAGTACACATATGATCAGATTACGTACAAACGATACATGCGACTTCTGATACTTTGTTACCACAGCACATGCGCAATAAATATTGTTTGTGCCACCAACTGTGCATACATAAAGCTGTTTTAAAATTTAAAGAGCAGCGTCGTATTTAAATAAGTCAATTTATTCAGTCCCTTGATGTGGTTTCGATGTTTTATTTATCAAAATATATCTGAATTTGAACCGTAGGTAGGTATGATGTTTATAAAACTGATAATATGGCTAATGTTTTAATAATAGTTTGCAAAGTCAGTGAGATCACACTTCTCGACCGTGAAAAGTGAATAGTTTACTGGTTTTGGTAGGCGCCGATTTTCGTGACTCCTCAAAATAACGGTAGATAATCTATTCACTTTTCACGGTCGTAAAGTGAAAAGTGAGAATTCACACTAGGGCCTCAGACTACTCTAGCTCTGGTTTTTGCGTTTCATTGGACCTCAAAGACTAGATATATCCCAAGGCCTAATAAATCTTTTCTCAACAGTCACTAAGCCAATCAAACGACGACGATGAAGAGCCCACGTGTGAGATGGAAGTGTTGAATCTACCATTCAACCAGCCATCAGATAAAATCAAGTTGCGGTTGAAAAGACTCGCCGATAACTGTGGGGGGAAGGTGCTTCGAATTGTAGCGAATAAGGCCACGCTACGATTTCCAACGCCGGACCATGCTGCTAGGTAAGAATATAATATCTAAAATCTATTTTTAACCCTGGTAGGTCTAAGGATCAAGTCTGTCTAACTAAACCTATCTGTGCAAGAGCTATTAGGTTTCTTCTAATGTTTCTAGCTGTATGTTAGTATCAAAATATAAGACACTCCTTTTACCATACGTGCCAAAAAAATATTATTAGTTGTGTGTATCGTAATAACTTATTCATTTGTATAGTTTAAAAGACATCCTTGTGGGCTGGCTGTGGCATCTTATGCCTCACCGCCATGTCATACGATATTTTATACTTTTCTCTATTTAAGTTCCTTTTATATTTTAATTTTCACGATCTTTCGGTCTTTTAAACGGTCAAGGTAAGTATGATTAGCAAAGATATTAATTAAATTGTCTTTGGTTTTAGTAATATATGGTATGGTGATGGCTTTTTTACTAAAACTTCAAGGAACCTTTATTTCACTTCACTTGTACGTTTTACTCAAAACAATATTATGTGTTTAGTGCGTTTTACGCAAATCACCACCATATACACAATATTATTCAATTGAACATAGTTTTGTAAAATCTTCTTCTTGCCGTGTCACTGATTCTTTCTTGGTCACCTGTATTAGGTCAGTGACCAGGCTTAGGTATGGAAGTCCTTAAAAAAGGCCTATGACCGTCGGTGAAAGAATCAGTGTACTGAAAGGATTGAACTGCGCTTCTTAGAGGCTCCTTTCGTGCACATGTCACATGTCTTCGAATTTTTTGGTTCTAGGACATGCTCGTTTCCTCACGATGTTTTCCTTCACCGTTTGAGAGCACTAGCATAGCGCACATAATTTTTCCGAATGGAAAATCCATTGGTGCACGACAGATTTCGAACCCACGACCTGTGGATCGGAAGGCGGGGCCACTACCACCTCTCCACCAGTGTTCTTTAAATTTGGTAAAATAAATAGAGAACAAACATAACTTTGCAAGTTCCCGCCAAAAAGTCCTTGATCTGTATAGATTTATCCACTCGATTTTTGAACGAAATATTTTATCATGACCGCACCTATAGAAAATCGTATAAATGAGGGTAGTTAGTGAAGCTAAGTGGTCAATGGACTCGTTGATTCCATTCAGGTTCAACTAATGTTCAACTACCATCTTATTATAGTTTTTGACCTTGATTCCTTCAGTTACAAGTTCAATCGGTCATTGCACTTCCAGGCACAAGCAAGAACACAGTGATAATCATATTTTTCGAATGTGTAACGGTTTTTTACATAATTCTGTGATATTCTTAGTCTAGTTCTAGTCAATTAATGGTTTTAGGAGTTCAAAATGTTATTATCCAGGTAAGATTTTATCATATTTTTCACAATCCATCAGTAGTTTTTTAGCGTATAAAACTTGATATTTATCGTTGAAAACTCGAGCTATGTAACGCCCCTGCTACCTTTAGGAGTTAAGTATTCCCAAATTTGATATAGATCCTAAAAATACGTAATGAATCTCTTTCTATTTCGTCATAAAAATACGTAGAATCCGCTGCTTGCGAATATATTGGTCATGGATAACGCATCATTTTAACAATTTTAGCGATAACCAAAACGGTCTTGAATCGGGGACAGCTAAAGAGGTCGATACGTTGTCACTTTTCAAGTTTCAACCGTTTTTTATATCGCTAACATTGTTTAAATGATGCGTTATCCATGACCAATTCAGAACAAAAAACTGTATAAAACTGTAACTGGGTTAATTAACGTCACTGGCTTATCTTATTTGCCCTAAAAAGTACGCTCCTAATCGATGAATAATAGCGTGGATTCATACTCTAATCATCCAATGCTCCGATCAGCTGATCGCAGCTGAGAGCATTGAATCAGCTGATCGGTTCGGTGCTCACGGCCTACCCACAAAAACACTGCAGATCGTTGCTTACAGTAAAAATGCTCCAGTTCTTAGCTAGAAGACGATCTTATTGTAAACAGCATGCAGTTCATCATTACGTTCGCACGAGTATTATAGGAAAGAAAGCTGTGATGGTAGGCTAGCCAAGAGAGTTTGATGACTATTTCGAATACCTACTATAACGGGTGTTGAATGAATCATCATTAACGGTTTTTAATTGAATTTTTTCAGTTTGAATTCTTCAAACGGCAATACGTCTTAGCATTTACTATTAACAATTATTCCGTCAACTTACCATTTTATTTGTGTTGTACAATGATAATCATTGGTAGTGTAAAATTAAGTAGATTTTAAATACATACTTACCTTGGACATGGTGTGCTTTGATTATGATATAGGTAGAAATAATATACACAGAAAACCATTGTACAGAAATAAAAACATTATTTATTAGCTACGGGAGAGTCGCGGGTTCGAATTCGTAGTAGCAAACTTTCGGGATATTATAAAATCGAATTTTATCCCTGTTTAAGTGTAGGTTAACACTGAATAAATAACTATGCGCTATCCCGAATCGCTTCGTTAAACGCAATATTAGAGATTTTGGTTCCGTCGTCTGTTGCAAATATGGATCGTATAATGAATATTGGAACCGGACATAGGTAGTTATCCGTTTGATTAGATTCAATCGAAACCCAAAAATCCGATTCCGAATTTATCATCATCATCACCAGCAGCCTGTTTAACTCCACTGCTGGACATAGGCCTTTTCCGACCACCGACTTCCCGCAACCTTCAGTAAGTTGTCGGTCCATCGGGTGGGGTTCCGAGTTTATAACCGTTTCTATACATATTTTGATGAGGTTTTGGGTTTAGCCACAGGCATAACAGCAGCGTCCCGTAACTAAAGAGCATGGGTTCAAAGATGACACTGCATCATCAAAGCGTTGCTGTTATCTAAATTAGATAGGTACTTGGCCTTTTATTTTTTTGCCAAAGCTTCTTCTATAAAGTCGATGCATGGTATTCACAATGGCCATTTGTTTCAGGGCTATGAAGCGCATGGACGGGGAGGATGTATTTGGACGTAAAATAAGCACGCGCTATGCCAGAGGTCTTCAACCGACTTACTCCAGCGACGAGGGATATAGCACCGCGCCGCCAACACTACCACCGCGACCAAACTTCCTGCAGCCGGTACATCAGGTATGAAAATACTACTTCCTACTAATATTATTAATGCAAAAGTTTGTGAGGATGTTTGCATGTTTGTGATTCAATCACGCCCTCACGGCTCAACCGATTTCGATAAAACTTGAAATAGAGTTATTTGGCCTAGAACAGCATATAGGTTACTTTTTATCTAAGTACCTAGGTACCACGCGAGCGAAGCCGCGAGCTAGTGTATCTTTAGATCCCAGTCTTCAACTGTCTCAGCCCTTTTACGGTGTTGCGCTGACCAGCGCGCCACCGAGTCAACTCCTTGTCCGTTCGAAATTATATGGAATGTCCTCGGCTTGAAACACCAATAGCGCGGGCTCTTGTTTCTTGTTTGGGATCCCCTAGATGCGCGGATGGTCTAACCAACTAAGCTACCGAGCCAGTACTACTTGTTTGGAAATGAAAGCCCCAAAGATTCCTTGGTCCAAGTCCCTTTGTGTATGTTATTTATTATCACTATAAAAACAGAGCCTATTTTAAGTCCCACAGATTTCGTATTCCATAGTCCCTTAGTGTGGTTTTTTATCACTATAAAAATAACCATATAACTATTATTATACACTAATAGGTAGGTTACTATTTTAAATGCGGAAGTAACTCTGTCTGACTGTTTGTAACGTTTTTTACGACTAAACAGCTGATCCCATCTTGATGAATACCCTGAGAAAGGACTTAAGGAAGCCGCGGGCAGCTTCTTCTTCTTCTTGTCGTATCACTGATTCTTGGTCATCCTGTATTAGGTCTGTGACCACGTTGGTGTATAATGGTCCTGAAAAGGGCCTATGACCGTCGGTGAAAGAATCAATGTAGTGAATGGATTAAAGTGCGCCTCTTAGAGGGCAGCTACTAGCTTGAAATTAAATATTGTAAATGTTCGCCAGGTGTCGGAACCGGCTCCATTGGAAAGCAGTAACTCAGCGGAGTGGGCGCTGGCACTGCAACAGCTGCCGACGTGCACACCGCCGCCGCTCGACTTCTGTCCGCCGCCCGCTCCTAAGCCACGGAAGATCAGGGGCACCCATGGTCAGTCATCCAGAGCTCTTCAGGGGGGGGAGAGGGTTCGGGGTCGGCAACGCGTGCGTGATACCTCTGGTATTGCAAGCGCTCATAGGCTACGGTAACTGTTTGCCAACAGGTGTGCCGTATGCTAGTTTGCCACCTCAGTAGTATAAAAAAAAACCATATCATTCTAACACAAATAGTAAATACATCATCATCATTCCAGCCGTACGACGTCCACTGCTGGACATGGCCTCCCCCACAGACAGAGCGAATTCCTTGGATTTGCCCATACTCACCACGCTGTGCATGCGGGTTGGCGAGCGCAGTTAGAGCTATCGTTGTTAAAATGAGAAACGCTGCCGCCCATCCCGTAGCTTTCTTCCCTTAGTCGCCTTTTACGACATCCGCGGATAGGTAGATATGGAGGGGCCTATTCTTCAGCCTGAGCCACCACGGCATACATACATAAAATCACGCCTATTTCCCTGAGGGGTAAGCAGAGCCCACGGCTTTCCACTTGCTACGATCCTGACATACCTATTTTGCTTAATTCACTCTCATCACAATCCACATACATGCTCGTCGGTTTAGGGTACTCTTGACCTGGCCTTTTTCCAAAACGTCATTGATTTGGTCACTAAACGTACGCCTAGGGCCTAGGTCTTCCCCTAACAACGGTCCCATTATTATTATGTTGTTTACTTATATTTTATTATTTGATCCATTTTACAAATGCCTCTGTATAATATATTAACGCTTCATTCGACAGGCTCTGTGAATTTAGATCGATCGGGCTGCTCATCAAGCAACAGCGGCGACGACAGTCGTCTCCGCGCCGTCTCGCCCTGGAACTCGTCAGCGAGCTTCAGTGAGCAGAGCGAGAGCGACGAGTCCACCGCTGAGCTCACCGTCGCCAATCTGCCGCCCTTCGAGCCCACTGTGCTGCAGGTAACACCACCTTCTACACCCCCTCAGCTGCCCCCCCCCCCCCCCCCCCTTTCTACTTTAGGCTACCCCTCATAGAGACAGCTCGAAGCGCTTTGAGAAATGTAAGGAAGAGCCTCTGTTTATTTATCCAATTCAGCGCGCAGTGTCATAGAGCGTTCGTAAGTTTACTGCTTCTGAAACCAATTGGTAGATGATTTTACAGACATCCTGAGGTAATTTAAAATTTATATACATTTTCTCACAGCTTGGGATTGTTATAACTTGTAGAAAGTTTATTTTTCAAAATTTTAATTTCCGTGGTGGCCTCAGCTAGACGACTCCATATAGACCTATCTGTAGATGTGTGTTGTGTGTGTGTGTGAAAGCAGCCTAAATATTGCGTGTTCGCTGTTCATGTTTGTTTTTTTTTTTCCCAGGAAATGCTAACAAAACTCTTCAACCAATTCGTTCCCGTGGTGCGAGTGTCAGTGTGGGCGGCCAGCGACGGCCCTCTGGCTACAGTGCTGCTGCGCGCGGAGTGGGACGCGCGGCTCGCAATCGCGCGCGTGCACAAGCGCCGGCTGGACCACCAGTGGTCAGGTATGTCACACTCATGGTCTAATAAGGAAACAGGATAATACGGATACATAGAATAAAATCGCCTCATAGCTCAGTTAGTAGTAACTCTGCCTTCTGCGCTAGAGGTCGCGGGTGTGATAAACACAGATGTTTGTTCTGTGTCTGGGTGTTAAATATTTATCTATTATATATATCAGTCTCTGGTAACCATAGTACAGGCCATGCCTAGTTTGGGATCAGTTGACCGTGTGAATATGTCCAGAATATTATTATTATTAAAATAAAACAACTAAACAACGTGTTCCGTAACTAAAATTCTACCCCGAGTGGGGGTTATTCTTTCGACAATAAAGAAAAAAATACTAGTGATATAATAAACATTTTATTCTAAACCTTTTTAAATCATCTATCTTTTTATCATATTTATAACGAAGTGTGAAACGTATTAAAATTCAGACATCAAGATTGCAATGTAAAACATCTGAATAATTGAGTTTTTTTTTTTTTTTTTTTTTTTGTTATTCCCAGAGTACAATATTTATTATACTCCACATATTATTACAATCTAGCCAAGTAGGCTAATGAGTAATTTGACTTTGACATAGTTTTATAAAGTAAATTATAACTAAGAATGTGTCCAATAGCACTTTTCTTACAGTTTCTATTTAAGGGGAAGACACTTTGTTATTGTGTTCTTTATAAGTAGTCACTATCACGTACACTACATTTCACTATTTTTTATTTTACACTACACTAACTCAAAAGGCTTAGTCCTTTTGAGTCTTCTCACTATGTCTGTGTTGTCGAGGAGCTGGATTGCCTCGACGTTCACATGGTGATGAAGTCTACGTTCGTGAGCTTCTGCATATTTTTTAATAACTGTGTCGACGAAGTCAATGTTGAGGTCCCGGTGCAGGTCTTCGTTTCTTACGTACCAGGGTGCATTCACAATATCCCTGAGTACTTTGTTTTGAAACCGTTGTATGATTAGGATGTTACTTTTTTTGGTACAGCCCCATAGCTGGATACCATAAGTCCATACTGGCATCAGGACTTGTTTGTATAGTATAATTTTGTTATGTACTGAGAGGGCAGATTGTCTTCCAAGCAGCCAGTACATCTGTTTGTATCGTATCTCTAACTCGTCTTTTTTCTTCTTGACGTGGGCCTTCCAGCGTAGCTTGGCGTCAAGCGTCATGCCTAAATACTTGGCCGTATTTTCATAGGGTATGCGCTTATGGTTGATAAATATAGGATGGTACTGCTCTTTCTTATTTGAAAAGTTAACGTGAATCGATTTTGATTCATTGAGCTTTATTCTCCATTTCTTTGTCCAGTCATGGATTTTGTTAACAGCTACTTGGACCTTTTCTGACGCTTCTGCATGAGTGCTTCCAACAGCCATTATAGCCGTGTCATCAGCAAAGGTCGCAATTGTGTTATTTTCTAGTTCAGGGATGTCACTGGTATATAAAAGGTACAGGACCGGGCCTAATACGCTTCCCTGTGGCACCCCAGCTTTTATTTCTTTAATGTTAGAGTAGGAATCTTCTTGTCTGATTCTAAAAACTCTGTCAGATATGTACGATTCTATAATATCCGCGTATGGCTTGGGTAGTATTTTTCTTAGTTTTAGTATAAGGCCTTTGTGCCATACCTTATCAAAAGCCTGAGCTACATCTAAGAATATGGTAGCGCATACTTTTTTATCTTCTAGGGTCTTCTCGATTGTCTTTGAGATCCTGTGTACCTGGTCTATCGTAGAGTGTTTTTCCCTGAATCCAAACTGGTGGTCTGGAATCAGATTCTTGACTTCTAATATTGGTTTCAGTCTTTTTAGTAACAGTTTTTCGAACAATTTTGACATGATTGGTAGAAGGGAAATCGGTCTGTAGGATGTTACGTCTCGAGGTGGCTTTCCCGGCTTAGCAATCATTATTACCTCAGCTACTTTCCATAAGTCTGGCACATATTTCAGCCTTAGTGCAGCGTTGATAAGGTTTGTTAGCTTAACTAAAGCCTTTCTTGGAAGACTGTGTAAGATTTCGCCGGATATGAGGTCAAAACCCGGCGCTTTTTTTGGGTTTATATTTTTATTGATTTCACGTAGGACTTCTCTCGGTGAGACAGATGGTATGTAAAGTTGTTCATCTGACTCATCATAATATGTCGTGAGGTCAGACAGACCAGGATCGTTTGTATGACCATCATTCGGTTTGAAGGTGTTTTCTAGATGCTCTGCAAATATTTTAGCTTTCTGTTCATTACTGACGGCCCAGTTCCCGTTGTCCTCTTTTAATGGTGGAATCTGAGTCATAGGCCGTTTCAAATTTTTTGTGGCTTTCCAGAGCGAATAGTTTGTACTACGATTATTAGTTAGCTGTGTAAGATAGCTGGTAGTTGAGCTGTCAATGAAGGATTGTATTTGTCTCTTTAGTTGTTTTGTTAGGTGGTTTAACTTATTTTTGTCTTGCGGACACCTAGTTTGGTGCCATAGCCTTCTTTGTTTTCTTTTTTCTGATATGAGCTGTTTAATCTCTTTAGGGTAATTGTTTCTGGTGATCCTTTTTTTAATCTCTGGTGTGTTTTTCCAGGCTGTTTGTTGTATGAGCGATATAAATCGTTCAACTTCCATATTCAACTGCTCTGGAGTTTTTAGTGGTACCTTAAGGTCTATATTAGATTCTAATTCTATCTTGAAACTCTCCCAGTCTGTGTTTTTATTAACTAGGGTTAGAGGGGTTTCCTTAAGTAATACTTTCTCGCTTATTTCTAGATATATTGCAGAGTGATCGGAGCTCATATCGTAGCTCTGTTCTGTTTTAAGGTAGTTAGATGATATGTTCTTATAAATAAAAAAGTCTATCAAGTCGGGTATCTTTTGCTTATCGGTTGGCCAGTAAGTTGGGGATCTCGTTGATGCAACATCAGAATTTGTTTCTTTTATGGCTCTCAAGAGTTCTTTTCCTTTCACATTTGTTAATCTGGAGCCCCAATACGTGTTTTTAGCATTAAAGTCACCCCCTAGTATATACCTATCACCAAGTTGCTGTAACAGGCTCAGGTAAGTATCTTTTCGTATCGTATATCTTGGTGGACAGTAAATTGCTGCTACCGTTAGTGGATATAACTTAGTATTAATACAAATGGTTATAGATTGAATATCTGGCTCTTCATGTTTGCTCTCCTCATAATGTTTAATATTTTCTTTCACGATAACCGCACTGCCGCCTCGTCCTTTATTAGCTGGGTGTAGTGCATGATATACTTTATATCCTTTAAATCTGATGTGTGATTGCTTGGTAAAATGTGTTTCTGATATGAGACACACATCTATATTTTCTATATCTAGGACCACTTGCAATTCATTCTTGTGATTCTGTAGCCCATTACAGTTCCATGCCATTATCTTGATTGTGTTAATCATTTTTTGGCCTTAGGTATAGCAGTTTTAGAGCTATTTTCTATTTTCTTCAAACGCACGTCAAATGTTGTCATGAGCTTCAGAATTTCATCTAACTTATTGCTATTTGAATTGCTAGGTTGCTCATTGTGTTGGACACCTGTAGTATTTCTGGCAGCCGCTTGAGCGTAGGACACTTTTTTAGTGGCAGCACTTATGGGCCTTGTGTTAGGGTGATTAGTTATAGGTGATTTATCACTTACCACTATTCCAGCTACCTGCTGTTGGCGACTGGCTAATGGTTTCTTGGCAGCCTTGTTCCTCATTTTCTGCATTTCTTTGGCAATCACACAACCTCTATAGTTAGCTGGGTGTGGTTCTCCGCAATGCACACATTTTGGCTTTTGGTCTGCGGGTTTTTTGCAGTCTATGGTTAAGTGTTTGCCTGTGCATTTAACACATCTAGGCTCTTTGGCGCAATACTTATGTGTGTATCCGTAAACCTGGCATCTTTTGCACTGAGGGATCAGCTTTGGCGATCTGAGGGGCTGTACATCGACCATGCACCCCAGTATAAACTTTATCTCGTAAATTTTGCTTATATCTTCGTTGTTGCTGAAGGTAAGCATGAACATATTTAACGGTTCCTTGGTTTTCCAGCTTAATTTGCTCACCGCATCTTCAATCTGGAAACCCTTTGTTTTCAGGTCTTCAATTATTCTATCTGGTCTACAAGTAGAGGGCAGTTTTTTCACCATCACTCTGATTGGCCTTTCTTGCTTGTTTTCGTAAGAATGCCAGAGACAATTGTTTTCAGTCAGGGACTTAGTTATAGCTCTATACGCTTCATCATGACAAGCATTTATTTTGACACTATCACCACTTAGCATCTTAATTTTGAAGGTACCAGCAGGCTGGTTCATTGACAAGTAGTCATAGAAGTTCTGGTAGTTTTCCACGCCATCTACAATAATAGGCGGTGGCGAGGGAACTTTCTTTATTTTTTCTGTAGTTTCAGTTTGGTTTCCTGTTGGTGAGAGTGTGGGTGAAGTGTTCAATTTTCTTTTCTTCCTGGTCTTTGTTCTAATCCACTCTGTTTCTTTCGCTAGTTCTTCCTCATCGGTGCCATACTCAACACGCTGAGAAGAACTTTCCATGTTTGAAGAAGCTGGTATCGTGGAGTTGGTCTCCATCACACATTTCAGCTGTTGCTGTAGAATTTCTATTTGACTTCTCAAGTCATCTACAAGGCTTTGGAGTTTTTCCCGCTCTTGCCTTTCTTCTTTGAAACGGCTGTACAATAGATGCTCAGTTTCTGTCTGCAGTTTTATTCTGCCGTCTTTAGATGGTGTATCCATTGTTAAAGAAAATATCTTCGCCTTAACAATTTGATTAGTCGCCCGCGTACGTGCCTTACACGATGAATAACTGAGTCATCATCAAGGTCGGCCGTGTCGCGACGGCTTTGTTGTGATGCGTTAGCACTTTACACTGTCAGTACGCGCGGTCGCGGGTGACACAACTGTTCTTAGCAAAAATCGAACGATCACTGAATAATTGAGTTTGAACTGATTTTTTTTTGCGTAGTGCTTCTTAGTGAAAGAACTAAGAATTTCCTAAAGTTGAAGAACCAACTTAAATGTCAATAATTGTGTGTAGAATAAGCCCCTTTCGGGATAGTGTGAATATTTAACCTTGTACTGTATCGATCTACATAAGTAATATTATAAATAGTATTACATTTCAGATGAGAATTTCGTAAGCTTCTTCTGTCCTGTATTTTCAATACTGTATTCTAATTATCAGGTCGCAGGCTCGAGCTGGCCCTGGGGCGTCCGTCCCCGGCTCCGAACCTAGACATCCTCCGCGCCCGCCTCCGCGCCATCTTGTTGGACCAGAAGAGCCATTCACTGCCGCTACTGCGCCTGCGCGACGCATACGCCAGCCGCCACTGCTGCGCGCTCACCACCTCCGACATCGCTAAAGTGAAGGACACAGTTATCATACACGAAGGTATTCATTCACTAATTATAATTGGATGACCAGAAAAGCTTAGGGCTCAAAGTGACTTTGAATTTAGAAAAATTTTGAAATGATTATTAAAAATTATGCTGTGGTTTTTTGCACTTTAGCTACTAGACATGGTCGCGAAGGACAAGCGTAAATTCAACGTATATTTAAGACGTTTCAAAATGGTCCTTGATTTCAATGAATAAAGAGTTTTAAGTTTGTCTCGTTCAGAGGGTGGCCTTGTTTCTCACTATCTTTTAGTACCTTGCAGTAATTCTTCGCGAAGCCTGTTATGGAGCCAATAAAGTTAGTGATTATGAATAAAGGGGTTGTGTTGAATCGGCTCGCTTCGCACGCCAGTTACCACTCCTCTTGCTTCAATTTTACTGAATAGATTATTAGAATGTTTGCAAGATGCTAATGTTGGCTCTATCTGTGGGAGTTTCTATCTCTATCTGTGTCGCTGTGCCATTTTTAGTCCTCAATTTTGTAGGAGACTAAGATGCTCATTTACTTTTATTTATCCAAGGTTTTGGTCGCATGGTCCAACTGATCGACCTCACACCGGTATCAAGTTCTGAAATGGAGGAAGCCCCGTGGAAGTGTCATATCCACGCGTCACTCAATATGGGCCAGGAGGACGGGAGTAGGATACTGCAACCCGTGTTTATGGAGGTGGCATTGTTGGCACAGAATGCTCATGTACTGTTGGAGAATCATGGAGGAATCCTGCCTCTGTTAAGGTAAGCTGACTTTTTTAATACTTATTAGATCTAACTTTACATGATGATTCATAACATGTATGCCATCCAAAGGGGGTTAACGATAAAAATAAATAATAATAGCAGAAAAAAAAAGTTTTTGGTGTTTTTATTTTCTTAAGTAATAATTAAACTTAAGAGTAGTTACATCAAGATTATGACCTAAAGCAGCTGAGTTTGATTGAAATTATTTGATTCCAAAACAGCAGATTTTTGAATGGGGTTTTTTTTCAGTACGTATTATTATTATTATTATTATTAAGTCATTTATTTCAGGCAACACAGCAAAGTACATGTAACAAATACAGGGCCCATAGATATATATACCTTAATACTAAAATACATATAATATTCACACTTGCATATAATATTATTATAATATTATGAATCCTTGTTACATATTTAAAAATAAAATAGCTTTTTATTTATATTGTGTTTGCGTTAGAAGTTTGAAGTAATAGGCACCAAGCCGTGTTCTTGCCTGATTCTTCTAGGCTTGGTCGCGAGGAACAGGCATAGCTTCACCTAGTTTCTTAGACGTTTCAAAGTGATCCTAGTGATTTTATTGAAATAAATGCCTTTTGACTTTGACTTTGAGTGAAGTGTTCATAAATTTTTATTCTCCTACAGTTTTGTCGAATGCTACGAAGCTGCCTTCCCACCGTTATTCCCGGACCCACGACGCGGTGTGCCCCTGGAGCTATTGCTCCGTAGCGCGCCCAATCTTGAGGTCAAGGACAGCCCGTCAAGGCATCTCACGTGGCGAACAGAAAACCACGAATCACCGCCTTCTTTCTGCAGCCAAAGTAAGAACTTTCACTTCCATCATCATCATTTCAACAATAGGATGTCCACTGCTGAACATAGGTCGCTCCCATTGATGATTGAATGTTTCTTGAAAACTTTATGTGACATTTCTCAGGGTCAAGTGAATATAGATAAATAGATAGATAGCAAATGCTTTATGAACAATGGGCGGTTTTATCGCTGAAGTAGCGATCTCTACCAGAAAACCTTTGGATGGAGTGGACTGGATATGATTAAATAGGTATAGGTATGATTTAATAATATCATCATCATCAGCCTGTAGAAGTCCACTGCTGGACATAGGCCTCCCCTAAAGAGTTCCACGACGAACGTTCTTGAGCCTTCTCCATCCACCGACTTCCCGCAACCTTCGTAATGTCGTCGGTCCATCGGGTGGGGGTCATCATTTAATAATATACTCAACGCATATTGATTCTATTTATCAATTGTGTAAATTATTTGAAGGGTGAATGCAAGATGAATGTGAATAACATGCATTGTTTGGACTTGCCTCTGCCTACTTGACTGGCCTCATAGCTCAGTTGGTAGTAACTCTGCCTTCTGCGCTAGAGGTCGCGGGTTCGATCCCCGCACTGGACAAACATTTGTGTGATGAACACAGATGTTTGTTCTGTGTCTGGGTGTTAAATATATATCTATTATGTATATCAGTCTCTGGTACTCAAAGTACAGACTATGCCTAGTTTGGGATCAGTTGACCGTGTGAACATGTCCGGAATAAATTTTTTTTTATTTATTTATTACTGGCATAAAACCTCATTCTGAACAAAAATAACAGTATATTTTGTTATTTATTTATTTTAAGAATGTATAAAACATGTTAAATACACACTTAAAAAGCCCCTATGGGCTTGTCTAAAGCGCGTATAGTTCTCTCTCCTTAGTTAGTATAAACGCTTACGCTAGTAGTACGTTCATAAGAATTGAAATCTTGACTAGTCTTTTATTTTTTTACCCTCTTGTTTAATTCTTTTTACTCTTGTCTCTAGGTGAGAGCTCGAGGTCAAGTGGCGATCGTGAAAGGCCACGCACCGCGCCAGCCTTGGAACCAATGCTGGCTTTATTCGAACGCGAACTCATTGATTTACTACGCACCGCCCCTAAATGCTCCATACCTTTCAGCAAGTAAGTGTGAAAATCCGTGTGTACCTTTTCACGATGTTTTCCTTCACCGTTTGAGGGCAATAGTAAACCCACATAAATTTTCCGAATTGAAAATTCATTGGTGCACGACCGGGATTCGAACCCGAGACCTATGGATCGGAAGGAGTCACTACCACCCCTGCACCAGTGCCGCTTGCGTTCTAGACACTGTTCACATCTGCACTTTGATCGTACAGACTTCTTCGCTTCTCTCCGCTTGAGCCGTAGACTGATGCTAAGCGTAAATGTGAAAATAACGAAATCCTATTGGTCGTTTAGGACACAAATCTCTCGTCTTCGCCCATCCCCGTTTGGGTGGATACCGGGCTCTAGGAAAGGGCTTGAAGTTTCTCAGCCGTTATGACTGGAATACTTTTGTTTCAGACTGATCCCAGCATTTCACCATCACTTCGGCCGTCAGTGCAGAGTCGCTGATTACGGGTTCACCAAGCTACCTGATCTCCTAGCTGCTTTGGGAAACACCATCGTTGTAAGTGCTTTTATAAAAATTCTTATACATTTTGATCTGAATTGTTGAGAGTTTACTTTCTTGCAAGCTTGCTTGTATTGTATATTGTATTATCTTTATTGGTTTAATTATTCGTCATCACCATCGTTGAGTGGCGACAGGACTTAAGAGACCGTTGTTTGTATTCTAATATCCCAAAAAAAAATCGCCTCATTCTGGAATCAAAACCGCGACAATCCCCTAGATATGGGTCTGATTAACGCCTGTGTCGGTTATGATATTAGAAAATCTTGGTATTCATTTACCTTTTTATGTAACAAATCCCATCGTACTTCCTATTTATTTTCCTGTTATAAATGTGAAGTTTGTGTGTTTGTTGTGTGTATGTTTGTTACGTCTGAACAGATTTTAATGAGATTATTATGGAGATAGCTTGAACCCTAGGGAAACACATAGATATCTAGACTACTTTTTGACCGCAGGTAGAAACCGGTAATTCATAAAAAAAATTCCCAGGTACTTGGCTCAGGCTCGTCGCGAGTAATAACAATATCCTGTGCCGCCCAGAGCCGTAGATGGACATCCGATCTAGTCAAACTGCTAAAGGCACAACCAGGGCGAGCCATCTCACCCAACGACATACCTCAGCTGTACCAAGCGGCGTTCGCTCGAGTGTTCACGCCCGTGGATTACGGCCTGTGCACACTGTCCGAGTTGATGGAGCGAGTGACGCCGCAGGCGATCACTATGTCGGGTGACGGGACGATTTCTCTGCCGCGACGCGCGCCTACGTCGGAGGAAAGGGCGCGCACTGTACAGTTTGCTATGCAGGTAATAATTTTTGTTTACTGTTGCGGCGATACTTGTCAATTTTTGAATTTTCTACAGGAAGACTCTGATAAGGCGGAATAGGTACGTCCTGTTTCTACCCAATCAGGCTGGCTGGTAGATAATGCCTTGGCATTAAGCCCACCTTTATTACGTCGTTGTTTTTATGTGCAATAAGGATTAATAAATAGGTTAATCTCATTATCTTAAAAACTATCATACCTATCTAGAAACTCTTATTTTATTAAGTACAAATATTAAACTTAAATGATCAACGTTTTTGGGTTCGGACTTCGGAGCTTGAACCAGAAAAATTAGTTTGGATAGACAGCTTTCAAAAACCCGAGAATTATAGTTAAAACCTCAATTTCAAAAGATTGTTTTATTAAATTTTCGTAGAATGCCGTTTAGCTTATCTTGTATGAAGTGATGATCAAACCTAAAATAATTTTTCATTCCCCACAGACGGTGGAACTCCTATGCTACACACCAAACCTCCGCATGGAATTCTCGCGTTTCGTCCCCGCGTACCACGCGCACTTCGGCCGACAACTCCGTGTCGCACACTACGGCTGCGTGAAACTCGTCGACCTATTCGAACTGATCCCCGAAGCCGTCTCAATATGCGCGGAGCTTAGTGGAGAGAGAGGCGTCAAGCTAACGTCTAAGACCGCGCGGCCCGTTGTCGCTCAGCGGCTGAGAGCGCTGGGAACGGTACTGCTTCAAGCGCTAACCGTGCATTATGCAAGGCAGTTCGGCGCGCCACCACTGGTAGGTAGCACATTGCGTTTTATTGTATAGTTTTTCCATTTCACGATGACACATCTGGTGACCTTTAAGTCATTGATCTAAGATTCAAATTGCAATAATTCAGCCGCCTTCGTGTAATGGAATAACTCTATCAGACAAACGTTACCTCATAATTGCTTTTGTGATGATCTATTGCAATTGACAATGTTTATCAACATTTCCCAATAAATAAAAATAAATAAATAAAGTTTAGATGGATGGATGTTTGTTACTCAATCTCGCCAGAACGGTTGAACGGATCTAGATAAAATTTGGCACATACAGTGGTGGTCATCTAATTAGAAACACCTACCTGGGTTTATATTTTTATTGCAAATTCCCTTTCGAACTAATTTTTAACGTATCATTGAGTGTTCCTACGTATTAAAATCGATGTATCGGATATTATATTGCATTGTTATACCATTTTAATAACAGAAAACAACGGTTGTTTTTCTAAAACTGAAAGTTATATTAATAACAAAATAAAAAACGAGATACAAACCGGACAACTAATTAGAAACACCAAAAAAATCATTACTTAAATCATTTTTAATTTGAACAAAACCCCAATAGTTTTGAAAAATACTAAAAATACTACATCCTTAGACAATTAGTATTTGGTAGGGTAGCCTTTATTATCAATAACAGCTTTGCAGCGACGCGGCATTAATTCAATCAATTTATAACAAGTTTCTACAGGAATACTTCTCCAAGCGTCTTCAAATGCACTGTTAAGTCCATGAATATTAGTAACGTGTTTCTGCGACAGGTTGGTCTTTATAGTGTGCCACAAATTTTCTATGGGATTTAAATCCGGACTATTGGCAGGCCACTCTAATACTGTCACGGATTGTTCTGTAAGAAACGCTTTAACGCTGCGTGCTGTGTGCTTTGGGTCGTTTTCATGCTGAAATATCCAAGTTACTGGCAAATTTTCCTCGGAATATGGAATCATTGTCTCTTCCAAGATCTTTTTGTATTGATATTGATCCATTTGCCCTTCAATCTTTCTCACGGGACCAATCCCGTACCCTGAGAAACATCCCCACACCATTACATTTCCACCACCATGCTTAACTGTCTTTTTAGTGTACTTGTTATTCAAAGCCTCGTTTATTGGTCGTCGCACATATCGTTTTCCATCGGAATTAATCAAATTAATTTTAGTTTCATCTGAAAACAAAACTTTTTTCCATTGATGAATAGTCCAACTGCCAAAGGAGTCGTTTCATTCTGGGCCTGGTCCATGTACACTACATAGGAAAATTAGGAAAAAATAGGAGATTACAAGAAAAATACAGTTTCATTAATTAGAAGACAAATGCGATGGTACAAGACATGTGCTTCTGGTAAGTTTTTGACTATGTGAACACTATTTGAAGGCCGCCATGTTGGTTTATAATTGACGTTTGACATGACATTGACATATTTTTCATGTCATGTTGTTTGATTTGATGTTTTTGTGTGTACGTCAGGGCATCGAGTATCTTCCTTCAGTGATGATAGATGTGATGACGCCGCTGGCGCCGGCGCGGCGCCGTCACGATCAAGCTAAATCTTCTGTAGTTACGAGTCTTCCGTAGTTCTTATATGATGTACGATCAGACGTAGATATTTCAGAAAATAACTTAAACTAACGCAACTAAGTATTTTACATTACACTTCGCTTTGTGGAGTGTAAAGATGCGTTAGATGAATGGATGTTAAACAACACAGTATTTAGACAAAACAACGAAGCTAAACAAAAACATGTCAACAGATAAATGTAGGTTGTCAAAATGACATAGATAAATGTAGGTTGTCAAAATGACATTTCACGCACGTCCATCCGCCATATTTTTGTAGCGCTGTGTGTTGCTCTCTTTGTCGAAGAAAATCATAATGTACCTTAGAACGAAGTCAATTTAAATAAAATAACCAATCAAATACGTTTACTTTATTGCTTAGCAATATTTTAGAGTAGTGTACACAGTGCAGGCCCAGGCTCCATAGACTGATGAAACGGCTCCTTTGCGAGCGAATGCTAGACGATTTTCTCTATGTTGCCTGGTTAGTAGTGGTACTTTTCTAGCGATCCTTCCTAACAATTTTCCTTCAACCAACCGTCTACGAACTAGTTTAGTGGACACGTGTCGAGGATCGTCTTCTGAAAATACCTCTTTTCTTATAACATTGGATCCTTTAAAGGGGTCCGCCTTAGCTAATCGAAGCATAAGCCTGTCTTCTTGAACAGTAGTCTTCCTGGGCCGAAGTTTTCTTGGCACGTTATCTGATGTTCCGTGTAGTTTGAAATGTGCGAGGGCGTTAAATATCATCTTTACGGAACATTCCAAATAATCAGCGATCTCTCTGTAACTCCATTTTTGTTTTAAATGAAAATTCACTATAATTTTTCTCGTTGCTGCATCACAGCTCTTATTTTTACCCATTTTTAATAAAACAACAATAAATAGTAACTTTTCGTAATGAGTTAGAAATGGCGGCAATATTTACAATGTGATTGACAATTGTGAGAACTGTATTTCAGTTTAAAAAATCAAATTTTGAACCAAGTCATACAATGTTTCTAATTAGTTGTCCATTCTGCCAGTCCTAACGATATTGATACTTTTTGTTTCACTGATATTTATTTTTATTGTCGTCTTGGTTGTCAAATATTATTGCTTGTAATTAAACTAGAGATATTAAAGTACATTGTAAAGTAGTGAAAAAAAATTTACCTCCTATTAAATGCTATAATAATGTTAGTTACTTTATAAAAATGTCAGGTGACTAGGTGTTTCTAATTAGATGACCACCACTGTAGGTAGATTATATTGGAATAGCACATAGGCTTCTCTTTATCTTTTTATACTCGTAGGTACCACGCGAGCTTAGCCGCGCTAGTTGAATCGTATGTGATTGAATGATGGCAATCCAATGTGCAATCCAATGTTTCGCTGTGCCTTTGAAAATTGTTCTGTCTATCACTTACTGCGCTCCCGACCCGTGGTACATGAAGAACACCAACCATTGTCATTTACGATGGATCGTCGCGTCGAGAGCATTTTAAACAGCAAACCATCACTGAAAAATCAAGGTCTACAGTTATTTAATCCTTCCAGCCGGACATGCTCGACGTCTCTACTGTAGAAGAGTTGGTCTACGCTGCCGGCGGTTACATCGAAGGCGGAATGGTCATAGCTCCGGGCAACGCGTGGCGCTGGGCCGGCGCCGCGCTCAGCGCATGCGCGGCGCTATGCGGGGACCGCAGCGTCGCACGCGGCTCTACACACGAATACTTCACTGCAACCTATCGTCGCTTCACGGCAACTCTTCCCGACTTACCCCAATTCGTGGCAGCTGGAATCATACGCATAGAAGATACAAGGGTTATACTGGTACCGGCTTGGCGCACGGTGTGGCGATTGGCGCAGATATTCGCGGATAAAGGTCTGCCGCTCACAGCTATGGAAGTCTACCTGGAGTATACGAATCGATTTGATGCAGTCTTCCCTGGAACTGAATCTGGTAAGGAACTTTATATCACTGAAAAAATACTTCCTGAGCTTGAGTTAGAAGTTCGTGCTTTCCATTTCTATTGGCATGACCAGTAGAAATGGAAGGCACAAACTTCAAATTGTCATCTAATCTCACTATTATTATAACACAGCTATTATTATATTCTATTCACTATGTATAATTAAATAATATTGTCCCATATAATTAATTAGCCTGTTATTACGAAGTCAGTATATCAACACATGGTTTTGTTATGTAAGGCGGTACATTAATGAGTCATACAATATTCATTCCCACACAGGCTTAGACGGTGTCTCGGATTTCCTGCGTCAGTACAGCGAGATATTCTCTGATGCGGGTAGCGGTAGATGGGCTTTGTGCAACGGAGTCGTGGTCCCACGAGTCAGAGATATACCTATCGTCCATGAAGACTACTCTGTACACGACACGCCGCCCGGACAGAAGGTAACTAAACATATTTGAGCACTTTACTCGTCCAAGCCAAAAGCAAAGCTACAGAGCAAAGTTTTTTGTTTTAATGATTATTTCTCAGGCGATTTAAATACTATTGCATCTGTCTGCCTCTATTTATAGTATAAACCGGAATAAAGCAAAGTCTCCACTGTTTTACATTTTGTTTATTGAATGGTTTCAGGGGTCCCGTGTATTTGAATCTCCAAAGCATAGCATTTGGTGCTCTCCGCCAGCGAGCGCTCTGCCTACCCCGAGCGCGTTGCTTACTCAGGAAAAACGTGAGTTTTCTCTTTTATTTCACATGTCATTGAATATATTGTAAATTGACTTGGGGAGAATTTGATTGCGCTGTGGTGGCCCCGGAGGAATAATAAGCCCCTCCATTTCTACCTGTGGATGTCGTAAGTGGCGACTAAGGGAAACAAAGCTAGGGGATAGGCAGCAGCGTTCCTTAACAACAACAAGAGCTTTAACTGCGCTTGCCAGCCCGCATGCCCAGCGTGGCGAGTATGGGCAAATCTCCCCAAATGATTGTTTCTTGTAATCTATGGCTTATGTTCAGCAGTGGACGTCTTACGGCTGAAATGATGATGATGATGAATTTGATTGGATGAATGATTGAACAATCTTTTCTTTGTAATTCTTTGTACAATCTTTTTTTCTTATTCCAATAGGTCGCACTCGCCTAGCCGCGCAGTTCGATGCTTCTTAACAATCCCACCAGTGCCACAACGAAAGCATTCCTCTTATATTTAGATTGCGTGCGTGTGATTTATATGCCGACCAAAACCATCTATGGATTCTACCCAGGGTCGCAACGAATTTTAGACTAAAAGTGTCCTAAATATTGTGATGTATGTAACAATAATGTTTTAGATAGTGTATATTTTTGTGTGTTTTATTTAGGTTAAGGAGTTCAGAGCATTCGTTAAATGTTATTGTGTGTTATTATCAAAATTGTTCTAACCATAGATAAGATTAGTTAAAATGTTTATCTCGTATACTTTCATCAATACGACCTGACATTTTAGAAACACTTTTTTTCTATTAAACTTAACTGTAGAACATGTGACAAGATATTCCTTTTATTAGCCTAGCGTAAATCATTTATTGTTAGTCTTTCTTCATACATGTGAACGCTTGATTAGAGTTTATGAAGTAACAACTTCATAAAATCTAATCAACCATTGTTTTATTTTTACTTTTTGACATATTATATTTTTACTAGGTTAACAGTAATGAAGGACTGATAAAAACCTCAAAATGTCTATTATTCTAAGAATGATTCTTATGTATCTACGACCTGAACCGTCTCTTTTGGTATGTTGTATATCAAATCAAAAAGTAGGTAAATTTTAATACATTCTTTGAGTGACTTACATTAAGGCGTACATATCATAACTGCCTAGGTTTTGAGGCTCAAAGTTTTTAGGAATAGTTTGTAAGATTAGTAGCTACTGTAATAGTTTGTTAATACCTCTAACATTTTGCGAATGCTTAATTAAAGTACAATAATAAAATGTGTTGATTTGTGTCTAAAGAATTTTATCCTCTGATAATGTGATCTCATTTTGAAATGCATGGAATATGGCCCTATTTTCATCATTTAAATATTATCAAATTGTTACTGTACAGACATATTTCTTTGTCAATCGTATTATCACTTTCGAATTTATGTACATATTTTAGATAACATTTACATAAAAAAATCTATTTCTTGGAAGCTGGATTTTCTAATGTAATGTGCTAACTGGCCCTAATATTATAATCACAAAAATGTTGAGTCAATTAACACGTTCAAATGTTTTATTATTGTTGGATCTAAATAAATGGACTAGGTAATTGTTCAATAGAATATGCTTGTGCCTCAAGTGCAATAACTTTATTTATCGAAGCTGGAGTTCCACATTTATAGTAATTTTTTTTTTTTAAGTTAAGAAAAACTTAATTTAAGGACTTAGAACATGAGATTGGCTTGTCTGAAATATGTTTAAAAGACAGTCAGTTTACGTATAGTTACTATATTGCATAGTTGGAGATAGAAAACTTATTGAAAACCTAATAAACCATCTTATGTTAAGTTTATAGAAATATGGATTTAGATAGTAATTTTATCAATGTAACATGTACAGCCGAGACCAAGACAGTGTTTAATCAGTTTTTTTACTTCGATGCTTAAATAGCATATAGTTTAAAAATGGTTTAGCGACTAAGAATACATGGGCTAAGTATGAAGAGGCATTCTAGCTGTGATACTTCCGTACCAATAACGTTATGCCATGAGTGAGAACTTTGTAATATCTAATGATCTGTAAATTATCCAATAATGTAAACTTATTGTAAACAAATAATGTATGTATGTACTGTACATAAAATCTCGTATCAAAATATTGGTACAAAATGCACATACTTGTTGCCTATAGTTATATCTAAGTACTAAAGTTCAAAAATGTTTGTAAAATTAATGTGGAACTCAAGCGTTCCTAATAATCATGGTTATTATGATATTTATATTATTTTCGCATAAAATTGTAAGCAGGCCCTTGCATATTTTGTGTGTAGAATGTTTGATTGCTTTGTTTTATATTTTATAAACACTGCCATTCAGCATTTATTGAATTTGGCGATCACATTCGTATCATCTTATGTTGATTTCTCCTCTTATTGATTTTATTTTTTTGACTATTACAACTTAATATTTCGTGCTGATTTTGAAGGCAATAATTCATGATTAGCATAAACACTGTCCACTCATTGTATGAATAGTTATGTTTTTAAAATTGGATTCTTTAAGACTGTAGCAGATACATTTAAGTAATTTTTAAGTTATTTTACTTATATGTGACCAATAATTTTATTACTTTAAGATAGAAGTAAGATCTTTGCAAAGAAAGTACAGTAAGTGAAGATGTCTAAGATTAGTATTATTCTTTCTACATCTTCGTAATTCTGTGATCATTTATTTCTTGTTGTAGTTCTTTCAATCAATATATGTATGGAAGTAGTATCTTGTCAGTATTGCATGGAAAATGAATGTAGTGTTCGAAAATAAATGTTATTTTTTTAATAATACCTACTTTTCTTTTTGTCCTACCTATCTTGGGAGATTTTTGAAAAGGTATTTCTAAAAATTATTGGCATTTGCATATCAAAATATTTAATTTCTCTCAAAAGGGTTACAGACTTGGTGCTAAGAGGTTAATGTAGGTGTTTCCCCTGTTTTGTTCGAGACACCAGTCTCTCACAAAGCAGGGGACAACAGCCAGAGAGGTTTAGAAAATCAGTAAGTGCCCCACTAAAGTTAATTAGTTGGATGTGGGCACGTTAGCGGCACCGACCTCTGTCGCGGCTAGCATGCTCTGTCCTGCCGGTCTACATCTAGGCTGGTAGATACATGATAGAGTAGAAAAAGAAGCCTCAATGGAGCTGACATGGTCGGTGCACCAACAAAAATTCCAAAAAAAATTGATCACTTCATTCATCATCACTAAATGAACAATTTAATATCACTTATCACTTTGCAATATTTGCTGAATAAAACAAAAGAATATAATTTAATGAATTTATTGCAATGGCATTCATATAACATCTACTTAATTTAGAAAACAAAGGCTAGTTGAGATGGATCTTTCACTTGGTCTGGTCTGAGAGGGGTCCGTTGCGCCTCTCCCAAATCATGCGATGTTTTTGCTTCATGTATGCTTTTCTAGCATCAGCGTAGCCTCCCAGATCACCATCTGTGAGAAAAGGTAAAATACATCTTAAAGGGAGAATAATTTACAGCTCTATATTAATTACAGCCTGATAATACAAATTAGTACAGTAGCTTGCGCTGAAATTAGAATTGCAATTGTTTTGAGACTTATCTCTAAACATTTGCATTTGTCTTATTAAACAGAATAATATTATGATGTGCACAGTGTTTGAATAAATATAATCAAAATAAAATAATAATTGAACTATTTTTGAAATCCGCAATCAAAACCCATTCATGTGACACCTTACTATTTACTTACTTATTGACTGGCCTTATAGCTCAGTTGGTAGTAACTCTGCCTTCTGCGGTAGAGGTCGCGGGTTCGATTCCCGCACTGGACAAACATTTGTGTGATGGACACAGATGTTTGTTCTGTGACTGGGTCTTAAATATTTACCTAAGTATATCAGTCTCTGGTACCCTTAGTACAGGCTATGCCTAGTTTGGGATCAGTTGACTGTATGATATGTCCGGAATATTTATTATTATTATTTACCTAACAATCTAATATTTTTAATCACACAAAAAAACAGCGTGCAATTATGAATGTTATGGGGAAAAGATTCAATTCACAATAAACAATCATTACTTTAAGCAATTTTGACAATGTTTATACTTGTGTTTGCAGACTGCAGCTGATCAAAATTTTTTCTCATAGCTAAAAACACTTGTTCTTGTGTAGAGATTATCTAATCCAAAACTGAATGCCCCTCCACAATATTTAGCTTGTGTATCATTAATGCCTCCAATGTTTAGAGGAGAGGTGTTCAGTTGAAGATTAGGCAATCTCTACTGGTACAAAAACTTTACTTACACTTGATAAACCAAGCTTCCTCAGCAGCCTTGTACTTGTCCAAGAGAGGCTTGCATGTGGTCATATGGTCTGGGCTCTCATACATCACACAATCTTCAAAGCGCTGACGCAGGATATTCAGGATTTCACTATCTACAAGCCTAAACAATATACAAAGATTTTGACTGTGGATAGTGTGAGGATTACTTAGCCAATACAAACAGTTGTTAAGGTGGTTGGACAGCTCTGGTGGAAAATTTTAAAACATCAGAACAATTTCCGATCGGAAACACCAGCTTTTCTGTCCTGCTGAACTGTCTGGCCATACCTCACCAGCAGTCCGGATCTATGTATCCGGCCACCACACCACCTTAACGCGTAGAGTAGGCATTGTAGTAGGTATAATAGCAAGGTAAATTTCCAAGTACCAAAATCAACAAATATTCTAACCTATCGCGTTTGAACTGGCTGTTGGCTTCGAAATCGCAAACGACATCATCATCGTAGCATTGGTCGATGGTCGGAACCCGACGGAATTTCTGGTGATACCACGGATACTTCTTCTGGTTCGGTTCCACTACCTTCTCTGCAGCGCAAAAACTACGATTAGACGTTTGCTTACATAACAATACACATCTGTAACCTAGCTGAAATTAAATACCTCGAAACCATGTCACTGGTGAATCAACTGTTGCATACAAAGCCCGAGCAAAAGCCCTGAGTAAATTATCGTCAGGTGGACAATTATCTTCTTGAACCATTTTTATTGTAATCTATTCCACCTGGTTTGAAATTAAAAAGTGAATCGAAAACTTGCACAAATCGATCGAACTACGAAACGAATTGTGAGCTTGAGTGAGTGACGGACGTTTGACAATTGTCAACTTTCATTGTGGCGTCGTTGACAGTGACACTGACATACACGGGCAATTTCACAAAAAGGGTACAACTTGTCTACACGTGTCCGGCCGGGTACAACCCTCATCATCACAGACTAGGGAGATTTGGCATGTCCCTCAACTTCTGCTGACCCGCGTGCCCAGAGATCGTGGTGATGGTGAAGGATGATGGGCAAATTCCTCCCACATTATAGGAAGTCTCTCTCTGGAAATCCTACAGTGGAGTCCTACAGCTGATATGATGATGATTTAACTTTATAGTGATTGGAGTAATTGAATCTGAAACTGTCCAACTGAAATAAACGTTTTGGGCCAGTAAACGTGTAGTCTATAAAATGGTACTAGTGGTTCGCCTCGAACTGAGATCTCGCGATGTTTGCTAAAAGTTTGTGCTTCAATGATGTATGCTATATTTCAGCAATTTTCTGAGGAGTTCTGTGAAGCAGCTCCTGACTCCATCATCAGATTTATTATATCATAGTCATTGTCATCATAATATTTGACAGGCCTCATAGCTCAGTTGGTAGTAACTCTGCCTTCTGCGCTAGAGGTCGCGGGTTCGATTCCCGCACAGGACAAACATTTGTGTGGTGAACACTGATGTTTGTTCTGTGTCTGGGTGTTAAATATATATCTATTATGTATATCAGTCTCTGGTACCCATAGTACAGGCTTTGCCTAGTTTGGGATCAGTTGACCGTGTGTGATATGTCCGGAATATTTATTTATTTAATATTGTATTGTCAATTTGTCATCGGACACCGACAGATAAGCAAAGTTTTAGCTCAATCAGTCAATTTGCTGAGGAGATTCGTAGAACAGCTCCTGACTTCACCTCTCAAAATAGCCTATGTATTTTTTCACGGTGCACACTATCTTCATCCAAAAATAAGGATCACTTCAGCCATTCCAAAAATCCTTCTGTACTACGAAGTCATTGAAACTGTCCCAAATGGGAGCTCAGGCTTGACTGGTTTTCTTTAGTTAGTATTTTCGTTCTATCCCAAAAACCATGTGACCTAGAATAAAAATAAAAATCGTTTTTTAAACATTCCAAAACATTTAAAGGTTTTTTTTGATAACCCCCCTTTTGGACCCCTATATCTTGCAACCCCTTGACCGATTTAACTTATATTGTTAGCCGTAAATTAAGAAAGTATTGCAACTTGTTGACCTATGAAATTTTAAGCAGATCGTATTATCGTTTCGACATTATGCTCGAACAAATAAACATACAATGCCGATTCGCCCAAGTTGTTTGAGAGATCTTCGCTCGCTCGATTAATAAGTAGGTACCTGCTGCTACCCTACTAAAATATATATAGTTTACTACCTACTACCCGTATGTTGGTAATTAGGTAAGCTAAGCTAGGTAGATATAGATTACAAATAAAGGCGGTCAAGTGCGAGAACTCCCGCCCTGAGGGTTCCGTGCCATTGGTCGTGGGTTTGAATCCCGGTCGTGCACCAGTGGTCATGGTCAGGAAATAAAAATTCTAAGTGTAGGAATTGACAAACTTATATTTGCGGTCGCTCACGAAGTAATTGTATGACATTGACCGCAAATACATATAACTTTATTTCCTAAAAAACTCCGAAATTCCTCGATTTCAGACTTTTCCCTTTAATTGTGTTAGTAAAGCTCCTAGCATTCCAAATTTCAGAATTGTGAGGTAAGTGGAAGTAGACCCTAGAGGTTTTTCATTTTAGCAATTTCCATACAAAAATTATTCATTAATTGCCATCATGTTTTTAATGCATTAAGCTAGAGCTTTGATTTTTATACGGCACCATAAGCCCAAAGACCTTAATAGGTGGTATAAATTTCAAGTTGATACCTTTAGCCGTTTCTGAGAAAAAGGGTCTTGACAGACGGACAGACAGACAGACAGACGGACAACAAAGTGATCCTATAAGGGTTCCGTTTTTCCAAATGAGGTACGGAACCCTAAAAAGATTGGTAGGTCTAAATAATTATGTAGTACGTACCTATTGGAAAATGTCCTTAATCACACAGTTATGTACCTACCTACTTGCCTACCTAAACATGTAGGTACTAAGTACTAGGTAACTAGGTACCACTAATTTAGATAGGTATGTATGGTAATTAAATAAAAAATATGCAACGACACAAGTAACATAATACTAGCAACGATGACCTAACCGCGTTTAAGGTTAACCCCATCAACTAATAACCCCAATGAAAGGTTTTCCCTCTCACTTGTGTTAGTTGGGGGCTGGGGGTTTCTAATCGAAGAGGTTGGCTATCCATGTTCGAACCCAAAGAATAGGTTACCCATTCGAAGGAATTAACTCAAAACCGGGGTACCCTGTCTCTCAAAGTTGCAGTTACATCCTAAATACTTTTTTATGGAATGTAACTTTGAGCTGAGATGCCTCGGAAGACGTGTGATGATTAGTAACTACGTACCTACCTTACATACACTGTACCTACATAGGGATAGAAATAAAGGGACTAACAACAGCTGATTTAATTGTGAAATCAGGGTTTGTGTGTCTCTTTGAAGGGGAGGATTTACATTGAACAAGCGGTCATTGAGCGAAGGGCGGGGGCACGCATGCGCCATTGAACTACCTTCGGGTTGCTAGTTGCTAGTCACAACAAAGAGGAATCCTATGGGTATGAGATTGCGTATTGTGTAATGTCTCATTAGAAATTCAGTAAAGGCTATCTAATCAGACCCTAGTGGGGAATCTTGCATTCCAATCGTTATCAGGAGCATAGTTTCGCACTATAGAGCCGCCTCTACTTGATACTTTTCTCATTAAGTATTACAATCCAGTAATGCTTCCTCGTCGAAAAATGTTTACAATGATGTTGAGAAAGCTCGCTTCGAACTTGCAACCCAGATGTTCCTGTCAATTCGCGGTACCGTTCGTCAGTGTGTGAAGTGAGCGTGTTGTGTTGATCCGTTGATCCGCGTCGAGGCGCGCGGTCGGTCGTGCGGTGGAATGGTGCTCCGGGCTCCCTCGAGTGACTCAGTAGCGAGGCACGCGTGCTAGCGGCCGTGTCCTCTCGGGCTCATGCGAGTGCACCGGCGACAGGATGAAGTGGCGCGCGCGCGCGGCCACCTCCCGCGCGAAGCACCGCGCTAACATAAGCTTCTTCATCTTCATTATTTTCTTCGTAGTGTTCGGCGTGATAGTTCTCACTGAACTGGTGCTCTTGGAACGGCCAGTGGTTTCTGGCTCCGCGAGACGCTCAAGCGACGAGTTTCAGGTGATTATCAATTTTACATTTTTAATAAACAATGCTTGGTTATTGTCTGTGTTTGCTGAAATATATAAAGCTTTCGCTAAATCTAGAGCTATTTTATCTCATTGTTGACGGATATAATTATCAATATGAGGAAAGCTAAATCAGTGGTGCGATAATAAGTTAACCAGAATACAGCGATAAAAACGTGATTTAACTAGAGTCGGAAAATATGTAGCCTGTTTAATTTTCTGACTGAAAAGTGGAGAAAACTTTACTGAAAATGTTCATGCTTGAGAAAATGTGTTCTGCATTATGGGTTGTGTATACGGACTAGGTACTTACGAATATATAGTAACAGACCAATGCGCAACGCTGCTCTACAATTTACACTTGCCACTAATTATTAAGGTAGGTAATTAAGTACCTAACTACAAATTAATAGGTGTATTTAATTTTAGATAATTAGACGCCGTAATCGATGCGGCGCGTGTTTTAGTCTGACAAAATATCTCGATTCTCGGCCAAAACAAACAAAAATTCTAGCGAAATACAATGTCCAGGCACTCATGCCCTGCCTTATCGGTATAATAGCTCTGCCTGGCAGCCAATGCGTTTATTGATAAGAAAAAGCTCTACTTAAATGTCAGTAAATAGTATAATGATTTCGATTTCTAATTTGTCGCTAAAATCATCCCTTCCCTTAAAGTTAGAGTTCGTCAGAATAACAGATGTGCGTTTTGGACTGAGAGATGTTCAGTCCATGAATTTAAAAAAATCGTCTTTAGAAAAATATTATAAAAACTAAATGGTGTATTTAAAAAATGTGTAAAACGCGATTAGTGAATGTTATGGTCGAACAACTAGATCGCTCAGTTCATAAGTCTCAAAAAAAATATCTCGTTCTACTCTCTTCTCGTTTCTCGTTTTTTATTGCTAATTATTTGTAGTTAGCAAAGCCGCATAAAAATAATCCCTTTCAATAAAAGCGTTTGACAGAATGAATGTACAAAAAGCTCTACTTAAAAGCCAGATATGTACCTACAGCTACAGATATCTCAATCGGCTCTTCAGAAATGAAAAGTACGATATTGATTGCTAATTTGCAGTAAGTAAAGCTGAAAAATATATTTTTCAATAAATTTAAGGGCGTTAGAGTATATAAAGCTTGTTATGAAATAATTGTATTTTGTCGCTTAAATTTTAAAAAAGATATCTAGTATGAAGGTACCTTTTACAAGTTGATTCATATTTACTTTACTTACTATCCCGAAATAGGTTAATTCTTAAGGAAATTCGAAAATTTTCATTGAAAAAACACTGCAAAACTCAGCTTCAGTTCAAACTCAATAAATCAGCAGTTATATGTAGCAACTTTGATGTCGAACTCCTCGTATGTTTAATAATTAGCTATACAAGGTGATTCATAATATGTATGCCATCCCAAAAGGGGCTTATTTTACAACCAATTTGCAATAAAGTTTGTTCTACGACTTTTGGATATTCGACATTTTTCATTGAACAAACTCTATGCGAAAATCAGCTGTTTTGGGATCAAATCAGGTCAAACTCAATGAATCAGCTGTTTTAGGTAGCAATCTTGATTCCATCTTCTCGTACGTTTAGTATTTAGTTATAAAGATGATAAAAATAACAAAAACAGCTGATTTGAGAAAGTTTGAGAAAAAATGAAATGTTTTTTTTCGCTAATAATATTCCTTTTTGTTGATACAATAACCCCCTTTCGGGATGGAATACGTGTTATGAATCACCTTGTATAAAGATGATTTAAAAAAACAGATATTTTTTTCGCTATTTTTGTTTTGTTTTTAGAAGAAGCCCTTTCAGGATTGTTACTTACGGAACAAGTTCTAAGAATTATTTAGATTTCCGTTTTGACCATTTTGTTTTTTCGTGTTATGTTATTCTATAAAATTCGACTCCAATTTGATAAACTGAGCAGTTGTTGTCCATTTTGTTCTACAGTAAAACTAATAGGTAGAACTAGTTGGTTTAACCCGCTATTTTCGGTTACCCAATACTCAAAGATTTATATGGTACAAATATGTGTAAAATACTGCTGACACGCTCGCATTTGAATGGCTATAAGACGTCATGGTAGGGCTACATGACATGAATAAGAATGTAGTTTTCTTGGCACATGTAAGTACCTTTAAGAAATAATAAGTATTTTAGTTTACACCGCACATGTTTGGACTACTAGGTGGTAAATGGCAATGTCCCCTCGCGGAGTCCGTGGATGACCAATTTGCGACGTCAGTGACTGTAAATAGAATGAATCCGGTTTCATGGCCATGACTCCGGCTGCTGTGACCCGCCCGTGTTCCTTTCATACATCTAAATAAAGCCGTGTTACCAACGGCGTGCAATATGTAATCTAAAATTAATTGTAAACTCTTCCATCTACACACACATCTTCTCAATAGTGTTAATTTAAAGTTTGACTTTTAGAAGCTTGCGATATCGTTGAGCTATATAGCACACCCTCAAATGTCAAACTCAAAATTGACTTTATTTAGTAGAGGTAAAGAGAAACAAATTGACATGCCGTTTGAACACAGCCTAATAAATTAAGATAAAGGTCGGCAGGTACTAAGTTTTTACTTTAACATTGTAGTCAAAATAACCATCGGCTAGAGTAGGGTAGAAAAGTAAAAATAATTACGATTTATTTATACAGATATGTAGCGATGCCTGCTATACTAAATAGCATATTAATATTTATTACCTACTTATGCTACTACTGACCAAATAAGCTCCTTCACTATTATGTTCATCTATCTTAAATAATATCGTAAATGGTTTTCTGTCTCGGCAAGTTCCGAAATATAGCTTAGGTTGCTACTGTCGCTTACACTAAAATGTATACAATACAATTAAGATGTACACGGTAAAAACTTAAAACTATGCATGCACCTAGCTATTAACTTGTGTCATTTCAACCTTACTGTAGGTAGGTATACCTACAATATTAGTCTGTAGATACAGGCGCCTTTACGTAAACATTATCTAGAGCAAGTAAAAAATGCAACAAGTTTCTTTGTGCAGTTGCCCGAACAATTGGAAATTATACAAGTGATTCATAATTTATGTACACTAAAAACTATAAAAAACCGAAAACGCGAGCAAAGCCGTAGGTGAAAGCTAGTTTAAAATATTGGAAGTAAGTAAAAATTACCGACCAGGAAGCGGTCATTAATCTTCATTGCTGTCCTTTTTTATAGGTACGCCTTAAAATAAAAGTGCAAAACTCGTGGAAGTTATGCTATAAAAAAGCTATTCGTGAATCGTTCGCACAACCTTTACCCCGATTCTTTTCATGCTAAATATGCTTCTTTTCATGTAGAAAGTATGGCCTTATTACATCTTTTCTAGATGATTTAAAGAGCGTCAGGTGGAACTTTATGCTCACAGGACGATCTAATGCCTTACATAATAAATAAATAAATATTCCGGACATATTCACACGGTCAACTGATCCCAAACTAGGCATAGCCTGTAATATGGGTACCAGAGACTGATATACATAATATATATATATATATATATATTTAACACCCAGACACAGAACACATCTGTGTTAGTCACAATTGTTTGTCCAGTGCGGGAATCGAACCCGCGACCTCTAGCGAAGAAGGCAGAGTTACTACCAACTGAGCTATGAGGCCAGTCAATAAATAAATAACACCCAACAGTCACATACAATAATCTTGACCCCACACTAGGAATGCCTGTGTCATGTCGTGCGTGGGTATCAGAAACTACGAGTACAATGGTACCACAACACCCAAACCCGGAACAAATATTTGCAGATCATGCAAACATTAGTCCCGCAGCGTGAATCGAACCCGCGCCCCTTGCGTCTCAGACGAGCATTACCCCGTTTCGCCAACGAGGTCTTCCACCATTGCCCACCATCTACACCTGTATAACCAAAGTCAAAGTCAAAAGGCATTTATTTCAATAAAATCACTAGGATCACTTTGAAACGTTTTAGAAGGTGTAGTCTAGGTGAAGCTATGCCTGTTCCTCGCGACCAAGCCTAGAAGAATCAGGCAACAAACACGGCTTGGTGCCTATCATTTTTTTCGATGATCCTTTTTCACAAAATGGAATTTAATTTTACTTCAGTGTGGTGCCGATCGAACTAGGTGAGGCTCAAAAGAAAAATAATCTCTCAGCCTCTAATCTAATCTAAAATAACCTCTCAGCCCAGTAGGCATTATCCACAGAAAGGCATAGTCAATGCTTGCAGAACTGAACTGAACTGAGCTGACTAAGCGGGTTTCTTCACGTTTTCCTTCACTTTTTTAACGCTCGTCAATCGCTCGCACGTGTTAAACGCGAACAAATTTTTTTCGAACAGTAAAATCTATTCGTGTACGAAAGGATTCGATCCCTAGGCCTGCACGGCTTCTTTTAATATTAACGCAGTGTATATAACGGTATATAATAACGGTTATATAACGGTAACCTTTCACCGATGATGTTTTTTACTTTTGTCTATCTTTTCCCGAAGTATGATTAAATTTAGTTTTTTTACCGATTTTTTTTACTTTTCTGTAGAGAAACCTGTTGAACTTGCTACTGAACGAATAATAAAATGTAACCCCTAACCTTTGTTCTCAGAGTTGGGAAGGCAGAACAGAAACAGGGGGCGGCGAAAGCGGCGAGCCTCCGTCGCCTGCGCACGCGCCGCTTGATGCTGTCTGGCAGCCAGTAGCTGGCACTAAGTAAGTAACTGTCTATAAATAAATACAAAACAATATTATAGCAATCAGCTCACAACTGTTAATCTCAAAGTATGGTAAATATCATTCTAAGAATATTACGGTAAAATGCAGTGTAGGTGCCATTTTTTTTCTATGGACATCAAGCGTCATTAAAAAAATATAAGTTTAAATAAATAAAAAAAAAGAGATTGACTTTTAGGACCTTGCGATATCATTGAGCTTAAAAAGTTAAAACTGACTTTATTTAGTAGAGGTACGGATCTATTTGAAACGAATGTTATAAGACATATCGGAGACATATAGACATATATAGCCGTGTGAACACGGCTTTAGTGGTGCAAATGGGTTTATACTCCGTTAGTTTACAATCTAAATGTATTCTTACCCGCTACGCACCTGAAACATGCGCCTGTATACCCGTTACACAATTTTCTTGAAGGCTTAGTCTGACTTATCAGCACATCAGCTAGGAAATAGGAGCGAAGCTGATACAAAGATAAAGCACGGTTTATCGTGTGATTCCCCTATATAAGCGTGAGAATGGCACCAATATCAAACTTCATAACATAACATGCTTTCCTGCACATAACGACTTTAAAGTCGACATTTTCCTTTAAGGTATCTTCTTTTCGTCTCCTCAATGCTAATTTACCTCGGGCATCTTGTTATGCTTACCAGGATAATAGGAAAAATAGCTCAATATTCTTTGGGAGAGCTACGGAATGGCTATGGTTGGTGTTTCTCTAAGAGAACGAATCAGGAATGGGAAGACTCGTATACAAACTAAAGTCATCGATATAGCCCAGAGATTTTTCACTTGTCAGTTTTTTTTTTATACAACTGAGATGGCAAACAAGCATACGGCCCACCTGTTGGTTTATTTGTTTATTTGTTTAACAGTTTATTTGTTCCGCGATATTTCGGCACAGTTTCATGCACCATGATAGCGGAGTATAAAAATAAATAGAGAATTAGAAATTAGAAGTAGCAGTGGGCGGGGACGTAGCTCGGAGAGACGCGACGGCCGGTGGGACAGAAAGGTTCCAGAGTAGATACCACGCACTGGAAAGCGCAGCGTAGGACCTAATGAATGTTGCTGGGAGCCATTGGGAACAGGTCACAGAAGATCGGTCGCTCTGGAAATCTGTGGAGGAGGCCCATATTCAGCAGAGGACGACCTACGGCTGAAACGATGATAATGATTCTTTGAGTAACGGCTATTTGTGTCTAAGTTTTCTACGAAAGAATCGAATATGCAGAAGCTCTTTATTTTTATAATGAAAAACCACCTTTTGCCATGACACAAAACTAATTCTTTTTTCTTGTGGAACTGAGAAAACGCCTTTTATATTTGTTGCTCATAAGGTACTAAGGATACAAAGTTTTGTCACTTGTACCATCAATGGTACAAATCAATGGTACTACTGACACAAAGGCATCGTAACGAACCACCCTAGCAGTCGTTAGTTGGCGGTAGCCTCTTTTTGGAAAGCAAATCTTTTGTCTGGATCGCATCGCCTTTGTTATTATTGCATATAAATTGCCTTCATTTATACTCGGGAAAACATTTAATAAGGTAAGTGGAATATCAGATTAGAATGATGGATCAAAGACAGATAATTTGAAGTATAACTTTATTTGTAGTAGCACAGAACTTTAGGCAGATTTATGTAAAGTTGGAAATAAACGGATTCAGGTCTGGTGTCGGAATATTCACTAGGTATCTATGTGTATGTATACCATGTCATCTACAGAACAGCCGAACTTACAGTCATAGATCAAATATAGGTAGGTATACCACGCTTGATCGAAAATAGCACCACGATATCAGATGCAGTTTTTTTTAAGTAGTTAAATAATAATAATAATGAACAGATTTATTTCCCTTCACAATTAGGTTTCTTAAATATAAAATTGTGTACAAAGTAGGTATGTAATCTATTCCGACACCTGTTTCGTGATGGGGCTGGTGCCTGAAGTAGGTTCTTTAAAAAACCTATGTTACAGGTCACCAGGCCCTCCCTCCACGGTTGTAAGAAAAGGTTTACTTGAAGGTACATGGCTAGATGTTAATTCTGAACAGTTCAGATAATCAGCCTGTGTGTTTTTCTGTGTGTGGCTGTGATGGGCATGCTCACCATAAGTATCATTAATAGCAGTATGAACCATGGCATCAAAAAACAAAAACCATATATTTATGAAATGAACGATGCCATGTTTGGTATGAAGTTGAAAGCTTGTGAAAGGACATTCTGGTACCGCGCGAGCGAAGTTGCGGGCAGTCACAAGTTAAAAATTATCTGTATCGAAAGAGACTGTTTGTTTAGCTCAAAATACAGCAATTCAAAAATTCGGCTTGTTTTTATGCGAACATCAAGATATGAAATAGATTTTTTTCGAAACCACATAAAAATAATATAAATGTTTATTCATAACTTCATGGTCGAAGGTTTTATGCTTGAAATCAATTTTAAAGGTGTAATTGGTTCCCCTTACGTGTCGAAAATATAACAACAGTTATATTTTCCACGCTTTAATTAAATTTTCTAGACCGTAGAGCTTACCATTTATTTACACAACCTCACTGGAATGTTCCTGATAAAAATGTGCCTCAAGCTACGTCCGCATTATATTTATCCCGTAAATTTTCAGTTACTTATATAATAATTAAAAAGCAATTTATTCCATAACATACAGGGGGGTAGGACCGTAAACCCACCACGCTGCGAGTCGCGATTTTTAAAGCTCCAATCTAATAGTAATAACAAATTCATGCATGAAGGAAATCATTAATTTTAAATGAGTAGGTAAAAGTGTTGCGCTACTGGTACCGATATATTCTGTTGTTGCATTATCTACTAGTTTAATTTGAAAGCTCTAAAATTATAGCCGTCTAACTAACTATTCAATTCAAACTAATTCAAGTAAATATTTACAAGGTACACATGAAACCGTTACGCTATCAAAAGATCGTTGCAAACGATCTATTGATGGCTCAATTGATCCAGATCACTACGAGCCGGAAGCGTCCCCAAGACGCTGGCGGAGTTACAGGCTGGATGGCAATGGTAATCCGTTGGACCGATTAGGAGCAAGCTCTCGGATCACGCTTTGCTTCGATCAGAAGCACTGACATAGTTTTAAACTAAATTAAGGCCTAGAAATTTGAAACAACGAGCAGCTAGGTAAAAAAATAGGAAACAAAAACACATCTGGCTATGCAACACGCCACAAGACACGATAATTAGCAACGTGGCAATTAATAAACCATTCGTCTTTTTTCTTTTGTTTGTTGGCTCCCACGTAGGTAATTTATTTTACATTGTTTTAGTTGCTAGCTATTGGCTTCGAGATAAAAACAAAGCAAAGCTAAATGACATACATAAGTAATTACATTTTAAAAACAAGATAATGCCCCAACGAACAAAAAGTCCGATTTTTTGTACTTAAATGAAAATCAACTCATCCGATATCGATAAAATATAAAAGAGACGAACCCAAATGAAAAAAAAAATCTGTTCACAATAAAATTGGTGGAGATGACGCGTAGGTAGAAAACATAAAAATATACAGTCGAATTGTGGTTGGCGTGAACTTTTTTAGGCCGGTTAAAACGAGAAGCTAGTTTTTACTTTGGCTAAGTATTAAAACCACCAGGGGATGGTTCTGGACACTTTCCAGGAACTTGCAGGAAGGTACACAGCAACCTTATTGTGTACCTGAACTGATAATGATTGGCATGAATTGGACACATAAAGCCGATTACGTTTAAATGCTCAGCTACACAATAAGTTTGCGTGTCAGTCACTAACGGCTATACTTCCTACTAATATTATAAATGCGAAAGTTTGTGAGGATGTTTCGATGTTTGTTAGTCATCAATCACGCCGTAGCGGCTTAACCGATTTGGATGAAACTTGGAATATAAAGAGGAGTACGAGAGGTAGGGCACAGCGAGATTTTCTCGCTCTAAATTGGAGCAGCCCGCCTGGGGAGGTACCTCCGCCTTACAGAAGATCGCAGCCAAATAACATTATTTGTTTCAAATAGTGTTGTGTTCCTGCGGTGAGTAAGGTTGCCAGAGCTCTTTAGGGGGGGAGGGGTTCGGCAGGCAACGCATTAGCAATGCTCCAGGTGTTGCTGATGTCAATAGGCGACGGTAACCACTTACCATCAGGTGGGCCGTAAGCCTGTTTGCATCCGTATAACATAAAAAAAAAAAAAAGTTATTTACCTAGAATAGCATATAGGCAACTTTTTATGTTGGTACCTCGTGAGAGAAGCCGCGGGCGGAAGCTAGTATACAATATACGGGCTATGACAGTCAGGGCCTCAGGTGTGGCTTACACTGAGGCACAGAGTTCAAATGACCCAGGAAGCCGTCCGGCACGTTTCTATATGGAACTGACGGGAATGGCCCCACGCAAACTATTTTTAGCTTAGCCTATCACTTTTATATTATTCATAACTAAAATTATTGCATAATTAGTATGAAAACTGTAGTAAACACTATAAAATTCTTCAATTGACCTCGGTAGCGTAGCCCGTCTGAGACGCATGAGGTGTGGGTTTGATTCCCGCTGCGGGACAAATGTTTGCATGATCTGTAAATATTTGTCCCGGTCTAGTTGTTGTGGTACCATGGTACTCGTAGTTTCTGATACCCACGATATACAGAGAATCCTGGTCACGTCTATAATGTATGTGACTTTAGGGTATTATTTAATATTTATTTATGAATCTTAAGCAAATAATTAATTTTATCGCATTTAACGTGTTCATGAAATTTTGTGATAAAACTGTTTAAAATAACTCGAATTTCATAAATAATTCGGTGAATCATCTACTCAATATTATTAAGATAAGAAATTCTGCCGTGAATACTTAGTTAAAGCTCTGTCAATTAAGTTAAATACTCGGAATACCTGTCCTTAATTTAACTTTATAATATCGTATTATTCAGCAATGAATGTTGTAAACTTTGTGGAATATTTACATAAACAAATAGGCACGGAGTTTTCAAATAAAGCCCTAGTGTAAACGCAATGAGAAATTATTCTGTTTGAAAGAGACTTCAAAAACAAAGTATTTTTTATACTACCTGCTCGTCAATGGCATATGAGTGTCATGCAAACCTTTCCTAAAGTAAGTCATTACAGCCCTACGGTCTAGCCGGGTCATAATGTTGTACTGAATTTCATTATTTCCCATGGGACATAATGTGATTTGAATTTGGAATGCAACCCATGTAGTCGTGCTTGATCGAGGTTGGTTTCAAAAATGTTTGGGTGCAATGCGATTTTATTCTAATTAGGCTGTATGTTATCATATTTTTGCACTGCCTACAAATTAAAAAAAAAAAACATGAAATTTTTTTACTAAATTCATTTTCACCCGCGCACGAAGAAGAATTTATTCGAATGTCGAACTGACCACTACAGAATAGACTACAAAAAAAGAAAAAAAGGCGCCAAGCGCGCAAACTGCTGTGCTGTTATATACGCCGAAATTCAGTTTCGATTCAAATAAACTTCTAAAAAATGTCAAGTGACGACGACAGTGATTTTGATTCGACTCCAGAATGCATACAATCTGAAGCCTCTGGTATAGTTGGAAACTTACTTCCAAAAAATTCATTTCTTTCTACTTAACAGTAATTGTTTTCAATTGCCTCGCAGAAAGTATAAAAAGTAGAGTATGCATCGCGGGCTTAAATGTGTATATGTCTTGGGCGATCTTGAACCCCTCGTACTCAGGATTCTTGCCTTAACTCCCTCTCTCCGCTCGGGAGTTAACCATAGAATCCCTCGTTTTCGGGGTTCAATATAGCGCCCTTGACATAATACACTACTTTAAGCCCTTGTTGCATAATCTACTATCATTTTATTATTACTTTGTAATTAACTCTTGCGATTAGAATGATTTCATATCTGACTCAAACTCAAACGGTGTTTATTTCAATAAAATCACTAGAATCACAAGCTATGCGAGTGGTGGTTATATCGGATTAGTGAAAACTAAATAAATAATTATTAAAAAAAAACTCCCCACAGTCACATACATAGTCTTGACCCTGCGTCGTGTACGTAAAGTCTGTTTACGCATAGTTTTTTTAAATTCATAAACAATATTCTTCGTTTAAAACTCTCATTATAATTCTCGGAATGACATGTTTGCTAGCCCCTATGAGGGCCCTTGCATTACTTACGTGAACAAATAACTACAGGCTTAAGTAGCGTTCAAACGGTAAGGATGTGTTATCTAAAATTTATTTCAAAATATTTCTTACGTCTAGTGACAAAAAAAACCGATTTTGAGTTTGACCATGAGTGTTATGATGTAATAAGCTATGAAATATTGCACGATAATTACTTTAATAAGTGGACATAAGGATCATTTTTGATCGAAAGCGAGAGAAGATCTCTCAAAAAACTTTGCCGAATCGACGTTGTATGTTTGTATGTTTATTTGTTAGAGCATAACTTTCGAACCGTTAATCCGATCTGCATGGAATTTACTCGTATGTCCGACTATCATGATTTGCTGGTAAGAATGTGAGTTAAATTGGCCTAGGGGTTAAAAAGGTTTGGTTTATAAGAAATGGCATCTGCCAAAGAATGTATAAGAGGTGAAACTGTATACGAAAGTGAACGTTTATGTTCAGTGTTAACTGTTTATTGAAGTGAACGTTTTTCTTAACTGTTTATTAAAGTGAATGTATATCCTTCTGAGTAAATTGTTATATTTACAAAACAATCAAGTAGTGAATTAAGTAGTGAAATTGTGATTCCATAAATGCGTATTTTCTTGTTATTTTTTGTGCAGCTGTCGTAAGCGCCCCGTATGATCTTGACGACGCTAGGGAAGGTATTTGAAAATTCACGAGTCGAGGCGCAATACAAGCTATTATACTTCTATTATAACAAACAAATAAGTAAATAAGAAATCCAGTCGACGTAACGGTCGATCGACTTTGATTTATTGGTGGTACAATATTCAGCCGATCAATGTCAAATGACCGCGGGTTGATTGGATGTGGGCTATGGATGTAGGTCAATTTAGGTGAAATTACACACCTGAATACGTATAATAATAAATTGAGGGGTTTTGTGCGTTCAAGCTTGTTGTTTAAAAATTACTATCACGCTGGAGCCAGTTTAAACGGAGTGCGAGATGCCATCTAATGTTTATTTCAAAATGTCTAATAAATAAAAATAATTGATCGAAAATATTCAGTCTTAGCTGAACCGAAAAGACGTGATTGAAAACTTTGAACACTGAAAATCGCCCACAATGTAAAAGAAGAATTCACGTTCGTGACCAAAAAAACGATTTACAAAACTAATTAAAGATGTATTTTCAAACAGGCAAAATAAAAGTATTTTATTGTAAAACACTAATTATTTGGACCGAAATGTGTTCTTATCTATGTACTATCACGTTTGCATAAATTAAATAACTGTTATGCAGCGCCGTTGATAAAGCTACTAATGACGGTACATACGGGCCAACAGTAAGGGTTAGCACTTATAAATACGCTAGAATATTTTCCCATTAGCAGCAAAAAGTAGAAACCGCGCAGTTTTTACGCTTGACAAATTAAAAACCTTCTGCTGCCTATTTATTATTCCACGTTTCTACAAAAAATATTTTTTTGAACTATTTTTTTGTAAATTATTCCTTTGAGCACTAGATGATGACCTACGAGACTTTTATTAAAAGCCTCATAAAACTAAAATAGAAAATACTTATTTAGTTTTCAATAAAATGCCTGCCTCAAGTTTTGATCGATCTAATACACAGGACTGACAAGAAACAATCAGTACAAAAGGGCAAAGTCAAGTTTGTAGTCAAAAGTAATATCCATAACTTTCCTCCATCCGCTTTCCGTGAAACAGGACAATCGAGTACTCATTACTGATTTAGCATCGAATAAAGGTACAAAACCATATCGATAGAGTCCTTGTCCCTTGTACACATAGAAAACCAAAGAATACTTATCTAAATGCTACGTCGTAGCAATCGCTACGACTGACGTAGCACAATCACCAAAATGCCTTTTTTCAAAAATCTGAATATTTTTCCAGTAGAGTTGAAGGGAAGCAATTGCCGAGTGTAGTGGGTTCGATGAGGGCCATCCGCGCGATGGAGGGCCCTCGCGCCGCGTCCGCGCCACTCCGCGGCCTCCGTGTGTGATGTCAACGAGGGGAATTGTTTAACCCTTTTGTTTGTACCTATATGAATATCGTTAAAACAGAAAATTAAGCTTTATTTACGTTATTGGTCACTTCACGACTTAGTCCTCTTTAGTGAGCTAAGATCTAGCTAGACTAGATCTTCACGTTTCGGTTTCCTTTCATGCTAACGTCATACGGACAATGGAATTTAATATAATACCAGCTTCGCAGCAGTCACTTGACCGATTTCCATTTGATTATATTTTTCCTTTTTATAAATCTAATCTAGTCTAGATTAGATTTATATCACCCTGGAAAAGTATCAAACTCATGCCTAGCTCTTGAAAAACATGTTTCATGACTTTAAAATATGTGTGTCATAGATGCAGGCCCCTCTAAATCGGTCACTTGGGAAGCCTATAGCCCTCGTTGAGCAGTGGACATCGTACGGCTGAAATGATGATAATAATGATGATTATCGTCCGCGGTGTCAAGTCAGATGTGTGTAGACATTTTCCCGATAGGGTCCTTTGTTAGTATCGTAAGTTAATCGTCGTTTTATCAGATGGGATGTCGGCCAACTATGAGCTAGCATCGTCACGTAAGCACCATTACGGCAAGACTAGAAAAACACCGTGACTTCATTTACTAAAAAAAATAGGCTTACGACTTTTATCTCGAAGAATGATAGACATCCTCTCACATCTCCAAGCCATCAGATGGTTGAAGATGTCAAATGGGTTCGTCTGGGAACCTCCCACTAGTCCAACACGGCTTTTTCAACACGGCCCTGTTAATTTATGATAGTTATTTTTTGTTATACACTAACAAATCGCTGAGGAATGCTGCAATTAATATGCTGTTTTAGGTAGCAATTTTTTTGTCAAACTTCGCGTACGTTGAATCTATTAAAAATTTTTTATTCTCTAAAGTCTCTCAAGCTTAATTCATTTCTATATCATTCGATCTTCCCGCTGGCGTTAACGCCTATAGAAAATGGATCTTGTCTAGGCTCTTGGCTTCTTTGCGAATAAAAATTCACAACGGTATACATAATTTATCTTGTAAAGCCATCATCTACCGTCCAAGTTTCGCCGCTGTGTAAGTAGTTTTAAATTAAAAAGATTCACCCGCTCGCCGTTTGCTGGAATTTAATTAGTGTCTCGGAATGTGAATTAAACTCCTTGACGGAGGTTCCCGCTTATGTTAGGCTATGACAAGAAATTGCTCCGCCTGCTTCGCGGCTGCCGCGGAGTTAATGTTCTGGAATATATACTTTCCTGCTATGTTTGTTCATTTTGACTTTATTGGTACGACTAGAAGTTCGCCCCGGAATGAGATGTTGCGTCAATCTTCATGAAATTGTATGACTTTACTTATAAAAATCGGCTATTAACATACTGAGAAATAGTAACAGAGATAATTTTGAACAATGTAAAATAAGTCTAGGGGGTAAATGTTGGATAGATAAGCCAAACATAATTTCATTTTCACGGGTTTTTGATAAGTTTGGTGGTATTTGATATATGGGTGGTAATAAAATATATGAGCTATCTAAAGACCGTTGCAAACGATTTATAGATCGCTCAATTGGTCCAAATCATTACCAGTCGGAAGTGTCCCCAAGACGTTGACTGCATTGCCACGCTGTATGGCAATGCGGATGATTTGTCCAGATCCAGCTCACGAGCCACGCGTAGCCTTGATATTGTTTTGAATGTCCAGAGGGCCCTCCACGGATCCAGGGTCTCAACCCCAAAAGGCTCAAATATGAAAGCTCTATCGAGACTTGCTCTGAGAGCTGAATAAGCTACCTGTATTTTTAATCCCAAAAATAGTTTAGTCGTAATCATTTTTAATTTCATAAATTTTTGAGGTGGAGTTCATTATTTTTTTACAACACTGTGTAGGAGAGCCTACCCTAGAGTACCTACTTAAACCATACTTCTTCTCTTCTTGTAGCGAAAACAAGTCTTACCCACTTAATGATACAACGTTTCAGTCTCCTGGGGAATATGTTCGATGCGAGGGCGCCGTCTGTATGGAAAATGGAAATACCGATGATCCGACCTCACTTTGATTATATAAACTGGCTTCGATTTTGATGGGAAAACTTTGCGGGATTGCTATAAATTAGTTATAATTATTTGATAGGCAAACAACCAGTAGGAATGCAAAGTAAATGAATAACAGTAAAACAATTGTAACAGGTTTTTAATAATAGAAATAGATAACCAAATTAACTTAAAAGATATGCAAATGCGCCGTTCGCCCACAGTTACTGCAACAGCGCGTGAGCTGCACCAAGGACAACTTTCTACAATATTATCTTTGTAAACTGAATATATTAAAATGTATAGTAAACTGTAAACTGAATCCGGCGAAATATCGGGGAACAATTAACTATCAAATACCAATACCAAATTATGTTCATAACCGCAATCTCACTCAACATGGTCACAAAGTTCGAAAGAGGCTAGCTACCCACAACACAGGTTCTCCTAGGGTGGGAGCTAGCGCACACTCAAATAATTATATTGTAAGTACCCTCAACATTATAAACTATCATAACAATACACTGTACCGTTCCACAACTTTATTTTTAGTTAGTTATGTAAGTTTCTATTAATTAGTGAATAATCCATTTACGTTTGTTACACATAAATAAACTTTTATACTTTATACTTTAACCATGATAGTTTCTAAAATTATATTATGCAATGTATTCTTACCTTCCATCGATTATTGTAGGCAAATTATTTAATATGGAGTCAAGATTGCTGCTACAAGTTTCTTAAAGTTATTCAGAAGGGCGTAGCTTCTTAGTGCCAATATTGCGGGGTTAACTTTCATAAGATAGAGTCTCGTACCGTACCGTACCGAAAGTTTTTCAATAATGCGGATGTTTTCCCCTACAAACTAGCCAAGCACAATGGCATCATCGCATATATACGTACTAGTTTCCGCCCGTGACTTTATTCGCTTGGTATCTGGAAAAAGTAGCCTGTGTGACCGATATCCGACACTTTGACTATAATACCGATGAAAAAACTGACGTCGTTGATTCGTCGTTCCTAATTAATCGACTAATTTGGTAAACTTTCAATGACACAGATATTAGTCAGAAAATGCAAAAGATGCGATTTTCAAAGTTTATATGAATTGTGCCTCAACTCAACTTAGGTACATAACAACTAAAGTATATCTAGCTAGTAAACTTACGAAATTGTTGCTTGAGCTAAAGTGACCTGACCAAGTTTCCACCAGCAAGTTCATCCAATCCAATTAAAAGCAAGTTGATGTTTCTAATTCGGCCTTTGTTGTTAGATTAACTCGATTAACATTAACATTTTAAAAGGATCATAAAAAATAACCAAGTCTGTTTTTTGCCTGTTTTTTTTTAGGCTTGGCCATGAAGAACAGCTTTTTGAAACTGTAAGAATGAACTAGCTTTCCCACTACCTAGAGATCTAGGTAGTGGGAGAGCTAGTCATGATGAAAGATCGAATTGAAATGGCATTAACTTGTGAGAACTAATACAAGTTAATATTTATAAAATACACAAGAAACAGTTGAGCTATCTAAAGATCGTTACAAGACGATCTATAGATAGCTCAATTGATTCAGATAACTACCAGTCGGAAGCGTTCCCAAGACGCTGGTGGAATTCCCACGCTGGATGGCAATACTAATCAGTTGGGCCAGCAGTCACGTGAGATGTCACGTGACTGCTGGCTCCTATTTGGCCCAATTAAAGTAAAATTATAAATTCCGTTGTCCGTATGATGTTAAAGGAAAACGAAGCGTGATGATCTTGTGCAGTGGCAGATTTACACTTTTCCCAAGTTGATGTTAAATTTGTGCCGCCTTTATTTTTTTTGTCATAGAATATAGATGTTTGCGGTACTGTTGAATGTACAATCAAAGAGAAGAGGGAAAATTTATCGGAAAAGTGTCTTGTAGTCTTCTCTCTGCGAGACCGTTTTTATAAGACGGCAGATTTGCCGCCCCTAAAATCTGCCGCTCTAGGCTCAAGTCTACACAGCCTTAATAGACCAATAATGTTGGTAACATTAGTATAGGTACCTTATTTGTTTTGATTTTGATCAGCAAAACAATATTCTCTATTTCGTTAACTGCTACTTCTACCCGGATATCCGTATCCTTCTTATCTGGCTTAATCCTTGACCCAGCTCTCTGAATTGCTCTAATAATCTTATGATTATTAGAGCTCGATATTATTATCGGGAATTATATTGGAAAAGGGCTTCCGAGTACCCTCAGATATTAGACTCAGTGAGGAGTTCAATAAAATATGTTTTGTTAGTCTTTGTGTAATTGGTTTTTACTTTGAACCGATAAGGTTTCTTGACGTCAATTATTAACCAATAAGCCTTAGAAGTTTTTACCTAAGAAGAATAAACGATTATAACTATAATACGATGAACTACGTTACTATATACAAAATATATAAATGCGAAAGTTTGTACGGAAGTTTGGATGTTTGTGGTTCAATCACGCAGTAGCAGCTCGAACGATTTAGAGGAAACTTGGAATAGATAGAGTTCTTTACCTAGAATAGCATTATGCTATTCTAGGTAAAGATAAAAAGGAGTGTATATGCTAATAGCATATACACTCCTTTTTATCTTGGTACCTCGCGAGCGAAGCTGCGGGTGCAAACTAGTAGGTACATATTTTCTAATCCACCAAATTAATGCAACGCAAAAAACTGGATCAGTAATAATATTTAATACATAGAAGATTTTATAAACCAAAAAGCTAGTCTTAAAAGATAAATTGAGTTGAGAATGTTTTGTTTGACTTTGCTCCAAGGTTTTCAAAGTAGGTAACAAAAGGACAGAGTGGAGTCACGCTTGCGTGTACTATCACGTCGGAGACGCCAAGCTGAAACCCATTTGGTACAGTCACCTGCAACTTAGCGCTACCTAATTTAGGTTTCCTTCACTACTCTGCTGATACATTTTGCACCTTGTACCTTAGATATAAAAATCATAATCAGTCAAGGAAATATTTTGCTCCGACGTTCCACATCTTAGCGTTACCTAGTTTCTCAATGGCTTTGTGCTCCATATTTTATAGGAATCCTTACTGGGAAAAGCGTTTTTTTTATTTTCTCGCCTTTTCTAGTTTCAAAGAACATCTGTTGGTAGCATGAGTATCTATAGTTACGCGTTTATTAGGGGAGTGTTAATCTGTGAACAATATAATTAATTACCGCGGTCGCATAGACCAATAAATGGCGCTACTATTAATTTATAGTTCAAACGCATGGTATATGTACCATAGGCAGATATGCGTACTAAATTCTGTATTTCATTTTGTAAACATAGATTTTGTAGCGCGTTTGATAAGCGCGAGTGATTTGCTCGTAGCATTAGTATGTCTGATGGAAATCGGCTTGGTTGCGATCACGATGTATCGGGCTTCGGGCTGCGTGACGATAGACACAAAACGATAATTGGCGGTTTTTATATATTCAAAGGACTTTAGCATATCTACACTAATTTCTCTTCTCCTACAACCAGGTATGGGAAGAGAAACTGCACCTTATTCGCGATAATTTTGGACGTCAATTTTAACGCAATACGTATTTGAATATTGTTTGTAGGAATATCCTATAATTTATCTACAAGGTGATTAATGAGGAATTGTTGAGGGCAATACTAAAATGGTTTTTTTCCGATTTTATCCCGAACTTTTTCGTGTCAGCTGTGTTTGGTCTGAAGTTTAACATTGAGATTGCTACCTGAAAACAGCTGAATAATGGAGTTTGAACTGATTTGGCTCAAAACAGATCATTTTTGCATAGTGTTTTTTCAATGTTAAATGTCGAATTCGTGGAACAAACTTTATTGCCAATTGGGTGTAGAATAAGCCCGGGATAGTATCATTATGAAACATTATGTATATTCCTGTATATTCTAAATGTTTGTATAAAAGCATATTATGTTTCTGTAGTTACTACGAGTAAATAACTGTTATGTGACGATTTGTAACGAACCTGATGAGATAGCATAAACTTTGTGAAAACAAACAAATTTTTAGTGCATTGTTAGGCATCGGAAGTTGGTGATTAATTCAGGGTAACTTTAATCTATGAAACAAAGCGACTTTTATTAGTGCGAACAAACGAAGCTGCTAACAAAATGATAATAAAATGTTACCTTAGCAACAGGTTAGACCGACAATTAAACAAGATGCATTGCTTAAGCATTCAAATATATTTTAGTAACTTTTATATTTTACTTAAGTCCTCGCCTCTTTTGTCGTCGTCGGCCTCGTCGTGAGAGGAGTTTTAGGGGTAATTTCAAATAAATTGGCCAAGTACATGTCGGACCACGCAAAATGAAGGCTTCCAAAGTCAGTTCGGCTTAGTAACGTATACGTATTAGTGACATGATACTACATTTAGTTGTGATTGCAAGAAACAATTTTGTATAGGTAGAGCTTTATTGCACCGATTACAAAACCGACTACTACTCGTAAGCTGGCAAAGATAACTTATTTGTGATCATATTTTTTATAATATCAGTATATGTGCTATTATGACCACCTTTCAGGTATACCAACAAAAAAAAAACAACACCTCTGTATGTAGGGGAGGTACCCCGAAAAAGCTTCTCAAACATTTTATTTCTTATCTTAGTACGCAATTACCACCATTATGTATTACCGTGCAAAATTGTAGCATATAGTCAGCATATCACTGTTGGTTTGCGAGTGTAATGGCGTAAAAAATCGGACAGACGCTAGACGGACGGACGAACAGGCGGCCATATAAGGGCTGCATGATAATATACAGATTGTTTTGAAAAATTTTATGCTAATGCCTAATAAAGGCCAATATAAATTGATTTGTTTTAGCATAAACACCTACCTAATCTACCAAATCTACCACACCTACTAACAAATTAATATTATGTAATGAGCTACCTTCCTATTCCTAACTGTCTTTGTATTTTAATTTTTTTTCTACTGCAAATAAAATCTTGATTATAATATTTAACATAAATATTGGTATCAAGTATGTATATTATTATCAAGCAGGAGTATCTAAGTTTAGCCGGCATCAAAACACCCATCTACCAATTGGAAGCAGTTGGTGATAGTGATAGTCACGGTACCTAACTGCTGGTAATTTGGCAATAGTCCAAGCATGTAAGTTATAATGGTACTTAGTCACATATGGTTGGTACAAATGTGATCCTACAGTTGAAGTCTAAGCTATGCCGTTCCCACATGGCTAAGAAAGCTCAAACTGTTACGTGACTGACTGACTGATATTCAACGCACAGCTTGGACCACACTTCCTAAAAACATGGAACTTTGAGAATAGCATCCTTTTGTAGGTGCACTATGAAAGGAATTCCCGAAACTCAACCGCTAAGGGGGTGCAGTGCGGGCTGAAGTTTGTATGAAAATAACTTCGATTAGCTCCCACTGGTGTTAAACTCAAGCCTCGTTTAGATGGATAGAGTTTCTCGGCGTGCGATTTTTGAAGAGATAAAACTGTAACATCTGTAAGTCCGATTATCTAGGCACAAAGCGTTCGAAAAAGAACTCTTTTGTAAAACTTGTGGCTTGACAAAACGCTGCAACAGATAGGTAAAAAAATTACCTAGAAAATGCGGAGTTTTACGCGCGGAACTCTGTTCCGCCGACAACTAAAAGTCCGCGCGCAGACAGTTATAAAACATTGCAGTGCCATTGCGGTACATTTTAAATTGTGACATTGTTGTTACGGAATACCGTCGTGGAATTCCACTGCAAATATTCCGGTAGATTTGTCCCTAGCTTATAGGATGGTTTATTTTATTTACGTCGTCGTCAGTCACAGTCTTAATTTATGTGTCACATTAGCTGCGTTGCGGCCCTTGTAATAGCTATTTCAGAAGAGTGAAACATTGTCAGAGTACATCAGGTTTGTACGCCATTAAGCGTTTTTAAATTAATCTGAACCCTCGTACCATATAGTGCATAAGACGTCATGATAGGGATCATGACGTCTTATTGCAAGTCAGCGCAATTTTACACGAAATTGAACCATAAATCTTTGAGACTTAAATCACTGCAACAAAAGCTTAAAGTTGATCGTTAGGAGTCTCATTATTTCAATAAATACCCACTTTTACTTTGTCATCTTTTCTATTTATGATTTATGGACGTTTCATATATGATATAACAAGAAACTATATCGAGAGTAAACAGTATCGAGTATAACCTGCAATATTATGTTAAAGTATATATTTATGTTAAGCTGTACCACCCAAACGTCACGGTTTCTTGGATTTTTTCAGCTATATACGTTTTTTAAAACCCTGCGGTAATATTTTTAAAGTTATTGCTAGCAACGCCATTACTGCCTGCCACCACCACGGACCACGTCTGCTTGTAACATAATGTTTTTGTACCGAATGTGTAAAGCATTTCACCCAAATACGAGTTTAACATAATAAACAAAAACTGAAAATTACCATGAGTAATTTTATTGAAATTTAATACAATAAATATAATCCTCAGTTATTATTTTGTTAGGCAATCAGTAGTGTTTGAATTTTATTTATTTTGGGTTTGAATAAATATTTGCTAGCATTTACTATACAAAGAACATTTTGGTGAATGGTGTCGCGACAGTACACAGTACCTAGCTACTACCACAGATAACATAATACTATACTCTACTAATAAGGTATGTCTTGTTGTCGCTAAACCAGTTTATTTGGTATACATTTTGCATTTTATAAAAGTTAGGAGCAATAAGTTAGCGTGGTATGGACAGCATACCTACGCTAGTATTACTATTTTTTATTATTTTGCAAATGGATAGATTAGAGTCTTGTAGACATAGATTTAAGGAATTAAATATCATGACATTTACTGGTGAATACATTTTTCAATATCTAATTTATGCTAAATTACATATGGAAAATTTTAAATAAAAAGGGACATCCACAATTTTAATACACGAAAAAAAAAACAATATAGTTGTTCCAAAACATAGACTAGCTAAGGTGAACAAAAGCTTCTTATGCATGAGCATAATATTTTTCAATAAGTTACCTTTGGACATCTGAAATCTAGATTTAAAGGAATTTAGCGCTAGAATAAGAAAGTTTTTATTGTTAAAATCTTATTATGATATTGACGAAGCTCTGGCTGCTGATTTTAGTGTGTAATCTACTGCTGTATTTTTTTTTTATTTCTATTTTACTTGTTTTTTTTTTAATAATGTATAATATGACTTTTCCTAGTGTACAGACTGTATCAAAACGGAATAAAATCTTTTGAATTTGAATTTGAATTTGAGTTATGACTAGTTATGATATAGTATGAGTTAGGCTTGCGGAGGGAACGTAATGTGGCAAGAAGAGTGGTAATTATGAATTATCGTGAATATAAGGGAAGAGGTAGATCAAAGGATGAATGGAGTGTGACAGGTGATAAGAGTAAGTAAGGAGTTAATACTGAGGTTACGCAGATAGAGTTGAGTGAAAGAGAAAACCATGACGTGCCGACGAAACCACCACCAGAATTTTTCTTCATATTTTTGGCGAAGTAATAACAAATGAACAAATTCATATGAAGTAGTTAGTTTTGTCATTGTTTTTGTTTACAATAGGGTTTTGTAATTAAATTTTCGGGCCACTGATAGACTTTCCAAGTATACAAAAGATTTTCTTCCACACAAAACAGAAAAGTACTACACCCAATTGGCACAATTGAGTTAAGGGCGCATGCCTGTTAAGCCTTAGTTTTATATGTAGCGGCCGGCGTTATATACTGCCATAATATGCAGCAAGAACGCTATGTTAAACTATAATTTTTAATTTTAACCCATTAGAGCCTTCATTGCTTTTATCCCTTAGGAAAAAGAGGGGGGGGGGGCTATTCTTCAGCCGGGGCTACCACGGCCTGCTTTGAATACAGCAATTTTAATTGCCCGTGAAGGAGCACCATTAACATTGCAGCTGCCGTTAATTTAGAAACAAAGCTCTACCGGAATACGTCAAACGAACAATTTCCCCGCCAGCTTCATCTGGAAACGAAGTGTTTTCCATTTCCCTGTTTCTATTCTGTCGTGACGTCACTACCCTCATATCCTGCCTGCCCTGGATGCGCGTCGAGCGTGAAATTACCTACTTAATCTGAACGCCAAGATTGTACAATTTTCTGAACACCAGGTGCTGTGAACGATTAGACGTGCTGTGAACGATTAGACATCCTGTATAACCGTAAGCAATTGAACTGATTGATTGAATGCATTGTGAATTGCATTGGCAATCGCTTATCTTTTGTCCAACCAGAGTTAGCTGTGGATAAATACTTGAACAGCCATATACATAGTCCTGAACCTAGTGCCTTACTAGTGCTTAAATTTAATCTTTGTGAGTGGAATGCCTCAGAATTCAACTCACTAAACTGAAATTGACATAAGACTGACAATATTTTTAAAGAAATTACTTACCGTTAAAAGATATTCTTTTTTATGAAATAATGCTTTTGTATTCAAAATGGAGTTTAAAAATACATTAACTAGGAAAGCCAGAGATAATATACCTTAGTATATCCATTTACAAATGATATAAGTATCTAATTACCACGCGAGTGAAGCCGTGAGTACAAGCTAGTTACTTATAATTATGGATAGTCACTGAGGGACACGGGATGCCGGTTTTCTATGGTTTTCCATCTTACGGAACTCTAAAAATTATCTAAGGTAGGGTCGGATGGAGCGTCCATAACGGTGAAGTAATGATTAGTGTTGTTACCAATAGATCAACGGTCACATTTTTTAGAAGCACATACTTATACCTACTGGATACGTGATGCAACTATGTAAGTAAAATATTACTACGGTCATAGGTCCTTTTCAGGGTTACTGCTCTAATACAGGATGACCAAGAAAAATCAGTGACATGACAAGCAAGCAAGCAAGCATTACTTACTAGGTACCTATCTACTTGCCGATGCATAGGTATGTAAGTAACATTATATGTACCAAAGTCAATTTAGTAGAAAACACCTTTTTTGTCTTTGCATTTACCTATACAAGAATATCATGGTCGCGAAAACCGAAATAAGTGACAGGGGTCGCTTGACATTTGATCCCCTAACTTATATTAAGTCCATTACATTTTGATAATGGCTTCTCATCATTAATTATTACAGCTATTTTGTATAGGGACTAATGCCCTGTGTACACCTAGGTTAATTGAGCAATTACTATTGCTCAATCAACTTTTAGGTTTGTTTAGACGGTGAAGAACGTTGACTGTCAAAATGATTTATGGTTCGAAATAGTGTACGGTCGTTCTAAGTCATAGTTAGTACTTAGATTCTAATATTATCAATCATCATCATCATTTCAGCCGCAGCACGACCACTGCTGAACATAGGCCTCCCCGATAGATTTCCAGAGCGACCGATCCTATGTGGACTGCACCCAACGACTCCCTTACCTTATTAAGTAGTTATTAATTAGTCTTTCCATCTAGTGGGGGGCTGTCCTACGCTGCTCTCCTCTTTGCGTTGTCTCCACCCTAGAACATTTCTGCCCTAAGAGCCATCGTTTCTCCGAACTAAGTGCCCCCACTGCCACTTCAACTTGCTAATCCTGTGGGTACTTGTGACGAATGTCGGTGACTTTAGTTTGTCTACGGATCTTCTCATATCTGATGCGATCTCGTAGAGAAACACTAAGTATATAGCCCATCCATACGAGCGATCGATTGACAATATTGTCAATGGCCTAGGGCAATCGCGTGACAAATGCCCGACTGCCCGATCGGCCTACGTGTGCAAAGGACTAGGCATGTGATAAAATACCCTGAATTCCTAATAGCACAGCAACAGCGATCGATCGCCCGCTGAATAGCTTTAAATAAACAATTGGAAGTATCGTCGCAGCCAATTCTCGTCAGCGGAATCCAATGATAAACATTTGCATTCGGTTTTGTTTACCTATTTATGAGGTCGTGATCTCGTTTCGGAACTTTTGCTGCTATACCTAGATAATACAAAATATGTAAATGTTCATTTTTTTCTCTCATGGCCCTATAGCGTCTAACTGCCATTCAAATAAAAGCGTGTTAGCACTATTTTACACGAATTTGAACGATAAATCTTTTCAACTTACGTCCCTACCTAAACAAAATCGCAATGGTACCTGTAACCACTCTCAGAAATAACTTTATACCTATTGTTAGTAGACTTTATTCAGTAGATGTAAGGAACATTTTAAAGTAAATTCTAGATGACACAATCGCTCGCCGTTTGTAGTCGGCAAATAGACGTATCCAATTTGTTACTTCAATTGCGTGGGGTGTTAATATCACACAATGATGATGTTCCAAGTATCAATTACACTCATTTCCCTTGATGACCATGCATCACACTTCCTTTACATTTTTAATGAATGAATATTTTTTAATGGTACGAATATGTTCACTAAAACTTTATAACAACCAATTCAAAAAACTCTGAGGTTAAGGCACTAAGCGTGCTATTTAAAGATCTTACGATCTTCCCACAGAATTTCAATAGCGCATATGATGGTTATTACCACCAGTCCTACAAAATAATAATGAAAAGTACCTACACTGATGTCGATTGGGTTGATAATAGAACGAATCCAACTCAATAAAAGCGAGACGGACCACGATATATTTCTGACTGAGCTAGTAGGTAATTATTGTCTACAGTTGACCGTTTGCAAGAATCTCGTCAACACGGGATCAAGCAATTTCCGAAATGCCGGATTTATCAGGGCATTTTATTTACACAGTAGCTATTATTTGTGTTCTATGAGTTGCTGTAGAACTAATTACGTCTATTGTTGACTAAACATCATAAAATTACTTGCGTCAATGAAATTCATTACTATTGTAGGTATACCTATGAGTTATGGTTCACAAAGACTGGTCAAAAAGCTCATGCGAAATTGCTCTGTCACCTCATCATGTGTAGAGAGATGGCAAATCACATATCTTACAGAAGTGAGAAAAGAAAAGAGCTGAAAAAAATGGGCGACTAGATACTCTAGTCGGCTCGCCTGAGTATTGTTTTTTACAAAACTGGTGATGTCTGAGCGCGCATCCAGTAAGCTTTAGTTTAGAACGCAGGATCCATAGCGACTCAATTTATGTGTTCAGATTAACTGTATAGATAAATACATGGATTCCTTGAGGGGAAAACAAAAATGCGATAAAATCGCGCCACTATCGCGTTGAGTATTCCAAACTTACAGGAAAAACATGCGCGAATCTTTTGGCGTGGAGATATTCTGACAGATATTTTTCCAAAAAGCGTTTGGGAAAAAGTGTCGCTCATACAACGCTCTGTTTTACCGTTGTTGGTTCACTTTGGTGCAATATCATCGCATTTCTTTCGCTTCTTGTAGAATAAGGGAGCCGCATATTCTCTCACATGGTCGTCGTGATCTTTATTATACATGACAATAAGCAGTCTATTGAAACTGTCTCTATTTAGAAAGTATACCTGCTGTGTTTTTTCGTAAACTCTTTTATCATGTTTTAGACGAGTGCCTACGGTACTACAATAGCCTTTTCCTAATGTGAAGAATAACCTCCATAAAAAACGCTTTTTCTGGACGTTTACAAAATTAAACAATTTGGAGTTTACTGTTTGTAGGTATTTTCTTTTGTTGTAAAATGCTTATCCGCGATCCAAACCAACCGATCTTCCCTTGACTTTTATTGCGTTTGATGAAATACTTTCCCTGAGTTTAAATAAGAATTTTACGGCCTCCAATTATGGGGCAAACGAAGAATCTTGAATAAAGCTTTTTAAGGGGATAGATAGAGGCTTTTGTAACTAACAGAGCATTCGTCTTGAGACCAATACCTTTTAGGCTATATTCAGTTGAGGCTGTAAATAGCGCTGTAAGATATATTTTTTTATTTCTTCGTTGTAGAATGCAGCCGAAGATAAACTTTTACTTGTCTTTATCTTACTATACTTTTTCTATCATTACTTTTTATCGGGTCCGAGTGCAAAGCCACTAGGTAACTAGTGGCTTCGCTCGGTACCCGGACAAAAAGAAGCCGGTCAAGATTGGTTCAGCCGTATAGCCGTGATAACGTTACAGACAGAGAGACAGAGTTACTTTCGCATTTATATTCAGTTTTATGTGATGAAACTATAACAGAGTAAATCTTTAGCGCCGTGAGCGGGTGCCGCACTGGGGGAAACAGTCGGTTACCGAATATCAAGCTTTGTTTTAGTTCATTGACAGCTTGGTGTCGCAGCTTATTCAAATGGAATACTTTGCTTTTTTGTTAGCCGTATTGGCCTCGTGGGATGTACCCCGACTTTCAATCCGAAGGTCGTGGATTCTAACCCGGTCTTTGTAAAGAGCTTTTATATTATTTTCCGAAATGTAAGTGCACCTTAACACGTGCTTTAAACGATGAAGGAAAACATCGTGAGCAAAGCAGTAAGTATTCTTGGCGATGGGCTTGCAACCTGTCACGTATGAAATACCTACTAACTAGTGCAAAACATCCCAAAATGTTTGGACGTACCTCTGAGTAGCCCCTTAGTCATCGTCAAGGATCTCGCTTTTATGCCAGAGATAAAAGTCGTCAGGATTTTTTATTATTATTCTCGTCTGAGAAGAAAATGTTAAGGTTTTTATAAAAATCATAGTCTCTTAGTTATCACTATAACATAATTCCGTTTGATTGAATTAAAGCTATTTTATATTTTCTTACAGGTTCAGATTCTACGTGTACTCAGCGTACGTGGAGCGTCGCACAGTAGCCGCAGTGAGGATTATAGCAGCGACGAAGACCCGAGGGCCGGACCCCGTCGTGTGCCGTCTGTGGTTGCCTGACAACCGAACCCTCACGCTCAAAGCCAGAGTCAAGGTAATCCTTGCGGCTTTATTAATATCATAAAAGGGACCGGTTTGTATATATTTTAGTTAGGGTAAGTAAGTACAGATAAGGTGGATTGAAGTTCGCTCAAAGCTCACAGCAGAAACCAAAAAACCACCACATAAAAAAATATATAGGCTCACGACCATTATTCGCAAGAAAAACATCAGAACAGACAAATTCTCTCAGATCTCCAAGCAGTCATGTTATTGAAGCTGTCTAAGGGGGATCCATGTCCGATCATTTAGAACATGCCCACATTTTGCATGGATGAGTATCACATACGCGACAGGTTGCAAGCTAATCGCCGCTGTATAAATAATTACAGGTTTCCTCACGATGTTTTCCTTCACAGTTCCCAGAACGTCGTAACGCGCACTTAAGTTTATCGAATGGAAAAACTCATTCGTACACCAATGAGTTTTTCCAAACGGATCAAACTCACGACGAATTTTGGGGAATCTCCCACTAGGCAAGCCCAACACGGCTATAACTTGAGAGATTTGATAAGGTCTTCTAAATGGGCTGAGTATACCTTATCATATAAAAAAATAATAGAACGCCTTTAAACACTTGAGGCTAAAGACCTCAGCTATGTGAAATAAGCACGCTCAAACTGTATAACCGCAATATCTAGACAATAACATTTCCGGCAGACCAAATTAAATCACCTACACTACATCCCACTCACTGCAGCTAACTATTATAATAACGTTGTTAGGTCTAAGCTTGGATGAAATAACCCGTTATTCCCCCCTAGGACGGGTCCGTGACTTTTACTAGTAAACTTTTCCTCAATCCAATTTCCTCCTTGGATTATGGCAATATACCAATATTAATTCTATGAGTTAAATAAATAAATAAATACATAAATATTCCGGACATATTCACACGGTCAACTGATCCCAAACTAGGCATAGCCTGTACTATGGGTACCAGAGACTGATATACATAATAGATATATATTTAACACCCAGACACAGAACAAACATCTGTGTTTATCACACAAATGTTTGTCCAGTGCGGGGATCGAACCCGCGACCTCTAGCGCAGAAGGCAGGGTTACTACTAACTGAGCTATCAGTTACTGTGTATCTTATATTATACCTATACTAAGTATACTCAGATCATAGATCTGAAGCAGATCTTGCTTGCTTGCTTGTCGTGTCACTGTCGTTCTTGCGCATCCTGTAGGTATTAGTACAGTAATCCGGTTGAGATATAGTGGCCCTGAAAAGGGCCTATAACAGTCGGTGGAAGAATCAGTGGAGTGAAAATATTAAATAAATTTAACAAATGAAAAATCCATTGTTGCACGACCGGGATTCGCACCCACGATCAGTGGATCGGAAGACGGGGCCACTACCACTACTCCACCAGTGCTTTTTTGCGCTGATCTTGAAATCAAGAATTACATTTTTACTGGGGAAATTTGATATCAGATCGCTCTGGCTAACTTACTATGTCATAATGTCGCCTAAAATACATTTTGTGATGATGATTGGTGAGAGAAACGAAAATAATTAGATCATATTCTGCTTGCTTTATTCAAGTTTCGCTTTATTGAAGTCTGCGATATGCCAAAGCTCAATAATATCTACCGGGTTCGATTCCCGCTGTAAGACATAATGTTGTATGATATGCAAGTATTTGTTCCCGGTCTGGGTGATTGTGTCACCATGGTACCTGTAGTTCTGATACCCACGACACAATGAATCCCATGTTTCGGTGCAACCTCAACTACAAAAGTTTTTATATGTTTTATAGTATCTATAACATAATGAACTAACATAATGTAGGTACCAAGTTGTGGGTATAAGTGTTTGTTTTTTATTTTATTTTCAAATGTTATCACTTTTGTAGGTATTATTGTTTTCTTTTTTTTCTCCCACTTTTAGATACCTACGTGGGTACTTGTGCGTACGTAGGTATATATATCTGTATAACTATGTAAACTATTTAAGTAGGTAAGTTATTTCTAAGTTTAGTTTAATTGTCACGCCTCACCATCTTTTTTGCACGCCCAGGATGACTGGTAGAAAATGCTTTAGCATTAAGTCCTCCTTACACTAAGTTTAAGTGTGAAAGTATAAATAAATAAATATAACAGCGTAAAAATGTAAAAAGTGTAAAAATGTAACACGTTTGGTATGAATAAAATTATATTCTATTGTATTTGGGGTCAGGGCTATGTATGTGACTGTTGAGTGTTATTTATTTACGCCTGAAAGTCAACAAAAGTTTCAAGTCAATCAAACAACGAAATTTTTCCAGACATACTAACGAACTACAACCGAATTTAAATAAAAACATGTAAAAATGTAGATTTTAATTTCAGGGTAGCACTTCTAACATTTGCTCGATACAGCTTGTGTATATACGAGTAGTTTTATTTAGCTTTTCCGACCTGTATTTTCCTAAAAAACCGATTGGGTAACGAATGTAAACATCCAATTTATTTTACACTAAAAAGTACAAAATGGATCAACTCATCCGTAGGTAGGACTTTCAGTATTTAGGCCATTCCCGCGTGGTCAGGTCACGTTGTGAGCCCAGGCGGAATAATTCCGGTTCGTGGAAACCGCTGAGCACAGGTGCCTAGGGATTGGATTGGCTCTTTAGTGAAATACCTTACGGTTGAATGATCAAATGTGCTTACACTAAACTCGTTCGACGTTTCCTTTTAGACATAAGACCTTGAGCCACCTGTGGAGCTTTCTTCAGCAAAGTCGCGTATCATTTATGTATTTCGATATTTTTTTCATTATACATTCATCCTTATATCTTGTAACCGCAATAATATACCCTTTCTAAGACTACGTGACAGAATAAGTAACAGAACTGACGTAATCAACATTCGTGTTGGCCATCGAACACAGAACATCTGTGTTCGATGGTGTTGGCCTAGTGGGAAGACCCTCGACTTTCGATTGGAAGGTCGTGGGTTTGAATCCGGGTCGTGCACCAATGGACTTTTCTATTTAAAAAATGTATGTGCGCATTAACGCGTGCTCAAAATAGTGAAGGAAAACATCGTCAGAAAATCCGCGACTTAGTCTGCTCCGCATAAAGTGACCATGTCTTTCCTGTAGATAAAGTCGAATAAGCTGAGAAGATAGTATGTTTGATGGTATGGTATCTACTCTTCTCTACGTCTACTCCATTTAAATATATTCCCGGTACTACAGCGCAGCTTCCTGTAAATGACTAAAGTTCCACCTGACACTGATAAATTATCTAGAATAGATTTATTTATTTATTTAGGTAGGTATTTAATACTTTATTGCACACAAATTAATACAATTGTAGTACAAAAGGAGGGCTTGGAGGGCAAAATTGGATAACACCCCAAATCTGACCCCACACTAGTATCCAGAAACTACGAGTACCATTTTACCAAAACCCTTATCCGGAACATATATTTGCAGATCATCCAAACATTTGTCCCGCAGCGGAAATCGAATCCGCGCTCCTTCAGACGGGCACTCGTCCGCTAAGCCAATGCCGTCAAAAGCTTTCTCAAAATATTTTCTGATACCAATATTTTATTGCCTATGTACACGAGGTCCAACATGTCGACATCTTTAATGATAAAATTTGTATAATATTTAATTCGCTAAGAGTATTTTTAAGTTTTAATTTTAGACAGTAGGCACTTTGGTATATACTGTAAGCTTGCTGTTTTAACTGAAATAAATAATTCTAATTCTAATTCTAATTGCGTTCTAGGCGATCAGGGAGAACTGGAACCTCAAATACAGTGCAACTTACGTGCTATGCCTTTTGCGCGACTCCGGAGTGAAGCCCCAGGAGACGGTTGGAGCATCCGTGTCGGTGCTTGCCGCCGCCTCTGCCGGCAAACCATCCACCAACCTGCTCACAGTACTGGATACTGAACCTAAACAAGGAATTGAGGTAAGGAACAGCTAAAAATCATCAGTGACTAATAGGGGGTTTGGGGTCGGCAACACGTGCGTGATGCCTCTGGTATTGCAAGCGCTCATAAGCTACGGTAATCACTTACCAACAGGTGGGCCGTATGCTCGTTTGCCACCTCAGTTGTATAAAAAATAAAAATATATATATTATTTACTCGCACGCTTTGAGATGAAAATCGCCTGGAGATTATCGCAAGTAATAAAACTCATTTTTCATATGATTGCTTTTAAGCAATAAAGAAATGATCTACATGCTATTATCGTATGTAGAGGCAACACTCTTTCCACCTAAATGAGGTTTCATAAATTAGAAAGATATGCACTTACCTATTGATCAATACGCGAAAATAGTACAAAACAGTTTTATACTAGCAAACTCTTTCAGGCGAACTAGAATGTAACGTAATTGCTGCAAGTGACTTTTCAACTTTCTCAGTTCATAACGATCAGTTCTTATATACAGTACGCCCCAGCCATGCTTCATGGAAGACAAGTACTTTAAATATTTAAGTTAGGAAGTTTTACTTACTCGAGACTTTCCTGTATTTTGTGAAAGTCAGTTATACTCCATTCAAAAATTAAAAACCTATATTTATTTTCATGGTGTTCCTTTAATGTTAGATACTATGTTATTGAGAAGGAATTGATCCTTGCAATTTACCCTATCGATTGGTATCATAAAAAAATCCGGTTCCGGCATAGGCAAGCGACTTTTTTAAAATCTTTCAATAATAATTATTACAGAAAAGTCTCGATGAAGTAAAAGTTCCTAACTTCAATCTTTAAAGTACCTACTTGTCCTTCATGTAGTATTGCCGTGGGACACACTGTATACAGAGGTTAGCAATATAGCGAGGTTACATAACAACATACCCTAATTTATTAAACGCAAAATTGCCTTCAGTTGACACGAGTTCTTTATTAGGCCACTGAACAAACACAGATAAACGCATACCTATATATTAATATTTCATAGCAACGGTACAGTTCGCAAAAGCTCTAAAGTCTACGCATATTTCGGGCGCTCGACTTTAGGGCCTCGTTAACGTCGTTTACACACCACCGGTTTTATTGTCGCAACAATTTGCATTACCCTTTGTGTGCAAACGATACCGCTGAAACACCAGTGTATACCTAGCTTTTTTACATGACACTTTGTTTGAAAGCGATGCCAATTTCCATTTCGTAACAAGAAAGAGAATACTATTGCATGTCAGTTTTGTTTTGGTTGTTTATTATTTTGCTGTACCTACAAACCGTCTCAATCACAGTACATTTGATGAATCGCCTTGTATGAATAGAATACCAAATACTAAACCTACCTAACAAAATGATCATTATCTTTGAATATGGTATATTGTCCTACCTAATAATGTAATAATGTGTTCAATACGAACTCCAGCTGTTTTGTGTTAGGTTAGGGCACTTAATCAATAGTGTCAGCAAAAAAACGCCTAATAGTGACATTGCGAGGAGGCTTTTTTCCTGCTCATTTTGTTTTGCGATTCTTGCAATATATTGATGAGATACTTACGGATTTCTTACTCTTATTTTCAGGAAACCCTGCACGTCTGCGTTAAGCCGTTCCACTTTTCATACTCTCGAGGTGATTGGTTAGTAGAATGGTTTGAATTGAACCGACTACTCGGAGTGAGCCATTTCTACATGTACAATGAGTCACTCAGCGCTCCAGTGGGTTGCCTTCTAGACTATTATAAGAAGCAAGGCCTTATCACAATGCTGCCTTGGAAACTGCCTATCGTGTCGAAGGTGGAAATTAGGTAAGACCAACAACTCTAAACATCACTCTCTACTAACTATATGCATATAAAGTTTCAAAAATTCCAAACTTTTAATTGAAAAACACTATGCAAATATCTGCTGATTTGGGGTCAAATCAGGTCAATCTCCATTATTCAGCGGTTTTAGAAAGCAATCTTGATGATGAATTTGTCTTACGTTAATAATTAGTTATGAAGATGGTAAAAAGACCAAAAACAGTTATTTCAAAAAGTTTATCCGAACTTTGAAAATAAAAAGAAAATTTGGTTTTTGTCTTTTGGGATATCATACTAGTTACGGACATTGTAGGTATGTGAATTTACCTGGATTCTGAATGTCGACGCAGTTCATTGACATTATGACCTACCTGCTTGTATGACCTTCGTTTTGATTTTATTGGGTATCATCAAGCAAGCAAGTGTAAAGGAACATTTTGCATCAATTACCTGAATGCATGTAATAAATATTTTACTGATAATAATTCAGAACCATTTTTTATAAGCCCCTTCTACTCTTTTACTCGCTTGGTATCTTAGTAGTGATACCTTTGTAGTTTGTACCAAGAAATAGTAAATTAAAACAAAAAATAGTAAGGAAGAATGTGTTTTTAGTACCTTTGCTCTCTGACCTTAATGCAGGATGACCAATAAGGAACCTATGTCAACGACATAGCTCTCAGAGTCAGCAAGTTGAATGAAGTGGCAGTGGGCAAGCCATATAGCTTGCAGGACCGACAAGCGTTGAGGAATAAAGTCGGTGGATGTAGAAGGCTCAGACCATTCGTCGTGGCACCTTGGTGTAGGCCTATGTCCAACAGAGGCTTCCTGAGGCTGATGATGATGATAATAATAATAATAAATAATTAATTCATAAGATTGATAAGGTACACAAAAATATACAGGTTAATGGTCATTTTTACATATAGGTAGATATTACATAGGAGCCTGAACTAGGTAATCCTGTGTTTCAGGCGAGAAGAACACATTTCATTATAAAATAATCAAAAAATCACTAATTGAACAGCTTTTAGTTACTAGGTAGGTATAAAAACATTTATAATTAGAGTTATATTTGGTGATACCAACTCATATCACCTACTAAACTTACTTATTAAACTATATTTTAAACTAATCCTAAAATTGAAATTAAGCTTATAAGATAAATAAATCTGAAATATCTACAGAGGTACTAGCATAAGTTATTTTATTACAACTAACAAATTCTCTGTATCATCGTAGGACATACTTAGTAAGGCATCCTTAATGGTTGTCTTACACTTATTGTAATTTAGGGGATAAATATTGACTAATGCATATAATCTATTGTGGAGTAGAGGACCATTGAAAGATTGATGATAATTTTCAGGACAGAAGGGCAATTCGCCGCCTTCAACGACTGCCTGTACCGGTCGATGCAGAACGCGGGCTGGCTTCTAGTCATCGACGTGGACGAGGTGGTTCTGCCGAGAAGAGAGCGTGCGATACCCGCCATGTTGACGGCTTTGCGCGCCTCCTACAACCCGCCTTCGAAAGCACCGTCGGCCTTCTTGTTTAGAAACGCGTTCTTCTACTTACGGTGGGAGGTAATGCACGCAATTTATCAAATGTTCGCATCAATTGTTTATACAAGATGATTTACAATATGTATGCTGTCCCGAAAGAGGATTGTTCTACATACAATTGCCAATAAAGTTTGTTTGACGACTATTGGTAATTTGTAATTTTTCATACAAAAACACTGTAATAATCAGCTGTTTTAGGATAAATTCAGTTCAAACTCAATTATTCAGCTGTTTTAAGTAGTTTAATAGTTAAATGATAAAAAACACAGCTAATTATAAAAAGTCCGGGAAATCCGTTTTTTTTTCGCTAATATTCTTCGGGATAGTATACCTACATATTATGAATCAACTTGATAGTATAGTATACATATTCTGTGACGTCACCCTATTTAAGGCCCTGCCTGAAAACCAGCGCTGCTTTACATGGCACTTTCACTTGTAAAGCAGCAACAAGCTGAGTTATGGCCTGTTTGGCTACACCCGACGTTGGCAACTTTTTGTGTGTATGTCAAATAAACTTTTTGTATTCTATTCTGTTTATCGTATCTTATCTATCATGCACTTTATACGTTCAATATTATGTTTGTTTTCCCCGAAATTGGCTCTAACGAGCTTTCCAAGAGATTAACCCTATCTATATCGATAGGTAGATAAGTTTAATCTCGAGAAAAATTACACTGTAATACCCGGTTGTTCTGTACTTGAAATACTTACCACAAATGTTTATTTATTCTATTTGGCACATGCATGGCCCACGTTTTGCTGAAGCTTTCATATGTGTCAGGTTGCAAGAATGGCCCTAGTTTTTTTTCTAGGTTCATGGTTGGAAGCTGCTGAAAAATGTTCTAGTATTTTCAACTGCAAAAATGACCCTAATTCATTTCTAAAGAACTTAAAATACTTAAGAATACTTATATAAATTCAACATAGAGAAGCACCTGCTGCAGTAATTCATAACAGTTTCTTGTTAGTGTTTTCATCGATATACGTACCAACCGTTATAAGTAATCTAACTATAAATATCTCATTATTTACACTACAGAGGTAGTACACAAACTCCTTACGTAAATTCCCTCCCCACCCATGCAGTTTTTAACATCGCACACATCCTCACAATCCTATTTAAACTCTACTTCAATACGTGCATATTTTTTTCACCCAGTTTTGTTTTAAATCCCCCCCCCCCCTACCCCTCCCTTAGGCAACACTGAAAAACAGCGTCTGGTTTTCGGACTAGGCACAAAGCTGAGTTGTTTCCGTTTCAACAAGCAGACAAATTATCTTTGTCCTTTTTATTTTATTTGGTAGTAGGTACCTATTTGTTAATTTTGTTTTTTTATTTTTATTATTTTCTAAGAACCTGTGTACCTATTTTAAAATCTTTAGTCTGTGTTGAATAAATTTATTTTCATTCTTTCTTTCTTTCTTTATTTATTCCAGGATGACACAGAAGTGAATGCGCCGCTCACAACCGCGCGGAAAACGCGGCGGTGGGCGACGCCGCACGCGCTGAAAAACCGCAGCAAATACGCGCTGCGACCGCGCGACGCGGTTGAGCTTGGCAACCACTTTATATGGGAGCTTGCGTCGGGAGCTAGCTCCGTGGGAGTTCTTACTGAACGAGCCTTGCTGCATCACTACCGGGTACGTGTAGTACGTTTTGAGCTCAGCCAACATTTTAATATGGTAGCTCGCGGCAGTTGCAAAGGTCCGGGAGTTCCTACTGTATCACGGGGGACCGTTGAACTATTGTAGTGGCTGCGAGAGGTATTTCTAGGCCTTTTCCGGGATATCTTAGGTTGTGGATATTTTCCTGCTATTAGTATTCGCTAAGACATGATAAAGATATTACTCTACTAGAGCTTACATCTCGTGAGGGGTGACGATTGAAGATGACTCCAAGGTATATAAATATATAATAAAATATATAGAAATATATTTAAGAGGATACAAAAATCATAATAAATTGTCGAGTGGGCGGAGTGAAGAAAGTGACAGCGCTATGTACTATAATTGAATGCGGAAAGAGATAGCAAGCGTTAGAAGGCGCTCGAAAGTAATCGACGTAAGCGAAATATAAGAAAATATCGATAATCTCAAACACTAACTATTTTTTTAAAAAGTGTCTTGGATTTAGGTACCCAATGCTATTCTCTAACAAAATATTTAAAAAAAAGTTATTTTTGTTAGAAAGTCTCAGAGTATTTTCGAAAAAATTGTTGCAGAGGCCCCAACTTTAAAAAATAAATCTATCCAGAAAAGTTTTACCAATCGTGTTTCTGTCTTGGATTTACGTAAATAAAATGCTCAAGTTATCTTTGTCATAAAAATCAAAACTGTGCGTTTTGCGGTTATTGAGAAAAAACAATTCAAAAATCATAATACCCTCACTAAGGTGATAAAAAAACTGCTAATTTACATTAAGATGTAAATTAGCAGTTTTTTTCCATAACAAGAGATTTGAATTCACGATTATTCTTGATACTTGTTTAGTGAACAGAATAAATGTAGACCAAGATATTTCCATTCGATTTTGGTGAAGATGTGATATAGGGAGTTATGATGTACCTATTTGATAACATAAAGAAAAAAATCCTCAATCTTGAATTCAAACTTCAATACCTACTTATTAATTTATACATCGCAAGGACCATTTTGAAATCTAGTTGAATTTAAACCTGTTCTTTGCAAACAAGAGTAGAAGATCAAGAAACCACGGCTTGGTTATAATTTTTAGACGATTTAGTTTAGTTTTAAATACTTTTATAGGCCTGCCTACGGGTTAATACCTATTGTTAGCAAATCGTGCGCATTTAAAAGCTTCTAGGCTCGCCATAAACTCATTTGTTTATTTGAAAATTGTCTATTCTTCTTTCCCAGGTCGCGTGCGAATACGGTGGTATGAACTGTCTGACAGTGCCATCAACAGTAGACAGAACCGCTCACAGGTGGACGGACGAACTGCTGAAACGAGTCACCAATGAGAAGAAAAACCTAGCCACAGCGTGCCCGGCGTAAGCTGACCTCTCATTTAGAATGAATTGATCACAAGTAAAGTTCAGCCTTACCGGCTGGTGATATCATTTTGCTACAAGAATCATTAACTACCACAGACAGTACCGAATCCGCTCATAGGAAAGAGCAGCGCAGGATGGCCCCCCACTAGATGGAAAGCCGACCTAATAAATGTTGCTGTGAGCGTTTGGGTTCAGGCCGGACATGATCGTTTGCTCTGGAAATATATGGCATAGGCTTAAGTTGAGACAGCAGTGGACCTTCTGCTGACATGATGAAGATGTTAATAACCTATGAATAGCTCACACTAGAAAAGTTCTAGAAACAGCGTTATTCCATTAGTAAAGACAATATAGTACCTAGAACCTTTAGCCAGGTTACAATAGTTTTTCAGTCGCGGCACTAGAAAGATGACAGATGAGTGAATAAATAAATAATAATAAATACTCAGCACCCAAAAGTCATATCACATAGTCCTGACCCCACCCTAGGATTCCCTGTATCGTGGGTATCAGAAACTACGAGTACCATGGAAACACAACACCCAGACGCGGAACAAATATGTAGATCAACCAAATATTTGTCCCGCAGCGGGAATCGAACTCATATCCCTTGCGTCTCAGATGGGCACTTGCCCGTTACGCGACCGAGGTCTTCTATCGAGTCCGCAATCAATAGCGCGGAGTGCGTACGTAAAAGGCACAAGACATAATCTTCCTCTAGCTCTGTCAAGTCTGCGTAATACCTGCTACGAGTATGTAGCTAAACCAAAGTATTTCTGACAATATGTAGGTGTACTTTATTTGTTTAAAATAATTTAAATGGAACAAAATGACCGTAGATATCGAAAATTGAATGCACAGTCTATTTTATTATTTTTGTATACATATCTTCCTGTTGTTATTTTTAAGAGTTTGTGTTAAAAGATGCATTTATTGTAAAAATTAATATAAGCGCATAGTACAGAAATGTATAAAAGTAGCAATGCAATTACAATAATTATAAATCAGACTAGTAATTACGAGTAATAAGAATAAGTAACGTAATCTTCCACAAAAACTTTTCATAACAATACCAATTTATTGATGCCCCAATAAATAATGATCATCTAATGAGTAAAAAAAAGGACCACATATTTTATAAGTTATTTTTTATTAAGTTTAATATCACAAATACAATTTTGAATGTTATTCTAAAAACATTGAAACTTTATTAACAATCTTACAGAAATAATGTGCCATGTTTTACGATGTGTTCGTCTTCGTAGGTCATAGTTTGCTCAAGAAGTTTGACTAAAATGCCAGTACGTATTAAAATTATGCGATACCCTATTGATTTTTGTATCGGAAGAATTCGTCATTTCATTTGGCTGTTCGGGCGTATCTCAGAAACGTCTGTGGCCTGTGGCGTAAGTACGAATTTCACTTTAACGTTACGCTTAAATGTCAAATATTAGTCAATAAAAGATTTAAAGCGTTGCCAAAGTATCATTTCAGCCGTTCGACGTCCACTGGTGAACATGGCCTCCCCCACAGACAGAGCAAATTCCTTATCATGTGGGAGGATTTGCCCATACTCACCACGCTGGGCATGCGGGTTGGCGAGCGCAGTTAGAGCTATCGTTGTTAAAATGAAGGACGCTGCTGTCCATCCCCTAGCTTTTTTCCCTTAGTCGCCTCTTACGACATATACATACGCGGATAGGTAGATATGGAGGGGCCTATTCTTCAGCCGGGGCCACCACGGCCAAAGTATAAAAATTAAAAATATTTGACTTTTACTATAGTATCATGAGCATCGTAAGCACGAACGGATATTCTGTTAAACAGCATATTAACCTAACTAAATTGTTGTGAAATGTGTAACAGATCTTTGATACTTATCAACGCACTTTTTTACTATGAAAAGACCTTTAAAATTTGGCTGAGAAGGTACACTACCTAATTATACTAATATTGTAAATGGGTAAGCTTTTGAGGATGTTTGTATGTGAGTGGTTCAATCACGCCGTAACGGCTGAACCGATTTCGATAAAATTCGGAATAGATGGAGTCCTTTACCTAGAATAGCATATAAGCTACTTCTCTAGGTACCACGCGAGACAAGCCGCGGGCACAAGCAACTTATATTATAATGCGCCTGATATAAAAATATAAAACACGTCATTATTTATAAATGGAAATATCTGATGCAGTAATATTTTCTACGTAGGTATCTATTTGTTATTTTGTACATACTAATATAAGTATATATATATAAGTATTTAACTAATAGTATTATAACGCTGTTAGATAATATTCGTAATATAGCTAAGTATCTGACTGTACATTACAATACTAGAATATTAAGAAAAGCTTTGTAAATAAATTACCTCTTTACAGAATGGTCTTTTGTAATTTTAAGTCAAGAAATGTTATTTTGTTTCTGGGAAGGCTTAAAATGATTCAATTAGTGGCTCAAGTTTTTGAACATATCAATACTTCACTGTGCAACATTACTGCAAAGGCCTGACTTACGATGAATGGATAAGGAAAGGAACGAATAATTTCACGCGATCGAAGTCGCGAGCGTTGAACTTGTTTAGAAATAATATTATTGTCTATTTTCAAAGTACCTACGTACAATAAAATAAGCACTTTTCAGTTTAAGTTCTTTATTTTATATTTAATTTGTACTGTCAACTTGTTTGGTTTATAGGATACTATAGTACCTTTTCATACTAAATCGATCATTGACGTCATTCCCTTTTGTTGAGACATCGTTTACTTATCGATCAATCTATAAGTACATGGCTAACCGCTTCCGCCCGCGGCTTCGCTCGCTTAGTACCCGGATAAAATGTACCTATATCATCATCATCATCATCATCAACAGCCTGATGAAGTCCACTGCTGAACATAGGCCTCCCCCAAAGAGTTCCATGACGAACGGTCTTGAGCCTTTTCCATCCACCGACTTCCCGCAACCTTAACAATGTCGTCGGTCCATCGGGTGGGGGGCCTTCCAACACTGTGTCGTCCGGTTCGTGGTCGCCACTCGAGAACCTTTGTTCCCCAACGGTTGTCGGTTCTGCGAGCTATATGGCCGGCCCACTGCCACTTCAACTTGCTAATTCTGAAAGCTATGTCGGTAACCTTGGTTCTTCTACGGATTTCCAAATTTCGGATTTTATCACGCAGTGAAACGCCGAGCATAGCTCTCTCCATAGCCCGTTGGGCGACTTTGAGCTTGTGTATAAGGCCAATAGTTAGCGACCAAGTCTCAGTGCCATATGTCATCACTGGCAACACGCACTGATTGTAGACTTTCGTCTTGAGGCTCTGCGGTATCTGCGACGAGAAGATATGACGAAGTTTCCCAAACGCTGCCCATCCGAGTTGGATTCGTGGTGTAAGGGGTTCCAAATAACACCAACTGGAACCCAAGCCAACCTCACCGGCACGCGGTACACCCTGCCGATCAACGAACGAGGCTCTGGCGCTCCACCCACCAACCCGCACTGGACCAGCGTGGTGGGTCTATGGTCCAACCCCCCCCAATATGATAGGTACAATAGCAAGACGGCCCCCAGTCCCCGGCAGCTCCACTATTCCTGGCTTAGGTAGCGGCCACGGTAACGGTGGAGCAGGGGGTGCGAAGAATCTCCGGAAGAGATCCTGCTACCAATCCCGACGATCTCTGGACCTGGCAACATTTAACGCACGCACACTGAGGACCGACGAGAAGCTGATTGAGCTGGAAGAAGTAGTGAGTAAGTTGCGCTGGGATATCATAGGCTTATCAGAAGTCCGAAGAGAGGGAGAGGACACGATAATCCTAAATTCCGGCAACTTATTCTACTACCGGGAGGGAGACCAGCTATCCCAACATGGTATCGGGTTTCTCGTTCATAAGTCCCTCGTCAACAATATTGTAAAGATAGTGAGCGTTTCAAGCAGGGTGGCATACCTTATACTCAGAATCACCGATCGGTATTCGCTGAAGGTCATACAGGTATACGCCCCACACTCGAAACGCCCAGACGATGAAGTGGAGGCCATGTATGACGACATTTCAAATGCCATGCATGCCTCGAAAACACACTTTACAGTTGTGATGGGGGACTTCAACGCGCGGCTAGGCACGAGGAACGGCGATGAACTGAAAGTGGGGCAATTCGGATTTGGACAGCGAAACCAAAGGGGCCAGCGTTTGGTCGACTTCATGGAGAAGGAGGGACTCTTTGCGATGAACTCTTTCTTCAAGAAACGACCGTCCAGAAAATGGACGTGGCTGCACCCCGGTGGTTACAAAAGCGAGATAGATTTCATCATGACGACCAAGAAGCAAATATTCAATGATGTCTCTGTGATCAACGCGATCAAAACCGGCAGCGATCACCGTATGGTTAGAGGCTCATTGAATATCAACATAAAGCTGGAAAGGTCTCGTCTCGTGAAATCTACTCTTCGCCCAAGTCCTGTCCAAATTCAAAACCCCGAGAGCTTTCAGTTAGAACTCCAAAATCGCTTCCAAAGCCTAGCTGAATGCGATACAGTGGACGAGCTGAACAACGGGCTAGTGGAAATTGTACAAGCGGTTGGGTCGGAGTTCTTTAAGACCCACCGTAAAAATAGAACTCAGAAACTCTCTGAGCACACTCTAAAACTCATGGCTGAGCGAAACGACATGAGACTGCATTCTTCAGTGGACAGGTCGAAATACGGCGTGCTCATTAGGCAGATCTCTAAGTCCATGCGACACGATTTGCGCCTTTTTAATACAGCTTGTATTAAACACGCCATAGAGCGTAATAAAGGCTCGAAAGTGTTCGCAAAATATCTGTCTATTGGACAAAGTCAGTTGACGAAACTGAAGACCGATGGCGGCAGTATCGTCTCGTCGAAGCCTGAGATTTTACGAGAGCTCGAGAAGTTCTATGGACAACTGTACACCTCATCGCAAAGTCCTGCTCTAAGCACGGCAAGCGATGCAAGAGCCCGCCTGACCCGGCACTATACCGAAGACATCCCGGACGTCAGCCTATACGAGATCCGGACGGCCCTCAAACAGCTTAAGAACAATAAGGCACCGGGGGAGGACGGAATAACGTCAGAGCTTCTGAAAGCGGGTGGAACACCGGTACTTAAAGTCCTTCAGAAGCTATTTAATTCCGTCATCCTCGAAGGTACAACGCCTGAGGCGTGGAACAGGAGCGTGGTGGTACTGTTTTTCAAGAAAGGTGACAACACCCTCTTGAAGAATTATAGGCCCATCTCGCTGCTGAGCCATGTCTATAAGCTGTTTTCGAGAGTTGTCACTAATCGGCTCGCCCGTAGGTTTGACGACTTCCAGCCTCCCGAACAAGCCGGGTTCCGCAAAGGCTTTAGTACCGTAGACCACATCCACACGCTTCGGCAGATTATACAGAAGACCGAAGAGTATAATCGGCCATTGTGTCTAGCGTTTGTGGACTACGAAAAAGCCTTCGATTCAGTCGAGACCTGGGCAGTGTTACGGTCACTACAGCGGTGCCAGATCGACTACCGGTATATCGAAGTGTTGAAGTGTTTGTACAGCAAGGCCACCATGTCTATCCGACTCCAAGACCAGAGCACAAATCCTATCCAATTGCAAAAAGGGGTGAGACAGGGAGACGTAATATCTCCGAAACTGTTCACCTCTGCATTGGAGGATGTTTTTAAGCTTCTGCACTGGGAAGGACAAGGCATCAACATCAATGGCGAATACATCACTCACCTTCGATTCGCCGATGATATAGTCATAATGGCAGAATCGCTGGAGGACCTTGGCGCTATGCTCAGAGACCTCAGTACCGTCTCCCAACAGGTAGGTCTTAAAATGAACATGAGCAAGACAAATATCATGTCCAATGCTCATGTCGCACCTATGCCGGTAAATGTTGGGATCGATACCATTCAAGTTGTAGACCACTATGTCTATTTGGGTCAGACGATTCAACTAGGTAGGTCCAACTTCGACAAAGAGGTCAACCTATATCAGTGCTAAAAAATTATATCGATCTGTTGCTCTTTTGTTGCGTGAAAGTTGGACAAACTAACCAACAAATACACATTGGTCAAACTCTTTAGATTTACGTATTGTTGTGATCGGAAAGCTGATAATCCCCTGACTCGTCATATCGTAATAATTTATCTGCCAAATCTAATGGCAGATCCAGCGATGACGCGTTACGCCGTAGATTTAATGTGAAAAGGTTCTACAGTGGCCTACAAATCAAACTGGTTGACTGTACGCTTATGACTATTTCTAAATAGCGTTTAAGGCATTTGACTTGCATAATTTGACAATGCAAGGTATAAATTTAAACTAGGTGGGTAAGTACTAAAGATAAGTGTATTTTGACCCGCGTGGCTGTAGTTTTGTGACAAAATTGGCAGATTTTTTTATAAGTACTACTATTACAATCAGATAGAGCGACGAAAATGAAATAAATTATTATTGAAACTGTACGAATACTCTGTTATACAAGGTGATTCATAATATGTTAACTATCCCGAAAGGGCCTTATTCTACACTCAATTTGCAATAATGTTTGTTCAACAAATGCTGAAACTTCCGCATTTTTCATTAAAAAAAAACACAGAAAAAATGTGCTGTTTTGTGATCAAATCAGTTCAACCTCAATTTTCCAGCTGTTTAAGGTATCAATCTTGATGTCTAACTTCTTGTACGTTTGTTGAATTTTCAGATCAACTAAGCCTAATTAGAAGCAAAGCTGTCTATGAGAAGCTCTATTACCTACCTACGTTTGAAATTAATAGGCGGGATGTAGGGACAAGAACCTGTAAATGATGGGCTAACGCACTTATTTTGCTAAATAGTAAACTATACAAAATACCGGCAAAAAATTAGGTGGCAAAATAATATTTTGTGTCTATATTTTTATCTGTGATGTCTATTTTAGAAAGTTGTATTTGTTCGATGAATAAAATAATTTGTTAGTCGAATGTTATTTATTCTTTTTTAAATAAAAGGATTATTGACTCTAAAGCTCTTTTATTAATTTAAATCCTTTCCCAACCTTGTAGGTTATTATTCAAATAAAGTGGTGATAAATTCAATATGGCTACTGAAGCCGCTATCAAAGATTATGGAGGTCTAGCTTAAATATAGGTACCTACAGTAGGTACGTAGACACCCTTTGACTGATGGATTTCGATAAAGAAAATCTTAGAATATTATTTTTCCTGAGGATGGCTTTTTTTATTTTTAAGGTTTTGAAACTCCCCGTCTTCAAAATGGAGAACCCATTCGCAGTACGGGTTCTACGAGTATCAAAGTACCCTTGTAACGAGCGGAGCGCGTAAGTAGAAAGTGACTAGAGACTAACTATACAAACAAGTTGAATTAACTCGTCACTAGATGGCAGGCGTTGATCACAGTGATGAGGATTTGGTCATATCATTTGGTTCGGTTATTTATTTGTAACTTATATTGTAGGTTCGCCCCGAGCTGAGATCTTGCGATGTCTGGTAAAAGTTTGGTGCTTTGAAGGTCGTTGAGGCACAATAAAGATAAAATTTGAAAATTTCATCTTTAGATATTCAGAATTCATTGAAACTTTACCAAATGGGAGCTCACGTTAAATTGGTTTTTAAATGTTAATGTAGTATCTCAATTATGATGACTATGAATAAAAATGGGTTTGGAATGTATGCACAAAGCTCTTTCATATGACACCCCATTTCATGCATTCGCATAACTTTTTATAACCCCCCTTTTGGAACCCTATATCTTAGCAACCCCTCTGCCGATTCAACTTAAAAATTCTTACAAACCATTTTTTATAGTTTCAGTTTACTCCGTGATCATGGCGCATGCAACTGTGCCGAAATATCGGGGAACAAATAAACTCACAAATCATGGTAAATATCCCGTTTTTAGTGAAAATTACATTTTGATAGAACAACCTGCTGACATACCTACCTACTAAATTCCATGCAGATCGAATTGAAAGTTCGAAAGTTATGCTCTAGCAAATAACATACCTACATAAACTCAACGCCGGATTCGTCCAAGTTGTCTGAGAGATCTTCGCTCGCTCGATCAATGAGTTGGAAATAACTTTTACAGTAGGAGTGCTGACTCTTAAGGGAGCCGTGAGTGAAGCATTGCTTATTTTCATACAAAAATACACAGTCTAGCTAGAACATTCGCCCACAACAATCCAAACTCGTAGCTTTTCTCTAACACAAGCTTCTCTGACTATACTCGTTTCTTTATTCCTTAAATTACCTACTCAAGTTTTCGTTTACTGTCAGTTTGAGTTATGAAAAAGATGAGTATGTAACAAATTGGAATACTGAGATGCTAATTACAAGCTGTTAGCAGTTACATTGTATGAAGTAATTATTTGATGATTTATTGTATTTATACGATTTTAATTAGACAATTTGATTTAGATAATCAGTTAATTGAGTATTCCTTATTGAACTTATGAAGACTTTTCTCGTTATTTCGGTGGTAATTGTTATTCGTAAAATATTTATCATTTTGTCAAATTCCGACGGTAGGACGGCCATTCGAACTGGGAATACTGTCGAGAGTGGACAGGGAGTCGTAGTTTTTCTGTAAACTGTTTTGTAAATTGTGTACTTGAGATATATTAAATCAAAATTGGCATCAGTAGACCATCTTTTATTAAAAAGGTTGAAAATTTTTATAAAGCCATTAATAATTTTTAAGTATTTAATTGATTGGAAGTAGATGAGAGTCATCCCTCGCCTAATCCCTGTAGCATCTTTTACTTACACGCTCTCTGGTTAAATGAAAATACCTTTCATAATAATAAAATGTATTTATTACCATAAACAAGAGTACAGTCAACTTAGATGTAGGTGTAGTAGGTAATTAAGACAATAGGTATAGTAGGTATAAGTAGTTTGTTGTAGTTTATATAACAGAACATAATTTAGTAGTGCTGAGAGCTTAACATTAAATTGAGTATATTTAACTTATACTTATTGCTGCAAGAATATGTCTAAATGGTCAAAACTGGCCCTAAACTAGGCAAAACCTGTGTGATAGGTACCAGTGTATTGCAAAGGTCATATTTGATAAGAGTGCAGCCTAAACAATACCTTACCTTAGTTATTTAAATAAAGACCTCTCTAAATGATAAGTAGGTAGAGACTTTCTTTAGAGTGGTTACAAAATAACTTCCCCCAACTGCCGCTTACCCTTTTAACACCGAATAAATACAGGTGGCTCTTTGTTGTTTTAACCTATAATTTCGGGTGGGTTTATAATTTATATTTCGGCGGTGTCACAAATCACGGCAGATAAGGCCGCGGCCACTGCGCAACGACCCGACGCCGACGTATGACTAATGTGCCCAATTAACTCGAGGCATCGGGACGTACAGTCAACACATTTGATTCATATGCTATTATAAGAACCTTTAAAAACTAAATAGTCACACCCCTTTGTTGAGACATCGTTCGCATGTAAGCCATGTTCAAACGGTGTGCGATAAGGTGATATTATATCAGTTGAAATTTATTTGAAAATGATCCTTACCTACGTCTTTTGAATTAAGTTAATTTTGAGTTTGACTCGGGAGCTTGCGATATCGTTGAGCTGTATCGTAAACCCTAAAATATCAAACTCAAAATTGTATTTACTCAGTCAAGGTAAGGTTTATGAGACGATCTTAAAAATGATAAAATCAAGGACATATCACGTTTGAACACGGCTTTAGACGTCACATCGTAATATATGATCTGGCAGATCCGGCAGATCTGGCAGCATTGACGCGTTGTGCCGTAGATTTTGTGCCAAAAGGTTCCCTACAGTGGTCCTACAAATCAAACGGGTTGACTGTACCTACCCCATCCCTGTTTACTTTTTCACCAACTTAGATGATACACAAATATTTGCCGGCCAGTGGTAATAGCCCCGTATCGCCCAAGTTTAGGACGCTATTGTGTCCCACCATTTCGGTATCTAGAAGCTTTTGTGTAAGAGGGTCCGCAATGAGAACAAAGTTTGTTCCAACTTGACCACCGCGCGGTAAAGGTACCTACTTACACAAGTATTAAGTTCTTATGTATCAAGGTTTCAGGAATTCAAAGCTAACAAATCTTCAATTGTACTGCGTAAGGAGTTGAAGATTGTTTCAAAACGTTTTCCTCAGGCAGTAAAAACATAATAAAAGCTTTTATTGTCACTTTGTGTATCAGAAGAAACTTTTCATTGACTCTAAAACACATTTTCTTTGAGCTTAAGGCAATGAAATGTGTTTATTTCTAATGGCGCCTTTATGAGGTATTTAAAAGGGCAAAAATATTTTAGCAATTGTAATTGATAATTTTAAAGGTACTTGATATGAGCAATAGGTCTGATATAAAGGATATATAAAGGAGTAGTCCACTCACTCACTCACTGACAGACTCATCACCAAAGCTCGGAAGCTACTGAGCTGAGGAGTCTGAAATTTGACACAGACATTCTTTAAAAGATATTACCGTGCAATAAGAACGGATTTTGGAAAATTCAACTCCTAAAGGGGTGAAATGGGGGTTGAACGGTTGTATGAAAGTCCTATGTTTTTGAAGTTAGACACATCAAAATCGGTTATAAGGTAGTTAGTTCAAAATAATAAAATACCTAAATAAGTTTTTTTTAAAACAACCCTCATGGTGTGTAATCAGGGGATGAATGTTTATATGGGGCTTCTTTATCGGTTAAGCCTATATAATTGACACGCAGGTTTCTTATAGAGAGTTAACATTTGTTAAGAAATAATTTTACGAAAAATCACCCCCGCAGGGTATGAAATGGGGGTTGAAAGGTTCTTTGAAAGTCCTTTGGTTTTCAAGTTAGAGACATCAAAATCGGTATTCAGGTTTAGAGCTATAAGTAATAAGATATCCGTACATGAGTTTTATGAAGTATATGAGTTTACCTATGTAAGGATCATTTTAAAACGAATTTCATATCACATATTGCAAGCCGTTTGTATACCGCTTGGAATGTTTGATCTCAACAATACAGTCTCATAGAACCCGGTGCAAGTATTTCGTTTTCGAGTCGCTATAAATAACTGAAACTACAGCAAGTGCCGTTTAAAACTACTCCGAGCTGCTGAAGAGCTTACTTCCGTTCTCTGAAGTGGCTATAATAAATACAGCCTGTGATTTTACTCCGCCGTGCGCGAATGAAGAAATTTACATAAATCTTATTTTCCAACTTCTTTTCGTTTGAATACGCTTGTTTATTTGTAAATACCTTGACGGATACGGATTTGCAATATGGAACAACTAAGCTATTTGTAAAGAAAATTTAAAAGCATTTTCTTAGGAATAATTGGGTTGGTAGGTGTCTTAGTGTGCCAGCTTTCTTGCCGTAGGTACCTCAAAAGTCGTACGAACTATGGCAAAAAACGATAATTCACGCACAGGCGCACAGGCTTTTAATGAACGAGTTTCATGCAAACAAACATAACATAACATGAGGAGGAGGTAGGGCACAGCGAGATTTTCTCGTTCTGAATTGGAGCAGCCCGCCTGGGGAGGTACCTCCGCCTTACAGAAGATCGCAGCCAAATAACATTATTTGTTTCAAATAGTGTTGTGTTCCTGCTATGAGTAAGGTTGCCAGAGCTCTTTAGGGGGGGAGGGGGGGAGGGGTCGGCAACGCGTGCGTGATGCCTCTGGTATTGCAAGCGCTCATAGGCTACTGTAACCGCTTACCAACAGGTGGGCTGTAAGCTTGTTTGCCACCTCAGTGGTATAAAAAAAATAAAAAAAAAAAAAACATTCTCGCCGCCGCGGAAATCAAACCCGCACCTCTCGCTGGGAGACGATCACAGCTGGGCATTCGCCCGCCTCGAGTCCGAGGTTATCGTTAAAGGACGATCGGATTCGAACCTACAACCTAATCAGAAAGCCGAGGTGCTTTCGCCGCACAACGCGTAGAAGAATAATAATTGCAAAACTCTTGACAAACAAATCTGATAGGTAAATGTTTATTTTGACCCTTTTCGACGGGAACTCAAGCCCCTGTCAGTACCTACAAATCAGTCTGCAGGAAAAGAGATATAAAACATTTACCGAACCCATTTGCTTTACATCCTGATCAAGGCCATTCAAAATCACGGTTCGCTAGGTGTGACAGCCAAATGCCGCTCAGGTCACTAATCCTTTGAGCTATGCCGCCGGGTAGGTATTTTTGGCTTCCGGCCAGATAACTTTTTAATTCTTTAACTAGGCTTGAGGGGAGTTTTAAATAAATTGGCTAAGGGCGTGTTGGCTTTAGTTAATCGTGGTGATTATGGGCAAATTCCCACATGATAGGAAATCGCTCTGGAAATCTGTGGGCGGTCTATTTTCAGCAGTGGACGTCTTACACCTGAAATATTGATGCTGAGGATGATGTGCAATAATTAAATAATATAAATTTTATATATTTTTCGTTAAGGTATATATTTCTATGGGTCTTAGAATTTAGTTTTTACCATCTGTACTATTCTGAAGTTACTTGAATAGAAATTTAAATTATTATTATTATATTTATCAAAAATTATCACTTTAAACTAAATCTTTACTAAATGCATCTTTGAATCGAAAAAGGGTAACCTCCTAATATTTTATCGTATAGTTATATAGTATATAGTTCGTTGCATCGAACTGCCACACAATGGGGAAATAAAAAACGTCACTTTACATCTAGAGGAGTTACTTTACTACTCCGAAAAACAAAGTTTTTATTTTATAACGTTGCAGGAGTCTCCATTATATATTACCCCGCAAAATTTCAGCAGGGTAGCTAGCACTTACACTCTACGAGTAAAACAGCTGACTAAAACCTTAGGTCAAATTAAGACCCCAAATCGAAAAACTTGAGTAGTTTGCTTTTAAAGGTAGGTAGTAAAAATGCTTTTTTGTGATGATTAACAATGTCGTTATGAAGAACAGGCTGATTGGAAAAGGAATCGCTGGAAATGTTTAACGGGTTTTCATAATCGTTTTATGTACGATCTGTGAATGATCTGGAATAGTTTAATAAGGGTCTTTTTAACAACGAGGTAGCACGCGTGCGAAAATAGTAGACTAATATTTTTTTTTCCCTGACATATCACCCACGATCAACTGATCCCAAACTAGGCATAGCTTGTACTTTGGGTACCAGAGACTGATATACCTAATAGATTAATATATAACACCCAGTCACAGAACAAACGGGATCGAATCCGCGACCTCTAGCGCAGAAGGTAAAGTTACTACCAACTGAGCTATGAGGCGAGTCAAATATTTATAGCAAATTCGTCGATGACAAAACGAGAACACTAGACCATATGAGTAGACTTTATCGATGCATGTAGCACATCAAATCCTGCTAAATCATCATAACTGGTGTTAAAATATGTAAAAGCGTCGATGCTGTAAAAGATTTATGTTGGCAACCGCTCAAAATCCGTTGGTTCTATACATATCTACTGCCGATTCTGCTATTGGACGGAATGCCTTAGGACAGTCGGGCAGATACAAGTGGGTATAGAGATGTTTTACTGACCCCAATCCGCAAAACGGAGCCCATAAATATTTTGTGTCATTGTATTAGTAGTGTTTTCCTCGTCACGTTGCACTCCCAGTGGTGTTGTTTTACTATGTTATTCCTTGACGGCCGACATTTCTACCATCGATAAAATGAATGCCCAAGTGGAAATGTAGAATGTACTGTCTGGGTTCTCTTTGGCAAATTTTTCTGTTAGGAATCATGATTAATTTAAATGGGAATCTATAAACTATGATTTATATATCTACTATTTCTATTGTTAATAAGTATATGGCATATGGGTAATAGTTAAGTATTTTTACAGGGTCCAACACGTCTCTCTAGCTCGCAACACCATTTTAAGTTATGTTCGTGCACTCACTGCATGGGAATGAAAATTAAATAGCAAAATGTGTTCAGCGCATAAGTAGCGCAATATTCTCGTTTTCAAAATGCGCTGAATATTTTTATATTTAATAATAACTAAACATTTGTTCTTATGTGTAGCGAAGTGTCAGAATAAAATAATTATCTCAAGAGTAGGTACCTCCTAAATAACGAGTTCAGAGTGAGTAAAGAGCGTAAGCGTGCGAAATACATTGAGCTAGCAGGAGAGCTAATGTTATTTCACCTGTGCCGTTTGTGCCCAGTTCAAAAACCGTCTGCGATGATTTCGCGACCATCATCAGATTAACCTGTATGGGACTCGGTCTAGTTAAATGTCAGCCTTCATAATAAGAGGTTTGTAAAAATGGTTCTGCAATACTTGATGTTTCAGAGCATTTGCATAGTTATTAAGATAACATTTTCTACTCTCTTTCGTTTTTGTTTAAGGATTTTATCATTTTAACCTGCTTAGGTTAAAATACCTATACAACTTTATTTTTCATCAATTCCTTATCTCAACATGGCTCTCATTCTACCAGTAATTAGTTACTATTACCGCAATAATCTTAACTGAGAAACTTGGCGAGTTCGATTCATAAAAACAAAGGAAGGCGACGTAACGAGGCACCGCCAGCGCCACCAGCGCAGCGGGAGCAATAAGCGGCCAACTCGCCGAGGCCGTGCTCATGAAACTTCGACCATAACGGAGGCTTTCTACGATTAAAGTAATATCCCTACAGGACAAGTTCCCTGCACCCGCGCCGCACGTTAGTAATGTGTACTACATTCCTCTAAACTACTTGCTAAGCGTCGCTTGCGAAGAATTCTTACTAAGATTGCATTCTGCTGGAAGTTTGGATTACTTGGTATGCGAAAAAGATTTTGTTTGTACAGAAACGTTTTATTCAGTGCATTCGACGTTTCTTCCTGCTTTATACGAGAATAACATACAGAAAACAATTCCTATTATGTTCTGAAATAGCTATTTAGTAGTTCCTATATCATAGTATGGTTAACAACCGGTTCTCGTTGGAAGTTTCCTAATCTCTCGGGCTACCGTTGTCTCGAACAATTTAACCTGAAACCACAAATAAAATCGAGAATATGAGTTTCGTTCCCGAATCTCAGTTCCAAACGTTCGGGTCCGCCGCCGCAGCGTACTAAAAAGATCCCTATACGGCATTCCTAAGTAGATTGGCTTGTAAATGAAGGTTATACAGGTACCGGCTAAAATATCAGCGCAATTTGACAACGCAACCCGTTTCAGTCAAACGCTCCACAATGCGGAACGAGTGAAATGTTGCCAATAAAAAAAGGTCAAACGGATGGCCTCAGGCTCGGTGAGGCTCGGTTTTCAATATCTCACGGCTCTGGCGGCAGGTAGCGAGGTTACCTGTCGAATACATCCTCATTTCGCCTGTCAATCGTAAGTTTAGGATCCAGGCACAAGTTCAAAACAATAACTTTTGTAGGTACATACCTACTGCTATACCCGTAGCTAAATCTACCAAGTAATTAAAACAAGAACGGAATTGTTTGTAAACGAGGACGGACACGATGCGATGTAGCGTTTTGACGCAGAAACAGTGCTCTGTTTCATTCAATCTCTTAGGTACCTACATCAGATAGATTAAAGCAATGTAAGAAAAGCGAGTACCGAGATCAAGTTGAAACATACCTACTTTAATTAGGCGAGTTCATCTTCTTGTGCTTCAAGTTGCTGATGTTCAGTTGCTAGTTACAGAAGAATCACACGTCAGTAGGTATGAACAGTAGGTAGTTATAGTTAATACGTTTATAAATATTAGTGCAATTTTATCGTCGCTGTACTTGCTTCTTTTTTGATCGGACCTAATACAGGTATTAGGTCCGTGACCAGGTTGAGGTATGGTGGCCCTGACAAGGGCCTATGACCGTCGGTGGAAGAATCAGTGTAGTGAAAGGATTAAAGTTCGCCTCTGTGCACATGTCACATGTCTTTGAATTTTAAATTCTAGAACATGCCGGTTACCACACGATGTTTTTTTTCACCGTTTGAGCACTAGTAAATTTTCCGAATGGAAAATCCATTGGTGCATGACCGGGTTTCGAACCCACAACCTGTGGATCGGAAGACGGCCACTACCAAACACTCCACTAGTAAGCATAGGCATCATGTTCAAATAAACTGTGGATCAGCTAAATTTACCCGGTTCGAATATATACAGTGAAACCGATTAAATTTCATTACCGGTAGGAATATCTCCACAATAGGCTTGTAAATCAATAATACGTCTTAATTTAGATGTATCGGCAGGCGCAACTTGCATCGGAGGTTCACAGAAGGTTCTATTGTCAATGAAACACTGCCAAGACCGGCTCACGCAAGAAACATAGTCCAATATGATACGAAGTAATATATATATATATATATATTTTTATATCACACACGGTCAACTGATCCCAAACTAGGCATAGCCTGTACTACGGGTACCAGAGACTGATATACATAATAGATATATATTTAACACCAGACACGGAACAAACATGTGTTAGTCACAAATGTTTGTCCAGTGCAGGAATCGAACCCGCGACCTCTAGCGCAGAAGGCAGAGTTACTACCAACTGAGCTATGAGGCCTGTCCTATATACTTGTTTTAGATTATTTCAAGCGAAAATTATTTTGCAATCGATTCTAACAAAACTAAACTCTACTAATATTCCCAACGCTTGAAAAAATATAAAGAGTCAGCTTTAAATTGCGCAGTGATTCTCCGAAAAATTCTGATTGCTTTCCAAATAAAATACCAATACAAACAAAGGAATTTAATTAAAATTTTGGTGCTCACACTAACTAAATTCATTGAAATCCATGTTTAGTTTTCCAATTAATAGTCTATCGGTAAAATAATAGTCTCCTAATTGCTGCTAAACTATCCAAACTATGACCACGGTGTTTTGGTATTTTCACTTACCAACGAAATAACTAAAGTAATCTTAAAAAGTCATGGAATGTGATGTACAAATACAGAACACAATCGTAACTGCATGGCGATGACTTAAAGATGAACGTTGAATAGAGTGAAGCATTCGGGTTATCGATTCGATTCGCAATAGCTCTCGGGGCTAATCCATTTAAACGGCTCCAGATGTTGGAATCTGTGTATCGGAGTCCGTCAGGTTCATCCAAATCGACTCGCTACGAAGATCGCTACGAGAAACGAGAATAGGCACTCTCATGCATTGCAACTTCTGAAAGCAATATCGACAATTCGATACACTCAGCAAACCGGGCATCTCTCAAAAGACCCATAAAAATTTCACCTTTCTGAAATGTCGACGTAATAATGTTTCAAGAGTATTTGCACGAGAAAACCTAAATACCAGATACTACAAAGGAAAGAAACTCTCTATGGGATAAATGGAGACGCCTAGATATGTATACGAAAACCCTCTTTACACATATGAATAACACCCTCGTTTACCTGCAAAACGATATTGAAAATCGGGAGAGGCGATCCGTTTTACCTGTTTTAGGAATCCGAAGTCTAAGAAGGAAGCCTTGAGGTTTCGCTATGTCCGTCAGTCTAAACGGCCGTAGTTATAGCCGTAGCACAACATGTTTTTCTTTTCCACTTAACTCTATCAGCCATCATGTCAGTCGTATTATATAGTCTTTGCCATTATTCACTCCTTGCTTACTCAAATTAGTACCACCTAGTATGCTGAAATTTTACAATACATCGTAGCAAGATGAGAAGTTATAGATAGATAGAAATATATAGTTATAATTATGACAGCTACGTGGTTGTCATAATTTTCTTTACTTGGCTTTACTTTTTAAGTAGTTGTCGGGTCTGTAATCGGTTCTAATAATATCCATACAATAGACTATCAAATAGTAGGTCCAAGAACTCAAGTGTCTAACATCTATCTATTTATTTTTAGACAATTTATTTGTTCTTGCAACAGGTATTTAAGTTATTAGGGGGCTTATAGGCTTAAATAAATTATGTCTTTTAACATGATTAGTTAAAAGACATATATTTAAGCCATGTTGTCTTCGGAACCCTTCACAGTGTGTGGCCCGACACTAGCTTAACCAATTTATTTATTATCGGAACGTTTCACTTGTTCCGCATTGTTGACTGTATAAGCGCCGACCCATTTTTATTTCTCCAAAATTTATCAAAGCGTTTTTCCACAAATTAAATAAAGCATCAGCAGTCTTCGTTAGGCTAGCCATGCGATGATTTTTGTGCAAAGTGACACAAGAGATACCGCGGAATTGTTTTAATAACCACCAATATATCCTGGTAGGTAATCTGTGCACGTGTCTCGCGTGAGTAACGTGCTTCATGTTCTGAATAACGTTAATTTGGGTGGGATTTGCCACGCTCAGTCGCTCAGCAACATTCATTAATAGGAGTAAAGAACAGAAAATCGAGGTATTCAATTGACTATCAGCAGAGTATAAAAGAAGCAGACGCGTAAGGGTTTTCCAGGGTAAAATTTTGTGCCTGAAACATAAAAGGCAGGTATTTTCTAATAAACACAGGCTCCGACCTCTGTTTTACTGTCATGGAAATTGCCAGCTCCTTTGCCCTCCGTTTTTAATAACTTCGTAAATATTGATTCTGGATGGACGGAACTTCAGACGACCGCCACAAAAGTACTCAATATTTCACACTGGGCCACGGGTGGCACAGACTACGAATGTAATTTATCCCCATTTGACACGATGCGATGATAAACGACCTAGATTTCACACTCAATTCATGCTTCGCCACATAATACATAATTTTTAATGTTACTATGTAGGGAGAGTGACTAGTTCCTTCTTGGTCATCCTGCTTTGATTCAATGAATAGGTTTAGGTATAGTGCCTCTGGAAAGGGCCAAAAACCATTGGTGAAAGAACCAGTGTAATTCATCTATCCCGAATTCTACATCTAAATTCTAAATGTTGGGAACGATACCATTCAAGTTGTAGATCACTATGTCTATTTGGGTCAGACGATTCAACTAGGTAGGTCCAACTTCGACAAAGAGGTCAACCGACGAATCCAACTTGGATGGGCAGCGTTTGGGAAACTTCGTCATATCTTCTCGTCGGAGATACCGCAGAGCCTCAAGACGAAAGTCTACAATCAGTGCGTGTTGCCAGTGATGACATATGGCACTGAGACTTGGTCGTTAACTATTGGCCTCATACACAAGCTCAAAGTTGCACAACGGGCTATGGAGAGAGCTATGCTAGGAGTTTCACTACGTGATAAGATCCGAAATGAGGAAATTCGTAGAAGAACCAAGGTTACCGACATAGCTCTCAGAATTAGCAAGTTGAAGTGGCAGTGGGCAGGCCATATAGCTCGCAGAACCGATAACCGTTGGGGAGTAAAGGTTCTCGAATGGCGACCACGAACCGGGCGACGCAGTGTTGGAAGGCCCCCCACCCGATGGACCGACGACATTGTGAAGGTTGCGGGAAGTCGGTGGATGGAGAAGGCTCAAGACCGGTCGTCGTGGAACTCTTTAGGGGAGGCCTATGTCCAGCAGTGGACTTCTACAGGCTGATGATGATGAATTCTACATCCTTATTGCACATCCAATAGGCAATTTTGTTCTACGGATTTCGGAAATTCGACAATTTTCATTGAAAAAACACTATACAAAAATCTGCTGTTTTGAGGTCAAATCACTTCAAATATTCTGCTGCAACTTCTCGTATGTTTAATAATATTAAGTTATAAATTTGATGAAAATACCAGAAGTAGTAAGTTTGAAAAAGTTCGGGAAAATGAATTCTGTTTTTTTGTAATATTCTTTATTCTGGTTGACGGAATAAGCCCCTTTCAGTAAAATATAAATATTATGAATCACCTTGTATAGCGCACATAATCCAAATAGAAAACCCATTGATGCACGACCGGGATTCAAATCAACGAACAAAAACACAGTCAAATTTAATGAAAAAGTCATACTGCTCTATAAATATGGCACTTTTTAGATCTTAATAAACTCTAGCGTATGTCAAAGTGACTGGTGAATAAATGGACCGAAAAACTTTGAGCCAGGCCAAATGTGTGTTCAAGTAAGCGCGCTAAACGAGCACACAGTATTTAGAGGAGGTCGGCGTAGTACCGACATGCTGTAGGTGGTAGTAATTGCGCCGGTGGATGGCGGTGCACCGAAGTGCGACATCAGTAATTGCTCGGCGGGGGACAGCGACAGTCGCCTGATGAATGGAGCCAGTGGTAAATTCAGTACGCGGAAAAACACCCAGACATTTCCGTAAATTAAAACCGGAGCTGAAACCTGATCTTGTTACCTAACTGCTTATAGCTAGCTTCTAAGTTTAGCCTGCTGTGCAGCTAAGTAGTGGAGTAACGAAGTAAATTACACATTGTATTGTATTATGTTTTCTACATTTCCTTCACCATGAAACTGTTTTTATTCAGCCTCCAAGAAAAAGCCTGTTGCATTAATTTCCTAATAAAACGTAGCTTCTTTTCTTCAACTTTTTAACGATGCAAGTTATTAAAATAAAGTTGCTGCGTTGAAGTAGGGCAAACCAACCAATTATTTAATTGTAGTTTTTTTAGTTAGGACGTAATGTGCCATATTCAATTTTAATATCTTTCATGTACAGATAAATTTCCGCAACATGCGCATATTTTCCTAAAACCTGAGTTGCTAAAAATGTTGATATTCAAAGCCTCGCCATTCAGTATGATTGCAAAAATGAGATAATCTCCCGAGAGCGCACATCCTGAGATCGGCTAACGTACCGCCTCGCTAGCGTTTGGGGTCAGGCCTGGTAGTTTATTTGTGAAAATCGAATAATGCTCTCTATATACCCGATACATTACCTACGGGCGGCGAGCTTTAACCACGCGAAGGGTCCATGAGTAATAATTTATTACTGGCTTGGCTCTCATGGATGTATCTCTCCAAGCTTGAAACACGAGTATTTATACGTTATACGGGGCTGTTATCAGGGAGCCGAAACGAGGTTTAATTTTCACTCTAATTTTGTATTCTGGCTTTGCTGAATTGAATGTTTGTGGTATACGTGCTTAATATACGGTATCGGGATTTACTTATTTGTAAGAGCATTCCTGTTTGGTAATGCTAAATCAGGGCAATATTCAGGTTAATCATTTAACCAAATGCTCACCATTTTTATTAAAGTTTTGGGACTCCAAAAGGTCTCCGGGACAAGTCCTTTGAGACATGCAGTAGATAGATATATTTCTAACGACAAAGTTTTAAATGGGCCTCACACACACACTCTGTACGCGCTTCGGCTTTTCTGTTTACACGCTCATACCTAAGTTAATTTGCTATCAAAATCAGGTTCCCGTACATTTTTTCTACCACAGAATGGAAAAAGTAATTATATTTGTCTGTTGTGTTATTCTTTATACTAAATAAGCTTCGTATGTACTTCAACTTACATTATTTGTAAATAATAAAATAATAAATAAATAAATAAAATATTGTTTATTTGTATCAAAAATACATGTTTGCGGTACTTATGAATGTAAGCTTAGTCTAACAAGTTGAGATTGTATTATTGTACCTGAGGGAGCTCTGTCCCCCGCACTAGGTCTCTATTGAGCCTGTATAGCAGGGTCACAGCGACTCGTCTCGGACTCTCTATCTATAAATACTAGTTAGATATGGAAGTAAAATAATATTGACGTATCTTCCCAACATATCGAATGAGACATGAGTTTCATTACTATACTAGATAACTAAGGTCTACCTAGCAGGAGATTTAAAATGAGTAGAGAAAGTAAAAAAATAAAAAGAAGTAGCCTGTCTCAGGGTGAGTGAATGTGGTTATGCGTGTAGAGTGTGAGTATGTTAGGTGAGTGTGTGTGACGTGGGTGGGTGTGTGTGCGCGCGAAAAACAACAAATCACCTACAATGCAGATAAATTCACATTAGGTCAAATCTTATCAGCAATACACACGAGAATTTTATAGTACCTAGTATCAAGGCCGGTTTAAACCAAACTAACATAGAGCTTAGAAAAAGAGCATTCTTACTCATCCTTTTTTATTCTTTCTTTATAAGTGAACGCAGAAACAACACACTAAAAGAATTTGATAGAGTGGGGATAGAATGAGCATTCACTAGTCAAGTAAATCGGCCTTCACACTTCGTTTTGCTCATATTTATCTGTGGTATGTTGAATGAAATTGTACCTACACATAGCTAGTTAGTCAACTAGAACATATTGAAAGAAATGGACGTATCCGTGGGCTGGGCTCACATCCTATTGTTTGTTTCACTCAACCTTGTTCTGGTAAGAATTTAATCACGTTTTTGTTCAGTGCCAACACGGAGCTCTGTAGCTGAAATGATTGCGTTCCCTTTTACGATGTCTCCACTTTATTGGGTTTTCATTCATTTCTTCGACGTAATTTTGTACCTGGTAACAAAGCGCCCATTATTAAAATCTTAGTGTTTTGCTTTATTGTGGCGCCATGAAATTCTTTCTACGTTAATTTGGTTGTGTACGAGCAGTAAAGGTGAAATCTAGTGGTGGGAAATAAATGATGTATAACTACATCTATTAAATGAACTGGTAGGTAATTATTTTTATGATCTACATATTTATTTTTCAGTGTGCAAATTCATTCCCCTTCTTTCCCCTTAGTATCTTAATAAGTATAGAGTAGGTAGTAAGGATGATTAATTTTTTTTCTACTGAAAATTCATGACAACTACAAGGTGATTCATAAATGTATCCCGAAATGGTTCGAATCAGCTGTTTTAGGAAGCAATCTTGACGACACACATCTCGTACGTTCAGGGGAAAGAAATAAAAAAGAAATTAAATTATTGGATTTTTTTTCGCTAATCGTCTTTGTTTTTGTTGATACAATAACCCCCTTTCGGGATGATATACCTACTTGTTGTGAATATCCTTGTTTAAAAAGCCTTTCTATTTCTTTAATTTAATTCGCGTTTGTAACTTTGCAGATAAACAGTTTGGAAACATCATACAAATTAATAGATGGTAATGAAATACCAGCCTTTGCTCTTGGAACTAGTTTGGGGCATCTATCAGATGTAAGTGCTTTCATAATGTTGCTCTACTTATTGCGATGGACTTTACAAGGAGAGTGGTTTAGCATGAAAAATGCGAACATTACCATCCTGTTCTAGGGATAAAAAAGTAAAAATTCATCCATTAAAGATTTGTGTGAGAAAAGCTCTGCATTCCCAATTTCTTTGTGAGGTGAAAGAACCCTAGAGGTTTGTCATTTTTACCATTTCCATACAAAATTTAGATATTCATTGCCATTATCTTTGCAATGCATTGACTTAACCTCACAGACCTCCAGGTGCTCAGATCATTGTATTTAGGTATATATCTAAGTGGTATTTAGAAACACGTTCAAACGTAACATTTTTGGCACACGCTATGCAGTATTTAGCATTCACGGATTTATATGCCAGCCTCACGATGTTTGCCTTCACAATAGCGCATCATTTTTTCCAACAGAAAATTCTGTGCACAACCGGAATTCTGACACATGAAATTCGGATCGAAAGTCGAGGCACTGTCAACACGGCTCTCTATCTATACAAATATAATCAAATAACATCTTGGATATAAGGGTTTCAATATAGTCCCATCCCATGTAGAAATACGACATTTGTGAACATCACCGGCAGTTTACACACGTGACATGTTCACCCACACTTGTATGGAATACTATTTATATTCTGTGATACAGGGTACAAGGCTGCTCTCAGTAAACCACTCGGTAGCCCGCGCGGTACAATGGGCTCTGGAAGCTGGCTACAAGCACATCGACACCGCGTCCTTATACCGAGTGGAAGACGAGGTCGGGCTCGGCGTCCGAAACTACCTCGCGCAACACACGAGAGCTAACGTTTACATCACCACTAAGGTGAGTTGACATATTGGCATTGATCTATCGCGTCGATTAGGGTTTTCCCGATATGACCGCAAGAATTTGCATTTAGTAGTTGTCAGAGGCGTTCATAGCGGGCATCGTCCTAATAGTACGCGATAACGCCATCATCGCGTGAATTTGTGATATGAATTTATTCGCGCTATGAAAAATATATCACATCACAAACTGATTAGCTGACATCTTTTATTATGACACTCAAATTCACTCAATATAGATTTCATGTTTGATCGTGTATTCGTTGAAATAGTACAAGGTGATTCATAACATGTATACCATCCCGAAAGGGGGTTATTCTATCAACAAAAAGAAATAATATAGGCGAAAAAAAAACATCAATATTTTCATTTTTTTTTTTTAACTTTCTCAAATTAGCTGTTTTTGGTATTTTTATCATCTTTAAAGCTAATACCTAAACATACAAGAAGTTCCGAATCAAGATTGCTACCTAAAACAGCTGATTTATTGAGTTTGACCTGATTTGACCCCAAATCAGCTGATTTTCGCATAGAGTTTTTTCAATAAAAAACGTCGAATTTCCAAAAGTCGTAGAACAAACTTTATTGCTAATTGCTTGTAGAATAAACCCCTTTCGGGATGGAATACATATTATGAATCACCTTTTATTGCTATAAATAGTCGCATTCATTTAGGATGAGGCCGTTGAAAATAGGCACACGTCTGCACCCGAATGCTGAAATTGCTTTTGAAAGCTAAATATAAAAACGCATTTGTTTTTTCAATATACTTCATTGCAGACATACGTCTCTTCAATGTACTTCACAAACTTAGACTGACCAAATAGAGTTTTTTTTCTCCTACACATAATCAGGTTAATATTATGATATTGTATTGGCAAAACGTTTTTTAGATTTGCATTTTTTAAGACAACTATTTTTTTATGATGATATTTCTAATCAACGTTGCCCTATCCATATTCTATTCGCCAAGCGAACAAGTTCTTTGATAAAGATCTAAAAAAATATTCGTAATGTGCGAGGGAAGATAAAGCCAAGGGATTGTTTGTGCCTAAGTTGATGAAAACTTTACAATTGTACGGGATGATAGCAATAAAAAAAAGAATGCATATGGCTATAGAAACTAAATGCCGCATTTGCGAGTTCAGTCAGCCAAAACAACTTTAACAGCTGACGGAAGCCTGCGGGGCTCCGAGTGCAATGGAAATTACTACGTGCTTTGGCCGATCGCGGATGTATATTATTTATTTGAAATGTCACTCGGCTAATAACTGATCTTTTATCGTTTTATTTATGACACAACAAGCCACTGAATAATTTATTAAATACTAATAGAACACCCTGGGTGTTCTATTAGTGAGAAAATTACTTACAAACTTTAAGCCCCGCTGCATCCTTTCTCGTAGGGGATTGCATTTATGGATTCCTTTCTTAGCCCAACTAGACTGATGGATGGGTAGGTCCCATTAATCAATCTAGGAACCCAGGGTACCTAAATACATTTTAGTTTTTAACCGAATTCAAAAGAGAACGATGTTATAAATACGGTGACTTTTTTAAATTGTATACTAACGTAACTCCGTGATGGCTGGTCTGATTTTGATATGTTTTTAGTACAGTTTAGGGAGGACGTATCTCCGAGGTGGTTCCATATTAATTTAATTCCTGAGAGATAATACTTGTTCCATAAAACTTAAAAAACTTCATCATCTCTTGGAATCACGACTTGCCGAAATATTTTTGGGAATTATTTCGTTATACCTTTGTTTTTTAATAGAAAGTGAGGTGGCCAGTGTCATCCCGAGTGATCAAAATGACGTGAGTTTGTGCATGGATGGCTCCAAGGGGGTTTATCTTTTCGACTCCTCATTGAAGTCAGTTTTTTAAGTTTTTAAAACGTTATTATTAAATTTACAGTTATGGATCACGGACTTCGAAAGAGACGAGGTCCCGAAGGCGTTACGAAGATCGCTAAAGGAGTTGCAGCTTGACTATGTTGATCTCTACTTGATGCACTATCCTTTCGCGTATAACGTGAGTTTATAAATATTAATAATGAATGCAAGCATTTACTGATTTTAGATTGCATAGATCCTGAAGTGAGGCATTAGTCTTATGTATTTTAAATAGCCAACAACAACATAATATTAGCAAATTCGTTGCTAGTGATTTAACTTCTGTAGAAACAGATGATCAGGGTCAGGGACGCTTATCGCCTCGGAGCAATAGAAAGAAAAAAATAAAATACATTTATTTTGTCTACACAAAAACCAATCAGAGAAGAAAGGCAAGAAACAAAAAAAAACAAACAAAAGTAGCACGGTAAGTTACAAATCTAGTGTGTTTAATCCGTCCTGAGGTGACTGCGTGAGCCAAAAAAGGTCCCATCTCAGCTTTATGCCGCATCGCAACACTTTTTAGTCTAGTAGGTACTAGCCGCGCTTGTTTTCAGATGGAACCGTATTAGGCGATCCCACGATCGCAGAATGTGCTCACCAATGAGTTTACATGCAAAAATTATAAAAATGATGACTACAACAATAAGTTTTTTACATACTTTTAACAATGCATATTCGTTTAATCATTCCTACAGTCAGCGTGATTGTTAAATCTGCTTGAGTGTATGTTATTTGCAGAAAGATGGTTCGATAAGTTCAACGGATTATCTCTCAACTTGGAAAGGAATGGAGGATGCAAAAGAGCTAAACCTGACTCGATCCATAGGAGTATCAAACTTCAACTTAACCCAGATGAAGAGGCTTTGGGATAACTCGAGGATAAAGCCCGCGGTTTTGCAAATTGAGGTTAGTGACTAAACCCGGTATTCTTAGTTGCCAAAAAAAATTATACAAATCAAAAGGTAACTTTATCATATCACATAGCAGTGACATCACATGCCTATATAGGCTGCAATAAAGTATGAACACACTGTCGTTATTCAAAGAACATCTCCATAAAGTACTTATTATCTTGTAAATCTCGCTTTAACCTGGTTATAAAATATTCCCGACAATAACAGGAAAACTCCGGTAAAATTATTGATGCTTCTTTATTTTAATTGGAGAGAACGAATTACCGTATTTGCGAGATAAGTAGGTAATACTTTTATCGTATTATTGAAATGGGTTTATCCTGATAAAAATATGTGTAACGTTAAATAAATGTTATAGTATGTGTTCCAGAAGTAAATGGAATTTTGAGGGAAAAATATCAATTTTGACTGAATTTCTGAGATCTAAATAATGACAGTATGTTGTCAGTGGATTGAAAAAAAAAAATGTGACTGCACTATAACTACGGATCTAAACCATTATTATTTCACTCAAAGGATCATAGGTACTATGAACGCAACCGTATCGGCAAATGAACAACATCTTTGTATGAAAAAATGACCACCAGAACGTTAGGTCACAGACCAACACCATAGCGTGCCATGACCGCACTGACAGCGAATTCACGAAGAGAATACTTATAATGACGACACAACGATAAGTTCTAGTAGGCACAGTATTGACTGGCAGAGTCCGTTACGTGCCTGATACGTTTATAGCACCGTTAAGTCTGATACGTAGTAGTGGGCACGGCCTTTGGAAAACTTTATTGTATTATTATACTTCAATGATCGAGACATTGGAAACCAAAGAGATCGTATTTTTCAGGTGAACCCAACTCTAACTCAAACTGAGCTAGTGAACTGGTGCCAGGAGAAAGGTATAGTCGTGATGGCCTACACTCCATTCGGAGCCATACTTGGTCGGAAAAGCGATGCACCACCGCCCAGAGCCGACGATCCTCTCCTGCAGAGTCTGGCCGCGAAGTACAAGAAGAGCGTACCACAGATTTTATTGAGATACCTGGTAAGAGACTGGTCCTTATATTTTTACGAAAGCGAATAGGTGCTTCGTTGAGTCTGATGCAGCGTCCTATACAAGGTGATTAATATTATATGTAAGCTATCCAGAAAGGGCTTATTAAGTTAAAGTTTATTCTACGTCTTTTGGAAATTCGTAATTCTTCATTGAACAAACACTTATATTCACACCAAAATTCACCTTTGTGAAAATATAAGGACCAGCCTCTTACCTTGTAGAAATAATGAAGACATACACAGACATATGTGCGTTACCACGGATATGTTTGCGTGATCATGTTTCTTCAACATTTTGAATTAGACCGCGATATTATGATGCTGTGGGGGAGGCCATGTTCAGCAGTGGACGTCGAACGGCTGAAATGATGATGATGATGATTATGATGCTACAGTACAATCCAAGATCTAGTGAAAAACCATTAGAAACTGTTATGTATAAAATAGAGTACATTTAATTTTAAATTAGGTCGCAGTTTACGATATAGAAAGTTTGTAAAAACATGTTGTACAATAATAACTGTTTGAATACCAAAGTCATTAGGTATTTCATAGCACTGGTTGCAATAGCGGGACAATAATACAATTATTATGATAATTTAACGAACATTATAAGTACAGAGACAGCACTATACAAGTTAATTAACTCTTTTTTTCAGCTGGATCGCAAGTTAGTTCCAATAGCGCGTTCTATGAACAAGGAACGCATAGAACAGAACGTAGATGTCTTCGACTTCAGTCTCACGGATGAAGAACTCCAACAGATCTCTCAATTCAACAGCGACTATAGACTGAGAACGAATACTTACGTCAAGTTTTATAGACATCCAAACTTCCCGTTCGAGAAGAAGGATGTGACAGATGATGAGATCCAGCACGCGATTGACCGTATTGTGGAGGACTGATTAGTAAATAAAACTTGAATTACTACTTACAGGTGAAACATTTAATTTTATGTCAGACCACTCTTGCGATGTTGACAGAGGCGCAGCACGACCCAAATTCGCAGGGAGTGTTCGTGTCATGGGTTTTATGAATGCCAAACGGTTTGTGTTTGTGACTTATAAGTTGCTTGATTCTTTCTTAACCTGGACTGGAGGACAAATACTTTTATTGAGATGAATAACATCAAAATAGGCACTATAATAGAACATTTTAAGTTCTGAACTGGACGCAACATTGCTACTGCTTTTTAATGCACTTGCAGTGCTTATAATACGATCGAGCGCGCGCGTAAATAGCTTATTGGACCGAAGCACGGAAATCTACTTTAACAAAAATATTGTGCAGCAAGCGTGTGCCGATTATTATATACTAGCTTCTGCCCGCGGCTCGCGTGATACCTAAAAAGATAAAACGAAGCCTATATGCTATTCCATAAATGCTACTTTTTATGTTCTTAGGTATATAATTATGCATTATTAATATGTAACAGTCAGCTAATAAAGGCTATTTTTTATTTTATTATATGCTATTCCAGACTATAATCCATCTCTATGCCAAATATCATCCAAATCTGTTCAGTCGTTTGGGCGTGATTGAACCATAAATATCCAACCATCCTCACAAACTTTCGCATTTATAATATTACTAGGATAGGTATTATTATGCTAGGTCGGTGACTCTACCAAAGAATAACAAAATGTAATTTTTGGTTAGTTGTTTTATAGTTAATTGTCTATTTCATAAATAAATAACACCCCTACATACATAGTCCTCACCCCATACTAGGATCCCCTTGTCGTGGGTATCAGAAACTACGAGTACCATGGTACCACAACACCCAGCCCCGGAAAAAATATTAGCAGATCATGCAAACATTTAACCCGCAGCGGGAATCAAACCCGCACCCCTTGCTTCTCAGACGGACACCCGCCCGCTGCGCCACGGTCGTCGCACAAATGGGCACATAATTTTTGATTAAATATTGAGTATTTCTCGAAACTGTGTAATACCTAAACACCTAATTGAAAGTCTAGAGCGTCGTCAGCCATGAATATGTTGATTGTAGGTACCTATCAAAAAATTTTCAGTGCCATAATTCAGGGAGAAAATAAAGTCATACGTTTGTTATATGAAATTGCCGCCCGAATTTGTATAAAGCCTTCGTTCATCTGCAATTTAACTTGTTGGAATTCTGAAGTAGCTACAAAGATTTCATTGAAATTAATTTTCTTCAAAGCTTCGAGGTTCGAACTTCAAATCTACCGAGTGAAGCGAGCGTTTCCAATAATTAAATAGCTACCTACGTAGCTTATGTATCTCAAAGGAGTTGTGTTAGCCATTTTAATCTCCTTAGTATTATGTAATTGAATTCTTTTAACCGCGGGTATAAAGGAAACGCCGCGTCTTTTATCTAAGCCACGAGGATTTCGGATCACCTAATTGATTCGAGCCAGGCTTTGTTGCTTCTTACAGTATAAGCCGATACCCCCATTTGTATATGGCGGTGAATCCGACAGGTTTCAACTGTAGCCAAATTGAAAACGCTCTTTGTAATTTAAAACATTTTGTACGTAGAAAATTAATTACTACCTGGTTTACTTACATCATAAAGTTTAAAAAGGGATGTTATAATGTTAAATTTTTACAAATAAAACATCTAATTAAGTGAAGAATTTATTTTAGTACTCGCATTAGAAATCATTAAATAAGGAAGGCCGTAGCTTTAAGTGCCATTAAATGAAACTGTCCTAAAATTATTGCCACTTAGCGCAAAGCCATTCTACGGGCCAGTATTTTTATTTCAGAAAAACAAGCAGGAAGTCTTTTTTATCCCTCACAAAGGAGCTTATTTACATATTAAATTTAAATGAATACCGGCTTCCAACTATATCCCGCCAATGCGTACAATTGAGCGCTGGGCCTAGAATAGATGAAATCAATATTTGCTCCACGGATAAGGTCATGCTTCTGCTGTGTGAATTGGAAATAGCCGATTTTAAGCGAGTTATTTCAGGCACTATGAAATATTATGACTGGGCCGCGGTCTGGTAGTTGGTCACCAAACAATGACTCGGCGGCTTTCGCTCTGTAATGCCTCTGTTGTGAAGCTACCTAATTATTCTGGCTTTATCGTCGAACGCATCGTTGTTTAGTTTTTTGTGAGTAGTTTATTTATGAGAAAAGTTAAGGGGAGGTTCGGTCGGTCCTAGCATAAATTAAGTGCGGTGACACGGACTAATTGGCGTCATTATGCGAGGATGGGCCGGCCGGCGGCGCAGCGGCGTGTCGCGACGCTGCCAGCCCCTCCTGCTCGAAGACTGCTCGCCTTTCAGTATCGTTGCTTAATTAAACAAAGGTGAATTCATTTATCATTCTCTAATTACAAAAGGCGTATGATTAGCCGATTATTAGTTGAGTTCAAGATAATTCGCCTGTCATGAATTCTGTGCGCGTAATTTAGTCGTTGTGCCTTTTTGGTGGGGATTAATTAGCGTTCTTGTGAACGGCTGGGTAGTTAGGAGCGATCAGATTTTCTCAGGTAAATAAATGGTTGTGAGCAATGGCGAGGGTAGGAGGGGCGGGGTGTAATGGCCCACCCGGGTGTGTGTATAAATGTGCGAGATCAGCGCGCGACCGCGACCGCCGCTAAACAGATATGTAGCGCGGTTCCCGCTGACTAATTACAGATTTAACCTAATCTGAACCTTGACATAAAAACACCTATGATCTGTACACGGAGACGAGCTTATATAGGGTGCTCTCTCATGCACAAACGTATGCAAGTGAAAGAGATGCAATATCACTTTGAGCGTTCAGGACTGGTCAGCGAGTGCATCATCATATTCCTTTTCTGCGACTAATGACTTGCAGTTCCTGACTTCCCTATTAGCTCGTCTCCATGAATACACTATACACTACACGTAACCTGCAAACAATTAGACTGGTTTTGCTGCGATCTGGACTTTACTTACTTAGTACATACTTTCAACTCATAATAGCCGCGATGTGCTGTTCCAGTAAAAATTCCAACTGAAAAGCAGCTTTGGGATTAAGTAGGTAGGTACATCATATTCATTAAAACGGAGCCAGGAAATCCAACTTTGCTTCGGTACATTCGAATGTTTGAATCCAAAGTCCACCTGACATAAAGCTATCTTGTTAATTAAATTAAACAGGATGAAGTCAAAATCAAATCACTTTTGTATTATCAAGATATCCGGAATTTTAATCACAAAAGAGACACTATTACTTTTATTATGGTGGAGGCTCGTTTTCCGTTGCCCTGTTGTCTTTAGGTAGGTACGTCAACTACTCAAAATTCAGGAAGCCTTTTGTTGTCGAGGCTTCTATTCAAGATTCGCAAGACAGTGGATCCCGGTGATGTCAGTTGGAATATTAACAAGGGACGAGACGGCGGACGACGCCTCTTGACAATCCTTTAAGCGTGCCAGCACTATGCCGCTATGTAACTACCTACGTTGTACAGGACTAGCAATACAATGACGTCAATAATACCTATGAACAGCGATAGTATCGAGCCATTAATGGGTATCGAAGATAGAATCTGCTGTCCTGTTGAAACTTAAGAAGCTATCAGCTATTAGTATCTCCATCTGAAAATATCAACTCCGTTTGATTTTACTGAACCTACTGTGCTCGCAGAACCGATAACCGTTGGGGAACAAAGGTTCTCGAGTGGCGACCACGAACCGGACGACGCAGTGTTGGAAGGCCCCCCACCCGATGGACCGACGACATTGTGAGGGCTGCGGGAAGTCGGTGGATGGAGAAGGCTCAAGACCGTTCGTCGTGGCACTCTTTGGGGGAGGCCTATGTTCAGCAGTGGACTTCATCAGGCTGATGATGATGATGATGATGATGACTGTGCGCAAGGACAAATAATTCACAAAGTGGCATTTGCTATCGTAGCATATTTATGAGAGCTTTGTAGCCCGAGCACGAATACATCACGATAGTGTTATGTTTACGATACGATGGCAAATGTCATATTAGCCAGTCAAAATTAAAATATTTCAAGTATTACCGATTTCATTGGCATAATTGACTTTTACTATCGTATCGTAACGCTATATCGAGTAATTCATGCTTGGGTAACTGAACATGCATGTAATAAAAGTAACCTAAGTCATACCTATAATGCGCAAATCCAAATTTTTCAGATAAGAAAGTAGTCTTTTAGTAATTAAAGCAATATGTGGGTTTTTACTATATTATTATGTAAATTACTTACTTTGTTTTTATTTTTAAAACATGTCTCCATCCAAAAAGATTTCTAGCCCAAAAAAGAGCGATGCAAACGATTGCATAATTTTCCTGAAAATGAACCATACCTTTGCGGCTATCGGCTCAATACTTCCTCTATCAACTTACACTAACGAAAACTATTTTTATATGTTGTTTATTGTAATTTAAATCAGTTGGACACCCTCGATGGCGCAACATCGTTAAGGAAATTGTGATCTTTGATGGTAGTGATTGCTGAGAGAAGTGAGTCGTTTTTCGACTGCGGAAGGACTCAGAGAGAGCCTTACGAAAGAAAATGTCATTACTTTCCTGCCCATTATGTGATTATTAAATATATCTATCTCGTATTGAAGGTTTGCAAAAATTTAAACAGACGGCTGGATGGATTGCATTTCAGAATATTAAATTTCACCAAAAAAATCCTACACATATTTAAAATTATACCATCAATCTCTGCATTTTGATACCCATGTTGATGTCATAGAGAGGTCAGTCGGGTAATTAAGAAAACTCGAAAAAAGGGGACATAATTCGACCAAATATTTTTTTGTGATTTTTAGCCTCAATATTTTCAGGATCACGGTCTGAATGTACTGTTTCCTTTAATATACCTGTAACGAAAACATTGCAGCCTCTTTACATTTGTACATTACGAATCCGGTAAGTCGGTACGTATATTACCTTTTCTAGGTAAGGACTTGGGTAATGATAAGTTGCCCGCAGTTGACCCTTGTCCATAAACGAAGAACATCTGTCTCTCTGCGAGTGCCTGAAAATGGCACCTACGTACTCTCGACCCCAAAATTGAATTACTTGTCCAGTTGGCCAGAACCAAATTGTTGACTCCATTACCTACTCATTTTGTTAGGTATGTTAGATGTCTGCTGAACTCACAGAACAGTCCAATGAAGTAATTCTATCACACGATATGCTGCGTTCGGCTTAGACAGCCGCCATTATAGCGGCTGTTATACAGAACAAAAGTGTTTAAACTATTTTAAATAATTTATTATAAGTAGGTAATGCTTATTTATATTCTGGACTGAGCCCAAAGTGGTACAGAATGAAATGTTTTCGCAGTTCAAAATTCTGTATAATATTGCTTCAATGAATTTTGAACAAAATAAAAAGCCGCCAGCAGGCAATACGCTTTCCATGTAAAATGGTATTATATGGAGGCGGAGACACAACAGGCTTATGCGCCCTCATGAATTTATAACATACGTCTTCTTACACTAAGAAGATACAAAAGCACGTAAAGTCTATCTCTATATGCAATGTACGTAGACATGTGTGTGGAAACTTGTAAATAAAGTTGGTTCTCTTGAGCCCAAAAGCTAGGATTGTAACATAAATCCATCCTTTTAAGTTAGATCACGTTCAACAAATGCTTGCCAATCGAACACACGAGACCTAATAGAAAGACAAACGTATCGAAGCTTCGACTTTCATTAATAATTTCACAAGATTATATTTACGTGTTCGAGTGAACTAGTTAATTTGCTTTATTATTCCATGTTATGGATTATTAATTGATTTAACCTAACTTGAGGCATTTGCCCAGAGCTAAAATCCTGTTCCTCAGGCTACAGTAAAATTATATTCTAGTAAAATTATATGTGTATATCTCTCGTGCCAATCAGGCCTTATAAATTATAAGGACTGATTTGATAACCGTTACACTGGTATCATAATCGTTAATATGTTTCCACTCTGCTCAAGAAGATTGGCGAATTATGTGGGACCGTTGGAAGGGGAAGACCTCTGCGTACGTTTAGTGACCACATCGGTGAAGTTCTGGACAAAGGCCATGTCAAGAGTACCCTGAACCGACGAGCATGCATGAGGAATGTGATGAGCGTGAATGAAGCAAACGAGGTATGTCAGTATCGTACCAAGTGGAAAGCCGTGGTCTCTGACTACCCCTCTGGTGAATAGGCGATGATTTTATGTATGTATCGACTCACATAGAAGTCTGACATTAGTTACATAGAAAATTCAGAAAAATTTGATGTTTTTTCTTAAATTTCACCTCAAAATTCTACTCACGGTGATTAAATATACACGTCTTAAGAACATTGGAGTATTTTATGAATGTTACACAGCTCTGTCTAAAATCTGCATAATTTGAACGGGTGCAGCATCATATTCTCTGCAAACCGTCTGCACCTTACAAAGTGCAAGTGGAAATAGTATGACGGAGCGTGTCTACTTGGAATAAGGTAGCTAACAGCGCGAATAATGCTACTTTGGGAAACGGAATAAATCTTGTTTGTCTAAATAGAGTTCCGTGTTAGGTAGTGAGGAGAGCGTGCGATGCGATTCGCGAGTGATAACGAATAGCTGGGAATTTATGCGACAAACTTTGTTTGAGCTATGATTGAAAACTTTCCCTCGCGGCCGAACTGACTTCGCTCGTGGCTGACTTCGCTCGTGCGGTCCTGTCAGTGATCAGGTTGAGGTATGTTGGCCCTGAAAAGGGCCTATGACCGTCGGTGAAAGAATCAGTGGTGTAAGTATTAAAGTGCGCCTTTCAGAGGCTACTTTCATACAAATGTCACATTTTTTTCAATTTTTAGGTTCTTGTAGCACTAGTGCCAATATCGCACATTTTCCGAATGGAACATTCATTGGTGCACGACCGGGATTCGTACTCACGATCTGTGGATCGGAAGGCGGGGCCATTACCACTCCACCAGTGCTCTCGAATGCTGTACTGTGCCTATAGTTTTTTTTTTATTTTTTTTTATACGAAATAGGCTAACGTTTGACCACAATCTCACCTGATGTTAAGTAATGATGTGGTCTACGGTGTAGCACGTTTGCCTAGAAGAAACCTATTCACTCTGGTCTTGAAGACACCCAAATTATAGGTATTCGGAAACACAGACGCCGGCAACGAGTTCCACTCTTTGGCTGTCCGCATTATAAAGGTACACGCAAAGCGCTTGGTGCGGCAAGGTGGTATATCAACCATGAACGGATGTCGCTTGTCCGTGCGTCCGGTTGTCCGATGATGGAATGGCTGCCTTGAATAGCGAAATAAATCTTGTGTCGTGTAAATAAAGTCGCGTTGCGGTTAGCGAGGCGTGCAATGTGCATCGGTTGGCGTCAATCGGCGCTGACTGCGACGATTTGCGCGCATGTGGGAGACCAGCCTTTGTATTCGGAGCGCTTCTATCTATTCCGTGATTCTATGGTTAAATTGTTAGTTTGCTACCATTCGGAAACTTGTGTGTTGCAATTTAATTCAAATGGAGTGAACGCAACGTGCTTCGTGTCACGCTTTTGGTTTTTATCCGTTGGAATTAAATTCCGTAGAATTTTGTGACTTTGTATTCTGAACCTCTGTGTCTAATGTTGGCTAATAGCGAAGAGTAGTGGTGCTGCGATTGGACGGTATAAGTTCTATCTTCCTAGCTCCCATTTGCTCTTAATGGCATCGAACAATAGAATAGCCCGTAGCAGATGACTTGATTGACACGTTATGGACAGAATTTAGATACTTATGCATACTAGGTATCTATTGCTTAATTCATAGGAGTTATGTTTCCTCTTTGTTCATTTTGTGTAGAGATAGGACTATCAAAATGTTTCAGATAATGCTTAATAAAATTTTCAGTTATTGGTATTAGTGTAGAGGGGGCTCAGGCTAATGGTAGGCTTATGGTTTACAGGGGCCTAGAAAGAGGGGCCACCTAATAAGTGCTTTCATAAATTTTTTTCGAAGGGCACGGCACTACACGATTTTATCGCTACGTGTATGTAGCAAAAGGTATGGAATTGTTTGGAGACCCTTTTAAATTGACGGTAAAATCATGGATAACATTAAGAGTCTTCAGAGACTCAGAATGTTATAGTCCGGTATACAATACCGTACATTTAGCCACCCTATCGTGCCGTGACATTAAAATCGTGACGTGCCGTGTCGCGCTTCGACTAATTATAAAAGTGTCAGTCGGCAGTCAAAGCGGCTTCGCTCGCGTGGTACCTACAAAAAAAAATAGCCTATATGCTATTCTAGGTATAGAACTGTATCAATTCCAAGTTTCAACAAAATCGGTTGAGCCGTTACGGCGTGATTGAACAACAAACATCCAAACATCCTCACAAACATGCGCATTTATAATATTAGTCATCATTTCAGCCGTACGACGTTCACTACTGAACATGGCCGAGCAAATTCCTTATCATGTGGGGGGATTTGCCCATACTCACCACGCTGGGCATGCGGGTTGGCGAGCGCAGTTAAAGCTATCGCTGTTAAAATGAGGGACGCTGCTGCCCATCCCCTAGTAGGGGATGGGCAGCAGCGTCTTAGCCCGATAGAGGCATGGAGGGGCCTATTCTTTAGCCGAGGTAACCACAGCCTATATATTAGTAGGATGGAATAAATATGTATTTCAAATCGCAGTCTGAAATCGATCGAATGGTACCGGTGGCCCATTTTCCATAATAGTTATTTGACCAAACCTTTGAGGTATTCAATAAATCCAATAAAGTTTGAAACTCTATATTGACGCGAAAAATGAAACAGAGAAAATATAAATAAACAATCTACTCGCAAACCAAACAGTTTATGCCGTTTTAAAAGTTAATTGGCTACAACTTACGGAACTCTAAAAACGTCTAATTCAAAAGCGTCAGCTATTGGTCACTTCGTAAGTGGTAAAAAGCTAAAATTCGGTGAATTCCGTTCTTCGTTTAAGGGACACTTAAAAGAAAATTAGTTCCTGAAATGTTACTCGAAAGCATGTGGGACTCAGCTCTGCATTCATTTGTAAATGCGCGGGATGCTACGTGGTAGAAAATCAATGCTTTAACGAGTCCGGCGAATCAATTTGTCTAAAATCAGTTGACCATTGCATTCTGCAAAACGTTAACGTGAAAAGCTTTAAAACCTGATTCGCGCTGGAAAAAAAATACTTCACAAAACTTCGTGTTTATTCATTCGCATCGGCACTTGATTTTTTTTTTAAAGTTGTAACTTTGTTACGAACACAATGCGCAGCCTATTTATTCTTGTCTAAAATTCATGTAAACGGTCGGTAGTACGTTTCAAAGCGTTGGCATTGGCAATAGCGTTTTATTGGAGTGCAGGACCGCACTCCAATCTTTTAGAACCGTGCAGGATTGCTGAGATTCGGAATCGCAGTAAATGGAACTTTAGAAAACTATCTATAGTTTGAAATATTTTTGTAACAATGGGCACATCTGGTTTTAATGTCATCATCATGATATTCGGTATTTCTCATCCCATTTTTTTTCATCCCAGCGTTTTGGCCTCTCTTTTCCTGTGTCGCTTCAATATCAGGTTTCATATTTCTAGCAAAAGCGATCAAATATTTTTATTTTAACTCATATTCGTTCTTCGAAAGTTCGTATTTATTGCAACGTTCTTAAAATTATCTAGAGCATCTCTTCTCTCTAATCTTATTAAAATAATTAGTCGGCAACTACCTTGATAAATATGGCGGTGATAAATATCTAGCTTTTTTATGATTTAAAACATATAAACAATTCCAAAATTCTCAGTCCATCTCTGTTCTGGGCCATCGTCTCGCCGCCCTATACTGACTCGCGGCACACTCTGAAGTGCAGAACTGTGCCAGAATCCGAGCAGTACATGCATGCATTCTTCACGATTGACAGACTTTTGCGCTTTAGCTCTCACTATAAATTTGTTTTTAACTAATACATAAATCCCACTATAGTTTTGGCTGAAAACGGCAGGATGGTACCTACAGACTTTTTTATTTAACCAATAATCATGAAAGTTGAATAAGGCTATTTTCGCAATCATAACGCTGTACATCGCAAGTGGTGCGCAGCTTGCGTTCGATTAAAATCCAATTACGTGCAAGAGTCGATTTAAGCTGAATTAGCAATTTGCATAAAAGAGGCGAAAATTCCGATCTCATTCGGGCAGTGCGAAACAAAGGCGACTTGGATACAACTAGCAATATTGCTGGAGGGTAGCTCCTTGCGGCATTGTCCCTACAAATCTTGTTCAGTTCGTAATTTTATTGTTTCAATAAAAGACAGTGTTTTTGTTTCCTTAGTAAAATCGGGCTGAACCTAATGAAACAGTAGTTATTAAAAGATTTTGGTAGTATGTTATCCATCTAAAAATAAACCGGATAATAAAATACCGAAATACCCAAGTTCACTGTCAATATTACGCGAGGACAATATTTATAATGGCATTTCATAATTAAAATGGTTGCTAAACCGACGAAAGAAGATTAGCCGCAGTGAGCTTAGACCCTACCTACAACTATTCAATATTCATGGAGCGACAACGGGGTGGTCGTTAAGCTCAACCGACCTCACAACTAAATGTACTCGAAATCAACTCGGCGCAAGTAATTTGCACACATTTTCGAGAACAGGTTTGGAGAATTTTTAAGTGTTTAACTTGGTTTTGGTACTGTTGGAAACAGAAAATGGAAAACCAAGCTAATTTCGTTCTTGAATTTCCTTTATTGTATTCTATTCAGGCATGTATGCACCCATGATGTATCTTTATGATACGAAATGCTACAAATATGCGATTAAAAATGCGGACTGCACTTGTCCTTTAGTAGCAAAGTTTAGAAGTATTAAATTAATTAAATTAAATATTCCGGACATATCACACACGGTCAACTGATCCCAAACTAGGCATAGCCTGTACAATGGGTACCAGAGACTGATATACATAATAGATATATATTTAACATCTAGACACAGAACAAACATCTGTGTTAGTCACAAATGTTTGTCCAGTGCGGGAATCGAACCCGCGACCTCTAGCGCAGAAGGCAGAGTTACTACCAACTGAGCTATGAGGCCAGTCAAAGTATAATATTAAGCAATTTATTGTGTGATTAAATAACTATAATCATGTTAACCATCGTTACGCTGGTTAGTCATGGTGTAGAAACCAACTACAGGAGCTGCAGTTTCGACATAGTGAGCGATCGCTACCGAATCACCAACCGAACCGAAACCGAACCGAAATCACAATCTAGTTCGTAATGCGTTAGTCGGTTCGGTTGCATAGTGCCATTGAAATACTATTGCTGTGATATTCTAGCTACTCATTGGTGATTTCAATTTGTAACTACGATTAGTTTGTTTTACGTTGCGCCGTGGACAAACGGCCTTTTTGTTAGTCTCTACCATCGAAACCGTATCGAAAACATTTGCGAAAGTCATTGTGACCGAATTTGATAAACCAGGCATAGTCATGTTAATTTTATTACAATTTAAGTTTTCCGCTGAAAATGGTAGTACTACCCCCTAAAAGTTTTAAGCACTCAGTGCGACTGCTACAATAGCAGTTCCTGTAAGTACGTTAGTGTACACCGATTGCTTGATAATAGAACATAAAACTATTACTAGGATTCCCTGTGTCAGAACCTACGAGTCTGTCTGTGGATATCAGAAACTCCGAGTACCATGGTACCACAACAATCAGACCTGGAACAAACATTTGCAGATCATCCCGTCCCATTCAGGCACTCGTCCGCTCCGCCACCGAGGTCGTGTCGGAGATATTGAGTAGGAATGTTTTTGATTGAAAACTCTTATAGGCGGAGCTAGCGCTGCTAAACCGATAAAAGTATTTCTTCTGCCAACATTTTCGGCGCCAGCGTCATTCGTTCCATGGCGTAGTTGGTATCACATTGCCGGTTCTAGGAGAAAATCGAATCCCTTTGGTTTGAAAATTTTCGGTAGCATTTAAATTTAATGATAATAGCCAGCCGGCACCCGCTCTCAGCACACGTGACTAACACGCCCTAATGCTGAATCTATTAGAAAGCTATTTCGTGAAGTGCTAAGTTCTAAATAATAGCATGGTAATTTCTTGGGCAGCAAGTTTATAATGGTGCGGGCCGTGTTTATGGTTGTTTGGCTGTAATTTTTCTAATTTTTTTATGCTTTTGGAATTATGTACAAAGTTCAGGGGTTGGTTTTATTATGAACAGAGCAGAGTAAACCCTGCTCGTTTCAAGCTCCGTCGTCCGTCGCCCACTCGCTCCTCCCATTAATTAATGTTTGCTTCAATTATAACGCCTGGAAACATAAAAATATTCTTGTTTTACAAAGTTGGCCCGTAAAAAGAAAACTTTAACGAGTTCTCGCGAGATTCGACGCTTCGTCAGAACACCTCTCAGCTGCAGAATGCAGAAGCTACAAAAATCAATAGCGCGTCAACAAACACTCACAAAGGCTGCTTTATTCCTGTGGGCTTTTCACTTTAAAACTTTGTAACAAATTCTTCAGCGCCGTTCTAAGTAAAAAGTTAGTTTCCAATAAGTATTTTTTGTGGATCTACAACAAACTCTCTATAGGAGTGGCTCGCTTAGAGATAATGCATTTTCAATTACTTAGCATGCCGCTGTTTAGATTCTATAATATAATGTTCTGACAATAGATTTGAAGAAAATTTCGGGAGAGTTTCTTAACTTCTGTTATCAATAAATCTTCTACACAAGGTATAAGTATTATTTCAATTTATTTGTTGCGAAGAAATAAGTACCTACTATGACTTATAACGGACTGGATCTGTTTGAAAATGGGTTTGAAGGTATTTTAATAAAGGGGAGGCTTGCCAGGTAGACTACTGTCGCCTGGTAGAATGCTAACTGTGTACTTACTTGGCAAAAGGTGGGCATGTGCTAACCACATTGTTGGGTCTTGCTTCTAATTATCCCTGAGTAGGGTGCTCTCATTATGTTGTGTCATGCTGATTTATGGTTTTGTAATAAAATAGTAAAACTAACAGTGCTGGGTGACCGACTCTTTGACAAATTTCTTACACCCAGTTTTAAAACAATTACGGAAATATGCAGTTTTAATCGTTATCATCATCATTTCAGCCATAGGGCATTCACTGTTTAACAAAGGCCTCCCACATAAATTTCTGGAAACAATCATTTGGCGGATTTGCCAGATTTGCCATTTGGGTTTGTGTACGCAGATAAAGCTATTGTTGTTAATAGGGGATACTGCTGACCATCCCCTAGCTTTTTATGCATAATCGCCTCTTACAACATCCACCGGTAGAGATGGAGGGGCCTATTCCTCGGCCGTACCCAAATGATATTAAAAGTTTTTATAATGAACCTTACCATTGACTTTTATTTCAATGCAAGCCAACAAATCTTGCACAGGCGCTCGTAAACAAAGGTTCAAACCAATTTTCTGTTCTTTTTTAGTTGCAGTGAGGTGTAGGTTGTAATTGCCGGTGCTTGCGGGAAGGCTGTGCCGCAACTGTAATTACTAGAGCCCATTGTATACGTGCAGTACTCCATGATACAGAGTCTTCAGTTGTCACATTGATGATTTTTACTCACGGTCACCAGTTTATCATTTTCATCGCAATTACCGTCAAATTTGATCCTTTTAGGGTTCTGAAGTCTGACGAGGAAGTTTCCCTCTAGTTTCGCCATGTTCTTCCGTCCATAGTTTTCAGTACCGTTTAAAGAGACTATAAATAGGTAGGCACTACAGTCATACTGAAATTTAGAAATGAAATCATAAAAGAGGGTAATTTTCTATAATTGCATACTTCATCGTGTGTAATATCGTTGTATTACCTATAAGTCTCTTTCAAGATTATTGGGAGGTTTCTTATACACTTGACATAGAGATCCGTTCGATAAATATAAAGCTTTGACGTAGTCATTTTTGTAAGAGCCAAGTGTCCTCACCCTCTACCCGTATAAAAACAGTCAGGTTACGTAACCTCTGAATCGCTTATCAGCGTAGTGAATCCATTGTTGGTATATGTACACCCTCTAATTGCTACACACAACGGAAGCACCGATGGAGGTCGTTTATCCAAAGCTTCGTATCTACCTATGCACTTTTTATTGACTAACAAGGTTTTGAATCCTTAGAATATGTGGGATGCTAACCTAATTCTCACTGACACTCGTTTACATTCGACTTCGATTCTCATTTGACTTCGGAAGCCTTCACTGTGCATGGTCTCGCACGCACTTGGCCAATTTATTCATTCCATGATATACGTTAGAAGTAGGTAGGTATAATCGTCATTTTGATGTTGATTGGTATAATTGGTATCGTGGAGCTCCACGATACCAATTATAGGCACAAATAGAAAATGTGTACTACATTACACATAGAGTTGGGTCCACACTTGTAGATATACAGAGAGATAACACTTTACTGTAAACAAAACGAATCTAATCTCAAAAACAATAGTAGCCTAAAACAGTTGCTTTAATCTGACCCTCTATTCACGGGGCACAATTATTTTATCTCTTTTATGAGCTACATACAAACACAGATGCGTTATTTTGATTTTAAATGTAAAAGTTTGTGTGATAATTACGCAATGGCGGCCGTCGGTTAAACCGATTTGAAAAACCCATGGTGATCATAGGTAATGAACAATATAGGTATTGTTTGATATGAGAAAAACAATGTAAGTGAACATTCCATACCATTTGAAAGCGGACTCGGCGTCAATTAAGTAGATGAAAGTAACGAAGTTGACAGCGTAATGTGGTTCAAAGATAAAACGATATAATTTTCGGAATACCACGCTATGAGTGCGCTGATTTTAATTATAAACTACGCAACTAAACATTGATTGATGTTCGCCCATCCATCTCGCTCGTTTGAACGGATAGACAAAGCTTTTAACAAGCTACAACAGTAATTAGTCAAACCACCTTTACGGAATGATTGATAGTCAATGTAAATAACATAACTGTATTAAAAGTTAGGTTTGGTGCCGTATCTATGTTTCCAAAGCTTAGAGAATCTCATCAAATTTGGTGGCAATTTGCTTAACTATGTGGGCGTGTAGCTTACAAGTAGCAAGTTACGCGCCTTAGAAGCCTAGCACAGTTTATTATTAAAAAAAATAGCTACAACATCACCATCATCATTTCAGCCGTAGGGCTTCCACTGCTGAACATAGCCTCCCTATAGGTTTAGCGCGACCGACCTTGTACGGCCTGCACTCGAACAAAGTCAAAGTCAAGTCAAAGTCAAAAGGCATTTATTTCAATAAAATCACTAGGATCACTTTGAAACGTCTTAGAAACTAGGTGAAGCTATGCCTGTTCCTCGCGACCAAGCCTAGAAGAATGAGGCAACAAACACGGCTTGGTGCCTATCATTTTTTTCGATGGAAGCTGGATGTTTTGTTAAGGAAAATGAGAGGTTTTTCGACAAGTATATAGACAGAATCAATTCTAAATTTAAATCAAGAGACCCTACTAGACTTATAATGCCAACCCATAGGACTGCGCTGATGCAAAAAAAAACAGTTATATTATGTTAATTAAAATTTGTAATTTCATACCAAAAGTAATAAGGGAATTACCGACATAACAATTTAAGAAAAAATTGTATATGTGGCTCAATGACAAATGTTTTTACAATATAAATGAAATGTTTATTTGATTGTATGATTACTTTGATTATTTCTGACTTGTCGCTATTTATTGTCATATTCTTGTCACTCGTTATTTTATTATTATTGTTTTTGTTAATTGTAATGAGGTTAATTTATTTCTAATTCTGATTTTATTGTATGACTTTCTATTGACTATTTTGAGATTATTTTGATTTTTGTATTGTGACTAATATCTTTGCATGTCGGTCTCCGACGAAGTATATGACACTATCTCCATAAATGTAAAAGACCATGTACCTATATATACTATACTTCATGCAAATAAAGCCATTCATTAATTCATTAATTCATTTTGATGATCCTTTTTCACAAAATGGAATTTAAAGCTTCAGTGTGGTGCCGATCGAACTAGGTGAGGCTCAAAATAAAAGTAATCTAATTATAATCCCTAATAAATAAGAGCTTATAAAAATGTAAAAGACAATCATTATGGCAGGATTTGCCCATACTCGCCACGCTGGGCATGCTTATAGCATTTTATTTTATTTTTTATTTTATCAATGAAACTAAATCCACATCTCTTAGGTATATGGTACAACTTAACTAATTTACTTTACTTAAAGCCAATAAAGGTTTTAATTTTTTTAGCTAAAACTTTTAGTAATTATGACCGTCACTGATTTGACTCAAAACTAATATTATATAATATGTGTGTGGGTGTGTGTGTATATATGTGGTGTGTGTATAAGTGTGTCTGTGATAGAGTGAGTGTGTAAGTTGGTGCTTGAGTGTGCATGTGTGTAATAGATGTGAATATGAATATAGCACTAGATTTTACAAACAGCTACATGTTAGGTTGTTTCAACCTAATGAAGGCTTAAGAGTGTTCAATAAACACTCAATAAGTCTGCTTTAAGCATCTTTAAAATTTCGCGTTTAAATGTCAATCTACCTGAATAAAGCTATTGTTGATAGAGAACGCTGCGCTGTTACTCATCCCTTAGCTTTTAATCCCTAAGTCACCTCTTACTATATCCACTGGTAGTAATAAAGGGGCCTTTCCAGCCACCACGGCAAAATAGTAGATTATGCAACAAGGGCTTAAAGTAGTGTATTATGTCAAGGGCGCAATATTGAACCCCGAGAACGAGGGATTCTATGGTTAACTCCTGAGCGGAGCGAGGGAGTTAAGGCAAGAATCCTGAGTACGAGGGGTTCAAGATCGCCCAAGACAAATACACATTTAAGCCCGCGATGCATACTCTACTTTTTATACTTTCTGCGAGGCAATTGAAAACAATGACTGTTAAGTAGAGAGAAATGATTTTCCTGGAAATATGTTTCTATACCAGAGGCTTCAGATTGTATGCATTCTGGAGTCGAATCAAAATCACTGTCGTCGTCACTTGATATTTTTTAGAAGTTTATTTGAATAGAAACTGAATTTCGGTGTAGATAACAGCACAGCAGTTTGAGTGCTTGGCGCCTTTTTTTCTTTTTTTGTAGTCTATTCTGTAGTGGTCAGTTCGACATTCGAATAAATCCTTCTTCGTGCGCGGGTGAAAATGAATTTCGTAAAAAGTTTTCATGTTTTTCTTTTTTTTTAATTTGTAGGCAGTGCAAAGAAAATGTTAACATACAGCCTAATTAGAATAAAATCTCATTGCACCCAAACATTTTTGAAACCAACCTCGATCAAGCACGACTACATGGGTTGCATTCCAAATTCAAATCACATTGCCCATGGGAAATAATGAAATTCAGTACAACATTATGACCCGGCTAGACCGTAGGGCTGTAATGACTTACTTAAGGAAAGGTTTGCATGACACATAATATGCCATTGACGAGCAGGTAGTATAAAAAATATATTATGCACTTTTAACTAAAACCCACAAAAAAGTAGGAAATAGTTAACTGAAAATGAACATAAAAATTAAGAGGTGTAAATTGCATACCATCCAATTTCCTTTACTACCGATTCGAAAGTGTTTGAATGATAAGAAAAAATAAAAATATACCTACATGTTTGGTTCAAAATCGGAGTAGGTCAACCGAATCAACTGGTGTAAGATCGATAATTTGTTCGTCGAATAGGTAAGTACTACACAACATCTGATTATGTCGAATGAACACGCTGGCTGTTTTGTCAACATTTCATAAGGCAATAATGATCCTCTCCAGTCGTAAAGAGCTCTTCAGTGTTATTTTGATAATAACCTGACTTTACTTCTTTTGTTTTCTATTTTGCGACTGAAAAATATTCCATTACCATATCTGTATAAACGTACATTTAAAACAACCTACATTACATTTAAAAATTGTCTTATATATGTATGTAATATCTACTCCAGCACACAAACGTTTAGATTGTATAATATACAAGGTAATTAATAAAATGTAGTATTAATAAAATCTAGTTAGTTATAATAATGACAGCAGACAACCAAAAACAGCTGAAAACCGGATTTGTTATATTGTTTTTTTTTTCTGTTTTTTGTTAATATGTTAATGTCCCATTCGCGATAGTAGTATACCAGTTACGGGATACGCTGTACAATGCTCTCTTTCATAGATAATACAGAGAATAATTCCATAAATGTATGTAAATCTCAAGCGTTTTCAAAATACGGACCATTATTATTAAGTTTCGTTCAAGTTGAACATTTCGAATGTTACAATACATTGCTCTGAATGGTTCGACAAACAATCGCCTTGAAACAGGCTCTGCTGATTGCAAATTGTGCTTACAATCGAATACAGATTTAAGCGAGTTTGCTCCTAAGTTAATACACGGACGATGAATTGACCTTTGGTAGACATTTTTAAAATTTATAGCTCTTTAATAAAATGTTAGAAAGGAGATTAAGAGGAAAACCGGAGTAAAAAAATTACGATGTCAAAATTACAGCTGATTACCAAATTTAAATAAATTCTATAAAATTACAAGAGTGGTCTATAGACGTGTTGGCCTAGTGGGTACCCCGACTTTCGAGGTCTAGTAGAGTTCGAACGCGGTTGTGCACCGATGAGATTTTCAGTTCGAAAATTTGATTGTAAAAAAATTATGTGTGCATTAACACAGGTTATTCTTCTCGTCCCTACGTTTTGACCAACATTTTTTTTGTTTCCTTTCGTCCCCAGTTCAATAAGCAAGTTTGTACGTTGATAGCTGCATCAAATTGCTTCAATCACCCGAGGAAAACATAAGAACATTGTGATTGATATCGAAAATGCTGAGACGGGGCCCATTTGCCCCACACAACGCATACCTACTTAGCCTACCTACCACCTCATGTACTTACATGTTTTTGTATTCTTATATGTCTTTGTATTACTTATTAGTATTTTTCTTTGTACCTACCTACCTAATTACTGCGTTGTGGGTCAAATAAACAAATTTTCTTTCCTTCTTCAAATGTCAATTTGTCTGCCAGTGGAAATGTTTTAAAGAAAGGCACTTCAGCGTTAAAGATTTCTGCGTGGATATTATCATGGTGGATAAAATCGCGGAGGGCAAGAAAGAAGTCATAAAGGGCAATGATGAACATCATCAAGCAATGAATGACGTGTTCACAAACTACAAGTTAAATACTATGATGGATTACGAGGAATTAGATCAACCGATACTGACAGAATCAGTCGAGACGGGTAAAATACCAGATTCTGAAGAAAGCATGCCATACGTCGTTTCCGAAAAATAGCGAATGCCCAAATGAGCATCTAAACGAGACGCATCTAAGAGAGAGAGCAAATATGTATAATGACCATAATAATTATGACGTAAGTCAAATGAAGCCCTGTCTCCTAGAAAAGCGTGAGCTGTGGCCCAGGAAACAAGTCTCTCCCCATTGAATAGACTTTGAAAAAGCACAGTCTGGCAAAGCCAAATCAATGCTCTCTTGTTCTTGTATACTCGGGTGGGACGCGCTGACTTCTGGACATTTTATATGAAAACAAATCGAATAACAAACAGCTGATATACCAAACCGACTTCAACAAAGGCGGTGGGTACTTTTACTAACGTTAAGTATAACGCTATCGAGGATTATTTGTGCTTGGGGCAAATTATAGTTGTAGGGGTACAGTAGTATAGTGGTCTTACCACAGAAGTTACAAAAAAGTATATAAGTCGTGCCACATTTTAATGCCACCTATTTAGTTGTTTGAACAAATGAATAATTAATTTAATCTAGGGGTTTTTGAATGGCCTGTGCTATGTAAAATAATTATAAAATAGTGTTTTTCGTAGGTTTTTCACCATCAAGACCTTATCTGCGATTTGTATACCCAACTTTTAACTCTACACTCAAAAAATGATTATGGCTAATGATTTATATCTTGTAAAGTACCTCTACTTGTTTCACGCTGACTGTACGTGAATATGCAAAGTGATACCTACAGAACAATGGGAGCATAATATATGAACATGAATAGCAATGCTTGCATTGACAGAAATGATGTTTGATTGCACGCTGAGCCCCTGTGATGGTATGCAACTATGTGTTAACCTATTACAATACACCGAGTGATCTAAATTGAGTCAGTAACCAAGTGGTACAGAACCAAATAGTGAGTAATATTATTTAGTACCTCTGGCTTAAGGATTTGAGAGAGAACTGGTAATTTTTCTTAGAATCAATAGGTAATTCCCTCCAAGTGGGGAAACTTGACTCTATCGAACCGGCCAAACCCGGCAAAACCCTTAGGTATTACTGAAAGGCGATAAAAACAGCTGCATAGAGTTTTTACAATGGAAAATGTTAAATTTACCAAAGTAATATACCAAACTTTATTGCCAATTGCGTGTAGAATAAGCCCTTTTTGGGATAGCATACATAATATTAAGAATCGCTTTGTATTTTTCTTCTTAATTAAACATTAAGAAGAAAAGTGTAAATACACCAAATACGTATTATTTTAGCTCGGTTGTATTAAACTTTTATGAATACTTGCGGATTTCTCGACTCGTAAGATTTTCAAACTGTCGAAACTTCATAAAAGTGAATGGGTATAATCTCTGGCTCTGAGCCGGTCATTGATTCGTCAACAAATGGAGCATTCGGAATATTGTGGTAATGTTAATGTGGCGGCAGTCGAGCGGAAAAGCGCGATCGTCAACTGCCTTCAATATTCATGAGCCGACTCAGACGACGGAGCCCTGAAGTTGAAGTAAGTGGCCCTGAAGGTCGACAACAGGGAAATTAAGCTTTACTTTAGGACGTATTTATTTTTAGGGCCTCGTTTGGGTGAGATACTGACCGATATTAGCTGGTTGGTTATTTTTTTTAACAATGTTTTTGGTAAATTAAAAGTTGTGACTGCTTTTAATTTGGAACCTATAGCACAAGGTTGCGGGAAGTCGGTTGATAAAAAAGGCGCAAGCAGTGAACTTCTACAAGCTGATGTTGACGATGAAATTATAGATTTTATGCCCAATTCATACAGTGCAAACATCCATACAGCTTACAGATGATTGGCACATTTATATCTTGCTAGTAAGTGGAAAGTGGTTCTAAGTGGGTCTAATTAATGTACTAAGACAATATTGCTAAAGGAATTCCAATCTACCAGATTGAATAATTTGCTCCATTCAAATCAATTCCGTTCTAACTAATTTGGTGGTCAACTAGGAAGATATTATCCTCAGAAATGGGTATTATCATTATACAGTTCAATGAGAGAGACTATTTGGAGGTAGAAATAGAACCTACCGTTCCTAAACTTTTGGTATCTAATGTTATAAATACAAAAGTATGTTAATTTGTTTGTTAATTGGTTGGCTTGTCCTTCCTTCACGCAGCAACGGATCGACTTAATTTTTTCATGGATATATATTGAGAGAGACATAACCACTTTTTATCCTGGCATCGCGCGAGCGAAACCGTAAGTGTATGCTAGTCATAAAATCTATTCCAATTATATAACGCCTCCAAATAGGTACATTTTCGTCTTACAACATCGGTTAAGTACTTGGTTCGCTATCAATTTCTGAGAAAACTCGAATTTCATCAAAACATCTCGATCATCGATATCAATAGACAGTAGCGTGTACTTCATCAGGATCCAATTTGTGTCGTTCACATTCCCCTAATTAATTTTGCCTTCCACACGTGTAGACATTATTGAGATTTTGCCAATATCTATACTCAAATATAAACCTTATTTGTCAAAGGATTAGGTCGGGAAACGCAATTTAATGGATTAGAATGTCTTATAACAGGAGACGATTGATTGCCATTTACCACTAATATAATAAAAATAAATGATTTGTAAAATGATACGCAATTACGCATCCAATAAGGATACACAATAATGGATGTCGCCCAAATTCTATGTACTTATTTGATTCTCAAATTAAATAGATACATAGATTAATTATGTCAACTTGAGGAAGATATTGATGATTCGAAGTACTTAACTGAAAATAAACAAACTTAAGGCGTAGCTTCATCTACTTTTAAGATGTTTCTAAGTGATTCTGAGGTTGGCTTTATATACATGCATACACCTATTGGCTCTATTGGCCTCATACACAAGCTCAAAGTCGCCCAACGGGCTATGGAGAGAGCTATGCTCGGAGTTTCGCTGCGTGATAAAATGCGAAATGAGGGAATCCGTAGAAGAACCAAGGTTACCGACATAGCTTTCAGAATTAGCAGGTTGGAGTGGCAGGGGGCCGGCCATATAGCTCGCATAACCGACAACCGTTGGGGAACAAAAGTTCTCGAGTGGCGACCACGAACCGGACGACGCAGTGTTGGAAGGCCCCAAGATGGACCGACGACATTGTTAAGGTTGCGGGAAGTCGGTGGATGGAAAAGGCTCAAGACCGTTCGTCATGGAACTCTTTGGGGGAGGCCTATGTTCAGCAGTGGACTTCATCAGGCTCATGATGATGATGATGACATGCATACATAAAATCATGCCTATTTCACAGAGGGGTAGGCAGAGACCACTTGCTACGATCTTGACATACCTCTATTGATTCATTCACTCTCATCACATTTCTTATAAACGCTCGTCGGTTTAGGGTACTCTTGACCTGGCCTTTTCCAAACGTCACCGATTTGGTTACTAAACGTACACCTAGGTCTTTCCCTTCCAACGGTCCCATTCTCACTCGGCTTATACCTATTTTGTCAATCTTCTTTCATTTGATCTTCTCTACATGACCGAACCATCTCAGCATACCTTTCTCAATCCTCATCACTACGTCTTCTTTCACTCCACAACGCTCTCTTAAAGGACTCTTTTGTACGTAGAAGTATGTTGCAATAATATAACTGCCTTGGTACCTACCTAACAAGAAGACCTGAGCCAACTAAATGTTACTTTATGTAAGTTTTTGAAATAAATATTTTTGATTTGTGTTTTGATGATGATAAAAAAACGGCTAAGTAGGTATATATTGTTATATAGAACTCCTATATCGTGCTGTATTGTTTGTGTGCTATGTTGTATTACAAGAATCTACCAAAATTCTTAACAATTTAAATTCTGATGCGAAGACTATAAATAACTCTCTATGAACAACTCGCGGCAAGATGCATAAAATATGGGGAATGAAAACTATCGAGGTGCTCTAAGTAATGATTCCCTCTACCAATTACCCACACCAAACCTCGTGGAACAACCACGCGATTTAACAATGAACCACACGGAAACTTCAGCAAGTGCCTACCTGCATTAATTTAACTTGTAACAACTTCGCAATTTTATCTAGACCCAGATAAAATTGTTGGAACTTTTGTAATTTAAATCATGCCTTGGTTAGGTACCTACCTATCCTACTAATGTAATGAATGTGAAAGTGTGTGAGGATTTTTAAATGCTTGGATGTTTGTAGTTCAATCACGCCGTAACGGCTCAACCGATTTCAGTGAATATAGATAAAGTTATCTTCATAGAACAGCATAAAGGCTACGTTTTATATATGTAAATACCGTACGAGAAAAGCCACGGGTACAAGCTAGTACACAATATAAAAAAAATCAAATGAAAACAATGCATGGAGTGGCTTGTAATCGCTAAACATTCATTTATATTGTGCATATAGACTAGGTGATTCATAACATGTGTGCTATCCCGAAAGGGACATTTACACCTATTTGGCATTAAATTTGTTCTTTAAAATTCTTCAAAACTTTAATTGAAAAACTCTTTGCAAAAATCAAATCAGCTGTTTTGGGGTCAAATCAGTTCAAACTTAATTAATTAGCAAGAACCCAAAACAACTGATTCCAAACTTCTCGTACGTTTAGTAATTAGTTATAAAGATGATAAAAATATGTACCTACCAAAAACAGCTAAATTGAGAAAATATTAATGTTTTTTTTGGCTAAAATTCATGACATTTTGTGATACCTACCTATCTATTTAAGTTAGCTTTAATTTTTAGTTCTAATTAATCATAATAAAAGAGATTATTTTAGTTTATATTTCAAGAGTTTAGTTTAGTTAGAGTCAAGAGTTTTTTTTTGTTTTTCTTTCATTGAGCACTACTTAAGTTTATGTTTATTTTAAGAGTTTTTTTGAGAATGCTATAGTGCACTTTTATTTTTATGTATATCAGACCCTTTATGATGATATTTTATATAATTGGTAATATACATAATGTTTGTGCACTTTCAACAAATAAATAAATACACTTTCTTTTTAATTGATAGAATAAACCCCTTGCAGTATGGTATATGTCTTAATCACATGTTTAAACTAAGGCTATGCGACACACAAACCTACAGGCTATGCAAGGAGGCGGACGAAACGCCTCTACACCTGCTAGGTGAGTGCGGAGCACTTATGCTCAAACGTAGCATCCATTTGGGAAAACATATCCTCAGCCCAATGGAGCTAAAGCAACTCACCCCAAAGAAAATCCTTCAGTTTTTAACAGCTGCTCGGCTTTGCGGTGAACTTTGAAAGCCATGTAAAGGGGCTCCACAAATAAAGTGGCGATCACAATAGGCCAGAGGCCGCAGTGGTACTAAAGTAAATAAATAAAAAAATGGTTTACTGTTATGGATAACTTTGTATAGCTACCCCTACGTAGTGATTTTTCGACGAATCGTGCTGTTGGTACATAAACAATGCTATGTGTATCTACGGGTATTTTTTTCGTTCTACCGATCAACCAGCAGCGGTACAACGCGGTACTGAACACGGAAAGCACAGTACACCGTGTTTTCCGTGCATACTTGTATTGTTCAATGGTGTTTAGGAAATATTTATATGATTATGGGAAAATCGTTGATTTTATTCAGATACATATCTGCATCTTAAATGACCTCACAAGGGGCGCTTTATGCGGTAAGTATTGATTGAGAATACCTTTTCGGTACGAGTCTGAATTACACACTGCACTCAGAATTAGCAAGTGGCAACGGGCAGGCCATATAGCAGAAACGACAACCGTTGGGGAATAAAGGTTCTGGAATGGCGACCACGAACCGGGCGACGCAGTTATGGAAGTCCCGACTGACGACATTGTTAAATTTGCGGGAAGTTGGTTCATGGAAAAGGCTCATGACCGTTTGTCATGGAACTCGTTGGGTCCAGCAGTGACCTTCTACAGGCTGATGAAGATGATGACTCCGAATTACTTATTGATAAAAAGTAACTGAAGGTGTAGAATAGCGGTAACTTCTTATTACTAAATAAGTTTAAAGTTGCTCCGTTTCTCGTGGTTTCCAAAACTCCCATACCAATTTTGTATTTTGTCAACTAAGCCAGAAAACAATAGGTTTTTCGCCTTTATCTGCAGCATATTCGTTTGATTCCTTTTATTCCATTACTAGATTGAATATAAGTTAGGGTAACACTCTCGGGACGCGGCGCAATCTCCTCGGCTTGTCACAACCAATTCAATTGCAAATGCAGTGCGCCTCGCTTACGTTGGACATACGGATATTGTTACATAAATCTCACAGATTTAAAAGTACCTACCTCCTATAAAACTTCAGTACAGCTTACCTACTTAGAAAAATAATTCATTCTTAATAATCACTATAGTTATACAAGTCTTATTTGGAGACTCCACAAAGTAGAGAGGCGTGTCCTTCATTAGTCAGACGTTGTTGAATCCCATAAAAATATTATTTCCTTGGTAGTTTTGGGTCCCTGCCAGTGCCGTTTACAAGCAAATAGTACTGGACTCTTCATAAAGTTATATATGATAGCAACGTTGTAGCAGCAGCGTAGCAGTAGTACGTAGCACGTAGCTGTGAGTTCTACGCTCTCCGTAGCACTTAGGTTGTGATTACACGGATATGTATTCTTATTAAAGAACCAAACTGTTATTCCTAAACCACTACACCTTCACATTTTCCACAGAATAAACGTTGGTAGCTGCAAGCTACTTTAAAAATTTTGCATTTCTACCTAGGAAATATCAAAGAATACTGATAAAAAAACTGTTAGAAACAAACACTCGTTCAGTTTCAAAACCACAAAAGCATGTGCGAAAAATCTATTCCACTCCCGTTGTACGGAGGCGTGCGTCCAAAGCCGTTTGCACGTGAATTCCCGCCTATATGAGCCCGGTTTAGTAGTCTAGTCTAGCTTGTTTCATATAGTGGAACTACGGGCTTCATATGAAAAGAAAAGCTTTGGATTAACTTTAAACATAGGTTTATAGAATTTATGTTACCTGTTATGTTTTTCGATAAAGTGCATAATTCTTAAGATAAGCTCTTCAAAAAAGGTAGTAATTTTGTGTAACTAAACCTGTGTGAATTCGTGTGAGTTAGTAACGGTGAATTCATAGGCTGACAGAAAGCCTCCGTCCGTTATGATTTTTGTCATAGCATAAACGTCGAAACAAAAAAGCGTTATGACGTAGGTAAATACCGCCAGTGGCCTCTAATTCGAGTGTTGACCACGAGAAGTTGCTTTACATGTCTAGTTGATCAGAAAATAACTAAACAAGCTATGCTAAAAAGCGCTCAAAAGCTTTTTCATTCACATCGAATCGCATATTCTTTTGTTCGCTTTGTCCAATTGACTTCGAATCGCGCTGCCTTCCAAACAACCATGCAGTCCGTAAGTCCTATTCACGTAAAGTGATAGGTGAAGCGTAATGCCTAGGCGCAGACCGCCGTACTGATTACCGCAACTGTCGTGACCACTGCATACCGACCTCGCATGTGGCACCGTTTAAAAAGATAAAGAGTTTTCAGACGGCGCGCTACCCAGTATTGCGTAGGGTGATCATTTGGCCACACAAACAGAGGAAACATAAAATGATGATTGTGGCTATACTGTAATACTTTTTGGTTTTCTAATTGTTCTTAGAGTATTATCAAATGTTAAAGTTTTAGCATATTTCACTGACATAAAAAAAGAAACTCGTTTTGGCGGGATTTTCATTTGTTCGGGCAAATTTGAGAAATGGTGATAAAATGGACCCTACAAGAGAGTAAGTATTATTATTTAGAAACTATTCTGTTTTTTTATTATGTTTTCGTGCGAAATTACTTGTATATTATTTAGTTACGCTACAAAATAATAAAATACCACACAGCTTTGACTTAGTTTTTTTTTTTCAGGGACTGAATAACCGGAATATACGGGTACCTTTAAATAACGATATGACGTCATACCGATAAATTCCGGTTACCCGAATATTGCTCTACTGATAAATATAACGGTACCGGAAAATCTGGCTTCGCAGTTCATTTCGGTTTATTTCGCTACCGGTACCTATAACCGAAATAAGTAAAAGGTTTATAAAGGTTTTCTTTGATGAAACGCCGCCACCCCGCCACGCGAACTGTCCTAGCGAACTAGCCGCGGCTCAAAATTTCGGTATCGAAATCTACCGGTATGAAATAACGGTACCGTAATGCCCTACCGGTATAGCATAATGGTACCGAAATGTTTTAACGGTACCAATACCTATAACCTCTACCGCTTTCAGTCCCTGTTTTTTTACACTGAACATACCGTGGCCAAATGACCACGCTAAGGTCTAGGCATAGCATTATATTAGTAATGTTATTACTTTCAGGCGCTCTGTTTTCGATCAGTTTGTGGGATCAAATGCACCGTACATGAAGTGCTTGACGTCTTTTATGAAAATGAAGATGGCGATGGTGATCCTATGGTACCGGAATACATTTTCATAGCCCCATTTTCTGGGGATGAGGATTCAGGGGACTATTAAAGTTTATAAGTTTATATTTAGGTATCTAATATAAGTATATTTTGTTAGAATAGTTTGTTTATGCATCTACTATTTTTTTTTTTTTTTTATTCATTGGTCTTGTACACGAACCCTGCCTCTATAACCACCTATCTCTAGCCTCAAAGGTTTGCTGGAAGAAAACTCTTTTTAGGGTTAAGCTCGCCTTTGTACATGTCCTTTCATTTAGTTTGTTTTTTGTATGTGCTTTCTGTGTACAATAAAGAATAAAGAATAAAGTGGAGGGGGAGCTCTGAACTTGAGCGCTCGACAGTTAGTAGACCGACCAAATTTCAGACTCAACTCATTATATTGATGATCTTTCTGGTAAAAGGAACGAGAGCATGGATTGAAGAAGAACTAGATCCATTTTTGGGGTCATTTCCAGAGGTTGGGGTCATTTTCAGGGTGATCGTCCTCAACTACAACCTACCGAACCGGGTGATGCAGTGTTGGGAGGCCCCCCACCCGATGGACCGACGACATTGTGAAGGTTGCGGGAAGTCGGTAGATGGAAAAGCCTGAAGGCCGTTGGTCGTGGAATTCTTTGGGAGAGGCATATGTCCAGTAGTGGACTTCTACAGGCTGATGATGATCTAAAAACCTATGGGACAGCCACCAGAGGTACAGCAAGGACTAAGGCTTCCACTTCCAGACTGGTCAATGCAGCGCGATTTGACGGGACGAACTAGTATGTGCGGAAGTATGTCGAGAAAGGGAGATGCGTCGGCTCGAACTGTGAACCTAAGAACTCATCTTTTCGAACTGAATATATGAAGTTCAATGTATTTGTGTGTTCCCAGCTTGTTCCTGTACCACCAAAAACAATAAACGCTATAATAATATGCTCTTTTTTATTTATTTGTCCCCTTGTCTAGGTCTATCAGGTCCAACTAGTTTCTTAACGTTTTTGCTATTGTAAGCGCTTAGCGTGGCCGCTTGGCCACGTGGTTTTTTTCTAACTTCTAATATATTTATATAAATAATATTTATGTCACCTATATAAAAATACCCTTTTTAATTTAACAATATTCAATGACTAAAACACAGAAAACTGAAAATATAATAATTTGGGCATTACTGGTTGTGCATTATGCTGGCATTATGTGTCAAAATGATATATGAACCTGTAGTTTCTTAGAACGCATCGTTGTTGCGTGACAAGTTAGATATGCGAGTCCGCTCTTTAAAAAATGAAGAGCTTGAAAAAATGAAGTTCTCTTACCATTCGGGGCGAAAAAAAGTAGCAATCAATTATTTATCATTTCAGCCGTACGACGTCCACTGCTGAACATGGCCTCCCCCACAGACAGAGCGAATTCCTTATCATGTGGGGGGATTTGCCCATACTCGCCACGCTGGGCATGCGGGTTGGCGAGCGCAGTTAGAGCTATCGTTGTGAAAATGAGGGACGCTGCTGCCCATCCCCTAGCTTTTTTCCCTTAGTCGCCTCTTACGATATCCCGATAGGTAGATATGGAGGGGCCTATTCTTCAGCCGGGGCTACCACGGCCATATCACGACAATCAATTATTATCAATTGTAAATTCAAGGTGAATTTATTTTACAAAATAATATGTCAAAAGAAATGTCAAAATAGTATTAGAAAAATATCGGCAAATTATAAACGCATCGTTTGAAGGCAGCTTTATGCGATGCAGACAATAACTCCGGATTGTCAATGAATGTGATTTGTGAAATCGTTTTCAATTGTTGAAGGCGATTTTGAAACTTGTTTGAACGGATTGTATTAGTTTGCAGCCAATGCAAAAGTACTGACCCTCGAATGTGGTTTCTGAATGTTGGATTCCCTCCAAAAATATAGTAGAGCAATTATAGTAATACACTACACGAACAGTTTAACGTTAAATTTGTCAGTATTAGCGGGTCAAATGGTTTTAGCAAATACTTCATCTATTTAGGCGCCCAAATATGATTTTGTCGAGCAAACATTCCACAATACTCGTGACTAAAGCCCGAAATTTTCAATTATATACCAGCTTACGTGCTGCCGGAACTAATTGTTTAAAGGTGATAGAGGAGCGTACACGATAATGTATTTAGGCGTTATTGTCTCAGTAACAGGTTTCGCAAATTAATCGGATTTCGCACATATATCACGCCTTCACGGAAGGAAGGCTCTGCTGCAATCTCAGGTTACTGTTTACACCTCAATAGCCGGCATTGTACGTGACGTGATCGGAGATTAATTACAACAATGCTTGCTAAATGTTGGTAATTATGTATTCAATAGAAATACCTGCTCTGTACGCACAGTCCTTCGTTTGCGTATCGCGATGATGAAGAGAATATCAATGAATCATTAGATGAACTCTGTTGCATGGTAAACGAGAGGCAGGGGTTGCGGGCTCATATTCCACACTGTGGGAATAATGTTCGAGTAAAATTAGAATAGGTTAGTTTATATAAATAAATAACACCCAACCCTATACCCTGTGTCATGAGTATCAGAAACTAAGAGAACTATGGTACCACAATATCCAGACCCTATACTATAGAGATATACCACCACGGAAGACCAGCGCTTCGGTATGAGCTGCACAGACCTAGCAAACGCTGAGTGGTGGCCGTTTTTGTTACCGTTAAATTGAATTTCATTTTATATTGTTTTATAATACAAGTTTGAGTGTATTTATTGGTAGTAAAATAAACATTTTTCTATTATATTCTATATATAGATACTTTTCTGGGTATTGTGCCGTGGTATAGTCCCTGATACCCACGAAGCTTCGTTTAAGGTCAGTACTACGAGTATGTTTGGATGTATACGTAGAAAGCATGTAGTATATATAATTTTCATTCAGCTCTCGGTAAAACTGGTACAAAACCATTATTTGAATATTCATAAAATATCAGACCACGCTCAGTTCACCGAAACTGTAACAATGTGTACAAACTGTAGCTGTGTGTGTGTTTTCCCTAAAAGCTCGCACCGTTCCTATTGATTCCGGTGTTGGCAATTCGTTAGAGGCAGTTTTTGGGTCCAATAAGTTTAGTAAGACGGAACCCGGATCTCTAACAATACAATAAATTGTTTGTATTGGCTGTCGCCGGCTGCGTGTAATGTGCGTTAGACCGCAGAGTTTATTTCGACACTCAATGGCGCAAGGTGAGAAACGAAACGTTCTTTCCAAATGAAAAGTGTAGTGGTACCACGTAAAATTGAATAAATACAAGCTACAAGAGGTCGCGGGTTCGACACAGATGTTTGTTCTGTGTCTGGGTGTTAAATATATATCTATTATGTATATCAGTCTCTGGTACCCATAGTACAGGCTATGCCTAGTTTGAGATCAGTTGACCGTGTGTGATAATGTCCGGAATATTTATATATTTATATCTCGAAAGGGGCTTATTCTACACCCAATTGGCAATAATATTTGTTCCTCGTCTTTTAGAAATTCGTCATTTTTCGATGAAAAAACAAAAATCACCTGCTTTGGAGTTACATCATGAACTGATGTAACCCCAAAACAGGTGATTTTTGAACTCAGTTATTCAGCTGCTTTAGGTAGTAAACATGATATCGAACTTTTCCTACGTTGAGAAATTACTTACTACAACTAATTTGGAAAAGTTCGGAATTATTGATCGTTTTGTTTTTTTTTGCGAATATTCTTTCTTTTTGTTGGTTGAATAAGCCGAATAGTAAGTACTAGTATTATGTGAAGAGTTTGTTATAATATAAGTAGAATCCTAAAAAAGGGGAAAAATATGGTGTTAATATATAAATTGCCTAGACGACAGGACTTTGTAAATACATTCTATATTAACGATATTTATTCAAGAATAAAGTTAGTCGTTTAATTTAACGTGAGCTCCTATTTGTTAGAGTTTTGATGATTTCGAAACTGAAAATATTGGGGATTGTTTTTTTATTTCCATTGCATCTTACTCAAACCTACGAGATTTTAAGGTGTGTTCAAAAAATGATGTACAACTTAAATTATAAAAAAAGATACAATGATGACAGCCAAACTATCTTATAATACCCAACTAGGCCGTCAACATAGTGGGCGTTATTCCTTATTTGCATCATACTGTGTGAACACCTGCTGCAAACTTGTCAAGCTAGATACGTTGCTAGGGAGGTGTAGCACTGTATTTAGCACATTGTGTTGAGAGGCAATAAGCAACACGTCATAAAAACCCTGTCTGTAGTCTGCCTCAGGCCCGCTTTCTCCTTTGAAGACCGACGTCGTCGCGATGTTTAAACTGTTAAAACTGTTTCATTACGCATTTCCTTACGTTCTTCAAGTACTGCAGCAGGTAATGGATTGAATCCTTTTTTATTTTTATTTTTTCTCGTACTTATTCTTTAGCGTGTATGCTCTGAACTGCCAACCAAGTACAATGTTTGTAATGTTGCTACTACAGCATTGTAGGTTGTTTTGAAATCGTATAGATATACCTTATCATCACTATCGCAATATCACTGTTTATTATAAAACAAAGTCCCCTCTCCACGTTTATCTGTAAGTTTGAACGCGATAAACTCAGTCTACTGAACGTATTTTCATACGGTTTTCCTGTTATTCCTGTATAGTTATTCCTGATGAAGGTTATAGGTAAAAAAATATTAAGGTTTTGTGTGAATTAGCTGAAATAAAAAACATGTTGTGCCAACTCCACATGAAGTGGGATAAGGGCAGGGAGATGATGTGTGAATTAGCTGAAATATAACGTTGGTTGTTGAAGATGCCCAAAAAATACATACCACTGGCATGCGCCGCGTCAACCAATAGAGTTATATACCCGTGCGAGGCTGGAGCGAGTCGCTAGTTAGTGATAAATATGATGGCATTATTCATTATTACTTAACTTCTCCACGAATTATTTACACATAACATTTGTCATTTTTCCCACTTTGCAGTAAGTAGGTATCTAAACATTTGCAGAGCGCGACTGCGACGGAACCACAAAAACGATACGATATGCCAATATATCACTCGAACACACCTGAACTGTAATAACGAAGAATAATAGCAATTGTTTTGCGCCAGTTTTTATGGCCTCTTCATTCAATTACACCGCTCCATATATTACATTTCTACATTCAATACATACTTTACTTACTCCTGCAGTTTGATAAATTCACCTTGCTCGGAGCCCATAATGAATTATTTACGAAATCTGCAGGACCGATAGAAATTAATTATAAGGTTTTCATTAATTAAGCGAAAGTGGAACATAATTTCGGAAACCCTTTTCCGTGGACAAACGATAATATCGGGTTTCATTTTCTTTTTGATGAAATTTAAAAGCTTTTGTAATAATTAAAAAGAAACTTTGTGGAGACAGAAACGAGACGTTGAGCAAGATGTTGACGTCATAAGGAATAAGGGTGCTGAATAATAATTTATGCAGCACCCGATTTAAATATTATTTCGACGTAAACATTTATTAGAATAAATAAAAATTAATGATATAGTCCTGACCCTATACTAGGATTCCCTGTGTCGTGGTTATCAGAAACTACGTAGCTACAATTACCATAACACACAGACCCGATACAAACGTTATATAAAGTATACCTGACAGATGCGAGTCAATCAAATACCTCGGAGTAACAATCGACCAAAATCTGTCCTTTAGTCCCCATATTAAATTACTGACAGGCAGAATTCGCAAACTTATCTTTGTTTTCAGACAACTCAGACACATCGCAAGTTTCGATATAATCAAAACCGTATACTACGCCCTCTGCCAATCAAACCTTCTCTACTGCATAAGCTCTTGGGGTGGAGCCCCGAAAACAAATCTTCTAAAATTAGAACGCGCTCAAAGAGCTATTCTTAAAGTAAGCACTTTTCGACCATATTTCTTCTCAACCTCAGAATTGTATAATTCCTGTAAGGTGTTAACCGTTCGTCAGTTGTTTATCCAACAAATTGTTCTCAGCCAACACTATCTCATCAATCCAGTAACAACATTCCCAAGAAATATACGAAGACCCAATATAATCGGTGAGCTACCAACTTTTAAAACCTCCTTCTTTTCCAAATATTTTTCGTATCTGGGACCACACCTATATAATAAACTAAATGTGTCTATTCAAATTCATCACTGTCCCAAAACACTTACCAAAAAGAAAGTAACTATGTGGTTGCTATCTAAAACATACCAAGAAATAGAAGAACTACTTGACTGAAAACATTGTCATAATCATCCACATCACTACACATTACGCACAAACGCAACTTACACTTACAATACTCACCATACTTCATCAACTCTACACAGTAGGTACACTAACACAACACACACAAACAATATACACACACAACGTAAACTACTCACTTACAATCATACAAAATATTCACGCATACAAACTCCATTACCGAACAAACACACTGCAATTTTATAGGCTGCACACAACACTATACGGTAATTTTACTTTCACTGGCACCATAACACAGGTTTTTGCCTAGTATGGGGCCAGTATCGTCAACTTGCATAAAGCAGCTTTCCAATTGCATACTACCTTTATATAAGCAAATATAGCATTAAGCATTAAAATATATGTCAATTCAAGTTCTACTACCTACTCATGATAAGAAGAGACTATTGCATAACAGTTGTAAACCTATAGTATAATTTTTATTGCCAACTTGAATGTGCCAAATAAATAAACTTTATTATTATTATTATTACCTACCTACATATATTACAATATCTTACTTTGATGGTTTATCGAACTACTTCTGAAATGCACATACCTATCAGCTATGCATATCAGTCTTTTCTAGCCCCAATAGTCGCAACAGCTCAGACCTTATTATCAAAGATCACTTGCTAGTGGGGACTTATCTTAACAAATCAAGATGCGATGTCATGTTGTGTGCCGTATCAAATCTTGCCAAATCTTACAAAAGTTGTATGGATAGTTCCGCACGCTGCAGCGAGGGTCTCATGATCACCGCACACGCGCACACTCGCGCTCGATGGTTGGCTCTCTATACAAAATTGGCTATTGACGGCCCTGTCAGGGCCAACATAGTATACACTGTGGCGTACTTAATGAATATCATAAGAACATTTATGATGTCAAGAATCCATTCTCGGAACAAGCAGTAAATTCATAGTTCTCAACGAAACGCCCACCCAACCGAGCGAGCGGTCAACCGACCGTCGAGTTCCCATGTCATATGGACAGGTCGCCGGGCCATTTTATTGTTTGCCACGCATCCCTTCGTTTCAATTTACTCAGAACTGAATTTCGTGGTCGTGCTGATGGAGCGCTTTATACCTAGTTTTCTTGTTAGATTTTGAATCAGCACAGTTTACTTATTACAACTTTTTTACCCGCTCAAATCAAAGTTATTATACCCTTTACAAGTAAATATTTTATAGTTATTCTTGTTCGTCGTCCGTCCGTCCGATTCTGTCAGACGTTATACTGGCAGAAAAATTGTGAAAAAAAAACATGTTCTTGTTTTGCCTCTTCCACGGACCGTGATTTGGAAAAGCATCGATGCTTTTTAATATTCGGGTTGGACGCCATCAAACCTGCGAGCCTCCGCTAGTATTTCATAATAAGTCAATGGTATCATTTTGTATTCGCCAATTCGGAATGCAAATACGGACAGTATTAGCATCCGATTTAAGAAAGACTCGTGTTTGACTCTCGATTTTCCATTTAAATTCACCTCCATCAGCGCTGTATGAAGATATGTTCCATTCACAGAAGCCGAACACCGGGAAAATTGTGCCTTTACGCATTTAACAAGCCGAAATCATCCACTCCCAATTCTGATAAAGGAAATTTTGAACGTTGGAAGCTTTGTTCGCTGAAATTATTTTCAATTTACGAGGGATCAATATCTTGATACCTTGCAAAATGTTTATTCTAGTGAAGGAAGACAGAAATGTGATTTTCTACTCTTAAGATAAATTTTGCTTTGGTGGTTTATTTTGCTTCCACGATTCCATTCTCATCATCTTCAAATAAATTATACCACATACCTGAATGCATTCAATCATTTGAACAATAAAATAGTTACGTGTGGACGCAATCATTTTCAAGATAAATATTTTTAAATAAACACAAACACGAGTCACAATATAAAATGAAACAAACAAGTTTGAGCTCAGTACACTTAGCGAAATCCCGGAGGATCGCGGCGCCTGCATTGCCTTTGATAGCGGACCCATCACACAAATTTTATTTGCCGTATGAACCAAAAAATACTCATCATTTATGATCTTATCATTTCTTTAAACAAACTCGCGCAATAAGCTCAATTTATTCATTTACATTCCCAAATAAAGACAGATGGCGCATGGCGATGGAGATTTCGTGGAAAAATTCTGACAAATGTAAATCTGGCTCGTTACATTTATAATACAGTTCTTTGTGAAGATGCTTATGAATAATACGATTACAAAATTTGACTACAATTGAAATGATGAGTTTAGGAAGTCCTAAAAATGGGTCTTATTTCATATATAGCGTAATGCATACTATGTGTTGCGTAACTAGTATACCATCCCAAAATTGTATTAGCGTAAACAAAAAAGACAATTTTCACTATTTTTTTTAAACTTGTTTTTCTCAAACTTTTTACTTTCAGTTTTAGGTTTGGAAATATTTATAACTAATCATTATACGTTGGACAAGATTACCAAGTAAAACAGCTGAATAATTAATTTTGAACTGATTTGACACTAAAATAGCAGATTTATGAATAGTGTTTTTCAATGCAAAATGTCTGATTCCAAAAGACGGAGATCAAATTTGATTGCCAATAGGATGTAGAATAAGCTCCTTTCGCGATAGTAACAACATATTATGAATCACCTTATACAATATCAGTAATAATCTGGGACCGCCCACCATTTATTTGGCTTTGAAGTTTGAACCTACGACTTTTGAATCGAAGGCGTGGTGGAAGCCCCTTCCCCCCCACTCACTTCTATCAATGTGGGTGGTGATGTTTATTTATAAGTAAAGCTCACACACTTATCAAATGCTTTCCAATGAATCTAAACTTTGATTTTAACATTCGAAAACAGTTAAAACAAAAGAAGTAAAACAGCTTGGCAGTGGTTTGGATCAGAAGCGCTCGTAATTCTTTTACTGCCAAGAGCGAGTAGTTAACGGAGCTGCCGGTTAAATATATTGTGGAGTAGTTTGCTTTTAATTTTACTAGTATGGCATTTTTGTGAACTGCTGTAAATGCAGATGACATCACTGTAGTATTCTTGCAATTTAATCACTCAGTCAAAGACAGAAATTAAAATAGCATCAGTTTGAAGTGAGGAATGTTTTATACCAGAATAATAGATTATTTATTTAGGTTTAGGATAAAAAAATCACAAACCTCTACACTATGCCTTTACATTTTATCTGTCGCCTCTATGGAAAGCGTCGGCGTCGCGTCGCCGTCGCATAAAAATTGATAAAGCTGAAAGATACGAGAAGTCAATTCGTCTCGTACGCCGGCCCTCGGTTCTCGCAGATAATTTTCATAATAAAACATCCCTTTCTGGGGCACTTTGCTGTAAATCAAGTTTTCCGGCCACCCTTTCAATTTCCTGACCGCAACGCAGCTCCGTATTAACTATTTGCTAAGCTGCGGTTCTGTTCAAACGAGATTTTCATTAGACGTTCAAACAACCTTTGCGAGTGGGGTAATATTTTTATTGCGACGATTAATACTCGACCTATACTGAACTTTTAATAAATAAAACAATTACTTATTTCATATTAAATAGACATTCAAAAAATATCTAGTAATACATAAATAATATTAATAAATTATAAATATTCCGGACATATCACACACGGTCAACTGATCCCAAACTAGGCATAGCCTGTACTATGGGTACCAGAGACTGATATACATAATAGATATATTATATTTAACACCCAGACACAAAACAAACATCTGTATTCATCACACAAATGTTTGTCCTGTGCGGGAATTGAACCCGCAACCTCTAGCGCAGAAGGCATAGTTACTGAGCTATGAGGCCTGAGTAGGTACTATTCCGCTAAATTGTATTCTACGCCGCACTGAAATAGTTTTTGCTGCGCGCGACGCAACACATCTCGGAGTTACATTGCTCGTTATGAAGTTGGTGAGTGATGGTATCCACTGTGTCCTTGTCTCCAGTTTCCAGTGCACAGCAAGTCAGATGTTACTGATGATGCTTCGTAGAGCGAAACACGTGTCTAATACTTTTAAGTATGCTTGTGTGGCATGTGGTTGTGCCTAGGTACTTCAACTAAGCACAGAAAAAAGACTATTGGTACGCATGATTTTTTATTGCGGGCGATGTGTGAGGTGCTACTACTACTACTATGATTTAAGAGCTAGCTCTTGTCGGTGTAAAGATGCAATTTCTTCCATTCTGATCTTTCGGGAGGTGAACGTGAATTTTGTTGAGCTTATGTGTACTTTCACAAAGTCACGCCGGAATCAAATAAGCTAGATTTTTCTTCTCTTTAAAGATGTGTAATCTAAAACTGAACGCCCAGCACAGTGTTTACACTTTATTTGTCTAACGTCAACGCTCCCTCTAATTAATATTGGAGGGGAATTCAGTTTTAGATTTGACGATCTCTAAAACCTTTGCAAAAAATAATTTAGAAAGCTCATTTATTTTATGAAGACTTCAGTTACTCGAGCCCTAATTTAGTCTCGCTTCGTCGTCCTAGTTTTATTTTTTATCTGTGCGCGCTAATTGGTAGCACAACAACTTTCTATATAGGTACACCTGTAACTTGATACTGTCAGTAGAGGCTTGGATCGGTTTCGGCTGCAGTCACTTTAGTCTTGGGGCATTTTTGATGCGGTAAACTAAATTGCAATAATAGTACATTATTACTCGCTGTCGGTATTAATACGGACGGTAATCATCAAAACACGACGTTTTTCAACACACTTGTGATGAAAATAATACTAAAAATAACTGTAATTTCAACAGTGAAAATTCACACACACTCGTAGAAAGCTACACTACCCTTGAGTAATATAGGCTAATTTTTGTCCAAGTAACATACGAGCCAAGCCGTAAGTAAGTAAGTGTAAGGTAGTAAGTAATAAATACGCAGATGTCGTATAGTAAGTAAATTGGAATTGACAAGCAACCTTACTTTACACTCAGACCTTAGAACTTATTACAATAGGTTTCGGCTACCTACATTGTCTTAAGAGATAAAAAAATCACTTAAAAAAAACTACATCGTACAATCTTTAAAGTTTAGTTGCTAATACCTATTTATAAACGAGATATATGAGAAATTAATCAAAACAATTGCATTCATATTTTGGCGTATTTTTTTACTCCACTCACACTGACAATATTTCTTATGAAATACTGTCAATATGATTCTTTTTTTCAAATTTTCCCTCAAAATTTGACTCACGTGTCTTTAAAGATATACCTACATTAGGAAACAAAACAAGTCAAGTATTTTTGACGCATGAATCCATCAGGCTGTCTTCCTGCTTTCGTATCCGAATTCCATGTAATCTTCATACAAAATAATAATCAATAATATTTTGTGTACATAATGAATTTACATAAACATATTATAATGTGTATCGACCAGTAGCGACACTTTTATTAGGAAACATAAAAGGGCCTACACCGAGGTGGCGACGGGCCATTACGTCCGTTCGCCCGACTGAGTGCTTAATGCAGGATAATGGACTCTCTCACTATTAATTTTGGCCGTTTTTGTTTGGTAAAAACCATAAACAAGTGTCCGTTCAGCATTATGTCGCATAGAATATAATTTGCTTGGACATAATGCTATGTATCCACCTAATTAATTGATTTATTAATTATTATTTTTGGTTTGAAGACTTCTGTGGCGTAGCGGGCGAGTGCCCTTCTGAGACGCAAGGGCAGCGGGTTCGACTCCCATCATGGTCACTCCCTTAATAGAGGGGTTGATTTTGGAAATTCATTTTTTCACTCTTTCATTACAAAACGCCTACCTAATCTACCCTTCCATATTCCTAGTTTAGGCTATGAGTTGATTGTCTGTCAGTCAATAATCTAGGTACTTTTAGAAAGCTCTATCTAGTATAAAAGACTTTTCAGTACATTTCACAAACAACAGCTTATTTTTATTATTGCGTTTGGTCATAGCATTAGTCGTAAACTAAATTGCTTTAAGAACACGAGCGCACTCAAATATTGGTAGAACGTGGTCTCGTGGATACCACACGAGATTTACTCCGTTGCATTAGAAATATGGATTATTAATGGCCTATAAACTGAATTCAATGCTTTGAAATATTTTCAATATACGAGTCTCTTCAAAATAATAACGAGTCAATATTCAAAAGTTATTGATCTGAAACAACTTCAACAGGTCTCAAGGAAGGGACAGCAATAATGATTTCCTTAAGCGTTTCCAGCACGCTTCCGATGGTGGGAGCGAGTCCATTAATTCATCGGAAACATTGACGATGATCGTTCGTTTCGAGTGCGATTAGAGTTTACGGTTGAAGGAGATAAATCGTCCGCTATACACGGAGCGTGGCGCGACGGACCAACAAATTATTGTCGTCGTGGGAGCACGAAATATCGGCCGGCACGTCGGCAGCCGCGACCTACCAGAAATATATATCCGCCTGGACGGCAGAGCGAGCGTGCCCATGCCAAACGAATATCTGCGCCACTCGCCCTGAAAACGGGAACATGCTTCATGACTATGATATGTCTCGAAGCTTATCTAGTATATGGTTGGCCGTCTAGATATAAATACAATAATGCTCGTATTGTGTGAAAAGTTGCTGATATTATTCTCTGCGAATCGTTCACAGTTTTGTTCCTTCCTTTCCTTACAATTCGAGGGTGGTGATATTCATATCTGAAGGAGGTTCTGTCACAAAAAAAACCATTGAGCCACCTTCATTGATATTCTCATTTCTCAGTTGGTGACATCTGTCAAATTCACGCATAATATTGTTGAGCCCTTGACCGTCGTTAACTTCCTCAGTCAGCGAACATTATTCAAAGCGGGTCGTGCTTTAATGGTTCCTTGCGTTTATTGATTCCGACAACATTTATGTAAAATTTGAGAAATTGATAAATGAAAAATGCGACAAGTTTACCGAAAGCTGAGCGTGGGTACTAATAAAAGCTGTACGATGCCAAATGTCACAGTACGGAAAGAAAATACCGTAAAAAGGTAAGTCTATTTGAACGCGCTAATGTCACGGACTGGTACTGCGAATGGAGGGTATTGTTTTATTTCGATTCTTTCCAGGTATAAAAGTTAATGAGTTCCAGGTAGCTGGAATTCGTTAACGTTTATAAAATACAAAACGAAAATTTCGCGTAAAACCTGTTCAATCGAAATCTGATTTGCTCTATTACGAATATAGGTACACACCGTATTTTCTGTTACACCTGTTAGGTGTATTATCTCCGTGGGTATGATTCTTCAAACCTGTACTTACATAATCCATTAATTCTTAGTTGATCTAATATTTTGCTTGTCGGAATTCACTAGTGCATTTCAATTAGCGTCGTTCTCTGTCAGAAGGAATATTGGTGTATAAATGGCGAAGGCTGGCATTGTCACCGCCGCGGTATATCATCGGTGTGCGGAAATTCAAAGGGCGCTCGGAAGTACTTGATTTATGAGAGCGACCGCATGTATGGCCGAGTATTAAAAATTTCATAAAAATATTCTTTATGAATTACGTGCATTGTGGCGGATGCTAAATTACGAATTCATTTCTCAAACAACGCTCGTCCCGCTCGTCTATGTACAAACACGCGGCGTACCCACGTTTAATTTTCTGAGAAACCGAATCCAATTATCCGCGCATCGTTTAGGCAGCGATAAATTACTATATTAAATTGTGTAGGCTACTTAAACTACTTAGTGGAGTATCCTTCGAGATAAGATTCATTATAAAAAAAGTTAATTTGTGGAGGGGGCTGCTCAAACTGAAGCACACTTCATTCGTTAAACATTTTGTTGATATAGTACCCTCCTTTGGTCAGTTCAGCGTGCGCCGCACTCACGAAAGTACTTTGTGAATAATTTGCAGGAGGTGCAGGGGGCGGGCAGGGGGATCGCGGGATTTAGGTACACTCGCGAGCAATTCAATAGATCGCGTCACTATCGCTTATCAGCATGTCCCGTGCATCGCCGCCGCCGCCGACGACCCGCTTTGGGGGCGGTCCGTTTGTAGTACGGGTAAATTATTTTCATGAATAATCGACCTGGCCCTGATATCAGTGATATTCTATTATCTCAGCACTTTGTATCAAAAATAGGAAAACTTCCAAAATTACTCATCCAGTTCTCAATGCGGGTCATTATCCCACACCCAGTTAAGAAGGTTTCATTTAAACCAGTCAGGGGGGGGGATATACAGTCAAGACCATATCGTGATAGAGACATGATAGAGGCGCGAATCAGTGACGCGCCCTATCGATGCTCGGAAGTGTACCTTAAGGCGGATAGGGGCGCTCCCAGGATTTAATGGTGAGCATGTCTGCTCGATAGAGATATTCACATTCCGTGCATAACTACTGCTGATTAGCTTTTGAATAACGATTAGGGCACTTACAGATTCAGATTTGACCATTTCGTTATAATATATACCTAACATTGGCATGTCAGGTTTACAGTAACATTCGCATAATTGTCCGATATTGATTTAATTCCATCATTAAGAAATGGTTAGGCATATAAATAAGGATATTTTATCTAAATTTAGAGCAAAATGTTTTGAACAAAATTTGGTTATTTTAGTTTATCAGTAACTTGTTTTGAAGTCATAGCGGAAACGAAGAAAGATTCTCAGTTGAATAAGATTGCGGGATATGCTAAGATCGGTTGGCCGGAACGATAAGAATTGAGAAAGATAATTTATTTATCGAACACAGTTGTTTGGTTTGGGGTTACCGTGTAGTTATTCCTGGTAGCTAACGGGAAACATTTTTATGGGGTATTTTAGAATGAAACAAGCGGCTTGCAGTTATCTTCGGTGGGAGGGCTTATACGTACACATTAAACGAATATGTCGTCAAATTGTGCGTAAGATGTTTGCAAGATTCAGAAAACGAAAATCTATCGTTATAATATATATAAAGGACCGCCTTTGTAGATGTCTATTCACGAACACAGAACATTGAAAGATGTAAAAAGAGCCCGCAGTTGCCATGCTAGGGCGACGTTTGAGTCTGGCCTGCTGCGACCCAGCACGGCGGACGGGTTGCATACGGCGCGCCGGCGCCTGGCAACGCTGTTTTCGTAAGGGACTATGTCAACAACGATGTTAAGTGGAAAGAGGGAGGTATTATTGACAAAACGAGGCCTGTGTCGTATCATCTCGTATCGCCACTAACTCGTTAAAGCAAGAGTTAATAGAGTAAACGTCACGTAAGACAAAGAAGCTCGGAAATCCCATTTTTCAGCAGCTTGAGCTGAATCATCTCACGACACTGTCGAAGCCAGCCGAAAGGCTACGGATACGGATCCGGAAGGAAATGAAGGTTGGTCCCCGCATTTGATTCTATCTCCTTGTTCGGGTCAGCACATCGGTGCCGGTTGTGAGGATGCTGAGGGCGGGGGTCCCTGCGCCCGTTCTGACGCGCTGGGACAAAAACAAAAACAAGCTAATAAGTACCAGACTTAGTCACCTCACGCTATGACCAAGTTGAGATCTCGTGTAGGATGTTGGTATTAGAAATACTTAGTTTTGTTATATTTTTAGGTATTTCTATAACCACCTACCTGTACCATAGTTATATGAAAAGACATAAGTATAAGTTCCTTATTTTTTTATTTTGGTATGATCTAACTACCTTAGTTGAATACCAAACTAAAAGATAAAAATATTTGATTAAGGATTTATACAACTCTCAGTATGCAAATTAGCACCGTTTGATACACCCACAACTAGGGTTGTTGGTACCTACAATAAACCAGTCTATGATAGTACTTCTTTCGATAAACACCAAAACATTTTTTTAGCCTTGGTCCGTCTATTTCGGTCTAATCGGCACTGGGGCTGTACAAATCATTTTGGAAAAAAGTCTCGTTGAAAAAAATGAGAAGCACCAAGCCGCGTTTGTTGCTTCATTCCTTGGTTGCGAGGAACAAGCGTAGCTGCACTTACTTCCTTAGACATTTCAAAGTGATCCTAATGATTTTATTGAAATAAACACCTTTTGACTTTGACTTTGTTTGTTTCTTCGGACTAACCTCAGAATCTACATTACAGATCTTTATAAAAATGTAAAAACTATTGATTATATCCTAAAGTGCTACATAAGCTATATAACATCACGCTACACCCACCCAGGGGTGGGAATAGAGGATTTCGAAGATTATATGAAACTAATATTTTGAATGCAAATATGTTTAGTTTTAGTTTCTGTTTTATTTTGTTTTTTTTTTTTTGGTATTTTCATTGGTGTACAATAAAGTATTTTCATTAATTCATTTTCATTCGCTTTAATCTCCTGTCCCCTACAAGATTTCTTTGAATTTTTTAGAAATAAGTTCCAACATAAATGATTCGACACAATATGTTTCAGTGATTTCTTACATTGGTTAAAAAGGGTTAAAAGGTGAGGCTTGATGTTTGAACGAGAGATAATATGAAATGTAGGTATTAGTAATTTTATATAAAACTAGATAAATAAAAATGAAACAGGTACAGCTTAAGTTAAAAATAAATAAACTCTCGTCAACCAGACGCTAATATAATGATGTCTCTGCTTTGTAATTACTCTGTGACTATAGCATATTTTAGTATTATAAAATATGTAAAATCGTTTTGACGCTAGCCTCGGAAGGTGGGTAGCTTAAATCTCTACCCTATAAATATTCAGTTTATAGACACTCAACCTTGAGGAGGCACTGATTTATACTAAACGAGAACAGCTCAGACGTTCTTTAATGAGGACGCAGATCTATCTAGACTAGATTTTGTTAAAGTGAAATATTCACAAAGTTATTGAACATAATCAACATGTATTATAAAATAATTGCTTTTGAATATGCGTTATGTCTGTGCCTACGCTCATCACTATCATTCCTTATTTAATGGCTCATACGTAGCATACTATAGCAGGTTCATATAGTTGGGGTTTTACGCTGGAAGCATGCTTCGTTACGTCCATAATGTACGCGACAAACTCGTAACTCCCACTCTCCAGCATACATATTTATGACCTGCGCATGTGAAAATATTCATCTTACATGTTTCCTTGCTGATTGTTTTCTTTTCTTGTTGACGGGTCCCTAATTCAGAAAAAGACCTCGGATAAAGTATGAAAAATATTAACCTATATAGTTCTATAGTATATTTCGAGCAGCGCCGCTCGGCAGCCACGTGATCGCCGCTCTTTCATTTTCGTCAAAGTCAAAGTCAAAGTCAAAGTCAAAAGGCATTTATTTCAATAAAATCACTAGGATCACTTTGAAACGTCGGTAAAAGGAACTCTGCTCTGCAACGAAGACCTCCGCTTACAGCCCGCCTGGGGAGGCACCTCTGCCTTACAGATGATCGCAGCTAAATAATATTATTTGTTTCAAATAGTGTTGTGTTCCTATGGTGAGTAAGGTTGCCAGAGCTCTTTAAGGGGTGGGGAGCTTCGAGGACGGCACGCTTGCGCTTGCGTGATGCTTATTGCAAGCGTTTATAGGCTATGGTAACCAATAAATAAAAGATGAGCCGTATGCTTTTTTGCCACGTTAGTTGTACAAAAAAACTCTGATCTCACTATTGTTTTTGTTGATATTATTGTTATTGCCAATAAATAGAGCTCATATTTCTATAACAGTACGCAGCCGCGTTGTGTATAAATGCACCTAGAGAATATTTAATTGAAGTAGGTATTTAAAAATAGACCATTTCATAACAAAATTTGTTCTTAAAGCTAGACTTTGTTATTTTAATATTTAGCTATTCCTGATTTAATATAAGATAAACTTAAAAATTAATGATATAATTTAATCTAAACGTACCTACCTACTCGTAAATGGTATATTACCTCATGTTACGCTCCTTCGTATAATGAGATCCGTACACAGGTAAATAGGACACAGATTTGTATCTGGTTTTGCATAGTTTAAGGGTAAAGTATACAGCGACTACATAGTTACATAACAGCTCCTAACTGAAGTTTGTCCTATAACTCTCATGTCCCTATAGCCGATGTCGACGAGCAAATAAGTAACTTCCAAGTTTGAGGCAAACACTATTAACTGTTTAGTAGTTTAAGAAACGGTCTCAATTTACCCTTAGCATAATCTAGTTTACGCTTAATCAAAATTCCGGGTCGAGCTCAATATGGATAAGAGGTAGAGACTATGTAGTATAATGGGCTTGTACCTTAGTAGGTTCACACCTACGTATAAATTATTAAGTACCTACCAACCATATTCATATGTCTACCTACACAAATTATACTCACACAGGTATGGAATATTTAATATTATACGACTTCTCCGTGAGCATACGCGCAAGGGATGTCTAAAGTTGGCTTGTCTTTACACCGCTTATGTTGGTCGGTCAGGATTAAATAAATATTCAACACATTATAATATGGCGCAAAACGTGGTATGTCAGTGCATAGCCAGTTTGCGTTGAGTGAACCTAATTTCACCGCTGGAGAGTGGACAACAAGTTAATTCGTTTTAAATTAGTTGTGAACAGTAAATGCGCATGCCAGATAAATGCGAATAGCTTAATCTGGTTTTAATTATTCGATTCAACAGATTTATACATTAATTTTGCGGAGCAATGAGTTAATGTCCAACGTACGAGCTGTGAGTCAATATAAATAGACGGATTTATAAAAGCAGTTAAATGGATCGATCCTCAAAATGGCAAGATGCGTGAGCTTGGTGTCAAACATTCAGCAGATGCAGGGAGACGAGCGCGGGGCGGTGCTTAAAATTTCAAGAGCAGGGCGCGGGCACCTCCACTGAAGTATCACGAGTTCATAAATTAGTTACTTTACGAGGGAAAGGTCGCGCCCCAAAGCGTTGGTCCCGTGTATAATTTTCATTTAAACACGCGCAGCCACAGGTCCTCGCAGTAAATCAGGTCCTCTGTCCACCGCCGCCCTTCATGGCAGCGGTGACGCGCGCGTCGCCGCGCCGGCGCCGCTGCCGTTCTCCACCATGCCAACCAGCTCGCAACAATGTAAAGACATTTCCATTGTACCGTAATAGGGCATTGTTTGTGACGTAAATTTTACTGCTGAATATGCAAATTTCGTTTTGCGTCGACCTCCAGGAAGAAATATTGCAAAAGTTTTGCGAAAAATTAAAATCACGAATCGTGGACAACTTTTAATAGCGATCGTTACAGCTTTGGTATATTTTTATTGCTCGGTCTCGATTTCAAACGTGGTGTAGTTTTCACATAATTATTTAAAAGGCCGCCTGTGTTTATGCAAACGCTTTTTCGTTTAAGAATTAGATTTAGGTATGTCTTGACTTGATGTTGGTAACACCGACATTTGAATATTTACTTTGTCATAAATATTCATAGAAAGGAATGTCAGCACACATCTGTTTTGCGAAGGGTGACATCGTGAGATTCAAACAAGGGCATTAACATTTAAATGCTCACACATTCTCATATTAAGATCAAGGGTCGGAAGCGTAGGCATTTTCTTTATAAACATCTCGGAAGGTAACTTACAAATATGGTGGACGTCCATGGTTATCTAATGAATTAAAAATAAAAATTGTTATATTTTTGTCCCAATAGTGAACATACATTTTACGTAGATATTTTATTTTCTAAATTCCGAATAATGCATTATCTTCCGAGGCTTACTTTAGTCGCATTTTTCATAAAATTGTAGGTTGTTCATTACAAAACGTTATACAAGTGCTTCATCATCATCCCCCAAAGAGTTCCATGACAAACAGTCTTGAGCCTTTTACATCCACCAAATTCCCGCAACTTTAATAATGTCGTCGGTCCATCGGGGCTGTGTCACTGCGTCGTCCGGTTTGAAGTCACCATTCGAGAACATTTTCCCCAACGGTTCTCGGCTCTTACAAGTACTTGCAGATACATTATTAATCAGGATCCAACAAAGATGACGATGGTTAAATCAACCGAACTGAATCATGAAACGGTTAAATAAAATTAAGACAGCGATTTTGCTATAACATTTATGAATTTAGCCTTACACACAGAGACAGTGGCCACAAAAATAGTTTATGCGACAAAAACAAAGAAAAAAGGCGTTTATATCGATAAAATCACTAGGATCACTTTGAAACGTCTTAGAAACTAGGTGCAGCTACGCCTGCTCCTCACGACCAAGTCTAGGCACGAGGCACAACTCATTTACCATCTAATAAACCTATGCGAAACTCATTAACGTAGAATAAGAAATCTCATTATACAGAAGCAGTGCCCGATCTCGTTACACACAAATAAAAAGCTTTTTCAGGAGCCGGCCTCGGGCGTTAATATTTAAAGCATGCCGGGATGCCTCTAATGTGCTATTAGCTCCGGAACCGCGAGACTTCTCACCGGAGGATCGTTTGGTTATAGGAACACCGATCGCAAATTTAGGTAAGTACCTAAGGTAATGGTGTGCAGGGTTCTGGAATTGGTTATTGATGCATCGTTTGTTCTCAGCTAAATAAAGATGGACAAGCCTTAGTAGAACCGCATACAAACGGAAGAATATAAGAACTTTATTTCATATCCCCCTATCATTCCTACTAATAATATAAAGCGAAAGTTTTTACTAATTTTACTGCATACGTCACACATAATAATGCAATAATAGCTAAAATAAACCGTTATATCAATTATTTACAGAAGGTAACTTAAATCTAATACAAGTTAAAAAGTATAAAGTTTTTGTTTCACACCAAAACGGCTCAACCAAATTGTATGCATCTTAGTATAGATAGGTTTTAACCTGAAATAGCATCATCATAATGCCTGAAGAAGTCCACAGCTAGACATAGGCCACTCCCAAAGAGTTCCGTGACGAACGGTCTTGAGCCTTTTCCATCTATCTACATATACGAATATTTTATATAGGTTACTTTTTATCCTGGTGGTACCTACAACGCGCGCGAAAGCTAAATTAAAGAAAACAATAGTTACAAAGGTCTGACCCCATACTAGAATCTCCAGTGTCGTGGTCACCGTTCAATCAGGGCTTTATACATTCAAAAATAACACAATTTTAAATAAATAAATAAATATTCCGTACATATTACACACGGTCAACTGATCCCAAACTAGGCATAGCATAGCTATGGGTACCAGAGACTGATATACATAATAGATATATATTTAACACCCAGACATAGAACAAACATCTGTGTTAGTCACAAATGTTTATCCAGTGCGGGGATCGAACCCGCGACCTCTAGCGCAGAAGGCAGAGTTACTACCAACTGAGCTATGAGGCCTGTTATTTAAAAACACATCGATCGGGTCGATCTAAGAACCTTGTTTTTTGTATAACATGTCGCCACAGATTATGTGTTAGGTTCATACCTTTCTAAGAAAAGGGATCTTTTGATAAAGTTTCTACTTTGAAGTACGCAACCGTAAAAATACCATTCACTGTTGTGGACTGACGTTGACTTTGTAGCAAAGGTAAGTTAGCAGTGCAGTTTCATTTCATATAAGCTGGACGTAAATCAAATGGAATTCAGACGTCTCTATGTGCCCTTTGTGCAGATGGCCGGTAGTCTACTTATACTACTCGTAATACCGTTTTTAGTTTATTCTGGATTCCATTAAATGACTAACTCTCGTATCTTCAGACAATAATCATGATAATCATCTCAGTCTGTTATCACCCACTGCTAGGCATAGGCCTTTTTTCTCTTCTGCTACCCTCATCAGTCATTACTCGAGTGAAACCGAGATTCAACTAATCAATAGAGCTTTTAATCACTAAGAATAACCACAGAAGGAACCACTTACCTAATGTTATCCATCACTGCAAAAGCTGCTTCAATTGATCATACATTGATACCATTGAGTTGAGAATGATTTCAATCTCAATTCATAATCTACCCTTTGCTTTGCTGTCGGTTAACTAATTGTGCCATTTACCAGTTCGTTATTGAGTTCAATCAAGAAATAAGCGAACATCGCAAACAAAAATATATTCCTGATCGGTAAAAAATGGCATCGCTGCTCTCAGCCTTTGAACTAATCGTTCAGGTGCGGTACATTGAAACTGGCGGCAGCGCCTCGAATGCGAGCACAAAAATAAACCTATTTCCCAAGGCATGCGGGTCTAACACAGTCCATTTTAAAATACAGCTTGATTACTCCGTAAACAATAAAGAAGCCTAGAAACAGGAAGAGAACTTACTTGCCTTCTCCTTTTTGCAACTCCCAGCAATATTATACAAAGAAAATATCTTCGAACGTAGCAGCGGCCTACGGCGTAGACCCAGCGTAGCCAATAAACCAGTTATTCTAGTTTAGGTAAGCTTGAGGTCCTCAAAATAAGCCAAATGATAATGATCTAGTAACTTGTTTATTTTTATATAGGTATAATATTACGCCACGAAGCGTATGTCGTGCCCAATCGTGCACTTCCGTCGTAGCTCATAAGCTAGTTGTTCTAGATTCACGTGCATATTCGTTGCAGCCTCAGTATAGTACTTACATATACTTCTTCTCGCAAAATATTGCGTGTGCACAAAGTTAAAATCCACGCAGGTACCTACGAGCCTTACAATGGTCTACTGCCGGCCTGGACTTGAGCCAGTTATTCTACTTTTGCGTGGTGACGTCTTTAAGTGAGCCAGATGCTAGTTTTTCGTACCGGCGGCTGCAGCGGATATGCACGTGACATTTATTACTTCCCAGCAAATGTTGCGGCCGCATTAAGTTTTCGCAGTGTACTTAGTTTTTATGCGGCAAGTACTTAGTTTCATATACAAATACGCGGTGTGCGGTAATCCACAAAGAAACTCAGAGTTTATCTTTTATCTGTACTGTCACGACTGCTGTGAAACTTTGTTTAAGAATTTCTGGCAGTTTATAAAATAGCTAGTTCTTTGTATGACTGTAGCTTTCTGGGTCATCCTGCATTATTAGGTCAATGGTAGGTATAGTGAATAGCCAGGTATAGAGATCACTGTTGAGTAAATATGTGTTATTTATTTAAAATTATTTTAGTATGAAAAATGTTATCTGGTAAAATGTCTATACTATGTTTTAAAATGCTAGTAGAGATAGTCAAGTACCCACTATTTTACGTACATTATTTGAATAATACTCTACCAAGCTTTCTTTTTCTATTATTATTTTAGAATTTGATATCATATAACCATCCAGCGTGGCAATGCGGTCAGTCTTGAGGACATTTTCAACTGGTAGTGATCTGGATCGGTAGAAAAAAGATCGTTCGCAACGGTCTTTAGTTAGCTTCGTATTTGTTGTAATTATCTTTTCGGCGGTACCTTATACAAATATTTACAAAGTACACAAGAATTTAAGCTATTGGATGCTTAAGACCATTACGATCTATAGATAGCTCAACTGATCCACATCGCTACCGCAATGCCGCTTCCGAGGGGCGTCGCAGTCATTTGGTTCAGTTGAGGTTCCCTCATCATTATTTATTCACGCGACCAATATTTACCTAAAAGCACTTATTACAAACGAGCTGTTACCCGCGACATCGTTCATATTTATGTGAAAGCTAGTACCTCATAATTTTAACCCCATACTTTGCCCCCTTTAGAGATGATTTTGCAAAAATGTTGAAACTCGTATTTATTTATTTCTTACCAAAAGCCTAAAATATATGAATTTTCAGATTCCTGACTTGAGGAATTATGGATTGCCCATACAAACTTAAGCCCGTATTTCACCCCCTTCTAGATAATTTTTTGAGACAAAAGAATCTTTTGTAGGCTATCTTTTCAAAAGATATATCCTTCCCCAGAATAAAATCTATCTCCTTGCTAAATTTCATAACGATAAGTTGAGCCGTTTAGTCGTGATAAGGTAACAAACAAACTTTCGCATTTATAATATTAGTATGGATTCATGTCAACCGAAGAATAAAGGCAATAATGTATCACAGTGTCCCGCTGAATAAACACACCAAGTATTTACATTACAGACACAAAGCTATTATCATAGGTAGGCAGCCGTTTTGAATAGATATTATTGCGGTCACGTTTCACTAATATTTGACTGTCCCTAAATCGCATCGACGCTTATAATCGTATTTGTCGTTTTAGGTCTCTGAACTATTTCAGTTTCAATTTTTGTTTACCGTTCATGGTCATGTTGGAGTAGTGAGGGGAAAGTTTCGATCTGAAGGTCGTGAGTTTGAACCCGGTCGGGAACCAAAGAGTTTTTCTATTCAAAAATGTAAATGCGCGTTAGCACGCGGCGATGTCTTGCAACCTGCCACGAATAGAAAACTCAATCCTGCAAAGTATAACACCTCGCATACTGATCTACATAACCGTAGACAATGATTAGGTAATGCCTGACCTAGTCCTAGTAATAATTTAAATGCGATAGTTTCATAGAATGTTTGGATGTTTGTGGTTCAAGCACTCTGTAACGGCTTAACCTATTTCGGTTAAACTTGGATTAGTAGAGTTCTTTACCTAGAATATAGGCTACTGTTTATCTAGGTACCTAGATAAACAGCGCGTGGTTGAACCACCAACATCCTCACAAACTTTCGCATACATTATAATAGTAGGATAAAACGATAAACTGTCATCAGTATTCACGTGACAGATTCACGTGACGGGGTGATTACACTAGATTATTATTTAGCAAACATGTTTTAGAGTAAATATGCTAAACTAGTTTATTTAATCAATACAATACGTGCTGTTTGGAAATACTATGTCTAAAAAAGTTATTCTCTCTTTTTAACAATAATATTTTTCACAGATTGTTTATTATTAATTAATTTAGATAAGAAACTATTGTTGTATAAACATCTTTTCTACTTAACTCTCATATTCCCAGTATACTGTTAACTATATCTACCTGTATTCATATAAATCTGAATAAGCGCTCCTATCAAAAGTTTTCCAAAGTCATAAAACAAAATTAATTTAAGTTTTGATCGTTAAGTTTCGTGAGGCATAGAACTATGTAACTGCTTAAGTGAGGTCGACAAACAGGAGTTAGTAAAGCCTTTACTTAATTGTGAGATTATTTGGCTCACGCGGGTTGCTTATCGTATTTACCGTGGCCTAGCCCTACTACCTACTAGAACACAATCAAAACAAGAACATATAAAAGAGAAGTTATGATTTATTTACGTTCTCTGTGGGTTTTCATGTATTAACAGATTGGCAAATCGCCTAACTAAGGGTAAGCGTTAACCATTGCACCCACAAAACAGCTGTAATATCACCGATAAATAAAATAAATAACTGCAGCCCAGCAGTCACATGCATAGTCTCACATTAGGATTCCCTGTGTCGTGGGTAGGTACTTACCATGTAAGTACCATGGTACAGTGTAAGTACCCACAGTTTAAAAAATTTGATTGACTCTTTCTAGTATTCTCGTTCGTTATTATGCATTCCACAGGTACTAAGGATACAAAGCTGTGTCACTTTTACCATCAATGGTACAAATCAATGGTACTACTGACACACAGTGACAGACACACTGACAGCAATTTACTGAATAAACTGTCAAATCTGACATTTTTTTTAATTTCCCCTCATAATTACACTGACGACGATAAAAGATACGAGCTCAAGACCAGATTATTTAAAGATTAACATAAATTAGAGAGTCTACTCGGGATAGATATTTTCGTTGCAAAATCCAGCCTAAATTAGCATTCATGACCTTCAACAAAATAAATATAAATAATTAGATGACCCGCCCGCAACTTCGACCACTTGTTCAAGAATATTTCTACCTTGACTTTTGTCACTTTATACACTTGAGATCTTGATTTTCTGACTGCGTTTTACCTGTGTACGGAAGCTTCAGGGCGCGAGCCCTACTCGCACTTGAACTTCTTTATTTCAAAAAAAGGCTTATCTCCTAAAAACCATAAACCTCAGTAACTACTATCAATTATAGCGTGGTAAAGCTACTGACCAAATTAGCGCGCAGTTGTCACAGATTAGACAAAAGCTACTTTGGACCAAAGCTAAGCGGCAATTTTTCATACGACTTGATATACAAATATTGAGTGATTGGAAAAATTATTTTTATCAAATTAAATATAGCTTATGATACACAAAGATACTCGTAGTTTAGCTTTCTATTAGTGATTTTTTTTTTTAGAAGCGGTTCAGTAGTTCCAGAGATTACCTTCACAATCAGAGATGGTGAAATAGGCACTAGATGTGACTTGCAAATAGCTTTCAATTGTAAAAACTGCTATCATGAAATTGAAAAGATAATACTCCTTCAAATTGAAGATTCCCCAAAATACCACAAACATTTTTCGTATCTACTTTACAATACATGGTTCGAAAAGTGTAGTAATGCTGTAGTTGTATAGTATCAAACAAAACTAACAAGTTATTGTGAATTTACATAAATTTTATAAATATATATTTTGTTGTAGTAGATTGACTGATAAAGTATGTTATCTTAAATTCGTCACTATACTCATCACAAAAGGTCATTATATATTTTCTAAGGTACTATCACCCGAACTACCACCTTAGGTTGGTACCTTCTAATTATGTAATTTGCCTGAAGTGTTCTGTTGCTACATCTCGCCTAGCTTGTGTAGATGCGTCATCATAAAAAATATATTTTTAGTGTTGTTATTAATATATATATTTTTTGGTTGTGACTGACCAGCAGTCTGGGTAATCAAAGTCATAAAATGAATGGTTCACCCTTAAAGGATCACAGTGAATAAAGATATGTGCCGTTACTTAGCCGTGTGCCAGCAAAACAGTTTCAAAAGCGGTTAGGCTGATTTTTTGGAAATTAAACTAGAAATTCTGATTTAAAATGCAATTATTATAACGTGTGACAATGTTAGACATTCGTTTCACTTAAACAGCTATTTGGTATTACTACGCCTTTTTGAGTCGCTTTGTATTTATACTCTAATTTCGGCTTTTACATTTTTATTGCGAGCACAAAGCTCATTTCGCATATTTGACTTAAGTTATTTCATGAATAATTTGGGGAATTTTAAATGTTGCAAATACGTAATTAGAATTTTGATTGTCGACCAATATTCATTAAATAACATAAAACAAGGAAATGTTGGGATAAATAAGTCTAAACTTATCCATCAAGGAGCTTCTTTCTCAACCACTTGTAACTTGTTGGGGATTTGGTCAACACTTTTAAATTTTGTGAATGCTGCACAAGCAGTTTACGTAAGTCATGTATTTCTTTATTTGCGTAGTAGAAATCTATGTTACCGTGTTCAAAGATGTTTTTTTTTTCAAAAAATGAATGAGGTTTTTGGTAAATAGTTTTTTCACTATGTATACCTAGGGACCGTGGCTAGTGGCCGTGGTGGCCCCGGCTGAAGAATAGGCCCCTCCATATCTACCTATCCGCGGATGTCGTAAGAGGCGACTAAGGGAAAAAAGCTAGGGGATGGGCAGCAGCGTCCCTCATTTTAACAACGATAGCTCTAACTGCGCTCGCCAACCCGCATGCCCAGCGTGGTGAGTATGGGCAAATCCCCCCACATGATAAGGAATTCGCTCTGTCTCTGGGGGAGGCCAAGTTCAGCAGTGGACGTCTAACGGCTGGAATGATGATGATGATGATGATGACCTAGGGACTAGCGACGGCATTGTGTTTTAATCTAATTTATAAGGAGAGGATTTATGAGGCCGTAGAGAAGGGAAAATAGCCTCACGCAACACGTCTGTGCCGGCTCTATTGGATACGTGCTCCTGATACATCGAACGGCGATCCGCAACACGTACCTCGCCGATTTATCCTGGGACGACTCTGACAAAACCTGTCTCCTTTCTGTACGCGCCACTTGTTTACATCTAATAAAATAAATAAAACATTCACAGCAGCTCTTGTCTCCACTTCGGTGATCGAACCACTCTGTCGTATCACACGCCTCCGCGACTTCAAACAAAATATTCGCGCCGGTATTTTCCTATCCACTTGCATTACATTTTGCTTAATTTCCGCGGGAAACCTTATAATTACACCATTCATTAAGGTACGCGTTCCTTGCTGCGTATGAGCGTAGCGCATATAATAACAAATTATGTAATGCTTTAGCGAGCCCGACATTTCATTTGACCTGAGTACACTGTGGTTGAGCCCCAAGCATCGACTTAAAATTTATGTAATTTTTTTGTTTCTATGCTCGTGCCTAAAGTACGTTTTCCTTGCTATGTATGAACGCTCGTATACACTAATTGCAGACGTCGAATACCTACATTGAAACCTAGGGTGCCGTGTGTTTCTTAATTCGCACAAACACACTGGATAATTTCAGAAGCAAGAAACGCCTACATTTAGGACGAGATAAGAGGAAAAATATTATTTGACATAAATGTGCTGATTCTTGGGGCTCTACCACAGTGTACTCAGTCCAAATGAAAAGTTGGGCTCGCTAAAGCATTCCATAATTTTATTTTTAATCTTTGCTATTTTTGATACTTTAATTATGATATAATAACGGTTAATACAGCAAACAATTATTAATAGATACATACTAAAACGTATTAACACACACTCCGCAATCTGGGAAATGGGATGAAAACAGTAGGTATACCTACTGTTTTCCTATGATGAAAGTACCTTCTCTTACCTAAGAGAAAGTACTTTCATCAAACTACATAATAATATCATTCATCTTAGGGTACAACATAATGTAACATTGATAGTTTATGTTTTTATTATTTATTTAGCTGGCCTCATAGCTCAGTTGGTAGTAACTCTGCCTTCTGCGCTAGAGGTCGCGGATTCGATTCCCGCACTGGACAAACATTTGTGACTAACACAGATGTTTGTTCTGTGTCTGGGTGTTAAATATATATCTATTATGTATATCAGTCTCTGGTACCCATAGTTCAGGCTATGCCTAGTTAGGGATCAGTTGACAATGTGTGTTATGTCCGGAATATTTATTTATTTATTTATTTATATCAAACAAAAACATTAATAACATTTATGTCATTATTGAATTTGATAATCAAAGTTTTCAAAAACATAAAATATATATGGTTTGTGAAGCACGACTGCCGAAACGTTGATTACACGATGCGCGTTCTACGTTCTGACGGCAGATGAAATAAAATACACGTTCATTAGCGCAGACTGGGAAAATATATTACAGTCGGTACTTGATTATTAAATCGCTAAGCCCAGTCCGAGTTTTAGTAATTTGTATCTACAAGGTATCTATTTACTTATATCTTTACTCAGTCGTAGCTGTGTACATACACGTCTTGTCTGCATTGCAATTAGTGAATATCAGCAGTAAGTAAAGGTGAAAGCGGCTTTGTGGTGCAAGCGCGAATGCTTTGAAAAACTCCCGCTATTATAACTTCGCTTTGAATAAGCCTATCTCTACTCCAACTTAATAATTCAATGCTAAGCTCCATGATTTTCCAAGGCACCGTGCGTGCGAAGGATCATTATTATAAAATTGCCTCGTTCACCCGGTTACAAGTGGCGGCCAACATTAGTGTCGGAGTTGGTGACATGAAACAGAATCTGTGCGATGCATGCCGGCTTAATCCCAGGTAATGGGACGTAATAAAATGTAAGAGGCTAGAGGTTACGACAGACGTGCGCGCGTGACCCGTTATCTTTAGCTTTTAGTCTGCACAAATTCTTGTTTGGTCACGAACGCTTATGTTATCGAACCAGCGTATTTTTATCGAGCGGCCATTGGTGGGATTAAATTAGTGTCTGTATTCAATCGATTGATTGCTCCGTGAGTAGAGTAGCACCAACGGACATGTGAGTTTTCTAACTTTTTCTTTATGACGTCAGGTTTTGACAAATTAACACGTCAGCGCGAGATACGGCGCGCGCTCCCGGCCGGGCCATCAATATCGACGCGACCACCATTACTCAATATCACTCAAGTGGAACTGCCCAATTTACAGCTACATTTAACTGATTTGATTGAATCCACTGAAAGTTATCACCCCCGGGATCTTTCCTCGTACGGTCATGCGTTTCATTTTAATACCTTTTGAGGTCGATCTTTTCTTTAAGCTCATAAATTTTGTTTATTTATGGTGCAGTATCACGTACTTACCTAAGTGATGTTGTTAGTTTTACGCGCTGCGTTATAATCACGTAAAGTAGTAAACACCCAATTTATATTTATTGTTATTAAAAACCAGTCGTTCCAAACAAAATATATAGTAACTGATGGGTAGGTACTCTTTAAGTTTTGTAAACCAAACTGCAAACATTTTACCTTATAGTTACTTCCAAGAGCAAAATAATTTATGCAAGCATTTGCATAACCATAGATTCACATTTAAAGTCAAAGATAATACCTTCGGACTCTGTGTAAATACCACTCAAAGGCCGCACTTCACAACTGGGCTTTATTAAATGCTACTCGGAAATTGTGGATTGTTTTTATTGTAAACCAAAACCATCCCTTGTGGTAAATATTCACTAAACTCAGTATGAGCTCATTTCATGTCCGCATCATATTTGTTCTATTTCCTATCATATCCATCTAATTATGTACCTTATTTGCTTATTGTAATGCTCAGTTTGTTTGGGAAGCGCCTCCGCCCAACATTTCCGGGCGAAGCTAGTATTTCCGCAAACTGTATGACATACAAGAAAGTATTTAGGTAGGTTGTGCATGAAAGTCGACACGACTTTGATGTATCGTGGAGCGTCGGTAGTTGGACCCTGAATATTTACGAGCTGGAAGTCGGGCTCGAGGTCGGGGTGCACCTCTTACCCGAGAACGGGTACACATTATTCATGAATGCCTATGTTTAATGTAATTTAACATACAACTGACATAACATACACTTAAAGGAATACTTAACATACCCTTGGCATTCAACCTTTTTGTTTACCTTGTTTGTTTATGATTTGAATTGGATGGAGTTTCGGGAATCAATTGAAAGTCATAAAATGGTGATAGAGGAATAAAATCTATCTTTTCCTATAGAATAACTCACACTCAACACTCTAGTGCTCAATTACTAGTAATTATTAGAATTTCTTTTTGATGAGTTTTGTATACTGTCTTTGATAATTCCAAACAAGGTGAAATTCATCACATATTTTTAGCAGCTTTCCTGTTTTTTGTTACTTAGGTATTCGATCTTGAGAGGTATTAGTGATGAATCGGATGAATTCATGAAATAAGCTTTTAAATAGCTGACTATTTCCCTTTATATTTTTTCTAGAACAAAAAAAATAAAGGGAAATAGTTATGTAAATATGATAATAACTAATAACTACAGAATCATACCTCATATTTTCTTAAGTCAGTTTACCAGTTGGTTAAAAATCTTGAGCGACATACAATAAGGAATTAAACATTCTTTGAAAGAAAATAAGATACAAACAAATAAAAGGAGGTAAATTAAAGCGACCACAATAATTTCTCTTGTGGACATTTTGTTTTCCTTTATTGGTCATATTTATCAGTACGAACGCCTGGAGCGGAAAATAAATCGCTCGCTTATTTCAAGTGATTCAGCTATTTCTCTGCAGACGCTACTTACTTTTAAATGATGTGAAAATTAAAGGCATTTGCGAGGCTTTAAAATAAATGCAGCGTGCAAATAGCGAAGCACGAATGTGAACTACTTAACGATACTCGTTCGAGCTCAGTCACATGAAAAATTAAATGATAAAAGCGTTAAATTAGATTTAGATATTTATAACCGACTTTAAAAAAGGAGGAGGTTATCAATTCGGCGACTAAGTATTTTTTTATATATTATGTATACGAATTACTCCGTAACTTCTGGTCCGATTTTGATGATTTTTTTTACTTTTGAGCAGTGCGTAACGTTGAGGTAGTCCCGTATAAATTTTTGTTGAATTGTCACTTTTCCCATAAAACTAAAAACTCTTGGAATCAAGAATTGCCGAAACATTTTTTCAGTGGAAAATTTCGTTTTTTACACGAATGTTTAGGACCTAAACTTTCGAGTAAAAACGAACTTTTGGGCGCTATCAGATTTGACACTGACCACCTAGACTTTAGGTGGTCAGTGTCAAAATATGATAACGCCAAGAAGTTTTATTATTGACTCATAATTGAAGTCGGTATTTGTAAGTTTTTAAAACGTTATTATTATTAACATCAAAGGATTACGGTCGTTGCTCGATATTAACAATTATTTAGTAGTTTTAAGTTTATTTTAAAACTATATATATATGTTCTATATTTTTAAAATATACACTTATACATACTTTATACATACTATAAAATATAAAATATAATTTAGTAGATTGGTTTCAAAATATCGATACAAAACACTTTTGTTTTGGAGCAGAACATGCCTATAGCAACGTGAAAGTTATTTTCCACACCTAGGTAATTTTCTTGACCTTCTATTCACGTACCTCATCGAGACATCCGCCGTATGGAAGGACGAAAGATGTGGCAGGTATAATAACCGGAACCGGTAGCATAACGGCATCACAGCTTGATTTACAAGCCTGCCTAAATAGATTGGACGTTATGAAAACCCTTTTCCCTATAACCTTGGCGTGTCAATAATTTTATCGAATAGAGGTAGGGGCTTCGCGAAGGTAACGTGAAGTTTTTCATCTGAAATTTGCCAGCTATTTTTATCGTCATCTTTTTATCGTAATATTATAGATATGTTGTAGGGTTTGACGCATATTTTTGTTAGTTTACCAACTTCCTAGAGAGTTAATGGAACATCGTTGACATCATCATCACGACGGGGCTTAAAAAAGTCGCTTTTGTGGATTCATTATACCATTTGTGTATAATTTCCAGAATTAAAACCATTTTCCTATTCATAGAGTATTTTTGATCGAGAGGGTGAAAAGAGCGATACTCTCGGAAACAACCTATACGAATCGGCGGCGAATCGTTGGCCAATCGCTTTTACAACCTCAATATAAGTCAGTAGTATAATTTATGTTCAGTGTTTGCAAACATGCTAAAGGGATTTATCATTTACCACATTTAACATCCAAACACCATAATCGAATCTATGGCGAGTCATCCCAAAGTATAAGTGAGTTTACAACTTTGATCGTTCAACCCGTGCTTAACGGGGTTGACGTTTGGTGTGTTGACAGCTGTCACCGTGTAAATGAGGCTTCGGAACAAGGTGCAAGTGTGGCAAATGGGAGACTCCCTCCCAGGGATCGAATTATGAGCCAAATCGCTCTCGGGAGCCCCCACGGTGAGCTGAGCCGGTAAATAGGGTATATAAATTTGTCTTAAACAAATTCTTCTCATATGATGGGAGCACATTCAAGAGGAAAATTACGTATCGCGGCGGCGTATCGCACGTCTTTATTTTAATAGAGAGTTAATGGAAAATGGATGTGTCAGCATATACCTAGGTACCAAGGGAAGAAAGCAATCATCCTCTACCATAGATATTTATAGAATGTTGCTTGAGAACGAAGCGCTCGTGGCATAGATTGCCTATCAGCCAATTAAGAAAACCTTCAATGCGTTCACCAAATGGATGGGTGTCCGCTAACGGCATTAATAGCTAAGCGATGTCGGTCCTAACTATAAAAGTCGTCAAGCCACGTTACACTATAAACACTCTCAGTATCCCAGAAATCGAGTTAATTTTTTTATGGTTCCGTACTCGAGAGGAAGATCGGAGCCCTTATAGGATTAATTTGCTGTCATCACTCCCCTCGATATATATCCCCTGCTATAATACGGACGCTACTTCACGGCTGTCACTTACGCAATGTATTAACGCTAATGGCCGATTAATACATGAATTAGTTCCTAGCAAGCAAGCGTAAGTGCAGGTATCAATGTTAAACGGACGCGTCAGGCTCGTATTTTTAATCGAAGAATGAGGAGTTTTGAGGGGATTTTTTTAAAAGTGTCAAAGACATCATATGCGATGGCAATAATGTCCCTGGTCCTTTCTTTGCCGTGTCACTGAAGCTTTCTTGTAATCCTGTATTAGGTATGTGACCAGGTTGAGGTACCTATGGTGGCCCTGAAAAGGGCCTATGACCGTCGGTGAAAGAATCAGATAGTGAAAGGATTAAAGTGCGCCTCTTAGAGGCTCCTTTCGTGCACAAACTATGGTATAACAATGCCAGGGCTAGCCCTGGCATTTAACCTAGGTTCATATCTTGTCATGAGGGAAGTTTTGAGGGGTTCTGTTTTTTTTAGGTAGGTATGTTTTTAAGCAATTGACCTGTTTATAGGATCTAATATGATCGTAAATAAGTTTTTTGAAATGGGTGCTCCTATTTATGGTAGGTCGAGAATTATATTTATCCACTTATTAAAAAAGTTACCTTGATATAAATCCCATTGACAATATTTCATAAAACGACAACCTTGCGACAGATAACATCCGAAGTAATACGAAAGATTGTACAGGTTTGCAAAAGAAGTTCGACAACAAATAAATTTCCAAGAAAGCGATAAGATTCGGTGGTAACTTGTTCTTTGCGAAGATAAGGATTTGCTTCGACAAACAAACTAACTTGTATGTTGAACGCGAGCGAGTTGTGTTTCGCGAGTGTGTTTCGAGTGTCCGTTGAGTTCTCCAAACACGGAAGGTGCTCACCAACATGTAGCCAAGTCAAATTTTAAAACACAAAAAAGTTTGTGTAACAACAGTGTGCACCGGCGGTCTTCCCCGAGGACTCGGCCACAACAAATTACTGGCAAACAACTTCGAAATAAATTAACTCTCAACTTTCAAGCGTTTTACTTTCTTTTGTAAGACGAAAACAATTTCCTTTGTGTTTTGTTTATGTACGGTACAGTCATGACTTGTTTTTCAGCTAATGACTATGCTTACTAACTTCGACAATAGGGGTCATTTCTAGGCATATCTTATTCAGGGTAGTACACAAAGTTCAAATATTAAAGCGAATGTATACGATAACCATACATTGTTGTTAGCCAATGTATGGCAAAATCTGTTAAAAAAGTATCGATTAGGAACAGCTGTTGAGTGCTCAATTATGTGGTGAACGAACTCTAGTCAAATGACTACGTAAACAAAAGCTTACCGATATAAAAAACCAAGGTTTAGCCTACTTTTATTCGGAATTCATATTTATTCCCGTATCTGTTCAGCGTTACATAAATAATTATCATATTTCAATCCTTCTTGAAATTAGACGCGTTTGAGCATTGTAAGTACCTAGCTGTACTTTGTTTTGAGGTGCTTGTTGTGTATGCAGAGCTTGGGGTAAATAGCTTTTAATTTCTCAACTTGTTCGCAAAACGTGATCAAATGCCTTAAGGAGTCCAAAACTACCTTAATATTCGAGGTCTAACCTTCGCGGCGTGATCGTTCCGCTTTCCATTCTCAGACCGACCGCAAAACTTATTTATTTTTGACATTGCTGTTCTCACAAGATATTCAAATTGTTGATTATTAAATTTTCGCTTATTATATAATTTTGTTGTGAAGTTATCGTACAGAGACGTTGTTTTTGATTACATTGAAGAGCTTAAATGCTTATTTGCCACGCTAAGATGTTTTATATGATTATTACATAAGATGCTGTTATTTTAAATACCTATATTATCTTATTCTGAAAATGAACAACAAAACTGTTAATTAGGGAGGGTGGAACATGGAAAATACCGAACTATTTGCAGTTTACAGTCTGTTAAAGGAATCGATAGCCACAACGGCGTCTAATATCTATTGCGGCGTTACAGATTGACACTAAACTGCGGTATAGTATCCCTTTATCTCGCGTAATTAGACATTCAAAACTCAATTCTCGGCCAAGAGCCCAATTTTGAGTGCAATTTACGGCTAATTAGACTCTTAAGTACAGAGGCGCTAGAGTCGCGAGGAGTCCCGGAGTAAGTTTGGAATGGCCGCGTTAATGCCTGGCAGCACGGGGTGCCAGGGTGTTGGGTGTCATGCCGGGGTGACATTTTGCTGGACGTGAGCCTGTAATATGCAATAACAGCTACTGTATTTCTGTCGCCGACTCAACTCGCCGGGACCCTTTGTCTTCAAGCAATAACAACGAATGGGACGCCCGCCGCGCCGTTTAGGCTTTATCACGCTATCTTGAAACTTGCGAAATGTGGCGGTCAACGTCGCGGGTTTTGTTCGCGGCCTGTATCTGTATAATATTTTGTTTTTGTATAAATGCAGGACAAAAAAAGATTCACCCACGAAAACTTGCATAACCTTACTTAGTGAAAATTAGCTTAATGCAAATACACCTTTACTTTTTTCATAAATTTAACAAAAATACCTACCTTTTTGCTGACGACGTCTTGATTGTATATCAAGTTATAAACATTTTAGAATTCACAATAAAAATTCAGGGAAAACGTTTTCTGACAAACGGAATTTTGAGAGACTTTTTTACGAGAAAAAACGAAGCTGCTCAAATTTTTGTAAATTAACTCTACACACTCACGTTTTAAGGCTTATTGAAATAGGCATTTGTAAGTAGCTACCTACTTATTTATTCATTCTTTATTTTACTGCTTTATTGTATTATAAAGCATGCGATTTGCTTTGCCAGCTTTTTATTAAGACGTGTAGTAGACGAATAGATTTTTTAAGAAAACAACTAAAATTAATTTAAATTAAATTAAATTGGCGGCGTGAATTTATGAATATTATTTCCCTGTTATTATTTGTTCCGCCTCAAGACAAGTAGTTAATAATTGATTTTCTCTTTGTAACCGACTTCAAAAAGGAGGAGGTTCTCAAGTCGGCTGTTTTATTTTTTTGTGTTTATGTTACTCGATATCTCTGCCAATACTTAACCGATTTTGATAATTCTTGCGCTGGTGTATAAAGTATGATCCCATATTGGTCCCATATTAATTTAATTTCTGAGGGATTGCTACATGTCCCGTAAAACTTAAAAAAACTTCATTATCTCTTGAAATCACGACTTGCCGATTTTTTTTTGTCAACGGTGGTATGGTATGGTTATCCCCGCGACTTCGTTCGGTTGCTGCTATTTTTCATAAACTTTAACCTTGTGTGTCGGGAATTCCTTTCTGTGCACCCATACGTTACAACAGGAAGTTACAACTACTACTAGCAACAGGATTTTCAAAGAGAATAAAACCACTACGTTTGATTGTCAGTCAGTCAGTCAGTACCATAACAGTTATTTTTGAGGATGAATGGATGTCATACTTACTTTTGTTTTTTATTCGAAAGTGTAGGTGGCTAGTGTCATCCTCAGTAGGTAAGCAAAACGCATAGAGGTTGATAACAAAAAAAAGAGGTTGATATTAATCTTGTAAATATTCAGTAAATTGAAAAGTAAAAAATATCTTATATGTCATCCATTCGAGGTAAGTCCGGTTATTTAAAAAAGTTGGGTTATTTTAATGCGATAATTGATAGTGGAGGTTGTAAGGAATAAATGTTGCTTTGGGGGTGTTCAACTTCTAAATATATTTTTGCAGCTGATTGCAGCTCTATTGAATGTTTTGATATAATTTATAGCCATTATATCACTCTCCAGGTTAAGACGATTCTAAATATCAAAATCCTTCGAGCCGTTTGGACGCAAAGCGGTAATATTTTTTTTTCAACATTCACACATACAAAGATACGCGCAAACCACATAACCCGGACTGAACTGTCGACCAAATTCCTATTTAAAAATAGGGCAAGTATACAGTTAATGTGAGAGAGAGAATATTAGTTAAATACGCAGCTCACTGTATGTACAAGATTGGAGTGATAATGCAATTAATTCTGCCATAAGGCCACAAATTAAAGCTTCCAAAATGAGATTTCATTCGCACAAATTCCTTTAAACAATTTCTAAGCTACTCTTTACTTATTCAAATATCCACAATGATCAAAACTGAGATTAATACTTTGCACAAATACAAGACAAAGTTATTTCTTCCCGAAATTCATTTTAGCAACATTGAAGCTAAAAGCATTCCACGGCTTCTTAATCAACGGTCGACGAATATTAAATTAATTAGTTAAAAGTTTTTTTTAAAAGTACTCGTAAAAGGTGGAAGAAAAAACGTAGAGCCTAAGAGGAAACTTAATACTTAAATCGAACAGGCGTGTTTATTTTCCCTGTACCATTATAAGATGTTAAAGTATAATGGGGGAGGTATTTTCTCGTACGATACCGTCCTTGGAAATATGAGTTTAAATTGTATATTTGTATAATGACTTATGTATATTCATGGAGCGCGCCGAGCTAGATGTATTACAGGTGCACGGTGTGGTGTCTCTGCGCGGTGCCCTGACAAATGTGCATCTGTCACCAGATAATTGCAATAACTGTTAGATAATAAAATATTTATAGAGACTATAAACTGTCGATAAAATAGTGAACGGACTACTCCGTTCACTATTTATACTATCCTACTAATATTATAAATGCGAAAATTTGGGAAGTTGCTTGGATGTTTGAGAGAGAATATTAGTTAAATACGCAGCTCACTGTATGTACAAGAGTGGAGTGAACATTATAATGCAATTAATTCTGACATAAGGCCACAACTAAAGCTTACAAAATGAGATTTTCGCACAAATTCCTTTAAACAATTTCTAAGCTACTCTTTACTTATAAGCTACTCTAAGCTACTCTATACTTACGTTAGTTAATAAAACATCTATAGAGACTATAAACTGTCGATAAAATAGTGAACGGAATGCTCCGTTCACTATTTATCCTATCCTACTAATATTATAAATGCGAAAGTTTGTGAAGATGCTTGGATGTTTGTAGTTCAATCACGCCGTAACGGCTCAGCCGATTACGATGAAACTTGGAATAGATAGAGTTTGTGACGTAAAATAGCCTATAAAAATTAACAAAGAATAGCAAATAAACTCAAAATGTACTTTATTCAGTAGATGTTGGTTTTTGGAGGAGGTAGGGCACAGCGAGATTTTCTCGTTCTACATTGGAGCAGCCCGCCAGGCGAGGTACCTCCGCCTTACAGAAGATCGCAGCCAAATAACATTATTTGTTACAAATAGTGTTGTGGTCCTGCGGTGAGTCAGGTTGCCAGAGCTGTTAAGGGGGAGGGGCTTCGGGGTCGGCGCCGCGTGCGCGATGTCTCTGGTAGTGCAAGTGCTCATAGACTACGGTAACCGCTTACCAACAGGTGGGACGTATGCTTGTTTGACACCTTAGTTTTTTTTTTTTAAACCGTGCATATATTTAACGACGGAACAAATCAGTTACAGATCATACAAACATTTGTACCACGGCCGCGTAGATCGGACCCACACCTCTTGCATCTCACTCCGGGCATTCGTTCGCTACGCCACTGAGGTCATCAATTAAGTAAAGTGAGTGCCATGTCATCGAATGAAACAGGTGGAATGGACTGGAAATATTCAAGGGATAACGAATAAAACTGAGCAGATTCAAATATATATATTTTTTTGGCTTGATGAACGTGGGCAACTCATAAAAGTGTATTGTGTGTAATCCGGCATTCTATACGGTGATTCATAACATGTATACCATCCCAAAAGGGGCTTATTCTATCAACACAAATAAAGAATAAAAGCGGAAAAATAATTAATATCCAGTTTTTTTTTTCAAGCTGGTTTTGGTCTTGTTTTTGTAAGTATGAAACGTACTAAAAGATTGTCATCAAGATTATACCTAATAAAGCTGAATAATTGAGTTTTAACTGATTTGACCCCAAAATGGCAGATTTTTGCATGAATAATTTCAAATTCCCAAAAGTCTTTCCAACTTTATTGTCAACTAGCTTCCGGCCGCGGCTTCGCTCGCTGGTACCTACATAAAAAGTAGCCTATATGCTATTCTAGGTAAAGAACTTTATCTATTTCAACAATTGAACAACAAACATCCAAATATCTAAACATCCTTACAAACTTTCGCATTTATAATATTAGTTGAATGGGGTGTAGAATAAGTGCCTTTTGGGATAGCAAACATATTATGAATCACCTTGTTTAACATGTTTAGGTAATTTATGAAATATTTTTTATGCCGCCCATGTATCTAATAACAGTACACAAAAATAATATTATAACAATATAATTTTGTATCCTCCGCCCTATAAAAAATATAGTATTTGTAAGGTTGATTATTTAGGAAAAATAACAAACCACGCCAACAAAATAAACCAAACTTACGGAATCTGCTACTTGGCACGAAGTAAAGTAACTTGGTTTAAACCCCTTGACTTTTTTAACTATTCGCTCGATCTAAGAGCAAAAAGAAAGCCTACAAGGCTTTCTTTTTAACTAATTTACAGAATTTTAAAATAATTACCCAAGTTACAGCGTGCCTACTAAGTAAATCCGAACATTTCGCCTCCACCTTTTCCCCGGCACGAACATACAAGATTACATTAGAATATTCGTGAAATATTTTGAAAACAAACTTTTTCATTCCACTGCCTAAGAAAGAGTAAATATAATCAGCCGCACTCCCAAGTATGCAAAGTGTCGTGAGTTGGACCGGAGCCGTAGACCCGATTTTTAGGTAAATAAAATGTTTGCGTCCATACCTCAGAGACTACCGTGGTGGCGCCCTACTTCCCACTTTGAATGCGTAATGAACAGCCTGTTAGATAATTAAATGAAAATAATTTGCTAATACTTGCATCAACGAATAAATAGCATGGGTGAGCGGTTTAAGGAAATCGAGTAATTTTTATACAATAGAAAACAGAAAATCCCTGTAGGCCTACGTCGTAGACTGATGCACAAAACGTTTAGGCGCGCTACGAATAGATTGCAATCCCATTATCACTCCATGATTCATATTTGGATGCTATAATTTGCATTTCATTTGTTAAAACAATAGAACTATACCTACCACACATTTTGTTCGACAGAGGTCAACCGGCGAATCCAAATTGAAAGGCAGCAATTGGGAAACTTTGTAATATATTCTCGTCGCAGTTACTGCAGATTCAGAGCCACAAGACGAGAGTCTACAATCGGTGTTTGTTCTCTGTGATGACATATGGTACCGAGGCTTGGTTGTTAACTACTGGGCTCATTCTCAAACTCAGTCGTCTAAGGAGCTTATCGAGAGAGCTATGTTTAGAGTTTCACTACGTAATAAAATTGAAACGAGGACATCCATAGTAGAAACAATGTCATCGACATGGCTCTCAGTGTTATCAAGTGGCATTGGGTAAGGATTGCAAAGCCGAAAACCGCTAGAGAATAAATATTATCTAATGTCGACCACGAACCGCACAACTTAGTGTTAGGAATGCCCCCCACCCGATGGATCGATGTCATTTTACGACTGTTCATCATGGCACTCTTCGAGGTAGCCAATTAAAGTGGACTTCTTCAAGCTGATGATTATAGTATATTTTACAAGTGAAAGTAAACGTTTTAACCAGCATCAAGTTGAGGCGGGAACTTTATATACATACTAGCTGACGCTCGCAGCTTTACTCATGTGACCTACTGTTTCCCGTTGAGGAGAACTGTTGCAGGCCTTCCGGCATCTTCATCAGACCACAGTCTTTATCTCCCGTTGAACATTTCATGAAAACAATTTAAATGAGCCAAAACACAACTTTACTAAAAATCCTGTCAGTCCCACTGGCAATAGCCGACAGAGCGATAAACAGGACAAAAAAGTTGTTTGTCCCGTCCGAAACCAGTGGAAATCCCAACTGTCACCATAAAGGGGCCAGCATAAACCTGGAGAAGCGATGGCAGCAGCACTAAGAATAAAATCCACTAACCAGTGGAAAGGTGACAACAGAACAACATATCATTGCAAGATACTTGACAAGGCGACAAAAGTCATTCCGGAGGCCTTACGAGGCACGGACAGAATCGCTACTTCTTATTTGGTCAACAAATCGTACGAAGTGGTGACTTCGGAGCCCGAAGGTATCTCAAGTTCCTCATCTGGGCTGCCCACATACCACATATACACAGATGGAGCCAAACAGAAAACGGGGGTGGGCTGTGGCTTTTACTGCCCTGAAACGGGACTCTGTAAGGCTCAACCACTCAACACAACCACCACGGCTTTACAAGCCGAAACTATAGGTCTACATCTGGCGGCCAAAGATATACTGACATCATTAAAGTCTGTGCCGGAAACAGGGAAAGCTCTAGCATGCACACAACAATTTATCTTCACAACAGATAGTGCTGCACTTATAAATGCTCTTCAAAGACCAGACACCAGGTCCAAATCGATACTGGAATGTCATAATGCACTCCAATAACTAAGTGTGAATCATAGAGTGCTCATCAAATGGACAAAGAGTCATAGCACAAACCTGGGCAACAACAGGGCTGACGTCCTGGCAAAAGAGGGAGCAAAACTTGTTCCTACAGAAGCGGACAAGAGCCTATCAAATCCACCATCGGCGGAAATCAAAAACAGACTGAGAGAACACTTTGAAAAAGAGCACCAGAAGCTCTGGTAAAGCAGAAAGGACTGTAAGCAGGCGAAGTCATGCTCCCGGGCCCAGACAAGAAGTCCACCAACACCATAATAAAGATGAAACGCGAGGACCTGCGAATGTTGGTGGGCATCATCACAGGTCACTGTGAATTAAACCATCACCTGTACAAGACAGGGGCTACTGACAGCGGATTATGTCGGGGCTGCCTACAGGGAGAAGAAACAGTAGAGCACGTAATTTTGCACTGTGCAGCCACGGAAGAGGCCAGGACCACATCGGGTCTGCGGGCCGTGATCAGAAGCGGCTCCCAGACACCGCTGCATACAGGGATACTGAGAGAATGTTACCAACGACCCAAAGTCCTGCTTCGCTATTTTAAGGAGCTGGGCTGGCTGGGGTAGGGTTAGCATAGGGGGACAATGCACAAAACACCCCACAGCGGGAAGTCAGTGCAGGTCTAACCACCCCCGATTAGAATTAGAATTAGAATTAGCATAAACCTGAGTCCAAGAAGAATTAAATTTGTAGAATATCTGCCAGCGTCTGTTTTCCCGGATGAGTACAATCTAGGAGTCTTCAAATCTAGAGTGAATAAGTTCCTTCTGGTAAAGCGTGCTCCATCTTAGGCCACATCTCACTTGCAAAAGTGAGATGGTGGTCAAACGCCTATCACCAATAAAAAAAATTATGTTCCTCTTATGGTGTAGGGATGCACTTAAAAATTAGTTTTGGAAATTTTATCCCTAGAAAGAGGGGAAAGGGGTGAAAACTGTTGGTTTTCGAAAATACTTCCAAAAAAGGGTATGACTGGGTGTTAAATATTACGATTACTTCGAAACTTGGGATAAAAACTCTCTACCACAAATAACGAGATACCTACGTATTTAAGGGTTTTTCTCAAACTATTGCAACACGGTGCAATGGGGTAAAAAATGAAATACTTACATATCATCTATCTTTGACTGGCCTCATAGCTCAGTGGTAGTAACTCTGCCTTCTGCGCTAGAGGTCGCGGGTTCGATTCCCGCACTGGACAAACATTTGTGACTAACACAGATGTTTGTTCTGTGTCTGGGTGATAAATATATATCTATTATGTATATCAGTCTCTGGTACCCATTATATTACGTCTTTTCATTCTCAATATAAGCATATTCCAAACGTAGTCCCTTAAGCCTACAAGGTAGTTCGCACGATTTTCCTAGTTTAATCGATACTACAATCATTTTGTTTATCGATTTTAGAACAACCCTACTGCTGTCCAGTCCCTAGTTCCTCATTCCTTTTTCGTGCGAGGTAGCGCGCACACGTATTAGACTGTCTACTGAACTTGTGTTAACTTATGATATAGAACTACCCACATTTTTTGATTTATCAAGAAAATGCCGAAACGAAATTCAGAAAACATAATTAAACATTACAAAGAAAAGATACGGAAGTTAGAAGTGAAAAAACGACGGAGAATAATTTCATCATCGGAGTCATCCGATTCAGAGGATAATAACAGTAAGTTTTTAACAATTTTATTTTTCATAAGATAAAACAAGTGAGTTTCATCGAAGCCTGGGGGTTGGTCGAGAATCAACACGATGGTTATATAATGGATCATACACACATAATCATTATTATGATTTTACCAAAGCCTGGAGGTTGGTCGAGAATCAACACGATGGTTAAACAGAGGATTATACCAAAGTACCTAATATAATAATTTTTATCAAAGCCTGGGGGTTGGTCGAGAATCAACACGAAGGATTTAATTTAATGAGGATCGCACATTATAAATGCCCGGAGGTTGGTCGTGAACCAACACGAAGGTAATACCTAGCCTTCAAGTATAGGCGATTAAAATGCGAAATATTTTTCTCAATAAGTTCATGCACTGGAGTTGGTCGTGAATCAACACAGATGGCAAAATTGATCTGAAATGATTGAGTATTGAGTCAAATAAAACTTACACTGCGCCAAAATTGGTGCAATCAATATGTTTTATTGTATGGGTATTCGCTTTCAGCCAAAGTCTTTACACGTTGGGAGGATTTAGGTACTGAACGGGAATACCCACTGTGAGTGCTCAGGAATAACATTGTTTTATTTATACTCCTTAGATGTCGGAACTCACGAAGTCATCGCGGACCCGTCAGCGGGAAGCGATCCGCCGCCGCCGGTCGAAGTACCTGCAGATACGCAAATCGACGCGTCATTATTAGAGATTGTGGATACATCGAAAGAAGACCTAGTGATAACCGAAGAGTTAGACTCTGACATTTTGACGGCGCTGGGAGCTAGCACATCCGAAAGCCCCGAATATGGAGAGAATATTCACGAAAATTTGGCTCAGCTATGGCTGCCATTGCTGAAGAAAGGTTTGTCTAAGGAGGATAAAGAAAGGCTTCTTAAGGACCACCTCGTACCACAAAACTGCAATTTATTACAAGCCCCGAAACTGAACCCTGAAATTTCGGCGGCTATCACTGAGAGCACCCGAAACCGAGACAAGAAACTTGTAGGTTCGCAGCAGCAGTTAGGTGCAGGCGTCACGGCTATAAACAGAGCAATGGATATGCTACTTAGCAAAGAATTCGACAAGTTAAGGGTCATCAAACACCTAAGCGACGCGTGCCGTATACTAAGCGACCTGCACTATCGCAAAAGTCAAACGAGAATAAAGTTGATAACTCCAAGTCTGGATAAAGCTTTCCTAAACATTATACAGGATACTTGCCGGGACGAGACCTTATTCGGCATCAAGCTATCCGAAAAAATTAAAGCGTCGAAAACAATAGAGAAGCAGGGTCTTCAGATTAAGAAGAGCTTTATGAGCCCTATTGCCCCATCGACCTCTGCAGCCTCCCGACCTCCTCAGCCTCGGGGAAACTGGGGAGCCCCTCCTCGTTATCCGTCGTACCGTGGCGGCCGGGGAGGGACCAGGAAACCGGCTCCAGCGAGTACGCGCAAACCACCGGCAACTCCACCTGCACAGGCGAAGTACCCAACCAAACCACAGACACGGGCACAAGCGCACCCGTAGAACAGGTACCGCATGCTGGCCGAGTTCAACATTTCTATAGTTGCTGGCAAAATATTACTAAAAACTCGTTAGTTTTGAAGTGGATCCGTGATGGCCTTAACATTCCATTTAGTAAACACGTAACGCAGCAAACTGTTCCTCAGACATCATTGTCTAGGAACGAGCAGTATGAGATGTCTTTAGCTATCCAAAATTTATTAAATTTAGGCGCCATTGCTCCATGTTTTCCTTTACCTGATCAATTTATATCAAAGATTTTTCTTGCATCCAAATCAAATGGTGGTAAAAGGTTTATTTTAAATCTTAAGCCATTGAACAGATTTATAACGACGGAGCACTTTAAAATGGAGGATCACAGAACCGCTTCAAAAATAATACCAAGAGATGGATATTTGGCCACAATAGATTTGAAGGAAGCGTACTTTTTAATACCAATTGATACAATGCATCAAAGGTATTTACGGTTTATGTTCGAAAATAAAATATATGAATTTAAAGCCTTACCTTATGGATTATCAGTAGGGCCTCGAATATTTAGTAAAATAATGAAAGAAGTAATGACTTCCTTAAGATCTCGTGGCTTCAAATCCGTCCAGTACTTAGACGATATTCTGTGCATTGGAAATGATTACTCAGAATGTTTAAATAATGTCAAGGAAACTGTTAAACTACTGCGTTGTTTAGGTTTTATAATTAATTATGAAAAGAGTAGCTTATGTCCTCAAAAAGTACTTAAATTTCTTGGCTTTGTTTTTAACACAGCTGATTTAACTATATCCTTGCCAGGGGAAAAACGCAATAATATTGCCCAATTGGTTAGAAAGTTTATTTGCCTACCCCGTTGTACAATCAGAGATCTTGCTCAGTTCATAGGTGTACTTGTTGCTGCTTGCCCAGCTGTCAAGTATGGCTGGTTATACACCAAAATTATTGAAAGGGAAAAATACCTTTTATTAAAACAGCACAACGAAAATTACGAGGCAAAAGTTTCCCTATCGAGAAACATTTTAGATGACGTTGCTTGGTGGTCGATAAATATACACACAACTTCAAGCAATATGAGACCAAGAAACTTCTGCAAAGAAATTTTTACAGACGCTTCAATGACAGGCTGGGGTGCATTTAGTGACGGTAATCGCGTTAATGGAAGTTGGAGTATTAATGAGAGAAACTGCCATATTAACTATCTAGAACTTCTAGCAGTATTTCTTGGCCTCAAAAGCTTAGTTAGCGATCTAAATAATTGTGCAATTCTATTACGCGTAGATAACACTACGGCCATCAGTTATATTAATCGAATGGGAGGAATACAATTTCCTCATTTGAATGACATAGCGCGACAAATTTGGCAGTGGTGTGAGAAGCGGCAAATCTGGCTGTTTGCTTCTTATATAAACACCAAAGATAATAAGGAAGCTGACGAAGAATCTCGGATTATAAACCCCGACATAGAATGGGAACTTTCGCAGTCAGCCTACCAAAACATAGTCGATACTTTTGGTGTGCCTCAGATAGATCTGTTTGCTTCACGCACTAATGCCAAATGCAAGTTGTTTACTTCTTGGAAGCAAGATCCCGACGCGATGGCCGTAGACGCGTTTACATTAGATTGGACGGAATATTACTTTTATGCCTTTCCTCCGTTCAGTTTGATACTTAAATGTCTAAGAAAGATCATCGACGACAAAGCAAACGGAATACTAGTGTTCCCTTACTGGCCATCTCAGCCATGGTTCCCCATGCTCAACAGTTTGATAGTTTCAAAAATAATGTTTTTTGGACCGCGTAAAGATTTATTATTATCTCCCTTCAGAGAACATCACCCTCTACACCAACAACTTACCCTGGGTATCGCGAAGCTCTGCGGGCGGCGTTCATCCAGCGAGGGTCTCCAGCGTCAACATTAGAGTTGATGCTCGCATCTCTTTCCGACAACACCATAAAACAGTACAGTACTTCACTCAAGCTCTGGTGGCAATTCTGTTCCAATAAAAACATTGATCCCCTTAAAGTTCCAAATGAAATTGTCATGTCATTCATTGCCGAACAATTCAATAATGGTGCCAGCTACGGTACGTTGAACAACCATCGCTCGGCTATATCGCTATTACTGAATAGTAATATAGGAGATGATGATCGTATCAAACGTGTAGTGACTAGTATTTAAGGATACCTGCATTCCTTAACTTATGCTGTCTCCGGGGGACAACTGACAGTGACAGATAACAGATGACACCTGAGATGGAGAGATGTATACATAGTCTCTAGGAGTGAGTCAGTCTGTGGTCAAGCCGGCCCGAGCAGGCGCGCGGGAAGTTACTGTGAGAGATTATAAGTGATATAATAATAACGAGGGAGTTGTCCTGCTAGGAACCAGCGTGGTGTAAGGCATACACTACAAATGGCGATGAGGATAACGAGGTATTTATGTATAATCTAGAGAACATAAGTACGAATCGGTCAAACAAACAATTTCACAAAAAGTTGCCCACCATCCTGTGTAGGCTAATTTATTGCAAATTATACCTACTGTGATATCCTATGTTGGTTATCTAGGTCATTATTATGCTACAAGGATTCAGGAATCTATATTTTGTGTGTTTCTGATAGAAAAGGCAAAAATAAAGCATTGTTTTTTTTATCTTTTCTTTGCCAAACATTTTGGCACGAGACGGTTGGTGTATTCTACCAAAGATCCTTGTAGAAATGAAAAATATTTATTTTTTTCTTCCAAAATTATAAAAGGTATGGGAATTAAGGTTAATGTAGAACTGTTATTGAAAGTAATATCATGCTGGGTTAAACAAACTTAGGAGCATAAAATCTGATGCCTTAATTATAAACTTCTGATAAGGGATGGACAATGCTAGGGGTCATAGATATGGGAGCTGAGCTAAGGTATTGCCATCTCTTGCTATTGACAAGCATGGTGACAAGCAGTGATAATACAGACGGGGATAATTTTAAGCATTGCTTGTGTTTCGTTTAAAAGTATGGGGGTTAGTTGTTATCATGGGTGCGACTTGAAAGTGATGCGTGTATAACAAACTGCAGAAAAAATCATGGAACTAATTTACCATTTCAAAAAAAGAATGTAGGCGTTAAATGAAAAGATTGGTAGGTAATGTAAGATTTCTGGTAATATACCTGGATGATGATTGGAACTTACTTACCTACAAGATAATACCTACTCTCAAAGTATTTTTACCTAGTGTGTTTACAAATTATTTGAGGTAAGTACTAAAGTACCAATACCTTCCCACCATACGTTTGAAAATAAAAGGTAAATTAAACCCAAATTTTCCTGTGTTGAGAATGGATTATTTGAAAGAAAAAACATGTCAACATTTAGTTACTTGTTTATTCTAACAACTGTTGGCAGAGTTCAGTGATAGTGGAAATACTCTTGTTCAAAAAAGACAAGGTAAGTATTTTAAAGAACTTACTTCTTTGAAATATCCCAGTTAATTATAAGTCAGTAGGTACCTAAAAAAGCTAACTACCTACTAATAATATACCAGATAACTAGGTAAGTTAACATACCTACCTGAGGCACATCAGGAGATCCTTTAGGTAGCTAGAGAGTAATCTTAGTAAATTAGTAGGTATATTGACCATGTATGGCACAGCTAACATAGGTAACAGTTTAGTTGCCTTGAATCATAGGTTCTCAATAGCTCTCAGTCTATGCAAATTGTACTGTTTGTGGTCGATTCAGCTATCTTTGCTGGTGCATCTTGGTCGATGTAGGTACAGTTGTCAATAAACAGAATTTCAAAGCTGGAATTGAACTACCTAGCGACAATTAGTGATTAAGAGTGAAAATAGAATGTAGAAATAAAATAGCGCGAACTTCCTCCCAAAGTAATTTACATGATAAGTATAAGTTTATGTGCTTTGTAATTAACACTTTGTCTGCTTAAACACAGATTTACACAAGACACAATAGATTTTCTATTGTGTCCGAGATGGAAGCAGTTTAAAGGTCAATGGCGACATATGTAACCTGCAGTCACCAGGTTCACAATAAAAGAGAAGATAAGTGCCTAATTATAATTGCATTTAAGATTCATGAGTGAGGAATAATTTTGTTAGTATTAACTAGCAAAACAAAACTTGCGTAAAGTTTTGAAAATAAAAGAATAATTAAACTCAAATTCTCGTGTTTTAAGTTAAGACTGGAAATGTTTAGAGATTTTATACATGAGTATACAACCGATTTAACTACTAGGTCTGGTGACGCGACGTGGTAGGTAGTCCGCACATACATAAGTAGCGGCACCGAGAGGCCGTAGATACTATAAGTAGGTATAACTCATGTAAGTAGGTACGATGGCAGTTCTGATGATCTACGTACTTATTTGACGGAGAGGTAGTGGATGGTCAAATAGCATAAACTGAAGTAAGGACTCCCGAAAAAATTAAGAGGTGAGGTTTCATCTGGACATCAATATGGAAAATGTGTGAAGAACGATAATTGTTGGAAGTAACTACAGAAAACAATATGGTTTAGTAACAGTGGATATTCTTATGTATTACGTCAACGGAGGAACGTGTTAAGTTGAGATAAGATCACAAAGAAGTGCCTATTAACCATTAACCCATACTTTGGATGAAGGAAGACAAAATATAGAAGTCGGACGACGAGACGGCGGCGCTGGCGTCATGTCATGGGCGTTTAGGCAGCGCGGCGCAGAGTGGCGGCGGCGATGCAGCAGCGTTGTAATAGCTAGGTGATTGGTACAAGAAATCAATCTTAGAGATAAATCTTCAGAATCAGCGGCAAAACAAAAGTACTGCCCGACCACACATGTGTTTCACAAAACTTGTAACGTGTATAGTGCGCGTTTCTAATCAGTCTACTTATTTGAATTCAAATGCACCATGCCGCGCCGACGGCGACGACGACACTTCCGTCTCTCCTACGCGCCACGGTTCCTACACGACTAGCACCATCGCGCGGCGAGTGATGAAGAACAAGGCGGCCCGCGCGATTCCGCGATTGAAGATTCGGCTCGAGAACTTTCCTTAGTTTTACGTGTTTAATTGTTTTCGGTTAGTTTGCGCTAGAGGTCGCGTTCGGTTCCCGCACTGGACGGGCATTTGTGACTATCACAGATACAGGTACCCGTAGTGCAGGCTGTGCCTGGTTTGGGATCGGTTGACCGTGTGTGATGTGTCCGTAATATGTATTTATATTTAGTTATTTTGTGTTAAAAGTGTATTTGTATGTCCAATTAAAAGTCTAGTGTTTGTGGGCGTTTTACTAACAATTCCGAACTCCCGAGAAGACAGCCAGCCGGGCAAACACTAAACGTGGTTTCATGAAAACTGTTTCGGGATTGTTGTTGTTTAGGGTGTGTTCATTCATACTCGACCGACACTAGTGCGAGTTTTAGTGAACTAAAACATGCAATCGAATATTCGAATACCACCAAAGGAATGGTCGAATACTACAGTTTCGAATATTTGCAAGCCCTAGTGAACATTCGTCAAATCGAATGCCTACTGTCATGCATGAGAATTGGAAATTAGATATGCCTAAATTTTGGTTTGAAAGATAATTCTTTAAAGCATCTTTCCTCGACTCGATAATAGTAACAAATATCGAAATACGTACATAACGAGACCATAGATGTATGAACGCTTAATACCATGTTAGAATCATGTGGGCCTCATTATGAACCCTGTTTAAATAAAGGGTAATCTAAATAAACTACTACTCATTATATTCAAGAGCACAATAAATAGTCAGCATTTCTCAAATAAACCGCAACTTTTGGAAGAAAAGGTAGCTTAACGTTCAAGATAATCGATTTAGTCACTCAGGTTTGCTATTTAATTGGTTGCAAACGTATTGGTTACACAGGCTTGCCCATTTGTTGGTTGCATTGCAAGTATTGGTCACACAAGCTTGCCATTTAATTGGTTGCAAGTATTGGTCACACAGGCTTACCATTAAATTGGTTGAATGCTGTCGAGCGCAGGCTTACCGTTAAATTGGTTGCACATGTGCTGATGGGAAGGCGTACCATTAAATTGGTGGCACGGCGTGTCATTGGATTGGCGGCAGTCTGACTGAGCCGTACTATTAAATTGGTTGCAAGGTTGCTGGTCAGACGTCCAGCATTAAATTGCTGGGGAAGGTGTTCTATTAAATTGAATGCAAAGTGTGAACCAAAGGGCTTGCCATTCAATTGGTTGTGGGAGGTATTCCACTAAATTGGATGCAAAGTGTGGACCAAAGGGGTTAAATAGCCCTTGCTTAAAGGCACACCAACAAGTTGATTAGCGGTGGACCAAGGAGTTAACCATGTTTGAGTAGCAAATTTAGTGACCAGTTTTAATTGGTTTACGAGATTTTAGTATATTATAACGAACTGATATCTAATTCTTAATACCTGACGGCACATGAGATACTGGCGTTAGGTCAAGACTGCTGTGACTTCGATGTTCTGTAAGTGGTTGTTCCTATTAAACTACAAGAATCCGGTAGGCCAATTAGAATAACCGTCATTTTCATTTAAAAAAAAATTAAGAAAAAGGAGGGAGAGAGGTAGGTGGCGTAGTAGGTTCTAAGTTATGATCAGGGTATGGATGTTCAAATGTACCTACTAGTGATTAAAATGATCTGGCTATCGGGTACACATCGGGTAACCGGGCTTTCATTACAGGTTTCTTCTCGAAAGGGATAATGCGCTAGATTATTATTATTATTATTTCCCTTGCTTTCAGCATCGTAGTGATACGATAGCTCAGTCATATTGACCTGCTACCGGCATCTGAAGTAAACGAACTAACGAACGGGCTGCGTTCAGTTACCGACTCGTGTGTCATCGAATTATCAAGCAACCCCCACTGTGGGGTGGGTATCACGCGGCTGAGTTACTTGAAATAACACGCCTTATTTCAGTGGTAGTTGAATTGTATAGTAGAAGCTAAGAACGGTAGTGAGGGTCGGTAGAATCTGTCTACTCGCCAAAGCATTACTTCTAGCGAAAGTGATGGTGGTCGAAAATAGATTTATTAAAATTATTTTAACAAGGAAGGGATGTAGTGACTAGTATTTAAGGATACCTGCATTCCTTAACTTATGCTGTCTCCGGGGGACAACTGACAGTGACAGATAACAGATGACACCTGAGATGGAGAGATGTATACATAGTCTCTAGGAGTGAGTCAGTCTGTGGTCAAGCCGGCCCGAGCAGGCGCGCGGGAAGTTACTGTGAGAGATTATAAGTGATATAATAATAACGAGGGAGTTGTCCTGCTAGGAACCAGCGTGGTGTAAGGCATACACTACAAAACGCATAATGAAAGGTGCTTATAGGTTAAAGCCTTCAGCACCTAGATACAGTTCAACGTGGGACCCGCAATTAGTTCTCAATCACATTGCAAAATGGGTACCACATACCGAAATAACAACTTCCCAACTTACAAAGAAATTGGCGATGTTATTAGCTCTTTGTACGGCTCACAGAGTTCAAACCTTTTCATTAATTAAAGTAGACCAAATTGATATTCAGTCAAATGGTATTAAAATCGTCATCACAAATTTAATAAAAACATCGGGTCCTGGTCGGGAACAACCAGTTCTATTCCTCCCACGGTTTCGAGAAAATTTAAATATTTGCCCTGCCACAGCGCTTGAGGATTATTTAACTAAAACTAAAGATATTAGAAATGAAAACTGTAACCTGTTTTTGACCTGTAAACGCCCGTACAAAAATGCTACGGCTCAAACAATTAGCAAATGGATAAAAGGAGTGTTGTCGGAGAGCGGTGTGGACACAACTTTGTTTAGGGCGCACAGCACCCGCCTCGACATCGGCGGCGAACGCGGCCGGCGTCTCCATAGATACCATACGGAAGACGGCCGGATGGTCTAGTTCATCTTATACTTTTGCTAAGTTTTACAATCGACCAATAATAGATGACAGTGAATTCGCTAGATCCGTTTGTTTGCCGACAAATATTGATTAAGTCCTAATTAAATATCTACTTATAGTTAATGATCAATAAGGATAAAAGAAAAGGAGTTTTGTTTTTTCAATAAACCTGATTTATGATTTCCTTATGCATTTCATTTCTTTTACAAAACTTTCTACTCTAAACATCTACGTTTGGAATATGCTTATATTGAGAATGAAAAGACGTAATATAATATAACGATCAAACGAACTTCACAAGTGAAATTCGATCGATATTATATGAGTCTTTTCATTCGAAGATATAAGAACCCACCCTCCCTGACATACCCAGGGAAAGTTTTGTAGAATCTTTAAATAGAATGAGGAACTAGGGACTGGACAGCAGTAGGGTTGTTCTAAAATCGATAAACAAAATGATTGTAGTATCGATTAAACTAGGAAAATCGTGCGAACTACCTTGTAGGCTTAAGGGACTACGTTTGGAATATGCTTATATCTTCGAATGAAAAGACTCATATAATATCGATCGAATTTCACTTGTGAAGTTCGTTTGATCGTTATATAGTACAGGCTATGCCTAGTTTCGGATCAGTTGACCGTGTGTGATATGACCGGAATATATATATTTTTTTTATCTTACGTTTTTTAAAAGTACTTGTAGAAGTTTTCAATAAAAGATTTATTGAGCGAGTGGAATTTAATAAAATATGGGCTAGGAGATCTTTTACATTTTGATGATGACAACGGAATGCTAAAACATAACAGCATCATATCCCTAGGCAGTAGACAAAACCTTACTACTCTCTATGATTAGCCATAGATAATATTAGTCGATTGAACTCGACTAAACTAAACATAAATAGAAGGTGGTAATTTAATTACTATTTTAACAGTACTCCTATAATGAGGTGTCACAGATTGTACGGGAGGATTATTTTATAATAAGAAACAATTCTAGAGCTAACTTTAGCTAACACAGGTGTCTACTAATTCCATAAATGTATACATACAAACGACACAATTTGACAATTAGTGTGAACCCGCGGTCGCGTATATTGTATGACATTCTGTACCGAAGTAGTAATTATCGTCGTCACGCAAACGGCTAATTTTACCATTACGTGTAAACGCACACGTTCTTCAAATAAAATCACTGTCATTTGTAGCAACCTTGATTTTAACTCGTATTATTCACAAAATGTGTGGTAGTTCTGTAATACTTCGTACAAAAACCGCTGATGTTCCTCAGCTGTTTATGTACAACGTATTAGGTACTATGTGAATCAACTACGAGTACTATCTTAATAAAATCTTTGTTACTTTTTGTATAATAAAGGTAAATGTAAATGGTAAAGTAAATGGCATGAAAATATATTTGCTTATTTGATGTTGAGCAACGATCAAAGCGAAAGCTATTTACATTAGGTAAGTACTTAAGGTGAGGGTTTAATTATTTTATGATTTTTGATTTGTTTTTTCTCAATAACCGCAAAACGCACAGTTTTGATTTTTATGACAAAAATAACTTGAGCATTTTATTTACGTAAATCCAAGACAGAAACGCGATTGGTAAATTTTTTCTCTAAATATTCTGAGACTATCTAACAAAAATAACTTTTTTTTAAATATTGTGTTAGACAATAGCATTGGGTACCTAAATCCAAGACACTTTTTTTTAAAAATAGGTAATTTTTGAGATAATCGATATTTTCTTATATGTCGCTTACGTCGATTTCTTTCGAGCGCCTTCTAACGCTTGCTATCTCTTTCCGCATTCAATTATAGTACATAGCGCTGTCATTTTCTTCACTCCCCCCACTCGACAATTTATTATGATTTTTGTATCCTCTTAATATAAAAGGGGCATATCAAAGCTTATACTTTAGTATTGCTACGCCTTATTGTTCCCGGGTAGGAATAAACGTATTTTGTCATTATGTTGTTACAAATATTTAATGTAGTAATGGCTACGTTTTTGTGTTGTGGCAAAGGTTGGGAATGCCTATAAAGATGCATTACACGGGCAATATTTTGTACACAAGTAGTAGCCCGGTGAAAAAGTTCAGCAGACCAATAGAGCAGAAGTCCGAACAAATTTTTTGATTACCTACTATTTATTATCCCACACTATTTTCCACCCACAGCATCGTTAGCGTGGTGTCCAGATAAAAATTAGCCTTTGTCACTCTCCGGTTGTTAAACTATAAATATGTATGCAAAAATTTATTTTTGTTTTGTTTAATATGAGATGAGAATGTAAGTGAACTTAAGTAGCCAGGGCTTAAATTATTGCTATCCTTGTTGCTTCGATCTTTAAGAAAGGGACAATAACATTTTTAGATTTGTCAAATTAAATGAATTTAGAATTATGCAGACAGAATCGATACCAATTTCATTAAAATGCAAGGTGTATTTTAATCGTCTAAATAACATGGTGCTTCTCCAAATGAAACAATTTAAATTGCTCACGTAGAGCACAATAAACCATAATAAACATATTATTCCGAAATAAGATTCTATATTTCATGAATTTCCCTATTTACATTAAGTTTATAAGAGTTATAAAATATTCCTTGAAATAGGGTGCTTTGATTTGATTTTCATTACACAAATAGAAGGCTTAGTCGTATCGTTTTTACTCGAAGAATGAGATACAGTACAAAGTGGAATAACGTATTTCTTCGTAATTTCAATGTAAAATACATTTTCGATTTTATCAAAGAGAATTGTAAAGAAACCTTGCAGGAATAATGTATAAAACTCACACGTTTCGCTTGTAAACCGTACGTAATAACAAGACACTCAAAAATTATAATATACATTCCAAAATAACAGACTTCATCATCATCATCAGCCTGTTGAAGTCCACAGCTGGACATAGGCCTCCCCCAAAGAGTTCCATGACAAACGGTCTTGAGCCTTCTCCATCCAACTACTTCCTGCAACCTTCATAATGTCGTGGGTCCATTGGGTGGGGGGCCTTCCAACACTACGTCGCCCGGTTCGTGGTCGCCATTCGAGAACCAACAGAATTAAAGAATACTTACTTCGAATAACAGACTTTAAGTTCATTAATAAAGCCAGTCCAAAAGAACTTAAAGTTCAATAATAGAGCCAAATTTATCGGGTTGCCATTCGAGTCATTCAGATCCCAACACTCCATGAGCCGGCATTATTAAGAAGATACAGTCTTTTCATAGTTAAACTTGAGCACAAACTTATTCCGCTTCACGAAGGCCCCGCTACGAAATGCAGTGCACTTCGACTTGACTTATAAATTATTCAAGTGAGACACTTCAAATATAGCACACTGGCTGGCGATATTTTGAGAACAACTGCTCTGCCACCTAGCGTTCGGCCTGGCTTCGATGCGGCCTACCGCTTGACCCTGTTATAAACTTAGATTCTGATACCACAGGCCTTTTTTATCTCGCACAATACGACCACTTTGAAGGCAGAAACTTGTACAGAAACGGAACCCTGTAATACTTATAGATAGAATGTATTGAAGGGTTGTAGCAGACTTTGTAAACTTCATTGCTAAGATATAAAATATAGTACTTTTACACTGTTTTATCGTTAATGTAAACGTGAGTGACAGACTGATATAAGAGAGCCATCTGCCAACTGTGGAACTTAGTATGGACTAATTTCCATACTATTGTAAGACTCTTGAGTTTGGAAAAGTAATTTTACAAATGGATCACTTTAAAGTCATTTTGACATGAAATTGATCTTTCGAGTCCAAATGAAATTTAAAGCAGTACCTACTATAATTTATCGCAGCACTAAAATAATACGCTTTACCGAATTTTACGACCGTTTGTGAGTACGACGTCCATTTCATCTTTAAATATAGCTGGCTCTGTTTCGAAATTATATCAGACAGCAAATGCATTGAATTCTATAAATGGTAACTTTGTTTCGTATCTGACGTAGTTGCAGAGCTAGACCAGAATGATTCTTGGTTTAATGTCACGTTCTAAAACTATAACTTTTTACGAGACTTTAGATAACGATGATTCGTAGCTGAATAACGTGACCAATGCTAAATCAAGATACTTATTCATTACTTTGTGTCTTGTCATCAATTAATGAATCCATGAACTTTTAACATTACATAGCACTACAAACAGTTAACAGTCAAACGACGAATAGGGTACCTACAAAGAAGTTGCAATATAATAAGATATTTTTTACAAAAACTGAAAACCGACTTCAAATTCCTGAATATGTACAAGGTTTTTTTTTTGTTGTCAACCTCTTTGCGTTTTGCTTACCTACTGAGGATGGCACCTGCCACCAACACTTTCGAACAAAAAACTAAAGTAAGTATGACATTCATTCATCTTAAATAATAACTCATATGGTACTGACTGAGTGACAGGCAATAAAACGTGGTGGTTTTATTCTCTTTGACAATCAACGCAGAGCCTAACCAAAAGTCCAAAGAGTAGTATGAAATTTCTGTTGTAACGTATGGGTGCACAGAAAGGAATTCCCGACACACAACCCCCAAGGTTACAGTTTATGTAAAAATAGCAGCAACCAAACGAAGTCACGGGGATAAACATACCATAACACAGTCGACAAAAAAAAATCGGCAAGTCGTGATTTCAAGAGATGATGACGTTTTTTAAAGTTTTACGGGACAAGTAGCAATCCCTCAGGAATTAAATTAATATGGGACCACCCCGGGATCATACTCTATACACCAGCGAAAGAATTATCAAAATCAGTTTAGTATTGGCGGAGATATCGAGTAACATACAAACAAACAAAAAAAAATACATCCGACTTGAGAACCTCCTCCTTTTTGAAGTCGGTCAAAAATACCTACCGCAGTATGAAGATAATGATTTAATACTGCCATATTCGACTTTTAGTTGAGCAGACTCTACAGAAAGTATCTAAGCTCCGCGTCACGTTATCTCCATACATATTCATACCGACTAACAACGTTAAAGCAACTCATTTACACAATATCTTAGTTAAAGGAAACATTGAACAATATTATCGCTCAGCTATGCCGCGGCGCGCGGTGACGCCGACGGTAGCTTTGTCACAAAATAATGATGCAAAGGCTTTATTTTAAGAACAGCTATTATCTTTCCGCTGCACGAGTTCACGCCCCGGCCCAAATTAAAATATCTCGCTAGTGTACCAACTCTTGTTAAAGAAAGCTACGTTCGCAAAACTCTCTCTATAACAAAGTGCAAAAGTTTGTTTGTAAGTTTCTAGGTTCTAGTTTCAATTACTCAAATATGGTTTAACGTGATTTTTCTGTTGCTAATAATCCAAACCTGCACGTAGCCAACACAATTATCTTCAGCGCTGAACCTCTGGGATTAGTCTGGGACGGTGGTACGGGTGGTAGTGTTTTCTGCACTAAGAGAGATAATGTTATTTCCATAATTAGGTGTACGTTGAGTTTCTATTACATTAATAATTGTTTTACAAAAGCGGGTGATAGCTCTGGGTAGCAGCAAGCTCTCCGAAGTCCCACGACAAAGATGTTCGTAAAAGTTTCATGTTTAGCACGTCTTAACCTTTTTAGAGTTCCGCAATTTGCAGGTCGGGAAGTAATGCTCCTCTGAGGGAAGTTGGAAAAGTTTAAGATTCTTCAGTTTTGGACCGCTTTACGTAGGTATATGACAGAGTAGGGCGAAGTTAAGCTTTTAAGATTTATTTTATGAGTTGGTTTTCGTTCTTAGTACCAATAATCTCTCATTTTCTACATTGTAATTGGTCTCTGCTAGTACTCATTTTAAACCATTAATCAAGCAAATTCAGCACGAAAATCCCTGTTTATTTAGCTTCTCGAACAAAAAAAATACTTCGCTCTATTTTATGTTCCTTTAAAGTTTTATAGGTCTACATAAAAAGCAAGTAAAATTTTACTTTCCTCATCTTCTTTATTTCTTAAAGTAGTAGGTAAAATAGCCAAAGGGAGTTGTTTTATTTTTCTTTATAACTCAGGCTATAGAACATCCTGCATATTAGTGGTAGAGGGAAAAATTCTGAAGTAAAATGTTTTTTTCCCGCTTTGATTCTTTCTTTTTGTTGATAGAATAAGCTCCTTTCGAGAAACATCACATTGTTATTTAGCAAAACCTCATATAATCGATCGAACGAGCAAAGATCTTAGTGTGACGAGTAACTATTGCCTATTCGAGCGAATACTGGGCGAATAACAATAGACTGGCTAGAATATTTTGATTAACTCTTTGGTTCGTTTTTTTTTGTTGATAGAATATGCTCCAAGTCCCCAAAATCGCTTTTAATGTAAAATGGTTCCATGTAAGAACAAAGCGATTTGCATGATGTTTGGGTGATCTGTGTTCTTCCTTGTGGTGGAAAGGGCCCACATTATACATTTTGTACCTATCTGATGTTTTTGTACATAAGATTGGAAATCAATAATTATCATATCATGTTTGTCTGACGAATCTAAGTGCATGTAATATGTCTAAAGAGAAATAAAGATTATCGATATTTTACCAATTTTTTTTACGAAGTTAACGAAAAAAGTCAATTTTCAGGATAAGTCCAAAACTTACCTTCAGGTTCAGGTTTTAGTTATACTGAAAGATTTTCAAATGTGAAATGATTGTAGCGTGCATATGTAATGCGTTTTATACATAAGTATACGTACACAAAATAAACCTGACCGCTATTACGGTTCCATAATAGTAGATGCAAGGAATTTGAACTAAACATGTACAAATACAAACTTTTCCCGACGAGTACAACTTATAAGTCAAAAGATTCCGAATCGTAGCTTAGCAAGTATAAATATTTTTTTCGATGAACACAATATGCTGAGAGTTGGTGGTAGGTTGGTAAAGTCGGATAATTTCCTTGGAATAAAAAGGCATCTCAAGCTATTGTGTAGCAAGCATAATTTCACATTGCTTTTATGTAGATCTGGACATCCTATATTATCATTATATGCGAGACCCCAGTTTCTCTTTTCGCATATTAGGGAAAACTGGTGGCCATTAGGAGAAAGTAATTTAGAAAGAAAGGTTGTACGACAATGCGTTAAATGTTGTCGTACGAAAGGTAAAACTATTCAACCCATCATGGGTAATTTACCAAAAGAGCGAATGCAGGCTTTCCATTATTACACAGTGGAGTAGATAAATTACGCAGGACACAAACTTAAAAGTTTTACTCGTGTATACTCGAGCAGTGCATTTAGAACTTGTTACTAGTTTATCATCAGAAAGTTACATTTAAGCTTTAAAATATTTATTTCGCGTAGAGGAAAGCCTTTACAGATTTTCTTACAGATCACGGTAGGAACTTTGTAGGATCCGCTCGAGAGCTTGTATATATTTTTACTAGACAAAAAAAATTATATTCTGGATGACGCATCCGATAATCATAACGAAATTAGATTCACTACGTCTAGGAGTTAAATAGTTTATGTGGCACGTACCTATAAATATTATGCAATACATTTTCATTATTATGATTAATGACTTGGAATAGGCAACTTTTCTCCATTTATGGGTATCACGCAAGTAGAAAGTTCCTACTTATACCAAGTTTAAGCGTCTTTTATTTGTAGTAACGTAAAAATAAACATCGTGAGATCTCGTCGTCGAGTTTGGGTCGAACGACTAGTTAGAAAACTATGTGGATGGATAAAAAAAAAGTTAAAGCCAAAGTCAAAGGTGTTTATTTCAATAAAATCACTAGTATCACTTTGAAATGCCTTAGAAACTAGCTACTCTTTATAGCTATACAGTTATTTTTCAACAAATGATATTGATTGATCTTAACTTTAAAATCTGCTTATGGTTTAGGTATAACAATAGGTGCTGGTCTGTTATTCAGGTTTCTATATAGGTACATATACTTTATATAAACAATGTAGTTAGGTTGTCATAAGCAAAGCAGCATTTGCCAACCAAGATTCTAAAGCGAAGTTAATCTTAAGGCAACTTATTATAATTTCACTCTTACATCTCCAAACTTTACTCCAACCAAGTCAAAAGCGCATAGTTAGGTATTCACCACCATTTCAGCCGTAGGACGTCCACTGCCGAACATGGCCTCCCCCACAGATTATAGAGCGAATTCCTATCATGTGGCGGGATTTGCCCTCACTCACCACGCTGGCGTTGGCGCTGGGAACGCGGGTTGGCGAGCGCAGTTAGAGCTATCTTTGTAAAAGTAGGGGGCGCTGCTGCCCATCCCCTAAATTTTTCCCTTAGTCGTCTCTTACGATATCCACGGAGAGGTAGATATGGAGGGGCCTATTCTTTAGCCGGGGGCACCACGGTCAGTTATGTATACGTAAGCATAACGTATGCACAATAAGGTATAAACACCTGTGGTAGTATACTTCCAACTTGAGTTTTTAATGCATACTTTCACATAAACAAGCTTTGACGCTACCGCTGTATAGTCTCATTGTTATATCCGTTGCTTGGGTAGACGGCCAACCGACTGATGGACGCAAGTATCTCACAAATTTAACCTTTTTAGAGTAACACCTGGCATTAGCTTTCACAAGCAAATATAACCTTTACCTCTGTGAAATGTCTGCGTATTTAAATTATACATTTTAAGAGGACCCTTAGAGCTCGTGTTATTTGAGTTAATAGCTTCTCTCAAGTTAACTACTAACCTAATTATTTTAGATTAAAGTATATTATATTCCTATATCTATACCGCAGAGTCTCAAGACGAAAGTCTACGATCAGTGCGTGTTGCTAGTGATGACTTATGGCACTGAGACTTGGTCGTTAACTATAGGCCTCATATACAAGCTCAAAGTCGCGCAGCGTGCTATGGAGAGACCTATGCTCGGAGTTTCACTACGTGATAAGATCCGAAATGAGGAAATCCGTAGAAGAACGAAGGTCACCGACATAGCTCTCAGAATTAGCAAGTTGAAGTGGCAGTGGGCAGGCCATATAGCTCGCAGAACCGATAACCGTTGGGGAGTAAAGGTTCTCGAATGGCGACCACGAACCGGGCGACGTAGTGTTGGAAGGCCCCCCACACGATGGACCGATGACATTGTAAAGGTTGCGGGAAGTCGGTGGATGGAAAGGGCTCAAGACCGTTCGTCGTGGAACTCTTTGGGGGAGGCCTATGTCCAGCAGTGGACTTCTTCAGGTTGTTGATGATGATATTCTATTCTACATCATAATCTTTTCTATAAATAAAATTTGATTAGCAATAATTAAATGTTTTATTTTGGCATAGCTTAGATTACAATCTACCTTTGTGCCTTTAAAAGCGATTATGTAGTGAATAAAGCCGATTTAATAATTAGGCTATGTAGTTTCTACCTACCTAACTAAAAGTTTTAAATTAAATAAAAGCTAAAAAATAAACGTTTTTCTGCCGTGGTATTGAGGTGCATCAAATGTATTCATGAAATAACTGGTTTCACTCGCGTTGAAGTCATTTAAAGGATAACTTTTGATCTATATAATGCATCATTTTTTTTTCCTTTTATAATCATACATTTTTTGAAATAGCTGACAACCTTATCTCAATTTCTGTTACTAACAATATTTTGCTCAGTTTCAAATAAATACTTGCATTTTAATGCTTTTTTATAGGTACATATTTCCCCCCCAAGGGAATGGAACGTGATATAGTATAGACCATATTCAATAACTAAGTATTTTTTTTGAAATTTCTTTAAAAGTTTCCACAAATAAATAGACAGACAGAGAGAAAGTCTCCAAATACAAAAACTTTTTTTTTGCTACACGTTATTTAATGTACCTTAAACACATTTTTTAAGAAAAAAACATGTGTTCATAATTTTGGGATAAACTATTTTATTTATATAAACTGTATATAACAGATATCAACGTCTACGCAAGAAAAGCCAGGATGTCAAGAAGAGTTTACTGCTTATAATTCACTTCGTCATCCGGTGCACAACGACCTAAATTGAAGTTTCGCAACGCTCATAAAATATAGCAGATATCGCCTCAACTATTCATAGCATTCTATTCAAATTAAAAATATGTGCGGAATGCAGCCCGCTAAGAATCCGCATATAAAGCTTATGAATACATGCAAGTGCTGAGGTAGTGAGGTAGGTTCTTCAGCGACCGCGGAGGACGGCTCTTGGCGCGAGCTCAAGACTCTCCATCCCCCTATGTCTAGCCGGTAAATAATTGCGACTGTACCGCGCACCACTCACCTTGACAATTATGTGCACTTTATTTGAGGTGCTTCGCGCTTACTATCTTGCCTACAGCTGTAGATTGACATTAAATGCGTTTCATTTCTGCAATTTTGTCGAGAAAAGTTCCCGCGTAAGCAAATGGAGATCTAATATTTTCTAAGCAAATACCTCGCAGTAGAAATCGGAATGAATGGTGGTTATATTAGATAGGTACTTTAAAAGTTCTTCAAAGTGATTCAATGACGATTATCTGCTATATAAATGGGAAAATGGAGGGACCACTATGGTGCATTATCATGATCTGATAGTATTGAGTACCAGCTGGCGTAACACCAAAAATATTTAAAAAGTAAATAACACCCATCAGTCAGATATAAAGTCCTGACCCCACACTAGGATTGTCGTGTGTATCGGAAACTACGAGTACCAAGGTACCACAACACCCAGAACGGGAACAAATATTTGCAAAGCCCGCACCCCTTGCGTCTCAGACGGGCACACGCCCGCTACGCCACCGAGGTCGTCCATTTAAGCAGACATTCATAAAGCAATGTTTTTTTTTACTTTTCCTTGGTAAATATTAGTATTGATATTGACCTATTCCTATTGTCAGAATCTAGTTTTAAAAAGAAATTGATATGCATGCTGTTATGTGAATAAACGTACAATTAATGCTACACTTTCACGCACTTCATCACCAAAACCAACACAACAACAACCTCCTAATATTTTTAGTAACCTGAGGATAACGTAGTGGGTTGTACATTTACAATTTTTTTTTGTTTGATATAACTTATTACTAAGATCTTAATGTATCAACTGTTTGTTGTTCCTAATAAAGTATGAATAAAATTTGTATTATTATTAATATATTATTATTATAAAGTCTGCGTACTTTATCTAAAATAATGAGGCTGAACTCACTGAACAGAAATTAACCTAAAACAACACTGTAAGGAAATCCTACCTAAGTTTCGAAGTTTTAAGCTTATTAAATTGATTACCTGACGTAACAGAGATACCGGTTTATAAAACAACCTTGCTTACACTGAGAGTTAATATTAATTAGTAAAATTAAGTTTTTAAACAAAATATTTTGTATGTTACTGAACGTGAAAACACATGTGAATCAAGTAAGCTACGACACCATTTCACTTTTGCAAGTGAGATGGTGGCCGCTTGAGCTCGCTTTCCCAGAAAGAACTTGTTAAACTTATTCATAAAGAAAAAGACCAATTCTCCAGGCGATTAGATCCTTAAAGATGTTGTCTTATGGGAGTAGCCTGAGGCTCGTCCAAATATTAGGCATATGCCCACATTTTGCAGTAGTGAGTATTCCATTTGTGACAGGTTGCCATCCCATCGCAAAATATAAAGTAAGATTTTGTTAATGCATAGTATTCATTATAATGCTTTTCTTTTATAATTCTAAGATTCTATTGACCTAAAATGTATGCACAATTTTGTCTAAAGACATAAGCTTAACCTGTAAGATAACATAGTTTACAACCCTGAATATATTGGTATGAGAGGAACAAATGACTGCCACTGACTTAGTAAGGCAACTCTTTATTACAATGTTTTACGTTAGATCTCGTTGGTTTTTGAAAAAAAAAGGTAAATTCTAATAAAAATATAATGATGGTGAGCTCAGTAACGTGAAGTGTGGATTTGCCTACAAATTCACATTTAATTTGGTTTACATAAGAAACGGTGAACGGTTATAAATAGCGAAGAAACGTTGATGTCTGAGTCTTCCATTTCGCATGAGGTTCTAATTCGTGGCTTCAAGTGGTGGCTTTGTCATTTATATCTGTAGTCGTTTTTAGAAACCAGGACTGAACAACAGTGTAGGACATTTCTTTACGCGGGGCTTGCTAATGAGAAAAATATATAAAAAATAAAATGTACGCACTAAAACGTGTTTTTAATGTTTACTTGTCAGATATATCATCACTAGTGGCTGCCCGCGGCTTCATTCGCACGGCACCCGACTAGATATAAAGTATCCAATGTCATTTCTCAGGGCTAAAGCTATGCCCATAACAAATTTCATAAAAATCGATTCGCATTTATAATATTAAGTTCGGATTCTATTGTATATTGTATCTTTACGTATGACTATAATAAACTACTGTCTTTAGACTATGAACGAGTACTTATCTATCAATTACTTCAATAATTTTTAGCTTTTAAAGGCTTTATGTCTGTTTGTACACTTTACAACATGTGCAGTTTTCATTGTTCAATGCAGTGCAGGGATAAGAAATTTACATATTCTTGAAGCATTTGAGCAATGTGGTATGAAATGGCAAACGTCTTCTGACGCTGTAAAATAAACCCAGTTATTTCATGCTCACAATAAAGTTTAGCGGCACCCATCTTGTGAAGTAAGGTTCCCCAGCATGTGTGAGGGAGCCTTCACTCTATGGGTGACGTGGCACTGAAGTGGAAAGCTCGCAATTTCTACCGCGCTTCATTACACGCAGAAAACAATCGCTTATTCGACTGAGTTTGCGGTACTCCCCTCACTTGTAAAACACAATATCGTCTAGACGCATTCAGTATCCCGAGCCGGCAAACAATCATCACGGGTACAATTCAAACGAACGTAACTAGCGTAAATACCTACTTTTATGATTCCAGCGCCGACAGTATTATAAAAATCTAGTCAGATCCGCCGCAATCATTCTATACACAACTCTATATCCCAAGAGCCTCATCCGTATTTTAATGTTTGCTTCTCATCCTTCGGGTTATTAAGCGTGAAACTAAATCGCCCGTTCCAGATGGGACACCGACTTCCGAATAGAGAAAAAAACTGATCGAAATCGGTTCACTGGATCAAATACACACATTTACTTAGCGAAGTCACGGGATGTTGTCCTTCCTTAGTGGAAAAAAGGGTCACATATTTCCGAAAAGACAATATTGTCTTTCCATAACTATACTATTTGATGGCTTAATCAACTAAAGGGATTTAGGAGAGAACCCAGGTCGACGCGGTGCGGGCTTCTCATGCTTGACCGGGTTTTTTATTGTGCCTAAAAATCAAAGGGATTTGCGGACAAAGGGATACTCAAAAGTGTAATCCGGGAAGTTCGCCTCGTAATATCAATTAAATATTGTATCAAATTTGTATGCTGTTTTTTATTAAAAATAGCATAAAGTTATCTTTTAAAATATATGTGGGCTTTTATAGATCTTGGCAGTTGCTCAATGGGATAAAAGCTACCGGGGATCTTATGGCCACAATCTTATGCTTTAGCAATCCTTGATTGATCCAACGACCCATTCCATTAGGCCGCGGTGAAAGGTGGACAACAAACAAATGCTGTCTACTGACATGTCACGAGGCGAGGCGATGCCGACACGATGCTAGTTAGTGTGCGTAGCAGTATGGAGTTTCATACAAAGAATGCTGAACCGCTTGAGGCGAGCGTTTGCTGCGCTGTCACTGCCCTCTCAGGTTCGTTTATGAAGAGTGTGAACTCTATTTGCTAAGCTATAAAATTAAAGTTCCCCGCAATCACTTAATCGCACTGCCACAACGTACTCCGTGTAGTTCATCCGACCTCGTGGACATAGTCTTGGAGTGTTGGCAGCGTGAAGCCAAAATGTTAGAGCTAAATAAATAGAGCCCATATTTTTATAATAGGGTGGTGAAGCTAGCGCAATGACCGCGCAGCGACCGCGATGTGTTAACTCGGACAAATTCGTGTAAAAATTACGTCTGCTCAATTGCCGAATTGATATCCTCCTACTCGGGCGAGCAGGTTTGGGTGTCAATTCATGAAACATACGGCAATTTTTGCAAATTCATATCTGAGATAGTCCTGAGGCTCTTGTTTAGGAGTTACTTTACGTTTGGACTGACGACGCGCCGTAGCTTTATGCAAAATCATTATAATAAGTTTTATGAATAAGTCTTGACACAGATATCAGTAGATCTAAAAAACCTACATTGAACCATCTAATTAGTTTAATGAAGAAAAACATGTCTTCACATGTTTTTCTCGCCTGACATGATCTGTAAAACAGAAATCTTAGCTATAATCTGAGATGAAATAAAAATAAAGAAAATATAACGCAATTTAAAGGTTACCAAAGCTTAACGACATAAAGGGCTCGGCAACCGTCAAGATACATACACGAATTAGTTGTTGATATGATAAGGCCGAGGTCCTCATACCTGTGAGGTAGCCTCCCGCCCGGCTCGCAGCCTTGGCACCCAGTCCAAAGCCACCCGCCGACGAGACCGGTCGCGTCACGGCTCTCTGCGCAGCTCCTTGGACCATCCACTTCGAAGAGTGAACTTTAAAATGTCACTGAAAATTTCAATCCTAGTTCACAGTGAATTCAACACCTAAAAGTGACTAATGAAGCCTCGAAAGTTAACAGCTTAGGATAACTTTGGATTTGAATGGTGATTTTGCGATGTGATTTATTGTACTAACTATTCGTAAGTAAAGTTCTGTGTTTTTGTAATAATTGGACGCCATAATTCATCGGATCCCTCGTAAGTGCTACGCATTTTTCTTTTTGACATAGGTATACAAAAAAGCGGTTCCGCTTATTATTTGAGTTCTTTGAGCAGTTCCAACATCAAAAGGGTAGCGCAATATTGTGCGGCACAAAAATAATAATAAGCGATGATAAAGAATTGTATGTAACGGGATATTTAATATTAACTTTGAGATTGTTATTGAAAGTCTTTTATTTTCTGGATGAACATCATTATGAAAAAGTAAAGGTGCGTCTCGATTGCGTCGGAAAACCACCGTTAATTGGTCACAGCCGCGTGTAAAGAAATACCGTATGCCGCGTGCGACAAGTCGGCAAATGTATCGGTTTTTCAGTACTCGAACACACCGCGTGCGGCAGCCAGCAATGATTTTCCTCATGCAACCGAAACGCAGTTATTATATTTTTATTGTCTTTGTTTTGTGTTCAGTGATTTTTTTTGTATTGGTACAAAGAAATGAGATACGCTGTAAATGATTTTGTTAGGTAAGTAATTATATAGCTGTAAGTTTTTTTAATAAGCACTTCAAAATAGCTGAAACACAAAATTAGAGTAAGTAACCTAAGTTACACACAGTTCAGATCAATCATTCGATCTGTTTGATTTTTTTCTCATTAAAAGTGTTATCAAGAGTCACGTTCCGTTAAATCTGTTACAGGTACTTCTAAATAAGTAGATACTATTCACATAAGTAAAACTATAATATGATTTCATCGGTGAATAAGTAAAACCTGGAATTTCACAAAATATGTCGTACAGAATACATTTACTAAATAAGATTCCCTTCCATTATCCTATCAGCAAAAATGAGATATGTCATAAAACTATAAAGATAGAGAAGGAAAAGATAAATTGGATAGGAAGGAAATCCCGCAAAATGATTTGAAACTACCGTAGCGGTCTTACGAAGCCACGGCTACGGCGTAACTAGTGTAATCAGGACTTAATTCAGCAGCTTTCAATTTGATTTCCGCTAACATTTATTACAAATTGGTGTAAAAAGTCAAGTTCTAAGTTTGAAATTCAGATTACTTTTTATTTTCACTAGCCAGCGGCTTTGAATATTATTGCTATGAATATAATGATAGTATGAGTATGTCATCAGTATAAGTTGAGAAAAGATGAGTAGGTCTAGAAAATTTCTTCCTATTTGGGTTAGTATCTCTACCTACTATAGAAGCTAGTTTACGTGTGAATGTCTGCTGCCTGCATACTACACTTTATCAGTTTCGTAATCCCAAAATGACTACTGGTTGTTCACCTTGCTTCAGTGATTCTCTTTAATTAATATAATATATTGTCGATAAAAACCAGAGTTAGTCTAGCTAGTCAGAGTACATCGAAGAGCTATCGACAATTATTTTTATGATATTTTCAGTTTGTTATAATGAGAAAAGATGAGTCACCTAGGTCGTAACCTATTCTTCAATATACAATAGTATGTGTAACAAATCAAAATTTGTGCAGTAGTTGCGTTTACTTCTAAAATTATTGCCTGCATACTAAATAATTATTAGTTACGTAATCCCAAATATGACTACTAGGTTATTCATCTTGCATCAGTTATTCCCTTTACGTCAGACGAAGCTGATGTTTGCTACAATCTAATTACTAAGATTACTGGCCACCACCGTCAACGCTCTCGGTCAAAGAAAATTGTACCACGAGATAAGTAGTTTAGCTAGTAGTAGTGTAGCTTTAGGATTTTAACCACACGCCAAGAATAAAACATTTTAATGCTAAATAAAGAAAATTAGATTTGTTTACGGGGAAAATGAGGACAAAACGCCATTTTGTGTCAGTTTAACATTTTAATAACACATTTTGTGCCTGGTAGAGCCTCGGTTCCGGTCTGTTTATAAATATCTCTTCACTGCCAAAATGGAAAACGTTACTCGCTGTGATTTATAAAGTGAACTATAAATATTTGTTGCTATCATATTAATTTATGGTACACAGGTGATTAGCAGAATATCATCATTTAAATTATAAAACTGATTAATTTACATAATAAATCTACCTTCGCACGACTATAAAATGGCGCATATTGAGACACGTCTCACCGTAGGTCCAGCAAGGAAGGTAATGCGGTTTATTCCACTACATTCGCCTGGGTCAACAAATTAATAAAAAGCATAGCTAACACGCAGTCAGGCAGAACAATATGCATCATTATCATCATCATCATCCGTAGCTCGCCTTCACCGTACACCGTTGTAGACTCTTGTTTTACTTTGACCTCTTGTTTTTTTTTACCTTGCTGAGCAGACTGTAAAGCCTGCTTTGCTAATATAAAAGCAAGGGTATATATAAAGGCTGCTATTTATTCGGGTACCTACCACGTGAGCAGAGCTGTGGGCGGGCCTCAGCTCATGATTATTAAAACTAACTGACTGACTGACAGACAAAGCAGAGACTAAAGCGCTTGGCCAAAAAACCTTAAAATTTGTAGAGTATGTTCCTTTAAGTATGTAGGGCCTACCCCTACATACTAAATTCAGCGAGGGTAGAAGAGTATTTTAAAGAACTTCACACGAACGAAGTCACTGGGTTTCACTTTATAGTATTCCTTTTTTGGACACAAACTGTCTTATCGTAGATCGTTCCGCGTGAAACTACTAAATCCTCATAACATGCATAAAGGCATAATATAAATGTAAACTACTAATTGAATGAACTTTAGTTTGAACTTTAATTCAATGATATAGGAATGTAATGTTAAGCTTTGATTTTGAAGCAAATGCTGTGTTCTCCGTCATTTAAATAACCGCTGATAAGCTGTTATAGCAATCAACCTTTATCAATTGCGAACGGCCGACAGCGGACGGCACCGTACTTTTAGGAAATAAAAGCTATAGGTACAGTGACGTAGTTTTAAGCCGATTTCATCAGGTAGACAAGGCTAGTTTTGATTTCTAGGTTTCCAGGATTTACCGAAATAGATGTATACATCTATTTCGACACGATTCAAGAACAAAGTTCACGGTATACCGTGAACTTTGTTCTTGAATCGTGTACACTCCTTTCAAATACTCCTATTTATAATAGAAAATACTTAAAATATTTTTTGCGGAAGAAGCTTTTTTGGGATGCATTTCAGTAAAGTTATGGATGTTGAATGTATGGTTGACACGACTAGGCTTTGAACTTCAACATTCGTACTTTTGAGAACATGTGCAGTATATTTGATGCCCTTTGTAAGTAAATACTGAATAACCAATTTTAATAGAAGATGAGTGAATTATTATATTAATAATAATTGTTATTTGTTATATTATCTACAGAATATCTATTAAGCTACTAATAAATAAAAATTAATAATCTGTGTAGTGAGACGATATCATTAAAACATTATAAAGAGCATTTTTTGTTTTTAAAAAGAATTATTCGCTATCGCGTTTGAACATGGCAAAGTATTGCAGTTAGTTAAAGTTGCAGAGCGGACTTTATCGAGTTAAATATCTGGGACAACAGGGAACACGAGTAACTTTACCACCAGCTGGAAATCCAACGCTTGCAAAAAACAACTTTGACTCGCAGAGTTCGAGATATGAATGTTTTTCTCGTACTGGGTTTCCAAGTGTGTGCTCTTGTGAGTTGGTTTACGTGATATAAAGGCTTCCCTTCTATTGTTTGCAAGTAAAAAGTTCAAACACGGTGGAGTTGGTATACCTCCTACGCATCAAAGGTAGACATATAATTGTCTAGCTTTATAATTGGCTTTCATTTTCCGGAAAATGTGCGGGATACAAGCTCCTAATTCCAATAATAATAATGATGCCAACCTTAATTGAGGGAGCGAATAGAACGAGATTTCTGAGTCAAGTTGTACGGATTACCAGTGTATGTACAGTCAGCATCAGAAGTTGATGATCAAATTTAGATTGTAAAAAACTAGTGATTGAAGTTTGTATCAAAAAGTGATAGCATAACAAGGTGACCTTTAATAGGTGACTGTAAAATGTACCACAATTGAGATGATGACACTAACCCCATAAGTTCATGATAATTTCTTAGTTCAAAAATACATGACTAGAATTATTTTCAAAAATCCGTGCCTGCTAAGATATCTAAAAGTAGCTGATGTTGATAGTAACCAGATAAAAGTATCAATATACCCTCAACCTGCCTTTTATTTTATTCTGAAATTGTTGGGCAAATAGTAGGTAATACAAGGTGATTCATGACATGTTACAAGGTGATTCATAACATGTATACCAATGAAATAAAAAAATAAAAAATATTCCGGACATATCACACACGGTCATCTGATCCCAAACTAGGCATAGCCTGTACTATGGGTACCAGAGACTGATATACATACATAATAGATACATATTTAACACCCAGACACAGAACAAACATCTGTGTTTGTCACAAATGTTTGTCCAGTGCGGGGATCGAACCCGCGACCTCTAGTGCAGAAGGCAGAGTTACTAACAACTGAGCTATGAGGCCAGTCAAATGCATCAGTTAATTGTGACCCCACGACTTTATTGCGCCAAATGTTGAAAAGCAAAGATATTCACGTATTTGAGAAACAATTTTGCATTAGTTAATTGTGACCCCACGACTTTATTGCGCCAAATGTTGAAAAGTAAAGATATTCACGTATTTATGAAACAATTTTGCATCAGCTACTTCTGAAGCCGCGATTTCATTCGAACTGCATTTTATCATCAGTATGAAGATACATATGTAGTTTCAGACATTCAGGAACTCAGAAAAGATGTTTTATCATTTACTTCTGGAAATAGTAGGATCAGAGACTTTGTGACACTTTTAAGTCATCACGTACTTTTGGAATATTGGGAAGAAACTCCTAAAGTAAAATATTTTCAATCAGGAGTTTTGAGACATGTCTGATCATCAGCTACTTTTGATGCTGACTGTACCAGTGATGGGCCGAACTAGGTTTAAGCTGAATACGAACATTAAGCGAATGTTCGCCAAAAATGTTACCGTACCGAAAAATATTCGTTTAAATTTGGTGCGAAAACATGCAGGTCTATCTTTGTTTAGCGCGCGTGAGATACGCCTCACCACTGCCCCTTTCTCCGAAATTACATCATCATCTTGTTTATTGCAAAATATTCGGGGCACAACACATGCAAAACATGCATGTGTTGTTCCCCGAAAAGTTATAACTTGAAAAATAATAAGGGGAAGGAGTCTTTTGCATCACAACTATGTATTACTGGTAAACTTTAAATATTAAACGATAGCTTAAATTTTGACTGGCTTATATTTGACATTTGATATCGTATTATAAGCTCGTAAACGCTAACGCTATCGTGAATTATTCGTGCTTAGGCCAAATAATAAACAAAAACTCACCAGATCAGTCTGGGGCAAATTAGCTAGTAGTTAAAATCTAAACGACGTAAGCTGATACACTAGAACGCTGCAGTTTATTTATTATTGTAATCTGAATTCATTAGTAAAGTTTGATATTAGAATATTATTAATAGCTTCTTGCTTCTCCTGCGCAACAGACAAAATGACTGATGACACAGATTTACGTTCATTGTGAATAATTTCAAAGATTTTCCAAATATACTTAAGGTGGCGGCTAATCCGATTACCGCACTTGGAAATTTTCCCAGATTACCATTAACGTGGAAATCTCCGTAAAAACTTTCGCTACTTATTGTCGATTCAGATCTCTTAGAATAATTTCACACTTTTTTACTCTTGAATACTTTCTACTTGCTTTCATCTTTTAATTCATTTTTCCCGAACGACCGCGGAAAAAGCTCTACTTATCCTGCATAGATATCTTTACAAAAACCTTCGGCTTATTTGCGCGCCCTACTTGCCTTCGCTACATTAAATTTATAACTAATTTATATAATGTACCTACTTTATAAGCAGTTGGACCAAAACCTTATTCATCATCATCATAATCAGCCTGTAGACGGCCCAAGTAGACATAGATAGGTCTTGATCCTTTGGCATCCACCGATTTCCCGCAATTTTCACAATGTCATCGATCTATCGGCAGGGGGCATTCCAACGCTGAGTCGCTCAGTTCTTGGCCACCATTGAAGAATCTTTATTCCCCAAAGGTTGTCAGTAAAACCTTATTTTGTTTATTTATATTGCATTATATGATCTCTGCCCATCTGAGGCGCAAGGGTTCGATTCCCGCTGCGGGTCAAATGTTTGCATGATCTGCAAATTTTTGTTTCGGGTCTCGGTGTTGTGGTATCATGGTATTCGTAGTTTGATACTCACGACAGATAATCCTAGTGTGGGGTCAGGACTATGTAGGTATATAGTAGGTGATTGTTGGGTATTATTTTTTTCCAAAAACCGAAAGTTCTATAGAGCTTCGGCGTAAATTGTTTACCTAATTAGCAGTTATTTCAAAATCTCATTCAGTAATAGCAGATAAGTTTTGTCCTTGAGTCGTTATTTAATGGATGTTTTATAGTATCTCTAGGAAACCTTGTGTTTGTATAGAGTGAAATGGAAATACAATAAAGAAAATTTCAATAAAAATCATTGCTCTGAATGTTAATTTACTTTTTGCGAACAAATTGATTTTTTACGTGACCGCTATGTCCGATTCGTGTGATTGATCCACTGTAAATTGGTATTTGTACCCCATTTTTTGTAACAGCTAGAATTGTTATACAAGGTACAAAAAAATTGCCATGTGTCCCGAGCAGAAATAATTCGCTATAGCAATATACTTAGACCTTATATAAAAAAAAAATTTAAACAACTGCAAAAAAATATTCACATATTACACAAGAAACAGTTGAGCTATCTAAAACGTCCTATAGATAGTTTTGATCGTACCAGTTCCAGATCACTACCAGTCGGAAGCTCCCCAAGACGCTGGCGGAATTGCCACGCTGGATGGCAATGCTAATCCGTTGGGCCAAATAGGAGCCAGCTCTCGGGTCACGCGTCGCTTCGACCAGTCATCCTGATATTGTTTTGAAAACCCGGAGGGCTCGCTTATTATATTGAGAAATTAATTAATCAATTCAGCGTTAGACCATATCAAAATTGACTCTATAGACGAGGCTAAGAATGCCTGGTCATTGGTTTGTCCAGCTGAAACCATCCCTGAGAAACCTCACCTGCAGAGGCACTGGGACGAACCTATCTGCAAAAAGTTGCAGCAAAGTTTAATTGACTCCGCTGCTACTCCAGCAGAGCAAGCTCGTCTCATTGCTTCTGCGCTACCATCAGCAAACTTAGGAACACTCTTAGATAATGCAACTTTCTCGTTGTCAGTGAGTCTTCGGATCGGAGCTACCACTAAAGAGCCCAACCTGTGTCGTTGCGAGAGCATGGTCGACCGACAAGGTCACCACGGCCTACCTTGCCGCCGCAGCGCTGGCCGTCAGTCCCGCCATGCCAGCCTCAATGACATCATCCGTTGGGCCCTCGCCACCGTCAACGTGCCGGCTATCCTAGAGCCGAACGGTATCGCACGTGACGACGGGAGCCTGACGGGGCCTGACGGGATGTCTTTGATTCCCTGGAGTCGTGGCAGGCCGCTGGTTTGGGATGCGACTTGCGTCGATACGTTGGCACCTCCCACGTGTCGTCCACCTCCAGGACGGCTGGCGCGGCGGCAGCAGCGGCGGAGAGCCTTAAAAGGCGGAAATATTCGTCCCTTGGCGATGGATACATATTTCTGCCTTTTGGGGTTGAGACGCTAGGACTTTGGGGCCCAGGGGCGTGGCTCCTGTTCGATGCTTTATCTAGGAGGCTGGTGGATGAGACCAATGACTGAAGGGATGTTGCTTACCTCGGACAAAGGATCAGTATAGCGATCCAACGAGGTAACGTCGCCAGCCTTTTGGGCACGCTGCCTGTGGTTGGTGATCTGAACTCTGTTTTCTACTTGTAGTCGTAGTCGTAGAAAACAGAGTTCATTTCTAGTATAATATTATTTTAGTTTAATTTACAACTGTCATTATTATTATTTTTAAGTTATTTCTTTATTTTAGGCAATCAAAATTAAAAGATATCCGGTATAGCCGATGGCATTGGCTAATATTTGTCTCTACACATCTTTTCCTCAAATCAAACTGACGTTAATTTTATCGATAACTAGCTTCCGTCCGCGGCTTCGCTCGCATGGTACCTACGTAAAAAGTAGTCTATATGCTATTCCAGACTTTAATCTATTTATTTTCCAAATTGCATCCAAATCCGTTCGGCCGTTTCGGCGTGATTGAGGCGGCTGATAAGTTCGTGGCCTGATATACTTAGAGCTGACGAATAATTTTATCTGACTAACCACTTATTGAAGGGTTCAATGTTAATAAAAATACACCCTTTTTTCAATTGAAAATCTAGTTGCAATAAATTTGTTAAACAATAAACATCACAATGTCAGTTGAATTGAGAAATTCTCGCAATTTGGAGCATGGTGCCGTGATTAAGTACCTTGTAAAAAAATAAAATACGCTGAAAGTAATTTCTAAAGACATGGCATCGGTTCTAAAAGATTGTAGTCCTCCATATGCAATGGTCAAAAGGTGGGCTCGCTTATTTCAACAAGGACGAGAGCTTCGAATATGACCCGCGCCCAGGAAGGACAGTAACGGTAGTGACTGAACAAAAGTTCAAAAATGTAGGATTTTTGTTTCTTGCCGACAGAAAAATTTAATTATGGCATAAAGCAGAAGAGTTGCAGATTAGTAAGAAACGAACTGGAAAAAAATTACATGCACATTTGAGCGTGAAAAAATCAGTGCACCTTCGGTACCGAAAATGCTCGCGCCGCTTGACAAGCAGCGACGGATCGAGAGTTGCAAGGATTTTTTGGCGTAAGTAAAGGTCAATCTTCATGATTTCTGTAATTAAATTGTAACCGTGGATAAATCCTGGATTCGCCAGTACGATCCGGAGTCCAAACAAGAGTACAAGCACTGGATAAAAAAGGGAGAAGGCCGCCGAAAAAAAAAATCAGTAGAAAAGTCTGCGTCCAGGCCTATGGCGAATTTTCCGGGATAGCGAAGGTGAATTGCTGATCGATTACTTAAGAAAAGGAAATACGACTAATAGTCAGTATTATGCGAATTTATTGACATAAGAATGCGAGGCAGTAGTGCAGAATCGAAGTAGGAAATTAGCGCGCGAAGTGCTCTTTTTGCAAGAAAATGCAGCCGTTGACACGGCGCGCGTTGCCAGGCAGGCCCAAGGAGACACAGGATTAGTTTAGATCTAGTCTCTAGTGACATTTTCCTTTTTTTCCAAATTGAAAAAAGTCTTACGGGGCCGGAGATATTCCGATGATAGTGAAATGAAGGCGTCTGTAAAACGCCATTTTGAAGACAAAGAAAAAGCCTAACTTTTCTCTCATTAAGAACCACGTACGTAGGCCACGAACTTATCAGCCGTATAATATTAGTAGGATAGGATAGGATGCTGTCAAACTATTTTGAGACTTTTGAAAATTTTATGGTTGCGCTAAAGTCGCTAATGCGCATATTAAAATTGTGTATAATAATAAGGACGCAAAAGTGCTAAAGGGTTTGTTTTTTAACCGACTTCCAAAAGGAGGAAATTATCAGGTCAGCTGTTTTTTTTTTGTGTATGTATGTTACTCGATATCTCCGCCAATAGTAACCCGATTTTGATGATTCTTTCGCTGGTGTATAGAGTATGATCCATTTTAATTGAATTCCTCAGGGATTGCAACTTGTCCCGTAAAACTTAAAAAAACGTATCATCTCTTGAAATCACGACTTGCCGATTTTTTTTTTGTCGACTTGGTATGGTATGTTAATTCCCGCGACTTCGTTCGGTTACTGCTATTTTTACATAAACTTTAAACTTAGGGGTTGTGGGTCGGGAATTCCTTTCTGTGCACCCATACGTTACGCTACCCTGCAAATTTCATACTCTTAGGATTTTGGTTAGGCTCTGCGTTTCTTTTCAAAGAGAATAAAACCACTACGTTTGATTGACAGTCAGTCAGCCAGTACACATTAATTCACAACTTCACAACAAATTGATTCAGTCATAAAACTGTAAATAGGTACAGTTGTTATACAGAAAAGTTTGGCTTATAGTCAAAAGGGAACACAATCATTATCTTGACCTCCTGGCGCAACTCCAATCTTTATTTCCTCGACTAACATAACGCACCATATCGCATAGCGTAAATAACCAACTATTACACATATTCAATATAAGCATGAATGGTCATATAAAGAATGAACGAAAGAAGATTGACGAAACAGGTGTATAAGGCGAGTGTGAATGGGACCTTTGGAAGGGAAAGACCTAGGCGTACGTTTACTGACCAAACCAATGACGTTTTGGAAAAAGGCCGTCATGAGTACCCTAAACCGACGAGCATGTATGAGGAATGTGATGACAGTGAATAAAGCAAAAGAGGTATGTCAGGATCGTAACAAGTGGAAAGCCGTGGTCTCTGCCTACCCCTCTTGGAAATAGGCGTGATTTTATGTATGTCAATATAAGCGGCTGGATCATACCCACAACCCTCAAACATGAACTCTAATAAGATACATAGACATAATTATATTATATAAAGCTATAATAGGTATATACTCGTAAGTACAACTTAGTGAAAATAGAAGTGTGTGCTCGCGCAAAGCCATGATAAGCCCCATAACGTGACTGACCAACGCTACAATCATGTCTCTACAGCCTGATTATTATCTCTATGACTACAGTTAAGACACACACGCCAATCGCATGTAAGGTGATCTAAACTTTCGATTTATAAGCTGCCTATTCTGTCGAAAATTTTCCCCTTGTGAGTTCGTGTGTGAAAAATCAAATTACTGTTTTATTTTGAATGAACAATCAAATTCTTTCAGTAAAACTTTTAAATTAAATCGATGGTTTGGAGCGGAGTTGTTGGTGAAATTCGTTTTATCACGGAAAATTCGATGACTGACCAGTGGCAAAACACGAGGAAAATTTATAAAATTTCCTTTCACTATATTTTGTTTGTCGTAAAATCAATACGATCGAGGAAGGAAACAGGGAATGTTTATGTACATAAGCCTCTTGTATAATATTGTCTTAAAGCTATAAAACGTAATGTTATGAAGTAACCTTTTTGGTTTCAAATTATCAATACCATTTATTCATACCCAGAACCGCTTCAGATAAAGTGTGAACTATTCTATTTGGTAAAATAGAAAGGGGATATTATAATTTGGTAGCTTTAAAGTTTATTTTATTTGTACAAAAATCAGTCATACTGTTATGAAATTTATATCTATCTGAAACCAGGCGTACCCAGTTTTTGAACCGAGGGTTGGGGGCAATTCTATAATTTCGCAAGGGATAGAAGATTAGTGACAAGTCTGTCAATAATTGATACCAGCAAGCAGGGTGAGACGAAATACTGTGTTGTAGTCGTGTAAAGGCCTGACGCACGTAACGAGCTGATAAAATTTTATTATGTTAAAAGAGCAGTAGTCATTATTCAAACTGATAATACATACCAACTAGCGAAGCCAGTCTACAGTACTCAGTCACTTAGGTGTAAAAGTTTAGTTTTCTGAAATTCTACCCACAAGGCAGAGCAGTTGGTTCAAGTTTATAAGAAAATTTACTCTACCCGAATGAAGTTAAGTTCTTAACTAGTAATCACTGGATAACTTTTCGTATTCTTACTAATAATTACCAAATTTAGGCTCCAAATCGATTATTAATAATGTTGTAAAAGGATCATTAAAAAAAATAACCAGGCCGTGGTTTCTGGCCTTTTCTTCTAGGCTTGTCTCGCAAAGAAAAGGAATACGTTTTAAAATAATCCATGCAATTTCAATTAATAAATGAATATTGAAGTTTGAAGTTATGTAAACTTATTACAACGTAGACATCACAAAAAATATCCACCGTAACAGTGATTATATTTAACTAAGTAATTACTTTTGTCAAGAATAAAAAAAAAATCTGATTTCAAATCATCTATTAGGAAAATATGACACGTGTATATCGATAATAGCTGTAATTAAAGTCGACACGAAATGATTTGTTAAAACTAGTGTAAACGTAGGTATCGTTTTCGAATGAATGAATGAATGAATGGCTTTATTTGCAAGAAGTATAGTATATATAGGTACATGATATAGGTTTAGGTCGATAGGAATTAGTAAAACATTCCTTTATTTGTAGTTATGAAACGAAACAATCTGGCATACAAATAAGTATAGATTTAAGTGCGATAATTGTTTTACATAAAGAGCTACATAAACATTTAATTTTACGTCTTAACGAGTCTCGATCAATACGGCGAAAGGATTTCGGGGAAAATGAGAGCAGTGATATGAATACATAATTTGATCTCTATTTAGTATTTCTAGAACTAAAAATAGTAGGGTTTTGATAAAATATCTGTTATATTGTTAAAGATCCTACAGTTGTGGGATAGTGTAGTGTATCAAGAAATATTCATTGTGTTTCTGTATTTTTTGTTTGGAAAGATCAAGATAAAACAAGATATATTTTACTGCATGACCCCGCATTCCGACCCAGACGACTTACAACAAGTTCTAATCACGGTCAATGAACCAATAAATTTACTTTTCGAAAAACTTAAGTGCACAATGCTAGTGACCCCAACGGTGAAGGAAAACATCGTCCTAGAACCAAAAACAATCGAAGAGATGTGACAAGGGCACGAAAAGCAGTTGATACTGCGCACTTTAATGCTTTCATCACCCTGGTTCTTTCACCAACGGATATAGGCCCATTTCAGGGCCACCATACCTCAATTTCGTTATTAAAGCAAGAATACCAAGAAAGAACTAGTGACACGGCAAGCAAGCAATACATTTGAACTAAAATACCAGCGCAACTACTAGCGCTGCACCGTACCACTCACTGGTTTGATGCAGCTTATGCTGAGATAGGGACCTTTTTGGCCCAATGCAACAGTCACCTCTTATATTATTTTTATTTTGATTATTACCTATTTTGTATACTTGCTTTCTTTTTTTTTAAACATTTGTCTTCTTAACTATGTTGTTTTTGGGGACAAATAAATGATCTATCTTTCTTTATTTTCTTTCTTTCTAAATTAAATAAGTAATAGTAAGTTAACAGACTGGCGGATAGCCCACCGACCGGTAGGGGTAACCACTGCCTAATACGGCTAAAATACCACCTACGATATGGCCCACGTGGTATTGAATTGCGCCCACCACCTGAGACATGCTTTGGTAAGTCAACACGAATTCGTACTTGAGTAGGTACCTGTAATATCACTGGCTACTACTGGCAGTTTTAGATGCATGAGTTTAAAATGCCTAAAATTAAAATACCTATCAGTAAAAAAAATATGTTCAAAATGTCTAAGGTCGAAACCTATATATCGGTAACTATAATGATCGAAACTTCCCCAACATCTTTCAAACCGCATTGTAATAAAATAAATAAATAAAATAAACTAAATATATGTACTTTAAACACCCAAATCAGTTTGCTTTGTGCTTGTTACTAATCTGCGCACGAAAATAACCTTAAAGAATGTAATGTACCGTATGTTCGTATGGGTCCATGCCCTGCTAAGCAAGGGGGATTGAAATGCTACTATGGTCACCCAGAAGGGTGAGCGAGAGAACTGACAAACTACGTCATGGGCGCTTCATAATACAAAGAAACAATTGTATCATCCACATTATAAACAGGGGCGGATCCAGCCTTCGTGTTAGGGGGGGGGGGATCACATAGTCGACGCCAACCTCACTCACCGGCCCGTGGTATACCCCGCCAATCAAAAAACGAGACTGGGGCTCTACATAACAACTAACCGACCAGCACAGGGGGGAGTCATGACCCCCATGACACCCCCTGGATCCACCCTTGATTATAAAACTCTTGCTTTACTGACTGATACTCGACGCGCGGCCTATACCGACTTCCTGAAATTTGGAGGGTAGCTTCGAAATGTAGGGGTGCACTAAGAATGGAAAGGAACTTTGGGGTTGTAGTTTTATGAAAATAACTGCACGCGAGTGACGTTGCGGGGGTTCTTACTAGTTTTTTTTTTTTATGATGATCTACACCTGCACTGCTCACTTGAATGGTTCAAAGCGAGTTCTAATACTGGCAAAATAAACGAATGCGTATTTCGTACGGTTAATTAATAAATTGTTTTGTTGCAGTGATGGTGCTTGGCGATGGGTGGTCGCCTCGGACGTGGCAGCGGGCGGCGCTGGTCGCGTGTCTGCTCGTGCGTGCGCTGGCGCCGGAGAGGCTGGAACCGTGCGCGCGCAGCTCACTCTGCTCATGCCGCGCCAAGCACATGTCGTGCATTGCCGTGCCTATGCACAGGTTTCCAGGTGAACACATAATATTCAAAATTAAATAATAAATCGTTGATTTTCTGTGAAGATATTTCTTAAAAACTAACAGGTTGCAAATTTTCAAAAGGGCTGAGGGAATAGATTCTACAAATGCTGCATTACGTGTAATGTAAGCGAGTGTACGAGTCCAAGTGTACGATTAAACGTAAGCGAGAGTACGCCTAGGAATTTAAGAACAAGCGGGTTACATGGTACCTACTGTGAACGTATAAGTCGGTAGTTGGTAAAAAAAACCAGTTATGCAAAGAAAATATAAAAATAAAACATAAGTACTTAACAAAAGCTTTAATAAAAACGATTTGTGTTATACGGGCGGGGCTTCTCTTTTAAATCTTCTATCTGATCACGTCGTGGGTTTTTAAGAGCAAAACGCTAGCTTCACAATCCTGCACTGATGCGCAGAATATACGAGATCTCATAATTCTTATAATACACTCCAGAACAGCCGAACCTACTATTAGCTAAAAAGGAATTGTAGGCGGGGTAGACACCGATAAAATGAGCAGATGCCCGCAATTGCATATATTTTAGCTTTATATTATTACCAGTATGTGAACTTACCCGTAATCGCACGGCAGTATAATTCGCAAGGTTTTACGTGACATATGTCTGTGTGACACTGGTTTGTACGAAACAAATGAAAAAGGCCATGCTAATTAGGTAATTATTTCATACAAAGTGATTCATAAAATGTATCCCAACGCGAAAGGGGGTTATTCTACCAACAAAAAGAAAGAATATTAGCGGAAAATAACATTTTTTTTTCAGATTCTAAGCCTCAACTTTCTCACATTAGCTGTTTTTGGTATTTTTATGTCAAAAACAGGCACTGAGTTTGCTACCTAAAACAGCTAATTCATTGAGTTTGAACTGATTTGACCTCAAAATAACATATTTTTGCAAAAATATTTTTCAATGAAAAATTACGAATTTGGTACAGTCGTTGAACAAACTATATTGCTAATTGGGTGTAGAATAAGCCCCTTTCGGGATAGCATCGATATTATGAATCACCTTGATAACACAGATAAGAAGAGAATAGTACCTACAAATTTCTACTATACCTACCTATTGTATTTGATGTTGCTACAGCTACAGTTGGTCAGATTCAACACATAGAGCAGTAAGTATCTACATCATGTAGAACATCATGTATGTTTATACTCGTACTCTGTATCTCATTAAATTGGTTTCGCGATGAAATAGATCCAAATTTCAAGCTGTGAAATTCTAGCGGAAATGCGTTTTGAATTTCTCATCATCGTCCTAGCTTAAAGCTAATATCAAAGTTCGTGATTCTAGAAACGTAGTAATGGGCCCGGCATGCTACAACATATCTAGAGATTTACTGGGCCATAAATCGATTGGCCCTCCCTATTTATCAGATCCTAGTACTGCACATGCTAATTAATGTGTATCTAAGCCTATGTAATTGCTTATGCTATAGCGTCCGATACATATACTGGCATCAACTGAAACAAACTTTGTTATAAAGTTGTTTCGTAATTTTGTTTTTAATCATTTTTTATTGAGAGATTTTTTATGTAAATAATTTAAATTTTGAGCCTTGTTTTTCACACTAATTCTAACCTGAAAAATATTATACAATAATAACATTTTAAACGTTCCAATCGTCGCGTCGTCGGTAAGCTCTCCAGTTGGCCTGTCTGTCTCTGATCCAAAAATATTATTTCACTTACCAATATTTTTAAAGCTATCGAAGCAAATACAAAAATCCATTTTGAAATAGCTTTTAGCAATCAGTGTCAATTCGAGGTGATGTTTACTTTTAAGACAAGATTCGTGTTTTAGAAAAAAAGTTCAGGACTCGGCATATACATAGTCCTGACACACACTAGGATTCCCTGTGTCGTGGATAACAGAAACTACGAGTCCCATGGTACCACAACACCCAGATCCGGAACAAATATTTGCAGATCATGCAAACATTTGTCCCGCACCTGGAATCGAACACGCACCCTTTGCATTTTAGAAGGGCATTCGCTCAATGCACCACCGAATTCGTCAAAAGCAATCGCGCGTAGCGACAGGCTACATTCGTAGCTGTATTGCTACGGCCTACGCCGTAGCATAGCAAAACGGCTCATACAAATAAGGAACCCTAAAAAAGAAGTCGTGAGGACGGTCCGTAAATATAAAACTCATTGTAAACACAGTTTTGTTTGATAGAAATAGTATTGTTGGCATAAAGATAAAATTACGTTCATACCGACCGCAGCGAACAAAAGAAACTACACTGGCCTGATAGCTCAGTTAGTAGTAACTCTGCCTTCTGCGCTAGAGGTCCTGGGTTCGATCCCCGCACTGGACAAACATTTGTGTGATAAACACAGATATTTGTTCTGTGTCTGGGTGTTAAATATTTATCTATTATGTATATCAGTCTCTGGTACCCAAAGTACAGGCTATGCCTAGTTTGGGATCAGTTGACCGTGTGAATATGTCCGGAATATTTATTTATTTATTTTATATTTATATTGTGAAAGACAATTTAAACCGGTGCCTATCTGATTTGAAATACGACAAAACTTTTTTGTTTAGAACATAACCCAACAAATATTGTGTATGCCTATCATATTTCTCGTTTCAGTTTTATTTCACGAAAGCGCATTTATCTAAACTTCGTAATATTTAATCTCCGTTCTAGCAAGCAGGGTTGGAAAAGAGAAAATGTTACCGCTATATAGAATTTACGGGGAAACGATGCTTAGACCATAGACTCAACGTGTTCCATCTTAAAGCAGTTTAAAGAGCACGTATGTATAAAGCTGCGTCGTCCTATTTTATTCTTTTGAAACGTTAGAATCAAAAGCTTGTTTAAAAGTTTTGACTACGCATTATAACATTGACGGATAATATTTATTTCCATACTAGCTACTACTTGAACGCGCGGCTTCGTTCGCGTGGTCCCTAGATAAAAAGTAGCCTATATGCTATTCCGAACTATAATCTTCCTTTGTGCCAAGTTTCATTCGGATCCGCTCCGTGATCCGTCCGCTTGAGCCGTTACGGCGTTATTGAACAACAAACATCCAAACATCCTCACAAAAACTATATATATATATTAGGATAGGATTACTAGGATTTTTATAAGGCTATTAGGTATAATAAGAATACGCTACAAGATGATTCTTAAAATGTATGCTGTATGCACCCAATAGGCAATAAAGTTGGTTTTACGACTTTGGTAATTTGAAAATTTTTCATTGAAAAAACTATGAAAAAACGAACTTCTCGTACGTTTAACTATTCCACACTTCAAATAGTGTATAAATCAGTAAGTTTTAAACCTAATCGTTTTTAAAAAAAAAGCAACATAAACATCCATCTATTTGAAATGGTTCCTCAAGAGTAGATGAAAATGTACGAAAATATTCCTTCTAGACTTTTAAATGGTGTCAGAAGGAATATTTTTGTACATCTTCTATTTATATTTATCTACTCTCGACGAACAATTTCAAATTTGATCAAAGCGAAGATATTGCTTGTTATATTATCTTACATTCCTAGCATTCCGCAGATTCAATCTTCATTTTCATTGATATTGAGTTGTCCATTAAACATAATAGACACTGAAAAGATTTTGATGTTTGATTTTTACCAAACTGCCGAGATGGAGGGAAATGTACTGTATTTGCCGTTAACTCCCACCTGTTCTGTTGAGTAGTTCTGTTGACAGAACTACTGGGATTTTTTTTCTTATTAGTTCTGTCCACGAAACAAATGGGAATACAATTCTCACTTGTTCTGTTGAGTAGTTCTATTGTGATTCAAACTATTGCAATCAATTGTCAAGTACTGGCACTTACTTTTTAAATCCCAGACTAATGTGGATAAATTACCAGTAGTTCTTTATTTTATTACTGAAAATAATCCACATCTCTTAGGAATATGGTACAACTTAATTAATTCACTTTACTTAAAGCCAATAAAGGATTTAATTTTTTTAGCTAATACATTTACTAATTACGACCGTCACTGATTTGACATGTATAATGGATGTGAATATAGCAATAGATTTTACAAACAGCTACACGTTAGGTTGTTTCAACCTAATGAAGGCTTAATAGTGTTCAATGAACACCCAATAAGTCCTCATTAAGTATCTTTAAAATTTCGCGTTTGAATGTCGATTTACCACAATAGAAAATATCCGACGACTTGAAACTTTTCTGTCATCAGAATTACTTAAAAAAACAGGTGGGAATAGTAGAGATAAAAGTCAGGTGTAAAGCATAGTCTTTTAAGTCACAGAACTAATGGGGGAAAAAATCTCAGTAGTTCTGTCAACAGAACTACTCAACAGAACAGGTGGGAGTAAACGGTATTTGCAATGGTTTTTTTAATTAATTCGTTCGTATATCTCCACACAATGCTTTTTTACAGGTAATTTACGACCTATGCATTGTTTGTTTCAGAATGGCCACGAATAGAGCTACAGCATCTGGACATTAGCATGTCAAATCTACAAGTCATCCCAGAGAGTGCATTAGATGGATTGAGATTGCAAACTCTAGTTCTAGCAGCAAATAAATTACATTTCATAGAGATACATGCATTTAGGTAAGAAAAATCGTGATTAAGGCACGTGCACACACATCAGTCCCGGCGCCATCAAGTCACTGATCAGTCACTCCAACGCTAGACACGTGTCGTGGTGTTTGTGAATAGGGTGTCAGTCAAAGCAACGTCTTGGTTACAATACCACGAGTCAGAAATACGTTCGTAACTATACACATCTTTACTTGCCGTTGACGCGACGTTTACTGAGACGCACTGGTTGTGACGTGACGTCAGACGTGGCTGACGTGTAGGACCTACTTAACGGCGACTTGACGATGACGTGACGATGTTGTGCATGATGTGTGTGCCTTTACAAACAAAGATTTGAAATAGAGAACGCTTAAATGATAAAAGTATATTATTCCAGTTCCATGGCTGCAACGCTGGCATCTTTAGACCTCGGTTACAACGAATTCACTGAAGTGCCGCAGCAGGGTTTAAAAGATTTAAAAGTTTTAAACTGGTTAAATCTGCAGAAGTAAGCAAAGTTTTAAACTACATTGTATTAAAGTTATACTCCGCAGTATTGGAATTAATTTGTTTTTCATTTTCTAGTAATAACATAGTACACATTGGAGCAGAAATAAGATGGCACCATTTAGAAGAGACATTGACGAGTTTGTCGTTGAGCAATAACCAGATAAATGAACTGAAGCCTCAGGCCTTCACAGCGCTCTACCACCTCGTACAGCTGGACCTAGAAGGCAACCACCTACGCAGCATTAGCCTCGACTCTCTGCCCCCTTCCATAACCATCCTCAAACTATCCAACAACTTCCTACATGAACTATCCTGTGATTTACTTTATAATCTCCCTAGGCTACAATCCTTACACCTACGACATAATGTTATCATGTTTGACACCCCAACTCGCTGCCACAGCAATAGAACGAAAAAAATAGAAAAGCTAGACTTAAGTAATAATCGAATTAATGATTCCTCGCAAATTGATGTCCTAAAAGAAATTCAGATAAGGCAAATTATTCTAGACCTTAACGAGTTATCGGCCATTCCCAGAACAGTATTTTCAAACAATCGGATCGAGAGATTATCCGTGTCGTATAATAAATTGACTTCTATTAGCCGGGATCTATTTTTATCGCTAAGAAACTCTTTGGAGCATCTCGAAGTGGAACACAACAATTTGTCCGAGTTGCCGGACAGCTTGGGCGAGGTCGCGCGCCTCCGCCATTTATCTCTGGCTTACAACCGGCTGGACGAAGCGCCCGTTCTCCCGGCTCGGATTCAGACTCTCTCGCTGGCCGGTAACTTTTTAACTTCAATACCCTCCGCACTTCAAACGCTCGAACCCGGTTCAATTCGTTACCTCGACTTAAGCTACAACAGGATATCTAATTTGTTACCAAACGAATTCCTAGACTGGTCCACTTCCCTTGGTACTATCAACTTGAGAGGTAACAGGATTGCACAGATTTATAAGAACGTTTTTCCGGCTAGTATGCCGGTGAAAGAGATAAATCTAAGTTTTAACGATTTGTACTACGTGCATCCGCAAGCTTTTTCCAATCTTACGAGTTCTTTACACGTTTTAGAGTCATCTTCGACGCTCTTCAGCGGATACTTTCCTTTCGAAATACAAGAAGGTCTAGAAAATCTTAGTTGGCTGTCATTTGACAACAATGATTTTCATATTTTAATATTATCGGAAATTGTTGCATTTCCATTCATAAAATACCTCAATTTAGAAAACAATAGAATCGTGGACATAGTTGTAAATAGTGATTCACATAATTTATCTTTATCTTTGAGCAGTCTCAGAATAGCATACAATTTTTTAAGTTCATTGCGCAGAGGAACATTTGCTTACATGCCAGAGTTAAGAAACTTGGATTTATCTTATAACCGAATCAACAACTTAACTAAGCACAGTTTCAGAAACTTACCAAACTTGAGATATTTATCTCTTGCGGGTAACATAATCGATTCGATGGAAACCGAAACCTTTGCCAATTTACCAAAACTGGAAATATTAGAGCTTCAAGGCAATAACTTTACGTATTTATCAATGAGTGCGTTATACAATATGTCTAATGTAGACGTAACGTTTACTTTGAACGTGAGCCGAAACTACATTCACCGTATCGACGGCGAATCAACAACGTCTATAAACATATTCGACGGATCGTACAACGACCTCCACGAAGTGCCAAACAATTTCTTTGTTGCGATAGAGCTCTCTATTCGACAAATTATTTTATCGCATAATAAAATCGCCCACATACCGAGTGAGGCTTTTGGTGAAGCCGTCAGTTTAGAAATATTAGATTTACATAACAATAATATTGAGATCGTGAAGAGGAAATCATTCAACTGTCTAATTTCACTTCAAATATTAGATCTTTCGTACAATTATATTTCTCAATTGTCAGTAGAACAATTCTACAATTTGAAAAAATTGAGATATCTTAAAATAAGTCATAATAACTTGAGATTATTGCCGAGAGACATCTTCAAGAATACGATTATCGAACATCTGGACATGAGCAGCAATGACATATCTCTGTTCCCCGTTACTGCTCTGTCGCAGATCGGTTTTACGCTCCGTTATCTCGACTTGTCACACAATCGTATAGAATATCTAGACAGTAATATATTCCGGAACACGCAGTTTCTGCTGAGCTTGAATTTAGGTAACAACCTACTAACGGTTCTGTCAGATAACACATTTTCAAGCATCGGCGGGCTGCGACAGCTGGACCTCAGCTCGAATTCCATGAAGGCAAACTTCAAAGAGCTATTTCACAATCTACCAAACTTGAGGCATTTGAACCTTGCAAATATAAGCTTAAAGTCGGTGCCTTATCTACCTTTGATGAACTTAACCATTCTCAATTTGACAGCAAATTACATTAGCAGTTTTAAGGAGACTGACGTCAAACGATTAGTGGGTATTCGCCACTTAGATCTTAGTCATAATCGTCTTACCTCTTTAGTGCCAAAGATGTGGTTTCATTTGAATAATCTCAACTCTCTCGACGTGTCGTACAACCCTATCGTGAGAATAACGCCAAATAGTTTTAAATGGTTGAATAATTTATCACATTTGAATTTAAATGGACTTAAGTATTTAGACATAGTTGACCAAGATTCCTTCCGTCCCTTGGCATCCTTGCGTTCCTTGCACATCCAATCGTGGTCCACTATAAATCACTCTACATTCCGTATCTCCAATGTGACATCTTCGCTCCCATCCTTGTACAAGCTGGTGATAGATTGGACCGATGATTATATGAACACACAGCTACACGGGATCGATGCGAGCAACATCCGCTACCTGGAAATACGAGGTGCAAAGCTGCAAAAAATATGCGACGAAGCTTTCCAATCATTCGCTGATAGTCAAGATATATTTATTAAAATTACGGAAACATCGCTGACTAAACTACCCATAGCGTTCATGCGGCACCTGGGACAGATACCGCAACTGGGTGTTGATTTGAGCTACAATCAGCTTACGACCCTTAATCCGGGTATTTTCTACCCAAATTTTACCAGTTGGAGTCATGTAGCAACCAAATTACTTTCTGGTAAGCTATTTGTAAAAACTTTTAAACAAGCTTTACATAATTAAAAGGCTTTGAGAGCCTTTAAACTTTTCTATACTTTATTGAACGGAATAACAACAACTTTATAGTTCAACAGGCTTCAGAAATATCTCGAAAATAATTTAGGTACCTACTCGTTTAAATATTTACGATCGCTCGGACGAATCGCGAGCGAACTCTACCTAGTATTTTATTAAAATTTACAGAGTCTCTCGCCGCACAGTAAACCTGGCAACTCTTTGTAATGAGTTTTAATTCTTAATACGCCACTCGAAACTTTTCTAGACGAGGCTCAATCGTCAAGCCGCAGCAATTTGCGAGTTGAAACTTTATAAGTGAAAGTTGTATTTATGTGCAGGTGGGTTGATATTGACGGGGAACCCGCTGCGGTGTGAGTGCTCGCTGGCGTGGCTGGGTGCGTGGCTGCGGCGCTGGCTGCAGGAGAATGAGGCGGGGGCCGAGCTGCGGCGCGCCGTACGCAGCGCCACCTGCCAGGACCAGCTCGGCCGCCGCGTGCCGCTGCTGCAGCTCCGCGCCGACGAGGCCGACTGCCACGCTTCCGCCCTCTCCAGCGACGCGCAACCCAACTGCATTGACTTCATCTACACTATTATAATCGCCATATGGACTCTATTACTAAGATGATATCCGTCTACGCACCTTGAGTGATTTACCTATACCTAAGCAAATTGTACATAAACACTAATCTCCTATACATAATAAACAGACTGTAGTTTCATAGTAGGTATTTTATACACGATACGAATCTTCCGTAGGCATGTGAAGTGTATAGTTTAGTGTTAATTGAGACGATAACAATTATAATGTCTATTACATTTTTCTGTATATCTATTAACTAAGGTAGGCAGGAAGAAGATTTTTCGTAAGTTTTATTGCAAATTTGAGTGTAAAATATTTAATTTGGAAACAATTAGTTATGTAAATTTTTGTTAAGTTTTACAGACAGAGTTATTATTATAAGCACAGATATGATTTACATAGGTAGATAAGCGTATAAAAGGTCATCACAATAAAATACCATTCCTTTATTAATGTAAATATGTGAAAAATAAATATTTTTTCAAATATTCAATTCGTTTTATCTTTTATTCCCAAAGTTTGTACAAAAACTAACCTTACTTAAAGAAAAATTGCTTGAAGAAATCTTGAATTGAAACATGCTACTGAGTTTGTTGAAATGACACAACCTCAATGTTTCGAATGATTAGAACCTGCATGTTTCTCATAAAAAGTAAAAGCAATAGGTGTCATGGTTTTGTATTGACAATTAGATAGACATCAGAAAAACAGAAAAATGTGAATCTTGTATTTAAAAGTTAATTTACGTTATATCAATAAATATTATGAAAGCTTAACAAGAATGTGCTTATAATTCATAATATTATCAGAGTTAATAATAAATAAGTACCTAGATATAATCGTAAAGTACACAAAATCCAATCATAATATGCCACTGTGCTGCTTACAAATAACACCGATTGACCACTCGATTTCAAAAACGCCATCATCTCTTGAAATCACCACTTGCGGAAATTTTATTTTGTCGACCGTGGTATGTTAGGTAGGTAGGTAGGTGGTAGGTTAGGTAGGTGGTAGGTTAGGTATGTTATGGTTATCCCCGCAACTTCGTTCGGTTGCTGCTATTTTTACATAAACTTTAAACTTAGGGGTTGTGTGTCGGGAATTTATTTCTGTGCACCCATACGTTACAAATTTAATATTCTTAGTAGGCGCTGCGTTGATTTTCAAAGAGAATAAAACCACTACGTTTGATTGTCAGTCAGTCAGTCAGTACCGTAAGAGTTATTATTGATGATGAATGTATGTCATACTTCTTTTTGTTTTTTATTCGAAAGTTTAGGTTGCCAGTGTCATCCTCAGTAAGTAAGCAAAACGCAAAGAGGTTCATAACAAAAAAGAGGTTGATATTAATCTTGTAAATATTCAGAAATTTGATGTCGGTTTTTAGTTTTTGTAAAAAATATCTTATTCTGTCCACAATTGATGCTACCGTCATAAAAAAACGCTTAACACCATGGAATACGCACAATTTTTATTTACGAGTGAGTGTTTGTCCTATAAATCAATATCCTCTGAAAACTGCGAATCAACCCATTGAACTTACCTTATCGAAAATACAAAGGTCGAAGTTTATCCTTCAAACATTTCGAATCATCAACACAGCCCTTTTTGGTACGTAAATAAGGTACCTTACAATGTGATTCCTATGTATGCTATCCCGAAAGGGGCTTATTCTACATCCAGTTGACTATAAAGTTTTATCTACGACTTTAATAATATCGACATTCTTCATTGACATTATGCAAAAATCAGCTGTTTTGGGGTCAAATCAGTTAAAAGTTAATGACTGTAGCAAGGTAGCACGCGAGCAAAGCCATGGGCGCAAGCTAGTTAGTTATAAAGATAATAAAAATACAAAAAACAGGTAATTTGAATGTTTGGGAAAAAATCTGAAGCGAAAACAAAGAAAATATTGTTGTTTTTGACGCTAATTAATATATTTACTTTTAGTGGATTAAGCCCATTTCGGGATGGTATACATATTTAAGAATCACTTTGTAGTTGTATAGTTTATTGAATCGGAAGTAGTTTAATGGGTTCGTTTATTGGAGCTGTAGGTATAAATCAAAAGGTTGCCAGTGAATGCCTTCATTTAATTTCCGATGTGGCTTTCATTTCGCACAGCTATTGACAAATGGAATGGGAATAACCGATTCTAATCAATCCAATTATTTTCGCTATTCTGTTCTGTTCATTTATTTACTAGCCCTAATACAAATTACTAGGTATCGAATTGACTGCGAATCGTTAATGTCAATCTTTATTGATACTGAAACAAAACCAATCATCATCATCATTTCAGCCGTACGACGTCCACTGCTGAACATAGCCTCAGCAAAACCAAAGTTCACAAATACTTTCATTAAAAGTGATGTTTTGATGAAATATAGCTAATGATTGAATTGATGGCAATGATTTTTCAATCTACATGATTTATTTTGTTATAAGAAAAGACACTTATTGTATATCTTTAGTTTTCCCAAGCATTTAATTTTGTATAACCACCTCATTAGATTTGATGAATCTGGGTCTATGTTTTATCAAGCAATTATTGCTAATAGGATATAACATTTTTGACTACTTGAATTTCTCTCAGCCACATTACGATTGTCAGAGGGTACTTAGGCATTGAATATTTTATTATATCAAAGTCTCGATTTCACAGAAAAGATGAAAGAGCGATGAATAATTTTATATTGGTGATAATTCGCTTGGCACAAAGCTAACTATAAATTAGTAAGTATTATACGAATGGCTTTTTTCACGCTATAGTGCATATTAATTAAAAATGATATGATAAAATTACCTAACCTACCTAACCGAAGACTACATTTAGCATTAGTTCTACAAACCTTATTGATTTTTTTTTAGTGCTATTTCTATATTGACTATGTAATACATTTTTGGATAGTAAATAAAATTGAGCAATAATTAAATTACATTTCTAGCTTGGATTTTGGACTTTCAGGGTGGATTTCAGTCACATTACCCCTAATTAACCGATGATTCAAAAAATAATGTCACATCAATTCGGCACGTACGTGTAATATTATTGGAACTGCAATATATTCACAAACGATAATCTTTAAGGGTTTCCAAAAAAATATACAATGTTTTTGTAGGTGAATTAATGTATGTTTTTCCACGCATTTCTCCAAAACTATTAATCGAATTGTTACCATTTTTGGCTTACATTTACTTCAACTTAGGGAACAGTGCAAGTTCCATCAAAATCGGTTCAGTAGTTTTCAAGATGTTTTCGGTAGTTTTCAGTGACGGCCTGGCTTATTATGCTTTACGAGACTTCAAAAAAATTGGTAGGTAGTAAGTTTAATATAGATGTTCCGGAACACCTTTAGGTAAGTTATTTGTGTCGAACATAAGGGAAATATACACCAGCTACTTTACACGTATAACTTAGATAAGTAAATCAGTGGTAAATTTCCACTCAATACATAATACTGATACTACATAATTTTACATAAACTAGCACCCGAAAAACTCTTAGCATTAAAATGCTGACTTATGCTGGCTTATAAGTTTGAGGAAGAATTCATCTGTAATTAGGTTTGCTCGATAATGTTTTTACAAAAGAACCTTAACTTAACATTATATTCGCCGGTGAAATCAAACCCTAATCAGACCTCATTAATATATTGACATCATTATATTCCTCAACCACACCGCGGGGACTCATTTATTTGCAGGTAGCCATAAAAAGAATAGACATGGAAAAATAATTATGTTAAAAGCCGGAGTGCCGGTGCTCGTTTAGTGTGTTTTTTGGGTCAAAATATTGAAGTCATATTTGTTGACATAAGTTTAAGGAAGGTGTCTTCCTGTCTTTCTGAGAAGTATACATAGCCCCTTATTCATAATCACTCACTTACTTAATCATCATCATCATGAGCCTGTAGAAGTCCACCGCTGGACATATCCCCCAAAGAGTTCTACGACGACGGGTCTTGAGCTTTTTCCATCCACCGACTTCCCGCAACTTTCACAATGTCATCGATCCTTCGGGTGGCTGGCCTTCCAGTACCGCTTCGCCCGGTTCGCGTTCGCCATTCGAGAACCTTTACTCCCCAACGCACGGTCGTCACTAAATTTATCAGCTTGATAAAAGTTTATACACCTCTTTCTTTTGTTTACTGTTAGAACGGACAGGGCGGAATTATTGATACGATAAAGTAAGTGACAGATTATGAATAAGCGGGTTAGTTGCTAGTATTCTTAAATGGCTGTTTCTTTTTCACAGTAATCTGTTTCTGTCTAAGATCCAGACGAAATGTAATAAAGTGCTCGCTCTTTCAGCACAGATACACATAATAGGTACGTGTTATTGGCAATTAGAACAGTGATATATATCTCGGCAGTGACAGTTCCAAGTCCCGCCTCTAATACACTAGGATTAAATCAAGACGCATTCTCGCGGAGATTCTAGAGATTTGAGGCAAGTTGGCGAGCAAAGCAATTCGCTAGCATCGACTCTACACACTCACGACCCCCGAAATTTATAGCCTCCCCAACTCAGAAAACAACTCCGCTGAACTAGAAAAATAACTTCCAAATCGCTGAAATAACGCCCGAATGACAAACGCACCGCACTTTAAAACGAAAGCAATATCGATCCCAAATTACTTTTAAAGAATGTAAATTGATTTTCTTTGAGCGAAGTTTTTGCAATAAGCTAAAAAGCAAATCACGGAGTCAGTCGCGGTTCGAGCGATAATCTACTTCATTCAATAAATACCCACCGCGAGCATTGTATTTCATGAAATTCTATAAAAGTGGGTTAATTCATGATTATAAATGCAGTCGAGTACTGTTGGATCGGTGGTAGTGGCCCCATTTTCCAATCCAGAGGTCGTGGTTCGAATACTGGTCGCGCACCAATGGATTTTCCATTCGGAAAATGTATGTACGCTATACTAGTGCTCTCAAACGGTGAAGAAACATATCGTGCGGGAACCGGCATATCACAGAGCCTAAAAATACGAAGACATTGTGACATGTGCACGAAAGGCACCGACGTTCATAGGCCCTTTTCAGGGCCACCATACCACAACCTGGTCACTGACCTAATAAAGGATAACCAAGAAAGAATCAGTGACATGACAAGCAAGCAAGTACGTATCCATTCCACGTATCTGAAGAGCATCAATATCCTAGCAACGGAGCAATGGATCGACGTGTTTGCATGCGAGCCGGTGAGTGATATATGTACTTTTAAACTGGATACCACGCGCAGGAAGGCAGTTAGTAAAGTCATTCAAAGTTTCTCAGTTTCACGGCGAATCTGACCTTTCATTCCATCAATATGCTCTACCATTTCTATGTATACTTATGTATGAAAATTACCATGGTCGCCTGGGGTATTATTTATTGTGCGGTCCATGTTCAACTGTTAGGTACATACTCGATTCATTTCCCACTGTATAACAGCATTAAGTCGCCAAGGCCGCTAATCAAGCGGTGGTATTAGGGCGTCAAATTGACGTCGGTTTTACATATAAAAATTGCCTTACATTTTAGATTTTCCAACAAGTACTCTCTATAATGTAATCAAACAAGGCCCCTAATATATGAAAATGGTTTATTTAAAATTGACAATACTAATCATACAAGGTGATTCATAATATGTATGCTAACCCGAAAGGGGAACTTTTACATCCAATTCCCAAAAAAGTTATCTCTACGACTTTTCGTATGTACTTCGTCATTTTTAAAATCAGCTGTTTTAGGGTCAAATCCGTTCAAACTCACTTATTCAGCTGTTTTAGGTCGCAATCTTGATGCCGAACTACTTGTACATAATAATTAGTTATACAGATTTTATAAGACCTAATACAGCTAAATAATCCGAAAAAGAGTAGAAATTTAAGATTTTTGGTTTAACTAATGTTTCTATTTTTGTTGAAAGAAAAACGCTTTTTGGAATTTAATACATACATAGTATGAATAACATTGTATACACAGTGCCGATCAACTCGTTTAACTGTTTATGGTGCTATTTAAGCAAACACTATAAATTATGACATGAAAAAATAAAAACATGAGCTTTCAAAGTTTTATGGCACAGCATAAGAGTACATCTCAATTTCAATATGAATATCAGAAATGAGATGCGATGTTGGAGCTGCGGATACTTAAATATTGCAGCATAAAACGTGACCTACCTCGTTCACTTTAAGCTCTATCATATCCAAAAGTAAAGATTTCATATCATAAAATAGAAGCATCAATACTTACACTATACAAGGTGAATCACAATATCTATACTATCAGCTGTTTGGGGTCAAATCACTTCAAAAACAATAATTGTGTTTGAGACAATTTTGTGTTTGATTTTTTTCTATTGGTAACTTTTATTTTTGTTTATAGAACAAGCCCCTTTCGAGATAGAGTACTAATTCCAGAACGCGTTGTATAAAAAGAATAAAAGGAAGTGGATTGGTTTTTCCACCGTAGTACCGCCATTAGAGTAAACAATAATATTTTCATACCGACAATGTGATAGTCTTGAACATGACGTACTCTGGAGGAACATAAAGCCACGTTTTATTTTCAATGCTATGTCAGAGTGTTAAGATACAATATTGTTTAAATTGTGTCATCGTTGGTACATATGTGTAAAACATTTGCGCGTGCGTGCACGTCCGCCGAACTCCTGGGGGACTTGGAACCTGGATGGCACGCCTCAATTACATTCTACATACGCTCCCAGAATCAGCAACCGAAATACGCCTTGCTACAGAAACTACTGCCATCCAATTTAATATGTAGTATCGTCGAAAGTTTCATAACATAACTACATTATTGCGAGTGTAACCGTTTGGGGAGACTGTTTATTTGATACAGAAAAATTTTGATATCTTCGTAAAACAAATTGCTTTGAGACCTTCCCACACGAGGGAAAATAAGTTGAATGGGGTAATTTTAAACAACTTTTCTAATTTTATGGATCCCCATGGTGATTTACTTAATTAACGTGAAATTCATTTGACTTACTTAATTATGAGTAGGCCCCAATGTTTCCGCAAACCTTGTAAATGTCAGCCAACGTAGCTAAGTAAAACTTTTATCAGAGAATAAGTATACGGATAACATATAAAAATATTAACTCGACAAAGGAGATAAGAGATGGAACTATTAAATACAATCAAGTTGAATCCACAAAGAACACTAATCGTTCCGATTCCAATAACGAAATGTGAATTGAAAGAAGGATCGTCTCCGCGCCCGAATGTAATTGTCCGAGCTCGTACCGAACCATTTCTATTGCTTATTGCCTCCAAGGGTTTTTTGCAATTTTCTTAATGTTATCCTCTGACAACTGAATTTTATTTGTCTAGTTTAGAGGAACTGAGAAAAATAACGTCGAAACGTCGAATTTACGCCTGTTCTTTGCGACCAAAACTGGAAGATAAAAGCAAGAAACCACGGCTTGGTTATTTTCTTTTAATTATCCTGTTACAACTTCATTAATAGTTTATCTAATTGGAGCATATTTAGTATAAAGAACACCTCTATGATTAATCTAATTTCTAAAGGAAACAAGTAAGTCACACCACCGAAAATAGACAACAAATTATAAAAAGTTGAAAAAACACATCACCACGGAGACCGTAGAGTGTGACGTTATGGTGCGGCGCGCCGTTGGTAATGCGCGCTGGCCCTAACTTTTAACCTACTTCCAAAAGGAGGAGGTTCTCAAGACGGCTGTATTTTTTTCTACGATTTATTTGGACTCTAAAGTTGTCGGTTAGACTGATTTGTTTGACCCTGAAATTTACCGAAAGTGAGCGCGTACAATCAGCACTATTATTAGGTGTCACACGGATTTTTGAAAATAATACTAGTCATGTATTTTTGAACTAAGCATTTATCATAAACTTATGGGGTGGTTAGTGTCATCATCTCAATTGTGGTACATTTTACAGTCACCTATCAAAGGTTATCTTGTGATGCTATCACTTTTTGGGACAAACTTCAATCACTAGTTTTGACAATCTAAATTTAATCATCAACTTCTGATGCTGACTGTACCCAGCGTCGGCTGTGAAAAGTGTGAAAAATGAGCTCGACCGACGGTCTTCATCAGCGCAAACGTAGCCAGTAGTGCAATTCGTCGTTGACACTTTGGTCGTCCTAAGTTTGATATAAGCCACGCTCGACCTACGTCAGCTTCACTGTCGAGCACTATTTAGGGCCTTAGTAAATATTGTAGTACGGACAATTAGTCATTTACCCCAAACTATCAGTTCCACAATAGCTATTCTCCACTTCCACTAAAAACCGATGTTCCGGAAACTGAACGAAATGAACAACCGATGACTTTCGTTTTCATATAATTCTTTGTATTGTTCCAGAATACGGAAAAATTCCTTAGTAAGAACTTTACTAATCTACATTTCTTATTTCTTTTACTAGGTATTTTGTATCTGTTATCTGTATATATATAAAAGAACAAGGCCTCAACGTGCGATAAACGCACAGCCCAAACCGCTGAAGCTATAAAGCTAAAATTTGGACTGCAACTGCCTTATATGCCAAATATATCCAATAAGGAGGGATTTTCAAAATATCAACTCCTCTTTTGTATGAAAAATCATATTCCTTGAACCTACAGATTTAAAACTTACTAAAAATAATGAATGATAGAAATAAGGAAAAACTGTATTTTTAGATTTTCTACTACCCCTTAAACGGGTGTTATGAGATGTCAAAGTTTGTATAGGAGAATATTAACGCATCAAGAGATTTGTCTGAAACTTGGTACAAATACCTACTCATAAAGTCAAATAATGAAATACGGACTTTAGGGTTTTTCAAAACTTCCACTTTTTATCAAAATACAACGCGAGCAAAGCCGTCATACGCTAGTCTTTTATAAATACACGGACAAGGACATGTTGAATAAATCGCGAGCTCTTCACTTTTCGCGATGGAGCAAATAGAACGAGAAGCGCATGTGGATGTGAGGCATTTCAATAAGCACACATAATATCAGCAAGAATGCGTTGTGACATTACATTACTTTTGCATGAGTGAGCCGTCCATTGAGCGCTTTTATTTGAAGAGCTTGTGGAATTTGTGGATATCGTAAAATATGATTCATCATCATCATCAACCTGTAGTAGTCCACTGCTGGACATAAGCCTCCCCCAAAGAGTTCCACGACGAACGGTCTTGAGCTCTTTCCATCCACCTACTTCCCGCAACCTTTACAATGTCATCGGTTCATCAGGTGGGGGGCCTTCCAACACTGCGTCGCCCGGTTCGTGGTCACCATTCGAGAACCTTTACTCCCCAACGGTTATCGGTTCTGCGAGCTATATGGCCTGCCCACTGCCACTTCAACTTGCTAATTCTGAGAGCTTTGTCGGTGACCTTGGTTCTTCTACCAACGAAAATATGATTATTCTATCGTTAAATAATGTCATTTTACATTTAGAAAACTCAGAATGACATATCGGCTGAACTTAAATAAGCCTAGATTATACAAACTACATCATCATCACCTACTGCTTATTTTGTGAAAATAATAACTATCTATTATTGTCGTGTTGGCCTAGTGGGAGGTACCCAAACTTTTTTTTACCGAAAGTCGTGGGTTCGAACCTGGTCGAACACCAATGTTTTTCTGTTCAAAAAACTACCAAAATGTTTGGACGTGCCTTTGACTTAGACCCCCTTAGACATCTTCAAGGATCTGACCGCTCGGAGATCTGAGAGGTTGTATGCTTGGGAATAAAAGTCGTAATATAAGCCTATTGATATTAATTAACGTGTTCTCTAAGAACGCCTCGAATTGGCTGACTTGCTATCTGTATTGTCTCTACATTCTCTCTGTTTAAAAACCACTAACAATGCGAGTATGAACTAGTTTTACGGTTTGTCAATTAAATCAAATCGAACTGTTCTATATAAATCAGGTGGTTATTCTCACTAAGCGTATGGGTACCTATGTCATGCGGAGGGAAGAATGTCATGTGACTAGAAGAGTGGTAAATATGAATGTGGAAGGATATAAGGAATGTGTTAGACCAAATAAAAGATGGATGGATTGTGTGAAAGACGAGATGAGTAAGAAAGGAGTGAATACCGACATGACGACTGGATATGATGATGATAATGATTCTCACTAAAGCGTACAGCTGCTGCTCATTAAACAGCGATCACGCCACACGCTATGAATTAGGTTGCGGACCTTATTGACCGATTAACGCAAAAGTTGGTGTAATCCGTGGATTAACTCGGGCTTGCGAATCGGTCCGATGGATTATGATCGCGATAAGGTATCCGATTAAACGAGGCTTCCGATTCACGGGTCAACACAGATAAAGCGTAGTACTGGAAAGTAGCCTAGCTCAAAACTACCCGCATACACTACAACTTCAAACTCTTGTGTACCTACAGCGGCCATTTACACAATTGCCCCTTGTGTTAAACCTAGGTTTCCTAAACGCAGCGATCGTGTTATGGCAACTATAAGCGCTTTAATTTAAGATACGATATAAAATTTCATAGACTACTTTATTAAATAAAAGGACTGCGTCTGACTCAGTAGTTAGGAGTAGGCTTGAGCCTAGGGCGGCAGATTATAGGGGCGTCAAATTTGGGGACGGTTTATTTTAAGCTCACATTTCTGTAAAAAGGAAAGAAGAAGAAAGAAGTCTACAAGACATCTTTTCGATGACTTTTCCTTTTTTCATTGTACATTCAACGGTACCGCAAATATTTATATTCAATGGTCATTCGATTTTATTGAAATAAATGCATTTTGACTGATTATATTGAAATAAATGCCCTTTGACTTTGACTTTGTAAAACAAAAAAACGGCTTGAAAAATTTATCATTAAAAATTAATCAGGCACCAAGCCGTGTTTGTTGCCTGAATCTTCTAGGCTTGGTCGCGAGGAACAGGCATAGCTTCACCTAGTTTCTAAGACGTCTCAAAGTGATCCTAGTGCTTTTATTGAAATAAATGCCTTTTGACTTGACTTTTGACTTTATCAGTCTATAGTTGCGAAATGTGTAAAGCCACTGGTCGGGCTCGAAATCAACGCTGTCGATTCGTAAAAAGAAGCTAATTTGGCCTTCATTCTTCAAATCTAGTGCAAATCCTCTAAAGCAGCAGCTTAGTACTTTACAAAGTAAGCAAAGTACGCTGACCCATCAGTACTTTGCTCCAGCTACTGTGACATACTCTGGGGTACTCGCCGAGCGTTACTAATCCTATGTATCCGAGCTTTAACGATGATAAAGGGTGTTGGACATTGGCAAGTGGTGGACGTCATTACTGTATTGGTTTAGGGTGGATTGACAGCCGGAAACACTCAACTCGACAAACACTGGCCGGGCCGATAGACGATATCAAACAAATGGCCATGAGTGAAGAATAAGATGAAGATGGAATTACCAAAACGAAATGTTATCAGTGTGTAGACTTACAAACACATATCTATACATGTTACGTGTTACAAACTTATATCAATTTTTTACCTTGTTTTTTATTTGTGTAAAGTTAAATATCTTTTTCTCTCGCTCACTCACCTTTTCATCCTGTCTAATCCTGAATACAGGGTTAGCAGCTAGATAGCGGTCTGACCAGATGATGAAAACGGAACTTCTTGATGTATCCGCTCGTTATTAGTAGTGTTTGGGCTCATTTAACTTGAGAAATATTCATTATATACTGAAATTTTAATGAATCACAATATGTATACGTAATACGTATTCTCATTCATTAAAATTTCAGTTAAATTATCTTCACTGAAGAAACTGCTACAGTTGATTATAGCTCCCAAGTGTGTGTGACAGTGAAGCTGTTTTATAATATGTAGTGATAGTGATTCATCATCATTTCAGCCGTAGGCCGTTCGCTGTTGATTATGAACACCCCCCCCCCCCCCCACACACACACACACACACACTCCCACAGATGTCCAGAGAGAAATCCTTTTTCTCAATCTCTTTTAGTTCCAGACTTCTCTATACTTACTGACCTTTCTTGATGGATCGTTCGTTATACCGTGCTGTATAACGATAATATTTATGATATCTGGAATGAAAACTCGATAAATAAAGCAACGTTATTTGAAGGCTCGTTTCCGCAGTAATAAAAGGAACAAAGAAAGGTAAATAACAATATTTTCTCCCTTTATTACATGGCGTTGTCGGTGTCTGTTGACTCGTGTGAATTTATACACCTGTCCACGGTTCAGTCACGTTTAGAATGACAACACCTATGGTACTATGGTTAGGAGTTCGTAAAATAATCTATTTTTTAATTACTCACTAGGTATACATATACATACCCTTTTCTATTCTAGTTTATATCCTACTGCTGGGCAAAGGCCTCCCCCATTCCCTCCAGACCCCACAATCCTGTGCAACTCAGTCGAGCCCATCCGTTGATGTGGCAGTCTGCAAGCCCAACGATTGTCGGATCCGACAATCGTTGGGAAATAAAAGTTCTCGGATGGCGAACACGAACCGGACCACCCGATGAACCGACGACATTTTAACGGCTCAAGACCCTGACCCCATCGTGGCACTCTTTGTGGGTGGCCTATGTCTAGCTGTGGGCTTCTTCAGGCTGATGATGAAGCTATTAAAATTATTTATCGTACAAGCTGACTGTACCTACAGAATGTCGAAATCCAATCATCCATCTACCTCCCAATATCGTTATCTCAAACAATCTCTACCTATCGTAGAACCACATCAATGACAAATTGTTTCAATCATTTCACGGTATCGACAGCCACTTGGAATATACAAGGTGATTCATAATATGTATGCTATTTTACACCCAAATAAGCAAGAGTCTGTGCTATGACATTTGGGAATCAGACATTTTTCATTGAAAAAACTCTATGCAATAATCAGCTGTTTTGGGGTCAAATTAGTTCATACTCAATTATTTTGCTGTTTTAGGGTAGTAATCTTTATGTCGAACTTAATTTACTTTTATTTATATATATTTTTTTCGTAAATATTATTTCATTTTGTTCAAAGAATAAGCCCCTTTTCGGATGGTATAATACATGTTATGAATCGCCTTGTATATGGCTCTAGTAACATTAGATAATCCTCCCTAAAATATACGAAAATATCCTGATTGATCTCGAAATTTGCTCTAATAGCTTTGTCTCGCTAAATAATTACTAGGAATCGTCGCGCCCACTCACTAAATTCTCATCTATTGAGCCCTCGACTAGGTTGAAACAGCCGATGCCTTTTACCGATATTAAAAAGTACGAGGAAATTCGCATTAAAGTCTTTGCTCACTACCCCGTACCAAACTATGACGGTGCTATGAACGAATCAGGCGTGAAAAAAACACGACAGACAGTAATATGCCCACTAGAAAGAATGTATCATTATATTATCGTCGTAAATTCGTTGTTGGTCGGGTGATGATACGCTACGGTCTTGGTCGGTGACGGAACGGTCTAATGGACGTTGTTTCATATTAATTTATATAAAGAATACTTATTTGCAAGTGCCAATATGGATTCAGTCATGGTATGGATTCGTTGTAGTGGGAAAACACCTTTATTATAAAGTGAGCATGCAGATTCACGATAGTTCATACACTAACTCTCTATGATTTTGCCTGAAATGTGTACAGTTTATAGGTTTGATCTCGTACCCAGATATTGATTTGAAAACTTGAAGCTAAGTTCCAACTAACTATTCGAAATGGAGTAGGTGAATCGTTAGCGTAATACTCCGGCTAATTAGAGATCCCAGCCGTTAAAAGTTTTCGGAAAACTTTCGTATTCCGTAATAGGATGAATAATGTTGGCATGGAATGATGGGTTTGTTTAGGCACTGAGTTATTTCAGTAACAGGTTGAATAGGTACTTAATAAATATCAGCGTAATGAAACATAATTAACCCTATAAATAATCAGGGATTTAAATGCTTCTTGCTCTACTTGAATGAATATTCTTATAGAGAATTAATTACCTACCTATACGAAAGTTATTGTGGAACTGAATTCATTGAATGCATAATATAATCTCGCATCTCTCACTACGATGAGGATTAACACTGGCCACATACTTATTTGGAAAATAAAACAAAACAATTATAAAGTGCCCTACAATGACGTATTACCATTCAAATGCACTATTTTACACGAATATGAACCATATATCCTTGAGACTGACAACTTTATATGCACTAATCCAAGAACAATCGGAGATATCGAGTTACATTCACACGAAATAAAAAACTTTCGAATTCGGCTGAATTATCAATAGCCACGTCTCCACCGGACGCATGCTCGGGCGAGGCAGCCTCGCGAGTGAAATGATCGGTCGGTGTGGACGTGCCTCGGGGTTGTGCGGGCGCACGATGCCTTGGCCGAACATACCTCAGAGCCGAGGCCTACGAGGCTGCCTCGCGTGCTAGCCTCAGCCGAGCCGCTCGCCCACATGTGGCTCGCGAGCCCATTCGCCCGAAGGAGACTCGGCTAATTGAGATAAATAAATATTCCCGACATGTCACATACGGTCAGCTGATCCCAAACTAGGCATAGCCTGTACTATGGGTACCAGAGCCTGATATACATAATAGATTAAAATTTAACACCCAGACACAGAACAAACATCTGTGTTCTTCACACAAATGTTTGTCCAGTGCGGGAATCGAACCCGCGACCTCTAGCGCAGAAGGCAGAGTTACTACCAACTGAGCTATGAGGCCTGTCAAAGATCCTCCTCCTTTAAGAATATTCCGGTGTAAAGTGCTCTTCCAATGTCAGAGCCAACAATGATAAAGTAGATACTCAACACGTGAGTCAGTGAGTCTTTGTAATAAAAGTATTAAGATAATATATTGACAATGGAGCTCAAGTGTGTTTCATTAATTTGTTTTAACAATAATGTAAGTGCATTTGTTGAAACCAAGTGTCGTCGAGGATTGATTGATATACAGGCGTCGGAGCCGCGCGAGCTGGTGTGCGCGCGGATACGCAATATCAAACACACATGAACAAATAATGGTCATACGTCTCTGCCAAGATAACGCGCTCCCCAGGTATCATCGTGAGTTTTTGTTTGGCGTGTGACAAAGAGAAAATTGATAATTCATCAGAAGCCTCCATTGTAGCCGAGTGGTCGGTATTTGATGGGATAATTCAAAAGGAGCAATTTATTTTATTGTTTTTTCTTTTTTGCTTCAATTCGCCGTGATATCTGATTATACGGCGTTTTATTACATTTTTGGTAATATTAACTGTCGCTATGTATCTCAAGGCAGTAATATTTGGCGCAATAAAGCGACAAGGAAAGTGTAGATCTACATTACGGGGACGATTAAAGTGGGTAGTAAAGCTGCCACACGGACAGTTTTAGGTTTACGGAACTTAAACTGAGCTACCATTAGCAGACGGCAAACAAATTATCTTTTCACCACCACACACAAGTAAGCCAGTAGTATAATGTAGTTGTCTGTCTGTGCTAGCTAGTGAACGCGCAAGGGCGGAGTATTATTCAGCGTTGTATATATATATATATATAGTGGAGACGCGGCGCTGACGTCAGGGCCGGATTAGGTGCACCTGCCAGCCCAGAGATGAATTTAGGCGGCAGACACGAGCGACACCTGTCTGACACGAGATAATACGCTACTTATTCGGCTTCGGCGGTGAAATATGAAATTTCTCCGCGGCGGATTATCATGTGAAATATCTACACATCTCTGTGTGCCGGAGACATCCGAATCCCTTGTACGTTAGGCTTATAAAGTTATCATTTAAGAAGCAGCGGGAGAAATTCATTGGTATAATTTTATACAATAACACAACATGGTGATTCATAACATGTATACCATCCCGAAATCCGAAATCCCGGTTATTCTATCAACAAAAAGAAATAATACTAGCGACAAAAAACATCAATTTCCTCCTGTTTCTACCCAATCAGGCTGGCTGGTAGATAATGCCTTGGCATTAAGCCCACCTTTTGTACATTGTTTTCTTTGTGTGCAATAAAGATTAAAATAAATAAATAAATAAATTTCAACAATTTTTTTTTATTTTTTTACAAACTTTCTCATATTAGCTGTTTTGGGTATTTTTATCATCTTTAAAACTAATAACTAAACGTACAAGAAGTTCGGAATCGAGATTGCTACCTAAAACAGCTGATTCATTGAGTTTGACCTGATTTGACCACAAAACAGCTGTTTTTCAATGAAAAATGACGAATTTCCAAAAGTCGTAGGACAAACTTTATTGCCAATTTGTTGTAGAATAAGCCCCTTTCGGGATGGAATACATATTATGAATCACCTTGTTATTTGAAATTTTATGAAATTTCTAAAGAGAAAATCCTAATGGAGCGTGTGTTCCTGGAAATGTGTAGTTCTTCGGTTGTCGTTTAGAACGGACGTTCCGGTATTGTACACGTTCACGTCATCCATTACGGTAACGAACTTTGTGCTCAGGCAACAGATTCATTAGAAAACCATTCATCTCTGCAGCAACACTGGTTCGCTCAGGTAGGTATTAACTACTTTACTCAACCTCCGTAGGTAATGGAAAAACAGACGTAGTTTCGTGTGCTGCCTACACGACATGAATTTATGTACCTGAAATGAGCAGTAGGTAAGGAAAGTGTTTGGCTTTGAAGTTCGTGTCTCTGGAGGATATTATTATAAGTAGGTCGGTACCTAATAACTGCTTTACTTATATACTAAGTAAGTTCCTATAACTCGTCCTCCAAATGTGGTAGTGTCATCGCTTTTAAATTGTTTCTATCAGATTAAATAATAATTTAAGCTAAATAAATCTACATGCACATGCAGTGTACATCTATAATTGAAATTGCATGTATTCTAGAAAATACCAAACCTAACCCTTAAGCTCCTAATCATGTAAATTTCATTGATGTGCCTAATAAATAAATATATACTTAAGTCATATATCATGGAATACGTAGCTAAAATAAACTGTGACTATTAAATCCATTTAAAAATGCCTAGGTATACACGTAGAACCAGTGACAGAAACATTCAATTCTAGCTTAACAAATGTAAAGTTGAGCGCACAAACGGGACAGCGTAGCCATGTGCATTTAGTTGAACACAAACTTTTCGCTTTGTCAGGCAAGTGTTCAGTTTAAACCGTAGGTACGTGTGCCTACCCAATATCCGTCAGAGAGTGAACACCGGCTCCGGCACCGTGCGTCTGTGTATTCAGGCGTGAGTCGAGCCGGCGCAGCGCCCGGCATCGGCATGCGGCTCCGCGAGCGATTGTGTCGCACAACTGTTCGCGATAACAACTCCGCAAGCGGCGCTTATTGTACGCCAACCGTTCCTCTGCACACACGAATAGCTAAACTCAATTCCTGTCGTTGTAAAGTTTTATTGACACGATTTAGGCATGACGAAATTCCCCGGTGGGCGGGAGTTAGCTCGTTAAGCTGTAGTGTGTACGGGCGCGCTGTTTGCCCACCGCCCTCAGAACAGCGAACTCAAGTTACACCCTCGCAATCTCTGAAATAAACATGCGTTGATGCCACTATCGCTAACAACCTTGCAACTTGGGCCACTCACGAAAGCACTGGATTAATCATAAGGAGCACCTCTTCGTTGCGTGTAACTTACTTAGATTATGATTAAAATATTAATGTGAGAGGTGTAGGTAAGGCGTGTCATACGCTACCACGTAATTTATTACCTACTCAAAGGAAACTTTAGAAACTCAACCTGCAAGTTCAATATTCGTTATATCTAACCTTCAAAAAAGGGGTCGCATGTGGAGGTTACTTTATATAAGATCATAATGCTTACTCAAACATCTTTCTGAAAGCTATCTTCGGAACAGCGGAAAACATCAAAATAATGGTAGACAATAATATTATTATTATACGCACAAACAAACACGCCCAGTAAAGCTGAACAAACTTGTAGGTTTTAGTGAAACAAAAAGACACTGGCAACGAAAATTCATTTATAAAGGTCTTTTTCTTTGGTCTCTTAAAAAAATACGAAAGTTACCGAAGTCACTACTCCACCCCTTTCAACTCATTAATTGAAGAATTCAAATTGGTAGTAAGTGAAAACGCTGAGGCGAGATAAAGAATTTGTTACAACTTAGGGGCCGGCAACTCCCGGGGGCTAATTACATTGTTACATGACAAAACTTTTGGGTCGACCGAAGTTTCTTTACGTTCCTCGCTCGGGCTTAAGCTCTGCTGAGACTAATAAAATCAACTCGCATCAGAGCACACACCATGTTATTGAACGGCTGAGTGAGTTGTCGATAAATTAATTGTCTTATAACTAGAATAGCGCAAAGGGCTATGGAGAGAGCTATGCTCGGAGTTTCACTACGTGATAATATCAATCAAGATAAGAACCAATGTCACCGACATGGCTCTCAGAATAAGCAAGTTGATGTGACTGCCACTACACCACGGGCAGGCCATATAACTCGCAGAACTGACAACCTTTGGGGAGCAAAGGCGACCACAAACCGGGCGATGCAGTGTTGGAAAACCGATGGACCGACGACTTTGGGAAAGTTACGGGAAGTGGATGGAAAAAGCTCAAGACCGTTCGTCATAAAACACTTTGGGGAGGCTTATGTCCAGCAGTGGACTACAGGCTGATGATGATGATGAACTGGAATAGGGAAAGGAGAACCAATGAGCTGTTTACAAAGTTCCTACATGTTACTATATATTAATTTAATAAACTTTTTTACTAATATTTCTTTTATTGATAGTTTTAAGAGTCATCGTATTAAAAACCATAATGTTAAAACTGACTCGAATGTGAAAATTTTCGACACGTAAACTGAACCTGGAATATTTGATGATTTCAATTTCAAAGTACCAACCTACTGCATTTTAAATCCCTCTTGGCACTCAGTCTGGTAATAATCCGCGAGGCGACGCAGTAGATAGATTTCATGCCAGGCATGCTATTTTTGTAATAATTTTATTTTATAATACCTATGTGAAAACTGTTTCCTCGAATTTAGCTGCAAAAGTGTTCATAAAGCAACAGCATAATCAGCGATTGAACTGAACCGTAGTTTCTAATCGAAATCCTACTAATATTATAAATGCGAAAGTTTGTGAGGATGTTTGGATGTTTATATGTTTGTGGTTCAATCACGGCTAAACGTAGGAACGGATTTGGATGAAATTTGGTACAGATATAGATTATAGTCTGGAATAGCATATAGGCTACTTTTATGTAGGTACCACGTGAGCGAAGCCGCGGGCGGAAGCTAGTCAAACATACTTCACGAAATCATGGTTGACTGATGGTTCTATTACCCTTAAACGTGTTGCCATATTACCACAATTCTATTGGTAGATCTTGAAGGTAACCTCATTTTTGTTATACTATATATTATGTGGGTCTGTTAGGCGAGCCCTGCTGGCCCGGTGGGACACCAACCCCCGCTTTGAATCCGTTGGTTATGGTTTTGAATCCCTAGCGAGCACCGGCAGAATTTAAATTTTCAACGAGTTTATCAGAGCAGTGTAACATGGTCAAAAACACTGACGGAAAACTATACTATTATCCAAGAAATGACAAGTTACTGCCTGAAGAAAGGTTTGTAAATTTAATCTTGTCAAAAGTAGGCCTCGAGTTCAGATGGATGTAGGGTAGGGTTCATAAAAATTGATTTGTTTGTTTGCAACCACAAAAACGAATAGCAACTAATAATAATAATACAAGCGGCGATGGGCTTGTAACCTGTCACGTAGTAATACTCACAATTAAAACTGTGGATCGTGCCAAATTGTTTGGACTTGCCTCTGTCTACTCTGCTTTGACATCTTCAAGGACTTGAGAGAGGTATATCATGATTATATTTAAAAAAAAACTATTTATAATGTAAGTACATACATACCTACATAGGTGCAACTTACAGTACTGTAAATTTAAATTTAATTAAACGATTAAATTAAGCGTTTTGGTTCGTATAAAATTAGACCAATTGAAATCGGCAGTCTTTTTTATATATAATTTTCCAATATAGGTAGGTATACTGAAACATAGACTGTATAGAGTTTTTTTTATTGCGAAAATATTTTGAAACATTTCCTTCATCGTTAATTCAGATCTCGTTGAAATCGACAGGGCGAAGCCTTCCCTAAATTACTGTTGGGTGACTCGCCGTATTTCGCCTTTACTATGGGCAGGCTTTTACTTGAAACTCAATACATTAAAGGCTATGGTGTTTCGTACTGCAAAAAAACATTATCGGAACGCGGCAGGGTTGTAAACCTGTAGCAGGCTAACGAACTTACATTTTACACGAAGTGAAGTTTTGTGACATAGGTAAAATAAATAAAGCAATTGTAACTACAAAAGTTGGGTTGCTTGCTTGTCGTGTCACTGATTCTTCCTTGGTCATCCTGTATCAGATCAGTGACCAGGTTGAGGTATAGTGGCCCTGAAAAGGGCCCACGACCGTCTCGGTGAGAGAATCAGTGTAGTGAAAGAATTAAAGTGCGCCAGAGTCTCCTTTCGTGCACAAGTAAGTAGGTTAAACCATGGTAAGGATAACGTAGTAAACCAAGTAACTGGCCACGTTCAATAACGGGCCAGTTCAGTTCTCATATAAACGTATAAAAGAAGAAACTGTTGTTACGTATGATGTTTTATTTAGAACTGTTAAAAAGTTTCAGTAACTGCCAATAGTATTATTATCTATATTTTGTGGCCAATTATTGGTTATTTGCAATCTAAAGTGCGGAATGGTTATTTTATTTCAATAAACCTTTTTTCTCTATTAAAATCAAAAAAATTGGATGGCGCGTAAAAAAATTAAAAAAGGTAGAATTCAGTTACGAGTTAGTCAGAAGTTGCCCACTGCTGGGTTTCTTCTATGGAAGTTATCATCATCTGCCTGCCCTTGTCCTACATTATGTGGGGGTCTCTCTTCTGTTAGCCGTCATCTCCGCACTCGCTTCTTCCTTATTCATGTCTTCTTTACTACAGACCATCCGTCTTTTCTTTGGAAGTATGAACACAAAATGTATATTTCTGCAGTTGCAAAACTGAGTGACCAGTTAGTCACTTTTACTACCACTGCAGAACAAAACGCATACGTTTGCTGACGAGTCGGTTCCCGCTAGCCATCTTTTATTTGGTTCCCTTTATGACTCATAACTTGGCAAGTAATTAAATTTTAATGCACAGACAGATGGTTTCTGGGGTAACACCTAAAGATAGTTCAATAAGAAATCTAAAACTCTACAACCTTTTTCTTTGACAAGTAGATGTGCCAATTAGAGTCAGCACAGGTAGACGACATAAAATACACAGGTATAGGAACTATACAAGTCTTCCAAAAATAATTGTTTCAAAACATTACAAAAAAAATGTATTGTGTTCCATGAACAGAATACCTAGCTATACTAATAACCTAGCTATACAATAAAGTTTGTTTACGGGTATAGCTATACATACATCGTACGATTAGTATACGTATAGTTTGAGCAGCATTCCTAAGTCATATTATTTTTTGTTGTTGAATTATCCAGCAGTTTGTGTAATGTCAGGGTCATTTTCCACACGTCTTGGTTGTTCCCCTTGACCTTTCAAGCTCCAAATAGAGAGTGGCACATTCAGTGGGAAGAAATAAAAACCACCAACTGCCGTTTTAATTAGGTGTTCCTACCTACTTCAAGGCACTTATTGAAACAGCATTTGTTGAACTCTATTTTTAACATCAAAAAAGTCGCCTTTATTGATTTTAATAATATAGTCCAACGTGGTATGGTTTTTTAGACTCATTTGTAATTAAAAACATTCTTCGTTTTGTAGGCAGTGATAAATAACATCCAACAATCTCATACATAGTCCTGACCCCACACTAGGATTCCCTGTGTCATGGTTATCAGAAACTACGAGTACCTACCATGGTACCACAACACCCAGACTCGGAACAAATATTTGCAGATCATGTAAACATTTGTCCCGCAGAACCTACCTCTCAAAAGGCTAACTCGTTTTTTTTAATATTTACTGTACTACATAGTAATACATTAATCTATACTAAATAATTAATTTACTACTGTGAGAGTAATCGTAGGTAGGTAAACATTATTATTGCATGCTCTAACTAAAACTGTGCATCAACATTCTAATAAAATTTTTGATCTATTATTTTTTCATAGAATTTTTAAAAACTCCCTAGAAATGGTTTTGTAGATCCTAACAACGGAGGAGTTCTCTGCAGAAAGTAAAAGCAACAGTCTGTTTCTTATTTCGACTCGACTCTCGACTAATCAACGACCTGCCGACTGACTTAATCGACAGCATTACGAGTAAAAACATAAAGTTTAAACTCAAATATTACTTTCTATCATAGGAGGCTACTTACGTATTTTGCTACACAATCACCAATGACTGAACCAATGACCAATGACGTACTCACCTTGTACGTACTTTGTTATATCAATACCTTCGTAAGTGCCTACTTATTATAAAATTAGAATCTACTCCGTATTACTAAATTCACGTAGCTCCTACCTATAGCCGAAGACTACATTTAGCATTAGTTCTACAAACCTTAGTGGTTTTTTTAGTGCTATTTCTATAAATGACTATGTAATAATTTTTTGGAAGATAATTAAAATAAAAAAATAAAAAATTATAAACATTTAAATAAGAAGAAGAAGAAATTTCGATTTTTTGTAAACTATTTAAACAAGGTGATTTATAACATGTAGGTACAGTACAGTACAGGTACTATCCCGAAAGGGTTCGATTCTACACCCAATCGGCAATTAAGTTTGTTCTACTACAACTCTTGAAAACTCGTCAATTTAATTGAGTAAGGTTCTCGAATGGCGACCACGTACCGGGCGACGCAGTGTTGGAAGGCCCCCCACCCGATGGACTGACGACATTGTGAAGGTTGCGGGAAGTCGGTGGATGGAGAAGGCTCAAGACCGTTCGTCATGGAACTCTTTGGGGGAGGCCTATGTCCATCAGTGGACTTCTACAGGCTGATGATGATGATGATGACAGTTTAAATTCAGCTGTTCAAGGAAGCAATCTTGATGTTGAACTTCTCTTTAGTTTGATAATTAATTATAAAAGTGATAAAAAACCAAAAACCACAACAGATGATTTGAAAAGTGTCGGATAAGAAAACTTAAAAATAATAATTTCAAAATTTTTTTTCAGTAATATTTTTCTTTCTTGTTCTTTAGAATAAGTTCTTTTGGGATAGTATAATAATTACGGAAAAGGTTGTATAATACCTTCGTGACTTTTAAATTCCATCGTTGAATTAATGTAATGAAATAAACTTCTCCTCGATGTAACCTTGGTAAGCGTGATTTGCATTTTAGATCAAAAAGTTAAAAATCAGATAAAAAGTAACGGCCTAATAATACGGGCTGTAAAAGTCCCCAAACACCTTTTACATTTAAAACATGGCCGTAAATAACAGAGTCCTATAAATAAGGTATTCAATACCTATGTATAAACCGACTCATATGCAGATATATATGGATTATGTTACCTAAGTATCTCGTTCAACCACATCGCAGATATAACTACAAAAACTGCTGAAAATGTGTTATTCGGATCATTACCATTCCACAAAAGCGGTATCTAGCAGTAGCGTTTATTCAGCGCTAACTCACATGAATTTATATTTTTATGAAACGCTGTAGGATATCAGCGCCCCTCACGGAACTGGGTCAATGAAAGGCATCAAAAATTTATCAGTAAGCTAATTTATTGTGGCCGCAAGATGAGTAAGGTTATCTATTACCGAGGTCTGATTTGTCACGGTAGCTGATTCATTAGACGCGCATTAATCTTCGACGAGGATCGAGGTGCGAGGATGTGCCGCGGGGTGCTGCCGGGTACCGCGGTGATAAGGCTTTACTTTGTTCAAGAAACCGTGACTAGCTCGAGACGCTGGCGCCGGGCTGCCTCACAAAGCCCTACACTAGAATTTAATTAACCCAAATTTGCCCTTTTGTCTCGACACAGCATCGTACAATCTGTAGGTACATGTTTGTCAATACATGGTTACTGGGTATCTAGTCTGAAATCTTTGAATGTAATCATGTTCGGGGCCACGCACGTATGAACTTACTTTGATGAAAATATCTTGTTGCAACGTTGTCAAAATCACTCTGATGTTTGAGACAACAGTGTTTGTAATTTAAATATATTGGAATATTCAATGAATAGAATAGAATTCGTTAATTGACATAGGTGGTTCACATTATCAGATAATAGAATACTGGTGGAATGGTGATAGTGCAGTACCTTCCGATCTACTAGGTCGTGAGTATAACAGGCACCAATGGATTTACCATTCAGAAAATTTATGACAGGTATAGGTACTAGTGCTTTCAAACGGTTAAGGAAAACATCGTGAGAAAACAGGTATGTCCTAGAACCTAAAAAGATGAAGGCATGCGACTTGTGCACGAAAGGAGCCTTTAGGGGGCGCACTGTAATCCTTTCACTATACTGATTCTTTCACCGACGGTCATAGGCCCTTTTCAGGGCCACCATACCTCAACCTGGTCACTGACTTAATCTTTTGTTACTCGTTACTCTTTTTCTCTACTCAAACCGCATCAATTTGCATTACATTAGCTGTCAAAGAGTGAGGTATGCATACTTGCTTGAGTAAAGAAATGACAAGCCTTGACGAAAAAGAGGTAGGTATTTAAAAAAATAGAATAAGATGCACCAAAAGCAGGATAAGTAGAGCTTGCTGTTTTACTTATCTTGTTTTTGGTGCACCATATTCAACCAAACATGCAGTAGGGAATGCGAAATGTTTTAAAACTTGCTTCCTATTTTCGGATGGGGTTAACTAACGGGGCGAAAAGCTCTAGTTGCGCTTCGAAAATAATGTAATTACTCGAGATGGATTGCTCGAGTTCCGGTTGAGGACCCTTACCCCTCATCTTCCAAAACTATCACTTTCACATCACGGGTAATGTTATGTTTGTAAACGTCTACAGTTATTAGACACACTTTCTCATAGTTGATTGTGGCTTACCTTTGTACAGTAGCCTGCACTAACATGTAAGTATACAATGTATTCATGGGGTCAGAACGGTGTATAGAATAGAATAGAAAAACGTTTATTTTGTTACCAATACAATCAGACTTAACATAATCTAGTAGGGGAGAGAGTCGATCTTTTTTACTGCCCCCTGAGCGAATGTCGCAGGACGCTGTTATATATTCAATAATTTGATTTTTTGTATTATTTGACATTATTATTGATTGACGAATTATTATTTTCTTTTTTAATTTTGATTAGGTAGGTTTGACATTATGTAATTTGTATTTATTGTGGAAAATTTTTATTTTCGATATTTGACAATATGGATTGTCAAATTTTTCTAATTACTTTTTATTAGGCCTGACATGTAATTTGAATTTATTAATTGAAGATTTATGTTTGTTGTTTCTTAACTAGTAGGTATATGCTATGAATTAAAATTAATCTTATAAAATGTTTGATATTTATAATAATAATAATTTAAATGATAATGGTACACTATTGCATTAGGTGCTTCTGTAAAAATAGTGTAACTTATCGTAAATAAAATAAAATAACACAATTATCAGTCTCTGGTACCCAAAGTACAGGCTATGCCTAGTTTGGGATCAGTTGACCGTGTGTGATATATCCGGTTTTTTTTTTTTTTTTTAAATAACACCATTAAAAAAATTCAACTGCAAATGCTGTGTATGCGACTGTTATGTGTTATTTATTAATATTATTTCTTTACTTGGGCCATTATCAACGTTAAACTGTAACCTACCAAACTCACCTGTGATATGGCATCATTTATAAAATAATGAATTGTATATACTTTGCTACTACTTGCTGTGGTGGCCCCGGCTGAAAAATGGGCCCCTCCACTTCTACCCATTGACGTCGTAAGAGGCTACTAAGGGAAAATAGCTAGGGTATGGGAGCAGCGTCACATATTTTTACATACCTAGATAACTGCGCTCGCCAACCCGCGTGCCTAGTGTGGCGATTACCTATGGGCAAATCTCCTGTGTTCAGCAGTGGACGTCCCACGGCTTAAATGATGATGATGATGACGATGATGATGATACACCTTACTGCAGACGACTCTACCTACTTGAGGATGTAACCTTGTCAAATAAGTAGTTGGTTTTACAGTGCTTCACCGACGTATCTCCTTTTAGGGCCACCACACTTCAACCTGCCGCCGGCCTCTTGGGCGCAATTCCAATCGATCTAATATTGAAGTTATGATATTTCTTCCTCTTGAGTGCGAACCTAGGGCCAAATTTATTTCAATATTGTAAGGAGCTCCACTACAGTATTAACCATATCTTTCCTGTGGATAAGGCCGACTACGCTGAGATAATGGTAATATTTGGACATGTCTCTGACTCTTGATTGACCCTCTTTACGCCGTATTCATGCGGCTTGCGATATGGCATCTAAATGTATTTCAAAATGATCCTTATCTCTACTGGATAAAGTCAATTTTGAGTTTGACTTTTAAGGTGGCTTGCGATATCGTACGCCCTCAAATTTCAAATTCATAATTGACTTTATCCAGTAGATATATAGATCATTTTGAAATACATTTAAAATGACATATCGCACGTCATATTAACAAGGTTTTAGACATCTTCAAGGATCTCATCGCCTGGAGATCTGGGAGATTGTCTACCATGCTTGGGATAAAAGCCGTGAGCATACCTATTTTATTTTACTCATGCAAAATAAACTAGACTACGAGCCAGTTGGTTCCAATTCCAAAATAAAGCCATTGATGTTGTCCCTCCAATAATCGCGGTCGCTAATTACGACAAACGATTGTGTTGATCACTATTTGAACGCAACTGAGCAGTTTGCAATGGTCTTTGGTAACTATTATTGCGTGTTGATGTCCAGCGCGTAATTAATGTTAAATGATTGTCTGTTTTCGTTTTCATTATAGTCGTAGCAGACTGGAAAAATAAAATCTGCTGATTTGGTTTACTAAACTCGAACCTTCTGAAACTAACCCAATTTTGTGTCTTCTGTTGTGACGGACGGTAGAGCTCGGGCTATGAGTCTGCTGGTCATACAAAATACGATAAATCATTTCATAACTTATAACTATAAAAATGAGGTATACCTATGTATAAAATACCAGCTGTTACCCGCGACTTCGTTCGCGTTGAATTTAAGTTTTTAGCACTAAAATCGTATCAGGCTGAAACATTGAGAAAATACAATATTATAATTTTGGATACGGCAATCTTTCTGGACTTCAATCAAGCTCTGCGAGCCCTGTTTGTAGAGGATAAATAAGAAAGTAGGTAATAACATACTTTTCTACCTACCGCCATCACCATCGCCACCGTCACCGCACCAAAAAAATGCTTTATTGACCGTTACCTGCTGAGGTGAGGAGTTCTGTGGGACATCTCTTGAATCCGACTGTCATAAGACCTCGACGCTTGAGCAAAGTTTCAGCTCAATCGGATAATTGCCTGAGGAGTTCCATGGAACAACTCCTAATTTCATCTTCGGATCAGCCTCGCAAAATAGCCTATGTCCATACGGTACAGAATATCTGTATACTAAATTTCATCAAGATCGTTTGATTAGCCATTAAAACGTTACAAACAGGCAGAGATATAGAGTTACGTTCGCATTTATAATATTAGTCTGGATGAAACGGGATTTTCTATTATTCTTACAAACGTTGAATCAGCGTTTCGATTCCAAGCAAGGAAGCCGGAGAAATAACGGGCGCTTCACGTGCACACAAACGTAACTTCGTGAAGCTTATTGCATGTAAATTTTCAATGCAATACCATCTGATACTGCCATTACAGCAGAGAAGAATTATCATACGGATCTAGGCAGTATGTAGAGATTGTGAACTGGTCATAGGTCATAGAGAAAAACGCTAAAGAGCTCAATTTTATTCAGAATCTCACAATGCTTGCTTGTCGTGTCAGTGATCAGTGACCAGGTTGAGGTATGGTGGTCCTGAAAAGGGCCTATGACCGTTGGTGAAAGAGTCGGTGCACTAAAATAATTAAACTGCGCCTCTTATAGGCTCCTTTCGTGCACAATTCTAGCAAGAAATAAAAACACCTTGTTATAGCACTTATAGCATGCAAATTCATCATTCACAACTCTGCATAAAAATGCCTAATTAACTTAGACAAAAGCTGAAAACTTTGGTCATAGCCATAAAATGTAAGATGATTAATGAAAGAAGGTGCGTAGGGCCGCAAGGCAACTCGATTTCATGGGAATCAGTCCGTGAAACTTAACTGCCGGAGTAGACTGAAATTGAACGTGAATAATATCTGTATTTTCACATTGTTGCCGCATATTTAAGCTTCAAATTCCGCCAGTAAACAGCCCGAAACTAAAACAAATACGAAACACGGGGAAATTGCACTATCTATTACTTCTAACGTGTAATGTAACGGTTTCACACAAAGCACGAATGCTACGACTGCGAGCGCCCACATAACTTGTGATGAACGAGTGCTTGAGAAGCAGAGTGTACCATCAACCAAACTTGAAAACTGGATGTGAATACATATTTCTGTAATACAAGTATGAGTAATAGGAGGAGGTAGGGCACATCGAGATTTTCTCGTTCTGAATGGGACAGCCCGCCTGGGGAGGTACCTCCGCCTTACAGAAGATCGCAGCCAAATAACATTATTTGTTTCAAATAGTGTTGTGTTCCTGCGGTGAGTAAGGTTGCCAGAGCTCTTTAGGGGGAAGGGGGTTCGGGTTCGGCAACGCGTGCGTGATGCCTCTGGTATTGCAAGCGCTCATAGGCTACGGTAACCGCTTACCATCAGGTGGGCCGTCAGCTTGTTTGCCACCTCTGTTACATAAAAAAAAAAAAAAAACATCTTTGTTTGAAATCGGTTTATCTCGCTATGTTAGTTTTATCCTGCTATCTTTTACTTCCTACTATCCTACTAATATAATAAATGCGAAAGTTTTTGAGGATGTTTGGATGTTTGTGGTTCAATCACGCCGTAACGGCTCAACCGACGTCGATGAAACTTGGAATAGATAGAGTTCTATACCTAGAATAGCATTGAGGCTTTTTATCTAAGTACCACGTGAGTGAAGCCAAAGATGCAACAAACACATTTAGAAAAAAAAAAATTAGAGTTATATTAGAGTTATCTTTAGAAGCTTGAACCCAAAGATTAGTAGTTTTAACAACTGTTTAAAGACTGTAGATAGATAAAAGGCTTCAATATTGTAAAGGCTTAGGATCATAATAACTAGGTGAGGCTAACCAGAGATTCACGGCAGATAGGTTATATGGTAGTAATTAGTATAGAGACAATATTTAAATACTTTACTATGTCTACGTTGTGCTCTAAAAAACACAAAACCAAATATTGGCAAAATATCTCAAGGAATCATTTTCCACCAACCGATACCGATATCATTTTTATACTCAACTGGAGCCACATTCAAAGCGATTTTCTCCAAATACTAAAGTTCTTCAAACTAAGCAGGTACGTTTAGTACGGTAATTACGTTCACTTAAAGAAGCAGTAAGCTACTTTCTCCAAATCCATTCCCACTAAAATATTTACCCATAACTCTTCCCTATACGTTGGCACCGTAATTAAGTAATATAAGTGATGAAAATTGGTTAAAGGTCGGCGTATCGTATACATTCATTTTGAAGGCACAAATTGCTAGTAGGGCATTGTTAACGAGCGGGTAAAGCGGGTGCGAGCACGTTAATGAGAACGTACCTAATAGGTGTTCGCGAAACGGAACGGCGCGATCTGGTACACTACCGCCCTCTATTAATGCTTTATACGGATCAAAAGTCAGGCTTTCATATTTGATCCGTTTCTATGGAATTCTCCCCAAAATTTTGCTCTGCGCAAGTTATCTAGGTACTCGTAGTTTCTGATACCCACAACAGGGAATCCTTGTGGGATCAGGACTATGTATGTGAACGTTGAGTGTTTTTCTTTATTTAATTTTAATCAACAATTAACTTAATATTTAAAATACATACATACATAAAATCACGCCTGTTTCCCAGAGGGGTAGGCAGAGACCACGGTTTTCCACTTGCTACGATCCTGACATACCTCTTTTGCTTCATTCACTCTCATCACATTCCTCATACATGCTCGTCGGTTTAGGGTACTCATGACCTGGCCTTTTTCCAAAACGTCACCGATCTGGTCACTAAACGTACGCCTAGGTCTTCCCTTTCAAATTAATTTATTGATATTTAAAATGTTATTGACAAATTGATTATAATAATCCTTATTATATTGATCTCTTTTCATTTATGCCATCGATTTCTAAAAATCTCGTTCACTCATTATGCCCCTTATGAAATAATAATAATACTATAATAATAATAATACCCCTTATTAATACTATACTGGTGGGTATCCTACTAAAATCGTACTTCGTAATCGTACGTCGAAAATGAGTGTGTGTTTGTAATTTTTACAATGTTACAGACCATATTTGTAGCCACTCAGTCGTTATAACGGCTTTCATAAAACGATAATGCAAATCGTTATGTGGAGTTTGGTCCAAATTTTTTTTAGGCGTATTGAAATAATTTCAATATATATTCTGTGAAAAATGGTGGCATCAAATAGCAATACAAAAAAAAAAGAAACTTTAAAATCTGCCACAGGAGAACATAAATATTTAAGCTTAAGCCTTTTGGGTGTTAAATATTTATCTTTTATATATATCAGTCTCTGGTACCCATAGTACAGGCTATGCCTAGTTTGGGATCAGTTGAACGTGTGAATATGTCCGGAATATTTATTTATTTATTATTTATTAAGCCATATTGCTGAATTAACGTGGATTACTTCCTTCTTTTTAGTCATTTCTACGCCGGGCATTTCATTGTTATCCACTGGGATAGATTTTTTTGGTGTTAAAGTAAAAGTTTCTGCTTACGATCTGGTCCATCGTTTGCCATAAGATTTATTTGTCATACTATATTTAGACCAGAAAATTTATTCGTCCTTCGATATGGGGATAGGTTGCACCACGTGAGCAAACTCTCGGGCTGAAACTAGTTAGCTGTAATACAAGGTGATTCATAATATGTATTCCATCCCGAAAGGGGCTCATTCTACACCCAATTGGCAATAAAGCTGTTTTAGGTAGCAATCTTGATTCCGAACTTCTTGTACGTTTAGATATTTGTTCTGAAGATGATAAAAATACAAATAAACAGCTACCTAAATGTTTGAGAAAAAAAATTAAATTGAAAATTGATGTTTTTTTTCGCTAATAGTATTTATTTTAGTTGATAGAATAACCCCCTTTTGGGATGGTATACATGTTATGAATAACCTTGTATAAGCTGTTATATATAGCTGTTATCTTTTTCCTCATTAAAAAACAAGATTTTCCGCATCGAGCATCCATTAATCGTGAACGAGAAATCGGTGGTTAAGCTTTTTTAAAGTTTACTTTGGAACATGTGTCCAGCGAGCGAAGGGCGGTGGCGATGCCGACACACCGCAAAGCGCCGCTGAGCTTGAGCCGCGGGCAGGGTGCAAGCACGGATCCAGGGAGTTCATGGGGGCCATGAGCATGATACCCTGGGTATAGGTCAATTAGAATTTCTATGTTTTCAATCGTTAATTAATACAGATTATTTTATGTTAAAAAAGCAATGCATAGTTTATTTATTGTAAGTACAAATAACTGCCTTCCCACTATATTTGGAAGCTATATAGTTACCAGTGGTTCGCCCCAAATCGAGATCTCACGATGTCTGGTGAAAGTTGGTGTTTTGATGATCGTTGAGGCACAAATAAGATAAACTTTAAAAAACACTTTTAGCATGTTCTAACTAATATCCAATCTTACCTGAACTACGAAGTCATTGAAACTTTACCGAATGGGAGTTCATGTTGTATTGGTTTACAAAATGTTAGTATTTACGTTGTGTATCAAAAACCAAATGGCCTATGATAAAAATAAAATAGTTTACTTACTAAATCGTTACACTTATTCCATAGAGCTAAAATTATTTGTTTGCATGTTTGCAGGAGGTAATCCCTAGAACTACTGGTGCGATTTTGAAATTTCTTTCACCAATACAAAGCTACACTATTTCTGAGTAACATAGGTTACGCAGATGAAACTGCGGGGAACAGATAGTATTATACGAACAGCTAGTATTGTATAATTTTGGAAACAGTCCAGGCTGGATATAAGAGCTTGACCCCTCCCCCCTCCCCCTCCTGACTCGAAGGCTGGATCCGCTCTTGGCAGAGTAAGGTAACGCCAGGCGGCGGCACCAGGTGCAAACCTTTCGATCCTCTTTGTATGAAACGATTGTACTCACTGCATCTCGAGAAAAATATAAAACTAGTTACACAAAGTTTAAAATGAATTTCAACACGTTTTACAGCAGAATTTACAGAAATGTCGTATTGGAGGTCTAGTAGATATATTTGCAACGTCGTCGATACTTTAGTAGGTAACTACAGTCACCTCTAATAAGATGTATGCCTTTCATAATTTTCACAATGATTCCACAGTACTAAACGTAAAGCTGTACACCGCAAAATCTCAAAACGTATATACCTACACATAAACTTTACTGTGTACCTATCTTTAAAAGTATTATGGCATCATTGTAAAAGTCATTCGTCATCAATCAATCATTTTTCTACTATATCGGCTTTGCTGCAGCCTTATATTAATTCCATCGGATATGCCGTCAATTTTGATTCATTTTTTTACCTTTTCCCTTTAAATTGCACTTGCGACTATTAAAGATACACTAGACTAGTTGTTTATGACCAAATGAAAGTTAAATGAGCATGCTGGATATGTTTTTAACCGTGAATATTTCGAAACTACAATCGAACAAGCGGATTTTAACAACAAGCTCAACATTAATGAATATATCGCTATCCCAATGTTATTACTAGTGCATTCACGAACAGAACAATACTTACCTACCTACTGTATGACATTTTGCTGACTTTTTATCCAAATGTCTATAGGCATCGAAATATATTGCGAAATAAAATTGATGACTCCAGTTTTTCCGGTCTGCTTCAAATATAAATCCGAAATGAACAAAGGTCGCAAATTCTTGTATTACTCAGTTATAAAAGTTAAGTAGGTTTCTTAAATTGGTATGTTAAACGAACTTTAGTTTACCTAGATCTAGACAGTGGAACTGATTTCAAGACGAAATGACATGACTGATTTCAAGGTAGTATAGGTACATGTTTTTAGTTTCAAACTGTAACAAAAGTAGTCATTTAACTAAATCTCAGAAGAAGTAGCTCTAATCTATTTTTGATGCGGGAATGGAAGATTATTGTGACACCATTTTTTTATCATACGAGCTTAGGGAAGTGTTATTTACGTTTACGGTAAAAAATACAGTCATTTTTATCACAAACATTTTCTATGTATTGTTGGAATTTTCGCATTTATACTTCTTCCAGTAGGTACTTTATTATCCTTGCTTATCAGGAACCGTAACCTTACCTATTTGCATCTTTTTCTTTTACTAATTTATACCTACACAAAAAATACAGCCGTGAAAATATGGATGGACGGAACCCTTCTATTAAATTATTGGTCAATAAAATACAAACGGTTTTATGAAACGAGTATTAAAGCCTCCTGAATATATTGGTATGAAAACGCAAAATGAAGCGTGCTCAACTGTATCAATCGATATGAATTGTATATTTGAGGACGTAGAGGTGACATGCTTTTTATTAAAAAGTCCATTATTATTACTTTCAGGACTATTAAAATTACGGAAATTTTCGATGATAAAGGTCCTTATGTTCATCGAAGCCTCATTTTCACTTTGAACTTAAGTGGATCTACTTCGCAGTTAGGTGTATCCTACTATCCTACTAATATTACAAATGCGAAAGTTTGTGAGGAAGTTTGGATTTTTGTGGACAATCACGCCCAAACGACCGAACGGATTTGGATGAAATTTGGCATACAGATAGATTTTAGTCTGGCATAGCATATAGGCTACTTTTATCTTCATAGGTACCACGCGAGCGAAGCCGCGGGCAGAAGCTACTACTTCAATATAAACATCTTTAAACCGTAATAGCCGGATATATATATATATATATATATTTTAAATGTCATATCGCTCGCCGTTTACGAATAACAATTGTGATTTCGTGGAATTAGTGCAAAAGTATAGTTTTTAAAGTTTAAAACTTCAGAGCAGAGTTAAATATGGGACCACCTCGTGTTCATTACCAACACAGATAAAAACCCCATTAAAATCGGACCAAACATAACTACACGACTACAACTACTACTAGGTACAAGTCTTTTGCATGTAAATCATTTTCCAAAAAATATATAGTCACTGCAATGATAAATATTCCTCTTTTAATTATTTTCGTTATAATGAGCTATATTAGTGTAGTATCTGATCTTTGCGCGGCCAAACATACATATGCTAAAAACGGGAGAGCATGAGAGGCTTTAATTAGGGGTTTGTAATAAAACCCTTACAAGGAACCCTATACAAGGACAGGTAAATAAAGTTTTACTTTGCTGAAGTAATTACAATGCTAATGGCGACAATGCACCAGAGAACAGTTTCAATCAATACCCGTGCTCGTTACCGATCCAATTGTGACGTGTCCCGTCACGGAATCCCGCGGGAGACGTCTCGCACGGGACGTGCTTGTAATGCAGGTCATTCCGGTTGAATAAACTATGGATTAGGCTTGTTTATTTATATCATCGACTGTGTATCAGTCAAATACCTATGCTTTTTAAACTAAACAAGAACCTAGTTCTTGACGAGTTTTATGGACCTTTATTTTCAGCTAAATTAAATGTCACTATGTAGTATTTATTTATGTCAATGCGAAAGTTTGTATGGATGGATGTTTGTTACTCAATCAAGCCAGAACGGCTGAACCTCGGAACTTTCGGAAAATTCGGAACAGATATAGTTATTAAATAAATAAATAAATATTCCGGACATAATCACACGGTCAACTGACCCCAAACTAGGCATAGCCTGTACTATGGGTACCAGAGACTGATATACATAATATCTATATATTTAACATCCAAAAACAGAACAAACATCTGTATTCATCACACAAATGTTTGTCTCGTGCGGGAATCGAACCCACAACCTCTAGCTCAGAAGGTAGAGTTACTACCAACTGAGCTATGAGGCCAGTCGATCAGTTCTATATCTATTCTGAGTGTCTGGGTGTTGTAGTACCATGGTACTCGTAGTTTCTGATACCCACGACACAGGGAATCCTAGTTTGGGTTCAGGACTATGTTTGTGAGGTTGCTATTTACTGACATTTGGGTTTTATTGATTTATTTGTTGTATCTAAAAATACGAAGCAAGCTTGGGAACATTTGCTAGTCTTTCCCTATAGTGTACTTCACGTACAAAAAGATTTAGGCAACAAATTATCACTCACTATTCGGATCAAACAAAATTGTGTTAGGTACACTTCACGCGATAAGCGCACGCCTTTCTTGTACAACGATCAGGACACACAAACAAATTCAAATTCTCTAAAGCCAGTCGCTGAGTCTACTATCTACAAACTTGTGGAGAGTAAACTCAGCGATGGAGACGTCAAGGGTGCCTCCCGTATTTTATTCTCTAGCGACACGATAGCTCCAAATTCGAATGATACTCTCATATCTCTTGAGAGTAAGCATCCGTCTGCAGGGCCAGATCTCCACCTCCCCGATCCACCGCAAGAGAGTGATGACGCTGTTGGCGCGACCAGCCAGGACGTGCTCAGTGCCGTTATGTCGTTCCAGAGTGGCTCTGCCGGTGGCCTGGATGCTGTGACTCCACAGCATCTAAAAGATCTGCTGTCTGGCGGTTCTGGCCATGCAGGTGAAGTCCTTCTGGGGGACATGACGGCCCTGATCAACCTGATGTTGTCAGGTCAAGTCAACAGCGAGATCACAGAGCTCCTGTATGGTGCGAACCTATGTGCACTCAAAAAGAAGGATGGCGGGATAAGACCCATAGCCGTGGGCACCACCTACCGCCGCCTGGCGGCTAAAGTCTGCTGTCGGAAAGAAGCCGCCTATCTAGGCGACTATTTCCGACCTGTCCAGCTTGGCTTTGGTTCGCGAGGCGGTTGTGAAGCCGCAGTACATTCTCTTCGTACTTTTTTGGACCAAAATTATGGGGAGGTGATTTTGAAGGTAGATATAAAAAATGCCTTCAATTCTGTAGACAGGGGCGCCTTGCTAAAAGAAATTAAAGATAAAATTCCCGAAATTTACCCTTTTCTCTGGCAGTGTTACGGCTCACCTTCTAAATTAATCTATCGGAACAATGTAATTCGGTCTGCTGTTGGTTGCCAGCAAGGCGACCCTCTTGGTCCGGCCATCTTCAGCCTTGCCATCCATCCGATTATTCAACGTCCCCGATCTAAGCTTAATGTTTGGTATTTGGATGACGGAACTTGTGGAGGAGTGAACACTGTTTTTGGCGATCTAAAACTCATCATTGATGAATTCCGGCATATAGGTTTAGAATTAAATTTTTCGAAATGCGAACTTTTTGTTTCCGACACTTGTTTAGATAAAAATTGTATCATTGAGAAATTCAATAGTTTGGCTTCCAACATTACAGTAGTAGATAAATGTTCACTTCGCCTCCTTGGTTCACCAATTTATGACGAATCTTTTCCAACTTTTGTTGATGAGAAAATTCAAAATTTGAATACCACCTCGGACCGATTACTTAAAATTAACAGTCATATGGCTTTTACAATAATTCGGTTTTGCCTTTTTGTACCAAAATTTACGTGTTCTTTAAGATGTTGCCAACTGTGGAAACACAGCGAGCTGGTGGAAGGCTTGGACAATATTATAAAGAATACTTTATCGTCGGTTTTGAATATAGATCTGGATGACAGGGCGTGGTCGCAGGCCTCCCTGCCTGTCAAATTGGGGGGTTAGGTATACGGAAAATTTCAAGTGTATCTCTACCAGCGTTCTTGTCTTCCGTCTATAGCACTAGCTCTTTGGTTGAGAAAATTCTATCTCCGTCTGTTTTGGCTCTTTCTGGCACCAATCTTCAAATTTCTTATCTAGACGAGGCTAGAAACGCTTGGCATAGTGCTTGCCCTAATACTGCTCCTCCCCGGTCTCTTTCATCTCAACGGCAATGGGACGGGCCTCTGTGCGAGTTGACACGGAATTGTCTGTTACAAACGTGTTCATGCTCCGCAGATCGTGCCCGTCTCCTAGCCGTTTCTAAATGGGAGTCAGGACTTTGGCTGCAAGCACTTCCTTCACATCATATTGGTACTTTAATGGATTCTGTCACCTTCCGTTTTGCAACCTGTCTTCGGTTGGATGCGCGTTGTTGTGCACCTCATCAGTGCCAGTGTGGTACAGCGGTCGATCAGCTCGGTCACCACGGATTATCGTGCACTAGGGCTGCCGGAAGAATATCCCGCCACGCTAGCCTTAATGACATCATCCGCCGGGCTCTTACCAGCATTAACGTCCCAGCCATTCTCGAACCGAATGGTCTGCTACGTGATGATGGTAAGCGGCCTGACGGTATGACTTTGGTCCCTTGGGAGAAGGGTAGGCCTATGGTTTGGGACGCTACTTGTGTTGATACACTAGCGCGCACACATCTTCCGGGGACATCAGTTAGGGCGGGTGCGGCGGCAGATTCGGCCGAGGATCTCAAAAGGCGCAAATATGTTAGTCTTGATAGGGCTTACATATTTGAGCCTTTTGGGGTTGAGACCCTGGGTCCGTGGGGAAACGGGGCCCTCCGGGTTTTCAAAAAGATATCAGGACGTCTGATCGAAGCGACGCGTGACCCGAGAGCTGGCTCTTATTTGGCCCAGCGCATTAGCATTGCCATCCAGCGTGGCAATTCCGCCAGCGTCTTGGGGACGCTTCCGACTGGTAGTGATCTGGATCAGTTGAGCTATCTATAGATCGTTTGTAACGGTCTTTAGATGGCTCAACTGTTTCTTGTGTATTTTGTAAATATTAACTTGTATTAGTTTTAAGTTTCTTTGTGTAAATAAAAGTTATTGTTTATTTATTATTTATACGGAACTGTTTTTACTTATTTTATCATATCATATTGTGACTCATATAGAAATCGACGCCATCTGGCGCAAAAAAACTGCATCCCTTTTGCGCAGACTTCGCGGAAGTAATAACGGCATCCTAAACGCGATTGCCGAAAAATTTGATTGTCCTCACACAGACACACACACAGTTCTTGTACAGAGGACTAAAAGTGATTTAGTCTACTAAATCCCTTTTAGTTATAAGTTACTAACTTTATTTTAATTTTGTATTTTGATTGTAATTTTTAACTAACATTGTGGACCCTGTTGTCTTGAATAAATGAATAATAATATAGAAAAACGCTCTAACAGTCACAAAACGATACGAATTTGACGACTTTTACCTGTCTATTTGCATAAATGTTTCATAAACAACCATATTTTAATAAAAAATCATTATTTATGTAATAGGTATTTAACATTAAAATTATTGCAAAGATAAATCATTCCAGCACTCATGTCACTCGATATTAAAAAGGAACATTTTTTTTCAAAGTAAATTATATTCGTGTTCATTTCACACTAACTCGTATCTGAAAGCGTAATGCTGCCATTAAATCATTCGGACTTAACTCGCCCCATAAATTCAACTCATCTGCACTTTGAAAACTAACGATTATTCATTTTTACTCACAAAATGTAACTATAGACAATAGACCTTTATAAGTTACCATGGTAACACTCAGAAGCCGAGGTAATAGTAACACCACTTCACATCACCACCACACTTCGCGATACGAGTTCAGCTTAACAATCTCAGACTCGCTGTAAGTCATGTCAGAGAAACTTATAGAGAAGCTGTGCAACATATTACGTTGTATACGACGCCACTGGCCCTTGATAGCCTGTCACGAGCAGCTCTAGCAATCTGCCGAAGGATTGCTATCTGACGCAATGCTATAGGTAATTATAACTTCAACAAACTTTGATGTGTTCTACCCTGCGGTCGATGTGAGAGATAAAGATCCTACACCGCCGTTGAATTGCTCCATTCAGGGCAACAACGTGGTGTTTCGACGTCACGTACAAATAGCTATTTACGCTATACCCGCAAAATTAACAATATTTTCCAACTTCAACACAAGTGGGTATATTTTATAAAAACGTGTGCAGGCATATGTAGCTATTGTGGAATAATTATGGATTATCGACCGAGCAAATGCCCGTGTATGTTCCACGATTTTACGAAAATTCTCTGATATTTTTAGTCGGAGAGAATAGCGTTTTACGCGGAAAGAATTTACAAATTATGTAAATTGAAAGTGCGGTAGACTTTGCATACCTACGATATGATTTTACCGCGCTTCGCGGTACTACTTGATTACGAAGAATAGACGTTATCTGGAACACGTGTCGCATTCAGATTTCATAGCGATCTACTTATTTATACCATGGAGCACGCAGTACATCTTATCTTCTTTGACTTCCCTAATTTAGACCGCCCTTAAAATGTAGGAAATAAGGTGAAAAAAAATCTAATTAACCCATGCCGAAACGCAGGTCGGCCCTTACTCTGCATATCATATTATCTTGTCAAACAAACAATTTATGGCATGTTTGATGACTAACCCCGTAATTTTTTCGTTTCACTCACTGCTCATGGAGAGGTTCGACTGTTCTATGAGACTGATTATATTCGTCACGTTGTCTGCGTGTACTTTTGTACCCAGCTCGAGAGTAAAGCTTTTTAATTTTTTATACTTAATTATATTTTTTTCAAAACAACCAATGCTCTATCTGCAGCAATTTCAGAATTAACTGCAGAATATTTTCGAAAAATAATACAGTTACGTAGTGTCGTAAACCGTTTTAGAAAGGTCGACCCGAGACTCACTTTGCTTATTTCATAAGCAATTTCTGTTTACTCATCACGACTTTACTTATAACGTTCAATCTTGGGTTAAACTACACATAGATGCGTACCTACTTTACATTAGCATCGTTATTAGCGTGTTTTGTATGTATATCATGTAACCGATCGCTTTCTGACGTTACCCCATATCAAATACACTATTTATGACAGACTAGCTTGCACCCGCGGCTTCACTCGGGTGGTACCTTGATAAAAAGTAGCCTATATGCTACTCTAGATATAGAATATATATATTCCAAGTTTCATCGAAATCTGTTCAGGAGCTCTGGCCTGATATGAGTAACGAACATACAAACATTCGCAACATTTATGAAATAGTCGTAAGATGACAATGTGCAATGCTGTAGTGTACGATATATTATTCAGCCCCTACGCGCATAAGTACCTACCTCCATTTATGTACGTGGTACGTACACGTAAGTAGACTCAGAAAATATAGGTAGCTACAAGTAGGGGCAGAATCTTAACGGAATATTTTCATATGAGTTTCGAAACTTTCACGTGGGAAATTCGGAGTTTTAATTTTATAGTTTTTAATTAAGCTGGCAAATTTATTCGTCCCTAAGATTTTTGGACACTGATTTTTGGGTCCCCGGAAAAAAATACAATCAAACAAACCATGTTTTACAAAAAGGCGTATTTAAAAATGCGCAAACGCACGAACAAAATATACTTTCGTGTTAAGATTCCTTTATTTGGAAGTAAAGTGTCGATTTCAGTCGCAGTTGAGGTAAATGCTTCGTTTTCACGAAATTTAAGATGCAATCGTTTCCATTAACTGCTTTGAAGATTATCACATTTTAATAAATTAACACAAATAAACCATTTTAAATCAATCGAATCTTTGTCTGGAGAGACTGAAAGGTCATTGATTACTATATTCGAGAAGCAATGTCGAACCACAATGTTCAATTTGATGTCTAACTTTAGTATCCCGCTTTCTCCATTGTACCATGTACTCTAAGGTACTGATTTGTCACGGGAGCTGATTCATTAGGCGTACATTAATCTTGGTACGCGGCTGCGGTCTAACATGTTAAAGCTTTACTTTGTTTATGCCACCCCCTCTGCTACGCGTAGATTCGTAGCACATACGTTGGCGTTTCGTAGCAGTCGTAGCACCAAAATAGAATTACGAAGTGGTACTATCTAAAGCTAGAGTGATTATGGAAATCGTGTACAGGAATAAAGGTAGATAAATATTGAACAATAGAAAAAGTCATTACTTCGAATAAAAGCAAAGCGTAACAAATTGAATACACGTTTCTGTATCGCGTTCCATATGAACTATTCTTGCCTCAAAGATACGTTAAGAACTATTTTTGTGTAGGTCATGCAATGCTATCATTAGTGTAGTCTCAGAGTTCCAATTCTGAGCGATGAAGACGAAACAATATTGATATTGGATAATGGGAAAATGGCGTGCTAGAAACGAATTACTACCCAGGAAAATTGCTATTTCCTTGCTGTTTTCTATCTGGAGATGCTTACTAAACATTACCGCTGTTACATAATGTACAAGAGCGTGTGAGATATTGGGCGTATTATGTATTCATCGATAATAACCCAAGGATCGGGGAAGTTGAAGTGGCAGTGGGCGGGCCATATAGCTCGCAGAACCGACAACCGTTGGGGAGTAAACGTTCTCGAATGGGGACCACAAACCGGGCGACTTATTTTATAATTAAGACTTATTTTGTAAGCACTTTATTTCGTAGCTTATCATACTTTAGCTGTGATATAACTTTATAAGTTTAAGTTATAGAGAGACCATTACTGAACGGTGAATTTTTGATATATATTCTACTATCAACCTATAAATTTCAGACTAGAGTATGCGTATTCACCATTAAGTATGATTTAAAGGCTCGTAATTCAACTATGAAGTGTAATCGATGTGTTAAAGCTACAAGGAAAGGACGCTTCACCCTTTAACTCGAATAAGCTCCTAAGATTCCGATAATAAAAATAAAATGAAATCTGAAATTGAATTTTCTTAATGTTCGTATTGGTAAATAAAATATTATGATGGCATTTACGAAAGTAAGCACGTTGCACATAGCACATACAGCGTCTTCTAGACCACTGCGTTGTAGAAGAACCGAAAAGTGTAATCCATTTTTTTAACTTAACAAAATACAAAATTGATTACAATTTTATAAGTTCTTTTATATTATGTTACTAACAAATTATGGATCTAAGTTGTCCGAAATAAAATATTTTTTATTTTATTTGTTTATTTTTTGATTCTGCTACAAAGCAGTCATCTTGAAGGTACGATATACAAACGGTGTCGTGTGGAGAATAAAAAAACCGGGTCTGTAACGTTTTTAGTTTTTTATGTCCATGTTTGGTCGCGCAGTCGCCGACTTTACACGGACCAAAAAAACTATAACAATATTTACACTACAACCGGGCTGTGCCTATGTGCGGTGCTTTTATCTGCTTCGTTTTGAATGCAAATTGTGGACTGCGTTTATTATAGGGTGTGAACTTGTTATAACCTAGATAACAGCGAGATATCAAAACGAAGTTCCGCGCGTGTGAAATGAACATGTTTACTGCTCATCTCCCTAACATATCGTAAACTTTTACACGTCTACCTTCTGCGAAAACTCAATGTGAGCGTTCGTTTGAAATGGTTTCATTTTCCCCCCAGACAAAGAATGCTTTTGCTGTTCTGACTGAATTCATGCATGGTATGAGACTATTATTTGAACTACAAACAACGTAGTTGCAAGAAAAAGTAGCATAAATCTACATGTCACCTACACGCACAGTGCCTCAGGATAGGACAGTCAAGCGGAAACGGGCAGAGGACCTTATGGCCAACCCGAATAATTTATGCTCTGCGATTCCCCACTAAGCTGAGAATATTAATGTTTTTTAATAAACTGATTCACTTTTATATATAATTATAAAGATTTAATGATAAAAAATATATACAGGATAAGTCTAACTCAAATAGTCTACTTATAAAGTAATTAATTTGTGCATGAAAGGGGCTTATTTGTGACGAGCATTTCTTTCACCATAGATTACAAGATCTAATGATTCTAAGCAGGGCGGAGAATGTATCAGGCACACAAAAAGAGAAGTAAAACAAAAAGGGAATTATACAGAATAGACCAACCAAAACCTGGAGGGTTGTAGGAGGGATTCTCTCCCAATTTTTAGGGTTCCAAAGTCCGACTAGGAGCCCTTATAGTTTCGACACGTCCAAACTAAAAATTGACTTTATTCAGTAGATGTAAGGATCATTTTGAAACTAATTTTACATTACTGGACGCTTTGAGCCGTTTGGATGTCCTAAAAATTTTTGCTCTGACTGGAAGTGTCTCCGTAGCTTAGTTGGTTAGAGCATTCCCGTATGTAGACGAAGGTTGCGGGTTTGAATCTCGTCGGAGTCGAATTGTTGGGATATTTTAGAAACACATCATTTTACATGGTTTACCGGTGGTCATGGTGCGGGAAAAAAATAGATCGATAGAAAATGCTTTATTGCACAAAAAAGGACAAACAATAAAAACTAAACTATGTTATACAATGGGCGGTCTTATCGCTGTATAGCGATATCTACCAGACAACCTTTGGATGGAGTAGATTGGATATGATTAAACAGTATCAGATGTATTTCACTACAATAATTTTTGATACAATTTACAAATTTTAATATTTGTGCAGTTTAGATGTTAGATATTTTTTTAGTAAGCCCTCAAGGAAGCCATGCTCCCCCTTCTTTCTCCTGTGTCAGTTGCCTGCCAAATCCTGCCAATCTTCTGTACCCAACAAATTATCCTAGTTGCCAAATCGGAATTGAGCTCCATTTATTTATGATCTCCGGATGCGATCGCACGTGCTGTGGATCACCACAACACACAATCAATAATATTATGTCAATATCATCAGGTATTCTATACAAAATACGTTTTTAATATAGGCATTGCTCTGATTTCCAGTATAGTATAGGCTACGACTGAAAATGTAGGTACAAAATACTGCTCTATAAAAAAAGTGAAAGTTTGTGTGATTGAAACTGTCTTTGTTTCTCAAACACGCCAAATGTAGGGTCGCTAGCCATGAAAACTTCAAAATAACTCCTATAGAGGCATAGTTCAACATTTCAAATAACTTTTGTTTTCATAAATACATTCAGCAGTTTATTATAAACACTCCAGAGCCAATGGTCGGTTTATAAATGAAATCACGCATGTGTGCGTGCGTACCTACGATAGATACAATACGGAGCTGTGAGCGAGACCACTAGCTTCTCTACTCATCACCGAGTCCCCCCGAGAAGGAGGGGCCTTTACAAACACAATGTTTGATGAAATAGCATGCTTTTTAGCCTCGCACACCGATGAGTTCCAGCCTCTAGGTAGCCAACCTTAACGGCTGAACGATTCGGATTAGGTATCTACTCGTATATCAGATCAAACCGTGGCATGGAATAGTGTAGGTATATGCTCTTCTTTATCCGGGTGCCACGCGAGCGGAGCCGCGGGCGGACGGAAGTTCATAGATATGCAGACTTGTAGTAGAAACTTCATTATTCATATTTCCCTTTGACGCAGTAGGCACTAGCGAGTTCACAACGTCGTGGGTACAGGATTAGAGACGACCACAGCTGCGTCCTGTCGGATAAACATAATTTACTAAAGACATCTGCTGACACTAACTTAATAATGATGCTTACAAATCTACATAATCGTATCTCGGTTTTGGTTGACGTAAATAAGCAATCTCGGCCAGCGTCTAATGAAACGGGTAGTGTGGCCGAGGAGCTAACCGATTAGATACTAGAGGTAGTTGTTTCTTGTTTATCCTGCCTGAGGAACTTAGTGTCGCTTGAGCGATAGTCGCTGTGTATCGGTTGCTGAAGCGACCAACTGCCGCAAACTTTAGTGAAAGGCGCAGAGGGCAGGAAGCTACTAGGCCGGAAGCCAAGCAACTTTTTAGACGAGACCAACGCGAATAGTCGCTTTCATACGCGGAGACATTATAAGTATAAGTAATAAAGCAACTAGGGTTTCACACGGTAATAGTCAGCCAGTTTGATATTTTATACAGTCTAATCACATTATTATTCTGCAGACGCAAGGGGTGCGGGCTCGATTCCCGCTGCGAGTCAAATGTTTAGATGATCTGCAAATATTCCGGATCTGGGTGTTGTGGTACTCGTAGTTTCTGATAACCACGACACAGGGAATCCTAGTGTGGGGACTATTTATGTGACTGTTGGGTGTTAGGTAATTATTATTTAGGTAATATAAATAATTCCTTAAAAGCCGTTATCTGGGATGAATTATAATCTCGTTCCAGCGAGCAATTGTTTTCAGGCAATTATGAGAGACAGGTAATCTGGATAAAGCTAAAAGAACGAGGTAAGCAATGCCCTCTCAGATGGAGATTTATCTCCGTACAATGGACTAATCCGCTGACGATGGGATTGCGAAGGACACCTGCTGTCCGGTAAATGGGCACTGTTTTTCAGACCTACACTATTTTTTGCGAAGCTGCGCGCCGTTCGAAATGGGGTTTCCGATATTCCGTGACGGAATTTTTAAGTGTTATTTTTAGGACTGAAGTGGGCTGGGGATATCAGTGGAGCTTTTGTAATAATGGTATAACATTTTAGAATGTGAGAACAATCTGATCAAAACAGACGTTTGAAAAAAATTTTTTTATTCCTACTTGTTATAGAAAAAGTAGGTACCTACTTTTGTTCTGTTCATTTTTATCTTTTTGTGTGTTTTCTTTTGTTTTTTTTTTATGTTTTGTATTTACCTAACTACTTATTGCACTGTGGTCAAATAAACATATTTTCTTTCTTCTTTTCTTATAATACTCGATTGGGCGGAAAACTCGGTCCAGGAGGTATTTACTTCATCATCATCATCATCATCATCATCAGCCTGATGAAGTCCACTGTTGAACATAGGCCTCCCCCAAAGAGTTCCATGACGAACGGTCTTGAGCCTTTTCCATCCACCGACTTCCCGCAACCTTAACAATGTCGTCGGTCCATCGGGCGGGGGGCCTTCCAACACTGCGTCGTCCGGTTCGTGGTCGCCACTCGAGAACCTTTACCTTTAGGTATTTACTTGAATCTACATAATTAACAACTTCCTTCACCCCATCTCTTTAGGTAACCACATTACGGATTAAATAGTTAGTTACCTACATACTTCAACATGCCCATTGTCCGCGTACACCTAGTAGGTACCTACATAAGGACATACATAATCCCTTGTAACATTCCGGCAAAGCTTGTGTCAAACAATGAGCTGGAGTAAATTGTATCCTGAAGGATGTTGTGACCGCTTAGTAAGTAAGTATACCTAATATATGCACTTCTTACTAGACACGGGAATCACTTTTGGTTAAATAACTTTTTATATGGGATATACGCTAGATACGATGTGTGAAGGTTGTGGTTTCGAACCCGGTCGTGCACCAATTAGTTTTTCTGTTCGTAACTGCGCATTAGCACATGCTTATATCAGTGAAGAAAAACATCGTGAGGAAACCAGTAGTACTCGTAATAAGCGGCGATGGGCTTTGTTACCCGTCACCTATGGAATACTCAATACTGCAAAATGTGGGCATGTGCCATAAATGTTTGGACGTGCCTCTGAGTACACTCCTTAGTCATCTTCAAGGATCTGATTTCCTAAATATCTAACAGGTACCATGCTGGGGGATAAAAGTCATGAGCATAATATTATTTTTTATTTATTCTTTTATGGAATACTTTTTAACACGGGCACGGTAGCCTATATTTTGGAACCGACCTCGCTTTTTCACCGATTCATTGATATTGGCATGGCCTAGAACCGATATTTGTGGAAAATCATGTGATATCGGTCATTTCGCAAAGAGCGTCATTTTATGTGGTCCTCATATAGGTGAAAAGTGGCAATGAGTATGCTTGCAGATAAGCTATAAAAAGCTGTAATGAGCTGCGAAACAATATTGGTTTTGTTCGGCGCTCTCTGTGCTTAATTAGCAAAAGCAGCAATCAAAAAAATTGTGGTAAAAAAATAGTCGTCGTTTCCTCAGTTTCGTTCAAGTAATCCCGTAAAGCGTAATAAGAAGAAACGCCGGTAAAATTAATAAGTTCGAGTATTTCCACTCGCTGTTAAAAGCGAACTTTGCGAGTGTTCTGAATATTAATACACGGGTCAGAGTGAAATTAATTTATACTAACCGACCAAGCTCTGTTTTTACCCAGAATTCGTGATCTAGATTTCATTCGCGTTTGGTTTATAGCTTGACAGCAATTAAGTTGTACAGTCTAGCCCCTGTACCATCAAATTTGCGATTTTGTTTAGGCGGTTGACAGTCCCAAAGATTTAAGGTTCACACATAAGTACATAAAATCACGCCTATTTCCCACAGGGGTAGGCAGAGACCACGGCTTTCCACTTGCTACGATCCTGAAATACCTCTTTTGCTTCATTCACTCTCATCACATTCTTCATACATGCTCGTCGGTTTTTCTTCCCGCAGCAATCACTATTTTACCTTTTATTTTTGTGCTAAAACAGCGGAGTTACTGAATTGAGTTTGAATTTGACTTCAAAACAGTTTTTTTTTTTTTTTAAGTATTGTTTAAATAAAAAATTACATATAATAATTCCCCTTGTATACCGTTTGTAGTATTGCCCGTGGTGGCCTCGGCTGAAGAATAGGCCCCTCCATATTTATCTACCCGTGGATGTCGTAAGAAGCGACTAAGGGAAAAATTGCTAGAGGATGGGCAGCAGCGCTATTGTTTAAACAACGACAGCTCTAACTGCGCTTGACAACCTGCGTACCCAGCGTGGTCAGTATGGGCAAGTTCCCCCACATAATAGGAATTCGTTGTGGAAATCTGTGGGAGGGAGCTGTATGGAGCAGTAGCCGTCCTGCGGCTGAAATGATGATGGTGATGTTACTGTATTCGAGGTTGATACCTCACAAATAAGTAGTTATAAATACTTCAATCTACTGCACCGCGGAAACCGTGCACGCGACAGGTTGTCAAAGTAAGCCCCGGATCGAGCAATTTAGAGGAAATTGGTAACACATTTAACCCTATTTCGATCCACAGATATTTGTGGAAATGGTCATAAACTAGCAACGCTATTCGATTCTGATTCCCGATGGCTTGTTACCGATTTCAATTTGCTAAATGCGGCTATATCGCTTGTTTATTTATTACACCGCTTTGAGTTGCAATAGAATTTGTCCTGATTGATGTTTTATTCAGAGAATGTCCGGTTATCCTCATCAGGCATCATCACTATCATCGTAGTCAGCTTGGTGTGGCAATGAGGAATTGTAAAACTTAGCCAACTTAGGATAAACAGTAAGAATGAAAACAGGACAGTTGTCAATTTCAAAGGTGTTTTATTGACTCAAAGAAACTTAAAAACTGATACGATCACATAAAGAGAGCAAAGAAAAAATCAGTTTATTATGATTTATTTCTCGTGTCAAAAATCGACCACGAAAATGAGTCATAATCATTGATCGAGCGAGCGGAGATTTCTCAAACAACTTGGGCAAATCAACGTTGTATGTTTATTTGTTAAAGCATAACTTTCGAACCGTAAAGGAAGGAATTTAGTAGGTCAACAGGAAGTATTATCAAGTTTTGCTGTTAAAAATATGAGTGAAATCGGCAGAGGGGTTGCATTGACATAGGGGTACAAAATGGTGTTTAAAAAAATATTATACAAAATACATTAAATGTCATATGAAAGAACTTTGGTTATACACTCCAATTTTTTTTTAATTTTTACTCTAGGACATATGTTTTTTTAGATAGGTACGAAAACCCAAAGTAACGTAATCTGTAATTTTGTAAAGTTTCAATGACTTCATCATCATCAACAGCCTGTAGAAGTCCACTGCTGGACATAGGCCTCCCCCAAAAAGTTCCACGACGAACGGTCTTGAGCCCTTTCCATCCACCGACTTCCCACAACCTTTACAATGTCATCGGTCCATCGGGCCTTCCAACACTGCGTCGCCCGGTTCGTGGTCACCATTCGCGAACCTTTACTCCCCAACGGTTATTGGTTCTGCGAGCTATATGGCCTGCCCACTGCCACTTCAACTTGCTAATTCAATCTTCATAGATGCTAATTCAAGACTTCATATGCGGGTAAATTTGAGTCAGTTAGAATATGCTGAAGATGCGATTTTCAAAGTTTATCTTGTTTGTGCCTTAACAATCATCAAAGCACCACTTTTTGCAGACATCGCGATATCTCAGTTCGGGGCGAAACACTAGTAGAACAATATTTTTACATCACTTCTTATGTTAGGTAATGAGAACTCATATTAGCGAACCATCAATCATGCATCGGTTATAGGTAATTGTTACCCACGGGCTCATGTGCCGTGTCATTTCACCCCGTTACATCATGCATCAAACGGGGCTGTAATTTGATTTTCAGAATTTCCGGCTGAATGTTTGTAAGAAAATTACAAACAAGGGCAACGTAATCACAGTACAACAATAATACCTTAATTTTGTCTCATACATCTCCCCTGCTAGCTTAGTTAGAAGACTTTTTAAACGAGAAAAAAAGAGACGTTTTAAAGTGATCCTATTTATTATATTGAAATAAACACCTTTTGATTTGATGATTTGAAACATTGGGTCTTTTGAATCATTCACACAATGGCGTAGTTGGTATCGCATTGCCGTTTTAAGGCGAAGATGCGGGTTCGAATCTCGCTGTTTCATTCATGTTAGGTACGTATCATTACAATTTAATGTTAGCCATACTAGTATAAGTATTCTTTTCTTCTCTAATCACTTAATAAGAAAAATTAAATAGTTAGTTTTCATAGAAGAAAATGATTACAAATTCAACTAAAAAAACCTTAATTATATATTTTTTTGCTAAATATTTTATTGGGATCAGCCCAATTCCGGTTTGATTATAATAGTTATAATATGATGCGGCCATACTCATGTTCATACGGCGTGCGATATGTCACCTAAAATGTATTTAAAAATGATCCTTACCTCTACTGGATAAAGTCAACTTTGAATTTGATATTTGAGGGTATTGTTTAAGTAAGTATGTATTCATTATGTAGGTATATATTGTATAAGTAGGTATGTCTTGTGTCTTTTGTATAAGGTAGTTTATTTAAGTTAATTTACAGTTGTATTTTCCACTTCATTTATTTTTTTCTCTTATATTGTTGTACACGATGCATCTCCCTATATTATCAAATCTCTCTAGCCCCAAAGGTTTGCTGGAAGAAAACTCTTGTTAGGGTTAAGCTCGCCTTTGTTCATGACTTTTGAAATAACCATATTATGTATCATGTTTATGAGTGCAATAAAGAATTACAGAATTACAGAGGGCGTACGATATTGCAGGCCCCCGTCAACCGCCGTCAACCCGCCAACTCAAAATTGACTTTATCCAGTAGAGATAAGTATCATTTAGAAATAAATTTTAGGTGACGTATAGCACGCCGTATAAACACGGCGTCAAGTAATTCAAACGGGGCAGCTTTGAATATATTTGTTTTGCATTTTCTCTCTAAAGGTAATACGTGTACTAACACACCTTCATTGGTTCATCCGGCCTAACGGCTCACGGCTTCATCGGTATCTTGCTACAACTCTAAATTAGGTAAATTATCTTGTAAATAATAAGTTGGTTATGTTGGAATGAGCACCTTTCGTGATTGTATAGGTACATATTATGAATCACCTTCTAGAATACAAGCCGATACGAAAGCTAGGAACTGGCAGTGGTTGTATCAGCGCTGCAAACTTTTTATAGCCTCATAAACACAAGATGAAATTATATCCTAACGACCCAATAAACGGGAAAAACTCCTCTTAGCTATTACGAGGACGGGATGGTTCAGCTCCGTGTCTGCATGGCGCAGATACGTACTTCTGTTTATGTTATTAGGCGCCAACTTACATATTTATTTGCACGACTCTCAAAGATCAATTTAAGACAAAGCGCACCAGAAACAATCACTATAGTCAAAAGCTCTCTGAATATGAGAGGTTGCTAATAAATTGGTTCGAAATAATTGGATTTTTTCCGCGCATCATTACACCTTATTGCTCAATATCGTTGCGTAACTGAACGACGCGATCGGATCCCTCCCGGCCCCTGTTGAATCTCGCAATTAGCATTTAATTTAGTTTTTATCCCTCATTTCATTTCAATGCTGAATAACACCGAGCGACCCTCGTCAAGAAGGCTTTTACAGGAAACGCAAAAAAACCTTTGTTTATTTTCTTATCTTTCCCCGCGTGGAATGCAGCTACTACTAACAACAATTTACTCTGGGAAAATTAAAACTCGATCCTTAAAAACCTTGTGCCTTATCTCAATCATACCCTAACGAAGCAAGGAAAATGTAATTAGATATTTTTACATAACATGTAAAAATATCTAATTAAAAAAATAAGAATCTTGAAATATGAAATGTCATCGTACCATCATCAGCCTGTAGAAGTCCACTGCTCGACATAAGCCTCCCCGAAAGAGTTCCATGTCGAACGGTCGTGAACCTTTTCCATCCACAGACTACCCGCAACTTTAACAATGTTGTCGGTCCATCGGGTGGGGTGCCTTCCAACACTGCGTCGCCCGGTTCGTGGTCATAATTCGAGAACCTTTATTTCTCAACAGGTTATCGGTTCTGCGAGCTATATGGCTTGCCAAATGACACTTCAACGTGCTATTTCTGAGAGCTATGTGATATCGTAGCTTGGATGTATAAAGCATTTTTCAGAACACAAACATTAGTTTAGAAGCGCTTGAAGTTAAAATGTTACATCCCTTTGCCCCAGAATCTAGAGCAACTTCAGCGGAGCCAGCCGAAGAACTCTATAAATGAACAGCGTCTTGTTGGAGTTGCAAAATTCTACTTTGACTGTATATTTACTTACTAACCGGTTGGTTTATATCCTGTAAATTTCCCTCGAATCGAACGAAATCACTTCCGATTCTCAAGTGATTTCAATATGTTACAATTGAAGCCTAAGTAGGATACAAGAAGGTACATAAAGACGGTCAAGTGCGAGGAATCATGCCATGAGGCTTCCGTGGTCGGAAAATCGAGATCCTGAGTGTAAGAAATGTATAACTTATATTTAGCGCTCACTTAGTTCACTGTATGATATTGAACGCACATATTTTTGTCTCATAAAGTTCCACACGGGATATGAATGGTTTTCTGATTTTTCCTTTAGGTACCTACTTGTGGCATAAGCCCTCCCTTCATGACAAATCTCAATATTGTTGTATATATAGATATCGATATCAATAGGGTATTCGAGATAGATTCGATACAGTATTCGATATCTATTAATTTCAACTTGACACCTCAAACAGTGCCGATGCCGGTGTCACCCCAGCACAACAAAGTGATACTTTAAGGGTTTAGTTTTTACCAAATAAGGGGTTACGAAACTCTAAACACTGATATTGAATTGAACTTGATTTTATTTTCTTAGCAAAATCAGTTTACTAGCTAGAAAATTGAGTAAATATTGGAGACGGGTTGTTACATAAAAATTTCAAAGAAACAGGTAGTGCTTATTAATATTCTCTGTAGAAACTCCGACAAAATCATAACTTTCTTATTTGAAAGAAGACCCATTTATAAGTGTAATAGCATAAATCAATTCTTAACCATGGAGATTTATTCAGTATGAATACAAAATCATAAAGGAAGGTCTTATTAAAATTCATCGTAGCTGTGCAATTCAGTGCGCGAAAAAATGATGAGTTTTTTGATAAAATGCCTCAAATATCCTACTTTAATTTTACACTAGAAAATGATGTTTTGATAAACTGTTTGTAGCTCTCTAGCGGCTCTTTAATCTATGAGCAGTGCCGAAATCTTTGGGAAAAACAGCTCACTGAATATTTATTGGAGTCAGGACCCTCAGACCAAAGATAATTATGATGACATAACGTCCTCGGATCATGCTCGAGGAATACACTAAGACTTAGTGGCGAATTTGTAATTCTTGGAAATGCTATTCTTTTAATTTGTAGTTCCATAGTTTCAAAGTTATGGGCATTTCTATCGGTCCTCATGACCAGAATTCTGGTTCCTATGACCATCCATATCTCCGTAATACATGACTGTAGAGAATCCTTGAGAGGCTAATGATTTTATAGTAGTTTTGATATGAATTTGTATTGCTCTGCTTTTTTTTGTAACTGCTCAAAATAAGGAGATTAATTTTCTCCTTATTAGGAGTTTAAAAATTAGTGACGTTTTCCGAGTCCTGACTCCAATGAATATTTTCACTCCTGTGTCTGCCTACAGAGTAGCTATACCTACGTACGAGTCAACTTACCAGAATTGAAATATATAGGAGTACAGTGCCAAGTATACTTGATCCGTACAATACATTGCGATCGGTATTTTTCGGATGAAAATAAAGCCACAATTAATTGGTTATCTACAGGCCACCAATCAGATTAAAATATTTATCGTCACGAAAAGCAATTTACAGAGTTCGCCACAGCACAATGCATGTCAGGAACAGCTTGGATCTGCAATATCTGGTTGAGGTAGGAAATGCACATTTCACTGAAAAAATAATTTCAATGCTGGGTAACTTTGTTTTAAATTTATTTAGTTGAAAGTTTCAAAGGTCGATTTTTGTTACCCACCGGGAAACCTGATTCACATATCCAAACTCCATGCGGTGAAGTTACGCTATCCCACAAACTCACCTTACATTGAATCTCGAAAAAACTTCAGTTCCTATCGCAAATAAACGAGCAAAGTATAGAAAGCCAAGATTTATAGTATTTTATTTATCCTAGGTAATTCAACTTTCTTCAACTTTTGTTGCAAATTGACATCTTATAAAACAGCTATAAAGGAGGCCAATGTATCGATTAATGGAGATGAAGATAGAGAAGTTGTTTGGTTGCGGATCGACGTGATTTGTATCGAACGTTTATAAATTGATTCATTTATAAACAAGATTAGTCAGTGTGCTCTAAGTAACCTCGCAGTGAGCCGAAGAGTTAAGAAACGCCGCCGAGTGGGAGTGAAGCGCGAGCTAGCGATGCTCCTATTTATCTCGACTAGATAATTCCCGCTGAACTGACTCGGGATGAGGGTAAACATCTTGACGTGATTAATAGTAATCCTCAGTAGTTTAATAGTGTAGGATTTAGTTGTTTGAATAATATCTAAAACGAGGGCGGTAATTCTCTGATCCCGAAGCTCAGTCTCCATTTTAATACGTGCTCATTTATTTCAGTTACGCTTCCAAAGTTACTGTAGTTTTTAACGCTCCATAAAAGGTAAACTAACATGGACGCCTGTTCGTGGGTAAGAGGTCAAACAATACGCTCTGTTTTCGTTTGAAAGCTTTGTGTTTTGAGTATTGTTTTAAAGTTATACCTATGGATATTTGCTTTCCGTGAATTAACGCGCACCTGCTTCAGCTAGTTCTACAGGCTTGGTGTCCGTTGTTTCAAGTTCCTTGATTTCAAACAGTTCTCGAGTGGCATCGGCCCATATTTAACAGTGTTTTGTTACCTCTTTGAAAACTTTTGACTGTATTTATTTCTGTATTTAAACACGGCAGCACGATCGGGAACAACGGCAATTATTGTATTTCAAAGGAAATAATTATCCTCATTATCTTACTAACTAGTAGGTACTCGTAAATACTAATTAAGTAAAGCTAATTGAATTAATACTACCACTTACTCGTTCCATATATATATATAACTATTGCATGTTTAGGCATTAACAGAGAATAGTGCCTAAATAATGTTCTTTATTACATACACGTTAAAATTCATTTTTCTGCATAATGACAGAGAGAGGGAATCATGGATAGGATGGTTACCGCATCGGTTTGTGGTCACCGAAGCTGACTGCGGTCCGCGATACAGAAGCACCTGCAAACAGCCCTACCGTTAATGGCAAAGTATATTGCGGTCAATTTGCCATATTATCACAGTATACAACAGAGCACAATACCTTAAAAAAATCATGCACGAACTCGAACGATTTCGAACCTACTGCCGAATGATATCGTAGAGGTCCACTGGGCCACCGCGGTTCTACGTACAAAACAGAATTTTCTATAAAAATGTATTTCAGCTGGCGCGAACGGATAAAATTTATTTTATTATGTACCTGCGGTTTTTGTTTTGACTTGAAAACTCGTGATAACATAGAAGGGCGGGGGATCAGGGACATGAATTTAAGACCTGTAACTTTTCCTTTTCGAGTCTATAAAGTAGTCTACTTTGTTTCGTGTAGCTGCAGTATGATTATCAAAAGTGCTACCTACATTGAAGTTATAATGTAACTACAGGTCTACGAGAATACTACGGGAGTGCTACGAGTGCTACACAGATACAATAGCGCCTACGAAATCAGCACTAAATCAGAGCATTGGAGCTGATTTTAACTTCTTTGACAACACATGACAAATCACAGCTTTATTAGTTAGGGCAAAACAAGTATCTCTGGGAACAAACGCTTGACACCAATTTTAACTAGAAGCTTCGCCCGGCCCATAGGTACCCGCTAAGTACGGCCAAACTACCTACATATAACCCACGTAAGTATTGGTTAATGCAGCAATTATACATTAATTACAAGTTTACTACTACGCTCTACTTTGTATTTTGCCTTATTTAGTCGGGGTCACAAATATCAATAGCAAGCCGGGGTCAAGTTTTCAGGTATCATTTATATGGTATTTTTAATGATAAAAATAAATATGAATTTATAGCCTATTAAACGTACGACAAGTTCAACAACAAGATTGCTACCTAAAACAGCTGAACAATTGAGTTTGAACTTGTATGGACCCCAAGCAGCTGATTTTTGCTTAGCGTTTTTTCAATTAAAAATGACGGATTTCCAAAAGTTGTAGAATAAACTTTATTGCTTTATTTTAATTTACAATTGTGTGGAGAATAAGCCCCTATCCACATATTATGAATCACCTTGTAGTACGTATGAATATAATCTAAGTATTCAGGAGGTCACATTTTGCAGAAACAACATTTACTAAAAGCGTACTCGTAGAACATAAAACGATAGAAGATAAGATAAGGCGGGCCGAGCTTCATTTTTGTCTCGATTCCCCAATCTATTGTTGACCCTATTGTGCTCCTTCGTATCGTTAGAGACGCAGTTTTGTTTCTAAATTAATTGAAAAAAAAAAGAATCGAGATCTTGGATGTGATCTACCAGGATTTGTTCGTTATACGTTTCTTTTTTACTTTTACAGGAAAACAGCAAACCCTCGTCAAGAAGGATTTGTAAAAAAAGAGTACAATTTGTTTTTATGCTTTGTTGTGGTTCCTGATCAAGATATGAGACTTTTGCAAACATGTTTCTTTGAGTTGCGTTTCATCAATAACCCCTTTCTTTTGGTGCCTATAAATGAAAAAGCTATTTGAGGGGAACTTGCAAAGTCATTCTCGCAATTTATTTTCCAAAACTAGTGTTCAATGAAATAATATTGTGTAACAAGCGTATGCTCGTTTCCGGATAAAATTAGCCTAGGTTAATACTTATAAAATCAGCTATGTACAGACAATTTAATTTTATTTATTTGTATGCACCTATGTGTTTGTATGTACCAACAAACACATAGATGCATACAAATAAATAAAATTGAATCATTGTATTGAATCGTTTTTTTTTCGGATTGGCGTCAAAAGGTCCCTTGAAGTTTTAGTAACACCTATAGTCATCATAATATTATGAATTGTATACATGTTATGAACCACCTTGTATAAAGGCATGCGTTCATAAAAAGTACAGTACTACTGCACTATTATAAAACGAAATTCAGAATTGTGTGTAAGATGACAAGTAAACAGTGTAAGAGCTTAAATTATCCGAGTCTGAAAGGGTCCTTATCCAATTAAAAGTCAGGGCACCTCCAGATGACTTGTCAAAACACAAACCCAAATTAGAGGCTTTTTCGTTTACAAATCTCCCATGACAAGGGTCGCCCTCAAGCAATAGGCACTAGAAATCTACATAGCTTCGTTCAACATTACCCCTTTCTACGAATGTCATGAAAAATACATGGGTTTAGCAGTTGCTAGTGGGTTTTATCAGATGTAAGCAAGTTAAATATTGAGGATAGATATAGGGTGACATCAGATCTCTACCTCCGTCTGACAGGATCACTGGAAGGTCGAATACGTAATAAGCCGGGTAAAAAGTAACCTGTCTTCCGGCGAACTGAGCGAGGAGCTGAAGAGATTAGAAGAAACATGAGGTTACATTGCGTTCAAAGCTTTTGTGATTTATTTCGATACAAGTGCCTGGGCGAAGTGAAGTGCCTATATAATTCTTTTCAGATATTTCTTAAACTTAAACAACTACTTATTTTCTATTAGATTTATTCTAATACAAACTTTACTTTTCTTTTTTACTTACTTTTATCTTTATTTTTATAAGTGTGTGCATGTATTTTAATTTAGTTTGCGTTTCTATATCTTTGTTAGTCGTCCATTACCACTGCATCTAAAACTTAATTAATTTGCTATCAGTGGAAACTTGTAAATAGCCCTCAGCTGCATGTAATTTTTCATGTGTTTATATTATTATTGCTTATTTTTGTTTTAGCTGTAAGTTTTTCCAAAATTCGAAAAAAAATAAAAAAATAAAATAACTGGACAGTGTGAAATACAAAAGGGCTCTAGATTACATAATCTTACATTTTAATCTACACATACACATATTTTAATCTATTTTCGCTTATTTCTATTTTTTTTTATGAATCTGTTTATTTATATTCCTAGAATGCATAATAAATCACCTATCTTACAATAATTACAAGTCAATTATTAACAATACTCTAAGCACATACAGGCACCCTTTTTGAACCGACTTCCAAAAGGAGGAGGTTCTCAAGTCGGCTGTTTTTTTTTGTGTGTATGTTACTCGATATCTCCGCCAATAGTTACTTAGATTTTGATGATTCTTTCGCTGGTGTATAGAGTATGATCCCGGGGTGGTCCCATTTTAATTTTATTCCTGAAGGATTGCAGCTTGTCCCGTAAAACTTAAAAAAACGTCTTGAAATCACGACTTGCCGAATTTTTTTTTGTCGACTGTGGTATGTTATGGTAATCCCCGCGACTTCGTTCGGTTGCTGCTATTTTTACATAAACTTTAAACTTAGGGGTTGTTGGTCGGGAATTCCTTTCTGTGCACCCATACTTTACGCTACCCTGCAAATTTCATACTCTTAGGATTTTGGTTCGGCTCTGCGTTGATTTTCAAAGAGAATAAAACCACTACGTTTGATTGACAGTCACTCAGTCAGTACCGTAAGAGGTTATTACTTATTATTGATGATGAATGGATGTCATCTTACTTTTGTTTTTTATTCGAAAGTTTAGTTGGCCAGTGTAATCCTCAGTAGGTAAGCAAAACGCAAAGAGGTTGATAACAAAAAAAGAGGTTGATATTAATCTTGTAAATATTCAGGAATTTGAAGTCGGTTTTTAGTTTTTGTAAAAAATATCTTAATCTCGAATGCAACGAACGATTAGAAAAGTGTCGCACTTCCCGATTTTTTCTGGTCTCGTATGGCCATATTTTAGAGTTAACGTTAACGCATATACTAGTATGTAGGCCATATTTTCTTCCAGTCAAATATTCGGTATGCACATGAAATACGCTCACATTGGAATGCTTTCTAAACGAGAATGGATCATGTTCGTAGCACTGGTTATCTACTTAGAGTACGTGGTCGAAACGTTACATTGCGCTCCAAAACGCAAATCGTGGATGCGAAGTGCATGCTAAATGAGTTGCGGTTCTCATCAGGTACAGTCAACAGTAGGCCCAGTAAACACAGCACCGGGCCAGTTAAAAAAAATTTTCCCATGTGGCCCACCGCCGGGCCAAGTCACCGGGCCAGATGGGATACACTCGGCCACTATACAAGGTGTTTCATAATATGTATGTTATCCCGATAAGGGCTTATTCTACACCCAATTGGGTATAAAGTTTTTTCTATGACTTTTGGAAATCCGACATTTTCCTTGAAAAAACTACGCAAAAATCGGCGGTTTTGGGGGCACGTCAGTTCAAACTCAATGAATCAACTGTTTTAGGTGGCAATCTTGATGCAGTTTGCAACTTATCGTACGTTTACTCAATACATAGTTATAAAAATGATAAAAATACCAAAAATAGCTAATTTGAGACAGTGTGTGAAAAAACATTGAAACAAGTTGATAAAAAGATATCAGGACGTCTGATTGAAGCGACGCGTGACCCGAGAGCTGGCTCTTATTTGACCCAGCGAATTAGCATTGCCATCCAGCGTGGCAATTCCGCCAGCTTCTTGGGGACGCTTCCGACTGGTAGTGATCTGGATCAGTTGAGCTATCTATAGATCGTTTGTAACGGTCTTTAGATGGCTCAACTGTTTCTTGTGTATTTTGTATATATTAACTTTTATTAGTTTTAAGTTTATTTCTGTAAATAAAAAGTTGATGTTTTTTAAACTCTAGATTAACCTATTGTTGTGATCGGAGAGCTGAAAATCGTCTAACTCGCATTTCAACCTACAAATCAAATTGGTTGACTGTACCTACCCACGACTTCAATCATGCTTTTCGCAAAGCACACCTAAAACTAGTTACTCGACTGTATGTGCACAATATTTCTTGCTTTAGGATTGCTTATGAAACCTACATAAAGCTTTAACGAAATAAGTAGATACTTAAGAATTTTGCTAGGGGAAAAACTCCTGCCGATAATATGAAAATTTCTCAAGAGACAGATAGATATTGGCCCGAAAAATCCAACCGAAGGCACCTTCATAAAGACTGTAAGTCACCCAGAAGAAGATAAGAAAGTTGCGAGTAGCCTGCGTCGCTGCCACCCGCGATAAACTCCGAATATCCATCATACTTAATTACCTCACTCTTTTAACAGTTTAGAAGCTCGTTGAGAGTAAGAATTAACGGGTACTTGTCAGTGCCGACACGCTCGCTGTTTCAGCGTTTCTCTAACTTATAAATTTTTAATTTTAACGCAGTCACGACTGACTTGAATTAAAAATGGGAGCACGCATTGGAAGGCAGTCCTAATAAAGCAACGTAAAAATAAGCGGGCGAAGTTGAATTGAAATCAGTTGATTTGGCTTTCGATTTGGTTATTTTTACCTTGTTTTACCAAAAACACGGATTGAGTTAAAAATGAGAGCCCTGGTGGTAGTGGCCCCGCCCTCCACGGTCGTGGGATCGAATCCTGGTCGTCCACCAGTGGATTTTCCATTCGGAAAATGTATGTGCGCTATACTATAGTGCTCTCAAACGGTAAAGGAAAACATCGTGAGGAAACCAGCATATCCTGACGGTCATAGGCCTTTTCAGGGCCACCATATCTCAACCTGGTCACTGACCTAATACAGGATAACCAGGAAAGGATCAGTGACACGACAAGCAAGCAGTCAATACAGTTTTAAAAATTAGAAATATAAAATGATAGATGCAGAGTTTTTGGTGTTCCAATTTATTTAGGTATACAAAAAGGAGAGTTACTTTTATTAAGTACATAACCCAGATTTTTCTACATATTTTCAGAAAAGCTATGTAATTCTGCATTACACAGCAATACACGGTTGATTCGGCGCAGGTATCCCGCGGCCGAGAGATGGATGACGCGTCGAGTGACTCCACATGAAAATGGAATTTGGCCAAATACCAAATGTGGTGAACTATGTAGGTATTATACATATGAACTATGTATATCACAAAAGGCGTAGGTAATACATTTTACGTGATACAGGGTTATTTTTAAAGTTCCAAACAGTTTTTTCAGAATCTACGCAGAACTAGAACGCTATGTAACGCTGTTTACATTTTTCTTAATTAAACAATTTTTTCTCAAAAAAATATCTCTATCATAAAAAAACTTTTAAAAAACTAAGATTGAAAATCATATATTTTTTATTTGTCTGCTATAAAATAATTGACAATTAAAAACAATTGTTGGCAATAAAAAAAATAACAAACAACATGTACTCGTAGGTATCTGTTTTAATTTGCTTAGAACACAAGCCAGAGCGGACTCAGAACACAAGTCGGCCGTTACAAATGCGAAACGAAAGAATAATCATTTTTCTAAAGGCTGCTACACATTACGCGGGCCTATCCGCCCGGGCTTTTACTGCGCGGGTTTGCCACTGGCATAAAAGGACCACCACCGACCGGCGGCGCCGCCACAAGCCGCAGAAACCGACCGACAGAATGCCGCCGCGGTGCTTCATTTAGTTTGTGCAGTATCTGACGCTAGAAATGTGCACTTTGTTTGGATAGATGCCGGGCATGCTACTGATAAGTATGGTGGCAGTGCAATCGGCATATTGTGTAGGGGTCTTAAGAAACTAACTTATCATCCATCAACTTGCGTTGTTAACTCGAACTCCAATCCGAACGGTATAAACTCAAGACATTAGAAATCTTTATAGATTTCTTATTATAAAAACCCTAGTGACAAATCACCCAGAGCAGTTGGAAAGAAACAAGATGATATTAAAACGGGTCATTTCTGTTCCGGAGAAGTTCAACAATCCATCACTCGTAATTGCCACCCTTCATCTCATCTCTTTGATTATTACTTGCTCACTATATTTATTAAACGTCTGTGATCGAGAAATAAACACTAGCAACAGAGGAAAGGTGAACACTTCATAAAAATCTCTAATTTATGATTTATCATAATAATATTTAACAATAATTGTCACTTTGCAACCTCGCACTATGAGGCGGACTGGAAGGGACGACGACGATGATAGAACCCATAGGTTCCTACGTCCATCAGTAGGAAAAAGCTAAAAGCCCACTAGCCCAGCAGGCCACCATAGATTAAGAAGCCGCTACGCTCTCAAAGCACCACTCTTTGCTGACGTGAAAATACCTACGCAATCACTGTCTGAATCTCCACCAGTGATGGGACGCGAATTCCGTCCAATCTACACGGACATCCGTCAGACAAGGGCAAAACACAAACTTTGAGCGGCGATAACCGGATTCGCTAACGATTCGAGCACGGGTGACGGCACCGGCCCTCGCGTTGCGCTGCAATTTATAACTTTTGAGCTGAGCAGACGGTTCAATAAAATTGAGATATATGTACAACTGGAGATTCAGCCGCAGCATCTATACTTTTTCCAAATGTATATTGCCATTTTATTTCCGTCCTAAAACATAAGAAATATAACTTTTAGGTTCTCTTTTATCTTTGCATGAAGACGTGTATTATGGTACAGTCGCCTGCACTAAGATGTTAACATTTCATAATCTTCGAAATTATGCCACAGTAAAAATATAAAATTTTACAAAACGAAGTAGGTTTTCCTCTGTACAGCAGCCAGTGACGCCACTCGAAGCTTTTCCTATAGCTTGTACATTTTGTCGAATCCTATTGAAGCGTTATCGGGTGCACGCAGCGGTCGCAGTTTAGGACTTAACGAATTATCTGGCCAGCTGTCAGTGCCGGCATGAAAGCCAATTGTGAATAATGGTCTGTTGAATTTATAATCATGTGCCGACCGAGTGCCGTCCCAACGCAACGGCCCGAGGCCATTATACAAAGGATTAGTACCATTTGCCATTGTCTTAAATTGGGGTTTACAACCTTTCTTATCCATGAATATATTCAGTTCGTATACCTATTTAAAAACTTTACAATCGCAAGATAAGGCCTTTTAAAACGAATCCTGGAAGCGATTTTACTGAAGTAACTTTTAAAACGGGAGCGTACAATTTAATCTTCAATTTCCTAACCGGAGCGCGATCTAATTGAACTTTGCACTTTATTGGGGGCATTTGGGGCCATAATCTGCACTTTATCATCGAGTATCTTCCAACTCCGTCGACGTAGAAGTTATGGCGGGGATCCGAGGGTATCGCCACTTTGACACCATCCTTTTTCATTTTAGAACGAACTTCGTAAACAAACAATATTTTCGAATTTTGCAAACAGGAGGCCTATATTAGCTGGTATTATTTGACGGGCTTCTGTAAACAGAGACAAAGTTAAATTGAATTTAACAAGCTACGAATTTCAAATAAAAGTAATTTGTAGCATACAAAACGTACCTACCTATTTGCATATATACGGACAGTAGCAAACGACTTCAAAAAAGGTTACTGCTTAATTATAGTAAGGCATTACAAAAAAAATTCAAGAAACTACAGGGACACAAAAAGGCACACATTAAACAAATAGCTATCTATACAGATGTTCAAGTGCGAGAACTTGCACCTCGAGGCTTCCGTACCATTATACGTACGGGGTCAGAAAATCGTGAAGACGCGATTTTCTGACGACGCGTCGGTCGTCAGAAATCGGTGGCTTACATAGTTCATTGTATGATATTAACCGCAAATATAAGTTTGTCTCATAATAATACGTGATTTGATATTAATCTCTGCTAGTTATATATTTGCTTGACCACAAAAACCTGCAATCCTTAAATAGCTTCGAAATTTTCAAAGATCTTTTCGAGTTTCAGTCAATTTTTAGTACAAACATCACCATCCCACCTAGACAGGATGGACAGTCAGAATTCCTCCATTTTTTACTTTACTTTCCTTTATTTGTGTCACAATCCTCTTAGCAATCCCAATTATATCTATACAAATATAAGATGACGTATATTTTAATGCAATGAGTTAGAAGCTTGATTTTTAGGACACTACAACCTCATCATCATCATTTCAGCCGTACGACGTCCACTGCTGAACATGGCCTCCCCCACAGACAGAGCGAATTCCTTATCCTACTACAACCTCACAGACCTTTATTATTTTGGTATAAATATCAAGTCGATATCTTCAGCCGTTCCTGATAGAATTAGTCTAGTAATTAGTGGAACAGACAGACAGATAGACGGACAACAAAGTGATCCTATCAGAGTCCCGTTTTTTCTTGTTGAGGTAAGTATACTTAAAAACTAGGTATAAAATAACCCCTATGCTTACCTATTCGTTTTGTATTTTGATAATAGGAACAGAAAAGCGTGTAAATTAACAAGGGAATGCGGTTGTTAACCCAAAAACCTACTTATTGCCTTGGACAGCCATATTTTATCTATTGAATATGATTTTGTTTTACCTACACTAAAAGCAAATCTAGAAAAGCATATAAAACAATATGTGGTACACATATTGTTTTTGCTTTTCTAGATTTACAGTATTTTATTCTTATTCTTATATTGTTTTTAAACTACGTTTTGACGATCTATTGTTTAGTTTTTATACACCTCAAAACACATTAACTTATCTTCGATAGTATATAGCCACAGCCATAGCTTCTATAGCCATTTAAAAAGTTATTTCTAAAAACAAAGCTCTGGCTTACCAAGAATGCAGTCGCAGCAGTGGCGTAGCAGACTTGTTTGCTGGCGTAGCACATCGTAGCGTTCCGTAGCAGTTCGTAGCAATTGTAGAGCAAATTGTAGCTCGACGAAACCATTCGCTGAAGGGAATTACTTCACGGATGGATTAGGATGTTGGTGTTACGTTTCCTTTCGTAAGCCGAATCCACTTTGAAGTTCCTAGAGCGCGTATTCTACAATCTTCTCGTATCCGAAGACTACATTCTGAGCAGCAACTTTGGTTTTGCATCATAATGTTACGATTAAGAATGGGTATGAACATTGTTTTTTTTTTGTATGCGTGCTCGGTTTTTTTGTGCCCACATACATACACACAAAAGCCGTGTAATATCCAAGGGAGCAGCAAGTTCAAAATGTTGCCCGACTTTGATTGACTAAATTTTGATCTTCGTGCTCTGCTTTCGAGTACCCCGACATGAGGACTGAGTCCGTAATCTTCGTGAGTTACTCACTTGGGATTAGCTCGCAAAGTTGAATAGCTTACCGTTTTTGTAGAGGCACGCAAAGCGTCCCTACATGTTTTCACCACTCACCGGTGAAAGTGAGTAACTCACGAAGATTACAGACTCTGGCCTCTGATCTGGATTACCGATAATTTTTTTTACTCCTCTATAGCATTTTTTCCTAAATACTTATCATCACCATCATTTCAGAGCTGAATTACGACACTGGATAGTGTCGTAATTTAGCTAAGAGCATCGAGTCTCATCCACCAATTTCCGGCTAGGTTGACAATATTATTCGACAATCATCACATGGTCAGCCTTTTGGCCGTCGTACATCCCTTGGCCAGCATTCCGTGATAGCCTTCGTCCATGTCCCGTCCTCTTCACTTGCCTTGTGTCCCGTCGATCTCCACTTCAATCTCGATGTAGAAAATAGTATATTATGCAACAAGGGCTTAAAGTAGTGTATTATGTCCCGGGCGCTATATTGAAACTCCCGAGCGGAGCGAGGGAGTTAAGGCAAGAATCCTGAGTACGAGGGGTTCAAGATCGCCCAAGACAAATACACATTTAAGCCCGCCCTGCATACTCTACTTTTTATACTTTCTGTGAGGCAATTGAAAACAATGACTGTTAAGTAGACAGAAATGAATTTTCTGGAAGTAAGTTTCCAACTATACCAGAGGCTTCAGAGGATTGTATGCATTCTGGAGTCGAATCAAAACACTGTTGTCGTCTCTTGACATTTTTTAGGAGTTTATTCGAATCGAAACTGAATTTCGGTGTAGATAACATCACAGCAGTTTGAGCGATTGGCGCCTTTTTTCTTTTTTTGTAGTCTATTCTGTAGTGGTCAGTTCGACATTCGAATAAATCCTTCTTCGTGCGCGGGTGAAAATGAATTTCGTAAAAAGTTTTCATGTTTTTCTAATTAGAATAAAATCTCATTGCACCCAAACATTTTTGAAACCAACCTCGATCAAGCACGACTACATGGGTTGCATTCCGAATTCAAATCACATATGTCCCATGGGAAATAATGAAATTCAGTACAACATTATGACCCGGCTAGACCGTAGGGCTGTAATGACTTACTTTAGAAAAGGTTTGCATGACACATAATATGCCATTGACGAGCAGGTAGTATAAAAAGTATATTTATTTATTAAATAGGACAAGTCACGTTCGCGTAATCAAAAAATATAAAAATTGGACGAATTGATAAATTTCTCTTAGACGTATTTCTGAAGCGTTCCAATACCTATCCAATCAACTTCGAAATTCAATTTCAATTTTCAAATGTGGCTACACATTTTAGTTCTTATACTTAATTAAATAAAAGTCCAGCCAAATATTAAAATATGAAAAATGAAAAAACTATTATCTCCTCGGGCAAATGTAATGTCGTCTGAAGAAAGACATGGACTAATTCTAGACACAGACATAGGTCTGCCTAGATAACATGCGAGACAGTTGTTATAAATAACAAATGTGTGTAAAGTGCCCCCAAATGTAATGCCCTGAGGGACCGCGCCGTGATTGCAAACATTTCGTTTTGAGTACATCTGTTTTTGCGTTTTTACGACAAACAAAAATTCATGGAACGGCCAAATTATGTAGAATCTAGCTAGATGAGTTTACTAGGTAAGCTTGGTAGACTTTTTATGGAGATAATAAAGTACACCAATAAAGGATAATTTCTAGAGTTTTGCAGTCGTTTCCTTGCCTATTTATGTTTTAACTGATTTTATATAAATATATAGAATCATAGGTTTAATAAGTATTAAAAAAAAACATTTATAATACCTATACCTTTTTTTTTAAACTAACTAATAAAGTAATTTCTCCTAAACACGTGGGCGTATGCAATAAATAATAGTAATGAGTGTTTAAAATGTGCCCCACATTTTTAGGAAAAAGTATTTAATGATGATTTAATGTTTTTTTAAAGCGTTTTAAATATGTGGTATTATTATTATGTGATAAAAAAAACATTTTGACACTTTTCACAAAGATCGTAGCGAGATTTCAGTTAGGGGCCAACTACTAGTCTTTAGGTGTCTCGTATATAAATTTTCATTTCACCATTGACTATAATTTATTATCGTTAAAAATAACTTCTTTAATCCAGCCCAAAAGTTACACAATACAGCTGAGTATACGAAGTACATGTATACGTGATTTACGCAAAGAAAACTTGAGCATTCAGGGAATCAAGGGTCTGGCAGGTCTGTTGTATCGGAAACACACGCGGCGAACATCGCCCGGCCGGATATTGCCTAGTCCCACGCGGATTGACGGTTTCTTTACTTGACCATCCACAGGATAGGATACAGGTTGAAAGGAACCTTTTAGTATAAATAAATAGGAGAAGGTACGCAGACCGAGTAATAAAGGTAGACAACTGAAGCGAATCCCAAGACGTGTTCTATTTATTTTATACAATATCTACACAATGAATGGATATCTATTATTTTGTTCTTTTAAGAAATGTAATTCGAATCTATCCAACTGTCATAGGTACCACAAAATTACTTACATGTAATAATTATATCCCGAAAAACTTTTTTTACAAAGTAATTTATTCATAATTTTAAAGACTTCGCCAAATGTAAGTATTACCTACGTGTAAAATTGCAGTATGATGGTAGGCAGGTACCTACTATAACGGTAGGTATCTACTAGGTACCTAGTCTCCGAGTAAAACGTCTGACTGCGGACGGACAGGGTGATAGGCTGAAGTTCAACATGGAATGTTGTTTGTTCAGAACCCTAAAAGAGGGGTACGGTGGGTTCTCTATGTTTAAGTAACTTACTTACTCTGCAGGTGTGGACCTATAAGTGTAACAAGGTGCAATGTCTAGTTAACAAAAAATAAATAATTTTTGCACTCCACTTCGATTTCCTAGGTACCTTATCCCGACCTCGTAGATTAGCAGCCCTCATAGCCCTAGTTCACAAATCGGATTTGCGTACGAGGGCCGCCTTTTAATGTCAAGGGTCCTCCATAGGTATTCCATATTTTTCGATTGCCGTAAAGATGTCATAAAGTTTCCTTTCGGAGGGAGATAAGAAAGTTATATGGACGGAACGGCCCTAACGCCACACCCAACTCGCACTATCCATCACAGGTAATTGCAGCACTTCCTTCAATGTTCACAAGAAGCGTAAATGGGCCGGCCTGCACGTGACCTGCCCTATCTACCCATTTATTATAACCGGCACACTTTCCTCTATGGATATTGCATAGTGTAAAAATGTTTCAGGGAATTCAATTGAGTTCCATCTCCCCAGACGTGAATTCCTCAGGTGTAGGTACTATCAGGTACCTATGCGAGAATTTCATTTTAAGTGGAAAGTAAGGTTACATTACTACGATTAAAGTTATGCGCCTCGGCAATCTTTTGTTTTATCCTCTATCTTCGTCTTTATGCGTCTTCGTAGTAGGTACAATCACCTCTAATTAAAGATATATAAATACCTTTAATAATGACAGTACTAAACGTAAAGCTGTAGGTACACAGCAAAATCACAAAAAGTATAAAGGTACAGTAGCAAGCACTTAGATGTGTATACATTTCATAATTTTCAAAATGATACAATACAGATGAAGACGAAAGTTGAAAATGGCACAAGTTGATAGTTGTTGTGTACATCTTAATTTTTAGTAGTGTGGAAATATTTTGAAAATGGTATTTCTCTCCTTCTTTTGTTCCGCAACATAAAACAGCTCTAGCAGGTCGGAGTTATGAAGTGGTTAGCTCCCGCCTGTACAATGCGGCAAGTAAGGACATGAATATCTACCATATCCCGATAGGTAGATTAAAGACTGTTTTAAAAGAATGGCTCCAAAAAATGTCGTACGATGAGACTGAGAACCTGATAAAAGTAATAATTTAGCTCTAAAACTCTTAAATATAATAGATACTATTCATAAACACTCCCTCACATACCTTCACTCACCCGCAAATATACAAATCATATATACACACACACGCAAACAAATTATTTAACACATTTTTATTTTATTTAACACACACACACACACACACACATCCACACACACACACACACACCCGTGCGCACATCCACACGCACACACGCACGCACATCCACACACACTCACATATAGACCCACAAGTACCTATGTTTTTACAATTAATATAAAATAAGTGAACCTTTTTTAAACCTACTAGGTAATTAGGGCTACTTGGAAGTGTAATGTACCTAAGTGAAATAAAAAAATATCTTTTCTTAATGTTAAAACAGAACAGGGCGAGAGTTATAGAGCTGATAAAATAAGTGATATTAATAAGAAGGTTAGCAGGAAGGCTGATTAAAACTATTTGTTAAAGACTATCCTAAGGAGCAAGTTTAAAGATATGAGTGTCAGTACTATGGCTTTAAAATATAAAGTAGAATGCAGCATAGATACCTACCTAGTATCAAGCAATTCCTGCATAGTAATATTACCTATCTGAGGTAAATATCTGACTTTGATATAAAAAATAAAAAAGTTTCTACTAATTCATAATGATTTATAGTTTGACTGAAATAAAACTAAGCTTTACAAGTTTTTACATCTTAAACTATGGTAGTTAAGTTATTAGTTTACAGTTGAAATGGGTGACAGATATTTAATTTATGAAAAGTAAGTACATACCTACATAATATAACCCATATATTCAATATCAGTCACAAACTTTATCAGCTTGATAACTGTCCTTTTCTAGCAGTAAAGAAAAGAAAGAGGTGGACATACTTTTATAGAGGTGATAAAGTTAGTGAGTGATTATGAATCAGACTGTAAGTATTTACTTATTCTTCTTTTGAAATTTTGTTGGAAGATCCTTCGGATAGCAGTTCTTGTTCTGCGGCCTGTTTTGCCGCTTCAATTTCAGGTTTCACATACCTATAGTTTGATAATGTATGTTGATACAGATGACCCGCAGTAATCTGACAAAACTTGATGGACTATAGAATATTGTCACAGCCATGTATATGATGCATGTAATGTAGCAATGCCCACTAGGCTGCTACCATAGTCACATTCAAACTGAGAATAAAATAAAGACCAATATGCGTCAAGGAAAATTCTTAGTGGCTCAAACTATGCAGTTACAACCTGTTTGTCAATGCATTCGCGTAGGAAACCTCTCTCCACGGCCTATTCATAACGCGACTCGGCTGTACCTGGTCTACATGTTATAGGCATGTCGGATTACTGGCGGTCCACTGTATAATTTGTGGCAATAAAACTAACCTCTACTTTTTACATCTTATAATGCTAGTCTAAAATAACTACCTACTCCTTCAATATTTTGTCTGATGTGCCCTCGGATAGCAGTTCTCGTTCCGCAGAAAGTTTGGCTGCCTCAATTTGTGGTTTGACATACCTATAGTATTTGTAGAAGTGGTCCCCGAGAATAACAGAGCCGTACAGGGTGAGGCCAATGCATACTAGCACGCTTCCTCTGTGCAGTTTATCGTACAGAAGATTACGTGCATATTTTTTCATGATTTCTGCGAAAAAAAAAGATATTGAGTTTGTAAACAACAAAGGTTATAAATAAGATAGATCTAATAATAGGTAGCGATATTGATAATCATTGATAACATAGTCGTGATTAATTGTCCTTACTTGTGTTATTTTCAGGGGTTCTAGCTGTTTCTTACAAAAGATTTTTTCCTTGCATCCAATGCAGATTTGGTTTGAAAATTGACAAAAGAGGGGGAGGGGAGATCCAAAACTCAGTAGTCAGTCAGACAGCTGTTTTCTTTGAATGACATTATCTGTAGATTCAACTAGACACTGGCAGTCGTAGATGAATGCTAGATAATTTTTGACATGACACAGTCAGTGTCAAAATTTCGAAAGCCAATCAGTCAGTGCTGCCACCATTAAAACATTTATTTCAGCGACAAAAAACGATGTACGTACGCCCGGCCGCGCCGATACTATTTAATAATGTAAACAGTATGTGTATTGTATCATGCCTCTTGCACACTATGTACGCAATCTGCTTATATTTAACACCATTATATTTAATATGAACAAAAAACAATAACAAAGTGACATGCATTATATAAATTGATATTTTTGGCGTTTGGGCTACTTAAGGCTACAGACGCTGAAATTCGGCTACATTAGGCCCTGCTGGCAGCACTGTCTGTGGGTAATCCACAGAGTACTTTTGTATGAGTAATCTTTTATGATATAAAAACAAGATTAAAGTAAAATCTCTATTTTAGCAACAAATAACTATGAAATATTGCTACGTGTTCGGTAGTTTCAGCAAACTGAGAAAAATCCACCGGATAGTTAGATATCAATCTTCCAAAGTACCCTCAGTACCAGTCAAAACATTTGAGAAAAGTCAAGTAGCAGAAAAAGTTACTGTGGATAAAAATACGATAGCATTATTAGAAAGACTCTCTTTAGTGAAAACAGACCCTGTTGAAGGGGTACAAATACTTGAGGATTCTATACAGTTCGCTAACCAAATTCTTCACATAGACACAGATAGCGTGGAACCTTTGTATTCAGTATTAGAAGAGAGGTAAGCTCAACATTCCTATTTATCAAACAGCTTCTCACTTTGTAATATATAATGCATAGCCCCAACAATGTAGAGAACTATATTCAAATGAAGTTTTCAAAATCTCATAGAAAATCAGTCTTGAGAAGAGCCTCTCAAGTCATTCCTAAACTTAAATTTCGAGGAAAGGAATGTATTGTGGCGCTTCATCCACTGGGCTTTTTTCCATCCATGTCAATCACAAACTGCAAGGCAAATTGCAAGAAATGAAGGAGATAAAGAAACACTGATATACTAATAACATTACAATTTCAGGAATTTGAGCCTGCGCACAGACAAAGTTAACCAAGGCAACTGCCAAAAAGACATACTCAAAAATGCAGCTATAATAGAAGATGATTATTTTGTAGCTCCACTGGGTAATATACCTCTACATGAAGTAGAAGTTGAAGAGGGAGAACAGAAAATAAAGAAAAATGAAGTCTAAAATAGAGGCAATATTGAAAACCAGACATTTCTTCAATATTATAAGTTCTACAAATAATAACACTAAGTACACTCTAGAGAAACATTCTCAGATATTGATGAAAAATATTCACATCAATTGGCTTCAATACCTTCATGCCAAGACACAAAAATCTATGTTGGTTTATGTCCAAGAGCCCTCTTTAAATGCAAAACCACCTTTTGGTGTTATACACAAAAGTGACTTTGAATACAAAAGTGTGATTTTAGACCATAATTTGGATGAATATGCTCCTGAGCAAAAGTCAAGTCTAAATTTCAGTATAATATTACCGAAGGAGGATCAAATGCAGTATTTTATTCAGTGGCTAAGATATAGAAAATACTGGTGGAGCTCTGTAAGTAATGTCAAACTACTCTATTTTAATGTTTAAGTTTGTTGTAATAGAAAGTACAAACTACTGGATAGTCTTAACTACTAGCTGATGTGCTTGCAACTTCTATTGCTTGTTAAAGTATGTATTCAAACACGCCGTAGCCCAATAGCTCACACACACCGTTTTGTTTCTCGTGATAATAAAATGTATACAAAAGGAGCCTCTTACTACACTGATTTCAGGGCTACTGACCTTTCTTCTGACTTTTGAGGGCTACTATACCTCAACCTGGTCATTGACCTAATACAGGGCGGCCCCATAAGCTGAAACTCAATACTAATATTACCTTTTCCCAACTAAACCAGTAGAAGTTTTCACCAAGATCTACAAAACCTACATTAGGCCATTGCTGGAGTATGGCTATCAAGTATGGAACCCCTACTTCCAAAAAGACATTGACCTACTTGAAAGTGTTCAGAGGAGAGCAACCAAGATACCACAGGCTCTATGACGCAAATCATATGAGGAAAGACTACTCGCATTACGCCTTACTACTCTTGAAGATAGACGCCTTCGCGGAGACCTCATCGAAACTTAAAATAATAACCAACAAGTACAATCTGCCAGATATTAAAGATATCTTAATAAGGAAAGATGATCAAAGACCTTCTCGTGGTCATCAACTTAAGCTAGCTCGTGCTCCTGCTAACCTACTTGCTGCGTACCACTTCTTTAGCAACAGAGTAGTCCACAACTGGAACATGTTACCGGAAGAAGTTGTTTCTGCTACTTCTGTCAATGCATTCAAAAACAAGCTCGACAACTGGCTACGAATCAATAAATCAGTGCTCAAAAAAGTGAACCAGACATGACAATAGACTTTCAATTTCGACACTGTGAGATGTAGACACATCAGCGGAAGCTGCTCGTCTATAATCAAATAAATAAATAAATAAACCAATTTCTATGGAATTTGATGTGGGAATAGATTGAACCTAGGTACTTCTATAATGTTCTTTTTTTGCAGATTACAACAACACCCAGCCTTTTTACTACTGATGATATCAAACAAGGAGAGACTGAAGCAAATGTAGATATTGTAGCGAGACTGCCCTTTGGATCCCATCCTGTAGAACAGATTACAATGAAAAAAAATGATGATGTAAGCATTTTTTATTAGAAAATCGTCAAAATGAAATGAGTCCAATTTTTTTTCTGTGTTTAGGCGCCACATTATGCTACTCACATCCCTAGCTCCAGTCTTCAGGCTCTCCTATGAAGATAGCTAGGGATGTGACTTGATTCAATCAATCTCATTTGCAATAATTTGCATGTCGTTGTGTCGCCGTCGGTGGCGTTATGCGTATTAGGTACCATTACCAACTTCCGCCCACGGCTTCGCTCGTGTGGTATCTACATAAAAAGTAGCATATAGAATTTTATCTATTCCAAGTTTCAACTAAATCGGTTGAGCCGTTACGGCGTGATTGAACAAAAAACATCCAAACATCCTCACAAACTTTCGCATTTAGGTATAATTTTAGTAGGATTATGTATCTATTGATAGGACATTTTGCTCATTCTCTCCATACCGCAACATTTTTCTCTTTTTGCTACAATGGCGGCCAAAAGGTACCATAAATAACCTTCTAATATTATAAATGCGAAAGTTTGGATAAATGGATGGATGCTTGTTACTGTTTCATCCAGAACAGCTGAACGGATCTGGATGAAATTTGGCAGATTATAGTTTGGATTATCACATAGGTTACTTTTTCCCTCGTAGGTACCACGCGAGCGAAGCCGCGGGTGGAACTTGTATCTTATTTATTTTATTTTATTTTATTCGGAAAACAAACAGTGTTTAATACTATTTAAACAACTTATAAAAGAAACTTAAAACCAATTATATGTTTTCGCATATAGAAACTAAAAGAACATGTTTGCCAGTTTATATTGCTAACATGTCTGTTATTCATTTCAGAATTATGAAAACTGTTCCAATCTATCTTGTAGAATGTCGCTTGAAGGTGCTTTACTGATGTTGCTTCTGGACGGCTCAAACAACTCTGACGGAGAATATTTACGGCTGCACAGAAAAGTTGCACCTTACAAAATTTCCTTTGCATTACATTTTCAAGGTAACCTCGAATATACTGCTTACCTACTATTTCACACCTGTTAAAATAAAAAGATAAAGCCTAAGCAGGTGTTTTACAATAATTGTTTATTCTTGAACAGAATCAAGCAATGAAGTAACACTGAAGAAACTCGCAAGTTTACTTTACAACCGGCTGAAGTTAGAAAATATATCAGTTTGGCTACCTGACTTCTTAATGGATACAGAATCTCAGGTGAGAACACTAAATTGTTACCTATCTAATATCCTTCTAATATTATAAATGCGAAAATTTGTGAGGATGATTATATTTTTGTTTTTCAATCACGCCGTAACGGCTCAACCGATTTCGTTGACACTTGGAATATAAATAGAAATATAAATAGTCCTTTACCTAGAATAGCATAAAGGCTAGTATTTATTTATGTAGGTATTCCACGCGAGCGAAGGCGCGGGCGGAAGCTAGTGTAGGTTATAACTTGCTCACTGCCCATACAAAATTTAAAATCAGGTGTTAATGTCATTTTATATTTGTGAACAATGTATTCTGCCATGTTATGGCGTGCAATATTTTTGTTAAGGTACAATATAAAATCTTAACAAGGTTCTTAATATCAACTTATCATAATAGTATTATGTTATCTGTGTCATCATAAAATAAAAAAAATAAAAAATAATAACGAGTAAAGTAAATGTCTAGGCAAAATAAATCATAATAAAAACAAATTCAGAAAAAAAAACACAATTATTACTTTAGCTAAGCCGATTGAAAAAAATGTGCAAGGAAAGCTTCTGCCCCCTTTGCCTCTTCATCATCATTTCAGCCGTAGGACGTACAATGCTGAACATAGGCCTCCCCCGTAGATTTCTAGAAACAATACAAAGGACGCTAGCCATCCCCTAGCCTTTTTTCCCTTTACTCGCCTCTTACGACATCCACGGGTAGGTAGAAATAGAGGGGCATATTCTTCAGCCGGGGCGGCGGCGGGTTGTTTTATTTATTTTCCATAAATTCCGGGGACAGCGTTTTATGTTCACGTCGCGAATTTGGCTAGCACATTCGATTCTAGGCTAGGCATTTGAGTTCTATGTTGCAGTTGGTATTTGATTTAAAATACAAAACAAAATAATTGTATTTTGACAGGTCAGCGAAAATCTACGCATGGGTGTGACATACACGGCAATTTTAAGTGAAGGCACTCTGAAAACTGGCATTTTCTATTTGCTTAACAGCAGCACCATGTTGAAGGTAACATCATGTAAATAAGGTAGTAATTAGGTAAATAGAAATCGCTGCCTTAAAAATCCCGTCACTATAAAACGTTGTCGTCATATACAAGGTGATTCATAATATGTATGCAATTCCGAAAGGGGCTTGGCAATAAAGTTTGTTCTACTACTTTCGAAATTCGACATTTTTAATTGAAAAATCTCTATGCAAAAATCAGCTGTTTTGGAGTCAAATAAGGCCAAACTCAATGAATCTGCTGCTTTAGGTAGCACTTCTTGTACCTTCACCTTGTAGTAGGTAGGTACACGGCGATTCTTAAAACATTATTACTCAAAACTTGGATTAAACTTAATAGGTACTAGGTATATTGTCTTTGATTAAACTGAACGATCTGTCATACCTCGGATCGCCATTAAATGTCTGCCTCATTGAAATAGATGGGGTCAGTTAAGTTTGGCTACTGATGACGACTACACAGGCCAACAATGGCTCCGTGGGTGTTAATATTCACTAGCTTCTAGAAGTGCATGAGGCATAACTTAGTCGTTGGAAAAGTAACGTTAAGCGTGGTCACCAAACTAATTAAAACACTGAAGAAGTCATCAGTACAAACTACTGATTTGACCCCAAAACAGCTGATGATCTTTGTGGTTTTTTTTTTCAAATGAAAATGTTGAATTTCCAAAAGTCGTAGAACATACTTTATTTCCAATAAAAAAATAGAATAAGCCCCTTTCGGAAAAGCATACCTGCATATTGTGAATCAGCTTGTTTTAGCTTAAGTATTTTATTTCTCTTGTAACTTATCCATTAAAATCGGTTTTACCGTATCGCGTCCTTAAGTGCATAAAACTAGTGGTTGGAACAAATTAATTGAGCTAAAAATACCTTTTTTCTCACAAAACAGCCTTAGCCCGAATGTTTCCTGGCGTGCAGTTCGCTTCGCTTGCAACTTTTTCACGGCAAGCTACTAGATATGTACCTAACTATGACCTTTCTTTTTCAGGAACAAATACACGTCGCAGATTTCCATACATACGCCTCCCTATTATGTAGGTAGATAATACCAAAGATAATATAGTAGAAATTATGTTACGTTATTGTGATGCAGATTTAGGTACCTATGAATGAACTTCCTACTAATAATATAAATGCGGAAGTTTGTGAGGATGTTTGTTATTCAATCACGCCGTAACGGCTCAACCGATTTCGATGAAACTTGTATTATAGAGAGTTTTTTACCTAGAATAGCATATTAGCTACTTTTCAGGTAGGTACCACGCGAGAAGCCGCGGGCGAATGCTAGTACCTAATATGTAATCTAATCTTTTAATAAGTAAGTTCATACCTGAACTTACTTATTAAAAGATATACCTGTAGGTAAAAGCTGAGTGATCTAAATTGCAACTACAGAAGGCCTATTGTGGGTGTGTATTGGCAAAGACAATGTATAGTAGAAACATGTCATTTTAATGTATTAGATAACAAAAGGCCAAACACAATCAGGAATGATTTCATGGGTATGACAGTACATAGGAATAAGAAAATCAGTCTCAAAGATTTTTTATTGGTTTATCCTGAGAGAACTTTGATCAGAATCCAAATAGGCAATAAAAAATAAACTCGCAGTCACATTTAAATTTTATTTATTCAGAACTCTTACAAGGCATTACATTAGATTCTTATAACTAAACTGTAAATGTAAAAAATGTTGATTCTTTAAACGTTTTTTACATGATAGGTATTATGTGCACACATTCCTGTAGCTTGTTTCAACCTTGTTATCATAAATAAAATTTAGAAGAGCTCTGGAAGAATATTAATGATTACACTAAATAATATATTACTAACATAATTAAGCATAGAGGAATGATAAATAAAAATATAACAGAGATTTCATAATTGACGCAGTTTTAGTGTTCAGAAATAGAAAACGAAAGTTCAGTACAAAATTTAGGTATGTCTAATTGTCAATTTATCGAAGGCTCTTTAGCATTCCATAGATTGATCTTAGTTTAGTCACACAATTAGAAAATTATTATAACGAAAGGCCACATTATTTAGTACATAATACTAGTTTTGGTTTATTTCACTATTTAACATAGATTTACGTGATTGAAATGGTTATTTATCATCATCTCGATAATGTAAATGAAATGTCATACTTAATTAACTTTACATTATTCCAACCACATTTTGGAAGGGCAATATTTACTAAATTAAGTCACACTTCACGAGCAATACTAAATTTGTTAATTTCAAACGTCACTTAATTGATGCAGTATGTACAGTCAGTACAAAATTGGTTTTTAAACACATTATCGAGTTTGAAAATAAAAGGTCAAGTCTTAACTACATTTCTTGAGTAGAGTTTATAGACAGAACAAGCTAATGTATTTTTTATACTACTGCTGATTAGGAAAATACATTGAATGAATGAAACAATTGCATAAATTCTGACCAATAGCACATTTATTTTTTATGGAATATTATTAAATACATTAAAACTGTTACTGATCATTACTCGCTTGCAAAATGAGATATTTGTATGTGTAGGCACATAAGCTATGTAAATAATTTAGATTATTAAATTGTTCTCTACAAACATTTAAAATGCATTTTGTTTGATATAAACTTCTTGCAAGTACTAATGACCTGTTCCAAACTGGAATCATCATTGTTCATGACTGTACACAAAAAAGAACATCACACATAATGGTAGTTATAGTTAAACTTTATATCAAGTACATTTTGATTGTACAACTAGATCTTAGGTAATATTGGCTCTTACCAAACATTCTTTCAGACATTGAACATTCATCCTCATACAGTACAGCCAATATAACTAGACCTCCATGACGATAGCTGTTCAGCAGCACGTAGATAATTCATTTGTGGTTGTTAATTTCAGTACTAAACTCAAAATTAAATCCATACTCAAGAATTTGAGTAGTATTGAATCTGAGCTAATAAGATACTGTCTCAATCTGTTGCAGACATCAGGGTGGGTGATGTAGGTATATCAGCAGGACTGTATGTTATATTATATTGCAAACTTGTTGCAGGTTATTTATGCTGGCAGTTGTAGCTTCTTTCCTTTCAAAACTGAAACAAAAAAAAAAACTGTTACACAAGTTTATAATTGGACTTTGATAATTAAACTGCATTTTTATAGTAATTTTTACGCAATGAAAATATATGTTAATGGTTTTGAGGCACACATGTATTACTCCTTTTTTGTTATGATCTAAAATTTACATAAATTAAAAACAAGAAACAAGTTTTTACATTGAATTAATTAAGGCAACTATTGTTTACAAACAAAAAAGTTGTCATTGAGCATGAAAATAATAAAGAAAAGTAATATTATGTATAAAAATTAATTCATCATTGAAGAGCCCTTATTGGCATTAGAACCTATTTCAGAACTTGCTCAGAATTATAAAAAGGGCAGCCAATTGTTACAGATAAAAGAAGAAATATATTGATAACATACCTTTAGTAATGTAGAGGTAGAAAAAATCACAGTACAATACTGTCTGCACAATGCCAGCAATGATTGCAATCACTTCATAGTGATCCTCAACCAAGTAACGGTAAACCTGTAACAATTAATTGGTTATTATTGTTTGGCTTGGTGGGCTCAAATTTCGATCTGTAAGTTGTAGGTTAAAATACCAGTCGTGTTTGCATTAACACATGCTCAGAACAGTGAAGGAAAACATTGTGAGGTAACCCAAAACTTAGCTTGACACATATTGACCGTGACTTCTGTGGATAAGGCTGAGATAATGGTATATGTGCTGGGCAAGCCTTCTCCCTCTTAATATCCCTACAGCATCCTGTAAGAAAATAAAAAGGTTCCATCTGATGCTTTATGAATCATCTAGAATAGATGTAATGAAGTCTTTTCATGTATGACTGTCATTCAATACCTAGAGTAAGGAGGAAGGTAGTTAATGTACCACACATTCCAACCTGGTAGAGCATAGAAAAATCTGATCGAATAGATGAAACAAATTGTTTTCAGGTCAAAATAATGAACCCCTATTCTTTCAACACAAAGAACTTGTGAAGAATAAAAGATATTTAGTCTAGACATTAACTGGCAGTCTATATACAGGGGGACTTAGAAAGAATCAGCAACAATGAAGTAAAAAAATAATCCCTGACCATGGATAATTATAATCAAATTAGGTACCTAGATACATCAAACAATTTAGGTAATTACATTATTGAATCAATGATTATGTGGTCAGAGACAACATAGAAACATAATAAATAGCTTACCCAGTTCAAAAGGTATAGTGCTCGGTACGATCCTAGTGCAAACAAGTAATGTGAAGTAATGCTCTCAGCCTCCCCAGTCTTGGACACAAGGAACAGCTGCGGCAGAATGGCTACCGACTCCAGATATATCGAGAATGTCCATAAAATCTAAAACAAACAAATTGTTTGTAACATAAAAAAGTAGTATGATACACACCGATGAGGTCAGCGACCTTGTGATAAGTTGGATAAGTATTATGACAGATCTGAGAAACATGTGCATTGTTAGGGTAATTGGAGCAGTTTGGAATCTCAGAGTAGGAGTAACAGCCAAGTAAGGAATTGCAAACACAGGTCTCACCTCCATAACTGTGAACTCATGGTTGATCAGTAGCGCTAATACCAGGCACGGTACGAGCAAGAATTCAATCCTGAAGGTGTCGTGGTTGTGGTCGTATGTAGCTTTGAACTTCACGTACATCAAGTAAATAGTCGCGAATGAAGCGCTAATGAAGACGAATTTCATCACAGTGTTATACGCGGAGACATACGTCGTCAGCAGGTCTAAGTACCGCGTCGTGTAAACTATCGCGAATAGTATTTGACTCTTGCCGGAGATGCCTGGAATTACACGAAACGTAACGTCAAGAAGTCAGAGGCATGCCGGCATTCCACAGCTATTCATACTTACCAGCGCATGATCTTGTTTTCCATATCTTCAATAACAATATTATAATAGCTAAAAGGTGAGATAAATCACCCAGCAAGCGAAACAAGTTCATTTTTCAATTATTTTAGGCAAAAATCGGTATCTCAAAGCCGCGTACACTGTCCTATCATTGAAGCTAAAATGACGTGGCCCATTGACAATGTTTTGACAGGTTATAAAATGTCATTGCTCCATAAATTCAGTAATGATTACGAGAATGCTTCCTTTAGCCTATTATTACGGGGCAGTGTTCACAACCTGAAGTCAGGCACCTATCGTATCAGGGCCGTAAAGTTATCGTGTATGGATCAAAATGGATCAACTTGTGAAGTTGTGTGTACGTCAGGGCAGCAGGAACACCGACATTAGACGGGAGCTTCTGGACTTCTGATCATGCTATCATTTAGTGACGAATTTGTCATTTATTTGTACCTATTTGTCAAAATTTGTACCGCTGTAGTTTAAGATATTTTGCGAATTAACAGTTTCCTGCTGGCTTGACGTCAACGCAGCAGGAACAATTCTGTCCCGGGTAAACTGCTGCACATTTGATTAAACTAAGTTTGCCATAGAATAGTTTATGCACAATCCGTTGATCTGTCACAGTTTGGGAAATAAGCTACGGCTAACGATTAATCAAGTGAAAATACTTGTACCGGAAGAGATCACTTACTTCCGGTCCGCAATGCCAAAACTAATTGTCGCGATATCTTCGTTTCTACTGAACCAAAATTGATGACAAATTGTAAGTAGACATGACAAATTAGGCACTAAATGATGGCATACTTAGTTTAATCAAATGTGCAGCGGTTTACCAGAGACAGAATTGTTGCTGCTGCGTTGACGTCAAGCCGGCAGGAAACTGATAATTCGCAAAATATCATCAACTACAGCGGTACAAATTCTGACAAATAGGGACAAATAAATGACAAATGCATCACTAAATGATGATTTCTTGAAATGATAGCATCGTCAGAAGTCCAGAAGCTCACGTCTAATGTCGGTGTTCCTGCTGCCCTGACGTACACGAAGTTGTGAGTGTGTGACACTTGACATGACAGACACAATAATTACTTCGTAGTAGAGCACGTTTCTTTCTAATTGAAGGTTAAAAACTTGGATTATTTAACTATTTTAGAGCAAGCTAAAGTCCTGTACATATTGCGGACGAAGACACTAGTACGCAGTTAAAATGGTGCGACACAATAATCAGTTGCCGAATAACCTGACACAACTACAAAACTTGATCAAGAGGGACCCGGAGTCTTACAAAGAAGAGTTCCAACAGCAGCTGGCTCATTTTGATACAACTTTAGAGATATTCAACTTGAACCCCACACAATACAACAAAAAACTCGATGAGCAATCCATGTTTCTTGCTCAAGTTGCACAATGTTATCTTGAAGAAATGAAGCTCTTCCCTCAGAAGATTGTGGATATTCTGAAAACTCATAACACTATCTTACACAACGATATGAGACTATCCTTATGTAAGTGCTTGATTCTACTAAGGAACAAAAATTTCATAACACCCTTTGATTTATTGGAGTTATTCTTCTCATTGCTGAAATGTCAAGATAAGAATTTGCGAGAGTTCCTGAAAACTCACATCATTACTGATATAAAAAATATGAACATGAAGCACAAAGATATGAAGTTTAATTCAACCTTACAGAACTTCATCTTCTCTATGTTGAGAGATTCTGATGCAAAAGCAGCTAAGTTATCTGTTGACATATTGATTGAATTGTACCACAAAAACATTTGGAATGACCACAAAACCGTCAATATCATTGCTGATATTGGATGCTTCTCAAAGATTACCAAAGTCATGGTGGCATCTTTGAAGTTCTTTTTGGGAAGAGATGAAGAAGAGAAAGAGGAAAATTCAGATAGTGAAGATGAAATTGACCCAAAAGATACAATGATGGCAAACAAATTCAATAAAAAAACAAGAAAGAGAGAAAAAATGGTTGACAAAGTCAAAAAGATAGCAAAGAAAATGAAGAAGAAGAAACAAAAAGCCCCATCCTTCAATTTTTCTGCACTGCATCTTATCAACAACCCGCAAGGATTTGCTGAAAAACTATTCAAGCAGTTGGAGTCAACTAATGAGAGGTTTGAAGTGAAGTTGATGTCACTTGATGTCATTTCCAGGCTCATAGGACTGCATAATTTATTCCTATTCAACTATTATCCATTTATTGCCCGACTACTGATGCCTCATCAGAGAGAGGTCACTCGCATCTTGCAATTCTCTGCTCAATCCTCGCATGAGCTGGTGCCCCCAGAAGTTATAGAACCTGTCATGAGAGCGATAGCCAATAACTTCATCACAGAAAGGAACTCAACTGATGTAATGGCAGTTGGTTTGAATGCTGTACGGGAGATTTGTTCTCGCTGTCCATTGGCTATTGGAGAAGACTTACTGAGAGATTTAGTTCAATATAAAAACTATAAGGAAAAGTCTGTAATGATGGCAGCAAGATCATTGATTCAACTTTATAGACACTCCATGCCTGAACTTTTACATAAAAGAGACAGAGGCAGGCCAACAGAAGCATCTATAGAATTGAAAGGCAAGAAATATGGTGAAGTAGATACCCAAAATTACATACCAGGCTCAGAAGTGCTGTTAGAAAAAGAAGAAATCAAACCTGATAATAAGAAGAACAAAAGGAAAAATGAAGATTCTGATGAAGAATGGGTAGATGTTGCATCCTCTGATGATGAGATCAAAATTTCAGATAGTGATGAAAGTGACAGTGAAGCAGAAAATGATGAAGTTGAAGAGGATGATGATAATGAGGAAAACAATAAAAAAGACCAAGATGATTCCCTCAACAATGTTGATGATTCATCCAGAAAAATACTTAAAGCCAAGCGCAAATCAGACCCAAAAACTACAGAAGAAAAGGTCAATACTGCCAGAGAAATTGCTATGGAGACAATCTTCACAGATGAAGATTTTAAAAGAATTGAAGCAGCCCAAATCAAGAAAAATCTGACTGGTACTAAGAGAAAGCATAACACTATTGAAGAAGAACAAAATGAATCTGGTGAGTTAGTACAACTTGCTGACATTGAAAATATTTACAAAAAGAGGAAACATGACAAGAATGCTAGAATGGAATCTGTCATGAAAGGACGGGAAGAGAGAGACAAGTTTGGATATAAGGATCGCAGGAAGAATATCCATTGCTCTAAAACTAATAGAGAGAAAAGGAAAACAAAGAGTTACCAAATGGTAAAACATAAAGCGAAGGGCAAAGTCAAGAGGTCCTTCAAAGATAAGCAAATTGCTTTCAGAAATTATTTGGTCAAACAAAAGAAAATGAAATAATAAACGTAATGCTGAATGTTGTATAGTATTTTTCTTACTAATAACCTAGGTTACTGTTGTAGATAAATTAATACAATATTTAAAAAAAAAAATTAGTTCATACTTAATTATATTTTTTCTTTTGTATCAACAAAAGAAAAAGGCTTTTCTTGATAGTATAAGCCTTTCTCTTTCTGTATAGTACAGAAGTACCGTAACACTTAACCAAACAATATCCCAATTTTCAAAAAAAATCGACACGGGCGGGAATCGATCCAGCGACAAACCGAAAAGTATGACGAGATTTTACCGATTTCGACAATAGATTTATAATTAATTAACTGGTAGCACTGAACCCAGCTGATGAACGACATGGTGCGTAGCATGGTGTGAATGATTGTTCATAAAAGTATGGTTGATTCATCGTATTGGTCTGTGGTTGATTTAAGTCATTCATTCCCTATTAGTCTGTGAAGTCATTGTCAAACAAAATGATCTGTCTCGCGACTCGCGTTCGTTCGTTCAGTTTACTTCATAGAGTAATTTTGTATATACGTTTACTTTGTTTGATTCTATACATAACTAGCGGTGTAATAAAAGTTCTCTTGGTTTTTGATGAGGTTTTTAGAATAGAAAAGCTTCAGCAATGTTGAAACCGAAAGCTCTCACTCAAGTCTTAAGTCAAGCTAATACGGGAGGAGTTGAAAACACATTGTAAGGAACCTTGCTTGAAAAGTAAATTACGTGTGCCTAAAATTCTTCTTGGTAAGCATGTTTATTACTTTCTTTCTTTTAGATTGCTCAATCATCAGGGCGCTCTCCTTGCTTACTCTGGTTACAATGACAAGGATGCAAGAGTCACGGCAGCAATCGCTAGCAACGTGTGGTCTGCTTACGAGAAGCATGGAAAAAATGTATTCAAGGAGGACAAACTACATTTCATACTGGTAGATTGTCTCAATGGAAAGATAGCAATAACACAGGTGGCAAACTTGCTACTGTGCCTATATGCGAAAGAAACCGTGGGTTTTGGGATACTAAAAGAGAAAATAAATGCCATAGCTCAGTACCTGGAAGGACCATTAAAACAAGTGGCTACTTCATAACGCTTGACCCACTAAACTTGCTAATATGTTCAGTATGTTAATTTGTTACTAATAAGTATGTTATAAACTGTAAAAACTACTTCTAAGTATGATTGAATAATAATTACTCATTTAATTATGTAAAGCTTTATTATTTAAATAATTAATAATTACTACAATGAATAAGGTATAAAAGGAAATCAACTAGGTAGTAGGTATATTGTTTGTAAAGTGAAGGGATCTTATTTATAGTATTTTATTGAAGACTAGCATACTCTGTTATCAAATAAACAAATTTTTACATTGAAACAACCTACCACCAACAATCTTTAAATCCCAAAACACACAATTAAACAATATTATGTGGGCTACAATAATACAGGATCCTTTACATGTGATAAAGTCCAAAAATGGTTGCATACTGCCTGTACTATAAAATAACCTGCATAAAAACTGGCTATTGCTTGTCTGCAATATTGAGATAACAATAAAAGAGACGTTTCATCAATATATGGAGCCTGGGCCTGCACTGTGTACACTACTCTAAAATATGGCTAAGCAATAAAGTAAACGTATTTAATTGGTTATTTTATTTAAGCTGACTTCGTTCTAAAGTACATAAAGATTTTCTTCGACAAAGAGAGCAACACACAGCGCTACAAAAATATGGCGGATGGACGTGAGTGAAATGTCATTTTGACAACCTACATTTATCTGACTAAACAAAAACATCAAATCAAACAACATGACATGAAAAATATGTCAATGTCATGTCAAACGCCAATTATAAACCAACATGGCGGCCTTCAAATAGTGTTCACATAGTAAAAAACTTACCAGAAGAACTATTCTTGTACAGTCGCATTCGTCTTCAAATTAATGAAATTGTATTTTTCTTGTAATCTCCTATTTTTTCCTAATTTTTCTATGTAGTGTACATGGACCAGGCCCAGAATGAAATGGCTCCTTTAGCTAAAGGTAGGAACTTCATTCATTTTCGTGATTGATAACAACTTTTTGTAACTCCTGAAAGAGTTTGTGTTTTTCTCTCTTGTGAACTCTTAACTCATGGCTTAACAACTTTTTCCTGTGGATGAAATCAATCAATGGATTATTAAGTTTTACCAATGTTAAAACATTTTATTAAGAAGGGAAGGGTATGTAATGGAGCTGGGCTGGCTGGGCTAGGCTAGCACAGTGGGACAATGCACAAAACACCCCACAGCAGGAAGTCAGGGCAGGTCTAAACGCCCCCAATTAGAATTAGTGTCATTAGGTAACATACATAATTATCACAAACTCGTATGAGAAAACAGGCAAAATTATTTTGCTAACCTGGTGCTGAGATCTCGACCACAAATGGAACACCGGTATCTGATATTCAGGTGAGCTGAGTCATAGTGTTCTTGCATAATTTTTTGCTGTCGAAACAGCTTCTTGCATTTGCTGCACTGAAACATAAAATGAACTCAACCTAAACACTGAACAGATTGGAATGAAACAATCACAACGTAACCACTGAACACATTATATGTAATAAATAGTCTGGCATAACATAAGCGCTACTTTTTATATAGGTAAAACATGCGAGTGAAGCTACGGGCGGATGCTAATTTAGTGATATCATTGTCTTTGCTTACCTCATACTTTTTACCAACATGCATAAGTTGATGTTTTCTGAGATTACTTGGGTTAGTGAATTTTGCAGGACACTTAGAGCAGAGGTACCGATGTTCACCAGTGTGAACTCTCATGTGACATACTAGGTACGATTTCCTTTTCCCTTTGTAAGGACAGAGGTCGCAAGAATACTCAAATGTTTCTTTGTGCACCTGCCTGAAAAGAAAATATTACTCATATGTTTTTATAATAATCAACATCCAACAATACACAAACACACATAGCCCCGAATAACCTCACACTAGGATTCCTGGTATCGTCGTGGTTATCAGAAACTACGAGTATCATGGTACACACAGATTTAGAAAAATATTTGAAAAAATGATTTGTCCCAACATGATGATCAGATCCACACTTCTTGTCTCGCAGCAGCGTCTCTTCCCCACCAATATCATCAAAATACTGCTTAAAAGTTTCTTGATAAATTTGATTATATTTGCTTTTGACTAAAATAGAACATTATTGCTTACAAATGGTTGGCCAGAGCACCAGAAGAGTAATATATTTTCCCGCATTGATGGCAGGTATACTTGTTTGGGCGCAGATGTACTATATTTTTGTGCTGGGATAGATTTAGCACAAGTTTTCCACATAATGGACAGGGGTGGTAAATACAGCTGTTTTGGTTTTTATGTTCTGTCATTTCTTCCTGAAAATGAAAATTACTAGATTTAATGTAGGAATGACTGAGGCTATTTTATATTTATAATCATCATTGCACTTTACCTTACTATCAAATTTTACATCACATCTTTTGCATTTGTGTTCTCTTAACTTCTTTTCTTTAGTAACCTTTCTTAGAGATTGTTTTTCAATATTTGAAGCAATGGTTTTTGGTACAATCAATTTAGTGGATTTCAACAATTTTAAAATACGCCTGTTAACATTCTTCTTAGATTTGGATGATTTTTTCATCTTAACAGTTTTATGTGTTATCTTTCTACTCCTTGTAACAGTTTCAGTGACTTCAGGGATAACTGGTGAACTAGTGAGTTCTTGGTCAAAATCTTCACTGATAGAATCATTGAACTTCATTGGGGCATTTTGTAGTGCTTCTCTGTGTAGCTTCTGAGCTCTGATGGAGTAAGAGTTTAAAATCATGCATCACCATAGGCTGGGAGCTCGGTGCTGAAAATAGTTATAAAATGATTTGACTCATTTTGTTCAATACTTACACCTAAGGTAGATTATGTATGAATTATGATAGTCATACCTATAAATGTTTCAGATGCTATTGATTTACGAAACATCATATCTGAAGTCTCACATTTTCTTTTAAATTTAAATGCTATTTTCAGTTCTTCCAAACAGCCTTTACAGACAAACTTTGGGTAATAATCAGCTTCATTGATCTGAAACAGAGATGATTATTGTCAAAATAATGTGATTGAAGGATTTTGCACACTACAAGGGATTTCATAGTTTGGAACATAACCATATCAGCACATGCATAATAATATTCTTTGTATAAATTAATATGAAACAATGCCCACTAGACATTCCGTCACCTACCCACACAACACCATAGCGTGCCATGACCAGACCAACAGTGAATTTGAAAGGTTAATATAATGAATTAATGATACATTATAGTGGGCACAGTAGTGTCTGGCAGGGTCTGTTACATGTCTAATACATCTATAGCATGGTCATGGTATGCTGCGTTGTAGTGGGCAAAGATGTGTTATTAGTTGAGTTTCTTTTGGATGTTTACAATTGTTTCATTTGTAATTGTTTGTTAGGTATTTGACTGTAGTTTTATTCTGATAAAAAAATTGATTGTGCAAAGATTTTGTCTTTATTTAATAAAAAACTGTCAATAAATCTATGTTTGACACTCACTAAGCACAATTTTAGCATACAACACAAGCCTATGTGTTGGTACTTACTGATATATTGGCTACTGTTCTTATAGCACTCATTATTAGTATGTCATCAATCCTGTTAGTGACAGGTATGTCTGCAGCATTGGTGCAAACCCTGCATATCATGTCTTCACCAAAAATTTCATCCCTGTAAGATTAACACATAAAATTGATACCTTTTTTTTGATAAAGGACTGGGTTCCGGTATTTATTTTATTTGTTTTAGCTGATTCTTTGGTTAAACAAAATTATCTTTGTTTGATGGAATACTTTGGTTGTCTCTATTTTGAAGCTGTTTTGGCTTCCAATTATAGGGATTTAGGTACTTGGAAAAATCCGTTTAGTGTAGTTCTACATATTAATTACGATTTTCTTGTATTATGTAGAATATTTTTATGATTTTACTTACTTGTTTTGCGGAAATTCCTGTTTCACTAAAGAGAAACTTGTTTTTTTATGTTTTATTGATTTCCAAAGCAAATATTCAGTCAGTTGGAAAATTGACATTTTACATTAAGGTATCTGCTTCCTTTAATAATGGCGTGCAGAACTCTTCACAAATCACGCTAATTCCTATAACTTTCTTCTAAAAACAAAATCAACTTCACCACAAACTTCACACTTTCGCAAAACCACAGACTACTAAGGAGTACCGCAAAACCAACCAAACCAAACCAAATTACCAACATAAAGCGCGAGTGAATGACTACAAAATGCGAATCACAGACTACTGATGGAAAACTACATGCGATTGAATGAAGAATGACGAACGTAGGTATTTCAAACTGTTTTTTTTTTAAATTTTATGTTTCCTTTCGGACTGGCTATGGCTATTACACAGACCAATAGGATACTAACTGTAGACAGAGTCTACGCCTTACTCGCATTAACTTAGGAAATAATGTGTAGGTCATAGAAAATGGTCTCCAAGACTCCAACTCCCAAATACCTTCTTTTTCTTCTTCTTCCTGCCCTTGTCCCACATTATGTGGGGTTGGCACATCATGTGTTATTTAATCCATAATCCATACAAGCTCGGAAGTAACTCGGATATCGTCATCTTCCTGCCCTTATCCCACATCATGTGGGGTCGGCACACACAACATGTATTCTTCTTCCATTTCCCTCTATCAGTCGTCATCTCAGCACTCACAAGCTTAGTAGGGATTATGAAAATAAACCTAATGATTTTTATTTTCATAATCCCCACCAACCAGGATAATCCCCCACGTGGGGGCAGGGCATGGGGGATTTCCGGAATGATGCGATTTAAAACGTTAGTGGGGAAAACGCCAATAATTTTTTGAAAATTGTCATAATCCTCACTGGTGGGGCAAGCTTAGTGGGGAATAAGAATATTAAGAATGACAATGAACCGTCGGCGTCGCGTCGTAGTTACCGGAGTTACCCAATTAAAGTATCTATCGGTCTACGCTATTAGTTAATAGTTAGTCTGTGCCCAATTCTACTCGTGCCGTGCTGACTGTGGTGCGAAGAAAATTTTTTGTTTTGATTTTTGTATGCGCGATAAAGCTTCATGATGAATTTGTCCGAAGAAAATACCATCGGAAATGGACTTCTTTATGTGGGATTTAATCAGGACCAAGGTATCATAGAAACACTAACCGATTGCTTGCCGTTCCGAATAGATGAAAATGTTTTGTGACGATATTTGTTTGTAACTCCCAGGTTGTTTTGCTTGCGGAACGGAGAACGGATTTCGTGTCTTCAATAGCGACCCACTTAAAGAGAAAGAGCGTTTAAATTTCGCTGAGGGTGGACTTTCCTATGTCGAGATGCTGTTCAGATGTAACTACATGGCCTTAGTTGGGGGTGGGAAGACACCAGTGTATCCTCCTAACAGAGTTATTATCTGGGACGATCTGAAAAAAGATTCTGCAATATCGCTAGATTTCAACAGTCCTGTCAAAGCAGTCAAACTGAGAAGAGATAGAATAGTAGTTGTTCTAGGTGAGTCTGCTCAACAAGTTTACATAACTATGACTCTTGATAAATTTTAATTATACCTGTTGTTGTTACAGAAAACTTGATAAAAGTGTACACATTCACTGCGCAGCCACAATTGTTGCATGTGTTTGAGACATGCCAGAATTCCCGCGGTCTGTGTGTAGTGTGTCCCAACAGTAATAATGCTTTGCTTGCCTATCCCAGCCGAAAAACTGGACATGTACAAGTAGGTATTATCATGAGTTTATGCTAATTTTATTTCAGTTAAAGCATATTGAGGTGAAAGTTAATTTTCATGCAATTAACTGTAAGAAACTTTCCATGAACCATTTTGATCTCTTGCCTGACATAATTATGCAATCAGCTTACTTTAGAGGACAAGGTTGTCACTATTGTTACAAATTCAACTTTATTTTAAATCAGCAATTGTTGATTTTGTACTAATGTTGGTGGTAATTTCAACCTAAACAAATTGAGAATTGGGATTAAATTACGGTGACAGCAGTATCATTATTTTTCAGTTGGTAGAACTGAGCAGTCACGCAGGGCCTAGCACAGCTCCAGAGGGGCATCTGATTGCTGCACATGAAGCCCCTCTGAGTTGCCTTGCCCTTAATGTAGGAGGAACCAGACTTGCTACAGCATCATCAAAAGGCACACTGATCAGAGTGTTTGACACAGCAACTGGACAGAAGCTGGCTGAGTTGAGGAGAGGTGCTCATCAGGTATGTATCATTCTAGTACTCAAGGAAGTAATCATGTTATTTGTTTTTAAAGTGTTTACCCACGCTTTGGGAAATATAACATTTAAGATGTCTAAAAATTACAGATTCTACGCGGGATTCGCGTCCCTGTATCTAGAGCTTGGCCGTGGGTTCAAAACCCTGTCTAAGTCTGAAATTTTGAAATCACAAATATGAATTAACGATTTTAACCTGTGGCATACATCCTACCCCAGTAAAACTTTTTAATATCCAGAATAGAAATCAAAGCTTGCTTAGGGAACTGAATCCTTTAGTTCTTTATTTTAACCTATACTTCAGCCATTATTGAAAAAAATTTATTTGCCCAACTGTATTTTTTTTTCAAAATTGTATAAAATAATTTTGACTCTCCATTACAGGCAACAATTTACTGCATAAACTTCAACCACACAAGCACTAATTTGTGCGTCACATCTGACCACGGGACAGTACACGTTTTCAGTCTTGAAGATGAGAAATTGAACAAGCAGTCAAGTTTGGCGACTGTGAACTTTTTACCAAAGTACTTTTCGAGCAATTGGAGTTTCTGCAAGTTCACGATACCGAATGGCCCGCCGTGTATTTGCGCTTTCGGTGTTGACAAGAGCTCTATTATAGGTGAGATTTATTAAGAACTAGCTTCCGCCCGCGGCTTCGCTTCCGTGGTAACTACTTAAAAAGTAGCCTATATGCTATTCTAGGTAAGGAACTTTATCTATTCCAAGTTTGAACGTAATCGGTTGAGCCGTTATGGCGTGTTTGAACAACAAACATCTAAACATCCTCACAAACTTTCGCATTTATAATATTAGTAGGATAGTAGGATTTATTAATCACTAGCTTCCGCCCGCGGCCTCGCTCGCGTGGTACCTACATAAAAAGTAGCCTATATGCTATTCTAGGTAAATAACTCTTTATATTCCAAGTTTCATCAAAATCAGTTGAGCCGTTACGGCGTGATTGAATAACAAATATCCAAACATCCTCACAAACTTTCGCATTTATAATACTAGTAGGACACTAAACTATGTATTACAAATGCGAAAAAAAAAAAATTGACGCTGCATAGATAATCTTTAATAGATGTAATAAGGCCTAATTTTTTTTAAATATAAAAACACTGTTCAAAATGTCTAATTCTAAATGTAATTTCAGTTATCTGTGCTGATGGATCCTACTATAAGTACAAGTTCAATGAAAAAGGGGAGTGTACAAGAGACGTCTACGCCCAGTTCCTTGAGACATCTGAAGACAGGTAAACTACAGTGGCCTTGGTACTGGATCAAATGTCAAAATGAAAATGATACATTTTGTTAAAATGTATCATGTGAAAAATTACTGAGTTGTCCCTCAAACTTTATTTTAGAGGACTTATTACAAATTCATGCATTCTTTATTCCTCTTAGTTTCACCTAGACCCAGCCTTAAAATAAATCTGTCTAGTTTTATTTTTTTAGTATAATTTTATTATACATCACACACAGTATACATAATTATATTATTATGTGTATGAATACTGTGTGTGCGTGTGTTAAAATAAATCAATTACCACCATGTTTTTTTTCTTTAAAATAAACGTGGGGACAACTTCATAGATCATAAAGTACTATTCCCTATACACATACCACTATACCACGATATCTTTGATTTGTCTCTAAGACAATGTTAATGTAAAATTATTTTAGCTGTACACAAAACAAAGTCTCTGTCCTAGTGGTTTCTTTTCATTGTAAATGTACCAAGGATTAACACCATTTTTATAGTATATGGTTCTTACTTTATTTAAAAATACGTGTTGCATTAATTATATTAAAAATGTATATTTTAAATGTTGATTGTTAAAAAACGAAGTGTGGTTATGAAAGAACAAGCACTTTGTTATTAAATGACATTGCAATGCGTGATCAATTATCACTAGACTTATTGTTGGACTAGAATTTATTGTAATATTTACTGTTTAAAAAGTCTGATACTTATTTCATAAATTGTTATTTATTTGGAATTTATTGCAGTGTTATAAAATATGTTGTAAGAGGCTGATAAGCCAGCCAACGCTAGGCACGACTAGCCCCGACCAGCCGTGCGTAGCTAGCCACGCACGGCACGTAGCTTTCGTGTCAATCGTGGGCGACTTGTACGAGCCCGAGTCCGCAATGTTAGTGAGTTACTCACTTGCCACACCGTGAGAAGTGAATAGCTTTATGGTTTTTTTTTTGGTTTTATTGTATCACTTAACATCATGTGAGATTGTGGTCAAACGTTAGCCTATTTTGTATAAAAAGGGGCACTTTAGGGACACCGTATACTTAAAATAGCTTAGCTATTAAATTTTACGTCTCACGGTTACAAGTGAGTAACTCACGAACATTACGGACTCGGGACTCTGTACTACGATGAAAGTTAAGAGCCTCGGAAATCTCTGTTTTTATATCGTCAAAGTTCTCGAAATTGCAAAGGATAAAACGAAGATTGCCGAGGCGCATTCAATCGTAGTACTTCGTCTGTAGCAATGTGTGGATTGCTTTAGGCCTGTATTCTGATTATGTGCTCAAGCGTGAATCGTGGCTTCAGTATAGATTTTATGATCATTTTCAACGAAAAACCGTCCTAAAATCGATGCTTGAATATCGATTTCAAAATGATCCGTTTAATTAAAATACTCTAATGTGCATTCATGCTGAGGTTTCAGATTGATTCTATCATTCATCTCTACATTTTTCGTTCTCTTTTTCTGTTTCTAAATTAAAAAAAAATGTTATTTTTGATTCCGTTTAAGATGTTTCAGTCAGAGTACAGGCCCTAATGAGCGACAGTCAATGTGCTTTTCTGTAATTTGCAACATGGAATCATTTTGACTGTATTCGTTTTGTAACTTACATGTAGGTAATCTACATTACATACATTTATAAATCGATATTTTATGTTTAAAATTTTGACGAATTTTTGATAAAATCATCCTTTTAATATGGAACTTTATATTTTACCTATTATTTACCAAAGTTTTGGCCTTCGTTGGTTACTGGGATAAGAGAAAGAGATAGAGCGAGACTTAATTCTTGTATCGCAGTTTTATAAGACCATTATAAAACATTTTTAGTCTAACTCTTAGTCCTTCTGGTTCGTTCTTCTATTGCTCAAGGCCCAGTTGCGTAAGAGTCGAATATAAATGCGTTTTGTGATCTCATGACTTTTTCTCACAACATCAAGGTAGAAAAAAAATTCTAAGCCATAGTGTGGAGAACACTCCCTCCGTGGCGTGTGGTTACATGTGGCAACTATTTACGAGAGAACCTAAAACAAATACACTTTAGGGCTTATTGTAACGGAACAATATTCTTTGTATAAAAACTGCCCACTTAAACGTTCTGTCACCGACCAACACCGTCGCGTGCCATGACCGGACCGACCGACAGCGAATTCACGACGAAAATATAATAATACGTTATAGTGGGCACAGAAGTGTCTGGTCGAGTCCGTTACGTGTCTAATACGTTCATAGCACGGTTATGATATGATACGTTGTAGTGGGCAAAGGCCTAATGGGCCACTGACGGTAGGTTTAAGTTATTTCTAGAAATTATTTTTATGGTCTCATATTGTGTAGGCGACGCAAGGGTTGTACGATGCTTTTGACTTCATTGCCGTGTGCACGGCTGTTAATTGGGAGAGCTTCCATTTATATTCTATATCTCGTTTAAAGTAGGTTTATTTGTCTTACTATAAGTTTTCAGTATAGCTTTACATGTTGACAGAGGCTTTGCTTTGAGTACAAACCAATCTAATATTTACGTATCCAAGCGCGCATTCACGTTTTCCGTAGAGCATGTTGCTACCACTGTCACAAATTGTTTAGGCTGCCCGCACACCATCAGAAATTTCTGTCTATTAACGACATTACAAACGAATTTATCCACACTTTATAACGGTCGATAGCATGCGTTATTGCTATAATCTGTTTTTTCTTACTGATTGGCTGACTTTGTTTCTCTGACTCACGTTTTCCAAGTGTGCGGACAGGCTAACTTTAACCTTCTAGATCCAGCTGTTAAGTAGTTACAAATAGGTATATGGCGCGGAACGCCAATTATTCTACTGTGTCGTGGTTCGTGAAAAATTACTACGCATGCTTAACGTGAATGCGTCCTTATGCAATAAACATAGTAACTAATGAGATTTGTGTTACTGAATCGCTTCATTCGCACGATGCGTATGAGACGATTATAAAATTAAAGAATACTTACTCTAACGATTACATATTGATTTGTGATATTTGTTAATCATGCGAAACCTGCGATTTCCCTAAATGTAATCAAATTTTATATTAATAAATTAGATATATTTTTAAATTATCTTTTCATTAGTAGATACCGTCTGGTCTAAAATTCAACGCCCCTCCCCTTTGTCACAGATAACATAATACTATACTACCTTTGTTTAGGGTTGTGTAACGTCAACGCTTTAGTGGTGGTTCAGTTATAGATTAGATAATCTCACCCACTTATATAGAGTTGCTACAACCCTAACATGATAACACCCTGCTCTAAACAGAATAAAAAATACTCCTTGGTAAACTTTTGAAACATTTACTTCTTTCATCGTTTTAAAACATCTATAAAGGTATCTCTAGGTACTTTAATATTAGCAACACTTCGCATCTTTTTCTTGCCTTCTGCTTGTTGCTTCAACAGTTTCTTTTTTCGAGTGATGTCGCCGCCGTACTGCGAAAATCACGTAAATACACATTACACCTCTACAAAGTGATTTTTAATATGTGTGTACTATCCTGACAAGGGCTTATTCTAGGTACATCCAATTTGCAAAAAAGATTTTCTAAGAAGTTTTAAAAAATTTGTTGTTTTGGGGCCAATTCCAACCTATTTTATTCAGCTGTTTTAGTTAGCAATTTCGATGTCGAACTTCTTGTACGTTTAATAATTGCATTTTTTCCTTACTTTCGTTAAGTGTAAAATGGAACTTGTGGATTCGGTTTGCTTTTAAATGAACTGAATGGATTTTAAATCCCACGTTACTCACCAATTTTGCTGTTACATCTTTTCTAAATGCCTTTATAGTTTCTCTTGCGAAAACTTTGCCCGAAACAACTGCTTGTATGGCAATCTGAAAATCAAGACTTTTTTATGACTATGATCAAACTGACTACATATTTTGACTGAGGATTTAGAAACAAATTAACGTGGGGATATAATATGTGCTGTTCACCACAGAAAGAGACATCAAAATATTTGAAGACTATTCAATTTCATTTGAATGTTAATTTATGAAACAAATACATTTTGAGCTCTTATATAGCTTTTTACAAAAGAGGGAGACAAAAATAGAGCCAAGACGTTGCAAGAGCGAGATGCAAAGGCACTCGAGCTTTTGAAACTCATACCCAGTTCACTCCATATTCTAGAGTCTTACACCCAATAGTCACATAAATAGGCCCACACTAGGGCTCGTCGTATTAATAACAGACATGACAGCATTGAGAGCGTTATAATTTCAAATTTCTCATTTGTATGAGAAATTATATAAAAAAATATTATAATATATTTTTGTAAATATAATTTTCCTCGAACTAAAGATTGCGTTTTGATCTAAAGCCGTTTTCAAACTAAAATATGTTTAAAATTCATTCGAAAATGATCTTTACGTGTACTGATTAAAGTCAATTTTGAGTTTGACTATGTTGGGTGTTATTATTATTATTAAATAGTACCTGGACCATTTGACGAGGTATCATTTCTTTTAGCTTCTCAGTCAATCTCCTGGCCGTGAACTCCAATCGGCTGGTGTGCACAATCGAACATAGTTCGTCGACTAACACGCCATTGAGCAGAATATCCATCTGAAAGCAACAAACACAGTAAATTACGATCACCATCATCATTAGCCTGTAGAAGTCCACTCCTGGTCATAGGCCTCTCCCAAAGAGTTCCATGACGAACGTCTTTGAGCCATTTCCATCCACAGACTTTCCGCAACTTTAACAAGTTCGCCTTTGTAGGTACTATTTTTCGGTGCAATAAAAAAATCTATCTATCAAGATTACAACCTAAAACAGTTGAATAATTGAGTTTGATCTGATTTGATCCCAAAACAGATCCACCCACCTATTTGGTGACGCCGAACGATTATAGGTAAACCAAGTAACTCAGACCGATCCCTGCGAGATTCCGGCGGGGGCGTGATTTGAAGGGAACGGGCGGCTGGCGCGTGAATGTATGTTCACGTTATGAACACCGTTCGTTCATTGCGTTCCTGTTGTTGCAGGAGCGGTCTGAGTTCAAAGGTCCACCTATAAGGACTAGCGTTTAAAAAGGTACATACCCTGACAAGTGCGCTTGGGTGAAACCCGTGGTCGTGATAATCGAAGCTAGCGAATCCCGAGGTCACACTTTTCAATGTGTCGTGAAAGTCAACTACCACTTCAGACAGGGGTAAGATGAACTGCATCAGGGTCATCTTGTCGTCGACGGCGTTGGACGGTAAGGGCACACCGCGCCGGTCTATGCATAGTGTGGTGACCACGCCGATGTATTCTACCGGTGTTATTATAGTACCTGTAATAGTGAGATTGTGTATAAGGTTAGGTTAGTCAAATCAGTTCAAACTCAATTATAGATAGATAGATAACTCTTTGTAAACACATAAAAACTTAACACATCACAATTGAATGAATAAAATAATAGCTATCTAATAGTGGTAATCAATTATTCAGCTGTTTAGATAGGCGTTTAATACTTAGTTATTAAGATGATAAAAATAATTAAAACTGTTAATTTGAAAAAGTTCGACAAATAAAAAAACAAAAAAAAAATCGCTCTCAAATCGTATACATATATTTGTGAATCACATTGTATAAATTACTGTAAGAATAATAGTAAAATGCTTACCAATTACTAGCGGTTCATACCACTCGTCTATGTTCTGTACGTCTGGTAGTTGCAAAGGATTTGTGATAAGCACCTCTTCGCCTCGGAAATGTTTTATCGCCTTAGCTCCTTTTACTCTGCAACGACAAATTGACCTCATGAATATCATTATCAGTCTGCAGAAGTCTATAAAATGAAATAAATAATAAATAAATATTCCGGACATATTCACACGGTCAACTGATCCCAAACTAGGCATAGCCTGTACTATTAGTACCAGAGACTGATATACATAATAGATATATATTTAACACCCACACACAGAACAAACATCTGCGTTCATCACACAAATGTTTGTCCAGTGCGGGAATCGAACCCGCGACCTCTAGCGCAGAAGGCAGAGTTACTACCAACTGAGCTATGAGGCCAGTCTATGTATGGACTATGTAGATCATATGTGACTATTCGTGGTATTTAAAACAATTTTAAACTCTTATTTATTTTTAGATACGGCTCTAATCACGAAATCATCAATATCAGTTTGATTTTGTGATTCCAATTGTACCACGAAGTAAATAAGGTTGACTTACAATTCTCGGACCCTTACTGTTACTAGCTAAATACATAGATAGTCGGGTTCTTACTTGATTTTATAAGGTACCGAGGGAGCAGTAAGAATAGCCTCTGCTTTGTATTCTTGGAGTAGCCTTTGTGTGAACACGTCTAGATGTAGTAGGCCTAAGAAACCAATTCGCCATCCCTGCCCCAAGGCTGGACTGAAACAAAATGAAACATTATAAAGGTACCTATTCTAAAAGCAAAACTGTCTCGATCTTTTTTTCTACTTACGACCAAAGACTATACCTATAATACTACATCATCCTTTTACGACTAAGCAGCTGAACTGATTTAGTACCTACATTAAATTTAGATTAGATGTTTGATGAGGATTGAGAAAGGTATGCTGAGATGGTTTGTCATGTAGAGAGGATGAACAAAAGAAGATTGACGAAACAGGTGTATAAGGCGAGTGTGAATGGAACCGTTTGAAGGGGAAGACCTAGGCGTACGTTTAGCGACACAGGCCAGGTCAAGAGTACCCTAAACCAACGAGCATGTATGAGGAATGTGATGAGAGTGAATGAAGCCAAAGAGGTATGTCAGGATCGTAGCAAGTGGAAAGCCGTGGTCTCTGCCTACCCCTCTGGGAAATAGGTGTGATTGTTAAATTTTGGTATGCAGATCGGTTAAACCCTGGAAGGACATAATAACTATCGAACTGTCAATCCGATCTGCATGTAATTTATCAAGGGGTTGTTAAAACATGCTAAAGGTGCGATTTTAAAGTTTACCTTTAGAATAGAATAGAATTCTCCGTTCGGGGCGAACCGTTAGTATACTGAAGGTGTCAAAAAGCTTTTAAGATTGATTCGTTTTATATTTTTGGCGTAGGTATAATAATTTATTTATTTAGAAGACAGTATAACATCTTAACAGGTTTTTTTTATCCCTAAGGCGATGCTATATGTTATTAATAGGTACATTATAATAAGTACAATTAGATAGGTACTAATCTAAACATTTCGTTTCTATTACCTACTACCTGTGCAAGTTGTAGGAGTTTCGGTAATACACACCTAGAGTCAGCAGTAACAGCCACTGCCGAATCGTTCAGCGCCAGTTTCTTGATGGCATCACCGAGCATGACGTGCTGTGATTGGTCAGCGGGGAAGATGCCGGCATACACCATGTGTTTTACTGGCGGCACTGTCGATGCAGTGTTACTTTCCGCTAGTTCTTTGGCTAGCAACTGGTCGCCTACCGCCCCACCGCCTTTTGGACCGCAACCTGGAATCATAGAGTGGGTATTTATCATCGTTTATTTGGGTCAGACGATTCAGCTTGCTTGCTTGTCGTGTCACTGATTCTTTCTTGGTCATCCTGTATTAGGTCAGTGCCCAGGTTGAAGTATGGTGGCCCTGAGAAGGGCCTATGACCGTAGGTGAAAGAATCAGTGTAATGAAGGGACTATAATAGTGGGCCTCTTAGAGGCGCCTAGCGTGCACAATAAGCTAGGTAAGCAACCTAGGTATGTCCAGCTTCGACAGAGGTCAAGCGAAGAATCCAAATCGGATGGGCAGCGACCTCGGTGGTGCAGCGGACGAGTGCCCGTTTGAGGCGCAAGGGATGCGGGTTCGATGCCCGCTGCGGGACAAATGTTTGCATGATTTTATTTAAATTTATTTTTAAAGTTTTTGGAAAACTAACAGCTACGTAGATACATAATAGGTAATTAATAAAAACATGCTGTAAGGATACTACACTACTTGTGTTCAAGAAACTAATATTAACTAGCAGAAGCTGATTGGCTGTATACAAATAAATAAATATATAGTTTTTAATTTCCCATTCATATGACACATAACTTACCTACCATAACAACTTGACCGGCTATAGCCTCTTGTAAGGGTTCCTCGCTGGGCCTCAGCAGTGCCAAGTACTTGACTGTTTGCAATTTAGATTCCGAGCTCCATTTCACTGCCTGCCCCACTTGCACTGTCCCTGAATGTATGTACGCCAGACATAGCACTCCTCTGTACTTATCATGCCATGTGTCTATTATATGGGCTCGGAAGTAACTGCTATCATCTATTGTAGGTGGCGGTATTCTTTCTATAACTTCAATCAGTAATTCCTTCACACCCCAGCCTTTTTTGGCAGATATACTCATAACAGAATCAGGGTTGATTTTGAAAAGAGATTGCAGCTGAGATTTGACCTTTTCTGGATCAGCGCGGGGTAGGTCCACTTTGTTTAAAGTAGGTATTATAACTAAGTTGTTTTTCTTGGCTAGTGAGTGTACTGCTACTGTTTGGGCTTGGACTCCTTCATTTGCATCAACCAACATGATTACTCCTTGGCATGCTGTTACACTTCTTACAACCTGAAATATAAGAACTAATAGTTTCCATCCGCAGTTTTGCTTGCTTGGTAACCAGATATAATGTAGCCAATATGCTAATCCAAATATGTTTTCTAAGTTTCATCCAAATCAGTAACAAACATAGATCTTTCAAACTTTTGCATTTAAACATAGGAGTAGGATTTTTGGACTAAATAATTTAGAAAAACCTACTCATAATATTTTTATGATTAATATTAGATACAATAAAAAATTAGATCTACCTATTAAACAAGAACAAAAAAAATTGAATTGTGGCATTAGGTACCTACCTCATTTGAGAAGTCCACATGACCAGGAGTATCAATAAGATTAAGTAGATAAGTTTCACCATTGTGTGTGTAGTTGAGAGATGCTGTGACTGCTTTGACTGTGATTCCTCTTTCTCTTTCCACCTGTGATAAGAAGAAAATATGTTGAGCCAACTCTGTATAGCCTGGAATAAACCACTACCAGTCGGAAGCGTCCCCAAGACGCTAGCGGAATTGCCACGATGGATGGCAATGCTGATCCGTTGGGCCAAATAGAAGCCAATTCTTGGATCACGCGTCGCTTAGAAAAGGCGCACTGGTAGCCCTCAGGGCCCTCACGGGTTTCGTATATGAAAACCCTGGGGGCCCCGCTTCCCCACGGACCAGGGTCTTGCCCCCAAAAGGACCATACCTGAAGCTGGTCCAGGACTTGAGCATTTTCGCCACCCGGTTTTATAACTCCCGTGATCTCTAGAAGTCGGTCTGCAAGTGTGCTCTTCCCATGGTCCACATGTGCTACTATACTGAAGTTTCGTATTCTCCTCAACTCTATTTGCTTGTCGGAAGCATCAGTACTGCTCATACGGCTTAGAATATACCTGAAATATGTATATTTTTTTAATAACCAACAAAATGAACAGTTTAGTAAATTTTTTATAAGAAAAGTACGTACCTCTGTTGAAACCTTAGAGAGTTTAATACATAACAATATCTTAAGTTACTTATTAATCTGGCCATGGTTATTTTTCAAAAACAGTACCTCATGAAACCATTTTGATCAAAAAAATCAACAACAAATAACAGCTGATTTATGACATCATATCTGATCTCTGTCAATGTCATGTCAAAATGCAGACAAAATAACAGTAGAACATTAATTAGGCCAAGCCAAAATTACTCTATGGGCCAAGCTAAGCGCCTCAGGCTTGTCATCCACCTTTTTTTTTTTTTTTTACGGGGGTAAAATGCCGTCGCATTTCCTTTCCACCATGGGGTTGGCGGAAAGGGGTATGTGGGGCTCGAACCCACTAAAAACCCCCCTGTGAGCAGTCCTCCGCCTGGTTGAGGCGAGATGGGGTCGTGTTAGCATTCACCATATATCATAGGCTTATCATCCCCTGCCCTGACTCGCAGCGCATCTCGAGAGCTCCAAAATTATAATGAAAGCAAAAAAAGAAAATTTAGCTGCTATCACAGAATAATGATTAGTACGACTCATCTTTGCATTCAACCTCTTGGACTATACCTTCCAAAAATATTGATACCTAATGATAACACAAACTATAGCACATCAGACTATACACCTTCATTCTTGAAATAAAAATACCAAAACGCTTTCAACTTATATTTACTAGGAATATCGAAGTAGAGCTATCAAATAACTAAAACTTATAGGTAATAAATAAAATAATAAGGCATACATATTCATTTGGACGGATTATTATGACTACCACCCAGAAGATGGTTAATTTATAGAACTTTTCACGAAAGAAGTCCCTCAGAGCAGTGGCTGCACTCTTCCTGGACCTAACCAAAGAATAAAATAATAGTGAAACTGAATTTTGCCGTAAGTACCTAGGTACACTCTTTTTAGTTCCGGGAATTCTTTCGTGAAAAGCATCAAACAATTTTCCTTCACTTCCTATGAGATTATCGCTAGCAGTGAATTAATCCTTTCAGATAACTTCTTCAACACTTTGATCTGGAGAGTCTGAGGACCGGGTGTCGTCCGAAGGTTGTGATTGCAATCCCCTCAATTGTTGTTCAAATCCTGTAACAATAAAAAAACTGAATAATTATAAGTATGTATACCTACTAAGGTAGGTGCAACAAAAATATATGATCAAACCATCATATGGTCAAATTATACATCATCGAGGTGACTTCTACACCAAACACGCCATTAGTACAGTAGAAGGTCCAAAGCACCTAATCAATGCTATGCCAGAGAATTTTAGGTTAAGAATGGGCGGTTTGTTTGCACTTTTACGAGAGGTAGGGCACAGCGAGATTTTCTCGCTCTAAATTGGAGCAGCCCGCCTGGGGAGATACCTCCGCCTTACAGAAGATCGCAGCCAAATAACATTATTTGTTTCAAATAGTGTTGTGTTCCTGCGGTGAGTAAGGTTGCCAGAGCTCGTTAGGGGTGGAGGGGTTCGGCAGGCAACGCATTATCAATGCTCCAGGTGTTGCTGATGTCAATAGGCGACAGTAACCACTTACCATCAGGTGGGCCGTAAGCCTGTTTGCCTCCGAATAAAATAAAAAAAAAAAAACTTTGCATACATTTCACATCGAATTTGGCTGAAGTATATTATACTATTAGCTAAGTTGAAGGTTTATTTCTGAAACATACTTGCAGCATCAGCGTGGTTCGGCGCAAGGTGCAGTAGTAATTGCAGCACTTTCTCTTCTGTAACGAGGCCGGAGCGGCCGCTTATAGCACGTAGCAACTGCTGGCCACCTGTTACTCCTGCAAATACTACTAATATTATAAACGCGAAAGTTTGTAAGTATGGATGGATGGATGTTTGTTACTCTTTCACGTAAAAACTACTGAATGAATTTTAATGAAACTTCACAGTAATATAGCTTATACATCAGAATAACACTTAGACTACAATTTATAAATATAGTGTGAATTGTCCAAAATATGACTACTAGCTACTCGAAATACTAATCCTGCGCAGACGAAGTCGCGGGCACCAGCTAGTATTAAAATATAATGAACATTTTCATCATCATCAGCTTGAAGAAGTCCACTACTGGGATAGGCCTCAACGTATAACTAATAGTATAACTAGGTGGACTAACCCCCCCCCCCAAAGAGTGCTTCCGAATTCCCGCAACTTCCATAATGTCGTTGGTCCATCGGGTGGGGGCCTCCAACACTGCGTCGTCCGGTTCGTGGTCGCATTCAAGAACCTTTAGTATACAACGGTTGTCGGTTCTACGAGCTATATAGCCTGCCCACAGCCACTTCAACTTGCTTATTTTGAGTGCTATACCGGTGACTTTTGTAATAGTGTAGGAAAAATAATAAAGACATGGAGATTACTTCTTTCTTTATGAAAACATTCACAACGTCATCTATCGGCAAGTAGCCGTAGCCAAACTAAAGTGACCGACATCATAAGCCAGAGAGCTGGCGTGACCAATGGGCTGGCAGAACCGACACCGTTGCGCCAGAAAAGATTAAGAGTGGAGACCACATACCAGAAATCGCAGCGTAGGACAGCCCCCCACTTAATGGAAAGATCACCGTTGACCAAAGGTTGCTAGCAGCCGTTGGATGCAGGCCGCACTAGAAACGGTGGGGTATGGCGTTGTTCAGCAGTGGACGTCCTACCCTATGGCTGAAAGGGTGAAGACAAACTTGCCTGTGCTGATTTCTCCTGATTCTAAAGTCTTCTTCACGTCCAAAAAGCGTTTCACTAGCGTGCTTTGTTCTTGCAATGCCATTGTCTGAGCGCCTGTAACAAATATGCCTTTTAACCAGCGAAGGAACAGAGGATGTATGTGCGCTTCGGGTAAGAAACTATTGAGTTCATGGCATGGTTTCAACAATAGGTACCAGAGGGCGCTGCTGAAACGTTGGAACGAATATATACACTAAACACCCAACAGTCCTGAACCCTCACTAGGATTGCCTGTGTCGTGGGTATAAGAAACTACGATTACCAACGTACCACAACACCCAGACCTGGAAGAAATATTTGCAGATCATGCAAACATTTGTCCAGCAGCGGGAATCGAAGTTGCACTCCTTGCGTCATAGCCGGTACTAATTGGTACTACTTAGTCCGCCCCGCCGCCGCCGAGTTTGCAAAGGTAAGAAAATAAAAAGGTACAATAGTGATTTTTTTTAAGTTGTACCTGCTTCTGTGTCTGATGATTTCGCCAAACATTTGATAGCCTCCTTGAGAGATTCCAGTGCTTTTTCATAGTTCTGTTATCAAAATAAAGTGCATTTTTAGATTCACGAATATATGCGGTTTAAGATCATTTATTTCTCAAAAGATTTAAATCTAAAATCACTTACTGAGAAACCTTATTATTATACTACACAAGTATTTACACATTAAAATACAGTGAGCGCTACAAAGTAAAATTTTCTAATATCCATACGACATTGATTTTATTTACTAGTCAGCTATCATCATCATCATCAGCCTGATGAATTCCAATGCTGAACATAGGCCTCCCACAAAGAGTGCCATGACGAACGGTCTTGAGCCTCCATCCACCGACTTCCCGCAACCTTCACAATGTCGTCGTTCCATCGGGTGGGGGGCCTTCCAACATAGCATTCAAAATTAGCAGGTTGAAGTGGCAGTGGGCCGGCCATATAGCTCGCAGAATCAGCTAAATGATTTAAGACACTAGCCGTGTTGGCCAAGTGGGATATACCTCAACTTTCGGTCTTTAGGTCATGGGTTAGAATCTGAGCTGAGCACGAAAAATGTATGCACACATTAACACGAGCTCAAAAAGTTAAGGAAAACATCGTGAAGAAACCCGCGGCTCAGTCAACGGCTAATATCTGCCTACCCGGCTTTTCTATGATTATCCTACTAATATTACAAATGCGAAAGATTGTGAGTATGCTTGGATGTTAGTTGTTCAATCACGCCGCAATGCCTGAACCGATTTCAAAGGAACTTGGAACAAATACCTATAGTTCTTTGCCTAGAATAACGTAAAGGTTACTTTTTATATAGGCACCACGCTAGTACCTCATACTCATCGACTTCTGTCTTGGCGCAATAGTTAGCTTCCCGAACACCTTCGCCCTCGTATAGAAGCATATGCCGCATCAGGTCCGGCCGCGTGCGCCGATTGGCGTGTAACGCGAAGCCGCAGGCGCAAGCTAGTACCTCATACTCATCGACCTCCGTCTTGGCGCATTCAGCATAGAACGCGGCTAGCTTCCCGAACGCCTTCGCCCTCGTATAGAAGTGGAGGATGTGGCGCATCAGGTCCGGCCTCGTCCGCCAATCGGCGTGTCTTCTCAGGTAGTCAGCCGCCATTAGTTGCGCGTTCTTATCGCGCGTCGCCGCCGCGAATGTGGCTATGCGGTCCGCGTCGCCCGAACGCATCAGCCAACGCATAGCACCGGCCTGGAAGAAAACATCTTTTTAAGTACACACAAAAACGGCATTAGGACTGCAAATTGACTTTCCTTCAGACTGCATTCATTGGTGGTTGATTCAGATAAGTAGGTGTAGCATGTGGAAAGAGGAAAACTGCCGAGGTAGATTGTCATTTTTTAGCACACACACAAAAACGGCATTAGGACTGCAAATAGACTTTCCTTCAGACTGCATTAATCGGTGCTCGATTCAAATGAGTAGGTACAGCATGTGAGAAAAAGACTGTCAATGTAACTGTTGGTGGTTAATTATTTATTTATTTAATTATACCCGTTCCCGGTCCCCGGAGTTGAGTCGCAACAGTGAAGTAGAACACTTGTGTTGGTGTCCTATTATTTTTTTTTTATATTCCGGACATTTCGCACACGGTCAGCTGATCCCAAACTAGGTGTAGCCTGCTATGGGTACCAGAGACTGTATACCTAATAGATAAAAAAAAATCGCCCAGACACAGAACAAACATCTGTGTTAATCACACAAATGTTTATCCAGTGCGGGAATCGAACCCGCGACCTCTAGCGCAGAAGGCTGAGTATGATTACTAACTCTGTACCTATCTACATGTATTTCAAGCAATAAATTTTTACTTTACTTTACCAACTAAGCTATGACGCATGCTTGAATAAAAATAATGGTAGTTTTTTTTTAAACCTTGTCGCCCGCATGAGCGAGCCTCTTCGCCGCCTGGTGGTAGAGCCCCCGGGCTCCGAGTACATCGGCCAGGCGTCTCAGCAGCACGTCCCGGCCGCTGGTGCCGGCGGGTGCGGCTAACCGCTCGCTTAGAGCCTCGCTGAGCGGCGCCGACGACTGTTCCACTATGTCGAGAGCCTCTTCATACTGTCAAAGTAAACTTTTTTATTATACAACTAACTTGCCACATAAACTTACGGCCCTCCTGTAGGTAAGTGATTAACGTAGCTCTGCAACCTTACTCACCGCAGAAACACAAAACTATATTAACAAATAATGTTATTTGTCTGCGGTGTTCTGTAAGGCGGAAGTACCACCCAGGCGGGCTGCTCTGTCTAGATTGATATAAAAATATATCTACGTATACAATAATTTATTTATTTATTGAAATCACGTGTATTTATTAGGTATTTTACCTTTTTTATTTTTGAAATTGTTTCAACAATCGTGTGCAGACTGAAAAAGTCAATACGTGATAAAAACCATTTTTGTTTTCAATAAATAAATACTGATCGCGAAAGTTTTGGAAATACAATTATCAATGTTCAGTTTGAACTCTCTCCAGTGGCTCCAAGTAGCTGTCCTGCATGCAGCGGCCACACCCCGGTAAACCACGTCGGCTCGTGGGCAAAACCTGGTAGAGGGGGCTTGAGTGTTGCGGCACTCAAGTCTAGCGGTTGCTCCCCGCATAGTGCATTAAGTCTGTCTCGGCAATTTGGCAACCCGCCTCCGGCGGCGAGGCAGCAAGGCATGGTGGAAGGCCTTAAAGGCGACGATAGGGGCCATTTAGCCATCGTCGGCTAGACACAACTAGTATTCCCAAAGAGGGTTGACGTCAGGCAGGCGGCCGGTCGTAAAACACCAAGCCAAAACTCTAACAACATGGATTCAAGATTAAATGGAAATTGTGATAATGCTAGGGCGTACCCCCGAGGCGACGCGCAGGCGCAGCACCTGGCGGCTGTGAGAAATGGGTTAGGGTTCTTGCACCAGGGACGGGTGCAACGTAAGAAGCGAGTCCGAGAAGTAAGATTGAGGATTGCAAGTTGGAATGTAGGTACGATGACTGGAAGAGGAAGAGAGTTAGCGGATGTTTTAGAAAGGAGACGAATAAATGTGGCTTGTTTGCAAGAAACGAAATGGAAGGGATCGAAAGCAAGAGAAATTGGGGTGGGATATAAATTTTACTATTGTGGAAGCGATGGTAAGAGGAATGGTGTAGGAGTTGTGCTAGACAGTGCGTTGAAAAAATGTGTGACGGATGTTAAGAGAATGAATGATAGAGTGATAGTTGTGAAGTTATTATTAGGAGATTTAGTTTTAAACATAGTAAGTGTGTATGCGCCGCAGGCTGGATGTGACGATGTAGTGAAAGATAAGTTTTGGGAGGATTTTGATTCAATGATAATGAGTATACCGGAGAGTGAGGAACTCTACATTGGAGGGGATTTTAATGGGCATGTGGGAAGTATGAATGGAGGATATGAGAGGGTACACGGTGGCTGGGGCTTTGGAAGCAGGAACCAAGATGGAGAAGCATTGCTCCAGGCTGCTTCTGCGTTTGACTTTGCAATAGCCAACACATTTTTCAAAAAGAAAGACCAACACCTAATTACATACAAAAGTGGCAATCATTCAACGCAAATAGATTACTTTCTTTGCAAGAGAAGTCGTATCTACTCAGTCAAAGATTGCAAAGTCATACCGGGCGAGAGTTTAGTTTCTCAACACAGATTACTGTTGTTAGAAATAAATCACCAAGTCAAACACACTAAATACAAGGCAAAGCCCCCACCCACAATTAAATGGCATCTAATGGAAAAGGATGAGTTTGCCAAAATATTTCAAAAAAGAGTGGTAGATAGAATGATTGAAATGAATGATATGGCAGGAAAATCAGTGAATGAATGCTGGGTTGAAATGGCAACGTGTATAAGAGGTGTGGCGAAGGATGTTTTTGGAGAAACGAAAGGGAAAGGAAAGATTGATAAGGATACGTGGTGGTGGAATGAGGAAGTACAAAAGATTCTGAAAGAAAAGAAGAATGCATTCAAAGAATGGAAAAGCGTTGAGGATGATAATACTATTGTGAAAGAGACTAAAAGAGGTGTTTATATGGAGTGTAAAAGGAAAGCTAAAAAAGCTGTTGCTATTGCCAGGGCCAGTGTACAAGATAAACTGTACAAATCACTGGAAACCCCCAACGTACAAAAAGACCTGTATAGAATAGCAAATGAAAGAGAAAGGAATGCAAGAGATATTATCCATGTTAAATGTATAAAAGATGATGAAGGAAAGGTATTGACGGATGATGAAAATATAAAAGAAAGATGGATGGGATATTTTAAAAAGTTGATGAATGAAGAGAATGATTGGAGTGGAGTGTTAGATAATGTGTCAGTAAATATGGGAGTAGTGAAAGAGGTAAGTGTGGATGAAGTCAGAAAGGCAGTGCAAGATATGAAGAATGGGAAAGCTGTTGGACCGGATCGTATACCAGTTGAAGTATGGAAGTATTTAAAGGCTGATGGATGGAAGTGGCTGACTTTATTCTTTAATAAGTTGGTGCACGAGGAGGCGATCCCGGACGAATGGTGCAACAGTTCGTTGGTGCCCATTTTCAAAAACAAGGGTGATGTACAGGACTGCAATAACTATCGAGGGATAAAGCTCATGTCACATAGCATGAAGATCTGGGAGAAAGTGATAGCGAGACGAATGAGAGATGAGAGTGAGGTATCACAGAGCCAGTTCGGTTTTATGCCTGGTCGTGGGACAACGGATGCCATTTTTGCACTTCGCCAACTGTGCGAAAAATACAGACGTGCGCAGAAAAACTTGCACATGGTGTTCGTTGACCTGGAGAAGGCGTACGACAGGGTACCCCGTGAGGTTCTGTGGTGGGCTATAAAAGAGAAAGGAGTGCCTGGGAAGTACTTGCAGCTTATTCGGGCTATGTATAGTCGAGCCTGTACACATGTCCGATCTGAAGCTGGCGTTACGGACATGTTCAATGTGGCTGTAGGCTTGCACCAGGGATCGGCTTTAAGCCCTTATTTGTTCCTCCTGGTAATAGATGCTTTGACATCAGACATACAGGAGGAGGCACCCTGGTGTATGCTGTTCGCCGACGACATTGTTCTAGTCGGAGAAGACGCAACTGAGGTCCAGAGCAGGCTGGGAAAATGGCAGGAGAAATTGGAGAGTGTCGGACTGAAGATCAGCAGGACCAAAACAGAGCATCTGTTTTGTGACTTCGGTGGTCCCTCCAATTTCATACCGATTGCCTTAGATGGTATATCCCTACCAGTCTGCTCCGATTTTAGGTACCTCGGTTCAGTAGTACAGAATGATGGTGAGATTGACAGGGATGTGAGGAACAGAATAAATGCAGGATGGATGAAATGGCGACAGGTCACCGCAACCACATGTGATCGGCGAATGCCCCTTAAACTTAAGGGGAAAATTTACAAAACGGTCATAAGACCTGTCGTATTGTATGGATCTGAGTGTTGGGCTGCCAAAGGGACGGATGAAAGAAGATTGCACGCAGCGGAGATGAGAATGTTAAGGTGGATGTGTGGAGTGACTAGAATGGATAAGATAAGGAATGAGTATGTAAGAGGGAGTTTGAAAGTGGCGCCATTGACGGAAAAGCTAAGGAGTAATCGGTTAGCTTGGTATGGGCATGTCATGAGGAGGGAAGAATGTCATGTGACAAGAAGAGTGTTAGATATGAATGTGGATGGATGTAGGAGTAGAGGTAGGCCAAAGAAAAGATGGATGGACTGTGTGAAAGTGGATATGGTGAAGAAAGGAGTGAGTGCTGAGATGACGACTGATAGAGGGAAATGGAAGAAGAATACATGTTGTGCCGACCCCACATGATGTGGGATAAGGGCAGGAAGATGAGTTTGAACCTTTCCAGCTGATGCCAGCAGTGCAGCGGCATGAGAATGGTACTCTGCTTTCCGAAGATGAGCGGCCAATGCATGAGCCACTTCGGGGTCTAGTTTGTCACCGAGCGATTCCACCAATGGAATGATAGCATTCGTATCCCCACTGCTGAGGGCAAGCTTTAGCGCCATGTGGAGTTTTCCTGAAGAAAAAAAAACAGCTTAAAAATGCATACCTCATCATGCTTTCTGCTTGAGCCTGCTGAAACTATTTTCATCAGTGGATAACCTCCATAGATTTACGGCATGCACTCCAACGGCTCCCAGCAAGACAAAGTCAAAAGGCGTTTATTTCATTATTGAAAGAAACGCCTTTTGTCTTTGTCTAGGACTTAACCACTAGGATCCCTTTGAAACGTCTTAGAAACTAGGTACCTAAAGCTATGCATGTTCCTCGCGACCAAGCAGCAACCTTTATTACCGTCGTCTGTCCAGCTAGTGGGAGGGGGGGGAGTCCTACGCTAGATTTCCATAGTCTCTTATCTGAACCTTTCATCCCAACAGCCGTTTTCGGGTCACCGAGCTATGTGCCACGCCCACCGCCTCATCACCATCATTTCAGCCTTAGGACGTCCACTGCTGAAAACAAGCCTCCCCATAGCTTTTCAACATGCACCCCAACGGCTCCCATAAACCTTTTATCGTTGTCTTTCCATCTAGTGGGGTTCTTTAGTCCTTCTGCCCCAACGGGAGTCGTCGGTTCTACGAGGGATGTGCCACGCCCACTGCCACTCTGACTCAAAGTTGAACAACGGGCTATGGAGGGCCATAGCCCGTTGCGCAATTGAGCGTAATGTGTACCTTAATAAAAGAAACTCACCAGCTTTTTGGTAGAGAGAAATAGCCTGCTCATTCTGTCCAGCGTTCTCGAGAATAGACGCTGCGTGCAATGCATGAGTGGCGGAGGTGGACCCGGCTCGCCATACTAGGTTCCAGGCGCTTGCCTCCGCCGCCACTCTTATTGCCGAGGATATTGCACCGCATTTTATGTACATCTGAAGAAAACACAATAATTCAAACCTAGCAGGTCAGGCCAATTCAGACGAACTTTTGCAAGGGGAACCAACCACTAGGCCAACACAGCTTTATATAAATAAAAAAATAAAAAATAAATTCTTATTATCAAGTACCTTTACAGCGCTTTCAGTTTTGTCAGGCTGCATCTCTAAATACCGAGCCATTTGGTACAAAGACGCTCTGTTCTTCTGACACAGCTTCTCTGCTTCCTCTGATCTATCCATGTGGCACAGAAGACGTGTCTGTTCAGCGAAATCATTCGCCCTAGCGTAGGCCTCTAAAGCACCGTCTAGATCCCCAATACTTTCCAGATAATGCCCCCACCAGATAAGAAGACTAGCGTCGTTAGATGTAGCGACATATTGCGCTAATGTAGCGGCTTGTCCATTGGCAGTCAGCATTCTTGGCACATGAGGAACCAAAGTCCCAGCGCTTTCAAACAACTTCAACGCCTCTGCAGTTTCCCCGTTAGACCACAAAACTTTAGCCAGCTTGTGCTGAGCGCTCTTTATAAGGAGAACATTCTCCCCTTCGTTATTCCCATTTGTGATGACATTTAGACCACCTTCTTTAGCCGATATCAGCCGCGTCACCAAGTCCGGTCTTTGCACCTCTCGGAACAACCTTTCGGCCTCGTCTGTCATGCCCAGGTTTACAGCCAGCACGGCAACTTTGCACGTGTCATCTACATTATCATCTTGCATTATTTTGTGCATCATTAGCGCTCCTTTTATGTTCCCCATTTTACCTAAGCACACAGCACCCACATCGGGCCTTTTCATAGACACGCAAACTTTAGCTAAACTGTCCCAAATGACAGAGTTCTTAATTCCAGATATATTGGTTCCCACGACCACTGCTTTTTCTAAATATCCTGTCGTCATATAGAAAAGGAAATCCAGGATTTGCTTTAAGCCAGCTGTGTTGTGCTCACTACAGTCAGCAAACTCGTGCATTAGAACCTTTTTAACGTTCTGCTGGGACAGTATTATGACAAATGGTGTATAGAGCAAGCACAGCATAAAATCTGCCATGATGTAATCTTCGGGAGAAGAACACCAGTTTTTATATTCGAAAAGTTTGCCTTCATAGCAAAAGAAGAGATGAACTCTGTCTAAGTCTGCAGACCTCATGTGGACAGCCACGATTCTTGGATCATTGGAGTCCCATAAAATTGCTATTGGGACGCTTTGGTATGGAGGAGCGGAGTTTTCAGCCAGGAGGTGGCTAGTGATGACGTCATTGGCAGCGTCCCATAGATAAAGCCTTGGGTCTGGTGCTAATCCGGAATTAGCAATGCTGAGGCAAATGTACCGACCGACGCAGTTCACGGATGCTCGCATGACTTCGCCGAAATCTTCTATCATTTGGTAGCAGTTTTTGGCTGGATATGGCATCTTGAGACCTTTTTTTGTCATCTCCGCCAGCTTAAGGGTACCATCCATAGTTGCTATGACTATGAATTTGCCAGTATTTGTGATACCAATAGGTTCACCTTCCCCTTCGGTGCTGGGTAGAATTCCTAAATTATTACCAGTTATGGAGTAGCATTCCACATGAGGGCTGACTACACCCACAAGGACATCATTGAATATTATGAGACTGTCAGTTTTCCATGAAAAAGTTCGGATTAGGGAAAACTTTGCTTCAATTTTTTTACTAGCCATCCAAATCTGAAAAAATTAAAAACTATAATTCAAACAGCAGAATGCGTAAAAATAAACGACTTTTATTACCAAGAATGGTAGACATCCTCTTAGATATCCAGGTGATTGAATCCTTGAAGATGTCTAAGGGGGGTAATCAGAGGCATGTCTGAAGAATTGGTAACATGCCCATATTTTGCAGTAATAAGTATTCCAATGTGACAGGTTGCTAGCCCATCGCCTGTAACGACCCCCCCTAAAGATATTATATCGCCTATCCTAACTCAGCATTGCTATGAAGTATAGTATTGTCATGATAGTAGTATGGCCAAGTGATCGTCTAGTTGTAGTGGTAGGACCTTAAGATGTGAACTAATGTAGTAACTCAAATCCTTTAAAGACTTTATAGACAATTCAACTTATCTAACTAACCTACATCTAAATTCTTAACCCTTTCCGAATCTAACTTATATTTAACTTTGACACATTCCGACTCTAAGTATAATTCTAAACTCTAATTCTAATCTGGAACTGTAGAATGGCATGAGAGGACATATAGTTGGGAATCAATATAATTATTTCATATTAGAAAATACTTCAATCTGTTATACTGAATTTAAGTAGCAAAGGGATTATAACGCCAAAGGTCCGGGCCCCTCCTCCGCACGCGGACTGTAAGAAACATCACAATACTTGGACTTCTTTCCAGCGTTGTAATAAGTGATTATTTAATTCACTTATAGGGAATGCTGTTCTTTACATTTACTAGATTTTATAACTGTATGTTTGTCAGTCCTTGTTCATCAAAAGATTATGAGGAAAGCTAAGTAGTTAGTATTTGTATGTTTGTCCATTGTCAAACCATTCAAGGAATCTCTACTTTACTTTTCTTTGCAAAGCAAAACTTTCATACTCATCCATCATATCTAGTTATCATGCGGAACTCCAAGCTACCGAATACTTCGGTACCCAAGAATCCCTAACTTCCGCTGCGGACCGCTACCTAAGAAAACCTAATAGTTCCTAAAGTAGCTAGTGTCATTTATTAGTAGTTTAATTTATAGTTCTGTGAACTTCCTCTTCCCCTGGATTTGTGTGAAGGAAAACATAGCTCATATGGCCATCAATCTGACTATTATAATCAGTATTATGGAGAGTATATTAACTCTATATTATGCAATTAGCATAATCACCTGATTTCGCGTGAATGAATACTTAACATAGCTCTCATAGCCATAGATCAGTCTATTTTGATCAGTATTCTAAAGAGTATATTTACTCTATATTAAGCAATTAGCTTATTCACCTGGTTTTGCGTGTATGAATACTTTACATAGCTCTCATAGCCATAGATCAGTCTATTTTGATCAGTATTCCGAAGAGTATATTAACTCTGCTAGCATCATAGCTAAAGGTACAATTTAGTACAATTCCTTTGGAATTCTATTTAAAGCTTTATTTCCAAGCTACATGGACTACTGCCAAGTAAATTGATATCTCCAACCAATTAGTGAAGAAGTTATTCCACCTGCATTTATTTTGCATGAAACAACTGTTATAGGCACATCCGGCCAAAGGTTGTGATTAAAGATTTCAATCTTTCAAGTAGAAATTACTTAGGTAACAAACATGATTTGCATAGTCTTAATTCTGTAGATAGCCTCTCTGTTCACAGTTATTTACAGAGGATGAAGCTTAGGGCACTTTCGGCCCACTCTGACTTTTCTTTTACAGTTCAGGGGAAAGCTTAGGACCCTTATAGTCCTCTCTGTGATTTCCGTTACAGAGGTAGCTAAGGACCCTACCGGTCCTGAATCAGACTAAGTAAATCAGTATAGACCTTTGTTCAATTAAAGTTAAGTCTCAATAAAGCCATAAATAAAACTTTTAATTTATTCAAGTAAATATTCAATGTTGTATGAATGCCAGCAGAGTTTATAACCCAATTGCGTACTTTACTGTATTATAAAAATTGCTATTTTATAGTTTTGTCTATTTTGTAATATATTTGGTTAGGTTAGGAATAACTGATGATAATACCTCAACCTTCCAACCAGATATTAATGAAATTAATGTTATTCCTCAATTACAAAGCCACTCCTACGATGAATTGGTTTAGATTAAACTAAGTTTCTTGTTTAGTTAGTTTTTGAGTTTTAATTATAGTAGTTTAGTATCCTTTCCTTCATCAACCTTTAGAACCCAGCATCCTATTTGAAACTTATTGAATGTATGAGTACCTAAGAGGCCCTATTCTAGCTAGATTCTACCATCCAAACTAGGAGACCGACTCCACATTTACTTGTAATTGTGTGAGTAGACTGACGGAGTGCCATGTCAGTCACCTAACTAGCTAATTGAATGAGTGCGGGTGGTAAATCCCGACTTTGTCCTACCCTATAACCGTGTGCTTGCCAAGATCTGCTATTGGACTGGGGGGCAGATCTCAGCCTAACAGGGGATAAACTTGTGTACAAATAAATATATAAATAAGACTGGACAAGCGGACTAAGAATCCTAAGCTCAGGTGCCCATACAGGCGCGGGCTCCACTTCGACGGTGCCCTCCTGTTTAGAGTTCAAAGGACGCACTTTCCAGGTAGCATATCGACGCCAAGTTAATGGCCAAAATCGATTGGTGGTCCGCTACAAAGATTATCACCTTCCTAGCTAATATGAGGACACAAACTGGGTATAACACCGCAAGGTAGCAACTCCGCTTGCGACCAGTGACCGAACTGGGTTTAGTTACGGGAATGCCCTAGCTCCTAATAATTTCCTTCAGACGGCGATCACTCAAACAATACTACACACAATACAATCCCATCCAAAAGTACTAATAAGAACTTAGAAAATTACAACCCCAAAGTTACGTTCTGAAATCAAACCGGCAGAGCTTCGCCCTCTGAAAGGAAATCTCGAAATCGAATGCCCCTGATCTTAATCCTGACGAGGCTTATATAGCCTGATTGTTCTAGAAATTTCTACGAATTCAGGCTAGTTCAAAATCCTTTCCTATTTTCTATGTTGTAAATCTTCTTCTCCCTTGGCATTCTTGACTCACTCCAAATTCAAATTCTCGATTCAAAAGATCCTACTTGGAAGACTGAAGGAATGTTGAGGAATAAAATATTTGCTCAGTTTACAACCTTATTCCATTGACATAATATGTTTTTCCCTTTAGCAGAAGTACAGTGCGAGAAAACGAGAAATTGATTGAAATTTGACGAAATCTTGATGAATTTGAATTATTTGCTCGAATTCAAACCTTATTCCTATGACGTAACTTATTTTCCCACTGCGCATGCGCGGAGGGTTTGAACATTTTAGCACAGATCATAAATATTTTCTTAATTCACCTTAGTTTTTGCCGCCAACCTGCAATTGTTCTACTAGCAGCGCCATCTACCTTCCCACGCAAATATGTGGCTCCTAATACTACAACGTTAAGGTTCATTTTGATAAAACATTTAAGTTTTATTATTTCCAGCAATTATTTGATTGAATGAATCAACATTGATGTTCAATAAATATACTGAATTTTACTATTCTTATTAATGGAGTTTATTGAAATAGTATTATGATTTGATATTACAAGACATATTTTTAATTTAGGTTTCATATTACTTGTTTTAAAGTTTAATCGATATATTTCTATTGTGTTGACTAATTTAGTCAATGTCTTGAACGGATCTAGATGTTCAATCAATAATTGCGCTAAATTCAAAATGCGCTGCTTCTCGATTAATTACTAGTTTCTAATGCGAATCTTATTAGTAAAATCGATTATTAGTAATCTTTATTTGTGAATGTAAGGAGACACGAAGGTGGACCGTTACAGCCGCCCCCTAGACTTTACGCAAATGTAGTTATTTTAACGTAGTTGGAGTAAAGGCTATATTCTTATTTTTTTTTTTTTAATCATTTCAAATAAAGATTTTATTTTTATTACCATTACTTATTTTTCTATGTACATTACTTCTAATTTGATAACGTTTGATTCAGATAACTCATTAATGTTTGAATGTGGATGTATGTACCTATATGTGGTGTATTTTTAAACCAAATTTAAAATAAATACCATTTTGTACCAGTATTTAAGTTTCCAATGAACCAAACATGAACAGCTATCCTCCCAATCAGAATCATCAAACCAGAGTGAAGGAACTCGGGCGTGACTCCAAGTCTTTCCTGTGAAATAGTATAATATGTTTCATTGTTAACCAATCTTAGGTTTCAAATGAACTAAATTACACAACCTTGCACCGATAAGATAACTCCTTATAACCAAGAACATAGCCCCCCATGCCTAGTTCATCCCACGAAAACCCGATCTCAAAACTATAGTTTATTTATAATTTGGCGAATGTATTGTGTGGGGAAAATTTCCAAGGCTTCATGTGTAGTAAGAACCTTTATGAAATCAGCGTTCGCTGATGATTGTCAGCTGACTCAACCTAACTCCAAACTCCATCATAACAAGTTCTTTGTTTTGTGTTGTGGAATATCTGAATTCAACCATCATCAAATCGTCTCAAATTCTGAATTCTGTTGAATCATAAGGCCCTCCAATTCCCTAAATCACTAACACATATTTTTCATTCGTTCCCTTACTTTCATCTCCCTTTCTTCCTGAAAATTAATCCATATATTCGCTTCCAAAGAATTTCTTTCGGTTCTGTTCTCGCCACCCAACAACCCAACAAAACACTTAAAATCCGAGAACACGAAAACCAATTCACAAAAATGACTGTGTGTGGTACTCCCTTTATCTCTATTAAATTTATTCTAAATGTACCTATCTCCAAAATACATTTTTTTTTTTTTTTTTTTTTAATTAGAAATCACATATTATTTTATCGTGTTGTTATTTTTTTTTTTTTTTAGTAGTGCTGTTTTTTTTTTTTTGTCGAATTTAAATACCTTTAATTATTAATGTTTTTCTTTTTCACCCTGTATTTATATTTTTATTAAACATTTTAAAATTTAAATGTCAGAATTATATATAAGTACCTACTCAGTAGTAGTAGTAATAATTGTATTTACACGTAGATATCTAGGATTATAACTTAGATCAAACATTCCTCCTATTCCTAGATAGGTACTTCAATGCGCATGCTATCTACGTATTTTCATTAGAGGATAAAACTCAATTTGACTGTTGCAAAATCCATGAGAATATTTAGTAGGTACTTTGAAACTAGAGAGTGATATTTGTGATTAATTTGGAAGTAGGTATCTACCATCACTAATGCTACCTACCTCCTACGGCTCAACAACATCAATCTGTATTCCAAAACTGACATCCCTAGGTTTGTGGCGCATCCACAAAATAGGTATGACCTATAGCTAGACTACACTTTCTCTTAAACTACATGTGAGGGTGCATCTACGATACTTTTTCTATGAAATTTGGATAAGTAGATACGTCAAGTACCTACGTCCTATCTGTATTTCAACTAAACCAACTAATATCCCATCGTCATAATATCCTACCCCCTACCATCACACCAATACCACAACCGCGAAAACCTACTAGGTTACCCGGACGTTCAAATGTTTGGATGTTTGGACATCCGCGGCTCAACCACGATGCAACGGCCCAACCGACCCCGACGAAATCCGGAACAGACAGAACTCAGATCACCCCTCACCCAGACACCACGCGAGTGAAGCCGCAGGAGTAGGCTACCAGATAGATATTCTTTAAATTCAATCAACATGTCGTCAGTACTGCAGACAGAGACCATGCTACGGTGGTGATAACCATCTTATTTCCTATCTAACTAAAGTTCATACTCAACTTTAGTTGCAAGACGTAAAAATAATTTTTCTGACCTATTTTTTTCTTTTTATCCTACTCTTCAATTTATCTTTAGGTGTCAAAATAATATTTTTTTTGTGCTAAGTCGTCGACAGCTAATTCTTGCTAAGTACACTGATCGTAGTGCTCCATTCCATTTAATGCTGATAATTATTCATTGTCACTCTCTAACTAGACCTTTTTTAGATAAGTGTGAGTGAGAAGCAATGATGAAAATGTTGCACTGCCGGACTTCGACCGTTATCGAAACACCATTACAACATTACGACTGACCTTGGATATCTCTCTCTAACCCATAAAAGAGAATAGGATAGCAAAACGGTTTGCTCACGAGTTTTTGCTTGATTGATGGAATGGGGAACTGAACATGAACAAACAAAACAAAACTTAGATTCAAAACTCACTCATTGTTTTGATTTTATTTATTGTGCTCTTGCTCTTTCCTTGTTTACAACTAGGTTTTACTATAGCTAATAGTGCTCAGATCAGTGTGAGTTTAGTCTAACGAGTTTTTTTTTTTCCATCGATACACATTGATAGCTACTGTTTGATATCTACCAGTTATGCCTACCAGTGATTTTCTTTAACTAATTTACATTACAACTGAGTGCTACATACAACTTGCAGTGGCAATTGCATTTCGGAGTCCTTGCTTTCCTTCTGAGGAATACGTGGATGTAATTAAGTAAGTACATTTTATATTCATAACCTGTAATTGTTTTCGTAAGTTAGCCGCAATTTCTAACACTCTTTTTATACCTTGATTCATATTTTTAAACAAGCTGAGAGGTAATACAACTTAGTAAAGCAGACTAGCAGTGTCCAGATGCCAGAACTATATCAGAGTCCCTATACACTTGCTTTCTTTTCGAAATCAACGCAACCCAATGTTTTTGATGTTCGTATCTTTGTTTGTTTTGCTTTACAGCATAATGATCCAGTCAACCAATTTGTCCTTCCTAACTTGCCTCATAATTTAGCATTACGCGCAATGTGCAAAAGAATCTAAATTCTAAGCAGTAAGACTAATATTTTATGTTTTCTTCCAGGTTACCATGACTGAGAATATGGTATTCAACTGGACACTAAATATAAGATCTATTATCAAGCATACTATCATGATTTAGTTTAGAGTACTACTCATAACCCCAGCGATCTGATTAGATTGCCCGATGGCATCATTCCTAAACCTACGGTGAGTGTTATTTTACACTATTTTATTTAATTTAATTTATTGCTCTGCTAATACCAGTGTAGCCTAATATGCAAGCTTAGTGTCTTCCCTCGCCCCCTAGCTGAAATATGAACCTAGTTAATACCTATGTTTTAAATTACTTCCTATTCATTCTGCTCATAGGTACTAAGGTATTTCCTGAACTGAAATTTAATATAATATTTCAGAATAATTTCTAACCTAGCTCGTTGAACAGTTAACTAAACTTCTGGCGTGAACACGGTGGCAAAGCAAGTAAGCGCCCGCAAATAGCAAAAAGCAAAGAAGCAAATAGACGCGGGTTCGATTCCCGCTGCTAGACAATTGCCTACACTATCGGCGAATACCCGATCCGGTTCCTGTGGCACCACAGAGGTTAGCCACCACAGCTAGGAACCCGAATCGAATTGAACCAACGCCCCCTATTTGCTAAAACGATTTTATTACTTGTAACTCTAACTATGTTTTATGGCATTTCCAGACTGAAACGTAGTAAAGAGTTCGCCCCCATTCTCCAGTCATCCCTACTACCCTGCTTCATAATATACAAGTGAATAATTACTTCAAGTCTACGTATATCGCGAAACTGTGCTGTCTACTTCAAGAATATGCAAGACTCAAGACCTAACCTAAGCAAATAGTTAGTTAGTCCTAGTTTAAGCTTTAGTTGTTAAGTCTAGGCACTAGGTCAATTAGGAAATCTCACTAATCTGACTAACTACTATAACTTGCAGATATTTCTTCTCATCTATAAAGCGAACCTATAGCACCCCCCATCCTAACAAGCCCTAAATATTCAATAATCCTCTATGAATTTGTCTATAAAGTCCCTCCTATTTTACGGCAACAAATTGTGCGATAAAATCGCACTAACTCATGACAAAACCATATATTGTACCAATTAAACACTAATTTTAATATTTGATTTGAGGTATACATCCTGGTCACGGCACCAAATTGTAACGACCCCCCCCTAAAGATAAGATGTTGCCTAACCTAACTCCGCATTGTATAAGTATAGTATTGTCATGATAGTAGTATGGCCAAGTGATCGTCTAGTTGTAGTGGTAGGACCTTAAGATGTGAACTAATGTAGTAACTCAAATCCTTTAAAGACTTTATAGACAATTCAACTTATCTAACTAACCTACATCTAAATTCTTAACCCTTTCCGAATCTAACTTATATTTAACTTTGACACATTCCGACTCTAAGTATAATTCTAAACTCTAATTCTAATCTGGAACTGTAGAATGGCATGAGAGGACATATAGTTGGGAATCAATATAATTATTTCATATTAGAAAATACTTCAATCTGTTATACTGAATTTAAGTAGCAAAGGGATTATAACGCCAAAGGTCCGGGCCCCTCCTCCGCACGCGGACTGTAAGAAACATCACAATACTTGGACTTCTTTCCAGCGTTGTAATAAGTGATTATTTAATTCACTTATAGGGAATGCTGTTCTTTACATTTACTAGATTTTATAACTGTATGTTTGTCAGTCCTTGTTCATCAAAAGATTATGAGGAAAGCTAAGTAGTTAGTATTTGTATGTTTGTCCATTGTCAAACCATTCAAGGAATCTCTACTTTACTTTTCTTTGCAAAGCAAAACTTTCATACTCATCCATCATATCTAGTTATCATGCGGAACTCCAAGCTACCGAATACTTCGGTACCCAAGAATCCCTAACTTCCGCTGCGGACCGCTACCTAAGAAAACCTAATAGTTCCTAAAGTAGCTAGTGTCATTTATTAGTAGTTTAATTTATAGTTCTGTGAACTTCCTCTTCCCCTGGATTTGTGTGAAGGAAAACATAGCTCATATGGCCATCAATCTGACTATTATAATCAGTATTATGGAGAGTATATTAACTCTATATTATGCAATTAGCATAATCACCTGATTTCGCGTGAATGAATACTTAACATAGCTCTCATAGCCATAGATCAGTCTATTTTGATCAGTATTCTAAAGAGTATATTTACTCTATATTAAGCAATTAGCTTATTCACCTGGTTTTGCGTGTATGAATACTTTACATAGCTCTCATAGCCATAGATCAGTCTATTTTGATCAGTATTCCGAAGAGTATATTAACTCTGCTAGCATCATAGCTAAAGGTACAATTTAGTACAATTCCTTTGGAATTCTATTTAAAGCTTTATTTCCAAGCTACATGGACTACTGCCAAGTAAATTGATATCTCCAACCAATTAGTGAAGAAGTTATTCCACCTGCATTTATTTTGCATGAAACAACTGTTATAGGCACATCCGGCCAAAGGTTGTGATTAAAGATTTCAATCTTTCAAGTAGAAATTACTTAGGTAACAAACATGATTTGCATAGTCTTAATTCTGTAGATAGCCTCTCTGTTCACAGTTATTTACAGAGGATGAAGCTTAGGGCACTTTCGGCCCACTCTGACTTTTCTTTTACAGTTCAGGGGAAAGCTTAGGACCCTTATAGTCCTCTCTGTGATTTCCGTTACAGAGGTAGCTAAGGACCCTACCGGTCCTGAATCAGACTAAGTAAATCAGTATAGACCTTTGTTCAATTAAAGTTAAGTCTCAATAAAGCCATAAATAAAACTTTTAATTTATTCAAGTAAATATTCAATGTTGTATGAATGCCAGCAGAGTTTATAACCCAATTGCGTACTTTACTGTATTATAAAAATTGCTATTTTATAGTTTTGTCTATTTTGTAATATATTTGGTTAGGTTAGGAATAACTGATGATAATACCTCAACCTTCCAACCAGATATTAATGAAATTAATGTTATTCCTCAATTACAAAGCCACTCCTACGATGAATTGGTTTAGATTAAACTAAGTTTCTTGTTTAGTTAGTTTTTGAGTTTTAATTATAGTAGTTTAGTATCCTTTCCTTCATCAACCTTTAGAACCCAGCATCCTATTTGAAACTTATTGAATGTATGAGTACCTAAGAGGCCCTATTCTAGCTAGATTCTACCATCCAAACTAGGAGACCGACTCCACATTTACTTGTAATTGTGTGAGTAGACTGACGGAGTGCCATGTCAGTCACCTAACTAGCTAATTGAATGAGTGCGGGTGGTAAATCCCGACTTTGTCCTACCCTATAACCGTGTGCTTGCCAAGATCTGCTATTGGACTGGGGGGCAGATCTCAGCCTAACAGGGGATAAACTTGTGTACAAATAAATATATAAATAAGACTGGACAAGCGGACTAAGAATCCTAAGCTCAGGTGCCCATACAGGCGCGGGCTCCACTTCGACGGTGCCCTCCTGTTTAGAGTTCAAAGGACGCACTTTCCAGGTAGCATATCGACGCCAAGTTAATGGCCAAAATCGATTGGTGGTCCGCTACAAAGATTATCACCTTCCTAGCTAATATGAGGACACAAACTGGGTATAACACCGCAAGGTAGCAACTCCGCTTGCGACCAGTGACCGAACTGGGTTTAGTTACGGGAATGCCCTAGCTCCTAATAATTTCCTTCAGACGGCGATCACTCAAACAATACTACACACAATACAATCCCATCCAAAAGTACTAATAAGAACTTAGAAAATTACAACCCCAAAGTTACGTTCTGAAATCAAACCGGCAGAGCTTCGCCCTCTGAAAGGAAATCTCGAAATCGAATGCCCCTGATCTTAATCCTGACGAGGCTTATATAGCCTGATTGTTCTAGAAATTTCTACGAATTCAGGCTAGTTCAAAATCCTTTCCTATTTTCTATGTTGTAAATCTTCTTCTCCCTTGGCATTCTTGACTCACTCCAAATTCAAATTCTCGATTCAAAAGATCCTACTTGGAAGACTGAAGGAATGTTGAGGAATAAAATATTTGCTCAGTTTACAACCTTATTCCATTGACATAATATGTTTTTCCCTTTAGCAGAAGTACAGTGCGAGAAAACGAGAAATTGATTGAAATTTGACGAAATCTTGATGAATTTGAATTATTTGCTCGAATTCAAACCTTATTCCTATGACGTAACTTATTTTCCCACTGCGCATGCGCGGAGGGTTTGAACATTTTAGCACAGATCATAAATATTTTCTTAATTCACCTTAGTTTTTGCCGCCAACCTGCAATTGTTCTACTAGCAGCGCCATCTACCTTCCCACGCAAATATGTGGCTCCTAATACTACAACGTTAAGGTTCATTTTGATAAAACATTTAAGTTTTATTATTTCCAGCAATTATTTGATTGAATGAATCAACATTGATGTTCAATAAATATACTGAATTTTACTATTCTTATTAATGGAGTTTATTGAAATAGTATTATGATTTGATATTACAAGACATATTTTTAATTTAGGTTTCATATTACTTGTTTTAAAGTTTAATCGATATATTTCTATTGTGTTGACTAATTTAGTCAATGTCTTGAACGGATCTAGATGTTCAATCAATAATTGCGCTAAATTCAAAATGCGCTGCTTCTCGATTAATTACTAGTTTCTAATGCGAATCTTATTAGTAAAATCGATTATTAGTAATCTTTATTTGTGAATGTAAGGAGACACGAAGGTGGACCGTTACAGCCGCCCCCTAGACTTTACGCAAATGTAGTTATTTTAACGTAGTTGGAGTAAAGGCTATATTCTTATTTTTTTTTTTTTAATCATTTCAAATAAAGATTTTATTTTTATTACCATTACTTATTTTTCTATGTACATTACTTCTAATTTGATAACGTTTGATTCAGATAACTCATTAATGTTTGAATGTGGATGTATGTACCTATATGTGGTGTATTTTTAAACCAAATTTAAAATAAATACCATTTTGTACCAGTATTTAAGTTTCCAATGAACCAAACATGAACAGCTATCCTCCCAATCAGAATCATCAAACCAGAGTGAAGGAACTCGGGCGTGACTCCAAGTCTTTCCTGTGAAATAGTATAATATGTTTCATTGTTAACCAATCTTAGGTTTCAAATGAACTAAATTACACAACCTTGCACCGATAAGATAACTCCTTATAACCAAGAACATAGCCCCCCATGCCTAGTTCATCCCACGAAAACCCGATCTCAAAACTATAGTTTATTTATAATTTGGCGAATGTATTGTGTGGGGAAAATTTCCAAGGCTTCATGTGTAGTAAGAACCTTTATGAAATCAGCGTTCGCTGATGATTGTCAGCTGACTCAACCTAACTCCAAACTCCATCATAACAAGTTCTTTGTTTTGTGTTGTGGAATATCTGAATTCAACCATCATCAAATCGTCTCAAATTCTGAATTCTGTTGAATCATAAGGCCCTCCAATTCCCTAAATCACTAACACATATTTTTCATTCGTTCCCTTACTTTCATCTCCCTTTCTTCCTGAAAATTAATCCATATATTCGCTTCCAAAGAATTTCTTTCGGTTCTGTTCTCGCCACCCAACAACCCAACAAAACACTTAAAATCCGAGAACACGAAAACCAATTCACAAAAATGACTGTGTGTGGTACTCCCTTTATCTCTATTAAATTTATTCTAAATGTACCTATCTCCAAAATACATTTTTTTTTTTTTTTTTTTTTAATTAGAAATCACATATTATTTTATCGTGTTGTTATTTTTTTTTTTTTTTAGTAGTGCTGTTTTTTTTTTTTTGTCGAATTTAAATACCTTTAATTATTAATGTTTTTCTTTTTCACCCTGTATTTATATTTTTATTAAACATTTTAAAATTTAAATGTCAGAATTATATATAAGTACCTACTCAGTAGTAGTAGTAATAATTGTATTTACACGTAGATATCTAGGATTATAACTTAGATCAAACATTCCTCCTATTCCTAGATAGGTACTTCAATGCGCATGCTATCTACGTATTTTCATTAGAGGATAAAACTCAATTTGACTGTTGCAAAATCCATGAGAATATTTAGTAGGTACTTTGAAACTAGAGAGTGATATTTGTGATTAATTTGGAAGTAGGTATCTACCATCACTAATGCTACCTACCTCCTACGGCTCAACAACATCAATCTGTATTCCAAAACTGACATCCCTAGGTTTGTGGCGCATCCACAAAATAGGTATGACCTATAGCTAGACTACACTTTCTCTTAAACTACATGTGAGGGTGCATCTACGATACTTTTTCTATGAAATTTGGATAAGTAGATACGTCAAGTACCTACGTCCTATCTGTATTTCAACTAAACCAACTAATATCCCATCGTCATAATATCCTACCCCCTACCATCACACCAATACCACAACCGCGAAAACCTACTAGGTTACCCGGACGTTCAAATGTTTGGATGTTTGGACATCCGCGGCTCAACCACGATGCAACGGCCCAACCGACCCCGACGAAATCCGGAACAGACAGAACTCAGATCACCCCTCACCCAGACACCACGCGAGTGAAGCCGCAGGAGTAGGCTACCAGATAGATATTCTTTAAATTCAATCAACATGTCGTCAGTACTGCAGACAGAGACCATGCTACGGTGGTGATAACCATCTTATTTCCTATCTAACTAAAGTTCATACTCAACTTTAGTTGCAAGACGTAAAAATAATTTTTCTGACCTATTTTTTTCTTTTTATCCTACTCTTCAATTTATCTTTAGGTGTCAAAATAATATTTTTTTTGTGCTAAGTCGTCGACAGCTAATTCTTGCTAAGTACACTGATCGTAGTGCTCCATTCCATTTAATGCTGATAATTATTCATTGTCACTCTCTAACTAGACCTTTTTTAGATAAGTGTGAGTGAGAAGCAATGATGAAAATGTTGCACTGCCGGACTTCGACCGTTATCGAAACACCATTACAACATTACGACTGACCTTGGATATCTCTCTCTAACCCATAAAAGAGAATAGGATAGCAAAACGGTTTGCTCACGAGTTTTTGCTTGATTGATGGAATGGGGAACTGAACATGAACAAACAAAACAAAACTTAGATTCAAAACTCACTCATTGTTTTGATTTTATTTATTGTGCTCTTGCTCTTTCCTTGTTTACAACTAGGTTTTACTATAGCTAATAGTGCTCAGATCAGTGTGAGTTTAGTCTAACGAGTTTTTTTTTTTCCATCGATACACATTGATAGCTACTGTTTGATATCTACCAGTTATGCCTACCAGTGATTTTCTTTAACTAATTTACATTACAACTGAGTGCTACATACAACTTGCAGTGGCAATTGCATTTCGGAGTCCTTGCTTTCCTTCTGAGGAATACGTGGATGTAATTAAGTAAGTACATTTTATATTCATAACCTGTAATTGTTTTCGTAAGTTAGCCGCAATTTCTAACACTCTTTTTATACCTTGATTCATATTTTTAAACAAGCTGAGAGGTAATACAACTTAGTAAAGCAGACTAGCAGTGTCCAGATGCCAGAACTATATCAGAGTCCCTATACACTTGCTTTCTTTTCGAAATCAACGCAACCCAATGTTTTTGATGTTCGTATCTTTGTTTGTTTTGCTTTACAGCATAATGATCCAGTCAACCAATTTGTCCTTCCTAACTTGCCTCATAATTTAGCATTACGCGCAATGTGCAAAAGAATCTAAATTCTAAGCAGTAAGACTAATATTTTATGTTTTCTTCCAGGTTACCATGACTGAGAATATGGTATTCAACTGGACACTAAATATAAGATCTATTATCAAGCATACTATCATGATTTAGTTTAGAGTACTACTCATAACCCCAGCGATCTGATTAGATTGCCCGATGGCATCATTCCTAAACCTACGGTGAGTGTTATTTTACACTATTTTATTTAATTTAATTTATTGCTCTGCTAATACCAGTGTAGCCTAATATGCAAGCTTAGTGTCTTCCCTCGCCCCCTAGCTGAAATATGAACCTAGTTAATACCTATGTTTTAAATTACTTCCTATTCATTCTGCTCATAGGTACTAAGGTATTTCCTGAACTGAAATTTAATATAATATTTCAGAATAATTTCTAACCTAGCTCGTTGAACAGTTAACTAAACTTCTGGCGTGAACACGGTGGCAAAGCAAGTAAGCGCCCGCAAATAGCAAAAAGCAAAGAAGCAAATAGACGCGGGTTCGATTCCCGCTGCTAGACAATTGCCTACACTATCGGCGAATACCCGATCCGGTTCCTGTGGCACCACAGAGGTTAGCCACCACAGCTAGGAACCCGAATCGAATTGAACCAACGCCCCCTATTTGCTAAAACGATTTTATTACTTGTAACTCTAACTATGTTTTATGGCATTTCCAGACTGAAACGTAGTAAAGAGTTCGCCCCCATTCTCCAGTCATCCCTACTACCCTGCTTCATAATATACAAGTGAATAATTACTTCAAGTCTACGTATATCGCGAAACTGTGCTGTCTACTTCAAGAATATGCAAGACTCAAGACCTAACCTAAGCAAATAGTTAGTTAGTCCTAGTTTAAGCTTTAGTTGTTAAGTCTAGGCACTAGGTCAATTAGGAAATCTCACTAATCTGACTAACTACTATAACTTGCAGATATTTCTTCTCATCTATAAAGCGAACCTATAGCACCCCCCATCCTAACAAGCCCTAAATATTCAATAATCCTCTATGAATTTGTCTATAAAGTCCCTCCTATTTTACGGCAACAAATTGTGCGATAAAATCGCACTAACTCATGACAAAACCATATATTGTACCAATTAAACACTAATTTTAATATTTGATTTGAGGTATACATCCTGGTCACGGCACCAAATTGTAACGACCCCCCCCTAAAGATAAGATGTTGCCTAACCTAACTCCGCATTGTATAAGTATAGTATTGTCATGATAGTAGTATGGCCAAGTGATCGTCTAGTTGTAGTGGTAGGACCTTAAGATGTGAACTAATGTAGTAACTCAAATCCTTTAAAGACTTTATAGACAATTCAACTTATCTAACTAACCTACATCTAAATTCTTAACCCTTTCCGAATCTAACTTATATTTAACTTTGACACATTCCGACTCTAAGTATAATTCTAAACTCTAATTCTAATCTGGAACTGTAGAATGGCATGAGAGGACATATAGTTGGGAATCAATATAATTATTTCATATTAGAAAATACTTCAATCTGTTATACTGAATTTAAGTAGCAAAGGGATTATAACGCCAAAGGTCCGGGCCCCTCCTCCGCACGCGGACTGTAAGAAACATCACAATACTTGGACTTCTTTCCAGCGTTGTAATAAGTGATTATTTAATTCACTTATAGGGAATGCTGTTCTTTACATTTACTAGATTTTATAACTGTATGTTTGTCAGTCCTTGTTCATCAAAAGATTATGAGGAAAGCTAAGTAGTTAGTATTTGTATGTTTGTCCATTGTCAAACCATTCAAGGAATCTCTACTTTACTTTTCTTTGCAAAGCAAAACTTTCATACTCATCCATCATATCTAGTTATCATGCGGAACTCCAAGCTACCGAATACTTCGGTACCCAAGAATCCCTAACTTCCGCTGCGGACCGCTACCTAAGAAAACCTAATAGTTCCTAAAGTAGCTAGTGTCATTTATTAGTAGTTTAATTTATAGTTCTGTGAACTTCCTCTTCCCCTGGATTTGTGTGAAGGAAAACATAGCTCATATGGCCATCAATCTGACTATTATAATCAGTATTATGGAGAGTATATTAACTCTATATTATGCAATTAGCATAATCACCTGATTTCGCGTGAATGAATACTTAACATAGCTCTCATAGCCATAGATCAGTCTATTTTGATCAGTATTCTAAAGAGTATATTTACTCTATATTAAGCAATTAGCTTATTCACCTGGTTTTGCGTGTATGAATACTTTACATAGCTCTCATAGCCATAGATCAGTCTATTTTGATCAGTATTCCGAAGAGTATATTAACTCTGCTAGCATCATAGCTAAAGGTACAATTTAGTACAATTCCTTTGGAATTCTATTTAAAGCTTTATTTCCAAGCTACATGGACTACTGCCAAGTAAATTGATATCTCCAACCAATTAGTGAAGAAGTTATTCCACCTGCATTTATTTTGCATGAAACAACTGTTATAGGCACATCCGGCCAAAGGTTGTGATTAAAGATTTCAATCTTTCAAGTAGAAATTACTTAGGTAACAAACATGATTTGCATAGTCTTAATTCTGTAGATAGCCTCTCTGTTCACAGTTATTTACAGAGGATGAAGCTTAGGGCACTTTCGGCCCACTCTGACTTTTCTTTTACAGTTCAGGGGAAAGCTTAGGACCCTTATAGTCCTCTCTGTGATTTCCGTTACAGAGGTAGCTAAGGACCCTACCGGTCCTGAATCAGACTAAGTAAATCAGTATAGACCTTTGTTCAATTAAAGTTAAGTCTCAATAAAGCCATAAATAAAACTTTTAATTTATTCAAGTAAATATTCAATGTTGTATGAATGCCAGCAGAGTTTATAACCCAATTGCGTACTTTACTGTATTATAAAAATTGCTATTTTATAGTTTTGTCTATTTTGTAATATATTTGGTTAGGTTAGGAATAACTGATGATAATACCTCAACCTTCCAACCAGATATTAATGAAATTAATGTTATTCCTCAATTACAAAGCCACTCCTACGATGAATTGGTTTAGATTAAACTAAGTTTCTTGTTTAGTTAGTTTTTGAGTTTTAATTATAGTAGTTTAGTATCCTTTCCTTCATCAACCTTTAGAACCCAGCATCCTATTTGAAACTTATTGAATGTATGAGTACCTAAGAGGCCCTATTCTAGCTAGATTCTACCATCCAAACTAGGAGACCGACTCCACATTTACTTGTAATTGTGTGAGTAGACTGACGGAGTGCCATGTCAGTCACCTAACTAGCTAATTGAATGAGTGCGGGTGGTAAATCCCGACTTTGTCCTACCCTATAACCGTGTGCTTGCCAAGATCTGCTATTGGACTGGGGGGCAGATCTCAGCCTAACAGGGGATAAACTTGTGTACAAATAAATATATAAATAAGACTGGACAAGCGGACTAAGAATCCTAAGCTCAGGTGCCCATACAGGCGCGGGCTCCACTTCGACGGTGCCCTCCTGTTTAGAGTTCAAAGGACGCACTTTCCAGGTAGCATATCGACGCCAAGTTAATGGCCAAAATCGATTGGTGGTCCGCTACAAAGATTATCACCTTCCTAGCTAATATGAGGACACAAACTGGGTATAACACCGCAAGGTAGCAACTCCGCTTGCGACCAGTGACCGAACTGGGTTTAGTTACGGGAATGCCCTAGCTCCTAATAATTTCCTTCAGACGGCGATCACTCAAACAATACTACACACAATACAATCCCATCCAAAAGTACTAATAAGAACTTAGAAAATTACAACCCCAAAGTTACGTTCTGAAATCAAACCGGCAGAGCTTCGCCCTCTGAAAGGAAATCTCGAAATCGAATGCCCCTGATCTTAATCCTGACGAGGCTTATATAGCCTGATTGTTCTAGAAATTTCTACGAATTCAGGCTAGTTCAAAATCCTTTCCTATTTTCTATGTTGTAAATCTTCTTCTCCCTTGGCATTCTTGACTCACTCCAAATTCAAATTCTCGATTCAAAAGATCCTACTTGGAAGACTGAAGGAATGTTGAGGAATAAAATATTTGCTCAGTTTACAACCTTATTCCATTGACATAATATGTTTTTCCCTTTAGCAGAAGTACAGTGCGAGAAAACGAGAAATTGATTGAAATTTGACGAAATCTTGATGAATTTGAATTATTTGCTCGAATTCAAACCTTATTCCTATGACGTAACTTATTTTCCCACTGCGCATGCGCGGAGGGTTTGAACATTTTAGCACAGATCATAAATATTTTCTTAATTCACCTTAGTTTTTGCCGCCAACCTGCAATTGTTCTACTAGCAGCGCCATCTACCTTCCCACGCAAATATGTGGCTCCTAATACTACAACGTTAAGGTTCATTTTGATAAAACATTTAAGTTTTATTATTTCCAGCAATTATTTGATTGAATGAATCAACATTGATGTTCAATAAATATACTGAATTTTACTATTCTTATTAATGGAGTTTATTGAAATAGTATTATGATTTGATATTACAAGACATATTTTTAATTTAGGTTTCATATTACTTGTTTTAAAGTTTAATCGATATATTTCTATTGTGTTGACTAATTTAGTCAATGTCTTGAACGGATCTAGATGTTCAATCAATAATTGCGCTAAATTCAAAATGCGCTGCTTCTCGATTAATTACTAGTTTCTAATGCGAATCTTATTAGTAAAATCGATTATTAGTAATCTTTATTTGTGAATGTAAGGAGACACGAAGGTGGACCGTTACACGCCGCTTTTAAGAATACTTACTGGTGTCCTCACTATGTTTTCCTTCACAGTTTAAGCACGTGTTAATTCGCACTTAAAATTTTCGAATCGAAAAACTCATTGGTGCACGACCGGGATCGAACCCACGACCTTCAGATTCAAAGTCGAGACAAAATGCGTTGGCGGTGGGAAGAGGTGGGAACCTCTTACTAGGCCAACACATTTTGTAATAATTAGTCCATGCATATCCTAAAATGAGGCTGATAAAGTTAATATTTACCTGAACTTCTTTCCCATCTCCTATTGCAATGTATTGATCTTTAAAAGCCAATGCTCGAATTGTGATGAAAGTCGTAATATTTGTTGGCTCATCGTTTTTATAAGTAACAGCTATTTCATTAGAAGACTTCTGTACCATGAATACATTAGGTGAATACCCCCAGCATACAGGCTGTTCTCTTAATACAAATGCACTTGTTATACAGTTGACATGCAGAAGTGGATTCATAAGACCTTCAGAGCCCCAACTCACTTCTTTTACTGTTCCCTTGACTGAAGTTGAACTAATCAGTTTCCAATTGTTTCTGTGATCTCTTCTCCACAAATACAAGTTACCTAGTGATGTTCCACAGCACAGGGTGTCACTCAAATTGCAATAACTGATACTAGTGAATATATCCCCTGATGTGATCTCCTCTGTATCATTCGGCAAAACGTCATTGTCACCAGTCTCACTGTCCCACACTCGGATAACGTTATCTCCAGTGATAACGGCAACATAAAAGTTACCAGCTAAAACAATGCATTGGCCATTCCTAGCTGCCATTCTGACATGTGTGTCAGTTATAAGAGACCCATCATCAGATGTCACGAACCGTGTTAAACTGAGGGCTCCTCCAGATTCCCAAGCGACAAGCAGGTAGATATTGCTGATTATGCCCATAAACATGATAGTGCCAGGTGCATTTAAGACTTCGGAACAAGCACCCGCATGGTCAATGTATAGGATGATACCATTGTCTTGGGCTGCATAGCAACAGAGGTTGTCTGGTTGGGCTCCCTCCCTCATTCTGGCTGTGGTTCTGGGTCTCCAAGCTGCCAGGGCGTCCAAGGCATTCTCATCGCCTGCGACAGCTGCACGCGCCAAGCCTCTGATTGACGATTCGGAGCTGGCATGTGGAGTGCAGAATGCAACATGAGTGATAACATCCCCAAGCTGGTGGTGAAAGGATGTCAGGGGTGCTCCTGAACTTGATTGCCACCCCGATAGAGAGCCAGCCGCGTCAGCCGCGAGTAATCTTCCACCCCCGAGACTGAAGGCGACAGAGGTGAGAGCAGCATTGTGTGGCGCCTCCAAGCGTGCCCATGAATATTCGAGCCATATGTAAAGTTCACCACCATCCCACCCCACCACAAGTAATTTTCTCGATGGGTGCCAAGCAAGTGTGGTTGCTTGGTTTGATAATAAGATTGGCCATTCACACCCTTCTAATGGTAAGCCCTGGAATTAATAATAACATGTTTTCTTGAAATTGAGAAGATGGGGCCACTGACTATTCACTACGAGAGCACTGGCGAAGTGGTGGAGTAACTCTAAAGAAAGAAAAGATTTTATTTGTAATGGCACATTGGGACAGAACGAAGCGACACACAGACAGTAAAAAATAAAAGAAATTAAGAAGAACAAAGATTCACTACAAAATATTACACTTACAAATCTAGGAAACAAAAACAAAACAACAACATAATCTGTGGGTTCGAATCTCGGTTCTGTGAAAATTTTATGTGTGCAATGAAAGAGTTCTCAAACGGTGAAGGAAAACATCGTGAGATAACCGGCATGACTTGCAACCCAAAAAAATCTAGAATATGTGCCAAGTGAATGAAAGGCGCCTCTGCGGTCATAGGCCCTTTTCAGGACACCATATCTCAACCTCTGCTCATTAAACTTAAAGCAGGATGACAAGGAAAAAACGAGTTACACGATAAGCGAATGATTATTGACAGTCCATAGTGTCTACCTCAGACAGAATACAGAACAGTTCTGTATTCTGAGTGTATTACATAGAACGAGCACTTTTGTCGTCAACAAAAGTGTTGGCTACATAGATTCAGGACTCACTGTTTCATGAAATATTGTGACGAATCCTCCTTTTTCTTGGTTGTAAGAACCTACAGCTAAAAGTGGTAGCATGGGATGCCAAGAACCAACCGTAGATACTACGTTACCGTCATTAAAGTTAAGTTTTGTATCAATGTACAAAGTCATTTTACATTATCTAGTATGCGCAGATTCAAAGAGTACCAAATAACACAATTTGTTTTCGATTCTTCGTTTTGTTTGTTTGATTGCACTGGATTTTGACTTGATATTGTTTTTTTCGTTGCTATGGAAACCGGATGTTTTTTTTTTTGATGATTTTTCCCTTTCGGGATGGCTATGGCATCTAGGCCTTACCGCCAAGTCTTACGTTTTATTTCTTCGTTGTTCTATTTATCTTTCTTCTTCATTTTACTTCTTAGTCATGGTCAAGTCACCGTCAAGTTCAGTTTTAGTAAGATATGATGGTGGATATCTTACTAAAACCTCGAGGGACCTCTTGGCGCCAACTCGAAAAATGACGATACACGCAATCATTTCATTTCACTTCACGTGTGCGGTTTACTCAAACAATATAACGCGAAACACCACCATAATCCCACCAAACCACATAATATTATTCAATATAACACTAGTTTTGTAAAATAAATTGAGAGCAAAACACAACATCACTTTGCATGTTCCCGCCAAAAAGTCGGAAACCTCATGAATGATTGATTGAAAAATGAAAACTGACATTAGCAACTTTGTCTCTAATGCTTACTTTTTTTTTTTTTTTTCGCCCTAACGGGCAGGCTAAACTCAGAGACCATACCGCTTCTAACATGCTTACTACAGGTAAGGCCACAGACCAATAGGTCTATTGGTCTCTGGGTGGTAGCATTCGTCGCGCGTCGGTCAGTCGTAGTCCTCTACTACAGCGTTAGTCCCACAGACAAGCTACTTACGTTTACCTGCCTAATACTTAAATAAGCATGAGAACTGAGCAGTAGACACCTATGGGGGGAACCATCTGTCTTCCCCATTTACGGAACATAGTAGATAGTCATAGTTGATGAAATAGATAGTCTGTGGTCTGTTCGTTCACGAAGTCACCGGGGCGGGCGCCGGCGGCGGCCGCGGTCGGCCTGTGCTGTGCTGCCAACACTGCCACTCAGTTTAGAAAATAAGCAACTTTTTATGACAAAGCTTCACACAAAACATGTCTACCTAGTACTATACTAGTACCTAACTACATATCCAGCTGGATAGTAAAAACTAGGCCAGATACATAGTTGCTGGATATTCGTTTTATCGCTAGTTTTCCATAGATCTAATATAACAAAAATTAAAATAGATAAAAGTAGGTATCAAATTAGAATTTTCTAACTGCAGTTGGGTGCTGTCATCATTATTGCTATTTATTTGTAGATACTATACTAGTTCTTCAAGGTGTAAATTTAAATTGGGCGGATTCCCAAATGGCCCAATTTAAATTTACCTCTTGAAAAGATCATCAATTTCTTCTGCAGCCAACCAACCAGCCACTTTTATTTTACTCAGTTGGCAGCACAGTGGTGGATGGCGTCTTCTGTCCGGTCCGTGTTAAAGTTTTCTTTTTTGTTGACTGAAATTACTTACAAAATTCGCAATGTGGTTTATTACTTCAGACCATGATCAAAGAGTGCTTTATATTATGCCACATAAGAGTGAAGCAACGATTGGCCGAAGTCCGGATCCCCAGATATGTGATTTCGCTATCCAGGATGATCCGTCCATCAGCAGAAAACATGCTACTTTGGTGGCCCTCGATGAAGGATTGTTTATAACCGATCTTGGTTCTAGATATGGTACTTTTATCAATAGCACTACGAAGTTGGACGTGAACAACAAAGTAAAATTATCCGATACTGATGTGATAAAGTTTGGCAAGATGAATAGTGTCTGGAAAGTCAACAAAGTAACTTTCGTTACTTGTACATCTACTCTGAAAGGTGAGAATCTCCAAAACGTGAAACAGAATCTTTTGAAGATTGGAGGAATACTAAAGAACGATTGGGAAGATTCTTGTGAATACCTCACCATGCCGGCTATCACACTTACAATCAAAGTTGTGTTAGCTCTGGTACAAGGTTCTCATATTGTCACAACAGATTTTTGGAACAAATGTGTGGAAGCTATCAACAGCAAAGCTGCCTTACCAGATCCAAAAAAGTATACTCCAGAGATATTGGAGACAACCCTGAACAAAGATATTGTTTCGTTTCTGCCGAATAAAAACAGATCAACCCTATTTGCAGGAAAAAAGTTTATATTTTTCTCGAAACGGCAGTTTGATATGTATAAAAATGTTTTGGTCAAAAGTTCAGCTACACCATTATTGCTGAGTGAATCTCAACTCACTAAATCAATGCTGTGTGATGAGGACATGGTGGTGATTCAATACAACATCACTTCTACAAGCCAAGAAACAGAAGCGCAAAAGAATCAGATAACAGAAATAATTACTTATTTGAAAACGAAAGGAAAGCGAATTGTGGCAGATGCAGAGATTGGTTTGGCAATATTGTATTGTTCTACAACCAAATATTGCAATCCTGGTTTCAACTTCCCCTCTGAAGTGGTAAAGCAGGCACCAGCTCAATCCAGCAACAAGATATTAGCTCAAGAAACTCAAGACCAAGCTGGAAAGAAAAACAACAAAGCCAATGTTGTAATCAATGAAAGCTTAACTAATGATGATAACACATCTAAAAGGAAGTTGAGTGAGATCAATGATAATGAGCCTACATCAAATGCCAGCAAAAAATTAGCCCGAGATGTAGCTAAAGCAAATGAGAGTTCAAAAAGAAAACATGCAGAAGATGAAGATAGCTCTCTGAATCCTTCCAAGAAGGTAGCAGTAGACCAAGATGATGAATTTTTCAACTTCATTAATCCAGCTTCTAACAATGACTCCAAAGATACTGCAAATCAACTAAATCTTGCAATGCCTCAGAAAAGAAAAGCTGATGTTGATGCAGATGAAGATTTGTTCAACTTTGTTCAAGGAGAAGGTTCTGAAAGTGCTCCTAAGCGTAGCATGTTTGAAGAAAATAAAGCAGTTGAAACAAAGACTGTCAAAACAGAGAAAAATGTTTCAGCTCAAGATATAGCTGCAATGAGAGGTGCAAAACTTGAAGAACTGAATAAAGATAACTTGAACTTCATAAAACCTAACAATATAAAGAAAGAATTGGATGATGAACTTGATGAGAAAATGAATTTACTGGACATAGGTTCTATTGTTGTGACTATCAAGAAAGAGTTGATCGTGAAGAAGGAGCCGCTTGAAATTGAGGAACAAGACACTCAACTAAAAAACTTCAAAAAGTTCAAGAAAGTTTGGCCTCTGAAAATGCAGGTCACAATCATTCCTAAGTCTTCCATGAGTATGCACTCCATTACTGTTGATGGCATTTCACAAGACTCTGTCATGGCAAACAATGTTGCATGATGTCTTCTATCCTTGTTAATATGGTAAAAAACTGTAGGCTAAGATATTGTTAGATGCAACATAATATTGTGTTCTTTTATAAGAATTTATGGTTCAGTAACAAAACATTATGTTCAGAAATAAATAAAAAGTATGTAATTGTAAGTTTTGTTTTATTTTCCAAGGAATACTTAAAAAACACTTAATCGGAATCAACAGCTTGTTTACCTGATTTTTCATTATCTTCACTTTCATTATCACTGAGAACAAAAAATAATAATATTATTATTAGGTCAAGTGAATTTAACCTGTCTTCTTCATAATCAGTCACTTTATCGGCTAGAATAGTAGAAAGAAAAAAAAAGACTCATGGCTTTTATCCCCAAGCATGGTAGACATCTTCTCAGATCTCCAGGGGATCAGATCCTTGAAGTTGTCTAAGGGGGGCATCAGAGGCACTTCTAAACATTTGGCACATGTCACATTTTACAGTAGTTAGTATTACTTAGGTGACAGTCTGCAAGCCCATAGCCACTTAGAAGAATATTTAGTGGTTTTCTCACACTGTTTTCCTTCACTGTTCAAGCATGTGATGATAATAGTAATTTGTAATGGTTTTTGCTAAACCAAAGTTACCTCATATCCATGCCTTCTGACTTCAGCAGACGGACATTTCCATCAGGGTTGACCCTAACTTTGCCATTAGATACAGTTGTCAGCTCATCTTCTACAACCCTGAAGTTCTTGGGTTTCTTCTGAACCAGTTTTGGTGGTTTTATTGTGTCTGACGCTCCTGCAATTTTAAAGTTATACATGTTTACAATATACCCGATGGACCGACGACATTGTGAAGGTTGCGGGAAGTCGGTGGATGGAGAAGGCTCCAGACCATTCGTCATGGAACTCTTTGGGGGAGGCCTTTGTCCAGCAGTGGACTTCTACAGGCTGATGATGATGATGACATGTTTACAACTAAAAATAAATTGCAGATATAAAACTGAAAAAATAGTGGTGGTGTTATACTTACTCAGAGTAATGTACAATGGTAAAGACATGGATAGTGGCAGTTTTATTGAAATTGATCTGATATTGGCTTCACCCCCAGGGTATTTTGACTGTATTTGATTTACAAAAGACAGTATATTTTCTCTCAGCTTCTCTATCGGCATTCCGGTATGACCAATAAGTAGTGTGGAAGTGTGACCTTCACTAACTCGAAGCATAGCTGTGCGCAAACCAACATTAACATCTTTTTTCAAGTCAGCCTCATTCTTGATTCTCACTGGAATCAGCATGTTGTGTTTCTTAAAGAACATCTTTCCGAGGATGTGTGAAACGTGACTGAGCACTCTAGTGTCAACCATTATAAAATCGTGTTGAGTAAGCAGTCTCCGTTTTAATTCATACTGGTCATACTCCACTTTTAGCTGTCGTACTGGTAAGACAGTTTTTACCTGTAGATCATAAAAAAACATTAAGTAGGTAGATAATGATAGTCCTTTATTTATCCTATCCTACTAACCCTTATTTTATGTGTTTATTTGTTAACAGTTAGCTACGAAAAGGCTGATCAGATTTACTTAAGGTCCTGGATAGTCCTGAAATTTGGTTTAGAGTTACTTAAGAACTTAATAGGACAAAGGGTACTTTTGATCCAAGTTCTGCATGAGGCTCAACCATCATTTTTCTATACCTCTGTGACACCAGATTTCCTAAGAAGTTCTTCCCAGTGATCTACAGTGGGTTCATGGTCTATTTTTTTACCCTTCTTTATATCTGGGGTAATTAGGCAAACTTCTCCAGTTGAGGCCACTGTGCTATGTGGCAGTAAACTGAAAAAACAAAGAAAAATATTAGTTTATAGATTTGTGGCAGTCATCTTATAGGTACTCAACTAACAATATTTACTTGCTTGTCGTGTCTGATTCTTTCTTGGTCATGTATTAGATCAGTGACCAGGTGCAGGTATGGTGGCCCTAAGAGAGCCTATGACCATCGGTGAAAGAACCAGTGAAGTGTAAGGATTAATATGCGCCTCTGATAGGCTCCTTTCGTGTAGTATGTACTTACAATTTTATATTTCCTCTGGTGTTTTGGATTTTGATGCAGTGAATTTCTGCGAATATTGGTTGTTCGTCGTCAAATAAGGCATTACTTTTTTTGTGGTGTGCTGTTAGCTGCTGTAGGGCGCTGAGGCTTGAGTTCACCACATCTTCAGTAATATATTTGGATGGCATCACAAAAAGAGGCGCCTTCTCTTTACCTTTACTTCTAGAAGCAACTGAGTCTTCTGTGCTTGTGCTGAGTTGAGGTTCTTCGTGTGGAAGTTTACGGATCACCTTAGTTATCTTTTTCGACTTTTGATCTATTTTTACAGTCTTTTTTTTAATAACCTTTGCAGGAGATATTTTCTTGACAGAAACCATAGTTGCTTTGCGCCGGCCTTAGGTCGAATAAGAGAAGCAGATTTATTTAGAAGCAATTTAGATCCTCGTGTGAATTTATCACACTTTCAAAACCCTAGCACTCACACACAACAACATAACCTAAAAATATCCTGCTGAGCGGAGATAATAATGTACACTGCGCAGCTTGATAATCTGAAGCCATAAACAATGTGTCGTTTGTTGATAAAGAACGCTGAAGAGCCCATCCCCCAGCTTTTTTGCCATAATCGCCTCTTACGACATCCACGGGTAGTAATGAGGGGCCTATTCTTCATCTTCAGCCAGGGCCACCACGGCTGATATTCTTTATACATTAAGTACCTACACTGAGATAATAATTTTACAAGATATATTTTAAGAAAAACCGCACTTTGCCAGTTTTGCTATATTATAATTAAAGCTTCACAAACAATATATCCGGAATATTTATATTATATATTTTTTTATATTATGGATTAAACAGTTTTTAGTTTATATTAAGAATAGTTTAAGTATCAGATTTTTCGTTTATTCATAAAGTCTGGTATATTTTCTATATTACGAATATAGAAAATATATAATATTTCATATTTTCGAATACAAGATGCGTGAAATGAAATCAGTCAAAGCTGAACCTATCCATGCAATATGAAAAATGGTTCTTTTGATTTCAATAAATTAATTATAGGACTTTGCAATATTAGGCTGTGTATTATCGGGTCGTATGATAATGGGACCCAGCGGGACTCCGAGCATAGTTGGCAATAGAATATTTATTATCTATGGCATGTTGTTCGCAAACTCTAGCATGGCATGTATGTCTGGGGCGGGGCCGGGGCCGCGCCTGGGCTTGCGTCTGCATAACAGGACCAATCATTTACTAGATTCCTGACGGGAAATATTTTAGTGCTGAATTTGTACCCCAGCAGTCAGCACAGAATGTATGCTGCACTTTCGACGAATAATTCTAAGAAATAAGTAGGTAGTAGGTAGGTTCTCAGTACGACTTTTACCCCAAGCATGGTTGGCAACTCCTCAAACTGCAGGCGATCAGTTAGAGAAATGTTTGAGGGGGGTAGTCACAGTCACTTCCAAACATTACATTTGGCACATGCCCACATTTTGCCGTATCTAAGTACCTAGTATTCCCTAAGTACTTGACAGGTTGCAAGCCCATCGCCGCTTACCTATAACAATACTACAGGTACTTACTAGTTTCCGCACGTAGTATTCATCGTATTTTTTCAATAGAATAACCATTGAATTCTCTTTCAGAGAAAAACTCCTATGGGTAAAAGTAGGTAGGTACCTACGTTATGAACTTTACATAGGTAATTATAGCTAATGTTAGTCTATGTAGGTAGGTAGTGATGTATATTCTTACTAAAAGTATTGTGTAGTGTGTATGTGATTGTGATGGTTACCAAAATGATTCTAAAAATACTTATCGGGTCATCCCCAAGGTGTCACCTGGGGCGAAACGGGCTCTTCCACGCCCCTCTTACTACTCCACGTTCTAATTTATAACACTTTCTTGTAAGTAGGTAGGTATTTAGGTAGCTATTAAGGTGGGGTAGGTACTTACCTATAGTTATGTTATCTGTGCCTATAGAGAGTTCAAAAATCTGTTTATCACGGAACTCTACCCGACGGGATTGATCCCGTCGGGTAGAGTTCCGTGATAAACAGATTTTAGCAGATTTTAGCCTATCATATCAATGGTAAGACAGGCTATAGGTACCTATAGGCAAAGATAATATAGTAGAAATTGGTATAGGTAAGTACTTACAACAATTTCGCAATTAGCTTGCGCCCGCGACTTCGCTCGCGTAGATCTAGATAAAAAGTAATTTACCTTAGAACTATGTAGATACTTAAACCTATAAAACACACAAAAAAACGGTAGATTAAAAAAAAATATTCCACGGAAGCTGTACCTTTTTTCCGGGATAATAAGTAACCTATGTGCTATTCCAGACAATAATCTATCTCTGTGCCTCATCCAGATCCGTTCAGCAATTCTGGCGTGATTGTTTAACAAACATCCGTCCATACATTTATACTTTCGCATTTGTAATAGTAATAAAATTATGGGAATAAGCCTTATGGCTACCAAGTACTTAGTTACTAATGAGTACTCGGTAGCCTTTACTGTTAGTACAGAAGGTATTACCTATATGAAGTGCTTATTTGTCTTCCTACGTGGAAAGGGAAGGTATTCATAAATCACAGGGAACTCGGCTCTTGTACTTAATCCTCTGTAAGAACCTCAACCAATATAGAGTAACTTTCAATATTTATTATGTTTATCTTTAAAGATAGGTTAAGTAAGGTAGCTGAGTTAATAATTATATGGCCTGCAGGTTTTTTTTTTTATACAACAGAGGTGGCAAACAAGCTTACGGCCCGGCCCCCGATGGTAAGCGGTTACCGTAGCCTATGAGCGCTTGCAATACCAGAGGCATCACGCACGCGTTGCCGACCCTGAACCCCCTTCCCCCCTAAAGAGCTCTGGCAACCCTACTCACCACAGGAACACAACACTATTTGAAACAAATAATGTTATTTGGCTGCGATCTTCTGTAAGGCGGAGGTACCCTTCCAGGCGGGCTGCTCCAATTCAGAACGAGAAAATCTCGCTGTGCCCTACCTCCTCTCTGGTGCATCTGAATCCTTTCCTACATTTTTTTTAGTGTGTGTTCAAGATAGACTTCCATACCTTATTACTTTTTTCTATATTTTCTTTCAGAGCCAATTACCACAGACAGGGGAAGCAAAAAACGAGAACTGAGTCCAAGTTTAGCCACGAATCGTGAATAGAGTACTTTAACGTCCAGTGCAAGTTCTACGCCGTAGCAGCCGTAGAGCCTTACCTTAGTAGAGCTAAACTTTCCAACTAATATTCGGATAACGACAAGTTTAGTCATATAGTAGAAACATTATGATTATGGTGTGTCGGGTTGGATGCATCAGTTCGGAATTGAATGCACATTATTCGCAACGCAACACAACAGACTAATCATTAGTGTGTATTGTGTTGCATTGCGTTCCGGATCAGTATGTTTTATGATACATTATGTGGTATATAGTACAACCTTAGATCTTCTATCCAGCTACAGTTTTGTAATGAGTGTTCGGTCTTCGGGTGCTACGACATAGACTCTACGCCGTAGAGCCTCTATTCACCTACCTACAGTTTTGGAGTGAATGTTAAGTCTACGGGTACTACGACAACCTCTACACCGTAAAACCTCTATTCACCTACCTACAGTTTTGTTATGAGTGTTCGGTCTACGAGTGCTACGACACAGACTCTACGCCGTAGACACTCTATTCACCTACCTACAGTTTTGTTATGAGTGTTCGGTCTACGAGTGCTACGACACAGACTCTACGCCGTAGACACTCTATTCACCTACCTACAGTTTTGTTATGAGTGTTCGGTCTACGAGTGCTACGACACAACCTCTACACCGTAAAGCCTCTATTCTCCTACCTACAGTTTTGGAGTGAATGTTAAGTCTACGGGTGCTACGACAACCACCACACCGTAAAACCTCTATTCACCTACCTACAGTTTTGTTATGAGTGTTCGGTCTACGAGTGCTACGACACAGACTCTACGCCGTAGACACTCTATTCACCTACCTACAGTTTTGTTATGAGTGTTCGGTCTACGGGTGCTACGACACAGACTCTACGCAGTAGACACTCTATGCACCTACCTACAGTTTTGTTATGAGTGTTCGGTCTACGAGTGCTACGACACAACCTCTACACCGTAAAACCTCTATTCACCTACTTACAGTTTTGGAGTGTATGTTAAGTCTACGGGTGCTACGACAACCACTACACCGTAAAACCTCTATTCACCTACCTACAGTTTTGTTATGAGTGTTCGGTCTACGAGTGCTACGACACAGACTCTACGCCGTAGACACTCTATTCACCTACCTACAGTTTTGTTATGAGTGTTCGGTCTACGAGTGCTACGACACAGACTCTACGCCGTAGACACTCTATTCACCTACCTACAGTTTTGTTATGAGTGTTCGGTCTACGAGTGCTACGACACAGACTCTACGCCGTAGACACTCTATTCACCTACCTACAGTTTTGTTATGAGTGTTCGGTCTACGGGTGCTACGACACAGACTCTACGCCGTAGACACTCTATTCACCTACCTACAGTTTTGTTATGAGTGTTCGGTCTACGGGTGCTACGACACAGAATCTACGCCGTAGACCCTCTATTCACCTAGTTTTGTTTCGCGTGTTTCCCGATATCGAGCAGTCTTGATAATTTGTAGAAATATTCGTCATCGTTGTAAATAATTCAGTTTGCCGTTATGATTAGTTAGGCCACCAGAAATTAGGCGTTTGGAAACAAAGCTGAAAACTATCTGTAGCGTAGCCTTCACACGCATTATCTATCTTCTACGAGTACATAAACAAAGCTGATCTTGAATTCGCCTGATGCCAGGCAACACGCGTATGTACATGCATTATTAACTTCAATCTACCACTATCCAATTTATTGTTCTTGAAACTACGGTTCTTTTCGTAATAAATCAAACAGCCACCTCAATAAAGCGCAAACGCATTGTGAATTTACGCTACCGCAGCACAATTATAGGCTTGAGGCCCTGGCTGTGTTCCAAAAAGAACACCTGGGTGGGAACACATTTTGTGGCCACTTGCCGACTTTGCTACACTTTTGATAACTGTATTGGCTTGGCCTTTATTATTTTTTCTGAGATTTTGCTTTACCGTTCGCTTGATACAACAATTTCAAGAAATATATAAATAAATAAAATAAATAAATATTCCGGACATATTCACACGGTCAACTGGTCCCAAACTAGGCATAGCCTGTACTATGAGTACCAGAGACTGATATACATAATATATATATATTTAACACCCAGACACAGAACAAACATCTGTGTTAGTCACAAATGTTTGTCCAGTGCGGGAATCGAACCCGCGACCTCTAAGTACTAAACTATACTACATATATACTTAAGTACTATTTAAAAGTACCTATATTATAGAGGTACCTTTACCATATATACAGCAACATTTTCGTTGCTTTATAGCTACGACTTTAAGCACCCGTAATGGTTATAGATACCTACTACTTGATGGCCTACGCAGAAGGGCTAGGTACTTAAATTTTACGACCTTGAATAATTTCCTTACTGTGAAAAATAATGATTGCAGACTTTTCAAACTGATTATTAACTTCAGCGTCATCGTTCAATATCATTATGTATTAATCAGGGTTTCCGATCGAATTCAAATAGGTACAAAATCTTTGCAAATTGCAAGTTCTACCTAGGTACTATAATTACCCAAACGTATTACCTACTGCAAGCTCAGGTATTCTAGTTGATATCTATGTGTCCATTAATAACTGCAAAGCGCAACTTCGGTAAAGCCATGTTCAAACGGTGTGCGATATGTCATCTAATAATACGATCAATCGATCATTCATTCATGATTTACTTATTGTCAAAGTCAATGTTTCAGCTGTGTACGTTTAATCTGTGCTGTATATAATTTTTTTGTCTTGTCTTGTTGTGTTTACATGTTATAATTTTGTTTGTCTACATAATTACTATATAAGTAAAAAAAAAATGTATCTGTTCTGTTCTGACCTATCTAAGCACATGTAAATATGTCAAAAGATTAATAAATTGAATTGAATTGAATATTATATACGGTATAAAATTTATTTCAAAATGCTCCTTACGTTTACTGATGTAAGTCAATTTTGAGTTTGACATTTGAGGGCGTACGATATTAGCTAACCCCTAAAATTCAAACTTAAAATTTACTTTATTCAGTAGAGATGAGAATCATTTTGATAAATTTCAGGTAACATATCGCACTCCGTTTGAACACGGCTTAATGTATTAGCTGTATATCTGCCTCAATTGCTGAGATACACACTTTAGTACCTACCCTATTTGCTATTCATCTTGTCTCCTTCTAACAGAATAGACGTAAAGTTTGCCAACTTATTTTTGCATGGACAGCGAAAGAAAAGTGGGATCAACTATGTTTGGGATCGGGCTGTAATCTTTTGTGTAGTTTGTATCAAGTTTTATGTGTCTCGTTTTATTTGACAAGTACGTACTTATATAAAATCGGAAACGTATGAAAAACTAAAATGATCTGGCTAAATGCAAAAATCGCTTGTCATTATTTTCTAATTAGGAGATTGACCTATTTGTATAAAATTTTTTTGGTATTGTACCTCTGAACCTGCAATACTTAGGTATGCTTTGGATGGAAACCTAGGTATCGAGGTCATAGTTTAAGTTACGAAACTATACAGTAAGTATATGATAAACTTCAAGCTCAATTTAGGTAAAATGTAAATACCTCAGTGTTCCTGTGGTATCGGGTTATGTTAAAGCGCTTTCTTGCTTGAGCTAAGATAATACCTTTAGTATAACTATTCTAGCTCTTCGGTTGTCCTACTATACTATCCTTTTCTATTATAAATGCGAAAGTTTCCAAGTTTATGTGAGGGCTTGTATGTGTTTGACGCCCCATTACAGGAGTAGTTTTGAAAAATCCTGAAATACATATTTAATTATTTCCTTAGCTCAGTATTTTTACTAAGTAACCTTAGCTAAGTTTCGGAACAATTTCACTTGATCCCATATTTATTTTAAAAATATTATACTAACAATATAAAACCCTACACACCCTATTTAATCCGTTTTCAGGGGTAATTTAGAAACACCTTTTTTATGAGAATTTGTACCAAGTTTTAAATAAATCTCTTCCAATACCTTACTTACCTACCATATTCGGGCTAAATTTTATTTATAAAATCGATCCAGCCTATCTCAAGTGATGCGCTTACCAACGAACAGCATTAATTTAATAATTAGATACTATTATAAATAAATTATATTTTAAATATTGAGCTAATTAGGTATTTATCGAAAATACATAAAGTTATTCTGGCGAGGAGAGCTTATACATAAGATAGAGTTATGCCTCGCCGCTAGGAAGGAAACCCGGCGGTATATTTCTCTGATCTCCAAAATGATGTTTATGTCGTGTACGTCCTAAGTGCTTACTTTCCAGACATCGGATAAATGGAGCTGAAGAATCGATGGGTCTCGAAACGAAATATTACCACAGATTAGTGTAGTGAAATTTCCGGCTTTCGTAAGGTTATATGGTTATTTTATAGCACGGTAAATCCAGCGTTTCATACGAAGCAGCTTTATAAGTGACTAGTGAAAGCACCCGTGACTTTGTTCGTGTGACGTCTTTCATACAAACTCTAATGCCGGCTGCACCCGATTATGGGTGGAATTTTGAGAATTTATTTCTTAATACAGTCCTACACACTATAAGTGACACAACCTCCAAATTTCAAGGAAGGTACTGTTTTATAAATATTAAGATTGTTTTGCAAGAAGCTGGTTTTGTAGGTTTCCAAGATTTCAGGAACTTCGTTATAAAGTTCTCTAGTTCACGTCTCGACAAGTTAATTGAGATGTATTTGTACCAAATTTGTGTCGACATGCTTCTGAGTTCCACTCATAAAGACAGAACCCCCCCTCAGACTTCTATAAGGATCTAATCGCATAGCGATTTGTGAGGATATCTACCATACTTGAGTAAAAGTCATGACATGAGTCTATTTCTTCTATTTCTATTTGTACCGAGGCATATTCATAAAGCTAGCTCTAACAATAAATAAATAAATAAATATTCCGGACATATCACACACGGTCAACTGATCCCAAACTAGGCATAGCCTGTTCTATGGGTACCAGAGACTGATATACATAATAGATATATATTTAACACCCAGACACAGAACAAAAATCTGTGGATCACACAAATGTTTGTCCAGTGCGGGAATCGAACCCGCGACCTCTAGCGCAGAAGGCAGAGTTACTACCAACTGAGCTATGAGGCCAGTCAAAGTCAGTCTATTTCTTCTATTTCTATTTATACCGAGGCATATACATAAAGCTAGCTCTAACAATAGTAGTTACTAGGTACGATCGTTTCTAAGCAGAGCACCTACATATTATTATCATATCGCTAAGAGTTTATCATGACTCTGCTCGCTTCACTTCTCGCTTTTATTTGTGGTTCTACAACTTACACTCTTGCAACTTACAGCTTGTAATTAAATTATCAATTTTCATATAAAACCGTGTTCAAACGGCATGCGATATATCCTTGATATGTTATGTAAAATTCGTTTCCAAAAGATCTTTACCTCTACTGAATAAGGTCAATTCTGAGTTTAACAATCTCGGCATGCGATATATCCTTGATATGTCATGTAAAATTCGTTTCCAAAAGATCTTTACCTCTACTGAATAAGGTCAATTCTGAGTTTAACAATCTCGGCATGCGATATATCCTTGATATGTCATGTAAAATTCGTTTCCAAAAGATCTTTACCTCTACTGAATAAGGTCAATTCTGAGTTTAACAATCTCGGCATGCGATATATCCTTGATATGTCATGTAAAATTCGTTTCCAAAAGATCTTTACCTCTACTGAATAAGGTCAATTCTGAGTTTAACAATCTCGGCATGCGATATATCCTTGATATGTCATGTAAAATTCGTTTCCAAAAGATCTTTACCTCTACTGAATAAGGTCAATTCTGAGTTTAACAATCTCGGCATGCGATATATCCTTGATATGTCATGTAAAATTCGTTTCCAAAAGATCTTTACCTCTACTGAATAAGGTCAATTCTGAGTTTAACAATCTCGGCATGCGATATATCCTTGATATGTCATGTAAAATTCGTTTCCAAAAGATCTTTACCTCTACTGAATAAGGTCAATTCTGAGTTTAACAATCTCGGCATGCGATATATCCTTGATATGTCATGTAAAATTCGTTTCCAAAAGATCTTTACCTCTACTGAATAAGGTCAATTCTGAGTTTAACAATCTCGGCATGCGATATATCCTTGATATGTCATGTAAAATTCGTTTCCAAAAGATCTTTACCTCTACTGAATAAGGTCAATTTTGAGTTTAACAATCTTTATTCTTTGGTTTGACATTTTAGGATTTGCGATACAAGCTCCTAAAGATAAAACTCAAAAATAACTTTATTCAAAATGTCTTTTGAAAAAAATAAATTTTAAAATTAACTTTAGACATATCTCAAGCCGTTTGAGTACGGCTTAGTTTTGTATGCAAACGCATGACTAGTATTTGCTAGTACCAAATATCCGGCTTTATTTTCAAAATCAACATTTATTCGGCTTTTTAACATTTTATGGTATTCACCGTGCAGCCCTAGTCATTCTTTACGACCGAAGGGGTTGCACGATGCTCCGAATAAATGTGCCCTATTAGTATAGGTGTAGCCGGGAAACTGTCGAAGTCGGGCTTTGCCTGGTTTACCAACATGAGTAATGAATTTAAATTTAAAATGCTTTTGTGTACGTGGCGAGAACTGGGTCACATAGATAACAAAATTATGTTTTAACTTTAGTTTCTCTATTTGATGATTTTACCTAGCAGTGAAGCGAACGGAGAGCGAAAGTTCATTAGTTCAGACAAACATTTTCTTTGGAACTCTGTGTCTACAATTAAAAGAAAATGAGAAGATCCCAAATGTTCAAATGGCAGGCATTTTCCTGAAATCAATAATTCACTTTATGAGGTGAAATGGTCTAAATGGCTGCTGTTAGACCTTTAATGATATCGTTCCTGGTTTTATCAACTTTATCAAGTGGGGTTAGAACTGGCGACTGGTACTTCCGTAAATGCATAAAATGATTAATGCAGTGTTTTTGAGGTTCCGTACCTCGTTTGGAAAAACGGAACCCTTCCTTCCTTTCTTGTCCTTCTGTCTGTCTGTCTGTCGGTCTGTACGTCTGTCAAGACCTTTTTTCTGAGAAACGGCTAAAGATATCAACTTGAAATTTATACCACCTATTAAGTTATTTGGGCTTTTGGTGCCGTATAAAAATCAAAGCTCTAGCTTAATGTAGGTATTAAAAAGATATGGATATGTATAATTTAAAATAAAGTAGAAAAAGAAAAAAAAAGTTATTCATCAAGTGAAAACCTGTTATTGGCTATCTTTTATGTAGGGTACTTCCAGTTACCTCATAATTCTGAAATTTGGAATGTTAGGAGCTTTTGTACCACAAGTAAAGAGAAAAGTCTGAAATTGAGGAATTTCCAAGTTTTTTACGAAACGAAGTTATATTTGTGGTCAATGTCATACAATGACTACGTGAGCGACCGCAAATATAAGTTTGTCAATTCCTACAATTAGAATTTTTATAAATCCATTGGTGCACGACTGGGATTCGAACCCACGACCTCACGGAACGGAAGCCTCAGGTCGCGAGTTCTCGCACTTGACCGTCTTTTTTATTAGTTGAATCATTGAGATCCAAAGCAACGATCTGCATTAATAATTTTTCATAGTAAAGTTACTTACTTGTACCTAATGATATGAATATGGTAAATAGAAATCAATAGGTGATGGAAACTGGAGCAAACCCATAAAAGTAGTTTGAAAAAAGTAAGTACGTAGTAGTTGTATTGTTCTAAAGATACCTCCATGAACAAACCTACAATTTTACAGCCTTTCCTTTCGTAATTGTTCCTTAAATTTATGATTAAACCAGTCTTTACACAGGTGACAATGTTCTCACAGTCTATCCAAAACACGGAGAATGTGGCCGAGGGCGTCCCGGACTGCGGTCGAGAGCACACAACTCACCGGTACAGGCGCAGTACACACACACACGGAATAGTACAGAATCAGAGGTTCTGAGGCCCTAATCCATAATGTTCGTGAGTTACTCACTTATCACCGTGAGACGTGAAAAGTGAATAGCTTGCTGGTTACTGTATTTTCGTGAAACGATACAAAAAGCATTAGCTGTTCACTTTTCACGTGTTACAGTGAAAACGAACATTACGGACTCTGGCCTCAGCTTCTTGTAAGTATCTTATAAATTGTAATTTTTTACCAACCTAAACTAATAATGTCCACTTAGATTCTAGCTACTAGCTTCAGCTTTTTTATGTGGCTATATTTTCTAGGTCCAGTATAAAGATGCGACACTGTTGTATCACTTCACAAGCTCAGTCGGCTCACATCCCCGGGGAATTCAGCTCTTCGTTACGTACTGTCGACTTACTATCGACCATTCCAGAGATTTTATTCACTTATTTTACAAACTGTCGCTTCCAAATAAACACAAGTAAGTTTTAATAATGTTTTGGGATGTTTTGCTGGTATCTTGTTCCGACAAATATTAAAATACCATTAAAGCACCTCAGCAGTCATCACCATCATCATTCCAACCGTTGGATGTCCACTGATTAACATCGGCCTCCCCCACAGATATCCAGAGCGACTTCCTATCATGTGGAAAAAATTTGCCCATACTCACCACGGTGAGCATGTGGGTTGGCGAGGGCAGTTCCTAGCCCATCCCCTACCTTTTTTACCTTAGTCGCTTCTGTAGCTTGTACCAAAGCCCTCACGCTGTAACCATAGACCCAAACGGTTCCTCAACGAATAAGGGAGGACAATGGTCTATGGTACGGTGTGAGGGGTGGTACTTCCCAGGGGTTTCCGCGATACCTTTAAATGTGTTGTCCAATCTCGTGTTTCTATAATCTCTAAGTTCTAGTGTTTGTCTAATCGTGTGTTTATTTATTATTTATTATAATCGAGCGTTATCCTTTAGAACTTCCTTGTATTTAGCCAGTATTTGTGAGAAAACCCAAATAAACAATATTGCGGTTACGAACACTTCATTATTTTCGCCCACCCGAGCTAGCCGTACGCGAAATCTCTTACTACATCCACGTTTAGGATATATGGAGGGGTTATATTCTTCAGCCGAGGTCACGCCACCAAGTCATGCAGCCGGGGCCACCACGGCCAGTGTTTACAGTATCTGTGCATAATTGAGCACATACACGTACCTGCAAACAGATCAGAATATACAATATTCACCTTAGAATTGACTGTAAGTGTTCATCTAAGGCTTAGATGAACACTTACAGTCATTTGTAAGTAGCATCTACGTCTACGGTAAATATATGGTCATTGCCATAAAATCCCCATCAGAAAAGAAGAACCGCTTTTCTCCCAGGCATACTGTTCAGTGATAAGGTTGAAATATTGGAAGAAGCTCCCAGATACTATTAGATTCTATGTAACGTGTCGTCCAAATCCCCAATGAATATATAGCAGTACTTTCACTACGTACCGAAGTACTAAACTCACCTACTTTATCTTCTGCCGAATACGTTTTCGTGCTTTATATGGAGTCAAGGGAATACACCGAGATTATGTCGTAGATGTGCTGTATTCTGATAAATGTAAAAACAACGTGACTAATGGCCAAACGCTGGAGGCAATGATATTTCACGGATCGTCTTGGAAGTTGGAACGCTTTTGACATCTCTACAAGATTAGCGTAACTTACGTACATACCTACTGAATGTACCTAAAACGTCTGTTTTCCTTCGCTGAGCGTAATACCTACAGGGTTTTTTTTGTAAAAAGCGAAAACCCTGAAAGTTAGCTCAGAATCGATTAAAAGCTTCAGGACGCGAGCTCTACTCGCACTTGACTTTATTTTAAGAAGCAAGTAGCAGAGCAGGAAAGATTATAATGTAATTCCAAAATTACTATACAGTCTATAAGTCATTGAAATTAAAAATTTATTTGTTGGAGTCACTTGTAAGCTAAGCCTGAAAACAGCCCATCGGTCATGTTCCCGAAGGTATCAAACTTTCTTGCAGCGAGCTTTTCACACATCCGTTATTTTAAATATGAGATAAGTTGAGGTATCGATATTATACATAAGTTCTAGTTCATTCTGGACTGAAACTGCAACATTTAAAGTATAGATACCTAAAATAACAAAGCAAACAAATAAAAAGCATCAATTCAGATCACTAAGTCCAACTAAACAATGATAGTGGAAAATGTACAGTCATGAGCAGTCTAGCAATTTGGGAAAGCTTTTTTTAAGTTTAGAGTATGCAAACATAAAAAAATCTACTGTAGCGATTTGCTCTCGGTTGCAGAGAGACAATGTTTTATTCAGAAGATAAGGCTGGCCTTTGTGTTACTTGGTAGGAACTCAAATAAATTATTAAGGACAAGGTAATCACTCTGTTTGCCGGGAAAATACAACGTACAATGAAAAAATGTCTTCAGTGGCTACGGAAAACGTATCATACATTATTAACAAGTTGCATGGAACAAAAATAGCTACAGAATGCCTGCAAATTGTTTCTGAGTCGCAGTACTCCGCACCGAGGAGAGCGGTTATAACAAGTAGGTACGGTTTTTGGCTCCGCTACTCTTAAGAGCGGGACGGGACTGTTACAAATTTAACACTTTCCGTCTGGCTTTTAGCTTTAGCTTTGGTGCGATAAGGGCGGGTACAGACTAGATCCTGCTTGCTGCTAGTGTGATCACTTTTAAAACTGTAGCGAAACTGTAGTGTCACAGAATTATAGCGTTTAAAATGAAATTCCTGTTTTTATCGCACAAAATTTGTTAACCCTGTCATTCTTAATGGAGTGTATTTTGTCACTCCCCTCACACTGACAAAGCAATATTTGTTACTCCTTTATTGAAACCCTAGCCTTTATTATTAGGCATAGTTTGGTTGGGCTAATAGGAGGTAATTTTAGTAACATTTTGGAGTTTTATCCTACTTATATTATAAATGCGAAAGTTTGTGAGAATGATTGGATGTTTGTTGTTCAATCACGCCGAAACGGCTTAACCGATTTCGTTGAAACTTGGAATAGATAAAGATCTTTACCTAGAATCGCATATAGGCTACTTTTTATGTAGGTAGTAGGCGAGCGAAGCCGCGGGCAGAAGCTAATTATAAATACTTATAAAGGACTGGATAGATTGAAATGAAGAGTGCAGAAAATTACATCAGTACAACGACAAGAGCTAAGCCTAATAGTACTATTTGATGATTTCTATAGAGCATAGAAAAACTTTTATTCACGCTTATTTCAAACGGGAAAATAGCGATAAGTAGTTTACCTAACTAGAATAAAATGCAAAAGTTACTTGTGAGCACAACCAATGGATTTATGCCGCCTGTGGTGAGAGGCACTTTCCCTCGCCTCTACTCTTTGCCCCTTTCATCGTAAGTAGCGTATGCCTTCTCCGCTTTGAAAGCCACAATCACATTCGGAATTTTTGCAAGCATTTGTATTTCAAAGGCTTTCTTTAAATAGGACAACAGAAGAATTACAATGTAAATCCTACTAGTATTATTAATGCGAAAGTTTGTGAGGCTAGTTGGATGTTTGTTGTTCAATCACGCCGTAACGGCTCAAACGATTTCGATGAAACTTGGAATACATAGAGTTCTTTACCTAGAATAGCATATATGCTAGCGAGCGACGCCGCGATATCGTTGAGATATACCTTACGACCCAAATATCAAACCAAAAATTGAAATTAATTAGTAGACGTAAGATCATTCTGAAATAAAATTAAACATATTTTAGTTGACATATCGCTTGCCGTTTAGACACTGCTTAGTGCATGATGGCTTTCAGTAGCTTTTATAACCTATTTGTAGTTAATTAGTCTTTCTCAATAGCCCAGTGAATGGTCTGGTGACACATTATCATCTTTCATTTAATTTCAATGGCTACGAGGGGTCTACAACTTTGCTACACCCGCTACGTTAGGGTCTACGAAAGCAAGGCACTAGCTAATTTCTTAAATGAACGTAGAGGTTCAATAATGAGCACCCAAGTATCCGATGTAACATTTTAACTAAGCAGTGGGGTCAAATTTTCCCCGGACTGGAAAAGTTAGTTTTAATATTAAGAAACCCGTATTTTTTTACCGATGTATGTTATGTCTGTTGATTTTTTTCATTTCGGTATAATATTTCTAGACTCTGGTCACTTTATACTTCCTTATAAAAGTTTTTGAACATTGCGGAACATAAACTTCTATCAAAGTTTAGGTAGGATTTTGTTTATACACTAGTGGTTGGCCCCGAACTGAGACCTCGCGATCTCTAGTAAAAGTTGTTACTGATCGTGGAGGTACAATTTAGATAAACTTTAGAAGACGCATCTTTAGTATGTTCTAACTAATATCAAAGATAATCTAATATCCTGAACTAACTTGTACTGCATCCCTTTATTTTAGCAATCCCTTGGCCGATTTAACTCATATTCTTACCAGCAAATATTGATAGTAGAACTTCAACAGGTTCTACTATCAAAATTTGCTAAATTACATGCATTTCGGATTGATGGTTTGAAAGTTATGCTCTAACAAATATACACACAAACGTTGTATAAGAGATCTTAGCTCGCTTCGCTCGCGCTATCAATTATCTATCCCTTTTTTGCATGAGTCAAAATAAAAAGCAATTTTGTAATGTTATTCACACAAAATCTATAGGTATAGAATTTATAATTCTGAGATATTTTCTTTTGCACCTGGTGTGATTTTTTATGGGCCGTGAGCCCGTCACCCTCCCCTTATTTTTTATATTTGGTTATTTATTAACATAAAGCTTATAACAGCACAGTCTTTGGATAAGAGAGATAATATTCTTATTTCTTCGTTTCCGCAGTTCTATTCAGTTTGACTGGCTGTGTTTTTCTCAGTTTAATTGCTTAATGTAAAACTTGGTAGGTAATCAAATCTTGTGAGTTCAGATCCGAGCAGTCTTGAGGAGCGTCCGGGCAGACGTCGCATCGTGAACTTTATTTAATTTCCTGATTGCGCAAACGAAAACTGGAGGGAAACGAACCGCACACCCACAGCCAACCAGCTGAGTAATGTTGTTTGAACCCGCCCCGAACTGAAAATTTTATATTTAGACTGGCCGCATACCATCAGAACCTGGCCGTGGTGGCCCCGGCTGAAGAATAGGCCCCTCCATATCTATCCGCGGATGTCGTAAAAGGCGACTAAGGGAATAAAGCTAGGTGATGGGCAGCAGCGTCCCTCATTTTAACAACAATAGCTCTAACTGCGCTCGCCAACCCGCATGCCCAGCGTGGTGAGTATGGGCAAATCCCCCCCACATGATAAGGTATTCGCTCTGTCTGTGGGGGAGGCCATGTTCAGAAGTGGACGTCGAATGGCTGAAATTATTATTATACCATCAGAAAAATTCTGTTTGAAAAATTCAATAAATCAAACAATTAGTAAGGACGTACGGTCCGGCGACATTCTTAATCACCAGGACCGTGATTGGTTGACTTTTTACATACATTGCGAAAGTAACGAAACAGCTGAAACGATTCTTATCTTGTGCCAGGGTACCGTGCGAGCAAAGACGCGGGTAACCATTCGTTTATGATAATAGGCTAGCATGACCTGAAATTTAGTACGTAAGCTTGTCACATCACTTTGTTGTCCGTCTGTCTGTCTGTCAAGACCCGTTTTCTCAGGAACCACTAAATGTGTTTTTTCGCCTAAATGTTACAAATTGCAAATGAATACAGTTTTAGTTCTTGAATGAGTCGAGGGGAACTTCTGTTTCCGTACCAATTTATGTATACGCTGCTGGCTCCAATTAATTTTACTTGCACCAGTTCGAATGGACGTTGATTGTTGTCCACTAGAATGCTTTCAATTTGGAATTTGGGTAATGAACCCGGCTACTTAATCCCTTGAACCGGAAATGAAATTATTGTTTGCTCTCTGACGATTAATGTTTCTACTTAAAGGGTGGCACAAAATACATCGCAACATGCAGAAATGTTTATACTAGCCCGAAAGGCGCTTGTTCTATAAGCGAAATGAAAATATATGAAAACTAAATTAACTAAATTATTTTATTTTTTGAACGCATTTGGATACCCAATAGCGCCCTTATGGAAGCCTAATATTAATAATATCCTTGGTAAAAGTCTCTAAATACTTGCTGTCAAATTTGAATCTGTTATGAAATTTCTCCTTAAAATTCCACTCAGGACGATGCATGATACGATACGAGCCAAAACTCCTCCTTTACTGTTTGTTCAGAACAGCCTTTTATATCAGTGAAATATTGCTCTAGCGGTGTCAGACATAGCAAGTGGCAGTGAGTGAGAGGCAGCAAACGGAATAATTAATCTGTCATGAGGTGTCTGCGCTCATTCGAGCTCGTCCACAGCTTGTCCGGACGCGAACACTCAACGCCGACACGCGAGCTGAACACCAAAATAAAATAGAGGAAAATGTGCGGTTTTTTTTTCAGTTGTGCATTATAAACCTCTGTAGGGTGCCATGTGTATAAAAACGTTGGCCCCTCTCATCTCAGTAGGAACTCAAAAGGATGGAGCTGCAGCAGAAGCGGCTGAGAACGCCAAGCGTCGAACATACTCAGTCCTTGTGACTACATGTGTACCTACGTTACTTAGTCTATAAACCTAAGGACGATGGGCCCCAAAAAACTGTCCAATGAAATTGCACCACCTTTAATCGACGCCACCGGTGACCAAGACGGCTGCTCATTCCTTGCGCAAAGAATGTCATTTGGTAATTCAACGCGCTAATGCAGCCAGTGCTCTTGGCACATTGGCGCATGATCAAAGTTAATTGTTTTTATGGTTTTCATTTTTAATTTGATTTTATAATGTAATGTAAATAGTATTATCTAACTTTAAGTTTAACTAGTTTGTCGTGGTGGCCCCGGCTGATGAATAGGCCTCTCCATATCTAACTATCCGCGGATGTCGTAAGAGGCGACTAAGGGAAAAAAGCTAGGGGATGGGCAGCAGCGTCCCTCATTTTAACAACGATAGCTCTAACTGCGCTCGCCAACCCGCATGCCCAGCGTGGTGAGTATGGGCAAATCCCCCCACATGATAAGGAATTCGCTCTGTCTGTGGGGGAGGCCATGTTCAGCAGTGGACGTCGTACGGCTGAAATCATGATGATGATGATGAAGTTTAACTGGCACTTGTTTCATCCACGGGCTGAGTTATCAAAATCTCTCATCAGTATAACCTTGTAGGTAATCACCGTAAATCAGGAAATTTTGAAAGCATCTATTAATCCGAATTCGATCTTTCGAAACTTGGAGCCTGCCACAGTTAGATTTAGCGGGTTTTATTTGTAATTTGGAACTCCGGAGCCAAGTTTTGCAAAAGATATCTTCCATTTTGGTGAACATGCCCCGAATGGGTTTATAACTAAGCGGAGAGTGCTTTGCCTTTCTGTATATCGATGAGTGCACTGGCATAAAGATTTACAATCATGCAGCTCTCTTATTTTGCTTTCAAAAGGACTGATTCCTTAATATTTTTTGCGGCTTAATCGAAATTAAGTGCGTAGGGAAGTGATTTTAATGTCAAAAACACTTTTAACCTGTTTTATACAAATATATTTAAACTAAAACATATAAATTGGAACACTTTCTCTATGTTTATGGAGGTATGTATGTAAACAAATACGCCATTGAATGGATTCCGTTCTGATATTCCCTTAGGTGAAATATTTTGCCAACTTCAAAACTTTTGCGTACACGTGACTGTGATCTGATACTTGCACATGAAAACTTTTATAAATGATGTTAGGATAACTTACTAATGTTTCTTTAGCGAACAGACTGCTTGTAAATATTATACTTACTAAAGATATTTAATTTAAGTGCCTTGCCCGTACCATCAACTTTGCGATTTTATTCTGTAAGATGACAGTCTCAAAGATTTATGCTGCTCAAATTCGTGTACAATAGTGCTGACACGCTTACATTTGAATGGCAATAAAACATAGTTAGGTCCCTAGGCATTTCATTGATGAGGATTAGTTAGTTACGATGACAGAATTTCACCACATCCGTTATGCTTTCGCTAGTTCTGCTCAGCCAATTTTGTAGTATGTGGGGTATAATAACCACAATTTACCAGAGATCACTTCCTACAGCCAAACATAGGTACGTAATCTTCAATCTTGAAACGAATTGAGCGACTTTGCGTTGTATGTTTATTTGTACAGCATTAAAAAAGTAATAAATATGAAGTCGCTATCATGTGAAAGATCTTTATTAGAAAATTACAAACCGATTTTTTCTAGGCCTTATAGTTTTTGGGATACAAAGAAAATAGTAGGCAATATTATAATATCATGAGAGCTCCCATTTGGTCAAGTTTCAATGACTATCAATGAGTCAATGATTAGAACATGCAAAACAAAGTTTATACGTCAACGATCTTCGTTTTTTATTCGGGTTTCACGCAAGCGAAGCCGTATACGGAAGCTATTGTAGTTATAATTACCTAAAACGAGATGGTTCGCCCGGGATATTCATTTAATAAATAACCAGTGCCAGAGTATACATGGATTGTTTTAGTTAGTATTTCATCCTAGCAAACTTGGCATTTTCATCCCACTTACAAACTCGAACTACGACTAAATAATTAATGTAGATGTATAAATAAATTAGAAGGTTACTTTAGGTATACGTTATAACACGACACTCGCTTACTTCGTTCAGCATGACTACTCATAATAAATCTCTAATTAAATCTCTTTGAGTCCACTTCGTCGGTCGTCGACAGCGTAGTGTTGGTCATACAAGTATACATACCTACTGGTGAACCAAACAATGGTTCTCATGCAAAATGCAAACTTGAGCCACCTCGCGCCCGGGGCAAATAGCCAGCCAGTGAACGTAACCACGGCTGAGGCTACCTTCCGCTCTACTAAACAAACGCACTCTAAGTACAATCAACTTTTGCCTATTGAATTTTAATTCCAAACACTTCGCAGCACAACTGACATGACTATTTTTATTTCGAGAGGATATTAAAAAACAACAGTTAAAAGGCTTACGAACAAAAACAGGAGTAGCTAATGCGAAGTGCGATGTTCTATTATACTTGTGGCGTGAGCTCAATAACGGAATGTAAATTTTGCGTGCGGGCGGAGATAATACGAGTCCGTGTAATGATAAAAGCTCAGGGATGTGGGAAGCAAGCGGCGTCGCCGGCGGCAGTGCCCATGGGCGGTGCGTGACGGTGTCTTTAACAAAGATTTGTTTTACAAAATTGGCAGCGTGGGTGAAATTCTACATTCTATTATTCGAAAATTTCGCACACTTTCAGTGAATCGGTGTAACTAATTTGGCTGGTACAGGCAGTATTTCAGCTCGTAAACATGAAACTTGATATAGTGGGAAAAGTTGCACAGCTGATGCAGCTGTCATAAAATTTGTGATGCTTGCTCGGCCTCGACTACGGCTCCGCGTCGTGCTCAGCGTTAACTGTACATTCATACATTATGCATGTACGGGTAAAGCGTTACCTTCGCATTTGTATAAAAATCCTGAAATACGTTTTTCCACGCTGTTTGCGATTTATTTGCAGAATCATTTAGCACGGCAGTTGTCGTTGTCACACCTACAACAAGACACTAATTCTTAGGGACACCCACGTACGTGTAATAAACGTGGTCAAAGTTTGCGTAGGTACCCTATTTTGTCATTGCGGGATCCCCACGTGAACTTACTCAATAACCAGGGACGTGACTGGGCACAAAATATAGAAAGCGAGATGTAAGGCAATCGACTTTTATTGTCAGTAATATTCACACTATAACCCGAATCACAGTTTTTTTTCTCTTATCGATACTTTTTTTCTTTCCTCATCAGTTTTTACATAAAGCTATAAAATTGTTTTTGTTGAGTTTAGCGCTGAGGATTTGGTTCAATTGGATGAGCAAAGATATAAATAACACTCATTAGTTTAACTTGTGCACGTAGATAATGGTCAAATTACCTACGTTCAGTCACGTAATTATCCAGTTGGAATATGACCACAAAGCTAATATATGCAGGCAGCCAGCCACAGACAGTGTACTGCGCTCTATTGGTGTATATGTATTTTATTATCCTATGCAAATAAGGTGAATATATAAGCTTCCCGATATAACTTTCGGAATGCTACTTAAAAACATAAAAAGTAAAAAGCCTTTTAACATCATAATCATCCCGAAGTTCTCCCAGTTTTAACTCAGACTCATTCTCGACTAGTTGTATGTGACCTACACTTGAAACCCACAAATTCTTTTATCGCACATTCTTTGAGCAATTCCATTTGAAGCAGAACATCAAGCCGGCAATAATCACTTGGTGGCGAATAAGCCGCAAATAAAGTAAATCCCGCAATCTCAGGCGTCCCGCGGTTTGTCCCTCGTTTGCATACGTCACTACGACTTTTGTAAAGTTACAAATTCCGTGAACAAAATTACTTACTCACTTCTGTTTTATTTTATCCGACTTCAAAAAGGAATTCGGCTATGCATTTTTTGATGTAGTAAACCGAATTGATATAACCTGCAGGGATAATTTTGCTGAATAACTGATGGAGATAGATACTCTCTCATTTATAATCAGACACAAACTTGATCGGCCCCATAGCTCTCACCCTGTCCTTTTCTAAAAGTAAATAAAAGAATAGTATACATAATACAAATAGGCATACATACTTTTATCTAGCCGATAAAGTTAGTGAGTGATTATGAACAACGGGGTTATAATTAAAGTCGATTTTGTTAGTTTAAAAAACGTAATTGTTAATGTATGCGTGTGAGGTCCTATCCTTTAAAAGGCTCCTACTAGGGCCCTTTATATTCCATTCATGTTTAGCTTGACACGTTTTTCTGACCCTTTGTAATTCTTAATTCTTTCCTTGGCTGCACCATGGTAGCCTCAAAAATAGTCTTTCAAACTAGAGCACCGATGTTAAACCTGTCAACTATTGCATTTTGCTGAAATTTCATTACGAGGTCAAGAAATTTAATTGGTTATCCAATAATGTTTGTCAGACTATGAAGAGAAGACACCGTACACCATATTTGAAAGTCAAAATATATATATCTTCATATCTTCATGTAGTTAATATACACAAAGGAATTAATTAGATACTAAGCCATGTTTAAGTTTTTCCATTAACCCGTTAATGGTACCTTCTGAGAACTGACAAAGTAGACAAGGTATTAAAAACTTTACTGCCATTTCTAAAGCAAAAGTCTTCAAAAACTAATTGTTATAAAATGAAATAGAGGTTAATTACTTGACTATACATTTCGAAGTTAGTAGCTACTAGCTTGCGCCCGCGGCTTCGCTCGCGTGGTAGGTATCTAAATAAAAGGTAGCCTATATGCTATTCCAGGTAAAGAACTCTATCTATTCCAATTTTCATTGAAATCGGTTTGAGCCGTTACGGCGTGATTGAACCACAAATATCCAAACATTTATACATCCTCATAAACTTTCGCATTTATAATATTAGTAGAAAGTAGGATATGATAGGATAGTAGGATTTCAAATAAGTTTTATCGAATCCTGAGCCTTTGAAATTTAAGTTCTATTATCCTTATTGTACCTATATTGTATATTTGATACGTAATGAAACGTGCGAAGATAATGAATAGGTATAATGCGCTTAAATGACGTAGGGTGGTGTTTTGACCCAGTTCTCTGGGTGTAAACAATCCATCTAAGAAATAATATTACCCATGTTTTTCAGCAGATAAAGACTATCTTCATACCTCTGAAGAAATGTTCCAATTCCAGTAGTTGTTACAAGTTCCCTGAATTATTAGTTGAAGCCGCAGCTATATTTATCGTTCACGTGACGTGACTGAAATATTGGAGTTCTTCCACTTGCGAGCTCTTTCCACAAGTCTAAACGGAAAAACTTTCAGTATCTTAAAGGTCCTGGTCCCCTCAGAAGTGGCAACACACTCTATGACACTCTATGACGTCATATCTTCGCGAGCTTACTTTTTAAGCCATGCCCAGTGGTAGTGACAGTTTTAATAGCCTTTCTCTAATTAAATAGTTGAATTCAGTTATATCTCTGCTATTTTACGGTCAAACGGTGTTCAAACGGCGTGCAATATGTCACCTAAAATTCTCTTCAAAATGATCTTTACTTATACTTGTTAAAGTCCATTTTGAGTTTGACATTTGAGGGCGTGCGATATAGCCCAAAGATACCGCAAGCCCCTAAAAGTCCAACTCAAATAGACTTTATTCAACAGACGTAATGATAATTTTGAAATAAAATTTTAAAGACATATCGCACGCCGTTTGAACACCGCTTTAGCTGGCGAAATAATAGCAATAATATAACCTTAATTTTGTGACTTGCTAAATGGCTTCTGTCTGGTTGACATAGTATTTTTACAAATAGGAATATTGAAAACAATAATGAACAGCTCTTTCATTGAGTAGGTAATGTTTCAATAACCCGGATAACATGCTACTCACCGTTATTCCTAACCTACATTGTCATTATTAATTATTTGATCTCTGCTATTATCGAACAAAGCATTCAAGTTGAGCTGTTACGAGTTTAAATGTAGTATGGCTAATTGAAAATGGAATCACATTTGAATAGGTTATAAAAGATTGATGAGGGCTCATGATGAAATCTCTCTCAGGGGTTTCAAGTAGTGATTCGATGATTGATTACTCAGTGGAGCGAAAACTCAATAAATGACACTCAACATTTATTTGACAAAGTGCTGTGATTTTTAGATCATTATTTACTCTCACAGTACCAGGATATAAAGTAGCCTATCTCCTTTTCCCGGGCTTAAGCTATCTCCATACCTTTCAGGCAAATAGGTTTAGCCGTTTAGTCGTTCATCATCATCGTCTTCATTTCATTTCTAGGAAGTCCACTGCCAAACAGTCCTCCCCCACCGATTTTGCCCATACTCACCACTTTGGGCACGCGGGTTGGCAGGCGCAGTTAGAGCTATCCTTATGAAAATAGGGGACAATGCTGCCCATCCCCTAGCTTTCTTCCCTCCCTTCTTAGGACATTCTCGGCTAATAGGTTTTTTTTTGTAGGGGCCTATTCGTCAGTCTTGGCCACCACGGTTTAGTCATTAAAATTAACAAACAACAGAGTTACGTTCGTATTTGTAATAATATCTATTGTGATTTATTTAGTGAACATTCATGTCCGTTTCATGTTCGTTAGTTGACGGCATAAAACCTAAACAAACCTCATGCTGTATTGTACAGAGAATAGTAGATGAATTCTGACCGGTACAATTTTTAGAATTGCAATGGAGAATTGTGTTACCCTATGTCGGATTAAAATTACATCGGCTTGACGTCGGACAGGGCTGCGAATCGGTAATGAACGGGTCCTATACCCTCTTGTATATTCGTATTAATATTATAGTTACCTAAAATTAGGTTACCTATATAAATACTTAGGTATAAATACTACTTTAAAATATTTTTTCATATAAACATAGATGCGTTCCTTGTGAGCACCCATAAGCTTTAAAAATAGTGCCTTTGTTAAATTTCAAAGTTTTAGGTCAGGTGATTTCGCGATGAGTGAAAAATCCTATAAATAAGTTGATTTCCAAACCAAGCCAGCTTTACTTTTTCCCAAGACGTTTTCTTAAAACGAACTCTCCTGAAACCAAAAGGTAAGGTACTTTTTCTTGAAGTTCATCTTGCCGCACCCATAGAAGTGTTGGAAAAGCAGGGAGAGGCGTTTAGTGAAACTGCAGTGCACTTGTCGACACTCATAAGCTGTTTACACCAGGCCTCTTTCGTAAAACTGGTGTAGGCTTTGAATGTAGATCTATTTAACTCTCAACCTTAGTTATATTTTATTTAGATTAAGTTTGTATTAGCTATGATAATTAATTACTTCTACTTGTTCTTAAAAGATTTGCTACAACCTTTTGAAGATTGAAGTATAACATACGTATAGGGCTTAGTTTTACATTTCCTTTTATGTTTTTCAAGCAGACCACTCTCTTCGTTCAAAGACTATCCGTCGAAAAGCTAATATAAGATAGTTTAGTTGTGCAAGTTACTTATACAATCTGTCGTGCAGTTAACTTTACAGTTTTGCCTTGTTTGAGTTGTTGCCACAGTACAACACAATAAACAGTAGTTTTCAAACTTTCGCGATCAGTTTCCATAATTTATTTTCGCGACTGTAATAAATACTCGTTTCATTCCTGTAAATGTATATGTCTTATTTGCAACAATGTTGTAAAATTTTACCTAAGTATAAGCTTACAAAATTGCATACAAAGTGGCAAAACAGGCCAAATGATTTGTGACGGGCGTCAGCTTCTGGCGAAGTTTGAAACCATTCCACTCCGTGTAAAGGGTTCTGGCTATAAGTTATTCAGGGGAGTACATAAGACGTGTTTCTATCGTCGCCCACTAGCGTTTAATATGGACCATCGTGTTTATAGCCTAGTTTTGTCACGGATTATAAGATCTAGGGTAAATCTTAGAAAAGGCAAAAGGAATAATCGGGGTCCTACAATAATTTTGTATTTGATTTGTCTTGTTTGATGTTTTTCTTCTGAGTTAATTTTAGAGCTATCTTCTAAAATAATAGTAACTACCTATGTATTTTGTTATTTATTACGTAACATTAAATTCAATATAGGTACTTACATACATTATATTTTTCTTATCATAAATTATATTTTTTAGTTTGTGATTTTTTGCAAATATTGATTTCGCTTTTGTTTGTCCATTCTGGTTTCAAAGAAATACCAAATGCATTTCTGCGAATTCGTAGCTGTCCGTAGCAGTGACGCTACGACGTAGAGGGGTACTACGCGCATTCATGCTTTGGTGGCTTTCAGCGATGTACCTAAGCTTATTTTATACAATTAAATTTTTGAAATCGAGCGTAGTGAGTATGCATGTCATCATCATCATCATCATCAGCCTGTAGAAGTCCACTGCTGGACATAGGCCTCCCCTAAAGAGTTCCACGACGAACGGTCTTGAGCCTTCTCCATCCACCGACTTCCCGCAACCTTCACAATGTCGTCGGTCCATCGGGTGGGGGGCCTTCCAACACTGCGTCGCCCGGTTCGTGGTCGCCATTCGAGAACCTTTACTCCCCAACGGTTATCGGTTCTGCGAGCTATATGGCCTGCCCACTGCCACTTCAACTTGCTAATTCTGAGAGCTATGTCGGTAACCTTGCATGTCAAAGTTGGAATATTTTAACAATAAAACAACACCCTGAAATTGAAAATGTTGAACTATAAAATGAAACATATTATAAATGATTTTTGCGACTGGAATTTTGATTGGAAATTAATTATATTTTTTTTGATAGAATATTATCATAGAATGTAAATTATAAGAATCAAATTTGACAGAATACTTTCATAGCAATTGCGCGGTCACCAGAGTGAAAAAAGTTAGAGACTATATTATTACAAATTTTGGCGTTCACTGAGTTCTACTGTCTGCCTATATTACAGTTCCGATTAACAGTTAGCAGCAGCTGTGATTCGTAGTAGTTAGAACTGGTGCAGTTCTGGAGTTGGAATGTGGCAAAGGATAAACTTTTTGTAGAGTTGTGCTTGCGGTCAAGGATTCAGCTGTGTTCTCTACAAATAGCCGACAGACGACAGTAAAAAGTTCTCCTCGTTCAAAGCAATCAACTCGAGAGTCTTCACTTGAAACATCGTTCTCAATATAAGCCTTTCGGTCTAGACATTATACGAGGCTTATTTCAACGTTTACTTTGCAGTTTCCTGAAAATAAACGATCATATTGAAAAAATGCTTCCTGGAACTCTTTTATAATTTTATATAGCTCGCATAACCGACAGCCGTTGGGGAATAAAGATTCTCAAATCGTGTCCACGAACCGGATGACGTAGGCCGGTAGAACTCGATGGATCGACGACGTTATGAAGGTTGCGGGAAGTCGTGGCACTTTCCCGAGACTCTATGTCCAGCAGTGCATTTCCTCAGGCTGACGATGATGATAGAGTTATCTTAAGGTGGGTCCACATTTGTTACATTTCAACGCGCCGTAGATCCGTAACTTGTTACGGTACTTGCTACGCTAAGTGTGGACCAGTGACCAGAGACACAGCGAAATGTTCTTGCTTTCGGCTTGGGCCTCCGAGTGGATCGCTGCGTGGCAATAGCTCGTGTGATATGACCGCGTGTCAAAATCCGTCCACACTATGTTTTTGTCACGCCTAACTGTTACGGTCAAGGAGCCACGGCGCGTTGAAATGACACAAATGTGGGCACACCTTTAGGAAAAAAATTAAGTAAAATATCTTCGCAACTACATATTGACACGGCAATATTTATATTCTAGACGAAACCCACACAAGCTGCTCTATTGGCGACGAAAATTCCAAACCAAAGGAATAGAATATGAGTTCGGTTGCTTTGAAGAGATCTAAAACCATGTATGCATGAGTTATGTTTCCCTGAATGGGTTCAAAGCTGAACTAGCTAGGTACTTTTTTTAATAAAGAAAATGAGTGTAAAGACACAGCTACAGGAAACAATGGCTCACTCACTCTACGAATACACACTTAAGCCGAAATTAAATACTTAGTACTCACTGTTTTCCTTAGCAGTTGCTAATTTATGAGGATTAGCAACCAAAATTGCACAAATAAATCATAAAAGACCATTTTGTTTTCAAGCATTTTAGTTGCTTTTATATTCACTAATTTTTAAAAAACTTGTTTTTTATATCCATTTATGTTATGAGAGGGTGCGCCCAACTGTTCTCGTTGTAAGCTGTCTATGGAGATATCTATGTAGATACGTATAAAACTCTAGAAAAGCTATAGGGGTATCAAGCGAAAAAGCCTTTCTGTGTCACCCCTCGCTGCGAGGAAGGCATCATGCCCTATATTCTCTATGAAAACAGATTCACTCTTTAAGATTTTTCGATAAACTATTAAGTTAAAGGCTCTGTGCATTGTTCAAGAGAGATGATGCTGAGTAAATGGAGTACCTATTCAGGATGTTGGTTATAATCCTCTAATAGACACGATTTTTTTCCACCACACTGATTCTTTCATAGTCATTATCAAGGATATTTTCAGATTTATAGTCAACCTGGTCATAGCTCTGAAGCCCTGATTATTACCATTCCTAATATAATACACATTTTAATCCAAGATTAAATAACATTGAAAAATATTTATTTTATTTCATTATATCTATTATTGATAATCTCGGATAAAATGTTTATTTACAAATAATTTTTTACAAATAATTTTTTTATTTTTACAAATAATTTATTTCGTAACAAAAATAATAGAGGTACATTATAACGATTTGGAAAAACGATGGTAATTGCAATAGTTATAAAAACTGTGACGCAATCACCAACGCCCGCCTCCTAGGACTAAGTGAATACAATGAAATGTTCCTGCAAAAACCATTTATAAGAAAGAAAAAAAAAAAGCGAGTAAGTGAGGTATGAGTAGGTACTTTGTACATATTTTATATGTATGTATAATTATATATATGTATATGTGTGTGTGTTTGTTTGTTCATGTGTGCGTGTGTGTGTGTTTGTTCATGGGTGTGTGTGTGTGTGTGTGTGTGTGGGTGTGAGTGAGGTGTTAGTGCGTTGGAGATTTCCTGATGCACCAGTCTCATAAGAGTCTGGGTAACAGGAGATACCCGTGTGTGAGGAACTATACATGACAGTAATATTGTGTATGTGAGTGTGAATGTGTTGATGTGAGTGAGTGAATATTAAGTTTAATTAAAAACTCTCAGAAGTTCCTCAGTCTCCTCATAAGAGAGTGACTGTAGCCAGGACAATAAATTTAATTTACATTTACGAAGTGTGAGTGGATAAATGTTCAGTACCTTAGTTACATTGTTATACAACATCGAGCTTATGTAGTAATAATGGCGGCTCGCCAAGGCTGTTCTGCGGGATTCGATTTTGCATACTTTGTCTGATCTACGCTTTTGACTAATAAGGGGATCATAAGCTATTTCAGAGTGTTTACGTAGAACAGTGTTGAAGATGAAAAGTTGTCTTACAGAAAGTACGCCACAGAGCGAGTAGAGTTCAGATGTGGGAAATCGGAAAGGTTTATGATTCATCACTTTCAGGACAGCCCGTTGGGCCCTTTCGAGTCTTAAGGTATAGGTTTTAAAAGATCCGCCCCATGCCGTTATGCAGTAATTGAGAACCGACTGCGCCAAAGCAAAGTAGACAGTCTTCAGACACTGCAGATCGAGTAAATGACGAAGCTTAGCGAAAATATATATCAATTTTCTGGTGCGAGAGACTGTCAGATCGATTTGTTGCTTCCAGGACAGGAAGCAGTCAATCGTAACACCAAGATATTTAATTAGGGAAGTTTGTTCAATGGGAAAACAGGCGCAAGACGATGGATTTTTTAAATTACATGAATGGGGACAAATGTTATGAAAAGCTACTGGTTGACTAGAGGCATTTGCAGAAAAGGTAATAAATTTGGTTTTGCTTAGGTTTAAGGTGAGAAGATTAGTCGATAGCCAGTTTTTGACGGTAGTTAATGCTGATTCCGCTAAGGAATACGCTTCGGGCCAATTTTTTCCATTGATAAGAAGAGCGGTGTCGTCAGCGTAAGTTATAATTTTACAATTTGGCAGGTTTAGATTGCACAATTCATTTATATAGATAAGGAAAAGAGTAGGTCCAAGGACACTACCCTGTGGCACACCAAATTTAATTGATTCCTCTCTACTCGTAAAACCGTCAATTACCACAACTTGCGTTCTACTGCTAAGGTAGCTCTTGAATATATCCAAAGCGCGACCTCTTATGCCAATGTCCTCGAGTTTTTTTATAAGAATAGGGATAGAGACCGTGTCAAAGGCTTTGGATAAATCGAGAAAAATTCCAATAGATTTTTGTTTTCTATCAAGCTGTTTGACAATGGAGTCGGTTAGCTCCAATACAGCATCTTCTGTGGATAGGCCTCTTCTAAATCCAAAATATATTTTATCCAAGAGCAGTAGGGCTCTCAAGGTAGAGTCCACCGTATGAAGTATAGTACCTTGGATATAAGTTCTGCCACCAAGCTGACAATGATGTGTGAAGCTGTATTGGGACGGGGCTACCGCTTACCATCAGTGTCCCAAGCACGAATAATTTACCATAGTGTAACGCTTATGGTAAATTATTAAAAGGTAAAAGTCTAATAATAGCCAATGATATCAGCGATGCTTGAAATCTTTTAATTTTGATTGGTTAATATTTGATATTTGTGAGCGTATCGGTGGGATGGCTACGACGAGTTTTTTGCGCAATCGATCGAATTCGATTCTACCGCATTGTACTTGCATAATATGTGTAATTAGCCTAGAAAAGTCGATCCAGGGGGCGTGGCCTGTGACGTCATCCAGAGAGTTGTGCGTGCGGGCGTGGAGGGGCGCGCGACGGTCTCGAGCTGCGCGAGCGCCAGTCGGACTTTTGCTCCACCGCCAGAGATGGACAGACGTTCTATTAAGTTGTTGCTAAATTGTTTTGTAAAATTAATTTAAATCAGAAGTTCTTATTATTTTCATTCGTTATTGTTTTTTTAGTAAATATCGATCGTAGTTTATTATCGTGTATTATAATGAAAGATGTTATAAGTTACTTAATACATTTAATTACTCGTGACAAATGATGACAGTATTAAACTACATTACAATGTAAATGCTAATATAAGTTTGAGCTTATGGTTCTCTCAATTCCTAGACCAGCCAAGCGATCCAACTTCCAAACATGAAACAGTTCACAGTGAATCCTCGAAACAGATATTTACAAATACATTATAAACGCATAAACATGTATCACGTGTCTTACATTTTTATCTAGGTATATACTCGTATAACTACTAAATTATCGATTAAAATTGGCAACGTTTAGAATTTCGATTTCTTATGTTAACATCAACAAATAAATACAACACAGGCCTAATTTCCTGCATCACAGAAAATCGGAATGAGTTTAGTATGTGCAATAAAAACTTAAGAAACAGTGCAAATAATACAACATGAAGTTACATAGGTCCGGTTTATATTATGATATTGTAGTTCGATTATGTAGAGGTATTCTATTTTGTCAATTGAGAATCATGTTATGCTTACCCCCGTATTTTTTGTCATTGTAAACGTGTATTTTTTCACATCGATATTATTTTCAATGAAATTGAAGATGAAATCCTTTTTGCTAAATTCTTTAAAATTCACGGCGACTAAGAATACGAGTCTGAATCCTAACCTTAGTGTCCTTCCTGGGTAAGTAGTTACTTAGTTGTGCGATGTATAAAGGTAACCATAGCCAATAATTGTATCTTCGCAACTAGTCCATATCAGTTCTAGTCGATCAAAATGTAACCTACGACCATCTACTGCCTAACTACCGTTTATAATTTACAATGCTTAAAAAATTTGACTATTCAGTCGGGTTCCTTAACACTATCGAATAATTATTAAAATGGTTTTGTCAAACATAAATTACCTGATTTTTAACTGTCTTATGTTGGTTAAAATATTGTGATTCATGTTTAAACCCAACATATTAAAGGTCTGATCTATTGGATCTATGGGAAGGATTGTTTGTAAAAGCTTAAAACCTTGGGATCTTGCGCTAGTTAAAGTTACTCTTCTAAGCATATTTTTAAAATGACCGTACAAAAGGAAGGAATTTATTTTCCGTATTCACAACACTGTACATATTTAACCCGAAAGAGGAATAATAATTCAGAAAAATATCTACGAGTAGATCTTCATGTTCCTATTTCTAGTATTATATTTACGAGTATTTTTAGGTTCCGTAACTCAAAAAGAAAAATGGTATTTTGAGCCAATGCATGAAAAAAAACGAATATAGTAAACAACATTTGTTGTGGTACGAGTGGTACTCGTAGTTTCTGATATCTACGACACAGGGAATCCTGGTGTGGGACTATTATGTGACTATTGAGTGTTATTTATTTATTAATGGGCATGTCAGTAGCGTCTATTTTTCATTGTCTTTGTCAGAGATAGTGAAAGCGGAGGAGAATACGTGTTACTATTTTGAGTGCATGTTGTATCAACACAGATAAAAAAAATCTGCTAATTTCAGAAACCTCATCCTTCTTGATGTAGAATAAAAAAATTTGGAGGTGTGTGTCGCTTCGAACATTCAAGAACCAAAATAAAATCCAACCTGTCCTTTATATAGTACCCATTACATTTGTTTCGCTATCATTTAATAATAACTCACTAACTTTATCGGCTCGATAAAAGCATGTCCGCCTCTTTCTTTTGTTCACCGTTAGAATAGGACAGGGCGAGAGCTATCGAGCCAATAAAGTTAGTGGATGATTATGAATAAGAGGGTATATTTTTATGGTATTCAATTTGTATGTTCATTGTGTATGATTATACTGTATATTCACAAATAACACATACCTACATTTACAAATAAATATGCACATAAGTAATTTGTTTGCTTTTGTAATCTAGAGTAGGCAGTTAAATAGATGAAATTCAATAAATATATTTGTCACATACATACACAATACAATGCTTTGACCTCTGTGGCAAGAATGTTGTGGATTTTGAATGACACAGGCTTTCACTTGAAAATCCATACAAACACACAATTTTACATTTATTTGTAAATTTAAGAACGTAGCAACATAATGGTCGCAGTGGATCAATATAAAATAACCCTAATACTACAACTTACTTTAGGTATTTACAAAGTTTAATATACCCATAATAAAGATTAAAGAAGAACAAGATAACAAAATTTAGTAATGAAATGGAAATGCAATTTTTGTTATAGATACCACAGTAAATAAAGATTACTCATTTTGGTTATTTCTATTATTCTTTGATATAATCATTTTATGCGGTTACTTTTTTAAGGTGTTACCCACAATTTAGGAATTACCAAGATATACAAATATCGCCAGACGGGATTAAACCCGTGACTTCCTGCTAGATTATATTTGCATGTAATTTTTCACTTTATTATCTGGCTGTAAGTTCTACCTGGTTGATTTATTACTGGTGGAAATTTCACGTCTTCGAACTAGGCTAGTAGGTTCCTATTCATAATATATAATATTTTATAAATTTACATAATTATTATTATTTAGTCTGCTATAGATATTCAATAAAATAATATATTTCATGTAAATTAGTGAGTAGATCTAGCTAGACCTACGAAACTTAAGCCATGGGATTTTTGAGACGTTATTTGACGTTTTAATTGTATTTTTTAAACTGTCGATTAAACGATAGATTCATTAGATTTTTATGGTTATGGTTATGGCGGGTAAACACATTTTGAGTAGGTAAGGAATGAAGCATGTTTCGCAAAAAATATTTTGATTTTCTAGATCCCAATCGCCGAAAATAATCAAAATTTAATTTTAGAACATTTTAGTCGTTGTATTTTGTATCTTATCCTATTGCAATGGTGACAATTGGCCAATTGACGCGTTTTAAGTTAGAATTTTGGTCCTAACTTACTTTATTTAATTTTATTACCGCGTCTTAATATATAAAACAATACAAAAAGCTGGATATTTTACAAAATTACAAAAGTAATCATTGGTAGGTGACCCTCCATCGAGGCAAGCGTATTTTAAAACCTATTGTTAATTACGTCCCTCTCAAAGTCTATAGAACGGTAAAGGCACGGTCATGATGTGTATTGCACTTAGGGGATTACTTGTCCGTACAGACAGAGAGAAGAAATTCTTCTAAATGGTTCAAAACACGCTCTAAACTACGAGTCAAGTCGAGAAAAGCATTTCCAAGGCACATACTTTTAGAAAACATAGTATAGTGGTACAGGGAAAGACACACACAAGTAGCTGCACCACACGTGGTAAGGTTACGTCGGAAGAGATCCTACGTGGACGAGCGACCGCTACTGGTGAAGCGTAGTCTACTAGTCTACGACACAAGATCATAACACCAAACCCACAGTTCCCAAGGCGACCGCAGTCGCACAAACATCACATTTCATGTGGGTACCAAAATTACACGTACCAACATTTACAACGCCTATTACTATACATACATACACATAGCGATCGTGATAATAATAGGTAAAAATCTACATCGAAGCTCTTAAAGTTTATTAAAATGTTTACCTGCACTTTATCACCGTTTTCACAGATAGTCACAGAACACGTTCCACAAACACAACCACATTATCTAATCGAGTAATAAAAAAAAAGAGAACATTCATTCGCGCACTCCACCGTTAGCAATAGTCGGAATATGGTTTCCATTAGTTTTCTCATGCACATGACAAGAGTGCGCGAGGGACTCCCGTCAGAAAGCGGGAATTCTCTGCGGCGGCGGCGGAGGAGGCGGCGCGCACGACAGGCTGAGGCAGGTGCCGGCGCCGCGGCAGAGGTGGCGCGCCGCGTGCAGCAGCGTGGGAGGTCGCGCGGGCGGCGGCGGCGGCAGCACCGGCGACAGCGAGTCCGCCGTGTCGCGCTCCGGCGCCGCCGCCGCGGAGGGCGGGCGCTACACGTGCGTGCACGCGCCCGCCCCCACGGGTCAGCCGCCCGCCAGTATGTCCTCGGGCTCCGGCGACCAGCAGTTGTCCGATAGCCAGCAACCCACCACAACCGTTATAAATCCAATCAGCAGCGCCAGCACTATGTACACCTCTGCGTTCCCTGTTACACACAAAAACCACGCTTTAACAATGTAAGCGACTCGTTTAGGAAAATACATCGATCACGTTAAAACATTCAGCTCTTGTGAAGAATATGTTTCGTAGGATCTAACCGAGCTGTTTTCGTATGCCGAGCGGCTGTCGACTGCGCCACAGTGAATTGATGAGCGTGGGGTCGCCACGCGTTCGCCAGTCGCGATATCCTCTCCCCCTGGTATATTCGTTGTTGAATCTGGATAAAAAATAATAGATTATAATATTGCATGAGTTAATCATGGAGTTCATATTCTGTATTACCAAACCACCTACTCTGCATTATGCTGCAGCTATTACTCAATTTACTTATCTACCTACTAAAGAATATCGCACCATGGTGGCACCGCTTTTTATTTATAAAGAGCGAAACTGCCGAAGATGCTTTGATCACAAATACTGGCGTGAAGCCAAGCCTTCAATGCTGAAGCTCGTTGCCCGTTCAACTCAGGCTTTGATACGGACTGTAGCAAAAAAGCGAAATTGAATTGTTGCCTTTTTCCGTCTTTAGGATATTTAACTGCGGATCGTGCAAAATATCTAAAAGTGTTTCATGCGAATGCAATCATAACTACCGTGATGACTTGACAATATGAATGAGAGTACTCAAGCGGTTTGTATACGAGTTTGAGAGACAAACACTGGCTATTAGGATCATTTATTACTTGGATAAAAGTCAAACATCTTTAAAATTGTTCAGTGCGAGAAGATCGCTAAAAACAATTCAATTTCGCAATAAAAATAAAAAAGATGGTGGGTATAGTGCCATCTTTACTTGGTTATATTTATTAAAAAACAAAAGAAATATCAAAATCATGTATTTTGTACAATAAAATAGAATTATAAATGCAGGTATATCGGGTAAAAATTTGAGCAAATCTACCTCACGCAAACTCTCTGCAAAACCTCTATAACGTTGCCCTGTCTTCCTACTCGTACATTACTAACTACTTATAATTAAACGTGCATAATATAATATAAGTAATTTCATTTGATCATCATGGTACCATGCAGCAAAACCATCCATCGGACACAATTGATGGCTTATGAAAGTTTTTCTGAATCAGCTCCTACCTCATAGAAAATGTCATAAGTAAATCAAACTTTTATTCATTTACTTACATTATTTACCCCGTCGCACCAGTTTTGTAGCAGATAATAAAATATACATGAACTTGACTTTTGATTATAATACAAACATAATTACAAAGTTTCTAAGGTAAGGACATCAAGTTATATAGGAAAAGATGAGTGACGCTTAGTGATTATCTAAATTATAATTATAATATAATAGTGATTATCTAATTATGTACCTACCTAATTTTTGAATTTACCTCTGAAAAACCAAAATGGGTGATTTGATTGGATGTTGGTAAAATATGTCAAATATTTCGCAACATGGAGCGTTGGAAACCTGTACCTAATAGCTGCGGCACCGGAGTGCCTCTGCCTATTACCTATCATCAAGGAAACTGATTGTTTACATTCCACAATAACCGTTCCACTCATCCAATTTATGCTGCGATCATCGATTTCCGATATTTACCGAACGCATGCAAATTAAAAGTAAATGTCGGGTCACTCTTTACAAGTTATTCTAAGCCTTCTTTTGTTTGTACACTCTACGCGGACTTTACTCCAGAAAGCTCATAAAAACTTCATAGAAGATTCAATCACAACTGACTTTATAAAACTCGGTTCAGTATTACCCTTTTCAAGTATATTACCACAGATATACCTTGTGTGTTCGGATGCTATGTACCTACCTATCTGTTAAGTGTTGTGTTTTTTTATTATTTTGATTAAGTAACTTTATTTTTAGGATCAATTTTTATTTTATTCTTTGTAATTACACCGCCATCCATTCTAGTTTACTAAGTTCGTTTCATTTAAAGGTTGCCTGGAGGCCGCGTGTCAGTTAGCTTTGTATTTATTTTGTGTGGTAATCAATAAAAAGTTGTCTACCTATCTGCCTATATTATTCTCTGAACTCTAACCGCTCAATACAGAATTGCTACAAAAGCTTAAAAATGCTTTTGTATTCATAAAACTGTGTAGTTTACGAATATAAATATTGGCTTATTCTAAAAATATGTCCTACTTCTTATTCAGCACATTAGCCCAGTAATATTAGTGGCATGAACATTAAACCAAATGAAATGTCTTCGTTATGTAAGTATGGTCTTTTATTTTATTTGTGTAATCTTTCTAGACGGAACTGAACACCAGGAATGAATAACATTATACTTGGCTATATTATGCATACGGTGAATTTTATTGAATTTTGTGGTGCAATTTATTTTGATAAAAAATATTCTTAAATAAAATGCAAAAACAGAACATTCAAATTATTGTTTCCGGGATTATATAAAGTCGTTTGTTCAGTTTTTTATTTACCTTTGGATTTATTAAAAGAAATTCCAGAAATCTGCGACCAGCCAAGTGTTTTGCTCATTTTTTGTACAAATTCTTTGCACTTCCTGCTTAGTCTGTGAGAGCTTTCATAAATATAGTTGGCATTAATCCTTACAAATAATTTCCCTTCGCTCGGCCAATTTAAATGTAAATTTACGCTGCACGTTATTATTATTATTATTTTTTTCAAATTTCTTTGTTATCAAACTACCCCGGAATAAAGCTGCGTTGTTGAACAAGAGTGTGCTATGTATGGCTGTTCGTGTGTACAATCATCTACCTAAACCTTTACTTGATACTTCAAGCCTTGTAGTATTCAAAGTGAGACTGAAAAATTTACTATTGGAAAGGGCTTACTATTCAACCCATGATTATTTTAATGACATTTTTTGTAATAGCACTATTTTATTGTAATTTAAAGCTCTGACATACCTACTTAATTTTTTTGAAAATATGTATATTGCATGCGTACAACGCTGAATATGGCTGCTCCTAATTTGTATTGTATTATGTAACAACTGTACCTAACCTATATTACGCGATAAATTACTTTGATTTGATTTTTCGCGGTCGTATCTTACCCAAGATACGACCGCGACATTGATAGTCAACGAAATTAACTCATACGATATAAAAGTATCAAAAACTCGACATTAAGGTTTCATTGTTAAAACAGGAAGTGCTTTTCCTGTCTACGTTGCTATACGTAACGAGTAGGTAAATGGTGTCGTTCTGCCTCGACGCTATTCATCTCGGAGGCACAGGTGGGTAATGATTTCATAATCAATGGGGACACATTAAGCGTCTTTGAAAACTTAAGTCGCGTCCGTACCTATCTTATTCATAAGAACCGACGGTTATTTTAACTACAGCTGGGTTTTCTCAGAATCTGAAAGAAAAAGCAGATCCGTCTTTTTGAGGAACGGTTTTTATTTTGATATTTACACATACAAGTAAAATAATAGTCCAATCTTTTTAAATCCACGAAAAACCCTGCTGCATGTTATAAAAATGACCTTGCATACTTTTTATTATATAAATAAGAATCAAAGTCCTGACTGACTAAAATGGGATCATACTCTATACACCAGCGAAATAATCATCAAAATCGGGTTACTATTGGCGGAGATATCGAGTAACATACACAAAAAAAAAATACAGCCGACTTGAGAACCTCCTTAAATTTAAAAGAACTTCCTTTTGGAAGTCGGTTAAAAAATCTTAGAAAATAAAAATTAAAAAATATGATTGAATTTTCACTAATATTCTTTGTTATTGTAGATAGAGTGATGGTGACCGGGAAGGTAGAAACGACGAAGAGGGCGCAGCCCACTGAGATGGTCTGACCAAATTCGCTCAACCCTGGACACAAAACTCCATGATGCGCTTCACGCCGCTAAAGACAGGAACAGCTGGCGTGCGCTGGCACGATCCTCAGTCATGAGGAATACGACGCGAGGAGGAGGAGGTGTATGAGAATTAGCGCTTTTTGGGATCGTATTTATATTATGAACTAACTTTTAGTATACTTCAGCGCAGTAAAAGTTAGAAACCTGTATTATTAGTTCATAAGTACTGAATATTTTAAGGAACTTAAGAACAAAATGAGTTAATTTATATTGAAAAACTTGAGATATTGGTGGAGGCGTATTTATGGTCGTAAAAAATGGTGTTTTTGTGATGTGTAACTATGCCATTATGAGGATCTAATGAGAAATCTTCAACGACTCGCAATAGAAAAGTCTTGTTGGGTTTTTTAAAATTGTTTTTGGGAGTATTGGGAAATGACGGGTTACGGTAGGAAAACGATGCGATAGAAGATGTTGTTTGGGCTCTTCACGATATATTTTTTCCACGTTTCAGATCTGTGACTCAGCGGTTAGATCTGTGGTTCTGGAATAGCATCATTCTGGCTCTGGCTTATTTTAATCAAAATAAAACGCGTGCGAAGCCGCGGTTGGAAGCTAGTGTAAAATATAGACCTCATGTCTTATCTGTCATGAAAATAACAAAGTAGGTACCTATTGAGTGCCAGTATGCAAGATCATTTTGTACTATTCGGTTAAATTAACTTGGCGCTTTAAGCAGAGTTTATTCCCAGGAAAGCGGTTTATTCGTCGGCTTGTTTGGGTGCAATTTTTTTCTCTTTTTTTTGCTGAAATTTTTACGTGTTACCGTGGTAAAGAGCGAAGTTAATTAAACCGCGTAGAAGATGAGTCGGTAAAAGGGTTGTTGAAAGAAGTGATTGAATACCTTCGGATGCCGCCGACGCCGGCAGGGGGCGCTGTGGAGTGCGGCACGCCCGGCGGCACCTGAGCGCCGCCTTGCACGCCGCCTTGCACGCTGCCTTGCGGCGCGCTCACACAGCACCCTGTCAAACCATAGACATTTAAAATGATTTTGTTACACCTTTCTCGACGGTCTCTATAAGATATGGTCTCTAAGATCCGAAATGAGGAAATCCGTAGAAGAACCAAGGTCACCGACATAATAAATAAATATTCCGGACATATTCACACGGTCAACTGATCCCAAACTAGGCATAGCCTGTACTATCCGTACCAGAGACTGATATATATAATAGATACATATTTAACACCCAGACACAGAACAAACATCTGTGTTTATCACACAAATGTTTGTCCAGTGCGGGGATCGAACCCGCAACCTCTAGCGCAGAAGGCAGAGTTACTACTAACTGAGCTATGAGGCCAGTCGAGACATAGCTCTTAGATTATGAAAGTTTAAGTGGCAGTGGGCAGGACATATAGCACGCAGGACCGACAACCTTTGGGGAGTAAACGCTCTCAAATGGCGACCACGAACCGGGCGATGCAGAATTGGAAGGTCCCCACCCGATGGACCGACATCATTGTGAAATATGCGAGAAGTCGGTGGCTAAAACAGTTCCTCATGGAAATCTTTGGGGAGGCCTATGTCCAGCAGTGGTCGTCTGTCTCCCTATATATGCCTCCCCCTGTAGAAACAGGCTGATGATGAAGATCTCTAAGGTTCAAACAGTGGCGTAACTGACAACGCCACTACGCTTTATTCACAGCAAAAAAAGCAGTTGCAATTTTTTTTGAAGCTTTTGTTATTTGGTGTTTTAGAATTAGGATTACCTAACCAGATTACAAAACTTATGCGTCTATCCGTAGGCATTGTAGTCAGAGAAAAAACTTTATTGCGACTATGACCTACCAATGAAAGAAACAAAACAATGCTCCAATGTGTCGAATGTTTTATGTATGTTTTATCGTGAAAATTATGGTAATTATTTCATATCATTTCCTACCAGTATGAGCCCCGTATATGAAGTAAATAATTATTTTAAACCTCGCTCACTCAACACCCTACCAAAAACAATGATTATAAGCGGCAAAAAAACAAAAGGTTGAGCTGAGCGTAGAAGTTGTGCCAATGAAACATAAACATCAACACAAAGCAAAGTTCAGACCACAGTGATGTATCATGGAGGGTTGGTACCCTTGGGACTGAAAGCACAAGTTAAACAGTACATACTGATTGGTAACACCTATACTTGCAATGCAACAATTGGTCACTGTTCAAAAACAATTCCATTTTATTTCATTTATTTATTCTATAACAATTTTCTTACAAATCGTATATGAATTTCCTAAGACTAACATAAAAATATACATTAAAAATAAAAACACAGAAAATCAATAAAACACATCACAACATTATAAAATTTAGAGAGAATATTTTCTAAGCAATGGTATTTCTGAAATTTGTTACATTAGGCATAGGAGTTTTATTATTTAATTAAAAAAGAAAAAATCCTTGTACCTATATAGATTTTTTTTTTATTTTTCCTACTTTGATTTTAATTATAAAATTAATAAGTTTCATGTGTAACGTTCTACGAATCAGCGTGTTACGAGTAATCGTTAGATCGAGCTTTAATTATATCTAGTTTATCGTGGTAAAGAAGCATCGCAAAATCGTGACATTGCATTGTTATATTCGGTATAACTAATGTGTTCGAGTTAGGAGAGTTCAAGCTATTGGCATTCGCACTAGCATAGGTAACACACCTGAGTTTAGATATACTATCTTACCCACATGGTTATAACTTTAGGTCATCATCATCATCATCATCATTTCAGCCGTACGACGTCCACTGCTGAACATGGCCTCCCCCACAGACAAAGCGAATTCCTTATCATGTGGGGGGATTTGCCCATACTCACCACGCTGGGCATGCGGGTTGGTGAGCGCAGTTAGAGCTATCGTTGTTAAAATAGGAGACGCTGCTGCCATCCCCTAGCTTTTTTCCCTTAGTCGCCTCTTACGACATCCGCGGATAGGTAGATATGGAGGGTAACTTAAGGTACCGACCAACTTATTTTGAGCAACTTAGTTTAAGGCCATTTTATTGGCGCTCGCTTTGTTATTAAGTAGCTTTTTACTATACACGTTGAATTTAATTATATTGCTGGTACAGAGTATGTTCATAATATAAGATAATTGACTACCTGCTTATTGGCTCCACCATGTCGTCGTATTGCCATTCAAATGCGAGCGTGTCAGTGCTATTTCACACGAATTTGAACATCAAGTCTCTGAGCCCATCTTACGTCACCGCCTAAACAAAATCACAAAGTTGATGGTATCCGACTATGTTATTGAACATCGAGGTAAAACAATACTGACTGAATAAATAAGTATATTTAAATAACAGTACTCATTGTCGAGGACATATTCTTGACCTCACTGAACTGCTAAATAAGAAATATAGTATAAAAGGGCAAAAAGGTTAAGACGCAAAAGGGATTGGCTCCGACCCCACGCTGTATAACAAGGATTTTGCGGATAAGAAATGTTTGTCGTTATTTTGGACTGACATGAGGTTTGCCTATACTTATTTGCGGCCTATTGGATGATTCGGGTCTGAACAATAAGTCCTATAAGGGGCTAATAAGATTCTCGCTATAAAGGGATTAAATGCAGGCTGCGTCAAACGATAACTGAGCTGGCGGAGAGAATGGATACAAGGGAAGTGAGAGACAGACTGTCAGTGCTTTTAAACGGGCACTATACTAGAACAAAGCGTTTGTTCTTCATTGTTATCATTCAAAACTGATTTAATGGAACGCCACATTAAAGGTATTATAAATTACGTCAAAGCCAAGGTGTCCTAAGAAGTGTGAAATCAATCAAGTTCCTACTAGCCGGTCGCATAATGTGCTACTGGGTTCAGCGTGTTCGGGGTTGTGTGAATCTAGTAAAATACTTTTACACTCGGCGACAATCCCTCGGGAATAAAAATTTCATGGGGACCACCTCGGGATAATTATCTATACACCAGCGAAAGAATCATCAAAAATCTATTAGCAATAGATATCGTGTAACGTACACACATAAATAAAACAGAAGATTTAAGAATCTCCTCGTTTTTTGAAATCGGTTAAAAATGCTATCCGTAAGTGGACGCGCTAAGGTTTAGGACTTACTTCAAATAGCCGGGAACTGGTGCCCAAGTTAGTGGACCTTCAAGATCATTAATATTTAGGTCAGGTACTAAGAGAATATTAATTATTGTTTCTATACCACTTAGTTAATACTACTGCAGCTAGCAGCACTTAGAACACTCAAATATGGATGATTCGATTCCGTTTCCTATCGCCGTTCTGCATAATATGCATTATGCATACCTAATTAAAGTTAGATCACACTGAGTGGAAGCTACTTATAAAATAATTAATTACTAACATATTTATAAAGATGGCACAATGAAGCGCGGCACTTAAATGTTTTTTTTTTATTTACTTTTTGTGGCTATGGTGTCACTGCGGCCACAACTGGCCTATTGTGTACTTAAATGTTACCACTGTATCAAATTAACTCACCACATGTTTAAAAAGATACCGTGTTGACCTAGTGAGAGCTACCCCAACTTAAGATCCGAAGGTCGTGGGTTCGAACCCGGTCGTGCACCAATAAGTTTTTTAGTTAGAAAAATTTAATTGCGCATAAAAAACGTGCTTTAAACGGCGAAGGATACCATCGTGAGAAAGCCAGTAAGTATTCTTATAAGCGGCGATGGGCTTGCAACCTGTCACGTATGGAATATTCACTACTGCAATATGCAGAGCATTTTCCTCACAGGTTCTATATATGTCTGTGATTGTAATAACGAACTGGGGCATCAGGAGATGCAATTGAATGGAAACTGGAAACTGCTGCATAGAAACGCGTATTTCAATAATCGTCTGTAGAGTACGCAACATAAATGGCTTAATCTAGAGTCGGGCACCCACCGTAAGTCCCTTGATTTATTGCAATATTCGATATACTTAGATATTAATCCTCATTGATTTATAGTACACAACCTACATTCTCCTTGTGAGCATGGTAGAGACATGTGAAGATCTTTTATTGCAATAGATCAGGAGGTTGATATTAATTTTGTTCAATACAAACACTCTTTAATCGCGCTGAAGAGGCAGCGCGATTAAAGAGTTTGCTAAATGATATACATGTCCCTAAACAGTTAACTTACTTTGTTCTATGTATGTATATACCTACTCTCAGTGAAATATTTGTAAAAATCTTTAAATGGCCCTGAATATCTTAATTCTTTATGTCTATGTGGATAGTTGTAAGTTTTCCTATGAGAATAGAAAACAAAATAGTTTAATGATAGCTAGCTCTCGTGCTTAACGCAAAATAACTAATCGTAGCGTAAAATCTGTTCTATTTATATGAAAGTTGCGTGATGTTTATTTATAAAATATATCAATTTTATTCTGAGATAAAAGGGACCGTGTGCGTCGTAACCTATACCTATACTAGCTTTAAATAAACGGTAATGCCTTCTTTATTTATGAATAAATAAGAATATCTAAAGGTCGAGCCATGCATAGGGGTCGTGAGGGCAGGGATGAAAATAAGGATATAAGAATAACGAAACAGATAATAACCTCATATCTACGAGTGTAGCTTGTGCTATCAGTTAGGTTTCGTCCTAATGTAGATCCGTTTTATTAGCCTCTTATCGATACCAATAACTATTTACTTACCAAGTTAGGGAACAGAGTAAAACAAAAGTTATTTGCTGAAACCAATGAACATGGAATGGACTGTTATATGAATATTATGAATGTTATTTCTCGTGGAACACTCTGCCCTGCAGGAATGGAGTCTCGATATGTCATTGCTAAATGGACGGGATTAATTACAGAGTGTGGAGTGCGGTGCTACATGACTGACTGCCGTAGGACCGTGGAGAATAATTGTCGATTTCGTGGTTTGCTGCAAAGGTTTTGGAGGTCTAAGCCATGTCCAAGCCAAGCTCATTAGTGTAGCTCATTAATACTATAAACTATACTACTGTTGGCTTCAAGCAAAAAGGCTCTATTTTCAGTGTGTTTGGATGATAAATAAATGTCACTGTCACCCAAAATTGATATTTTTGGGAGAGCAGCACTGACATACAGCGGAAGCGACGACATGCAGAAAAACGCCTTGTTGTCTGTGGCGGGTTATCTACCGGTAATGTCGGCTTGCTCTTTGTGCTTGGGAAAACTTTTATTTTCAGCTAGAAATCTATAATCGTCGTCTAGACAAGTGAGTGAGTTTTTTTTTATTTTATTTTATTTATTTGGGTAAACAAACAGTGACACAATAAAACATAGGCTGTAACTTAAATGGTAAATGAACAGATAATTGTGACACCAACACCGTCTACCACGGATTACTTAAATAACTTATTAGTATGGGATAGCAAAGGATAGTTAAATTCTTAGATTAGGTATCTACATAGATTTTAGAATTTCAAGTAATAGCTTTTTAAATGTACTAGATCGTGTTGCCGCTATATCTAGAGAGTTGAAATTATTGTTAAAGGAATCAACAAGCCGGAATAAGGGTGAACGTTTACCAGCATTGGTACGGCATCGAGTTGTGTAGAACATACGACATGGATTGCGGCAATGCGTTCTAGTAGGGATTCTATAGCATATTTTGTTTATTAACGGAATACAGTCATACCTGTCGTGGCATAGATCATAAAGTAACATAGTTTCTAATTGCGAGCGTCTTAGTTTAAGGAGTTTTAATACTATAGAATAAAATAGGCACTAATAAAAATAATCTTACCGACGAGTGCTGCGATAGCTGCTAGCCATGGGAGTGCGGTGCGGCTGCGTGCCATGTCAGCAAGGCATGCCGCGCGATGCGGGCAGCGTCATCGCCGCGACAGCGACATGCCGCGCGTGTTGCCCGCTGACTGCTCGCTATTACCTCCACCTTGGGACAATGAAAATTATTTAACTTATTTCTTCAAGCGTTAAATGATTTTCGAAAGATCTACAACATTTTGGACAACAGAATAATACAATGAGGTTGCACTCGAGTAGCGAATTATTAACACAATATGTACCTACCTACCCAATATGTACCCCTAATAAGAGAGAGAATAATATTATTCTGACAAAATAAGAAGGAGGAGGTGGGGCACAGCGATATTTTCTCGTTCTGAACTAGAGCAGCCCGCCTGAGGTACCTCCGCCTTACAGAAGATCGCAGCCAAATAACGTTATTTGTTTCAAATAGTGTTGTGTTCCTGCGATGAGTAAGGTTGCCAGAGCTCTTTAGGGGTGGGGGGGTTCGGGGTCAGCAACGCGTGCGTGATGCCTCTGGTATTGCAATCGCTCATAGGCTACGGTAACCGCTTACCAACAGGTGGGCCGTATGCTTGTTTTCCACCTCAGTTGTATAAAAAAAAAAAAAAAAAAAGAGGGTAAAAGAATACAACATTTCATTTGTTTTTAAGTAGGGGAATAATGTCCGGGGCATGACTTATATAAAAAGTATCACTCATTTGTTTTTTTCATTTCAATCTTTACATTGTTTGCATGTTGACTTGTGCCAAATGTTCGGACATGTCTCAGACATCTTCAAGGATCTGATCGCCTGGAGATCTGAGAGAATGTCTACCAGTCTTGAGGATAAACGTCATGGGCCTATTTATTTATCTTATTTATTTTTCAGTAGACGACACGCCAACTCGGCTTTTAACTTATTATGTTTTTACTTATAAACGAGATCATCTACAACATATCTCTAGCATTAGCTTTCGCGCCCTTTCTTATTTTATCTACAAATTCCAAACAAATTATAGATTTTTCCCCCATTTTCGGAAGCCTATACCACAGTTGAAGCCGTGTAGTTGACGCGTTACGTACACTCAAAGTGTCACTCAACTCGACATGACAAGACTGGACACACGACCTTTGTCAGTTTCAATGGCATCCTGCGGTAGGTATCTGTCATCTGACTGTCAGATTCGGAATTTGCGCGAATCTGTATAGCTGACTCGGATAAATGGACTCGGAGATATTGCAAAAATCACATAACGTGCGTAAAATGGACACAGTTGCTTTTATTTAGGTAACTAAATAAAAATGCAAATACATTCAACCTTTTATATTGCGTAAAACTCCACTACTACATACCTACTAGAAAATGGAAATAGGTATATTTAATATTGAGCCAGTCTGTTAGATAAAAATTCGCGATGGTGACACACAGATGCGTTAAACAGACAGATGAGTATAAATAAAACGGTCAAGTGAGAGAACTCGCGCCCTGATGCCATTAGTCCGTACCATTGGTCGTGGGTTTGAATCCCGGTCGTGCACCAATGGATTTTCCGAATCACCGTTCATTGTATGATATTGACCTCAAATATAACTTTGTATCAGCTTTGCCATCCAGCGTGGCAATTCCGCCAGCGTCTTGGGGACGCTTCCAACTGGTAGTGATCTGGATCAGTTGAGCTATCTATAGATCGTTTGTAACGGTCTTTAGATGGCTCAACTGTTTCTTATGTATTTTGTAAATATTAACTTGTATTAGTTTTAAGTTTTTGTTTCTTTCTGTAAATAAAGACTTTGTACCATATACCATACAAAATTTACACATTCATTGCCATATCTTTTTGTCGCGAGCGGGACAGCCAGTACTTGGTATAAATTTCAAGTTCTTGACAGACGGACAACAAAGTGATCCTATAAGTGTTCCGTTTTTTCCAAATGAGTAATACTACCAGTATTATAAACTTTAAATAGAATTTTAAATAGGATGTCATAAATCACAATGAAATTAATAATAAATTCTCCAAAGCAGTTTTCGTACTCGAAGCATTCGGTGAACGAAAATTCCATTCTGTTCTGAATCTGGCATTGCTAAGGGTGTGAAGTACTACGTTATCAAGATTTACTGCAACTAAGCGGTCGAGTGAAACCAACATTAAGAATGTAATCCTTCTCATTCCATTGTTTTCCTCAATAATAAAGGGCCAAGACTGTCACCTCAAGGAAATACTGGGAGCACAACAGGTGGTCCATATTTAATGGTTATTGCTCGGCTACAATTAATTTGTCTGTCTAACCAAGACGCGGGTGTGGCTAAAATAGTGAAGAGACGACACAGTCGCGCAGCCTATCGATATAAAACATAATAGATTGAATACAACAGTACTTTTAAAGCTGAGTACAAAAGGCATATAACGTCTTAAATTTATTTCTACGCAACCCTTTCTTCTACTGAATAAAGTCAATTTTGAGAGTTGAGCTACTTTTATTGAAACTTTTAGCTGAATCTATAATAGTATGCAACCCCTCGTTTTGTTTACGCGTGTACACCTCATTGTTGTTTTGTACAAGTTTATCAAACTTAATGTGTTTAACTGTTTCTTGAATAACCAGAGAGGTGATTATGAAACGTAACACTGTATAACTAGGAACTGTACGTTGTGCTATGAATTCCTCCCAGCGGAGTTCGGAGGCTGGTCGCCTCCGCGCAGAGCCCGGAACTCTGACAAGGGTCACGTTTGCCAAAACATGCGCTCAATGATTTTCGGAGAATTCCTCTATCCCAGATTTATTTACCCACAAGAATATATTCCGCCACGTTGCGATAAAGCTGGTTAGAAAATAAACGCCAAAAATGCCTACGCCGCCCTGCTTCCTTGGAAATACCTACATTTTGTCAATGCAATTATATTACTACGTTTCACTCGCATTGGTCATACTACGCCGGTCTTTAACTTCGAGCAAAGACAATAATAGGAACTTTGCTCGAAGCAAAGATAATATATGAAGAAGAATTATCTTTGCTTCGAGTAAATTTCATACAGTGTTGTCACGTGTAGCGTTAGGTAGTCAGTAAATAAAAGAAAATGCTCACAATTCAATAACATTTTTAGACCTTTTTTGTATGTAAACATGTGACAGCTGACTTTAACTGTTGTGCCTCACGTAATGACTATCAAAATTTTTACAAAAAGTTATTTTCAAATTCCATCCAAATTTTTGAATTATTCCTTAAAATCCAACTTTTGCCGACCCGTGGTCTTTCCAAAAAACTTCTTTCATAAAAGTTTTGTCCTGACAATTACGAACACAACGAAAAATAAATTAGTCAAATTGGTAGAGCCGTTCTCAAGTAATGCTCCGACATATACATGTGATTTTTATTTATAAACATATTCTGATTTAGCTGATATGGCTGATAAATAGCATTGCTGTTAGCACAGTTGTCATATTGTTATTATTGAATTATCATTTCAAAAGCGTTTGTTCGTTTGGATTACAATGGAAAAATAAATTCAAATTATTATTATCGGGTTTTCAATTTGTATTTATAGATAAAACACATTTGCTCCACAAAGGAACTCTAGAATTCAATTCGTAAGTTGGTAAATTCACAATATTGAAAACAAGTGTATTTAACATGAATCAGAACAGGAATGCGACAACATGATGAATGCGCGAGGGGTGCTCACGGAACAACAATAGACGTCACGTACTAGCGAACTCATAACCATTGATTCCTATTTATGGGTTCCATTTTATATTTTATCGAGAGTAGAAAGTATACCTACTATACGTTTTCAACAGCCAGTGATTAGTTCCTACAACTTATAATTGATATTTTTGGGAGCCTTCACTAGTAGCGGCAACGAGCATTGATTTACGAGCGCTCAGTTGCAGCCTAGGTTTTAGCGCTGCTGACGTCGACTTCTGACAAATTCATACAATTATATCATTTTACCCGCCCCCGAGAAAGCAATAAAGAAGTTTTTCTTACACGACTTGACTAGTTCATAACACATTGACTGAAATAGTTTTCATTGAAATCGAAAACGATATTCCTCTACATTTTTATTTTTGGGATGGACAAACAAACTTTATCTCTTCGATCTTATATAACTCCTTGGCCGAAATAAGATAGAATCTTTCAATTTGCAGCAGCAGCACAGTTGAAATCTAACACGTTGCGGCTAATTTAAGAGATGTTGCCTTAAAATTGTCTGTTATTCTATGTTATTTGAAAAGTCAGCACAAGATTGATGTATTCATCAGAGGGCCTTGCGATTAACGAGCTCATTACGGATAACAAAAGAACAACAAACGCCTCTGTACCACCTGAGACAAAGAACAGTATTTTTCAGATCAACATTACGAGATCGGGTGTACCTAGTGACCTAGAATAGCTCTCGTTCAACAGAACATCGATCGAAGCAGAAGATTGTGCATCGTCAGTGTAATTCTAAGCCATTAAGGTAGGTTCAACCAAAACAACAATTCAAGCATCACGTTATTAGTTACCTATCGATGGCTCTACAATGCATTACTCACACGACAGGAGCGAGAGAAACCCTCGTCAAAGTTTTACGAATCACCAGGAATATTCACATGGGCATTTGTCTAAGAATCGGACTCCTTTGGACTGTAAATATGGATTCAATTATGATGCAGACAATGTTTTTGAATTCCAATGAATTCGATCATAAATTGTAAATATAAAAGGTTTTTTATTTTCACAAATACAATAATAGAACAAAAAGTGGCAGTGGCAACAGCATGCTGGCCGTTGTGGCAGATAGTTTTAATTATGGTTCCAGCATCATAGGCCACTGGCTTTGAAAACACCAGCCTGTCGCACAGTTGGTCACTCAATAATGTTTTTTTTTTACTGTTTATAATTTTGTGCTTACTAACATATTTTATAAGTTTTTAATTGTTATTTTTTACTAACAAAATAGATGACATGTCTGAAATTAAAATAAATTGAATTGAATTGAATTGAAAAAAGAATGACAAAACAAAACATAAAATTGACTTTCTACATATTTCACATTTTGGCTCTAACTCAAAAGTAAAGTACCTACTTATTGTTATTATAGGTTTGCATAAAAATTAACTACTTTTGGGTGCAAACATATATATGGTTAAATAACGAAATTGTACAACCGTTTTCAGGCCCTATGCCTATAGGTATAATTTACCACTCCAGACATCAAGACCAAACGTTGTAGATTACTATTTACATTATTTTTTATAACTTACTCGTATGTAAAAGAATACCACAATGATAATATTTATACCTACGAGTATCAATAACAATTTAATATAAAAAATAATGAGCCCTTAGCTCTCAAACTAAGCATGAGTTTTTGTTTCAAAATACAATATTTGCAAAACAAAACTAGTTTGGAGATATCTCGTAGTTTTTGCTTAAGGGAGTGATAGAGAAAATGAGCTTAATGATTTATAAAGTAATTCAGACAGCAAGATGACTCTGGCTGCACCTTTGCACATTAAGAATTCATTCAGTTTGGTATTGTCTGTACTTGTTGCACGTAATAACATATGAATTGAATAGGAAACGACCATTGTGAAGGTAAGACTTTACGCTGGTATACTGGATACATACTTATTGCCTGCTTTAGTGAATTATTTCCCTTTTTTACTCTGCCAATCAGAATTTCCCAACGCAACAAAGAAAATGTCTTTTCCTTGAATGGTTGTATTGTCTGGTCCGACAAGATAATAATCATAAAAAAAACTTATTTGATCTTTTTGGAGTTCAGGAAAAAGGGAAAAGTTTTAGCTAAGATTATCGATACTTTATTTATGAAACACTTTTTGACTCATTGAGAAATTAATCTAAGACAAATCCACTACCTTTAGTGAGTTTTTACGTTATTGTAATATTTATTCAATTGTTTAATTGATTATTATATTGACATAGTAAATTAAAATTCTTCTATGAACAAGAAAAGTACTGATGATCTACGAATGTAAAGTCCTCCTACCTCAACTAATGCGAAATCCGAACCTAGTAGGTTCCTCCTGATAATTAATTTCCTGGATTTCTGTCCAATTAGTCTATCATTAATGTCGGGAGTTTGTGAACGTTCTATGTGCTCTGCAAAAGCTAGATGAGTTTCGCGAGCGCTATGGAGTAACAAACCGAAACCACACTTAAATCAATTAACTAGTGATTACAACGAACGCTCGATCCCCAATCTCCTTTTAATAAGCTTTCTGCGTGGAAATTCTTGCTACCATTAAGAGTAATTGAATGTATCGTTTTTGGTTTTAGGGCGAAACCGTTTCATCCTCCGGAGCGCTGAGTTCGGATTTCAGTCGAAATATTCACATATTGGAGCTGAAAGAAATTAATAGACGGCTTCGCGCGTTGTATTACATGAATCGGACTGATATAAAAACCTCGAGGCTTACATAATGGCTGTGCAAATTGCTCGTACCTCTCTTCACCTAATTAATTATTAGCTACAAGCGTTTTCCTTCGCCTACGCAGCAAGATACGTCTGAATAAGAAATAGCAATCACTCTCTTGCAGATGCTCGTTAAATAGATAGCTCTCTTTGAAAATAAGGAAAGAGATTTTAGTTCTGCCTGAAGCACTTACTTACCTACATTTATTTACATGCAAATAATGATTTTTTTCAAAAGTTTTTCTAAAGTACGTATAAGACTTTTAGAAAAACATTCAATGATCAACATATCAAATAAAATAAGAAGAAAATACGGATAAATAAAAAATAAAACCAACATTAAGGGAAAATTCAAATGATTTAATACCCCATACTCACAGTTTTCAACAACAAACGGTGTATTTAAAAGCCATAGCGGTTTCCTGACATTTCCATTAACAATCAGCACGTTAGTCAACAGGCAATCTCATTTCGGTCCGGCAAACAGATTAGCACAGCACAGTGATTTACTGAAGAAACGTAATATTAAAGTTTCATGTTAAAGCCGGCCGTATAAAATGTATCGTGTGGAGGTGGCGGTGGGAGCTCGAAGCGCGCGGGCGGCGCGGCGGCGCGGGCGAGAGCGGATCGCGCAGACGGCGGCGCCACCTGTCGCTGGGGACGCGGCCGGGCGGCACGCGGACGCGACGGTGGCTCGCGAGCGACTGAGCCCCAGCCCGGGCACGTGGCCGCCGGGCGCCGGGCCGGCCGCCGCCCAGGTGCACTCTCCCGCGCCCCGCAGCCCGCGCAGCCTCCGCCTACGCCCCGTGCGTACCCTCCCGTCTGCATCCGACATCCGCCGTCCGCCACCCGCTTGCACTCTGCACAAGCCCCTAATTAAACTTATTCATTGTGGCGTTGATCGTTCTTTAGGTACCACTGCAAAATAAAGTAATAAAAGAAAGTTCGCAGACTGTGATGAAGATAAAATATGACGGAACATTTTTCTAAGGGTAGTATCCATATGCGAGTAAACTGAAACGATTTTCGAACCAGGTAATCATAAAATTACATCTAGAGCAGAAAAGCTTAGAAAATACAATGTAACCTAATCACTCTGAAAAAATGCTAAACTATACAGAGAGAAAAAATATACAACCTGTCAACTTGCTAAGGGTATTCAAAACAAAATCGATTATTACTACTTACTTTACCTGAAAGAAAAAATTGACTGAATTATTTATGACAATATATATGAACAAGTCAGTCATAAATAATCCAGTCGATCCCTGTCGCCACCTAAGATACTGGCTTGCCTAAGATACTGGCGGCATTGCCACGTTGAATGGCAATGCTTATTCACGAATCGAAGTAAAAGCCAGCATTCTGGTCACGCGTGGACTTTAAAAGACTCTCCGCCAGGTTCTTGTAAATTTTGTGATTCCCTGATCTCCATGGGACATGTCTCTACCTCACACGGCTCGATTACTTCAAGATACACATATTTGAGCCGTTTGGAGAAACTCCGCTGATGAAAGGTAAGGTCTGGACCTTACTGATGAAACTCCGAGACGGGGACAAGACGAGCGTGTTCTGCTAGGCAGCTGGACGTTTTATTAAATTCTTCTGTTCCAGCTTACAGAAATGCATATCTTTGAGAGTTGACATCCTTGGAAATGTCGTTGTTGGAGCAGGCTTTTTAATAATTGCTTTGTGCATTACTGAAAACAAATATTTTTTACATTTTTGTAAGCTTTTAGGTGTATTTTTTGTCATTAGTTCTTTACACTGAAGACATAAAAGGCGGAATTCATACACTTGTACACACAATAGGTTACTACAATTGGGTTTGAATGCTCTCTAAATACATTCTTGTTGTCCTGCTTTATCAAAATAAATATGGCTGTAATTGCGGTTTCTCACGAGTAGACGAGTCTTGGTTGCCCTTTCTTGGTAATGATTCAGTTTATGTTTATGTCCCGTCTGTAGCTACTATAGCAGCCGCCTACGTCAGCGTAGCACCAGTGTAGCATTTGCGTAGCACTAGTGTACCATTTGCGTAGCATGTCGAAATACTGTCTTTAATTGCAAACTAGCTTTTGCCCACGGCTTCGCTCGCGTAGAACCTGGATAAAATGTAGCTTATGTCACATCCAAACAAAATCATGTCCATTCGGTTCCCCGTTGCTGCGTGCAGGAAGGACAAACCAACCAACCAATAAATATACTGTAAGGAAGCTTGAATTCTGCACAATATTTAGTCATACTCTATGGTGAATGAAGTATAGCTCAAATCTCATGAATGATTTTTCGGGTATAAAAGTTTTAAATTGGTATACTTAGAACGTACTTGTTGTGGTAATAGAGATGTTTTCAGAACTACAAGCAGTATTATTACATCAAAAATGTTTTTTCAAAAGAAGTTAAAGTAAAAGATGTAGAAGTTGTTTCGACAGTATTAAAACCGTATTCATTTGGATACGAGCACCTTATAAACGGTACATCTGAGCATCAAAGGATACACTCTCTCAAATAGCTTTCACGGAAAGAAAACATTCATTTTGCACGAAGCACAAACTTATCGCAGACTCCTTTAATAGTAGAATCTGAAAAGTTACAAAAAGGGAGTAAATGAATCCAAGATCGAGCGATTCCAACTGGGTCCAAATATGATAGTGCAAAATCCTTCAGTTCGCTGTAGTCTTCGTGTAACGTAAGTTTGTCATAGTATATCTTGAAACCTTAACAACGATTCTCTAAGAGGCGCACTTTAATCCTTTCACTATACTGATTCTTTCATCAACGGTCATATAGGCCTTTTTCAGGACCACCATACCTCAACCTGGTCACTAAACTTATACAGGATGACCAAGAAAGTATCAGTGATACGACAGGCAAGCAAGCATACCTGGACCTAACCTAATACAAAATGACCAAGAAAAAATCAAAGAGAACAAATCAAGCATAGTATATCTTTAGTTCTATTAGTTTCTGAAACTTCTTTCGTGAAAAGGACTCTATCCTATATAATATAATATAACCTTGTAAAAACTAAACAAAAACCGACTTCATGTTTGAAGAAGACGGAGATACCTTCAGGTCTTCTACAAACTTAAATTGAACTACCCAGCATATATAGGTTCCTTTGCATTAGACAACTGTTCAAGTGACCTAACCTAACAGCAAAACCAGTATTAGTTAGAAAGGCTAAGTGAACGGTTTAGATGCGCCACCGATTATATGAGCATCTACTGGATAACGTAAGTAAAGAAAACATCAGAATCCGACCAGCCGTTACGGAGTAATTGGTGTACTTATATTTAAAAAAAAACATATTAGCCGAAAGGATGCCCTCGTGCTGTTTTAACGGACTTCGTATAAAAAGGAGTTGGTTCTCATTTATGTATTTTTTGAAGAAAAATTAAATAGCGCCCAGCTAATTCGTAAGTACTTCTACTCCCTCAGTCCTACATTACGAGCAAAGTAATCGTCAATATAATTATGTTATCTTTTAGGTAAGTATACTAAGATACTGATCTATTCAAATCCGTTAGGAGACGCGAGTGGGAGCTTAAGGTGGCAGATAACCGATAGTCAGCTCGCATAGCTGCAGATTACGTGAACGTCTCAGCCGGATCACTGAACACGAACACTTTTTACTTTACTGTACTTTAAAAGAAGTAAGCCATATTTTTCGTTATTTATGCACAGGGTGGAAACATGTACTCTGAGAAAAGAGAGTGAGAGAGAGAGAGAGAACGAGAGGAATGCCTCATTAAGATAAATTATTGGAAAATGTCTATGCAATTTTTTTGCGTAGCGGTATCGTTATTGTACTTCTCGCACCTTCTAAATCTTTTAATTCACTAGAAATAGCCTGTGTACTGTGTATATATACATATATATATATTAATATTTACCTACACTATCCCGAAAGGGGCTTATTCGACACCCATTTGGCAATCAAGTTTGATTTTTTTTCTTTTTGTTGATAGAATATAGTTTTTATAATTACTAGCTTACGTTTGGTTGCGCTGCGAAAAATTAACATTACTTTTACTAAACTATTATTAAACTAAGAGACCTACAAATGCTATGAGTGCACATAGGATATTTAGGAACTATTTGTAGGTACTGTTTCTTTTGTTATTTTGTAATTTTTATTCGACTCGGTTAAGTTATTGAAACATTGTTTGAATGAAAAATTAATCGTATTTCCTGATGAAACCATTTTAATATTGTTTTTCACAGCTAATATTTTATGTTCTTTCGCTCGAACAATTTTGTTTTCACATCGACCCTTATGGTTAATATTTGATTCAATGCAGGAAATTCAAGCAACAATTTTATTTCATTACAATCGAAAACGTTCCATTACCTATCGTACTTTTAAAATCTTTGAATTTATTATTATATTTTGGAGTACAAACAGCTTGGTTGGTATATGCTATCAATTTTGCTCAACAGAGTTTGTTGGATTGGATGAGAACCTAATGTCTAGACAAACCTAACAAAGATTTTAAGACATTTACTACCATTCATTTGTATTCCTTTTGTGTAATAAATAAATATAAATATATATAAATATATATGTGATGATTGGTAATAGGTAATAACTTTGGTAAGTATTGTGAAAGCAGTTAAAATTGTATTCTAAATAATTTATGTGCTATCGTCATTTACTTCATTGACTTATAACAGTTATAACTGAACTTCATGCCGTCTTTAAATTGCAGAAAGCCATAATCAAACGTAGTGCGATATTTCGCCTGAAATTTATTTCAAAATGATCCTTATTCATCTGTACTGAATAAAGTCAATTTTGAATTTGACTTTTATGGGCTTATTGAGCAATATCGTGCGGTCTCAAATGTCAAACTCGGAATTTTCATAAGTAGACGTAAGCTTCATTTTGAAATAATTTTAAACATGTATTAGATGACATATCGCAAGCCGTTTGAACACGACTTATAACATACATGAGAACGTCTTCTTTTTTTGAATTTTAAAAGGGCTCTTACTATTATTGCTTTTTGTATTGGATGATTTTTGAATTAATTTCACACCGCATTCGCTTATTACTTTTATTAATCTCGAATCGGGGTAACAGTGAAGTCAAGTTATGAACTCGGATACAACTAGGAAGCAATTGAATAGTCAAACCACCCGTAGCGCGGATTTGTGTTGCAAACGATCGGGTTTGGCGACCCGCCAGCGAGGCGCAACGGGTCGTGTGGAACGCTCAAAATCGCATTGGACCTACTTCATTCTTTCTATTAAGACTAGAGCCAAAAAATTAACATGCCGTTTATCGGCTACAACTCTTATAGGCCATGTGTTGATATGTCATTTTTTTTTGTACAACCAAGGTTGGATACAATCTTACGACCCACCTTAACTACGTTAATACTACGGCTAACGTTAACCACTTACCGTTGGTAAGTGGTTAACGTAGCCTATGAAGGCTTGCAATACCAGAGGCATCACGCACGCGTTGCCGACAACGAATCCCCTGGCAACCTTACTCATCGCAGGAACACAAAACTATTTGAAACAAATAATATTATGTGGCTGCGATCTTCTGTGAGGCGGAGGTTACCTCCCAGTTGGGCTGCTCCAATTTAGAGTAAGGAAATCTCGCTGTGCCCTACCCCGTTTCAAAATGATCCTTACCCCTATTGAACAAAGTCAATTTGGGTTTTGACATTTCAGGGTATCCAGTATAGGCCAACGATATCGCAAGATCCTAAAAGCCAAATCAAAATTAACTTTTTATACTACCTGCTCGTCAATGGATAATTATGTGTCATGCAAACCTTTCCTAAAGTATGTCATTACAGTCTTACGGTCTAGCCGGGTCATAATGTTGTACTGAATTTTATTATTTCCCATGGGACATAATGTGATTTGAATTTGGAATGCAACCCATGTAGTCGTGCTTGATCAAAGTTGGTTTCAGAAATGTTTGGGTGCAATGAGATTTTATTCTAATTAGGCTGTATGTTATCATTTTCTTTGCATTGCCTACAAATAAAAAAAAAAGAAAAACATATTTTTTTTACGAAATTCATTTTCACTCGCGCACAAAGAAGGATTTATTAGAATGTCAAACTGACCACTACAGAATAGACGACAAAAAAAGAAAAAAAGGCGCCAAGCGCTGTGCTGTTATCTACACCGAAAATCAGTTTCAATTCGAATAAACTTCTAAAAAATGTCAAGTGACGACGACAGTGATTTTGATTCGACTCCAGAATGCATACAATCTGAAGCCTCTGGTATAGTTGGAAACTTACTTCCAGAAAAATCATTTCTTTCTACTTAACAGTCATTGTTTTCAATTGCCTCGCAGAAAGTATAAAAAGTAGAGTATGCATCGCGGGCTTAAATGTGTATTTGTCTTGGGCGATCTTGAACCCCTCGTACTCACGATTCTTGCCTCGAGGAATTGTATGGTTAACTCCCTCGCTCCGTTCGGGAGTTAACCATACAATTCCTCGTTCTCGGGGTTCAATATAGCCCCCGGGATATACACTACTTTAAGCCCTTGTTACATAATCTACTATTATTCAGAAGACGTAATAGTCATTTTTTAATTAATTTTTATATGACATATCGCACGCCGTTTAAACACGGCTTTAGACTGCTGTTTTTTTAACATTCATCATAACCAGTTGTAACAGTACCTAATCGTAATTATTTATGCGGACAAGGCTCACAGGGATAGGTATAGTTCGAAATTCATGAATAAAAGCAAAGAAAATATACATTTCAAAATTGTCTTTGATAGAAGCGGCAAAGATTATTTTTATACTCAAGTGAATACATAGAATATCGGTCGTATTTGTAAGACGAGTTGTTCGTAAAGTTCAGCCCAGCATGAAGCGCTGTGGAATGTTCAGTATCGGACTCGCCTGAAGTCAGGTAGGTAAACAACACCAAGCTAATTTGTCAAGCGCGTGTTGGGCCACGCACATTGAAGGCTTCCGAAGTCCGCTCTAAAAAGGAATTTAATTAAAAAATATTTCGTTTCTTTCATTTTTGAGATCTCTATATATAAGTTTTTTGAAAAGGATTGGGATAAGTTCTACTTAGTTATCGATCACCACCAAAAATCTATTCAGTCAAAATCGATAACAATATGTATTCTGAACTGTTTATAATTTCGTAGCCATATAATTACTATTCGTAGCATTTTGTAACAATAACAATGAGGAGTTGTCTTTATTTATCACTGTCAAAATGAGAACGTTCCGCCACTTTTGTATAAGCCTTCTTAGTTACGAACGAAAGTACCTACCTTCTTGACTCCAGACCTGACGTTGCTTAAATTAAAAGGCCAACAATAATGAGCTTCTCTTTAACCGACTTCAAAAAAAGGAGGTTCTCAAGTCGTCTTAATTTTTAATAAATCAAATTAAAACCTATACCTAACATTTCATAAAGAACGGCAGTATTTCAATGAAGTTAGGTGATAAAAGATAAAGATAAAAATGTTTATTGCACTGTCTTAAACTTACACATACAACATTAGTGGATAAGGATGACAATAACTTAAGTTTTCGATGTAGTGTAACAAGACCTTTGGCTAGACGTTGTTTGAGTTCCTCGCTCTAAGTAGAGACTTGTATGTAGATGCGAGGGCTCTTGCGCTGACTCTCTCTGAGTAAAATAAAGCATAAATAAATTAATAGTAAAAAATCATTTTAAAAAACAAGCTTAGTTATTTGATACCCATATCATGGCAGTGCACAAAAAATAACTAGTCTACCATCTTGGGCAGTCCGCCATTTTGGATTTAGAATAGCGTTACTTAGCTTACCATGCATTGTCATCCAAACTAAGCTTGTATGCAAAATTTCATCACAATCGGTTGAGGAACTGCTTTAATATTCAGTTGTAATATTTGACCCGAACATACAAACATTGCAAGTTAATAAAAAGCTTGTAACAAACGTCGAACACTATTATTCTAAACGTAAAGAGAACTTCGGCTCATCAACTGGATTGAGGTTCCGCTTCTATTTTGGGGGCTCTCACTGAACTTTAGTTATTCCCGAAGCTTAATCCTGCACTGTTCGAACAAGGCCGCCGCTGGGCTAGCGCCTCGTCTACAGGCTTATTTTACAACTTGTTTCACCGACCGTGCCCGTAAAAATAGCAATAAAGTTGAGATTCGAGCATATAAAATTTATTCCCAACTTTAATTAACTTTTCTATTTTCAGCGCAAGCTGTCTTGCAAGAAATGCAACGTTCTCGACTACACAAAGAAATGTATAGTTACATTTTCAAACCAATTTTCAGATACCCGTCGCAACGTTAGAAATAAAGCTAATGTAAAATAAAAATCCTACTTATATTATAGATGCGAAAGTTTGTGAGGATGTTTGGATGTTTGTTATTCAATCACGCCGTAACAGCTAAACCGATTTCGTTGAAACTTAGAATATAAAGAGTTCTTTACCTAGAATAGCATATAGGCTACTTTTTATGTAGGTACCACGCGAGCGAAACCGCGGGCGGAAGCTAGTGTAAAAGTAAAAATAGAACTGAGATTTGCCATTCGAGTAGGTACATATATATTTTGATAAAAACTAGATTTACGAGACGAGTTTATTGAAAGCCTAATAAAGCCAGGGTTGAATTAAAAAAGAAAAATAACTCTATCAATCGTACACGTGTTTGAGTCTGGGGTGAGTGACGGTGCACGTGATTGGCGATGAGAGATAATATAGTTGCGCACTAGTGTTTCATCAGTTTCGTGCAAACATGACTGCCCGGCACGTACTTGCCAAGGCATCAAGAATGCACCGAATTCTACCGAATAGATATGTTGAAGAATTATAAGTTTTTCTAATGTAAAGTGTGAAATAAATCTTATGACATTTTGAGCAATAAGTCTAAAAACAAGGGACACTACGGGGTCTGTTTGTGCTCGGACGAGCGTGTCAGTCTTTGGTAAATTTTATTCACTTTGCTGCAACCAGCTTCGAATATCTTAAGTTAACTGTTATAAGCCGTGTTTTTTTTTATGTTATACGGAGGCAAACAGGCTTACGGCCCACCTGATGGTAAGTGGTTACCGTCGCCTATTGACATCAGCAACACCTGGAGCATTGCTAATGCGTTGCCTGCCAAACCCCTCCCCCCCTAAAGAGCTCTGTTGTCTGTCTCGTGTTCAAACGGTATGCGAAAATATGTCGTATAAAATTCGTTTCAAGATGATCTTTACCTCCACCAAACTAAGTCAGTTTTGATTTTGACATTTGTGGTTGTGTGATATCCTCAACGATATCGCAAGCTCTTAAAAGTCAAACTCAGAATAAACTTTTATTTGACTTTTTATTTTTAAATTTTAGATGACATATCGCACGTTGTTTCAACACGGCTTATAAGTTATAACATATCAAAAATTAATAATGGATTTAGTCAACACTACATACCTACTCGAATTGGGTGTATTTCCATATTTACGGAATCGATTCTTATCGCAAAATAATTGTTTCTAATAGACTGGCGATAAATTGGACGCTTCCCAAGTCAGGAACTTCATTCAGTGCACCTTAATTGCATCGCCTGCTCTACAAAGTAGGTATGTCGCTATGAATTGCAAATGGTTGTTATGGTTCAATTACATTCTGTTTTTTCACTCTTATATTTGAGTTATTTTGTACGCTTTTACTGAATAATAACACCAAACACGGCACATTATACCCACGACACAGGTAATCCTCGTGTCGTGGGTAACAGAAACTACGAGTACCATAGGACACTCGCCAAAATATTACCTTATGTGAAATCCCACCAATAGCATTGCGTTCAATAGTTACGGTCAGTCTTAACAGTATTAGGTATGCTAATTGCATTGATATACGATATGGATTTGTAGTGGGCGATTTAATTGGCCACTTACCACCAAGTCAATACATCATCAACATCATTTCAGCCGTACGACGTCCTCTGCTGAACATGGCCTCCCCTACAGACAGAGCGAATTCCCCATCATGTGGGGGGATTTGCCCATACTCACCACGCTGGGCATGCAGGTTGGCGCAGTGAGAGCTATCGTTGTTAAAATGAGGGACGCTGCTGCCCATCCCCTAGCTTTTTTCCCTTAGTCGCCTCTTACGACATGCGCGAATAGGTGGATATGGAGGGGCCAATTCTTCAGCCGGGGCCACCAAGTCAATACGTTAAGTAATAAATAGCACCCAACAGTCACATACATAGACCCCACACTGGATTCCTAAGTGTTGTGGGTATCAGAAGCTACGACAACACTTTGACCCGGAACAAACATTCCAGGTTTTTTTTTTTTTTTATACAACAGAGGTGGCCAAACAAGCTTACGGCCCACCTGATGGTAAGCGGTTATCGTAGCCTATGAGCGCTTGCAATACCAGAGGCATCACGCACGCGTTGCCGACCCCGAACCCCCTTCCCCCCTAAACCTTACTCACCGCAGGAACACAACACTATTTGAAACAAATAATGTTATTTGGCTGCGATCTTCTGTAAGGCGGAGGTACCTCCCCAGGCAGGCTGCTCCAATTCAGAACGAGAAAATCTCGCTGTGCCCTACCTCCTCCTCATAGGTCATTCAAACATTTGTCCAGCAGCGGGAATCAAACCCCTTGCGTCTCAGACGGACACTCACCCGCTACATCACCGAGGTAGTTGTCATGCTGCATGTCAATGCTCTGGTACGAAATCTTCTTAATTGAAGCCAAATTATACTAAAGTGAATTTCGATTTCCCATAATACACATTGGCAGGGCTCGGGTCCACCTATCAACTCGAGATGAGCAAGAATGTGGGTTTACGGGTCGTAACCTGACCGATGATTTTAAGGTCAGAGGGTGGAGACAATTTTATAGTTCCATTTCATTCCTGCCTGTAACGTGGTATGGGCATTTCATAAGGAGGAAAGAATGTCATGTGACAAGAAGAGTGATAGATATGGATGTGGATGGATGTAGAATTAGAGGTAGGCCAAGAAAAGATGGATGGATTGTGTGAAAGTGGATATGGTTAAGAAAGGAGTGAGTGCTGAGATGACGACTGATAGAGGGAAATGGAAGTCATGTTGTGCCGACCCCACATGATGTGGGTGGCAGGAAGATGATGATTCCTGCCTGTAGCTATCGCTCTCTGATGCTTTCTTATCGTGTCACTGATTATTTTACCGTTAAAATTAATGTCGAAGTCAAAACTAAAATTAAATAACATCATAAATTCATAATCACACACATTTTAAGTTCATAAAATCATTAACATGTTAAATAGATAAGGATAACAGCCACGATCTCAACTTAACTTTGAAAGACTGATCGGATTGTGCGCTGGTGATAGAAGTTGGAATGCGGTTGTAAACAGCCGTCCCCATTACGTATTGCAACGCGTGCCTCGTGTTGTATCTATGACCGTCCCCGCACCTCGCATATTTGTCCAGGTTGTTACGAACATACCGCGCTGATTGATATATGACAAGGGCGGGCACGGTCAAGATCCCTAAGGACTCAAAATATGGCCACGCAGACTCATCCTGTGGTGTTCTTACAATCGCCCTTATCGCTCACTTTTGGAGTCTGAAGGCGCGCTCCTAATCGGATGCACAGCCCCAAAACTCTACATATTCATATTCATATTCATTTATTTCACCCTTAGAGTTACATTGCATAACATAGGTATGTCCAATTAGTTATTTTCATAAATTATTATGCAGATTATTAATTAAGTATTATTATTATTATTACAGATTATTAATGGATTAATAGATAGATTTCCACACCATACAGAAGGAGTGAATGGACGTTGGCAAAGTAGATACCCCGTAACATAGCTCTGTCTAAGGTAGCAGAGAGGTGCCATAGAGCAAAGCATGATCAGCCTATCTTTTTACACAGTTTGTCTATATGCGCCTCCCACGTGAGACTCTTATCTAAAGTGAACCCTAGAAAAGTAACCATGTGAACCTGGTTGACTCCTTCGCCTCCCAAGCTTACAGCCACTGGCATAGAACAGTGTCCAGCAAGGTTGAAATGCATGAAGTTGGTTTTTGTGACATTCAGAATGAGACCATTTTGATGAAACCACTTCTGCACTTTACCTGCAATAAGAATTAACATTAAAAGTCTAAACTGAGTTTTTTCACCTTGAACGTAATTGCGAGATTAAACGGCGCTATAAATATTAGTAGCTTGATTTACCTAGGCCATTTGTTAGCATTAAGCCGCTTGCACACCCACCGCTGCCAACCGAGAGGGGAATACGCAAGTTAAACCAGCTTGGCTGTTATCTAAATAATTTGCAGGTGTGGAAACGTCTAGTGGCTTTCGGTTCAGCTATCAGCTTCAAAATGTATTGTATTTTACGCCTTATTATGTATGGAAGTGATATTACAAGTACACATTCCCATATTATTCATAATCAGTCACTAACTTTATCGGCTCGATAACTCTCGCTCTGTCCTTCTCTAACAGTAAACAAAAGAGATAAGTGGACAAAAGAGTCGTTTCATTCTGGGCCTGGTCCATGTACACTACATAGAAAAATTAGGAAAAAATAGGAGATTACAAGAAAAATACAGTTTCATTAATTTGAAGACAAATGCGATGGTACAAGAAAAGTTCTTCTGGTAAGTTTTTGACTATGTGAACACTATTTGAAGGCCGCCATGTTGGTTTATAATTGGCGTTTGACATGACATTGACATATTTTTCATGTCATGTTGTTTGATTTGATGTTTTTATTTTGTCAGATAAATGTAGGTTGTCAAAATGACATTTCACGCACGTCCATCCGCCATATTTTTGTAGCGCTGTGTGTTGCTCTCTTTGTCGAAGAAAATCTTAATGTACTTTAGAACGAAGTCAATATAAATAAAATAACCAATTAAATACGTTTACTTTATTGCTTAGCCATATTTTAGAGTAGTGTACACAGTGCAGGCCCAGGCTCCATATACTGATGAAACGGCTCCTTTAATCGAGGGTTTCAAAAAAACAAAATGTATTTATTATAATTAAATAAAAATATTTGAAACAATAACAACTGAAAGATAATCATCATCATCATTTCAGCCGGACGTCCACTGCTGAACATTGCCACAGATTTAAAGATAAAATTCCTATCATGGTGGGGGAGTTTGCCCATACTCACCACGCTGAGCATATTGGTTGGCGAGCGCAGTTACAGCTATCGTTGTTAAAATAGGGACTGTAGTGTATGCCTTACACCACGCTGGTTCCTAGCAGGACAACTCCCTCGTTATTATTATATCACATATAATATCTCACGGTGAATTCCCGCGCGCCTACTCGTGCCGGCTTGACCACAGACTGACTGACTCCCAGAGAGAATGTATCCATCTCTCCATCTCAGGTGTCATCTGTTATCTGTCACTGTCAGTTGTCCCCCGGAGACAGCATAAGTTAAGGAATGCAGGTATCCTTAAATACTAATCTAATTATAATTAATTCATAATTGATTTTTATTTTTTATTTCTTTAATATGAGTGTGAATCTTACTTTATTTATTTCTTGTCTTAATTATGATTGTGTTCATTTTGACATCAATATTATATTATTATATTTAATCGATTATTGATTATTATTATGCTATGTAAGGATTACAGTATATAAATCTGTGTTTGACATGTAACTATTATCCGTTATTAATAAATGAACTATGAACTATGAACTATACTAGTCACTACAGGGACCGCTGTTGCCCATGCTCTAGCTTTTTTCCCATAGTCGCCTCCTACAACATCCAGTAGGTAAGTAGATATGGAGGGGCCTATTCTTCAGCCGGGGCACCCACGGCAACTAAAAGATAACAAAATTAAAATCGATGATACTCGCAGTGAGAAAATACCGTGTCGCAAGTACCAACGCCCTCCTCCATATTGGGAGGAGCAAGGTTCCCAAGTTACAGCTTTTGTAGCTGTAGCAAAACAACTTAAGATTAAGTAGTTGCTAGATTAAAAGCTATAGTAGTATAGTTTCAAGCAAACTATGTAGTAACACACTTAGAATAAATATATGAATATTGTTACAGGTACGATAAAGTTAGTGAGCGATTATGAAGTTAGCATACTTTTAAATCATCAAACTGACATCATTTCATCGCAATTGTTATCATATTGCTTGTTTGACAACTAAGAGTAATGTGCGTAATTTTTTTTTCTAAATGATTCTTACCTCTAATTACGAAAGTCAATTTTGAGTTTGACATCTGTGGGCGTATGATATACAAAAATATCGCAATCGCAATCCCCTAAAAGTCAAACTCAAAATTGACTTTATTCAGTAGATGTAACAATCACTATGAAATAAATTTCAGATGACATATCGCACACCGTTTGAACACGGCTTGGTAAAGATATAACTCAACATGATAAAAGTCCCGGATCCACCAGTTTTAATTACAATCTTTTTGCAACTCTCGCTTCACAACATAAGATTTATGTTTATTTATCTCAAAATATCCACGATCTTTCTATAAAGCGAAGCCACGAATTGGTAATGGAAATCTATTCATTGTTACTTGTAAACATAGTCATAAAAGCTTTAAGGGGCTTTCATTATACGTAGCTAGCAAAGTAGTGGGTAGGTACGTAAGTAATGTGCCGCGCACTTTCCACGAAAAACATTCTACGGCGCTTTACGATATTTTGATAACGCTTTTATCGTTATTTATTCAAATCGATAATTTTTCAACCCTTAGTAGGAAAGGCTGCTGTTTTTAGACGGTAGCAAATAAATATTTACGACTGATCGTCAAGATTCAATTAGAGTATCGTAATTTTTGTAATAGAATATTATTTAGTTCAATTATATTCGAGTAAATATACATAGTAATCACGCGTTGATTTTTTATGTGTTAGACAAGCCTACGAAGTGGCGACAGTTGTAATTTAATGAATACAGGTTTTACCATATAGCCGTGATCAAACGGCGTGCGATATGTCATTTTAAATTTATTTGAAAATGATCCTTACGTCTTATGGATAAAGTTAATTTTGAGTTTGACTTTTAGGACCTTGCGATATCATTGAGCTATATTGCGATATAGCGCCCTCAGATGTCAAACTCAAACAAACTATTTTTTAAGCGCGTCACACACGGCAGCTATGATGTATCTTTTTACATCTTTGTATCTTCTGTCAGTTTCTATGGAAAGATGTAATGAGATGTATCGTGCTATAATATACATTTTTACATTATAGGTGCCGTGTGTGAAAGGTTTTAGTCGTATCAAGGACATATCGCATGCTGTTTGAACACTGCTTAAGAAATTTATCCGTATCACAATCCTCCATGTCATCAACTGCGATTTTATTTAAGGGTGACGTAAGTTGACAGCCTCAAAGATTTAGAGTTCGAATTCGTGTGAAATAGTACCAAAATACTTCAATAGTGGTACGCTTGCATTTGAATGGCAATAAGACGTCATGGTACCATGTACCCTAGTTTTTTTTCTTTTTTTTTCCGGACATATTACACACTGTCAACTGATCCCAAACTAGGCATAGCCTGTACTATGGGTACCAGAGACTGATATACATAATAGATTTATATCTAACACCCAGACACAGAACAAACATCTATGCTAGTCACAAATGTTTGTCCAGTGCGGGAATCGAACCCGCGTCCTCTAGCGCAGAAGGCAGAGTTACTACCAACTGAGCTATGAGGAGAGTCAGTTTAAGAACTATAGTAACACATGCATTACAACGGAAAACCTTACTAAGCGCAATAGTGTTGTCTGTGACCTAAGTTAGTGTCAGGTCATAAATTGCTAATGTGTTCGCTGAATATGTATTGCGATAGCGGTGATCAGAATAACGATCTTTTCCCCGAACGAAGTCAAAACTTCTTGTGAAAACACACTTGTGTTCTTGAATTTAAATAAGCTAGTCATCAACTTTTAGATAGTGCTTTTATAATACCTAAGGTTAATTGAGTGTGATAGACTTCACAAGATGGCATTATACTAAGTACCTAGGTTACTATACGTATTTGCTGGCTCTATAAGTTGATTCATAATAAGTAAGTATGATCCAAAATGGGCTTATTTTACATCCAAATGGCAATAAAGTTTGTTCTAGAACTTTTGGAAAATCGACACGTTTCATTAAAGAAACAAAATGCAAAAATCTGCTGTTTTATGTAGTAATCTGGATGTAGAACTTCCCGTTCGTTTAATAATCCTACTAATATTATAAATGCGAAAGTTTGTGAGGATGTTTGGATGTTTGTGGTTCAATCACGGCTAAACGGCCGAACGGATTTGGATGAAATTTGGTACGTAGATAGATTATAATCTGGAATAGCATATAGGCTACTTTTTATGTAGGTACCACGCGAGCGAAGTCACGGGCGGAAGCTAGTTAGTTATAAAGTCAAACTAGAAACAGCTAATTTGAAAAAGTTCGAGAAAAAATCTAAATACAAAAAAATATATATTCATTCTTTTTGTTGATTGAATAAGTCCCTTTTGGGATAGAATAAGAATAAGATTTTATTTATTTGACACACACATACACAGTACAAAAATATTAAAAACACATAACAATAACACATCATCATCATCATTTCAGCCGTACGACGTCCACTGCTGAACATGGCCTCCCCAACAGACAGCGAATTCCTATCATGTGGGGGGATTTGCCCATACTCACCACGCTGGGCATGCGGGTGGGCGAGCGCAGTTAGAGCTATTGTTGTTAAAATAAGGGACGTTGCTGCCCATCCCCTAGCTTTTTTCCCTTAGTCGCCTCTTACGACATCCGCGAATAGGTGGGTATGGAGGGGCCCATTCTTTAGCCGGGGCCACCACGGCACATATAATCACATACATAACAAAAATTAAAAGAAAATTAAAAGTAGATTTACGAAATCAGTAAGTAGGCAGGTTAACAAAGCTAAATAATATGTTTCCTAATGTGACTGTGCTAGTGCGGCCAAACTAGCTCCAAGTCCCAGCTTATGCCACTCTCGAACATAGTAGAGAAGCAGCGCTGGTTTTCAGATTGGACCTAGCAGGGTGACATCACGCGGGCGAGACAACGTGCTACGTCAGAATAATATCTAAATAAATAAATAAATTTTCCGGACATATCACACACGGTAAACTGATCCCAAACTAGGCATAACCTGTACTATGGGTACCAGAGACTGATATACATAATATATATATATTTAACACCCAGACACAGAACAAACATCTGTGTTAGTCACAAATATTTGTCCAGTGCGGGAATCGAACCCGCGACCTCTAGCGCAGAAGGCAGAGTTACTACCAACTGAGCTATGAGGCCAGTCAAAACAAGGAAGTAAAAAATAAAATAAAAAGAAGTTGTAAATAACCGAAAATAAATAGCCCACACTTATTAGGAATCACCTTGTATGTAAAGAATATTATCTGTATTTATTATCTTTATCTGAGACTATCTATTTAATAGGTAAGTATACTATTCATGTGACATTACTCTAATCTTTCTAAGAGCCCAGTGAGAGAGTATTTTAGGAACCTAATGACCTAATTTTGGAACCGTTGTGACTTATTGTACTGACCTATTTTAATAATTACCTACCTCAGAAAATCCACAAAAGTTTTAATAACAGTTAACAGGGTAACGTAACCCACCTGGATTAGGTAAAGGATACCTTCGTTATTAAAAAAGTAAGTAAGTAGGCGGTACAAAACGTTACCTGAATGATACAGGGCGTAAAATGACTACTCCTGACAACTTATTAAACGCGGCATACAAACCACGATGCCGCCGGACATATACAAGGTGATTCATACCATGTATACCATCCCGAAAGGGGGTTGTTCTATCAACAAAAAGAAATAAAATTACTTAGCGAAAAAAAACATCAATATATATATTTTTTCACCAACTTTCTCAAATTATCTTATTTTGGTATAATTATCATCTTTAGAACTAATAACTAAACGTACAAGAAGTTCGGCATCAAGATTGCTAGTTAAAACAGCTGATTCATTGAGTTTGAGCTGATTTGACTCCAAAACAGCTGATTTTCGCATAGAGTTTTTTCAATGAAAAATATCCAATTTCCAAAAGTCGTAGAACAAACTGTATTGTTAATTGGATATAAAATAAGCCCCTTTCGGGGTGGCATACATATTATGAATCACCTTGTAGACTAAGGGCCTTATTCATAGGTAATAACTGTCATTATTACATCAGGAGAAACAGTGACAGGGATAATTTAAAACTAGTGCTTATATGTAAGGGGGTTAATCTTTAACGACAAGACCTTCGGGCTCGGATTTTTCCTGGACCTTAGGCCTATGGAAAGTTAATCCATTCGCATCGCTGGTTATGTTTTTCACCCTGTACCTACAACCCGCTAATGAGATTTGAAATATTTCGCGTGATTGAACATTTGGAAATAGATTACAAATCCTAATTTAGGTATTGTTTAACGAGCAAAGCGGGGTAAGCTTTAAGCCCATTTTGTATAAATAAGCGCTCATTACGGTTACGAGCAAAGCATAGATTCGGTCCGAATAAAAACAATCAAACGTTGAGAGACAAATATTATTCATGTTTATCTGCAGACGAGCCGACATCATCGAAGAGGATATATCGCAACAATACAAATCCCGAGGGAAATTTTACAGCGTTAACAATAAGCTAGTATTTTTATTTTTAACGGAAATAATCTGGCTTCTTGGTTGTTCACTCAAATGAGAAAAGCCGGGTTAATAAAAAGTCTCGGTCCATAATTGGAATTGTAATTTGAATAACGTCTTGTTTACGCCATAATTTTTGCATATTATAAAGTCCCTTGCTTATTCTCGCGGCATTCTAATCTAGGCTGTGCTACGAAATTATTGCAGAGGATATTGCGTGCGGCTTAGAATAAAATATGGCCTAGGCTAGCATCTGAAACCATTACTGTGGCGGCTTATTCCAATTAAATTTGTTTTAGCTATTTGTAGCAATCACAGCCTTTATATATGTGCCTTTATCTGCCTCCCAATATTTAACGAGCGTTCTGTTATAGTTTTGTTATATATATTTGTTATAGCTACAAACGCGGAGGGAATGGGATTCATCCGAAAATATAACCATTTATATAACCTCTGTTTACTACTCTGTCTTAGAACTAACAGAGTAGAGGTGCAATATCTGTCACCCAATAATAGAAACTCGCCCAATCCAGAGGTATCCGTACGGAAATACAGAACAATATAAACGGCGGCTCGCTACCTATTCCAGTTCCGTCCGGGCTACATCCGTCTCGGGACTTGTGTAGCATTTTGTCTTGTTCCGTGTTATTTTAGTAGCTGCACATCTGTCTTATAACTCTCTTTTTAAACTTGAATATCTATTAGGTACAGGATTCATCACCGTTCACAACCACTTCAAAAGATGACAAACTCTGGTACCAATAGTAGCCCTGCGTACCTATTTACTACAAATCGGGTCACTTGGGATAAGATTGGTGAATTCATTCGGCACTTTTATTTCATTTGGTGTTCAGACGGTTGAAGTTAAAGAGGTGAAATTAACGAAACTGAAGCGTCTTACACTTTCAGCGGGTTCAAAAAATTGATGGGCGACTGCTAGTTACATTAACAACAGCACATCCATGCTTTGGAAAGCACATTGATATGTCGGTCCCGACCTGAAAACTCATGATGGTTGCCAATTTACTCACATATACATATATTATATCGGTTTCATGCCTGGTGGGAGAATAAACGATTCGACATCATTTAGGTCAACCCGAGAGCAAATACAAGTGAAGGTAAACACGTGATGATGTGAAACGGAGATGAAATCGTTTACAGTTCTGCCACTGAATAATTATTGCTGCTACACTACAGTATACTAGTGGTTCGCCCCGAACTGAAACCTCACGATTAAAAGTTTATGTTCGATGATTGAAGTGCCAACTTTTAATCGTGAGGCACGAATTTGAAACTGAAATCTTTGAGACTGAAAACTTATGTCACCGCATAAACACATTCACAAAGCTGATCGTTCGGGACGTTAGCATAGTGATTGCAGGGAGGTGTGTAGAGGCTGAGGCTTTTTTGAGGATCGTACTTAATACAGGATTTCTCAAAACATTTGCATTAGAGAATAAGGGTTCTTTCTTGAGCATCCTGCATTAAACATATACCTAATCAAGTTGAGTGAAAAAACCAGTCTTGTGAAAGGAATTATGTGCGCATCGTAGAGGTTCCTCTCGTACACATTTTCCCTGAAAAGGATTAATGAGAGGACTACTGAGGTAAAACAGCAAAGATAGTCTTTAAAGAAAATAACTTATACAACCATTTATGGATTCGCTACTTCGCTTGGATATTCTTGGTTTCCAATTCAGCTTTATCGAAGTAGAGGAATAAGTGGACCAATAAATCATGGTGTCAGCCAGTTAGAGCCACTAGAATATCGTGCTATGCAGTTTGCGGTGACGTAATTTAACACCCAGCAGCCGCATCCGTCCTGACCCCAGGAATCCGTGTAGTAAGTATCTGAAACTAGACCTGGTATTCTTATTTTTTCATTTACTACAATGATTGGATATCTAAAAACAATAAGATATTTTTTACAAAAACTAAAAACCGACTTCAAATTCCTGAATATTTACAAGATCAACCTCTTTTTTTTTGTTATCAACCTCTTTGCGTTTTGCTTACCTACTGAGAATGACACTGGCCACCAACACTTTCGAACAAAGTACCTAAGTATGACATTCATTCATCATAAGGACTTTTGGCGGGAACTTGAGAAAGCGATGTTGTGCTCTCAATTTATTTTACAAAACTAGTGTTAAATAGAATAATATTATGTGATTATTGTGGTGTTTTGCGTAATATTGTTCGAGTAAATCGCTCAAGTGAAGTGAAATGAAATGATTGCGTGTATCGTCATTTTTCGAGTTGGCGCCAAGAGGTCCCTCGAGGTTTTAGTAAAATAGCCACCATCATATCTTACTAAAACTGAACTTGACTTGAATTGACGATGACTTGACCATGAATATGATGAAAAATAAAGACGATAGAATAAAAATAAACATAAGACTTGGCGGTAAGGCCTAGATGCCATAGCCAGCCCGAAAGGGAAAAAACTTTCAAAAAAAAAAAAAGAAAAAGACATTCATCATAAATAATAACTCATATGGTACTGACTGACTGATAGACAATACAACGTGGTTGTTTTATTCTCTTTGACAATCAACGCAGAGCCTAACCAAAAGTCCTAGAGTAGGTATGAAATTTGCAGGGTAGCTTCCTGTTGTAACGTATGGGTGCACGGAAAGGAATTCCCGACACACAACCCCAAGGTTAAAGTTTATGTAAAAATAGCAGCAACCGAACAAAGTCGCGGGGATAACCATACCATACCACAGTCGACAACAAAAAATTTCGGCATGTCGAGATTTTAAGAGATGATGACGTTTTTTTATGTTTTCCGGGACAAGTAGCAATCCCTCAGGAATTAAATTAATATGGAACCACTCCGGGATCATACTCTATACACCAGCGAAAGAATTATCAAAATTGGTTTAGTAATGGTTTAGATATCAAGTAACATACACACAAAAAAAATACAGCCGACTTGAGAACCTCCTCTTTTTTGTCCGTCTCATATCCCGTCAAGTCATACGTAGCAACTCAGCTCTCCGCTCGTAGAAGGTAGATGTGCTACGTGCGTAGCAATGCCACTACACAAGTAGATGGTAGCAGTGCTACGTGCGTAGCACAGCTACGGAGAGCGGAGTTGTTACACATACATAACACATACCAACAGGTGGGCCGTATACTTGTTTGCCATCTAAAATGTATAGCAGAAAAAGCAAACGGTAAATATTATCCTCCGATTATATGAGGCAGTAATTTATCAGCCCCGTTTTTGAACTTGGTTGCAGGAAAACTTCCGTAATTAGGGGAAATAAATGCTTTGTCAGAATGCCAAAGTTAAGATTTTAGATAGCAAATATCGAGATTAAAATAACATGGAATATTTCAACCCCACCCTTATAGCTAAAAGATTTATTTTCAAACTTGGTTGATTATATTTTATGAAATCTCTCTGAATTCCAGCTCTGATGTTTATAATGTAATGTAAGGTTCCTGTGGTAGGAAAAGGCATAATTTTATTTAAAAAACGCCGTGTTGGCCTAGTGGGAGGTTCCACGACTTGCGATCCGAAGGTCCAATGAGTTTTTCTATGCTTAAAAAGGTAAGGGTAAAATCTTAAGGAAACCAGTAGGTTTAAGCGGCGGTGAGCTTGCAAACAGTCACGTATGGAATACTCACTACTTCAAAATGTGGGCAGGTGCAATACGTTTGGACGTGCCTCTGGCTACCCCTGTTCAAGATCTGATCTCCTGGAGATCTGAAAGGATGTCTACCATGCTTGGGGATACAAGTCTTGAGTCATTTTTAACCGACTTCAAAAAGGAGGAGGTTCTCAAGTCGGCTGTATTTTTTTTTGTGTGTATGTTACTCGATATCTCCGCCAATTGTAAACCGATTTTGATGATTCTTTCGCTGGTGTATATAACATAATCCCGGGGTGGTCCCATATTAATTTAATTCCTGAGTGATTACTACTTGTCCCGTAAAACTTAAAAAAAACCGTCAGAAATCCGTCATAATCTCTTGAAATCAGGACTTTTTTTGTTTTTTTTTGTGGACTAGTGGTAATCCCCGCGACTTCGTTCGGTAGCTGCTATTTTTTATTTAAACTTTAACCTTAGGGGTTGTGTGTCAGGAATTCCTTTCTTTGTAACGTATGGGTGTGCACCCATACAAGAAGAAGCTACTCTGCAAATCTCATGCTCTTAGGACAACCACTACGTTTGTTGTCAGTCAGTCAGTCAGTATCGTAAGAGTTATTATTGATGATGAATAAATAAATATAAAATTAAATATTCCGGACATATTCACACGGTCAACTGATCCCAATATACAAAATTACTCTATGGCCTGTACTATGAGTACCAGAGACTGATATACATAATAGATATTTATTTGTGTCAATAGATGTCATTCTTACTTTTATTTTTTGTTCGAAAGATTCTTATTTATATTACTTATTTAAAAAGTCGAAGCCGAAGTTCGAAGTTGCTAACTTGAAATAGGACTGGGCTGGCCATGTCTGCCGCATGCCAGGAGAGCTGTGGGCAAAGGCAGCGTCAGAGTGGCGCCCGACCCAACGAGAAGGCGACGCGGTAGACCGAGACGGATATGGCGGGATGAGTTCGGCCGATTTCTGGTAGACTTGGTTGACAGGGCACAGGATCGTAAGTTCTGGAGGGAATGGAGGAGGCCTTTGCCCAGCAATGCGATATAAACGGCTGAAAATAGAAGAAAAGTTTTTTAAAAGTCAGTCATACCTGCCTTGTCTTGGTTAGTTATTTCAGGCGCACTCCATCTTCAACGGCTTCATAACAACAGTGTTCCAGTTCGGAGAGAAGGAAAAACCTTTAAAATTACAAGCGTAGAACCTGACGTCCCGCCTTACAAAAGATCTACAATGCTATAGAATTGTGAGACGTTTCCACTGGTTGTCCCAATTTTAAATGCTGTTGCTTTTTACAACTATATTTTTTGTGCTTACCTATACATGAACTGCCCTAGAAGACAGATTTATAATAAAAAGAAAGAAAGAAAATACATTACAATACAACAATGAGACACACAGGAAAAAACCTAATAACAACAAAAATGTTGACAAAACAAAAAAAAACACAACAGGCAAAGAAAAAATGAATAGCATAAGTTAAGAAAAAAGGTGCAGGTTGTAAGAATGTGTGTCCTAGCACCCAGTCCACGCTTCGTCACAAATTGGAGCCCAACTCAGCGTTTGTTGTGCTGTGTTGGCAGCACAACGCTGGTCTTCCGTTGGAACCATGCAGTGCGTCAAGGATAATACAGTAGTAACCATTTTGAATAACTATACCTATGCCCAGCCTTTGGTGAAGTCGAGCTGATGATGATGATGATGCAAAGATAGCGGCTCGAATACTTTGTGGGGTAAAGGGCGTTATATTTTACAAATACTTTAATCGAATTAAAATTTGATTTTTATTAAGTTTATTAGTTTTATTAGTTTTAGAAGGCACCGAATGTGGAGTCATGATTTAAAATAAACAATTTTTACTGTCATAATCCCCACCAACCAGGATTAAAAAGTTAGTGGGGAAAATGCCAATATTTTTTTTTAAATTGACATATTCTCCACTGGTGGGGCAAGCTTAGTGGGGATTATGACAATAAACCTTTAGAACCTCTGATTCTAGGCCTGTCGCTGTAGCACATTCTACGGCGAAACCATGATAGCTGATAGACACTGATAGTTATACATATTTGGTCGGACCTATCTAGTTGAATAATCTGACCCAAATAGACATAGTGGTCTACAACTTGAATGGTATCGTTCCCAACATGTACCGGCAAAGGTGACACGAGCATTGGACATGATATTGCCTTACCCGTCTTCATTTTAAGACCCACCTGTTGTGGGTGTAACATGTAAAAATATTCCCTGCGACACTACCGGTAGTAGCTACAGCTCGGTAAAGCCGCCTGGTAATGACCGACACAATCTAGTCGCATCTAAGGCCGAAGTTACCACTAAGTGTAGGTAGGTATTGACCTTATGACCGTGCAGCCGCGGTCCATTACGCCTGGCAGCATGCCCACGTGCAGGAAATTTATTTCCAACGGATACGCAATCATTGGCCGTTACCTAATAAACAACTGGTAGGTAACAAGACTCGCATCGACGCTGATTATGAAACTTCTGTTCGAATAAATAAACAATGTTTTACGTTATGAACCTACCTGACTATCAGGCCTACCAAGTAGGTACCAACGCGAAAACAAAGTTACATTCTATGGTTAGTACAGGCTATGCCTATTGACCGTGTGTAATATGTCCGGAATATTTAGTACCTATATTTACCTATTTTATAGTATTACTATAATAAGTATATATATATTTATATGTACTAAATGTAAGTTACTAAGTATAGGTGGTAACTCTTAAGGTAATTAAAAAAAAGTTTATTTGGAAAAAAACACCAAATTAAAGGTTTATCAAATTTTGGCAAACTATAACATAGGTTATTGGTAGGTATTGTAATAGTTTATTAGTGCCTCTTATAACTGAAATTTAATTCGTTTGTTACCTACCTTGCCTAAAAATAGTGTTAGTTTTATTATAGGTATTTTATAAGTCTTTTAACTGCTTTTTTATGGTAGGTGCGTAGGTAGTGCTGGATGCCGAAATCGCCCATGAATAAAATAAATACCACCTTTGCTTTGGACCGTTCGTCCCAGAACAATGTTGTTTCTTTGCACCTACGTAAATCCTCAGCGCATCTATTATTCACATGTATTACCATACTAGTAGTGTAGGCAGAATGTGCGCATCGACACGGCAACCGTTGCTCTTGCCTACTTTAATCACGTTCGTACAACAAACCTACATAAATAAGACGTTACTTAATACGCGTAGTGCTTTAATTTAAATTATCTACTCGTTATCGAGTTTGTAGATAATATTATACCTATGTAGATAAAACTAGACTTCACTCGGAGGAAGGGTTTGGGGTCCTGAAGGGTTAAGTACCTACCTAGGGCTTCAAATCTAGAGTGAATAAGTTATATCTGGGAAAGCGTGCTCCATCTTAGGCCACACCTCACTTGCATCATCACAAATAAAAAAAAGGAAACGTTCGTCTAAATCTCATGTTTCTAGATATGACGTCACATTTCGGGTTCAAGCTCGTGACAATCATCTTTTTCGGCCATATGATATGACGTTATCTCGGCCATGACATTTTGTCGAACGTTTCCGAGCCTATGGCCCCAGTTATGAAAAGATCTCAGGCATAATAATTGTAGTTTAGGTATAACATTCGGTTCATCTCCAAACAATCCAAACATTCTGATCATGAACCATAAGATAAACTTAGCTAAAACTAACTTTCGGTACTCGGTACATACATACCTACTAGGTACGTAAATTTAAAATACTGTGACGACAGCAGTCATTTTATGGCGAGCGTTGCACAGAATAATAGGATGCTAACGCATCGAGCGTTGCGAGCATTGCTCGCCAGCAATGAGTAGGTATATATTTAGAAATCACTTCCTATTTTGTTTTTTTGTTAAAAGATGTTTCTAAATTGATGAACACAAGATTGGTGAACATATAGCACTATTTTAGCACAAATCTCGCACTGTGGAACCGAGTGGAACGAAATGTTTGCTTTACCTATGGAAATTGCTAGTTGTCATCTAAATTCAGATTTTAGTCTGTGGATTTTGACTTTGACATTATTTATTTCGTTCATTCATTCATGTCATGGCGTAAAATTGATGTAATGTGGAAGAAATCAGAGAAAATAGATATTTCTGGAAAATAAATAAATTATGGCTGGACGAGGCGAAAGAGGTGTAGGGAGGGTATTAGAAAAGCTAGAAGCCTCGATAAATACCGGCCAATACTATGAAGGACACCAGATGTACAGAACGCTGTACTTCAGGCATGTTTGTTGTTCCAAATTCAGTGAAATGTTGAAAGTAACACGTAAATTAAAATTGTTGAACATTGCAGGTATCTCAATCAAAAGAAGTATGCAGAACTATTAGTATTGCTAAACAAGGGTGCTACATTACTGCTGCAGCACGACCAACAGGGCAGTGGTGCAGATTTAGCCAATCTACTGATAGATGTATTGACCAAATCTGAGACCAAACCTTGCACAGAATGGATTGAGAAACTAGGAAGACTGTTTGGTCTAATGAATCCCAGTATACCTGAGAGAGAAGCCTTCCTTACGAATGCTGTCAAGTGGTCAATGGATAGTAATAAAAAAGGACACCCATTCTTACACCAGGTTAGTATAGTCATTCCCAATTTGGGAAAGGCACTGGATATCATCCATCCAATCCAAGAGTGTGAAAGGTGACAAGTGTAAATAATGGAGTACTGAGATGATTGCTTAGGGGAAAATGGATGAAATATGTTAATCTAATTGCTGCCCTTAGCCCACAAGGATACGAGATTCAAATCTTTTGCATGATACTATAACCTGACCACACAGTGTGTTAATCTTATCCAACGTTAAAATTTTTCAGAGAATTGCTGAGGTTTATTGGCGTGAAAAGAACTACACAGTTGCCCACAAACACTTCTTGCATTCAAGTAATGGAGCTGCATATGCTAACATGCTCATAGAACTGCACACAACCAAAGGCCTGAAGTCCGAGGTTGACCTATTCATTGCACAAGCGGTCTTTCAGTTCCTCTGTCTAAGAAATGTTAAGATGGCATCTGATACATTTGTTAAATATACAGAGACACATCCCACAATACTCAACAACAAAGGACCTCCATACTTTTTACCGTTGCTGAACTTCCTCTGGTTTCTGTTACGAGCAATTGAACTGTAAGTTTTTTTTCCTTTTTTTATACAACTAAGGTGGGCAACTAGCTTAAACAGCCCACCTGTTGTTAAGTGTTACCATAGCCTATGAATGCTTGCAATACCAGAAGAGGCATGCACGCAGTGCCAACCCCGCAGTACTCCCTTAAAGATCTAGCAACTTTACTCACTAACCTTAACACAACACTATTTGAAACAAATTATGTTATTTGGCTGCAAACTTCTGTAAGGCGAAGGCACCGTCGCCTTACAGAGGCGTGCTGCCCCAATTTAGAGCAAGAAAATCTCGCTGTGCTCTGGCTAGATCAATTTATTTTTCAATTTATGAAAACCTGATATGGTTTTGACTTATGATCTCATTATTGTTTGTCTTATTTTACAGGAGGCATGCTAACCAATTCAAAGTGTTACGGACTTGGTATGCTATAAGTTTAAATAGGGACCCAAACTACTCAGGATATTTAGATAACATTGGGCGAATATGGTTTGGAATCCAAGTAAAGCCAGCTATGAGAAGTCGCAACTCAATGTTTGGTGGCCTTATAAAGTCGATTATTGGTGAAGAAGATAGTTCAGATGATGAAAGGGGAACCACAAGTGCACCCTCTGCATTAGAGTTAGATTAGTAAAGACAATATTTGATATTTCTAATTGCATTCAATCTAAGTATCATAAATGTTTTACAATACATAAAAATTTAATGACATGTCTATTAAATTTTTACATGATTATGTACATAGCAGTGTTTTAGTCATCAATAAATCAGTCTTGCATTCTTATGATTTGTATGTGAATCATAGATTTAGTTTGATATATGAATACTTAGTACTTACATACTCAAATTACCTTTAACTTCATACTTGCAATTTGATCAGTACGTAATTAATTGAATCAATTGTTATGCCTGTAACAATTTGTGCTATGTTTGCTTAGCTTTTACTCATATTGCACATAAAGTACTCAAATGAGTTATTGAATTATGTTAAATTTTTGACAGTTGGGAGTTTAATATTTATTTATCTAGGCACAGCCACTATTTATGTAAATGGCTAAAATTTTATAATTGGTAGATGGATAAACTACAGTTTATTTTATAACAAATAGTTTTAAAATAATGGGTGTGTAAATTGTGTAACATCATACTCACATAATTATTTTAGAACCTACCTATGTATGTAATAGGGTTAACATTAAATAATGTTAGGTATTAAAGGTGTCTTACTGATTGTAACGATTTTTTTTTAATAATCTGAAACAACCAATGGAAATGATTGGCATTAAATCTAAAATCAAAACAGCTAACTAAACAGGTAGTTTTGTAAGTACAAAATTTTTAATACACAATAAAACAATGTTTTGGTCCAGTTCCATGCAAACAACTCACTTCACTTTTAAAAAACAAAAAGTTATCTCATTCATCACTTAGGTAGGTTACTTAAAAATTCATAATAATAGCCTTTTCTTAATTCCATATTTTATTGAGTTGCATTAAGTACCTAGGCATTATTTGATGAGACAAATTCATAGTAATGTTTTATTATGTAAAATAAATATTACTTAAGATTGGTGGTAAAACTTATAGAAATAGATACTTAAGTACAAGTCATAGTAATAAAAGTTTTTATTTTAGGATACCCACTCTTTTGTATTGGATTCCATAGATAGGTAGCAAGCTGGACCCATATCAATAGTTGATACATACATACTAAATAACCTTAAAATCTATATCACATTGTGTCTGTAAGAATTCAAATATGGTTTGGTAGGTAGGTAGGTACCTATCTATGGCATGATTATCAAATATTTTGTCAATTAGTATGGTTGATGCGAACTTTTATCATCCCTAATTGGTACTTACCATATTAAGGACGGATATTTGATAAAATAGTCGATAAACGAGTGTTCTAACATAGTAAGGCCTACAATATGTTTGGTCAGAGATAGGAATAGAGATTTGTTAGGTTGTCATTACATAACATACCAGCAGCACCTCGTTATCTACACATAGCTATCTAACTAAATGTAATGTCAATAGATAGTTTTATCATGAATATGTTATCACAAAATGTAATTTATTATGAAACTAATAGGTAGGTACCTAAATTTAACATAAATCTTTTAATACAAGCGAAGTGAAGTCCCTTTTCCGATTTGCGAATGTTATTGATCCTTTAATAAGATCAAGTTTTAGTTTACGACTATTTATGTCCAAAGCTTGTTTCACAATAAATCGATTAAATTCAATCACATTGGGATGATTTAAAAATTCCTGTACATCCATCCATTTACATGCTGCAATTTCTGTATCTGATTTATCAATAGTAGCTGATGTAGCTTTGAGCAGAACTACTGCATAGATGTCAGAGTTACCAAACATAGAGTTATGAGAATGCCTGAATGTTATCATGGACTCAAATTCAGCATTTATTCCAGTTTCTTCTTTAACTTCTCGAATTGCTGCATCTTTAATGTCTTCACCTGAAATAAATACCTACATGTATATGCTTGCTTGTCTTGACACTTTGTCACCCTGCATTAATATCAGTGAGCAGGTTGAGTTATGATGGCTCTGAAAAGGGCCAATTAAAAGCCACTGTTGGTTAAAGGATTAAAGTGCGCCTTTTAGAGACTCTTTTCATGCACATTCTTACAATTTGTAGGTATTATTGCCATTGAGAGCACTAGTATATTGGACGTCAGTTTCCTGGATGGAAAATACAGTGGTTTACATTCAAACACAAAACCTTTAGATCAGAAGGCGGGCCACTACTAGTGCTCATTGTATAAGTACAGTTCTATTAAAGCACCTGAAACCTTATATTATGATGTGAATACAATCATTCCTTTATCATACCTCTTTCAACATACCCTCCAGGTAGCTTCCAGTGCTGCACCTCGGTGTGTTTCTCAGTGACTACCAGGAGTTGGTTGTTCTGGTTCAGCACAATTCCACCGACACCAAGGTTTGTGTGACATGCTGGCGGCAGATTAGCAGTACTGTTCTCTGGCAGCCATTTATACATCATAACAAAGTTATCTCGGGAATGGTGAAAGTTGAATCCTTCCTAAAATCATAATCAAGTATTTATTTTACCTGTTGCCCAGGTGTGATCGAAACATTAGAGACAAGGTTTTTTAAATTAGTGAATAAGTGAATTATTTTCTTCCTCGTATGGAATTTTTTCTGGATTTATTTCCAGGAAGGACAAAAATGGTTAGCATTTTGGATGTCCAGTAGCTCTTAGCTACATAAATCACCCCATTCATATAAAATGCCAGTGCAATAGCTAGTGTTATTGCAAACACATTATGTATATATGTTTATAATTCATCATTACAACTACATAATATTAATTTTACTGTTAATACATTTGCTAACAGAGGCACCCAGGTTGCATCTTTGATGTGCACTTTAAACCATACACATCGTATACTTTCGTTCTTCCAATTCCGTAATGAATCTGAAAAAAAATTAAATACTATAATATTATACTCTATTGCCTTTGTTATTTAAGTTTTTAAATCAAGAAAAGTTTGTGAAAAAGCTAAGTCAGTCAGTCCTACGTAGAGAGAATTAGAAGCTAAAAAGCCCAATTATTAATTTGTTTCATGAAAAAAGGATAATCTTTTATATTTTTCAAAACTATCATAGTAGCTAGGTACTAAACTACATATGTAATAATAATAAATTCGCTAGGTATCGTTTCTACCTACTACACACACACCCGTTGGTTGATTCAAGGTCTATGCCAAAACTCACCAGCTAAACGCTTTGAAAACAAGTCTGTATCGCAGGTTTCTTCTTTTGAGTCTATAGTCACACCGTTATATCTATCTGCACTACCTTGAAAGGTAATAGATTCCATCTTATAGATAATTATAAAATAATGATCCCGCGAATAATTAGATTTATCTTAAATTCTATGAAGAATCAGAAGAATTCTTTAAACTCGACCGACCTACACACACAACACACACAAATGACACAAACAACCACAGACTAGGAAGATACTACCAAACAACTAATTATTGAATGAGGATTTTTTTAGTCACGCACACGCCAATCAATTACTGAGGAAGGGACGACAGTCAATCAGTCAGTCGGATAAGGATGCTCGATATTTGTCGATGGTAGCAAAACATTGATGCTAAGCGAGAAAATATCAATGTTACGAGATTATTATCGAAACATCGATATTATACTCAAGAGGCCATGGAGTGATCACTATAAACTTGTCACTGAAATGATTAATAATATCTGGTCTGTACAACGTGACACGGATATGCCTAAGGAACTTAACTATTTTATTATCCGCTAGCTGATTTGAAATAGGATTCATTACTTAAGAGGCCTATCACAAAATGCCGTCCTGAAAGATTAGGTATGTATAATGAAGCGCGGTGACAACTTGCTCGGGTAACCCGAGCAGTACGGGTTCACGAGTTCATGACACTGGCTGTAGCTCCGATTAAACGATTTTGATACTTTTCTATTATTGAGTTATATTAATATTTATTCCTTAGTTGATTGTCTACTTATCTACTTGTCTACTTATCTTCTTGTCTACTAGACTACTCGGCTACTTGACTACTAGACTACTCGACTACTCGACTTTTCTTTGAATTTAACTACGTTTTTTTTATTTTATTAAAGCCTTTTTTTAAATCCATTGAATATTAAAATAAATATTAAATATAAGTATAGATTTATGATAATTCACTAGAAAAGTTTTTTTTATGCATGCTTTTAGTTATTATTATTATTTTTTCATTAAATTAAATTATTCTTCATTCTATGTACATATCTATCAGTAGGTTTCAAGTATCTCTATCCGAGTAAAGGCCTCCAAATTTCCACTCCGCGCCCGCTGTTTCTTTGATTTCATCTTCCCACCTTTCTAGTGGTCTACCTCTTTTTCGTTTACCAGGTGGGCCAGGACGCCATGTGGTTACGAGTTTTGTCCATTTTTTATCGCTCATTCTAGCTATATGGCCGGCCCATTTCCATTTAAGTTTTCGGCAATGGTGTAGAGCATCAATAACTTTTGTCTTTTATTTATAGTTGTGTAATTTATTATTAAAAAATATCCAATTTCATTTGCTATGAACTAAAGTTTATACCAATATAAATTTTACATAATAATATTAATGAAGTAAGGAGAAAATGACTGCTAATTCTGAAAGTTTTTAGTAGTTTTGTGGTTTTGAATGGGATTTTTTTTGTCTCTGAGATATCTCTATTACATATTTCTAAATTCCGAGGCCACTATGGACAATACCACTATATATGAGATATTAATGCATATTTTTTCATTTCTTTTGCTTAGTACTGTACTTCAATCCATGAGCTTGAAAAAGTGCCGTCGCGCATTTTCTGGAAAACTTTTTTTGGAATTTTAGATTTATTTAGCTGGATAATAAAACATTGCGAAAAGCGAGGCTGCTATGAACTATACTAATATCTATTCTCCACCATACAATAAGTCAAAAATGTCGAAGAGTGTCAGTTTCTCTAAATAAGAACGCCAAAAATGGGCATTTATTTCAAAAATCACGATCAGAATGTAATATCGCTCTTAAAAGGCAAGTCTTAAGATCCATCTATCCAAAGTTGAAGAAAGTAGTCAAAAAACATTATTTTGTGCCGCACAGCTACTTCGATGGCTTCGGAAAGATTATTGTTATTTTTTTTGAGTGAGGAGGTAACAAATAAAATAATAGACTGTTTCATATGCTACCTAAAACAACGTTATTGTCGGACATAATATCTTTTTTTTGTGTCAATATTTATCGTACATCGATACTTTTGGATCGATGGCAACATCGATGTTTTTAATATCAATCATCACTAGTCAGGCAGAGACAAAGCGCGCTATAAGCTGTGCACAGAACACTAATATCCTAAGCTGTGCATTATTCGTAGACATGTTATATTCTGTCTGCGGCATTATCGCGTTCGTTTCTCTGTTTTTTAATCTATCATTACTAAAACTGAACTTGACGGAGACTTGACCATGACTGACGAAAGAAAATGAAGAAACGTAAATAACACGTTCTACGTGAAGAAAAGAATAACAAGAAAAAATACACGGAAGACTTGGCGGTAAGGCCTAAGATGCCATAGCCAGCTCGAAAGGGAAAAAAACCATTTAAAAAAAAAGAAGTGCACCTGGTGAGGGCTGCTGTCTGTCAGTGTCAGATTGATGAGTGAAAAGCACCTTTGTTTTGTTGAGTGAGTATCTTCCTAGTCTGTGGAGTGAGTTGAGTTGAGTAGGTAGGTACCTAGTGGTTTTTTATTCTTTCTCTCTCTGCCTGCAGCAGTTTTTCTTTCAAACATTGTAGTCTTCTTTTTATAAACTTTTCTAGAATAGAGATAATTGCCCCTCACAGAGTACATTGGTATTTGGTACAAACAAATTGGTACATTGTTGCCAGGCCCTCACGAGCTGAGCTAGCTCCGCAGCACAAAAATACAAATGATTGTTTCTATATTTCTATCCGCCTGCGAATCCTGTTAGATCAGTGGTTTCAATTTGGTTGTTGCAAAAGACAAAATACCTACCTACCATGAATATGAAATGTCTGAGTTTGATAACACATTGGAATCGGAATATTATAATGAAAACCAAAGAAACCTGGACAAGGTAAAATCTTGGATTTATGAATTGGTTTTATTACCTATTTATGTAGATATTTTAGCTAGCTCTAAGATAGTATTCACCTAATAATCACAGGGTCTCCTGGGCAGCATGCCTGTTACAGCGGGTCTCACACCACAGACAAAGGATTAACTAGCTATAACCCACCCGATAGACCGACGACATTGTTAAAGCTGGGGGGTTTGGTGGTATGTTATGGCTCAAGACAAACAACAAACATCATGTAGGTATCTATTATAGGGGAGGACTATATCCAGCATTGGACTTTGACAGGCTGATGAGGATGATGAATATCACTTGGTGAAATTTTGATGGAGGTAGGGCACAGCGAGATTTTCTCGCTCTAAATTGGAGCAGCCTCCCTGTGAGGTACCTCTGCCTTACAGAAGATCGCAGCCAAATAACATTATTTGTTTCAAATAGTGTTCCTGCATTGAGTAAGGTTGCCAGAGCTCTGGGGGAGTTCAGGGTAGGCAATGCATGTGTGATGCCTCTGGTATTACTAGTGTTCATAGGCTACCACTTACTAAAAAGTGGGCCTTATGCTTGTTTGCCAGCTTATTTTTTGTATATAAAAACGAAATCAAATCAGTAGTTCCAGAGCTTACCTCTTACAAACAACATGAAACTGGGCTAACACAGTTACCCATAAGAGAGCATGTTTAACTTCCAGGTTCCTTCCTCCGAACATATTATATACAACCTCAAGTACATTCAGTGGTGAGAAAGACCGATTCAATGGGATTACTGTGGATTCCGCTAAAGAACCTTGCAGCCAGACTACATTCCCTGTGAAACTAGAAGGTAATTTATTTGCAGTATTGTACTATGTTAAGCTAGTCAAAGTCAAAAGGTTTTTATTTAATTAAAATCACAAGGATCACTGCTTGTGCTCCATAAAAGCTTGAATGTGTTTTTTTATTAACCATGCTATGTTTTTTTCTTTCAGAATCATTAAAAAAATGGTCCAGTGATGGAAACAGGTGCATTTGGTTTAAAATCAATATAAAGGATGCATGTTTCGTTCCAGCATTAGCACAGGTAATTTTTAGGGTTATTTTTATGGGTTCCATCTTTCCTGCTAAGGTACAGACCTTAACAGGAAAGATGGAACCCATATAGTATCACTTTATTGTCCGTTTTCAAAATACACTACAATTATGTGAACGGTACCCTGACGTGCGCTACCTGTGACCGCACGTTCACGGCAGAAATTGGGTACGCCAGTCACATAAGGAATAAACATCAAAGCCCCTAAACTTGATAAATATAGAGTCCAAAGTCCAAGTCACTGTAGCCGAAAATGGCTAGGTGATATTATTATTAATGGCTAGGTGATATTCGCTCCTACATAAAAAGTAGCCTATGTGCTATTCTATACTATATACCTGTGCCAAATTTCATACAGATCCATTCAGCCATTCTAGCGTGATTCATCCATCCAAACTTTCGCATTTATAATATTAGTAAGATTTTTACCTAGTGAAATGTGCTAAGTAACGAAAATACTTGGTATCTTTAGAAAGGCTTTAATTTCCATCATGCCAGAGATGATTTCGTGATGATGTACAAATGGTTACCGCAAGATTCGCATCCTAACTTACCGCCGGCGTGCCATACCAATCTGGGGGTCGGAGCCATGGTGTTCAATGACAAGAAACAAATACTAGCCATATCAGAGAAGCACTATGAATACCCCCATTGGAAACTCCCTGGAGGATATGTTGAGAAAGGTAAGAAATAAACCATTCATAATATGTGTCCTATTCCAGAAGGGACTTGGTATTCTACACCCATTTGGCAATCAAGTTTACGACTTTTGGAAATTGTTTAGGGTAAAATCAGTTCATGTCAATTATACAGTTGTAGCTGGTAGTTGATCTTGATGCCAATCTTCTCGTACGTTTAATAATTATTTAGAATGATGATAAAAATACCAAGCAGCCCCAAGTTCGGGTCAAAACCTGTTTATTTAAATATTTTGATATTTTATCCAATATTTTTTTGTTAATAGAATAAGCCCCTTTCGGGATGGTATACATACTATGAATAGTTGTATAGTCCTGACGCCAAACTAGGGCCCGTTTAAATAAATGACTTTTACATACATAAGAGCATCTTAAGAGCGCCAGTGACGGAAAAGTTGAGAAGTAATAGGTTAGCATGGTATGGGCATGTCATGAGGAGGGATGAAAGTCATGTAACGAGAAGAGCGTTGGGTATGAATGTGGATGGATATAAGACTAGAGGAAGGCCGAAGAAAAGATGGATGGATTGTATTAAAGATGACATGAGTAAGAAAGATGTGAGTGCGGAGATGACGGCTAACAGAAGAGAGTGGAAGAAGAAAACATGTTGTGCCGACCCCACATAATGTGGGACAAGGGCAGGAAGAAGAAGAAGAAGAGCATCTTAAGTGCGTTTATTTTAGATTTCCCATACAGATATGTCATTTATCCGGATCTCAAGACCGCGGTCAGGTTTGAGAGCGATATATTAATAGAATCTAGGCTTCCCTGCGTGTCGTGGGTATAAATTACGAGTATATAAAATACGAATACAGACAAATATTACTCAATGGTTGACCGGCTCACTGACAACTATTGAGTAATAAAGGTTCTTGAATGGCAACCACGACCTGGATGACGTAGTATAAGATGCCCCCCTCCCCCTATTCGATAGTCCGAAGCTTCGGTTGCGGGAAGGCGGTGGATGGTGAAGGCTCACGATATCTTAAGAGTACCTAAGAAGACTGATAAGTCTTTTTAGGTACCGATTCTGTTATTACTATACTAGCAGCTGGGGGCACGCGGGCTCAGCTAATTATTCCAAACAGTTGATTCCCAAATTTTTTCTTTGATTTACATACATAAAATCACGCCTATTTCCCAGAGGGTAGGCAGAGACCACGGCTTTCCAATTGCTACGATCCTGACATACCTCTTTTGCTTCATTCACTCTCATCACATTCCTCATACATTTTTTTTTAAATCCGGACTTGTCACACACGATCAACTGATCCCAAACTAGGCATAGCCTGTACTATGGGTACCAGAGACTGATTTTTTTTTTTTTTTTTTTTTTTTTTATACAACTGATGTGGCAAACAAGCATACGGCCCACCTGTTGGTAAGCGGTTACCGTAGCCTATGAGCGCTTGCAATACCAGAGGCATCACGCACGCGTTGCCGACCCCGACCCCCCTCCCCCTAAAGAGCTCTGGCAACCTTACTCACCGGAGGAACACAACACTATTTGAAACAAATAATGTTATTTGGCTGCGATCTTCTGTAAGGCGGAGGATAGGATAAGGATAAGGATAAGGATATACATAATAGATATATATATATAGTCACAAATGTTTGTCCAGTGCAGGAATCGAACCCGCGACCTCTAGCGCAGAAGGCAGAGTTACTACCAACTGAGCTATGAGGCCAGTCGACATGCTCGTCGGTTTAGGGTTTTTTTATTTGATTTATCATCTCAAAATATTTAATATTTATTTTAAGATAGGTAATGTACACTTTTTGAGTTGTGAATAACTTTAAATTACAGGCGAAGATATAATTGACGCTGCTGTGAGAGAGGTCAAAGAAGAAACAGGCGTGGACGCTACTTTTCTTTCACTCGTCACATTTAGACACACTCACAAAATGATGTTCGGCAACTCAGATATTTACGTTTTACTCATGCTGAAGGCTCTCACGGAAAATATAACCATTTCCGAGAGAGAAGTGAAGGACTGCAAGTGGATGGATATTGAGGAGTACACAAACCACCCTCATGTACACGAATTCAACCGACTTGTAGTGAACAAGGCTCTTGAATACAGGAACAGGAATCTGAAACTGGATATACAGAAGGAAACCGTGAAATGGTCCCAGTTTACAAGAGAAATGAACTTTCTTTTGGTAAAAAATAATGATTACTAGAGTATTGCAATTTATTAACTTTTATCTAGTGAGATTATACAATTGTTGAATTTTATTTAGGCATTGTAAATATTAGTGGGTAGGTATATATGGTTAAATAAATATAATTTTACATTGAATAACTATTTTGATTTGACAACAGAATTGTACCCATACAATTATCTTATTTTTGTCTTTACATAGATAGATAAACGGAACGACTATTAGGGGTTAGTAAGGGGTCGTTTACTAATCACATGAGGCTCGAAGGAGCCATAATGTGATTAATAAACGACATTTAGAAAAAAAAATACTTTTAGATGGAACTTGAAATAGATACTTATACAACGTGTTCCGTAACGAGTAAACTATCCCAAAAGAGGCTTATTCTATCAACAAATAGAAACAATATTATTAAAAAATCGTTAATATTTTTTTAATAATTTTCGCACGCCTTTTTATGTCAGGTGTTTTTGGTATTAAAGTACGAGAAGTTCGACATCAAGATTGCTACCTAGAACAGCTAATAACTAATTTTAACGCAAAGCAGCTGGTTTTCGGTTTGTGTTTCTTCAATGATCAATCTCGAATTTCCAAAGTAGTAGAATAAAATTTATTGCCAATTGACTGTAGAAAAAGCCCCTTTCGATATAGTACCTAATCTAAGTATACATATTATGAATCACCTTGTAAATTGTGCCTGGAATATCATTAAGGCATAAGGCCCGAAGTACAATAAATACTTATCAGAACTCCGTAAGTAAGAGGGTGGTAGTTAAAGTTGGCTGAAAAGTGTAAAATACGAGATTATTTATTGATGTAGTTCTTGTTGTTGACCTCTGGGCAGTACAGGGAACGAGGCAGGAACATTCGTGGCAGCTGCTTCCATGATATCAACAGGGACTTGGCATTTTGCATGTTCTGATCAGCGGTCTGGAACAAAAAAAAATGTTTTTGTATTATTCCTAGTTTACAAAATATAGTACTTACTACAATCTAGCCAAGTAGGCCAATGAGCAATTTTACATTGACATAGTTTTATAAGGTAAATGATATCTAAGAATGTGTTCACTTACACTTTTCTAAGTATACACTAAATTAACCTTGTACAATACTTAGTAGGTAGTTGAATGAGATGTTAATCACCTGTACGCAAATTGGACATCCATGCAAAATTTAAAATTGTTTCGAGTATAGGTAGGTGGTTACTCTTACATAGATGATCATCATAATCACTGGTAGTCTGACATTGAATTTATGCAGGTAAGTGCGGTAGGTACTAACATGAGCAGATTGCAAGCTAAATATTTCGTTGCTCCACACAAATGAATGACTAAGAAAAACCTTGAAAACATTTACGAGTAAATAGGAAGTAGCATTCAGCAAAAACGGTTTGGTGATATAAAAATGCACAATTTACCTATCTGCACCTGCATCAACTATACCTACGGTTGTAGTAGGTACCAAAAGGGGTCAAGGGTTCAACAGAATAACGAGTTTTCCCCAGTGGTCAGGTTGATGGTCAGACTAGTCTGGCCAATTGGTTTTTTTCCCGCTGTCCAGATGTATTTGACAATCAAACTATAGTCAGGATGAATTAGGAACCTCATCATCATCATCAACCTGTAGAAGTCCACTGATGGACATAGGCCTCCCCCAAAGTATCCACGATGAACGGTCTTGCGCCTTTTCCATCCACCAACCGATTAGGAACCTCAAGACATGTGATATGTTCAGGATATGATCATATCACTGGGAATTCGAGCCTGCCAAGACAGCGTGGTTTTATGTAAGTGTAATTAATGGGATTAAAGTAGGTTCTGTGAGACTGTTAAACCAAGCAAAACGTTGCAAAATACCTGAATGCGAGTCTGCATAATGTTTTGCAAAAGTTGCATTCATTTACTAAGAATTGCAAAACAAAAGTGCCTGACAGAACCCAAATACAGACAAAACAATATTATTAGCAGCGTGACGGCTGTGACGATTTGTTTTGCGCATACCTTATACAAGGTGTTTCATAACATGTATACCATCCCGAAAGGGGGTTATTCTACACCCAATTGGCAATAAAGTTTGTTCTACGACTTTTGGAAATTCGACATTTTTCATTGAAAAAACTCTATGCGAAGCTTTAAATTCCATTTTATGAAAAAGGATCATCGAAAAAAATGATAGGCAAGCCACCAAGCCGTGTTTGTTGCCTGATTCTTCTAGGCTTGGTCGCGAGGAACAGGCATAGCTTCACCTAGTTTCTAAGACGTTTCATAGTGATTTTATTGAAATAAATGCCTTTTGACTTTGACTTTGACTTTGAGTACCTACATACCCATCTGTAAGCCACATCGCTGTTCATGCGGCAGCGAGGTCGAAAGATACGGTACCCATGCTGGTCTCCCTGACAAAAAAGTGCAGGGAGGCAGGAAGGGTTTTCCGGCACGGCGGCTCCGTTAATGATATCGTAAGGCGTGACATTGCCACCATAAACGTGCCCAGTATACTAGAATCAGTAGGTATATTCATAAAAACACATGTTTCATAGTCTCTATCCCAATTCAAACCAAATACCAATTCAGAGCGTGTATTTTCGATGTAATTATGTCTGTGTATAGAAAATGTTAATGTGAAAATAAGTATGGAGTGAAGTTTGTATAAGTACCTATACCTAATCAGTCCCAAATTGCTAGTGTTTAAAGTAACAAATTCTGTGATAACGAATCATAGATAATTTTCAGTGATTACTGAATTGAATTGATTAGATAGTGTTATTCCACAAAAATCAACCTAATTACGTGTACCTATTTTTGGTTTTCATTCTTTTAACATCGGCATCGTCATCGACACCCTATAGTCAACACCAGACGCGCTCTTGGCGCGTTAAACACCTCTTTGAATACAAATGCTAGTTACGAAACAAGTCTTTGGTTCTCTCACCTTCTTTTCTCGAGCTTCGCTAGTTTTAACAGTGTAGTACAACGAGAAACTTAGGAATATTAACTTCACAGTAATCGCCACAGACACCACTACTATAAACGCGATGCTCATATTGAGGTTTGATAAATTCAACTAAATGACACCACGCGCCGCCGGAGTTCAACCAAAACTGCACGAGCACCGCCTTCTTACTTACAACATGCCGTTGTGTTGATTTTTTTATCGAAGTAAACTTCGCGCTCTGTGTCGTTGACCAATAAATCTATAGAGGTGTCCGGTCTCCGCCGCCTTCATTAGTTGATCTCAGGATATACCTGTTCTAAGGTTTGTTGTGAGTACCTACCTAATGGCTGCTGACCGTTACACAAGATATTATTGAGATCGTCTTGTCTGTATGTAATGGCAGGTAAATCCTAGTTAGAAAGTAAAACCAAAATGAAGGACGGCCTCGGTGGCGTAGAGGGCAAGTGTCCATCTGAGACGCAAGCGGTGCGGGTTCGATTAACACAAATATTTCTTGCGGGTCTGGGTGTTGTGGTACAAGTGTACTCTTAGTTTCTGATACCCACGACACGGAATCCTAGTGTGGCTTCAGTACTATGTATGTGATTTTTGGGTATTATTATTGTAAAAAAATATTAGTACGCAGCAAAAATATTAGTACCTATGTCATCTAGCGATTGCGTCTAAAAGCTCTACTTGTTAACCTTTCTAGCTTCACTCGGTTAATCTTCGTTGTACTGTCTATCAGTTAGTAACCCATGAACCTTTCGCTTGATTCTGATTACGCGGTGCCGAGTCGAGGCCTCGTAATGACTTTAGCCTATTGTCCGCATATTCTTGCATGGGTACTATCTAGCAAGCATTTCCTTCTCAGAATACTTACCTGGCATGTTTACCTTCGCAGATTGCCATTGATTTGCCAATCATGCATTTCTACTGTGTGTGTGTGTGTTGTCAAATAAATAAATTCTATTCTATTCTATTCAACGTCAGCTATGGCCTGATGAGTTTCATTTCAGCCAGATGAGCGTTGGTTTTATAGTTCAGTTCTTGTATGAATCCAGAACAAAATGCTACTTGATTTCTGTAGCTTTAGCAAAGCGTTTGTAGAATGTAGTATTTACACACCAAGATGTTTCTGTGGTCGAGTCGAATATACCTACTATTTACACTAAACGCTTCACGAAATTTTTCGGCAATTGCTATCCAATTTTTTAGTAATGTAGTATTTTTTAGTATCTAAAAACTTCAATACCATAAAAAATTTAACCAATTTTCAACGAAAAATTGTAAGTTTTTGATCCAATAAATAAGATAATGGAAGCTGAAATAGGAGATTAAAGGCGATTCTGTTTTGTATCTAGATCTAGATCGAGCATAGGTATAGGTATAATATAGATTATATATACCCTAAATTGGTAATTGGTCATACTGGTAAGCTAGCACGGCACGAATCAAAATTCAGTAGGTCCATTAATTCACTAAAAATAGAGGTACTAAATTACAACTATTCTATTTCAATTTACAATTATAGGTACTATTCTAGAACGAAAGCTGAGCCCTTCTTTGTTCCTTGTTTTGGCTTCAAAAGACATCAACGCGCCAAGCGCTACGCAGATTTTGTAGAAGTTCCTCTACGAATGTGCTACGATAACAGGGCCCGCCCCACTTATAATTCAGGATTATTCCCGAAATCCCCACCAACCTGCCCTACTGGTGGGGATATGATACGTGCTTTACAATGTGTTGTACCTATTGTGATTTGAGTAAAATTATTTTTTTGACGATTTATTTATTTTGATGTATGTATCTACAACCAAAAGCATACAACTTTACTAGAAGGTCATATAACTATTGATTTAACTGATTGGTGTGGCTATTGCCAAAACAATGAAACACACATATCTAATCAGATTATTTACTGATGTCCTAGCTAGAAGAACCAATCATTATCACGTAAATTAAATTCTTGCACACAATTTCTCTATAAATGACTACTTATCAGAATTGATATGAATCAGTATTATTGATTAACTTCGAGAAGTCAAAAATTATCCTAGATAATACCTATATAAAACAATGATGTTTTACCCTACCATTCATAATCAGTCGGTAACTTTATCTGCTCGATAACTGTCACCCCGTCCTTTTTTAACAGTAAGCAAAGAAAGAGGCAGATATACTTTTATCGAGCTGATAAAGTTAGTGATTATGAATAAGGTGTTTGTATAATTTAACTAAATATAGTATTCTATAATCTTTATTGTAATTTAAATGGACTTATATGTATAAACGCCTGACCATTTAGAAGATAAAACAATGCGTGTTGCTCGTCTAAATATCTTACGATATCAATAAATTTTATTTATAACTAATATCACAATGTAACTGGAATACCTGGTAGCTAAAGCTGTCTACATAGACATTGTTTTTATTAATTACTGCTTTTGAAAGTGTTAGGTTTACAAATTTTGTTGCCGCCATGTTGGTAATGTTGGTAGATTTGTACAGTCAATGGCCACGCACACATTATGCGTCAACAAAATGCATTATCTTTATTTTTGTCGCTCAGCTATCAGAATTGATTTAGGTGTGGATTGTAGAAATGTAGTGACGTAATCGTAGCTTAGCTTGCTTTAGTAGTATGCTATAGTACTTAAAATTACACCAAAGACCTAGGTAAGTGTAATTTTGTCTTGTCTTTGACGACAAGCCGTTGGCTTGGGTGCTCGTGCTAAGCCTGCAGAGCATTTTTTACCAGATTACGGCAAAGTCAACAGGATGGCTTATGTTTTAAGCAGTTAAAAAAATGATAAACGTATCGGTAAAAGGGCTTGACAAGTAAATTCTTTAAATGTAAATTTAAATATCATAGTTTTCTTTATGACTAAGCTATAAAAACAGTTTTAAAAACATTCTAGTTGTCGGGTTTTCGTTTTTAAACTAATGATAATATCTTGTATGGATAATTTCCATCGGTTTTGACGGTATCTTACTATTGTCCATATTTAAGAGGCTCGTGCAATAGACTTTGCTTGTGCGATTTGATTGTCGTTGGCCGCGCTGCCCACGCTGGTGCGGATGAGCTCGAAGATCGTGACTTGGGGTTGGAGACTCGCGCGAGGATTGTTCCGCCTATCGAACACCATCGATGCAGTCGAATACCGTGCAGATGTGGGCTGAAAAAAAAAAACCGAACATATCACACACGATCAACTGATCCCAAACTAGGCATAGCCTGTACTATGGGTACCAGAGACTGAGATATATATATATATATATATATTTAACACCCAGACACAGAACAAACATCTGTGTTCATCATACAAATGTTTGTCCTGTGCGGGAATCGAACCCGCGACCACTAGCGCAGAAGGCAGAGTCACTACCAACTGAGCTATGAGGCCAGTCTGTTTGGAGGTGGTAGGCCACAGCGAGATTTTCTCGCCCTAAACACGAGCAGCCTGCCTGGAAGGTACCTCCGCCTTACAGAAGATCGCGAGGAAACTGAAATGTCCTAGAACCTAAAAATTTGGCACAAAAGGAGCCTCTATGAGTCGCACTTTAATTCTTTCACCACACTGATTCTTCCACCGACGGTCATAGGCCCTTTTCAGGGTCACCACACCTCAACCTGGTCAAAGACAGTATGACCGAAAAATAATCAGTGACTTAACAAGCAAGCATTGATAAGTTTAGAAGATTTGAGACAAATAAACTAATATTCGAAACCGTAATCGTACTAACACATCGTTAACAAGGTGGTGTAGTTTTTTTAAGTGTCATAGTAAATTGATTGTTTAATAGCTTAAGTAATTATTAACACAAAAAAACGTACCTTGCTGGCCTTCCCTTTCATCAATGAATGTAGTATAGATACGGCGAGAAATATTATATTAACTATTAAAATAACCAGAGCGACAATTAGAAAAGGCGTCATATTTTTTGAATAAAACAATAAAGTTTCCTAATAATATCTAAAAATAAACCTTTTCCAAGCTAGGTCTTTATAGAAATGATAGTTATCAGTAAAAATATTGTTTTTAAATCACAATTAGTACCTGTATGTTTTAAACAGGTTGGTTCATTTCTATCAACGGCTCATATCTGATAAATTACTCAATAATTATTGTATCGTAGCGAATCACCGTATTAAGTGATTATAATCTTTGAAAGATTATAATCAGCCATATACAGTGTAGATACAATTGAATGATTTTTTATATGGAACAAAATAAACTGAACTATGTATTTTGATGAAGTCCATCACAAAAGAACACCCTGTATTATTTATTTATTCCGACCCAGTTTTTGGTGATAAAGAAAATGGCCAAGTGATAGTAAATCGCGTGTTTACGACAAGGTTCCGTATCCACTTTGATCAGAAACAAAAGGGAAATTATTTTGAAATACCTACATTTAGGAAAATGACACCAACCTGTGGTTGTCTCCTCCAAGTTTTTTATAGTACCTATATTTATATAGGTAGTAGTTTTTTATAGTAATTAATACTCCTCAAAGGTTTTTTCAGGTCGTATTATGTCGAAATTCACTGAAATCCACCTAAACACTTTTACTATTCTGTAGGCTAAATCTTAAAATGCTAAAATATTTTTGGCAATCAAACAATGTTTTTTGGCGTGCCATTGTTTAGGAAAAATTTAAAAAATATTGAATACCGAATTTTTATGCAACATTTCAAAGCCGAATTAAAGATCTTTTTGTTTTATACTAAACTCCATTGTTTAGGAGTAGTTAAGGCTGTAGTACGTTGTCTGTGAGTGGGGACTTTGATTGTACATTTAATGAATAAATAGCAACCAACAGTCACATATACAGTCCTCACCCCACACTAGGATTCCCTGTGTCGTGGTTATCAGAAACAACGAGTACCATGATGACCACAAAACCCAGACCCGGAAGAAATATTTGCAGATAATTCAAACATTTGTCTCGCAGCGGGAATCGAACCCACTCCCCTTGTGTCTCAGATGGGCAATCGCCCGCTACGCCATAGAGCTCGTCGAGTTGATGATGATTGATTGAAATGTGTTGTCTCATAATATATTCTGAATGCCTTAGCATTTACATTGAGCAAATACGATAGTCGCCTTATTATTTTGTGAGAGTGTTTATAAGACTGAGCTACTTGACAATTTTGCCTTTTCAAAGTACATAACTATGAAAAGGCAAAATTGTGAACACTAAGTTTCAAAATTATTTTGTACATATAAGCTACGAGTATCAGTGTACTATAATGTCCAGACTCGCGACAAATGAATAACTTTATTTCAAAACTCAGGAATATTTACAAAGTCATTATGCCATATTTAGAAAAAGACACAAACTGAGAAATAAAAATATATACGGTCACTTTGCGGCTTAGGAACATACCTCCCGTGCTAGTTGTAAACTGCTACGGCAAGGTATTATAGGCAATTCGTGCGAAAAGTTCGTTTGTCGGAGTCTCTCATCCTTCGAGACTGCTGAAAATATTTCCATCCCACTCTCAGCCTACTGATAAACTCAAGAGCGAGGGCTTAAACGTTTCCATGCCCAAAGGTACATTGTTCAAATAGGTCAGTTATTATGATGTCAATGAGCTCCCAGACATCTAGATTAAAATAGCGAACCGTTCAAATTGTGAACAAGCCCTGTGTTTTGTATTAGATGATGTTGGTAGAGGTAGAGGCCGACTGAGGGCACATTCTTGAAGGTATAAGTATCATAAAAAAAGTTTTTGATGAATACAACCATGCTCAAAAACAATATTATAAAGGAAGATCAGAACAGGAGCTACTATATTTATATCTAAAGGTACAATAAGAGCACAGATGTGAATAATTGTTTTTATTATGGAATCTGAATCTCGAATACGTGTAGTTCATCTCTGAGGCCAGCGCCCCAAGCACGAATATTTCACGATAGCGTTACGCTTACGAAACATAAGTAAAAGTCAAATATTCGCCAGTGACATCGGCGATGCTTAAAATCGATTAATTTTGATTGGCTAATATTTGTCATTTGCTAACGTATCGTAAGCGTAACGCTACTGTAAATTATTGGTGCTCGAGCCTCAGGTGGCTAAGGCTCGGGCGGACCTAGCGCGGCAGCCTCCAGCGCGTGTAAGCCACTCTACGTAGTCTACATAGAGTCGTCGTCGCGAGTGCAAGCGCTTCTCTCTACCTCGAACTAGCGCCACGCGGGCCGCACAAGCAAAGATACACGCGACCGGAAACGGAAAAATATATTTTCCTACCAAAGTGCCATGGAGTGAGCAGTCCACCCCATGGGTCGATTTGTAACGGCAGCGTTGCAAGGTAATTTTTTTCAATCAATTAGTTTTGCAATAAAATTGAGTCTACGTGTCAGCGAGTGCTGAGTGAAAGGCGAACTCTTTGTTAAATTACGTGGATTGGCTGACAAATTATTTCACCGTGGTAAATTACTTATCTATCGGAATAAGTGATGTCGATGCCTGTACTTAGCCCAAAGAAACTCTAGGGAGAAAATTGTTTTTCCAGAACTTAAAAGTGTAAATTAATTTAAGAACCCTATATCTTACGCAACTTTGTTAGTCTGGATTCTTAAAAATGAATTAGATATAAATAAATGTCTAATAACATTATTGAATTTTGTAACATTGACCTGAATTGATTCAACAAGTAGGATTCTATCTGTCCTTGACATTTTCTATCAGGAATATATTAAGTTTTTTTATTTTTATTTTTTTCTATCTAAGTTTGCAATATTATAATACACCCAATATTGTATTATATACTTATGTATACGATACATTACCTACATATCATATGCTTAGTGTAATTATATGAAATAAAATACTAAAGTTTAATAAATAGTTAATTAGAGTGTAAATTAATATGGAAAGTAAGATTAAACAGCGCAAAAACTGGCTTTAAAAAGACGTCTTATCTAAGTGAAAATGCTTGTAAACATTGATAAAATATAAACTTTATTTTGATAGCAAAACTATTCATCGGATGTTTCCATTGGCTTGAATTCAAAAGGACCCGCCATAAATCGTTTGGCCCTCGAAGGGTTATAACTTTAAGTATTTCTAGGCTAAAATATTTTTATGTCCAACACTGCGCCACGAACCGGGCGACGCAGTGTTGGAAGGCCCCCTACTCGATAGACCTATAACATTGTGAAGGTTGCGGCAAGTCGATGTACGTAGGGAAGGTTCAAAACCGTTTGTCGTGGCACTCTAGGGGGCAAGTATTTGTTCAGCAGTGGACTTCATCAGGCTGATGATGATGATGAATAAACATTACTAGATTTATTGTATTTGTGACCGTAGTAAGGATTTAATTAGGTGTATATTGCTGCTTCACCAGGTGTGTTAATGTTGACACAAATTGAAGTTAGGATACGAAATTTCGGTAAATTGAGCATTGCATGGGCTGGCACTAAAGGCTTTAAAGTTTGCGGCTACCTCATCATCATCATCATTTCAACCGAAGCACGTCCGCTGCTGAACATAGGCCTCCCCCAGAGCGAATTCTTATCATATGGGGGGGGACTTTGCCCATACTCGCCACGACTGGGTACGCGGGTTGGCGAGCGCAGCTAGAGCTATCGTTATTAGAATAGTGGCTAGCTTTTTTCTCTTGCTTGCTTGTCGTGTCTCTGATTATTTCTTGGTCACCTGTATTAGGTCAGTGACCAGGTTGAGGTATGGTAGTCCTGAAAAGGGCATATGACTAACGGTGAAAGAATCAGTGTATTGAAAGGATTGAAGTGCGCCGGGTAGAGGCTCCTATCGTGCACATGTCACATCTTCGAATGGAAAATCCATTTGTGCAGGACCGGTATTCACACCCACGCCACTACCACCAGTGCTCTTCTTTTCCCTTAGTCGCCTCTTACGACATCCAAGGGTAGATATGGAGGGCCTATTCTTTAGCCGGGTCCAATATGGCCACAACACAGTTGCAGCTACCTAACAGGTGGTTTGTTTCAGCATAAACAAATAAATTTATAATGATAAATAGAAGGTTGGTAAACCTTATCAGTTTTATTTATTCCACGTCGTAAATCAACACATTATTTAAGTATGTATGTACTCGCAGGTGCTTGTTTTTATAGGTATATCTAGTAGCTATACATTCAAGTAATCGTGAGGACAATAAAAATGGAAATTTAACTGATATCGTTTTTTTAGAAAATTATTACTCGAAGTGTATTGGTTTAACATTCGGTAAAATCAAGTTCCTGTTTTTGAAGAAAAATGTTGTATTACTCCTTATCTTAAAATATCAAGAGTTATAAAAGTTTCAAGGCAAGGTCTTTCTTCTTTACTTTCATAAATGTTTTGTACTATAAATTGCAATGTTTCGTTGTTATTGGTTTAGAATCGTGGTTCATAACAGTAACAGCTGATTGTAGTGCGTTACTAAAGGCGATTTAGTAGAGCTAAGTATGCTGCTGCAAAACATTGGAAAAAAATATGAAATGAGATTACTTACATACCTATTCGTGCATACAGACATAGATTGTCTGTGCTTGTACATTATACAAAGTATGGATCCATTTGTTGTCCGAAATAAAATATTTTTATTTTATTTTTTATTTTATTATCCGCGACGTTTACGATGTCTTTAGATTTTTTTGATTGTATGTTACCTAAACGATATTTAATCATCATCATCATTAGCCTGAACAAGGCCAATGCTGTACATACACCTCCCCAAACGAGTTCCACGACGAACGGTCTTGAGCATTGTCCAATTGTCCATTCACCGACTTCCCGCAACATTAACAATGTCATCGGTCTATCGGCTTCCAACTCTGCGTCGCCCGGTTTGTGGTCGCGGTTCTGTGAGCTATACCTATGGCCTGCCCACTGCCACTTCAACTTGCTGATTCTGAAAGCTGTCAGCGACGTTGGTTCTTCTACGGATTTCCTCATTTCGGATTTTATCACGCAGTGAAACTCCGAGCATAGCTCTCTCCATAGCGTTCTGCGATGTTGAGCTTGTGTATGAGGCCAATAGTTAGCGACCAAGTCTCAGTGCCATAATTATGTCATCACTGGAAAAAGGAAACACGAAAGTGTAGTGTAGTGCACGAAAGGAGCCTCTAAGAGGCGCACTCTACACTGATTCTTTCATCGAAGGTTTTAGGCCCACCATACCTCAACCTACTCTCTGACCTAATACAGGTGACCAAGAAAGAATCAGTGACACGACAAGGAGAAGAACTGGCAAAAATGTTATTTACGATTTTCGTATTTTATGACTCCATGATTTTTCGAAATTGATACACTGTTGATCAGATATATACACTCTTACTTAAATCTATTCCATATCTGACGCAATTAAAACTTGCTACAATACATATTCATAAGTTCTAACGAGTTATACCTATAATATGATGTTGTGAAAGTGCCCTATGGCGCATGGCGGTCGCCATTCAAAACTATTAATCGGAAGCTTTGATTATGTTGTAGTTAAGTTTACTTTTTAGAAGGTACTTGCCTAGTAAAGCATCATAAAGTGTGTGAATTCGTGATCGGCGTGGCAATAAAAAATACGTTATGTATCTCTAATTGATGTTGCTAATGGCTTACCTATTACTGAGCTACGTGTAACATATAAAAAGCTAGCTGGTCTCGCAGAGTCTGCACGGGCACAGATAACATAATACTATACTGCACGGGTTAAACTAACAATGAAATAAGACTTAGAAACTTTGATATCCATTCTTTCCATCACCCTGGGTCTAACATTTTAAAACCGTTTTGTTAGCTAGTAAAGAATTGCCTGTAGCAATTTTAAAGTTCAAGGTCTTGTGATTCCGGAGACTCCGTGATTGAAAAATCTCTCTTAAATTTATATTTTAAAATTACCTCATTTAAAAAAAAATTACACCCGACTTACTCCCTCTACATAGGTAATGCTTTAAGAAGGTTAGGTGCCTATATAAAGTAACTTATTAGGTATAAGTATCTACCTACCCATATAAAAAAAAAAATATATATACAGTGGTGGTCATCTAATTAGAAACACCTACCTGGGTTTATATTTTTATTGCAAATTCCCTTTCTAACTAATTTTTAACGTATCATTGAGTGTTCCTACGTATTAAAATCGATGTATCGGATATTATATTGCATTGTTATACCATTTTAATAACAAAAAACAACGGTTGTTTTTCTAAAACGGAAAGTTATATTAATAACAAAATAAAAAACGAGATACAAACCGGACAACTAATTAGAAACACCAAAAAAATCATTACTTAAATCATTTTTAATTTGAACAAAACCCCAATAGTTTTAAAAAATACTAAAAATACTACATCCTTAGACAATTAGTATTTGGTAGAGTAGCCTTTATTATCAATAACAGCTTTGCAGCGACGCGGCATTGATTCAATCAATTTATAACAAGTTTCTACAGGAATACTTCTCCAAGCGTCTTCAAATGCACTGTTAAGTCCATGAATATTAGTAACGTGTTTCTGCGACAGGTTGGTCTTTATAGTGTGCCACAAATTTTCTATGGGATTTAAATCCGGACTATTGGCAGGCCACTCTAATACTGTCACGGATTGTTCTGTAAGAAACGCTTTAACGCTGCGTGCTGTGTGCTTTGGGTCGTTGTCATGCTGAAATATCCAAGTTACTGGCAAATTTTCCTCGGAATATGGAATCATTGTCTCTTCCAAGATCTTTTTGTATTGATATTGATCCATTTGCCCTTCAATCTTTCTCACGGGACCAATCCCGTACCCTGAGAAACATCCCCACACCATTACATTTCCACCACCGTGCTTAACTGTCTTTTTAGTGTACTTGTTATTCAAAGCCTCGTTTATTGGTCGTCGTACATATCCTTTTCTTTAATTCTTTATTGTACACAGAAAACATACAGATATAAAACATATAAAACTTTCCATTGATGAATAGTCCAACTGCCATATTTGCGAGCGAATGCTAGACGATTTTCTCTATATTGGCTGGTTAGTAGTGGTACTTTTCTAGCGATCCTTCCTAACAATTTTCCTTGAACCAACCGTCTACGAACTAGTTTAGTGGACACGTGTCGAGGATCGTCTTCTGAAAATACCTCTTTTCTTATAACATTGGATCCTTTAAAGGGGTCCGCCTTAGCTAATCGAAGCATAAGCCTGTCTTCTTGAACTGTAGTCTTCCTGGGCCGAAGTTTTCTTGGCACGTTATCTGATGTTCCGTGTAGTTTGAAATGTGCGAGGGCGTTAAATATCATCTTTACGGAACATTCCAAATAATCGGCGATCTTTCTGTAACTCCATTTTTGTTTTAAATGAAAATTCACTATAATTTTTCTCGTTGCTGCATCACAGCTCTTATTTTTACCCATTTTTAATAAAACAACAATAAATAGTAACTTTTCGTAATGAGTTAGAAATGGCGGCAATATTTACAATGTGATTGACAATTGTAAGAACTGTATTTCAGTTTAAAAAATCTAATTTCGAACCAAGTCATACAATGTTTCTAATTAGTTGTCCATTCTGCCAGTCCTAACGATATTGATACTTTTTGTTTCACTGATATTTATTTTTATTGTCGTCTTGGTTGTCAAATATTATTGCTTGTAATTAAACTAAAGATATTAAAGTACATTGTAAAGTAGTGAAAAAAAATTTACCTCCTATTAAATGCTATAATAATGTTAGTTACTTTATAAAAATGTCAGGTGACTAGGTGTTTCTAATTAGATGACCACCACTGTATATCTACTTATACATAGTACATAGAAAGTGATTCTTGAATGTAGGTATCTAATAAAAACTCAAAGAGCGCAGCCACGGAAATGTAAGCGAAAGTGGTACCTTCACTTTTAGCTCGCTGCTCGTATATTATATACCGACCACCGATTATAATTATTGTACCAATACTTAAAGGTATTTTCCTGTTCGAAACTACACACACACACACACACATAAAGCTATCAAGTATAGGTTTATTTTGGACTTTCATTTTTGAACGAAGGCTTATAAGTTATAACAATATGTGTGCTATTGAGCAAAAGCATTGTAACTTTTTTACAAAAGGTAGTATACACTAGATTAAGTTCCGTTTGATGCTATGTAATGTAAATATATTATAATCATATCTTTATATATCCTATAAATAATGATTGGTTAACCTTAATGAGACGTTTATCCTTGAAATTCGTCGTTGATATTTTTTCACTTCTTTTTCACTGCCGACGATCGATTGAAAATACGAGCCTAACACCCCCCCTCCCCGTATTTATAGTCGAATAAATTGTTTTACTCCCCTCACACTTACATTATTTTCATAGAAAGAATTTTATACAGTTCGACCAGTAAATTACCTACATAAGTGCATAGGTACTATTTCGTCAAAAAAACAATTCTTGGTAGGTAATTATCGATGGATAGCACAAGTATTTGTTACTAACATAGGGGCAGAGGAAAATACTTGTATGCAAAGGCATGTAGTCACTTTTACAATCCACCTAAAACGTATAGTGAATATACATTACGAGTTTTACTCGTAAGTTACCCGTCACGTAAATAGAATAAGTAGAAACGTAAAGATATCCACCAGACTTTTGTGCACACTGTATGCGGTTGGTGATCGTATTTTATAGGTACCTGTATAACCAGTGGCGGATTTGCCCTAAGGCCCAGTAGGCCCGGGCCTAGGGCGGCAAATCGTGACCAAAAAATCACTGATGATGCAAGAAATAAATAAAATGCAAAGTACCTAAATATTTAAAAGGCTGCGCCATAGACTTATTACTACTAGCTACAGTAGACATGCAGCTTTGAACAGATTTTCGCTCGAAACATACGTGCGTGTGTGTGAGAAAGGGGCGGCACATGGCCTGGGGCCTAGAGCGGCCAAGACTGCAAATCCGCCACTGTGTACAACGAGTTAATTCCCACAAGTGAAAATTATAATTAGTATAGCAAAAACTACATCATCAGTGTACAACGTAATCTGTCGAAATATTTTTGCATTATGGTTTGATATTTTGTTATTTGACGACCTCGGTGGCGTAGCGGGCGAGTGCCCGTCTGAGACGCAAGGGGTTTGATTCCCCCGATTGTCCCGCTGCGGGACAAATGTTTGCATAATCTGAATATATTTGTTTCGGTTCTGGGTGCTACCACCCAGAATGTTACAATGGTACCTACGCGTAGTTTCTGATAAGACACAGGGAATCCTAGTGTGGGGTCACTATGTATGTGGCTGTTTGTGTGTTAATTATTTTATGTAGCATGTAGATCTGATAAAAATCTCCGGGGGAAAAAAAATAAGTGTAACACATAATTATTATTTATTGTTTGGGATAATGTCGTTGTTTTGAAATCCTGAAGACCTTGAATGTAAGGGCGTGAGCACTGAGCATTGTAAAATTACGTGAATTGTTATATATTTGCCCAGCTGATGAGCTATAAGAAACGCGATCAAACAGCTTGTGTTTACGCAAATTAAAACACATTCATACACGTTTTGCGTTGCGTAGATATTGTGTACATGATATATCTGCGTCAGTTTATTACTTAGATATTGAATTAAAATTACCGAACGTGATATGTTATGCCGATCGATGCGGATTAAAAACGTACTACTTACCAATACAAGGTGGTTCATAATATGTATGCTATCCCAAAAGGGGCTTAATCTACAACCAATTGCCAATAGAGTTTGTTTAAACGCCTTTTGGAAATTCAATATTTTTCATTGAAAAAACTCTATGCACTCACTGCTGTTTTGGGGTCAAATCACTTCAAACTCAATTATTCAGAAGTTTTTGGTATTCGTATTGATGACAAACCTCTCGTACGTTTAATAACTAGTTATCAATATGACAAAAAGACAAAAACAGTCAATCTGAAAGGGTTACGGGAAAAACCTGAAAAGAATAATGATTTTTCGCTCTTCTTTGGTTTTGATGATAGGATTAAGCCTCTTTCAGGATGAAATTAATTTGATTTAGTGTTAAGAAAGGTTAATACAATAAAAACGATCGACCTTTGAGGAACGAATAGCACGCCAGTGCATGATACCTAACGGTGACATTCGTTACGCTCTGCGGAATCAATGCGAATGATTCAATGTTGTTATTAAAGTGAGTAAAATAGTGTAACACGGTTGCTATATATCTACAACCATGCGTACATGAAAGAAAAAAAGAAAGAAAAAGAAAGAAAATACATTTATTTTGGACACACAAGCACAGCACAAACTAATAAAATAAAAATAAAAAAATAAAGACACAAGGTACAGGTTACAATACAAAAGGTAGGGAGGAAACAAAACAAAAGTAGGTAGGAAGTAACAAAACTAGGGTATTCATTAGTCCGTACCGATGCATGCGTGAGCCAAAAAAGGTTCCATCTCAGCATTGATGCTGCACACGGAGTGTAGCGGCGCTGGTTTTCAGATGGAACCCTTTACGGCGACCTCACGATCGTAGTGTGCTGCATTTCTCGCGTTCTTTAGTCGATGTCGGTAGGTAGGTAGGAATGGTAGATCAAAAAGTTAAATAAAATAAAATAAGAATAAGTAGAACTAGAAGTAGAAGTAAAATTATATAGGTAGGTAAGTAGTACATGCCTATCTACATTATACATGCAAATTGCAAAACGAATCAATCTTTGCAATAATATAGGAACCAATCACCTAGGTCGATCTTTCTTTTAGTGCATTATGCAATACGTGCTCTAGTGTAGTAGGTAACAATGGCAGCGATAATCTTAAGTAGGCTAATACTTGTGATGTGAAAGTGGCCGAGTGGCTACGCCGCGAAGGTCGCCCGCAAAACCACGCTGCGCTCTACCGCAGCAGAGCAAGATCTACCGTAGCACAGTATATAACAGAAACGTGCTTTATCTTATTTTTTATCTTTACTGTTTTTGTCTTTTTGTCTTTTTTTTTATACAACTGAGGTGGCAAACGAGCATACGGCCCACCTGTTGGTAAGCGGTTACCGTAGCCTATGAGCGCTTGCAATACCAGAGGCATCACGCACGCGTTGCCGACCCCGAACCCCCTTCCCCCCCTAAAGAGCTCTGGCAACCTTACTCACCGCAGGAACACAACACTATATGAAACAAATAATGTTATTTGGCTGCGATCTTCTGTAAGGCGGAGGTACCTCCCCAGGCGAGCTGCTCCAATTTAGAACGAGAAAATCTCTCTATGCCCTACCTCCTCCAACTTCATACACGAAACACACATTTACACAAAAACTTAAGTGTATAAAAAATAAATAAAATGTGTAATAAATAAGACCAGACGTCGCGAATTAGGTAGTGTCTCATGCCCATATAAGTGTGACCAAGCGTTGGCTACTAGTTGCGGTAAAATTTACGTCAAAGTTGTTGTGATAAAGGTGCACTTTGCCTCTTCATTCACCTGCGTGTACAAGAAGCGATATTAGCGTTCGCTAAAATCCTTTGATCTGTGCAAAAACTGCTCATTTATCTGGTAATCGTCACGCCCGCCCGATACTTCGTATACATAATTCCTACACGAGACGAAACTTCGTGGCGATAGACGCAGGTATGGGAGATACATTATGCTACTACTCTATAACTCTACGTTACTAAATGTAGGCTAGTATCTAGGACGCACACGTTGCGCTACTTGATTTGAGTGTGACTACGCCAACAGTGACGTAGCTTGGGCTTCGCCGCGTGTGCATAGCGTCACCATTCGTTCGAAATGTCACGCACCTAAATATCACCGTCCAATCGAGATTGTAGAACTAGGGCCTGTAGCTCATCTCCGCCAGCGGTTTTGCTTGCGCTGTAACTGAATTAAAAGTAGCCTATGTCCGTCCTCTCTCCATAGACAACAAGATTGGTTTAGCCGTTTGATCGTGAAAACATTACAAACAGGCAGATAGAGAGAAAGAGTTACTTCGAATTTATAGTTTTTTTATTGGTTCACTCAGGTCGAGTTCATGATAATATACCTATGCGTATAAGAATTATCTCTCTGTACCTACGCCAAGGAATCTGTCCTTCGTGGCAATTCGAATTCGCAAACTCGTATACCAACAACGTGTTCCGTAACTAGTATCAAGTACCTATACTATCCCGAAAGGGGCAAAAATATTAGCGAAGAAATAAATTGAAATTTTCAATGTTTTATTTTTCTCTAACATTTTTAAATGGGCGTAGAATGTTTATCATATATTATGTCAAACTAATTATTAAACGTACGAGAAGTTCAACATTAAGATTGCTAACTAAAACAGCTGAATAATTGAGTTTGAACTGATTTCTGAAACCGTCGATTTTTGCATTGTGTTTTTTTCAATGAAAAATATCGAATTCCTAAAATCGTAGAACAATTTTATTGATACTTGGTTGTAGAATAAGCCCCTTCCAAGATAGAAGTATACTTTACTTAAGTGTGTACCTACGTATTATTAATACTTGTATTACATTGGCTTTACATTATGTTTGTTGGTTAGGTATAAATGTTCAGGCCATAACCCCCAGCATTTCCAACTGTACAACCTCTGCTTGTTGCTACAGCTGCAATAGCTGCCTAATGATAATTTACGTATGCAAGTTTATGCAAATAATATCAGCGTTTCTACGTCAGCTTATGTTCTTGTTGCTACAATCAACATCTAGGTTTTATGCCTTTCCATTAGAGAAAGCGAAAAATGCCTTTATACCCGGCTGACCTGTTAATCGGGGTTATGGTTTTACTGACCTTCCCATTAGTAAGTTTATATCATCAACTATAGAAGAAACAATGGTTTGATTATAACATACACGTACTTATGAAAGAAAATTGTAAGAAAACAGAATTGTATAATATACTATACCAAATATACACCTTATTTGAAACGTAAGTATTTCCAAAAGTCGTAGCACAATAGATATTGCCTATTAGGTATACAATAAGCCTCTTTCAGCATATATAGCATTATTATGAAACACTGAGTATATGTAGTCCAGGAGTTCGCTCACAAAAGTACCTATTAAATTTTATAACCTGCTGTTGGCAACAAAGAAATGTTCGTCTACTTAAATCTTACCAGTACCATGTAATTAACAGTGATATATTTTAATAAAAAAAATTAGATGCGTACCTATGGCACATGCTTTAATGCAATTATTATTAGGAAACAACATCTAGCTGCAAATGTGTGCACGTATTGCATAGCATAGAGTAAGGTTGCACGTGCGTTTGACGCGCGATACACCGTTTTCATTCTTTCATGTTATGGTAGATAAACACAAAGAAAATAAGCACTACTAATAATTATACTTACATGAATATCGCATCAGGGAATTAATTGTAGTTACTAGTGGTTTGCCTCGAATCGAGATCTCGTGGTGCCTGGTAAAAGTCAGTGCTTCGATGATCGTTGGATAAACTATGAAAATTGCATCTTTAGTATTTTCTTACTAATATCTAGTATAGTATTATGTTATCTGTGCTAATATCGAATTTTACCTGAAGTAATTTAAATTTTGCTTTTTAATATTACTTTTCGTTGTATTAGATACCAAACGTATATAACACGAAAGTTTATTGAGATATATTCCATTATTGACAGATTAAAAATTAAATTAAAAAAACGATTTCTATTTTTAATCTGTCCAGTATGAACAAAGCTATTTTATATGACACCCCACTTCATGTATTATTTTTTATTCCAACCCCTCAATCGATTTAATGGATATTCTTACCAGCAAATCTTGATAGTACAACCTATTGACCCACTAAATTTCATGCAAATCGGATTGACAGTTCGCAAGTTATGCATTTATTCTAACAAATTAACATACAAACATACAACGCCGAAAGCTAAACTGGCAAACAAGCTGTTTGAGCAGTCTTCGGTTGCTTCGCTCGCTCGAGCGAGACTTCCGACTCAAACTTATTATAAGTTTTAAAAAAATCTTAAAAATGGCACAGCCACCATGTAGGAACTACTAAGTATGTATTTGTACGGATTCAGATGCAATCACATTTACAAACCTACACTAATGCAGTATTTAGGTAAACACCGAACTTCATAATGTTCCTTATCGCGGTACCCTATAGCAGTTTCACTAAAACCGGTTTCCATACTCAATTAACTAGTTCAATGTATTAAACTTTGCTATTTTATCTCGAAACTAGGGGCCGGGATACCGAGGTGTGGTTCTGTATAATAACGCGTTTGTAATGTCTGTGTAGTAACCTAAATTACAATAAATTACATATAAATGTACCTACCAAGATAATTAAGGCTATCTTGATAGGTATAATATGCAAGGTACTGAGTTCGTCCGAATAGTTCCCATCCCTAGCCAGTGGCGGATTTGCCCTAAGGCCCAGTAGGCCCGGGCCTAAGGCGGCCAGATATTAGGGGTGGCAAATCGTGACCAAAAATTATTAGAAATTGTCGTAGAAAATCTCGTCATCTCGGAATATATTTACAAATTCTTAGCTATTATAGTTAATTAAATTTCAGATTTCGATTTAGATAAAGTTGGCAATAAAGTTAATTCATTATGTACCTAGTCTAATGATGGGTGCTGAGAAAGGGGCGGCACATGGCCTGGGGCCTAGAGCGGCCAAGACTGCAAATCCGCCACTGTCCCTAGCCTCCATTGCATCCATCACGACAGTATATAATATGCTAGTAGCACACAATGTTAGTAGGCACTTTGGGAACCAAAATTTATATTTTTTTATATCATCATCATCATCTACGTCCTGACTACAGAACGCAGAGCCTAAGTCGCTGGTCTACTGGAGACATGAAATTTTGGTAATTCACAAAATAAATTCTAATGGTCCAAATTTAAGAAAAAACTAATATAATGCTCTGTATTTTGGAATTCATTGGTGCCCCTGTAAAAGTAGATTCTTCAAACAAAAAAATCGTTTTGAGCTATAGTCGGAAAAATAACTTGGCGTTGAACAATAAATAATAAATAAATATTCCTGACATATCACACACGGTCAACTGATCCCAAACTAGGCATAGCCTGTACTATGGGTACCAGATACTGGTATACACAATAGATATCAATATATGTAATAATAGATAATAATATTAACACCCAGACACAGAACAAACATCTGTGTTCATCACACAAATGTTTGTCCAGTGCGGGAATCGAAACCGCGACCTCTAGCGTGGAAGGCAGAATTACTACCAAGTGAGCTATGAGGCCAGTCATAGCTTAAAAAAAAAAAAAATTGTTGACAAGAGGTACAGAGATAGTTGTCACGTAGCACTCACGTAGACGCGTAGCACTTTCGTAGCAACTGTGTGACGTGGCATGCAAGTTTGCAATGTTCCGAGATCAGTGATATTTTTAGTACCTATTATCTGTAGGTAGTAGTTAGTAGGTAGGTATTTAGTACTAGTGAGCGTAGCAGTTCCCATATCTATGGTACTAGCACAGAATTAAGATCAGTACTAGTAATAGTCCGGCTTTGCTCTGTTTTGTACTTACGATCACAGTTTAATCTTCTGCGGAGGTTAAAGATATTTATTTGTCGCTGGGTTTATACTGTATATTACTTCTCTACGTCATTTGTCGCGCAGTAGGGCGCCGTGTGGGCGCCCCATGCCGCCCAGAGACCGGCGGCGGCGCCATCCGCACCCTCGCACCCTGGCCGTGACCTTTTGTTTATCTACTTGATAACCATTGATAACACGTGATAATAGAAAACTTAATAGCAACCAACGGTATCATGCCACAATGATACAGAAAGAGATGAAGAGGTTTTAAGGGACTCAATACAATATATATTTTAAAATAATGATTTAAAGGCATTTTAGGTTTTAATTTTGCGACGGTTGATTGTTATGTCGCTTTTTAAACCATACCAAATTGTAAATTACACAGTTTAATTTCTACTAATACATTACATAGTAATAATTCGTTATTATTGTACTTCCAGATTTCACCATGCCCGGGTGGGCAACAACTGCTACTGACATGGGTTCCGAGGAGTATGAAGAGAACTCAGATTACTTTACCTGTAGAACAGAAGAAGTAGATGCAAAGACTGAAACAACTGGAGTTGGTGAGTATCTACTAAATCACCTCCTTAAAATATCCACATTTTTCATAAACAGTTCATTATCGCAACGCATCAATATCGAAACTAGAAGTATTCCGTTATTTTCTTTCTGCTTGTTGGTACCTACTGCGTATGTCGTAAGCTAATGTATATTTTATAAGTACGTTAACTTCTTCTCCAAGTATAATAGTATCGTAAATGCATATCGATAAAAATGTTATAGGAAATGTTTTTATAATAGAGCCGTCGAAAGGCACGACGATGCAGATAAGGGAATTATGAAAATCATCCGTAGCCATGCGTATAAATCGATTAGTCTGTATTCGCGTTCTTACGCAAATACTTTATGAAGCGTGCAGGCGCGTCACGTAACAGCCAGGTTTTGTACAGAGCAACTGTCTTGTTGCACAAAATATTTCATTAAACGCTGTCGTGTCAAGTCTGCTTTGCGGTTGCCAACGATTCGTGACGACGAGCACAGCAAAGATGAAGGCACTTATGACGTTGTAAGCTGATAAGAAATAATGAGGCTTGAATAGTGTAGGTTTGCACAATCTAATCCGAAAGAAAGCTACCATGTTTTTGTGTCATGCCACAATATATCTTAGTGCCCTAGGTAATAGAAGTGGTAATAAATAAATAAATACTCCCAACAGTCACATATATAGTTCTGAACCCATACTAGGGTTATCTGTCGTGGGCCTAGGGTATCAGAAACAACGAATTGCATGTTACGACACCTCCAAAACCAGGACTGGCAAACTGACAAACACTGGCCCGCCACCAAAGCTAACCAGGGTAGGGTTAGCGAGTGCGTGAACGTTTCGAAAAAACGCTACGGTTAAATTGATTAATCTTCGTCTAGATGCACTTGCGACAACCAGATGCCTAATATAAAGACGAGATTTTCGAGACGCATAACTTTCATCGTAGTACTGTATCTTATGAAATTACCATAGCTACCACGCAGCGTTACTATTCTGACTTCTGCTAAAAAGCCTTGCTAACCATGGTAATTCCACATCACCATAGCAACTGACTGGCCTCATAGCTCAGTTAGTAGTAACTCTGCCTTCTGCGCTAGAGGTCGCGGGTTCGATCCCCGCACTGGACAAACATTTGCGTGATAAACACAGATGTTTGTTCTGTGTCTGTGTGTTAAATTATCTATTATATTATATATATATATATATATATATATCAGTCTCTGGTACCCATAGTACAGGCTATGCCTAGTTTGGGATCAGTTGACCGAGTGAATATGTCCGGAATATTTATATTTATTTATTATAACTATTAAATTATTCTGATTAATAAGCCCTGAGATGGTTTAGGCCGTTCGATCGCAAACAGAGAGACACAATAACTTTCGCAGTTATAATACTAGCTCACGCGGCTTCGTTCGTCTTGTACCTACGCACATGCCAATTAGTAGGGTTCTGGGAAGGAGGATAGTAGAATTACTTATCTTTTAAAAAATCGACGTAAAACGTCAACTCACTCTACGTATTGCTTCTATAGAGATTGATTGATGTGTTCCAGATTACTACGACAGCGGCAGCGGGAGCGATGAGGTGCTGCCACGGCGGGGTAGCCGGATCCGTCGCAATGCTGCCGGGTCCTCGTCGTCAGCGACGAGCAGCGGCACCGGCACGCCCCCCGCCGGGCCCGGCCGCCGGCGGCGGAGCGGAGTGTCGGCTCGAGAGAGGAACCTAAGGCGGCTTGAGAGCAACGAGAGAGAAAGGATGCGCATGCACTCGCTGAACAGAGCCTTTGAAGTATGTAGCACTAGGAAACACATTTTTTTTAATTACACCGGCTCTAGCACAATGTCGCGCGTTTAACGCGCGCTTTATCGCGCGTTAACGAAGAGATTAAAGTCGTGTTCAAACGGCGTGCGGTATTTCATCTAAAGTTTATTCTAAAATGATCCTTACTTCTGAATAAAGTTAATTTTGAGTTTGACTATTAGGAGCTTGCGATATCATTGAGTTATATTGCACACAATCAAAATTGACTTGTTTCAGTAGAGGTAGGGATCATTTCGAAATTAATTTTATATGACATATTTCGAAATTAATTTTATACGCATGCCGTTTGAACACGGTTTAAGCCCCCTTTTTTTTCTACCATTTATTACGCGTTTATTATGGCAGAAGTGTGTAAGATCGCATGACGTTGATTTTTGAACAAGACTTTCGTTTAAATTCTTGATTTGTGATCGCTCTTATTCATTACGTCAAAAAATCAACGCTAATCAAGACAATAGAAAACCAACCAAACAGCAAAAAAAATAGTGATAGATCTTATCAGGATAGAAGAATTGACTGTTTTTTTCTTGCAGAGTCTCCGCCGAGTCATTCCGCACGTGAAGAAAGACAACAGAAGCCTCTCAAAAATCGAAACTTTGACTCTAGCACAGAACTACGTGAAGGCTTTGACGAATTTAGTTTGTGATCTGACGGGAAAAGATAAACGATACCAGTAAGTATCTATTTTATTCAATAAAAGAGTAGAGTCTGGAGTAATTCATTTACAGATTTATAGTTATATATATATATATAGTGACTCATTAGGTACATGTATACCATCCTTATTTTATCAATAGAAAGAAATATATTTCGAAAAAAAAACATTTTTTTTCATATTTTTTTCAGAACTTTCAAATTAGCTGTTTTTAGTATTTTTATCATAATTAAGTAGGTAGTTATTAAAGGTACGAGAGGGGCGTCAAGATTATCAGCAGAATATTTTAGTTTAAACACCTACACTTTACCCTTATTTAACTGATTTTGAAAAATGTTGCATTTCAAAAGTCGTAGAACAAAACTTTTTATTTTATTTTATTTAATCGTGCTCTTTTCCTTCAGTTTCAACAGCGACGACGACACAATCGACCCTGTTTACGTGTTGCCACGTATCGAAGAGGACATCATGTCCTGCCTCGAACAAGACGAGACTCAAGAAGACTTTCCCTGACGACGTAGGCGCAGTGCTCGGCTCGCCACTAAGCCAGCCGTCAGCTACCGGCCATGGCCCTTAGTTCACAACGGGAATACACGCGCGGTGGCGTTGACGCGATAGAAACTAGTATTTCTTCTGTGGCGGTTTGTCCACACGTGGTCCTAGCCTTTGACAAGTTGCGTCCGCTCGTCATCGCCACTACAGGGGACCAATTCTACTAATTAGTAACGTTAACGTTCTGTTCTGTTCCAACTATGAGTCAGGTTCGAATATTATCCAAAAAGCTATTCTATTAGATAAATGACTGAACAGATGCCCCAGTGTGAATTCTCGTGTAAAGCGTCCCTCCCAATAAATTACTGGTTTTTGTAGGCGTCCCTTTTCGTGACTCCGTACAAAAACGGTAATAAGTATAAATACACTTCTCAAAAGTGAAAAGTCAGAACTCATGCTAGAGCCTCTGAATCAAAACTGGGGTGCTATTGCGTAAGCAAAATGGCAATGAAGTTCGTTACTTTGAGGATTATTTTAACAATCTTAGCGACATCCAAAACGTTTCATACTTGACAAGGGACAACTTCACGATCTTTAGGTAAATCTTCCTGTTCTTATTTGAAACCTTTCAGATGTCGCTTTTATTGATAAAATCATCTTCAAAGTGGCGATATTCATTCCCATTTAGCTTACGCAATAGCACCCCTGATCCGCAGCTGAAATTCAACCGCTGACATTATGTAATAAAACATTCATGCATATTGTGTCAATTTTTGTGCGGAATTCGTTTGGCGTTTGACTAAATTAGTAGAATGGCTTTCGTAAAACATTCAGTCGATCGTTAGCTTTAGCTGAAAAGTAGATCGTGGATCTGCAGCTGGCTCGTTATTAAATAGCAGAATGCTAAAAGATCTAAAAACTGATGAAAAGCTATCGTTCAGTTGCGTTTCGATTGCAATCGATTGAAAAGTTTGTTAGTAGAGTTGACCTCGAGTAGTCTCTCTGGACAGTCTCAGAACAAGAACTTAGACGGACCTTCTCTTACCGTTGTGGTTTGACGTTTTATTGTATCAATGCCTTACTGGATAAAGAAAGTACAGTTCCCGCCACGAGTTGTGAGTGCTGAGCGGTAGTACTGGGGATATATCTGCACACACGAACAAAATCATAAAAGACACCTAAAAATCGCCTACTACGCAGGTACATGCTCCTTCACGACTCGTGATGAGAATTTGTACCTGTAGTGCCCCACATTGATGCCCATTTACCTATCCTTCAGCCAAATTCGAAGTGAAATGTTTAAAAAATGCGTCGAGCATTAAAAAAATTATAGGAATTGTCTTGCTTGGAGTTGATTTTGAATAAATCGTTTTTAAATTGTACTTATCAATAACACCAAGCAAATTCATTTTAAGCAATCAACCGGTATTGGCGGTTGTTTACAAACATTACAAGCCCAAATCGGCTGAAAGGCTAAGAATAGATAGGTAGGACCTATTTGAATTTGTTTTGTTAGATAGGTTATGTAATAAATAAATCACCTATGATGATATTCGTGAAACTCTCCATAATATAACTGTAGTGGTGCCAAACTAGAAATGTACCTAGGTACATACTGGAATAGGTAGGTACACACACTTAACTAAGCTTTGTATCAAATGCCTAATGATGTGGGATTTTTTACATACAAGGTGATTCATAATATGTACCTATACCTACTATCCCGAAAGGGATTCTATGAACAAAAACAAAGAATACTCGCGGAGAGAAAATCAAAATTTTCAAATTATTTGATTAGGGGCTTTTTTTTTTTTTATACTACAGAGGTGGCAAACAAGCTTACGGCCCACCTGATGGTAAGCGGTTACCGTAGCCTATGAGCGCTTGCAATACCAGAGGCATCACGCACGCGTTGCCGACCCCGAACCCCCTTCCCCCCTAAAGAGCTCTGGCAACCCTACTCACCGCAGGAACACAACACAATTTGAAACAAATAATGTTATTTGGCTGCGATAATTGATATGGGGCTTTTTTGGGCATTTTTATACATATTTTTTTTTAAAATTTAACATGTAGGTAATTTAAGTGACCGAAAAATAATAATAATAACAGTATTATATTATATATTATTTTATTTTATACCTTTTTTTTGAATATAAACTTATTAAATTTTATTTGATTACTTACTTTTTATTAAACGTACGAGAAGTTCAAGAACATGGAGAGAGCTATGTAAAACTGCTAAATAATTGAGTTTAATTAAACTGATTTAACTCCAAAACGGCTGATTATTGCATAGGATAAGTAGGTATTGGTTTTTATGGAATATTTCGAATTTCCAAATATCGAAGAATAAACTTTATTGCCTATTGGATGAAGCATAAGCCCCTTTCGGGATAGTAAACATATTATGAATCATCTTGTATACATACATATTAGATATAGTAAGTTAGAAAATATTTTGTACCAAGGGAATCTAGGTACCTACTTACTTATTGAAAAACTACGTAAGTGTACCTACATAACTTTTCATTAGGTAGGTATTTTATTATTGGTAGGTAGGTACCTACCCAATCTATTTTCTTAAATAAAGCTAGTGCATATAGCTAAATCGTTACCCTAAATAATAAGATACTATACTTAAATCTACTTAGTTTTTAATTATTTAAGTAATAAATATAAGTTCTTACATTATTTCGTAAAGGTCCTAATTTAGGATTTATTTTAAATAACATAATTACTATTTATTCGTTGTACAAACAGGTATCAATTTAAGAAATCTCATGATGTGCAGTTACCATTTACTTAAACGGTATTTTTGCTTGCAATATTTTTTGTAAATGTACCTACCTACTATAGTCAGTAGATAATAAGAGTTACTTATCTAAGTAGGTACTTACGGACCTACCAATATATTTTTATGGCTAATAAAAAACAAATATTTTTTTTATCTAATTCTGCATGGTAAATTTCAAGTCGATTGAAACACAAATCCGGATGTCGTACAGACAGATAGACTGACAGAGTACATAATCCTTTACCTAAAACTTTTGTTAACGGAACCCTAATAAAGGTAAGGTCAGCTGGGGTAAGTGCAACGTATTGATAGCTTATTTTTATTAACTTAGACTCTTCAATCAGCGTCGTAGCTAGGTCCTGGCTGCGGGGGCGACTGCCAGGAAGCGCAAACCTGAAGGGGGCGCACGTGCCGACTCGCAGCTGGTGGGCCACTGCTGGGGTATGGACATATTGAGATTGAGAACTTACCTTCTACACCTCCTTTCAGCTCATTAGTGAAGTTTCTATTGCTATTTTCACGCTCAAAATATATTATCTCAGCTTGCTTCGCTTACCTGTAGAAGCTAGATTTTTACACATTTCAGTCTGACTTGGATATACTTAAATAAAAACACAAGAACAAACTTTCTAGAATTAAAATATTAGACACATGCATCAAAAATTAGAGATATTGTACCTAAACTTAATTCATGAATGCTTACAATCTTACAGATGAACACTTCTGCGTAGTGATTATGCATTAAATCTGTATAATATCTTAATTGACTTCTGCGTTCAAGTAAAATCCATATCTAGCTTCTGTACCTATATTCTACAACTAGCTGACCCGCCCGCAACTTTGCCTGCGTGTTAAAGTATGTTCCTACCTTGACTCTTTCCTAGTGATCTTGATTTTCCGACCACTTGCGTGTGTACGGAAGCTGCGTGCAGGGCGCCCAGATGGATGCAAAGACCACCCTGCAAGAACCCAAGGTGTTTAAACATACTCTGTGCCCAAGGTGTACCCTCTGGCCTAGCATCAGACCACTAGGATGTTATGGAGCCTAGTTTAAGTTACCTCTGAATATTTTTTACATGCAACCTCTTAAATTTGTGCCTCAAAATTTTTTATGCGCAGCCAGCAGCTAGCGGAGGCGGAACCATCGAATAACGAGCCACTTCGCAGCGGAACCGCTACCTGCAAAACAATCACATCTCAGTCAAATACATAGAGTAATTTTGTATATACCAGGTCAAATACTCCCGCCAAATATGGAAAAAGGAAACAGTTACTGAATCCGTTTCCGGTGCTGCCAGGTTTTTTTTAGTACTCTTTATTAACTTGAGTAGCTTGGTTGATGGTACACCCCCACTACAAAACTTTATTGGGGTTTAAAACACGTTAATAGTAGGTATTCACTAGCCACTGTTTGACACCACTATCATGTAAATATTGATTTATTGACAGGATGGATATTAGCCAAGCCAAGCAAGGCTTCAATATTGACAGTGCGTTTGCGCTGTGTCGGCAGTGCATCTTTTGCGGGCCTATGATCAGCAGTAGACTTCACCAGGCTGATGATGGTGGTGATGAAATACCATTCCTCCCTTCCACAACATACGTAGAAAATGTTTGACTAGGTTGTGAATATTTATACCGTTGACTTTGCCATACCTATATTATTGATAGTGTGAGCCCTGCCTTCAATATTTCTACCATATTTGTACTAAATATCAATGAAGGCAGAGATAATTATTGATAGTGTAACATAAACCATTGCCATCAATAAAATGAAACTGAGAATACTGACGACTGAGTGATACATTTTGTTTGATTGATTTGATGATTGAATTGATAGAAAAAAACTTGTGCGTTGCGTGTGGTGTGGTTGGATTGGATTTGGATGGACTGAATTGTTGTACTATTTGGTTATTTTATAATTTTTGCTGGTATTTCATTTACTGACTTTTATTCTCTGGGTAGTGATTATAAAATGGGGAATTATTGCCTTTAGTTCGGTTTTGTTTGGCCAAGTTTTGCATACACCCCACCCAGTCAGTACTGCGTCTATCTCAATATGGCCGTCCTGCTGTAATGAATCGGTGGTCAGTTATTGTAATGTTGTGAATTCGTAGTATGTACAATACCAAAATGGAGCTTCGCGTTGGTAATAAATATCGTCTTGGTCGTAAAATTGGTTCGGGTTCATTTGGAGACATCTACCTGGGTGAGTAAGCACGAGAATCCATGTAAACAAAGGAAAATGGTGACTTTTGGGCCAGCTGCAATTATCGTTTCGAAATACCTATCGATGATCAGCTGTGCTTCATTAGTAAATGTGAACTGCGTTATTCTCAGTGAGTGTACCACTAAAAGAGAGATTGAATGTTTAGTTCTAAGTTTATGACATGTGACCCTCGGGTGTTGATCTGCTAGTCCATCTCGCATCATGATGCATTTTCCGTCAAGGGAACTATGCGACCAAGATGACCATTCATAAACTTGTTTGTCAATGATTGCAGGAACAAACATTGTCACCAAAGAAGAGGTAGCAATCAAATTAGAATGCATAAAGACAAGGCACCCACAGTTACACATAGAAAGCAAATTCTACAAACTTATGCAAGGTGGAAGTGAGTACCCTTTTCTAAGATTTATTGTTTATACATGATTAGCATTGTGTGTTGAATTTGGATGAGGTTAGGGCTTGGCCATGGTAGGTGTTACAAGAAGAGAAAGCGCCCGGCAGCAGGCTAAATCAGGCTGTGGATGATAATAACTCTACATAAGCCCCATGGTGGTAATGTATTTTGGATGATACTTTATAATGAAAGCCATAAACCTGTTACACCTTTAACTCTACACTCATGGTTTGCACAGGCTTAGATTTGGTTGCGGTGAATCACACATACAAGCAGCATGTATGGTAAATCATTATGCTGCTTTTCCTTGAATCTGAAGATTTATCAGAATTTTGGTAAATCAGTAGCAAAAACCTGTCAGATGAAGGTATGACTGACTAAAATTTTAAACACTTTGTTAGATAGTAGTCTAATTCTAATCGGGTGGTTAGACCTGCACTGACTTCCCGCTGTGGGGTGTTTTGTGCATTGTCCCCCTATGCTAACCCTACCCCAGCCAGCCCAGCTCCTTAGTAGATAGTAGTCTAGGAATACTTTTAAATTGACCTCAGTGGCGTAGCAGGCGAGTGCTCGTCTGAGAGGCCCCTTGCGTCTCCCTTACGTGTTTGATCCCACTGGGGTCAAATGTTTGCATGATCTATATTACAAATATTTGTTTCGGGTCTTGATACCCAAGACACAGGGATCCATAATCAGGACTATGTATGTGACTCATCATCATGTTCGGTGTTATTTATTTATTTTATTGTTTGTTGTCAGTTGGTATTCCTGCGATCAAATGGTGCGGTTCAGAAGGAGACTATAATGTGATGGTAATGCAGCTACTAGGTCCATCATTGGAAGACCTGTTTAATTTCTGCTCCCGTCGCTTTTCGCTAAAGACTGTGTTGCTTCTGGCAGACCAACTCATCACGCGCATTGAAGATATTCACTACAGGAACTTTATCCATAGGTAAGGTACATTCTTATAGTAAAGGCTGCTGGGAGCCGTTGGGTGCATGCCCCACAAGATGGGTTGCTCTGGAAATGCATTGGCAGGCCTAAGTTCAGCGATGGGTGTCTTGCATCTGAAATGATGATGATTCTAATATAAGTTTTGCATGCAGGTTTATGCTGAAATGCTATTCCCAATCACTAATATTTTTATCTTAATTGGTGTAAGGTGGCCTTACACCAATTAAGATAAAATGGCGAGACTCGTGGCTGGCGTTATAAAAGGCGGCCTTATGACGATGGAATCAGTGTTGCTGTTGGGTACTGCATCATTGAACTACAAACATCTTAATTTTAGCTAATTTGACTTATTATAGGATTATTACAACTTGCTTAACCCTGTTGGATTCCAACCTAGTTAAATTTTACATGCGAAAGTTTGTGAGGATGTTTAAATGTTTGTGGTTCAATCACAATGTAACGGCTCCACCGATTTGGATGTTTAATAGATAGAGTTCTTTACTTAGAATAGCATATAGACTACTTTCTATCTAGGTACCACGCGAGCGAAACCGCGGGCACAAGCTGGTGTAAAATATACTATGTGATTTAAGAACAAAAATAACAGTCATCCTAACCTTGCTCACTTTACAGTAAATGTTAGAAATGTTTAGATCATACCTACAAATATTGTTAATCTAATTTGTGAACATGCTTGACTTAATAATTGGCCTACATCAGATTATAGAGGGTTAGAGATAACTTGACTACCTGTTTACAAATTATTTGCATTGTTTTTATCATTAGTTAGGGCATATCTACCCGCTCATAAATCTAATGATGTTTGATAGACCATGAGGCTATATTGTTGTTATATTTGCAATGTAACTCCTAATGGAACAAGTTAACATTGCTAATGGGTCCACAAAACCTCCATAAAATAAATGTTTATACATAGTAAAAGTTCAATAGGTACAATGTATTACAATGTCCCTCCATTCAATGTGTTTCTCATAGATTATTCTGTGTCAAAATCAAATTAAATACATGTATGTATCCTCATCCATAATATAATACATAAAGTATTTTTTACTAGTTTAATAAATCACACTTGAATCTAACTGAACTGAACACAATCTTGATTGTGACAAAAACGAAACTTGAAATTGGGAACACACTCAAGATCCCTATCATGTTTGAGTGTGATTTAATATAATACCAACCTTTAGCTATCAACTTCCTTGCCTTGTTGTCTCAGATAGCAAAGGACAGCAACTTCAAACTCAAACATCTTTATTTATTGCAATCATAAAGATCATTTTTAGTTCTATGAAATTAGGTTTGGTTAGATATTTGCCTCGTAATAAAATGTTCAAGACCAATAGTTTCAGCTTTTTGAATTGTCATTTCACCTGCCTTAAAACTACAGTGGAATATGAAATGAAGGATGATTTTGCTTTTTGTTTTGCAGAGATATCAAGCCAGATAACTTCCTCATGGGCCTAGGTAAAAAAGGAAATTTAGTATACATAATAGACTTTGGGTTAGCTAAGAAGTACAAAGATCCTCGCACACTGCAGCATATCCCATACAGAGAAAACAAAAATCTCACAGGTAAGTGCATAATCGTTTATTCATAGCATATCCATTCAGTCCCCATCATCGCTATTGCTGGCAAGGACACGGGCTTGTTAGATGACATCGTAAATTAAACATTTTAATGACTGCAATCCATACAATCTCTAGAAACAGATCCTTGAAGGAGCCAAAGGCGAGTCCATATTTAGAATATGCCCACATCCATATGTTTCTTGTAAAGTTCAATAAAAATTTGCATCTAGCTTTTCTTGGTATATACATTTTTAGAAAAATTTAATACAGTTTTTGATAAAATAACACAAAATTACCAAAGTATGAATACTTTGTCATCATAGAATAGCATATTTTTATGATCTCTCATTTATATGAATAACATTACAGGTACAGCGAGATATGCATCGATAAACACCCATCTAGGCATCGAGCAGTCTCGCCGCGATGACCTGGAGTCACTCGGCTACGTGCTGATGTACTTCAACCGCGGCAGCCTGCCGTGGCAAGGCCTGAAGGCCGCCACCAAACGCCAGAAATACGAGAGAATATCCGAAAAGAAACTGTCCACGCCTTTTGATGAGCTTTGCAAAGTAAGTAGTATCTTAATAAACGCATGGACGTGCCTGGACGTTAGTCGAGGTATAAAATCTGTCATCATGGCCTGTTACATTAGCTTTACGGTTATGTTAGTTACAAAGATTAGTTACAAAATCGTGTAAAATAGTGCTAACAATTCAGTTTAGGTCTGCATTTGAATAGCAATAAGACATCTTGCGACAATAAACTGTGTTCAGTCACCACCATCCAGTAAATGAGAAATAGTTGAACAATTTATAAGCAACCAAGCAACCATCCACTTTGCTGTTGGTTTATCCTATCAGGATAAGAGCTCATATAAAACGCGCTGCTGCTATTATGTTGCTGCTCTTGCAAGAAGTTGGGTCAATTATTTATGTACTTTATCAAAGAAATTATATAATTATTTTTTAAAGATAAAGATAATTTATTGCCAAAATGATACACATGATGATTGAGAATTATCTACCATAAGAGTGTCCAATGTCTATGTAAGAAGGAGTGATTGGGCCATCCTGTGACTAATTGATTAGGAAGAAATTGGACACACTGGTAGTCAGAATCTTTCTTGTATAATACCAGTCATGCTGTCATACCCTGGGAGAGGTATTTCTAATTTCACGCACTACCTTTTTAACCCTTTTATTAAATTTAGAATTGAAGCAGTTTACAAGTTTTTCAACATAGGTACCTGTTCTTGCAAACTGATGATTGTGATTGTGGTTACAAGTGCTCTCAAACGGTGAAGGTAAACATCTTAGAGAAACTGACATGTTCTAGAAATGAATCGATGACATGTGATATGTTCACGAAACGAGGCGCGCTTTAATCCTTTCGCAACACGTGTTTCTTCACCAACAGTAATTGGCCCGTTTAAGGGCATCCATACCCTGCTCCATCAACCTGCTCACATAAAGAACCTGTCACACTACAAGCAAAATATTAGTTCCGTAATACCAGTTCACAATTCTGTGCTTTACAGAACCATCCAATCGAATTCCAACTATACCTCAAGTACTGCCGACGGCTGCGTTTCGAGGAGAGACCTGACTACAGCCACCTGCGCCAGCTGTTCCGCACCCTCTTCCACAGACAAGGCTTCACCTATGACTATGTGTTCGATTGGAATATGCTCAAGTTTGGTATGTCATCATTAACATCATTCATCATTTCAGCCGTAGGACGTCCACTGTTGAACATAAGCCTCCCCCATAGATTACCAGAAACAATCATTCGGGGGGATTTGCCCATACTCGAAAGTTTGGTATGTAATAAACACTAACAAATTAGATTATGGAAACCATGCTGCACCCCCTTATGGGTATGAGTAACAGGAATTCCTTTCTTAGTGCAACCTGGCTAACCATACACCATCAGAAAATTTCTGTCCTTACTGCTTGATGAATAAAAATGGCGGCGACTCGTACTACCTTACTGATTGGTTGATTTAATTTTTCTTATGGATGGAACATCTGCAACGCTTTCGTGATGCCTCTGGTGTTGCAAGTGTTCATAGGCTACGGTAAACAATTACCAACACGTGGGCTTTAGATTGGCTTAAGATTGTTTGCCACCTTAGTTGTGTATAGAAATAAGAACAATAATGTGGCTGACGTTACAAAATATTTTTGATAGGTGGACCCCGCGGTAATTACCAAGCGGGTGCGAACGACCGCACTCTAAGACGCCACGAACCACCTACGGAACAAGAAACAAGTAAGTGTCATTGAAAAATATCATGTCCATATTTAGTACCATAAAGTCTTGCGCATCTGAATACCAGAAACATGTGTTTCTTTAAGTTTAAATTCTCCCCTTTCTTCCAGAAATTGCGGTTTGTTAAGGAAATACTAATTATTTGATTTGGCCTTGAAGACAATGAGTCTGTCTGTAGTTTACTTGGATTTCCTGGGATAACTTTACTCTTGAACCCATATGACAATTTAAAAATATTTTGTGATCAATAATTGGTTTTGTGTGTGTACTCTATATTTGTTGATGTGTCAAAATGATGCAGCGAGATTTCAATATGGTACGAGCGCCGAGCGTCCGTAGACGCATGGGTCTTATCTTTTTATATTCTCTAGCACAAACATACAGCTACTACTTACTTTACTTTGAATTTCAAAAACATTGAATTTTAATGATGTCCGACTATAAATGTATAATATATTTTTCTTATTTGTGCTAGCTAAGGCTTAGGCATAGGTATGTTTACACTTTATATTTGCTTTATAGAGGCAGTCCTAACCAAAGGACTAGTAATGGCTATTACACAAAGCTTACTTGGTTGTTGATGCCACTTGGGTGTTTGAAGGCCAGAAAGTTTTTGATGATTTAGTTGTTAGTGCAGTGTTAAGGTGTTGTTTTGTTTTGCAGCCGCCGCCGCTGCAGGGCAGCCTAGTACTACCGTGGCTGCCATCTCGGAGTGGCGGTGAGGGCTCCCCGCGCCCCCGCCCCCGCCCCCGACACGTCCGTAGGTACTGTGACCGCGTGCCCTGTTTCACGGGACACCACAGACTCGATATATACACGTATTATGTCGGTGTATTTTAACAGTCATCGATTCTCGATAGGAATTGAGACGCGACCGTGAACGTCGATGACGCTCGCGAATCGGTTTAAACAATTTTGTATGCATTCATGTTAACGTTCATACATATTATTGTAAATTATTTAATTATAGGCTAATCTTGATGTTGAGTGGGCCATGTAATAAACATCTTGCAGTTTTAATGCGACTCGTTTAAACATAAAGAGTAATTTTAGGCCTACCCATACATCTATTGTTCTTTATGCTCAGTTATATTTAGAAGTAAGATCAATACCAAGGTTCGAAAATATTCATTGAATCAACTCTATGTAGCTACAACAGTTTGATTAAAGAAAACATAAGTTATGTTCCTAACTCTATAAATGTTAGCTGTTAGCCAATCTAAAAGTTTATATTCTGGCTAGTTGCATGCTTTTTGATCGTTTATCTGATCCTATAACATTTCGTACAATTATAGAAAGTTCTTTGAATTTTAAGGTCAGAAAAAATATCCACAGGATTGAGGTTGATAAAAGTGCACACTGTTTGATGTTTCTTATGGTCTGTCTACAAATTTTGTTAAGACCATTAATCAGTTTATGTTAGTTGAAAAATCTGTGAAAAATGTTATTAATTCTGTCTATAACAAAAATGAGAGTGAACGTGGTATGACAGGATCGACTCAAGTCGAAAGCCATGGTGTCTGCCTACCCCTTCGGGAAACAGGCGTGATTTTATGAATGTATGTAATTCGGAAACATAGTTTGAGCTAGATTTCTGGCTTTGCTATCTGCAAAGATTTGTTAAAAGCTGCATTAGAACATATGTTTTAAAATGTATCATATGTATCATACCTACCGTATAATTAACTCTCTTTTTCACATAAGTAGGCAAATTATACCTTTGTACTGACGTAATAGTTTTGAATTTAATTATTGGTTTCTTATCATCCAATAGCCCTTGGATATTTATTTGAATCATTGTGCAATATTATTTGCTTATTATTTGTCTGTAGGTACCAACTCAGTAAGAGGTCTAAGCATTTTGTCTTCCAAGATTTTTGCACTTTAATCTGATAATTAATTATAAATTGTATTGTTATTGAATTTCTTTTCAAATGTAAGTGAATGAAACGTCTTAATTTAGCTTCCTTTTAGGAAATTCTACCTCCCATACTCGTTTCATTTTACTATCTATTCACTGCCATAGAATTATCTAACAGATATTTTAGTATCAGGCCTTGCTATGTTGTGTCTATCACTACTGCTATGCATTATTTTCTCTGAACAAACATCCCAGTTCCAAGTGATTTTGGCTGCATCTTTTGCGATGGCATCCGTATCAATTAGTGGCCGTGCTGCGATGATCCAGTTGTTTGTATATTTATGAAAACCTTACCCTCCTGGGCAGTCGGGTAAAAACCTATGATCTCATGTAAATGACCAAATTGCTTATTTCATAATTTCTAAGTTCATAATTGGTTACCAATACTATTTCCATCAGAATTTATTATGTATGATATCCGTTAATTCTTCTTTCGCTTATATCAATCAAGTTATATGATTGACTATGACCAGCGAACATGAAGATCCCAAAAAGCCATACAATAGCATTTCACGCCTTGTTTAGGCTTTTTTCCAAGTTACCTTAAACAAGCTCTGCATAAATTTGTTTCACTGTACTGAGATTCAATACACAGATATTTTTTTTTATAAATATACCAAAAAATAATAATCTGGTGTATTTAATTTTAATTAATTTTTTACAAAATCTTTCACTTTTACGGACCATCAGCCTCGAATATGACTGAGAATTAGGTTCAATTCATTGTAAATACCTATATAATTTAATAAGTGTATATGTAAGGGATTGTATTGAAGACTCGGAGATTTAAAATCCTGTTATCTCGATTTTGTGTAAGGTTTTGATTTAGTGATAAACATTCGAGAGTGGATCGTCTGAAAACAGGCATCCGTTTTTATGTAACATCTGTAATCTTTTTTTACAAGCCGACATTAGACATAATATATATTTGAGTTCTTTCTTCCTCTGTTGAGTTACGAATCGTAAGAGTGCACTGTTTAGTTATAATAATTTCTTTTAATTCAATATGTATTTAGGTTGTTTAGTCTACAGGGTATTTTTAAGCATTTTTTTTTTGTTATCTTTCTTGACACTTCCATTCTTTACAAGCAGCGTATTGTCGTGATTTGCTGTGCCGAGGTTCACTAAGTCGATAAGTCAGATCATACTCATCATTACACATAACTATTACTTAGTTTGTTTGTGTGTAAATTTCACCATGTATCCAAACTTTCAATTACTGCGTTCAGACAGACTGAGCGAGCAGACACGCGCGCGAGGCAATCGGTCGCATCCATGGCGCAGGGTTCGAGTCAGTCTGTCCCGCCTCGAGCAGAACTGATCCCAAAAGTAGCCGAATATCTCAAATGCCTGTAAATACCGTTAGGCAGATCGGCCTGTCAGTACGCAGCTAATGACATCTTGTTAGTAATTGTTTTGAGGTTAATTTAATTAAATGTATGTTAGCCTATGATTTGTCATGTGTATGGAATATAATAAGATTCGTGGATGATAGTGTGCGAGGCGAGGCGAGCGGGCCGCCCCGCGCTTGTCCTCAATGTGTGGAGTACCGCAGTGTGTATCTCGATATGTGCTTCAAGCGAGGAAAGTTCGTGGCTTGCTCCTAACCATAAGTGTACGCTCTAAACGACGAAAGACTAAGGACTTAATTTTGTACATATTACATTTTAAGATAAATTAGTTAAGCAGACACACTGTTTTTTACAATATCATAAGTAACGAAAATAAATACATAATTGTTGTAGAATTCATGTCATTCATTATTTTGCTGTTATCCTTATTTTATGTAGGTAGATGCTTTTTATGGGTACCGGAACTCATTCCTACAAATATTCACTCATGTTTATAGTTTAGGAGGGAATAAATCTATGTGAGTACTAGTTTTAGGATGAGTAAAAGATTAGAAAAGAGTGGCTTTATGAATTTGGTACATTTTAAATTTAGGTAAGTACGGTTTTATTCCCTCCAAATGCGAGTAAGTATGTGAATGTATGCAATGGTAATATTCATACTCGTGCATGATACTATCCAAGTATTTTTAACAGTGTTCATATTTTATTTTTATGACACGACATAATAATTATTATCGTTTTATGCTAGCCTATCTTAGCATATGCATTAAAACAAATTGTTATGCTTGCATTGTTTTTCTATGTCCAATATGTAATGAATTCCTTTGGCACAATAAACTGAGTATAAATACATTATTAATTTTATTTTGTTCTACGTAGCTAGAAACCCTCCATCCACCGGAAGTTGAACACCAGATATCATACTGGAATCACTGCTAAGAAGAAATATGATTGCATTCACTACTTCAGGAACCTCGCCAAATCTAGAAAAAAAACAAAGCTTCTATTTTAAAGTGTTCAAACGGCATGCGATATGTCATCAATTGGGTATTGATGACATATCGCATGCCGTTTGAACACTTCATCATGTTTAAATAAAATTTATTAAAAATTATCTTTACGTCAATTGATCAAAGTTAATTTTGAGTTTGAAATTTGAGGGCGTAGTAGGTACTATAAATTATAATCGCAAGTCCATGTAAATCAAACTCAAAATTTTATTTATTCAAGAGGTAGTAAGGATCAATTTGAAATAAATTTCAGTTGACATATCGCACGCCGTTTGAACACGGCTTGTGCTATTCTCGAAAGGAGTAAAACATACCATAGCTTTATGGTTTGTGGTTTTGAATTAAGGCCATGAAATCTAGATAAAATGCCTTAGTTATTAGACTGCGCTTTACCTACCTTCCAAGGGGTATTTTCGAGAGCATTCCTTGAGACTTGGCAGGATCAGACCACACCTTTCTCCCCATGTCCGTCATAATTACAGTCGGATTAACTGTGTTGACTCTAATGCCGTGTACCCCCAATTCCAAGGCCATGACTCTAGTTATGGAGTCTACGGCGCCCTTAGATGCGCAGTACGCAACGTGGTCCTTAAGAGCTGCCTGCAAACATGACTTATACTTATGAGTTCGTCGTCTGAGGTGTTAACGACAAATTAACTCTTTATTGTACACAAAGAAAAAATACTTAGAGAACAACAATGGTAGTAAATACAATGAGCGGCCTTATCGCTAAAGCGAAACCTTTGGATGGACAAGATAAAACTTCCTCATTTCGGATTTTATCACGCTGTGAAGCTCTGAACATAGCTCTCTCCATAGCCCGTTGCGCGACTTTGAGTTTGTGTATGAAGCCAATAGTTAGCGACCAAGTCTCAGTGCCCTAGGTCATCAATGGCTAGTTGCACTGATGTAGACTTTTAACGAAGCTCTGCTGTTATATATTATACACATGCAATTAAATTAAAAAAAAGGTAAGTAGTTTACATTACCATAGACGCCTGCGACGATATATTAACGATGGAGCCTTTTATGTTATTTTGTATCATTTTCTTGGCCACAACTTGGCTAACGTTTATGATAGCTCTTGCGTTTACAGAAATAGTCCTGAAACAAGAAATAGTAGGCATGTAATGTCTTCGTCTTCAAAATCTTAGGAACGACCCACACAAAATCGTGACTATTAAAGTGGTAGAGATGGACAGGGTACGTTCTAGCAAAGACAATAAAATTGGTTCTAGGTCCGTAGGTACTTACTCATCGAAACTTGCTGCAGAGCATTCTAGAAAAGGCTGTATAACGGCTATCCCTGCGTTGTTCACAAGTGCATCAAAAACTCCCAAGGAGTCAACAACTTCTCTAGTTTCATCCCAGTTTCGAAGATCAACATTTGCGACTTGTATCGAGGGGTATTCTTTCTTGAGATTTGCCAGATTCTCCGGTTGATTCGATATTGTAACAACATGAGCGCCTTGTCGCCATAGCTCGAGAACTACACCTTTTCCTATGCCTACGGAACAAAATGAAAAAAAATATATCAAAAAAGTGCCTGCCAGTCCGCCCGTAAGGTTTGTTTCCGTCCCTACTTACAAAATTAAATATCCTTATAACAAACTAGCTTCCGCCCGCGGCTTCACTCGCGCCTACATAAAAAGTAGCCTATATATGGTAAATAATGTATTTCAAGTTTCAACTAAATCGGTTGAACCGTTACGGCGTGATTGAACAACAAATTTTCGCATTTATAATATTAGGTAGTAGGATAAATACTATGATTGGAATATTATAATATTAGTTACTTGCCTTGACATCCTCCGGTGACAAGTATCCTCTTGCCTTTAAATCCACTGTTCATACTGGATCTGTTATTCAAAACACGCACCGCTAAGTAAACACAACTGTACCTACTAGTAAGTATACTCTACAAAATTCATTATTAATGTAGAGTATTTATCTCAATAAAAGCGAGCTGTTATAATTGATAAGAAGTATAATGATATGAAACTTAGTTAGGTACCTACATACTTTTTATTGCATAACATCAAAACATGTTGGTTTATTTTTCTTAGTAAATAAATACATACTTCTTATCTATCCATACCTAACTATAGAACTACACTCACCGGCAGAAAATGTGGCCCAATCGCTTAACGCGTATTCCAAAAATAAATAGGTAGTTTAGAATATAAAGGTATTAGTCTAATTTGTTAATAACTTTACGTTAAAATTAGTTAATTAGCATAACCAGTAAAAAAGTAAATTCGGTATGTCATTTAAAAAAACATTAAAAACTTTTAGTTTTGAGCCACATTTCTGCCAGTGAGTGTAAACCTACCTTTAGTTTCCTATGGTCGATCTGGGACAAATTGGCACCTCCTTATTAAATGATAGCACAACAATCATTTATGAAACCTCATTTAATAACATAACTTTATAACAATGATAACATTTAAGTGCATAGCCTGAACGTAAAGTCAAATGTTGAAGGTCAATTTGAGACAATTTACAGATTCTTTTAAAAAATGCTCACTCTGGTTTAAGAAAACGATCGTATACAAGAAGTTTTAAGATCATATGGCAAAATATGGCATGGCTTGATACAACGAAATCTATCTTTGGTTATAAAATAGGTACTATCATTAGCTTAATTTTATGTAATCCTACATTTCGAGTCCATAGCTTATTCTAACTGGTAAATAGTATTTATGTAGCGAGGAAACCTCCATCGATGGGCAGTTCCACACCATTGATCATGCTTGATCTCTCACTTAGTAGGAACACCACAGCATTTACCACTTCAGAGACCTCTCCAAACCTGAAATTTTAAAAAAACATTACAATCTGGTTTAGTAGTAACTACTATTGCATCCTTTATATTACGTCATTGAAAATAGGTAAAATCTCTTTTCATCCCATCTATTCGAAAAGGACGACTTGGTTCGCCTTATTCGCCTTTGCCACGCACTTTTTGAATTTGGAACATCTTAGTTTTCAGCGGTAAAGAAATCGAACGCAAATATTGTTTGAATAAAGACTGGCTGGTACCACGGCCCATAGTCGCGCCGCCGCCAGCTGAATAAAAAAAAAGAATAAAAAATGAGGCGCCTTTTATTTTCTCATAGTGGGTGATGAAAATTAGAATGTCTCACTCGGGCGCAAAAATATTTTGGCTCTGGCGACGTACTTTGAATCCCTCGCTACGTTCAGGATTCAAAAAAGCGCCCTCGCCGTAAAAATATTATTTTGCTCCCTTATGATACAATCTACTATTGTTTGCATGAAGGGGAACTCGTGAACCGACTGGAGCACTGGTAGGGTGGTGTTGGGTTTTAATCCCGGTTGTGCACCAATGCATTTTCCATCCTTATTTATGTGCGCTATAGGTATTAGTAGTGCTTTCAAAAGGTGGAAGAAAACATCGTTAGGAAACCGGCATGCACGTTCTAGAACCTAAAAAGGTAGTATTACCTTGCTTCTAAAGTATTGAGCCTTTTTCTTGAAACCTCTTAATTTTTCTAGAATGTTCCGGATGGTGGTGGGGGAAAGGGTATACACACTTTCGTTTACCAGCACAGTCCCTAGCCCGCAGGCTTATTGCGTATCTCTAATTATTTTCAGCGAATTGAAATGAAACGTCATTTGAACGTTAGCCTGGCTTTCAGCTGACGATTTCGTATCATCTAACTACCTGACGTCACCATTACCATTAGGATCTCGGTGATTTTCAGTGAGTGAACTAAACTCCTAGGAATCTCTAAACTTTCGAATTGTGTAATTTCTGAATGAATATCATTATCATTTGAATAAACATAAAATTATTGAACATGATACATTAAGACAGCTTAATAGATACTGTTTGAATTTTTACAACCAATTTTACAGTAATGAATAATACGATTGTCTATGATAGTTCTACTACCGCTACTTCCGGAAAAGAAACATATCTAAGATCGAAAAAATGCAATTTGCTTCAACTCTTTACATTCGGTCCATTATCCAACGTAACCGAAATAGTTACATGATTCCCCAAGATCATTGACTGGACTGTCCAGTGAAAATCACCAATAATTTCAATCAGCGAAAAGATAGGCAATAAGCCTGCCGGTGTAGCTGGCAGTGGTCGACCCACAGCATATAAATCCGTTCGAATAAAAAAAAACCAGCACAGTTAATCTGAGAGCGAAATACAATTTCAATCATCTAAAAATGAGCGAAGTCTCCATTGAGATACGATACGCACTATTATATGAGTCACAGTGCAGCTGAAGCACTGGCGATGCCCCCAGTGCAGCAACATGCAAGAGGTGGTTCACTAGATTTTGTTCAGGCGACTACAGCCTTGAGGATAAACAGAGGTCGGGTAGGCCAACTGAACTGGATCTTGACCGATTGCGTGTTTTTGTAGACACTAATCCATATTCAAACACGCGTGAAATGGCAAGTGAGCTCAACTGCAGTCAGGCTACTGTCGTTCGTGGACTTAAAACATAAGGCAAAGTACAAAAGTTGGGTAAATGGGTACCACACCTACTCAGCGTGGATCACCGCCATCAGCGTGTCGACGTCTGTACACAACTTCTCTCCCGTAGTCGTCGTTTCGACTGGTTAGATAATATTATGTATGTTGGTGAAGTGGGTGTTTTTTGTTAACCATAGCTACATAGCTACACATCCCTCGCACACATACCTCGCTTGTTTTGTATGCGCAAAAATCTAGCTCCGCTGAGCCGTTTCCACCAGAGCTGTGTTGACCGAGGCGAGGTAAATGAAGCGATTCTATTGGTTCTTTACAAACACATTCCTCGCTACGCATCCTCGCACATCTCTGGTGGAAAAGCAGCCTTAAAATTAAAAAAAACATGTGGCATGTGAACAAAAGAAACCTCTCTCTTTCACAGACAGTCATAGGCCCTTTTCAGGGCCACCATCCCCACTGACCGAATACAGGATGACCAAGAAATAATAATTAACACGACAAGCAACCATGAACCGACTATAACAATTATTTCAGTAATAGAAAGCTACATTGCTTATATTATTTTTATACGGGTACCACGTGAGCAAATCCAAGCGCGAAAGCTAGTTAGGTACTTATATCATAACATCATTTTTGACGAGAAAGATAGGAACAGTTATCGAAGTGTCAGAGGTAGTACCTAAGCAACGAGAATGTATTGACATAACATTGTATGGCCTCATCTCATATCTTATAAAATGGTACTTTGTTTTTAACAACTTATCACGAAAAGCAAATAAATTTTACGAGCTATTGAAAGATGGTTAATATTTTTAAACTTTTGCAAGTGGCTCCGCTCGCCCCCTAGTGCAAATAGAATAAATACCTAGTTTTACAAAACATCTTAGTAGGTAACTAGGTACTTCTTGATAATACCTTCCTACATGGGTGGGAGTCAAAAAAACCATTTGTCCCGCAGCGGAAATCGAACCCGCACCCCTAGCGGCTCAGACGGGCACTCGCCTGCTCCGCCACCGAGGTCGGTAATAGGTAGGCACTAAAATATAATCTTCTTGATGCCATTTGACTTAAACCACTGAGTCCGTGAGTCGTAAGTAGGCCCCTATACACCTTCCTATTTATGTAATAAACACCCAGCTAGATGTGATTGTGCTTTCGGAATGTTGGCTAAGTAAATGCCCTTCTATTCCTTTAATTGATGGATACGATCACCATGCATCTTCGCATCAAAATCAAAATGATGGGGTGGTTATTTATGTAAAGACTGGCTTTCAGTTTTCTATTGAACAACCTAGTTTTAATGACGCCAACTGTCTAGTCCTCAAATTTTCTGATAAGGTTGCAGTGGTTGCTGTATATCGTTCTCCATCTACTAATAATATAAATAATTTCCTAGACAGCCTTGACAGTACCCTACTCCATCTCAAATGTTTTAAAACGGTCATAATAATAGGTGATATCAACATTAACATTGCCTCGGACACTAGCGATCCAAATGCTGAAGAGTACCTGAATGTGACAGCTTCACATGCTATGCTCCCTGCTCACTTACTGCCAACAAGAGAACGAAATTGTCTCGATCGCGTTATACTTAAGACACAAAATAATGCTATAACCCTAATTTTAGACTCGCTCATTACTGACCATCTTCCAATAATTTTTTGCTGTGACACAAAAATACCTAGCCGCTCATCTGATCAGATCCTTCGACGACTTGATACTAGTGTAGTACTTGACACTAGTAGCATGTGTCTTAGACCTTGAAAACACAGATTTCTCCTCAGTAGTTGCTATTAATGACGCTAATCTTGCTGCACAAAAACTTGTTGAAATTATATCTTCTACTATTAATAAACATACAAAGTACCACGTCACTCCTAGTAGAAAGCGTATTATAAAACCCTGGATTACACCTGGTCTTTTAAGATGCATACGCCAACGAGATAAACTATACCGTAAATTAAAAAGTGATCCCCTTAACGAAACAAACAAATTAATTTACAAGCGGTACAGAACCTTTTGCAATAACCTTCTTAAAAAAAAAAAAATAAAGTGTAATTATTTTATATTATTTTATATTTCAGCGTTGATAATGCCGAAATAGAGCTTACAATCTTACATCTCAAGGATAAATGTGCCTTTGGCTGGGACGAAATCCCCTCCTCAATTATTAAAGCAGCACGAAACACTCTCATTCCTGTATTTAACTTTGTTTTTAACCTTTGTCTTAACACAGGTGTCTTTCCAAATGTCTTTAAAAAAGCTATTGTTCATCCAATATTTAAAAGTGGTGATACTACGAAAATTACCAATTATAGACCAATTTCAGTTTTAACAACTATATCAAAGTTATTCGAAAAGATAATAAATAAAAGGCTTATGAATTACCTCAATTCCAATAACATCTTATATGTTAATCAATTTGGTTTTAGATCTGGTATATCCACTGAGGACGCGGTCATCAACTTAACAGATTCTATAATAAAGAGCCTAGATAAAAAACAAAAAACTATAGGCATATTTCTTGACCTATCTAAAGCATTTGACACTGTCTCGATCCCGCTCCTCATTGGAAAGCTAGAAAACATAGGCATCCGTGGCATACCTTTACAAATATTCAAAAGTTACCTTTCAGATCGCACACAATCGGTTAAAATTGATAACTTTACCAGCTGTGATTCATCAGTAAGTTTTGGTGTACCACAGGGGAGTGTACTTGGACCAACTCTCTTTCTAATCTATATAAATGATTTATGCAACATGGTAATTCCTAACTGTAAAGTCACTACATATGCTGATGATACTGCACTCCTGATTAATGGTAAAAATTGGAAAGAAACCTTCAACTTTGCCGAACTAGCACTAAACACGGTAATGAATTGGCTTTCGAATAACCTCCTGACTCTTAACTTGACGAAAACTAAATTAATCACTTTCTCTCCCAACTCATCTGGCCAACCTCCGCCTTCCTTCCTAATTCATGCCCACAATAACTGTAATAACCAGATACCTCTTATTTCCTCGTGTAACTGTCCCAATGTGGAAAGAATTTCGTCCTTAAAATACCTCGGAGTCATGATTGATCAGTTTATGTCATGGAAGCCCCAAATTGAGTCCACTGTATCACGCACTCGCAAACTAATATACATTTTCAAAAATCTACGCAATGTAGTGGACCTCAAATGTCTTAAAATGGCCTATTTTGCACTTGCTCAATCTGTCTTAACATACTGCATCACAGCATGGGGTGGTACATTAAAATCTGAAACGATAAAGGTTGAAAGAGCCCAGAGATTTATTCTAAAAGTCCTGTCCAATAAACCACGTCGCTTTCCTACGTCAGAGCTATTTTCTCTATGCAAAGTTCTCACGTTTCGGCAGCTCTTCATTTTACAAACCATTCTACGTAAACATACCCAGCTACCTTATGACCCCCTCCTGTCACAAACCAAGCGTAGATCCGACTTGGTCTGTAAAATTGAATCACGTAAAACAGCACTTGCCGGTCGCCATTACCATTACATTAGTTCGATGCTATATAATAGTATAAACAAAAAGCTAAATATATACCCTCTAACAATTTATAAATGTAAAATTAAAACCTTGGGATGGCTCCTAACACTCTCTTACGAAGAGACCGAAAATCTGCTTACAAGTTACCATTGAAGAGTAAACTTTTGTTTCTTGTCAAGACCACCTAACGCACTCACACTCCCACGCTCACACACATAAACACACCTACGCACGCAAACACATCCACACACACAATACACTTTATACTCTTTACACTCAAACCTGAGCTCATATAGGTACTTCCTATTCTCTCAACCAAGCTCATTTTGCCTACGACAATTAAAAAATAATAAAAATATTTGGTTGTATAGACGTAGCCCTATTGTCACTCATTTTATAGATCTTATTATAATTAAGTACTTTTATATGTTCATTTGTTATGTACTTATGTCTCATTGGAGCATTAGTCCATCAATTGTATCAATTACTGTAAACGGGAGGCGGGCGCTGGAAACTGCGATACAGTTTTTAATTTAACTAATGCAGTTTTTCAACGTGTTCCTATTGTTTATAAATTGTAAAATTTGTTTTTGTTCCAAATAAAATAATTTTGATTTTTGATTTGATTTTTTTTTATGGTAAATAGTTTTAGCTCTATTGTTCACAAAATATATAAAAGTACCTATTCTAATTTTCATCCGAAATGGTTAAACCTGCAATAATATTATACTATATAACAATAGCATTTACTCAAACATTTTGTTTGAATATTAGTAGGATGTTTATCAATAATGGTTGGCTTTCCTTTCTACATTGGTGTGACATTACCTTCTCAATGGTATTTTGGCAAGCATTTCATTGGCTTTCTCAGGGTCAGACCATCCAACTTTGGCCATTTCTGTCATGATGACAGTAGGATTGACAGCATTCACTCTGATGCCATGTGGACCCAGTTCCAACGCCATAGCCCGAGTGAGAGCGTCAAGGGCAGCCTTTGAAGCACTGTAGATAGCATGGTCTTTCAATGCAGCCTATAAGAAAGCAAGAATATTTTCAAAATCGAAATTGGTACCTACTGAAATGATTGGTGACAATAAGATCAAAGAATATACAACTAATCAGAAATTAAATAGGGCAGCATCAGTCTGAAATTTCTGATGACTGTATTAAAATAACATTTATTATGATAAATAAATAATTCCAAACATATCACACACGGTCAACTGATCCCAAACTAGCCATAGCCTGTACTATATGACCAGAGACTGATATACATAATAGATAAATATTAACACCCAGAAACAGAATAACATCTGTGTTAATCACACAAATGTTTGTCCAGTGCGGGGATCGAAGCCGCGACCTTAGAGTAAGATGCAGAGTTACTACCAACCAGAGTTACTACAAACCAGAGCCATGAGGCTAGTTAAAATATTATTTCAATGAATTTCAAAATATTATTTTCAAAGCATGAATAACCCTTTAATCAGAATTATTTTTTATAGTCTGCCTGATTGTCACAGGTTATTCATAATAGGCATACAACCCAAAAAGGACTAATTCCACACCCAATTGGCAATATAGTTAGTAGTAGGTATGACTTTTGGAAATTCGTTATTTTTCATTGCATTTCATGCAAAAATCTGCTGTAAATAAGTTCAAACTCAAATATTCAGCTAGCTAGTATACAGATATTAGGTTAGTGGCTGTTACAGTACAATTTTTTTAAATGTTAAAAATGTTTATTTCAGTATCTTATAAATTGGTACAATCAGGGTTTGGAGTCTCCTTTTAAGCAAATGTTTGCTTGTATTACAACTTAAATTGAGAATATTATATCAGTATTCTATTTGCCCAAGTTTGGAACACCAACACTAGTGTGATGTACATTAAATAGATGACTAAGGATTACACAATATGTTACACCAGCAACAAAAACATTACATAACGCAGAACTGATAAGATAATTTTACCTTTGATGCTTGGGAAGATATATTGACTATGGCTCCATGGGTATTGTTCTCCACCATCTTTCGAGCCACAACTTGGCTGATGTTGAGCACAGCTTTAACATTCACTTCAAAGGTCCTGAAATTAAAAAGTTTGAGAGTGGTATTTTGAAGCGATTGATAATATTTGGAGATCATGCAAACATTTGTCCCACAGAGGGAGTGCATCCCCTTGCCTCTCAGACGGGCACTCATCCGCTACACCACCGAGTTCATCATTCAATCGCAAGCTTTAATATTTTTTCCACAAAGTGTTTCAATAACTGACACCATCTATTAGCCTTCCTTTTTTTATAAACTGAGATAATACATTACATTTTCAGATATCAAGACATTACTTTTTTTATGATTGGTCATGAACCCATGCAAATACCTAATTGCGGGGGATTATTTCTAGTTACATACTTATCAAAATCAGAAGGCTTGCATTCTAGGAAAGATTCACAAACAGCAACGGCAGCATTATTGACGAGTGCATCAAAATGCCCGAGAGATTCAACAACTTTTCTAGTCTTCTCCCAGTCTCCAATATCGACATCAACAATGTCTATAGAAGGATATTCGCTCTGAAGAGTTTCTAGATGAGATCTGGTTCTTGATAAAGCTACAATATTTGCTCCAGCACGCCATAGTTCTACTGCAATGCCACGACCAATGCCTGCAACGAGTAATAGTTTTGAAACAATCATAATTATAGGTAATGTTAATATAATATATTTTCAACTTTCAATGCAAGGCCAGGCGTTCGGATCATGGTCGCGCAACAATGGATATTTCTATCCAAAAATGTATTTACGCATGAGCACGTGTAAGCTGATTAACACTGTAAAACGGTGAAGAAAAACATCATGAAGAATCTCGCGGCTAAGTGAGTTCACACTGACCATGTCTTCCCTGGGGATAAGGTCGACTAGGCTGGGAAGATGGGTGGGATAGTTGCTGTGCAAGTCTACTTCCATAAACATATCACTACAATTAGCGACTAAAAAGTTCCACCTGATGTATAAAATTATCTAAAATAGATGTATTAATTCTTACTTTGTTTAAAAAACAGTAGTAATCGTACACTCACCTTGCCCTGCACCAGTTACGAGTATTCTTTTCCCCTTAAATGAGATCTCCATTATGTGAACTTTGGATTGCCTAAATAAGCACAAGCGCTCGAAACAGTATCAGAAGAAAATGAAATGAAATCGGCAAAATACAATTTACGGTATCTAAACACTCTGTACAGTCTTGTGCTGATTTCGTTTCTTGATTCTTGAATGAAGAATTGTGTCAGTTGACCGTGTCAAAGTGTCAAGTTCAATCTATAGTTTTCTAGGAAACGAAACAGTCAACGTCTTCTCTTCTCACATTGACATAACAATCAAACAAACAGCGGCTGGGCTAACACTAAAAAAATAATAAAACCATAGATTAAAAAAAACCTCTGCCATTCGCATAATTTTTTTGTTTGTCTATTGTTGTTTTGTATGTTTGTTGTTTCGTTTTTTGTAGTTTCATCTCTATGTAGTTAATTATCGCCCGTGGTGGCCCCGGCTAAAGAATAGGCCCCTCCATATCTACCTATCCGTGAATGTCGTATGAGGCGACTAAGGGAAAAAAGCTAGGGGATGGGCAGCAGCGACTCTCATTTTATCAACGATAGCTCTAACTGCGCTCGGCAACCCGCATGCCCAGCGTGGTGATTATGGGCAAATCCCCCCTCATGATAAGGAATTTGATCTGTCTGTGGGGGAGGCCATGTCCAGCAGTGGACGTCGAACGGCTGAAATGATGTTGATGAATTAATTAACAAAAATCTTGGACTATACATCGTAGTATGTACTATCTTACTATACGTTGACGAAAGCAATTTATTATTTTTTTCAAGGAACGCTAAGATGATTTTATGTTTTTCAAAGACATCCACGTGATTGTAATGAACTAAAACCCGATTTTATCTAGGTAGGTACTTTGAATTTGTGTTGTGAATCAGAAATAATCAGAATCATTTTATTGTATGACTGAGACGTAGGTAACGTTTTAAATGAAAATTAAAATAGGTACCTAGCAGGATTAAACAGCATATTACCATGATTGCTTACACGTTTGTTAGATAGATGGCTTGACATGGCGTAAAAAGTTTTTTTATACATACAACAATATTAAACAAAAAAATTGTTGTTTTTTATGCCTCTTTAGGCAGCCTATAGTAATTCAGACCGTACCACGTTCCATAGTTTAGTTGTTTTAGTTGTTTTTTTAAACGAATAATTCTTAGTATTCTCAATCGTTTGAGAAGCTATAGCATGGAAGCAGTCCTTTTAGTTAGGGTGCTTATAATTGAATCGTACACCTCTATTTTGGAGCGAAGCGGCTCCTTATTCAACCTCTACTGCAATCAGCTGAAAAAAACTATGGGCCAATCAGTATGTGGAGGCAAAATTTAAAAATATTGCGTTATTATCACCGTTTTTAAAAAGGTATTCGGTACCTATGTTTAAAAATGTGACTTGTATCATTGTTCGGTATTCGGGCAAAACTGCATTATATCGGTAGGTAGGTACCTACTATACCGTAGCACAGAATAATAGGTTAATTTAACTGTTACCAAGTTAACATTGGAAGTAAATGAATATTGATGATTGAATAATTAACGATTTCACAGGTAGTAGGTACTGCAAGTACATAGGTACCTGCATACATTTTTAGACATCATGAAATTGATGGATGAACGTGGTAAGCGCTCCAAGTTTTACTAGAACAATGTTTTAGTTATTTTTATTGGTCGTTGTTTTCATGAATCTACCAACTGTATCAGATCTTCATCTTCATTTATCAAGCTACTATCTGAAAAGTGCCAAGCTTGTTGTAGATTTTTTTATAAAATCACCGAACGTGGACTGACTGTAACGTTGCACTGGGAATGTTTCTTGTGAAATGTTAGTACCAACGATTCTAAATAATACAGTAATTGAGTATGTATAGCAAAGCTCAGCCCCAGCAGAGCCCGTATAGGGGCCTCGCTGTTATGGAGCCATTTGTCTCTTTCACACATACATCATAAATTATTAGAGGAACACTTCGTCACTCTATATCTACGCCGACTCAAATAAAATATTTTTATTTTTTATTTATTTACTGAATGATATAATTTAGATCATTATCATTTCAGCCGGAGGACGTCCACTGCTGAACATGGGCCGTCCCCATAGATTTCCTGAGCGACCGGTCTTGTGGGACTAGCACCCAACGACACCTATTTTTTTAAAGATTTTGAAATGACCATATTATGCCTGATTAGCAACTCTTAGGTCCGTATCATAGGCCACTCTAGATCTGTAAATTTGGCCCTAGTTTGCATCTTAATGATGCGTCTAAACGCTCTGATGCATATACTACTAGCATGCTTCATCTAGCATATCTCCTGGAAGCTACACTATGCAAAACGCTCGACATGGCACGAAAACATGTTGCGATAAAGGGCCATATTAGTACCTACCTACTGAGTAGTAAGTGGGTAACTTGTCTCATTTTCCCTAGTTAAACAGTGTTAGCTATCTTTTTACTCAAACAACAAGCTCATTGTAACCTCTTAAATACCCACCTGTTTAAATACCAGATGGCCTATCCGCCTAAGCATGTTTACTTGCAACTGTACTTTACCAAAGACAATAAAGTAGAAATTTAACTTTACTTCCTTGTCTATTGTTCCTAGACTAGTGAGCATAATGGCGCTCCGGCAAATCAGGCGATGCATCATGGTCTCTGAGCAAGTGGATGATATGCACATGGATGTAATGTGTTCGAACATGAACCGGGAGGCTGTATAATTGGCGCGGCGTGGGTACTTCTCTAGAGATCTCTTCTTGGAGCACAGTAATAAGCCTTTTTTTTGTACTTTTTTTTTTATACCACTACGGTGGCAAACAAGCGTGCGGCCCACCTGTTGGTAAGCGGTTACCGTAGCCTATATATATTGTAATCGACCAGTATCGATTTTAATAAAAAAAATTACAACAGGCAACCTATCTAAGATTGAACTCTAACAATGATTTTAACTCGAACATTTAACCAACAGAGTTTAACCTAAGTATGACATCACTACTAGAACTAAGTTCCTAGCACAAGAAAATACACGTCCGACCAGTCCGAAAGCCAAGCGCAGAGTCTCTTCGCCCTTTTTTTTTTTTTTTTTTTTTTTCGAACGGATTTATATGCTGTGGGTCTCTTATGACCACTGCCAGCTACACCGGGCTAGGCGAGCGCAGAGGGCGCTACTGCCGAAAAAAGGTTAGGTTTTGGCAACGAGCGCAAGGGCACCACTTAGGTACGGACCTCGGCTTGGGCTGTTGCCAGAGAGAGGTTTTTTGAGGAGGCCATCACCCTGACGGGGTGGAAACGCAGGGACGGGACGTCGTCGTCGACCCCGCCGGCGGGGTCGGTGTGATGTATTGAGTGTTTTTATGTGTCGGAGTTAGATGAAGGGATCGCCTCCGCGTTAGCGGAGGTGATCTCGTCATCTGGATCTTCAAGAACATGTCTTGGCCTACGGAGGAATTTCTCACCGTTAAGTACGATGGGGTAGTCTGGGACGTTTGAAACGAGCGGGTTCGGATGGTGAGGGGCCGAGTCATAATACCGCCTTGAGGCACGTTTCATGAACTGGGCTATGGTTTCGAGGTTGAGGTCTCGATGTAGGTCAACGTTACGAACGTACCATGGTGAACCAGTGGCTTTCCGCAAGAATTTATTTTGGATAATTTGCAGGGACTTTACGTGTTTGGAGTGAGCAAAAGCTACTGAGGCGTAAGTCATGACTGGTCTTATGCAAGCTTTGTAAAGCGTCAACTTATTTCTAAGAGACATTTTACTCTTCTTGCACAAGAGGGCATGGAGCCGGCTAAGATAAAACTTGGCGTTGTTGCCAACTTTCTTAGTGTGCTCGCGGAAGGATAGACGACTGTCTAGGATGACCCCGAGGTAACGGGTAGACGGTACCCAAGGGATGGGTTCGCCGAAGAGGGTGATAGTCCTGAGGGGACTTTTGCTATTGGGCCTGGTTATGCCCTGGTGAAAGTACACTGCTGCACTTTTAGTCGGGTTGACCTCGATGCGCCATTTGCGAAACCACTCGCCAAGATCGGAGAGGGCTTGCTGCAACCTTATACACACCCGATTGGCGTTCCTATCGGATGTGTATAGGGCTGTATCGTCCGCGAATAGGGCGATTTCCACCTTATGGGTGCGAGGTATGTCGCTGGTATACAGCGTGAACAGCAATGGGGAGAGGGCAGAGCCCTGGGGGACGCCGGCCCTGATGGGGCGGGGGTTGGAGAGCGTGCCTTCGACGCGGTATCGGAAGCTTCGATTTTGGAGGAAGTCTCGCAAGATGAGTACGAGTCTGACTGGCACTCCGATTTTGGAAAGCTTGTACAGCAAGCCGTTGTGCCAGACTTTATCGAAAGCTTTCGCTACATCGAGGAAGATCGCGCCTGTATCAGCCGGCCAGGTGCCGGAGAAATTGGAGAGCACATGCTCCGTGATGCGGAGCACTTGCTGCGGGCACGAGTGTCTGGCTCGGAAGCCAAACTGTTCGTCCGGGAGGAGGTTATGTTCGAGAACATGGGACCAGAGACGATTCAGAAGGAGTCGCTCATATATTTTCCCCAGGGAGCTGAGGAGACTGATAGGGCGGTAGCTAGTAGGCTCCGACATTTTCTTGCCCGGTTTGGGAATGCCGATGACAGTGGCTTCCTTCCAGGCATCGGGGAAAGAGCAGGTCGCCATAGCCGCATTGAAGATGCTGACGAGGAGATAGATAAGGGCAGTGGGAAATTGCTTTAGGACCCTATTGCTGATGCCGTCAGCGCCAGGGGCCTTTCGCGTGCGGAGATTTTTAATAATCGCCTGAACCTCTGAGGCCCTAACATGGTTAAGGGGACAGTCGGTTGGATCTGAAGAAGCTAGACGTTCGACTTCACTGTCCACCGTATGGAGGTGCACAGGGTCGACCGGGTTGAGGCTAGGGGAGCATTGGGACTCGAGGCTTTCAGCTAAGCATTCAGCCTTTTCGTCGTCATCGAACGCACAAGTTTGATCGGGGCGGGTCAGACGGGGGAATGACTGAAACAGTATCCGCTTTCATGGATCGAGCCAAGTCCCAGTAGGCCAGGTGGCTTGGCTTGAGCCCGGAGAGCGTGCTGTCCCACTCGTTATTACGGTGGTCGCGGACCCGGCTCTTGACTAGGCGCTCGAGAGCGCGCAGTCGGCGTCGGTTAATGTCGGTGGGAGAGCGCGCAGTCGGCGTCGGTTAAAGTCGGTGGGGGTCTCTTCGCCCAGCGCTCGCTGTGACTTTTGTACCGCGCCGCTCGGCACAGGCAGTGGGGTAGGAGATTAGCTAATACGGCCTCTCCTGACGGGCGGTCGTCCTCGTCCGCAACCCTGGGATACTCTCAACCTGCACCAGCCTGATCCTCAGCTATTGTGGCGGAAGTAGGATCATCGGTCTCATCAGCTAGAAGGAGTAGAAAAATTGGACACATTAGATTTTATTACTCAAAAATGTAGCAAACATACTCCTTTCAGATCTTCATTAAAAAATGAGCATTCATCATCAGTCGTTATTCACTTTAAATCTGACCATCTATTCACATATCAATCTTGAGAGCTCCCATTAAACACACACAACAACCTGATCCGAAAGAATTTTGGCAGTGACTAGTATACCATGACAGTGCTCCCGAGGAGCTTACAGCTCTTCCGTGGTAGAGAGTCACACTCGAGACCAAAGTGAACCGGCAGAGAGTCACACTCGATACCAACATGAACCGGCAGAGAGACACACTCGATACCGTTTTTGAAACCGTGGCAGAGAGTCACACTCGATACCAACGTGAACCGGCAGAGAGTCACACTCGATACCGTTTTTGAAACCGTGGCAGAGAGTCACACTCGATACCAACGTGAACCGGCAGAGAGTCACACTCGATACCGTTTTTGAAACCGTGGCAGAGAGTCACACTCGATACCAACGTGAACCGGCAGAGAGTCACACTCGATACCGTTATTGAAACCGTGGCAGAGAGTCACACTCGATACCAACGTGAACCGGCAGAGAGTCACACTCGATACCGTTATTGAAACCGTGGCAGAGAGTCACACTCGATACCAACGTGAACCGGCAGAGAGTCACACTCGATACCGTTATTGAAACCGTGGCAGAGAGTCACACTCGATACCAACGTGAACCGGCAGAGAGTCACACTCGATACCGTTATTGAAACCGTGGCAGAGAGTCACACTCGATACCAACGTGAACCGGCAGAGAGTCACACTCGATACCGTTATTGAAACCGTGGCAGAGAGTCACACTCGATACCAACGTGAACCGGCAGAGAGTCACACTCGATACCGTTATTGAAACCGTGGCAGAGAGTCACACTCGATACCAACGTGAACCGGCAGAGAGTCACACTCGATACCGTTATTGAAACCGTGGCAGAGAGTCACACTCGATACCAACGTGAACCGGCAGAGAGTCACACTCGATACCGTTATTGAAACCGTGGCAGAGAGTCACACTCGATACCAACGTGAACCGGCAGAGAGTCACACTCGATACCGTTATTGAAACCGTGGCTTCTAGCGTAAAAGGCAGAGTTACTTACTACCAACTGAGCCATGAGGCCAGTCAAATGTTCGCAACGCTTAGACGAGTTTGGATATAAAGGCTCAAAAGGCTTAAAACAAACTTGAGCTTAAAATAGGTCCAGATACAGTCATTGAATGGACACCCATTCGTTAAACCATATGAGAACATCACCCTTCATCATTTGAGACACCCATGAAGTAAGTAAGGCCAGACAAAGGCCCAGCTTTGACATCATCGTAATCACTCCATTTGTTCAGAAACTTAGCGCGAACTACCTCAGCACATCAAATATTGATGTTATGTAAGTTAAAGCCAAAACTAGAAATATAAAAATACTGGTTTGGTCTTACCACTGTATTCATGGATAGGATCGCATCCACGATTCGATCGGTTACCGTAAGTTGCACAAGCATTCGGCAAGCACGCTGTGACACGCTTTGAGCGCGTTGTGGCACACGGTGAGCACGTCATGGCGCGCAGTGAGCGCCTGACTGCACTCGGTGAGCGCGCTATGACACGCTGGTGAGCGCGCTACCGCACTCTGTGAGCGCGCCCCTATGGCACGCTGGTGAGCGCGCTACCGCACTCTGTGAGCGCGCCCCTATGGCACGCTGGTGAGCGCGCTACCGCACTCTGTGAGCGCGCCCCTATGGCACGCTGGTGAGCGCGCTACCGCACGCTGCTGAGCGCGCTATGGCACGCTGGTGAGCGCGCTACCGCACTCTGTGAGCGCGCCCCTATGGCACGCTGCTGAGCGCGCTATGGCACGCTGGTGAGCGCGCTACCGCACTCTGTGAGCGCGCCCCTATGGCACGCTGCTGAGCGCGCTACCGCACTCTGTGAGCGCGCCCCTATGGCACGCTGCTGAGCGCGCTATGGCACGCTGGTGAGCGCGCTACCGCACTCTGTGAGCGCGCCCCTATGGCACGCTGCTGAGCGCGCTATGGCACGCTGGTGAGCGCGCTACCGCACTCTGTGAGCGCGCCCCTATGGCACGCTGCTGAGCGCGCTATGGCACGCTGGTGAGCGCGCTACCGCACTCTGTGAGCGCGCCCCAATGGCACGCTGCTGAGCGCGCTATGGCACGCTGGTGAGCGCGCTACCGCACTCTGTGAGCGCGCCCCTATGGCACGCTGCTGAGCGCGCTATGGCACGCTGGTGAGCGCGCTACCGCACTCTGTGAGCGCGCCCCTATGGCACGCTGCTGAGCGCGCTATGGCACGCTGGTGAGCGCGCTACCGCACTCTGTGAGCGCGCCCCAATGGCACGCTGCTGAGCGCGCTACCGCACTCTGTGAGCGCGCCCCTATGGCACGCTGCTGAGCGCGCTATGGCACGCTGGTGAGCGCGCTACCGCACTCTGTGAGCGCGCCCCTATGGCACGCTGCTGAGCGCGCTATGGCACGCTGGTGAGCGCGCTACCGCACTCTGTGAGCGCGCCCCAATGGCACGCTGCTGAGCGCGCTACCGCACTCTGTGAGCGCGCCCCTATGGCACGCTGCTGAGCGCGCTATGGCACGCTGGTGAGCGCGCTACCGCACTCTGTGAGCGCGCCCCAATGGCACGCTGCTGAGCGCGCTACCGCACTCTGTGAACGCGCCCCTATGGCACGCTGCTGAGCGCGCTATGGCACGCTGGTGAGCGCGCTACCGCACTCTGTGAGCGCGCCCCAATGGCACGCTGCTGAGCGCGCCTTAATGGCACCGACTGGTGTCCGCTCCCACACGTCTGTAGCACGTGTCGCCCACACGACCCTGAAGATGGCGCAGAGCCTAAGCCCGCCATCTCGAGTGCGATCTCGATACTAAAACTCAAAAACAAAAATCAAACAAACAAAACAGTACAAGCGACTACACAGGCACACCTCACGATACACCGGGGAACGTACACTAGTCCAAGTAACTGGTAAAACTTCCTTGTCGTTGGTGGGTTTTGGGAATTTAACAAGAACTACAATTTTCCCGATCTCGGCTGTACCTGACCATGACCTTAATGTTTAAGCCTAAAGTCGCATAAATACTCAAAACTAGTCGAAGTCAATCTTATTTCCACGCTACCCACGTTTACCGTGGAGGTGACACAAATAATTACAGAAACTCATTATCATCATCATCCAAAGCCATCTTTAGTCCATACTCATCATCATCATCATCAGTAGTCTGTACCCATCATCATCAGTAGAACGTACTCATCATCATCATCATCAGTAGTCCACATGCATGTCAAGTCCCCTCTGTTTAGTACATAAGTACCGATCAGCGATGATAAACTCAGATGAAACAACACGACCTTCAAAGAGACCTCTGGAAACTTAAAGATAAGTGTGAAGTAAGAGGTTGATTCAACCTTTACCTTCGCATACTATACCGCTCATCACTATACCGCGCATCAGGCGATAGGCTGGTAACTTAATTTCTTATCGCTTGACGTCGGTTTCGTTCGTCGGAAATGTTCTCATCGGTAGCGGTCTCAGCTACGCCAGAACCTTGCTCAATTACGGGGGTTGGCATAACCGGAGGCAGCGACAATAACGCATGGCTTTTGTTAGTTGAACGCGACGGACTGTAATTTTATTGCAAACTACTCTCAATAACTTCTAATCCTTTCAAAACTTGATTAAAAGTGACATCTCAAGACTAACTCCGTGACCGCACGATGTCTGGATGGTTACAATGCCTACGAAAGCTACTGTGTAAGCTACGTAAATCATCACGACTATCGCGATCGCAGCGGTCAGTCGAACGACTGCGATGGCGCTTACAGGCTTATAGCGGCTGTCAGAAACACTGTGACGTCAATCGTGACTCATACCACGAGTACGATTACGCTCACGTACATGTTTTCTAATTCTGGACAAAAGGTCCTGCCTTATTATGCGAAAAACATAAAGTGAGGGTACTTACAGTTTTTCAAAGGCACAAACAATAACAAACACATACCTCAACAATTATTTGGATAGAAATCGAGCTAGAACACGCGATTCTATCCCACTTCTGATGTAATCGACCAGTATCGATTTTAATAAAAAAAATTACAACAGGCAACCTATCTAAGATTGAACTCTAACAATGATTTTAACTCGAACATTTAACCAACAGAGTTTAACCTAAGTATGACATCACTACTAGAACTAAGTTCCTAGCACAAGAAAATACACGTCCGACCAGTCCGAAAGCCAAGCGCAGAGTCTCTTCGCCCAGCGCTCGCTGTGACTTTTGTACCGCGCCGCTCGGCACAGGCAGTGGGGTAGGAGATTAGCTAATAATATAGTAATTTATAACTAGGTAGCGCCACGGTTTCGCTTGCGCAGTAAAAAAAGTGACCTATGTCCTTTCTATGGTTCTTTTAGACCTCATTTATTACTAGCGGTTTCTCGCAGTTTCGATTGCGCAGTACAAAAAGTAGCCTTTGTCCTTTCTAACAAATCTCAAAAATGGTTTCAATCGTTTAGTTGTGAAAAGGTAACAAACAGACGGAGAGAACAGTTCCTCTCGCTTTTATAATATTAAGTGTCAAGTGTGAAATTCTTTTTTTATACGAATTTTGATACAATGATATTAACACGAACTTTGTAAGGTACAATGAAACCTCGTCCTCTTCTACAACTACGCTACGTCCTCAAGGTTTTAGTACTTTCGAAATCAGCTATGTTGGTGACTATATTTTGTATTGGAACTATACTAGGTGATTCATAACATGTATACCATCCCGAAAGGGGGTTATTCTATCAACAAAACGAAATAATACTAGCGAAAAAAAACATCAATTTTTTCAATTTATTTTTTTGAATATTTTTTCACAAAATTTCTAAAAATAGCTGTTTTTGGTATTTTTATCATCTTTAGAATGAATAACTAAACGTACAAGAAGTTCGAAATCGAAATTGCTACCTAAAACTGCTGATTCATTGAGTTTGACCTGATTTGACCCCAAAACAGCTGATTTTCGCATAGAGTTTTTTCAATGAAAAATGTCGAATTTCCAAAAGTCGTAGAACAAACTTTATTGCCAATTGGTTGTAGAATAAGCCCCTTTCGGGATGGAATACATATTATGAATACCTTGTATAATATTACGTTATTACAAATACAATATAGAAAATAGCACAGACGCAAGGCTCGTTAAAATCTTTTGCACGTGCAGCCGAGAGCTACGCACTGTGCTACGGAGTGCAGCGCACGCGTTCATGTCTTTTGTATAGACATTGAAAATACATAACATCTTGAATGTTGTCTTTAAATCGTTCGTTCCTCGTGTCACTGTTCCTTTCATGGTCCTAGTTTAGGTCATACACACTGAAAAGAGTGACTGATGATGGTGATAGGATAATGTGCGTCACATTATCCTATGAAAATATTGCCATGTCCTCGAAAATATAGGTTCTAGGACTTGCCGATTTACTCAGGATGCTTTTATTTTACACTAGCTTCTTGCCCGTGACTTTGCTCACGTTGTGTATGTGTCGTCGTACCATGGTAGGTACTTTTAGTTTCTGATACCCTCGATACAGGGTATCCTTGTGTGTGCTATTACTGTAGGCTGAAGGCTGAGGCGTATAGGTTGATATTTTTAGAGACTTGAGTGTTACCCGAATGGCGACCACAAACCGGGCGACGCAGTGTTGGAAGGCCCCCCCACCCGATGGACCGACGACATTGTGAAGGTTGCGGGAATTCGGTGGATGGAGAAGGCTCAAGACCGTTCGTCGTGGAACTCTTTAGGGGAGGCCTATGCCCAGCCGTGGACTTCTACAGGCTGATGATGATGATGATGATGAGTGTTACCCTAAATAATTTATCCTTTAGTTAGTACATAACCAATTATTATTATTAACTCATTTATTTCAGATAATACATCCATAATTAAATATAAAATGTCACAATAAAATCTAAATATTGAATATTAATATATATTTATTTATTTAATATTAATCAATGCCTTTAATATTTTTTTGTGTATTCAGTTGCACTCTGCGGAATGCATGGCTATGAAGAGTTCCACAGGCGGCAATGGTTTCACAAAGCAGCGAGCTGGATCAAAGAGGCCGGCTGCATTCAAGAAGATCGTAACTTCGAAATAAATCGTACCAGAATATACATCAATACTGAAACCAATCCTAATAAATTAAAGGAATTGAAGAAGCTGCGACGGATACTGTTGGCTGATTAATGTCACACTCATCCGATGGTGTTGTTGGTTGTGGTGCTGGCGCGGCTGGCGCATGGGATCCGACATGCTGCAAATTTTATGCTCAGTGTCTAAACTGAAGCGTAGTCGTAATCTATAGCTGGCTTGTCATGACTCTATGACAATAATCTCTTGGATATTAACCACAAAATATTTTTATTAGGGGTTTAGGTGATTCATAATAAGTATGCTATCCCAAAAGGGGCTTATACTGCACCCATTTGGCAATAAAGTTTGTTATGTAACTTTCGTAAATTTGAAGTTTTTAATTGAAAAAACTATGAAAAAATCTGCTGTTTTTGGGTCAAATCAGTTCAAACTGAACTCAGCTGTTTTAGGTAGCAATCTTGATGTTTAACTTGTGTCATCAGTAATAAGATAAAAATATCAAAACCAGCTATTTAGATACAGATTGGGAAAAAAACTTAATAATAATAATAGTATTGTTGATGTTTTTTTCGCTTATATTCTTTCTTTTTGTTGATAAAATAACCCCCTTTCGGGATGGTAAACAATGGTATAGTGAATCACATTTTATAGTTGCTTGGTCATGACTCTATGACATAATAATATCTTAAATATCAACTTTGCAATATTTTAATTAAGGGTATAGACGTGAGTGAAATGATAAACGAGGAAAATAATGTTTTTTATCCTAACATTTATTAAATTGTTTAATTCATAATAGCTTACACTAATATATTTAAGTTTATATTGGTAGAAAATAAGTTATTAAAATATACTCAAATAGTTAGGTAGGTACAATTAAATAATCTGAAGTATTTTCGTGTATGTTTTACAACAGTCATTTATTTTAGAACTACTTAGTTCATAGGCCGGTTCATATGCCATATTACACTATACCGCGGGAACATCTCTTTAAATTCTGAATAGCATACAATTTAATTCCTTCAAGAGATTTTTTCGATTATAATTTCCTGATGTCTGAAACCGGTCTTACTAGACTATACTTTTTTTAGTTGAAGGACAGCTTTTAATACACATGTATTACATAATTATATTAATTTACAACAATATATTTAAGGAGTATTAGGGCGTCTAGTGGAAGCGATGCATGACCCGAGAGCTGGCTCCTATTTGTCCCAACGGATCAGCATTGCCATCCAGCATGGCAAGTACGCCAGCGTCTTGGGGATACTTCCGACTGGTAGTGATCTGTGTCTGTGACTGGTAGTGGTGAGTGATCGTTTTCAGAGATGTTTAGATAGCTCAACTGTCTCTAGTGTATTTTGTAAATACTTGTTAGTTTTAATTTTCGAATGTAGTTGCTTGGTTATTTTTAATTTAGTAAATTAAGTTTGGCAATCAATTGTGCAATTAAACTCAATGAGTGATTCAATTTAATTACAAGACTTAACACATACACAACAATTAATTATAAAGTTAATAAGGCACTATTATACTTAGCTCTCTTTGGGTGACTAATCGCATATCCTTTTCTAATTTAAAGATTTCGCTTTCAGAAAATCTGTATCCTTACTTGTGTATATAAGGTGATTCATAACATGTATACCATCCTGAAAGGGGGTTATTCTATCAACAAAAAGAAAAGATCAAGAGACAAGAAGAAAGAAAAAATACATCGATATCAATATTTTCATACGTTTTTGGGTTCCAATGGGGTGTCGAATGAGCCACTTTCGGGATAGCATACATATTATGAAACATCTTGTAAATCAAAATGGCGTTAATAACAAAACAGCCATAAGGTACAGAATGCTTGATCAATTAACAAGCTTCGTTGTACCTATGCAGTCGAGGACTCGATATCATACAAAAATAATATTTGCTCAATTAAAAAGTTAGTTTTCTTTATTTTGTTGCTTAGTCTCAATAACTGTGATTGGTATATTTTTGTGCTTATTTTAGTTCAGTTAAAGCAAATAAATCGCAAGTTATCGCCTGTAAGGAGTCTTGCGATATCTGCCACGTTCTTCCTCGTCACGCACGTCCAAATAGTGGCTGAACACCACTGCCCAAAGGTAGAGGTACACACCTGTAAAGAGAAATCTAGCTTAGTGCCGGACGTTTTCTGTATATTTTTACTCAGATGAGTAAAACTGGTAAGTGGTTCAATTTATTAGCGTTCCCATAAATATTTTGATTTAGATAGAGGTCACAAAAAGTTGTTTTTTGTCACGATCGTCACCTTCATGGCGATCTGGATAAACCTAGACACGTTCTATAAAGTTCTTGTACAGTCGCATGCACTAAGACGTATTCCTTTCAAAATTTACAAAATGATACCACAATACTTAGTAGAAGTTGGTAGGTATATGGCACAGTTGATGGGAGGTACCATAGAGAAATGAAATATATTTTTTATACTACCTGCTCGTCAATGGCATATTATGTGTCATGCAAACCTTTCCTAAAGTAAGTCATTACAGCCCTACGGTCTAGCCGGGTCATAATGTTGTACTGAATTTCATTATTTCCCATGGGACAAAATGTGATTTTAATTTGGAATGCAACCCATGTAGTCGTGCTTGATCGAGGTTGGTTTCAAAAATGTTTGGGTGCAATGAGATTTTATTCTAATTAGGCCTTAGTATGTTTACATTTTATTTGCACTGCCTACAAATTAAAAAAAGGAAAAACTTGAAAACTTATTACGAAATTCATTTTCACCCGCGCATGAAGAAGGATTTATTCGAATGTCGAACTGACCACTACAGAATAGAACTACAAAAAAAGAAAAAAAGGCGCCAGGCGCTCAAACTGCTGTGCTGTTATCTACACCGAAATTCAGTTTCGATTCAAATAAACTTCTAAAAAATGTCAAGAGACGACGACTTACAGTCATTGTTTTCAATTGCCTCGCAGAAAGTATAAAAAGTAGAGTATGCAATAGGCTTAAATGTGTATTTGTCTTGGGCGATCTTGAACCCCTCGTACTCAGGATTCTTGCCTTAGCTCCCTCGCTCCGCTCAGGAGTTAACCATAGAATCCCTCGTTCTCAGGGTTCAATATAGCGCCCTTGACATAATACACTACTTTAAGCCCTTGTTGCATAATCTACTATTTATCATTCAACCTCTTTGGTAGGTACAGTCGCTTAAATATCAGAGTGGCGGGTGTATTGTTGCGAATCAGTATGATATAAATGTGGTTCGAATCTACCTTAATTGCTTGCTGATGCTTGCGGAGGTACACTTGCTCTAATTTAGAGCGAGTAAATCTCGCTGTGCCCTATCTCCTCCTACTGTGGCATCATTTTGAAAATTGTCAAATGTATTCATCCTAGCGCGGGCGACTGTAAATGGCCTGTGGAATATATATCTAGAGGATTTGCTTTAGCCGCGGCCTTTTTGAGCTGCCAATCAGAAATAATGGAGTGATTGAAATACTTACACAAATATAGCAGTCCGCCTACAAGTATGCAAGTGGCGAGTAGGTTGTGGTCTAACAGTTCGTCATCAAGGTAGAAGGTGATGGATGTGTGCAGCACGCTGATGAGAAGACCGATGGCTAGTACAATTCCTAGCACTACCCACGGCAGCATCAGCCAGGACCGCCGCTGAAAATATAAGGTATAAAATCATTTGACGTCCTCGATTCCGCTGCGGGACAAATGTTTGTATCATCTGCAAATATTTATTCCAGGTTTGGCTGGGTGTTGTAGTACCATGGTATACTCATAGTTTCTGATACCCGGGACACAGGGCACCCTAGTGTGGGGTCAGGATTATCTATGTGACTGTTGGGTTTTATTTTATGTATTTACTAAAAAGTCCCCGCTACTTTGTTCGCGTAAAGTATTTCATATTAACTTCAAAACCCGCTGCACCCTCTTAGGATTTGAATTCTGTGTTAAAAATTGGACACACCAAAGTCCAAATTTTAAGTCTCTAGGACCAACGGCTGAGGTTCTGCGTTGTCTGTCAGTCAGTCAGTAACTTTTTATATTATATATTTAGATTTCGTTGGAAAACTAGCTATCATCTTGAATAGTAGTCATGGCGCCTAAGTATTCTATTACTATCTGAGTACTTAAGTAGCTGGATTATTAGTGAGATTTACAGCTAAATTAACGATACTAATAAAACGCAGAGCTAGAAAACGTTGCCTTACCGAAAACGACGTCTAGGGAGCGTGAAAAGTTCAAATTGTTAATTAAATAAATTAGAATTAATAGATAATCTCTCAGAACTGCAGGCGATTAGATCCTTGAGAAGGTTAAAAGGGTAGTGAGAGGCAGTTCTAAATATTTTTGACACATGCCCACAAATTGCTATAGTGAGTATTCGATACGTGACAGGTTGTAAGCCCATCGCCGCTTATAAGAATAATCACTAGTTTCCTCACGATGTTTTCTTTCACAGTTTTAAGCACGAGGTAAGCGCACTTAAACTTTCCGAACAGAAAAACTCACTGGTGTACCTTGGTGTACGACCGGGTTCATAGCGTATCGGATGTTTTTATCTTATTACGTTCAGTTCATATGTAGGTAAGTATAATAACTTGTTGGTAATAGCTTGAGTAAAAAAATTGCTAAATGTCTACATAAGGGAAAAAATTATAATCTCACCCTTTGTACTGCTACGATGAGAAGTGTGCAAATGAGTATAGTAAAGCATAAGTTGACTGTCAATATTATCCTCGGAACTGGAAAATAAAATCAGTTTTACCAAAGACAATAGAATAAAGTAACATTAAAATAAAGTTTATCTTTGGCATAGAATTACTGGTTTTGCTTATAATCAATGATGATTCCTATTATTCCTTTGCGAGTTAACAACAGAGTACATTTTTTGGGCTGGCTATGGCATCTTAGTCCTACATATGTGTACCTATTTTTTCTTGTTAATATGTATGTATACATAGCTTTCTTCAGTCATGGTCAAGTCACCGTCAAGTCAAGTCAAGTTCAGTTTTAGTAAGATATGATGATGGCTATTTTACTTAGCTAGGCCTAAGATGTCATAGCCAGCCCGAAAGGGAAAATCATTAAAAAACATTATTTTTTTAAAATTTATTCTATGTAGGTTTAACTAGAAGTTATCTGTGGTTTAACTCACTGTCTGTATTTGAAGAATCGAATATCAAGGTGCTGAAAGTAATGCGATGCTTCTCCACAACCCATACAATAATGATAGTTGCAATCGCCAGCATAATCCCCAGGACCCCTGTGGCGATTGTCCCGGTTCGCGTCGACGCGCAGCAGCAGCATTTCTGTAGCCTCTTCATTGTGATTCTGTGCTCTAGATGTCTTCAGTCAGCTTGTGCTCACCGCTTCATGACTTCTGAAACAAGATGAAACAATAATACAACACGCAGAAGTTAACTAGGCACCTCGCTGTAATGTTTTGTCTCATTCTCATTCTCACTCGTGAGAGCGGTAGGCGGTGGGTTGTGGTGGGAGAGGGAAGCACATTCCACGTAGGTGCCATGTTGATTTCTGCGTTAACATTGCAAAGTCTATATCGAGAGTTGCGTGGATTCTTTGTTGTATACAATGTGATTCATAATATTATGTATGCTATCCCAAATGGGGCTTATTCTACACCGAATTAGCAATAAAGTTTGTTCTACTTTTGGAAATTCAACATTTTTCATTGAAAAAACTTTATGCAATATGCAAGCCGTTTTATGTAGAAATCTTGATGTTGATCTTCTCGTCCGTTTAATAATTAGTAAGTTATAAGTATAGTATTATGTTATCTGTGGTTATAAATAATATGATTAAGGGTCAATAACCGCTGGTTTGAAATAGTTTGGTAAAACAATCTGGATAAATCATTGACAATTTTGATTATTTTATTAATAGAATAAGCCCCTTTTCGTAGAGCCCCTTTTCGTAATAGTTTACTTATTATGAATCACCTTGTATACATAGTCAAAGTTCAAACAGACCATTTTCGTGTAAATAGTAGAATGTGCCTTAATATATTTGTACCAGACTTAAAAGTAACAAAAAAGGCCTGAACGTAAGCTTTCAATCACCAAAACAGATTTTGAAGGAAATATATGCCGTCTACTGTCGTAAACCTGGTGGGAGCTGATTTCTATTATGTATGAATTTTGGCGTGGGTGCAAGTATTGGGTAGATCCGTTACTTTTGCGCGACAACACGTCGCCACCGCTTCGATTGTAGTTTCTAGGTGTAGGTTAAAGATTTTGTTTCGAATGCATTTTAGATCTGCTAAATTTATTTGTTTTATTATTGAAATAAATAATAATAACGAATAAAAAAGTTTAAAACCAAAATAGTTTAAAACCAAAATAGTTTATTTCTTTCTATTTTTGAGTGTAATTTAGATAATAAATCATTAAAATGACTGGTAATTTTACATAAAATAGTTATTGCAAGAAAGATGTTGAAAGGTAATTTTTCATGTTTTAATGACAATTTCAATACTAAGTACCCACTATTTTTTCTATAGATTTATTATTATTTCTATAGATCGTTTGTAACAGTCTTTAGATGGCTCAACTGTTTCTTGTGTATTTTGTAAATATTAACTTGTATTAGTTTTAAGTTTCTTTCTGTAAATAAATTATTTATTAAGTACCCACTGATATTGCCATGTTGCTTTGAAATAATTTATTCATCTATCAAAACAAATGTGCCATAGGCTGTCCGCACACCATCAGACATTTCAATCAGAAAACTAACGTCCTCTGATTGGTTGATTTAATTTTCTGATAGACATTTCTGATGGTGTGCGGACAGCCTTCGATTCTGCGGTTTTTTGCAGAATCAGTCTCGTGGGAGAATTTAAGCTTTTCCATCTGACTGACGCAACCAAGTCTATTTGTTCAAACCACATGCTACTTATAATAGAAACGTAAATAAATGCATTAAAAATTTCGCAACAGCAGTCCATTTTGATTGACTGATCGGTGAGCAAAACATTCCTGGCCATCCAGAATTAGAAACATTACAGAAACAACTATTACTACATTCATGCCATTACCCAATACACATCGATTGTGTTGTGTGGGCCGGTTGCTATTACCGTCCCAGTTTCTGAATTATTTGATTTGGTGTTTGATGACAAACATCGGGATATTGTGCGTGCAACTCGCATCCGTCAAAACATAATCTATTTTGGCGGTTGGATATGTTTTCAGTAGGTTTGAAGGCAGTTTCGAAATTGGGGCAACGAAACATTGGATCTTTTGTGATAATTGGTGACCTCGGGCGAGTACACGTCGGTTCGATTCCCGCTGCGAGACAAATGTTTGCATCCTACTAATATTATAAATGCGAAAGTTTGTGAGGATGTTTGGATGTTTGTTATTCAATCACGCCGTAACGGCTCAACCGATTTATTTGAAATTTGGAATCTATAGAGTTCATTACCTAGAATAGCATATAGGCTACTTTTTATGTAGGTACCACGCGAGCGAAGCCACGGACAGAAGCTAGTGATCTATAAATATTTGTTCTGGGTCTGAGTTTTGTGGTACCATAGTACTCGTAGATTCTGATACCTACGACATAGTTGCGTTAATTTAACTTCGTTCCGTCAGTTTTAATTAAGTTATGAAAGAACAGCGAATCAGAGGCATTGAACGCGCATGTACTGGTATTAATTCTATAGCGCTATGTTTTAATTGTGATTTTGACACTTATAACGAAAAAAATAGCGCTATTTAAAATAAATAAAGGTATTTTGAGTTTACCTAACACAATTGGGTACTTCGTTTGTATCATTGAAAACAATAAAATTAGTTGTTTAGTGGTTTAAAACAACACAAATTATTTTATTGTTTATAAATACATAGGACGATTGAGCTTTATGAAGATACACAAAAAAATATTATTTAAAAATGTCAGAGCTAAGAGCCAGAGAAGCTATTAAAATACCATCTTGGTCTTTTATGTGAAAACAAAGTTATAGATTAGTGCTAGGTACTATCCGTGTTATAGAAAACCTTGTTTTATTTGACGAAGTACATTATACCTAGGTACGTATTGTAATCAGTGTAGATAACCCGACATTGACCTGACCCATATACCAGATCGCGGCCCCATTAGAGTGAGCTTTTATGTCCCGTACCTAAATGCCACTCCCAGGCAGTTTACACCCCATTGCAAAGCTGCGGTAGGTAACCTACAAAAGCTTTCAGCAAACTTACTGACACAAGACACTAGCCAGCAGGTATCAGAATTAATTTGCAGATCTAAAATGATTTAGACCGATTTAAACGGAAGTGAATCAATGCGAAGTATACCCCTCAGTTGTTTCCACGTTTTCACTTTTTATAATTACTAATAGGTATAGGTAAATATATTTAGAACTAGGTAATGGGTAGAGTTTATATTGCAGATAAATTTTGTAGGTATTTTACGCGTGACCCGAGAGCTGGCTCTTATTTGGCCCAGCGAATTAGCATTGCCATCCAGCGTGGCAATTCCGCCAGCGTCTTGGGGACGCTTCCGACTGGTAGTGATCTGGATCAGTTGAGCTATCTATAGATCGTTTGTAACGGTCTTTAGATGGCTCAACTGTTTCTTGTGTATTTTGTAAATATTAACTTGTATTAGTTTTAGGTTTCTTTCTGTAAATAAAGTATGACTAGGTATTTTTATCTACCGAAATTGACATAATTACAGGGTACCTAATTAAAAATAGACACTGGACCTATTATACCAAATACCATAAAAGGAGCACAAATCACTATGAACTAAGAGCTCAAACCAAACCCGCCCATATGATAGTCATTGTCACTGTTCACAGATAACATTAACCCATTATCCATTCATCTGGGTTAGTGCGTAGTATCCATTTCAACGAAGTACATACAAACATCCGCAGGCGGCGTCGCTCGCGTGGTAGGTACCTGCGAGAATAAAAAGTATCCCATGTGCTATTCCAGACTATAATCTACCACTATGCCAAATTTAATCCAGATCTGATGATTGAGTAACAAACATCTATCCATCCAAACTTTCGCATTTTTAATAGTAGTAAGATTCTATTAGTACAGTAGGTAAGTATGCAATTCATAATAACTGTTTACTAATCTATGTTTGTTTATTACTAACTGTCGGTTGGTTCTGTGACCGAGCGGCTCGTGCCGGCATAGTTCTCTGTCAAGAGCATTGCGCAACACCGCTGTGATGCCATGAGGAGCAGATGTCACAACGGGGTTCCGCATACCCATAATCACAAAACATAAAAGTAACGCGTTATATTTAGATCTTTCGTTGATATTATCTTGCGTGGCGCCTACCTTGACGCTTGTCACTTCGTACAAAACTTCTGTAGTAATTCAAGATAGAGTTACTCCTAAAAATGAACTTTACAACCTAACAGCCACTGAATAAATAAATAACAGCACTACATTGATGATTCGGACTAAAGAGTTATTTTCATCGAAATAATATTACCTAACTCGTTTAAGTATAGTCAAGAATAGTGAAATAATTTTTAGAATCAATTCTGTACAAACAATAAACATACAAACGTGTAATAAATATTTCATATTAGGCTAGATAAATTAATACACAATAGTATAGTAGTAGTGTGAAAGACGAAAGAAGAAAGAAGATTGCACGCAGCGGAGATGCGAATGTTAAGATGGATGTGTGGAGTGACCAGAATGGATAAGGTAAGGAATGAGTATGTAAGAGGAAGTTTGAAAGTGGCGCCAGTGACGGAAAAGCTGAGGAGTAATCGGTTAGCTTGGTATGGGCATGTCATGAGGAGGGAAGAATGTCATGTGACAAGAAGAGTGTTAGATATGAATGTGGATGGATGTAGGAGTAGAGGTAGGCCAAAGAAAAGATGGATGGACTGTGTGAAAGTGGATATGGTGAAGAAAGGAGTGAGTGTTGAGATGACGACTGATAGAGGGAAATGGAAGAAGAATACATGTTGTGCCGACCCCACATGATGTGGGATAAGGGCAGGAAGATGATGATGATGAGTATAGTAGTAGTGTAGATAGGTACAGTTAGATCAGCCGTGTATTCCCCGTAACGAAAGTGACTTTTGGCAAGCAACGTGTGTTCTTGGCTCGGTCATTAATCAAACGAAGCCGAAGGCCGGCGGATGTGCGTGTGCTCTGTGTCCCTGTCATACCTACTAATCTACTAGAAACTAGTTTTATTCGTTTAGCTTTTCGATCGTTGACCCCTTACTTTGTTTTTGCTTTCTTGTCGTGTCACTGATTCTTTCTTGGTCATCCTGTATTAGGTCAGTGACCAGGTTGATGTACGGTGGCCTTGAAAAGGGCCTAAGACCAGAAAGAATCAGTATAATGAAAGGATTAATGCGACTCTTAGAGGCTCCTTTCGTGCACATGTCACATGACTTCGAATTATTAATTCTAGGACATGCCGGTTATTTCAAGATGTTTTCCTTCACCGTTTGAGAGCACCTCATACATTTTCTGAATGCAAAATCCATTTGTGCACGACCGAGATTCGAACCCACGACCTGAATTCTCGAATTACAATCATTTACGACACCTACTGGTACCCTAAGTTATTAAGACATCTGAGTAATATTTTTTTATACAAATAAAAATCTTGAATCCCATTATTCTTGGCTGCTACTATATATATATATTATACTCTGCTGAGGTTTGTGGCTATGGAAAGAGCATTTTGCTTGTGACCTTTTTGTAGAACAAAGCAATCATTTCATGTATTTCTCTTCAAAATAACATAAAGTTTGTGGCTTGATTCGCAAAGCAAAGGTGTATAAAGACTTGATCTCATCGACACATGGCTGGAGTTAGTTACATATGGACTCGCTTTATCTGAAACATTGAGTGCATCACACGCAATTCAGTAAATCGTAAGTAAGCCAATCTAAAGCACATCCCGACCATCTGTGTGCAATTGGTTTATTCCTCGATGTACCCACACTCATTCAATATGCTCTTATTGCATCGACCGAAGAGGATGCAAAGATAATATTCTCTCTACCAATTTGCCATTTCAAATTTTTTTGTGATGATATTTTTAGGGACCATATCTATGGCATTCTCATATGCAATTTCTAAAGTTGTGAAATGGTTCAAATACAAAACTTACATTATTTTCACCGTAAATGCTGTCAGATTCGATATATTTATTGAAATTTCACTCTTCTTTCCCCTTAAGGCGATTACAAATACGAGCCAAGTGTGTGAAAACATAGAGTAGAAGCTGAAAATTTGATTGTTTTCAGTAACAAATGATATGAATACACTGTAGGTAGGTACTCAATTTAAAGTCAAAAGGTGTTTATTTCAATGAAATCACTAAGATAACTTAGTCCTCTTAGATAATGTCTTAGATATTTGGTGAAGCTCTCAAATGTCTTAGAAACTTGTCTGTTACTCGCGACTAAGAAGAATTATAGGGCTACTGTGGTAGGAATATTATTTTAATACTGCCTCTATCCAAGTGCACCGTTATTATTTCATACCCTGATGCACTGCTTCTACGCATGACATAATCCTACTCATAAAGATAACATCTGAATGAATCACATCGAAATGCTTTATTATTTTACACCATAAAATCCTATAGGTACAGAATAACTGTTATCGTACATCGAAACAGAAAACCTCTATTTACGATGTCGTTCACATCTTACACACGGTAATTGTGATAAATTAACCGTCTCAAAGCAAGAAAGAAGTTGAGTCAATTATAATTAGATGCATTTTCCATTTCTATATTCATAATTTACTTATTTCATCATTTTGTTACGTAGGTCACATTATGGAGTCTGGTAGGAACTTATTTAGAAATTCTGAATCCCGCCTACCTTGACCGTCATGGATGACTCATATTGACGCATAGGAGAAAAATTTAAAATATAGGTATATATAAAAGTAAGTAATACACTATAAGCTAATTTTGTTCTCTAAGGAAGCCATGTACATGCTTATTCTTCCAGTTGACGGTACCATATTAAAATATGTTTATGCTGCCACCCAATAGAGTAGAACATTATAAGCGCGTAATATAGGTATTTGAGTTATTACAAAGAGAAGTGATCATGAAACGCTATAGGCGTCGCCGTCGGTGGCACCCACGACAATCGTAGTTTGCCTTGCTTTGGGCAGAAGGTCGGTGATCGCTACCGCACAAGGCGTTGTGACGTCATGTTCCGATACACACATTTACATCACCATGAATGTTAAATTGTAAACAATGCCATACTTTGCTCTAAACTAAACCAACGTTTATTTTCGCCTAGTTTGTTTGTGTCTCATCTGAAATGTTTTAGAATAACGCTTATCTTAAAAGTTATGATGAATTGTAGCGTCATTTAAATGAGTAACCCAGCCTCCACAGTCCTTAGTCCTGGCAAATTGCAATAACAAAGTCAATGTCAGCATTCTTATACTGATTCTGCGAAGAAATAACTCGTAAGATTTATTATTAAAGCTTACGGCGACATGGTCATGGAATTCGGGAAGCTGATATAAGCACCAAGTTCAACAGCTCTACCGACGAAAATGAAGAAAGGCTTAAAAGGCTAAGCGATAAATGACCTGATAATGATAATTTTATATAATATAAAGCATTAATTAGTCTCTCTCTACACATTTCATGACCTCGGTGGGGCGTAGCGAGCAAGTGCCCGTCTGAGACGGAAGGAGTGCGGGCTCGATAGCCGCTGCGGGACAAACGTTTTCAAGATCTGCTAATATTTGTTTCGGGTGTACCTCATGGTAGTCGTAATTTCTAAATCCTAGTGCGAGGTCTGTCACTATGTATGTGACTGTTAGGTGTTATTTATATTTGTGTGTTATTTATTATAGTTCGCTAGTTTTCAGAAATATATCCTACAAAATATGACGTCAGTATAAACAACAAAATAGAGCTCTTCATGTATATCGTGTGACCCTCATTACTTGTCTCCTGCATTCGGTCAAGGTTCTGACGTAATTTGTATTCCGAGAGCTGGCAGTAACTTTGAAATAAGATAACAAAATGAAATAGAACAGTCGATAATAGACCATAACCATCGTCGACGATATTTAATTTAATACGAAGTCAGATGCTGGAAGGGTCATCATCGTTTAAGCCGTAGGACGTCTACTGCTGAACAACAGATTTACAGAGCGAATTTCTATCATGTGGGAGGAAATTGCCCTACTTACTAGGGAGTTGGCAAGCGCAGTTAGAGCTATCGTTGTTAAGAGGACGCAGCTTCCCATCCCATAGCTATTTTCCATTTCTTCCTCTTACAACATTCATGGGTAGGTAAATATAGAGGAGCCTATTCTACAGCCGGGGTCACCACGGCAAGCGGTGGGAATCGAAGGACCAATCGACCAAAATTTTGAATGATCATGACGATAAACTTGCTTGTTTATATAGACGATAACTACCTACCGCCTCTTGGACCGTAAGTTTGTCTGGCCATGTGTGGTTCTAACTTGATGTCCGCTTCTTGGGACAACCTTGGCTAGCATCATTAATTTATACTAGTTATTCCACACGGAAGACTTATTTTTATATTTAGTTTGAATATTTAAAGTGCTGTGTGATATGCAAGTACCTACCCATTGTTACTCTTTAAATGCTTATTTATGAATGATTTCTGACTTCTAGACGCAACGAACAAGTATGTTTTGTTATTGCATTGTTACGTTGCAATCAAAGAGGTAGAGCACGGATTATTTCTTTGGCATAGTAGTCTGAAGGCCTTATTACATCTAGGTGGTTTTTTTGTAGTTTGGGCTATCTAAAGACCATTACAAACGATCTATAGATAGCTCAACTGATCCCAATTGCATAGTTAGAAGCATCTTTATGACGCTGGCGGCATTGCTGAGCTGAATGGCGATGCGATCCGTTGAGCCAATAGGAACCAGCCTTTTTTAAGTTGATATTGTATTATGATGTCATCAATGGAGCAACGTTTTTGCGATGTGTAATCCAATATGCAACAGAAATGAGTCACTACGCTAGGTACCTACTGCAGACTAGGTATATCTTGGGTTGAGGTAAGCACTCGATATTTACAGGGATGATTAACGGACCTTTATTTTTTATACAAATGAAATTAGATAGCTCAAATGATCCCTAGTGATCTGGATCAGTTGAGCTATCTATAGATCATTTGTAACGGTCTTTAGATGGCTCAACTGTTTCTTGTGTATTTTGTAAATATTAACTTGTATTAGTTTTAAGTTTCTTTCTGTAAATAAAGTAATTTTTATATATTTATTTATTTAAGAGCGTATAAAAAATGTTAAATACACACTTAAAAAGCCCATATAGCGCGTACAGTTCTCCTTAGTATACCTACGCTAACGCTAATAGTACCTTATACTTAGGTATGCTTCATAGAACGGAATGTTTCACAAAATGCCAACCTATTGATCTTACTTGTAAGAACATAAGAGATTACTAGAGACAAAGATTTTAAAAAATCTCACCAGCACGGTAGACATCTTTTAAAATCTCCAGGCAACCAGATCCTTGAAGATGTCTAAGAGGGGTAGTAAGTGACATGTCCAAACGCTTGGCAGAAGCCCTTATTTTGCAGTCGTAAGTATTCCATACATGCAAGCCCATCGCCGCTTCTAGGAATACTTACTGATTTCTTCACAATGTTCCGGTGCCCTTCACCAGCTTCCTAGATTTTTCGAATAGATAAACTCATTGGTGCACAGCCCAACCGGTTTCGAACCCACGATCTTCGGATTGAAAGTGTACCTCCCACCAAGACACTAAACTTTTTTCAGCGACGTCAAAGGCCTACAAGAATTTTGAATCCCATTTACGCTCACTATTAGGTTCCTAAAGGGAGTTTTGGTTTATAATCCTCCTCATTCAAACATAAGAAATAAAACAGGTTTTCAGTCGCCCAAATACTACTAGGTTTAAAATAATGTTCTTTTCTCTTCCGTCTCTGTAATGTGTGTACATTACAGAGACAGAAGAAAAAAAAAGTGCTATAAAAACGAATAGAATGTGCTTCATTTCGTTGCGATGCTCCGAACAATGCACTTTCATAGCTGCCTCACATAGACGCTAATGAGTTCAATCAATTCGATTAACGAAGCTATGCGAGGCGAGGTTTATGTTACGACATCCAGTTTCCTGGAACGGCTGATTCAGTTTCAAACTAAAGTTATCGGTTCTTTGGTGATGATTGATTTTTAGCTATCATGTTTTTGGACGAAGAAATTCTATTCCCGTTTTACGGCTATCGCGCACTGATGGTCAGTCGCATATAAAATTACTGGCGTATATCGTATATTGATTGGGTAAACTACAGAAAAAAATCTACTATATTATCTTTGACTACTGATACCTACCTACTGTAAAGCCACTACTGTGTTCAAAATGCATTCGATATAAGTATTCTTGATATGTCATTTTACTTAATATTAGTTTCAAAATTATTCTTACCTCCACAGAATAAAGACAATTTTGGTTTCACATTTGAGGCTGAGCGAGGTAGAGTACAAGTCAATTTCAAAATTCATTTTAAGAAGACGCAATAACTTTAAAATGAATTTTAGATGACATATCGCTCACCGTTTTAGCGCGTCTAGTGGATAGAAAGCAATAGAAATCGAGGATAAAACACCTAGCGATGTTTGTACACCATATGCAGTCATCCCCATGTATGGAACAGTCGGGACCATAGACGTGTTCTCACGTACATCAGACTAGTATGTCACAATCATACCGTTGCTGTTTGATCCTGGTACATAATGGCGCAGCTTTTTAAGAGGCTGAAGTCCCGTTCTTTTCGATGGAAGAGTAGATTGGATAGGGGAGCAAAATAATAATTTTACGGTGAGGACGCTATTTTGGATCCAGAGCGGAGCGAAGGATTCTAGAATAAAACCGCAGCAAGGGATTCACAAAATATTGCTAGAGAAAAAATATTTGTGCCCGAGTGTTACACTGTACGTGTCATCTCCATCAATGAGAAAATTTAATTGAAGTCTTGAATATATTTATTTTTCCGGTACTGAGTCGGTAAAAGTTTATTTAACACATTTTTTGCGTCACTTTCAGGTGTTACTGTAACGCTTTCACTACTAACACACTAACTTTAAATTAATTGCGATACCTACTATCAATCCGCGGATAGAATAATGTTTCGCCTTTTTTCTTCGGGCAGATCCATGTCGGCACCGCCGCCGGCGACGTGCTCCACCAACTCCTCTTACCGGCAAGGAACTTTCGATATGTACAAGAAACTTTATTGGCAATTAGGTGTTGAATAAGCCCCTTTTCGGGATAGCATAAATTTTACGAATCACCTTGTATATCAGTTCCATTTCGCACCAGGACTAGCATAGCATGTAAATAAACACTACACTTTACGAAGCTTACGATTTAAGCGTAGCAATCCCAGACTCGCTGTCCCGGTATGCCTACATCTCACAGGATTGTTATCAACGAAGTTGTCGGTAACACCAGGTTTGTTTTTGCATACTTACCAAAATAAAATACTAACAATTACGAAGTATAAATAGCCTGCTAAATTAGCTGTGAATGATCATATTTGTGTATAATTGGACACAATGATGTTCATCAGAAATTTGGTGAGATCACCCACCAAACAGGACTCTAGAATTTTATTTGGTGACTTAAAAATATCTAAACGGATTTCAACAGAGTGGTCATTATGCCGCTAATTTCTGGGACCTCAAAACTTCCCAGTCACAAGTTTGGTTTGCGGCATGGCGCAAGCAATTTTCAACCTTATAATTAATTAATCTGTATAAAAGAACAAGGCGTAGAATCAGCCCACAGCCCAAACCAATGAAGTTATAAAGCTGAAAAGCGGACAGTTGCTGCCCTATATGCCAATCACATCCACTTAGGAAGGATTTTTAAAATATCAACCTCTAAGAGGGGGAAAAGGGGTCATAACGTTAGTAAGAGAAATCACGCGTGCGAAGCCGCCGGGAACAGCTAGTAGTCAATAAATAATCAAGTAAATAATTTACCTTCACATGTCAAACGGTCGCCAATTTTTAGGTACGTTACATGAAACATTTATTTTAGTAAGTACCTAATGTTTAAAAAAAAAACTATGTTCATGCACCCAATCAGTCCGGATAATAAAACGTGGATGACATCATGCTTGCTTGACTTCGAGCGCTCTTGCCCTTGTTTTGAGTTGGCAGAACTCACGAAGGTCAACGTTATGCAAAATGTTAAACTGAACTTTATTTGCTACAAAATAACGATTTTACAAATAAACCTTTCTTTACATACTGATATCTAGTCAGTATGAATGTAGCAGGTTCAACGTCTACAAGCCGGTTAATGCTTCATCCGAATAATTTTGATCGATATTTTTACATGAATTAGATCTCCTATTCAAAAACGTGTTTGTGTTCACGGATGTTGCTAAAATAAATACCGTGGCGCTACCTAAAGTCAGAATTATTAAAAATAACTTCTGCCTCACGCCGCTCAAGGTGAGAACGCAACCCAAATATTATGTTGTATTCTTAAACATAATCAAGGCCTAAGGAATCTATCTGATACTTGCTTGTGCACGCGGCTCTGCTCACATGGTACCAAGACAAAAAGCGATATGCTACTTCATCTAAATCGTTTGAGCGTTACGGCGTGATTGAAACAAACATCCAAAAATTATGCATTTATAATATTAAGTAATATGATTTTGCATAGTTCCTCCGGATCTTTAATCATTTCTTATCTGCAAATGCGCAATTTATCTCACGTGTAGAGTAGGTAATTAGCGAGTTACATTGTCCAACGGTACCTACAATTTGTACCTAAAAGCAAGTTCTCTAAAATAAATGTTTACCTAAACGAAGAAGATTAAATGCCACACTTATCACTGTTCACTATTTTCTCACTTCACATCAACAATAGTACGTTTCCCGCGTGATTTTCCCGCTACGGTAAAGCGACGCGCGCAGTGTTCGCCAGTCGGAGTTCGTCTGGCGTGGGCCAATGAGGATATTATTCACTAGCGTGGGCTGGGCGCTCGGTGTGACCAAAGTACTCTGTGGTGTGACCAAAGAGAATTGACGACCTCCTCGGCGGCGCAGCGGGCGATTGCCCGTCGGAGACGCGAGAGATGCTGGTTCCATTCCCGATGCGCGACAAATGTTTGCATGAATGTTCTGCTTTGTTCCAGATGTTGTGTTACAGTCACCTATAATAAGACTTTTAACCTTTAGTCATTTTCAAAATGGTGCTATAATACTCTTAAAGATGATAGCTATATAGTAAAGTCAAATTGGCACTAGTTTATGGTAAAGTATATACTTTTTAATATTTTGCTGTGTATAGCTTTATATTTAGTACTATGGAATCACTGACAAAAATGAAAGGTATACATTACAGGTGAGTTTACCATGATACTCGTGGTTTATTTTACCTACGACACAGGGAATCCTTGTGTGTGGTCAGGACTATGTAACTGTTGGGTGTCATTATTATTATTATTAATGAGTATATAATCACTACGTGTTGGTGTGCCACTGACGCATCAATCATCATGATGAACACAGCGCTAAATTGCTGCTGTAATATTTACTTATTAAAAATTACTATATTGGGATACATAAATGAAATGAAATGATTTATTGTGCTAGAAGCATGGTAGTACATAGGTCTTAACAATAAGCTGTTTCACATAGATACTTCACCGTTAATACGGCGTGCAAATAACAATGTAGTTAAAAATAAAGAAAGAAAGAAAGAAAAAATATAAAAAAAGAATAGAAAGAAAAACAAAAGAATAAAAAAATAAAATAGAAAGACTATTATACAAAGAAAGTTTACTATGGAATTAGGTGTAGTGTAATCTAGATTATTATTAAGTAAACTGTGAATCTATAAAGGAGTGCTCAAGCGGAATGCGATTGTGATTTATAGTTTATTCTGAAATACTGTACTGAATAAAGTCAATTCTGAGTTTGACTTTTAAGAGCTTGCGATATCGTTGAGCTATATCGTACGCCCTCAAATGTCAAACCAAAAATTGGTTTTATTCAGTAGACGTAAGTATCATATTAAAATAAAATTTTAATATATTTTAGATGACATATCGCACGCCGTGTGAACACGGCTTAATACATTTTATCTCCTCAAGTCAGTGACTGGTTGTATCGTATTAGCGTGGTTTGAGGTTTGTGACTAACTTGTGGCAAACGCAAAAACGTAGTGACGATCATATAAAAAGTTACTCTATGGTGACGATACCAAAGGTGTTAGTAACAGTAGAATGAAAACAAAACAAGCAGAAAACACATTACTCTTAACTTCTGTAGAAATTCATTTGTTTTTATTGATATTGTAAAAAAACAAGTAGTTCTTAAAAAAATATGATATGAGGCGCGGTACCCTAAAAAATGACATTGACTTATCAACTGATATTATGAAAACAAATCAAAAAGTCAAATCACAATTTTACACCAACTTGTCACGCAAAATCAAAATACTAAGTAAATATTCTAAAAATATTTCCGTATATACTAAAAGCATAATGTAGATCTAAAACGCCTAAATTCTAAAAAAAACATTGGTAGGTACGCACCTATACAGGTACAAAATGATCAACATACTGTCCTACGTTGGTATGAACGTGCACTCCGAGGTATGTTTATGGACGCTGCTGGGGCTCTTCAGAACTATCTTTGATGCAACGCTCTTCAAAGTAAACGCTAATCTTAAACAAGTAAGCATGTGGTCTTTGTTCATTTTCCCCAATTGTATATAGTACCTATCCTAAAAGTAGTAATAAAATCCGAAATTAGGAAATCCGTAGAAGAACCAAGGTTCCACCTGACGCTGTATGAATCATCTAGAAAGGATGCAATATATACAATATATAAGTTTTTCATTTTTTTCCATTTTTGACTATCAAATAGAATATTTTTGAAATTATCATAAATCTTTATAGGAAGAGCGTCCAACATTGCAGTAGTGATAAAATCCGAAATGAGGAAATCCGTAGAAGAACCAAGGTCACCGACATAGTTTTCAGAATAAGCAAGTTTAAGTGGCAGTGGGCCGGCCATAAAGTTCAATCGTTGGGGAAAAAAGATTCTCAAATGGTGAACTCGAACTGAACGACGCAGTGTTTGCAGGCCCCCCACCCGACGGACCGACGATATTGTAAAGGTTGCGGGAAAAGGCTAAAGACCGTTCTTCGTGGAACTCTTTGGGGGATGCCTATGTCCAGCAGTGAACTTCATCAGGCTGATGACAACTATAGAGTATCATAGCTTTCATAGTGGCCACACGGGAGTTGTAGACCGCCAGCCCGTTGATCAGATCATATCCAAAAACAATGGGAAATCACTTAACTCGATTGGCGCAGTATCGGAAATACTGCTATCCCAAAGAGGAGTAATAACCAACTACTGGTTCTGGGGACCTAGTTATGGGAGTTCGTAGCTCCGTAGAACCACGTACATTGTTTGATGACTGATATTGTACAGGCATGTCATAAAACTGTTTATATATCTTCACCCACCTGAGCGTAATATTATAACATACCTATAAGTATATTCAGTTAATAAACATATATATATATATCGTAGTATAGAGGCTATAAACGTGTTGATTGGTACAAGAAAGAACTTCCCGAAATAGTCTTTAGAACTAGGCACTTACGTACATAAGCAGATACTGATGGGATGTTAGCGATTTAATAAATAATTGGGCATCGCATTTTCCAAGCCATATCAATCAGCTATCATGCTAGTGTCCTGTATCACTGTCACCAAGTCCTAATACCTGCATTACCTACATAGACTTTAATAGTATTAGTTAATATTGGGAAGCGTATAGGAAACTCCGTCTTATCTCGTCGTAAATACCAGAGAGCCTCAAGACGAACAACGTCAAGTCGACAATCAGTGTGTATTGCCAGTGATGACATATGGGGTTGAGACTTGGTCGCTAATATTAACCTCGTATATAAGCTTAAATTCGCGCAACGGGCAATGAAAAGAGATATGCTCGGAGTTTCACTACGCTATATAATTTGAAACAAGGAAATCCGTAGAAGAACCAAGGTAACCAACATAGCCGTCACAATTAGTTAAAATAGCAGTGGGCAGACCATATAGCTCCCAGAACCGAAAACCACTGGGGAATACAGATTCGCGAATAACGACCACGAATCGGACGACAGTGTTGGAAGGCCCCAATGAACAGAGGACATTGCAATGGTTGCGGGAAGTTGGTGGATGGAGAAGGCTCAAAACCGTTCGTCGTGGCAATCTTAGGGGGATTGACTGACTGACTCTGTCCAGCAGTGGACTTCCTCAGGCTTCTCTTAGTGGTTGAATGTATGTATAGCTAAGTAGGTAATTAATGAACTGTCTATTAAGAATCCATTTTTACCCTACTTGAACACCTGATGAAAAATCGAGTGTAGGTATTAAAATTGATCCTACTTACATCTATGGTTTCAGGTGTGGCATATATCGATGCCGGGTGACCTGTCCATGTCTGTGCAACGAGTGTTAAGGACCATGATTTCAAGCGTGATGCTGGTGCAATGCTTCACGGTCTACGTGTACCTTGCTTCGTACATAGTGTTGCTCTATCCTGTTTTTCTAGTATGTACTAAATATGTTGATAAACAAAAAGTGTAGGCCTAGTGAGAGGTCGTATCGATTCGCATTATGATCCGAACGTCGTGAGTTCATATACAAATGGATGTTTCTATTTGAAAAATGTATGTGCGCATTAACACGTGCTGAAACCGGTGAAGGAAAACATCGATAGGTAACCCACGGCTTAGTCAGCTGCAAATTTATTGATCTTGTCTTTTCGGTGGACAAGGCTGACTGAGCTGAGAGGATGGTATACCTAGGTGAATTAAATTAGTTAGATTTATAAATTATTACCTACTCCATTGACATGTCCCAAGTACTACAGGGTCCTGTAAATGAGTAAACAGTTCCATCTGACGCTGGATGAATCATCTAGAAAGGATGCAATAAGTTTTTAAATTTTTCCATTTTTGACTATCAAATAGAGTTTTTTGAAATTAACAAAAATCTTTATAGGAAGAGCGTCCAACATTGCTCCTTCCCTGGCTCCTGCTAGCAGCTACGAGAAAGCTCCTATGTGAACTAACAAGTTTAGCCTTAGGGCTTGGCACATGCGTTCTCTTGGGACCCGCAAGGCCGCCTTGCATCAAGTTCGTCATAGTGAAGCTGGTTTCAATAATGCCGGCGTTTTACATGTGGATGCTTGTTTTAAGGCAAGCCTAAGCTTTATTTACTTCTTCTCTCTTCTAGATTTCTTCTTGTTTTACTCATTTGTTTATTTACTTACTTTGATCATCTTGGTTACGTTAGTTATTTAATTATTTAGTTATTATTTAGGCCGTGGTGGCCCCGGCTGAAGAATAGGCCCCTCCATATCTACCTATCCACGGATGTCGTAAGAGGCGACTAAGGGAAAAAAGCTAGGGGATGGGCAGCAGCGTCCCTCATTTTAACAACGATAGCTCTAACTGCGCTCGCCAACCCGCATGCCCAGCGTGGCGAGTATGGGCAAATCCCCCCACATGATAAGGAATTCGCTCTGTCTGTGGGGGAGGCCATGTTCAGCAGTGGACGTCGTACGGCTGAAATGATGATGATGATGAGTTATTATTTACTTACATTTCATAAGTTAACTGTAAAGATAAAGAGATAAAGATCATTTATTTGCTTAAACATGTGTACAGTGGATGACAAAACTTGTAGGTGGTTCAATATGCTTGGCCGGCGACGATATGCAAATTTAGAGAGATGGCATGCAAAAAATTATAATAGTAATAACTTAAATTGTCTAAGTGAACAGTCAATTAATAAAAAAACAAGAAAATATATTAATCATTAGCAAAAAGTCGACACAACCATAAAATTCAAATAGAAATAAAAATAAAATATCAACAAAATTTAAATCAATGTCCAAATAGTTTAAAATAGTATCGTAATAATAATAGTAATAATAGAAAATCAAGTAAAATTAAAATTTGTCATTTAAAAATTCGTCGATGTTATAATAGCATTTATCACATAACATTTTTTATAGTTTGTCTTAAACAGATTTTCATTTAGTTCTTTAAAGACCTTCGGTATTTTATCATAAATAATATACATGTACATGTTCTTCTTTAGAAAAATTAAGTTTAGTTTGAATTTACAGCTACTATCATGCGCTGAAAGTGGCCACAGCTTTCAAAACATTTACGGCTGTTTTACCAACAAGCGATCGAGACTATGGGCTTGAGTTAGCCATTCGGAGAAGGCGCACCAAGTCTTTGCTGGGAGAAGATCAACTTCGGTCCAAAATTGTCGCAAGCCTGTAAGTAATATTCAGTTTTGATGTTATGAATGCTAGGATCGGATACAAAGCACCGTGCTGTTGTAGTTTTTTTTTGTAAATGTAATAGAGAATATTCCTTCAAATAACAGATACGGAGAAAGAACTTCTGTCAACAGTGAAACGAAATCACACCCGAACATAGTTTTGTCATCACGTCTAGACGATTCGGCTCACGCCAGCATCGAAGAAGTCAATGCAAACACTGATATTATGTTGACTCCGACGTCAGCAATTTCACATCGGATATCGGAGACTGGATCGTACGAAGACTGGTACGGGAGCGATGTAGTGGTGCCTAGAGACGCAGACCGTATCCTAGAACAATTCGTACTAATGATGCTACGAATTGGAGCTTATTTAAGAAAAGAAGGCATCACTTCTGGTGACTTTGACCTGTACAAAAGAAAATCTTCTCTTGCTTTAATGCCTCGACACGAGAGCCATCACTGTTCCACTATGCCATCAGACGACACTGATACTCCCTCTTTTGTTGGGAGCAGTAAAGGAAACACTGCTTCATACGTACGAGAATATCCTCAAATATTTATGAAACGGCCTTCAGATTTTCCACCGTCATCGGATAGTAAAATAGCTGCGGTCAAAACTGTTCATAGTCATGTCGAGAACGACGAAAGTAGTAATACAGTAAGGACCCGAAAACGTACGGTTTCCATTTCACCAAACGATAAAATTTGTCTAGATAATGAAAGGAATGAAAAAGTTATTTTGCCAGCAAATAAAATGCAGTTGAATAAATCAAGAGAACCTGAAAATGAACAACAAGCATCAAAACCGATTTTGAAATCTAGAGAAAAAAGCATAAATAGTAATCAAAATACGATGCAAAATGTGCCTCATGAAAACACTCAATCTGGGATAGACCTTGGTAAAATGATAACATCAAGTGATAGTTTGAGGTCTTTAATAGAAAATATAAATCGTATGACTCAAAACAAAAACAGTTTAAATGATGCTAATAATAATGCAACATCAAGTGATATACAAAAACATGAAAAAAAAGACTAAATTAAAAAATAAGTACTTATAAAATTTAATTATTAGTGGCATAAATATTGCTACATTAAAAACATTTTTAAAGATTTTTTCGTTATTACCTACTTGCTTGCACCCGTGGCTTCGCTCACGTAGTACCTTGATAAAGAGTAGCCTATATGCTATTTTAGGTAAAGAACTCTACCTATTTCAAGTTTCATCGAAATCAGTTCAGCCGTTACGGCGTGATTGAACAACAAACATCCTCACAATCTTTCGCATTTATAATATTAATATTAGAACTAGTAAGTAGGATTGGATTAGTAGGATGAGTTAAATTGGTCGTTTTCAGTAAAGCCAATTACAATTTAAGGATTTTTCTGATATTCATGAGGATCACACACGGTGTTTTGTACAGCAGTCTGAGGATCTAAATACATGACGCGAAAGTTAAACTCGTTAGGATTAATTAAATTAAACTGATACATTGGCAGCCTGTTCGTTATAGCCCAAGCAATTTGAGGAACTTCATGGTCTATTCGTAGGTCGTTGGGGAATACCATAGTTTTATTGTTCTGCGCTACGACCGCTAAGTTATTGGTGGCATACGGCTTGCGCGTGTCCCAACACCCGATACTGTCGCGCGAAATAAGGTTAAAGAACATAACACCGTTGCGGTCGACCGCTGCGGCTGAGACCTGTCCGTCAGCGCCGCGACTCTCGCCGAGCAGCTCGAATTCATTCACAGAGTTGTTCACACGCAAAGGATCGCGAATAACTGTAGTCTTGACCGCAAACTCCAAGGAACTAGACATTGAGTGGTAATAAAGCAAGCGATCGCCCTGGTGAAGCTTGCCCAGAGACATACCAAATAGGCCATCGGACCACTGGTAGTTCAGTCCGTGTAGTGTGTAGTTAGAAAGTAGGGGTTCTGGGTAAAAGCTGTAGTGGCTGAATCTCCAGAAAGATGAGTCTTCATCTCTGAAGACAATGAGACCAAATCGCCACGCGTCTGCGATGTAAACGTGTAGATCCCTACAGCGCGCATCTCTAGAATCCACGATTATATTCGTAATCAGGGAGTTTTGAAGAACAAATTCGCTGGGTATCGGGTAACGTGCGAGAACCGTATCCGTGTCCAGATTGATGGCGTAGAGTGTCGGCGGACAAAGTTGTCGAGGAGTCTCGAACGCTTCCACCTGTCCTGAGTCAAGTACCCACATGGTGCCGCAGTGATCAATGCTCATTCTGAAGACTGAAGTGAATCCAGTACAGTTTACTGCGGAAAACGAGAAAATCTTTAAACGTTTATCCAGTGAGTGATTCAAACTGCTATTTTTTATTTTAGTTGTAAAACTTACCTGCATTATGCCAATTCCAGTTAGGGAACGGTCGGAGCGGAGGTGATTCAGACTGAGCCACAACAGGCAGTGATGATAGCGTGGCAGGGACCCCCCGCTTCCATCGCGGGGTGCTCACAAACACGCGATCTTTCCAACGCTCTATTCCCAAAGTAATGACGTTTGCTGGGATAAAATTGCTAGGAAAAATAAATAAAAAAAAAACAATTGTAAGGTGACCATGTATTATAATTTACGTAAATTTAACACTTTTACAGATACTGCGTTTTATATTCGCAAATTAGGTATGACAATCGAACTTTTTCTAAAGTATTTGATAACTCACCCATTGCCTATAGCCTCTTGTCTCTCCTGCTCAGTACTATAGTCGAAGTCGATTTGTTTCCATCGATACAGGGTGCCTATCGACTTTTTGTTTGCAATTTGCTCGTGCGCGTCACATAACATGACGCTTATGGCCAAGCTTAGCCATATCAAAGTTTTCTAGAAACAATAGGTATAGTCATCATTTTCATTTTAAAACAAAATTAAATGATATAGTAAGTATAGTGATGGCTGATATGTGATTTTCACCTTTTTTCTGCCCTAAGACGAAAGTCTTGACCAATGAGTGCTACCCAGGTGACATACGGCACAGAGACATGGTCTCTTATGTGGTCCTCATAACAAAACTCAAGGTCACTCAGCGAGCTATGTTGAGCACTTAGTGAGTGGTGTCTTTACGAGATCGAATAGGAAAAATAGGAAAAGGTCCGTAGACAAACTATCAGAGTGACATTAGCAAGTTGAAGTGGTAGCGTGCGGGGCACGTATAGCTCGGAGAACCGATGGCCGTTGGTTATAGAGTGGAGACCGTGTACCAGAAAGCGCAGACTAGGATGGCCCCCCACTAGATGGAAGATGACCTAAGCCGCACAAGATCGGTTGCTTTGGAAATCTATGTGGAGGTCTATGTATAGTAGTGGATTTCCTGCGGCTGAAATGATGTAAATGAATTTTTGTTGCTTTTGTACCTTTATTAAAACTTTTTAGAATACGAGTAGGTAATTAGATTAATTTAAAAAATATCATTGACAAGAACATTGGAGGTCGACAGCTTTACCAACCTGTCTGTTTGTATGAAACATTGACCTTCAAAGCTACCGTCTTGAGCCTCACTCGCCATTATGTTAGGCGTTTTTAGAGAAAACGCAAATGACCCATATAAATAATTCAGCAGTAGTCATCCGTTCTTCATTCATCATCATTTCTTGGTCATTCTTTATTAGGTCCTTGACCAGGTTGCGGAATGGTAATTGTTCATAGTTCATGATCATCATCAGAAATTTTATATTTATTACCTATAAACACATCATAAAATTCCAGAAAACTGCAATATGAAGCGAACTGATCAGCAGTCCGCGGGCAATGGCCCGAGATTGCCTTGACTTAAATAATCATTAATTCAATGTTTGGCATACATTGCTGCAAGCATGGAGACATGCAGTTCTCCAGGCGATCAGATCCTTGAAGATGTCTATGGTAGTAGACAGAGGCAATTTCAAACATTTGATTCATGTCCATAAGTGACCATCCATGGGTTATAAGCCCACCACTTATAAGAATACTGACAGGTTTCCTCATGATGTTCACCGTTTTATGCTAGTGTTAATGCACTGTTAATTTTTTTAAATAGAAATACCCATTGGTGTACTACTGATATTCAAACCCACACACAGCTATAGATCGAAAGTCGCGATACCGAATACCGATATTCTAGACCGAAACTGCTAACACCTATTATAGGTAGTGTACATAATCTGTGTCCGTCGCAGCTTATTGCGTTATCATTCCAGTAAAAGTCGAACTGCATACTAAGCAAACGCCTGTTTATTTGAAACAAACTGAATATAAATTATTAAATTAGGTTTGTCTCACAAAATTATTTAACTTTTCAACTAGTTTGTACTATTTTGAAAATATTATTGGAGGTATAATATTTATGTGTGCCTAATCCAATTTAGCGGGAAAATATTGGGCTTAAAAACTTTTCACTTTTGAGAATGAGCCGCAAGCTTTTGTTGTTCAATTAATAATACAGGCTGATTTATATAAGAACGGAAAACTCTACATACCATTGCCATATTCACAGTAGATCACTGGCACATTAGAACACGTCTATTCTGCCGGTAACTTTACACTGATATGCATCAAACTATGTCCTAATAGATGATTCGTTATATAAATGGTTTCGGCCGCGTAACTGGCCTGTTATTTCATAAATGTATCTATTTAGAATATGCATTGAAGCAGTAGTCAACTGCAAAATGAACTAGTTCGTAGCGTTGTTGAAATTACACTGAATTCGGTGGTCAAGATATATGAGACTCAAAATAAAATAAAGAGAGATAATTCGAGAAACTCGTTTATTTGCACGGTCATCTTTAAATGTTATTGCCCGTAATGACAATGGGATTATACCTTACATTATTATATGATACCTAAGAATATAAAGAGGTACAGCAGAGAGTGTTTAAATAAATTGGATGTTGACTAGTAAGTACAAAGAACCCAGTGTAATAGAAACATGAAGATAAAATCTAGTCTAACGCAGAACTCTCTGCCTCACTACTAAAATATTGTCACGAATTATTAAGGAAAAATCACCGTGTTAGAATTCCTAAAACCATCTCAAGGTTGTCATATGACGCCTTGTCGAAACAACCATTCTAAGTGTTCGTACAGTTTCTATCCCTACCAAAGATAACTGAGCAAACTTATACATAAATCGATGTTTATTTCAAAGGCGTTTATTTATTTTTGCTACGAGTATATTTACACGTAAATTACACTTTATAATACAAATTTTATGGCAGCCAACCTCGTTGAATCAATGCTGTGGGCGGGGGTTGTTGGATATCCGGGTCGCACACTGTACCCCGAACCGCCTCTTTTGTATCTGCATACAGAATGCGGTAGTTATAGTCATCCGGGTCCAGGGGACCCGCCTGGAACATCGGCAGTCTATTCGATATCACCCATACGCTTTGTTCAACTTCTTGATCCACTTTTATATCGTTCGGGAAAATAAGAGTTTCTTTATTTGAAGCAACCACTCCCAAAGTCTGTTTCTGATATAATTTCCTCGTATCCCAGCAACCTATGCTATCACGCATTACCAACCCGTAGAACATCACTCCTCTACGATCTGTAGCACATGCAGATGCCTGACCTGTGAGCCCTCTGCTCTCTCCCAGTAGATTAAACTCTGAATAGCTATCATTAACCCGTGAGGGTTGCTGGAGAATAGATGTAGGCACGAAAAATTCTCGGTAACTTGCTAATGAGTTGAAGAATAAAATCCTGTCTTGAAATTGGCCAAGTGGAGACATTGCCAGGCCGAAAATGCCGTCTGGCCATTGAAAATTAAGCCCGTGCAACGTGAAGTTGGAGGCAAGTGGATCTGGGTAAAATAGTGGACTAGAAAATCTCCAAAAACTTGCATCGCTTTGTCGAAATACAAGCAGTCCAAATCGCCAAGTGTCTGTTATGTAGACGTGTAGATCAGAACAGTCTTCAGTTCTGGTATCCACCACAATATTTGCGAATAAGGAGTCCTGTAGCACGTACTTTTTAGGTATTTGGTACCGAGCAATGAGCTCATCAGTGTGAAGATCAAATAAAACGATACTTGGCGGGCAAACTTGCTTGGGGTCATCTTGTGAATCTATTTGTCCGGAATCCAGAACCCATAGTCTGCCACATGAGTCAGCGTTTATACGAAACACTGAAGTTAGACCGGAGCAATTATTGTTATCATCTGAAATTAAAAATAAATGTATTATAACGGATTTATTATTACATCTCTAGGTCTGAAGAAAAGGCAATTTTTAAGAGGATGAGTGAAGCCGAATTTGTCTAGGTACTCACTATAGGCTCTATGAAATTTCCAATCCGGGTACGGTTTCAGTAGTGGCGAGGACAAGCCCCCAGCTCTAGGTAGCGTTGCCAACGTAGCTGGTACCCCGCGGCGCCAACTTGGTAGAGTCACCCATACGCGTGAGCCCCATACTTCTAGTCCGAGAGGCAGCACATTTTCCGGTATGAACTTTCTGTGAAATATTAATAAACAGAATTAAAGAAGAATTTCATAGTAAAAGAAACAACGACTCTGAATAATAAAATATTGTATTGAATTGGGGTGGTCGAAATATTGAGACTTTGATATACAATGGATAATTAATTCGCGAGGAAAAGGGTAAGTTCAATTAGCATGAAAGGACTCTCTAAAAGGCGCACTTTAATCCTTTCCACACACTTATTCTTTCACCAACGGTCTTAGGGCCTTTTCAGGGCCACCATACCTGAACCTTATACAAAATGGTCAGGAAACCAAGGAAATGAAAGATCAGTGACACGACAAGAAGAAGAATTCAATTCGTTTCTAAGTTGTTCAGAAATGTGGTCCTTTGACGTTTTATTGAAAAAAACCAGGTACTGAAGATCAGTAGGCACTTACTAAGCAACCAATTGACTCAACTCACCCGGAGGCTATGGCGAAACTGCGTTGCCGTGACGATGGAAACTCGAAGTCCACGTGTTTCCACTTGTACAGGGTGTTGAACGGTGGCGTATCAGTGTCGGCCGGCACTGACTGCGGCTGGGCGACACCTAGCATGGCCAGCCATAGTGTGATGCTCGCCGCTTTATTATGATCTGGTAAAAAAATATATATCACTCTGTATCCTGATTCTGAGGTAGTTCAGAGTGAAATAAAGGCTCTTAAGGACTGTGCACACTACACACAAGACAGCTGCGTGTGAGTTATTCAGCTTCGTGAAAATCTTTTTCCTTTAATTAGCAATCTATTAGTGAACTCACTAGTGCATTCATTCCTTAGCATCATTAATGTCTGAAGGAAATATTTTTCCTATTCATTAGTTCCGACTCATCCGGTAGGTAATAGAGGTATGTGCTAGTCCATTTTCAAGGGTCATTAAATTAATATTTTAATGGTTCAATTACTAATCAGCCTTTTTTATTGCCTGAGCTGTTTTCACTATACTAAGTAGCGGTCAAGTTTTGCCTCTTTTTATTCAACTACGGTGGCAAACAAGCTTACGATCACCACCTGTTGGTAAATGGTTACCGTAGCCTACCGTACTAATAGCAGAGGCATCACCCACGCGTTGCTGATCCCGAATCGAGAGTTCTGGCAACCTTGCTCCCCGCAGGAACACACCACTATTTGAAACAAATAACGTTATTTGCCTGCGATCTTCTGTTAGGCGGAGGTACCTCCCAGGCGGGCTGCACCAATTTAGAGCGAGACAATCTCTGTGCCTACCTCGCATAATCGTTAAATAAAATATTTATACACTTGTAAACACCGAAACACGGATTATAAAATCTGTTGTTTACAGATAGTTAACTAGTAGATACATTTACTGCACTAACTTTGTTTTCAATTGCTACCTAAGTAACGTTGTGTAACCACTTACACATTATCATAAATAACTGTACAAATTTATAATTAACAATGTTATGTGCAGGCACTCAACACAATGAGTGAACCACGAGAGCTGGATTTATGGTATGAACTCGACAACCGTCACAGCGGGCTGAGTGTAGAATAATATAAACTTGAAAGCCATAACAAAAGTAAAAGAACAATGGACGATGTATGAAAAATATATTCAATACTGTTTATGGCTACAGATAGTGCAGATTTCTTGCCCTGGCTCCAAAATAATACTGTACAAGAAATATTGATTGCAGATTTAAACAGTTTACTTATCTAGCATAATGGAGGGCTTATTTCGTGCCCTGATTTCTAGATTTGACACATTATCATGAAGTCTGAAAAACGGAAGAATCCTGCATAAATAAATAAAAGAAAACCCCAACAATCATATACAAGGTGATTCTTAATATGTATTCCATCCCCAAAGGGGGTTATTCTACAAGCAATTAGCAATAAAGTTTGTTCTACGACTTTTGGAAATTCAACATTTGTCATTGAAAAAACTCTATGCGAAAATCAGCTGTTTTGGAGTCAAATCAGGTCAAACTCAATAAATCAGTTGTTTTAGGTAGCAATCTTGATTCCGAACTTCTTGTACGTTTAGTTATTAGTTCTCAAGATGATAAAAATACCAACAACAGCTAATTTGAGAAAGTTAGTGAAAAAAAAAAAACTTAAAAGTTTGATAGCACTTTCAATTTGATAGCAGTTTTTATTATCTGTTTGATGAAATAATGTGAGTATTTAATCGTAAAATATATAACTTTTAATACCAATGGTACAGAAGGGAACGTGATTGATAATGTAGAATTTCTGAGATATAGATATATAGCTTACGAAGCTCTAGTGATATTGTTCGAAGCAGACGAACGGCTGCACTGATTACCGCACTTATAAAGTACATGTTGTTCACGGACCGCGATATAGTTAATCAATGCAATCAGTAACGCAAATCAAAACGTATATAAAACGGTTGTAACTTTTAGATCAACCCTTAAAAAGGAGCTTCTAATCTTGCAAAAGTGCGCGTGATAGGTATATGCTTGTACCTACTTACCAAATGGTATGGCACGCAAGGTAGCAGTGGTACTTTGCGGAAAATGGATATTTATTTCCCACGAACTCTCCAGCACTCTTTTCACACTGATTTATCTTTACACTCATGTTACACTGTTGTACCTAGCTGTTTATCACGGCGCGTTCACTTTGTTCACTTTTTGCACTGTCTCCCATCCTCTTTTCGGCTATGCACAGAGAACACTAGTAAGTAGTAAGTATGTACACACGTACTGATAATTCCAATGGAATTTTCCACAAAAAGACTAAAAACATTATGTACCTACTACAATGCATTTCCCACTCCATCCTTGTTTTTCCTTTAGCCCCGCGCCAGTCGGGCGCCAGTGTTGCCAACCCTGGAATTTGATTTTCTGACGAATCGGAAATACAATTACACAATTCAAATTATGATCAATTTCTCTATTTTATTTTATTACTTAATTTTATTTCATTTGCACACATTTACCTACATTTAATTACTTTACATTTATTTTTTATCATTTCATTATATATCAAATCATCAATCTATCATATCCTTTTAAATATTATTTTATTACCTGTTATTTATTTATTTATGCTATATTAATTTATCTAAAAACACACTTGCGCGTTACTAGTACCGGAGTGACACCCTTCCCACTCTAGTGAGAGTCTAGGGTAGGTAATGTCCCTGCGATCGTGAGGTCTTACTCCACAGGTCCTATCTGAAAACCAGCGCTGCTACGCCTCGGCGGAGCAGCAATAAGCTGAGATAGGACCTTTTTGACCCATGCCACTGCAGCGTAGACATTTCTCGCCATAAGTAGGTATCACCAGTTGGCACCCACTTTATAGGTGGGTTAGGCGCCTGCTTGTCTGCTAATGTGTAGTTTATTAATTTTTTATTTTATTTTTTATGTTCACTGTTAGCTTACCTACCTACTAAGTGCCTAAGCTGTTTGTTTGTATCCTTATTGTAACCTTCTGTTGTTTCTTCCGATTGTTTTTATCTCTGTCTATGCTGTATTTGTGTGTGTGTCGAATAAATGATTTATCTATCTATCTATATTTTTTCGTGCATTTAATAACTAGTCAGTAACCAAGTTTTTTTCGATTTATTCACTACATTGTAAGTAAATGCCCATCATCATTATGCTTGAATAAGCCTTCTGCTGGACATAGGCTTCCCCCAAAAAAGTTAGGTCTTGTGCCTTCTCCATTCTACGACTTCACTAAATTTACGTAACTTTGTTGTTGTGGATCTTGAGAGAGACCTAAGTGGTTGGTTCTTAAGCGCGTCACACACGGCAGCTATTATGTATCTTTTTACATCTTTGTATCTTCTTGTCAGGCTAAAGCGGAAAAACTGTACAGAGCTATCATAACTTTGTTCAGCATCGTCGGAATTGTTTGGGGCTACATTGTGCAGCAGTTATCTCAATCAGTATACATCGTCGGAGCTGGTTTCCTTCTAGCTGCAATCCTCACTGTCCCTCCATGGCCTATGTACCGCCGGAAGCCTTTGAACTGGCAAAACCCCAAGAATAATGATGAGAAACCATCCAGCAAAAAAGGGAAAAAGTAACTTTGTTTTTAGTTTAAGATGCTTGTGATGTGATTCTCAAATGAAAGCTTTTAAGTCTTCATTTACTTGTAACTCTATTTACTTGTAACTCTCTATTCTGTCAGTTTCTATGGAAAGATGTAATGAGATGTATCGTGCTATAATATACATTTTTACATTATAGCTGCCATGTGTGAAAGGCTTTATTCTCTCCTTAATCGTTTTTAAAAACGGCTCCTATCAGGCAAGGCAGATGTTTATAGTAGGGACGGCTAAAATATATCAGATGTGGTGCACCATGCGTGATAGTCAGTCAAAAGGTGATTATTTCAATGAAATCACTAAAATCACTTTGAAACGTCTTAGAAACTAAGGTACGCTATTCCTCGCGCGCGAACAAGTCTAGAAGGATCAGGCAACAAATACGGCTTGGTGCCTATAATTTATTTCGATATAAAATATAATGTTGAGCTTCAGTGTGGTGCCGATCAAACACAGTGAGGCCCAAAAGAAAAATAATCAGGTAAAAAGGTAAAAGCTTAAAAAATACAAATGGTGGTCACGATAATATGCAATTTTCAGCGCAATTTTGTCTCCGTACCTGAATCTGCACTCGAATATTCCTTATTAACTTTATACAGATCAGGCTTCATCTAGTAGTACATTATTAAACCTGCAAAATTGCCTTTGAAGGCAATTTTACATCAGCGTAAGTCCAATTCAAATTTCTCGCACCTTATTTATCGCATGTCCGTATTTGAGTGATAGGCAATCGTTATATAGTTACTACAGATGTTACATGAGACATGTTATTAGTTGTTTATGATTTTCCTATAAGTTAAGCACCATAGTGTACCTACAATCGGCTACTTTCACCGAAGCCTAGCCCGATTGCTTAAGAGCCACACATGTAGCAAAACCGAACTGGTCTTTACGATTTAGGAGCACGCTATGTGGTACTCTGGCCAATTTTAGATTGAATCTGAGATAACCGGATGTTATAACCTGCGCAAATAGCTGGGTATGTCTGTAAAATCTGGGTAGGCTTGAATAGAGTAATTGTATACTGTGAGTCGCTCAAATTTTTGTACATTTCACGGTCATTTAGTATAGCACTGCCAGGTACTTTATTTATATTTTGACATTGATTGAATGACGAAATCGATACATACCTGATACTTGGCAAACCAAATGGCGAATAGGTACTGCACAGGATCGGAAATGCTGAAAGGATTTGAAGGGGCCATTGCCCAACAAAATACCTTCACTGCTAGCTCTTAAGATCTGGGATCTTGAGGTTAACAGTAATGGTATATTTTAAGATTGTTCCTTGTAGCAACCCCCTGGCAAATTAAAAAACTGAGTTTTTCTACCATAGTTAATTTTATACAACTTTTCATCGGGTCCCTACCGCTACCATATTATGTTTCAAGTACGGTCAACAAGTTACGCGCAACCTATTAACACCAGTGGTGAAAGGGTTCTTATTGAATCTCTTTACCTAATTAAATATTCACAGCGCAATCAGCAAATATAAAAGGATCCCACGAAAATTATCTGTATTTGGAATCAATTCTCTGAATACCTATATACTACTTAGCCAGAACTAAATTTGGTAGTCGTATTGTACGGAATAAGCGTACCTTATAGTGATACAAATACTTTTTGTAACGATTATTTTACTTGCAGTACCAAATCACCACCAACAAGAAAGTGGAGAAAGCTTTTATGACAAAGTTAATTGCCTACTTTTAACCAAATCCATACAAAAAATCTATTAAGAAACTAATAACAAATTGTCTATAGACATTTTCTTTCGTAAATCATTATCTTACAGGCGGACATTGATTTATGGAATGTAAGTCGTGAGTCGTGATGTGTTGTTACCTCGTAAGAACTAGATCTAAGATCCATACTAATGGATTATCTGATCCATTTGTATAGGGTGTGCCAATCCAGTCTCCTATTCACACCGTGGCACTGATAGATTGATTTAAGTGAACGTTTTGTTCCCACTGGCAAACGTTACGAAATACGTAGTTTGCATTTATTCTTTGCATTTGTTTGCATTATATTCATTGTAGTAAGGACTTAGTTACCTCAGAAAGGATACCAGATTTTGAATTAAATTCAAATTCAGAAATAAAATTCTTAGCTAATTACTAGTGCTATTATAGCGTTTTTTTCAAAAAAATTAATGTGACTAGTTTAGTAGCTAGCCAGTTTCTTGAAATCTAGAACATGCATATAAGTAATAAAAAAATGGTAATTAGGGAAGCTTGAACTCTCTCAGTAAACTTACATAAGATTAGATACCATTCGCTCGTAAGAAAGGAACCAATTCCGTTACGTTATAACTTACCATTAAAACTTAATTTTTTCGGTGCATCTATGTAGTTATTATGGTGTAATTGTTCTCTATCGTTCTCGGATGTCTGATAATTATAAACGTCCCCATTTCGAAATGCTTCTGAATCACTGAGTTTGCTATCCAAATTATTCCAGTTGTTTATATTATTGTATTTGCTGGTTATATCGGCGAAGATCATCGAAGGCGCTGACCACTGTATGAACCACTGATGCGACACTGCCATGGTTGCATAACTTATTTTTCATTTCACTTCAACTAGAGTTTTTATCACTTGCGGGAAAGAGAGATAATGAAAACGTTTTTGAAACAGTTTGAACAGTCCGCATCGCAGAAAATGCGTTAGCGCAAGTTGGACTCTAGAATTAGTCTGCGCATGTCCGCGCGTAGTTATATGAAGTTGCCCTTTCTATATGAAACACTGCCCCTCTTATACGTTAGCTTCTTCTCACGCTGAAAGGTTAAGCTTTTGCATTAGATTTAACTGATTGTTGGTTTTGGCTTATTAAGTTTACGTTTCGCAACACTTAGACTTATCATAAGTATCACTTGAGGATAGATGAGACGCGCTTGACACAACCTACATACTTATTGAGAAATGAGACTTCTAATAATAGAATCACTTTGATCTTATTTATATCATACGGTTGGCATCATTTGGGATTATAAAAATGCAATAAAAACACAAATGCAATCTAAATTACGTCCAAAATTTAAATGAGCACATGAATGGTAATGTTTTTGGTAATTTGGCGTCACATCATAGACCGTTTACTTACTTACGTAGATTGCATTTTATTACATTTCTCTAATAAATGTATGACTGCGCTAAAATATTAACCTACATCTTTCATCCAATCACAGCCAACCAAATCGTTATTGTACAATTTTATGGCTCCTATTAGGTAGTTTTCTCTCCAATTTTCTAGTGCAATTCAAAATGCTCGCTCAATATATCGTTTTGCTTTCAACCTTAAGTGGTATTTCGGCTATTTATCCGTACTTTGATACGCAAGACTTTATTTACAATGTGCCAAAAGTGTTCAGGATTTCAATTACCCTTGACAAATTATTGGAGTACTATGAGAAAAAGCCTTCAAAAGATCCGGAATGGTATATTGCCTTGGGAACGGCTAGAGGTAAAGCGCAAACGCAAAGGCTTATAATGATCGTCCAGTCCGTCTATCCGTTTATCCTATGTACATCTCACCGGCCACATTCAGACATCACTTCATTTTACATTCATGAAACAAATACTTAGTATAAAATTTGGTTATACTGAGAATATCATATGTAGAAACTTATTGAGTCCCATTTAATAAACATAGCTATTCTTTGGTAGCGTAGCAGGCGAGTGTAAGTCTAAGCCGCAAGGGGTTCAGGTTCAATTCCCCCGTGGGACAAACGTTTGCACAATCTGCCAATATTTGTTCCGGGTCTGGGTTATTTGGTACCATGGTACTCGTAGTTTCTGATACCCACGACACAGTGAATCCTAGTGTGGGGTCAGGACTATGTATGTGACTGTTGGGTGTTATTTATATATTTTTTTTCAGGTCAACTAGAGTATACGATAAATGAACTGGACAAGTCTGTTCCCGCCAAGTTGAAAGAGAATCTGCAGAACATCACGAGGCGAATGGACCGCATCACCAACAATACTGACTTCACTAGTTTGGTGTTTAGATCCAAGGATTATGAATATGGTAAGTTAGTTTGTTCATTAAGTATGTAGCAACGGGTTTTTTATTTTATTATCTATAAAACGAGAAGTTCGACATCAATATTGTTATTGCCTAAAATAGCGAATAATTGCGTTTGAACAAACAGCATGTCTTCAAGTCATTGATGCCATAAAAGCTATTTTAATCAATGAAAAAATTACGGATTTCCAAAGTATGACAAACTTTATTTCTAATTTGGTGTATAGCATACATTATGAATCACCTTTTATTTTCTCCTTTACTCTACAGTGCTAAAATGTCATAAATCCTTACGTAGTTAGCTTGAGTAGAATGTAAAAGAAATGTTGCGTTTCATCGGCGTATCAATCGATTTATTTGAAAGTTCCTCAGTTAATTTAATTGAGCAAGGTCATGCCTACCCCTGCGTGAGCGTTGCATGTTCTAAGCACTCTACCAAAATAGTAAATTGATGCCCCACAAAAACAAGCTCGCTTAAAGGATCAAGGCACGATTAATTACCCAACTGCAGCAGATTGCGAATCGTTTAAATGCGCACTGCATATTTGGCTGATGTTATTTAACTTTTTCTAGCCGCATGCGACGTAACTTTATTTTGCAATAGTTTGAAGATGTTGATTATAAATTTACTCCTAGTCATTCGGTGCTTGTAAAAATTACATTGAAGGTGAAGATTACCATCGGTTCCATATGGGTGTTACTATACCAATCGAATAATCGTCGATGGATAGCATCGATCGATGGAAGGTATCGACAGGTGCTACCACATAAATCGATCGTCGATCGATTGATTGTATAATAGAATTCCGCCGGCCGTATGTGTCGGTCAACCGATTGGTGTGGTAACATTCATCGACAAGTACCTGACGATCAGCCAAAGTTTTCACACAAATCGATCGACGTTTGATCGACGGTCTGTCGATGGGGGTTATAATAAGACAGATCCTAAGACATCATTTTGTTAATAGAGCTTTTTATTTGCCACAGAGTAAAACGAAGGAGTATAAAGTAGAACGGTCCGAACGCGAGGCCATTTCTCCGTTTCTTAATAAACAAGCTTTGTTGCTATGTTGAAATCTGATACAGTCACCTGCCATGCTTGTGCACTCAAAGTGCTCTTACGCTAAAACACATTTTTAAGCAAATTGCGGTTGGAAACTTTCACGCTATCACGTAGCATTATAGCACAAGAACTCTATTATTTACCTACTATTATTCGTTTCTAGCCGTGTTGGCCTAGTGTATAGGACTTTCGATCCGTAGCGTAGGTTCTAACTCCGGTCGTGCATCAATAATTTAGGAGGGGGTAGGGCACAGCGAGATTTTCTCGTTCTGAATAGGAGCAGCCTGCCTGGGGAGGTACCTCCACCTTACAGAAGATCGCAGCCAAATAACATTATTTGTTTCAAATAGTGTTGTGTTCCTGCGGTGAGTGAGGTTGCCAGAGCTCTTTAAGGAGGAGGGGGAGGGGTCGGCAACGCGTGTGTGATGCCTCTGGTATTGCAAGCGCTCATAGGCTACGGTAACCGCTTACCATAAGGTGGGCCGTAAGATTGTTTGCCAACTCTGTAGTATAAAAAAAAAAAATTTGGTATTTGAAAAATGTATGAACATAATCAGCTCCGAGAGGATGATATAGGTGTTGGTTAAGCCTACTCTACTAAATAATGAGCCAGGCACTATAGCGTCCTATTAGTTAAAAACTTCCATTTGACGCTGATGTATAAATCATCTAGAATAGCTAAAGAAGCTCTAGAAAGCTATACTAAAAGGGACTGCATAAATAAATTAGTATTTTTAGGAGGAGGTAGGGCACAGCGAGATTTTCTCGTTCCGAATCGGAGCAGCCCGCCTGGGGAGGTACCTCCGCCTTACAGAAGATCGCAGCCAAATAACATTATTTGTTTCAAATAGTGTTGTGTTCCTGCGATGAGTAAGGTTGCCAGAGCTCTTTAGGGGGGAAGGGGTTCGGGGTCGGCAACGCGTGCGTGATGCCTCTGGTATTGCAAGCGCTCATAGGCTACGGTAACCGCTTACCAACAGGTGGGCCGTATGCTTGATTGACACCTCAGTAGTATAAAAAAAAAAAAAAAAAAAAATGATTAAGCTTGTCTTTCCACATTATGCGTTCAATATTGTATTGTTTCTTTTTCCTTTTAGTGGCGAAAGCAATATTCGAAAACATGGATGTCCTGTCAGCAGTACTAGAGCCAATTACCATAGGCACAGTGGGCACACAGAAGCCTTATCGATTTACATTTGAGCAGTACGTTCAAGAAGCAAGGACTAAGATGCCCACTAGGAAGGCAGCAGGTAACTAATAATTAGTACTGACGTAAGCTAATATCTTACGTATTTACAAACGTATTTTGTTCTTATTAAACTAACCAGAGGCTCGAACTCATTGGTGGGAGAGGCTAAAGCATTCTATTTCATCAAACATTGTGTGGGAATGAATTGGGGCGGGTGGGGGTTTGGACTCAGTGATGAACTAACGATCTCGCGCACACAGTTCCGTATTGTATCTTTTGTGTTTAATGCACGAATGCGTTTATGAATCCTTCATCAAAACATTTCATTTATGAATCGACCATTGGCTCTAGGATCTTTATGACTACTCACAGGATATATTATTCAAACTAAAGTTTTATAATATGTCGACTTACTAAACTATGCCTCTATTAAAGTTATTTTAGAGTTTTCATGCACTTTATGTGATTTATTTACGTCAACTTTGGGCTGAAATTTATATGTAATTAAAAGTGGGCCGAGTCGGGAAGGAAAATGATATGATTTTTGCAATTTCGTCAAGTCGTACCGAATGGGCCAAGTTTTTCGGTACGAGTTGACGAACTACTCGAAAATACAGAGGTTTCAAGGCTCATAACTTTCAAATGAATTGAAGAGAATGAAGAGACGAATTGATATTATACTTAGTTCTGGAGTATTCTGGACCAAAAAATGTTGCGATTACCGGTCCACATTTGTATGGCAGCTACCATATAGTTTGCCCTTCAATTCAATTCAATTCAGGTATTGAATGACTTGTAAAATAGCAATAACTTCAATAAATTGAAAGAAAACATATTTTAGTTGGGAGGGACAGCTATCCATTTATGTTTACACGGTTGACTTCCTGGAGGTCAGTAGTAAATACCGAACCATAAGCAAATTGTAGCAGTAAATCGAGGTGAAAGCCCGCTAACCCAGATTCCGTTCATTCAAGATCATCGGTTTCAGACGCTTGTACTATGCAGCTATTGATATCGGCGATGGAAGTCCAGACGACGCAGGCAGAGGGCGCTTGCGAGGTGACCCCGGAATGTTCGGCTCAGATCATCAAAGGATCAGGACTTGCTTTCCAGCAGACTAGCCGAGTGCGGGCCGCCATCTTATCGAAAATCTTCGACTGCATGGATGGTATCGATCTTTCAGCGCATATTTACAAACTCTGCATTCAAATTTATAAGGAGACGAAGTCACTCGAAGCCTGGGACCATCCGGCAGGGACGCAGACTTTGTTTATGCAACAGAGTAAGTGGTGTAGCACTTAAAAGATATCCTCATCAGCTGAACAACAATAGACATGTTTTTGCATTGATCGATACTGATCATTATCGTCTAGAGAGTGGTTTGATTGATATAAAAAGAAAAACGCACCTCACGCCTGATTTATCATTGTAAGAATAATCCTACTAATATCATAAATGCGAAAGTTTGTGAGGATGTTTAGATGTTTGTTATTCAATCACGTCGTAACGGCTCAACCGATTTCGTTGAAACTTGGAATACAAATAGTTCTTTACCTAGAACCACGCGAGCGAAGCCGCGGGTGGAAGCTAGTATTTTGTATAATTGTAGTAACTAGTGGCTCGCAACTGAGGAGATCTCGCGATTTCTGTTAAAAGTTGGTGCTTCGATGATCGATACGGCACAATTAAGATACATTTTGAAAATAACATCTTCAGCATGTTCTAACTTCAATATTCATTGAGATTGCATGGATCAATTTAAAACATCTTAAACCAATATCCAAGTAATAGTACACCTGTTGACCTACTAAATTCCATGCAGATCGGAGTGACGACGCCGACGGATCGAAAGTTATGCTCTAAATAATACAAACTGATTTTGTTCCAGTACTGTACTGCGCTTCACAAGGTTTCGGGGAGTTTATAAAACCCCGTTGGATGAACAAAATCATGGCGTGGCAGGAGCCCCAGGGGTGCTACGCGGACGACCGACAGCCGTTCCTGAAACTCACGGGCTACGTTGCTACTGGAGCTTCACCAGCTAAGAAAGAAAAGGAGGTTAGTCACAGTTCTGTCACATATAGACAATTTTTTCATCGTACTATGACGCATTTGCATATTGACGTATCAGCACTTGGACCAAAACGCAAAACGACGCATACGTGGAATGACACATCTGTAATCAATATGCACGATGTATTTGCAAATAAATATGCGTCAAAACCAGATTGTTTGGTCGTTTAGCGTATACTTCATTATACATAGTATTGATAATTTAGCGAATTGGACGTTTCGCGTGTATGCCATTGGTTAATCGAAAAATTGGTCATTATGCGTCAGAACCAATAACTGTCGTCACTCGACAACATTCCGGATATCCATTATCGATGAAATATTATAAAACACATGATAGACTTTGTTTAACGTTATAATATACATGCCTACTCTAATTGGTAAATTTAAATGTGCTTTAAGTATGTAGATGTTGTATAATCATATCAAATTAAAATATCCTTGTTAGCCAAGAGAACTGAACTATTTCCATAAATTTATTTAATTTTTATAATTTAATAATGTAAGTTTAAAAGCTAGATGCATAAAATGTAAATGCGTATAGCTGTTTTGTTTTTAGAACAGCAAAGCATCGATTTCGTAATGAAATGTAACTCGAATGCTAATTTTCTGTTTTGTAACAATGATCATAGATTATTGCGAACTTTTGTCTTATGACAATCTGCCTGAGGTATGTGATTTTAACAATAGCTTTGGATAGGCAATTATAAGTGAAATATTAACTTTAGGCTCTAATGCCAACATACAAATAAGGTCATACAGCATCTATTCTAGGTTTATACAGCGTCTGATGAAACTTTCTTTACCTGCTCACTTTTAGGATGCTATGTGCATGACATATTATGGTGGAGTAGGCTGGCCCATAGTACCATCCTCTCAGCTAAGTAAGCCTTATCCACAGGACAAGGTCAATACGTGTGGAGCTATCCTTAGTTTTTCTTCATCGGTTAAATCCATCCTATCTAATCATTTAATATTGTTGATTAAATGTGTTTTCTCCATCTCTTGTGCCAGCTATATTTCTAAGGGGGTTAGTCAGAGTAAATACAATATTTTAAGTCAGAGGCATATATGATGTTTGGCACATGCCCACCGTTTTTTTAAGTGATTATTCCATAATATGTGGCTTTTTGCAAGCCCATCGCCGCGTAAAGAATAAATACTGGTTTTAAATTATTGAGGATAAAAGTCGTGAGTCTAACTCTTTTTTTAAAACCCGTTTTCGTTCTAGTTCTTTAATAGATAGGCACAACACAAGTGGCGCGAGTCGTTGCCAAATTCTTGCAAAAGTAAATTTGTTCTATAAATAGAACATTATACACTTATTGCAAAATACATCGTAGGCAACCAATTTCTAAGGCTGTGAATCAATGTCAAGAATAAATAGATGATAAGTAATTATCGATTGACTGGTTCATAAGTAGGTCATTATAATGTAACACACTAGACAAACGGAAGGTCAATAAGATCATGTTGACAATGTAGGTAATGCAAAAATAAACTATTTTCTCTGCCTATACCATGAATGTAGGTTTAAAAGCGCCTTTAAGCGTCACGCTAAACATTCTCTCTATAATAACTCACCCACACTGCTTCTCATTAGTATAATCAAAGATAATATAGTAGAAATGTATAATCTTCTTCCTACGAATCCCACTTCCTACCATAATATTATAACTATGCGAAAGTTTGTGTATGTATGTTTGTTACGACAGCATCGTAACGGATAAACGAATTTTCATGACATTTGTACATAGTAACTTTAGGTCCTGGAATTGGACATAGGATAATATTTATCCCGTTGCCACGTGAGCGAAGCCGCGTGCGGAAGCTAGAAATCTCCGAAATTGTTTGTATTACTTGCACAGGTAGTAATAGAAACAATATGTTTAGATTAGTACCTATCTAATTGTACCTACTTATTATAATGTTCCTACTAATAACATATGGCATCGCCTTAGGGATGAAAAAAAACCTGTTATGATGTTAAATTAATTACTGTATTCTAAATAAATAATAATTTTAAGGGTATAACTATAGACCCAAAATTTATAATAAGCTTCTCAAAACTGACCTCTATCAACAACAACACTCAACTTATTGATGCCAATCGTCCACAGGAAGAGTACCGGCTGAAAAAGGCGGCATCATCCGATGGTGGCGCCTGCAACTCGCTCACATCCGCCATGGCTCTCGGCTCGCTGGTGATGTACGTCAGAGCCCTCCTGGAGACTGATCAAGCTTTTCAGTACGATGTCATGGGCTGAGCCGCGGACTGTGTGTGTGTTTTAGAGTATGTTGAGTGAATTAATAAATGTTTGTGGTCAGTGTAAAAAATTACATTGTTTAGAAACTAAAAGAACGCTTTATTATTATAAAGCGTGCTTTTCAACATTTCAGCTAAATAGGACTATTGTCATCGGAACTACATACATTTGTAAAGTTACAATAGAAGTGGGAGAAACTTGGATTGGTTTTTAGATTTTATTACAAATAAATATACATACATTCAAGTGCCTCAGGTGGACCCTATTTCAGGGTGTCAAAAGAATTGACGCAATTGAATAATTTGTAAGTTGAATTGGTGGGTACACAATTATACCTAACGAAATAATAGTCGGGGGTTTTGTTTAATCAAATTAGAAGAGTCATACTACTTATATGTACTAAATTAAAGCTGCAACGATCTGCAATGGAAAGTATGGAAACCCATTAGATACCTACCTATTCACTTTTATACTTTTTATTCTTTAATCTTTTATGACAGGACAGACCAAACTTTTTGGTTATAATACCATCTCACTCTGTCTATTTATCAAAATTGGCATTCTGCATTCTGATTATTTTCAAGTGAACGTGATGCGGCTTCTTAATCTATGGAACGTGGCGGTCCCGTGGAGATGAATCCTCATTGGTCCTAGTCATAGATCAGGGAGCCGCCACGCTGTGTTTCGTGCATAGATACAAGTTTCATAGTGTTTATATCAAAGGATAAGGATCATAGAGTACTTTTGTATAATAAACCGGATACCTACATTAAAAAAATATCTATCGCCTTTGTTTGTGACTTATATTCTCATTGGTTGTTGGCTAAATTACATAAGTACCATAGAGTAACTTTTTATATACAGAGAATAAGTACTCTGTGATATAGTCCACAGAGTACTTTATATAGTCTCTTTGGGAAAAATAATTGGGAAATTCCTGCAAAAATCGGAGGAAACTTTTAAGTTGTTTTATACATAATGCTACGTTTATTTACTAAAAAAATGTGCATCGAAGGAACCAGGCTGAAGAGCAGTGGTGGTGGTACCTCGCTGGCCAAAAAACCACCAATATCTGTATTTGGTATGTATGTGAAATATGAATTTGCTTGCTCGTCGGGCGGGCCACTGGCTCTTTCTTGGTAATTCTACATTGGGTCACTGACCGTTGAGGTATGGTACTATGAATTCTCATGCTTCAGAGCAGTATTAGTAATGCACATTAATAAAAAACATTAAATAAAAATTATCCTTTACACTGATTTTATGTTGCTATTTTTTTAGGCATCGAAGGTCGTTATGCCTCGGCACTTTACAGCGCAGCTTCCCAAATGAAGCAGTTAGATGAAGTAGAGAAGCATCTGCGTGAATTACAGAAGATCCTCCTCAAACCGAAAATAATTGAATTCATAGAGACCAGCCTGATTTCCCGGCCTGGCAAGGCAAAGTTGCTCGCCGAAGTAGGAAAGCAAGCTGGTAATATCCAATCGAAAAAACGTTAAAAACACAATATGTGAAGTTAGAACACTGGTAATCTACCCTTCTCCACATTTTAATTAATTTGCAGGAATGCCGGGAGCCGCTTCTAATTTTCTGGCATTAGTGGCTGAAAACGGACGCCTAAAGATGCTAAGGAAAATAATCAACATGTTCCTCGCAGTAATGGTGGCACATAGAAACGAAGCGCTCTGCGAAGTTATAACAGCTAAACCTCTAGATGATGGTAGCCGAAAAGCTCTGATGGAAGCTTTGAAGAAGTTCGTTAAAGAAGGTAAAAGCATCACTCTTACTGAAAAAGTTGACGCTTCCATCATTGGCGGTTTAATTGTGGGTGTCGAAGATAAACACATTGATATGAGCATTGCCAGGAAAATTCAAATGTACACGGACTTATTACAACGGTCAATATAATTTATTATCTTAAATATTATGTAGATTATCTACTTAATATTACATTATTTACTTAAAATAGCACTGTATTATTTATTATGGCCGATACTGCAGGAATCCTCTGCGCAATCTTTCAGACATGGCATTTATTTCTATAGAAATGCGACGGCTCCATATCTGTAGTGAGTACGATGTGCACTCTTCTCTACTAGGTTCGAATGGTAGCCAGGGCGCTGGCCATTTGGGAGGGCTTGCATTCTGCATGGCGAGTTTGCCATGAGAATAGGGATCTTTTCAGCGTGAATTCTATAGTTAACTTTGTCGGAACTTAAACTACCAGTCATAATTCTTTGGAAACTTGAAGTTAAGACCCACAGCTCTTGCTCTCCTTTGAGATTGTTGACGACTTTGACGCCGCTAGCGAACTGTAGCGTTTCATGATCTAAGGCTACTTGGTGAAAATTGCGGCGAGAGAACTCTGTTCCAGTGTTCCAGCACCAGATGCTCGGAGGATCCATTAGGCCGAAGTACATGATGCCGTCACGGTCTACTGCTTCAGCTGCTGACTGAGATGAACGTTTCTCGTGGAACACCTGAAATAAAAATCAATGGATTACTTTTTTTTTTTATATTCCGGACATATCGCACATAGTCAACTGATCCCAAACTAGGCATAGCCTGTACTATGGGTACCAGAGACTGATAAACATAATAGATAAATATTTAACACCCAGGCACGGAACAAACATCTGTGTTCATCACACAAAATAAATGTTTACCTACTTATCTTCACTCGCTTTAGGAACAATATAGTGATGTGAACTAGTCACTTCAAACTGATTGATTCTTCTCTTTATTGTTACTTACGTGGATATGGTTGGGGTCCAAGTCAGTATCATCGATACGTGATTCATTTCTCAGGATACTGGTGAACATGACGTTCTCAGTGACGGAGGCGAGAGCGTGGAAGTACAAATAGCGATTGCGGCCGGGCCGGTATGGTGATAGCGACATGCCGAGCACACCGTCCATTAGATCGAAACTCTCACCTGGAATTGAAACGATATAAATATTATTGGACCAAATTTTAGTCACTTAACTTAAAACGACATTCGTTCCAGGAGCGTTTATCATTACGTTTTATGAGAGGGATATATCAGTGGACGTCTTACGGCTGTGGACTCGATTTTGCACATTTGAATTACCTAGATATTGTTTAGCTTACATGACTAATCATTTACATAGCAAAAAACTTAAAACGCTATTTAATGACTGTTATTTGTTGAGGTGAGGAGTTCGCTGCCACTATTATGTGTTCGTCGGAGCTCGACAGGTAAGCAAAGATCGGAATGAACCGTAATATCGATTAAAATATAATATTCCGATAATAAAGTTTGTAATGTTTACGATCATTAACTTGAAGTAGGTGAAGTGGGGATTCTTAGATTTGTTCTTACATTTAGGTCAACCGACCCAGTGATGAGTTTTAGTAAAATAGTAACTAACCATCTATAGTGAAAGTTCCTTTATTAGGGAATGGAAAGAACAAACGATGGGTGACTCGCCAGGAGCGGTAACCAGCCAAGTCTACCACCAGCACGCCGAAGGCGGACACGTCGGCCACGTACACGAACGTGTCAGCGCAGTCGCCTCTCACGTCGACTACCTGGAAATCATGGAAGATTCAATTAGATAATTCTTAAGGGATTTGCACAATATTCTGTTGCGTACAGACATTAGTTGCGCAAAGTCAGTTAGTATACATAAAAACTGGCTAATTGGCAGAACCACTACAATAAGGAAAAGTGCTATCAGCTTACTTACTTATTCAAATCTATCATAAAGTAGGTTATTATTAATAAGGGGGGCATCTGTACCTACGCATTATAGTTAAAAAAAATCACTAAACAAGGTGAATCATAATATTATTTTATAAAGATTATCAATGAAAAATTTGAAATTCCCAAAAGTTGTAAAACAAAGTTTATTGCCCGTCGGGTGTAGAGTAAGCCCTTTTCGGGATAGTATACTTATTAAGAATCACTTTGTATACAATATCAAAGTGATAAATCAAGCGCTTAAATGATGCGTGTGATTGCGAAAATACCGGTGACTCAGAGGAAAACCTCATCATCGAGGCCAATGACCGACATTGTTATCTTTGCAAGATAACAAACTACTAACACCAGAATAACACTTACCTACTAACTTTCTTTTACAGGTGGACATGGTCTAAATTAAAAAAAAATCACAAACTTGAATTTCAGAAATTCCATATTTAGGCATACATCATCACCATTATGAGCCTGATGAAGTCCACTGCTGAACTAAGACTTCCCCAAAGATTACCACGACAAACGGTCTTGAGCCTTATCCAGCCACCGACTTCCCGCAACCTTAATAAGGCACCACCATAAACAAAACAACTAGGTGTCTAGCAGGGCTATCTTAAAACATCGGTAATGTTAATTCTGAGTTGAGAGCTGTTTTGAGAAAAGCTGACGTTTCCGGTTGTAAATCTGTCCGACGTTTTAAAATAGCCTATTAGGACTGACATTGTAGGAAGAGCGTTGATTTTTAGACAGTTACAAGAGCAGCACTTACGGGCGTGATAAACAACGAAGCCTGTACATAACTGGACGCGTTGACCACGTGTCTGTAAACCAGCTGGTCGGTAAGTAGGTCGAACGCGAGCAACTGCGGTGGACACACTTGCGTGTCGCCAATCTTACCAGCATCCATCACCCAAAGCCGGCTGCACTCATCTATCTGAAAATTAAGAAGAAGCTATGTTATTATAGGTAGCCTCCTGTTTAAGTAATTGTGACCTTATACGATTTTTTAATTAGCATGATTCCGGCAATCGAATGCGTTATGCGAGTGCCTGAAAGCACCTACAACTTTGTGGCCTGCGTATTTGGCTTATCTAATAATGTAGAGCTGTTTTGAAGTTAGCGTAATGCATTATAATAAAGTTGAATACTTTCATCTGTGTGTCATAAAAGTCGAGGTATCTCTTACTAGGCCACGGCTCAACTTTCGACCTGAAGGGCCCCCCAACAGTCACATAACAGTGGGGTCAGCCAAGCTAGGTTTCCCTGTGTCGTGGGTATCAGAAGCTACAAGTACCATGGTACCACAACACCCAGACCCGGTACAAATATTTGCAGATCATGCAATCATTAATCCCGCAGCGGGATCGAACTCGCACCCCTTGCATCTCAGCTGGGCATTCGCCCGCTGCGCCACCGAGGTCGTCAATGTGCTCAATAGCACGTACTCAAAACGGTGAAGGTAAACATCATGAGGAAACCCGCGTCCAAGTCAGCTCCAGGATGGTATAGGTGCTGGGGATTCTACTCCATCGAACCATTTCTGCATAAATCATCTAGAATAAATGTATAGGGTCATAAATTATGCAATAGTTACTTAGGTTACATGGCCGTTCATAATTATTGACCACAATAGGTCATAACTAGATTATTTCCTTATTGGGCTCAATGAAGAAGCATCTTTTAGCTACTTATTTAACTGTATTGCTAGGTTTAATGTTTTTGACTTGAGGAAGTCAAGTATATCCGGTAATTATATACCATCTAAATACTTCTCTAGATACTAGATGCGTACCATGGTCGCACACAGGGAAAATGATAAAAATTAAACAAGCTCATGGCTAGATCAAGGCGTCGCATCATAGATGTACTCATCGTATTATTGTATATGGCATGGTAGAGTTGGAGGTAGTAACGATAAGGCTTTTCGATTCGACCATATCCGTCAAAAACCCAATTTTGTATCTTCCATCTACCTACGTAACCGATACTCTAGCTAAACTGAACCTTTGATATCATGCTAAAGTAAGCATAATCACTGTTTGTTTCCGCTTGAAAGTCCTTCAACCAGCTTCAGACTCCTAAAACCCTGTAAAGCCCGCCAAAATTAAGCTACGTGATGTTACAACCTCGATGTACAACCTGTCGATGATTAACCTTCTCACAGACTATGGGGCATCTCTTTTTATGTTCTCTTCCCGACAACCTGCACATGAGCGGACCTGTCCGCCTGGACCTGAACTATGCATCGGAGCAGGGCTTAAGATAAACATTTAATTTTTATGAGCATAGTAGGCACATAAAAATAAAACTACTAACAGAAGAAGATCGTATTATTATGATGCATCATATTAAAGTCATTAGAGACAGGCGCCGGCCGAGGTTAATGTCGTCTACAAATTTTTGATAACAAGTAAAATATCCTGATTGAACGACAAAAACCTTGTCACACATACAACTATACACATCAATTATAAGCAATGATATCATCTAAACTATAAGTATTATTGGAGTTAAGCTGTAACTTGCTTGGCAACTTAAATCCTAATAAAAAGTTAATTGTTTGTCTTATGGCCGGCACCGTAACGGCTAGCCCGATTAATTTTTTGGAATAAATCTTTTTGGAAGCAAGTTTATTTTATAGGCTACTTTGAAATCAGAGTATCACTTGTTCCATATTCGTACTCACAGCTACTCTGAAAACTGATGTCATCCCTTCGCAGTTGCGACCCTGGTCGCTGTGCCAGCCATAGTCAGGATAGGCGGTGATGCGTCCCTGAACGTCCACGGTACCCAATGTCATCGGCCGTCCCTCGTCGAACCTCGGTATTGTCACGAAAATCCGAGATGGGGCACCTGTAAGTTCAAAGATAAATGTATTTAAGGCCAAGGATTATAAAAAAATTATAATCTTTTGTTTTGTTGCCAAACAAGTTATAAGATTAAGAGGAGAGTCCGGAATATTGTAAAGATCATTTTATGGGTTCGCCAAACAAGTTTTATTATTTTGAGTAGAGGTTCTGAGTTATTGCAAGGTGAGGCACATAGCTTTACTCGCGTAGTACCTGAATTAAAATTAGGAGGTGTATGCCATAGCATAAACCTATTAATTTATATTTCGGTAACGGATTATAAAGCACTAGATTCCGCCCGCAGCTTCGCTCGCGTGGTACCTGCGAGGATAAAAAGTAGCTTATGTGCTATTTCGGACTTTAATAGATCTCTGTGCCGAATTTTATCCCGATCCGTTCAGCCGTTCTGGCTTGATTGAGTAACAAACATCTATCCAACCAAACTTTTAATATTACACATTTTTTATATTAGTAGGATAGGAAAGAAGGATAGGATTAATAGGATAGTAGGATAGGAAGGTTAGTAGGATAGTAGGATTGCAAAATAAATTGGCTAATAGATTGTCGGATCATGCGAGAATGAGATGCCGATATGAAAGCCGACAACCCCCAAATATTTGCAGTTCTTAAAAACATTTATTCCAGCGCGGGGATCGATCCCGCACCTATTGTGTCTCAGGGGACGGACGGAGGTAAGACGCAGTAAGAGGGTTCATCATCATCATTTCAGCCGTATAACGTTCACTGCTGAACATGGCCTCCCCCACAGACAGAGGAAATTCCTTATCATGTGGGGGGGTTTTGTCCATACTCACCACGCTGGGCATGCGGGTTGGCGAGCGCAGTTAGAGCTATCGTTTTTAAAATGAGGGACGCTGCTGCCCATCCCCTAGCTTTTTTTTCCCTTAGTCGCCTCTTACGACATCCGCGGATAGAGATATGGAGGGGCCTATTCTTTAGCCAGGGCCACCACGGCCAGTAAGAGGGTTAATGCGTACTAAATAATAATTGTATACCAGTTCTATGATGAACTTCGACATCAATAGGCACGGAGTTACCAGGCACGTAGTGCCGGTTCTGCCTGGCAATATTCTCCGCTTCGGGACTGGGGAAGTTAAACTCCAGCTCAGACCATTGTCTGACCACGCGCAGGTTGCTGACGGCGCTGTACCCTGGCCAGCAGCACGCCAGGCAGAAGGAAAGCAGGTAGAACCTCTCAATGCCCTGCGACATTTCCAGCTTGAATTGGTTCAGCTGTTGTGGATCTGGAAAGAGAGAAATGTAGGTGATCTAAGGGAACTGGTGCGAGTGAGAGAATACTAAAAAGGGGAAAAGAGTAATAGGCATGATTTTTGAGGCCAATTTTATAGATATTTCGTAGATGCTTTTTTTGACATGATTTATCTCGAAGATATGGATTTAAAAAAATCCAAAAAATCCAGCCTCGCCTACATAGCAGAACGATAAAAATAACATAGCACTTTGGATGAGGAACGCGGAAGTGGGAAACTATAGGGTAAACCTACTTTCCAATGTTACGTTTACAAAAAACAGTAACTTAGTTACTAGGATGGAGTTAGTCCTGTCGTAACTAAACATATGCAACGAAACACTATTTTATGAACAGAAGTAGTTAGCTAAAAAAAATAAAATAATCATTTTTAATGCATTGCTAGAGTAGCTATCAGATATAGAATATAATACTACTTGCAAATATAATGCTGGAGAACTGATGCTCTTAACCAGATTTTTACATCAATTGAAATGTATCCTTTTTGTAAACAGATATGGGTTAATTACCGTATTGACTGAGTAGAGCTCCACATTGCCTGGCTTGTTGCTCACTCGCATACACGTTATTTCCTCCTCCATACATGCTTAGTTATCGAAACACAATCCACAACACAGATATAAAATATTATTATGAATTTCCAGATTTTGTCTCTTGACTTTTATACAAAGTTCTGTTTAATCTTCGCTGATATTTATGCTAATTTTACATGCAAGTATTGAAAAGATGTTATTTTTGTACCTAAAACATCAGTATCTTAATGAATAAAATAAAATAAGGTTCCTTTATAAGAGGTCAAAGCAATTTAAACAAACAACAATGCTAAGGGCTTACAACATTATCTAATTACCTACAGACCTTCATATTTATTTAATTAAATGACATCCTCTTGATTATGGACAATAATATTTTAATGAATAAACTCTTAATCAGTACTTCAACAGTTATTAGGTACAGAAATAAATAAGTTAGCCTACCCAATCACTTCAGAGCAAGAATAAATAATTTAAGCAAATAATTTCACAAAAGTGTATTGACTATGTTTTGGTTAGTGGTCTTCTTAAATACAACTGAGCGCGGTCCATCCCGTCCTCGAGAATGCTCTGATAACGGTACACGGTACGAAATAACGTTAAAAAGGTGATACATATATCAGTAGTGGTTCGCCCCGAATTGAGACCTCGCGATGCGGTAAAAGTTGGCGCTTCGATGATCGTTGAGGCACAAATAAGATGACATTGAAAATTGCATCTTTAGCATGTTCCAACATATACCAATCCTACCTGAACTATGAAGTCATTCAAACTGCACAAAATGGGAGCTCACGTAATATTAGTTTAAATGTTACCCATGTTATATTATAAACCATACGACCTAGAGTAAAAATTATTTTGGAATATATGAACACAGCTCTTTCATATGAGAACCTATTAGAAGTTTTTGTTTTACTTTTTTTTAAACCTCCTAGTGAGCCCCTATATCTTAGCAATCCAAGTTTAATCTTTTCTCGTCTCATATTCTTACCTGTTAATCTTGCTAGGTAGTACAAACTGTTGATCTACTGAATTCCATGCATATCGGATTGACGGTTCAAAAGTTATGCTCTAACAAATAAACATACAAGTAGACAGCGCTGATTCGTTCAGTTGTTTGAGAATTCTTCGCTTGTTTCGCTCGTTCGATCAAGCGATTAGAAAATTTCGTAAATGGGAAAAAAGGTCGATAACTGGATCTTAACGTCCATACTGTGTTATTAGTTTAGTAAAATAATGTTTTAATTTAAGTTATTATTTTGCAACTTTTTGGGGGAGGCCTATGTCCAGCAATGAACTTCTGCAGGCTGATGATGATGATGATGATACGCTTTTATAAAAAACATATATTATCAGGTCAGTAGATTGTGAACGGTAAACCTTTAAAAATCTGTGCAACAGTAATAGTAATTAACATCAAGCTGATTAAAATGAACCCGCAAACACAGGCATTTACTGTGATACGCTGAGGAGGATGTTCCGACTTGTCTATTAGTAACACATCGTACACATACCAAATAAATAATTATGACCATGATTGTGAGCTCCGTGGCCCTTGACTCCAATATAATCAGCTCGTCGTTACTTTATATTATAGGTATTGTCATTAGAATGTCTTGAAAACTGTGTCAATTTTGACTTGCAAGATTAGTCCCAAACGTACTAACGTTATATCAGCTGAATTAAATAATTAATTGTAAAAACCCGTTTATTGATAGCCCACTTTAACTAATGACAATGTTGATGGCTTACGAAAACGTTTGGCTATGGATGTAGTTGGGTACCTTGTAGGTACCCAGCACAAGATACTTATAGGATGGTGTCAGGAATAATGTACAAACCTATCGATCGGTGACTTTTATTACGTTAGGTAAAAAGATATTCCCATAAATAGTGGTTTAATCACTTGTTTGTGACATGACTGTCGACTGTGATATTGACGCTTATCAGAATAGGGCTATTGTGGTTGAATTAACTAGACTAGTTACCTATTGAATTATTGTAGTCAATCCTAAAGGCCTGCAAAGGGATAAATTTTTAGGAACGAACGGGTTATGTAATTTCGCATTTTACCTTTTTTACTTAAATCCCGACCGTCTGTGCTACAACAATCGTGTAATTTTTTTAAAATAATTTTTCAAAGTGATAAAATTCAATAAAATTTTCCACTAAAATAAAAACAACATTTTCCGATAAAAAACATGCTAAGGTAGTCAGGTAGGCACAAATCGTGTAATCAAATCGTTTAGGTATCTGTGGTATCTGGCCACATCAAGCATTTACAACATGCCTAATCATGATGTCATTATGATGCTGGGTGGTTATATACAAACAACGCACAATTACTTTATACACAACCAGCGATGGATTATTCATAGTTCAACGACCGTAAAACATAGAATTTGGAAAACATGGACGCATAATAGTAAAAAAAAATAGTAACATTTTCAACGTCGTCGTAAGTTGTTCAAAATTAACGTCATTGACATACCTACATCGTTATCTCTTGGAAAAACTATATTCGTGTCAAAGTTATGATGATTTCCAAAATACCAAGAAAGTATGAATTAATAATAAGCAAACTTCGTAATATACTTTGGTTTGAGGTCACTAGTTCTTCACTTTTAGGATCCGTTCTTCTTCTTCTTGTCGTTACACTGATTCTTTATTGGTCACCTTATTAGATCAGTGACCATGTTGAGGTATGGTGTCCCTGAAAAAGGCCTATGACCGTCGATGAAAAAATTAGTGTAGTGAAAGGATTAAGGTGCGCCTCTTAGAGGCTCCTTTAGAGGGTCCGTTAGGGTACAAAGAATAATTTCTACAAAATTACCGTTCCTATTATGATTTAATATTAATATTAATTTTTTAATATTAATTTTCCAGGAAAATTATCGAATTTATAGTTTTCGAGATAAATATTAACTTCGTATTAATTTTTTCGTTACAAAACCATCGGCTCGTCCGTCAGCTTAGCTCAAAATTCATCATCATCATCTCCCTGCCCTTATCCCACTTTATGTAGGGTCGGCACAATATGTTTTTCTCTTCCACTCCCCTCTATCAGCCGTCAAATCAGTATTCACTCCTTTCTTACTCATGTCGTCTTTCACACAATCTATCCATCTTTTCTTTGGTCTACCTCTCCCCTTATATCCTTCCACATTCATATTTTACACTCTTCTAATCAGCTCAAAATTAGCGAATCAATTTTCATTACAATCTTATTTCAATAGAAATAGCATAAGTTATAAAGTTAGTTTATCAAGAACACTATACTGAGGTATACGGTATACGACTATACTTATGATCCGATTTCTCAAATAGTTAGCACCTCATGAAAAATTAAATTGTATTATTAGGTTCTGTGAATATTAGTCACGGAACCTTCGGCGCGCGAGTTTAACTCACACTTGGCGGATTACATAGCGATTGTTGTCGGTAGGCCTGTGTTGAAATCGGGGTATGGATACCTACCCTGAAGAGAAAACCAGAGAGATCTTCGCTTAGAAAAACTATTGCTAAATGCGTAATTCACTAGATAAGTATTTATACCCGGGAAAATGTTATAAAGCACGCACTTCTTTTCTTGCAAATGACTACTGGCATTGAAGGGCTTATTGGAACTGAGACCGTTTCCTCTTATCTATCGGTGACAAGGCAAATTGCAACATTAGCAAGTAGCTGAATGAAAGACAATGACTTCAGCCATTGCGCTCGACTATCTTAGTTCCTGTTGAAAAGGACAATAATTAAGTTAATAGGTGATCTAAGTGAGTATATTGTTTTGTTGTGTAGATCAGCACGCTAAGACGGGTTTTTCCCCTGTAATAAGGCGAATAACTTTATTAAACTGATCTTTGAACTAGGATTTCGAAAAAGTCAACAATTTCTAAAGCTGTTTTGGGCTATTTTTAAGTTCCTAATTTTGAGGGTCATTTTAACAATCGTGTCCAAAACGTTCGAAAAACAAGAGAATAAATTCACGATGTTATGCTTCCATTTCATGTTTGAAAAATTTCGGACGTCGCTTTACAAAATCATCCTCATATAATTTTGATGGTTTATTTTATCTTATTCCGAATATTGCAAAGAGTCGAAGCATCACTATTCAACGAGCACGGTTTTGCAAACAAAAGCCACTAAACTGGTTTTTATCTAAATATTTATTGCTATTAGGTGTTACCTTCAAGTATTTTTGTGGCATCTTCAAAGTCAATGTTTTATCATTATTTCAGTATATTTAACAAGCTCTCGTCAATATCGGTGAAAGGTAAAGTAAAAGGACCAAAGCAAACCTATCCTTGGCAAGTAACTATAAAATTTCACTCCACTCACACTGACATAGGTTCAAAGAGTTCCATGACGAACGGTGTTGAGCCTTTCCTATCTACCGACTTCCCGCAACATTCACAAAGTCATCAATCCATCAGGGGGCCTTCCATCACCTCAGACTGATAATATTTTCACAGAAATATTTAGATACTTTTCTAGAAATTAATACCCAAGACGAAAAAAAATAGGTAATAAATAAACATTTTGGAAACTAGCATACCCGAATGTAGCATCGCGTTTATATGATCCTCGATATTTTTCGTAATAACACTATTATCAACCAACTTTTCACAGTATTCGATTGCTGATAGCATGATGCTTGAGAGGAAGATAAATAATAACAAGTTAAAGACTATTCACCATGAATTCACCGGACATTATACGCAAATTACCTAGCACTGAATCTTTGCCCTGATCGATTTCAAATACTTGCTCAATGCGGTATGCAATGCTGTGCAAAATTGAGTTATTGTGCCTTTTTGCAATACCTACCTAAATATATTAGCCTTTTTATCATTCATTGATACTTAGAGGGAAATAATACATCAACCAGTTTCAAATTCATGATGTAACTTAATATAGTCTAAGTAGTAGAGCCACGAAAGAAAAGAGCTTTTTTTTCGTCAAATTTTAAATAACTTCATAGATTATTACTACCTACCAAATATCTATAAATCATTACGGTTTCTTTTGAATAAAATATTATAAACAAGTATCAGAATCATTAATCTTACATAACTTGTAAATTTGTAATTATTTTCCGAGGGCTTTCTAAATCGCAAATAATAATAAACTACGAGGCAGATAATAAACAGAGCGATGAGAAAGATATTGGTTTTTCCGGTGGTTGGGCTCAATGGGAGCTTAAAGTTAAACCAAGCGTGCTTCCGTAGAGCCACAGATTATTTTTTAATATGAGCTACTCAATTATTTTTGATTATTCTAACAGCTAATTCTAGCTAAAGAAAAGATGAAACGTTTTTGGGAAACAAAAGAGGGATACGAAGGCTGATGTTATGATGGAAGTGAAACAAAAATTATGTAGCGCTGAACCAAAATATTGTGTCATGACATGGAGTAAGGTTTGATGGTGATATAAAAATACCTACGATATAAAAATAGTGACTGCACGCGGCATCGCCCGCGCGGTCATCAAATCGATTAAGCCGTTTAGTTGTGAAAAGGTCAACAAGCAAACAGAGAAACAGAGATCCATCGACTGATAGACGCATTCATTATAATTATCATCACCATCATCAGCCTGTAGAAATCCACTGCTAGACATAGCCAAGGAGTTCCATGAAAAACGGCCTTGAGCCTTTTTCCCGGTGGATGGAAAAGGCTCAAGGCCGTCCCACAACTTTCATAATGTATGAGTATGAGAGAGAGAGAAATTCGAGAGCCTTCCAACACTGCGTCGCCCGGTTCGTGGTCACTATTCGAGAACCTTAACTCCCCAACCGGTTGTCAGTTCTTCGAGCTATATGGCCTGCCACTGCTTGCTCATTGTGATTATTATATAGGTAATAATAGTACCTACCAAGTATATCCATGCGATAGTAATGACAGTATGGTTGATGTTGGTTCGTTCTTTCGCGCAGTAACGGAGCAACCAACGGATTAAGGTGTTTTTTGAATGGATATACTCGTAGTTAAGGACCTGCCTGAAAACCAGCGCTGCTTTGCACTTTTGACATGTAAAGCAGCAAAAAGCTGAGTCAGGGCCTGTTTGGCTGCACCCAACACAGAGCGAGACTGGCTGGTTTCTGCTTGTGAGGCGGATGCCTGCCTACCTATGTATAGGTGGGTATGTGTCTATCCGGCTTGTTCTTTTTTGTTATTTGTGTTATTATTATTTGTATTGTTCATAGGACAACGAAAAACACACAAACACAGAACACACAACGGGCATAGGCCCGTTCTGTGTTTTTAGTGTGTAAGTCAAATAAACGTTTTCTATTCTATTCTAGTTAACCATTAAAGCCGTTTTTGGGCGTATAATACGCCCAAAAACTGCCTTAATTATAAACAATTATGGGACGAGGACCGGCAACCTACCCACTTTAACCTTTATTACTAAACACAATACAAGCTAAAGTGCAATATAGCTTTGCAGCTGTCAACCTGTGTTTTTAGTGAATGAGTTGAGTACAATGCGCTGTCCGGTTCCCGAACGAATCCAAACATTTAAAAGAAATGAGGTTTTTGTTTGTCAAAAATGTCAGACGGTCGACGGTATTTTGACGTGACAGCATTATGACGTAATACGCTTTTTTGCTAATTATCTTAGTGCTCAATTAGTTAGTTTACTTAGGAATGACGGTAATATATCACAAATTGTTATCATACAGTTGCTATTAAATAACTCTTCGACTTTATTCGAAGTTTTCATGTACAAAGCAGATAGTGTAGTGTTTCAGATGCTTGTTACTGTTTACAGTACAGAATCCTCCTTATGAGTTATTACTCACAAGAAGGATTAAGTAGATACTGGAAACAGTAACATACATCTGACTATCAACACTATTGTGTTCTGTGACAGAATCGGTGAAGTAGCGTGAAGTAGTATTTTTAGTTTGATGTTTTTTTTATCGATGAGATGCTTTAGTGGTAGAGCAAGAGAGTGAGGGAGAGTTATTTATTCACATACATGCATAATATTTGGATGAAGACCTCGGTGGCGTAACGGGAGAGTGTCCGCCTGAGACGCAAGGGGTGCAAAAATGTACGTGTTCAAATCGGAGAAGCAAAAATACCGTGGGAAACGCGTGGATACGTCAGCTCCCCACATAGGTATTGACCATGTCTTTCTTGAAGCTAAGGCCAACAAGGCTGAGAGGATGGTATAGGTGCAAACCCACTACACCATCTAAACACATGTCCCAGGCACTACAGCGTCCTATAAGTGAGTAAAATGTTGCACCTGATGCTTATGCTAGTTGTAATAAGGCCTTACTTTACTTTTGTATCCAGGATTAGGTATTCAATCATTGTGGTATGAAGTAAGGGTAATAAAACTGGCAGGCAATTTTTACTCTATTCAATGCACACCTACTCAATCATATTTCCTTGTTCTCCATAACTAATTCTTTAATTGATTGCTGCGAATAAATGGCATCCTGGTTGCTATTAACATGAGCAGGATTTTTGTTTATGATTACCTATAGCTAATTTGAATTCTAGCTTCAATTAGGATCTATTTCATCATTGCAAGATCAATGAATCAATATCCCAGGTGTTCTCAGTGACAGCCTCCCAGTAATTTCATAGAAAAAACTGTATCATTTCATGTTTTTCTTGAAATTTCCCTTTAACTCACAACGATTAAAAATGCCCGGCTTACCTGGTTTAATATTTTTTAACTCCACTCACACTAACAGCAGCTTCACATTAACTCCATAGAAAAGGTTATTTTTTTAATAAATTTATTTAAAAAAAATCTTCTTTTTTTACTCATAATTCCACTCAAGACGACTAATGATAAGCTTATATCTGTGCTATCATTATTGCAAAATAATGCTAGGAAGTATAATTACTTACAATAAATTTATTTAAAAAAAATCTTCTTTTTTTACTCATAATTCCACTCAAGACGACTAATGATAAGCTTATATCTGTGCTATCATTATTGCAAAATAATGCTAGGAAGTATAATTACATATGCATCTTAATATTAATTCAAGTTGAAAGGTCAAATTTGAATACGAATTACCTTAGCTAAAAATAAAATGACTTCACTAGTTACAGATTTTTGTAAAATCTACGTTTTTTACAAACAACTTTAATTGTAGGGTAAATACATACCACAGGGCTGCTAATTTCCCTCGATAGGTACACTGAATTTCTGTGAATATTTTAATTTAAAAATGTTATAATAGATAGGTAATTATATTATTTTGTAACAACACAAGTGTCCTTCACAGCTAGCAAGCGTACTCTGTTGCGGCAACAGACAGACGCGCGGATATGGCAGATATTATATTGACTTCCATGACTTTGTACGGAGTTCTGATTAGGCTTCGAAGCGCAGAAACTATCTTAATCTATTACCGTGACGTCAGAAATCCTACCTTGGTATAGACCCCACTTTTATCTAAATACGTACCAATTCATTAAACACATTAGAATAAGAGTTTGCAGAAATGTTATAATACAAGTATTTAGTCGTATAATAAAACTTTAAACGAGGTCCGATTATATAAAAACCTATTTAAATAAAAAGGGTCAATTACAAGCATTTATCATCTTCATTTGATTAATAACTATTTTATCCTCTACGTTTTTTGTTGATCTATTTAAGGTGTATCCCCGAGCAAAATTTGTACCTACTCGTATGTAGGTATGTAATTTGAAATGTCTGCCTTAAAGCTGTTGAATTAAAGTTGAAATTGTCTCACGCGCCGCGGCCGTTGCGCTTATGACGGCCGCGTAATCCTATCCTTCTATCCTATCCTATCCTACTAATAACTATAATAAACATTAATAAAAAACATTAGCTTCTCGGCAGTAATAAACTTTTGGTAAAACTTCACGTATGAACCGCTTGATAACGGATGTTTTGAACTAATTATCGTGAATGTTTTTTGTAACCAAAGGTTTTACGCTCAAAGCAGCTTCTCTAACAATAAATTCTAGTGGTCTTGTAAAGGGTACAAAAGTTTTCAAACGCATAAAAGTCACTACAAAAACTTATAATTTATAAAGTATTTTTTTCGCATTTCTGGTAAAGAGAAGATATCATTCAAATAACAACTCTTGCAAGTTCCGCCTTAGGTACTTAATTAATTATTGTTTGATAAAAAGTCTCTTTATTAGTTATTAAATTATCAAAATGATGTGAATAGTTAGTAGATAGGTAGGTACATTTAGTGAGTTGACAAGGCAAGTGCACAATCAATAACTCCGAACAAAATATGTGTTTTTAACCACATTTACACAGCACTGTTGCGCACTAGGTATCACAGCAAAGACATGGTCAAAAGTGGACTTAATTTATCGATTGAGCCAAACGATTGCCACTCTCCGATGAGTGTTCGACAACAAGTTAGGTATGTTAATAATAGCATAGTAGGTACTAGCCATAGGATTTTCTACGCTTTTACCGAGATAATTAACAATAGCCGGATGGGAATGAAACATGGAAAAAAAGTGTAACTCGGCTCACACAAAAACAATTTGATTGCATCGATTACGTTACGACACGTAAATTCAAGTAGGTATTTTAGGTAACTATTCTGTTTTGTTTGAGGTGGTCACTATCATAATCGGTTAAGAAGCCATATAATAAGAATCTGCCTAAAGAATCGGTTCAGTAGAGTTTATGAGCCAACCGTTTAGGTTTTAAGGGATTTCTTCATCATAAAGTCACTAAAGTTTCGAAAAAATATCTGTAACTGGTAAGTTCTATAAATATATACTTAGTTGTTTATTTACCATGTGCGAAATGTAGCTACTTAAATTGAAACTGTTTTGGACCGAAAATATGTATAGGTAAACTTCTAAACTTCATTGACGTTTGGAATGTTACTTTCAAACAAAATTTAGGGAAAAAATCAACATGATTAGTTTTCTAATAAAATAATTTTCAACGCCACCATCCCCATAAAACTGGATTTTCTCATTCGGACCGCATGGTCCAAAATAAGAGCCACGTTGGAGGGTATTCCAATTTTAGATGTTATATCTGAAAAATACACGTGTCGAGATACTAATCTAGCTGTTGTTCTGACCATAAGCTAAACGGTCTGTTTTCGTGTTGGTGAACTCTGGCGTTTATAACTCATAACCGCAAACCAAAACGATTGAAAACTTGTTGTAAAATTTTTATTGTAGGATTAAAATTCAAAACAACTATAAAAACTTGATTACTGACAGGTAACTTCATCCAAACCATCATCTTACTAAATACAACGGTTTTTACCAATTCCAGCGTCAAATATAATAATAAATAATCAAAGAAGTAAAAAAGATTTCATACCATATAAAGCGTTTGTATTGGTATTGTCTCATAAAATAAATAAACTCAGTTCTTACGTATTCGATTGGAATTCACTGCTTAGTGGACATTCAGCATAATAATAATCTAGAAATAAAACGGCTCTCACTCGATACGGACAGATGAATAGTCAGACAGGTTTGGCAAAACTAATAGGCACAAACTTTAATGCTACTTGTCAGAATTATCATGACGTTTTTCACTGTCTCTTGACTGCCACTAAAAGAACGGGAAAATTTAAACGAGGTTCCTTAAATATTACGAGTGAAATCAATAATAACAATATAATAATATAAGCTTTATTGTTTCCTGCATCAGGTTCAACTTAAATATCTACACTTTCTTAAAATCTAAGTAGGTATGCAAGGTTCGCTATCAGCGATAAAAGCCTCCTCCAGTTACTTCCATGTCTCCCTGTCTCTAGCTACTCTACTCCAAGCCTTGCCTGCTATCTTGGTGATGTCGTCGCTCCATCTCTTAGGGGGGGGGGCGTTATTTATTACCATTATTAGACATAAGAACGCTTGCCATAACTTTAATATGCCATAATAAGGTGTAAATCGAAAAGGAAAGGATACTTGCTATGAAGTTGTCTGCAATCGTGTAGACCTGGAAGAGAAAAACATGTTGTGCCGACCCCACATGTAGTGGAAAGGGCAGGAAGAAGATGATGATGATTGTAAACGACGTACCTCGCGAACCTGAAATTAGAAAACAAAGAACATTAGAATTTATTATTTTAGTAACAGAAAAGTGATGATGATAATGATGTAAGTAGGAATTTTAATTATCTGTACTTACCTTCTTATTTTTTTATTGAATGAAATCTGAATGATGATGAGTGTACTTGACGAATTAAGTCTAAAAAAAAAGTGGTGCGAGTTGCAGAACGGAAATAATATTATTTTTGCGATTCGTCAACTGGCACGAGATTTTAGGTGTCAATTAACGAACGACTCATATCTAAAAGTGTTTTTTTTTTAAATGTTATACGGGCGCAAACAGGCCATCGCCTATTGACATCTGCAAAACCTGGAGCATTGCTAATGCGTTGCCTGCCGAACCTTTCCCCCCCTAAAGAGCTCTGATAACCTTACTCACCGCAGGAACACAACATTATTTGAAACAAATAATGTTATTTGACTGCGATCTTCTGTAAGGCGGAGGTACCTTCCCAGGCGGGCTGCTCCAATTTAGACCGAGGAAAATCTCGCTGTGCCCTACCTAAAAAAAAATTTTAGTTTGGACTATTATTAATATACTATTTATTATACATAATAACCGTAAAATTAATTATGCATTTTAATTAAGGCGTATTTCATAATATTTTTTTACTGTCTTCTAAGTCTTTGTTTTTAAATAAGTGATACTGTATAAAATTTATAGTAAAAAAGTAGGTACACATAATTTTATGGTATGCGAAGGCTGTCTAACCTACTTTATCAGATGTTTACATTGCATACTGCGTAGGTAAATTCCCACAAAGCTAAGCTAAGGAACATTTAGTAGATCTTGTATGACGTTGGTCACGAAATCGCCGTTAGTGATTTAGCCTGTGTACACTAGTGAATTAAATGGAATCGTATGACAGCTTGAAAACGTCGCAGTCAAAACAAGAAAAAGTTGGTTGGATATCCAACATAGGGTTATATTTAAAACACTTGAACACCGGTGCAGAAAAACCGTTTTTTTGTGAGTAGAGCCATTACGTTAAGATACCTGAACTGATTTAAATTGCAAAAAAATGTATGCCTAGGTATATTATGAAAGTAAAATGTCCATTTCAGCCGCAAATGAGGCAAAAATGCTTTTGGCTAAAGACAAGAATCATTTTAGGTAGATATGTGTTGTAAAAATTGTTTGTTTTTAAAAAGTGTTTATATAAAGCAACTATAATATTAAAATAAATAAACCTTTATACCAAATACCGAACAAAATTTTCAGGGTTTGCACATTTCATAACCAAATAAACGGCAAAAAGCACTGAGTTACATGCCACAGCCCCACAGGTTGAGTAGAAAAATAGTAGAGTAGAAATTGCATTAAGAATGCAATTTTTTCATACAAATGTATTCCCACATTTCTTCCCAGGATAATGGCATTAGAGCATTTTATCTTTAATATATCTTTAATATAAATAAATAACACCCAACAGTCACATACATAGTCCTGAGCCCACACTAGGATTCCCTGATTATCAGAAAGTACGAGTACCATGTTACTACAAGTCACAACACCCAGACCGGAACCAATATTTTGAGATCAAGCAAACATTTGACCCGCAGCGGGAATCGAACCCACACCCCTTGCGTCTCAGACTGGCACTCGTCCGCTACGCCACCGGGTCCTCGTGGTCTTTGATTTTATAATTTATGCAATTAATGGAAAATTTGTACTTATGCCTGATTTTATAATTAACTAGCTGGTGCCCGCGACTTCGTCTGCGCAGGATTAGTATTTCGAGTAGCTTATATTAGCGTGGCGTTACAATTCACACAATATCTTTATAAATTATAGCCTATGTGTTATTATGATATATAAAATAATAATAAATATTCCGGACATATTCACACGTTCAACTGATCCCAAACTAGGCATAGCCTAGTTTGTACTGTACTATGGTGACCAGAGACTGATATATATATATATATATAAGATAAGATAACACATAAATATTTAACACCCAGACACAGAACAAACATCTGTGTTTATCACACAAATGTTTGTCCAGTGCGGGGATCGAACCCACGACCTCTAGCGCAGAAGGCAGAGTTACTACTAACTGAGCTATGAGGCCTGTCATCTGATGTATAAGCTATATTATTGTAAAGTTTCATTAAAATCCATTTCGTAGTTTTTAAGTGAAAGAGTTACAAACATCCATCTATCCATACTTACAAACTTTCGCGTTTTTAAGTAATATTAGTAGGAAGGATTGCGATAGTCGTATTACTTATTTGACTAGTTTTACAGAGCTACAACCACAGTTAGTATCTACCTATAGATGAGTAGATATTATGATGTTCTAGTGAGATCAAACAAAAGTGTTCTAGGAACGAATGAATCATTTAGCCGTCAATAATCAGGTTTTGTCCCGAAAATGTGCGGCACGCGGGTCGTCACGATTTAAGTTTTTATATTAGTTTACTAACGCTTTCCACTAACTTTATTCTCATAATAAAGGTTAAAAATACAAAAGGAAAAGTGAATTCAAGTTGCTTTGAACGTAGAGATTGGTAGGTATTGTGATTTTTATTACATCTATTTCTAAATCAGATTTAATCTCAGATGCCTCTTCACACAAACCTACCATATACCATACCGATAGGCTCTACAGCCAGGCATAGCTCTACCTTATACCAGGCATAGCTGACCAAAAGGTGAGCTATACCTATTGGTCAGCTATGCCTGGTATAAGGTATTAGTTTTTGGCAACGCGTGCGTGATGCCAAAAACGGATGGGCCGTGTGCTGGTTTGCCACCTTAGTTGTATAGTTGTGTAGTATGCAGGTTCCATAAACTATAAAATACATAGAAAAAATCAGTAAGTTGTATCACAGAGTCTGTGTAAAGATACAAGATATTTAGAAATTGGCGGAACCGTACAAATTCTATGGCAAAATTTCGTTACATGAAGCATACAGACCCATTCAACTCTTCACTTACTGCACAGGCTCTAATAAGAAACACCTAATATCTAGGCTAACAACTTTTATTCCCAAGCAAGGTAGACAAACTCTCAGATCTCGAGATAGATCAGATCGCGAGCAGATCCTTGAATATGTCTAAGGGGAGGAGTCAGAGGCACTTCCAAATATTTTGGTGCATTCCCACATTTTGCAGTAGTGAGTATCTTTTTTTTTACATCCGGTCATATAACACACGGTCAACTGATCCCAAACTAGGCATAGCCTGTACTATGGGTACCAGAGACTGATATACATAATAGATACATATTTAACACCCAGACACAGAACAAACATCTGTGTTAGTCACAAATGTTTGTCCAGTGCGGGAATCGAACCCGCGACCTCTAGCGTAGAAGGCAGAGTTACTACCAACTGAGTTATGAGGCCAGTCAATATTCTTCACCTAGTTTTAGAAAAATAAACAATAAATTATTATAGATTTTGTTTTATTAGAAATGTATAAAATTATAGCAATTCTTTTATTAGTAGGTATTTGAAAAATCTAACACTGTTTGATCACAAATACAAAAAAGATTTATATAGAAATACTTGAGACGGAAATATATAAAGAAAAATTCCAACAAGCTGCATAGCCTGGAAATATATTAACGGCTATACCTACGCAAAATTACACAATTCACTTAAGCTTAATTAAAAATGGTAACTTAAATGATGATCTTCTTTTTCTAATTTTAACATTAACAAATTTTTAAGGCAGGAAATGGGTCTTGTCGATGCACATTATCTGCTGAAAGACACTTGGCTCTTATCAGTTATTTATTTACCCCAAATACAATGGTACAATGGTAACGTAAATGAGGATCTTCCTTTTGTAATAACTTAATCTTCAATGCTTAGAAGAACTGTGTAAGTACCCTTTAGAGACACAAGTACCTACTGAAAAAACCAGGTTCTTATCAGTTATTTTCTTGCCCTTTATTATTTTCAACTTATTATATAGCCAAGCCAAATATATGGCTTGGCAGAACAGAACCCATTTAGATCTCAATTCTTTTGTCGGCGAAGTCGACAACCACGCATACAATATTGAACTTGGCTTCCATTTACACATTTATGTTTTTGATGGGATTTATGTTACAGTAAAAATATCTATGGGGGAGGGCTGGTAATTACGTATATCGTATCATTAATGTAATATTAAAGGTACAGTGTGGTATAAAAAAAACTATAAATTGGTGTAGAATTACGAAGCAAATCTCACATTTCATTCACTTACCATTCGATCAACCATACAAATATTATTAAAATAATTTAATTCACAGGAGTACAATTTACTAAGCACGTGTGTTGATACATTTACTAATTATTTGAAGGTACACTTTTATAATTTATCTCATACAAAATATCACCTAGGGTATAGATATGTCTTCAGAAATATTTCATTGTGATTCAGTAGACAGAGCAATTTACCATTGCTTAAACATAAGCTATAAGGGTGTTATTCATACTACTTTTGGGCCACATTTAAAAGCCATTTTATGGCACATAATATGTATTTTTAAACAAGTAGACACAACGTTTTTTATTTTTAATTTACAAGTTATGTTTCACTTAATATTTACAATTTATTGAAGTAACTTTATATCTGGTAACTTATGTTCCAACTTATATACGAACCTTGGCATTTGTATTAGTTTCGTGCAGTTATTTAATAGAAAAAAAATCTATTAATTAATATTATCTTTGTTAAAAGCTAAGCTAATTTTGATAACACGAAAATGTTCAATCAACAGTGGTATGTAGAGTAGAGCCACTTAAGAATATTGATTAAAGGATTATGAGGATTCATATTCTCAAGCAAATTGAATGATGTCAGTTTTTTGCGTAATCTAGCCCTGGCATTGTTAGGCTCAAGTCTTTAATCGAAGTAAGTGGAATTTTGTGTGGAATAAAGTTAGACAAAAAATATTAGCGACTAACCCTGGTTAGTCGCATAAATATCTTTAATATGTTCTTAATGTTTAGTATGTTTTCACTCCACTACACTAGTGGAGTCACAGGCACAGTCTGTCATTATTTTCATAGAAATTGCTGTATATCAGATATTAATTATTTTTTAAATTCCCTTCTGACGATTAAAGATACTACTAGCTTAGGCCACGGATTTTAATCAAAAGTTCGCACACGAAGCCGTACTGAATGAATTTAGCTGAAGTTTGTTTAGTAAAGTGTGGCGTTTGCACGATTGTTTTGCCTGGCGTTGCGACGCAGGACATGCGGCTGCAGGGAAATGAACCCTCCTTCTACTACTCGAATCACGCGGACGTTGATCTGGAATAAAATTAACACAGCTTAGAATGAAGTACCTTCATCCATGAGTACAGAAACTTTTATATTTACTTCAACTTTCTTCAAACAAAATATCGTGAATTCTTCTTCTTGTCGTGTCACTGATTTTTTCTTGGTCATCCTGTATTAGTTCAATGACCAGGTTGAGACCCTGAAAAGGGCCTATGACCGTCGATGAAAAAATCTGTGAATCACTACCGTAGAAGCCGTTTTTGAGATAGGTAGAGGCGTTTTCACGCATGATTCGGGATTACGCGTCGCGCTCCCAGCGATATGAGAGATATGTGAGAATTGTATGAGCAGGGACAGGGAAAGTCAATTTTTGATAGACAAGGGGCTTATTAGCTGTGTAAATGTACAGTGATAAAGCAATTTTTTTGTACATTAATAATTACTTATGTGCTAAGCGTGTAGAGACGATACAATGTGAGGATGATGTAGGTATATGCAATGCGCTCGCGGTGTCACCTGCAGTCTCTGCCTGCAGTAATAAACTTGTACTCGACTTGTACTAGACGGTTGTTTCACTCTGCCCCATACATCTCAGAGGAGCAAAAAACGGTAGTAAATTCGAAAAGTTGAGTACTTATTTGGCATTTGACATGCCTATTCATTAAGTGCAGTTGTATAGTTATTCTGTTTTTAAAGAGTTAACCCACAACTAAGGGAAGTGGAAGACTTTTAAATCCCAAAATCGAATCAGACGGGATTCAAACCCGTGACCTTTCTCTAGATACGGGGATGAGCTAACCAACTACACCACCGAGTCGCTTCCTTGTCCTGTCGAAATTCATTTATTACTTGACCTCTTATCAAATAAATGGTTTATTTATTTATAAAAGCTCTGTTATATTGTTACCTCATGCTTGGACACAGCTCTGCGGAAGTACTTGTGGAACCTGGTGGAGAGCGCCCACACGGCTCCGTTGTCACGCTCCGCCCATCGCACTTCGGCGCAGAACTGCAGCTTTTCTGGGTCTTGGGCGAGAACCCTGAAACGTTAGAATTTTCAAGTTATTAATAATCCACGAGAAAGTAGAATGCTATTTATATTAATGGGATCTTGACTTTTTAGGTTCCGAGATCCAAAATGGAACCATAAGGGTTCCTTTTACTTAAGTTTCGCCCATTTTTCCGTCTGTTCAAAGAGTCAGAGGCATTTACTCGCAAACGGTCGGCTATTTGACGATATGTTGAATATTATATTATATAGATATATCCTTACATAGATTTGATACAAAAAAATACTACCTACTAGAAGGTTCTAAAGGCCAAAATTTGCTGATCAGAAAGGGCTCAAAAAATGTGTTTGTATAAGTATGTTAAGTTGTTCCCTTTCCATTATAGAACAAGTCCCTTTCGAGTTACCGTGTCTACCTTCATTAATATGCTCAAGTGATAGTGATTCTTGCAATCTTTTCACTTACTTGTGTGAGTTAGTGATGGGGTTCCATGCAGCGATGGCTGTCTCCGACATAGGGCTGAAGATGATGGTGTCGTCCCGAGGGTCAACGGCCACACCGAGACCTTGGGAAGACTTGCGGCCTACCAGGTTGACAGGTAGGTCAGTACCTTCAGCGGGCGGGCCTGATGCGAGCACCGCGGTGGATACACTGAATAATCTAAAACACGAAATATGAAAACTTCAGTACCTAAGAGGTTAATTTTATTGTTGTTATAAAATATAGCCTTAGTTATAAAACGTGTTCCATAACTAGCATACTGTAAAGAAGGCGAATTTTGGTATTTTTTTCGCTAATTTACTTTTTTTTGTTGAAAAAATATAATATAATACCCCGCTTTCGGGATGGTATACATATTATGAATCAACTTGTTTAAAGTAATACAACTTACCTAATTAATGATAAATTAATAACTTAGATCCGTTCGCTGATAGTTAGTTAATATACCGAGATAATGATATTATCATCATGTAAAATTGGTGCAATTAAATTCGGACTGATACCTTCCTACTTAAATTAAAACAAAATGATTTATATATATCCAGTATCAGTGATAGAATTCATGATATTTTAATTAACTAGTAAAAACGTCATTTAGTTTGCTTGATACACTCCTTTAGGTTATCTTAGTATTATACCTTACCTTATGCACTGGGTATGTGTAGTAGGAACATCATTTAAATTACATAATAACTCAAATTTTTAATAATATATTTTCAAACGGAACTGCAAATCATGCGAACTGTAGGTAATTACTAGCCTCAATTCATAAACAAACGGAGGTAAAAACTATACAGAAAATTACTGCCACTATACCGCGATATTAACAGAATATTAATAAGTAGCTATGATTATAAAAAATGTTAGTACCTCATAGTATTAACAATTTAAACATTACGATCTTATTTGAATGCCCTTTGGAATAAGGAATGTACCAACTATTTCACTCAAAAGTTAATGGTATCTAATCTCACCTATCAGTAGCCAGGGGCTGGTAGTATAGCAAGCCCTGGGCAGGAGAGTGGGCGAGGCCGACAATGCCGTCCATGAGAGTGAACTTCTCGCCACCGATATCGTACTCCCCGAGGTCCGGGTCGGGGTACATGGATGCGTGCGTCACTCGCCACGCATTGTCCCTTCTTCCGTCGTATACGATGATACCTGGAAAATGACAACGATTAAAATATCAGGTAAAACGCAAAACCTTACTTAACCTTGTTTAATCTATCGTCTTTAAGTGTGTGAGATGCAATCATAGGGTTACAAACGGTACGGTAAAACAAAATGACACATGACCAGACTTTGTTTTGGTCCAAAAGCTTTGTTACAATCGACCGACTTGCTTTGATCTACGTAATGCTGGATACACATTATCGGGCTACGGCAAACTATTCAAGTTGCGTGACAAGTGCAGCCATATGATTCGTCACACACATGGCGCAGAAATAAATGCACAACGTGAACCTTCACCAAATGTGATAGTGTGGTCCCAACATAATGCACTAGATCAGCTAGGAACTCCAACATCTTTGGACTAAATATTGAAGTGAATCTAAACAGGCAATTAAATAATGCTGGCGATTCAATTTTTTATTATTTGTCACTTTCTAAGACTAGATTATTTCAATAATAAGGATCGTTTTAATTTAGTTTAGGATAATGCAAAAACAGTATCAACACCAATCCTGCTTCAAAAAAATGCTAAAAATTCTGCTTCTTGTTTCCATAATAAAATCCCTAATCCCACATCCACTTAAACATTGCAAACATACAATACATGTTTACCTTCATGTATAGTATTTTTGCGATGCTTATCCATTCTCAGAAACGCGAAAGTATTTAAAGGGAAGGGAATGCAACAATACCTATAATTAAATCACTGCAGCGTGAAATCCTTCAACTGTGATTTAACATTTTGATCTTGTTATGCAACTGAAATAGTACGGCTCGCAGAATAATTTTGTGTCAATTTAAGTAGTAGGTATCTATTTACGAATATTTTTGCAATTGCATCACAAATGAAAGTAAGCTTGTTTTGACCGATAGCACGCATGGTTGAGCGTCAACTAGCGAAACATATGAATATACAGGCCAATATTTATGAACAAAATACACCCATCCGAATTTGGTTAGCTGGTGCTGATAGCACAATGTCAACAGTCGTATTTTGTCTAAGTAGTTATCTACTCCTTAGAGAAAGTTCCGTGGTTGATAAAGTTAGCTAAGCTAGTGATATCCAATCGCAGAAACAATCCACAGACAGTCTCGTATCAAACTCAGTTGTATATCAATAACGCTGACGTTATTGCACCTAAAATGCAAATGGTAAGTCCATCAAATTAACTGAAACAATTGAGTTTGATACGAGACTGTCTGTGACGTCATGACGAGACTGTAGTGAGAATAGACTAAATTTTATTACGTTGATACGTGATTCTCCCACAGGAAATCCAATTATTCAGCTTTTGGCATATCAGCCTCACTCCGGGTGGTTGAGGTGATATATTTTGTACAAACCTAAGGCTTTTTATCATGTTCTGGCATCCTGTGGGCGGATGCAGCGAGGAATGCAATCGATATGAATGAGTAGACAGTTCAAGTAACGTGCCATAAGCCACAGTGGCGCACAGTCGGCGTGCGTGCCAATTAATTTGGGTTTTTTACCTGGAGCAACAGTGTCGCTGATATAAGCGAAGATGTTGTCACATGTCGCGGAGAGGTGGGACGAGGATGAGCGGGTGTCATCTAGCACTAAGTTGGTGAGTAGAGAACTCGGACGCAGCAGCTCACGGGGGAAGTATACACTCCTCACCTGGAAATTATAAGATAACAATATTAAGACATTGAACGATTGAATCTACAGTTAGCTCTACTGATATTCGCTAGCATTATGTTTTGAGGTAGAAACCTACTGCCCAGAAATGGGTGATACAAAATACATTTTATATAGCTACAAAATATCTCCGTTGTTTCGATCTAGATCAAGACTCGACAGAGTAGAAGAATCGACATCACAGTATTCCCAGTATTGGGCACGCATGAAGGACGTCCATGACTGACATCAGCAAAGAAGGAAGGCCGGCCTAAAAATAAAGCACGGAAAAGAATGACTTCTCTACACCTACCTACTAGACATTTACACCACACGGTAGGTATCTAATGAAATAGTTGTAGTGTAAAGGAGTTTTAGTGCGTACGGAGGAAACTAATAATAATCAAAAACTTGCTGCTACTCCGCCATTACCCTCATCTGCCATCCGCAAAGTGTATCTGAATCAACTCTATCTACTTAGATCCACATCGCGAAACGCATTTCACCTTTAGACTCATATCCATTAAATTCAATAAGGAATTGACCTCGATTATAATCTCGCTCGATTAGTTATTACTTGTCTACATGTACAGTCGGCCACCATGAGATTAGATTTTTTATAGCTCTGGTTTCTGATCTAACCATTGTACTTGCTTTTCGACACCTTTATTAAACCGATTTTTTTTGCAGTCGTATTCCGGGCTGAGTTAAAGGCCCCTCTTTGGCGAACTAAGGGAAAAAGGCTAGGGGATGGGCAGCAGCAACAACGATAGCCTTTACTGCGCTCGCCAACCCGCCTGCCCAGCGTGGTGAATGTCGGCAATTTCCTCCGACATGATAGGAAGTCGCTCTGAAAATCTATGGGGGAAGCTTAAATTCAGCAGTGGCCGTCCTACGGCTAAAATTATGATGATGATGATGATTTACACGAAAACAAATAAGTAGGTAAATTGCATCATCCTTGTAAACAAATTCTAAAATATATTATCAGTTACTATTTTGATTCATCCTTCTGTTGACTGTATCTACCTTGAAAAAATAAAATAATAGTAATGGAATCAATCCAGAATACGTACGTGACACAGTTTGTTATGTACTAGGCCGCCTACAATAGTGCGTTGCGTATTGACTTCCCTCGGTCGGTTAGACAAGCCGCACCCTTTCAAATATTAACAATGCGACCTCGACTGCCGCCAATGCTTGAGTTTGTTAAATAGTTTGATGGTATCCGTTAATAGAACTTAAATTTGATAATTTCTATTTTATTTAGTAACAGAAAAATAATAATAATAACAGTTGTAAATTAAACTAAAATAATATTATACTAGAAATGAACTCTGTTTTCTACGACTACGACTACAAGTAGAAAACAGAGTTCAGATCACCAACCACAGGCAGCGTGCCCAAAAGGCTGGCGACGTTACCTCGTTGGATCGCTATACTGATCCTTTGTCCGAATTGGATAATTGGATCCATGTTGCTGAAACTATCTTTTAATTTAGTAGGTACCTGCCTGAGTAGAAGTCCAGCCTCGCCCAGCCTCCCCCAAAAAGTGCCATTTAGAACGTTCTTGGAACCTTTTCCATCCACCGACTTCGCAACATTCCATCGGGCCTTCCAACATACACTGTCTCACCCGGGTCGTGGGGAGCGAGCTATAGGGCCTGCCCACTGCCACTTCAACTTGCTAATTCTGAGAGCCAGGTCAGTGACCTTGGTTCTACGGATTTTCACATGTCGGATTTTATCACGCAGTGAAATTCCGAGCATAGCTCTCTCCATAGCCCGTTGCGAGACTGAGCTTTCGCATTAGCTTTTGTACACAATAAATTCTAATGTATCTACTTATACACCAAAATAAATGGTAAATCGATAAGAACATACACCGAAGCCTGAAAATTAATATACCTACGTAAGTAAAGATTTCGAAATTCGCAGTGTGTGTAGGTTGTACTTGGTTGTACCTACATTGAAGAAATTACCTATAGATTGGTTATACATACGGTCAAGAATCCCGTATCATTTATGTGGAAAAGCGTGTAGCTAAGATATCTCTTAAATAAGTTATATAACCAACAACAAACCTGTAGTCCTTTCTAAATCTGATTTGGAAAATATCGTGAGTAACCGAGATAACGGATTCCGGTTCCTGTACATGTTTTGAATAGAAACTATACTGTTATGCACTTCCTACTGTTTAAATAAATGTACAATGCCTTTCACTAATCCTAGCAAAACAAAGCATGACATAAAAGCGTGCGATATGCCATCTAAAATTCATTTCAAAATGATCCAAATTGATGAATTTGACATTAAAGAGCGTGTGATATAGATGATAATAGCTTAACTATAACACAAGCCCTTAAAAGTCAAACTAAGAATTGATTTAATTCAGTAGACTTAAGGATCATTGAAAATCTATTTGATATGGCATATAGCACGCCGTGTGAACACGGCTTAATTCTAGATTGATTCTTACTTCTTAGGTAGGTATTCTTATTTTTTCAATAATATAAGTATTTGTTTGCAAAAGGAAGGTTTAATAAGGCTCTTAAGTAAGCTAGAAAAACTTATAAAATAAGCTTAATTAAAAAACTAAATACGTGCATGAGAGTTCCATGTCCAACAAAAACCTTGTGTAGGTAAAGTCGATACTTGACTACTCGCTCTAACTAAGTATTAAACTAGTATTTCAGTTTGGTACATTGTATTAAAATATGTTTTAGTTTCTTATAATGTATCAATTTTAGTTTATTACCAGCTAGCTTAATAATATTTTCATGTACTACGTTATTAAGTTCAGTAAGTCAAACGTTAGTAAGTCAAACGTTAAGTTTACGATATTCGTTTATTTGAAGATATTTTGGGGCAAGGCTACCTAGCGCTTAAAGCACCTATTATATAAATAATAAATTCTTATGAATTAACTGGCATTATTTGCAATTGGGTTAATTATCATCATTCAAAATCTGAATGATACATCACATAAATGGAGAACAATTAAAATTTTCACAGTAATTATCCCTCGTTAATTATTTAAAATTAGCTATCTTTAAACGAACAAGCGTGTAGGTACTTCGTAAATATACTAGGTACGTAAATTATATGAAACAAAGGCTAGAGTTGAGTTAAGGAAAACTTTGCGCCACGGAAAAAAACATTAGTGGCCTAGTTACTTTCGCGTAATTGAAGAGATTTGATTAACAAAAGTCAGGATATTTTTACAATAAAATAAACTATTCTCTGCACGTGTTTTACCTTATTGGAATGCAGACTTTGGAAATATCTTGGTTTTCACTTAGGATTTATTCGTTTGTAATACCTAAAGCACAGCTGCACCAACTTACCTATTTGTTATGGCATTCCTATCAAATTATTTGTTGAATAACCTGTTTTTATATTTTTATTATTTTTTTATGTACGAGAGTATAAGGACAAGAAGTTAGACATCAATATTACTAGATACCTAAAACAGCTGAATAATCGATTTTGAACGGATTTGACCCCAAAGTAGCTGATTTCTTCATTGAGATTTTTCAATTAAAAAAAATGAATTTCCAAAAGTCGTAGAACAAACTTAATTGCCTATTGGGTGTAGAATAAGTCCTTTTCGGGATAACATGCATTTTATAAATAACCTTGTAGAGGTAATAATAAATAATAATAAATTCTTTGTTTTGCCTAAAGAGGAGCGTTGCTTCACCCAGTTTCTAAAACGTTTCAAAGTGTTGCTACTGACTTTCCTGAAATAAACACCTCGACTTTAACTTTGAAGATACTTTGACTACAAGAAAGTCTTCTAAGTAGACTCACCAATCGATCAGTAGCCATATCAAAGATGAGAATCTTGGGAGGGCAGACTCTTCGAAAGTCGTCCAAGCTGGTGATGACTCCGGCGTCGAGGACCCAGAGTCGGTTGCAGCGATCAGCACGGATCCGGTACACCGAGATCAGGCCGGTGCAGTTGATATCTCCACGACCTGCGGTATGCCATGACCAGTCAGGGTAAGCCTGGAATATGAAAAAAAAAAATAAGTAAATACTGCAAAATATGTCTCAAAAAATCAATGGGAGGAGGAGGTGATTCATAATGTCTCCATGTAATGGTCCTCCAATGTAATGGTACTATTCCGAAATGAGTTTATTCTATCAACAAAAGGAAAGAATATTGGAAGAACAGAAAAAAATCAAGTTTTGTTCAAGTGTTTTTCATATTAGCTGTTTGATATTGTTTTGTTTTTTTCAAGAGTTTTTTGAATAATGTTGAATTTTCAAAAGTCGTCAAACAAACTTTATTTCCAAATTGGTTGATAAATAAACCTCTTTCTGGATAGTATACATAATATAATAAATCACTTTGAATATTTGCTAAAGACCTAGTGCGAGTTTTGTATGCTACTATTTTGTATTAGGTTGTATTGTAGGTAATATTAATATTCATTACAGAAAAAAATATTACCATTATATTTTATTCATCGACGTTGCATTTGTTAAACCGTGATTGTATTGGCATATAATTTATCATTGACTTTTAATACGCTTACAAACAAAGGGCTTGATTTATACCACTTCTCAGAATTTAAAATCGTTCTCTTGACATTTCAGCATTTTTGTCTTTGCTTAAAGGTAATGTCGTCGCAATGTACGGTTAACAACTTTCTTGTTGTATTGGATTGCGTACGAGTCTCGTACGAATTAGCCTCTACTTCTCCGACTTAAACAAAAACTTACGTTACTTAAGTTTTCACGTTTTAATACATTTGAGTTTTACAAAATGTTACATTCTTGTCTACATATATCCGTTACTTTGGGACAGTTTAGCACATATTATATTTCTTACCATTCTGAACTACATTTTTCCCCCATTTTCCCCAAAATAATTATGTACTGTTTATACAAGTTGCATTCCATACACTATTAGACCCTTTATCACCCCACTCTTCTTTTTTATTTATTTTGCTGTTTAATGCAAGCAGATGCGTATCAAGGTAATATCGGTCAATACGCCAATTCGTATTGAACTTTATAATTTAATCAAACGGAGCAAGGCCCGAAGAATGTCGCGGATTCCGACCAGTGAGCCTGCCCGCCAAGGCCGGCACCGATGACTGCCCTTCACGCTTTCGCGTACATAGCTACGTATAGTAAGCAACCGAATAAATAAGTTACTTTGAATGAGATACGACACGGTCGTGAAAAAACTCAAACGCTACAAATTTATACCGGTCTATCTTGACAAAAGCATGCAAACCCCCAAATAAATAAAGGACGTCGATTTGAGCAACTCTAACTCAATGAGGTGCATCTTTAGAGTACGATTCAAACAAGTGTAGGTAACCTAAGTACCTACTAAAATTTTGACTGCGCTAAACTTTGACAAATGATTATAAAAGTGCGCCGAGAAATTAAGAAATGAGCTTCACTTCATAAGCAAACAACAAATCATCTATCGATAGAGTCAGAAACTCAGTATTATATTATGACTAGCTAGAGATCAGCATAGCAGCTTTAACAGGCCTCATAGCTCAGTTAGTAGTAGCTCTGCCTTCTGCGCTAGAGGTCGCGGGTTCGATTCCCGCACGGGACAAACATTTGTGACTAACACAGATGTTTGTTCTGTGTCTGGGTGTTAAATATATATATATTATGTATATCAGTCAGTATATAGTACCAATAGTACAGGCTATGCCTAATTTGGGATCAGTTGACCGTGTTGTTTAAAAAAAAAAAAGGCAGTCTTAGGCATAGTTTTTTCTTTCGTCTTCGTAATCACACCGTACTATACCTATACGGTACAATTATCACGTACATAATTGAATTCCTAAGTGAATGTTAGCACGTGCAAAATATTTTTTTATAAATTCCTCGTATCGGTTTTCAAAGCTTTAAATATTTATTAGCTTTATACATGTGGGCTTCTGTAAAATGATGTATTCACTTACATATTATCATACAAACGACGACACCTTGGTATTTGCAATAAGTAGCTATACCTAGGTATACCAATTTATAAAAACTTAAGTTATCAAATTGACTTCCAAGCAAGCGTGTCAGCACCATTTTACATTTTTATCTCAAAGGCTCGTATTCAGAGACAAGACTCAAGCATTGATCTGTACTTAAATCTAGATTTGAGTCGAGATTCTAATTCTTGAACAGTACTTATGTATAGATTCAATGATCACAGTTCACCTGAGTAAATGCTTATTCTGAAACGTCAATCAGACGAAATCGGTGCTTGAGTTTAGATTTGATTAGACATTAATCAATTGACATTTTCGTTCCGTTACACGTACTTTGATGCATACTTCACTTTATAGTTCTGTTCTATTTCCACCCTGGTTGTTTGAACTTCTGCGTAAAACGGATCAAAAATTATAAATAAATCAAAATGTAAACGAGAACATTTGAGTACAGACTTGAGACTCGATTCAGTGGAGAGTATTTTAAGTACCGTTCTTGAATAAAAGTTATGTTTGAGAAGAGATTCAATACTTAAATAGAGTTCATCTGATCTGTGATTAAATCTATGCTTGAGTCGTGTCTCTGAATACGAGCCTAAGACTGTCAACTTAAGTTAGCGTCTGAACAAAACCGCATGGTTGATGGTATGAGGCAAAGACATTTAAATGGAGCTTTTGCGTTTTATACATTGAATATTAATGCTAAGGTAGGTAATAATTTGCTATAACTATCAATTATTTTTGCCCCAGTTATGATAAAGATTAACAACAAACAACATTTACAATCCACTTCAATGAACCGAAAACTACCGACATAATCCCACTTTCCACTTTATAAGTAAATTTTATCGATTCAAACTAAAGTTTACTATATTTTCTATATCTTTGTACATATGTGAGGATGTTTGTTATTCTTGTATGCCGCCGCACGAACATTTTCTGAAATAAGCTATACTGCATTAAAAAAAAAGTCAATTTCAGGTATTCCTTTATTTGAAGACCCGTTTACTTTGAAGGAATTGATCCTTTTGATTGACCCTTTCGATAATTACCATAAAAATACCAACTGGATGTTTTATTTTAGGTATAGATATATATATATATATATATATATATTACCTGCAGGACAGGACTGATGCCTGGTGGTAGACTTCTAGGCACCCAAGCCAACGTGGCCGGCACTCCGGCCCTCAGCCTCGGGATCCCGAGGTAGATCCTATCCCATCCAATCTCCAGTCCAGTAGGCACCGTGTTCTCTGGCTGGAATTTCTCCAGCAGTACTGGATCCGGGGGGAAATCGAACTGCAGAAGGCTCCATTGGTTGACCACTTCAAGGGTAGCGCAGGCCGTGGCCAACCATGCGCACAGGACGAAGATGTGCCTCCTCATTTGGATTTCAATATCTGCGAAATAACACGATTTATAAAACTTTAATATACGTGATGAAAATTCTCATGATAGACCATCGGGTACCCCGTAGTAGATTTCTACCTTCTTTGCAATACTACAAACTGATTCATAATTATTTATAGGTATAATATCCCGAAAAGGGCCAAAATCTACACCCAAAAAAAAAAAAAATATTGGCAAAACATTTTGTTCTACGAATTATATTCTTAATTTATTATTGAAAAAAATCCAATGCAAAAATCTGCTTTTTTGTGTTCGAATCAGTTCAAACTCAATAAAATGATTCGGCTTTGTAGGTAGCAGTATTAATGGCGAACTTCTCGTATCCACGTTTAATAATAAGTTATAACGATGATGAAAATACCAAATCCAGCTGTCCAGCTGATTTTGGGAAAAATCCGAAAAAATAATTGCAAAATTTGATTTTTGTTGATAGAATAATAAGCCCCTTTGGCATATTATACAAGTTACGGACATTGTACCTATACTTAGTAGCGTCACTATATGAAATACTACCTACAATATTTTAAGATTTGATATGTGTGTGGGCGTGGATCTCCTTATAATAACAGCTATTATAAATAGTGAAATAATAATAAACCTATTTATCATATTATAAATAATTATAGTTAACAGGACGATCAAAATGCTCAACAATCAAAACCATAATTTATTTATTTCAAGCATGTAACCTCATTTCCTGCACTTATAAAATAAAAGAACAATAAGTTCATTACGTAGTTCCGTAGCATTGACATTGCGTGAATTGCCTCATATTACAGTGGATAGTCGAGTGATTTCTGCCCTTGAATTATATTTGTGCAAGTTATAAAAGTGGTCGAAAAATTCTAAGCTGATGGTCATTCGTAATAGTGCGTACTGCCATTTTGACGGCCGTGGCTAATTGTTTAATTATAATAACACCGAACAGTCACATACATAGTCCTGACCCCACACTAGGATTCCCTGTGTCGTGGGTATTAGAAACTACGAGCACCATGGTACCACAACACCCAGACCCGGAACAAATACTTGCGGATCGTGCAAACATTAGTCCCACAGCGGGAACCGGACCCGAACCTTTGCGTCGCAGACGGGCACTCGCCCACTATGCAATCGAGGTCGTCAAAAACTCTTAATAATATCAAAACACTCAATGCAAAGATGCAAATTTCAATTCGTATTAAGTATCATGAATTGGCTAATTCAGTACGGCCGGCGGATCTAGACCGGTCTGAAGTTCCGCTTTCGGAAATTGTGTGCAGGTACAGGCGCGCGCCCCCGCGTCTTACCACCTATTCGACCCTAAAAGTGACTACTGCGCAGCGTTGCGAACGAACTTAACGCCGGTATAGATCCGCCGGCCGTACTGTACTAAAGTTTGCTCTCATCATCATCATCATTTCAGCCGTACTACGTCCACTTCTGAACATGGCCTCCCCCACAGACAGAGCAAATCCCTTATCATGTGAGGGGATTTGCCCATACTCACCACGCTGGGCATGTGGGTTGGCGAGCGCAGTTAGAGCTATCGTTGTTAAAATGAGGGACGCTGCTGCCCATCCCCTAGCTTTTTTACCTTAGTCGCCTCTTACGACATGCGCGGGTAGGTAAATATGGAGGGACCTATTCCTCAGCCGGGGCCACCACGGCCAGTTTGCTCTAAGTTTGCTCTACTAGCATACAAATAATGACCTGTGCGGATCTCCGACCGACTTTTTCTTAGGTCAAGGACGCTTCCGACTGCTAGAAATGAATGGCGAGTCATTCATTACTTGCACTAATGACGCATTCATCGTTTATAACTTTATATACAAAGTTGTCCATAATATGTACGTAAGCTATCCGAAAAAGGGCCTATTCTACACTTAGTTGGCAATAATGTTTGTTCAACGATTTTCGGTAATTCGACATTTTTTACTGAGAAAACACTGCAAAAATCAGCTGATTTGATCAACAATTTTTTTTTTTTCTTGACAGAATAAGCCTATTTAGGAGAAGTAGGTACTATACATATTATGAATCAACTTGCATTATAGAGCTATGCATTTTTAAGTCAGTTAAATGAACCACTTCTAATGAACATAATAAATACGGTAATGTAAGATCTCTGACAGTACAATGGAATGATGTATTGTAGTATATGTTGAGGTAACAGCAGCGGCTATTATATACACGCATGTACATCTACAAGATTTCATTAAAATCAAATTGAGATTTATGTATCATGAAACGTACAGTCGGTCACCTGCGCTAATATAGGTATACATTTCAAAATCTTCAAAATGATGTCAAATGATTAAAAAAAAAAAAAAACGTTTTGACTTGGAGCAGCCCGCCTGGGGAGGTACCTCCACCTTACAGAAGATCGCAGCCAAATAACATTATTTGTTTCAAATAGTGTTGTGTTCCTGCGATGAGTAAGGCTGCCAGAGCTCTTTAGGGGGGGGAGGGGGTTCGGGGTCGGCAAGGCGTGCGTGATGCCTCTGGTATTGCAAGCGCTCATAGGCTACGGTAACCGCTTACCAACAGGTGGGCCGTATGCTTGTTTGCCATGACAGTTGTATAAAAAAAAAAAAAAAAAAGATTCATAAAGCACTATCTACCGGTTTTCCCGCGGTTTCGCTCTCGTGGTACCTACATAAAAAGCCTTTATGCTATTCTAGCCTATAGAATGCTATTCTAGGTAAAGAAGTCTTTATATTCCAAGATGCATCGAAATCGGTTGAGCCGTTACGGCGTGATTGAATAACAAACATCCTCACAAACTTTCGCATTTTTAATATTAGTAGGATAGGATAGGATATGGATACAATATCTCAGTGCAGGCGACTGTACGAGCAACAATATTGTACGAATCGACCTGTTACCTACATATTGCTTTGGCGTAAGAGCTGATTAAACATGGCTGCCTGCTTTTTAGGATTTACGTAAGTCGCGACAAAATGTTAAAATCATCGTTAAAAACACCATAAACTGTCATCTAGATTACACAATTCACATAACTGTCTTGCGTGTGTAAAATCTACATCGCGTATATATTATACCTACCTGCTTAGGTACACGTGCGTACAACGAGTTAAATGACCACACCAACTCTCTCTGTTCCAAAAATGAGCATCTGTTTTGTATTACGTAAATAACGCAGCAAAGTAACAAAGAACATAATATATTTCTTGCTATGAATCACTATAAATCATAAGTAGCAAATATTAGTAAATATTTGTAGGAGGAGGTAGGGCACAGCGAGATTTTCTCGTTCTGAATTGGAGCAGCCTGCCTGGGGAGGTACCTCCGCCTTACAGAAGATCGCAGCCAAATAACATTATTTGTTTCAAATAGTGTTGTGTTCCTGCGGTGAGTAAGGTTGCCAGAGCTCTTTAGGGGGGAAGGGGGTTCGGGGTCGGCAACGCGTGCGTGATGCCTCTGGTATTGCAAGCGCTCATAGGCTACGGTAACCGCTTACCATCAGGTGGGCCGTAAGCTTGTTTGCCAACTCTGTTGTATAAAAAAAAAAAAAAAAAAAAAAAATGTGCTAGTAATTATCGATTTATTACAACACTTTGAATTTACATGTAGAGATTTCTAATTGAAACCCATGAATAGGCACCTCATATACCTACCTACAGTAATTGCGTATGGTAATATAAACCGATACTTAAGTAGGTAGGTAGGTTATCCTACTAATAATATAAATGCGAAAGTTTGTAAGGATGTTTGTTGTTCAATAACGCCGTAACGGCTCAACCGATTTCATTGAAACTTGGAATAGATAAAGTTCTTTACCTAGAATAGCATATAGGCTACTTTTTATGTAGGTACCACGCGAGCAAAGCCGCAGGCGGAAACTAGTTCGATAATATATTAACGTGTTACTCTACCGACTATTGGGTAAAAAAACAGCTTTTTGGAACTCGGAAATGTGAGCACATAGGTAGTAAATCGTTTAGTTCTTTAAAAATTATGGGTATAAAGATTCTCGAATAGCGACCACGAACACCGGGTGACGACGGCTCGTATTCAGAGACAAGACTCGAGCATTGATCTGTACTTAAATTTCGATTTGAGTCGAGATTCCAATTCTTGAACAGTACTTATGTATAGATTCAATGATCACAGTTCACCTGAGTAAATGCTTATTCTGAAACGTCAATCAGACGAAATCGGTACTTTTGGTTTGACATTATTCAAAGGAAAATGAGATCTACACTCAAGCGTGCTCCCGACCACACTTTGGAAGGCAACGCACCCGATGGACTGACGACATTTTAAAGGTTGCGGGAAGTGGAAGTAGAAGACTCAAGACCATGCGCTATTGGGACATAGCTAAGAAATATGATTAAGGCAATTTTGCTGTCGTCGCGCTGTTGTATCCGTCAGATGTGAACTACATTTCGAGGGATAAACAATGATGATGGTACTTAAATCACTGGAAACAACAGTCTTCATCCTCCTGACAACATAATTTAGCGTCACAAATAGGTAAAATATGGGGCTGTGACGAATCGCTTGCGCAGACAGATCAAAGAGCTTATTTCATTCATCACCATCATCATTATCATCAACCTGTATTATAGAAGTCCACTGCAGGACATAGGCCTCCCAAAGATTTCTACGACGAATGGTCTTGAGCCTTTTCCTTCCACCGACTTCCCGCAACCTTTAAAATGTCATCGGTCCATCGAGTGGGATTCCTTCCAACACTGCGTCGGCCCGCCGTGGTCGTCGCCCTTTACTCCCCAACGGTTGTCGGTTCTGCGAGCTATATCATTAATTATGAGCCTTTTCATTATGAACACAGCTATTTGGTCAAAAAGTACATTTCCTACCTATTTTTGTCTACCTATCACCTATTTCTATCGGATAGTAAACTTTCTTCTGATCGGATAAAAGAACATTAACGGTCACTCAGGAAGATATTCATCATTGGGCAGGGCTACACATATTTTAACCGAATATGCTCAAGATATGGAATGCTGCAGACTCCAATATTATCTACTTGTAAGTCCAAGGAGGTGGTGTAGTATTAGTTATACTAGCAGCACCTACTTACTTATAGGTGGCAAATAAGGTATCGAGGCCAAAGCGCATTCACTTATCGCAAATTGAGCTCTGGTAAGAAGTATAACTGCTTGTTTTTGTACAAGCCAACTGAGATAGTAACCTAATCTTCATTAAACACATTGTAATTAAATAAATATTCTGGACATTATCACACACGGTCAACTGATCCCAAACTAGGCATAGCCTGTACTATGGGTATCAGAGACTGATATACATAATAGATACATATTTAACACCCAGACACAGAACAAACATCTGTCTTCATCACACAAATGTTTGTCCAGCGCGGGAATCGAACCCGCAACCTCTAGCTCAGAAGGCAGAGTTACTACCAACTGAGCTATGAGGCCAGTAACTCAGATCGTTCGACATCTTTGATAACGATAGTAAGATTATTCCAATTGGTTATCCATAATACTACGCATGTTACAAACAATGTTTTGGACGTTTTTAGGTTAGCCTACTTTAGTGTACCTACTTTGAATAATTTTAAACATTTTCTTCAATCTACGTTAGATATCTACGAAAGTATATCCTGCAATGCTACCTTATCTATGAATCTATGAATTTAAATGATTTGTTGCAAAACACAGCCTAAAGGTGGGTCCACATTTGTGACATTTCAACGCGCCGTAGCTCCGTAACATGTTAGGGTACTTGCTACGCTAAGTGTGGACCAGTCAGGAAGAAATGTTCTTGTTTTCGTTGGTGGGCCTCTGAGTAGATCGCTGCGTGGCAATAACTCGTGTGACATGTCCGCGTGTCAAAATCCGTCCACACTATGTTTTTGTCACGCCTAACTGTTACGGTCACGGAGCCACGGCGCGTTGAAATGACACAAATGTGGACGCACCTTTAACTATAGAACGCTTACCTTATGAATATTCAATGAGGCTAATAGTTTCAATCATCACAAAGAACAAGTTACTAAATTCAATGTAAGTTTTATAACCATCCCTCAAGGATGGTTATAAAACAAATTCTCAAATCAAAGAGTTAGTTAAATAAAGTTATTGAAATAATGAGTTTTTAATTTCATGGAAAAACGACTAATCCGATTTTATTTTAAATCTCTGCAAATAAAACAATACCATCAAAACCGTCCACAATTTGCGGAGATATCGCGAATGACAAAACGTACAGTTGAGTTGAGAACCTTCTTTTCGGTTAAAAATAAGCACGTAGGAAGGTCAACTCTCTACGCCTGAACGTAACTTGCTTACATACATAGACGTACATGAACTGGAAAAGTTACATGCCTATATTACCCAAACCGTATCCGTAAACAAGTCAGCTACATCTAAAAAGGGAACGCGTTAATTACTAACGGAAATGAAAAGAGGAAAATGTTTAGCTGTTATGTAACGTAGGTAGAAAAATGGTTGAAACCAATGAGCTGAGAGCAACTACAGTATCTAGTTCACATGCGAAATACTCACAGTGCGGTAAAAACATAGGCATCTATAGATCATTGTGCTCCGTGCAAGATACAAAGGTATGCATAGAAGGTGCGAATACAAAGATGCAAAAAGAAATAACTGCTCTGTGGCAAACATAGGACAGCCGAACCTAGTACCAAGGCAATTGTAAAACATACAAAAGTAGTGACGTGAAGAACCGCGGTTTTCCACTAGTCATAACCAATTAAATTCCTTGTTAGGGTACGCGTTCATTGGCCCGTACCAGCTGCAACGCACCTACGGCAAGTAACGGATTGAACGGAAATGCCGCGGGTGCCGCTGGTGGAATGCGTTCGCTTATTTGTATTATTCGGATTCATTTATTAAGGGTGAGGTACATGTGTGAAAGGAGTGGTGCATCTACTTAAAATATCTTAAGAAAGGAATATGTTAGCTCATCTCCCGCCCTCTTTTATATGAGGTTGCTCCATTTTCACCTAAAACTCCTCACTTTAATAGTTAAATTATTTACTTACTCACATTAACCGTAAACAAATCTTATACTTGCATTAAAAGTTTCAATTTGCTTAGTTGAGTAGTACATTAGCAATACCTAAAGTGAGGCCACGCTTATAAGCCACTTTTGACGGGCATTTGACACTTCATCAAAATAAACTTTTAACGGCGGCCACACAGTATTATTTATTTTCTCAATATTATAACGGCACAATTGGATGAATTTTCTCAGATATGAAATATATATTTATTAGAATATTAAGAAGGAATATCTAAATCCAATAATTTCACGATTTTTCTTTTAATTAATTAAACCTTTTTAAAATAACAAAAAGAAAAATTCTAAATAAACCGAACGTCGTTACAAGTTTATGTCAGTATACTCGTGTCAAGTCGTGTCACTAAGGATGTTACCCAAAAAATTGAAAGATTTCATTCGATTTTTTGTTTGGGTCGACAAGTTGAATACATTGACTATGCTATAGAGTTTATTTGTGCAAAAATAAAAGCGCATAACAATACTGAGCTACCCTTGAGCACTGGAAAAATGCTGGCACTGGAACAAACTGGAGAAAAGTCGTCGAGAAAACAAAGAAAATAATCTTACATGACTTTGAACAAGTTGTGAATTGACAATATTGTTGAAAATTAATTCATAATCTCTGAGTACCTACAGAGTAATGACGATGACAAGACGATTATTTCAACTGGATAAATGCAACTTATTTTGTTCAACTATGTATCTACCTACTTGTTTTTTTTTTATTAAAATGACGATATAATTTAATAATGGGACAGGCATTGTAATGGGATTCAGTCAAATAAAGTTACTCTTCATATGCAATTAGTAATTTTTTAAGAATTGATGTTATTTTATTTTTTCTCAATAACTGCATTCTATTCACTGATGTTTGGCAACCATATCGATTTATTCAGTTTATCGATAATTTTAAGCAGGTCACCTCACTATGAAGCTAAGACTGACAGACATCAAATGTGGCTTTTTAATGTGGCCTTACTGTAATTAAAAATGCACTTACAAAAAACATGACATACCGCAGTTGACTATCTAAAGTTGACGTCTTCTGCTGTCATCCAATCTCTGACGGTGACCAAATAAGTACTAAGAGGCGAACAACCCCATGACGTCACCGGCACGCAACACATATCTTGTTCGTAAAAGCTTGTGTTCGGTGCGGGTAGTGACTCTAGCGAATGCAGTGCTATATGTACAAATTCATACAAAGCAAACCAAATCCCATTGAATGCAGCGCGCGATGCGGGCTAATCAAAGCGTACCTTTAGTGTTGATTTTTTATATAAGAAAGCAAAAAAAAAAGAACATGGCCTTAATCTTTTAATTCCGTGTGATATTACTTAAATATGTATATTGCATTTGATACCTATTAATGATGGAAAATTCCATATTTAATTTCATTTTATATTCCAACTAGCTTCCGGCCGCGGCTTGGCATGGACCCGGATAAAAATAAGTTTTTATTGTGCTATTCCAGGTCAAGCTAGTCTTTTTCCACTCGATCATCCAACCTGTTCCACATAAAGTCATTGTTAAACATCAAATACAGCATTTTTATGATCTTTAAATGGTCACACACACAAGTTTTTCAATTTAAGGCTTTTATTTTGACCTTGAAGCTCTCAAAATTGACAATGATTAACTTATGAACTGAAGCGTGTCCTTTATTTAACTGCGATGAAATACACTGCAATTGTTGTTTGGCAATCAGAATAGCCATGTCCCTTTTTAGGAAAATTTCAAAATACGTTGAAAACCGTATTTGCTTATTTAGTCGAGGAATTTCAAGGGTCAACTTGCAAGGGTTTCCGAATTATAGAACTTTTTCATTTTTTACAAAACCTCAATTTTTTTCAAAATTCCTTGTGCTTGTAACTTGTGCGATAAATGGTTTCGTTTACTCAAAAATGCACGAGTAACCTGAATGTAGAATAAAATGCACATTTAAGGTGCAAAAGGCAAGATTTCCCAGATAATCATGGTCACGTTTAAATATTGCAAGACCTACGTAACACAATCCGTTATTTTAGTAATACGGGTAATTATTTAAAATACGTATTGTACTGGGTTTATACCAAAATAAAGCCATTGGTTTCGTTTTATTGATAGTTATATTATATTGACTGGCCTCATAGCTCAGTTGGTAGTAACTCTGCCTTATGCGCTAGAGGTCGCGGGTTCGATTCCCGCTCTGGACAAACATTTGTGTGATGAACACAGATGTTTGTTCTGTGTCTGGGTGTTAAATATTAATCTATTATGTATATCAGTCTCTGGTACCCATAGTACAGACTATGCCTAGTTTGGGATCAGTTGACCGTGTGTGATATGTCCGGAGTATTTATTATTATTATTTACCTATCTAAGAATACAGTCAACATGTTTGCATTGTTGGCCACTACAGAACCTTTTCAAATGAAGTCGATCATTGACGTCATTCCCTTTTGTTCAGATATCGTTTACTTGTCGATCAATCCTTAAAATTGTACCATGGCTCATCATCATCATCATCATCAGCCTGATGAAGTCCACTGCTGAACATAGGCCTCCCCCAAAGAGTTCCATGACGAACGGTCTTGAGCCTTTTCCATCCACCGACTTCCCGCAACCTTAACAATGTCGTCGGTCCATCGGGTGGGGGGCCTTCCAACACTGCGTCGTCCGGTTCGTGGTCGCCACTCGAGAACCTTTGTTCCCCAACGGTTGTCGGTTCTGCGAGCTATATGGCCGGCCCACTGCCACTTCAACCTGCTAATTCTGAAAGCTATGTCGGTAACCTTGGTTCTTCTACGGATTTCCAAATTTCGGATTTTATCACGCAGTGAAACTCCGAGCATAGCTCTCTCCATAGCCCGTTGGGCGACTTTGAGCTTGTGTATAAGGCCAATAGTTAGCGACCAAGTCTCAGTGCCATATGTCATCACTGGCAACACGCACTGATTGTAGACTTTCGTCTTGAGGCTCTGCGGTATCTGCGACGAGAAGATATGACGAAGTTTCCCAAACGCTGCCCATCCGAGTTGGATTCGTCGGTTGACCTCTTTGTCGAAGTTGGACCTACCTAGTTGAATCGTCTGACCCAAATAGACATAGTGGTCTACAACTTGAATGGTATCGATCCCAACATTTACCGGCATAGGTGCAACATGAGCATTGGACATGATATTTGTCTTGCTCATGTTCATTTTTAGACCTACCTGTTGGGAGACGGTACTGAGGTCTCTGAGCATAGTGCCAAGGTCCTCCAGCGATTCTGCCATTATGACTATATCATCGGCGAATCGAAGGTGAGTGATGTATTCGCCATTGATGTTGATGCCTTGTCCTTCCCAGTGCAGAAGCTTAAAAACATCCTCCAATGCAGAGGTGAACAGTTTCGGAGATATTACGTCTCCCTGTCTCACCCCTGTACCATGGCTAACCGACTATTATTTTGTACCAGTGTCCGCCCGCGTCTTCATTCGCGTGATGCCTGGATAAAAGGTTGCTTATTGTAACTCTCCGGCACTTAAAGATATCTATGTTAATCACGTTGATTCGTTGCTGCGTCGCGTCGTCGCTGCGTGATAGGAAAACAAACAAACTTTCGCATTTATAATATTTATTAGATTAACCTATTATTGTGATCAAAAAGCTGATAATGAGTCGCGCTTAATTAAACGTAATTTTTATAATATTGTAATAACTTATAGACAGATCTTGTGGTAGATCCAACGAAGACGCGATTCGCCATTCGCACTGTGAAAAAGTTCTACAGTGGCCTACAAATAAAACTGGTTGACTGTACCTACTCATAATTTGTACAAACTGCCACTTAACTAAGATTGATCATCAAAACCTGCTTAATGTTTTGACAAATGTAGATTTTTATCAACATTGTTTAACATACATTACGGCAAATCTTTTATCTTAAATACCTTGTCAAAACACCGCGCAACGTAAATGTAATTTTGTTACATACAATACAACTAAACTAGGTACCTATGTGATTGACTGGCTTACTATTATGTTTTGGTATAAGTATGCGTAGGCAAAGCAAAATTATATCCTGAGATAAGTTGTAAGATTATTTTGACAAATTAGCTATTAGATATGTAGCCGTAATTATTTATGCGTGTATTCTAAATATAAATAATTGACATGTAGAGTGTAAGACTAATCAACGTAATTAAAATAAATTTTGTTTTTAGATTTAGGTACCTACGTTTCACAATTTTATTAAACATGTACTTATTAGGAAATGACCGAATGAGCGGAGCGCGTTTATGTCTTTTGTATGTGAAAAATGGCAATTTGTGGTTTATGTTCAAAATCAATATCCAATAATAATAAAATTAATTATTTAATGATTAAAAATTGATGGTAGTTTTACAGATGAAGTCGATTACGATTATGAGTTCAGTATAAAAAGAAGGGTTTACTTAGGTACCTCAGAAGAGGTTATGTTTTATAAAGTAGTGTAAGTAATAATTAGTGACTGTCCGCAGCTACGCTCGCATGATACCACCATAAAAGTAGCTTGTATCCTTCCTCAGAGCATACAAAATAACATCAAAATCGGTTCAGCCGTTTAGACGTGAAAAGGCTACAAAAAGACATAACTTTCCGGCCGTTAATCCGATGGAATTTTCTAGGTCAACCGATTTTACTATAAAGATTTGCTGGTAAGAATCAGAGTTCGTTCCAAGGTGTTGGGCCAAGGGTTCGTTAAGATATAGGGGTCCGAAAGAGGGTAAACAAAAAATAATATGAATATATGACGTTGTGTGTCAAATATACGAAAGATCTTTGATTATAAATACTAAAACGAATTCAATTTTCAGCAGTGGATGTCCTAGGCTGAAATGATAATCTGAAACTTGGTACAAATACTCATAAAGGCAAATAATGAAATACGGACTTTAGGGTTTTTCAAAACTGCCCCTTTTTATCAAGATACCACACGAGCAAAGCCGCGGGCGTACGCTAGTCATTTATATACTTTATAGGGTTATCGCAAGTTCTCAGCTTGGGGCGAACTGGTCTGATGACCTATATGTGATGTGATAGGTAAAATAAATTGACTTCAATCAAAGATAATAAAGTAGAAATGTTTTCTAATTGTCTTCGCTTCAATGGAGCAATTGAGTTGTGAAGAGTTGCGTTCTCATCTAAAATGGCCCTAGTTAAAGATAAATTTATCAAATATATGATAAGATATACTTCAGTGTGTATCTATTGTTTCGGTAATAACAATAGATTCGCCAAACCTGGCTAGTAAAGCCATGAGTCAAGTGAAACATCCTTTCTCTACCATCGAGTAATTGTCAAATGGTGTTTGTAAACACTGCCTGCCGTTTACCACACAATGAACTATTGTTTACCGGATTATAAGTATTGAGTGAGCACCGGTAACTGAATAGTTTAACCATCGTAATGTTTACGTGAATAAAGATAATTTGCCTGATTATGTGAAACTTTGAGGGTTTGTTTCGTAATTAAGGTAATGCTAATTAGCGGACCTATGGTTACTCTTAGCATAAGTATCAACCATTGCGTTTTTTAAATGTCCTGAGATACTTGATGGATGAGTTATCATCAGCTCGATTGGGAATATACAGGATGTAAAATTACAGCTTCCAAAAACTTAAGGGAGTCCTGAGATACTTGATGGATGAGTTATCATCAGCTCGATTGGGAATATACAGGATGTAAAATTACAGCTTCCAAAAACTTAAGGGAAGAACCCTTAAGTCTCAAAAAATTTAGATATAAAGGTTACATAGTTTACTGAGTTCACATTTCTACATTTTAACAATTTCTATAACAGTACATACTTGTTTTACCCAATCCAGAAAAACGAAAAAAGGAGACCATATAAAAGATGGGACGAAGACTTTGTTAAAATAGCCAGAAAAGCGTGGAGCACAGCCGCTAGAGATAGAGCGAGATGGAGAGAGCTGGAGGAGGCTTTTGCCGCTGCAAGCGGTCCTTACGCTCAGGAACATTAATTATAGATTTCAAATATTGAATGTACATAATATAGATATAGGATGTTTTTATTTTGTATTTTGTGAATGTGTAAGAGAATAAAAGCTTATATTATTATTATATTATACATACTTGTTTTAAACCCACTTTTTAACCCTTGGCCGATTTGACTCATATTCTTACCAGAAGATTTTGATGATAGTACAACCTGCTGAACTACTAAATTCCATGCAGATCGGATTGACGACACGACGGACGGTTCAAATGTTATGCAAAACTAATAAACATACCAATATATAATGCCGATTTGCCCAAGTTGTCGAGAGATATCTTCGCTCACTTGATCAATTAGTAGGATATGGTCTTCGGTTTATAACCAAAGTTAAAGTTATAGTATGTACCTGTATTAAAAGTATTTTACCACATACAACAAACTAATTGTATGTGGGATATTACCAATAGATCGTGGATGATATGATTCCCACATCCTTGCGCGGAGGTAATTGGTAGGGTCAACTAGCTCCTTTCCCATAGGTATTTAGCGAACGTAGCCAATCACGGATCTTTTAATTTGCTTCCCTTCACAAACACTATGGCCATGTGAACGGTTCAGTGCCTAGGAGGTACTAATGATTTGCGTCATAGTATTACCTCAGTACAAATATTTTGCTTCTCTCTAATATTTTAAATTAACAAAATTTGTTAATTTGTTTGATCAACTGGATGACCAAGAATAAACAGTGACACGACAAGAAAAAGAAGAATTAACAAAGTGAACCTTGAAAAAAGCTTTCGTTAATGAACCCCAAGAATGCAGGAAAGTACTTAAGTATTTTTAATTTTAAATAGAGTACCTATAGGTTTCTGACTCGTTCGAAAATGGGGTTCGACAGAAGATTATTAATTTTCAAATTTTCCACTATCATATGAAACAAAATTATTGGGTTTGGTTATAGATTCAAATAAATGTTAAATTGCGATTTTTTTAAAAGTTAATTATCATTTGTCATTTTTCAGGGTTCCGAAGTCCGATTAGGAACCCTTTAGTTTTGCCATGTCCGTTTGTTTGCTGTCTGACCTTGTCAGTTGTTTCTAAACGCAAAATATTAGTCATGTCACGCTCAATGTCCATTGCTGAAGATTATGCTTACTAAGTACTGAAATAAAAACTTGAGATAAAGGTTTTTCAGGATACCTCCCCTACATGTGAAGTAGGGTTGACTTTTTTTAAATGTGAAAGACAATGCATCGGCCGGAATTTCTCTAAATACGTCTTTCAAACGTATATAAGGATGATTCATCAACACTTTCTCGTTATATAAATCCGATAAATAAATAAAGGTAGGTAGCTTTGAAGAGATAATTTAAGTTAGGGTCAAGTGTCCCAACCCTCTACCGGCTAAACCGCTATTTGGTAAAACCTAAGAGATGATAAGAATAGTAGCATATATACCGATTGTACCAGAAAATTCATCACAGCTTCACTAGTTTATGAATAAAAGCCGGGCTTGTAATCGTTTCAAAAAGCCATATACAACATTAATTAACTAATTGTTTCTTGCAATCACAACTAGAACGCATATCGTTAAATGAGATACCTAAGCCAAACGGAAGCCTTCACTGTTCGTGGTGTGACACGCGCTTGACCTATTTATTAATATATTGGTCAGTAGTCTTTGTCAACAACCGAATAGGTAAATAATCGCATTCTTCAATAAATTATTAAAAGACTGTACATTATTGGTTAGTAAATAAAATTCTACATAAATAGCACGAGCATTTTACCAAAATCAATCGAATGTAGGCCGAAGCACTGCACACAACAGCCGTTATCGAAATATTATCACTTAGCACTTTCAGTACCTTACGCTAACGTATTCGGCGCAGCGGCCGGCTCGCTTCACGCACGTGACTGACGCAGGAGGCGTGTGCCGCGGCTGCAGTCAAAACTGCTTTAGCCTTTACTGAAAGAGAGGCTTACCACGCGCACTAAATTACTCGGCCGGCTTCCACTACTCGCCCCCCTACAACATAACACCTTATAAAAGTAAAAGTGGTCGATCCCGAAGGCGTGGCGAGCCGTGACTCGGCTTACCTACGACACGATAGTATCAAGGTGCGTGATTGCCGCTCATGATACATACCTACTATGATTTTGTATACCGGAAATGTCAAGGTTGAGCTATTTTAGAACTGCCTTCGCTGAAACAATTAATATCAGTCCAGATTAGAATAAAATTTCATGACCAAGATATGCAATGCGATAATAGACAAAAGCACTTAGCCAAAACTAGCGTTGTAACGAGGTCCGTGAACGGTCGCACAAAAAACGTAATAACTCAAGCAACACGGAAATGAACGTTGATATTTCAGGCGTAATAAATACCTGGGCCTACCTATCCAATACAGCTGGTTCGTCATAATCACCATCATTTCAGCCGTAGGATGTCTACTGCTGAACATAAGTCTCCCCCATAGATTTCCGGAGAAGCTTTCTATTATGTGGGGGGAATTGCCTACACTCACCACGTTGAGCACGCGGGTTGACGAGCGCAGTTAGAGCTATTATTGTTAATAAAATAGCGGACACTGCTGCCCATCCCCTAGCTTTTTTCCCTTAGTCACCTCTTACGACATCCGCGGGTAGGTAGATATGGCCCATTCGTCAGGCGGGGCCACCACGGTGACATGACAGGTAGCTCTATCCTACTAATATTATAAATCCGAATGTTTGTAAGGATGTTTAGATGCTTGGATGTTTGTGGTTCAATCACGCCGTAACAGCTCAACCGATTTCGATGAAACTTGGAATAGATAGGGTTCTTTGCCTCCAATAGCATATAGGCTTTTTATGTAGGTACCACGCGAGTGAAGTTGCGGGCGCAAGCTAGTATTCAATAGTTCCAAAACATGATTACCAACTAAATAACCTCCACGCAATACTGCACAAGTAGGTGAATTTTAGGCTATGGCATGAGCATTTATTCATCCAACTATCGAACTAGGATCGAAATAAGAAATGTAATAAAATAGCAGTGTATTCCTACCGACGTGGTTACACTTCAGCAATTAGGCATTGCTACGATCGTACAAGTAAATGCCGCAACATTGCTAGTTCCCATGCTTTGTACAATCGATGCTTTTTGTCCTCAATCAATGCCTAGGTAGTTACTTTATAATGATACAGTAGATTTACTGATGTGACAGCAGCAGGAAACACGAGCCCAGCCCTCTAGTCGGAGAATTGGCTCATGTTCCTACTAAAACAATCAGAGCGGAACGGAATTCGGATCCTATCAACTTACACTGGTTTCGATACTGAATAGGTACATTTCGAAATGTCCGATACCAAATTCGTGCCTATTTAATTACCATTTGCCTGCTTATTATCTAGGTTCACATCATTCAAAAATTTCCTCATACCGAATCAAAACGCATGTGCATTATTGTAACTTTTGCAATCATTGAAATCCAAGGTAAATAAATCTCCCACAAGTTTACGCAATTTGTCTCCCAAAGAATTCTAACAGAGAAACATTGAGCACTTTGATTTTCTAATCTTAGGCAAAATGCATCCGACAATCCGACATTAACCGTGATTGATTGTTTATTATTTCCCCGAAACTTTCGAAATCAGCGCATTGAGCATTCCGAGTAAATACCTTTATTCAAATCACTGGAAACGAATGTCACACATTCACACTTCACAGTGAAGTAAAACTTGTCTTCTGATGTGCTTTCATTGATCAACATGTCTCACCGTTTTCTCAGTTATTGTTTGATATTGTGTAACAGTTTTGTGCTAGGGGGCCACCCTAAGAACTTGGCCTGGAATGGCGGCCCACTCTCCCGGAAATGTGAACATGGGGTTCATTTGTGGTCAAGGAGTGGGCAATACGTGAAAGAAAACGTGATTGCTGTTAAAGCGGTCACTTTTAAAGATGAGATCTATGTTATTACTCCAAGGTACAAAGAGCAAAGCATAAATAAATTGCCATTATAATACTGATCTAGAATTTATTGACATTTTATTTAAAGAATTTATCAAACAGGATGAAGCATGGAGTTCTTGCGACGGTATGGCTGATAGTTCGGGGAAAGGATGGAGTTGAACTGCAGGCATTTCCAGAACTACGTAGCCATGAGATCTACGACTGTACTGGCATACAAAACGCAGTTGATGCTTATTTGGATCATCTTGTAAGTTTTGACCTACTAGGTATTAGGTAGGGAAGTACTTACCTACCCCCAACACAAACAGAACTCCTTTGTAGAGCCGCGATTTAACATATTAGGGTTAGCGCCGAAGGACGGAGTGGCGGCGAAGCGACTCATTTGGTAAAGTCAACCTTATTTACTCAAATATACGGCTGAAATCACAAAATCATACTGTGCGGCTCGAAACTTCACGCGTTGGATAGTTACCCACGCTTCATTTTTATTTCAGCCGTTTATTTTTATAAAGGAAATCAATTGTTCGCTTCGCCACCACTCCGTCTATCGGCGCTGACTCTTAGACTATTGTGACTCTACCTCTACCAAAAATTCTGCCTTTGACTAGTTTGACCAATGAAGTAAAATATCTCAAATAAGGTAGGTGCCTACAAGCAGATTTAGGCTGTAACTACCAAATGTTTTTACGTGGGCCAGGCCCAATAATGAGCCAATTTAGAAAAAAAAAAGCATTTTTTCAATTATTTACGCCACACTGCGACCAAAACGTCTAACAATCGCCGTTCATTAAAATTTACGACAGATGAAAAAGGCCCCGACCGCGTCAACAGTCCGGTCGGTGTAGGTAGAATCGATTTTCTAAAATGGATCTCTGTGGGTACTTTTTCTTCTTGTCGTGTCACTGATTCTTTCTTGGCCATCCTGTATGAATGAATGAATGAAAATGCTTTATTGTACACCAATATAAATTAAAAAAATACAAAATAAAACAGAAACTAAAACGAATGACTATAAATGTACAATGGGCGGTCTTATCGCTAAAAAAAGCGATTTGGAAGAAATCGCTTTTCGTGAAGATATATTTAGAGGAAGATTGGTCAGTCGATTGATTAGGTCAGGTTGAGGTATGATGGCCCTGAAAAGGGCCTATGAGGGTCGATGAAAGAATCAGGGTAGTGAAAGGATTAAAGTGCGCCTCTTAGAGGCTCCTTTCGTGCACAAGGCTCCTTCGTGGGTACTAAATGTACATATCGAAAAATTGTTCATGAAACCTCGTAATATTTTTGAAAGTGGTTAGGTTAGGTTTGGAAAAAGAAAAATAGGATTACCTTCTATTTTTTCTCTAGGCTCACATTTTTTTTTGCTGGAAAAAATAAACTGAAGTTAATGCATTTATTTTTTTGGAAAAGTCGAAATATGTAAATATCGGACTAAAAGGCTCAGTAGTCCGATGATCTGTATTGATCAGCATCGTCGGACTAATGAGATTAAAAAGTCTCATCAGTCCGATCATAGGACTAAATCATCGGACTACTGATACTAGGGCATACGAACATCTACCTCGTAATGCTGTGCCTTGCTCGAAACTTTACTTGACACGTTTATGGAACCTGTGACGTAGGCAGAACTTTCTAGTACCTATGACCTAGCTAGCTCACGATATCTAAGTACTCACGTGGTAAATGTGGAAACTCATTGTCTATCGGTTCCATGGTTGAATTGAATTGAACTTTAGTTATGCAAACCAGTCATGGCAAACAATGTAGATATCGTGGGTTCGACCTCATGAGAGCTAGGTAATCGCTACCAAAGTTTTTTCGCAAATGTTTTCAAAAGGTGATCATTAATTAGATACCAACCTAAATAGGCTTGAATTCAAACTTCATGTCATTAATTTTGTGCTTAATATTAACCGGTTGCGAAACCGTGACAACATAATTTTCTACTAAAATAAAATATGGTTTTTTGTAGGTCTACGATTCATGATCCTAGTTGGAAGAGTCTCGAATAAGACTTTTTGAAAGCCTATACTGATAGTGATTCACCTTGTATTATAGAACTGTTTCATCTTAAGCCGTGTTCAAACAGCGGCGATATGTCTTTCAAAATAATTTCAGAACGATCCTATTATACATATAACTACTGTGTACTGTTTGAAGTTTAGGTGCTTGTGATATCGTTGGAGCAAATATCGCATGCCCTCAACTGTCAAACTCTAATGGCTATTTTAAAACATCGCAAAGGTTGTCGATCGGAAACGTCAGCTTATCTCAACCCAAATTTAAAACCATTCAGAATGAACATCACCAATGTTTTGATCTCACACAGCTTTATTCTTTATCACGTTTCAGGGTAATCTATGGGTACTTGATACAGGAACCGTAGACACAGTAGAATCACCTCGCTGCACCTGCCCGCCAAAGGTGGTGGCCATAAGCATCGTCCTGGGAAAGTTGACCAAGCGGATTGATCTCTCATCGCTTACAGTACCCACATCGGTACTACAGAACGTGGTTGTGGAATACGGAGGACTGCCGGGAAAAATATTTGTGTAAGTTAAGTCCGCCAAGGGACCAAGCGGTTCATACCTGTCAGTTTTCTAACTGGACTAGTTCTGTAGCACCTACATAGCATCTTCAAAGTAATTTCCATAACTAATAAGGTCTACGCGATTCTCATACCAAAAGAAAAAAGTATGCGCAAACGTAGGTAATTAAAAGTTGCAGCTACAACTCAATTGTGTCACTATGGATTATTATTATTAACGTTTTTAATACTTTAATGTTTTGCTATTTTATTAATCGTATAGGAAGCCATGTTTAAACGGCGTGCGATATGTCACCTAAAGGAGCCATTGCATTCTGGGCCTGGTCCATGTACACTACATAGAAAAATTATAAAAAAATAGGAGGTTACAAGAAAAATACAATTTCATTAATTTGAAGACGAATTCGATGGTACAAGAATAGTTATTTTGGTAAGTTTTTTACTATGTGAACACTATTTGAAGGCCGCCATGTTGGTATAATTGGCGTTTGACATGACATTGACATATTTTTCATGTCATGTTGTTTGATTTGATGTTTTTGTTTTGTCAGATAAATGTAGGTTGTCAAAATGACATTTCAAGCACGTCCATCCGCCATATTTTTGTAGCGCTGTGTGTTGCTCTCTTTGTCGAAGAAAATCTTAATGTACCTTAGAACGAAGTCTATTTAAATATAATAACCAATTAAATACGTTTACTTTATTGCTTAGCCATATTTTAGAGTAGTGTACACAGTGCAGGCCCAGGCTCCATATATTGATGAAACGTCTCTTTTGTTTCAATATTGTCTTACGCCTACTTTTGAGGGCGTGCGATATAGCTCAAAGATCCCGCAAACCCCTCAAATTATTTTTATCGTAGGCTTAAGGATTATTATGGAATACATTTTATTTGACATATCGCACGTCGTTTGAACACGACTAATGAGTATCAGATGCCTTTTTGAATTTTCTATTTCGACTCGCAATTACAAAATGTAGGTAGGTACCTACTTACGCTAATGACATACATACCTACTACTTATTGCTAAATATTATGTCTAAAGCAACACTTCGAGCCTACTAAAAATCTAATAATAGCCTGGCCTAGTGTCTACTTTCATCAGAATACCTTGATGTTGTAATCGAATCTACTTCATGTTTAAATTCAGCCCATTTAAATTCAATTGTATTGGCAAATGATTAGGCATTCAAAATAAATGCGTTACGATCTGCGTAATAAAAGTTTCTCATTATATAAAGATATACCTATTCCAAAACTTAATTATTGCAGTATCCGCGGTGTTATTTTTTCCTCCTAGGCTAGGTCCTACCATTAAATACATACAGAGGCTGTATCATCAGCATAATTGGGGGTGGATTAACTCAAAAAATAACCAGTTCTTATTTTGTCCACCCTAGTTACGTATCTGATGCATCTCGAGGTTCTATCCTGGTCCACGAGATATCCTCCGGTTCAGAATGGACGGTGCTGGCGTGCGGTCCAGCTGTGGGACTGCAGATCACGCTGGTGAAACGCGGACTGACACACAGCGTGCTCATACTTGTCAGGCTAAACCACGCTGGACTACTGGAAATGGATACTGCGTCTTTGAGAAGGAGGAGTACCAATGCTCCTATCAGAGGTTGGTAAAAGGTGAACTACTCGTGCGTTAGAGCGACGCACAGTTGGTTGGTGCGCATACTAGACCAACACGATCTCCCACTTTGTCTTGTGGATTCCCCACTCAACTGTCCACAAAATATTGGGATCGCTGGATCTGCGTCGGGTCCGCAGCATAAAGTTGCATGGCGTGGATCTAAGGATGACAGAAAATGCAGACTCCGACAGACGGACGCGAAGTCAAAGTCAAAGTCAAAGTCAAAAGGCATTTATTTCAATAAAATCACTAGGATCACTTTGAAACGTCTTAGAAACTAGGTGAAGCTATGCCTGTTCCTCGCGACCAAGCCTAGAACAATCAGGCAACAAACACGGCTTGGTCATCTATCATTTTTTTCGATGATCCTTTTTCACAAAATGGAATTTAAAGCTTCAAGAGATTGTTTACAGAGAACCAATTAAGGACTAGCGACAAGGATGCGTTTACGTCATCGTAATTTGTTTTAGATCTGTCGACTTTGAACACTAGCGCGAACATGGAAAGCGTACGTGGCCCTCGTGTAAACTGTAGAAACCGAATATCACTCGTAGAAATCGCCTTCCCAATCTAATAAGGGCCTCGATGGACTCAGCACGTTTTAAAATTTATGTCATCATAACATAGTGACGCTAAAGTTGTAATTCGCAATCCATCTAGTTATACGCATGAGTCAACCGGTCAGAAGTTTGAGGCTTCTTTCGTGCACATGTTACATCATCATCATGTATCATCGAATTTTTAAGTTCTAGGAGATGACGTTTTCCTTCACCTTTTGAGAGGTATAGAGCGCATAAATGCACGACCGGGATTCGAAACCACGATCTGCGAATCGGAAGGCGGGGCAGTGGCCCATTGTAGTGACAACCACTTCGCCAGCGCTCTCATCCTTGAAATCCATTACGTAGAACCTAAGTATTGTGTGGCTTACGCTTTGAAAAAAAATAATCACTTCTAAACTGGTTCAAAACTAAAAGCTCTAATTGATTAATTGCAACAGCACATGCACTGTGTCGATCAATCTTGACACATCATTACTCTGTCCTCAAATCTTGCGTAACTCTCAATAATCTAGTCCTAATTACGTTCCAGTATACGGCGAGCACGCCAAACAAGTGGTTCTCCTAGGCTCCGACCTTCACCACGTCTACCTTCGCCATGCCGAATGCTCTGACGTCATTTCCTGGGACATACGAGTTGACTTCGAGGAGTCTCGCCTAAAGAACATTCACTCAGCCGGACCAAGATTGATACCAACTTCTGTAGCCGCTGGTCCTTTGAAGCATGTTCTCCTGGTCCTCGACTCCAACTATGGGGACACTGTTATGGACAATCAAGCTACGTACCATAGGATTACGTTTATAGATAAGCTTTAGGTATCTTCGATGTCCTATACAATGTGATTCATAATATGTATGCCATCCCTAAAGGGGCTTATTCTACACCCAATTGGCAATAAAGTTTTTTCTACGAATTTTGGAAATCGAACATTTTTCATTGAAAAAACTCTATGCGAAAATCAGCTGTTTTGGGGTCAAATCAGGTCAAACTCAATGAATCAGCTGTTTTCGGTAGCAATCTTGATTCCCAACTTGTATGTTTAGTTATTAGTTCTAAAGATTATAAAAAATCCCAAAAACAGCTCATTTGTGAAAGTACTTGAAAAATAAAATTCTAAAACAAATTATAATATTGATGATTTTTTTTCGCTAAAATTATTTATTTTCGTTGATAGAATAACCCCCTTTCGGGATGGTATACATGTTATGAATCACCCTGTAGAATAACCCCCTTGCGGGGTGGTATACATGTTATGAATCACCTTGTAATAAAAAAATATAGAAGTTAATGTTTTTTTTTTTGCCTATTTCAACAAATAATCTTTGGCTTTGGCAATGTATTGCCAGATTACCTCGCCTTAGGGTGAAATTACCAATACCTATTAGGTAGTAGGTACAATCAACAGCATTTAATTTTATTAATGCTTCCAATAAAGCTGTCAATTATTGCTCGAAAAATCACTTGAAGAATTACAAGTAGGTTGCTACTAAAAATAGACAAGTGTTGGTAATTACACCAATCTAATCCAATATATCATTTACATAATGCTTTTTTGTGACATACAAGGCGATCTACTTTCAATCATAGCCTCTGATCGACTTATATAAATAGTACCTCCTTAATTAGGTACAGTCGCCTGCACTAACATGTACACATTTCATAATTTCTACAATTCCACGACACAGATATTTAATAGAATAGAAATATATTTAATGTTGCGTCAAAAAACGATATAACATAAGAAAAACTATAGAAAGACCTACAATTTTAATAACATAAAAACGGTCACCACTAAGCTGGTGCCGCATAGCACAGAATTTAGTACCTATATTGGTAAAGTTGAAAATGGTAGAAGTTGATATTGGTTACATAATTTTTGAATTTACAGAACTGTGACATCATTTTGAATTATATGAAGTTTATACATCTTAGTATACAGGTGACTGTACCTTTATTTATCGATCTTATTTCTGCTGGACATTGATAAAGTGATCGTTATTGTTAGATCTTTAAATTAATAAAAACAATATTGATGTGGGACATAACACTTATATTTTAAAATAACACTGTGAAATTATAATAAACATCTTTAAATTAAAACAACAAATATAATACAAAATAATCGGGTAGATAAGTATAAATTATTGTCACCATAATAAAATTATGAAATAAACTCAATTTGTTTGTAAATAGTAACAATGAAAGGTTTTATGAAGCATGTACCAAGCTATATATATATCAAGCTATAGCTATATACAGGGCGTCCCAAACTTATGGGACATGAAGGGGAAGTACCTTAAATATCGTAGATTGGGTATTTTGCTGAAAGAAGACTTTATGTTACTTTTAAAAGTTAGTAATTCTGCATTCATAGATTTTCTAAAAAATACTTGCTTCGTCTGGGAATCGAACCGACTTAAATGTCAAAAAAAAATCATCCTACTTCTATGATGCCAATCGAAAGAATAGCTAAAAAATAATAACATTGCTTAAGTAACATAGTATTTTAAAAGAAAGGAGCAACGTAAAATGATTGAGTCATTTTTTTCAAACACGTTTTATTTAGGATTATTTAGCGTTTGTTTGAATGCATACTTTAATATTTTTAAAAAGAACTAATATTTTTAAATGTTGTTCTTAAATTTGAAAATGGAACAGTGTGTGCGAGCGTTTGTTTTTGGATTGATCTGTTTAGTCTTAATAATTCACTTACACAAGTTTTGTGTTAATTTATTGCGAACATGGCATATCAAGTAAGTTTTGATCTAATGGAAGTTCTTCTTGAATCTTTCATGTTTTTCCTTTTTTTTAAAATACTATGTTACTTAAGCAAAGTTATGATTTTTTAGCTATTCTTTCGATTGGCATCATAGAAGTAGGATGATTTTTTTTTTGACATTTAAGTCGGTTCGATTCCCAGACGAAGCAAGTATTTTTTAGAAAATCTATGAATGCAGAATTACTAACTTTTAAAAGTAACATAAAGTCTTCTTTCAGCAAAATACCCTATCTACGATATTTAAGGTACTTCCCCTTCATGTCCCATAAGTTTGGGACGCCCTGTATATAGGTCTATATGACAAGTTATTTCATATGTAACTATGTTTGTATAATAAGGTATGCAATACATAATACACTTACATGATAATTTATAACCTTATGTTGCATAAAACTATAATAATCAACAGTAATTTAACCAATATTTTAATTACTTGTCAATTTTCAGAATTGTCATTGAATTAACTAGACAACAAGATGAAAAAATAAATTGGCTAAGCGCGTGTCGGACCACGCACAGTGAAGGCTTCCGAAGTCAGTTCGGCTAAGTTTGCAAGAATTAATTCAGTTTAAGAGAGATTTTAGATGAGAGGAAACCATTATCTATTCTGAAAGCGGCGATGGGCTTGCAACCTGTCAAGTATGGAATACTCACAACTCAAAATGAAAGCATGTGCAAAATGTTCAGACATGCCTCTGACTACCCCCTTTAGACATCTTCAACGAGTAACTACTATTATTTGTTTTTACTATTATTTTTATTTTAACTACTATTGTTGTAGATAAAAGTCGTGAGTTATTTATTCCTTTTTTTATATAGTCGGGACATCAGAACCCTGAAAAGACTATAAAATAAATCACGGTCAGAAACAGATGTAAATATGTAAGAAATAAATATGGTATTATAAAGTTCTTAGAGTGATTATAAGAAATATAAAACTCGACAAGGAAGTAGACTACGGCCTCTGTTCGTGAGCGCATAAACGGGTGGTTAATGTAAACTTTGGTTAGGTATGTACACGAAGCCGATACCGTTTTTACATAACAGGACGCAATTGCTTACGACCACTCCTTTAAAAATAGCTCAGATTGCACCAAAATTTAAGTTCATGCCTTACTTTAAAGGACACACTTACCGATGAGATTTTCATACAGACCTGACATCGCTAAATGCGTGAACTGAAACTAACTGAAACTTCGAAATGAAAAAGCATGAACTAAAGTTTTGTGCGTTGACGGTGACGGTTGTTAAGCATGTTGCAAAACCTTACACATTTAGGACTTAAAGCTGATATAATTACTCTTTATTAAAATAATTGTCAATTACTTTAATAAAGCATCAATATTACTTGTAATTTGAACACATATCCAATGAAAAACTTAATATGCATCAGCAATACATTTTATTAAATGTGAATGGTACCGTAGTAATAACTTTCCCGAATATTAAAACGAACATACTTTTCATTATAAACAGAGATGTTGAAAACATTTTGTACATTCAAAACGTAAAATATTAATGAATGACGATTTTTGATATATTAGAGCGTAGGTCTTATAACCAAAAAGTTATTTTTTTATGTCACGTCCAAAGTCAGCCACCATAGTGCATGATCGCATCTTTAGTTTTTTTAGTGTTGATTGCACAATGATCACAACTCTATTCATCCATCACAGAGTTAGGCCCTACAGATACACGAAACTCCTGATGATTTCACTTCACAAAAATTATCTCGTAACGTCTTTTATTATATAAAATACTTTTTCACAATGAAATAAAATCACATTTTAGTGCAGCACATACTACATAGTGCGTGTAAAATAATCTTTATATAAATAGCTTATTTTATTTATATACAAAGAGTTTACAATGTCGAATAAATTCACGAATATCTACAATATCAGCTTTCTCTTAAGCTACAATATTATACAGCGTGTTCCGTAACTAGTATACTATCCCGGAAGGAGCTTTTTCTATCCAAAAAAGTAAAACAAAAGCTAACAAAGATTTTTTTTTTTAATTAGCTGTTTTTGTTTTTTTTACCATTTATAACTAATTATTAAAATTAAACGAACAAGAAGTTTGACACCAAGAATGCTACCCAAAACCGTTGAATAATTGAGTTTAACATTATTTGAATCCATAGCTGGTGATTTTTGTATATTGTTTTGCAATTAAAAATTTCGAATTACCAAATGTAGTAGAACAAACGTTATAACGTGTTACGTGTGTAGAATAAGCCCCTTTCGGGATAGTATAAATATTATCAACCATCTTGTATTTATGTAGGGCTCACGATTCCTAAGGTTCACGATGACAATAAAATAACAAACATTGAACGGGTCTTAATAGGGACCTAAAACAATTTTGTTACCACTATTACAAAAGTACAGTGCCCTAATAATACCTGTGATCCATAAACTTTACGGTACAGAAATAACGTTACAAAAATAAAAGATCCAATTATTAAATTACAAAAAACCAGATAGACCTTAATTATAAAATTAACGTTCCTTCGGGAGAGTACGCGGGTAAAACCGCGGGCGACCGCTAGTTCTACATAAACTAGTGGTTCGCCCCGAACTGAGATCTCGCGATTTCGTCGTATGTCAAAAATTAAAATGAGCCTAAATAAAAATTGTTTTGGAATGTATGAACAATCTTTCATTATGACACCCCATTTCATATTATTTCAATTACTTTACGTTTACCCGATTTTGGTCTCCGATATCTTAAGAACCCCTTAGTTGACTCTTACCAGCTGATAGTATTGTAGCACCTACCAAATTTCATGCAGATCGGATGAACGGTTCGAAAGTTATGCTCATACATATAAACATACAACGCAAAATCGTATAAGTTGTTTGAGAGTACAATAAGTACTTATATATACTGATTTATGAATATAAAACTAGCAAATTACTGAGGATGACGTTATTTTACGCTATTTTTAAATCACATCTTAGGGCCAAGGCACAAATATGGTTCTTCCTTACTAAGAAATTCATAATTTACGCCCTCTATCTATCTACTATTACATAAACTCTATGTATTCGTAGTATGATAACAAATCATTTTGTATTTTACAGATGCTACAAATTCATAAGTATATCTAATAAGTACTATAGTATTTTATAGAATTTAATTCTTCTTCAAATAATTTTTAGGCTATGGGAAGGCAAAGGTAATATGCATTGGCATAGATTTGTATCTGTATTTATATACGTATAGGTGACGATTTATTGTTATTTTCAGCTGCGAAAAATATTTACTATTATTTTCACTTATCCATTAACACTAAGCATTATTTCCCATCTTTGAATGCAATTGCCTTCCTATCTTTTGAGTATTTATATATGCATACTATCTTTGGTAGGCAAAATATTGGCGGGCGTTAATATTCTCCGTAAACTTATATATGCATATATTTCGAGCTAAATACAGCCTTATATTTTCGTAAATCATATCTATTCGACTAAGGTAACATACTTTATAATTATTTTACTTTCTTACGACATATTCGAAGACTTCGGAATAATTAATGGGTAATGATAAAAATGTAAAGTTGCAATCAATAAATAAACGTCTCAACTATGTTATAATAAGCCTCTGCCTCTACTTCGTGCGTAGTAAGAGCGTTTTTTCATTGGCAAATACCGATATAAGTGTATCGTCACCGACACACCGATTGATAACGCAGGCGAAGATATATCGGTATCGTATTGGTCAGTGAAAATGTTCAGTGCCTCGATATCGGCAAGTCCACTCTGAAATCCGTATACGAAGTTTCGTTTTGTTCGGTGGCATTTATCTATTAAGAATTAAGGTCGCCTATCGCACGAAACAATGCACGAAGCTTCGGATTTGGCGAATTAAAGTAAGCCTGCATTATCGATGACGATAATATCGTTATCGTGGCGAACAAAGAAAAACGCTCAAACGATGAAATGATCTATCTACATAAACACTGAACACGTCACCTCAGATCTATGTTTGGGCTCTAAAGGACAGGGTGATTATTCCGAGGGTATCGCTAGCTCCTTTCATGTTGATATTCGAGTTTTCCATGCAGGTTTTTCTCCTGAAAGAGACACCAGATATTAGTATTAACAGCTAAGTTACAACACCGCAAATAGTTTTACAGAAATGGCTAAAACAATAACAAAACAGTTTTACTACTTTCTCCGCACAAAAAGTATGGCGCATACGTGATACTCGGTTTTTATGACTCAAGTTATGTATAATTTTTTTTATTTCCGTTTCTTATGGTTCACAAGCGTGTATTTTTTTATATCCAACTAACTGTTCGCAATTTCGATCGCGCGGAAACTTTGATGTGCATGTGTGGGAACTGACGGCCTGATGAAAATGTTATCTAAACAAAAACAAGTCTATCCCACGGGAACCTGAAATTTTGCCGGGATAAAAAGTAGCCTATGTGCGATTCAATCTATCTCTGTGCCAAATTTCATCCAGATCCGATCAGCCGTTCTGGCGTGATTAAGTAACAAACATCCATCCATCCAAACTTTCGTATTTATAATGAAAAGAAATAAATTTATTTCGACACAAACGCAGGCAGAAGACACAAAAAAACAATAGATTATAGGTTAACGATAGGGAGATAGGTAAACGCAAAACAGATACACAATATAATAGTAATAATACGGAAAGTACATTACGACAAAATTCAGTAGAGGGCGTTGGGGGCTGCCACTCGAGAGGTTAAGTAAGTTGTAATTTAAGAAACGAAAATGACAATTGTGAAAACTAACCTGCTCGATGAGATTCCCCAGCGATATGATTGTTGTGCCGAGGCACAATAAGCTTTGTTTCCTGCAGCATAGACAGCATCAATTCCTCGGTTGTTGGGTGATATTCGACACCGTTTATGCTAGCCACTAGCGGGGAGCTTTCATAGTTCCTATTGGTATCTCTTGTAGTGACCTGAGAAACAGCCCGCGCCGGGTAGTCGACGGAACGCGGTCGCCTCGAGTCCACAGGAGTCATTTTCGGATTAACGTGCACATCTTTGTGAATGTAAGGCTCGACGGACACGCTCGATTCGTTTTCGTTTTCGCTGTTATCGTCGTTCGTACAGTTGCCGTTGATTTCGACTATCAGCGGTCGTTGGAGCGTCGGAGACTGGATTATAGATGCGGTGTTGTGTATTAGCGGTGCTGTTTGACGCACCGGTGACGTCGACTCGGCATTGTCGTCGGGGAGGCTGGCAATGCTTCTGGATAGCGATGGGCTGTGGGTCTGAGCCGTGATTTCAGATTCCGAGTCCGGCTCCATTACAGCTTCGATCTTAGCTTCTGTCACGATCTCTTCTTTGACCTCGGATAGTTCAGTCAACGTTTCACTCGTTCGTCGGACATGTTTAGGCATGCGCAACGCCCAGTGCCCGTTGTGATCATCGGAGGAGTATGTATGCATAACGTTTGGTTTTTTGCGTTTATAGAACAGCATATAGGCGGTGTTGTTTACGAGCTCACTGTACGCGTTTTCATCGTCGACTGGCGTCACTCTTGAATCGTCGAACTTGTACCAGTGTCCGTCGTATGGGTTTTTGCAGGCCGCAGTGTAGTGCCCTGTTTCTAGATCGTCGCCATGGTGATAGCAAATAGCGTATAAGTCGTATATATTTTCCTGTGGACCACTGTTAGGTGTTCTGGAAGATCTTCGTCGAGGTGATTTGGAGTGTCCGGGCGAGTCGGCCGAGTGAGACTCCCTTTTAGCGAGATGAGGCGTCATGTCGAACTCATTTAGAGGAAACTCCACCATTGTGGTCAGCTTTGTACTAGTGCGTCCCTTTGCTTGCCTGGAAACAGCATCGTTTATAATATTCATTCATATGAGAATTTACATTAGCGGAATTTAAAACTTCTACTCACTGTCGAAACCTCTTCAAATGTATCACTAAAACGTCTGGCAGCGACCATAAGCCGAGCGTCTTCACTACAGGCATATACCTCTGGCATTGTGGACATCTGTGAATACAAATAGAAATATGAAGCTAACGCACCGTGAGTTGAATAAGCTGTAACAAATTTTGCAGTAGGTAATAGAAAGTAGAGACCATCTTTGGCGCACAATGCAGGCGTGCAGCGTCAGCGGCGGCGCCGACCCGGCCGCTGACACATGCACCTCGCACGCATCGCATTATACTGCAAGTAGCGTCAGCACTGTGCTTACCTCCAGGCGTCTTCCTGTGCCAGGTGCTCGGCGCGCGTGTAGTGCGCGAGGCAGGCGTGCAGCGTCAGCGGCGGCGCCGATCCAGCCGCTGACACATGCACCTCGCACGCATCGCATTATACTGCAAGTAGCGTCAGCACTGTGCTTACCTCCAGGCGTCTTCCTGTGCCAGGTGCTCGGCGCGCGTGTAGTGCGCGAGGCAGGCGTGCAGCGTCAGCGGCGGCGCCGACCCAGCCGCTGACACATGCACCTCTCACGCGTCGCATTATACTGCAAGTGGCGTCAGCACTGTGCTTACCTCCAGGCGTCTTCCTGTGCCAGGTGCTCGGCGCGCGTGTAGTGCGCGAGGCAGGCGTGCAGCGTCAGCGGCGGCGCCGACCCAGCCGCTGACACATGCACCTCTCACGCGTCGCATTATACTGCAAGTGGCGTCAGCACTGTGCTTACCTCCAGGCGTCTTCCTGTGCCAGGTGCTTGGCGCGCGTGTAGTGCGCGAGGCAGGCGTGCAGCGTCAGCGGCGGCGCCGACCCAGCCGCTGACACATGCACCTCTCACGCGTCGCATTATACTGCAAGTGGCGTCAGCACTGTGCTTACCTCCAGGCGTCTTCCTGTGCCAGGTGCTCGGCGCGCGTGTAGTGCGCGAGGCAGGCGTGCAGCGTCAGCGGCGGCGCCGACCCAGCCGCTGACACATGCACCTCTCACGCGTCGCATTATACTGCAAGTGGCGTCAGCACTGTGCTTACCTCCAGGCGTCTTCCTGTGCCAGGTGCTCGGCGCGCGTGTAGTGCGCGAGGCAGGCGTGCAGCGTCAGCGGCGGCGCCGACCCGGCCGCTGACACATGCACCTCGCACGCCTCGCCCGGCTCGCGAATTATGCTACAAATAAACACAATATTCAGTTGTGTCCTACAAACTTAGGTATGAGCTAAAAGATATAAGTCATACCAACGGAACAGAAAGAAGTAATTGCATGGCCTTATGCGTATGTTACCTATGTGAAGTTAGCAAGTAGGTACAAAATTTTTCATTTTTTGTACTTCCATTCGATTGTACCCGGTTTGTACCCGTTTGTACCGTTTTTTATTTTGTTTGTACCCTAAAGGGGTAGGAGATATGGGGGTTCGAAAATTTGGTCAGCCACAACCTTAGATATTAAACTTTTTTAACTATGCCAACTTAAAGAGTATCGTTTGTACCGGTTTGTACCAGTACCCTTTTTTGAATACCGGTTCATGTTTTTTTTTTTTCAAAGTCTTGTTTCTCTGCGAGTTATTGATGTACAAACGAAAAACTCAACGGTACAATCACCGTGGTGATGGGTACAAACGATACGAACGATATACTGAACGGTACAAACGGGTACAAACGAACTATAACACGCGAAGTGAATTTTTTGAAAAGTCGTTTTCTGGTGATAGTGTTGAGGTACAAACGAAAAACTCAACGGTACAATCACCGCGCTGATGGGTACAAACGATACAAACGAAATCCTGAACGGTACAAACGGGTACAAACGAATTATAACACGCGAAGTGAATTTTTTGAAAAGTCGTTTTCTGGTAAATGTGTTGAGGTACAAACGAAAAACTCAACGGTACAATCACCGCGCTGATGGGTACAAACGATACGAACGATATACTGAACGGTACAAACGGGTACAAACGAACTATAACACGCGAAGTGAATTTTTTGAAAAGTCGTTTTCTGGTAAAAGTGTTGAGGTACAAACGAAAAACTCAACGGTACAATCACCGTGCTGATGGGTACAAACGATACGAACGAAATCCTGAACGGTACAAACGGGTACAAACGAATTATAACACGCAAAGTGATTTTTCTGAAAAGTCATTTTCTGGTAGAAGTGTTGAGGTACAAACAAAAAACTCAACGGTACAATCACCGTGCTGATGGGTACAAACGATACGAATGAAATCCTGAACGGTACAAACGGGTACAAACGAATTATAACACGCGAGGTGAATTTTTTGAAAAGTCGTTTTCTGGTAGTAGTGTTGAGGTACAAACGAAAAACTCAACGATACAATCACCGTGCTGATGGGTAGAAACGATACGAACGAAATCCTGAACGGTACAAACGGGTACAAACGAATTATAACACGCGAAGTGAATTTTTTGAAAAGTCGTTTTCTGGTAAATGTGTTGAGGTACAAACAAAAAACTCAACGGTACAATCACCGCGCTGATGGGTACAAACGATACGAACGATATACTGAACGGTACAAACGGGTACAAACGAACTATAACACGCGAAGTGAATTTTTTGAAAAGTCGTTTTCTGGTGAAAGTGTTGAGGTACAAACGAAAAACTCAACGGTACAATCACCGCGCTGATGGGTACAAACGATACAAACGAAATCCTGAACGGTACAAACGGGTACAAACGAATTATAACACGCGAAGTGAATTTTTTGAAAAGTCGTTTTCTGGTAAATGTGTTGAGGTACAAACGAAAAACTCAACGGTACAATCACCGCGCTGATGGGTACAAACGATACGAACGATATACTGAACGGTACAAACGGGTACAAACGAACTATAACACGCGAAGTGAATTTTTTGAAAAGTCGTTTTCTGGTAAAAGTGTTGAGGTACAAACGAAAAACTCAACGGTACAATCACCGTGCTGATGGGTACAAACGATACGAACGAAATCCTGAACGGTACAAACGGGTACAAACGAATTATAACACGCAAAGTGATTTTTCTGAAAAGTCATTTTCTGGTAGAAGTGTTGAGGTACAAACAAAAAACTCAACGGTACAATCACCGTGCTGATGGGTACAAACGATACGAATGAAATCCTGAACGGTACAAACGGGTACAAACGAATTATAACACGCGAGGTGAATTTTTTGAAAAGTCGTTTTCTGGTAGTAGTGTTGAGGTACAAACGAAAAACTCAACGATACAATCACCGTGCTGATGGGTAGAAACGATACGAACGAAATCCTGAACGGTACAAACGGGTACAAACGAATTATAACACGCGAAGTGAATTTTTTTACCGTTTGTACCGTTCAGGATTTCGTTCGTATCGTTTGTACCCATCACCACGGTGATTGTACCGTTGAGTTTTTCGTTTGTACCTCAACACTTTTACCAGAAAACGAATTTTCAGAAAAATCCCTTCGCGTGTTATAATTCGTTTGTACCCGTTTGTACCGTTCAGGATTTCGTTCGTATCGTTTGTACCCATGAGCACGGTGATTGTACCGTTGAGTTTTTCGTTTGTACCTCAACACTTTTACCAGAAAACGACTTTTCAAAAAATTCACTTCGCGTGTTATAGTTCGTTTGTACCCGTTTGTACCGTTCAGTATATCGTTCGTATCGTTTGTACCCATCAGCGCGGTGATTGTACCGTTGAGTTTTTCGTTTGTACCTCAACACATTTACCAGAAAACGACTTTTCAAAAAATTCACTTCGCGTGTTATAATTCGTTTGTACCCGTTTGTACCGTTCAGGATTTCATTCGTATCGTTTGTACCCATCAGCGCGGTGATTGTACCGTTGAGTTTTTCGTTTGTACCTCAACACATTTACCAGAAAACGACTTTTCAAAAAATTCACTTCGCGTGTTATAATTCGTTTGTACCCATTTGTACCGTTCAGGATTTCGTTCGTATCGTTTGTACCCATCAGCGCAGTGATTGTACCGTTGAGTTTTTCGTTTGTACCTCAACACTTTTACCAGAAAACGAATTTTCAGAAAAATCCCTTCGCGTGTTATAATTCGTTTGTACCCGTTTGTACCGTTCAGGATTTCGTTCGTATCGTTTGTACCCATGAGCACGGTGATTGTACCGTTGAGTTTTTCGTTTGTACCTCAACACTTTTACCAGAAAACGACTTTTCAAAAAATTCACTTCGCGTGTTATAGTTCGTTTGTACCCGTTTGTACCGTTCAGTATATCGTTCGTATCGTTTGTACCCATCAGCGCGGTGATTGTACCGTTGAGTTTTTCGTTTGTACCTCAACACATTTACCAGAAAACGACTTTTCAAAAAATTCACTTCGCGTGTTATAATTCGTTTGTACCCGTTTGTACCGTTAAGGATTTCGTTCGTATCGTTTGTACCCATCAGCGCGGTGATTGTACCGTTGAGTTTTTTGTTTGTACCTCAACACATTTACCAGAAAACGACTTTTCAAAAAATTCACTTCGCGTGTTATAATTCGTTTGTACCCGTTTGTACCGTTCAGGATTTCGTTCGTATCGTTTGTACCCATCAGCGCGGTGATTGTACCGTTGAGTTTTTCGTTTGTACCTCAACACTTTTACCAGAAAACGACTTTTCAGAAAAATCACTTCGCGTGTTATAATTCGTTTGTACCCGTTTGTACCGTTCAGGATTTCGTTCGTATCGTTTGTACCCATCAGCGCGGTGATTGTACCGTTGAGTTTTTTGTTTGTACCTCAACACTTTTACCAGAAAACGACTTTTCAAAAAATTCACTTCGCGTGTTATAATTCGTTTGTACCCGTTTGTACCGTTCAGGATTTCGTTCGTATCGTTTGTACCCATCAGCGCGGTGATTGTACCGTTGAGTTTTTCGTTTGTACCTCAACACTTTTACCAGAAAACGAATTTTCAGAAAAATCACTTCGCGTGTTATAATTCGTTTGTACCCGTTTGTACCGTTCAGGATTTCGTTCGTATCGTTTGTACCCATGAGCACGGTGATTGTACCGTTGAGTTTTTCGTTTGTACCTCAACACTTTTACCAGAAAACGACTTTTCAAAAAATTCACTTCGCGTGTTATAGTTCGTTTGTACCCGTTTGTACCGTTCAGTATATCGTTCGTATCGTTTGTACCCATCAGCGCGGTGATTGTACCGTTAAGTTTTTCGTTTGTACCTCAACACATTTACCAGAAAACGACTTTTCAAAAAATTCACTTCGCGTGTTATAATTCGTTTGTACCCGTTTGTACCGTTCAGGATTTCCTTTGTATCGTTTGTACCCATCAGCGCGGTGATTGTACCGTTGAGTTTTTGGTTTGTACCTCAACACTTTTACCAGAAAACGAGTTTTCAAAAAATTCACTTCGCGTGTTATAGTTCGTTTGTACCCGTTTGTACCGTTCAGTATATCGTTCGTATCGTTTGTACCCATCAGCGCGGTGATTGTACCGTTGAGTTTTTCGTTTGTACCTCAACACATTTACCAGAAAACGACTTTTCAAAAAATTCATTTCGCGTGTTATAATTCGTTTGTACCCGTTTGTACCGTTCAGGATTTCGTTCGTATCGTTTGTACCCATCAGCGCGGTGATTGTACCGTTGAGTTTTTCGTTTATACCTCAACACTTTTACCAGAAAACGACTTTTCAAAAAATTCACTTCGCGTGTTATAATTCGTTTGTACCCGTTAGTACCGTTCAGTATATCGTTCGTATCGTTTGTACCCATCAGCGCGGTGATTGTACCGTTGAGTTTTTCGTTTGTACCTCAACACATTTACCAGAAAACGACTTTTCAAAAAATTCATTTCGCGTGTTATAATTCGTTTGTACCCGTTTGTACCGTTCAGGATTTCGTTCGTATCGTTTGTACCCATCACCACGGTGATTGTACCGTTGAGTTTTTCGTTTGTACATCAATAACTCGCAGAGAAACAAGACTTTGAAAAAAAAAAATCATGAACCGGTATTCAAAAAAGGGTACTGGTACAAACCGGTACAAACGATACTCTTTAAGTTGGCATAGTTAAAAAAGTTTAATATCTAAGGTGGCTGACCAAATTTTCGAACCCCCATATCTCCTACCCCTTTAGGGTACAAACAAAATAAAAAACGGTACAAACGGGTACAAACCGGGTACAATCGAATGGAAGTACAAAAAATGAAAAATTTTGTACCTACTTGCTAACTTCACATAGGTGCGTATGTTTGGTACGAAAATGCCACCACGGTAATACATTACGGGCTGAATATATATTTACATTATGGGCATGTATGTAAAGCTATATTTATCCAATAGCGAGAATCTGCTCATACTATCGGTGACGTCACACACGGCCCACTTAGCTTCGGATAGTAGTACGAGGCTAGGCTGTTCTGTGGTCATACCTATCTCGATGTGCAGGGTCCCATAACAGCTCGAGTCGTAGGTGAGGGTGTTTGTCATGTGCACACAGCGCCTGCTCCACATCTAGCGCGAACAATGGGTGTGGAAGCTGAAATAAAACGATTATGATTAGCAACTATGGTAATCTTCAATTCACGCCGATAAGGCAACAATAACGGCCCTATACCGAACTAGCTGAAGCTCGCAGCTTTGCTCGCGTGGCACATAAATACAATGTGTCCTACCGTTAACCCTTAAAGATAACCAACAACGAGTAATCACGTTACATACTTTTTCATACCTACTCAAGACTTCAGACGCTGGATAAATAAAATATATTCTAGCGGTGATTGCGCCTGATAGGTTTTCCTAAGAGGCTTGAGGAGAACCTATCACGAGCAATGATGATACTACTCGAGCCTTTAGACGCTGCTGGTTCGAGCGCGCAATCACTCGCACAACGCACTCAGACTGGCTTAGCACTCTAAACTACAATGAAAATGAATAAATATTAATACCTCCTACGTAATCTAATTAACACATCAAACGCATACACAAATATATAATACACACAAACACATTACGTACACACATTATATCTTACACTATATTTTTTAACTACACTCAACATGTTTTATACATACTAATTATTATAATATATATATACAGTGGTGGTCATCTAATTAGAAACACCTAGTCATAATAACATTTTTATAAAGTAACTAACATTATTATAGCATTTAATAGGAGGTAATTTTTTTTTCACTACTTTACAATGTACTTTAATATCTCTAGTTTAATTACAAGCAATAATATTTGACAACCAAGACGACAATAAAAATAAATAATCAGTGAAACAAAAAGTATCAATATCGTTAGGACTGGCAGAATGGACAACTAATTAGAAACATTGTATGACTTGGTTCGGAATTTGATTTTTTAAACTGAAATACAGTTCTCACAATTGTCAATCACATTGTAAATATTGCCGCCATTTCTAACTCATTACGAAAAGTTACTATTTATTGTTGTTTTATTAAAAATGGGTAAAAATAAGAGCTGTGATGCAGCAACGAGAAAAATTATAGTGAATTTTCATTTAAAACAAAAATGGAGTTACAGAAAGATCGCCGATTATTTGGAATGTTCCGTAAAGATGATATTTAACGCCCTCGCACATTTCAAACTACACGGAACATCAGATAACGTGCCAAGAAAACTTCGGCCCAGGAAGACTACAGTTCAAGAAGACAGGCTTATGCTTCGATTAGCTAAGGCGGACCCCTTTAAAGGATCCAATGTTATAAGAAAAGAGGTATTTTCAGAAGACGATCCTCGACACGTGTCCAATAAACTAGTTCGTAGACGGTTGGTTGAAGGAAAATTGTTAGGAAGGATCGCTAGAAAAGTACCACTACTAACCAGGCAACATAGAGAAAATCGTCTAGCATTCGCTCGCAAATATGGCAGTTGGACTATTCATCAATGGAAAAAAGTTTTGTTTTCAGATGAAACTAAAATTAATTTGATTAATTCCGATGGAAAACGATATGTACGACGACCAATAAACGAGGCTTTGAATAACAAGTACACTAAAAAGACAGTTAAGCACGGTGGTGGAAATGTAATGGTGTGGGGATGTTTCTCAGGGTACGGGATTGGTCCCGTGAGAAAGATTGAAGGGCAAATGGATCAATATCAATACAAAAAGATCTTGGAAGAGACAATGATTCCATATTCCGAGGAAAATTTGCCAGTAACTTGGATATTTCAGCATGACAACGACCCAAAGCACACAGCACGCAGCGTTAAAGCGTTTCTTACAGAACAATCCGTGACAGTATTAGAGTGGCCTGCCAATAGTTCGGATTTAAATCCCATAGAAAATTTGTGGCACACTATAAAGACCAACCTGTTGCAGAAACACGTTACTAATATTCATGGACTTAACAGTGCATTTGAAGACGCTTGGAGAAGTATTCCTGTAGAAACTTGTTATAAATTGATTGAATCAATGCCGCGTCGCTGCAAAGCTGTTATTGATAATAAAGGCTACCCTACCAAATACTAATTGTCTAAGGATGTAGTATTTTTAGTATTTTTCTAAACTATTGGGGTTTTGTTCAAATTAAAAATGATTTAAGTAATGATTTTTTTGGTGTTTCTAATTAGTTGTCCGGTTTGTATCTCGTTTTTTATTTTGTTATTATTATAACTTTCAGTTTTAGAAAAACAACCGTTGTTTTCTGTTATTAAAATGGTATAACAATGCAATATAATATCCGATACATCGATTTTAATACGTAGGAACACTCAATGATACGTTAAAAATTAGTTCGAAAGGGAATTTGCAATAAAAATATAAACCCAGGTAGGTGTTTCTAATTAGATGACCACCACTGTATATATATATATATATATATATATATATTACTTACGTACTATGTTCTTCTCTTGCATACATTTCGTTAATTTAATTATGTAATTCAATAACATCTATTTAACATGTGGCTCGCTACTGAACTACCTGTTGCACTCTAAATAAGCGTAAGACCGCAATCTCACTCAAGATGGTCACAAAGTTCGAAAGAGGCTAGCAGGTTACTATACCCTCAATACAGGTTTTCCTAGGGTGGGAGCTAGCGCACACTCAAATAATTATATTGTAAGTACCCTCAACATTATAAATTATAATAACAATACATTGTACCGTTCCACAACTTTATTGTTAGTTAGTTATGTAAGTTTCTATTAATTAGTGAATAATCCATTTACGTTTGTTACACATAAATAAACTTTTATACTTTTTTATACTTTTTTTATACTCACGCGATAAAGCGCTTAGGTATAAAAACGGCTATTGTAACATGGTGGCTTACCTCAGGCTGCAAGTATGCAGGGTCCCGCGGTCTGTGCGCCTCGGCGATCCGAGCCCGGAATATGTCCGCACCTTGTGCGTTTTCTAAAACCCTCTCCGCTACAACTTGACACATCTCTTTTAGCATCAACTTCTGTAGGTCTTCGTACGAGATTTCGCGGGGGACTTGCATAGCGTACGGTGACCCTGTAAGTACAAGGTCATAATGTAGTCATTGGCCACGTAATGACTGAACGAGTAACCTCGTGAGGCCTTTCACTCACTCAATTCACCGCTCACTCAATTGTTCGGTCCGTGAGTACGCGCCTCCCTCAGGCAATATAGGTTCTCGAATGACGACCACGATCGAACGACGCAATGTTGAAAGGCCCCTCACCCGATGGACTGACGACATTGTGAAGGTCGTGAGAAGTCGGTGAATGGAGAAGGATCAAGACCGTTCGTCGTGGCACTCTTTGGGGGAGGCTTGTAGTGAACTTCAACAGGCTGATGATGATGATAGTGAATTTAAAACGTGAATAATAGAAAGCTTCATAATACTACACTGCTACATAATAATCAAATGATGTGCTCATCAGGCGGAATATATTTTTATGAATGTGATGATTCAACCTTATCTCATCCTACATATGAATGACTAATTGTTTATACCCTCAAATGACACAAAACAATGCTCATAAATAGGGTTTTTAGACAGTGAAATAAGATTATATAGCAGTTTTGCGCTTGGACTAATAAGAAACGGATTTTCGACACATGTGATGCCTATGACAGCCACTTATTCATCAAAATAAGCTAATTAATGCTTAGGAGAGGTCAGAACTTATCAAACCTTTCCCCTTCAAGCAGATTGACCCACAATATGAGTAGGTAGGGCGTTGTCGGCGTTTGCACTAGAGGCGGCGGCGCTTCGACACAGTACAACGCGCCGAAATCTAAGCTATTTAATACTCAGAAGAGTTCAGAACTTACCAAACCTTTCCCCTTCAAGCAGATTGACCCACAATATGAGCAGGTAGGGCGTTGTCGGCGTTTGCAGTAGAGGCGGCGCTTCGACACAGTACAAAGCGCCGAAATCTATGCCCGCCATCTCCCAACTAGCGCGAGCGCTACACCATCCTAAAGTTTACAAAATATTAAGACGGTCAAGTGCAAGTAGAACTCGCGCCCTGAGGCTTCCGTACCACATCCCGTGCATGTGCGTCGTAAAATCAAGATACTAAGTTGTACGGATTTTTCCTTGATTAGTGAAAACCACCTTACTCACTTGACACACGGTTTTACAGACGCGTTCCGTTTTTTAATTATGCGGTACGGAACCGTAAAAACGTGAAGTTCGTTACACATAGAATTAGATAGAGTGGTGATCTGCAAAAAGTCCGATCAAAAAAAAAAAAAAAGTGCTAAAGGATGTTCGTCATAATATAATGGATCTTAATAATTATTTATGAAAACTTTTTATGTGTCTTCCTATGTAAGGAAAGGCCTAAGCTCCTTCCTAAGAGAAAGAGCTAAGCGGCATGCCTAAGGGGATGCTGTAAGTATTGTATTGGACTAAAATCCATTCACATTACGTTTCGCAGAAAAACATACCCATTTCATTGATTTCAGCCAGTATTATGTGATCTCGGTCTATTCCAGTGTCACTGTGCAAACTGGTTCGCAAGTCGTCCATTGTAGCGTTCGGCTGAGTGAGCTCTACTCCGATCCGAACTTGTCTAGGCTGCTGGTTTACATACACCACCTGAAAATGGCAAATAATTTATTTGCAAATGAGCAGCTATGGGTAATCATACTAATACATTGCAGCATAGCAAAGACTTTATGTTACCACATAAGGTGCTTAATTGTCCATCGTGCTGTCATAAAGCTAAGTTCAGAGTGTTCTTCCGAAAACGACTCAGCTGATAGTAGTAATTATTATACAAATCTCCTACAACATAAGCGAATCGTACATTTCAAATTCTACGCAATCTCTTAAGCATACGTGATTTATGTTTATTGCCATACTGATGCCTATCATGATTAAATAAATCAATATTCCGGACATATCACACATTGTCAACTGATCCCAAACAAGGCATAGCCTGTACTAGGGGTACCAGAGACTGATATACATAATAGATATAATATTTAACACCCAGACACAGAACAAACATCTGTGTTAGTCACAAATTAGGTATTATGATTATTATTATTATGATTCATGAGGTATCATCATAACCTAACCTAACTTAAGCCCTATTACACACTGATGTGTAATAGGGCCTTCATTTATGCTATCCAGCACAATACTGATCCAGTCCGATCCAGGGGCGACCGGAATCTTGGTTATGTTAAGACATCAGCATTTACGAACGCTTTGTCTTCTCTCGGTACTTAGAGATCCGCACACTCCTTTCTATTTGAAAGACCGTTTTGAATTCCTAGATGACACACATGACAGACAACTTCGGTCAGCTGACAATCTACTTCTTTCAACTCCACTGCACAGCTCCGCATTTATGGCTAATTCTTTCTCTGTCACGGCGGTTCGTCTATGGAACGATTTGCCTCTAGATATTAAAGCGACTGACACAAGGGAAGCTTTCAAAAGGTTGGTAAGAGAGCACTACATCAAAAATCACTAGGAACTGGGTAGGTATGTACCAAAGATACACTGTACTTACTTCTGAACTAACATAATGTAGGTACCAAGTTGTGGGTATAAGTGTTTGTTTTTTTATTTTATTTTCAAATGTTATCACTTTTGTAGGTATTATTGTTTTCTTTTTTTTCTCCCACTTTTAGATACCTACGTGGGTACTTGTGCGTACGTAGGTATATATATCTGTATAACTATGTAAACTATTTAAGTAGGTAAGTTATTTCTAAGTTTAGTTTAATTGTCACGCCTCACCATCTTTTTTGCACGCCCAGGATGACTGGTAGAAAATGCTTTAGCATTAAGTCCTCCTTACACTAAGTTTAAGTGTGAAAGTATAAATAAATAAATAAATAAATCAGCAATATACCCATAAACTTTTGTAGTTATTTTGCGCATTCAACTTACATTGACAGGAAGTGGGGAGGGTTGGACGGTGGCTGGTCTCGAAGGCAGTTGCACACTCACACAGTGAAATGGATCGAATGTACATGATGTTCGATCACACTTCGCACATGTTAGCGCTGACCTAGAATTTGAAAAGAGCATTATTTCATTTCTAACTATTCCGATTATTAAGCTCATTAAATTACAAACTTAAGTTATTCATGAAACCTTGTTATTTAAAGAGAATTCAACAAATATTGTAATGGACAATTCAATTCTAATTAAAGTTATCTGACTACACACTAGTTATCTTTTATCTCATGCCATCTGTTACTAACTTATTGGTATAATGATGTTAATGAATTAGAATTTGACCTTGTCTAAACTGAGTAGTACCTGTATTGGGCTTGGAAAACAGCTTGCACAAATGAACTGTTCCGCCTCGCGTGGTTTGCTAAAGTTTCAGCTGCTACAATCTCGTCTGGCTTTCCACATGTGTTCTGAAACAAATAATACTATGAGTGAGCCCAAGTCTCACAGCGCTCTTGTCAACCGTCATGACCGTTCCCAACCTTGTGATATATCAAGCCGCACTCTTTGTAAGAAATAACTTGGATGAATACGCAAGGTATGGTGACGGTCATAGATATAACACAAGGCACGTGGATAGGCACAGAGCGGTTCCGCGGCGTCTTACGAAAACGTCAAAACAGATTCACGTGATGGGGAAATCACTAGCGCTCCATCGACACAATCCTTTAAAAATAAACTTAAGAAATGGCTTTTAGAGCAGTCCTTTTACGACTGTGATGAGCTTACCTCTGTAAATCCTACCAAATTTTGGTATTTATAGGTAGTTGGTAGGTAATTCCCAAATTCAATGTATAAATTTAATCTAACTATAATTAATTCATAATAGATTTTTTTTATTTCTTTAAAATGAGTATGAATCTTACTTTATTTATTTCTTGTTTTAATTATGATTGTGTTCATTTTGACATCAATATTAAATTATTATATTTAATCGATTATTGATAATGATTATGCTATGAAAGTATTACATAGCATATAAATTTGTGTTTGACATGTAACTATTATATGTTATTAATAAATGAACTATGAACTAACTATGAACCTAACTCTACTATTGGTTCGTCTCGAACTGAGCGATGTCTGGTAAAGGCTGGAGCTTCAATGATTGTTGAGAAATAAAATGAACTTTGAAAACCGCATCTTTAGCATGTTCTAACTAAAATCCAGTCTTACCTGAACTACGAAGTGATTGAAACTTTGCCAAATGGGGGTTTATGTTGGTACTGTGGTAACTATTTTTACTGTATCTCAAAAACAATATATATAAAAATCTTTTTCGATTGTATGAATAAAGCTCTTTCATGTCACCCCACTTGATGTATATGTATTACTTTTTTTTTAAATCCCCTATTCTGCGCCCCCTATATCTTATCAACCACTTGACTGACTTAACCAGTAAATCTTGATAGTAGAACCTGTCGACCTACTAAATTCCATGCAGATTGGGTTGTCAGTTCGAAAGTTATTCTCTAATATATAAACATACAAACATACAACGCCAATTCGCCCAAGTTGTTTGAGAGATCTTCTCTCGCTCAATCAATGAAATTACCTTTATTGTTTTGTATTTCTTTTTTGTAGCTGTATTTAAATCTTCATGCACTTTATCTAGTAACCAAAATAGGAATTCTTGCGCGTCATGCTGACTGTTGCCTCGGTACTGTGTTCCGTGCCTTTCAACTACACCCTGGAACAAATGTTTTGGGTTTTTAGAGAAAGTATTTATAAATTATATGTCATCATCAGCATCATCATCATTATTTCAGCTGCAGAGCATCTACAGCAGGCGGTGTTAATGCGCACATAATTTTTGAAATAGAAGAATTCATTGGTGTACTGGCTGGGATTCAAAAACAATATGATGTGAAATATAAAAATATAAAAACTTACCTTGAAAGTAGTACTCATATCAGGTGTATACCCACATGCCCACAGGGCTTTGAGTAAAGCTGCCAATTGCTCTGTCACTTCTCCTCGAGTGCCATACTTCTTTGAGTTTATTTTATTCCTTTTCTGTAGATCCACCTGAATTAAAACAATGATAGTGATTGCATGAAAAACTGCCGTACTAATTGTACTGAATACCTACAGCACTCTATAACATAATTCATAGATGTTGGTCAGAGCTGCCGATCTGCAGTGGACCTTAACTACACGTCATTATTATTATTTTCGGACATATCACACACGGTCAACTGATCCCAAACTAGGCATAGCCTGTACTATGGGTACCAGAGAATGATATACATAATAGATATATATTTAACACCCAGACACAGAACAAACATCTGTGTTAGTCACAAATGTTTGTCCAGTGCGGGAATCGAACCCGCGACCTCTAGCACAGAAGGCAGAGTTACTACCAACTGAGCTATGAGGCCAGTCGATTCCATTTAGAAACTTATGGAGAGTGGCTCCAACTCTTCAGTGTTTAATCCCAGAGCTGAAAAATAGATAAGATATAAAAGTCTTGCAGTGCTTGCTTGTTGTGTCACTGGTTATTTTTTGGTTATCCTGCATCATTAAGCAGGCTGAGGTATGGTGGCCCTGAAAAGGGCCACAATACAACAACAAAATTAATTCTTTGTCATCATACAAACATGTTAAAATCATTACATGACAGTGTCTGGGTGTTAAATATTTATCTATTATGTACTACCTGTACTGTACTACCAGAGACTGGTACTCTGGTACCCATTGTACAGGCTATGCCTAGTTTGGGATCAGTTGACCGTGTGTGCTATGACCAGAATATTTATTTATTACAAATACCATAAAATAGTCAAGAACAAAATACTCTGCAATAACATCATTTGTGTGCTATGTCCAGAATATTTATTTATTACAAATACCTTATAATGGTCAAGAACAAAATACTCTGCGATAACATCAGTATGAGAAAGGCATTGTAAAACTGCATTCATATAGCAGGTATTTCCATGATTTTTTATTCCGGTTGCAGCGGGCGTAGTGCCAGGAGGCCATGGAGGATCACCGCTGCATGGAACTCGCTCCCCATTCATAATCGCAGGTGCTGATTTCACCTGCAAGTTTTTTTAAACATTCAATACTTTGGAACAAGCTAAATGTAATTGTGTGGGTTACTATTCATTATAAGGTTTACTTACTCCAGATACATGCACGGTACTCATATGTTGCGCTATTTTGTTCAGAAACCTTTTCCATGATGGCCTTCTAAACAACTTCCTCTCTATTGCGTTTTCATCTTTTGGTGCTTCCCCGATCACGGAACTGGCACTTGTCGGTTTAATGTCGTTGTCGTTACACTTATTCTTACTGGAGCATGGCTTGGCCGTGCCAAATGGATTGCGGGGCAATGTAAAAGTACGCTTCAATCGTGATCCTTCAACCTGCTTTTGTGATACACTTGTATCCGACACTTCATTGATTAGCTCACTCTCCGAGCAAGACTTTAAAACGGTAGATAAATTATTCGTTGACATGTTAAAACAAAATGTGCTCTAAATCACTAACTAAATTACAATTTTACCAAATAAATCCATCGAAAAAACATAAAAAACATTGATAATTTGATAGGGCACTGACATAAGCGCCATTTTGTTATAATTTTACTTACATGCATTCAATGTCAAACAATCAAGCAGTCATAAATTAGACAGCACCAAAAGTACTCTGAGGCTGGCATTCACAGGTTACACCCAGCGACTGGGAAGCAGTTGTTCCCGATTTGAAGCCAGCCAGAGCAAAGAAGAACACGGCGCTCGATTCTTACCCGCACCGCCTAAACCACGATGGTAGAGTCGAGATGACTCATAATGCCGCCCCGCCCCCCGCCGGCGCCGTCGCAGTGATATGCCGACTATGCCGTAAAACTTAGTAGGTACTTTATTACAAACTCCAACCTAAGTGAAATAGCACCATAACCAATGAGTACTAGACACACACAACTTATCCACAGCCACACAAAAAAAAACAATAAGATAATATGTCAATGTCAAAGTCAGACTTTATTAAATGTCAGTCACTTAATCACATTACGTAATTTTTTCCTTTCCGTTCGGTATTTTTTCGTTTCGCTTTTTGTTCGTAATTTCGTATAGTTCGTTCGTTCGTTCTCGTTCGGTTCGTATTCGTAGTTTTCGGAATGAAAGATAGACTTTTCTTGCCTGTTGTTTTATTTTACGATCTGAACATACATTTTTACGATCTGAACATACATTTATTTAATTAATTATTGTGCTGTGTTGTTTTTAATTCAAAGAAATAAATTATGAGATAGACCGTACAGGTAAGACTCCATTTCGAATAAAGTTATTTCAATAAATTATATAGACTAGACAGACAGGGCGGGCGGTTTACAAAATCGATCCATTAAAAAATTATGAAAGAAAATAATGAAATTTCTACATATTCCCTAGCCTATTATTATTGAAGAACTAGCTAGGCACTGAACCTGCATTTGCCTAATATTATTTATTACCCATTGTTGAGAGTTTAGTTTTTAGATTAAATATTTCAATGTCCCTAATTATGAAACTATTTTTAATGTTTGAAAATAAAGTTGTTGACTTAACAGAGGCTGTGTGCTAAAGAAGCAATGATAGATTTAAAAGGAATACAAGAAACACACAAATTCATTTTACCTACTTTAACTGAATCTGACTGTATCCTATCAATAACCCTCATACTTTCTTACAGGTATTTAATAGGTAATCATGACTGCCTTTGATAAATTAAAGCTTCTTATTTGGAAGAACTTTCTCCTTCAAAGGCGGCACAAATGGCAAACTATATTTGAAATAGCATCCCCTGTGATATTCTCTTTGTTCCTGATACTCACAAGATGTCTTGTAGATCCTAAATCCAAGCCAGATGTGTCATATCCACCTTTTATGCCAACTTACTTCAACATTAGTGGAAGAAACTTGTAAGTAAAACACAGAACCTATGTTGATTATTTTGCCTGCAGCAAAGCTCAAGCCATACATGGATAAAAAGCAGCCTATGTAGCCTATTTCCTTCCTCAGGGCTTAAGCTATATCCATACCAAATTTAATCAAAATCGGTTCAGCTGTGTAGTCGTTACAGACAGATAGAGAGACAGAGTTACATTTTCATTTATAATATAAGTGTGATAATTAAATGAAATATTTGCTGATTTTTACTAATTGATATTGTGCTAACTATGTACTCAGGTTTTCTGTGTGTGTTTTATTATGTGCCTCTATCTAACAGGTGTTATTGAATAACACCTGTTTATGGTCTGGTACTAAAGCAGGGTTTGGATGGAGAGGCCACCCATGGTGGCCTTAGCTGAAGAAAAATGGAGTATATCTACCTACCCATGCATGTTGTAAGAGGCAACTAAGGGAAAAAGATTGGGGATGGGCAGCAGCTGACATCCTACGGCTGAAATGATGATGATGACTAACGTAGGGTAGATTTTACTGGTATCTTACATTCTAGGGGGAATCTCACTTCAGCAAAAACTGGAACACTCGCATTCTCACCAGAAAATGCGCTCACTAGGAATGTCACAAGAGATGCCATGGCTATAGTTGCAGAAGATAATTTTAGTTTCTTATTTTTTCTGCTTGACACAAGTGTTCTACCACAACCTAAGGGGTACAAAAATGCACAGGAAATGGAGCTAGCATTAACACAACCAAATGCAATGAGTCAGATTCTTGTTGGTATTGAATATGATGACAATATGGCTAGTAAGTTCACCTACTCATATTCCTTGGTGTTGCAAATTTATTTATACTTTTACTGCAAGTGTACTTTGTTGTTTGTTAATTAAGATGCTACAAAGTGGCCCGATGATATCAAAGTGAGCCTGAGATTCCCTGCTGTGATGAGAACACCAATGGTAGAGCATCCGCTGAGAGCCAGCTGGAGAACGAATCTGTTATTTCCAATCTTTCCTAGACCAGGACCCAGGGATCCTGATGACATGTATGGAGGAAAAACACCAGGTAATGTCAGTTTACTAAAGCTGAACAATGTCATCGGATTTTCATTGTTAAAATATGTAGTAATTATTGCTGAGTACTGTGGCAGATAATGGATTTAGGCGTCGCCTAGCGTCCATTCCAAATTAGTCTATTCTATGCTTAATTTCAGTGTTCTTTGCCATGTAAAATCTGCTAGCATTCTTAATTTAACTGTATAATTTACGGTATTTACATACTAGCGGCGGCTGCCGGCTAGTAAGTACCTACCTACATACAGACAACGCGGTGGAGAACTATCGAGAAGCTGCTTGAAGACTTTATAGTATATATACCTATCAATAAGGAAAAAAAATATGGAAATTTTAATATTATACAAAGTTTATAACTACTATGACGTGATAAATCGTTTGTAGCGCCACGTATCAAGCCGTGTTCATACGACGTGCGATATGTCATCTAAAATGTATTTCAAAATGATCCTTATCTTTAACTGGATAAAGTCAATTTTGAGTTTAACTTTTAAAGTGCTTTTAACCATACGATATAACATTAACCATTAACATATCGCACGTCGTATGAACACGGCTTTAATCTATACCGATTCTTAGGACTAAGCGTCTATCGATTAGCGCAATTGTAGGTACGTTCTACATATTAGGTATAGAGGTACTTTCTTTGCTAAGGCTTCGAACGAAATACTGGCTACGGCATTCTGAGTTACGCGATCATAGATTGTAGGTAAGTCACGCATAGCTCACGTACCTACTTACGCGATGGGTATTCACCGAATGGCTACAAGGGGTAATACTAACATCGTGACGCCAACAAACTTTCTGTGTAGGTACGAAAGTCCTTAAGAAATTGTAATAGGTAGTACCTAACTGCCTTCATATCTAGCGTAGACCAATATGATGATATAACTACATATTATATGTCTTTGAATATTTACTCAATGATATCGAGATGCTCGTACAAAAAAGTCATTTGATCTAATAAACATTTTTTGTGGCACCTGTGCTGTTCTCATGTTTAAACTCCAATTCATGTTAGAATAATTTATTAGTTAGGTGTATAGATGACGATGACTGAACCAAAATGACTTGGCGAATGAAAAAGTGATTACATAGGTTACGTTTTGATTTAAAAAAAACCGAGGCCGCTTTGATAGCCCTAGTAGTGTGGTACCTACTAATTTTCAACAATTGCCTTATTACGACCCTGTCTATTATATGTTTTATACCAGACAGATACTCTCTTATTCCTTGAAACCCATTTCGGTAATAACAAAATTCATTTCAAACACAAATATTTATTTATTCGTTAAAATAAACAAGGATCACATAAAACGCTAGTAGAATTTACGCCTGTTCTACATAGACAGACATGGATTTTACACGATTTTAAAAACAGATAACTTACTTGCAGGCTACTCGCCAGAAATGTTCCTAGCGGTGCAGCATGCAGTTTCTCAAGGAATAATAAAACACAAGTCCGGAAAGCCGGTCAACACAAAAGTATACCTACAAAGATTACCTCAAATGGCGTACAGAGATGACCAACTATTGATAGCCCTAGAACGATTCATTTCAATGATAATCATGCTGTGCTTTGCCTACACTTTCGTGAATACGGTACGAGTAGTTACGTCCGAAAAAGAGCTTCAACTAAAGGTTTGTTCCACTGTATAGTCTATAAACGCTACAATTTTTTTGGAGGAGGTAGGGCACAGCGAGATTTTCTCGTTCTAAATTGGAGCAGCCTGGCAGGTACCTCCGCCTTACAGAAGATTGCAGCCAAATAACATTATTTGTTTCAAATAGTGTTGTGTTCCTGCGGTGAGTAAGTCTGCCAGAGCTCTTTAGTGGGGAAGGGGGAGGGGTCGGCAACGCGTGCGCGATGGCTCTGGTATTGCAAGCGCTCATAGGCTACGGTAACCGCTTAGCAACAGGTGGGCAGTATGAATGTTTGCCACCTTAGTTGTATAAAAAAAAAAAAAAAAAATCAGGTGCTCCTAATAATACCAATTTTTTTTTCAGGAAACAATGACAATAATGGGCCTTCCCTCTTGGTTGCATTGGCTAGCCTGGTTCATAAAACAGTTCTCGTTTCTTCTGATATCAGTTGCACTGATGGTCATACTGTTCAAGGTAAAGAAAAACAGTCTATTTGTCCCACAAGTCCAAAATACAATAAGAACATACCTATCTAGCTAACTTATATGCATACAAGACTTTTAAAAAAGGTATGAGAGTGCTACAAAAGTAGGAAGGAAGGTAAATATTATGCGTTGGACAAATGGGTCCCTGTCTCAGCATAAGCTGAAGATTTTACTTTCGTAGATACAATCGCAGTTAGATGCAGGCTTCCATTGCGAGCCGAGTAGATTTCGTACGGAGATTAACTCTGATTAACTCACAACGATGCACTTCTTTTAGGTTTGCTGTTGAACTTCACAGAGGTGCATCGACGGAGCTCGCAGTAGAAATCGCGTTTAACATTCTCGCTCTAGTTAATTTTATTTCTTTTTATTGCCTGACTTTCCTATGTGCCCGTAACGTAAAGTTTCTTTCAGATACCGTTCAACAGGACGGAAAGTGGAGATGGTTATTCGGTGCTTACGTTCACGCCTTGGTCGGTTCTACTCTTCTTCATGGTGCTATTTGTAATTGCATCTCTCTCATTCTCCTTTATGGTCAGCGTCTTTTTCTCCAGAGGTAACTCCTTTCATTATAAACATTAAAGCTCACCTGTGTATCCACTATTGTCAATTTGAAATGTCATAGGGGTCATAGGGCTTATATATCATAGTGGGAATTAATATGCTAATATATTTTTGTCTGTATACTCGTCTATGTTTTCTACATAAGAATTTATTTTAATTACAATTTTTATGTTAATACTTTGTTAATGAGACCGTTGATCTTCGCCTAATAAATTCAATAGCTGTTGTGTAATGCCTCGCCTGACGAGACAGTTAATGATGTCGGCCGACCTTGCAAAATAGATACGGAACTACACGCACAGAAGAAAGAACAGTTCTCACGCAAAAGTTTCACTATAGGCGCCGCAGATCCCTAGTTTTTCGGCTAGTTAGGCTTATCGTCCTGGCTGACTGACTGACTGACATATAGACAACGCAAAGCCTAAACTGCTGGTCGTACAGACTTACGTACGTAAATTTGGGTGTGTTTGTTTTATGTGGTTAAAGTGCACTTAGACAGGAATTGAAACAATCGAGTCCAGTAGGCTCCAAAATTGAGGTTTAGTAAAACACAAAAATGATGTTCATCCCGGAAACCGTTAGTTGTAGGCTCATGAAGATTCCCTCAAATAAAGTGATAAAATAGTTTTAGGGTTTTTTTTTAAGTTTCCTACTGAAAAGAGGCACTGAGTCAATTTGATTACCAAAAAGGTTTTAAAATTAGTAGCTACTAATAATTGGAGGAACCGAAGGTCAAAATTAGACCTCTAAATTGGAACTTGAGTGTGATTTAGTTTTAAAGGTCGTCAAACAGCAAATGCTGTTTGTGATAGAGAGAAAATAGAACTCAAATCAAAATAACTTTTATTTCGGAACAAAAAACAGAGAAGGAAAAATATAGAGAAACGATAACAACCGCAGTAGTTATAAAAACTGTGCTGTCGCGAGTGTTAACGCCCTCCTCCGAAAATTACAGTTCCTACTTACAAATATAAAAATACTTGTGTGTGACTGTGTGTATAACTTCCCAACGATTTATTAGAAAAGCCGCTTTGATTAAATTGTTTTGAAATTATTTATTATTATTATTTTAAATGTTGTAAGCGGGGAACGTGGACCATGGTCTGTTGATAATGTCAGAAGTCGTGCAATATTTCTCCTCACCGTGAAACAGTAGGCCTGAGCAAAGCTGCGAGCGTCAGCTTGTACCATCTTAAATAGAAGTGATGCAGCCGCTCAACACGCGACGCATGTTTTTAACATTTTTGTATACTAATCTATTCCTGTGTTATTACAGCGAATACCGCGGCATCTTTCATGGGCCTGGCCTGGTTCTCGACTTATGCCGTTTTTATGCTCACACAAGTACTCTACGAAGATATTAGCTTGACTACTAAATTGTTGCTCAGTCTGATTTCGAATACGGCGATGGGATATGCATTTCAGATGATTATAATGTGTGAAGGGACGTCAAGAGGTAATTTCTACTTGTCTTTAGTGAACTCATAAACTAAACCGGAAGGAAGATTATAAATCTAACTAAAATAGTAATTGTGTTTGAAAGATCGGGGCACATTTCTTAAAAACAATGAAATGGTGTCTGATTATTACACTAGAAAGAAAAATATTCCTAAGGTACAGCCGCCTGACCTAAAATGTATTAAAAAAAATATATATATATTAAATATATACATAATCTTCAAAATTATGTCACAGTACAATACATAAGATTACAAAAGCCAAAACTCAAATCAAAAATCATGTACCTTACCATCAACTTCTGCTATTGTCACCTTTGCTGTGTGCCTACCATATCCATCTGTATTGTGGGATCTTTATGAAAATCATGAAATGTACATAACATCTCAGTGCAGGCGACTGTACCAAGGTTACAGACTTGTAAGTTGGCACCTATATTTTCGAGACATGGGCCTTAATATAATTTTTACTTCACCTTTAAATACTTTTAAGCCCGTAGACATTTTATTAATAATTGTTTAATTCCTAGGTTTGCAATGGGATGAGTTTTTTTCTCCAATATCCTACCACGATCAGTTCCAACCGGGGCATGTGGTCCTAATGCTGATACTAGACTCTATCCTCTACATGTTGGTTGCGATGTATATAGAGAAGATACGGCCCGGGCTATATGGCGTCCCCCTGCCGTGGTACTTTCCCTTTACGAAAAGCTTTTGGTGGCCGAATCGAAGTAGAATTGCAGGTAATAAATTGAATATTTTATTATAATTTTGTGTTACCCAATAAACGCCCACGGCAATACATTATCTCATATTCCCTTGTACTAAATATATTGCATGTTGACACAGTTGATGAATAGTAAAAGCCAGCTTATTTGAAGGATTCTGTAGCTGCTCTGTTAATACCTCTGCTAAGAAGTGCTTGTAAAATATGCTTTTTATCAAAAAATATTATTTGTTAAAACCTACCTATATCTACGCACAAGGATCTACTTCATTATCGATGTATCCATGTAGGTACGTGATACGAGTAGGTAGAGGTACCCACAACAAAAAAGTTTTTATCCATCACCGACCTTCGTACTAGCGCATAAATTATGTATTTGACTATGAGATTCTAAAAATATCAAATAATTATGTAACCCTGCTTATTTGAGTTAGGTATACAACGTGTCCCACAACTAGTATACTATCCCGAAAGGGGTATATTAAATCAATTTTAAAAAACTATAAGAATAAATAACAATTTCGAGAAACCGATTTTTTTCCATATTTTTTTTGAGTACACGGTATTTGGTATTTCTTTATATTTGTGAATAATTATTACACGTTCGAGAAATTTGACATCGAGATTGCTATCTAAAACAGCTGAATAATTGAGTTTAGGTACTCCAAAACGGTTTTTTTACACATATTTTTAATAGCGTTTTGTCAATTATACTTAATTGTCGTATTCCCAAAAGTCGTAGAACAAACTTTATTGCCAATTGGGTATAGAATAAGCCTCTTTCTGAATAGTCTACAAACTATGAAACACCTTGTAAAATTAATTTTATAGGGTCAATTAGCTCGTGGCTCCAATATTACTTGAGTTATACGTTTTAATGAAGCTCTTAGCACTGTTATAAAACCATCGATAAACCCGTAGGTATATAACGTTACCTAATCAACCTATGTGTGAAATGGAAGCCATGTTCATATAGGCGCCAACGTAATCGTTGGTTGATTGGTTGGTTTGTACATATTTCCCGCTGCAATGGAGCAACGGGCTCACGTGATTTTTTGCATGGATATAGTTACATGACATTATAGGCTACTTCTTATTAGAGATTCGTACTTGCTATTCCGCGTACCAGATCCATAACGTATCGTATTTTACAAGAACCAGGTTCTAAAACCTGGTTCGGTACCTAAAAGGTACTAAATACTTGAAAGTATTACTTCGACCGCGCGAGTCCACTGCGCAAGTCCAATGCGCAAGTCCATTGCGCAATTCCGCCGCGTACCCAAGGACGCGCCGCGCCGCGAGACGGAAGGTCGGGTTGCGACCGCGAGGCGCGTCGCGTCCTAAGGTGCGCGGTGGACTTGCGCGCCGCACTCGAGTATTTTTAATACGTCTAAGTATCGTGAAGTCGTACTAGTTACGTATAGTATGATGCGAGAACCTGGTTTCAAAACCTGGTTGCGTAAATACGAACCACCTCTACTTCTTATCCGGTTACCACGCGAACGCAGCCGCAGGCCGAAGCTAGTCTAGTATGATAATACTAGAATAACAATTATCCTACTAATATTATGACTTCGAAAGTTTGTGAGGATGTTTGGATGTTTGTGGTTCAATCCCGCCGTTACGGCTCAACCGATTTCGATGAAACTTGGAATAGATTAAGATTCTTTACCTAGAATAGCACATACGCTACCACCATCTAGGTACCACGCGAGCGAACACAAGGTACCATTAGAATTATACGTGACATTGTCTTTTCTATCATGTCATTGCTTCTTGTTCACCTTGACATATGAACTAACTATAAAACAAAACATTTCAGCTGTCACAAAAAAGGATGGTGCAGACGTCGAATACAATGATGCGTTATTGAAGATAGTACATGACGAAGAACCTAAAGGCGTGCCGATGGGCGTTAATATACAAGTGAGTCATTTGTCATGTCACGGTCCATAGGTCATCTAGTACATCTGCACCAACCTAATTGCATGAGCGTGTACAGAAGCAGGTTTCTATGAAAATTAAAAATAAATGATCTTTTCACTATAAACACATATTTCGCTCTAATGTCCAAATGCTGTTTTAGGTCATTACAAAAAAAAATGTTTAAGAAACTAACATGGTAATCAATTTTTATGTGAAAATAACATTAATAAAACCCCCAACATACACAGTCTTGAACCGAGTTGAACCCACACTAGTCGTGGTCAGAAACTACGAGAGCCATAGTACAACACCCAGACCTGGAGCAAATATTCCCGCAGCGGGAATCGAACCCGCATATCCCGACGGCGTAGCGGGCGAGTGCCCGTCTGAGATGCAAGGGGCGCAGGTTCGATTCCCGCTACGGGACAATCATCTGCCAATAATGTTCCAGGTGTTGTGGTACCATGGTACTCGTAGTTTCTGATAACCACGACACAGGGAGTCCTTGTGTGGGGTCAGGACTATAATTGTGACTGTTGGGTGTTATTTATTTATTTGATTATTTATATTGCGCTCTCATAATGACAATTTGATTCGATTTGATTTTTCTCTGTGGATCGCACTCAGCACAGGAACTTGCCACCACACCCAGCACCTATTAATTTTTTTTAGTCTGTTATCTACTAACACTTCTATTGTATTTACTAACGAAATACGGACCTTGTATTAGTCTGAAATAAACCCTTAAATTATTTATTTATTTATAATCTTGAATTAATAAAAACCAGCGGTCAATTAAGGTATATAGAAGTACGTATGCGGTCAAGGCTTCTTGACCACATAGTATTGATCACGTCTACAGACATTCCAAACGAGGGAATATTAATAACCTAACGAGCACGCCTTTGCAGTTGGCTTTGTAAAAGATCTCACGAGTTCTGGTAAAAATTGGTGCTTCGATGCACGTCGGCGTCGAGGCACAAATCGGATCTTTAGCATGTTCTGAAACTTTACCAAATGGGAGTTCACGTTATATTGGTTTTATATGTTACTATTTTTGTTGTATTACAAAAACCATGTGGAATATAATAATAATAAAATCGTTTTGGAATGTATAAACGAAGCTCTATCATAGGACACCTCACTTCATGTACATGGATAACTTTTTTTTAAGACCACCTTTTTGACATATATATCTTAGCAACCCCTGGACTGATTTAACTCAAATGATTACCAGTAAATCTTGTTAGTACAACCTGTTGCGCTACTAAATTCCATGCATTTCGGATTGACGGTTCAAAAGTTATGCTCTATAAACAAACAACGCCTACTCGCTCAATTTGTTTGAGAGATCTTCACTCTTTTCGCTCGCTGTATCGATGGCTACAAAGCTGGCTCCAATTCCAAGTCAATTGAAAGTTATGAGACATCTGTTAGTGATTATATTTGGCCAGTTAAGTGTAATTGAACTTGTGTATGAACTTAATTCATCATGTTCCGTTTCATTGTTTTCAGAATCTGACCAAAGTGTACAAAGGTCGAAAGAAGGCGGTAGATGGATTAAACCTTAGAATGTATGAAAATGAGATTACAGTATTATTAGGTCACAATGGCGCGGGGAAAACTACTACAATATCTATGCTCACAGGTATGATTATTATTTTGGGCGGCGGCACAGCATGCCTTTCTCAAACTATAGGCGAGCGAGTTCGGTTCTCGAACTATTTATGTTTCAATTAATCTAAAAGATTGGTATGACCCATTTCGTTCGTTTCATTGTAATAGATGAACGACCTTTGAGTTTGATAAATGAGTCACGTATTCAAAGAAGCTTTTCTCATAATTATTATTGATCGATTTTTAGGCGTTCCATCCTACTTATATTATAAATGCGAACGTTTGTGAGGATGTCTGGACATTTGTGGTTTAATCACGCCGTAACGGCGCAAACGATTTCGACGAAACTTTGAATTAATAGAGTTCTTTACCTAGAATAGCCTAATAAAAAATATTGAGGTTTGAGTTGGAAAAATACTCTCTTTAAATGTTTAACGGGAGGTCTTTGGAATCGTATTTTTTACGTTTTGCAATATGCTATTATTCACCTGGAGTAGCATAAGGCTTATTTTCATTCGGATACCACGCGTGCGTAGCCCCGGGCAGAAGCTAGTGTATTTCCTGACAGAATAGTAGTCTCCTGTAGAATTTTTCGCCCTGGTTCCTCGCTTATCTAATGAACCTCCTCAACGATTATTTTAGAAAATACCAATAAATAATTCCATTAGTACAATTCTTTAAATTAACAACGGAATGACATGTTTTCAGGAATGGTGCCACCATCATCAGGAACTGCCACTATAAATGGATACAGCATAGTAACGGAAACGGAACTCGCCCGTAAGTCCCTCGGGATATGTCCACAACACAACGTCTTATTCCCAGATCTGACGGTCGCTGAACACATTATATTCTACTCAAGGTTAAAAGGAGTGCCTAAGAACAAAATCAAGGATGAGGTGAACCATTTTGTCAAGCTCTTGGAGTTAGAGGAAAAGGTTTGTTTTTTTGATATTATTCCTATGAATTTCATTTTAATATATTTAGATCTTTATAGCACGGTCTTAAGGTTTTACTCGCATTCATTCGCAGACCATCTGAATAATTAATTTATTGATTACTTCATTTCCTATGTTCTCAATGAACTAACTAAGGCTTACTTTGAGCATTGTGAAGATTATTAGTAGCAAAGATCATATAGTAGTTTTTTTTTATAGGTAGGTACTAGGTCGAGTAGTAGTACGATTCTTAGTCGAAAAGTATACCAACTTTTTTTATTTTTTTATAACTTGAACATGTTAGAACTATATTTATGCAAGTGTAAGAATTGTTAATAACCATTATTTATTAAAACCAATTATACCTTTATTATTTATTATTTACGAGAATGTTTATGAGGTATTTCATTGATTTCATGAGTGGTTAAAGAATTATTAAGAAGCCAGTATGACACCGTCGTCGATGGCGGTAAAAATCCGCCGTCGCCGGTCAATAGTCAATAGTAATTTATTGGTAAAAATTGTTTACAAGTACTACATAATAGTAGGCTTAACAAAAATCAAAAATAATAACATTAAATTAATAATAAGTCCCTAGTTAAGTAGGTACAATAAATATTTTTTATAATAATCATAGGAACAACATTAAATTAAATTATATTTCATGAATACTAGGTACCTACATGGATACCTAGTTATGTATTGACGAATTCATCATAACTGTAGAAAGTCTGCTCGAGTAGCCAACGCTTGAGCCTCGTTTTAAAACTCGATAGACTGCTGGCAGAGCCTATGGTTTCTGGCAGTTTGTTGTACACCGTGGGGCCCATAATATGAGTCAGCTGAGGACTTTGTCAAGGAATGGGGTACAGCTGCAAGTCGGTCTGTATTTCGCGTGCTAATTTCATGCGTATCGCCCAGTCTTACATAGTACTCTAGGTTAATCCGTACATATATTGCTACTTGCATTATTACAATGCACGGTAGTGTTGAAATACCTAGTTTCCTAAAGTGGGGCCTAGCTGTTACATCGCGTCGGATTCGTACTAGTGCCCGGACTGCGCGTTTCTGCATCCGGAATGCGCGCTCCCAGTCGGCGGCTCGCCCCCACAGCTCAGCACCGTATTGTAACTGCGAGTGCTCGGTTGCGAAGTAGCATGTTCGTGCTACGTCAGCCGGCACTACCCGTCGGAGCGCGAACCACTCGCCTCCCAATCTGCTGCAGAGTTTACCGATGTGGCTTTCCCACGTTCCGGTTCGACTCGGGCTTGGGCTCGGGACTCGGGTTGAGTCTAGGCAGTCTGGTTTTGTTCGATGAGAAGTGTAGTCCTATAAGTTATTTTTGTGAAAAAGTGTGGTGATCCTGCTACAACGAATATTAAGGTTATATTTATTTCTTTTTTTGGTTATTATGTTTTGAAGCGTTTAACGTTGTTCTCTGATCTGCTAAATGTACTCAAAGTGACAACTTAATGTTGTTTTGCCGGTTTATTCTGTTTGAAATACTTTACCACTTTTACAAGCGTTATATTTATATTGATTACAGAGAGATGTTCTATCAGCGAAACTATCCGGCGGTCAGAAGCGTCGGTTGTCAGTCGGTGCGGCGATGTGTGGCTCGTCCCGAGTGGTGTTACTGGACGAACCGACTTCAGGACTCGATCCCGCTGCAAGGCGGGCGCTCTGGGACTTATTGCAGAAGGAAAAGAAAGGTATGTTGCTCTATAGAACGTATACCTATATCCGCTGTGTAAGGAATTTATAAAACAGCGGAAATAAAATGGTATACTTGATGCTTTAGGTAAGTGGAGAAAAGATAATAAGAAAATTATTCTCTTAAATGATAATTACACTAATAGCACTAACTTTTTTCCAAAAAGCTCAAAAACACCCCTCACTGATGTTTTCAGGTCGAACAATGATACTCACGACTCATTTCATGGACGAGGCTGATATCCTCGGTGACCGCGTCGCCATTATGTCGGGTGGAAAGCTGCAATGTGTAGGCACCCCGTACTTCCTCAAGAAGCACTATGGAATGGGGTACAAGCTCACTATAGTGAAGATGGATAGCTGCAATGTAGAAGAGGTCACACAGTTCTTTAAAACTTACGTACCTGATTTGAAGGAAAATAGTAATATAGGTAAGCAATATTAGAATAAAACTGACTTAACGTGGGATAGGTATACATACAGCTCTCTAGAGTTAATTAAACATTTTCGCTGCGATTTTGCGTTTGAAAGTTATTCAAAATAAGCCCGAATATAAACCATGCCGATGTGCGAAATGGAATCTAAAATTCATTAAATAATAATAAATAAATAAATATTCCGGACATATCACACACGATCAACTGATCCCAAACTAGGCATAACCTGTACTATGGGTACCAGAGACTGATATACATAATAGATATATATTTAACACCCAGACACAGAACAAGCATCTGTGTTAGTCACAAATGTTTGTCCAGTGCGGGAATCGAACCCGCGACCCCTAGCGCAGAAGGCAGAGTTACTACCAACTGAGCTATGAGGCCAGTCAAATTCAAAATGATCCGTACATCTACTGAATAAAGTCAATATTGAGTTTGACTTTTAGGAGTGTGCGGTATATTTGCTACATCATCGCTAATTTTGGGTTTGATATTTATACAGTAGCCATAAGGATAATTTTGAAATGAATTGACAAATAGATGACATATCGCACACCGTTTGAACTCAGCCTTACATTTCTTTCTCCCTATTTCAGGCTCTGAACTTACGTACATATTGCCGAATGACAGTGTTAGTAAATTTCCGGAAATGTTGAAGGAGTTTGAAGAAAAGAGAGAATTCTTACGGATCGCCAGCTATGGTCTGTCTATTACAAGTCTTGAGGAAGTCTTTATGAAGTAAGTTATATCACTTACGTACATAATAACATAATGACCGTGTAAGGTCAGGGATATCATGATACACCATCTTAACTGATCCAGATTGTTTGTTGGCCTGCTTTCACACACATTTATCTGGGCACCGAGCGAAGCCGCGGTTTAGCGGGTACATAGTAAAATATGTTTTGAAAAAGTGACACTATCTGTTTTTAGACATAGACAGACGTTTATTTCCTGTCTTGGCACACATATCAATCACAAAAGAAGACAAGAAATAGTTATATAGATGTAAATGATAGCACGCATATGTAACAAGGACAGATACACAAAAAACTAAAATAAAAGAGTATGACAAATTTTACTATGCGCCACAGCAGCAAAAAGGTCTCGACTCAGCATTAATGCCTATGCATTTAGGCGCTGGTATTCTGCCGAAACCGTTCTTTATAGTCACTTGATTTACTTTCTTTTTTATATTTACAGGGCGGGTGCAGAAGACAATTCAGAGAGTATGGCATCTGCTTTAGAAAATAACCATAATTTTCGACCGTATAATGATACTGCCGTAGTTCCGTTAGAGGGAAATTCGCATAATCTTGGTTAGTATCTTATCGTGCGTACGCTTGCTTCCTGAGCTTACGAACTTAGTCAGTAACTGTTTGTTTTATTACAGTCGAATCAGAACACATAGAAAAAGTCCGAGGACTGAAACTACTAAGAAACCACATAAAAGCCATGTTCCTAAAACTAGCATACAATACTATGAGAAATAAGTTAACAGCATTTATACAATTCGTTACTCCTGTGATTAATATAACTCTATCTGTGATAATATCGAGATCTTGGAAGTTCTTGTCTCAACTTCCGCCACTAGCGTTATCCTTAGAAAGTGGGTTTAGGACGACCCAAACTATTTTATCTCAAACCAACCTCACTGATGACAGCTTAGAAGCTAAAAGCATGATTGCTTACAAAGATTACTTCAAATCATCGACCTACCCTGGAATGTCTCTTACGGATATTGGGGCTATGGACTTGGGAAAGTTCTATTTGAAACTGGTGAGCAACTGCCATCGCAAAATGAACTTAACATACCTAGTATTTTAAGTCTAATTTCGAATTTCATTCCAGAGTCAATCTGATTTACCGCGAATACGTTATGAAACATTAGCGGGTGCAACGTTCGGTAGGAACAATATTACAGCGTGGTTTAGTAATTACGGATACCACGACTCAGCTATCTCGCTCGGACTCGTGAACAACGCGATATTGCGGGCTCTGTCTCCCGGCAGTTCATTGGAGATTATCAATCATCCGTTACCTTACTCCATTGAGAACTTGGTAAGTAGAAAGGTTTGAATTGCATCATCATCATCTGTTACGGACACCCTTACATGGCCGCCCCCACAGATTTCAAGAGTGAATTCCTATCAGAGGAGTGTTTGCCCATACTCACTACGCTAGGCACGCGGGTTGGCGAACGCAGTGTGATCTTTGTAAAAATAGGGGTAGGCGTAGGTAGATATGGAGGGGCCTATTCGCCGTTGCTACCAGGCCACGGCCACGGAATTGCATTGCCAAATAATATTTCTAAAAGTCTGCATTGTATGCGTATACGTTTCACGTGGATTGTGATAATAAGGGTCATTTGCATCGTATTTTCTGAAATCTGTATTTTATTTTCAGGTTAAAGTTATGGCGACTGGCAGTAGTATGGGCTTTCAATTCGCATTTAACATTGGATTTTGTATGGCGTTCGTCACAGCCTTTCTCGTGTTATTCGTCATCAAGGTAAATATTCGCTGAACTGCTCATAATCCCTCAATAAATACATACATACATATCTGTCTACAGCAACTCAATAATTGCGTTTTGATGTGTATGACTTTTTAATAAAATACTGCCCAAACGCCAAAGTTTCTCACAAGTCGATTCACTGGTTCTTCCTTGAGATATTGTGGCATTAAAAAGGGCAAAAGACCTTTAATACATAATAGAACCTGAAATCTCTGAATGTTTGATACCAGGAGCGCATAAGTGGCGCGAAGCTACTGCAGCGCGTGTCGGGCGTACGTCCCGCCGTCATGTGGGTGACGGCGCTCGTTTGGGACTGGCTGTGGCTGTTCCTGGTGTATCTCTGCATCATTTTCACGCTGGCATGCTTTCAAGAAAGCTCCCTATCTACGCCTGAAGAATTAGGTAAGGATTATCTTTTTACAAATGTATAAAAGGCTTTGTCCTGCCTGACTCACTCACTGATAGACAACGGATAACACAAACCCCTGGCTGGTCGTGGAGACTTGAAAGAAGAATGACCACGGGCCAACTAGAAAACAATCTCAAATCTAAGCGAAATATGAATTATTTATAACTTGATAAATTGTAAAACGTTGTCAGTTAAATCAATATACCTATGTACCCGCGCGGTTTCACACGCGAGGTGTCACGGTATATAATGCACGGTATGGAGATACAAGTTCATTTTTTTCACATCTTCAAAATACCCAATTCATTAAATATCCGCGATATTTAATAAATTGGTTATTTTGAAGTTTGTATGAAGATTGGATCACGCGAACGAAGTCACGGGCTTTCCACGAGTCTGCATCCTGCTTTATTTGATCCATATTCACCTTTATGTATTTATTAATATCGCCTTTGTTTATATTATTAGGTGTGATGTATTTTATTTATTTTCAGGCCGAGTACTTCTTGTTCTGATGGTATTTTCACTAGCAATAATACCGATTCATTACTTGGCCTCCTTCTATTTCGAAGCCGCGGCCACTGGTTTCTCCAAAATGTGCTTTCTGAATATATTTACCGGTAAGTGAACATAAGTGTACAATAAATAGTAAAGTCCCGGTAGACGATCATTTACGTTGAATAAAATACAGTTCCCGGCAGTTGTAATGGAACATCCATAGACGAAGACTTTGAAAAATAAATCAAATGTAGGTATCTTTTATCCATGATACCAGTTACAACAATCGGAAACTACGTCTAGGTTGTATAAAGTATATCATTTTATGTTAAATTTCACGTAGAATACTACGCACAACACACATAATGCATCATATGAAATAATGTAGTTTGTTATAATACAAACTTTTTTCGAATCAACAATTTATTTGTTTTACAGGTTGCATGCCGTTCCTTATAACTGAAGTATTGCGTCTGCCACAAGTAGGCAGCCCGTTCTATGCACACCTGTTCGATTGGATATTCTCACCGCTTCCTATCTACTGCATTAGCAGAAGTTTTAGGTGAATATCTGCTGACTTTGTACAAAATTGGTACAGAACTAAACCCTTCCAATACAGAATGGGACGGCATTAGTGATTGCATCTCAGTTTTGATATGATAGACATAGAATAGACATGCATTATAAAAAGCCTGTGTCACATCAAATCAGCTGGCAGTGAGCTTTTTTCGGGCATGAGTGGCTTCCTACGGACTTGTGATAAATACCTCTTTTGCATCATTCACATATAAACATGAGGCCCGCCTGGTGACACATTACTAGTTTAGCAACGTTCAACATGGTTTTCAGTAATATTGGTGTGATCTTGTGATATGTTACCACTTGAGTCTGATAGGTAAACCACCTCACAGACCATTCCCTGCGCCCCTGTTAACATTGCAAGAGTGGTCCGAGTTAATTGTTCACTTATAGCAGCATTGTACTGAGCTAGTCAGTACAATGCTGCAACAACCATCATTACGAGTTATTCTTTAATTTGACTTGTTTGAATTGTAAGTTCACATGGTGGTTATTTCTGTAGGGATATGAGTGTATCATCGTTCTCTCTGCTGGCGTGCGAGGGCCTGTGCCACCAGCTGAGCATAGAGAACTGCACGCGACACACGATCTGCGATAAACTCAACCTCACCGTGTGTTGTAGTAAGTGAGTCTTGTCTGTGAGTGTTTTTATAGAAATCACCTGTAGATTGTACGATCAGTTCATTAAAAGTTGTTCCGGCCTTATTTACTTTTTGATACAGTATCGCAATGATAGGACAAAAGAGTCGCGTGCGCGTTTAAGAAGTTTGTTATTTTATTATTTCTGCCGTATCGCAAAGTAAATAAGGTTGAATTTTAGTTGTTTATCGAATAATCGCTTCTTAAATTTTAGTGCCATTAAATTAGAGTTAGTTGGGAATCGACACAATTGGGGATGAAATATATCTAAATAATCTTGTTTGCTTCAGTCGAAGACAACCCGTTCCTAAAGTGGGATGAACCCGGAATAGGAAGATACCTGTTCATGATGTCTATCGTCGGAGTGACGGCGTTTGCTCTTCTACTGATCAAGGAATACGAGCTTTTGAATAAAGTAAGTCTACACAAATCTTTACCGATAAATTAATTCTGTAGGCATTCGGTTACGTTTATAGTATGATCCGTTGTAGTGGGTAAACGTGATTTTCTGGGAAAGGACATAGGCAAAAATAACCGTGATGGTGTGAAATACGGGTTGAAAGATTGTATGTGCAATCCATAATTAATATTTAGGTTTTTGGTAAGAAATAAGTGTAACGTGTCTAACGTTTGTGCAAAATCATCCCTATCAGGGTACTAACTTTAATTTTACCCGCGGACGAAGTTGCGAACAATCTAGTGTGTTATAATTTCAGGTGTTTTATTCATCGAGCTCGCGCCATATACCTGAGCCACTTGAAGACGAAGACAGCGATGTTCGCGAGGAACGCGCGCGGATAAAAGCGATGACGCAAACTGAACTAGCGCAACGTAGTCTTGTCTGCAGAGACCTTTCCAAGTTTTATGGTGATTTGCTCGCTGTAAACCGTCTTACATTCGGTAAGCAGCTTTATACATCAATTTAATACTAAATCAGAATCTTCATTCTACACTTCTTTACCTAAACAAGGTAGTTCTTAGTATGTATGCTATCCCGAAAGGGGCTTATTCTAGACCCAATTAGTCATAAAGTTTGTTCTACGAATTTAAATTTTTTTTATTGAAAAAACACTCGGCTGTTTGGGGTTATATCAGTTCAAACTTAAATTATTCAGCTATTTTAGGTATTAAGCTTGATGTCGAGAATTTGTAGGACTGTGCATAAAAGCAGGAGAGCCTGCTCTATTTGAAGCGCTAATTTATGGCATAATAGATTTTGTAGAACTATGTACAAACAGCAGGAAGGCCTGCTCTATTAAAAGTGCTACGTTATTTAAGGTGTGGAACGCGGGGAATGCTTTGGCCTGCTCGGCATAAACGGCGCCGGCAAAACGAGCACGTTCCGAATGCTGACGGGCGACGCACGCATCAGCAGTGGTGATGCATTCGTGCACGGACTATCGCTGAAGACCAGAGTGCAGGATGTCTACCGTCACATTGGTGAGCTGAACAGAAGACAATATAGTAGAAAAATTATATTGTCTTTGGCTGAACAGAACGAATCATAATATTTCAGTGACGTAGCACTCATTCGGGTTCCCTAGTTAACAACGCACTGTATTAAAAAATCACTAACCTAACATTGCAAACGATGCTTTTTTTGATTAAAATTGGGCTGATTATGTCCAGCTGTTGGTTACCACGTGCAATATTGGATGTTATTTATTTTTTCTTTAGTTTATAACAATCTGTATACAATTATACATGTTATATAGCTCACAACGTAATTGTCCCCAGGTTACTGTCCTCAGTTTGACGCACTCTTCGATAATCTGACAGCGCGCGAAACGCTTCGCATATTTTGTTTACTACGTGGCATTCCCAGTCGGATAGGCGCCGCCAGCTCAATGCAACTCGCCAATGAGTTGGGATTCACGAAACATTTCGACAAAAAGGTATTGTTATGGACCTGTAGGCTGATAAATCAATTCGTTCGCTAAAACGATCTGGATCTCTATATATTCTGAATTCAGCACATAGCAGAAACCTCCTAAATCTTGATTGAATTTATTTCCACACATAATCAAAAGAAAAAGAATCACATAAACACTACCGCCATTCAGTACATGAATCTCAATTTTAAAACTAGTGGGCAACCCGCCCCGACTAGAATCAGCGATGCGCTTACCATAGCTAAAGTTTCAGACACTGATCACTGAACATCTGATCACTATAACATACCCTTTTTTGGTCAGACGCCGGCTCACGTCATAAAACCATGGTCTTCAAACAAAATAAACTAAGTATTTTGTAAGAGGAATCAAATTTGTTAGAACTTTCAAACATATTTGATTCTCCATACGATACGAATGTGAACGTACACCGTACCAAACGTCTCGTTGAGGCAGCTATCTATTAGTAAAGTTAATTACAGGTACATGAATGCAGCGGCGGTACAAAGCGAAAAATCAGCACAGCTATGGCACTACTCGGGGATTCCTCCTTGGTGTTTCTCGACGAGCCAACTACGGGCATGGATCCGGCGTCGAAGCGGCTGGTGTGGTCGTCGATAAGCGGCGCAGCACGAGGAGGGCGCAGCGTGGTGCTGACGTCACACAGCATGGAGGAGTGCGAGGCGCTCTGCTCGCGGCTCACGGTGATGGCGGCCGGCCGGCTGCACTGCCTCGGCCCGCTGCAGCATCTCAAGACCAAGTTCTCACAGGGTAACTATCAACTCTGATCACGTCACACAGCATGGAGAATTGCGAGGCACTCTGCCACCACCATCACCTTTATTAATTTGTGTACAGTCGATTACATCTTCTTTTCTTTCTAGCTTGACATGCAATCTTATCAATCTTGCTTCTTCAACAGGTTACACCCTAATCGTGAAGTGCAAATCGGGGCCAGACAGAGACGAGCATTTGAAAAATATCGACAATTATATTACGGAAAATCTCAAGGGGGCGAAGATCATGTAAGTATTAAAAAAAAACGTATTAGTTCACCCCCAACTGTCAAATGTGGTAAAAAGAAACGGTCTTTTTTTGATTACGAAGAAAAATTTCTATATATGAATAGATAAAACTTAGTAATTCATTATAAACTGTATGTAATAATCACGAATTTAAAGAGTTTAATTATTATTATATCTTAGTGAAGACTAATTGTTCGTGACTGTCTGCCAATTTTCCTACAATAAAAAAACGAGTATGCGTATTTACAAAATCCAGCCATTTTCCTTTAATTTTGCAGTACAAACTGATTGTTTTTAGTAAAATTTATTTGTTTTTCTTTGACTATTATATTTACCTGCTTTGTCACAAATGTATTGAAAAGGTCGCATGATACACAGTCGTATAAGTTATTACTTATTACAAACTCGTAACGATGGATTACAAACGTCAACTCGTTTGTAATAACCATTGCAAACGAGTTGACGTTTGTAATAACCTATTCGCAACCCTTGTATCCCGATGTACTTTTATTTCACAGTGAAAGCTACCTCGGCATCGTTACGTATTACCTGAAGGACTCGGAGCTGCCGTGGTGGCGTGTGTTCCACGTGCTGGAGGCGGCGCGCGGTCAGTTCCCCGTCGAGGACTACGCCGTCTCGCAGACCACGCTCGAACAGGTCTTCCTCAGGTTCACCCGGATCCACGCCAAACAGGATTGAGGTGCCTCTACAATCTACTTACAACATCGTAGTGACCGTAAAAAGGCTTAAGACTCTAAAAGTTTAGAGAAATATTACATTCGCCTACTCTTTTGATAAGGCCTATCGGAACCAGCTAAAAGGGCTTTTAGCTGGGTCACAGAGCGTAGCGTAGTGCAAACTTTTTACGGGTCGGTTTCCACTGGAATACTCGCTCTTACAAAAACATAGCCATCACTGAAATAGAAACAGATTTGCAGTCCTGCCATGGTGTCTCTGAATGTATCTGCTATAGATTCTGATAGTCTGGAATTAATCAACCCAATACATTTGAGCAACGTGTTGCTTACTACCTATTTACGTCACAGATCGTGACATCAATCATTTTATTAATCTCAAGTTAGAATCTCATATTTATTGACGTCGTCGTTTGACATTAACACTGTTAATGCCGTATAATAGTAACTTATTTTTATTTATCCAATTAACCTTTGCCTCTGTGGCCTTTAAGGCAGGCGGAAACAGTGAATCTGCACATTCTTGATTCGACAGAGTTTTTGCTGATACCAAAATTAGCAATTTTAATGCAGATTGAAAATAAGGACAAACATACTTAAAAACATAGCGTAAGGATGTTTGGATGCAAGTATTATTGTGAGTCACTAAGTCTATGGACTTTTGGAAGTCACACACGGGAGCCCGTATTTGTAAATGGCTCTCAAACATGACAGCGATCTTGAGAGCGTTCTAATTTCAGATTTCCCATACAAAAATGACATATTTCTCGCGCAAGACCGCTCTCATAGTTGGGAGCGAGTTATAAATACGGACCTTAGATAGTATTATTATAAACATACAAGTACCTCTAGAAAGAAATGTTCGACATAATTATATATTTAAGTAGTTTTTCATAAATGATATTTATCGGTTTAGATCTTGTTAGATTTTTAGATATGGTATGTAACATAAGGTTTGATTATTTAAGGCAGGTATGGGTACCCTTTTATAAGCGGTGCGGCGGGCCACAATTAAGAATTGCTACATGAATGTCATCTTAGGCGAAACGTGCAGTATGAACATAGATACTAAGGTTGATATTAGCGAGCGGAGCGAGCAAAGAAAATTTTGTTTGACGTGAAAGAGCAACATAAGAAAGTGATCGTTACATCGTTAATTCTAGTTAGAAATGATGATATTATCAATAGGGAACCGCTCATATTATTAATGCAGGCGCAAGTATTCACTAGAATATGGAAATTTTCGTGGGCCGGCCGGATCAAAAGCCGCCACGGGCCGGGTTTGCCTACCAATGATTTAAGGCTTTGAATTGCGTCTTTTGTTTTTTGCTGTGATATCTGGCATCTATTATAAAGACTTTTCAAGATCCTTAATGTTTTACACATGATGTTTATTCTACACTAGAAAAATAATTCAAGAAGATTGTATATAAAAAAATTATTAAATATTAATTAAAGGGGGATTAAAGTTTGTATGCGATTCTTTATAACGTGGTCCGTTTAAGGGTTTTTCAAAATGACTCCTAAAAGCGGTGAAAATGGCGTGTCAAGGAAAACCCTGGGCGTTGGAAAATTCTAAACACTGAAACCCTAAGTAAATACGTTTACTTTTTGAAAATAAATGAGAGGATATTTTTTTCTAAAATATTCTTTTAGTTAACTATTAAGTTGAGGGAACCCTTCTAATCGACAGTCATTCGGCTAAAGCGGCATGCGGCTAATCATGACACTAAACGTGGTCATGATTAAAATTTTGCAGTCGGTAGAAACTTTCATTCGTGAACGAAATAGCCAAAATAGGACCTCATCATGAACATCGAATAACTTGTTTCTAAACGCTTAGATCCGCGTTGCGCACATTTTTGTACGCTTCACCCCAATAGCAGCAGATCTTCTTGGATCAAACCACACGTCTCGAGTCACCACTGTTATTGCCAGCTGAAAAACTATATAGATAGGTAATCACTTCTTCTTTCAGAACTTAGCCTTAAACGCAATGTGACATTTTGTGTGTTAAAAAAACACATTGCGGCAAAAAACATAATATAATTTCTCAATAGCTAAAGCTAAATTATGTCACTTCGATTTTTTTACTACGAGTATATCCATGCAAAAAATATCACGTGGAATCGTTGCTGCGTAAAATCAACCAACCAGCAAAAAAAACACTTTCGCATTTATATGTACTTAATAGTTAAGTAAGATTCAAAGTACTTAGCGCCAGCGGAAAACGCACGAAATTTCTGACGAAGGAAAACATTTTCCGAAACACGGAAAACCAAACCGTCAATGCTTCGGCACTACTCGCACTACTAGCGAGTTTCGAAGCGATTTCCGCAGCATAAAAAAGTCCAGCTAAACTTGTCCTTGCCAACACATTACATGCAACGTATGGTTTATTTAATTATTATTTGCAATTATTGGAACATAACATGATGTAACAACATTAATAACAGCTACTCGTTGCCTAGTCAAAAATCTAATGGACGTAATTATAGAGCAACTTTTATACTCAAATCCGATGAGGATTCTTAGTTCTTTTGAAAAAAAAAAACATTATTATGTCCTCGGCTTAAAGCTATTTTATTTCAACGTATATCTTTATTTTTATGTATAATCTATTGATGGTACAATCAAACCGGCCATCGTTCGTCTCATTTGACCCAGGACGCCCTTCACATCAATTTGTTTAAACAGCACATAAAATATACTTATTTCTTGTAACATATTTTCGTTACTATATTCTACATTTTCTGTCTGGCAGAGTTACTTATTCTGTTGAATTTGTACTTAAATTTACTTTGCTCTAAGTCAACGGTGCTTTTATTTAATTATGTCATAAGTATGCAATGGAAACAGTACAACAACGAAGTAATTTTTAAGCACGGCCGTCTTTCGTTTATAATAATTATGTATGACACAATACAGATAGAAGAGATCAGTAATGAAAACTGTTTTATTAACTATCGGCTCTTCGAGCCGAATATCCTCAAGATTATTTTCAGGCGAGATGTGGACTCTTTAATCTCAGTTAGTTAGAGAATCCCCGTATCTAAGGGAGGGGTTTTCTTTGAAGTTTTTTTTATACAACTAATGTGATACACAAGCATACGTACACGTACACCGCAGGAACACAACACTTGAAACAAATAATGTTATTTGGCTGCTCCAATTTAGATCGAAAATTTCGCTGTACCCTACTACCCCCTAGGTTTTTTGAGTATATTATAAAATCTTTGATTTATTAGCAATTTGTAGAAAAGGTCGTTAGTTACACAAAGGACTAAAATCTTGAAACATTATAAATATACCTATACATTTAAATTTTGTATGTATTGTAGTACTCTCGTATAACGCGATTGATATTTACTGATACAATACATAATATTGTAATTTTGTTAATATTGTTAAAACGTCATCAATACTATTTCATATTTATTGAACTTTATAACGCTTTGCATATGTACCGTTACACAATTCAATTTTAAGAATAATCTTCGTCGGTTTTTTAGATGCAGGGTTAGAATTTAAATATACAAGTTATTACTGTTTTACTAACTGTTTATAATACTAACTGATTCGTTCATCGTTTTAAGTCATTGAATCTTAGAAAACTTTACATTTATACTTGCCCACTTTACTGAAAATCTTATTCAAATTGTATAGTAAATTGTATAAAAAAAGGCCAGGTGCCCTACCATTACTTATCATTGCCATTGCGTGTCAGCACTATTTTACACGAATTTGAACCATAAACCTTGAGACTGTCAATATTCGTCACCGCCTAAACATAATCTCTAAGTTGATGGTACGGGCCAGGAAATGTTTTTTGTATTTTACGATACCTATATAATTTATAACCCAATGAAATGTGTGATATAATGATTTACAATGTGTGATTTTAATTATGTTTTAAATGTTACCGATTAATTAACAAACAATTTGCCTAATTATTTTGTAGATCTGTCATTTGTGATAATTGAATTATTTATTTTAATAATTATAAATATAAAACGCATACTAATTGTATTATATTTAGCAATTAATAATCTTTCCTAAACAAAACAGACAAACTTAGTACCTGTCCCTATTAATTTAATATGAACGAATTATAATTATTTATTTATTTCCGATGAGTGAATCTCAAGACCAATAAAATCTACTTAATCATCTAACTATGAGCTAGCTAGCTTTGTTCTTGGGCTTCATTCAAATTTTGTGCTCAGCAAATATTTTATTCTAATTTTGCAAAGTACGAAACTCTCACATAGGCAAGTTTATAAATATTTTATAAGAATGGTGTTTGTATTGTGATCGTGAATATAAAATAAAAGAATTCGATAATTTATTTGTTTCAATTTTGTGAAAGGCTCATTTATGTTATTAACTTATTAGTTTAAAATATACAATATGGATACTATTTAATTTATGTTTTTAATATTAGAATAAAAACGAAAGTTTATGGGGAGATGTTCTGATCCGTCTCAACCGATTTCTATGAAATTTGGAATAGACAGTTATTTACCTAGAATAGCATATATAATTTTTTATCTAGGTAAACGCGAGCAAGGCCGTGTGCTCAAGCAAAATTTCTGTAAAGTTATTTGTGAAGATCAATATGAGAACATGTTTGTTACTCAATCACGCCGTAACCACTAAACGTACCTACTTGATTGAACTTTTGAGTAGTTAAATAGCGTAAAGGCATTTTTTTATCTGGGTACCACGCGTGAGAAGCCAAGGCCGGAAGTTAGTTATTTTTTTATAAAATTCAAAAGTTCCAACTACCGTTCTAATTGACCTTATTGCGACTATAAAATGTTCAGCTAGCTAATCGGTGATCATTAATTAACTTGTAGGAATAGCCGTAATGTTATAGTAGCTATAAAGAAACTGAGTCCAAACTCCATTGTTTAAATTACTTCAATTACCTAACCGACAACGCGTGACGACCCGTACAAAACATCATATCAGAATGACACCCCACTTTACTTGCAGACTGGTATACACAATGAATAAATTCAGACATTGAATTACCCTGATTACAGGCACGAAAAAAGGCTAATAATTTTTGGTATAGGTATATATTACCAGCTTGTGCGCGCGGTGGCCCCTATAATATGATAGCCAGGTAGAGAAAAGTTTCATCGTCATCGGTTGAGTCATTACATTGAACCTCAAGCATCCCATACATGCAAACATCCTCCCAAGCTTTTGCATTTATAATATTAGTAGGATAATTACGTAGGTAATTTTGAGTTATCAAATAGAAATATCGGGCTGTATCCGCACCCGAAAGACCCGAGGTTTTTTTAGATTAATTCTAACCCCGGCCCCGTTAGAACTAGTCAGACAATTGTGTAAGTAGATTCTTTTGTTACATTACGTACCTATCCTAATTGATATAAAACAGTATTAGTCATTTATTTCAGGCACATAACACACCCATATTTAATATAGGTTGACATAACATTTATTAAGGTTGCCTATATTAAGGCTATTTATATGTTAGCTTGTAATTAAGTTTAGAATAATGGCAACAACAGAATGGAAACCATTGTTTTCATAACACTACATGCCTAATCAAGTTCCAAAAAGATTAGGAAGATTTCAGTTCTATTGACGCACAGATTCTACGGAGTAAGTGCGTGCTATTTCATTCATTCACATTCACTTTGCTGTCGCTAACAGGCACGCACGTCAATCCTGTCAGAAGCAAATGTTATTAGGTAGGAGTGGCGCGTGTGAGGCATTTTATTGTGTCATAGCAAGTGTATTCAAAGAGTACATTAATAACTCGACTAGACTGGGAACTACTACCGACAGTTTGTATTCTAGTGCTTGGTGCTGTGTACAGTGTAGTGAACAAATTAATTGTGCAGATTTCTACGCTCGTAAAGCGTGTTGTTTTCTAATCAAATTACGAGTACTTACTTATATTGTTTGCCACTGGTACGTAAGTGTTTATGTTGTAAAACGAGAAGATTTTAAATTAGGTACTACCAAGGATAATTATATAGTCTCTGGTACTACTATATATATTATATTAATCTTAATATGAAATTAATATTTATTTAAATATAGGTATATATAGATATGTAATCGTTTGTTTATGTAATAAATGACGGTGATTATTTTATCTGTATAAGATAAAAAACACCTGTACATAGTGTCCTAAATTTTGTTTAGTCTATCTATATTTGTATAGTGAATCTAGGTGACTTACCTACCTATACAAAATTTAGTACAATACGTACAATACATATTTCAGTATTTATATAGGTAGGTCAGGACTAAGATATATAATCCTAACCAACCTATATAAATACACGTACACTACATCAGCCCTGGTCACCGACCTAATACAGTATATTTTAGTAATATTTTTTAATTTAAACAAACTATATTATTTATAGATGTGACTCATGCACGATGTCTGCTTCTGGTAAGCTTAGACTGTTGATTTGGAAGAACTTTCTATTACAAAGGAGACACAAATGGCAGACGTTATTTGAAATTGCATCACCAGTTCTATTCTCCTTGCTACTGATCTTAACAAGATGTCTCGTGGACCCGAAAATTCATTCAGATATAGTTTATTCAAATTTTTCACCAACATACCTGAATATGAGTGCAATGAGCATGTAAGTAATCCAACTTAAAATACGGTACTCAGTTACTTACTCCTTGTAATATTTTTGCTGATTTTCTTTTGTGTCAATTTAAATTTAATTATAGTTATTAAGTACCTACCATCTCTGATTATCGCTACTTGACGCAAAAGCGACGAATTATGCCACAAACAAAAATATGGACCGTCAGAATATTTTTTTGTTATTCTTATTATAAAAATATTTCTCTCCCTTTCTTTTTTTAGGTGAAAGAATGAAATGGATATATTATTTAACTATCAAGTAGCGATAAGCAGGGATAGTGAAAGAGGCACTAAAGGTCTTATTTTTTGAGTTCTTATAGCTGTTTTCACGGCTAAGCAATGTGAGTGTACCTCTGAATTGTTATTTGCAAAAGTGGACACAAATCCGCGATAAGAACCGACGGCCGTTGCGGCAGAAGGGTTCTAGAGTGGAGACCAAGCACCGGAAAGCGCAGCGTACGACCGGTCCTCACTAGATGGAAAGACGACCCTGATAAAGATTGCTGGGAATCTTAGGGTTCCGAGGCCCAACTCCGTGATGTTCATTAGTTACTCACTTAACACCGTGAGCCGTGAAAATTAAATAGTTTACAGTTTTAAGATAGTGTCTCGATAAGTTATGTCAAGCATCTCTTTTCACATCTCACGGTAACAAGTTCAAGACTCACGAGCATTACGGACTCGGGCCTAAGGACGCTCAAAATCGGTCGCTTTGGAAATGTTTGGAGGGGCCTATGTTCAGCTGTAGCCGTCCTGAGACTGAAATTATAATGATAAACAAACCTATTATAATTAATTAACACGTGTGATACACCCAGTTATCAACGAGAAGAACGAGATTGTTACAAGTAGGATGTAGATAACAAATATAATGCAACAAAGTATAAAAATCAAGGGCCGTATGCTCGAAACGTTCGACGAAATCTTGTGTTAGAAATAACGTCACATCTCGGGCAAAAACTCGTAACCTTGTATTGTTACGCGAATGTGACGTCATCTCTACCGTGAGCATGTCGAACGTTTCTGAGCATAATGAAAATTTGTCTTGTCTAGAGGAGGAGATTCTCAACAATCTGGCACTATAGCATTTTCACCTGAAAATGCGCTTACAAGAAAAGTTACAAAGAGTGCTATGTCAAAAATTGGAACAGATAATTTTGGCTTTTGGGCTTTATTACGAGATACACCAGAACCAAAAGGCTTTACGAATGCCCTTGAACTGGAAAAGGCCTTGACAAAACCCAATGCCATGGACGACGTGCTAGTTGGAATCCAGTTTGATGACATAATGGCTAGTGAGTGAAAATTGACCCACATATTTTATTAACACGCATTGCATCTATTAATGAATTTAACATAAACTAAAAACAAGTTCCATTTAAAAATGTAATAAAAATAACAATAAGTATATATTATTTTGCGTGTTACCAGATGCTACAGAATGGCCTGATGATATAGTGGTGACAATGAGATTCCCTGCCATAATGAGAACAACCATGGCAGAGCATCCAATGGTAGCCAACTGGAGGACAAATCTGTTGTTCCCTTTGTTCCCACAGTCTGCTCCTAGAGATCCAGGTGACAAGTATGGTGGGAAAACTCCAGGTAGCATATCTCCTTCTATTTCTATCCTTTTTATTCCTTTAATTCATTTGACGAAGCCTACAAAATCTTTTCCTCCATACAGGGTACTCCGGCGAATTGTTTTTAGCAATACAACATGGGATATCGCAAGGAATTATTACTCAAAAGTCTGGAAAAACTGTATATACTAATATTCTTATGCAAAGGCTGCCTCAGCCGGCTTCAAGAGAAGACCCATTGCTAATGGCCCTGGAAAGATTCATCACAGTCATAATAATGCTAGGATTTGCGTACACTTTCGTTAATACTGTCAGAGTAGTGACTGAAGAGAAGGAGTTACAGCTAAAGGTAAGTCATTATTCGTGTATTAATACTAAATAATCAATATTAAACTATAAGTTTCCATTCCAAATTGATTGTAAATAAGACCTTATTACATCTATTTTATATGATTTATACAGCGTCAAGCCGCGTTCAAACGTAGAGCGCTATGTCACTCAAAAATTATTTAAAAACGATCCTTACGTCGACTGAATAATAGTAGATTATGCAACAAGGGCTTAAAGTAGTGTATTATGTCAAGGGCGCTATATTGAACCCCGAGAACGAGGGATTCTATGGTTAACTCCTGAGCGGAGCGAGGGAGTTAAGGCAAGAATCCTGAGTACGAGGGGTTCAAGATCGCCCAAGACAAAATACACATTTAAGCCCGCGATGCATACTCTACTTTTTATACTTTCTGCGAGGCAATTGAAAACAATGACTGTTAGTAGTAGTAGTTAGTAGAAAGAAATGATTTTTCTGGAAGTAAGTTTCCAACTATACCAGAGGCTTCAGATTGTATGCATTCTGGAGTCGAATCAAAATCAATGTCGTCGTCACTTGACATTTTTTAGAGGTTTATTTGAATCGAAACTGAATTTCAGTGTAGATAACAGCACAGCAGTTTGAGCACTTTCGCCTTTTTTTTTTTTTGTAGACTATTCTGTAGTGGTCAGTTCGACATTCGAATAAATCCTTCTTGGTGCGCGGGTGAAAATGAATTTCGTAAAAAGTTTTCATGCTTTTCTTTTTTTTTTATTTGTAGGCAGAGCAAAGAAAATGATAACATACAGCCTAATTAGAATAAAATCTCATTGCACCCAAACATATTTGAAACCAACCTCGCTCAAGCACGACTACATGGGTTGAAATCCAAATTCAAATCACATTATGTCCCATGGGAAATAATGAAATTCAGTACAACATTATGACCCGGCTAGACCACAGGGCTGTAATGACTTACTTTAGGAAAGGTTTGCATGACACATAATATGCCATTGACGAGCAGGTAGTATAAAAAGTTAATTTTATGTTCGACATTTAGGGGCTTGCGATATCGTTGAGCTTTATAACATGTCTTTAAATCACAAAATTAAAATTGACTTACCTAAATCAGTAGACGTAAGGATCATTTTTAAATGTATTTAAAATGTATTTTACATGGCATATCGTAGGTACACACAGGTCACCGTCAGTAAACGGTTCCAAGTTTAATGTATTATTATTTAGAATAGAATAGAGTACGTTTATTTCGTTACCAACACAATCAGACTTCATCATCATGATCATCATCCACAGCCTGACTTCACCCACTGCAGGGTATAGGCCTCCCTTTGTATGTGCCATTCTCCTCTATCCTGTGCAAGCCTCATCCAGTTGCGGCCCGCGATGCTTGCGATATTGTCTGCCCACCTCACAATCAGACTTAAAATAACACAATACAAAAAACGAAATTCAACCTCATTTTCAAAATTTGTTTACAGGAAACAATGGCTATAATGGGACTACCGTCATGGTTGCATTGGGTAGCATGGTTTATAAAACAATTTTCTTTTCTACTTGTGTCTGCAATCCTCATGGTTACATTATTCAAGGTAAATTTTGTACAAAATTATTTAATAATGAGTTAATCAATGAACATTTCCTGAAAAGATTTTGTTGTTGCAGATACCAATCAATAAAACTTCGAGTGGGGAATGGTTCTCGGTACTGACATTTACTCCTTGGAGTATACTTTTCTTTTTTATGATTCTCTTTGTAGTATCGTCGCTTGCATTTTCGTTCATGGTTAGCGTTTTCTTCTCAAGAGGTAAGAAAACTTAATATAGGTGTAAGGCATAAGAGATAGGTGTTCATTTAGAAGCGCATTCCTGCCTGCGTCCTTTCATAAAATGAATTTATAATTGATCAGTCGTACATCTTCAAGTAACTGCATTAGGTATATTGGTATTAATAATACCAAGTACCTACTGATCAACCTGATGTAATCGGTAAAGGACGAATACACATGGACGGTAAACACATGATTCTTTTTCAAGATCATTTTGTTTAAATATCCACAGGGAATGTACCTAACTTATCTCCGTCTCTTTATCTGTCTTAATGTAACCTTTTTTAAACGGTTGAACCGATTTTCAGGAAAGAAAATGAAAGAATGGGGTTTTGTGGCCATAAGTTGATTGGCTGTCGATCATTGTCAACTTTATTGCAACTTGTTGCCACAAAACCCCAAACATTCTACCATAAGTAAAAATTTCTGCGAAATTAGAAAAATTGTTTTCCCAAAAATGGGGGTTTCAAAAATTTATTTTTTGTGTAGTAAATAAATATATGGAGTTCTCTACCCGAATATATTCAATTTGGGTTGATTCGATTTATTGATGAATGAAAAACCAGGCTCCATATAAAAAGTGGACAACGCCTTTGGTATGGTTATATTATAGGCCCAGCGGGTAGGTCCCTTGCGAGCAAAGTCGTGGGCAGCCGCTTGTTTTGAATATGAATTTCATCTGTTCCTCGTGACCAGGCCTATAGGATAAAAACCGACCTTATCATTCATTTATTTACAAGGCCAGCGACATCATTATTATCTAATATTTACCAAGGTAGCTAGCCGTTAAAAACGTATTATTATTCTGTGTATTTTCAGCAAATTCTGCAGCGTCATTCATGGGTCTTATTTGGTTTGTTTCGTACGCATTGTTCTGTTTCACGCAAATGTTGTATGGACAAATCAGTTTGGGAACAAAACTGGTACTCAGTCTGGCTTCGAATACGGCTGTTGGCTTCGCGTTCCAAATGCTCGTTTGGTGTGAAGGCAATGGCAGAGGTAATACATCATATTTTATATTATGAACTTGGAACCCTATTAATCCTAGTTTTTTATATAGCTTGCGTCATCACTAGATGTAAAAAAGAGACAAAAACTAAGTAATTTCGTTTAGTTTTTGTCTACTTGGCAGTTACAGCCGGCGCCGGCATCGCACTTCGAATTAACCGAACGAAAGGAGTGCCTATACCTACTCTGTCACGCTTATTTGGACAGAACGAAACGATCAATACTTAGTTACATTATAAAACTAAAGTTCGTGAAACTAGGACAAATATAGTGACCAAAGTCTTATAGTGCAAAAGGGCTTATAAGAATTCTCTCTTTCGAATTTGCGAGACGGACTCGCGACTTCGCTGTATAATAGCCGCCTGCTATTTCACTTTCACCCGTTGCATCGTATTAGGTAGGTACATAACGCGAATCGACGTCAAGGCAAGTTCACTGCATACTGGTTTCCTGTACAGGTTTACAATGGGACGAGTTCTTCACTCCGATATCTTATCACGACCAGTTCCAACCCGGTCATGTGGTTTTAATGCTCGTTCTGGACACCATACTATACATGCTGATCGCAATGTACGTTGAGAAGATACGGCCCGGCATGTATGGAGTGCCTTTGCCATGGTACTTCCCGTTCACTAAGAGCTTTTGGAGATCGAATGCCACTGCTATTACAGGTAAAATGTACACAGTAACTTCTATTAAATCATAACGTACCATACTATGACCTAAGGTAGAATTGGTTAAGGCTGCTGCGCATTATAATAACGGTGTAATGTGTTAAATGTGTTTTATACTTATAGCATCATAAAATACATTTAAAACATACCTACCACTAGGTATAATTTAAGATGCTATGCTGCCAAATGTTACGAAAGATTGAACGAAGTAAAGAAATAATTAACTCCTAGAGTTGTTGGTTGTAGATTTTTCGTCTAATGGAAATTATATCATAATTTCTAAAAAGCAAGCTTCATATTACAAAAGCAGTTCTACAAATATATATATACCTTCTTGTATAGTTGGGTGCGATTGTTGTACCGACTTACTAGTAACTCAACACAATAACAAGATTTCGTTGACCTTATGCTGTTATCATTATTAAAATGCAATTTACAATAAACTCTGCTCGGGTCTCCGTTAAATTGATTAATTGCAATAAGAATTATCTTTGTTTTTGAATTGACAAATCTACGTAGGTACCTAACCTACAGAACTAAGAAATAAGAATCTGATCATTTGCTAGTAAAATTGAAACTTGAGATTAGGAAAATTGGTAAAAGGTCGAACTTTTATTTTGGATCCCTTAGTTATCAAATTTCGCGAATTATCAAAATTCAAAGATCCCCGAATTATCAAAATTCCTTTCGCATCAAAAAAACACACCCTCCAATTTTCAAGTCTCTACGACCAGCGGTTTAGGCTTGGGAAAGTGGCCTAGAGCCCAGTCATTAGTGGTCAATGTTCCTTCAATCTCTGTCGATTATTTAATCTATGCTTATACCTACAGCTACTATCATAAAAAAAAACTGCATTTTAATATTCAAGAGGTCTAGGTCAGTCATCAGATCTGTGATTATTGTGACTGCATAATAACGAATTGAATATAAGACTGGCCTCATAGGTCAGTTGGTAGTAACTCTGCCTTCTGCGTTAGAGGTCGCGGGTTCGATTCCCGCACTGGACAAACATTTGTGTGATGAACACAGATATTTGTTCTGTGTCTGGGTGTTAAATATTTATCTATTATGTATATCAGTCTCTGGTACCCATAGTACAGGCTATGCCTAAGGTCGTAAGTTTGCGTCCCGATCGCTCACCAATAGATTTTTCTGTACGAAAAAAATTGTGTGCAAATTAACACGAGCTCAAAACGTTGAAGGAACACATCTTGAGAAAAACCCGAGGCTAAGTCAGCTCCGCACGTATTGACCATGTGTTTCCTGTAGATAAGTTCGAATAGGCTGAGAGGATAACATAACCGCTGGCTAAGTCTACTCCATCTTAACATGTCCAAAGCAAAAGCATTCTGTAAGTTAAAATTTCCACCTGACGTCAGTGGGGACTTTATATAAGACAATACGCTTTGAAGAGCCGTGTCGTTTTATTGCATTCATCATCAGCCTGATGAAGTACTGCTGAACATAGGCATCCCCCAAAGAGTGCCATGACGAACCGTCTTGAGCCTTCTCCATCCACCGACTTCCCGCAACCTTCACAATGGCGTCGGTCCATCGGGTGGGGCCAACACTGCGTCGTCCGGTTGGTGGTCGCCACTCGAGAACCTTTGTTCTCCAACTTGATTTTTTTTTTTTGCATTGCGCAAGCATAAAACTATCATGAATGAGAGGATAATATGATTATTTAAAAAGTAGCGTAACATTTTGAAAGTGCGCCAGTGACGGAAAAGTTGAGAAGTAATAGGTTAGCATGGTATGGGCATGTCATGAGGAGGGATGGAAGTCATGTAATGAGAAGAGCGTTAGGTATGAATGTGGATGGATATAAGACTAGAGGAAGGCCGAAGAAAAGATGGATGGATTGTATTAAAGATGACATGAGTAAGAAAGATGTAAGTGCGGAGATGACGGCTAACAGAAGAGAGTGGAAGAAGAAAACATGTTGTGCCGACCCCACATAATGTGGGACAAGGGCAGGAAGAAGAAGATGATTATTTAAAAAGTTTTTTGTTTTAGAAATGACGGGAAAAGGAGATACGGATTTGGAATACAACGATGCTCTATTAAAAGTAGTACACGACGAACAACCAAAGGACGTGCCTGTTGGAGTCAATATCATAGTAAGTTCCGCAGAGTCACAAAAATCATCATCATTCCAGCCGTACGACGTCCACTGCTGAACATGGCCTCCCCAACAGACAGAGCGAATTCCTATCATGTGGGGGGATTTGCCCATACTCACGACGCTGGGCATGCGGGTTGGCGAGTGCAGTTAGAGCTATTGTTGTTAAAATGAGGGACGCTGCTGCCCATCCCCTAGCTTTTTTCCCTTAGTCGCCTCTTACGACATCCGCGGATAGGTAGATATGGAGGGGCCCATTCTTTACCACGGCCAAGGCCAAGTCACAAAAATATTCAGTAATAAAAATATGGCCAATGTACAGTATGAAGTAACCAATATCCGCTGATACAGATCAGACCATTATTGTTGAATGAAGCACGACTTCGATATATTTTTAACAATCAACACTGTCAAAATGTTAGTTTGCTTATTTTTACACGCGTATGCATTTTACTTAGTACTGCTTGTTCCGGTAAAAAACCTGATTCTAATGCTTGCAGGTTTAAATAGCCTTTAGTCCTGCTAGTTATACGAGTAAATGCAAAAGTTTGTGAGGATGTTTGTGCTTCGTCGTCAACGTCTCAACCTATTTCGACGAAACTTGGAAGAGATTTATTTACCTATTTATTATATTATATTCTTTAGAATAGCATTAGACTACATTTTATTTAGGTACCTACAACGCGAGCGAATCCGCGGTTACATGCTAGTTGTGTTACATTGTACATGTTAATAGTACATATTCAAGATTCAAGATGTTTGTTTGCAGAAATAAGTGTTACAGAGATGTCTTAAAACCGTCGCAAATTATTATTTTGTTGTGGTATTTCTTTATTCAATGTGATCATTTTAGAGTAAGCCATTTATGTAATTGCTTTGATTACCTAACTGTTGTTTAAATTGCAACCAAAACAACAAAAACAATTGTTGTACAAAAAGATATACCTTTTTTATGACGTGTCTCGGATTAATCAGCCAGCATCGAAGGCCGGTCAGAATCGCCATCAGCATTTATTTGACTGAGATAAATTATGCCTCGAGACTTACCTCCATTACAATAACTCACAAATTTTATTGGTTCGATAAAACTAAGTCCTCTTCTTTCTTTATTTTTACGGTTTAAAAAGGACAGGGCGAGAGTTATCGAGCCGATAAATTTAGTGACTTACCAGCTTCTGCCCGCGGCTTCGCTCGCGTAATACTTATGAAGATAAAAAGCCTATATGCTATTCCAGACTATAATCTATCTCTGTGCCAAATTTCATCCAAATCCGTTCGGCCGTTTGGGCGTGATTGAACCACAAACATCCAAACATCCTCACAAACTTTCGCATTTATAATATTAGTAGGATGAATAAGAGGGAATTATGAATAATTGGGTTATTTTCCGGGGTTTGATTCCCACTGCGGGACAAATACTTGCATGATCTGCAAATATTTGTTCTTGGTCTGGGTGTTATGGTACCATGGTAGGTACCCGTAGTTTCTGAGACCCACGACAGGGAATCTAGTGTGGGGTCAGGACTATGTATGTGAGTGTTGGTTGCTATTATTTATTGTTTATGATGCACCATCTTCATGGTTTCTAAAATGTTATTTTATTGCAGAACTTATCAAAAATATACACTGGCAGAAAGCGTGTTGTCGACCACTTGAACCTCAGGATTTACGAGAATGAAATAACTGTGTTATTAGGTCACAACGGCGCTGGAAAAACGACGACAATATCCATGCTAACAGGTAAAACCGGTCATAAGGCTACCGACATCTACTTTCAAGAATATGCAAAATAATGTTAATGTTATTTTTGTTATTATACGTTTTAGGCAGTATTCACACGATATATCGACTTGAAATAAAGTAACAAACTATTTTTTAAAATTTTGAATTTTGACGCGCATACCATCGTGGCTCGACGACTAAGGCCCGGTATCCACCAAAGCGAAGACGGGCGGGAGAGGAGAGGAGATTTGCCGTAAACAGATAGGATTTCGTTATTTTCACATCTCTCCGCTGCAGTGGGCACAGTTCAAGCGGAGAGGAAAAGAGATTGTCTCATAATTGTTTGGCATGATCAAAGCGGAGATGTGAGCTGTGTCTACCAGGAAGCGCGGTGGCGCGCAGCGGTGATAACATAATATAACACCAAAGTTCACCCAGCAGTCAAATGTTTGTGATTGGTGAAAGCGCGGACCAATGAACCGTCATATCGATCGACCTGTACCACATATCTCCGCTCAGCTTCGATGCATACACCCAGGTGCAAAGCCGCTTTTCTCTCCTTTCCGCCCACCTCCGCTTTGGTGGATACCAGGCCTATTAGGACCAAGTTTGGCGAATACAGGCGCTTACTAACCTTGGCACAGAGATAGATGATGTTTGCCTGTATTTGGCCGATGTTTGACCGCGATCGCCGCTGCGGACCTTATTGTCTGTAGTGACTGTGACTCGATGAATGATTATATACAAATAGGATACAAAACTTAGTTTGGTTATTCAAAACTAAACCAAAATTATACCTAATCATAAAATAAGGTCCATAAATAGAGTACCTACCTACGTGTGACGCGAGAGTGCTGTTCAACAGGTTTTAAAATGATAAACTAGTTTTTATAATGTTACCTAGATATTATCCTTACACATATTGACATAAATTATATAGAGACGCTTCATCTACATCTCCATTGTACAGCTGTCGAGAAGTGCAACTCAGTGCAACCCTGCACTATCGTAATATGTGTGATATGATGATAAGAATGTTGATAAACAGACCATACTTACCCACTCCCTTTTTTCTAATAATTTCTACGCTTGGCAACTATCTGGGATTTTGCCAAGCGTCTTTGCCTCCTTCCCTCACTACCTGCCACAGTACTCTTCGAATATGTGGCTGCGGGGCTAGGTTATCGCACTGCCTGTTCTGTAAATAATCTGCAACAATTACTGCCTGTATATGTAAAGGATTACCTACAGAGCAGTGTGAAATCTTAATCCGCACCGCGAACCAAAGTCAAAAGGCATTTTTTTCAATAAAATTACTAGGATCACTTTGAAACGTCTTAGAAACTAGGTGAAGCTATGCCTGTTCCTCGCGACCAAGCCTAGAAGAATCAGGCAACAAACATGGCTCGGTGCCTATCGTTTTTTTCGATGATCCTTTTTCACAAAATGGAATTTAAAGCTTCAGTCCAACGCCGACGCCCGCGGTCGCCGCGGCTGTCGACACGCACTGTGTGTTATCTGCCTTGCCCTTAGGTGCGGTGAGGTCAATAACCAAAATACTACTTGTCTGTTGCCAGAAATTTGCATCTTTTAGGATATTTGATTACCTACACATTTTTCTATTTTCCCTAACGTTTTCGATGCAGTAGGTTTTTGTTACGTACTGTACATGTATAACTCGGCATCAGGCGGCGCCATATGAATATAATTTTATATCCATACTAGGCGACTGTCTGTGAGTTCGTTCGCGAGGTACCCAAATAAAAAGTATGTATATACCTACGTCCCCTTCCTCAGGGTTCAAGTTATCTCCATAGGTACCAAATTTTATCATAATCGGTTCAGTCGTTTAGTCGCGAAGTGGTAAAAGACAAAGAAACAGAATTACTTTCGCATTTATAATATCAGTGAGATAGGTACTACCAAATTATTATAATATTTAGGTTTCTGATTGCCTAAATACTATGCGCAATCATATTTAAACAAACGCAGCTGTTTCACCAATGTTGTTGAACCAATTGGTCGTTTATGAGAACAATGTGGTTATATATGACAACATGCCTATTGATTTGCTTACTGATATTTTTGTTATCTGATTGCGTAGTCTAACGATTGTTTATCATGTACGTCATTGAGGTGAATGAATGCTAATATAAGTACCTACCTTCTTATTTATAGAATGCGAGGTCTCATGCCATAGTCAAATGTTTTATATTACTGTAGGTATGTTTGTTTTAATTTTTACTATCTGAGTAGACAAGGTAATCATATCGTCTTTGCTATCTGTAAAACATGCTCGGTAGGTACATGCTTACTGTCTTTTTCATTTCATTTTTTTTATTTAGGGCAATAAACATCATCAATATATAATCTTAGATGTAGGTAGTGGTAAATAAGTAGGTATGTAAGTACCTACTGAATGATGGCAATATTGTTTAAAATAAGGATAATGCAGTGGGCATTATCCTCATTTTAAATCAATATTAATAAAAGTGCGCCAAATTAAATGTAAACTAATTAAAAAATAATAATTGAATAATATTGATATACCTATTATAAAATTGAAATTAAATTGAATTAAATACTTACCATTTAGATTAGATTAACATTTGGTTGAATCAAATGATTGAAATTTTTTTTTTTTTAATTTCCATTTTGTGCATGCAAAAATATCAATATCTATAACTACTATAGACTGGCCTCATAGCTCAGTTGGTAGTAACTCTGCCTTCTGCGCTAGCGGTCGCGGGCTCGATTCCCGCACTGGACAAACATTTGTGACTAACACAGTTGTTTGTTCTGTGTCTGGGTGTTAAATATATATATATTATGTATATCAGTCTCTGGTACCCATAGTACAGGCTATACCTAGTTTGGGATCAGTTGACAATGTGTGATATGTCCGGAACATTTATTTTTATAAAGTTTGAATTATATGACACAACCATTCGACGCGTAGGACAGCGCAAGCCTGAATTAGTTCAACAGGTGTTCACAGAAAATAGGGTACCCACACTTGAAAAAAACTTTCTTTTTCAATAGTATATTTTTCATAGGTATGGTGCCACCAACATCAGGCACGGCTACAATAAGCGGATACAACATAGTAACTGAGACGGAGATGGCTCGCATGTCCCTAGGGATCTGTCCTCAACACAACGTGCTGTTCCCGGACCTGACCGTCGCTGAGCACATCGTATTCTACTCGAGGCTCAAAGGCATGTCCGAAACAAAGATGGAACAGGAGGTCAATCATTTTGTGAAGTTACTGGAGTTGGAAGAAAAGGTACCAATTAGATTAAAATACTCTACAATTCGTTCTGAGTATGACGCTCAACATCGCTTCATCAATGCAAATGTTAAAGGATGATTAAGCCGTGTTTAAACAGTACGCGATATGTCCTTGTTATGACATATAAAATTAGTTTCAAGAAGAGCATCACCTTTACAGTATAAAGTCAGTTTTGACTTTGACATTCGAGGGTGTGAGATATCTCAACGATATTCCAAGCTCCTAAAAGTCAACTCAAGATTTACTTTAATCAAAAGATGTAAGGATAATTATCAATCAATTTTAGATGACATATCGCACGCCGTTTGAACGTTACCAAACCGTAGCTTCTTGGTCGCAAAAATAAGGCGCAAATTCACCTAGATTTAGAGTTATATAGGCCGAGGCCATATGGCATTGACCTTGAGCGATAAAGACTTAGTTAGATGTCGTAGATCTGTGACTAATACTAATTATAATAATTAACAAAAAATGTGAACGATAGGAACATCAATGTACTGTGTGTGTATAGCCTTTCCCACATCCTCCATATTATCCTACTATTTTTTTTTATTTATAAAAGTGTTGGTACTTATTCAAGTTAATCTGTATTATAACTCTGTCAATCCGTAACCACAATCGCCCTAGCACGAATAATTCACGATAACGTTACGATTACGATACAAAAGCAATTATCAAATATTAGCCAATGACATCGACTTTAAATCGTTTTATTTTGGTTTGCTAATATTCAACAATTGCTGTCGTATCGTTAGCATAACCTTGCTGTGAATTATAGGAGCATGGGCCACTTTTTTTTTTTTTTTTTCTCTTTAGACATATTTCATGTACTTAGATTCGTCAGACAAAATGTTAAAATAATTGATTTACAATATTATACCTATACAAAAACATCAGATACAAAATGTATTGGTTCCGTGAAATGATATTAAAAATAAAAGGTATATAAAAAAAAATTGTTATCAAATACATATACATTATTCAGTTCACACATCGTCATATTGTAAATAAATTAGTAAAATAAAATTTAACAATTTTAACTATTATTATCCAAATAATCAATGTCATCATCACAACGAACGGAACGTATTGAAATAAAAATTTGCGTAATACGTAACCTGTGATATAATATGGGCTACTCTTTATACTGGTACCGCGCGAGCACAGCCGCGGTACCAGTATAAAGAGTAAGTTACGATGTATATTCGGCCCACCTTCCATAGCCTATGGACGCTTGCAATGTTTAATTAATTAACTATTTATTATCCGGTGATAAGAGAGCTGGCTCATTCCTTGCACAAAGAATTTCTTTGGCAATTCAACGCGGGAATGCAGCCAGTGCTCTTGGCACCTTGCCGCATGACCAAAATTATTTGTTTATTTAGTTTCTATTTTATTTTGTAATTATTGAATTTTATATTTTATAGTTTGTATATAGTATGTATAAGTGTATATTCTAATGCCCACATATTTTTTTTCGATTCACAATTAAATGAAAGGACATGGGTAATGGTGGGCCCCAACCTGCAGTTATTTGATGAGTTAATTAATTCATTTTGTTAATTTAAAGTAGTAGTTTTAGTCATGAAAAGCTCTAAAGCAGTGGAGTTATATTAAACGCTGAAAATAGTCATTTCCGTGTTATGTTTATGCTACCTTCTTACTACGAACGCTTTTCTTCGATTGGTATAGTGCAGCGAAACAAAACCCTACCCGCAATCAATTGTTTTTGACTGTCACAATAAACCATTGTCATTTGTGACTTGCAGATTCCGTTTCGGTTTTTAGCACAGAGTACTTTTGTATATATACCGGTTTTTAGTTTTTGAGTAAAAAATGGAAATTCTTAATTGCCAATTGCACTATTGCTTGAGGCTCAAGATTTCGACGATTCCTGGTACATGACCAGCCACCGGTAATCCTTAATACTGTCACGTCTTGGTTAACCACATCAGGTAAGTTTCTACATTTTCCTAAGTAATATTATTTTACGATTCATGAAACCTCGCAGAACCGATAACCGTTGGGGAGTAAAGGTTCTCGAATGGCGACCACGAACCGGGCGACGCAGTGTTGGAAGGCCCCCCACCCGATGGACCGATGACATTGTAAAGGTTGCGGGAAGTCAGTGGATGGAAAGGGCTCAAGACCGTTCGTCGTGGAACTCTTTGGGGGAGGCCTATGTCCAGCGGTGGACTCCTACAGGTTGTTGATGATGAAGCCTCAGGAGCTCCACACATCGAACGCGGTACGATGAGAAAAGAGCGCAGCGCTATTTGTTTAAAAGTTAAATTGCAACGCAACGCCCTGCCGTGTCTCTGCTTGTTTGGTGTGCATCATGTGCATGCATTCTCTAAAGATGCATCATATAAAATTCGGCAGCCACAAAAATGAGCATAAATAGTCGTACGAAAGTCTGAAAGGGGTTGCTAGTAATGTAACTTTTTTATCAGTAGGTATATTTTAAATGAGGTACCTAACTACAATGACAATAACTATTATTTTTACAGATATTAAAAAATGACATTGGTGCAAAACGTTCCTGCGGAACAAGCTGCCGTTAGACGGTTTGAACATCGAAGAGTGTGCCGTGGATGTGGTTCTTAGGTCTTACGAGCAAGATCGCATGTTATTAACACTCCAGAAGGGGCTAATCTTTCATCATAGTTATCAAATTCAACAGTGAATGAAAAAAAATTGATAGTGAAAAAGTTGTTAAATGCTGTAGGTATATTTTGTAAAGATTGATTTTTGTGTATTATTCAAGTAGTATTTTTTTTATTTCATAGTTTATCAATAATATAACAGTTAATTAAATACCATTGGTTACTGCTAATCTGAAATAAAAATTGTATGTTTATTCATTTTTTTTTTATTTAGGTTTAATAGGTAATATCAGAGTATCATCCTTGGTACTATTTAATAACCATAATATAGGTAGGTAGATATTGAATATGAAAAGACTCTTACATGGTAGACATCCTCCGATCTGAAAAGGTCTAGGCGTACAGGATCCAGTAATATCTAACCTTTTCACGTAGATCTGTCAGTATTTTAAACTAATAACAACATAGAATTGAAAATAAATATTTTAATGTTCAAAATAATTACGTTTCGTACACTGTCAACCAGGTATTATAAAAAACTTTAAGGACCTATATCTCTTTACTCCGGCTGCTTTACAATAAAAGCCGCACATATTTGAAATCTACACGATTAGCACAATGTAAAACTGAAAGTTTCATTATTGCAGGATAAAAAAAAATCGGGGCCCTGGCTCCATACAAATTTGCCCAATGTCCTTTTTACTATTATCTATTTTACTGGCCTCATAGCTCAGTTGGTAGTAACTCTGCTTTCTGCGCTAGAGGTCGCGGGTTCGATTCCCGCAAACATTTGTGACTAACAATGTTTGTTCTGTGTCTGGGTATTAACTAATGATTATAATAAATTGTTTCCAGAGAGATGTGGTGTCAGCTAATCTATCCGGTGGCCAAAAGCGGCGGCTATCGGTAGCAGCGGCAATGTGCGGGGACTCCCGCGTCGTGTTACTTGACGAGCCCACTTCGGGACTCGATCCCGCTGCTAGGAGGGCGCTCTGGGACTTACTGCAGAAGGAGAAGAAAGGTTCGCAAAATCTCTTAGGTACTTTACAACAGTGATTCCCAAAGTGGTATATCTACCCCTCAGGGGTCGACGGCAACCTAAAAGGGGTCTACAGCAAACTAAAATGGGTCTACGAGAGTGAAAAAAAATATAACACTATATAAAAATATGACACTATACCATAAATGTAAATGACCATGTACCTATACCGGGTGAGTTTTTTGTTCAGGGCCACTTAGGTGAAATCGGAAACCGTGAGAGTAATCGAAAAGTGAGGTTAGGAGTTACGGGCTCGATTTTGAAAAAAATAAGATCTGCATTAAAAAAAGAGTTAGTTTTTCAGGAAAAAATATTTTTTGATGATTTTTTTGTTGCATTTCTGTGTTCTATGTTTGATAATAAATGTATGATAACAATGTGTATAAAGTTGTTGGAACACCTTCAAAACTGCAAATTTATAAATTATTCAATATTTATTTATCGAAGGATTATTATTTCGGTCGGACTATGTGCAAGCAAAGCAATTAATTAGTAAAAAATAACCTTCGGTAAATAAATATTGTTGAATTAAAAAAAATATAATTTTGAAGGTGTTCCAACAACTTTAGACACATAGTTTTTATATATTTATTAATTCATTATCAATCAAAAAACCCAAAAATATTTTATTATTTTTCCAAAAAACTACATTTTCTGAAAACCTGTAAATAAATTTCAACTTTTTTTAATGCTGATCTATTTTTTTCAAAATCGAGCCCGTAACTCCTAACATCACTTTTAGATTACTCTCACGGTTTCCGATTTCGCCTAAGTGGCCCTGAATACCACACTTCATGCATGCATACCTGTATAATATACTTCATGCAAATAAAGCCATTCATTCATTCATTAATTTATTCACATATGTGGTCTATGAGATGCAAATGGTAGAGATAGATTTTGCCGTTGCCGTTTTGCCACAGCCTTAAAAACTATGCTAGGTGAGTAGATAAAGATCGTAGATATTTCACAGGTCGGACCATAATACTAACAACACATTTTATGGACGAGGCGGATGTCCTCGGCGACCGGATCGCGATAATGTCCGGGGGACGGCTGCAGTGCTACGGCACCCCATACTTCCTCAAGAAACGTTACGGCATAGGATATAAACTCACCATACTCAAAGCGGGCAACTGTGATGTTGATGCGGTTACGACGTTCTTCAGGGAATATGTGCCGAATGTGAAGGAAAATACTAATATTGGTAAGTTGATGGCGACTGGGATGTCATAATATCCCGTGAATGGCATTATTACATCTGACTAAGATGATTTACACATGGGGCATGTTAAGATGGGGAGTAGGCTCGCCCAGCACCTCCAAAATCCATTTTCAGTATCCAGATCTTTGGGTCGAAATTCGAGGTACCTCACACTTGGCCAACACCGCTTGAGACAACTTAAATCCAGAAACAGAATTACCTAGTAATTCGCTTGTAATTTATAATTCCAATTTAATTTATGTAGGTAATTTATTTCCTCCAGAGAACTATTGCATAATTAACGATCTTATACTTTCTATAATTAGTGTTTTTGTTTGGGAATTCACTAGTTATGTCTGTTCTTTATTATGCGAGAGCCCTACGATATTACCTAGATAAGTAAGGATCATAAATTGTATGAACATTTCAGGATCTGAACTAACTTACATACTTCCCAGCGAAAATGTCAGCAAGTTCCCCGAAATGCTGCGAAAGTTTGAGGAAACTAGAGAATCGATGAATGTGGCCAGCTACGGACTCTCTATTACAAATCTGGAAGAAGTATTTATGAAGTAAGCACAATCTGATCGCTTATCATTAGCAAAGACAATATAGGGTAGAATTTCTACTATATTATCTTTGTTATAAATTAATCTTCTTTTTATTATTAATCTGTCTGCTAAAGCAGAACGGGTGGATTACTTTGAATTAACCACACGCCATCCTAAATAGATTTGACTGAATGTACGTACATTTTAATCGCTATCATTTGATTTATAGGGCAGGTGTAGAAGATAACTCTGAAATGATATTCAGTACAAAGGCAAGCAAGTGCAACGGTAATTACCTTAATAACGACATCGAGCTCACAGGTCAAGGGAATCACCACAATCCAAGTAAGAAAACACGTTTTGTTGACTATCCTTCTAATATATAAATGCGAAAGTTTACGAGTTTGTTTTTTTGTGTTTCAAAACTGGCTACTACTGGCAGTAGTTAGTATTTTACGAATAAGCGAATGAATATAGCATATTAAAAGTCTTACAAGTCTTAAAAAGGAGTTTGATGAAACTATATTCTACCTTACCATCAATAAGCATTATTAATAAGTAGGTATTCGGCATAAGATAAAGTCATCGACTTACACTTGGTCATCCTGTATTAGGTCAGTGACCAGATTCAGGTGGCCCTGAAAAGGGCTTATGACCGTCGGTGAAAGAATCAGTGTAGTGAAAGGATTGGAGTGCGCCTCGTAGAGGCTCCTTTCGTGCGCATATGTTCGAGTAGCGATTATATTATAGATCGATTTTCTGTGCTGGATACCTGCCCTGTTACTCACTTTTAATGTTTCATATAGCCTTATTTACTCAATGCTTATTTTCAGTGGAAAACGGGCCAATAAAGAAAGTTCAAGGAACAATGCTTCTTATAAACCACATAAAAGCCATGTTCATGAAGAAAGCTTTTAACACTTGGAGAAGTAAAATGCCCTCATCTATCCAGCTTATATGGCCGATCATCAACATAATAATATCTGTGATACTATCAAGATCTTGGGAGTTTCTGTCAGAACTTCCGCCACTGACGCTCAACTTTGAAAATGGCTTCAAAAGAACGCAGACCATTCTAGCCCAAAGTGCGAATTTATCCGATGGAACTTTAGAAGCTAACGCTATGAACGCATATAAGGATTACTTCAAGACCTCTCAGTACCCGGGAATGACGCTAACGGATATCGGAACTATGGATATGGGGAAGTTTTATATGAAATTAGTAAGTCATTATTTTAACCTACTCTTCTACTGCCTAATTCCTATTCTACTTCCTAATATATCCTAATGCTAAAGTTTGTAAAGATAGGTATACCTATGTTTCTACTCAAACATTGTAATGATAATTTGGCATGTATGTAGTTAATAGCCTGGAATAACGTATAGGCAACTTATTATCTGGGTACCACGCGAGCGAAGTTGCGGGCGGAAGCTAGCATAATGAATGCGAACATTTGTGAGGGTGTGTATGTTTCTGGTTGGTACCCCAAGGCTCCGGCTCAGAACCTACCTTCTTTAGGCTCTAGAATAGGGCTTCGGGTTCCTTTTATCCCGGATAAATGAAAAATATTAATAAAACGTTTAACCGAATTTCTTGCGAGCGAAGGCGCACGGTTCATTTAGAAATACATATTTAAAGACGCTTATAATCCGTGATTTGTAGATAAATGATTCTGACCCACTGTCTGACAAAATCATGTGGGGCCAGGACTGTTTATGTTACTGTTGGGTGTTTTATTTATTTAACTTTTTCAGAGTACAACAGACATACCCCGAATACGCTACGAGACGCTAGCCGGTGCGACGTTCACACAGAACAACATAACAGCGTGGTTCAGCAACTATGGGTACCACGACTCTGCTATCTCGCTTGGACTCGTGAACAACGCTATACTGCGCGCTGTTTCACCCGGCAGCTCACTGAAATTTGTGAACCATCCGCTGCCTTATTCACTTGAAAATTGGGTGCGTACTATACCGTGTATTAGTCTTTGGTAGTATCTTGGTCTTAGTTACCTACTTCGGCTTAGTCAGCTTCACATGTATTGATCAGTCTTCCCTGTGGATAAAGTTGACTAGGCGGAGTGGAGAGCAAGCCTACTTCATCTAAAACAAAAAATTGCTTTACAGTTTTATGGCCTTAACTAGTGAAATCTGTCAAAAGATATACAATGCTTATAGGTAGCATGGCCATCTCTTACTATTGCTTAATGAGAGACAGAGATCTATTTTTTTTATTGGTTATGGTTACGCTTTTGTCCACCATCTCACTTGGCAAGTGAGATGTGGCCTAAGATGAAGCATGCTTTACCAGAAGCAACTTATTCACTCTAGATTTGAAGACTCCTAGATTGTATCTACTCTTCCGGGAAAACAGACGCAGGCAGATCGTTCCACTCTTTGCCAGTACTTATAATAAAAGTATATGAGGATAATTTTAAGCGTTTCAAATAGCGTTTATGATTAGTGGAGTTAATTTTCATTAAATTTATATTTTAGACTGAATATTTTATAGTAACATTACTTTATTTTCTTTCTAGATCAGTGTCATGGCTACAGGCAGCAGTATGGCTTTCCAGTTTTCATTCAATCTTGGATTCTGCTTGGGTTTCGTCTGTTCTTTCCTAGTTCTCTTCGTTATAAAGGCAAGATATTTTTTAATACAATTTTATTTTATCACTATCATTTCAAGTATTCATTATATATAATGAAATTACTCGACTGAAATTACACGACTGACAACTCAAAAATGTATGCTCGTTTGGCCTCATGCTGTGTCCACCAGACTTCTTCTGACTAATGATAATGATAAAGGAGCCATTTCATTCTGGGCCTGGTCCATGTACACTACATAGAAAAATTAGAAAAAAAATAGGAGATTACAAGAAAAATACAATTTCATTAATTTGAAGACAAATGCGATGGTACAAGAATAGTTCTTCTGGTAAGTTTTTTACTATTTGAAGGCCGCCATGTTGGTTTATAATTGGCGTTTGACATATTTTTCATGTCATGTTGTTTGATTTGATGTTTTTGTTTTGTCAGATAAATGTGGGTTGTCAAAATGACATTCCACACACGTCCATCCGCCATATTTTTGTAGCGCTGTGTGTTGCTCTCTTTGTCGAAGAAAATCTTAGTGTACCTTAGAACGAAGTCAATTTAAATAAAATAACCAATTAAATACGTTAACTTTATTGCTTAGCCATATTTTAGAGTAGTGTACACAGTGCAGGCCCAGGCTCCATATAGTGATGAAACGTCTCTTTTTATTTGTTATTAGGAGCGCACGAGCGGCGCTAAGCTACTGCAAAAGATATCAGGGCTGCAGCCAGCGGTGCTGTGGATCACGTCATGGTTGTGGGACTGGATGTGGATGCTGCTCATCAGTCTCCTCATCATCCTTACCCTGGCGTGCTTCCAGGAGACTACGCTCTCCACGCCTGAGGAGTTGGGTGAGTCATCTACCGAGCTTTCTCAAACTCCAAAATCATTGAAATATACAAGGTGATTCATAATATGTACGCCATCCAGAAAGGGGTTTATTCTACAGCCAATTGGCAATAAAGTTTGTTCTACGACTTTTGGAAATTCGACATTTTTCATTGAAAAAACTCAGCTGTTTGGTCAAACGAGCTCAAACTCAATGAATCAGCTGTTTTAGGTAGCAATCATGATTCCGAACTTCAAGTACGTTTGGTACCTTGGTTTGGTACCTAATTAGATAAAAAGATGATAAAAAAGTGTGCCGTTCTGGTAGTCGATCGGAACAGACGTGTACACCAAATTTCTAGCTAAGTGCACAATCGAAAGTGAACCCAAAACCAAAGTTACGAAAGTGTTTTTTTACAACAAGAAGTGTGAAACTACTTAGATCATTTGAAGCGGAACGAAATCGACCAAGCTGGACCCCTCACCCCCTCGAGTAAAGAAGATAGTCGCATTTTATTCTCGCTCGCGCGCGCCCAGTGGTTACCGCAGGCGCAGCTAAATTACGCTTAATTACAATGAGTTTACAAAAATCACCGATAAGTAAAAGCGGAGGCGGCGGTGCCGGAGGATCAAACCCCGACCTAACATCTTGGTCCCGTGAAGAGACTTTTGTCAACCTGAGAAAACGTAAATTATCTAACGCAAACATGGAAGTAAGGCAAGAATTATCAGAATTTCGCAGGGAAATGATGTCTTTTTTCGCAGAAGTGACTTGTAAACAAAACTCTGATATCGCACAAATGATACGGGATGAATTGTCAGACGTGAAAACTGAAATAAAATCGATCAAATCAGCAAACGAAAATTTATTGCAAGAAAATACTAAATTGCGCACAGAGATGTCGGAAATTAAAATTTCTAGCTCTCAAATGCAGGAAAAAATAACAAATCTCGAAGTAGATCTGCAAAAGCTCAAGACTGATCCGATCCGTATCCCAAGTCAGCAGGATAGCTTACCCACACAAAAATCGCTACTCTTATCTCATGAAGACACAATTATTGAATTCCAAGAGCGATCAGAGCGACAAAAGAATGTTTTAGTTGCGGGTATCTCCGAACTAGATAGCGAAAGCTGGGAACAAAGGCGCGACCACGACCATAGCGAGTTTATGAGGCTTGTCAAATTAATATATGATGAATGTCCTACCCCTACCAGAATATTGAGAGTAGGCAAATTCACACCAGGAAAACATCGATTGCTAAAGGTATGCTTCAACTCTGTAGACACTGCAAAATACCTACTACGTAAGCAAACAAAGATAGCCGATAATATCCGCCTGTACTCGGACCAAACTCCAGCACAGCGAGCGTACATACAGAATTTAAAAGCCGAGCTGATTCGTCGAGAAAACAATGGAGAGAATGAATTGACCATAAAATACAATCGAGGAATACCTAAAATAGTTAAAAAACAATCAAAAAACTCAAACCACACCCCAATGGAAAAAGGCTCATAGAAACAACAGATAAAATCACTCATGCCCTGTCCTATAGTTATGAGGATATACCTAAATATGTTTCTACGTCAATAAACTTTTTTTACGCCAATATACGCAGTTTATGCAGATCTGGGAAATTTGACGAGTTAAAATGTATTCTAAGAGCTATAAAATGTACTACACACTTGATTATACTAACAGAAACTTGGATAAAAAATGAAATGGATGCAAAATCTTTCAACTTACCTAACTATACACATATTTACAACTACCGGCCGGACAGAAGAGGAGGGGGAGTCTCAATATATGTTCACAACAGCCTACAGCATGACGTATTGGATGAAATATACGATGATGGCGTACATTACCTATGGATATACCTAAGGAAAATGTCTATAAATATTGGGGCTATTTACAATCCTGGGAAAAAAAACCTAACCACATTCTTTGAAAAGTACTCGCAACAACTTGAGAATCGAAAACGAACAATTGTATTCGGAGACTTCAACATAGACTTGTTAAGCGACAGAAGGGACACAACTACCTATATGGACATGCTAAAAACAACCGGATACGACATACTAAATAAAATAAATCTGGATTATTGCACACGGGAAACAATGACAACTAGAACTATACTGGATCACGTCTGCACAAATCTTTATAACGACATCTTTCATATGACCATCCTAGAATCTCCATTGTCAGACCACAAACAGATATATGTTGAAATGAAAAAATATACACATACTGCTATACAGCGCAGATCTTACGAAGCCATAGACTATCCTACAATGTACAAAAATATGAAGAAAACAAAAATTATGAACGAGAACAATGAATATGAAACCCTAGAATTACTTATAAAGGAACAAATACAACAACACAAAACAACAAAAACGAAAATACTAAATCTACCCCAGAAGGATTGGATAAACAAGACTATAACAAATGGAATTTATAAAAGAAACATGATTTGGAAACAATTAAAAGAAAACCCGGAAAACCTAAATTTACAAGAGATTTTTACAAAAAAAAGAGACTATGTACATAAACTAATCAGGAGTGAAAAACAAGAGTATTATTACTCTTCATTTAAAAATTGTAACGGTGACCCAAAAAAGATGTGGAATCTCATTAACACACTTGCTAATAACAAAACTAAAACAGACACACACCCTCCTAAACTTATTATTGATAATGTAACTATAACAGATGGGAACAATATATGTGAGCAATTCAACCGTTTCTTTTCTGCAATTGGCGCTGAGTTGGCAAATAAAATATCAAAACATCACACAAATGAAGTAGTGAATACTAACACGATGTATTTTGTAGACGAAGAGCCAAAACAAAAAATACATCAATTTGAACCATGCACGCAAGACGAAGTAACTAAAATAATTAAAACCCTAGACTCCGACTGTAGTATGGGTATTGATGGGATCAATACAAAATCAATTAAATGTTTAAGTGACCTCATAGTTGGCAGTTTAACCGAATGTTTGAACAAATGTTTGAATGCTGGTACATTTCCTGATAGTCTTAAGGTGGCGAAGATTTCCCCAATCTACAAATCAGGTACAAAAACAGACCCTAGTAATTACCGTCCGATATCCGTGCTGCCGGTAGTGTCCAAGGTCTTTGAGAAAATCATCCATTCCCGACTAAACGCACATTTGGAAAATATAGGTTTTATACTAGATAATCAATACGGCTTTCGTCAGAAATCTAGTACATTATCAGCAGTGATGGACTTAGTGTCAAAAATTATTACTGAGATAGACCAAAGAAACATTTGTTTAGGGATATTTATTGATTTGAAAAAGGCGTTTGACACGGTTAGCCACTCACTTCTTCTTGCTAAACTAAGCGACATCGGAATAACTGACCTGGCTCATAAATTACTAGAATCATATCTGACAAATAGAACACAAATCGTTAAAATAGGAAACTATACAAGTAGTCCTCAAAACATAACCTGTGGCATACCACAAGGATCTATCTTAGGACCTCTACTCTTTTTGATCTATGTCAATAATATTGGCAAAATTGGCTTGGCTGGTCATATTACGCTATATGCTGATGACAAATGTCTTTTTTATTTTGGAAAAAACATAAATGCTGTAATAGCTGAAGCTCAAGATGACCTCATAAAATACAACACATGGTGTCAATGTAATCTCCTAACGATCAATGCTAAAAAAACTTCTTACATGATCTTTACAGCTAAAAATAAAAAAGTACCTGACTTTCCACCATTAACAATAGATAACGAAATTTTAAATAGATCCCACCAGGAAAAGTACCTAGGCCTACTTTTAGACGACAAGCTCAGTTGGAAGCCGCACATTGAGAAAGTAAAAAATAAAATAACTTCACTTACCGGAGCACTACGTAGAATGGCTAACTGTATTCCACATAAAATTCGACACATGATTTACAACGCACTTGTTAAGGCCAACCTGGAGTATCTGATAGAAATTTGGGGTAGTGCCGCGAAAACCAATCTAAAACCACTACAGATTGCACAAAATAAAAGTATAAAAGCACTATTTCAATACAATAAGCTAACGCACACACCTTTTATATACAAAAAAAAAAAAATCTTTAACTTAAACCAATCATACCAACTGAACATCTGCACTTTTATAAAAAAAACCCTCTCTGGAAACATTCACTCTCAAACAGTTTTTACTAAAAAACAGTATACACGCTCCCTTAGAAACACAAACAAACTCAATCAATACACACCTAGAACTGGACTTGGCAAACGAAATATTCACTATGACGGAATAAAAATATACAACAACTTACCCGAAGAAATCAGGGATTCTACCAGCATTCCTAGTTTCAAAGCCAAACTAAAAAAATACGTGTCCGAAACTATATATATGAATAACTAGCCAGAACCAGAACGGGCTTGCCATATTGCATTTAAACCTATCGAAACACTTTCACACTACTCTTTTCACAAAACATACCAACCCAATAATTATATATAAATATATTTTATTTTTCTCGTTGCCCTGTCTATTCTGCTACTCATCTATGTTATACTACTATTCTGCCTTACCTACCCACACACAAATAAAAATGGATCTTGTTTACCACATCTTTTCTGGATCACGGGTTGATGTGTTTATCGTTTATTTTTGCTAACTAGGGATCGACTACCCATCAAGTTTATTATTATATTTTTTAAGTACTCTTTTTTTTTAAGTGAACTGTATTGTTCTTATTGAGTACTATTGAATAAAGTTCTTTAAACCGAAAATACCAAAACAGCTCATTTGAAAAAGTTTGAAAAAATATGTTTATTTTTTTGCTAATATTATTTCTTTTTGTTGATAGAATAACTCCTTTTCGGGGTATACATGTTATGAATCACCTTGTCTATATAAACCTACCTGCCTTTATACCACTTAACTACCTAAGTGGGGTCAAGTAAGGTTTCATAGGACTTTAAACCCTAATAAACGATTTAGGTAAATAAAATAAATCGCGTTTTAAAATAGATGCTTTAGTCGCATCTTAAGACATCCTGGAAGGACCAGTCACGCCTAATCCGATTATTCTTTTTGTAATAATAAATGAAGCTAGAAGGTACTTCAAGTCATTTGTATTATTTTTATAAAATGTTACCTTTTCACAAATGTAAAATAAATTCAATCCAAATAAGGTTAGAATGTGCATTGTCTGGGAGTTGTCGATATTTAATTATTTATTAGCTAGTTTATAGCACTATGCGGCGCAATACTGTTTGGTACTTTGTTTAATTAGCTCTCTGTGGAATGTAATGTGTCTAGGTACTTGAAGTACCGTACTTCACGTGATGTTTTGTTTTTTATTTAATTATTGAGGATTTTTTCCTTCCCATTGAATCTTAGTAGATTTCAACTAAGGTTTCAAAGTATTTAAATGAAAATGTTGAAGAACTTTTTTTTTTATATCTCCACAATTTTTTTTTTATTTTTTAATGATTCTTTCTTGATGATGATGATGATGATTCTTAAATGATATGTTTGTAAAACGGTTTATTTCCTAGAACACGCAATGGTAGATATGCGTTTATAATCGAATTAATTTTAATTGAGTATTTAACTCACGAATCTTTAGTAAAGAGTCTCTATCGGCTATCGAGTGTATGAGTTTTATGATGTAAAAATCACTACTAATTTTACGACTTCACTTATAACATTACTAGATGATATTCACGCTCTTTTATGAGAAACATTTTATTATTATTACCTGTTGGCTGTTGGTACATTAGCAGCTAATAAAATATAAATTTAATTAGCATAAACAACAATCAATGTTTATTTACCTAGCTTGGATTAGGAATGACGACGACGCGTAGCGGGCGAGTGCTCGTCTGAGACGCAAAGAGTCTTGGTTCGATACCCGCTGCGGGACAAATGTTTGGTGTCTGTTGGGTGTTTTTTTTTATATGATCCTTTTATAGCATTTTTCATATTAATCCTCATTACTTGCCAACTTATTTACCTTGTCATTTTCTGAGCTCCACATCTGTTTCCAGGTAGAGCATTCCTGGTCCTTATGGTATATTCAATGGCGATCGTACCGCTACACTACCTTGCATCACTGTACTTCGACGAAGCCGCCACAGGATTCACAAAAATGTGTTTCGTCAATACATTTTCGGGTACGATAAATGTTAACACCTTAACACTTTCTTCTGCCTAAACTATTAGAATCGTATACAAAGAGATTCATAATATCCATACTATCCCGAAAAGGGCTTCTTCTATGAAGAAAAAAATTAGCGAATTTTTATTCAGTATTTTTTCCAAAAAATTTCTAAGTCATCTATTTTTGATTTTTTTCTATCATCCTTATATTAAAACGAGGAAGAGGAAAACCAAGAATAAGTTACATGAGCCAGATAAAAGAGAAGACTGCCGTCATGTCGCATAGGGTAGTGAAGGAGCTCGCATTGGAAAGATCGGAATGGAGGAAATTGCATCATTACACCGACAAGAGCTGAGCTCTTAAATCATAGTACATAGTATCATCCTTTTAATTAATAATCATTAAATCGACGAGAAGTTCACTATCAAGATTTCAACTTAAAACAGTCAAATCAGAACGGATTTGACCCGAAAACAGCGAATTTTATGCATAGGTATAGTTTTCAGTGAAAAATGATGAATTTCCAAACAAACTTTACTGCCCATTGGGTGTAGAATAGGCCCCTTTCGGGATAGTTATACATACCTATTTATGAATCACGTTGTAATGTTATAATAAATTTATTTTTAGGTTGTATGCCGTTTCTGATAACTGAAGTGCTCCGGTTTCCGCAAATAGGCAGTCCGCACTATGCTCAATTATTCGACTATGTGTTTTCCTTTCTGCCCACCTACAATGTTTGCAGAAGTTTAAGGTAAAACTTGGTTCATCTTACTAATTACCTATACTCATTAGCTAAGCGTAAAATAAATAAGCCTCGTTGTCGTGGATGTAGGAGTAGAGGTAGGCCAAAGAAAAGATGGATGGACTGTGTGAAAGTAGATATGTACTAGTATAGTATTATGTTATCTGTGTCTGTACAATCTCTCAGATTCACATAAACACAGGAACTACTGTACCACAACTTCGAAAACCCTGTTCGTAAGACCAAGTTCCAGAAGTCAATTTACACTTGAAAGTAACCTCTTAGACTAAACACTACTACTAGTATAGTATTATGTTATCTGTGATATAAGTAAGAAATGGAAGAAGAATGCATGTTGTGCCGACCCCACATGATGTGGGTTAAGGGCAGTAAGATGATGATAACGTATGTTTAAAAACGATCGATATGGATAAAACTTCTGCTATTGACTGAGAGAAATACAAGCAACGTTTATTTTCAGGGATATGAGTGTGACGTCATTCTCGATCCTCGCCTGCGATGGAATCTGTGATCAGTTGAACTTAGCGAACTGCACTCGTCAGACCGTGTGTACCGATCTGAACCTGCCCATGTGTTGTAGTAAGTGAGTTTGAACATTTTTTATGCAACTAAGGTGGCAAACAGTCTTACGGCCCACCGGTCTTACGGTTGGTACTTACCAACCGGTTACCGTACGCTATGAACGCTGAATAATAATGACATCCAACAGTCACCTACATAGTCCTGACCCTAGACTAGGATTCCCTGTGTCGTGGGTATCAGAAACTACGAGTACCATAGTACCACAATACCCAACCCGGAACATATATTTACAGATAAAAATTGCAAAAAATTTGTCCCGCAGCGGGAATCGAACCCGTACCCCTTGCGTCTCAGGCGAGCACGCGCCTGCTATGCCACCGAGGTCGTCGAGAAGAGTAGTCAAAAATAAAATTTTGGTTCATGACAGTCTGAAAGAATTAACGATAACTTTCTACATTCACTCGACTAAAGTCTACGTGCACGGTGCTAATTGCACCTAGATATAAGTTTTGTCTACTCTTCTGTAGAGAAGACGCTATCTAAAGTGCCAACACTATGCCGGCTGATGGTTAGCGGTTACCGTCACATTTACATCTGCAAAGCAAGTAATATTGGCGATGCGTTGCTTGCCCTGAGGTCTTAAGTGTACATAGCACGATATATCATAGCCTATGTAACAATTCAGACCCTAATCAATAACTTGGTAAAGTTTCTTATAGATCCGTCCAGTAGTTTCTGAGATTAGCCCGGACGAATAAACAGACAGACAGAGATACAGTATTTTTTGCAATTTGTTATGATTCCCAATTATGATCCCCTACACCCCACAGACTTACACTTTTCTGAATTTACTGTTTTATTATATGTAGAATACATTCCATTTTGTGAAAAATGATCATCGAAACAATGACAGGCACCAAGCCGTGTTTGTTGCCTGATTCCTCTAGGGTTAGTCGCGAGGAACAGGCGTAGTTTCACCTAGTTTCTAAGACGTTTCAAAGTGATCCTAGTGATTTTATTGAAATAAATGCCTTTTGACTTTGACTATAGACATATAGCTCGCATTATATAGCTCTAATCAACAATATCTTATTCCTACCTGAATGTGCTCATAATTAATTACATTTTCAGTCGATGATGATCCGTTCCTGCAATGGAAGGAACCAGGAATCGGTCGCTATCTAGCTATGACCGTTATAGTCGGAACTGCAGCCTTCATTGCTCTTCTGGTCAAAGAATATGAAGTTATGAATAAGGTAAGACTTATCTCATCATCACTTCAGCCGTACGACGTCCACTGCTGAACATGGCCTCCCCCACAGACAGAGCAAATTCCTTATCATGGGGGGATTTGCCCATACTCACCACGCTGGGCATGCGGGTTGGGGAGCGCAGTTAGAGCTATCGTTGTTAATATGAGGGACGCTGCTGCCCATCCCCTAGCTTTTTTCCCTTAGTCGCCTCTTGCGACATCCGCGGATAGGTAGATATGGAGGGGCCTATTCTTCAGCCGGGGCCACCACGGCCAAAGACTTATCTTAATCTATATAAAACCACACCCTTCACTAGTCATTTGAAGCCTTTGATTTCGTAATTTAAATCTATTCTACAGCTTCAGGTGGAACTTCTCACCCGATTACAGGACGCTGTAGTAGGTACCTGGGACATGTTTCAGCCTAGTCAGCCTTATCCACAGGAAAGATATGATCAATACGTGCGGCCTAAGACGCGGGTTCCCTCACATTGTTTTCCTTCACCGTTTTAATAATAATAATAATTTATTCATAAGATTGAATATGTACACAAAAATTTACAAGTTAATGGTCATTTTTACATATGGGTAGATATTACATAGGAGCCTGTACTAGGTAATCCTGTGTTTCAGGCGAGAAGAACACATTTAATTTTAAATTATTAAAAAATCACTAATTGAGCGAGAATAAAATCCATTGTTGCACAGCCGGGATCCAAATCCACGACCTTTAGATCGAAAGTCGAGTTACCTCCCACTATGGCCTAGTGTAAATGATAGGCTTGAGGTCTACCGAAATTACATACAGTTTAATTTCAGATATTCTACACATCGACCCTCCGTACGATTCCGCCAGTCCCCGAGGACGAAGATAGCGACGTGGCAGCTGAGCGGGCGCGCGTGGCAGCCATGTCGCGGCTGCAACTCGCGGAAAACAGTCTAGTATGCAAGGACTTGTCCAAATTCTACGGCAGTTTAATGGCGGTGAATCGACTGTCATTTGGTGAGTGAAAACCGAAATCATCCACCAACCAACCAAACCAACCCAATGAATAGAAAGAAGTAATTGGAAGGGCCTTCTGTGTTTGTCTAAAAAGATCATCGAAACAATGACAGGCACCAAGCCGTGTTTGTTGCCTGATTCTTCTAGGCTTGGTCGCGAGGAACAGGCATAGCTTCACCTAGTTTCTAAGACGTTTCAAAGTGATCCTAGTGATTTTATTGAAATAAATGCCTTTTGACTTTAGATATATAGCTCGCATTATATAGCTGTAATTAACAATATCTTATTCCTACCTAACGAATGTGCTCATAATTAATTACATTTTCAGTCGATGATGATCCGTTCCTGCAATGGAATAAACGCCTTTGTCTTTGTTTGATACAGAATCAATGTGATTAATTGTAAGTGAAGTCACCACCACTGTGACAAGACGTATGGTATTGCTTGGCCCATCTTACATCTGCAAAGATAATACAAACAAAAACGCAGCAGGCCGTTCTTTCTATTATGCGATTCCAACGCAACTTAAGCAAGACACAATCAATGCAACGACGAACCGTTTTTGCAGCCGTGGAGCGCGGGGAATGTTTCGGTCTACTCGGCATCAACGGCGCCGGCAAGACAACCACTTTCCGAATGCTGACGGGCGATTCACACATCGGCAGTGGCGACGCGCTCGTACACGGATATTCACTCAAGACGCAAGTCGAAGAGGTTCATAAGCATATTGGTAAGTCGAAGATACTACTTTAACGATAGATAGATAGATAAAAAAATATTTGGAAATACAGACACACAATTAACATAGGTAGGTACACAATTTCAAACAAAATTCAAAAGTTAATAAACAAAAAAGTAACAGTATGTTGTTATGTATAACAGCTTGTGTGTTACTGAACTGGTAATCGTAATCGGCCCGCTTAAGCCGAAACAAAGATTCGCAGCTGAAATGCAGCCTTGAACGCATTATTTAGTAGAAGCACCCACAGAAGAAACGATTGCTTTCAATCTGTTCAAAGAGCTACTTTTAGTTTATTGACGAAAGGTGTCTTATTCAATTTTATCTTAAATATTATTTTATTTTAACTATTATTATTTTAATCAAACTGTGTTTGTAGGTTACTGTCCGCAATTCGACGCACTCTTCGACAACCTGACGGCGAGAGAGACACTTCACATCTTCGGCTTGCTGCGAGGGATTCCCGCACGGATAGGTGCCGCCAGCGCCCTCTACCTCGCGAAATCACTTGGATTCGAGCAGCATTTTGATAAAAAGGTATATAATACTTTAGAACTATCAAACTTAGATGCCAGTCTTGTTGTCATGTCAATAGATTCTATTTATTCTTGTGTTTTACAGGTTTATGAATGCAGTGGAGGAACGAAAAGAAAAATCAGTGCAGCAGTGGCACTCCTTGGTGATTCAACTTTAGTGTATCTCGACGAACCGACTACCGGTAAACTTTTACTTTGTTTTTTTTATCGTAAAGATTGTGGTCGAACAACGCCGTAACTTCCCAGTTGCACACTTCGTTTACTTTAAGAACCGACATATCTTCTTTATGTGTTAACCGATTTAAATGAAACAAATTGGTTCAGTCATTGTGGATATTAGCTTGGTTAAACGCACAGTCAGAATCGACCACAGATTAATGATATGTATATAGTTTATTAAACGTGTAGGATTTCTACTGGCATAGGCTTATCACGGAGATATCGCAAAAAAAAACGCACTTACCCTTCTTCATGGTGGTGAGGAAATTAGTTTTTTCGTCAAAACACTAGTTGGAAGTGGACACTTCGCGTCGCTAAAACTACTTACTCAATTTACAAAAGGTCAGACATTATTCATAGGCAGTTTTGTCTTCTTTGATTAATTGAATGAATTCATCAGGTACTATTTTCATAGTAAAATCAATCCGTAAAGAAATATCGTCTAAAAACTGTTTTGGACGCCATTTTTCCAATATGGCGGCGCGTGCGGGGGTCGCTCGCGGTCGCGTTTTCAGATTAATTAGGACATCAAACCGTACTAATCTATCAATAAACAAACCTATTTATGTCTTCGTTGTCTGGTCATACAGGTATGGATCCAGCGTCGAAGAGGCTGGTGTGGTCGTCAATAAGCGACGCGGCGCGAGGAGGGCGCAGCGTGGTGCTGACGTCACACAGCATGGAGGAGTGCGAGGCGCTATGCTCGCGGCTCACGGTGATGGCGGCCGGCCGGTTGCACTGCCTCGGCCCGCTGCAGCATCTCAAGACCAAGTTCTCACAGGGTAACTATCAACTCTGATCACGTCACACAGCATGGAGGAGTGCGAGGCGCTCTGCTCGCGGCCCACGGTGATGGTGGCGATTGATGTTGCTGAAGGTACATCACTATCTTTCAAATACTTTGTGCTAAAATTCCGTATTCGAACGGTCTGCCGTAAATGCCGTATCGTTTATGCAATTCGTAGGGGTGCCCAGCTTACTGCAAAAGCAATGCTTATAATTCACGATTACTTAGTCTAATGATTTGTATTATTTATTGCAGGTTTCACGCTCATTGTTAAATGCAAATTGGGGCCAAATCGAGACGCAGATTTGGCTAAAATCGACACGTATATCAAAGAAAACATTACTGAAGCGAAACTTATGTGAGTATTTTTACGATACATACCTACATTTTCCAGTCACCTAAGACTACGTGCTACATTAAAGCCTTTTCAAACCATAACAACAGTAACTCGACTTAAGCATAGCATTGAAATGTGAGCTTTATAATTATTTTTTTTTGTTTTTTATTTATTCTACACTTTATTAAAGAAACGGTTAAAATTTTTGTTTTTGTGCCCTAAAAACCACGTAGGGTTTGTGTGGACACTCGACACTCGTCAGAACTTGGTTCTTTCTCAAATTACACGAGCACTCAAACTGGGTAAGTATTAGGTAGGTAGTAAGCAATAGTATATAAATACAACATGTTAACGCCTACGCTTTTATTTACGGCAATGTTCTTCGCACGCCTAGCTGGAATCTACGAGGCTCCAGTGGTGTTTCTATGCAACTTCACTTCATTTTTTATATCGGCAAGCAATCATTGCTCCTCTGTATTTTTAATCAAAAAACACTGTAAAAAGGACATTATACACCTAAATTCAGTTCGGAAGTTTCATTTGTGTTCCCCTGTGCACAAACATCTGGCGACCGTATCAAGAACTGCAAAAATCTTCGGATAATCAACAATTCACGAACGTGGCCGGTCAAGACGATCCGCACGCCGCCGCCGCCATATCGGCCCGGCTACAAATCGCATCGAAGCCAATTGCTGTACCAAACACAGCTATTTACGGATTCCTGGAGGTCCATCCATTGCAGCCATCGCCGGTTATCGATCAGCAATCAGCATCGAGCCGCAGCTCAGGCCAATGCAGATAAGTGACCATCCCATATCTTGTCCCGCCATTACATCCAAAATACCTAAATTTCCCGAACACTTTTTACATATTTCTTCAAGTTTATTTGTTTGCTACTTGTGCTAAATACCTTTATACAGTGTTACTTTACGTAAATCAAACATTCAATTCAATCAATTCCCATGACTTATTGTTAAAAATTGCTTGTAACAATTTCATACCCACGTTAACAATTTCATACAAATCATTTCTTTCTTCTATTTTCAAGTCAAACTTACAAATACGTAAATGCATAAAATAAATAATCCACTGCATTCAAAACATGTTCATATCTTTGTGTAATTCATAGTTTATTTTGCAATCAATTTACATTCTTCGACGAACATTCCAGGCAAACGCTGCGCGTGCGCACATACCTGCCTGTACTGTACCTACCGCTGCCACGGGCTGGGTATGTAATACAGAAGTCCAGAGCTGTGTACGGTCCCTAAACAGCGGGATCAGAGTGTAGCAGCGCCGGAATCCCGTAAAGGTGACGCCTAGTCGAGGAGCGTGAGCTAAATTTATTACTTTATTTACACATTTCAAATTTTATTTGTAACTATTATTATTTCAAACTATTATTTGTACTGAGTTTCACTTCTATGTTGTACTAACTTTTGTTTATGGCTTGTACCTAAATTAGTTTTACTTTCAGTCAATATTAAGAAACTTTATTCTATACGTTACCAAAACAAAATTACTGATTGATTGTAATTCATGATGGGAGGTGAAACTAGTGCAAAGGACTCTCAGAGTTTACTTGATTTGATTGTCAAACGTAGCTCCATAAAGGGCCAGATTACTAAGTTTAAAAATTATCTAGCTCATGCAAGTTTGAAGGAAACTCTAAGTTCAATTGAGCTAGCTGAAGTGACACTCAGGCTTGGTAAATTTGAGTCCCTTTCAAATCGTTTTGACGACTTGCAGAGTCAGATAGAAGTTTTGAACAGTGGTAATTTAACTGCAGAAGTCGATGAGCGAGATGACATTGAGCAGCTGTTTATTTCAAATATTGCTTTTGCTCAAAATATAATTCAAAAATACAACGCGAGCAAGCATGACGAAAGTAATTACAAAGATTTTAACACGAGTCAGCTATCTTCTCAATGCAATGTCGATCATCGTGAGTCATTGGGTTTTAAGTTACCTCAAATACAAATTGCAAAGTTTGACGGATCTTACTTCCGTTGGCTTGAATTCCGGGACACGTTCTCATCGCTGATCCACAACAGTGAACGCCTCGCACCAATTCATAAGTTCCATTACTTGTTATCCTATCTAACGGGCGATGCGGCACGTATCATTTCTAATTTCGAGGTTTCCAGCGCTAACTATAAAAACGCCTGGAAATTGTTGTGCGATCGTTATGATAATAAGCGTCAGTTGATAAATCACCATTTAAATTCCTTGTTAGATATTCAAACGGCAACTCGTGAATCTGATAAGTCATTGAGATTTATGGTAGATCACATCACCAAAAACCTGGCTGCGTTGTCTAGCCTAGGGCAGCCTACGAACCACTGGGATGTCCTGATAATCCATATTATGTGCGCTAAACTAGACAATCATTCTCTTTTGAAATGGGAGGAGTTTCGTGGCGCGTTGGATGACGTACCTAATTTGGAACAATTTTACAAATTTTTAATTGACCGTGCTGACGTTCTCGAGTCTATAAACCGGAACTCCAATAAATCAACTCAATCAACACACAAAGCTTCTAATGCTAACAATAATCGAGCCAATACAAAATCGTTTGCATGCGCCAGCGATGAAGGAACCTCGCCTTCTCCTCGTATAACTTGCGTAGTCTGTAGTGAAGGGCACCGCATATATGATTGTCCCACCTTCATAGCAAAGAGCGTAGAAGAGCGCATAGCTGAAGCGCACCGACTAAAACTATGTACCAATTGTTTAAGGCTCGGACATAGAATGCAGACTTGCCGCCTAGGCCCATGTCTCAAATGCAAAGGGAGACATAACACACTCATACACAAACCACCCAATACTACCAACAATGATGTATCTACTTCCAATGTCGCCACGTCGATTCCGACTGAGACTGAGGATGCTAACGTTGATGATACTGTAGTACATTTTTCCAAACAAAGTTCAAATCAAGTTTTGCTGTCTACCGCTTTCATCGAGGTGGCCAATCCTCGGACGAACCAAACCGAAAGAGTTCGTGCCCTATTAGATTGCGGTAGCCAGTCCTCTTTTATTACGCAGTCTCTAAAAGAGAAGCTGTCGTTGCCATCCAACTCCAATTGTCATGTCAATGTCATTGGCATAGGTAATCATCAAACTGGTCAGGTCAAAGAAACTTGCGTGGCACAATTGAAGTCATTAGTCAACCAGTTTAATGTCACATCAGGTTTCCTGGTATTGCCTCAATTGACAGGTCATATTCCTAAATTTCCAATCGATGCAAAACAACTGCAAATATCCAATGAATTTCAGCTAGCAGATCCTATGTTTCACCAACCAGCGCCGACTGAAGTCCTCATCGGTGCCGATCTTTTCTGGGATATTCTTGGCCGCGAGCAACATGCTCTCGGTCCCAATAATCCAAAATTAAGAAGCTCCCAGTTTGGTTGGATTATTTCCGGTCCTATGCATACCAACAATAAGACACTCAACAAAACTATCCAATGCAATCATTCCATTCTTTCTAACACATTGAATGATGACGACAATCTAATTCATCAAGAGCTAACTAAATTCTGGGAGCTTGAAGAAGTTCCCCTGCGATCCAAACTAAGCGAAAGCGAGAAGGCATGTGAAGCCCATTTTTTATCCAATACAATCCGTCTCAATTCAGGCAGGTTCTCTGTAGGCTTACCTCTCAAAGATTCACCCGATGCTCTTGGAGAATCATACCATTTAGCGAAGAAGCGATTGCTCAACTTAGAAAGACGATTCAAGAGACAACCAGAAGTCAAATCACAATATGTTGAATTCATGCGAGATTATTCCGACCTTGGTCATCTCTCAGAGTCTCCGATAGCTAAACCAGACAATTCCTATTTTCTATGTCATCATGCTGTCTTCAAGGACAGCAGCGAGTCCACTAAAATAAGAGTCGTGTTCGATGGCTCTGCTCCAACTTCATCAGGGCATTCCGTCAATGATATCCTTTTGGTAGGCCCAAATATGCAAGACTCTCTTTTCTCCATTCTAGTAAGAGCTCGGCAATACAAATACCTCCTCACGGGAGACATTGAGAAGATGTACCGTCAATGTTTAATTAACGATGGGGACAGAAATCTCCAGCTCATACTTTGGAGAGAAGATGAGTCCATGCCTATCAAGACTTTGCGACTAAATACTATTACTTACGGAATGGCAAGTTCTAGTTATTTAAGTACGCGATGCCTCTGGCAACTAGGTGAAGAATGCTCTGACCCCACAATCAAAGAAATAATACAACACGATCATTATATCGATGACCTAATTACAGGAGCTAGTAATGAAAGCTCACTGCGTTACGTCCATCAAGCTGTATCTGCAGCTCTACAGAAAGGCTGTTTTAATCTCAGAAAGTTTAAAACCAATTTACCTGCTATATTAGAATCAACCTCTTCAAGTTCAAACGATAAATTGATTATAAGTGAATCTACCTCTACGTTAGGTATAGGTTGGAATCCATCTACAGATCAATTACATTTTCCATTCAAGATTCCGCCTCCATCTGATGATCAAGCCCTAACCAAAAGATTGATTCTGTCATCTTTGTTCAAAATCTTTGATCCTTTGGGATTGTTAAGTCCATGTGTTATAAAGGCCAAAATATTATTGCAACAGTTGTGGTTGCACAAACTATCATGGGACGATCCTATTCCCAATAACATTCAAAAGGAATGGAATAATTTTGCTAAGGCTATACCTACTCTTCTTAGTCTTGAGATACCCAGATGGGTACTGTGTGACTCACCGACATACGTAGAGCTCCATTCTTTTAGTGATGCCTCGCAAAATGCCTACGGAGCTTGCATTTATTTGCGCTCTGTGGATTCCAACAACAAGGTTACTGTAAGGTTGCTATGTTCAAAATCTAAAGTGTCTCCAATTAAAGCAACTACAATCCCTCGCCTAGAGCTATGCGCTGCACTATTGGCAGCCAAATTATGTAAGGCCGTTAGGGAATCGCTAAGACACGATATACAAACCCAAATCCATTGGTGCGATTCGTCAATCGTGCTAGCCTGGCTACGTAGCAGCTTCCAAAATTTGAAAACCTTTGTCTCGAATAGGATTTCAGAAATTAGCGAACTAACCAATTCTGCATCTTGGCGTTACGTACCCACAGCCGCTAATCCTGCTGATCTCATATCTAGAGGTGTAAGTCCAGATCAAGTGAGTACCCTAACGCTGTGGTGGTCAGGTCCATCATACCTATCTCAACCAGAAAGTTCTTGGCCTGTCTTAAATCATAAAACTGATTTTACTGATTTACCAGAAACTAAAACTACATCAACTATGACTAACTTAACAACTAAAAATGATCCTATCATAAATTTTCAAAGGTATTCTAACTTAACTAAATTAAAACGAACATTTGCTTATTTCATGCGTTTTATATACAATACAAAAAATCCTAACAATCGACTTACCGGTCCGTTGTCAGTTGAAGAACTAAATAAATCATTTCTTAGCTTATGTCGCTTATCACAGCTAGAGTCCTTCGGGCCTGAGTATAACTTACTTGCAAACAAAAAATCTCTAGGTCCTAAATCTCACATTTTATCATTGACTCCGTTTTATGACGAAGATCGTGTCATTCGAGTCGGTGGTCGATTGGATGCATCAGATTTTAATTTCGACAAAAAACATCCCGTGCTTTTGCATGCTAATCATCATTTTACCAAAATGTTATTCGAAGACGAGCATAAACGTAATCTTCATGCTGGACCACAACTGCTACTTGCTACTATTCGCGAATTTGTGTGGCCCATTAATGGCTCGACGCACTTTCCATAACTGTTTCAAATGTAGGAGACTTCAAGGAAAGACTATGAAACCAAAGATGGGTAACTTGCCATCCCAACGCGTTACTCCAAGCTTCCCATTTCAAACTGTAGGCTTAGATTTTGCCGGACCATTTTTTATTTTGAACAGGAAAGGACGTGGTTCGGTGATCGTAAAGTGCTATTTATGTGTTTTCGTTTGTTTACGGTACAAATGCATACACCTTGAGGCCGTCAGTGATCTCTCAAAGGACGCTTTTATCATGACATTTCGTCGATTCGTGTCCCGTCGCGGTAGACCAACTGAAGTGTTCTGTGATAATGGGCGCAATTTCGTAGCAGGTGCAAAAGAAATTAATAAGTTCTTAAAGGCTAATGTCGATTCCTTATCTGATTTTGCAAGTGAAGACGGAATTAAATTTGTATTCTCTCCAACTTACGCTCCTCACTTTGGCGGAATCTTTGAGGCCGGTGTTAAATCCGCCAAATTCCATATTAAACGCACTATGGGTAATTCACATCTAACGTTTGAAGAATTATCAACACTTTTCGCACAAGTAGAGGCAATATTAAACAGTCGTCCTCTATGTCCACTGTCTTCCTCTCCCGATGATTTCCTTTGCCTGACTCCTGGGAACTTCCTCATTGGTCGGGCTCTCACCGCTCTGCCCTCACCTGTTTTGGAGGACTGCAATCTAAACAATCTGCAACGCTACGCTCGACTGCAGCAAATACATCTTCACTTTTGGCAGCGTTGGCAGCGAGAATATATTGCTGAGTTGCAGCAACGATACAAGTGGAAGACCAATTCGTCAAGCCCAAACGTTGGAGACTTGGTGCTTCTACAAGAAGACGATGCCCCGCCGCTCTGCTGGAGACTTGGTCGCATATCAAGACTATTCTACGGCCCACACGATAAAGTACCCAGAGTTGCTGATGTTAACACGACTAGAGGATGTGTACGCCGCCCTTTGGTCCGTCTAGTTGCCCTACCTACCTCAGAAGAATTAGAGGGTTGAAAACCGATGCTTTTCAACGGGGCCAGGATGTTAACGCCTACGCTTTTATTTACGGCAATGTTCTTCGCACGCCTAGCTGGAATCTACGAGGCTCCAGTGGTGTTTCTATGCAACTTCACTTCATTTTTTATATCGGCAAGCAATCATTGCTCCTCTGTATTTTTAATCAAAAAACACTGTAAAAAGGACATTATACACCTAAATTCAGTTCGGAAGTTTCATTTGTGTTCCCCTGTGCACAAACACAACAAAAAGTATGAATAGAAACAGATCAATTAACCAAATAAACAGCTAGTATGCACTCATACGCACGAATACAGAATACATATTACTGCCTTGCAATGTGCAACAGTCGTCTGATATAATGCCGTCCCTGGTCACATTGGTCACATATTTCGCGTCTGTACAATTCCGTAGTCCAGTAATGTGGGCGTAGGGTAGGTATGAGATGATGAGAATAAAAAGTACTTCCTCTTCCAGTGAAAGCTACCTCGGTATCAGTACGTACTACCTGAAGGACTCGGAGCTGCCGTGGTGGCGCGTGTTCCACGTGCTGGAGGCGGCGCGCGGTCAGTTCCCCGTCGAGGACTACGCCGTCTCGCAGACCACGCTCGAACAGGTCTTCCTCAGGTTCACCCGGATACACGCCAAACAGGACTAAAATTCCAACTGAGTGGACCATTATAAGTGTGGCATATAACGCTCGAACCACTATCAGTATATGAGCAAGGGTGAAAAAAAAAAGAAAAATATCAACTACTTATATCCATGATAAAAATCACGTCGATCTTTGCTGCGCGAAAGGTCAAACTAACACACTGTTAATAATAATAGTTAAGTATTTGGCATTATGTGTAACTCCTTTGAGCATTTTTTGACTAGGATTTATGTAGTGGATGTCGATTTTATGTAGCTCGATAAGTGTTCAACAAATTGTATCGTACAAAATGTGATAAGATTAAATAATACTACATGATTCATAATACGTATACTATCCAGGGAGTTATTCTACACCCAATTGGCAAAATTGGCTGAAAATCATTAAAAAAAACTTGTTTGTTGATAGAATAAACTTCCGGGATCCCTTTCGGGATAGGATATGAGTTACGAAACACGCTGTATAAAAGTAGGTAAATAATAAAGATGCGACCACATCTACAGAACTCAGTATTTCTATAAACAAACTACAGTATTTCTATGTAGTTTGGTTGGTGTAGTGTGAACACGATTTTTAGATCTCTGCTTAGTACTTCTACTTGTACGCAAGTTATCTTTGTATATTATCACAAGTTTAGTTTATTGCGCCTGATTGTTTATTCATGTACTTAAAAGCTACTTAAGTGTATTATCTAAAAGATGGTAACTCCTATCGGTACGTTTAGTTTAAGACTGAATAGCAAATTAATAAAATACGTAAGTACTTATTCTGGAAAGGTCACACATTTTTGTTTGTGACAATATCCTCCATTAAAAGTGCCTTTAAACTGTACTTTCATCTAGCAAGGTATTTAAAATAGTATCATATACGACTTATATTTCGGCTTACACAGCGAATATAATATAAAAAAAATCTACTATATTATCTTTGATAAAATTTACTCTTTTGTTATACGAATTAAAAAATACGGGTTTTTTAATTAATATGCTGGTTTCTTTTTAGAATACATACCAATTTAAAACGGCAAATTATCATACAGGTTCGTGGTGGATCAGAATTCGGCAATAACCTAGACTCAGGCCAAAATATATCTTATGACAGTACTTTTAACGGTAAAAAAACGTGCTTCGTTCAGTTCAAATAATTCACGATTCGTAGAGTTTAGAGTTTAGTTTTGGAATACGGGACTTACATGTTATTCTAAGCTATGTTTAGATAGTTCTAGTTTATAGCCGTCTCTCTACTGGACATCTGCATACTGGCGTCATCACAATGTGATACTAATAACAAAAAAAATGCCATGCTAATATCCTAATATTATAAATGCGAAAGTTTGTGAGGATATTTGGAGTTTTGTTGTGAAATCACGCCGTAACGGCTCTATCGATTTCGATGAAACTTGAAATAGATACTTCTTTACCTAGAATAGCATAAAATGCTACTTTTTATCTAGGTGCCACGGCGAAGCCGCGGGCCCAAGTAATTATAAATATGGCAGCCTCTGGCTCATCTCAATGTTATTTTTATTCTGACTACTTCATACTACCCAGAGATCTAGTAACAATATCATGTTAAACCTCTGCAGACCCAACATTGTGATATACCTTTTATTTATATAAATATAAACATACCAAAATATGATACTCAAAATGTGCGTTTTATTTATAAAACAACTTTTTTTATAAATAGTCTATGATAGACTGTTCTTGTGTGTAGTCGTGAGACTATTTTTTTAACCCGTTTTACTCTCTACATAAGAAAGTATACCAAACAGAATATGCTTCAAAACAGTTAACATTGTAGTAAGTTGAATAAAAGTTTGACAGTTAAGTTACCAAACAAGATAAACCTTGAACGGTTTGTGAAAATAGTATTAAATATGTGAATGAAATAGGTACTAAAGAAAATGTTAATTACTTAAACTCAGTATATTTATAACATACCTAATAATGCTAAACTTGCTACTAACAATTATTACATAGTAACAAAGACAATGGAGTCCACTTTGATTCACTGAAAAGAAACATTTAAACGTACCTAAAAGCCCTTAGGTGCCTTACAAATCGAAGGCAATAGCGGAACCAATGCTGCCAGCAAAAAAATATTCTCTAAACTGAAAAATAAGAAAAACATTTCTTAGCTAGAGTTGGCAACACTGGCCCCGGTATTGCCTCTGAGTGCAGTGAGAATGTGTTGTACTTTATGTAGTGCCTAAGTTCGTGTGAGCCGTTGAAGGAGCAAATAAACAGCCCTCCAAAGCACGGAAGCGCCGATAGCGAACATCTAAACATTCACTATACTACGTCGGCTACGTCCATGCCATGACTATACATTTTTCTTTGGCCCCACACTAAAACAATTTACTAAGAAATCCCTGTAAATGGTGTTCCAACTTTAAACCTCTATTTCGTTACCCCTTGCATTTGATATTTGGTGAATTGCAAAAATATTTGTTCAAGTGTTGTCTGTGATATGTTGTAGTATTCAACTGCAAGTTCTCGCTTCGCTCGCTCCATCGCGCCGAACATTTTGGACCAGGGCATGGTGAGATCCGGCAAGTAGTATGTGAGCACACCTTGATACTCTTCCCTGTAAGCAAAACGGAGCAACACATTTTAAGTTACGAAGAAAAAGGGGAATATCGTTTCTCGAATGGCGACGACGAACTGGACGACGCAGTATTGGAAGGCCCGATGGACCGATGACATTGTAAAGGTTGCGGGAAGTCGGTGGATGGAAAGGGCTCAAGACCGTTCGTCGTGGAACTCTTTGGGGGAGGCCTATGTCCAGCAGTGGACTTCTACAGGTTGTTGATGATGATGATCCTTTTTTATGAGTATAATGTTATGTACTTACATTATTTTTGCATTCCGGAAATTATAATTGACGAAATCTTTAACAGCTTTCGTCGTCGCACAATTTGTAGTAATCAATCCGTGTTCTAACTTCATTTTTATAGTCAGCGTGTAGCCTGCAGGAAACAAACAAATTTTGTTAGATAATTAAAAAACCTCTACCTAAATCCGGCGGCAAACGGCCTAAGATGTGTTAACTGTTTTTTTAGGAAGTGTTCCTTACGACCACTACTAATTCTAATTCGCAGTGGGGGAATAAGATATGCACTGACGTCTCACGTTGGGATGTATTGTGCATTGTCCCCCTGCTGACCTCACCCCAGCCAGCCCAACTCCTTAAAGTAACGGAGAAGGACCCTGGGTTGGTGGCAACATTGTTCGAGGATCCCCGTTGATGTTGTGGATGAAGAGGAGCAAGATCCGATCACCTCCTGCATTCCTGTTTTGAGCCTAGCTTCATTTGTGGCAGTGCAATGTAGTACACCATACTCCACTGTTTCCTCGTGACGACCTTACGACCACTTATAAAAGTCAAATTTTGAGTTTGACATTTGAGGACGTGCCATACCGCGTAGCCGGCTTTTGACTTGAAATACGACGAAAGAAACTGACTTTATTGTTATTTTGCTTACGCAATAGCACCCCTGGTCCGCCAGTGGGGTGGAGCGCCAGAGCCTTGTTTGTTGATCAGCAGGGTATAACGACCGGTGTGGTTGGCTTGGGTTCCGAAGGGTGTTATTCTTCTTGTCGTGTCACTGATTCTTTCTTGGTCATTATTAATTAAGTAGCGCCAGTGACGGAAAAGTTGAGAAGTAATAGGTTAGCATGGTATGGGCATGTCATGAGGAGGGTTGAAAGTCATGTAACGAGAAGAGCGTTAGGTATGAATGTGGATGGATATAAGACTAGAGGAAGGCCGAAGGAGGTGGCCCTGAAAAGGGCCTATGACCGTCGATGAAAGAATCAGTGTAGTGAAAGGATTAAAGTGCGCCTCTTGAGCCTCCTTTCGTGCACAACGGTGTTATTAGAAACCCCTTACACCAAAGACTAGCGGTATGGACTGCCGTACCTTGTGAGAACTTGTTCTTGAGATGCTGCGGCGTGCCGAGGCACTGGAACCGCCCGTTGACCATTATAGTGAGTCGCGAGCACAACGCCTCGCACTCCTCCATGCTGTGTGACGTCAGCACCACGCCTCGACCTGACTTTTGGACGGCTTGCACTGCTCGCCACACCTGAAACGCAAAACTTATTAGCTTCTAGCGTCAGCGGCTTCGCTCGGTTGCAAGGAACTAGCGTAGCTTCGCCTAGTTTCTGTAAAGTAGATCCTAGTGATTTTATTGAAATAGACACCTTTTGGCATTGACTTTGGTACCGGGATAAAAGTGCCCAATTCCCTATTTCAAGACTTAAACTGTACAGCAAAAGAGACGTTTCATCAATATATGGAACCTGGCCCTGCACTGTGTACACTACTCTAAAATATGGCTAAGCAATAAAGTAAACGTATTTAATTGGTAAATTTATTTAAATTGACTTCGTTCTAAGGTACATTATGATTTTCTTCGACAAAGAGAGCAACACACAGCGCTACAAAAATATGGCGGATGGACGTGCGTGAAATGTCATTTTGACAACCTACATTTATCTGACAAAACAAAAACATCAAATCAAACAACATGACATGAAAAATATGTCAATGTCATGTCAAACGCCAATTGTAAACCAACATGGCGTCCTTCAAATAGTGTCCACAAAGTAAAAACCATCGCATTTGTCTTCAAATTAATGAAATTGTATTTTTCTTGTATTTTTTCCTAATTTTTCTATGTAGTGTACATGGACCAGGCCCAGAATGAAATGGCTACTTTCATATAAACCCGTTCAGCCATTACAAAGCTAAGTGGTAAGAAACAAGTACATACACCATAATTTCACTTAATAGCTACTAGCTTCCGCCCGCAGCTTAGCTCGCGTGATACTAGGATAAAAAGTACCCTATGTCCTATTCCAGGACCTAAAGGAACGATACCAAATTTCGTGAAAATCTACTCGGTCGTTACGGATCTGAGAAGTAAGAAACAAGCTCACACAAACGGTCACATTTATATTATTACTAGCTTACGCCCGCGGCTTCGCTCGCGTAGTAACTTGACAAAAAGCAATCGGTTGAGCCGTTAGGTACGGCGTGTTTAAATCATAAACATCCTCACAAACTTTCGCATTTAAAGAACTATTTCTATTTAAAGTTCCATCGAAGTCGGTTGAGCCGTTACGGCGTAATTGAATCACAAACATCCAAACATGCTCACATCATCATCATCATCATTTCAGCCGTACGACGTCCACTGCTGAACATGGCCTCCCCCACAGACAGAGCGAATTCCTTATCATGTGGGGGGATTTGCCCATACTCACCACGCTGGGCATGCGGGTCGGCGAGCGCAGTTAGAGCTATCGTTGTTAATATGAGAGACGCTGCTGCCCATCCCCTAGCTTTTTTCCCTTAGTCGCCTCTTACGACATCCGCGGATAGGTAGATATGGAGAGGCCTATTCTTCAGCCGGAGCCACCACGGCTCACATACTATCGCATAGGTATATAATATTAGTAGGATAGCCGGATAGGATAAAGTGGAATCCACCGATATGTGCTCACATGTCGCTTGGCCGCGGGGTCGACGCCGGTGGTTGGCTCGTCCACGAACACCAGCCGAGTTTTACCCAGGAAAGCCACGGCCGTGTTCAGTTTACGCTTCGTGCCGCCAGAGTATTCGCTCACCTGAAAACACACAAAGTATTGTAATAATAATAATAATTTATTTCAGGCAACAAATATTTTAACATACAGGGCCCATATAGATATATATAGTGGTGGTCATCTAATTAGAAACACCTAGTCACCTGACATTTTTATACAGTAACTAACATTATTATAGCATTTAATAGGAGGTAAATTTTTTTCACTACTTTACAATGTACTTTAATATCTCTAGTTTAATTACAAGCAATAATATTTGACAACCAAGACGACAATAAAAATAAATATCAGTGAAACAAAAAGTATCAATATCGTTAGTACTGACAGAATGGACAACTAATTAGAAACATTGTATGACTTGGTTCGAAATTGGATTTTTTAAACTGAAATACAGTTCTCACAATTATCAATCACATTGTAAATATTGCCGCCATTTCGAACTCATTACGAAAAGTTACTATTTATTGTTGTTTTATTAAAAATGGGTAAAAATAAGAGCTGTGATGCAGCATCGAGAAAAATTATAGTGAATTTTCATTTAAAACAAAAATGGAGTTATAGAAAGATCGCCGATTATTTGGAATGTTCCGTAAAGATGATATTTAACGCCCTCGCACATTTCAAACTACACGGAACATCAGATAACGTGCCAAGAAAACTTCGGCCCAGGAAGACTACAGTTCAAGAAGACAGGCTTATGCTTCGATTAGCTAAGGCGGACCCCTTTAAAGGATCCAATGTTATAAGAAAAGAGGTATTTTCAGAAGACGATCCTCGACACGTGTCGACTAAACTAGTTCGTAAACGGTTGGTTGAAGGAAAATTGTTAGGAAGGATCGCTAGAAAAGTACCACTACTAACCAGGCAACATAGAGAAAATCGTCTAGCATTCGCTCGCAAATATGGCAGCTGGACTATTCATCAAGGGAAAAAAGTTTTGTTTTCAGATGAAACTAAAATTAATTTGATTAATTCCGATGGAAAACGATATGTACGACGACCAATAAACGAGGCTTTGAATAACAAGTACACTAAAAAAACAGTTAAGCACGCTGGTGGAAATGTAATGGTGTGGGGATGTTTCTCAGGGTACGGGATTGGTCCCGTGAGAAAGATTGAAGGGCTAATGGATCAATATCAATACAAAAAGATCTTGGAAGAGACAATGATTCCATATTCCGAGGAAAATTTGCCAGTAACTTGGATATTTCAGCATGACAACGACCCAAAGCACACAGCACGCAGCGTTAAAGCGTTTCTTACAGAACAATCCGTGACAGTATTAGAGTGGCCTGCCAATAGTCCGGATTTAAATCCCATAGAAAATTTGTGGCACTCTATAAAGACCAACCTGTCGCAGAAACACGTTACTAATATTCATGGACTTAACAGTGCATTTGAAGACGCTTGGAGAAGTATTCCTGTAGAAACTTGTTATAAATTGATTGAATCAATGCCGCGTCGCTGCAAAGCTGTTATTGATAATAAAGGCTACCCTACCAAATACTAATTGTCTAAGGATGTAGTATTTTTAGTATTTTTCAAAACTATTTCTTTTATTTAATTTGGTTTTGTTCAAATTAAAAATGATTTAAGTAATGATTTTTTTGGTGTTTCTAATTAGTTGTCCGGTTTGTATCTCGTTTTTTATTTTGTTATTAATATAACTTTCAGTTTAAGAAAAACAACCGTTGTTTTCTGTTATTAAAATGGTATAACAATGCAATATAATATCCGATACATCGATTTTAATACGTAGGAACACTCAATGATACGTTAAAAATTAGTTCGAAAGGGAATTTGCAATAAAAATATAAACCCAGGTAGGTGTTTCTAATTAGATGACCACCACTGTAGGTACCTAGGTTAAAGCTAACATACATAATTATCTATCTACTTATTTAAGTTCCTACTTACTACACAAGTCTATCGTTGCGATCATCAGATTGCCTGGGCAATGTGAATAATGTTGTTTTAATAAGTCATCATGGTCGAAATCAGTCCACTGCCACAGAATAAATATTAGTACAAGGTTAGACCTTCTGCACAATTTATTAAAGCCTCCATAAAAATGCCCTTACTTGATCGTTCATTGGCCGTCTTTGCTTTATTATAGATATGCATGAATCGTCTTCCAGTTCGTTCTCGCCATTTGAGACACTTTACCCTGTTGTAAAAATTAACAAATTTTCTTTCTTCTTTCATTTCTTTCTTTTGTTTTTGAAAAAGAACAATTTTAGAATCAAAACATACATAAGTAGTTCATATTTGTAAATATTTACTTTTTTATCAAGATGCGCGAGGAAACCTAAAGAAGTGGCGAGGGTAACAGCCTGTAGGTCTATGGCATCTGGACGCATTCCGCGCAATAACGAGAAGAGACGCAGCGTCTCCCGACCCGTGAGCTCGCAGAACAAAGCGTCGAATTGAGGGCAGTAACCTGGGATCAGACAATAAAATTAAAAATATAAATAACCTCGCCAATAATCTAGATAATAATAGGTACTTAGAATTTATGCGAGGTTTTCTCGCTCTGAATTGGAGCAACCCGCCGGGTACCTCCGCCTAACAGAAGATCGCAGCCAAATAACATTTGTTTCAAATAGTGTTGTGTTCCTGCGGTGAGTAAGGTTTGAAGGGGGGGTTCTGGGTCTCTCTGGTATTGCAAGCGTTCATAGGTTACGGTAACCACATACCAACAGGTGAGCCGTCAGCTTGTTTGTCACCTAAGTCGCATAAAAAGATAAAGATTATGTCAGTTTTCGGTGTACGACACCGAATGGCGAGCGCAGTTATAGCTATGGTTGTTAATATAGGGGACGCTGCTGCCCAGCTCCTAGTTATTTTCCCCTAGTCGCCTCTTACGACATCCACGGGTAGGTAGATTTGGATGGGCCTATTCTTTAGCCGGTACCACCACGGCGGTAAAGTAACTCACCAATATTCTCATAAACAGTAGTGAGTTGTTTCTCCACAGAGTATCCGCTGACGAACGCCTCTCCGCTGGATATGCTCTCGTCTCCCATCAGCATCTTGAACGTTGTCGTCTTGCCGGCGCCGTTCACTCCCAATAGACCGAAGCATTCCGAATCGCTCACACCTGACGGAATTAAAGATTACTCACCAGATTTCTACATACAGATTTTATAGAAATAGGAATGTGTATAGTAGGTCAATATTTTTAGGCAGTGTCCTAAAAATTTTTATTTATTGTTTATTTATTTACGAAAAGTTACACTATTTTTAAAATCTATCGCAAAAGTACCTACTGCACGCTTATATCTAAGTGCGACCACGAAAGACCAGCGCTTTGGTATGAACTGCTCTGCCCTAGCACATGCTGGTGGCCATTTTTGTTACCATGCGATTATTTGTATTGTGTTATGTTAAGTCTGATAATATTGGTAACAAAATAAACGTTTTTCTATTCTATTCTAAAAAACATTATCATTTACCTTGTTGATACGGTTACCGAATATACTGATTTTTGAGGACAAATTGTCCTTTAAAGCTAGCAATCAGAATCAGTGACAATCGTAGTTAGATTCCCCGCACTTTATCCTTGTTCATTCAGATCAGCAAAATATCCGTGTTCATTCAGATTGTGAAAAGGAGCCGTGTTTGTTGCCTAATTCTCTAAAGCTTTGTCGCGAAAAACTGAATTCGGACGGGCCCTTTACGTTTGTTTCGGGTTCTAGAATATGAATGAATACTAGTAGGCCCCGCTTTCCTACCCAAAGGTCGTGGGTTCGAACATGTCATGCACTAATGGACATGCAAAATGTGCGAAACCGGCATATCCTAGAACCTAAAAAATAGAAGGAAAGTGGCACGTTTACAAAGGAGCCTCTAGGAAGCGGACTTTAATACTTTCACCAAAGTGGTCCTTTCACGGACACTAGTCCTTTTCAGGGTCACCATACCTCAACCTGTTCACTGACCTTAATGCAGGATGACCAAGAAAGAACCAGTGACAAGCGACAAGCCAGCGAGCAATGAATACTCACTGAAGCTAATCTGGTCGACAGCGAGGTTTTTCCCGTAGTACTTGGACAGGCCCTTGGTAACAAGCCCGTGTTGATTGAGACTGGCCCTGTCGATGCGGCTCACGTGCTGCTCCTCAGCCGCCACGTCCGGGTCGGAGAGGGTGGGCCGCGGCGGCGGAGCCCTCTTGCGAGTGAATAGCTAAACACATGGAAATACACCTTTCAAGCATCGCAGATTCTTACTTACAACCTTACTCACCGCAGGAACACAACACTATTACCAATAGGTAATGTTATTTGACTGTGATCTTCTGTAAGGCGGAGGTACCACTCCAGGCGGGCTGCTCCAGTTTAGAACAAGAAAATCTCACTCTGCCTTACCTCCTCTATAAGCTAAAGTAGTCTTACCCTGTGCAGAAGCCGGTACTCGATGACCATTAGCAACGCCCATAAAACAACACCGGAGGCACACATCAAAACCAGGTATCGGAGGATGCCTGGCTCTTCCCACTCGAAATGAGCGTTCTCGCGGACTGAAATTCAAAAAAACACAATAAAAAATCATTGATCGAGCGAGCGAAACGAGCGAAGATCTCTTATACAACTTAGACGAATCTGTATTGTATGTTTGTATGTGTACTGTCTACAGGTGGATGCCTGCCTACCTATAAGGTGGGCAGGTGTCCTTATGTTTATTCTTTGTTATCATTTGTGTTTTTAATATCCTTGTATTATATGTTCCCATGTCTGTTCTGTGTTTTCGTGTATATGTCAAATAAACGTATATTCTATTCTATTCTATTTGTTAGAGCAACTTTTGAACCGTCAATCCGATCTGCATGGTATTTAGTAGGTCTACAGCTTGTACTATCGAGATGTACTGGTTAGAATATGAGTTAAATTAGCCAAGGAATTGCTAAGATATAGAGGTCCAAAAGGCCCAAAAGGGGGTGTTGAAAAAAGTAATAAATACATATATTGGAGTGTCATATGAAAGAGCTTCATTTACTCGTAGAACACATAGTTTTTGAGATAAACGCCTTTTGATTTTACGTGCGACGCGAGTGAAGCCGCGGGCAGAAGCAAGTATCTTTATAATATTAGTAGGATCATACCGCAGCAGATAGCCGGGTACATCTCGCACGCAGTTTGCATGTCACACGTCGTCATGTTGGGAATGATGGCCACCATGAATTCACACGCTTGCATGCAAGACTGTATCGCTAATTCCACCTCGTTTAATTTCCTGCAACAAAGCGGTTGTTACAAAACGCATCGCCCGTTAGATTTTATGTCCAATATAAGTGTGAATTTTCCCTCCAACAGGGAGGTAGGGCAAAGAGAGATGTTTTCGCACTAATTATGAGCAGCCCGCCCGTTTTAAAAACTTCGGCTGTTTTGCAAAGTTTAACCATATTATGTGGTGTGTGTGCTAGCTACTACACACCACTGATTCGATTCCCGCACTGGACAAACATTTGTGACTAACACAGATGTTTGTTCTGTGTCTGGGTGATAAATATATATCTATTATGTATGTCAGTCTCTGGTACCCATAGTACAGGCTATGCCTAGTTTGGGATCAGTTGACCGTGTGTGATATGTCCGGAATATTTTTTGTACACTTGGCGTCTAGCTTGCCGTCTATCGGGAGGAAAACATTAAAACAGACAACATGTTCGTTCGTTACGCTGCAGGCCAGGCGACTATCGACCTTACGGTTATGGACACCGAAACTGCGAGTGATGCGCTATATAATGCGGTAAAACAAATCGAAATCGGTCATTCGAAATTGGTTTGCCAAATTAAAAATAATTATTATCAATTTAAAAAGAAGAGTCACCGTCATAGCTCTCAAAATTGGAGTGGAGGCCTATTTCGAGCAGTGGACTTCTACAGGCTGATGATGATGGTAATTCAAATTAGAGAAAAAATAAGGTGGTGCGTGAGTGTTGTGCTACTTACCTGACTGACGTCACAAAACTATACATCGGAAAGAATTGCAGTAACATGTCTACGATGTCGGCTGCATCTTGTGTAGTCAGCGCAGGATTTGCTAACGCTGCTACTACTTGAGATCCCATCATACCTAGAAAATACAACAATCACTTTAGCAACACCTGACTACATAAAATAAATCAATATTCCGGACATAGCACACACGGTCAACTGATCCCAAACTAGGCATAGCCTGTACTATGGGTACCAGTGACCGATATACATATCTCATACCTAATAGATAAATATTTAACACCCAGACACAGAACAAACATCTGTGTTCATCACACAAATGCGGGAATTTGTCCAGTGCGGGAATCGAACCCGCGACCGGAATATGCGCAGAAGGCAGAGTTACTACCAACTGAGCTATGAGACCAATCAATACTATACATGGGGTATAAATTAATGGACCCATCCAGAGCACAGTGTGAGTGCGGAGAATATATTCTCTGTTTATTATTATTTTTATCATCTTTAGAACTAGTAACTAAACGTACAAGAAGTCCGGAATCCAAATTGCTACCTAAAAAAGCTGATTCATTGAGTTGGGCCTGATTTGACCCCAAAACAGTTGATTTTCGCATAGTGTTTTTTCAATGATAAAAGTCGAATTTCCAAAAGTCGTAGAACAAACTTTATTGCGTACTGGTTGTAGAATAAGCCCCTTTCGAGATGGCATACATGAATCACCTTGTATAAAAGATGGACAAAGTTTTTGTTAAGGAATTATTTACACGAAACTAAGATTTAGTTTACCCGGGAAGACCCAGTGGAGTGGAGTTAATTATTTCGACAGACAGTTTTCTTCCATTTTACAAATATCGCGCAACGACCTCGGTGGCGCAGCGGGCGAGTGCCCGTCTGAGACGCAAGAGATGCGGGTTCGATTCCCGCAGGCGGGACTAATGTTTGCATTATCTGTATTTGTTTCGGGTCCGGGTGTTGTAGTGCCATGATACTCGTAGTTTCTAGTACCCACGACACCGGGAATCTTAGTATGGGGCTACGACTATGTAAGTGACTGTTCGGTGTTATTTTTTTATAAAGGACTACTATTTTGGTCACGAAAAGGTATGCAAAATTTTATTAACATTTTTTTTTTATTTACATTTTCTTTCTTTCTTTCTTTCAAAAGTCCAAATTACCTTACCAAATAACACGTTTACGAAGAACACAACAACGAATCCGACGGCCGGCCCCTTGAAGAGATGGGAGAACAGATAGTTCATGGGCAGCATAACCGCACCGTATACCATTAGGCAGAGGTACAGCCTTCCTGAGAATATAACAAATAACTATGAATTCAAAAAAGTCCACAATTAAATTGCTAGTACGGGTAAATACCTTTTCCCACTACAATGCCATAACCGGACCGACAGCAAATTCAAGACAAGAATATAATGAAACGTTCTAGCGGCAGAAAAACATGACAGACACTACTATGAGTGTCTGTCGTGTTGGTCGTCTGTCTTTCATAGCACCGTCATAGTATTGTACGGGGTAGTGGGCAAAGGTCTTTAAAGTAAGTATGAGGTAGTAGACTCTGGGAGTTTTAGGCCGCTCTAAGGCCTCCATCGGCCTTCATGGAGGCACTCAGCTGTTAATGCCACTAGCGGTCACACATCCATTTGATGACCGCTTTGGAGACTGCATAACATAGCCTGATCTAAGTATAAACACGTTAACCGCCGTAAACCCGTGTTATATCATTTTCTTCAGCAACGGCCACCGGGCTGCTGCAGCAAATGCTGAGTAGTCACCTTTTTTCGTCAGATTACTGTGTATATTTTAGTGTGACTTTTAAAATAATGTAAGTTTTAAATATTTTATTTTTACATTATGTGTCGAAAAATAAATCATTTTTTTTTTCTGACTAGTGCAATTTTTTTGTGCGGGTACCACGCGATCGACCCCGTGGGCGGGAAGCTGATAAGCATAAGAACCCAGTTCAGGCAGCGTGGATAGTCCGGCGACGCTGAAGAAGGCGCACGAGGCGGGGATGGTGAGGCTGATGAGGATGAACCACAGCCAGTCGAACAGCGACGCACTGAGCCACATCACCGCCGGCTGCAGCCCCGCCGCCTTCTGCAGCAGCTTCGCGCCTGACGCTCTCTCCTGCAAACATTAATTATCGCCGCTTTCATAAATACTTTTTTTTATGTTATACGGAGGCAAACAGGCTTACGGCCCTCCTGATGGTAAGTGGTTACCGTCGCCTATCGTGCGTATGGTTATCAGCAACACCTGGAGCATTGCTAATGCGTTGCCTGCCGAACCCCCCACCCCTAAAGAGCTCTGGCAACCTTACTCACCGCAGGAGCACAACACTATTTGAAACAAATCTTCTCCCCAGGCGGGCTGCTCCAATTTAGAGCGACAACATCTCGCTGTGCCCTACCTCCTCCAAATACTTACTGATAAGTCGAGTTTAAAGGAATGTGTATAGTAGGTTATCAATTTTAGGTATTAATTTTAGGCTCATATCCACCACCACCACCGTGCGACCACGGAAGACCAGCGCTTTGGTATGAACTGCTCTGCCCTAGCACATGCTGAGTTGTGGCCATTTTTGTTACCATGAGGTTGAATTTAATTTTTTGTATTGTGTTATGTTAATTGTGTTGGTAACAAAATAAACGTTATTCTATTCTATTTCCACACGATGATTTCCTTCACCGTTTTCAGCACATGCTCATGCATTACAAGTACATAAACTTTTCAAAAAGCACATTGGTGCACGACAGATTTCGAAGCCTCGACCTTCGGATCGAAATTCCTGCCACCAAGCCAACACGGCTTGGAAGTAGCATGTCATTCGCTTTAATTGTGGAAAATGATTCACTTTTTTTAACACACAGCGCGACCATTACAAGACGCAAAATCATTGATAAAATATAATAAGATGGATAAGATTGCGGGCCGTGGTTACCTTGAGCAGTTATTACTGTACTAGAAAATAGAATCAGTGTCTACTTGATTACATTTACCAAAGACAAAAACCTTTGTACTATATTGTCTTTGAATTTACTCACTTTAATGTAGAACATGACAAAAACAGCGCTGACGATGCCCACACTACTGCCAATTCCATTCGCTAGTTGTACAGCCAAAACCGACACCATTGCCTGCATGTTGATCTGAAACAAGTATATTTTCAGTAATTCAGAAAACTTCGTGTTGATGCCGGTTACCAGCGCACGTAGGCATATTTTGACCTCGTTTACCGATCGCACTCGTGTACCGATCGACATGTCAGTCACCGAAAAGCACAATTTAGTCTATTGGCCACCTACAGCTTTTCATGCAAAGCATGTGGCCATGTGTGGTTGTAATAACAAGTCTTGATTACTTAAACTTAAAGGTTCTAATAACTTGTCCCGATTACATAAACCGTGCTTCTAGGATTAATTTTCACCGGAAAAAAATTAATAGTAATAACGCATTTGCCTATTTTCTAAATCTCGGTTTCGGAATAAAAGTAAAGTATTTCAATTTATATTGCGTTTATTTTTTGGATAATTATTACGATACATTCAAAACTCATACTCGTAGCAGTGACATCACTCCAGCGCTCGATTTAACGTAAATACCGATATTGAAACAGTCATAAACTGAGAATGAAGCCATTTTGACTTTATGTCATTTTACTAGGCCCTAGTCAGTAGGGTAAGCATGTTACTTCAGTTTTCGGGAGCTGTCTTGTATCACCCTGTACGAAAAGTGTACTTAGTAGAATTAAGGATAATATTACTACCGTGTGGTATTATATAGTCTGGTAGAATGAAGCAAGAATGTATCTTACCCGTCTAGCATAATTGGCAAGAAGTGGATAGTTGTAGACATGCAAGTGAGCGGCGCTGTCCACGGCTTTCAGGAAAGCAGAGTGGACGGCTGCTAAAGATACGGCCACGTCGTGGTAGCCGAAGTTGCTGAACCAGGCCGTGGCCGAGTTCTCGTCGAATGTGGCGCCCGTGAGGACTGTGTGCCGGAGAGCTCCCATGGCGCGGGGACTTGCCTGAGACTGCAAAAAGATATCAGCTAATAAATAGTATTTTTATACTACCTGCTCGTCAATGGCATATTATGTGTCATGCAAACCTTTCCTAAAGTAAGTCATTACAGCCCTACGGTCTAGCCGGGTCATAATGTTGTACTGAATTTCATTATTTCCCATGGGACATAATGTGATTTGAATTTGGAATGTAACCCATGTAGTCGTGCTTGATCGAGGTTGGTTTCAAAAATGTTTGGGTGCAATGAGATTTTATTCTAATTATGCTGTATGTTAACATTTTCTTTGCACTGCCTACAAATAAAAAAAAAAGAAAAACATGAAAACTTTTTACGAAATTCATTTTAACCCGCGCACGAAGAAGAATGTCGAACTGACCACTACAGAATAGACTACAAAAAAAGAAAAAAAGGCGCCAAACTGCTGTGCTGTTATCTACACCGAAATTCAGTTTAGAGATTCAAATAAACTTCTAAAAAATGTCAAGTGACGACGACAGTGATTTTGATTCGACTCCAGAATGCATACAATCTGAAGCCTTTGGTATAGTTGTTAACTTACTTCCAGAAAAATCATTTATTTCTACTTAACAGTCATTGTTTTAAATTGCCTCGCAGAAAGTATAAAAAGTAGAGTATGCATCGCGGGCTTAAATGTGTATTTGTCTTGAGCGATCTTGAACCCCTCGTACTCGGGATTCTTGCTTTAACTCCCTCGCTCCGCTCAGGAGTTAACCATAGAATCCCTCGTTCTCGGGGTTCAATATAGCGCCCTTGACATAATACTCTACTTTAAGCCCTTGTTGCATAATCTACTATTTGGGTGCTCTTTTGAAGTTATTTATTAATGCATTCAACACTTACAAAACAATACAGTTACAATTTAATTGTACCCTAAAAACCGCGTAGGGTTTGTGTGGGCACTGTGTATTTAGGTTGTTTCGAACTTCAACTTAAACAAGCACACCAAATATAATTGACGGTGTTTGTGTTACACAAGTCCGGTCGCAAAGCCGGAAGAATTTCTTACTGATCTGAATAATGATCCGTCAATACTTATCATGAGCCTATATTAGTCCATTGCTGGACATAGGCCTCTCCGAAAGAGTTCAATTGCGAAGACCGTTCGAAATTGAACTCTTTCGAGGACTCCCAGCCGTGGGAGTGGGATCCAATGCGATCTTCTTCCATTAACCCCTAGGTATAGGATCTAAAGGTCTAGGGCTTTCGTCAGCCAGTTCCAGAAATGCGCGCGTAGTTCGTCTGAATATCTCCGCCGGAATAACTTTTTTTTATGTTATACGAAGGAAAACAGGTAAGCGGTATTTACCTATTATATTATTTACCTTTTGACATCTGCAAGACCTGGAGCATTGCTAATGCGTTGCCTGCCCTGGAGAAATCATTTTAAATAATAACTTACCCGATCTAGATAATAATCATGAATGGTTTGATTCTCGACAGTTGTGATCTGCATGGTATCTATGCCAGCACTAGCGAACATGCTTTCGTAAGCTTGTGTAGCGATAGCGCCGAGCGAGTCCAGAGACGAGCCGTTGAAACTGAGCAACGTTTCCGTTCGTGCAAATCTGTAAAAATATACAATGATTTATTTGAAACTAGCTTGATAAAAAGAAGCCTATAATTATGCTAACTTTATACATATTCTTTACCTAGAACTCTATATATTTCAAGTTCCATCGAAATCGGCTGAGCCGTTACGGCGTAATTGAACCACAAACATCCTCAACAAACTTTCACATTTATAATAGAAGGATAAAGAAAATACATTTTTTTTGAAACACAAGGGCAGCACAAACTTTTCAGAGAAGACACTTCAGGATATAAAGAGGTAAGAAAGTAACAGAACTATTTAGATTCATATAGTGAGATTTGTCTATGATCCGCACTTCTTTTTTCCCTTTTCTTTGTATTTACGTATGTTCCATCGTAGCGCCTGAACTACTCATCAGATTTTGATGAATTCTGCACGAAAGGAGCCTCTAAGAGGCGCACTTTCCGCGTAGTATCTGCAAAGCGACTGTAGACAGAAGGCTCTTCAGTGATTCTTACCCTTCAGTTAGCGTTAGATTTCTGCTCACAACATTCTCAGTGAACGACTGAATCAATCTGTTGACTATTAGCGTCAAATTGATCAGGATTACAGGGACAGTCAGCTGCAAAAGCACCATGCCCAAAGACCGCGTCCAGTAGAGCCAGAGCTTAAGCCACATCGCACGGAAGTGTTGCAGGATTAGTCGGAATCCGGTCACATCCTTCACCACTTCATTGCTGTGCACTAAAAACACAATCATTTGCTTAGCTAATTTTATTTTTAGTAAGTTGGTCTACCAAACTGAGACTATTAGGCTAGGTTCAAAAGTTACACGCGGCAGATTATTTCTTACGGTGACGCACGTTACATCATATGATTGGTTGTATGTTGTAGGTTGAATACGAGATTTTGGTTTTAAAACGCAGGTCAGACATCTTTCATCAGACGCTTTTTCTTGTACAGCAAAGGTGGCAAAACCTGTAGCTAAGTGGTTACCGTAGCCTATGAACGCTTGCAATATCAGAGGTATCACTCACGCGTTGCCGACCCCGAACCCCGCCCGCCCCCCTTCCCAGTCCGCGTAACACAATAGGTACTATTTGAAACAAATAATGTTATTTGGCAGCGATCTTCTGTAAGGCGGAGTTGCCTTCCCAGGCGGGCTTCTCAAACTTAGAGCGAGAAAATGTCACAGTACCTCGCATATACTTAGGTATAGCTTATCAATTAATTTTTTACTGAATTAGATAAATATTTGAAGTATTTATTAGAATTCTTAGTCAATGGCGAGCTATATAGCATGCCCTGAAAAGCCTTTTGATCGATGTTGAAGGAACCAGATAAAAAAATCCGTAAAAATAAAAAGCGGAGCGGCGAAGGAAGGCAAGAAAAAAGAAACAATAATACGATAGATAAAATTATGAAAAACGTGTGATAACTTACATTGATCCAAAGAGTCTGCTTCAGAAGCAACCGTAGTATTTCCATCATCAGAGGCCGAATCGACAGGCGCCAAATCTGCTCCCAAGCTATGAACAAATGAAAATGACAACATGATAAGTTAGTCGTACCGTACGAAAATTTTATACGCATAATTTTATTTGCAAGCATACAATAAAACAGTCATTCCCAAAATTGTACCTACATTTTTTTTCCTTCTAAAACTATGTTTTCTAATAATTTAATAAAATGTTGCAAAAACAGTTAAGATCGGAAGACTTTGTCTGTTTAGTGTCTAAACTACTGAACGGATGTTTATGGAAAACAAAGGCTATGTAACATCACGCTACAAAACGCTTGAAAGGGGGTATTCGAAATTTGTATGGAAAATATTTGTTTACAACGTAACGTATTCAAATTATTTTTAATAACAAATAATGAGAGAACGTGCCGTGATTTCTAAATACTTGAAAATGCACGTTAGAAACTGTAAAAAAAGTAGTTTGAAGTAGAACAAAACTCAAAGGCCTTTCCCCAAAGTATTCGTTGAATACTTTTGAGTTGAGTTTTATTCTAAAATAGTATTCTATATATTATAAGTTTCGCCCAATACGCAGCAATGGGGTTCGGTTTTCTACCTATCGCCTGTTGTAGGTACGTCCTAGAACGTTAAAAACGTTTCAGAATTTCGCATTCACTACGTATACACCATTCATATTACGCATAAAATCTTATCGGGGTTTCGAGTCCCAGCAATCTCTTTGCAAATTGTTTATTGATTTGATACTTACGACATAAAAACATCTTCCAAGGTGGTCGCGATAAGGCCATAGTTTTTGAATTTGATTGTGGCAACGTTGTTCTCGAGATCTTCCAACATAGTTTCGAACAAATGGGCGTGTTCATTCAACAAGCTGTACGTCACTTCCGTACCTGTTAATATTTATTTGAATACATAAAAAAAAAAGTTTTGAAACATATAAAAATATTTTTTAAGATTATTCTTAAAAACTGCCAATGGTTCTTTTTAGCTATCTCGCATTAGGCCAGTGACCAGGTTGAGATTATCATCAAAAATCAAATTTTATCAGAATAGCTGGCTTTTAGTGGATTAACCATATGAACATTCACCCCAGACACTCGAACGTACAAGCGATTATTAAACAACTAGTGGCTGCCCGCGACAAAGCTCGCGCGGTACCTGACCGGATAAAAAGTATGCTATGTTAGTCCTCAGGGTTAAAGCTATGCCCATACGAAATTTCATCAAAATCGGTACAGCGGTTTAGGCGTGGAAACGTAACAGACAGACAGAGTTACTTTCGCTTGTAAAAAATCACACATAAGTCGCTTGTAAAAAAAAAGGTACATTTGATTTCCTTACATAGCAAAGCAGTAAATAAACGTTGCGGAACCAATTAGATCACCTACAAAACGATTAGCTTAATTTTAAAGATATCTAATCGGTACGGTACCAGCAGGCGTGACTTTGCGGAAATCCATTAAAATGTTATGGACAAAGAAATAGTCTCTTAATACAAAGCAACATATATACCTCGTAGTTTAACATACGAAATATTTACATATTTGTCTATCAAACATAATAAATATGATTCACCAGATTGGTTTACGATTACAAGTTGAAGGTTTTTTTTTGTAGACCGTACGTTACGGTTCCTAGATAGTTTCGTGAAGAAAACATCATGAAGAAACGGTGAAGGAAAACAATTTGAGGAAACCGGCATGTCCTAGAGCCTAAAACACAGGCTCACTTTAATCCTTTCACCACTGGTTCTCACCAACGATCATTTTATTTTTTTTGACATATTACAATCAACTCAACTGATCCCAAACCAGGCATAGCCTGTACTATGGGTACCAGAGACTGATATACTTAATAGATAAATATTTAACACCCAGACACAGAACAAACATCCGTGTTAGGCACAAATGTTTGTCCAGTGCGGGAATCGAACACGCGACCTCTAGCGCAGAAGGCAGAGTTACTACCAACTGAGCCATGAGGCCCTTTTCAGCCACCATTACTCAACCTGATCACTAACCTAATGCAGGATGAACTTATGGCTGAGGCTGAGACTTGATATGCTAAGATCATGCCACAATCGATCAACGACATCGCCCGGGGCTCACCTCTATCATCCTTGCTGGTGACTTCTGGTATATACTTATTAATAAGCTCCAAACACTTGTCATTGTTAAAGCCTTCATCCTTCACGACGACAAGTTGGTACCCCAGGCCGTGTTGCCGTTTGAGAAACTGCGGAGAGCCGAGGCACTGCAGGCGGCCGTGCGCCATTATCGCGATGCGGTCCCCGAGGTAGTCCGCCTCGTCCATGAAGTGGGTTGTGAGGATCAATGAGCGACCTAAAGCGGATTTTGACAATACAGTGTTCCTCCAATGCCCAGAACTTGCACCTTACACGAGCAAGCAATTTAACTATGACGTCTAAATCTAGAGATTGTGAATCAATTCATTGGCTCTTGTGTCGTTGTCATCGTCGGTAAGTAGTTTTTAATCTATTGATTACTAAGAACATTTTGTGCAGTGTTTCAGTTTACAGAAAATACTATCAAGGGCAATTGAACTGCTTCATTTATTCTCTAGGTATATTTTGACGTTCTCTGTAAATTGCTGGTATAGCCGGTAGAGTGCCAAGCTTTGGGCACTCAGGAATACTTTAACGACGATTTGTCATTGTAGCTATATAGTTCTGACACACTGATTAAGGAAGCTGAATTGGCCAAAATAAGGTCGCCACAGAGTTTATAGGCAGAGTTTAAGGCTCGAGGCAACACATCATAACATCTCTCATAACGTCTTTTTCAAGGTTACCAACCCTAAACCTATTCATCTCACGTACCTAGGGAGGGTTACAAGAAAATCCCCAGAAAAACAACGACATAGACAAATGAACTACGATAAAATTCTTGATAATTATTTGGTCAGTACCAATCTTTATGGCCGCTGCTGTGAAGTGCGCTGCGAGCGTTATTCTCTCTATCCAACGCGACGCTTACACCGATAAGATTTCCTGTGCCAGCTCGTCTTCACCTAACTTCAAACTCACAGACACTTTATACGAATATACTGAAGTTTGAAGTTTACCTTTCTTCTCCTTCTGCAAAAGGTCCCAGAGTCCACGGCGCGAGGCGGGGTCCATGCCCGAGGTCGGCTCGTCGAGAAGCACAACTTTTGCCGCCCCACTTAGTGCAATGCCTACACATAGCCGTCGCTTTTGCCCACCGGATAGAGCCATAGAGGGGAAGTCACGCTAAAAAAAATCAAAATTTAATTAGGTAAGAATTTAGGTACCGCCTTACCATTAAAGTGATGCGTCTCGACGTCTTAGTGTTATTCTCTATCTTCGTATTTATGTACATACATACACACAAAGGTACTTGTGTGTATGAGCTGCCGATATGAATGACGAGATTTCCGAAGCGCATAACTTTCATAATACCTAGTAGGTACCTACTGAATTGTTCCACAACATAATGATAACTTATTTAATTCAGAACATTCGCAACAAAAACATGCATAATCCTGGTCCAGGGAAAACTCCTGACTACACCTAGGATTATCTTGCTTGCTTGTCGTTAGGTCATTGACCCCGTTGAGGTATGCTGGCACTAAAAACAGTTTATCCGAACAGGATTCCATGAACGGCTGAACGGATTTGCATGACAATCATCAAACCCGTGACATCAAAGAAGACATAAAAGCCGTTTACATTTTAGTCTTACGGTCCGAAAAAACAACTCAACCTGTAGGTATATGATAATTAGACGCTATCAATAACAATATCATTTCAAGGCTAGAAATGATTCATCAAAATCGATTTTCTACATCAAACCATACCTAATACGCCAAATTTTTCAAACCGAATAAATTATGACACATCTAACGAATTGAGTTACCTATCGCTGTAAGTAAAAGTTCCCTAGGCACAGGCACAGTAGGTACTAAACTAATCATTTTCTATATTGTAATAGATTTTCTTCAGACTTTTGAATAATCGCGAGAAAACCGGCAAGTCCTACTTCTTTCACCAATAGTCACCAAAGGTTGTCAGGAAGAGATCACTCTCAGTGATAAGACCGCCCATTGTATTCCACTATTAGATATCTATATTTTATTGTTTCAATGATGTGTTAAGTTTTTATGTGGTTTACAATATAGAGTTATCAAGTCATTCGCCCCTCAATGGCCATTTAGGAATTCATGCGCGTCCTATGACAAGAGTAAGACACGAGTTTGTTGTTTACAGGCTAGATAAAAACCGCGCAACGGAAAGCGCAGTTTACAACGTCCCCCACTCTACTCGATGCAAAGACAACCTAATAAAGGCCTGCACCTAATCGGTCGCTCTGCAAACCTACCGGGAAGGCCTGAACGAATCAGCAGTGGACTTTCTACGGATGAAATGATGACGATTAAGAAAGGATTGAGACTAGGAACGAATAACAGAAACATAATGTGCCCAACTCAATAGAAACGGACAGGAAGATGTAGGGCAAATGTCGCTTACCTTTTCTTGGAGTTCAAGCTTTTCAATAAGCGAATCGATATCATCCTGCAGTTCTTTTCCTTTGAAACCCTTTAGCCGTGCGAAGAACTCCAAATGTTCTCTGACAGTGAGCTCGTTAAACAAGACGTTGTGCTGGGGACAGAGACCGATGTGCGAGCGCGCGGCACGCGACTGTCGCGCGATGTCGTATCCTGCCACGATCACTGATCCGTGGGTAGCCTTAAGGTTTCCTGTACGTACAAAATGTTACTTTGGAGAAGAACTTTAAAAGTTGCACACCTAGAAAATAATCATCAGCTGTAAAACGCCCACTACTGGACATACCTAGATACATAGCCCCTCAGAAATATATATTTTGTGTAACGCGTGGGGTATCATTTGAAAGGGCTCTAAAATGTTTTTTTATATAGTTGGTGTATTGTATAGAAGTGCTCTGACGATCTGCAGCTTCATGCTTTGAATTCAAAAGAATTCAAAGCATTCTAATTCTAACTAACATTCTATAAATCTAGAATATCAATAAAGAATTGTTATGGTAGGTAAGTATTTGATTTTTATCACAAACAAAAAGACGATCAAGGTATCTGTTATGACAAGGCCAAGTTGGTACTATTGACGAACTGAGTGAATTTGCACCAAAGATAAATAGGATAGGATTTGCACTCAGTGCCCTGAAAACGCTATCATTCAAGTAGCTACTCATATTATCAATTATTTCAAGAACTTATACTCTTCAGCGCAAAATAAACTTGTTATCCAAATGAATTGTTCGGTGAATACTCAAAACTATTAGAGGTATTATCAAACCTGTCAACATCGATATGGTGGTCGATTTTCCTGCACCGTTATGTCCCAGAAGCACTGTGATCTGGTCATCGTATATGTTCAGGGACAAATGGTTCACAACCACGTTTATTCCGTATACTTTGGTCAAATTCTGGAAGATAATAAACTTAGGTAACCTTTCCTAGTCCATAAAATACAATTTTGGTAACAGATCTTGATGAAATACGTCAAGAACATAGAAAACTGATAAGGTACAAACTAACATTTATATTAACTCCGACTGTGTGTCCCACCGGATCAGATTCCTTCAATATATCTGATCCAGGCTCACTGTCTACTTCGAACACATCTGGAATCAAATAAATTAAGTATTAAGATTAACAGCTCTGAGAGCACTGGTGGAGTGGTGGTATTGGCCCGTCTTCCGATCCACAGGACGTGGGTTCCAATCCCGGCCGTGCACCAATGGATTTGCCATTCGGAAAATGTGCTCTCAAACGGCGAAAGAAAACATCACCAACAAACCTACATGTCCCAGATCCAAAACAAGTTGAAGACATGACATGTTCACGAAGCCGACGGTCATACCTAAGTCCCTTTCAGGGCCAACATACCTTAAACTGGTCTGGTTGAAACTGAAAGCAAGGAAAAACTGTTTACTTACCTCCATATTTATTCCTACTAGTACACCAAAAGTCTTTTGTGAACAAAAAGTTCCAACGTTTTGGCGTTCCGAATGGACCGGGTATCACTTGCTCAAGATAAAGTGCTATGAGCATGTAAATCATCGAAGCGAGAACCATCATCAGAACCACATGGCCAAACGCGAAACGCGAGGACTCTGTGGATGGCGTTGCAAAGAATTCCCCCCACTGTAGACCTAGAAATAAAGAAAGTTTTCAATAACCGATGGATAGACGGATCATTGACCTTCATAATCTTATATAATGCACCTTTTATCTTTATTTTTAATGTTGATACTGCTATACAATTGCTGCCGATACAATTTAATCACGCTGTGTACCTACACTTCATGCTTTAGAGCACCTCCTAGCTCAAAACTATTGTTCTATACTATAGAATCTATAGGTACCTACTATAGTTTCGTGCGTGCCTAAATAAATACAATAAATCCACTACGTTATAATATTAGCGACTGTCGCAGTCTAGAAAACCTCATAGTACATCCATACCTGAACCTCGTCAATGACCAACTTTTGACCCTCGTCTTGTTCGATCGGCACCACACTGAAGCTCTACATTCCATTTTGTGAAAAAGGATCATCGAAAAAAATGATAGGCACCAAGCCGTGTTTGTTGCCTGATTCTTCTAGGCTTTGTCGCGAAGAACACGCGTAGCTTCACCTAGTTACTAAGACGTTTTAAAGTGATCGTAGTGATTTTATTGAAATAAACGCCTTTTGACTTTGACTTTGGCTCAGGGAGGAAAAAAAATTGGTTGTAAGGTGCGTTTTGACGAAACAATAGCATCCTAGTTCCTATCTTACTTCATATTAATATTAAAAATATGAAAGTTTGGATCGATGGATGGATGTTTGTTATTCAATCACGCTAGAACGAATGAACTTATCTGGATAAAATTTGGCACAGAAATAAATATAGTCTAGAATAGCACATTTTTTATCCGCCTAGGTACTATCACCAAAAATTCCGCCTTACCACCCTACCCTGTATTTTGCGTGAAGTGATCTGTGCCTTGCTTGCGTAAATGCGTAATCATAAAAAGTACCGTTTTTGTCTAACAATGTTCGTATTGTTTTGGTTGCTACTGAACAACAGACTGGGTAATCAAAGTCATAAAATGAATGGTTCACCCTCAAAGGATCACAATAAATAAAGAGATGGGCCGGACAGGCTTACTTAGCCGTGTACAAGCGAAACAGTTTCAAAATTGGTAAGGCGGAAATTTTGGTGATAGTACCACGCTAGAAGTGGAAGCTAGGGAAATATAAAACAGTGTTTATTTACCGCCGCTACTCTCTTGAGCTAATATAAGCTGGAAGCCATACGTCATCGCAGAATTGATGCTGAGACAGGTGAACGCTTGCAGCGCTGCTGACACTTCGTTCTCCATCGTAATCAGCGCCGCGGGGATATTTGACAAGAACCAAACCACCCCAGTGAAAAGAGCTGCAGTACTGGCTAAAAACAACTCAAAAAGTAATTTATGCGAGGGCGCAGAGTTTTCTCGCTCTTAATTGGAACAGCCCCCAGGAGGCACCACCGCCTTACAGAAGTTCGCAGCCAAATAACATTATTTGTTTCAAATAGTGTTGCGAGTGAGGTTGCCAGAACTCTTTAAGGGGGGTTCGAGGTCGGCAACGCGTGCGTGATGCCTCTGGTATTGAAAGCGATCAAAGGCTACGGTAACCACTTATCAACAGGTGGGCCGTACGCTTGTTTGCCACCTTAGTAAAAAAAAGTAAACTTTATGTGCGCATTAACACGTGCTAAAAACGTTGAAGAAAAATATCGTGAGACAACAGAAAAATAAGCTCGATTAAAAAACAGAATCATGATTTTAAAACAGTGAAGTTCAAAAATAAGGAGTAAAGTTTACAAACCTGTAGAAAAGAAACCACTTATCATAAAGCAGAAACATATAGTGCAGATCATGTATATATTTATGAAGAAGAGCAGTACTGTCCACGGTGTGTTAGTAAATACGGCGTAGTCAGAAAAACCTTCTTCGTTTGTGAACCAGTTCACCTTAAACAAATATTTTGTCACTATTTAGTCACTTTCGCTAGAAAAGTGAAAAGTGAGACTCACTGACATCTCAGAATAGGGCCTCGGAAAATTATTCAGTTTTCACCACTCAGCGGTGACAAGTGAGACGGCTCATTAAAATGCGGACTTGCTATTCTGAGATACAGAACTATGGATAGGACCTGTGTTGCCCCGCTTTATCTATTACATAGTTAATAACTAATAAGCAAAATTAATAGTCATTCGCTTAGTTTTATTTCTCAAACGTACCTTTAGAAGAATTACTATGAGAAAAGTCGATATGAAGAGGTATAAGAATTGTTTGCAAAACCATGCCGTCCAGTGCAACCATGTAGGCAGGCCCATGATTTTCATTGTTTCCTACAAGAAAAACAAAAGTTGGATCGAACGTATACGAGCGCATAGAAAACAAGCGGAGTTGAGAACTACAAAAACCCTATCGAAAACCCCTTCAAAGGCTTACCCAATCGGTCCCTGGAGTTGACACAAAAAACAAGCGCGTCGAGATGGGAATTGTGTCCCTCATATAATATAAATATATATGTCTATCTATTCATACAAGGTGATTCGTCGTCGATTCGTCGTCGATTCGTATGTATTTAGTTTATCAGAACTTTTTCCAATTATTTATTATCGGTTTTTTTATGATCTTCGTAACCAAACGTACGAAAAGTTCTGCATCAAGATTGCTATCTAAAACAGCTGAATAATTGATTTGATTAAACTGATTTAACTCCCAAACAGTGATTTTTGCATAGTGTTAATTAGTTTCTCAATGAACATTTTCAAAAGTCGTAGACCAAACTTTATTGCCAATTGGGTGTAGAACAAGCCCCTTTCCGGACAGCACACATATCATGAATCACCTTGTACGTATGTATAAATACAACAGACATGGACTTTATCAAACAATTTAAATAAATAAACTTTGTAAGTTATATGTATTGATTGTATTGATAACAATGAGTTCGTCGATCATATCGAGCATTTTTTTTTTAATTTGTTCCAAAAATATGTATCAACTTACTTTCAATTGAAGTTCTTTTTCAACTGTTACAGCCCTGACAATGTTAACAGCTGTGTAGCTGAAGGCGAATGAGACGAATACTGGCAATAGAAATTGCAAAAACTCCACTGCTATGTCTTGAACATACGGGGGGTGCGGGTACCTCTGAACATTTATAGCTAACTGAGTGAAATCCTCGCCCGTGATCCGAGATATTATTTCCGATGAGACTGCGTTTTGCAATGCTATGAACATTTCATTCACGTATCCTGTGGGGACATAAGATCCAGTGGTTAGTACAAATTCACATGAATTACCGAAATAATAAAATAAGTATATCTACAAGGTGATTCATAATACGTATACTTTCCCGTTTACCGTTTACTTTTAATAAGTATACGTACTCTTCAGCAGGGGCCGTTCAGCAGTGGACGTCGAACGACTGAAATGATGATGATGATGATACTTTCCCGAAAGGAGCTTATTCTACACTCAAATGGCAATAAAGTTTTTTGTGGAAAAATCTGATAATTTGGTAAAATACCTGATTTGAAAAAAATGCGGGTAAAAATGGAAAAACATAGCTAATGAACATTTTTTTTTTTCGCTAATGTTCTTTCTTTTATTTTATAAAAGAAGCCCGTTTCGGGATAGTATACATATTGTGAACCACCTTGTATTGTAAAGAAGTGTATCAGTAGGTATGTTTACTTGCCTGGATCGTTACCACCTTCCCAAGAAAATGGATATCTGGGTCCAGGTAGTTCGAAAGCTGGAAAAACTGAATCAGTTCGCCAGGAACTGGCACCCCTACCGAAAAACGAATTCATTCGTGGTCTTTCAGGAAACCGTAGAGCGTAGCTTATATTACTAGGCAGTTTGTCTGTTCCTAAAAACAACAATGTCAGTAAAAAAAAAACATAGGTACAGTAGCCCAAGCATGAATAATTCACAATAGCAATGTCAAATATTAAACAATCAAAATTAAAAGATTACAAGCATCGCCGATATAATTGGCTAATATTTGATTTACAGGCCTTATAGCTCAGTTGGTAGTAACTCTGCCTTCTGCGCTAGAGGTCGCGGGTTCGATTCCCGCACTGGACAAACATTTTTGACTAACACAGATGTTTGTTCTGTGTCTGGGTGTTAAAATAGTTATCTATTATATATATCAGTCTCTGGTACCCATAGTACAGGCTATGCCTAGTTTGGGATCAGCTGACCGTGAGTGATATGTCCGGAATATTTTTATTTTATAGGTACTATCGTAGGTAAAATCAGGAAAAAAAGGATCATCGAAAAAAATGAGAGGCACCCAGCCGTGTTTGTTGCCTGATTCTTCTAGGCTTGGTCGCGAGGAACAGGCATAGCTTCACCTAGTTTCTAAGACGTTTCAAAGTGATCCTAGTGATTTTATTGAAATAAATGCCTTTTGACTTTTTTGACTTTGACTTTTTATCGTAAGCGTAATACTATCGTGAATTATTCGTGCATGGGGCAAAGCTAGCTATACTTATATGTCATGTGACTAGAAGAGTGCAAATATAAATGTGGAAGGATATAAGGGAAGAGTTAGACCAAAGAAAGGATTCGAGGTAGGGCACAGCGAGATTTTCTCGCTCTAAATTGGAGCAGCCCGCGCATTTTAACTCTGGTATTGCAAGCATCCATAGGCTACGGTAACCACTTACCAACAGGTGGGTCGTACGCTTGAATGCAACATAATTGAATTTAAAATATAATGGGTGGATTGTGTGAAAGACTACATGAGTAAGTAAGGAGAGAATACTGACATGACGGCTGATAGAGGTGAGTGGATAAAAACACCGTTGTGCCGACCCCATGTGAAGTGGGATAAGGGCAGGGACATGATGGGCTACACCTAACTAAATTCAAAGTTGAAATATTACATACCATGAAGTGAGTCATCGAATTCAAAAGCCGCAATAACTCTCCGAGTGTTTCTCTCTTCCGCATAAAGGCCTCGCATATCATAGCTAGTATTGAATGCGTGAACTTTCACAAGCCGTTTTATTATTGCATAGATCTGGCTAGTATCCAAATCTGGTGGCAATTCTATGTCTGGAATTTCCAGTATCTCAGTAATTATTGATAGGAGATCTAGGCTATCCATTATGTTTCGGGTTAGCATGTTGGCCAAAGCGCTTCTCACTACGTCTTCCAGCTCAGAACTCGCTGGAGAATAAGCGAACGAAAACTCTGTTTCGTTCAAATGTGTCCTGTTTACCATTGCGTATCTGCGATGATAAAAAATTATTAGATAATTATTCAGTTATTGGGCTTAGCTTAGTTAGACAACACTATTTTATGATTTTTATATACCAAAAACTGTCGGCTTAGACGGGATGCGAACCCGCAAGCTTCCTCTAGATACGAGGAAGGTTGCTTCCCTTTGTTTCTTTTGAGCTGGATACTAACAAATACGAACTTACGAGTACCCAGCTAATAATTATCTAGAGTATTTTAAAAATTCGTCCTCACTGGTCAAAGAAATGTTTCACAATGTCCTTGTCCGATTATGCGCATTACTGCCATACTTATAGAGTTCAAGACAATGCGTAGTGGAATGGTACCAGCTGGTCAACTTATGCTACAATTACTTGTATCGTCTGCCCTATCATGTAATAATGGTGAGTTTGAAAAGAGCCCTGTAAGCGATAGATAAGTAGGAAGAAATCAGTCTGCTGAAACGATTTCAAGCCGTGGCTTCACCTATCCTTGTGATTTATTGAAATAAACATCTTTTGATTTATGATTCATTGCGCCAAGCAGAAACTACAGGTAGAAATCGGCATAGCTACAGGACGCGTAGGTTATCTGAATCGTGTAGCCAGCCAGACACTCGCCTAGTGTAAATGTGAGTTAGATTATTGTGAAAATATAAAATATGATAATGAAATTGGGATTGATTTGACATCTAACAGAGAACCTATATCCGGCTACACGACTTCCTAGATACCTACCTACACATTTTGTTCTCTACATTGGTGACCCTGACGTTATCCCTCCAGCTTAGATTATAGTCTTGGATTAACTTTGGGTTAATATACTTCTACAAAGTTTTTAGTAATGAGCTATACAAATAACAGACAAATGATTAAAAAACTTACAAAATTAAGGTGGAATAGTTGAGGGTGTGCGCCGGTATGGGAGGGTACGTCAGCGTGTTTTGGTTGTTAGGCTCAATCTGCCATCGCAGGATCAGCACCAAACACATGGTGATGACTGGCAGTAATAGTTCGAAGACTGTCTGAATCCGACGCCGCCATTGCTGAAGGAAGTTCTTCCACATCAACAGCTTAAACTTGGTGAAAGCATTAGCTTCCATTGGCTCGGAGGTAGCTGTCATTTTAATCTGTGAAATTAATTATAACTAGTGGTTTGCCCTGAACTGAGACCTCGCGATGTCTGGTAAAATTTAGTTCTTCGGTGATTGTTGAGAAAAACTTTGAAAATCGCATCTTCAGCATGTCCTAACATTAACCAATCTGAACTGAAAAACGAAGTCATTGAAACTATAGGTTAGGTAGGTACCAAACCGAAAAAAAAAACCAAATCGAAGCCCTATTAAATTGGTTTTCAATCTGAGAGGATGCCTACCATGTCGTGAGCCTATTTTTTTCATTATTAGTAGATAATTATAGTAGCAAATTAAAAATACACTTGTAGGTAGGTGTGTTATTACAATATATCAGAAATAGTACCTATGTCAAACCTGCCAAAAGAAAGCAAAATAGAATTTTAAAAAAGGAACAGCAAAATTTAATTGTTTTAAAGTTAGGATTACTCTCGTTAGAAGGTTTTCTTGTAGCTGCTACAGTACTAGTAGCACAAAAGAGGTACATTATTCAATCACTGATTATGATAATGTTGACGATAGCAAAAACACAAAACTTACCCTTTACTATAATGTAGGTAGATATGTAGACATTAACATAACCTGCTCTCCATGAAATGAACCTTTTGTATAGGTAGGTACACAAAACACATAACATGCACCAAGTTTGAATGAAATAAAAGCGGAAACAATAAAATGTAAACTAGGAATTCAATAATAAAATAAATGTAACACTATTACTCTGATCAACACACGAGCTGATATCGAACTGAAGTATGCGTTTAGGGTTCCGAATTAATATTACCTATCTACGGCCAGATACCTGACTAGATAAGGGAGGAACGCACGTCGTGTATGTTATGAAAGATAAGTCTAATACAATACGTTAGTAACTATAGGTACAAATAATAAAACCGGAACACGGATACATATTTGAATAGGAAAATGCATTTTCTTACTATGAACTATTTAGCACGCAAATTGAAAAATACCATTCAGTCCAACCAAGCCAAATTTAAATGAGTAATTGACTCCGTTGAATTTTAATTGGTGCCGCGTTGGCTGATGATATATTATACCATCCCGTGATGTCGTAAGAGGCGACTAAGGGAAAAATCTAGGGGATGGGCAGCAGCTTCCCCTAATTTAACAACGATAGCTCTAACTGCGCTCGCGAACCCGCGTGCCCAGCGCGAGCGCGGTGAGTATGGGCAAATTCCCCCCACATGATAGGAAGTCGCTCTGAAAATCTGTGAGGGAGGCCATTGTTCAGCAGTGGATGTCCTACAGCTGAAATGATGATGAATTGAATCACTGCTAACTGGCCATCTGCGGCTCTATGGTCTAGGTAAGAAAAATGGGAATCATTTAATGACATTTAAAAATGTATAAGAGAAAACATCTTGACCTCAACTGCCTTCCCTTTATATTTGAAACCTTTCTGAAAATCCTCAAAGTTGCGTACCTACATCATTCCCATTTGGCTTACACAATAACGCCGCTGTTTTGTTATCGAATTTAACTATGAAACATAAAAACGAACCTATTTTTAGCTACTATTCAAATAAAACTGAAACCATTCGAAACATTACAAAATACTACATTCCTAACAGAGTTGTGATCAATGAATAGGAAATGTCATGTACTGCTAACGAACACATATTTTTCGAAAAAGCGTAGCGTGAAGATTTCGTGACTTAGAGCTGCCGAGTCATTCTAGCAGAGTTCAGTACTACCAAGAAATGGATGGGTGGTCAAGAAATGGATGGGTGACAGATTCCGACTCAGCGTGACTGACATGATGGTGACTCAATACAGGATGACCAGGAAAGAATCAGTGACACGACAAGAAGAAGTACTGTGGTATCTTACGGCGGCAGCGCCGCCGCCGGCGCGTTACTTACACGCGGGTTTTCCCGTAATGATGACTAAGACCTAAGTACAGGCTCTTCAGTAGGGTGAATCATGATCAAAAGTATGGAAATTAGTTATGAAACATTAACTTCAAAGTGTTGTTTATACCAGTTATGCTCTAAAAAAAACATGCCGATTCACAGAAGTTGTTTGAGAGAACTTTGCTGACTTAGCTCGCTGATCAATTAAGTAAGGATTTCACACATTCCTGCTACAGCTACATTGGTCAAAATAAATACATAGATAATATTTAAATACTATATTTTACACTTCCTAAAAACTATTTAATTAAATAAATCAATTCTGCCACCTATAGTGTGCATATGCTCGGTTAGCCTCACACTGGCGATGCAGATCTTGTTTCCGCTTCACGACTTTACCGCTGTTGTTAGCAGCATCCAGAAGTTCCCATGCAAACTGCTGGGGAAAGTGCACAGTTCTCTCCTTATCGTTTGTCGCGTCTAGCAACCATTTTATAGCCAGGAACAATGATCTTCTTTCGGTTATGGGCCCAGGAACCTGGAACAACCAAATGGTAATGTAATAGTTGCAGGTTCTGCTCGCATGGTCCTGTTAAAAATGTGTGTTTCGGTAACAAACTATAATAAAAAGTAATTTGCATTTATGATATTAGTAGGATTTAAAAAAGTGCTATTAACTCAAAGTTATAAGAAAAATTGTGGAGACATATTTTCTTCATTTTTTTTTTAATTTTTTCTGTCATGTAATGACAATCATATTTAACTTTTTATAATAATAAGCTAATTTAACTTTATTCTAAATGATGGAAGATTGATCCAGAGCCAAACACATAAAATTACTAGCCTATGCATGGTACCCAGATTTAAAGTATTCTATGTGCTATTTCATGTCACAAACTACATTTATTCCAAGTTTCATCCATAACAGTGATGCTGTTATGGCATGATTAAGTCATAAACATCCTTACATAATATCACATTTATTAATATTCATTGGACGATAGGACATTTTGGTTACTGACCTGATAAGTAATACCTCCTCTCTTAATTGGGCAGAGCTGCAACAACGGCTTGGAGTTCTCCACTGCCTTATACAGGATTGCTTTAGGATCCAGTTGAATATTGGCTTTATCCTGAGCAGTTGTGGCAAGATGGTATCTTTCTATCTGAATCCTTTTTATGTTTTCAAATGCTTTTTCTACAAGATTTCTAGCTAATGCCTTCTTTCCATGCTCCATGACATGGTTTATAACTTTGCTGAAAACAAAAGGATGTCTTCAAATAGAGCTTATGCACGTTTTCCATATCTTCTGTAAGTACAGTTATAAAAATGGTTTGCCAACAGTCATAAGAATTAATAAATAACACCAAAAGTCATTTTTCATTTTCCGAAAGTCATTTTGTGGGTATCAAAAACTATGAGTACAATGGTACCACCACAGACCAATATGGATAATATAGATGCGTACCACAACACTCAGAACTGCATTTGCAGATGGGGCAAACATAGAACAGTGGGAATCATAGACAACAAAACGAGCTCAATGAAATTATTGAACAACATTCAACAATTTAACATTCCCATGTGGTAAATATATTTGCAAGACTGGATTACAGTTTGAGAATTATATTAAGATAAACACAATAAAAAATTAAGCTACTTCAGCCAAATTCACTGTTAATGTTTGTGAACAAACTGCCCATACATTCTCTTGCTTGGTGTTGTTTTTTTTGCATAATTGGCAACAAAATGGATTGAAAGTGTGATCACAAATCAACAGCAAATGCAAAACCAAACAAGCCAATTTTAGGTTAAGTATGAGCAGTATGTTTACAAACAAACTGTACATTTTTATAGTACTGTTACTTAATTGTTTAAGTAGTTTTTGTTTAAATACTTACTTTACAAGTGGATCAAAGTATGCGGAAGATGTTTCAGAAACCGCAGGGGGTTTTACAGGGAAAGCCGACAGTTTAGATAATTCCGAGCTTTCTATAAGTTTAGCTTGATCTTCCTTCCTAAACACGGGATTCTGAAAATACTCTGGAAAACTGGTACCTCGCGCATAGCATCTCACTTGTGATGCAGCAGAGACCCTGGAAGTAGAAGAATTTTATCACAAGACCGAACACAGGTACACATTTTTGTTTTGAATTCATAAAATTCCTACCTCGACAGTAAATGATAAGATGGTTGGGGTAAACATTTACTCAAAACCCTCAAATTGTTCGCCATCTCGGTTTTATTTATTTTGAGTTGTATTGTATTTGCTTAGCAAAGAGAAATAAAAAAACCACTCACTGCCTGCAGGCAAGAGGAAAATGTTTTGAAAATGAAATGTTATTGTGATTTGACACATGTCAGTCATAGAATGATATTGTCTAAAATCAAGAATAAGAAGATAATAAAATATTCTCACTGACTAGATTATTTTAGTGCCGTAACCAGGAAGTTAGTTACGGCACTAAAAGTTAGTGCCCCATTAAATTATCATTATTATTATTTTATACAACTGAGGTGGTAAACAAGCATACAGCCCACCTGTTGGTAAGCGGTTACCGTAGCCTATGAGCGCTTGCAATACCAGAGGCATCACGCACTCTTTGCCGACCCCAAACTTAGTTTTGGGGTCGGAAAAGAGAGAAACCAACCCCCAAAGACCTCTGGCAACCTTACTCAATACAATACATCAACAAAACACTATTTGAAACAAATAACGTTATTTGGCTGCGATCTTCTGTAAGGCGGAGGTACCTCTCCAGGCGGGCTGCTCCAATTTAGGACGAGAAAATCTCGCTGTCTCTACCTCCTTACCCAATTATGTAATAAGAGTGTGGTAAGTTATTATGACTGAGCACAAAAATAAAAGAAACTAGATCCCGGCCGCGGCTTCACTCGCGGGGTACCTACATAAAAAGTAGCCTATATGCTATTTTAGGTAAAGAACTCCTTAGGTATATTCCAAGTTTCAACGAAATCGGTTCAGCCGTTACGGGGCGTGATTGAATAACAAACATCCAAACATCATTTATAAACTTTCGAATTTATAATATTAGGATAGGATGGTAAGCTTAGTTCCTTGTATCGAGCGGGACGGTCTCCATTTTAGCACAGATAACATAATACTATCGATTTTAGTGTAGCGTAGCGTAAGCCCCTTCGTCCATGACGCTACGCAAAAGTGACGGAACTCATTAGAAACTAGAGTTGCGGACTGATTGGAAACTCTGACTCGTCCACGACGCTACTGGAATTTCCTGAAACTCAGTCACTCACCACACGATTTTATGTAAACAAAGTTTTGAAAACGAAAATAATTAACATGACTAGTGATAATTCGAGCGATGACATGGAATTATTACTTCTCCAGTCACATAGACGTCAGAATCACTTATAATTACTGTTTATTAGTTCGTTTTTCACACAGTTTCTCGAAGCCTGGCGATCATCATGTCGAGTCGCCAGGAGACTAGTTACAAACGCGTTCCTTTTGAGTAGCGCCGTGGACGGACGCGCATTGAAATACCAGTGCTATCGCAGTCAGGCTACTCATAAGTATTAATTTTATATTAAAAGGCAAAGACGTATGTCTATTGTTTCACCATTTTATTTGCAGAGCCCAGAACACAGATCATAAACAGTCACAGAGAGTTATACCAAGAAAACAGATTATCTCAACACAGCCCCTCAATTTGTAGAGGTTTATACCTATATATTTTATACAAATTGAATCTAAGATAATATGAAAATTGTTGACACAGAAATTGTAAGACTACATATTTTAATAAACTTATTAAGACTCTACCTAACTATTTCAATGTAGAATAGCATGTAGACATAGCTGCAGTTAACTCTAAGATAGAATAAAATGAATGTTTACAAACAAAATAAGTTTTTTCTACCTTTAAACATAAAAACATATAACAATAATAACGGATAGTGTTTCTATTTAGCCCTTCAAATAGCAACATCAAGTTAATAAACCACTAAATAAAAACATTACAATCATAATATATTAGCAAGAGAGATACCCATCTAAGGTAGTTAACCTAATACACATTTAATCTTTCACGGAAATATACATGCTTTCTTGCAGGCAATGCCTTTGTGAAAATATCAGATATATTTTCCTCTGTAGGTACATATGATACAGACACAATTCTCTTATTTATTACATCTTTTATGTAATGATATTTAATGTCTATGTGCTTTGAGGCTTTAGTATTTATTTGGTTTTGAATCAATTTAATTGTACTTTGGTTATCAATGTAGATGTGAGCTGACACTGTTTTACTATTAAGAAATTCAGAGAGTAGGCCCTTTATGTGTACGAGTTCACTTACTGCATGTGCTCCTGCTATGTACTCTGCCTCAGCTGTTGACAAAGCTGTACATGTCTGCTTTCTGGAAAACCATGATATCAAATTGTTACCTTGATAGATAGCACATCCACTGGTACTTTTCCTGTCAACCTTGTCAGCTGCCCAGTCTGCATCTGAATAAGCCTCTAATTGAGTATGATTACCTGTATTGTTATATAGCAGCCCCTGAAACTGAGTTTCCTTGAGGTATCGTAAGATCCTTTTACCTGCTGTCCATAATTCTTGTGTTGGTTTATCTAGAAATCTACTCAAGTATGATACTGCATAAGTTATATCCGGTCTAGTATTCATTGAGATGTAGAGTAGACATCCCACTAGTTCTTTAAATGGCACTTCAATTATGTTTGAGGATGTTTTTGCATATAAATTTGTTTCCATTGGAGTTTTATTTCCTTTACAGTCTTGCATTTGAAATCTTTCTAAAAGCTTTGTTATCATCTCTGTTTGTTTTATTTCCATTTCATTTTGATTTCTATTTACCTCCAATCCTAGATAGTTCTTAACTTCTCCCAGATCCTTCAGTTTAAATTCCTTTTCCAGCTTCTTTATTATTATATCTTCTTTTCCTAAATATAAAATGTCATCGACATACAATAGTAACCAATTTGGTCCTTTCCCATATAGGCATGAATCATGTTTTGATCGTGTAAATCCTTCTTTTATAATAAACTCATGAAATCGTTTATTCCAACATCTTGGTGCCTCTTTTAATCCATATAAAGCCTTTTTCAATTTAAGCACTTTTCCTTGACTGATGTTTAATCCTTTTGGGCATTTCAGAAAAACATCTACATCCAGATATCCATTCAAAAATGCAGTAGGCACATCAAACTGTTTCAATGGCAAATTTTGTTGTACTGCTAGACTTAGCATCAGCCTTATTGTAGATATTCTGGCTACTGGGGCATAGTTATTCACTGAACTGTTTTGCTGGAAACCTTTTGCAACTAAGCGTGCTTTCTTTGTACCATCTTGTTTTGTTCTAAAGATCCATTTAGTATCTATAGCTTTCATTCCTTTAGGTAAATCTGTTATTTCCCATGTTTCTAATTTTTCAAGGGCATTTAATTCCTTATTAATCTCATTACTCCAACCTTTGCTCATTGCCTCCTCATAATCTTGAGGATCTCCCGATATTAAACAATATGCTGTATATAGCTCATAATCCTCTTGAAATCTACTTGGCTTTTGTATGATTCTTCCTGATCTTGTCTTTTGTTCTGGTATTTCTTCTTCTGTATCCTCATAATCATCACTGTCATTTTCAATTTCTATATTTTCATTTGCTGGTTTCTTTCTGCTATTTTCATCTTCTACAGTTTTCTCAGAATCTTTTTCATTCAACTTTCCACTATTTTCATCTTCATAGTATATCTGATCACTTTCCTTAGTTTTCTTTTCTGTATATTGTATTTGACTTTCATCAAATCTCACATCTCTTGACACAATAATATTGTTGTTTTCAGGATCCCATAGGCGATATCCATTTTGTTGATATCCCACAAATCTCATTTCTTTTGCTCTTTCTTGAAATTTGTCTTGTTTTGGTAATATATGAACCCACACTTTAGATCCAAAAACTCGAAGTCTTGACAAATTCTTGTTTCCAAACATCTTCTCCGCTGGGGTTTGGAAGTTTATTGCTGAGGATGGGCAGCGGTTGATTTGATAGACTGCACATCTAACTGCTTCACCCCACAAAAATTTTGGCAAGCCTGTCTCTATTAACAATGTTCTTGCTCTGTTGTATATAGTTCTATTCATTCGTTCAGCTACACCGTTGGAGCTTGGACTGTATGGATTTGTATACTGTATTATTATTCCTTTTTCCTTGCAAAAATTCTGTATTTTTTCATTTTTGAATTCACCTCCATTATCTGATCTAATCTTCTTCACTTTATTACCTGTTTGCGTTTCTACCCTTTTTATGTATTCTATCAACCTATCAGTTGCTTCATATTTTCTCTTCAATAAGTAAACCTCACAAAAATGAGTAAAATCATCAATGATTGTATGATAGTAAATCTCGCCTGTAGAGTTGGGTGTGGACATTGGTCCAGATATATCAGTATGAATGAGTTCACCAATGCAATGAGAACGTGGTTTCTGAGTAGGATAAAATGGTAATCTAGTTGACTTACCTTTCATGCATGGTTCACACGGAATCTCACTGTACGGCAGTTGCAGTAACCTTAGCTGTTTCCTATTAGCATGACCCAATCTCTGATGCCACAAATCTTTTGAAATCAAACTTACTTCATTTTTGAGTTTCATGTCTATAACATATAACCTGCCTTTCAACCTGCCAATAACTTCATTTACTGAGTTACTTATCGATACACTATCATTGTAAAATTGAACATGAAGTCCCTTCTCTAATAATTTTCTCACTGATAATAAATTGTGTGACAACTTAGGAACAATTAATCCCTCAATATCTATTGATAGACTACTATTATATTCTAATGTTAGTTTACCTCTTTTGTAACATGTTAGATATTGTCCGTTCGCTACATAAATCTTCATCTCTCTGTCCAGTTCTTCAACCTGAGTCATATAAGGTTCGTAATTAGCCATAATCAAATGTTCTGTGGCCCCTGAGTCCACTATTAGTTGAACATCACTATCACTAACACAACTGTTATTACATAATGCACTTGCACTACTCGCTGTAAATGACATTTCGTTTTTCCTTGAAGAAGAGGTCTCTTCATCTGCCTGCGCCGCTTGACCTGTCTGCCATGGTGACCTATAGGAGCTTGCACCTCGTCCTCTGTTTGAGTTGCTGTTGCCTCTGGATTGACCACGTTGTCCTCTCATTGAAGTCCGACCTCTGTAGTGGCCTCTCACTTGTTGTCCCGTTCTGCACTGGAAGGATTTGTGCCCACTTTTGCCGCATCTGTAGCAGGTCATAAACGTGTGCGTATCTGATGCTGTGGTTTCATTACCTTTAATCTTCAGTTCAGCATCTAGCAATCTGGATTTGACAAAGTCAACATTCAGTTCTCTATCAATTGTTTCTAATGTTGTGATAACAGTGTCATACTCGGTCGGCAGCGTTAGAAGTAGGTGGCACACCTTATCTGCTTCCTTCAGCGTTGCACCAGTTGACTCTAGTTGTGCTATTAAGTTATCATACTTTAAAAAATGATCTTGTAATTTTTCATCTATACTGGTTTTCATTGATAACATTTTCTTTCTCAGATACAGCTGATTAAATATACTTTTTCTCTCTAGTACCTCTTCCAGGCATTCAAACATTTTTGCTGCCGTTGGGCATTTCTTTATTAATTCGACGAATTTATCGGAGACACATTGGGCAATTATGCTCCGTGCCTTGGCATCTTTCTCTTTATCTATTTGTTCAGTTTTCATAAGAGTGGACTCCAATCCTCTTTCCTCCAAAATTAATTTCATACGAAATTTCCAAACACTGAAATTTGTTCCATCTACCAGCTTTGGTAAATTTGTAACCGAAGTCATCGCCATCCTTAGAATTTTATATTGCTCTTGTTGTTTTCTTCTCTAGAAATACTCCATGTATTTTTTCTCATATTCTTCGGCTTATATTTTTCATGTTGGCGCAGTGGAAGCGTATTAATTTTATATTAAAAGGCAAAGACGTATGTCTATTGTTTCACCATTTTATTTGCAGAGCCCAGAACACAGATCATAAACAGTCACAGAGAGTTATACCAAGAAAACAGATTATCTCAACAGTGAAAAAAAAATGACTACAGTTTCAGTCGCGTTCCTTTTGAGTCCCTCCGTGGACGAAGGGGCTAAGAAACAAAGAACATAAGACAGACAGTATTTATTTTGTTTTATAGGCTGTGGGTGGTTGTCCAAAATTTTTTTTTGTCCTGCTTGTTTGTATGAAAACCTTGCTTGCTTGCCCTGTTTGTTTCGCTATCAACAAATGTAATCAAATCAAACAAAATCATCATTTTTTATTTTGGGAACTTGTTTCAAAGATACACCAATTTATTAGAAAGATTTAGAAAATGTCAACAATCATAAAATTTGATCTCAAAGAACTGCGAAAGTTATCCAATGACAAAAATTCTTGCGTACTAGAGAAAAAGGTGACACAAAATTTGGCCCTGCAGCCATGGTGTTTGGGTAATCTCAAGGAATCCATCAAAAATTTATTGGATTACAAAATCGGAAAATTTGACAAAGAGTAAGTAAACGCAGTAAGAAGTACTATTATCTCCAAAGAACTTGTACTCAAAAAAACTACTGATATACTATTAAGTTCTAAACATTCAACGAACTGAGCTGGGTGCTAAACATGCCTCTATTTAACAGGTTCAATGGAATTCTTCTAAGCTATAAAAATCTGCGTATCCTACAGAACATTGGTACGATCAGGAATGACAATTCTGACATTAGCTTCCAAGTACAAGCAGATTACTTTATATTCCGACCTTGTGTAGGTGCTACATTATCAGGAATAGTTAACAAGAAGAGCACCACGCATTTAGGCCTCCTTGTGCACAGGTATGTCGAAACACATTACTTAGTTAAAAAAAAAAACTACCTATTGTTCACAAAATTTATCCCCAAGCATAGTAGACATCCATTCACATCAGCAATCCAATTCTTGAAGGCTAACGGGGTAGAAAGGAGCACTTCCAAACATTTGGAACATGCCCATATTTTTCAGTAGTGAGTATTCCATATGTGACAAGCCTATTGCCGCTTAGAATACTCAGTGGTTTCCTAACTTATGTTTTCCTTTACCGTTATAAGCACATGTTATTGCACACTTAAATTTATCAAACTCAATCTTGCACAACTGGATTCTAACCGACAACCTTGTTGGGGTACCTCCCAGTAGTCCAACACATATCTTTATTCAAAATAACTGCTTAATTACCTTCCAACCTAAGCAGCAATAAAGAGCTAAGACTTTTCTTCAAGGGTGTTCAATGTGGTCATTCCTAGGCCAACAGAGGAACCAGGCAATAAATGGTTGGGTGAAAGCATCAAGGAAGGACAAGAAGTATCATTCAGGATTGTGGTACTAGACCTTTACGGAGCTCTACCCTATATCAGAGGGGAACTAGATGAAAGGTAAATTTTTGTTTCCTTCTATTAAACAGGCCTTGTGAGATGTGTTTTCTAGAAAGTGTAAAATTGTGTTGCGTAAGTATGCTTATATATGTATTTTAATTTTTACAGTTCAATAAAACTAGGACCTGATGGTGATGAAGCAGAAACTAAAACATTATTGAATGTCTCTTATGTGGACTTTGATAAAACAAAACCACATATTCAAAAGCAAACGGAAGAAGGACTTCCTGACACACTATCAACAAAATCACATAACATAGCAAAAGATCATCAGAAAAAAACATTCACCCCAACTCATATTAATGTACCACTATCCAATGGAAAATCAAAATCAGCTACAAGGAAAGTTGACAGTAATAGTAGTATTATAAAGAAGCGACAAACTAAGGCTCTAGATCCAGATACTAATAAATATGAAACAACACCGAAATCATCTAATAAAAAGTATAAAAGGGATTCATCATAACAAGAGCAGTGACATGTTTAACTAATAATGCTAAAATGTAAATTTTATGTTAGATTTTACAAATGTATTTACAACATCAACCAAAATTATTATTGGTAATAAATCTTTTTTTCATACACTATAGATTATTATAAATTTTCCCTGTGTGAAAGAATAAAAGCAATATGCTAGGATAAGAACCATACACGCATGTAGTTTAAAAAAATGTATTTTGTCAATGGACTTGCACAGCACAGGATTGCAGTGTCAGTTTGATACAGAAGTATGTAATGAATACCTACATACTATGAATTATAGTTAACTATATACACACCGGCACAATTAGCGGAACAGAAAAAAAAGTGAGACTATGAGATAATAACGCATATATTTGACGAAAATGTAATTAGACACAAAATAACAAATTGATTAACATCTTTTAACAACGACTTCGAAAGTCTTAGTTATATTTTTTTGAAAAATAAAGAAATTTGAAATACGTGAAATTTTTAGATCATTATGAACCATCACAAAAAATAAAAAAAAGTAAGCATTAAATGATTTAACAATAAAATTAAAGCAAAATTAATAACGAGTGTTTCCCCCTCTTGCTCTGATTACGGTTTCCATTCATCTGGGCATGCTACAGATTATGTTATCGATGATTTCTTGAGGCAACCGCCCCTACTTCTCAAGTAATGCGTTTCCAAGTTCATTCAGATTGTTGGGGGGTGGCATTCTGGATTTAACCCTTCTTTTTAGCAAGTCCCAGACATGCTCTATCGGATTCATATCGGGGGAATTTACTGGCCACTGCATCACCAGTATACCTACGTGGCTCAGATATGCCTGTACCGATTGTGCACTATGAGCACGAACATTATCTTGCATTAGAATAAAGTCGTCACCAATAAATGGGGCAAATGGTACAACATGTTCTTCTAAAATGTCTCTGATGTATCAATCTGCTGTCATGGTCCCTCCTGTGACTATCACTAACTCCGTGCGAGCTCCCAGACATATCCCTCCCCAAACCATAATCGAGCCGCCACCATAAGCCACTGTGTGTTCAAAATTAGACTGTATGTGGCGTTCTCCTTTGCGTCTCCATATTCGCTGTCTCCCATCAATCTGTTTTAAAAGAACTCTGCACTCATCAGTAAAGAGAACCTGCTGCCATTCGTTCAAATCCCAAAGACGATGTTCTCGCGCATAGCTTAATCGGTTTACGCGGTGACGTCTCTCAAGTTTTGGGCCTTTGGCAGGTATATACGACCCTAAACCAACTTCTTCAAATCTCCTGCGAACTGTACGCTCACTTACTCGTACTCCTCGAACGTCTTCCAGTTCATTTCGAGCTTGTACAGCCGTTAATCGCGTATTCCTACGAACTTCAAGTTGTAAAAAACTGTCATCTCGCCTCGATGTACATCTTTTTCTACCTTGACCCCTCCTCCTCACAAGAAAATTAGACGATCTGTACCGCTGGATGCTGCGATGAATCGTTGATACTGGTCGACGAAGCCTTGAGGCAATCGATCTGTAGGTATGGCCATTTCTTCTCATTTCATCAGCTCTAATGATTTCCAGTGAAGTCAGGCATAACAAAGAGCTTTATAAAATAGATAAACAAAATTGCCTATAGAATAACAAAAGAGACGTTTCATCAATATATGGAGCCTGGGCCTGCACTGTGTACACTACTCTAAAATATGGCTAAGAAATAAAGTAAACGTATTTAATTGGTTATTTTATTTAAATTGACTTCGTTCTACGGTACATTAAGATTTTCTTCGACAAAGAGAGCAACACATAGCGTTACAAAAATATGGCGGATGGGTGTACGTCAACGCAGCAGGAACAGCGACATTAGCCGGGAGCTTCTGGACTTCTGACCATGCTATCATTTAGTGATGAATTTGTCATTTATTTGTACCTATTTGTCAGAATTTGTACCGCTGTAGTTTATGATATTTTACGAATTAACAGTTTCCTGCTGGCCTGACGTCAACGCAGCAGGAACAATTCTGTCCCGGGTAAACCGCTGCACATTTGATTAAACTAAGTTTGCCATCATTTAGTGCCTAATTTGTCATGTCTACCTACCATTTGTCATCAATTTTGGTTCAGTAGAAGCGAAGATATCGCGACAATTAGTTTTGGCATTGCAGACCGGAAGTAAGTGATCTCTTCCGGTACAAGTATTTTCACTTGATTAATCGTTAGCCGTAGCTTATTTCCAAAACTGTGACAGATCAATGGATTGTGCATAAACTATTCTTTCGGGTAGTAATCAAGTCTTATCGATTACAACTGTATTTCTCCCAATATACAGTTTGTTAGCAAAACGGACGCCATTTTGAAGTTCGTATTCAAGAAAACTTCATTTACCTTGACGCTTGACATGGTAGGTTTTCAATCAAAAAGCTGGCCAATAAGCATAAGGGTAATAATTTTGATATTAGCTTTTAACCAAAACGATGAAGAAACAATAATAATATTAACTCTTTCTTCCTCTTACTTCCTTTCCAAGAAATATTGACATTCTGTTAGATAACTTAGCTACTGCTTTAAACTTTACCTGTCGCATTCAAGATAAAATGTATGTATGTAGTGTAGGTAATTTGTGCATGGTATTAACAACTGGTCGGAAAAATGTGGACATAAAATTCCATTAATATCCTACTACTTTATCAGATTTTTCACCACCATGTTGCATGAAAAATTCCTAAATAAACAAGAATGGAAGTTTTGAAGATTTTTGAGCTAATAAGTAGTACTCTGTCTACGAGATGGATGGTCGGATGGAGTTGGCAAAATTATAAGGTTAGGTTGCAACTGCAGAGTTAAATTATAAGGTTAATCAGCTGAATAACGTAACCGATTTCGATGAAACTCATATACCTACTTTTTATCACGTGAGTGAAGCCGTGGGCGCAAGCTTTTAAAGTATTTAGGTACCTAACTAAGTATTTATCAGCCTTGTAATTACCATAGTAAAAACTTCGCTTAGTTTATGGTTAAAAGGTGCTGTGTGAATTGTCCACCAATAATTAAATTTATAACTTCCCTACCTACTAGAAATATAAATAAATATTAAGACTATATAATACACTATGGCAATAGATACAAAGTAACTATATTATATCTGCCAGGTTTTGCTTGCGTGTGTCCGTCGGTCGGTCGTCGCCGCGCCGTCGTCGGTCGCGCGCGTCGTTCAAGCAAGTTTGAACTTGTTTTGTTTGTTTGATACGCGGGCGCGCTACACCACGTGACGCACATACAAACAGGCACCCACAGACTATATACTACAGGAATACTGCAGGCACCATAGATATGGGAATGGGACTAGGGAGTTTAATGACGCACTGTAGAGATTGACCGTAAAAGTGTAAAAGAGAAAAAACATTCCTTCTTAGCTACTTTGTCTATGCTCTCGCTTGGGCTGACTGAACCTATTTATGTACCTATTTACCTAGCTACCTACCTACTTCACCTTACTTGTTTACCTGTTTTTCGTAAATTAAACCTGCCTACCTAAGTACTACTTAATATATACTTTTACTTCTACTTCTAGTTCTACTTATTCTTATTTTATTTATTTTTGATCTGCCACTCCTACCTACCTACCGACATCGACTGAAGAACGCGAGCAATGAAGCACACTGCGATCGTGAGGTCGCCGTAAAGGGTTCCATCTGAAAACCAGCGCCGCTACACTTCGTGTGCGGCATCAATGCTGAGATGGAACCTTTTTTGGCTCACGCATGCACCTCGGCACGGACTAATGAATACCCTAGTTTTGTTACTTCCTACCTACTTTTGTTTTGTTTCCTCCCTACCTTTTGTATTGTAACCTGTACCTTGTGTCTTTTTTTTATTAGTTTGTGCTGTGCTTGTGTGTCCAAAATAAATGTATTTTCTTTCTTTCTTTCTTAAGAAATAAAAGAAATATTTTATTTTTCACTATTATCATCATCATCATCAGCTTGTAGTGTAACCGTGGTCTCTGCCTACCCCTCTGGGAAACAGGCGTGATTTTATGTTTGTATGTAAAAAAAATTACGTCATTAATTTTTACGTTAATCATTTCACGTAATGGCTCATAATATTGATGCCACCACATTTTTCATACTTTTTCTTAAAAGAGAAACGATCGTCTCGGTATTCATCTGCATGCGGCCAAAGATTCGGCTTACTGTTTCGTTTTTTTTAGTTTACTGAAAAACCGTTCGACACAATGTGTGTTTGAAAATAAAAGGACCAACAGTAACAAATTTTTAGCAAGTTTTCAAATGCAAACTCCTCCACTCAAACAAAAGTCCCTCCACTCTTAAATCAGGCCACTGGCATTCTCTTATAAAACAGAGAACTTATTATTAGGGGCCAATTGTCTAGCCCGGTGTAGCTGCCTAGTCCGGTGTAGCTGGCAGTGGTCATAAGGGACCCACAGCATAAAAAACCGTTCGAAAAAATAAAAAAAATAGGGGCCAATGATATCAAAAGGCCGGCGGATGTAAATGTCGAAACGGCCGAAAATCAGCCCCTATGGGCCGATCTGGCAACATTGCTAGATTGCAATAAATTCCAGCAGAAAAAAATCTATCAAACTGTTCATTTTATGCTAGTGCCGGCGCTAGGTGGCGCTGCTCCAAATGAAACCACACCGAATATTATACATTCATTGCCATAATTTATAATCTATTTTAAAACTTCAAACTTCCATTCTTGTTTATTTAGGAATTTTTCATGCAACATGGTGGTGAAAAAGCCGATTAAGTAGTAGGATATTAATGGAATTTTATGTCCACATTTTTCCGACCAGTTGGTAATACCATGCACAAATTACCTACACTACATACATACATTTTATCTCAAATGCGACAGGTGAAGTTTAAAGCAGTAGCTAAGTAATCTAACAGAATGTCAATATTTCTTGGAAAGGAAGTAAGAGGAAGAAAGAGTTAATATTATTATTGTTTCTTCATCGTTTTGGTTAAAAGCTAATATTAAAATTATTACCCTTATGCTTATTGGCCAGCTATTTGATTGAAAACCTTCCATGTCAAGCGTCAAGGTAAATGAAGTTTTCTTGAATACGAACTACAAAATGGCGTCCGTTTTGCTAACAAACTGTATATTGGGAGAAATACAGTTGTAATCGATAAGACTTGATTACTACCCGAAAGAATAGTTTATGCACAATCCATTGAGCTGTCACAGTTTTGGAAATAAGCTACAGCTAACGATTAATCAAGTGAAAATACTTGTACCGGAAGAGATCACTTACTTCCGGTCTGCAATGCCAAAACTAATAGTCGCGATATCTTCGCTTCTACTGAACCAAAATTGATGACAAATGGTAGGTAGACATGACAAATTAGGCACTAAATGATGGCAAACTTAGTTTAATCAAATGTGCAGCGGTTTACCCGGGACAGAATTGTTCCTGCTGCGTTGACGTCAGGCCAGCAGGAAACTGTTAATTCGCAAAATATCATAAACTACAGCGGTACAAATTCTGACAAATAGGTACAAATAAATGACAAATTCATCACTAAATGATAGCATGGTCAGAAGTCCAGAAGCTCCCGGCTAATGTCGGTGTTCCTGCTGGCCTGACGTACACGCGGATGGACGTGCGTGAAATGTCATTTTGACAACCTACATTTATATGACAAAACAAAAACAATCAAATCAAACAACATGATATAAAAAAATATGTCAATGTCATGTCAAACGCCAGTTATAAACCAACATGGCGGCATTTAAATAGTGTTCACATAGTAAAAAATTTACCAGAAGAACTATTCTTGTACCATCGCATTTGTCTTCAAATTAATGAAATTGTATTTTTCTTGTAATCTTCTATTATATCCTAATTTTTCTATGTAGTGTACATGGACCAGGCCCAGAATGAAATGGCTCCTTTATAAAAAACCATTAAGTGCAATTTTTCAAAAAAATTACAATTACATAGTTGTTACTTGAACAAGTTGACAAAACGTATTGTTCGGGAAAATAAAACAAATGAATGAAAAAAGTGTATGTCATCTAATTTTCAATTAAAATTGATAATAAATTAAAAAAATATTATAACTGGCCAGTGCCTCAAGTAAAAGATTTTAAAATCCTGTTTTTTTTTGTGTTCCGCTATTTGTGCCGGTGTGTATATATATTCATAAAATGTGCTTATAATTAAATCCATGTGATTGAAGTCATGGGTAGGGTAACGGCTAGTAGTCTTATTAAAACCTCTGATGACCAATAAATATAATTATGACGCCTAATACATCATAAATAAAATAATTAATCATCAAGATGTTTCGAGTAACTAACTGCCCTGACGCTGCACTGGATTTGAACCGATCTATCAGTCTTTGGATGGTAGCGGGGGATCCGCAGGCCTAGTCGCTCAGGGTCTTGGGTAGGACAAAGATAGAGTGCATTTACGGTAGGTCAGAGACTATATAATTCGGTCCTTGAGCGGAAAACTCCCAGCGAAATATACTATACTAGCTGACCCGCTCCGCGTTTGTATATACCTACCTAGACTATTATCCTTTATCCTTGTCAAAGTACTAAAACTTATTATGCAGCTACTTACCTATTTCTACCTACCATCACCGTCACTGTAACCGTCACCGTCACCATCACCGTTCCATCCCCGCCCCGTCACAGTCCCGTCACCGTCCCGTCACCATCCGTATACGTGTATTGAATTTAAAACTATTAACCAGAATCCCAATTTTCATGTCTCTAACTTAAAAAATATGGAACTTCAAAGAACCTTTTAACCCCCATTCCACCCTTTAGGGCGAGTTTTCATAAAATCCTTTTGCTATCAGATGTCTAGATACACCCTATGGAAAACCTACCTGCCAAATTTCAAGTATGTTGTAGTCTTTCAAATATAAACGTTTCCCATACTTTAAAGATGTATTTATTATTTAAAACCATTAACCAGAATCCCAATTTTTATGTCTCTAACTTGAAAAACATGGAACTTTCAAAGAACATTTAAACCCCCATTTAATCCTTTTGGGGGTTGAATTTTCACAAAATTCTTACTTAGCAAATGTTTACTCTCTATAAGGGTGCGTCCTCCTGCGTGCCAAATTTCAATTGCATAGTCTTAAGAGATAAAAAAAAATCCCATATAAACTTTCATCCCCTATTTACGCACCCTGAGGGTTGTTTATAAAAAAAAAAATATGTATCGGTATTTTATTATTTTGAACTATTTACCTGAATACCGATTTTTATGTCTCTAACTTGAAAATCATGGGACTTTCAAAGAAGCTTTCAACCCCCGTTTCATTCCCTTCGGGGGTGAGTTTTCCAAAAATTATATTATAACAAATGTTTACTGTCTATAGGGAACCTGCATGCCAAATTTATATTGTATAGGCTTAACAGATAAAGAATTCCCATGTAAACTTTCATCCCCTATTTAAACAACTGAGGGTGGTTTAAAAAAAAATATGTAGGTATTTTATTATTTTGAACCACATAATTGTTAACCGATTTTGATGTCTCTAACTTCAAAAACATAGGACTTCCCTTATAAACTTTCATCCCCTATTACCACACCCTAAGGGCTGTTTTTCAAAAAAATGCCGATAACATATTTTTGTCAATTTACCTAAAACCCGATTTTGATGTCTCCAACTTCAAAAACATGGAACTTGCATACAAACTTTCAACCCGCATTTCACCCCTTTAGGAGTTGAATTTTGCAAAATCCGTTCTTAGCAGGCGCCTACACCCTTTTTTGAGTGACTATACCAAATTTCAGACTCCTCGGCTCAGTAGTTTCCAAGCTTCCGTGATGACTCAATGAGTGAATGTACTACTCCTTTATAAAATAGATTCTCTTGGTTCTACGGACTAGTCTACGGACGTAAATATTTCTAGTAATGCTACACACAGTGCGTCATTTTCGTAGTCAACCCACAGAACACTATATTCTACCCACTAAACCAACTTGATTTATTTATTGTCAATTATCTAACAGTGACAGCCTTCTGGACCGTCACGTCAGTCACTCACAGTCAACTGTCAAGCAAGTCAGTCAATCACTTCAAATCGAGCCAATGAATGCGTGTGTTTTCAATAAAATGCATTTATTAAACGCTTTCTAGTTTTTAGTGAGAAATTCATTGATTTATTCTTCAAATGGGGATTTTTTCCGCTATCTACAATACCAAAGAATAGTGCAAGTTGTCTGTATTAGGTTCTTTTATTGTTCATGAAAAATGTCTAAGAATGGCGAAGTGTCATCAAACCAAGGTAAACTAAACGTTTGATTTATTGACAGTGCGCTAATAATTTATGCATCGAGAGCGATACATGTATTTATTTTATTCCAGGCCCTAGTAGACCTACCATGCCAAAGCCAGATTTGAGTTTATTTGGCTCAGACAAACGAAAAGTCTTGGATATACAAATAGGAGGTCCATCCGGTGATGGGGTTGCATTTGTGCCATTTAACAGCAGTGCTCCTGTGCCGCGACCTCGACCCCCTACGCGTACTATCAGAGACGTTCTGCCCGAGAATGCCAGGTCAGTTTTTGTTAGCACCCATGTCTGGAATTTTTCTAAATTTCATTATTTTTCTCTGCTCATCATATCATTACAAAGATGATAACATTACTTGTATTATTTTCAGGGATAGATGTAAAATTTATCCATCCATGCAATCATCGGGCAAACTACAATTGTCTGCCACAGAGGTGTATGATTTCACAGCTGATGATTTACAAGACCTGGGTGAAATTGGACGTGGTGCATTTGGAGCTGTCAACAAAATGGTTCATAGAAAGTGAGTGATTTATACATTACTAGCTTCCGCCCGCAGCTTGGCTCTTAGTACCTACATAAAAAGTAGCCTATATGCTACTCTAGGTAAAGAAATTAATCTATTCCAAGTGTCAATGAAATCAGTTGAGCCATTACGGTGTGATTAAATAACAAACATACGAACATCCTCACAAACTTACACATTTATAATATAAGTAGGATAGTAGAATAGCAAATGTGTTGAAATTAGGTATAACAATTAAATTAGGTTAATGATTGATGCCAAACAAATATCATCATAATCTAAATATTCACAGGTCAAATCGTGTGATGGCTGTAAAACGCATTAGGTCTACGGTTGATGAAAAAGAACAAAAACAATTATTGATGGACCTCGAAGTTGTTATGAGAAGCAATGAATGCCCATACATAGTTCAGTTTTATGGAGCACTATTCAAAGAAGTAAGTTTATTACACTGTTTACCTACTACAGAAATGTAGCTGACAAATACTGGATGAGTAGTTCGGAAAACCAAGCTCAGTGGCACTCAGATTCAGAAAAATTATAAGGCCTTCAGCATAAACAAAACATCAATATAAAGAAATAAAAATGACAAATATTTGTTACAATGTGTTTTTTTGTAAGTACCTACATATTTATTTTATTAACACAATCTTTTTTTCTAGGGTGACTGTTGGATCTGCATGGAGTTGATGGATACATCATTAGACAAATATTATAAATTCATATGTGAAAGAATGCAGACACGAATACCTGAAAATATTCTAGCAAAAATTACTCTTGCTACTGTAAAAGCTTTAAACTATTTAAAAGAAAAACTTAAAATAATACACAGGTAATACACATATTCACATACCAATTGATCATTATTTCGCTAAGAAGCCATTACAATTATGTAGACATACTTGTCTACCATGCTTGGGGATAAAAGTCGTGAGCCTATTTCATATTATTTTTATGACAAACATGTGTTTTGATATTGTACTGGCTTCCGCCCGCGGTTTGCTTTGCGTGGTTTTCAGATAAAAAGTATTATGTCACTCTCCAGTTCTTTAATAATATCCAAGCAAAAAATCGCGTCAGTCCATTGCTGCATGAAAAAGGACAAACCAACTTACAAACAAACACTTGAATTTATAATATTAGATAGGTTTCTAAAATAGTTCTAAACATTATTTACTGTTGTGCAGGGATGTGAAACCATCTAACATTTTATTGGATAGAAGAGGCAACATCAAGCTCTGTGACTTTGGTATATCAGGGAAGCTAGTGGACTCGATTGCACGCACCCGTGACGCAGGATGTAGACCTTACATGGCTGTAAGTATTAAGCTTACAAAATAATAATTGTTAACTTTGCCTATTTTGGTCAAGTGTTTGTAAAAGTTAAACTTTAGTTTAGCATTATTTCTCTTTTGTGAAAAAAAGGAATAATTCAAATTCCACTTTTGCTGACGTTTCTGGCGATTTATAGAAGTTGAGCATGTGTTTATAATTTTCCTCTTTGGAAAAAAGGGAAAAGGAATTTCAAACTCCACTCTGGCGTTTCTGGCGCCTTTTCATGTCTTTGGTGTCGATTCCGTTCTTGCATGCAATAACATAGTTTAACAGCGCTGCATAAAATTACAGCCTTATTTAAAATAATATATATATATTTTTTTATACTACTAAGGTGGCAAACAAGCATACGGCCCACCTGTTGGTAAGCGGTTACCGTAGCCTATGAGCGATTGCAATACCAGAGGCATCACAAACGCGTTGCCGACCCCGAACCCCCCCCACCCCTAAAGAGCTCTGGCAACCTTACTCACCACAGGAACACAACACTATTTGAAACAAATAATGTTATTTGGCTGCGATCTTCTGTAAGGTGGAGGTACCTCCCCAGGCGGGCTGCTCCAATTTAGAACGAGAAAATCTCGCTATGCCCTACCTCCTCCGAAATAGGTGGTACTGAGTTTGATTGAACTGATTTGACCTCAAAACAGCTGATGAACAAACTTTATAGCCAACTAGCCTCCAAACATCCTTTCAAACTTTTGCATTTACAATATTAGTAGGATAGTAGGAAGTAAGATCGAGTATAGAAGAAGCCCCTTACGGGATAACATACATGTTATGAACCACCTTGCATACTCGTAGTTTACAAATCTATCTTGTCGCAAATACAGCCCGAGCGCATCGACCCCGGGCGAGCGCGCGGCTACGACGTGCGTTCAGACGTGTGGTCGCTCGGCATCACGCTGATGGAGGTGGCGACCGGCGCCTTCCCCTACCCGCGCTGGGGCTCCGTGTTCGAGCAGCTGCAGCAGGTGGTGCAGGGGGACCCGCCGCGGCTCACCAACACCAACAACGCTTTCTCGAACAGCTTCGTCAACTTTGTTAATACTTGGTAAGTTACTCGAGATACCAACAACTGGCAATGTTTAGGGCTCGTTCAGGCATCTTCGCCCAGACAATTTGGACAACTTTCCTTACTTGGAATATTCATAATTTTATCCTGAGTAAGTTACACATCGAGATACCCAAAACTAGCACTACTTAGGGCTCGTTCAGGCATCTTCGCTCAGACAATTTAAACAACTTTCTTTTCTTGAAATATTCATAATTTTTAACCTGACTAGGGCCTGAAGTGAGATCTCGCGGTGTCCGGTAAAAGGTGCTACTTCGATGGTCATAGTGCCATAATTAAAATAAACTTTGAAAATCGCACATCTAGCATGTTCTTAAATTAACTTGACTTTATAGTTAACATAAAACCAACCTAACTCTTCTACCACCTTACTTAGACCTACTTGCATGGTCTAAGTACGGTGGTTTACCTATAACGAGGCGCGTTCTGAATTAATGGTTCACTTATCTATAAGACTGTTCTCAGTAAGCGTAACTTTAGTAATGTCTTTTCAGCCTCATAAAAGAAGAAACGCAACGCCCAAAGTACAACAAGCTATTAGAACATCCATTCATCAAGGGCATCGACACGAGCCGGGCGGAGGTCGCCGCTCACGTGTGCGAGATCCTGGAAGCCATGGAACGCAATGGAGTCAGCCCTTTCACCACCGACCAACCAGCACAGGCATGGGTCGATTAGTCATTTAAGTGTTTGTGTGATGAATGTTTGGTAACTTCACTTTACACTATTAAGCGAGGGCTACATTGTTGACACGTAGGTCACGTCCGCGTTCAACGGGCGCGTCGCATCCGAGCGTTTGCGGCAAGCTGTTTAGAGCTACATTAGATCCACGCTACGCGACGCCGATTGAGAGATTTATCTTTCTTAGGACGTTGGAGTAATACGTGAGAGTTAGAGACGCGTTTATGTTGAGTGACGTGTCTTTTTGAGAAGTCCGAGACGTGTGCGTCGGTTTAATGTAGTTCTCGCTTTACACACATGCAATATTTTATCATAGAAGTGATCTACCCTCTATTGGAGTCACAGTTATGCCGAGGTTCAGGTATAAGGCCCACACATTTCCAATGATTATGAAAGCTTGAAATGAATGTTAAATAATTCTATGAGCCCGCTTTAGTAGATATGGATGATAGTGATTCCAGATTTGCCACAGTTAATAATTCATAGCATTTATATTTTTGCACCATTAGTCAAGGCTTCGGAATATGTTGACTAGCTTGCCTCATTGGACCAGCTGAAGCCACGTGTATGATACATAGATCTTGTAATTTATTGATCTGGTAGCGGAAGGCGCATATGCGTGTATTGTGCAGAATGGTCACTTGAAAATTGAATAGGAAATATGTTATTTATTCGTAATATTTATATGTAGTGTGGGTTCAAAATAAATTATAAGATTTCTCAAATGTTTCTCTTTATTTTGACTGCATCATAGTTCAATATTATGCATATGCGCCGACTCCCAGTTGTAGGTAAGTAGTTTTGTTTCGATTTTGTTTCTTTTTCGTGATCAAGTGTCTGGTGACATTCAATAATCATCATCAAATCCTGATTAACCTAGTAAAAGAGAAAGACGAAGTCTACAATCAGCGCGCGTTGCCAGTGAGACTTGGGCACTGAAACTTGGTCGCTAATTAGCGGTCGAATTAGCAAGTTGAAGTGGCAGTGGGCAGGCCATATAGCTCGCAGACGGACGACCGTTTGGGAATAGTTTCCCCAATGGCGACCACGAACCAGAGCTGGAAGGCCCACCCACCCGGTGGACCGACAAGATTGTGGGAAATCGGTGGATGGAAAAGGCTCAAGATCGTTCGTCACAGCACTCTGAGAAAGGCTATGTCCAGCTGTGGACTTCTACAGGCTGATTATGATGATGATGAATAAAATTGATATCGGGAGACGTTAACTACCTAACATTACGTTAATACTACCGAGTACCGACAAAGGTAGTCGTATTTGTTTCACAAGCTTGGTATGGTATCTTCAAAACATCCTTAGGTACATTGATAAAATACCGAGCTCTCACACTCGTTTCTTTAAATGCAAAAGTCGAGCTTTTTGTAACCGTAGTAGATACGGATCGTATTTTGAAAATAGGATAGTACCTACTGTTTCAACATGGTGTATGTGAATTGTTTCTAGTAAATTGTCAGATTGGAAGAGGATCAATATAACATTATGAATTTAGGTAATTTTATTGTATATATACCAATATATGGTTGTTTTAATTGTATTAAATAATGTATTGTACCTATTATTTTATGATATAAATTTAATTGGCCCAAAGACATCCAATAGTGGTTCAATATTATTATGTAGGGAAATATTTAGTTACACTACCACGATGAAAGTTATGCGCTTCGGGAATCTCGTTTTTATATCGACATCTCGTTCTCGCAAGTGTATAAGGACGTGGTTAATAGATAAAACGAAGGTTGCCGAGGCGCATAACTGAAATCGTAGTATTGATACCGTTATAATGTGGGTGAAGTGCATCCAATTTTTAGTTAACAGTACCAAGACTGCTAATGCGTTGGTCACACGCTGCTAGTACTTAAAGGGCTGGTGAAAAGCCGCGTAACTTCGGTCACAAGGCACGCGTAGTTGTTTTGAAGCAGCGTTAAAAATTAGCTGGTGATAGTTTTCTGGTGCCGGCGGCGCCGCCAGCTTTTACCGCCAGTCGCCACACAGAGGCTGACATATCCGGAAATCGGCGGCATAAGTGTAATTAAGAATGAGTTTCAAAACAGCTGGCTTACTGATACTAAAATCCACTTATATTATAAATGTGACAGTTTATATTGTGAGTACCTACTATATGTGAAGTTTGTTACCACGTCGCCATCGCAGCCACAGAGGCCCGAGTCCTAAGTTGCTCGCTTGTCATCGGCGAGTGGTGAAAAGTGAATAGCTTAAAGTTTTTGTATGGTTTCCCCACTCACCGGTCACAAGTAATCTACGAACATTGCGAACTCGGACGTCTGATTTTCTCGTGGCCAGTGAATGTCCAAAGCAGAGAGTAGGTTGTCACACAGAGCTTATTTTACCAGCGCTCTATGGACTAGCAACTTTTAAAAGCTACGTTTGCCCGACGCTTTACAGTATTATGATTCATTACAGCTGGAGATTTGAATTTACGTTATTTTTATATTTTATTTCGACTTATTGTTTATTTTTGTACCTAGTTATTTATTATACCTTTTTAACCCAATTATGCAAGAATATGATAAGAATTATGCACCTGGGCATTTGTTAATATTTTTATATAATATGTACCTACCTATGCTTTTTTTAACTGCTTTCTTGTATGAATTAAGTTTCATTTCAATTACAAACATCCCCATATTTAAGGGAAGGTTGCGGGTTCAAATCCTGTCGGAGTCTAAAATTTTTGGGATATTATATAAAATCACAATTACAAACATGTTTCAGAATACTAGAAAGGCGACTTAAAACGAGATTTATAAAATGTAGCAATATTCCATTTCCTTTTTAGTATTTACTTTTAGTTTGATTATTTGTATTCTGAATGAGATGCATTTATGTAATAGAACCTACAATGTGGCTGTATCGTTGTAATGATTTTAAGGTCTCACCATTCATATAACTTCTGACTATAGATAAATCAATAAATAACATCACTAGTTTGTTGTTCAAAGTATTAATTTTCCATTTCTAAAATTATATTTACATAGTTCTTATTAAGTATTGCAAACAGCAGGTGCAGCTAAAAACTTAACTGTCATGACTTGAATGGTGAAATGCAATTTTAAAATCACTGGTTATAATCTGAAATCACCTACTTATAAGAATTGGTTCTCATTAATTGTATATTAAGGAGTAGATTGAGTATGAAAATTATAACCTGGTTTTATTTATTAACGCAACTTACTCAGCAATCTATCAGGATAATTAATCCAATTGTCTTTGGTAGGTACCTATATACCTAGTAAAATTCAGTTCTTAGGTATCCTTAAAAATGTTTATAGCTTTTTAAATTTCAAACAAAGTTTAATCATATTACTATGTATGTAGTGGCTATTATCTATTTACAACACAATTTCACATATGTACAAATCATTCTAAAACTTGCCCCATTTTCTTTGCATTTAGCACTTTTCCAAATCTGACAAACAGCTTGTATCGAGTGTTATCAGTAAGGTGTGGCGACAAATAGAAAGCATCCATTTTATTAGGCCCCATATCTAATAATGGCATCCAATCATCTGCAGATATTATTCTGTCCTCTCTTTTTCCCCAATAGTTCACAGATGATATCTTGACATGCTGATTATCTTCGCTTATGTATATAAATCCAATCACATTTTTGAAGGGTAAACTGGCAACTGATAAAGCAGCTAATCCCGTTACACCTGAAATGAGAAGATTAATTAGTGACGTTGTACTTATGGCTACCCGCAGCTTTGCTCGCACTTAGGGTTCAATCAAAGGCCACCAAATTTCATCAAAATCATTTCAGCAGTTTACGAATTAAAACTTAGCAGATAGTATTGCTATTGCAATTATAATATTAGTTTGGATTTAACCGAAAGTAGGTAATAAATTATATTTTCAGAGTTCTGAAATTTTGTGCTACAGTACCTACCTATGGACACAGCAGATAAAAAGCTTTGTTCGGGCAGCACACTGAACATTTCCAGTAAGCCACAGCTGGGGATAGCTACACTAGACCCAAATAGATGATAAAGTTTGAGTCGATTGAATAACGCAATATGTTTTACGAAAGGAAATGTAAAAACAGTTTCAAACTTTTGTTCTTTGATTTTTGTTGAGTAAATTCGTGAGGAAAGCGTGCCTATTCTTAACTTTCCTGCAATACAGTTTAGAAAGAACATTTCTTTCATCAGCATTTGCCACTATACCTAGTATAAGTAAACAAACATTAAATAACCTCACTTTTTTAGTTTTTTCATTTTAGGGCGTCTGTCTCACAGAACAATATTACTCCCGAGTCTGGTCTGTCTCGTCTGCCGTCTTCTGTTTTTACAGTCAATAAAGCGTGTACGTCAGCGCAGCAGGAACACCGACATTAGCCAAGAGCTTCTGGACTCCTGACCATGCCATCATTTAGTAATGAATTTGTCATTTATTTGTACCTATTTGTCAGAATTTGTACCGCTATAGTTTAGGATATTTTGCGAATTAACAGTTTCCTGCTGGCTTGACGTCAACGCAGCAGGAACAATTCTGTACCGGGTAAACCGCTGCACATTTGTCATCAATTTTGGTTCAGTAGAAGCGAAGATATTGCGATAATTAGTTTTGGCATTGCGACCAGTTGGTAATACCATGCACAAATTACCTACACTACATACATATATTTTATTTTGAGTGCGACAGGTGAAGTTTAAAGCAGTAGCTAAGTAATCTAATAGAATGTCATTATTTCTTGGAAAGGAAGTAAGAGGAAGAAAGAGTTAATATTAGTACTGTTTCTTCATCGTTTTGGTTAAAAGCTAATATCAAACACATTGACATGCTGATTATCTTCGCTTATGTATATAAATCCAATCACATTTTTGAAGGGTAAACTGGCAACTGATAAAGCAGCTAATCCCGTTACACCTGAAATGAGAAGATTAATTAGTGACGTTGTACTTATGGCTACCCGCAGCTTTGCTCGCACTTAGGGTTCAATCAAAGGCCACCAAATTTCATCAAAATCATTTCAGCAGTTTACGAATTAAAACTTAGCAGATAGTATTGCTATTGCAATTATAATATTAGTTTGGATTTAACCGAAAGTAGGTAATAAATTATATTTTCAGAGTTCTGAAATTTTGTGCTACAGTACCTACCTATGGACACAGCAGATAAAAAGCTTTGTTCGGGCAGCACACTGAACATTTCCAGTAAGCCACAGCTGGGGATAGCTACACTAGACCCAAATAGATGATAAAGTTTGAGTCGATTGAATAACGCAATATGTTTTACGAAAGGAAATGTAAAAACAGTTTCAAACTTTTGTTCTTTGATTTTTGTTGAGTAAATTCGTGAGGAAAGCGTGCCTATTCTTAACTTTCCTGCAATACAGTTTAGAAAGAACATTTCTTTCATCAGCATTTGCCACTATACCTAGTATAAGTAAACAAACATTAAATAACCTCACTTTTTTAGTTTTTTCATTTTAGGGCGTCTGTCTCACAGAACAATATTACTCCCGAGTCTGGTCTGTCTCGTCTGCCGTCTTCTGTTTTTACAGTCAATAAAGCGTGTACGTCAGCGCAGCAGGAACACCGACATTAGCCAAGAGCTTCTGGACTCCTGACCATGCCATCATTTAGTAATGAATTTGTCATTTATTTGTACCTATTTGTCAGAATTTGTACCGCTATAGTTTAGGATATTTTGCGAATTAACAGTTTCCTGCTGGCTTGACGTCAACGCAGCAGGAACAATTCTGTACCGGGTAAACCGCTGCACATTTGTCATCAATTTTGGTTCAGTAGAAGCGAAGATATTGCGATAATTAGTTTTGGCATTGCGACCAGTTGGTAATACCATGCACAAATTACCTACACTACATACATATATTTTATTTTGAGTGCGACAGGTGAAGTTTAAAGCAGTAGCTAAGTAATCTAATAGAATGTCATTATTTCTTGGAAAGGAAGTAAGAGGAAGAAAGAGTTAATATTAGTACTGTTTCTTCATCGTTTTGGTTAAAAGCTAATATCAAAATGATTTAATGCTTATTGGTCAGCTATTTGATTGAAAACCTTCCATGTCAAGCGTCAAGGTAAATTAAGTTTTCTTGAATACGAACTACAAAATGGCGTCCGTTTTGCTAACAAAGTGCAGATTGTGTATAAAGATTGAGAAATAAAGTTGTAATCGATAAGACTTGATTACTACCCGAAAGAATAGTTTATGCACAATCCGTTGATCTGTCATAGTTTGGGAAATAAGCTACGGCTAACGATGATTCAAGTGAAAATACTTGTCCCGGAAGAGATCACTTACTTCCGGTCCGCAATGCCAAAACAAATTATCGTGATATCTTCGCTTCTACTGAACCAAAACGGATGACAAATTGTAGGTAGACATGACAAATTAAGCACTAAATGATGGCATACTTAGTTTAATCAAATGTGCAGTGGTTTACCCTGGACAGAATTGTTCCTGCTGCGTTGACGTCAAGCCAGCGGGAAACTATTAATTCGCAAAATATCTTAAACTACAGTGGTACAAATTCTGACAAATAGGTGCAAATAAATGACAAATTCATCACTAAATGATAGCATGGGCAGAAGTCCAGAAGCTCCCGTCTAATGTCGGTGTTCCTGCTGCCCTGACGTACACGAATTTACGGATGGACTGACGTACACGGCAGTCCAAAGCCCAATGTCAGTTTCAGTTTACTACATCAAAAAAAATGTAAACAAAGATTTAGTTCGGGCTAGAGATGGGTCGTACTTGCTATTTCGCGTACCAGGTCTATAACGTATCGTATCTTACGAGTACCAGGTTCAAAAACCAGGTACTAAATACTTGAAAGTATATCCTTAAGAATTAAGACGCTGCTCCCTATACCGGCAAATTTTTCCATGTTGAACTGATACTTTAAGGTGGATTCTAAGCTATGCTCTGCTACGCTATGTATGCTATGCTATGCTAGGTATGCTATGCTATTCTATGAAAAGCTTTGACAAGTTATACATCTCAGAAACCAAAAGGTAAAGGGTTTTCAAAAAGTAATACAAATAGATGAACTGCTAAGTTATAATATTAGAGTTTTATTCATACACTCCAACGATTTTATTTTTATAATAGGCCCCATTGTTTTTGAGATATAACAAAAATACTAACTTTAAGAAAACAATGTAATGTGAGCTCCTTTTTGGTAAAGTTTCAATGAATTCGTAGTTCAGGTAAGATTGGTTATAAGTTAGAACATTACTAAATGTGTGATTTTTAAAGTTCATATTAATTGTGCCACAACAATCACGAAAACACCAGCTTTACCCGGACATCGGGAGATCTCAGCTCAGGGATCCACTATTTATAATATGTTTAGAATGTCTCACATCAAACACTTATTTTAGCAGTTGTTATTTACATCCCTCCATTCCGCCTCAAACTAACGTGAAGGTTGAGCCCGACAAGAAAGTAATAAATACTACAAGTATTTCAGTAGGTTTTAAATACTTCAAGTATGGTGGCACCAGCTAAAGAATATGCCCCTCCCTATCTACCTACCTCCTACCCGTGGATGTCGTACGTAAGAGACTTACGACATCCACGGGTAGGAAGATATGGAGGGGCCTATTCTTCAACCGGGGCCACCACAGCCGAGGATACCCGGCAAAAAAACTAAAGTTATTACCACTTAATGCTTACTGCTGTACGTTTGAATTAGAGCATAGTGAGATCGTGAACGAAAATCTACACATCAGGTTCACTCACTTTGATTTCCTAATTTATTCACGTAGGTATTCATTGATCACTTCACATCCATCATTTATTATCAAGACATTGCTAACATCCTTCATTTTTTAACATCAATACATATTCGAACCATAGACTAATAGGAATACTATTCGAACCGTAGACAGCTGTTTACGATTCGAACCTTTGTTTTGGTTCGAATCAAAACAAACAATTCAAACTAAATTGATTGATTGGATTTTGCTTGTTATTTTTTTAGTGCTTTGCCCTTTCGGTCTGGCTACGGCATCTTAGGCCTTACCAAACCACATATTAAAACTGAAACATTGATTGATTGGCGCTAATGTTTTTCCCTTTCGGACTTGTAATATGCAGAAAAGATACAACCAGCTTTAACAGAAAAGGAAATTTATTACTTTGCTAGGTCTAGTCGTTACCACAGATAACATAATACTAGTACAGATACCTCATCTCATACAACGGAACTCAACCCTCATAACTCGGGCTATTCTTCGGGCTATTTGAGATGTCTACCCTAGGCACTAGATGCCGCCTGCAACTGGAATTACCGCGTAAACCGCGCGCGCACTCAGTAGATGGCGTTAATTATGCATCTAGTGGCCGGGCAGTAGATAAGTGGATAGGTATAGATATTTATATAGTATATATATATATATAGTATAGGTGGTAGATAGATTTGACGCTGCGACGCGACGTTGCCAGCTTGACGCGCTGCAACGTTGCCAGCTTGCGCCGCACTGATAATCACCCTATGTGGGAATATCTACACAAAACGTAATTTTTATAATTTGTGACTAGCTTCCACCCAAGGCTTCGCTCGCGTGGTACCTACTACTAATAGTATCTGCCAAATCAGAACGACTAGTCTGAGTTGGAATCGGGAGTTTTGTGTGGTGAGCTTGCTTACGATTTTATGCCAAATCATAAACATACCTAAATTATGTACCTACCTAAGTACCTACTTACATAATCTAGATAGAGTTAAAAAAAAGCGAGCTTTCGACAATATGACCTTTGCCATTGAAAAACTCCCGCATAAACTGCCTTATGTAGATACCTATGCTGTTTTATTAAATTCAAATAATTAGATGATAAAGTGTTTGACTGGCCTCATAGCTCAGTTGGTAGTAACTCTGCCTTCTGCGCTATAGGTCGCGGGTTCGATTCCCGCGCTGGACAAACATTTGTACCTATCTATTATGTAAGTATACAGCAGGCTATGCCTAGTTTGGGATCAGTTGACCGTGTGTGATATGTCCAAAAAAAAGTAGGTACCTACCTACTTAACTACTTACTTAAAGTCGGCAACGGAAGTTGATTTTTTTTTTATACAACTGAGGTGGCAAACAAGCTTACGGCCCACCTGTTGGTAAGCGGTTACCGTAGCCTATGAGCGCAATACCAGAGGCATCACGTACGCGTTGCCGACCCCGAACCCCCTCCCCCCCCCCCCTAAAGATATCTGGCAACCTTACTCATCGCATGAACACAACACTATTTGAAACAAATAATGTTAATTGGCTGCGATCTTCTGTAAGGCGGAGGGACCTCCCCAGGCGGGCTGCTCCAATTCAGAACGAGAAAAAAAACTACCTACTTATGTAGATAAAATGGTAACTGTCCCTTGGAAATTGATTACCTATGAGTCAAGACGAAACTACAAAAATATAGTAAAAATAAGTAGGTAACTTTTACAAACAGCATCAATATTGAGAATCCTACCCAATTTTAGGTAGGTAAACAAGGTTATTCATAATAAGTATGTGCTATGCCATCCTGAAAGTGGCTTATTTTACAACCAAAAAAGTAGGTATGTTCTACGACTTTTGGAAATTCGACATTTTTCATTGAAAAAGCTCTATGCGAAAGTCAGCTGTTTTGGGGTCAAATCAGTTCAAACTCAATGAATCAGCTGTTTTAGGTAGGAATCTTGGTTCCAAACATCTCGTAGGTAAAAAAGATAATTTGAGAAAGATTGTGAAACGAATAAGAAAATATTGAAGTTTTAAAAAAAATCAGCATAGGCCACTATAACACGCAAAGAAACAAACAACGTATCAAAGCACATTCAAAATTCAAATGGGATCCGTCCTAGCGAAAGTGATCACCAATCAAACGAAACGACGCACAGTGGTTCGATTGTATGGAGGAGGTCGGACAAAGGTGACTAAAAATCACAAAATCGTAATTTTATAAATTTGATAAAGCCATTCGATTGCTATTTTAAAAACAAACAAACATTCTTCTATTGCACTTTGAGCCTGGACTTATAGTTAAGGAGTAAATCGCATAAAACTGATTTCATTGTATGGGAAGCAACCTTTAAACGTGAAAATAACGTGTATTTTCGTCGATTTTCGTTTTGAAATTTTTATTAGGTTCTTATCATTTAGTGTCACATTTTTAGTGCCCTTTTCGAGTTATGATGATGATTTTTGGTCAAAATCGTAATCTCATACATTTTAATACTCCATTCGATTTATGTTTCAAAAACAAACAAATATGACTCCCATGTCATTTTGAGCCCCGATTCATAGTTTAGGAGTAAATTGCATAAAACTTGTTTAATTATATGAGAAACGTCGTTTAAACATATATAAGTGGGATTTATATAATAACTTCGGGAGCTACACGGAATGAGACACCAAGTCTATGAACCAACTGCTTTATTTGCGTACCCGCAACTAACACTTAATAAGGGATACCACACGTCCCCCCTTTTCAAAGAAAATAACAATTTAAAGTTAGCTAAAATCTATATCTAATCTAGACAGATAACATATGCATAGACATGCACGTAGGTGCTTATATAACATATTAGGTATAAGACCCAGTATACAATTAATATATAAACTGCATAACTATTTAGTAGGCCTAAAACCCAAAATAGGTTGGCATATAAATACATAGGTAAAGAAAATAATATTCGACAAAGACACAATAAAAAAAAATTAAAATAGCACTTTCCTACATAATATAGGTATAGTCAACAACTCCAACGTAAGTAATACAAGAAACGTAACAGTAATACGGTAGGTAAGTATGTGTAGACCTCATTTGCTTTGCTCACGGATTGTCGTTAACTTTCTATTGTAGGTACCTATATACGCATTACACAAATCTATTGAAAATAAATTGAGAAGCGAGAGGTACCTTTTCAGCAAAATAGAAAATCAATTTACAAACGTATTAACCTTTGATATAAGTTATTAGCTGTCGTGCTAATAACTTATATCAAAGGTAAAAAAATCTGAATTAAGGTATTATTCCTTATAATACTTTTCTTTATACGTACAAGCACGTTTAGGGCGTACTGTAGGTTGAGGCATAGAAGGGCTTTGATCTGGTTTCGGTTCGATTTCGCAAGGGGTCCTATCCGCGCTAGAGGTGTCTTTTGGGAAAGGGGACTTTGAAACTTCGGATACTTCCCCGACCGCATCGTCAAATTCATCGTCCGACTTTTCGCGATCCGAACCTACGTCTACGGGTGCGTCTTCGGAGTGCCGTAGCGTGGAACGAGGTTTCCCAACGGGGAGCAACTGGTCGATGTGCCTCTTCCATTCGCGTCCATCGGAACAACGCACCCGATAAGTTAACGGAGCTTCTCTTGCGGTGACCACCGCCGCGCCGGCGCCCACTTGTCTGCGCGCGCGCTGTAGTCGCGCGCCAGCAGGGCGTCGCCCAGCGCTGCGCTCGGTGGCCATAAAAATCCCAGAACGAAAATCGACGAAAATGCACGTTCTTTTCACGTTTAAAGGTTGCTTCCCATACAATGAAATCAGTTTTATGCGATTTACTCCTTAAAAATAAGTCCAGGCTTAAAGTACAATAGAAGAATTTTTGTTTGTTTTTAAAATATCAATCGAATGGCACTATCAGATTTATGAAATTACGACTTTGTGATTTTTAGTCACCTATGTCCGACCTCCTCCATACAATCGAACCACTGTGCAACGATTCAAAGCCAGCAACAACGTTGGCCAACGTTGTTGCTGGCAATTCGCATTGTATGTATGTGCCAGCACATACATACAATGCGTTTCGTTCTCCAATATTATCGTCGGTACCTACTACCTAGTATGCTTAGCTTTTGTGAAAACTCTGCGTAGTATGTAGGCGTTTAACTTAGTTTTTTAACTGTAACATTTGTGTGATAATTTGTAAAATAAACGAATTCACTCATTTTTTTTCATTTCAATTGGAATAAAAAATTAGTAATCTACATACAAAATAGAAAACGCAAAAACAAAACGCGACGGTAATGGAATTTAAAATAACGCCATCTATCAATTCAGTACTACCTGTGGTAGTACAAGCAAACTGTGTCAATCACAACGTAGTTCAAGTCATTGCCACCAGAAAAACGAGATCATTGGATTTTTGTTAAAAATAATTCAACTTGATTGAAGAGGCATTTATTTAATTTTCCCGTGTTATGGGTATTTTATGATATTATAAAATCTTTGTTTCATGACCTAATAATGATTTTTCACATACTTCATTATCAAATCTATACCCGTAAAGCCATCTATTGACATTAGTTTGAACAATATTTCTTTTCTTTGGAATGGGACCCCGTGTCGTTACATAGTGTGTTCGTTCTGTATGCACAGAGAGAAAAAGAGAAAGCAGCCACGTCAATATTGTAGGCGTTTAACTTAGTTTTTTAACTGTAACATCTCTTTTGTGATAACTCAAAGTCAAAGTCAAAGTCAAAAGGCATTTATTTCAATAAAATCACTAGGATCACTTTGAAACGTCTTAGAAACTAGGTGAAACTATGCCTGTTACTACGTGTGATAATTTGTAAAAGAAACGAATTCACTCAATTTTTTTTTCATTTCTATTGGAATTAAAAATAAGTAATCTACATACAAAATAGAAAACGCAAAAACAAAACGCGACAATACAGGAATTTAAAATAACGCCATAAATCAAGTCAGTACTACCTGTGGTACTACATGCAAACTGTGCTGAGTCAATCACAACGTAGTTCAAGTCATTACCACCAGAAAAACAAGATCATTGGATTTATTTAAAAAATAATTAAAATTGATTGAAGAGGCATTTATTTAATTTTCCCGTGTTATGGGTATTTTATGATATTATAAAATCTTTGTTTCATGACCTAATTTAGTAATGATTTTTCACATACTTCAATAACAAATCTTTACCCGTAAAGCCATCTATTGACATTCGTTTGAACAATATTTTTTAATAAGGGAATTAAATTAGGTACATTGAAACATGGTATCGATTTACAAACAGCAAAATGGGTGCATACGTAGTGCAGCTGCTGAGACACAGATGGCGCTGATGCGTTGTGTTCAACAAGTCTGACTATGTCATCTTAGTCCTTACCAAACCACAGATTAAAACTGAAACATTGATCGATAGGAACTCTTCTTTTGTGATTTTATTTTGTAGTCATGGCCAAGTTCTGTTCTAATAAGGAATGTTGATTTTACTTGAACCTTAAGGGACCTGTTGGTGCCAACCCGAAAAGTGATGAATAATGATACACGCAATCATTTTATTTCACTTGTACGCTTTACTCAAACGATATAACGTAAAACATTACCATAATTACACAATACTATTCAAAGTCAAAGGTTTTTATTTCAATAAAATCACTAGGATCACTTTGAAACGTCTTAGAAACTAGGTGAAGCTATGCCTGTTCCTCGCGACCAAGCAAGAATCAGGCAACAACCACGGCTTGGGATCTATAATTGTTTTCGATTATCCTTTTTTTTTATTTTTTTTTTTTAATTGTTATTATTCAATTTTGAACACGAGTTTTTTTAAATAAATTGAGAGCACAACATCATTTTGCAAGTTTCCGCCAAAAAAGTCCGCGCTTGTAATTCTTCTTTTATTAAAAATGGCTTCTGCTGTATTGCAGTGATTATTGCCAATGTCAAATAATTTATGAATGTCAAGTTTCACCAGTATAATGTTTGTGTGCCAGGCTGACTGACTTTTCAGGGGTTCGCAGTGTCCACAACAAAGGGTATTTTCCCCTTAACGTAGGGTATTTCTTGGTGCCTAGGGTATTTATTAGGGGAAAACATTTTGACAATGTGTGACAGATTCGAGGACAAACTTCCACTAGAATTTAGCATAATAATAATAAAGCCTTTTATTCCGAAACTTACAAATTTTCTTATTACTAATTACCTAAACTATATAGGATTAGCATACAAGTTAGTTAATAATTTAAGTCTACTGAAAAAATACGATTTTGCAAAAAAATAATTTGGGAAAACTTGCAAATATATATGAATTTAGGGTATTTTTCACTGAGTCTGGGGGAAAATCAAATTTCAGGGCTGGCAGCACTGTGGACACTGCAAACCCGCCACGCGCTGAATCGAAACAAAGATGGGTGGACGATTGTACACGCGATAATGTAGCTTATTGCTGTTACCATAGAGTGGCTTACTTTGTAAAGAAGCGCTAATTATTATTCAGACTTGCAGTTTGTCAAGGTAAACCTTATTCTCATACATATAAGAAACAAATTAAAGTGCAAAACTTTCGTTCCTTATTTGTATGAAGATAAGGTCGCATTCCCGTTGCGTGACTGTGTTAGTAAAATATACTTGCACTGGTCGTCCAAAAGAGTCCACTGCGCAATTCCACTGCGCAAGTCCAGTCCGCCGCGGCGTACTCGAGGACCCTCGAGGACCCTCGAGTACGCCGCGGCGGACTGGACTTGCGCAGTGGAATTGCGCAGTGGACTCTTTTGGACGACCAGTGCGCCGCGGCGCGAGACGGAAGGTCGAGGACCCTCGAGTACGCCGCGGCGGACTGGACTTGCGCAGTGGAATTGCGCAGTGGACTCTTTTGGACGACCAGTGCGCCGAGGCGCGAGACGGAAGGTTGGGTTGTGAAATACGAGTACTGCGCGGCGCGTGCGTCTCCTAGGGTGCGCGGTGGATTTGCACCCGAGTATTTTTAAGACGTCTAAGTATCGTGAAGTCGTACTGGGGACGTCTAGTATTATGCGAGAACCTGGTTCAAAAACCTAGTAGCGTTCGGGCGGTAACGGCATGGTTTGGTTTTGCTTGGTTAGAAAGTTTATTTTGCCGTTCATTAGCGTTGTTTAAGAAGGAATACTGCCTGCTTGCCGTATCTGAAGGAAGAAGAATACTACTATTACCAGAATGGCATCTCTTAAAGAAATGTAAGTTCTTTTCTATGCAGGTTACCTACATGCCTTAAAATCTTCAAACTTCTCAAATAATGATTATATTAAAATTTAATTGAATATACATTTATCTAATTAGTATTTGTCTTAAAGCAAAATAAATGTTTGTTTCAGATACGAAAAAAGTGAAGAATACACTGCCTTTTATACAGGTGGAGAAATACAATGGACTTCAGATGGTGTTCATTTAGTCTGCCTCTGCAATGACGTCATAAAGATTGTTGATGTAAGAACACTTTCAATTGTTTGTACTATTGGTGACTCTGGTGAAGATGCTGAAGCTGATAGCATTTACACATTCCAAATGTCTCACAATAATGAAACACTCATAACGGCCCACAAAAGTGGCCTGATAAAAATGTGGGACCGTCAATCTGGTATGCAGTTGAAAATATGGCGGTCTAGCCATAAAGGACCCGTTGCACGGCTGGCCTATGATTCCATAGATGAAAATATAGCCTCCGGAGGTTCTGATGGTAACATCCGCCTGTGGGACTTAGCACACAACACTTGCACTAGTAGTCTTAGAGGAGCTATGGGTGTATTTTCTGTGTTGAAATATCACCCAGATTCAACCAAGCATCTTGTATTTGGAGCCGCAGATGATACAAAAATCAGATCATGGAACTCAAAAACTGGTAAAGAAGTTTCCATTTATCCAGGACATTTCAGTAAAATCACCTCACTACAGTTCACACCTAATGGAGAATTTATGGTGAGCTCTGGCAGAGACCGGGTCCTCATCCTATGGAATTTGAATGAGACCAAGGCTTTGAAAGTGATACCTGTTTATGAAAGTATTGAAGGAATAGTTTTGATGCCTCCTACTTTCAGAATACCAAATTTTAAAAAGAAACTAGAGACTGACGGTGTTTATGTAGCTTGTGCAGGTGAAAAGGGTGTTATCAAAGTGTGGAACATGCAAATGAGTAAGCTCATGTTTGAACAGAAGAACAGTCTAGTGAGTGCAGCAACGGAAGAAAATGGATTGGCTGTCACACACTTGATGTTCAATGCACATTGCAACAACTTTGCTGTAGTGACAGCAGACCATAACATAATAATACATGATATTGAAACATTTGACTGTGTGAAGCAAATGGTTGGTTTCACTGATGAAGTACTGGACATCATATTTCTGGGTGTTGAAGAGAAACACATTATTGTCGCTACAAACAGCAGAGATCTGAAGTACTATGAATTTGATAGCATGAATTGTGAAATAATCAAAGGTCATACTGACATAGTCCTATCTTTAGCCCGCTTTCCTACTAGGTCTGATATGTTTGTATCTGCTGGCAAAGACAATTCTGTCAGGATTTGGCTTCAAACTCCCGAGAATGCAATCACATGCATTGGTGTTGGATCTAGACATACTGCCTCTGTGGGGTCAATATTCACTGCTCAAACATCAAATGATTTTTTCACTTCAGTTGGACAAGATAATTGCTTAAAAGTCTGGACTGTCCCTAAGGAATTCACCACTTGTGATCAAAAAATTAAATCCTCTCACACTGAGCTGGCACATCAAATGGACATAAATTGTGTTACTGTTTCACCAAATGATAAAATGATAGCTACAGGATCTCAGGATAAAACTTGCAAAATTTGGACAGAGGACTTGACCCTTCTTGGAGTTCTCAAAGGGCACAGGAGAGGAGTGTGGTGTGTGAGATTTTCTCCTGTTGACCAAGTTGTGCTCACATCCTCTGCTGACGCTACAATCAAACTATGGTCTATAGATGACTTGAGCTGCCTCAAAACGTTTGAGGGTCATGAAAGTTCTGTATTGAAAATTGAATTTATAACTAAAGGACAGCAAATACTTTCAAGTGGAGCAGATGGCCTGTTGAAACTCTGGAACATAAAGACATCAGAGTGCAAAATGTCTTTGGACAACCATGATGGTAAAGTGTGGTCCTTAGCAATAAGCAAGGATGAGTCAATTGCTATCACTGGAGGATCAGACTCGAAATTGGTTAAACTGAAAGACGTCACGGCGGAAAGACGGGAAAAAGTAGCGAAGGAAAGAGAAGAGATGATTTTACAAGAGCAAGAGCTGATGAATTTGCTGCATGACAAGAAAATGGTCAAGGCCTTAAAACTAGCAATACGAATGGAAAGACCGTTGCATGTTTTGAAAATCGTAAATGAAGTTCTGAAAGGTGGAAACGAAAAACTCAGAGAAACTCTTAAAGCAATAAATCACACACAGAAGGAATCCCTCCTCAAATTCGCTGCAGAATGGAACACTAACAATAAAAACTGTCATGCTGCCCAACTCGTGTTCAATATACTCGCGCCAGAAGTTATTACGGGCAACCTCAAAGTACCCGCATTAGCTAGCTTCATCGAAGGCGCCTTGCCTTATACCGAACGACATTTTGAAAGATTAACAAACCTAATGCAAGATCTACACTTTATCACATACACTGTCAATTGTATGACGCCCCATGCTATGGAAAGCTAAGCCAAAAATGCCTACTTAGTACATAGTAAGTTAATTTTGAATAAAATATTATGTAAAAAATTCAAACTATTATCAATATTATTTGCTCAGATAAATTTCTCTGAGAGTCACACAAAGCGTCGCTCGAGTTTTCCGAGCGGATGATTGATAGGGTTCGACTGCAGCGAGGTGATACGGCGTTTACGCAGCCTTCATCCACTAACCACGCTGATTCGTTCGTCGCACTTCGCAGCAAGCTGCGTGCGCGCAGTAGACGCGAATCGATCCCGCGAGGCGGACCGTCCGCTATTCACGCGAAACTTTGCATACTTCAGTACCGATGTATTAGTTATTAATTTATCATGGACATAAAATTTGCATTTTTTTGTGCATTTACTCTAACATGCAGCCACACCCTAGGACAGAAATCTCCATCGTAAGTCATCCAGTCAATCATAATTATAAATCTATAGTTGCACTTATTTAAATACCTACAGACTTCAATTGATCAATCACTGAATGTTTACATATTTTATGTTTAGTTATCTACCAATCAATAAGTTCTATAAAAATAGTACCTACTAAATACGAGTTTCCTCTTTTATGATTTTTATAAAACTAAGCTTTTAGATTTTAGTAAGTACCTACCTTAGCTAGGTAGGTACTTACTAAACTGACTGCAGATATTTGGAAAACTTCCTGGTTTCCCAACTGGCAGTATTTGTAATGAATTGGTCACGAGCAGTTTTAATCCCTGTCATACATATTTCGGTTACAACTATCCAAAGATACATCGCAAAACGAATCGAAATAACAATAGGCCGTAGTTGGGACGTGCGTTACGTGCAAACGCGCGTAAATGTTGGGCACTATATTTTTTTTACTTATGTGTGCAGTTCAGGCCTGTTCTTGTTTTGTCATCCCTCCCTGCTCTCACCATGATGTAGTCGGATGCTTAGTAGCAGGTACTTCGCCTACTAATTACGAACAAAATTAACTTTTTCTTATTTGTTTGAGAGGTCCGACCTTCGAGTAGAGATACTTTTTGCTATCAAAGAGATCACAGGAAAAGTGTTTAAGCAGATCATTGTCTTATATCTATAGGTGCATCGGTCCATGGTCGCGAGATACTATCGAAACTCTGAGTTGATTCAGAATGATTTTGATACCTAATAATTTATTAAACTTCAAACTTTTAGTATACCTATCTATCTGCCTATAAAATGTTTCGACATCTTTAATTGTGGATATCTAGAAGTCGCTGACACCCGCATTCATACATTATTAATAATATTTTTCCTAATCTATGTAATTTAATCGACTCCAAATTCGAAATGTCTATCTACGCCCACACAGGGGCGCGTAGCATGGTTTTTCATAGAATTTCCATCCAACGATGCATAAACAAACCATTTTTTTTATACAACTGAGGTGGCAAACAAGCATACGGCCCACCTGTGGGTAAGCGGTTACCGTAGCCTATGAGCGCTTGCAATACCAGAGATATCACGCACGCGTTGCCGACCCCTCCCCCCACCCCCCTAAAGAGCTCTCATCATTTATTTCATTTTCTTCCCCAAACTTTCTGTTTGGGTATTTTTATCATCTTTTATGACGAAGTCGAAGGACGAAGTCGCGGGTAACTAGCAGTTACCCACGATTTCGTCCGCATTTATATGAAACATAATTACAATACCACTTAACCCTTTACTTTGCCCCCTTTATGGATGATTTTGCAAAAAATGCTGTAACACTTACCTAGGTATTTCTTGTGTTGTCTGCCAAATTTCATTACGATCCTTTCCGCCGTTTAGTCGTGAAAAGACAACAAAACAACAAACAGAGTTACTTTCGCATGTACCTATAGGTAATATTAGTATAATAATACTAATATTATAGTAGGTATAGTATTCCGAACTTCCGAACTTTCCGGCATTAAGATTGCTACATAGAACAGTTGATTAATTGAGTTTGAGTTAATACCCAAAACTGCTGAATTTTGCACACCTAGTTTTTTCAATGAAAATGGTCGAATTATTATGAATCACCTTGTAGGTATTATGTCCACTCGGCGGTTGCCTGCCATTTTTAACCGACTTCAAAAAGGAGGAGGTTCTCAAGTCGGCTGTTCGATATCTCCGCCAATAGTAACCCGATTTTGATGATTCTTTCGCTGGTGTATAGAGTATGATGGTAGATATATATGGTGTATAGGGTGGTCCCATTTTAATTTAATTCCTGAGGGATTGCAACTTGTCCCGTAAAACTTAAAAAAACGTCATCATCTCTTGAAATCACGACATGCCGAATTTTTTTTTGTCAACTGTGGTATGGTATTGTAATTCCCGCGACTTCGTTCGGTTGCTGCTATTTTTACATAAACTTTAAACTTAGGGGTTGTGTGTCGGGAATTCCTTTCTGTGCACCCATACGTTACGCTACCCTGCAAATTTCATGCTCTTAGGATTTTGGTTATGCTCTGCGTTGATTTTCAAAGAGACTAAAACCACTACGTTTGATTGACAGTCAGTACCGGAAGAGTTAATTCAATTCAATTCAATTCAATTTCTTAGTTTTGGCTACTGTGGCTACTGACCGTAAGAGTTATTACTTAATAATGATGATGATTGGATGTCATAGGTACTTACTTTTGTTTTTTATTCGAAAGTTTTGGTGGCCAGTGGCATCCTCAGTAGGTAAGCAAAACACAACGAGGTTGATAACAAAAAAAAAGAGGTTGATATTGATCTTGGAAATATTCAGGAATTAGAAGTCGGTTTTTAGTTTTTTATAAATATCTTATGTAATAAATAATCTATTTGGCTAGTTATGTCGAGAAATTCGCCAGATTATTTTCTCAAACAAACTTGGATTAATTTCAATGCAGATTAGACTGTATCAGTCGGGTCGGACTTAGGTGATCTAAGTGTCTGCCACACACGTTTCATGGTAAGTATGTAGATAGATAGTGCATAGATACAAAGAAAAGGCATGTGTGCGTTTTGAATTTTTACATGACTGCCTAGGACCCGAATACATTACCTGTTTTTGGTAGGTAATACTCGTCAATTATGAACTTTGGGTTCATAATGCTTGATGTTGATGTTACCTATTGGATTTATCTTGATCACCAGAGTGACAGGAGAGGATAAAGTGTCATACTCGTTTTCCGATGTAGAAAGTAAAATAGATATAATCTATATATATAAAGGAGTAGTCCACTCACTCATTCACTCACTCACTCACTGACAGACTCTTCACGAAAGCTCGGAAACTACTGAGACGAGGAGTCTGAAATTTGGCACAGACATTCTTTAAAAGATGTTACCGTGCAATAAGAACGGATTTTGGAAAATTCAGCTCCTAAAGGGGTGAAATTGGGGTTGAACGGTTGTATGAAAGTCCTTTGTTTTTGAAGTTGGAGACATTAAAAGAGGGTTTTAGGTAAATTGACATAAATAAAAAATACGTCTATCAGCATTTTTTGAAAAACAGCCCTTAGGGTGTGGTTATAGGGGATGAAAGTTTATATGGGAAGTCCTATGTTTTTGAAGTTAGGGACATCAAAATCATCAAAGGATTTTTTTATTAAGCCTATACAATTGAAATTTGGCACGCAGGTTTCTTATAGAGAGTAAACATTTCATAAGAAATAATTTTATGAAAATTCCATCCCCAAAGGGATGATACGGGGGTTGTATGAAAGTTCCATGTTTTTCAAGTAAGAGACATGAAAATTGGGATTCTGGTTAATAGTATTAAATAAGAAATACATGTATACATTTTGTACAAATAATACAAAAACTTGGCCGTGATGGTGATAGTGACGGTGACGATTACGGGCCGGTGACGGGCGGTGACGGTGATGGTAGGAAGAAGTAGGTAAATAGCTGTTTCTTAGGTGTTAGGTCTTTGGCAAGGATAATGGAATATAGTCTAGACAGGTATAAAAAAACGCGGACGAAGTCGCGAGCGGGACAACTAATACTGATTTAATAAGAAGTCTGTAGAATACTAAAAAGGCGCCTTTGATTTCAGAAGGCACAAAAAAAATGATAAAATCTTTTGTTTGTGTTCAAGGAATTTTCTGCGAAGTAACATAGTTTTTTTACAAACTGTTAGTTTTCGCCGTAGTGGCCGATATCTAGCATATCATGGCCGAAATGTTTTTGTGACTATTTTTCATTTGGTTGAATAAACAATGAAACAAACTTTCTTTGTAGGTACGATTAACTTCTATCCATCAGATGACCATTAGTTTTCTGCCGCCAAAATATTGTAAATAGATATGATAGCAGAATGACCATTTTGTTGATGGCCGAAAACTAGAGTCTAGAATACTATAATAAAAATTGCGCTTTCGATTTTGCCCTTCTTAGATTTGTATCTACATATAGAAAAAATATGGCACACTTTTGATTTAGAATTTAAAAACGAAGCGATTCACAAAGCACACCATGATGCTGTTTAGCGGACTATGTGTTCATCACTATGTGGTGGGCTGGGGGCCTAATAGTCATGTACCTAGTCGAAAATAGCATAGGCGGCCGATAACTAGCGTTTCGGAAATTTAACGATTGAAAATAAAAATCTAAGGACTTTTAGGCCTAACCGGATTTTCAACAGGAACTACATGATATCAGCCATCAAAAAACATTAACAGCACAGGTTTAAAACGGTTATACCTAGTATTTTTTTGGTAGTATATTATTACTAGGAATAATTACGATTTAAAAACTTTAAAAAACTGACTTCAGGTTTGATGGGAGCACTATGACCTACTTAGCATGTCGCCGTCGTTTCAGGGTAAATCACGATCACCGTATTCAACTGTATTTTACCTGAAGTGATCACTTTAAAAAGAGCGATCACTTTGCTTTTCTCATCGGCGCGACAGAGCGAGGAAGCGGCTTAATTGACCTTTTATGAAGTTTTTACCTCTCAAGGTGCGTTGATGGATTGTTCGAAACAGTCGCTTCTGTATCACTATCATCCATCAACTGAATCTGTTCTTGAGATTACCTACTTACTACGCCTGACGTAGTTGTGAGTTAATTACCTACGTGTCTTTACTTGGTAAATAATAAAGATGACTGTCTCAGTTTGCGGAAGATGGACAGTGGCCAGGATCCAAACAGCAACTCTTCCACCATCGTTCCTGGATTTTCAAAACGGCAATTCTTTTTTCAATGAAAATGGTCGAATTATTATGAATCACCTTGTACGTAGGTATTATGTCCACTCGACGGTTGCCTGCCATTTTGTAATAAATAATTTATTTTGCTAGTTATGTCGAAAATTCGTTCTTGGTTTCTTTGGTAAATAATAAAGATAGGTACCTACCTAACTCCCCAAAAGAGATGAGTGTCTCAGTGTGCGGCGAAGATGGAGAGGGGTTAGGATCCAAACAGCAACTCTTCCACCATCGTTCCTGGATTTACCCTTCTGCAATATCTGCACAGCGTATGTCCATTTATCTCTACAGGTGCAGGTCTCCAATAAAATAGGTCATCATCGCCATCATCATTTCAGCCGTAGGACGTCCACTGCTGAATATTGCCTCTACCAAAGATTTTCAGAGCGAATTCCTATCAAGTAGGGGAGATTTGCCCATACTCATCACGCTGGGCATGCTGGTTGGCGAGCGCAGTTATAGCTATATTTGTGAAAATAGGGGACGCTGCTTCCCATCCCCTAGCTTTTCTCCCTTAGTCGCCTCTTACAACATCCACGGATAGTTAGGTATTTAGGGGCCTATTCTTCAGCCGGGGCCAGCACGGAACGGCAGTAGGTAGGTAAATATATGACTCGAAATCACAATTTGACGATTTTTTGTAGCTGTCACGCGTCATTTAGTATGTGCTTTATCACCGTGGTGGCCCTGGCTAAAGAATAGGCCCTAGTTTGGGGTTGGGAGCAGGCTGTAGTACAGTACAAGGTCAGTCGCGCAGGAATTCTATGGGTAGTATTGGGGAGGCCTATGTTCTGCAGTAGACGTCCTACGGCTGAAAATATCATGATAATAGACAGACGCATCTATTATAAGAATAATTGCACATTAGTCAACCAAGGAAAATTCAAATGGGCTTTACCTGAGATACATCGGTTACCTAATAGTACTCAGGTACCTAGCATTTTATTTACATACCCATAACGAATTATGCAGATCATGCATGCTCATATTGTCAGTCATTACATGTTATTACAAAGCCTAGCCTTAGCCTACCCTGGCGTAAAGGACCTATTATTGATATTGACCTTAGTTATAATAAGAATAAAACGTTTAATAAGTTTAGATAATGGAACATGGTGGAGCTTATCTCGTAAAGGACATTCTCAATGTGTTATTTATTACATACAGGTGCTTAAGTAAGTACTCTATTGATAAAAGCATATAAATGATTACCAAGACATATTCCGTGTCGTCCTATTAGGTACTTACAATGTTATTTTTGCAATATCTCTTTAATAGAATTCAAGTTTGTACTTTTCAAAGCAGATAACCTGTCTAAGTTTAGGACACTTCGTGAATAAATTCGCGTCAAATTACCTGAGGCAAAGAACTGGTAATAAGTAAGTAGTAGGTATCTCGCCCGAGGCGTCACATGACTGAGGGAATGTGTCCTCGCCGCATCGCGAAGTTCAAGGTAGGCCGATTAGGAAAATATAAACACAATTTTATTAATAACTCATAATTAAAAATAAATACAATTCTTTATTGAAATTATATTTTCGTTAACCATAATAATTATTATGTTATCTAAAAACGTTTAAAATTTTCTACTTATTTCAAATTCGAAATTACCTATAAAATTATGGAAAAACTTATTTTAAAGGAATCTGTCAAAGTAGACTTTAACCCATAAAAACCACTTTCTCATACGATTTTCCCTGATTAACATTGCAATATCGTGGCAGATTTAAGTACCGTTCTATTATATACCGGCTCATTATCAGAACAACAGGCTGAAGTTATTCTGATGCAGATGAAGCGATGCGCGTGCGCTGGCATCGGCGCTTAACAAACGGCCTTTACGATGACTATTACATCTAAGTGAATAACCAGATGACCCGCCCGCGACTTCGTCCGCGTGGTCAAGTACTCAGGTACCTATTGATCCTACATTGACCCTTGTGACTTCGTGCACATTTTCCAACCCCATGTTACGAAGCCTCAGGGCGCGAGCCCTATCTTTATTGCCATAATAAGTACTCATCTTTATTCTGTGGTATTACGTAGCGCGCACTTTGGACTTTCATTTCTCTGTATTTTAATTTTTCTTTAGCTCTTATCAAATATTATCTTCATGAAATTTCCCAGACAATTAAATGAGTGAGTATTTTTAATCAATATTAATAATATTAGGTTAACGGAAACGGTGAACGGCTGATAGAGGGGAGTGGAAGAGAAAAACATGTTGTGCCGACCCCACATGAATAAGGGCAGGGAGATGATGATTAATAATATTAGGTATACCTCATAAATACACTTGAACATCACCTTACTATTTTCAATTTATTTTTAACATAAAGAAAAACGTTATTGTCTTATTTAGAAAAGTTAGGTGTATCGTGTCGCTGACTCAATTTACTTATTAGGATTTCGGAACGAAAAGTTATAAACTTTCGCTTAAGACATTTCCCAGGGACACCTATGCAGAATTTTTAAAATCAGTTCAGTAGTTTTAGAGATTATTACCCACTACTTACAAACAAACAAATTTTACCCCTTAATAATATTAGTGTAGACTAGTGTATATTGTAAACAAATGAGCCACTTCAATTCCAAATCAAACTTCCTCTCAGTGACCTTGTATGAGGTTAGCGTTGCTGCTTTGTTCGGTAGGTGAGTCTGCGATAAGTGGGGTCGTTCATGACTAGAGATGACAGTCAGTCTATCGCTAACAAAATAATTAGAAATAGTGAACACCTGATATTACCTAAGTAGGTACTAAACTAAATAAAATAAATAAATATTCCGGACATATCACACACGGTCAACTGATCCCAAACTAGGCATAGCCTGTACTATGGGTACCAAAGACTGATATACATAATAGATATATATTTAACACCCAGACACAGAACAAACATCTGTGTTAGTCACAAATGTTTGTCCAGTGCGGGAATCGAACCCGCGACCTCCAGCGCAGAAGGCAGAGTTACTACCGACTGAGCTATAAGGCTACTAGTCAACTAAGTAATCATTGCAAAAATCCATGAACAGAATGAGCAAATTCAATCTTCAAGGGCGGCTAGTTATTTCAATAGCACTCTAGTTGCAATTAATGAATTATAAAAATGTTAGGTAAGTATGCTTAGCAATTAAAATTATTAAGTACTTAGGTCCCGTCACATTGCCTCTGGCGCTCGAGAGACTCGTTTTCGACGCCATGCTTTACCATCAGTAACATTAGAAACAATATTAGGTAGATAATACGACTTGTTCTAATTAATAGTAGTTTTCCTTAGTCAGTCTGCGAATCGGAGACACCACCTGTGTCGCTGCTGCAGCACTGGTCACTGTTCTCGCCATGCCAACGACACTAACCTAACATAACCTAGTGTAGGTACACCTATATCAAAATGCTAAAGCTTGTGTAACAGTCATAGGCTTTAACAGTATCATGGTAGGTAGTCATGTGATTAAGTTTTATGTAGTTTGTTCCTAACATTTTCTTTTATATAAACTCAAAAGTATAAACCTATTATTAGCCCTTCTATCTAAATATAGCGTTTAATCTCACGTTCTGTTACGCCGTTGGTTTCTCTAGTAAATAAAATAAAATAAAATAAATCGAAGCAGTCATTTTGGATTTATTGACACTTCATACTATTCTATTCTAGAATAGAGCACTGGTGGTAGTACCGCTTTCGATCCACACGTTGTGGGTTTGAATCCCGGTCGTGCACCATTGGATTTTCCTTTTGGAAAATGAATGTGCGTTATACTAGTGCTCTCAAACGGTGAGGAAATCGGCAAGTCTTAGTAGAACCTAAAAATTCGAAGACATGTGTACGAAAGGAGCCCCTAAGGCTCGTATTCAGAGGCAAGACTCAAGCATTGATCTGTACTTAAATCTCGATTTGAGTCGAGATTCTAATTCTTGAACAGTACTTATGTATAGATTCAATGATCACAGTTCACCTGAGTAAATGCTTATTCTGAAACGTCAATCAGACGAAATCGGTGATTGAGTTTAGATGTGATTTGACATTAATCAAATGACATTTTCGTTCCGTTACACGTACTTTGATGCATATTTATACTTCACTTTATAGTTCTGTTCTATTTCCACCCTGGCTGTTTGAATTTCTGCGTAAAACGAATCGAAAATTATAAATAAATCAAAATGTAAACGAGAACATTCGAGTACAGATTTGAGACTGGATTCAACTGAGAGTAGTTTAAGTACCGTTCTTGAATAAAAGTTATGTTTGAGAAGAGATTCAGTACTTAAATAGAGTCCAGCTGATCTGTGATTAAATCTAAGTTTGAGTCGTGTCTCTGAATACGAGCCTAAGACGCGGACTCCGTACCCGTAAACTTCTTAGTACCTAAAGCCCTGAGTCTTGGGGATTTCTAAAAACCATAGGGTCACGAACGCACATTCAATTCACAAGACTACAACGCGCTGAATCTAGTCTAGGGGATTTCTAAAAATCATAGTCACCGCGCTGAGCAAGTAGACTGACTCACAAGACACAATTGCATAATAAAGTAGATATAAGCTAATAATATTAGTAAATTTTTACAAAAAAACTGTAATATTATAGATTTGTATTTTTGTAGGGTTCCGTAATGAGGTATTTGAAAAAAAACTTCAACCTAGGTGCCTCACAATTCTGAAATTTGGAATGCTAAGATCTTTTGTGACGTAAATAAAGAAAAAAGTCTGAAATTGAGGAATTTAGACGTTTTTACTTCTTAAATTGGATTTCGAAGTTCATAGGATAATGTGACTAAAACTCGAAAAGGGCTCTAACGATTTCGAAATAATTTACGTATTGTTGGTTTTTGCAGTCTAGAACTATATATATTATTACAGATTAATTTCAAATCCGTGTGAATTATTAGGAGCCAAAGCTATATTTGCGATCAATATCACAAAACGAAATACGTGAGCTACAGCAAAATATAAGTGTGCCACTTTCTACACTTGGAATTTTGCTTTCCTGATCCCGTAATGGTACGGAAGCCTCAGGGCACGAGTTCTCACACTTGGCCGTCTTTATATTTTAAATAGCCGGTATCGTGACAAATTACAAATTATTATGACTTTTGTGTACTAAACACATTATCGGTAATTATACTGCGCACGGATATACCTAAATAAGATGTTTAGTCGCAGTAAATTACTTAGTATTTAATTTGCGCAGGGTATTACATAATCGTCATTTTAATCGTGATTTACTGATTATATCGATGAATGTCCCATGTCTTATGTTGTTTCATTTTGATTTGTTTGCGCCTGTATTAGGTAGATATCTGTAGGTCTGCACCTCCCTTACCAACACAGCAGTGAGATAGATACATAAATATTAACTTACATACCTACCTATTACTAATATTTATAAGTATTCTGGGATCCCTAACTTTTCATATTTTTGCCATTTTTATGCGATTGAATGTTTATGCCAAAAGTATGCTAAGTATGTATAAAATATATATGCGTAAAATAAATTAGGCGAAAAAAATATAGGTCCTTATATAACGTTGATGACATGGCGCTGCTGAGTGCCTCTATCTGTGGTTTATCCAAGATGCTAGGCATTTGTGAAAGGTATGCTCACCTTCATGGCCTACAATACAATGTAAAGAAGAGTGAATGCATGGTCTTTCAGGCCAGGGATCGCCAATGTCCGTCGATTATACCTACCATTAAATTGTATGGTAAGCCGCTTAAACGGGTCGAACAATTTAAATACCTCGGACATTTAACGGACGGATAACCTCTGACCTGAAAGATGATGTAGACATTGAGAGGGAACGGAGGGCGTTGTCTGTGAGAGCAGCATGATTGCCGGTTTGCTCGTTGCTCAATGGGAGTAAAAATCTGCTTATGCCGAGCCTACTGTACTAGCTTCTACACGAGCAGCCTGTGGGTAAGTTATACGCAAAAGCAGTTCAGCGCCCTTCGCGTTCAGTATAATAACGCATTCAGGGTGCTGGTGGGGCTGCCCCGGTTCTGCAGCGCGTCGGGGATGTTCGCCGAAGCGCGTGTGGACTGTTTCTACAGCACCATGCGCAAGCGGTGCACATCCCTGGGGCGCAGAATCAGGGCCAGCTCCAACAGCATACTGAATGTGTTGTCAACCAGGTTCGACTGCGAGTACATTACCATTGCGGTATGGTACATGCGCAGTACCTGAAGTAGATTCCACCTACTCTACCTACTTACCTTCCAGTTCTGCTTTCTGCAATAATAAGTATAAATAATATGTGTGATATGGACTATGTTAATTGTCTGAAATAAATGATTTATATTATATTACATGTATGAAAACTACATCAATCTGATTTTCAGGGTATTTTATATTTAATGGTCATATCACGGCCAATAAACTATAAGGATGTAATTTCACTTTGCAAACACGTGAAGATAGATTAATTTATGAATTTATAAGGTACATATTTCAGGGTCTTAAACTATGCCCTAAGCCAGTCGCAGTTTAGATTCTTCTTTGGGTCGAACATTTTCGGAATTTCTTTATAAAAGGCCTTATCGCGAAATCATTCGCGACTAACGTTCAGTGTTCTAGAGCCTTAGGTAAGTTATCGTGGGCGGCATTCAGCGATAGAGTAGAAAAGATTTTTAACGCAAAAATAAATACGTCCCTACGACTCTCCCTTTTCCACATAGTCTACGCTACGGCGCTCTACGTCCACGTTATGCAGCGTAGCATGCTCTACGCGTGCTACGCCGACCGGGAACGATTTTATTCCTCACTAACTTTTCAAAACTAAACAAAACGCTGTTATTGAGTAGGTAATTGATTCCGTTGTTCAAAATTAATGAAAATAAGTTGCATTCGCGTTACCAAAATTATGTTTATCTAAGCGGTTTCGTAGACACTAATCCCTATCCACACTCTGGCACAGTTCTACGGAACGAAAATATTATCTTAGCCGAAGCTTTAGCTACTTTTACTAAACAATGAATGTAGCTTACGTACCTAGCTAGTTTGCCTAAGACTGCAAAACATATTTAATGAATGCTCACGTAGGAAGCGGCTTAGCTTTAATCTAAGAGCAAATCTTGTTGATATCTCAAAGAATTGGTTCATAACGTTATCAGTAAGCACAAATATTAGCTCTGTTGTCGTTAGTAGCTACCACGACCTTGCCGCAATATGAATAATTATTAATAAGCTCATACTACTTTCTGTAAACATTACCTAAGTTATTATTGAAAAGAAATTTCGTACATGCAAAAGCATGCAACCGCGTTTGTATATATTATTAGGTACGTGATAATGCATGCTGAATGCATTCAACCAGTACTAGGTAAATAAGCGATACCATTCAAAAGATAGAGCCCATAACAATTCTTATTACTTACTTGCTGAGATACGAAGCTATGGGTTTGGTAGTAATTGTTGTTTTCCTTATACATAGAAATATAAATCTTAGTTCGTTCAGACGTAGGTATTATCAAAAATCAAAGTATCTGTTTGAGAGTTTTTAGTAGGTAAAGTTTGTGTGTAAGTACTTGATCCATTTTTGGAAATTCTTTTATCGATGCAAGCCGCGGGTGGAAGCTAGTTAAAAGAGAGAAAATTCAAAAACAATTTACTTTGCCTTTTTGGCTCTTCCGATTATATTTAATTAATTCATGACATTTTATGATACCTTCCTATCTATTTAAGTTAGCTTTAATTTTTAGTTCAAATTTATCATAATAAAAGAGATTATTTTCGTTTATATTTCAATAGTTTAGCTTAGTTAGAGTCAAGAGTTTTATTTTTTGTTTTTCTATCATAGAGCACTATTTAAGTTTATGTTTATTTTAAGAATTTTCTTTGAGAATTCTATAGTGCACTTTTATTTTTATGTATATCAGACCCTGTTTTTATGAAGATATTTTATGTAATTGGTAATATGCATAATGTTTGTGCACTTTCAACAAATAAATAAATAAATAAAATAATAAACGCGTCACCGCACTTAGGTACGCGAGTTCGACTCGCAACTTGGGCCACTTGAAATATGGTGAGCCCGGAAACCACAATAAGGTAGGTACTGTTTACTTTATTTAACAGTTACGTTTGTTCACAGGATGAGCATCGGCCTAGACTGCCCAAACCTTGAGAAGGGCGATGTATTCACGCAATCCGAGTTCCTCTCGCGCCTGGCCAACGAGTGCCGCTATGACCGGCTGTTACTGCCGACCTACCAGACGGGAGACACTGTCTACGTACACGCCAGTGCCTATGTCTACTTCATACAGCCGGCTGAGGCTCATGACTTGGTGAGCCTTTGGAATAACTGAAATCAATCGTAAAGCTTTGTCAATTTCAGGCTAACGCACACATAATATGGATGATCACTTCGACTCAGCCTCGCCTCGCCTTGACAAAATGCCGTCTACTAATTTGTTTACAAAATCTTTGTCCCGAAATGAAGCGAGAGGATGCCGATACTATGCTGATTAGTACGCGTTGCAGTATGAAAGTTTCATATAATTTATATGAACAGCTTGAGCTGAGCCGATTCAGGGAACGTTCGATGAAATCTCATGGTAGAGATGACCTCACATCTCTGCGAAAACTCGTGACAACCAGAGCTGGTCACGAGTTTTCACCCAAGATCTAACGTCATTTCTACCTACCATTAGATTTATAGGAGAGCATGGGTAGGGCTCTGGTGCCGCCGCCGGCCGGCCCACGACAGTCTTCGCAGCTTTCCAACGACAATTAAATTAATGCCCCCTTGCCCCGCTTCTTATGAATTAAGTATCCCCAGTGTAATCCTAATGCATGGAGAGATTTATCTGAAACTCATAAATAATAAATAATGAAATACGGACTTAATGGGTTTTCAAAACTGCCCCTTATTATCAAGATACCACGCGAGCACAGCCGCGGACGTACGCTAGTAATGAATAACCAGACATATGAGGATTTTGTTTTGTTTTTGCTGTTCTGGTTGTAGAATAACCTTAATCTGATTTACGTTACCTAGCAGAAACCCGACATGAGATCTATCTTCTGGGCGCGTTTAGGAAAAATCTAAACTGATTCGATGCTGTCCGGCTGCGCCTACCTTCTGAATAACACCGATATTTGCTTCAGAACTTCAAACTCCACTTCCTCCTCCAACTGCGATGGACGGACCCCCGACTAGCATACGCCTTGTACTCTCCCGAGCGCTCAAAAATCATAGGCGAAAGCGACCTACGGTCTCGCATCTGGGTCCCACATCTCTACATGTCCAACGAACAGTCCTCAAGCCTCATGGGGACCGATAGCAAGGATGTGCTCATTTCCATAGCGCCTGATGGAGAAGTGCTTTTCAGTAGAAGAATGCAAGCAGTGCTTTACTGTTGGATGAACCTCCAGAAGTTTCCATTTGACGATCAAACCTGCTCTATGAACTTGGAAAGCTGTAAGTTATGAACTAAATACAGACGACGTGTTAATTTTTATTTATTTTACAGTCTCATTCTTGTATTTTGTAAAATTGTGATTCACATAAAACATTTCCTTTATCTTGCGGCTTTTTAATTATGAATCATTTTATTAGCTTACCGCGCGTAGGCATGTATTCATTCATTCAACTTATGATTTTCCTTAACAAATTACGTTCTACAGGGAAGTACAACGCTTCAATATTACGGCTTATGTGGGAAAAGGATAACCCTGTCAGATTATCAACGGAGCTACACTTGACCGAGTACTCTCTTATGGACTTTTGGACGAACGAGTCCGTCGTCAGAGGAGATATCATGAACATGCGCCTCGGGGGAGGTAGATGTAATGTCAATTTGTTTATGTTTGTGCTGTTCATTTTGTAAGATAGGTTTGAACAGTTATAACTAAAATGATTTTCAATATTTCAGCTGGTAACTACAGTGCTCTAAAGTTCACGTTCAAACTGGGACGAGAAGTGGGCTACTATCTCATGGACTATTTTATTCCATCTATGATGATAGTAGCTATGTCGTGGGTCACATTCTGGCTGCAAGCTGACGCGTCGGCCCCTAGGATTACTCTGGGTACGTTGCAATATAGACTTTCCTCCTTATTAGTGATCACTCACTAACATCGGCTCGATAAAAGTATATCTCCCACTTTCTTTTGTTTACTGTATGAAAAGGTCACGTCTGGACGAGAGTTATAGAGCCGATAAAGTTAGTGACTGATTAAATAAATAAATCATCATCATCATTTCAGCCGTACGACGTCCACTGCTGAACATGGCCTCCCCCACAGACAGAGCGAATTCCTATCATGTGGGGGGATTTGCCCATACTCACCACCCTGGGCATGCGGGTTGGCGAGCGCAGTTAGAGCTATCGTTGTTAATATGAGGGACGCTGCTGCCCATCCCCTAGCTTTTTTCCCTTAGTCGCCTCTTACGACATCCACGGATAGGTAGGTATGGAGGGGCCTATTCTTTAGCCGGGGCCACCACGGTAAAATAAATAAATATTCCGGACATATCACACACGGTCAACTGATCTCAAACTATAAATAAGAGGGTTTATGTTTCCACGGTCCATGCCCTCGCCAGTAAAATAAATGAATCTCGCCTGATATTTTTCACTCTAATGCTCCGTAGATTATGATAATCTCTCTCTAACATGTAAGAATGCGAAATAGAGCTTCGTACAACTTCTTATCGGGCGTTTAATTACAGGCACGAGCACGATGTTGTCGTTTATAACGTTGGCGTCATCGCAGGCGAAGACGCTACCGAAGGTGTCGTACATCAAAGCCAGTGAGATCTGGTTCCTCGCGTGTACCGGCTTCATTTTCTCAGCACTAGTTGAGTTCGCTTTCGTCAACACCATTTGGCGAAGGAAGTACGTACCTATTAGTTTGTTTATGATAAAGAAGCAGCAAACATTGTAAATTACTTTGGATAATCAACTGATAATTTTAGTTTATCCTCCGCATAATTAAGAAATGCTTTATCTAGTTTTCATGCCCAAAATACAATACCCTTGACTCTTGACTACGAAACTCACGGAATAGTAACGACCAAGGCCAATCGTCGCTGAATCTGTTATCATACAGTCCGTTCATCGAAAATTGGTCTAAAACCTCCGAGTCTGAACACTTCAATATACTCTCTGTTCTTTTATGAGGTAATGAGGATTCAAAAGGTGCTACTTAATTGAAACTATCCTTTTTTCAGGAAAGCGGTGAGCCTCAAAAAGGTGAACAGTAAGTACATCTTGAAGAGTACGCTGACCCCGAGACTGGCTCGCAAAGAATTGCAGAAGGAACTACAGGAGTCTTCGCCACAGCTGACCAAGTCACGGTCTTGCTCGTCGCTGCAGCAAGAGACCAGTTCGGACCCGGCCGGCCCCGGCTACAACAACTACCTTACTGTGCATGTGAGTGCTCCCTTTTATTTTTAAAGATAGAAAATCTACAACTCTTAAGGGAAAAACCAGTTGCCGCAGTTGCAAGGATGCGTGGATTAAAAGTATCAATGATGAGTGTAGAACCTTACAGAATAGACATAATGTTAAAATAACGGTAAGACGGTAGAGGGGCGTGGCTATACTTACCATTCGTCATAACAATCTATTGGGAAAGGATCCGCATTGATTGTTATACGAATGGTCCTGGACCATCTACCACAACATTTTGCGAACCTTTTTAACTCAGGTTTCAACAGTAAAAAGATCAAAAAAACTTATTTAGAACATTTACGGCTACAGATTGCTCTGTAGCCGTAAATAAACTTATTTACAAATTTGTAACCGATTGAGGGAACTTACTTTATACGTGGTGTGTGTGTAGGTACTTGTATGTGAAGTTGAGTGAGAGTTATATTTGTAAAGGTATGAACCTGTTGGCTTCGAGCCTTGATATAAACCGCACTTGTACTTTGGATGACGGTTTAAAGATACAAGGAGCTCTACTCTCTATTTAGTTTCTACAAAAAGCACTGAAAGATTGCTTTGGGATTTAACCACTGTTCGCGCATTTTAACATATGCAGTCTGGAATAATATGCCTTGAAGTAGGTGCCTAACTTCATATGGCTAACCGACTAACACCTCGGCTAGTTATATCGGCAGAAAGCAATGTGGGTCAAGAGATAAATTACAAAGATATCTTTAATACACATTAAGCAGGATTTATCTCTAAAACCAAATATTATTTTAGCTTATGTAAAGTCACGCGCTGCCTATGCATATTGTGAACACGGAGATAGGATCTACTACCCACTACTAGATACCTACACATACAAAATGGGAGTATACGTCATGGACGACACAAACGCTTTATCGCGAGGAACAGGCGTAGTTTCACCTAGTTTCGTAGTCCTTTCAAAGTGGTCCTTGTTATTTTATTGAAATAAACACCTTTAGAATTTGAATGCGCCAAGATTATAGTAAAACTAGCTTCCGCTCTCTATCTTGATACTAGTACTAATTGGTGGAGTGGCGGTAGTGGCCCCGCCTTGCGCTCCACGGGTCGTGGGCTCAAAACCTGGTGGCGCACTAATAGATTATTCGGAAAAAAATATCTGCGCTATACTAGTGCTCTCAGACGGTGTAGGAAAACATCGTGAGGAAACCGGCATATCCAAAAACCTAAAAATTGGAAGACATGTGGCATATGCACGAAAGGAGGCTCTAAGTCTAAGAGGTGCACTTTAATCCTTTAACTAAACTGATTCCTTCACTGACGGTCATAGGCTCTTTTCAGGGCCACCATACCTCAACCTGGTTACTTACCTATTAAAAGATGGCCAATAAAGAATCAGTGACACGAAAAGCAAGCAAGCAAGCAGGATAGAATTATAGGGAGGATATTACTTGTTTTCCAATTACTGTTAGTCACAATTAGGTGTAATGCATTATTCGTCATTATATATTATTTACTATAGCACAGTATTACATGTCTGCAGTATAATGTTATCAAAATCCTTATTTAACATCAGGTTCCATTGTTTAATCACTACTGCGGATAGTGATTTAAGTATTTACATACTGTAAAACAAACCTAATAAACAATGCTTAAAATGAGACTGAGTCATTTGCTACCAAACAAGTAATTGCGTAAACTATGCATCTTCTGGTTTCAAGCGTCTATAAAATACATCAGCATATCGTCATCATAATCATCAGCCTGAAGAGGCCAACTGGCTGCGACTGATCCTTAGATAAGGGGTTGAGCTGACGACTGCGCCACCAAGCCAAATCCCCGTGGTCGACATTAATTGGGAATATTTCTCAGCTCGAAGCGCTGCCGATATTGTTTTTGGATATGTTAGAGTAAACAAGTAAAGGGTCATTCCATGTAAAACGCAACACTTGTTACACACACTTAGAATTTAGGAAATCCGGTGAAGAATATTAGAAATCAAAAACTTTATTATATGGAACTGTGGAGTTCGGGGTGGTTGGGCAACCATAAAATATGCTTTCTTTTAAAAACATTGGTCAAAAGCAACGTAAATGTGTACGACCTGTAACACTTGTTACATGGAATGACCCTAAACATTCTTCTCCTTGTCGTGTCACTGATTCTTTCTTGGTCATCGCAGGAAAATTTTCCGAATGGAAAATCCATTGCACGACAGGAACCCACGACCTGTGGATCGGAAGGCCACTACCACCCCTCCACCAGTGCTCATAAAACGTTCTCAATTCCAGAGTTTCCCATCCGCCATGAACTTGCCAACGATCACGACGCAGAGCTACGACAATCTCACGCAGCACCACGGAAGAGACAGCGCGGACTCAGACGAGCCGCCGAAACACACCTGGACCACCATGACCCCGCAGGAGATAGCCACGTGGATCGACAAGCGTTCCCGGGTTCTGTTCCCGCTCATGTTCGTGTTCTTCAACATTATTTACTGGACTTTTGTGTACTGCTTGTAAAGAACAGTCTAGTCGAGGTATCCTATAAGGACGTGGACATGGAGGAATCGTAGATATAACACTTTTTGTCTTCTACGAAATTACCTACAGTAGATCGATTCGGCCGCTATGGCTAATGCCCGGTTCCGATAATATATCGATTGGTATCGATAGACGTTTACTATTCATTATATTACCACTAGCGGCAACGACTCGTATTTTCCGTTTCACAAGCTCATTGTTTGAATTAGTAATAGTTAATACATATGCCGAGACCTTCCGAACGGCTTCGTTATACGCTAAAGTCGAGGTTTTTGAAACCGTCCGTAGGAAATACTGATCGTATTTTGATTAAAGGAACCGGGCATAAACCGCCCTTAAACTAGCCAATTAGGGCATTTAGAAGTGCAATAGTTTGTTTTAGGAATTTAATAATCTGCCGTAGTAAGGTGTGGCGGAGCCTAACGGCTAACTAATTAAATAACGTGTGTAGGTAATGATTTTTACTGTAATTTTGTTTACTAACTGTATACTTCAGTTTAGTCTAGTCTGCTTCATAGTCTAGTAATTTGTAATTAAAACTAGAAGTTATATCGGTTGGGTCAAAGCTTCTATAATAAGCTTATGCCTATTAGCAAAGACAACACAGAAGCTTTTTTCTACTATTAGGAACCCTCTTATTTATAGACGCTACTTAAATTGAACCATTGCTTAAATAATCTGTGGCAATGGCAATACTTTCAATATAATTTATCTTTTGACGGATTTTTATTGGCGAGCGGAGCGAGAAAATATTGTGTTTAGTGCGAGAAAAGAGCAGTAAGAAATAAGTGTCGAATTCAGTCTAAAATTCTATACTTGGACTTGAAAAAAGCAGTAGAAACTTAGATATCGATACTGGAGAGTGAAGCGAGCCCAGAAAATGGTGTGTTTAAGACGTGAAAAGAGCAATAACAACTCAGACATTAGGCTGATACTGGCGAGCGAAGCGAGCCGATTCAAAAAGCAATCAAATAAAAGATAGGTAACGATTATGAAAGCTACCCAAAGCTAAACGGGAGGGGCACTGATTCAGTATGTTTATACTACACTTATTATAGACATGAGATTATTTAGATTTAAAGAAAGTACTTATGATCTTAATTTAGTAATTCAATTTTATAACATCCATTAGTAGCTGTGTGTTAAAGGTAAAAATCCGTTTCATTCTAGAGTCGATTTCTACAAATACCTAAAATAATGATATGGCTTAGGTTTTCGTTATATTAAAGGACACCTGTGGGTGTTTATCGTACTTATTATTATGTAATTAGTTTGTAAAAAGTTGTGTATATGTAGTGCTTACTTAATTAGATATTTTGTAGTGTTAACTATTTTGAAAAAGATTGTGATTGTTACCTATGTGATGTTTTTTGCCTTCTTTTAGTTTATTGTATGTTGTATATGAGATTATTTAATTCTATCTAATTATTTCTAATTATATTTTTAGGATCTGTTTGTAATCTCGGTAATATAAACTCAAATATAAGGGTTTTCTTTATTTACAAAATAGGTAAAACTTTGAAATTAAAATTAATCGCGTATCACAAAGTAATAAAGCATCAAAACAGACTAGAAGATAACAATTTGCACGTCCACACGTAAAATACCAAACGGTATAATTAATTCATAGTTAAACAAAACACCACCTGAATGCAACCAGTGCACACATTACCTACTCACAATAATATTCCCCGCCACATACTCGTAAACATCAACACGATCAACGTGTAGGTACCGGCTTATAAGGTAAGAAATCTTTGCTATAGATATAACACAGATTTAGTTAGTAAAATCCAACGTGGCGATTACGTACTCGTTCAAGCGCCCGACTCGTCTCTGTTCCTCGGAGCCGCCATCACCAGGCTATCGTCGCTCGAATACCGCTTCAAAGTCGCCGAACTCGCTTGGCTGCAACATAAAACCACCATCATTTTTTTATCGTAATTTTAAATAATCCGTAGCAATATTGTTTTTGTCGTTAGAATGAGAATGGAAACAGTGATAGAAGTTTACAGAGATGATTACCTAACTCGTACACAATACATCATCATCAAAGGTTTATAAATTCCGTGTCGGTTTAGACTGTAGTGGGAGGTTTCCCGACTTTCGATCAAGTCAATCAAAGTCAAGTATGTCATTTCAGGGCGTGCGATATTGCAAACTCAAAAATTTACTTTATTCAGAAGACGTAGGGATCATTTTAAAATACACAAAGTTGAACGAGATGGTACAAGTGGGGGGGTTTTTTTATACAACTAAGTTAAGAAACAAGCTTAAGCCTATTGGTAAGTGGCTACCGTAGCCTATGGACGCTTGCAATAACAGAGGCATCACGCACGCGTCGCCAACCCCGAGCTGCCCCCCCCCCCTTAAAAAGCTCTGGCAACCTTACTCACCGCAGGAACAAAACACTATTAGAAACAAATAATGCTATTTGGCTGCGATCTCCTTGAGGGCGGAGGTACCTTAATACATACCTAAATCTCGCCGTGTACCTTGCATAGTTACCGCGGGTGTTGTTTTTACGGTTAAATCATTTCATCAAAATACAGTTTATCTTCAAATAATAGCATATTGCCAAGCGTAGTTTTAAACAAGAAAAACGTTTAAATTAAAAATTACCATTAAGAGGATACAAAAATCATAATAAATTATCGAGGGGGCGGAGTAAAGAAAGTGACAGCGCTATGTACTATAATTGAATGCGGAAAGAGATAGAAGCGTTAGAAGGCGCTCGAAAGTAATCGACGTAAACGACATATGAGAAAATATCGATTATCTTAAAAACTATCTATTGTCTACTAAGTGTCTTGGATTTAGGTACCCAATGCTTTTGTCTAACACAATATTTAAAAAAAAAGTTATTTTTGTTAGATAGTCTCAGAGTATTTTCGAAAAAACTGTTGCAGAGGACCCAACTTTAAAAAATAAATCTATCGAGAAAAGTTTTACCAATCGCGTTTCTGTCTTGGATTTACGTAAATAAAATGCTCAAGTTATCTTTGTCATAAAAATCAAAACTGTGCGTTTTGCGGTTATTGAGAAATAACAATTCAAAATCATAAAAAAATTAAACCCTCACCTTAATTTCAGCACCTTGTGGGTAGTTCACTTCGAGTAACTGCGAGTGCATAGTAACTGCGAGTGATGCGTTTTTTTGTGATTTTATGTGCATGAAAGGAGCCTCGAGGCGCACTTTAATCCTTTCACTACATTGATTCTTACAATGACGGTCATAGGCCCTTTTCAGGGCCTCCATACCTCAACCTGATCTCTGACCTAATGACAGGATAACAAAGAAAGAATCAGTGACATCACAAGTAAGTGTGATTTTATAATTCCCTCACTCACCTGTACCTGGTGCGGGGGCGCGGCGTGGGCGCGAGACGCGGCAGGCGCGCGTCGGGCGCGAGCGTGCCGCCCGAGCCGGAGCTCGAGCCGCGCCCCGAGCCGCTCGACCCGCTCTCCGACCACGTCAGCTCCGATATACTGGAAGGATCATGACAGGGCTACATTCAAACACTCACGCGTCTCAGACTCCGAAACATGTGCGAGACTCTTTATTATATTTTCAAGTAATATTTTTTGTGACAAGTGTGACAGTAATGTTATTTTTTTTCTAAAAGTTTTTTCCCTTTCGGGCTGGCTATGGCATCTAGGCCTTACCGCCAAGTCTTACGTTTATATTTCTTCGTTATTTTTATCTTTCTTCTTCATGTCTTCTTAGTCATGGTCAAATCACCGTCAAGTCAAGTCAAATTCAGTTTTAGTAAGATATGATGGTGGCAATTTATTAAAACCATATGGGACCTCTAGGCGCCAACTCGAAAAATGACGATACACGCAGTCATTTAATTTCACTTCACTCGTGCGGTTTACTCAAACAATATTACGCAAAACACCACCATAATCTCATAATATTATTCAATTTAACACTAGTTTTGTAAAATAAATTGAGAGCACAACATCACTTTCTCAAGTTCCCGCCAAAAAGTATAGTAATGTTAATATTTTATTCCCGATTCTCTTAACTTCGTTCACACAAGTTTGTATAACGGCGTGCGATATGACATCTAAATGTACATATTTCAAAATGATCCTTATCTCTACTGGATAAAGTCAAGTACAAATGTAAAATTCAATTCAAAATTTTTGATCACAATAGGCCAGTTGTGGCCGCAGTGATACCATAGCCACATAAAGTATAAAAAAAGGATCGTTTTGAAATACATTTTAGATGACATATCGCACACCGTTTGAACACGGCTTAATTGTTATTGAATAAATATATAAAATATAAAACAGACAAGTCAACCATACGGTCCGGTGACATTCTTAATCACCAATCAGTAGGTAAGGACCGTAATGTCCCTTATTGGTTGATTTAATTTTTCTGACAGAAATTTCTGATGGTGTGTGGACAGTGTGATCAAAAACATATTTCCCAATACGTAAGTAAGGTAATAGTTATGTAAGAGTAACTAACTAGCAGAGGAACGTACCTTGTAGAAATAGGCGGCAGGCGGTAAGGCGGCGTGTAGACGTCGTTGCTCTCGGTATAAGTGGAGGCGTGGATCTCCTGCTGGTACAACTCGTACAGCTGCGCCAGTTCCGGAGCCACGCCGATACCCACATCTGCAAGTAAACATTACACTAGCGGCTTCCCGTGGCTTTACTCGCGCGGTACCCAGATTAAAGGTAGCCTATATTTTCATCAGGGCTTGACAGACAGATCTTCAACAATCTTCATGATCGTTGCGAGTAAACGATCATAAAGATCGTTCGAATATCTAGGGATCTAATTTAAAATAGTAGAGAGAAGACAAACTGGATTTGATGATAAAAAAATGACCTATTCCGTCAAGGACATTGATGCCTGGGACATTCACGTCTCGAGGCATATTGCTGCATTCGACACCTCGCATGATCTCGTCGGAGACACACACCGGGTCTTCTTTCTCCTCCTACTGGGGGAGATAGGTAGGGGCCTCGTTTTGTAAACTTTGCCCCGGCTTCAACTCCAGGGGTTAAAACCCCTGGGTATTTGGGCTTCGCCTAGTGGCGGTGCTGTTACTTATTATCTAACTTAATATCTACCTATGTTACACATTAAATTTTTTTTTTTTTTTTTTGATTTGTTTTTTTTTTTTTTTTTTTTTTTTATATATATATATATTTTTTTTTTTTTTTTTTTTTTTTTTTTTTATTAAATTAAATATATGTTATACTATGTTATACAATGTTATAAGTTTTACATTATGATTATACATAAATATATATATAAAAATATAAAATATAAATAGCTAATACAAATTTATCTTATTACTAGTATATATTAATATATATGGATATATATAGTAAGTATTATTTTTTTTTTTTTTTTAATGTGCACAAGGCAGGACAGAAAGTTGACAACAAAAGCAGGTGGATTTCTAATGGAAAGAGGGAGGATATTCAATTTTGCGGCTGATTCTGCAACCCTGAGGGGGGTGAGTCCTCGGGGTTGCAGAATCGGTTAATCCGATTTTGCAACCCCCAGGAGGTCACGGGGGAGAGGCCGCCAGGGCCTGTCGTAGTCTGGTGGTCGTGTGTGCAGCGGGGCCAAAGAGTTTAAGTGGGGGTGTGGGCTGTTGTCGGCTCTATCGAACATCCGACGGGCCGACAACATCACGAAGTCTTCTATGGCCTCTATTTTAGTGTCCCTCGCAATTACGTCGTTGCGGACATAGATGCCCGCGCCGGTGCACATGCGGAGGGAGACATTTTGGACTGCCTGCATTCTCTCCCTGTTGGTAGTGGAGAGAAGGGCATACCAGGCGGGGGCGGCGTAAGTGAGCCGGGACCGAATGTAGGTCTTGTAGACCCGGACTTTGGTCCTCAGCGGTAATCTGGATGTCAGGACAGGCCGGAGTTGGGCCCGGGCAGAGCGCGACTGTTGAAGAGCTCGCTCTACCTGGGGGTTCATCCTCAACGACCTGTCAATGTCGACGCCGAGATACCTGACATGCTTGCGCCATTCTATATCCTGTCCGCGAAGCTGAAGGGGAGGTGGCAGTATACGGTGGCGGGAGACAAGGATCGCCGCTGTTTTGCCAACATTGACAGTGATGCGCCACTTGTCCAGCCAGGCCGGGAGGATGTCCAGCAGGCGCTGCAGTCTGCTTGTGGCAATATCGGGGCTGCGGGAAGAGGAAAAGTAAGCGCTGTCGTCGGCGAAAAGCGCTAGAACGACATCCCTTTCCCCGGGGATGAGGTGACCCTCCAGCGTAGGGATGTCGTTCGTGTAGAGCGCGTATAACGCCGGCGACAGACAGCTCCCCTGCGGTACTCCTGCGGTAGCTGGTTTCAGCTCGGAGATCGCGTTCTCTACCGCCACAAAGAAGCTCCTATCTTTAAGGAAGGAGGCCAACACCTGAACCAGTGCTGGAGGCAAGTCAGTTTTAGCGAGCTTAAATAGTAGTCCTGGGTGCCAAACTCGGTCGAACGCCTTCTCGACGTCCAAGAAAACCGCGGTTGTGCAGCGTTCACGATTGTGTTCCTCCGCCAGCATGTGGAGCACTCGCGTTAGCTGTAAGGTAGTACTGTGCTGGCTTCGGAACCCAAATTGTTCTGATCGTGGCTCCAGTGATGGGTACAGGCGACGGAGGAGAAGGCGCTCGAAGAGTTTAGCGATCGTGGGCAGCAAGGTTATCGGCCTGTAACTTGCGGGAAAGCGACGGTCCTTACCCGGCTTGGGGAGTACAATGACCTTCCCGGTTTTCCAGTGATCTGGAAAGTGGCACGTACGGAGGACGCCGTTGAAGATCCGCGTTAGGGCGGTAATTCCACGACGTGGCAGGTTTCGGAGGGCCATGTTGGTGATCCCATCGGGCCCGGGAGCCTTCTTCGCCGGCAGTCGGAGTACGGCCTTCCTCACTTCTGCGGGGGAGATGAATAAGCCTCCTTCAAGGGGGGTGATGGGGCGCGATAGAAACTCTACGACAGACTCCTCAATGAGGGAGTGTTCTTGGCTAACCTCTGAATGCGCGTCGCTGGGGATCGGGTGTGGGGAGAACTGTTCCTCCAAGTGCGTTGCGAGGATTTCAGCGCGGTCAGAGGGTGCGAAGCGCCTAACCCCATTTCTATCGAGAAGTGGGTAAGAGGGAATTGGTGTGCGCGTGAGAGCTCGGTTGAGCGCGTGCAGGTTGGTGTCGTGGTCGGACGCCCGGTCTATGATGGTTTCCCAGGTTTCCCCACGCCAAGCCCTTACGGCTGCCGAGACCTCCGCGGTTACCTTGGTTAGGTCTGCTTTTATGCGCGGGCATCGGGATCGCGCCCATTCGCGTCTCAGTCGTCTTTTCTTCATTAAGTCTTGTTTAATGTTGGGCGGGAGTGCGTCCCGCACGTGTGGTCGACGCTGGGATGTCGGGGAGGAGGCCTGCTCCTTGGCGGTCTGGACTGTCTTTGTGAGTTTGGAGGCCTCTCGCTCTACCTCTTCTGGGGAGGAAAGGGGACCGATCTCTATGTCTGTCAGTAGTCTGTGGAATTTGTCCCAGTCCGTCTTCACTCCTAGCGGCCGGGGCGCAGAAAAGTCGGCGGATAGGGCAAGAGTGATGAGGACTGGGAGGTGGTTCGTGTCCATGTCATAGATTACTTCTAACTGGATGGGGCAATTGAGATGTCTTGAGAGCACGATGTCTAGTACATCGGCTGCATGGAGGACATTTGTCGGTATGTGCGTGGGAGAGTCAGGGCCTAGGACAGTGATACCGCTGGCCTCAGCGTCCGATTGGAGGCGGCGACCCTCAGGATTTATTGTCCGGGACCCCCATTCCGGGTGTTTTGCATTAAGGTCAGCGGCAAGAAGTACGGGGGTATTACAGTTAAATAATGAGGTGATGTCTGACGGGGTGTAGTGGCGGCCCGGAGGGCGGTAGCCTGCATACAGCCTGAGTTCCGTTCCCGCCGCGCGCACCAGGACACCCGTCGTCCGTGTGTCTACAAAGGGACGGTGCTCTATTACTTCGTGCACGATGTCGCGACGTACGAGAACGGCAGTGCCCCGGAAGGCTTTGCCTGTCGGGGACAGTTCGTCACGTCTGTACGTAAAGTAATTGGGCACATTGAGGGTTATGCGGGGGTTTAGGAGGGTCTCGCCTAGAAGGACAATGTGTATGTCTTGAGTTTGGACGAGGAGGCGGAGGGCCTGGGCGTGAGCCCTGATCCCTCCGGGATTCCAATAAAGGACTCTCAGGTTAGGTGTGTTAGACATACTGTGTCCTTTGCAGCGAGGCCAATGCGCGCACCGCAGCCTGGCGGAGGTCGCCTCCGGCCGCGATGGTGAGCAGGAACTCCGTCAGGGCCCCGAGGATGACCTCCATCGGGTTCCCGGCGCGTCCTGCCGTTCTGCTCCCTTCCGGTGGCGGCGCGTAGACGCCCTCAGCTGGGTGGATATCTGTGGGGTATGTGTGACCCTGTGGGGGGCCCGTGGCGGGAGTTCGGGGGCGGGGGGCCGAGTGCTGGCGCTGCGGTAAAGGAACCCACTGGGTAGTGGGCGCACGAAGCACCGCGGGGATCATTGGCGCCAAGGGGCGCGGAGGGACCGGGTTGCCCTGCGGAGTTGCGCTTGACGGCGCCACTACTACGGCCGGGGTCGGCAGTTGGTAGGGCGGTGGCGCTAGGCGCGTCGCAGCTGCGGGGGGAACGTTTGTGTCTCGTGGGGCGGGGGGCGGGTGAGGGGTAGAGGAGGCCACTGGTTTCCTCCTCCTGCCCCTCCCGCGCCTCCTCCTACCCGGAGCCGGGGCTCCACGTTCGGTGGGGGGGATTTGCGGGGGTGTGGAAGTTGGAGCTTTGCCCGGCGGGAGGCTGGGCTGTAGGCTCCGTGGCACGACTGGGCGCGTCAGGTCTGCGACCAGGACGGGGGGGGGGAGAGGCTGCTCTGTACGGAGCGGGTCTGGCGGGTGCGGGCGGAGGTGGGAGGGGGGGAGAAATCCTGACCCCTCTCTTCCGTGCCTCGCTCCGGAGGACGGGGCAGCGGCGGTCGTTCGCCGTGTGGTCCCTTCCGCAGTTTGCGCACGTGGGTTTCGCCGATATTTCGCGGGGACAATCCGCCGCGAAATGCTGGCCTCCACAGCGCACACAGCGTTGGGGACGGTGGCAATTTTTCGACGAGTGTCCGAATGCCTGGCAACGATGGCACTGGGGCACCCGATCTTTGGCGCCGCGCCAGTGCTCTATCGTTACCCCTGGCATCGAGAGGAGCTCATTCGTGCCGTAAAGCCGCGCAAGTTCCACCTGCGACAGGTGGTCCATCTGCGCGTGGAAGAGGCAGCCGGCACGTCCCTGCTTAGTAGCAATGTGCCGCACATACCTGCACGGGAAGTCGTATCCGAGGAGTTCCTGCTTGATCTCCTCGGGTTGGGTGTCAGCGGGGAGTCCGCGAATCGCGACCTTGGTGGGCAGGTCTGCTGCAGCGCTATAGCAGTACCAGCTAATGCCGGGGTCTTCTGCCATAGCGTCCACCAAGTGCCGCTGCACGACGCGGTACTCCTCCGGGGACCTCGGGATGAAACGGACCCCCTTGCCGAGGGGGCGCGCGTTGGGGGCGTGGCCTAGCTTCCCCCGCAGCTTGGCGAAATGCGCTGTCCAGTTGGGCAGGCATTCCACAACTATGGGGGGGTAGGCCTTCGCGGTGGTTGTCGTCGGGTGGGGGGCGCCTGCGGCCTGCCGACTCTGAGTCGGTGGCGGCGACGGCGGGTGGGTCGGGGGGGCGGGCGCCGCAGTCGGTGTGACGCGGTCGCGTGCGGAGGTCGATCTCTCGGCCGCGGTCGGCGCCGGAGCGTCTGCCGCGGGTCGGGGGCGGGGGGGGGATGCCATCGCCGCTGCGTAAGATGCAGCGGCGCTCGGGGTGGGTGACGGGGGGGAAGGGACTGGTATGTCGGGGTTGGGCACAAATGACCCAAACCCGGCATACGAGGTCGAGTCCTCTCCGGAGGACTGTTCCTCCTCGTCACTCACCTCTTCAATCGTCGGGCTGTCACTGGCAGTACTCGCAGGGCGACCGGCGCACAGGCCCGATGGTCCTGGTTGCGCCAGCGCCTCGTCTGCAGAGATGCGCGGGGGTGACGGCGATGGTGACGGAGACGCCGGTTGGGGGAGGCGGACCGGCGCGGATGCGGCGGTCGACGCACTACCCCGGATCGGTATCTTCGAAGTCGGGGTGGTGATCAGGGGAGGCGAGAGTGGCAGAACTCTCTGCCGCTTTTCGTCACCTTGCAACTCCTCACCGGAGGAGTCGCGGCGACGGGGTTTCGTAACCCTGCCTCCCGCTGGACGGTCGGGTTCAGCGCGGTGCGGAATCTCAGTTCCGCTGCCGCTGAACCCCTTGTCCTCGGGGGGAGGAGGGGCAGCCGTGGCTGCTGTCGAGCGGTCTTGAGGGTGGCGTAATGCGCCCGGGGCCAGAACCACAGAGTTCTCTGGGTTGAACAGGTCCCGGCGCATTATCGCCTTGTCCAGAACCGACGTGCGGCGGCGGTCCGGGGGTTTGCGGAGGGGCGGGTTGTCGCCGTCGGCCATGCTCCGGCCGTGGCAGCACTGGCGATGAAGGGGGGGAGGGGTTGGGGGGGGAAGTACGGGGGGAACCGGCGGGGTGGCTGACCACTCCGACGGAGGGAGAGCAGGGGGAGGAGGACGGTTGTCACTTCACTGGATGTTTTATAATAAAACACCAGGGAGTGACACGCACGTTCGGGACGGGGGATGGGTACTGGGAGCACACTCGTCTCGAAGGTGGGTAGGACGCTGGCCGCCTTCGCGGACTATCCGGGGGCTGGGCGACGCTCCACAGTACACCTGCGTGGTGGAATGTGGGGTCGCGCCTATCTCCGGACCGTCAACGCGGGGTGGGGGGGGGCGTCCGGGGTACCGCTGCTGTCACGAAGGTATACGTCAGTGACGGACAGAGGTGGACAGAGGTTCTCTCTTTTCGTCGGAGAGGCGCTATGAGTCTGGTCCCTGAAATCCCAGGCGTTACCTTGCAGAGCGCGGCGTTGCCGGGTAATGATCTCATCGGTGAGGCGACGCTGGGCGTCTGATCCCTAAACTCCCAGGTGTTACCTTTAAGCGCGCGGTGTTGCCGAGTAATGATATCGTCGGAGAGCCGGAGCTGTGAGTCTGATCCCTAGAATCCAATACCTTGTAGCGCGCGGCGTTGCCGGGTGATGATATCGTCGGAGAGCCGGAGCTGTGAGTCTGATCCCTAGAATCCACTACCTTGTAGCGCGCGGCGTTGCCGGGTGATGATCTCATCGGTGGGGCGGCGCTGGGCGTCTGATCCCTAAACTCCCAGGTGTTACCTTGAAGCGCGCGGCGTTGCCGGGTGATGATCTCGTCGGAGAGGCGGCGCTGTGCGTCCGCGCGCTGCAGCGCGAGCTCCCGGCGGCGCAGCTCGTGCGCGCGCGCCGCGCGCTCGCCCTGCAGCGCGAGCTTGTCCGCCTCCAGCTCGTGCACGCGGCACACCAGCGCCAGCACCTCGCGCTCCGGCCCGCTGCTGATCCGCGCCGGCAACTCCTATACGCGGTAGAGCAAAACTCAAACTCAAAAACTGCATTTCTTAAACATCTTTTGGCGGCAACTTGTCAAGTGATTTATTTGTAAGGAAACCAACAGCGTTAACTATGGATAACTTAATTCAAGCAGAAAGCCAATCATAGGTTTTATAGGGTTAAGCTGATGTTGTGCTCTCAAATTATTTGTATGAAGTAATGTATCTAGGTAATGTTAAAAAATAATGAGTGACTTTTCGAGTTGGCGTCAATAGAGTAACTGTTGTAACTGTCACTAATTATAGGCACTTCAGCTAAATTCGATGTGAAATATTTGTAAACCAACCTCCCATACCTACTTTAAGTAGGTATTGGTTTGTTTACAAATCCACACAATTACACAGAAAAAAATCAGAAATCTCAGCGTGTCATGGGACCTTCCGTCTATAACCGATTGCCAGTGAAGATACGTGACGCACCTTCCACGCCTGTCTTTAAAATAAGGCTGACGGAATCAGTTTTCTATGACCTAGAAGAATACCTAGAGTTTCCGCTAGTATAATGAGTATTTATAAATAAAATATTAATACTTAATTAATATATGATATTTTTTTTGTTAATGACATGTTACATAAGATGTAATAAATAAATTATGTATTCTGTATTCTGTACACATAGTTATAAGATGTTTCAAAGTGATGCTAGTGATTGTTTAAAAAAAGCTTTCGTATTTGAAATAGTGTCACCTGTTCCAGTTGTGCGCCCCTAAGCCTCACTTGCTCCAGTTGCCGCTCGACCGTGTCTCTCTCAGTGCGCGCGGACTCCTGCTCTCTCTCGACCGCGGCGAGCTCAGACCACGCCTGCTCCACGGCCACTTCCGCCTCGGCTCGCTCAACGCTACCACTCGATAGAACTGTCCCACCTCTGTGGACAAACCATAGAGATGAGATAGATTTTTTTTGCACTCCACCTCTTTGGGACAAACTTTTTTTTTATACAACTGAGGTGGCAAACAATCATACGGCCCACCTGTTGGTAAGCGGTAACCGTAGCCTATGAGCGCTTGCAATACCAGAGGCATCACGCACGCGTTGCCGACCCCGAACCCTATCCCCCCCTAGAGAGCTCTGGCAACCTTACTCACCGGAGGAACACAACACTATTTCTTCTGAGATTAATTGACTATTTGGAAACCATCACTTATCAAACGATCAAGTTTGTATGAAAAATCTCAATGGTCTCATTTTCTTCTCGCCAGGTCGTATTATATAACCGTGGAACTGAAAGCGGCAACTTACCTATAACTCTGTTGCGTGCTCAGTCTCGCCCCGGGCACGTTGATTGGCTTATAGAGTCGGTTGAACCTTGCCTCCCAGTGCGAGATGGTCGCGTGTTGCCTCTCCGCGTCTAAGGCTAGTCCTAGCAAGTGACTATCGAGCTCCATCAGCCGTCTTCGTAGTCGCATTTGTTGCTTGAATGTTGATACGATAGACTCGCGAAGGGACTTCAAATGTGCTTCACTTTCAGCCTTTTCTTCATTTGTTTTCTCCTCTTCCAGTTGATGGATGTCCTCTCTGGATCTAAAAGGAGTTTTAAAACAACGCATTTTCTAAATTTTACCTTCACATAACAGCCGTTACGGTAATAAATTAATTATATTAAAAGCCAATGTATGTCCAATACTGAGTTTCAGATTAGAAAACGGTTTATCATAGCGTGTCCATCACATTGATATGCCTAAGCTGCCACCATAGTTGGGGATTAGTTTGTTTGTAGCGGCGCTGGCGTTATAATCAGATGTATAATTGAACTGAATATAAGCATGGCAAACTAACTTACCGCGAGGCATCCTTCATTTTGAGTTTGAGCCGCGCTATTTCTTCTCGTAAATCATTTATGACACTTCGATATTGGTGCAGATGTTTCGGTGTTTGTATTAACTCTCTTTCAACCTGGAATTAAAAAAAACCCATTATTACCTCGCGTAGAACGAATCAGCTTCGAGTCGCGGTAGGTTGACGTGTTTATATCATACCCTGTTAGTGATAGAAGAGGCCTTCTCTGCGTAATGCAGCGTAGAGCGAGTGGTCTCCCGGTGCGAGCCGGCCGGCGACACGTGCGCTACCATGGCGGCCCTGCATCTCCCGCCCAGCACCTCGCGCAGCAAACGAGTCAGCTTTGAATCGCGGTAGTTCACGTATCTTGACCAAGTAACAACAACATGTTACGAAAACTTTTTCGATAAAAAAACAGTAACATAACTTTGTAAAATAATTTGCACCACGTTGGGCGCCAATTACTAGGACGGCGCCCAATTTAGTGCAGCTTATTTTAATTTGAAACAAAAATCGTTACTTACATACTAGGAACTAGGAACTTTTAAGCCGTTTTCGGAGGAACACTGTGAAGTTAGTCGTGTGTGCGAAATTGACTTTATGTCAACACATAAGGTTGTTAAGGGTTCGCGCTGTGAAAAGGCTTACTTCAGAGTGCTATTCCAAAAACGGAATAACACTCTCTAATAGTTACGAAAACATACAAAAGATTTGCCACGTTGGGCACCATTCACAGAATATTTTGGCGCCCAACGTGGGGTAATATTCTCAATATTTATAATATCAACAAACCAGGTAAAAAAAATATTTTTTAAGTGCAATAAAAGTGCTATTTGATATCAAATGATTGTGAAATCTAAAAATAATCGACTTCTAACCTAGCTCCTCCTGAGAGCGCCATAATGCAGTTTCCAAGTGCGAGCAGAGATCGGTTGATATGGGCGCCCTCAAGCCTCCTCGCCCGCAGCCCCGCTCGTTCTGAACCCGCCAAGTCAATAAGAAACAAGCGCCCTCTTTGTGTCCCGGCTTCAGTATCCCGGCTTACAGTGACACTGTAAATAAAATTTAAAATTATGAGTATTAAGTAAAGATAACTGAATGTATGAGTTTGGGGGCAATCAAATATTTAAACTATTATTCCATAAATTGTCGTCGCTAGACTTTACATTGTATCTATTAGACTAGACCACTTCAATTAGGACTAAAGACAATATATTAGTAAACGGTATATATACCTACTGATTACCTTTGATACTATTTAGTATCTTTTTGTTCGTTGCAATGCAACCCATACGTTTATTTAATTATGCAAGCGAGCTATTGAGGCCAGTATTAATAGATCACTATCAAATCTGAACGCAATCCTGAGATCAGGAATGTCATTTTTATAGGGAAATTGGAAAGCACTCAAGATCGCTCTCATATTCAAATGCGATTTATTAATACGGGCATTAGAACCCTCTCTTCCTACAAGATGTGGGTAACAACCACACAAGAAATTCATTCATCGCGTGTTCATTGTTCAATACAGTGACGCGACATAGACATAGGTATGGTATGCTGCCTTCTCGAACGAAAGATTTAATTTATTCATCTCACCTTAGCAAAGCGTGACCCCTCGACGAGTGCTGGTTAGCATGTGTAGGCTCAGCGGTCCTCGCCCTATCTCCTCGCGTGAGCAGTTCCGACACATGAGCTGCGCTGGTAGCCTTTACTTCACTGAGTCCGGCGACCGTGGGCGCCCCGCTGCCGCCTTCGTCGCGCAGCTCGAGCGGACCCGCGCCAGGGTTCAGCAAGTCACGGATGTTCTCATTGTAGATTTCAATGTATGACATTTTTACCTGAAACCAATTGCAAGTTATCCCTAACTAATGAAGGTGAAGAAAAAAGTAGGGTTACTTTTAACTCCATCATCTTATAGAGCTCGTGGTTTTCTATCGATAAGTAATAGATATATTTTTACGTGCAATTTGAAGGAAAAATTTCACCACCGAAACGAAAATTTTCCTGCAAAACAAACAAGCTTTCCTCAGACTGATTCAATTAATCAACCACCCCTTCTTTGTTACCTTTGCAGCATGTAACGCTCAAGGTGAGTGAAGGCATTTTTCTTTGAATAGTACGAATTAATGATCGTTGTTTGCGAATGCCAACAGAACACACAGTGACGAGTCATTATCAGAGTAAACATCCTATCCTATCTACTTGCCACCCACGCGGTATTGATTCCGGCAGCAGGTAGGTGTATATTATCTTTTTGACATTTAAAGCATAAACATCAATTTAAATGATCGTGCGAGCGAATTTCTTTCAAAAAGTGGGGCGATTAGGCGCTCGCCAAATAAATAGCACGAAAACACTGACCTAATTCCGATGCGACAATTAACGTTTTCTAATTAGGTACGAGGACCATGAGTAATAAACGTAAACAGTCCAAAATAAACGACGCAGTCGAGGTTAATTATTGCAGCGTTCATTGCAGTATTTTTATCAGATCCAATACCTACCAACCTGTCGGACGATACAGGGCTGCAATGTGGTAGAAAGGTGCTTACCAGAGAAACAGATTTTAACTTTGCTCAGTTTGTCCTAATAACTTCGTTATTTCTACTGGCCTAATCAAAACCCCTCCCTAAGCGGTCGGTGTGACGTCATAAACTTTGATCTATAATCTAGGAAAGTCCACTTATAAAGCACTCACGCTTATCTGCAAACCAACTTCAGACATAAACTGCCGACTTTGCTGATTTAACTATGGCAGCGTTCAGTTTAATTACGGTTATTTTTTGAAATATTGAAATTGAATAGCTGGTATTTGTTGAAGGATTAGCTGTTGTACAGACAGACAAGCCTTTATTCATAGCTTCTATAAATAACACCTTTTACCCTCATCATCATCATCAGCTTTGTACAAGTTCTCTCCCAAAGAATTCCATGACGAACGATCTTGAACCTTTACATTCACCGATTTCTTGCAACTTTAAAAATGTCGTGGGTCCATCGGGTGGGGGGGCCTATTAACACTGCGTCGCCCGGTTCGTGGTTGCCATTCACCGTTTATTTCCCAATGGTTGAAGGTTCTGCGATAATGCTATATTCTGCTATATGGCCCACTGCCACCTTCAACTTTTTAATTCTGAAAACTGACCTTGATTTCCTCATTTCGGGTTTAATCACGCAGTGAAACTCCGAGCATACCTCTCTATAGCCCGTTGCGCGGACTTGCGCGACTTTGAGCTTGTGTATGAGGCTAATAGTTGGCAACTAAGTCTCAGTGCAACTGGCAGCACAACAACAAGAACTATTATGTGCGCAGATAGGTTCCTACTTGGCACCTATCTGCGTCGCTCTTGCGTGCTTTTATCTTTTCATCTATTTTATCTATTTTTTTGCTTTTACCTACAATCGATGTGTTCACTTAAGTCAAAGTCAAAAGGACTTTATTTCAATAAAATCACTAGGATCACTTTGAAACGTCTTAGAAACCAGGTGAAGCTACGCCTGTTCCTCGCGACCAAGCTTAGAAGAATAAGGTAGGCTTACGGAATTACTTTAATTGTTATTATTATTAAAATTCGGCAAAACATTTGATTTATTGGAGTGTCAATCTGGACCAGCTTCTTCTAACTCCGGCACGGTATGTTCTGCGCACGCAGTTTCAAGTTTCTAACCTTTTATTGTATAGGTAGGTGGATGTAACGGTACACCAATGGTTCTTGCTCTATTTTTCACTAGTCAGCTATCATTATTGTTCGTGTTCGTCAGGTCACCCACATCATAGGTTCGGTCTAAAAACCAGCGCTCCTGCACATCATGGCTCATGTAGGTATGTGTAGCGGCTTTATGCTGAGACCGTACCTATTTGACTCGCACAGCACGGGAGACTGGTTTATTGTTTATTGTTTATTTGTATAAACCACTCAGAAACTAACAGCCGAGGCCAAAACGTTTAAGAGCTAGTAGACATAAATTAATTACATAACACATCACATACATACATATTTTAACATTTTACGAATTTTTATAACTAAGGAAACGTATACACAATAAAACAAATGGATGTAATTTCATGTGGAATACATCCACATCTGGTTCCTGAGCAATCAACATGTTGAGAAGTGCGAGTGCGTTCGCCGTCGGGGCATACCGCGCGGTGTCGGTGCGGACCACGGGTGGCGCAAACAAACGACGTGCGCGCGCGCGCAAGTACCTATCGGGCACGTAAAGCGTACACTTTGACAGAGCGGAGGAGTTCTCAATACTTCCCTGTAATATCAATAAATAATGGGTCATTAGAGCACATTTGCGTCGAAGCTCAAGCGTATTTAATTCCACCATACCACCAATGAACAGGGATGGATACAGAGAGGGATAATACCCATACAATTTCTTATAGAGATACCTACCAAATTTCTTTTGTATTCGTTCTAGCATAAGCTTATATTTCACCTCGTGAGGGTCCCATACCAACGCATTATATTCAAGCTTGGATCTCACGAATGCATAAAAAAGCGTTACAATAGCACTCCTATCGTGGAACCTAGCCGACTGTCGCATTACGAAACCTAAAGACTTAGAGGCTCTATTGCAAGTATCAGCGATGTGCGTATTAAAGGTTAGTTCGCCGTCCAAGGTTAGCCCCAAGTCTCGAATTTGAGTGACGCGCTCAAGCGGGACGCCGGATATGTTGTATGGGTGGGTGTGGGGCGAGAAAGATCTTGTGAAAGTGATTGTTTTACATTTGGATATATTAAATTGTAATAAATTCCTCTCGCTCCACGCAACCACGTTATCGATATCCCGCTGCAGGGCCTCACAGTCGGTAGTGCTGTCTATTCCCAAGAATAGCTTCAGTTTTGTATGGTACAACCAGTTACTTAGGTATTGTTAGTGTTTTTGTTTTGTATATTGTTGTTTGATTGTAATGTACCTGCTACTGTAACTCGTGTTTATCTTTATGTTATTTGGTTTATATGTATTGTGTCTTCGGTCTGTGTCTGTCAAATAAATGTATTTCATTTCATTTCAACATCCGCCTCCGCGTAGACTTATAAGAAGAATTATATCTTTGAAGCCTAAACGTCGACTGTAATCTATTAAAAATAACCTGCAAGAGTGCGCGCGGTCAAACGATTACCTTCAAAGCTCGTCTCACCTTAGGCCCAAAACAGTATAATGACTTGCCTAACGCTATAGTCCACAAGTTACGCCTAAAAGGTTAACAGTATGTCACGTCACACGACAATAAACCTGAATAATTAAACGATACCTATACGATACCAATTTACTTGTGACGTCAGCAGATTAAACCTGTATGGCACCACCTTGGACGAAAAACCACAACACCACTAATAAAGATGCAGTAAGTTTTGAAATATTCATGGTGACCAGGGGCATCAAATCTTGAAACTTAACTCTAACAGTGTAAGGTTTCCTATCCCTACATCTATAAAGTAAAACACAGATAATATTGATAAAGTTATAGGTAGGTAAGTGAAATGTAGGGAACTAATACGAAATTAATTCAATTAATGGTTCAATCAAAAACGAATCGACACAACACGAGTTTCTGATTGACATGGTAGTTTCAAAGTTCATAAATTATACTCCTGCTTCATCATTAGAGAGAACCACTTTTCTATAGTATTTTTGTCCAATAATGACACACAGCTTTCAACTTTCCACCTCAATTTTGTCAGGAATAAAATCAAGCCTACATTCACCTACATATCTTTAACCGAAAACTCAAAAGCCAGCCAAGTTTTGAAGCCGGCTAAATCCGCATAGGTAATAGCGCGAGCCGCAAGCAAAGCTAATGAAGGTTGGAAGGAAAGAGTGATAGGTTAATGATTGTCCCGTGTCCATCACGCGAGGCTGTCGGCAGTGACCTTGCACGGTGGGTGGCACCGTACAGCCACCACGCTTCACCGAAACCACGAACGCTATTCGTTCATATTGAAATTTTCCCCTATGGGCGGGCTTATCTATGCTTGCTATCTGATAACCTTTCTAGTGGTTTTCTAATTGCAGCGGCTTCAGTCAGGCCGCGTGCCAATTACTTTGTATTTTGCACCACTGTTAACGCGCTTGCCCGTGGGCGAGATTCAGGGGCTTTTGTATGAACAAAATTAGTCGCCATGATGGGGCGCTAGAGGCACATAATGTATCACGCTAACGAGTGAGTGACAACTATGGTGCAATATACAGCCTGGCTCCTTGCTTGCTTGTCGTGTCACTGATTGTTTCTTGGTAAAGTCTAAGTCAGTGACCAGGCTGAGGTATGGTGGCCCTGCTGAGGAGGGCCTATGACCGTCGGTGAAAGAATCAGTGTAGTGATTGGATTTAAGTGCGCCTGGCTGCTCATTATAATAACCTAATAGACACCATGTGCTGTTTTAATCTTTTGGCATAAAGAGTATACTAATGGGAAGTTTATTAATTTATTGCATGTTTGGAGTAACAACAAAACAGTACAGAAATTAACTGAACTTTAGAGAATCATTCTTAGTATTTTCTAGCAGTTTCGACATATAGTTAATATTCCATAGATACGTCGATATTTTGGGAATATTATAGGTTAGTATTTTTATGGGTCTACATTCATTGGTCATATTGGGCACTGACCCCAACCAAAGCATCCTGTCTTTACATTCTTTAAAACCACACTATTACCCAATTTGCTGAACTTATTTTCGTGCGATGCAAGGGCTAAGTGGATATGCATAAAAAAACAGTAAAACGTTTCCGGACGGTCAAGGTCTAATATTCGCTTGGCGAGTAGCGTGTTATACCATTTACATATTATTAGGTACAGTCAGCGTTAAAATTCAAAACACATCGCAGATTTCAAACGATGATGTCGATATTTCTATATTACCTACCTATTTGTCGTCTTCCAATTGAGTCAGAATTTCAACGCAGCACCCTTTAGCTTTCAATAAAAATAATAGTTTGTGACATTATTCATACACTATTCATGAAATTAAATAGTAAGACTGACTTACCTTCTTCTTATGGTGAAGAATGGAGTGAGTGTTGAGATGACGACTGATAGAGGGAAATGGAAGAAGAATACATGTTGTGCCGACCCCACATGATGTGGGATAAGGGCAGGAAGATGATGACTGACTTGCCTTATAAAGATTTAAGAACCCATACCGACAGGCTCTACTTGGTAAAGGAGTGGCTTATGTCGTTCACTGTACTTGGCATTTCTCAAGGCACCTTATTCTAAGCTGTAGGTAACTTACATACACATTTCCCAACAGGGCTTTATATTTATAAACTCGCATTAACGGTCATAATATTAATGATTGACCTTACTTAGGTTGAAGAAATAGTAAAGTCAAGTTAATACTACTCTTGTAATCATTTAAGGGCGTTCTACCTTCAAACATATGCTTTTCGATGAAGGGTGATTATAAGTATTTAAGTTCGAAGCCTATCTATCAAATGTCTAACAAATAATGGAAAGCAGTCATTCAACTTTACATAGGTAGGTACAATCTTTTGGGGCTTTGGCCTATGGTCAACTGTGGGCTTAAACGGGCTGATGATGGAAGAAATAATAAAAAATAAATCCTTTAGCAAAATAAAAGTACCTAGGCAAAGTAGTAGCCATCTGTTAGCACGAATAAGTCACGATAGCGGTACGCGTATGGTACGATTAAATAAATAAATAAAAAATAAAATGAAAAAAAATCCGGACATATTCACACGGTCAACTGATCCCAAACTAGGCATAGCCTGTGCTATGGGTACCAGAGACTGATATATATAATAGATAAGTATTTAACACCCAGACATAGAACAAACATCTGTGTTTATCACACAAATGTTTGTCCAGTGCGGGGATCGAACCCGCGACCTCTAGCGCAGAAGGCAGAGTTACTACTAACTGAGCTATGAGGCCAGTCAATTATATTGTAAATGAGTAAACAGTATTGAAAATTCTAAAGGAAGGAGGAATTTTCTTCCAGCATTTCTTAGCATTGGGCCGTGGTCGCCCCGGCTGAAGAATAGGCCCCTCCATATCTCCTACCCGTGGATGTCGTCAGAGGTGACTAAGCGGAAAATCTAGGGGAGGGGCAGCAGCGTCCCCTATTTTCACAAAGATCGCTCTAACTGCGCTCGCCAACCCGCATGCCCAGCGTGGTGAGTATGGGCAAATTCACCCCACATGATAGGAAGTCGCTCTGGACACCTGTGGCGGGAGGCCGATGTTCAGTAGTGGAATTCCAACGGCTGGTATGATGATGATGATTTCGTAGAAGCATAATGAAAGCGGTACGTCGTATACAATAACTAGTTAACACTGAATGTTTGTTTTGAAACAAAGTTGATGTTTGTAAATCGTGCTTAAACCTTGTTAGTGCATAGGACACTTGTTACGCCGTTATTGACACAATAGTACTCGTACTTGCTGTTTGTGGTTAGATGTACCGAGAGCAAATTGTAATTCTGCTGAATGTCATCTCAATTTAATCGGAATTCTTTCCCATGCGATTATACTCGATACTCCTTTAAATGATATTTTAGCTAAGAACCACCTCACCGTCTGTTCTCATCATCATCAACAACCTGTAGAAGTCCACTGCTGGACATAGGCCTCCCCCAAAGAGTTCCACGACGAACGGTCTTGAGCCCTTTCCATCCACCGACTTCCCGCAACCTTTACAATGTCATCGGTCCATCGTGTCCTTCCAACACTGCGTCGTCCGGTTCGTGGTCGCCATTCGAGAACCTTTACTCCCCAACGGTTATCGGTTCTGCGAGCTATATGGCCTGCCCACTGCCACTTCAACTTGCTAATTCTGAGAGCTATGTCGGTGACCTTGGTTCTTCTACGGATTTCCTCATTTCGGATCTTATCACGTAGCGAAACTCACGTATTCACCGTCTGTTCTCATGTAAATATAAGGAGTTAAAATGATAAAGGTAGACCTCGACCGCATTTCCTCGCAGGCTGAAATCGACATGAATTGGAACAATGCAAATACGACCTCCAAGTACCTAAGTAAGACAGCTTAGGTACCTACCACTATACACCGGTAGGTTAGGAACCAAGCATCCAACTGAATATAATTATATTGACACAATGCACAGGGAACCTAATAAATATATTATAAGGGCAAGGTACAAGTTACTAACTGGAAATTTAGCGGACATCACAGTATTATACCGTAGTAGGTATGTCTCCGAGAAACCTGTTAGGACGGTATTATTCTTTCGGGAATATGGTGGACATGAAAAATACTTTACCCAAAAATTTACGCCTACATGGTGCCGCATTGCTATTTAGTTGAAGATTTAGGATATAAGTAAAACTAGTAGCGATGTTGGCCGATGCGAGGTCATGATTTGGAATACCAGTCGCTTTCTATAAAAATAAATTAATTAAAATTTATTTTTATGAACGGATGCGGATGTTCCACTAGTATGAGGGAAAATGATATAGCATTATATAATCAACTAATCCACACAAAAGTGCTAAATCTTCACCGCTATGTTCCTGAACAGGTTGATTACCACATGAGGCCGGTCGTGGTAGCCGCGTTCGCGATTATGGCTCTAGGTAAACCCCGTAAGGTGTTATTTGGATTGGAACAAGTCTCAGAACAGTACTAACCTCGTATTCCTTAGGATGTTCACTCTCCGCTATGCTCGTGAATAGGTTGTTCAGAGCTCGCGACATAAGGCCGGTCATGGTGTGGGTCTTACCGGCCCCCGTGGCTCCGTAAGCGAATATTGCTCCTGCGAAGCCCTGTAAGGTGTCGGCAACTAGCGGGGCGCATATCGCTTCGTAAACATCTTCCTGTACAAAAAGTTATGATTCGTTTAGTTAGCTAAATGATCGTATGATCGTGGGGTATCGCTGGATAGGACTTTGTAATCGGTCCTAAAAGCCCCCACTAAATTAATTAAATAATTATTTCCTGCAATCACACACAACTAGCTGGCGTGTCATGCATGACTTACAACAGATACCTAGCTAGTTCGGCTTCCTTAATTGTTTTTTTTTTCTGCATTTTGATCTTTTTCTGATTATAAACTGTATCTACTATGATTACTAACTGAGAGTCTAACATTGTTGATCTCCGTCGTACCTCCTTAGTGAACATGTTTGATCACTGGATAATTCGTAAGGGCGAGTAGTAATTGAGTATCTATCTTATTAAGGTCCCTACCCTACGCAAGCAGGAATAAGGGTTTTCTTTGCGCGCGTACTGTTTGTCCTCGCTCTATTTTTGGGTTTCCAAAGGCTTGACGAGGAACCCTTACAATGTACTAGCTTCAGGCCGGTTCCGGTGTGCTAGTTAAAGAAGAAAGAAGCCCTGAAAATTAGGTAAAGAATAAAGTCGAGTTTTACCTGTGTGCTGTCTTCGCCAAATACTCGATCGTATGTGTAGTGTTTCTCATTGAGTCTGCGCTGGCGCAGAACATCTTTTCGGAAGTCGCCCTCATCTTCCAGCACCAGCATCTGAATAAATAATGCAGTTGAGACCGAGCCGTCGCATTATTTTAAAAATTATGAGACGCAAATAAAAATTATTATTATTTAAAAATTAATGAATTATGTGCCTTAGAAAGATACTGTTAGTGTGGACATATTGATGGCTATCAATCCTCCTCTTGTTACGTACATCCTCATTGCCTCCTCTTATAATTTCTTGTTCGTATACCTAATATTCTTCCGACGAAAAAATGACGCACAATTTCAAAATAAAAAGCTGCCTGACGGAGTCTTCGTTTTTTATGATTTGTTTAGTGACTTGAAGCAACGCGATAATGAACCAGGATATTAAAGAAGATAAAAATAAATAATGACTCTACCAGCATATAGAGTAGGTACCTGGATCAGACAGATTATTAGGAAATAGGAATCATGTCGAGCAATAAGTTAGATTCTAAAAAAAACATCTCTTTCAGCGCACCATGTCCTAGAAATGTAAGGCACAGTTAGATTCTATAGTACTAGGTACTATGCGTTATGTAATGAAATAAATTATCAGTCGTTGGATCGTTGGCAAACACCTACAAGGCATGCTGATTACATAGACCGACAGAGAGACACCGTGTAATTGACCTACCCAATGTCAAATTAAATTGTTATCGTTATAACAATGATTTTATCTCCAACAGATAAGAACGCGAGCGTTTGGTAACGATGAAAATACTACCAAGAACGAATATCTAATCCTACCTGAACTACGAATTCATTGAAACTTTACCAAATGGAAGCTCACGTTATATTACTTTTATTCGTTTTATACAACGCTGATTCGTTCAAGATGTTTGATTCTCTATTTAAATTCTCTCGCTTCTTCGTTCGATCATTTCAACTGACAATAGGTAGGTGTTTTTAATTTTTTGGGAGTACGTACATTACAGGTATATACTTACATAGGGTGTGTTTGTGAGGGCAAATTATAGGTAAGCTCTGTTCATAAAGTAGGTAAATAATATATTGCTGTAACCTTATCGCTGACCACGTGAACGATGCGAGGACCTTCATCTGATCGTAACGGCCGCACGCGCACCGCTACCTGTGCAACAATACGAGTAAATCAGACTGTCATCACATAATACTAATACATAATTTGATTTGAAATAAAGTGTTTGAATAAAAACCGGCTTACTTGTCGTGTCACCGATTATTTCGTGGTCATTCTGTATTAGGTGAGTGACCAGGGTGAGGTATGGTGGCCCTGAAACGGGGCCTATGACCGTCGGTGAAAGAATCAGTGTAGTGAAAGGATTAAAGTGCGCCTCTTAGAGGCTCCTTTCTTGCACATGTCACATGTCTTCGAATTTTGAGGTTCTACGACTGTCTGGTTTCCTCACAATTTTTTCCTGCACTCGTGTGAGCACTAGGTATAGCGCACATGAATTTTCCGAATTGAAATTCCATTGATGCACGACCAGGATTCGAACCCAAGACTGTGGATCGGAAGGCGGGGCCACAACCACCACTCCACGAATGCACCTCCATCAGTCTGGGGGTAGGACGTCCACTGCTGAACATAGGATTTCCAGAGCGCCCGATCTAGCGGCCTCCACCCATCGGCTCCCAGAAACCTACATATAAATCTGTTGGCTGTTGTCATCTAGTTGTTACGCTGCGCTTTCCAGTGCTTGGTCTCCACTCTAGAATCTTTCCGCCCCAATAGGGCGGAAAGATTCTAGAGTGGATCGGTTCTCAGAGCTGTGCCCCGCTTACTGCAACTTTAACATGTTAATAATCTGGGCTTTGTCGATGTCGGTGACTTCAGTTTGGCTACGGATCTCCTTATTTATATTGACACTAAGTATAATTTCAGCTTTCCCTCAACAAGTTTGAAAAGTAAGCGTGACATAGTTACCTACACCTGAAAAATTCTTTGAGAGTTCCCACCAACCCATGTTTTCATGGATTAGAAATGTACGAGATAGGTTTTTACGGCCATGTCTCTGCTTATTCTTACTTCTAAGAACCTTTCTAAAATCTTGGTATTATCATCATCATTATCACCCACGTGTTACATGGGAAAATCACTCGTAAACATCAAGTGAATAAAAACTAAATTGTAACTCACCATGAGCTTCTCTTCAGTAACGGTCCGGGCACTGCTATGAGCCATGTTGCTTATCGAAGAACGAGTACCGGCATGGCATCTCCGTAAGAACAGAACTTCATGCAATGTTCAGCTAAACACACCAACAACTTCCGCCACCGAAATATTCATAAAAACGTGTGAAACTTGTGGAGGTAATCAATCACCGTAAATTTAAATATGCACTAAACTATAATTGTCTGTTTACGTAGGTATTTGAAGAAAATAGTAAATACGTCAGTAAAGTGACACGTTAATGATAGGTAGGTACGAGGACTACGAGGGGAGGTGCGAAGGTGCGCACCCCAGCCGTCGGTATCACGTGTACTGAATGGTGGTGGTCAAAAAATACAGCCTTCCCTCGGCCGGTCGCCGAGCAACAGCTAATCACCACAAATGAAAATTTCATGCGGCTTCGTTTGTACAGCCATTAATTTGACGGCCGAAAGTATTGTACTGTAGGTATGCTTTTTACGAGTTAGTACATAAAGTAGTGTGTACCAACTCCCAAGTATGAACCCGGAATGAACATTTTATGAAAATTGGTCGGTCAACAAATGTTGAACCTGGTTCAATTATTATACATGACTCATAGCTTACTTTAACTAAAAGTGAATTAGCCGTTGCCTATACTAAAAAAATGGAGTACACCTGCCTATCCTAATATGCTAGGTACTTCATCATCATCTCCCTGCCCTTATCCCACTTCATGTGGGGTCGGCACAACATGTTTTCCTCTTCCACTCCCCTCTATCAGCCGTCATATCAGTATTCACTCCTTTCTTACTCATGTCATCTTTCACACAGTCTATCCATCTTTTCTTTGGTCTACCTCTTCCCTTATATCCTTCCACATTCATATTTAACGCTCTTCTAGTCACATGACATTCTTCCCTCCGCATGACATGCCCATACCACGCTAACCTTTTGCTCTTCAACTTCTCAGTCACTGGCGCTACTTTCAAACTTCCTCTGATGTACTCATTCCGTATCTTGTCCATTCTAGTCACTCCACACATCCATCTCAACATTCTCATTTCCGCAGCATGCACTCTTCTTTCATCCGTCCCTTTGGTTGCCCAACACTCAGATCCATAAAGTACGACAGGTCTTATGATCGTTTTGTAAATATGCTAGGTACTTATAAGTATTATACATACGTGAGATTTTTTTTGAGGATCTTTGGATGTTTGTTGTTCAATCACGCCGCGCCGTAACGTCTCAACCGATTTCGTTGAAACTTAGAATAGATAAAGTCTTTACCTAGAATAGCATATAGGAAAGAGACTTTTTATTTAGGTACCACGCGAGCGATGCCGCGGGCGGAAGCAAGTTATAAATAGATAAATCCAGTTCATCCTACATATACATATGTTAGTATTTTAAAGCCTCCAGAAGCCCTAGTCTGCGAAATCAGCGAGTTCTCACTTCTCACTTATCGACAGTGACAAGTGTACATGTATAGTATAGATTACCGTTTTTGCACGCAGCGGAGTCACGAAAAGGGCGCCTAAAAAATCCAGCAATCTATACACTTTCCACGGTCGTAAAGTGAAAAGTCAGAACTCACTGATTTCGCAGACTAGGATTTCAGCAGATTAGGACCGTTTTATCGTGCGATTAAAAACTATGCGATTTAGCTACGTACATTTTATAGCGCCTTTATTATCGCAGCAGTGTGCTCACACTGCTGCGATTATGCGTCCAAAGTGTACTAAGAATAATTATCGTAAAAACGCATTTGCTTTTTACTGCCCGGCAAAACGCGCCTGTGTGATAGAGCCTAAAAAATGATCTAACAAAGGTAGCAGAACTTACCTATTATAAGTACTTTTTATACTACCTGCTCGTCAATGGCATATTATGTGTCATGCAAACCTTTCCTAAAGTAAGTCATTACAGCCCTACGGTCTAGCCGGGTCATAATGTTGTACTGAATTTTATTATTTCCCATGGGACATAATGTGATTTGAATTTGGAATGCAACCCATGTAGTCGTGCTTGATAAAAGTTGGTTTCAGAAATGTTTGGGTGCAATGAGATTTTATTCTAATTAGGCTGTATGTTATCATTTTCTTTGCATTGCCTACAAATTAAAAAAAAAGAAAAACATAAAATATTTTTACGATATTCATTTTCACTCGCGCACAAAGAAGGATTTATTAGAATGTCAAACTGACCACTACAGAATAGACTACAAAAAAAGAAAAAAGGCGCCAAGCGCTGTGCTGTTATCTACACCGAAAATCAGTTTCAATTCGAATAAACTTCTAAAAAATGTCAAGTGACGACGACAGCGATTTTGATTCGACTCCAGAATGCATACAATCTGAAGCCTCTGGTATAGTTGGAAACTTACTTCCAGAAAAATCATTTCTTTCTACTTAACAGTCATTGTTTTCAATTGCCTCACAGAAAGTAAAAAAGTAGAGTGCATCGCGGGCTTAAATGTGTATTTGTCTTGGGCGATCTTGAACCCCTCGTACTCAGGATTCTTGCCTTAACTTCCTCCCTCCGCTCGTGAATTAACCATAGGAGCTCCCTCGTTCTCGGGGTTCAATATAGCGCCCGGGACATAATACACTACTTTAAGCACTTGTTGGATAATCTACTATTTTATCACTAATATTTAGATTATTGAGAATTGTTTTTCCCATTGCATCTTAAGCAAACCTAGTAAGATTTTTAGATATAAATATATATAAAAAAAGTTGGTACCTATAATATCTTTAAGTATCAGGTGTTTTAAGATAAATTCAAAAGATAATTTAATAAAGGCTTGTATTGAATTGTAAAATAGATTATAAACAGAGTCTTAGTATACTTATTTATAATAAGGTTATCAATCTAGCAATTCTTCATATTACACAACGTTAACTGCCTTATTCATAGTAATTGTCATTTTATCAAGGTGTTTTTACTTCATTTTATATTCTTGTCTCTTGTCACTTTCATATCAATGAAAAGAGAAAGCAACAGATTTATCAGCTTTTTTATCAGAGGTGTTTATGACTATTAAGAATAAGGCGGTAGAAGTTTCATCATCATTATGCACACCCCGACTTCACCCACTGCTGGGTATATGCCTCCCTTTATTTGAGCCATCAACCACAAATCTGCACACAAGTTCCTGGGTTAGTCTAGTCCATCCACAGCCCATAATTCTGACTATGTTCTATGCTCATCTAACTACCGTTTAAATGTTTTTTGCAATATTAAAATCTGAACATCAATTTTCAAACAAAATAAATTTCTTACTAAACTGTACCAGGAGCTAGCAGTTTCACACCTCTATCAAACAATTTAAACAAGTACCTGGCATGTTTCAGGTCCAAAGTGAACATGTGCTCATTTTGATACTTCTGTCCAAGATGTTTTACTGTCAGATGCCCTGACACATCTGTGCTCCAACCTGATTGGAGGTTCTCCACTTCAACTACCGTATGGGCTTTGTGGATCAGCAGATTGGAAATTGTATGGGTGACATCATCTTCACAAGCCTGACTACAGTGAAGAAGCAAAACTGAGTTATTGCTATGCCTTAGCAAATCAAATATTTGTTTACAGAAATAGTTAACATCACTTAGACCATAGCCCAAATCAAACAGATGGGACACTCCATCTACTATAACATTCACAGGCTCATTACCACTTTGCTTTGCTGATATTTTCTGCATCACATTCAGGTACAGATTTTTTATTGAAAAATCTACATTCTTTAACAAATTATTAACAATTTCTTCTCCTAAATTGTAGAATTCAATAAGACCACTATCAATATGCTTTTGAAGGTTATAGTTCATCTTGAGACCAACATAGTGGAAGTGGTTCAGCGAGTTGTGAAATGATACATATATTACCGGAGTTTTGTTTTTGATACAGTTACTTAGCATACAGCTATCAATGAATGCACTGTCACATCCATTAATCTCCTTTACTAAAATTATCCTCGCCGGTGTATCTTTATCTAGCTGTAGACAGGATATAATATCTGATGCCATTCTGAAAACAAAACATGATTGTTAATAAATTCACAGGAAACAAAAAACTATTTGTGTTATGTAGGTATAAATTATGGAATCTAGCGGCAAATGATAAGCGACACGAAACAGATGTTTAGTGAAAACATTATCAAGCCTCTCCGACGCAAGGCAAACCGATTAGCGACCTCAGTCTGCATTCGCTACTTTGCCGGTAATAACATTATCTCGTGCAGAATGTTACGTAACAACTGTCTATAGCAAAAGTTGCAGTTTATGGCAATTCGTTTCTGGTGTAACACTTACGTGGAGCGCTTGTTTCGTAAGTATTCCAAAACTATTGCTGGAATTGTTTGTTTGCGAGCTACCAATTTTCTTCCACTTTATCTAAATCGTCATCTATTTTGACAGGTTGTAAGTAAACGTTGTAAGTAACCACGGCAAATACTGTATTTTTATAAGAGAGAATTTTAACGTGAAAATAGAGCGATTGTTAGAAAAAACGCGATTCCGTCGTCAGCTTAAATACAAAAAAAGTACTCTGCTGTGGTCGTCTGTCAGATTCAGTCAGTCGAGTCAAGTCAGTCAGTCAGTCAGTTAAGTTCACAGACTTTTAAGGAGTACTACGTGTGTACGTCAGGGCAGCAGGAACACCGACATTAGACGGGAGCTTCTGGACTTCTGACCATGCTATCATTTAGTGATGAATTTGTCATTTATTTGTACCTATTTGTCAGAATTTGTACCGCTGTAGTTTAAGATATTTTGCGAATTAACAGTTTCCTGCTGGCTTGACATCAACGCAGCAGGAACACTTCTGTCCCGGGTAAACCGCTGCACAATTGATTAAACTAAGTATGCCAATATTTAGTGCCTAATTTTTCATGTCTACCTACCATTTGTCATCAATTTTGGTTCAGTAGAAGCGAAGATATCGCGACAATTAGTTTTGGCAGCAACCAGTGGGGATTATGACAATTTTCAAAAAAATCTTGGCGTTTTCCCCATTAACTTTTTTAATCCTGATTGGTGGGGATTATGAGATTAAAAATAATTGAAATTAAAAAATGTCGTAATCCCCACTGGTGGGGCAAGCTTAGTGGGGATTATGACAATGAACCTTAGCTTCGCCATTATAATAACTGAAGAAGCAAAAATGCTGGCGAAGTCCCCTTTAATTATGCAACTCGTGAATAAAGCTTCACCAGCACTTTATCCTCCTCGGATAGTGGCGAAGCCAAGACGATTCAGGTGTCTGTCTTACAACTAGGTACCTACAATAAAATCGAGCTATTTGCTGTATGCAGTCAAAATTGCCAGTGTCAAGTAATTATAAAATGTCAATTATTGCCAAAGTGACAAATAAAATAAATCAATCGTGTACGTCAGTGCAGCAGGAACACCGACATTAGCCAAGAGCTTCTGGACTCCTGACCATGTCATCATTTAGTGATGAATTTGTCATTTATTTGTACCTATTTGGCAGAATTTGTACCGCTGTAGTTTAGGATATTTTGCGAATTAACAGTTTCCTGCTGGCTTGACGTCAACGCAGCAGGAACAATTCTGTACCAGGTAAACCGCTGCACATTTGATTAAACTAAGTATGCCATCATTTAGTGCCTAATTTGTCATGTCTACCTACCATTTGTCATCAATTTTGGTTCAGTAGAAGCAAAGATATCGCGATAATTCGTTTTGGCATAGCGAACCGGAAGTAAGTGATCTCTTCCGGTTGAATTTTATCTTAAAAATTCATTACCTTGACGCTTGAGATGGAAGGTTTTCAATCAAATAGCTGGCCAATAAGCATTAAGGGTAATAATATTGATATTAGCTTAAAAGGTTAAAACCAAAACGATGAAGTAACAGTACTACTATTAACTCTTTCTTCTTTTCCAAGAAATAATGACATTCTGTTAGATTACATAGCTACTGCTTTAAATTTCACCTGTCGCACTCAAGATAAAATGTATGTATGTAGTGTAGGTAATTTGTGCATGGTATTACCAACTGGTCGGAAAAATGTGGAGATAAAATTCAACCGGAAGAGATCACTTACTTCCGGTCCGCAATGTCAAAACTAATTATCGCGATATCTTCGCTTCTACTGAACCAAAATTGATGACAAATGGTAGGTAGACATGACAAATTAGGCATTAAATGATTGACAGACTTTCCATTATCGCTGAAGCGAAAATTAATGGACACATGCGTTCTCCCTGTCCTAACGTATGGTGCGCAAACTGGGTCACTGACTCAAATTCAGAAGTCTAGACTCAAGGTTTGCCAACGTGCGATGGAGCGCAGCATCTTGGGTGTCAAGTTAATGGATAGAATCCGTAACACCGAACTGCGCTCACAGACCCGAATCGCAGATGTATCTTCAAAGGCCGCTAAGCTGAAGTGGGACTGGGCTGGCCATGTCTGCCGCATGCCCGGAAAGTTGTGGGCAAAGATAGCCACCGAGTGGCGCCCCGACCCAACGAGAAGGCGACGCGGCAGACCGAGACGCAGATGGCAGGATGAGCTCGACCGATTTCTGATAGGCTGGGTTGACGTTGCACAGGATCGTGAAGTGTGGAGGGAATGGGGGAGGCCTTTGCCCAGCAGCGGGATAAAAACGGCTGAAAATAGAAATAGAAATGATGGTATACTTAGTTTAATCAAATGTGCAGCGGTTTACCCGGTACAGAATTGTTCCTGCTGCATTGACGTCAACCCAGCAGGAAACTGTTAATTCGCAAAATATCCTAAACTACAGCGGTACAAATTCTGACAAATAGGTACAAATAAATGACAAATTCATCACTAAATGATGGCATGGTCAGGAGTCCAGAAGCTCTTGGCTAATGTCGGTGTTCCTGCTGCGCTGACGTACACAATCAATCCTCATTTGTGCGTGCGTGCGACGGACGGACGCACAGACCACAGAGTACTTTTGTTTGACGGACGGCGGGCGACGTGCATGCATGCTTGCAAGTGCTTCGGGATTAATTTTATTAATTTGACGAACAATGAGTTAGCTAGCTTTATATTTACGCCAATCACATTCCTATGCTTCCTGCCTACACAGCCAGCTTGTTTTAAGTAAGTGGTTAACATAAATTTGAATTACTTAGAAGCTTGGAAGAGATCACGGAAACGGCAATGAGTTTTCCACGTCTCCGACAGTTTTATCACTGACTTTGGATTTGTTCCAGTTCCACGATGACTACAAAAGAGACCAAGGTTTCACGATGGTACTTCGGAGGACTCGCATCAGCTGGAGCAGCATGCATCACTCATCCACTCGATTTACTCAAAGTTCAAATGCAAACTCAAAAAGGGAAAAACATATCAATGCTGAAACTCACTGGAACTGTTATAAAAAATCAAGGTAAATATTAGCTTCATCTAATAATATATTCAAATAGATTCCAAAACAGGTATCTAATTCAGTGCTATTTTCCAGGTATCATGGGCCTTTACAATGGTATATCAGCTTCCCTTCTTCGCCAGCTTACATACTCAACAGCCCGATTTGGTATATATGAAATGGCTAAACAGCAATTGGCCCCTAAAGATGTGAGTAACAAACAAAATATTTTTTTTAATACTGTAGTAATTTCATTACATATACCTATCAAGACTTCATAGGCATTTTTACAAAGTAGCAGGCAGCTTTTAATTTTTCAGACTGAAACAACATGGCATACAAGACCTGGCTGAGAGATATGCAGAGAATGATTGAGAGATCTTTTTCTCCACAAGTCATAGATAGACTCAAACAGCAGATTAGATTATTGGTTTTTTAAAAGATATTGTCAAAAAGCAGGATTGAAAAAAAAATGTATACCAAACTGCTGTAGAGCTCTTTGTGCAGAATCTATCAGGGGAAGAACTGACTTATGGATTCTGATAATCAACAGCAATGCTTTTTTTCTGTTTGTAGGGTGAGGTAGCTGGTGTTATTCCAGCCAGGCACATGAGACTTTCTAATGCATTTCTCATGCATTGGCTATGTTAACCACTTAGGTTGGGCCAGATGGGGGATATGCATGTATACCAATGAAATATAATAAAAAATGACTATTGCTTTTTTCAGGGTTCTCCTATACCATTCTATTTGTCTGCATGCCTGGCTGGCATGGGTGGATTTGCAGGAGGCTTTGTTGGGAACCCAGCAGATTTGGTCAATGTAAGGATGCAGAATGATGTCAAGCTGCCACCTGAACAGAGAAGAAAGTATGTAACTATGGTTTACACTTACAGTTTAATTACGAATTATATGGTTTTTTAACTCCTAGTGGAGACCCCTGAAACTTTGTTGATATTTTCATACAAACATCAACTGGTTTTGGGAATTTTCTTAACTTTCATAGCTTTCATAGCCCCTACCAAAGACGTATAGTAAATTTTTTCTACTATATTGACTTTGTGTATACCTTTCTGTTGTTATGTAGGGGCATAACAACAGAAAGCTATTCTCGAAATTTCATTTTTCTGGGACTTCTGGTTTAGTCTGTGCATTGATTGTCAGTCAGTAGAGTTTAATATATTTAAAATTTACTTTTGTTATAGCTATAAGAATGCAGTACATGGACTGTATAAGGTGGCAGCCACAGAAGGACTGCCCCGTCTCTGGGCTGGAGCCACCATGACATGCAGCCGTGCAGTTCTCATGACCATCGGACAGCTCTCCTTCTACGACCAAATCAAGGAGATGCTCCTATCAACTGCCTACTTTGGCGACAATGTTATCACTCATGTCACTTCAAGTTTATTAGCAGTAAGATTTTTTTTTTTTTGTAACATCATTCAGTTATATGTAACCGTTTTTTTATAACCTTTCTTGACTAAATAGCTGAACTGATTTTGATGGGTATGGAGATAGCTTAAATGTCAACGAAGACAGGCTACTTTTTATCTGAGTACCGCGCGAGTGGTTCCCCTGGCAGCCATATTATTAGGTACTTTTAGCAAACATACATTGGCATCACTTGAGACAATAGTTAGGTCACAGATCACATAATACTATACTAGGTTTGGTACTGTATTGTAATTCTATTATTTATAAATTCTTATAATATAAATTAGTTTTTTTTGCTTTCAGGGTGGTATAGCTACAACATTGACTCAACCTGTGGATGTTCTTAAGACAAGAGCAATGAATGCTAAACCAGGTGAAGTAAAAAGTATACTTACCCTCATCACTAGCACAGCAAAGGAAAGTCCCTTAGCTTTCTTCAAGGGCTACATTCCAGCATTTGCAAGACTTGCCCCACACACCATTCTTACATTTGTGTTCCTAGAACAACTCCGAATGAACTTTGGTGTAGGCAAAAGAGATTCTTAGAAACATTTACTGTTGTTATAAGCATATTTTTGTAAAGATGTTCTGTTTTTAATGTTATATTTTTGTAGAGTTCTATTATTTTTGTTGCATTTAGAATTCTAGAATATTCACAGATAAAGTATAATAATGTGTAGTGGTAAAATGTAATATATAATATTGCATTTAACTAGCAAGTTGTTGTTCTGTAGGTGTGTAAATGTTAATCTTATTGTAAGCACCAACTGGTAAAGTTGTCACAATTAAATTGGACATTTAAGATTTTATTTTAATTTTTTGTTACTTGAAAAGTTGCAAATAATGTTTTTTTTTTCTTTTTATATTAGGTACTTATTTAATTCATTTCAAATTTAGAAACATTTACACATTAAATTGTAAACCTTGCTATACTAATGAATGCCTTAACTCGTTATCTATCAGTCTTCCTATGTGATATTTTCAATTATTCATTTAACTATTTATTTTCATCATTTAAGTCAGAAGCGTTAACTTTTGTATGAGTTAATCAAAAATTTTAGAAATGTATAAGTAAATGTATGTAATTTACACGTTTTTTACAATTTACGTTGACACAATGTGTGTGTATCAATGTTTTATAATTATTTATTTGACCTTTGCCTTCAACTATCTCACTGAGTGGCTGTGTTATAATTAATACAAATTAAGTTGTTATTGTGCCAAAAATAAACTACAATTACATTTATTTACTGTACCTATTTCATAGGAAACATTTATATTTCAATTTAAAATTGTAACACATTCCGTTTAAAGTAATATTTACATACATCAGTTACCATTTAGTTAACGTAGTTTTAATGGCAGTGTTTTAAAAAAAATAGAATGAATATAAGGAAAGGAATAGGAAACTAAATCACTTATTGCATTTTATTGATTTTTATATGACTCATTGAAAACAAACGGGTGTATATCGCGTACCTTTATTTTATTCTCGACATTTTGTATATTGATCACGGCAGTTTGAAAAATACTATAGATGACTCTACCTAAAAATGCTTCTTTTTACATTACCGTAGACTAATATTCTCTGACTTGTCATCAAGTTATGTTGATGGTTGTGTTGTGTAGTTGAGAATTGCATGTGATAATAGAAAGGAACATTCACATTGTATAATTTTATTTACAAGTGTAATCATGTAAAAACTATCTATGTATACATAATTTATTGATTGTTATGTGTTCAATATCTTAGATGGAAATATAGAAAAATTCCAGTGGTGTTAAATAAAGTTGTATATTTATTACATAAATTGTTTTGAATGAAACCATAGATGTCAGTTACAAATTATTTTATTTTCGTACATACTCCATATAATTTACCTTATTTTTAACACATGTCATAACTTTGGCATTAATCTTTAAGTCCGTGATAAACACGCCTGTAGCTGGCAAAAAACCATGCCAGATGTAAGTGCGAGCTACTGGCACGTAGGTTTCTACTTTTCATTCGTATGCTAGTATTACATTCACGTTTTACCTCTTGCGGTTAAGCCCCTTCGTCCACGGCGCGACTCAAAAGGAACGCGACTGAAACTGTAGTCACTTATGAGTAGCCTGACTGCGATAGCACTAGTATTTCAATGCGCGTCCGTCCACGACGCTACTCAAAAGGAACGCGTTTGTAACTAGTCTCCTGGCGACTCGACATGCTGGTCGCCAGGCGACTGGTTTCGAGAAACTGTGTGAAAAATGAACGAATAAACAGTAATTATAAGTGATTCTGACGTCTATGTGACTGGAGAAGTAATAATTCCGTGTCATCGCTCGAATTATCACTAGTCATGTTAATTATTTTCGTTTTCAAAACTTTGTTTACATAAAATCGTGTACTGAGTGACTGAGTTTCAGGAAATTCCAGTAGCGCCGTGGACGAGTCAGAGTTTCCAATCAGTCCGCAACTCTAGTTTCTAATGAGTTCCGTCACTTTTGCGTAGCGTCATGGACGAAGGGGCTAAGAGTTCGCATATTATGTCTGTCATGTCTGTTCCGAAAGCGTTCCTAGGCCATTAAATGCCAGGTTCAGTCATGTGCATTACACAAAATGCCTGGTTATGGTACCTGGTATTATGCCAAGTGCAGGCATGTGTATGAGCCTTTACTTTAATAATAACAGTAGCTATCAGGATTAAGTACTTAATTACCTACTTATACTTTTATAATAACAACAGACACTAAAATATACTTTTGAATAATACAAAAATCATTCAAATATCAGGAAAAATGAGATCCAATTATTATACTATACATTTTCAAAATGCAATCCTACTAATATTATAAATGCAAAATTTGTGAGGATGTTTTGATGTTCGTGGTTCAATCACGCCCAAACGTTTGACCGGATTTGGACGAAATTTGGTACAAAGATATATTATAGTCAGGAATAGCATATAGGCTATATTTTATTCAGGTACCACGCAAGCGAAGCCGCGGGCGGAAGCTTGTTTCTAATAATTGCGGCTGCCAAGTCTATTTAAAGTTTGTTTGGAATGTGTTTCATGGTACACTTTAACTTTTAGCATGCAACCGGAAAGTGATACTACTCCAAATATCTTTATGTCAAACACTTCTTAATAGCTAGGTATGTGAACAGTAAACATATGGCCTTGTTGTTACTCATAGACCATTCATTGGCACAAAAAGCACCATGATGGGACAAAACCTCTTCGAATTTCACATTATCATACATACTTCCTATACTGCACACAATCATTAACATACTAGGTATATTGGTGATTCTCTTTTGTTTGTTAAAAGTTTTAAAGCCCACATAAAAAAACATTACCTATGTCGTAAAAGTAGTAAACATCACTTACTCGTATGTCATACATAACATTTATGCTAATTTAAAAAGAGTAAGGTACACACTACACAACACAAATTAACATGAAACGTACCGTAAACAATTAAGTCGATCCAATAACACACAACTCGTACTTGGCCCGAAATTAGCCGTGCATTAGTAATTTATCTAAAAATTATGGCACAATCCTACTAATAGCATAAATGAGTCACTTTTTTGTGTGGATGTTTGTCATGTTGATGATGTTTCAATCAGGCCGTCACAACCGCTTTGAATCCAATTCGGAGTAGATACGGTCTGTGACCTGGGATATATTTTATCCGACGAGCGAAGCCGTGAAATTAAATAATGTAGCTCAACCTACAGTTATTCCGAGTGGTTAGTGGCACGCAGCATGAGCGACTGTCCCGCAGGCTCCATGAGCACCGTGGCGGGACCTTGCATCCACGGCTCACCGTCAACTTGCATTGCACAAGTGCCTTCTAGCTCTATCTGTAAAAAAATATTATAAAGTTAATCAATTAAGTCAAAGTCAAAAGGCGTTTATTTCAATAAAATCACTAGGATCACTTTGAAACGTCTTAGAAACTAGGTGAAGCTACGCTAATAATAATCTCAATCTTCACATATCTTTGTCTACAAGGTTATTAATAATATGTATACTACCCCGAAAACGGCTTATTCTATCAACAAAAGGAAAGAGTAAGAGCAAAAATAAGTTTTCCAGTTATTCTCGAAAAAATTCTAATTATCATCTTTATAACTAATTAATAAACGTACGAAAAGTTCTAGGTCAAGATTGCTACATAAAACAGCTGAATACTTTCTGACCCCTAAACAGCTGATTTATGAATATATTTTTTTTTCAATGAAAAATGTCGAACAATAGGCAATAGGCAATGAACTATTGCCTATTGGGTGTAGAATAAGCCCCTTTCGGAATACTTAGTATGCATATTATGAATCACCCTGTAGTACTTAAGTTTGGTCAAAATAACTCCCGCCCGACACAGGTTAGGTGTTATTCCACTGGATAGTGTAATTATTATAACCCTGGTGTAACGTAATTATTATTATTATTAATATCTTTATTTCAAGCTACTTGACATATTACACAAACATGTGTAATATGCCATGACCCATATTAAAGAATACCTTACAGACTAACATACATATAATATTAAACTTAAATAACTACACCACATCTAGAGTCAGGGAATTTCTTGATCGTGAGCGCCTCCCTGTAGCGACGGTATACAACTCCAGCTGACCAAAATTCGGGCTCGAGAAACACCTCTTTGTACTTGGCAGCTACCTGAATAATTGATTGATGGTAAGCACTATGCTGTAATGAAAGAAATTAATGTGTTACCTTGAGGTGAGATGATTGCGTGAAGCGGTACGGCTCAGCAAGGCCACATTGTAACCGCGCTATGTGGATGGACGACGATATACCTACAAGCTGAAAAAACAATCTGGATCACGTAGAGTTCAACCGTGGAAAGAAAATGTACAACACGCAGAAGTTATAGGTCGCGTCATGTGAAAAGAACGCTGGCGGTAAAGCTGCGCAATGGCGATTTATCGGTCTATTTGGTGGTATGAGGTGCTTGTAGAAAAATGATAGGCACCAAGCCGTGTTTGTTGCCTGATTCTTCTAGGCTTGGTCGCGAGGAACAGGCATAGCTTCACCTAGTTTCTAAGACGTTTCAAAGTGATCCTAGTGATTTTATTGAAATAAATGCCCTTTGACTTTGACTTGCCGGTGCGCCATTGGTTCGTCAGTCGACCTTTGCTTTCCGCACCTCATACCACCAAATAGACCGATAAATCGCCATTGCGCAGCTTGACCGCCAGCGTTCTTTTTACATGACGCGACCTATAACTAGGCACCTTGCTGTAATGTTTTTTCTCACTCGCGAGAGCAGTAGGCGGTGGAGTGTGGTGGGAGGGGGAAGCACAATCCACACAGGTGCCAAGTTGATTTCTGCGTGTTGTAAGCACGACACTATACCCACAGCAATATGTTTTACGTAGAAGTGTACTAAGGTGTTACCACACCAATCGATCGACCGTCGATTGATAGCATCGATCGCTTTGTGTGTTAGCTTTGGCTGATCGACGGATACTGGTCGATGAGTGTCAAACCAAAATTGACGAGCAATCGATTGGTGTGGTAGCCCCTGTCGATCGACGTCGACTGTTCGGATCTACCATCGATTGACGATCGATCGATTGGTATGGTAACACCCTAAAAAAGGGTTTTTCTAAATATTCACCTCGAACTTTCCATCGTTTATGCTTTGTTCTTCGACTTCGCCCTCATCGCCCATACCTAGAAGAAGGAAATATTTATATTTCTTATTATATTGTAGGCATGTGCCTAATGCAATGATTGGCCTCTGGCTACCCCCTTAGATCTTTCAAGGATCTGAGCGCTTTGAGATCTGAAAGGATGTCTTGGAATAGCAGACGTGAGCTTTTTTTTTGACGAATGTGTTCAATTTAGTTCAAAGTGATTAAAGTCCATTTTGAGTTTGCCAATAATAATATTAGGGCGTGCTATAGAGCTCAGCGACATCGCAAGTCTAAAAGTCGAACTCAAAATTGACTTTATTCAATACTAGCTTCCGCCCGCGGCTTCGCTCGAGTGGTATCAACATAACAATTATTATTCAAGGTAAAGAACTCTTTATAAGTATACCAAGTTTCATAGAAATCGGTTGAGCCGTTACGGCGTTATTGAATAATAAACATCTAAGCATCCTCACAATCTTTCGCATTTATAATATTAGTAGTATTAGTAGGAAGCAGGATTCAGTAAATTTTAAAGGACATAATATCGCAAGCAAGCTTTGTTGAACACGGCTTTTTTATTTATTGTTAAGGCAACGCCAAAAGCACTCAAAGTTTTATACACAAAAAAATTTACACTTGCCAAATGGTATTATAAAATGTGAGCCAATTATATTCGATTCGGTTTTATAATCGATAATTATATTGCGTGCAAGCCTATACAGGCTAATATAATTATCTACATAATACATAACACAGACACAGAACAAACATCTGTTTTAATCACACAAATGTTTGTCTAGTGCGGGGATCGAACCCGCGACCTCTAGCGCAGAAGGCAGAGCTACTACCAACTGAGCTATGAGGACAGTCGTATAATTATATACTCATTAATGATGAGATTTTGATAGGGATTAAGAATTCTCACTCCAAAGATCAACCCCTGCGCCCCAGTATATACTCATTAATGATGAGATTTTGATAGGGATTAAGAATTGTTACTCCAAAGATCAACCCCTGCGCCCCAGGAGGGTATGTTGAGCGCGACGAGGGCCTGCAGCGGCGGCAGCGCCGGCAGCCGGGCGCCGGCGGCCCACACGCGCAGCCGCCGCTCCAGCCCGCCGCACCCGCCCGCGTCCAACGCGCGACGCCCGCCCAGAAACGCGTATGCCATCTACATCAAACAATAGATTACGATTATTTTTTTTAATATATTTTTTTGTCTACTTTTATGATATTTGAAAAATCCTTGTAGGCGTGTTACGGTAAGTAGATGAAAAGAGGACTGTTTACAAAGCAAATGATTTAATGGGAAAGCAAACACAATACAAGAAAGAATAGCAAGCGAGATCGCGAGTGAAATTAGCGGGCTGCGCGAGGCAAAGCTTCATAGGTTCGGCGCGGAAGTGGTTGAACGGCGCACTGGCGAGGCGCGCGAAGACTGGGCCGGCTCCGCTTCCTCTCCCCGCGCCAACCGCCTCCTACGTCTCCGCTCGCCTGCGACCGGTTCTTTAGTGATGGGCGCGTGCGCAGCTAGTGATGCGCACGCCACATCCTTATTTATTTATTTAGAATACAGTATAAAATCATAGAGAGCTAACCTAGGAGTTTCACTTTTTTTTTTTTTTTATACAATAGAGGTGGCGAACAAGCTTACGGCCCACCCGATGGTAAGCGGTTACCGTAGCCTATGAGCGCTTGCAATACCAGAGGCATCACGCACGCGTTGCCGATCCCGAACCCCCTTCCCCCCTAAAGAGCTCTGGCAACCTTACTCACCGCAGGAACACAACACTATTTGAAACAAATAATGTTATTTGGCTGCGATCTTCTGTAAGACGGAGGTACCAGGCGAGCTGCTCCAATTCAGAACGAGAAAATCCGAAATGAGGAAATCCGTAGAAGAACCAAGGTCACCGACATAGCTCTCAGAATTAGCAAGTTGAAGTGGTAGTGGGCAGGCCATATAGCTCGCAGAACCGACAACCGTTGGGGAGTAAAGGTTCTCGAATGGCGACCACGAACCGGGCGACGCAGTGTTGGAAGACCCCCCACCCGATGGACCGACGACATTGTGAAGGTTGCGGGAAGTCGGTGGATGGAGAAGGCTCAAGACCGTTCGTCATGGAACTCTTTGGGGGAGGCCAATGTCCAGCAGTGGACTTCTACAGGCTGATGATGATGATGATAATATCATAACAGGTTTTTTTTATCCCTAAGGCGATGCCATATGTTATTAGTAGGTACATTATAATACATAAATAGGAAGATAGGTACTAATCAAAACATTTCGTTTCTATCACTACCTGTGCACCTAGGATACAACTACTTTTGGCCACTTTTGTTACCATATTGAGTTGCATTTTTTGTATTGCAATAAGTTAAGTCTGTTTGTATTGGTAACAAAATAAACGTTTTTCTATTCTATTCTACTCTGTAAAATATTTGTGAAAACCTTTAAATAGCCCTCGATATCTTTAAACTTTATATCCTTTTGACTAGCTGTAAGTTTTTCTAAGAGAATAAAATAAAATGAAATTGGTTGAGCCGTTACGGCGTGATTGAACAAAAAACATCCTCAAAAACTTTCGCATTTTCAATATTAGTAGGATATATCATGTATTGTAGGTGATTGATAATATGTATGCTATCTCGAAAGGGGCTTATTCTACAACCAATTGTTGGCAATTGTATTGTTCTACGACTTTTGGAAACTCAACATTTTTAATTGAACAAACTATGCGAAAATCAGCTATTTTCAGCATCCTACTGATGCTGAAAATAGCTGATTTTGATGCCCACCTGCTCATATACCTACGGCATCAAATCGCGCCCCGTCGCCTCGTTGCGAAGCGACATACTAAAACACAGTCAAACTAAAAAAAACATGATATGTGTTGTGATTGAGAACATTTCTAGCCATGCCTAAAAAGCATGCAGCCTTTCGAAGCACTTACATAGTTGAGAGTTCGATTTGCATATCTATACAGGAACTGCGTGCGAGCCCGTTCGAAGTCGAGCGCCACTTGTGCGTCCACGCCGATGCTAGCGTAGTTGTACGCGTACACCACTTTGTCAGGCCGCAAGCGACCCAGCCGTTTCGGTTTCACTGTCACTTTCCATCTGCAAACACGAGATTTATTAGTACGACAGACATCCTACTTCCTACAATCCGACATCCGACTTCCTACAATCCTACGATCGGTCATATGATTGTATCCCTCTTCCTACAATCCTTACCTATTAGCTACTAATATTATAAATGCGAAAGTCTGTAAGATGTGGCGATGTGAAGATGTTTGTTACTCAATCACGACGTAAATTCACTGACCGGATTGAAATGAAATTTGGCATGTACATATTTAGTAAAATGCCTAGAATACTTTTGATGATATAGGTATAGATAGCCGAGTGCGAGCGTTAAAGCCTTCACGATATTTTAATTTATCGTCACGACACGTAAGTACCCAGCACAACGACAGCACATAGGGAAGCAAGACATGAAAAATATGATTGACTTTCACACCTATCCTGCACGGTTTGTTTTGTCGCGTACACGTACTTACGATAACGGCACACAATATTCCAGTTACCTATTCCGCTATCGTGACGATAATTTTGTATTGTGTTCCACCAAACTTATTCTTCTACATGTGTGTGAGTAAGCGAGACGAGCGAGTGAGAATAGATACATAAGTACTTGAAATTTGAGTGAGATACGTAAAATATTTACCTATCTAGCGGCTGATGTATCGCCTCCTTCACGCAGTTGATGATAGTGTGCGCGTCCAAGTGTGAGTTACAGCCGGGCCCCCATCCGAGCACCCGCGAGAGATCGTTGCCTGTGCCCATTGGGAGAATAGCGACTGCCGCCTGTGGATTTAAAACTTTAATTACGACTTGCGTGTGACACCTTTCTCTCAAGTCACACAGTATTGCACGACATCGATATCGTCAAATGTCACGACGCAACAACAGATTATGTAGAGCAATATTAATGAAAAATTCGCTCTCCTTTCACAAATCCTGCACAATATCGTTGTTGGCTTTCGTCTCAAACACAATGATGAAGTCAGGAGCTGTTCCACAGAACTCCGCACCTCAGCAAATAACAGTCATTAAGTGTGTTTTTTTTTTAAGTTACTAAAATTATTTTTTGTCCAGCTCAAGACATGCCTGACCTTGACATGCGGCGCGGTGGTCAGCGAGTTCAGCACCCAAGCGACGGTACCATCGCCGCCAGCCACAAGCAGCCGACAGCGCTCCGGCAGCCAACGCACCACACTCTCTGGTGATTGCACACTTATATCTACCACCTGTGCCAATAAAACATAAATAATTTTATGGCGAGGCTGAAAAGCAGCGTAGCTGAGCCCTTGCCAATTTATCATCAATAACTTTGTTTTTTTAATGTTATCAAATAGATAGATAGATACCTAGATTGAATATGTACCTACTGTGTGTAGGAATTCTAGATGAGTGCATAATAGAGTAAAAAAAAAAAGTAAAGGATGATACAAGCCTCTTTTGACTTTAACCAATTACCTGAATAGGATTGAGAAGACCCCTGAACAATGAGAGAACTTCATCACTTCTGTTGCTCCCTGATTTTCTATTAGCTGAAATAAAACAAAAAGAAATTTAGAAAACCACCAAAATAAAAAACAATTATTTTTTTTATACAACTGAGGTGGCAAACAAGCACACGGCCCACCTGTTGGCAAGCGGTTACTGTAGCGTATGAGCGCTTGCAATACCAGAGGCATCACGCACGCGTTGCCGACCCCGAACCGAACCCCCTCCCCTCTAAAGAGCTCTGGCAACCTTACGTCACAAATTGTCATTTGGCTACGATCTTCTGTAAGGCGGAGGTACCTCCCAGGCCTCCCAGGGTTACTCCAAATTAGAACGAGAAAATATCGCTGTGCCCTACCTCTTCAAAAAACATCTTGTATAATCTACCTACATTTCTTTAATGCTGGATTTAGGTACTAGTGCCTGATCTTAAGTCCTGACATTAGTCCCCAATATCTATGTTATTGAAATGAACTTGTGCCATCATTCATATAATAGTGGACTGATACATACTGACTATCAGACCTGACCACCAGATCACTAAAAATGGCCTGAGTGTAATGCTAGCATTTTCTTATTTTGATAATTTCTTTAGGTATTATATATGCAATTCTTACAACATACCTAGAATAATAAGGGGTTCCCATTCATCATTTGCTAATGGTTTTATGTATTTCACTGCTCCTTTCTCCAGCTGCACACATGCAGGTGGTATGATCATATTTTGATACTTATGGAAGTCACATATCTGAAAACACAATGTAAAAGATATTAAACCTCAGGTAAAACTTGGGTGAGGCTAGTGGCTGCCCGCAGCTTTGCTTGTGTGTGTGTAGTGTAGGCACATACGTAACGTACAACGACACGCAATGACGAGTGTTTATAGATAAGTAAATTAAATTGCATTTGATTTATATAAATTAGCTTATCGAATTACTAAGACAAGCAATTAATTATAATAAAATTAGAGGTAAATTTATAGTATAAAAAGGCATGTAGGTATTTACTCAATAAATATTCAGTATTCAACCTACAACTGTTGTGTTAACTACTCCTCCAACCAACAACATTTCACGTGGTACCAGGATAAAAAGACTAGCAGATGCCAGCATTGCTCTAGTGGTAACAGGATAAAGTAGCCTTCATCCTTCCCCAGGGCTTAAGCTATCTCCACACCTATTTACATCAAAATTGCTTCAGCTGTTTAGTCATGAAATGATAACAAACAGACAGTGACAGAGCTACTATCGCATATATAACACAAACTTTAATCTTGCAATGTCAAGTTAAAGTTGGTGCTCTGATGATTGTTGAGGCATATTTGAGGTAAACTTTGAAAATTGCATTTTAATCATGATCTAACTAATATCCAATCTTGCCTGAACTGTGAAGTCACTATGGGAGTTCACAATGTATTTTTATAGACAGGTACTAACTTCAGTAACAGCATGCAGTGATTCATAGCTCCTCTTCGTTCTCTGGCACCAACAGCAGAAGTAGCATCTGAGTCCCTCATCAATGTGTTCAGAGTTTTCACCTCTAACATGTCCAACTAAAATACAGACTTTCTTTTAATTTCTTGTAAATTATAATAGGCTACAACCACAGCCTATAGACAGCCACCTACAGGTAGCTCACATTTTTAGTTTACCTAGTGAGTATGGCAGTAAAGAAAGCAATTTCTTATTCTACAGCACAGAACTTGCTATGTACGGGTTCTGAGTCATGTCTATGTGTGGTCCCCCCCCTGATGACTGTAGTGAGAAGTGCAATACACACATACATAAAATCACACTTGCTTTGCTTCTACTTGCTACAATCCTGATATACCTCTTGCTACATTTACTCATCACATTCCTCATGTATGCTCTTTACTTTAGGGTATACCTATGGACAGGCTAATATGAGTAGGAAAAACATCGCCCAGATGCTCTGGCCAGCATGTGAGCCGAAAGATATGATCTGGACTTAATTTTGGCACTACACTAGTGCTAGTGGAGTTTGAAGTAAAGGGTTCTATCCGGTACTGTGCATACATACCATTGACCCAATGATGGTAAAATGGTTTTTGACTTGGCCAGGAAACTTGTTTGCACCTAAAATTTTTGTTCACAGTCCAATGGCATCTCTTGCAAGCACTTATCGCACAGCACTCGCAGAAAACTCCCACCACTGGTAGCATGAGCTTCCCGCATATGGTACACTAAAATTTGGATGGTTTTTAGTAAGGTCCATAGCATTTGGACCTCAGAATACAGAACAAACATTTGGGCATTGGAGATAATTTGTTAACATTTCGTTTACTCACGTGTATATTATAAGGAATGGATTTATTACATTGAATACTTCTCCATGTATGCCCACGGATCCTGAATTTTGTCTGCAGGAAATTATTTTCACCCAAAACTGTATTAAGAATTCGATACAGCAGATAACTTATAAACAAACCTCCTACTAAAAAATAATGATTGAAAACCACATCATTCAAATTAGCCAATTTTTCCATGGTTGTGTGGATAAAAAATCATCAAAATTTATCAAAATTTAAATAAATTCAGGGTTTGTTTTCTAAAACTATTGTTCTTCTTCTTCTTTTATCTATACTAATAGTTTTTTTTTTATGTTTTTCCCCTTTCGGGATGGCTATGGCATCTAGGCCTTACCGCCAAGTCTTACGTTTATATTTCCTTGTTATTTTTATTCTTTCGTCTTTATTTTTCATCTTATTCATGGTCAAGTCAACGTCAAGTCAAGTCAAGTTCAGTTTTAGTAAGATAAGATGGTGGCTATTTTACTAAAACCTCGAGGGACCTCTTAGCGCCAACTCAAAAAATGACGATACACGCAATCATTCTATTTCACTTCACTTGTGCGGTTTACTCAAACAATATTACGCAAAACACCACCATAATTACACAATATTATTCATTTTAACACTAGTTTTGTAAAATAAATTGAGAGCACAACATCACTTCGCAAGTTCCCGCCAAAAAGTCCCTATACTACTAGTACTTTTTAATGGCTACTGCTTTATTACAGTGATAGTGCCAGTGGCAAGTAATTATGAATGTCAAGTATAAAATGCTGTAGCTTTTCAACTGGAAGTGACGATCTTCATCAAACTTCAAACAAACCAATTTTTTAGTCAACACCCCGTTTAGGCGTTTAGGAAACACCCCGTGCTATTTGCCTTCTCGACTCTCATGCTAAGATCCTAAGCTTTATTTTTTTGGTCCCAGAGATTATAATCTGACGACTGTGTTCTGTCTGACAGACATTTTAAATGCTCATTTCGTTGGTGTTCTGCAAAGAAACAAACAAACTCTGTCACGACGACGTTCGATTCTTACCCGCACCTCCTAAACCAAGATGGTAGAATCGAGCGAGCGAGAAGTAGATGATGAGAGTGTAAAATTCCCTTTTAGTCTGTGGTGTAAATAAATAACAATGACGAGAAGTTTTCATTGATTTCAATGAAATTAGTATTTATTTGTTTGTATACTGCAAGCAAACTCTGTAAAGGAATACTGCAACTACTGCACGGGTTTCATTCATCTCATCGTTTCGATTCCTTTGTTCTTTAGAATCCTTTTCAAGTTTAGCAAATAACTCAAGTGTAACTACGAACCTTACTATAACGAAGTAATAACTTCGCAATGTCTGTTGGTTCTGTCTACGAAACAGCCTACAAAGGCGATTTCAACCAAGTCAAAGTTCGGACAGACAAAGATTCATCCCTTGTGAGCACACCGGATTCTGTTAGTACCTACTTTAACCTACTTCTAGTTATCTACAACCATACTCTATGTATCAATTCATTATTTTTTTTACCATATATTAAATTTTCAGAACTCTCGTCTCCTAATTCACTGGGCAGCTTTAGGCGGCAATGAAAACTTGGTTGATTTCCTGCATCAAGCAGGGAGCCCTGTTGATCCTGTGGATGATACCAACTGCACCCCTCTAGTGCTGGCTAGCTCTGCGGGAAGATATGAAGTTGTGAAGCTATTGAGCAGTAAAGGGGCCAATGTTAATCACAAGACCAACCGTGGCCAGTCTTGTTTGCACTATGTTTGCTCTAAGGGGCATGTAGAGGTAAATTATTGACTTTTTCAGCATCATTTAATCACCATTTAATGCACCTCTGAAAAATCTAAAAGGTTGTTTTGCTTATATTGTAGCTACTGCATTATTTTCATACAAACTTCAACCTGCACCCCTGAAGAGGGTTGAGTTAAGAGAATTCCTTTCTGCACCCCTACACTTCACTAAAAGCTTTCCTCCAAGGACATCTGGTTTAGGCTGTGCATTGATAGTCAGCCAGTAACTTAGAGATTTTTGAATTTATTTAATAAAATTATAATGGTTGATGATTATTCAGGTAGGTAGGTATTTATTTACTCATAAGTTTTTTATTTATTCCAGATAGCTAAGCTGTTGATAGAACTGGATGCAAATGTGAATGATGCTGACATCCTGAGTGCAACTCCACTTCACAGAGCCGCTGCTCAGGGCAGGAACCAAATTGTGGAATTACTGTTGACTCATCCTGACATAAATGTGGATGCTTGTGATTCAACAGGGTCAACCCCTTTGTGAGTAGCATATAATTATGTAGGTATTGGTGTCAATTCTGTTGTTTCATTTTCCTAAATTCAATTTGACAACTCAAAAAATGCTGTTGTCCCTTTCTTATACATAGAAAAAACAAGGATGGCGATAGTTTTAGTGCTGTCAAATTAAGTTTGGGAATAGCTAGCTCCAACAGAATTAACATAATTGTCACAGTAAGCAACAGTTAGAAGGTATCAATTACTTGATTTTAATTTCAAACAAAAAGCACAAAAAAATAATCCAAAGGTAGGAAGAGTACCTTGTTACAAACCATGTTAACCATTCAGAGCTATCTTATAATTGAATCTAACAAATACTCATTTGGAGGTAAATTGATGGTTAGGTTAGTAGTACTGTCCCATTGCCTGACTAAGACTTTTTTTCAGGCACCTTGCTTGTGAAGAAGACAGAGAGGCTGCAGCAAGCATGCTGGTCAGAGCTGGTGCCGATGTGAATCTTAGTAATAAGGATAAAAAAACACCATTGGATTTATGTTCTTCGAACCTAAAGAGAACTCTAAGTTCACTGCAGGAATAAATTGCATCCCCACAGAAAATCAATAAATGTATACCTACTCAATAGAATAACAGGTGATTTGATATGTCTATCCTGAAAGGGGATTATTGTATCAACAAAAAGAAAGAATATTGTTGAAAAGAAAGCTGTTTTTTTTTCTAATTAAATAAGCCATCCATCCCCAATAGTTTCCACTGGAAACAAGTAGGTATACTGGTTGAATTAAATTGTATCATCATATGTAGTATTTTTAAAGTTAGTTTTGGAGTATACTATGTTAGTGAATAGCTTGATAGTAGGTACTTAGTGGTGTGGTAGAGTACCTAAGGCTACTGGCGCATTGGCACATGCAACCGGTAGGTTAATCTTTGATTGCATTATGGATGATCAGTACATTTATGTAAACAAAGTTTTGAAAACGAAAATAATTAACATGACTAGTGATAATTCGAGCGATGACATGGAATTATTACTTCTCCAGTCACATAGACGTCAGAATCACATAAAAATACTTTTTATACTACCTGCTCGTCACTGGCATATTATGTGTCATGCAAACCTTTCCTAAAGTAAGTCATTACAGCCCTACGGTCTAGCCGGGTCATAATGTCGTACTGAATTTTATTATTTCCCATGGGACATAATGTGATTTGAATTTGGAATGCAACCCATGTAGTCGTGCTTGATCGAGGTTGGTTTCAAAAATGTTTGGGTGCAATGAGATTTTATTCTAATTAGGCTGTATGTTATCATTTTCTTTGCACTGCCTACAAATTAAGAAAAAGAAAAACATGAAAACTTTTTACGAAATTCATTTTGCCTGCGCACGAAGAAGGATTTATTCGAATGTCGAACTGTCGGCGCCAAGCGCTCAAACTGCTGTGCTGTTATCTACACCGAAATTCAGTTTCGATTTCAATAATCTTCTAAAAAATGTAAAGTGACGACGACAGTGATTTTAATTCGACTCCAGAATGCATACCATCTGCAGCCTCTGGTATAGTTGGAAACTTACATCCAGAAAAATCATTTCTTTCTACTTTACAGTCATTGTTTTCAATTGCCTCGCAGAAAGTATAAAAAGTAGAATATGCATCGCGGGCTTAAATGTGTATTTGTCTTGGGCGATCTTGAACCCCTCGTACTCAGGATTCTTGCCTTAACTCCAAACCATAGAATCCCTCGTTCTCGGGGTTCAATATAGCGCCCGGGACATAATACACTACTTTAAGCCCTCATTACAGGTAAGTGAAGTGAGCGTAGACCGAGGAAGTGAGAAGTATAGCGTAAACATAGTATAAACAAACAAAATTACTCTATGATATAGACATAGTCACTCTGTGACAAAACTCCCAATAAGAAAAATAAAGAAGTGAGTTAGCCCCTTCGTCCACGGCGCGACTCAAAAGGAACGCGACTGAAACTGTAGTCACTTATGAGTAGCTTGACTGCGATAGCACTAGTATTTCAATGCGCGTCCGTCCACGACGCTACTCAAAAGGAACGCGTTTGTAACTAGTCTCCTGGCGACTCGACATGCTGGTCGCCAGGCGACTGGTTTCGAGAAACTGTTGAAAAATGAACGAATAAAAAGTAATTATAAGTGATTCTGACGTCTATGTGACTGGAGAAGTAATAATTCCATGTCATCGCTCGAATTATCACTAGTCATGTTAATTATTTTCGTTTTCAAAACTTTGTTTACATAAAATCGTGTACTGAGTGACTGACGACGACGACGAGTGACGAGTCAGAATTTCCAATCAGTCCGCAACTCTAGTTTCTAATGAGTTCCGTCACTTTTGCGTAGCGTCATGGACGAAGGGGCTTAGACATTCTTAGGTACTATACTGGGGTTGAAACGTATTGTAATATAGTCTTTGGGTTGAGGTTCATAGGGTATAAAGGCGTAGACCGAGAATAACTCTGTTTACGGTCTGTGCTATTATTAGCGTGATTATTAGTCTGTGGTACTCTGTGTTGGTTCACGCGCGTCGGAGAGTGAGCTATATAATCTGTAGGGTAAAGTGCAATTTATTATTGCGTGCGTGCGTTCAGTCAGCCGCAGTTCAGTTCAGCGAGTGTTCTGTGGTTCAGCGCCATTCAGCGTTGTTGTTCTTGTTTTGTTTGCTGGAAATTGAAGTAAATGCGTACAAAACAAACTCTCGGTTGAATTGGATATTTAAATGGATACAGACTCTTGTTTTTAACGAGACATGGTAAAAAATAGTACTGTAGTCAGTCAGAGTTAATTCAATCCGAGATATTAGTTAGTACTTACCAATGAAGGTACCGACCTACACAATACACAACATCTACCGTGAATGTGCTATTCTTTGAAAGTACAACAGGCAGCATAAGTTTGCGATCATAAATGTGAGTAAACGTAAAGTGATGAAAAATCCTTCATTTAGAGGCTTTTTGAATGAAGGCTTTTTCATAACTTTCACTTGGGCTACTTTCGTAGTGTACCTACACCTGACCGTATATTTAATGTATAAACTATGTATGCCTTGCAGTTTATGTAGGTATTACCAAAATGACGACGGCGGCGTACTACGATTATTATGATGGCAGTAAGGTGTTTCTGTTTTTATCGAGCAGAGTTGGACTTTCTTTGGATCTGGTAAGTACTTTACATACTACTTAATTCCCAGTTCATAGCCTTAAAATTTTCTTTACATAACAAACCAGCTACCGAGTACTATGATGGTTGGTACCTGCTCAGAACTTGTTTAGTGTTATATCAGGTTTGTACCTACCTTGGTCGCATAGGCACTGTTTGGTCAATTCAATACATCATTATCATACAAAATTTAACCAGATAAGTATGCGAAATACTGTAGGTACTGTTTATATTGTAGGTTCTTGATGTGACCACAATACAGATGATGCAGTGTTGGAAGCCCCCCACCTGATGGACTGATGACATTGTGAAGGTTGCAGATAGAAAAGGTTCAAGACCATTCATCATGGCACTTTTTGGGTGAGGCCTATGTCCAGCTGTGGATGTCTACAGGCTGATGATGGTGATGACTGTTTATATTTAAACCATGTTACTAGAATCATAGGTACTTGTTCGTTTTCTTAGTAGCTTAATCAGATTTATGAGTAGTAGTATCGTGGCTTATCATCTATTTATTGCCAGTTCTCATGCTAAATATTAGTCATCATTGCAATACTATGTTCTAACTCTGATAGAGAAATGATCGATTTGCATGAGACCATAGTACTGGCTTCTCCATAGCCTGTTTCTTTGGCAACTAGTGCGGTAGATGACCTAGCTGATGCTGGTGACTGAAGCAAACTTCTATATTCATCTATTAACACAACAAAATAAAAATAAATAAATTAATTAATTGAAATATTATGGATCATTTATAATATCTTAAATCTTGTTGAATTTACATCTGATCTTTGCGACCGAGCCTAGAAGATACAGGCAAGAGCAATATGCAATGGCAGAGACCCCAAGGCAGTTTCTATAAATTCACTCATGCTGAACACACTTTACATAAGTTTTTTGTTTCATTAGGTTAACTTTTTGATCGCACAAGTAGCTGCACTATTCCTGGCGAGACTGTTTCGGAAACCATTGAAATTTGCTTCACCAGAATTTCGCCATTCCATGTGCCTAGTTATAGGTTTGTTGATGGGATATTTCTGTTTCGGAAAGTAAGTTTTATTGTTTATTCTTTATTTGTAACTAGCTATACGGGGTGTAATCAGGCGATCAGGGAGTGTAAAGAAAACTAAAAAGTGCATGCAGACCATAACTATGAAATTATCGAGGATGAAAATACACGAAAAATTATTACTTACTATGTTCCAATCGTTCGTATCGTTCCAATATTCATAGAGAACAAATTATCGAACATAGTCTAATGTAGTGGTGAACAAACAAACCTTCACGCCTCTCCTACACCTGCGTCTATGTATAGCTGTAAATGAGTATAGTCGTACTAAGGCTAGTCTATATGAAAAGGACGCCTATTATAATTTTAGCGCGCTAATTTACGGTGATCCGGCGAACGCAGCGCAGCGCGTGAGTGTGGGCGAGACGTCAACATGATTTGCATTTTGCATATTATTATTTCACATGACAAAATATGCGTATAGGTTCATGTAAAATACATTTGGGTTCCTCTTTTTTCATCGCATGCCTTTACAATACGTTATAGACGCAGGGGAATTTAACTTTTGACTTATAAATGCGTATGCATCTAAGAACATCAATAAAGTTTAATGATTCATTAATCTATTACTTGCTATCAGTGTCAATGTCTGGCGTCGTCGCCTCCTTGTGCCTATCGCATGTTTGTAACAATGGATGAATCACAGTGCAGAACATCCGAGATATCACTCAAGTGATATGGAGCTTTGCATTGTTGCTCAATAGACGCGAAATGAAATCAATCTAAAGATAGCTGTATGGGCACATGATCTAGGATTGGTGGGAAGTGAATGAGCGAGTCTTTCGATGCTGTATGTTGGTACAAGCATGATATCCTACTCGTCTTTCTATCGTTTTAACAGCCGTGAGAGCACTGGTGAAGTAGCGGTAGTGGCCCCGCCTTCCGATCCTTAGGTCGTGGGTTCGAATCCCTCCACTAAAGGTGCAGAGAGCGTTGAACTTCATTTATTCATTGATAACACATGAATCATTTTGAAACATCTTAAATATAGTTGAATTTACGCCTGTTCTCAGTTCAAATCAAAACAATTAAAAACCCGACGCATTATACACCTAATGCCCTTTAATTTGATACCCCACTCGGTTAGGTATATTTGAAAATATTCGATTATTCATTCCCACTTTCACCCCTATATCTAAAATATTTAGAATAGAATATAAATATCTAATAAAATATCTTTATTCATAGCATCATGAATACTTAAAATTACCCAACACCATAAAGACTATACTAAGACTATAAAAAACTATTTGAGCCTATTTTGATCTAAGAACCATCGCCAAGAAACTAGCTTTCAAATAAAGAAACCGTATTCAAATCATTTCACTCGTTTTAAAGCTACGGTGCCACAGCGGTCAAATTAATAACACCCCTTTTTTTGTGTCGGTAATGGTTATAATATTAAAGAGCTGTTTTATGTCCTAATTATCTTGACACTAAATTAGTTTAGTATAGTAAAATAGTGATGATTATTTTTCAGACAAGCCATACACTTATCAGTGGTGCCGATGCTATGCTTTACCCTACTCAAAACCGTACCACACCATCTAATGGGAAAGTGAGTGTCCTCGACCACCTTAATTATATATTTTACGTTGCATTGCATGCAATACGTAACTTTGTGTTTATAAATTTGTTCTATTTCCAGTGCAATATTAACGGCGTCGATGGTATACTTATCCTGCCTACATTTACATCGGCAAATATACCACACGGCTGACTATACATTGGATATCACAGGTGCATAAATAATTTTGAATGCATAAATACGTCTTCATTTCCTTTGAATAGATTTTCCATTTGGAAAATTTATGTGCGCTATACCAGTACTCTCAAACAGTTAAGGAAACCACCATCGTGTGGAAACCGGAATGTCCTAGAACCTTATAATTCTGTCATGCGTCTTGTGCACAAAAGGAACATTCATCGCACTGGTTCGTTCAAACGGTCATAGGTAAACAAAGTCAAAAGGTGTTCATTTCAATAAAATCACTAGAACCACGTCTTAGAAACTGGGTGAAGCTGGGTGCCTGTTCCTCGCTACCAAACCTTGAAGAATCGGGCAACAAAAGAGACTTGGTGCCGATAATTTTTCGATGATCCTCCAACCTGGTCACTAACCTAATTCAGGATGAGAGATAGAACCTATAACACATTTCAGCCATAGGACATCCTCTGCTGAACATAAATAAGCCTGTCCCACAGATTTCCAGAGCGCCTACCTATCATTTCGGGGGGAATTTTCCCATACTTGCCCCGAACAGGGGACGATGCTGCCCATCCCCTAGCTTTTTTCCCTTAGTCGCCTCTTACGACATCCACGGGTAGGTAGATATGGATGGGCCTATTCGTCAGTCGGCCACCAAACAAGCATTGCAAAGTCATAACTGATTGGTATTTTTCAGGGCCTTTGATGGTGATTACTCAAAGAGTAACATCGTTGGCATACTCGCTTCAGGATAACCTGACGAATAAAGAAGTTAATGCGAACACTAAAGGGACAGGTGACTCTCTACCTACAGTTGAAAGGATTCCTTCACCTCTAGAGTACTTCGCGTACACACTGGCTTTTCAAACGTTGATGTGCGGACCGGTAGTGTTCTACGACGATTACATCAATTTCATCGAAGGCGAGCGTTGGAATCGGGTAAGAAGTCACATCTGTTAATTAGATTTGAATTGGTTTTGAGTCAAACAAACAAATTAACCTATTCGTTTATGATTAGGTAGGTAGATGACGTAGTTCGGTAAAGATTAGGTCATTACCTAGGTTGGGCGTGATGTGAGTAAAATGGTATAAAATAGAGGTACCTGTTGTAACAGTTGCTATACAAGTGTAAGGAAATTTTAATTATTTGACACTTGAATACTTCTACCTAGGTAGGACCTTACTAATTTACCTAACAAGAGAACCTTTATTCCCCAACGGTTGTCGGTTCTGCGAGCTATGTCGGCCTGCCCCCTGCTACTTCAACTTGCTTATTCTGAGAGAGAGAGTCGGTCACCTTGGTTTCTCTACGGATTTCCTAATTTCGGATCTTATCACGTAGTAAAATTCGAGCACAGCATGCATAGTATACATACATTATTATTATTATGAATCACCTTGTGTACCTACCTACCTAAATTGCTAACTCGCCAAGTGTTCGCCATAAAAATATTCACCTTTACACTCATGTCTCCACTGCCGCTAGTAAAACTAAAATATCACGCCATACCTATACTAAGCTGTGCCCGCGCTTTTACTTGCGTGAAGTGGCATGGAGTCATAGGTAACGTAAGGTACCTGCTAGTACCTACCAAAGATAATATATAATAGATTTTTTACTACTAATTTTTTTTTGACAGGCTCAGTTGGTAGTAACTCTCCAGACACAGATCAAACATCTGTGAATCACACAAATGTTTGTCCAGTGCGGGAATCGAACCCGCGACCTCTAGCGCAGAAGGCAGAGTTACTACCAACTGAACTATGAGGCCAGTCAGTATAATTTTGAATTCCTATTCCAGGATGACAAATCTAACCTAAACAAAGAACCGTCCCCGCGACGAGCAGTCTTTTACAAAATGATGGGTTCCATCGCTGCTGCATTGCTATACTTGACGCTGGCTAAGAAATATCCACTCACTGTTTTAGGAGGTATGTGCATAAAAGACGTGGCTAAAGCTGTGTGTCAAACGGTGTGCGATATGTCATCTAAATCATAAAATGAACCTTACATCTTTAGAATAAAATTAGTTTTGAGTTTGACTTTTAGGAGCTTGCGATAGCAATAAGTTATTATAGTATATCCTCTAATGTCAAACTCAAAATTGACTTTATTTAGCACTGGTAAGGATCATTTAGAAACAAATATTATATGACTATCGCATGCCTTTTAAACACGGCTTAAGTTTACCGTTTTTCATTTCGTTTTTATATTTTATACTTTAACCGGCTGACCTGCGCGGCTTCGCGCGCGTGAAATTCAGGTAAGTATAATTTACCTATATGTAATTCTAGGAGCTAAAATAAAATTTCATAAAAACCCGTTTTGGCCTAGCGGGTGGTACCCCGACTTTCGATCCGATGGTCTTGATAGATAGATAAGATAGATAGATAGATTAATCATTTATTCGACACACACAAATACAGCACAGACAGAGATAAAAGCAATCGGAAGAAACAACAGTAGGTTACAATCACTATAAACAAAAAGCTTAGGCACTTAGTAGGTCTTGGGTTCGAACTCAGTGCACCAATTAATTTTGCTGTTCGAAAAATTTTAGTACGCTATAAAACGTTATTAAAACGATGTAGGAAAACATCGTGAGCAAAACAATAAGTACCTATTCTTATAAGTGGCCGGTGGCGACGGGCTTTCAACATGTCACGTATCTAAAATCTATGGCATGTACCAAAAAGTTTGGACATGGCCCTGCCTACCCCTCTAGAAGATCTGGAGATCTGAGAGGTTTTCTACGATACCATGCTTGGTGATAAAAATCGTGTTTTCTTTAAACTGTTCAGCCGTTACTGAGATGAATAACAAACGCACACAAACGCACACAATATTAAGATTCATCATTTCAGCCGTACGACGTCCACAGCTGAACATGGCCTCCCCCACAGACAGAGCGAATTCCTTATCATGTGGGGGGATTTGCCCATACTCACCACGCTGGGCATGCCCAACAGGGTCGGCGAGCGCAGTTGGAGCTATCGTTGTTAATATGAGGGACGCTGCTGCCCATCCCCTAGCTTTCTTCCCTTAGTCGCCTTTTACGACATCCGCGGATAGGTAGATATGGAGGGGCCTATTCTTACAGCCGGGGCCACCACGGCATAAGATAATTATATTGATCCTAATCTTAATTTGTTATTAAGATTAGTACCAAGGATTTTCCTATTTTTATGTAGATTTTTATATGATGCAAATGTGACCTAGCTTATAAGTAGTTTATTTTTGGCACGCTCGAACATGCTGGGTGACCTTTTGAATTATTATTATACACGAATCACGATTTCAATTCAAATTATAATCCAAAGTCAATTAAACCCGCGAATCACTTTACCGAGTGAGATTGTAAACCATGGTGCAAAATGCACGCTTTGTCTGCAATCTTGAAACTGTGTTTAAACGGCATGTCATCCAAAATTCACACACGTACCAAGGCTGGAGTGCGCTCGCCGCTGCGTCGTATCGTCGTCGAATATTAGAATAGAATAGAAAAACGTTTATTTTGATACCAATACAATCAGACTTAACATAACACAATACAAAAAAAAATGCAATTCAACATGATAATAACAAATTTATTGACACACTGACTATTTTTATTTTATTTTAACATTTTATTGTATGTTTGTGTTGTTTTTAAATATGTGAAATGGATCTCGTGTCTGAAATCTATATATATAAAGGGGTAGTCCACTCACTCACTGACAGACTCATCACGAAAGCTCGGAAACTACTGGGCCGATGAGTCTGAAATTTGACACAAACATTCTTTAAAAGATATTACCGTGCAATAAGAACGGAAGGGGTGAAATGGGGGTTGAACGGTTGTATTAAAGTCCTATGTTTTTGAAGTTAGACACATCAAAGTCGGTTATCAGGTAGATAGTTCAAAATAATAAAATACATATATAAGGTTTTTTGAAAACCAACCCTCGGGGTGTGTAAATAGGGTATGAAAGTTTGTATGGGAAGTCCTCTATGTTTTTGAAGTTAGAGACATCAAAATCGGTTATCAGGTAAATAGTTCGAAATAATAAAATACCTATTTAAAGTTTTTTGAAAACCAACCCTCAGGGTGTATAAAGGGGAGGAAACTTTATATGGGAATTTTCTATCTATTAAGCCTATACAATTGAAAGGAGCCATTTCATTCTGGGCCTGGTCCATGTACACTACATAGAAAAATTAGGAGAAAATAGGAGATTACAAGAAAAATACAATTTCATTAATTTGAAGACAAATGCGACGGTACAAAAATAGTTCTTCTGGTAAGTTTTTTACTATGTGAACACTATTTGAAGGCCGCCATGTTGGTTTATAATTGGCGTTTGACATGACATTGACATATTTTTCATGTCATGTTGTTTGATTTGATGTTTTTGTTTTGTCAGATATGTAGGTTGTCAAAATGACATTTCACGCACGTCCATCCATATTTTTGTAGCGCTGTGTGTTGCTCTCTTTGTCGAAAAAAAAATTAATGTACCTTAAAACGAAGTCAATTTAAGTAAAATAACCAATTAAATACGTTTACTTTATTGCTTAGCCATATTTTAGAGTAGTATTGATGAAACGTCTCTTTTGGCACAGAGATTCCTTATAGAGAGTAAAGATTTTAGAAAGAGAATTTTACGAAATTTCACATCTAAGGGTATGAAATGGGGGTTGAAAGGTTCATTGAAAGTCCTATGTTATTGAAGTTACAGACATAAAAATCCGTATTCAGGTTAAGAGCTATAAGTAATAAGATAAATGTATATGAGTTTTATGAAAAGCAGGCCTTGAGGGTTAATAATCATCATCATCAAACCTGTAGAAGTCCACTGCTGGACATAGGCCTCCCAAAACAGTTTCATGACGAACAGTTTTGAGCCTTTTCCATCCACCGACTTCCCGCAACCTTCACAATGTCGTCGGTCCATCGGGTGGGGGCCCTCCGTGACCATGATGGTGACGGTGACGAAGGTGGTGACGGGACGGGGACGGTGACAGTGACGGTTACGGGACTGTGACGGTTAGGGTTAACGTTACGGTTACGGTGACGGTAGGTAGAAGTAGGCTGCATAATAAGTGTTAGTACTTCGGTAAGGATAATGGAAAATAGTCTAGGTAGGTAAACAAACGCGGACGAAGTCGCGAGCGGGACAACTAGTAAAGATATATTATTATTCTTATTGTCAGAATCTAGTTTTTATATGAAATTGAACGTAAGTACAATGCTACACTTTCACTAAATAAAGACGGTCAAGTGCGAGAACTCGCGCACTGAGGGTTCCGTACCAATGGTCGTGGGTTCGAATCCCGGTCATGCACCAGTGGTAATTATCAGAAAATAAAAATTCTAAGTGTAGGAAATTGACAAACTTATATTTGCTGTCGCTCACGTAGTCATTGTATGACATTGACCGCAAATATAACTTTGTTTCCTAAATAACTTCGAAATTCCTCAATTTCAGACTTTTTCCATTACATACTTGTGTTACAAAAGCTCCTAGCATTCCAAATTTCAAAATTGTGAGATAACTGGAAGGACTAGAGGTTTTTGATTTTTGCCATTTCCATACAAAAATTATAGGTACATTCATGGCCATATCTTTTTAATGCATTAAGCTAGAGCTTTGATTTTTATACGGCACCATAAGCCCACAGACCTTAATAGGTGGTATAAATTTCAAGTTGATACCTTTAGCCTTTAGAGAAAAAAGGCCTTGACAGACGGACAACAAAGTGATCTTTCCATATGAGGTACGGAACCCTAAAAACCAACACAACAACAACCTCGTAATATTTAAAGTAACCTGAGGATAACGTAGTGGGACATTAACTCATTCTTTGCTAAATAAAATTTCTTACTAAGATTTTAATGTATCAACTGTTTGAAGTCCCTTATTTAAAATATTTTTCAAAAATATTTTTAAATGAGCCTTCAATCAAGTTAATTTTGAGTTTGACATTTGAGGGCCTTCGATATATCTCAAAGATATCGCAAGCCCCTAAAATGAAGACCACTGAAACGAATTTCAGGATTTTTAGGTGACATATCGCATGCCGTTTAAACACGGCTCGAAGGATCCTTCCTACTCTACCTCCATTTAATTTTGATATCTTTGGTTTAATGTACCTATCATGTTAATTCCCAGAACTAACAGACCCATCATCAGAAGTGTCACGCTCGTGGTCAGGGGTCTACCTGCTCTGGTACGCGTATCTATCGACACTCGTAGTGCGTTGCAAGTACTACCACGCGTGGCTCCTTTCTGAAGCGATCTGCAACAACTCCGGCATGGGCTTCAACGGATACGACAATGATGGCACGCCGAAGTGGGATAAAATGTCCAACATTGATGTTTTCGGTTTTGAGGTAAACAGGTAAAAGCATATTGGACAAAGCCATTTGAAAAAAATACGTTTTCGCAGCCACTGAACTGAAAACTAGAGCATTCTATAGTAAAAGTTTTCTTTAAAAAAACATCCAAGTAGTATATACTTTGAGATAATTTGGGTTTAAAAATCAATAATTTTTTAACCAAACATCTTTTGCGTTTCAAACCAAATATCTCGGAAAGTATATCACTTAATGCGTTTTTTTTATAGAACACTTTTCGTTTATTAATATTTTCCCAACCGATTGAAACTATTTTTAATCAGTGGCAGCGAAATCTTATTTATTCAAAATGGTAGCTAGGCCATGCTCCATATTTTCTGGTTAAAGTCGTATTTTAAGATATTTGAAAATGATCCTTACTTATATGGAATAAAGTCAATTTGAGTTTGACTTTTAAAGCTTTGGCTTGGCTTAGGCACAGATATCATAATACGCTTAGGTAACTAACTAGGAATAGGTACTAAGACTAACCAATACCAACTGTACAGTTTAGCCTACCTAATAAATAGGTACCTACTTTTCCATGCAATGCTAAACGAGGCGTGTGGTATAAATTAGCTTAAGCAAATAGGTATTTCGTAAAAAAAGTCGAATCATTATTTTTTGTGGTTAATTATTTAGTCGCAAGGAGTCTCAGATGGTGTTATTGTTTTAGTAATTTATTCATTCAACAATGTGTTTTATTTTTCGTCAATTTTATTTAACGAAAATGTTTGTTTGTAAAAAGTTTGGTTCTGCAATCAACTCATTATATTACCTACCTACTGTTTTTGTTGCCTGTTGATTACAAACATACAAATCTCAAGGTTTGTAGGTCTTGAAAGGTCTTGTCCTGTTAACACTCCTTGACCCCAAAGAATACAATGGTTTGTTACCTCCTGTTATTTTGACGACCTCGGTGGCGTAGCGGGCGAGTGCCAGTTTGAGACGCAAGGGGTGCGGGTTCCATTCACGCTGCGGGACATATTTTTGCATGAACTAGCTTAGGTGGTACATTAAATTAAGATTATTTTTTTGAAAAATAATAACAATAATATCTGGCAATTACAGTTGATTGGGGCAAGTTAACAGGGAGGGCAAGCCCGGCAAGCACAGTGCTATCAGAGCAACGATAGCAAGAGTTGCTCCAGCTTGCCGGACTTGCCGTCCCTGTCAATACAATTTAAACAAAAAGCCAAGTGAAGTTGATTAGGGCAGGCTAGCAAGGAGGACAAGAACAGCAGCTTACCGAACTTGCCATGATAACAGTGTAGGATTACAGTTAGTTGGGGCAGGTTAGCAAGAAGGGCAAGCCCGCCAAGCACAGTGCCACCATAGCAAGAATAGCAAGGTCGCCAAACAGTTTGCATGAAAAATTGTTGAATTTTCAAAAGTCAAGTTTATTGCCAATTGGTTGTAGCATAAGCCTCTTTCGGGATAGCTTACATATTATGAATCACCATATAGTATGAAAATCGTACTTTTATCCACAGCTCGCGCAGAACTTCCGCACAGCAGTAGCCAGCTGGAACAAGAATACCAACGCGTGGCTTCGAAACGTGGCGTACAACCGCGGCGGACCTAGGTTCCGGACCATCCGCGTGTACGGACTGTCTGCCGTGTGGCACGGGTTCCACCCGGGGTATTACATGACGTTCTTCGCCGGGGGCCTCTTTACCGTCGCAGCTAGAAAGGTACTCGCCAGGAGTCGTGGATGGAGTAGTAATTCGCGCGTCTTTTTTCGTGGTGGGGATAAGGGGCGGCTGGATTGTGTGTATGTCTACAGCTTACACATAACGAATTTCTGAATTCTGAGTATGCAAATATTTAGTGCATAATTGGTGCAATCTGAAAATCCAATTCAAAATTTAGGTGCCAAAGAGGTTTCTGAGATATGAGCCAAAAACTATGTGTCAGCTGGAGACCCGGGTCTACAGCTTGCACATCCAGTACTGCCAAACGGCTGACGCGAGAGCTTTGAAAACTAGCCAGATATTTAGTGCCAAATTAGTGCCAAAGGTACTAAAAATTTCAGGCCTGTAGCTTAAAAGGTTTCAGAGATATGAGCCAAAAACTATGTGTCAGCTGGAGACCCGGGTCTACAGCTTGCACATCCAGTACTGCCAAACGGCTGACGCGAGAGCTATGAAAACTAGCCAGATATTTAGTGCCAAATTAGTGACTAAGGTACCAAAATTTTCAGGCCTGTAGCTAAAAAGGTTTCAGAGATATAAGCAAAAAACTATGTGTAAGCTGTAGACCCGGGTCCCCAGCTTACACATTTCGTTACGCCAAACCGCTGATCAGAGGGCAATAAACTTTAGGCAGGATTTTAGCTCATAATTAGTGCCTAAGGTACCAAAAATTTCAGGCCTGTAGCTGAAAAGGTTTCAGAGATATAAGCAAAAACAGTTTTCCCGCCAAAAAATTCAAATAAAGTTATTGAAAATCGGCTCATTGCGGCGTTGCCACTTCGCTTCAAACGACTTTAAACTTTATTTACATGTCACGAAGATTGATTTTGGTATTTGATCATTAAAAAAGTTAATTTGGTTTGTTGAGTTTAGTCTAGGAGCTCGGAGGATAAAATAGTTTTCAGCCAAAACATACCCAGTGCTGCCATCGATGTACCTTGTGTGTCGTACCTCGAAAAAGAGAGATTTATCTTTTACTTCAGTGAACTAGTGTATGTATACAAAATGTTCCGGAATTAGTATATACACATCAACGATAAGTTGAATGACCTCCCTTTTGGATACTTACCTATTAGAGGACATGTATCACAAAAATATTTTATCATTTTGCAGAAGTCCACTGCTGAACATAGGCCTCCCATAAAGAGTGCCACGACGAACGGTCTTGAGCCATTTCCATTCAGTGAATTACAGTAACCTTAGCAATGTCGTCGGTCCATAGGGTGCGGGGCCTTTCAACACTGCGTCATTCGGTGTGTGGTCGGCGTTCGTAACTTTTTGGTGCTGGCAACGCGCACTGACTGTAGGCTTTCGTCTTGAGGCTCTCTGTGGTAGGTATATTATATGCGACGAAGATGAAGTTTTCCAAACGCTGGCTATGGATAGAATTGGCTGGATATAGATAAAACAGAATCGAAACTATTATGTAGGAAGTATCTTTAACCTATTGAAGTCCACTGGACATACTGTACCTACCTCTAATGTAGGTAAGTTACTAACATTTGTTAGTTACTAGCATAATTTTTGTGATACCTACACATCTTCTTATTAGGTAGTATCTTCATCTTCTGAATTTGTTGTACTTCTAACCTAGCCGTTATTTCATATGTAAGATAGGTGTCGATCGATCTAGATAAAATAAAAATATATTGTAAGTAATTGGTTAGTACCTACCTACATAATTTGTTACTTCGATTGAAGTTCCATAGATTTTCAATTTCGAAACTGACGTATTAAATTGGCATCCATTGTAGCCATCATCATCATCAGCCCACACTAGTCCACTGCTGGACATAGGTCGACCCTAATACGCGCCACTAAGCCCTATGTCCGGCCATTCTCATACACTTTCTGCCCGCGCCACCGCCCCGCATTTCATAGATCATTGCTCCGCCTAGCCACACACTAAAACAGAAATAAAAGTCTGTCAGAAGAAGTCAGGTAAGGTATTTAGGTTAATCAAGATACCTTGGTAGGTAGGTAGGTAGCACATATGAAAGTTGGATATGCAGGTATCTATTAGGTACTACCGTGACGTATTTGCTCATTTTGTTCATATCTAAGTTGGCTAGGAAATTATAGATGGTAGTTACCTATTACCTAGGTACTAGTTATTTACCTATCTATAGTTTTTTGACGTGTTTTATTACGCATTTAGGCTATTTAGTTCTACCTAAGTTTGGTTAGCTCTAGGTACTAGGAAGCCATCTATTACTTTCGTGACGTGTTTGCATAATATTATACAATCCTACGTACTTTATGTAAGGTACTTACTTATGTAGGTCTAGCTAGGTATAGGTACCAAGTATTTATTATACCTAGGTACTACGTACCTACACTTTGTACCTAGACCTACCAAACTTAGGGAAGTAGGTAGGTACCTCACATAAGGTAGGTAGATATGAACCATTTATAAACCACGTCACGAAAGTAATAGATGAGTAGGTTCCTATGTGACATGATGAGTAGGTTCCTATGTGACATGATGAGATATGTGACTCCGCCGTCTAAAGCTTCGTATTATTGGAAAAATTATTGCAATAAAATGCTGTGAATGCGCACCCCAACGCGGGACGTCAGTGCAGATCTTATTCCCCCATTTAGAATTAGATGCTGTGAATATGGCTGGCTGTACATTATCAGAGTGTCCACGTCCTTACAGGCTGCCCGATATTGTACAGGCGCGTAATATTATCGTGTCATTCTTTCCTTCTTGAAGTTTGCATTTTTTTATGCTTTTCCCTTTCGGGCTGGCTGTGGCATCTTATTCCTGCCGCCAAGTCTTTTGCTCTCAAATCGAGAGGCTTATGTATGTTTAAAGTATATATCATGTAGGTTAAAGAATTCAGAAGCTTAGATAGGATAAGATGATGAAGTATCACTAAAATTATGCTGGTAACTAAAAAAGAAAAGGCGTCAAAATCTAAAAATAAACAAACATTTTGTAGTTATAATATTATAATAATACCTACTATAGTTTTTATTTGGTACATCAAAGTTTCTAAGTGGTAGCGGTGGGTAACTCACTCAAAATACCTGAGCTGCAAATCAGCTCGCAGCTCGCGCTCTTGAACCGCGCAAGTAGATCTATGAATGATTTCAGATGAATCAGGTAAAGTGAAGCAAACAATGCAATAAGGTACTAGCAATCAGTTCATCAAACGGGTCAGCTTTTCTAATATGGGCTTAATAGTGTTGAAAATAATACAAATTGTTGTCGTATGAAATCGTTTCTAATCAGGGTCAGGGTCGCATGAATCGCAGATGAAGTAGAACTACTTTGAGCCGTTGAGCTGCTTCAGCTGCTTGGGAGCGGCGTGATCCATTTACCTGCGGCTCAGTACCCTGTGATTCGATCTGGATGCGTGTTCTGACTCGAGTTCATCATCATCATTCCAGCCGTTTGAAGTCCACTGCTGAACAGCGGCCTCCCCCACAGATTTCCGGAGTGACTTCCTGTGGGTGGGGGGAATTTGAAAATCTTTGTGAAAATAGGAGAAGCTGCTGCCCATCCCTTACTCGCCTGCCTAGTACGACATCCACGGGTAGGAGGTTAGGAGGGGCCTATTCTTCAGCCGGGGCCGCCACGGTCACTGACTCGAGTTATCCTCCTCTAATTAGTGGTAGGTACACTATGTACAGCAGTGGACTCAAATAGGTGATGATGATGATACTTACACAATGGTTTCGATTCTGTTTTATCTAATGGCCAGCGTTTGGAAAACTTCATCTTCATCCCTTAAAATATACCGCAGAGCGCCACAAGCAAAAATTTAGCGCGATCGGGGCCTAGATTTGTGGCATTGTATTGTTTCCTATTAACATGTAAGTACTCGTAGTGTGCGAGCTGACTAAACCTCTGGTTTCTTCATGATGTTTACCTTAAACCATTTTGGCGATCTACTCTCAAAAATTATAACAACCAAAATAACGAACGCGTCACAATATTATACGTAAGTGCCACGTTATAATGACTAAATAAAAGTTTTTTATCAATAGAGTCATATTGAACTAAGAAGCTAATGAGGGTGTGCAAAAAAGTGTAATGACGGTCGATTTTTTTATTACAACGATCTGCGACTCTAAGAAATAGTTCTTTCAACCTCTACACTTATTTCGTCGCTGTAAGTAAAGTACCGCTGGCGCAGCGGTTGAGGCGGTGGACTCAATAATCGTCAGTAACGACGTGCCCTGGATCGAATCTCTTCATCCGAATCGACTTTTTGCGTTTTCTGATCGTTCCAGTGACTGTACCAGAATGCCCCAAACAAGAAACCAGGTTGCCGTAGAATTAGAAAATTGACCGCTGAAATACAAAAAGCACAAAACTTTAATTTGAAGCTTCTAAAGGAACAAGACGACTGCGCGAAGGATTATAAAAATCTCTTGGCGCAAAATGGGTCACTCAAAGTAGCATTTGCAGAACAAGTAATAAAATTACAAGAGACTGAAACGGAAAGAAATAAGCTAAAAGAGATGATTGAGTGACGAACTGCAGATCTCAATGAATATGAAGAAGCATTAAACGTAATACGTTTGCACGAAAATAATGCAGCGCTGTTCGAACAACTACAAAAAACGCTCCTGTTGGAAACCAATGAGAACACCCAAATACTTAATGAAGAATTGGACAATTTTATAAGCCAAATAATTGAGCTCCAAAGTGAAAACATAAAATTAAAAAGTTCTAGACACACCGTAGATATTAAAACTGCAGCAAAGACCAAGAACTTAAGTAAAAATAGAATAACATTGAATAAACAAGTGAAACATGATAAAGACTCACAGAATAGAAAGAAAAATACAAAAAAAATTAGTAGCGAAAAAAGGGAAGACAAAAACAAGACGGACTAAAACGAGTGAATCAATAGCAACAAAACAGGTCGTGACAATAAAGAATAAAGAAGACAACGGGATTACTACGAGAATAGGACTTCGATCCGTAGAGAAGCTAACGACAGAGGAGAACACTGGAAACCAAACGAATAACAGTACCCAAAACCATGAACCCAGACATAAGTCTGGGCTATAAAGCTATAAAGCTATAAAGCTGTAAAGCTATAAAGCTGAGAATACCGCCGTAATTTCACAAAATAGACCTAAGAAAATGCTAATATTGTGCGATACATACGGAAAATCTCTTGGAGAATTTATACACTTACATAATAATGACTACCAATCTGTTCTATCCATTTGTAAGCCAGGTGCTCCTATCAGAGAGATTATAAATAACTTGCCGACACTGACAAAGAATTTGACTCAGGGCGATGATGTCGTCGTGATTGCCTCTGACTTCCATCATCAATCAAGACGTAAGTCTACGAGATACGATTACATCGATGGCAACACGGTATGTTTTGGCTGAAAACTATTTTATCCTCCGAGCTCCTAGACTAAACTCAACAAACCAAATTAACTTTTTTAATGATCAAATACCAAAATCAATCTTCGTGACATGTAAATAAAGTTTAAAGTCGTTTGAAGCGAAGTGGCAACGCCGCAATGAGCCGATTTTCAATAACTTTATTTGAATTTTTTGGCGGGAAAACTGTTTTTGCTTATATCTCTGAAACCTTTTCAGCTACAGGCCTGAAATTTTTGGTACCTTAGGCACTAATTATGAGCTAAAATCCTGCCTAAAGTTTATTGCCCTCTGATCAGCGGTTTGGCGTAACGAAATGTGTAAGCTGGGGACCCGGGTCTACAGCTTACACATAGTTTTTTGCTTATATCTCTGAAACCTTTTTAGCTACAGGCCTGAAAATTTTGGTACCTTAGTCACTAATTTGGCACTAAATATCTGGCTAGTTTTCATAGCTCTCGCGTCAGCCGTTTGGCAGTACTGGATGTGCAAGCTGTAGACCCGGGTCTCCAGCTGACACATAGTTTTTGGCTCATATCTCTGAAACCTTTTAAGCTACAGGCCTGAAATTTTTAGTACCTTTGGCACTAATTTGGCACTAAATATCTGGCTAGTTTTCAAAGCTCTCGCGTCAGCCGTTTGGCAGTACTGGATGTGCAAGCTGTAGACCCGGGTCTCCAGCTGACACATAGTTTTTGGCTCATATCTCAGAAACCTCTTTGGCACCTAAATTTTGAATTGGATTTTCAGATTGCACCAATTATGCACTAAATATTTGCATACTCAGAATTCAGAAATTCGTTATGTGTAAGCTGTAGACATACACACGCTGGATTTCTGTACAACTTAAATAATATTTCACAATGAAATATTGGAATATAAAAAATTTGAACGCTCTCAAAACCGCTCTTATGTCTGAGAGCCATCCTACTATAATATTATGGATTGATGTTAGTTTGTTACTCTTTCACGTAAAAACTACTGAATGGATTTTAATGAAACTTCACAATAATATAGCATATACATCAGAATAACACATTGGCTACAATTTATAAAGATATTGTATCAATTGTCCAAAATATGACTACTAGCTACTCGAAATACTAATCCTGCGCAGACGAAGTCGTGGGCAGTTATTTATAAATACGGGCCTATGTTATAGTAGGGAAACCTCCGAAATCAGACCACTCAACTAGCGGCAGCAGGCACGTTTGAATGTTCATGGTATGAACACTCCGTTCTCCTGCGCCATTGCAGGAGTGGTCTGAGCTGAATGTTTTATATATTATTGTTGCAGTTTCGGATGGTAGCAAGACCGCTCTTCGTCAACAGCCGGCCGAAGAAGCTGTTCTATGATTTACTCAGTTTCATCACGACGCGCGTCGCGATGACGTATGCCACTGTGCCCTTCGTTTTGCTACATCTAACTCCGAGCCTCGCTTTCTATGGGTATGTATTTTATTTGTTTTTGCGTAGTATTCTACTATTGTGTGTCCTGATTGTTTAAGTTTATGCAATAACACCTTTATACTATTGAATTTTGCCCTGCAAGTTGGTAGTCGTAGTACCTGATAATAGTTTCTGTCAGGTCTACCGACCGACGACCGTCGGCGTCGACCAGTAGGTAAATGGTGAGTTTTGGGTGTTAGAAAATAATTTAGATATCAAGGTTCATTGACGAGCGGAGCGAGCTTGAAAATTTGATCACCAAAACACCTGTAGGTGTTTGTTTATTATGCATTACTTGTTTACGGTTTATCTCGTGTTAACGTTAATCTTAGGTACACGAGATGTGGAGTTTTAGCTGCGACCTTGCAAGGTGTTTGCCAATGGTTTTGAGAATAATATTTACTTTGATAACCCTTTGTTTGAAGATCGTTCAACCTAAGAGCTGTGAGCGTTGCTATGGATCACTCATCATCACATTATTTTGTAAATACTGAGTAAAGAGAACAAAAGGTTCTTGTAAAAATAACTTTGTGGGCTTTTTTCAATGTTTGGTAGGTACCATCAAAGAAACAAATCGTAGTTTAAGTACTTGCTATACCTACGCCAAACTTTTCCTTATACAGTAATATGACAGATCAAGCCCGATACTATCAACCTTGCTGTTTTGTTTAGGCGGAAAGATTAAAGATTGATGGTTCAAATGCGTATAAAATAGTCCTGACACGCTTGCATTTGAATGACAGTCAGACGTGAACGCGTCATGGTACTGATTCACTGGTACCGATACTGCCTCTGATTTGCAAGGTGTGTGTTTAACAAACACAATTTATTTTCAGAAAATTCTACTATTCGCTGCACTTCATAGCGTTGGGTGCCCTCCTCATACCCGTGAGATCGAAAGGTTCCTCAACAAGTCTGCAATCCGAGCTTCCACAAATGTCTTCTCTAAAATTACGTAGCGAACATCTTCCGCCCACTAATAATGGGGATACCAATGGTAAATTAAAAATAACTTAAAGCTGTATTTTAGACTTCTATGGTGTCAATATATTAATGCGTATTTTGAATAAGAAATGATACTGACCTTAAGCATTTGGAAGAAATCTATTTTTATAACAAAAGTTTTATAATATTCCGTTACTTAAACATTTCATATCTGCTTATCTTCCTATTAACAAGCATTTAATGGTTTAAACATTAATGTATATAAGTAACTAATGAAAGATTAATTAATAATGTAATGTATAAGACACAAATTTTAGGTTATCTACGAGAACGCTACTTTAATTATAACCAGATAAATCTATTAATTATTAGCAAGGAGCTCCTTTACTGCGAGTCGGTGCAGCTAGATCTACCTATATGAAATTTAATGATTTTTCAATTCCATGTACCGTCTATGCAAAATAAAAAGTATCAATGGTGCTGACGGCCCGCAGTGTGGCAGCGCCTTTAGGTTGTAACAATAACGTATTATTTATTTTACCAAATTCATTATGGTGTTGTGATCAAAATGCAAGTAATTTTAAATTAGCACAAGTACCTTTAATTATGTATGTATTAAGTTTTAATGTTAAAGATTTGTCACAAAGTGATGCTTGTACACCTAAGTTAATGGGACAGTTGGACAAACCATCCTGTGTGAAAGTAGCTAACAAGATTGCTAAGTATAAAATATTGAACATTTTCTTCCAATTTGCAGTTATTCCGTTCATAGCATTTCGCTCATACAAGAGAGAGTTAAAGCTTGGTCAAGGTGTGCAAGTGTCATTAGTACTGGTTGTGTCAAGAAATAATTACCGTGTTTACAGTATGGTAGAGGACCAACATATTTATATTCCATTGTTATTGATTGGTTGGATGGTTTCAAGTCTTAACCCATGTTGAAAAGGCTTGCGATATTATTTTAAAATAATCCTTACGTCTTCTGAGGAAAGCTAATTTTGAGTTTCACTTTTAGGAGCTTGCGATATCGTGGAGCTAAATCGCACACCCTCAAATGTCAAACTCTGAATTGACTTTGTCCAGCGGTAAGGAACATTGCGAGACGAATTTTATGTGACATATCAAGGACATATCGCATGCCGTTTGAACAATGCTTCAGGCTGTTTCCGCACTGAGATTCGAATCCGGTCCATCTCGGTCCAGGGCGGAGGGAGTAGTACACACGCGCGGGTATCACTTTACATAGGGAAACATATAGGTACTGACATTCACATCCGTATTTTCTCGGACGCAGTGCGAAAACACCCTTTAGAGACGTTGACTGTATGAACAAAGTACATACACTTTTGACTGTTTTCAGTTGACTGTTCCAGGTGTCAAAAGCACTACCAGAAAAACAAAATTATTTTAGGTGTTTTTGATATTATGATTGATGTAGGTAGGTAGATCTCGGGAAGTATTTTGATCGTGTAGGTAACTGACTCAGTGATAGATAAGTGATCTGTTTATTATTATTTTTATAGGTACTTGATTATTCTTTCAAAAAAGTCTGGCACTATAGGATAAATGCTATCAGGCAAATCATTTGTTATGATATTCTGGTATTTTATGTTACTCTGTGATTATAAAAGTCTCTTCACAGCTCTCTGCAAATCTGAGGCTATAATGTGGCCAGTGCTGCCATCTCTATAACAGAAAACAGTTTTCTCTTTTTTCCTCAGCTTAGAAAGACAAGAAATATATTGTTGGCAGCACTGGCTCCATTGCCTGTGATATGCTGGGAGGTATGTAGGTAGAGGCAGTCGGGCGCATATTTTGTATTGAAAATGAGTAGTAGAAATTACAAGTACCACATCTTGCCGCGTGGGTGATACCGACCACAACGCAACCATCAGCGACGACACCATAAACTAGCGGCGAGCCACATCGCAGAACGCAACCTCATCGACATTTTGTCGGTACCATAGGCCCCTTCGTCCATGACGCTACGCAAAAGTGACGGAACTAATTAGAAACTAGAGTTGCGGACTGATTGGAAACTCTGACTCGTCCACGACGCTACTGGAATTTCCTGAAACTCAGTCACTCAGTACACGATTTTATGTAAACAAAGTATTGAAAACGAAAATAATTAACATGACTAGTGATAATTCGAGCGATGACATGGAATTATTACTTCTCCAGTCACATAGACGTCAGAATCACATATAATTACTTTTTATTCGTTAATTTTTTAACAGTTTCTCGAAACCAGTCGCCTGGCGACCAGCATGTCGGAGATTTGTTAGAAACGCGTTCCTTTTGAGTAGCATCGTGGACGGACGCGCATTGAAATACTAGTGCTATCGCAGTCAGGCTACTCTTAAGTGACTACAGTTTCAGTCGCGTTCCTTTTGAGTCGCGCCGTGGACGAAGGGGCTAACGCAACTGCAAAAAGCTGCAGCGACACTATTCACACGTAACCACTGCTTGACCACATTATGTCGCTGCGATGTGGTGTAGTTGTGGGAAACCTCATACACAACTATGAAGGAATGTGAGTGAGACAGGTTATAGTCAGAATGTTAAGTTTTGATTTGTGCAAGGAGAATTGTTAATATTTTATGATTGCATGAGACTTGGTAGCTAGCTTCCAGAATCATAAGTTTATTTTTCTTTTGGATAATCTATCATAAAAAAATATATTTATTGAACAACTTGTTCACAAGAGCACACATAACTACCACAAGGCATTTTTGCCTCCTAGTATTAAGTACCTCAAAACCTCAGGCTACAAGAAATTGTATTTATTTTGTTGACAGTATCTAGTTTTTGTATGTCATGTATTTTATATGGTTAAAATATTATACATTCTATTACACTAAATTGAATTTTATTGTTGTTTTTTACCCAAAAAAATGTAATTATGCCATGCTAGATATCCATGTTTTTACTATAAGTTAGGATAATGTACAGACTGATAAATATTGGGTCATGGTGACAGCACTAATAAGTATATCACTAAAATAACAATACTGTAGGTAGTTCAGTCAAAGTTATAATTATACTCAATGGTATATTACATAATAGTCATATTAAATTATCGTTATACTTTTATGCCTATTTCTTTTTTTTTATTCTAAATATAAGTACAGTACTATGCTGAAAGTTATGCGCCTCTCAAATCTCATTTTTAACTGCATAATGTTGCAAGTGCATAAGATAAAACAAATATTATTAAGCCACATAACATTAAAAGTAGTACTGTATTTAGTTGACATCATAATCACTTAGCATACCTTATCACAAGCATTACTTTTTGTTTGATTTCATGGAAATAAAAGCATGTCTTATTGAACAGAGGGCCCCGGGTACATCATTGGTTTCTTGCAATTTTCTTTGTAACTCCTTTAGGTTGGAAAGTCTAGGTGTTGTATTTATTACTGAAATAAAAAAATTCAATCAGATATTTATACTTTTTATGACCTTTTAGTGAGTTCATTAAGGTACTAACACTGATATTGTCCAAGCTTTGTGTTCCTCAATAAACGAATGGAATAGTTTTCAGAATCTCTTTTGGCCTCGGTGAAGAATTGCAGGTAAATTGTTTGTGTTTCAGCATTCCTGGATTCAATTGTGTGATACATCTTTAAGAATTTCTTATAATACTTCTTTGCCATCAAAAATGCTTCATGTGTTTCTTTGATTTCTTGGGATATAAGTTTCTGATCTGCAAATATTATAAACATGTTCATAATCTTCAACATAAATTCACAGGATGCCTCTACCTCTGATTGTATACATAGAGATTGTGTGTAGAGGCTACTATTAATGTACCACAATCAAAATCCGCCTGATATTACCTCTGATTTGCAGGGAGTGTTCAGGTACTTTTTTAAACCAGATTCAACCTAGGAAATTCATAAGTGGTTCACTTTTGAATTTAATAGGTTGAATCTGATTGAAAAAGTGGCATAAACACTCCTGTATACAATAATTTTCTTTTGATAGGTACCTATCAAAAGAAAATTAAGGAGTGTTTATGTGTGTTTATTGAGTACCATCCTTGTGATACCTACTACATATATAAAAATAATAATAATTGGTATTGTATCAAAAGGGACCTAAAAATGTTCAATCACACCAAAACGGCTCAACAGATTTCGTTGAAATTTTGAATATATGAAGTTCTTTACCTAGCATAGCATATATGCTACTTTTTATGTAGGTGCCACGCGAGCGAAGCTGCTAGCAGAAGTTAGAAAATAATAATAAATAACACCCGATGCATAGGTACACACTAGGATTCCCTTGTATTGTGGGTATCAGAAACTACAAGTACCATGTTACCACAACACCAAATGCAAACATTTGTCCCGCAGCGGGAATCGAATCCGCATCCCTTACGTCTCAGACGGACGAGTCAGACGGGCACTCGCCCCCTACGCCACCGAGGTCGTTGTATGTGAATAGGTATCGATAATGGTATCCATACCAATTACCACCATGGGCTGGTAGCAACGCAACGTCTCTTGCCAGCCTGCATGGAGTGGGAATTGCGCACAGTACCTACCTAACCTAATTCGAATGTACCTTTTTTGCAATTTTCATACTGATGTTGTTGTTGTGAAAGATCTCCTAGCTTTGTCTCGATCTGATTGCGTAATATTCTATTTTTCTCAACGAGATCTTTCAATTCATCATCATGATTTTGCGCCACTTTTCCACTGTACACATACTTTTGTATTTTGAAACAATCTTCCAGTTGCTGGAGAAGAAGTTCCTGGAAACTATAGACTGTCGTCTCGAATTCACAGTATGATTTTTTATCGAAATTGTTTAGATCAATGTTATAATCCCAATTATCTTCAATCACACTCATTTTTCTCTTTAAAAAATCACTGAAAATCAATGGAAATCAAAGAGACTAAAACCACTAAATTATTCGGGATTCCGTTCGTTACAGCTTGTTTGAATTTAAACAACAAAACCACAGACTAGGAGTAGAACAAAACCACAGACACAGAGTTATTTTTTAAATACAGCACACGGAGGGGATTTAGCTGTCCACGACGCTACACAAAAGTGACGGAACTCATTAGAAACTAGAGTTGCGGACTGATTGGAAACTCTGAGCCTCGTCCACGGCGCGACTCAAAAGGAACGCGACTGAAACTGTAGTCACTTATGAGTAGCCTGACTGCGATAGCACTAGTATTTCAATGCGCGTCCGTCCACGGCGCTACTCAAAAGGAACGCGTTTGTAACTAGTCTCCTGGCGACTCGACATGCTGGTCGCCAGGCGACTGGTTTCGAGAAACTGTTGAAAAATGAACGAATAAAAAGTAATTTTAAGTGATTCTGACGTCTATGTGACTGGAGAAGTAATAATTCCATGTCATCGCTCGAATTATCACTAGTCGTGTTAATTATTTTCGTTTTCAAAACTATGTTTACATAAAATCGTGTACTGAGTGACTGAGTTTCAGGAAATTCCAGTAGCGTCGTGGACGAGTCAGAGCTTCCAATCAGTCCGCAACTCTAGTTTCTAATGAGTTCCGTCACTTTTGCGTAGGTAGCCCCTTCGTCCACGGCGCGACTCAAAAGAAACGCGACTGAAACTGTAGTCACTTATGAGTAGCCTGAATGCGATAGCACTAGTATTTCAATGCGCGTCCGTCCACGACGCTACTCAAAAGGAACGCGTTTGTAACTAGTCTCCTGGCGACTCGACATGCTGGTCGCCAGGCGACTGGTTTCGAGAAACTGTTGAAAAATGAACGAATAAAAAGTAATAATATGTGATTCTGACGTCTATGTGACTGGAGAAGTAATAATTCCATGTCATCGCTCGAATTATCACTAGTCATGTTAATTATTTTCGTTTTCAAAACTTTGTTTACATAAAATCGTGTACTGAGTGACTGAGTTTCAGGAAATTCCAGTAGCGTCGTGGACGAGTCAGAGTTTCCAATCCGTCCGCAACTCTAGTTTCTAATGAGTTCCGTCACTTTCGCGTAGCGTCATGGACGAAGGAGCGTAGCGTCATGGACGAAGGGGCTGACTGTCCACGACGCTACTGGAATTTCCTGAAACTCAGTCACTCAGTACACGATTTTATGTAAACAAAGTTTTGAAAACGAAAACAATTAACACGACTAGTATAACTGATAAATTGATAATTCAAGCGATGACATGGAATTATTACTTCTCCAGTCACATAGACGTCAAAATCACTTATCACTTATCATTACTGCTGCTGGGTCCATCGGTCGGGGCTGTTCGCTAATTGGTCAGAATATGTGAGACATACGCGGCGGAACATGGACTGAGGTACAATTAAATCAAAAAAGAGTGTAGTGCTTATTTTCAAGAGTGAAACAACTAAACCTGTACATGTTCCGCCGATTAACGCCGTTAACGGTGCGGCTCTACAGGTGGTAAATAGTTTTAGGTACTTGGGGCACATTGTGACGGAGGATTTGAGAGATGACGAAGATATTGAGAGGGAGCGCAGAGCATTGGCAGTGTGGGGCAATATGCTGGCGCGTAGGTTTGCTCGCTGTTCGAGTGAAGTGAAAGTTACTCTTTTTAAGGCTTTCTGCTAGTCATTTTACTCGAGCAGCCTTTGCCTCAATCACACTCGCCGTGCTGCCGATTCTTTGCGTGTCCAGTACAACAACAACTTCAGGATGCTGATGCGGCTGCCTCGCTTTTGCAGCGCATCTGGGATGTTTTCGGAGGCGCGCACGGACGTCTTTCATGCGGTTATGCGCAAGAAAGTCGCTTCCCTTTTCCAGCGTACGCGAGTCAGCAGCAACGACATCCTGCAGATGATTGTTTTACGACCGGAATGTCCGATCCAGGCGAAGTGGATGCAGGTAATGCTGAGGTCGGAGCAGTATCGCAATATCTTCGTCAAGTAGGTAGGTTTTAAGAATTTTTTTATAGTATTGTGTTATTGCTTTGATTTGATTTTATATTGTATGTATTTTGATGTGTTTGATGTTGATTTTATTTTTAATTTTATAATGTGTTGTGATTTTATGTAATCAATTAAGTAATTTTTAATTTTAATATGGACATAGTCTGAAATAAATGAATAATAATAATAATAATTCGCGGTCGGTGGTTCTCCATTTTTAAATATATTTTTTACTATAATTGTTGTTTTGATATTCATTTTTAATATTAAGATGTACTTTTGTAGTAAAAAATGTATTTTATAAATGAAATTTTAAATAAATATATGTGAATAATAATAATTACTTTTTGTTCGTTCATTTTTCAACAGTTTCTCGAAACCAGTCGCCTCGCGACTAGCATGTCGAGTCGCCAGGAGACTAGTTAGAAACGCGTTCCTTTTGAGTAGCGTCGTGGACGGACACGCATCGAAATACTAGTGCTATCGCAGTCAGGATTACAACATAAGTGACTACTACAGTTTCAATTCAATCCTTTTGAGTAGCTCCGTGGACGAAGGGGCTAAACAGCGTATGAAACAGAATAAGGTGGGGTGCTATGTATTGGATTCTGTGGTCTTTTGTGTCACTGTCATTCGACTTTCAGTGTCAGCTGAGTCAATACAATCCAAAGAAAACAATCAATTTTTTTCATTCTGCTTCATGGCCTTCAATTTTACAATAGTTTACTAGTGTAACTATTACAAAGGGATAAACTTATATATTATGGGAGAATAATTATTGAAAGAAAGTGTAGTGATGTTGTAGTACTGTAGACTGCTCCTGAAATGCGAAACTTCAGCTCTCTGCCACAACTAATTATAGTTAAAATCCTTACAATATATTTACAGATGTGAGCAACCAAAGCTATAACAAATTACCACAGTGTAATCCTAAAGAAATTTACAAGACAATCGCATTTTTTTCAGGATTTCGTCACAAATACTCCAGAAAAAGTATAATCAGAGTGTTTTGCATCATTATGAGCATTATTAATGAGAAAATATCAAATCAATATACCTCTTGCACTGGAATCAAATTTTATGTCTTTGTTATCAATAAGGCAGGCTTTATCCAATGGGCCATTGTATGAGTTGTTTTAAAGATCAATCCAACAATGATGTGGCAGCATCTCCACACAGAGATAAAGATGGTGAGCTTGTGTTATATTGTTGAATTGGAATATTTGTTCCATCACTTATTCTTATGTTGCAATCAATTGTGTTTCAGAGATGACAGACATTGTTGCGGCTGTGTCGGTGTACCCTCAAGAAGAACCTCTACTTCATAACAATGAGAATTGTTTGAACAGTTTCAAAAGTAGCTCCTCATTACAAAATGCCAATACAATGACCAGTTTTGGTGAACAATGTCCAGGAGAAGTCAATACGCCCAAGACAATTATTGTATCTGAGAAAACACCTAAGCCATTTTATCAGAAACTGCCATCTATTCCACGAACAATGTCTTCCTTGGGATCGAGTGAACCTCGAGTTTCAGAAACTAAAATTTACCTATTATTTGACCAGTACAAGGATTCACTAGAAGAAGCAATTTTAGCAGAAGGCATTGAAAACCTTTGTAATGATTTGCAGTTGAACCCTGATGATTTTAAAGTGTTAATTCTTGCATGGAAACTGAATGCTAGTCAAATGTGTCGATTTACAAAAACAGAGTTTGTACAAGGACTGAAAGACATGAAAACAGATTCAATCAAAAGTATTCAACTGAAGCTCAATGAAATAACTGGTAGTTTACATAGAGAAAGTGATCACTATAAAGATTTGTATAGGTTTACTTTTAAATTTGGTCTAGATGTTAGCACTGGTCAAAGAATATTACCAACAGATATAGCCATTTTGTTATGGCGCTTGGTGTTCACTAGCAATGAGCCTCCTATATTAGACAGATGGCTCATGTATTTAGACAAAAATCCCCACATCAGAGGCATTCCTAAAGACACATGGTATATGTTTTTAAATTTTTGTGAATATGTGGGTGATGATCTCAGTAGCTATGATGACACTGAAGCCTGGCCCAGTCTTTTTGATGATTTTGTTGAATATGAAAATGATCAAATGAATCAAAATATTACAAAAAATGACATAAAGCTACAGAATTAAAATCTTCTATTGCCAAATTTTAGCTACTATAGGTACTTAATAATTAAGATATTGAGACTGATAAAACTGATATGAATGTTCAACGGAGTAGTGAGGTGAAAGAGTAGGATGTACTGTCTAGCAATGAACAAATTGTTAAGGTAGCCTTAGTGTTAATTATGAGATTTTAATTATTTCAAAGTTGTACATAATGTTCTATTATATTTTATAACTGCAAACCTAGATACTACAATTGAAAACAATAAAATAGCATATTCCTCTTAGTTATATTATAAATTATGTACATAAATGACTCCCAAACTGAAAAACTAACATTCCATTGATGGAATTCAACAAATTGTAAATATTTTTTGAGCAGGCTAGTGTGTAATTTCACTACATTTTTTGTTCCTTTAAATGGATTGACTTCTATTCTCTGACTTTATTATTGCTATGTATTTGAATAATTATTATGAGCTAGGTAACATAATCTTGCACATTTTTGCCTGATAAAATATTAATTTAAAATGATATGTTTTATTTCTTCACACTCAGGTACCCTATGCTCCCTCTTCAGGTTAAGGCAGCAATATTCCCATACCGCCACTCAGTCTTGGCCTCTTAGGGAGCCATTTGGAACAGAATTATTTTGCTGTTTATGGGCTGTTTCACCCTGTTTTTATATGCTTTGATCAATGCAAAAATGGTTATCTTGTCGGAGCGGGAATCCAACTTGCGCCTCTTCCATCTATAGCGTTGTACTAAGCGAGTTACGGGCGAGCGTCACACCAGTCCACCTCATTAGCCTCGAACCACGATCCTTCCACAGGGCACAACGAAGTTGAAGTTATATAAAGTGGTAATGTGGTAAAATCTATTAAAAAAAAATGATGCCAAGTCTCGCTATGTAGTAGAAACACCCAGTGGCGGCGTAGCATGGGTTGGTACCCGGGGCGGTTTCCTACTGAGCAAACCACCCCCACCCCCCCCCTCCCCAAACAAAAAAATAGTAAGCGTGCTTCATCTTCAGCCTGAAGAAGTCCAGTGCTGGACATAGGCTTCTCCCAGAGTTCCGCGACGAAAGGTCTTGAGCCTTTCTCATCCACCGACTTCCCGCAACCTTCACAAAGTCGTCGGGCTATCGGGTGCGGGGCCTTACAGCACTGCGTCGCCCGGTTCGTGGTCGCCATTCGATATGGCCTGCCCACTTCAACTTGTTAATTCTGAGAGCTATGTCGGTGACCTTTGGTTCTTCTACGGATTTTCTCATTTCGGATCTTAGCACGTAGTGAAACTCCGAGCATAGCTCTATCCATAGCCCGTTGGCCAATACTTAACGACCAAGTCTCAGTGCTATATGTCATCACAGGCAACATACACTGATTGTAGACTTTCGTCTTGAGGCTCTGCGGTATCTCCGACAAGAAGATATGACCAAACGCTGGCCATCCGAGTTGGATTCGTCGATTGACCTCTTTGTCGAAGTTGGACCTACCTAGTTGAATCGTCTAACCCAAAAAGACAGGTCTATAACTTGAATGTAGGTACGAATGTGCATTCATGAACATGCTGCCAACGCTTTAGAGCCTTTATTAGGCTCGATGGCATTTTCAATACAATCTGTATAAAAAAAGGCGCAAATCGCTTCGCTTGGACTTAGAGATCTGCCTATTGAGCAGGCCGTATTTCGACCTGTCCACTCAAGAATACAGTCTCATTTCATTTCGGTCAGCCATGAGTTGTAGAGTATGCTCAGAGAGTTTCTTGGCTCTATTTTCACGGTAGGTCTTAAAGAACTCCGATCCAACCGCTTGCACAATTTCCACTAGCCCGTTATGTGATACTAGTGATAATTCAAGCGATGACATGGAATTATTACTTCTCCAGTTACTGAAACGTAAAAATCACCTAACTTCATTACTTTTTATTCGTTAATTTTTCAACAGTTTCTAGAAACCAGTCGCCTCGCGACCAGCATGTCGAGTCGCCAAGTGACTAGTTACAAACGCGTTCCTTTTGAGTAGCGTGGTGGATGGAGCACCTAATTGACAGATAGATTTCACCTGACGAGACTCAATACTTTCTTGAAGAAAGAGTTTATCGAATAGATCCTTCCATCTCCATTATCGTGTGGGGAGGATACGATAATGGAGACTATCTTCGGACTTCTGATAATCCTATGATATCCCAGCGCAACTTACTACTTCTTCCAGCTCAATCAACTTCTCGTCGGTCCTCAGCGCACGTGCGTTGTACGTCACCAGGGTTAGTGGGGGTTGGAAGCTGGGCCTCTGCCGGGGATTATTAGCACCTCCTGCTCCGCCGTTACCGTGGCCGCTGCCAGTGCCATAAATAGCGGAACTGCCAGGAACTGAGGGTCGTGTTTTATTTTTACCTATTATAGGGGGGTCATTGGACCATAACCCACCATGCTGGTCCAGTGGTGGGCGGAGCGGCAGGGACTCTTTCGTTCATCGGCAGGGTGTACCACGGGCCGGTGAGGTTGGCTTGGGTTCCGAAAGGTGTTATTGGAACCCCTTACCCGTAAATGTACCGTACCGTTAACGTCCTAACTTGACTTGCTTGCTTCATTCATGTCGTGTCACTGATTCTTTCATGGTCATCCTGTATTATTATTACTTACTTGCTAAAATATTGGATCAGATTATCAAACTTTACTTTCTTGTATTTTTAAAAGGATAATATGGAAAGATTGGTAAGTCGTGTTTGGCTCATTGTGGATTTTATAAACTTGAATTTTCTGTCTGATCCGATCATAGAGAATAGTCATTGAGCGGCTACAAAGCTGCGCCTCCGTTGGCACCCGGGGCGGACCCCCCTGCCGACCTTCCTTACGCCGCCCGCCACTGGAAACACCTACCTAAAAGATTTACCTAAGGGCGGCTCTTTGAGAATGCCGGACTTGGAACTAAAATTATATCTAAGACCTGTAAGTACCAACCAAATGATTGCCCGTAGTAACGGTTCAGTTCCGGTCAACCGGAATACGGAAAGTACATAACGATAGCATTATTTTTGGTGATGCCTTGAATGATATTAGGTCTAAGTAAATCGCAACTAAGTAGTAGGGAGGAACCTAATTAGTCCGCTGAAATGTTAAACTTATAGTTCCAAATGTTTACCAGGAGAAAAAAAGATGTAAATATCAGGTGTTATAAAAGTGCGAATGTCACTCTGTTTTTCTTCTCTTGATGAAATTTGGTATGAGAGATAGTGTGCAGTGCACAATGTCAAGTCTTCGATTTTTTAGGTTCTAGGACATGCCTATTTCCTCACGATGTTTTCCTTCACCGTTTGAGAGCGCAATTAAATTTTCGAATGGAAAATCCATTGGTTTCGAACCCACCACGTCCTGTGGATCGGGAGGTGGGGCCACTATCACCACTCCACTAGTGATATACCTATTACTAGTATTGTTCTACTATATTGTATTTGCTATTATCAAGGATAATTATACTACTTACTGTATTATATAGTCTTTGGCTATTTATGTACTTATCGCTACAAGCAAAGCTACAAGAGCAGGCTTCTGCAGCGCTGGTTTCCATGGCACCGCACTCTCTCTGAAACTCTTTAAGCTACAGGCCTGAAATTTTTAGTACCTTAGGCACTAAATATCTGGCTATTTTTCATAGCTCTCTCATCAGCCGTTTAGCAGAACTGGATTTGCAAGCTGTAGACCCAGGTCTCCAGCTGACACATAGTTATTTGGTTAATATCTCAGAAACCTCTTAGGCACCTACATTTTGAATTGGATTTTCAGATTGCACCAATTATGCACTAAATATTTGCATGCTTAGAATTCAGAAATTCGTTATGTGTAAGCTGTAGACATACACACCTGATATGAACCGTTGTATTAGAAGTTAGGCACCTACCTAACTATTGCTTTCGATTTAAAAGGTCCATAAAGACAATTAGGCAAATAAAATATGACATAAGTGAGTGTGTAGATTGGTAGGTACCTCTACGTCCTCGTCATCAGTGGACGCCTGGAGTCTTTACCTGTAACGTGACGCGAGTGAAACTATGGGCACAGCTAGTAGCATTGTAACTTCAGATTCATTACTTTTATAAAATACAACTTCTGCACGTGCCGTGATCCACCGTACAACCTGTTTTAGGATAGAAGTACTACCGATTAAAGGTAAATCACATAATGTTATGTGCTGTGCAGGTAACGGGCAGCAGGTGCGCCCCCGTAAGCATCGCAGGAGGAAATCGAAATGTGTATGGGCACGAAAGATGCCTCTAAGAGGCACACTGGTTCTTTCACCAACGGTCATTGGCCCTTTTGGTCTGCGTACCTGCGTATAACGTATGGTTCACCTGTAATGTCCCTAAAAAATTGGAACAATTACTAGGTTCGGCTGTTCTGTTGCAAAAGCTAACCTGTTATGAGATACTATTTTTGATATAAAAAAAGAATTGCGTTTATGCAGAAAGCCTATAAAATAAAGAAAAATATAACAAGGCCAAACTATGTAAACTCGATTATATTTCAAAAAAGCTGAAAATTTATAAATTCATAATATACAATATACCAAAACTAAGCCGCTGCTGTTTGTAATCAACTTCCTTGTTGTGAACCATTTTTACATAACTTTCATAGTATAAGTACTCTCATTATATCTAGTATGAATGAACTATTGGTGTTCCGTGACTGTGGACAGCTGAGCCCCTCAAAAGATACACTTCTTTATTGTACAAAATAACATTATATTGAAAAGAAATAAACATAAGTTACTTGGGTGTTAGGTCACAAAAGCAATAAGTTATCATCTATGTATAACATAATTCGTTAAAATATTGCAGACTGTTTATGTAAACAATTAACATTAAAACATTATGTGACCAGCTACATAATTACATTTGTTAAATAAAATGTTTTTACAACGGAAACTTCGATCATTACATATTTTATCTAACTGAACTAAGGCCAGTGTTCATCGACCAACACAATAACCAAGAGTTACCAACCTACATGAGAAAACGAATTGCTTAGGCTTATCGTTGAAGCTAAGTTTGTAGGTGAACATTAGCCTTATTAGATTTAAACAATTTCCGCTTTTAATAAGGAATCAGTTAAATATATAATAGGATACTTTAATATATTATGTGAAAATATTAAATTTCCTAAAATAAATATCTGTTAACGTGACCACCCGTACAGAGTAGGCTAGTATTCTGTAAGATCATTTGAATACGAACAAAACAACGCTTTCTACACTTTACTAGCACTAAATGGATGACCACACTAACATTACATGAGAGCCTCGTCCATCAAAACCACAACACGTTAAAAATTAATATTTTAGCGCAACTGACTTTATAATTTATTTGTGAAAAAATACATTTGGGCGCTTTTACTAGAATCGTGCGCGATACTCTCGCTCGGCAGCCACTCAAGGCATTTTTATAATAAAATGATTAACACCGACTCATTATGGCAATTACTTCCATAATATATAAATATAGTCTCTAGTCAACAATAGGAAACCTGAAAAGTATCGCGTAGATTCCTACATAGGTAACGCATAAGCCTGTCGTATATTTATTAAGTGATTTATCGTGTAAGGATATGAGGCCTAGCTTTCTATTAGACAAATGAAAATGGAAATAAAGTTAAAGTGGAAATGACATCACGATAAAGCAATACACCTGAGCTCCCACAGGATACAGATCCCAAAACCAGGATGTCAATATAATATGGAAAAGGCCTATCCTAGCTAATTTACAATCATAGTGCCAATTTACTCGATCACTTTTAGGACTTTTCCAATCGCAATGGTTTTATCTGAAAGAAAGAATACATTTTATTATGACATCTTATTTTTTGGAATTTTTAAAGTAACATTCGGGCCGATGGCCCCACCAGTGGCCCTCCTCAAGCAAGAACAATTCAGACAACGTTAAGCCGTGCTCGAACGGCTTACGATAGGTATGTTATTTAAAATTTATTTCAAAATGATCCTTAGGTGAACCTTTGAGTGTGACTTGAAAACATTAAACAAACATTCGCAGAATTGTGACAGTAGCCACCCCACAGTGGCCAAAAATAAGAAATTGTATTGAATTTTTGATTGGTTTATATTTTACATTTCCTAACGTATCGTAAACGTAACCAAATATAAACCAACCAAAATTAAAAGGTCGTGCTCGGGCTAATAGGAAGCGGTAACCACAATCTACTCGTAATATACCACTCAGGTTGGATGCATCCCACATGGCTTAGTTTTCGTATTACATTACGTCTATCCCCCTGAGACATGAGTTGGTAAGTCTCATGCGCGCTATTTCCCTGACTACCACATCCTTCAAACTGGAACACAGCATTGCTGTAATTGGCGGCAGAATAGAATTTACAGGCAAGGTTAGATGGACTGAAAAATAAGTCCTTCTCGAACTGTATAAATGCATCAAAGTATAGAATAGAATTTTATTCATGCCAAACGTGTTACATTTTTACACTTTTTACATTTATACGCTGTTATAGGTACTCTAAAACATATAAAAACTTTTGTAGTTGAGGTGAGTATACTTAGAAGACGGATGAAACTAATAATGTGAACGAATCGGAACATTATTTTTTTCACTTGGCGTTGGAAGCCGACGTGACGCCTGCAGTTGTGAAATGATTGGAAAAAAACATGTACTCACTTTCATCTCTTAACGTGAATCTGCCCATCTGAGCAAAGCTTTTGAATGGTGTTAAGCATATTATTCCCGCGCACTCTATCCTCATGATGGCAACTTGGTCTTGTTTCACGAAGCGTGGTCTAGTTTTTGACTTGTCACCGGTTTTCTTGTCCACCAAACAGATTAGTGCCTGTACAAATAATAAAATGTTAAAATGAAATTGTTTCCAGAATGAAGAATATTTACAAGTTTCCTTACAATGCAGGTTGGTAGAAGAAACTTCACTTTAACTTGACTTTTTAAAGAAACTAGTGAGGTGTTGCGAATACTGAGACGCAGGCGTATGCAGTGCGGGGCATAGCAGATTTTCTTCTTCTCGTGTCACTGATTCTTGTTTGGTCATCCTGTCTTTGGTCAATGACCAGGTTGAGGTATGGTCGCCCTGAAAAGGGCCTATGACCGTCGATGAAAGAATCAGTGTGATGAAAGGATTAAAGTGCGCCTCTTAGAGGCTCCTTTCATGCACAAAAGTAATTTTGTAATGTATGAACAAGCACAATATATCTGCGTCTCAGTGTACATCTGTGCTTGTCCACACATTACGAAACATTCTCAGCCCTGTTCTTTTTCTCACGGATTCCTTCAAGGTGACGCAGGAAATTGCAGAAAAAAATGTCTCTTTTTGAGATCTCTTCGTATTCATGCGAAGTATGAGTAATTTCATACTTCGCATGAATACGAAGAGATCTTGCATTTTTACCTATACCTATTTCTAAAATAATACTGTACCCGGACTGTGACTTCTTCGGCGGCGCAATGTATGTGCATCACGGCAGAGTAGCCTGCGCAAATGATAGATTTGTGTTCCAAAATCACCACTTGAGCATCAAATACCTGAAAAACAAAACAAGTCATGAATAATAATTTGGCTACAGGCAATTTTAGTATCTTTTTTTTTATATCTACTAAGGTGGCAAACAAGCTTACGGCCCACCTGTTGATAAGTGGTTACCTAGCCGCGGGACCCTAAAATCAACAAAAGGGACAGACCTCTCTTTGCATATTTTAAGCGATTAGCGGTGGGATATTATATATCCCTGCGTTACATAGGCTATATTTTATATTGATAAAGTAACTTTTAATTCGGGAAACTAAATATTTTATAAATCAAACTGATGAGAAATCGTCGCTTGGCGTAGGTCCTAAGTATCTATTTTCTAATCTATGTAACTGCGCTCTAATTTAGTCTGTGGCTATACCACAGTATAATTAATAGTATTGAACGAGGTTTAAGATTGCATTTTTAGGAGAAAATCCATTTTGAAATAAAGACGGTCAAGTTCGAATAGGGCTTGCACCCTGAGGCTTCCTTATGGGTTCGAAAAATCAAGATCTCAAGTGAATGAAGTGACAAGAGTCAAGGTAGGTACATAGTTGAACACGCTGACGAAGTTGCGGAGGTTCAGCTAGTATTAATAAAAATAAACTTTACTTACTCTTCCAGTAGTTATGGGATTGATACTGTCGCATAGGACGAAGCCCGGCGACACATCTTCCTCTTCAATTCCTTTCACTTTTACTTTCACGTTTTCACCTGGTCCAATGGATGTGACTTCTATGTCATCTGACCATAGCTGGTCTACAGTGACTGTTACCTGTAATCAACAAACAAGTTCAATTAAACCTAATATCCAATAATATTATAAATGCGAAAGTTTGTATGTTTGTTGTTCAATCGAGTTCTTAACCTAGAATAGCATATAGTCTACTTTTTATTTAGGTATCACGCGAGCTAAGCCGCGGGCTGAAGCTATTTTATAATAACATGAAAAAAAAAACCAATTTATTTAGTAACCCAAAAATGTCGTTATCATCCCCGTATGATACTTTCTAGTGGGCATCTGTGCCCACTAGAAAGAATCGTATATATAAAGTAGTATAATAGTATAAGTATTGTATATATAGAGTCTGGGCCAGTCCGTTACATGTCTGATATGTTCATAGCATGGTCATGGTATGATACATTGTAGTGGGATAAGCCTTTATTACTCAGTCGTTGACTGTAGTACAGTTGCTTATGCTACAATAATACTAACTTCCTTACCCTATTAGGCATGAGTAGAAGGGTGCTCGTTTTTCGCGTAGTCCCTGCTTCCACCTTCCCCATAACTACAGTGCCCATGTCCTTGTATTTGTCTACCACAGGCATTATGAATGGACCATCCATCTTTCTGTTGAGTGACGGTAACTCGTCAATGAGCTGGATGAATGAGGGCCCTCTGTACCATGAGCATATTTCTTCAGATACCTGTGCAAAACATTACAATACTGAAGAAAGAGAATGAATTAATAACAGTGGTCACTACAGATTTTTGTGATTACTGTACTAAGTTTGATCTATTTTAAGAACCTTTTCCAAAAAGACAAAATAATGAGTTAGTCAATAGTGCTCACTTTTTCCAATAGTCCTTGTCCAGTTTGACCAGATACGGGTAGAAAGGATAAGTCCTTTGCTGGATTGAAGCCCAACTTCTTAAGATACGGCAGGATTTTGTCGCGGCATTCATTATATCTGCAATCAGAAAACACAAGTTTTAACTGAGTTTTAAAATTGTATGCCAACATGTTTTAATAATCATTAATGTAAACAGAGACGGTATCTGACATTTGATGGATAGCTGAACAAACTATGAGTCATTTGCTATCATCTACAAAAATTACAAATCTTTTCAGGTATACTAATGGTAACTGATGATTATGTATATAATATTCAGATTTACTTTGACATAACACCAATTTAATAAATCTAATATAATTTTTCACAAGAAGCTCTTTCCTACTTTACTGTTTCTAATATGACATATGCCCAAAACCTTTAGTGAATAGGAGAACAATCACCATATTCATAATCAGTCACTAACTTTATAGGCTCAATAAAAGTATGTATGCCTCTTTCTTTTGTTTACTATTAGAAAAGGACAGGGCTAGAGTTATATCAAACCTAAAACATAATATGAATAATAGGGTAAGTGTTTTTACCTCTTCTCATCCCAGCTAACAGTAGGGTCGTCCATTTTATTCACTAATGCCACCAAATGCTTGACTCCAGCGGTTTTCGCCAACATAGCATGTTCTCTAGTCTGCCCCCCTCTGTCGAAACCGGTTTCGAATTCACCTTTACGCGCGGATATAACCTGTTAACATGGAGAAGAGTATTAGTTGAACATTGCGTAAGCCTGGCCCGTGTATATTCGAGTACAACTTTTGCATTGGGAAAGAATTGGAATCAGTCTTTAATTTGGGTGGCTAACTTTCGCACTGAAACATAAGAGCTAAACGTAAAAACCTAAGGTGCATGTTTGGATACCACTGAAACTTTAGAAACGATCAATTCTAAGAGGAGGTGACAATATGATAAAAGTTAGGCTTACGCTAAAATGAACATCATCACCAATACACATAAAAATGGCAAGAGGCGCTTTGCAGGCCCGAAGAGCCTCTTCACGCTTAAAGATATTATGGTCTATTATCACGATATACCTAAAAAGACAAGATGTCGTGAATTACGCCGTGTGAAAGGATAGCACGATTTTCAAACATTTCTTTCCCCATGAGCTGTCGTTGTTTCGTGTGCTGTAGGTGATATAATATTGTTAGGTGTAAAAAGCTTGAAGTTAACTTAACTTACCAAGACAGCAAGGTCGGCTTGCGCGGCGCCACCGATCATGTTCGGTACGAAACTCTTATGCCCTGGGGCATCGAGAATTGTAAAATGCTTCTTCTCAGTCTCAAAATATGCTCTTCCTACTTCTACAGTTTTCCCTTTGTCTCTCTCTGAAAATGAAATTAAAAGGAAAGTTAGAAATCTGGGTACACTGTGAGTTTGATTTATATTGCATAACACTGGTACAATACAAAGAAAATACACTGGATGAAAGATAAATGACTCAAATGCTGGTGAATCACCCTGCAATGGGTGAATGCTGAAATGGGCAATGAATGAAATTCATAAGTATCACTGAAGGGAATTTATGCACAAAATGCTAAATTTTAGCTTAAATTTGTATTGGTTTAATGTCCTTGTGTTACGATAATTATTCTCCTATCAAGGCGAAGGTCACCGATCTAATTTCCGCCCGGTTGGCAATTCTACAATTTTGTTACAACTTACCTTCTTGGTTGGTGTCGAGAGCCCACGACAAGTACCAAGACTCTCTCGATTTTTCTCTCGCTTCTCTTTCGTATTTTTCCAGAGTTCTTTTGTCGACCATACCGGTTAGCGACATAATTTGTCCACCAATGGTAGATTTACCGGCATCTAGAATAAAATGTTGTTTTAGTATTTTGATGAAATCTTTCCAACACTCTTTTTCGTAAGAAAGTGTGCACTTACCTACGTGCCCAATGAATACAACATTTACGTGCTCCTTTTTGCTCCTCGTGTCCTCAACTCGTGGCGGTTTCTTTTTTGGGATTTTCTTAGTAATTTCACCATCCTCCTAGAGAACAAGCAAACAACACTTTACTTACTTCAATTGTATTAAAGACTTAGATCCTATTTTTATCAAAACTCACTTTAACTCTCATCACAAAGAGTGTATAAAATAAATTCACTAAAACTATGATATGTTTCACACCGATCGGCGGCGAAACATGCACTGTTTGCCCATGATATCATACGCTCATTGAACATACTGATACCGCCGCCATTCGTTCATTCTATGTATGGTGGTGGTAATTGATCAAAAAATCACTGCTGTAACTATGGGAAATTTTAGGATTTATGTCAAGTAGCATAGTACCAATTGCGCAAGCGATACAAAAACTCCAGTTAAAAATAAAGAAAGTGTATATATAACTTTATGCCGTGTCGCATGATTGGCATGAGTGATATGATTATAAGTGTTATAATCTCGTTTTGTATATAGAGTGCAGAAAGAATGATTATCTACTTACCATTTGATTAGAAATAATGGAGGTAAGCTGCAAAATTATGAAAATTAAACCACGCCTGTATTGTAAAAGTATTTGCTTCTACATCTTTTAGTTTACCATCCCAGCTTTCCAAGAGGAGCCAATGAAGAAGCACAGATACCACTAGCTTTTATAATAACAAACCACTATGTCTGCTTCCTCGTCTTCCAGTTCAGTATTGTCTTCTGGGGTCAATAGCGCATCATCTGCTTCACCATCCCAGCTGTCAGCGGTGGGTGAGGCGTCGTTGGACACTGGGAGGGAGGCTGGGGCGGATTCTGCGGTGGCTGGAGGGATGGGAGGCGGCTCCTCCACCCGGGGCGATGCAGATGCAGCTCGACCGTCGCTGCTTTCACCACCACCATCACCGCACCCTGGAAACAAGAGGAGATTTAAAACCTTAGGATGTTAGAAATAACAAGTTTCCAGACTTGTGATAAGCAAGGTACATGATAGCTTTAAGTTATGTTCAGTCTATGTACATTTCATTGGAATGCAGGCAGTGTGCATTTAGCTCCAAGCAATAATTTGAGGCATGGTTTAGGCATGCATGCAAGCTAAGCCAATGAAATACCTCGGCTTGGCATGTTACACGGAAATGACATCCACTTAGTGACTGGTATGCTAGCTAGGCCTAATGGCTTGCATATTAATGTTCTGAGAAATGAAATACCAAAAAAAGTCAGATGAAAGTGTCTGTCAGAAGAAAGAAGGCAGGCCACATGCCTGTCACTTATCTCATGAAATTGTATGACTATGATTTTCCTGAATTTTTGAGATCAGTAGGTACACATGTAACTTATTTATCGAGTGAAATCAAAATAAAATAGTTTTTTCATTATTAATTTTGCATTGAAGCTTTTTCTTGTTTGGATTTAGTTTTTATGGACAATTTTGTTTTCAGCCTTTGCTAGCTGACTCTTCAATTTGATTGTTTTTACACTATTTAACGACTTTCAGATTTGATTATAACAAAACAACATTTGGCTATGTATCACAGTTTTTTGTATCATTTATCTAATAGCACCCACTCTTGCTCCACACAGATTAAAATTTCAAAGAATTATGAAACTTAGACACCCCTTTTCACTATTAGGATGTGAATTTTCAAATATCCTTTTTATTGTGCCTGTCCTGAATGAATACTATGATAAAATATGAAAGGTAGTGTAGTTGTAGAGATTTCTTGATGAGTAAAAACTCAATTCTCTTTACTCATATAAATTTACAGGTGAAACTCAAAAACTCACTTGATAGTGAATTCTTGCAGTATACAAAAAGTTCCAGTGATATTTTAACATTATGCATGCAGGGCATGCAAGTATGTATGTAAACTGTATTAGTGCCTATCTTTCTAGTTAGTGTGCAATACCATGCATTTCCATAAATTATCATTTTTATTCCTCAACTTGCTCAAAAAATACTTTTGGTGTACAGAATTCAGGGTTTGATGCAAATATTTAGTCAAAAATTCCCAGGTTGTATTAAAAATGTGATCTTAGCAATAAGTAGTCACAAATTCAGTATTTAATAACCCTGAAAAGTGACTTTACACTTTAGAATGCTGCGACAAAGCCATTTTCTTTGTTGTCTGGAATAACTGATTATTGGAAAAATACATTAGGAATAGCAAAAATACATTTAAATAAAATAAATTAGCTAAGTTTCCTCATAAATAATGATTTGATCATGTAAATTCATATTATATAGAGATTCATGTTATATAGAGGTGAATAACCTGATCATAAACCAATGATTTTAGCTATGAACCTTACAGCTTTAGTGTAAAATAATAACATTTTTCCTAGGCCTAGACCTAACATTTGAGGATAATATGGCACTTGAGGACCATTATTCAATGATAGAACTAATAAATCATATGGGGTAATATGGTTTTCAAGTGAATGTATGTAAGCAATTTTCATCCACAACAATGTTGTGAGCACTGACTGATGAACAAGACTGAAATACTGACCTTTTGCCATTTTACTGGAGTAAACCAATTATTTTTAGAGGTTTTCTACAAGAATATAACAGGAGAAAGTTATAAAATACTGATTATCAAGTACGCATAGTCGCACGCCGCGTGTCCAGTCGAGACATAACCCGTTTGAACTGGATTCAGAAAAAATAAGTCATAGCACTTTTTGAGTTCACTTGTGTTCGTCGATTTTAATTTTTATCTACTTTTATTCGATGTATTGATAGAGCTGGATTAGAAAAAATGATGATTTTTTTTGAGAGTTCAGGATAAATGCGATCAAACTTTAGAACTTTGTTACCGATAAAATGACAGGCACTTGACTTACCGTTCAAGACAGGACTTTCAGCTGAATTTGTGGATCCACTTTCAGATTTTTGTGGTGTGGTTGTGGTAGGAGATTCCGAACTGTCATCAGTTGGAGAAGACTTAGAAAAAGAAGGCACAAACTCCATGGCATCTACATTCAACGTGGAAAATTTTGAAGACATATCATCGGAATCTTTTGCACCTTTGACCTCGGCTTGACTCTCCCAGGAGTCCGGAGCACCGTTATTGGACATTTTACTAACAGACAGTGTAATTATTTATTGGTAGTCTTCCTTTTCCAATAATTTTTAAAGTAAATCGCTTTCTTTTCTTGATAACTCCGCGTGTGTCTGCCTACACCGGAAGTTCATGGCAAATTGCCAAATGTAAAACGAACGCACTATTTAAAAAAATATTAATAAATATTTCTAATATCCCTGTAAACAGCATTACTAAAACAAAATATCAAATAATTAGGCGTCATTGTATTAAATTTCTTTGATTTCATGCAAATATAACTGAACAACTTTAATTAATAATAAAGTTGACTCTCAACTTCCGACTGATTATTTGTAAAAAAATATATAGAGCTTCATGCCATAGATAACCCTAGAATATATATATAGTAACTACAGACTATACGAACTATTCTTAGGACATACGGCTCTCTACACGTTCGTAGTACTCGATATACATCGATGCATCGAATCCACTCGATGTTTTAATACGATACATCGAAACGATCCGATGTTTTGAAAAGCTATTGATTTACTCGATGTATCGATGTAATTTCATAAAACATCGAATCAATGATAACCAATAGTCTTTCTGTTTCAGTAGCTCTGATTTAGAACAAATTAGAAGTAAAAATTATTGACCATAATATTTTTTTCTTTTTTTTTGTTGCTGGTCCTAGTTGACTGATTTTGGCATTGGCAACACTACGTCTGGCGTCAGAAAATAAAAAAGTTCGTTTATTTTGGTGAGCCAAATACTATATAATAATATATGTATAATAGAGATGGGTCTTAATGGGTTTTAAAGGGAAACAAATACAAAACTTTTATATTATTGTCGTGACATTTTTATTCAAACCATCCGCCATCACGAGAGAACACATTCTAAACGTTTATTACTACAACAACACAGATACAAAATATTAACACCTTTTCCTATTTTTTAAAAATTATCTTATTTAGACATTTTTAAATAAATAATAAATTACATTTTGTATCATATTCTCCTATGAACCCTTTTTAACATTTTAAAAATAATCATCTATGCTTCTATACATTGCATTACAAACATAACTCAAATTTTATATTACTAGATCTTGCTAAAGTTAATATCATTTGTAACACCAATGTAAGTTTTATAACTTCAATAATGTAATTAAATTTTTTTTAATAAACCTACATTATAAGTTTCTTTTATTTACCTACCACATTCATACCTGTAGATAATCTAATTATTGGTTCAACAACTTTTTACAATGAAGCTCAAATTTGTTTTTTAACAATGGTTTTGTTAATATGTCAGCTACTTGCTGATCAGTAGGACAATATTTAACAATAATATTTCCCTTTTCAAAATGTTCATGAATAAAATGATATCGTACATCAATATGTTTTGAACGTTTATTAAATGAACCTGTTTTAATCAACTGAATAGCACTCTGGTTGTCTATATTCAGTGCTGTTTTTACTTTAAATGATATCAGTTCATTCAGTAACGATTTTACATACAATATTTCTTTACAGCAATCTGCTGCTGCTATAAATTCAGCTTCAGTAGAAGATAATGCCACTATTGGCTGTCTTTTTGAACACCAAGCGATTGGTCCATCAGATAAGAATATAACATAACCTGATGTGCTACGTCTTGTCTCAGTATCATTCGCATAATCTGCATCACAGTATGCATTTATAATTACATCGTGACATCCCTTTTTAAAATTAATACCTTTATCTATAGATCCCGCTAAATACCTTAATATTTTCTTAGCAGCTAAAATATCAGACTTATTTGGCGTTTCTATTTTTCTACTAGCTTCATCTACAGCATGAGCTATATCTGGTCTTGTACGTGTTGACAAGTATAATAGTATATCCAACTAGTTCTCTATATGGAAATTTTTCCTCTACCATGCTGTCTGTTACTGTTTTCCTATCTGTATTTCCTGGTATTTGACATGGTTTACAATCATTCATGTTGAATTTCTTTATGAGTGTTTCTGTATACATGGTCTGAGTTAATTTTATACCTTTCTTATCTTTATTTATTTCCAATCCAATATAGTTCTTAGGATTCTCATAGATTTTAATTTCAAATTCCTTTCATAGACGTTTTAGTACATTAATCAATGTTTGCTTATCCTTAGCAATAGCTAAACCATCGTCTACATAAATTGCGATGATTACAGTTTTATTATTATTTGTGAATACACAGCGATCAGTCTTAGTTGGTAATAATCCTAAACTTGACATTACCTTTGTGAACCTTTTGTTCCAAGTTATAGGGGCCTGCTTTAACCCATATAAAGCTTTATTTAATCTTATTATTTTGTTAGGTTCTTCCTCATAACCTTCTGGTATATTCATGTAAACATTTTTATCAGATAATTCCCCATATAAAAATGCAGTTTTTACATCAAAGGTCATTATTTCAGAATTATTGTGAGCAGCTATAGCAAATAGAGATTTCAATGCTGATTGACTTACTACTGGACTGTAAATCTCATCAAACTCTAAACCCCGTTGCTCAAAACCTCTGACTACTAATCTCGCTTTATAGGTTCCATCATCTTTTACTCGAAATACCCATTTATTAGATAATATTTTCTTACCTTGTGCTTCTTGCACATCAACAACTTGCCAAGTTTTATTAGCTAGAAGAGATTTTTTTTCAGAATCAATTGCCTTCTCCCAATTGTCCTTTTCTGTACCTGAAATAGCTTCGTTATAAGTTAGTAAAGCATAATCATTAAACCTAGCTGGTAATCTTCTGACTCTTTGCGATGTTCTTTGTTCTTCAATTTCACTGACTTCTTGTATGTTTGCATTGTCATCATGACTTTCTTTTTGGTCAGTTTCAGTATTTTCCTGTTCTTCTTCACTGTAAAACCTTTCATCTTCTTCACTGTCTTCTGATGATCATATTATGTTTTCTTCTATGTCATTTGTTAGTATCTCATCTGTTGTTATTCTTACTCTTTGTTCATCCTTTTCAGTTTTATCATCATTCTTGACGATCACTACGTCTCTTGCTATTTCAATCTTTCTTTCTTCAGGATTCCACAACCTGTAGCCATTGTTTGTGTATCCTATCATTATTAACTTTTTACTTCTTGGTTGTAGCTTTTTAAGATGTCCTAGGTGTTTTGAATACATTAGTGTTCCAAATTCTTGTATATTCGAGATGTTTGGACGTTTATCATGCCATAATTCATATGGTGTTCTTTTCTGCAGTGCATCACTGGGTAGTCTGTTTATCAGGTAAACTGCGCTCAGTACAGCTTCACCCCACATCTCATTTTTCATGTTTTTATTGAACAACATTGCTCTAGTTTTCTCTAGGATAGTTCTATTGAATCTTTCTGATCTTCCATTTAATTCTGGTGTGTATGCAACTGTAAAATCCATTTTTATACCTTTCTTTATACACCAATTCTTTAAATCATTATTTGAGTACTCACCTCCGTTATCACACCTGATACATGATACTTTCTCATTCTTTTCTCGTTCTGTTTCTTCCACATAGTTTTTAATTATTCCTGAAACTTCTTTTTTTTGTTTTATTAAGTATACTTTTGTGAAATGACTGTAGTCATCAATCATTGTGACAAAATAACGTTTTCCATCATGTGTTTCAGTTTCAAATGGTCCGCATACATCTGTGTTTATTATTTCGAGTTTTCTTTCGCCTATTTTTCTTATTGTATTATGTGGTAGTTTTGTCTGCTTTGCTTTTATGCATATCTCACAATTCTCTTCTATTTTTTCACTACCATCTATTTTAATCCCATCTGCGACTTTTGTCAGAGAATGTAAAACTTCTTTTCCAGGATGACCAAGCCTTTTGTGCCATTCCAGAGCAGTTCCTTTTTCCTTTATTAGTAAAGTTATTTCCTCATTTTCTTCTGTATTCTTATTTTTATTGATGTCTATGTAATACAATCCATTTTCTTTAGTACCTTTTAGAACAAGTTCCTTATCTTTGAATATTTCAACTTTATTTGCAGTAAACAGCACTGATCCATTTTTATTTGTTATCGAACTTACAGACATTAAGTTTTGTGCCAAACTGGGAACAAACAAGGTTTTTTCCAAACTACAACTAGTACCTTTTACATGTCCAAAACCCTCTGATGTCACGGTGTTGTTGTCGGCAACTGATATGTCTGTTTTATTTTTATGGTAGATTGTTATTAGTTTTAAATTATTTGTCATATGGACTGTACTTCCAGAGTCTACTACAAACTTTGTTTCATTAATGTCATTTTTACTTGTCAGAAATGCTGCTTCCTTTTTTTGTGTTCCTTTGTTTTTCCTGAAAAAACAATTTTCGTCCGTATGGTTTGTTTTCTTACAAATGGAACATTGTTTTTCTTTAAATCTGCAGCGATTTTCTTCATGACCATACTTTTTACAGATGTTGCACATCTTGCAATCTATTTTTAGGTGACCAGGCTTTCCACATTTGAAGCATTTTTTACTTTGAGATGCTTTATATGCTACTGGTTCTTCTTTTGTTTCATTTCTAGTCTCTTCCAAGAGAAGTCGGTTTGTTAGGTTTGTTAATGTTTTATTTTCAGCTGATGTTGATTCCCAAGCCGTTACGAAGAACTTGTATGTAGTCGGTAAACACGTTAGCAGTTTCGACATTATTAATTCATCATCAACCTTTTGTCCAAGACTGTTCAGTCTCATTGCCAGATTTTCAATTTCTGTTATAAGTTCACTCATTGACTGGTTATTATATTTAAAATTAAAAAACTCCTGTAATAGTGAACATTTGTTTCTCTCTTCATTACCCTCAAATATGCTGCACATTTTTGTAAACATCTGGGCAGCCGTTTTGCAGCCGAGTAGATGAGGTTTGAGTTTCCTATCTATGGAACTCATTATTATTTTTTGTGCTTTTGCATCCTTGAGATCATCCAGTTTTTCTGTGGATGTTGTTTTTATCACGTTTTCTAGTGAATTTGCTTTCATGAAAATCCCCAATTCGATATTCCATAAATGAAAATTTTTCGATGACGTTAATTTTTCCATTTCGTCTTCTGTTTTACACGACATTTTTTACGGGTTTTTATTTTTACTTTTTATCACTGTTTTTACTGGTTTTTAATTGTATTTGCGCCCTAGCCCACTGTGGCCCATGACCTGTTGGGTTTTAAAGGGAAACAAATACAAAACTTTTATATTATTGTCGTGACATTTTTATTCAAACCATCCGCCATCACGAGAGAACACATTCTAAACGTTTTTTACAACAACACAGATACAAAATATTAACAGGTCTTACTTGCTATTTCACGTACTAAATACTTGAAAGTATTACTTCGACCGCACGAGTCCACTGCGCAAGTCCACTGCGCAATTCCACAGTGCAAGTCTGCCGCGTACCCAAGGATGCGCCGCCGCCGCACCGCGAGACGGACGGTCGGGTTGCGACCGCACGGCGCGTCGTGTCCTAAGGTGCGCAGTGGACTTGCGCGCCGCACCCGAGTATTTTGAATTCGTCTAAGTATCGTGAAGTCTTACTAGGTGCGTATGATGCGAGAACCTGGTTGCGTAAATACGAACCACCTCTAAATTGAGCTGTGAAAGGTTTTCAACTGTCGCCAAAACTACTTTTCCGCTATCATATTACTTGTGGAATACAGATAAATATTTGAATTTTGAATGGCGCTGTCTGCCGCGTCCTCAGAATCTGTCCCTCAGGGGCGCTGCTGTAGTCTTCGTGTAAGCCCCTTCGTCCACGGAGCTACTCAAAAGTAACGCGTTACAAACTGTAGTCACTTCTGAGTAGCCTGACTGTCGTAGCACTGCACTAGTATTTCAATGGCGCTCAGTCCAAGACGCTACTCAAAAAGAACGCGTTTGTAACTAGTCACCTGGCGACTCGACATTCGGTTCGGTTTCGAGAAACTGTTGAAAAATGAACGAATAAAAAGTAATTGTTAGTGATTCTGACGTCTATGTGACTGGAGAAGTAATAATTCCATGTCATCGCTTGAATTATCACTAGTCATGTTAATTATTTTCGTTTCCAAAACTTGGTTTACATAAAATCTTGTACTGAGTGTGACTGAGTTTCAGGAAATTCAAGTAGCGCCGTGGACGGTCAGAGTTTCTAATCAGTCCGCAACGCTAGTTTCTAATGAGTTCCGTCACTTTTGCGAAACGTCGTCGTGGACGACTGGACTACCTCCCTACCTCTAATCATCAATCTGTGGGTGGATTCTGTGGTGGTGTGATACATAAAGTAATCTATTTATATATTGTGATGTACGTAGTGCGTAGACCGAGAATAACAAAGTACATAGTTTATACTATGTCTAGTCTGTGGAAGTGTAGACTCTGTGGTGTGAGTGATGTGACTATTGAACATATTCTCAGTAGTCTGTGCTATTGAATATGGCGGCCGTGCGTCTTTAGCTCCGCGTTTCTCTTTCCAATTTTCGACAAACAGACTCGTTATAGAGCATTTCTCGGTTATTCAAGTAAATTAGTAACTTGTAAAATAACTTATCCAAGAAATTGAGAAAGCAAGCAGCTGCAAAGGCAATCATAGCCGTTTGAAACTTTATTTCTTTTACATGGGTTAGCACGACTAAAAATTATGTATTCTAACAAAATAATACTTATATGAACACAGGTGAATACGGAAATGTCTGTGCATTATAAATTCAAAAGTGCATTGGATTATGACACTGTAACATTTGATGGTCTTCATATATCTGTAGGAGACCTAAAAGCGGCAATATCTCAACAGAAACGTATCGGAAAGACATCAGATTTTGATCTTGAGATCACAAATGCACAGACAAAAGAAGGTAAGAGTAAAAAAATATGGATCAACAAAATTACAATAACTCCAAAACAATTCCATGTGAAATGTTTGTAAACTCACCGCGTCTAGTTAACCTAAAATCATCTTGCTTTGCGTTAATTTTTTGGAAGAATTGATATCAATTTACATCAAAGCCATGATCAACAACAAATGCAAATCTGTTCAAAAATCAAGGCCAAGCAAGATCATTTTAGGTCAACTAGAAGCGGTGAGTTTACAAACATTTCACATCGGAATTGGCTGAAGTGGAAAGTGTATGCTTAATTTTGTTTTTGTTCACAGTGTATGTAGATGACCATACATTAATTCCTAAGAACACTTCGCTACTTGTTGCTAGAGTTCCTCTATCGCAACAACCAAAGAAACATTGGGAAGGTTCTAACAGTGCATCGTCTGCCCTTCACAAAGATGTTGCCCCTAATAAGGGATTGGCTGATCTGTCTCGCATGGAAGGTAGCGAACAGGATAAAATAAATGCTATGATATCACAATCTACCTTTGACTACGATCCTAGCAAGTAAGGAACTGGCTAACATTCTTACCAAATGAATTAAAACGAAAACTTAAAATTGAAAAACTAACTTAAGATACATGAATTTTGCATTGGATTTCTTTCAAAACTGCTGACATACCACAGAAGAATCAAACATTTACCAAAATCATTTGTGAAATGTTTCTAAAAAAACTCCCTATAATTGTCTTGATATTCATTTTTGATAGAATTTGCATTTGTTGTTGGTTTGTGATCACTTCTGCAATCCGGTAGTAAAGAAGTTGCTAAATATATGCCTGTCACTGTACCAACATTGTAAAAAATGCAAACGTTAAATTACCTATTAAGAACACGGATGTCAATTTAATTGTTAACGAAATTCTTAAATGACATAGATTTCTGATAAACAGTATCACCTTTCTAATTAAAGATAAGTTATAGATAAAAGATTATTCTATTGATATATCTTAGCAACTATTATGATAATGTAGTTATGATAGACCACATTGTTCATGTGTTTAAAAAAGTTCCATTTGTAATCCTTGGGCTTGTTAGATTTGGATGATCAATAAGGGCTATGCTTAGTGTTTCTCTACAAAAGATATAAATGAAGAGAGCTATAAACAAACTAAAGCCACTGATATAACCCAGAGGATTATTATATTTTATATGGGCTGTAGTTTTTAAGTATTTAACATCCTGTACTAGACTAATGTTGCCTGAAATAAATGTTTATTATTATTAGCAATTTGAAGTGCTAATCCTCAGTGTAGCTCCCCAGTGGGCAGGGAACATAGCTTGGAGAACCAACGGCCGCTGGAGGAAGTTTTTCTAAACTCCACTTAAGAGCTGGAGAGAGCTGTGTAGGATGGCCACCCACTAAAAGGAATGACAACCAAGGTGACAACCAAGACAAATCAAGGTTGTTGGTAGGTTTGGGTGAGGGCTGCACAGAAAAAATTTGAATTGAATCAGTTTCTCTCAGCCTATGTTTAGACATTCAGCCATCCATCATACAGCTATAATGTAATGATAGTCATGAAAATCTGTTGAAAATTAGAGTAAAATTTGTTTTCAGCTACCAAAAAATTAGAGGTCAGAACCAGAGAGGTGTGGTACCCCCCAGTTACACTTGCTACAAGTGCCAAAAGCGAGGACATTGGATCAAAGACTGTCCACTTGCTAATTCAGTAAGAATTTTATTTTTAAATAATTAAATAAATACATTTAGGATGTATTTATTTAATTATTTCTTCATTCAAAATAACCCTTGTAATTTTAATAAAGACTGATTTTATAGTATGTATATATTTTATAGTATGTATATAGTAATTAAAAATATATATATATAAATATTCCGGACATATTCACAAGGTCAACTGGTCCCAAACTAGGCATAGCCTGTACTATGAGTACCAGAGACTGATATACATAATAGATATATATTTAACACCCAGACACAGAACAAACATCTGTGTTCATCACACAAATGTTTGTCCAGTGCGGGGATCGAACCCGCGACCTCTAGCGCAGAAGGCAGAGTTACTACCAACTGAGCTATGAGGCCAGTCAAAGGCTAGTGATATACCTATTACTAGTATTGTTCTTCTATATTGTATTTGCTATTATCAAGGATAATTATACTATTTTGTGTGACTAACACAGATGTTTGTTCTGTGTCTGGGTGTTAAATATATATTTATTATGTATATCAGTCTCTGGTACCCATAGTACAGGGTATGCCTAGTTTGGGATCAGTTGACCGTGTGTAATATGTCCGGAATATTTATTTATTTTAACCTACCTTAGATATAAACACATAAAACATATGAAATGCAAAAAACTATTTTTCTAACGGTGTTAAAATGTGTCTATTTTAATGCAGATAGGAAAATAGTTACCTCTTCCACTATGACTTCTCTCTTTTATTTTCTTATGACCTTTTTTACCATAGAATGATCCACAAGTCACATGAAGGTTATTTTATCCTTGTAAATCCATGATGCTAGATGCTATAAATTTTCTATTGTCATTTAGATTGATCACTGATGGCATTGTGAGATCACTCATCGCCAACTTGTGTTTACAGGGTGAACCTGTAGAAATAAGAAGAAGCACAGGTATTCCTCGGAGTTTTATGGTGCCAGTGGAAGGTCCAAAAGCACCTGGCGCCATGATGACTCCTACTGGTTCCTTTGCTGTTCCTGTTGTTGACCGGTGAGATACTTGATATCCTAAAATATGTAGATGTTGAAAATATAGCTATATTCTCTTTTATTTTGGAAACTCTATTCACGACATAGTCCGCGAAGCACAGAAAGATTTAACTTCAATAAATACATGGCTTCAACAAAACTTGCTAACAGTCAATGCATCAAAAACATCTTATATGATATTTAGGGCTATAAATAAAATTATAGACAATCACACCCCACTAACACTAAATGGCGAAACTCTTCAAATAAGTAATAGTGAAAAATACCTTGGGCTTATATTAGACGAGCACCTAACCTGGAGACCACATATAGATCAGCTAAGGTCCAAAATATCATCATTGATGGGCCTTCTCCGGCCAGTAGTTAAATGTTTTCCAAAAAATGTCAGGATAATTATCTATAACTCACTAGTAAAATCAAATTTGGAATATTTAATTGAGGTATGGGGAACCGCAGCTAAATCAAATCTAAAAGAACTACAAACTGCACAAAACAAAGTTATCAAAGTCCTATTTCATTATGATTTCTTTACACGGACACAAAAACTGTACAAGGAAACTCGACTGATGAGCGTAAACCAAATCTACACTTACAACACCTGCTGTCTTATACGAAAAATAATTAAAGGAAATATTCATACGGATGTTACATTTAAGAGGAAAAATCAAATACACAATTATAACACAAGAAGCTCAAAAAATTTTGTACTAACAAGACCTAGAACAAACTATGGGAAGAAAAACATAACTTATGAAGGAGCACAACTGTATAATAAATTACCTAATATTGTTAAAGAAGCCACCAGTCTATCAATATTCAAAAAACGATTAAAAGACCATATTCAAAAAAATACTTCCATTCTTTATCTATAAATTTATTTATTTAAGTCACGTCTGTAACTGTTACATCACTGGACCCAAACCAGTACAATATGTACTTACATGAAATAGCTAAATGTTGTATTCTCTATAAGTGAACTTTGTTCTTTGAGAAATAAATATCTTTAACCACATATTCTACAAGGGGATTCATAATATGTAACTAGCTTCCGCCCGCGGCTTCGCTCGCGTGGTACCTTCATAAAAAGCCTGCCTTGCCTGTATGCTATTCTAGGCAAAGAACTCTATCCATTCCAAGTTTCATTGAAATTGTTTGAACCGTTACGGCGTGATTAAACAACAAACATTCGCATATATAATATTAGTAGGATAGTTAGCCAACCCGCATGCCCAGCGGGATAAGTTTGGGCAAATTTCCCCCACATGTTAGGAATTCGCTCTGGAAATCAGTAGGGGAGGCCATGTTCAGCAGTGGATGTCCTATGGCTGAAATGATGATGTTGATGATGACTGCAATTGGCAGTTTGTTTGTAGTTGGTTTTAAAATAGTTCATCTTTCCAGTGAGGCGTACCTGGCGTCGGAGAATGCTGGCGGCGGCGACACGCCGAGTAACGCGCCCGCCGCGCCCGAGACGGCGGTGCCGGACGAGCTGATCTGCAGCCTGTGCCGCGACCTACTCACTGATGCAGTCATGATACCGTGCTGCGGCAACTCCTTCTGTGACGAATGTACGTACAGATCGTCTAATGTTGAACTAATTGTTCAACAAATTTTTTATTCTGTTCTTTGTTATAGGTATTAGAGGAGCATTACTGGATTCGGAAGATCACGAGTGCCCTGACTGCCGCGAGAAAGAGATTGCGCCTACCACTTTGATTCCAAACAGGTATAAACTCAAAAAATATATGAGGTTTCCTTAATATTTACAGTTACTCACCCATTGCTGGAATGGACTCTCGACTACTAGCGCCGAACATAACAAATGGGTATCGACAAAGTGGCTTTATGACACCAGTCATAAACCCAGTAGGAAGTAGGATTAGTAAGACAAAACCCAATTACATTGAAATTTAAATAGGCTCACGACTTTAACAAGAATGGTAGCCATCCTCTCAGATCTCAAGGCGATCAGATCTTTGAAGATATCTGAGGGGTTAGTCCGGGGCATGTACATAAGACACATGCCTACATTATATTGTTCCAGGTTTCTGCGGAACTCTGTGCTGTCGTTCAGAAACCAGACGGGCTACAGCCGACGCATGCCGCACCGCGCGCCCGCTGCTATTGTGGAAATGCCACTTGTGCTGCCTGCGCGAGAGGCGAGGCCAGGTTAGATAATTTTGTTTTTCTCATCTTGAACCCGGCCTACTTGTAATTCTAGAGTTGACTTGCGCTGTGGTAGTTTTTCTTTGGGCTGTATTCTGTAGTATGAGTTCATTATAGTGAGATGTGATGTATCTACTACGGGCCTTATTCTTTGTTCGAAAACGTTCGTCTAAATCTCATGACTCGTGACAACCATATTATGAACACGGTCGGATTGTAAATGCGTCACAGGTACGTCGGCTATGACTGTACACACTCATTTACACTGAAGCGTGTTTTCAGAATACCGTTTTAAAGGCGTGTTCAAACGACATGCGGTATGTCCTTGATATAATCCTACTAATATTATAAATGCGAAAGTTTTTGAGGATGTTTGTGTTTCAATCACGCCCAAACGGCTCTACCGATTTCGATGAAACTTGGAGTACATAATATATAATTCTTTACCTTGAATAGCATATAGCCTACTTTTTATGTAGGTACTTACCACATGAGAAGCAGTTGTCATATAAAATTAGTTTCAAAATTATCCTTACCTCTACTGAACAAAGTCAATTTTTAGTTCGACGTTTGGGGGTGTACGATTTAGCTCAACGATATCGCAAGCTCTTAAAAGTTAAACTCAAAATTAACTTTATTCTGAAGATGTAAACATCATTTTAAAATAAATTTTAGATGAAATATCGCACGCAGTTTGAACACGGCTTTAGTCGTAATTTATGTATATTACAAAAACTCATGAGATGCGATTTCATGCGTTGTAGTTTGGGCAAGTCGCGGTTTCTTCATTTATTTTGAGTAAATTTATATTTTTAACAGACAGTTAGTAAAAAGTTCACTGTCGTCCATTCTGTAGCTGGAAGTGTAAACAATAGTGTATTTTCACTCCATTAGCTGCCGTCCCAGTTGTCGAACCTACAAACGGGCCGGTGCAACCGGCTGCGGCGCCCATTGCAAACGGTAAGTTGAAATTGAACTTACATTATAATTCGCGTCATGCAACTTTGCACGTGTGAAAAAGGTATGAAACGCCAGACTTCTGAATAAATAGTTCGTGCGGAGGCTATCGTTTACGCAAATCGCTAACCAATTTAGGGAGATGAGGGATTGCAATCCGGAAAACCGGATCCGGCAATCCAGCGGTTCCGGTATCATTAGACATCCACCGGTATCTATTAACTGGTTCCGGTGCCTGGATCTGATTAGCTTGTATAAGCTGAAGTTATGCGTAGATAAAGTTTTGATTGATATAGGATTTGAAATAAAATTGTGCGACCTAGATACAAGATTTTCTTAATTATAGTACAGTAAATAAAGTTGATTTCCTAAGAAATATACTATCTTTTTCATAAACTTTATGGTACACTCACGTCAAAAACCTATACATAGTTGATTTAGGAAAGAAAAAAAAAATGTTTAGGTGTGACCAATCCGGCTCTAAATCCGGAGTCCCGGTCGGATCCGGTCGGGACTGATTAGGATCCGGCAGGATCCAACCGGATTGCAATCCCTAAGTGTAATGCCTTCACGTACAAAGTTGCCTGATGCTGGGTTATCTTTATAATGTTGTTTATCTGTGGTTATGATTCTTACTCATAATAGAAAAAAATTACTTGTGTTGTTTGACTTACTCTTTATTGACTAATTTGGGATCCTTCAGCTGTCGATGAAGCGTAATCGACAAGCTGCGACTAACTCGAGTGTGTTCTGAGTTGGGGTATATTTAAAAAGTAAATTGGTGCTTGCTTGAGTGACGACTGTGAATCTATCTCTCAGTGCTATCTGTCGCCTTTAGCTTAATTTCTTTATAGGGTATCGGTTTAAACTTATCACAATTTCTTGTACAGTTCCTTGAATAAAGCGACTATACGATGCAGCAAAACATACGAGAATAGATTGATAAGGTTCAGTGGAAGAGCGACATTACATAAATCGTCAGAAAATAAAGGGCACGCATGCGGAACGCGCCCGGGTTTCATAATACTTTTTAACCGGAATTCTTAAACTATCTCCACACGTCCGAACAACCACCAGATGATCTTAGTTTAGCTTACATTCGGGCATATTATGTTGGTATTAGCTTATCAAATATGTCTTTGAACACTAATAAAATTCTCGCATTAAAAAGCGAATATAGGTAGTTTCTAAATATTGATCAGCCAACCAACGACCAATTTCTATTTGTCATAATTAAACTGAAATAGAAATGCGTCACTGTGTTTCTTAATGTAGGTAACGAGCCGGAGAAAGACAGGCTACTTTTATCCGGCGGTAGCTAGCTTAAGCCGAACCAAGGTCAAATCGAACTTAATCGGTGGCGTTTCCGAACGTGTGGAGATCGTTCATCCCTATCTCACTCCTACACGAAAAGCGCCTCGGACGATAGCGTCTCACTGAAGTGCTTCAGTCCTTGCAGCATAGGACTGAAGCAAGGCTTCGATATTGATCCTGCGCGTTCGGTGCTTGTTTCGTGTGCGTGACCACAATCAAATCCTGGCTTTCACATTGCATTCCACATATACGGCCATTGGTTGTCGCTGCTATATTTTTCTCATAGCTTCTCGACTCAACAACAGTACACAATATGTACATAAACAGAGCGCCGCCGTTCGTGCGAGGAGTCGGACGGCTCAGGCGACGACAACATCACGGTGAAGGTGCCGCCCGCGCACGCGCACGTCTCCCGCGCGCCGCCCGCACGGCACCCGCACGCCTCCCGTGTGCTACACGCGCCCCTTCACCGACACTCGCGATACGGTACCGGACCGATATAAATAACCGGGAGAATGTACTATAAAGCGCGCTGTTTAGTTTTCGCTTGTTCATTTTTATTCAAAGGAAAAGAAACTATACCTACAGTATGACAATGTTTTTTACAAAGATTATATTCTGTTAGCTGCAAAAATATCATGAGCGCCCAAGACAGCATTTTTATCTAAATAAAAAAAAAAGTAAAATAAATATAAATGCGAAAGTAACTCTTTCTGTCCGTTTGTAACCTTTTGACGATTGATTTCGATGAATTTTGGTTTGGAGAGCTTTTCTATTGATTAACCCTGAGGAAGGCTACATATTACCGCGCGTGCAAAGCTGCGGTTAGCCTCTAGTAAAAAACAATTTGGATATTGAATGCAGCGAAAATTATAGTTACAAGTATCATAAGCATAGGTAGTAATCGCAAGAATGAGAAATTTTACGGCGCTGAAATTTACGAAAATATTTTGTTTTTGTCTACTTTTCCGTAGACAAGCTGTACCGTTGTCTTGGGTGTTTATGCTAGGTCAGTAGGATGCGTGTACCATGAAGAATTGGTTGTGTCTGCGGAAGACAAGAATTTGTTTTCTCTTTCGTGGTTAAACCACAATTTCGGGCAGCAACTCATTAGAACGAGATTATCGAAATTTCTTCCTAAGGAGCTGCACGCGTTTGTTTATTATCTCTACTAATAAAACGGTTACTAACCAACCTAACAAAAAAGTTGCATAATCAGTAAATATTTCACTGTGTATGAGGTCAATGTGTAAGAAATGTTGTGTTTCCGAGTACGTTTCCTACGATTGAATGTTTCGCTTCGTGTGAAGACGCGCTCTATAGTACTTTCCCTCTGAGATAAAATCATTTGCATGATCTGTGTGTTGCTATATGTAAAGGCGCTTGTGTGTAACAAAGAGCTTGTGTGAAACAAAAGCATTTTATGTACAAACACCATATTCTAATACATCTTGTCGAGACAGCTATCTTGCTTTGAATGGCTATTTTCATGACATTGAATGAATGATACAGTGCTATCCTAGACCAGCCGTCTTATTGGCCGTTGATGTCACGAATTATTTATTGTATAATATTATGTGTAAGATCATATTCACTATAAAAGCAAACATTTCTACTATTAAAAATATGCATTCGTTCTAATAATGTAACCACTTCAATTCCTGTAGAATTGAAGACTTTTCCCGACAAACGAAACGTTGCATTCAGTATATATTCAGATGTTTAAGGTAGATTTATTTACGTTCAGTATTCGGGAGCTGTCTCAAAAACATTGAAAATTATCACTCTGTATATTTCTTGTCGTTTTACAAGCCGATATGTGTCTTTTATTTGCGCATTTACTTGCATTTTAAGTTATTTCAGAAGATGGTTTCATTTTCAATTAGATGGCTGATGGTCTAACAAATAATCATATTCACAATTTGACAGTTAGGGTGCTGCCACTTTTTGACGAAAATTTAATGGTGATGCAATAAATAGAACAACTGATATGATGGATCAAAGTCATTAAGATAAAGATAATTAGATAATTAAGAGTCAAATCATTCGTACACTATTCGTGGAGTCTGTCTACGGTATACATAATCGCGCTACGTTCATCGCCAAAACTGCGGTGAGTGGGCATCACATTTGGAAGTTATAAAAGACTGATAGATAAGTTATCATTATAGACAGCACAAATGGTCTGAATGTGGCAACATTATTACGCGTTTTGACATTAGAGAACTGTAAAATCGTGATTCTAATTATTTATTAGACTATAGTTGATATAATTTACGCATTGTATTATTGGTATTTTGCACTGAAATAAAGCTGTATATATCGATGTAATCAGGTGGCGGTGGTGATGGGCTAGATATGTAATTTCTCCAGACTTTTCAAACATAAATTTTCTTTGTTTTAGGCCCGCCATCTGGGGTAAAACCGCCTGGCATTGATGCTCCTGCCAATGTAAGCTGTTTTATTGTCTTAAAAAATGATGTACGTATTGTATAGTCGGATTTTGACTCTAAACCCTTTTGCAGATGCCGCCAAGAGTTGATGAGCAGAGAGCTAGTACTCCTACTGTTGATGAGAGGCGTGATCCAATGGCTCAGGTAAAGTTATAAACGCTTGGATGTCAGAAATCTGTCTTCATTTCTGATAACCTTTATCGTACCTTTTGAACCATTTGTATATCCCATGTCAATTTCCTTTCTTAATTTCAGCCAATTTTCAATCGTGGACCACCCCCATCTCAGTTTGTACCCGGACGACCGCCACCGTCAAGACAATTCAATGCGTAAGTTCTCAAATACGAACTAAACTAGCAAATACTACTTGGCTTCCGCTTTTTACATTTCGTCGTAGACTACCGGTGGTCTTACAGACTCTTCGAAAAAGTTCTAAAAATATATCGTAGCAGACAATATTTAACTGACGTAAGAAATAAAATGAAATCAAAATGTACGTTGATATTATTGATTTTTACTAATTATATCTTTATCATTTTGTATTTTTATCAGTTTGAATGTATAGCTTAGTAAAAAAAGATGCATTTTGTTTCCAGTCCTCCATTCGGTAGACCGCCTGCGCCTTTTAACGATAGATTCCCTCGGGAGCCGTACCAGCCACCGCCGCCCGGCATCAAAGACTCGCCCAATGGGTAATATACAGGGCGTCCCAAACTTATGGGACATGAAGGGGAAGTACCTTAAATATCGTAGATAGGGTATTTTGCTGAAAGAAGACTTTATGTTACTTTAAAAAGTTAGTAATTCTGCATTCATAGATTTTCTAAAAAATACTTGCTTCGTCTGGGAATCGAACCGACTTAAATGTCAAAAAAAAATCATCCTACTTCTATGATGCGAATCGAAAGAATAGCTAAAAAATATAACTTTGCTTAAGTAACATAGTATTTTAAAATAAAGGAACAATGTAAAATGATTGAGTCAAATTTTTCAAACACGTTTTATTTAGGATTTTTTAGGATATGTAAAGAGAATACCATAATGTTTAGGTCCACTTAACTTAGAAAATTAAGAAATCTTAAAATTTATGTAAGGAATCCTAAAACAACAGAATCGACACCAATGTTGTTGTTAAATTTGAAAATGGAACAGTTTATGAGAGCGTTTGTTTGAATGCATACTTTAACATTTTTAAAAAGAACTAATATTTTTAAATGTTGTTCTTAAATTTGAAAATGGAACAGTGTGTGCGAGAGTGTGTTCATGTTGTTCCTTTTTTTAAAAATACTATGTTACTTAAGCAAAGTTATTATTTTTTAGCTGTTCTTTCGATTGGCATCATAGAAGTAGGATGATTTTTTTTTGACATTTAAGTCGGTTCGATTCCCAGACGAAGCAAGTATTTTTTAGAATATCTATGAATGCAGAATTACTAACTTTTTAAAGTAACATAAAGTCTTCTTTCAGCAAAATACCCTATCTACGATATTTAAGGTACTTCCCCTTCATGTCCCATAAGTTTGGGACGCCCTGTATACTTTCCTCATTCATTCACTTGTACCTTCCGTTGTTCCTACTTATTTTTTGTCATTTATCATCATAGTCCTTCACATTTACGAAATGTAATGAAGAAGAATTATAACTCGGATTCAGAAACCTAGATAATTTTCGTCAACAAAGATATGTCATGATATGTCACTGTCATAATGACAGGTCAGGGGTAGAATTTATTTTTTACCATGGATCATTAATTAGTAGTGATGGCGCGTGGTTTTACTTGTGCTATAGATACCTGCCTAAATACTTCCTAACCAAACTTCAAAGCACTGACACGTCTTAGCGTGATGCGGCATTGTCGCGGCCTCGTTTCCCTGTGTCCATAACACAAACACAACAAAAAGGTTCAAAACTTAACACAAATTGATAACAATAACAGACAACGATATTGTTAAAACGAAAACAAAACAAAAACTCAACAACGCACAATTGCACACGAGCAGCGAAAAAGAAACACATGCGACTTCGATGAGAGAGAGACGAATGCAAATTATGCAAAATTGTTTCGAACTTCTGTGATTTACTCCCATTTTACTCCAATGATACCAGCGCGTAAAATATTTTCTGCTAATATTTCTTCATCATTTTATATTTTTGTTAATAAAATGAAATAAAATATAATAAATAACACAAAACTATTGCTATTTACCATTCTATGGATATTGATTAGCAAATAAGCCCTACCATAAGTATTTAGAGTAATCTGCTATAAACTACTATTTCGAAACATTTTTTTTGGTATGGTAACACCAATGTTGACAAAAATTATCTAGGATTCTGAATCCGAGTTATAGATTGGAAAATATAAGAACTTCGAGGCAGAAGGATCTAGTAGAAACAACGGAAGCAACTATTTTTAAATTCCTTTCCGTTTTGAACACATACCAAACATATTCCTTTCTTGATAATCTTAATTTTTTTATTGTTTTCTGTTCATAATTTTTTGTTGGTAATAATTAAATTTGGTATCTTCAAATGGTTATTTTTGGGAATATCACATTTGGACAGGGTTTTGTTTGAATTCAAGTTTTAATGTGCACTTTATTAGAAGCCAACATAAATCCACAGATTTTTCTGTTCCGAAAAAATGTCTCGTTGTTTTACTCGTCGGTTACACCATTCGTGCAAGTTGTTAGTTCCAATCCTTGTCCCGATGATCGAGTATCAACTAGGATGTCCGAATCTGGTGACGATTTGACTAAAGCGCGCCATGTATTGTCGTAGGCGCAGCGAGGATCCGCTCGAGGCGTTCAACCGGATGATACGAGAGAAAGAGATGCGCGCGAAGCGGAGAGAGGAGCGGAGGCGGGCCTCGTCCGGCTCGCGCAGCCCGCGCTCCCGCTCCCCGCGCTCGCCGCGCTCGCCGCGCTCCCCGAGACCCGTGCGCGCGTCGCGGTCTCCCAGACCCCCACGTCCATCGCGCTCCCCGAGACCTGTGCACTCTTCGCGGTCTCCGAGACCCCCACGCTCGCCGAGGCCTGTCCGCTCCTCGCGCTCGCCTCGGTTGGTCCGCTCCTCGCGGTCGCCTCGGTTGGTCCGCCCCTCGCGGTCTCCCAGGCCGGTCCGCTCCTCGCGGTCCCCCAGGCCGATCCGCTCGTCGCGGTCTCCGAGAGCCGTGCGTTCCCCGCGGTCCCCACGGGCCTTGCGCTCGCCCCGGGGACCCCGCTCCCCGCGGCCCCCGCGCTCGCCCCGCTCGCCCCGCCCACGCATCCGCGGCCGCAGCTCCAGTCGACTCCGATACTCTAGGTTCGTTCACTTGTTGAAGCTTGAATTATGCATGTCGATTGCGTGCCTCACTTGCGAATTGAAATAACTTTTCGTACGGCACGGTGGGCGGATCTAGGCAAACGTTGTGTCAACCACTTCGCATTCAAACGGCTTACTTTACGTCTGTCTAGATTTGCTGTTCGTACTGTACTACGCAACTGATGACACGCAACCTATTTTAATACAGAAGAATTCCAGCCTTATAACTGTGCATGTTAGCTCGTTTTCTGTTTGTAGCTTGTGGACGTGCATGTACTCGTATGTTTTGTTGCTATACAATATTGCAGTTCCGTTTTGACGGATTTTCCCATCTTTTAACTTGACTGTCGCTTATCTAAAGCTATTCATTAGTGCCAATCAATTTATCCTACCACTGAACATGGCATAATATACTTATGCCTATCTGCACCTAATTTTCATGCCTAACTTATTTAACTTAGTCAGATAACATTTTCATTCCTAAGTGCGTCATTGAGAGATAAGCATGCGTCTAAAGTTTTGTGCAGACGAGCATTACACTACTCTTTCTTGTAATAAAATAGTAGTATTCATTTGTAAGATATGTTAGTTGGTGAAGGTTCCACAAAAAGTACTTTTAAGACTACAAATACAAGTATTACGAACGTAATATTTTCTGCTATTTGTAAATGCTATATCGCATGATATCATTTTCCTTGCCACCATGAGTGTCCTCCGAACATTATTTTTCATAAAATTTGTATTTATTCTAGGTCGCGGTCGCTGTCGCGTGGTCGATTGCGACGCTCGCCGTGGTCGCCGAGGCGTCGGCGCACCCGTGAGAGGACACTGTCACTTACCCGGTAACTAACCCATCAAAAACATAAATGTGAAAATGGGAGCCAAGTTCAAGTTTCAATGCGTGGTTGTAGACTTCACCAACAAAAAAATTGAGATCTAAATGGGTGGCAAGTTCTGCCAAGCTCTAGATATGACTTGGCTAATTTTCATATACAAGTCACCTTATATTGGGCTAATCAAGTTTACCTTTTTTTTACAGATCACCATCACCCCGGCGTCGTCATCGCTCCCCGCTGCGTTACCGCTCCCCGCTACGCTCTCCGCTCCGGTCGCCGCCCCGCTCGCCGCCGCCCCGCTCCCCGCTCCGCTCGCCGCATCGTGTGGGTGCTCGCTCGCCGCCGCCACGGGCTATGTCACCGCATCGGTTTGTTCTTTATCTTTAACAACCTCAGGCTACAACGTTATTAAAAAGCGAGAGTGCACTTGTCCTTTTTTAACCCCCGACGCAAAAAGAGGGGCAATTTAATACTCCTTGAGTCGCACTTATCCAATTGGCGAATTGATTTTTAAGTTGATAGTCTCAAAGATTTATGGATCAAATTCGTGTATAATAGCGCTGAGACGCTCGCATTTGAATGGCAATAAGACGTCACGTTAGGGCCCTTGATCCCACACTAAGTTTTAATATATCATGGATATCAGGAACAACGAGTACTACTGACTAACTAGACCCGGACTTATAATTTTCGATTGATACAAACATCTGTTCGGAGGCGAGATCCAAAAAAAGCACCTCTCGTGCCTGAGACCAGTATCCAAGGTCTATTATTCCTTCAGATATCACGCCATGATTTTCGTTAGTCTGGTTCATATGACTCCACCTTCGATGTTATTCAAATGGAGCATTGTTTTTGTCTGCAGGTACGCAGGAGTGTACGACGAGTTGTTATCCCCGCCGCGACGTAATGTTGAGCCGCCATATGGAGCCAGGTACGATTGTAAAACTCTAAATAGCGTTCGCAAGCGCCCCTCAATCGCGTATAAACGGAATCGCCTATCTGAAGTATCGAAATTGCTTTGCGGATTGAACCTGTGCTGTATTTTTAGCCCCGGACTTGCGTGGATTTTACGGTTACTGCGTACTCTGAACTTTAGGCTTATAACGTCGTATTGCTTGTTAAATATACCCTGATACGATATGATAAGGTGACACGTATTATTTATTTTGTAAATAAATAAAGTGCGTTTTTGCGGTAAACGGTAAGTACCGATTCGCCATCGACGCTGCATCAGCGAAGCAACAGATCCCGAACCCGGCAGAATCGAAGCAGCAGCGGCGTTTTCGAGAAACATAGATTAAGAATTGCTATTCTGTGATATTTTTAGTATATAAATACTTGGTTATAGATTATATGAACCTGTTATGTAATAATAAGTTTTAAGAGATATCATAATTGCAGTACTATTTTGAAAATAACCATCTGGGTGCAGTACCATTATTATGCGCTCCTTTCACCCCGATTTTGAATTGCGATCTCATAATAAATACAATATTGTATCTGATTTACATAAAAATAGGAAAATGTACCTTAGTACATTATTTATTAGATAAGTTTTTTTAGTAAGTCGTCCAAAGGTCTAACTAATGCAAGTAGTGTTAGGACATTGATCCAAATAAATGGACTTTCTATTTTATAATTAAAAATAATAATATGGACAGTTATTATGTGTTCGAAGCGTTTCATGTGTTTTCAATTAATCGATAGCCGCCTTTATATGTACACGCTTTATCGTGCGATTGATTGCGCACGTTCATCGCGTAGGAAGGAACGTGTGAAAGACTGCGCGCTTGAAGCGTTCAACATAAAAAAGTACCACGCGCTGTTCTCCAATTACTGTAGTGTGCAGGTAAGCGCGGAGAAAAAAACGCGTTCACGAGCAATACCTTGGAAAAATCTTAACTTTAGATCACGCGAGACGGACAACAACGCGTAATCACGTGTCCTGCTCACGCCGAACAGACGCAGGTTCTTTTGCGCGCGCAACCCTCGTACAAGTCACGCCGTAAAGCGCGAGTAAAGGCGGCTAATGAATAAAGCGATTTATCTATTAATTAGGCTGTGAATAAGATTCATGTAACTGTTAGAGCTTTACCATGTAGTTTTTGTGGTTTTATTTAGTTTTGTTCTGTCAATGGCTGTGAAAAAATCTGCTAGTATAATATACATACAAGTTTGTTTTAATGTAGGTAGATGCAAAACTGAAAATTAGATTTAATGAAATTGCTAAATTGTTTGTAATTCTACGAACGGCCGTGGTTGTTGTGCGGTGTGATTGTATTTACTGTGTTCTTTTTATGTTTTGTTAATGCTTGGTATTTTTTATTTTTATTTTATAGCTTTGATATTTACTAGTATTTTAATGTGTGCCCTCTCTATGCATAGGCTATCTGTTATTTATTTATGGCACCTATTCTCATGTATGGTTTTTTTATAGTTATATAGTTTTTTTTATCTTAAATACAAAATCATTGAAACCGCCAATTGTGAACCGATTTGGATGATCTTGTTATATTCAATTGAAGTATTTTTAAGGTTGTTATAAAAATTAAAAATCATTATATAAATTTAGGTGTATTTTCGCTGATTACATTATATGTCATAAAGGACCCATATTTTACTGAACTCATATTGATAATCAAGTGGTTTTAGTCTTGTATCACAAACAATTTGGTTCTGGAAATTACCGCTTTTTGTAATGTTGTTTCTAAAGAGCACGTACGCATTGGGATATGTTTTATTCTAATACTGTTTTATAAATTGTGAAATGTTAACTTCTGTGGCTATTCCCTAATGGTTATAATCACTCACTAACTTTATCGACTCGATAAAGATAAAAATAAAGATTGTTTATTTGCTTAAACACAATGTAGGTGTAGATGTTAATAATATTTAGATTCAATCATGTTTTACTAAAATTAGCATGCAAATGTGTTCGAGTAAGTTTAACTATAGCCTATTATTATTTAATTTTAAAAAATGTCAAAAGATTTAAAAGTAATAAATAATAGTAACAGGCGCAATGTAAAATAAGATGTCAAAATTTATCCTTCATGAAATCGTTGATATTATATTAACATTCGATAATACTTCCACCTTATCTTTTGTTTATTGTTAGAAAAGGACAGGGTGTGAGTTATCGAGCCGATAAAAATAGTGAGTGATTAAATAAATAAATAAATATCACCCAACAATCACATACCTGACCTCACACTAGGATCCCGTATATCGTGGGTATCAGAAACTACGAGTACCATGGTACAACAACACCCAGACACGGAATGAATATTTGCAGATCATGCAAACATTTGACCCGCAGCGGGAATCGAACCCGCACCCCTTGCGTCTTAGACGAGCACTCGCCCGTTGCGGCCACCAAGGTTGCGTCGTAGATTATGTATAAGAGGGTAAGAGGTCTACACGAGCTTTTGAATTTGGCCCACCCACCCGTGTAGGAGCACTTTAATGTTGCTACCCCCAGCCATAGAAATTAGCGTTATATTCATCTGATAATAATAACTACTGATTAAGTTCGCCGCTAGTTTGTACGCTGTTGAGTTATACATATTTGTAATTTAATTTCCATGCAGTTGCATAATTTGTAATGTATAAATAGAATTATTATTTTTACATACAGGGTGTAATAGTACCTACATTGTCGTACAAGGGTCGTAAATAGGTTATTACAAATGAGTTGCCCGAATGTAAGCACGAGCCGAAGGCGAGTGTTCCCTAAAGCCACGAGATAGTAATAAATTTTCGCCCGTGTATCATACGACGTTTTACAATCAATTTGCGAGAAACAAGGAAAAACAATACACAAGTAAAAGTGTACCTATTTTATTGCGCGTTTTAGTCCTCATTTACAATATACGTTGGAGTAAATTCCATATTATTATGTTTTATTACATCACTTGACTTGAACCGCTTACTCATAACTTGTTTTTACAACAAAACTCAGTGCAAAATCTGTATAGAATAAAATTAAATAGGTGAGTTACTGCAAAAATATAAGTTTGTTATAAGTTTCGTACACATGGAATCTCGATATTCAGATCCAGGGTAATGGTACGGAAGCCTCAGGGTGCAACTACTCGCGCTTGACCGTATTTATTGTATTAAGTTTATTTTTCTCCTTTCGCGCCGGCTATGGAATTTAAATTTTCAGGGTATCAAAATGATTAGGCTAGCTTAAGCTGGTGGAAGGCCTGGTAAAGGATCTAACAGACAGATCGACACAGCTCTGGCTATTATAATCAACACGTTTCTGTCAAAGACAATGTCCAAAGCACATCCCGGAAAATTTATAAACCAATATGTTGTTTACACTTACTAAATTAACTCTGAAAACTTGAAAAAGTACGTCTTTATTATAATTTTAGTTATATCATTTTATAATCCGACCATTGTTTTGCATGTTTATTTAAAGTTTCGTGCGTGTTTTAGATACACCTTGTATAGTTATTTATATGTATACTTGGCATTTTTGTGATTCGTTTTTAATCTGTAAATATTTGTTAATGCATGTAATTCCAATTGCTGTTTTTGATAAATATTGACGAATAGACTTCAATCACTCACAAATTTTATCGTCTCAATAAAAGTATGTCCGTCTTATCTTTTGTTCAGTATTAGACAACGGGGCTGATTGTACTTTTAGAACCACTTATCAAATAACCTTTTTATGTGATATTTAACTGTAATTGTTTGTTGTGGTTAATAAATAAAATAAAGACATTAGAAAAGGACTGGACTAGAATTATCGAGCCGATGAAGTTAGTGGGTGATTATGAATAAGAGGGTTTATACAAGGTGATTCATAACATGTATACCATCCCGAAATGGGGTTATTCTATCAACAAAAAGAAATAATAAAACCATCAATATTTTCATTTTTTTTTTCACAAACTTTCTCAAATTAGCTATTTTTGGTATTTTTATCATCTTTAAAACTAATACCTAAACGTACAAGAAGTTCGGAATCAAGATTGCTACCTAAAACAGCTGATTTATTGAGTTTGACCTGATTTGACCCCAAAACAGCTGATTTTCGCATAGAGTTTTTTCAATGAAGAATGTGGAATTTCCAAAAGTCGTAGAAAAAACTTTATTGCTTATTGCTTGTAGAATAAGCCCCTTTCGGTTATATAGATATATAACCATATATACCACTGTTATATAGATCCCCAAATAAAAATGTATTTACCAGTGCGGTATGGGCTTACTGTATACATACTGTAATATGGGCCTTAATTAACCTACCATATCGAAGTGCCACCATCTTATACCCACATTTTTCTAACGCATCTAGACCATTACTATCAGTATCAAAGATAATATAGTAGAAATTTGATCAGTATCCAAGGTCGGCTTGGGGCGGCTACTGAAAAAGGTTACTAGGAGATCATCCCTATCTTTATAATTGTATACCTGTCGTTGGTACTTATTGTAGCACAGGATCTTTGCGGAACTTCCCGCGATTTGTTGATGTTTATCAGTACGAGTATAATAACTATTTCTCAATGTTTGAGTACTGACAAAAAAACCTGTACCTATGTAGAATTATAAAGAAGGTATGATATATTTACAATTAAATCTTATAGAATATTGTTACGTAACGTTAAATATTGTGATTGTACCAAGTATTGTTTAACGTTTTTTTTTTAATATTTTTTATTGTCTGTGATACTTTTGCATTAATTGTAATTTTAATATAACTCAATAAATCTTTTACAGATACGTGCGATTTTTATTAATCAAACAACCTTACGTTAAGTTGTAGTTAAAACATGGTATGCTTTCTGTTCTAGTATAAACTGTTGTAAAGACTTCAAGGGTTTATAACATTCAGGAAATTAGTAAGAACACATTGTTGAATACCATGGAATCGGATGAATAATTATTAGGCTCCCAGAGGACCAGAGCCTACTTTTCTGCCAAAGAAAATTGAAGTATGGTTTTCAGTTTATCTGTGAATAAACGCCTACACCTGGCCATAATATTTATATATATTCCAGTCAATCTACGACCGACCACTTCTTAATCTCCGGAGTTATTTATTAGCCATAGTTCATGAATATTCATGATATAACATTGATCAGCCTAGTGTTCACCAATACGCTTAACGGCTTTGATCTAGATCAATGATTTTGACAGACGGTAATCGAACATTGATGTATTGTTGAGTAGAGGTCTTATTCGTCCAAGAATATGTACGCGTGCTGTAAGGTTCAATAATAATTATGAATAAAGGTGCCGTCTCATCTGGCTTCTTGTTTTCGGCTGAATGTCTGCAAGTAATTGTATGGAATGAGAGCGAAACTCCGCCAACTGTTAACGTAGTATGAGCACTGCATTTAGCGTTGGTCGCTAACTCAGGCAAACAGTCAGCCGCAAACTACACGCCAGTGAGATAGCGCCCGAAGGGGTGAATAGCTATGTAATACGGTTGTAATATAACTTCAGCTAAATTAAACTATAACCTACACAACAACGTGGACAACGGGGCTGATTACACTCTAAGAACTTTAGTACCTACTTTAATTAAGTTTAGTAATATGTGAGTGCAATTGTTTGTTGTCCCGAATAAATAAAAATAAAATAAAATATACCTATGTATGAAATACGAAGCTTAACGTCTGCACACGACGGACGATATTGGCGAGACTATTATGTCGCGACTTATAGTTTGTTCCTGGCTTTAAAGTTTGATTTCTATGTTTCCTAAGGAAGATGTCACAAATATCATGCAGTGCTTATTTGGCCGATCTCTTATACAACGTGTTCCGTAACTAGTATACTATCTCGAAACGGGGCTTATTCCGCCTACAAAAAAATTGCTAAATTTTCCATTTTTAATGTCAGGTTTTTTGTCATTTAACTAAAATTATTAAACGTTTAAGAAGTTTGACACATTTCATTTACCTAGATAAATATAATTTATTAAAATATAATTAAATACCTATTTTTAATTTCATTTAATTTAATTTTAATAGCTATTACCTATATTTAATTATATTTTTATGAACTTTTTCTAGATGACACAGTTTTGACTGATGTTAGTCCTAGTTATTTTACTAGTTATCTTTTTACATCCGTTTTATTGTTTAATCAATTAGATGAATTAGTATTAATCGATATTTTTAATCAATGGGAGCTTAATTTATAATGTAGGTACTTAAGATAATATTGTTCTCGATTGATTATTTTGTACGCGGGTAAATTATTTATTGTAGATTAATTAAGCAATATACGTTTAATATTGATATTGGGTACATTCTTGTAATATTGTTTTCTACCTATTTGCCAGTATAATGATGTAATTTAGCTTCCTATTTTTTAATTTAGCGATATTAAATTGTATAACTTACATTTCTTCTACAACGGAACCATAACGTCTTATTGCGATTCAAATGCAAGCGTGTCAGCTTTATTTTACACTATTTTGAACCATAAATCTTTAAGACTGGCCATTTACGTCACCACCTGAATAAAAGTTAGTTGCTTCGAATAATAGTAACGTGTACCAAAAACGGCACTATTATCCGAATATTAATGGTTATTATTTTTCAGCAAAAGAACTATCAAAGGAAGATATTTTATCATTGTTGGACCTGCGTCGTACGGTAACACAGAATCTAGATTTAAGGTGATCCCACTTCTTTGAAATTACTTTGAATGAAATGATGCAGAATGAAACATTATCTGAATCTAAAAGATAATTATTGATTAACTGCAGTGGACGGAATATGCATTAACACTGGTCATGGTCGTGAAAAGCGGTTTCTATCACCACAAAAATCCAATCAATCTGACAAAGTTTACATTGTTTTTATTATCTGAAAATATTATTAATTTAGTAACTTCGCTTTCGAAGACCGTAGTATTTTATGCGATATGATGGCCCATTCCTGTTCGATGCTTCAGTATTCTACGTCAAAGGTAGTAAAGACTATATTTCAGGGTTTCTTGTTCATCATAGAGCGCCGTCTTGTATCTTATTTTAACTACTGGAATGGGCCATACTATAGTAAAGTTGGCACACTTAAATTACAGCTTCTGACAGTCTGGGCAAAAATAAGGGATGGGGAAGGTCAGGTTCGATTCGCGAGGCAATTTCTGTGATTGACTTTTCGTACAAATTTTGATAATTGGCACTTACTCCAAGGCATCATTAAACAGAAACAACGTACCTTCAGCCTCACCTCTCAAAACGAATTATATTTAAGGTATTGAAAGTTTTGAAATGATTCCGTAGTAAACGAACGTTTTTAGGCTTAGTGTTCATTTATAACTAAAAATGTTTGTTTCTTGAGTATAAAGGGCACTTACCGTAGGTCACTGAACGCTTAGGTACGAGTAAGTCTTATAACAGTTTACTGCCAATTTATGTAAATAATTTCCTACTTTTTTTTTTGTTTGCAGATATGGACCAAGAAACAATATACCTCCGGCCAACTATCCACCTATGGGTGTAAAACCTATTCCGCAATTGATGAATATGACTCTTCCACCGGATCAACCGCCGCCGGGATATCGCGGTCGTTACGAAGGTCCGCCATTCGATTCTGGGCCTCCTGGTGTAGAACCACCAGTTCCTGGATTTGAGCCACCACCGTTCGAAAAACCACCTTTCGGACCACCCTTGGCCATCGACCGAGATCGACTGCCCCCTGCACCCTTTCGCGATGCCTACGGCCCTAGACCACCTCCGTACGAAGGTCCCGGCGGGTTTAGGGAAATGCCTTTACCTATACCGAACGAAATTCAAGTACACGTTGGCGAGGCACGCTTTAGAGACAATTTCAGACAAGGACCACCGCCTTTCCGCGACCAAGGCCCCGTGCCGTTCAGAGATGCTCAACCATTCCGAGACTCGGCTCCGCAGGTGCCTTATCGTGATGTTAACTTCAGAGGCGGCGTACCACCGTTCCGCGACGGACCGTATAGAAGCGCTCCCTTCAGAGAAGGTGGTTTCCGAGAAAACCCACCACATGGTCCCTTTCGTGATGGACCACCTGTGTTCAGACCTCCCACAACTGAAATTAGGGATCCTAGGGAGCCGGTGCCGCCAAACTTTCACGATCCCAATTATCGCGATAACTATAGAGATGAAGCCGGTGTGCCTAGAGACGCGCGGCCCGGCTACAGGGCGAGTGTGCGCAGCCGCGGGGCGCCCAGGCGGCATCCGAATGTTGAACATGAACGACATAGAGAAGGAAGGGATGGACACGATCGTGATAGATATGTTGAACCATCAGAAAGAGTGGAAAGGAGCAGGGATGCTGAAAGAATTCGTGACCCAGATAGAAAACAAGGCCGTGAAGGTAGATCCAGGGATGAAAGAAACCGAGATCACGAAAAAGAAAGAGATCATGAGCGTTTAACACCAGATAAGAAATCTCGGGGTTCTCCTAAACGCAGTAGGGATGCGCGTGAGAAAAGACGTAGCGAATCTAGAGGTCGCTCTCGTGAACGTGATCGGGAGATTAAGCGAGATAAAAAAGAAGAAAGAAGTCGTGACAAATCCTCCCCTGATAGAGTCAAAGAACACAAAGATAAGGACAAGAAAATGAAGGATAGGAAGAAAAAGAAGAGGGAAAAGGAAAAGGATGGCGAAAAGAAAAAGAAACGAGAGAAGAAAGAAAGGAAAGACAAAGACACTAAAAAGGATGAGGAAGCGCCCAATGAAGAAGAACCTAAGGAGCGTGAAGAAGTCGCGGTAAAAGAAGAACCGGGTTCCGAAAATCCGATCCCAGAGCAAAACGTGAAGCTCGAGAATATGGAAGAAAAGGACACAAATAACGTGAAATCTCCCAAGACAGAGCCACAGGAAAACCCACTCGATGATCTTTATGGTGACGAGTCTGCTGAAACAGTAGATAAGAAAATAATGGAGACGTATGTGAAAACCGAAGAAGAACCACCCTCTCCTGTTAAAAATATCGATACTAGCAAAGAAGAACCTTTTGATGGTATCGAACTCCAGGTTAATACCGATGAACTAGATCTTAAACCAGAACCTGAACTGACAACAACCAATAAAGAAATGCTAGCGCCACTACCGGAGCTATCTAAATGGGAAGTTGATGATGACCATCCAGAGAAGACAAAGGAACCCGGTGAAATAACTTCACCCGAAACGGAAGAAGACGGTGGCAGGGTTACCTCTGATGTCATCAAACGCGCTGAAAATGCTATTTTTGCTAAAGCTATCAATTCACTGCGTCCGATCGAAATCAAGAAAATAAGCAGTGACAGGGTCAAACTTTACGGAGACGAACCGACTAAACCAATGAATAACATTCAAATAACGGTTCCTGTTGCAGAAGCCGATCAACGATCTATTGAAGTAAATGAAAAGAAACCGCGGTATTCAAAAACACCGCCGCCAAGGTTGTCTGTGAAAGAGCGTCTAGGTGGAAAGGTGGACGATGTACGCAGAACAAGAGAACCACGAGTGGTTCATAGTACTGTGGAGCTTGTAAAATCAAGATCTAAAACTCCCAAAAAAGAGCAGCCTTATCGTAGAGTGACGGTAGAAAAGGAAAAAGTTCGTAAACTTGACGCTGGTGGACGCTCTGAGCCTATTAAAAACGAAAGAAGGGCAATTTCTGATAGTGTAAAAGCAGAAAAGCGTCGCGGTCGTAGTCCTCATGACAAGAAAGAGTTCGATAAAAATACTAAAGGCGATAAAAAGAAACATGACAACGCGGAATCTCGGGATCGGACTTACGACAAAAAAGCATCAATTGATGCGAAATCTACTCGTGAAAGAAAGAAGTCCACTCTGGACGAAGCTAACTTTGTACCTGACTATGATGAAACCCTTGAATCTGACAATGAAAATAAAACTGAGTCTGTTAAAAAACGCGAGCGTTCTTTGTCACCGCCCGGAGGCGAGCTGAAGCGGCCTAAACTAGAGGTGGAAACTATTAAGTTGGACCTCACTAATGTCAAGAAGAAACCAGATTCCGAGTCGGAATCGTCTTCCGATTCCGGAGATTCGTCGTCTTCATCTTCGTCCGAGGGACGCAAGAAAAAGAAGAAAAAGAAGCGCAGCAAAAAGAAAAGAAAACGCGCTGCTAGCGAGAGCGAGAGTGAGTCAGACTCTAGCCAAGACGACCACAAGAAAAAGAAGAAGAAGCGTAAACATAAGAAGAAGTCTAGTAAGAAGAAGTCTAAGAAGTCTAAGCATAAGTAAGATGCTGCGCGCACGATGATCTTTCATAATATCTTGGGACTAATTCGTTTTCGTTATTAACGGTACTGTAGTCATTCTGAACTAGTTAGGTATCTGTTTTAAGCTTTTACCTGAATCAAGGCGTGTTTTTTTCTTTCAACGGGAATGATGTTTAATTCGTAGTTTTTAGAGTTAGATTCCAAATTATAGACTAGGTAATAGGTTATTTTGAACAGACATGTCTATAACTTTGTGAAACAAGTTATTATAAATAAACTCTTTATGTATACATCGTGCTTATAATTTTTTGTTCCTGCCGGTATTCACAAAATAAAATAACAAGTATTAATCGTAACTTCATTTATTCATTAAAATTAAATAGTCTTCAAGTACATACGCATAAGTCGTAGAGAAGATACAAATATTAGTCTTAACTTAGAACAAGATATTATAAAGTAATACCAAAGACAATATAGTAGAAATAGCAAAAATCTATTGTATATAATATAATGTATATTGTCTTTGGTAATACCACTGCGTGCAAAATGCCGTACGTAACAAAGATGCACTTCTATTACTCTTATTTTATCGTAGTCTAAGCCAGGCTAAATGCTGAAACTACTTGGCAGTCATAAATAAATAATTTATACAAAATTAATAAATAATAATGTATAGTAAACAACTAACTGTCACAGGCATAGTCTTTACCCTACACCAAAGACAATATAGTAAAAATAGAATGTTTCTACTATATTGTCTTTGCCTACACTAAAATGCTCGATCTCGTGAGTATCAGAAACCTTAACTGGTGGCAAAAATACCACAACCAGAAAAAATATATTTAGTTAAGGGTGCAGGGGTCAAAACCTAACCTCTGGACGCAGCCGGGCAATCACGCGCTTCGCCACCGAGGTTCAATAATTTACTTATCGAGATAGAAACTCTAAAAACTAAGAACAACAGAGGATTTAGTATTTCCACCTGTATCCTCCGACGAGACTCAAGCCGATGTGGTGGAACCAGTTTCTGCGTTTGAGCTCACGATTGTACTTGCAGTCGCTGCGGAATTTCTTCCATTCCTCGCGCTTCTGTAGATCTGCAGGGCCGTATGTGTCCTTCTTGCGGAACGCGCGTTTCACGGTCTCAATAAAGCTAGAAGATCGGTACTTGTACAAAGCGATGAGGATGAACAAAGGAACCATCGCAATTCCAATGTACTGCATCGCGTTGCCGGCAACTGAAAGTGAACAATTGTATATTACATCTCTTGATAAAATTATCTCAGTTCTTTGGCGCGATTAATAAACGATAGCGTTACGCTTACGATACGATAGCAAATGCCAATCTAAATTAAAAGATTCAATAACGCGATTAGGAGAAAATAAATATCAAGAAAGAAAATTGAATGGTAGACTTTGTCTGTCTGTTTATTTGTCCGGGCTTATCTCAGAAACTACAGGACGGATCTTTATAAAACTTTACATAGTTATTGACTAAGGTTTAAATTGTAACATAGGCTATGTAACATCGTGCTAAACTTGCTTGAGGGGCTCGATGTTTGTATGAAATTTTTTTTAAATTAAAATATTAATTTGAAACTATGCAAACATATTTTTCGATTGCGATTTCTAAATATACTTGTATAAAGTTTTGAAAAAAATGTTTTGAGCCTTAACCTCCTAAAAATTGAAAATTGTACGTACTGTAGGCCCCAGGCGGATATGTGTAAGTGCCTCCAAATATGAGCGCTTCCGTGGTTATCATAGCGTACATGAAGACCGTCACCATCAGCAGTGGTGTGACTACGCCCCAGCAGAATCGCCAGTAGAAGAACGTCTTTAGTCCCAGCATGTATTCGATGTCCACGCACAAGTTCTCCAAACCTGAAATAAATTAAATCTGTCATGTTGATTCTGACTTGTGGGTTTATTCTTTTCCACTTAGGTTCACATGAAAACAATCATTTTTTTTTATTCAGTGGAAACGAGGAAGTTTGTACGAACTTCCTTCCAAACTTGAACCATCATCATTATCAAGTTGAAGTGGCAGATTTAAGTGTTCAATACAGGCAATGCTGTCATTGTAAGCTCACCGTAGATCCAGAAAACGCCAATAGTTTCAGCGATAGCTGCGAAAAGCCTCATGAAAGTTCCCCCGTAGAAGTCCACCAATTCCAGAATGTATTGTCCACCCTGAAAGTAAAACATTTTTCTAGCTCTAATTCACATAATTATTAAATAAAATAAAAACAGCCACATAGTGGCTGATCCCACGCTAGGATAACCTGTGTCGTGGGTGTCAGAAACAACGAGTACCATGGTACCACAACACCCAGACCCGGACAAATATTTGCAGATCATGCCAGCATTTGTCCCGCAGCGGGAATCGAACCCCTTGCGTCTCAGACGGACACTCACCCGCTACTAAGGTCATCAAGTTGAGCTGAAGTTCTTACCGGAGTGACGTAAATTAGGCCAACGAGGAAACCTGCGGTACAAGTCATCATGGACATGTACAAGACAGGAACTCGAGGGAACGAGTCCATTAGAATCGTGTTGACTGTGGACAACAGAGCTACGCCCGACCCGACGCCGAGCACGGCCATCATTAGGAAGAACAGAACCGCGAACATCTGCAATGGAAACGATAAGTTTGGAATAGAGTCCAATAGTCGTGCGAGTACGCCGTAGCGGCTTCATAGCACTTGTAGAGGGCACAGAAATAATTGAGCATTTTGTTCATTTGATGCACGAATTTTATGATTTCCGCCTTTTTTTTGTTAACTTTTGCTCAAAGTAAATAAATAAACACCCAATACAAACTATGTCAAGATTTAGGGGAGGCCTACGCCAAAGAGGCGACTGCTACAGACGCTTAAAATAGAAATATAAATAGTTAATTAATTGTTTGTAGTGGAAATAAAGGCTTTTTTTCTTTTACTTTACATACTATGTCGGAAACTATGATTATCGTGTCACCACATTATGCAAATTCTGAGCGGGAATCGACCCGCATCTTTCGTGTTTTAGCCGATCAGAGGCATTAGAACAAAATTTTGCTCGTGACCTTATATGATTGTCACAGGTTTTGAGATGTGACGACATCTCTGCCGTGCGATTTTGTCGAACGTTTCCGAACATAAGGCATAGTTATTTGTATCTGATTCGATGGAGGTCACAGCTACCTGCGGTAGAAATGGCGATTGCGCGATGGCGTCAGGATACGAGATGAAGGCGAGACTGGTACCGCCCGCACCGATGACCTGACCCACGTCGTCGTGGCCGAGCTGGTATGCCAGGTTGCCCAGGATACCGAAGATAGTGAAGCCAGATATGAGACTTGTGAACGTATCCAGAGTTGTGACGATCATTGAGTCTCTGAAATTGAAAGAGTATTTTAGATTCGGATCATTATTAGCCAAGTCGCGCTTGAAACTTGATACACAAGAGTAGGTTTTGAATGAAATGATTGCTTATCTAATTTTGATCATAATTCAACATCTTTTGCGTCATCTGTGTACTAATATAAATATTCCGCACATATTCACACGGTCAACTGATCCCAAACTAGGCATAGCCTGTACTATGGTGACCAGAGACTGATATATATATAATAGATAAATATTTAACACCCAGACACAGAACAAACATCTGTGTTTATCACACAAATGTTTGTCCAGTGCGGGGATCGAACCCGCGACCTCTAGCGCAGAAGGCAGAGTTACTACTGAGCTATGAGGCCAGTCAATACTTCGAAACAGCGTTTTACTACTTCAAAGAATAGTTACAAGCATCGGCGTGGTCAGGATCAGCCTCAGAGGGGGGCAGATACAAGGAAGGCTAAACCATACCTTCATTTTATCTATATACTAAATAAAGATCGGCACTAACCGAAGGTGATGAAAGCAGCGCAGTGCATGACGCACACCAATTTAGTAATTTATTTATGTAATTATTTGTTTCTCTTGAGCCAGGCGTGTATAAATTCCCTCCCTGCTTCGCCAGCTATAGCTATAGTAGCTAGCTATAGTAACAAGTGACAGTGAACAAACCTGTAGACGTTTTGCTCGAAGGTATTGTAGGAAGCAAACATAATAAGAGCTCCGGAGCAGACGGAAAGAGAGAAGAACACTTGTGTGACTGCAGCGTACCATACCTGAAACAGATATTGCAAATGATACTTATTAATAACACCCAACAGTCACATACATAGTCCCTGTGTCGTGGGTATCAGGAACTACGAGTACCATGTTACCACAACACCCAGACCAGGAACAATTTTTTCAGATTAATCAATACATTTGTCCCGCAGCGGGAATCGAACCCGCACCCGAAGGTTGCGCACCCGCTACGCCACCGGGGTCGTCAAATGATAAGATCACCTTTACTGGTGAGAAGAGAGATCAGAACAGAAAGACACATACAAACCAAATGAAAGTACATTAATTAACTCTACGAAAGAGTCTCTTCTGGCTAGCAAGAGTTGGTTAGGTATAAAAGAGGTAGAGTTCGTGTGAAAGACCACTGAAGCACTTCATCCTACCAAAATGTCGTTAACATACCCTGATTTCCAGTATTTTCCCCCAGTCAGGTGTAATGAAGAACAGAATTCCTTTGGAAGCCCCAGGTAGGGTCACAGCTCTGAAAAAAAGAGGTATGTTATTTAATTTAAAAATATTTGATAAGCTGCTTCAGTTCGTGCATGGAATTTATGTAAACTATAGCTTTTGCCTGCAGTCTGTTGATCTATATTTGTCTAGGGCTTGTTTATGAACTCGGTCTGAGATAATACGGATCTTTAGTATCCATATATTTATCTAAGATACGGATGTTATCTTTTTACCTCTACTGAACAATTTACATTTTGAGTTTGATATTTGAGGGTGTGCGATAATAGCTCAACGATAAGGCAAATCCCCTAAAAGTCAAAATCAAAATTAACTTTATTTAGAAGACATAAGGATCATTTTTAATAGATTTTAGATGAGATATCGCACGCCGTTTGATCGGCGTTATTAAGAATAAAACCAACTTTAATCCTTTCACCACACTGGTTATTTTATCGAAGCTCATAGGCCCTTTTCAGGGCCACCATACTATAAAGCTGGTCACTGACCTAATACATATGATCAAGAAAGAATCAGTGACAAAGACTAGCAAGCATTCCTCAAAGTTTCATACATTTTATTTTAATTAAAAGCATTAGTAGGACTTACCTGATAAGCAAGATAATTAGGACCACATATGGGAACAGGGCCAGAAAATAGGCCGCCTTGCCTGAGCTCTTCACGCCTCTGGCGACGATTACAAAGATTATAATCCAAGAAGCCAACAGGCATAGAGTCAGGTCCCAAATAGGAGCGCCTGGAATAAAAAAATAAACATGAAAAAAATTGTTGTTCCATTGAAAAGAAAATTAAGTGGATTTTGTGCTGTGAAAATTCGAGTAGGTATGTTATGGATCAACTTACCGATTCCATAGTCAATTCCGTCTGATTGACGAAGAACAGTTTGTCTGTAAAAAAATAAAATCCACATTATATTATCAGGCTTGAACTTATTTTAAAGAAAGAAAGAATATATTTTGTTTCACGCCACATTTGAGTACCTACAGAACAGGAATGTGTGTGTGTTATTTTTTTTTTGCTATACGGTGGCATACAGGCTTACGGCCCTCCTGATGGTAAGTGGTTACCGTCGCCTATTGACATCAGCAACACCTGGAGCATTGCTAACTGGCAATCTTACTCACCGCAGGAACACAACACTATTTGAAACAAATAATGTTATTTGGCTGTTATTTGGTGTATGTACGGACGGATACGGATGAAGACAGCTAGGCGCTTTGCAAAACAGAACTTAAAACGTTTACTATTCGTAGCAGTCTCGTAGCATGCTACGAAGAAGCTACGAAGAAGCTACGATGTTGTAGACGGATTTGATTGAAAAGACTTCAACGCGTCCTTCTTTCAGTGTGCGTATCCTGCTGCCAGTGTTTTGTGTATCGCATCGCCTTTGGCTGCGCTGTGCTACTAAGCCATTATTCTTCTTTCTTTCTTTTTAGGGCCAACATTTGGAAAAACGGAAAACTAACTTATCAATTCATTAAAATAAATAAATATTCCAGACATATCACACACGGTCAACTGATCCCAAACTAGGCATAGCCTGTACTATGGGTACCAGAGACTGATATACATAATAGATATACAGTGGTGGTCATCTAATTAGAAACACCTACCTGGGTTTATATTTTTATTGCAAATTCCCTTTCGAACTAATTTTTTACGTATCATTGAGTGTTCCTACGTATTAAAATCGCTGTATCGGATATTATATTGCATTGTTATACCATTTTAATAACAGAAAACAACGGTTGTTTTTCTAAAACTGAAAGTTATATTAATAACAAAATAAAAATCGAGATACAAACCGGACAACTAATTAGAAACACCAAAAAAATCATTACTTAAATCATTTTTAATTTGAACAAAACCCCAATAGTTTTGAAAAATACCAAAAATACTACATCCTTAGACAATTAGTATTTGGTAGGGTAGCCTTTATTATCAATAACAGCTTTGCAGCGACGCGGCATTGATTCAATCAATTTATAACAAGTTTCTACAGGAATACTTCTCCAAGCGTCTTCAAATGCACTGTTAAGTCCATGAATATTAGTAACGTGTTTCTGCGACAGGTTGGTCTTTATAGTGTGCCACAAATTTTCTATGGGATTTAAATCCGGACTATTGGCAGGCCACTCTAATACTGTCACGGATTGTTCTGTAAGAAACGCTTTAACGCTGCGTGCTGTGTGCTTTGGGTCGTTGTCATGCTGAAATATCCAAGTTACTGGCAAATTTTCCTCGGAATATGGAATCATTGTCTCTTCCAAGATCTTTTTGTATTGATATTGATCCATTTGCCCTTCAATCTTTCTCACGGGACCAATCCCGTACCCTGAGAAACATCCCCACACCATTACATTTCCACCACCGTGCTTAACTGTCTTTTTAGTGTACTTGTTATTGAAAGCCTCGTTTATTGGTCGTCGTACATATCGTTTTCCATCGGAATTAATCAAATTAATTTTAGTTTCATCTGAAAACAAAACTTTTTTCCATTGATGAATAGTCCAACTGCCATATTTGCGAGCGAATGCTAGACGATTTTCTCTATGTTGCCTGGTTAGTAGTGGTACTTTTCTAGCGATCCTTCCTAACAATTTTCCTTCAACCAACCGTCTACGAACTAGTTTAGTGGACACGTGTCGAGGATCGTCTTCTGAAAATACCTCTTTTCTTATAACATTGGATCCTTTAAAGGGGTCCGCCTTAGCTAATCGAAGCATAAGCCTGTCTTCTTGAACTGTAGTCTTCCTGGGCCGAAGTTTTCTTGGCACGTTATCTGATGTTCCGTGTAGTTTGAAATGTGCGAGGGCGTTAAATATCATCTTTACGGAACATTCCAAATAATCGGCGATCTTTCTGTAACTCCATTTTTGTTTTAAATGAAAATTCACTATAATTTTTCTCGTTGCTGCATCACAGCTCTTATTTTTACCCATTTTTAATAAAACAACAATAAATAGTAACTTTTCGTAATGAGTTAGAAATGGCGGCAATATTTACAATGTGATTGACAATTTTGAGAACTGTATTTCAGTTTAAAAAATCTAATTTCGAACCAAGTCATACAATGTTTCTAATTAGTTGTCCATTCTGCCAGTCCTAACGATATTGATACTTTTTGTTTCACTGATATTTATTTTTATTGTCGTCTTGGTTGTCAAATATTATTGCTTGTAATTAAACTAGAGATATTAAAGTACATTGTAAAGTAGTGGAAAAAAAATTACCTCCTATTAAATGCTATAATAATGTTAGTTACTTTATAAAAATGTCAGGTGACTAGGTGTTTCTAATTAGATGACCACCACTGTATATTTAACACCCAGACACAGAACAAACATCTGTGTTAGTCACAAATGTTTGTCCAGTGCGGGAATCGAACCCGCGACCTCTAGCGCAGAAGGCAGAGTTACTGCCAACTGAGCTATGAGGCCATTAAAAGAAAGAAGAATGTATTTACAACTCCTTCAACCTACAACACATTCTTTTGTCACAATAACAAAGCGGTGTACATGAAATAAAATTATTAAAAGAAGATAAGCAGATAAAGTGCAGCAACAAGGTCAATAAAAGCGATTGTAAACATTTAAAATACCTACATTTAAATTCAGTGACGCCGTTAACTTCACCTTGTGGTAGGTATCATTACTGATAGATATCACCGTATGGTTATCGTTAAACGTTAGGTATCTATCTACCGACAATCTGAATTTTACGTAAAATTAAAATTATCTCAACTTACCTATCATTTAATACCTCAATAAAATACCTGTCCTAGATAATATGTTAATCCCTTGCGAGCACGTTTAGATATTTTATCTATCATTTTAGGCAATAGCCGATAACGTATTAAATAATAAAATTAATAATTTATTCAAAGAAGTAACTGTTGGATTATTGGGAGGTTCCTCGACTTTCGATCCGAAGGCCGTGGGTTCGAAACCGGTCGTGTACCATTTAGTTTTTACTTATATTGGCTTTTAAATCAAAATAACTGGAAAAAATGTGTCATCCAAATAAACTTAATTGCGTATTTTTTGTTCTCTGTAAGTATATCCAACCATGTATGTATCACTATTAAAGATCAAGAAGCGCCTAAATAGGTATTTATTGATATAGCTTTGACAAACTACTAAAGATTTCCTTTCTCAAACTTGAAGTCAGTTTTTTCATTGTTTTTAAATAAATAAATATTCCGGATATATATAATATTTCTTTGTTTTTAAAACGTGATTATGTTCTATCATTGCGTATGTATTCTACTTTTAGTTGCCTTATCCTAATGCAGATAAGTAGGTACGCGAGACCATCACCAGATTCTATGTCTGCGGCGCATGTAAAAGCCCGATTCCGTAACTAATGTTACTCACTTTTGTGATACGTGAAACGTGAGTAGCTTATCGGTTTTTGTAGAGGCCCTTTTCATCCTATCCTATCCTACTAAAAACTACTGAATGGATTTTAATGAAACTTTACAATAATATAGCTTATACATCAGATTAACACATAGGCTACAATTTATAAAGATATTGTGTGAATTGTAACGCCACGCTATATAAGCTATTCGAAATACTAATCCTGCGCAGACGAAGTCGCGGGCACCAGCTAGTAGCACCATACAGTTGCATAGACGATGTGCTTGCCCAGATACTACGTTTGAGCATAAGTTTTCCGCACTTATATAGCCGGTGCCGCGGTGGAGAGGCGTTTCGTCCGCCTCCTTGCATAGCCTGAAGGTTTGTGTGTCGCAAGCCTTATTTAAAACATGTGCTTATTAAAATTTAAAACACACGAAGAAAGTAAGCTATCAGACTTAATTAAAAAAAATACTTCATTTATTTTATCTATTACCTATTAAGTATGTACTTATCAAAGATTATCTTCTATATCTTTTTGGAGTTCGCCGTATTTTTTTTCGGATTTCTGGCCATAAGAACAATTGAAACCGTTCTGTATTCTCTTTTTCGAAATGCCGAAAGAAAAGTTGAATACGTAAATACGTACTTTAATACAAAAAATATTTTTGATAATAGGTACATAAATGCAAAGCCGACTCGCACTTGACGGTTGTTGTTTATCAATTCATCGTTTAAACTCAAGCACGCGACATACCTTATTATAAAGCCGCGCGATTTTTTCTGCGAAATGAATGTGAAAATTCACACGAGTTAAAAGGTATTATCTACCTATCGCTAATTCAGAATGATTACGATGATGGATGGATTTATTAGCAACTTAATCAGGTTTCAGCCTTCCTTTTGTGCAACTGTACTATGTGTGTGCAATAAAGTATTAAATAAATAAATAAATTATTAAGCTGCTAATAAAATAATTGACCTTACGTTGACAATCGCGTTGACTTCAAACTAGGGAGAATACAATTGAAGATAACGATGCTCTAGTCAGTAATCAGAAGTTGATAGCTTTAAAAATTATTTATTTCAGTATAGTAGATTATAGTTTCTAATTCAGTGGTCAGTAATTTTTTTAAATATTGACTAGGTACTCTATTATAATATACTCAGCATGATGTGGGTTGTTATCAACCCGCATCATGCTGAGTTAGGGTGTTGGGATCTAATGTGAAGTTTTTAATTTTTTTGTTTTTTGTCTATTAGGTAGTATTCCTGTTAAAATTATAAGTGTGTTGTTGCAAATACTAAAACTTATTCTACTCTACAAGTAACTATACCCATTCATAAACTTTTCATAATGACTGTACCTCCTACCCGTTTTTAGCGACGAACAGTGCCGTGAGGGTGAACATGAAAAATTATTTATTAAGATTGTGAACATAACGGAAGTGATGAAATGAATCATAGATGCTAATGTAACCAACGAGAGAAAAGCACAAACTTGATATCTGGAATCAAAATGCGTGCAAAATGCTAGCGCTAACGTTACGTATACGTTTACGATAGTGGCGATCACAATGTGGTCGCAGTGACACCATAGCCACATATCAACGGCTTTGTGACTGACTGAAATGCAACGCAGAGCCTAAACCGCTAGTGGAACCCAAGTCGCTGGGGCTTTCACTAGTAGGAAATTAAGGTGAGGGTTTAATTGTTTTATGATTTTTGAATTGTTTTTTCTCAATAACCGCAAAACGCACAGTTTTGATTTTTATGACAAAGATAACTTGAGCATTTTATTTACGTAAATCCAAGACAGAAACGCGATTGGTAAAACTTTTCTCGATAGATTTATTTTTTAAAGTTGGATCCTTTGCAACAGTTTTTTCAAAAATACTCTGAGACTATCTAACAAAAATAACTTTTTTATAAATATTTTGTTAGACAATAGCATTGGGTACCTAAATCCAAGACACTTTTTAAAAAAAATAGATAGTTTTTGAGATAATCGATTTTTTCTTATTTTTCGCTTAAGTCGATTACTTTCGAGCACCTTCTAACGCTTGCTATCTCTTTCCGCATTCAATTACAGTACATAGCGCTGTCACTTTCTTCACTCCGCCCACTCGACAATTTATTATGATTTTTGTATCCTCTTAAATAAAAAATACGTTTAGGTACGATACGAGTTTCAGAATTATTGGTGCTCCTAACTTTAGTTCCGTGTCCAAGTTTCGAGCGGACGGTAACGAGTTACGCGGTTACGTTTTTTTGTAAAAAGTGAGTGCTATCTGCGGTAGAACCATTTTCATTAGGAAACCATTTTAGAATGAAACCAAGAATGGTAGAACATCCTCTCATATCTCCAGGCGAAACATGATCCTTGAAGATGTCCTTGAAGTTGTTAAATACTGGTCAAACCTGTATTTAAGACATTTCCTTAAAATATATATTATCTAATTTCAATGATTAAGACAGGCTGGAGTTTGAACTTACGTGAAGTAAAGCTCCGCGCTGCTGACCGGCGGTCCCTGGACGTTGGTGTCGTTGACAGACACTCCTGAAGGCACGCAGTTGGCCCACGCTATTCCGGTTTGGCAAACAGACCACGGCAGCGTAGAGTTGAAGCTCATTGCTAAATAGTACAGGCACAGAGCAATGATTGACACGTAATATGAGAGTACGTAGCTGGCACCAAGGGCTTGAGCGTATCCAGTTCCTGAAAACAATAAATATAACTTCTTGTGTTGATGTAGAGTTTAATCCTGTAAATATATATCAAGTCATGGCGACAATGTTTTTCATAACCCTGAGTGTGATAATTCGATGGTAATCCCATCGATCGCAATCAATCGTGGGTTCGAAACCCGGTCGTGCATCAATGGATTTTTCATTCGGAAAATGTATGTGCGCTATACTAGTGCTCTCAAACGATGAAGGAAAACATCGTGAGGAAACCGGGATGTCCTGGAACCTAAAAATTCGAAGACACGTGACATGTGCACGAAAAGAGGTGCACCTTTAATCCTTTCACTACACTGATTCTATTACAGGCGGTAATAAGTCCACCATACCTCAACCAGGTCCCTGACCACACATGAAGATCAAGAACAAGTTACTAATTTTGCATTTTAGCGACAAGCAAAGCATCGCACTTATCGTGATTTAGAATCCGAGTATAACAGAGCTACCACAGTAGCTTTAATGAACTTTGTTAGCATTGGTAGTAGTAGTAATAATCAACTGCTGAAGTAGGTACCTTTCATAGCCGGTGAGAGAGCCCATATTTTCACACAGTTACTGTTACTGAACTGTCCCAATACTGTTTCTAGGTAGTACATGGGCTTTCCTATGACTAGAAGCACAATGATGTAGGGTATGAGAAAAGCTCCTCCTCCGTTTTGGTAGGCGACAAACGGGAACCGCCAGACGTTGCCGAGACCCACTGAAGTGGCGATGCAGGACATGAGAAACTCCCTTTGATTGTCCCATTTCGGACGTTCGCGAACGGGACCTTTGCCACCATTCTGTAAAAAAATAATAATCTTACATTCTATAGTGATAAATAAATATTCCGGACATATTCACACGGTCAACTGATCCCAAACTAGGCATAGCCTGTACTATGAGTACCAGAGACTGTTATACATAATAGATATATGTATATATATTTAACACCCAGACACAGAACAAACATCTGTGTTCATCACACAAATGTTTGTCCAGTGCGGGGATCGAACCCGCGGCCTCTAGCGCAGAAGGCAGAGTTACTACCAACTGAGCTATGATGCCAGTCAAAAAGATGATCAAGTTTTTTATTGACTCTGCTTATTACCTTATCGACCACTTTATGATATCAGACACATACATAATCCTGACCCCACACTAGGATACCCTATGTCGTGGGTAACAGAATCTATGAGTACAATGATTCCACAACACCCAGACCCGAAACAAATATTAGCAGATCGTGTAAACATAAAACATGATAAAATACGAAATAGCTTTCAGATAGCTAGCAAGTTGAAGTGGAAGTGGGCCGGCCATATAGCTCGCAGAACCGACAACTGTTGGGGAATAAAGGTTCTCGAAGGGCGACCACGAACCGGAAGACGCAGTATTGCAAGGCCCCCCAAACGATGGACCGACGATATTGTGAAGTCGGTGGATGGAGAAGACTCAAGAACGTTCTTCAGGCACTCTTTGGGGGAGGCCTATGTTCAGCATTGGACTTTATCAGGCTGATGATGGTGCATTTTTACTATTAGAACTCAAAAGATAATAAAGTTTACTTACATGTGTCTTTTGCGCTAATTCTGATTGTAGGAGATCGGCCTTGCTTTGTTGAGGAGAATGTGCAACTTTTATATTTTCTGGTGCTGGATCGAATGCAGCATTCACACGATCTCCATTCTCAACCACATTTAACCCGTTAGGATCCTATAGAAATAAAAACCTATGTTAAAATTTTTGGGGAATATTATCTACAAATAAGCTTTTTAACATCTTTTTTCATTTTCCGATCTCTTGGAAACCCTAGTGACCGGTGATCACCATGACTGATGTTATTAGCGACGGCTGTTTCGTGGTTACAGGATTTTGTTTTATACATCCATTTTATTCATCCATAGATTTTATACATTATTTTTCTTATTAACCTATGTTATACATAGGTTAATAAAATCGACACAAAGGAAAAAGCTTATAAGTATAGATAGATAAACACGACCCTGAACTATCAGTAAGTCTTAAGAATTATTACCATTGTGAAATATCACACCCTCAGTTATGGGCCACTTGCGTTTCGACATACATGTGCCGACTGAATGAAATACAGTGTTGTTATTTCCTATAATAAAACTATTCTATCAAAAAGATAACGCTTGATATGCGGACTAATCTTACTCTAGTTATCTTAATTAATTGATAATTTAGCCAGGTATGTTATTAAAAAACTTGCAGCATCTGTGTTGTTCAGGAGATTTTTAATCATCACCTATGCCTCAAATGATATCTACAAAAGAACGTTTAACGGATCATAATTGAAGTATAATTAAGAGTAAGTAATAAAGCTTAGCTTAGCATGCATAATAAATAAGCTAAGCGTGAGTTAAACTCACGCGCAGAGGCCGAGGGTTCCGTAACCAATAAGTTCCGTAATTTTATTATTTTTAGTTACACCTTGTGTAATCGGAACGAAATACGGGCGAGGAAAAATAAACAAAATGTATTATTTATCACGAAAATAAATGTCAGGAACTTAGTTTTAATTTTCTTGGGATATATTTATGTATCTTCCATGTATATGTTTGTAATTTTTTTTGGCCGATAATCTCCGAAAAATATCTTTTTTTAATGTTTGCTGACATCCTCAAGTATGCAATTTACATAGAAAATTAAATTATATTTGATATCTACTTACAAACTTTTACCTCGTTACTTGAACATTTACAATACTCTTTTGAACCCTATTTTTGATAAAACCAATAAAAATATGATAATATTTTTTTATTGGAATTGAAGTTAGTGAACTGTTTCTACATCTGTGCGTTTCAAGTCGAAGTACGAGTAGTTGCTAAGAAACCATACGTGCGGACAGACGACAGACAGACGTCGAAGTATAATATATATAAGACTTCCATTACCAAAGGGTAAAACGGAACCCTTAGAGCCCTTAGGCTCTTCTTAACTAGTAGAGCGTATTTTGCATACTATTCTTTCTTGCTCTATCGTCACATGCCACGAAGTGTGAAAACGCTCTAGAGTGCTGTGGCCGTGGCCCACCGCCGTAGCGCCGAAGTGGAGCCACCGGTAATGAGCTACGCTAGAATAACGCTACGAATAACGGTAAATAACGGCGTAACCCGCTACGCCGCTGCCGCCACCATAGGTATTTTATTATTTCAAAATTCAATATTCACTCCTTTTTGAAACTTCTTATGCCGGCTGTACACACTCGGCGAGACACCCCGAGACAGGCCGAGAGCGAGTATGTACATGGGGCTCTCGTCGTGTCTCGCTCTCTCGCGCTCTCTCGCGGTCGCTTGTCGGTTTTTTGTGCCCGAGTCAAAGAATCTCGTTGGATCTCTCGAGGAAAACGAGAGCGAGCATGTACACACTCGTTATTTAGTTGTCCGTTGGCTGTGTTTCTTTGACAGCAGCAGCAATTTCTACGTCCATTAATGCGGAAATCTACAGTACTAATGAAAGACGAGTGTGTACAGGTATGTTCTCGTCGAGAGCCTCACCGGCCGAGACTCTCGGCGAGACGCTCTTGCCGAGTGTGTATAGCCGCCATTATATTTAGACGAATTTGCGCCTGTTGCGCAAAGCTACCAAGCCTAGAAGATATACATACAGTCTAGAAAGTAAGAACCATAGAGTGGTTATTTTTGTTAACGATCCTTGTGCTTTATTAATAATAATGACTACTTTTTGCCACGCTAACTCATCTTTTGTGTAGAAAGAGTAGAGAGATACTCGCATAGTAAGGTTAGGATAAGGTATAGGCAGTTAAATCCGATAACAAATATTTCGTAACAAAATGCGTATCGTTCAAAATATTTACGTACTTAATATTAATTAATAATAATTATTTAAATTTTATTAATTTGGACATAGGCCTCCCCAAAGAGTTCCACGACGAACGGTTTTGAGCCTTTTCCATCCACCGACTTCCCGCAACCTTCACAATGTCGTCGGTCCATCGGGTGGGGGGCCTTCCATGACCATGATGGTGACGGTGACGAAGGTGGTGACGGGACGGTGAAGGTAACGGGACGATGACAGTGACGGTGACGGTTAACGTTACCGTTACGGTGACGGTGATAGTAGGTAGAAGTAGGTAGGTAAATAGCTGCATAATAAGTGTAGTACTTTGCTAAGGATAATGGATAGTAGTCTAGGGGTGCATTCGACCAAACGCTATGTTATGCCAGAGTAACAATCCCTGGGATAGCTCCCTGGAAAACAGGCTTACTCTAGAGTAATTAGTCATTTTATTCTATGGATAAGACTTATACTAGTTTGGTCGAATCCACCCTTAGTAGGTAAACAAAGTCGCGAGCGGGACAACTAGTATATATATAGAATAGTATATTTATCTTCATAAGAGTATAAACAATTGGTTCCATACGGAAACATTTAAATATTTTTGGTACCTCCGCTATGCAAGCAATATGACGTTGACTGTGTAAATTATCACTTTGTAAGGTATTATAGAATTAAATAGATTTAAGTTCTTAAGTAGAGTGTTATACTGTCCAGAAGAATATCACACGTACAATTGGATTTTAATCCGATGATTAATGATTGAGATTATAAACTCATCAGATCTGTTATTTGCTGAAAGAAATAGCATTTAGGCTTAGATCGTACATTATCTAAGCATTTAGGTAGGTACCTAATACAAGAAAGCTCACTTCTTGGCTGTGATGCAAAATATGTGATGTATTTATAATTATATTCAAGTAGGTACATTTTTTTTTTCCTATCCTATTATGAATGCTATTGCTACTAGGTAATATCATAAATGCGAAAGTTTTTTGAAGAAGTTTGGATGTTTGTGATTCAAACACACATAACTGATTAACTGATTTTGATGAAACTTGGAATAAATAGATAGAGTTAATTGCATAGAAAAGCATATCACATTTATATTTAGGCATATATATTTTATAAATATTTTTAAAAATCAACATTATTATTTTGCCTAGGTGCCCCGCGAACAAAGCCGTGGCTTATAAATAAAACTATCAACAAAATTGCATCGAAATACACAACAATTTAAATAAAAATAAGTTATATAAAAATAAGTAAAATGATATAAGCAGAAACTATCAAGTCACCGTCATCAAATTGGACGGTCATCATCATTATCTGATAAGTAAAATTGATCAGCCATATTTTTCGTAGCTTAGCTGTAATTTACCTATCAGATTATTTGTTTATAAGTAGGCACTAAAATTTCACAGGGGGCTTGTAAAAATTCAAACTCTATTATGCACCTCATCATCATATCAGCTGTCACTATCATAAAATATTTCATGAGCGAGCTACGGATAGGGCTTTGCTTGGTGTTTCCCTTTGACAACGAATCAGAAATGAGGAGATGTAGACAAACTAACTCTAGTCACCGACAGAGCCCAAAAACTTACCAATTTGAAATGGCAGTGGGTGGGGCACATAGATCGGTAAACCGATGGCCGATGGGGCAGAAAGGTTCCAGAGAACACCACGTACCGGAAAGCGCAGCGTAGGACGAACTCTCACTAGATAGAAATGCAAGAAATAATTAAGGTTGCTGGGAGTGCAGGGCCCACAAAATCGGTCGCTCTGGAAATCAATGGGGAGGCCTATGTTTAGCAGTAGACGTCCTACGCCTCAAATGATGATGATGATGAAATAAGATTTGGGACAGGTTGCACGTGTTGGCTGCGTGTATGGATGTGGTATGGGCGGAGCAAGCGGCGTAGAGGGATTAGAAGCCTAGCCTTAACTAGTGTTTCGCCCCGAACTGAGAACGCACGATGTCTGGTGAATGTTTTTATTTGATGATCGCTGAGGCACAATTAAGATAAACTTTGAAAACGCATCTTTCATGTTCAAAAACTACGCAGTCGTTAACCTTACTAAATAGAAGCTCACGTTGCATCTCAATAACCATACGGCCATACATACGGCATAGAATTAAAAAAAGATGTTTCTGGAATATATGAACAAACCTCTTTCATATACACCCCACTTCATGTATTTGTTATTACTTTATACCCCTATTTTCCGACCCTTATATCTTAGCAACCCCTTGGATATTTTTTTCATATTCATATGTGCAAATCTTGACAGTACAACCAGCTGACCTCCTAACTACGCGAATTCGTCGAAGCTGTTTGAGAGATCTTCACTTGCTTCGCTCATTCGATCAATAAGACGTACCTGCACGTATCTACTCAAAGATAATTCGGCTAGACGATTTTAATCTAATTAGTCAATTAGGTATATTATAATTAATCATAATTAGACAATAATCGAATTAAAATTTTAGCAGAGTCACCGAATTGCGTTGGTTCACTAGGATCGTTTATTAATTGTCAAGCACCTAACTATAGGCCACAAATAGGCCTGTTGTGGCAGCTGTGACATCATAGCCACTTAAGTAAAAAAATAGGTAGTTGGCGTTTCTGGGCATGCGCAAACTCACATCATTTTGCTCAATCAAAGAGTTTATAAGACACTGAACTCGGTAGCACAAACACGGGAGAAACAAAACTTTTATTAAAAAGCTTTACAATATCTTTCCCATCGAAAATGATACGACAAGTCGTGATTCCATCCAAGAGATGATGACGTTTTTATGTTTTACGGCACAAGTAGTAATCCATCAGACGTAGTGTCTTTTAAACTCATTGTCCCTCAGAAATAAATTATTATTAAATAATAATTTAAATTAAATATATAAAATGTAAAAAAGCCCAACGCAAAAAAGAAAAGCGAACAAACAAGTTATATAACATCGCTCATCGATTATTCATCCTCAATTTTAACCCCTCTATCTAGTAAATGGCTGCACCGATGTTGATAAAACATGTCTTATTATAATAATATACTAGTTATACTATACACATCATGCCCTTTCATTTGACACCCCACTAGTGTATATTTGAAAATTTTAGATTTTTCATCCCCCATATTTTGATAAATAACCTAAGAACTATCGCCAAGAAACTAGCATCAAATAAAACATCAACAGCATCCAAAAGGTTGCCTTCTATCACGTGACCTTCTCATTTTCTGCCAAAGTGTTGTTAATATGATGTAATCTATGATGCAACAGAATAAAATTTAATCGGTATGGCAATGCACAATTTGAGATCCTTCTTTTGTAAACAAACTACGTCACATTACAATCGTAGCGAAAAGTGTCAACAGTGGTGATTGTTTGGCAGACGTACCTACGTACATCTGTATTCTGAGATATATAGGTACATAAAATCACGCCTATTTCCCAGAGGGGTAGGCAGAGACCACAGCTTTCCACTTGCTACGATCCTGACATAACACTTTTGCTTCATTCGTACTCATCACATTCACACTCGGATTCAGACGTACCTGATCTCCGGAATCATGATTATGATTATGATTACCTATCTAATTGTAGACCTACATACCTACCTGATCTAAACTGTCATGATCAAAAAAAAGGTAGGTATATATTTATGGAAAATTAGCTTACTCCCGCGGCTTCACTCGCGTGATACCTACATAAAAAGTTGCCTATTTTATATGCTATTCTAGGTAAAGAACTTAATCTATTCCAAGTTTTAACTAAATCAGTTGAGCCATTACCGCGTGATTGAATAACAAACATCCAAACATCTAAACATCCAAACATCCTCGTAAACTTTCATATCCTACTAATATAATAAATATGCGAAAGTTTGTGAGAAAGTTTGGATGTTTACTGTTCAATCACGCGATAACGGCTCAACCGATTCTGCCGACTTGTCAACCTCCACCTTTTTGAAGTCGGTTAAAAAACATCACCATCTCTTGAAATCACGACTAGCCGATTTTTAAATTTAGTGTCTTAAGCCGGCTCCACACTCGCTCGCGAACCGCGGCCGTGATTTACGGCCGCGTTTCGTGCATGGACACGTCCTAAAAATATAGCCCTCCACTCGCAACCTTTCGCATTTACATTCGCGCATTTGACTAAAATGAACGTGGAAGTTGCTGCTACTCTGACATTGTGCGCTTTAGCGTGTTACAATTATGCATTCATAAAATAAAAATAAAAAACAAATACTATGTAGTTCGCGATCGTGGCTCTACTGGATGCTCTTTTTAACGTACGCTTGCTACTGCGTTTCGCACACAACTGTGAATACAGCGCGAGTGTGGATGCGTTCGCGTCAGCGCTTTCTTCGCGCTTCGCAAACCCTTTGATGCGGGCCAAAAAACCGCCACCGGACGGGGAACGCCGCGCCCGCGAAGCGCGACCACGATGCCGTGAAACCATCCACACTCGCGGTTCGCGGCGCGAGTGTAGAGCGCCCTTTATAATACTCATCGGCCGATTTTATTTTTTGTGGAGTAGTGGTAATTCCCGCGACTTCGTTCGCTTGCTGCTATTTTTATATAAACTTTAACCATGGGGTTGTGTCAGGAATTCCTTTCTGTGCACTCATAAGTTAACAACAGGAAGCTACCCTGCAAATTTCATACTCTTAGGACTTTTGGTTAGGCTCTGCGTTGATTGTTAAAGAGAATAAAACCACCACGTTTTATTGTCTGTCAGTCAGTCATATGAGTTATTATTTATGATGAATGTTTTTTTTTTTTTAAGTTTTTCTCCTTTCGGGATGGCTATGGCATCTAGGCCTTACCGCCAAGTCTTACATGTATTTTATCTTGTTTAATTTGATTATCTTCCTTAATTTTCTTACGTTAGTCATGGTCAAGTCACCGTCTAGTCAAGTCAAGTTCAGTTTTAGTAAGATATGATGGTGGCTATTTTACTAAAACCTCGAGGGACCTCTAGGCGCCAACTCGAAAAATGACGATAAACGCAATCATTCTATTTCACTTCACTTGTGCGGTTTACTCAAACAATATTACGCAAAACACCACCATAATCACACAATATTATTCAATTTAACACTAGTTTTGTAAAATAAATTGAGAGCACAACATCACTTCGCAAGTTCCCGCCAAAAAGTCCTATGATGAATGAATGTCATACTTATATGATGAATGAATGTCATACTTTGGATTTTTGTTCGAAAGTGTAGGTGGCCAGTGTCATCCTCAGTAGGTAAGCAAAACGCAAAGAGGTTGATAATAAAAAAAAGAGGTTGGTATTAATCTTGTAAATATTCAGGAATTTGAAGTCAGTTTTTAGTTTTTGTAAAAAATATCTTATTTGGAAATAAAAATTTGCCCGAAATAATATGAAATCGTTTTTTTAAGTATAAATTATCTTACATTATTCTTTCACCAACGGTCATTGGCCCATTTCAGTGCTACCAGTTTTCAGTAGGTTAAGGCTATTTAAGTTGGTACAACCTACCAATGTAGGTACCTACCTTCTCATGTACTAGGCGTACTTAGTAGGTACCTACCTAAATTACTTAGTTAGATCCTACGACATCGAAATAAAGTTAACTAGTTCTTCATGATATAATGATGACCAGCATACTAAAAAAAGGATCCAAGACTTAGCACCGAACTGGAGTTCATGCCTAGGTATTCTGATAGCCTGCATGCTGCATAGGATTAATATGCATGGTGGCTAGGTATCTGTTATCAATGGAAACACTAGCCAAGTGTTTTTTTATGTAAATAAAATTACTTGTTACTAAGTAACCTATTAATTCCTGTTTCGGAACTTGGAATTCAAATCAATCCTTGTTTAATTCTTGAAAGAGGTTTTATGTCTTTATTTGTTCTCAATACTACGTTAAACATTTTCTACATGAATGTCAAAACTCTATGTCATAGACGATATTCGAGTAACCTCAAACATTTGTAAAAAAAATCATGTTTTAATAAGCCCGTTCAGCAATGTTTGCATCAAAATATCAAAATCTAATGCAATAAATAAAAATAGGCCGTGTTTCAGTGATAAAACACACGATTGGTGTCATATGCGAGTGAAAATAAAATTGAGGACGGTCTGACCGTCCTGGATGCTGATTGACAGCAGAATGCTGAAAATGGCGAACATTTTTATGGAAAATGTATGGAAATGAAACCTAAAAAAAATGTGTGTAATAATGTACTTTGGTTTATTGGCTTTCATTTGATTTACTCTCCTTAGTTGGTAGCCCACTAGGAAACGCACAAAGAGGGGAACGCCAGATGTCGTTTTCGTGTTTTTTTGGGTATTTACATTCATCTGAGTACTACATATTGTAGTTCAACTTTTTGGCTATTTAGCATATATTCAACCATATAAAGATAACTTCATTTAGTATCAAACTTTGGGGAACGCAGGAGGCTGTTTACCCCCCACCGGCCCTTAAGAGCTACGGTCTTCTTCTTGTCGTGTCACTGATTATTTCTTGGTCAACCTCTATTAGATCAGTGACCACTGTAAAGGGCCTATGACCATTGATGAAAGAATCAGTTTAGTGAAAGGATCAAAGTGCCCCTCTTAGAGGCACTTTTCTAGAGAATTTTTAGGTTCTAGGACGTGCCGGTTTCCTCACGATGTTTTCCTTCACCGTGTGGGATGGGAGCACTATCATAGCGCACATACATTTTTCGAATGGAAAATCCATTGGTGCAGTTCAGCAGTGGGCTTCTACAGGCTGATGATGATGGAGAGATCGTACATAACCCTCTCCGCTGAGTTCATCATCATTTCAGCCGTACGACGTCGACTGCAGACATGGCCTCCCCCATAGACATAGCGAATTCCTTATCATGTGGGGGGATTTGCCCATACTCACCACGCTGGGCATTAGGGTTGGCGAGCGCAGTTAGAGCTATCGTTGTTAAAATGAGGGAAGCTGCTGTCCATTCCCTAGCTTTCTTCCCTTAGTCGCCTCTTACGACATCCGCGGATAGGTAGGTAGATATGGAGTTGAGGGGCCACTGAGTTCAGGGGCGTTCAATTTATGACTTTTTTGCATCATTGGCGTCGTACCTCTGTCGTAGCCCTTCTTCTTCTTACGTATACTACATGTAGTTATACCTAGTATACCTATTTATCGTTTACAATAAAAATAAAGTCAAAATGAATGATAACATGAAAAAAATAATACATTTTATAATTAAATATATTTTAGACAATAGGTAATTTTATAATGCGTCATTTAGAGATTCAAAGACTTGTTTTTGCTTTTAATAAATTTAAGAATTATTGTTTGTCGATTTCTTATTCTATTTGCGTCCTTTTGTGCATATTTTGACTTTACATTACCTATGAATGACGACTTCGGTGGAGTAGCGAGCGAGTGCTTGTCTGAGACGCATTGGGTGCGGGTTCGATTCCCGCTGCGAGACAAATGTTTGCATGATCTGACTATACACTGTACAGAGTATTATAGTCAGTTAAGTAAGGAGTCCAAAAATGTATATTCAAGAAAATACACTTTTGTTTAAGTTTTTTAATATTTTTATTATGGTCCTTTTGGACTAATAACAATAATAATAAGACAAAAGTTCCTAAATTTACTAAAAGTAAAATTAAGTCTGCTTTTGCGAATCTATTCGGAAGCTCCGGAGGCAGAATTTATACTACTTCCTAATAAATAATATAAATGTTTATTATATTTTACTGAAATAATAAATATATTCAGTTATATAAATGTAATATTTTCAAAGAAAAATGTACGGTTAGATATACCCTATTTAGTTTTACTCAAAGACTTTATAATGCTCTAAGGTTTTACTGTTACTAACAATTTGGTGGTAAATAATTGTGGACACCCAAAAATCAAAAGTTCGTTACTACGTGGGCGGCACTAAAAGTTTCCGGAATCGATAATAAGAAAATAATTAATGGTCAAAAATGAATTTATTGTTTCTCAAAATATTCTCCCTTTGCGTCAATGCACTTTTTCATATGATTGAACCAATTTTTTAAAAAATTGTACCCCTCCTCCGTGGTGACATTTTTTGTGGATCGGTCAAATTGTGTGGGGTCCATCGAGAACACAGCTTTCTTACACCCAAATGTTTGTGTAGGATTGACTGTATTTGAGTCATGCCTATGTCCAAAGATGTCTGGATCTCATGGTAGGTCACATGCCTGTCTGTTCCAATCATACGGCGCACAGCATCGATGTTCGTGTCATTCACAGCGGTGCACGGGCGACCTTCACGAATTTCATCATGGAGATTGACACGACCGCGTTTGAATTCTGCAAACCAGCTATAAATGGTCGTCTTGCATGGTGCTTCTTCGGCAAAAGCAGATTGAAGCCGAACGAGGCTCTGCTGAGCTGTCAGATTACACTTAAAATCGTAAAAAATCATGCAACGAAATGTTTCCCGAGTTAAATCCATTTTATTGTAATCACGCAATTTTTAAAATGACGCCACAATGCGAACACTCTTAACAATCAGATGAAACAAATTGTAATCCACGGCTAAAGAGTTCAATTTTCAAATGTAGTAGATAATAACTTTTTAAATATTGTTTATGTAAGTGGCCAATTCCGGAAACTTTTAGTGACCTATGTATACTTCGTTACTTATTTCATCAATAGACCGATCATCTTTGGGTTCATATGCGCGAGAATGCCCTGCCAAGGGCATTTTTGAACTATTTGTCAGAAATCCCCTTCCAATCAAAGATTCCCCTTCTCAATGAATAAGCAAAGGGGATTTTTGGACAAAAGTTCCACAAATCCCCTCCGCCACTATTAACCGGATTTATATTTTTATTTCTTATGGAAAAGAACTCATATGTAATGAACATAATAATAATAAATATAATAAAACACATAAATATTCAAAGAATATTTTAATTTTTTATAGTAGTTTAATAGTAGTGACATAGTAAACCTAAAAAGAGCAGTGATATGACTTAGCAATGTAGAGTCCGTCTGATCTAAAACAGTGCCCCAAGCACGAATAATTTAGGATAGCGTGACGCTTACGATACGATAGTAAAAGTCAAATATCAGCCAACGACATCGGCGATATGTACGCTATACTAGTGCTCTCAAACGGTGAAGGAAAACATCGTGAGGAAATCGGCATATCCTAGAACCTAAAAATTCGAAGACATGTGACATGTCCACGACAGGAGCCTCTAACGAGGCGCCATTTAATCCTTTCATTACACTGATTCCACCATACCTCAACCTGGTCACTTACCTAATGCAGGATGACCAAGAAAGAATCAGTTACATGCAAGCAAGCATCGGCGATGCTTGAAATCTGTTGATTTTGATTGGCTAATATCTGACATTTACTATCGCATCGTAAGCTTACACAGAACGCCCCTCCATCAAACATTGCAGGGAGCGTAGACGTTACTAAAGAGTAAACATTAAACACAGTGGAGGGCCGTTCAGTTTTAGATAAGAAGGACTGTACCTATGGTTTTACTGGTAGGTACAGATAATACTTCTGCCTCTTCAGGGGTCTATATTCTAAGTTTTTTGTTCATAATTATATTACAATCACAGTACATAAAAATTCTGAATATGAATTATTAAATAAATGTCATTTTGCGATTTGGCTCCTAAACATTGTCTAATACTTACAGAAATATTTACAACACAGCCGATTAAATAAATAAATAAACACCCAACAATCAATAAGCATAGTCTTGACCACGCACTAGGACTTCCTCGTTAGATCTCCCACGCCCGTTCGAAGTGTTAAGTGGCCAGGTGTTGTACTTGGTCATTTAACTCATTTGAACATGCATGCTTACGAACATGTTCCTACTCTCATAAGTATTGTGTTCAAGCGTAAACCAAGGTATAGGGACTCACGCTTGAGCGAAATATGAGAATACGAGCCTAGAGTTACCCGTGTCGTGGGCATCAGATAGGTACTAAGAGTACCAATGCACCACCCGGAACAGACTAGTTATTCGCAAGTTTGTCCCACCGCGGGGATCGAAACAACACCTCTTGCGTCTCAGCCGTCTCGCCAGCCACGTCAACGAGTCGTCAATTATTACTATTATTTAATTACAATTAATAATTTTATTAATGCCTTATTATAAGTACAAACCTAACTTATTCACAACCTCATCGTTTTGTCTCGGGTAATGAAATACAATTTTTCGTCGAGCATGATTAAGTGACTAGCTTACAAAAACTACACAATGATTTGGAGATATATAGTAAGTGATACAAAGCCATAAAATAAATTGATTATGAGCTGGCGCCGGCTCTGCACGGGTAAACTTTCAAGAAAATATGACAATTTATTAAGGTTATATACAAACTTTGACGCTCCTATTGCCTTAGGTACTTATGGTAAACCCTGTGAAAGGTGCAGTTTTAGTAATGAGATCAATCTACTTTACTTTAATAGAATCAATAAATATAATGTCTTTATTTTAAGTTTATTTTTTGTCTGTTATCTTTTTTTACCATTTTTCTATTGTGTGTGTGTGTTATCAAATAAATTAAAGTATATTCTATTCTATTCTAATATGGAAACGCTTACCTACAGACTGATAACTTGGTTATGTCAAAATAGCCGTTAATATTCCAAAAAGAAATTCAGTATCTGCTGGTATTGCAAGCGTTCATAGGCCATAGGTGGGCCGTAAGTTTATTTCCCACTAAGTTGTATAAAAAAACTACAGATAAGTAAACATTATACACCCCTGTATAAAAAACTACTTACAAGCTTTTATAATATTAGTTGATTTTCAATTCATATAAAGATAGTATTTTTCAAAATACTTGGCAATAAACACCCGTTTGTTTTTAATAAGTCATATAAAGATACTAATAATGACTTGTATGTTAAGCAACAGACAATCCCAAGGGGATGATTACCAATATTTTGTATTTGGTAGGGTATAATATGGCACTTTCTCTACCAAAATGTTCCAGCCATAATATATAATAGCCAAATACCAAAGCCATATTTATTTTTAGCATAAAAATCTTCCTCGAAACATGAGCAGCTACGTTGACATAACCTGTTTAAAGCTTAAAATAGCGATCTAGATGTTTTTTCTGTAACCTCCCGTGAGCGACATCCATATATGTTTCGACCGAGACGTCTTCATTTTTTGTCTTTGCACCTTGGCTTCCGCTTTGAACGCTTGCCACTCTCGCTTGTCGATGGCGGAGCGAGGCCCCCATGTCACTTTTGAGCTGAAAGCGGCTTTGATAGTCTGTAAACGAAAAATATTCCTCAGTGAACATACGATTTTTAAAGAATTGATGTTATTTTATATTTTCACAATATCTGCATTCGATTCACTGATGTTTGAAAACCATATCGATTCATTCAGTTTATCGATAATTGTAAGCAGGTCACCTCACTATGAAGCTAAGACTGACAGACATCAAATGTGGCCTTTTAATGAGGCCTTACTATAAAAATACAAATTTTACTTCAATAACCAAGATCAACATAATATTTACCTCTTTGAATTGTCCAGTCCTCCTCTTATAAATTGTGATGAACATAAAGAGTGGCACAAGGGCTATACCAACAAACAGCATCAGGTAGCCGAACACTGAAAAAAAATAATTGTATAAAATAATAATAAAAATATAATCTCATTCGGCGAAGATGATCTTTGTAATATTTACAAACGACTTAATTTTTAAAGTAATAAAGGAAAGGAATAAAGGTTCTCGAATGACAGCCACGAACCGGACGGCACAGTGTCGGTCCCCAACCCGATGGACCGACGAAATTGTTAAAGTTGCGGGAAGTCGGTGGAAAAGGCTTAAGGCCATTCGTCATGGAACTCTTTGGGGAACCCTATGTCCAGCAGTGAACTTTTACAGACTAATGATGATGAGCATTTAGTCTGTTACTGTACGTGAAATTGCATTACATTAATTACATTCCTCATTTCAGTTCACGCAGACCGAGTCAGAACTGGCAAATGTTTTTTTTTATAATGTCATTTTAGTCGTGGTAGGCCCCGGCTGAAGAATAGGCCCCTCCATAACTACCAACCCGTGATGTCCTGAGAGGTGACTAAGGGAATAAATATATATATATATATATTCCGGACATATTCACACGGTCAACTGATCCCAAACTAGGCATAGCCTGTACGATGGATACCAGAGACTGATATACATAATAGATATATATATTTTTTTTATAAAGCTAGGGGTTAGGCAGCAGCGTCCCCTATTATCACAAAGACAGCTCTAACTGCGCTCGTCAAAACGCGTGGCCAGCGTGGTGAGTTGAATTGACATGGAACTCGCTCTGGAAATCTCGTCGTACGGTTGAAATAATGATGATGAATGATGAGGTACTCACAAAATAAGAAAAAAAACAAAAGAATGTAATTTTACTCACAAACTCCAAGAGTAGGGTAGTAGTAGTAACCGCCGAAAACGAGAGCTTCAAAGGATACTAGTGCGTAGGTGAAGACCACCAACATCATGAATGGAGTGATGATACTCCAGCAGATTCGCCAGTACATAGAGGTCTTTACACCCAACATGAACTCGATATCAAGACAAATATTCTCCAAGCCTGAAAATCACACCACAATAATTATATTATTATTATTATTAATATGTTTATTTCAGGCTACTTGACATATTACACAAACATGTGTAATATGCCATGGCCCATAATAAATACCTTACAGACTAACATACATATAATATTAAACTTAAATAACTACACCACATCATATATACCATATTACTAACGCGGTTTTTCTCTGTCTTTCTGGCTGTTTGTAACGTTTTTACAACTAAACAGTAGAACAGATTTTTATGAATTATGATATCCAAGTTGGTTCACACTCGATATAGGTAGGTAGGTATATCATACCGATAGGGCAAAACCAAAATATTTATAATATTTCTTTCAGATTTTTTCGTGAGGGTTCGCTCCATTAAGTTTTCTTAAAGCGGCGATGGGCTTGCGACCTGTCAGGTATGGAATATTCACTACTGGCAAATTAGAGCATGTGCCAATTGTTCAGACATGACTCTAACTACTCCCTATAGAAGTATTCGAAGGATCTGATCGCCTGGAGATAGATATGTGAGTATGTCTACGATTCTTGTGAAAGTCGTGAGCCAATTTTTCAACATTTGGAACATAGTCAAAATACCAGCTTGATATGCTAGCTTTAATATGTTACACCAGCTTGATAAAATAAAAAAAACCTACCGTAAATGAAGAAAACACCAAAGATCTCAGCAATAGCGGCGAACAATACTAAGAATGTTCCACCGTAGTAGTCTACCAGCTCCAAGATGTATTGGCCACCCTGAAAATAACAATTTGATAAGTATTTTAGCAAAACGGAGTTTTAATAACTCATCATCATCTCCCTGCCCTTATCCCACTTCATGTGTGGTCGGCACAACAAGTTTTTCTCTTCCACTCCCCTCTATCAGCCGTCAAATCAGTATTCACTCCTCTCTTACTCATGTCGTCTTTCACACAATCAATCCATCTTTTCTTTGGTCTACCTCTCCCCTTATATCCTTCCACATTCATATTTAACACTCTTATAGTTGGAGTTTTAATAACTATAGTAATTAAAAAATAAAATGTACCTAATGGTTAATAAAGAGGTTTTAGATGCTATTTTAGAGCTACTATACCTAGGTACAAAAGCGTACGAGCCGTGGTGGCCTCGGCTAGAGAATATACCCGTCCATATCTCCTACCCGTTGGTAAAAAACTAAGAGATGGGCAGCAGCGTCCCTTATTTTCACAAAGATAGCTTTAACTGCGCCCACCAAACCGCGTGCCCAACGTGGTGGGTATGCGCAAATCCCCCCTGATAGAAATTCGCTTTGGAAATCTGTAGGGGAGGCTAAAAAACTGATGAAAAGCTATCGTTCAGTTGCGTTTCGAATTCAAACGATTGAATAGTTTGTTAGAGAATTTGTACCTCTGAACCTCTAGTTCCTTCTACCTTCATTTTCATACCGTTCTGTACCTTTAGTAGGTACATCCAAACTCAAGAAAACAATTGAGTTGAATACTTATTTTTTTATTTATTTATTCTACACTTGATTAAATAAACGGTCACAATTTTTGTTTTTGTGCCCTAAAAACCACGTAGGGTTTGAGTGGACACTCACACTCGTCTCATTGCTCATTGCCCGTGGTCCGGTTTGGTTGTCCGGTCAACCGGACTACGGAAAAAATATATCTTCCATAGTACAGTTGACCGGACTACGGAAGATTTTTTTCTATAGTAGTCCGGTTGACCGGACCACGGAAGATCTAGTTTAAACTTTTTGTTGGTTTGACCTTTTTTTCAAGTTATTGTCAAGTCAAAGTGATTCATAATTAAGTATGCCATCCCGAAAGGGGCTTATTCTACAACCAATTATAGGCAATTTGGTTTGTTCTACCACTTTTGGGAATTCGATATTCGAATACTTACAGGGGTAACATAAATAAGTCCAACGCCAAAACCACCGGTACAGCTAAGCGCGGAGATGTAGATGGTGCGGACTTTGGGGAAGGAATCCAGCAACACCGTGTTGATGGTCGACAGCAGGGCCACGGCTGAGCCCACACCCAGAACCGTCATCATCAAGAAGAATAGCACGGAAAACAACTGTAAAGAGAAATCATCCTCATCATTATAGCCCGTACAAGTCCGGTAAACAAGTCAAGTAAAATATCATGTTTCAATTTCACTGCTGGACATACCAAGTCTTCTATCCTCAGGGGAGGCTTTAGGGGAGCCTATTTGCCAGCTTCTAAGTATGAAGCTGGCTCATGGGCAGACATGGGAACAATCAGAGTTAAAATTCTATAGTGTAAAAAATAAATTGCCTCTCTAAATCGGCTGGAAATAAAACTGCTATACTTATCGTAAAATTACTCGTGGGCTTTATAATATCTAGGTATATAGTACATAAGAATTTTCCGCCTACAAGTCGCAAAGTCTATTTTCTCTCGCTTTAGTACGATTAGTAGGTACCTATTAGTCGGTCCTCTCTTTAACACCTTCTGTATTCTCTTTTATCTTGTAATAGTTTACTTCGTCAGATTACAAATTCTAGAGCAACCGTAGTTGGTATTGCGCGAGAATAATTTACCTGGGGCATAAAAGTTTTGGCGATAGCATCAGGGTAGGAGACGAATGCCAATCCAGTGCCGCCGGATCCGACCACGTCCTTGACTTCAGAACCGAGCTCGTACGCTAGGTTGCCAAGGATGCCGAATATCGTGAACCCAGAGAGCAAACTTGTGAACGTATCCAACGTTGTGACGATCATGGCGTCTCTGAAAATTGAAGACAAATTCTCAGATAAGGAAGTCATATCTCGGAGAATCGACGGCTATTAGGGCAGAAATGTTCCAGGATGGAGACCACGTACAGCGCAGCGTAGAACGCCCCACCACTAGATCGACAGGCGTCCTTATAGAGATTGGTGGGAGTCGTTGGGTGCGGGCCGCATAAGATCGGTCACTCTGGAAATCTACGGAGGAGGCCTATGTTCAGCTAAACCACAAGAAATAAAAGCATAGGTATCCAAAAAGTACTGCTGGCATTTGCCAATATTCGCAATTTAAAAATGTTATTTTTACCTGTAAATGTTTTGTCTGAAACCGTTGTATGAGGAGAACATAATGATAGCTCCAGTGCATACTGATAACGAGAAGAATACTTGAGTTACAGCTGCGTACCAAACCTTAAAGAAATAATAAATTATCAGAGATTTGCGCCACGCAGTATAATTTATGTTCATTTAAAAATACCAAATTCTTTTTTTACCCCTTTGTTGGGCCATCTGACGAAAACTACCAATTAAGGTAAAGCACCTTAATCCGTGCGATTCCTAAATTGGCACGTAAGTCCGAGATATTTGGAAATATAGGTAGCAGTATTTCCAAATATCGCGGAATTAAGAGTATGAGATCTGAAATTAAATTAATGAAAAACAGAGGCAACGTTTTTGAGATACCTCGATATTTTGACAGTTTTTCAGTTTTAATTTATAATAGTATCCAAAGAACTTCCGTCTCAGGCAGGATTAGACCCTCCTCCAGATACAGAGATGCTCTAACCAACTGAGCCACCGACTCGATAAAAAGTAGATATTTCCACTATATTAGTTATTCAAGAACTTACATCGAGTTCCAATAGTTTGTCCCATTGCGGAGTAATAAAGAACAGGATGCCTTTACCAGCTCCAGGTAGAGTAGCGGTGCTGTGAGCAAAGAAAACAAACATTTATTCAAAATTCTTATATCTAGGTGATTCATAAAATGTATATATCCTCAAAATAACTTTTTCTATCAACAAAAAGAAAAATTATTGCAGAAAAAGAAAAAGAACATCAGAGACATTTTATTTGAGATACTATGTTATTGAGAAGGAATTGATCCTTGTAATGTACCCTTTCGATCGGTATCATAAAAATAAGGTTTTTTTTTTCATTAAGCGGGTTCGAGTGCTACCAAGCGACTTTTCTAAAAATGATGAATGCATTATGAATCCTTTGTAGATAGAAAGATAGTAAGATACAAAGGAAAGGTTAAGTTAAGGTCCAGCCGTTCTCTGGTTTTGCGCTGAGCAACACATTATGCGATTCATTTAGATAATTTATTTTTACAAACAAACAAACTAGTGTAGGTACCTATATTATATGATAATTGTAAAAATATAGAAAGAATCCACTAGCGATTCATTTAGATAATTTATTTTTACAAACAAGTACAAACAGTAGGACTAGGGAGTTTAGCGCCGAAAGATAATACTTGCGAATTTCATAGTACTTACGTGATCAAAAGAATGATCATCACGACATAGGGGAAGATAGCCAGGAAGTAAGCCGCCTTGCCAGAGCTCTTGACACCTTGAGCCACGATCAAGAAGATGATGACCCACGAGGCCAATAAACACAGGACAAGGTACCAAATCGGCATTCCTAAAATGAACATTTTACCATTTAAGTACCTACGCATTAACACTTGCTTAACATGATGAAGGAAAACATCGTGAGGAAACCAACCAGTAAGTAGGTATTCTTAAAGCGGCTATGGGCTCGCAACCTGTAACGTATGGAATACTCACTTCTGCAAATTGTGGGCATGTGCCAAATATTCTTCGGACTATTCCCCTTATGCCTGGAGATCTGATCTTGGGGATAAAAATCGTGAGACTATTTTTTTTTACAAGATTCAAAACCAACCGCATGTTACTGGAAACCTTGCTACTTCAGTACTGTCGGCAGACCTAAGCAATCGGTAAGTTTTTATTTGCCTACTAACTCTCTTGTTCATAATAAGTCTAACTTTATAAGCTCGCCCTGTCCTTTGCTCAGTAAAAAAAAGGCAGACATTCTTTTATCGAGGCGGTAAAATTAGTGAAGATTATGAATAATTGGATAAGTTTCGTTGCCGCGGCAGGCGATAAAGATTTGACGTCAACTCGACAAACAATCAAAAACTATGCCAGCGACACGAACGCATGAAGCACAAGCACCGCCCACGATTGCCACGAAAGCAGCCAGGCGTGCACAACGGGTCACGCGCACGGCGTACACGGCGCTCACGATTGACACGAAAGCTACCAGCCGTACGCAACGGGACACGTGCACGGCGCGTGTTACACGGCGCCCACGATTGACACGAAAGCAACCAGCCGGGCTTAGACTGCGCGTGGCCCGCTACGCATGTAGCAATGTGTGGCTGGTTTTGAAAGCACTCTAGACATTATTTTCTTCGCATTGTTTTGTGAACTTACCTAATCCGCCTTCAATACCGTCGCTCTGTTGAAGAACAGTATTTCTGAAAATAAATATCTTTATCACAAAACCGCAATGTGTTTTTAATGGTAAAGTTGTGTTGTGTTAGCATTATTATGTACTATTAGCATTATTATGTACTAGTTTTCGCCCACGGATTCGCTTGCGTGGTTCCCGCATAAAATAGCCTATGTCCCCCTCCAGCTCTTTTAACAATGCTCATGCAAATAATCACGTCGATGGGATGCTCTGCTCGTGAAATAAGGACTCACCAACCAACAAACAAATACACACTAGCATTTATTTTACAATATTAGTAAGATTTTCTGGTATTTTCACTAAACTCACAAAAAATAAAGTTCAGCGCTGCTAGTCGCATTCTCTCTTGGTATATCTGTTGCGAGTGAAGAATCCGATGGAATACAATTTAACCATTCTGGTTCACAAACCGCCCAGGGGAGCGTAGACTGGAAGCTCATAGATAAGTAGTACAGACAGAGAGCGATGATTACCACGTAGTATGAAAGGACGTAACAACAAGCCAGAGTCTGGGCGTATCCCGTTCCTGAAATAAATAGCACATTACTGCTGGGAACACACGACCACATAAAAATATAGTGGTATTGAGAAGATCTTTACCTTTCATAGCGGGAGATAAAGACCAGACCCTCACAGAATTTCTAGAACTGAATTGTCCCAATAAACATTCGAGATAATACATAGGCTTTCCTATGAGGAAGAGGACAATAATATAGGGTATGAGAAAAGCTCCTCCTCCGTTTTGGTAGGCGACAAACGGGAACCGCCAGACGTTGCCGAGACCCACTGAAGTGGCGATGCAGGACATGAGAAACTCGATTTGGCTGCCCCATTGCGCCCGCGGTGGACGTGAGTCCTGCTCTGGGGCTTTCTCCTGGTCGTCCTCATCCTGAAAAAGGATTTTGAGCCTAAATTCAGAGCCACAAACATCGTTGAATGAAGCACAGAATAGCCGAACCGGCATGCGGCAGAAGCATTTAGTAAAGCCTACTTAGGATGCAAACCTAACATAAAGATGATTGCAGAAGTGATGGCTTGCTACACTATAATAGTGAAATCAATAGGTTGGTAAGTGTACTGCCATAGAAGGTACCTATAACGGGTTAGTCCCACCAATGCCACATCTATTGTTCTCTGAATTTTAAACTTCATACATTGAGTCCCAAGCAATGCCACGACTTTATAAATCGACTGATACAAAGTTATTTCCTTCCCAGTGAATGCCACGAGTTTTCGGCAGGTACAGTTAACGCAAAAAGCCCAAGGCAACAATTTTGGTTTACCTTCCCATGTATGTATGTAACCTACTATCAGGGATGTTAATAGAAGGGACCGATGTTTATCAAATGAAATAACAAATGAACTCACAATATTTTTTTATATATATTTCAGAAAACACTACCTATTTATTTTTATAAACATCTATTTTTATAATACCTTACTATTCAGAAAAACTAGGTATCTATTTTTAAAAATATCACAGTAATCAACCTTAATATTTAAACTTTTATGAACACTTCAAAAAACACTATTTTTATACATATCACAGTAATCAACCTTACTATGATATTACCGTTGACTGTTCTTGCTTGTCATGGCATTGGTTGGAATTAATTTAGGTACATAATTTTTATTAAAATATTTCGTGGCAATCTCTGGTAAGAAATCTGGCATTGAGTGGAACCAACCCCCTATAACTACTGCCCTATAATCTTGAAAAGCCCTTGATGCTAAATGACGTCTTTTGAAAATGTTAGCCAATATCTGCATAATGTTATTCCTCAGAAGGTGGAAATGTGCACCCTAATAAATAAACCACCTACTGCATGGATAAATTAATCTGATTTCGTAGGTATATATACTTATTCAGCTGTTTTAGATGTCGAACTTCTTTACTAATAAAGATGATAAAGACCAAAAACACTTTATTTAAAAAGATCGGCAAAATATTGAAAAAAATAATTGAATATTTTGATTTTTATTCCTAATACTCTTTTTGTTTCGGGAACCGTCCCGATACATATTAAGAATGACCTTGTTGTTGAATGATATTTATATATTCAAATAGTTGTATAGATATTATTATATAATCAAGGCTAACAAACAATGCACAAATCCGTAGAGAATGGAAGAAATATGGGGAGGCCCAGCAGTGGGACATGGAGGGCATATATAAATTCGGTCCATATATTCATTACACACATTGAACAGTTTCTAATAAATTATTACCTATAAGTATACAAACAATACCCATTTCCGACCTCCTGACTTGGTCCTGGTAATTGTGAGACATCAGAAGCCTGTCTGTACCATCTCCTGTACGATGGATCTTCTATTTCAGGGGGAGCAAGAATGGGTAAATGGGCCCCAAACAGCTCGGGGGGCACTCGTTTGTTTCGGGAGCTTTGCGACATGTTTTATCGATAAAATGATTAAGTAACAATAAACACTTGTAAATAAATTCTTTCAACAATTGAAATTTGGCAATGAAACGGTGTCAAAATAAAGACCGCGGAGAATAATCATAGAGATTTAGCAAATTCTATCAGAGACAAAAATTCCAAGGTTGTTGTCTGAGGTCGACACAAATATCTAGCACTGTGGCCCGAGCACAGCACGCATAGTCCTTTCTTACAGTTCAAGCTATCTTTAAAAGGTAACAAACAGTCATTTTTTCTTATCTATAGTACCTACCTGTATTCTGTTAGGAACAAACTGTTCTTAGTCTAAGGAGGTGGGCGTTGGTGGCTGCGACACAGTTTTAACAACTACTGCAGTCATCATCGTTTTCCCAATATTTTACTGTACCTTTGTAAATGTTCCAATAAACTTTTGAAACTTTTTCAAACTTTAGAGACAGAGTTTCTGTCCTAAGCCGTGTTGGCCTAGTGGACGGTACCTCGACTCTTGTGTTTACCCATTGCGGATCAAAACGCACTTACCTATACGAGCACTTCAAAGGTTTGGCGATGTATCAACGAGATAAACAAGAGTTTTGGGCGACGTGCATTGAGCTAGGAGGAGAGTACCTACATCGAAAAATAAATAAATACTTAGAAGGTCGAAAGAAAATTTGTTGCTTAATTTTTACTAGACTAATCGTTCTGCTATGTATCTAATATTAGTCAAAGTAAACACATGGTTTTTGCACTTTGCTCTATTATTTATTTAGGTAGGTTATGTGGGTATTCATGACTGCGCCTAGTGGGTACGGCTATCTGCTTACTAATCGTAGTTAACACTTAGGTAAGGCGTTGCCGTCGTCATCCCTATTGGCTAAGGATCGTGCGAGCAAAAGTGATGTGTGACATGTGCGCTTTTGACCCACTGTAAACGCAACACGCATCGCGCGGTTAGCTTTTTCAGATCTAAATGTTGATGTAAGATATTGTAAATAATAATAATTATTGATATTGTTAAGATATAGTTAATCCACGTCGGTGGAGGTTTTCAGGTCCAGAATCTATAATCATCTCCTTGATAAAATGATACAAAAATGAGCATTTGTTTTCTTATTTACAATATTTTATTGGTATGCATATGTATTTATTATGGTATCTATATATTTATGTATTGAACTTATTTATTTTTAAACTAGTATGTATTAAAAATCCTATTTCTCTCAAAGTTTTAGTAAGTAATTAGCATCATAACTCCTTTTATTTTCGTTTTTATGATCTCAATTGTTCCCTCTCCTGTGCACTACCTTCACATCTTCTATCCACAAACACAAAGGTTATCTGGAAGATAATGCTTTTTAGCATAAAGTTCGCCTTTGTACTATTTTTATGTGCAATAAAGAATTTTCTATCTATCTATCTATCTATAATCGCACGCGTTTGTTGAAATACCTACCATTTGTACTACCTATTTACTTTCTTTCATTCTTCTAATCGTAAATCTAGTTAACATTTAAGGCGTCGTCGTCGTCTTAAGGGGCTAACGATTGTACGAGCAAGCGATGCGATTTCGTCGCACGTCGCAAGAAATCACTGTAAAAGATAGAAATCTCTTTAGAGTGTCCTAATTGAAGCTCTCAAGTCATCACACGAGTACGTACCTAATGTTTAATTTTCGTTGCGTGGCGAATTCTAAATTTAAGCTTGTACGATTGTTAGCCAATTAGGACGACGTCACCCTAAGTTAACTACGATTAGCAAGCAGATAACCGTACCCACTAGCCCCGCTAGGCGCAGTTATGAGTACATCGTACGACCGTTCGCCAATTTTATTTTTTTAATATTTCGCACCTATCACACGGTCAGCTGATCCCAAACTAGGCATAGCCTGTGCTATGGGTACAAAGAGACTGATATACATAATAGATATATATTTAACACCCAGACACAGAACAAACATCTGTATTCATCACACAAATGTTTGTCGAGTGCGGGAATCGAACCCACGACCTCTAGCGCAGAAGGCAGAGTTACTACCAACTGAGCTATGAGGCCTGAATTAAGAAAACGAAGAAGTTGCTAAAAACACAGTGTAATACAGATCCTTCTTCTTCTTGTCGTGTCACTGACTATTTCTTGGCTATCCTGTATTAGGTCAGAGAACAAATTGAGGTATGGTGGCCCTAAAAGGCCCTATGACCGTGCGGACACAATCAGTGTAGTGAAAAGACAGAAGTGCGTCTCTTAGACGCTCCTTTCATGCACATGACTTCGAATTTTTAGGTTCTAGAACATGCCGGTTTCCTCACAATATTTTCTTTCACCGTTTGAGAGCACTAGTATAGCGCACATTAATCTGAATCTGATTATGAACCTTCTTTTCGTCGCACGTCTTCTTCTTTGATACACTAGCGCGCACACATCTTCCGGGGACATCAGTTAGGGCGGGTGCGGCGGCAGATTCGGCCGAGGATCTCAAAAGGCGCAAATATGTTAGTCTTGATAGGGCTTACATATTTGAGCCTTTTGGGATTGAGACCCTGGGTCCGTGGGGAAACGGGGCCCTCCGGGTTTTCAAAAAGATATCAGGACGTCTGATCGAAGCGACGCGTGACCCGAGAGCTGGCTCTTATTTGGCCCAGCGAATTAGCATTGCCATCCAGCGTGGCAATTCCGCCAGCGTCTTGGGGACGCTTCCGACTGGTAGTGATCTGGATCAGTTGAGCTATCTATAGATCGTTTGTAACGGTCTTTAGATGGCTCAACTGTTTCTTGTGTATTTTGTAAATATTAACTTGTATTAGTTTTAAGTTTCTTTCTGTAAATAAAGTTATTTTCTTTTCGTCGTGTAAAATATTACTCACTTTCCATTTTCCAGATTTGTCGAAAGGAACTTTCAGTGGCGGCGGTGCTATTTCTGGCCTGGTCGAACGCTTTGGCTTAGGAGATCCATAAGCTTGACCATTCAATGGATCCTCCGGCGATATCTCGAAGCCGGGGTTGACCCCATCCTTTATGGACGTCTGAAATAATTTAAAACATTTTGATGAGGGAAATTAGAATGAATAATCTAGGTTACACTGGCCTCATAGCTCAGTTGGTAGTAACTCTGCCTTCTGTGCTAGAGGTCGCGGGTTCGATTGTCCGCACTGGACAAACATTTGTGACTAACACAGATGTTTGTTTTGTGTCTGGGTGTTAAATATATATCTATTATTTATATCAGTCTCTGGTACCCATAGTACAGGCTATGCCTAGTTTGGGATCAGTTGACCGTGTGTGATATGTCCGGAATATTTATTTATTATTTATTTAGATCAAAGTCAAAGTCGCACTATGCTCGGGGGAAACTCCGAGCATAGTGCGACTATGGGATAAAATCCGAAACGAGGAAATCCATAGAAGAACCATGATGACCGACATAGCTCTCAGAATCAGCAAGTTGAAGTAGCAGTGGCTGCCCACTGCTACTGCACACGGATCATTTAGATCGCAGAACTGAAACCCGATGGGGAATAAAGGTTCTCGAATAGCGACCACGAACCGGACGACGCAGTGTTGGAATCCCCTCCAGCCGATGGACTAACGACATTCTGAAGGTTGCGGGAAGTCGCTGGGTTAAGAAGGCTCAAGACAGTTCGTAATGACATTGTGGAGGCCTATGTTCACCAGCGGAAATCCTCAGGTAATGATGCTGATGTCAATGGTGCACAGGTTAAAGAGAGATACCTACCCTTTTTTTACCCTAATTAATTCGAGTGACCTTGCCCCGCCACGCCAGTCCAAGGTAATGTCCCGTTAAACCATATCTATGTTAATAAACCAGTGTAATCTCTAATCCGTTTTACGTTTTTATATAGATAACTATTATCGGAAAAATATTAATTTACCTACGAATGAATATTAATCTAACCTATATATCTTAGTTGGTAGATGCTTGCGTAGGAAGGTGCTAAGGCATGTGATGGTTGAATGGACACATCAAACGGACACATCGAAGATACAGAAAGTAAAAAAAATAGCTGAGCACAAATGTATTTTAATAACTCACGATACCCCAAGCATGAATAACTCACGATACGATGGTAAAAGTCAAATATTAACCAATGACATATCGGCGATGCTAGAAATATTATAATTTTTATTGGCTAAAATTGCACATTTTCTTGAGGACCTCGGTGGCGTAGCAGGCGAGAACCCGACTGAGACGCAAGGGTTGCGGGTTCGATTCCCGCTGCGGCACAAATGTTTGCATGATATACAATTATTTGTTCCGGGTCCGGGTGTTGTGGTACCATGGTACGCTTAGTTTCTGATACCCACAACACAGGGAATCCTAGTGTGGGTGTTATTTATTTATTTTATTTGCTATCGTATCGTAAGCGTGACGCTATCGTGAATTAGGTATTCATGCTCGGACTACTGAATGACATTAGATTAGAATAAAGAAACGTTTTTGTCTACGTGAAAGGCTAAGTTATTTTTACTTAATTGTTACACAACCTACATACATTTAAATTGATTTGTTTCAACGTTTGGCAAGGCCATTTTGCCAAATATTAGACATATTCGCGAGTCCGTGACCCTTCACTGAGCGGCTGGCTATTCACCTGCTACACTTTAAGGTCATTTCGTAAATAAATTGCATAAACAATAATTTTATATCTGTATAAGGTCGATTTTAATATCTCCAATTAGCTCCTAACGAGCAAACTTTATTAAAAGATCTCAGTTGAGTAAGGTTATGTTATTGCCGTGGTGGCTCCGGCTAAAGAATAGGCCCCTCCATATCTACCTATCCGCGGATGTCGTAAGAGGCGACTAAGGGAAAAAAGCTAGGGGATGGGCAGCGGCGTCCCTCATTTTAACGTGTGTATGTCTACAGCTTACACATAACGAATTTCTGAATTCTGAGTATGCAAATATTTAGTGCATAATTGGTGCAATCTGAAAATCCAATTCAAAATTTAGGTGCCAAAGAGGTTTCTGAGATATGAGCCAAAAACTATGTGTCAGCTGGAGACCCGGGTCTACAGCTTGCACATCCAGTACTGCCAAACGGCTGACGCGAGAGCTTTGAAAACTAGCCAGATATTTAGTGCCAAATTAGTGCCAAAGGTACTAAAAATTTCAGGCCTGTAGCTTAAAAGGTTTCAGAGATATGAGCCAAAAACTATGTGTCAGCTGGAGACCCGGGTCTACAGCTTGCACATCCAGTACTGCCAAACGGCTGACGCGAGAGCTATGAAAACTAGCCAGATATTTAGTGCCAAATTAGTGACTAAGGTACCAAAATTTTCAGGCCTGTAGCTAAAAAGGTTTCAGAGATATAAGCAAAAAACTATGTGTAAGCTGTAGACCCGGGTCCCCAGCTTACACATTTCGTTACGCCAAACCGCTGATCAGAGGGCAATAAACTTTAGGCAGGATTTTAGCTCATAATTAGTGCCTAAGGTACCAAAAATTTCAGGCCTGTAGCTGAAAAGGTTTCAGAGATATAAGCAAAAACAGTTTTCCCGCCAAAAAATTCAAATAAAGTTATTGAAAATCGCCTCATTGCGGCGTTGCCACTTCGCTTCAAACGACTTTAAACTTTATTTACATGTCACGAAGATTGATTTTGGTATTTGATCATTAAAAAAGTTAATTTGGTTTGTTGAGTTTAGTCTAGGAGCTCGGAGGATAAAATAGTTTTCAGCCAAAACATACCCAGTGCTGCCATCGATGTACCTTGTGTGTCGTACCTCGAAAAAGAGAGATTTATCTTTTACTTCAGTGAACTAGTGTATGTATACAAAATGTTCCGGAATTAGTATATACACATCAACGATAAGTTGAATGACCTCCCTTTTGGATACTTACCTATTAGAGGACATGTATCACAAAAATATTTTATCATTTTGCAGAAGTCCACTGCTGAACATAGGCCTCCCATTAAGAGTGCCACGACGAACGGTCTTGAGCCATTTCCATTCAGTGAATTACAGTAACCTTCGCAATGTCGTCGGTCCATAGGGTGCGGGGCCTTTCAACACTGCGTCATTCGGTGTGTGGTCGGCGTTCGTAACTTTTTGGTGCTGGCAACGCGCACTGACTGTAGGCTTTCGTCTTGAGGCTCTCTGTGGTAGGTATATTATATGCGACGAAGATGAAGTTTTCCAAACGCTGGCTATGGATAGAATTGGCTGGATATAGATAAAACAGAATCGAAACTATTATGTAGGAGGTATCTTTAACCTATTGAAGTCCACTGGACATACTGTACCTACCTCTAATGTAGGTAAGTTACTAACATTTGTTAGTTACTAGCATAATTTTTGTGATACCTGCACATCTTCTTATTAGGTAGTATCTTCATCTTCTGAATTTGTTGTACTTCTAACCTAGCCGTTATTTCATATGTAAGATAGGTGTCGATCGATCTAGATAAAATAAAAATATATTGTAAGTAATTGGTTAGTACCTACCTACATAATTTGTTACTTCGATTGAAGTTCCATAGATTTTCAATTTCGAAACTGACGTATGAAATTGGCCTCCATTGTAGCCATCATCATCATCAGCCCACACTAGTCCACTGCTGGACATAGGTCGACCCTAATACGCGCCACTAAGCCCTATGTCCGGCCATTCTCATACACTTTCTGCCCGCGCCACCGCCCCGCATTTCATAGATCATTGCTCCGCCTAGCCACACACTAAAACAGAAATAAAAGTCTGTCAGAAGAAGTCAGGTAAGGTATTTAGGTTAATCAAGATACCTTGGTAGGTAGGTAGGTAGCACATATGAAAGTTGGATATGCAGGTATCTATTAGGTACTACCGTGACGTATTTGCTCATTTTGTTCATATCTAAGTTGGCTAGGAAATTATAGATGGTAGTTACCTAGTACCTAGGTACTAGTTATTTACCTATCTATAGTTTTTTGACGTGTTTTATTACGCATTTAGGCTATTTAGTTCTACCTAAGTTTGGTTAGCACTAGGAAGCCATCTATTACTTTCGTGACGTGTTTGCATAATATTATACAATCCTACGTACTTTATGTAAGGTACTTACTTATGTAGGTCTAGCTAGGTATAGGTACCAAGTATTTATTATACCTAGGTACTACGTACCTACACTTTGTACCTAGACCTACCAAACATAGGGAAGTAGGTAGGTACCTCACATAAGGTAGGTAGATATGAACCATTTATAAACCACGTCACGAAAGTAATAGATGAGTAGGTTCCTATGTGACATGATGAGTAGGTTCCTATGTGACATGATGAGATATGTGACTCCGCCGTCTAAAGCTAGGTGGCTTCGTATTATTGGAAAAATTATTGCAATAAAATGCTGTGAATGCGCACCCCAACGCGGGACGTCAGTGCAGATCTTATTCCCCCATTTAGAATTAGATGCTGTGAATATGGCTGGCTGTACATTATCAGAGTGTCCACGTCCTTACAGGCTGCCCGATATTGTACAGGCGCGTAACATTATCGTGTCATTCTTTCCTTCTTGAAGTTTGCATTTTTATATGCTTTTCCCTTTCGGGCTGGCTGTGGCATCTTATTCCTGCCGCCAAGTCTTTTGCTCTCAAATCGAGAGGCTTATGTATGTTTAAAGTATATATCATGTAGGTTAAAGAATTCAGAAGCTTAGATAGGATAAGATAAAAATAAATAAAATATAAATATAAATATTCCGGACATATTCACACGGTCAACTGATCCCAAACTAGGCATAGCCTGTACTATGAGTACCAGAGACTGATATACATAATAGATATATATTTAACACCCAGACACAGAACAAACATCTGTGTTCATCACACAAATGTTTGTCCAGTGCGGGGATCGAACCCGCGACCTCTAGCGCAGAAGGCAGAGTTGCTACCAACTGAGCTATGAGCCCAGTCAGATGATGAAGTATCACTAAAATTATGCTGGTAACTAAAAAAGAAAAGGCGTCAAAATCTAAAAATAAACAAACATTTTGTAGTTATAATATTATAATAATACCTACCATAGTTTTTATTTGGTACATCAAAGTTTCTAAGTGGTAGCGGTGGGTAACTCACTCAAAATACCTGAGCTGCAAATCAGCTCGCAGCTCGCGCTCTTGAACCGCGCAAGTAGATCTATGAATGATTTCAGATGAATCAGGTAAAGTGAAGCAAACAATGCAATAAGGTACTAGCAATCAGTTCATCAAACGGGTCAGCTTTTCTAATATGGGCTTAATAGTGTTGAAAATAATACAAATTGTTGTCGTATGAAATCGTTTCTAATCAGGGTCAGGGTCGCATGAATCGCAGATGAAGTAGAACTACTTTGAGCCGTTGAGCTGCTTCAGCTGCTTGGGAGCGGCGTGATCCATTTACCTGCGGCTCAGTACCCTGTGATTCGATCTGGATGCGTGTTCTGACTCGAGTTCATCATCATCATTCCAGCCGTTTGAAGTCCACTGCTGAACAGCGGCCTCCCCCACAGATTTCCGGAGTGACTTCCTGTGATGGGGGTGAGGGGAATTTGAAAATCTTTGTGAAAATAGGAGAAGCTGCTGCCCATCCCTTACTCGCCTGCCTAGTACGACATCCACGGGTAGGAGGTTAGGAGGGGCCTATTCTTCAGCCGGGGCCGCCACGGTCACTGACTCGAGTTATCCTCCTCTAATTAGTGGTAGGTACACTATGTACAGCAGTGGACTCAAATAGGTGATGATGATGATACTTACACAATGGTTTCGATTCTGTTTTATCTAATGGCCAGCGTTTGGAAAACTTCATCTTCATCCCTTAAAATATACCGCAGAGCGCCACAAGCAAAAATTTAGCGCGATCGGGGCCTAGATTTGTGGCATTGTATTGTTTCCTATTAACACGTAAGTACTCGTAGTGTGCGAGCTGACTAAACCTCTGGTTTCTTCATGATGTTTACCTTAAACCATTTTGGCGATCTACTCTCAAAAATTATAACAACCAAAATAACGAACGCGTCACAATATTATACGTAAGTGCCTCGTTATAATGACTAAATAAAAGTTTTTTATCAATAGAGTCATATTGAACTAAAAAGCTAATGAGGGTGTGCAAAAAAGTGTAATGACGGTCGATTTTTTTATTACAACGATCTGCGACTCTAAGAAATAGTTCTTTCAACCTCTACACTTATTTCGTCGCTGTAAGTAAAGTACCGCTGGCGCAGCGGTTGAGGCGGTGGACTCAATAATCGTCAGTAACGACGTGCCCTGGATCGAATCTCTTCATCCGAATCGACTTTTTGCGTTTTCTGATCGTTCCAGTGACTGTACCAGAATGCCCCAAACAAGAAACCAGGTTGCCGTAGAATTAGAAAATTGACCGCTGAAATACAAAAAGCACAAAACTTTAATTTGAAGCTTCTAAAGGAACAAGACGACTGCGCGAAGGATTATAAAAATCTCTTGGCGCAAAATGGGTCACTCAAAGTAGCATTTGCAGAACAAGTAATAAAATTACAAGAGACTGAAACGGAAAGAAATAAGCTAAAAGAGATGATTGAGCGACGAACTGCAGATCTCAATGAATATGAAGAAGCATTAAACGTAATACGTTTGCACGAAAATAATGCAGCGCTGTTCGAACAACTACAAAAAACGCTCCTGTTGGAAACCAATGAGAACACCCAAATACTTAATGAAGAATTGGACAATTTAATAAGCCAAATAATTGAGCTCCAAAGTGAAAACATAAAATTAAAAAGTTCTAGACACACCGTAGATATTAAAACTGCAGCAAAGACCAAGAACTTAAGTAAAAATAGAATAACATTGAATAAACAAGTGAAAAATGATAAAGACTCACAGAATAGAAAGAAAAATACAAAAAAAATTAGTAGCGAAAAAAGGGAAGACAAAAACAAGACGGACTAAAACGAGTGAATCAATAGCAACAAAACAGGTCGTGACAATAAAGAATAAAGAAGACAACGGGATTACTACGAGAATAGGACTTCGATCCTTAGAGAAGCTAACGACAGAGGAGAACACTGGAAACCAAACGAATAACAGTACCCAAAACCATGAACCCAGACATAAGTCTGGGCTATAAAGCTATAAAGCTGTAAAGCTATAAAGCTGAGAATACCGCCGTAATTTCACAAAATAGACCTAAGAAAATGCTAATATTGTGCGATACATACGGAAAATCTCTTGGAGAATTTATACACTTACATTATAATGACTACCAATCTGTTCTATCCATTTGTAAGCCAGGTGCTCCTATCAGAGAGATTATAAATAACTTGCTGACACTGACAAAGAATTTGACTCAGGGCGATGATGTCGTCGTGATTGCCTCTGACTTCCATCATCAATCAAGACGTAAGTCTACGAGATACGATTACATCGATGGCAGCACTGGGTATGTTTTGGCTGAAAACTATTTTATCCTCCGAGCTCCTAGACTAAACTCAACAAACCAAATTAACTTTTTTAATGATCAAATACCAAAATCAATCTTCGTGACATGTAAATAAAGTTTAAAGTCGTTTGAAGCGAAGTGGCAACGCCGCAATGAGGCGATTTTCAATAACTTTATTTGAATTTTTTGGCGGGAAAACTGTTTTTGCTTATATCTCTGAAACCTTTTCAGCTACAGGCCTGAAATTTTTGGTACCTTAGGCACTAATTATGAGCTAAAATCCTGCCTAAAGTTTATTGCCCTCTGATCAGCGGTTTGGCGTAACGAAATGTGTAAGCTGGGGACCCGGGTCTACAGCTTACACATAGTTTTTTGCTTATATCTCTGAAACCTTTTTAGCTTCAGGCCTGAAAATTTTGGTACCTTAGTCACTAATTTGGCACTAAATATCTGGCTAGTTTTCATAGCTCTCGCGTCAGCCGTTTGGCAGTACTGGATGTGCAAGCTGTAGACCCGGGTCTCCAGCTGACACATAGTTTTTGGCTCATATCTCTGAAACCTTTTAAGCTACAGGCCTGAAATTTTTAGTACCTTTGGCACTAATTTGGCACTAAATATCTGGCTAGTTTTCAAAGCTCTCGCGTCAGCCGTTTGGCAGTACTGGATGTGCAAGCTGTAGACCCGGGTCTCCAGCTGACACATAGTTTTTGGCTCATATCTCAGAAACCTCTTTGGCACCTAAATTTTGAATTGGATTTTCAGATTGCACCAATTATGCACTAAATATTTGCATACTCAGAATTCAGAAATTCGTTATGTGTAAGCTGTAGACATACACACCATTTTAACAACGATAGCTCTAACTGCGCTCGCCAACCCGCATGCCCAGCGTGGTGAGTATGGGCAAATCCCCCCACATGATAGGAATTCGCTCTGTCTGTGGGGGAGGCCATATTCAGCAGTGGACGTCGTACGGCTGAAATGATGATGATTAACCAACAAGGATTGGATGCTTGCTCGCTTGTAGTGTCACTGATTCTTTCTTTGTTATACTGTATTAGGTAAGGTTGAGGTGAGCTGGCTGTGAAAAGGGCCTATGACCGTCGGTGATAGAATCAGTGTAGTGAAAGCGCACCTTTTAGAGGCTCCTTTTGACACCCTGATTGCGACATCGACACGTCGCAGTAGTCACAATGTTTTAAGTTTTTTATATTGTATGTATGTTAGTTATAAGGTACATATTGATATGGACTGTAGAATAAGTTAAATAAGACCTGTAACTTTACTATAGTCTGAAATAAATGAATTAATAATAATAATAATAATTTTGTGCACAGGATTCGATTAGGACCCGATCATGATAGCCTTATCTTTATCGGGCTTGAGCTTGGCTCGCGTGTTAGATACTCGGATATAAAAAGTGTGGGTTAAACCCACGCGCCAAGGGTTCCGTAATTAATAAGTTACATACGCAATTTTAAAAACATAATAACATCACTAACGGTGACCCCAGATACGATAGCGCGGTGCCTCCGGTATTAATTTTTATTTTTTTTATTTGAGGTACCTATCCCTAATTATACTTGGCTAATAACCTACATAGAAAACTGAATAAGCCTTTTACTTCCTCTGGTATTATTGTATGTACTTACTACGTTAAAATATAGCTTTACCTGTACATTCAGTATTCGGAAACAGTCTTATCAATCACCCAGTTTAGTAATTTTGTTTATTGAATTAGCAAACAGCTACGTACTATATATAATTGAGTAAGTTTCACGGTAGGTACACATAATGACAGTCAAAGCAATAACGTAGCCAAAACATACAAAATGATTCATAATATTATGCTATCCCGAAGAGGGCATCACCGTCCTCTATCGTTCTCGTAAAATCCAGTCCATCCAAAGGTTGTCTGAAAGAGATCACTCTTAGTGATAAGACCGCCCATTGTATTCCACTATTATTACTTATATTTTTGTCGAATTAATTGTGATGTGTTAAATTTTTATGTGGCTTACAATAAAGAGTTATCTATCTATCTATCTATCTATACTTTCAACAATAAGAAAAAAAAAAAATTTTTATCCCGAACTTTATCAATTTACGAGTGTATCTATTTATCATCTTTATAAGTTACCAGCTTCCGCCCGCGGCTTCGCTCGCATCGTACCTAGAAGATTAAAAGTAGCCTATATGCTATTCCAGACGATAATCTAGCTCTGTGCCAAATTTAATTCAAATCTTTTCGGCGTGATTGAACCACAAACTTTCGCATTTATAATATTAGTAGGATTGCTGGTGTGGTTTGTAGGAACTCTACATCGTTGTGTATAGTTAAAGGCAAAGCAGGGATGGGTCGCTATTTAGTAGGTAGGTACTTGCATGCAACATGTCATTGTGCTTTATCACTTTACAACTTTAGTCTACCTTTATTCGTTGTTTTTGTTGTGTTAAGTTTCGGTAAGAAATGACTGAACTTATTTTGCGTGAGAATTTCAATCTAGTGTTTAGTTAGGTACTTAAACGATGGATTGATAGGTAATTACTCGAGGTTATTGACCATACCTACATATCCGTTAACGAAGTAGGTACCTACCTAGGATACCAGATCCAAGGTCTAAGATTTATCATAATTCATGGATTACAAATATATAGATATTATATCCTATGATAGTAACTAGGTATGAGTACTTACCTATACCTACCTAATCTGATAAGCTGTTCAATAATAAGGTAATTAAAATTTATAATATGACTATCCCGAAAGGGGCTTATTCTACACCGGTCTACGGGTAATAGAGTTTGATCTAAAATCCGAAATTTTCATAAAAAACATTAAGTATGAAAAAATCAGCTGTTTTGGGATTTAATAAAACTCAGATATTCAGCTGTAATCTTGATGTCAAATGTTTCATAATAAAGGTGATAATGGTAACAAAAACAGCTAAAAAAAATAAATTTGAAAATGTTGCAATTTTTTGTATTTTTTACTATTTTTTTCTCTTTCTTAATAGAAAAATTCTGGGATAGTATTATTAGTTACGGTTACGGATGGAACACGTTGTAAACATACATAACACAACTACTCAGATTATATTCTCTATACTCATAACGATGTGATACCTACTATAATTTAGCTGAATGCAATGCTTAAATGAATAACTTTCTTTCGTGATCAAATCACAATAGTAGGTATGTGTCTAAGCATTATACCTACTTCAAACTACAAAAGATATGTTTTTTTTTCCTTTTATCCATTTTGTACTATGCTTTTGTCTGATTGAATGACTACGGCGAAAAAATTTGGAAAATAGCTTTCTAAAACAATTAATTAAAAAATAAATTTAATAAAGTAAACTAAATTGTTTGTAACTATGCAAACCGTCGAAAATACAAGATCATCGTCCTGATAGGATACATACTTAGATACCTATATAAAATGATAAGATTACAATTAAATTCGGTTTGAAGTAGAAATTTAGACAGTAAGTAATCGTATACCCGTTGTATTTTTTTGAAATAATTTATTGAATATTTACTTAAAGGCTTTGTCGCTGAGCGACCACACTGCGCAATCGAAACTTAAAACTAGACTTCCACAATACCCGTTGCTAAGAAGGATGTAAAATTCTGTAAATAAAGAGCTGCTAAATTACACTAAGGAAATAAGAGATTTTGAAAAAAAAAAACTGAATATCTTTTAACTGATGCGTTAGTAATCGAATCGTCACATTCTGTAACACCCCTTAGAGAATTTTGACCTTACATTTGCAATTGTATCGAAACTTGTCAGTGCTTTACGTAACTGATTGACCCCAGTAGGTACCTACCTAATAAAATGTATCTACTATATTTTCTGCTTACTCAATATCATGCGGCATGCAATATGTCATCTAAAATATGTTTCAAATTTATTTCAAAATGATCCTCACGTCTACTAATTAAAGTCAATTTTGAGTTTGACTTTTAAGAGCGTAGGTACGATAAAGCTTAACGATATCGCAAGCCCCTAAAAGTCAAACTCAAAATTAACTTTATTCAGTAGACGTAAAGATAATTTTAAAATAAATTTTAAATGACATACCTATCGCACTTTTGAGAGCTTTTGTAAAAACATTCAACATAATATTGTTTACAAACAAAAATGATTTCTGCCGTGGATGCTGTTCGCAATTAAAATGTAGATAAATACTATGCACGTCTGCGTATAATACAAACCTAGTTATATAAATAAACAATATTTCCACAACAAACCATCTATTACCATAACAATAGCCGGCACGTGATCTTTATCGTGTGAGAAACGAACACAAAAGGGGTAAGTCACGTCAAAAAGTCAGCTCACCATCTTCACTGAAACACTGTCACAGAAGCGGCGGCAGGCTGCAATCCAATGTGGTACAATTACACGACGCGAGTGAAACGTCACGTTACTACTTCACCGGCTTTATACGCACAGCTATCTGGTGCCTGGCTCCGTCCCTTTAGGATGGACTGTAATCTCTCACGGAAATTAATTCGGCCAAGTGCGAATCAGATTCTCACATATTGTTGTCGCACGTACTCAGATTAAAACAATAAAAGTCACAAGGTGGTCACAAGCGTTATTTGTTAAAAAAAAATATGTATTTTTTTCGATTTTTGAGGAAGTTGTCTCGTTTTTAGGCGGAATATATTAGATATTAATAACAAATAATTTTACGCCTAGGTATAAGTTTATCACTGAAACTAAAAACAATTTAAAAGCAATGAAAAACAAAGGTTTAATTTATTTTATAATATTATATCTATTTATTATATTTATTGATTTATTTATAACAGTATCCGAAGCAGTATTATAATTATGTTTTTTTTTTCAGTTTTTAGGCAGCGGAACACTAAGGTACGAGGGATTAGCAATAGTTTGAAATTGACACGCACGGTTTGATTTCAGAGTTCACACTAACTAGTGGCTTCTAAAGTTTCCTTGAGCTTGAAGTGAGGTAGGGTAATACACGGCCAACACACTCGAATACTTTGCTTCGTATGTTTAAATTACAAGTGAATGCAATAATATACCTACATGCAAGGCGTTTGGAAGTTTGTATAAAATATAAGCTAACAAGAACATATAAATTAGCGGAGCCACGATCGACTTAAAAACTTAAAAAAACAGCCCACAGTCCACACACGTAATTAGTCCTGAAGCCCGAGTCCGTTATAATTGTGAGTTATAGACGTAAAAAGTGAATAGCTTACCGTTTTTGTATGGTATCACGAAAAGCACCGCTACAAAAACCGTCAAGCCTGTATAAAAACTTTTCACATCTCACGTTGACAAGTGTAACTCACAAATATTACGGACTCTGGCTTCTGACAGACACCACGCTAGGATTTCCTGAGTCGAAGGTATCAGATACTACGAGTACCATGGTACCACAATACCCAGACCTGGAGCTCTTGCATCTCAGTCGGGCACTCATCCACCACACCAGCGAGGTCGTCTAGTATCTACTCAATTACAAGTCTATAAAATCTTATTGTAGGTACCTACTTGCAGAAGACTTTTTGCAGCCAAACATTGTGATAGAAATCATCACGTTAGGTCGGGACCACAATTATATTTCAAGTTTTTTTGCATCCATTGTCGGATCTCAGGACAGAAACATAAAAAAAAAAACTTCTAACATAGATAAGTACCTCTAGTTTATTATTACATTGAAATTTTTAATTTCTTAAGTACAACTCTGGTGGTAATTAACCTTACGGCCCACCTGTTGATAAGTGGTCACCGTAGCCTATAAACGCTGGACCAGGAACCTTTAACCTATAGTATTATGTTATCTGTGCTTTAACGTATTTTTCTCTGCCGCATCGGGTTGCCGCACCGTGTAAAAGCGTCTTTCAACTTGCAGGAAAATCCACAATCTGGCGTCATACAAACCTCGTTCTGTATAAGAACCTTCGTAAAGTAAGTCCTGCTCTGCCATGCTAGAAACCTGTATGATAAATAAATAACACAGAAATACACTGAATAACACAGATTATATTTTACTATGTATAGTGTTTTTTACGATGTAGGTAATTAGGAACCTCAACACATAAACAAAGATGCTTATCGGGCAAAACTTAACTCAAATATTTGGATCTGATAAAAAGATAATGACACATTGATCTACATATCAGCCACTAATTAAAGAAGTATACAGTGGATATCAGAAGAAGCTGAGCAACTAGTAGCAACTCTTAACAGATAAGAGTAAACTAAATAAATTATTACTAGATAGATTCTATATAGTCATATGATTATAGTTGAACTTATATTTTAAATTAGCTATGTTAAAGTTATAGGCCTAGGCCTAGTTAGAATAAAGTTGGAGCCGCTGCTGGTAGTATAAAGCTAGGTTTTGGGTTTGCCCACACTGCGTTGAAAGGCCCCTATGGACCGACGACATTGTCAAGGTTGCGGGAAGTTGGTGGAAGGAGAAGGCTCAAGACTGGTTCTAGTGCCACTTTCTGGCGGAGGCCTATATCCAGAAGGTAGTCGACTTCATCAAGCTGATGGTGATGATGATGTAGGTATAAGTGATGGGCTAAGGGCGACGGCCTATAAGTACCTATCTCATACTCCACCCAGGTGGAGAGCCTACTTACTAATTAAATTAAAAGCAAAAGTGTGTTTATAGCAACAACGGAGCAAGAATCAACGCGATTTTGTATGGATATAGGAAGTTAAAAGAACTCGTTACACAGGCTAATATTTATCCTATTACACATGAGTGAAGTAGCGGGCGGAAGCTACATATAAAAAAATATATAAATATTCCGGACATATCACACACGATCAACTGATCCCAAACTAGGCATAGCCTGTACTATGGGTATCAGAGACTGATATACATAATAGATATATATTTAACACCCAGACATAGAACAAACATCTGTGTTAGTCACAAATGTTTGTCCAGTGCGGGAATCGAAACCACGACCTCTAGCGCAGAAGGCAGAGTTACTACCAACTGAGCTATGAGGCCAGTCATAGGTCTTATGAGGCTAAGCATTATACATAAAGTATACTAAGAATTGTAAGTGCAGATATTATAATTACCGGGTCACCCGTGTTGCTCAGCTACTTCCGACAGGTACCTAAATACCTAAGACAAATTATTTACTTATATGTACACTTTTTTATTGGATTGCCTATACATGTACATTTGTATGATATTGAACGGGGTCATCTCAACTGCATTGAAAGGAAGGCTCTTCCGCTTGTTTCCTTACGAATAACTTAGATTTTTATATTATTTTTATGAAATATGGGCTTGTAGGTACTTATTTTACAAAATGTTATTAAGTTGTAACGGAAACGTAAAGAAACTCCTAAGTGGAGACTTCTTTCGATGTAGATGTAGGTCTATCTCAGCCGTACGACGTCCACTGCTGAACATGGCCTGCCCCACAGACAGAGCGAATTCCTTATCATGTGGGGGGATTTGCCCATACTCACCACGCTAGGCATGCGGGTTGGCGAGCGCAGTTAGAGCTATCGTTGTTAAAATGAGGGACGCTGCTGCCCATCCCCTAGCTTTTTTCCCTTAGTCGTTTTCAGCCGGGGCCACCACGGCCTATCTATCCTATCTATCTATCCCCTATCATTTATAGGTTCTTACTAATATTTAAATTTTGTGTCGGTCGATGTTTTAATAAAAAAAAAAAGGTTAGTGGGAGAAGGACGCTCTGAGAGGATTCCCGATACTTTGCGGGCGCGGACGTTACACTGCGTATTACAATTATTGTCTCGTCAAAATTTCTCACTGGGTTTGAAAATGTTTTTCGGGTATATTCCTTCACAATGGTAGGTTATGCTGCCATTGTGAAGGAATATATGTATGTATAGCTATATGCTGCCTATGCACTAAGGTTTTTATTATCCTTGAGTGAGTGATCTTTAAGTACAAATATATGCTTTGGAGGACCGTATCTTTTTATTGTGTTAATCTATATCAATATAATTTTAACTGGATACCTCAAGCCGTTTCTGAGAAAAAATGCCTTGATACACGGACAGACAGACTCAAGGACCACCAAGTTATTCTATGATTCCGTTTGTGCCATTCTAAAGTACGGAACTCTAAAAACTAGTTTTTTTTTAATAACTTTAATCTTCAAAGTACATTGATCTCACATTCATGACCGAGTTTCAAACATGTGATATCCATTAGCTAGGCGGCTAGCCACTCACTTGGTCACGAAGGTTATAGACGATCACTGCGTCAAAAACAAACATACAATTACCTATATCTATTATCTATGTACAATAAGTAAATGCTCGTAAGTTATCATTGTAGCCGATCTAATGCTAGATTAGTCCATGTCATGTATTCATTCTTATTATTTTTTTGTAAATAGTGTTAGAATGGTAGTGATCTGGATCACTTGAGCTATCTATAGATCGTTTGTAACGGTCTTTAGATGGCTCAACTGTTTCTTGTGTATTTTGTAAATATTAACTTGTATTAGTTTTAAGTTTCTTTCAGTAAATAAAACTATATTATACATTAGAAGTTTTTGCAGAAATGCTTCTCGGTCTCTGCCGACAAGAACTAAGTTAACCAACATAGCTCTCAGAATTTGCAAGTTGAAGTAGCAGTGGGCAGGCCTTATAACTCGCAGAACCGACAACCGTTGGGGAAGACCTATGTTAAGCAGACTTCTACAGGTTGATTATGATGAAGATTTTTGAAAAGTTAAAGCATAAAAGATGTTAAATAATAGCTTTATTTATATTACACTAAACTATCAATCAAAACAATTTCAAAATAACATTGCTCAACAAACCATTATGCACAGCATAGTGAAAAGCACGTATTCGTCATAAGATACTACTTTTTTAACCCAAACGGCCATCATTTAGATGGGATCTAGAAAGCTTACTGGTTAAACTACCCTTCAAATATCAAAAGTATTCAAATAAAAAAGCTAAAATAAAAGCTAATAATATTATTGGAGTAGATGGCTTTGCGAGGGCAACGGTAGCGCTTTTGGCTCTAGTGACGATGTTTGGCGGTGGAGCCAGGGTCTCGACACTTTGCAGAACTAATGTGTCCATGGCGGCATACGCTTCGTGGACCACTCGCTGAAAGAAAAAGGAAAACATTCGATTGTTTTTTCATGCTGTGATTCGAGTATGGACAAAAGCTTTTAAATTGTAAAACTTTGGTCATATACCTACAAATCTAAAGATATGGCCCCGTAACATCAACTTTGCGATTTGTTTAGGCGGTAACGTAAGGCCCTATGTTCCTTTGGTGGCGCAGCGGGTGATTGTCCGTCTGCTGCGGGACAAAATGTTTGCATGATCTGCAAACATTTGTCCCTGGTCTGGGTGTTGTGGTACCATAGTACTCGTAGTTTCTGATACCCACGACACAGGGAATCCTAGTTTGGGGTCAGGACAATTTATGTGATTGTTGGATGTTATTATATTATTATTATTTGAATGGCAATAAGACGACATAGAAGGGCCCTAGGCTTCTCTTTACGAATTGCCGATTTACGTCACATGTGTCCGTGAATACAATGAACTGAAGAAAATGATGACAATAATATCGCAATTTATGGTATGATAAAATATAAAAAGCAATAAAATTTGAATTGAAGGATTAGGTATGCGATATAAATGATAAGTCTTTGATAAAATCAATTAATGACCTCTAGATACCGTGAAACACGAGACAATAGTCTAATAAACTGAAAAACCAGTACTAACTGGATTAAATATTAGTTCATTACCAAGAACCAGTTGGTCAAATACCAATTGTAGATAACACATCTAATTAGGTGCCTAGGCGCGCAACAATATGCATTAAATCTACCGCGTTATTCATAGTATTCGTATAAATAAACCTTCCATAGTAAAATGGCTGATAAATCTACAGTTATCTCTTTTCGTTGACACGAAAGTGACTATCGCAAGAATGTTATATCAAGGCTTTACACTTGTTGATAAATAAACAATAAATACTTAAAACCCAACAGTAACATACATAGTCCTGACCACACACTAGGATTCCCTGTGTCGTGAGTATCAGAAACTATGAGTACCATGCACCCGGAACAAAAATCTGCAGATCATGCAAACATATTTGTGCCGCCTCGCCGCGGGAATCGTATAATATAAGAATCTAAGAATAATCTTAGATATAATATGAATCTTAATAAAAATAAAGCTCAGTCGCTTTATCGCCACTTCGGCTGTTTGTGCTGACCGTTAGGAGACCTACAAAGTGTCGCGCCTTTAGAGATTTCGCTAATGCGCCCGAAAGAATAAGTTAGCGCGTGCGAACTGCGAACATCGTGTTTCGGCGGACTGAACTCAACTCTCTTGCATAAGTATAGTTATGTGGTCATTAGGAAAGTACGTACGGCACGGCCGGTGAGAAAGCATTGCTTTGCATTTTCGACAACTTACCTAGGTATCTAGGTAGTTGAAATATGTAGAATTCCCTATAATTGCAATCGATACCTTCACATCTACCAATTATGCTAAAGCTGCATGCACACAAAAACATTGTTAAGAAAAATAATGAATTTCCTTCTTGATTTGGTAGAGTGATTGCTTGCATCTAATTAAAGTATTATATTTGACATGTTAATCCCACTAATCAATTAAATTTAATGTAAGTAGGGAGGTGTGCAGAATTCACGTGAGATCCTGACTGCTAAGTCGATAATATTTTATACACTTTGAATGATTTTGCACTGAAGACTTAATACCATTTTATCAACACGTGTAGGTAATCAAAAACATGTAGGTAGGTAAGGAATAAGATTTTCGGGTAAAAGGCGATAGTGAAACAAGCACCATCTTTGCGATTTGGTTAAGGCGGTGACATAAGTTGACAAATAGACAGACTTTTGAATAAGAATAAGAAAATCTGTATTAATAATTCAAATTCGTGTAAAACAGTGCTGACAAGCTCGCATTTGAGTGGCAATAAGACGCCATAAGGGCCCAAGGTTTTTAAAAATAACCGGGAAAGTCAGACGTGTAAGTTTGAGGACCTGGGGTGCAATTGCCTAAGCGTAATGGCAATCTAATCCGCAACGTTCGCATCTCAGCCGAGCAGCTAGGCTATTGCGTAAGCGTAATGGCAATGAAGTTCGTAACTTTGAGGGTAATTTTAACCATCTTAGCCACATTCAAAACGTTCCAAACTAGACAAGGGAAAACTTCAAGACCTTAGCTTCTTCCTTTTCATGTTTGAAAAACTTCAGATGTCGCTATAATTGATAAAATCATCCTTATAACTGCGATCTTTATTACCATTTCGCTTACGCAATAGCCTAGCTGCTCGGCTGAGATGCGAACGTTGCGGATTAGATTGCCACGGCAGTACAAGTTACCAGGAAATATTTGTATCGGTGTTCTAATATTACCATGCTTTCGTAGTCCCAATACCGACGATACAGGTGTGGGAATGCAGATGGCCCACCTGATGGTAAGCAGTGGCTTCTGCACGAACTACAATACCACCTAGGATGCGACCCACGTTGAGTCCAAATCGGTAAGTCTCACAGTGCCTGTAATTTCAGCTACCTCACCCATCAAACTGGAACACAGCACTACAATCACTGCCGCAGAATTTATAGCAAGGCAGTACTCCGGATGGACTCCTCACAAAGAACTCCTTCCGCTCAGGGAAAGGTAATATTGAACAACCTCAAAAAGCTTACCTCCGTAATTAGCTTGGAGTTGTAGGTGTCTGCAGGCCGGAACATCACGATCGTGTAAGTATTGTCAATACCCAAGTGCGAGTCCACCCAATCCTCGATACCACCCGCGTACAGAGCTAGAAGAATATACGAGATCACCTATAGTTTAGGTACTTTCACCATTGGTTATTTGTGAAAATAATAAATATATAAAACAAATACATGTATAGTTTGTATACACATTTCAAACAGCATATAAAGCGCGTTGAGGTCTTTTGCATAAAAAAAAATTGAGTTCAATTTAAAAATTCAGTTTTCTAGATGAGTTGAAATAATGCTTTACGATGATCATACAATTTATTACCATAGCCTATAAAATACACCTGTTTACCGGAGGGTAGGCAGAGACCGCGGCTTACTACTTGTTACGATCCTGAAATACCTCTTTTACTTCATTCCCTCATAAAATTATTCATGCATGCTCGAGTGGGTATGTCTTGGTTGATGGTCAGTTGGAGGTGAATACCTACCCATAACCTACAAGTACCAGAAGCTTGTTGTTGAAATAAACTTCTATGAGAGGATTGTTTAAAAAAAATGTGAACTGATGAGGAAGTAAATCTGTCTAGCTTACGTAAAAACTCCGAGGTTTGTCCTGCTACGTAAGGTCGACCGCTGATACTGTAAGCTGCCGTCGATGCTCGCGATGCCCGTTGTCTCTGCAAGTATTTGAGGCTATTGTAATGCAGAACATAAGATTCTGAGCCATATTCACAAACAAAATTCGATAAATGTTTAGATAAGTGATAATAAAAAGTGCGACACCTCTCGTTGAACAGTTTTGTTGCACAGTGGGCCCACGAATAATTCAAGAGTTACGATACGATAGCAAATGTTACCTTGTTCCATCGGCACCTCACCACATTCCGTTTTGTTTAAAGGATCATCGAAAAATTATAGGCACAAAGCCGTGTTTGTTGCCCAATTCTTTTGATGTTTTATATTTGATATAGGTGGCGTAGCGTTAGAGTGCCCATCTGAGACGGAAGGGGTTCGAATCCCAGTGCGGGACAAGTGTTTGCATGATCTGCAAATATTTGTTCCGGCTCCGGGTGTTGTGGTACCATGGTACTCGTAGTTTCTGATACCCTCGACACAGGGAATCCAAGTATGTGGGGTCAAGACTATGTAACTGTTGAGTCTTAATATTATTACAAAGTTGTTTGTGAATACGGGTGCTGATACTATCTTCTAAGGTAGGTAAATGAACTTGTAACTTACATAAACGTGATCAAATGCCCGCCGTTTCTTGGTGTGTGAGTAAGGATACATTATTCCCTGCAAATTAAACAGTATCTAATGTAGGTTGGTGGTATCTTATCATTGGCCTGGTGTGTTCTTCCGCTGACAGCTAGGTTACATTGGCCTTAGACCGACATTGCGAGAGGTCAGCCTCTCATCGAAGCTAATGACGTAGTCTTGAGCCGTCGTGGAAGGACGAATCAACAATGACAAGATTGCAGTTTTTATAATTGCATGATTTATTTTAGGAAATATGTGATGGGGCATTCTTGAAGTCAGAACCGGAGAAGGCACACACAATTGACGATGACCTCGGTGGCCTAGCGGGCGCGTTCTCGTCTGAGACGCATCTGCAATATTTATTCCGAGTCTGGGTGTTGTGGTACCATGGTACTCGCAGTTTCTGATACCCACGACACAGGGAATCTTAGTGTGGGGTCAGGACTAAGTACGTGACTGTTGGGTGTTATTTAATTAATTAAAGAAACTTTTAACAAAAACTATAATGAACCTGTACAGTGGTCATGTTTGGAGAAGAAGCGGCTTGTTTGGCCAAGCCGGTCTGTAAATTATCTAAGGGTTTAACTCACCAACACATCACCTTCCTTGAACGCTATGAAGGTATATATTGGCGTGCGCTGCTCGTGCAAAAACCTAGTCAAAGCACGTGTTTCAGCTTCACTGAGTTGCCTTGAGCCCGCGTAGAGGGAGCCACAGGGGTGTTCTGATCTTAACTCATCCGCTGAAAATACTTTAATTTTAGAACGGTTTATGCGTTGAACCATGCGTTATGGTTCAAAACTTGAACTAGTGCCTAAGAAAATGATCTCAGTGACTAAGAAAGGTTATCGATGTTACAGAGGAAATAAGGGTTCGAATACTGTGTGATTTTTTTAATGCAAATATTGATTTGAAACTTTGCAAACATATATTTTAAAATAATTAATGAGATACTGGCTTCAGAGATTTCAATATATCCACGATTAAAGATGTGAAAAAAAATATTGAAGTTTGAGTTAGAACAAAAGTTAAAGGCGTGTATCTCCTTTCTCTATAGTGTGAATGCACGCGAGGAAAACCGCTGGGTTCAAGCTTAAAAAATTTAAAGTACTAACCAGGTATCCATTGATATTCAAAGTTCCTATCAAGGTTAACACCGTAACAAGGTTGTATCGTACACCGCAGTCCGTAAGATTCGCACGTACGGCAGGCCTCTCGTCCTTTGCACACATCCCAATTTTGGCGCAGGTTTTTTGCCCATTCTCGACGCTAGCAAAAACATTTATCTTGAATTGAGATCGTGAACTTATAACAATGAAATGAATAATGTCTAGTATATTGTGCTAACTAGTGATAATCGACGTGACGAGTAGCGAAACATGCTATTCTGTTTCAGATATGAAAATGCAAATACTGTGCAGTTGGTCTGCAAGTTAGAATGATATTAGAACTCATAGGCTAATTAACCATTACTTTCCTTATAAAGTAATAAATAGGCAGGACATACAGAACTCTACATACATGTGGAAAAGTCATCGCGTAATCGTATCCATCTGGGTTGAAGACGGGAATGATCCAGAATCTGTACTTAGTCAGCAAATCGGCATGCGCTTCGCTTCTCTCTATTAATTGGTACAAGACATACATTGCCGCTGCCACTGCATGTTGGTCTCTACCTTGAATTCCTGAAGAGAGCATAAAGCTAAAAACTGACGAACGTTTTCTTCACTATAAAAAAGTATATATATATATATTCAGGAGGTTCCTCTCTCTGCAGCCCTAGCCATCGACCACTTGAACTGTGCTTCTCCGTTTTTATAATTATATTTTATTTTGTATGTAGTTGTTTTGATATAGTTTTTATTAAGATAAACTTTTAGTAAAACAAATATTTATTAAACGAGTTTTAAAATAAATAAATGTTTGTAATAATAAAAAAATAAAATTAGCTTGTATGTAGCTTGTATGACTCTGAACTACTGAACTATCTGGCAGATCTAGTGACAGGTCCAGCGATGAAACGTTTCGCTGTAGATTTCGTTTGAAAAGGTTCTATTGTGGCCTACAATTCAAATTGTTTGACTGTACCTGCAACAATCATGACAGTCTGTTTAGCAGTAACAATTTGTCCGCTACTGGGATCGTCCACTATCATCATGTAAATAGGATTTTCCATGGCGGTGAAATTCCCATCTGTAATGTCTATCCATTTCGCCACAGGACTATCTTCTGCCCATTGTTTCAGTTGGGCTACTATCTGGGAAAACATGATAAGTTGGTTCATAATATGTATGCCATCCTTAAAGGGGCTTATCTATACCCAATCGGGAAAAAAGTTTGTTCTACGACTTGTGTAAATCGTAATTTTTCAGTGAATAAACTCTGAACAATAATCTGCTGGTTTGGGGTGAAATGAGTTCAAATTCAGCTGTTTTAAGTACGTAGTAATCTTGATGTTCCTCCTCTTTATAAATAATTATTAAACGTACGAGAACGTTTAATAATTATTTATAAAGATGATAAAAGGACGAAAAACTGAAGATGAAAATGTTTTTATTTTATCTATAATATATATTCAGTGTCATAAGTTAACAGTATCATAGATTTATGGTTCGAATTTGTGTAAAAAAGTGCTTACACGCTTGCATTTGAATGGCAATAAGACGCCATGGTAAGGCCCACTTACTTCAGGTAAAGTCCTCGGTGAGTTGAAATTCAACTGCCTTAGCTTTAACATGCTACAGACTGGCCTACGTTTTTCCCTCATCCTGTCTTTTAACGTCATCTTGGTGACTGTTTCAACGACAGCCGTTTCAGTTGTACTGCTGCTGTTTGCTATATTTTTCAATTCTTCTTGTTCTTCATAATTGAGAACTGACTTCGCACTAGTTCTTCTAAAATGTATCCTTTGATTGGTAACATCAGTTGACTCTGTTTCATTATCATGCATTTTGTCGTCATAATTTTCGTCAGATTCCTTTTCAGTTCTCTTGCTACTGCTTTCTTCGTCGTCATTATAAAACATCATGTGGTACGTCGCATCACTATCACTGTTGTCTGATTTCTTATCATTCTGTAGCTCATTATCATCGTGAAATTTTGTTTTCTTGGTTAGAAACATACCGAACTCTTTTGCAGGGGTCGTGTCATATACCAAAGAAGTTCGCCGAAGATCGTATTGAGCTGCAAACGTAGAGCGAGTACCGAACAGATCAGCATCTCCTTCTAAATGCTGGTATCTTCTCAATTCTTCGTATTCTGATTTAGTTCGGGTCGGAATAACCACGTCATCAAACGGTGATGTTCGGGTAGGCTTTGGACTCGAATATCGTAGACTCTACAAATGAACAATATTTGGGAAACTGTGGTAAAATTAAAAGGGTTTAAGTCGTAAGAGGCGACTAAGGGAGAAAGAAGCTAGAGGATCAGCGTTCCCTATCGACAATAGCTTTATCTGCGTGCGCCAACCCGCATTCCCAGCGTGGCGAGTATGAGCCCAAATGATTGTTTGGGTGCAGGCCGTACAAGGTCGGACGCGCTAGAAATCTATGGGGAGGCCTATGTTCAGTAGTGGACGTCCTGTATTTGATGCTTACGTAGATTTCGAGAGGAGGTGTCACTGGCGTCATAGTCGTGCGGCGAGTGAATCCGACCGGAGTGATAGGTGCGTACTGCCACACGGCAGCTGGTGTCCGCGGAAGAAACTGCGGCCCGGCTGGGGGGCTTTCGTCGCGTTGCGGATGTCTTCCTACATCACTTAGACTTGTTAGCAAATCAGTTTTCTATACAAAGCTATCCAACTTTGCATTATAAAAACATTCCACATTTTTAAAATTAACCTAAAGTTTTGCTATGTTACGTTATGAAACTGGGTTATGGCGACAACGTACAGCACAGCCAGGTGTATGTCAGTAGAAATAGAAATACGAAACTTCCGCTTAGGAATCAGAGATACGTTGACTGTTGTAAATTTCTAGAATGGAGTGCCACCGCACTTCGAGAATTTTAACGTAAAATTATTGAAATGACGAGTAGGTAGATAAACAATTGTTATGTAAAACTTACCAGGTGGTGGTATCGGCATTAATTTGTTCATATCCGGGGTGGGCTGTGCTGCAGGGGTGCGATAAACATCGCCATCAACATAAGTGGCCACTGTAGTTGGAGGCACAAATCGTGTGTAGTCTTTCATTATATCATTCACTGTAGACGTAGTAGGCTTCGGAACGATCACTCCACCTATGATTATCTTCTCTCCTCCCTTTATGAGGGGCTGAATGTTGATAGCGATGACCTTTTTGGTATTCGGTGTGGTAAGATCATCATCTAAAACCTTAACTATAAATTCCTGTGTGGACTCAAGGTTGGCACGCCATCGAGTGTATTCCGGCTGTTCCCTTTTCCGTCGAAACACTGAAACAGCCCAGTTCGAAACAGAATTCTAGTCAGAAGAGATGTTATTAAGTATTTAGTTCAAGAGACAAAAACTTACGTGTGAATGGGCAGGTGGGGTACAAATCATCGCTGACGTTGAGATCGCTACAATGTATAAAATTTGTAAAAACTATGATCAAAAGAACGCAATTTTTCATGTTAGAAAATATTTCATCTTCGTATTTTGACATTTCATGATGTTCTGACAGTGCGAGAGATGAGAAAGTCTATAAACAGCCAGTCTTCTGTGCTATTAAAGAAGAAGGTTACAAAAATATTAAAGCTAAAGGTGTCTTATTTGACTTATTTATCCTGTCCATCCAAAGGTTGGCTGGAAGAGATCGCTTTTAGCGATAAGGCCGCCCATTGTACGTTATATTTTTTGTTTCTCCCTTTTGTTATTTTCTATCTATGTGTACAATAAAGAGTTTATCTATCTATCTATTTCTTGCTATATAGGTACCATACATATTGTAGAGTGTTTTTATTCTCTTTGGTGTCTTATATTCTCTTTGGTTCATCATAAATGGGATAATAGAAGGATCCACAGAGTACTTTTGTATATATGAAGGATCCTAACAACGTAGTGGGCATAGAGTAACTTTTTATATGAGTGGTTATATTCAACAGAGTACATACTTGTTTTATGTATAAAAAGTTACTATGTTTTATTCTCTTTGGATGATAGATTGATTTTATGTTTTCTACTTGATTTTTACTACGATTATTCTTGTACTTTTGCCATAATGCTTTTGCAGATCAAAGTTTATTTGATAGCAATTTTGTACTTTTTCGGAGCACTCTTCATGCTGTTATTTCCTCCGAGGAATTATGTGCAGTAAGTTTATTTTGCATTAACATGGACAATTTTCGTCTGGACAATTTTGTACGTATAAAGATAAAATGCCTGACTGCACTACTGATATGAATATTTCTTCTAAACCTATGCGGGTATGTTACTAAGTCCTTTCTACTTATCAATTTTTTTAAACAGTCTCGAACATGATCCGGATCTCACTAGTATTACCTATGTTGGGTATCAGAAACTACGAGTACCATGGTAGGTATCACACCCGTACCTAACAAATATTTGCAGATATGGAAACATTTACCCGTCACGCACCGCGGAGACCGGATCCGTACCTCGCGTCTGAGCATGGCAGTCGCCCGCTCCGAGACCGAGGTCATCGCTAATGATTTTTCATAGTAGTAGCTTAGCTCTAAGGTATTTTTTTTTCTTACAGATCCGGAGCAAAAGCTAGAGCAGTAAGGAGTGCCAGCACAAACCTTACATTCACCCAGTATTTGAATTTTGAGACTTCGCTGATGGCAATGGAGCGGTACGCTCGCGAAAATGAAGAAGTGGCTAGTTTGATATTACTTTTTCCAAACACTGCGGAAAACCGAACACTAGCAGCTTTGGAACTGAAGAGCGATAGGATGAGCAGGAAGCCAGGGATTCTCATAGTTGGAGGTATTATTCTTCTTCGTTCTCGTATTGCAGGGCTTTTCTTGATCGCCTTGCCTTGTCTACTTGACTATGACGTCGGTACGTTACGCTTTTTTCTTTATCAGAATTTTAATTTTTATACAATGTATGAAAACATTCTTTATTTCAAACATTCATGTACTGTGTGTACCTACTGGTATATGATATGTTTAAGCTCTCAATGGAATGGCTTGGGGAGTGCCGAATGCAATACTCGAGTTAGCAGAGAAGTTACTATACGATTCCAGCTACCAAACTCCGTTCTTCAACGATTATGACTGGTAAGCAAATCGACTCACCGCTTAGCACCTATTCTACTGTGATACAATATTTTTCAGTTTTCGCTAAGTATTTTCGGTATGCAAACAATATTTGATTTCCATATATTTGACCAGGTATCTGATACCGATGGGAAACCCAGACGGCCTGAGTTTCGCCCATAGCTTGCGATCAAAGAAGCCTGTGGAGACCAAGCAATGGTCGAAGAATCTTACCATTAGGGAATTTACACGACCGATGGAATGGAACAAGAATGTCGATAAACAATCTCAGGGGGATACGTGTTTTGGCACACACATCAATCGCAATTTTGCGTATCATTGGCAAGGTTTGCAAATTAATCAATAAACAGCCCAGAGTCAATACATAATCTGACGCCACACTAATACTAGTGTGGCGTCAGATTATGTATTGACTCTATTCATAGATTCTGATAAGACAAATGGGATACCCCATTTGTCTTATCAGAATCTATGAATACCATGGTACCTTAACACCTAGAACCGGAACAAATATTTGCATTTCATGCAAACATTTCCCGCTACGGGGATCGAACCACATCTCTTGAGTATGTATCGGGCCAAACCACTCCACCGAGGTCATCCTAAGTCAACCCGCATTCGTATCGATCGCAAATCGTCAGTAGATGGAGATTCGTCGTGACTGTTAATGAATATTAAGAAGCCTAGAAGCCTCCAATAGTGAACGTTTTTCAAATTATTATTGTACAAATATGTCTATGGATAGAAGGCAAGTTAGAATATCTCTAGATAGGTGTAGGCACCGCATTCCGAAACTAAACTCAAACTGAAATGAATCTCGAGTACTGATTGTAAACGCAGATGACGTGCACAAGACTCCCGACCGCTGTTCGCAACACTACCCCGGCGAGAAGCCCTTCTCTACGGCTGAGGCACAAGCGATTCGCCACTACGTTGACGGGCTCGGTGATACGATACACTTGGCTATTCATTTGCATGCGAGCTTTGTGCCCAAAAAGGTTGACGTTTATTGCTGTTGTTTATCCATTTGGCCGATCTGTATATTTACCTACTTGAGGCCACTATCCGCTAACCTATAGTATTTTCAGCGAGGCAAGTTAGTAGAGCCGGCTCTCTCTTGCAAAACTGTGTGAGGTTCTTGGCCAGTGAGTGCATCTCATATCTTCGTTATGTGCTAGTTCCGCGACCAATGACGTGCATCCCTTACTTTTCTACAGTACCTAACGTTCTTGGCGAACAGTGTATAAACTGCGGTTACACTACCATCGATTATGCCGACTAAGTATTTACCTATGTATGAAATATTTGTCAAAAGAATCGCTAACTAATAAATACACCAAAATCTGTACAAAAAAAATTGTGCAGAGGCTTATCTCGCTTACTGTTGGTATGCGCAAGTAGTCTAGTTTTATCAGAATTAAGTCAAAGTCAAAAGGCATTTATTTCAATAAAATCACTAGGATCACTTTGAAACGTCTTAGAAACTAGGTGAAGCTATGCCTGTTCGTATGCATTAGTGCAGGTAACTAAAGAATAACTTTTATACATTGTTTTTAGGAGTTTATTCTATACCCTTGGAGGTATTCCATGCGTCATCCAAGCAATTCGAGAACCTTGCAAGAGATCGGTGAATATGCAGCGAGGCAAGCGCGCTTACCGGACGGGCGTTTGTATGAGGTTATTTATCGACTTACGTTACATTATCAAGCACATACTAGGTCAGTGTCGTGGAAACGTCGCCCAAGGTACGATCTCGGTAGGTTTCACGCACATCTACACGTGTCAAAATTTGATGCGAGACTGACGCTCTCGCTCAAGGAGCGAGTGCATGCAACATGTGCGTCACGTAAATATGCCGTGCCAACATGCGCGCGACGTTGTGAGACACTGCGCAACGTTGCCGCATTACGTAGACACAGGGCCGGATTATCCATTATCCACTAAATGTTGTCAGTTGATCAAATACTACATACATAGTAGAACTAAAAATAGCTGTATTTGACGATATAGGTAGGTAAGGTAAGCGTTAATTCGTAACCCGATAATTGCATTGCCTAGGAGCCCGGATAGGGTTAATCCGGCCCTGTACACACTTTGTATAGCGCGTCATGTTGTAAGACATTTTGTCCCATCTAGTGAACCCAAGATAAATTGACAGGTCCATCAAAGCAGCAGTGACGAACGAGTGGCTGGTTCCTTCAGCGACTACATCTCCGGCGTGGTGGGGATAGAACTTGTCTACATCATCAAGCCGTACCATCAGAAGTTCCCGAACTACACGGATACGAGGGCTATTGGTTAGTTAGATAATATTTACATTTATTTGCGTCTCGATTGACAAAATATAGGCTAGCGTTAACATTGCCCTGCGTGATTAATGAGTCTCGGACTAATAGTGATATAAGACTTTGCGTAGCCCATCCTTTCAGATACCATTCACAATACTTGGCAAAGTTGGTTTTACAACTTCTGGAAATTCGTCTGTTTTTGGGTCAACTCAGTTCAAACTCAATTATTCAGCTACTTTAAGGTAGCAATTTTGATGACGAATTTATGTTCAATTATTAGTTATAAAGTTGGTAGGTAACAAGAACAAAAGCAGATAATATGAAATAGATAGGGTTTTTTTTTCACATATATTCTTTCTTTGTTGATAGAACATACATAATGAATCACCGTGTATGTGTTTACATATGTACAAAATGATAAGATCTAATCAATTGATCAAGGAAAACTTTTGTAAAACAAAATACGATTATGTTATTTCCAGAGGTATATGTAAAGAAAGCAATCACGGCGGTGCTGAGTGTGGTGCGCGGCTGGCGAAGCAGCACCAAACAGAACACGCTCTCATTCTTCGGACGAGATGTTGAATTTTAAAATAGTTTATATTTAATTGTTTAAAAAAAAAAAATATTATACATTAGATTATGAAAAAAAATAGGGCAGTAGAACTAATTGATTTTTTCCTCTATTTTATCCAAATGCGGAAGTTTGTTAAGGAGTTTGGATGTTCGTGCATCATACACGCCGTAGTGGCTCAACCGATTTCGATGAATCTTCGAAACTTTGTTCTTTACCTCGAATATCATATAGGTAACTTGTTATCTAGGTACCACGTAAGCGAAACCGTGGGCGCAAGCTGTACAAGCACAAATACAAATGTTTTTAATTCATAAAAAGTATGTAATACTCGCTGTCCCGCTCGCGACTTCGTCCGCGTTTGTTTATACCTACCTAGACTATTATTCAGTATCCTTGCCAACGTACTAACACTTATTATACAGCTATTGATCTATAGTGCGAGCATAATTTCAGAATACGAGCCATATAATGCTCAACACACAATGACAATTATTATTCCATAATGTCCCACAACAATGAATCACACACAACGCCAAATTATTATAGAACTAAGCAAACATTGATTCCCAATGCGATGACATTTTAAGTCTACTAATATAGTGTTAGATAAATAAATAAATATTCCGGACATATCACACACAGTCAACTGATCCCAAACTAGGCATTGCCTGTAATATGGGTACCAGAGACTGATACATAATAGGTAAATATTTAACACCCAGACACAGAACAAACATCTGTGTTAATCACACAAATGTTTGTCCAGTGCGGGAATCGAACCCGCGGCCTCTAGCGCAGAAGGCAGAGTTACTACCAACTGAGCTATGAGGCCAGTCAATATGTTATTTCTTTCCCGACGAATGCTATGATCAATCAGTTGTTTAGTGCTGTTAGAAATAGAAAAAAGTTTTACAATTTTTTGTCAACATTTTAATATGCTTTTCACTAATAAATAAATAGTAAGTAACAGATACCTAAATAGTACATACATACATACATTTATATCACTATCAAATGAGCAAATGTACACTATTTACAAAACAGTAATACTTATCAACTTTGTCCCAGTTTCCTTTTTCTTATAACCGAATCATCAATATCCCAGTTATTGGCTAAACTAGTGAGCGAATTTAGAAGTTTAACATGTTTTTTGCTATTTTCATTTAGATCGGATAAATGGATAAGACTTAGCTCTAATGATACTTGATGTAAATGCTGCAATCGCCTTAAGAGTGCGTCCTTTAGCTCCCGGATCTCCGTCCGGCGGTAATACCTGAGGTTTCTCTCTATTACTGTAGTTATGTGCTCTTTGATGTCTTTTAGACACGTCTTCTTCTCAGTGGTTGACTGAAACAATGAGATAATAAGGTGAGGTTACGACGGGGAATCATTAAAGATACATAATGTGGCACAAAACTCAGTAACTTCTGATAACAGGATTTATTCAATTTTGTAAAAAAAACAATAAATAAAAATAAAAAAAAGATCATCGAAAAAAATTGCCTGATTCTTCTAGGCTTGGTCGCGAGGAACAGGCATAGCTTCAACTAGTTTCTAAGACGATTCAAAGTGATCCAAGTGATTTTATTGAAATAAAAACCTTTTGAGTTTGAATGGGTAGAAAGTTGCAACTAAAATGGAACGTTACAAAACGGAGCGCTAGCGTCCCTATGCCTTCTGACGTCACTACGCCACAAGACATCACGTAACCCTTTGTAATACACATGACTATTCACGCTCTCATATAGATATATTGATCATCATCCGCAATCTGCCTTCACCCACTGCTGAGTAGCCCTCCCTTAGTTGTGCCCATCGTGATCCTGTACTAGTCTAAAGCAGGTTGTATGTTTTACCCGCGACTTGGACTATGTAGTCGAGCCATCTCACCATTCTCTCACTAACCTGGGCCACTACTACGCCGCCCGACGTCACTCATTTATACATCCTACTTCCTACTAATATTATAAATGCGAAAGTTTGTAAGATATTTGGATGTTTGTGGTTCAATCACGCCGTAACAGCTCAACCGATTTCGATGAAACTTGGAATAGATAAGAGTTCATAACCTAGATTAACATATAGGCTACTTCACATAGTTCTATGTAAATGTGAAATTCACCTGCGCCATATTGCAGAGTGCGATGCGAACCCGCACGTGTTCCGGCGCGCCAAGTGAACGGAGCGCCAACGCCACTACGCCACCCGACGTCACGCGCGACCCGTTCGGATACACATGAGTATCTGCCTCGCGTTTCCTGTAACAAGACCAACAATCATGTGAACGATGATGTTTATATTGGAGGCACGATATGTTTTTAGTATAGTGCTTCCGCCAAAATTTAGATATTCTTAGGGATCTGAGCGACCACCTTGTTATCAGTGTAGGTCTACAAATTCAAAAATGTCTAGCATGATAGATAGATAGATAGATAACTCTTTATTGTAAGCCACATAAAATTAACACATCACAATTAAATCAATAAAATATAAGTAATAATAGTGGAATACAATGGGCAGTCCTATCATTAAGAGTGATCTCTTCCAGACAACCTTTGGATGGACTGGATTTTACGAGAACGATAGAGGACGGTGAGGACATGATTAGGGATTATATTTGTAAGATTATTGCTGTTATACCTTTAGCCCGAATAATACGAGCAGCGGAATATCAGCGACACAATTCAGTGATACGTAGGACTCAATGTATACTACGCGCGAGACGCTGTAAGCAACCGACTTCAGCATAACAGGAAGACCGGGCTTAGAGTAAACAATGACGTAGCATGATTATATTACGTAGTGTGACTATGTAGTAGTAGCAACCTTATAGTAAGATAGTACGTCTACGTCATAGCCGAGTAGTGCGATTAATAATGTACCATACTTACGCTAATAAGCCGTAGGTGCTTGGAGCTATCCATGACGTAACACGCTTACTATGCGATACACGACGACGTCGTAGCAGCGTAGAGATGAATTACGTAGCATGCCTACGGTATTAGCTGCGTGGACCGGACCGTAGCATGCTACGGCATAGTCATGGCTACGCCGTAGCTGTGCAGTGCGACGTAGCGAGCCTACATTGATCCAGCGTAGAGAGATCAATAATGTAGCATGCCTTCGCCATAGCTGCGTTGACCTTACAATAATATTACGTAGCTGCGTACAGTATATTATTTCGTAGCATGACTACGCCGTAGTTGCGTAGAGCTGACGTCACACTCAACCGCGTGAAAGGAACACGAATATAGTCGGATAGGTGTGCGCAGTATAGTGCGACGGCATGTCGTGACCGAGAGCGTCGAGTGACGTCACACTCGCCTGTCTGAAGGGAACACGAATATAGTCGGGTAGGTGTGCGCAGTATAATGCCACGGCAGGTCGTGACGGAGATCGACTAGTGACGTCACACTCACCTGTCTGCAGGGAACACGAATATAGTCGGGTAGGTGTACGCAGTATAGTGCCACGGCAGGTCGTGACGGAGAGTGACGTCACACTCACCTGTCTGAAGGGAACACTAATATAGTTGGGTAGGTGTGCGCTGTATAGTGCCACGGCAGGTCGTGACGGAGAGTGACGTCACACTCACCTGTCTGAAGGGAACACTAATATAGTTGGGTAGGTGTGCGCAGTATAGTGCCACGGCAGGTCGTGACGGAGAGTGACGTCACACTCACCTGTCTGAAGGGAACACGAATATAGTCTGGTAGGTGTACGCAGTATAGTGCTACGGCAGGTCGTGACGGAGAGTGACGTCACACTCACCTGTCTGAAGGGAACACGAATATAGTCTGGTAGGTGTACGCAGTATAGTGCTACGGCAGGTCGTGACGGAGAGTGACGTCACACTCACCTGTCTGAAGGGAACACTAATATAGTCGAGTAGGTGTACGCAGTATAGTGCCACGGCAGGTCGTGACGGAGATCGACGTCACACTCACCTGTCTGAAGGGAACACGAATATAGTCGGGTAGGTGTACGCAGTATAGTGCTACGGCAGGTCGTGACGGAGAGTGACGTCACACTCACCTGTCTGAAGGGAACACGAATATAGTCTGGTAGGTGTACGCAGTATAGTGCTACGGCAGGTCGTGACGGAGAGTGACGTCACACTCACCTGTCTGAAGGGAACACTAATATAGTCGAGTAGGTGTACGCAGTATAGTGCCACGGCAGGTCGTGACGGAGATCGACGTCACACTCACCTGTCTGAAGGGAACACGAATATAGTCGGGTAGGTGTGCGCAGTATAGTGCCACGGCAGGTCGTGACGGAGGGCGTCTAGTCTCGCGGCGCGCGCCTTTAAGCCGCAGTCGCGTAGTAGTCGCGCGGCGGAGGCTACCGCTCGTGACGTCATACCGCTACACGCGCCGCCACATATTGAAACAATTGTCAGCTGGAAAGTAGAAAACAAATCCATGAATGTACGAACTCCAGCACCATGTTTAAATCTGACTGCCTCATTATGAAACTTCTACAAACATTGAGAACAAATAATTTTACTAGCGGAATGCCTGCGGTTTCACCCGCACGGTACCCTTATAAAAAGAAGCTTAAGTTTTTATTAGGGTTTAAGCTATTTCCATACCAAATTTAATCAAAATCGCTTCAGCCGTTTTGTAAAAGAGTGAGACATAGAAGAATAAAGAAAGAAGCTCTTACCAGGCCCGGAGACTTCACTATCCTTCTAAAACTCTTCGTGGTGAGATCAATGATGTGCATAGTATTATTATCGATCCCCATTTGGTCAGTTTTGCCGTCAGACGCGAAGTAATGAGTGTGCCACGAATCGTCAACGTGTGAACGAAGCGAACGCTTCAGCTTTTTACTCGTGAAGTTATAGATAAAATCTCGTAGAGATTTGGCACTGTATTCCTCTGAAAGGACGTACTGACTTTCATTCTGAAAAAATATGTACTGTATAAGATAGGTATTGCTTGATGGGAAAGACTTTGGAATGGTTTTACGAGTTTATGAATTTTATGCGCATACCCTGAAAAAGTATGTTCAGAATCAGAAGTCAAATTAATTAAAAAAATACAACGTGATTCACAATATGTATCCCGAAAGGGGCATAATCTACACTCAAATGGCATTCAAATTTGTTCTAGTCTTTAGTAAATTCGATATTTTTCGTTGAAAACTTAATACAAAAATCTGCTGTTTTGGGGTCAAATCAGTTTAAACTCAATGAATCGGCTGTTTAAGGTAGCAATCTTGACGCCGAACTTCTCCATACGTTTAGTATTATTAGTTATAAAGATGATAAAAATACCGAAAACAGCTGAAGAAAAAAACCTTTATTATTTCGGTTTATGTTAACAGTAATATTTCGGTAAAATAAGGTTTCCGCAAAGACATTATACCAGACAAAAATATTATCTTTGGTTTCGGTTAACCGTTATTCAAAGGGTAAAACAAACCGATTCATTACACATTCATTACCGATTCATTAGACAGGCCTCATAGCTCAGTTGGTAGTAACTCTGCCTTCTGCGCTAGAGGTCGCGGGTTCGATTCCCGCACTGGAAAAACATTTGTGACTAACACAGATGTTTGTTCTGTGTCTGGGTGTTAAATAGTTATCTATTATGTATATCAGTCTCTGGTACCTATAGTACAGGCTATGCCTAGTTTGGGATCAGTTGACCGTGAGCGATATGTCCGGAATATTTATTTATTTATTACGGTGATTAACCTTAACCGGGAAATCCCTGCAAACAACTTCTTTTTTTTTATTTTTTATTGGAGATGGTTAGGCGTTTGACCACCTGCTCACTTTTGCAAGTGAGATGTGGCCTAAGATGGAGCACGCTTTACCAGAAGGAACTTATTCACTCTAGATTTGAAGACTCCTAGATTGTACTCATCCGGGAAAACAGACGCTGGTAGATCGTTCCACTCTTTGCCACTGCTTATAATAAAGGTGGAGCAGAAACGTTTTCCAACTTTCGAACTTCTTTTTATTTAAATTACCTCACTATCTAATATGACGACAGCAGTCATATCCCTCTTACTCCTTATATCGATACCCAGCGCTTCGGCGAAGTGGTGATGATGCACGCTATCCATAGCCAGAAAGTTCAAGCTAACATTCGCCGTACAAGCCAATCCCTTTATTCTGGTCAAGTTCTGTGTATGTCTCACTTCCTCCTGGTTTTTGTATGGGAATATTGGGGCGCTGTATTCGTGGGCGAATTCCATCAGTTTGCAGATGTGTTGAACGTTGTATTGGATTAGGTTTTCTGCTGTGAGTGGATCGTCTTCTAGTGGTAGCATTGTTGTTCCGATACTGAAATAAGAGATGCTTTTAAGGCGAATCCCTGAGCTAATGACCTTGAAAGTTTTGCCCCTCTTCACCCCACCGCCCGGCTCACGCCCCTCTACAATAACTCACAAACTATTTATTTAGTGACATCTATGCAGGTAAACCGTTGTGCCGGATCAGGCGTCTCAGCCCTACTACAGAGAATCTATGAGCGAGCAAGCGAGACGGATAGATTACAGCAAACGAGCGCCGCGTCGTGTACGATACCTACGCAATTATTGTCTCGTTAGCTTGAGATTGCTGCATATACAATACATCTCGTAAATACCCAGCAATGGACATTCGCCAAATATAAACTGCCTCTGATTACCCCTCCGACATTTTCAAAGATGAGTGATCCTGAAGATTAGTCTTTTTACAAATACCATTGCCGTATTGGCCTAGTGGGAGGTTACAAACTTTCGATCCGAAGGTCGTGGGTTCGAACCCGGTCTTGCACCGATGAGTTTTTCTATTTGAAAAATCTTAAAACGGTTAAGGAAAACATCGCGAGGTAACCAGTCGGTATTATTAAAGCGTCGATGGGCTTGCATCCTGTCACGTACAGAATACCTTACTACTGCAAAATGTGGGAATGTGCCAATGTTCGGACATGCCTCTGACTACCCCCCTTCTTCAAGGATCTGGACCCTGGAGATCTCAGAGGATGTCTAGCATTCTTGGGGATAAAGGTGGTGAGACAATTTGTTTTATTAGTATTAAAATTTAATAGGGCAACGTTTTAATTTTTTTTAATCATATTACTTACTCTCCATTCATCTCCATTTCAGAGGCAAAATCAAAGCTCTTCTCAAACAGTCTGCATTGCTCATATGTATCATAAAAACTCCTTTCCGCCGGCAACGTTTTGATATTGCATTCATTCAACCAATCTAATGAAAACATTGCGGAATCATCTAAATTACCGTTATCTTTCGATAAACCAATGCCACGTTTCGCGAAGAAATTGAACACACCGGTTTTAGGCGGACTATCAGTGTTATTCGTCCATGGGTATTTATTATTCTTGGATTCTACACTATTTTTGTATGTTCTTTGTTGTCTAGGTTTTTTTAACGCGTTATCTCGACAGAATGTGTTGTAGTCTTTCAGTTGGTAGATGATCCTTTGCGCTTGTTGCAGCTTCACTAGCTCTGTGGTCCAAGGACTTGTTCCGTTATTTCTACAGTTGTGATATTCCATGGATACTTCACGCATCTGTAATAGCGTAATAGAAAAATGATATCATTATTTATCGTGCTTCTGAATTTTTATGTAGAATGACCTACCTAGTAACTAAAAGCTATTCAATTAGTGATTTTTTTAATTTTATAATTAAATATGTGTTCTTCTAGCCTGAAACACAGGATTACCTAGTTCAGGCTCCCATGTAATATTTACCTATAATTATGTAAAAATTACCATAAACTTGTAAATTTTTGTGTACATTTTTATAATGTATCAATCTTATGAATAAATTACTATTATTATCTTTGTATTTTGTTATTTTATTATTCATTTGCATGTTTATTTTAGTTACCAGATCGTACGTCACTGTAGCCCGGAACTGAAAATCAGCGCTGTTAATTCGTTATCAGCACAATGCTGAGCTCAGGGCTTTTCGTACATACTGTGAAGTGTGAATGGCAGCGCTCTCCACGCACATACCTACATTGTTTACTTTCTATCTGCCTATTGCTATGGTTTTTGTATTAGTGTGTGTCTTACTTTTGTACTTTTTGTTGTTAGTGTTTGTTTCGACTGTTGAGTGTTATTAATTTTTTCTTACCAAAGCATAATTCGGTAGCATCTCATAAATTGGATTCAACGGAGTGAAGAGCATCAGAATCGGGCTGCCGTCTACGTATCTTTCGAATGCGAAGGATTTCTTCCACATGGGTGTAATCCTGGCCACGGGCTGCGAGAAATTCTGGAGCACCCACATTATGAGGGCTGATTCCGTCCAGTTCGCGTTTGCGTTTTCATCCGCTAGGAATTCCTAAAATAATATTGAAAGAGTACAAAAAATGTGACAAAGAAACGTTTTGGAGTCTTTTAAAAATTTATAACCACACAATTAATATCATCATCATCAGCCTGTAGAAGTCCACTGGACATAGGCCTCCCCCAAAGAGTTTCACGACGAACGGGCTTGAGCCTTTTCACTCAAATGTAAATTCTCCCAATTGGAATGAAATTCTACTAATATTACCTACGCAACACTCTGTATACAAGGTGATTCTTAATATGTATTCCATCCCGAAAGGGGCTTATTCTACAACCAATTGGCAATAAAGTTTGTTCTACTTTTGGAAAATCGACATTTTTCATTGAAAAAACTCTATGCGAAAATCAGCTGTTTTGGGGTCAAATCAGGTCAAACTCAATGAATCAGCTGTTTTAGGTAGCAATCTCGATTCCAAACTTTTTGTACATTTAGTTATTAGTTCTAGAGATGATAAAAATTCTAAAAACAGCTAATTTAAGAAAGTTTGTGTAAAAATATTCAAAAAAAATATTCAAAAAATTAATGTTTTTTTCGCTAGTTTTATTTCTTTTTGTTGATAGAATAACCCCCTTTCGGGATGGTATACATGTTATGAATCACCTTTTAGAGATGGGCGCTGGCCACTTCACCTCGGAAAATACGCTAATACGAGTACATTACATATTATGTACCTACTTAAATCCATTTTCCTTATATGGAATTTACCTTGGTATTATATAAACGGTTCTATTATCACAACATTTTTATGAATCATAAATCATGTGAACATATTCTACTATTCATATATCGTGAACATATAATTCATTATTCTACCGACAATTCCAGTCAAATGAATAGAGCCATTACAAAACAAATTAAATTGTTAATACACCGTGACGAACCTCAACTACCTCACCTCACCTACTCGTCGTCGTAATTTTAAATAGCGCACAATTTGAAAACAGTTTGATAAGTACAGAAAAGTAGAATCGAAAATGCGCTGTTTTCCGAACGCTTCAGCTTCGACGCGTGTACTTTCAAACTTCTGCCTTTATCATCATAATCATCAGCCTGTAGAAGTCCACTGCTGGACATAGGCCTTCCGCAAAGAGTTCCCACTTCTACCTTAGCGTCATTAAATTTAAATTGTAATGATAATGCGGTGTTTTAGACAGCTGCACGTTCCCAAATACGTGAAACTGTGTTTTTAATAAAAAAATGCTTTTTTTCCGAAACTCAATATTAACAAGCTCTTTCTGTAGGATATTTGTGTCAAGTGTTTAAATTTCTTGCCAGCAGAGGGATTAAGATAACTTTGGAGTAATTATTGACCCTTTTTTAAATAGAGAAAATTGTGAACAGCGGCTGTATTGATATACAGCTGAGATACCACCTGCCCCTTCAAACCAGAGCAAAGCATTGCAAACATTGCAGATCAATTTTAGGCAAGGAGGCCTACCATAACGTCTTATTGCCACTCAAACGCGGACCTAAACTGAATTGTGAGCACTGTTTCACTCGATTTTGAACTATAATCCTGTTATTATGAAACTGGGTTTAGACTAGGACTAACTAAACCCTGGTTTTGTGACGTGTCATTTCATACATTTGACATTATGACATAAAGCAACTGTATGAAATAACACGTCACAAAACCAGGGTTTAGTTAGTCCTAATCTAAACCCAGTATCATAATAAACCGTTAAATATATTTTGTGACTTTCAATTTACATAACCGCCGCAATTTGATGTACATGCCTAGGTGGTAATACTTTTCGATGGACTCTGCACAGAGAGCCGTTATGTTTACCTTCGTGCCATTCCACAGCATGAGACGGGCATTAGGCACCACTTCCACGCCGAGCTCTGCAGCCAGCATTTCCGAGGTGACGGCCACGAAGCAGATCTCGCCCAGTACATCATACTCGCGGACTTTCGCCGCCACTTTGTACCAGACGTTGTAGTGTTTGGCGGATACTGTGAATGGAACAAAGCCTACTGCTACAGCCTGAAAAAGAAACATGTCTTTTGTTTTGGTGGTGGGGGAGTGCGGGTTCAGTCCGCCCGGCGGGACATAGTTTTGCTCTGCAAATATATGGTTCGCATCTGGATTTTGTTATACCATGGACCATGACACAGGAAATGCCAGTGTGAAAATTTAGTGTTTGTTTATTGATTAATCTTTAATTAGCTTTTACATTGCAGGATGAAATGGCAGAAATAAAATAGTCATTTTTACAAGAAAATAAGTTTAAATACTAAAACCAGACATCCAAGGCAAAAGCATAAAAAATTTTACACAAAAAAATTATAGTTTGACGAAAGATATAGTAAGTATGTATGAATTTATATTTATAGAATTTACTCGTCAAGTCCTTTCATTTGATCGTAAAAACGATGTATTAACTCAATTTTGAGGTCAGAAGTTCGCTTTTATTTCCTGTCACACTTGGCTCATGAAGACGCTTCATCTGACTCCTCATTTGTCAAATTATTAACAGTAGTTTAGGAGCTACGAGTGCACAGATGAACATACATACATAGAATTACAACATTTTCTCATAACTCTAGTAATTTTGAATCAAGCATCAAATTTAAAAAAAAAATAAAAAAAAAACAACACAACAAAACAACAGGCATAGTAAGAGTACTTTTCTCCCAATATTTAAGCAAGATACTAAATAGGCACACAACTTACATCACAATATGATATTAATGTGACCAGTTCCTCTGCTGTGGTGACCCTTTTCAATGGCTTCATCATAAGCTCCAAGAAGTTGACCATAGTATGAGCATCTCTGGGCCCTGAAACAAAACTGTATTATTTTCTAAGAGTAATAATATAATATAATAAGGTTATGCAATATGCATGTATGAACTCCAAGCACAAGTAGCTGTATACTATAATCCAATGATACAAGAGGAAAAATAACAAAAAAAAATCTGTAGAATGTATAATTAGATTGTACTAGGTTCACAAACATGCTGGTTTCTTGCGGAAACTGGGTTCAAACCCACGATTTTTGGATGGGAATACTGGATCAGTACCCCAACACCACCAGTGCTCTCTAGGCCAGGGACTGAATTACCGCAAAACTGGGATACCCTTATTTTCAGATATGACGTCATATCAATAATATATCGGTATCCAAAAATATCGGTAGACTGAATTATGGTATCACTATAATATGGTATCGAAATATAAGGGTACCATAAAAATATTGATATAATAACGGTACCGTTATTTAACCCAAATATTCCTGCATCCCCCACGGCAGCGGCGCACACACGCCGGTGCGTATTATAGTTAACTTGGCTTTGGAAAAAGATTCTTTTTTGCTCCCGACGACAAAATTTTCAAAAACGACGACACTCCTCAAGCGGCCCTCTCGCCTCTCTCGTCTTGTAATTTCGGTACCGAAATAAGATATGAGTTAAATAGCGATACCCAATGAAAAGGTTGAGAATATGATATCGCTAATACCGAAATTTAACAACCGTTTCAAGTCCCTGGTCTAGGCATTCTAAATTTTACTGATACCTGTACTGAACCTGTACCTTTGTAATGAATTCCTCTAGAGTTGGAAGTATACACCATCATGATAGGCCAAGATGGCAGCTTGTTGTGGGCTATTCTACATTCACTGCCTGGATACCAACAGTTTATGGCAGAAAAATGTACCTGGAATTAAAAAAACTTTAAATGAAACTTCTTTTACTCATTTTGGTAGTGGAAGCCCATGTGCTACTTTATTCAACAGAAGTTATTTTTATACAAAAACCCTGCATGCAACCCTTTAGGGGTTGTTTCGGGAATTCCTTTCTTGCAGCTCCACACTACAACAGGAAGCTACCCTCCAAAATGCTAGTATCTGATGCAATGGGGCAAACATGGTAGGATAATACACACTATAGAGTTTATTCAAGGTATAAATGCGAAAGTTTTATCTCCGTTTTATTAACAACCAAATGGCTGAACCAATATTGATGAAATTTGGTATAATGGCCTAAGGCTATACATTTTTCAATTTCAATTTCAATGCCTTTATTGCTACACATACATAAGTATTGTCATATAAATATTATTTAAAGGCTATACATATACTAATTTTTATCCAAGTACTTTGTGAGCGAAGCCAGAATTAGCTGCTAACAATGTATAAAAATATATTGCACCTATAATAAAATCTGATTAAAAAGTTGATTTAATAGAAGTCAAAACATTACCAAACTAAACACAATGTGTAATTTTCACAGAAATAGTGTTTTGGTGTACCTATACACTTATACTAAAAGTGCATTTGGTTTAACTTGTTAGAATATTTAAGCATGCTGTTGCAAAAATTAAAATAGTATCTAGGTAAGTAGTAGGTACTATATCAATGACATCAGTAAAATGTAACACATTGTGATCAAGTAATGGCCAGTTCAATATTTGAAAAACAAACTAACACGGTCACCAAGCACCATAGCAGCCTTCTCAAATTCTCCTTTAACATACTGTGACTCGGCATCCCAGGGAGCATAATACATGACAAATGAAATGTCTTCTTTCTCCACTGCAGCCAGGGCTTTACCCAGCTGTCCACGGTACCAATCTGTTACCACAGAATCAGGACTGAAGAATCTCACTGCTTGGGGGTGTTTAGATACTTGTGTGGGCCTGAAATGAAACATAATGATAACAATAGAGTATTGTTGATATTCTGATAAGCAAGAGGTAGTAGTAGGCAACATTATCAGAGCTAAACTTACGTATTGTGTAGAGCTCCGTACGTCGTCAGCGCAAGAGCAACACAAAACACCAACTCTTTGATAAGCATATTGAGTGTTAACTCCCTACTGTTGTGTTGTGTGGAAAACTGAGAGTTTTCGGGCAAGTTCCGAGCATTGCTAGATAAACTTGACTTGTCTGCAAATGACGTGACCTGCGATATATCTTCAGCGTCGGCCGTTGAAAACATTACACGTCATTCGAAAACAAGAGTGATGCTGAAACTGGATTAAGGATAATCTAGCATTGCCGAATGAAGATTTATTCACACAAAACCTTTCAATACTACTGTGATCCAAGCGATTGTATTGTAAATTCATAATAAATCCTCAATTTTGAGATTCTCATTCAGGAAAACAAAGTTTCCCATTCATTTCCACAATCACCTGTTTGTTTGGCTGTCACTGCCTGTCGCTTGTTGTTGACATTTGGGAATAGTAGGATAACTGTCAGAAGAAATAGAGTTGAGGTCATGGGCATGGGTTCATACTGCGAATCAAACAAACTCAATAATAACAAAATATAAGTAATAAAATATTGGAATTAGCCATCATATGCAATGCGTAACCATTGCATGTATTAGACATGCATGACAGACTCCACTAAAAGATGACTGACTGTAGCTTACGGAGATCTTAAATCGATTTGATTTGTGCAGATTAGTGCGGACATTTTAAAAGTTAGTGCTCATCTATTCTAGGTGCCTCAGTGGGTCGGTTACTTAATTTTGGTGCTTGGAGTTTGTTTGTCTATTCCATGGATTATGTGCTTACCACAGACCATTCTTTTGACAGCTTTTGTTTGACAGTTCAAACAAAACTGTCGCATTCGCCATTTTACGAGAGACGTAAAAATCATCTAAAGGTTCTTGTTTTGGATATAAACGAAGAGTTTTTATTACGTTTTAGCAGCCAAATTGAAAAACTTGGTCGCTCCCAATCAATAAAATTGCAACAACTTCAGTTCGCCCTATCCTGAAACCACATGTGTAACGGTTCAAAGTGAATAGTTTTGTTATGACTCGATAAATCCTTGAGATCTCATTAGTTTAAATTCATATTTATTAGCCATGGAATCTCAGAGGCAGCAAGAATCGGACTCAGCGGAGTACTGGAAAAAGCAGGCCAAATATTATGAGCAGAAGTAAGTCCTGGATTTCTTGCCTTGAAATGTTTTTAAAATGTTGTTTAGCAGTTTACATGACAACCAATGATTCATTGCAGAACTAACGATATTCAGCAAGAGTTGGACGAATATACAGAGAACTCAGCTCAGCTTGAGAAAGAACTTGAAGCTTCATTGGTGCAGACTGAAAAACAGAACAGAGACCTTGAACATCAAAATCAGAGATTAAAAAATGAAATTGAAAATCTCAGGGTATGTACATACAAAGTATCTATAATGGTAAGAAAAGGTTATCTAAGCTATTACTCCCGCCTGAAGCTTCGCTGTCAGGGCACCTAGATAAAAACTAGCTACTCTCTGGCTCATATATATAAAACTAAACATAAACTATATTCATGAAGAAATGGCGTCCATCTGTTATTACAGTGCTGCATGAATGAAGGACCACAAACAAACACTCATGTTATACTCATAGATTGTATGGCAAGATTATATTGCTCTGTACATAAATCACTTAAGGGCAGTAAGTGATTTCATATGAACTCAAATTTAATTAATATTTATAGAAGACAATAATAAAAGACATTACAAGCATTGAAAGCTTTGTGAACAAATTTCAAATATAACACTTACATCAAAGCTACTTATTAAATGACTCTGGATTTAGTAATTCTGTTTACAATTTTATTTGTAGAACAAATTGGAACGAAGTCAGCACGAGACTAATGCATTGGAAGATGAACTGCAAGCTTTGAAAAAAGACAAGGATAATCAAGCAGTATATATCAGAGAACTAGAACAGAAGAATGATGATCTTGAAAGAGGTCAAAGGTATGTATAATTATATAAAAATGTTCATAAAAAAATTATTATTAAGTCATTTATTTCAGGCAACACAGCAAAGTACATGTACAAATACAGGGCCCATAGATAAATAGGCTTGCAACTTTTATTCCCAAGAATGGTAGACATTCTCTCAGATTTACAAGCCATCAGATCCTTGAATATGTCTAGGGAGGGTAATCAGAGGCATGTGCAAACATTTGGCACATACCCCCATTTTGTATTAGTGAGTAGGTAATCCATAAGTGACAGGTTGCCTGAGAAGCAAAGTGACTCCAAATTAGGGTCAATTCATTGCAAATTAAGTTTATTTCAATAAATTCTTTATTTATTATTGTACACAAGAAAAAACAGACAACAGAAATTAGAAAGAAAGGTAAGGCTACTAAGGCGAGCTTAACCCTAAGAAGAGTTTTCTTCCAGCAAACCTTTGAGGCTAGAGAGAGATAAAATCACTAGGATCTCTGAAACATCTTAAAAACTAGGTGAAGCTACACCTGTTAAATGTCAAGAGGTCTTGAGTGCGTTCCAAGTGCAAATATCCCCACCGAAATGTCATTATTCTTTATCTTACGATTGCATTCAGATTTGAGATTGATCTATAAATACTGCCTTAGATATGTTAGATGTAATGTAATAATTGTATTTCAGAGTAATATCAGAGTCAGTAGCATGTATAGAGACATTGCTGAACCAGGCGTATGAGAGAAATGCAGTGCTAGAGAGTGAGGTGGATGAAATAGAGAACCTCAGAGTGAACTTACAAAGGGCCAATGATGAAGCTAGAGGTTTGTAAAAATGTTATTATAATGAGATTTATGATAATTAAAATCATAAGATTCGCACTGCTGGTATTGTGTGTGTGGCTCAGTCATCCACACTTTCTTTATTGTCTGCAGCATTAATCACCAGGTGGAATTTTGATGCTAAGACTTTTCATAATATTGATGCACTCTAAGGTCAATTGGACAGTAGAATAATAATAATAAGGATAACAGTTTTCTAAACTCTGTGTATCTGTCTCACCCTAGTTCATTGTACTTATGTTGTGTGCAAGATCCATTTTATAATAATATTGTGTTGTGGTATAGAAGAAAGCAGCGAAAATGGTTATTGAAGGTTGTATACTCTTTCAGATCTGAAACAAGAACTTAAAGTCATAGAACGACCACACATGAAGGAAGACGATAGTACAAATGAGATGGCAGCAGTTAATGGACACATCTCAAACTCTTCCCGGACTCATGTTGAGATAGAAACACAGACACCATTAATTTCACCAGCAAAACGTAAGTTTAGTGCTGTCAACAATGGAGGATACTACTCTATTTTGTCATCAAGATCCTTAAGTGTTTCCATAGCAGGATTTTAACTCACATGCTTAAATTCAAATGCCTGGTTATGTGTTGACAAAATTGCATGCTGAATCTCAGTTTAGCATTCTTCCTCTCATTTCGATCCCTTGAGGAAAAGTGGAGAAGAATGTTATAAAATATAGATACTGACCTTAGATTCATGTGGATTAATATGGATATCAAATGCACTTTTATTGTGGTTCCAAAACATGTAGGTTTTCCTTCCTTAGTTTGGGGTAACAAAACCAGTAAGTACCTTGTATATTCATGGTTTCCTCTCAATTTTTTCCTTTTTCCTTCACCATTTTCAGCAAAATGTATCAAAACAACTCATTTTTATTTTGAAATCTATCAACTGCACAGGTGAAATCAACGGCAACGCCATGACTCCCTCATCTCGCGTGACAGCCATCAACATAGTGGGTGACCTGCTGCGGAAGGTTGGGGTGAGTCAAGTTATTGTTTTACTAGTCAAAGTTACTGTAGTTGTCACTGCTGTAGTTATCACTGTAGATATTATTGGATTATGATTATTGCTTAATATTATTTATATAAAATAATTGATTTAATTATTTTCAAATATCCTCATTGTTATTTATTGTTCTGTTTTATTTTATTTAAGTATAGTATGTTATATTTATGTATGCTTTCCATAGCTCTCAATCTATGTTACTGCACTATAGTATATACCAAAGGCAGAGCGAAAAACGGTAATTGACCCAAGTTATTATGTTAGCGCCGAAAGTAAACAACAATATCACTCTCCATACATTTATTTATTGCTTCCTTATCGTTTACGAAATTGCAAAACCCACCGATAATCCTACTTCCTACTCTAATATTATAAATGCGAAAGTTTGTGAGGATATTTGTTGTTCAATCACGCCCTGACGGCTAAACCGATTTCGTTGAAACTTGGAATATATAAAGTTATTTACCTAGAATAGCATATAGGCTACATTTTATGTAGGAACCACGCGAGCGAAGCAGCGGGCGGAAGCTAGTCATACATAAAATTAAAGAGCTGTTCCCTTTAAAAAAGTTTCGAGCTCTGCTACGGGTCCTCATTCCTTTCGGGAATGCTTTTTTCAGTTTTTCTGTTTATTTTGGTTTTATTGGACTGTTTATGCTAGTAGCTGACTAAATCATCATCATTTATATTAAAAATAAAAGGTACCTTACATATTTAGACTAAAAAAAATTGTATCGTGTCAATGACCGTTTTACGGTCTGCCTTTGAAAAACACTATACTAGCACTGAATTTAGTACTTTCTTCTATGAAAATATACTTGATGTTCTTTGCAAATATTTTATTTATTAGATGTCATAATTATTATATATATTATATTATCATAAAATATTTAGTTATATCCTGGATAGTGTAATAATTAAGACGCAAATTCTTTCTCTCCGAGTAAATATTGAATGATGTATAACAATAGGTAATGTTACAAATTATCTCTTCAGTTATATATTTAGTTTTTGTCTTAAATACAGTGATTTTAGTAGAAATTATGATTTATTATAGTTCTGTAGTTGCATGGTTGCGTGTTGTGTAGTATGCATGTTGTTTATTGCTTCCAGCTTGAAAGGTTTCTTTGCCGTGATTGTGGTAAGGTTAAATGCGCCTGTGACCCATCACCAGCGACCACTAATACCGATCCTGCCACGCAGACTGCAACGGACAAACCCGACGAATCTATCGATGAAAACCTCAACAAAAGTGATTCAGTAGAATATAGAAACCCAAAAACCTTCGCACGTCAACTTTCGGGTCCGGAAATTAGTAACGCAACGAGAAAATCTCAGTTATCGAACAGAGCTTCAGAGCAACCGTTCGTTCGATCGCCTAATGGGGAAAATGGGAAACTGAGACGATCATTCGCCGTAAGGTCCCGTGAAGGGCTCGAAAATCTTTTCAGTTTTGCTACTGTAAAGAAAGGAAGCGATCAAGGGAAAAGTAAACAAATAAATATCTAAATTATCCTGCAAATACGAGTTCAAATGTGCATTTAGCTTCACTAGTTACAAACTAAACATTTTCACCCATATTCATAATCACTCACTAACTATAACGACTCGATAAATGGATATAGGTGATATGCACCAAGCCGTGTCTGTTGCCTGATTCTTCTAGGCTTGGTCGCGAGAAACAGGCGTAGTTTCACCTAGTTTCTAAGACGTTTCAAAGTAATCCTAGTGATTTTATTGAAATAAACAGCTTTTGAATTTGAATTGAATTTATATTTCGTTTACTGTTAGAAAAGGACATGTCGAGAGTTATCGGGCCATTAAGTTAGTAAGTGATTATGAATTGGGTTAGTTTCTTAGTATTTTTTAGTTGTATGTAACTAATGGAATTTTTATATTGTAGTCTGATGAAATGTATGACCGTAGAAAAATGTGTTGTGCACTTGTGTAAATAGAGCATGTTACGTATTGTCATCACGATTTTAATAAGTATGGACTGAATGATTTATGCTAAGCTGTTGAACTGTAAATACTCCACGTGTATAAAGTCACATTATATCGATGTATTTCTTGTTTCATGGAGCTTTACAATAGAGGCCCAAATACGTTATGGTCGTGAGTTACTTGTCACCGTCAAAACTGAAGCTACCTTTTTTTGTATGGTGTCACGAAATGCCCCTACAAAAACCGGTAATCTATGCATGTCTCACGGTGACAAGTTAGTAACTAATGAACATTATGGACTCGGTCCTCTGACGGTGTTATCGTCTGTCGAGAACGATAAACGATACTTTACAGGATAGTGTGAACGGAGAGCACAATTTTCATACATTTGTTTCCCCATTGTCATGTCTGTGTCATGACGATAGATGTTAAGATGATGATGATGATGACTCCATTCGTGCACATATGCGCACATGGTGATATATGTGCACGAAAGGAGCCTTTAAGAGGCGCACTTTAATCCTTTCACTACGCTAATTATTTCGTTTACTCCCACCTGTTCTGTTGAGTAGTACAGTTGACAGAACTACTGGGATTTTTTTCTGATTAGTTCTGTCCACAAAACAAATGGAAATACTCTTCTCACTTGTTCGGTTGAGTAGTTCTGATATGATCAGAGTGTACCAAATGCAATTAATTAACGGTAACATAGACAAAAAAAAAATATTCCGGACATATCACACACGGTCAACTGATCCCAAACTAGGCATAGCCTGTACTATGGGTACCAGAGACTGATATACATAATAGATATATATTTAACACCCAGACACACTACAAACATCTGTGTTCATCACACAAATGTTTGTCCAGTGCGGGGATCGAACCCGCGACCTCTAGCGCAGAAGGCAGAGTTACTACCAACTGAGCTATGAGGCAAGTCAAAACCACACACCTTTGTTACCATACCACATACCTTTGTTTTTAGAGAAACTAAGGTAAAGTGCTCCTATTGCGAGTTACCGAATGTACAGTGGGTTTTTTCAGTATATACCTATAATGTTGGTAATAGTACATTAGGTATAAGTGTGTTATTTTGGTGATTACCGCTGAGGCGTCATTGAGACCCGAGACGTCAGGCGAGGGTCTTAAGAGAGCCGAGGACGGTAATCATCAATACACACGTGTATCATACGACGTTTTTCAACACACTTGAGAATAAAATAATACTAAAAATAACTGTTAAAACGAGTGAATTATTTTTCGCAATGGCGGGAAAAATTAGTCAGTTTCCTATGCGCGCGCATCTACTAAAAGAATGGGGTTTTTTATTTACTTTTACGAACGATCTTTTTTGTATCGAAACTTTTTTAAGAACAAAGCAACTCACAATCTATAAAATAACTCACGTTTGTTAATAATAGCAATGAAAAAGTCACAGTTTGATTACATGTATGATAATGTGCCTAATTACGGTGAAATTAGAGCCACTTTATGAGCAAGTGTGTTGAAAAATATATTTCTCATTTTGTTTCATTTCATTTTATTTATTGCCAATATGTACATAGGTTGGCAAAGTTTTTTAAATCACAGAACTAATGCGTAGAAATTACCAGTAGGTCTGTTATCAGTATTACTTAACAAAACAGGTGGGAATAGTAGATAAAAGTCAGGTGTAAAGCATAGTCTTTTAAGTCACAGAACTAATGGGGGAAAAAATCCCAGTAGTTTTGTCAACAGAACAGGTGGGAGTAAACGAATTATTTCACCGACGACGGTCATAGGCCCTTTTCAGGGCCACCATACCTTAACCTTGTTACTGACCTAATACAGGATAACCAAGAAAGAATCAGTGACACGATTAGCAAGCATCACCATTTGTGAAAAATATCCGAGTTGTCGTTGTGTCGTGACGATAAGCGATAGTATCGTCAGTGGCCCGAGCACAAATAATTCACGATAGCGTTACGCTTACAATACGATAGCAAATGTCAAAACACGATGGCAAATATCAATAGCCAAGCAAAATTAAAAGATTTCAAGCATCAACAACTAATATTTGACTTTTACTATAAAAAATCTATCGTATGCGTAACGCATGCGATATCGTGATTTATTCTTGCTTGGGGAACTGGTGTGAAAGAGATGACCACTTTGTAACCATTGTATTTTATTTATCGTGCTTCAACCCATATCATTTGTAAATATGTATCGACCATGTATTGGGTGGCGGGTGGCATAAACTGTACATAACCCTGTCGCCTACTAATATTAACATCATTCATTTATTGTGTACTTTTCTTCATTGTAGGCTTTGGAATCGAAATTAGCTTCGTGTCGTGGTACAGTTAGACCTAAAGAGCACTCACCAAATTCAGCTTCGGATGTGAATAAGGACTACAGGTGTGTACTCAAGAACTAAGAACGCCTTCAATACGTCCAACGCCGACAGTACTGCGACACCGGCCGCAGTGTTAGCTTGTATTTTATAGTGTGATACTATATCTAAAGAGAAACCATAGCTTCGGATGTTCTTGCTGATTTTTTAACTAGTGATCGATATCACGTTTTCCTAATTTACTAAAAATCTGTGATCGTAATGAAATAGCGTAGAATACGTATGTCAGTAATCGTTTTGGCGTCCCACCGTGATCTAAGCGCACGGCACGTGTTACGTACCTACTAGTAGTCTGCTTCTCACTTGTGTGCGTTTATAACATCATACTTACCTACATGTTTCCAGATCTTACGTAGTGTGAATTCTCAAAATTATACCACCCTTGCATAATGAGTAGCTTTATAAACACTTATATTATCACTAAAGTAAATGTAGTCATAATGGTGGACAAAAGTATTTTGGAATTATTTTTATGTAAATATTTATAGGAGGTAAAGAGATATAGTATGAACTTGTTAACATTAATAAATTTTATCAAAATTATTTGCAATAACGCATAATGAACTCTGTGTAGTTGGTACTTTTCTAGAACTTCTTACGAAAAATCATATACCTAAAGCTCGTCTAACGGTTGTATTGTGGAAAACGATACCACAGACTATGTAGGCTAAATTCTGAACATGTTTGAAGTGTTTAGGTTTGTAGCGTTAATACCTACCAATTATTATTACGTCTAGACTTGACTAACAATATTTATTGACAAATCGATGTTTATTCAGTGTTGTTATTAAAAATCAGCACATTATTGTGACTAACGCAGTCATGTAATAAAATTTAATCGGAGACTTATCCATTGCATGAAGTTTCACAATAACATTTGGCATGCATCAACTAATATCGTTATTGATTTAAATAGTTACTCTAGTTAATTTAATTTAAAAATCTTCCTTTTGAATCTAATGAAAAGCTGGTAAAATTTGTATAAGTAACTTACGTACTTACCAAAGGAACCATTCATAAATGTTGTTACCCACTAAAGATGTCTCTTACATATAGTTTGACATAATATACTTGCATTGTGAAAATGTATTAGTGTGCTATCAGTTAGAAGAAAGAAGCATTAAGAATTAACATGACATTAAAATGAACATGATTATTTATGAGCGGCTTTGAGTATTCCAGATATGATCGTAATGTAGTATCAGAAGGAAGTAAATAGGTAGGTATACAGAGAACATCATTCTGTATGTAGTAGGAACTTTTTCACAATACTCGCAACTCCGTCACAAAACGCCTTAGATGTTTATCACCGAACAACACGAAACTGTTTGTTGCCAGAAAGGAAGATTTTTGATAATATAAAGATATTTTCTTGCCCATAAATTTATAATATTTTGGTTAATTTCAACAGTACCATAAGGTACAGTCAAGTCAAGTACAAGACTAGAACCGGCAGACAATACGTTTTTGTACTCTGAAACATTGAAAAATATAATTGGATTATTAGAGAAGCATAGGTACTTTTGATCCAAGTTATTCCATTGTGTGGATTGTAATGAAATCTGGCTAGTTAAGATGTTTGGTTTGGTTTAATCTAAATCGTTAATGTATTTGCCTAGTTTGCAGCAAATTTTTAAGTAATAGCATTTGTATGTTCACGCATGTGGTGACCAAACATAATTTTTGCGCAATATAAAATATTGAACGATATTAAAATAAGTCCAGACAATTTTCTTGTTTTATTACATACTAACATCACAATATTATCTGGTTTGTATTTAGGCTGAGTTCATTACTTATCATACTTCAGTCAAATTCAATGTGAAAGTCTGTTAAAAAACCGCCCATACATACTTAACCTAAAATTATCTTGCTTAGTGTTCATTGTTTTTCTACAGAACTGATATCAATTTATGTTGAAATGGAAAATGTTTGATCTGTCGATTTTTGATCAATCCGATCAAAAATCGACAGCAAGTGCAAATTCTGTCCGAAAATCAACACCAAGCAAGACAGTTTAATGTTAAGTGTTAAACAGCCCGTTTGTTTACAAAAAATCGGCTGTAGCTCCTCTTACTAAAAAATGCGTGTGAACCAAGCCAATACACAAGGTTAGTAAGAGAACGGGCATGCTTTCGTATCTTTCGAGTTGATCAACGAGCGCGGTCACCAAATGGACGGGGGACTCGCTCAAACTCACTTCACTGGTTCTTTCACCGACACGGTCATAATCAAGCATGTTTTTACACTATTTGTTTCCCAACCAGTACATTTGATAGAAGATTAGTCCATTCTACATGCTGTGGCACTTCTACTGGCGGCTTGAATTGTTTCACTAACTCGAAGATAGATTTACTAAGCAGTTCCACTCTGACCACCAAAGATGAAGCAGGAGATTCTTCTTTTTCCACTTCTAGAAGAATGTTCCCTGCAAAATTTTAAATATTATCAAGGTGATTCATAATCGAAAAGTAAATCTCTTTGTTACCTTTTCACAACTAGGTAAACGGCAGAACTGATCGTAATGAAATTTGCCAAGGAGATAGATTATATCCTGGGAAAGGACAAAGGCTATCTGTTGTCTCAAAAAATAATCTGAAATAGGGGTTTATATTTTCAATTAAAAAAAATCATAATAAAAAAAAAATATATAAATATTCCGGACATATTCACACGATCAACTGATCCCAATTTAGGCATAGCCTGTACAGGCTAGTACAGGATAGTACTATGGTGACCAGAGACTGATATAAAAAATAGATAAATATTTAACACCCAGACACAGAACAAACATCTGTGTTTATCACACAAATGTTTGTCCAGTGCGGGGATCGAACCCGCAACCTCTAGCGCAGAAGGCAGAGTTACTACTAACTGAGCTATGAGGCCAGTCTCGCAATCTCTAATTCCAAACGCGTATATGTTTCAACGTGGTGAACATTGGAAATATTTACCTGCTACTTTGTGTGATTTGGTCAGCCATAACGTCGCCACATACAGAGGTAAGGTCTGTACGATGTATATCAGTTTCGCCAGGATATGCTGAATTGCGAGTGATAAAACTCTGAACTGAAAAAAACGGAAATAAACTTTCTACTTGGTATGTACGTGAAGCTAGCTGCTGTGTTACCTTGAGTGTTTTTTGCATGCAACTTATTCGGTAAATTGGACGCAAGATTTTGAGAAACATTGCCGATTCCTGGTTAAGGTCAGCGCTGACGGACCAGCGATGACTGCGACTGAGGATGTGTGATCCAATCCCATTTGTTAGTTTATTTTTGGTATCATTTAATATATATATTTTATATAAATAAGTAATAATTTGCTTGAAAAAAACGTGACCTGTCATTTTTAATATACTGATACTGCGTATCGATTGAATATAGATCTATAAAATACTCGCAGAGAATTATGACATCAATTCTTTCGCTCTAATTGGTCACTTTATAAAACGAGATTTATCTTTGTTCTTATTGGTCTAGTTTAACAGGGCCACTTACCACAGTGAACACGATGTAGTACATAGCAGTTGTGGGCAATAGTAGCAGAAGTATTGTAAATGCTACTGTGCCAACAAACAATTCCTGGTTTGTATATTCGCAGGAATCAATGCCGCCTCGCAAGGGATTGTACTTTCTGCCCACAAAGAGCCTAAGTAAGGCTATCAGTCCTGATATTTGGATGTTGAAGAGTCTGTAAAATTATAAGAAACATACATACATTTGACGACCTCGGTGGCGTAGCGGTTCTCGTCTGTGACGCAAGGGGTGCGGGTTCGATTCCCGCTGCATGCATGATATGCAAATATTTGTTCCGGGACTGGGTGTTGTGCCATGGTACTCGTAGTTTCTGATACCCGCGACACAGGGCAATACTAGGTGGAGTCAGGACTATGTATGTGACTATTGCGTATTATTTATTTAAGTTTGGTGGTTTGGTTATACGGGCCAATCACCGAACTGACCATTTATATCAAATTTTGTTAAATATGCAGTAGTAGAAAAGGACCTACTTCTCTGATGCAAGATGCATTGGGACAAACCTCATCTCAGCTTTTAAAATATTTTGTTAGAACAATCTTTAGTTCTTTTTACAATATAAACCTTTTGCATAAGTAACACCATCAAGAATTTTGTGTGTGTGTGATATTTACCTCGCTGCATACACATAAATGCAGTATGAGTGGAATGTGGCTACACAGATAGTGTCCGATATCATAGCTATTTGAAAGGTAAGCCCTAAGTATCCAATATAATGGTACACATTTAGTATAACATCTAGTTTTGTACTGCAGGTATCTGAAACAATTTATATCCTGTTAAAATTGTATTTAATATAAAATACTTTAAATGGCTATCTTGAGTCTTGGAGGGAAGAATGCCATGTGACTAGAATTTCTAATACCTACGCATGACACTGGGAATCCTAGTGGGGTCAGGACTGGGTGGGCCAAATAGGTTCTGCCTCAGAATTATGCTGCTATAAGATTTAAAGAAATGGTATTGTGTATAGTTACCTACCTAAAAATAACCACCACAGTTGCACATGATAGGAGAAGTATTTTCCCAACATCTTGTTGAAAGCATTATTTAGTTTCAGTCCAACTGGTGCTCCCATGAGCCATGTCAGTAAAGAGTAAAGCATATTTATTAGTTTCTGAAATAAAAAACAATTTTAATTTAATTTTTTCATTTCACTAATATAATAAACGTGAGTTTCTTTGTTGGTTGGGTAGCAATTAGTCAATGTGATTGATAATGAATCATCATTCAAGCCTTTGGGAGTCCGCTGCTGAACAACGGCCTCTCCCACAGATTTCCAGAGCGACTTCCTATCATGTGGGGGGAATATGGCCATACTCACCACACTGGGCACACGGGTTGGTGAGCGCAGTTAGAGCTATTGTTGTAATAGTGTGGGGAGCTGCTGCCCATCTCCTAGCTTTTTTCCCTTAGCCTCTTCAGCTGGGGCCACCACAGCCAAGGGTGGAGAGTGACATAGGCTATATTTATCCAGGTGCCACATGAAATAAGCCATAGGCAGAAGCTTGTTAATCATAACCAAAGATAATACTTTGGTATACTGTCTTTGTCATAACTGAGACTAAGTTCATTTTATAAAGATTGACATAGGTAGTCAACATAATTTCACCTCTAGCACATCCATAAGATAGCTTCTAATGTCTCCAGTGTTTTCAGGTAGCATTTGTAACAAAACATATCCTAATAGAACATCCATCAACACCGCAAGGATGAGATTTCCTTGCTTTATGGACATCTGAAACACAAGAAACAATGAGTGTTTATGCAACTAAGTACAAATATAAAAGTAGAAAGGGAAATTAGTTCATTGACGAGGTGTTGCAGTTTATTCAGATCTGTTTCTTCCGTTGGTGCCCCTTTAAGCCGATTGGAAGTCCCAAAGATTTTCATCAACATAGTAAGTGGCTCTGTTGCTTAGAGCAATCCCATGTGAATTGAATAGGTATTTATGGGATATAAAAATACTTTAAATGGCTTAATTAGGCATAGTTTTTTAGGTGTGGGTTATAGATATAAAAACAAATATTCATAACAAATATTCCACGGCTGGCCCAGAGTGCCACAACGAATCGTCATAAGCCTTCTCCATCCACTAACTTCCTGCAACCTTGTTTGGTTACCCTTTATTCCCTAAGAACCTTTATTCCTCAACGGTTATGGATTATATCATAATAATTGGCCTTGATTAGAAATCAAATAAAAGAATATTATACCTAGGTACTACATAGTCTACATACTAACTTTGCTATCCTTCTTCACAGTGCCCATAAGCCATTTCACCAAGTTCAAATAGTTACAGATATGTTGAAGGATCATGGATGATGATATCCAGTACGGGATTTTTATACTTTGAACTTTGCTCTGTTTATTCTGAGACATTCCATTTTGTTTATGTATCAACTCTTGCAACTTTGAAATGTCTGCACTTTCTCTAATAGTCTGGGAATTTCGAATTTTATCATAATCATAGTACATGATGATGGCATTATCGGTTGATTTCAACTGGCTGTTAATGACCAGCTTCCTCAGCTGGGTTCCTTCTTTGTTAAACAGAATACTATTAGAAGATCGGCTGAATTCTTTAGGTGCACCATCGCCACAATATCCGTATACTGCATTACTCTTTCTATGCAGTTTTTCCGTTACAATTTCGGCTTTGGAACCAAATTTTGTGAGGTAAATAGTTAGAGAACTTGCTGAAAAACCACTAGTGAAACCCTTGAAATAGGTGTCATTATCTTGGAATACTGGGATAAATATTCTAAGTAAAGCCATTGTTGTGTTTAGACTATTAACATCTGATTTGTATAAACTACTATGTTATGAACAAAAGAAAGAATTAAAATAGCAGATAAGTTAGCACTACACTCGGACTAGGGCACTACATAAAATCTTTCTTTACAAAATCAAAATAATTGTTATAAAGTTGAAAAGTTGACGTGTAAATAGCCTGGAGCTAGCAGCCAATGAGGATCCTGTATATAAACAAAAGTACTCTGTGATGAGGATTTAGCAAAATACTCTGTCTACGTCAAGATCGGATTTATGTCACAGTTAGGGGCTGACAGTTGTTGGCAACAGATAGAGAAAGGAATTCTCGGTTAGGCATAGTAGATTATCGAGCCGCTACGCTCCGGTTTAGGTGTACGTCAGGTCAGCAGGAACAGGGACATTAGACGGGAGCTTCTGGACTTCTGAACATGCTATCATTTAGTGATGAATTTGTCATTTATTTGTATCTATTTGTCAGAATTTGTACCGCTGTAGTTTGTGATATTTTGCGAATTAACAGTTTCCTGCTGGCCTGACGTCAACGCAGCAGGAACAATTCTGTCCCGGGTAAACCGCTGCACATTTGATTAAACTAAGTATGCCATCATTTAGTGCCTAATTTATCATGTCTACCTACCATTTGTCATCAATTTTGGTTCAGTAGAAGCGAAGATATCGCGACAATTAGTTTTGGCATTGCAGACCGGAAGTAAGTGATCTCTTCCGGTACAAGTATTTTCACTTGATTAATCGTTAGGCGTAGCTTATTTCCAAAACTGTGACAGATCTATGGATTGTGCATAAACTATTCTTTCGGGTAGTAATCAAGTCTTATCGATTACAACTGTATTTCTCCCAATATACAGTTTGTTAGCAAAACGGACGCCATTTTGTAGTTCGTATTCAAGAAAACTTCATTTACCTTGACGCTTGACATGGAAGGTTTTCAATCAAATAGCTGGCCAATAAGCATAAGGGTAATAATTTTAATATTAGCTTTTAACCAAAACGATGAAGAAACAATAATAATATTAACTCTTTCTTCCTCTTACTTCCTTTCCAAGAAATATTGACATTCTGTTAGATTACTTAGCTACTGCTTTAAACTTCACCTGTCGCACTCAAGATAAAATGTATGTATGTAGTGTAGGTAATTTGTGCATGGTATTACCAACTGGTCGGAAAAATGTGGACATAAAATTCCATTAATATCCTACTACTTTATCGGCTTTTTCACCACCATGTTGCATGAAAAATTCCTAAATAAACAAGAATGGAAGTTTTGAAGATTTTTGAGCTAATAAGTAGTACTCTGTCTACGAGATGAATGGTCGGATGGAGTTGGCAAAATTATAAGGTTAGGTTGCAACTGCAGAGTTAAATTTTAAGGTTAATCAGCTGAATAACGTAACCGATTTCGATGAAACTCATATACTTACTTTTTATCACGTGAGTGAAGCCGTGGGCGCAAGCTTTTAATGTATTTAGGTACCTAACTAAGTATTTATCAGCCTTGTAATTACCATAGTAAAAACTTCGCTTAGTTTATGGTTAAAAGGTGCTGTGTGAATTGTCCACCAATAATTAAATTTATAACTTCCCTACCTACTAGAAATAGAAATAAATATTAAGACTATATAATACACTATGGCAATAGATACAAAGTAACTATATTATATCTGCCAGGTTCTGCTTGCGTGTGTGTGTCCGTCCGTCGGTCGTCGCCGCGCCGTCGTCGGTCGCGCGCGTCGTTCAAGCAAGTTTGAACTTGTTTTGTTTGTTTGATACGCGGGCGCGCTACACCACGTGACGCACATACAAACAGGCACCCACAGACTATATACTACAGGAATACTGCAGGGACCATAGATATGGGATTGGGACTAGGGAGTTTAATGACGCACTGTAGAGATTGACCGTAAAAGTGTAAAAGAGAAAAAACATTCCTTCTTAGCTACTTTGTCTATGCTCTCGCTTTGGGCTGACTGAACCTATTTATGTACCTATTTACCTAGCTACCTACCTACTTCACCTTACTTGTTTACCTGTTTTTCGTAAATTAAACCTGCCTACCTAAGTACTACTTAATAATTATATTTGTATACCTACTTACCTACCTACATACTTTTACTTCTACTTCTAGTTCTACTTATTTTATTTTATTTATTTTTGATCTGCCACTCCTACCTACCTACCGACATCGACTGAAGAACGCGAGCAATGAAGCACACTGCGATCGTGAGGTCGCCGTAAAGGGTTCCATCTGAAAACCAGCGTCGCTACACTTCGTGTGCGGCATCAATGCTGAGTTGGAACCTTTTCTGGCTCACGCATGCACCTCGGCACGGACTAATGAATACCCTAGTTTTGTTACTTCCTACCTACTTTTGTTTTGTTTCCTCCCTACCTTTTGTATTGTAACCTGTACCTTGTGTCTTTTTTTTTTTTATTAGTTTGTGCTGTGCTTGTGTGTCCAAAATAAATGTATTTTCTTTCTTTCTTTCTTAAGAAATAAACGAAATATTTTAACTTTCACTATTATCATCATCATCATCAGCTTGTAGTGTAACCGTGGTCTCTGCCTACCCCTCTGGGAAACAGGCGTGATTCTATGTATGTATGTAAAAAAAATTACGTCGTTAATGCCAGCCAGTAGTCCAGAAGCTCCCGGCTAATGTCGCTGTTCCTGCTGACCTGACGCACACCGGTTTAGCACGCAGGCCATCGGCCATCGAAACGTCATAAATATTTGTTAGCTGATTTTAGTAATTTGCTTCACAGCCGAATTAAGTTATTTTCTTTTTGTATGTACGAAGAAAAATTATGTTTATGGGACCCCTTCTATTTCACTTTTTCCAAAAATAGTATGTTCAAAAAAAATTGAAGTTCCTCTTCTTTCGTGCCAGGATGAAATTAAATCCCTATTTTGCCCGATTTTGACAAACAAAAAAAAGAAAAAAATATGACGCCATTTTAGAAATAATTTGACTCGCTGGCTTGCTTGAGCTACTTGGCTACCTACTTTTAAGTTTTTCTGAAATTCTAAGAGAAGTGTTTGTGGTTCCCGAATTTAATTTGTTTTCTAGCAGACGCACATATGATTTTCATTTGAACGAGCGTGAACACCATTTATCAAAATGTCTGCTCACGAGCAAATGAGAGCAATGTTGGATCAATTGATGGGCACGTCTAGAAATGGTAAATTACACGTTTCCTACAGATTCATTACGATATTTTGATTATTACGTATGTATGTACTTAATCATTTATTTTTTTATTGTAGGCGAAGCCGATAGACACGGAGTAAAGTTCTCTGACGATACAGTGTGCAAATCATTTTTATTGCAATGTTGTCCCCATGAAATTCTCTCGTCCACGGTAAGTAGTTCAGTTTCGTGAAGTTTTAATTTCTCTTTCGGGTTTTCTAGTACACTTGAGATGTTAAGTGGTCAATGGTTTGTACCGGATTTACTGAGAGTAGCCTTCAAGCAACTTCACAAGTGGGTTTCTTTTCCTATGGCTGGCATAGCATTCGCTTAGGGTTGTGAAACACATGCCTGTACCGGGCATACTAGCATGCCATGACAGCCATGAGATCCCACTCTCTGCTACTCTGTGAAGTATTAAAGTTGAACAGCTGTGGTACTCTTATCATGAAGTATTGAACCTTGATAATTATGCTAGTAGCACTTGCAAGTACAGTTGAGCTGTTTTCACTTGAACACTTCAACTTAGCCTTATGATATGGTAGACAACAACTACATGCATGTAGTGATATAAAATCAATTTTGTGGTCAAACGGCTATATTCAGGGTGTTCAAGTTAAAACAGCTCAGCTGTACTTGGCATGCTTTAATGCAGGCTACAGGCATGTTTATTACTACCATAAAGCTGTAAACACAAGGGGCAGGATGGGACTGTGGCAGGGTGTGGACGAGCCTAGCATGTTGTAATGCACTGAACAGTCTTACAAAAGGCACACAGCAGGGTGTGAGTGTCACACCCCACCGGGTGGATAAAGAATGTAGGGTGAGGCTTTGGTGAAATGCTAGTGCTAGACACAAGCAACATATCCAATCAAAATGCAAACAAGAGCTTTAATTTCACACTGTATTCAGTCAGATAGACATTTATCCATTATAGGCAACTTATTATAGCATGAGGCATCCACAGTGTGACATTCACTATGCGTCCATGCCCCGCTCTGCCTGTCTTGCCCACATTGGGTTTGCAGCTTTGGCTCAATGAAAATCTGGTACACACTGAGAAAACAAAAACTCTTGAATTACATCTCAGACCAATCTTCTGTGGGGTTGCTGGGTTTTCCATTTCCCACTTACACTGGGATGGTAAAAAAATTTAGTTTTTTTTGTATCCTAATGAATGTGGTTAATTTTTATACTCTTGTCATATTGTGTACTGTAGCAACTATTTTGCTAAATCATTACATCGGAGTGGCATTAACTGTGGTGAAATATGCTTTTCAGAAATGCCCCACACTAGTCTTTATTGCTCATCACAATACTTAACAGATGAGGGATAGATTGTATGAGTTAGGCTGTTCTGTAAGTACCAAGATGTACGTATGAAACATTTATAGTTAGCTGACTGTATTCTTACTGCTACGCAGTACTTAATTTAATATGGCTCTAATTATTAAAATTATTCAACGGTTGCTAAAGCTGCTTTGGTGAGTACAAAAGAAATTTTAGGAACATGAAAAAACTTAAGCCGGGTGAGAGGTATTCGGTGATATACTATCAAACTACATTGGGTACGTACTAAGCTGTCTAAATGGCTAGTCGAAAAATTGTTGCATGTCTCAATCAAATGTAAATCTTTTAAAACAACTTTTAGTTAACATATTTAAAAAGCATTTTGTAAAAGCAGAAAACAGATCATTGTGATACTGTTGAATTTTTTAAACTCTTAATTTTGACTTAGGCTTCACTCAGAGATTGTTTCTCAAAGGCTTAGTTCCATATACCATACTTAGGTAATGATAATTATTTGTCTGAATCCAGGTTAGTGTTTAAATTCAAATGATTATGTCAGGAGGGAAATGAATAGTCCACTGAACAAAGTAAATTAGTCAAAAATTATTCTTGGTTTGGGTCTGTTTTATAAGATGAATTTGTTCAATATCTTGATCACAGCCCTAGAGTAGCTCAGTCATTTCTTACATCGTCTTTTTATTTCTTTCACTATCAGGGTTAGTTAGGCAGGTATTTTTGGAAAGGTGTCCTCTGGTTTTTGTAAGTACTTTTAATAAATTCACCTATAAACTGGCGAGTGATTCTGGGACATGTGAGCTGATGGTGATATTGTATGTATTTTTTTGTTAATATTCAAATAATAAATATTGCTCTATATATTTGTTGCACTGTATTCTATTTATATGATGTCTCTAGTTTGGAGTTAACTGGGATAATTTTTATTGGTTTATAAATAAAGAAGAAAAATACAATAATGTTCCTTCAACAGTGGTAGAAACAAACACATAACATTTTATGATTCAACTTTGATTGCAGCGAATGGACTTAGGTGAGTGCCCTAAAATACATGACCTGGCACTCCGAGCGGATTTTGAGCTAGCATCCAAAACCAAAGACTATTTCTACGACATCGATGTGAGTATATTTTTGCAATATTTTATTGTTTAAATAATAACATTTAACAACAATTATAACAGCAGCAGACCAATTCTGGCCACATCAGTTTCTCCGTTTGATGTAAACTTTGTAAGTGTTCAGTATGTAATTTTTTAGTCTGACATGTTGCTACCCTAAGCGATTCTCATATCTGAGAAATTCTTTAGTTTCGTGGCTCATGTATTGAAATATCCTGCTGAACATCTGGCTGTAGTATTCGAAACCAAGGCGACTATCGCGCAGGAAGCTTATCGCTCGCGCGCATTGCGTCAATTAACTTTTGCGACGTGTTTATATTGGCGCCACTAGTCACACTAGTCGCCATGCAAGACCGAATCTTGCTGCTCGGGATTAGTCTCAGTTTGCTTGAATATACCTACTTTCCATCAAACAATTTCTGATACCAGTCTTATCACAATCCCAGGCTACAGAACATTTAGAGGCGTTCATAGCGGACTGCGACCGACGCACGACTGCCGCAAAGCAACGCCTGGCCGAAACCCAGGAGGAGTTGTCGCAGGAAGTGACGGAAAAGGCTAATGCAGTCCATGAGCTGGCTGAACAGATTGGTCAGAAGCTGGCCCGGGCTGAGGCTTTAGGTGAAGAAGGCATGGTAGAGGAGAGTGTGATGCTTATGGGTGAGGTAAGGACTACATAATTATTTAAAATTGTTGAGCCTAACGTCAAAGCTCAGACTTTTATTCATCAATCACATGGTTCTCAATATCTTCTAAAACCTGCACTGGTTGGCATAAGGTATATTATTGATGATTTCCAGCTTCTGCCCGCTGCTGCTTCGTTTCGCGTGGTACCCGGATAAAAAATAGCCTAGGTCATTCCTTCATGGTTTAAGCACTTTCCTTTCACTACACTGATTCTTTCATCGACCGACGGCTATAAGCCCCTTTTCTGGGCTTCTGGGCTCGACCTGGTCACTGACCTAAAACAGGATGACCAAGAAAGAATCAGTGACACGACAAGAAAAAGAAGCATTTCATCAAAATCGGGGTAGTCGTTAAGTCGTAAAAACGTTTAAACAGACAGGCAGAGAAACAGAGTTCCTCCTTCGTACAATATTGTGAAAAGATTTTTCGGAAGGCCAGAACCTTATCCTCAGAAATCGTTTCCAGATTGACGAACTCCGCAAGAAGAAAGCAGTAGCTGAGCAGGAATACCGTAACTCGATGCCAGCGTCGTCCTACCAGCAGCAGAAGTTACGAGTGTGCGAGGTGTGCTCGGCGTACCTCGGCATTCACGACAACGACAGGCGGCTGGCCGACCACTTCGGAGGAAAGCTGCACCTTGGCTTCATTACCATTCGTGACAAATTGTGGGATTTGAAGGTATGTTGTTGCAGCATTTACTTGTCAGGTTTTCGAAGCATTTTACCAAAAACCAGAGGGAAAGAGAGACCACATCACCATCGGCGATTTTAGAACAATGCTCAGTCCTTCTCCGTTTTAAGAAGTTGGTTAGTAAGGGTCATTCAAGGCATCACTGTATCTCCCCACTATGATTAGAAAGTGCTACTTTTCCGAATGCATGTGTGTTTGTGATTGAACCTACTTGTAGCAAGCTAGCGGTTCTGTTCAGGAAACGATGCCTTGGATGACCCTTACTAACCAACTTCTTCAAATGAAGAAGGACTGAGTATTTCTCTAAGATCGCCAGTGTGTATACTGTACGCGGTTTTGCGGTTAGTATACAACCACCCGTAAAAGATAACCGTAGTGCGTTCTTACAATAAATGCCAATATCGGGGCCAATGCCTATGGCCACTATGGACTGGAAGTAAATTACAAAATAATAATCTGTTCTAGAAAAACGTAGACAAACGTCGCGAAGAGCGCGGCGCTTCGGAACGCGAGCGGAGCGGTGGACGGAGGCACTATGTGGGCGGGCGCGAGCTGGACAGGCGCGCGCGTCGCCACCGCGAGTCGGCGCGCGACCGCGACCGCAACAAGGAGGAGCGCGGCGACCGGGAACGACCCAAGGAGCGCGAGAAAAGGTATTAATTTGTTCGTTACTAGCTTCCGCCCGCGGCTCCCGTGGTACCTATATAAATAGCCTATCTACAAGGTGATTCATAACATGTATACCATCCTGAAAGGCGGTTATTCTATCAACGAAAATAAATAATTTTAGCGAAAAAAACATCAATATTTTTTTTAAACTGTCTCAAATGAGCTTTAGAACTAATAACTAAACGTACAAGAAGTTCGGAATCAAGATTGCTACCGAAAACAGCTGATTCATTGAGTTTGACCTGATTTGTCTCCAAAACAGCTGATTTTCGCATTTCAATGAAAAATGACCAATTTCCAAAAGTCGTAGAACAAACTTTATTGCCAGTTGGGTGTAGAATAAGCCCCTTTCAGGATGGTATACATATTATGAATCACCTTGTATATGCTGAAGTAAAGTTCGCAATTTCGAGGATCGTTTATCAATCTTAAGTCGTGTTTATGCGGCTTCGCTCGCCTTGTATCTAGATAAAAATATAAGTAGCCAAGTTTGAATACTGATTTGACGGCTGATAGAGGGGAGTGGAAGAGAAAAACATGTTGTGCCGACCCCACATGAAGTGGGATATGGGCAGGGAGGGGGAGGAGTAGGATTAGCGAGATGATTCTTACGTTTTTGAAGAAAGTTAATTTTGAGTTTGAAAGAGCTTGGGATATCATATTAACTCAATATGTCACACATCCTCAAATGTCAAATTCGAAATTGACTTTATTTAGTAGAGCTAAGCTTCGTTTTGAAATGAGTTTTATTAATGTATATAGAAAATATCGCACGCCGTTTGTTTGTTTTTGATATTGCTAAGATTGTTGAACTGATTTATTTTATTTTAACTATGCACTATGCTCACTGGCTTAATTCGTTGTGCCAGAGTTTGCATCTATTAGATTTCATGGTAAACTTACAAATCGTTTTTATCAACAGACGAAGCCGTTCCCGCAGTCGCAGCAGACGCGAGGAATCCCGTGAGGAGACACGTGAGACACGTGAAAAGTCGCGTGAGAAGACCCGCGAAGTGTCTCGTGAGAAATCGCGCGGACGCGACCGCGACCGCGAGCGCGACAGAGACCGCGAATCTCGCCGCAGCCGCTCTCATCGATCCTCATCACGCGAACGCCGCCGCGAATAACATCAGTGGGACCACCTCGCGACGTTTATAAAACGACCCAAACATTGGAAGTAAAGTCGTTGTTGCGAGTACATAGACAAGCGGCATAAACCCGCTCTCTAAAGCCAGTTTCTTGATAGCGGTACCGTCACCGCTGCCCTATAGCGGCGAATGACTTGGTCTGCCATTTTTAATAATGATCTACCTATGTTCCCAGTTACTTTGTATGGGAAATAACGTTATGGCGGGTATCAGCGAACCATGGATAGAAATTTTCTATAGCAGTCTTCATAAATTATACAAAGCCATTTCGTGAATGAAATGTGGAGTAGAACATACATCAAACTATGATTCAAATATTTGTTTTGACAACATAAAATGTAAACAAGTTAACTTCAAATGGATACCGCCAGTAAATAAATAAGTATTGTTATTTTATTTATAATTTTAACTAGGTAATTATGTGTATTTATTAGATCTAGGGTCAGATTGTTTTGTGTTTTTTAAATCACTTTTCTTGTTTTAGCTTTTCAATGAACATTGTATGTATTGTTGTTTTTGAGATCTAGAATTGTGACAGGCGGGGACCAGCAAAACAACTATAAAAATAAATATTATGATGGCCAACATACGAGTGTATACAAATATTATTGAGTAACTGAAAACTGCTTGGTTGTCTGTCAAGGTTTATGATTGTATATTTAGTGGCACACAAATCTTTCGATATCTAGTTTTTTAGGTGTTATTTTAAGAGTGGTTTAATTATAAAGCTATGCCCAAACCGAAGACGACGCCTCTCAGATTCTTATAAAAATAGACAGAGTCCATTGCGGGACCTCCCGTTATCGCACTCGGTTTCGTCATAGCTTTATGTGTTTACTCAAGCGAGAGTAGTACATACTACCTAGTAATTCTTGGTATGAGTATGTGGGTAATCTATTTGTAAGTTTAATTAAGATGCTGAAGTAGGTATAGCATAGATAGTGTTTTTTTTCCTAAAATGGGGTAACCATCTCACAAGTTTCTATAGAAATTAAATATGTTATAAGAGAAGACTTTATGACTGTAGATATTCAGATGGCATAATACAAGTGCCACAATAAAACAGATTTATTTGAAGATACATAGCATTGTTAAATATAATGAATTTTGTTTACGGATGTATTTAGTTAGGTACATAAATTGTAATAAATAATTACATGTGAGTGTGTGTTTTGTTTGTTTATGTGTTTTTCCAATCCAGAAACAATTGAGTTTCAATCAAAAGATGATTAATATAGTACACATTTCGTTTCAATTGATTAGAGAATGAGTCGCTTTGCTGTCACATCCACCCGTCGGCCTGACTCTACTTTCCATGTCTCGTAGACAGTCTCCAAGTCTCAGCCTCAAGTAAAAATCATTAACAGCCACTATTTTCCACCAATCAGAATATAACAAGTTGTCATAAACTCAATTATTAATTCTACAACGATCTGAAATCATATCTTCTAAGGATTTGGAGGTCCAGAATTCAGAGAGTTCAGAGTTCGGGTCCGAAGTTCGCTCTGATTAAGCAATGAAACGAAAGATTATTTTATTTTAGAATTATATTTATTTTCTATTCCTAAACAAGGCGGTAAGAAATATTTACTTAAGAGTTTTTTTTTTAAATAAATGTCTTATAACAATGAAACAGTAATAACTGATATCTTTGATTTTACATTGATACGAGTAACTTTGATTTTAATACTTACAAAACATAAAAAAACAAATCGTTGGCACCTAAGACAAATAAAGATTTCACCTAATCTAAAGTTATTCTTTTTATCGTGTGCGTTCCCCCAGCAGAATGTTGTCGAATTTCGGGATTGCTCGGGATGTTCTAATTCCCTGCATACTTTAAATCCCGAAATTCGACAACATTCTGCTGGGGGAACGCACACCGTTTTATCTACGAACAACTGAAAAAGTTGCTGTGCGTGAGTTCGTAAGAAAAATATTATTGTCTAAAGGTCAACTACTAATTATGGCATTCAGCACTGCGCGGCTGTCATAGCATAACCTACGTACCTACCCACCTTCTCGCAATATGGCTCAGACCAGCCTATTAAACTTACTAATCTACTAACATTATGAACGTGATTAAATCAAATTAAGTTAAATCACGCCGTAACGGCTGAACCGATTTATATGAAACTCTGAATAAATGTAGTTCACGACGGAATAGTATTTAAGCTACTCTTTATCCAGGATACTACGTGAGCGAAGCCGCGGGAAAAGTGAGATCGGGCGTTCAATCAGCTCGCTACGGGTCAATGAAATACCTATGCTTATCTACTGGGTTGTCTCAATAGAAACAGTACCCTAAATATTGATACAGCGCGACAAGAAGTAGCAAGTCTAAAACTCGCAAAACCGCACCGCCTCAGCTTGAGCCGTTCAGTATTCTTTATAGTAGGTATGAAACTTTATACTGCAATGCAAACTATTTAATCAGCATCGCATCGGTTCACACTAATTAGCTTCGTATCGGCATCGCCTCGACTAGGAACAGGCAACGGCATTCGTTTCGGGGCGAGGCGATGCCGATCTGGTGCCAGGGCGTATGATCAATGTGTACCTTCAAAGTTAAAAAATAGCCAACGAAACAACACCGTTACATTGCTCCAGACTACACTTCTAAAGTCATTTATTTTTGCTAATATACTACAGCACAATTTTACTAAATTCCATTTCAAGGCTAGATTTATTTAATTTTGATTTTATGTAGCTTCAGTTTAAATCCGAGCATATCTGATAGCACTCCGGACAGCGCGGACAATATAACCACCTTGGTTATCGTGTAGATGTAGTGATTTGCCCATATGCCGGTTATCTTGAATGGGGCGTCCAGTTCCTGTTAATCAAAAATATTTCATTAATTTATCATACAGTCTGAATTATCGTATATACCTAGCTATGGTAGGTAATTACAATGGTTTGCATAGTGAACAGTTATGGAACAAAGGTGCTCCCTTGGGCAACTCTAATAGCCTGCCTACACCTTTAGGAAGCTACAAACAAATTGTTACGTTGCGTGCAACTTACTTATTTGTCAAAGGTTTTTTTTTGTTTCGTTTCCTCTTCTTCTATATGCAAATTTCTGTAGCGAGTCGAATGCTTTGGTTTTATCTGTATAACGTATACCTTGAGTAAGTCAGCGGCTAGTTTGAGCACGTTGTTCGCGACAGTGAGCTGCTCCTTGCACTCGGGCCGCTGCTCGATCGCCAGGTGCAGGTTGATCTGCTCGGTGATGATGGCGGAGAGACAGCCGCGGTACTTGCGGTTCACGTTGGTGCCCAGGGTCAGGAGACGGAGGAGGTAGATCCCGAGGCACACACACCACACCATCGCTTCGAGCAGCCACATGCTCTCGAGGGTAAGGGAGTCCTGTAGCATTGAAAAAACATTACATCAATCATGATCGAATTTATTATACCTAAGCCTGCTGCTCATATGCCATGGAGTCCAAGATTCTAATCCTTACTATTAGAAATTCGTAAGTTTGTAAGGACGCTTGGATGCTTATATGTTTGTTGTTCAATCACGCCGGTAAGGCCCCACCGATTCCTATGAAACTTGAATAGATAGAGACATAGATAGAGTTATTTACCTGGTATAGCATAAAGGCTACTTTTTATCTACGTACCATGCGAGCGAAGCCGGCGGCACAAGTTATAAATCGAGCGAGCTAGAATCTCGTGGCAATTAATGGAACTAAAGAGATACTATGACAAAATTCTGTTACACGAAGGCTACAGAGCTGAGGGATTCTTCGTGAAAAGGATAAAGTCCTTTTGACTCTAGGGATTTTTTTGATCATATGGGCCAGATTTGCAAGGCTTATAATAATCCACGATAACATAACGCTTACGATACTGGGATGAAAATTAAGCCCAATTTGTTTTGGTGTGAATCTTATACTTATACATGCAATGTTTTTTTAGAATCGCTAGCTAGATCCCCATTATAAGTTCAATGACTTGTGTTACTTCCGTAAATAACCTAAAAGCCATGTACCGGAAGCTACATGAAAATCCAAGACTCTTCAAGAAAGTATTTGAGCCTATTGTTATTTGAACATGCATGTAAATTAATGATATCGAATGGGAGACGTGAAAAGAAACAAGACTTCATAGGGAAAGAGTATCAGCAGACAAAGAAAAAGAGATTCAACTGATGTCCAAATATTAAGAAGTCACTTAGTACGCGCATAGTCATTTGTATCTATCTTAACAATGTATGTCTAAAGCAAAAGATATTTACAGTAATAGTGCTAAGAAACTTTGATTTATTTTGCCATAAGTAGGTATGAACATGAATGATTGATACAAACATCACAAACCCGCAATAGCTGTGCGCTGACGCACGCTAGCAGTGTGATTGTCAGCATAAACACAGCTGACACTATCACGTCAACTGACCGCTGGGGACCACGTCTCTGTAACAAAAGTTATTTAAAAATAAACACGTTTTTAAAAACCTCGTCGCCATTATCACCACAAAGACAACCAATTTTTTTGGCTTTCTGAGAGCTCTACCGTAAGTATCTTACGATGAGCAGTCTTGGATTTATTCCTTGTTACTTTGGCCTACTGATCATGAGGCGTTTATTCTGCTAACTATATGATCTACTTGATACAGGCTGTGTTGGCCTAGTGGGAGGTACCAAAAAAGCTCCACATTTATTAGTTAGGTAATTGTTTCTTGCAATCATTACTAGATGGCGCGTTATGTCGTATAAAGGAGATAAAATACGAACTGACTTCGGAAGTGTCGCACTGTGCGTGGTCCAACACGCCCTTGGCCATTATATTTACATTGTTGGTGTGTCAAAGTACCATTAGAAGCTTACCCTCAAATAAGACCTTGTAGATAGCCAAGTCTTGATATTCCGCACAGTATTCAGCCTAAAGTGTGGCAGTTCCGACTTCCTTGCTCGCCGAGCCGAGGTCAAATGTGAGAATAGTTTAGCGTACAAGAATCTCTGGTGGTAGGCGCGCTCGGCTACTGATAGTAGGAAGAATACGAGAAGGCTCAGTCCGAATCGCAGCAGGCATGAAAGGATGTTTGCTGATATTTCCCTGGAACAAACAAACAACAGAATAAGAAGAAGTGTAGGTACTTGTGTCGTATGTTTATGGTAGTTTAATTTAGATAATTTACAGTTGTATTTTCCACTGCATTTTTCCCCCTTATCTACAGGCTAGGATATTCAGGCAGATTATCTATAAATCCGAAATGAGGAAATCCGTAGAAGAACTAAGGTCACCGACATAGCTCTCAGAATTAGCAAGTTGAAGTGGCAGTGGGCAGGCCATATAGCTCGCAGAACCGGCAACCGTTGGGGAGTAAAGGTTCTCGAATGGCGACCACGAACCGGGCGACGCAGTGTTGGAAGGCCCCCCACCCGATGGACCGACGTCATTGTGAAGGTTGCGGGAAGTCTGTGGATGGAGAAGGCTCAAGACCGTTCGCCATGGAACTCTTTGGGGGAGGCCTATGTCCAGCAGTGGACTTCTACAGGCTAATGATGATGTTGATCTATAAATGGCATTCTGACTTACCACCCATTGTCCCCCAATGCACCACTAAAGAAGTAAAGCACGGATCCTTGGCAATAGTTGGCAACCGCTGACAACACGTAGGCGAACGTTGAGAACGCCTGGATTTCATCATCGGTTCGTGAGTCTTGCTCAATAGAAATCTGTAAAGACTTCAAACTTTAATATGCATTTATAAATAGAAATCGCATTATTTTGAAACGTTTTAAATCTAATAAAAACCACGACTTGGATGGGCTATGGTAGATACATATTATGAATCACCTTATTCATAATACTACCCCGAAAGGGGTTTATTCACACCCAGACCCGCAATAAATATTTGCAGATCATGCAAACATTTGTCCCGCGGGGGTCGAACCCGCATCTCTTGCGTCGTCGGGCACTCGCTCACCAACTATATTTGATCAAGCTACCATTTTATACTTGTTTTTTCAGTTAGTGAACGAACGCTACTATTACTTAGTGAAAGATGACGGAGGGATATGGAAGAAAAGTACACCTTGTAATTAAACTCGTTGATACAGTTCATTTCTTCACTAATTGCGGCGAGTCAAGAGGGCGGAGTTTGTCTACGGTATACGCGATCGCGCTACGTTTGTTGAGTTATTTTCAGTAGGCCACGGCGAGCTGGCGTCGCAATTTGTACTCATTCACTTAATTTTAGGGACATAATGATGCTGTAAAGAGCTGATCAGTTAGCTCTTAATTTATGGATATGATCTGTTACAGCACTAATGGACATGGAGCACTAATGGATGAATGTGGCAACATTTTTACGCTTTATGACATAAGAGAAATGTCAAATCTTGAATCTTATTATTTATTAGACTATAGTCCAGGCTATAGGCGAGAACAAAGCGATGGCCGCTCCTATAATGAGTGGGGCCCACAGACAGCCATCCCCGGCAGAATTCAAATAGCTTTTTTTTTTTTTTTTATACTACTGAGGTGGCAAACAAGCTTACGGCCCACCCGATGGTAAGCGGTTACCGTAGCCTATGAGCGCTTGCAATACCAGAGGCATCACGCACGCGTTGCCGACCCCGAACCCCCTTCCCCCCTAAAGAGCTCTGGCAACCTTACTCATCGCAGGAACACAACACTATTTGAAACAAATAATGGTATTTGGCTGTGATCTTCTGTAAGGCGGAGGTACCTCCCCAGGCGAGCTGCTCCAATTCAGAACGAGAAAATCTCGCTGTGCCCTACCTCCTCCTAGTCCATAATGAGTGGGGCCCACAGACAGCCATCCCCGGCAGAATTCAAATAGCTAGTCCATAATGAGTGGGGCCCACAGACAGCCATCCCCGGCAAAATTCTAATAGCTAGTCCATAATGAGCAGTACCTACCTGCACTAATCGTATAAAAGGCGAGAACAAAGCGATGGCCGCTCCCATTATCAGTGGGGCCCACAGACAGCCATCCCCGGCAGAATTCTAATAGCTAGTCCATAATGAGTGGGGCCCACAGACAGCCATCCCCGGCAAAATTCTAATAGCTAGTCCATAATGAGCAGTACCTACCTGTAATAATCGTATAAAAGGCGAGAACAAAGCGACGGCAGCTCCCATTATCAGTGGGGCCCACAGACAGCCATCCCCGGCAGAATTCTAATAGCTAGTCCATAATGAGCAGCACCTACCTGCACTAATCGTATAAAAGGCGAGAACAAAGCGACGGCCGCTCCCATTATCAGTGGGGCCCACAGACAGCCATCCCCGGCCATGGCCTTCTCCGCCCGCGCCACGACGCACCAGCTGATGTCCACGGCCGACAGCTCGGTGCGAAGCGTCGAGCCGCGCTCCCACATCGTGCATCTCACTGGGGGAATACACCTTAGGAGATGGAATTATTAATATCTGACTGAACGCTAAGTTAAGTTCTAAAACGAGTAGAAGAGAAAAAGGTTTTGATTAAGACCATACAAAACAGAAGAGGAAAAATGATTGGACATATTATACGACATGACAGCTTCTTAAAGAAGCTTCTTAAGAAATCATCATTGAAGGAAAGTATATGGAAGTAAAGGAGCTCGCGTTGGAAAGATCAGAATGGAGGAAATTGCATCATTACACCGTCAAGAGTTAAGCTCTTAAATATAATAATATGAGATGACGCGATGCTACGAACTGTTTCCACGGGTGATGCGGAGAGGGGAGGCATGGGAATAAGAGGGCAATATGAGTGTCAAAGTTTATACAGGGTTATTTGTAAAATGAACAAAACCTCAAACACACTAATTTAACCAGCAATTAATTGTTTCAACAGGAAACTTATTGTTTACGTAAAGAGAGTATAAGAGAGGTACAGTGTCGATTGCAGTTGTAAATGAAGTTAAAATGCTTCGTTTACGCGAAAATTGTTATACAATCATTTCCAGCGCACTTTATTTGGGGTTAATGAAGGAAATTTTATTTTGACACATAATTATGTAATTAAGATTTAGAAAAAATATATATCATTGCTTAGTTTGTTCTGAATAGTTCTAATATCGATTCTGAATAGACTGTTATAAGGTTGTACGCATTTTAAAAATAACAACCCTGTATAAAACTAAATATCAATCTTTCATTAAGTGCATGCTTTACATATGCTTTACATATGGTATCTTAACTATTTGGCTGTAAAATTTTATAAAGTTTGTTTTAGTAGGTAGTCCGAAATTATCTTCATGTTACTTCATGTTATTGGTCCCCACGATACAGGCTTTGCCTAGTGTGGAGGGCGCTGTTATATTGGATTGTTTTATTTTTGCAAATAAATATTTTTTCATTTTTTATTAGATACAAAACTGTAGCGAAAATAACGAAAATTTCATTAAAGAAAATATACGAGTTGATAGGCCGATTGAGGCGTTGCGTTCTACTGTGGTATTTGTTCCTAGCTTATAAAGGATATGATTTATAGTTCTGCAGTCCTCAATTAAGAAAGTATAGGTAAAAATTTATTCTCCTTTTAGTTTTATTGTAATTTGTGTTGTGTATATTCACCTGTATCACTAGTAGGGTCGAGTATAGCGAACGGATCCCAGGAACTGTCGCCGGCGTAGTGGAAACCCACGTCGGAGTTACCGCCCTCGGACTGAGAGCAGTAGCTGCTCTCTTCACCTGTTAGAAACAATCACGATCGTCTATCTATGTAGTTACGGAGGGGCATAAAAGGAGAATAAATTGCCATTTAGGGGTAAATAATTAGCACATTTACACAGGTGTATGTTTATAAGGTTATTTACAGGAAGGGCGTAAATAAATTAAATTAAAAATAAACCGGACATAACACACACGGTCAACTGATCCCAAACTAGGCATAGCCTGTACTATGGCTACCAGAGACTGATAAAAGTACCTACATAATAGATAAATATTAAATAGGCATAATATAATAATACCCAAACACACAACAAACATCTGTGTTCATCACACAAATGTTTGTCCAGTGCGGGAATCGAACCCGCAACCTCTAGCGCAGAAGGCAGAGTTACTACCAACCAACTGAGCTATGAGGCCAGTCAAAAAAATACGGCTGTTCTTCGCGACAAGCGTAGAAGATACGATCAAGAAATCACAGCTTGGTTTTTCTTTACATCCATTAGGTGGTGGTCAATTTTAAGGATTCATCATATGATTCGCGAACGATTCAGCATTAGCAGTATTTATACATACATTATTTCTCTTTCTATAGATTCGTAAAATTTCTCACAAAATAGTAATTGTCTATGCGTCATGAATACTGTCAAACAGATGAAAAGTGATTTCAGACCTCGGGAAAGTAGAACGGGTTTAATGAAAATAATAATGCTTACTGTTAGTAGAATGGCCCACCCAGTCGGACATGGTATGATGGGATGGCAGCGCGATAGACGGCGCCGACGCTGAGCATTCGCCGTCGGATGACGATGACTGGTAATTCTCTAGTTTCTATGGAACATTGCGCTTATTAGGATACACTTACTTAGTCACAAGCATAGATTTATTGACAGCGTTTGTGAAATCACATAAAATATATCGTTATTATAATCGTTACACATGCGCCATGTGGATTTGGCCGGCGGGGACCGGTTTGAATCGTTGTTTGTAGCCGGCTTCTTCGGTTCATAATGGACTTGAACCTAATTTCATTATGAACCGAAGAAGCCGGCTACGCGCCGTACAATTTCGTGGATCAATAGGTGCATTTCTAAAAAAAAAACCGTGAGGTTCCTTTCCGTACAATCGTCAATTCGATCGCGAGCTGTCTCGCTGTGGCCAGGATGATTTATCTACTGCGTGTGATACGCTGCATACAAGAACAATACTGGATTGCCGTTTCAAGCCGGCTGCCGGCCAAATCTACACGTGTGCATCGCGGCTAAGTCACTAGCATCGATTTATTGACAACTTTTCATTGAAAAATGACTTATATCATTCACGCTTGAAGCAAGAAGCGACCGCGTTAAATCGGGGTTACTATACCTTCATTGCTGTGCTGAAGGTTCCTGCCATCTATCACCTATGTTATAGAAATAACTTACATTAGGTGCATTGACTAGAGTGCATCATAACGATGAATTGTTAAGATACTATACCGAAAGGGTCTTATTCTACACACAATTGGCAGTAAAGATTTTCTACGACTTTTGGGAATTCGACATTTGGCACTGATTAAACACTATGCAAAAATCTGCTGTGTTCGGGTGTAATATTCAGGTATAATCTTGATGTTGAACTTCTCTTACGTTTAATAATTAGTCATGAAGATGATAAATATACCAAAAATACAGCTGGTTTAAAATAATCTAATATTTTTGTTGGTAGAATAAGCCCCTTTGGGGATAGTATAAAATATACATATTATTATGAATAACCATGTATGATGCCGGCGATCAGCAATAAATTATATGGTTACTGCAACCAACAGATAAGTTGACAGTATGAAAACATCAGTCAAAAAGAATTGCTCAAGCTGCGTACAGATTACTAAGAACAATTACAAGCACGCGATTTATGGGAAACTAGTGGCTGCCCGTATCTTCGCTCGCGCGGTATTCGGATAAATAGTAGCCTATGTACTTCCTCAGGAGTTAAGTCAGGGATTAAGCTACCATCGAGATGGTGAATGCTAACACGACCCCATCTCGCCTCAACCAGGCGGAGGACTGCTCACAGGGGGGTTTTTAGTGGGTTCGAGCCCCACATACCCCTTTCCGCCACCCCCCATGGCGGAAAGGAAATGCGACGGCATTTTCCCCCCTTAAAAAAAAAAAAAAAAAAAGGGTTAAGCTACCATACCAAATATCATCAAAATTGGTTAAGCCTGTTCGGCGCCGAGTGGTGGTAACAAACATACAGCAAACTGTACAGATTTTCGCATTTATATTTTTAGTAGGATGTGACTTACCTTAGGTTTTTTTTTGATGTTCCCAAAGATTTCATCACTTGATTCTCGCCTCGCGTCCTTCTTCCACGAATTCCTAAACCTAACGCCGACCCTTTTCCCAGAACTGGGACTACTCATAGGAACCGCCTCTTCTGAATCAGCCGACTTATCGTCATCGTCTTTAGGATTATCATTCTGTTTATCACTGTCTTTTTTATTACAAAGCGGTTTGTCCTTAGCTTTAGCTTTCTTCTCGTTTTCAGTCTTAGCTTTGTTTTCGGTATCACTTGCATTCGAGTTGTTCCCGTTGAGGCTTTCGAACCCGTCGTCGCCGTCAGCGAAAATGGCTCTTGCTATGTGAATTTGTTGGTTCAGTCTTACATTGAAAGATTCTAAATGTTTCTTCGTTAGTATATTAGGTTTGTACTTGGATGAGCTTGGGGTAGCATCATCGGGCGGTGGAGTGAACGTGACTATGGGTGCATCAGGCTTCTTCCAAGCCATGTAGTCTTCGTCGTCAGAATCTTTAGCTTTTACCTTAACTTTAATCAATGGTTTGTTTTTAGGAGCCTCTTTGTTTATCACATTTTCTTTTATCAGTTCCTTCTTCCTTTTCCTGCAAACGTTTTATATGAAATTAATATGCCTGGTAATGCTTTCAGGATTTGTATGGCATTGGCAAGCATTTGTTTTATTTTGTAAGCAATTCTATAGGAATGATTTAGTTTTCCAACAATTCTATCGTCAGATCAATAAGCAATTTAATAAGGTAATCAAATTCAGCCGTTTTTTGGGCAAAGGGCTCCTTCTGTGCCACGATCTTACGTTAACCTTCTAAATAAAATTAAACCAAAATAAATTGATTAAAAAGCTGGGGTCTGGTTGGGATTTGTATTTTGCTTTACGCTATACAGAATTAGTTAAGCCTAATTACATCAATAACATCAACTAATTGGTACCCGATTGGCAAAAACGTAGAAAAGGTAGACCCCATAAGAGATGGAGCGACGGCATCACCAAGATAGCAGGCAAGGCTATGAGTAGAGACAGGGAGACATGGAAGCAACTGGAGGAGGTTTTTATCGCTGATAGCGAACGTTGCTTACCTACTTAGATTTTAAGAAAATGTAGATACTTAAGTTGAACCTGATGCAAGAAACAATAAAGCTTATATTATTTATTTTATATTAATTACATCAATAATAATTTTAGAGGATTTATACTGCGTCATGTGGAACTATTTACTCACTTACAGGACGCTGTAGTGCCTGGGACATGTTTAGATGGAGTAGGATTGCCCGTGGTATATCTTAGGCTAGTCGGCCTTAACCACAGGCAAGACAGTACCAATACGCGTGGAGCTGACTAAGCCGCGGGTCTCCTCACGATGTTTTCCTTCACCGTTATAAGTACAGTCAGCGTCAGATTTATGAAAATAATACTAGTCATGTATTTTTGAACTAAGAAATTATCATGAACTTATGGGGTTAGTGTCATCATCTCAATTGTGGTACATTTTACAGTCACCTATTAAAGGTCACTTTGTTATGCTATCACTTTTTGATACAAACTTCAATCACTAGTTTTGACAATCTAAATTTGATCATCAACTTCTGATGCTGACTGTACCTGTAAATGCGCACTTATTTTTTTCAGATCATCCATTGGCCGGGATTCGATACGACCTTCAGATCGAGAGCAGAAGTATCTCCCACTTGGCCAACACGGCTCAATTAAGCACGACACTAACACTGCGTACACTACGAAACTTACCTTATTCCATTATCAATGAGATCAGATCGCGATTGCCTTCGTCTAAACTTGGCCGGCTTGGCGGAGGGAAGCTTGCTTTGACTAGAAGTGGCGCTTTCAGCCGACCCCACGCCACTTCCGTCCTCGCATTCGGAACGCGGACGCCTGACGATACAGACTGTGTCTTATCATATGATATAGTGTACTCTTTAGTAAATAAATAAATATAAATATTGTAAGCAATAATATCCTACTATATTAATATTATAAATGTAAACTTTCACATTGAGTGTGGATGTTTGGGTGTTTGTTATTCAATCACGCCGTAACGGCTCAACAAATTTCGTTGAAACTTGGAATAGATAAAGTTCTATACCTAGCATATAGGCTACTTTTTATGTAGGTACCACGAAAGCGAATCCGCGGGCGGAAGCTAGCAATTATAATAGCTTTTTTGGGAATTTAAATTCATCACTGCGTATACAAACGGCTAATTTCACGTTTGGCATGATCCGTCGGTCAAACTATATTGAGCTAGTATCCTAACCTGGGATACAACGCGACGGCGTTTGGGCAGGTTTTTTTTTAATTTTCATAGTTAACAACATACGGTAACTTACCTAAAATATCTAGGCAATTTTCTTCGAAACGTAGACCGTGGCCGCACCCTCGCGAGCTCCATTTCAGTGGTGCTGACTATTTGCGAGTGAACCACACTTAGCACCAACATCAAGCCGAGCGGGACCAACCAGCTGTTTGGCTGAAACAAAAATATATATTCGGGCTACAAACTTCAAAGAAAAAAAGCCTGTAAATTATAGGATCATACTTTGTTGCCCGTCTGACTGTCTGCCGATGCGCAGAAGAGCGAAGTGAGCCATATGCCAGAGCCTAGATGTGTGAAAGAAGCAAAGTTCAACACTTACTTTATGGTTAGTTGTTTTTAGAAACAATTATTAGTTTTCTAGATTTTTATGTGTGTCTTTATTGGCGTTTCGAGACGTAGAACATTCCAGAGAATTGCGTCCAGAGAGAAGTGGCTCGGCAGCGTAAGGATCCGCCCATCTTTGTACGTAGTGGAAGGTAGCGGGTTCGATTCCCACCTGAGACGATTTCTTTTGGGACAATATAAGATTTTACCTTAGATAACATGAAGTGACCATACTATTTCGATGCTCAAAATAAACTGACGAGCGAAGACCACTCACATCTATGTCCAGCCCATCAGGCGAGAGGAAGTACAACGTGATGTTGAGGAGTTGCAGCACCCACAGAGACAGCAGCAAATTGGCACCTGCTGAGGACGTCTGCTGCGCCCACCACTGCCACAAAACTGGTAGGAACACTAGGCGGACGAGTGCGAACCATACCACGCGGCGCATGCCCAGTGTAGGCTTCGCTTTCGGGAATGACGAACCTGGAAATAAATTATACACATACCTGTAACTCGCTACATACTGGCAAGTGAGCTATTAGGATGTTTTTTGTACAACTTAAAAGCAGTACACGTATTTAGGGCCCGCCTGTTAAGTGGTTACCGCACAATAATGTGTTAAGTGGTAACCGCACATGTTTAAACTAAGGCTATGCGACACACAAACCTACAGGCTATGCAAGGAGGCGGACGAAACGCCTCTACGCCTGCTAGGTGAGTGCGGAGCAGTTATGCTCAAACGTAGCATCCATTTGGGTAAACACATCCTCAGCCCAATGGAGCTAAAGCAACTCACCCCAAAGAAAATCCTTCAGTTTTTAACAGCTGCTGGGCTTTACGGTGAACTTTGAAAGCCCTGTCAAGGGGCTCCACAAATAAAGTAGCGACCACAATAGGCCAGTTGTGGCCGCAGTGATACCATAGCCACATAAAGTAAAAAAAAAAAGAAAAAAAAAGTGGTTACCGCAGCCTATGGAAGACGCTGAGACATGCGTTGGTTGGTGTCTCATTTTGTCACCGGCCAGTGTCTCGTTATGCCACCTGATGGTCCTAAATTCAAGTCGATATTTATTTGACTATATTCAGACGCAGTGTTGGAAGGCCCCCTCACCCGATAGACCGACGATATTGTGAAGGTTGTGGTAAGTCGGTGGAAGGATAAGGCTCAAGACCATTCGTCGTGGCACTCTTTGGGGGAGGCCTATGTCTAGCAGTTGACTTCATTAGGCTTATTATGACTCAGATTTGCTTCCTTGCCTAGGTGCCAAGTGTTAGGTTTCAATGCATTATACGATTTATTTATAGAAAAACGCATGCAACAAGTAATACTGTAAGCTGTGCCAAATATAGGTAGTAATATTATTAGGTGTCCTTGATTATTGCAAATTGACATTTAATTGTAGTATGCTGGATTCCTCAAAAAATTTCAAACAGTCAATAGAACAGTCTGTTCTTTCAATAAATAAAAAAAGTTTAACCTACAAATCACTTTCTCTTGCCCACCTTTTAACCCCTTAAGTAAAAGTATCTATCTCTATCTTTTGTTTAATGTTAGAAAATGACAGGGCGAGAACTTTAGAGCTGATAAAGTTAGTGACTGATGAATCATCATCTCCCTGCCCTTATCCCACTTCATGTGTGGTCGGCACAACATATTTTTATCTTCCACTCCCCTCTATCAGCCATCAGTCAGTATTCCGTCCTTTCACATAATCTATCCACTCAAAGGTTATGTTCCCAACACTAAACAAACACGTGACAACAACGCTACTGAAGATGAATCGCGAAGACCTAAGGCTGATGGTGGGCATCATCACGGGCCACTGTGATCTCAACCACCATCTCCTTAAGATTGGAGCTACAGACAGCGGCCTCTGTCGCGGCTGTCTTCAGCATGAAGAAACAGTGGAACACGTTGTACTACATTGCACTGCCACAAATGAAGCTAGGCTCAAAACAGGAATGCAGGAGGTGATCGGATCCTGCTCCTCTTCATCCACAGCATCAACGGGGATTCTCGAACAATGTTGCCACCAACCCAGGGTCCTTCTCCGTTACTTTAAGGAGTTGGGCTGGCTGGGGTGAGGTCAGCAGGGGGACAATGCACAATACACCCCAACGCGGGACGTCAGTGCAGATCTTATTCCCCCATTTAGAATTAGAATTAGATAATCTATCCATCTTTTCTTGGGACTTCCTCTTCCCTTTTATCCTTTACCACCACTATTCTGGTCTTCCCTCCGCATGACATGCCCATACCACGCTCCTCAACTTCTCTCGGACTGATTATGAATAAGAGGTTAAATATATAAAGTACCTCTAACCAAATCCACATCAATGAGATAGGATTTTCCATGCGAGGTGAAGTCAACGATACGTCGGCGGTACGTCCCGCGCATCAAGAGTTGCTCTACCATCGTCTCCCATTCCTCTTTGTCGTAGGAACTGATTTTTTTCTGATACCTGTAGCAAAACATTTATTTTTTCATTCATTCTCAACACACATGGTTATAGGGAGGTAAACAATTTAACTTAGACCACTCTTTCATTTATTTTATTGAATACTAGCTAGCGCCTGCGGGTTCGCTTGCGGTACATAAAAAGTAGCCAATAAGCTACTCTTGGTAAACAACTCTTTCTGTTCAAAGTTTCATTGAAATTGTTTGTATCGATATAGCTCACAGAACCAACAACCATTGTGGAATAAAGGTTCTTGAATGGCGACCGCGAACTGGTGAAACCGAAAATGGATATGTTTACCATGCTGCCAGCTGCTTCATGATGCACAGAGTGTGTGAAGTTAGTGGTTGACAGTCGTATCACTGCGATGGAACTCGGGAGCTAAAACATGAAGGAGAAAATCTTTGTAGGGTTAAGCTTTTGTACATGCCTGTATTACTACGTTTTATTTCTGTAACATACAGAAATACAATTCTGTGTACAATAAAGAATAAAAGAGAAACTTGAGATTTTAATAAACTATAACTATTTTATAAAAATAAATACATAAAACTGCTCAGGTCTTCTACCCCCAAGCATAATAGACATCCTTTCAGATCTCCAGGCGAACAGACCCTTAACCATGGTAAGTCAGTGCAGGTCTAACCACCCCCGATTAGAATAAGAACCTTAAAGATGTCTTAAGGGGGTAATCAGAGCCACATCCAACCGTTTGGTACATTCCCACATTTTGCAGTAGTCAGATTTCCATATGTAACAGGTTGCAAGGCCATCTCTGCTTATGCACTTTAACAATCAACTAGGTATTAAATTAATTCCCTAACTACATAATTATTAAAGCATTTATTAAAAGAGACATTAAAAATTCAATTGTAAAAAGTAAATGATAATTTAATGTCTTTAGCCATTAGTCAGCTAAAGCACCAGACAAATAATGCTTTCAAGTGATAAATAAATACTACCTAGGTAATTGATATAAGGTGCCTGTGTCTGGTTCTTTTCTAATTAGACAGTTGCATAACATCAAATGCATGTTTATAGTTTAGAGCTCTTAGGCTCGCTAGTGCTTCTATAACTTTAGAAACTAGTGTTACAATTGAATTCAATAGGTGTTTTATAACAATAAATTTAAAAGGATAATTAAATGTCTTAGAAACTAGGTAAAGCAAGCCTGTTGCTAGTGACCAAGGCTAGGAGAATCAGGCAACAAATATTGCTTGTTGCTTTGTTATGTACATCATATTAGAAGCAGCATAACATTAGGAACATTTTTAAGCTTCTTTATAGGAATATTATCTATTATGGGGTATTTTTCATGTACAAGATTCCAACCTTGGCTTCTCTTGCATGATATTTGGATAAAAGGTAGCCTAGTCACTCTCCTTCTTTTTATATCCATCTAAAAATCATATTAATCCATTCTTTCATTGCTGTGTGAAAGGACAAACTAACAAAGAAACACACTTTTGCATTTATAATAATACTAATTAGGAAATTAGGCTTTTATTTACTGACCAGTACATAGATATTTTTATATTTACTTAGGACATACACAAAAACTCTTCTTACCATTTGGCTTGATAATAGGAGCATATGTGCGAGGATATGTGCACCAAAACTCAATCACGTTTCATTTCACCCATCTGCAATGCAACCAAAGAATATTTCCAAAACTTATGGTGCTCAACAAAGAATGTTTGTAATGGAAAAAGGTCAACAAGTCATTTGTTACAGAAGTTTTGATTTCATAACAGCGAAGATATTGAAATTGCAGAGAATCAGTTGATAACAATTTCAAGTTTATTACAATAATATTTAGATTATTTAAATATCAGTAAAACACAATGTTTACCTTTACACAGTGCACACTGCGGATGGTCTATGTAGGCACTCACTACATCAGAGTCAGGGAAGATCGCAGATTCTCACGAGCTTTTTTGTGATAGTATGGATGGAGTCAATATTATTCCGGGGCATAAACTTGCCACTGTATACCGTTGATACGAAGATATCTCCTAAAGAAAGAACACCAAAAGTTTAAGAAAGAACAGCTGAACATGAACTTTTCTTCACTTTAACTTTTTCTTCTTTCATTTAATGGCTAATACTACGTATCAGTCAACAATGTCAAGTAAAGCTAATGTCAAGTAATTATGAATGTCAAGTATAAAAATTATGTAACTTTTTTTTTGTGACTCGCACGACTTAAACATTGCCATAATATTCTGTTACCTAGTAACTAGACATAGAGTAACTTTTTATGACGTCGAAAATGGAATAGCAGGCATCAGTAACTTTTTAGGCAGGCAGTATGTTCCGAAAAAATGGTGGCAGTTTTCTTCAAAACTTCAAACCGCATTTACTCGTGTTATGATCAGCTTTAATGGTTAAAATACAACCGAAATTACAACTAAAACTCAACAAAACACTATGATAAAGAGCTATGCTTCTTCCCAAAATGGCTAAAAAGAAGTCCCTTCACGAAGTTTTATAATAATGAAGGATGTTTCAGGATGACAGACAGATGGTACAACGAGCAGAAATTAACTTGGCACCTGCGTGGAATGTGCTTCCCTCTCCCACCACACGCCACCGCCTACCACTCTCGCGACTACTCGCGAGTGAGAATGAGCCCCTTCGTCCATGACGCTACGCAAAAGTGACGGAACTCATTAGAAACTAGAGTTGCGGACTGATTGGAAACTCTGACTCGTCCACGGCGCTACTGGAATTTCCTGAAACTCAGTCACTCAGTACACGATTTTATGTAAACAAAGTTTTGAAAACGAAAATAATTAACATGACTAGTGATAATTCGAGCAATGACACGGAATTATTACTTCTCCAGTCACATAGACGTCAGAATCACTTATAATTACTTTTTATTCGTTCATTTTTCACACAGTTTCTCGAAACCAGTCGCCTGGCGACCAGCATGTCGAGTCGCCAGGAGACTAGTTACAAACGCGTTCCTTTTGAGTAGCGCCGTGGACGGACGCGCATTGAAATACTAGTGCTATCGCAGTCAGGCTACTCATAAGTGACTACAGTTTCAGTCGCGTTCCTTTTGAGTCCCTCCGTGGACGAAGGGGCTGAGACAAAACATTACAGCGTGGTGCCTAGTTAACTTCTGCGTTAGCATCTTAGTGGTCTGTGCTTTTCTGTGTGTTGTACGTATGTTTTTTTTTTAAATGTATTTCCCTTTCTGGCTGGCATCAGCATATTCAAGGCGTATTTTATTTTTGTAGTCATGCAGGCTAAGTCACCGTCATGTCAAGTCAAGTTCAGAATAGTTAAAATCTGAGGATAAAAGACGGTCAAGTGCGCGAAGTTCTCCTGAGGGTTCCGTACCATTGGTCGTAGGTTCGAATCCCGGTCGTGCACCAGTGGTTATGGTCAGAAAATAAACATTCTAAGTGTAGGCATTGACAAACTAATATTTGCGGTCACTCACGTAGTCATTGTATGACATTGACCGCAAATATAACTTTGTTTCCTAAAAAACATCGAAATTCCTCAATTTTAGACTTTTCCCTTTAATTGTATTACAAAAGAACCTATCATTCCAAATTTCAGAATTGTGAGGTAACTGGAAGTACCCTAGAGGTTTTTCATTTTAGCCATTTCCATACAAAAATTATACATTCATTGCCATATCTTTTTAAGCTTTGATTTTTATACGGCACCATAAGCCCACAGACCTTAATAAAAAATCATTTATTGCCTTTAAATTGGTACAAATATGAAAAAAGAGCAGGATACACAAAAAAAAGGCAAAGGGAGTAAATTCAGCATTCACCTTTTGGCGCCAACCCGAAAAATGACGATACACGCAGTCATTTTATTTCAACTCAGTGTGCGCTTTACTCAAACAATATTAGGTACGTAAAACACAACACCATAATTCCACATTAATAGTCAATTCAATTGAAACACTAGTTTTGTAAAATATAGTACCTCTAAGTACCTAATCACTGTGAGCTCCCGCCAAAAAGTCCAGATGGTAGAATTACAATTCGTCGGTTTTCTAAGGTCGTTACAGAATTTACCGACAGACAGTTGCAGCACTTGCCGTAAATTTCCACAGCCTGCCACACCCCGGGCCCACGGAACTATTTCGGTTTTGTGGGTAGTTACCTCATAGATTATGGAGCCCCTACGCTCGACCAACCTACTATGACTATGACTAGTTACCTAGTACTAGGGGGTGCATTCCGAAATTTAGAAGTTCCATAGTTTCGAAATTTCGGACCATTTTGCCATGTTCTGCAATTTCGAAATTGACGCTTCCAGCTTCTACTAGGCTAGTACCTAGGTACCTACGCGTGTGACTAACTAGCGTGGGTAGGTAGGTGCTTAAACTATTCCCTTGGTTCGTTGGTTCTGTGTCGACCATACAGTGTGGATGATCATATCTTATGGTTTGGTTCCTTCCTTCCTACGAATGTTACCGCTTCGCTGCGCTATGGATTGCCGGCGTCAGCCAGCGAACCATCGTTGGCTTTTAAGCCAGCTGGTTAAGCCAGCTAGAGCTAGCTCATGCTTCCATATCAATTGGCACTGTAATGCACACTCACTGCCTGCTGCGAAGTTTCAATAATATAAGTACCTAACCTATCCGTGTTTGTTAATCAACAGCAGAGGAAGAGTTACGCACAAGTGTCCCGCCAGCCTCAGCCGTCGTCCCTGGTTCCCAGCGCTGAGACACAGCGAAGAGTTATATCGAAAGCAAAGAAGCCCGTTGGTGCGCAAAAGGTTGACCAGGATGGCTTCATGTTGGTCGAGAAGAAGCGTCGACCAAATTCATCGCGCAACCAACGTGGGACCGCGCCCCGATCTCCGCTGTCACTGGAGGTCGTAGAACCGACCATCGGGATCAACATCTCCCGATTGGATCCGAATACTGCTGGGGAGAGTGTTCTCCGGTATGAGGAAGAAAGAGACCGTCGTCGGATCAGTCCAGCTCCTGGCATATTACACATGTTTGTGTAATATGTCAAGAAGCCTGAAATAAAGATATTAATAATATTAATAATTATAATCAAAATCGAACTTTAACTGCTATTTTATTTAGGAGGTGACCCGAGTCCCTCCAATATGTATGTATGGTTTCAATTCGTATATCAGTGCTCCAAACCAAAGCTCTTTTTTTTGCCAATCTACCTATCTAAGTAGATATATTAGTAACAAAAGAAAACAGTTGTAAACCAAACTTGATTTTAATAACATAAATAATATGTATTGTATAGGTACATTTTTTTTCTTTTTGATACATCGTTAGTTACTTTTAACTTTATTTAGAACAATTTTCCTATGTAGGTAATTATTTATAAGTATTTCAATATTTTTTCTACTTATTGCATGTGGGTACTTAGCTAATTCAATAGCTACTTATGTAGGTTAGGGAGGTTATCCTGTTTGCACATACATTTAGTTGTGAAAGGTAAGAGATGAAAAGAAAAGACTAGACTAGAACCTAAGTAGGTATTATAATAGTAAACTAATCTATCTACTTTGGTTCAACTAGAAGTTCTTTGTAGTACACCTTTAATTGATGCCTACCTAGCTGTTTATCTACGAAGTAAAAAATTTGTTAGGGCTACGTTCGAGTTCTACCTACACCGAAACGACCATCTAGGTTAAGGCAAAATAGGGCAAACGTGCGTTCGAGTTCATTATTATGTGTTTGGAAAATAACGGTTGGGATGACCGAGCCAAGATCGCTCAGTTGAAGATATTTCTTTTTCATTGGAGAAAATACATAGGTACAACATTCCAACCGTTATTTCCCAAATTGGTGACCCCAACTTGATTTAACAGTCTTACTATTAGTACATACTGATATCTTAAGTACTACTTCTATCTAGGCATAAGGCTCACAAAAGTTCACACTGATTTTAATTTTGGGTTAACTATAACAACATCGGTGCAAATTGATAAATTTTTAAATATTTTTCTATTTATCCAGTTATGTAAGCACCAGTCTGGGAATACGGTTTCCAGGGGACTTCTTCTATCCTCTGAGGATTTCCCTTTATTATTTACTACTTACCTATATATCTTATATAATCTTATTAGTTCTTATTATCTACTCACTAAATTAACTAGCGTTTTTGTACTTTACTTATTAAATTATACAAGACAAGAATATATTCGTTGCTCGTAAACATTGTCTTTTAATTTTTTTGCCAAGTCAGTCCGAACCTTCTAGGAACATCTTTCCATTCGGCATCTTGATTTGGTCATGAAATCGGTGGTTGCTATGGATTTACCTTCCTTGTTACAGGATTACCTTCACAATTCTTTTTACCACGAATATGCTGGATACCTAAGACATCCAGCAATGTTCTTAGTTAATTTTTTGTGTTTTAGGAGTTTCCTGGTAACAGTTTCCTATTTACAGTTCGGTAGTAAGCTCATCCTGCGGCCGCCTCGTCATTTCAAACATCTCATTCTCCAACCAGACGCTTTCTCTCCTGACGATCGGTCTTCTCTCCCAATGGTCGGAGAGGTCAATAACCTCCCTCTCGATTTGAGAGTAGCTCGGTGGTCTGACGTCACTCCATTCGCAATCCTTATCTAGGATAGTGCTGTCGTAAGAAGTGGGCGAGTACGAAGGAGGTTTGAAGGTCGAGAAGGACTGCTGCGTCTCCGAGTCTGAGCCCTGACTTGGTAGGGCGGGGAGGAAGTTAACCAGTTGGTTCCCTTGCTGGTTCCCGTTCATTCGGTTGTACCGTTTGAGGATCCTGGAAAAATAAAAATAAGACTTTAAGCTTGGCAAAAATCAGTAGTAGGTAATAAATTGAGCCACTGTTTTGTGATAAATCAATTCGTTAATTCATCATATTTTTTTATAGTAGGTAGGTACCTACTAAGTAAGGTTATGTTACCTCTCAGCCCAACTCGCAAGCCGAGGCCACTCCTCAGGAACCACCGGCACTTGCTGTTTGTTTAGCAGGATGAGTAACTTAGCTAGATCGCTCAGGATGCAACTGTAACACAATAAAGCTAAATATAGATACAATGTATGGTCGCAGTTGGGTTGGACTCATAGAGGCAGAGAGGAATCTAGTCAGAGAAAAACAGGCTATTGGAGATGAATGATGAATTAACACATGCACCTATTTTGTATTATTTTTTTCAAAGATTGCCTCAAATACGCTTTTGACAAGTACATAGGTCATTCAAGAATTTCTATGGTAAGTATCTAGTATTGGCGTTGATTGGTATTTGGTATCAAGAAAACCAAAGTAGGTGGTTAATTGCCGGTGAACTGCCGCAAAATTCGCACTAGGCCTGAACTTTGTTCTAGCAACACGCGGCCCTAACAAGAGTAAGCCACAATAATACCTTCATAGGTACCTTGGATGGTAATCGGTAATTCATGGATGGGTGTGCCCTAATTGCCCCGTTTGCCCCTTCCGCCCCAGTGGGAACTTCTAGATACGTCCTGATGCTCAACATCTGAAGTAGGCAAGGCAAGTTACTTTAAATGTAAATAAACACGCCTGCACTGGCTGGTGTCAGCTAGGTGCTGGGTGTGTGTGAGGCAACCGATATTCGGGCCATTTTTTGTGTGGCGGCAAAAACTCTACACACATGTTTAGACATTTTATCACGGGTGTCCACAAAAAATAATAAGTGCGTCTTGATTGGGTCGTGGGATATTGGATGTTGGTTGATGATGATTAGAAATTGAAATAGATTTCGGTTAATTACCTTTAAAAAATATAGGTATTTTAACTTAGTTTGTTCCGGGTCTGGGTGTTGTGGTACTGAGTTGAATCCTAGTGAGGATTATGTATGTGACTGTTGGATGCTATTTATTTATATAAAGAACCGACTCTATGCAATCCAATGTTGACTTTATTTACCTGTAAGCTATTGCAGCATCGTTGTTCCCAAGCTGGTAAAGATCCCGCACTTGGTGCCTAGTGTGGTTCAGAATGGCCAATAACGTGTAAGCATGAGGCTGAAAAAAAACAAAGTCTCATAAAAATAAATAGGGCAAGTATCATGCATAAAATTAAAACGATTCGGCAGGCAGGTCCCCAGATGCCTTGTAATTGCGTCATTGAGCTGGGCCGTTAGCATTGCCTCACGTTCTACCTACTCAAAGCCTAAACAGTTTCCATAACATTAAGTTCTTAAGTAACAGTTAGGTAAGTATAGGTAGGTAGGTATGCTTGATGAGTCAGTGTTGGTATGCGTTCAAGCACGTGCTTGCCCGAAACCGGTCCAAAGAGTAATAAACCTTTGTAATTGTAAAAGTTATAAGATTCTGTAAAGTTACGACCTCTGTGGCTTGGCGGGCAAATTATCCGGTTGTAAAAGATGAGGTCACGAGTTCGATACCTGCATCGGCATATATTTGGCAGACCCTTCCGACCGGTCCTTATTATCATCGGCTAATCATAGCTTGAAAATTTAGTTCGATGGATTTATGATGCTTGGAAGGACTGGACTAAATCTTTACAAAAATACTTACCTACCTACTTATAGAGTTTCATGCATTGTAGTCTTCTACAAACAACACTGTAGGTAATTCATCATCATCCTCATCTTTTCTTGATAGACAGTACCTAATGCATGAGTGATTATAGGAAACCATCTACGCCATGATATGATTGACGCTAAATTTGAAAAGTTTACCTATGCTATATTCCTCTCAAAAACTGAAAGCTTCCCATTCTGTGGTTTCATGAATTTCAGAACTTACTCGTAAACAGTCCAGCTGCTTATGAAACTCCCGTAGCTTAGTGTCGTCATCCGGGTTCGTCTGCTGCGGCAGTGGCTGCGCCTGCGCACGCGTCGTGTTCCGACACCGCACGTATGCCGCTCCTACTGCGACTAGCGCTATGCAGACTACTGCGCCGCAAGCTCCGCCGATTATTAGCTGTGGACAAAGCAAATAAGTATGGAGGCTTTCTTGGTCTTTGTGCTGTTCTTTACCCACCTTGCCTATTAATTCATGCTGAGTCGGATACCATTTTGTGACGTCATCAGGTGGATGGTACGAGAGACACACACCCTTAAAAATGTTGCTCATTAGATATAAAAGGTGATTCATAATAATATGTATGCTATCCCAAAAGGGGCTTATTTTACACCCAATAGGCAATAAAGTGTGTTCTGCGACTTTTGGAGATTCGACATTTTTCATTTAAAAACCTCTATACAAAAATATGCTGTTTTGGGGTCAAATCAGTTCAAACTCAATGAATCAGCTATATTAGATAATAAATAATCTTGATGCCGAACTTCTCGTACGTTTGGATAATAGCTATAAAGATGATAAAAATATTCCTCATCATCATCATCAGCCCATATTAGTCCACTGCTGGACATAGGCTCCCCCAATACACGCCACTGAGCCCGGTGTTCGGCCCTTGTCATCCACTTACTGCCCGCCGCCTTTCGTAGGTCATCGCTCCACCTAGCCGGGGGGCGCCCCACACTACGTTTGCCTAGACGTGGTCTCCACTCAAGAACTCGTTTACCCCAACGGTTGTCGGTTCTTCGGCATATATGGCCAGCCCACTGCCACTTCAGCTTGCTAATTTTCTGGGCTATGTCGATGACTTTGGTTCTCGTTGCGGATTTTATCCTTCAAAGAAACTCCAAGCATAGCCCGTTCCATAGCTCGCTGTGCGACCTTAAACTGCTGAATGAGCCCCACTGTGAGTTGTCCACGTCTCGGCACCGTAAGTCATCACGGGTAGGACGCACTGGTTGAAGACAAAAATATTCCTACTTCATTGCATTAAAAAAAAAATCTTACATTGGATGAAAACTTTCTAAAAACCTCTGATTCTGATAACAAGGTCGGTAGTTCTACGAAAGGGACTTTGTAACAGGTACATACTCAAACACGCTTATCCGCTCACCTCATTATCAAGGTAGGTAGGTATTAGGTAACCTGTATCGGGACGTTGAAAGTAAAAGTCTAGATTCAAATCGGTTCCTGGGTAGGCACGTGATTGATGTGGTAAGTAGGTAAAGGTAGTTACCACATCAATCATGCGTAGTAAGTGTAAATAATCATCAGAAATTGCCTCAATCAACGACCGTAGTCCGGATCCAGGAAGAAAAACAAACTTGAATCACAAGTCAAAATGTTATGAAATACACGCAATTTTCCCAGAGAGGAGAAAGCGCGGGATAATGAACAGAAGTCGGAAAACTTTCAACTATAGGTAGGTACGGCAGCAATTTCACTGCTAAGAACGTTTTATGAAGGCCTAGGTAGGTAAGGTATGATTAATTGACTCACCGAGCCTTCGTTTAACTAGCACAGACCAACTAACTCACTGGCAACTTTAGTTTAAAGCGCTATTATAGATTGGGCTTATTTTTGGCGCGTAAAAGCTCGTATTTTGACACTCATGTGATAGCGCGTACAACGAACATTACAAACGAACGCGTGTACGCATGCGCGTATTCCAGCATGTTCGTGCGAACTTCATGCTCAGTCAGTTATTAGCAAGTAACAACATTCGCGGTTCTCGTATACGAGCTTATAAGCGCGTTATCGCTTATCGCCGGCGCATATTCACGAGCGTGCAAAAACCAACTTTACGCGCGGCAAATACGCCACATTTGTAAAGGCACTATGCTGGATATAAGTTAAAACCTACCTACATACAAGGTGGAAAGTTATGTTGTAGCTGTAACCACAGAAACAGCGATAAAATGGTAGGTAGAATTTCAATTAGGCGCTTTGTCTTTTTGAACGGAGGATGGTGATATCACATAAAAAGCACGCTTTACCAGACCTCCAAAATCTTTGGATATGTACTTTTAGTGCTCAGGGTGATGACAGCCAAAGTTAAATAAATTCTACAACTTTACTTGCTAGGTTTATTCAAGGATATATAAATAAACTGTTAATAGGTAGGTACTTCTAGGTAGATCGAGGATAAGTGAGTACAGACAGAATAGCACAAATCTACAAACCGGGAGAATGCGTTTTGAGTTCCGTGTCTATGCTACGAGCAACAAATAGATTTGTAAACACGCCGGGTTCTCAGCCAGATTTGTGGTTTTAATGACTTTGAACGTTGCTTCATCGGAGCATCAAAGCTGTTGCGCCATGTTTCAATCGGAATAAGGCATTGCACTATGCTGACACCGTTCCGTAGAGGCCGACCCTAAAATGTTCTAAAAAAAGACATCAACGCGCACCTTTCGTACAATTTTTAATGATTGCTTATACGCTACTGGTATTATAAGTACATGTAACAAGATAGTAGGTTCTTTAACCATACTGATACCAGATTATGTAGGTTTTGAAGGTCTAGAGGGAACAACGTAAGGTAGCTTTTTAAGCGCAACTACCTATTTTACACGAATTTGAACCATCAATATTTGGGACAGTCAACTTACGTCACCGCCTATACATAAACGCAAAGTTGATGGTAGGTACAGGGCATGGTCCATAAACTGCCGCGGGTTTCATCACGATGTTTTCCTCCACCACTGATTTGTGCATTCTTTTTTTCATACATTGGCGCATGGTTCGAACACCTACCTACCATTTGAACACCTTCAGACTGAAAGTAATTAATTACCTCAGGATGACAGGCGTAACAATAGTGTTAGACTACGGTTAGACTTGTAAGTAGAGTTTCCACGATTTGGTTTGCTTACCTCGTTGTATGAATAAGACGGGTAACACACTCGGCCCATGAGGTGGTCATCATGAGCCCACGACTCTCTCGTGCCAGCCGGACAGTCGTGGGCACAAGTCCCTTCAGGTAGCACGAGGAGGCGAGCACACTTGACGCAGCCGTCCGCCGCGCACCGCACACATTCTGTACCACATCCTGGAACAAACAGGTATCACTTTTTCATTTGGTTGTATCAGTTTTATTTATCCACGGCGTGTCGAGTATCTGGGTTATATAAACTGTAATGCGGTTATAACCGTGCAGTTAGTTATTCTATTGCAATCTGCAGATGCTCTCTGGGCCGTAAATATGTTTTTTTTTTTTTTTTTTTTTTTTAAATATTCCGGACATATCACACATGGTCAACTGATCCCAAACTAGGCATAGCCTGTACTATGGGTACCAGAGACTGATATACATAATAGATAAATATTTAACACCCAGACACAGAACAAACATCTGTATTCATCACACAAAATGTTTGTCCTGTGCGGGAATCGAACCCGCACCCTCTAGCGCAGAAGGCAGAGTTACTACCAACTGAGCTATGAGGCCAGTCAAAGTTGTTACCCAAGCTAATCATATTTTGAAATAAGTATTTGGTTATTTCGCAGGCGATTACTACATGGTTCCGTTTCGGTTATTCAGAAGCTAGTAGGTATCTATGTAATCCATTGCTCACAAAGGAACACAGTCATTTATGCCATAATGTATGCCGATAATGTATTCGCTGCAGAAAACATTTAAATTCACGTTGCTCCAATAACATTGCATTATGGTTTGCAAAATTATGCAACGAAAAAGTTAAGTACCACAGAGCGGTGTGATTTTCACTGAGAGAACATTACTTACTGTGAAATAGGTAGGTATTTATTGAAAGTTATCACATCGGTATAATTATTGCATGTCGTAAGTGGGTTAGATAGATTAGCTTGAACTTTGAACGCCCTTCTAAGGGGGCTATACAGAAACAAGTGGTGATAATAACAGGCCAGTATGGCCGTAGTGACACCATAGCCACACATATAGCCACATAATAAAGGAATAAAAAAAAATAAGTAGAGTAAGAGTCAGTGCCCACAGAGGCACAGTGTTATTGTGATAAAGCATTCGCATGCATCATTCTTGACAGTTTTAGAAGCAAACTAACAAACGGCTATGAGAAAGTGCATAGAGCCTGTTACTGTGCTTAAAAAAACAGTGTGAGCACCTACGGAGTAAAACACTGAAGACATAATAAAGTCTCCAATTTCACGGTAAATTACTTATCCATTTATTTATTAGCTAAAACTTCTCCGACTTTGAATTCAAAATGAACTCCGAGCTCTTTGTTAAACTGTGAAATCAATTATTGATTGAAATTGCCTAACTAATTTGCTTGTTTTATATGAAATAAACGGACACAAAGGCACGTTTTATTAGGAGTGGGATGTAGGTGTTTTAAAGAATAAAAACAATTAATTTGGACTCCCGAGGATTCCAGGATTTATATGGAGAAACTAAAAAAAAATGGGATTGAAATTGAATTTTCGAATTTCAAACTTCAATATTCATTTAAATCGCATGGTACATTTTGAAAATGGAATTCACGTCTGTTATTCGTGACCAAGCCTAGAAGAAGATACAGGCAAGAAAACATGGCTATGTTTGTTTTATCCTTTTACAAAATAATCGGGACAAATAATGTCAGTCTGATGAGGGGAATGAAAAAGTATTGAGGGCTAAAGCCGTGTCCAAACCGCGTGCGATATATCATCTAAAATATATTTTAAAGTGATCCTTACGTCTTCTAAATAAAGTTAATTTACTTTGACTTTTAGGAGCCTGCGATAACGTTGAGCTAAATCGCACACCCCCAAATGTTAAACTCAAAACTGACTTTGTTCAGTAGATGTAAGGATCATTTTGAAACGAATACAATACATACTACTTTATTCTGCTGCATGTTGGCTGTAGCGTATGTAACAGTTATTCAATTATCGAAAGCATCCCAAAATTGTAAATTCACATCTTCATTCCAAAATACCAGTACCAATTATGTAAACAAAGCACGGGGTCCGGCGGCGGTCCCGTTAATTGAACAACGCTGAACAGCACTAATCTCATAAAGCGCGCGCTTTCCCTTTGGAAAGTAACGAATCACTGCCAAATGAACGGTGAAGTGGCTTTTAGATTGATTTAAATAGTCATTCCGTCTCTGTGCCCCATCAGCATCATCATCAGCCTGTATAAGTCCACTGCTGGACATAGATTTTCCCCAAAGAGTTCCATGACGAACGGTGTTGAGCCTTATCCATCTACCGACTTCCCGCAACTTTCACAATGTCGTCGGTCCATCGGGTGGAGGGCCTTCCAACATTGCGTCGCGTCGTCCGGGACGTATCCCTCATAAATGTCAAACTCAAAATTAACTTTCTTCAAATGACGTAAGGATCATTTTAAAATAAATTTTAGATGACATATAATATTTTCGCACGATCTTGAACAAGGCGTAAGTCTTAGTTATTACTTATTTATTTATTTATACTTTCACACTAAACTTAGTGTTAGGAGGACTTAGTGCTAAAGCATTTTCTACCAGTCATCCTGCGCGTGCAAAAAGATGTTGAGGCGTGACAATGAAACTAAACTCAGAAATAACTTACTTAAATACTTACGTGTATAAGTGTTTAATAAGGTACCTACGCGATAAACACCCGTTTGTTTTCAATAAGTCATATACCTACTTACGTGTATCGTTTATCGGCGGTGGTGCGTCGGCGGGTCGCAGCTGAGCGGTCGCCGCGCCCGCCGCAGCCATCAGCGCGAGCGCCGCCAAAACCGCACGTGTCATCGCACGGCGCTGCCCATCCTTGCACTACTGGAGAAATACAGAAAGAAATACATTAATAAGTTGGTACTAAACCCCCGTCCAACCAACGAATCCAACTCGGATGGGCAGCGTTTGGGAAACTTCGTCATATCTTCTCGTCGCAGATACCGCAGAGCCTCAAGTCGAAAGTCTACAATCAGTGCGTGTTGCCAGTGATGACTTATGGCACTGAGACTTGGTCGATAACTATAGGCCTCATATACAAGCTCTAAGTCACGCAACGGGCTATGGAGAGAGCTATGCTCGGAGTTTCACTACGTGATAAGATCCGAAATGAGGAAATCCGTAGAAGAACCAAGGTCACCGACATAGCTCTCAGAATTAGCAAGTTGAAGTGGCAGTGGGCAGGCCATATAGCTCGCAGAACCGATAACCGTTGGGGAGTAAAGTTTCTCGAATGGCGACCACGAACCGGACGACGCAGTGTTGGAAGGCCCCTCACCCGATGGACCGATGACATTGTAAAGGTTGCGGGAAGTCGGTGGATGGAAAGGGCTCAAGACCGTTCGTCGTGGAACTCTTTGGGGGAGGCCTATGTCCAGCAGTGGACTTCTACAGGTTGTTGATGATGATGATGATGAACCCCCCGTGTTTCGATCCAACGCTCGTGGGTTCTAACTCGGTCGTGCACCAATAAGTTTATCTATCCGAGAAATTTAGGTGCGCATTAGGAAACTCGTGCTTAAAACGGTTAAGGGAAACATATAGACAAAACGAGTAAGTAGGTACCTAATCTTAAAGCAGCGATGATCTTGCAATCTGTCATGAATCTGTCAGACATCTGATCGCCAGAAGAACTGAAAGGATGTCTACCATTCTTAGGGATAAGAGTTGTGACACTATGCCATTTTTCATTAAAACGTAAAATTAGCCGATTCGTACGATGCGCAACTAATTTTTCAAATTATTAAATTTCCATGCGAACGAAGTCGCGGTTAGCGGCTAGTTGCCTATAAATGACGAATCCAGCCGTATTTGAACAGCTACAAGTAATAAAAGGTAGAGCATAATAAATGACGCAAATGAATTTAAATTGAAAAGACAATGAGAAAGTCAGCACCGGAGTGACATGCACGCCAAAGGTTGATAAGCATCTAGTCCACTCAATCATTCAAGCGCAACGTTTCCCCTTTCTATTTTAGCAGTTCCTAGCAGTTAGAACCTTGCTAGTTGTATACCGACCGCGTGTTGAACATAAGCATACGTGCGTCTTTACTACACGTACAACACGCAGAACTTAACTAGGCACCTCGCTGTAATGTATTGTCTCATTCTCACTCGCGAGAGCGGTAGGCGGTGGGATGTAGTGGGAGGGGGAAGCACATTCCACGCAGGTGCCAAGTTGATTTCTGCATGTAGTAGGCTGGTGTTCAGCATGCGGTCTATAGTCGCGGAAATTAGCTAATTTATGGCACTCCAAAATCTTTGGGGCGCTCAGTTGACCTACGACCTACGGAACGAATATCGGGGTACCTCCCACTAGGCCAATACGTCTACAAAACTAGACGCAAAACCTGCCTTAGACAGTGGCAATAAACAGCAACTTATCTTTAACCTTGTGTAAGTCCAACCTACGTGTCTACTGTATGTCCTACAGTCGCTACACTACAATGCCTTCAGCGTGAAGCACGTACACTATGCAAAGGCAGATGGCGTAGGTATTATGTTGACATCGATAATACAGTTCACTTGTGTTTCGTAAATTTATATAAACCCATCACTTAATGGTACGTCTTTATGATTAAAAGAACGGTCATGTGCGAGAAATCGAGCCCTGAGGGTTCCGCACCATTACACGGGGTCGGATTATCAAAATTTCAAGTGTAGGAAGTAACAAACTTATGTTAATAATCGAACCCGAACCTCAGATAGCGTTTCAGCCGATCACTCGCTCACGCCACAGAGGTCGTTGATTTAGAAATGTAGAATAGTGCAGGTACTTTTTTATAAGTATTTTTTTTTAAATTTTGTTTTTGTTATATGCGTAAAACCCACAAGACACAGCTACAAACAAAAACACGTGTCGTTATGCATCTTCCTTACCTTACATTAAAGGTACGTTGCTTATTAATCTATGTCGTAGCGGTAGGATGCAAAAGCAACCGTGATAATATTATTCCGAAGTGCCTTAGTAGAATATCGACCAGCGATAATCAAGGTAAAATTCATAGGAAACCTCTTACAACGAACGCTGACGCGAATGTTGTAATTAGGTCAGATCTTAGAACTACCTTGAAGAATGCACGGAATACATGCACCATCCAATTAAAATGGGTTTCAGAGTGTGATTCATTGCCTTAATATATTTTGTCTTTCAGATCGTGTCAGTAAACTTAATAATATAAATAACGTATCACATACACTGTAACAACATATTCTACCTGAGTGCTTTAGAGAGTTTTTTTAATTTTGATTTAGGTATTTCCAACCTATCGGAGAGTTTCAAAACTAGCGCTCATATTTTGGGCTCGTACCTTTCATCACTGTGAGGTGAATTTTGAGGTTAAATTATATTATTTCATATTAAAACAAAAAAAAACCGACACTATGTTTGAGAAGGAGGGACTTTAGTTGTTTTTGTGAAAGCACTTTCTTAAATTAGGGCTTTTTCCAATGAGTATTAAATTTTTTCCAGAGAGAAAGAAACATAATTATACAATATCTCAAAGAAATGCACGTCAGTCATGTGCACATTATGGTGCACGCATCCGTAAGTCCACGGTCATGTGACATGAACCTGCTGAGTACAATCGGATGAGTAGAGTGAAAAATATTAATATCTTGAGAGAATTTTCAAAACAACTATCACAGAAGCACCATGAAAATTATCTAGGTATGTTGTGAGTGTGAGGTGAGTGAAAAAAAAAATCCATGACCTACGTTTTAAAAAATAAAAAACAATATTATTAAGGTTCCTGACATTTTGTTATTCATATCAAAGTTCAGTTCTACTCTAGATTAACCCACACATCTACACGTAGGTTAATAAACACTTTCTCCATTATATTATGTTTGAACCATGCAATGTCTATAACATTATGTCTGGATCAAAATGATGCTTTGTTATGATATGTTATGACTATTGTGGTAATACATAATGACGAGAGGTGACTGGTGAGAGCCAAAAAAACTCTTTAATGGCTGGCTTAATATAAATGATTATTTTTCTTTTGAGCTTTACCTTGTTCGATCGCACGTCACCACACTGAAGCTCTATATTTCATTTTGTGAAAAGGATCATCGACAAAAATGATAGGCATCAAGCAGTGTTTGTAGCCTGATTCGTCTAGGCTTGGTTGCAAAGAACTGGCATTGCTCTACCTATTTTTTAGGACGTTTCAAAGTGATCCTAGTGATTTTACTGAAATAAACACCTTTTGGCTGAATGAAAAAAATGTTTGGTAGTTACCTTCTTACATGATTATTGAAAGGTGGAATTATCTAAATTCGATAAAAAATTCGATGTCAATGACCATGCAAAAAAAGTTGTCGAAAAGCAATTCCTTGTACGGTACTTATAATTAAAGTTTCTGATGATCTAAGATTACTTTTAAATATTCTGTACCCAAGTGGGTCAGTCAGTCTCGGTAACAGTACTACCTACCTACCAACGGGTTTGCAAATCTGGCATTGGCATTCAGAGACCATCATCGGTCTCACGCTACATGTTTACTTAATAGGTATTGTTTGTTTATATACTTTAATCCGATTATTTAGCATCCTTTTGCAATCCTTATTATTAGTTACGCGATAACGTATACAATGTGTTCAGTACCTAACTAATATACTTTCTATCCTGAAAGGGCCTTATTGATCATATAGAAAAAAATATTTGCGAAACTTTCTCAAATCAATTTTTAAAAACCTTTAAGACGATCGTTTCATTCCTCAAGAATCGTGAAACATAAATTAGTTCTACTTTAATCGGTTTATAGAAGCATTCACGTTTGCTTAGTCACATTCCTAGTGTAACCAGTCTACTAAGAATAATGTCAAGGGCTCTCTAAGACATTCTTAGGAGGCTACCTGCTGATCACTAATGCTTTTTTTATTTTTACTAATAGGTACTAACACTTATTATGATACAAAGGCCCGTACCTTTAACATTCGTCACTGGAATTATGAGGCGAAGTTCCAATACAAAATTCACATTTGACAGCATTTTATATGAAATTTACGACAGCCTGCTGTCAGTGTGAGTGGAGCGAAAACATTATATAACGTTTAAGAATACCAGGGTCGAAATCTTACTGATGATGTCAGTAAGTCTAGTTTTAGGATAATTGCAACTTGTATGCATGCATCACTATAATTATGTTGTATTCACATATTTGAATACGAATCTAGATCTAAGAATACTATGTTTTTTTGTGCTATGCGGATTATAATCTGTTTTGTGAATTCAATAAATAAAATAAATAAATAAAAATGTCATGGTCAATCGCTCACAACGTCAGTTTGTCAGTAGGTATAAGTTGTCTTTATTCAGTACATGAGGAAAGGATCACATTGAAATAAAAGAGACGTTTCATCGATATATGGCGCCTGGGCCTGCACTGTGTACACTACTCTAAAATATGCCTAAGCAATTAAGTAAACGTATTTAATTGGTTATTTTATTTAAATTGACTTCGTTCTAAGGTACATTAAGATTTTCTTCGACAAAGAGAGCAACACACAGCGCTACAAAAATATGGCGGATGGACTTGCGTGAAATGTCTTTTTGACAACCTACATTTATCTGACAAAACAAAAACATCAAATCAAACAACATGACATGAAAAATATGTCAATGTCATGTCAAACGCCAATTATAAACCAACATGGCGGCCTTCAAATAGTGTTCACATAGTAAAAAACTTACCAGAAGAACTATTCTTGTACCATCACATTTGTCTTCAAATTAATGAAATTGTATTTTTCTTGTAATCTCCTATTTTTTCCTAATTTTTCTATGTAGTGTACATGGACCAGGCCCAGAATGAAATGGCTCCTTTGAGATCATAATTCACATACGAGTATCGCACGTCGTGTTAACCCGGCTTTAATCTTAGCCATAAATATTATGTACTTATCATAAAAAGGTACCTTTAATAACAGATGCTACCAGCAAAATTACTTCAAATAATTTTCAAGCAATGTTGATCGAACAAAGTTATGTAAGAGTGCAAGTAAGAACCTACTGTGTAATTATAATTAATCTAAACAGACGATTTACTAGGAATGTTGCGTTCTACAACTGGTTCGCAGATTATGTGGGTTAATGTCTGCAACTCGATTAGCTGCTTTCGATTTTAGAAGTTATAAGGCTAGGCGTTGTTCTCAAAAATGGGCAATGTAATTCTTGGACCACCGGTAGGATAGGTTATAAATAATGTTTACCTAGATACTTTCTATGAACACACCTGCGCTTTTATATTATGTATTCAAAAGTTAAACCATATTCAAATGGCGTGCGATATTTCATCTAAAATTTACTATAAAATGAACCTCGCGTCTTTCGAAAATAGTTAATTTTGAGTTTGACTTTTAGGAGCTTGCGGTATCTTTGAGCTATATAGCACACCCTCAAATGTTAAACTCAAAACTGAATTCAGTTAGAAGAGGTAAGGATCATTTTGAAAAAATAATAATATATGACATACATAGACATATCGCATGCCGTTTGGATACGGCTTTAGAATTTCGCAGATTTTAGCTTACTATATCATTCGTACTTAATATAAATGCGACAGTATGTGTTTGTGGTATAATTACGCCGTCAAAATCGGTTCCTTACCTAGAATAGCTTATAGTTTTTTAATCTAGGTACAAGCAAGTGATCAATAAAAAAACCTCATTTGATGAAGGGGAAGAAGAAGTATGGACAGCCAACTGCTACTTCAACTTGCTCATTTAACAATTGCTAATACCTACGCCGCGCCACCACCGCCTACTTCTTATGGAATTTAATTCAAATAGCAATGCGTACGCTTTCTCGTCATGCATGTGGGATATGTCATATGCCGCAGCGCTGCGGATCCGCTCAATGACCAGGCAGCTTATTAAAGTATTAACGTGCCTAGCTTTCCGACGAGAAATAGACTTCTAGGCCACTACCTACCTAACTACTATACCTACTACTTCTAGGACTTTACGACAATTCCGACTAACATGGTGGATAAAGTTGCTGGCTTGTCGTGTCACTGATTCTTTCTTGGTCATCCTGTATTAGGTCAGTGACCAGGTTGAGGTATGGTAGCCCTGAAAAGGGCCTATGACCGTCGGTGAAAGAATTATTGTAGTGAAAGGATCTTCTTGAAAGGAGGCTTCTTTCGTGGAAATATCACGTCTTTGAATTTTTAGACTCTAGGACATGCCGGTTTCCTCACGATGTTTTCCTTCACCGTTTGAGAGCGCTAGTGGATGAAGTAAAATTAAGCCATGATGTTATTCTAAGTTTTTTTTAACGAATGCTCCCGAAAGACCTGTCCAATGTTTTCATTTTGGAAAAATATAGTTAAAAGTTCATGTGAGATTGTAAAATATTCAAAGTAATGAGTCGCTCGTAGGCTAATTTATATAATTAAGTAATATTTACAGAGAAGAATTATACTAATCGGTAAGGGCATGCCGTGTGCGTGGTTACTTCTGACGTCGACACGACACACCAGTAAAGGTAGGTACTCAGTGGTGAAAGTTGTCAGTGATGCACTTTTGTATTCACACTACTCACGGCCGCAAGCAATTTACGCCACCACTTAAACAAGACCTACCCCGGCCTTCCTATCCCTTGCATTCTCCAAGAAATGTGATCGAAATTGAATTCTGGCAGCTCATGTAAGAGTTGTCGTTTTGTGGGATAAATCGGCGGTCATGGCCTCGCAACGAGGGAGACATGCGGGCTGCTAGCACAACATCCGGGATGCCTTTTGTAGCTTAGCCACTATTTGTAAAATCAATATAGTTCATTCATGCACTTAACGGATGGGAAAACCATTTATTTTTAAAATAAAATACACTGTGAGAGGAGAAAATACCGTACGTATTGGAACCGTATGTATTTCCAATACATACAGTTCCTTTTAAAGAATAGAAGCGCTCGGCGTTATATTTTCCATGAGACGTAATTCTTTGTTTACTTCTCGAAAATATTCTTCCTCAGCAGCAACTTCAAGTTCTTCTTCTTCTTCAGCTTCTTCTGGAATTGCATCAGCCGTCGCTTTTTCCCCGGCCTTTATTTTTAAACGTATCTCCTTCAAACGATTATCCAAAATATGTTCGCGTCTTGTCTCTCGCTCGTACGTTTGGAATGTGAGCACTTTGTCACGATTTCCTGGTTCAATCATATTTTCCGATAGTTGGATAAGGTGTAGGGTACCCTGGCTATCTCCGATAGCGATCGAGTGTCCTTCCGAGTGCGGGGTCAATCTGGTTAGTTCACTATTCGCTATTTGCATAGTTGCAATCGGCTCTTTGTACTTTCGAAGAAGGTCCCAATAGTAGAAATATCCACCAGCGCAAATGGACATGTAGCTGGAATAGCGAAAAGGTGCCCAAGCAGCATCAGTCACCTCATAACGATAAGGTCTAGTAACTATTATTGGAGCGGTGCGAACTTCTTCACTCCATATGCGAACTGAACTATCGCCGCAGGTAAGAAACATACGTAGTGTGCACGGACTTCTTTGCACAGCCCTAACTGGACTTACATGAGCGGTCCAGTATGAAATCAACCTTTCCGCATGTGATCTGCCCATTCTGTTCACGTTGATGACAAGCCCTGATTCCGTTCCGCATAAGAACTTAGTAGGTAACCCACTATCAAACTCTAATCGGCTGATACCCTCGGCATTACCCAAATTCGGTGTTTCTCCCGAAGGTAATTTGATGGACATCGGTAGTCTTTCCATGGGCGCAGAAAGGTTACGAGTATCCCACCAAATGCATTGACCATCTGGAGAGCCAGTGAAGAACTCTGTATTGGTACGCGAGTGAGTGTAAAGTAAAGATGTTATGGGGCCTCTATGGGAGTTATAAATGGAGCTGCTTTGCGAGCAAGTTAAACCTTCTCTAATATCGAATAAACCCACTGTACCATTCTCGAGGCCAACCACCAAAATGTCAGAATCTACAGGTGAGCCCACTAACTGCCAACATGGATACTTTGTTTTGAATTCGAGTATCGGATGAGTTTGCCTGTTTATATCCCATAGGTAACAATCGTTCATAATATCATTTCCTGTTTCCGACATGAGGGTTTTGTAGCTGTAGGCGACAGCCAGCTTGGAATTTTTCTCAGTTGTCCACACAACGGATGAAACTGGTCTTCTGAATTGATCTCGAAACACATTAGCGATTCGAATGCTGTATTTTTCTACAGGTTCCTGTGTACCCATAGCGTGGAAGTAGGCTTCGTACATTTCGATGGCATTGTTTTGATCAATGTAGTGTTCCATAATAGGAGCGGAGTTGAGGATAGAGTGAACGTAGCTTTCATCATGCAGTATGCGTCGGCAGTAGCGTTCGATATGGTCTTCATTAAAAGTGTGAATTTCCCGCGGCCATCCACCCTCGGTATGGTTCATGGCTTGTTCATGAGTTACCAGTTGCTTTGTATTGGCTTCGTTCTGTGATTGCGGCAGAGTGGCTTGCACTGCGCGGTTCACAGGATTCCGCAGCATGTACGCTTTTTGATCCTCTTTATCTGGATTTATTGAATCCAATAGCTGACCTGGGACATCCTGAAACAACAGCTGTCGGCCGAAAGTTTTACGCGTCTTTGTGTATTCATACGTCGATTTTATATAAGGCATGATTTGAATCCACTTTATAAGGTAATTTAAACTAGTTTCCCTTTTATTGACCCAGTAACTAAGTTACCATGTCAAAGGTAAATATTATTAATTCCACAAGGCCGCGACGCCAATGAATATTGATGATGGAATTATAGTAAATATCAAGTGTGACTAAGTCCGTCTTGACTGCCGGGGAACATGTGTCCTTGTTTGGTTTATAAGTTACAAGCTGTTTTGTACCTGCTTAATATAATGCGGTTGAAGATAAAATTTCTTTGAAGATATGAATTTCATGTATGCCCACATAATCCTAATAAGTCATAATCCCAAGATTTTGCGAAAAAAATATTGGCTCAAGATCTCGTTATCCCCCATAAGCCCATCCTCTCAGATTTCCAGGCGATCAGATCCTTGAAGATAGGAAGAGGGGTAGTCAGATGCATGTCCAAACAATTGGCACATGCCTATATTTTGCAGTAGTGAGTATTGCCGCTTTAAGAATTCTTACTGGTTTCCTCACGATGTTTCCTTAACCGTTTTAAGCAAGTGATAATACGCACTTAAATTTTTCGAATAGATAAACTCATTGGTTCGAACCCACGACCTTGGAATGGATCTTCGGATCGAAAGTCCGGGAATCACTCACTAGGCCAAAACGGCTTTTCTTGTTTGCGAGCCTTATAAAAAAATATTAGGTAGGTCATTTTGTAGCTACGAACACCAACTCGACCTAAACGCATAATTACGGTGCATAAACGGGCCAGCTTATATTAGGTATATTATATTGGGTATTATTTATTTATTCCTCTCTCCCCTCACCAATGCTGTGAGATATGTTTTTTTTTTGAATTCATTTCTCTCACCACTAATAAGAAGAAAATCCTCCGATATTACCTACAATAATTTACCTCGGTTCCCTTTGTGCTGTTTCCAGCCGCGTAAACCTCTAATCACCATGATTTGGTTCGCTTCGACACGTTTTCCATGTTGTTTCTCGTGCAGTATAATTATTAAACTGTGGTTGGTACCTACTAGTATGTACCAGGAAGTGTTGCAACCACAATGTAGGAGGCAAGGAGTTGTTATGCGGTCTGCATTAATATGCATCGAGAACATGCCAATAGTTAGCCAAACTTGATGTTTCATTCCTATACGGTCTACTTCGGCTTATTTCAACATACAAAACACAAGATCGCAATTTGAATTTTGATTATGGTGTTTTTGTTACAATCATCATCAGCCTGTAGAAGTCCACTGCTGGACATAGGCCTCCCAAAGAGTTCCTCGACGAACGGTCTTGAGCCTTTCCAACCACCGGTTTCCCGCAACCTTCACAATGTCGTCGGTCCATCGGGTGGGTGGCCTTCCAACACTGCTTCGCCCGGTTTGTGATCGCCATTCGAGAACCTTTACTCCCCAACGGTTGTCGGTTCTGCGAGCTATATGGCCTGCCCCCTGCCACTTGTTACAATACCTTATTTATTATGGGATTGCCTTACATAATAAGCGAGGGAAGTGAGCGAATATCTATCAAACAACTTGAATGATTGGGCGTTTTATGTTTGTATGTCCATATGTATTTATGTATGTTTGTTCGAGTATAACTTTCGAACTATGTTTAAGAATATGAGTCAAATCATCCAAGGGGTTGTTTAGATATCGGGATCCAAAATCGTAAAAAAGTGGGTGCCATATGAAAGAACTTTGTTTTACACATTCCAAAACCAGATTTCATTATTATTCTGAGAAATTTTGAAATTTCATATTACGTGAACTCCCATTTGTTAGTTTCAATGAGTATGTAGTTCAGGTATGATTGGCTATTAGTTATATAGTGGTAAGATGCGATGTTCAAAGTTTATGGCAACTTTACATGATCCTTAGAATATAGAAAAAGTTGGTGTTTTGATGATTGTTTGGATCATCAAAGCACCAACTTTTACCGACCGTCGCGAGATACTGAGTAAAATACGTAGGTATATTTGCGGTGTGCATCTGAATTCTGAATGCATTTCGTAAAGCTATTGTAAACATTGTTAGATCGTAGATTACAAACTGAGATCTAATTTACAACCATAGCAAAACACTATTGTTTACAAAACATATTATCTACGGAATTCTATACAGACATTGCACAACACAACGCTATTGTTTAGCAACAATTCCACAAAGTTACAGCAACATTTCCTTACCATAAAAATGTAAACTCCGTGAATGGTCACGGAGTCACCAGTATCGCACAAACAATAATCAATTCACATGTTTTCACTACACGTCACTGTAACATCTAATACATGGGCAGATATCGATCCCCGTTCCAAATGGGCACAACGGCACAACACTGGCTCTTGAGTCACGTTTAGAAATTTAAAAATTCGAATTTCGAGGTGACACGTGCGATGCGCGCGCGCAGCGTTCGTACGCGCGGAGGTTTCACCGGCGACTGGCGCGTGACGATTGGAGTTACGCGGAAAGAGTCGGCTGGCCCAGGTTGTCGACGAGTAACTGGTTTGTCTGTTCCCTAATGTGCCGATGGATGTGCTGAATTATGATTAGTATAGCTGGTCTAACAGCTACGTCTCCATAAGACACCGTAAGCCCTGCTACTAGCAGAACTGAGTACTTCACTCTATTTCATAATTAAATGAATGGAAAGGAAAACGATTATGGTAACTGGAATTTCATTAAAATGATTGAAGAGCTCGGAGCCTTTTGTTCTTATCTAAACGCAACACACTTACCATGGAAATAGTAAATCTCGTTTGAATTGTATTGTTTAGGGAACAACAAAGGAACAAGCGAGGATATAGAGGAGAAACGCTCAGGTACTAAATGTTAGGGTAGAGTGTACTTTGCAATGTGGGTAAGCGGTAATGACCCAGCCACCGACTCCGTTCACGCTGACAGCGCAAAGCTCTCAACGAAAGCGAGTAACAAGTACCTAGCGAAGTTTGGCCGTTTTGGCACGTGATGCCAATTTCAGCTCAAGACTTTCCTTCATATTTGGAGAGCTTGGGGTCGAGACAGATCGAATTGTATGGAAATGGCATAAGCTTGAGATTTTTTTTTTTTTAAACCGGAAAATTCCGGACATAATATCACACACGGTCAACTGATCCCAAACTAGGCAAAGCCTGTACAATGGGTACCAGAGACTGATATACATAAAAGATAATATATTTAATACCCAGACACATGACAAACAGCTGTGTTAGTCACAAATGTTTTTCCAGTGCGGGAATCGAACCCGCTCCCTCTAGCGCAGAAGGCAGAGTTACTACCAACTGAGCTATGAGGCCAGTCAAAGAGATGAAATGCAAAGTTATAGGTCTGAATTCTCTTGTCTAGGCGTCTTGTATAACGTTAGCAGGAAAGGAAAATGAAGCGTCAGGATCTTGTCTAGATCCCGCCAAACATTTCGTGAACTAAGGGTGAGTCAGAGCTTCTGTCTGAGAATCTGTTGCCGACCGACCAGAGGGCGGGATATAATCATTGTGAATTAATAAATACCACGAATCCAAAGTACGTTGGCCCCTTTGAGTTATTTTTGGGAGACATCGTAGAGGGTTCATTACGGTGGTATTGCTTATTTATCTATGAAACTTAATTTGGTAGTGATTCTGGTTTTTAATCGTAGAAACTTTTAATTTAGAGGATGTGTTTTTTGATTTTGTAAATTCGCATTATGCACGTTATTCCTTTGATATAAAGCCTACACTATACATCTTGAGTTAAAAGTAGGTTTTGTGTAAGATAAAATAAACTGCAATTGGAATCGTCTCAATCGCACCAAAGATTCATTACACGCGGTCGGTCCCATTAATTTAACTCATCGCTTGGCTTTGGGTAGAGTAGATTCGGCCTTACTTAAACCTTCCATAATCTGCCATTTCGTCATACGATTTGTGATAATTGCGCAGCAGAAGGGTTCAACAGAATTATAATGGTCAAGTTGAATTGGCGTAATTGGTCATTAGGCGGAGCAGGCGTTTCTTGAGTTAATTAGTAATTGACCCCAGATCGACCTTTGTGGCTGCTTGCCATACAATCATCTAGTTGATTAAATATCCCTTTTGGGGTCATATTTTTACAACTTTTCTTATCATTATAAAGAAATTGACCACTTGCTAATAAAAAAAGTATGTTGTAAACTCGCGAGCTTTTGCCTTGGCGAGTTACCGCATAAAGCAGATTAGCTGCTCTATTAGTGCATTTTGATTCTAACTTGACATCTTTGGAATAAAGCTGAAATCGGAACGCGCTGCAAAGCAAAATTTTTGGTATTAAAAAAAAAACAGTATTTTCAAACAAATAACCATAAACTACTGGGCTCCAGATGATAAAGTGCTAGTAGCTTTACTGGAAACCCGAGATTTAGTGTTTTGTTTGCCATTTACCAATACTTAAGTACCTACCTACCTAACTTTAACCAACTTTGCTAGTAGGTAGGTATATATCGTTGCAATACTTATTTGAGGTATTTATTTATCACTATTTTAGGTATTTTATTGACTTTGTGTAAACTAATAATGCCTGTTGTCGATTGATCACGTATATTTTGAAGTAATTTATATTATTTCTACCTACTACTCATACATTTCACAATACAGGGCACACTGTTTCATTATGTCGGGTATTCCAAGCGATCTATACATACTTACATATTTTTTGGAGGAGGTAGGGCACAGCGAGATTTTCTCGTTCTAAATTGGAGCAGCCTGCCTGGGGAGGTACCTCCGCCTTACAGAAGATCGCAGCCAAATAACATTATTTGTTTCAAATAGTGTGTTCCTGCGGTAAGGTTGCCAGAGCTCATTAGGGGTGGGGGGGTTCGGGGTCAGCAACACGTGCGTGATGCCTCTGGTACTGCAATCGCTCATAGGCTACGGTAACCGCTTACCAACAGATGGGCCGTATGCTTGTTTGCCACCTTAATTTAGAAAAAAAAACTTAAATTATATTAAAACTGTAAGCCCCTAAAATGATTGTGATGCTCTATAATACCTATATGAACACGAATTTGAAACTGATTAAAAACATCTATCATATGGGTAATCTAAAAAAAAACAATATTTATTGATTCCCTTTAGGTGCGATTTAATGCTCATAATATAAGTATTATTTTCTCTACCAACCAAGTAATTGTTTTAGAGACAAAAGGTGTATGATAAATGGACATAATCATGTGCGTAAGCAGGATCGGCTTCAGGGGCATTGGGGAGGGCAATGCCCACGCGAGCGTGATAAAGCGTTCATAGGCTACGGTATCCACTAAGGTACTTTGAGGTGGGCCATATGCATGTTTGCCACATTAGTTGAATAAAAAAATCTCTTTGGGGCCTTGTGTGGTCCTGCGTAGCGCTTGCCAATATAAAATTTTTTTTTGTTTGTTTTCTTCGTCTGATGTGGGGCATATGCCCACCACTGTTACCACTGTGGCTGCGCAATATTGCACAGTCTTCATTTCGCACAAGTGAATGAATTCCTCTCGAACAATGGACAATGGAGCGTGCAGGCAGGATGGTCTCAAAAGAGCGTTTTGTTTGTAAGGCCACTTTACAATATCTAGAGAGATTTATCTGAGTTTATGATTGTGTGCATCGGTTTGAGATTGTGTGCAACTGCATTTAAAGGCATGAATAGACATTCATGCCTTTAAATGCAGTTTTTATTCTTTCGGTTCAAAGATAACTACCCATCGCAAAACAAGTCTATTAATTTAGGCCTCAAAAATTGAAAAAAGTGTGCGGCATACAGCAAACAGTGCTGTTATTAATTCTGTGTGATATGACGATGTTTACCTACATGAGATCTTTAATAAAATTACTATCAAAAACAAAATGCAATCCTTAAATTTGCGAATTGCCTACTCGAACTTACTGAAGAAAACACTGGAAACTCGCACAAGAGTGTGAGTCCGAATCCTCCAATTCCCATCCTGAAGTTTGTATGAAAGGAGCCATTTCATTCTGGGCCTGGTCCATGTACACTACATAGAAAAATTAGGAAAAAATAGGAGATTACAAGAAAAATACAATTTCATTAATTTGAAGACAAATGCGATGGTACAAGAATAGTTCTTCTGGTAAGTTTTTTACTATGTGAACACTATTTGAAGGCCGCCATGTTGGGTAATAATTGGCGTTTGACATGACATTGACATATTTTTCATGTCATGTTGTTTGATTTGATGTTTTTGATGTTTTTGTTTTGTCAGATAAATGTAGGTTGTCAAAATGACATTTCACGCACGTCGATCCGCCATATTTTTGTAGCGCTGTGTGTTGCTCTCTTTGTCGAAGAAAATCTTAATGTACCTTATAACGAAGTCAATTTAAATAAAATAACCAATTAAATACGTTTACTTTATTTTAGAGTAGAGTACACAGTGCAGGCCCAGGCTCCATATATTGATGAAACGTCTCTTTTTCTCGATGATATCCGTTCTACCAGCTAGTACTTTGAGAATTAACTGTACATTCTAAACACACATAGTCCCATAGTCTGTGTGTGGCGATAGTCATTGATTGACCTTGTAGTCTGTGCCATCCCGCCGTAATTGGACCTTTGTACTCGGATCAATCCAATAACACGATCGCTCGGAGCTCCTATGTCCCATTTATCAGCGTTTCGAAACATTGACGCTAACAAAGGTTACAATTCCTCATCTACGGATGTCTGAAGGAAGATGATAATCGTATCGAATAATAATGATCTGTGAAGGTATCAAATTCAATTTTAGTTAAAGATTCAACATGTTGGGGAGCTCATATAAGCCGTATTCAAACGGCATGCGATACGTTATATTATGTTTAAAATGTATCCTTAGGTCTTCTGATGAAAGTCAATTTTGAGTTTGAAATTTGAGGGCGTACTATATACCTAGATCAACGATGTCGCAAGGCCCTATAAGTCAAACTCAAAATTGGCTTTAATCGGTAGATGTAAGGATCATTTTGAAATAAATTTCAGATGAAATGTCACACGCCGTTTGAACCCTGCTTCATATAATTTAATAGAAATATTGTAGCATACGTTTACTGTAATGCTAAGCCAACCCGCCCAGTACCAGTGGGATCTACTTCTTCCTGTTCCTTAGTTCATTCTGTGTCTATTCGGAACATTGTCTGGGGATAAAATGCAAATTCATGATATTTTTAATGCTGTGTTGCTCATGAATGAGCCCTAAGGAACTAACTTCTCTACAAACGTTTCTTTACAAACTTTCGCAATAATAACATTCGTAGCATAAGTAGGATTTAACTGTGTTTTGTAGGTACCTTCATAAATCACAGAAATACATTTTATATCTCCAGTTTTGATACCACAACATCCTCGTGATTTATGCGAAGTTTCGGAAGGCATTAATCATGAGTTGTCAATTGGAAAGGGACCCATTTTCGCGAAGGATATTTTTGCGGTTTTCTTGCCGCAATTTACTGGCGGTGACGGCACACTTTTATGTTTTGTTTATTTGCGCTTTCCCGATAATGTTTTTGTGAGGTGGGAAATCGGGAAGCCATTTCAATAAATGATGACTGAGCTGTACATCCTAATTTATCAATATCTAAGTACTATATCTACATCCCGCACTGGACAAACATTTGTGACTAACACAGATGTTTGTTCTGTGTCTGGATGTTAAATATTTATCTTGTATGTATATCAGTCTCTGGTACCCATAGTACAGGCTATGCCTAGTTTGGGATCAGTTGACCGTGTGTTATAAGGCCGGAATATATTTATTTATTTATTTATCTTACTAACCTACCCTATTTACCTACTAATATTATAAATGCAAAAGTTTGTGAGGATGTTTGGATGTTGTGGTTCAATCACGCCGTAACGGCTCAACCAATTTTGATGAAACTTGGAGTAGATAAGAGTTCTTTACCTAGAATAATATATAGGTTGATTTTTAGGACCACGCGGGCGAGGCCGCAATCGCAAGCTAGTTTATAATAAAACAGTAACTAACTGACTGACAGACAACGCAGAGCCTAAACCGCTGGTCCTAGAGACTTGAAATTTGGAAGATGTGTCCCTTTTAATGAGTAGGGGTGTACTAAGAAAGGAATTCTCAAAATTCGGCCCCTAAGACGGTGCAGCAGGGGTTGAAGATTGTTTCAAAAACTTCACGCAAAAGAAGTCGGGGGGGCTACACTACTTGTCTTAAACATGTTTTATTCGTTTATAGGTCAAGGATAGCAAAAAAAACGGCTTTTTTCCTTGAGATCATTTGCTACGAAATTTTGTAAACCTAAATGGTAAGCGACATAAGAACTAAATGCTGCCTGGAATAAATTGTAAACTGTGACTGGCAAACCAATTAACTTGAAAAGAAAATGTTGCAATGCTAAATGGGAATTCGGTTTCGGGAAATGGAAGGGGAATTGAAATACATTACTGGTGGGACTTGGCTTCCCGCACTGTTCGGTTTGCTTACAAATATGGGCAATGCTGTGTTTGTAATGAACACGAATAGTACTAGTAATAGCTAAGTGATGCGCAGTTGAATACGGTGCTACGGTATTATGTTCCTTTCAGTGCTCCCGCGCGATTTCAATATCATTTTAACGTTGAAACTTTTCACCTGGCTGCGCAGAAGGACCGTAATGTTTTTAAAAATAATATTTCTAGAGAGAAATTTCGATCTTGTCTCCGTTCGTTACAACTACGTTATGACGCACACAAGGAAAGACTTAGGCTCGAGTTGAGTGGAAAATCGAAGGAGATTTCAAAAAAAAATATGCAGGACAGCAATTTATATTATAATAATGCCAACCTGAGTGAGTTGAGTTAAAAAAGATTAACGACTAGGCATAACAGGGTTAGCCTCATATTGCCATCATGAAGGGAATTTAAGAAAATTAAATGTTCAAATATACCTACGGTAAAAATAACAACAGTCTGATGTCAATGGGAGAGGAATGAAAACAATCAATCCAATTAATACTGTTTCAGTTGATTAGTTATGTTAGGATGAAAAGCCACCATACATACAGAATACCACCTCTTCTAAGCAAGTTTGAAATACCAATGTTTTATTTAAAATCAAATGTAGGTCATTATAGGACTCTACAGCTCTAGGTTGATTGGTTCTCCTATTTTGTGAAACGCCTTGGAGTGTACTACGAGTAAGCTCTTTTTTTGGAATGATTTTTAAGTTGTTGGTCTCTTACGGTCGTAATTACGATGTAGCGTAACCGGACTAATTATGAGTAAGCAATAGCTTACCTAGCAATTCCAGCGAGCTCTGTCGCAGCCATAGTTCAAGTGTGGTTCAAGCACAAAAGTGCACATCGGAAGTATCTGAGATCGGTCGGCTTACCGCCAAATTTATCGCTCCTATCGAAGACCAGCTCCCCGTTACGAGTGCGCCAGCCATCCGTGAATTTTATTGTTTCCTCTCTTGCGATTTAAGACAAAGTTTTGTGTTCGCACGTTCCTTTCGGCAAGAACTTGGTAACCCCGTGTTAATGCGGCTGAAACTTTAGACTTTGACAAACTGAAATAATATCCATATGAATGCCGTTTGCATTGCTTCAGGCATTTTGGAGAAATAATCATTCAAGCAATTCGGAAATAGAAACTAAAATGTTTTTTTACAAATATTAAAAGAAATATGCTCACGACTTTTATACCCAGTCATAAAGGGACATATTCTTTAGCCGGGGCCACCACGGCAGAATAATGTATTGGTTACTTTTATTTATTTTTTGTAATACTTAGGTATTTTTAATGTGGCTTGTTTATTTCCCTTTCCCTTGTTGCTAATTTTATCAGCTCACTATATCCTCAAAGGTTTTCTGGAAGAAAACTCTTTGTAGGGCTAATCTCGCCTTTGTACATGCCTGTTTTATTAAGTTATTTTTCAGTATGTTTCTTTCTGTATTAAGTTTACAATAAATAATTAAGAATTAGGAATAAAAAGACGTGAGTTGTATCTTATTTTCGTAAAAAAATATTTTTTTCTGTTCAGTTTTGTCGGTTTTGTACAAAAACAGAGATTCACTCATATATTACAGAAAGTAGAGACAAGTATACTATGGCTCGAGAGTGGGCATACTAACATCATTATAATAATCGCATTATGTGATACTGTGAGTTCGCACCTTCGCAAGGGACCGAGACCGTCTTCTACTCTTGAATTTCGTATAATGGACTTCGGATTTGGAGAAGGGAATCATCGCGATTTCACGTGGTTGTAGGTACCTACACGTGATTTATTACTCTCATATGAATAATACATCGTCTATGTGGGATGAATGTATCCATCATAACTCATCTAACGTTGTTTGTTATGTCGGAGAGCTCAAGATCACTTCAGGAAACATATTAGCCTATTTTATTGACAAATCACTTGCACCAAAATGAGAGAATTAAGTAAGTATTTAGTAGTGTATGCTATCCTGAAAAGGGCTTATTAGATAGATAGATAACACTTTATTGATCACCATACGGAAATAATACATAAGATCACAATTACAAATTTACAAATTTTATTCTACACCTAATTGGTAATAAAGTTTGTTCTACGACTTTTGGAAATTCGACATTTTCATTGAAAAATCTCTTTGATTGTCAGACCTAACTCAGGCCACTCCCTGCGAGTTTCCGGAGGTGGGGTGCAATGCGCAGGGAACAGACGGCAGGCGCATTTGAAGAACGTATGTGCATGGTATGAACATTGAACACCGTATGCTCCTCTGCGCTGTTAACATAGCAGGAGTAGTCTGGTTCACCTACAAGGCTACAACACCGTATACACAAGACATTACTTATGCAAACCACCGGATGGAGCAAATGATCACAAATTCCTAGCTGGCTTTACTCACTATCGCAAGTCCTATTGTAGTGAACCGCACTGTAAATCTACGCCGGAAACCTCATAATTAGCCGGCACCACAACCTTTACAAAACACTGCTAAATCGCCGTGAGCATTACGCCTATTTTACGATTATTTAGAAGGGTTAGGGACAGCTCGTTACACTAAATTGTGAATGATTTGGTTTACATAATATAGCTTCCACGCGCTTCGCTGGCGTGGAACCCAAATAAATAGAAGGCTTTGTGTTATTCCAGGCTTTTTAATAAATACAATCAAAATTTCATTCCAAGCCGCTAAGTGATAGCGCCGTGAAAGAGTAACAAATATCTTCATGTCATGACGTTCTCGCACCTTCGCATATTCACATCTCCGCACCTTTACAAATACTCGCATTTTTAATATTGGTGGAATCTAATGATAATGTTAATGGGGGAATGGAATCGGTAATTACTGATTATAGTTGCATCATGATGGTCTCGACATTTATCCACGCGATCGTTTAGCGCGTCAGTCGGAGGCCTGCAATATTAGTAAGTTCTCACTTCAAATTTTTCGACCGTGAGAAGTGACTTGCTTACCCTTTTTTGGATGCCCTTTTCGTACGTCATAGGAAAACGGTAATCTATACCAAAATTGAGAACTCACTAATTTCGCAGACAAGGGCCTTAGACTGCGGCTTCTGTAGTATACATTCTCTCATTATTGCTCCTACGGCAGTTAGCAGACGGATATCGCCAAGAGCGGATCCAGCCTTCTAGTCGGGGGTCACATAGTCAGGCAAGGCAGGGCAAGAAACAAACGAGGCTCTGGTGGCTTTGACCCACCAAACCGCACTTCACCAGCGTGGTGGGCTATGGCCCAACATCCCCCCCACACTGCTGGGAGTGCTATTTATTTTATTCAATTCATCAAAGTTAAACTTACTTTATTTTTAGAAAGAAACTTAAAAATAATACAAGTTAATATTTACAAAATACACAAGAAACAGTTGTGCCATCTAAAGACCGTTACAAAAGATCTATAGATAGCTCAACTGATCCAGATCACTACCAGTCGGAATCGCCCCCAAGACGCTGGTGGAATTGCCACGCTGGATGGCAATGCTAATTCGCTGGGCCAAATATTCATCAATGACATTAGAAATATTAGACAGCCGAGGAATATCACCCATGAAATTCAGGTGGGCTGTAGTCTCCAGCCACGAGCTTTATTTGTGTAGCGGACCGCGCGGGCAAGTTTATCAGTGTGTATTGGAGCGTGTTATTGATTTCGAACGTTGCCTAGTGGGATGCAAACGCTTTTCCTACTTATGGTCAATTTTCTATTCTATGGTCAAAAGGACGAACATGTACAAAACTTTCAGTGAAAGCGGGAATTTGAATTTGGTTTTGAGGCATAGGCGCCGGCAAGGCTATTTTAAGGGGATTGTATTCTGCATCTAGTTTTATTCAAACAGTGTATGATAATAAAAATAAAAAAAATCCTAGTAAGTCTTTCAAAACTGGATTATACTGGATTAAAATACGGATAGACTGCACAAATGTTTGCATGATCTGCAAATATTTGGGGCCTGGGTGTTGCGGTACCACGGTGCATCTTCTAGTGTTGGGACCTACCTACTATTCTCTCTTCTGTAGATAATTGTAACTCGTTCAAACTTTATTTTAACTCCTTAAAAATTTTTAAGTACACATACTTAATTCATAATGCTTAACTAAGCTTATGTATGTCTGCGATGAAATCTCAACCTTCGAACAATGGTTTTGCTGAGTCGACCTATCACTTATCAGTAGGTATATACGGTCGCTAAGTCAGGAATAATCCTTGGCAATTTCTTGCTTAATGGCGCCACGCCTCCGGCTCCACACCTAGCACAGAGACGAACTTACTCAATAATAAAGTTCCAGCATGGGTAGAATGTATTTGGGAATACTTACTCTCATATCTATGAATTTCACAACAGTTTTGGTATTTAATTTAGGTTATACTTATTCAGAAGCCTGAAATAAAGCTAATATGTTCAATACTTAAAATATCGAACGGTAAAAACTTTCGCGTATGCAATTTACTATTTCATTATCGACAGCCCAATATGCATATTTCACATCCGTTCATCCCATGAAAATAAATAGTTAGTCACAGAACATTAGCACACTATTATAAATAAGAAAGTTTCACAGTCTGTTTGTCTGTAACAAATAGTACCTCTTTCACGACAAAACGTCTGAACCGATTAGATAGCTTTAACCCTGAGGAAGGACATAGGCTATTTTTCATCCGAGTACTTAACGCACGAGCGAAGCTGCGGGCAGTCACTAATAAATAAATCATTATAAATATTCCGGACATATTCACACGGTCAACTGATCCCAAACTAGGCATAGCCTGTACTATGGGTACCAGAGACTGATATATACATATATATATATATATATAATAGATAAATATTTAAAACCCAGACACAGAACAAACATCTGTGTTTATCACGCAAATATTTGTCCAGTGCGAGGATCGAACCCGCGACCTCTAGCGCAGAAGGCAGAGTTACTACTAACTGAGCTATGAGGCCAGTCATAGCTCAGTTAGTATAATAAATATGAAATTAAATAAGTTCTTCACATGTAGTATTTAGGTACATTTTGCTCGGTTAGTCCAGTGCGAAAATAAAAGGATGCAGAATTTGTGGTCATAAATATCTAAAGCCGACAGCGGGGTCCGCCATTTTCCTGTTGACAAAATCTCACCCACAATACATTCGAACTTGTCTAAAGTTTCCATTGTTTATAGACTGTCGAGATCTCTTGACGACCCCTTTCATTCAATTAACACCTCGAAATCCAAACTTAATGCACCTTGGGTGAAAGGTTGATTACCAAAGATGTTGGGTAGCCAAAGATGTTTCATCTACAACCTTTGTTAAGTTGTAAGGTGTACGACAAGCCTAATGATGTACCTACTTCCTAAAACAAAAATCTGGCTATAGGTAACTAATGAACCATTAGATGAACGTGTTTATTTTTAGTCTAATAAGATAAATAATTACCTAAATACTTGTAAACCTTTCAGAGAATAAATGTTATTTTTCTTCCTTTTTTTGTGATCATGATCTACCCAAAATCGTTGTAAATTCTGTCTAAAACCCTGTCCATTGCGAAAATAAAAGGATGCAGAATTTGTGGTCATAAATATCTAAAGCCGACAGCGGGGTCCGCCATTTTCCTGTTGACAAAATCTCACCCACAATACATTCAAACTTGTCTAAAGTTTCCATTGTTTATAGACTGTCGAGATCTCTTGACGACCCCTTTCATTCAATTAACACCTCGAAATCCAAACTTAATGCACCTTGGGTGAAAGGTTGATTACCAAAGATGTTGGGTAGCCAAAGATGTTTCATCTACAACCTTTGTTAAGTTGTAAGGTGTACGACAAGCCTAATGATGTACCTACTTCCTAAAACAAAAATCTGGCTATAGGTAACTAATGAACCATTAGATGAACGTGTTTATTTTTAGTCTAATAAGATAAATAATTACCTAAATACTTGTAAACCTTTCAGAGAATAAATGTTATTTTTCTTCCTTTTTTTGTGATCATGATCTACCCAAAATCGTTGTAAATTCTGTCTAAAACCCTGTATAATTTAATAATGAAAATAATTCCACATCGTAGTGATTTGACGTCCCGAGAATTGATAGCGTCCACAGGCGTCCACTGAAGACATCGAGAGCGTCTTGAAAAGAAAATTATCTTGATGAAACGTCTCGCTATAAAAGAAGAAAAACGTCTCCGTTGTCGACGCTCGCGCTCTTTCGAAATAAACCGGGCCATCGCGGCAAACCTAAAAACTTTATTTCCATCACAAGCGTTATTGTCTTTGTTAATAACCTCGCTCGAGCACCCCATTCCGTCTTACTAATGACTTTTTATATTACCAAACTGGATTTTCTCTTTTATATCTCTGCCAGAGGAATGACACGTTTTGCATTTTAGGTTCATTGTTTTTGATTTTCGATATTTGGAGAAAAGCACAATTTGAAGAGCACCTTCATTAAATGGAGGTGCCTTAGCAGCTACTACACGTAGAGCATCTATCATAAGTATTTTCGATTAGAGCTCCTCATGGAATAGTAATAATACAAGGGTTTTATGTAAGACATTGTAGGTTAAGGTTTGACTGGCCTCATAGCTCAGTTGGTAGTAACTCTGCCTTCTGCGCTAGAGGTCTCTGGATGAACACAGATGTTTGTTCTGTGTATGGGTGTTAAATGTTTATCTATTATGTATATCAGTCTCCGGTACCCAATAGTACAGGCTATGCCTAGTTTGGGATCAGTTGACCGTGTATGATATAAAATAAAAATAAATAAATAAATAAAATATGTCCGGAATATTTATTTATTTAAGACACGAACCAAATTGGTTATGCAGATTGAAGAGTGTTCATACGGCGTGCGATATGTCATCTAAAATGTATTTCAAAATGATCCTTACCTGTACTGGATTCAGTCGATTTTGAATTTGACATTTGAGGGAGTACGATATCGCTGTTACTCTTTCTGCTTTTGCAATGATGCATGTAGTGTATACCTATAACTGATTGTGCAATTAGCTTAAAATAGTACAACTGTACCCTATTTCTTGTATTTAATTCATGTATTGTTGTAACAATTGTTGGTAGACCATAATAAATAAAATATACAAATAAATAAAATACAAAAGAATTTGGAAATATTTCACCTTTTAACTTGAGTGATATTGTTTTACTGTTCTTCACTTGTTCGCAATGTCTAGTTACTATTAAGTCTTCATTGAATACGAGTCTAGACCTGCAACCCAACAAGGTTTCCCCACATCCTATCACAGTGAACATGCTCCCACATGAGGTGCCTAGGTATAGCATAACCAATTATTTGATAACATTAGACAGCAGCGTTGTGGCAAGTGTGGTCTGTGGCCGACCTATTCGGCACCGGGCCAAGCACGTACACAATTTACTTAGTCACGGCACCAACCGTGATTTGAATACTAAACTTTAAAATATAACGTCTACGTGTACCGTTGCAGTGTTTAGGTGATAAAGGGATGTTCCAGTTTGAGAATAATGGCTGAGACGACGCAGACATGCTTGGGTTTTGCTGATAGTTTGAGGTAAAACGCTAAAGAAAGGATAGTGATAAAACAATCATACAATACAAGGAATAAGTACATTGTCTATATAAATAAAAATTAAATGTAAATTAGTAAGTTAACGAATAGCTTACGCTTATGCGTCTTGAGAACGGCTGGAAGGTATTGATATTTTTTTTGTTAATATGTACCTAGGCTTATTTATGTATCTATTTATACTATTTATATGTATCTATCTATCTATTTATTTATCTATTTGTACCTATTTATATATCTTCTAGGCTTGGTCGCGAGGAACAGGCATAGATTCACCTAGTTTCTAAGACGTTTCAAAGTGATCCTAGTGATTTTATTGAAATAAATGCCTTTTGACTTTGACTTTGACTTTATGTTTTGAAGGAAAGAAAAACTATAAAATTTGCCGATAAAATCAGACAATAAGTCAATATTAACAGTTGACAAACTACCAAATAGCTAGACTCAAAAAAAGAGAGTCACCGCTTAAAAGAGCCTTTCATGCAAAATTAATGAAAAGATGGACAACAAGAATCCATAATAAGTCATTTTAACACAGAAAGGACACAAAAACAAAGGCTTATCGCGGTAATCCGTTCAACCCAAAACAATACCTGATTCGGCACAAACAGTCAAAACTGAAAAGGTTGCGGTTGGAATCATTTAATAAGGCAAATATTTTACTTAAGCCAGGAAAATGCCGAAAGGCAGAGTTTATGCTAACGAACTGCTATTATGTTCACCCTCGTGTCACTGTGCGAAGGTTTTGCACTCTCGACCGAGTTCCACCGGGGTTGTTACGGATCATGTGTTGCTTTCGGGAAAAGCTGGCAGTGTTGAAACGCGCGGCGGCGGGGACGGACGCGTTTCAGTCTTTCAGCTTTTCCATATTTACGTACAACAATCGAACTCCCGTCAACCCTGGTTATCTAGTTCGATGAGCATAACGCGGGTGCGATTAATAGGCAAAGCAAATAAAACGTGACACTAACGTGGGACAAAGTAAGAGTTTTATATGCGCTCGGAAAAGTTAATGAACATTTTCTGTGTAAATGGATTATATTTTTATGAAGTTTGGAATGACTGAACTAAGTAAGTAGAGATCTTAGTTTAAGTAAAAACTCCCACCTAAATGAATAAAGTCATCCATAGATAAACAGATAGATAGATAGACCTTAAAGAAAATTACATATGTCTAAAAAAACACATGCATGACATGTAAATATGAGAAAACATTTTTTATCTGTCAAGTAGCAATAATCAAATGTGAAATGGGTACTTAGTCTAAGCTACACACTTTAATACTTAGTCATAAATAGATTTATACTGTTATGCCAGTCTAGACTTGGCGTACGATAATATTACTAGAAGTTCTTGCAATTATACTGATTTGCCTCGTCGGAGTTGTCGGAAAATTTAAACTTGGAGTATCAAATATTGGTCGATTCTGTTGTTTCATTATCCTAAACTAACCTAATTTGATAGTTTTACCAAACGTTTCTGCTCCACCTTTATTATAAGCACTGGCAAAGAGTGGACCGATCTGCCAGCGTCTGTTTTCCCGGATGAGTACAATCTAGGAGTCTTCAAATCTAGAGTGAATAAGTTCCTTCTGGTAAAGCGTGGTCCATCTTAGGCCACATCTCACTTGCAAAAGTGAGATGGTGGTCAAACGCCTAACCATCTCCAATAAAAATAAAAAGAAATTATAATACTAAAAGTTTAGCGCTGTCTCTTACTTATTGGTTGAAAAGGCAAGGAAAGCTATAATTTTAGTGCTGACTTAAGTTAGTTTACGAAAACGAAACAGCAGAATCGACACCATTGCCACGAGCCAAATTGCCGCAACAAAGTCACAGTTAAAATGAGCTATAGCTGTTAAATTTGTTTTTTGACAGGGAACTCTGTAAGATGCAATTAGGGGTTTAATAAGCTCTCGTAAATATGTCTACGGCACTAAACATTGTCAACTTCTGTTTTTTTTTATACAACTAAGGTATATTATGAGCAGTGGACATAATAATAAGTGGTCGTTTTAATTTGTGTCCTTATACAGCCGAAACTATATAATCTGACGGTCCATCTGCTGGTAATTAGTTACCGGAGCCTATGAACACTTGCAATACCAGAGTTATCACGCACGCGTTGCCAACCCCGAACCCTCCCTTCCCCTTATAGCGCTCTGGCAGCAACCTTACTCGCCGCAGGAACACAACACAATTTGAAACAAATAATGTTATTTGGCTGTGATCTTCTGTAAGGCGGAGGTACTTTCCAGGCGGGCTACTCCAATTTAGAGCGAGAAAATCTCGCTGTGTCCTACCTCGCATAGATCCTTTATACGCACTTTGCTTTTGAAAAATCATCGCAGCTAAAACTTACGGTACCTAAGTGTAGACGGGCAATGGTTCTCCGCTGACTATATTATGAGCGTAAACATCCGTACCTAGAGATGAGCAAAAAGGAATCTAAAATCGAACAATTCGATTATTCACTTTACTGCTCTGATTTCCTTGGAGCTGTAAATTTATTTTATTGCGTCATAGGGCACTGTTCCTAAAATATGATAATGGTCTTAGAAAATCACGTATCAGAGTATGATACACATGTATCCATCCATAATGTTTCATAATTATTAATAGTCAGTGATAGTTTTCACTTTGCTCGCTCATAATATCGAAAATGGACTTGCCATATTTTAAGCTGTAACAGTTTCGAGTATCTCCAGTAGCTCTTAATTAGTGAATCTACAATTTCTTGCGCTACCCGGCTAGTTTAAAGTGACTGTTGCAAAAAGTTTGTTTAACTCGTAATCCTGAAGAATGACGTTGTTCAACTTGTTTTTGGCTAATTAATATGGCTCCGGCGCGTCTGGAACCATAGTTGGTGATGGCACGAAGTACTTAGGAACATTATAAATAACGTTTAGTTTATCAACATAAAACGGGTTAAGCGTATTCAAATCCTATTCTGTAATTCTGTAATTTCGTAATGTGTGTGTAATTCTGTAGTTCTGTTTCGCTGCGTGATAAAATCCGAAATGAGGAAATCCGTAGAAGAACCAAGGTTACCGACATAGCTTTCAGAATTAGCAAGTTGAAGTGGCAGTGGGCCGGCCATATAGCTCGCAGAACCGACAACCGTTGGGGAACAAAGGTTCTCGAGTGGCGACCACGAACCGGACGACGCAGTGTTGGAAGGCCCCCCACCCGATGGACCGACGACATTGTTAAGGTTGCGGGAAGTCGGTGGAAGGAAAAGGCTCAAGACCGTTCGTCATGGAACTCTTTGGGGGAGGCCTATGTTCAGCAGTGGACTTCATCAGGCTGATGATGATGATGATGATGAATTCTGTAATTCTTTATTGCACACAGAAACATGATACATAAATGGTTATTTCAAAAGTCATGTTCATAGGCGACTACTAATATTAATGCGATGCTTGTATGGATGGATGGATGTTTGTTACTCAATGACGCCTCGATGAAACTTGGAATAGATATCCTTCTTTACTTAGAATAGCATTTTTCACGCGAGCGAAGCCGCGGGCGCAAGTTAGTATAAAACAATCCAGTTGTTCCATTTTCCCAAAAAAACAACTTAATAAAAATACTTCTGTTTTATGACTTTCAATAATTTTACAGCTGTTGCCAACTTGACACGTAATTTTCTCCTAAAACCAAGTACACGATTAAAATACTTTATTTCTATTCACAAATCCAGTGAACGGACCTTACTTTTATGAAAATGAGTCGGGACTTGGAAGACCTTTGGATTCATAATGTTGTGTCAACAGCCCCAAAATAGGATCAGATTAGTGAATGTCAAACAGGGGACGTCGCCGTCGGACCCGTGATCACATAAAACTAAATCGCATGAATAAATCGCATTCGACGCGCGAGTCCTGCATTAACCACAAATAGGACAACTCTGACAACGGGCGGACGCAGGTCGCAATTAGAGAGGGCGCCCTCCCAACAACATTTACATTTTAATTTAAATTTCCCCGATCCTGACGAGATTTAAGATAAATTGGGCTGCGTATTTAGCGCAATAATTTGAGACTGCCGCCGCGTGGTCTCCAAATTAAGGGGTAGGATAATTGTTTGCGTTTTAATTAATAATTGACATTAATATTGTGAACTCGCGTGGTGACTGAGGACAGGGTGACTGAGTTTGAGACTGGCAATGGAAATAAAATTATTGTAATGATCAACGTTTCGTTTAATGCGAGCACAGCTATGAAATCTTGGAGTTTTTCGTGAAATCTTCGAATTTATTTACCACTCTTGTGAATGCACTTTGGTATACTTTTGCCAGTAGGATTTCGCAAAATCACAATTTTTTTATAGCTTTGTGTATTTAAAAACGTCAACAAGTCATTTTTATTTCAATTCATACGGAAAAATAGATGCAGAATCACAATTTCTTTGTGCTCAAAGTAATTGCTACATACATCAGGCTCGCAGCAGACCGGTCGTAATTCACGCCAAAAATCGAAATAGAAATTGAAATATAGCTGAACATTCGATTCGTTAGTCGAAAAAGAGAAATGCAAAACGCAGAGGATCGGAGAGAATGGTTCTCATAGGCGGATAACAAAAGGAGCTCTATGAAAATAGCGTTCGTTTGATGGCCGTAGCAATGAGTTGCTACGGCGTAGCTCCGCTGTTGTGTTTCATTGTTTGCTTAATTCGAGGAGCAGCTACTAATACCGAAGTGTGCTATTACGCATACTGAGAATTCTTACTATCCCACTTCCTACTAATAATAAAATAGCAAAGTTTGTGAGGATGTTTGGAAGATTAGATTTTTGTAGTCCAATCACGTCGTAGTGGCTCAACCAATTTCAATGATACTTGGAATAGGCAGAGTTTATTTTTTTATTTTTTATACAACTGAGGTGGCAAACAAGCTTACGGCCCACCTGATGGTAAGCGGTTGCCGTAGCCTATGAGCGCTTGCAATACCAGAGGCATCACGCACGTGTTGCCGACCCCGAACCCCCTTCCCCCCTAAATAGCTCTGGCAACCTTACTCACCGCAGGAACACAACACAATTTGAAACAAACAATGTTATTTGGCTGCGATCTTCTGTAAGGCGGAGGTACCTCCCCAGGCAGGCTGCTCCAATTCAGAACGAGAAAATCTCGCTGTGCCCTACCTCCTCCTAAAAGTTCTTTACCTAGAATAGCATAAAGGCTATTTTTTATCTAGGTACCACGCATGTGAAAACGCGGGCGCAAGCTAGTGCCACAATACAGTTCAAAATGGCATAAGTCGATGGTTAGGTAGCTTCATAATAATACTTATAATATAATATAAATTTTATTTCAGGTAACTTAAGAATAGTACAGATGGTACAAACTAATTCTAAGACCCATAGAAATGACCATAGAACATAATGGGCGCTCGCTCGCTTCACCACCGAGGTCGTCTTTAATGATGATAAGGAAACTTATTTATTTTTAGGTATTTCACACAGGTCGCAATCACAGTACCTAAACCTCTCGAGAAAATTGCGTTGGTTTTCATCTCATTTATGACCGAATGAAAGAATCAGTGTAGTGAAAGGATCAAAGTGCGCCTTAAAGGCTCCTTTCCTTTCCTTCTTTCCTTTTTCCTCCTTTTCCTTCTTTCATTCGGTCATAGGCTCTTTTCAGGGCCACGACAACTCAACCTGGTCACTGACCGAATACAGGGTGACCAAGAAAGAATCAGTGACACGACAAGAAGAAGATCTCATTTATCCAAAACTTTGTTCAGGATTTGTTCGCCATCTTCGTGAGTATTGACGCTCCGGTGCTGAATTAACAGCTTTCTCGCCACGTCATAACCAATTTGCATGAACTTAGCAGTTTCTGTAATGATTATTTGTATTTTAGATCGTTGGTCGGGAGGTTTGTTTGTCCTGAGACCTCTTACTTATTTAGGTTTATCTTCTTACTACTGAAGAGGTGAAGCGTGCTTATAAAATAAGATTTCTTACTTACCTACATTTTTTTTTATTATACCTTAATTTGGTGACATAATAACCATTTAAAAATAACTTTTCAATAGCAGTATATTTCATCAAAATTCAATACATTGTTTCTCGAGTAATATTTTCGTTGCATCAATTTTTTTTCATGATTCTTGTTTTGACGAGAAAATTATTTTTATTTTCCGTGTTTTCACCGTCTCACACATAATTACAAATATGGTTTTTTTTTCGTACATAGGTACAAGACTTATGTTGTGTTTTGTATTTAATGAGCTGAAGTTTTTATGATTTTCTACGAACTTGGTTTCTAAATAAGGTATCTAATTAAATTAGTAATAACAACGGCTTTAATAAAAACGAATATCAGATTCTTGCAGATGTCTAAGGGGAGTAGTCAGAAGCACGTCCAAACATTTTGGTATGTATATGTCCACATTTTGCAGTACTGAGTATTCCACGAAAAGAAACGAATTTTACCCCAAAAGAAATGTAAGTTAATGAAACAAAAAGCGATGTAACATAGCCTTAATATGTTTAAGCACCCATATAATATGTCCGTAAAGGTTCGAGGAAGTTCTGGGAAATTTCCCAAAAATGCCATCTAACAAGCGCACTTAATGATCAAGGGGCACTCTTCCTGGCAGGACGAAAATCAAAAGACAAATGGCAGGGTACAGAGAATACGTTTTATTATTTCTTCCGTAAGAAGGTAGTAGGGTTCAGTTGGCTTCGTTTTACGTAAGCCACACCTTCCGTATCCCGAAATTTAATCTATTTGTGTTTTTGCTGCGAAATGAGAATAAGCAATGCTCAAATAGCGAATTCAGTACTTAATTAATTTAAAAGATTTAAATGATACGTATCCAACATTTTTGAACCAGCTGAATACGAACCCGCATCTTCGCCTTGAATCGGCAATGCGATACCTACTACGCCCAGGAACGAATGACGATGGCGCCGATAATCTTGGGCAGATGAAATATTTTTATCGGTTTACACCGCTACAGAAGTTTCAATCAGAAACATTCCTGATAAATGTGTACCAAGTATAATTTTGACGAGAGGCTCCCTTGCTATATTTTTATTAAATTATTTTACCTATTGTATGTACTTAAAACAAAATAAAATTTAAATGATTGATGAACCATGAAAGTCACACTTTACCCAAAAATGTAGGGTAAAGTGTGAAGAAAAGAAAACATAATTGAATACAGTTTAGACTTTTAAATTAAAAAAATCGGAATCTAAAAACCAACATAGGCAGAATGAAAAACCCACATTAACCCTTAATTCTGGTCGTCACTCTTTTCACTACGTCACTAATTTTTGTTTCACTCAATCAAATGTAGCCATTGCGGTAAAAATAATAAGAGTTTTATTTCGATAGATGACAGACGTACTTAGTGTCTGTCGTCTATAGGCACCAAACTGATCTACGAATTTTAATGATTGAAATTAAACATTGGTTCAGTGACGATTGATTGTCATTCAACAGCGAGGTGGGCAAACGATATTGCAAGCATCGCGTGCCGCAACTGAATGAGGCTTGCACAGGATAGAGGAGAATGGCACATACAAAGGGAGGCCTACCTGCAGTGGGTGAGGTCAGGCTGTGGATGATGATGATGAGTGACGATTTAGAATACCAGAGTATTACGAAATTTGAAATTTAGGCAGGGAATTTTCAGGAGAAAATTCAGGCGGAGTAGGCTGCACCGGAACAAGTCAAACTTTCACAATAAAATATCTTGGTGACTTCAAAGTTTGCCACTTCGCAATAATCTCGTTCTCGGCTTTACCCTTTACCATGTGTTTTTGAATTACTTTTTATTCGTTTATTCACTTTCTTTGAAAGTAGGCTCATAAAGTAGCAATAAGTATTACAGACTGATAAACATATGAAACTTTTTTTCTAATTATGATACTTTTATGCTAGTACGTAACCTTAGTAATTGCTCTCATTAAACAGACATAAACATCGTGAGGATACCAGTAAGGATTCTAAAAGTGGCGATGGGCTTGCAACCTGTCACATAGGTTATAAACACTACCGCAAAATGTGAGCATGTGCCAAATGTTCGGACATGCCTCTGACTACCCCCTTACATATCTTCAAGGATCTGATCGATCTAAGAGGATGTCTCCCATTTCTTGGGGATAAAAGTCATGAGTCTTTAGTTTACCAAACGTCTTATAGGGTGTTATTCCCGCTCGTTCTCACGTTTCTTCCTATCAGGGGACAAACTGGGAGGTTTTTAGTAGCGTCTGTCCATGAAGGGTCCAGCGTGGAGTATATAGTAGCGTTCGTCCCCTCTAAAATAGTATGAGGATTACTTGGCAGCGCTTAGAACATAACTCGAAAGCTACTCGCTATTGACTTCCCATAGGTAGTAGGGGAAGGGGTTTTGGGACGACTATTTTTGCATCTATGGTTCAGTCTTGGATTACGAACGGGCCGCATGGGATTAACAACTCGACGAATAAGTAATACTGAAATCAGATTTAATTGCAATCACGCTCAGTGACCGTAATGATGAATCTGATGAAGCCACGGGTTCATAAATTGCGGTTACTTTGGGCTTCTTTACCTTGACTGGTCAAACTTGTTTTCAAGTCAAGTAAAAAGGTTATAAGTCAAGCTAAAAATCCAAAGTGTCACTTTGAAATGTCTTGAGAAATTAAGTGAACCGATGCCTCTTCTTTGCGACCAAGCCTAGAAGAATCTAGAAGCATCCAAGTGGGAGTAGGGGACGCCAACTAATAGGCCAAATTCATAATGTTATAGGTAACGCCTTCAGCATTGTTTATGTCAACTGTCCGTTGCAAAGGTCCAAACACTCCTCTAAAGAAAGTATTCTAAGATCGTTTTTAAGTAAAATTTTAGATATTTGATTCCGCAAGCTTGTTTTTAAACGGCGATGGGCTTGCAACCTATCACGTATGGAATAAGTACTCGCTACTGCTAAATATGGGCATGGGCCATAAAGTTTGGACGTGCCACTGACTACCCCATATACCTTCCACATCATCAGGGGTCTGATCACCTGGAGATCTTATGACTACTATGCTCTGGGATAAAAGTCGTAAGCCAATGTTTTTTGATTCCGCGCTTAGGAATTTTCTTTGCAATTTTGAGTTTGACTTTTAAATTCTCAAATGTCAAAATCTAAACTACTTTAATCAGTAGGTGTGAGGATCATTTTCAAATAAATTTTAGTTACGTATCGTACGCCGTTTAAACACAGCTTAATATTGTTAAAAAGTGTCTGCAAAAACGTGGACGCGTCCAAACGTTCAAGGTCCATTTAGCAAATCCGTGCGCTAGACAGAGATTAACGTGCACTCTGTTTCATTATAAAAGCGGCTTTTCAAACTGGTGGACTCTCGATTACTACTAATAGAGCGCTGATCAGTAAGCATAATTACGTGGTACCTATGAATAAGCATAGTTAATAGGCAAATATTCGCATCAGGCGGGTTATCAGTTCCATCACTTACTTACAAACGTTCAAACCATCCTGACCCTTTTGATTCATGTTCAATGAATCACTTTGTGGGATATTAAACGCACCTGTCATATATTTAATATGTATCGTCCGTCTCGCGTAAACACAAATAATTTTAAGCCTGTAGAACTTAGCGGTTCGCTGCCTGTGAGTAGAATGTTAATCGGGCTGATTCTATATTGACAGTTTGACGTTTTGTAAGGCTTTGATTTAGTTATTCCACCCACTCAATTGTAATACATAAGTACAAGTTTATTTGTAAAATGCTCAAAACCTCAGATAACCCAACTGAATTAATTTGCAATAAATTGATTTAACATAACAGCAACTGTTATTGTAAAATGATGAATGAACTATTAAGAAAGTAAGGTGTCGATTTCAGCAGCAAATGAGGTAAAAATTTCACTTCAAAAAATGACCGCTCTTATTTTTTGAAGTGAAATTTATAATGGAGGCATTTTGAGACAAATATTGAAGTTATTTACACATATTTGAAAGGTCAACCTTTTATTTTATTAATGTTTAAAATCCCGCTTATTCGATTCTTCTTTCGATTCTGAACAAACTTATTTCAGTTTTGGTGCATTTAACAAATAACCTTGCATTAAACAATATCAACTACTCTCCTAAATTTCAAGATTTTGTAAAGAAAATACTGTTTTATTGACCTACTTAGGTGCCCATTACGTGAAACTTCAGCACTCTGTATATTTAATGTAATTTATGTTCCTAACTTATTAAGTCGAGGCTTGAGTCGATTTTTGAGTTCAATTTATGATGATATCAATGTGAAACTAATATTAGTGATTTTTCAGACCTTTTCTTAACCACTCATCGTCCATATTTTAAAGGTTCTGGTGGAAAGCTAGCCTTGGTGCCTTACCGTAAAACCGGCATTCCTGATAAAAATAGACTCACGAATTTTATCCCCAAGCAAGGTAACAGACATCCTCAGATCTCCAGAAGTCAGATTCTGTAATGTTCACTTGTCACCTGTGAGTGGTGAAAAGTTAATGGCTAAGCTTATTTTAGTAGGGGCACTTTACGTGACACCATACAAACCGGTAAGCTATTGTGAGAGTAACTCACGATATAACGGACTCAGGCCTCAGGCGATCAGATCCTTGAAGATGTGTAACAGGGTTAGCCAGAGGCACTAGTCCGTGAACAGACTTAAAAAGGGCCTGAAAAGCAGCTTGATTATATTCTGCTCAGCGTGAGAGTTTCAAATGTGTACTCAACAATTTATGAAATGTGACGTGCAAGAGCGTGTTTAATTAAATTTGTCTACGTCTCACGTTTGAAAGGCACCGATTAACATTGAAAGCCGTGTGGTTGGCGCAGGCGGCTGGCATCGGTAATCTCTGCCTGCCTTTATAATGGGTTAAGGCACAGCCTCAGAATTAAGCGAGCTGTAAATTTAATACGCTACGTGACTGAATTTTTCTGAAAAGAGAATAAAATAATTCCCAATACCACAGATAACATAATACTATACTACTCACTCGGTCGGTACCAGTTTCTGTTGGAAAATAATCAAGCCCTCGCAAGCTAGTGTTGGATAGGTTCGTTTTATTACAGAGTTCATTTGAAAAATCAAGATTAAGTATTCAAGTTGAGTACTACCTGAAAGGGATTATTCTTCACCAAAACGACAGAATATTAGCGAAAAAAAAATTGACATTACATTTCATGGTCGCATGGTTCCTTTATATTCATATTTATAGCCTTTAATTATCTAGCTGGGTTGGTTCCAGCAGGTCCCACAATATAACGACCCACGTTCGGGCCTTTTGTATAACAATAACAGCCTGTAAACCGAACGAACTTGTTCAAAGCTGTTATAATGGTTCTTGGTAGTAAGCATCTGTACACGTCCTTAAGTTTACGTATCTACTTCTACCCTGCGTACCCTGCCCTCTTCAATCTGTCACGCCACCGTCGACAGTTTCATACATCACTGTTATTTGTCACGAGTACTTGTTACGAGTGGTTTCTATTAGAAACTAGGTTCTTCCAAAGACTATATAATACTACACGTATCATCCTTGGTTCTGCTCAACGCTTCACTTGCTTGGTACCCGGATAAAAATAAGCCTTATTATTCCACCTCAAAAAATACTTCATGTGATTCCCACAGACACTTTACAGTACTTTTTTGAAGTATTTTGAAGAATCCCTCAAGAAAATGCCGATGAAGATAGTCAAATATTATGCCAGCAAAAACAGGAAATTCAACAGAAAAGCTTATCCTCTGACTAAATAACAGCCAGGCTATTCAACCCCGTAAGCAAACATTTTAAGCGTAATTCAGAGGTTCCACTTCATTTGAGCCGAACTATGTCCGGGCTGGCTGGGACTCTGCCTTGCTTAACTAGTTTTGCAGCAATTTGTGTAAAACAACTGTTATTATTCCTGGAAGAGATTTTTTCTGAATAGCAATGGATAGGATGTTAAGAAAAAGGAAGTGGACTAAACGGATTACCTAATGGTAGGTACTCAGAAGTAGCAAAGGTAGAGGATCATATCAAAAATGTAGCCAAAATAGTGATAGTAGATCCATAAGCATCGTGTTAGTGTATATGACGCGTAGGTTTTGGTTACGACGGCAGATCAGCGTTGTGATAACCATGCGCAATGGCTATCACAACATAATGCTGAGTCGGACGCCATTTTATAGCATTTAAGTTTTCTTAAATGCTTTTTAGAAACTATCTTATAATCGCTATAGCAAAAACTTTTTCTTATTTTGTTTACCTCGTGATATTACTGGTTCTCTTCGTGGCATACCTTTAATCGCAGACATGAATCTTTCTATCGATATAATGTATTATTTCAGAAAGAAACAAAACTAATACAAGTACACAAGAAACAGTTGAGCTATCTAAAGACAGTTACAAACGATCTATATATAGCTCAATTGATCTATGTGTGTCCATATTAATCTCACATAAGCAATTAAAAACGGTGCTATATGTATTGTTTAAAAACATTTTGCTTTCTACGTAAAAAAATATAGATCACTTTCATCAAGCGCCCGATCATAATGTTTAGTCTGTAATCGTTAACATCATTAGCATCGTTGTTTATATTCAAAGCGACCCTCCTTAAGGCTCTTAGGGGAAAAAGAGCAACGTAACGCTCTAGGGTGGAATTGGAGGCGCACTAATATTTATTTCTTGCACAGAAAATACTTTCATGAATCAAGGATAAGTATAGTATATAACTCGTACCTATCTTCATAATCTGATGTAGGTAGGTTCTTCTGTATCTTAGGTATCTATATCTCTAGGTGTGGTTATCTAAGGAGTGGTAGCCAGCATAAAACGGCCATAATTAAACGAGACGTCTGTAATTCACTCGAAGAGAATCACCGCAATATTACAGACGCCATGTAGGTATGTATGAGGTGTAAAAAAAAATAAAAAAATGATAGGCACCAAGCCGTGTTTGTTGCCTGATTCTTCTTGGCTTGGTCGCGAGGAACAGGCGTAGCTTCACCTAGTTTCTAAGACGTTTCAAAGTGATCCTTGTGGTTTTATTGAAATAAATGCCTTTAGACTTTGACTTTGTAGAGTATTATTATTATTTTTAACCGACTTCAAAAAGGAGGAGGTTCTCAAGTGTTTTTTTTTTGTGTGTATGTTACTCGATATCTCCACCAATACTTAACCGATTTTGATAATTATTTCGCTGGTTTATAGAGTATGATATACGGGGTGGTCCCATATTAATTTAATTCCTGAGGGATTGCTACTTGTCCCGTAAAACTTAAAAATCATCATCTCATGAAATCACGACTTTTTTTGTCGACGGAGGTATTGTAGGTATGTTTATCCCCGCGACTTTGTTCGGTTGCAGCTATTTTACATAAACTTTAACCTTAGGGGTTTGTTGTGTGTCGGGAATTCCTTCCTGTGCACCGATACGTTACAACAGGAAGCTACCCTGCAAATTTCATACTCTTAGGATTTTGGTTAGGCACTGCGTTGATATTCAAAGAGAATAAAACCACTACGTTTGATTGTCCTTCAGTCAGTATGAGTTATTATTATTATATTGATAATGAATAGATGTCATACTTACTTTTGTTTTTTATTCGAGAGTGTAGATGGCCAGTGTCGTCCTCAGTAGGTAAGCAAAACGGTTGATAACAAAAAAAGAGGTTGATATTAATCTTGTAAATATTCAGGAATTTGAAGGTTTTTAGTTTTTGTAAAAAATATCTTATTAAACTATCGAATCTACTAGCTTTTCATTGAAGTTCGAAGTAGCGGTGGAGATGCGACAGACATCGTTATTTGAAGGTTGTTTGAAGGGAGGTGCATTCTCGTAATTCTCTTTTTTGGTGACACTGTTGTATATGGAGACCTATCACATTATAATTATAAACCGATGTGACATGGAGGCAATTAAACCCTGGGCTTTGTGCTGGCAATTGAAGTGAGTATACAGACTGGCCTCATAGCTCAGTTGGTAGTAACTCTGCCTTCTGCACTAGAGGTCGCGGGTTCGATTCCCGCACTGGACAAACATTTGTGACTAACACAGATGTTTGTTCTGTGTCTGGGTGTTAAATATATATCTATTATGTTTCCGGGTTTTCAAAAAGATATCAGGATGTCTGATCGAAGCGACGCGTGACCCGAGAGCTGGCTCTTATTTGGCCCAGCGCATTAGCATTGCCATCCAGCGTGGCAATTCCGCCAGCGTCTTGGGGACGCTTCCGACTGGTAGTGATCTGGATCAGTTGAGCTATCTATAGATCGTTTGTAACGGTCTTTAGATGGCTCAACTGTTTCTTGTGTATTTTGTAAATATTAACTTGTATTAGTTTTAAGTTTCTTTGTGTAAATAAAAGATTATATTATGTATATCAGTCTCTGGTACCCATAGTACAGGCTATGCCTAGTTTGGGATCAGTTGACCGTGTGAATATGTCCGGAATATTTATTTATTTTATTTATTTAGTATCGCTTGCGATTTCTTGCTTTCTTTGTCGAAGAAAATATTGAAGTACCATAATACGAAGTCAATTTAAAGAAAAATAAGCAATTCAATTCGGTGCTATATTTTAGAGCAATGTACTAAGTGCAGTAGAAAGCTCAATACATTTATGAAACATCACCTTTAAACGTATTTTAGATGACATATCGCCGATTGAACACGCCTAAGATGAATGATTTCGCTCAAGCGCGGCTGTCATATGACGATGGCCGCTTATTAGCAAAGCGGAGCTGTAAGAATAAGTAGGTTACATTGTTATAGGGGTAGGGAACGAAGTTACTGCGGAGCACTTACCGAGCCATTAGCTTGCAATGAACTAACAGCCTTAGATCGAACGCTCAACTGCGACTACAGTCACGTGCTACGATTAAAGTAATGCGCCTCGGCAATCTTCGTTTTAATATTAACGTTTGTCTTTATACATTTGTGAGAACGAGATGCTGACATGAAAGACGCGATTTCCGAGGTGCATTACTTTCATTGTAAGTAGTACTATACACACTTATTAGTGTTAAAATTATGTAAATATATCATCATTAATTGAATTATAAAGCCAAAAACTTCTAATGTCTGCGCTAGTGCTTTGCGACAGCCCCGTGTACAGTTACCTGTAATAAAATTACTTTTCATAATTTTCGATATGATACCACGATACTAGCTCGCATATTACCTTGATAAAAAGTAGCCTCTATACTATTCCAGGTAAATACCACTATCTATTTAAAGTTTCATCGAGATTGGTTGAGCCGTTCTGGCGTAATTAGCCGGGTCCACACCGGACGATCCAACACGCTCCGTTCGCGTGTGGCAAGAGCGCGATCCAAAGATGCGGTCAGTGTGGACGTGCCGTTCGCGAACGGAGCGCGTTGGATCGTCCGGTGTGGACTCGGCTATTGAACAACAATCATCCAAACATTTATCTAAACACCCAAACGTCCTCACAATATTTACGCATTTATAAGTTGAAATTGGCACATGTTGATGGTACTTTTACACAGGTACTTTTTGAGATTTTGCTGTTAAAGTACTGGGGCAACATTTAAAAAAATATGAAACACATAGGTACATTTTAATAGAAATGACTGTACCACAACACAAGTAACTGGTGCTTTATAGTTTGTATACATAGCAATGGTCACAAATACCTACAAGTTCGAGCTCCACGATAGATTACAGTTCTTGTTCTTGTGTTCTCGCCTGTAGGAGATTAATTCAGATTTCCCAACCGAGGGACTAATAACAATTTAAATGGGCCCATTATTCAGATGTTATGGAATGAAGCGAGAGTTTCAGCCTTCGTTTTAGCTGAAACTGAGCTTAAAAATGTTTGTATGGAGCACTTTCTTAAAAATCGTAGGTTATGTATCAAAAGTTGGTTAAAAAATATAAGTCGAATGACCAAAGAAAAGTTGAATAGAGAAGCATACCTAGAGCAAAATTTATGTGGCAAAATTTAAAGTTAATCCTTAGTTTCCGGGTAGGTATGTACCATTTTTTGCATCGGTGGATAATGTACAAGTAACTTTTAAGCTGTGTTCAAACGGCGTGGAATATGTCTTGTACTAATTAAAGTTTCTTAGTTGACATTTGAGGGCATGCGATATTGCTCAACGATATCGCAAGCCACAATAAGTCAAACTCAAATTGTCTTTATTTGGCTCGTATTCAGAGACAAGACTCGAGCATTGATCTGTACTTGAGATGTATTGAGATTCTAATTCTTGAACAGTATTTAAGTAAAGATTCAATGATCACAGTTCATCTGAGTAAATGCTTATTCTGAAACGTCAATCAGACGAAATCGGTGCTTGAGTTTAGATTTGATTTGACATTAATCAAATGACATTTTCGTTCTGTTATACGTACTTTGATGCATATTTATACTTATCTAAAGATAAGTATAACAATTATAACTATTCTATTTCCCCCCTGGCTGTTTGAATTTCTGCGTAAAACGGATCGAAAATTATAAATAAATCAAAATGTAAACGAGAACATTTGAGTACAGATTTGAGACTCGATTCAGCTGAGAATAGTTTAAGTACCGTTCTTGAATAAAAGCTATGTTTGAGAAGAGATTCAATACTTAAGTAGAGTTCAGCTGATCTGTGATTAAATCTATGCTTGAGTCGTGTCTCTGAATACGAGCCGTAGGGATAATTTTGAAATCAATTTTGAATGGCATATAGTATGTCGTTTGATCACGGCTTTACTCACAACTAAGCTACGAGTCTCGTAGGCCTCTCGTAGCGTCCTCGAAAACGCAAAAAACAAAACAGAGAAATACCAGACGGGGATTAATAAAACAAAAAGATAAACGCGTACCTAAGTAGTCCTTTTACAATCCGTATGCAAATTAGAGACTCTCGTTTGATCCTAAAATCCGTACGGTGCGGCTTTTATCCGTCAGTCGTACCAATCACAGCAATTAACCGACTACAAAAAGAAAACCGACCAATGTTGCCGACTCACAAAAAATGAGCCAATAGTGGCTATAAGTGCACAATGGTGTCCATTCTGTTTTTGAAGTATACTAAATTAACTTAATTTGACAGGGCTAAAATTATCACAGTCCTTGTTATTTCTATGCATAACAACGGGACAGTAAATTTTTTAGAGCTGTCAAATTGAATTAGTTTCGGAAAATGCAACAACAGAATCGACACCAATGAACTGCCAGGCAACAGTGTGCCTTGATAATATAATTATCTATCTTTCTTCTCGCAAATTTTCAGTTCCTGTAGTCTCACGCAGTATTCTTTTGTTTAAGCCATGCTCAGATGGCGTGCGATATGTCATCTAATATTTATGTTTAAAATTTATTTCAAAATGATCTTTACGTCTATTGATGAAAGTCAATTTTGAGTTTGTAATTTTTGGACGTAGGTATGATATAGCAAGTCTATAAAGTCAACCTCAAAATTGACTTTATTTGGTACGTACCTACGTATAAGGATCATTTCGAAATAAATTTCAGATGATATATCGCACGTCGTTTGAACACGGCTTTAGGGTATAAGTAAAAAAGTATTTCTGCTGATCTGCAAAATCAATAACAAAAAAACTCTTATGAATGTACGAAAAACATATATTATCAGACCTATCAAGCAAGCGTGATCTATCACAAATGCACCAAAGATGGTAACCCGAACCAATCACCCTTCATAGGCCTACCTACCTTGAAGGGTGGACGAATATTCATGGGGGAGAACTGACTTCCTATTGTTCACTAGAACTGTGGCAGAACACACAGTGCTCGCTTTGCACGACTTAGTGATTATAATCGTATTTAGTTTCACTATTGTTTGGTAATGGTAACCCACATTTTCTATCTGCATACATAATCTTTGCTATCGGTCACGGTTTCCTCTATAACTGAAAGACAATTAAAATGAATACAAATACGATACTTAAATATTTACGCAAAACACAAAAAACAGTTGAGCTATCCCAAGACCGTTGCAAAAGAAAAGCGAATGCGCAAAAATATTTCGCGATCTGTAAAATGTAAGTTGTCCCTACATATAAATTAGGTACTTAATTTTGAACAAAAAACCTCAACATCTTAAAATGTGTCCAGTCATAAGCCAAAAAATGCGAGAGAATCTATTGCATCATAATTTCCTCAAAAATGAAGAATTTGTAAATCATTATCTGAAATAGAGAATTTACTTGTATATCTCTTGCAATATTTAATAACCCTTTTGAGAGTCAACTAAAGACAAAAACGACACTTAGGAGGTTTTTCATAGACACGTCAAATAAATGCTTCGTCAGAAAAGGCACTAGGTAGGTATAGAACATTTGATTTGGTTGCCAAACATCCACTTATGCCAGCAAAATATTATTTTCGCAAAAGGTGCCTCTAATTTCGCAATCTAGCTTTATTCTCCTTCTATTTCATTGAGAGGCAGCCTGAATCGTATGAATATCAAATCAGCGTAGCCCACACGGAAGCTATAATTTGGAAAACAAGTTAAATTAGAATGAATATTGCTAGGAATATGTAACGAGTTAAAACGCAAGCATTGTTTGTACAGAATAAAATGTTTTTTACGTATGTAGTAAGTATACAAACGATATAATAATGAAATGTTGGTTGTGACGTAAAAAGTTCCAATGTGTGTTCCAAGGGTGAGGCAATGGGCAGGAAGATGATGATCGCATACAAATTAATGACATAAAATACAATATGAGTACCTGAAGATATCGTTGATTAATAGTTATTATTTAGAAAATCAGTCTTACAGAAAACTAGAACACAGTTAACACTTAAATAAAGTAAGATATTAGATCCCAACAAACCCCATCACTGGACGCTACATTGTCATTGGTGCGCTACGAAAAATAAAAACTTAACATTTATACCAACTGAATGAAGCGCACCAAAACGGGTGCGCTATGTGGAAGTACTTTGGTGCGCTTCATCTGGGTGCGCTACGAGGAATAGAGGTGATACCTCACCTAGTTATTATGCTCTGATCCCTTGAGAAACATTGGGAAAAAATTGGAGCTACTCTCATTGGCCAAAACATTACTTTTGCAATGAATTCCATAATGTATGCAAGATTAACGGCCTTTGTTCAGCAATTGAAATCAAATGATGAAAGATAATAGAACCACTAATATCATATCCATTCTTGTTTTGTAATATCACTTTGCTCGTGGCCAATTGTTTTGCCTTCTTAGATAAAACTGCAAAATTATGTCAATATTGGATAAAGTATTTGAAAAATATATTTTATGAAAACTACAATAAATAAATAAATAAATATTTCGGACATATTACACACGGTCACCTGATCCCAAACTAGGCATAGCCTGTATGATGGGTACCAGAGACTGATATAAATAATAAATATATATTTAACAGCCAGACACAGAACAAACATCTGTGTTAGTCACAAATGTTTGTCCAGTGCGGGAATCGAACCCGCGCCCTCTAGCGCAGAAGGCAGAGTTACTACCAACTGACTTATGAGGCCAGTCAACAACAATATTTTACAAGAATTTTTATGAAAGCTACATTGATACAAAATAACAGCAGATAACATTTTTAGTGCCTTCCCGTAAATAAAACATTGTTTGAGACTGGAAATGTGCTTAATCTGATAACAGATTTTGTATGGTGTTGTACAAATGCAACGGTTTATTCAGACCTACATGCCTTTTCATTTACTACCTAACCAGAGCTCGCCCATAGAATGCAGACAATAGTGAATACCTACAAAAGTCACTAGACAGTCGGAAAACCGTATCTTACAGGGACAACTCTATTGAAACGTTTTCGCTTTCAATGTAGGACAATAAAATCTCACCGCATTGAACGATTGTCACTTGGGACGAAGACGATGTGATGGCAAGAAGCGATACTATTCTTTTTGTATCGCTCTGACAGCGAGCTTTTAGATAGATTGAGATCGATGGTTTGGGAGAACGTGGCAAGAATGCCACGAGAGATTTATATGCTTGCAATAAATGTAGTTATCTGTTTATTTCCCGATCGTTTCTTATATTTTCCAAATGATAACTCAAGGAAGAAGCGTTTTTCTACCGAAGCTTTAACCGGAAAAGACGCATAGAACCCGGTAACCAGTAATGAAAATCTGAAACTGGAATAGTAGTTGACCTAGGTTGTAACAGTCTATATACTATATCAGCTAGGCAGATAGTGTTCGATGTCTGTGGTGAGCACAAACACAACGGCAGAGGATTTACGGTCGAATGCAATGAGCCGCCGACCATTCTGGCGAGCCGGGCCAGGCCTTCATTTTGCATGATATTAAAATAAGAAAAATAAAAAAGTTGATAAAGGAAAACTTGGAGGGAACAATCATGAAAAACGAGAGGTGCCACAGTGCCTGGCTGGCTTTTGGTCTGGTTTTATTAGTTTCTTTCAGGGAGCTGCGGCGACATTTGTTATTGCAATAATTATGAGGATGATCAAATTTCATGACAAAAAAGATAATCTCTTTTATTAAGATTTTAGTATAAAACCAAGCAAGATCAGGGTTTTCTAAAATAAAAAAAAATGATCAAGAGAGCGAATCGAGTGAAGCTCTCTCAAACAATTTGGTGTTGTATGTTTGTTAAAGCAGAGGTGTCATATGAAAGAACTTTGTAAGAGCTTTTGAATTTGTTTTTTTTTTCATAACAAAACCATTTGTAGGCAAACATGTTTTTTGAGTTACAATACATTTAAAGTAGCTCTCATTTGGCGAATTCATAGTTCAGGTAAGATTGGATATAAGTTAGGTCATGATTGAGATGCGATTTTTTTTAAATTTATTATAATTTGTGCTTCAACGATCATCGAAGCACCATATCAGGATATATAGAGGTCTCACTTCGGGGCTTCTCTTCCCTAGAACCTTAGCTCATACAATCAGGTTTTTTTTGCATGTTCTAACTCATTGACAACGTTGCCGGAAAAAGGCGGACGAAACTGGATGAAGGGTGCGGAGAGAGTGGTTTTATAAAGAGGAGGCCATACCCAAATGTGTGCAGATAGACTGCGATTATAATAATGATGCAGATGATGATGATAAAGTATCTGTGACTTTAGTAACGTCATTCACAACTCTAAAATATAAGATTTATTTCAGAAATTTATTTTTAAATTGGCCTAGCTTACCTGTTTTAGAGATATTTAAAATTGCCATCCATAATTTTTGTGGTATAACATTCCAAGGGAAAGCGTCCAGAGGTTTTGATTAAATTATTTATGGACCTTGCTTTAGTCTATAATTATTTATGTCTTGGACACATTTATAGACTAAAAGCAGGTTACTGAAACCTATTTATTCTCTTTTACCGGTATGTGTACCGTTATAAGTAGCAAACGCAGCTGATTCCTGGAAAATGGTGACACTTGAGTTTTCAACATCGCATTTATATCATTTTCATTTCATCGCGGATCATCTAAAATTTATTTTAAAATGATACTTATATCCTTTGAATAAAGTTAATTTTGAATTTGACTTATAAGAGCTTACGATATCGTTGAGCTGTATCGCACATGGTGCAAACGGTACGTTGGGACTCCATCAAATGTCAAACTAAATATTGATCTATTTAGGAGAGGTAAGGATCATTTTGCAACGAATTTTATGTTATATCAAGGACATATCTCATGCCCTTGAACTCAGCTTAAAGAGCAACAAAGAAAATGCCATAATAAAACATAAAGATAAAGATAAAGATCATTTATTTGCTTAAGCATGTGTACAGTGGATGACAAAACTTGTAGGTGGTTCAACATGCTTGACCGGCGACGATATGCAAATTTAGAGTATAATAGTAATAACTTAAATTAACTAAGTGAACAGTCAATTAATAAAAAACAAGAAAATATATTAATCATTAGCAAAAAGTCAACACAACTATAAAATTCAAATAAAAATAAAAATAAAAATCTCAACAAAATTTAAATCAATGTCCAAATAGTTTAAAATAGTATCGTAATAATAATAGTAATAATAGAAAACACATGCCAACGCTCCTTATATGTCACAGGAAAATAGCTTCTAGACAAATCACATTCTACCGATAAGTACGGTAGAGTTCAGACGTTCAGAACGCACTGGTAAGTACTGGCTGGCAAAGTCGGTTTCGGCTTTAGGCATGAATGTAGCATCTGTCAAAGGATGGGAGGACCAAAATGAAAGGCGTCCGTTCGTGTCGTAGAATTAATCAATCGACTCAACGTCTGCTATCTCTCCCCCCGATAGACGCTGTGACACTTTATGGGCGGGCACCATTAGTTCCAATTGGAAACGGAAACTAGTGAAGTCAGAATTGAAAATACAGTTTCGAGATAGAATGCACCGAATGTTCCTTTTTCGGGAAGTTTGTATGTGACCGGGAAATGTTTTTTTTCCTATTTACATGAAATCTAGAATCAAACTCTATGGTGACCTACTTTTTTGCTTTCCCCTGTACTGTACTCTTTTTTGCTAGTAAGAGGCTGCCGTACCATTACACGGGGTCGAGATCCGAAACTTATATTTTGCGGTCGCTCGCGTAGTTCACTGTATGATATTAACCGCAATTAAAGGTTTGTTTCGTAAAAGCTAAACTAATCTCAGCTAGATATATTTCCGTTAATTATTTCACGATAGTTAGAGCCTTTTTCGAGCTTCAGGCACTTTTTCTTACAAACTTCACCATCCCATTTTCAGGGAATAAAGACGATTTTCCTGAATTTTTCCTTTATTTGTGTGAGAATTTCCAGAATTGTGAGGTTACTGGGAGTTCCCTAGAGGTTTTTTATTTTGGCCATTTCCATACAAAAATTAGACTTTCATTGCCATACAAAAATAAGACATTCATTGCCATTCTTTGTTAGAACATTAACTTGCTTTAGGGCACCACAAACTTTTAGACTACTTATATTTGGTATAAATTTCAAGTTGAAACCTTTAGCTGTTCCTGTGGAAAATGGTCTTGACAAACAGACAGAAAGACGTTCAACAAAGTGAACCTATATAGGTTCCGTTTTTTCAAATAAGTTATGGAACCTTATTAGTATTAACTAAAGGTTGCCTAGGTACTGTAACTAAGATATCTGTATCGAGTGTGTGAGAGACTAAAACACGAAAATTGATGCTAGTAAATTTGCTTGGTGAAAGAATTCAAGGTATATAATGGAGAGCCGGGCAGTGGGGACAGTGGGAATACACCGGTATGGATGCCCCACGGGATAGCTCCGTTCTAAAATTTTGTTCTTTAGAATTGTGACGAAATGGAACTACTGTAACTTCTTTTGTGCAAAAACTTGCCAACCTCTGGGAGGTTCAATTTACGAACTTAATATAAAATAAGCAGAGTACAAACGATAAGCAAGAGGTATGTAATCTTAAATTTATTTCAAAATGATCATTACGTTTACTGAATAGAAGTCAATTTAAAGTTTGACTTTGAGGGTTTTCTAAGCATTTATCAAAAGTTTCAAGCGTCGCCGATATCATTGGCTAATATTTGAAATTTGTTATCGTATCGTAAACGTAACACTATTGTGAATTATTTGTCCTTGAGACATAAGTACATTAGGTTGATATTACGGTCATCATATGAAGTTTGCCGTTTTTTACGGAAACCGGTGTTTAAGCGATAAGCAAGTCTCTACCTGGCATGAACATAAATTTATAAGCGCTTCTGCTAGTTCTCTTGGTAATTTAGAGATAGAAATCGTGTCGCGATACGAATGGCCCCGAGCTTGATTAACTGCAGTTTCCTGTAACTTTTTAGCCTCTATGTAACTAAATTAAAAAGTTGTACCTAAAGTAACTCCTTTTTCTTTAAACACGGTAGAACAAAGTAAGCAAATCAGGTACCTAAGAAGTTCCGTCTATGTTAACATGGTAAGTAAAGCGCTTGTTTGATTAGTCATTCTTCATCAGTTAACCAACCTTCAGCGCAGTAATCAAATGGATGGGTGACCGCCAGTAGCATTTGCAGCTGTGCGCTTCAGACGGTTTATATTGAGCTCCTAGGGTGAGTTCATACCTGCAAATGGGCTGCTCGCGCGCAGTTACTACGTCCCTTTCAACATCAGTATTCTGTCATTTTGTGAAAGTTTTTTAATACTTTATCGATTCGATATAGGTAAGTATTATTCTCTTGATGATTAGTGGAATATTTTTTACCCTTATATGATGGTTCATCGTCTAAAGCTTGATTTAGAATCTAAATCAATCGATAGAATCTAAATAATAATCAAGACAAATTGGAAACGTTTATTTGGGATAAAATAATCACATTTGACTGGCCTCATAGCTCAGTTGGTAGTAACTCTACCTTCTGCGTTTGAGGTCGCGGGTTCGATTCCCGCACTGGACAAACATTTGTGACTAACACAGATGTTTGTTCTGTGTCTGGGTGTTAAATATATATCTATTATGTATATCAGTCTCTGGTACCCATAGTACAGGCTATGCCTAGTTTGGGATCAGTTGACCGTGTGTGATATGTCCGTAATATATTTATTTATTTATTTATATTTATATATCTAAATTTTAGATCGAAATCTAAATTTTACATACATAAATGTGATTCTTTTATCCCAAACAAACGTTTCCACTTTGGCTGTGGCACACTCAAGGAACTGCTCACATTAGGAACGTGAAAATCCAAGTTGCTCTCAAAGAACTTCCTTCGAGTACTAGGTACATACTTGGTCGGAACGGTTCGTGAATCACAGGCACGTTTAATAGCTCAACTATCAAAAGCTTGTCCAGGTCAGTAACTCGGTTAAAGTCGGAATTGAAGACGTTCAAATCGAGGGTGAAGCGCCGAGACGTCGATGAACGTTTGAACTAGAACGCTGAGATGCTTGGCATAGGGTTACCGACCGCAAGCTTTTATTTGCTAAATATTAGTTAAAAGTTGAGCATGCTCCAGTTGCGCTATATTCTCTTCAACTGGTAAACTTGACCTACTATTTTTTATAAAAACTAGGTTGTACGGTTCGCTGCAATTTTTTACCATGGATTTAAAAAAAAACATGTAAACCAAAACCTTTGCCTGACAAATTACGAACACAAAGAAATTAGCCAAATCGGTTGAGCCCAATATCAAGTGATGCTCCGTCATACATGTGGCAATTGATTTTTTTTCATATATGTGGAAGATAGTAAGTGCCTGACTACTTATTTATTCTCCTGTACGAGGTTTATTGAGAAGGTTGTGTTACTTAGAACTGGTTCTTTTTGGAGTACAAAACTGATATTATACTTTCAGTGGAGTGTATTTTTACTACCCTACATCTGATTGAGATTATTATCAACGCAATCGCTATTATTTCGATTATATTCTCTTCATAATTTCCCTCACATTAACTCGTTGTAGAGTTTGTATTCTTCAGTATAGGTGGAGCTTATTTCACTCGTACAAACTACGCCTAGCGAAATGCTTTACTGGAGTCAGAGTATTCTTCATTATTTATGAAAAAACACTACTCAGTTTGGAAACGTTCCTGAGTTATAGCGAACATTAATATTTGAAGCCAAAATAAAATAACTGGAGCATGATAAGTGGTAGCCCTGGGAGAACTAACGCAGCATTATTATGAGCCCAGGATCGTCTCGAAAGGGCCACTTGACCGTAGTCTCCTGCTCACACTGAAGACGGTCTCTTCCGATATTAAATAGTAAGAAACCTCATTAAAACGCTGTATTCTACCACCATACTCTACTTTTTAACCAACTTCAAAAAAGGAGAAGGTTCTCAATTTAGTTGTTTTTTATGTTTGTTACATCAGAACTCAGTGTTTATAAACTGATTTCATAGTTGAAGTCTATTCTAGTGACCGTGAACATCACTGAAAAGTAACAGGTATGCGCAAAAAATACGCAATTTCTTTTACATGGATGAAATATTTTTTCTAGTTATTCTGATTTCAATACCAAACTACTTAACCGATTTTGATAAAATTTTGGTTCCATAGAATCATCTGAAAGTACATGCGTTCAAATATTTTCTTTTTTTGAATACGCCTTGATTTTTTTTCACTCAGGATTTGCATCGATGACTTACAACACTAGAGATAAAAATATACAGAGAACTAGACAGTAGAGTTAATAATATGTTATACTTGATCCACATTCCAAGACTCGGCAGAAATATTTAAAAGCTGAATTCAGTTGTCGAGGTAAAATTCCTGCTCAAATTCATTCGTACGTATTCATGAATGTTCTTCCATTCTTATTTCTCTGCAAAGGTTTTGACGAGGAAATATTTGTTCATTGCCAGAATATAGAGTCTGGTAATCTTTAACCCGACAATAGCGTAGCAAAAGGTTGGTTACGGTAAGTACCACCTGGTACTTACTGGCTAGTTATTAGTCTGGTAATGAACAAATCGTTCCGTGTAAAGAAGTCGTCGACGACGTGAGCGTCAGCAAACATAACTATGTTTGCTGACGCTCACGTCGACGACTTCTACGCGATCATACGCAAAATAATTGCGTCCCTGATGGGCCGCGTCCGCGACAGCAACAGCAGCATGCCGGTTGTCGCAGATAGTTTGTAATGGTTCCGACATCATAGGCCACTGGCTTTCAAAACACTAGCCAGTCGCACAGTTGGTCACTCAATGATGTTTTTATTTGTTTTATTATTGATAATTTTATCCTTACTAACATTATCTAGGTATAAGTTTTCATATGATAACTTTTTTAAATAAATTGAAATCGAAGAAACGCAACCAGATGAAATAGAGATTCGTAACTAATCATAGGAGACTGTCAAAGGCAAAACTTGTTGGGTAAGTTCCAGCAGGGCTTGGCCCGGGCCCTTGTGCACTCGAATTATAACTCAATATTTGATTTATTTAACGAATGCCACGTAACGCGTTTGCCAACCTGAAACTACATTGATTTTGACAGAGTCCGGAACAAAAAATCTTCATGGTATTTTATCAAGAAGATTTTTTGTTTTTGCAGGTTGTTAAAATTGTATCAGAATTGTAATTGCAGAGGCGTAGTTGCTGTTTCCAATTTCACTCCTAGCGTCTGTGACATCGCATCCGTGGGCATAAAAAGGTCTGTGCTACGTGAGCATAATTATTAATTCATTCATGTCTCCACCAGCCTCTACAGACAAGCGTCTTTCCAAACGTTAGCGTAAGAAGTTCTTTGTTGCCTGGATCTTCTTGTCTAGATTTACCCTTGGATTCACTTAATCAAACTTTACAGCATTTGTGATAAAAAATAGTTTGGTGAGACGGCAGATAAAGTATCTTTTTGATCGTTTGATCTTGACGGGGCGGCTTATCAGTACTACTTTGCATTTTCAACATTTGCTTAGCACCTTTAGTTACCACCTGATTATTGTTATGATAGCCAAACTGTATAATTCGGTGTGACTTTTGCAAGCACGTTGTAAGGTCCAAACGCTAAAATGGACACTTTGTCTAGGGGCAGGCTGGTTTTGGCATGGGAGAAGCTTGCCAATACAATTTGTAAGTCATGTCAGGTGCTAAAAACTCCACCGGAGCGCAACGAAACTAGACAGTAAATCTGGATAAATTCAATTTGGAAAGTTTCTCCTGCCAGGCGCCGACCAACTTTTATGTAGCTGGCCTGGATTTGTTCTACTTAATTATAATACTCTATGTCAAAGAGAATCACCGGCTAAGCCAAGAAAGAAAGCTTTTTTTATAAACAGTTACTTAGTTATTTTGTGCTTATGGCATACTAGCGTCTGCTCGCGGCTTCGTGGTAGGTACCTACGAGGGTAAAAGTAGCCTATGTGCTATAGCACAGATATTATTATATCTGTGCTAAATTTTATACATATTATCAGCCGTTTAGCATTAGCACTAACATTATTAGTACATATCCATAATATACTATTTCTGCTAAGCCGTCAGCTGTTAGCCGTTCAAATTTTGGCCTAGTGATTTAGAGGCGGCAAATCGTATGCATGCTTTGCTCATGAAAATAGTAGGCGCTTTTGTGGCGCAATGTTTAATTAATAAGTGGTTAAAATATTCTTAATGTTTTCATACTTTTTACCCGATAATGAGATTTCTATAAGTCACAGGTTGCAAGCCCATCGCCGCTTTGAGAATACTTACTGGTTTCCATAAGATGTTTCACTTTTCCAACCAATGGTTTCTTAATATTTTTTTAACTATTTTTTAAGAATAGAATAGAAGAATAAAGAATAGAATAAATGTATTTTCTAACAAAGCATGACTAATATACAAATATAAAATTAAAAAAAGGTGTAAGTAATATTAAGTTTTAAAAATAAATAGGAATATAAATCTTTATGTATTCGTAGTCCGTAGTAGGTACCTACCTAAATCCCAATAGTTGTTAAAAATGTCCGGAATAAAATATCAGAAAACGTACCGGCACTTACATTTTCATTGATAGACAGTTTAGTTTCTTTTGAGAAGGGTTGTGTAAACAATCTCAATAATATATCCAACTTTGTCCAGTGCCTTAAGCACGAATAATTCAAGATAGCGTTATACTTGCGATCTGATATTAACACAAGAATCAAAAATAAATTGTGCATTCCAAAATTTAGATTACAAAAAGTAAATGGGTATTTTATGGGGAATATGGTAAGATTTTATAATAAACGTCCGGTAAACGCGACGCAACTTCCGATTAGAAGATTTAAAGTGTACATAAAGTATAATCTTATTAAGAAAGCGTACTATAAAGAAGAAGAAAAGATGGATAGACTGTGTGAAAGATGACATGAGTAAGAAAGGAGTGAATACTGATATGACGGCTGATAGAGGGGAGTGGAGGAGGAAAACATGTTGTGCCGACCCCACATGAAGTGGGATAAGGGCAGGGAGATGATGATGAAAGCGTACTATAAACTAAATGGTTATATAAATTATAAAACCGCATGGCCTGAAGTTGCTCCTCGACAGCTAAAATACCATTTTGCAGTGTCTTTACAGTTTTTGCTTGCATCATATTTTAAGTATTATTTAATTTTTATATAAGCATTAGGGTACATATTCCATCAAGTGTAGCGTGTGCTGCCCTTAGATCATTTGTTGAAGCTCACATTTGTCTTTTTTTTACGTTTTTATAAGCTCTCATTTATCTGAGATTATAATTAGATTATTTTTCTTTTGAGCCTCACCTAGTTCGATCGGCACCACACTAAAGCTTTAAATTCCATTTTGTGAAAAGGGATCATCGAAAAAAATGATAGGCACCAAGCCGTGTTTGTTGCCTGATTCTTCTAGGCTTGGTTGCGAGGAACAGGCATAGCTTCACCTAGTTTCTAAGACGTTTCAAAGTGATCCTAGTGATTTTATTGAAATTATTTAACTCCTAAAATCCGATAGCGTTAGTCAAATATTAGCCAATGACATCGCTGATCATAGCAATCTTTTAATTTTGATTGGCTAATATTTGACATTTGCTATTGTATACCTCATCATCATCATCATCATTTCAGCCGTTCGATGTCCACTGCTGAACATGGCCTCCCCCACAGACAGCAAATTGCTTATCAAGTGGGGGGATTTGCCCATACTCACCACGCTGGGCATGCGGGTTGGTGAGCGCAGTTAGAGCTATCGTTGTTAAAATGAGGGACGCTGCTGCCCATCCCCTAGCTTTATTCCCTTAGTCACCTCTTACGACATCCGCCATTGGCGCCATTGGCCGTGGTGGCCCCGGCTAAAGAATAGGCCCCTCCATATCTACCTATTGTATACCTACTCGTAGTAAAATATAGTGAGTTATTCGTGCTTCGGCCACAGATCTTATCGATGTCTGCGCTTGCTGTGTTTTTTTGTAGACATGTAAATATGTTTAGGTACGTGGGTTCTTACCCCATGTAATATGGAATGTCTACAAAAAAACAAATCTATGAAATCTTTCTTCCCCATGTATAGGGAAGAAAGATGCTGTTCCCATGAATATACCGACATATTATTTTGTGTACTTTCTATTTTTATGACGGCCGGCTATATCGGAAACACAACAGAAGTCTTTTTTTCTGATTTACGTTGTCTTTTCTCGGCGAATGTCGTATTTAAATTAATTCACAACCTCTGAAGTTATAATTCTTCGTAGTTGTCAAAAAATCGTCTTTGATCATAAAATGGTAATTTAAATAAAGAGTGGTTTACTAGATCAAAATTCTGTAAGCCGTCTGTTTCTTTGAAGTTTTTGTCAGAACAGGCTGATAAAAATCAGCTGCCATTTATCGGAAAGAGGCTGGAATCTTTGGCAACCCTCAAAAAGGACTCGTTTGCTCACTCAAGCGTGTACCTACGTACTTACAAGCCCTTTATATATAATCATATCTACCTATATTATAAATGCGAATGGTGTTTGTTTGTTGGTAAGTTGGTTTGTTCTTTTTCACGCATAAACAGAGCAACAGATCAACGTGTTTTTTTGCATGGATATAGATAAATATACGGAGAGTGTCAATGGGGTACCACGCGAGCGAAGTCACTAGCTGAATGAAACTCGACTGTACGAAAAAATGGTTTTATTATGGTCACTGTTGCTTTTATTAGTAGTATGTGCTGTCAGTATCGTAAACAGCTATATTTTCCTCACGTAAATTAAATTGCAGTAAATATTTGGAAAGTGCAAGTACTTTCGTAATAAGAGAGTATTTTATGATTTCTCATAAATTCGTTCAAAAATGCATTCGCGTAAGTTTATTTAAATTTCCTGCATTAAGAAGATATATTATCTACTATAGGTATAGATAGGTATTACCAATATAGGAAGGTACTACCTATATCTTCCATCTTATACTTATACCACCACTGTATCGGGATCGCCTCGCCTCGTGGTAATAAATGTATCAGATCGTGTTTAGATATCTGATGATGTTAGATGCGGATTGATACGAGTGCGTCAAGTTAAGTTAAAAAGAGTGTCCGAGTTCATAATTTTACTTTAAGTTATAATATTCTGTTTGTTCAAATGCGAAACAAGTCTGAGACTTACCGCAAACAATGTAATTTCTTGTAGCTTGTTCAATTCCCCGACTCCCCGAAATTATTTGTGAAATGTGAATGTAATTACCGAGGCGCATTGTTGTCTGATCTGCGATATTAGGCGAAGCTGTTTAAAACGAAACGACTATTGTTACGATTAGGATTACGTTATAATTTAAATTAAGTAGTCAAAATAAAAAATAATAATAATAATAGGTAGGGGTAAATGTTTAAGTAGTCAAAATAAAAATAATAAGTAATATACTGTAAATGTTGACAACTATTTGACAAAATACGCAAGAAACAGTTGAGCTATCAAGAGACTGTTGCAAACGATCTATAGATAGATCTCAATTTATCCTGACCACTACTATTTGGCCGGAAGAATAGGCCCCTCCATATCTAGCTACTCGTGGATGTCGTAAGAAGCGACTAAGGGAAAAAGTTAGGGGATGGGCAGTAGCACCCGCGTGCCCAGCGCAGCGTAGCAAATGTGGGTAAATTCCCCCCACAAGATAAGAAGCCGCTCTAAAAATCTATGTTCTATCTATGGTATATTAGCAAAACCTCCGTAATTAATTAACAAAGTCTTATTCATAGGCACGGCCTTACTCCATGACAGAAGGTGTAAATGGAAGAGAGCGAGGATCGGGAACGAACATACATGAACGATGCGTTCAGTATCCCACACTCTCCCACACTTATTTCAACAATAAATGTAACTTAAATTAAATCTATGTTTGCACGCACGCGTAGATGATTTCTATGCGATCATCCGCAACAGAACAGCATTCATGGTGCGGCGGGTGCGGGGCAGCACCAACAGCTACCTGAAACTCATAGCGGACAGGCTGGACGAAGATACAATATTTATGAGGCACTGGTCAAGAGTGCTCACTGGGCGCTCTTAAATGTGCGATTTCATTTATAATTTTTAATTATAAGGCTGTAATACCTACCTATGTACTGTGTGTGAAAGCTGAAATAAAAAGATTAAATTGAATTGAATTGAATAGAAAAATCAGTGAGGGGAGCCCTATGTTCATCAGTGGTCCTGCGGCTAAAATGATGACTACCTACAACGTTACAATCATCACTTTGTTACCCAGGACTTTTATAATATTGCATGGCATCTTTTGATACTGAACACTGGTAGTTCAATTTAGTTCCCTTATTATCGAGAGTTTTCAGCCAGACGAATAAAAACTGAAGCAAAACGAAAAAAAGCAGTAAATCATATTCCAATGAAAACAATCGATATCCGTCGGCCGGCGGCGGCTTCTTCAGTCAGTGTTTGAGTTTATAAATGCTGGATGATATTGTTTGCATTTGTATCGACCCGACAGATATCCGTTTAATATGATAATCCGGATGCAAGCACCGGTGGATTGCCCGGCTAAATTATTTATGCACCCCGGCCTGCGGGTGATAGCTTCATATTCAGCCCGGGACAGTTTGTAAGATCCGGTTTTATAGTAAAACTGAAAGCACTAGAAGCGTAAATATTTTTATGGTCTTGAAGCTGTGACATGAATGTCGACTAAATTGCAGTCCAATAGGATGTTTTGTGGTACCTACGAAAAGTGCTCAGGAGCTAAGAGGTTTTAAAACAGGATTTTCTTAATAGTCTTTGCCCGTTACCTATCACATTACAGTGAGATTTACTTTGAAAGCAAGTTGCGGTTGGTGGTGGTTATAATAATCTTGAGAGTTAGGTACGCTATTTTGTTAAAGTTACTTCATGACATTAAATATTTATTTTAGAGAGCTAAAGGATTTTCGTAAATAAATTTTTAAAATAACATTTTCCGGAATGTTTCTTTACGCCCTCTATTTTCTTGAAGCTGTCGGCAGAAACTGAAAGGACACTTTTGCGTTGCTAGCTATCATTGAATTTGAACCTTTATGGATGAGTGCCGCATCAACGCAATCACCATCTAGCTCTCTAACTGCTATTGCTCTGCTGATATTGTATGCTAATTGCCTTGAATAATTACAAATAATATGTGACTCAATAAGTTAACTTGGTAAAGAAAAAAAAACTGCGCGAAAAATGCGCGCTCTACAAAGAGCAAATATATAAATAATACTAAATCATTATAGTACCTTTAACGTTAGATTTATTAAGAAGAATTTTCATAAATATCAATTTTGTCAAAAAACTCATAAAGGCATTGTGCAGCCTGACAAGTTATCTCAGCAAAATATTATATTGTAATGTACTCTAGATTGTGTTTAGATATATTTTGTATATAAATAAAGTATCATTAATAAACACTTTCAATATAAAAATAAACAAACCATCTAGCTAGACAGATCCAGTAGGTATCACCAATAAAATATGTTAAACGGTCTGCTATTCCAAATAATCACAATATTTAATCATACGTACAACTTTTCCAACCAGTTTATGGTTTATGGATCGCGTGAAGGATTCTATAACACTTTCTCATGCGACCACAGTGACCGCTATTTTAATTTGATTGTTCAACTTTCGATAGTTTACATTCTGGCGATGTAAATGAAATTAAATGCTTTTAAGTTATTTGCATATTTCGTTCGGATATCTTTGTATATAAACACGCATTACTTTACTCTTTCGTGCTATGAAGATTATCTTGCTAATAATGTTACATCAATCGATTTACTTCGGGGTGACTACATAGCACACGCTGTTGTAAAATATATAGGTATAATTGTAAGCCGAAAGGTGCTCACTCTGCACACGATAGGCTAACTGTTTTTGTAAGACTTTTTTAATATGAAAAAATCTGCTGTTTTGGTGGAAAATAACTTCAAACTAAATTATTAAACTGTTAAGGTAGCAACACATTTTTATTATAAGTAACAGAAAAATAATAATAATAACAGTTGTAAATTAAACTAAAATTTATTGATAGTAATTATCGACTTAAACTGTCAAATTCGGTCACTGACCTAACACAGGATGACCAAGAAAGAATCAGTGACACGACAAGAAGAAGAAGCCTACAAAGTATTTTGGATCCTCACCATTTATTTTTTAGTACTAAGGTAACCGATGCTATAAAGAATTCATATAGCCATCCGCAATTCAGTACCACTGGTTACAAAACAGACATATTTCAGGTAGCAATATTGATGTTAAAATTTATTTAGTACCAAGATCCAAAATAAATGATTTCAAAAAGTTCTCGAAATAAACTGAAAAAATATCCTTGGCTTTTTTGGTTTAGTATGAATACGAAACACGGCAGTACCAATTAACTGCAATTTTAATTTGATAAATGTTCGTAGGTTTCTTACTTTACTTTCAAACTGAGACTGAGCTTTTGCTGTGGTTTAAAGAATATATTTCATCGTAGATTCAGTTGGCTGATTATATTGCATGATAAAGATTTATTATTCTGTTGGCCGTGGTGGCCCCGGCTGAAGAATAGGCCCCTCCATATCTACCTATCTGCGGATGTCGTAAGAGGCGACTAAGGGAAAAAAGCAATGGGATGGGCAGCAGCGTCCCTCATTTTAACAACGATAGCTCTAACTGCGCTCGCCAACCCAGCGTGGTGAGTATGGGCAAATCCCCCCACATAATAGGAATTCGCTCTGTTTGTGGGAAAGGCCATGTTCAGTTCAATGATGATGATGATGATTATTATTCTGTTGAGCTTACGCGCAAATTAATTAAGGATGTATCTAGCTAGAAATCAGTCATGATATCCCGTGGCTCTACCTCTGATGATGCTAAATGCCTGGCCAGATTCAATTACTACAAACTGATTACAATCCGTCTAAGCTCGGCTTTCAATCTCATGTGCGCATTGGATTCAAAGCAGCTACAGGATATATATAAGTACCTACTATGGCTACCATAACAAACTAAACAGAATTTTCACTGAAATGACCACTGTACGATGTTATGAATCTGTAGCAGTGCCGATGAGCGGCGCATGATACTCTTATCCATTATCACAGATTTTAGGCCTAAAACTGTTCGAATAAGCTTTATTGAATCTTATATTATGAGTGATAAAGCTCATTGCACGTTGAATACCAATTCGAAGAGATGAGAGGAGGCCTTGGTAATATCTTACGCTACTACTGGATACTAAGACGATGCAATTGCTTTATCTTGCAATAATTGGTATTCACGTGTTTTAGTCTTTTCATCATCATCATTTCAGCCATTCGACGTCCACTGCTGAACATGGCCTCCCCCACAGACAGCAAATTCCTTATCATGTGGGGGGATTTGCCCATACTCACCACGCCGGGCATGCGGGGTGGCGGGTTGAGGGACACTGCTGCCCATCCCCTAGCTTTCTCCCTTAGTCGCCTCTTACGACATCCGCGGATAGGTAGATATGGAGGGGCCTATTCTTCAGCCGGGGCCACCACGGCCAGTCTTTTAAGCAGTGGTAAATATGAAGACAAACCAATAAATATTATCAGGAGTGTTATAAAACTCTGATATCGAAAATGACTGGTAAATCTATTGCCATCTCTTTGAGAGATAAGAATCCTACTAATATTATAAATGCGAAAGTTTGTGAGGATGTTTGGATGTTTGTTATTCAATCAAGCTGTAACGGCCCCACCGATTTCGTTGAAACTTGGAATATAAATAGTTCTTTACCTAGAATAGCATATAGGCTACTTGTTATGTAGGTACCACGCGAGCGAAGCCACGGGCCGAAGCTAGTATAATATAAAGCCAGCGTATAATTACAGCTTAGTTATTATGAATAGGCACTATGGTTTTATCGCTGGACTGACTATGTAACGTGATATAGTAGAGATGATATGTGGACAAAGGAGTGCACAGAATGGTGACCATAGTATTGGACTGAAGCGCGCGATTGCCCCAAGGCACGGTTGCGTAACGAGCTTGAGCTATTCTAAACTTCTAAGGATTCGGTGTGATGTGGACCAGCCTCTCAACTGACAAGCAAGCATGAACATCTAACAAGTAGGGGAAGGCCTTTGCCCAACAATAGGAGGACCTGTAGCAAAGATATAAGAAAAAATTAACAAAAGTATTTCAATGTTACAAGAATTTATCAAGACTTCTCTTTAAATTTTAACGTTTATCATTTTCGAAAGACTTTTTTTTTTCTTGCGTATGTTTTTTTAATAAAGGACCATAAAATAGACTTTTAGAAGTGACAAATAGCTATTGAAAAGAATATTTGCAAACAATTGGCACAGTGCAATCAGCATTTCACCGTGATTGCTTGAACAAAGCTAATCAAATTATTTCGGATTTTGTTTGTGTCGATTAATCAAAATCAATGTCACGGAAAATCCAGAGCACACAATGGGCGTATCGTAATTAGATTTATCTTACCTGTATCCAACGACTCTGTTTACAAACAAGAAGGGTCCCATAAAACTTTAATTATGTAGAGCTTCTAAACTTTCAGTATATTCATAAGTTAGGGCTGAAAAAGCGAGTCAATAATGATCTGATTGCATATCTCTCGAAACGGGAGAAATTGCGTCATTTATCATTTATTGACAGACTGAATAACTATTGTTTTATTTTGTAAACGCAGCATATTTAAATTTTGATACTTTGGGTAAAAACTAATGTGATTTAGAAAAAAAAACAGGTACTTTAATTGTGATTGCTAGATCCGTGAAGAATAACTCAATGTGCTCCTTGCAAATCAGGACCAAAATAAGTCAGAAATTGTGATGTATCTCCTCCCTTCTTCTAAGAGATGGGGGCTACTTTTATCGAGCCAATAAAGTAAGTGATTTATAAATATGACTTCAAAGGTGGTTGTGCACACTGGTGGGGTGGTTAGTGCGGTTGTTGGGAATATATACAATTAAGTAGTAAATAATCAATTAAATTGCAGTTTGTATATACAATATTTTTACCAAGTTTTCCTTCTAAGAATATCAGATGCTAACTTACACACCAGAAAAAGGCGTGACGTGGTAAAACAACCTACTTTATAAAAAATGTTTGATATGCAAATATTGTACAAAACTTTGGAAATTAATCCTACGGAAAAAAGGAATGCGGAAGATTGCTTATTTATAGGCAAAGTTGAGAAAGCAGAAAAACATAAATCAAATGACATCGATGAGCCTCGTGCTCAGCGGTTAGTGTTGTTAGAGTTAGCTACACAGATCAGAATTTGCGAATTTATGATTCATATTCATATTCATTTTCATATTCATTTATTTCACCCTTAGCGTTACATTGCATAACATAGGTATGTCCAATTACAGTTATTTTAATAAATTATCATGCAGATTATTAATTTAGTATTATTATTATTATTACAGATTATTAATGGATTAATAGATAGTGTCCTACATATTACTTGTATGCATATCAGAGAATGAACAATTCATATATTCGGTAATATGGTAAAATGGATGACTCTCAAGAAATCTCCTGACCTGAAATTTAAATTTGTTGATGGGTAACTGTGTATGAGGATACTTTGTTCTATACAAGGTTATTCATAATATGTATTCCATCCCGAAAGGTGTTTATTCTACAACGAATTGGCAATAAAGTTTGTTCGACTTTTGGAAATTCAACATTTTTCATTTAAAAATATCTTTGCGGGAATCAGCTGTTTTAGGGTAAAATCAGTTCAAACTCAATGTTTTAGGTAGCAATCTTGATTCCGAACTTCTCCTACGTTTAGTTATTATTAGTTACAAAGATGATAAAAATACCAAAAAAAGCAAAAAAAAAATAAGAAAATCAAAATGAAATAATTGTTTTTTTTTCGCTAATATCATTTATTTTTATTAATAGAATAACCCCCTTTCGGGATGGTATACATGATATGAATCACCTTGTAATACCTAGTAATTCATAAACCACTAGAGTCCGCGCAAGCAGCAACTAGCTTAACTGTGGTGTCAACTGTCGTTTACATAATGCTTTCTCCAAATCGCAGTTCACTGAGAAATAAAGCGGAATGCACTCCCTTTGTTACTACTGAACAACAATAGTGTCACCGGAACTCGGAGTAAAAATGAAAGTGGATTTGCCTGTAATTTTTATAAAGCCGGCAATCTTGTTTCGTACCGTTGCGCCCTCATTAGCATACGGCCGTAGTAACTGTTGTTGGTTCTGTGATATTGTCCGATTGTCGTATAAAACTCGTAATACGATTTGCAGAGATAGGTAGGTACTTCAGAAAATGTCGGGACTTTTTAGAATCATATTGCCTTTGCTTGTTTTGATTGTTCTTTGGTAAAAGGGATTATTTCTTTTTTTGAAAATTTAATAAATTTAATGATTATACTGGGTGGTTCATAAAATATATACTATCCCGAAAAGGGCTTATTTTAAATTTTTCATTGAAAAAACACTATACCTATAAAAATCTAGTGGTTTGGGGTGAAATCAGTTCAAACCCAATTCAGCTGTATGCAATATTGATTGTTCTGTGCTTCTTGAAGAAGCACGACATCAAAAACGTACAAGAAGTTTAATACTAGGTATAAAGATGATATGGAAATACCGAAAGCACACGATTTTTTAAAAATAATAGCCAACAGTCACATACCTATATAGTCCTCTAGGATTCCCTGTTTAGTGCGTATCAGAAACTAAGAGTACCATGGTACCACAGCACCCAGACCCGGAATAAATATTTGCAGATCATTCAAACATTTGTCCTGCAGCGGGAATCGAACCCGCACCCTTATCGTGACGGACGGGCATTCGCTCACTACACCACCGAGGTTGTCATTTGAAGAAAATCTGGAAAAATATCTTTTTTTTCGGTGAAATTTCCGCTAATATTTTTACTTATTTTTGATAGAACAAGCCTCCTTTTTGTTAAGTATACCTACCAGTTACGGGACACGTCTTTTAATTTATGAACATATTGATATAATTACTTAAAAACATTATTTATTTACCAATATAAGTAAAGTTCGCATGTTGGTGCCTGAAGCATGAAAGGTATCTACGAGCACCTACATAAACAAAAGTTCGCTTCGATTTAGAATTACAATTGCAAATGTGCTGTTATTTCAAAGTTGCTCTTTGGGGAGAGTTTGTTCTATTATCTTGGTTTAAAATGGATAGATTACCATTTTGGCCTAACTACGTCGAGGTTCTTTTGATGTTTGCTGGAAAATACAAGATATTTTTTATTTAATCATGTAGCACTTAAAAACAATACATTTGCAATTTTAATTTGTACCCTAAATACTGCGTAGGGTTTGTGTAGCACACTCAAGACTAGCTCCTAAAAGCTTGCGATTCAAATGTCTAACTCAAAATTGTCATTATTCAGTAGAGCGAAGAATCTTTTTGAAAATGATGGAAATTTAATATGACATACCAAGGAAATATCTAATATTGGGTAACACTAAAATAAAAACATACCTTTTTCATAATTACCTAAGTACCTACCTACTGGCTAATTTACTATTTCGTGTTTACAAATTGAATAATAATAATACATGTATTATTTAGTTGGTTATCACTTCATTTTTAATGTTAATTAACTAGTTATAATTTAGGTTAGGTACCAGAGGCTAGAATATTGTAAAACTTAGATATAATCGCTCATTATGTATCTCATTTTAAATAAACCCTGTGTTTGTATGAGAATAAAGTTCTTTAAACCTAAATATCGCATGCCGCTAGAACACGGCTTAATGCCGTACCAGTCGCGAAAGAGTCCGAGGGCAAGTGTTTCGTTGCTTTTTACCAATTTATTTGAGATAATAATAACATTAGTAAGATCCAAGAAACTCTCTCTGATCGCACTTATTAGAATGGATGGCTCCCCGAGACACTCGCTAGTCCCCTTGATAAATTACTTTATAATGCGTTAACTTTCCAAGTATACTCGTACATATATTTGGAGTGTTGACAGAGCGATATTCGTCCAACCAATATTGAATATTGAATTTTCCATCGTTCCACAATTATATTCACGTTTCAATATGTCACACGTCGCAATTTTTCACGAACCAAATAACTGCGCGACATTGTAACGCTTCACGTAATAAATATTTGAAAATAAAACTGCCTCATAACTTTAATTTAAAAGATGTGCCAACTAATGATTAGAGCACTGGAGTGGTTGTAGTGACCCCTCCGGTCGATCCAAAGGTCAGGGTTCGAATTCCGGTCGTGCTCCAGTGTATTTTCCATTCGGAAAATATATGTTCGCTATACCAGTGCACTCAGACGATGAAAAAATCGTGAGGAAACCTGCATGTTCTTGAACTAAAAATTCCGAAAACGCATGTCTTTAATCCTTTAACCACACTAGTTCATCGTATTTAGCCCTATCCAGGGCCATCAAAACCCAACCTGATAATAGAATAACAGAATTTGGAGGAGGTAGGGCACAACGAGATTTTCTCGCTCTAAATTGGAGCAGCCCGCTTGGGGAGGTACCTCCGCCTTACAGAAGATCGCAGCCAAATAACACTATTTGTTTCAAATAGTGTTGTGTTCCTGCGATGAGTAAGCTTGCCAGAGCTCTTTAGGGGGAGGGGTTCGGCAGGCAAAGCATTAGCAATGCTCCAGGTGTTGCTGATGTCAATAGGCGACGGTAACCACTTAACATCAGGAGGGCCGTAAGCCTGTTCGCCTCAGAACAAAAAAAAAACAGCCACGTTAAGCAATCAAGCAACCAATATCGAAGGAAATTGTGCGCTCTACTGTCTTACGTAGCAACTTTCCATCGTATCTACTATATTAACGTGTTGAGATTAGTATAATCGATATGGATAATTATAGTGTTTCTAGAAAGATAAATCGGAACATTTTATTCAGTACAAAACAAAACAAAATTGAAGCCACTCTACTGTTTTGTCCACGATAGATTCATCGTGTCAACTTTAAATGAAAGTTTGTATTATAGCGTATGACATAACAGTATCCGTGTTTGTTTGTATATGATTATAGTTGAGTGGCGCCGGCGCGGCCTTGGAGAAAGTATTCTGCGTGGTGAAACCGCAGATCTTACTACCAATGGCCTGATCTCCCGTGAGCCTATCTGCCTGCTGTTGCGAAAATGACTCCTTTTATAATAGCCAAGGGGCCAGTTTATCTGATCACCGGATTGTGAACGCCGAAACGGAGCCCTTGGGTGCGGCATTGTCGTGACACGCCTATTTTGACCATTTGCAGGAATGGTTTTGGTTTATCATCAAAACAAAAAGCAAAATGGTTAAATAAAACCAATGTTAAATTGCAATTCAAAAACTGCAAACACATCGGTATGCATATTTCATGAAGCATATCTCGACATTTCTCTACAAAGTACAGGAGGTACAGGTTACATCAGATGACCGATTTCCGAGGGATATTGTTTTAGAACCTAGACTTTACTAGAGCAGATATTAAAATTTCATAAAGTTTCAGAGCTGTCTAGGGCTTTCTCTTGTATAAGAGTCTGCCGCATAATATTAAGCTTCATCGCCGTGGTAAATCTCCATTTTTTAAAGCGTGGAAGGATTAATAAAACTAGGTTGTTGGCTATTGTGTTAAAGTAAAATTTAAACGAGAATTTGTTGTGCATACTTGGATTACACGTTTATTCTTTGTTTTAACTTTAAACTTCTTTCAATGTTTTAAGGCCCAAACTTTATTACCATATTCTTCAATAAAAGCTTTCAGGGCAACCAGAAGTATTAAGAAACCTATGTGCGTTGGTAATAGGTTAAGATCAGACACGTTTCACTGAACATACCAAGAAAAAGGTGGCCAATGCAAGGGGGATAAGTGCTTAAATCTTTGACTTATGTATTATATATTTTGCAGGTGGTCGTGATGAGGGGCGGGTGAGGACGCCGGCGCGGGCGCTGGTGCGGCAGCGCCGCGCGGTCGTGAGATGAGCGGCCCGCAGGTGTCGCCGCCACCGCCGCCCGCGCCGCCACCGCCGTCTGCCGCCGAGGCACTCTCCTCGCTGCTGTGGCAGCCGTACGAGTGCCGCTCGCCACCCCTCGCGCGCTCTCGCACCGATGGCTGCCTCCGCGGGGCCGCCGCCGCCGGGGGGGACGCGCCCGCGCGCGCTCCCCACCCGCCCCAGTCGCCAAACGGCGGTCGTCATGCGCGCGCGTCGTACCGCGCACCCAAACCCCACCACGAGATGCGGCTGCCCGTGCCAGCGCCGGCCCCGCTGCGCAAGTCGGACTCGGTCTCGGTGCGCGTTCCGGGCGAGCCTAGCCGACAAAACGTGTCAAGTGTGAACGTGAACATAGTGCAGGTGCAGGATGCGCCGCCGAGTCGTAATGTGAACAGTGGAGTGCAGACGGAGCGGGAGCGCAGCGTGGTGAGCGCCGAGTGCCAGACGGAAGAGCCGGCGCGGCGGCGGCGCGTGCGGCGGACGCGGGCGCCGCGGGTCCCCGAAGCAGAGCCCTGTCCGCCGCCGCCGTACAGCACGCTGCCGCTGCAGCACCATGCACCACCGCCTCCGGTGTCGCACCCGGCTGTGCCCATGCCGGTGCCGATGCCGGTGCACCCGCCGATACCGGTGCATCACGCGCAACCGGTGCCGATCGTCGCGCAACACCCGCCTACGCACCGGTTTCCTTTCCAGCCGATTCCACTCAGGTTCGATTCCACAATTATCATCTTACAAAATCACATAACAAAGTTGAAACCATCACTACACATTCATCTCAATTCCATTAGAATTGTCAAGGTTCGCTGGGGGCAAACAAGAGTCAATGAAACATAAGATAATGTCACCCACTAATAATGATGACTAGGCCTAAGAACTTGTGAAACCTATGGGTGGGTTCACTCAAAACAGCTGGATTTGTTTTTTTTTTGTTTTTGTACACGCGTTTTAACGTAGCGCGCGTTGATATCTTTTATATTTGACATAGAACTGCTCCGAAAATTTTAACCAAATCACTCAAATTCATATCCGAATGATTAAATTGGTTATTGATTATTATTACTTGTATGGTATAAGATATAATAGCTCTCAGGAAGAGGGAGGAAATAAACAACAATAAAAGATTCGTAAAAAGCTTGAGCAAATAAGTTTCAAACAGAAAGTTAGGCAGACGGAACGGAACACGGTAGCGACTGTGAAAAGTGGAGCGAATCCGTGGCTATGACGACTACGATCGCTTTGGGAACGAAAGCTGCCGAATGTTCACCTACCTACCTACTTTTACACAAATAATGTTATGTCCGCCACGAATTTCACGTTCATCGATGAGAAATTTGCAGTTTACTACATTATAGAATGTTGCATATTTATGTTTCAAAATATACACTTACATGTAGCACGTTATATGCGTTAAGCATGTACTGTGGTACTGCGCAGAATATTTTAAAAGGTTAAATAGGTAACAGAATGTTAAGGTCTATATACTATCTTCATATAAATTAAATTTTATACAGTATTCCCCAAGTTCATTTGGTACTAGATTTTTTTTATTCTATCCACTTTTTAATCTGGCGTTGTTATTCGTTGTAGGTAATCTTAATATTTTTCATAAAATCTCACACTGACATCAGACTGATAGGATTTTTTGTCAAATTTGATTTTCTTTTATTGCCCTTTAAACTTTTACATATAATGACGATAAGAGCCTATAAAATAAAATATACAATCTGATAAATTTAGTTATACAAAGAACAGCAATTTCAATATATCACATAACAAAGACAACCATAACCAAACCCATTGAAATGTCTAGACACTTTAACGAAAATGCTTTGATTTTCAAACAAAAGTGTACTATAGTAGGTATACATTGTTTGCGCCATATGCGAGCGTAGGATTTTTTTATTACCATTCGCATTGTTTTTCTTTAACTAGATTTTTTGTTTAGCTTTTTAATTGCGTTTTTTATAATTCACTTATATTATTATGATTTATGTCAAATTTTAGTTATTCTTCCTCTGGTCTGGGATTGGTCTTGAGACTTGAAACCAAAGGCTTTTTTTAAAACATTCTCAATATGTATAATAATATTTATTCTACCTCCTACGGTTGGTTTCATGCATCTCAAGTCTCAAGATATCTCGTTTGGCCAAGGATTTCATGTTGTTTCATTGCTCGTTGCTAACAGCAATGATTTTTATTTTATTTACTAAAATATTTGGTATCGATTATGTTATTACATTATCATAAACTAACTTAATTTATCAGTTCTAGCCAAAACTGAATCGACACCATTATTAGCTTGGTTCATATAAAGAAATTGTACAAAAAGTCCATAGGTTACCCATATTAGTATATAGTATAGGGAAATAGTAGCGATGTTAACGAATTATTTATATCACAAAAGGAATGTATTAGGATCTTAGCCCAAATTAACAACTCACAAAGCTGTAAACCATATTTCATAAAATTTAACCTTTTAACGTTACCATCAATATATATATTTGATATATAGAGTGAGTTTTTTTTCAGGGCCACTTCGGCGAAATCGGAAACCGTGAGAGTAATCGAAAAGTGAGGTTAGAGGTAACAGGCTCGAATAATAAATAAAAGCATTAAAAAAAGTTGAAATTTATTTACAGTTTTTGTGAATATTTATTTACCGAAGGTTATTATTTAATAATAAATTGCTTTGCTAGCACATAGTCTGACCGAAATAATAAAGCTTCTCTAAGTAAATATTGTCTAATTTATAAATTTGCAGTTTTTAAGGTGTTCCAACAACTTTAAACACATTATTATCGTACATTTATTTATTTAATATCAAACATAGAACACAGAAATGTAAAAAAAAAATATTAAAAAAAAAAAAAAAATATGCAGATCTTATTTTTTTCAAAATGGAACCCGTGACTCCTAACATCACTTTTCGATTACTCTAACGGTTACCGATTAAGCCTAAGTAGCCCTGAAAAAAAAACTCATTATGTATGCATATTTTTTTACAAAAATAAAATTAATTTTACTAAAGTAAAGCGATACACATAACAGAAATACTCGCCATAAAGAAAGGCTTTATCTACCATACTCAAGAATCATCATCATCATCATCATCATCAGCCTGTAGAAGTCCACTGCTGGACATAGGCCTCCCCCAAAGAGTTCCATGACGAACGGTCTTGAGCCTTCTCCATCCACCGACCTCCCGCAACCTTCACAATGTCGTCGGTCCATCGGGGGTTATACTCAAGAATAAAAATGTTAAACCAAAGCCCATATTACATGGCAGTAATTTTTTTCAACAATTTGTCTAAAAATATAAAAAATGAACTAAAATTACCGTTATTTACAAAACATTTTCTTTTTTCTTTTTTTTATTGATTTATTACACAAAAAGAATACAAATGAATAGTAAATGTCTTAAAACCTAAGTTAGGTTTGTCTAGACATTAGGTTCTCGATGTTAAATGTAAGAAAAATTGTAAAAAATCTTTACTTATTTTTTATGAAGAGCGAGCGCATGGAAAGATAACACCGTCACAACTAATCGTAATTAAAAACTGTTTCTATTCAATTGATGAATACTTTGAAAAATAATAATGCTGCTCTGCAATTTCTTTTCGCCAACGCTCCTAACAATAAGTAAGTGCCTATTCTAATGTTTCCTATATCTAACTTCATAATGAATATTACATAATTGTATAAAAATTCAAATATTTTCGTGGTATACCCAGATTTATTTTAAGAATTTACTATAGTATGTGTTAAGTTAACAGTCTTTCGTCTAAAATAATAATTTGCGATGCTCGAAACGAGTGAATAAGTTTATAAGTGCTGTATTCATAGCTTTAAGACCTCTGTAACACTTATTCCTGCAAATAAACATCTTGAATCTAGTTATAATAGAACAAGTTGGAATTAGGCTACCACTAGAATTCATATAAAATGTCTCTTTGTTCTCTGTTTACTTAGTATTTGGTAACTATGCCGTTTTCCATGCAACAACAAAGACTAGTTAAAATCTGGGGACAAGCACCTCAGTGTACTGATAGTGAAAAAAGTTTACACATCTGTATCACGCAATGGTTTTTGTTTCAAATTGTAATTGTTTTGGTCATGCTACGTTTAGTAATAGCCGCTAAGTCGGCCTCGTTGATGTAATTTGGTTGTTTACACATATCAGTTTGCAAGGTCGTAGGCAATAATATCGATGCTACTTGTGTGTGACAAAACTCTAGCGAGTATTTTGCAATCTGATTAAACCTAAAGTCTACGCTTTTGGTCTACACTTAGCAATCAGGCTACTCCAAACGGTACCTACATCCGATATCTCGTGCAATTTTCTGATCTGTTCCCTATTTAATTTTTTGACTGTTAGGTACTTTAGTAATAAAACGCAGACTCGACCGCTGTGACTAAGTTGAGACAACAAAATACTATATGATTTCTCTCAATATGTTTGGGCTTAGCCATGCTTACTCTGAGAACCTACCGATGGACAGGAAGTGTAAAAAGACACTAGACCAAAAAAAATAGTAACTTGTCTAGTACCTACTATTAGACAAACTATAGATGAACAAAAGCCATTAGTTGGTTTGGTTATAACTTTTTGCTTGTTTAGTTAGGGTAATTCGTACCGGAATAGTTTCCTTTGTTTCTTCGTCTACTCGCTTCTAGTTCATTAACATAGTTAATGGAATGTAAATGTAATAGTTTGTGGAAAAGCAGAAAAAAAACAGAAACACATTACAGAGGTCCATCCATATATTGTCCCGTTATTTAGGTCCATAATAAATATATTGAACGATGATATGCTGTATGTTGATTACTGTAATTCCTATGCATGTACGACGTCCTCAGATTTTTTGGATAAATCAATACATTAACATTGCAACATAAATACTAATAGCTTCAAATCTAACATCAACCGTATTCTAAGTGTAGTAGAGATACGCAGCGATTGAGTTAGATTCGAAACAGGTTTTGCCGACCACATGGTGAAAAGTGACTGCGCTGCATCGACCTCGTATTGTGTCTTGTGTTTGACTGAGCATCATGATATAACCGTTTTGTACAATGTACTGAAATGAATTCTGAATAATATAACAGGCGCTGTGATCAAGCCTGTAGCATGCTAGTGAATTCTTGCTAAGCGGAAAAGTAGAATCTTAAAATCTCTAAAACTCCTAAATTCCCAAACGCGATAATATAGTCTTTGATAACAAACTGCGGTTGAAAATAGGTATAATAATAACACCCAACAGTCACATACATAGTCTTGACCCCACACTAGGATTACCTGTGTCGTGGGTATCAGAAACTACGAGTACCACACAAAGCCCAGACCCCAAACAAATATTTTCAGATCATGCAAACATTTGTCCCGCAATCGAACCCGCACCCCTTGCGTCTCAGTCGGGCACTTACCCACTGCGCCACTGAGGTCGTCAAATAAATAGTTAATGATTAAGTTATAAATGTTAAACTCAACTCAAGTGTCCGTGGGTCTGTCCCACATAGCAACAAGGTCCGCGTTTCTCGCGCTATGCTTTGATGTATGTGGGACGTAGACTACAGCTCATTCAGACAGTCGGCCAGCTAAATAGATGTATAGTGATATGTACTTGCCTCAGATTCCACTAGCAATATAATGCAGTAAATCATACATAGCGATTTGATTATTTGTCCATATATTCATTTTTAGTTTGAATGAAAAGTTTTTTTCAATAAATTTTAGAGAAAAGAAAGAGTGTTCACGACTGTTTCACGTGATCTTTTATTTTTGAAAATTGTTTCCACCAAATTTTTGAGCTGCGTGTACTTCATAGTCTACAATAAATCTTTATTTCTTGTTATCAGTAATTAGAAATTTACCGTTAACCGGTATATAAAACAAGTTCATTATTGTTTCTAACTGTTCTTGCTAATTGACTGATCAATTCAGTTACTTGATAGTCTGTTGCATAGCAATATTTATCTAAAACACAGTTTTCTTTGATTACCACATGCTTATATAGCAAAATTCATATTCATTTATACAATAACAATTTTAAAATTGTATTTGAAAATACTTAAAAAGTAGTATTTTAGTAGTAAAATATCGATTAGTTACCTAATATCCTATCGAAAAACATTGTTATATTAAAACTTTTTGCCTATATGTTTTCCTTTATGTTTTTTTACATAACTTTCGCTAGTCATACTTAGAAATTTAACTGGGTAAAGTGCGCCAAATAGTACCTCTTAGAATGCTTATACCAGTGTTTATCCCATAGACTAGTTAACGAGAAGCAGGGGAAACATACATATTTGCCTGTTGCTGAACATGACAATATTCATTACTGTATCCCGCACTAAATCTCACTTTTCCACAGCTTGACAACACTTTCTACTTGAAATATGAACAAATACTAGTTAAATAGGTTTGTTTTCTAATCGCGTATCCTATTCGTATACCTAGTAGGTATAAATCAAGTTGGTAGATTATTTTGTAACATACCTACATAGATTCTTGCGTAACCTTTGAACTTAAACAACTTGCATGTGGGCGTATAATTAAGTAGGGAAAGTCTAGAAACACGGTAACAAAAAACTATGCTTTACAGGTGAGTTTTTTTTCAGGGCCACTTAGGCGAAATCGGAAACCGTGAGAGTAATCGAAAAGTGATGTAAGGAGTCACGGGCTCGATTTAGAAAAAAATAAGATCAGCGTTAACAAAAGTTGAAATTTAGTTACTAGTTTTTCAGAAAATGTAAGTTAATGAAATTTTTATTTGCATTTTTGGGTTCTTTGTTTGTTCAAAATTATAATTTTATAAATTCAACAATATTTATTTACCGAAGGTTATTTTTTACTAATTAATTGCTTTGCTTGCACATAGTCCGACCCTACAATAAACCTTCGATAAATATATATTGTTTAATTTAAAAATTTGTAGTTTTGAAGGTGTTCCAACAACTTTATACACATTGTTATCGTAAATTCATTTATTTATTATCAAACATAGAACAAAGAAATGCAAAAAATAAATCTTAAACTTTTTTCATGCAATCTTATTTTTTCAAAATCGAGCACGTTCTCCTAACATCACTTTTCGATTACTCTCACGGTTTCCGATTTCGCCTAAGTGGCCCTGAAAAAAAAACTCACCTGTATACGCGATATTTTTGATTTTATAATGTTTGTAACTTTATGAGTATAGAATGTGACCCGAACCAAAGACGAAATGATTGACTAGTGCCAAGATTACATAAAATCGCAGGCGAAATATACCGCATATGCGTTATAGTGTTACCTTCTCAAACGGTTTGTTGTCAATTTCGCTGCGTTTGCGAAACCATGCTGCGGACAGTGCGTATGCACTGAGAACTGTGCCTTGCTCCAGCGCATCCACCGAGCTGTATTATTTTTAGTAAATCATCATTCATCATTTCAGCCGTACGACGTTCACTGCTGAACATGGCCTCCCCCACAGACAGAGCAAATTCCTTATCATCTGGAAGGGTTTTGCCCATACTCACTACGCTGGGCATGCGGGTTGGCGAGCGCAGTTGGAGCTATCGTTTTTAAAATGAGGGACGCTGCTGCCCATCCCCTAGCTTTTTTCCCTTAGTCGCCTCTTACGACATCCGCGGATAGAGAAATGGAGGGGCCTATTCTTTAGCCGGAGCCACCACGGCCATTATTTCATATTATTTTTTGTAAATAATCGAAGTAAATACACGATTATGACACCACAGATACTAAACGCATTAGCAGAAACCACCCGACTGACCAGGAGATTGAATGTTTTTAATTTTTAATGGTACACTATTGCATTAGTAGCTCCTGTAAAAATAGTGTAACTTTTCGTTAATAAATAAAAATAAAATAAATAAATTAATAAATTTGCTGAAGATGTGCTTACCGTTACAAATTTACGGACTAAAATCTACAACCCCGATAAGTATACAGCAGATTAAAAGATAAAAATTTCAACAACCATCCTGCACTTACACGATAGTGGGTACTTAATCCACCTTGGCCTCATTCACAACGCGGCGGCATATAGAACCTTAGTATTCATCGCTGACCTACTTATTGAGATGCATTATAATTGCTGCGCTTTATTATGTGGAAGTTCATCAGAGTAATAGACTCAGATTTTTGCTAATTGCACCAGCGATAATATAGGTTCCTAAACTCTGCTTGAATTACTCTTGTTATAATTTCCGGTACCAATATCGGAGAATTACGGAAGCATAGGAGTCTAATAAAAAACTATGACGCGATAGCAACATGGATAATATCCTTCAAGGAAAGAATGATCCAAAGCATAAGCAATTCACAGGCCTCATAGCTCAGTTGGTAGTAGTTCCCGCACTGGACTAACATTTGTGACTAACACAGATGTTTGTTCTGTGTCTGGGTGTTAAATATATGTATATCTAATATGTATCTCAGTCTCTGGTACCCATAGTACAGGCTATGCCTAGTTTGGGATCAGTTGACCGTGTGTGATATAAATAAATAATAAATAAATATTCCGGACATATCACACATGGTCAACTGATCCCAAACTAGGCATAGCCTGTTCTATGGGTACCAGAGACTGATATACATAATAGATATATATATAACACCCAGACACAGAACAAACATCTGTGTTAGTCACAAATGTTTGTCCAGTGCGGGAATCGAACCCGCGACCTCTAGCGCAGAAGGCAGAGTTACTACCAACTGAGCTATGAGGCCAGTCCGGATATGTCCGGAATATTTATTTATTTATTTATTTAGCAACATGGATAATAGATATCCTTCAAGGAAAGAATGATCCAAAGCGTAAGCAATTCGCAATGAACAACAATAGCACTGAATTAGCTTTATATTTTGCGATGTATTGTCCGAAGTCCACGGAGTAGAAGAGCCCTCTAGAGTAACGGCAAACCTTTTAATAAACAAGCCAGCATTTCTATCATCCAAGCGGCATCTATTCCAAGATCCCACACTTCCTTGAATGTTGGGCTTACAAATAAATACTTGCACCTCGAGCATTGTTGGCTCTCCGCCAACATCCTAATGGCTCGGACTAGCGCCAAAGCCGCCAGAAAATCTTCTAATATTGGAAACTTGTAACTAAAAGTGGATTGCCTTAATCTTAAGCATCGCTCATTAGAATCGGACTAATTTAAAGTGGTCTTAAAATTCCTTTAATTCTTTTCGTGTGCACAAAAGGATAAGCAAATAGGTAGTCAGCAACATTTACTACTTGAAAAGAATGTTGGATGTTACAACAGAGAGTACTATTCTTCTTTTAGCCAGTCCAGAATATTTGTTCTTTGTTTATCGCAATCAAATCTGTTATTCATCGACACGCTCTAGTGCTGAAATACACAAAGCATTTTTACCTATTGAAGATGCTAATTTATCAGTGTCCTTGTGAGTAATTTTTATAAGGTCATGCTCAAATCTACTAGTGAATGTGAGGCTACAGTAATACGATTTCTTTATTGCGTTGTAAAACAGTTCGTGGTTTGAATGTTGGTCGAGATTGCGGCAGGACTCGTGACTGAGCAGGCCGGGCAGCCAATTACGAGCCTGCTTCGCAACGCGCCTAGTATAGGCAGTAGGCAGTGTTTTATCTGCATGGTACTTGATGGTACCATCAAGTATCATGCAGATAAAGCACTGCCTACATGCATACCTGGGCATGGAAACAAATGTATTTGTGACCGCTATGTAGATTCTAGTTTAAGTAGTTTGGTAGCCGATGCTTGTTTGTCATGTCACCGATTCTTTCTTGGTCTTGGTATGGTGGCCTTGAGAAGGGCCTATGACCGTCGGTGCAAGAATCAGTAGAGTGCGCCTCTTAGAGGCTCCTATCATGAACAAATGTCTTCCAATTTTTAGGATCTAGGACATGCCGGTTGCCTCATGATGTTTTCGGAGCACTAGTATAGCGCACATAGATTTTTGGAATTGAAAATCTCAGTGCTCTCCCAATGTATGCTCTCCCTGAGAGCTGATGAGAATGATTTTCATCGCACATAGCATCAGTTTAATAATATCATAGACAATTGAAAATTATAATTGAAACCTATGGAAGATTGTTCATGTCCTGAATACCTACATATAAAAGCGCAACTTGTACTCCGATTTTTAAAGGGCAATTAACAAGGGAAGTATTTGATGGACAATGGGATCATCAAAACCGTTTCGGCTGTTGCGTAATTGCGTTACTTGCTACAATTTTACCGTGCCTACTTCGATGCTCGGGGCACCGGCAATCCAATTTGTGGGTGCATTGTCCGGCTGTCTACGAATCTTGAGCCCACTCTAAAGAGTCAAATCGTTGTTTTTGATGAATACAACCAGCAATCAGAATGCAGTACTTTGCCTGTGTTCTTTTTAAAGGCTTCTTTACAATTTTTACGAATATGCGTCCTTTGTATTAGAGACAATAAAAATGTTTCACAATTTTACAATTCTGTCAGATTATGAATTCAGTAGAGCACGTTTTCTACGATTAGTGAGAAGTGAAGTCCTTGAATGTAGGCAGGTGTTAGTTGATATTGACCTTGTTTTCTGGCTTATTGGTAAACAACATAAGCTTGAGTTAAAAATCAAGACCAATTCAAAAAGAAAAATAGGTTAAAAATCTAAAAAATAGGTTAAAATGAGGTTAAAAATCAAGACCAATTCAAAAAGAAAAATAGAAATTTTTCTTTTTGAAATGGTTTTGATTTTTAACCTTACTAATTGTCTGATTTCTCACCGCATTATTGTAAATGAATACGGTCACCGAATGATTAAGTTACCTATGCTAATAAAGTCTACGAAGTACAAAATGTATATTAGGGTCCTACTTTGAAGAATATTTTGCGTTGTAGTTGTTCAGTAGCACAGAATTTTCACAGCTTATTATTTGATCATTGAGCTCGAGCAATTTCCAAACCAATCGAATTCAATTTGTGGTTTGTATAAAAAAAAACTTATCTATTCACTTAGCAAGTACATCGATTTATCTAACAACGAAGAGAAAGTGTCAGGTGTCGAAATTTACCGCATTCAAAAGCCAAGGTAAGTGACTAAGGCTAGAGTTCACCAACATTAAAAGGCGGTTACCGTGAGCCTTAGTTAAAAGAACGCCTAATGTATTAAGGAATCTGTGTAAAAGGACGGTTTGGCAAACGATCAGGTAAATCAGCCACTGAACGGACGGTTAATGTGCTGGTGAACATCAGGCTAAAGTGTACGCTTTGTAAATGAAATTGAATTTTCTATAGAATTTAAAGTCGAGCGAGGCTATCTAACGTATTTGCCAGTTGGAACAGATATGAAAGACCTTCCAACAAAGATAACTCAAAAGAAAGGTGATAATTTTGGCAAAATCTAAAGATGTTTATTTTTGCATTGAGTTGTCTTGATTTAGATGCCGCGTTGAGAGAATTTTACGTTTCATTCTGATTTTTGCTGCACATTTTATTCTCTAAACAAACCTGCCCCTTTACCGTCTCAAAATAGCAATTTATATTGGATGTAAGTGAATAACTTATGTTTACTTTATTTGAAAATATTGCTCATGTGTTTTATTCTACTTAGTATTTTTATATACGAACTCTATTCGAACAAACTTGAAATATAAAGAGTTATTTACCTAGAATAGCATATAGGCTACTTTTTATGTAGCAACTACGCGAGCAAAGCCGAGGGCGGAAGCTAGTTATATATATCATGATAAAAGTTTCATGCTAACGCTCACATAGCGTGACGACATGGACATTATGCCTGATCATCATTTCATATTTTTACTGAAACACTTGCATAATCTTTGACGAATGCATGGACTATCAATAAATTATATGCTGAACTGATCTAGATGCATATTAACCTGGAGATTAACATTCTAAAGTTCATCCTTGAGTTTAAGGTCTGGTTTCAAGTCATCATAAATAAATAAATAATAAATAATTATCATCATATTTCAGCTATTGGACATCCACTGCTGAACATAGATCCATAAGCACAGCGAGATTTATTCGCTCTTAATTGGAGCAGCCCGCCTGGGAGCTACCTCCACCTTACAGAAAATCGCAGTCAAATAACATTATTTGTTCAAATAGTGTTGTGTTCCTGCGGTGACTAAGGTTGCTAGAGCTATCTCTAGGGGTGGGGGGTTCGGGGTCGGCATCGCGTGCGTGATGCCTCTGGTTGCCAGCGTTCGTAGGCTACGGTAACCACTTACCAACAGGGCAAACCTGTTGGTAAGTATGGTGCATTGCACGAGCAGCGAGTCTTTTGAGTAAGCAAGAACCGGGCGACGCAATGTTGGAAGGTCCCCCAACCAATGGATCGACGACATTATGAAAGTTGCGGGAAGTCGGTGGATGGAAAAGTCTCATGACCTCTTTGGGGAAGGCATATGTCCAGCAGTGGACTTTTACAGGCTGATGATGATGATGATGAAAGCCGTAGAACTTTATTGGATTAGGAGCCCGTTTCAGGATAGCATACATTATTATGTATCATCTTGTATACAAGGAAAGAAGTAAATATTAATTACCAACAAATGAAAGCAATTGGAGCTTTGGCGTTTTGAGTTCACTTGATGAGTCAATCTTTAATGTAAGCAATTTAGAATCAGTGGTCTACTTTTATATCACCACATTATGACAAACAAAGCATGGCGTTGGAGCATCGCTTACGTAATCTCGGCAGTCAGCTGAATAGAGACAGCTAGTTACAGTCACCGACCAAAGTTAAGGATCAAGCCGAACCAAGTAATTTTATTATTTTTATTTCATTTTAAAATTTTAGGGAAACTTACAGCTATATAGAAAAGAAAAATATTAAATACATGATAAGTTCATGTATGCTGAAGGCATTATAAGAATCCACTGACAGTTATTTTATAGAACGAGGACGACAAATCAAAAAAGAAAAAGATAAATATAGATAAATATAAATATAAGATAAATAAGTTAGGGTAAAAAAAAGTTAAAAGTGTTTTGCGAACAGTGCCCCGAGTAATTCACTAAAGCGTTACGCTTAAGATATGCAAATAGGGAAATAATATTCTCTAGATAAAGAGTTAGAATCTACAAGGTGATTCATAACATGTATACCATCCCGAAAGGGGGTTATTCTATCAACGAAAAGAAATAATAGTAGCGAAAAAAAACATCAATATTTTAATTTTAATTTTTTTAATTTTTTTACTCAAACTCTCTCAAATTAGCTGTTTTTTGTATTTTTATCATCTTTAGAACTAATTACTTAACGTACAAGAAGTTCGGAATCAAGATTGCTACCTCAAACAGCTGATTCATTGAGCTTGACCTGATTTGACCCCAAAACAGCTGATTTTCGCATAAGGTTTTTTCAATGAAAAATGTCGAATTTCCAAAAGTCGTAGAACAAACTTTATTGCCAATTGGGAGTAGAATAAGCCCCTTTCGGGATGGAATACATATTATGAATCACCTTGTATAATACGCTAATATTATAATTTCTACAAAATATGGCATGTTTTCCAACGTCGGCGTCGGTTGTCAGTGGCCCAAGCCTGAATAAGTCCGCTCACAACGAGTTTAAGATAAGAGCTCATTTTTAACATAATATTATGCCATATCAATAAATATTTATTTGGTACTACTGGCCAGTGATCTTTTGTTCGCTATCTAAATGTTATCTCGCTATCAAATTAAATAAAAAAAATGAGATGCAATTTTGAATCCATTTTAAAAGTTATAAAAGCCGTAGCTTTCACGCCAAGGAATCTTGGTATGTCGCCAATACCTTGCAGATTTATAGGGTGCAATGTTCGTAGGTGAATGGACTTTGAATTTAAAACCCTCGAGCAAAATATGCTCTATTTTCGCATCCTCAATAGGAACAAAGTTTTTACTTCCCTCACCTGCGATGAGTAAAAATAGGACGTACCTATAGTAGGACGGCCCAGCGTAGGTTGCTAAGAACCGTTGAGTTCAGGACGCACAATCGATCGCTCTGGTGATCTATGGGGAAGGCAAATGTTCAGCAGTGGACGTCTGAAATGATTTTGATGATGATGAATTCCGTGACTGTATAATTAGGCAAGTACTTAAGTTAAGTACAGTACTTAAGTTAGCGGTTTCTGGAAGTAAGGGGTCATCCATTAATTACATGATGTATTTAATCCCCTCTGCCCTCTGGTGATACGTGGTTAGGTTTTAGACTACCAACTACCTACAACAACCCCTACCCAAAATCACGTTTATTAAAGTAAAGTCACAAAAAAAATCATTTTTTCTTTCTGGAAAATTAGGCAGCGTACAACGAAAAAATAAAAATAGGTACGTGATATCTTCAACCTTGAGATATTTCGTGATTTTCTCCGAACACACTTCCTCCTCCTTTTAAGCCTCACGTGATTAATGGACGACCCCTTAACATACATTTTATCTCGGTTAAAGATATTTTACTAGATCTTAATAAAAATACGTGCATAAAGCAGAAGAGCCCAGTAACGTTTTACTTATAGTTCAAATGATAACCGATTTTGTCGTCGACTGTAGGTCCACACGCATTTCGGGTTTTAACTATTCATTGACGGCCGACAAACAGCTTTTCGTTACGTAATATCACATTAACCACTTTCATGTGGGTTATCTAAATGCTTTGTTACAAACCTAAAGGGAGCGTGACACTAATCGGCAAAGCCGTAGTTTACTTAGGCTCATAAGTATATTCTTACGAGTCGGGTGTATTTTTCTCACCCCTCATAGTGATAGCAAACTGATATTATTTTCATTGCAATTGATTGCTTGATCTTATTGTTATTTTGAAGACAAATCAATATTTTGACCATTCACTTCACGGCCACGAAATGTTTATCTACTTCTTACTGCGGCCACAGCCGCCGCGCGCCGCCTCGACATGCACTTAAACGTGAAATAGGCGCGGGATTTAAGACCATCTCAATGACACTTCGAAAACACTAAAACTTCAAATGAAAACGACAGTATCGCTCTCCATACATGTATCTAGCACTTCCTTTTCGTTGACGCGCGGTTCGTTGTACGGGTTGGGGTGAGCGACGCGGTCAGTCAGAGGCAGTAAGCCTTATTCAACCATAAGGACTAGATAAAGAAACAAAGCCTCCTTGAAAAATAGCTCGACATCTTGAAATGACAAACAATGTCAGTACCAATGAGGATATGATTCACTACGGTCAGCACTTGCGTCTTTTGTGATTAAGTTCCCTCATACCCATTATGGAAACCTAAAGTGAATTATATCTGCTGGACATAGGCCTCCTCCAAAGAGTGTCACAATGAGCGACTTGAACTTGAGCCTTCTCAATCCACCGAAACCCAAAACCTTTATAATGTCGTCGGTCCTTTGAGTAAGAACTATCAGCTCATACAAAAAAAAAACACTCATTTTAGTCAGCGTTAAAAATATTATTTTTTTAGAGAGAAAGTAATGTTGGTCATTCCAATGGTGTCACTGATCCTTTTGATGTCAACGAAGTAATTGTAGAAGTAGTTTCAAGTTTGCATGCTGGAGCAATTTCAATGATCCGTAAAGAAGTAGATCTGGTTCGCAATTCAGTTCTGTATTCGAACAAGTCACGTGGAAAAACTTGTTCATTCATTCACGTTGATCAAGTCATTGTGACGACGATGCTGATGTGTGTTTGAATAGTGAGTCTCTCGGTGAAGCGGACGTTGGAGTACACTAGCTGCGTTCGCGTAACGTTCCGCTAGGCGTCTCGCGACGTACTGAGATTCGGATGTAGCGGATTCGCACGTACAGTATCGCAGCGGAGGTGTACTAAGGCCTAAAAGCTATATAGACTGAAAAATATCCAGTTTCTACTCGTACGACTATAGATGCCTAAAGTAAGTTGCTAATTTTAATAAACCTTTCGTCCTAATCTGTCCAAAAGCTGAAATATGCGCTAATAGGGGAGACCGGGGGCAATAGTAACATTTTACGATTACGAACGATTTCACTAATTCTACGTAGGTATTTTAAAATTTGATAATGTTTCTAGATACCTACATTCAATAACTACAAACTCTTTTGTTACTTTTTCTCTAAAGCTTACAGTATTATTGAAAATTAAGTTAGAATGATGACAGGTCGAGTGCTACAATCGACCCCTACTCTGGGTCAATTGTACCAAAATTTCAAAGGGCAATAAAAAACAAACGGGTAAGTAAAGGATAGATATACTATCTTATATTTATTAAGTTATTCACTTATTAATCAGTCTACCAATAGGAACTCAAGTTTTAACAACAGTTCTACAAAATCTTCATAATTCAAATAAAAAAACTTAAAATTAAGTTTTCTCCACTTTAAATATAAATAATAAAAATCTTCTTTAATGACATGTTCACTTTGGTCCAAGCATTGCTTGTGCATTCACAAATTGCTTAAAGAACTTTTTTTTTTTAAATAATTGGCATTTGTTGTTTTCTATACAGTTACAATTGACCCCTGGTACAATTGACCTTGATAAACTACAAAATAAACTACTAATTTAATCGAAGAGGGTAATGTTTATTCACTTATTATAATACCTACCTACGTAAACTAGTACCTACATAGTAATTAAATTGGCTTATATCGCAAGATCTAAGTTCGAAGCGGACTACTTGATACTTAAATATTACTTAAATAATATACTTAAAGAAACAGTATTGGGGGTCATTTATACCACGGGGTTAATTGTACCGTTACAACTGACCCCAGTGACGACGGCACAATTGCCCCCAAGTAGACATTTTGGAGAAATAACTAAATATCTCAGAAAACTCTTGAGTTTTAGACACATATTATTCGGAATTGTAAGGATGGATATCTAGGCAAACGTGTGGTTATGATAGAATTGTGGGAAACTCAGTAACCACTGGGTGGCTGAGCAATATATGTTGCAAATAAACTTACTTTGGGTGCTTGAAAATAATAAAATCTTCATAAAGATGTCCGTTTAGCAGCGAGCGCACCGCTGACTAATGAGCAGGTTGGCACATGTAAGGCGCCTGCCCCTCGCGCACAGGTAGCTTAGTAATGGAGATATTCGCAATGGTACTATTGCCCCGTGTTACAATTGTCCCCGATCTCCCCTACTAACAGGAACTTTTATTTAGTCAATACTTTTATCATCATCATCATTTCAGCCGTTCGATGTCCACTACTGAACATGGCCTCCCCCACAGACAGAGCAAATTCCTTATCATGTGGGGGGATTTGCCCATACTCACCACGCTGGGCATGCGGGTTGGCGAGCGCAGTTAGAGCTATTGTTGTTAAAATGAGGGACGCTGCTGCCCATCCCCTAGCTTTTTTCCCTTAGTCGCCTCTTACGACATCCGCGGATAGAGATATGGAGGGGCCTATTCTTTAGCCGGGGCCACCACGGCCAATACTTTTATGCTGTAGTTTTATTATTATTATGGTATTTGTAGGCTGTTATGCACGAATGCATAATTATTATTTCGTTAATGTAGGTAATGGTTATTTTCCGTAGCTTTTCGTTGTAGGTACTGCACCATTATATTTAAAGGTATCCTTAGTATTATAGTGCTATTTTCCGTTTACGAACCTAACTTAGGTAATAATATATTTTTCTTAAAACCATGGGTATCAACACCTTAGTTAGTAGTTACCCACATATATTTTTGTTATTGCACTAAATGCTGCTGCTGCTGCTGCTCACACCAGTTTTTTTTCATACCAACGACCATTATCATCATAATCGTCATCTTCCTGTCCTTATCCCACATCAGATGAGGTTGGCGCAACATTCTTCTTGCATTTCCCTCTATCAGTCATCAGTTCACAATATCAAAATTATACATATTAACTCGTCTAGCCCTTAAGAAGCGTGCGAGTCAAGAAATCTTTGGGCCGGATAGTTGTGAGGCGATGAACCCGGTTCTATTTTGTTCTTCCAGAACAGAACAGAAGCAGTTCTTTTTGGCAGCGTGTTACCAGTTTTAATAGTCTGTGTTTGTAATTATGAGCCTGACTGTACGCAACAGATACCTACCACAGCCTACAGTTATTAATGTAAAAGCGACGAAGTTTTTGTCCGCTATCTTCACCGTCATTCGCTAGGGTCATTATGTAAACGACCGTTGCTCATGACGGCTCGGCCCATAATGATGGGTCAGCTTCATCACGCGTCTCCAAATTGTCAGCTTACGAACTTTGAACTTTGCGCCATTCTTTTAAGTTTTACGCCATTAGTTACGGGAGACATTTATTCTCTTGCGGCTCTTTATTTCAATTGGCTGGAAAATGTAAGAACGTTTTTGTGACGTCATCTAACTTGAAATGATTTAGAAAGTCTCGTGTCTTTAGCTCATGGCTTTGTCGTATAGGATCAGCCATATTTAGACTTACACTAGAGATGTTTTTTGGTTTAACTCAAAGTCAGGGCAATGGTTTTAAGTTAGGTAATAAACCTACTTATCTTCACTAATATTATATTAGTTACCGATACTGAAACGGATTTGATAGCTTGACATTTCGAGTGACCTCGATATTGCAGCTCCGCATTTGCACTTATTGCTATGACGATAACCTTTATGATTAATGACTGTAAAGCTGAAATTGCTGTGTTTAGAAAACAATGGTATCGAATCGAACGGTTCTTGCTGCGTGCAGTTTATATCTATGACGAAATGTTATTGTTATTTCATTTCCAGAAAGTAAGGTCCGAGATTAAGGCCTATTATCGTCATTACACATCATTACCTACCATAATAGCGAGACATAGATATATTATATGTAGTTATACACTGACTAAGCTACATAGAAGATAATTTGTATAATGCATGCTAGCATGTTAGTTGAATGCATCGATCGCGGTACTTTTATGAAAATTTTCAACAAACCAAAGCTTAATACTTGTACAAAAGAAACAAACGTATGTTATGAAAAAAATATAGCTGGAAGGGAATATAGGAAGCCGTAAAATTGAATGTTTATAAACAGCGAATACGTAAAGAGATTAGTTCTCTTGCATACAACACATGGATTGAATACAAGCAGGTGCCTACTGAACTTTGCTGCGCTGAGCTATAACAGGCATGTTTAGTAAACTTTCGAGTAAAACTCTACCTACATTGGCCAGCATGCATACCATCGGACCTTGACTATACAAAAAGTATCTATAATTTGTGGGAAGTCAAGGTACCTACGCGTTGTTTTACTGCGTATGTACGAAGGCGCAGACGTCAAAACATTGAAATGCAATGCTTTTTCGGTTGAAATGCACTGTGGTGCGCACAAATGAACTGCATTTCAATATGTCGTCATCTATTTTGTCATCAACCTAGATTAAATTTGTAACAGCTGAGCGTCTCTTAAAAACCCCATGTTGAGACTGGTGGAACAAGACACTTAGAGCTGATTAAAATTGGACTTCTATACTCTATAAGCGAAACGATTTTGACAAAACCAAAAACCAAAAATCTGCGTTTTTCCCACATTTCGGGCCGCGCAGCATCTTATAAGCCACGTCGTCATAGCGCATTCCAATTTTAAATTTGAAAATGCACGCATCGAGGTCCTATGCTAGGTGATCAACTATGTCAAAATATGTTGAGAAAATGCTATACAAAGTAAAGTCATATACATGGCTAATTACGTTTACTTAATAGTAACGTAAAAATTTAAGTAGTAATTTGTCTAGTATGTTATTTTTATCTTTAACACTTACCAACTTAAATATCTACTATAGGTACTTAAATGTTTGTTATCTCGAATATGTAGACATAAGCATCGCATGCAAAGATGTCTTCGTCAGTGTGTAATTAAATCCCTGGTTATATTTCAATGTGCATTGTCTAAGATGAACCTAGTCTATCATTACTGTTAGCCGACAAGACGTGGGAATATAGGTACTACTTAATAAGTTTGCCTGTTTTACTAGCCTGGTTCTGCGGGATTCACCTTTATTAATTGTACGAACATGTGCACTATCCTACTTTATTGCGCCATTGATTTAATAAGAGTTACTATGATACGATTGCCATTGCCATAACCTTGCTCATTGATTCAACCAAAGGATACAACTTAGGAACAGTCTCGATTCAGGTGACCCTGTAGGTATAATTTATATCGGGTAGTTGACATTAAACTACACAGCACAGCGAGATTTTCTCGTTCTGAATTGGAGCAGCCTGCCTGGGAAGGTACCTCCGCCATACAGAAGATCGCAGCCAAATAACATTATTGGTTTCAAATAGTGTTGTGTTTCTGCGGTGAGTGAGGTTGCCAGAACTCTTTAAGGGGGAGGGGGGAGGGATCGGCAACGCGTGTGTGATGCCTCTGGTATTGCAAGCGCTCATAGGCTACGGTAACCGCTTACCATCAGGTGGGACGTAAGCTTGTTTGCCAACTCTGTAGTATAAAAAAAAAAAATAACTCCAAGCCAATACAAAGTAGGTACTTATTGTTCATTATTGTACAAAAACAGGAAAATAAATTTATTGGAATTTACTTATCAAAAACCACACTTACTACACACCATTTATATTATTATTTGTTGTTAACCTTATTAGGATTAGGTACCTACACTAGATTAAACTTTTTTTTTTTTATACTACTGAAGTGGCTAACGAGCATACGGCCCACCTGTTGGTAAGCGGTTACCGTAGCCTATGAGCGCTTGCAATACCAGCTCCCCCCCTAAAGAGCTTTGGCAACCTTACTCATCGCAGGAACACAACACTATGATGAAACAAATAATTTTATTTGGCTGCGATCTTCTGTAAGGCGGAGGTACCTCCCCAGGCGGGCTGCTCCAATTCAGAACGAGAAAATCTCGCTGTGCCCTACCTCCTCCTAAAAACTTATTTGTCGATTCTCATAGTGTTAATAACCTGAGTACTTATAGTAAAGCCCACCCTATAGGTAGGTACTACTATACTTACATAAACAGGAACATCGCCCTTAAATGAATTTATGTCCATATTAATTGCAGTCCTTCGCGATTTATCGTTGTATTTGGATATCGGTATGTTTCTATTGTCTCGTAAAAGTTATTGTTTAAACAATGAAAGAGGAGTGGCTTGAATTTCCCATAGATATTATATTACAAGCCTCCCTCTTCATTATTGGGGCTGTTGCAGGGAGCCTCTTAATAGCTTAGTTAATAATTACGGTGACGACCTCGTTGGCGTAGCGGGCCAGAACCCGGCTGAGACGCAAGGGTTCGATTTTCGCTGCGGGACAAATGTTTACATGATCAAAATGATGATTCAAAAATTGAAGCATATTATAAGAAATGTTGAATATAATATGCTTAAAATTTGTCACATTTTCATTTTCATCGACGGTCGCAAGCTTCTCTTGCAACTGATACAAATTACGGAAATCCACCCATTTTTTAAAAACGGAGACTGGAGTTATCCATTCTATATGAAAAAAAAAACATATTAACATTTGTTTGCAGCAATAAACCAAAGCTCTATAGTATTTGGTACATTCAGATAAAAATATGATTAGAAAATTGAGGCAGATTTTTAAATCATAAATTACAATCATAATCAAAACGCTTTGTGAACAAAGCCACGCGTTCAATCAACCAGCAGGGGTGTCCAAATCTCACATGTCGTATCATCAAACAATGGCGCACGCGATAAAAATTCCATGCGTGGTGATAAAATCGAAACGAATCCGTGGTTAGTACGCTATTTCCAAAACACCCCACATTTCATCTCGCGGGACCGGGGCCGGGGCCCCGTATCAATGGGCCCTAATGGCGTGGACAGGGTCTTTTGTGCCACTCCCTTCATACGCCACCTCCCAATTTCAGTCAATGTCCGAATTAAGCAACCCGCATTGAATTCACACCTCCGCATTTTTCCCGATCCTATTATTATGGTTGTTCGATATCTTGCAAATTGCCAATTTATTTTAAATTAACATCCAAAATGTGAATCGCATATATCATTCGAGTACCATGGTACCACAACACCCAGAACCAGAACAAATATTTGCAGATCATGCTAATATTTGTCTGTTTGTTGCCTGATTCTTCTAGGCTTGGTCGCGAGGAACAGGCATAGCTTCACCTATTTTCTAAGACGTTTCAAAGTGATCCTAGTGATTTTATTGAAATAAAAGCCTTTTGACTTTGAATTTTTATAACCATGTTATTTTAGATGAATGACTAGTATGGGAAGAAATACACAATGAGCGTTGAGCAGCTTCCAAAATAATACATATTGTTCAGTGGTTCCATAGAATTCGTATAGGATCGACAAATCATTCTACACTTGGCAATGCATTGTTTGCCTGTGGAGGCTGTGTCTATTAATCACTCTATTGCATAGAGTTTGGATCCCAAAGTTCACTGCTAAATAAATACCAAGGTGACATTTTAATTGGCTAGAGGAAACAATTAAACAAAACTAATAAATCACGATGATTTAAATGAGGTGCAAATTCTAAGGAGAGGTGGAAAAACGGCTTTAAAACAGTGCTTCAAGCCCTATGTTAATTGCTATTAATTGTTAGTATAACTAACTTGAACTCCAAGGAACCACAAGCTTCTTTAAGAATGCACACAGAGTATTTATTGTCAAGAATGTTATAAACAAATAAAAAGAGTTAAATGTGAGATGCAATAAGATTAGTGATGGTTAAAAGACATATCGCACAATAATTCGGTAAACAGAATGATCGCGTGGCCCGCTTGCAGAGCGACCAGTAGAAAGTAGCTTACCTCCTGTGCTACTCTTCATTCAGCCACATTGAACAGGTTACGACTCGCTGCGCACACACATGCAAACCTCTGTCTCTGACGCTGGTTCTAAAGCCTTTACAAGCTGTCTACAAAGACACACTTAGATAAATGCAACTCACACTGAGAGAGCTTTGTTTTCCTATTAACCAGCGATCATCATTTGACGACCGTAAATAATAGCATTGGTACAGGTTTCTTATTTATCATGGAACTATCACGAATCTGCACAATCTTTTTGATACCGGGTTTTTTCCATGTAGGTGGAAGGCACAGATTAGAGACTGTTGGCTGTTTCAACCCTTATTTACACCAACTCCATTATGCCAAGGATCTGAAAACTCCCGTTATACAAGATGATTTATAATATGTCGTAAGGGGCTAATTCAATAAGAAAGAATGTTATCGAAAATAAATAAATAGAGATAGAAAAACATTTTGTCGGTTCTGTTTGAAATTAGCTTCGTTTGGTCTTTTTATCATATTTTTAGGTAATTATTAAACGCACGAGAAGTTCGACATCAAAATGACTTCCTGAAACAGCTGAATAATTGAGTGAACTATTTGATCAAACAGCAGATTTTCAAAAATTTTGAATTTCCACAAGTCGTATAACAAACTTTATTGCCCATTGGGTATAGAACAAGCCCCAATGATTCGAAAACCTTTGCTCACAGCTATAGGAATAGCGGACGGAATATGACGGCTCACGTTTTATAAGAAACCTTATCGTAGTGAACTTGCGCTCCCGCAGGTCAGATCATGGAATCTTTTTTTTTCGGAGAACTGGTTGTGAACCGATTAAAGGGGTATGACTCAGAGTGGGGCATCACAGCGGACTTTGTTTTGTACACAAAGTTATGTAATGAAACTGTTTGTTGTGTTGACCGATGACATAACTTCACACAAGGAATAGTAAACATCATCATATCAATTATTTTTTAGCAGCTTTCTCGGTCTTATGCGAATCTGATCTAGGTTTTGCATGCGTCTGCCACCGCTCAGTCAAGGCCTTTCCCCATGTCTAGCCATGTGTTCCGCCCAACTTCAGATATCATGGTTACCTTACCTACATCTTAGACTATCGTCAGACAACGGATTTCCGCGTTGCGAACTTTAAGATGTATGCTGAGAGTGGCTCGTTTCATGGCTCTTTGTTCAACTCGTACTCGGTAAACAAGGGAATTAACTAAGATTGAGTATAGGCTTGACTTAAAAGAAAGTAAGCTAGTGTGAGCTGGCCATCTACGCCTACGGAGTCCATAAGCCACCCTGATGGCCTCCAGCTTGAATTAGCATCTGCTATAGCCAGGACTTGTTTACTTGTAAATACTTCCAGCGTCGGAATGGCCATATAGTCGAGGTGGCGTTTGCCAGCCGGGCCCCAACCTGCGCGGGGGGCCCGCGGGCTTGGCTTGTGGAGCTTGCCGGAAGCCAGAGAAATGAAATAGAAAAATTCGAAAATGGTTGAACCTGAGCAGGCCATACCTGTTCCCTATGTTTTTTATAATTCATTATTATCCGATTATATCTCATATACCAATATCCAGTCAGCCAAGTCTGACTCTAAATACCACCAGCCATCACTACCCAAATTTTGACCGTACCAAGGGATAAAAAGCGTTTCGACCGTTTTTCAAAACTTCAGTGGAAATTCGATTATTCTGTAGCTTGGCGAAAAAACAACATTGGTAGTGTTGTTGAATCGCTGTTTCAGTTCGATAATGCAAATGTTACCCGTCCTATATTCTGCAACAGAATATTTTAAATATTTAGTTTTTTTAAGTAGGCGTCACAACAATACCGTCATTGTAGTATAGGGACTTACCCTTGTTTAGTTTGCGGAGATAATATTTCATTAGTATTCTTATTTATGTAATACTTAAGAGAAAAAGAAGTATATTTTTGAATACACTAAACGAGTACATGAAAAATGAGAAAAATAAGTAAAAAAAATGTAATGTTGATTACAATAAGTGTTAATCCCCTTACCAATGCAATATCCCACAAATATAAAAAATGCGAAAGTTTGGATGGATGGATGTTACTATATCACGCCAGAACGGCTGAACGGAACTGGATTAATTTCATCACTATGAATAATAGCACATAGGCATTGTAATGGAATTATATATAAACATATATATTTTAGTTTATTTTATTTTTGTCTTTGTGACATATCGTTCTCTTCAGTTCCTGTCCATCCAAAGGTTGTCTAGAAGAGATCGCTTTTAGCGATAAGACCGCCCATTGTACTTCGCTAATAATTGAATGTTTGTTTGTACCTGTGTGTAATTTGTAAGATGTCCTTGTGGTGTATAATATAGAGTTTTCTATCAATCTATCTATAGGTTACATTTTACCTTCGTAGGTACCACGCGGGCGAAGCCGCGGGCGGAAGCCTGTTATTTATAAAGTGTAGTTCTAAAATGCAGCACCTTGTGATTTTAGTTCTACATTTGGTTTTCTAGTTACAAGTTTTGGCTCGACATTAGTTGATGTTGTATTGTGTATAGTCAGCCAGTGATTTATTGAATAGAGGTACACGTGTGGCTGCGTTTGCCTTGACAAGGGATGTCTACCTGCTATACAAATCCCCTTTCAACGCAAGATGTATCCTAACCTTCCAACAGTACGCTTAGCACGATCTTAGCGTTATTTATATTTGCAAATATTGATAGAATATTAAGAAAGAAATAATGAACTTGCGAAACCGAGAGTCTTCTCAAGCAAATGGTCCCATATGCTTAGTTTTCACTCTATGACGGACACTCTAGTGATTGTAAAACGTTCAAAACTGATGCTAAAGGTACAGGATAGTCGCATGATGGTACAGCTTCGTATGTTTGATTGGCTTGTACAGGATACATTTGGGAATTTGTGTTACTTATGGCTTAAGTGTTTCGTTAATGAAATTGCGTAGCTTTGTTCTTGAAACTTCGACTGAAACACTGTTTTGATAGACAACTAACACACGTATTTACAGTTACTCATGTAGTTTGTTTTGTTTATATTAAAATGAAACTTTAGTGTCTCTAAATATTAAATAAATAAATATTCCGGACATATTCACACGGTCAACTGATCCCAAACTAGGCATAGCCTGTACTATGGGTACCAGAGACTGATATATATGTATATGTAATAGATGAATATTAAACACCCAGACACAGAACAAACATCTGTGTTTATCACACAAATGTTTCTCCAGTGCGGGGATCGAACCCGCAACCTCTAGCGCAGAAGGCAGAGTTACTACTAACTGAGCTATGAGGCCAGTCATAACAATATATATTACTAAAGACAAGCTCAGTCAGTCAAGTACGAGGAAAAAACTTTTATGATTTTGAGTTTATTACAAACTACCATATTCCGCGTCTTCACTTACTTGGTAATAGATAAAAGTCCTAAGGGTCCGCGCAGAACAGGGCAGCGAAGTGGCACAGTGTGATTTCAACCGTATATAAACGTAAATACGGTTCAGCATCATCATCATCATGTGATGTGAGACGGCTTTTTGTGCTCACCCTCACAATTTGTACTTGTAAACTGCACATGGGTTTTGTAGGAGATTGTATTACATGATTGATTTTCTAGGAGGAGGTAGGGCACAGCGAGATTTTCTTGTTCTGAATTGGAGCAGCCCGCCTAGGAAGGTACCTCCGCCTTACAGAAGATCGCAGCCAAATAACATTATTTGTTTCAAATAGTGTTGTGTTCCTGCGATGAGTAGTGTTGCCAGAGCTCTTTAGGGGGGGAGAGGGTTCGGGGTCGGCAACCCGTGCGTGATGCTCTGGTATTGCAAGCGCTCATAGGCTACGGTAACCGCTTACCAACAGGTGGGCTGTATGCTTGTTTGCCACCTCAGTGGTATAAAAAAAAAACGTGAATCATTTGTGTATCTTATCACCGAGGATGTAAATGATTTATTGTTTCGAAGCAGTCCTATCGTAATTATATTCCTAGAAACTCATATCTCTGTGTTCTACACTGGTACTTTCTTGGTCACCCTGCATTAGGTCTTAAGACTACTTCGAGGTATCACGACCCCAAAAAGCATTGTGCTTTGTGGTGAAAGAAACAGTGGTGTAAAAGGCTGGCCTGATAGCTCAGTTAGTAGTAGCTCTGCCTTCTGCGCTAGAGGTCGCGGGTTCGATCCCCGCACTGGACAAACATTTGTGTGATAAACACAGATGTTTGTTCTGTGTCTGGGTGTTAAATATTTATCTATTATGTATATCAGTCTCTGGTACCCATAGTACAGGCTATGCCTAGTTTGGGATCAGTTGACCGTGTGAATGTGTCCGGTTTTTTTTTTAAAGGATTTAGAGCTAGACTAAAGGAGGATCGGAATAGAGTGTATTTGATTTAACTTTACTATAAAACCGTAGCTTAAGTGTCAGACCCTTCAGAAGATCAGTATTGCCGATTTGAGTTGTAGATAATAAAGCCAGTGCTACACTGGCGCGAAAGCGTCTACGATGTGGGAAAGCTAATTGCGTAAATGACGTTGTTCGTGTTAAGGTCGTTTTAGACCAAACGAGCGTATGCTCATTCTTGCTCTGCTCTTTCCAATTTTCTTGGCGTAAACAGTTAAAGAGCATTGTTATCCACCATAATGTACGTTTTTCCTAGCCATGCTTTGCACTTTGTTCTTCTGGTATAAGTATAAATTTGACCTATAGGAAATGGACGTGGCCTTTTGTATTATTTTGGGAGTAGTTGAGTTGTAACCCGTCTACTGCAATGAGAAAATTATGCATCAGAGTTGATTTAAAAAAACAAAAACGTTTTAATTATTCGCTATACTAACTCGTTAGCTACTTGATAACACCAGAAATTTGTGTTAAGCTCACGTCATTGCGGTGTGAAAAAATACGATTATAATTTGGTAAAATTGGCGGTTTGATAACATTTTGAAATAACTCCGGCCCACGTCCTCGGGTCTCTATCCAATCGCGCCGCGCCGGTTGGAAAGTGGCTTATACAGCATCCCTGACTCTTAGGGACAGTTATCGTTACAATGCCGTCTACCTGCTCCGCAGACGTTCACAATGTTACTATAACGTTTGCGTTACAATGCCTTGCCGAGAACCGATTTGAGAACGCTTTTATTGTCTACAAAGTAGTTATTAACTTTTATAACAGTTGCAATATCAAATAAATGGCAAGGTACCATTTTCACACCACTTTTAAGTTTAAGTGGATTTTTAAAAGTAAATGAGGTATGAGTCAGCTCTTTGACCTCAATTCTTGTTTTGTCAAAACCTGCTACCCCAGGACATGCTTTACTTTGTAGCCGCGTGGTCTATTCATCTCTTTTCCCCATAAAGATATCTTCATGTAAGAAAGAGAAAGGAATACATTCAGGGCACGCATCGTGGGAAACCGGTGGAAACAAGGTCTTTGTTTCTTTTACTTGCAACTAAACGATTGAGCTTTGTTAAAACGTGATGCGTGAGTAGCCTTAGGGCTGTTCAGCATCACGGTTATCGTATTGCGCTTAACCGACGGTTAACGCTGGAATTGGTAATTAGAGACCAAAAGCATAAAAGCAGACAAATCAAATCCATTGATTTTATGATAAGTTGGTTATACTAATCATAAAACATTATTAGCTAAGGAAAGAAGGCTAGAACACCACCATTACTCATCAACTCACAGAATATTTTAGCATTCTATCTCTAACACATTTTTACACGATGTAGATGTTCATTTTATTATGTAAACGGTTTTCTCAGGTAATGTCGTAATAATTGTGTGCAGCTCTGTGGAACGTACACGCATCGGTAACCATAGAGACCATTCAGCGCCGAATCTGGCGTGCTGATCCGGTCATTATTGACTTATTTTGTTTGAAACTGGAAGAATGCCCCATTCAAATTTTATATGTAGGTACCTTTTTTTTTTTTTTTTTTTATCGATGGGAAAATTCGTTACGCATGCCCCCCTCGTGTAGAGCTGGAAGGGTTTGTCGGGCTCTCCGCCAGCGACTGATGAGATATCAGCGACCAACGGCATACCGACTGAAAACCCATCGATGTTCCTTCACTCACCTTAGTGCTAATGCATCATCGAACCACTCATCATTCGACGGCTGGCTCGACACTGCATCAGCACTTGGCAAAGTCACGGGGTCCCGATCGGATTCTACCGCGACTCTGCCAGTGATTGTCCGCCATAGGCGGACCCCACGATCCTCCTGCTGCGATGGAGGGGGATGTCCCGGAACATCAATGGCATCTCCTACTGCCGGTGGCCTGTGCAATGCAGAGTCGGAGCTCCCCGCACCCGTACCCCGCTGGCCTTCGTTGAGCGGGAGAAGGCGATCGAACTCCCTTATATATATGTAGGTACCTACTACAAGTGAAGATTTTAAACTCTCCGAAAAAAACACCAGTTACATTTCTTTGACCAAGTAGATATCTGAGGATCAATGATCGATCGTCCCTTTTAGGTTTCTTGGGCTGATTAGCCTTACCTACTTGGCTATGGCTTTTCATTAATAGATCGATCATTACGTGTTTTTGTTTGTAAGATACTAAGACCGTCTATCTTTGGTCCATCGAGCAGGAACAAAATTTTTGCCACAGAAGTCTTTTGTTATGCCCTTTTATCTGATCCAAAATAAGTTAATTCGAGTGTAAATTTTAAATACCGTACCGTAAACAAAAGAGAAGCCAAAAGGGCGGTCTTTGGCCCTATTCAGCACCACCATACTTCAACTGGATCAGTGACCTTATGCAGGAAGACCGAGAAAGAACCGGCGACATGACAAGCAAGATAAAAATAGAGTTCGCAGTTTGGTACTGTATGTCAAAGCAACAAAGTTACAGTGTTCTGGTACACCTACAAGCTTTAAAATAAGAGATAAAGCATAGAACATAAAATAAATCAAACCTTTCAAAAGCTATCTCTATATTGACTGCACGCAATGTTCGTAAACTGCACACTATGAATAGAATTGAATTGATGCGACAAGATAACTCTCGACCTAACTGACGGTAAAACTTCCGCAAACATGAACACGGCCTAACCAGAGCGTGGAACTGCCATTGAGTACTGTGTAACTCTATGGTTCCTTTGTCATTCCGCCAGTACCTTTGCAGAAATGGTGCCTAGACGATTGAGTACTCATAGATGGCTGACATTGTTGTCATTGCAAATTCTTTCAAATTTGGTATTTTTAAATTTCATAATACCAGGAGCAGGTAGGGCACAGTGAGATTTTCTCGTTCTGAATTGGAGCAGCCCGCCTGGTGAGGTACCTCCGCCTTACAGAAGATCGCAGCCAAATAACATTATTTGTTTCAAATAGTGTTGTGTTCCTGCGATGAGTAAGGTTGCCAGCGCTCTTTAGGGGGGAGGGGGTGCGGGGTCTGCAACGCGTGTGTGATGCATCTGGTATTGCAAGCATAGGCTACGGTAACCGTTTACCAACAGGTGGGTCGTATGATTGTATAACACCCCAGTAGTATAAAAAAAAAACAGACATATGTATTACTTTCCTACAAAAATATTAAGCATTAAAATATATGTCAATTCAAGTTCTACTACCTTACCTACTCATGATAAGTAGAGACTATTGCATAACAGTTGTAAACCTATAGTATATTTTTTATTGTAAACTTGAATGTGCCAAATAAATAAACTTTATACTTATACTATACTTATACTTTCCTACAAAAAAACACAATGATCAATGTGTATATTATGCTATTCACTTTCCACATCTCGCGGTGGCAAGTGAGTAACTCACGAACAATACGGACTCGGGCCTCAGTATTGATACGTTTATACCGTAGCACAGACCGTAGTAACAAATCTGTAGTTACTATGAGATTCGATGTGAACGCGCACGTAGTCTAGTGCTAACAAAACCGGTACTGCGAGGTCGATGCTCGTTCCCCAGATGTCTCTCAGACCACCGGGAACTGTTTGTTGGTAAAAAGTAAGATCAAACATTTTAGTGACCTTGACACACTCGCTTTCAACGTTTTACATACTAATGAGATTTTATTATGATAATATCTCGCTGGGGAATTAAAATGTTTGTTTTAAATATTACAAATGGTAATTGCACTCAAAGGTAATTAAATAAATACAGGCTGAATAGAGAGATTATGTTTGTCGAGAGAATTCCGAAAATAGACTGTTTATTATTAAGTATTCCATAGCGACCATTTTTGATCCTACATGGTTTAAAATAAAATGAAACAACGAACCGATGATCATACAAATTTCCAAGATTTGTAATGAATAGTAGAAATAGGTAATAATTTTAGTTATTTAAACAGCAACAACATAATATTATTGGTAATTTATAAGTTAGGATTTATAATTTTAAGAAACAACGGAAAATGTTTTTTAGGTAGACTATCTACATATTTATTTTTTGTAAAACAATCAACGTCAAAAATACCTTCAAGAAATGTAACACCTGTAATAGATAGGTAGTAAACTACGTGTTTGTATACTATATTCGGTCATGTAAAGAAAATATCTTATCCCCGAATAAATATCGAAAAAAGGTTGGAATTTGTATCACGAATCGAGATATTGCCCGAGAAACCGTGAAGAGCTTCTATAACAAAATGTCTTTGTCATGTCGGGAATACAGAATACGTGGCAAAAGCGAGAGCATTCAATTCAATCACGTATCGGATAAATAAAAATCAATGACCCTGTGAGCGAATACCTACTCCCACAAATTTTCGTGAATTTGGTTTGGAGCCCAAATCAATTCTGAATTCAGAACAAGAACCCAACTGACTGAACACGAACGCTTAATCAAGAGGAATCGGTCGATTGAAGTCTCTTTTAGAAGAATTTTATAGGAACAAAACATAAGTGTAGGTACCTCACTTCATCATCATCGTCATTTCAGCCGTAGGACGTCGACTGCAGAACATGGCCTCCTCCACAGATTGCCAGAGGGAATTCCTATCATGTGAGGGGATTTGCCCAACTCACCACGCTTGGCACGCGGGTTGACCAACACTGGAATTTATAAAAAACTGAATATCGCGACATATTCTATCTTTATACGTCAAAAGACTTATTACTTAGCTCATGAAAATCAAAACTATACATAGCACTCACAGCTGCAAATCTAGCTGTTTCCAGAATCAATCGTAAACTTTCACGCTTTTAAATCATACCATTAATTTAAAAACGGCACCGAAATACGAGCGCGATTGCATTCTATATGAATTTACTTCACTTCACGTTCGCTAAAAATGCTGTAATGTACAGTCAACCAGTTTGATTTGTAGAAACTAAAATGAGCGTCTAAAATGATTTTTTGATTTGACATGCATCAGTGTTCATATTTTTTTAATCAAAATTATATTATACGACCTTGACATTGGCCGTGGTGGCCCCGGCTGAAGAATAGGCCCCTCCATATCTACCTATCCGCGGATGTCGTAAGAGGCGACTAAGGGAAAAAAGCTAGGGGATGGGCAGCAGCGTCCCTTATTTTAACAACGATAGCTCTAACTGCGCTTGCCAACCCGCATGCCCAGCGTGGTGAGTATGGGCAAATCCCCCCACATGATAAGGAATTTTCTCTGTCTGTGGGGGAGGCCATGTTCAGCAGTGGACGTCGAACGGCTGAAATGATGATGAATGATGACCTTGACATTGCACGGATGTGAGTGGATACGTATAGGTATTTTTGCAAGCACGTCTTACTTAGAATTCAAGGTTGGGTAAAGCTGTCGAATTCAAACTTTCATCTCACGTTTGTGGTTATATAGATTGCAAAACGAATTCAGTAGTCTAGAGTCTAGACTAGTGAAGGAATAACATAACTTTTTGCCTAGAGATGAAATATGAAGATTCTTCATCGGATTGCCTAGCAGGTGGTTTTCAAATATTACATTAGATTCACAGGTTCACATCTGTATCATTCAAACTTGACTTAACGAGAAATAATTACTGGAATATGCAAAAATACATCGCTCTCCATAATATGATTTTAATTATAGGCTGAACTTAGGTATACATTAGCCTTACAGCGTAGCCGGCATCCTGAATTATAACTTTCATGGTGTATGATTTTGGAATACGGGTGTAGAATTGTTTTGTTCATTATTTATGTTGGCATGGCTAATATTAACATATCTATTTTGTTACAGGTAAAACTGCAAGTTGGCACTTAATTTGCAAGTGAGAAATTCAGACAAGTCCGTAAGTAAACCTTTAATATGTGTCGCGTATCGCGCGTATCCGAATGGCATAGCGCAAACGTCATTCGAAATTCAAATGTTTTGACAGCTACTGTCAATGACTCACTTCACTAAAAATCGTTAATCCTGTACCATGTAACTTGAACTTTTTTATCATTATTATACGTAAATCAATCAAGCTTTGGACTTCATCATTTCTATACACCACGAGAGGATCCCCTGTGTTTGCGGATACAATATGTATAACCTACATTATAAAACTTGCCATAGATAGTTAAAATTATGATAAAACTTATTTTTGAAACTTTATGAATATTTTCAATTAAATAACTACGTAAACCATCTGATCAATTTATTTCAATACATTGATTGCCTTCATTTTCAGTACACATAATAGCGTTCGAATTCTTTTCACAAAGATCGTCAAAGAGCAATGAATGAAGTTTTCATAAAAAGCTCCGCCAGAGCTTCGATAAAATTGAATGAAAAAATTCATAGAACTATCATTTTCCTATAAAAGATTTTAACGGTGATATTGATAAAAATAACTTGAATACACACGAGTGTGTGTATTCAAGTTTTTTTGAACAAACACAATGCCATAACCCAATGATTTTATATCGGTACCTATTTACAATGAGTCCGTCTCACTGTTGTATTGTTTTGTCAAAAGAGTTAGGTATAGCAAAAACTAGCTTTCGCCGGCGGTTTCGCTTGGGTACCTGGGTAAAAGGTGGCATAAGTCACTCTCTATATCCATGCAAAAATCACTTCATTCCATGGATATTATAGAGATGTTACTGCGTGAAAGAAGGAAATACAAACCAACTTTCGCATTCTTAAGAAGGACTGAAGAACAATTTTTTCTTAGGTTTAAAACGGTCTTTGTTGTATCAAGAATGCTGCTTACTAATTTATAGCGTATGCAACTTAATGCAAAAGAAACCAGGCAAACCAGTCCATACCCTCATTAACTGTTAGATACTAATTGCTAATTCTGTGTAAGTGCTAACGTAATTAGCGCTAGATCACATTATCTTCATCATCATTTTGAAATGAATTTTAGTTTGCATATCGCATGCCGTTTGAACAAGGCTTAGTACGTTGTTTATAGAACTAACACGTAGTACAGAATACCAGTTAGTAATTGTACAAGAAAGAAAGCGATGTGTAAGGGCCTGCTAAGGATTAATTTGCAATATTGCGTGCTAGTAGCTCTGTAAAACCGTTACCTACTGCCTACTTATCTGTACATCATTAATATCGTGTACAACCCGTTTTATTCTACTTGCAGCTATGTAGGAAGGTACAGCCATTGTGGCATTCTAGTGCTAACCTTTCTACGATTCACGAGCAGCACATTAAGTGTAATTTACAGCAAGACCGGGCGAGGTATGAAAATATGATTTAATTCGAATTTATTTGGTATGAACCAAATGGTCCTATTTTGGTGTGGTCAATGACCCACAATTAAACTTTGAACGTTTATACTTTAAAATTCCAATAAGTAGATATGCCTTAACAAAGCGTTACCTTTACCTAGTTCCTTCCTGAGCCCTTTGAAGTGAATCTTGTTATATCGTTGAAAAAAATATGTTTCTTCCATCCAAAGTTTGAGAGGATATTTGGATGTTTGTGGTTCAATAATGCCGTAAAGGCTCAACCAATTTCGAAGAAACTTGTAATAGATTTTTAATCTATTATAATCTTGTAACCATATTATCAAATCTCTCTAGCCCCAAAGGTTTGCTGGAAGAAAACTCTTGTTAGGGTTAAGCTCGCCTATGTACATGACTTTTGAAATAACCATTTATGTATCATATTTCTGTGTGCAATATAGAATTACAGAATAGATTGAATTATTTACCTAGAATACGATATATTATGCTACTTTTTATCTTTGTACCGCGCAACGAAGCCGCGCGGGCAAAATTTAGTATTTTTATAAACTTTTATCAACTCTCTGCAGAATCTACAACTCAAAATGAGGTTGATAAACCAAATAAAGTTGGCTTGCGTAACGTAGAAAGCACGCTTGCACCGGCGACGATCACAATAAAAGGAAAACAGCGGTTTCCATGAGATGCTGAAGACAACCGGAGTCACGTACGGTTAGACGGTGTACTCCACTTTCCAGTCTTCAGCGGGTGAATAATAAATGGTAAATACATTTTCGCTGGAGCACACGAGACTAGCTTTCAGGACAGCTTGTTTGCTGAGCGCTAAAGAGCTTCCGTCGTATATATGAGCTAAAGCACAGCCTAAGCCAGAAGTTACGATTAAGAAATTTGGTTGCTCCTGTTATAGTGTAAATAAGAAAGGAACCAATCCATAAGTGGGTGCAGTTTGTATGAAAATAAGTACACGCGAAAGAAGACGCGCGACTTACCACTCATCATCATCATCATCATCAGCCTGTAGAAGAGTTTTTTGCCAATCATAGGGGGAGATTGGACCGTAACCCACCACGCTTGTCCAGTGCGGTTTGGTGGGTGGAGCGACAGAGGCTCATTCGCTGATCGGCAGGGTGTACCACGGGCCGGTGAGTTTGTCTTGGATTCCGAAAGGTGTTATCTGGAATTACTTTATTATAATTTTTATAAAGTAATTACTTTATTATTATTACTAATTACTTACCACTAGTCGCTAAATATCGGGATCATTCCTGTTGACTAACACCTTACTGTACTATTTTAAAGCTAACCCGCCCGCGACTTCGTCCGCGTGTTTACGTACCTACTCTACCTTCCTAGCGGGAACCCTTTATAGACTTGTTTCTCGGGAAAATAAATACTCTAAATGTAAATATATAATATTTAGTTATCACTACGAGAAGTTGCATCAAATTCCATATTGTACTTAGTTTCAGTTGTACGAGTTGTACCTTCGTAGTGATGCTCTTTCAAAAATATCCAACACAGATTACATAAATAGTTACCTTTACAGTATTATTATTTGTCTTGAGTTAAATTTATAAAAATGTTCTTGTTTACGACTTGATATGGCGCGAGGATTTATTACAGCATTTAGTTTTAAAAGGACGGGCACAGAATAAAGTTACCTAGTTATTCTCAGTATAAGCTATATCCCGACTGCACTTCGTAGTCAGCAAATGTGACAGTCTTTTGCTGACGATCCACTTACAGTCAGCGCATTTGAGAATGCACTCGAACAAAGGCGATTTTGAAAATCGGGTCAGGACGCGAAGGAAAAGTATTAGATGCTCTACCATTCTGGTGGATATTTGGATTGTTTTCTATTGAGTTTTAGTCAATGGTTTAAAATCAACCTGTTTTCCCAAAAATCTTTTATTATCCTAAGGTTTAAGTAAGTAAATATTACGTAATAATGGATCTATGGTAGAGATATTTAGTTGTTACCTAAAAGCTTTTTACGTAAGAAGTCACGTAGAAAAAAGCGATAAAAAAGAAAGTATGGCAATATTTCGTTACACAATGATTTATTTTGTGGTTACGGGAAGACTATAGTGCCCCAGCGGTCTTCTTTCTTATAAAGGACTCTCACATCAACATGTATTATGCACGTTCCACAAATTCAACATAACAACCAACATCCAACCTAACAGGTCCAGAGCTAACGGGACATCAAAAACTTTTTCAGAGAAGACCGCCAAAACGTCATAATCGTGACCTCGGTGTTCAAGTGCAGTTCTCGGCGCAAATATAAAGTGCTGCGTCATCAAAAATATAAATAAAATTGAAGTGTCAGTTTGTCAGGTCAAAATAAGAGCTTTTTACTAAATGTACATGAAGTAGTTACTTATAACAAAAACATTTTTTTTTGTTTATCTATCTGTTTATCTGTAGGTTTGGTTTGCACAGGACTTTCACTGGCAGATAGCTGATGTTATAAGGCTACTTTTATCCGGGAAACGCCGCTATTTGGTAGTTAAAAAAAGTCAGATTCAGCCATTCCTCATTTACATCTTGTTTGTGAGTATCAAAATAAGCAGTGATAATAAAAACTTTATTTTTTCTACATTTCAACTTCGCCCCAAAAAGAATGGTATAAAAACCTCGTGACATGTGCGTCATTAAACCAATCCGGGTTCACGTAAGGGATTTGAAATGGGTGCCCTGCGGGGGCCGGACCCAATTACTAGGTCTGTTCCTGCGATACCGTCGATCGAGGACACTCGCCCAATTCACGAAATTAGACGGCATTTACCTAAAATAAAAGATTCCAAATCGATTCTTGAAATTGGACTTCACTTTAATTAAAGAAGATAATCGTCTGTATTTATTTTATTCAAAAGTATTTCAGTCGGTGGGTGCCTACTAATTTACCCGCATATTACTTTTGAGGGGTGCATTCTGATTACTGTCATTTGTATGCCATGGAAGTATCTAATGATAACGACCTCATTCCGGATTTGGGGAGGGAAACTGAAGCGGCAATGTAAATCATGAAGTTTGCAAGATGGGGATATTATTTGCAGTCTCAGCTGCGTAAGACATAAAGTGGGTTCGGCATATACCAGGCCCTAAATATTCTACGTAGAAGTGAACTAGCAAGCCTTTGCCACTAAGTACATATTATTATTCAAAGCAAAATTAGCTTTGGTTATTTCTTTGTCTTTACATAGATTCTTCTATTATCTCGTAGTGACATCAACCAATCAGTAATATTCGCACGCTGGACAATCTGGACAAACAACTTGGGCGGATTGGCGTTGTATGTTTTTTATACAACTGAGGTGGCAAACAAGCATTCGACCCACCTGTTGGTAAGCGGTTACCGTAGCCTATGAGCGCTTGCAATACCAGAGGCATCAAGCACGCGTTGCCGACCCCGAACCCCCTCGCCCCCTAAAGAGCTCTGGCAACCATACTCATCGCAGGAACACAACAGCTATTTGAAACAAATAATGTTATTTGGCTGCGATCTTCTGTAAGGCGGAGGTACCTCCCAGGCGGGCTGCTCCAATTTAGAACGAGAAATTCTCGTTGTGGCCTACCTCCTCCTATTTGTGAGAGCATAACTTTTGCTTCGGTTGAATCCGATCTGCATGGAATTTAGTAGTTCTATAGTCAGTACAACCTTTTTACTATTAAAATGATAGTATGAATATGAATATGCATCGGCCAAGGGGGGTTGCTAAGATACAAGGGTCCGAGGGGATTATTAAAACAATGTTATACTAATAAATGAAGGGGTATCAAAGGAAGTGCAGTGTTTATTAATACATTACAAAGCGATTTTTAATTTGGTAAATGGTTTCTATGACTTCGTAGTTCAGGTAAGATTGGATATAAGTTAGATGCTAAAGATGCGATTTTTAAAGTTAATTTGTACTCACCGGTCATCGAAGCAGAAACTTTGACAGACATTGCGAGATTTCAGTAAAGAAAGAAAGAAAATTTGTTAATTTGACCCACAACGCAGGTAGGTACAGTAGGTAGGTGGGTACATACTTAAAGGTAATACACAACGCAGTAGGAAAACATAAAAAAGTAGGTAGGTAGGTGGCTAAGTGGTAGGCTATGTAGGTATGCGTTGTGTGGAGCAAATAGGTCCCGTCTCAGCATAAAGCTGCACCGAACATAATGAATGAATGAATGAAAAAAAAAAATGAAAATTAATTAAAAAATGAAAATAAAATTAAATAAAAATAATATTTTCAGTGCGGCGCTGGTTTTCTGACAGTAGTTCCTAGGTAAGATAGATATAGCCTACCTGCCGCCAATAAGTTTGAATACTAGGCCAGATGAAATTCAATTTGCTCAGATGGTTTACCGTGATTATAACTGAGTAGCAAACGCGATGGTTTGACCCCTCTCAGTCCCATGCAACTATTTCATTGAATTACGTATGCATTAGCGGACCATCGCACGCCTATCACAGATTCCTGTGATATTATCAGTACTTGCTTCTGTATCTAGCTGAAGTGAAACTTTGGCATGCCAGTAACTATTGTTTCTTCTCTGATAGAGGTAGGGATGGTGCGTGAAGGCGTTGGTAAATCCCAAGGGATCCAATTTATCCCACCGAATTGTAAACGCTACGCCCACCAAGCTAAGCCTGCACTACACGGTTTATGTCCCAAAAATTTCTCATTCAATCCTCGCGATAAGGAAAAGGGAAGAAAATCCTTTTGTAGGCGCCGCAAGCAATAATTTTATCGGCCAATTATGGAGATTTATTGAAAGATTTGATGCTGATCGTTTTTTTAAGAGCTTGGTGAAATTTTTGATGCAATATTTGCTTATAGGCATGAAACGGCTTTATCAGGGGAATCAAGTCTCCACTTGCTGTGATTATTTGATATTTTGAGATAACTTTGCGCATAACCCGTATACCTATAATATACCTTTACAATTTACTACCTAATGTCATATTTAGAGCTTTAATATAATAGTCTCTTCTAGGTGAAAAATAGGTACAAGAAGACTACAACTTTGTTTACAAACCAACCAATATAAAAACCAAACAAAACACAAGATATACATGCGTTCGTTTGATGTTTTGACAGCTTTCGATTCTCCCATACATAGTGAAAGAATAAAACAAAAGGAAACGCTTTTTTTAAATGTTATGATATCACAACATTAGAATTTTAATATTGAAACGGATATGTAAATATGAGCTAATGAAAAGGATGAATAGATAGGTCAGAATAATAAGAATATAATAGAATATTATTTATTTGGCACACAGAAAAGTTCCATACCTTTCATGCGTAGGGCACAGCGAGATTTTCTCGCTTTAAATTGGGGTAGCCCGCTTGGGAGGTACCTCTGCCTTACAAGCAGATCGCAGCCAAATAACATTATTTGTTTCAAATGGTGGTGTGCTCCTGCGGTGAGTAAGGTTGCCAGAGCTCAAGGGTAGGGGGTTCGGGGTCGGCAACGCGTACCTATGTGATGCCTTTCGTAGAAAACTAGTAGCCTGCAACTAGTGAGTGAATGAGTTCCTGAAGACTAGTAGGAAACAATCCTACGCTGAGCCTCCTACCATCCATCATCATGGCGGATGATAGGTGATGGATGGTAAATCTTATCTACGTCATCATCATTATCAAATGATGATGATGATGATGATGACGTAGGTAAAATTTTCACTAAATCCAGTTCATTCAATCATTCATCAGACTAATATTGCCCTGCGTTTGCACATCAAATATTGGACGTCGCCATAATTACATTGAGAGTTTCTATTCAATCAGCTGCTGTATTTCCGGCTTTGTACCGGGTCCATTATATTCGGCAAACAGTTGCAGGGGTGGTTTGTTACCTAAGTAAAGGTTTCCGATTTACAGCTCGCAGCTTTTATGTGATTAAGGCTACTGATCACTGTTGTGAACATGATCACTGCTTAGATAGCGTCGCACTCGAAATTTGTTTGTTTAAATATTCTATAAGGGCTTCAAACTACATATATCACCTGTCAGCCCATGCATGATAATATATTGGTAGATTTTTTCTTTTATATCGCCTGTCCTGGGCCCTTATTATGAGCTTTTAGAATTTGTTGACAATAAGCGTACGAGAATTTCGTCATCAATATTACTAGGTAGGTACTTTAAACTGATGAATAATTGAGTTTAAACTCACTTTGCCCCAAAACAGCTGATTATTGCACAGAGTTTTGCAATGAAAATATTGCATTTCCAATATAGTCGTAGAACAAAATTTATTCCAATTGAGTCTAGAATAAGCCCCTTTTGGGATAGGCTACTTTATAAATTACTTTGTAGTTATTGGAAACCTTGAAATGCTAGTTAGTACACATAAGTACTTATACGTATGTCAAGTCGTAGATGTGTCAATAAAGACACACTAATGGAATATGGAGGGAATAATGGGCGTAAATAAAAGCCTTTTTGACGTGGACGTCGTCGCCAGGAAGCCATGAAAAATACAGCGGAAATAGTGACAACAGAAAATGTCCACATAAACGCTTGCAGTCGTAAACTCGTACATTTTCTTGTATGTTTAAGCGGGCATGTGCTACTCCCAATAGGTGTTCAGTGTAAAATGAACTCTACCCCGGTGTTTTAAGATATACTATGGCCGGGACGCAAACGTCGAATAACCCTGCAGTTCGTCGCTATCCTAATGTTATCACTAATGCTATCAAGTGGAAATAAACTTTTGTACTATAACTACCGACCGCGTCATATTCATTCAGTTCTTTTTTTAAGTAACGTCGATTGTGCGAATATCTTCTGTGGTATATACATAGTAAGTTAGATAAATTTTATACACTGTCCACCACGTATTTTTTTAAACAAGTGAGAACCCCCGCGACTTTGTAACTAGTTATTGCGATAAAGAATCAGCTGTAGGCAGCAGCTGATATCAAAATAGTGTCAGTTTGCTGCCAGTATGAGAAGAGGAAAAAATAATATTTAAGAACACCAGGGTTAATATTTCAGCGAGGCTGCTTTATCGTCGGCAGCCATGCGAACATTTTTGGCACGCTTACAAAGGGCTTTATTAAATAACACCATAACATAGCCCGAATTAATGGTGAACTTCTATCTAGCACTATCTAGCAACATTGTTAAACTAAAAACTCATATTATTACCAGCAAATCTTAACAGTACCTACAAACTGTTTACTTACTAAATTCCATGCAGACGAAAGTTATGCTCTAACAAAATAAACATACAACGCCGATTGGCCCAAGCTGTTTCAGAGAACTGCGCTCGCTTCGCTCACTCGATCAATTAGTGAAATCTTTTCGGATAGCTTTTTTATTATTTCTGAAAAAAGTTCGAGGGGTCTAGCATAATCCCTTTCAAAGGGCATTTTGAAGGTTATAAGTGTTTTTACTTGCCAAATGATTGCTTGGTTTAATATTGATACATATTCGTTTGGTAGCGAATGATCATTTTTCCCATCATCATCTCTTCGCTGAGCTGATGCCAATGAACCGTCATCAGGATGTAAGTATTTGTGCCAAGTATTTTTTGGAGTTTTCTAAAGAGGGTACTCGCCGACCTGTCTTCGTTTAAAGGTTAACGTGACTAATGGGTCGAGATAGCAGGATGCTTTCGATTGACAGTACTTGACAGGTTACTCTGAACGGAAACACTATGATCATTCTCAATTGGATCTCGGAATCAAGATCCCGATTTTATATAGCAATTATTTTAAATTATGAAGTTAGGTAATTATTATTTATTCCTAAAAAGGAGAACTTTTGCGTGAAATGATGACTATGTACGCTAATTTAGTTATAAGCTACAAATACAACCGATAAAACATTTCATCTAGTCAAGATTTACGGTGCCAGCGTCTTTAGTTCCATGGCATCGTTGGTATGGAATCCCGCTGTTTTGCAAATGCTGGTATCATTTAAATTTAACAATAAGGTAACCCTATTAAAAAACGGTAAGAACTTTAAAGAAGAAGCTCAACTTTGAATACTTATTATTATAGTAGTGTTCTACAAAACTTTTAACTTTCCTGCAGACCTAAATAAAGTTACAAGGATGTAGGTCAGATCCTAAAAAGCAGTTTCCAGCAAGTTTCTTGAAAAAATACTCTCAAGTGGATCCAAAGTGAAAAGTTTCATTAACTACGTACGAAACTATACTGATCTGACTCAAGTATAGGTACAGGATGGAGGGATAGTAGGTACCTTCAAAATTAAAGAGAGCTAATTTTACTTGCACTTTAAAAATTTTTTTTACGTTAATAAGAAATATACAGATTTCTTATTAAAATCAACTTTTCCTTAATTACAAACGTTTATTTTGAAATAAAATTGTTACATGGTGTTCATTTCATTTAAGGAAATGATCTTTTCGATCAGTAGAGTGAAATTTGACCTTATAAAGGTTGCTGGGAGCATTTGGCTCCACAAAATCGGTCACTTTGAAATCTATGGGGGAGGATTATCGTCAACAGTGGACGTTTACGGCTGAAACGATGTCAATAGTGATTATGAAAGTCAAAGAAATTATTAAGCCCCAAATAGTGGTCGACTGTCAGTGAGGGCTGACGTTTTGATATAGTGATATAACATCTGCTATAATCTAAGGAAAGTGTAGATTTACATGGCAACAAATTAAAATAGATTTACCAATAATATTGCCAAGTGAAAGGCAAACCACTACCCACGAACTCTACCAGTTCTATCTTTCAGGCTCATTTACAATAACGACTTTATTACCTTAAACCTAAAGTTCGTTATTAAACCACCTGGGGCGGCTGTTATTGTTACAATGATCGAACTTGGCCGACAACGTCTCGTATTTTCTTTGCGTTTGTTCAACAGCTTATATTTATGTTTTCATTATAAATACACGCTAATATTTATGTTGAAATATTCCAAGAGAGAATAATGTATATTAATGACTTAATGAAATATTTTGATTGCTTTTATCAATCTATCTTTTTTATCACAAAGAACACTGTATTAACATTCCAATGAGAAACCAAGCTAAGCACTTGGAGTGGTGGTAGTGGCATCGCCTTCCGATACAAAGATCGTGGGTTCGAATCCCAGTCGTTTAATAATGGATATTCCATTCGAAAAATGTGTGCTATACTTGTGCTCTCAAACGGTGAAAGAAAACATCTTGAAGAAAAACTAGTGCTCTCAAACGGTGAAGAAACATCTTGAAGAAACCAGCATGTCCTAGAATCTAAAAATTCGAAGACATGTGAATGTGCACGAAAGGAGTCTCTAAGAGGCGCACTTTCATCCTTTCACTTGACTGATTCTTTCACCGACGGTCATAAGCCCTTTTCAGGGCTACCATACCTCAACCTGGTCACTCTAATACAGGATGACCAAGAAAGAATCAGTGCCACCACAAGCAAGCAACCAAGCCAATGCTACATAAATTTATTTTAATCTCTACTGTACTACAAGAATTCCATTAAACTCGACAAAAATGGCAGCTTTTTAAATAACTGCTCGAAGACAATGTCTTGAACGTGACCGGCACAGCTTAAAATAAACGTGGACTTTGCTATTTTAGACTATGGATATGCTACAAGCTTAAAATAGCTAAAATACATAAAACTAAAGTTATTTAGCACTTTTAATGGAACAATTTCTAGGCTATCACTAGGCTCTCCACTTAGTTAGGTATTTATTTAGCTCCCTGATAACTATGTAGTTAGAAGAGGTCAGCTACTAAAGTTACTTAACAATTATAATGGAAGAACTTCTAGGCTGTCACTAGGCTCTACACATGGCAAGGTAACAGTTTATCTCCCTGGGAACTTTGTAGAGGAGGTCAGCTAAATTTATTTAGCAGTTTTAATGAAAGAACTACTAGGCTATCACTAAGCTCTCCACTTAGTTAGGTATCCATTTAGTTCCCTGGGAACTTTGTAATTTGAGGAAGTGAGTTAAAGTTATTTAGCAGTTTAATGGAAGAACTTCTAGCCTATATATTTGACAGGCCTCATAGCTCAGTTAGTAGTAACTCTGCCTTCTGCGCTAGAGGTCGCGGGTTCGATTCCCGCACTGGACAAACATTTGTGACTAACACAGATGTTTGTTCTGTGTCTGGGTGTTAAATATATATCTATTATGTATATAAGTCTCTGGTACTCATAGTACAGGCTATGCCTAGTTTGGGATCAGTTGACCGTGTGAATATGTCCGGAATATTTATTTATTTATTATTTATTTATTTATCACTAGACTTAACACTCAGTTAGTTATCAGGCTAGCTCCCTGAAATCTTTGTTTTCAACCTAATATATCTATTACCATGATAGGGTTGCTACAAAACGGCCTTCACTTCTCTGAAAACTTTTAACGAGTTATCGTTTTCATATCAGTTGCAGAGTTCTTCAAAGTCCCATATGGGCCACGATCCCTATCACCCTGCACACTCGAACCCCAAACAAAACGTACGAGTAGCTATATCAATTCAAATTATGGGTACATAAAACGGTGCTCATGTAAATACATAAAACCTCAGAATTTATTTGGGGTTATATTTTCGTGGGTAAGGAAACGCTTGGCTGTGTGTGGTGACTGAATTCTTTAATGTGCCCCGAAATGATTTGTTGGTGGGCCAGCTTACACAATACGCCATTCTTTTATAACTCGGTCCGTAAGTCACAAAGTATTTCTCGTAGAGCATTGCAGGGTAACTTTTAGCTGAAAATACGAGCCAAGTTTTCTCTTTTACCTTTGGATGGTAAAAAATCCGTTCGGTCCCAAGCGGCTCTGGGCCAGACACGATAAAATTTACATGTTTCTCTCTCTCGCCTTTATTTTATTTTAAAGGGTGAAGTAAGACGACATTACGAAAAGGGAATATTCAATTAGGGGCTGCTTTAAGATTTTTGTAATGGGGTTTAATGTTCAAATAGTTTATTTTTGATGTGGACATAATAGAACTTGATTAAAAACATAAGCAAGCATTTAAACTTGGCTTAAACTATCACAGAGTTTGGATATTATATAACTTTGTGCTACTTTCTTTAATCTTTCGATTTTTATTAAAAATATACCTTCATTTTGATAGTATTTTAGTTAGTATTACGTTGCTTCAGTATTATGAGTTAAAGTATAAACACGTCTATGTTTAGTAGCATGAAGAAAATTGCTTTTAGAAGACATCAAAGGATCTCAATAAAACTCACTTATTTGGGCGAGCAAGGCGGATGGGACGCATCTGCTCTTAATAAAATCTACTGAAATAAACATAATAGATGTTCCCATCCATCAATAAATTACACATTCATAGGGACGCTCTTTAAAGGTTTTTATTGAAACTGAATAAGTAAAATAAAGGTTTAAATGATTTCGAAGATCAGATCTTATTGAGAACTATTTTAGACTTGTTTTAACAAAAAATCTTTGCTAATGTATAAAACCAAAGCAGTGACGATGTAGGAACAGTGAGCACGGGAAGTCAGCATCGTGGACTTTTTCAAAATTCAGAAGATATTTATGAAAAGTATAATTCTACGTATACTTTTCATAGGTAGGTTATTTTTTATATTCACACTAATTTTTACAAGAACATACAAGCAAATCAAACTCATTTAATCTCGCTTGAAACAGGAGCTTTAAGGCAAAGGCAAGCTATAGGCAAATAAGAAACAGCAGACTGTTTATATGACTGTCTTAATATTGTCGATTTTGAATAACATTCATTTATAGTTACATGTATTATAGTTTTACAGAACGACAAGTACCTAAGCATATTTAAACTGAAAGCAATAACCATGTTGACCCCACGCAGACACTGCATTTAAATTTAGCAATTTCCGCGGTACGTTTGTAGTTAAACCACAGCTTTTTAAGAAACCAAAGCTTAGATTCACAGCTCAAATGTGATTCATCAAAACATTTCAACTACGAAGCAGCTGAGAAAATTGTATTCCTAATCCCTTAGAATAAATATCGTGCAACTCTACACAAACAAAAGCCGCGGGCGCAAACAAATTACTGGTAGAGCATCTCAAACTTCTTCTTAAGCATTTGTAATTTACGCTTGTTTGGGAATTATCGAAATTAATTCTGGTGTTTGTTAGTCAGTGTTTTTTAGCTATATTTATGTAGTGCCTGTTGACAGAAATAAATTAAACAACATTTCAATCAGCAAGATGGTTAGATAATTTAAGTTCCAGGGCAAACGCATCTTTATACATTCACCGGCAGAAAATGTGGTGCAAACGCTTATGGCGCTTACTGCTAACAAATGAATACCATTTGAGTTGAGATGATTTAGCTTTAAATACCTAGGTATATTTTATAACATACCATTTTTTCATTCTTGATTTCAACAAAGCAAATGATTTTTTTTTTTATACAACTTAGGTGGCAAACAAGCATACGGCCCACCTGTTGGTAAGCGGTTACCGTAGCCTATGAGCGCTTGCAATACCAGAGGTATCACGCACGCGTTGCCGACCCCTCCCCCCTCCCTCCCTAAAGAGCTCTGGCAACCATACTCATCGCAGGAACACAACACTATTTGAAACAAATAGTGTTATTTGGCTGCGATCTTTTGTAAGGCGGAGGTACCTCCCCCAGGCGGGCTGCTCCAATTCAGAACGAGAAAATCTCGCTATGCCCTACCTCCTCCTCAAAAATGTTGCAAAACTTTCTTTTTTATTCGACTTCTACGAAAAAATTACGTGTTCCAGTTAAACTGCTAACAATGTTCAAGATAATGTCACGTAGGTACTTAAACTTACGAGTTTTCATTACTGTGTTAAAATTGGGTCACGCACAGAACATATATTATAAGAACCGCTAAAATATTGGCTGTAGGTTCGCTGAGTTCTATTGAATTAAATTGTTTTGGTACCTACATAAATTAAGTTAAAATGAAAAGTTACAAATCTGCGGAAAGGGTGTTAAGACAATAGTATGAAAAATATTCTGTTCTCGAAAAAAAATACTATGCCGATATTGTAGGTAAAGTCACACCGCATAGTGATTTAACATCAGTGGGTAAGTACTCATTTTGAGAACCGCTGGGTGTGAAGACGCTAGGTGACGTCTCGCACATGTGGTTTTAATGGGGTGCACTCTAATGCAATGCTATATTTCTCCTTTACGCCATTCAGTAAGTACCTTGGAGCGTGGCTCAAGTGTGTGAAAAAAGATAATTAAGATAATCTACTAGGTATATCTACTACATACAAATTTACTGAAATCCTTGTTGACCCACCCGCTATTTCTTCCGTGTGTTCAAGTAGGTAGCTATATGTTCCTACCTTGACGTCTTGTCACTTCGTACACTTGAGATCTTTTCTCTTCCGACCCCGTGTTACATGTGTACGGAAGCCTCAAGGCACGAGCCCTAATCGCACTTGACGGTCTTCATGTCAAAATGGATTTTCTTCTAAAAATTTAATCGAAAACCTCGGTAAATAATATTGATTATTTTGTGGTAAAGCCTCAGACTAAATTATTGCGCAGCTCTTACAGATTCGTAAAGCTAAGCGGCGATTTTTCATTCAATTTGATTTATAAATATTGCGTTTTCTAAATAAAAAAATATTTTTACCAAAATAAAATATACCTACCCTATAATACAAAAAAATAAAACAATAAAACAATAAATTAAGAAAGCTATACCTACTTTCTTAATTTTACTACCTATTGGTAGTAAAATTATTTTAAGAATCGGTTCAGTAGTTCCATTGATTACCCACCTACATACAAAAAAACAATTTTACCTATTAATAATGTTAGTGTACTAAAATACAATATATTTTTTGAATTTAGTTAGATTGACCATTGCAGTGTGACCACTTTTGGTTGATGAAAGTAAACTTTAAAAGCTGTACATTTTTGGTACACGATGATTCCATTATGTTTAGTTCTAGAGAAAATTGAACCTTTCAAAATTTCAATGAACGTGGCGGTAAGTTCCCAACTAACGTTGTTACTCTAGAATTTATTTAAGAATTTATTACTTCACCTGACTCGTAGTACAAGATGCGCAACGAAGCTCACGATTAGTGCACGAACTCAAACCGGAAAAAATACAAAGTGTCCGAATCTAATTTAGCCCCACGACCTGAACGTTGCCGGAATAGCTACGTATTTCAATCAGACATTCCGAAGTGGATTTTTTAGGTTCGTAGAAAAAAATACATTTGATTTAATGTTGGTACAATAGTTTGTAGAAAAGGCTAGGAATGTTGCGCATTATTTTAAAATTTAAAAACACATTATGATAGGCAGAGTTTCACGGTTGCACTTTAGTCTGCACAACAAGTTGCTTAGACTAAAGGCGGTACCGGTAGTCGGTAGTCAAACATCTGATTAGCGACGTACTTGCGCGTGCGATAAAGGCATTTTTCACATGTTAATTAAAGTTCTTTGTTAACAACAATTGCATGAAAGGAATTAGCAGTGGCAACGTAATTAAAACGCCTTCTGATTCAAAAGAATCGGGATTAGTAACTTGCTAGTGTGCAAAAATGTGTTTCGGATGAGCAACCACTTTTTTACTTAGGTATCATTTGTTTTTACCTTTTTACATTATTAAGTCAGTTCAGTAGTATTATTCGTTGGGGAAAAAAAGGTTCTCGAATGACGACCACGAAACCAGGCGACGCAGTGCTGGAAAGCCTCGATGGGGAGAGAAACCCGATGGACCGACGACATTATCAAGGTTGCGCGAAGTTGGTGGATGGATAAAATAATAATCATATCATATAATTCAGGTATCAAATATTGTAAACAAAAATGTTGGCCCATAGATAAATACCTTAATGACTAACATACCTTCACATAAAAATATACCTTACATAACTTATTGCACACGTTAAGGCGACGACGTCACCTCCGGTGTCTCGTGGCAGGCGTCCGACGAACCTCCTGAAATTATGTACAGTTGACTTCTACAGGCTGATAATAATATTATTATCACGTACTCTAAGCATCCTCGATTCCGGTTCATCATTTTCCAACAACATGCTATCCCCGTTACAAATATGGCAAAGGTCATGTTGCCCTATCAGTATGGGGTTCTTCAAAAAGGGCGTTTTGAACGTTTTAAAGGGTAGGCAACGCGTGCGTGATGCCTCTGGTATTGCAAGCGTACATAGGCTACGGTAACCACTTACCAAAAGGTTGCATAAAAAAAAACTAAAAAAAAAAAAGTCAACCTATTAATTTGCATGCTTATCTTTATCTTTTTCTCCGTATAAAACAAATTCTACAGCTACAGTTTTCAGTCGTTGCTACGGAATATGTTTGCAGATGAAACCTACAGCTTTTCCCTGCAATTTTCGCTATAATGCTTATCTGCAAACGCTTCATTGCCTCCATTGCATAGCGGTTGACGCCTGTAATAGGCAGGTAATGACAGCTGGCTCGTTCAAATACCCATTGTCTACAGTTACGCTAGATTTGATAATTTGTCGATTATAGTCGGTTTCTATGCAGTTCGCCTGATTATGCTCGGCGTTGCGTGGAATATTCGATTCTGAGTTATGATTACTTGAGCGGTATTATGTTTTACTAGGCTATTCAGATTGAGAGATATGATCTTCAATAGCCCATTTGAATTGAGTGTTAGAACGCGTTAGGAGACTGGGCAAGTGTTGTGAAAATAAGCACAGGTATTTGATCGAGCGAGCGAAAATCTTCTCAAACAACATGGACGAATTGGCGAATTGGCAATCATCGCAGCAACAACATTTACCGGAAATCGCGAGATCTCAGTTTGGGGTGGACCATTAGTTATAGCAGAGACGAGAGATAAAAGTCAATATTTAGCATAAGTTGAAAAACTACTATGGTTCGAACAGCTTTAGTTGCCGGCTTTTTAGAAACTATATTAAAAGACGATAAAAAAATTAATTGCGAATTTACTTTTACATCCTAGGGCATAAAAACGTCTTCAGCAAAATGTGGCCATGTGCCGAATGGTCGAACATGCCTCTGACTACCCCCCTTAGATATCTTCAAGGATCTGGTTGCTTGGAGATCTTAAAGGATGTCTATCATTCTTGGGGATAAAAGTCGTGAGACTATTTATTTTTTTCATTGCATTCCTGCTACAGGAAAATCTACTTGCCTGCGGCTACAAAAATTAGATCTAAATAATTTCCCTTAACAAAATAACAAGGAAGCTAGTAATTGTCGTTATAAATAATGACACGGAAATTAAACAAAGGAAACGCCTTCATCCTGTTGTTTTCATAATTAACTCTCAACTAATTTTCATCATGAGATGCTAGGACATCTGGAAAAGGAAATCACGAACAAAAATTTTCATTTTTTATAACTTGTCTCTCTATAACTCGGTCTCAAAGGCCTCAACGGAAGACCAGCGCATGTTATTACCATCTGCACACGCTGAGTTGGGACCTTTTTGCAACAGTGTACCTACTACTATACGTTGCCTAATATAAGTTGTGTTTGTTACCCTTATTTTGCTGCACCTAAGTAGGCACATATTATGTTGTAAACTTGTAATGTTGCAAATAAAGAATTTGTATTTGTATTTATTTATTTAAAAATGTTTGAGAGAGTTTAGTAAAATCTCTAGAAATGGTTTATTTTTGTTTGAACAAAGTCAAACTTTACTACATGGTTTGATATAAGAATACAGATAAAAATACGTGGTGGCCCCGGTTGAACTATAGGCCCCTTCATTAAAACAGTGTCGTAAGAGGCGAATAACGGAAGTGCCCATCATGGCGAGTGTGGGTAAATACCCCCAAATGATTATTTGGGGTTTTTTTTATACAACTGAAGTGGCAAACCAGCATACGGCCCACCTGTCGGTAAGCGGTTACCGTAGCCTATGAGCGCTTGCAATACCAGAGGCATCAAGCAGGCGCGTTGCCGACCCCGAAACCCTCGCCCCCTAAAGAGCTCTGGCAACCTTACTCATCGCAGGAGCACAACAGCTATTTGAAACAAATAATGTTATTTGGCTGCGATCTTCTGTAAGGCGGAGGTACCTCCCCAGGCGGGCTGCTCCAATTCAAAACGAGAAAATCTCGTTGTGGCCTATTTCCTCCTGGGTGCAAGCCGAACAAGGTCGGTCACGCTGGAAATCTATGGTGGAGGCCTATGTTCAGCAGTGGACGTCCTACGGCTGAAATGATGATGAAGGATACAGAGATTGCACATTTGATTAAAAATCTGTACTACTTATGTATATGTCCATCACTGCTCGATTAAATCGAACCGAATTTTCACCCTGTACAATTTTGTTACCTTCGATTTTCCAACTGTTATGAACTTTATCTTTTTGATTTTGAGCGCAGTGAAGGGAGTCGGTCGTCTAACGACCGGGTTATATTTAGAGAACGCCATTTCGGTGCTGAAAAATAAACTAGAACGTCCGCTGCTCTTCGTAATTTATGGACACCCCAATTTATCGACTATCTCATGGTACGTTTAAAAATTAATTTCTATTTCTTATTTTTCCTATCCTGTCTGTATATTAACTTACAATAATTACGGCGGAATCTTTTTAAGAGTATTTCGACAGTAGCTATCTATAAGCCGAGCCGGCACCCCGATTTTCGATCCGAAGGTCGTGGGTTTGAAGCCGGTCGTGAACCAACGATTTTTTCTGTTCGGATAAAATACACGTGCATAAATCAGCGAAGGAAAAACATCGTGAGGAAACCACTACGAAATTTGTGTACCTACCTATCCTATAGCGCTGTTTTATGATTGAGCTATTAGGCGTAAACGATAAATATGAACAATACATGCCTTGAATAATGTTTAGGGACCTACCAAGGAATTGTAGGTAGCTAAATAAGGGAATTCAAGTTTTAGTATGGGTGGTTGTTTTACAAAGATTAAACCTCGTAGGAGGATCAGATATTCAAATATAAATACTTAGCAGTAATTTTACAAAAATATGCCACAACTTTCTAAGCCTGACATGGTCATGGAATAAAACAATTCTGCAGCAGGGTATTCGTAGCATGCCGACTCACGTTAGAAACAATGGATTTTCATTTTCAACTGAGCTTAATTGCACAGTTGACTGACAAGACTTCGCCGTTACTATTCCAAACTCACCCGCGCGATGTTTGCTGAACTAATATATTTACCGACTACAACAACAGAACTGTTAGCGTAATGATTCCAAGGTATATCCTACCTCTGCGCCAATAAACTAAATATATCAAGCTATGAAAATCCCGATTAGAGCCAGATACAGCGGGCATTTGAGAGCTACATGATAAAATCCAAAAAGAGGAAATCCGTAGAAGAAGCAACGTCACCGACATAGCTCTAAGAATTAGCAAGTTGAAGTGGCAGTGGACAGGCCATATGCCTATGTGCCTATGCACTAGGTACATACTGTTAGCTGTTCTGTGACGGTGTTATCTTTACATGCGCTCGCTCTTCATAGAAAATAAGTAAAGATTGTTTACAATTTTTTTTCTTACAATCAATATCGAGAACCTAATGTCTAGACAAACCTAACATAGGTTTTAAGACATTTACTACCATTCATTTGTATTCCTTTTGTGTAATAAATAAATATATAAATAAATATAAATGAACAGATAACAAAACGGACGACGCAGTGTTGGAAGGCCCCCCGATGTATCGACAACATTCTGAAGGTAGCGGGAAGTTAGTGGATGGAAAAGCCTCAAGACCGTTCTTCATGGCACTAACTAACGTGAATTCAACTTGGCCGCAGAAATAGACCATAATATAAATTAGTTACGATGCCGTCTTAATTTTCACCACAGCCCAAGAACCGGTAACTTAGTTCCCTACCCTTATAATTTCAAAGTAGACTTATTAAACGAAAGCTGCGTACATATCGCAAGTTAGCACTTCATTAAGACACAAAGTAATTAACTGTGAACGCCGCCTTACAAGTCCAAACTCCGAAGTAAATGCACAGCTTTCATGTGAAAAAAAGAAACAGCTTGATCAAATGGTATGTGATTTCTCTACAAATGCATAACCACAAAATTACGCACATACACAAGGCGCACCCTTTGATGGAATCTACAAATCTCAGTTCCGTGGAGATATTTGACTACAAGGTCATTCAAAATATGTAAGTATGCTATCTAGAAAGGGACTTATTCTATCAGTAAAGATAAAGAATACCAATTTGTTAGAGTAAAAAGAAAACAGAACTTTAAATTATTTTTATACTTTTCCCGAAATTGTTCAAATCACCTGGTCTTGGTCTCTTTATCATGTTTTTAGCTAACTATTTTGAACTGATGTCACCCCAAACCAGCTGATGTTTGCAAAGTATTTTTCAATTTAATTTTCCTATACATATTATGAATCACATTGCATAGTAGATTATGAGGAACATGACGTAAGCTTCCGCTTCCGGTCACTACTATAATTATGTAGTGTAAGTGTAGGTACATATTATGCAACGGCGGATTTTAGATTTGGAAATTCCGACAAAGGGTGCAAGACTTATTTGCAACTTCACTGTTTGTAATGACTCTGAACTGAACGTAGAATCACAAAATCCTTAAAGAATTTTATCAAGACAGTAAGGTTAGCCAGCTGATCCATTAGTAAGCTGTGAATCAAGTAACTAAGACCAAGACTTGTAATTTATCGCTTTTATTCTTTTGCAGCTGACGAAAAAACTATTGGTCAGAGTTTTAGCGGGCTAAATGTTACTAAAGTTAGTATGAAAATATAAAAAAACATGAATAAAAAGGAACATTGTATTACCCATTGAAATAGGTGCTTGAAAGCCCAAATTCGTACATTTCAGAAAAAATGCAGGCGTTTTTGAAGAGCCAAAAACGTCTATAGAAAATGAGCGTTCAAAATAGAATCAAACAAAATAATGCCAATCCATATAAATTGACTGGCCTCATAGCTCAGTTGGTAGCAACTCTGCCTTCTGCGCTGGAGACCGCGGGTTCGATTCCCGCACTGGACAAACATTTGTGTGATTAACACAGATGTTTGTTCTGTGTCTGGGTGTTAATATGTATCTACACTGTTATGATTTCGAAGGTCAAGGCTAGACATTTTTTGTTTTTAGGAAGCTAACAGTGTGTGATTCAATTTAATTTAAGTTATATTTGCAACATCACATTAATTTAAAAAAAAATAAGGGTCGAAATTAAAATGTAGGAAAATTCCCCTATGTGCGATTTCAATGCTCTCGAGTGTATTATGTATATCAGTCTCTGGTACCCATAGTACAGGCTATGCCTAGTAAATTGCACGCCATGTGACTCATTAACAAAACAGTTAACCGACAAATAAAAACCAGTTCAGTGCTTTTAACACGAACAAAAACTAACCCACGCTTAAAAGGAACTGGGCAAGTCTCATTGCAACAAGTGTTTGGTTGTAGCTGCATGGTCAGCCTAGCCACGCTCTACCTTACCGGGTATATGTGTCATGGCGACACCACTAGCAAGAATAACTTACAACTTTATTTGTATCTAATGAAATAAAGAATGGTATTGTACTGACTGAGCCTATAAATAATACGAGAAACTAATTTTCCTACAAGAAAAGACAGGGCTGATTTTAACGTGAATCTAGATAACGTTTGAAACTAAATGATCACCCTGAGTGGTAAAATAGAAAGCCGTATCGTGCCTGCATCAAGTTTCATCAGCAATCCTGCTCTCAAAACCACAAATTGAGTATCAACCACATGAATCCTTTCACCTGCCTTTGTCGGTACCTTTCCGGTAAAATTGTCGGTACAACTTATAGCCAAAGTCTATGAAGTAAAAGCTTTGCGAAATATATGCCTGTTTTTTTGGATTATCCACCTAAGCTTTATTTTAATATTGTACATAACTCGAGCATAGATTTTAAAGACAAGACCACTTTTTAAAATGACAAAAAATGTAAGCTTGAGCACAATATCAGAATACAGGCCTAATCCCAAGCATCGAAGTTTTAACCTGTATTTCTGATTTACACTTGTAAAAGATGTGCTAATTTCTTATGGAACACTTTAGTATTGCCACAAATTGGTACTAAGTGTTCCTGATATAATAACAATAATAAAGAACACCCAACAGTCACATACATACTCCTGACAAAAACTAGGATTCCCTGTGTGTCGTGGGTATCAGAAACTACGAGTACCATGGTACCACAATACCTAGACCTGGAAAAAATATTTGCAGATCATGCAAACGTTCCGCAGCGGGAATCGAACCCAGGCGAGACGGGCACTGGCTCGCTGCGCCACAGAGGTCGTCAGTAGTACATCTTTTCTGAAAAACTTGACTCGTTTCGGATTTGGTAGTTTTGTGGTGAATGAGTTTTTTTAGAGCTACGCACATCAAATAGGTGTATAGCTCTCTAAAAAAACTTAGATGAGTAGTTATGAATTGTTTTGGTACCTATGTTACTCTCTTAATATTCTTCGTGTAGGTTTAACCATTGTTCCTTACAAGTAATGTTCCCCTCACACACATAATCGCTTTCTACGACTGTTGAGATGCGTTTACCTTTACAATAGCTATTAGTATTGAATTATTTTAATGAACGTGTTATAGCCTTTTGTTTCAAATGTTAAATCTGATAATGGAAGGTAATTCGCTGCATGAAGTTAAATTCAAAATACATTGAATACTAGCGGCTGCTCGTAGCTTCACTCGCATGATCGAATCGTGCTCAAGGCATAAGTCATCTCCATACCAAATACCATAAAAATTGGTTAAGACTTTTAGTCGTGAAAAGGTTACAGACAGACAGAGTAACTTTCGCATTTATAACATTAGATTCCTAGGTTAGATCTATGGGAAAAATCGGAAACTTGGATTGTATTTTTAACCGACTTCCAAAAGGAGGTTCTCAAGTAGGCTGTTTTATTTTTGTGTGTAAGTTACTCGATATCTCCGAAAACCCGATTTTGATGAGTCTATCGCTGGTGTATAGAGTATGATCCTGGGGTGGTCCCATATAATTTTAATTCGTGAGGGATACTACTACTTGTCCTGTAAATCTTAAAAAAACGTCATCATCTCTTGAAATCACGACGTGCCGAATTTTTTTTTTGTCTACGGTTGTATGGTATGGTAGTCCCCGCGACTTCGTTCGGTTGCTGCTATTTTTACATAAACTTTAACCTAAGGGGTTGTGTGTCGGGAATTCGTTTCTGTGCTACGTTACCCTCCAAATTTCATACTCTTAGGATTTTAGTTAGGCTCTGCGTTGATTTTCAAAGATAATAAAACCACTACGTTTGATTGTCAGTCAGTCAGTCAGTACCGTAAGAGTTATTTTTGATGATTATTGGATGTCATACTTACTTTTGTTTTTTATTTGAAAGTGTAGGTGGCTAGTGTCATCCTCAGTAGGTAAGCAAAACGCAAAGAGGTTGATAACAAAAAAAAGAGGTTGTTATTAATCTTGTAAATATTCAGGAATTTCGTCAGTCGGTTTTTAGTTATTGTAAAAAATATCTTATAAATGAAAAGAAATGTTTGTTAATTTTTGAAGTTTTGTCATTGATAGTAATTAGTTACGTGAAACAAGGCACAGTTTGAGAGTTTTGATACATAAACAAAACAAAATACGGTGAAGTTGATGTTGTCATATAAACCTTGTCCTGACAATAACGAACACAACTACCAAAGAAATTAGCTAAATCGGTCGAGCCGCCTCAAGTGATCATATACATACATACATAGCGTTATACATGTAGCAATAGATTTTTATTTATACAGATTTTCGTCTGTGGCCGCTGGGTCTAAGACAGTGGCTCTTCCAAATGTTATCTATTTATCTGTTTATAAGTGGGAAAGGCACGCAGAGAATACAAAGCTGTACAAATTAACGAGTAAGAATAGTTTTCTTTCTTGTGAGTTAAGTAAGGTTGTTTCAGAAACTTTTCGCACACCCTATTACTTCCTCAGAGGAGACTAATGCTTAGATATGTTTTACTACCAAAGAAACAACAAACAAAGTATTATAGTTCATCCAATAATTTCAATGTACTTAACAATATTATGGAAAACTGGACTCATTTGTACAGTAAATTTTTTAGCTAGAGGTACGCGTTTCTTGCTATGTATGGACGCAACGCATACATACGAATAACGTACCAGCGTAGGTACGCTACTGTTCTTGTAGTAGTCCTTGGTGCGTCACCGAATGGTAGTGCAAACTGCACTATAAAAGGTGATTCATAATATGTATGCCATCCCGAAAGGGGCTTATTCTACAACCAATTGGCAATAAAGTTTGTTCTACGACTTTTGGAAATTCGACATTTTTCATTGAAGAAACTCTATGCGAAAATCAGCTGTTTTGGGGTCAAATCAGGTCAAACTCAATGAATCAGCTGTTTTAGGTAACAATCTTGATTCCCAACTTCTTGTACGTTTAGTAATTAGTTCTAAACATGATCAAAAACTGCTAATTAAAATGAAAATATTGATTTTTTTTTCGCTTTTATTATTTCTTTTTCTTGTAACCCCCTTTCGGGATGGTATACATGTTATGAATCGACTTGTATTCCCTAAGCTAAACTCAATGTAAAATCGTTATGTGGTGCAAACGCATGAGGAGATACGGCACAGCGAGATTTTCTCGTTCTGAATTGGAGCAGCCTGCCTGGGGAGGTACCTCCGCCTTACATAAGATCGCAGCCAAATAACATTATTTGTTTCGAATAGTGTTGTGTTCCTGCGGTGAGTAAGGTTGCCAGAGCTCTTTAGGGGGGAAGGGGGTTCGGGGTCGGCAACACGTGCGTGATGCCTCTGGTATTGCAAGCGCTCATAGGCTACGGTAACCGCTTACCATCAGGTGGGCCGTAAGCTTGTTTGCCACCTCTGTTGTATAAAAAAAAAAAAAAAAAAACGCACTGGATTTCAGTGTATTAGACTTATGCATTTGTATGTTGCATGCGCTGCATTCATACGCATCAAGGAATTCCTACCACCAATTCCTAACCTAACCATCCACGTTGATCCTGGTTCGATATTGACTTGGCGTATCTATACAATTCGACTGAATTTACCATCATATTGCGAGGCTCGAAGCTCTGTCAAGTCAACCTTTGGCATTATCTCTATCATGCAATTTCAGTTATATAGATTATACATATACATTGGAAGATGCCTGGCTTTTGTTACGCGGTGCGGTTTCGTGGGGGACGAGCTCCACAAATCTGGCTAAGATATGTATGTCTGTGTAAATCAAACCTGCTGGTGCATTGGTACAGAAACGTAATAGGTGTTATAGAACTGGGTCAAATTCGTGGTGCATCCATTTGTAGGGAGAGGTGGTACTGTGAACCAGCCGTGCCAACTAGTCGGTTGCAGAGCTCGAGTACGGGACGGTACGGTAAACGTGACATTGGTAAAAGCAACTTTACTGCTTACTGGTTAGCTTTAATTTTGATCTATAGATAAGAATTAAAAAAAACCTTTGGCGACATTCTTATTTATTTCAAATATAGATAACTTGATATCTGGCTCACTATCAAAGTTCATGTGATTAATTTAAATTTCTTGAAAGGAAAATCCGTTCTGGTGCACGTCCAAGGGAATCTTACTGAGGGGTTAATATATGACTATAATGCGTTGTATATTTTTTAAATGCCTATGTACTATTGTTTTTGCTGCTGCAAAGTAGTTCATCGCAATATTCCATTTGTGAATGCGGAAAGTCCGAGCTGAAATCGACTGTATGGTAAATAAACTGGCAGATAGCCTACTTGATAGCAAGACTATCGCATCGGCAATCGCTTGTTTCAGTATTTTCGCCATGTTTTGAATGTTTTACCCTACAAAGCCAGAAAACATAGAGGGCTTCATCATGATCAGTAAAAACTTCCCTAATCGATCAAGAAATATGACTGTATTAGACAAATGATAGCGCTAAAATAAAATATAGAGCAGTTGGATTATTTCAAAATAAACTACTATTTGATTATTTTTGTTGTAAGTCTTTTACCTATAAGATTTTGTGTTAGGCAGTGATTTGAATTGCGCTATTTGATTGCAAGTCGAGGTATTTCCCACTTAGCCACCACGGCTATAAAATGTATATTATTACTTACTTGCTTGGTACTATAAACTACTAGGTACGCTTTATTTACAGAAAGAAACTTAAAACTAATACAAGTTAATATTTACAAAATACATAAGAAACAGTTGAGCCATCTAAAGACCGTTACAAACGATCTATAGATAGCTCAACTGATCCAGATCACTACCAGTTGGAAGCAGTAAAGTTTGTATTTTTTTTTTTTTTTTTTTTTTTTTTTCATTATAAGTTTGGTTCTTGAAACAAAATAAGACTATGTGCTATTCTAGTTAAAGAATTCTATTCCAAGTTTCATCGAAATCGGTGAAGCTGGCGTGCTTGAACGACAAACTCCCAAACATCCTAACAAACTTTCGCATTTATAATACTAATAGCTTGCGCCCGCGGCTTCGCTCGCGTGGTACCTTTATAAAAAGTAGCCTTTATTTTAATTTAATTCATTTATTTCGGTTGTTCACCATAATTTATACTATTCTAGGTAATTAACTCTATTTGCTATAAGTTTTACGAATGGGGTTGAGCCGTTTCGCCGTGCTTGAACCACAAACACCCAAACATCCTCACAAACTTTCGCATTTATATTATTAGTAGGATTTATAATAAATAATAATAAATATTCCGGACATATCACACACGGTCAACTGATCCCAAATTAGGCATAGCCTGTACTATGGGTACCAGAGACTGATATACATAATAGATTAATATTTAACACCCAGACACAGAACAAACATCTGTGTTCATCACACAAATGTTTGTCCAGAGCGGGAATCGAACCCGCCACCTCTAGCGCAGAAGGCAGAGTTACTACCAACTGAGCTATGAGGCCAGTCAGATTTATATCTGTTTGAAACAAGCTAGCTCGTTACAAAACAATTTCGGTGTAAGCTTGTTTAAGTAATTGCTGTGTACCGTTTATCCAGTGCGCATAAAGCATACACTAGAGTGTTTGACCCGAATGTCGCAACCCAGATTATACTGAGTGGATACTTTTTGATCTCGCGTTTTTATGGCTTATAAAATTGCAAACATTTATTTAAAACGAAACAATTTATTTGTTAAAATTACTTAAGTATGATCATCACGATTTCAATTAGGCTCAGCTCTTAAAATGAGAGCTTGGAGTGCTTTCAAATTAATTGATATGCGCTCAGTGTTTTTATCAATCCACATGTAGAAAGATGTCAATATTTTTTTTTTGTATTTTTAATGCTGAAGATTTATTTCTTTTATCTAGGCTAAGTTTATTTATAGCCCCTTTTAACATTTAGATCTATTTTTAATTCATTTGATCCAGTTTTTATAGCAACGTTTTTACTTCACTAGATGATGGACTGCAAGGTGATTCATAATATTTATGCTATCACAAAATTAGCTTATTCTACACCCAATTGGCAATTAAGTTTGTTCTACGACTTTTTGTAATACTTACAACATTTTTCATTGAAAACTATGTGCAAAAACTAGCTGTTTTTGGGTCAAATCAGTTAAAACGCAATGAATCAGCTGTTTAAGCGAATTTGGGAAAGTTTATGAAAAAAAAAAATGTTAATATTTTTTGTTATTGAATCACCTTGTATTTTATGACTGATCTGAGATAGTAAATGGAAATGTAGGTACAGGTATTATCTGTACTTAAATCCTCGAATCGAAATCCCTAAAGTTCCCAATGAAACCTGTTTGCGGTTCAATTAGACTGTATACAAAGGCAATCAAAGAGCTTAATAGGGTTACCATTAAATTTGTACGTTATGGGACACACTATGAAAACTGCCTAGTCTCTTCGGAGAAATTACGATAGTTAGTTATGAGCTGATATGCTTTTAAATGAAACAGCACGCCCGTTTCATCACCTATAAAAAGGTGGTGGTGGAAAGGTTAATAGTCATGTCCTGGCATACATGAAAGATATTGTGAACCTACAGTTTTGTAGTGTTGATTATTCAAATGATGCTATTATGGCGCGCGTACGCTTTACGTGCGATGCATGTATAGAATATTAGTAACATTACGCATTAATTAGCAAGCCTGTAAACGTTACTTAATAATTTGCACGTGATGTTAATGCATATAGGCTCTTAATTGAAAGTAAAATATGTAGTACTTACCTTTGTACTTTAATTCTACGTTTGGTCTCGTTCAAACTCGCTAGTTGCAAAGACTAGGCCCTGGTACCATGGCCCCAGTTTTAAGGAACTACTACTCCATGACTAACCTTACTCCACTTGTTTTCACATATCCTACTAATATTAAAAATGCGAAAGTTTGTGAGGATGTTTGTGGTTCAGTCACGCCGTAACGGTTCCACCGATTTCGATGAAACTGGAAATACATAGAGTTATTACCTAGTTACCTAGAGTTGTTAGTTAGTACCTAGCTTATCTTATATAATTTTTATCTAACGCGGGCGAAACCTCGTGCCCAAGTCAGATGTACTTAAATTGACAGATGATGTGTTGGTGAACAACTAGCCTGAAATGACAAGGTTTGTGCCTTTACATATTCGACGACCTTGGGATCAAAAGTCAGAGTACTTCCCACTAGGCCAACACGGGTTTTTTGCATTAGGTACCTAGGCATTTTTCACAGCGATTCCACATAGAACTTCCTTGGGATTGTCATATAGGCAAGTAACACTCAATTGTGCTTATTGGATGCTAATGAGTCGATTCTTACGAGTTGAATGCAAATTATTTGTTACTAATGCACACTTGTAGTGCAGCTGTCCGGCTTTGAAGACCAAAACAGAATATTGAGCCTTTATAAAGAAGTCTGTGAGGTAGCAGATGGTCTGCAAGGCTGGAATTTATATAATCAAGGTAACTATTTATCGTTTATAAGATAAATCCATTGCATGACCTGGACACGAACCCATGACCATAGAATCAGAAGACGGACTACCACACAACTGTGCTTCCGTTTATTTATAACAAAATAATAATGTGATTATAGTAGGATATATAGTAGAAAGGAAGGATACTAACAACAGATATCTTTTCCCGCTTCACTCGCTCGATCAAAAATAAATCAATCTGCTTAGGCAAAATAAAACCTTCAATACACAACATATTTTACAATTTATGTGGATAAAAATGTTTTCAAAACTATCTTCGTTTTTTAATAAAGGTTTTTTGTCTGTTTCAGGTAATACACACTGTGCCTCTATTTATCGCGTAATTACGAAAACACGCGTTGCAGCAGATGGTACAGAACACGCGATGTAAGTAATAAGGGTAAATGTTTGTAGGTAATTTTATTATGAATATGGAATCAGAAATAATTAAGCTAAGTAATAAGGGTTATTGTTAGTAGGTAATTTTAGATGAATATGTGAATCATTTCCGTCCCTTTTAAACTATTTATGGGCAGGTACAACTATCAGGTACGCATTGATTTTACTTATTGGTGTGCTGTGATTGCTAAAATCTCAGAATTCAATAATAAAGTATAGCAATAGGGTTCTAGAATAATAGAAGAATAGACTGCTATCTACAAATGGTAGACATCTCTCCGATCTCCAGGCGATCTGATCCTTAAAGATGCCTAAAGGGGTAGTCAGAGGTAATATCGTAATGCACACAAGGTATTACGTACTCAATATTTATTAAAGAAACTATTTATTTATGCTATTTACGTTGATTCAATAAATTACTCAACGTATAATAAAGTAGCGCGCGCTCGCTGCGTGGGTAATGGAAGTAAAGGGGATCTTATAAAACATGTAAGCACTTAGTTTACTAACTTGGCTTCAAGACGAATAAATTTTGCTAGAGGTACATACATGATCCTTCGAAATACTTATGATCTTATCCGCGCAGATGAAAAATATTGTAGAAGCGTCCGCGGGTTATCCGCCATCAACCTTTGAATTCCAACAATATTTTTCTTGGGACCCTTCCTCCGACTTATCCCACTTCCAGGAATGCTCAATAAGTTGACTTAGAGTAAGTTATTTCGGGCTTGCCCAAAGAAAATTTATGCCTGACGTATCTAATAAACAAGAGATAACTTTTAATAAAGTACTACGCACACGCACTCTGTAATATAAGTGAATTACGTTCAATATTATGAAGGAACCTTGCCCTGCATTGGTGGTAAATCTCATTAGAATTCTGTATACGTCTCATCCTATTAAGGAATTGTAAGGACGTCCTCATTACGGGTTAAGGTCGATTGGTTTAGTTGTGATAGTATACCAATTAGACAATCGATCTATTGTTGAGGAACAACCTTTGATTGATATAATAGCTCTAACGTGACAGTTCTGATATCATTCGAAGGTCTGTCATCATTGTGTTGCAAGAGGAAGTGCTTCCTTTTAAATTGACCTACTTCATTATAAAAATACATGAAAATTAAATGACATAGGCTAACGACTTTCATCCCCAAGAATGGTAGACAACCTCAGATCACCAGGCGATGAGATCCTTGAAGATTTCTAAGGGTACCCTCAGTAAGATCACAGACAAATCTGAACATTCGGCAAATATCCACATTTTGCAGTATTGGATACGGGACGGGTTGCAAGGCCCATAGCCACTCTAAGAATACCTACTGGTTTCCTCACGAAGTTTTCCTTCACCGTTTAAGCACGTGTTAATGCACACTTAAGTTTTTCGAATAGAAGAACCTATTGGTGCACGACCGGTTTCTAGCCTTCAGATCACAAGTGAGAAACCTCCCACTAGACCAACGAATACATAAACATTTGACGACCTTGGTTGATAAAAATTATCTCGCGTCTGATGTTGTGGTCATTATCATTTCAGCCGTACAACGTCCACTTCTAAACATAAACTTTGCAATCACAAATATGCAAAAACAAACCTAAGAATATTGTAACTAGGAAATACATGTAACACTTCTTAGTCTCATTTAAACTGTGTCATTAAGAACCTACTTGTTCCGTTGTTATGCAAGCGACATTCACCGCAATTAGATCGACATCGTGTTCTGGAACTAGAATAATATCCCGAAGATTTATTTTATCAACAAAAAGAAAAAACGCTAGCGAAAAAAAAACTTCGTTTCTTTTTTAGTTTTTTTGCTTGAACTTTTAGAATCGGCTGTTTTTGGTCTTTTTATCATGTTCGTAAACTTATTTATAGGCAAATTATAAAATTTACGCGAAGTTGGACTTCAAGATAACTATCGAAAACAGATGAATATTTGAGTTTGAGCTATTTAGACATTTAAACAGCAGATTTTTATGAAGTAAAAAAAATTAAAAAAACCTTTCGGTAGTGTACAAATTATGAAACAACTTGTATATTTGCTGACTTTCTATTCTATTATGTTATCTACGAAAACGGACGTTCGTTGTGTATACACAGAGGTACTAATCTGTTCGTGATAAAAATGCTTAGCCTAGCCCATAGGGTGTTGTCAGGATAGGGCGAGGCTATGACTAAGCGCGGTTGTGTATGCAGTTTTTTCGGTAAAGTTATCAAAATTTCACAGCCATTCTAGGCTTGATCATTATCATCATCAGCCTGTAGAAGTCCTATGAGGGACATAGGTCTCTCCCAAGGAGTGCCATGACATTGAAATTGTTGTCAAAGAATAATGCAAAGTGTTGTAGTAATGCAAAATAGGCGTAAAAAAATGGAATAGGTACTATTGTGGCATCAAATAATTTAGCCGAGATAGCTAGTGAAATTAGCTAACCCATAGTTAGCTAATTTGATGGTGATGGGTGATTGTGGATTCATTTTATTGTTACTGGACCGTATACGATATTTGGTAGTCTTCCCTTGTTTGGGCCTATATGGCACAATCATTTAAATAGGAGTCTACATTTCTAATCACTTTGTTAAAAATATACAATTAAAACGTTAATATCTTTTTCCATTGGATTTATTTTTAATAGGTACAAAATATTTTGTAATCCAAAAAATCAACCAAATTCTATCTGATATTTTTTTGTAATTTCCACTTCTAATTCCCCTCACGACCAGCCTACACGGGTATTATTATTCCAAGGACATATGCGGGTTTATTTGTAAAGCCCATAAATGTTTTAAGGCCTTCGTGCATATAATATTAGCCTTGAACCGTATTCTATTAACCAGTTAACTTGACCGATAAACAGTGAAATCGAAATTTTATAAGCAACACATAAAATCGGTCAGCCGCCATCCGAAGTGTATTAACCCGACCGAAATCTCGTAAATTTAACGTTCGCGCATGGCATCGTAAATGCACACCCTGTAGTTACGAATGGGCCAAATCCATAAAATTGGACTGCGAAGTTTGAAAGGGTTTGCCAAGTCACACTTCCCGGAGTTCTAGCGTATGTGACATGCTTCAGGAAATTTAACTCTTTACAACCAAATCTGCGCGTGAATACTTTGCCGAAAGCCAGTAGTTTGTGCGAATTGTGCTTGCATCGCCAAATGAATATTTTGAGCTTGCGTTACTCCTTATAACTTACACAGCCATGAATTCAGAAGTAAAATTTTTACTTACGACGTCTTAACCTGGTTACCGTCTAAACCTGATAACTATAACTCTCATATTGTTATTCAGTCATTAACTTTATCGGCTCATTATTACTGTGACCGTTGCTTGTTCAATTATTTATTTTTTTTGCTTAACTTTTATCATAGATTTTATTCTTTATTGTACACAGAAAACACATAAAACAAACAAACGAAATGAAAGGACATGTTACTAATATTATACACGAGAAAGTTTGTAAAAAATTAACGGAATAGGATTGTATTAGAATGAAATTTGGCATGTAGTAGGTATAGCATGGAATAAAATTCAGGCTACATTTTATTCGGGTACCACGCGAGTGAAACCACGGCTTGGAGCAAGTATAAATAATACATGGGTATGGTCTTAGCGGCCGCAGCATGGGGTATCCTCATAATTTCCCAACCTTACAGAATTGGAACAAAGGCTGGCCGAACGTGGCGAGCCACACGATTGCAAGAAATCCCAAATGGGATTTCGACACACTGACACAACTCACAACTTAAAAGGGAACAGCTGGTCCACGGTAGGCAAGTTAATTTTGTAGTAGATATCATCATCATTGGCAAATCGTAATCTACTACTAGCTAATAATCACTACTAATAATCAGTAATTATTACATTTTATTTGCAATAGGTAGTCATTGCAAAGTTGTTGGCGTTAATGTCCCGGAGCTAAAAGAACCAAAGTAAACGAACGCTGGCTATCAAATGCATGGACTGAACTATCTATTTAGAAGTAAGCTGTGCTTCGTGGATTGCTACATAGATATTGATACCACTCTTTTGTGGCACTAAATAAGCAATTCTACAAATTGTAGTCATTTGCTGTAATGAATTCTAATTTGTTATCAAAGTTCAGGATTGAAAGCTAACAATAGTAATTGAGCTTGTTGATTGATAACTGAAAAAGTGGTAGAATAATTCTAGTATTGGATTGCTAGAAATACCGATTTTTTTTAACCATTTCAATACATAAGATGTATTATAATGGTTAAAAAATCGGTATTTGTTTTAGGCAAATTTATTACTTAAGCTTTCAATTTAATATCTTCAGTTTTTGTACTTCGAAAAGGGTCATATCAAACCGATAGACAACCAAATGATACTGCAGGATCCTGTGATCAGGGGTTCCTATATTACCTTTGAGGGTGGTGTGATACTACAATAGTTCTGTTTCCTTTTTGAGGTTACATAAGGAACCCTAATGGTTAAAGCGCACTAGTCGGACGACAGCGTAGCAGCATCGTCACGCTCCTAAAACGAATTCTGACTCATTCTGAAAATGTTAGTATCCCGAAGCCAGACGATGCCGAGCTGGAGCTGGGACGAAAAGAGTGCCCCTACTATATCTAGAAAATATAGTCAAAATTCAAAATTCGACTAATGCTACTTTTATCTCAAAGCACGGTAGACTACCTCTAACAATAGGCGATCTAGCATGTCCAAACATTTTGGTACATGCCCTCATTTTGCATAGTGAGTATTCCATACGTGACTGGTTTCAAGCCCATCGCCGCTTATAGTCAAGTCAAAGTCAAGTCAAAAGGCATTTATTTCAATAAAATCACTAGGATCACTTTGAAACGTCTTAGAAACTAGGTGAAGCTATGCCTGTTCCTCGCGACCAAGCCTAGAAGAATCAGGCAACAAACACGGCTTGGTGCCTATCATTTTTTTCGATGATCCTTTTTCACAAAATTGAATTTAAAGCTTCAGTGTGGTGCCGATCGAACTAGGTGAGGCTCAAATAGGTACTTGCTGAAAAATGTAACATAAAACTTGACTTAAAACAGTTCAAGGCCATGCTTGGTATGCTCGCGTGAATTTGGTGCGTTATTTCTGTTCGTGTGTGAGGTCAATGCCGTCGTTAATTAGATGGGCCGGTACAGCACACGTTCCTATGAATAATGTTTATGCAAATAACTAGCTACCGACATAGAAGCCGTTACCTCTATTAAATAGGAGGAGGTGGGGCACAGCGAGATTTTCTCGCTCTAAATTGGAGCAGCCCGACTGGGGGACCTCCGCCTTACAGAAGATCGCAGCTAAATAACATTATTTGTTTCAAATAGTGCTGTGTTCCTGCGGTGAGTAAGGTTGCCAGAGCTCTTTAGGGGGGAGGGGGTTCGGGGTCGGCAACGCGTGCTTGATGCCTCTGGTATTGCAAGCGCTCATAGGCTACGGTAACCGCTTACCAACTGGTGGGCCGAATGCTTGTTTGCCACCTCAGTTGTATAAAAAAAATAATAATATATATTTAAACAAGGTACCTATTTATTTACTACTAGTTCGCACCGAACTGAGATCTCGCAATGTCTTGTAAAAGTTGGTGCTTTGGTGATCATTGAGGCACAATTAATACAAACTTAGAAAATCTCATCTTTAGTCCAACTAATATCTAATCTTACCTGAACTACGAAGTCATTGAAGTTTTACTTAATGGGAGCTCACGTTATATTGGTTATAATATGTTTATATTTCCTTTTTACCCAAAAACCCTATGGTTTTTGAAAAATAAATTAGAAAGGAATTTAGAAGGAATTTATATCTTAGGTCATATGACCTAAAATATAAACCATTTTGGAATTTATGAATAAAAAGCTCATATTGTCATATTGCCTTCACTTCGTGTATTTGTGTTATTGGACCCCTAAAACTTTACAACCCGATACGCCGCTTTTACTCATACTCTTACCAGCTGATTGTTAGGTATATAATTTTTGGTAGGTTAATCTTTAATTTTAGTTTTGTGGCATCATTTAGAAAATTATCAAATGTATACATGTTACTGCAGGCGACGGTACCGACAGTTACCAAATCATACGGTTTGACCGAAACGTAGTACTTAGGTAACTTGCGTTTTTTATTTTTTTAGTGTGTAATTTGATAATAAGCCAGTTACCAAGACTATTGTAGAAGCTGACCATTATATAATATAAGTACCTATTGTGGCTTACCATTGAATAACAGGTTCTACGAGGAAACCTTAGAAAATAAATGATACTTATCACGACACAGCAAGGTCGGCGAATTCGCACGTTCAGCGGTCTGTGTACGTGGGGACGTTTATAACTAACTGCGGTCTATTTAGTACATGAACATTTTCCCACGAAATTACACTAAGGGATTTAGGAAAATACTATTTTCCACAAAGCTGTAATATGCAGAGCTTGTTTTCTCATTTACCTACTTCATCATCATCATTTCAGCCGTTCGACGTCCACTGCTGAACATGGCCTCCCCCACAGACAGAGCAAATTCTTTATCATGTGGGGGGATTTGCCCATACTCACCACGCTGGGCATGCGGGTTGGCGAGCGCAGTCAGAGCTATCGTTGTTAAAATGAGGGACGCTGCTGCCCATCCCCCAGCTTTTTTCCCTTAGTCGCCTCTTACGACAACCGCGGATAACGACATCCGCGGTACCTACTTAAGTATACAATATTTCATAATATGTATACTATGCTAAAAGGGGCTTATTCTACACTCTTTTGGTAGTAAAGTTTATTGTACGACTATTGTAAATTCGATATTTTACATTGCAATAACACTATTGAAAAATCTGCAGTTCTAATCGTACGTTAATTCATAGTTAAAAAGATGTTAAAAAGTATAAAATAAGGTGATTTAAAAAAACGGGGAAAATAATACGTCGTCTGGTTCGTGGTCGCTATTTGATTCTACGAGCTACATGGCCCACCATGAACCATCGAATGGGTGGGTGGGCCCACTGCCACTTCAACTTGCTAATTTTGAGAGCTATATCGGTGACCCTGGTTCTCCTACGGATTTCTAATTTCTATGAATCTGTGAGCATAGCTCTCCATTAGCACGTTGCGCGTCTTTGAGATTTGTGTATGAGGCCAATAGTTAGCGACCAAGTCACAGTGCCATTGTTATCCATGACAGCACGCAAGATCTATCCTAGTGGAAATGATCCAGAACGTTTTGGATATTCCACCAAAGATAAGTCTATGAAAGCTGATTATCTCAGAACATGATGCTTATTCTCCTGTGTTTATATTATAGCTGAGCAATTTCCTCGAACAAAGTTAAATGAAAAGTCGTACAAATATTGATCGCCAAACTCCGTTTTCATTATAACGCTCTAGCTTCATGAAAATAAGCTCTTGAGACCGCCGCAGCGAAGGTATTTTTTAACGAATGGGCGATCATAATTCATATTTTTTTTGTTGGGGAATCATTAGACTGTAACACAATAAAGCTACCTCGCTTATTGCCTTTTTGAGCGAAAAAAAAACAAACGTTGGACGATATCCAGGTGTCAAAAAAGTTGAGTAAAAAAATATCAAGATCACTGTCAATGGCGCTCGTGGTACCTTACCGCGACAAAGGTCGCCATTGACAACGAAACAATGTGTTAACAGGTATATTTTTCAAAGAAATTGTTTTTTGAGGATACGATATGAATGGTTTAGTAAACTAAAAGATTACGACGGCCTAGAAATCTATTTTCCTTTTTTATGTAAGTACAGCCTATAATATAAGTGGGTCATGACAAAATTGTTCGTTTCTTTATTGGACCCAATTCTTATCCCAGTATTTCGTAGGTACGTATAAACGGACAGAATTTTCCCCGCCGCGGGTCATTCCCCAAAAGACCGTAACAAATATCACCCATCAATCAATATCAGGCGAATTTGAGATCTGCTCTACCTCCTGCATTACCAGACTGCGTGACGTTTTGGGACGGTATGGGTCCACAACATGAATTAAAATTTTGTAGATAATAGATCGATGTCAGGCCCGGCTAACAACGGCCTTTTGTCTCCTTTCAAGGGTCGAATGTCAAATACTCGGTGTACCTGTTTCAAGGCTATTTACGAGGAAGTCGTAAATTGGGATCAATTGACCGGGCGATTTTTTTTATTATTTGGTAATGGGAAAACCGGATTCGTATTTTCTTGGTTTTATTATTGCATTAGTTTACGCGTTATCTATTTTTAGAAGATTTTGTAACAAGTCGAATGCGATCTTACACAATGCTGTGATAGGTAATAATGCGCGATGATAAGTAGGTACGACGTTTGCGTTCTTGCGTCCTGTCATCGTCTGTTACAGACGATTCAAGCACTGTCTGAGATGAATCGTTAATACCCAAGTAGGACATTTATTATTAAGGAAATTTATTATTAACTAGCTGGTGCCCCCGACTTCGTCTGCGCAGGATTAGTATTTCGAGTAGCTTATATTAGCGTGCCGTTACAATTCACACAATATCTTTATAAATTGTAGCCTATGTGTTATTCTGATGTTTAAGCTATATTTTTTTTTTTTAATATTCCGGACATGTTCTCACGGCCAACTGATCCCAAACTAGGCATAGCCTGTACTATGGTGACCAGAGACTGATATATATAATAGATAAATATTTAACACCCAGACACAGAACAAATATCTTTGTTTATCACACAAATGTTTGTCCAGTGCGGGGATCGAACCCGCGACCTCTAGCGCAGAAGGCAGAGTTACTACTAACTGAGCTATGAGGCCTGTCAATATATTATTGTAAAGTTTCATTAAAATCCATTCAGTAGTTATTACGTGTAAGATTAACAAACATCCATCCATCCATACTTACAAATTTTCGCGTTTATAATATTAGTAGGATATAGTAGGAAGTAGGCTAGGTACTAAAGATGCCTGCCGGACAAGCTTTTGCCTGTTATTAAGCGGTGGAAGTTTCATGTGCGGGGACATCCGCGTCTCTGCCAGGTGTCGGGAAGTGGTGTCCTCGTTGCACTGCGGATGCCAGTGCACTGATACGCACCGGCAACTGTACCTATTAAGTTATCTGTGACTCTTCGTACGTTTTTTCAATTCTTTGGTGTTGTTACAGTGCACTCAACACCAAAGAGAATTGAAAGAACTTGGTTACGTTCATGCCGCCTTTTTTGATGTAGGCAACACTTTTTATCACTCTACACACTTTTAGGTACACATGGTGCCGCACCGTGGTGCCTCGGCTGAAGAATATGCCACTTACTACCTTTGTGTGTCGTAAGAGGCGACTAAGGGAAAAAAGTCAGGAGATGGGCAGCAGCGTTCCCTATCAACAATAGCTTTATCTGCGCCAACACGCATGCCCAGCGTGGCGATTAAGGGCACATACTCCAAATTGTTGTTTGGATGCCGTACAAGGCCCATACAAGGTCGGTTGCGGAAATCTATGGTGGAGGCCTATATTCAGCAGTGGACGTCCTACCGGCTGTAATTATGAAGTAAGCTTGGACCATTAGGAACCTTAATAAATTAACCAAGAAAGTCATTGACTTTAATGTTGACTGTACCTACTGAGGCACAAAATTTAACAAATGCTGTAGCATGGTAATGTTCTGAGGTACACTTACGAGAAGTAATACATAATTTTTATAATGAGTATACGGAGATAAACTTTTAAGATTAGTCTAGGAATTTGGTACTCATTAATAATTATTAAAAATTATAATAAATTATAATTTATTTAGGCCAGTGTGCATCAATACAACTTTGTTTTTCATTTAAATAACTAAAATAATTACTACCGGCATAAGAGTAGGTACGAATGAGTCTAGAATGATATGGGTAATGGACTAGAATATAAACGATTACGCAAATTGTTACATTGAGTTTGGTCCAATTATGGTTTAAGCTTCATTTCTTATAAAATGTATTTCTATTGTGGCATGAAAAAATGTAAAAGGAATTTGAAATCGCCCCCAGGATAACTGAAATATTGAACTTAAAGCAAATTATGCTGAATTAAGGCTTGATTTTAACAGTAGCTAGTGAAATGAGTTAACTATGAGACTATGATGATGATGATGTTGATGAGCAGACGGTGGTTTCCTACTCCCTTATTTTTCTTTCTAGTAATTTCTACGCTTGGCAACTAAGATCCGATCATTGAAATAGGAGTCTATATTGTAAACAGCATTGTATATAATATAAATCGGTATTATTTTTTCCTCTGGGATAGATTTTCTTGGTGCAATAGTAAAAGTTTCTAAACGTTACGTCTAACTAACGCTTACGTTAGTTAGAAGATAAGGTTTATCGTTTGCCATAGGATTTATTTCCGTAAAAACAATTTGTTTTTTTTTTCAATTTTTGGACCAAAATTGCATCATCTTTTCCTATACCTTTTGATCCACTTTACAGATGATTTACAATCGTCTGCAAGACATCAATCATTCAAAGTTAGCAAGATAGACAGAATTTCATGACTGCAAATCCCCTCCAATCCGAGTGATTCACAGAGTCGCTGACGAAAGCTTGATTGGTTTGACACAATTCCTAGATCAATTTACAGTATCCCACTAACGATCCTCAATCTAATTTTAGAAAGGTAGATACTGTCGTGTTAGTTGTTCTTTATTGTTTATCCTGCATTAAGTCAGTAATAATCGGCCAATGACGTTGATCTTTGGTGAAAGAACTAGTGTGGTAAAAGAATTAAAGTGCGTATTGTAGAAGCTCCTTTCTTTATCCTTTATTGTACACAGAAAACATACAAAAAACAAACTAGACAAAGGTGTGGCGAGCTACGCCACCACTATCACTCCGCGCCGCCTCATTCAAATACCTCTGGGTTGGCATGGCGACGAACAAGTGAATTATTATTGATTTCGGACCGACGGTCTGTAAAACTACTTTTACTTTTACTCTGGTCGTGTGCTTTATCGTGTTTGCTAAAATTACCTATGTACCTAATGTAAATATTATACTCCTGTAAATAACAACTCTGCCTCTCTCTCTACCCGTCCTGTAGGATCTCCACCAACCATAACTGGTGACCCCGACGTGATTTGACACCCCGAGCACAGGTCACATTTTTAATGTTTTAGGACATGCCGGTTTTATCACGATGTTTTCCATCATTTGAGAGCACCTAGCATTGTCGGAGTAGAAAAATCATTAGCACATGACCGGGATTCAAACTCACGACTTTGGATCGGAAGGCGGTTCACCACCACCACCCAAAACCGAACGTCAAATGCTTAATGATATAGAAAGAGAAATAAAAAAAGGTTCCATATTTTGTAGCCTTTTATTTTTCAATATCCAAAACAACTTGAATAAGACGAAAACATCGATTATTCATAAGAAAAAAATTTAAATTAAAAAAAAATGAGCAGTTTTCCGTAAACAACCTGTTATTGTAAAATTTGAACCGGGCCAAGAGACGTAACAACAAAGTCGTGATTTAAGTATTTTTTATAACACCCTGTATTACGCAACGGAAGCCATAACGATCGTAGGTCGTATACATAATTTTGTAACCAGCTATATATATATTAAAATAAATAGTTTGAATAATTTAACGTAGCATTATAGGAATCTGATTAATGAGCTTCAAAAACTATAATACGTTATCTGATTTGTAAGTCTAAACAGAAGAAAGTGAACACTATTTAGTGAATAAAATAACATATATAAGTAGTTATTTGTTTTTGTACTGTCCTACACTCTAAGGAATACAGCAGTGCCTTAAGACAATCAGGTTAAAAAAAAGTATACAAGCAGTGCCAGTGATGACATAATTATGACACTGAGGCTCGTATTCAGAGACAAGACTCAAGTTTTTATCTGTACTCTCTCAAATCTCGATTTGAGTCGAGATTCTAATTCTTTAACAGTTTTTATGTATAGATTAAATAATCACAGTTCACCTGAGTAAATGCTTATTCTGAAAAGTCAATCAGACGAAATCGGTGCTTGAGTTTAGATTTGTTTAGACATTAATCAAATGACATTTTCGTTCCGTTACACGTACTTTGATGCATATTTATACTTCACTTTATAGTTCTGTTATATTTACACCCTGGCTGTTTGAATTTCTTCGTAAAACGGATCGAAAATTATAAATAAATCAAAATGTAAACGAGAACATTTGAGTACAGATTTGAGACTCGATTCAGCTGAGAGTAGTTTAAGTACCGTTCTTGAATAAAAGCTATGTTTGAGAAGAGATTCAATACTTAAATAGAGTTCAGCTGATCTGTGATTAAATCTAAGTTTGAGTCGTGTCTCTGAATACGAGCCTGAGACTTGGTCGCTAGCTGGCTTCATACACAAGCTCTAAATCACGCAACGGGCTGTGAAGAGAGCTATACTCGGAGTTTCACTGCGTGATAAAAGCCGAAATAAGCAAATCCATAGTAGAACCAAGGTCACCGACATAGCGCTTAGACATTTGTTGGGGATTAAAGGTTCTCAAATGTAGACCACGAACCGGGCGACGCAGTGATGGAAGATCCGCCACCCGATGGACCGAACCGACGACATTGTTTAAGTTGCGGTTAGTCGGTGGTTGGTTCAAGACTGTTCGTCGCGGATTTTTTTGGGGGAGGCCTAAGTCCAACATTGGACGTCTAAGGGCTGATGATGATGATGCTAAGAAATACGTACATACCTACTTAGATTTTTATGAGGTAGTCATAGTTAGTTTTGCGTAGATATAGGTATTCAAAATCCACAATCCATTTCGATGACAATAAATAAATGAAGTCGAGGTAGTTACCTATTACTTTCAAGATGAGACCAAATTGACTATTTTCCATCCATTTACTGTCAGGAAATAAATAATTTTCTATCTTGAAAATCGCCACAGGGTCCGACCGTCCTCTTCAATCTTATTAAACTTATTGGTCCATAAATAAGATCCAGGGAACTAGAATTTCCCGACTATTTTCAAGATTTCAATTTGGCAATGAATGAGGAATCCTGCAGATGTCCTCATTTCTGAAGAAAGCTGGTTACCGGTGCCGGTGTCAGCGCGGCGGAACGTAATTAGTGGAACCATGCTATTTCCAGTAACTGGACGGACTGCAAAATTCGACATCCATAAAAACCACTATTTCTATTACATAAATTAGATCCTACCACAGAAAATAAACATCCTAATGCCTACATACAACTACCTATAGTTATAAGCAAGAACGATTCAGATTGTGGTCTATGTCCTTATCTCTATACTCTCACTATCGTGTTGCTCAGATTTTTTTATGTAAGTATCTATGAAGCATCATACAGTACAACGAGATCGGAATCTAGTTAATACCGAAAAATAGGAACCTGCTATCTGCGTAAATGAGGCCAATGTTCGTTAGCGCAAAAAACTGAAACCAGCAGCCTGCTCTCTGCGTAAAATCGACGGATAGTCGTATCGTGTGGTTATAATCCAGGGATTATCGAGTGGAAACCCGGCTAGTGCCGATGCTCGGATGCTTTTGGATACCTGTGATGATTAATAGCAAAGTAATCCGAGGAGTCGCGTGTGCTTAGTGCTCTTATCGGATATAATTACTTATAAACTGTATGTAGTTTAGTTGGTATACCGTGGCAATTAAGTTGGATCAGCTTAATGCTCTTGTGTTTAAAGTTTACTGCATCAGTAATTTTTATTTTCCGGGGATATATAGAGTTAGTTTAGACTTTGATCTCTGTCATTTGCATCGTCGTTACTGAGGCTAACCATTTGCCTTTTTTCACATTTTTATTAGCTTTTATATCACACTTGATTATTTTTCTTTTGAGCCTCACCTTGTTCGATGGTCACCACGCTCAAGCTCAATATTCCGTTCCAAGCCGTGTTTGTTGCCTGATTTTTCAAAGCTCGGTCGCAAGGAATAGACTTGGCTTAGGTTTTTTGAAGAAGAAAGAAAGAAGAAGAAGAAAGAAACATGTTTATTTGCTCCAACAACGCTTACTATACACATTAAAAAAAGAAAACACAAAAGAAAACACAAAAGCTTAGGTACCTACCTATGTAGTTGTAGGCACAGATCTAGTGAGGTAGGTACATAATATAGTAGGATAGAGTCTCCTAGTGAAATGAACACCCGTTGCCTTAGACTTGAGTTGACGTCGAGGTTTATCTTTTTTCATTGCCCCCCAACTTTATTACACTGGCATACAAAGATACCTATAAAACGTGAAGGCATATTCTTGTACAGTAATGCCAAAATCATTTCATCATTCTTGGACCAAATCTGACAAAACAATTCCACGTGGAGTTACGAGCAAAAAGCGTCCTAAATAATGAATATAAACGGCGTTTTTAATAAAAATTGCTTTAATCTAGCGGCGGCGGCGTCCTAATGAAACTCTGCGTTCCCTCGTTAGAGACGCATAATGGGTCATTTTATACAAGTTGGTAACGCGACACATCTCTCTGTAAAATCTGTCCGTGTTTTTGTTTTAATGGCACCTGTGAAGGTACTTTAATATTAATATGACCATGCTAAGGCCCAGGATCTACCATGAGACGTATAAAGTTTGTGTAGTTTATTATGTTTTATACATAACACTGGTTGGGCGCGGCTTACATGAGGATTTTTTCGATAATCACCGTAATCTACCTATGAAGGTAGATTACAGTGATTGGTAGATTACAGTGAATTTGAACCCCTTTGGGTTCTTAACCACCTTTATATCTTAGCAACCCCTTAGCTGATTTAACTCATATTCTTACCAGTAAATTTTGATAGTACAACCTGTTGATTACATTCCATGTAGCTTGACGGTTCATAGTATATATATGCTCTGACAAATAAACGTACAAACATACAACAACGATTCGTCCAAGTTGTTTGAGAGATCAATTAAAGTGACATAGAAAGAATCAGTACCAAGCATAGTTAAATATGTGCTTGTATACGTACAGCCAAAAAGTTTTAATCAAAAAGGATTATCCATTTTGTTCCTGTTCGTTTCCAAAAATTTTTAACAAAACTTTAGCCGCAGTTTGTGTGTTGTAGCTTAACGTTGCTGGGTTTATATTAATTTATAAACCCTGGATTTAATCCACTTCGTCCATTGATTCGCTGCGGCTGGTTTAAGTCAGATTCATATCGAGTTATCGTAGCACTGGAGATTCGTTTTTATCTCAAGTTGACCAAAGACTGAAATTCGATTGGAAATGGGTTATAGTTGTGTTACTTTTCGTTCCAAAATCGAGCTATATTTGGTGCAATTGGTCAGGTATGGTTTTGAAATATCAAAATGAAACCTGACATGACTCTGACTAGTCCAAGTGACTATTCGAAGAAAGATAGATAGTTAATTGTTGAGTTATTTACTATTATAAGCTTACGCACACGACTTTCCTCGCGTGGTACCTTGATAAAAAGTAGCCTATATGCTATTCTAGGTAAAGAGCTCGCCGTTACGGCGTGATTGAATAACACACATCCAAACATCCTCACAAACTTTTGCATTTATAATAGTACCTAGTAGGAGAGTGGGATGATGAAATCAAAAACTTACTAATTAACTAGTTTCAATCACTAAATATTTTTGGAACTTTGTTAGATCGACATTTCCTTTTGATCGAACGCAAACAAATATTACTATACAACGTGATTCATAATATATATGCCATCCCAAAAGGGGCTTATTCTAAAACCAATTGGCAATAATTGGTTATACGACTTTTGGAAATTCGACGATTTTCATTGAAGAAACTATATGCGAAAATCAGCTGTGTTGGGGTCAAATCAGGTCAAACTCAATGAATCAGCTGTTATAGGTAGCCATCTTGATTCCGAACTTCTTCTACGTTTAGTTATCAGTTTTAATAAACATGATAAAAATTAAAAAAAATATTGATGTTTTTTTTTCGCAAATATTATTTATTTTTGTTGATAGAATAACCCCCTTTGTGGATGGTATACATGTTATGAATCACCTCGTATTAATTAAGCGACATACCAACTTCCTAAATTAATGAAGACGGAAACAAAATTCACTTTAATGAAAATGACGAAGCGCGTGACGGGCGGTAACAAATTCATAATTTGAAAGGAAAATTTTTCATCGCTATAAGCGCTGGGCCAAATTGAATTGTGAGACGCGCCACCGCCGACCGTGACTCGGCCGGGAATGGACATCAATAACCGTCTCTTTACGCGTAATAACATCCTCGCCTAGTGGGAGGTACAAGGCCAATATCAGGCAAAGTCACCTTATTATGCTATCACTTTTTGATACAAACTTCAATCACTAGTTTTGACAATCAGTATTATTATAATCGGTGATGGGCTTGTTAACTGTCACGTACGGAATACTCACTACTGCAAAATGCGGCCATATTCCAAATTGTTTAGCGTGCCTCTGACTACCCTCTCATATATCTTAAAGGATCCGATTGCCTGAAGGTCTGAGAGGTTATTGGGGATAAAGACCCCGAGTCTATTTCTTTTTATATTTTTTTAATCGCTACTAATGAAATGTATTGGCAAATGTACCGATTATTTTAGTGCTATTTGTTTATAAATTGCTTAAATTGCTATATAAATACGGCCGTTTTTATTAAGCGGTCACTGTATCTTAGAAAACTTAAACTTCGGTTTTATCTCCATTGGACATTTGTTTAAAAGATAAGAAGTTCCAGATTCGCTTCACTAGAAAAATAACAAAAGTTTTTTTAGTGTCCTATACCCGATACCGATAAAGCTAAGATACCATTAGCACCAGTTTCTGGCATTAACGAATCTTAACTTTAGTGTCAGGTATTTGCTCATCGTTTTCGACTAGTTGTAACGTACTCGTTATCGTTTTGATAAAATTGAAAATGTTTTCATTTACTTGCTTGACCTGTCACTGATTCTTACTTGGTCATCCTGCATTAGGTCACCGACCAGGTTGAGGTATGATGGCCCTGAAAGGGGCCTATGACCGTCGGTGAAAGAATCAGAGGGGGGAAAGGATTTGAAGCTTAGAGGCTCGTTTCGTGCACACATTGATAAATAAATAAATAAATAACACCCAACAGTCACATGTGATATTTTGTCCGGAATATTTATTTATTTATTATTTATTTATTTACATAGTCCTGACCCCACACTAGGATTCCCTGTATCGTGGGTATCAGAAACTACGAGTACCATGGTACCACAACACCCAGACCCGGAACCAATTTTTGCAGATCATGCAAACATTTGTCCCGCACGGGAATCGAACCCGCAACCCTTGCGTCTCAGATCGCCCGCTGCGCCACCGCGGTAACGTTAACAGACAACGTTAATATCATGGAGTAAAGTTGAAAATTGCATTCGCTTTCAGCTAACGGTCTTACGTTGCGACTTTTTTATTTCTAAAGTAATTACCTAACGATTTGTAAATGCATACAACTTTGAGACACATCTGCACATCTGGTTTGGTTCATTCAGTAGCAGCTGTACTCGTGAAATCGCACAAAAACCACCCACAACCCCAAACAACCCGAGAAACTCAATTGAGGCAACCCTTGGTTGTGAATTAACAAAACTTAGGTAAAGAGCTTTATTCTTTGCGCTATTGAGGTTTTGCTACCTGGGTCCTTAGCACCAGTTTCTAACATGATTTTATTGCTAGCGAGTCCGTCAACTATTACTTCGATGACGTTGAAATTTGAAGCGTTGCCAATTAAAATATTGCCATTATCCAGGATCAAAAAACAATGCATTTACTTATTTACTTAGCATTTTTGTATTACGCAAACACTTTATGAAATGTTCTTTAGTTGAATGAGTAAATACAAAGTAACGTATCCTGGGTAAATCTAATTCTTGTTCCGAAGCAAACCTGTATCAATAGAGAATGTTTCCTGCAAGAAATTCTGATGCGTCCCTGTTTCCTATGTAAATCGCTTTGAATGAATAAGGAATCAGCTGAAAACTCTACGCCAGTACAAACACAGAAGAATTTTTATTTATTTTTATTAATGAAACAAAATCCACAGCTCTTTCGTTTATTTATAGCCAATAATGGATTTAATTCGGAAGCTCTCTTAGACTCGTAATTTCTCTCAATTTTGTTAATCATTGTATAATTTGGACATAAGCCATCTAATGCAGTCCTCAAATTCCAAAATTTTACAGCAATTAGCAAAATAATGCCAGTGAGTGTGAGGGGAGTGAAAAAAATTAAAGACTAAGAATAACAAGGAACTAGTGCAGGAGTACCAGTTGCCTCTGCAGGGCAGGCAACGCATTAGCAATGCTCCAGGTGTTGCAGAAGTCAATAGGTGACGGTGACCGCTTACCATCAGGTGGGCCGTAAGCGTTTGTCATCGTATAACTTATCCGTATTGGATTTTCGGCACCAGCGGCAATCGTTCCATGACGTAGTTGATATCGCATTGCCGATTCAAGGTGAAGATGCGGGTTCGAATCCCGCAGGTTCGAAAATTTTGGGTATAATTTAATTTTAATCCGTATAACATAAAACAAGGAAAGATTTGTAGGCTTTTCCAGAATTTTAAGCTTAGAACCTGTACTAGTAAGGTACATAATCATGCTCGTATCCGAACTTGAATCTAAAAACCAGCTCACTAAGCTCATTCTACACTAAAAGCAGATTCGCAGTGCGACAGGCCCAATAAGTTCGGTAAATTCGGGGCTTTATCGGCTTTGTTTACAGAAATTTCAATCTTCGATTTACATAAACATTTCGTTGCCTCCTCGTGCGAGGCGCTGAATGCTCAATCACTGCTGGCAGCTTGAATAATTAATAAACTTTCTATAATGGCTTGCGTCTGCATAATGAAAATTCTAAACATCAGGTAGAGATCGTCTAATCTAAAACTGAACGCCCCTCCACTGTGTTTACTTTACACCTATATTTCATTCAGTTATACATAAGATTATCTGTACTTAATTTACTCTATGAAGCCGTGTTCAAACGGCATGAGATAATGTCCTTGATATGTTTATAAAATTCGTTTCAAAATAATCCTTACCTCTACTGAACAAAGTCAATTTTGAGTTTGACATTTGGGGGTATGCAATAAAGCTCAACGATATCGCAAGCTCCTAAAATTCAAACTCAAAATAAACTTTATTCAGAAGACGTAAGGATCTAGAACATACCGGTTTCTTCACGATGTTTCCTTCAATTTTTTAGAGCACAAGTTAAGCGTACATACATTTTACGAATTTATAATCGATTTTGGTACGACCAAGATTCGAACCCAAAACCTGTGGATTGGAAGGCCATTACCACCAAAGTCAAAGTCAAAGTCAAAAGGCATTTATTTCAATAAAATCACTAGGATCACTTTGAAACGTCTTAGAAACTAGGTGAAGCTATGCCTGTTCCTCGCGACCAAGCCTAGAAGAATCAGGCAACCTATAATTTTTTTCGATGATCCTTTTTCACAAAATGGAATTTAAAGCTTCAGTGTGGTGCCGATCGAACTAGGTGAGGCTCAAAAGAAAAGTAATCTAATTATAAGCCCTAATAAATAAGAGCTTATAAAAATGTGAAAAAAAAGAAGACAAATGTGAGCTTCAACAAATGATCTAAGGGCAGCACACGCTACACTTGATGAATATGTCCACCACTCCACCACTCCACTACACCAGTGCTCAACAGATCAATACAATATGTATACTCAATTTTATCGGTTTAGCCTTTTATGCGGCGTGATTGAACCACAAACATCCAAACTTTTGCATTTATAATATTAGTGATGGGACTTGTTTATTTTTCCAGTATGAGCATAGATATTATCTACGAGTATGGACATTGTAAACAATGAATAACATAAGACAAACAAATAAACATCCTGTAACTAATCAAGACTGTCGCCGAGAGAAAACAGATGCGCTAGATTGATATATTAGTGTGTTGATATAGTGTGTTTACAGGATAAGTACGTATTTTACTGAACCACTAAATAAATATTCCGGACAGGAATATTACTAGGAATATTATTATTACTAGGCATAGCCTGTACTATGGGTACCAGAGACTTATATACATATATAAACACCCAGTTCAGAACAAACATCTGTGTTAATCACACAAATGTTTGTCTTTAGCGCAGAAGGCAGAGTTACTACCAACTGAGCTATGAGGCCAGTCATTTCGACCTCTACCATTCATCTCTACCAATGTAGCAATGAAGACTGGTATTTATGTTCATTAAAAAGCAACAAATTGATTCAGTTGTACAATTTTGACGTCACAAAGGCTTAAATTGTGAAAGACATGTGACATTCTCCCATCCCAAACTCGCTGGATTTAGGCAAAAAGCGCTTCGCACGCTTCAGGCTTTGTATTTATATTTAAGCCTGACCCAAAAAAAACATTTCAATGTATGCACAGTGGATGAACCTTCATTGTAACTTTTAGAAAATAAAACGTTTTAACATTTTAGTTTTTATAGCAGTTTTTACGCAAAATATCCGCATAGACTTTTACGATGAACGCCGGGTGTAAACAAAAAGGTCATCATGAAATCCCAATCAATAAATGAAGAGATGAATACAATACAAAGGGTTGTAAATTGAACATCAAAATTTAACTGACGTTCTATTGTTCGCAGAGCTTGGCTATCATGACGTCTTACTGCCATTTTTCGATTTTATTTAGGCAGTCTCAAAGATGAATGGTTCAAATACGTGTAAAATTGCGCTGGCATGCTCGCATTTGCATGGCAATAAGATGTTATGGGAGGTCATAATCTCTCCGAACAATAAACCTACAGCGAAATTTTGATTACTTTGACCATACATTTTTGAGACTGTCAACTTACATAACCACCTAACTAAACAAAATCGGAAAGTTGACTAGGTGGCGCAGATGTCATCGCAAGTTCGATTCCTCATAAGCATACAGCTTGCTGCACATTAGTATTCCGCTAACTTCATGATATAGATGACAAAACCTAAGACACGACAAAGACGCGTAACATATTTGAATGTCAACATAAGCAATGACCTAGCGGAAAAAGGCTAATGGCTGACCATTTTTAAGATGTCACGGTGTTACTGGGTAACAAAGTACTTGTGACATGACACCAGACAGAATGTGTAGGTAAGCCATCATTTTTCAGGCCCTAATCCGAGGACAGGACTCGTCAAAGGGAGCGCTTATCGTGTCCCGCAATTTATTCCAGAAGGATTTTCACACGACACATTTTGATAGTCACGATAACATCGCTTCGCTTGCGAGGCTTAGGTACGTACTTGGAGGATTTGGATGTGAGATGTTTTCTTACAAAGAACCCTTTGACTAGGGACCACAGTAGGATTATCATTTAATCATACTTCTTTACTTTGTAAGTAACACAGAGTACTTTTGTAGATATACCGTAAGTAATTTAAACATTAAAGCACGCTTAAAACGGAGAATGAAAACATCGTGAGGAAACCAGTAAGTAGGTACTCTTAAAGCAGCGATGGGCTTGCGACCTGTCACGTTTGGAATAGAATAGACCTATATTTGTCTGACTACCTTACTTACCCTTAGACATATTCAAGGCTCTGATCGCCTGGAGACAAATGCTTGCATGTTCTGCAAATATTTGTTCCGGGTCTGGATGTACTACATGTGTGTGTGTGGTACTTACCATGGTAGTCGTAGTTTCTGGTATCCACGACACAGAGAATCCTAGTGTGGGGTCAGGACTAAGTTTGTGACTGTTGGGAGTAAAAAAAATGTACTAAAAAAAGGTACTCTTAAAGCAGCGATGGGCTTGCGACCTGTCACGTTTGGAATAGAATAGACCTATATTTGTCTGACTACCTTACTTACCCTTAGACATATTCAAGGCTCTGATCGCCTGGAGACAAATGCTTGCATGTTCTGCAAATATTTGTTCCGGGTCTGGATGTACTACATGTGTGTGTGTGGTACTTACCATGGTAGTCGTAGTTTCTGGTATCCACGACACAGATAATCCTAGTGTGGGGTCAGGACTAAGTTTGTGACTGTTGGGAGTAAAAAAAATGTAAAGTACCGTGGGTAATTAAAAAAAATAATTAATAAAAATAAGTTTATATTTAGGTATCTAATATAAGTATATTTTGTGTTAGATTACTAAAATATATTCAGTAAAATTGTAAAGAAAGAACGACTGATTATGTAAGTATACGTAGTTTTAATAATGTTTTAGTATTTAATCAAATTAAAAATATAGAAACTTCTTAAAGTGCAAAATGTTCAGTAAAAAAATAAGAAAAACTTACTGTCTGAAACTTGACTTTTGGGGAGAGGATAAAAATTTAGTGGAAAATGTACAAAATGGAAAAAAGGCTTGGAATTAGGGTTTAATAACATTATTTCTTAAACAACACGTTGTACAGAGTCTAGCTACACTAATAAAGTTGTAAACCTAACAGCTTTGGGGAGTTTTTATTTCAGCACTGTATCATTTGTTAGAATAGTTTGTTTATACATCTACCTACTTTTTTTTTATTCATTGGTCTTGTACACGAACCCTACCTCTATAACCACCTATCTCTAGCCTCAAAAGTTTGCTGGAAGAAAACTCTTTTTAGGGTTAAGCTCGCTTTTGTACATGTCCTTTCATTTAGTTTGTTTTTTGTATGTATTTTCTGTGTACAATAAAAAATAAGAATAAAAATAAGTAATTTGAATTTTGCTGCAAGTGGGGTTTAGCCTTCTTATTATAAATAAGTGTTGCCATATATTTTTTTAAATTTATGTTGTTATTATTATTATTAATATCTTTATTTCAGGCTTCTTGACATATTTGTGTAATATGCCATGGCCCATATTAATAAATACCTTACAGACTAACATACAAATAATATTAAACTTAAATAACTACACCACATCTAGAGTCAGGGACTTTCTTGATCGTGAGCGCCTCCCTGTAGCGACGGTAGACAACTCCAGCTGACCAAAATTCGGGCGCGAGGAACTCCTCTTTGTACTTGGCAGCTACCTGGAGCACGTAGGACTTGAAGTTATGTTATCTGAATACCTACCGGTCAATAATCCCACTACATCGGTTCAATGGCAGACAAATGGATAGTCGCTAATAGTGCGAGCACGCGTGAGAACGTTCGTTGATCTTCTAAGTACGCACTCGTGATCATAAGTTCCTCTTCCTAGTCACAGTACCTATCATCATCATTATCAGTCCATCATTAGTCCACTGTCAGATATAGTTCTCCCCCAAATAGTGCCACGACCGAGAGTCTTGAGCCTTCTCCATCTATTGACCTTCACAATGTCGTCGTTCCATCGGGTGGGTGGCCTTCCAACACGGCGTCGTCCAGTTCGTGGTTACAATAAGAAGCTCTCTTATTCCCTTTATTAACATTTTCTGAAGTAGACATTCGTATGAAACTAGCAAATATCATAAACAGAAAACGAATTTTCTTTTTCAAACAGATTGAAAACTAAGTCTAAATATTGATACAATTTGTTTGGCAAGTTTTGTTTGCAGCAAATATCAGTCGACATTATTTACAGTAACTTACGAGATTGGATGTTTGAAGTTACTTGATCGATTACTTAATTGATCTAGCGAACGAAGCGAGCGATGATCTCTCAAAGAACTTTGACGAAGCGACAATCCGGTGTTTTTTTTTAATACAAAATAGTCTTACGCTAGACCACAATCTCACCTGATGTTAAGTGACGATGCGGTCTACGGTGTAACACGTTTGCCTAGAAGAAACCTATTCACTCTACTCTTGAAGACACCCAAATGATAGGTCTGCATGGAATTTAGTAGGTAGATCAACAAGTTACCTACTTTTAAAATTTGCTAGTAAGATTACTTAAAAGTTAAATCAGCCAAGGAGTAGCTAAGATATAGGAGTCTTGGTCAGTCATTTTTTTGATTCGCCACACACTTTCTTATTATATAGTTAGTATTATAGTATTACATAAGCAGCGTCCCTCATTTTAACAACGATAGCTCTAACTGCGCTCGCCAACCCGCATGCCCAGCGTGGCGAGTATGGGCAAATCCCCCCACATGATAAGGAATTTGCTGTCTGTGGGGAAGGCCATGTTCAGCAGTGGACGTCGAATGGCTGAAATGATGATGATGATAGTATTATATAGTGTAGGTATTATATTATACTATGCATGTTTATTTTTGATTATACTCCAGCAGCCCTTATCGTACTCAATTTTTCATCCAAAGGTTGTCTGGAAGAAATCGCCTATAGTGACAAGACCGCCCAATGTACTATCGCAATTATTCCTAGTTTTAATTTATTTTTAAAGATTCTTTTGTTTACTGTGTGGTGTAGTGCAATTAAGAGTTTTCTATCTATCTATTCTCACGACTATCTCTCTGATTATAAGGTTCCGTGCAACGTTGTACGTTTGACCGAGCGCGCCCAGCCGTCTGGAGGGGGACACGCTTGTTTGTTCAGGAAATTGCCATTTTTATGGCACGCGCGACTATCATATTCAGCCATTACTTGAGCGTCGTGTCAATTTGCACCGAAACGATGCTATTTACCCTGATCATATAGGGGAAGATTGCTGTGAATGCAGAAATATCGTCTTTTTAATCCGAACTTCGTAGGAACGGGAAGAAACATATTATAACGAAACGCCTTCAATTACCATTCTATGCAAGGTCATTCATGTATACTATCCCGAAACGGGCTTATTTCCACAACCAATCGGGAATAAAGTGACATACAGGAAATTAGATTTCATACAAAAAACACTATGCTTAAATCTGGGGTCAAATCAGTTCAAACTCAATTATTCAGCTGTTTAGTTTTGGTAGCAATCTTGATGTCAAACTTATTCAAACTTATCATAGTACGTTTATTAATTAGCTATAGGTAAAGATGATACAAAGAGGAAAAACAGCCGATTTGAAAAAGTTCGGGGAAAAATCTGAAAAACGCCTGAAAAACATTTTTTATTTTTATTGGTATTTTTTATGGAAAATCTACTAATCATCTCGTATATCAAATATACTTTACCACGTCGCGTCGGAGTCATGCTACACACAGAGAAAAAAAAATCTAAAGTCGGCAAAAAAAAACAAATACTTACCTTATACGGTAGCTATTACTTATTTTTGATTGCGAGTACAATAAATTGCAAACAGGTCGTAACTGTAAAATTATATAATTGTTTTAGTAATCTCAAACATAAAACGATTATATACAGGCAGATAGAGTTGTGTATTCTATTATCTAAAAACCGGACACAAGTTTCACAATCACAGATTGCTCGTCAACGGCCGCATTTACGTAGAAAGCAGTTTGATTGCGGCTTTCTACATTTTTACCGGAACTTATTATCTTAAAATCACAAAGTGTCTTTCTTTGTGTCGCGGTGTATTTATGAAACTGCAAAACGAAAAAAAAACAAAAACATGGTCGTTGTCGAAATTTATTAAACCGTTAGGTAATATTTTTGAGACTGAGTAGTTTCATAATGAACATGCAAAACAACAAAAAACAAAGACCTATGGTGCGAGATGCGAGGTCGACATTGTGCAATGTCGGACGACATTCCTATAGGATTTAATGTCTCAACTTTCATCACTTAATTTGTCTCACCTAATTAATTTAAAAATACAAATCATCTGCGCGCGTAGGTTATATGTATATAAGGTTGACGAACTCGTTCCGTCATCGTCAGTACTTGTCTGCTTTCTACATAAATGTGCCCTTCTATTGGTCACACATCAGCGCGGCATCTTCGCTTTCGACATAATCGCGAAAAGCAATCCGTGACGACGACCTATAGCGGAGGCCATTAAACTGTCAATGACAAAGGGCTAACAATTCTGTAAACAGAACAGCTGGTACATTAATATCGGCGTTATAAACCGCCGCGCGCCGATGCGACTTTGGGATGTAACTCTAGTTTTTCAAACTAGTTAAATTAAAATAAAGCATGCGTAGCCCCAAAGGGATTAGTTTAAACCCTGAATATTTCCTGGCAATCCGAGTCTTCACTGCGCCTTTAGATGGTATTATTAAATTGAAATCAATTTAAACTGTAGGTAGGTTCACAAATTCTCTGTGGAAAAAACTATATTTTTGTATGGGAAAGCTTATATGCATATTTTATTTTTATAGTGATAACACTAAGGGAACAATATCCCAAAAATGTTTGACTCAGACGGGATCAATCAATAAAAATTATGCTTATCTTTAGCTATATAATTAACTAACTGTCATGTGCGTCTCTTAATTTTCGGCCTATGCTTGTAGTAAGCCAGCTCTCACAATTTAAGCTATGCCTCATACCACGCGCCACAATATGGCCGACATAAATCAGCTAATTAAACCCCCTAGCCCTTATTAACGACATAAATTTCGCGCTCTGAAGCGCACTCGAGAATGTAATGTGGGTTTAATATGCGCATAGCACTCAGCGCTTCGAGGGTAGTGGTACTGTTGTCTTATTCTTTGACTCTACCATGTGTTATGTATGACTCTCAGATATAAATAAATAATAAATAAATAAATATTCCGGACATATCACACACGGTCAACTGATCCCAAACTAGGCATAGCCTGTACTATGGGTACCAGAGACTGATATACATAATAGATATATATTTAACACCCAGACACAGAACAAACATCTGTGTTAGTCACAAATGTTTGTCCAGTGCGGGAATCGAACCCGCGACCTCTAGCGCAGAAGGCAGAGTTACTACCAACTGAGCTATGAGGCCAGTCAATATGCTAGACGAGTGTGTCTTCAATAATATTGTCACTAAGTAAAGAGTAGAATCATCATCAGCCTGTAGAAGTCCACTGCTGGACATAGGCCTCCCACAAAGATTTCCACGACGATCGGTCTTGAGCCTTCTCCATCCACCGACTTCCCGCTACCTTCACAATGTCGTCGGTCCATCGGGGGGCTTTCCGACACTGCGTCGCCCGGTTCGTGGTCGCCATTCGAGAACCTCTACTCCCCAACGGTTGTCGGTTCTGCGAGCTAATAGGTAAAAGTAGAATACTTGTACTTAAATAAAACCAACCTCTTGCAAGGGTGTAAAATTAAAAAAAGATATCAGAGGGAGATAGTCAGAGGGATGTCCAGATATTTTGTCACATTCCCACATTTTGCAGTATTGAGTATTCCATACGTGACAGGTTGCAAGCCCATCGCCGCTTATAAGAATACTTGATTCCTCACGATGTTTTCCTTCCCCGTTTTAAGCACGTGTACCTGTACATATATGTATATATATATATATATACATATATGTATATATATACCTACATATAACCTTGTTTATATGTGAAAAATAGCAATATTATTGTCTAGACTGTGATAGCAGGTTCCCTTATAAATTAACTTTGTCTTTACGTGTATAGGTAAAGGCAACATCCAATATCACATGTGGCGAGTCAAAAAATGTCGAACTCGTAATCGATTCGTAAGCCAATAGTAGGGGCCTATGGAAGTAGGTGAAGACCCTAAACGTCTGTTAATCTGCGTAGTCTTTATGGTTCTGCGTTACTTCAGCTCGTAACCATTAGCAAGAGAGGGCTAAGTAAAAGGCCATGTTTAATAGGAGCAAGTTGGGGCAAGTATTTCAAACGGAACAACCCCAAAAAATATAGGCAGTACCAATTTGAAAATAGTCTTTCGGTGTAGAATCTATGTTGATAATTGTAATTCGATCACATATTCATTGAACCTATGGACTTACAAATAATCATATTCTCGTTTCGACAGTTGGAACTTTTTAAATAATTGCAAAGTAATAAAATGAACAGCTGATCTTATGAATCAAAATAATTGAGTCAGTTCATTAGTTCACTGACGAGTCTCGACTGTGGAGTCCTTCTACGGTATACGTCGCGTGATTTTCGGCGAGTGGGTATCATAATTTTTGATTTACCTACTATTGCGAAAGATAGCTATCTTATTGAGCTATAATGAGCTGATTAGTTCGCAGTTTATTTAATCATCTGATCAGTCACAGCACTGACGGACTGACGTGGCAACATTACGTGAATTTACGTGATTAGAGAACTATCAAATCGGGAATCAAATAAAATTGTTTGTTAGAATTTATGGCGTTTTTGGTATCGCATTGGTCTGGACGAAATGTGGATTCGAATGGTTCGACAATATTGGGTTGCATTTCTTTGAAGTTAAATTTTTACACAAACAGACAAAAAAACGTGCCATAATACGAACTTCTAAAGCCTAAAGTTCCAATCTTCAGTGCTGTCGTCTCCAGTAAAAAGAACCACTTAGCACGTAAAAATGTCGTAAACACACAAAGTGTTGCTTAGTGTGCCGTATGGTCAGGGGCTATAAAACTGAGTCATCCGTAAGTCGGGCGATCTGCACATCTGGCGTCAACTAATGCACTTTTATGTAATGGCATTCGACACCCCATCTTGTGAGTCTCTCGGCTGTGCATTTTTCAAATCAATGTGAATTGCTAATTTCATGGGGCGAGCGATGTCAACAGCAACATGACTTTTATTAGGCGGAAAGAGGAATCCGGAGAGAACCATTCTCCTATTTCCTCCCAGGATAATTTGGCAATTGACCATCTTAGCACATTTCGCTTTTTTTTTCAATTTTATTTTCATTATCTACGTATATTTTTCATAGACACTTCTCCTTAGCCCTCACTCCTTTTTCATCACAAAACTTCGGAGTGTTTTTGAGTGTTAAAGAATGTAGCGCGGAGAAACGAAAAGCTTGTTTTTCTCGAAAACGAGGTCAGCAATGACTATTCAAATTAAAAACAGTAGAACCGGCCAACAGAATGAATGTACCGATGGTAATTTATCAAAATGTCCGAAGTAATGCGCGGGGAACTATCACCCCGAGCCAGCTTTACGTTCATCCGAGGAAGCATTTACGAACAAAGCAGACTTTTACCCTCTTATTCATAATCAAAGTCAAAAGGCAACCTCTATCTAATTCATAATCAAAGTAACTGGCCTCATAGCTCAGTTGGTAGTTACTCTGCCTTCTGCGCTAGAGGTCGCAGGTTCGATTCCCGCACTGGACAAACATTTGTGACTAACACAGATGTTTGTTCTGTGTCTGGGTGTTAAATATATATCTATTTTTATATTTTTTGGCGTTTATTTCAATAAAATTACGCCTGATCCTCGCGACTAGGCCTACTGCTTTACTGTTAAAAAGGATAGGGCAAAAGCTATCAAACCGATAAAGTAAGTGACTAATTTATGAATAAGAGGATTCCAAAATGGTGCTTGTGCTTTTATATCCATTCATTCAAGCATTATTCAACAACACAATGTATTTCGATACATTGTCTGTGCACACGCCTCTCCCGTAAGAACCATATCTCTTTCAACTATTTTGACGTTATCTGCAAGTCCGTAGGTAATAGGTGCCGAAAATCTGCTTTCGACATAAATACAGCCTTATCTGAGCAAAGCCTCGGTCTTATTGCTTTTTTACGCTCAAGATACAATTCTAATGCGATCGGTACGCTGGAAAAGATAAAATGTTTTGCCATTGACGGCACGGTTTTATTTCTACTGCTATCACGGCGGGAATACTAATGGTGGCTTACTTTACTCTCCGATTCTATTCTATTGTCTCTCTTCTATAGAATAATGCATTTCAAGCTGTACCTACGCATCTAACGAACATTCTCATAAATGAGTTTACTGCATTGAATAGGTTCAATTGATGGAGCGTGACATAGATAATGTAAAAAGTTTTATCTGTGTGCGATACTGAACCATTAATAGGAACCCTCTTCTTTCGGGGTCATATGATATGGGGTCGACAAACTCGTGTTCATTCAATCGCCTCAATGCTCGTTAACTTACAGAGCGGCATACAAAAGAGGGATTTAAACTTCAAATGTAAATACGGGGACATTTAGAGAAACGATCCTATAAAGGAGTATCAAATGTGCGCTGTACACATCTGATATACAAATGACGAGAACTTTAGTGACGTGGGGGCAAGTGGACATGCAGGGAAGTACAAAGCAAAAAAAGTTAACTTTAAAGGATCACTAATGTTATAGTATACAGGGTTCATCATCTTCCTGCCCTTATCCCACATCATGTGGGGTCGACACACATGTAGTCTTCTTCCATTTCTCTATATCAGTCGTCATCTCAGCGCTCACTCCTTTCGTCCTATCGTTTATTTCCTATCGAATACCGTAATCGGGTTATTTTGAAAAATGGGGATTTTAAATGCTATAAATTGAGTGAAAGAAAGGAGTAAAGTGTCAATTTCAGGTGCAAATGAAGCTGTTTTTTTTGCCTTGGAAGAGGAACATTTTATGATAGAAATTATTTAAAAAAATGTTTCAGCGCTAAGTACATTTTGAACAAATTGTTTTCACGTTTTTTGTGATTTAAAATTATGTACCGTGAACCTATACTATGCTCGGTTTGAAGACAGTCAGTACACAGGCTGCAATTTGGTTGAACCCGAAAAATCCATTTTGGTAGAGCAAAATATGAAGCGAAGTTGCTCGCAGTTCATTTGCGTGATGTAAATGTGGGGAAGTTGGAAATAAAGCTTGCGGGCATAACTGGTATTAACACAAAAAAGCCATTAGGGCGAGGTGGAGTGTAACCTAGGTCTAATTGGTGCTGCAATGCACGCATGAAATTACCTTACCCCACTTAGGGCACTGTTCTCGATGAACGAACTGTTTTTTTAACCATTGGATAAAATAACAGAAAAGTACGAAAATATTTGTTAGGTTGACGGCCACTGAACAACTCCGTGCTGCACTTTTGTGGTTTTATACAAATTTATTATTGATAGCTCATAGCTCATTTGTAGTAGTTGGTATTAACAATGCCTTCTGCGCTAGAAGTCGCGGGTTCGGGACAAACATTTGTGTGATGAACACAGATGTTTCTTCTGTGTCTGAGTGTTAAATATTTATCTATTATGTATATCAGTCTCTGGTACCCATAGTACATACAGGCTATGCCTAGTTTGGGATCAGTTGACCGTGTGTGATGTCTGAAATATTTATTTATTTATTTATACTCAGAGCCGAGCGTAGTTACCATTTGGGCTTTTCGACCCCTCATGTTTCATGATAGTGTTTGATCATCTGGGTAATTCTCAGAGGGCTCAAAAATACGTGTCCGACTCGAAAAAACACATAAAAAGTATCCGTAGCCCTATGATTCTTTTTCAGATAGTAGATTAGCCAAAAGTAATAGGGGGGGCCTATTTTAGTTTTTTAATTTTCCTGTTCTAAATAAGTAAAAATAAATAAAAACCTTGGAAATACTGATTTTTGTGGTGCGTCCGGACCTCATGTTCTAGTGTTAATAATTTTTTATCTCATTTCCTATAAATAATAGCACTATTTCACACAGGTTCACAATAAACCAGATAGTTACTGGCTTAACAGACACTATTACTACGCAAAAAATAGCTTTAGTTAATAAGATACAACTAGATAACTTCGCGTCCGATGTTTAGCTCTGATAGCCATGGCGCGCACTAATTCATTCATAAAAACTGTACTTTAGTAACTACGTGAATAGTTGTTAGACAGAGACAAACTGTCAGTCGCGATCCATCAGTGGTGAGAACAGCACGTGTCCATGTCTCCGCGTCGCTTCGAAATTACGGTAAGTAATCACTTTCCGTGGCTTGGTATACCGCAAGTTCTGATTACCATGTAGACTATAAATTCGTTCATATTAATCCTATTGGTTTAATTGTTTTAATAATATATGCTTTTTGTGTTCCTAATTTCTACTGCAGACATCAATGTAACATAAACCAGCAAATTAAGAAATTATTAAGGATTTTCAACTTTTTTCTGATTTTCGTGGTTTTGATTTCCATGTTTTTCGTGGACAAAAAGTACACGAAAGGTCAGTGAAACCCACGAAAATCAAATTTGCGGGCTTATTAACATATCATCATCATTTCAGCCGTTCAACGTCCACTGCTGAACAAAGCCTCCCCCACAGACAGAGCAAATTCCTTATCATGTAGGGGGATATGCCCATACTCACCACGCTGGGCATGCGGGTTGGCGAGCGCAGTTAGAGCTATCGTTGTTAAAATGAGGGACGCTGCTGCCCATCCCCTAGCTTTTTTTCCCTTAGTCGCCTCTTACGACATCCGCGGATAGGTAGATATGGAGGGGTCTATTCTTCAGCCGGGGCCACCACGGCCAGTGTTATTAACATACATAGATAATATTGTTATTGTAATTTTTGTTAATAATTTGTTTTATCTCAATCAAAATAACTTCAGCCAGGTTTGCTCAAATTGCAATGCTCGAAGTAAATACATATAGCTTATAACCAATGAATATGGGAGGGATTAGATAAGCCTATTTTACTATTAATTTAGGTATAGCTCCACCGTTAGTATCTAGAAACGTGACTGATTATTTATAAGATTGTTTGATCTCATGTGATCATGTGATTGAAAAAACGTGATAATTGATGTTAGATTTTTTGTAATACTCTCTTAGTTTATATATTTAATAACAATATTTAATTTTGTTCCTTAGTTTTAAGAAAATTAATATATTTCTATCTGCTTACTACCTTTTTTATTATAAACCTACCCGAAATTCCTTCTTAGAATGATTGTAATAGGCTAGTTCAAACAAAACGTACATTTCAACACATTAAAGTTCAATAATTTTGTATATTTGATTTCGGTGGTATGAATGTTGATCTCCATGGACACCATAATTTTATAATTGAATAACTTCGTAACCGTTAGGCCAATAAAGTTCCCTCGACTACCAATAAATTAGTAATCAAATCAACATATAGAATATTTCGTCATTATGTGTAATTTCAACAAAAAAAAAAGTGCCACGAAAGTCAGACAAAAACTGAGTTTCCGAAGAATCACCCATCTGATTTAAATGCGGATCTTAGTTTTAAAAGAAGTCTGTATTTACAAGATGACCTTTGATAAATAGCAAAGCGAACTTGATATTTTAAACTTAGTAAATTATTTTCAATCCGCCACCTTTCTATAGATAGATAAGGCGATGCTGACCGCTGCGCCATCGAGCCACTACATCTGGATGGTTCGTACTTTGGGATGTTTCGGCTCGAATCGCCATAACTCTAATAATTGTCACGTGTAACGTATTCTACTTAGTAAGGCCGTATTACATGTACCTACACTAGATGCTTAAGATGGAACTTTTACATACTATTATTATGTTTTGATGGAGTAGGTCACACGAAAGTGGACTTACATACCTCCCACTACTGGGCCAAACCTGCTCTCATACGTATTCCAACAATATTAAGAAGGCTGTGTAGTCGTTTGCTTTCCACTGCGGTATTCATAGGCTCTGAATCATTCCTATTACTGCTCATCCACCGTTTGCGTGTCTTTATCTCCTCGTTAACGGAGAAAATTGCTATTCATGCAATGCCAGCGATGGTATGATGCTATATGATGCTATTCAAATGAAATAATTCCGGAATAATATTGGATGAACCTTGCAATTTATCTGGTGTAGGTATTAACTCTAGATTTTCATGACGTAGGTACCTACTATCTGAAGGAAAGGTAGAAGGAAAACGAGAAAGAGGAAGACCAAGAATTAGTTACATGAGCCAGATAAAAGGGCTCGCATTGGAAATATCAAAATGAAGGAAATTGCATCATTACATCGACAAGAGCTAAGCTCTTAAATATAATAATAATAACCTAAGTCTATCACCAAAAAAGTCCCGATTTAAAATGAAAAGAAAATTGACTAAGGCACAGTAGAACTCACAAGGCACCCCATAGAAATATTTTCAGCAATATTTGCAAACAATTCCCCTGTTTATTCAAAATCCTTTGTGAACAGAAAGGTGACGCCAATAACGCTGAAGAAAGCTTTCTTATTTACCCAAATACTTTTCTACATTATGTAAGCAATTTCTTGTTCTCATATTTCTGCGAAGTCATGAAAATTCGGGAACATTATTTAGGATTTAGGCTACATAACGTTCCCTAAAGAACTTAATAAAAGAAATCGCGGCTGCAATTAAGGAAAACATTTTCGGCCTCCCAAATTTCTGTTCTGTAAAAATTTAAGACTGTGTTCATGTAAAATACTTTCAAGCGTAAACATTTTACTTCGGCCACAAATGTACAACGAGTCCCGAAAGACAAGACTTTATAGAGCTCAATTATATCGAGGACACAATTTGCGACGCAGCGCGCCTTAAATTGAGTTATCTATCTTCTAATCTACTTAAAGTGAAATAGTATTGTGCATTGATGCCAAGAAGCCAAGCCTGTAGTTAATTGATAATGTTACAGTAATCGATGATGATTTGGCACTGCACTCTGGTGAGGTAGCATGGTCTACAGCTTTACGGTTTGAATGCAATTTTGAATGGTATAATTTCCAATACTTATGAGCCTGGTCTAGCAAAACAGAATAGCAACCACGTGACCGCGGTGGGCTTTAATCTCGGAACCTTCGATAAAGCTTCATGGTAGAGAATAACGTCACATGTAGGGCGAAAACTCATAACTTGGGTGGTTGTCGCGCATTTTCATCTGACGTCATTTCGGCCGTTATCTAACGTTTCTGTGCATCGTAGCAGATGGTAAAAACATATTTTGTGGATTTTGATCAAACCAAATTATTCAGTAGGTTTTAGCTTGTAACCATGCGACAGTTAGGTAGGTACATTTTTCTTAGTTATTAGAACTTTACCTACACAATGTTCCTTTTACCCAACGGATTCTCATAGCATTTTCTTTTTCAGATCTGGAAGAGGTGCGGCATACGCATGTTCGGAAGGCGATGGTAGCGCTCCCAAGTCCTGCTGTGGCCGACCTCCCCTAAGGCTATGCGTGCTCTTCCTGGGCGTCGTTGGAGCATGTCTGGTAGCCGCTGGTGCGGTGCTTGGAGCTTTGAGGCCACACCCACGTGCCCCCCTCACATTACTACTGCTTATGATAGGTGAGATAAACATTTAAAGACCAGAACACAATCGTTGACGCAGATTTGTTAACCATTACAAAAAAGGCGAAGAAATCCAAGGCGTCCAACGCGCGTCTGTGTTGGCGTGCACAGTGGCGAAGGCGATTGGTTGTTTAATAATGAACTTGTAGGTAGTTGGTCGTTCCATCGCGCGTCCTATTAACCATATCCAGCCGCAGGACGCGTTTGGTTTGAACACGCTACAAGTAGGTACAATTGCAGTAACTGATCGCCTGAGTGCACGCCAGTGCAGCCTTAAGCTGCGTTGGTAACCTTCGCTTAGGTTCGCTTTGGTTAACCAAAGCTAATAAGTTTGCCAAAAGCTAAAGCTCAAAGTCGCGCAACGGGCTATGTAGGGAGCTATGCTCGGAGTTTCACTGCTTGATAAAATCCGAAATGGGAAAATCCGTAGAAAAACCAAGGTCACCGACATAGCTTACAGAATGAGCAAATTTAAGTGGCAGTAGACCAGCCATATAGCTCGCAGAACCGACAACCGTTGGGAATAAAGGTTCTGGAATGGCTACCACGATCCGGAAGACGCAGTGTTGGAAGGCCTCCCACCCGATGGACCGACGACATTGTGAAGGTTGTGGGAAGTCAGTGAATAGAAAAGGCTCAGGAACGTTCGTCGTGGCACGTTGGATGAAGCTTGTTCAGCAGTGGACTTCATCGGGCTGATGATGATGAATAAATTTGCACCGATCGATCTGAAACAGGAAAACTCCAAAGCCTACCCAATAAAGCAGTGCATTAGAAAACCTCGTTTGATCGTAAAAAAAGGCTTTATCAAAGTCTTTGATCGTTTCAGTTCGTGGCTCATTTCACGCTAAAGCATTTTTTTCTCAATAGCTGATTAAAGTTATCCGGTCCACTGGACTGGCCAGTAAAATGAAAACCTGAAGCGAGGTTAACTTGTGCAGATTCGATAACCGCGTGGTAATATGAAGTTAATCGATTATCGCTAGACGGTCACTAAAACACGGATGGCGAGATACTATTTAACACGTGGATAATTTTCGATAAATTTATTTCTGGTTGGTATAGGTTTATTTATTTTTGACACCCCTACAGCAATAATTACGTGGCCTGCTTTATTCTGTTGCCCTTTTCAATCTTATACTAACTAACACGAGCCTGTGGAAACCAGTAGGTAAGTAGGTATTCTTAAAGCGGCGATAGGCGTGCAACCTATCACGTATGGAATACTCACTACTGCATAATCTGGGAATGTGCCAATTTTCGGCCTTGCCTATGACTACAACGATAAAAGTTGTGAACCTAGGTATATCTTTTTTTCTTTTCTATTTTAGATACTTTTTGGGTAGGACGTGAAAATATACTTCCTTCGTTTAGACTTAATATCACCTGCTGCGAAGGTTCTATCATCATCTCAGCTGGTGATTGATGATGATGAGGCACGACGTAAAGAAGGGCAATAGGCTTCCTAGGAGAAGGCTCAAGAGCGTTCACCATGTACTATTTGGATAGTACATGGTGAACGGTCTTGAGCCTTCTCCACCTACCGACTTCCCGCAACCATCACAATGTGTTCAATTGTGTCCTCTATATAAGCCCAACATCATGCCATACAGCAATTGGTCACACATTTCACAAAAAATACAGACTTGTGACAATCTGTATACCACATCCGGCTTCAAATATTCATCAACCGTGTGTGTCCAATGTGTTGGGCACAGACCGTAATTAACCGTGATACAATCTGCGCGGTCTCATCTGTTATTCGGCGTGCATACGACAATAGCAAGTCGCGCAATCTCATTACATCATTCACAGCAGCGAGCGCCCTTCATCGTCCAAGTTTTCAATTAAACTTCAAATGAGTTTGGGAGCGGAATTAATTGGATTTTCATTAGCGTTCGGAACAGATGATATTGTTACAGGCAAGCGATCTATTGTGTGGAGACGGGTAATTTGTACGCGTCACTCACTCGCTAACTTCACGCATCGCGTTTTGTCGGTACAATGTCGGCAGACGGGTGATGCGTTATGCCTGTTTGCCGTAACGACACGAGGGGTGTTTATTCAGTTGGCTTTATTTATTTTTCTCTGAAAATGTAACACTCTACCCATTTAAGAGGACTCACATCCATAAGCGTCAAGAAAAGACTTGACTTGTTCTTTTTAAGGTTCGGTTATGGTTCGGTTAACAATTTGCCTGATCATTTATCTCGTAGGCAACGAAAATAATGATAATAAGCACGTAAAAGCCATGATTTTACTACCTCTGTAAAGAAGATAATAGAGGATTACATCGAAACTCATTGTTCGTGATGCCAAACACGAAAATAATTACCAGTTGGTAAATTAGTAGCTGGTAAAATAAAGCGCCTGATGTTGCTGCTATGAGTAAATGGTTGCAGGTAGGTACTTATCCACAAGGCTTGTTCTAGCGAAGTTTCAGATCGATAAACCGTTATATTTTGACCGCTTAAGGATATACGGTACACAGGTTCAATTGCATTTAACCAATAATAGTAGTACCAACTGAAAAATCTAACCATAGATAGATTTGGATATTCATCATCATCAAAGATTCTGCAGGTGAGCCTTGATCGGGTCCTGAGTTTTCTCCAGCTGATATTTCTTGGACTTCTCTCAAACTACCCTTATTATGGCATGATTGAGACGAATATATACCTTTAATTCCAGGCATAGGTGTGGTGCTTGTAACAGCAGCAGGCCTAGCATGGCGTCTCGGAGCGAGAGACGCTCCATGCGCGCTCCTAGGCCTCCGCCGCGCGTCCTGCCGCCGGCTGGTCCCTCGCCTGCCTCCGAGCTACGCGAGGCCCCACCATCCGTACGCAGCCATGTTGTATCCGGAGTTCCATTATAGGCCGCCGCCGCCGACCTACCAGGCCTCCATGCAAGAGTACAGACTCAGGTAACTAAATATTTATTGCACATCATCATGCATGCAGCATTGTATAAGTTAGATCCTATTACCACATTCCTTCTTACACCATTTTCACAAGCATTTTCAAGGTCACCGTTTGTAGCCAATTTTGGGACAAAATGAGCCACATTTTAGAAGCAAAAGGGATTCAACCCTTGATCGAGCTGCTTTTTAGATACACATCTGAACCATACTTTGGCGACCATTGAAATAACAAATAAATTTGCTAGAAAAACTGTTATTAACTAGATGGAAAGATGATATAATAAAGGTTTCTGGGTGCAGGTCGTACAAGATCGATTGCTCTAGAAATCTATAGGGGAGGCCTATGTTCAGTAGGTACACACGCTCCCCCAATACCCCAGCCTGTGCTTAGTATGTCCTACAGCTGACATAATGATGATGATACTTTTACTAAGAAATGCATTGTTTCCATTCCAGGTTACTTCTCTTAGATAGAAGTGCGCCAGCGGTGTCTCCGCCCCCCACATACAGATCAAACTCAGCCAGTCTAGTCAGGTACGGTATTACAGATACCAATGCAATCTTATTTGTAAAAGATTGCTCGGCTTTATGCTATAGGGATAAGCTTGGATACCTAGTAAAATGTGTTTCAAGATTCAATGTTCAAATTCAACTTTTTTTATGTTATTTTGTCTAGAATAGTTAAGGACATGAGTTCATCTTCATACACAAAGTGGCTTGAAAATAGAGACACACATAGATATAGGCTTTGAATAATGCATAAATTATTGTTATTTTTTCTGCAGAGGATCAACTGGCGCAGCCTGGTGCGGCTCCGAATACAGTGGTCCGCCGTCATACAGGGCGCCCCGCGTCGACCCACCCGTCACTGTCTCCGACGTGCCCATCACACACGACCTCAAATACACCGACATCGAACCACCACCAACTGAACAGGAGAAGGACCCGGATGAACATCTAGTGACTATAGTCCACACTGACTCCCAGCCCGTGATCGTCACGGTGTCAGGGTCCACTGCACTGAATGAGACACACACGCCACCGCCTTCAGAGATCGATATTTTAGCGCACTTATAACAAATGGATTTAGTGTAGGGTTAATTTTAATCAGTAGGTACATCACGTTTTGGATTGCTATTGTGGAAATAGTCAACGTTTTTTTGTAACTTGCATTAGAACTACGAAGTAAGATCCACTATCAATATTTTACTAATAGAGATAATGACCAAAAATTCCAGAATCCAGAATATTTACAAGAATATACGTGGGTTTAAATACTGACCTACATATATGTATAGTGTTATTCGTACATGGTTGGTGTACAATTAAAACTAGTATAACGATAATACGTATACTTTATTGTGAAGACATGTAATCTAGTAGTAAATCTATAGACATCACAATTCTAAGTTTGCCTAGATGAAAAATGAATTTCTTTTTGAGCATAGTAAACTATGTTAGGCATGTGTTTTTTTTTAAATTCAATAGATGTGCCACAGATAGTCCGTAGGTACACTGTACTGTACAATTTCCAATGACAGAGTATAAAGTTTACGTTATGTAGGTACGTAAGGCACAAGGCGAAAAGTAATTTTTGCTTAGTTTAGGATCTCTAAAATATTGTTATTACAATGAAATGGACATGGCAATTTTGTACAGAAGTTTGGCTTTAAAGAGGCTTAAAAAAACTACCTAAAAACGGTACTTAACTTTTACCTTGGTTTTTTATTTAGCTTGGAAAATCATTCTCAGATCAAAGATAATGTCTAGCTACTTCCTAGACTATGTAATCATCATCATCATCATTTCAGCCGTACGACGTCCACTGCTGAACATGGCCTCCCCCACAGACAGAGCGAATTCGTTATCATGTGGGGGGATTTGCCCATACTCACCACGCTGGGCATGCGGGTCGGTGAGCGCAGTTAGAGCTATCGTTATTAAAATAGGAGACGCTGCTGCGCATCCCCTAGCTTTTTTCCCTTAGTCGCCTCTTACGACATCCGCGGATGGGTAGATATGGAGGGGCCTATTCTTCAGCCGCGGCCACCACGGCCAACAAAGTAATCATTGTATTGAAAAAAAATTGTAGCAAAATCACCACGTCTCTTTCTTATAAATTTTAATTTGTCTTATTCAATCATGTACCTTATTTTTACTTAAGGGTTATGTGTAAATATTTAAAGAGCATGACATTTAATAGCGTTGTGTTCTAGATAGTGTTAACTTAACAGATGTGCCGTGTATATAGGAGTTAACTCGAATACTTACAAACTACGTTAACACTAAGATTTTTTAGGTTAGCATTATTATCATTAAAGTTATGATATTAAACCAAATCATCATTACCCTAATGTACAACAAAATATTAAACTTGTTTATTAATTACACTAAGTGCCAATTATTGTTTTTGTTGTAAATATGTTTCAGCTTTTATCCCTGTTTTTTTAAATTCCTTTATATAAAAATGGAAATAGAATTACGAAATAAAAAGTATAAATAAAATTCAAGTGATCGCGAAGCTAAATACATCTAATTCATTTTTTTGTACGTTATTCGTAGTCTACATCATTGAGTAAGTATGTAGGACAATGTAGACCTTACAAGTTCAGAAAAATTTGACGCAGTTTTTTTTTAAGAAATAAACCTCGCAAGCTCTAGAGAATTAAAAAAATCAAATGTTTGCCAGTATTTACAAAACTGAATTTCTAAATCCAAGTTTGATGCCTAATTTCACCAACAGTTTCCATCTTTAATTATCATCTAAGGTAAGTAAAGGTAAAAAATAGGTCAGAAGACTGCGGGATTTTCAAATGCCGTGTGACCTGAATATGGATAACTCACGATAGCGTTAAATTTACCCAAAATTTTCGAACCAGCGGGATTAGAACTCGCATCTTCACCTAGAATCGGCATGGACCGTATGACGCTGGCTTCGAAAATCTTGGGCAGAAGAAAAATGTTTATCGGTTAAACACCGCTAGTCCATCTTTTAATGTAGCCTGGCTTATATGTATTATATATATTTGCTGTCGTATCGTCAGCGTAACGCTATAGTGAAATATTCGAGCTCGGGCCACAGTACCTTCTACTACCTAAGTTATACTTAGAGATATGAAATTGTTGCTGAAATTGAACATTACTGATCTTGATTGATTTAATACCTTCACTATCTTTTTTAACAGCCGAATCTTGTATATGTATGTACCTTTATTTTAGTGTTTAATGCCTGTGTTAGTAAGATGCTATATTAGTTATAATGTAATTAACTACTTTGTTGTATATAATGTTACTTATTTGTATTAAAATAAATAAATAAAGATCTTCAGTGAAATCTATTTCAATCTTTGTTTTATCTCTGTCATTTACTATCCTACTAATATTATAAATACGCAAAGTTTGTGAGCAAATTTGGATGTATGTATGTATGTTAGGGTATTTGTGGTTAAATCAGGCCGTAACGGCTCAACCGATTTCTATGACACTTGGAATGGATAGAGTTATTTACATAGAATAGCATATGGGCTACTTTTTGTCTAAGCGCCACGTGAGCAAAGCCGCGCGCGCAAGCTGTGAATCAAACACAGTTCACGGTTGGTGAGAGGTTGGAGGACTTTCGATCCAAAGGTCGTGGGTTCGAACACGGTCGTGCACCAATAAGTTTTTCTATTTGAAAAAAGTTCGCATTAACAAGTATACGGCGAAGGAAAACATCGTGAGGAAACCAGTAAGTATTCTGATAGGATAAGGTAAGAAGGAATACTCACTACTGCAAATGTGGGCATGCATGTGCAAAATGTTTGGACGTGCCTCTGACTTCCACCATGGACATGGACATCTTCAAGAGTCAAAGATCTAGTGATTCTGAAGCAAGAATAATTCCTGGTGTCCGAATTAAAAGTAGCATATGTCCCTCTCCGGCATTCTCCAGGTATATCAGTCAACCATATGTCTGTTACACTGAGGAAAATGCCGCAGTTCATGCAAACTTTTGTCAAAAAAAATGTTAACTATAGATTCTCGCACAAAGTGTACAGTGCACAATTGCGGTTTCCAGAAGTGGGTTCCCAACAATTAAACAATTCGAAACTCATGCTCAATTCGTCCCATTCCAAATGTAAATCGAAGCTCTGCTAGAACAATGGCGGACAGTAATTATATTGTAAATTAAGCGATTTTGTCGCATCGCCCCGCGAGGAAATGAAAATTCCTATAAGGTTTCATAAAACGGTATAATGGGCGAAAGCAATAAACGTAATACATAAATTATGACTGCATTTAAACTTAAATGGCTATCGGAACTCATAATGGTATGACTTTTTAATTAAAACATAGCTTCGAGGGTTTTACGTTGAATTCAGTACGAAAATTAATGTGTGATTAAACACGATGCGAAAAAAAATTATCAAAATGAACAAGTCTTAAAATGTCCGAGGGGAAAAAATCCAGATCAAAATATATAAAACAAACTATGTGGCTTTAAACTTGTTCGCTAAAAACGAGGAGTTCCCCGTTTAAAATAGTTATTTGGAAAAGAAAAAAAAATAATGTTAATTCAAACGTAGATATTAATAAAGAAACTCATATCAGAATCCCAACCCTATGGCACTATTAATTTATATCGAAATAATTAGAGATACATAGAGAAACTTTATCTAAGAATCTTTAAGCCTCGTTTAGACGAGCTTAAAAATCCTTGAATCATCATTGTAAATATAGGTATTTCTCATCTACAACTACACTTACTAAAATCATAGGTTTAAGCATAGGTCGGTTATTTGTCTGTTTTTAATTGAAAAATGACAAAAAATATTACTTCATTTTAGAGTCACAGTTCAGAGCGTGAATAATTTGCTAAAGTATTTGATTTTATGGGGTTTTTCATTGAAAAGTGGACAAAAAATAATTGCTCCAGTCGCGCTTAGGTACTATATCAGAATAGGCTTAGATGCCAGAAAAATAAATGTTATTTTGATCGGCCCTGAAGACAGTAAGTATGGGCGTAGATTAGAGGGATTGTACCTGTATAATCCTACCTTTAGAAATAAATACCGTCTAATCCATCTTAAATGCCAGTCTCGAAAAGAGGATCTGAAAAACTCCCACGTATCAATCCAAGGCATCAAAAATGGCTTTACCGATACAAATACAATAAATGACAAGATTACAAGCGATTTCATTTCCAAAGAAGGTAGTCAGGTAAGTATTAGGCTGAAAGCCTGCTCGTATTTGAAAGGCGGCGATTAGGTATCAGACGAATAAATCTCTACTGAATAGAATCGATAAGATGCCGATGCCAAGATGATTTATTGACTTGTCGGCCCGTAGCCTCAGACTCTGCTAATGGTGGCTGAATAAGCTCGCCTTCGCTAGCCTTTTTTTTATCCACAGACTTACAGAACCACAGAAAAACATAAAAGAAAATTATGCAGTCAGGAAAGCGCAAACGCGTCCAACGGATAAGCCCCGTATTTATTGGAAATGCTTCTTGTTGGAATGTTTTGAAAGGGATTTTCATGGGATTAAATCAACTATTGAATCATTAAATGTTTGCAGAATTTTCAAATTAATTAACCAAGTGTCTCGGACCAACTATAGGAAGGCTTCCGAATTCAGTATGGCCAAATTAGGCATATTTCCTTGACCAAAACATGACGCGCCATTTGCAAAAAAGCACAAAAAAGCATTGAGCTTGTATGAACCGATTACAAAACCGACTAGGTACTTCTTGTAAACTAGTAAAGCCTACTTAGCTGTGATAATTTTCATTACAATATATGCTACTTTTGGAACAATTTTCAGGTAGGTATTCCATAATAGCGATTTAGCTGGTACGGGGTGGGTATCTACGCGCAACATGGCCCTTCAGGGTTCCTAGATAGATAGAAAGATAACACTTTATTGATCACCACACGGAAATAATACTTAAGATCACAATTACAAATTTACACGGCAATACAATGGGCGGCCTTATCGCTAAGAGAAATCTCTGCCAGGCAACCTTAGGATGGACTGGACTGAAAAGATTAGAGAAGGCTTGCCCCTTCTGGTATGGTGTATCTTAAATTCGGACTTCCTAGTCGGACTTCGGAACCCTATAAACGCTCGCGAGTATCTTACCTCGTTGGTTTACGTAGACATATAAAACGTAAAATAAAACTAGTCACTTGAACATAGCGTAGTAAATGTGGCTCTACTGAAAAATTCACCAATTACCCATAGAAATAGCTCCGGAAAGTAATTTTCACAAGCACCTTAATAGAGCTCGACTCTACCAAGACGTAGGTAGTCTCTAGGGTAAGTTTAGAGTAAATTATTCAGACAAAGTATGATTGCGGCAACAAGAAGCAACTCCGCAATCATCCTGTTATTCTCATGGTATTAGTCTGAAACTGAGAAGGGCCGAACACAGGGCTCAGTGGCGTTTATTGGGGGAGGCCTATGTCCAACAGTGGACTAATGTGGGCTGATGATGATGATGATGAGTCTGAAACCTGTCCGTCAAAGTTTTCATGTCAAGTACGTCTTAAGCCGTGTTCAAACGGCGTGCGATACGTCATATGAAATTTATTTCAAAAGGATCCTTATCTCTTATGAATAAAGTCAATTTTGAGTTTTACTGCGATATCGTTGAGCAATATCGTACGCCCTCAAATGTCAAACTCAAAACTGTCTTTCGTCAGTAGACATTTTCACTTTGAATCAAATAATCTATATATATAAAGGAGTAGTCCACTCACTCACGTACTCACTCACTGACAGACTCTTTACGAAAGCTCGGAAACTACTAGGCTGAGGTGTCTGCAATATATTATACGACACATCGCAAGCCATTTTGAATACAAAAGCACCTGTAAGTCCACTCAGTACTAAGTAAATATTTGATAGAGTATTGCGGTGAACAACAGTTTTCCTATGTTGCCTAAAGCTTACTTTTTTATACGGACTACCAAAGAGGATATTAGACACTACGGACTAATAAGACGAAGAATACAAATTCGTCGATGCCGATCGGATGTTTTCGTTAAAAAATGATAAGCTTTCCATACTAATCTATGAAGCTTAGGTATATGCTTCCGATTATTAAATCTCTGGTGATAACGCTTATGCCTACCAAAACATAACTACCCATCTTTTTGTTTACTTATAAGTCTACATAAATTGTCTGTTTACAGATAGCGCTGTTTGATACAGACAGAGCAATTCCTCAGTATTTTCATTCTATGAAAGTAAATTCGCCTTCGCCTAGCAAAAGTAGATCAGCAATTGGATAGTCGTAATATTTCTGAGTGGAGAGAACATTCCGAGGCAATGTGCAGGGTTTGAATATAAAATGAATGAAGGTTAAGTCACTTATGTAAATGGGAAAAGTTCCGAAACTGTTTGAGATACCTACCGCAAAGCTTAGTTTGACTCGAGATAGAAATGGATCCACAATCATCTTTGTATTAGATGGGTACTTTTAGGAGAACTAACTTTGGTTCAGAGTCTAACGAAACCATTTTCATATTTTATGAAGCTGATTTTGATTCGAAAGAAATTGAATCCCTTTAAATAATTGAAAGCGTTTTTCCACGGGTCTAGTTCTTATAGTGTAAGTAAATACTAAGAACAGCGGCCTTGTTTTTCTATAACTGTGGGTTGGGTGACTGTTGGGTCAGATGAAGTGACAACTACGTTACTGCATAGCTATCGGTTCCAAAACATTTGTCTACCTGGTTTTATAATAACATTTTAAAAACAAGTGGATAAATTAATGTTGGAGTGGTGGTAGTGGTGCTAGTAGTAGTAGTACCTACTCACGACGGTCATAGGCCCTTTTCAGGGTCACCATACCTCAACCTGGTCACTGAACTAATACAAGATGACCAAGAAATAATCGGAGACTCGACAAGCAAGCAAGTTTTATTACATTTTCGAATAACTGAAGACATCAAAGAATAAATTAGTAGGTAGGTAATGTAATATTTACCTACATCAAAACTTTACGAAGAAAGCTATGTCTTAAACAAACAACATATTTAGGAACTTTTGATACAACAATTAGGTAATCCGACAAGACGGGCAGAATTCCAATAAGAAGAAAGAATGTTTGAGGGAAAAAAATCTAAATATTCAATTTTTTTCCCTGATCTTTTCCCGAACTTTATCATATTAGCTGTTTATGGTGTTTTTATCATCTTTTGAAGAAATTATTATTATACGTACTTGAAGTTCGACATCAAGATTACTACCTACAACAGTTGAGTTTATACTTATTTGACCTAGAAACAGCACTTTTTTGTATAGATTTTTTTCAATGAACAATATTGGATTTCCAATATCATTCATCCAAGTTGTAGAACAAACTTTATTGCCGATTGGGTGTAGAATATGCCACTTTCGGGATAGCATTCATATTATGAATCATCATGTTTAAAATTAGTGATTCATCTTCATAGGCGAAGCTTTCATCCGATGGTATCGAATTTAATGAAATCGATAGACAATAGAAGCCCTTCCAAAATTTAGGGCCAGGACTTGGCTCTCTCTTGGCTTAGAGATCCAAGAGCTAAAAGAACAAGAGGAAAACAAGAGTTGCTTCAGTCTTTACTACGGGTTGTATAAGTAATACTTAAATCAAAACAAGTCATAACCCCTTATATATCCTTGTATATTCTCAACGATGGCATAATTCCGCGGCACACCCGGGAACATGGGCGGAAGGTGCGTGAAATATAAATCACCTACCAGTGATTTAGGTGAAACCTTCCGGAAAGTTTTAATTCTGTTTGGTCCAGTCACAGAGTAAGCCGTACAGAACTGAAACTTCTGCACATCAATAGCCCGAGAAATTGGGTATATTATATAGTAATAGTATTATTTTATTTTTATTTATTTATTTATTTATTAAGATAGCAACATCATAACAGGTTTTTTTATTAAGCCCTAAGGCGATGTTATATCTAGGTACCTACTTAACTTAATTTATTAACAACACTAATTAATATATTTTGTCTCAATGACAAGCTGTGCCATTTCCATGGCTTTCGGCAGGTTTTGGTAAAACACGTCTACACTGTTTTGGGACAGAATATTGAGTAAATAGATAGCGAGTGACACGGGAGAAAACTTAAGTAGGTTGGTCCTACAGCTGGGTACCTCCAGCATGGCGGGGCGGCGGCGGTTATGTAGTATATAGTAATTTTGTATGGATCAGATGGTCTCAAATAAATGATTATTTAATTTAATTTATAGTGAGAAGATGCAAAAGAGGTGCTACATGTGCCAGTCAAAAATGTGTGTAAAATGAAAAATAAATGCTCGATTGACGGTCCTAATCATCGCTAAGCGCATAACAATAGCAAATCAACGGCACGGCACTGTAGTTTTCCATACCTACGTTTTCATTATTCTACACTCGACCAACTAATTAGGGCCTAGGATGTGCCTTGACGACTTCCACTTCACCCTGTTGACTGGTTGAAAATATGATAAGTTATTGAAATAGGTACAGTAGGTACTGGGCGTTACTCTGTGGTCCAGCTTCGCCAACGTTAAATATATCTAATATTTATCGCGCACCGGCCAACTTAGACACTTTGTTTATTAGCTATTCAATTAAGTTAGTTAGATGATACCTTACAGTTACTTTGCTAATTTGGAAGAGAAAAGTTTTAATTTCGAAGCTAATTCGATAAAACAATTTCCTCTTGAAGGGGTTATTCGAGTTTTCAGCTAATTTTACAAACAGATTATGAATTATTTAAGCAACGTGATTTGTTTCAGGTAACTTTTGAAATTGTAAGCATTCTTAGAAAATACTTAATTGACATGCTTCCAAGTCACAAACTGTCTGACTGTCACACACGTACATAAATGACTTATTATCAACTAACTTACCTCAGCGGTTTCGATCGCATGGTACCTATCTAGTTAAAAAATAACTTATATGCTATTCTAGGGAAAGAACTCAATGTATTTTAAGTTTTATCAATATTGGTTAAGCCGTTAGGGCGTTATTGAACCACAAACTTTCGCATTTATAATAATACTAGGACTAGGATAGGCTGTAAAGTTTTCCATCAACATTGGTAGCTAAAACAGCTGAATAATCGAGTTTGAACTGACCGCTGATTTTCGCAAATCGCTTTTTATTTTCAATGAAAGTTTTGAATTTCTAAAAGTCATAGAACAAAATTATACCCTAGGGTGTAGAATAGCCCCCTTTCAGTTAAGTACCTACACATATATAACCTTGTATAATTTATTATCAAAGTTGAGATGAAGTCGCACATCAATATCGATGTCAAACCAAGTTGCAATGCTCTTCAATTTATCCGATTCGAAACTCCCAACAGAACGTAATGAGTTCGAACATTGATTAAAGAGTAGTTCCAGCAGTCACTTGCATTCAGGAAATGTAATTAGTTTTAGTTTACGCTTTGTGCACGAGAAGCGGACCACAGAACGTTGGGAACATTGTTGCATGAAAATGCTGCTTATTTTTAGGCTGCCCTCATATTCGTTTCCCTAGGCTTTACCGCATAATTTTAGTTTCGCCTTTTTTATGTTCGCTGTAAGTGTTTTACAGTTGCTCTGCATATTACGTTCTTTTTGAGTTCATTATGTACTTATTACGCAGTTAGGTGCTGTGACATCAGCATGCATTGTAGATTAATTTATTTTTTACTACACACGCCCGCGGCTTTGCTCGCGTGGTAGATACATAGATAAAAAGTAGCCTATGCGCTATTCTAGGCAAATCACTCTAACTATTCCAAGTTTCATCGAAATCGGTTAAGCCGTTACGTCGTGATTGAACTACAAACATCAAACATCCTAACAAAATTTCGCATTTATAATATTAGTGGGATGGATCTTAGTTATTTATATGGCAGGTTTACATAGAATTAATTACTGTCATCATCATTTCAGCCGTACGACGTCCACTGCTGAACATGGCCTCCCCCACAGACAGAGCAAATTCCTTATCATGTGGGGGGATTTGCCCGTACTCACCACGCTGGGCATGCGGGTTGGCAAGCGCAGTTAGAGCTATCGTTGTTAAAATGAGGGACGCTGCTGCCTATCCCCTAGCTTTTTTCCCTTAGTCGCCTCTTACGACATCCGCGGATGGGTAGATATGGAGGGGCCTATTCTTCAGCCGGGGCCACCACGGCCATTTAGTTACTGTAATGTCATGAAAATTGACCAGACGCGGAGATCGGACCTCTAAAATCTTTGGACGGGTCACGGGACCAATGACAACAAAAGTGAGGGAGAAATGACCTTGCCATCACAAACGCCAGTGTTTTTCTCTTAATTACGTTTTTCAAATACCTACTTCATATTTTAACCAGAACTTCGGAAGATACAAAATTCGATAGAAACTCGTCAGAAACTTTACAAGGGGATTTATAACATGTATACCATCCCGAAAGAATTATACACCAAATTGGAAATAGTTTGTTCTACGTGTCTCAAAAATGATCAAAAGCCGGAAAATACCACCTTAACGAAGCTATATTAGCTGCGTATTTTATGAAAGATCTTTGAAGCTAACTTGAATGAAATAGGAACATCCACTTTGAGTAAGGCCAAATGAATATTGAAATTACGCAATATTAATTTTTCTTTTAAGTTTGTCGTCTTTGTAGTAGTTAATGCAATCAGATAGCTTCTTCAAATTGCGGAGGTGACTTATGGAGTAAGGTATTAGTATTATAACATAGAAATAGAGGCGTCTTAAATATTACCCGTGTAGTATTATATAGTCTTTGATATGACATACATAACATTTCTGCTAAGATTAATGCAAACAGACCACGTCTTGCTTAAAGTTCCCATTCCAACTTTAACACCGCATAGCAGTTTGTTCTACAACTTTTGAAAATTTGACATTTTTCATTGAAAATTCTTTGCGAAAATCAGCTGTTTTGGGGTCGAATCAGATGGGTCAAAGAATCAGCTGTTTAGGTAGCAATCTTGATTCCGAACTTCTTGTACGTTTACTTATTAGTTCTTAAGACGATGAAAATATTGATGTTTTTTTTCGCTAAATTTATTTATTTTCATTGATAGAATAACCCCCTTTCGGGATGATATGCATGTTATGTATCACCCTCAGAATCACCTTGTAGAATCGTATAATAAAGATATACATATTTATATCATAGTGTATTATGTACGATATAGTGTGATAAATATTCCGTACTTCGTACCATCTCCAAGGTAATCAGTATTTACTACTACGGACTGAAAATTTGTGCAGGAATATCAGAATGCAGTAACAGGAATAGCTGTAAAGTCTCATTACGCCGACCCCGGTAGCCGGGGACCGAGCCGTCAAACTATGCTAATTTAACATACATCTCCCCAGCCAGCTTTGCACCACGGATTAAAATGGTACTCCAGTGGTACAGTCACTTGCCCACACATGTACCTATACATTCCATAATTTACAAAATGATACCAGAATACAGATGAATGTGGTATGTAGGTGACACAATTTGATGCTAATGTAGGTAGGTACACCATTTTTCTCGTGTTGCTGTGTAACTACATCTTTTTTTTAGTACCTACAGTGTTGGCATCATTTTGAAAATTGTGAAATGAATGCATTTAAGTGTAGACGACTGTACATTACAGCTGGAAAAAAACAAAAAACCAGGATTATGCAGCGTCCATTATGAATTTTAAATACCTAAGTAGTTAATAGTTTATGTACCGCATCTCTCATAACACAATTTTTTTTCTTGTACGGGGTATGTTGGTCTTGAAAAGCCCTTTGTGAAGGAAAATTGTTGTTACCTGAAATAAAATATGTACCTATTATTATTTTATGCCCCAAATCCTATACCTACAGCTGTCACTGGCAATCACACAGAAATTATAAAACTAATTCATCATTATACTGCCTTTCGCTGATATCTACTGGCAATAGGTAGTCGAACTAACTCTAATATCTACTAACGGATGTGTCGGCTCAAGAAAACCGTCATGTCGTGACTTTTCAAGGAAGGCATAAAATAAGACTAGTGATTGATAGGTTCTGATTAACGTGCTACGGATCTAGATATTATCCCGAAAAGGGCTTATTCTGTACACGAAGTGGAACAACAATACCTAATCAAAAATAAAAAATCTTTTTTACCATAGCCTTCTTTTTAAATGAGCTGTTTTTTGGTCTCGGTATCATCATTTATAACTAATTAGTAAACAAGGAGTTTGATATCGAGACTGCTATATCAAACAGTTAATTTGAACTAAAAACAGCTGGTTTTTGCATTGTTTTTTCACGTGACCGCGGTGGCCGGGTTCGATTCCTGGGACAAATGTTTGTACCTATGTCTTAAATATTTGTTCCTGGTCTGGGTGTTGGTACCATAGTGTGTCTGATACCCACGACACAGGGAATCCTAGAGTTGGGGTCAGGACTTTGTATCATCATCATTCAGCATTTATTGCTCCAATATTGAAAATTCCACATTCATGTAAAATGCAACTGAAATTTCTAAGAATAGCAGAACAAAAGTCACAACACTCCGTGCGAAGACGATAAGTTTAGCGTTGAAGCCTTTATTTATGTGATCAATTCTAAATCGTTCACTTTGCGCTCACTGCCGATCTGATAGCCGGAGAAATCTGTCCCGGTTTGAAGACGCCTCAATAGATAAGGGTAGTGCGATAGCATCATACATTAGCGTTTACATCTATCAGCCTTTGTCCGGCCCTATTCCTCTTATCGGTAAGGTAAACCCTTGTGATGGGAAACTTCTAAATTGGTTTACGAAAGATGGGTTAGAAAGTACTTTACTGAAAATAAAAAGAATCCACCTTTTTCATCCTTGAACAGCCGATTTTAAGAGCTACTTGCAAATTAATATACCTAATAGCAAAATAACGATAAATTGTTATAAAATTATTTTAAATACATTTTAATTGGCGTATTTAGTATTAATTTCAAGTTGATATTAACATGTTGTGCAGACCTCATAATATAATGTCACCTTAGGGTTTCCCGAGAAAAATGATCTTGACTGACAGACAGACAACGGACAACAAAGTAATCTACAAAGTTCCGTTGTTTCCTATTGACATACGGAACCCTAAAAAGCTCAAATGTCTCCAAAGCGTTTCATGCATGCGCATATTACATTAATAGCTTCATATCCGTGAAGCTGAAATCTGGGGAGCAACGAATTTATGTTGTTAATATGGAACCTGCTAAGTAACTGATGAGGTATTTTGCACTGGGTGTATTTACGGTGACCTGTTTTGGAGTTCGCACTTCGCTCTAAGTTCGTATGGGACTCTATTATGTAAGCCAAGCATTGGAATAGCTTGACAATTTATTATATTAATATGGGCCATTGTCATATTACCCATGTTTGTATAATACGTCATTACATACATATTATTATTATTATGCTTGCTTGCGTGTCGTTTTACTAATTATTTCTTGGTCAGGTCAGTTATTAGGTCAGTCACCAGGTTGAGGTATGGTGGCCCTGAAAAGGGCCTATGAACGGCGGTGAAAGAACTAGCGTACCTAGTGAAAGGATTAAAGCGCGCCTCTTAGAGGCTACTTTTGTGCATATATCACAAGTATTGGAATTTTTAAGTTTTAGGACATACCTCACGATGTTTTCCTTTACCGTTTGAGAGCACTAGTATAGCACACATCAATTTTCCGAGTGGACTATCCATTGGTTCACGATCGGATTCGACCCACCTGTGGATCGGAAGGCGGAGCCATTACCACCACTCCACTAGTGCTCTCACATCCATTATGAGACGTCGGCTTTCTTGCCCCTCTTGAATAAAATAAATAAATAATAAATATTCCGGACATATCACACACGGTCAACTGATCCCAAACTAGGCATAGCCGGTACCAGAGACTGATATACATATAAACACCCAGTTCAGAACTGTATACATAATAGATATATATTTAACACTCAGACACAGAACAAACATATGTGTTAGTCACAAATGTTTGTCCAGTGCGGGAATCGAATTTTTTGAATGTTGCATTTGAAGGAAATCTACACGTAAAACCTATCACTAAGAAACAGTAGGTATAACAAACAAAAGTAATCGAATGGCTATAGCAAAACTACCTGAACATTTTTTTACACAAGGCAAGCGTGAAAATATTTAATGATCTTACAACAACAGTAGTTACCAACGTTCTTGCGTAAGTTCGTAAAGTGTTTTCAGCGACATACTTAATTCAGGCATCCTATGCTACTAGATCAGAATGGAGGAAATTGCACCATTACACCGGAGCTAGCTAAGCTCTTAAATAATAATAATAATGCTACTATCACACTTCACGTAATCTGTCTGTCTGTGAATTTTTTGACTAAATGCTGAAAGGATTTTAATAAATTTTGAACGAGGGCTTTATATCCGCGAGAACAAAGCAGCGGGCAGTCGCTAGTGTGTTGTATAACAACGTTCCAACAAAATCCGCAGTGTATCTTTATCTTGTTATCCGGGTAGCAACCAGCCGCGGGTAGCCGCTAGTATGTAATATCAAAAAAGGTTCCAACAAAATTCACAAAGTTCAGAAAATAAAGTCAACAACTTTTGCGTATCTCAGCGGTAAACGGCCCATTACCCCGCCATAACATAATGACGCGTAAACTATGGACCCGGTCGGTACGGCAGGCAAATGTAACGATAATGTTTCTTCTCACTTTTCTAAATTGAGGCTGTGGAAATATGGAGTACGCTTTTAGTATCTTAGGGATATCGACCCTTTTGATCTGAACTAGGTACAAACTGGCTACGGCTGTTCTGAGTCTAAGCTTTTAACATGAGTGTGGGGAGTCTAATGTTAAACTGAATGCCCATCCACTGTGTTAACGCTTGTGTTACGTCAATGCTCCGTGCATCAATTCGCCGTGGTGGCCCAGGCTGAAGAATAGGCCCCTCCATTACTAACTGTGAGGTCGTAAGAGGCGACTAAAGGAGAGAAAAGCTAGTAGATGGGCAGCAGCGTTCAGTAACAACAATCGCTTTATCTGCCCTTGCCGCATGCCAAGCTGGGCACGTATGGTCAAATCCCCCAAATGATTGTTTAGGTGCAGGCCGAACAATGTCGGTCGCGCTGGATATCTATGGGGGAGGCTATGCTATGTTCTGCAGTGGACGTCCTACGGTTGAAATCATTCATGTTGTAGTTAATAATACTAGACCTACACTATAATATACCTACTCACCAAGTTATCATGTTCACCGTAGAATCTCCGCGTTTTAGAAGAAGTTCCATCGTCGATCTATCTGTTTCAGTTAGTTCTTTCCTTAAGATGTTCCTGTTGATAAAACAAAGCTATAACTCGACGCCTCACAAAACATATACCAAGCAATGTTTTGAAATAAGTTTATTTACCTCAATTGTTTGGCAACATCGCAGTAAATCCCGAAGGCGGTTTATTCTACACCCTATTGGCAATAAAGCTGTCCTACGACGTTTGGAAATTCGTAAATTTTCATTGAAAAAACTCTATGCTAAAATCAGCTGTTTTGGGGTCAAATCAGTTCAAAATGCCGAACTTTTCGTACGTTTAGCACATAATTGTTTACCTATATGCCAAAAACAACTAATTTTAAGAGAAAAAAATATGAAAGTAATGTTTTTTTTTTCACTAATATTCTTTCTTTCAGGATTGTATACCTACATGTTATGAGTCACCTTGTAGGTGTCCTTGTAGGTTTCCATACATGTGATATGGAAATAAAAGGTGAAAATAAACAGTTATAATCGTATACCCTTCATATTTTTTAATAATAATATAATAATATTTAGTTTTACATCATAGTAATAAATGACTTCTCATTGCTAAATATGTAGAATATTATTCAGTAGGTACATACATCAATATACTTTCACTATGAAAATTATTAAGAAATAGATACAATTTATTGAGACACAGAGAGTTCATTAGAAATTTCAACAACACCGACTAAAAGTCATTATACAATGGCAGATTACGTAAATTTTACTACATTATAGTACACAATCAATAACAAAAATTGACTTTATTCATCTCACATTCATAAAAAAAATATTAAAATAGCCAAGATGGTTTAATATCCATTATGTACAGGGTTATTTTGAACATTCGCAAACCCTGAAAATAGTTGTTCAGTATCGAAAGTACTGGGTCGAATAAACAAGGAAAATTTACATAATAACTAAAAACTGGTTGTCTAAAATGTGTCTATCATAAAATGTTGTGAGTCTTAATAAAGTGCGATTAAAACGATTGCATCATAATTTTGCTGAAAACTGAACGTTTTTACTAATTTTAGGCTGTAATCGACCTTAAATATTATACCTAAAAAAAAAAATTGTGCTAAATCAATTTATCGTTATTTCAATCAGTTGGGGTGTCTTTTACGCATCTTAAAAATAGCCCTGTATACCTCAGTTTCTACAGAAGTTGGCTTATATAAGAATTAAATCCACCAGAGTTGCTAACATCTGTAGAGTAAAGATATTAGAGATCGCGGTTGAGTTTTTGTTTGAATGTAATTCCCTCTACAAGGCCATGTATTAGCGAGAGTAAAGGCTGTTTCACATTATTCCAGTTACTGGATTTAGTCCAGTTTATTATAAAACTGGGCTCAGACGAGGACTAACTAAACCTGGTTTATTGACGGTTATTGCATACAGTTGCTTTGTCATGTCATGTCAAATGCATGAAATGACATGTCTCAAAACCAGGGTTTAGTTAGTTCTCGTCTAAACTCAGTTTCATAATAACAGGGAGTAAGTATATTCCAGCGCTCGACAGGATATAATGACGTCGTGCAAATGCGACGAATGACCACGAAATAATCTGAAATTCGTAACTTAAACGCATCGTTAGCGTTGCATTTTGAATCGAAATATCACGCTTTTCGCTCTCATTGGCTGAATGAGCATCCGCATAGTCTTTGATTGGCTTTAATTTCATCACTTCCCTTACGTTTACGATACGAATGTCGGTTTTAAGTTGAAGGAAAAAAATATCGACAGAATCTGACAAATCTGGTAGCATTATTAGCTGTCACAGCTAGGCGATCTGCTTGTTGCCATTTTCGATAATCTATCTACAACAAGGTATATGCAAGTTTGATTTGAACCCGCGCCACGAATTAATATTTGTTTACAACACATCCAGTGTTAGGTGCGTTGCATTTTGGATCTTATTGCTTAATGTTAAGAGTTTCTAGGTTAATAGACAGCATTCAATATTAGTGACGTGAATTGCACTTTATCACGTAACTGTGGATATATTATTGAAACTAAATAGGTAGATTTTAAAACATGTTAACGTACGAATTATGTATTACATTATCTATTATGCGTTATAAATATTGACGACAATTCCACAGCATAAAGTTGTATTTTAAAAGATCACTTAGTAACTGAGATTTTGTAAGCCTTGGCCTGACGTGTGCATGCAAACAGCAAAAGTTTAGATAATCCCCGGAGAGCCTATAAAGTTGTTGGTCATCTACCTGTAACAACAACAAAATAGTTAGAAACTTACATTTATTAAACACTAGCTTCCGCACGCGGCTACTCGCATGGTACCTACATAATAAGTAACCTATATGCTATTCTAGGTAAATAACTATTTATATTCCAAGTTTCAATGAAATCAGTTGAGCCGTTACGGCGTGATTGAATAACAAACATTTAAACACACATTATAAGTAGGATGATGCCTGGAGATCTGAGGATGCCTACCATTCTCACCTCTATTCTATTTTCTATACCTCAACCTGGTCACAGACCTGATGCATGATGACAAATGAAGAACAAGCGACAAGATAAGCAAGCAATGGTCATGCTGATAAGTCGACGACCTCGGTGACACAGCGGGCGATTGCCCGTCTGAGACGCACGGGTTGCGGGTTCGATTCCCGCGCGGGACAAATGTTTACATGATCTGCAAATATTTGTTCCGGGTCTGGGTGTTGTGGTACCATGGTACTCATAGTTACTGATACCCACGACACCGGGAATCCTAGTGTGGGGTCAGGACTATGTATGTATGTGACTGTTGGGTGTTATATATTTAAGAAAAAGAAGTGGTCAGACTTTATGAGGTCTAGGTAGGTACCTCTTTTTAGGAGTTTCATCCTTGGTTTTCTTGTCAGCCTCCCTGCGTTTGGCGGCCTCCTCCCTTTGCTGGCGGATGATGGCCAGCCGGGCGAGATCGGCGCGGGCCTGGTCGGTCTTGCCCTCAGCGTGCGCCTTTTGGTAAGCTGCTGCGGCACGCTGCTTTTCTATCTCTTCACGCTCACGCCTGGAAATATAGAACATCATGGTTGAGATACAATGTATTTCCCCCAAACTGGATATAGAGTATGTAACAAAAACCCCATTCGTTACATTAAGGGCAAATTCGCACTTTGGAAACATAAAAAATCGAATAAATCGGGAGTTGTTTAATTATGAAATATACTAAATTTGAGTAAATTTTCCAAAATTTTACGAATTTTAGGCACGGTGGCAAATTATTTCACTATAACGGTATCACGTGAGCATCAGCTGGCGAAACTGTGGGAGTTATTGATATCATTACCAATAATAAAATGTTTTCCTAAAGAATGTGATCACATTTCAATACCTAAAATACACCTAAGGTAATCTAACATGGTTTTTCGTATGTACTGTATAGGTTGTCTGGAAGACAAAGTGATGAACTCCAAATGCCGTTTACTGATTAATTTTTCACAATGTTAGTACATATTTACCCTTGTGGAATGAGAGGTAAAAAGCTAACTATTGGGTAAGTCTATCAGTCCGTACTCGTTTCTAAACAGTGTTGTGAACTTGAAATTTGGCACAAATACAGGTAGAACTAGTAAAATTAAGTAGGTTTTATAAATTTTAAGATTAAAAAGACAACAATGTGTTCATTTGGTCACCACGCTGAAGCTTGCTTAGCTGATCTACTAAGACCAACAGTTATTCTTAGATCGGCTAAGCAATTTTCAGCAAAAGAAGGTTTCTGACATAGCTTACCTAGTAACAAGGAACCCTGCTAGTTGAGCTGGCAGAAAGATTGAATTTAATACAGTAGGTACATTATTTCTAATCTTACCTGGAAAGTTGTGGTTTTTCTGCATCGCCCAAGGTATCCAAGTTGTTCAGTTTCTTGTTTTTCTTCACAACACGGTTAGGATTCTCTACTTCGATGAGGCCTGAAACCCCCTTCGCTTTGGTGGGATGCTGAAAATAAAATAGAATATCATAATTTTCTACAAAAATGTATGGAATTTATTTTTAATCCTTTTAAGAGCAGTAGGGCTCTTTGTTGCAAAGAGTCTCCGGAGAATCAAATTAACCTTGACTATTTACTGATTATTTATATTTTTTTATAAAACTAAGGTGGCAAAGAAGCATACGGCCCACCTGTTGGTAAGCGGACACAACACATACTTCAATAACTTTCATTGTGTCATCAATTTACTATCAAAAGGCAAAGTGCAAAAACACTATCAACTAAAGGTCAAAGAACTTTGAAAATCAGAGGTCAATGTAGGGATACTCACATCTTCATCAGAATCACTCTCATCACTGCTTCCGGAGCCAGATTTGTTGTCTTCCGACTCCTCTTCGCTTGGACTCTCACCTCCATGCTCCTTTCTCCACCTGAAATGTTAAATTAAAGATTTAGGGGCATATTCTGATACAGCGCTTGAATTGTGACTCAAGCAAACATTTTTGGCTCAGTTTCAATGAAAAAAATCTATACCTACCTAAGACATTATTTACATACAATTAGATTTTATGTAATTTTGCAAAGAAAAACCAACAAAAGACTGATGCTTGAATCTCGATTCAGTATTTGAATAAGGCTAAGGCCTTAAAAACAAAAGTTAGGTGCCAATTTTAGTGTATTGTGTATTTTAAAATGCTCTAATGCATGAAAATGTTAGATTCATATTCATAGTTGTATTGGGCATTATCCTCTACCATGCAAAACCCCACTTGCCAAGCACCTTAAAACGGAGAAGAGCATTGGGTTAATGGAAACTGTTCCAGCATCTTGTAGAAGAAGAGGAGCATGATCCAATCAGCTCTTGCAGTCCTGTTTTAAACCAGGCACCATCTAGGGCAGGCGTTCTCACAATATGTTTATAGTAGGACTATGGATGAGTAAGTGTCCTCCATACATTCAATTACTAACATTTAGAGTGTTTTTGCTTGGTGTCTAGTGATGATCAGAATAATAATTGTACTCACTACAATCAACTTTTGTTATTTATTCATCCTACAAAGTTATCAGGCTACAGGCTGACACAATGCCAAAGCTATGGGCAAAGATGGGCGAAATTAGCCCCAATCTTACAAACAAACAAGGCACAAGAGGGACCACAAGAATGGATCTATGGACTATGCATCATGTTCATGCTGTGTACCCTTACTTTTGTTTTAGCTCCTCTTGTTTACGCTGCTCCTCCAGCTCTTCAGGGCTGGTGAATTTGCGGTTACGGCCTTTATGATTGGTGTATTTGCCTAAAATCAAGAGGTTATGATGAACAAGAATTCACGGACTCTGCGGTTAACTGAAAGACAAAAGAGTAACAGGCATCTCGCCAGAAACAAACTACAGGAAACACGTTTCTAAAAGAAATGTTGACTCAGAAAATATAAGCACATTCTCCTATCATTGGACGACATTGAAAAAACAGCGAAGTATGGTAGTTCCTACCTCGTGGCATTTTGGATGGAGATGAATAACAGGGATTTGTTTTTAGAGCAGTTAATTCACTACACAGTAAATAATTTTAAGAAGAATACTAGAGCCAACGAATCGAAAATTGCTATGATAATTTTAGCGTTGACGCGGTTGACTGACGTATTCTTCTTCTAGTCAAACTCTGTCAAATCGAGTCAAATTCTATTGATTGATATGAGAGTGACTGACTGTGACTGACTGACCACTTTGTTTGTTTGACGCACGTTTGACGCTGTCAAATTGATCTGACTCGATGCGGTGACGAGGAACGTCCTCGGAAGCTACATAGGAAAAAAAAAAGAAAAACAAACAACGCTGAGATGAACCGCCAAACATGGAAGAGACATCTCAACCACAGATAACATAATACTATACTAGTATCTCAACGAAGCCACGCGACCTAGAAGTAGTTGCTTCTAGCGTTGAAGCTAGGGCAAATAGCGCAAGCCAGAGGCCCTTACCCGCAGCTCTGGATCGAGCTTGCAGATGACCCGATTGATTGATTGATTGATGCAGTGACGCTTATGACGTTGACTTGACTGACACGCACGACTGACACTAGGATCCTACTAATATGAGGTTTGGTTCCAAAAGTTTATTACACTCAAAGACTACTAAAGTATACTATTACATTAACCCGCTTATCAGAGGAAATACCGGGTAGGTAATAGATAGAGCTATAAGGAGTGTTTATATCCCTAGGCCAAATCTTAGAAAAATCCATTGGTGCACGACCGAGATTCAAGCCCAAGACCCTACTAATTTAAAAATATTAAGTGACGTCTTTGCATCTAATGTAAGTGGAGCTGGAGTAAAATGTGTAGCCACTGTGTACTAACAGCTCCCTTATCTATGTCCAGCATTGGAAAAATGGAGCTCGGATGTGACGTAACTAATTGGGTAGTGCTGACTAGTGATTGGTCGACCTAAATAATAGCGGGCAAATCGTGATCTTACCAAAATATTCACTCACAAGTAGTACTCACAACTGAAAACAGGCAAAAACAAAGATAAACGTTTTTAACTTGCAATTTTAGGTAAAAAAATTGGTTAGTCATAATTTTGGTTTGACCATCCTTTGATAATAAGATTTTACAAAGGAAGATTATAGGTACCTAAGTACGGATCGTGCGCTTCATTATGTTTAATACTAATCATGAGTCCAAGAACTTCGTAATTTTTACAATGTTGCTGTTGCCATAATACCTTAGGTACCTACTACTAAACTCAACGTCCTTAGCTACTTACCCGTGTATGGCGTAGGGGGAAAACACTAGGGGATGGGCAGCAGCGGCCCCTATTTTCGCAAAGATAGCTCTAACTGCGCTCGACAACCCGCGTGCCCAGCGTGGTGACTATGGGCAATTATTCCCCTCACATGATAGGAATTCGCTCAGGAAATCTTTGGGGGAGGCCATATTCAGCCGTGGGCGTTTTAGGTACGACTGAATTATGGATGATGTCGATGTCGGTATGGATAATTCAGCTCGTACCTATCCACACAAGCCTCTTCCATTTGTGCCAGGTTTTGGCCGATCGCATCCTGATCATGCGTCCTATCTTCTCGATGTCGTCGACCCATCAGGTGGTCTGACAGCACTGCGTTATTCATTACGCAAGTTTTATTCGTAGTAGTAGGTAAGTAATAACTTACTGAATAATTTTGGGAACAAGTTACTAATTAACAATCATTAAACGGGATCTTAATGTTCGTTGTAACTCGTTAGTGAACTCCTTAAGAGGAGAACATTTTATTGAAGCATTTTCGGGAAGTCCTCTGGGACTTGTAGTTGGAATGCCTGGTGAGAGTTTTTCTGTACTTTTCTGTAGGTACTTATCTACACACAGGGTTTTGTTGGATAGATTATGCAAATGAGTTGCTGAAATGTTAATGACCCAAGGCAAACTCGATTGTCCATTTTCATGACCTTGAGTGCCACATGCACTATCGGCCCTGAGATGCATTTTACATATCTTCATAAAACGTGTTCCGTAAGTTACGGAAAAGAGACGCTAAAGACCAAATACAGCTAATTTGTAAAAGTTAGACGTAGAAAAAATTAGAGGCAATTATTTTTTTCTAACTTTTTAAAATCAGCTCTACTTAGTTGGTCTACTTAGCTTGCGCCCACGGTTTTGCTCTCATTTTACCTAGTCAAAAAGTATAGCATCACTTGAATATGCTATTAAGGTATAGATCTCTATCTATTCCAAGTTTCATAGAAATCGGTTGAACCGTAACGGCGTGATTGAACCACAAACATCCAAGCATCCTCAGAAACTGCTGTAGGTATTTATAAAAATAGGCACTGACTGACAATCAAACGTAGTGGTTTTATTCTCTTTGAAAATCAGAGTATGAGAGAGTATTTGCAGGGTAGCTTCCTGTTGTAACGTATGTAGGTATGGGTGCACAGAAATAAATTCCCGACACACAACCCCTAAGTTTAAAGTTTATGTAAAAATAGCAGCAACCGAACGAAGTCGCGGGGATAACCATACCATACCACAGTCGACAAAAAAAAATTCGGCAAGTCGTGATTTCAAGAGATGATTTCGTTTTTTTAGTTTTACGGGACAAGTAGCAATCTCTCAGGCATTAAGTGAAGTGAAACTAACGCTATTTAAAGCATACTGTCAAAGTTTCTACACCGGGAATCTATGGGTTAACTACACTTGGCGACCGCTAGAGACCCTGCGTGTCCAGTACAATAATATTTTTAGGATGATGTTGGGGCTGCCGCGTTTCTGCAGTGCATCAGGGATGTTTGCAGAAAACGAGACGGATGGGTTTGCTGCAATTCTCCGTAAAAAGACCACATCCCTGATGCGCAGAGTGCGTGATAGCCCCAATATCATCCTTCAAACGATTGCTGGCAGGATCACCTCTCCCACGTGGCACTGCTTCGTGAGGTGAGTGATCTATTGAAATGTTTAGGATTATTTAGCATTAAGTACTAACCCTAATTATAAGTTCTTTTATATAATTTTACTAACAAATTATGGATCCAAGTCGTACGAAATAAAATATTTTTATTTTTTATATATTTTATTTATTAAATAAATATGGGTCCACCCCGGGATCATACTCTTTATAATCGGTTTAGTATTGGCGGAGATATCGAGAAAGATACACAAAAAAAAAAATACAGCCAACTTGAGAACCTCCTTCTTGTTGAAGTCGGTTAAAAATAGTCAGATTATTAAACGTACGCGAAGTTCGACGTCAAGATTGCTTCAAAACAGCTGATGTTTAGCAGCATAGGGTTTTTCTATGAAAAATGTAAGAAGTAGACCAACTTTATTGCCAATTGAGTTTACAATAAGCTTTTTTAAGTAAGTATTATGAATCGCCTTGTATACAAGAACAAGACACAAGTAAATGTGGACCTATACTCCCATACGTACCTACCTGACAAATCGGTTTTATTATCTCGATTTGTCAGATTTTATTACAAACCACAGGGAGTTAAATTTACCAGTTGCTGTGGCAGACTCAGTCTTGGAGATTGACAAAGTAAGTTCTTTGAGCTAGAGACTTTTCTGGTGATGGAATCCTACCCAAAGTCGCAAGGCTACCAGAAGGCCTCCTTCAGCGTCATAGCCAATTGTCTTATAAGCTCGTATTTTGACCCAATTTAATTCATAATCACTAAGTTTATTAGCTTGATAAAAGTAGGTATTTCCGCTTTTTTTCTTTTGTTTATGAGGACAGGGCGAGAGTTACGTACCTTGCCGATATTTAATTATTTTATTATTATAGGTACCTACTTTCTATTTAAATAATATATGTACGAAAAAGTTGTTATCAATATTGCTACCGAAAACAGCTGAATAATTCAGTTTGAACCGATTTGATCTCAAAACAGCAGATTTTTGCGAATAAAAATATCGAAATTCCAAAATTCATAGAACAAACCTTATTGCCATTGGGTTTAGACTAAGCCCCATATTATACAAACTACGAATCACCTTGTATAATGTCATATTTTATTAACCGCTGTAACAAGAGTCGAGAACAGCGGGCACCAATCAATACAGTTGAAGATAGAGCAATAAATAACATCCGATGTGAAAAATTTCGCAATTACGAGGACAATTATTTTGCTTGTCCTTATTTTGGTCACCAAAATACGGGAATAACGGTAAGCGGTATAAACACGATCGTTCGCATGCTTCGCAGCCACCGTATTCACAAACGTTTTGCATTTTTTGCATTTATACAGCGTCAAACTTGAATGAAAATGCATTTAAGTGCCTATAGTGAACGCACCTAGTGGCAAACCTATGAGAAATCAGTACAATAAAGAGCACAATAGTTCATCACCATCACGTTCAGAACTTAGAAACGGCAGTCTCCACCCGATGATGGCGCAACCATTGTCTAAGCTACTTGACCACAGAATAGGAAGAAAAATAGTCTTCTGTGTCTATTTGGTACAAAATCAATATCACCATGGTCAAAGACAGCGTTAAACATTTCTACTATATTATCTTTGCCATGATACATTGACTGAAACGTAATTCATTCCGTACTTGCACTGCCGTGCGTTTATGGGTAAGCTAACATTCCCATAACGTAAAGCTACTTGTTATCCATTTGCGAGCCGCGTCTATCCCGACTACTTAGCCTTTTTACCTAGTACTAGGTTCTGTTGTTCTGGTGCATCTGACTGATATCAGATTTCTTATAGGGCCCGATCTCGTTTGTGAATACAGGTGCAAGTACTTAGCGTATCTGTTTAGAGTTGTAAGTGAGTAGTAATCTTAAATCGTGACAGGTCGTGCATCCAATGTGATACCTCACAGCCTTTCGGCAGCAAAATGCTTGTGTGTGGGTCGGCGTTATAATTTGGCTTTTTTATTTTACTGAATGTTCTGATAAGGAATCGGGTCAGTCAGATTGTCTTTGTAAAGTCAAATAAATGTTAAAAGGAAGTTTGTTACAAGCGTAGTGAAATAGCTTACATAAGTTACTTTTTATCCAAGTAGGTACCTATGTACCACTCGGGCGGACATAAAAACTGATATCTCGAACTTTTTTTATTCCTCTTGTGAGCTGGCTGTGGCATCTACGGCCTTACTTTCATGTCTTAAGCGTAATACTTTTCTTTCTTCAGTTCCTTCTTTTATAATTTCATTTTATTTACAGCCAAGTAGTCAGATATGGTGATAGGTATTTTACTAAAACTTCCTTTGACGCTAACTCATTAAATCACGATACACGCAATCATGTTATTTTACTTCACTTGTGCGCTATTCTCAAATAATAATCCGTAAAGCACCACTTTAATTACACAATATGATTCAATTGAACACTAGCTTTAAAAAATATTATCACTTTGCACGTTCCCGCACAAAACTCATATCAAATGCCTACCCCTTTTGATTGTTACTTGGTAGATTTTTATGTAAATACTTGCTGATTCAAGGATTAAGGTACCTACCAACATATCTAGAGTATCTCACGATATCCTCAATCATTTTAAATCTGACAACATAATTTGGTAGAGCCCTCTGAAAATGTTAATGACTAATGCTAGCAGGATTACGTTGAGACTGGCTTAGGTGTATCAGTTGAAAATTAATAAGAACCTCATACATATGTGCTTTATTTTTCCCCCCTTTCGGCTTCGCTATGGCATTTAAGGTCTCATTGCCATAAACTTACCTACATGTATTTCAAATACCTACTTTTCCTTTTACGACTTTCTTCTTTGAGTCATGGTCAAGTTTTAGTCAAGTTAAGTTCATTATGTTTAGTGCGCTAAAATTATGGCTATTTTACTAAAACTTCGAGGCAACTTTTCATGGCAAGCCTAAAATTTAAGATACACGCAACCATTTATTCCACTTCTCTTGTGCGCCATATATTATTCGAATTGAACACTTGTTTTGTAAAATAATAATGAGAAAAATATCACTTTGCAAGCTACCGCCAAAACCCCATAAGTATCTCATAGGGGTTAATACAAAAGTCACTTTACATTGTTTTATTTTATATTTACAAATCCAGATAAAACAGAGAGCGAGCAGTAATTTTCCAGCCAGGACGAAGGATTTATTTATAGCTGTACTATGTTACGTTAACCTGTGTAAGGCTGTAAGGCAGCTAAACGTTACGATGACTAGGTATAAAGGCGAATGAGCCGATCCGCGCACAGCGATCGCCAAGACCTTGTCCGCAACGCAAGGACGCATCATCCAACAGCCCCTACGAAAAACCGCCCGCCATTTTCGAACGAACGCGCCCGCGGGAATGTTCTCTTTTTGAAATGTTTTATTTTTAAAAGATTGAAACGTTTTCAGTTGACAACTTCAGTTTCATACATTTAGCCAGTAATCTCGCACTGAAATAAATAAATATACAGCTTGTGAAAAGTGAAACGCACTGCTGAAAAATAAAATAAATAGTGTTACGAGCTGCTAAGGTAAGTGAATATGATTGTCTTACTTTGAACTTTGTCTTATTTTATAGTAGAATATTAAATTGTTTCTGAAAACGTATTCTAAACTTAAGTTCCTTTAAACAATAACCTGTAAATCGAATTATGAAAACACCCACTATTGGGAAAAGAGCGCGTTGAAGTCTTTTGTTTGGGTTAAGTAATACCAAAGATAATATTAGTAATAGTCTTTGGTTATATACAAGGTGATTCATAATATGTATTCCATCCCAAAAGGAGCTTATTCTACAACCAATTGGCAATAAAGTTTGTTCTACGACTATTGGTAATACGACATTTTTCATTGAAAAAACTTAATGCGAAAATCAGCTGTTTTGGGGTCAAATCAGGTCAAACTCAATAAATCAGCTGTTTTTGTTAGCAATCTTGATTACGAACTACTTGTACGTTTAGTTATTAGTTTTAAAGATGATAAAAATACCAAAAACAGAAAAACAAAAAAAAAAAAATTAAAATATGGATATTTTTTTTTCGCTAATATTACTGGTATGGTATACATGTTATGGATCACCTTGTATACAGGGTGAGTTTTTTTTTAGGGCCACTTAGGCGAAATCGGAAACCACGAGAGTAATCTGTATAATGGAACTTACTCGATTAGGTTAAAAAAATATTTACCTATTATAAAACGTAGAGTTCAATGAAGAGTTAATTCGATTATGTTAAAAAAATATTTACCTGTAATAAAACGTAGAGTTCAATGAAGAGGAAGTTTAATTGGATCTCCTTGGTAATCCTGGTATGTAGCACCTAACGATAATTGGCATTTCTACGCATGCGTGTAATCACTTCATTCTGGCCACCCACACTTTAGATTAAAACACAAAAGTTAAAAAAAATCATCCACCAAAAATGTTTTGGCACGTCGTGATTCCAAGAGATGATGACGATTTTTAAGTATTACAGGACAAGTAGCAATCCCTCGGGAATCAAATTAATATGGGACCACTTTGCAGTTACACAATAGTAATCGGACCAGCCAGTTACGGAGTAATCGGTGTACATAGGTAAAGAAAAAACACTAAACAAATTGATAACCTCCACCATTTTTGAAGTCAAGATTTCAATATCTTGACAAAGCTTGAATCATGTAAGCTTAGTTCATTATGCAGTTCGTGATGCAGGGCTATGTCATGAGGTCTCGTGGGTTCCGCCTGCGGTGTCTTGCTACTGTAAAAGTGGTGGTTTGTCTGTGGATGTTTATTTGTCAGGAACTCAAATATGCTGTGTTGTAGTTTAAATCGAATTTAAAAATCGAAAAATAGTATGTAGGTGATGTACTTAGTCAATAATATTTTTTTTTTTCAAATTAAGTGTTTTATTTACAGAAAGAAACTTAAAACTAATACAAGTTAATATTTACAAAATACACCAGAAACAGTTGAACCATCTAAAGACCGTTACAAACGATCTATATAATAATAATTAGATCGTGGAACAGAATTCATTCTTAATTGTAGGTTACTAGTTACTTAATATATATTTTTGTTGGGTAGAATGTATCTTATGGCAAATAACATTTTTTTTTGTAAATATTTTAAAATATTAATTCTCAATTCCCGGGATTCAAAGGCCGGGAACGAAAATACCCTTGACTGTACTAAGTTTATGTATTACAGGCTTGGTAGGTGAGTTAGTTACATTTTATTCAATCGGCCCGGTACTGGGTGGGGTGGATATCTATGTCGTACGTGGTTATTCACGAAAACCCAACACAAAGGTCTTCAGAAGGTACCTAGTTACCTAGTAGGCGTGTTAGCTTTAGCGAATACAGGTGCAAGTAAGTGGGAACCTGAGCACGATCACGTAACTTCTAAAACACCTTACTATCCCTAATGACGTGTGGTTTATCTTCTATCTACAAGAAATAATCGTACAAGCGGATCGTGTCGTGGTCGCATTCGCAGAGATACTTCGGTACACGAGCGCGCGGGCTCATGGTAATCCGATCGATAAGAGACTGGCTCCTAGCTTGTAATGTTGTGAACAAATGGCTATCATTTTTTATTCGCAAAATAATGCCGTGCAGCAATGAGCTTTTCTATGATGTATTTCTAAATGGTGAAGGAAAACATCGGGAGGATACCAGTCGGTACCACGTATGGAAAACTATATTACTTATTATTGCTAAATGTGGGCATGTGCCAATGTTCAGGCACGCCTCTAACTACCCTTTTAGACACCTTATTATAGGATCTATCCGCCTTGAGATCTGAGAGGATGTCTAACATTCTTGGGGATAAAAGTCGTGAGATATATTTTAATATAAAACTTAGCTACGGACAAGAGCTAGTAAAACTCGCTTTGTACCCTTGCTTGCTTGAAACTATAAAATATTGACAATATTTATTTTATTTGAACTTCGATAATGAGAGTTAACTAGATACAGAAAAAGAGGCTAATTGGTGTTACTGTAAATAAAAGTAAATAAAATATTCTTCTAAGTAAATACTTTAAGACTTGGTGGGAACTAACGACCACATTGCTGTCTTTTTATCTCGTGGGTATTTTTATAGACCCGTTTTAGTGGTTCCAGTTGAATTCCTTAGTCCTCCGACTTTGAGATGCCTTTTTATAGAGCTTACTATACTTACAAGGTGAGTCTTAATAATGTATGCTATCCCAAAAGGGGCTTATTCTACACACATTTTGAAAAATCTCTATCTATATCACTTGTACGAGAAGTTTAACATCAAGATTGCTAACTAACTGCTGCTAACTAGCTGAATAATTGAGTTTGAACTGATTTTCAAAACAGCTTCTTTTTATGAACAGTGATTTTTTTAATTTTAAAAGTAGAATTTCCAAATGTCGTACAACAATATCCAAATCAAATCAAAATCAAAATAACTTTTATTTCGGAACAAAAAACAGAGAACGAAAAATATAGAGAAACGATAACAACCGCAGTTGTTATAAAAACTGTGTCGCGAGTGTTAACGCCCTCCGCCGAAAATTATTCATATTGCTAATTATGAGTAGAATAGGGATAGGGATACATATTATAAATCACTTTTTATAGGTAGCATAGCAAGAAGTTGATATTTCAGCGCATACGTAACTCACGTCATTATGCTCACTGTCGTTTCTCACCGCCATCAGCTACGCTATTCTGTAAAAATTCGAACTCGATCTCGAATTCACTCAAGTGACAGAACTCACGTCGACAGTCACGTCGTTAGAGAGGCGCCACTGGCGTTTTCCAGTTCGACATGCCTTTACAGAATGCGTCTGCAGGATTCAACCCCATTTTTTTATGTTATACGAATGCAAACAGGCTGACGGCCCTCCTGATGGTAAGTGGTTACCGTCGCCTATTGACATCAGCAACACCTGAAGCATTGCTAATGCGTTGCCTGCAGAACACCTCCCCCTAAAGAGCTCTGGCAACCTTACTCACCGCAGGAACACAACACTATTTGAGACAAATAATGGTATTTGGCTGCGATCTTATGTAAGGCGGAGGTACCTCTGAAGAATGTGTGTCAGGGTGTCTTTCCCTAGACCCTGTAGCTCTTGTAGTAACTATTCTCATTTCGACGATTAGAAGGTATGCGATGGACGTGTGATGAATACTCTTTATCCGCACTCGTGACTGTGGTGGTGCTATCTTTCATATCGGACTGCATGGCGATTTGCGATGCAAATCTAAGCGCCTTTATGTAGGAGACCATACATTCCGGAGATTCAACTTATTTCCGTGCTTGAATTTCCGACTCCGTGTTACGTGTGTACGGAAACCTCAGAGCACGAGCTCTACTAGCACTTGGCCGTTTTTATATCAAAAAGAGTTTTCTCCATAAAAATTAACTCTTAAACCTCGGTAAATAGGTACTATTCATTATTCAGTGGTAAAGCCACGGACTAAATTAGTGCGCAGTTGTTACAAAATAGTTACTCAGAACTTAAGCAAAACGGAGATTTTTCATTATATCATACAATTACCTATTATTTTCATCAAAATTAGTCTATGTTTCACAAGGATAGTGTAGCTTTCTATAACTGAAATAATTAGTCGGTTCAGTAGTTCCATAAATTACCCTCTACATACATACAAACAAACAAATTTTATCGCTTAGTGTAGAAGCACTTAAAGCTGATTGCTATGTGGAAAAAGTAAAATAGGGTAATCTAGATACCTACTTGTGATAATATCTTTCTTAGGCGTAGTTCAGGCTATATTTTCCAACAACTCCATTAACATATTCCTGCTGGGACAGGTGAACAAGTTTTATAAGCACGTAGTTACAGGAAACTTTTTTCTCATTTATTCCTGGCGAAGCCATTGGCAAATAAGACAAAAATGTGGACGAACTCAGGAACTGCAGAGGGGTGCCTTACCCTGGCATTCTTAGTCGCCAATATTTTTTCACGCGCACACAGCTCACACTGACCATAAATACAGTCGCCTGACTTTACCACAATAATATTATGTGCTCGCACACGGTGAAGGAAAACATCGTGAGGAAACCGGCATGTCCTAGAACCAAAAAAATCGAAGACATGTGCACGAAAAGAGCCTCTGAGAGGCGCACCGCCATCCTTTCACTACACTGATTCTTTCACCGTGGGTCATGGGCGCTTTTCAGGGCCACCATACCTCAACCTGGTCACTGACCTTATTATAAGATGACCAAGAAAGAATAAGTGACACGACAAGCAAGATCCACTAACCCTTAAATACGACCCCTTTGAAAGTAAATTGTACACTTGTGAGTCCCACACGCATAAAATACTAATATAATTGAACACGGCTAGAGTAGGTACATGTCTGAAAACCGGTTCAATTTTGAATTACTACGGTCCTTGAGATAGCTTGGAGCTTAAATAAAAGCATACATAGTACATGCAGATAAATCGCATTGACTGGGTGGTCAAAGCTCCTACAACTTTATTTTAAGGACACATTTTATTAACACGTTTTTATTTTATATGTACTATGCTCGCGGCTCCATTGTGCTGTACCCGAAAATTCGTCAATGCTGTCTCCTTAACAAATGTCATTAAAGTCGGTTCAACCGTTTAGTCGTGAAAACATTACAAACAGACAGTGAGACAGAAGGAAGAGAGGTCTGCTTCTGACACAGACAGAGAGTAAGAGATACAGAAAGTCAGAGAGAGATAGAGAGACAGAGAGACGTAGAGACTGAGAGACAGAGAGACGTAGAGACTGAGAGACAGAGAGACATGGAGACATGGAGACATGGAGACATGGAGACATGGAGACATGGAGACATGGAGACATGGAGACAGAGACAGAGACAGAGACAGAGACAGAGACAGAGACAGAGACAGAGACAGAGACAGAGACAGAGACAGAGACAGAGACAGATAAACAGATAGATAGACAGAGAGATACAAATTGATATTAATGACAAATTTTATTGCTTTATTTTGAACTCGCTTTAAGCTCGTTTGCTCTTGCGCGGTACCATTAATAAAAAAACTATACCATACTTAAAAATCGCTCATGAGGAATTATTGTATTTAGTTACACAGATGGAATCTCCCCAACTATGTTAGTAAGAAGCAAAAATATTACAGTTCACTATGATGCAACTACCCTACTTGTGTTATAAAAAATACTAATGAGCATACCTAAACATTTTATAACTTTCCCTTATCTGGATGATTATATCTGTGTAGAATCTTAAGTGACCATAACTGGAATGGATCCCGACCTTAAACCACAAACAATAGAAAATTAAAGTAATCTACTTAGCCCGTGCCAAAAAGGTTACCTGAATTGTTTGCGTAAAGATGTGTGCAGAAAGTTTTATTACTGTCTCGGGCAATGAGGGGCAAATTCTTGGCATTGAACTTGAGACGAGTAGCCCTACTTGGCTGCATCGCCAAATGCACTCAGACATGAGGCGAGTGTGGGGTGTCTAAAGCATCTAAAATCATCAAAGCTGTATAGGTTCGTACAGTATGTTGTTACGTACAACAGATATTTTTATTATTCAAATAGGTATAGTTAAATTTTTATGCAGATATAATTACTGGGGTTACATTATGATTTGCCAGTTAATGTAAGTTCGATTACTTAGGTATCTATAGTATACAAGGTGATTCATTATATGTATACTGTGCCGAAATACCCAATTGGCAATAAAGTTAGTTCTACGACTTTTGGAAATTCGTAATTTTTCATTGAAAAAACCATCTGTTCTGTAAAAGCTCGTAATAAATCAGTTTTTTATTTTTTTTAGTTATATTCCTCTTCCGGGTTTAGACGAGTTACAAAACACGTTGTTTAATTAATTACTTACAAAATAAAAATAAATTTTCATTATTATTTACTCTATGTTGTTCTCTTTTTTTTAAATATTTAAGTCATACACACAAAGACATAATGTGCCTAGGTAGGCACATTATGTCTTTGTGTGTATGTTCAATGACAGGCTTTATAACTTATGGTCAAAAGTAAGCATACATTCTGATATCCATACCTATGTTCCACTAACGTTATAAACGTTTTATTAACCTAATTTGTTAAACCTAGGTACATTCCAATTTACGCTCCACAAGTATGTTTACATAGACAGTTACAAGATGATAGCACCTTAAACTAGGTAATATTGAATAGTTATATTGGTGTCAATGAACTCAAATCGGTTCAATGACATGGGTAATTAATGAGGTTATAGTTAAAAACAAGTTTGTAGCCATAAGTTACCGTAGTTTCCTACTCTAATTACCACTTAATCGTAGGTAATCTTAACCATCCTGAGAAAAAAAAAACTGAGAAGTAAATAAAAACAAGACAATAATTGTGATAAATATAATGTCAGTCTAATTTCAGTGTGAAATTAAGTATTATCGACAAACCCTTATATTTCTAGTCGAGTGTATTTTTCATTTCTTTTTTGATACTCCACAAAATCCCTGCCGCCCTGGCATTCTGGGATTTATTTTTTCACTCCCCTCACACTGACAGATTGACATTTTCATCGGAAAAGCTATACCTGAGATGGTCTTAGAGGAGTTGGAGCGAAAAAAATTGTTCATGAACTTGCTTTATGAAATCATAAAACAAATTCAATAAACAACTGATCTGAGTTCACCTGCTTTCTGGCAGGGATTACCTACATTATAATCGTTAAAAACTCCAATAGTTAGATAATAATAGAGCTAAGTTTAGTATTCTAACAGTTCACAACGGTTTATAGCATGCGCGCAAGCCTGAGACAATGTTGAAGGCGTGGTGGACTCACTCCATACCATACACCTACTTATTAAGATCATCACTCAGCATCTCACTCGTACAATAACATTCCTCGATGATTTGCAGAAACAATACTTCAGCGGCATGTACTTTAGAAGCACATTAATAAATTGCTAAAGGCGTTTTGTTAACTCATATGTCTTTATTATCCTATAAGCAAGCTTACTTGGGTAATTTTGTCTCGAAAAAGGGGGTAAAGATTATTAAACCTCTTAATCCTGCATTCGTTGCTAAGTTGCTGTGGTTTTCTGTTAAACAAAAACTTTCACTAGAAGAACACTTTTTTGCAATTTAGGAAGGTACCTATGTGGCACAATTTCTGGCGGAAAAGTCTTAAGGTTTCTGTGTACATTACTTACATGTAGGTAATTGAACGTAATTTGTGTTTATTTTAAACGAAATTATAACAAAAACCGTTTTTTTGTTGGCCAATTCTTTTCTTTTCTTTCTTATTTCTGTGACATTATTTTGGTGGGTTTTGGTTTCTTTGTTGGCACATTAAGCACCAAAATTGCAATTATGTACTGAAATCAACGTAATGAACTCTAGGTACCTTAATAAATACCTACATATATTTTATATGAGAATGTTTGTATGTATGGATTTATCTCATTCAATGACGACGCTGTAACGCTTATACTCATTTGCATGAAATTTAATTATATAAAGTGACCTGAAATAAATTTAAGATACAATAAAATTATATAATAATATTTTTAATTCAAATTACTAAGATAGTTAATTAATCAGTATATTTATTTATCTAGATCACTCAAATCAGAAGCGTCCCCTAGGCTAGACCTATCTCCTGGAATAATATGATATAGGTACACAGCTACCTACCCAAGCTACATTCCTAGCCTACCAACCAGGAGGAGGAGGTAGGGCACAGCGATATTTTCTCGCTCTAAATTGGAGCAGCCCGCCTGGGGAGGTACCTCCGCCTTACAGAAGATCGCAGCCAAATAACATTATTTGTTTCAAATAGTGTTGTGTTCCTGCGGTGAGCAAGGTTGCCAGAGCTCTTTAGGGGGGGGGGGGGGGGAGGGGTTCGGCAGGCAACGCATTAGCAATGCTCCAGGTGTTGCTAATGTCAATAGGCGACGGTAACCACTTACCATCAGGAGGGCCGTAAGCCTGTTTGCCTCCGTAAAATATAAAAAAAAAATCAAGAAAAGCCACAGGCGTTTAGTAAGCAATCCAGAAACATAATTACACCGATTGGTATCAGGCCCAAACGTTCGTAATGAGGATGTTTTGTTTCATAATAAGTGGTGCTGAGGTATGTGATGACTCGGTGGACGACCTACCTACTCATTGTTTTTTGTCTTACGCTAAATTAAGCATATTCGTTAGCAGAAGCCGCCATTGTTATTATAAACGAATAGTTTTTGCGATACAATATTTTTACACATGGAACTTTCTTAAGGTTTTGCACAACTGAAGCTGTAAACAGTCAGAGTTTCCATTTTTATTTTTTTCATTTATTTATCATCCAAAAAATAATTACATAGTCATATATAGAAATAGCACTAAAAGAACGCTAAATGTAGTCTTCGGCTATAGGTAGGAGCTACGTAAATTTAGTAATAAGGAGTATAAGGTAGATTCTAATTTTATTATAAGTAGGCACTTACGAAGGTATTTAACAAAATACATTGAAAATAACAGTGTTTTATTACTAAAAGGAAAGATAAGTCAGGTGTTAAGTTCACTATTTTCATACAAACGTACTCCCTGATTTCCTACCTACCGATTTACTATCACTCTTTCTTATCGCAGTTCTTTGAATCGTCAGAATCTAAAATAAAAATTGATCAAGCTAGTGCCAGTAGGTACCTAGGAAGGAAATAGGGTAATCAATTAATAAATAATAAATATAATAAATATTCCGGACATATTCACACGGTCAACTGATTCCAAACTAGGCATAGCCTGTACTATGGGTACCGGAGACTGATAAACATAATAGATATATATTTAACACCCAGACACAGACAAACATCTGTGTTGTCTGTGTCATCAATTATGTTTGTATGAAAAGTGCAGGTTCATTCTCATCAACAGAAGTCAAGTTATCAAACAAAATTTGTTAACTACTAGCTACCCTAACTAGTAGCTAACTAGCCTAGCTAACTACCCTAAAACATAATTTGCATTTAAATTTTCATTATGTTATTAAATAAGAAAGGTGGTAGTTTACGGTTTTTTTTATATGTCTATAATTTTTAATTAAACTATGTATGTAAGCCCCTATTCAAAACACAACTACAGAAGTGGCTCGATTTTGTGATGAGAAGTAGGTAGGTACATTTAAAAACTAAGACCTATCGATACGAAGTTGATGATTACATTATTTGGCGTGATTTTATGATAGGATTTTCCATTTTTTTCGTAAACTTAACATGTCAAAAGAATTATAATGATGATTATAAAATTTTAAGTGTAGTAGGTACCTATATTAAAGTTATGTTTCAAAAAGCTTGTTTTTCCACTGTTCAATCATAAAAGTGTTTAATAGTGATGGCATAATTTTACGGTCCGGTGCATGGCTCGTTTTATGCAAATTTTCAGCAAATTATAAAAAAAATATCAAACTACCTAAGCAAAGTTGCATCTAAATAACATCAAAATTTATAGCCTCCTAGTTTACCTAAGTATAAGATTAGCAAACACATAATTGCAAAAAATTAAAAACTTTTCACCGAATTGAGGAAAATTTACCTTATAAGTATAACAGCCCATCTAAACACCTATTTATCTATTTGTAGGTATTAGGATACCTAACAACAATTCTTGACTATGGATGGATGGTGTCGCTTACTGATGGATGACACTTGAATGTGTGTCAATGTTCGCAAATTATTAAGATTTTCCTCATAATATATTTTTTGATGGTTCAATCAAAATGATGACCCTCAATTTGTAGACCCAAATCGCGTCTCAGTCTTGAATACCTAAATTATGGAGCAAGTTCTTTAACCTCAAATTAAAACTGTTTAAGCCTTTATTACTGCAGTAAAAAAAAAACCTAAATCATTCGCATTTATGGATTCGCATTTATTGATAAACATAAAAATCTTTTCATGACTTCCTGATAAACATTGCATTGCAGGTTACCAACGTCGTGCTCACGTACTTTATTTTTAAAACACAAAATTAAATCGGTGATTAATTTGCCTTTTTATAAATGTTTATTTCATTTATAATCAACTAGATTGAAACCGCGGCTTCGCGCGCGTTCTACTATTACAAGCCTTTTATTTTATTGTAGGTAAAAAACTCTACATCTTTTCTAGGTTCGAGAAATCGGTTTAACCGTTACGGCGTGATTGAACCACAAACATACAAATATCCTTATAAATTTACCCATTTATAATATTAGTAGTTATAGTTTTTCTACCTTGGCACCTATAATTTCTAAGCAGCCTGCCATATGCTAATTGGCTAAACTAAAATTTTCAGCAGTATTATTAAAACGATTCTTGATGTATTTACGAAATGTACTATTTTTGGTTCTAGGAATATTATGCTGCACATGATCGACACTACTAACATAGTTTCCTAGGCCAATCTACACCAACTATGTAGATTCCACCTTGTACCAAACACCTACATGTCATTGAACCAAATTCAGACGTGGTAGTCACATCCTACGTAATTAAGACGAAACAATAAGAAAGTAGCCAGATAGAGATATCGGTTGCACAACCTTCTGAATCGCCGGATGGTCAGATACCATCTAAAGTGGTCTAAACACCAATTGCCAGAGGATTGATTTATTGGAAGCTACTGAGCGTGATGAAGGCTTTTGGCACCTCTTGTGCTAAATATAATGTTTGGACGTTCCTCCCTCTACCTCCCTTGGTCATCTTCAAGGTTCTGAGCGCGTTGGGAGCTGATAGGATGTCTACAACGATGTCTACAATACCCATTGGTATTGAAGTCGTAGCCTATTTTTATTTTCTTTGTTTCTTTCTTTTTATTTGTATTCATATTATGTAGTTATGTACTATGTAGGTATATAAAATTATTCTTCTTTTAGGCACAGAGTTAACTCCACCTGACTTCACAAATAAATCTTTTAGAATAGTTAATCCGAACTTCATAAAATAAACGGACACAAAGCAAAGGGATGAAAAATTGTATTGTAATTAGGACTACGTCTGATAAAAAGTAATTTTTGAAATGTACATACAATCGAACCCCTCTCTTATATGACTCATCACACGACCTGATATTTTATAAGTACACCACTCAATTTTTATTCAAAAATTCCCGTGAAATCAATCTGTAATTAGATTCTAAATTTCATGACAACCGTCGCGATATCTCAGTTCGGTGCGAACTAGGTACTAGTTTTACTACTAATGTGTATCACCAAAAAAAGTTTGGTGTTTTTTTATAACCATTACACGTGTGTGAATGATGGATGAATCATAATACCTACGTGATGTAAGATTATTTTTTGCTGCAAATGTTGAATTCTTTACAAAGAGGCGTGATCCATATCAGATTGAAATATTTAACAAAGTATAACAAAGTTTTACACATTATTTGAATTGTGAAAATTGATTTAACTGCATATTATATCACTCTGTTTAAAATGACAAATCTGAGACTAATCTAGACTATATCGAGACCCAGAATTGCAATTCGAATAATGCAAACGTTTTTCTCTATTTATTCGTCCGAGAGAAGAAAAATGTTATTGGCAGCCTGATATTGCCTTTCATTTGCAGATTTCCCTAGGTTTGAAGGGGTTTTACAATTAATGACATGATAAAACGGTACAAAATTATACAGGGGGTTAGAAAATATGTAGGGGTAGTTAGCTGAACGGGCCTTTTTCTATAAGCAGGCACGATAGGCATTACTTTTAGTGATGTATTAGGTACTATCAAAAATCATATGCAAAAGCCACTGTTTTATTTTCGAAGCAGCAATCTTGATGTCAAACTACGTATCATCATCATCATCATCATTTCAGCCGTTCGATGTCCACTGCTGAACATGGCCTCCCCCACAGACAGAGCAAATTCCTTATCATGTGGGGGGATTTGCCCATACTCACCACGCTGGGCATGCGGGTTGGCGAGCACAGTTAGAGCTATCGTTGTTAAAATGAGGGACGCTGCTGCATCCCCTAGCTTTTTTCCCTTACTCGCCTCTTACGACATCCGCGGATAGAGATATGGAGGGGCCTATTCTTTAGCCGGGGCCACCATGGCCTAAAACTACGTATACTAGCTTATAATATAAAGCTAGCTTCCACCCGTGGCTTCGCTCGCGTGGTACCTAGATAAAAAGCCTATACTCTATCTATTCCAAGTTTCATTAAAATCGGATGAGCCGTTACGGTGTGATTGAACCGCCAACATAAAAATATCCTCACAAATTTTCGCATTTATTAGTAGGAATTATGATGCTAAAGTGTGTTTGTTTATTGTTTGATTTGCCCTTCTCCCGCGCACCAACGGAGCAATGGATGGACGCTTCGTGTACCTGTTTTGTGTAAAATAAGCCCCTTTTGTGTTATTAGGGTATTAGTTAGTATTGGGGGAGGCCTATGTTCAGCAATGAACTTCATCAGGCTGATGATGATGATGAGGGTATTAGTTACGGAACACGTTGCAATATCCGGACGGTTGCAACCGAATGATGACCCCTTGATTTTCAGCCAGACTTTGGGTGATTAAAATATTTTGTACTGGTGGGAATAAGCGCTTTTAAGGGCATTCAATTATTTCTTGACAGGTACCTACCTAGATGGATCATAGCTACGCATTTCAAATTATCCCTTCGAACTCAATGAAGTCATCTGATCGTGCCGGGTTAGCAATCGTGATCTAATGGAAGATTGACTTGCACCGTGGTATCGTGGTACTGATGGGCAGCCAATTTACCGGTCAAGGCGAGATGCGCAATATAAGAAAATATATATTTGAACCTAGGTTATTGATCATCAGATATCTTATCTAATAGTTTCTTGGTAACAAATAAATTTATTTATTTGTTGAAAGTGCACAAACATTGTGTATATTACCAATTACATAAAATATCTTCATAAAAACAGGGTCTGATATACATAAAAATAAGAGTGCACTATGGCATTCTCAAAAAAAAATCTTAAAATAAACATAAAATTAAATAGTGCTCAATGAAAGAAAAACACAAAAAAATAAAACTCTTGACTCTAACTAAGCTAAACTCTTGAAATATAAACGAAAATAATCTCTTTTATAGACTTATATTTTTCAGACACAGAACAAACATCTGTGTTAGTCACAATGTCCAGTGCGGGAATCGAACCCGCGACCTCTAGCGCAGAAGGCAGAGTTACTACCAACTGAGCTATGAGGCCAGTCAAAGAATTAATTTGCCTAGATACTTGCAACTTTGTTCAATGCGTGAGACTGCAGCGGCTGAATGGATTTGGGTAGAACAGCCTACCTAAAACTCAATAACAATAAAAAAACGAGACTGTATTCATTCATTTACTTAATTAAAAACAGTAGTAGAAACTAGTCGTTAATACACACCATCTCTAGTTTCAGCTTTTTACAATTTTATTAAGTACTTACAAAAAAACTGTTAAGTTATGCAAAAGTCATAAAGTTCTCAAAACAGGAAACTTTTTTTAAAGATGAGAAGAAATCTCAGCGTTGCCTTCCTCTCTTGTGCTATAATTTAAGTTTTTAGATTCTCTATGAGTACATAATCTTCCTAAACAAAAGCTATAAGGATGCTATTTAAAATAATTATTCTGTTGTACTTAACACACTACTGAACTATGTAGTTACATTATTGAAATATTTCAAGCAATTTTGTATTTAGATTGTTATGTAAAGATTCAAATGCCTGCATGGATATAAAATATTAGTTAATTATTACATAGTACGAGTTCAAGTTCATAATAAATGTATCATTTAGGTACCTGCCTAGTTGTATAATTGGATGATAACGATTCTACTATAGAAAACATGAAATACTGGTCACTGAAGTCCCAACGAATATATAATACTAGGTTCCGCCCATGGCTTCATTTAAGTGGTACCTGAATAAAGCCTATATGTATATTATCCTAGGTAATTTACTAATTTTTTTTTTATATTCAAAATAGGCTAACGTTTGACCACAATCTCACCTGATGTTAAGTAATGATGTGGTCTACGGTGTTGCACGTTTGGCTAGAAGAAACCTATTCACTCTGGTCTTGAAGACACTCAAATTATACGTATTCGGAAACACAGACGCCGGCAATGAGTTCCACTCCTTGGTTGCGGTGTGAAAGAGTAACAAAGGTATTCAAAATTTAAAAACTTTTGCATTTCTTATATGTGAGAATAGTGGGATATGCAAGTGTGTTTATTTGTTCGCCGGTTCACGCAGCAACGAAGCAACAGATCGATTTGATTTTGCATGTGTCTGGATGTGGTGGTATCAACCGATGACGTGTTAAAAACGCTACTAAGTTATCAAGTTGCACAAGATGTAAAACAATTAATTCAGTTCTGTGTAATAAGTTAATCCTTTGATCACAAATAGATCATATCCGGTACAATTAAAGCTGTTATTATAGTCCATACGTCTTTAATAACAGTCATTATTCCGTGCCTTGTGATTATGTAGAGCCGTCAGCAAAAAACACGGAATCATCAAAAATATCACTGCTTCTTCAATATTTGCTTATTTTTGACTGGTTAATTATAATTACTTAGTACAATCGTAAGCACAACAACATGTCACGTTCCATATACTGAGTACATGGATAATAGATAATGGGAATACGATGATCCGCATTATACAAGGAGATACTTATGTTAGTACTTATACTATCCGAAAAAGTGCATATTCAATCAACAAAAAGAAAGAATATTAGCAAAAAAAATACAGTTTTTTTTGTCCCAATCAAATTATTTTTATTTGTTCTCCAAACTCAGATGTAAATGAAATAGGCACCTGCGTACAAACGCTAACAATAAAATGTGATAAAAAGAAAAAAATGAAAGTTTTAAAGGTTTTTTATTGCGTAACATAAACAATTAGTAGTCTGTTTTTCTACTGGTACTATGTATAGCACAATCGAAACGATTTGGCAAACTCAATATGAGTTCATCAAAATCACGTTATGGAATGGCCGTTGTAACAGGCGAAAAAGATTTTCTGGTGTATGTACGGCATCCATATTTGGCAGAGCTCTTCTTTGTAGCATATCCCATGCGTGCTCAATGGGTTTTAAGTTTGGCGACTGAGCAGGCCTTGGTAGGAGGCTAATGTTAGCTTCGGCAAGTGTGTTTGTAACGACTCTGGCTAGCTACAGCTACACAATGAACAGTCATAGTGAATGGATTCATGAGCGTTCTGTAAGCCTACCCTTAGGTCCCGCAAATGTGGTGTTTGTGTCTAGATGTGTCTAGATTTATGAATGGTTTATAATCAGCATCAACTGATTATAAACCATTCATAAATCTAGACAACTACTTACTTTAGGAATTTAAACCAATTTAGGAATTTAATGAAAATTATCTTAAGTTGGGTTCACTTAGATTTACATTGATATTGTCCGGAAGAAGATGATTCCACGGGGAATTCACGACCCTCAGTCTTGAGAAGTACCTACGACACAAGAAGGAGATTGAGCCACAGCAAACTTACAAGCCATTTCATTTATCAGAACACTAACGGCTGGCCGCGGCTTCGCTCACTTTGTGCCTGGATAAAATGTATGTTTTTCCTCATCAACAATCTGCATACCTCAAATTCACTGCAGCTGTTTAGTCGTGAAAAGGTAATAAACAGCCAGAGAGACTTTTATATTATTCGCATTTTATATTAATGTAATGACATAGGCATAAGTTCAACAAAGCTACATAAGTTATTGGTAACCATAAGAATTAATATAAATATTAAATATAACGAGGAGATGAGAAAGTAATTTACTGGTTCAACAAAGTGTAGCCCGCGGCAAACTGAGCGTGGCAGTCGCGTAGCATTGACCGTGAACTGACTCGCATAGTGAGCACATTAGTGCCACAAGCGCAAATAATTTACAATAGTGTTACGCTTACGATACGTTTGAAAAATCCAAAATATAGCCAACTAGCTTTTACCATCGGCTTCACTCGCGTGGTACCTACATAAAAAGTATATGCTATTCTAGGTAAAGAACTTTATCTATTCCAAGTTTCAACGAAATCGGTTGAGTCGTTACGGAATGATTGAACAACAAACATCCAAACATCCTCACAAACGTTCGCATTTATAATATTAGTAGCCAATTATATCAGCGATCTTTTAAATTTGATTGGCATACATTTGACATTTGCTATTGTATCGTAAGCGTAACGTAATCGTGAATTATTTATTACATGCTCGGGTCACACTTCGGTGACACTCGCTGCGCCACTCATTATAATTTTATTACGAGTATCGGTTATTGATTATTTAACAATTATCATTGTTACTCTAGTCTATCGCTACTCTAGTCAGTCTTAGCTTGTTTCTGCTTTACAGAACGTAAAACTATGCCTCCAATAAACACCACAGGAGTTGGATATGCCAATTTCACGCCAAGTTACGCTACTTACATGCAAATTATAAAACAATGTGTCAGTGAGTGATGACTGTCTGTCCATCGCAGGATATTAACACGGAAATAATCAAGAAAATGTGCGATGCACGATAGGTAAGTTTTTTTGCTAGCAAACCGCAGTTGTCTAGCTGATAACTTGCGGTTTGTTGGAGCAAAACAAGAGCATTTCAAACTTTGAAACGATTTTTATATTAGCTAGTATTCTTTATATATATTATACTGTAATCCTGCTACCTTATTATTGTTTGGATGCTTAGATGTATGAATGTTTGTTATTCAACAACGCCGTAACGGCTCAACCCCTATAATAGCATTATGCTATTTTGATTTGCCCATACTCACCACGCTAGGTACGCGGGTTGGATAGTGGAGTAAGAGGTATCCACAAGTATACGGAGAGGCCTATTTTTCAGCCTCGAATCAGAATATATTTTTTAAAAGTTTCATTAAAAGGCATGCAGCCATATTATAACATGGTACGATAGTAGGTACATACATTCATGGACATTATTAAGTCATTATACCAGGCGCATTATTCATCCTTTAATGAAACAGATACTTCACTGAAATTGCTATTATCTATATTTTTTGTTTGATACAAGCAAATTATATATCCTAGCGAGCAAAAATATGTGACGGTAAGAAATAAATAAAGGGTTGATGCCCGAAGAATTACCTCGTATTCCCATGAAAGGCATTAAAAGAGGTGCTTCGATAAATAGGTAGGTACTTAAAATGGAGAACAATTTACTGGCAAAACTGATAAGATAAAGCTTCCATGATCCTTGTTTTGTTTTAAAACAGGAGTGCTACTGGATCACTACAGGCTACTGTTTACCAATAAAAGAACAGGCGGTTACTGTAACTATCGGTTATGTGGACAGTAAATTAATAAAAATATCTTAATAATAATTTATTAAGCGAAGCCTTGCCGTGGTGACACCGGCTAAAGAATGGGCCCCTCATTATCTACCATCCGTGGATGTCGTAAGAGGCGACTAAGGGAAAAAAGCTAGGGGATGGGCAGCAGCGTCCCTCATTTTAACAACAATAGCTCTAACTGCGCTCGCCAACCCGCATGCCCAGCGTGGTGAGTATGGGCAAATCCCCCCACATGATAGGAATTCGCTCTGTCTGTTGGGGAGCCCATGTTCAGTAGTGGACGTCGTACGGCTGAAATGATGAATCGAAGCATTCGTTGAACGGCTAGTTAAAGCCATGATGTGGGTAAAATTAAATAAGCTCTTTACAGAAGATAAGATCTTAGAGTTTGTTTTTATTAAGTTGTAGCGCATGGTTGTAGGAGCCCTAAACATCTCTTTTAAGAAGTTACTAAGATCAGGGATAAGTAACGACGTAGGTATAATTAACTCTGACTTGGAACATCTGCTACTACTCCCAGCCGTCGTGAGAGGAATTTTGTGGAGCTTCAAAAATATCAATTAGTCAGCATTTGACAATTACGATGGATATACAAGGTGATTCATAATATGTATTCCATCCCGAAAGGGGCTTATTCTGCAAGCAATTAGCAATAAAGTTTGTTCTACGACTTTTGGAAATTCGACATTTTTCATTGATAAAACTCTATGCGAAAATCAGCTGTTTTGGGGTCAAATCAGGTCAAACTCAATAAATCAGCTGTTTTAGGTAGCAATCTTGATTCCGATCTTCTTGTACGTTTAGTTATTAGTTTTAAAGATGATCAAAATACTAAAAACAGCTAATTTGAGAAAGTTGGTGAAAAAAAAAGAAAAAAGAAAAAGAAAATATTGATGTTTTTTTTTCGCTAATATTATTTCTTTTTGTTGATAGAATAACCCCCTTTCGGGATGGTATACATGTTATGAATCACCTTGTATTCTGCTAGTAACATAATTCTGAGGAAAATGCAAAACACGGGAATCAGTATATGTTGGCTTTTTTTATGCACAACATGTGTTTTTTTCGTTTCACTACAAGATAACGTCTTGCTTGTCGTATCACTCATTCTTTCTTGGTCATTCTGAGGTCAGTGACCAGGTTGAGGTATGGTGGCCCTAAAAACACGTGACACGTGGGTATCTCGAACCACTCGCTTTACGAGATCCTTTCTCCTCCATACGTGCAAATTGTGGAATGATATTCCTTCCGAGGTTTTTCCGCTAACCTACAACATGAAGAGCTTTAAGAAAAATACAAAAAGATTTCTCCAGGGCAGGCAACGCATTAGCAATGCTCCAGGTGTTGCAGATGTCAATAGGCGACGGTGACCGCTTACCATCAGGAGGGCCGTAAGCCTGTTTGCCTCCGTATAAAATGAAAAAAAATGGCATCTAGTTTTTCACTCTCGAATAAAATGTCGGTACATAACGCGTTAATGTCTTTTGTATGAAAAAGTCGACTTCAGTATTATTAAACAAATCCTAAGAATTTTATGTATTTTTACAATATCTTTTACTGAACCGATAAAAACACAATATGTTGCACTTATAAAAGCCATTAGAACACTACAGACTCGGGCCTCAGGTGTGCTTCAGGTTCAGTTAGACGCATAAACTCGGAAAATAATTTCGTAATTACGAACATAAAATAATTTCGTAATTATGAACTTATTACACAAACAAAACCAACCCGTCCAGGGGATACCATTGCTGATGGAAAGCGTTTAGCAATGCAGTTTATTTATGTTATGTTAAAACTGCATTGAAGAGTGGAGTGGACCCTGGAGAGTGCATTGAATGTAGCCAATTTATTCCTAGACATTATCGGGAGTCAATCGTCAACCGCAAGAATGTAGCCGGACCACATCAGCTGGAAAGGGAATCTTTATGGGAGACCAGTTGCTGGCGTTCTGTGTGATTGCATTTGCAATAAACAATTCACTGGAGCGGGTTATGGAAAAAGAAACAAAAGTTTTGTTGCCGTGTAGACTCCGCGCCTTAAAAGTCCGCGAGTTTCCAATCTTCTTGTTTGGCACTTATTGCCTATGTATTGATAGGTTTTATCAATACATAAGATATTATCCATAAAATGATCCATTCAATCCATGATGACCTCGGTGGCGTAGCGGGCGAGTGCCTGTCTTAGACGCAAGGGGTGCGGGTTCGATTCCCGCTGCGGGACAAATGTTTGCATGATCTGCAAATATTTGTTCCGGGTATGTTATAGCATCTATCATGATACTCGTAGTTAGTGATACCCACAACACAGGGAATCCTATTGTGGGGTAAGGACTATTAGACTGTCGGGTGTTATTTATTTATTTGTTTCTAGTTCCAAAACTGTTGTACGATCTCAGAGTTTCTTTGAATTGGTCTGACAAGTCGATGTTTTGTGCATTAGAACTAAAACTTTGTTAACATAAAAGCTTTGTCTTATAGCTGTAAGGAAAGCTACATGTAACGGGTATGATCGGCCTGGATACGCTGGAAATAAGGAGAAAATTACAGCTAGCTATACACTATTGTCTTATTCCGCGAAACAAAGTGAATAATCTGACCGCTTTGAGCATGATGCCACTATGTGTGCCTGACAATTACGTGCGCTGTGGCCGCCGTCGACATCAACTGTTCGCCTGCCACACACCGCGAACTCGTCACGCTCATAATGCGCCAACGCTAAGAGCTCTCACTCTTTTAAATGCCTATGTACACGAGGTCCAACATGTCGACATCTATATTGATAACATTTGTAAAATATTTAATTCGCTAAGAGTTTATTTTAGACAGGAGAGAAGGAAGGGCACAGCGAGATTTTCTCGTTCTGAATTGGAGCAGCCCGCCTGGGAGGTACCTCCGCCTTACAGAAGATCGCAGCCAAATAACATTATTTGTTTTCAAATAGTGTTGTGTACCTGCGATGAGTAAGGTTGCCAGAGCTCTTTAGGGGGAGGGGGGTTCGGGGTCGGCAACGCGTGCGTGATGCCTCTGGTATTGCAAGCGCTCATAGGCTACGGTAACCGCTTACCAACAGGTGGGCCGTATGCCTGTTTGCCACCTCAGTAGTATACAAAAAAAATAAAAAATTGAGTATGACATCCTCAACATTTTTTTTTCTTCTGAATCATGAAACACCTTTTTTTTTATATTGATTGCTCGTTTGGTTATTTTGCCCGTTTCAAAAACTTGGGCACCACTAGCTCAACCCATGGGTTTCCAATCAAACAATCTTGTGTAATGTTATATGATAATATAGAGAGAAAAAAACTATTTCATTTCGAACCATCTAGTGCGTAGCAGTGGAGTTGGATCCTACCTACGTAATCCAACAGGTACTTAATAACAGGCTACATTCCCGATATAAAAAGAAACAGACTCGATGCTTTTTTAGTTTATTTGCAACATCTTCATGTAATTATCTGTGCCAATGAACCAGAGAACTGAAGAGTTGATCTGTGTAATGGTTTTGTTATGGACGTACCTAGCTAGGTTTATTAAAACGGGAACCTGTTTCTTCATATAACTTTTGACTAGACTATGGTTCTTTCATTTCCTTCCATCGACGCATGTCACACACGCCCTGCTTCGGCAAAGCCTTGGTATCCAATACGATTGTCGAGAAAACGGTCGTCAGGGACCCGAGTGCGAATTAATTCACGAAAGCGTTACGTTTACGATACGATAGCAAATGTCAAATACAGTAATGTAATGTACAGTAATGTAATAATGTAAATTACAGTTTTCGCTTGCATCATATTTTAAGTATTATTCAATTTTATATAAGCATTAGGTACATATTTCATCAAGTGTAGCGTGTGCTGCCCTTAGATCATTTGTTGAAGCTCACATTTGTCTTCTTTTTATTTCATTTTTTTATAAGCTCTTATTTATTAGGGATTATAATTAGATAACTTTTCTTTTGAGCTTCACCTAGTTCGATCGGCACCACACTGAAGCTTTAAATTCCTTTTTGTGAAAAAGGATCATCGAAAAAAATGATAGGCACCAAGCCGTGTTTGTTGCCTGATTCTTCTAGGCTTGGTCGCGAGGAACAGGCATAGCTTCACCTAGTTTCTAAGACGTTTCAAAGTGATCCTAGTGATTTTATTGAAATAAATGCCTTTTGACTTTGACTTGACTTGACTTTGAAATAATTAAAGAACTTCAACTTCGACTTTTCCATCCCCTGACTTCCCGCTACTTTCACAATGTCGTTGGTCCATCGGGGTCGCCCGGTTCGTGGTCGCCATTCGAGAACCTTTACTCCCTAAATTCCCTCCCTCCCTACATTGGGGTGTAAAATACCGATATCCAGTCTAGCTACGGCCCTGGCATCTTACTCGGTTGTTCACATGCGACCTTTAGAAAATTGCCGTATAGTCGGGAATTCATAGGGAATGAGCAAGCCGGTGTCATTATTTTTTCCATTTTATCTGCCGCAATGCAGTAATGACTCAACTATTTAATAAACGGTTTACAGATTATTTCAATTAGATGACCGAATGCTTGTAATAAGCAAGCATAACTTTACCTATAAATACATATATATCCTATGCGAGGTAGGGCACAGCGAGGGTTTTTCGCCCTAAATTGGAGCAGCCCGCCTGGAGGTACCTCCGCCTTACAGAAGATCGCAGCCAAATATCATTATTTGCTTCAAATAGTGTTGTGTTCCTGCGGTGAGTAAGGTTGTCAGAGCTCATTACGGGGAGGGATTATATTTCAATGGGCAGAAATAGATGCTTTTGGTGTAAGGATCATCGTTCTTGAGTGCAGTACCTAATATTTTTTATTTTTTTTTATATTTCGGACTATCACACACGGTCGACTGATCACAAACTAGGCATAGCCTGTACTAGGGTATAGTATTATGTTATCTGTGACTAGGGGTACCAGAGACTGATATACATAATAGATACATATTTAACACCCAGACACAGAACAAACATCTGTGTTCATGACACAAATGTTTGTCCAGTGCGGGAATCGAACCCGCGACCTCTAGCGCAGAAGGCAGAGCTACTACCAACTGAGCTATGAGGCCAGTACGTCATTTATCTATTCGCAAGATCCCTAATTGTGTTTGAGTGTCGTTTGTTCATACAGTATATCACCCTTATATCTACTTATAGTGATGATGTTGGCTTCAATACGTAGACAAGTACTAGCCGCCGCCGGTCGCTAAAGAAAGAAAGAAGAAAGAAAATAAATTTATTCAACACAGACTAAAGATGATATTTTAAAATAGTTACATAGGTTGATAGAAAATAATAAAAATAAAAAACAAAATTAACAAATAGGTACCTACTACCAAATAAAATAAAAAGGACAAAGATAATTTGTCTGAATGTTGAAAAGGCAACAACTCAGCTTTGTGCCTAGTCCGAAAACCAGACGCTGTTTTTCAGTGTTGCCTAAGGGAGGGCTAGGGGGGGGGATTAAAAACAAAACTGGGCGAAAACAAATATGCACGTATTGAAGTAGAGTTTAAATAGGATTATGAGGATAAAACAAAACTGGGCGAAAAGAAACTAAAGCGATTCGCAATACCTTACTTTCTTGTCAGGTTACAATTTTTTATAAATATAAAACAGAAAAGGCATAACCGAAATTACCATAATAAATTCGCAATTGAAAAACAGCTGGGTACAAGCAAGTCCCGTTACAGTTAAAACCACAAATAATGAAACTGATAAAGTGCCCAGAAGATTGCGAATACCTTATTCTTGAATTTTAAATTCACACTGCATTAAAAACATACACGATGGATATCCTGAGTGTGTAATTGAGGTTCAGAGCCAATTAAAATACCCATGCCGTATTTATGCGCTTTACGACTTGCAATGCTTACTAATCATATTTGAGACTTAAAAATGCTTTTAAGCTTGTTTTGTTTTAATTTGCTGCTACACTATTTTTAGATGACTTGTATCTTTTAGAAAGAAATTTTAATGGTAAAAGAAATATCACAAATATCTGCAGATCATGCAAAAGACTATCTCCTCGCGACGGACCTATTGAACCCGTACTTCATGCGCCTTACCGAGCATGCGTCCGCTACGCCACCGAAGTGGTCAACTGTTCTTTTACTAGTTATACAATTTTCTACTTTTTCACAATCATATTCAATATAAAATTCATTGATAAATCCACGATATTGCAAATATTAAATATGAAGCAATTCACTGTTCTTTTATTATTGTAAAACCGGTTACCAGAGATCGATGACTCGCGCATTTGAACTTGACCTACACAATTTTATTCACGTGTTTTGTGTCACAGGCAGTTTGTATAATTTTCATAGATATGTTCATTCAGCAGCGTCGCGATGATATTTTCAGGCTTTTTTAGTCAGAATTATAGTAAAAGGTAGAATTCTATTGATCAAGCGAGCGAAGATCTCTCGAGCAACTTGGGCGAATCGGAGTTGTATGTTTGGTTAGAGTATAACTTTTGCATCGTCAATCCTAAATGCCAGTGTAAATGAACTATCTAAGTGATTTTTGTCTTAGTGATCAGTCATCGCGAGGTCCCAGTTCGGGGCGATCCACTGGTTTAGGTGTAGGTACATTCAAATATCAGAGTCAAAAGTACCTACAGTTACCAAAAGGCTCCTTGTTTTTGTACAGATTTATAGTATTTTCAAAAACATCAGGTTTTGTACAATCACTGTAAATGTTCCACAATGTTTTATTATAAACTAGCTACCGCTGGCGGCTTCGCTCGCGTGTCCCCTATATAAAAAATAGCCTATAGGTATGCTATTCTAGGTAAAGAACTCTGTATATTCCAAGTTTCAAAGAAATCGGTTGAGCCGTTAGGGCGTGATTGAAGAACAAACATCCAAACATCCTGACAAACTTCCGCATTTATAATATTAGTAGGACTTCCTTTCGAATAAGAACTTGCGTGGAAAGAAATAGCGTGAAATTGATATCATGGCTACTGACGAAGTATAATACTGCGCTTCTCTATCATCATCTTCCTGCCCTTATCCCACATCATGTGGGGTCGGCACAACATGTATTCTTCTTCAATTTCCCTCTATCAGTCGTCATCTCAACACTCACTCCTTTCTTCACCATATCCACTTTCACACAGTCCATCCATCTTTTCTTTGGCCTACCTCTACTCCTACATCCATCCACATTCATATCTAACACTCTTCTTGTCACATGAAATTCTTCCCTCCTCATGACATGCCCATACCAAGCTAACCGATTACTCCTCAGCTTTTCCATCACTGGCGCCACTTTCAAACTTCCTCTTACATACTCATTCCTTACCTTATCCATTCTGGTCACTCCACACATCCATCTTAACATTCGCATCTCCGCTGCGTGCAATCTTCTTTCATCCGTCCCTTTGGCAGCCCAACACTCAGATCCATACATACTGCGCTGCTCTAGTTAATATAAAATCAAAGCAAGATAACACATGAAGTTTTTCAGTACCTAGCGTACTAACCTGGTACTACCCAATTGTACCTGGCGTTAAAGTCATGGCTAAACCAAATTCTCTTTGTTTCAGGAGCCATAATGATTTTGTAAACTGGTATCGTCAACATGGATAGGTTTACAAGATACTGTTTTTCCCTGCTACTTCTTTCATCCTCAATCAGAGCGGACGATAATGGTATGTGTTCATCTCGTCATAATCTTCATTATCAGCCTGAGGGAGTCTACTTCTGAACACAGGCCTGCCCCAAGGAGTGCCACTACGAACGGTCTTGAGCCTTCTTGAGGTTCGTGATCGCCATTCGAGAACCTTTATTTCCCAATGGTTGTCGGTTCTGCGAGCTATCCCTATAGCTATATGTATTCTTCTACTAGGTACTTTACAATGAATGAACTACCATACCAACTTACTTCTTTCACTTATACAATCCTGTCATTATTTACAGATTCTTCAATAGAGCACCGAATCCCTCGAGTTAGCGGTAGAATAGTCAAAGTGTATTCCGGGAGCCGTCCTGAGCCTTTTATGTGCAACAGTGAAGGGTACAAATCTGATCCTCACAGCTGTGCCTCTTTCTATCGCTGCGTGAAAGAAAGGAATGGAAGATTTAACGTTTTTAGGGTAAGTTGAAATTGAGAATGTTAATACAATAATCGCTAATCTTTTGAAGGTCTGAGAACTTAAAATCGAATACTTAAATAGTTGGAAATCTAGCTAAGCCAAAAGTAATAGCATCTGATGATCATGATGACGTTGATATATCCTGCTAACTTAATTTCTGTCTAATTTCAGTATCAATGTGCACCAGGGACAGTCTACGATCCTGACTTGGAGACGTGCAACCATCCGGGAAGTACGAGGCGAACTGAATGCGGTGGTGTGATAAAACAAACTGAAACCATTGATTCTACTCTTTTCAATGAATTAGAACTACATAAAGAGCTGCCACGGCCTATCAACACTAACGAACACGCATTTATAAAGAAAACTACAATCACTCAGCCTGCTGGATCACAATGGGTCACAAGTCAAAGTATTTCAACAAAACGTCCTCAAGAAACAACGTTCAACGATTTTTCCGATACCACTAAGTATAACGCAGGATATGATTACGTTTTGTCTACCAAGCTACCGTGGACATCTAAAAAAGAACAGTATGATTGGTCTAAAACTACATCAGTCCCGAAATTAACATCAAGCTCTAAAAATACTGATATCTGTAGCGACGACGGATTCACAGGAGATATTGAAAACTGTAGAAAGTTTTACAGGTGTGTCGGTAACCAGAGAGGAGGCTTTCTGAGATACGAGTTTTTTTGTAGTGAGTCAACAGTTTGGGATGAAGAAATACAAAGCTGTAATCACCCATGGGCTGTTAAAAGGAGCAAATGCGGACGAAGCATGACATTTTCTGAAAAAACTGAAACAACAACCAGCTCTACAGAAAGATTTACTAACCAAAAACGAACATCAACCACTGCGGAATATGGACAAAAAACAAATAAGACGATCCAACAGCAGCTACAGATTAGCCACGGTTCCAAAGTTACTCAGACTCAAACGCAGATAAGTCATGGTGATCAAGTTATAAATAACCAGACGCAAATTCATTATGGTGATCGTATAACCAAAAATAAATATTCTGAAACAAAACAAAACCAAACACAGATAGCTCATGGTTCTGCAGTTAGTCAAACGCAGACACAGATTGACTATGGAAATAAAGGAATACAAACACAACTACAAATAGATCATTTAAAAGATTCAAGTCAATCCCAAACACAAATTCATGAATCAATCACATCAAAAACGACAACACCTATGCATGATCAAAGTACAAACAACCAATGCTCTGAAAGTGGATTCATGGGAGACTCTAACGATTGTAAGAAATTCTATAGATGCGTTGATGGTAGCAGGGGCACATTTACAAAGTATGAATATCTATGCGGCGAAGGAACTGTTTGGGACCAAAGTATAGAAGCTTGCAACCACGCGTGGGCTGTAAAAGAATGCGGGGGCCAAAGTCATTCAACACAATCGAGCACTGTGCAATCCACAAAGTACTATTCAGATACTACAACGACTCCTAAAACTACTTCAGAATCTCCTGAGCCAGACATTGATGATATTGATGTAGGTTATGGAAATCAAGGCCAATCAGAGACAACAACATTTTCGTCTACAACTACCACAAACGAGAGACCACAACATGATACCACAAAGAAACCACAGAAAGAACCAAACAACAATAATGAGTGCAAATATAGTGGATTTATGGGCGATGCTATCAATTGTAAAAAGTTTTACCGGTGCGTTGACAACGGTAAAGGAGGATATACTCGATATGAATTTACCTGCGGTGAAGGTACAGTTTGGGATCCAAGTTTGCAGGCATGCAATCATGCTTGGGCAGTAGAAAAATGTGGTGGAAATGGAGGAACAAGTGAAAGCAGTCAAACGTCTGAGCAAACTACAACTGAAGGTAAAGTTGAAACAACACCTGTAACTACGACAACGCCAGTTGATAAAAATACTGATGCACCTATTCACACTACAACAAGCAGCTCTATATCTACGTCTACTAGTTCGGAACCCAATGACAGTAACGTGTGCAAAAGTAGTGGCTTCATGGGAGATACTAGAAACTGTAAGAAGTTTTACAGATGCGTAGACAACGGTGATAAAACCTATACTCGATATGAATTCACCTGTGGCGAAGGAACTGTATGGGATTCTAAAATTGTAGCATGCAATCATGAATGGGCTGTAGAAAAATGTGGTGGCAACAGTGAATCTATAACAACTACTCACTCATCCACTTCACAACATAATACGTTTCAAGACGAAGACAACGAAAGTGAACCCACTACTGCTCCAAGCTACGAGACTAGCTCTACTACTCAAAGTTTAACAACAATAACAACAACGACTTTAAGAAACGAGGTTTCTTCTACTGATCAAATATGTACTGGTAGTGGTTTTGTTGGTGATAAAAATAACTGTAAAAAGTTTTACAGATGTGTAGAAACAGGAAATGGTGGCTATGATCGCTATGAATTCACCTGTGGTGAAGGAACCGTTTGGGATGAAAGTATTTCAGCTTGTAATCATGTATGGGCTGTCAAAGATTGCGGGGCAAATGGCGGCAGTAACTCACAAAGTAGTAGTGAAAGTACATCGGCAAATACTGTCAGCTCAACAGAGGCTGAAAGAGAAGAATCATCTCAGCATACTACAGAAAAGAGTACATCAACAACTGGAAACCCAACTGAAAATGAAATAAAAGATGAAGATTGTGAAAGCGAAGGATTCTTTGGAAGCTTGACTGATTGCAAAAAGTTTATTCGATGCGTTGATGATGGTAAAGGTGGTTTAACTAAATATGAATTTAACTGTGGTGAAGGTACAACTTGGAACCAGCAGATTAGAGCATGTGATCACCCATCACCAGATCGGCCTTGCGACCAAAAGTATCAATCAACGACTAAAGAAAGTCATATCGACGATGAAATGGTTACAGAAACGACTATAAAAATGACTTCTACAACACCATCTTCCGACAAAGAAGGGGAAGGATCTGAAGTGACACAAAAACCACAAACATCTCCGGGTACATGTGAATCAGAAGGATTTTATGGAGACCCTTCTGACTGTAAGAAATTTTATAGATGCGTAGATGATGGTAAAGGTGGATACACAAAATATGATTTTACTTGCGGTGACGGTACAGTCTGTAATCAAGAAATACTAACCTGCGACCATGAATCCGATGATAACTCATGTTTGAGTAGTGGAACCAGACCCACTGAATCTAGTGGATCACAGTCACAAAGCACAGCTAGTGAATCTCAGCCCGAGAGTACAACTAGAATTTCCTCTACTACAGCCAGTTATCAAGACACAGACAAAGTTGAGCCACCAGCATCTACTTCTAGTGATAAATGTACGTCTGACGGGTTTTTCAGTCATCCTAATGATTGCAAAAAATTTATTCGCTGTGTTAGCAATGGTGACGGCAAATATACTAGGTATGAGTTTTCCTGCGGTCAAGGCACTATTTGGGTCCAGGAGATACAAGCATGTGATCATGACAATGGAGACACAACCTGTAGCAAGCAAAGCCAGTCCACTAGCAAACCACTAGATCATGGAAACTCTTCTACAACAGAGTCAGGTGAATCTTCGAGCACTGAAAGTACGACACAAAGTAAAGAAGACGACGAATATCCAACTTCTAAGCAACCCTCAAATACTGATTCTGATGAATGCACATCAGAAGGTTACTTTGCAAACAAAAATGACTGTAGGAAATTTTACAGGTGCGTAGACAGTGGCAATGGCAGGTATACAAGATATGATTTTGATTGTGGAGAAGGCACAGCATGGGATGCTAATATTGGAAATTGTAACCATATCAACGAAGTAGCAAGTTGTTCAGAAAATAATACAGAGGAAAGTCACACCCAGCAAACAATGAAAGACGAAGAAACATCTCAAACTCAGAGCTCTCAGGGCACGTCCAGCACTTCAGAGGCTACTACATTATCATCAAGCTCCAGTGAAGAAACAGGATCTGGGTCTGAAACAGAAAGTAAAGACGAATGTAAATCAGAAGGCTACTATGGAGATAGTAATGATTGCAAAAAGTTTTACAGGTGCGTCGACGATGGAAAAGGAGGACTCACAAAATACGATTTCATATGCGGTGATGGAACAATATGGGATCAAGATATCACGAACTGTAATCACCCTCAAGACGTTACTAATGCATCTTGTAAATCAGGTGGAGAAGGAGGTGCTGAAGAAGAAAGTCAGACTTCATCTACAAGTACAACTTCCAGTAGTACAACTAGTTCACCTGATTCATCATCATCATCATCATCGAACACCTCTGTAAGTACCACTCAATCTTCATCCAATTGTTCTCAAGAAGATTCATCTAAAAAGCCCGCCAGTAGCAAAGACATATCTTGTGAGCAAGCTGGCTACTATTCTAATCCAAATGACTGCAAGAAATTCTACAGATGTGTTGATTGGGATGGTGATGGCAAACGATTTTCTGTGTATCACTTCGAATGCGGAGAAGGCACCATATGGGACCCAGCACTAGATACGTGCAATCACGAAGAATCAGTTTATCCACCGCGTGATTGTAGTCAGACCCAGGCACAAGCTGAATCTTCATCGGAAGGAACTACCACCAAACAACAAGAAGAAACTACAACTTCTGAACAAACACAAGAATCTACCACAAGTCAACAGACTACCATCGATCAAGAACAAACCACAACTCAACAATCGACAACAAGTGAAAAAACCACTACTGAACAATCTACAACAAGTGAGCTGACTACGGCTCAACAGACTTCTACTAGTGAACAAACTACTACTCAACAATCGACAACAAGTGAACAAACTACAACTCAACAATCGACAACAAGTGAGCAAACTACAACTCAACAATCGACAACAGCTGAACAGACTACGACTCAACAAACAACAACAAGTGAACAAACTACAACCCAAGAATCAACAACGAGTGAACAAACAACACAAGAAACCACGACTAATGAACAGACTACTCAAGAATCTACAACCAAAGAACAGTCTACAACCAGCGAACAAACGACTACTGAGCAAACAACAGAACAAACCAGTGAACAAACTGAATCTTCGACTACTGTAGGCACAACTGAAAGCTCTACCACAGAAACGGGAAACAATTCAACCACTGAACAATCAAGTACCACAGAAGGTGAACAGGAATCAACTACAGAGTCATCATCATCAACTCAAAAAGAATGCCCGGAGACTGAGGATGATCAAAATATCTTTGTTTGTCCTACCTCATTCAAGAGACATCCTAAATACTGTAACATGTTCTATCAATGCACAGAGGACGATGATACCCATGAAGTAAAGATTGCTACGTTCAAATGTCCAAATGATACGATTTATGATGAAAGTCAAACCCAATGTGTTGAAGAATCGAAAGCTGATAAAAAGTGCGATGGTGAAATGGCAAGACGACATAGATTCAAACGACTGCATAGAGACTCCAAAGAACCCGTAAGTACTACATTTGTTAGACAACATAATATTGAAAATCTCTTATCTGTAAGATTTAAATCATTTTAATTATTTTCAGATAACGGTTGACAAGGAAACCAAATCATGCCCGTCAACAGGATTCTACGCATTCGAGAAAAATATAGAATGTTCCAACGGCTTCTTGAAGTGTGAAAGAAGCAAATATGGAAAAATCAGAGGCTATGTTCATCAATGTCCAGATGGATATCTTTTCTGGACAATCAGTAAAAGATGTGAACTTGCTGTAAACATAAGAGACTGTAAGCGATCTAGTAACGACTGGAAAGGAAGGTGGAACATTCCCATAGATAGAAAAAACGTGGCGTTCTAGGCAACAAAGGATACTGAATTTGTGATAATGTGCATTGTGCAATTAATGTGTGACATTTTATTATTATATTTACTTATATCTTAAGCTAAGTTATCAATCGTACGTAGGTATAACTCAAATACACAGTTACACTTTTAATGGCAAAGTTTTAAAATCGAAAATTCTATTGTGCTGCATATTAGCTTTGTACTATTATGATCGCTTTAAAATTAGTAAGCACAGCAAAACAATAGCAAACAGCTAAAGTAATTTAAAAATCTAGTCGTTTTGAACTGAAACATGCTTGCAAGGGTAAAATTTGCCATGATTATTTTGAAAAAACTTGTGAACAAGATATTATTATTGTTTAGAAAATAATATTTTGAACACGACTTTTGGTAGTGCTAATGAAATAAACGAAATAAGTCATGCAATTGTTTTATTTCCCATCCTTTACATTAAAAGGATACAAGGAACCTTACTTTAAGAGGTAAACGAAAAGAAATTCAAGTAAATAAAAAATAACTAATTTTATTTATAGAGATCTAGGTAAAAATAATATAAAAATAATAACAAAATCTAAACTAAAATAACATCAATTCCTATACACGACGCCAGAAGCCCCTTACAAAAAATCGAAAGCTCCTTTATAATGAAGTCTGTCAAACTCTCAGATTCATCATGATGCATTACATTAGTGAACATATTTCCGATGAAAGCGTGGCAGGGTGTTTCTGATGCTATTATATTACCTTTCAAATCCACTGTTAGCTCGAATAACTTTTCATTGTCTTGATGATTTGGTTTAGTATTACTTGCAGTGTTATTTGGTAAACCTTTGGCACTTACTATCATCGGCTTATAATTATCGGTGCTCTTGATACCATTCCAAAAGTTTCTCATCTGTAAGTTATTGTTTTCTACATTATTAGCGACTTCATTTATTCTAGGACTTCTTCGACTTTTCATAGAATGTGTTGTATCATTAGAAATCTTTGTTTTCTTGTTGTGAAAGAGATAATCCATAAATAATGGGAGAAGGTTGGATGAATTGCCACTTTTATCTTTTTTGTTTTTTGTACTTTTAACTAATACCTCCGTTGTACTGGTTACAATGTTAGAATCGTAGGATTTTCCTGGGTGTTGTGTGTTTGTGTCCATTGGAATTATTTGCTCTTTTTGTCCTACCACAGACAATCGTTGGTTTTCTTTATTAGTAAAAGTTATATCATCTCGAGACTCTATTGCATGCAGTATTTCTTTATCGGGATCGTCTGAACTCTCCTCATGTTCCAAAGCATTAATAATATCACGGATATTATTAAATTTTGGTGATATTTTATCATGTTTTGGAACTGTTAATTCCTGGTTTTTTTTGAGGTCTGTTTTGGCGTTATTTTTCTTGAAGATTTTGATGATTGACACAAATTTTTCTACGTATGAAGCATGTGGAGATTGAGGTGTCAGAATTATGGGATTTATAGCTATTCCTTCCTTATCCCAAACTGATATAGCACGTACTAGGAAACGAATGAATTGATGTGGCAAATTGGTCCAATATTTCTCTAGCGGAGAATTATTCAAGTATTGTGTTAGGGTTACATAATTCACTTTAATATTGCTGTTGCTTGCCATAACGTTACGATAGTTCACGTCGTTACTCCATAACGAATTTAGAGCAATATTGTTATTTCTTTCATCTGTTAAATTGCTCGTTTCTTTATTTGTATCGTTTGCGACTATAATAAGATTATACGCGAAATCATTGTATTTATTAGCAAATACCTCTATGTATGGTAAATACTTATTTAAATCTTCGTCTTCTTTGTCATTCACAAACACATGCATGAACACACCTGGCGGTGATGAAGGTTTGAGTTTGTGTGGAATGGTTTTGAATCCGGCATATTTTATTGGTCTTGTGTTCGTTGGCTGTAGCATAGCTATTGAGAATAGGGTGTTGTAAATAATGAAAGTGGTTAAAGCAATCATACCGAGGCCGATCCACCAGTAAGTCAATAAAGATGTCCAGTGTTCTGAAAAGAAAATATTTTAAAATCAATTGACGATAGAAAAACACGTTCGAAGTCTTGCTATTGTTAAACGCTCGATTTTCATCATCTATAGATATTCCATTTGAAGAAGTCTCCTGAATCATTGCAATTTGAATATTATATAGACAAGTCATCGTAAAATGGAATAACAATAGTACTAGATTAACATTTTTTTTTTAATTTTTTTATACTACTTAGATGGCAAACAGGCGTACGGCCCACCTGTTGGTAAGTGGTTACCGTAGCCTATGAGCGCTTGCAATACCAGAGGCATCACGCACGCGTTGCCGACCCCGAACCCCCCTCCCCCTAAAGAGCTCTGGCAACCTTACTCATCGGCAATTCCATAGAATTCATCATCATCATTCATCGTTTCAGCCGTAGGACGTCCACTGCTTGACATATTCCAGCGCGACCGACCTTGTATCTACGGCCTGCACCTAAACAATCATTTAGGGGGATTTGCGTATACTCGCCACGCTAGACAATCTGCAAATGCGGGCTGGGACAGCTGCTGCCTATTCCCAGCTTTTTTCCTTTCATCGCCTGTTACGAAATCCACGAGTAGTAATTTGAGGGGCCTATTAAGCTGAGGCCATTATGGCATCTATAAAGTTGGCATACAATATTACATTCGCCTCTATGAATAATAGATTATGAATAAAATGGTCTCGTTTCGCTAGCTATACGCTATGCGCGGTGGATTGTGTGAGTACCTAGGCCTGAGTCTTAACAATAGTCTATCTTAAATTATAAAATAAGCATGATGATAATCACCTGGCCAGCGTTTCATAATAGCAGCAGCGCCCTTCACGTGATTCTTGGCGCGCCCTCTAAGGTTCACGGGCCGCCAGCGTTGAAAGCGAGGACTGAACTTATCCTCATCAGAGTCCTCACACAGCAATGGGTATTGCTCACTCATTACTGGCCATTGATGTTGCTGAAAAGAAAAACAATGGTTAAACTACCTACATGGATAGACCTTTACTTTTATAAAATTGTCTTATGCTTTTGTGTACAGTAATGCAATAAGGATAGGTATGTATATCTGTTTGAATTTGTTGTCAATGAGGGCTTTTAATTTATGAAAAAAAAAAGTTACAACTGGCTCGAGAGATAGCGATCCAGTTAGATATTTTGACCACGAGACAAATTATCCCTATTTGGAAAATCAGTTACTACCAGACCAGACTATCCAGTTTAAGCACGTGGAAGAAGCCAAAAAAGTTACCAAAATTCAGTTCAGACAGCAACGCCGTTGGTTGCTAGGTTTCGAACCTATAGGTAAATAGGCAGCATGATGCCCTATCATGTCGTATGTATGTCGTCTTACTGCAATTAAAATGCAAGCGTGTCCGCACTATTGTACACGAATTTGAACCTTAAATTTTAAGAATATCAACTCTCGTCACCGCCTAAACAAAATTGCAAAGTTGATGGTACGGGGCATGGTCTAAACTAGAATCGCTATGATAATAATAAAAATAGTGGAGGAATGGGTGGAGGCAGCTAGCTTAGAGTAAGTAGACCCGCTGATATACTAAGTAGTACTGAGTAACAAGTACCTATAATGTAGGCAAAATTGTAATGTACTAACGTATGAGTAATAGAATAATAGGTCTGAACACCTGTAAAATTGACTTTCAAATAACAACAAAGAGTACACATATGGCAACAAACACAAAGCGAGTGCAATGTCACAATGACAATAATAGGTGGCTATTATGACAATAATAAAGAAAGGCAGGTAAGCTATAATGTTTAAAATAGGTTACCTGCTGAAAATTATGTCGGTTAGAATTTTTAAGTGAGAATGTAAGATGATTGATGAATATGTAACGTTCTCTAAGCAGACTGGATGTAGGTATGTACAGGATAAAATAAACTCTCTAGTTAAGTACTTACAGTTAAAATTCCGAAGCACCAAAAAGTTATAGATTTCGAAGTTTGGTAACACAGACTCAGTTATCTACAATAAGGTAGGTAAACTTCGTTACACTGCGCTGTTTCTTTCGTTTGGAAAATTTAAACACAATAAATCAATGATTATTTAATACTGTGTGCCGTAGCCTTCCAAAGTGTAAAGTGTAGCACTTATATCGGTGATTGCATGCGATTCTGTAGTTATTATGTATATTCGCACGTTTACATTTTACGATATAATTTTGTTGAATCAACAATAATTCGTCTCAGCGAGACTCACGTATTGAAGCATTGCTTTTACGACTGTTATTGTTAAATTTTGATGAGTTTGCATGCGTTTGTCTCGGGATGAATTTATTTATGTATAAGTGACGAAGAAGTTTATTGTGTATAGAGCCAAAACGAAGGATTGCTACATATACAGTGCTTCGGCGCACCATTCAATCATGCAGTAGTCATTATCATCAGCCTGTGGAAGGCCGCTGCTGGTCATAGGCCTACCCCTCACAGTTGCATGACGAACGGTATTGAGCCTTTTCCAACCACCGACATCCCGCAACTTCAACAATGTCGGCTTAACGAGTGGGGGGCCTTCCAACACTGCGTCGCTCGGTTCGTGGTCGCCATTAGAGAACCTGTATTCCAGTACCTTTATTGCAGTAGATAACAACCTAGTATGTTTTTTTTTTATGTTATACTGAGGCAAACAGGCTTACTGGCCACCTGATGCTAAGTGGTTACCGTCGCCTATTGACATCAGCAACACCTGGAGCATTGCTAATGCGTTGCCTGCCGAACCCCTCCCCCCCTAAAGAGCTCTGGCAACCTTACTCACCGCAGGAACACAACACTATTTGAAACAAATAATGTTATTTGGCTGCGATCTTCTGTAAGGCGGAGGTACCTCCCCAGGCGGGCTGCTCCAATTAAGAGCGAGAAAATCTCGCTGTGCCCTACCTCCTCCATAAATGTATGTATTATTTTATGTATATTTTTCTTTCTTTGCGACCAAGGGATACCTACTACCTACACCGATAACATAGGATCGTGGGACCAAAGTTTGGAACAACTGTACCTACCTATACAAGATGATGCATAATATGTATGCTATCCTGAAAGGTGCTTCTTCGACATCCAATTGGCAATAAAGTTTGTTCTACGACTTTTGGTATTTTTACACAGGGACAATGAAAAAACTATTTGAAAAAATCTGCTGTTCAAATGCAATGAATCAGCTGTTTTAGGCAGAACTTCTCTTACGTTTAGTAATTACTTAGTTATAAAGATGATAAAAAAAAACAAATAGAACTAATTTAATAAAGTTTGGGTTTTTTTAAGCATTGTCTTTTGATAGAATAACCCTCTTTCGGGATGGTATATCTACATGCTATGAATCACCTTGTACAATTTGCAAATCTCTAAATCTCTAAATAAATAAAAAAAACTCCTGATCCATTCACGAAACTCGGCTCCCATATCTGTGATTCACGTCTATGTTTTGGACTCGTCACTACCACAGAGTACTTTTGGTCGTAGGCACAGAGTACTTTTGTATATATACCGGGTCGTAGGTCACTACTACAGAGTACTTTTGTATTACGTCAATTTCAAAATACTTCAACAGCATTTTAATTGCTCCAATTTTCTATTTATCTCTTTCAGCTTTTAAATTCAATTAAAGATAAGAATTAGTTATTCAAATAATCACAGAGGATCAGAGAGCCAAATGCCAGGACATGCTCTTGAAAGAGTTAAGTTTTTGCTACCCCCAACATTGAGATGAAATTGCCCTTTAACAAATTACTCACCCCAATGATAAAGCCTTATTTCGGAGAGTCCAGACTGCTGTGTCAGCATCCTACATTTGCTTTTAGCATTTTTTATACGTACGTCTATGGAACAATAGGTTTTGTAAGTATTATAGCTTACTATCTATTTTGTGCTTACGAGTAATGCGTTCCGAGTCTACTACATTATCTAAGTCATTGTAAAAAGGTCTTAGTTCTTTTGTAGGCTCTAGATAGTCTTCCTACCTGAACGTTTTCATTGTACCTATGCCAAAAACCATACGCTCTAGAATACTCTACGTAGATTAAAAAGAAGAATCGTTTTGGAATGTATGAAAAAAGACAAATGACACCACCCACACTTCATGTATTCATTTTTTAAAACCCCCTTTTGGACCCCTATATCTTAGCAACCCCTTGGCCGATTTAACTCATATTCTGACACTTACACTTAATAAATTCCATGCTAGATTGACGGTTCGAAACATAGAGTAATTTTGTTCGAAAGGACAAAAATTTATACGCACAAAAGATATCTGCAATCACACCAATTGACGAAAATGCCGCCAGGCACACATTTCTCTTTGAGCTTATTTATTAACTTTACAGTTCATAAATGTGAACCACATAAGAAAACATTTGGGCGAGCTCCCAGTTGACAACAACAGTACGAGCAATGAATTCATGGTGGTACACGATCTAAAGATCATAGCCACTTCAATGGGAGTTGTGCAATACGCTTGCCTTCTAGTTGGGTGTCTGACCGTAAGTATTTACTTATTTACCTACTTATTCCATCGTGCACTATAATGGGCACAATCCCAGTCCGCTCTAACAGCAAGGAAAATGTCGTGAGGAACCGCGCGACTTGCGGCATCTCACTGTCAAGTGCTAAATATCACCGTCATCATCATCATTTTAGCCGTAGAACGTCCACTGCTGAACATGGCCGCACCCACAAACCAGAGCGAATTCCAATCATGGGGGGATGGGGTTGCCCATACTCACCACGCTGGGCACGCGGTTTGGCGAGCGCAGTTAGAGCTTTGTGAAGTTATACTTGCTTGCTTGTCATGCCACTAGGGGTAGGGGTAGGGGTATTAGGGTTGAGGTATGGTGGCCTTGTAAACTTGAAAAAGGCCTATGACCGTCGGTGAAAGAATCAATGTAGTGAAGGGATTAAAGTACCTCTAAGATGTACCTTTCGTGCACATGTCACAAGTCTTCGAATATTTACGTTCTAGGACATGCCGGTTTTCTCACTATGTTTTCCTACACCATTTGGGAATAGAGCACTAATATAGCGCACATATATTTTCCGAAAGGAAAATCAATTGGCGCACGACTAGGATGAACTTCGAACCCACGATCTGAAGATCGGTAGGCGGGGCCTCTACCACCACTCCACCAGTGATGTAGTCGTTTTACTGTATTGTACTGTTTACTTATTATATTTTCAGGAAAACCCGGCATTATTCCTGCCCCACCTAGCTGCTCAACTTTTGGTAGTACTGGTAAAAATCCTCAACTTCTTCGCTCTCCTGGCCCACATCAACCTCAAGACTTTTACGCAACTAGGACATAAGATTTTCGCAATTCTTCTAATGACCTTTAACTGGTGCCAAGAGTTCTGTGTGTTTCGACGGTTCCTATGTATATGTGATTTGTAAAATAAACGTAATTATTATGTAGATCTATTATGCTCTAGCTCAACTTTTATTTTGGTAGTTTTTCTCCTAAATTTGCTTAGGAATTGAACTTACGACCTAAGCATTAAAGTTCCTCAGTCGACCTTTCACCATGAAAGAGGTACGGACGATCCTACAATAAAACCTTTTTAGGCCTTCGGTCTGACACTAAGTATAAAAAAGTTAAAACGACAACACTGACAGATTAGGTGATGTCATTCTTCCGGTCGTAATATCACCATGCATTACAATGTGTAAAAACAAGTAGTAATTTTGTGTAAAGTATTTTGTAAAATACACATGGAATAGTTTGCTCCGTTTCACTACAATGTGTTTCCCGTGTCTGAACTAAAATCAACATGGAAACCGAAAGCACCACTTTTCTGAACCAGCTCCGACTGAAACATGACAACCAGGGAAATGCAGTAAGTGGCTTTCTTTCAAAGCATACCAGCACATTTTATGGATCACAGCTGAATTCTGACTGGAAATAATGCGTGATCTATAGGGTGATCTAGGGTGGAGGCTAGGACCTACAAACTACGTACTATGCCGTCAGGATTTAGGGAAGCCCTGTCTGATCGAAAATCCTGTTGAAATAGAACAGGCTATCCAACCAAACCACTTAGAGTAAAAGTGTACGAAGGCGGCAGAAACTGCTTATGATATAGAGCAAGTCGCAAAAAATTATTAATAATCATGTTCTGTGTGCACGGCGTTATTTTATCTCGACCTTATTGTAAGGGGTAAAAAAGCCCAATACAGCTGCAATACGCCCACGTGGCATTGCATTGCATCATCACCCGGTGAGATGCATTGGCAAGTGCCAGTGCCAGTTATTTCACCGTCTACCTACCCGTTCTTTGAACACAGAGTTGCCAAGGGGGGCAGAAGACTTTAAAGTGAATTTACGTACCTACAACTTATTTCCAATTTACTTAAGCTCGACGATGTCAACGCTGAGAACTCGGAGGGCGTGCGTGTGAAACTCCGCGCGCTTCTAGTGGCACTACTAGGGGTGTCCATGTCTGCATGTGCCTTCGCCTCGCAGCCGGTGGAACTGGAGTTGGACGACGACAATGTCGCGCAGAAGCTCAACAACGTCAGCTTTGCTAGGCGGTTGGTACACGATCATTCATAATTAGTTTTTATAATTATTATATTATTGCATAATTGCAATAAAATTACTAATTTCTCATAAACTTTTCAGAATAACAAAGCCAACGATTCGTCTAGTGATGGGTTACGGAAAACTAAGTGCTTTCATTACCGCTGCTAGTTCCATACTCTTACTTGTGGCCGTCATGTCAAAGGTAGATAAACAAATATACACGAATTATATTCCTAACTAGGAATTAGGAGGTATCAGAGACCTGTTGAGTGTTTCCACAATACCAAAATCCGTACGGAAATCGTCACCGCACCGCCCCCGTCAGCAAAGGTAGACAAGTAGATATAGGTACCTCTTACGTTAGTTCGTATGGACTACTGACCAAATCTGGTTACCTACTTAGGCCTCCGTCATAATTTAAAGACTGTTTTTGTCGGGGCCGACAACGAAACGAAACAGTAAAAAAAAAGTAGACGGCACCGGGCGTACCACAAAGACTATCCCGGCACTCCTAATTCATAATTCATTTATTGTTCGTGAACCTAGGTACATTGATAGATGGTGAGGTTTAGAGTACAGATCACTAGATTCTGACATCGGTCATACAAACATTATAAATACAAAGATTTAAACCAATATTAATTATATTACAAATTACATAATAACTAATAAGTAACAAATTCAAAAAAATATATAAATTTATCATTAATGTCAATCTTATATAATATTAAATTAAATTAAGTTTGTCATACAGAAATTCGTTTATACTATAATATGCTTTTTTAACTAAAATGTCATTTAATTTGAGCTTAAATTCACTAATAGACAACATTCGAACAGATTTTGGGATTTTATTAAATATTGTGGGTGCCATACAAAATACACTCATGCGTAATAATTGTGTTCTGCATGGTAAACAACGAAGATTACCCTCCAAGCGGCTTCCAACTGCAAACATTTCAAATAGTTTGGGGTTGCATTTAACAAAGACAGCTACCTCATAGATGTAAATTGCTGGTACTGTGCATACTAAGCATGGAAGCTTCCAATTACTGATGCTTCAGTCATCTCATGTCTGTGCAAGCAAGCTGCGCAACAGGGCTTTGACAAAACCTGTATAAATGAATTACATACAAAAAATCTTTCGGCAATAGTCACCTACCTCTTCCAGCAATCCTGGTGGCGCCGAGGCGCTCGATGGCTTGCCGCACCAGCCCTTCTCATCGCTGCTTTAGAAGCGGCCTCAGACGCAGGCGATGCCATGTTAGCTGCGGCTTTGCGCGGCACTGCTGAACCGACGCGGGTAGCCGCGCAGACTGCCGCCGCCGGCCTTCTAGTCACCGTGGAGATACTCGTCTGGTATGCATAGCAAATCAAATTGTTTATTGCACTTAGTTGTTACAATGAGGTGTTATGATACATATATGTTGTTTCAAACATAAATCCTGTTAGAGCACAGTAATATTTCACTAGGAGGCGCGTTGTCCTAAATGAGCATATCCCTCTACAACTAAAATCTCTCGTTAGAAAGGTAACTGCCAAGCCGACGCGAATAGCCTCTCAAAAACGCCAGCTTTCCTGATGGGCAAGTAGTAATTTACTGAGGTTTCAGTCTTCAGATAGAAACTTTTAATATTTTTTTCAAGAAAATTAAATATGACTTGCATAGGTACTGCAGAACCGCAGCATATATCTCTACTTTCTTTCCATCAGGTACTTTATTGCAAAATTCTTTGAGCACAATCCACCAACATTGCAAGAGGGTGAGAAGAACTACATTGTGTCAGATATTCCTCAATAGTTTATTCATCATTAAAATACAAAACACACATAAGAAAATTTGTTTTATTTAGTCTGCCTTAGGTAGTAAGTTTTTTGAAATAATTATCGTATTAGAGTCGAAATTTGATTGTGCTATGCAACTTTTACTCTGTGTTTACCAACCTATGCCGTGCGTCTTGTAACCTATCCAAGGGGCCTATTCTATAAAAAGAAAGAATAGCAAAAAATAAAGTTCTTCAAATTAGCTGTTTTTGTTTTTTATCATGTTGTTATGTAATTAAAGGTACGTATTGCTAACTGGGTGTAGAATAAGCATCGTCCGGGATAGCATTCATATTTTGAATCACGTAGTAGTGAGTACGTTTTTTTTCTATGAAAACATGCGATCGATTTTGAAGAAAAAAATATTTTCTAAATGAAATAAAGAATAAGAAATATATTTCACAACACTTTAGGTACATACAGTGGTGGTCATCTAATTAGAAACACCTACCTGGGTTTATATTTTTATTGCAAATTCCCTTTCGAACTAATTTTTAACGTATCATTGAGTGTTCCTACGTATTAAAATCGATGTATCGGATATTATATTGCATTGTTATACCATTTTAATAACAGAAAACAACGGTCGTTTTTCTAAAACTGAAAGTTATATTAATAACAAAATAAAAAACGAGATTCAAACCGGACAACTAATTAGAAACACCAAAAAAATCATTACTTAAATCATTTTTAATTTGAACAAAACCCCAATAGTTTTGAAAAATATTACTTTTTGAAATAATTATCGTATTAGAGTCGAAATTTGATTGTGCTATGCAACTTTTACTCTGTGTTTACCAACCTATGCCGTGCGTCTTGTAACCTATCCAAGGGGCCTATTCTATAAAAAGAAAGAAAAGCAAAAAATAAAGTTCTTCAAATTAGCTGTTTTTGTTTTTTATCATGTTGTTATGTAATTAAAGGTACGTATTGCTAACTGGGTGTAGAATAAGTATCGTCCGGGATAGCATTCATATTTTGAATCACGTAGTAGTGAGTAAGTTTTTTTTCTAAGAAAACATGCGATCGATTTTGAAGAAAAAAGTATTTTCTAAATGAAATAAAGATTAAGAATTATATTTCTCAACACTTTAGGTACATAAATACTATTCATTGAAACCATAATAGTAAAAAGTATTCACTATAGGTATAATATTTTAATTATTAACCATTATATTACGTGAATATATTACGTTTAGATAAATAGTAGGAATAATTAGAATTATTTCTTAAATCTAAAATACCATTTAATAAGAAGGCACTATTTTGACCCCAGAGTTAATGTGAAATCTATGAAGCACGTTCAACCGACCGCGACGCGACGAAGCAGAACATGGTTGTAAGTAGGTACCATAAAATTAACATTTTAGCACCTGTGTTTCTGATTGTATTGTACAGTAAGGCGCCTACACGATCCCATGCTACATAGGTTTCATATCACTCTGAGTTTTTAGCAATATATTATATTAACAATAAACAAAACTATTTATCACATTGACATAATAATAAAAGCTCTACTACTCTATTAATTGTAAAATCAACATAATATTTTGTTTGTGGAACATAAAACAGTGAACCAGAAAAAGCCGTGGCCTAGTGCTAAGTTTCCCGACTTTCGAGCCGTGATGGGTTCGTACTCAGTCGTGAGTTTTTCGATTCGAAAAATTTAAGTGCACTTTCAAATACAAATGAAGGAAAACATCATGAGCAAACCAGTTAGTATTCTTAAAGCGGCGATCGGCTTGCAACCTGTCACGTATAATGCCTACTGAAAATTGTGGGCATGTGCCAAATTGTCGGACATGCCTCTGTCTTCCCCCCTTAGACATTTTAAAGGATCTATCGCCTGGAGATCTGAGTGGATCTCTACCATTGTTGTGGATAAAAGTCGTGAGCATATTTCTCTTTTTTATATTCAAGACACATTAAAAAAAATTGGAAATGATGGTGTCAACAAAAATATAGATGTCCCAGACACCAACGCCCACCTACAATACAGATCACAGTAATTTATCATATAACACTACACATACAATTTTGGTATACTGATCACAATTTGGAATATAATTACATTGATATGTATTTGGTTTTATCTACATCTAATTATATGGAAAAGACTCAAAAATTTAATAGCTTCTAAAAATGTGCGCGTAAAGCCCATATAAAACCCTATATTCCACTGAAAGTTTATATCTCAACATTTCTTATTTCCCTACCATTTTGAATAATTCGTTCGCAGTTCCATGATTTAATGATTATTTTTATCGAAAGTAATCAAAATGATTAAAAGATTTCGAGATTCATCAGTTTCCAATGCAGGAAGCGTGTCCATTCCATCAGCAACAGATTGTGGCTGACTACGATAACGGTTACTAACTTGGTTAATTACGGCAACTCACTGGGTTAGTAACGGTAACTCACTGGGTTAGTTACGCTAACTCACTGAGTAAGCTACGGCTACTAACTGGGTAATGGTTAATAACAACTGGTAACCGTTAACGGCCACTCTCTGGTTTTCTATCTAGAAGGAACTAGTATTTCCAATAATGAAGTTAACTGTCACCTCGAAGAATAATAGCCCATTTCAAGCAGACAAAAGTTTTCATCAATCATGAAAGACATTTTTTATACATTATCTGAGATCTTACCACCAGCGGGTAGGCTATAGCATAAGTCATTATCACTTTCGGCAGTTATCAGCTAAAGTAAGAGTTTTAGATAGGTAGACCAATAACTATGCAGATGCAAGCGTTTCGATCTAAATATCATACATACATTTGTAAAATACTACCTACAGTGCGTTTGTTAATCTTTTTCAACTTAAGTATGTTATCTTTGCCGTATTTGAGGGACCCATTCTTAAAAAGGACGCATGTGAGTCGTTATCTAAGAATATCTAACACCACGGCAGCATTCACAGATGACTAACTTCTTATATGGGAACTGTTCTCTTCTAAGATCACCTTCATCTTCAATCCATCTGAGCAATCGTTGCTTCAAATGCAGTATCGTATCTTGACGAACCACACCCTCTTGGAAGAACTCTTTCAGAACCACAATTATCCCATTATCTGTGTCACGGCACGGATCACCCAAAGGCCGATTGTGTTTCATGTAGTTGAAAACGAATTTGACTATCTGGACAATGAGATCTTCATCGGGGCTTAGTAGTCTTAGTCTTGCGATGTCGTCAGGTAACAGTTGGGATAGAATGTTGAATGAAACGGTCATTAGATTCGCGTAGATGTCCTGGCTTAGGTTTTCAAGCATAAGCGCTACATTTTCCGCGCCCGAAGAACTCACTCTAACAAGGAGTTGTCCGATACGAATGATTTCACCTGGGTGTATCCCTACCAACATGCCGTTGCCTTCGTCTTCGTTGTCGACGTATCTGCCCACTGCTGTTGTGGGTACGACTCTAGTTGGGACGTTTTGTGCGTTCAGATCCGCAGGTCCGAGTGTGTTGAACAATTGGGAGCGACCTTCCTTCCCTATGCTGTAAAGCTCTGAAGGATTGAACTTGTGTTGGGCGTTCAGGTTGACTTTGCCGTCTGAGGTCATGGATATCCTCAGCTTGTGCTGGTTTAGGTCCTTGTTGATTCGTAACACGTCGGAGAAGTATTGGTCTTTGTCCACGATGTTTTTGATGCCTCGGATGACTTCGGTGTTCCCTTGAACGGCGCCTTGGACTCTTCTAGACTCGGCGCTGATTTTGTCGAACATTTTTCTGCAAATTACGATTAAAATTATTATGATTTAATGTATTTGTCATTTACAGAACGGAATCTGTTTTGGTGTGTTAGGTTCAGGCAAGGATAATAAGTAGAAAGGGATAATACTCATAATTTTCTTTTACTCTATTACATAAGTCATCTAAAACCAATCTATGTAGCAAGTGCCGAAAGTGCCGGTTATCTTTTTTTTTTTTTTATTTATTTATTTTAAGAAAGTATAAAACATGTTTGATACACACTTAAAAAGCCCATATGGGCTTGTCTAAAGCGCGTACAGTTCTCCTTAGTTAAAAAAATACCGAGAATCCCGGTTCTTAAGATAGAACCGGTTCTGCATTCCCACTAATCCGCTAAACAAAAGAGGTATGCACTTCTATCTTGAACGAGACCAGTTCTTAGTCATAGAATTGCTTTACTTCAGTCATATCACTTCATAAAAACTACCGTTTAGTGGGAAATATCTAGGCGGTACAATTACAAAGGAGTACGATATATCAGCCCCTTGCCTAAGTTCAAGAGTTGCTTACCTATGCCGGTTGCTTCTCAAAGTGGAGCGGTACTCATTGATGGTCTTAGCCTGGGCGTCTTCGATGATGTTTTGCGCGGTGCGGTTCGCCATCACGGCGTTGCAGAAGAACAGAGTAGCAGCTGTAAACTGGAAGAGCTCCAGATTTGTCGGCTTTTCGCCGTGGTCTCGGTACTGAAAACAATAACATGTTCGTTTAGCTTACCGTTCTTGTGTGGTTTCACGTAAAGCGCCTTTACAAAAATGGGCAGGCTATTTATTCACTTTTTGCCACTCACTGGTGACAAGTGAGTAACTTTTAAAAAATAATATTTTTTTATTAAACGTTCAGTACTACTAGTATTATATATGCGAAAGTTTGTGAAGATGTTTGTTGGATTGTTAGAGCAACTTAACTTAAACTAGTTAACTTAAATATTCCGGACATGTAACACACGGTCAACTGATCCCAAACTAGGCATAGCCTGTACTATGGGTACCAGAGACTGATATACATAATAGATAAATATTTAACACCCAGACACAGAACAAACATCTGAATTCATCACACAAATGTTTGTCCTGTGCGGGAATCGAACCCGCAACCTCTAGCGCAGAAGGCAGAGTTACTACCAACTGAGCTATGAGGCCTTCAACTCGCGTACATCACGGACTCGGGCCTCTGATGTGTAGCCGTGCGTACTGTGAATTGAGACTAACCTTGAGTATGATATGAACAAGACTGTTGACGACGCCAGCGCCACCCGTGACGATGTTCGCGTGCCGAAGTACTTCAACTGAGACCGCAAGTGCTTGTCCGGTCTGTAATTGTAATACAAGAGTCGTTAATAGGTGATTTATTACAAACGACTTGATGGAATGTAAACCTGAGCCTACAGAGGGTTTACCATCGTCACGAGTTTGTGATAGCCAGGTTCTGTGTGGTTTAAATTATTAGTGGTTACAATATCACCTGAACTACGGAGTCATCGAACAGCCGAAACTAAGTACTTGTGTATGGTTAAGTACAGGCTATGGGCGAGGTAGACGCGCCAATAATATGAGCAGATGCCCGCAACTGGATAGCCGAAAGCGAGAACTACATTACATTATCTCTCTCTATCTCTCTCCCCTACCTTGTCCAAAAAACACTGAGATTGATGGATTGGCGTCGCGTTGCGTCTATACAAGGTGATTCATAATATGTATTCCATCCCGAAAGGGGCTTATTCTACAACCAATTGGCATTAAAGTTTGTTCTACGACTTTTGGAAATTTGTCATTTTTCATTGAAAAAACTGTATGCGAAAATCAGCTGTTTGTGGGTCAAATCAGGTCAAACCCAATGAATCAGCTGTTTTAGGTAGCAATCTCGATTCCGATCTTCTTGTTCGTTTAGTTATTAGTTCTAAAGATACCAAAAATAGCTAATTTTAGAAAGTTTGTAGGCGTGTTACGTTAAGAAGATTGAAAAGAGGACTGTTTACAAAGCAAATGATTTAATAGGAAAGCAAACACAATACAAGAAAGAATAGCAAGTGAGATCGCGAGTGAATTTAGCGGGCTGCGCGAGGCAAAGTCTTCGCGCGCCTCGCCAGTGCGCCGTTCAACCACTTCCGCGCCGAACCTACGAAGCTTTGCCTCGCGCAGCCCGCTAAATTCACTCGCGATCTCGCTTGCTATTCTTTCTTGTATTGTGTTTGCTTTCCTATTAAATCATTTGCTTTGTAAACAGTCCTCATTTCAATCTACTTACCGTAACACGCCTAAAAGTTTGTTAAAAAAATTAAAAAAATTGATATTTTTTCCCGCTAATATTATTTATTTTTGTTGATAGAATAACCCCCTTTCGGGATGGTATACGTGTTATGAATCACCTTGTATACTGTAGTTCCAAACAGCAGATCGCCGTACAAAATCTTACGCGTGAACAATGTATAGCCCTCGCTTTATTGTTGACATTGATTTTGTACCATTCAAACAAACACAAGATCATTCTAGTCAATTCTTCCTATTCTTTGTTACCTTGGTTAGGTTAGTCCCGGCGGCTGCGGAGCGAGAGAGTAGGCTGCTGGCTGCCCCCGCGGCAAGTCCGACGCTCGACGCGGCTATGTTCAACCAGCTGCCTCGCGCTTCAGCGTCCGTTGGGCTGATGCTCTGTGAACAATATCAATAGGATTATGGATGTTTTTTTATAATATCCCAAAAATTCGACTATGCTCTAGAGTCTAGAGCATAGAGCATCTCCGTATCTACGAGAAGGTTGCGGGTTCAAATCCCGTCGGAGTCGAATTTTTGGGATATTATAAAAAATCATGGTATTCCTTCAGTGTGGGTTATTATCACTTTAAAATAAAATAGGATTATGGATGTTTGTGGTTTAATCACTACGTAATAGCTGAACCAATTTGGATGAAACTTGGATTAGCAATTTAGCAATAAACCAACGGCTTATTCCGATGAATTCACCATGGCTGCACCGAAATATGCAAAATTTACTTAGGTACATCCACGCGCGCTCGCGTCATACTTGGATTAAAATTTACATTATTATGCTTACCAGGTCACAAACTCAAATTTCATCCGAATCGGGGTTTAGTTAAGCAACGAAAATTAAGCCACGTTTAGATGGAGGGAGTTTCTCGTCTCGAAGACACGATTCTCATCGCATGTCATATCATCGCATCGATCGAGCTTTTGTTCACTGAGCATACGTGCGCTAGTATCGCCACAAGCTTCCTTTTCCTTACTATATGTAAGTAACGAAGCCTATATCTTACCTGCTCATGAACACTTCTATCGTGCAAGTGTAGGGAGGAGCGAACGAGCCCGTAAAGCCCCGTGGTAACAGTCGCGACGGCCGCCCCCGCCAAAACCACCGGCCCGACAGGTGTGAACGCCGCTACCCCTGCACGAAAATTATAAAATTTTATTAGCATATTCATCATCATCATCAGCCTGTAGAAGTCCACTGCTGGACATAGGTCTCCCAAAGAGTTCCATGACGGTCTTGAGCCTTTTCCATCCACCAATTCTCGCAACTTTCACAATGACAATAAAGCGCTTTTCGAGTTTCAGACAATATTTCCTAATTCACCATAACCAACCATTTTAAGGTTAAAATAAAAATCTAAATTCCTCAATATCAGACTTTTTTGTTATTTGTGTCACCAAGCATCTTTACTAAGATGTTATATCAGAAGATAATTCAGTAAGATATGAATTTAGACTATTAGGATTCCCGTAATCTCCACCTTAAACCGTGTTCATGTCATTTAAAACGTCAATTTTGAATTTGACATTTGAGGACGTACGATATCGCAAGCACCAAGTCAAACTCAAAATTGACTTTATCCAGTAGAGATAAGGATCATTTTGAAATAAATTTAGATGACATATCACACGCCGTATGAACACGGCGTTATTCTATACCACCTCAACGAACTAATTTTATAAATGCGAAAGTAACTCTGGCTTGATCTTGATGAAATTTAGGTTACTTTTTATGCGGATGGATACAAACCGCGCGAGCGAAGCCGCGGGCCACCACTAGTTCTATAATAAACCACTGGTATTAGCGTTAGTAGTATTACAATTGCACACAAGTTCATACCTATAACACCAATCGCACCGATTGAAGCTACCGTACTTGCTGTGTCGACTGTACTTAGTACTCTTGCTTTGACTCCCAATGACGGTGACGGTACTACGGAGAGCTTGACGGCGAACGCTTCTTCACCCTGAAAGTTTTAAGTGTAAATAAGCCCACGTGATTTTCAGAAAAAGTTTTGTCTCTTTCATTGATAGGCAGCCTCAAATTTAATCGAATGGGTCAAAACATGGTGGCACTATTTCAAGGTGCCATGATCGCGTTTAATTAAATAAGGTCAGGTTATGATGCTAGTAGAAAGACCACGATCCGTAGAAGAACCAAGGTAACCGACATCTCAGAATTAGCAAGTTGAAGTGGTAGTGGGCAGGCCATATAGAACGCAGAACCGAAAACCGTTGGGGAATAAAAGTTCCCGAATGGCGACCACGAACCGGACGACGCAGTGTTGGAAGGCGATGGACCGTCGACTTTGTGCAGGTTGCGGGAAGGCTCAAGACCTTTTGTCGTGGCACTCTTTGGCCTACGTTCAACAGTGGACTTAATTAGGAATATGTCAGCTGATGATGATGATTACCATGACGATGATGAAGATGTTAGTTTGTCAGAATCTTCTTAAGGTACGGAACCCTCTCAGAATACCTACTCACTATTGACAGTCCTATTTTCAATCGATTTGTTTTTAGTTATTTTGTCCTCATTTCCAAAATACGCATCAGGAAATGGCTCTACTGATATACCGCGAACCATTAAGATAAGCTAGGCACTTACCTCAAGAATGGTCCCATTGTATTCTCCATACTGAGGCACTATAAGAACACATTTAGACAAAGTGTTGTTTTCCAAGTACGAATTCCAACTGTGGTATACTCTTGCATTGTCGTCAACGTAGACACGACAAGATTTTGCTGAAATTATATGATTTATGTTGAGAATTGCTAATAATAATAATAATAACCTAATGCTAATGCTCACGGCTCCACTCTAAGAGTTGCGAAAGTAGATAATAAATGTTATTCTGGCCTTAACTTAATGATTGTGTTCGACATGCATTCAAACATCAATAATTTCACAATTGAATATAGATAGGTAAGATTAAGTACCTATCGTGAATTCACCTAACATAGGATATAAGCGACGGATTGGAGGCAAAACGTCAAATTCGCTCACTCAGCGTGATTTTGTGATTTTAGCCGTATGTTTAAGTAGATAAGGTTGAGTTTCAATTATCTAGCAAAGTAGCCGCTTTGCCGCCACTACAATCAAATCATCCGTGTTATTTCAATGAATAGACTATATTTGAGTTTTCATTATTTTTTAGTTCATCATTATCATCAGCCTGTAAATGTTCACTGCTGTACAAAGGACTCCCCCAAAAAGTACCATACCGAACGGTCTTGAGCCTTTTCCATCCATCGACTGCCCGCAACCTTTACAGTGTCGTCGGCTCATCGGGTGGGGGGCCTTCCAACACTGCGTCACCCGGTTCGTGGTCCCCATTCGAGAACTTTTATTTCCCAACGGTTATCGGTTCGGCGAGCTATATGGCCTGCCCATTGTCACTTCAACTTGCTATTTATGATTCAGCTTTTAGCTATGCGGAATATCAGCAGTGAGTGCTGTAGCACACCATGATATAATCCGTGCTATGATAATGAGAATGAAGTGTGAGTGCCACTTTAATAGTAAGGTATCAATTTAATTAGTTTATCAGAAACTGATAAGCAATGGTAGGTATTTATGATAAGAGAGTAGTACCTTACTAGAAAGTATCATGGCGAGAATCGATTGCTCAGACGATTTCAACACAGAAGCCGAGTGGGAGCTACACAGACTTTCAATCCGAAGGTCGTGGGTTGGAATCCCGGTTTGCACTAAAAGGGTTTTCGATTAGATTTTGTTTTCATGCACCATGTGTGGAAAACTTCGATAAAATCGAGGAGATGGGATTGCCAATTTTTGTTAAGATAAAGACTTGAAATCTTACCACCAACTGTAGTAGGAATACACTTCCTAACCCGGAACACGGCCGTGCACCAAATATCAATATCGTTCCGATCATGTAAATCAACCCAGTAATCTGATGGTTTCGGCTGATAAAACTTCAGTGGTTTTGGCCGAGCGCATACTACCAGTAGAACTGACATTACAATATCCTCATCATTGTATGAATATTTGCCTGTAAGGAAATAGGTAGGTATTTATATAAACTACCTACAGTCATTTTGTTAATAAAGTGTTGACCTTCACTTGGGAGTACTCAGATTTTTTAAATCACAAAAAAATTGACTCCATCTGGAATGGATGGATGTGGTCAGCAGTGCCATCAAGCCACTTGGACCTCAAACAATTGAATTAAATCAATTTGGGACGTTATGCGACTCAAACTGTCCCGCATCTGTTCTATGAAAGCAATCCTTATAAAATAAGAATAGCATTTTAGAAATACCTACATTTGTCAAAAATAAAACAAATGAATTCTATTTATGAGGTAAACCACCCGGTTTTCTGATAAATAGAATTGATTAAGGGCCATCTTGACATCAGTCATCCTTAGCTATAGAAAATAACTTATGCATTCAGTTAGTTATGACCTGACAAAATGGTCCATAGTAGCAATGACTGTGTTTGGCATGACCATCAATATAGAAGAACAGTTAATTCCTTATCAGGATCATCAGTTAACTCCTTGAGACTCCCGAATAGTTTGTTTTTTGTGTTCGATTAAAAGCGCATCAGTCTTAGAGTTTAGGCTTGGCTTGGTGTTTATTAAGGCACCTACTTACACTGTTCACAAATCTTATCATACACCTTCATAACCTGTGATTGTTGCCGAGATGTGTAACCTTCTAGATGTGCATTCTGGTCCCCAATCACTTCTGTTAGGTTACCCTCACAACTCGGACTGCCAAACAGTGCAAAAGCAATGTTCTGCATTAGGTAGTTTCTATTACTTTTCTCGTATCTGAAATTAAAAATTGTATCCATTCTTAAGTTTTTTCATAAATCTTGTAAATCTTGTAACTGTGTTTTTTTTTTCACAATTTCATGAGATTTGGCTCTCTAAGGGCTACAGCAGAGCGCGAGACAAATTCCACTTTAAAAGAATGGTTTAAAAGCAATTAATTTAAAATGCATGCATCGAGGTGCTAATTTTTCTCTGGGATAACCCTTCATTTATTTATTTATTAGAAATGATCACCAATAGGACTATCAACCTTTGACTAGGAACTAAACTATGTAGCCTTAGACTGATACAATAGCCAATTATAGGTGAACAAAGCACTGGTAGGGGCAAATTGATTAATAATATCATCACAATAATGCTTCATTCTAGGTATACTGTAGATACTTAGGATGTCATCAAAGAGCATACCCATAATTTCACCCGTACAACGTTCACTGCTGAACATGGCCTCCCCCACAGACAGAGCAAATTCCTTATCATGTGGGGGGGGGGGGGGGGGGGGTTTAGCCCAAACTCACCACACTGGGCATGCGGGTTGGCAAGCGCAGTTAGAGCTATGATTGTTAAAATGAGGGATGCTGCTGCCCATCACCTAGCTTTTTACCCTTAGTCGCCTCTTACGACATCCGCGGATAGAGATGTGGAGGGGCCTATTCTTTAGCCAGGGCCGCCACGGCCTTGTGGTATGAACAATGAGAATGAATAATAGGAACTTACTTGACCCAGTCTCCTTCCCCCAAATTCTCAAAGTATTCCTGCTGTATTTGCACGGGAGACAGACCAACAGGCATGCAGTCATTGTTATTGCCGATTGTGTTTTCGTTTTCTGGTCGATTCTGATCAAGCTGGCTAAGTTCTTGTGGAAGATCAACATCCATGGGATATTGACTTGGTTGCTCTGATAAAATAATGTAGCTGATCAAGATATTGTAGCAAGGAATTACGTTACCTGAATAAATAGCTCGATTTATTACCAGTTTTTAACATTGTTCCTAGTTTTTCAGGAGTTTGTTGTCGTAGCTTAGTAACGTGTATTTTCGACGTAGTTTTCGATGGCTTGTCACGTTTGTCACAGGTCAAAGATGATTCAAATGTTTGAAGAGTGTGACGCAATGTTTACAAATTAATTCAAAATTTCAAAGTTGGGCTAGGCAGGTACGTCTTTAAACGTGTGTGCATTGTGCAATGCACAGTTCGGAACACAGACTAGGAAGATGAACACGTAGTGTAGTATTATTATTAGTCTTTGGTGTTTTCAAAAAAGTTTTCAAAAATAAATTATCAACTGACTGAACTCTAGCGTAAAAACCACAGATAACATAATACTTACTATACTAGTAAAAACCAGAACTTTTACCCACAGATACCTTTTAACTAAAATAGCAGTCGTCAGTGTCAGTCAGTCATTGCTAGTTGCCAGCTCGACTAAAGTAAATTGGTTACAAATTCTATACAATCTCGCGGTCGTTCGAGTCGATCTCGTCGCGCACTCGAAAGTGCTCTTGTAAATGCATTTGGCGCGCATTTCAACCAAACTGACATCGGCACTCCGATTGACGCGCTAATCTCACGCATCGAATCGAAGTGCGCCGGGCGCCGCCCGCCGGGAAGGAAACAGGAACGCACGTTTGAATGTTACGCAGTGCACGCAGTTTTGCGTCATTGTCATCGTCGCTCACCGTCGTCGTCCGTCTCGTAGTGATTCGCTTTTCTAAACTTACATTTATATTTCTTTTGATTTTAAGAGTCGCTCAATCCAGCGACTAGGTTGCTTAGCTGGCAGCACTGCAAACATTTTTTTTTTAAGTTTTTTCCCTTTCGATTGTGCTATGGCATCTAGGTCTTACCACCACGTATTACGGTAATTTTTTGTCGTATGGGACTAAATTTTGTAAGTAGAATTTTGTAGGTACCTACATACAGCACTAGTATTTCCAAAAAAATAGGTTCATGGGTGTCGTTGTGTGTAGGCCGCACAAGTCAGTCGCTTTGCGAATCTATAGGGAGACCTGTGTTCAGCAGTAGAATAGAATAGAATGTAATAGAATAGAAGCGGTGGACGTCCATTGGCTGAAATAATGATGATGATGACATAAGTAGACATACCTACTCTACCTTCATTATTAAAATTGGTTTACGATCGCATGCCGATCAGTTTCCCGGCGAAAAGGCACTAAACAACCATTCATAAACTTCCCCAGTTAGCGCGCATTCGTTGGAGCGACTCTTGAAATTGCTCCAACTTCCCAGTTCCGAGTTCCTGAGGGATACCTGCCCTATGTCACAGGGTAGTGGGCCACCAGCTTGTTTACTATGAGAAGCCAGAAGGAGTTTTAAATTAGGGGGGGGGGGGGGCTACGTACGGTAACCGCTTGCCAACAGGTGGGCCGTATGCTTGTTAGTCAACTCAGACGTTGAAAAAAAATATCTATTATATATAGGAGTATAAAGGTCACTGATTTACTCATCACGAAAGCTCGGAAACTACTGGGCCGATGAGTCTGAAATTTGGCACAGGCACTCAAAAAAGGGTGTAAGCGCGCACTAAGAACGGATTTTGCAAAATTCAACCCCTAAAAGGGTGATATAGGGGTTGAAAGTTTCTATGGGAAGTTCTATGTTTTTGAAGTAAGAGACATCAAAATCGGTAATCAGGTAGATAGTTCAAAATAATAAAATACCTAATTATACGTTTTTTTAAAACAACACTCAGATTGTTTAAATAGGGGATGAAAGTTTATATGGGAATTATTTATCTGTTAAGCCTATGCAATTGAAATTTGGCACGCAAGTTCCTTAAAGACAGTAAACAATGAATCCCCGAAGGGGATGAAATGGGGGTTGAAAGGTTGTATGAAAGTCCTATGTTTTTTAAGTTAGAGACATCAAAATCGGTTATCAAGTGAATAGTTCAAAATAATAAAATACCGATACAAGTTTTTTGTATAAACTACCCTCAGGGTGTTTAAATAGGGGATGAAAGAAAGTATGGGATTTTTATATCTTTTAAAACTATGCAATTGAAATTTGGCACGCAGGTTCCTTATAGAGAGTAAACATTTGCTAGGTAAGAATTTTATGAAAATTCAACCCCCAAAGGGATAAAACGGGGGTTGAAAGCTTCTTTGAAAGTCCCATATTTTTCAAGTTACATACATCAAAATCGGTATTCAGGTTAAGAGTTTTAAGTAATAAGATATCCGTAGGTATATATACGGGTTTTATGGAAAGCAGGCCTTGAGGTTGTTAACCTTCAAGGCCTGCTTTTCACCTTCACCATCATGGTCTTATTTTTTTTCAATACATTTTTGCGTCCCCAGGGGATGCAAAAATGATGAATGACGTGACCATGATGGTGGCAGTGACGGGACGGTGACGGTGACATTTACAGCGACGGTGACGGGACGATGATGGTTACGGGACGGTTACGGTTACGGGACGGTGACGGTGATGGTATGTGGAAGTAGGTAAATAGCGGCAAATAAGTGTTAGTACTTTGGTAAGGATAATGGAAACCTAGGTTTATACAAACGCAGACGAAGTAGCGAGCGGGATAGCTAGTATACTTATATAATGCGGGAAGGTAAGTACCGCGCAATCACAGCAAACGAAGCTCGGCAGAAGATCGGACTTAAAAATCTCTGTATTTTGTGGCCACTAATTTGAGTTTTAAGTTAAGTAGGTAGGTAGGTTCCTATAAACAAATACCTACAATGATCTATCAAGAAGGGTCAGTAAAGGGCAGTCAGGAAATTAAGGAGATGAAGAATTATTTAATATTTTATAATAACAGACATACGACGACATGGTTACTTGGAACTTTCTCTGTCTATAGGTATTACGTCGTTTCAGATTTCTACATAATGACCCTTGATATAAATAAATGAATAGCCCTGTGTTGCTAATCTATCTAAAAGTAAAAATACCGTGTTTTCATTAGAAGGTAAGGCGTGCTCAAACAACGTCAGAGGCATTATTTTTCATTTTTCGCTATGGTGTTGAACAAAACACCTGCGCGAAGCTGCGCTGCAACTTGACCAGCTAAGCTTTACTTCACTTCTTACCTAAGAATAATGCTCGATATAGAGTTTTACGACCAGTTCATAACTTGGTGTAAGCGTTGTTTGTTGTTAAAGGGCAAATGGCTCGTTTTTAATTCCATTTAACTTAGAAAGTTGTGCTGTTATAATTTTTTTCTTATTATTGCTTTAGATTTTAAATTATTTACTGTACAAAAAGTAATTAGCCTGGTAGATTAGATCCAGCATACGCAGATCGGACATTCGTCCATCCTGTCGCCGGCGCCGCCGCGCCGCCGCGCCGCCATTCGGATCTTGGTAAATGTAAGAATTAGAAAATAAAAAAAAAATTGGACTCATACAAAAATAGGATGAACTATATATACCTAAGGGTGTATGGTAACTTCACTCACATCACCATGTATTGTGATAGCAACTATTTTTGTGCACTGCATCTTACGATACGCTTTTCGCGTTACCATTTCAGACTCTGTGCGGATTAGAGTTCCTGACGGAGCCTCGGTACAGCACCTTGGAGCACCTAAATTTGTAAGCACTTGCTACACTATAACAGGTTTGTAGTAGATAAGTATAACTGCATCGGCCAAGCAAGGTTCATAAGTGTAGTAGGTAGGTGTATACCTTAGTACCTATCACAAGAGTTATGGCGATACATTTCATACGTACGATTTATTGCTATTTGCCAGTTGAGGTAATTTGCGGCACAGCTGTTTGTTTCACTTTACGGTCCAGCAGTAAACTGACCGTTCCACTTATGTTATAGTTTTTGGAGTGCAATAAAAACCACCAGACTAAGGAGACCTGCGGTATAGGAGGACCTGCCTTCCAAGTTAGTATAAATTATGATGGTTGGAATGTAGAGAACCAGGAAGAACCACTGACTACATAGTTAAAGATGATTGGCTGTAGCCTTCACCTCGTAAAGACAAACAAAATGAATGAATCTTATTTTTTGTTCAGATATGCTATGTGACATATAAAGTTCTCTGGGACGCGCTATGTGTCAGTGACAAGTTGCACACCATAGGTACTCTACCCTAAATACCTAGTTCTTTTCACATCACTATGGACGGATACTTTTTGCGTAATTCCAGATTCAGACCTCTGGCCGAAGCTTAATTTGCATGGAAACCATTTCAACAAACTTTAATATTACTTATACTTACTTAATTAAAACTCTGGATTTGCGAACTCCGTCCGCTGCTAGCGAATTCGTTCTTCTGTAACGTTGGCTTTATCCGCCTGCGCTGATTGGTAAATTCTTCTATTGTCTTATGTTCAAACAAGTTTGATAGTTTTTTAATTACAATCTTACTTAGTTATCACTGCATTAGTGTGCATAATATAAAGTTACATAATAAAATAAATAAATATTCCGGACATATCACACACGGTCAACTGGTCCCAAACTAAGCATAGCCTGTACTATGGGTACCAGAGACTGATCATACATAATAGATATATATTTAACACTCAGACACAGAACAAACATCTGTGTTAGTCACAAATGTTTGTCCAGTGCGGGAATCGAACCCGCGACCTCTAGCGCAGAAGGCAGAGTTACTACCAACTGAGCTATGAGGGCAGTCATAAACTAGTTTATTTCATTTTGTCATATCTTTGTGGGACGGAACTTTGGAAGAGCCTGAGGGAGGCCTATAATGAAGAGCAAAATAATGTGTAATTATTGATGTCTAAATTTGTACTTATAATATATATAATATACCTATCATATATTATATTCCGCCTCGATGTACCTAATCCGTTCATTAGTACTCTCAATACCTAGTTGGTTATGAAAATACCTATTCACGTACAACAAAATGTCGATCCACATCATACCCATTTATTTCTGTGGCTCTAATTACAAACGTGCCTTTGCTAACAATTAAAACTACTACTTTCGTAGAAGTTCATTAAGAGTAGAGTAGCGGCTAATTTGCCTAGTCTCGGAACTTTATGGAGCGCCGGCCGTGGTGTCTTTGAGATGCGAAATGTTATCCGACTACAAAACAAGGAGGAGGCAATGTATTTTTTAATGTAAGTACCTACATATGTACCTAGCTACACCGATTGCTCCGATTAACTTGTAGTAGTTTAATACAAGTGAATATTTACAAAATACACAAGAAACAGTTGAGCTATCTAAAGACGGTTACAAACGATCTATATATAGCTCAATTGATCCAGATCACTACCAGTCGGAAGCGTCCCCAAGACGCTGGCGGATTTGACACGCTGGATGGAAATGCTAATCCGTTGGGCCAAATAGGAGCCAGCTATCGGGTCACGCGTCGCTTCGATTAGACGCCCTGATAATTTTTTTTATTTTATTCATAATACTTAATTATTTAAATAATTTCAATAAGTTACCGGCTCTATTTAATTATATACCTACATAGCTAATCGGTAAAGTACCTACCTACTACTCACCTAAGGCTTTCAATGATCTAAGGGTTTTCATAAGAACCTGCCTCCTGTATTATGACGGTCGTAACCAGGATTGCGAGTCTGGGATTGTTACGATAAAAACGTTACGCAGATTATACAGAAGACTTCGGCCTTCTAATAGTTTTTATAATCGGCCATTATGTCTGGCGATTTTGGACTACGAAAAAGCCTTTGTCAAAATGAGCAAGTTGAAGTGACAGTACCTAGGCAGGCCGTAGGTACTTATAGGTTCGCAGAACCGAAAACCGTTAAGCTACAGTTACATATGCTCATTACTAGCACGAAAGCATGCTGTTATTGAGCAAATGCTCATTAGAAGCATGTGTATCACTTCGAGTTTGCTCAAAAATCGACGGACGTGCGATTTTTGAGCATGCTACTACCTGCAGCGCGGATGGAGGGGGGCGTGCTTTTGGCGCGTGAAACTAGCAGGTAGCGCGTCATACTTGAAGCTACCATGAAGCAAATGCAAAGTGCTCCTCAGCATGCTCATATTATGCATACTCAATAGCACGCTTTTTAGCATGCTATTTTTGAGCATGTGTAACAGTAGTAGCATTAGGGATAAAAATTCTCCAATGCCCACCGCAAACTGGACGATCGATGTAGTGTAGTAAAGCCAACCGATAGTGATGACATTTTGAAGGTTGCAGGAAGTCAGCGGATGGAAAAGGCTCAAGACCGTTTGTCGTGGCACTCTCCAGGGGATGTCCAGCAGTGCATTTCTTCAGACTGATGATGAACTCTGGCAATAGCATAATTGAGGAATAATAACGGCGGTCTTGTGACGCTCGCGGCATGCTAAGAAACTTTTACCAACTTAAATCTTCCGATCCAATAATCCATAAATTATAGGCAATCTACTTGAGAGCTTTGTAAATCATCAATAGCCACTTGGTGATCCAAAAACAAAAGGGTCTTTGCAAATCTTTGGAATTTATGACCCATAAAATTGGCTTTGTAACCCATAAAGGTAGAGTTGACCTCCATTTCACAATTTACGGGACAATCAGCAAATAAACGGGATATTATTTCAGAGATTATTGAATTTTAAATACTTACCTATGATGTTTTTACATTCTAACAGTATAGGTTTTGTTTGACCTACCTAAAACCAAAGCTACCAAAGTTATTCCGTAAATGTAGCCACTTCAGTGAAATGTAGAGCTCTACATTCCATTTTGTGAAAAAGGATCATCGAAAAAAAGGTAGGCACTAAGTCATGTTTGTTGCCTGATTCCTCGAGGCTTGGTCGCGAAGCGAGGGACAATGATCCTAGTGATTTTATTGAAACGCCTTTTGACTTTGACTTGAATGCGCATTGGGCAAATGGGCAACCCTACAGGTGAATACGGAAATATTCAGGTTAGCACAGAATAAATTATTCTAAATTGCTCGGCGCTCTGATTGTGGTAGATCCTTTATTATTGGGAATTCGGGATTAGGGCGTTACAGCGGCCAGCACGGTCATCCATCAGAAAATAAACCAACGGACTATGGGACAGGGTATTTTTGAATGCGGGTCATTTTATGCCCGTGGAAATTAAAATTGAATTACCTACTTACATATTTCCATATAGGTGTTGTTTCAGGTTTTATTGCTGAAAAGTTAACCAGTTTCAATATTATTATAATACTTTCTAAGTGTTATTTACATTATTATTTTCAGTCTCTAATGTAAGCAAAAGTATTTTATTTTAGAGCGAAACAAGTAAATGAATCAAGTCAATAAACAATAAACGTAAGATGGCTGCGCGAAATCTTCAGCCCTTATCGCGCACTTCCTTTGCTTTGAAATTGGAGGTTTCATTTTTATTAGGTACCTGTGTAAAATATTATTAAAATCTGCTAACTGAATAGTTTCCAGACAGACGCATCCATGTAGGTACAAAAACAACCATCATGTTTTACTAAAGCCATGTTCAAACAGTGTGCGATATCATTTAATTTTTTAGTATAAGGTACGTAGGATAAGAAAAATTCCATCTGTTTTTTATTCTATTGTTGCCTGAAATAAAGTTATTGAATTGTATTTAACAATTTTAAAATGATCATTATGTCTACTGAATAAAGTCGATTTTGAGTTTCACTTTGCGATATTGTTCAGTACCTAGTTACATCATCGTACGTCCTCAAAAGTAAAATCCAAAAAAGGATCGTTCAAAAAAAAACATATTTTAGATGACATATCGCACGCATAAGTGCGGTGGGCACTTTATTTTGAAATCTTGGGCTTTTAACACGCTTTTACTACAAATACTTACGAGTACTAACTAATACCTACTTAGAGACGTTTATCAAAATTGATATCGCTTGCATACCTACACGCCTCTGTCATCGACGGCCAAACCCCAAATTATCGACAAAATGACATACATACACACACCTATTATTTAAATTAATTTACATGAACAGTATTGATAGTGGCAGATGGGTGGTAAATCATCCATAGCTGTGTCCATAATAATTATTCGTCATTACGTTAATGGGCTTACGCAGTGCTTCGTAATTAGTAGGTAATTCGGATGCACGTTGCAGTATTAAGGCGCTATGAGAATCATAATAAACTGTCGAGTGGGCGGAGTGAAGAATGTGACAGCGCTACGTACTATAATTGAATGCGGAAAGAGATAGCAAGCGTTAGAAGGCGCTCGAAAGTAATCGACGTAAGCGACATATAAGAAAATATCAATTATCTTAAAAACTAAATATTAAAAAAAAAAGTCTTTGATTTAAGTACCCAATGCTATTGTCTAACACAATATTAAAAAAAAGTTATTTATGATTGATAGTTTCTGAGTAAAAAATCGAAAAAACTGTTGCAGAGGACCGAACTTTAAAAAATAAATCTTTCGTGAAAAGTTTTACCAATCGCGTTTCTGTCTAGGATTTAGGTAAATAAAATGCTCAAGTTATCTTTGTCATAAAAATCAAAACTGTGCGTTTTGCGGTAATTGAGAAAAAACAGTTCAAAAATCATAAAACAATTTAACCCTCACCTTAACGACAGTAGTTGCATGCATAGAACAGAACAAAAATAATCCACTTTAAATATATGATAACTATCATTAGTAACCGATGAAGCTGTTTTTTTTTTTCAAATTGATACTCTCTTTAGGAATAATTGATTCATAACACAGATTACACATTACACAACATTATTACAAGTTGGCTTAATAGTTTGATTTCCAAAAAGTGATAATCTATCAACAAAAAAACATTTGATGAAAATAAACATTTTTCAAATTATATGGTTTTGGTCTTTTCATCATATTTAAAAGTTAAGAACCTAGGAACTATTCATCTTACAAGGAGTTTAAAATCAATGTTACTAACCAAAAAAGCTGAATATTTGAACTGATCCCACCCCAAAAAGTCTAATTTTCGCATAGTTATAGTTATATATCTTATATTAAAAATGTTATAGGTATTTCCGTCGTTAAGTCGTAGAACAAACTTTATTGCCAATTTGGTGTAGAATAAGCACATACAGGATAGATAGCGTACATGCTATGAATCACCTTGTATATCGTCGGCTGTGTGCGATACTATCGCACGCTGTTTGAACACGGCTTTAGTCATCATAAGCAGTCATAACCACTTTTCCACAAATCTTTAGCTTGTAAAGTTTAGCTCTCTAGGAACGGGGCATATAGACAGTCAACGGAGTGAGACCATAAAGCGTAGTTTTCCGAACTTCGTAGCAACTCGTAGCGCTCCGTAACCTACGTGATACAAAAAATACAATCGGTCGGATCGAATGTCCGTCTTCGTAAATTGACGCATCACCCGACTACCAGATACTACTCGACCCAAATTGAAATGCCAATCATTGTGCCCAGGCTGTGCTCAGGCTAAAATTCTCTGCGCAAAATTATGTAAGGATGAAGTAAATGGACCGCTAAGGCTTGTAGGGTAGATGTAGCGTTGAAATAACAGGTACTTGTACCTACTAGGTCCTACCTATACTCCTACTGGGGACCTAATCGTAAACATAACTATAACGTTTTCCGTAGGTAACTATCATGAAAGGGCATTCTATTAGGAAATAGAATAAATAATAAAAAAATCTCGGGGTATACTCTCTAATAAAATAATGTCATTTTGATGTCTGATCCTGTGTAATCGTAACGGATCCTCCAAATCGCGAGTCCTACTCGCACTTGAACTTCAACTTTTTTGAGTGTTCTCCAATACCACAGATAACTTATACCCAATACTGATTTCTCATCAAGAAACCAAGCCTGTTTTTTTTTTTTTTTTTATTTTTTTATACTACTGAAGTGGCAAACAAGCATACGGCCCACCTGTTGGTAAGCGGTTACCGTAGCCTATGAGCGCTTGCAATACCAGAGGCATCACGCACGCGTTGCCGACCCCGAACCCCCCTCCCCCTAAAGAGCTCTGGCAACCTTACTGCTGCATCTGGCGTAAAACAAATATCAATCAAAGGTGCAAGAGGTATCGGAAACGTTCACGCTTGAAGTAAACGCTTGAATTGAACATGAAAACTATAAACACGCCGTAATGGCCATCTGATTTTAATTATCTTAGTGGGTACCTACTTTGATGAACACTGGTGGATTAGTGGTAGTGGCCTTCAGATCCAAGTCGGTTCAAATCCCGTCGCGCACCATGGGATTTTCCATTCGGAAAATTTATGTGAGCTATACCTACTAGCGCTCTCAAACGGTGAAGGAACTATTAGAACCTAAAAATTCTAAGACATATTGTCAGTGACGTGTGCACGAAAGGAAACTCTAAGCGGCGCACTTGCATCCTTTACTACACTGATTCATTCACCGACGGACGGCCATAGGATCTTTTCAGGGCCACCATCATCACGAGGCCACCGGCCGAGGGGATGTTAGAAAGTAAATTTCAGAAAATAAATATTCGATACTTAGCTAGTACTAGGTAACGACTAAAGGGTGAATAAAAAGATAATACCTGTTACTAAAATTAAGTTTATCCTATTTACTTCAAAATAATAAAGCAACACAGACTTACCTACCTACCTAACTCAATTATTTAACTTTTCTAAGGACAGAATTCTAAAATTGATAATACCCAACCCAACAGTTTAATACAAACAAGGGCCAGCCGCGAACTTATTACAAACATTTGTTTCTCCCAAAAACGGCGTGCGGATCAGGACCGCGGGTGTACTTCTTCGATTCGAATGAAATATAAACAGAACAAATGTACCAAAAACACCATGTACATGTACAAGTACCATGGCAGTGCTCTCCACGCACATATCTAGACCTGATTTATTTCTTTCTGTCTACTGTTCTGGTTTTTGTATTAGAGTGTGTCTTACTTTTGTTCTTGTTGTCGTGTACAGTTTATATTAATAAATGATTTATATTCTATTGCTTTCTTTATAACGTACCTTTTTAGAGAATTTGTAAATAAAATTTGCAGTAGGTTCCATAAAAAGTAAGTTTAAAAACAAAGCACATAGGTCCACGAATGTACCTATCTAGAACCTGTAGAAAACATTTACAACTACTTCTTTTCTCAATATAACTTTTTTGAAACGGTACAAATTTTATATTAAACCTTTTTGGAGCATTTGTTCTGGCTAAAATTTTTGATTTGAAACGGAGAGGTAAACCCGCGGCCCTGACACAGGCCAAAAACGGGGGCCACGTAAATTACATTGGTATCTTTCGAAGCAAAAACATAATTAATGTTTCGTTGTTTGTAATCAGAGAGCTAAGTGGTAGACAACAGGGACCCAGATGCTAGCTTGTTATTACTAGTGATGTGCCTGATCCGTATTGTTTACCTGTCCGTAGATTTCCGGTGGCGATTTGCGGCGTTTGCAACCTTTCCCGCATGGAATGCTACCAAACTAACACAAAGTGGGCATATGGTAATTGTGATGTTTAGACGTAGGTACCTAAATAAGTTCCTACCTGCATGGATTTTGACGCAAGACCTAAATACTTAGAAAGCTAAGGGAATGTCTGTCGTGCTTGGGACTACTACACTACACACTACACTAATAACATATACTAAATTGTTTTTTTTTTTTGCCGTCTGAAATAAATGAATTTTATTTATTTGGGAATACCATCTGAGCCTTTTTCTTATATTTTGACAGGTATACGCAGATTTTTCCAAAAAGCATCAATCGCCATCATCATCTGCTGGAACTTGCGCAATTGACTTAGATAACCTAGAGGATCTCACATGCTGTTTTCCGAGGAAACTTTCAATTTTTCCGAACTGTCTTTAAATTGTTGCTGTGTGATAAATAATTTGAGTATGTAGTTAGGTACTCAATTTTAAAGGGCTCCGAGATTAGAATAACTTGATCATGGATAATTTAAAAGGAAGATAGATGCGATAGATTTTTTCATAACACTATTTTCCGCATACATGTGATTTTCCCAAGGTACTAATGCATGTACATCACTGGTTATTACGCTCAACTACGCCTTTTATCTTTGTTCTAAATGAAAGCGGCTTTCTTACACGTACCGTTATCTCATTTGGGGAGGGTATGAAATATGTTTTCGTATGTTACACAAGACGCAAATGGTTCTGTTTTCTCCTAGCTAATACCATTAGAAATACCAAAACAACCCATCCAATCTCATAATTTTCGCGAGTGTTTTCGCCACAAGAAAGTACTTTATCGCTACTTGAGAGATTACTTATTTCAAATCCAGCTTTTCTAGATTTAGGAGGTCACGAAAATAATACTTTTCATACCTAAAATTCGTGGTGAGGGGAATTGAGAAAAAATTTCATAACTCTGTAAGAGTTTGAAAAAAAATTGCCGAACTATTTACTTTTATCCTCAAGCATAAACAACTCTTGACGCGTCTCAGAATATCTTGACGCCATTGAATTATTACACGCGAGGCGATTAGATATTTAAAGATGTCTAAGAGGGTAGTCAGAGTCGCGCCCAAACATTTTGTCACATGCCCAGATCTGTGTCATACACATTTCAAAAGATGTTTTGACTTAGTTAATTTATTCCCAAGTACCTACTCATTACCCCCCGGTTCGTGGTCGCCATTCAAGAACCTTTACTCCCCAACGGGTGTCGGTTGCGTGCCGGGCGACGCAGTGTTGGAAGGCCCCCCACCCGATGGACCGATGACATTGTTAAGGTTGCGGGAAGTCGGTGGATGGAAAAGGCTCAAGACCGTTCGTCGTGGAACTCTATTGGGGGAGGCCTATGTCCAGCAGGACTTCTTCAGGTTGTTGATGATGATGATGATGATTCATTACCTTTTCAATTTCCGTACATACAATTCAAGATCAAATTCAATCGAATAACCGGCTAATTCATCAACGAACCCTTTCCCCAAGGCATCAGCGGCTGAAGGCAATTAATCAACCTCAGATTACTCCAGACTCTCGTTTTAAATTTATTTGTGTAGTGCTTGATTGCGGTTTTCAGTTACGAGAGCAAAAAGCAGCCTGTTTGATAATTAATGGATTTGTGAGGGAAGATGGTATAGAGCGCTTGTACTAACAAACCGTTCGTTGTTGAATATTTTGAAATATACGGGTCACTCGCATACGAGGTGATTGATTATATACATACCTATGATGAATCACCTCGTATGCGTAGGTATACATACCTACTACCCCAAAAGGGGCTTACTCTGTAGAGACGTGTACACTCTACACTTTTTTTTGTTTATTCAAGCAAATATTTTAAACTATTTACAAAACAAAATAGATAAGAATCAGTAGAGCTATATAGAGAACGTTGAAAACGATCTACATTTAGAAACATGTGCGCCGAGAGGACCTTTTTTTAAGGGTTATTTCAGGGAATGCATCCTGTATTTATAGTTATATATAGTTAGTATCTATAGTTATAATATAACAGTGACTATGATTATAAAACAAAATAAATATTAAATACCTAAATATTTTTTTTGTATTTTTAGAAGCCAGGGGAGTGCAAGTGCTCCCCCTTGCCGGCGCCCATGTATAGATCAGTAGATCCTCAATAGATCCAGAATAGCAGTCGGAAGCGTCCCCACTACAGCCCATTGGACTTCGGATTATGAGTAGCGCGTTCATTGGATCGGCATCGGAGCGTAGGCGTAGGCGCTCAGTATACTACGTCAGCATTTACGGATTTGGCTTGCGTCTATTGCTTTATTTCATAATTAGCGTTCACAGATTGGCAAATGCGCACAGCACGTTTGAATTTTGAAAAGATCTTCCGATGACATCAATCGCAGTAAACTCGCAATCTAGGTACTTCTTTGAATACAGTGAGCGCCGGCTTACGCTGAGATAGGGATCCTTTTGCCTTACACTGACGACGACCGACTTGACGAGATTCATTTTTCATTATTTTCTACACAAAGACTCGCTATCCAAAAACCTTTTCAAATCTTCTTCACTGTATATAGATGTCTTCATATCATTGTAGTTCAGCGCCTCGCAAAGTCGACACAAATGGTAAGACTTTGATCCAAAATATCCGTGTTCATTCACAACTTCAAAATAATTTCTCCACTTGTGAAAGCTTAGCAGCTTTTCATCGCTTTCGCTTATGGCTAAAAGGTCTTTCACTAGATCTTCTAAAGTTTCGTAGTTGTCAAAGTGAAGATAAGAGTTAGGCGGGAGTAATCTCTCACAGTCTTCAACGGAAGGGCCTTGGATGACGGGAATGGCCCCTCTGGAATACGCGTGATAGAATAACTTTTCAGTTATGTATTCCTTACATTTGGAGTTTTCCAGGGTGATGTAGAAAAGGTATTGGGACATCACTTTGCAATCTGCTCTGAAGTGTCCTGGACAGCTGGAAAAAAAATGGGTTACAGATCGTCAGCGTTCGTATCGACGTTCCTGCGCGATTGAATTGCTACAAACGCGAGGCAGAACATTATGAACAAGTGCAAAGGTAACAAATTGCCAACAGCAAAACGTTTGCGGCGCGTCTTAGTTTAAAAAAAATGTCGTGTACTTAGTAAGTATTAATTATTTTCAATTGTGTAGCGATACAGTCGCTACACAGCTACTTCTGCACCGACCCTTAGAAGTCTATGTGGAAATTTTGGGTTTGCGGATATTGGCGGATTTGTAAATCGTATACTACCTTGAGATTTCCCACTAAATAAATGTTACCTACCTTTTTCGCTGTCGGACTGGAGAAATCCCTCTTAGAGTGTAAATTTCTCTTCAATTATTATCTTTGGACTCTTTGGACATTTATCTACTTACCTTTTGTAGTCATAATTATTTGTATCTCATTATGTTATAAATAATCCAAAAAAAGTTGATCGCTCTGGGTTGTCCTTATTCCCTCAACTAATACCTCAATCTTCTCACTATCTTACGCAGGATGACCAAGAAAGAACCAATGAACAAGCGGGCAATAAACATATTAAGTCCTATGAACATAAGAAGCCTAAGGATATCTTTGTGTCATTTACCTGAAATGGTAGGTACATTATAATTACAAAGGACGAGGTGCCCCAGCGCGCATAGATAATGTAATTTAAATGATAGGAACACAAAGCTTGACTAACCTGTATATCAGTTTCTTATCTCCACATTTTCCATGAACATCTACCTCAAGGAGATGCTTAAGTCTTTTTATCAAATCCATCCTATAGGATACACCGCAGTTGGATATGAGTATAGTGGCGATAACGTCCCTTCTTTTATTCTTCCAATTCGGCACGATTTCACTTATTGCCTCGGTTTCAGATAACATGGGAGCGTAGAGGGCCACAGTGCGCCCGTAAGGCACTGGGATATCCGCATCGCTTCTGAAATGGAAACAAACAGTGGCTCTCAACTCAAACTCTCCGTTTAACGACCTCGGAGTTGTCGGAGTGCGGTTGAGACGCGAGAGGGGGGTTAAATAATAATAATAATAATTAATATTGCGGACATATCACACACGGTCAACTGATCCCAAACTAGGCATAGCCTGTACTATGGGTACCAGAGACTGATATACATAATAGATATATATTTAACACCCAGACACAGAACAAACACCTGTGTTAGTCACAAATGTTTGTCCATTGCGGGAATCGAACCCGCGACCTCTAGCGCAGAAGGCAGAGTTACTACCAACTGAGCTATGAGGGCAGTCAAATGTCTGCATGATCTGCAAACATTTTTACCGGGTCTGGGTATTCTGTTAGACTGGCACAGATATTTTATATCAGTCAAGTCTAATTTGATTTGAAAACCACTGTAGAGCCTTTGCACACTAAATCTACCGCGAAACGGGTCATTGCTGGATCAGCCACTAGATCTGCCAGACAGAATATTTTGTCGACCTCGGTGGCGTAGCGGGCGAGTGCCCGTCTGAGACGCAATGGTACGGGTTCGATTCCCACTGTGGGACAAATATTTTTTCCGGGTCTGGGTTTTGTGGTACCATGATCCTTGTAGATTCTTATTTCCACGACATAGGGATCCCGTGTGGGGTCAGGACTATGAAGACTGTTGGGTGTTATTTATTTATTTATAAGACGAATATAAATCCGTTTCCGGACCCCGCCCTATCCTCCTTTGAAAAACCTAAAACCTTAAAGGATCACTTTGTTGTCTGTATGTCTGTTTGTCAAGACCCTTTTTTCAGGAATGGTTAAAAGTATCAACTGGACGACGTAGGCCTCCGATGGACCGGTAAGTCGGTGGATAGAGAAGGCTCAAGACCCGTTAATCATGGCACTCTTTGAGGAGGCCTTTGTCCAGCAGTGAACTTCCTCAGGCTGATGATGATGATGATGACCCTGTACCCGAAAGTGGGTATAGGGTAAATGGTAAGTTTCATTTAATTTTGTGTAAAGATCTGATGAATGAAGGTCTTTGGATATATATACCTAAGAACAAGGTTTTGGTCATGTTTTTCACGTAATGTAAAATATTAAAATAGAGCACAATTATTTAAATGGCATAGTATGACGAATTTAAAAGACAAAAGACTTTAATTTATCTACATACAGCTGTATTATGCTATTGATCCGATACACCGACGCAGTGTGTAAAGATAGATACCTACGAGTCATCATCATCATCAACCTGTAAGTAAAGTAAATAATGTTGGGTAACGACTTGACAAGCAGTATTTAGCGATATGCCATGCAAAAATTATTTGAAAATGATCTTACTGAGAACTCATTCAAAATGAGTTCAACTTTTAGGAGCTTGTGATATCGTGGTGGGGCTTTATCGCAGACCCCCAAAAGGCAAACTCAAAACTGACTTTGTTCAGTAAAGGTAAGGATCATTTTGATCTGAATTTTATATGACAAATCAAGGACATATCGCATGTCGTTTGAACACGCCAAGAGATTAGACGATCTCTACCTACCTACACATGGTTCTTACTGAAAATATTATTTAGGTACAGAACTTGTGCCACACACCAACCACTAACACTACTAACACTAACTAACCTGTAGGTCATAGACCAATTAAAAACGTTAGCCAAATCGGATATATTCGGCTTTTTATGTGCCAATGAGAACGAATTTATTGGCGACTCATCATCCAAGAAAATCCATTTTTGTCGAGGATTCCTCCTTTCCGTCTTAGGAATCAACGCAGTGTGGAGATGTACCATGACTGCATCAGCTGTATTGAGTTGACTGCTGTCTCCTGTAAACTCACAGTTCCTTACGCTGCATTCTTCAAATGGGTCATGCCTAAAACGAGATAAAAATGAATCCTTACCTCATCATCACCATCATGAAATGAAATGAAATCAGTTTATTTGCTAAACATGGTAGTTGAATATAATCGCTGTTCTTATGCAGTAAACATGTTTTTGCTACACAAGCATGCAAATGTTATAAATGCAAATTTAGTATAGTAGGATTACAATAATTAAAAAATACAAAAATTTTAAAATTAAAAAACAATGTCGTTATGATTACAAATTAAGATACCTAGATATAAGATTAGAGTCATAGTTAAAACAGTCAAGATTATGAGTTATATTTATATTAGTTGCACATTCTACATTAATTAAATTAGATTTTAGCAATAAGTAGGTAATCATTAGTCAAATTTACAGTCTAAAAATTCAGCAATAGAATAAAAACATTTATCTGCTAGCCATTTCTGTAGTTTTATTTTTAGTGGGTTGCCAGATAATTCTCTAAGTCTTTCCGGGAGTTTATGAAATATTTTTGGTGCCATAAAGTAGGCGTTCCTTTGAAGGGACTTTTTCATTTCAGGTAGTACGTCGTACGTACGTAGGACGTCCACTGCTGAACATAGGCCTCCCCATAGATTTTCAGCGCGACCTGTCTTGTACGGCATGCACCCAAATAATCATTTGGGGATTTGCCCATACTCGCCACGCTGGGCATGCGGGTTAGCGAGCGCAGATAAAGCTGTTAAGAATAAGAATAAGAATAATTTTATTTACCAAAAAAGAAATTTTACTAGGCTTAATATAAATACGACTATACTAGAAGTTACTACCTATATATTATTTTAGCATAAATACCGGCGAAGACCAAACTAAGCGCGAGGCTTGTATCTTGGGCTTCTAGAGTGCAGTTACCAAGAGGGGAGTAGGTACCTATGTCTGACGAAAGAAAAACGTATGGCTTACTATGCAATATAAAAACAAAAGTAAATAAAAATAAATGGAAAGTTAAACAGTTAATAAATAAATAGGCTGACTACAGAAGGAAATCAAACAGTGAATAATAGTAGACAGCCTGCAAAAGAGTTGGCGTTGTGAGTTGTTTGTTTGTAGGTGTGTGAGTATACGAGTGTGTAATTGTAAGGGTGTGTGTGAATGAGTATGCGATTGTGCGTGAGCCTCACACTGTGAAGTGGATTTCTTGAAAAACGCCAGTCTTACAGTCTGGGCTACTAGTATTGTATTATGTTATCTGTGGTCTGGGTTTCACAGGATGAGCCCATGTGTGTGTGTGTGAGGGTGAGAGGGTGTGTGTATGTGTGCATGTCCCATGAGTGTGTGGAGATGTATGTGGCGCAAGTGGGGATAACCAATTATTGTTGATAGGGAACGCTGCTGCCCATCCTGTAGTTATCTCTTACGATTTCCACTGGTAGTAGATAATGAGAGGCCTAGTCTTCAGCCGGGGCCACCACGGCGAATCCTTACCTACGTGAACTTAAAGGCCCAAAGCGAAAACGGCGGTTTTTTGGCTAAGAAATAATGATTGTTAGTTAAAAAACTTACTTAGTGGATCCAAAATAGTATATGTGTCTCTTCTGAAGGAAATCCCATCGTTTCCATACCAATACAACAAATGTTTTATTAACTTTTCCTTCATTGATCACCGGATAGTTTTCGTTCTTGAATAGTAAGGAGCCAAGTTTCGATGTATTCCATGACTGAAAAAAAACCCGAAATTCTGATGTGGGAAATAGCAAGTACCTAGTACTTATTCGTAAAGGTAATAATAGAACCACCTAGAGATCAGAGAACTGCCTTGTTGAATAATCGTATTTCCTTGACTTACAATAATTGAAACTTTGGTCAAATTAGGTGATTAATGTAGAACTAAATTTATTTAGGCATGAAAAGTTACCAAAAAGGGTTTATATTATAATGGTTTCAAAGGTTTTATGGAAAATTTGGCCTTAGATACTAAGATAATATGGTTTATTTGCTCCGGCAGTTTTGCGTTTTTGTTGATAAACAATAGGCCTTGATTGTTTTCATTGTTAAAGGATGTTGATCAGTATCGCAAATTCTAGCCTCAGATTTTATATCATAATACGACAAATAAGTAAGTCCGTCGTTATGTCAACTCTCACAGATCTAGTGGGGGGAGTAGGTGGTCAAGATTTAGCAAATAAAAACGAACCCTATTATTCAATTCATTAGTTTCTTTAAACTCCCCTATCAGACTGACACTAAAAAATTAACACCCAACAGTCACATACATAGTCCTATGATTCCAGAGTCGTGGGTATTAGAAGCAAGGAGTACCATTGGGACTACAACACCCAGACCCGGAGCAAATATTTGTAGATCATGCAAACATTTTTCCCGCACCAGGAATCGAACCCACACCCTCCTTGCTTCTCAGAAGGGCACTCGCCCGCTACTCCACCATGGTCGTCTGACAATGGTGTCGATTCTGTTGTTGCATCAGATTTTAAAATTATAACCACCCTTGTTAATTGTCAAATTTATTTAATTAAAGATGTGGAAGAGCGAACATGCCTAACACAAGTATTACTTATATATTTAAAAGGTGTTTCCAACTACACAACACCTTACACCAAAGCGCTGTTTCTTCCGTGGTCTTCTTTTATTATAGATATAAGTACTCATGATGTATTTCTAGACTACACTCTCTTATTTACCTTGTTTATAGTTATAATTTTGCTATTTCTTAAGTATAAGCATGCTCACTGCAGATAATTAATACTTTAGTTTAAGTTTTGTCTAAGTGAAATTCTGTAATTTCTTGACAAAATAAATATTCTTTAAACCGAACTATGGTTAAAACTATTGTATCTTTTTTTTAATAAAACATTTTGTATTTGTATTTGTTAATTTGATAATGTATATGAAAGGGACAGCAACATTTTTAGAGCTGTCAAATTAAGTTTGTTTGGTTAACAGAAATAGACACAATAATGTTATAGAAAATACTGTTAAATTCGCACTTGTTGTGCACATGTACCCACTACTTTTATCAGCTCTCTCTAGCCTCAAAGGTTTGGAAGAAAATTCTTTGTAGGGTTAAGCTCGCCTTTGAACATGCCTGTATTATTATGTTTTATTTATGTATGTTTTCTGTGTACAATAAAGAATTAAAGAATTCAATTCGTCGTTTTAATTTGCCCTCGAAATTGCACTCACTATGAAAAAGATAAATAAATAAGATAAAGCGAGTCGTTCGTGAACTGGCACCGAAAATCGATAAAGCATTAAAATTAGGAAGGTAAGTAAAGATAAAAATACAAGCTAAGCTACCTAACCTATACCTATACCTACCTACACTACAACATAAAATATATTTGCGTTTAGTTACTTAATTATATTATTAGGTTATATTAATGTAATTATTATGCTTCTAGCTGCCCGTGGTTTTCGCGACTAAAAAGTAGCCAGCCAGTGACCAAATTTCATAAAAATTGGTTTGGTTTAGCCGTGAAATGTAACAAACAGACAGACTTCCTTAGCATTTATATATAAATTATTTATTTATTATTTATTTATTTAACCTTAAATAATACGGTTTATTTCCCAATAACATTACTTAAGGATAGAATTAGATTACAATTATTACAATAAATGTCAATCAGATTAATTAAAAAAATATAAAAATAAATTAGAGATTCACATAAAAATAAATTAGAGATTCACAGAATGTCAAAATAAATAAAATAATCAAAAAATAAAAAGAAAAATAAAAAAATTGTATAAATAAACGCATAGTCACTAAAATACCAGTTACTTAGATCAATGTGAATACAGCTTTATGTTGACAGAGTACAACTGAAAACTAAATTTTATCAGGTAAACATCGATAAGAACTCAATACCTTACTGCAATGACTATTACCGTAGAATTCATCCACAGCACTTGGAAATAAATGGATTTTCGAACACGTATTTCTAATGAAACCAACGCAAAAATTAAATACTCAAACCGATAAGAAAAGCCACCTGATTTTCTTATCGGTTTTAGTTTTTTAAAAAAATACTATTAAGTACCATGCGTCTTTCGTAAAACTGAACCACGCTGCTTTGCAACAACAAAGGCTTCTGACTGGTATCTTCGTAATCCACCAAAACGTTGTAGTTATTAACAAAAATAAACACTAGAGTAAACACTGATATAATAAAAAAAATATTCGAGTATGGCACTCTGAACGGTCGTGCGCGGTATGCCATGACTAGACGCGACGGCTAGAGGGCGCTACAAAATGTACCGAGCGAGCGCCTCACAGAGCATACTGTTCGATAATAAAAGTGCGTCTGATTATCTTTGGCACTTAGCAATGGACTAATCTGATTCCCTCTTACAAAGAAAAACAGTATTATTATTAATAAGATATTTTGTACAGGTACAGATAAATAAAATATATGTGGGCTGATTTAAGTGCCGTGTTCAAACGGCAAGCGATGTGTTAAGTTTTCAGATAAAATTCGATTGAAAACGAACCTTAGGTACCTCTACTGAAAAAAGTCAATTTTAAGGTTGACATTTGTGAGTGTGCCATATATTCGATATGCTACATACACGATATCGAAAGCTTCTAAAAGTCAAACACAAAATAAACTTTACTCAGAAGACGTAAGGATCATTATAAAATAACTTTTGTATGACATATCGCACGCCGTTAGAACACGGCTTCAGAGCTATCTTAACATTTCACTAAGTTTCCAACTTTTCTTTCCAGAATATAATCTTGGGCAGTAACTAATGCCTAAGACTAAAGCTAGAATGAAAATATTTCTGCGCCACGTTATCTGTTCGTATGGCGTAGTTGGTATCGCATTGCCGATTCTAGGCGAACATACGCGTTCAACAATTTGGGTAGCATTTACATTACACATTACAATATACATTTGCTACTCATTTAAAAAAAAAAAGTCTCTGGATTAACACATTCAATTGGCTCAGAACGAAAGAACGCTTTATAGTGGATGAATGTGGGGTGATTAGAAAGAAATATTCATTATTATCATCTTCCTGACCTTATCCTAAATCGATAAATAAATAGATTTATACGACACTCAGAAAAAAAGAGTATAGAAACAGCTCATGACTCATTCCCCAGTTCCTATAATATACATCCTCTCAGATCCTTGAACATGTTAGAGGGACTAGTGGTCAGAATACCTACACGTCTAAACATAACATTTACTTCATGCCACAATGTTGCAGTAGCTAACATTCCACTAAAGTCATACCCCGTGCCACTAAAGTCATACCTCCTTTTTTATTAGCTTGATAAAAGTATATCCGCCTCATTCTTATGTTTACTGTTAAATAAGTACAGGGCGAACGTTATTGAGAAGATAAAGTTATTGACTGATTATTTATAAAAGAGATAAGATTTAAATTACCCAATAATACAATTTTATAATGGCAGTACAGCAGATTAGATGTATATCACAGCACTTCTTGTAAGTGGTAGGGAAAAGATAAAACCTTTTTGTACTCCGCGCTGGCATAGAGCCGATGATACTGTCAAGGGCAAGCTACTAGCGTGTGTAACAGGCTTCTGCTAGTTGCTTCTATGCTAGTGATTAGCATGCTAAGTGATCACAAACCGTTAAATTTTTGCCCTTATCGAAGAAACGGGCCGCGAGATTCATATCGTATTGCTTAAGAAACTAGAAAACTCTGTAGGTATTGTATAAACCAAACAAAAACTAAATTAATTAAATACTTAAAGAGTTGACAGTTGCGGGAAGTCGGTGGATGAAAAATGCTTACCGTTCGAGACCGATGTCCAGCAATGGACTTCTCCAGGCTGATGATGATAATAATACGCAATGAGAAGTTATAACGTACCTTGTACCTATAGACTTTAGAATACAATTCTCAGTGACAAACTCCTGACCATTTCAAATTCCTACCTACTCGTCACACTCATCGATTGTAAACTAAAACCCGTCATTGTTCCGAACGAAAACATAATGTTCATCCTCACGTTGAACAATAACAGGGGATTCTAAACTCTGGTTAAGTGCCAAGGACGTTTGTAATCTGATGTGATGTACGATTGTACTGATAACGGATATAATCCAACGTCATTTCAGGTATTTATAGCACTGGACTACACCAAATGGTTAGCATAGCTGACTTCTGTGTAAGTATTAACATATTACATGTTCGAATGAGAGCACTGGTGGAGTGGTGGTAGTTCTGTACACTGATTCTTTCACCGATGGTCATAGCCCTTTTCAGGGCCACCGTACGTTAACCTAGTCATAAAACCAAAAAGAATGAACCAGTGACGACAAGCAATGAAATAGTCCACTGATCAATTTTATGTATGCGCAATTTCAAACCCAGAAGGACTTTAAACGTTTAGAGCAGGGACTGAATAACCGGAATATAAAGGTACCTTTAAATAACGATATGACGTCATACCGATAAATTCCGGTTACCCGAATATTTCTCTACCGATAAATATAACGGTACCGGAAAATCTGGCTTCGCAGATAATTTCGGTTTATTTCGCTAACGGTACCTATAACCGAAATAAATAAAGGTTTTCTTTGATGAAACGCCGCCACCCCGCCACCGCGGCGCGACTGTCCTAGCGAACTAGCCGCGGCTCAAAATTTCGGTATCGAAATCTACCGGATAAAATAACGGTACCGTAATGCCTTACCGGTATAGCATAATGGTACCGAAATATTTTAACGGTACCAGTACCTATAACCTCTACCGCTTTCAGTCCCTGGTTTAGAGGAAACCTGTACATCGTCGGTTCGTAGGTAGTTATTGTGGTTTGTAGGTATTCTAGTATGCGGCGCGATAGAATCGCTACGTATGGAATATTAACTGTGAAAATTGGTTCATGTGCCAAAAAATGGGAGAAAAATGGATTTTGAGGTGCCACTGACTCCTTCAGACATCTTTAAAGCTGGCCTTGGGATTAGGGTACACTCGCAAGCCTATTTATTTATTAGTACCTACCCTCATATTGGGGTAATAGCTGGATAATAGTCACCATGCGATTTCATAGACGCAAATGGGGTCTTTGACGTAAGGTTAACGCCCTACGGTCGATACTAAAGGTTTCGAGAAAGGATGTAAATGTGTTAAACAATGGATAATAGCCTCCGGTTAAGTGCTCTGAGAGCACTGGTAGAGTGGTGGTAGGGACTCTGCCTTCGGATCCAAAGGACGTAGGTTCGGACGTGCACATGGATTTTACGAGGCGCACGTTAGGGTGGTGAAACCACTCTGGTTTTTTCACCAACGGTCATAGGCCCTTCTCAGAGCAACCATGCCCCAACCTGGTCACTGATCTAAATGAAGAATGACTAAGAAAGAACCAGTGGCACGACTAGCAAGCTGCCAAGGATGTTTGCTATCTGGAGTGGCGATAATGATAACCGATAACGAGCGAGTCTAATTACCAATATCATTTCAGGGGACAATATGCATGCTTATTGCCATCTAGTTTATTCAACGCTTGTAGTACTAGAAGTATCAAAATCAGTATTAGAAAGTTTTTTAATCACTAGCAAGTGACTGATGTAGAGAGGTAGAGTCCTGGACTGTAAAATTACAGGACAATTTTGCAAATGTTTAATAGATTTACTACTGGGCCATCGCTATAGCACTAAATCAGGAATACTATTCTGAAGCTTATATTTTATCATGTCAGCGCACCGTTATTAGTAAGGTTATAAACGCGAGAAAGAGCTTTATAAATCTGTCATATTAATTTCCTACCTATCTTCATGTTTAAACAAATTTGAGCGTACCTACAGTCAAACAGGATCATAATTCGATTGATCGTGCAAGCGAAATCAGTGAAGAGCTCTCAAACAACTCGAAAGAGTTGGCGTTGTATTTATGTAAGTAATGTTTGTTCGAGCAAAACTTCGAATCATTTAATCAATTTACATGAAATTTGGTAGGTCTACAAATTTTTATATCAAGATTTGCTGGTAATATAAGTCAAATCGGCCTATAGGTTGTCAAGATATCAGGATCCAAGAAGTGGTAAAAAAAATTATAGTGAAAATATCATATGAAATGTGTTCATATATTCCAAAACATATTAGTAGAAGAGAAATTAAACATTTTGAAAAACATCAACAAAGTTTTGATGAATTTAGAGAATCTTCATCAGGGTGATATGATCAAAGGCAATATAGTAGAATTGCTATGATCTACCGCGCGCTCCAACCCTCTTGCATCTCACACATGATGAATCACCACCATTGTCGGTGTTTTCATCGACATTTTAGAGGCGTTTGTAAAACCCGTTTTTTCAAATTGTCTGATAGTACAACTGACGATAGTTCTGAAAGACGAAAATAGTTAAATTAAATTCCAATAAAACTTGAGATCCTATTTCTTAGAGTTCCAATGACTTCGTAGTTCAGGTTAGATTTGATATTGGTTAGATGCTACTTTCAAAGTTCATCTAAGCACCAGCTTTTACCGGATATCGCGAATGTTAATAAACATTTATCCAACCCGATACCAATGAAAAAAAAAAATTGCAAGGAAGGGGAATATATTCGTAAGAAAACTTACTTTTCCAGTTGATATCATTTCAATAAGAGTGTCATATTCAATATGTTACCAACTGACATTCTGAATAAACGACAAGGCGATATTGAAAAGGAAAATGTATTTGGACTTTCATAATCTGAATCTGTCTTTCGATGTCTTCAGTGGAACTATCGCTAAACAATGGTGGGAGGAAACTATTTGGGAACGCTTAACTTACCGCTCATATTCTTAGTCATCGTGAGGGGAATTTTGAGAAGAAAAAAGAAATCTGACAGAAATTGCGGTGAAAAAATTCAGCTTGAAGACTTTGAGGTAATGAAAAATGTAGGTACTCTATACAGGAAAAAAATTGAGAAGAAAATATAATAATAATAAAATTTGATAAGAAAGAAATTTCTATTAATTAAAATAACGAATAATTCTGAAATAGTGAAAAAAACCTGTAAGCAAAACCAATTCCCCACCTCTTGGCACCAAGGTCAGACAGACGAACCTGTATAATAAATACAGGTAGATACCAAATATCCAAGTATAGTCGGTTAAAAAAACTTCGTATGATCGATTTGAATCACTCTTCGAAATGGGATCTCATATTGCAGTAATTTGGGATAAGCACCGCCATATGTTACGGGGGAGCATCGGAGGGGGGGAGAAATAAGTTTTGAAGAGTCTGAATCTGTTGTGCACACAGATTTTATAATATGTAAGTAATTTACATTAAATTACAGAAAGGAAATTAAAACTAATACAAGTTAATATTAACAAAATTACAGATACAGTCGAGCTATCTAAAGACCGTTACAAACGATCTAGAGATAGCTCAATTGATCCAGATCAGTATCAGTCGGAAGCGTCCCCAAGACACTGGTGGAATTGCCACTCTGGATGGCAATGCTAATCCGTTGTGCCAAATAGGATGCAGTCCTTGGGCACGATCAGACGCTCTTATAATAATAATAATAAAAGCTTTATTCCTCAGACAACATTTTGATTTAACGCTATCTTAATGTGTATGTAACTAAAAGCTATGTTTTTTTTTTATATTCTATAACGTTTCACTAAATAGTAATATATATTTCACATTAGTTTTATCTGTGAGGACCGCTCTCAGCGGTAAAAGCCTCCTCCAGCTCCTTCCATCTCTCTCTGTTTCTAGCGGCTCTACTCCACGCTCTTCCTGCTATTTTGGCTATATCGTCGCTCCATCTTTTGTGTGGTCTTCCTGGCTTACGTTTTTTATTGGATACCAGTTCGTTACAGTTTTTGACCATCTTTCATCAGGCACTCTTTGGATATGTCCGGCCCATTTCCATTTAAGGTGTAGGATTCTTTTGGCAGCATCTTTGGCGTTGGTCTTCTTTCTTATTGCGTTGTTTGAAATCCTGTCCTTTAATTTGAGGCCTACGTAGCTCCTTTCTATTCCTCTCTGGCATACTTTGATGCGTTCCAGGTTCTGAACAGTTAAGGGCCATGTCTGGCAGCCGTTAGACGCTCTTATAGTATTTTGAAAACCCGGAGGGCGCCGCTTCTCCGTGGACCCAGGGTCTCAACCCCAAAAGGCTCATTTATGTAAGCCCTATAGAGACTTACATAATATTTGCGCCTTTTGAGATCCTCGGCTAAATCTGCCGCCGCGCCTGCCCTAATTAATTAATTAGAATGTAATTAATTGGAATGGTCTTAGATAGATAAAAAAATTATTTGACACTACAGACACACAATTAACATAGATAAACAATTTTAAACTAAAGTACATACACTAGGTAGGTATAAATAATCAATCAAAAGAGCAATTTTTAAAAAGTAGGTATCTTATAGTAGGCAAGTTTGCGTGTGCTGCAGTACGACAAATTGGCTATGGCTCAGTGAAATACTTTCCTTAAAAGCAAAAACACTCATTTTCAGCCAAAACCTGATCGAGAGCGAGCAGAACGAGTACAAACAAAGAAGTCTTGCTTGGTACAAAATCAATGTCATCATGACACATTGCGTACTTTTTTTTTTTTTTTGTATAACTGAGATGGCAAACCAGCATACGGCCCACCTGTTGGTAAGCGGTTACCGTAGCCTATGAGCGCTTGCAATACCAGAGGCATCACGCACGCGTGGCCGACCCTGAACCCCCTCTCCCCCCTAAAGAGCTCTGGCAACCTTACTCATCGCAGGAACACAACACTATTTGAAACAAATAATGTTATTTGGCTGCACTGCCGCACTTTAAAACGAAAGAAAGAAAATAAATGTACCTTTTGATATTTTATTTTCAGCCGATGCCTCATCTGGCCATAACTTTTTTACAAAATACCAAACGGGCTATGAATCACGACTAAACTAAACTCCATTGCATTTATTTCGTGTATATCCTGATGTCACCGACAAAAAATTGTAAAAACACATGCACGTTAAGCCAAGCTTTCGAAGGCCATATTTTTTGTGTGAGCACTTTTATGTGGCCGTATTTTCATGTAACTGAAAAGGCTAAAGTGGTTAGACTTTTACAAATAAGCGATTCACCAAAAGCCGGAGTACCACGTGTAATATTTTAAAGGTTTTTTTAACTTCGTTTTTCAAAACCATTGAAACCAAGATTATTTATTTTGTGCTTGGTAAAATGTTTAGTAGGAAAAATATAATAGATTGATTCAAAAATATTTTTATTTGTGGGTCCGTGGGGAAACGGGGCCCTCCGGGTTTTCAAAAAGATATCAGGACGTCTGATCGAAGCGACGCGTGACCCGAGAGCTGGCTCTTATTTGGGCCAGCCAATTAGCATTACCATCCAGCGTGGCAATTCCGCCAGCGTCTTGGGGACGCTTCCGACTGGTAGTGATCTGGATCAGTTGAGCTATCTATAGATCGTTGGAACGGTCTTTAGATGGCTCAACTGTTTCTTGTGTATTTTGTAAATATAAACTTGTATCAGTTTTAAGTTTCTTTCTGTAAATAAAATTATAGATTGTTTCCTAGTTAAAGAAGGTGGTTCATAATATGTACCTTTACTATCTGAAAAGGGGCTCGGTGAATCAAAAGAAAAAAAAAACAAAAGATAATGTTTTCCCCGATTTTTTTCAAATAGGCTGTTTTTGGTCTATTAGCATTTTTACATTTAAAGATTTCTACTTAAAAAACAGCAGAATAATTGATTATTTATTTATAATGAAAAATTACAAATGTAACTTGGAAGAATAAACTCCTTTGGGGATAGTATAAATATTATTGTATGATATGTATACTATATATATTTTTTAGATATACCTTGTATGATCTAAAAAATATGTCTTTAAACACTGCAGACGCTCTGAAAGTACGAGTGATATCCTTGCTGCTCTTTTAAAAGCCCCAATCCATCTTAGAAACGAAGATAGAAGGCCGTTGCGGTACGTGACCGAAACTACACTTCCTCAACTAAATTGGTGCTACAAAGCACTTCCACCATGTAAATAAAGAAAGAAAATTCTTTAAAAGAGGCAATAACGCGAGGGAAAAGTATCGGTTTCATGTAAAAAGTTGCTCAAAAACGTGCGGAAAGTTACCAATGGATACATGCGTGGAATTTTAAATTGCGAATTTAAAATTCAAAATAAATTTAAGATGAGATTCGTTTGAAAACTGCTACCTAATCACAATCACAGTGAATTTGAGAGAATCCACCAATGGTTTGGATAGAACATTTCTTTGGTGCATAATAAACAACTTATTGAACATATTTTTTTAGATAAATGAGTCATTAGCAAACCAATTTCAATTCGGTTTTTTTTTTGTACTACTGAGGTGGCAATCAAGCATACGGCCCACCTGTTGGTAAGTGGTTACCGTAGCCTATGAGCGCTTGCAATACCAGAGGCATCACGCACGCGTTGCCGACCCCGAACCCCTTTCCCCCCTAAAGAGCTCTGGCAACCTTACCGCAGGAACACAACACTATTTGAAACAAATAATGTTATTTGGCTGCGATCTTCTGTAAGGCGGAGGTACCTCCCCAGGCAGGCTGCTCCAATTCAGAACGAGAAAATCTCGCTGTGCCCTACCTCCTCCTAAAACATTTCTTTGGTGTATAATAAACAACTTATTGAACATATTTTTTTAGATAAATGAGTCATTAGCAAACCAATTTCCATTCGGAAAATTTATTTGTGCACTAGCGTAGCGGTATACAAGCTCTCCTGGCATGTAAAGCACATGTTTTATGCCTCAAAGAAAAATGTTATGAACAAAGCTATTTATATTATTTTTATGAACAATTAATAATTTAAAAAAAATAATAATAATGAGGGAACCAATTTCCGAAAAAAACCGGAAAACGTATGTGCTATATAGCTCTCAAACGGTGGAGGAAAACATCGTGAGGAGACCTATACGTTACCAGTAGCAACAATACGAAAGGTTCTTCTCCCAGTGGGTGTAATTTACAAAACTTCATTAATGTCATGTCATGCAGCGTTGCTCGGTCTAACCGTAATAATTTTATAACTGGATGGACCGAACAAGGCACTTTCCTTCAGAAATTGTACCCCTGCATAATTTGACCGTCTGATTTTGTTTGTGTTACGAATTAACTTTAGTGTGTGCTCGTAATGTGCTGGGGTCGATTTTGATGTAGCATTATCCTAAACTAAGTTAATTGAACTAAACTAACTTGATAGCTTTAAAATTATCTAGCTTTAATATTACAAAAGAAAGGCAACATTTTAAGAGCTGTTAACTAAAGATACTTACCTAATTTAGATTATTGCAACAACAAAATCGTTATGACTAGTGTAGCCATATGATCCGTCACATGATAGACAGTGATGTACAACGGTAAAAGTCCCGAAACCCGATATGGTAATAAAGTTCCCAGAAAAACACGAAATTCTGAAACGTCACCTGTATCTTTCTGTTTATTTTATCGCCCCGCAAAAGATTCGGAAAAATATAAGTTCAGCGAATTCAGTAAAGCCTCCATTTTTGAATTCTCTTAGCGCAAGCCCGGATAATTCCCCAGATGCTGTATTTAGATGCTCTTTGCCTTGCCGAGGCGGTATCACGCAGACTCGAATGTCTTGTAATAAATCGTTGTTCTGACGTGTTGTGTTTGGGAAGACCCTCATTTATTAAACAAATCTGATCTGTTTAAATATATATATATATATTCCGGACATATCACACATAGTCAACTGATCCCAAACTAGGCATAGCCTGTACTATGGGTACCAGAGACTGATATACATAATAGATAAATATTTAACACCCAGACACAGAACAAACATCTGTGTTCATCACACAAATGTTTGTCCAGTGCGGGAATTGAACCCGTGACCTCTAGCGCAGAAGGCAGAGTTACTACCAACTGAGCTGTGAGGCCAGTCAAATAAATCTGTTTGGTGAAATAAATCTGTTCTTTTAATAAGTGTAAGGATTCTTTACAATAAACTGTAGAAAATATCGTTGTATTATACAAGGTGATTTATAATTATGTACACACTATACCGAAAGAGTCATAAATCATAATCTCTCAACAAAAATAAATCTCATTTTTTAAGCCGACTTGTTTTCTGTAAGATGTTCTGTCTTGCAGAAAGAAACTACAACATTTTTCCGATGACTTTTCCCTCTTCTCTCTTATTTTACATTCAACGCGAATTGCAAACTTCTATGCTTCTATGTTCTATGGTAAAACAAAAATAAGGGCGACAAAAGTTTAACAGCCTTTATTCTTGGAAAATGTGTAAATCCGCCACTGGATTAATAACATATAGGGTACTTAGATCATTTGCCTCGGATGACAATTCAAACATGCTATGTTTGAAGACTGGTCGTGCGTCGAATTCTTCATAATAAATCATCGTTCTGAGGCTTTGCGCTTGGTTTTACCGTTATTTATTGGATGTTTCCAACAAACTTAGCAAAATGAATTTAATTTTATGAGAAATTCCGCAAACGTAAAGTAAAATGGATAGTTTTTAATAAATGAAAAGTTTTAGTACCTACCGACTTGGGTTTTGTTCCCGGGGTAGGTACTGGGAATTCCCGGAAAAATGAGCTTGTTTGAACCCGGGAACAATTTAGTGGAAAACTCAGGTGCCCGTTTTTGGTATTAGATAGACGAAAACACCTTAGTAACAAAGATAACAATAGATTTAGTGTTAGACAAACGTCCTAAAAAAGTACATTAGCAATTGTATTCTAAGTATTTTTAACCGACTTCAAAAAGGAGGAGGTTCTCAATTCGGCTGTTTTTTTTTGTGTGTATGTTACTCGATATCTCCGCCAATACTAAACCGATTTTGATATTTATTTCGTTGGTGTATAGAGTATGATTCCGGGGTGGTCCCATATTTATTTAATTCCTGAGGGATTGCTACTTGTCCCGTAAAACTAAAAAAACGTCATCATCTCTTGAAATCACGACTTGCCGAATTTTTTTTTGTCGACTATGGTATGGTATGGTTATCCCCGCGACTTCGTTCGGTTGCTGCTATTTTTACATAAACTTTAACCTTAGGGGTTGTGTGTCGGGAATTCCTTTCTGTGCACCCATACGTTACAACAGGAAGCTACCCTGCAAATTTCATTAGGATTTTGGTTACGCTTTGTGTTGATTTTCAAAGAGAATAAACCACTACGTTTGATTTACAGCCAGTCAGTCAGTACCGTAAGAGTTATTATTGATGATGCATGAATGTCATACTTACTTTTGTTTTTTATTCGAAAGTGTAGGTGGCCAGTGTCATCCTCAGTAGGTAAGCAAAACGCAAAGAGGATGATAACAAAAAAAGAGGTTGATATTAATCTTGTAATTATTCAGGAATATGAAGTCGGTTATTAGTTTTTGTAAAAAATATCTTATTGTCGAACAAAAATGAAAGACATCAATGAATCACTGTCATAGCAACTGTCACCATGGGTGAGGTTATGCTTTGAAGAATGAAGATACACTAAGTTTTTGTTTTATTACATACTAGCTGTTCCCCGCGGCTTCGCACCTATGACTTTTCATACAAACGTTATAACCCCTTTTCACCCTCTTAGGGGTTGACATGTTATTTTATAGTACACACATACACATATATATAATATTAGTTTTGTGTCAAATCAGTGACGGTCGTAATTAATAAATGTATTAGCTAAAAAAATTAAATCCTTTATTGGCTTTAAGTAAAGTGAATTAGTTAAGTTGTACCATATTATCTAAGAGCTGTGGATTTTGTTTCATTAATAAAATAAAAATAAAAATAAAATAGTATATTTTTATATTTTAAGGCATGTTGTTCCATTTTTAAAAACAGTTATTCAATATTTTTTTACTTCCAACCACTAACTAGAAAACTAACTATTAATTAACTAGGCCTTTCTTTCGTACGAGTTAATAAAATATAAGAATAAAACACAATTACAAGGAATGCCGCCCGAACTTGTGTCGTTTGCAAAGTCACGGTACACAGATGGTGCCAACCGAGATAGTTTCTCCTCAGAATGACGAGAGTCGCAACTTATCTCTGTCGGTGACATCTGTTAGTATTCCAAAGATGGTAGGTCATCTTACTAATATTATAAATGCGAAAGTTTGGATGGATGGATGTCTGTTATTCAATCACCCAGAACGGCTGAAGGCAGAATAGAATAGAATAGAATATAGCTTTATTGTACACCAAAAGAAAATACACAATCAAGGAAATTAAAATAACATAAAAATACAGATTATATCTTAGTCTGGTATAGCACATAGACTAGTTTTTATCCTCGTAGATACCACGCGAGCGAAGTCGCGGGTGGAAGCTAGTCTAAATTCAAAGTCAAAGTAAATTAATTTTGATATGCTAATGTTTGTTCCAATTATAGAAAAGCCATTATAATCATCATCATTTTAGTTTAATAACATAATTAAGTAAATTGTGATGATATTGTGCTTGCTGGAAGTGGGTGGATGGAGAAGGTTCAAAACCGTTCATCGGGATACTCTTTGGGGAATACCAAAGAGGATTTCCACAAGATGATGATGATGATGATCAAGTTTCGATTACGCATTAGGTAGATATTTCATCAAGTGTAGCGTGTGCTAACTAGGGATTGCAGAATCGGGTAGTTTTTAAGGAACCGGGAATACCGGGAAGCTTCACATAGGGAACCGGGAATTCCCGGGTATTTCGGGAAAAATATTTTACGTCTAGGCGAAATGCAGTTTTTTTTATGAAATTTTACATTGTTTTTCTTGCATAAAAATCAACAATATCCTTACCTTACATGCTTAAATTATTAAACAGATCAACAGTGATATAGCTTTATTCTATCCTTTTGATCAGAACCTGCGACATGCAAAAGTATGTGCGGTTGGTTAATATTAAGCTATGACAGTTTAAACCTTTCGCCTAGACGTAAAATATTTTTCCCGAAATTTCCCGAAATAACCGGGAAACGATTTATGATTTCCCGGTTCCTAAATTGGCAAAAAAAACCGGGAATTCCCGGGTATTTCGGGACCGGGAATTCCCGGGACCAAACCCTAGTGCTAACCCTATGGAACATTTGCTACGGCTCACCGTTGTCTATTTTTCACAGCTTTTATTTATTAATACCTGATTATTTTTCTTTTACGCCTTGTTGTTGAAGGGCACCACACTGAAGCTCTAAATTCCATTTGGTGAAAAAGGAGCATTGGAATAAAATATAGGCACCATGTTATTTGTTGCATGATTCTTCTAGGCTTGGTCGCGACGAACAGGCGTAGCTTCACCTAGTTTATCAAAGATCGCAGTGATTTTATTGTAATAAACACCTTTTGACTTTGAAGTATTTGTAGGTATTGTTCGCTTACCGCAGAGTTCGTTCAACTCTGATGGCGGATTTTAAGTCCACTCAAAGGCATCTGACTGTCATAGCTGGGATCGAAAACCGTTCAATTGTTAATACCACTAGCGGTTACCCTTCTATTCGGTGATCGCACTGAACGATCGACTTGGTAACAAGATACAACACGAGGTCTATACTTTTTTTTTTAAATAACTGTCACTTACTAGGTTCTGATCCCTCACTAGAATTCCCTGTGTTGTGGGTTTCAGAAACGAGGAGTACCTACTATGGTACGGCAACACTCAGACCCGGAATAAATATTTGCAGATAACAAATGTCCCGCAGCGGGAATCGAGCCCGCACCCCTTGCGTCTTAGACTAGCACTTGCCCGCTACGCCACCGAGGTCGTCCACTTGACTACGGTCGACAGCAGCCCTTATAACTGAGGGACCCTCAAAAAACGGAGGGCCATTTTTAATCAAAGGTCAAGACGTTCGCTCCGGGAAAAGGTTTTTCGGTTGCAATTATAGAGCGTCAAAGCAACATCATTAAATAAACAGTCGGTAAAAATTCTCTGAGAAAAACATGAAAGATTCTCTTTCAGGCCGTTTTTCGCGTCAATGGCTCCTTTAATTGATAGGCTTTCCCCTTCGGCCAATTATGCTTAGCTCCTTTGTTTTTTATTATAAAATATTTTTGCCAGATTGGATTATTTTCGGTTATAAACTTGAACAATGAATACTTTGATCACATAAGTTTTAAAAATATAAAAATTAGTATCCAATCCACTGCTCCTTCTAGAACAACAATTTTACCCGACATTCTTTTGTATTTAGTTCTAATTAAAAGAAACTTAAAACTAATACAAGTTAATATTTACAAAATACACAAGAAACAGTTGAGCCATCTAAAGACCGTTACAAACGATCTATAGATAGCTCAACTGATCCAGATCACTACTAGTCGGAAGCGTCCCCAAGACGCTGGCGGAACTAACTTGTGCCCCGTCATTGCTTGCGTGGTACATAGATAAAAAGTAGCATATATGCTATTCTAGAGAACTCTTATCTATTCCAATTCATGGAAATCGGCATCATCATCTTGAGGCATGATTGAACTAAAACTAGGGTTAGTAACTTTAAAAATAAACTATTTAGCTGTTCACGAGCAAAACTGCAATCTGTGTAATTTTGACATCAAAGTGTATTAAAGGTTGAACTGATAAAAACAGTTTTAAAGTTACGCGAGGTAGAGAAATATTTGCGACTGCAGGTGTTTATTTCTGAGTAAATACATACATGCCAACTTTATTATAGGTCTATTCCAGGACTTTGTTCTCTAATTTAGCTTCTGATATTTTGAGGTTTGTTCGATTTAGAATAATTGAATAAACTACGGTAAAGCTTTTAATAATTTGTTTAATATTTATTGGGTCTGGGGCTCTTTAAATATTCTATTATTGTTTCCAATAGTGAAGTCGGGTCGAGTAGGTACTTACGTCGAGTAATAAATACTTCGATTATTTAAAAACGGAGACGGCTAATAATATTCTGTTTTTTACAGGGGTGTGAGGACGTAGTTATAGTAGGTACTGATATAGGTTAAACGTTTAAGAATTTTGTGTTTATGTAATCAAACAACTTGTAACGCAACTCGAACAAAACCAGCTCTTTCAATTTCAATTTATTCATCTTTTGACATATTTACATGTGCTTAGATAGGTCAGAACAGAACAGATACATTTTTTTACTTACATAGTAATTATGTAGACAAACAAAATAATAACATGTAAGCACAACAAGACAAGACAAAAAAATTATACACTTTCATAGTCTTTTGCGCGGTGTTTCTGAGGGATTGTGACTTGAATGGCTAATCCGGTCCAAAAATAACCTATGAGTAAATGGAAAATATTTATGAATAAATCCTGTATTTATAGACCTTATTCCAAAACTAAGCTACAAAAATGATTCGGTATTTTGGCGTTGTATGTTTGTATGTATTATGCATATTGGAGCATATCTTCCGATCGTTTGATCCAATCTGCATGATTTTGTTTATAATGTCCTATAAAGATTAGCTGGCGTGTAGGTATATCAGATGAATCGGTGAGGGGTTGTTAACATAATGGTTTCCAAAAGAGGGCAAAAAATATTAAATTATACAAATAGGTATATTAAGTTGGGTGTCATATAAAAGGGCTTTGTTATAACATTTTAATACAATATTTTTGTCAATTTTATTATGCCTCGACGATCATTGCAATACCAAAGCTTTACAGGACATGGCGTGATCACAGTTCGGGCGAACCACTTGTACCATATAATATTGCCGTCATATTGGCCATATTGGTTTTGTATACACTCAATAAATTTATAAAGAGAGAGAGACAGAGAGAGAGAGAGATAGCTATGAAGCTGGCTGTTATTTGGCCCAACAACGCATTAGCATTGCCGCAAACGCACGCAAACGACTGGTTGTGATCTGGATCAATTGAGCTATCTTTAAATCTTTTGCAACGGTCTTAGCGCAAATGGTGAAATAGATATAACTAACTGTTTCTTGTGTATTTTGTAAATATTTACTTGTATTCATTTTAAAGTATCTTTATTTGTCAGAGAGAGTATCCTTATCAAGATAAATCTGATAAGATAATGAACTTATAATTTTAAAGATTATATGAATAGTAAAGTTAGACATTTAAGTAACTAAATGGAGGTACTAAGTATACTATATATTTATATATATATATATACTACTACTATAATAGGTACTCTAAAGTTGGGCGAAGGTGAAATTTTAAAAAATATTGGTCCTCCAAGAAAGAAAAGAACAATCCTATTCGCTTACGCCATAGCACCGCTAGTCATGATTTTATTCAATGATACGACTAAATAACGATTACTGTAACAAACTTTCATTATCGTATAGCGTCTGTTAAAGTTTCAATGGCCAAAGGGCCGCATTTTAGTTTCCGGTAAACCTCTAATGTGTATAGAAGTCGTTTAACTGTACACATTAAGGACGAATTTGTTACTAAATGGAGGTACTAAGCGTAGAAGTTATGGAAACCGTTTTGCTATTAGATGTATTGCTGCTTAGGAATCCTAAATAGCGAGGTGGGTCATTTTCGAATTTTCTTAAATTTACCGTGACTTCATTAACCTCTCGTTAGTGGGCGAACCGATGTTCGGAAAGGGATCAAACTATATTTACCGTACTTATTGGTGGAGCGAGCGAAGCGAGTGCAAATCTCTCAAGATCAACAACTTGGAAAACTCAAGATACCTACCTGTGATGTGGTTTCTTTTAGAAATAAAATCAATCAAATATATAAAAATAAATCTTTTGAATAAATTCAGTCAACCTTCTCTTTCAGAACTCAGACGACGCCGAAAAAAGCCCTATTCGGAACTGCGATACCGTAATTGATTCACCGTTTTTAGGGTTCCGAAGTCCGACTAGAAACCCTTGTAGTTTCGCCGTGTCTGTCTCAAGGGGGTCTACAAGGCTTTGAAAGCTCTGAACAAAACAACAAAAATTTCCATACCAATTCGAACTGACTTTGGAAGCCTTTAATGTATGTGGGCCGACTCACGCTTGGCATTTTTTTTCTTTTTTCAGCCGTTGGAGTTCCCGCGCTACCGAACACAGAAATACAGGTTTGGTGGGCATAGTCGGCAAATGAAGTTTCGTCAGCAGAATCGCTCCTATTGTGAAACGATGATTTGAACCGACAACTACATAACGAATATCCAGTGTATGACAGAATTCAATCACGCACGCGTTCGTGTGAAACCACTTATTGTTTTCCATTCCGTCTGGTTTTGATTTACAGATTGAGTTATTTCCTGATGATTTCGGGGTATTTGCGGGCACTCGAAGCTATTGCGAAATCGTTTTAATCACATAAAAAGTAGCCTATATGCTATTCTAGGTAAATAACTTTATCTATTCCAAGTTTCAACGAAATCGGTTAAGCCGTTACAATCACGCATTGAATAACAAACATCCAAACATCCTCACAAACTTTTGCATTTTTAATATTAGTAGGGTTTCATCTTTGTTATGAGGCTCCCACTAGGGAATCCCTATCTAATATTATCGTATTGCTAGTAAACATGTAATACCATCCAAATATCCACTGGGGTATACAAGTGTTATTTGCCCCAACTTGTGGCTACAATACACAACTACGTAGGTACCTTAGCTTGCGTGCTTTCCCAAGAGAGAACCCGAAAAATGTAAACCAAAGTTCACCAACAAAAAATAGGCGGTTATACATGGGTATTGCGTTCTTTTACTGAACTCGTCTATCGTACTTAAATCTGTGTTTTATGTATTTTGCTTGTACTGCGGCTATTACAAAATGTTGCTTTATTTTTACAACTATACAGCAGATAAATTATTGTGAAGTGTTTGTACAAAACCGGCAACAATTAACCTAAAATGTTTTTGCTTGGTGTTGATTTTAGACAGAATTTGTATTTGTATATGAATTCTGTAAAAAAAATATGCCAATGCTGATTTGAAGTTCAACGAGTCAGACTACTATCAATGAATAGAAAACAACCAGTTTTATGTTTTGTTTTGGTGAACTTCAAACTAAAGGTCCAGATTAAATAACACACACATGTAGGGATTTATATAATACTAGCTTGCGACTGCAGCTTTGCTCGCATGTTACGTAGTTTAGATGCTATTCTAACCAAAGAACCATCCATTCCAAGTTTCATCGAAATCGGTTAAGCCGTTGCGGTGTGATTGAACCACAAACATCCAAAAAAATTTTCTTATTCTTCTAGTCGTGTCACTGATTATTTCATGGGCATCCTGTATTAGGTCAGTGACCAGGTATGGTGGCCCTGAAAAGGGCCTATGACCATCGATGAAAGAACCAGTGTATTGAAAGGATTAAAGTGTACCTCTAAGAGACTCCTTTCGTGCACACAATAAAAATTGATGTTTGGATCCACACAAACTTTCGCATTTATAATGTTAATAGGATTTAGAAATTATTTGTTTGTCTTTCCTAATACGTTTTTGTTTGAGTTTACACAACATGATCATATTAAAAGTGAGATGAAATGAATATCAATATTTTTACAGTACAAGTAGATCTAGTACTATCACCAAAATTTCCGCCTTACCAATTTTGAAACTGTTTCGCTTGTACACGGCTAAGTAAGACTGTCCGGCCCATCTCTTTATTTATTGTGATCCTTTGAGGGTGAACCATTCATTTTATGACTTTGATTACCCAGTCTGTTGTTCAGTTGCAACCAAAACAATACGAACATATTGTTAGAAAAAACGGTACTTTTAATGATTACGCATTTACGCAAGCAAGGCACAGATCACTTCACGCAAAATACTCCCTCCTCAGGGTGGTAAGGCGGAATTTTTGGTGATAATACCTACCTAATTATCAATTATTTTCCTGTTAAAAGTGAATATTTTAGAGTTATACCCTTATTAATTCATCGGTAGATCTTTAGCAACTGTATCCTTGTCACGCATCCAACTTTACCTCTGTGCCCCAAGTAAATGTAACTCACGACAGCGTTTACGCTTACGATACGATACGCGTCAAACAATTTTACATCGATAATGCTCGAAATATTTTCATTTTGTATGGCAAACATTTGACATTTGCTATCGCATCGTAATTGAGGCGGTATTCACATGACTTGCGATATGAATTCAAAATTTGTTCTTTCTAAAACAAGCGATCACAGGCTACGGTTACCTTACCACTTACTAACAGGTTAGCCGTAAGCTTGTTTGCCACCTGAGCTAATATTGGACCAACAAGCAAGCAAGCTCAACGAACTCAAGCCCCTTTACATTTCATATCGCAAGCCGTGTGAACGCGGCTTTACACTATTGTAAATTATTCGTGCTCGGGATACCGCTCTCACGGCCGATAGGCATTTATGGGTAGGTATAAGTGACGTGACGCGTCATCGATTAAAAGTCGATCTTGTGTTCGATCTCTGAAACTAATAACGGCCCACAATATCACGATTTGATTAAAGTAGCAAGTGGTTAGGCCCATAAATCTTTTGCGGAGATTTCGGCCATAAATTTAATATTTTTAGTCTTCAACGTCTCGGAAAGCCGTCGGGAGTTAGTTTTTGTTCTAGAACTGAACCGTTAAATTAAATGAATTCACGATTAGTTCGCCGAGTTTAATTTATGCCATTGATAACAAAAATCACCATTCGGGCTTCTGCTTACTCCTTTGAAATTTAATCTGACTTTCAGTAGAATCGTTCATTATTTTTGCCTGTAAGTGTGGCATTGGGTTGGTAGCCATTCGTTAGAGTTGCGATTGAAATACCAATCATTTTACGAAGAATTTAAATAATTTGCTGAATATTTTTATCGCACATAAGTAAGTGAGGCCTTATTGTATCTGTTTAAGATGATTTATACAGGCTTGCCAAGCACCTATAACATTCTCACACCCTAGTCGTCCTTATCTACAGATAGATATGGTCAAAAGGTCCGGACCTAAGCCGCGAGTTTCCTCACGATATTTTCCTTGATACATTTCTCTAACATATAAGTCCATTGGTGCTCTACGGATATTCGAACTCACGACCTTCTGATCTAAAGTCAAGGAGACGTTACTGTAAAGAACTGTAATTACTGTAAACCTGACATGCCTATGTTATATGTTATAACGAAATGGTCAATAAATGAATTGAATTGAATTGAATTTAGGTACATTCCACTAGGCCATCACGGATTACTACATCGCATATATTACTTTAGTAAATGCGTATTTTGTATGCAATAACACAATAAAGCGTTCGTGATAATACAGTCACGCAGTGCTGAAGGATGCTTAACTTTATTCTTATCCCTTCAACGCGATCCCTTTCTACTTTTCTTTACAAAATGTTACCTCGAGGTAACATTGTCTCTGAACAATAATGGATCTTTTGAAAAGGCCCTAACGTAGATGGGGTTACGCAAGAGGCAATATTTGAGGCCACTTTGATGGCCAAAAGGGCCATTTAGGCCGATTCGTTTATAATTATTGTCATGCAGTCGTCACTATAAAAAAGTATTGGATGACTAGATAATTTTCTTTCACGTTTCCGTGGTTCTGATTACGGTAGGGAGACGCTCCGACTAATGAAGGAACGACGGAGGAGGTTAGTTTCAGTAGCGAGAGCACTGGTGGTGTGTTGGTAGTGTTTTTTTTTTTACAACTGAGGTGGCAAACTATCATACGGACTACCTGTTGGTAAGCGGTTACCGTAGCCTATGAGCGCTTGCAATACCAGAAGTATCACGCACGTGATACTGTATTCCGATCCAAATTTCATGCACCAATGAATTTTTCATTTGAAATATTGATGTGCGTAATACTAGTGGTCTTGAACGGTGAAGGAAAACATCGTTAGGAAACCGGCATGTCCTAAAACCTAAAAATTCGAAGATATGTGACATGTGCACGGAAGGAACCTCTACAAGGCGCACAATGATTACAAGTAGAAAAAATAGATAAGTCAACCAAAGGTAGTGTGCCCAAATGCTGGCGACGCCGATGTTCCTCGTACCTTGTTGTATAACCTGATTACTATTCTCAACCTTTATTATTTCGACAACTAAGTTTTTACTCTTAGGTAGGTATTTCTTTAGTCTACAGACTTATGTCCTATTTGTATTTTCTCCTCATCGTGTCCATAAATCTACAAAAAAGCTCTTCCAAAACACTTGTGATGTATTGCGAACATCTGGTGGAACAAACGAGGTATACTAAGATAAGGTAGGCCATCACTCTCTTTGTGTTCGACTTTCAAGCGTTTTCTTTCTGTAGCACGGAGATTATGTTCATTAATATTTTACCTTCAGTACTCTTGGCAACAGTTTCTGATGTTTAATAGTTAGCGTAGCGAGTCCGTAAGAGATGGTGCTAAGGGATCGCCTACTGAAAGGCAATTTGTTGCGAGAATAATGGTTTTTGATAAGGTGTATTATAAACTAGCGGAAAGCTCCACATCTCCGTTCACATTAAGTTATTTCATACAAAGTTCAACCCCATTAGGGTGCGAATTTTCAAAATTAATTTCTTGTTGCAAACTACTACAGAAGCTAATTTCCAACTCCTAGGAATTCTGGTTAGAGCTGTGTACTTATTATCAGTTAGCCAGCCAACTACGTAACAATTTTATATATGTTTATGGATTGAACTGCCCCTAATCATCATTCAATGGACTGGTGGCTGTTTGTAGACTTTCTCCTTTTAATACTATGAAAAAAAGTTTTCGTGCAACTACCAATTTTAGGTACCTTTCATCAGTTGGTACACGGTTGTCAGTGAACCTACTGTTTTTTATTCGTGCTGGAAAATGCCATCTTCGTAAACTACTCTACAAAGTGATTCATACTATATATACTATCCCGAAAGCGGCTAATCCTGAGTTAAAGAACATAGCAAAATTAAAAAAAATATATATTTCTTGAAATTTTAAAATTAACTGATTTAGGCCTTTAATAATCTTAATAACTACATAATTATAAAACTTACTGGAACTTCAAAGTCAAGATTGCTATCTAAAACAGCTGAATTTGAGTTTGAACTAATTTGACCTCAAAACAGCGGATTTTTGCTTAGTGTTTCTTCAGTGAAAAATGTTGAATTTCCAAAAGTCGTAAAACAAACTTTATTGCCTGTTGGGTATATATAAAACCCATAGAATAAAACCCTTTCAGGTTAGTTACATTTATGAATCACCTTGTATAACGCGTTTTGATGACTTGCAAGCAGCTGATTGCTATGCGTTGATTGTCAGCCTAACAACCATATCGTTCACAACAATTTAAACCAGAAGTATTTTTTTTGCTTAATGCATGTCCTATAAACTAACCCACAAACCTGAAACTTTACAGATTGGTGGTAATGTGAAGTGTGCCGTTCCTAGTAGCTGCCAAACCACAACCAACCTTTAGAAAGTTTTCGAGATGTACCTTGCGAGTAGTTTACCGCACTCCACACCGTTTATGTTAGTTCATTTTGTTTGAAGAATTGATTATCTGTTTTTACAAGGTGATTCATAATAAGTATGTTATATAAAAGGGGCTTATTCTACACCCTTATTATATGTATTATATTAGCAATAAAGTTTGATCTACGACCTTTGGAAATTCAACATCTTGATTTCTCCTATGTTTCATACTTAGTAATAAGGATGATGAAACGATCAAAACAGTTTATTTGAAAAAGTTGCGGAATAAATCTGTCTTTATTTCGAATATTCTGATATTTTTTCGGTTAATATTCTTTATTTTTATATTTGTATTTCATTTATGTTTTCTAAGGCCCCTTATGAATTATACATATTATTATTCACCTTGTAGTTCTATATTTTCAAGGTGAAGAAGGCCACAAAAATCCTCCGATATATGGACTACAAAAACTTTTTTATTTTACAGTACCTACAGAACAGTTGTTCGTACATAATTGCTCCTTATTGTTACACGATTTTAGCTTTCATCTCAGTGAAAACAAAACCTCGGTTGACATTGTACGTAAATGAGTCTATTGGTATTCATCATCCCTGACCTTATTGCCCTACCCCCACGCAAGTGGGGTAATATGTTCTATTCTTCCAAATTCCTCTATCACCCGTCATTTCAGTACTCACGCCTTTCTTACACATGTCATCCAAAGTAAAGCTGCTTTTTTTTACCAAAAATCTGCTTAACGTAAAACAATATTTAGGTTTGCATTGATTCTTTCATCAAAATGTATCAAATCAAAGTAATTTAATGCGATATGTAGGGAAATACATTGCCTTTTGGACGCCGCAATCACAAAAAGACAAAAATTTTCTCATATACTGGACCGCGCTAGCGGAGCGTTATCCGATTTCAGCTTTATTTCAGTGTTAGCAGATATTTAAAAATGAACGAGTCGAGCTCCTAATTTAGCTAACATTGATTTCTACTCAAGCACAGTCCACATCCTAAAGCAAGTCTAGGCACAACTAGCTATAAGCCTATAGTAGAAACCCAATTACTATGTCACCGAGCCATTAACATGAGGCAGGTAATGGATATCCTATCCTCTTTGTACCGAACTGACGACCCGTGAATGTTTGATCAACTAATGCATAGTCAGCAGAGATAATATTGGTGATGAGATGGCGTGAGTTTGTTTTATTTCATCGCAAGTGAGATAATGGCTAACTCTGTGACGGGAGCTATAAGGCCTCCATCATGGAACAATGACTGTTATTAGGCCTTTTACGTGTATTTGGTTGTCCAACAATAACGGTTTTCTGAAGGATTACGGTCAAAATAATGTCAGGCTATTAATAGAGTGAGGTGAGTAAAAATATAGGGTCAGCCACTGCCTTCCATCAGGGACACTCTTTCCAAGCTTTTTCACATAAAAAAATGATTTCGTACTACGTCATCATCATCGTCATCATCAGCCTGTAGAAGTCCAGTGCTGGACATATGCCTCCCTCAAAGAGTTCGAGTGACGAACGGTCGTGAGCCTTTTTCATCCACCGACTTGCGTAACATTCTCAATGTCGTCGGTCCATCGGCCTTCCAACAGTACTATTTACCTGCAACTAAACGTTTTTCGAACTTTTACTAAAAAACAATACAACTTTTTTATAAATGTACTTTTTTCACCTAAGACTGGAATTTAATTCAGTCTCCTAAATTAACTTTCTGAGTTTATCCCGGGTCCAAAGAAATTAATGTCTTTTCGAGAGTAAATAAATACAACACTTTCTCCTTCTTATTTATAAACTACGTCAGTTCTTAACAAAAACGGTTGCTTGGGTTGTTGCTGTGTCTGTCCGTAACTGCAATATTTTGAGAATTATAAAGTACAAACGAACAGGTGAAAATATCACGAACCTAAAATTTAGTTTTTTTAAGCCAATCTCAGCTTGGTATTCTTAGTCTTTATTATTATTCAATCCACTCACACTGACTTGACATTTTCATAGATTGTTCTGTCACATTTGATTCTTTTTTGAAATTTCCCCTTGAGACTTCCCCTCCCTCTCAAAATTTGGCTTATCTATTAACATTAATTTAATTTTTAAATACATTTTAGTTTAAATATCGCTTACCGTTTAAACAAGCCATTTATGAAAAGAGCGAAGCGAGCAAGCACGTGTCATTCTCTGAGTAGAAAGATACAACCTACATTTTGAGAGCGATTGCGACGTAAATAATTTTAGTCTGATTTTAGTACTAGAGGAAAAAAAGACAATCTAAACTATATACTGTTAGATTAAATCAGGCCTAAGATGTTTATAAATAACAGTCTATTGCAAAGTTAATTAGTAATGAAACAGACTTTTATCCTTTGGGTGACGTCAAATTAGCATAAGTAAATTCGATACTTACAGGGCCGTAACCTGAGCCCTTACCTTGATTTTTCGTTTTGGAATTTGACTACACGTAACTTTGTTCCAATCAGTATCTATCATGTTATAATTTAAAACTGTAACTGTATACCGTGGCTTTGAGATGACCGATTGTAGAGATTTCCCAACTGGAAAGCTCATTCTTTCGTCTTTGCGATTTATCTCATAAAGATAAAGATAATCGCAAAACCCGCCTTATTTACCGATTTCAAAAATAACTGATTAAAGTTACATAATTTGCCGCACTGGTGAAGTTGAGAGCTGAGAGGCAAAACACGTGCCGAATGTATGCTTGTGTGGATTTTGGTTATGCCTACTGCACGTATAAGTACGCTTTACATGGTTTTTTTATTGCGGGCAGAGAGACGCACGCATTTGCATTTTGTTGAGCATATGAGGATATGATGACACAAGCTCAAAGTTGCACAACGGGCTATGGAGAGAGCTATGTTAGGAGTTTCACTACGTGACAAGATCCGAAATGAGGAAATTCGTAGAAGAACCAAGGTCATCGACATAGCTCTCAGAATTAGCAAGTTGAAGTGGCAGTAGGCAGGCCATATAGCTCGCAGAACCGATAACCGTTGGGGAGTAAAGGTTCTCGAATGGCGACCACGAACCGGGCGACGCAGTGTTGGAAGGCCCCCCACCCGATAGACCGACGACATTGTGAAGGTTGCGGAAAGTTGGTTGATGGAGAAGGCTCAAGACCATTCGTCGTGGAACTCTTTAGGGGAGGCCTATGTCCAGCAGTGGACTTCTACAGGCTGATGATGATGAGGATATTCGCCGCTATTTCGTTAAGATCGTCTTACAGATCATCATCATCATCATCAGCCTCTAGAAGTCCACTGCTGGACATAGGCCTCCCCTAAAGAGTTCCACAACGAACGGTCTTGAGCCTTCTCCATCCACCGACTTCCCGCAACCTTCACAATGTCGTCGGTCCATCGGGGGGCCTTCCAACACTGCGTCGCCCGGTTCGTGGTCGCCATTCGAGAACCTTTACTCCCCAACGTCTTACAGATGATATAAGGTAATGCGCATTCGATGGCCAAAGTTCATCAATATGCATCTTCGGTCAGATGATGAGGCCCCTATAATGACTTCCCTGAATACGACAGTAGATACTCGTACTTTCCCCCTTAAAAATTCTATAGGGAACCATTCTAATTCAAATCGTGCTCGGCGAATACCGAATCGCGTTACATTTTTATCCTCTTAGAATAAAATTGGAGATCCATTTGAATAATTGGCAAATAGAACCCTTTCTCGTACAAAGTGTAAAACACTTATTTAAATCGGTTCGAGGACAAAGTTTCAAGCAAGGAGTTTGCAATACTTCGGCCAGTCGTTTTTACTCGATGCCTTTATGCCTTTGCGAGTCTAATGAATTGTACTTGTTATAAAGCGATCATATGGTAGACGAGCAATTAAAATTGAGCAATTACTGAAAATTTACATACTACTGCGATATGGAAAAAATGGATCCATTATTAGCAGAACTAAGGTAGAGTCTAGTTATGTACAGCTAAATTAATATTTTTATTATTACACACTGTTACATAATTTTATTATATTATTATACTATTTTTATTATAACATTATTGTCATGATAATAGTTATAATACCAATCAAAGTATATCTAAAGTAGCTAAGAAATCCCAAATCCCAGAATCGTCATAAAATAAAAACAATAATTGAATAAATATATATGCGACATCTCTTGCCAATATTCTTACCTACGAGTGACTTTAACCATTTCATTTTATTTGAAAACTGATTTCCTCTGTAATGAGAGCTATATGGACAGTGCGCTTCGAGCCAATGCTCATCCCGAAGAATTTCAAATAGACGATTGCAGGTTCGGTTATGCACACTTCCCCGTATCTAGGGGAGGACCGGGTTCAATTCCCTCCTGAGACCAATACTTGGGGATATTATAAAAACAGAATCGAACATTATTTATAGAGCTGAAAAGAGCCTGTAAAGGCACACTTTAATTCTTTCAGTACACTGATTCTTTCACCGACGGCCATAGGCCCTTTTCAGGGCCACCAACCTGGTCACTGATCTAATACAAGATGAACAGGAAAGAAGTCACGACAAGCAAGCTCAAAGCTCAACAAAATATATAGTTGCAAGATTTATAAAATTGCCCGTGCCCAGGCTACATTTCACTTGTTTTAAAAGTTCCTTGTATCCGCATTGGATTTAGATTGGAGCTGTAATGACGTCGCAGAAGCAATTCAGTCTGACTTTTTCACTGCGATTTCGGTTTTAATTAAAACCACCGTGTTCATTCTAAGTTTTGAGCAGCTAGGTCAGTGGCACCACTCGTAGTCGTTTCGTAGCAAACGCGTAGCAGGTATGTGCTACAAATGCTACTGGACATTTGTAGTACATACAACGCATTACACCGGCTTGACATTACGGTGTTGGTTAGAAGTTACAAAAAAAAGTTAAATCAAGTTTAAACAAGATTTCAATTTATTAAATTTTACGTCAATGGTTGGCTTATTTCATTCAATTATATGTATGTTAGTCTGTAAGGTATTTATTATTATGGGTCATTGGCATAATATATGTTTTGTATACTGTCATGTTACCTGAAATAAAGATATTATTATTATTGAGGCGATAGCATACATAAATAATATTGAGCATTTTTGGTATCCTTAAGTGAGTTATTACACCCGTATCTTTAGTTGTTGCCACGGAGATATCAATCTTACTTAAGGAAGACAGCTTAAATAGTACATGTTGAATAGTACGTCAGAATTTGGGAGTATAAGTTGAGGATAACTTGTGTGAATATTAAAGGTAAGGTACTTATTTTCAAAATTTTATACAAAAGTTTGCGGTGTTAGTATGACTTATCAAAAACGTTTTCATGGATAATAGGGTTCTTTAAAGTTATTATAAAAGTAATACCTGACCTGACCTACCCTAGACCTGATTTTCTGGAGATCTGAGACAAGTATTCAGTATTAATTGAAATCGCATGGATTATTTTGAATCGTCTTAAATCTAGTAGAAAAAAAAATCACTAATAATTTAAAAAAAAATCTAGAGGAGAGAGAAAAATCTGTCTACTATGCTTAGTGATAAAAGTATTTTTTTTTAATTAATAAAAGCCTGAATAAAGTTCAATCAAAAGAAACGAGGATAACAAACCAAGAGAAAGACTTACTGCGGTCTGCCGCTTCTGAATTATGGACAGCCGAGTCTCGACGTAGATTTTTCATTTAAATTTTAATAAAAGACATTCTCGTTTTGTTTATTTTCCAAACCCCTCAGAATATAATAACTGTACGTTGAACAACAATGCCAAGCGGAGATGTGAATACCTATGAATAAAAAAAACAAACGTTTTGACTGTTTTACCTGAGCAAAAACAGGCAACGTTCAATTTGTATTTTCTACAAAATGTTTCATCTCCTCGTGTTTTTAATGGCTTATAATATCAAACCGGTTTCGGCGGATAAAACTTTGTCGTCGCAAGTATTTTGGTAAAACCTAATGGTACTGAAAAAAAGTTGCAGCGTAAAAATATCAATGTTTTCTGATTCTTATCAAGGTATTTGTAATGTGTATACTATCCCGAAATGCACCTATTTTACACCCAATTGGCATTATAGTTCGTTCTACAGCTTTTAGGAATTCTTCATTATTTATTGAAAAAACAATATCAAAAATCTGCTGTTTTGGATCAAATCAGTTCAAATTCAGCTATTTTAGTATCGGTAGCTTACTTGATGTGGTACCATAGCCTTTATGAATAACCTTGTAAACACGCTGTGTAGTTAGATTGCTCTTACTCTGAGAAAACGCCGAATCTATTGTTACGCGGGTCACGAAATTGTAAAGCTTGTTGCTCCAAAATTATGCTTCAAGTAGGTGTTGTAATTTCACGAGTCATTTATTTAGGTCGGCGGCTTAAAATATTCAAGATTTATAACATTTAATAAAAAAATATTAATTTTCTAACTTTGGCCGCCTTATAAAAAAGATGAATTGGGGTATATTACAGAGGCCCAAGAACTATAGTAAATGTCCATCAAAATTAAGTTTTCAAGAATCGCCGAAGTCATTGGTTTATATTTGCTAATTGCTATCGTGTCGTAATCCTACCGTTTCCCTGAAATCTTCGTGCTTGGGCCACAGATCTCAATACTTTGATAGATTTTGCTTACAGGAAGTAAAATATAGTTGAAGAACACGCGTTAAATCCATTGCATTCTATAAATGCTGCTGAACTATATACGCTTTGCAACTTTGACGATGGGCCTGAACAAATTTGTAACTAATCCATCCATCTCTAATCGAATCCACGACAATTTTGTTAGCCAGTTTATCCTGCTACGTCACTAGGCAGGAAGGGTAATCAGTGCCTATCCAATTGTCCGTAGTGGTTATGTGGAAACCCCAAGAAAACCTCACTTATTGTCAAATTACACGTGTTCCTCTAACTAGTTTTCTCCGTAGGTATTATTTTCTTTTCCCGCAGGTATATGTAGCTAGAAAGTTATTTTCCTTATTTTATGTAAAAGAAGATTTTCGGATAATGCTTGTCCATGTATACAGGTAATTCATAAAATGTATGCTATCCCGAAAGGGATTGTTCTTCATCCAATTGGCAATAGAGTTGTTCTTCATCCAATTGTTCTGCATACCTATAGATTTTTCATTGAAAAATCTATAGGTATGCAAAAATCAGCTGTTTCGGCGCAAATCAGTTAAAACTTATTTATTCAGCTGTTTTAGGTAGTAATCTTTATGTTGAACTTTTCGTCCTTTTAATAATTAAAATCCTATTAGGATGATAAAAATACCAGAAACAACAATTTGCACATATCATAAGGGTTTTTTTTTTCTTTTTGTTGATAGAATCTGCCCTTTTGGGATGTTTTACATATTATGAATCACCTTGTATAATATAATCAAATATGTACACTATCCAGTTCACAGATCTGAAAGATCTGATTAAGAAATGGCAGCTCTGAAAGTTATTTTATTCGAACGCCAGCTTCCCAAACCATTTGTTAATTTTATCTATCTTACACGACCTCGTTCTGAAGATGAGTCAGAAAGTCTGCCTACTTTTCTATTCTCACAATACTTCTAGAAGGCTACCCGTATAAAACGGAAGATTAAGTCGAACCTATGCTCGCAATAAAACCAGATATATGGCTATGCCACGCAATACATCACCCAGCTACAGATCACTAAACAGTTGCTACATAACCCGGGCATACGTTGGGTCACAAGTGAATCAGTCACAGGACTGAAAACTTTTAGAGCGAGTTCAGTTTCTAAATATGCATGAGGAAAATATGATATTTTTAACGCATTGTTTATAATTTCTTAATAGAGTCTTTAAACGATTTTTTTATCTCTCTGAATTCCTTCTTGCGTTACATTCTTGACATCTGATAACTGTGTACCTATTACATAATATTTCATATGTTGTGTAAGCATTGTTATAATGTAGTATACCTAATTCCTAAATTTTCATTTGTATTAGGTATAATTATTAGTGTAATATAAGAATAGGCCGGCTGAAGAATAGGCGCGAATAGGTAGATATGGAGGGCCATATCTACCTATTCGCGGATGTCGTAAGAGGCGACTAAGGGAAAAAAGCTAGGGGATGGGCAGCAGCATCCCTCATTTTAACAGCGATAGCTCTAACTGCGCTCGCTAACCCGCATGCCCAGCGTGGTGAGTATGGGCAAATCCCCCCACATGATAAGGAATTTGCTCTGTCTGTGGGGGAGGCCATGTTCAGCAGTGGACGTCGAACGGCTGAAATGATGATGATGATGATTAGTGTAATTGATGTAAGCTCTGCTTATTATCAGAAAATAAATAAATAGACTCTCAGGGCTGTTACAGATGAAGTGTATTTTCAGCGCATAATAAGCTAAATTTTTCACTCTCACGCCGTCAGGTGTCGCTATGATGTTCGTTGTTTTATTTCATTAACGAGCGATTTAATTTCACTTACTCGCATCATGAGCTTGACTAGAGTCCAATAGCTAGTCAGTCCATGCTGGGACGATCTCTGCCCCACGCGACCGTCTCTGAAGGTCAGAGAAAGAATCACCATTAAGTTAATTGGCGAAAGGTCTTATCAGTTTTCCGCACGAACGACTGATTAACGATTTACGAAAATAGCTTTGGGTTAGCCCGCATTGGACAATATTTTATGCCTTGTCGTCGGACGTCAGGGATATTTGTTTATTTTATTTATTAGGTAAATGAGGCTGTACAAAAACTGATGACATTAATTATTATTCAATTAATTTCATTGGGTTTATACAAGGTAACCTATTATGAAGTATGGAGAAGTCTGAAACTAAGTGATAAAATGGCGATTTTAGAGATAGGAAAAAATGCATTTATGGATTTGTGATTTTTATGTTTTCCTTGCATTTTTGCCTTTTTCTCTAAATTCATCGAACTTTAAGGAATATAAAAAAAAATAGCTAAATATGTCCACCCGTTCTCGAGTTTGCGCTCAGCAACACATTTGGCGATTCTTTTTTAAAAAAAGATTTTATAGACAAAGAAACAAAACAAACCGAACTAGTGTATTGAAGTACGAATTTACCCCTGATGGTGACAGGGTTTTTGTTAACTATGGTTTACACTGCCTTTTCAATGGAAGATAGACTTGTTATACATAAAATCTAAGTGATTGGCCGTTGTTCTCCCCGAAAACCAGCTCTATTATGTTAAATCGAAATGAAATAGTAATTAGCTAATCTGCCCATCAACACGCCATGGTGCCTAACTGTATGTAGGTTAAACTTGATTCAAACCCACACTTGAGACATTAAACATAGCCAAAGAGTATAACGCTATAATGTAGCTACGATCAACAAGATAAGCAGGTACCAATTTCACTAAAACACGGACATTGAATAAATAATACGCGCTGACTGATGTTTCACTCCAAAACTTGATTTGCGCATCACTTGTTCTTTTTTGATCGTCCTGCATTAGGTCAGTAACCGAGTTGAGATATGGCTAACTCCAGTAAAATTGACCTATCCATTTTTCTCATCATCAGTCTGATGAAGTCCACTGCTGAAGCTCCATCCAGCGACTTTCCGCATAATGTTGTCGGTCCATCGGATGGGGGGAGGGGGGGGGAGGGCTGCCACCGATACCGATATACCTAGGTACTAAAGAAATAGCATTGAATACTCGTATAAGTCTGTGTCATCGTAAACAAAAACAGACAAACTTTCATGTTTTTGCAGAAATGTTATAAATATGTGCCAAAGTGATACTTTATGCTATCACAAGAAAGCTCATTCTATCAGCACCTGCATGAATGCTGCCATCTAAGCCATATTAAATCCTAACGCAGCGCAATAAAGCCCACTTTACATAATTCAGCCATTTCGTAGTAACATTGGCTTGGCACAGGGAAAGGACCGTTACGAGCCTACAATTGTATTCACACAAAGAACCAGGAACATAAGCTTGCGATCCCTAAAATGAAAAGAGTCCCGAAAAGAGCCATTCATATACAAGGTGATTCATAATATGTATACCATCTCAAAAGGAGTTTATTGCCCGCTAGGCAATAATGTTATTTCTACGACTCTTGGTAATTCAACATTGTTTTACTGAAAAAGCACTATGCAAAAATTAGCTGTTTTGGGGTCAAATCAGTTAGAACTTTATTATTCAGCTGTTTTAGGAAGCAAACTTTATATCGAACATATTAAACACTTAATTAATTGTGTAGGTTATAAAAAGATGACGTAGACAAATGACTGAAATAAGAGTTTAGGAAAAAAAAAACAGAAAATGTTTTTGTTTTTAGAATAAGGCTCTTTTGGGATACTAGTTACGGAATACGTTGTATAGGGTCACACAATAAAGGATATCTTTCTAAAGGAGGGCAATCCTCACAGTTTTGATTAATCGTAAGGTAAATCATAACCTGAAAATTTTAATATAATAAGGTAAGGTTTGAGCTGGTTCAAATAAAAAATCGTTTTAACTGAACTGATTTTTATTTACAAATAAAGCTTGATCTTTAAATTATAACTTAACAAAAACAAAGAACGGGAGTGTTTGAATTATAAAGCAATGCTACGCCTTATGTTATATGTATACGTATATAGGTACGTCAACTGCGGTCGTAGCTGTCGCTCCCGTATAGGCCTTACAAGTCATGAACGTAAGTGCTTATTGACCCCGTAAACGACGCTGTTTGATCATCTTCTATAGATGTATGATTGATTGATTGATAGGTACGTCTTATAAAATAGGAGATGAGCCCCACTAATGGACTCATGACTGGACTACCTTTTCAAAAGTAATAGAAGGAAAAGTAAGAACTTCGTGACACATAAACTTAAAATTCTGGCACATCTGATTGAAAAACTCACCTTGCAGACTAAGTTAAGTATGCAACATAAGTTCAAGCACTGTAGAAGGGGAAGGTTGGCAAAACCGACCTCTCACTATGATCCAACCATTAGGTACGCTATGTTCACGACCCATTGCTGCTTTTCCAGTCAGTATTTGTATCTTTTCCGTGGCTGGCGGCCAATGTTTTCAGTACGAACAAAAAGCCCACGAAAGCTCGGTGAAGAAAATGCTATGGAAAATTTGTTTGGATTTCAGTCGAGTCCGGGATACCACAGTGGCTGCACGCGTGTTTGTGTTTCGATAATAAGTTCGTAGCAGAGCTGAAGAAAGTTTTGTGTCAGAGCTTTGATTTATTTTCAGTTTGCAATCAGACTTTGTTTGAGTTTCAGTGCGCTTCGCTATCCGTATCCAGTTTCCACAAAGGTTTGTATGATTGGACTTTTTATTTCTAACGAACGGAAGTAATTATAATAGTTACCAGAGATTTGTGTGTGGTTAAGAGAAATTGATTGGAATAAAAAAAAAACATTTATTATGCAGCCCTAAATATTTTTGTCAGTTCTAAATTGTACCTATTTTGTTATGTATAACTAAGTTTTATAGAGATCCGAGGAAGTTTTTGTGTTTGTGTTGGGTAATAATTGTAGTTATTTCAAATTAGAATAAATTACCTCTCTCTCTGGTACTGGTGATTGCTTATCTATTAATCATATCACTTCTTAGCATAGAAAAGTGTTTCAACAATCATATGTTTTATTGTTCTCTCTTTTTTCTTTACACGTAAATAGTACCTAGTCGTGATAGTTGGGATACATTTGAACCAAAAAATAGTCAAATTCATCAGTATTAAAAATAATGTTATTCTAAATATGATGTATTTCTGATTCAATGTGTTAATAAAGGGAAGTGGAATACGTCTAAAATATGGGGAAAGGCGCTAAAACGATGCTCAAGTAAGCATTATATCGGGGATATTACACAAGGCCCTGAATGCATACATTTTAAAAAGATACTGCGTCATTCTGAATAAATAAAGTAGCGTAAATTCTCCATGTACAACCTCCAAAAAGCATTATAATTATGTGTATACTGAAACAGCCTATTTAATTCGTGCCTAAGAGTGTCGTATATGATTCTGAACAAAAAAATCTTATTGGCTCTTTATTTACACAACACGACACGATATACAACAGACAACATGACAATATGCATTTCCCGGGTTCGGCAAACGAATTTTTGAAAATCCTGGAATGCATTTTTCTTTTTTTCAAAAATAAAGAATTTTTATTTTTAGTAAAATTTCTATCTACGTTATTAATACTTTCGCTTCGTCGTCAACAGGTTGAAGTATCAAAATTATGTTCCATGCAGATCGAATTGTCTGTTCAAAGTTATGCTCTAACAATTAAACATACAACTTTGATTCGTCCAACTTGAAAGACCTAAGCTCACTTCGCTCGATCGATCAATTAAGTTGACAGTTATGGTTAGCTCTTGCGGTAAATAATTCCAAAATTCCGAACAATTAATCAACGTATAGCTACTTGCAAAACAGAACGTATATAATTTAAATCGCCGGGTATACTATAGATTATATCATAGAATTATGTGAAAATACTCGTACCGTATTTCCTCGACGATTTGTTCAATTTTGAAAATTGGGCCATGTTAAACGTCTAGGTTGGATATGAAAACTTAGTGTAGTTACATTCATAAGCACATGGCTAACTTGAAGAAAACAGATAGTAGGTATCATAATAACACTAGAAAGAATAATAAATTGTGCATTCCAAAATGTAGACTAGAAAAAGTAAATTGTATTGTAAGATTCTATAATAAACTTCCGGAAAATGCAACGAAACTTCCTATAACAAGATTTAAAGTGTACACAAAGAATTATCTATTAAGGAAGCGTAGTACAGAATGGCCCGATGTCGCTCTGCCCCTCGACAGCTATGTTGTAATTTTGCAATGTCTTTATTGCCTTATGTTTAAGGTTCTATTTATATTTAGCTTAAGTTTTTTTTTTTAATATAGTAGCGTGCGTTGCTTTTGCTGAAACTCTTTGTCTTCTTTCACGGTTTTATAAGTTTCTTAATATCTGGTAGTTTTTATTATTGAGGTTCAGTTTTTAGATCGGCACCACACTGAAGCTCTCCGTTCATATTAGAGCAGGTTAAAGACATTAAAAAGTTTGGTGTTAAAGCGAGACGAGACGTTACCCAGCTACGAGTAACTGGGTGGTATGTTCAGGCTAAGGTGAAAAGGAGAACAAAATATAGTAATACCTATCCTTAACTTTAAAAGCCACTTAGGTTTGAAAGTAAAAATACCATCCTACACCACTTTTCCATTTATTTTTTAGGCAAACTTCTAAATTTTCATGATAACATCATACGTAATTTAAAATAAACAAGGAAAATTAAAAAGTAAAGTCGCAGGTGTGTATAATAGCGCCGTAATGGCAGCTACGTTTATAAGGGAAAAAGTTTAATATAAAAAAATAAGTATTAAAAGTCACCACATCGTTCAACCTCCCTTTGCGAGAGGGAATTTCCATAAATCTAATTTTAACAGTCTCCACGGCAACAAACATCGAAAAATTGCAAAAGTTTAAAAATGTTAAAGCTTTTTCGCCACTTTGGGTAAAAGCTGTTACGACTAGACTTGTAACTAAGCACACTTTACCCAACCAGCTAATCTTTTATAGATGTTGTTGGATAGTTCTTTGAAATAAGGGTAGGTTTATGAACGCCATTACAAAAAGTACAAGTACCTAACCTAGTTGAGGGTGCCGCTGTATGCATCAACTATGGCTTCAACGACTTAATTGATCGAATGCTTCACGCCTATCATTATGATATAACTTTAAACATCATTTTTGTTTCTGAACGATGTTACATCATGACCATTAATTGCCTGAAAAATTCATGCCTGAGGAAATCAATGAGTGATTTTGTGTAACGATTGAGAATAGTTTAATGACTTCCCGTCCGGTGCCCCAAGTGTGAACAATTCTCGATAGCGTTACGCTTAACTACGATACGATAATAAAAGTAAAATATTAGCCAATGACATCGGCGATGGTTGAAATCTTTTAATTTTAATTTGGTAATATTTTACATTTGCTATCGTATCGTAAGCGTGACTGTATCTTGAATGATTTATGCTCGGGTCACGGTCAATGCGATGAGAGTAATAGATACAATTTCATTTGTTTCAGATTTCCTCATGGGGAAAGGTTCAATGCCCTGCATTTGGTGTATCGTTATGCTCAGTGTCTGCATAGGTGAGGACGATTTTGTAACGATCATTTTCATATCATAGACATCTCATAGTGTACATAATCATAATATTCGTGATTTGGAATACTATTTATTTCCATTTATAAGGTTCCACGTGAGCAAAGCCGCGTGCGGAAGCTAGTAGATACTTATAATATATTATCTGTATATATGGGTTCGACGTAACTGGTTAGATCTAAATTTTTCATCAATTTTATGAGGACTATAAAATTGATGAAAAATTTTGATCTAAAAGATTGTTTTTTATAAACTCATTCGATAAAAATCAATTCAACATTTTTCACCGACTACAGATACTTTTTTAAAGACGTAACACAAAAAAATCTATTAATTGAAACCAATGCCCCGGAATTGGCATTGTTAGTAAAAAATCACAGAAAGCAAACGCCGTATAACACTTTAAATTGGCCTCAACTGTACACCGGTTGTTTCCAATAAAGCTAGTAAATCTCACACTCAGGTTACGAAATACACTCGCGAAACAGCGAAAAAATATCGCTTCTCTCGCAGAAAATCAATCGACATAAATGTTTCCTTGTTCATTGAAAACGGAATCCAACTCACTGAGGCGCTCAACCCTGGGAAGATTTGTGAGAATATAGGTTTTTTAATTTATTCCCAACAGATCAAGGCGATGGACGTTGGAAGGAACGCGAGAAAGAAAGTTTTCAACACGATATCATGGCATACAAGAAGATTGCAGGTAAAATGAATAAACTGCTAGAATTATATTTATTCTAAAGTAGCCGACGCGTGACCCGAGAGCTGGCTCTTATTTGGCCCAGCGCATTAGCATTGCCATCCAGCGTGGCAATTCCGCCAGCGTCTTGGGGACGCTTCCAACTGGTAGTGATCTGGATCAGTTGGCTCAACTGTTTCTTATGTATTTTGTAAATATTAACTTGTATTAGTTTTAAGTTTCTTTCTGTAAATAAACTTATTATCATTAAGTAGCCCACACTAAATTAATACTATGTTTTTTTTTATAATATCCCAAAAATTTCGACTCGGAAGGATTTATTTCAAAATTGTACCTATCTGAGTATGCAGTAATTTCCATACCAGGCACAATGTCTAATAGGTTAAATATAAGCAATTACGTTTCTATGCTTTACCAAAACGGTTATATTGTTATCAATAAAAAATCAATAGTTTTCACCACCTAGCTTTAATACGTGAAGAAAACATCACATTGTTATTCATAGCAATGTTTTATTCCAAGGCGGCCTAACAAGAAAATCATATACAAGATTCTAACAACCAGTTTTCTTTTCAGAAAAATTGGAGCGAGAGATAGAGACCTTTTACGATGAATACCCGAACGAATGGCTCAAGGGCGATGATGTGGATAGAATACACTACAAATATTTGACCAATATATTGAACCGTAACAGAGATATAACAAAGAATAGCGCGAATACGGATGAGGGGAAACACACCTTCCCTTTTGTTAGCAGCGGAACAGATGTAACGGGATCTATTGAACCGACAACAACAGACAAAAGCGACCGAGTCGATAGGAACGATTCGAATAAATTTAAAGCAACCAACTGGCCAACATTCCAAGATATCCTGCTAGCGATAGGAAGGAAATACGATTGGAAAAACGATCGATGGATCAAAGTGAAGGAAAAACCAAAGAAAATCAAGACTAGTGCCAGTTTTGAAGCTCAAAATAATGAAGTTAATATTAGTGAAAGGCATAGGTTTAGCTATAGGATCGTAAAACTGAAAAAAAGTAAAAGTAGACGAAACGTCGTTGTGGCAGTTTCAGCTGTTAGATAGCTTGCAGCGTATTGTTTCAAACTTATTAAAGTATTTTGTAGACGAAACGGGACCAACAAAGGGTCGATTAAATTGTATTATCAAAAAGATATTGCCGTAAAAGAATGCTAAAAGATTAATGGTGTTCCACCCTCTTTGCTTACGGCTGTAATACCATCACGGCTGGTTTAAATGCTTGTAATAACATTGAAGAAAATAGGCATATTTTATTGTTGTCTTAATATTTTGCAATAAAACCGCTTTATGAGCTCTTTGAAATGTAATATTAAGATAATTATATTTTCGATAAAACCTTACGATAATATTTTTCATGTTTTAGTTTTATTTTACAGGATTAGTTGATAACGATACTACAGAGTAATCTTCTATGTTAGCAACTAGCTAAGTTTACCTACGTTATAGTTAGTTGTTACAAAGTTGTCTAGAGATATCCATTGCGATGATTTTCACTTATGTATAATTTATTCAATAAGAATAAAAAAATAGGTGCGTGTTATTTTTCCTATACCTATTTACTTTCCAATTTTAACTATTAGTTAGATCTTTTTGCAAAAAAAAAAGAGAAAATTAAGTCATCACGCACATTTAAAATGGCTGATAGATATCTAAAAATTTCATAAACTGGTAATTTTTCTATATCATTCAATCTCAATGATTGCCAAGTTGTTCAATTTAATTCGTAGCTAAACTTCGCAATTTCAATTCAAATTGGAAACATAATTTTAATAATATAATAAAACTGTAAATTATGTAAAAAACATGTTTCATTTCTTTACTGAATTTTCGTAACTGAAATCTTTTTGTGACTGACGCTGAACTTCGGACCTCGCTCTGCTGAGGCTCTATAAGTCTCGGTCACAGACTGCTTTTTAAAAAGCAGTGAGAATTCATCATCATCATTTCAGCCGTAGGACGTCCACTGAATATAGGCCTCACCCATAGATTTCCAGCGCGACCGACCTTGTAAGGTCTGCACCCAAAACAACTGATTTGGGAGGATTTTCCTAAACTCACCACGCTGGGCATGCGGTGCGGGCAAAGCTATAGTTAACGTTGCTGCCTATCAAGCTTTTTTTCGCTTAGTCGTTTCTTAAATTCACGGGAGTGGCCTATTCTTCAGCCGAGGCCACACGGCAAACCCTCGCTGAGTTACCGGCGAGAAAAACTCGCTGCAATAGTGGCTGTAGGCTGAGAGTTAATTGCTAGAGCTTTTTGTAGACTGATGGTCACATCAGGCGTCAGCTAAGGATAGGAAATAATGAGTCATCAAGAACGATTTAGCTACCTAGCGCAGAAATTGAAACTCCAGCCTACGTTACGTGTTCTAAAATCTAACAAAACCAATTTTTTAACTCCCATCTCAAAGTGGTGTTTGGCGGTTCTAAGAAGAAACCCAACGTCATTTAGCGAAGTGCTTACAGATGATAAATTATCATTACACCTAAGTGACATCATGATCGATTGAGTCGTTTAGCTTAGGTCGGCGTTGTTTTGTTTGGAAATTGCGGGAGAGATTTTTGCATTAGGCTATGTGGTGATTTCACACTTTTTAAGATACCTTTTGTAAATAATGAAATCAAGTGAATTGGTAACTTTACTTCATGAGAAAGATTGAGGTGTAGGTATATTCATTAAATGTTTTTGGTAAATTGGCTGAATGACAGAGTAAGGGCTAAACGTGAGTGGAATTTTGAAGGGAAATTTAAAAAAGAATTTAATTGTATTAGCATTTTCAAGAAATGTATGTCAGGCCGCTGTCGGTGTGATCGGTGATAAAATATTTGTAACGACTAAGAATACCAGGGTTAGTCATCAATGGTTCAACTCACTTGAGTGGAAGGTAAAGAATCCATTCCAAAGTATACAAATAAAAGCATTCATTGGCATGCTATGGAATGTCAATGTCTCTGTAAACCACCGGCAATCTATTGATATGGCAACTGAGTTACTTGCCCCCAATACTACTAATTCAATGACTTGAAAATGATAACCGCATGATAATGATCGCACCATTATCATTCAGTTACAATTGTCGCCACCTTCGTTTCTTTGATTTCATTGGTTCATTGGTTTCATAATGACTGCCATTGATATACAACTGTGATAGCAGAATACCAAAATTGTCAAAAGTGACTATTTTGCCATTGAACTATTGTCATTTTGAAGCCATTGAATTAGTAAAATTGGGCCCCCCAGGTCTGAATTAAAACCAGAGACCGCTATTGAAAACGGCAAACGAAGCTAGGTATGTGTAGCTATTAGCAGAAAGACTATAATGAGTAGGTAGCTAAGTATAACGAGTGCTTTTTTTTGTAATGACAGAAGTCAAAAATCATTACCATCATCAACCTGTAGAGCACTGCTGGATATAGACCTCCTTCAAAATGTACCATAACGAACGGTCAGAACGGTGGTTCCTTGTTTTATACAACTAAAAAAAAGATTTGTATCACATCGCAAATTATATAAATTATCGCAAAGCATCATTCTAAATTTAATTTTATGCTTTAGGTAGAGAGGGTCTTTCGAGTTCCCGAATGCCAACTTATCTAGGTAATAGTAACTAAGCCGTAGGTATGACTACCGAATTCACCTGCATAATCCCAGCGGTTCCAAGCCTTCAAAAGTGCTCCAACTCAAGACCGGATATTACTGTTTGTACAGGTCTCCGGACAAGGCGATGCAAATAGCCCTGTGGGGCTAGCACGAACCATTCTGGCATTCGTAATATATACGTAACGTATACTCTACTGTGGGAAGCATGAAGTGCATTTCACTATTAAGCTGCGTGTTCTTCTAAGGGTGGATTCGACCAAACTAGTATAAGTCTTATCCATAGAATAAAATGACTAATTACTCTAGAGATATCTACTCTACTCACATTTTTTCACATTTTTATAAGCTCTTATGTATTAGGGATTATAATTAGATTACTTTTCTTTTGAGCCTCACCTAGTTCGATCGGCACCATACTGAAGCTTTAAATTCCATTTTGTGAAAAAGGATCATCGAAAAAAATGAAGCCGTGTTTGTTGCCTGATTCTTCTAGGCTTGGTCGCGAGGAACTAGTTTCTAAGTCGTTTCAAAGTGATCCTAGTGATTTTATTGAAATAAATGCCTTTTGACTTTGACTTTGAGAGTAAGCTTGTTTTTCAGGGAGTTATCCCAGAGATTGTTACTCTGGCATAACATAGCGTTTGGTCGAATCCTCCCTAAGGTGAATAAGTTTGGAGAGATGGACAATAGTAAACGTTCAATTCTTTTTACGCTATGTTGTTACCAAAGCAAACGTGTTGAACCGAAAATATTTCATTGGTCCGTTATTTAGAACAGTCTCATTCGGACCATAGGGTAGTGGTTATCGAATTGCCTATTTCAGGAATTAGGGTTTTAATTCCAGTGAATCAATAATTTTGGCTTGCATTTAAAAAGTGCTTACTTGTTTAGAGTCTTTACGTAACCGTAGGTACTATCACGATTCTCTTTCGTGCTCGGGGGACTGTTTGCTGAAGGTGCTGACGAGTTTGCACTCAGATCAGACACCCTCGACCCGAGGGAAAATAAACACAAATAACCCTGAGGTTGACTGAGATGTTTCCGTGTTTTTGCTTTGAAGAGATTAGAGTCCCATTCAAAATGTAGGGTAAATGGTTACTAATAAAAACATTGAAGAAAAAAATTACTCTCTTTATGACTTTTAGTCGACCCTTCGTTTTCTTAGTTAGTTTCTCATAATATTCTTAACCATTCTCATTTGCGTTTTAACTAATATTCATAAAAAACTGACGTTAATTTCGTTGACGTTGCTGTCAAATATGATTGAGTGAGATAATGACGAGATTAAAAGTGCTTGAGTGTGAAGTTTTTGGAACAGCCTTTGGTTTTGACAATCATAATCTAAGGTACTAATTTACGACTATATTTTTACTCCACTCACACTGACAGTAGATTCACATTATTTTATTCATCATCATAACTGATGATGATGATGAATAAAATAATGTGAATCTACTACAACTGCTGACAACAGCCTGTAGAAGTCCACTGCTGGATATAGGCCTACCCCAAAGAGATCCATGAAGAACGGTCTTGAGCCTTCTCTAGCCACCGATTTCTGCAACTCCGTAACCACTTTCACAATGTCATCTGTCCATCAGGTGCCTTGCAAAACTGCGTCGCCCGGTTCATGGCCGTCATTCGAAAATCTTTACTCCTACTACTAATTTGATTATGATTGAAAAATTTGGGTTTTCATCAAAAGCTCAAAACCCCGCCTTTTTAAAGTCGGTAAAAATAACATATATTTTATTTCTGGGCTGTTTTATACATCTTGCTAACAGCTGATATTTTTTGAACGTGAATAAATAAATCGTGAGCCTACTCGTATTCACACATCAATTTTTCATGGACATGTTCAGTCTCTCAAGAGCCAGGCAATTTATCATTGCTATGTCGTGGATGAACAAAAAACCACCCAAGCGCGTTTTGGACCACGTATAAAACAGCGTTCCGTATCCATCCCGATCTAGATACCTATATATAATACTTTTTTAGAGCTCGAAAACATTTTAGTTCAGTTTCCACCATGTAGAGTTCATGTTAGGGTTCCACAATCAATCAGGATCCAGATTTACAGTTTTCCAGTTAACCACAAAGTTTTGTTAGCAAAATGGTCTCAAAAATGTCCGTTCAGATTCCACCATGACCCAGTTACGTGGGTGATCACAGTGGTTCACTTCCTGGAGTTTCCTTGTTCGCCTGCAGGACCCAAAACATTAATTATATTTGGCAAGGGTAGAATTTTACAATTAATAAGATATTTTTTACAAAAACTAAAAACCGACTTCAAATTCCTGAATATTTACAAGATTAATATCAACCTCTTTTTTTTGTTATTATCCTCTTTCCGTTTTGCTTACTTGTTGAGGATGACACTGGCCACCTACACTTTCGAATAAAAAAGTATGACATCCATTCATCATCAATAATAACTCCTACGGTACTGACTGACTGACTGACAATCAAACGTAGTGGTTTTATTCTCTTTGAAAATCAACGCAGAGCCTACTAAGAGTATGAAATTTGCAGGATAGCTTCCTGTTGTAACGTATGGGTGCACAGAAAGAAATTCCCGACACACAACCCCTAAGTTTAAAGTTTATGTAAAAATAGCAGCAACCGAACGAAGCCGCGGGGATAACCATAGCATACCACCGTCGACAAAAAAAAATCGGCAAATCGTGATTTCAAGAGATGATGACTTTTTTTAAGTTTAACGGGACAAGTAGCAATCCCTCTGGAATTAATAAGGGACCACCCCGGGATCATACTCTATACACCAGCGAAAGAATGATCAAAATATGTTTAGTATTGGCGGAGATATCGAGTAAAAAAAAAAAAAAAACAGCCGACTTTAGAACCTCCTCCTTTTTGAAGTCGGTTACAGAGACTCAATGTCAACAACGGTGGTTCAATTGCCACATAAGATATATCTCACATAATGTTTTATGTAGATGCCTTTATATGTATGTAAATTATAGTTCTGAAATGTCCATACGGCTATAATTATACATGGGTTGGGGGTTGGTTGTTTTGTGTTTGAGGTGAACTAACTTCACATAGAAACGGTCAAGAGTATACAATATGATAATATTGTATAGGTACTCTTGGCCAAAAGGTGCAAGGAGATTATGCTAACCCGAAAGGTGCTTATTCTACGCCCAATACTACTAATATTATAAATTCGAAAGTTTGTGAGGATGTTTCGATGTTTGTTATTCAATCACGCCGCCGTAACGGCTCAACCGATTTCGTTGGAAATAAACGTTTCGTTGGAATATAAAGAGTACTTTACTTTTATGTAGGTACCACGCGAGCGAAGCGGGCGGAACCTAGTAGTGTATTAAGTTTGTTCTACTTTTGGAAATACAACATTTTTCATTGAAGAAACACTGTGCAAAAATCTGCTGGGGTCAAATCAGTCCTTGGGTGTGGACTGATTTGTTCCCCTAGCAGCAGATTTTTTTATAGAAGATTTTCTTTTTTTGTTATGTGAATGGGTTTGGTGAATCACTATCGTGTAGAATTCCCAGTATTTAGATAGCGGTATGAACTCGTGCTAAGTGTACAGAACAAGCAATTAGTTGAAGAGTTAATTAAGGAAAGTATTAACAACATTCACAGGCAGGTAAGAAACTATGTTAGTAGGTAATTTAAACTTTTAAACTCAAATACGTAGATACCTAGTCAAACTTCGCGGACCATTCGCTGGTGTTCACACAACTTAAACGGTTGTTTTTGACACATGTTCTACATTATCTGTAATCATAACCGCCGGTTACAGTAACCGTCTATTTATGTGTCGGTGAACAAAAGCTAGTAGTTCCGTTATAGTCAGTCACTCTGGTAATCAAAATATGTATAGGTACTATCCCGAAAGGGGCTTACTCTACACCCGATTTTCAATAAAGTATGTAAACTTAACAATCAAGTTCTGTAAATTCGACTTTTTTCATTATAAATAAAATAAAAATAAATATTCCGGACATATCACACACGGTCAACTGATCCCAAACTAGGCATAGCCTGTACTATGGGTACCAGAGACTGATATACATAATAGATATATATTTAACACCCAGACACAGAACAAACATATGTGTTAGTCACAAATGTTTGTCCAGTGCGGGAATCGAGCCCGCGATCTCTAGCGCAGAAGGCAGAGTTACTACCAACTGAGCTATGAGGCCAGTCAAACACTACTTGATAATCAGCTGTTTTGGTATTCAATCTACATGAGAATAATTATTTAGCTAATAGTAATAAATGATGTAAGTAGTTAGTCGTTCGCGTACGCAGATATTATTATAAATGTAGGGTAAAATAAAATAAGTAGGTAAACAGTAGGTAGGTAAAATGTTAAAATACCAGCTAAGCTGGGACGTTTAAACTCAGTTATTCAGCTGTTTTTGCAGCAGTTGTAGCATTCGTGATGTCGAACTTTTCGTACGTGTGATAATTAGTTATAAAAATGAAAAAATAACAATAACAGACAATTAAAAAAAAAATTGGCATTCTGATTTTCTTATGAATTTTTGTTCATTTAATAGGCCCTTTTTGGGATAGTATACATATTATGTATAACTTTGTATAGAGGAGGCCTAATGTTCAGTAGTGGACGTCCAAAGACCTAAATGACGATGATGATTAAGCGGGAGAATTTTGACACAGTTCCTGTTGTCGGATTGACTTGTGCCCTGCCTTCCCCCGTACCATCAACTGTGAAATTATTTAGGCTTAAGTTGACATTATCAAAGATTAAGGGTTCAAATTAATGTAAAATTGTACTGACTCACTTGCTCTTTAATGGCAATAAGCCCTCACGGTAGGCCCTCAAAAGGAAATTACAACTATGAAACTCCTCCTGTTTGTGCTGTTTTTTTGCGATATGACTCAGGCGTTTGACTACGTGGACCATAATATTCTAATCAAAAAACTTGAGGCCTATGGGATTAGAGGTAATGTTTTGGAACTACTCCATTCGTATCTCAAAGATAGACGACAATTCACAGAAATAACGAGACTGGACCATAAAACTAAATATGAAGCCACTTATAAATCCTTAGAACGATATATCAGGTATGGTGTTCCACAGGGGAGCGTACTTGGACCATTACTTTTTATTATATATATAAATGACCTACCAAAGGCATTAAACCAACCCATGACACTGTTTGCTGATGATAGCACTGTGACTATAAAATGTAATGACATTGATTCCTATAATTCTGACATTAATAATTCCATAACATCAATAATTTCCTGGCTTGACAACAATAATTTAAAAATAAACATACAAAAAACAAATATAATGCATTTTAGTCAAAGAGCTCAAAATCCAGCTGACATAAATCTAGAATTCCAAGGCTATAACATTAATCAGATTGACTCTACAAGATTCTTAGGTATACAAATTGACAAAAAATTAAATTGGAAAAACCACATCCACATTCTTAGTAGGCGAATTAGCAGCTCCGCCTATGCCTTATACAAATTATCATCTACTGTTAACATAGAATCATTAATCATAGCGTATTATGGAATGGTTGAATCTGTACTCAGATATGGGATAATTTTATGGGGAAATTCAACCGATAAAGACATTATCTTTAAAAGACAAAAACGATGCATGATATCGATGTTTAAAATACAAATGACTGATAGCTGTGAGCCACTGTTTTTAAAACATAAGATTCTGACACTTCCGTCCTTATATATTTTTGAAATAGCGTTGTTTGTAAGACAGAACCCTCATCTGTTTCCACGTATGGGTGACGTCATCCGTAACAGACGAGATGACAACAGACTCCGAATGCACAACTGCAAAACAGCTTTGCTACGAAAAAGCGTAGTCTGTATGGCATCAAAAATTTACAATAAAATACCCTCAACATATAAAGTTCTGAGTGACAATTTATTTAAATCTAAATTTAAAAAATTGTTAGTGAGTAAGTGCTATTATAATATTAATGAATTTTTAGAGGACGCATTGTAATCATTGTTAATTTGTTATTTTTTTTTTCTTTTTAATACGATTTTGACATTCTTCTATTTTAAATTTTAGTTATACGATTTTTGACATTAATTTATTTGTAATTTTGCATGCCGACTATGGTAGAACATAATTGAAACACTATTTATTTTATGACCATTGTTAACCTACATTATGTTCAAGCAAATAAATTTATCTTTATCTTTATCTTTATGCTCGAAGAATAAAAACAGTTGTGCTTGGGTCTGATTTTATATACTTTTATTCAAAGTTTAGAAAATAACTATCAACGGTAATGCCATTATAAACAAACCCAGGCATAACGTATTTGCGAACCTCGTATATTAGGAAAAGCTCTTACCTGAAATGGAAACGAAGAAATATAGAGCACACACCTTATTGACATTACCCCTTTCCACAAAGGAAATGAAACCTTATCAATATAACAATAGCGTTGCGAATGATTTGAAAAGTAAATAATATAATCATATTTGGAGTAAAAATATTTTCATCACAATTCTGTCGCAGCTTTTTATCATAATTACCAAACATTTCAATATGAATACGGAAATATTTTACTAATATTTCAAGCAGGATCTCTATTAGGTACCTAGCATCAATTCAGTAGATATTGAATCATTTTTCGTAAGTAATTTTGTTTACATTAAAATCTTTTTGAACTATGCCGTTGGTTTTTAAAATTCAAATGAATAAAGCCCAAGCACTAATAATTCCCGATAGCGCTAAGTTAACGATTTGATGGCAAATGTATTTTTTTTAAGTTATTAGATACTGTTAAGTCATTTTGTTTTTTTGTGGTAGTGAAATTCACGTGCACAGGTCTTTTACTTAAATAACCAATGACGCCTATCTGTAAAGGCGTAGCGTGAAATTGTTCACACTCAATTCCATCAGTCAAGAATGGCAAATGACAAAATTACACGATAGTTTTACCGTCAGACAGTGTGAATGTCTGATTCTGATTATTGAAGTTGTTAGTTGATACTTAACTTTGCGACTTTATAGCGACATCAAAATAACTGCGGTCGTATTTCTTCTGTAGCAAAAGTCCACTTGATTTACGAATCACGAATGTCCAAAGTGCGAAGTCCAATGTTACGTGACAGCTCTCACAAACAGTGCAATGTTAACACGTGCCAGCCACGTCCGCGCTGACTATGGATACTATACTGATGGATTAGCTGACACTTGCAGCTTTGCTCGTTTGGTACCTACTTGAATAAAATGCATCTTGTTAATACAACCGTCCTACTGTTACCCCGTTGAGATAAGGTCCTTTTACAAAAGGTCCTTTAACACTTACTTATTAGTCTACGGGGAAAAAGTGTGGCAAACCTATTTCACAGAGACATTATGAACAATAAGTGTTTTCAAGCGATTTCAAAGGACCGCATTTCACGAAAATAAGACGATATTATTATTGGTACGAGTAGAGTACGTAAGAAATCTTACGTTGTTTGTCCGCAGTTGAACGAGGATTATCCACATACCAGTCGTCTCACTAATGAGAATAGCGAATGACAAAAACATTAATTGGGAAAATTGTGAGCTTATTCTTTCTGTGAAAGCGTCGTGTCATAAGACCGCAATAAGTCGTGTTTTTGAAACGTGTAGGTGTAAGTCTTTTTACGCAGTCAACGTTAGCGCTTGTATGCTTCCAACGTCCAACGTTCCAAAACGTCCAACGTCTCATTACACACATAGTATTTTAATAAATAATGTCAGGCGGAAGTCAGTGTGAGTGAAGTAAAAAAATTTAGGGTCAGGGTTAGTTTTTCTCCGCGATCGCATTATAGGTATTTGACTTTAGTTATAATTATGCAAAAAGCTTTAAGTACCAGTGCCCCAAGCACGATAATTCACTTTAGCTTCACGCTTATGATACTATAGTAAAAGCCAATGACATCGGCGATGCTTGTCTTTTGATTGGCTAATAATTAACGCTATCGTGAATTAGTCATACAACGGGCTACTGTAATTAGTTATGCGTGCCAAAACTCTAAGTTTATCTGTTTAGCTTTTCTATATAATAGTTTGAGTGAAAAAACTACCCAAGACTCATTAATCAGATAAAAAGCAGTTTGGCAGAGAAAATATTTGTGTTTGTCGATCGTGAAGAGACAAATTGAGATAAGCTAGAGTTGAAAGAAAATACATAGCTAAAATAGCTTTATTAGCACAAAATAGCTTTATTATTAAACTTCATGAAGGTAATGTGAAATCTGTGAAATCTTGAGTGGATGTTTGTTTGTGCATTCACATAAAGTCTAACCAGATTTTAATGAAGTTCATGACCTGGAAAGCAAGAACAATTTCACTAAATTGATCTAGCGAGCAAAGGAGCGATGCGGATTCGGAACTCATTTCGGATTTTATCCGATATCATGCCACCAAAGCCGTAGGCAGATACTAGTGATGTATAATAACGACTTACACAGAAGTTTATCAGCATAATGTCTTGCGAGTTTTGTGCCTTCACAAGTCCAAAATGTTGGGCGTATGTAAATACACAATTTTCTATCTCAATTTGTGTTTCCGTCTTATCTCTTTTAAGAGTAGGCCGTTGTTTAACTGAAGAGCATTAAAGTTATCTAGTCGGCGGTTTGATAATAAGACAGTCGTGACGTGAGTTGTTGGGAAACTTTCACATTTACTTTAACTCCATAAAATATAAGTGAATAGCCATGTCGTCATCATCATCATAATTTCAGGCGTAGAGTCCGCTATCTGCGGGTCCACTGTCATAATTTGCATCGGGGAATAAATTGCCGTGTTTAAAAAGCGTGTCATATGTCATTGTAAATGTATTTCAAAATGTTCCTTACGTCAACTGAATAAAACCAATTTTGACTTTTATAAGTCAAGCTCCTATGGGCTTGCGATATCGTTGAACTATGCTATAACGCACGCCCTCAAATGTCAAACTCTTAAATTGACTTTATTCAGTAGACGCAAGCATCATTTTGATATAAATTTTAAGCTATACATATTAGATGACATATCGCACGCCGTTTGAACATGGCTTAAGACAAGCTTGGATATCCATGTATAATTTTACCAAGATCCCAAGATACTACAGTTCTACTAACCAGTCAAGTATAAATAAATAAATAAATAAATATTCCGAACATATTCACACGGTCAACTGATCCCAAACTAGGCATAGCCTGTACTATGAGTACCAGAGACTGATATACATAATAGATATATATTTAACACCCAGACACAGAACAAACATCTGTGTTAGTCACAAATGTTTGTCCAGTGCGGGAATCGAACCCGCGACCTCTAGCGCAGAAGGCAGAGTTACTAACAACTGAGCTATGAGGCCAGTCAAGTATGACCCAGTTATGTGCCTTGTATCTTGACTTGCTATACTAGATAAAGTGCTCTAGTACTAGACGATTACCGCATGAAACGAGAGCTTCATTATCTGCTACGGAAACATAACTCAAGTCAACAATACCCAGATGTTTCCAAATCAACTATTTATGAACCCGTTTCCTCCCAAATCGTCGACTAGTGCATTTGGTAATAAAATTACGAATGTATGTAACTTTCAAGGTTTCCTGCGGCTTGAGCGTGGCATACGAATTGTGCGCTATAATTTCGTTTCAAAATGTTCATCCACTTACTCGAGGTCTAGAAACTTTTTGTTCCCGCGACAAATTTCCCAAAGGGCACATTCCTTAGAATTCGTTTAATTCTGTTTGTATTTGAGAACAGATCTAAGAAGGAAGACAGTTGTATTTTAAAGTACTAACATTATAATAAAGTGATTCTGTTTTGGGCTTAGATTGTAGAACTAAACTTTTTGTTAGGTAATAAACTTTAATTTAATACCGCAAACTTTTCTAGTCAATATTTTTTTTAAATTACTTCATGACATTCCTGCCAATAAATGTTTCTCAATGTCTTTTCATTTCAGAACTATTTTCGTTTCAAGAAACCTCAACAATATATAGTTAACTAAAACGGCAAATAAAAATGGATATTTCACACACCTACATAAAAATTCGCAAGCATTTCGGCCGACAGCCCATGTTTTCTGAAGTTCCAGTTCACTTGTTAGATTCGATCGATCCCGATCTATCAGAACAGAAAAAATATGGTATTCGCAACCCAGTGCATCAACAATCTCAAGCAACGACATCACTATCAGAGCAATATATTAATACGAAACAAGTTTTCTACCACGAGACAGGAGTGAACCACGCGGAAGGAGGCTGGCCTAAGGATATTCCCTTCTACGATGAAGAACTCACTTCAAGGTTGCGCAGACGCGTAGAACGAGAAGATGGTTACGTAGAAGCAATTCTAAACTCATACACAAAATTTCAACATTATGTGAAACAGAATAATGGCATGGAAATGTACGAAATGTATTTCAAGGATTTGCCTGCTGTTAAACCTGTGGAAAAATCTTCACTACGTGTTAATAATGCTTACTCTGATCCGGACAAACGTCCAGTATCCTGCTTGTCGTGGACTTTAGAAGATGATCCGAAGTTAGTGGCAGCTTATTGCAACAAAAATTATCCAGTGGTTGGTCCAGTCAATTCGAACCTCACATGCTATGTTTGGGCTTTGGAAAACCCTTACACTCCATCGATGGAATTTCTACCTCCTACAGCTTGCTGGCAGCTGGTTTGCTCTCCTGTAACACCTACAGTGATAATAGGTGGGTTAGAAGACGGTCGGGTATGTTTGTTCGATATTCGAGTGCAAAAGGAACCGGTTTTGGTAAGTCCAATGCATTTTGCTCACCGTGATCCCGTCTCAGAACTTTTATACATACAATCTCGTTTGAACACAGAGTTCTTCAGTGGCTCCACGGATGGAAAGTGTATGTGGTGGGATGTGCGTAATATTTCGTATCCAGTTGATCTTCTTCTGATGTCTGTGAGGATTCCACCTGGAGAGCAAATAAGTTCAGCTAACGCGGAAGGAGTCAGCGTTTTGCAGTATGATCGAGCGTTTCCAACCAGGTTCATGTGTGGCACTGACACTGGTCTGGTCATCAATGTAAACAGGAAAGGCAAAACTCACAATGAAATGATGAGTGCTGTGTTTTACGCTCACAGAGGTCCAGTGAAGGCTGTGCAGCGTAGCCCTTGTACTTCAAAGATGTTTATTACTTGCGGTGATTGGACAGTCCATATTTGGAGCGATGACGTGCAAACTTCTCCGATCGTATCAGGTATGCCTCATCACCATCAGATAGGGGACGTTGTCTGGGCACCTCAGAGAGTCTCAAGCTACATGTCAGTCAGTGCAGACGGCAAGTTCCGATACTGGGATCTATTGCGGAAGTATCGCGAACCGGTTATTGTTTTATCAGTATCAAAGAATCCACTAATGAAAATTAAACCTCACGAAGAAGGAAGGCTAATTGCGATCGGAGATAGCAAAGGGGTGTTGTATGTTATATCGTTGTCCGAAAATTTGGTAGAATCTGCTGACAACGACAAACAATTAATGCTCCAAACTTACGATAGGGAGACTCGCAGAGAGCATATTTTGGAGTCCAGAATTAAAGAAATTCGCTTAAAAATTAAAGCCGAGGAAGATGTTGGTGGCGCACCACGCGATGAAGTGGTAGATGAAGAAGCGTTGTTGAAAATTGCCGAAGATGAGTACAGGAGAGTTGTTTTGGAAGAAACGCGACGTATAGGAGTTGCTCCTCAGAGTACTGGTAAAGCAGGCCGCATGAGACAGCGTTGAAACTTAAAGAGCTCGCCTTGCATTTTAAAGTATCGAAAGCAACTTATCCTGAGCTACTTAGGTGGCACTTTTCGTTCTTAGTTACAAAAAGTTGAAAACTTGTGTCTTTGTTTTAAGTCTAAGCGTTTTTTAGAGTAAGACTAAGTTAGATTGAAGCGAAGGTTTCCACTAAGTAAGGACTTTATTTTAAGTTTTGTTTTTAAATAAAGTTTTATTTTAACTTATCCCGAAAAAATGCTTGTTTATTTGTTTATAATGTTATTATCATTTTATTGAGCTTGCTGATAGTAGCCAAAATCGCCAAACTTTTATTGTACATGCGCTAATAGTAAAAACCAAAACATAGGACATATAAAACACACTTTACACATACCTACACTTGTTTTCTCTCTTTCTGTCCACCTCTATGGTTTTTGTATTTGTGTGTGTCATACTTTTGTTCTTGTTGTTGTGTACAGTTTGTGTGAAGAAATGATTTCTACTTCTACTTCTTCTACTTCTACTACTTTTAAAACAAAATCCAAATCAAATCAAATCAAAATGTGTCTATTTCAATAAAATCACTAGGATCACTTTAACGGAAACGTCTTAGAAACTAGGTGAAGATACGCCTGTGCTTTGCGACCAAAACTTAACTAATTTAAAAGAATCAAGCAACAAACAAGTCTTGACTTCCATAATTTTTTCGATGATAGTTTTTCACAAAATGGAATGTAGAGCTTCTGTGTGGTGCCGATCGAACTACGTGAGGCTCAATAATTATCAATAATCAAGGCTATTAATAGTTTTCGTAAAATGTTTACTAAGATTAATAAAAATAAAGACGGTCAAGTGCGAGAACCTGAGGCTTCCGTACCATTGGTCGTGGGTTCGAATCCCGGTCGTGCACCAATGGATATAAAACCAGAAAATAAAAATTCTAAGTGTAGGAATTGACAAACTTATATTTGCGGTAGCTCACGTAGTCATTGTAAGACTTTGACCGCAAATGTTACTTTGTTTCCTAAAAAACTTCGAAATTCCTCAATTTCAGACATTTCCCATGAACTGTGTCACAAAAGCTCCTAGCATTCCAAATTCAGAATTGTGAGGTAACTGGAAGTACCCTAGAGGTTTTTGTTTTTTGTCATTTCCATACAAAAATTATACATTCATTGCCATTTCTTTTATAAGCACATAGGCCTTAATTGGTGATATGAATTTCAAGTTGATACCATTAGCCGTTTTTGAGAAAAAGGGTCTTGACAGACGTTCACCAATGCGTGGAAAAGTAGATTAGAACATTCTCTTACATCTTAACATTTAATTTAAAAAAATACAAAAGAACCGGTTACTCTAAATAGCCATTTAGGGACGTATTAATTAAACATGGGAATCTTATAAGAGAGCGCTCCAGACGAGTGGTGGCAAAATGTAGGCACTTGCTAAATGGGTTACTAGCGCTGGCCTTTGATCGTGGCCTCTTCGTAATTTATGCAATTACGTCTATTCAGCGACTTGGCTGGATATCAAGAAAGTGAGCAAGAATTTACTGCGAGTAATTTGTACGTTGTAACTGTGAACAGGGTTCCAAGAAATTGATTTAATAAGGATGTTTTGATATTATCTTATGATGGACCGACGACATTGTTAAGGTTGCGGGAAGTCGGTGGATGGAGAAGGCTCCAGACCGTTCGTCATGGCACTCTTTGGGGGAGGCCTATGTTCAGCAGTGGACTTCATCAGGCTGATGAGGATGATGATGATATTTTCTTATGATCTTATCGAAAGAACAAACGTATTGAAGGTAGAATACTGTTAAAAAAAGTCTATTATTATAATTTTTTTTTTTGGACATATCACACACGGTCAACTGATCCCAAACTAGGCATAGCCTGTACTATGGGTACCAGAGACATAATATGATATACATAATAGATCTTTAAATTTTATTTACAGAAAGAAACTTAAAACTAATACAAGTTAATATTTACAAAATACACAAGAAACAGTTGAGCCATCTAAAGACCGTTACAAACGATCTATAGATAGCTCAACTGATCCAGATCACTACCAGTCGGAAGCGTCCCCAAGACGCTGGCGGAATTGCCACGCTGGATGGCAATGCTAATTCGGGTTGGCGAGCGCATAATACATATATATTTAACACCCAGACACTGAACAAACATCTGTGAATCACACAAATGTTTGTCCAGTGCGGGAATCGAACCCGCGACCTCTAGCGCAGAAGGCAGAGTTACTACCAACTGAGCTATGAGGCCAGTCATTTTTATTGGAAGGTATTTCTTGGAACTTTTTCGTCACGATCATCATCATTTCAACCGTAGGGCGTCCACTGCTGAACATAGGCCTCCTCTATAGATTTCCAGATACAATCAGTTCGATGGATTTCCCATACTCACCACGCTAGGCACGCGGGTTGGTGAGCGCAGATAAAGCTAACGCTGCTGCCCATTTGCTATCTTTTTTCATTTTTTTTTATTTTTTTTTATACAACTGAGGTGGCAAACAAGCTTACGGCCCACCTGATGGTAAGTGGTTATCGTAGCCTATGAGCGCTTGCAATACCAGAGGCATCACGCACGCGTTGCCGACCCCGAACCCCCTTCCCCCCTAAAGAGCTCTGGCAACCTTACTCACCGCAGGAACACAGCACTATTTGAAACAAATAATGTTATTTGGCTGCGATCTTCTGTAAGGCGGAGGTACCTCCCCAGGCGGGCTGCTCCAATTCAGAACGAGAAAATCTCGCTGTGCCCTAAATCCTCCTTTAGTCGCCTCTTACGACACCCACGGTTAGAAATAAAGGGGCCTTTTCTTTAGTCGGCCCCGACGTCATATCTCCTATTAAAAATGAAAAATTGGTAAGTTGGACCACAGGTAGAAACAGTCACTATTTAGTTTGCACAGGTAGCTCTTAGTTGTAAGCGAAGTAAACAAACATGTTTAAGGTTCTACAGACCTCGTTAGGGACTCGCATTATGTCCAACCAATGGAGCCCTTTTCACGCCGCGCCGGACAAATGCGCCCTATTTAACCGTACCCTTTCAACCCCCATAGAGACTTTAGTTAGGTGCACTCTAAAGCTTTTTAAGGCATTATATAAAGGGTTTCACTGCAAAATTCTAAAGCAACAAGTATACGTAAGCTAAAACGCAATGGATTCCGAAATCACTGTTCTGAAAGTTCGTTGGAGCCTAAACGGCAATATTTTTTGTAAGATTTCGTTGTATCGCTTACGTTTTAATGGATTTTGGAATGGTTTCGCTCCGTTCCATATGGCTGTGTATCGATTTTGAATTTCGTTCAAAGGTCGAAAGTCAATTTGTTTTACCGATAAGATCATTGTTTGTTGGCCGTGATCGAAAAGGGTAGCGCTGAACCAATACGCGTGGAAAGCTGAATAATTAGTTTGATCATGATTTATAATAGAGCAGACTGGATTTATGTTGTATTTTTTATGGCCCAACCAGTGAATAATTAATAGGTATAATCATGACGCACGAGAGAGAACTGGTGGAGTGGTGGTAGTGGCCCCACCCTCCGATCCACAGGTCATAGTTCGAATCCCGGTCGTGCTCCAATGAATTTTCCATTAGGAAATTTTTGTGCGCTATACAAGTGCTCTCAAACGGTGAAATAAAATTTAGTGAGGCAACCGGCCTGTTCTAGAACCTAAAAATTCTACCATGCGACATGCGCACGAAAGGAGCCTCTGGCGCACTTGATCCTTTCACTGCACTGATTCTTTCACGATCATAGGTCTTTTTCAGGGCCACCATACCTCAACCTGGTCACTGACCTCATACCGGATAGAAAGAATCAGTGACATGGAAAGCAAGCATAACATAGGTACGGCTGCGAAGCTTGGACATTTACTCAAAGAGCGGAAAATAATCTCTTGGTGGCTGAGAGAAAAGTCCTACAGAAGATTCTAGGGCAGATACACCTAGCATTCACTGCATGATTGCAGGCCTTAGGTAAAGGCCTTTGCCCATGACCGTACTATTTAAACTATTCTCGCTTGCATCTAAAGGTTACTTGGTACAATCTGAAAATAAAGCGTTATGAGACAAGATCAAGTCAAGATGAACAAGTTCAGGCATAACTGGTTGTTACTAATGTCGGTGTTGATAAACTGCTTCACTGTACTTTGTTAAAACTAACGAGGTATCTGTAATTAATGAAATAATGCAGTACATATGGCACTGAGACTTGGTCGCTAACTATTGGCCTCATAACCAAGCTCAAAGTCGCTCAACGGGCTATGGAGAGAGCTATGCTCGGAGTTTCGCTGCGTGATAGAATCCGAAATGAGGAAATCCGTAGAAGAACCAAGGTCACCGACATAGCTTTCAGAATTAGCAGGTTGAAGTGGCAGTGGGCAGGCCATATAGCTCGCAGAACCGATAACCGTTGGGGAACAAAGGTTCTCGAGTGGCGACCACGAACCGGACGACGCAGTGTTGGAAGGCCCCCCACCCAATGGACCGACGACATTGTGAAGGTTGCGGGAAGTCGGTGGATGGAGAAGGCACAAGACCGTTCTTCATGGTACTCTTTGGGGGAGGCCTATGTTCAGCAGTGGACTTTATCAGGCTGATGATGATGTTGATGATGCAGTGGATGCATAATTTTTGGATGTGGTTGGGGATGACCCAATTAAAAATGTGTGAATTTACTATAAAAGCTTCCTGAAGCGACGTGACGCTCAGAAAAGGTTAATTATTATTATTATATTTATTAAAGGTACTACCTATCTGCGCTTGCTTATGTACCTAAAACCTTTGCTTCTTATATATCAAGAATATTTATACGTCATTGTAATGGTAGACCGCTCGATCCACATTAATGTAAGTGTATGTAGTTTACGAATACGGCGGAATAAAAGCATTGTTGTTAAATGTACCGTGAACGGTATATCACAGACCGAGGAAAACCTACTCCTTACTATGAGAATGAACTGAAACCCTCTTATAATATTATCGACTGTTTGTTCGATTTAAGGTAAACTTTCTGAAACAGAGAATCTTAGTGTAAATGTATGTGACTTAATTTTTTTTTACTGATTTTATCCCTAAAACAAGAACCCCAACATTTTTGCATAGACATTTTTGTCAAACATATCTAGTCAGCGCATGAGTTGGCGCTTGGTGCAAATTTATATCACATACGAGTAAATGATTATCAGCAAAATATTAAATCATGATAACCAAGGATGACCAAGAAAGGACCAGTGACACGACAAGAAGAAGCATAATATTTAACATAGAAGAAAGGGTGAAAAAAATACCTTTTTTACATCAATCCAGCTCTCAAACAAAACCTACACGTTGCGAGCTTGAATCTAATGAACTAAGTTGGCATTGAGAAATGCCTAAGGCGTTAAATTTCCTTCCAATTTGCTCCCAATAAAAATATTCCTAATGAATATTCGGTAGACTTTTTAGGGATTCGATAAATTGTCCTTGATTTTCAATCTGCCTACTTTCCCAATAATCAGAGATGAACAATGAGGTCTTTTTGTTTTCAACTGAAAAGGATGATATACTGTCTTATTATCATTTTACTTAGGCCGTGGTGGCCCCGGCTAAAGAATAGGCCCCTCCATATCTCTATCCGCGGATGTCGTAAGAGGCGACTAAGGGAAAAAAGCTAGGGGATGGGCAGCAGCGTCCCTCATTTTAACAACGATAGCTCTAACTGCGCTCGCCAACCCGCATGCCCAGCGTGGTGAGTATGGGCAAATCCCCCCACATGATAAGGAATTTGCTCTGTCTGTGGGGGAGGCCATGTTCAGCAGTGGACATCGAACGGCTGAAATGATGATGATGATCATTTTACTTTACTTCTTTATTTACTACGTAAAAAAATTGTACAGTAAGCATTTTATCATCTTCGGTTTACTATTCAATGGAAATTTTAATTCGCGTAGTGAATAATAACGAACACAAAATCTGGCTCGATTCTAGATTACGGTACTCCAGCGGATTTCAGTCCAACTACTAACATAGCTTAAGAATGTTTTAGCCGTGTTCAAACTGCGTGCAATATGTCAGGTATGGACCAGTTTAGTATTTATTCAAAAATTATCCTTACGTCTGCTGATGAAAGTCGATTTCGAGTTTGACATTTGAAAGCGCACGATCTATTGTACTATCCTCATCATCAGCATCAGCCTGAAGTCCACTGCATGACAAATGGTCTTGAGCCTTCTCCATTCACCGACTTTCCGCAACCTTCACAATGCCGTCGGTATATCAGTACATCAGTAAAAAAAATAAAATGTTTTTCAGCTAACTTTAGAAACATTCCCCGACCTTAGGTTTATATCGATATATCGTACTACCTACTAGCGTATATTTCAACGATATCGCAAGCCCCTAAAATTCAATTGCAAAATAGATTTTATTCAGTAGACCTATGGGTCATTTTGAAATAAATTTCAGAGCTATATCGCATGCCGTTTGAACACGGTTTTACGCGTAATTTATACGATTCATTTCACTCACATTATTGACGAATAGCAAAGCGAACTCACACATAAAGAGTTTATAGGTAGCGTGTGGTTCATTCCTGACCCAACTCCTCATTATGCTGCCTTTATCACGAACGACGGTCGAAGGACGCAACCTAATCAGAGACCGTCATCTTGTAACCCCTTCTCCCCCTTGGGATAGCAGCTTCCTAATTCTTTCCTATTAGAATGAAACCGAGCGTCTGCTGTAAATTTAATTAAAGAATTTTGATTCGTTTCGGGTTACAGGCTCATGCTTGTTGATTGGTGTTTTTATTGGAATTCTATTCGTTTTTCTATCGTATTACATGAATACAGACAAGTTTTTCTTAAACAATAATTAATTATGGTCATGTTTTTAAATTTTTCTTTTGTTTTACTGAAATTGTTATTATTATTATTTAAGTCTGAGTTTGATTTAATGATGTTTACCAAATGTACCTACTGAATACATACAATGTTTCTAAATCTACCTTTGTCTTTCGAAAACAAGCCCTATTGCTCACAGTCGCCATTTTGATACGACAAACACAATAATAATTATATATTTACGAATCAAATACACTTAGTTAAAGGAATGTATTTGATATTCCTAGACATAACTAATACATAAACTAATATGCTTGTTTGAAGAGGGACGATGGGCCGTACTATGACGTCTTATTGCCATTCAAATGCGAGCGTGTCCGCTTTATTTTACACAAATTTTAACCATAAATCTAGGACTTAAAATTGAAACCCATGGTGTTAGCCCCCTGGAACTAACCTAACCTAACCTAATCTAACATCAAAAAATAATAACAAAAAATAATAATTTTAGACCTGTTTATTTAACATAAAATAACAACTGCTTCAACATAGATCGGAACTACACTACCTCTTATTTAGGTATTAATACTCGGCCTGTCTCCCAGTTGCCATACCCAATACAGGGTCCACATGAGAAACCACATAACTATATATTACCTGTAACCAACCATGAGAAAGCAATAAATGTATTGAATATTGAAATCTTTGAGAATATTAACTTACGAGTACGTCACCGCCTTAACAAAATCGCAAACTTGATGCTACAGGGGCAAGACAATCAAATAAAACGATGATACCACACACGAACCTTGTTAGGAACTGCTCACAACTAATTTGCCTACTTAGGTAGCTTACCCATCGACAAGAAAACTAATACAATCAGGAACTACAGACACTATTTATCAGATTCCAGGGGGCTAACACCAGTTTCTGGAATTATGGATATTTAATAACCACAAAATACCCACTCTGTAGAAAAGTGCGTTACATCTCTGCATTTTTCGAGTGCTTACTAAATCGTTATCATCAGCCTGTTGAAGTCCACTGCTGAACGTAGGCCTCCCCCAGAGAGGGCCACGACCAATGGTCTTGACCCTTTTTTATCCACCGACTTTCTGCAATTTCATAAATTTTGTCGGGCTTCCATAGCCTGTTGCACGAATTTGAGCTTGTATATCAGCCAATAGTTAGCGGTAAGTTATTGAGTCACCTAGTCCATCTCTAACGTTAAACACTAGTCAAAAATAGTGGTGTGTGAGTTATAGTAAAAACTGGTGCTAACCCTCCTATTCAATGGCTCTTGACATGAACTCTACCGAACTGTTGGTGAGACAGTTCATGTCAAAGCTCCGAATATACCGGGTTCGACGTTCGGCGCTCGAGTGTTTGCCAATAGTTTGGCTACGATACTTCTATTTTTACCCAGTGCTGAAATAGGGGAGGGTTTCAGTTTTTCCGTTAAGAATAAGAAGTGCAGTAACCTACCCTATCGGTTACCTGATTTTTGTAATGATTGGAAGAAAGTTTCCTTTTAAGGAAATGAAACAAAAAAATGGCAGCGCAAAAAACAATTTGGAATGAAGAACTTTTTAAATGTCTTCAAGTTACACTCATTATTAAAATATACGAGCTTATATATATATCTAAAAAAAATCCAGTACTATTTATCCACTTACGCTGGTTTTGCTAATAGTTCCAGCAAGTAATGGCACAGGCCAACGTGAAACTAAAATTTTGGGTAGGTACATTACTTATTTATAGAGTCGATTTATAGAGTCACAAGCATACAAAAGCCCAATCACTCACACACAAGCTTGAAATTCCGCACCGAGCTATGGAGAGACCTATGCTCGGAGTTTTAATACGTGAAGAATATGAAATGAGCAAATCCGTAGAAGAACCAAGGTCATATAGTTCAGCTGTAGCTCTCAGAACCGACAACCGTTGGGAAATAAAGATTCTCGAATAGCGACCACGAATCGAATGACGCAGCCCCCCGAAGGCCCAGGTTTGAAAGACCGATGAACCGACGACATTATGAAAGTTGTGGGAAGCCGGTGGATGGAGAAGGTTCAAGACTGGCAACGTTTAAAAACTAGATGAAGCCTGTTCCGTCTGTATAGGATATAGGGTTAAAAATCAAGTTCAGCACACTAAGGTCGTCATATAACAGCCTCCGTTTCTAGCAAAACATGGGCTTCACTGTCACTTAGTTGCACTTAAGATTAATATTGTGTCTCAAATGGATTTTCGCATCCAACTAGCAAGTCTTTAAACTTCGTCCCGGCTCTCAGACTTTTAATACTTTCTTGACGAAGACTTGTTTCGAAAGACAAGAAATTTGTCTTTGAAAAAATGTTTGAAACTTTGCGAAACAAGTTTTTTCGCACTTCAGTCATTACTATACAATCTCTTGAATAAAATGGAATTTTGTGTTTATCTGAAGAGAACTTCGAGAAAATTATTTATTTTGTTTTGTTCCATTAAGTTCAATAAGCTCCTGAACGTGACAGAGGTAACGAACCTACATACTTGAATACCAACTTTTTTATATCAAAGTCGACATTCTACAAGCATTCTACATTTATATATCATTTGATTTGAGTCGTATTTTTAGATGTCTTTACTGGTATATTCTTAGTCATTAATATTTTTTAACTCCACTCATACAGACAGTAGCTTGAAATTCTCAGGCTACGGTCATACATTAATTTTTTCTTTTTAAATTTTCATAAAATTCCACTCAAGAGGATTATAGAAACGAGCCTAGGTTGGAAGAGTAATTTCAAAAAGAGAATCAAATTTGGCAGTGATTGCCTTAAAAATAACGTCAGCCTGATGAACGGAATGAAAAATTGTACACTCGACTCAAAAAACGGGGGTTAAAGCCCATTTCACACTGTTTATTGTATGTTCAGAGAAAAAAACATTTAACAGTAAAGCGCAGAATAATGGCACTGAAGCTTGAAGGCATACACGTTACGATTCCGTTTCCAGCTACTGTTTCAACCATTCATACAGTATCATAAACAAGTCCGTACCTTACATTGTACGCACAAACGTTTCCATGTAAACAACATTAAATCTAGGCCAACTAGATTGCATCTGAAATTACCTGGTACCGTAATTTGCTTCGCTAGACACACGACTGTCACAATTCACAAAGGGAACTCAAACGGGTTCGAATATGAGGAAGAAATTAGTGCAAGAGGAGAGGCCCATATGTAACGTGGTGAACGTTTTCAGGGACAGGGGGTGAGTACGTCTTGGAATTCGGAAGGCGCGGCGTCGAAATTATTTTTTTTTGGATTGATTCTCTTTTTCTTTAATAGTGGGTTCTTCTTTCAATACATCAGGGGAACGCGTGATGTTTTAAAGGAGTAGACTATACAAGGTGATTCTTATATGTATTCTATCCAGAAGAGGTCACCGACATAGCTCTCAGAATTAGCAAGTTGAAGTGGCAGTGGGCAGGCCATATAGCTCGCAGAACCGATAACCGTTGGGGAGTAAAGGTTCTCGAATGGCGACCACGAACCGGGCGACGCAGTGTTAGAAGGCCCCCCACCCGATGGACCGATGACATTGTAAAGGTTGCGGGAAGTCTGTGGATGGAAAGGGCTCAAGACCGTTCGTCGTGGAACTCTTTGGGGGAGGCCTATGTCCAGCAGTGGACTTCTACAGGTTCTTGATGATGATGATGATTCTATCCAGATAGGGGCTTATTCTACACCCAATTGGCAAGTTTGTCTTCCAAATTTGGAAATACAACATTTTTCATTAAAATAACCTCTATGCAAAAATGTGCTGTATTGGAATCAAATTAGTTCTTACTAAATTATTCAGCAGTTATAAGTAAGTATTCATGTTTATTTTTATTTCGGACATGCCTCTGACTTCCCCCATGGACATCTTCAAGGATCTGATCACCTGGAGATCTGAGAGGTCGTGTAGGTATTCGTGGACATATTTCATTTTTTTTAAATATTGCACTCTCAGATGGACAGTTATTCTCAGTGTTGCCTAAGTAATAAAACAAAAAAAATACTATACTATGTAAAGTTATGGCTCTTGATTACAAGTATGTACCCAAAGGAAACGCAGAGAAAAGAAAACGTGCACTGAAATCTAAAATTCCGCAGCGTCACGAATTGCTGCTCACAAAATGGTTTTACCATACACAAGATTACATTTTCACTCAATGTCTATGTCTCCGAAGAATATGAGAGCGTTATGAGTTTATTATTTGCCGCCAGGAATTATTTGCAACGCTTGGAGCAGTTTGAGAAGGCTATACAGGCTTACAGTGAAGCACTTCGCTGGAACGTAAGTAGATTTCTGAGAGCGCTTCTACCGGCTCGTTTTTCATCATTTTCCGGACACTAAGGTTGTAAGTGGGAACCTTATTTAAACATAATATTGTAAACGTGAATTTTTTACACGAATAATTTGGAGAGGAAACTAATGCTAAGCCGTTGCCGGCATGCGATATATCCTGAATATATCACTTAAAAATTCATACAAAATGATCCTTACCTCTGCTGAATAAAGTAAATTTTGAGTCTGACATTTGAGGGTGTACGATAAAGCTCAACGATATCGCAAGCCCCTAAAGTCAAACTAAAAATTGAATTTAGGGCTTGATAATTCAGTAGGCAGCGTAATGATTTTTTAAATAAACTTTGAATGTTATATCGAACGCTGTTTGAAAACGGCTTTAAAATGTTTAAGATGACAGAGGCTCAAGTTGCAAATGCTGAGTAATTCGGAACGGCTCTAAATAAAATACACATAACACCTAAATTCATACCTTTGAGGTTTACCTGTTCAATTATTTTTGCGTTACTTACAGGTATTTATAATTAATATGTGGCATCGTGTTCTTGGTTCGTGAGCAAATATGTAACAAAGCCAACGACCGACGTGCCTATGGGCTATTAGTCCTTAATTGGGTATTTGAACGGTCTACTCATTCCGGTTTCTTCCTCTAGATTTAATTAGATTTCGAATAATATGTGTCTTTACAAAATGGACGTATTTTCGGCGCAATTAAGCTCGTTTTTGCATGCACAATGTAGCCGAGTACAAACGGCGCGCAATATAAATTTTAGATGATAAATCAGACGCCCCGTTTGAACTGTTACCAGTTAGACGCGCGTGGACTTTGCAAGGACAAATTTGATCGCACTTAAAAAACGCCCAATGTGTAGGTACCTAAAGGCCTTTGAACAATTTCAGTTACATTGATTACAATCACTACATAAAAGGTAAAGGCCAGAATTACCCGAAACTTTAAAGCTATCGGAATTAACCAGTTGAAAAACCAATTAGACCTTAAGTTATTTGTGTAATTTTAGCTTTGCTTTTCCTGGTAGTTATTTGAAGGTACAAATTGAGGCACAATAGAGGTCTTTGATTTGATCTTTCACTGCAATGTCAGACGTATTTCAATGGGTTTAAGGAACACTTTTAATCACAAAGTCCCTTAAATAGTCCCCATAGGCTATGAGCAGTTCCACTATCGCGATGAATAGATCAAAATGGGCTGGATTTGTACAACTTTTGGGGACAGAATGCGGCTGATTTAACCATGTGAAACCAAATTTGAAATTTTTGGCAGCTTTTCTATAAATCATACTACTGTCTTTGATCATACGCACCTTTTTACAAACAGACCTTTAATAGCTCGTCGTACCCATGTCAAAACTACCTATCACTACAATGTTTTCCGTAACTAGTATTTAATCCCAAAAAGAGCTTATTTTATAAACAAAAATAAAAAAATATTCCCGTAATCATATTAGGGTAAGGCTGCCAAAAATTGTATGAAAAAATTAATTAGTTTTTTTCATTCTGGCTTTCTGAAACTTTCTGTTTTAGATCTATAGGTATACCATATTTAGAACTAAGTATTAAAAGTACGCTGCATAATTTAATTTTGAACTGATTTGATTTGAATGCATGCAGGAGATTTTTGTAAGTAGGTATAGTGTTTTTTAATGAAAAATGTCGAGTTACCATAAGCTGGAGAACAAGTATACATAATTATACTGAAACACCTTATATATTTCTTCTCTCTTAAATATAATTTCGTAAGAAAAATGCAAAAGAATAATGCAAGTCCAATTATCACTTTAGTGCTGTCTTAGCTCCGCATTTCACCGTTCGCGTTTGATTCAGCTTCCATCTTTCGGTGCTATCGTAAACACGAAGCTTTAAATTGAAACTTGTAGATTTTATATATTACGGATTTAGGAGGTTAGCACGAAATGGAATGTTTATTATGATCTGAATTGTGCTAAAGTATAAATGTCGATTTACATCAGACACAAGCGAAAGCTCATTCTATCCCCAATCTATCAAATTATTTTAGTGCGAACAGACGTAGAGCAGTCTTTCATTATTTTGTCTGCGTTCACAAAGAAACAAAGATTTTTTAGCGTACTCCACCTGTAAGAATGAAAAAGCATGAGAAAGAATGCTCTTTTTCTAAGCTAAACGAACATAAAGCTAGGGGCCTAGCCCCTAGCTTTATGTTCGTTTGGTTTAAAGCGGCCTTCACGTGTAAAATAATAATGGACGCTACACAAATTGCAAAAAAAAAAACGAACACGGTGCTTACTGTTCATTTAATATGCACCGTGGCGTTCCGAAGAAAGATTTCGAGCAATGTTTCTACATCGCTGAAATGTTTGATCTATTATGTATTCGTAGGTACATAGCTGACACACCCTGGTTACACGAATAATTTATAATTCTTTCATAACAAAATTTGGCCTTATAATGGTGAAAATCGCCGGTGACGTCATTTGGGTACTTCGCGACATTAGCCCGAACAAGCAACAATAGCGGTGTGGTGCTTAGGGGGCTTTGTGAATAGCTCAAAATCGTTCTAACTAGTGCTAACTTCCTTGTGCTTCTCCCTTCTATTGTCAGAGATTGTAGAATGCCACGGTTTATCCCCGTGGCGTCACAGTGACGTCAGTTTAGTGCAAAGCTAACAGTTTGAATGTTAGCCCTGACTAGCACCGCTTCGCATCACATCTTGTCCATAAAAAACATTTTCTAAGGAGAGCTAGTAGCACACTGTTTTCATAAAGGCAGCACTATCACGCATACTTTGCGCGGCTTCATTATACGTAAACGTACAAGAGACCATCGTCTGAAAAGTGAGTAGTAATGTGATTGCGCGTGGTTTCCGTCTAGCATCATAGCGCTCGGGTATGCGTGATGTGTTTAAAGTAAAGATTTTGACGAAGAACTGCGCGTACTCACGTTTCCTTCACGCTATCCAGCGCGCTTTGATCACGTGCTATAATAAATCGCGCGGGAAAGCCGCGTAGTACCTACTTTTTTATAAGTATTGCACGCTCTAAGCGCAAAGTCTTTCAGCTTAAAGCGTACGTATAGAGCCGGCTTATGGGCTCGATTTGGGACGCGGCGTTATTCAGGGCGAACCTTGATACTCCATTTGCAGCTGCAAACATGCAATTAGAAGCTGCAGTAATAATGTTTGTGTTGCACTTCGTTAGTGAAGGCTGAATGTTGATTTTAATAACAGTAACGGAATTCACATTGCTCTGAGAATTAAGACGTGATTAACGCTATGAACGGACGTCTATGATATCTGTTTCCAACATTTTAATAGGATGTTTCAAAGTAAATGAAGACTAGCCCCTTCCTTGAAATTCAATAAGAGATACGACATTCACATGGACTATGAACCTAAAATGGTTTGTCCCTCCCTGTCAAATTCTTAGAAAATATTATAAAAAAAACGTTTATTAAGGCAGTCGGTAGTAAACTGTTACTGTGTTTGCAATAGCTACATTTACGACTCGCATATGAGTACCCAGCTTAATATAAGGTTATTACAGTAACGTTTGAGATACTTGATATACACGATTTATTTTGGTCAGTTTAAAGCTGGAACCCAACCACGTGATGCAACCATGGTCTACCAACAATACCGTAGTCGTTGTATAGGAAACAAAAAAAAGATTTTCTTGCAAATAGTTTCCATGTCGTGTGGATCGCGCCTGCTATAAATTGACTTAAAAAAACCGTGTATATAGCTTTCTAGTGAGGACCCAGCTTAATTCCACCAATGGCTGAATGAGCCTCAATATACAGTCTATTCACAGAACGCTGATATCGGCTCGCTGCTCGGCCGAAGTCTCGCTCGAACGAAAGCAACACATTATGCCGGTGCTTTGGCAGATGCGGCTCGCGCGGCTGGTATGATTTTTAGAGGACGTACGTAGAGTGAAGCTAATGGGCCTAGAAAGTCAGTCCTTGTAAAAGTAAAGATTTTTCGTTTTTGAATACCTACCATTTAAGGCTATTTTCGCACTGCGTCCGATTCGAATCTGACGAACTCAGAAAACATAACAATCTGTATTCTGTAAAGCGGGGTGAAGCGCGGCCGCCATCGACAAGGTCCTTGACGCATCGGATTCGAATCGGGGGCAGGGCGGAAACAGTAAGCCAATTAATTGTTGTGAAGAGAATTTTGAGGGGTTTCAAAACACAATCAAAGACAGCAGTCCTGGAGAAAATAATAATTGAACCTGAAAATAATATTCACAATTCTACTTACAACGATTCAAAGACGAAATTCTGAGCTTTCACGTATATAACGTGCCCCTTACTTCAACCTTAGTACGTCTTTATTTTAAGTTCATTATGTAGTGTCTGAATTACCACTTCGTTCCATCGGAACTGGCATTATGGTTCCGCAATGCTGTGGAAACCGGACATAACACTGTAACGAGAGAAGAGTGAATGAGAGCAATTAGTGGCGGTACACTGTCTGTGAAAATAGAATAAGTATTCGGAGTTGCTTACAGCTCAATAAGGACGCAAGGAGTTATTAGATTGGTCCATATATTTTGTATTAAATGATTTGTGATAGTATTTATGAATAATAAATCGGTATTTAAATATTATAACCCATAGGTAATTGATTTTTTACAACGATTTCCAAAAAGTACGAGTACAAATCACTTCGCACTAATATTATAAATGCGAAATTAGCTCTCTCTCTCCGGCTGTCTGTTAATAAACTTTTCCCGACTAAACGGATGTATCGATCTTGATGAAATTTGGTACGGAGATAGCCTAAATCCTAAGAAAGGATATATGTCATTTTTTATCCGGGTACTGCGCGAGCGAAGCCGCAGGCAGCCACTAGTTGTTTATAAATTGCTCTGTACGTACTACACCCTCGTTAAATTTCACACAGAATTGGCGCCGGAGAACCTTAAGGCATTACAAATCAGAGCGCAGACCGAATATGAAAAGAGTGCCTTCGAGAGATCTCTCGTACTAGCGCACAGGGGCAGTCGTATCCGCCGTTTGCCGCCTGATTTCGCCGAATGCGCCAGACATGCCGAGGAAACGGTAAAATACCCACGTCCCGAATTTACACTTGAATTTGGACGATTTATATAAAGTTCTTTGAAAACTGCTCTTTATCTAAACTCTTTCAAAGCTGACTCACCATACACCGCATTGATGTAACTTCTTCGCTATACGTGTTCCGGAACTGGTATTTCTAACCTAGAGGGAACCAAAAAAACCAGCTTTGTTTAGATTAGAACTAAGGTTAAATTAAATTAAAAATTATTTATTCATCAAAAAATATAGAACACGAAATAAAGTAGGTAAGTACACAGGTAAATATACATTAATTACAAGTTTTAATAAGTTTGGTACTCAAGGTAATTACCTGATACAACTGATGGTTTTGTCTAAACTGATTTGGCCCCATAACAGCATAATTTTCAGTTTTGTTTTCATATAAATTTCCAAAAGTCGTAGATCAAAAGTTATTTTTTTTTTTTATACAACAGGGGTGGCAACAAGCTTACGGCCCACCTAATGGTAAGCGGTTACCGTAGCCTATGAGCGCTTGCAATACCAGAGGCATCACGCACGCGTTGCCGACCCCGAACCCCCTTCTCTGCTCTGGCAACCTTACTGACCGCAGGAACACAACACTATTTGAAACAAATAATGTTATTTGGATGCGATCTTAAGTTATTTCTTTTTGTGTGTAAAATAAGCCTCTTCCGGTCTACCATATCAATTCCGGAACATCTTGTATACAAGCATAGTATTCAATCAAATATAACCAGTAAGTAAAGGCTGTGACGCTAGTAGGTAAACTAACTTTACTGTACCTACGGTAGTTGTATTTTCACGTTTATCTTACAGCAAAGTGCAGAAACCATTGATCTTACAAAGTTGCCTGTGAATTCGATTTGACATAAATCACAGGTTCACTGTAATACGTAAATGAATAAACCTGGCGACCATTCCGTTATTTTCATTTTCTTCAAAGTCCAATTCAAGCTTTTTTACCAATAACTTCTATGATAATCTTTTGAAAGTGAATCGATCATGGAAGAACATAATATTATGTTGGTAACCAAAATGTCTTTCGTCGAAAATGGCGTAGTAGCCGTTTGTGAATCTGGTAGTGAAAGGATTTTATCGTGCTTTGCAGAAATTCCATATGCATGGAAAGAGGCTCCATATGTATTTTATGCAAAATGACAGTGTCTACGGATATCCTTTCGTATTTTAAATCCTTAACTGAGTTGAGCTTGTTTAGATTCGAGAGTGTGTCGGCAAAACCTCTACGAAAATCCTTTCAACTGCGGCATCGCTGTTTCGCGGAGTGGAGTACATCTCGACTGAGGATGTCGATATTACGCCGAAAAGGAAAAGCAGGATGACGCCAAAGCCCACACACCAGGTAAACAATACATGCTTTAACATTTTGGGAGAATTTTTAGCGCTTAATTTTGCAGTAGGTAAACAATATGGGCTTGGGAAAATATATTTTTACGCGCTGAAAAAATGTATGAAACTACTAAGATAGGCATTATAATAAACTTTGTATAACTATAACAATAAAATAACACGCTTGCTGTTACATATTTGTTACATACATATCTTTCACTGATAGTTATAGGCCAGTTTCAGAGCTACCATACCTCATCCTGGTCACTGACCTAATACAGGATGACCAAGACAGATTCAGTCACACGACAAGCAAGCAAGCAAGCTACGAGCTTGGCCTAAAGACTGACAATTCTAGACTCTAGTATTGTTATAACATTATAGTTTCTGCACACGATTGATAATTCAAACCTTCAAAAAAACATACTCATATTCAGTCCCATTTTATTCTATCAAAGTATAGAGTCAATCTGAAATTCCGGCATTAACATTAATCCATAGGTTGAAGAAATATCCCGCGCAGAAAAACAAAGAGCCGAACAAATCTCTCGTTTAATGGCGTCGAAGTATTTGGAGCGAATGGCACATGACAAATATTTCTTAACGGCTTTGTCTAAGGACGAGAGACTGGTCTCGGCCAATAAACAAGGATCTAAGAAACTGCAGGAGCTGGCGCACAACGCTCACGCCGACGTGGAGAAACGACAAGTAAGTCACAAGTAAGCTTGTAGCATAGATTAAACCTAACGCATAAGGGGATCTAGAAAAGATCCTTCATTTTCCTTTCACGCTAACATCGGATTCAGTCAACCAGCGTTACAGCAGTCACGTTGCATTAATGCCAACAGAAAATGCATCTTATGCATATTATATTACCTTGGGGTCTAGATAAGATCTAGTTCTGTTGGCGTAGGAGTGAAACCAAAACCATTCACGTGAGTTTTAGTGCTTGGACCACAAGTGAGCTTTCTCATTGCATATCAGCTGTATAATGCTTGATAAAATGTTTTGTCTGCTAAAGGAATTTGGATAATTTCGTTATAAAAACCAACAGAAACTGAATTCAAAACAGCGTCGTCCGTAGCAGGATTTTCAGTACCTACCTCAGCCTATTAGGCTTATCTACATCGGGCTAAAGAAGCTTGGTTCGCCAAAAACTTAACCAGGCTATTTCGTATTCCAAAAGTTGCCGCAGGCATTTTATCTTACGCTTGTTTTTTTTTCTTGTCCCTTTTATCACGCCTAAGCTTAATATTATCATCTAAATTGACCGGATAAGTTCACAGCGTGTGAAATCCGTCTATAAATGCTTTTTCCACAAAATAGAATGAAATCACTACTCGCTTTTGTTTGTATAGAAACTTTGCGAAGGTAGTTTCATGCTGATTTATCTACATGTTTTGGGTATAGGTGAGGGATAAGAACACGCATTTCTCTTTTGTTTATGGCCAGGTTTCTATCATAAATAGTTATGGCCCAAATAGAAAAACAACTGTGCAAAAATATATATTTTTCTGGTAAATATAAACTAAATACGTCCCTGGTTTTGCATACAAGCTGACTGAGCTACAGGCTTTTCAATTTTTCATGAATTCTGATATTTAGACTAGAATGATTCAAGCACTTAGCTGGACCGCAGTTTCGTCAAAAGATGTCAGTTTGAGGGCAGGAAAAATATCGTCAATCAACTAATAAGAATACCAAAAAAGTAGTTAACAAACCGTTCAAATGTTATTAGGCAGTGCTCCGCGAAAGACGTCCCCTCTACGCCGCTCGAGCCACCGAAGCATCAGCCCGAGCTCGCCTTTCCAAGACACGACAGGCGCAAATCAAACATGCTCAGAAGCAGCACATTACCGACGCAAATCGCCTTATTGGGTGAGTTTTCAAAACCTAAAATCAATTATGTAAAAGTGATTGAAACTCTTATAATGTTAATTGAAAATTACTTTAGATATTTCGGTGTCACACCACGCAAAACCAAGCAGTAGAGCCGTGTTGACCATCATCATCATACATCGAATTTCGATCTGAAGGGATTCTCTGAAGTTACAACATTTATAGTTGGTTAAGTCTTAAAATGCCGTGGTGGCCCCGACTACGACTAAGGGCAAAAAGCTAGGGAATGGGCAGCAGCGTCCCCTATTTTCACAAAGATAGCTCTAACTGCGCTCGCCAACCCGCGTGCCCAACGTGGTGAATATAGGCAAATTCCCCTCACATGATAGGAAGTCACTCCGGAAATCTGTGGGGGAGGCCGATGTTCAGCATTGGACTTCAAACGGCTGGAATGATGATGATGATAACATCATCATTCCAGCCTTAAAAATTAATCTTAAAAACTAACAATAGCAAATCTTTCACGTGTACAACTATACACAAAAATATTTTTTTTTATTTAGCTCTATGGTATGCGATATGGATATATATGCGATTGGGACGTGTAAGTAGGTGGTGGTGGATAAACCAATAAGGCAACTTGAGTAGGTCTAGGGAAAGCGTAATTGGGTCATCATCATCATCATCATCATCAGCCTACATTAGTCCACTGCTGGACATAGGCCTCCCCCAATACACGCCACTGAGCCCGGTGTTCGGCCCTTGTCATCCACTTACTGCCCGCCGCCTTTCGTAGGTCATCGCTCCACCTAGCCGGGGGGTGCCCCACACTACGTTAGCCTAGACGTGGTCTCCACTCAAGAACTCTCAACTCTCACTCGTTTACCCCAACGGTTGTCGGTTCTTTGGCATATATGGCCAGCCCACTGCCACTTCAGCTTGCCAATTCTCTGGGCTATGTCGATGACTTTGGTTCTGTGTCGGATAATCTCGTTTCGGATTTTATCCTTCAAAGAAACTCCAAGCATAGCCCGTTCCATAGCTCGCATAGTAATTGGGTATGTTTATGATATAGGAATATTAGGAATATCATGTGTGTATGTTTCAAGAGCAATATCTACGCGATAGAGGTGGCGATCCTTCCGCTAAAATAATCCTTTGCTAACTTTACAGCAACGCAAAAGCAGCTTTTGTGGAAAAGGACACGGCCAAGTGCTTGGAGACAGTCGAGTTCGGCATCGAGCAGATTACGAGGAAGCCAGCGAATCTACTGCCTGGGAAGGAGAAGTTCTTGCAGCAGTTATACGATATTGTGGCTGAGACTTTCTTGGACCAGGTTTGTTTGAAAACTGTACATGGTTTTAAATTTAGTTGTTCGAAATGAATCAGAGTTATCAACATTCTCTACTTCTTCTTCTTCTTCTTGTCGTGTCACTGGTTCTTTCTTGGTCATCCCGTATTAGGTCGGTGACCAGGTTGAGGTATGGTGGCCCAGAAAAGGGCCAGTAACATAACTTTCTCTACTGATGACGTTTAAGAATACATAAGTGGTTTGCCCCAATAAACTTTAAAAATCGCACTTTCGCATGTTTTTCTAACATCCAATATTACCTGAACTACGAAGTCATTGAACTTTACTAAATATAAACAAAGCTCTTTCATAGAACACCCCACTTTATGTATTTGCATCACTTTTTTTAAGCCCCCTTTTGGACACCTTTATCTTCGTAAACTCTTGGCAAATTTAAATTATATTCTTTCCAGCAAATTTAGATAGACAATGACCTACTAAATTCCATGCAGATTAAAAGTTCAAAAGTTATGCTTTAACAAATATATATAAGAATGACGATTCGTCCAAGAAGTTCTAGAGATCTTCTCTTGCTTCAATAACAAAAATATTACAAAGCCAATTCGATATTAAGCTATATACTACTCACGCGCATGATTTTGCCGTTAATGTGTCTACAAATTCACAACTTTAATTTGTAATAAAATTTACTTCGATCATTTTGTACAATACCGTTTAACGATTTGGACGATACCATCAATATTTTAGAGTTTATCCTAATGAAGTAATTTTGATCACATAATCTAAAAGTAATTCAGAAATATACGATAACAGTTTTCCTTTGTATTATATTGTAGTAGATATTTAGCATATCCAAAATTATAAATAGCGTCTACCGGAGGCCAATCGATACAACTTTCAAAACTTCAGACTCGCTGGAACTATTTCCTAGGTGTTACTTCAACTGGTTCGTTCTTTTTCTTTTCGGAAGCGAACACCCGGAACAAAGCTTTCAACGAATTTCACTGCATGTGGAAATCACAATGTCCTAATTTCGGTTCCGAAACTAATACCTACGGAAATTGAAGCTATTCGTGTCTTAGATTTTAAAAACTGCTATAGAGTTTGTATTGAAGCTGCCATGTGACAAACAAGTTTCATAATTGCTGCAACATACACCAACAGCCATTTTTACAGTGGATTTCTATAGCCGCTAGTATTGCTCCAATAAAAAAGCTACATGACCGAGGTCTTACCCTAAATAGCTGAAAACTTCTTCCAAGTCACGTATAAATAAATAAATATTCCGGACCGGTGTGATATACACACGGACAACTGATCCCAAACTAGGCATAGCCTGTACTATGGGTACCAGAGACTGACATACATAATAGATATATATTTAACACCCAGACACAGAACAAACATCTGTGTTAGTCACAAATGTTTGTCCAGTGCGGGAATCGAACTCGCGACCTCTAGCGCAGAAGGCAGAGTTACTACCAACTGAGCTATGAGGTCAGTCAAAATGCAACAAAGATAGTCCTCTGTTAGCACACGAGGCGCTACTTTCTTATGCAGCTATGTCAGCTAACTGTGTTACTGAGATGACAACCTTCATCATCATCATTTCAGCCGTACGACGTCCACTGCTGAACATGGCCTCCCCCACAGACAGAGCGAATTCCTTATCATGTGGGGGGATTTGACCATACTCACCACGCTGGGCATGCGGGTTGGCGAGCGCAGTGAGAGCTATCGTTGTTAAAATGAGGGACGCTGCTGCCCATCCCCTAGCTTTTTTCCCTTAGTCGCCATGATGACAACCTTAATCGGCTTCAACTATCAAATTCTCATTGTTTACGTACACGTCAAAGGAAACATAATTTATTATCAACAACATTTATGAAAAGAGAATTCAGAGGTAGCTGGTGTAGATTGGTGTAGTATACAGCTTTACACATTTATTCGCAGAAACGTGTCCGACAAAGTATGAGTGAGTCGGACAGAGAGAAGAGGGCGTTTATTCTTCTTGGCATGGCACTATCGCGGGAGCCGAGTCGGGACTCCGTACTCCGTGTCAGGCCCCCGGCGCCTCCTCGGGATGCTAAGTATGATTTCGGGATTTTTACAACAAAGTTTCATATGTAAAAATAATAATGTCTTTGCAAAGATTTTGGAGATTATGGTATCTTATGCAAGTTAAACTCAAAGTTGACTCAATAGTAAAAGTAGGTCTCGTTTCGAAATTTTTGAGATAACATTCGCACAACGTTTGCTCTCGGATTAACCAACCTGGTATTTTCATTATGTATTTTACATAAGTAAACGGTGCCTTCTGCCATTAGCCGTTGAAGATTCAAATCCAATCTGACGAGGCGCATCCCAATGGACATTACTATTCACTAAACAAAACAAGGGTTAGGTCGATTACAAGGATAAGGATGTATAATGAGGTATTAGTAATGGTAGATGGCATAAAGGAAAAAAAAGATTTACCAATACGAGAACTAATGCTACGGTTCGACATTTTTGTTTAATTACAAGCTTTTAGTAGTTACAATATTTCCTAATTGGCCCTTATCTTCTACGTTCATTGTCGATCCAACGGAAAGACAAAGGTCCCGTTTTACATTGTACTAAAAGGTCGAATGAACATGATGGCCTTTGACAATGTTAAAGGTTGTTGGGTGCTCCGCTCCCTTTATGGCAACCAGCTACCTACATTAGTGTTTCTAAAGATCATTTATTCACAGAAAGACAATTCAAACGAATACAAGTATTACAAAAAACACAATAATCGGTTACAGCTATCCAAAGGCGGTTGCAAACAATCTAGGGACAGCTCAATTGATCCATATCTTTATCAGTCGCAAACACCAAAGCGCTGGCGACATTGTCACGCTGAATGGCAATGCTGATCCGTTGCGCTAAATACGAACCAGCCGTCGGCCACGCGGCGTTTTGGCTAGACGCCCTAATATTATTCTAAAAACCAGGACGGCGTGATTACCCACGGACCCAGAGTCATAAGCCCAAAAGACATAATTAGACCTATCGAGACTTATATTCACGATTCCTTCACCAATGGTCACATGCCCCTTTTTAGGGCCACCATACATTACCCTGGTCACTAACCTAAAATATGACCAAGAAAGAATCAGTGACAAGCAAGCAAGCAACAATATAGGGGCCTAACCCTTCTCCCAAGTGACCAGAGTTATGACTCTGATTCTTATATTAGTTACTAGCTTCCGGCTTTGCTCACGTGGTACCTACATTAAAAGTAGCTTATATGCTATTCCAGACTATAATCTATCTCTGTACCAAATTTCATCCAAATCCGTTCAGCCGTTTAGCCGTGACGAACCACAAACATCTAAACATCCAAACATCCTCACAAACTTTCGCATTTATAATATTAGTAGGATATTCGTGGTATTTATTTAATATAAACTTAAAAAAACCACCTCTTAACATGCCAAAATGCAGACGGTCCTCATAAATTCTCCCAATAAAATTTACGTTACAGGCTACGTTTTCGCACTTTGGAACGGAGTTTAGCATCGAGCACACGTGCCTCCGAACGATTGTACTTACTGCACGAGCTGGCTCGTCTGTACGTGGACACGAAGAAATCTTTGAAGGCACGCTACTATGCATTTAAGTGTCAGGCTGGTATGTGCATCAAATAGTTAAAGATTTCCCCAAAAAAAAACCATTCATACCTAGTTCTGACCCTATCAGAAACTACGACTACCATGGTACAACAACACCCAGACCAGGAACAAATACTTGCAGATCAAACAATTATTTGTCCCGCAGTGGGAATCGAACCCGCACCCCTTGCGTCTTAGACGGGCACTCTTTTGTTACGCCACCAAGGCCGATGGTTTGGTTTATGTCGTGAGTCAACAAACCACAAAGATTTAATTGATTGATTTTAGGAAATAAGACGCTGATCTACTCTTAGCTAGTAGCTAGTAGGCAACAAGAACTTAGAAATAACATCTATGGCAAACCCGTGCTATACCTATACTAGACCGATGCAATGTTCCAGAAAGGTCCACCATGGATTTCTATTAAGGACTACTAAGCATTAATTCTAGAGTAACCGTGGTTATTAAACAAATATTAATTCAAAATATTTTCCTTTCCAATAAAAAAACTCGCCAGTGTGATTAGTGCCTACTGAAATGGGTTGATGTGCCAGAACATAACGTTCAAAGTGTCCATCGACAAGCAAAATTGCATTCCTATTTATTGGAATTCGAAGGTGAACTGTACTTTACGTTCAATAAAGTTTGCTAACCGTGCCACCAAGACCTAGTTCCTCGGAATTTAATGTGCCAACCGAACGTGTGAGTTGAACTGAGCGTCGTAAATCGCGGGACGGCTGATGCGTGACGCGGCGAACGGATGGCGCCAGAGCTAGTGATTCCAATAGAGTACTTCATCTGCTAGAGGTGCTTTACTGTGCTGACGGCTACCCATTTAGTTAGAGTATAGTCAGCAATAGGAAACAACGGCTTAGGTGACCTGAAAACTCATAGGGCTTACTGTAAACAACATTTGATCGAACAAAAAAATTCAGATCAGAGGTCTGAGTCCGTAATGCTCGTGAGTTACTCATTTGTCATCGTGAGACGTAAAAAGATAATTTTTATTTTCTTTTTATTTTAATTCTGATAGACAGAAACCTTGCCTTGGAACACTACCTATTTGGTTTTATGGTAATGCTAGATTTGAAGAACGTGTAATTTTAAAAGACATGCGACTTTTTAGCCCCCCCCCCCCCCCCACCTTTGAAGGGCGGTATTAGATAGGGCTAATAATGGGCCACCTTTGAGTTCAAATGCGGAAAAGTGAGCTCACTTACATACATAGGTACATACATACAAGTGCGGTATTTTTCAAGCAACTAGCTCCCAGAAAGCAACCGTGCGAGTGAATTACGCACCTAGCAGGCAAGAAAAGTAATGCTTTTAGCCGTATAATAAGATACATCGATCTTGGTACCCGATAAAAATTCAATGAAGCGTGTCTTGGCGTTATTTGAGAGGGGCTGGGAAGCTGTTAATGATATTGACTTGTTGTGAAATGACGCACATGTTTAATAAATGAAATGAAATGAAATGAAATGAAATAAATTTATTTTGACAAACACAGACAGAAGACACAAAAAACAATAGAATAAAGGTTAACGATAGGGAGATAGGTAGACATAACACAGATAACATACAGTACAAACAACAACACATAAGTAGGTATATATGTCATACAATATTTAAGTGCTAATTAGTCTCCCGTATGTGTGAGCCAAAACAGGCATGGTCTCAGCATAATGCCGCTACACATTAGGATAATATGCAGCGGCTTTAATAAAGGATTTATTTAAAAAAAATAGTTCTGTTATATTTTAAGGCCTATGACAACCCGGCCCATAACCCGGTCTTGCACCAGTGATTTTTGTCGAATTTAAGAGCGCGCATCACACGTGCTTAACATGGTGAAGGAAAACATCGTGAGGAAACCAGAAGTATCCTTATAGTAGAGATGGGCCTGGAACCTTTCACGTATGGAATACTGACTACTGCAAAATGTGGGCATGTGCCAAATATTCATAATTATTTATTTTATACCTACTACCCCCCTTAGACATCTTAAAGGATCGCCTGGATATCTCAGAAGATGTCTGTCTACCATTCTTGGGATTAGAAGTCATGAGCCTATTTCTATTTTGATATAAGCGTTTTTATCATAATTTCTAGTCTTCAAACAGAAGTTGAAAAGGTCGACGTTAAGGTCAAGATCTGTCTCAATATACAGAGCCGCAAACAACTCTATATTTTAATAAATCTTTATTTTATGAAGATAAAAAAATAATTATTTCAGGCTGTTCCATTGTGACGTTTTATGTTTCCTGGCACAATGCCATTTTACTCTGTAATGCTCTGAATTTTTTCAACGTGATCTTTATTAGGAGTAATTTTACAAAACTTATTTTTTGCTGGCTTTGCTACGAGTAGGTACGTGTTGTAGCACCAGAGCTACGGTGGCGTAGCAGAAGTGCTACGATGCATCTGTACCTCAACAGAGACAAACGGAACCCTTTTAGGATTACTTTGTTACCTGTCTGTTATTCTACCCTAAAATGGGATGGCGAATATTGTAGAAAAAATGGCTGAAACGAATTAGATAGCTTAAATTCATTACAAATCACGTGTTTTTATGATACATTCTTATATTTGCGGTTAAAATCATTAGTGAACTACGTAAGCGACCGAAAAATATAAGTTTGTCACTTCCACACTTTGCCCCATGTCCCTCAATTGTACAGAATCTTCAAGGTGCGAGTTCAAGCACGTGCCTGTCTTTATTTTTAGGAGCCCTCGTCCAAACAAATCTATAAATTCTGTATTTACAATTAACTGTACAGTCAATAAGCAAAGTGTGTGTTTGCGCGTTTACAGCAGGCACTAAAGGTTTGGTTACTCAGGGTGGATGTTTCTAAGATAAATAATACAAGATAATCAAATTTACGAGCTAACTAGAACACACTTGCAGAGGCCCGCAAATCAAAACACCAAGGATGGTTGTTGAATGCATGCTTCTTGCTTGCTCGCTGCCATCTACTGCAAAACAACCGGCCTGAAGCCCGAGTGGTTTTACAGGAGGCGCTATTCTTAGCTCGCTCCTATGGATTCTATGATATTGCAGCATTCTTCGAAACGGTATGACCCATTTCACTATCAATTGTAGAAAAATCACCAATAGAAGGCCAGCTCAGACATTTTTAAAACATTGGTGGTGTAACAGTTTAAGTAATTTGTATGTCTGGTGCATGAAATAAAAGAAATAATTGTTAACAATAATTAAATATTTTTAGTTAATTTTTTCCTTTTCTAGAACTAGACCACGACCTTAGCTTGTCATGGGATTTCCAAAAGCGTCGAAATTCGTCAAGCCGTAGAACAAAAGTTATTACCAAGTAGTATGTAGAATAAGACCCTTACAGCTTAAAAAACTACATAAATAATACATAACATAGTGTGTACCTACTGCTGGATATAGCGAGTAGGTGCTTACAGTTAAGTCTATTCATTTATATGTAGCTTCCACTGTTCACTGCACGGAAGTGATTAATGAAATAAGCTCTCTGTGGCTTCTGTTTCCGACCACCGATTGCTAACCAACGGGAAAGTTCAATTAGATTTCGAGTTATCAATGCAGTTTAATTCAATTGTTCAGTGAAATAACAATAAGTTTCAGACAGGTGGCCTCTCAACTAACTGTAGCTTCATAATTTCACGACGACATCTGGCGGCGTGACAGGCGAGTGCCCGGCTCAGACGCAAAAATTGCGGATTCGATCGCCGTATGATTTACGATTTACAAAAATAAAAAACCAGCTCTTGATGTTATGGTAACATTGTAATAGTTGTACCCACGAGATAGAAAAACCTCGGACCAGCTGTTGTTTTTTCAAACATGATAAAGAAAATCTACACTACTGCAGATATAATAAATCTTAACACTCTAAAATAAATACACTCAATAATCGCATACACTATACTATGCTATTCACTGTGTGATGGGCCACCACACAGGGAAACCTCATCCTCCCTTTGGGATCCACTATTTGTTATATCTTCATATTATTTATGTCACCGCCATTCAGAAATGAAACCCAATAGCTATAGACATAAAATAACAGGCATAGATGGTGTATTGGAATTGGATATACAAGGTGATTCATAACAGACCAACATAACATACCATCCTGAGAAGGGGTTTTTCTATCAACAAAAAGAAATAATATTAGCGAGAAATAACATTGTAATATATTTTTTTTCCATTTATTTCCCCTAGATGTAGTGATGAGGATTGAGAAAGGTATGCTGAGATGGTTTGGTCATGTAGAGAGGATGAACGAAAGAAGATTGACGAAACAGGTGTATAAGGCGAGTGTGAATGGAACCGTTGGAAGGGAAGACCTAGGCGTACGTTTAGCGACCAAATCGGTGACGTTTTGGACAAAGGCCAGGTCAAGAGTACCCTAAACCGACGAGCATGTATGAGGAATGTGATGAGAGTGAATGAAGCGAAAGAGGTATGTCAGGATCGTAGCAAGTGGAAGGCCGTGGTCTCTGCCTACCCCTCTGGGAAAAAGGCGTGATTTTATGTATGTATGTATGTATTTCCCCTAAACTTTCTCTAATTAGCTAAATACCAAACGTGCAAAAAGTTTTATATCAAGATCTAAAACAGCTAATTTATTGAGTTTGATCTAATTTGCCACAAAACAGCTGATTTTTGCAAAGAAATTTTAATGAGTCATTTTTCATTGTAAATTCTATGCAAATGGATTAACTAAAGTCGTAGAAAAAACTTTATTGTCAATTGGTTGTAGAATTAGCCCTTTCAGGATCACATACATAATTATTATGAATCTCCTTGTATAGAATGAAACAAAATGTTGAAACAAAAGAGACGTTTCATCAATATATGGAGCCTGGGCCTGCACTGTGTACACTACTCTTAAATATGGCTAAGTAATAAAGTAAACGTATTTAATTGGTTATTTTATTTAAATTGACTTCGTTATAAGGTACATTAAGATTTTCTTCGACAAAGAGAGCAACACACGGCGCTACAAAAATATGGCGGATGGACGTACGTGAAATGTCATTTTGACAACCTACATTTATCTGACCCCAACAAAAACATCAAATCAAACAACATGACATGAAAAATATATCAATGTCATGTCAAACGCCAATTATAAACCATCATGGCGGCCTTCAAATAGTGTTCACATAGTAAAAAACTTACCAGAAGAACTATTCTTGTACCATCGCATTTGTCTTCAAATTAATGAAATTGTATTTTTCTTGTAATCTCCCAGTTTTTCCTAATTTTTATATGTAGTGTACATGGACCAGGCCCAGAATGAAATGGCTCCTTTTAGCATGTGTTTTGCATGTTTCTTTATTTTCTTTCAACAACCCTAACAAAATGTTTTGCTGCATACTGAATAGTTAAAACACTATGGTACAAAATACTTCTTTTTGGTTGAATTGGTTTTTAGTTTCTCTATTTTAACACACTCTCTAAAAACGCATCTGTTTGAAAAGGATTCTATTACTTTTAACTGAAACCTTTGGTATTTTAGAATTTTACTGGCATTTTCCAAATTATTACAAAAAAAATACACATATAATTATAATACAACATATAAATCTTAAAACACCACGTAAACATGTTTTAAGATTTATAATAAGTAACCAACTATTGAAATTACAACTAATTATTACAAAACCTAATCCATTATAACTCTGCCTTTACCTAAAACACAAAAGTGACAGAATTATTTATGAATAACAAACTAGTCATATTTAATCCAGTCGATCCCTGTCACCACCAGAAAGTAGTGTGCCCAAAATACCGGCGGCATTGCCACGTTCTATGGCAATGCTTATTCGTTGACCGATGTAAAAGCCATCATTTTGGTCACGCGCAGACTCTAATAAAACGAAGCCTCTGATCCCCATGAGCCTATTGTCTCTACTCCAATAAAACTACATTTTTACTGTTTTGTATAATTCTGAACAGTACCTATTAAATTTGAGTACAGGGTCATCCTCTAAAATGGTTTAGTCGATAGCAACTTATTTCAACCATTTGGCATTGGTTGAAATATTAATTAGCCAACCTCGCACAATGTTTTGGTCGGTTGTCGATGGTCCATGTTGAAGTTGATGGTTGTTCTGGTACTGGCCACATGATTCAACCGCATAATTCAATTTTCTAGTTCGTTCGATTAATTGGATCGTGCATTCTAGCGACTACTCTAACGGTTCGAACAATTGAACTATGTGGTCATTTTTTCCCTATTCGTTCGATTATAAAATCGACCTAGAAGATAACTCTTCATTTTATTCGAACCATCTTCGATTGGAATACAACGACTATCGACTTCCGACTGTTTAAGTAGCGTTAGAAACTAGTGCTGAAGGTTGGAGAGTTTTTTCATCTCATAGTGTGTGGACGTTTCATTGGAAGGAGAAGTGCCGTCAGCAGAGGCGCCTCTCGAGAAACGCGAGAAAGCCATGGTTAGCCTGATGCAGGACGACGATCTGCGAGCAGCAGCCGAGCATCTCTTCAGGAGGATGTCTGTGATACCAGCCGCAAGGTGAGATCATTGATACTAACTCGCTATTCAAAAGTAAAGGATACAAGATGATGATTGCGAGAATGACTAGTTTGCTCAGTTGACCGATCAAGAAGTTTACTGATTGCGAAGTTTACCGATTACGAAGTCGTGAAAAATAGTGGACGGTTTGCTAAGTTGGCCATAAGCGAACAAATGAATCAAAGTATTTTTTTCTGACTTTTTTCCTGAATTTTTCAAATAGCTGTTTTTGGTCTTTTTACTATCTCTAAAAGTAAATATACGTAAGAGAAGTTCGACGTCAATAATGCTAAGTAAAAGAGCAGAATAATTGAGTTCGAACTGATTTGACCCCAAATCAGCAGATTTTTGTATAGGTAGAGATTTTTCAATGATATATGTTGAATTTCCAAAAGACGTCTAACAAACTTTATTTACAATTGAATGTAGAATAAGCCCCTTTTGGGAAAGCAATCATACTATGAATCACTGATTAGAATTGGTCTAAGCTAGGTCTTAACTCGATCTTACGTTCTAAAAGAAGGTAATCAAATAAACCTTTTTTATGTTTAAAAAACGAACATAGTAATTTTTTTATCAAAATATAGCCTGAGGCTTATACATGGCGGAGGCTAAACTATCGCTCGCTTCGCGTGAGTACTTAAATACTAGGGTGCTAAAACGATTTTGCAGAGACTCATTAAAATCTAGTAGCGATACTCAATCTCGATAGAGGCATTTAAAACAGTCTGAATTCCACTAGAGCACTCAGGATAGAAGAGTCTACATACTATCACAAGCTTCAGTTTTGTTTGGCTATCATAACATAGTGAAAGCACTTGGTGGAGTGGTAGTAGTCACTCAGACATCCGATCCAAAGGTTGTGAGTTTGCATCCCGGTCTTGAATTTCGCAATCAGAAGCTGTGTCAGAATCAGAAGTAAATGTTCAAAATGATAGGCATATACTTGAACTTTTTTTTTGAAGTATTACTTGCTTCGATTCACGAATCACATACATATCTCTGAAAATCTATGAATACAGTTTTTCTTTACTCTAAAATCAACGTTATGGTGGTTCCATCAAACAAATTTATCTATCCCTTATAGTTCAGACTTCTCCATACTGACCTTTCTGATCGATCATGTTATTCATGTTATGAATGCGAGTCCGAACACTCCAATCTCATTTAATTCTGAACAAAACATGCGTTCAGTAGGTTACAGTGCTGGAGCGCGTGTGTATGTATAGTTTAACCATAAGAGGCTCTGGGCAAACTTGCCTGTTACAAGCAATTAAGGCGGAAAGTAGGTACTTGTAGGTACAAAACGTACTTATTGAACTGGTTCTACGTGTAGACTATTAAATTCCATGCAATTACAAGTTTTCAAGCGGTCCTTGTGGAAGTTCGTGTGTTACCTATTTCTGTTACAAGGCATGAGTTCTATTAAGTAGGTAAAGTAGGTACTTAGATAGTAAGCTTATTATGCAGTGTAACTGTACTGTTTAGAGTTCTGCTGGTTTCATATACAGGGTTATTATTAAGTCAATGTATGGGCACTAATGGGCAGCTCGAGGTATGGGGTGCAAGATTGTAATTAGGCCCCTAATGTATGGCCGAAAGTTAATGGTTTTCTAGATGATTAAAGTTTAGCATTCTTTTCATTACCTACTCAATTTTGGGTGTTTGTGTATGTTATCCTACTAATATTATAAATGCGAAAGCTTGTGAGGATGTTTAGATGTTTGTATGTTTGTTATTCAATCACGCCATAACGGCTCAACCGATTTAGTTGAAACTTGGAATATAAAGAGTGCTTCATCTAGAATAGCATATAGGCTTTTTATGTAGTTATCTAGCGAGCGAAGCCGTGGGCGGATGCTAATACAAAATAAAAAGAAATGGGCAATGCAAAATACAGCTAACGCTAGTTCAGGAGCCGGGGCTTTATATACATTGTGTTAACTTTGGTTGAAGCAATAAACTTTACTTTACTTAAAAAAAAACCCTGTATATTTGAGAAGTCGTTTATTTTGGGTACCTAAGTATTTCTATAAACGTCGATGGGATGCTTACAAAATAAACCTTGTGCCAATTGCAGGGCAGGTTGTTAGTGCAGGGATGTGGGAAGTGATCCAGAGATACAAAAAGATGTCTACGATGTTTGCTAGTTTATTATAGGTAAATCCGTTATAGGGTGTAATTGTCCGTCCCCAACGTTTTATTAGTCGTATAGCCTACACAATACACAAATAAGAGTACATAATAACGGTCTATCTTACGCCAATTAAACTAATCGAATGCGCGTTGATTTCAGGCGGTTCTCAATAATGCCGGGGACGAAGGTCGAGGAGACCGTCCCAGTTTCGAACCGACGAGCCTCTATTGCACCGAAATCTCAGCAGCCGACGAGAGTAGCTTTCAAGTTCCAGCAACCGCTGGGCTTGCAAGAGTTTGATATTTAGTTAGAGCCTGCCTCATCATGTTGAATGTCAGCATTTTATTGCGTCAGCGGGTGTACAAAAGTGATGAAAAATATTTTAGTAAAATTATACTGTGATAGAAAGTGCTACAAATTGGGCGTATACTGGCGTGTATGAGCTCGATTTTGTAAGCTCGTCATTTTGTACTAATGACAATCTTGATCCAGTGACCCGAGTACAAATACTTCACGATAGCGTTACGCTTACGATACGATAGCAAATGTCAATAATAACAACCAATCAAAGTTAAGATTTAAAGCATCACCGTTGTCACTGGCTAGTATTTGACTTTTACTATCGTATTGTAAAAGTAACGCTATAGTGAATATTCTTGCTTGGGGTACAGTAGAGACACGCTATAAGTGTGAGCGATAATGTCATATTGGATTACTCCGAAATTATCCTTAATATTACCGAATCAAGCAATTTTGAGTTTAACTTTAGTGGGAAGGCAATATCGCTGAGCTATGAAATATCTAACATTTTAAATTGACCTTATTGGAACATTTGAAGATAAATTTCAGATGACATATATCTCATTGTTTGAACGCAATTGTGGTCTATTCCGTGGATCAAGTTAGTTACGACTAGACAGACGCGAATCGGTTATCTAAAGATCGCTCGCGCCGTGGCTGACGTAACTATACTGTGACAATACTAAGCCTTATGAATATGTATGGTACCGCTTCCAAGCACTATCGTCGTCGGCTGCACGCGTGTTTCACAAACTGCGCAATATTTTATGTATTTCACCACTATCATGTCAGCCGCGGGCCATACATCTGTCGCAACCGACGCTTCCTACGGAAGTCCCCTACAAGTATGCACGCGACTCATACTGTTACCTACTCGCAGACTCAAATAGAACGTGAACATGCTTAAATACGTGCGTGCACGCGCATTTTGCAGTAATGAAACGCAAATGTATGCGCATATCGTACGGGCGGATACGAGCACACGCCAAAGATACGCCCAGTATGTAAGCGTCCGTTCACAGGCGAATGTGCCGCAAATTTGATGCTCCCAATATGCACGCGCGAAAACGTGCAAGCGTTCGCGCGTTCATAAAATTCGCAACAGTTGCTATAAATTCTTTATTAAAGCAATAGATTACTAATTTTTTTTTTTTTTTTTTTGAATGATTTTTTTATTTTATTAGAATATACACTTTTACATACTATATACATACTATAAAATATAAAATTAATTAATTACAAAATAAAATAGATACTAAATAAACAAATAATTTTGGTCATGCGGCAAGGTGCCAAGAGCACTGGCTGCATTCCCGCGTTGAATTGCCAAAGAAATTCTTTGTGCAAGGAATGAGCCAGCTCTCTTATCACCGGCGGCGTCGACCAAAGTTGGTATAATTTTTTGAAGAGCTTTTTTGTAGTAACAGTTCGATTCTTTATAGTAACAGTTGCGAACCGACCAAGACGCACTATAACTACTACGCACTATTCTTATATGTAATTAAAACAACGAGACATCAAAATACGCTAATTCAATGAGTGGATTTTACTTACTGAGAAAATACGATTATTATTTCTATCAACTTTAGTTATTGCTAGAATCTTTTCTAGGCTAAATTTATTGAAGTAGTAAGTACAAAGAAGAAAATTAATTAGATCATAGAATTTTAATGAAATCGCATCTCATTTAAATTAAACTTGCTTGAAATGTAAATAGAACATTATGGACCCATTTGTTATTCAAAAACTTTATTATTAAAGTCGTTTATTGTGATTAAACCACTTGTTTTAATTACCTCATGTATTTAGTTACGAATTACAGTAAGCCATCCTATTGTGATATTAAAGTTTTACAAGGTACTTGACGGGCGTCATAATCGCAACAGCGACAAAGCCCTTTTCAATTGATTAAAAAAAAAGGTACTTGAATAAAAAAACTCACTTCTGCCAAAGCTTTGTGTAGTCATTGGCTTACATCGCAAATCGTATAGGTAGGTTAGGTTAGCTAGGTATAAGAAGGCAAAATGCGAATAATTAATTTACTCTTTTGGACCTTTTTTTTAATTTCCCACATTCTCCTCATAGCAATTAACACGAGCAATGAGTCTGAATGCGAGTCAGTATTTATTAAAACTACTTTATATAAAGTTTAGATTTTTAGATGATTGTGGGATCAGTCCGCAGCTGAACTAATTTGGAATAAAATTGAAATAGTTAGATGGCTTACGCCGCAATATCACGTCAGCAAAGCCTCGGAGAGGAGCTAATAAAATATACCTGACTGATCCAATCACTTAATTTTGTCCAAGTCCAACCTATCTAGTAGGGTGCACTTGGGACGCTCTAAATCATCTTAAATCCGTGGGCTTGACAACGAACAGGCAATTAACTACCGGATACAGTCACAATAACGTCTTGGGGCTTCTGTTTCCCGAATCAGGTATTGTTATTGCGTAATTTACGTACAGCAAAAAAATAAATCGGTGACTTTATCGCATATTAGAAATTGCTTAATCAAGAGATATTTTATTTTATTTCAACATAAAAACATCACTTTGTCATACACAAAATAATTTTGAGAGTTTGTATAGCTATAACTACTTTTGTTGATAACTTGTTATTTATGCTCTTTTCGGATTCAGCTTCATCATCATCATTCTGTAAGCCAATGCTCTTTGTGGAAGTCCACTGCTGGACAGGACATAGGTACGCCTCATATAGTAGCATGACGAACGGTCTTGAGCCTTTTTCATCCACCAACATCCCGCAACCTTTATAATGTCATCGTTCCATCGGGTCATGGCCTTCCACTGTGTCGCCCGGTTCATGGTCACATTCGAGACCCTTTATTCCCCGACGGTTGTCGGTTCTGCGAGCGCCATAGCCTACCCACTGGCACTTCAACTTGCTTATTCTGAGAGCTTTGTCGTTGAGTTTGGTTCCTCTACAGTTTTCCTAATTTCGGGTTTTATCACGTAGTGAAACCCCATAGCCCGCTACGCAAATTTAAGGATTTGATATAACTAAAATATACAAACCTTTGTTAGGATAAACCTTTTAAAGTAGCTTATAACCTCGAGGACCTCCCTCGACTTTCAATCCGAAATTTAAAATCCCGGAGCATAAAAAATATTTTATATACCTATTTAAATAGTGTACAACAAGATCCATCTGAAATCATTAAGATGTAAAAAGCCCTACTTTTTTACTCAAAAAACCTAAGCCTGATTTATTATATGAAAGCCAACGCATTTATGAAAGCCAAGTTACTCACAGTGAAGTCGGAAAACAAGCTTAAATTAATGTTATCCATTTGCTCACCAATCTTTCTTCCTAAGTAATTAAAAAGTTGAACACATAATAGCATTTTGCCATTTATTTAATGGCAGCCAAGGTCCTAATGCCGAAACTTTTTAAAACATGGTTATTTAAATAAGAAAGCTGAAGTTTCTTCTTACAAATAGGGCAATATTTAATGTAGGTATATTAAAAGAAGATGTAGTTACATTGATTGCCTAAATCCTCGTTTAAATGGATAATTTATTTCCTCTAAGAATGCGATTCCCGAACAGACAAAAAAAAATATCGTGTACTCAACACGTACGACTACCTATCGCATTTCGAAGAGTGACAATCGCTTCGCCTTTTAATATAGTTTTAATATAAGTTTTCGTGAATCGAGTATCACCTAGCACCTAGCAATATGTCTTGTAGTGCACTTATCGATAATCATATGGCGATTATTGTATATCGTAAACGAGTTTTTGTTAATAGCATAAATATAAACGTTATGAAGGCGAGAATCGTTTTGGCTAGCAATTGCCTCCAGGTGGATAACCACCACATGAAGCGAACTCGCACACTTCGTAGCGATAACGCTACGAAGTGTACGAGTTCGCTTCATGTGAATTGACCTTAAATCTAGCTGGATAGGAGTCGGCATTTGTGAAATCCATTCGGGGAGGTGACGTTCCTCGCAAGTTTACGACACGTGCATATTTAATTCTTTGATCTGTGTTCCTCATAATTTGATGCGTCTGGCGGCGTGTGAGAGCGGAGTGACTGACGTTTGAATTTTTTAGTACGATGTTTCATGCATTTTACAGGACGATGCCGCACTGTAACAAGCTAGAAGGATTGAATAGCTTTTAATTTAATAAAAATAGACAATTAATCTCTCTATTTGTACAGCTTTGATTTTAGGTAACTTTGAAGTTGTAGACAGCGAAAATCTCTAAAATTATGTACCAAACCATCACTTTATTCTAATTACGTCTTTACTGTGTATCTACGCACCATCTCTAAGAGTACTGAGGCATCGTTATAAAAATTATAAAATTTAAACATCTTATTTACCTACCCCTACCTCGTAAAGTTTTTGATGAGTTTAGTTTGTTCAAATAGCGTATGTCATCTGAAATTGATTGCAAAATGATATTTTCAATCAAGACATATTGCAGGCCGTTTGAACACGCGTTTATACTTTTTCAATACAATATTCAAAGATTTCGAATTGCGTAATATCGCTCTAACTGAACCTCATTATTTAGCTACCTATTTTAGTCAAGAATGGATAAATATTGAACACCCAGACACAACAAACATCTGTATTCATCACACAAATGTTTGTCCTGTGCGGGAATCGAACCCGCAACCTCTAGCGCAGAAGGCAGTATTACTACCAACTGAGCAATGAGGCCAGTTGAATAATTCCCAAGCTACTTTTTATCTGAGCACGTGAGAACTTCTTGGACAGAAGCTTGTTGTTTTATAAATCACTGTGCATTTGAAATTCAAACTATAGTGGAGCTCTGATACAAAGAGGCAATATTATGGAGATCAGTTGCAAGGATTGCTGAATATGGATGAAAAGGCAATTTGAACGGATGGACGTCATAGCAAACTATTTGCAACGCAATCAAGTTATGGACAGGTAATTTGTGTCAATACGGAGCATTCGGTACCGATAGCTCAATAGTGCGGCTCTAATGATAACTGTGAGGCAATTACACAACTTTGTTGCCGTGGTGGCCGTGGTGGCCCCGGCTGAATGAATAGGCCCCTCCATATCTACCTATCCGCGGATGTCGTAAGAGGCGACTAAGGGAAAAAAGGTAGGGGATGGGCAGCAGCGTCCCTCATTTCAACAACGATAGCTCTAACTGCGCTCGCCAACCCGCATGCCCAGCGTGGTGAGTATGGGCAAATCCCCCCACATGATAAGGAATTTGCTCTCTGTCTGTGGGTGAGGCCATGTTCAGAAGTGGACGTCGTACGGCTGAAATGATGAATGTTATTGGGTCATCGCAAAGCCGCCATATTATTTACCTACCGGTTTCAATTAAATATAATGACAACAAAGTTACGTAATTACCCCACTGGTATTCGAAAAAATTATAATATTTACATTTGTAGAACAAGCCTGCAGTAAAATCCCCTCTTTCTATGTATCAATGATTTTGGAGTTTTTTATGAAGTTAATTTACGTGAATACCTCCAACAATATCCTAAAGATACGCTACGCAAACGTTTTTAACGCATAAATCCAGTTGGTAAGTACATCGAGCAGTAGGTACGTCGTAGATTTAAATGCCAGTTTTGCTCCTATCAATACTGCAGTTTTATTTTTACGCTATAACGGTCGAAAGTTAAATATACGACGGACAATTGTATTTGAAGTACTTTTGTATGCATTTAGTTACCTATTGACAGGGCCTTTCGAAGTTATTGCAGCCGCTAAAGCATGAATGGAATTGAATATTTTTAACGCGAAAGTATCGTGTTATATGATTTTAGAATTATAAAATTAGATTATAAAATTTGAGACTAAAAAAGGTAAGCTAAAGGTTCCAGAGTAGAAACCACGCAATGGAATGTGCAGCAGGACGACTTTTGACGACATTGCCCGTGGACCGGTTCAGTTGTCCGGTCAACCGGACTACACTAGGTATATAGTTCCATGTATAAATATGAACTAATATATTTGCTGGGATCTTTTGGATGCCAGCCCCACAGGATAAATTTATTTTAGGATGTTATGCCATATCCTATTATGGTATATGGTTAGGAGTGGAGACTATAAATGGCTGAATTGTTGATGATCGCAAAAAGTAAACTCATAAACAGTAAACGACCTCGGTTGCGCTGTGGGTGAGTGCCCAACTGAAACGCAAGGGGTGCGGGTTCGATTCCCGCTGCGGGAGTAAGTCAGTTTTTAATGCGGTCACCCATCCATTGATAACCGATGTTTAGTTAGCCGATCTAATACAAACACACATATCAGCTTCATCACAAGTGCATCGTATAGTACAACTAGTGTAAGGCCCCGTGACTTCGTACGCGTGAAGTTTTTCATACAAAATTAAACCCCAGCTGAACCCTTTTAGGGGCCAAGTTTAGGCGATTACTTTCTTAGCACACCCCTTTCTTTGAAAGTGAAAGACACCATCCTAAGTTTTTAGGACCAATAATAATAATAATAACCATTTAGTTCAGGCAACATTAGTCTAGTACAGGATGTTAAATACTTAAAAACTACGGCCCATATAAAATATATACCTTAGTCCATACATAAAATAAACCTATTTACTAACACGTAGCGTCAGCGACGTGTGACACATCATATGTGCTGCGACCGGTAATCGTCCGCGAAAACGACGGAACAGCACATTCTGCGGCCAGAATTCTTAAAATAATAAATAAATAAATAAATATTCCGGACATATCACACACAGTCAACTGATCCCAAACTAGGCATAGCCTGTAAGCCTGTACTATGGGTACCAGAGACTGATATACATAATAGATATAATATATATTTAACACCCAGACACAGAACAAACACCTGTGTTAGTCACAAATGTTTGTCCAGTGTGGGAATCGAACCCGCTACCTCTAGCGCAGAAGGCAGAGTGACTACCAACTGAGCTATGAGGCCAGTCAATTCGACCAAATTTTGTATATTCTTCCTTAGTGAAGGTCGAAATAATTTCAGTTGGAACACACACCACAAATGAACTGAAATCATTATGACGCGACTCCAACCGCTCGACCCTCACCAAGATGGTGGTCTTCACTTTCACATACTCCACGATCTCCTCCACCTTCGTGGAATGGTGAAGCCTTGACACGAAGAGCAACGTCGTAGGCACGGCCGGGCGCAACAAGTAGTTAGGTCCAGTCGTTCTCCGTCAGTCAGTGTGTTTACTGTTTAAAACATCAATGCACTATATTTTGTTACCCGACTGCCGAGAAGGAAGAAGGGTAATGTTTTTCATTACTTAGATAGCAGTTCATTATACTGATTGGATGTATTTCTCAAGAATAATAAATAGCAACAAACCCTGATGGTCTCTCCAGGCTGAATATTGTGAAATCGCTAGCGAGTTGATCACTAATTATGTGCTACAATTACGTTAAGACTTGTCTTGAAATATTTCTTGAAACTGATAGTTCTGGATTATATCCAATGAACTCTAAACTATATTAATTATCTCAAAACACACTTGCGCGTTACTAGTACCGGAGTGACACCCTACCCACTCTAGTGAGAGTCTAGGGTAGGTAATGTCACTACGATCGTTAGTTCTTACTCCACAGGTCCTATCTGAAAACCAGCGCTGCTCCGCCGAGGCGTAGCAGCAATAAGCTGAGATAGGACCTTTTTGACCCATGCCACTGCAGCGTAGACATTTCTCACAATAAGTAGGTATCACCAGTTGGCACCCACTTGATTGGGTTAGGCGCCTGCTTTTCTGTTAATGTGTAGTTTAAATTCTAGCCTACCTACCTACTAAGTGCCTAAGCGTTTTGTTTAAAGTGATTTACCTACTGTTGTTTCTTCCGATTGCTTTTATCTCTGTCTGTGCTGTATTTGTGGGTGTCAAATAAAATGATTTATCTATCTATCTAAACATACTCATCATGGACTAGGTTTTGCACATGGCTATTATATAAATGCTAGACTATTCGTGTGGTACCCGTATAAAAAGTATCATAAATGTTATTCCAGGCTATTAACCACATGCATAATAATGTGTTCAGGTTAAACACTAAATGCTACGTAGTCGTAGATTAACACATAATTATTTTTTATAAATTCAGCGTTATTAATTAACCGACCTAAAATAACTTTGACATTTATAGTAGAATAGTAAATAGGATATGGACGATGAATTCAAAGTGATCCTAGTGATTTTATTGAAATAAATGCCTTTTGACTTTGACTTTGACTTTGAACACCGTTCATAGCTTTCTACAAGCCATTTGAATTTTAATAAAGTGTTCGTAGCACAAACTGCTACGTAGTCGTAACACTAAATGCTACGTAGTCGTAGCAGGTAATGCTTCGAGCTCTACGAGAACACAAACAATGTTTAATTCACAAAAGTGTACTCGAATCGGCAAGCCCAGAGGTCATTCCCATCAGTTTGTAGCTAAGTACTTAAAACAGGTAAACACAAACACACGGTTTCAATCTGTGACCGCAGATGGCGTCGCAGTTTACACGGAAATAGCGTGCACCACTCGCAATTACGGATGCAATCTCCAGCAAATTGGAAACGACTTTCCTGTCGCAATCGTGAAAATGTTATGCATTTATGTTTAATATAATGTGTGGAGTTTATGTTCAAAGTGGACTTGGGCCGCTTGGCGATTTTGTTCGTTTCGCATTAGTTTTGCGCTAACCATTGAAATATCACTATTCTAGCAGTCTCAATGACTCTTTTATGTTTTAAATTACTTTGTGTAGTCGCGACAACATTTCAGGTTTGTATCTTTAGTCGTGAGGGAAATTCATCCTCATTCCTAATTTTTCTTTTTGATTGTTAGTATTATAAATTTGTTTTTTTTTATATAATAAAATAACCTATTTTTATAATAATTGACTATACTGGATTCTAATTGATAATTGTAATTATTTATTAGCAACTTTTTATACAATGTATATTATACCTAATTCTTATTTTTATGTGACATTGTACAAAAAAAAATTAAATAAATGAATATGAATATCACGACGGCTAAATAATTAAAATTGCCAAATTAAACAAAAATAAAATTAATTTGAAAACAATTACGATGAAAATAATGACAATCTGATGTTAGTATGTATTGCCAGTGTTGACATATTATGGTACTGAGACGATGGATGGATGGTTGGATAAATGGATGGATGGATGTTTGTTACTCAATCACGCCAGAACGGCTGAACGGATCTGGATGAAATTTGGCACAGAGATTATAGTCTGGAATAGCACATATACTTTTTATCTACGTAGGGACCACACGAGCGAAGCTGCAGACGGAAGCTAGTTTTATATATTTTCGATTGATTTTGTTAGAACTTTTTTCTCTCCTCTGTTTTTTCTCCTTTTCCTCTCCAAATACTCTTATGTTAAATCGTAAGCTTTTGTCATCATCGGGAAAAAAGTTGCAACCTCCGGTGGACGTTGCATAACGAACGAGTTGCTTTGTCCCCCACTGGTGGACAACGCGTCTTTTTTCCCGATATCCACCAGTCGACGACATCGGTAATAGACTAAAAAGATTCTTTTTTTTTTTGCATTCGACCTCTTTGGCATAGACGAATTATTATAGAATTTGAGTGGACAGTGGTAGGTTTTTAGTTTAATAGTTCTAGTAAGCTCTGTCATATATGACTTACGAAACCTTTTCAATCATTTTGTATGTACTTAGTATGAAAGCTATTCGGTAAACATCGTTTTACATAGATAGTATACTTTTTTTTTTATACAACTGAGGTGGCAAACAAGCATACGGCCCACCTGTTGGTAAGCGGTTACCGTAGCCTATGAGCGCTTGCAATACCTGAGGCATCACGCACGCATTGCCAACCCCGAACCCCCTTCCCCCTAAAGAGCTCTGGCAACCTTACTCACCGCAGGAACACAACACTATTTGAAACAAATAATGTTATTTGGCTGCGATCTTCTGTAAGGCGGAGGTACCTCCTCAGGCGGGCTGCTCCAATTTAGAACGAGAAAATCTCGCTATGCCCTACCAAAATACTGAAGATACTCCACACAAATCACGCCTTTATTAAAAATCTATTGATTGTCAGATCACACCATGTATTCAAGGTTCTAAACTATATAGTTTCAATTCCGCAGACAACGTTTACCACAAATAATTTGGATAATCCAAGCTTAACAAGCTTTATTACTACAGAAACCGTAAATCTGCTTTAATACTTATCGAATTACCATACAAAATGATAGTTATCGAACATGCCTTATTCGAAGAGGGACAAAAATAAATGGGGCATGGCACATTGGGACATAAAAATATAATATATATTTTTATGTCCCAATGTGTCTGTGGCGATGCAAAATTACTAATTTCTAAGTGCGAAATTGTTATTTCCAGATCATGCAAGAGGTCACCGCATTTGATAAAACTATCGGTTCGTACGTACTTTTAGTACGAACATTTAGCGCACTCTATAAGTAAAATTGTTTCTCCAAAGCCAAATCTAATTAAATTATTAATGTCCCTAATCGGCACACGAAGCTTAATTCTCTAATTCGTACGTTCAATATGTGGGGAATAGGGTTGGTATCTAATTAAATATGTTTAATTGGATAACTACCATTAAACAATTTTGTTTGACACAACAAGTATAACTTCAATGGATTCACTTTTTGTGGTCCCATCATCATCACTTCAGCCGTACGAACATAATTCGCCCATACTCACCACGCTGGCTACGCGGGTTGGCGAGCGTAGTTAGAGCTAACCGGCTGCTCATCCCCTAACTTTTTTCTCTAAGTCATCTCTTACGACATCCACGGGAAGGTATATAGACAGGCCTATTCTTCAGCCGGGGCCACCACGGACAGGGCACATTTTTGGATCTAAAAGAGATTGATTAGTTAAAAATCGTTTTGAAACCACAGCAGTTAGGAAGGCTTCAAATAGGTATTCCATGTCCAACATACATTCGGAAACACATTTTTATAGTGATTTAAAACATGAATATGTAGATAACCCCTTCATACAAAGTTCCTAAATTATCTACCATACAATACAAAAATACTTCCAAGCTGTATAAATAGCGTGTCTGAAAGCGGTTTAAAGTTATAACGAAAACTGCATAGAAACAAAAACGGTATTCAGTAGGAATTGCAGAACAAAACTGTCTATAAGTTGCAGTTTCAGAAACGTTATGCTTTGTTATTCATTAAAATGGAACCGGCGGCGTTCGTTTGCAACCAGCCCGTGAACAGAACAGTAAGGCCATGTTACATTCATTATTGATGACTTATACAGCGTCATGTGAAACTTTTTACTCAGAGGACGCTGCAGCAATGGTAGTGGCCCCGTCTTCCTATCCACAGGTCGTAGGTTCGAATCCCGGTCGTGTACCAATGAATTTTCCATTCGGGAAATTTATATGCGCTACACCAGTGCTCTCAGACGGTGAAGTAAAACATCGTGAGGAAACCGGCATGACCTAGAACCTAAAAATTCGAAGACATGTGTGTGCACGAAAGGAACCGCACTTTAATCCCTTCACTTCACTGATTCTTTCATCGACGGACGAAGGCCCTTTTCAGGGCCACCTTTATCAACCTGGTGAACCTCAAGAATCAGTGCCACGACAAAGCAAGTAAGTGCATGAGACATGTTTAGATGGAAACCATGGTCAAGTTAAATAAATTAAATAAATAAATATTCCGGACATATTCACACGGTCAACTGATCCCAAGCTAGGCATAGCCTTTACTATGGGTACCAGAGACTGATATACATAATAGATATCTATTTAACACCCAGACACAGAACAAACATCTATGTTAGTCACAAATGTTTGTCCAGTGCGGGAATCGAACCCGCGACCTCTAGCGCAGAAGGCAGAGTTACTACCAACTGAGCTATGAGGCCAGTCAAATAAGTTGCAAGAAATAGTTGCAAGTTGTGCAACTATTTCTATAATTTTTTAACTTTTGTATTGGCGTTTACTTTAGGTTACCAGTTAATTAGTATTGAAATTGCCTTTACATTGACTTTCGATTTGGAAGCCGTGGGTTCGAGCCAACGAGTTATTCTATAACGATGAAGGACAACATCGTGATTCTTATAGCGCCGATGGGCAACCTGTACCGAAAATAATAGGTATGGAACAAGTTAATATTGCAGGAGGTTTGTTGTGGTGGCTGAGTACTTTGACTCCCTGAATAAACGACTGTAACTTGCTTTCATTTAGGCTGTAAACCTACGTAATGGGGACTGGGCGAGATTAATAGAGCACACTGGAGGCACGACACTATAAACCCAGCGTATGTTTCAGTACAAATTGCTGCTACACTATATAGCTGACACTATGTTGTTTTCAGCACCAACAATTAAAGCGAAAAACATTTTGTGAAATTACTCGTTTAAACAAGGTGATTCATAATATGTATTCCATCCCGAAAGGGGCTTATTCTACACCCAGTTAGGAATAAAGTTTGTTCTACGACTTTTGGAAATTCGACATTTTTCATTGAAAAAACTCTATTCGAAAATCAGCTGTTTTGGGGTCAAATCAGGTCAAACTCAAATAAATCAGCTGTTTTAGGTAGAAATCCTCATTCAAAATTTCTTGTACGTTTAGTTATTACTTCTCTAGATGATAAAAATACCAAAAATAACAAAATTGAGAAAGTTTATGAAAAAAAAAATTCAAAAAAAAATAATGGTAATATTGATGTTTTTTGTCGCTAATATTATTTCTTTTCGTTGATAGAATAACCCCCTTTCGGGGTGGTATACATGTTATGAATCAACTTGAATAATAAAACTTTGTAAAAAATTTGTAACTTTAGTAACATTTCATAATTAGGTTCATACGTCAACGTTCAGGCATCATCATGACGTTGTCACTGATACCGCAAACTTTAACAAGGTCACCGTTATCACTCTCAGAATAAGAAAGTTGAGGTGGACAGGCCATATACTCGTAGCTTGCATAACCAACAACCGTTGCAGAATAGGTACAGCTTATCGAATGGTGGTGACCATTGTTGTCATACTTTCGCTTCAATATTATTCTAATAAACCTTAAAACATAACAGTTACGAGACCATCAAAAGTAAATGATTTTACATAGCAAATTATTTACTTTTGTAATAATTGTTTGCAGTTGTCAACGTTTTCATTTGTTTATGTATATACCTGTAATGTTCCAAATAAATAATTTTGAACTATTTGAAATTTGAAATTTTGAACTTTGTTTACAATATTATTAGTAATTTTAGTATTAAATCATCAAGTTCTGATGCTAACTGTACGTGGAGTAGATAATAGTAGTCACTTTTACATATTTGTATAGTTTTTTTTTTTGACGTTTTTGACGTCAAGTACATTCAGCCAAAAAAGTGATTCGAATTCGTCTTCAGGATACTACTCTGACACCAATAATAAACTTCTAGCAATGTATTGGAGGTTTCTAGAACCAAAATGTAGTTCTGAATATAACTACTTATTTAGGTACCCTGTTGAACATTGAAAAATATTTTTTATTGTTTTTTTTTTGTACTTATGAGGTGGCAAACAAGCATACGGCCCACCTGTTGGTAAGCGGTTACCGTAGCCTATGAGCGCTTGCAATACGCACGCGTTGCCGACCCCGAACCCCCTCCCCCCTAAAGAGCTCTGACAACCTTACTCATCGCAGGAACACAACACTATTTGAAACAAATAATGTTATTTGGCTGCGATCTTCTGTAAGGCGGAGGTACCTCCCAGGCGGGCTGCTCCAATTCAGAACGAGAAAATCTCGCTGTGCCCTACCTCCTCCTAAAATATATTGTAGTCATAAGCTGTATGAAATAAAATTCATTTTATGAAGCAATCTGACCAGAGTGGCTCCGGGCGCTAGGGTTAGTTCCCTTCTTCGTAAACAACATTCCTTACGACTTTTATTACATTGTCAGTTTCTGAGAATTTATATGAACTATCAATACAATGGCCGTGGTGGCCCCGGCTAAAGAATAGGCCTCTCCATATCTACCTATCCGCGGATGTCGTAAGAGGCGACTAAGGGAAAAAAGGTAGGGGATGGGCAGCAGCGTCCCACATTTTAACAACGATAGCTCTAACTGCGCTCGCCAACCCGCATGCCCAGCGTGGTGAGTATGGGCAAATCCCCCCACATGATAAGGAATTCGCCCTGTCTGTGGGGGAGGCCATGTTCAGCAGTGGACGTCGTACGGCTGAAATGATGATGATGATCAATACAAAATTGAAATTCTCCTCCAATAGTTATGCATAGTTATGCAATATGCAGATATTCAAAGATTATTAAATTTCTCGGATTATTAAAGGCCCAAGTCGTAGACTTTAATCCGTCTTCAAACGGCGTGAGATATGTCATCTAAAATTTATTTAAAATGATCTTTGCGTCTTCTGAATAAAGTTCATTTTAAGTGTGACATTGTTTGAGCTTGCGATATTGTTGTGCTATATAAATGTTTTTTTTAGTAGTCAGTCAGTTCAGTTCATCCCTGCGCTCTTATAAGATGTCAAGTGCAGTTCGTTATCCTACTCATCATCATCATCATCAATTATTATATTATCTATCCTACTAATATTATATATTATGCGAAAGTTTGGATGGATTGATGGATGGATGTTTGTTTCTTAGTCACGCCAGAACGGCTGAACGGATCTCGATGAAATTTGGAACAGAGATAGATTTTATCCATGTAGGTAACAAGCGAGTGAAGCCGTGGGCGGAAGCTAGTACATTATATCATGACATTTACCATCGATACAATTAATTAATTAGTTCAATACGTAATTATCCTATAGGTACTGCATGCGGGATATTGGTATTGATTTACGCTATCGTTTGATGTAGTTTAAGAGATAGAGAAGATTATTTATCGTCATAAACATGGGACTTAGAATAGAATAGAATGATCATTTATTTTAGCAAGAGATTACATGGCCGATTAGGTGGTAAGCACAAAAGTATACACATTTAGACATACAATATAACTTAAAAAATATTACATAGTTTAGGTATACCTAGGTACATAACATTATTATATTAAAAAGTTTAGGTATATCGACTCATGTGTCCGAATGCTAAAAAGGGTGTTCAGCTCAGCATTAATGTTGGGTGTGTTAGCTGATTTTCAGCTGAAACCAAGGAGGAAAGAGTAGATTATCAGTGACCGTAAAAACAACAAACAACAACTACGCAACATAACACGTGTTATATATGAACATAGGTATAACAGAATGAAGTGCCTAGGTAGGTTGCAAAATCACACAACAAGCAAATACTGACCTACTTATGTGTAAAGTTTACGTTCATTATGAGATATATTATATATGACACTATGGTGAGAATAGTTAAACAAATTAAATTAAACAAATTAAGTGACTTGATTCATGGAATGAAAAGACAGACCATGGGGCAATTCTACAATAAAACTTTCCAATCAATTGCAATCGAAACGCAGCTTTTCATACGTTTTTAAGTGTTTTCGTATTCTGCTGTTGAATAACGATCCAGCTGCATTTATGTTTTAGCTTAGTTAAGTAGAATGGCTTTTTGGGTCGCGATCAGAACTCTACCATAGTTAGAACTGAATAGAACCTTAAACGTTGTAAAATAGTAGAGAGATGGCCCCCTGGACACTTTCCATCATAACTTATTGTGTTTTAAATGAAGACGGAATCAGAATTTTGACTTTAAGAGATTACCCTCAGTGGAGTTATAATAATTCGAGAAGGATCATCAGTATAAAAGAATTATAATAGGTTTCTGAATTCGCTATCACTTGGTAATGAGAACGTGTTCCAGCCTAATAGTGGCATATACATTGAAAAAAAAGAAACGAAAGAAAATTTTATTTGTCGGCACATTGATGATGTTTCAAAGTTAAGTAAGTATCGCAACTCAAGCTCTCATGCTATAACTAATTTATTGATGAGACACTGTCTAGTTTCAATCGCGTGTAGAGACAGGCCTGCTTTGAAATAATAATGATGTACGACATTTGGTTCATATCTGTGAGTGTTAGCGCTAACTGATTAATTTAATTTAAGTCAATAAATATTTTATTATAAATGACTAATGTAGATATTATCACTAAGGGCCCGCACCAACAACTTTGTGATTTTGTTTAGGCGGTGACGTAAGTCGATAATCTCAAAGATTTATGGTTCATATTCGTGTTAAATTGTGCTAACACGCCCGCATTTGGATGGCAATAAGACGTCATGACGTCATAGCTCACAGAACCCACAACCGTTGGGGAATGAAGGTTCTCGAATGGCGACCACGAACCGGACGACGCAGTGCTGTTAGGCCCCCCACCTGATAGAGCGACAATATTGTGAAGGTTGCGGGAAATCGGTGGATGGAGAAGGCTCAAGACCGTTCGTCATGGCACTCTTTGGGAGGCCTATGTTCAGCAGTGGACTTCATCAGGCTGATGATGATGATGATGATGATCATCATCATGGATCGACTTGTATTAAAAAACCTGCCGGTAGATTTTCGACACGACGAGGAGTTGACTCGTTGGCGTAGTTGTTTATGCCATCCCTGTATCTAAAAAGTGGGTTTACCTTGTCGGAAATTGTTGAGATATTCAAAAATAGGTATTTTCCTACGTGTTGGTTGACACTTTAATAACAAATAAACATGTATTTAGCTAAAAGCTCTCCTATCGTACGAACAAGATGGCTATTGAGTTCATAACTGCTGGTACAATATTCATGAATAAAGTATAAGCATCGGGACTTACCCAATCCGATTACCGTATGGAGGTATTTAGTCGTATACCCAATGGGCTCCACTTACCACCAGGAGGCATTGGGAGGACTGAAAATAGCTGGCTTAAGTTGCATTAAGTGTTAGTCATTCATAACCCACTGTGACATCGTCCATCTTACGACCTCGGTGGTGCAGCGATCGAGTGCTCGTCTGAGATGCAAGAGGTGCGGGCTCGATTCCCGCTGCAGGAAATTGTCAAGTATCTGAACCCATGGATGCGGTCAGATATTTGAAAACGTTCTGCTGTCCCATCTGGAGATGAGAACGCTTAGAAATCACAAATTAAAACTCGGCTCTTCATTCAGGCTACAACATCGCAATAAAGTAAAAAAATATTAATTTAGTTGACATCAAAAGTAACCTAGCTGTTTCTCTATAAAAGCCACATGATTACGGATGCCAAATAAACCCACTCAGCTAGTACATAATGAATGCGTACACAAGCCCGTAGGCACGTTACGTATCATTGAGACATGAAAGTGGGCGAGCGGACATAATGCGAATATGGATTATGAACAACACATTGTTGTATAGATCCTTTCTCATAAATAATAAGAAAGTTATTTTTATAAAGTGTCTCAATTTGCTTTCAGATGGTGCGTTATATTGGTTGCATGGTTGTTTGGTTGATGGTGCAAGCTACAACGTGAAATCGCACTGATATTGATGCACTGATGAAGCAATGATTGTCAACACGTACGAGAAGTTCGGCATCATGATAACCACTAAACCTACCTAAAAGAACTATTTTTATTAACAATAAAAACATTTCAATTTAAAATGGCTTTTCCAAAGTAAACAAAATGTATTGCCAATTAAGTGTAGAACACTGTAATTTCCGTCAAAACGGTACCGACTTTAGCAACACAGCTCGCAGACTTAAGTTGGTGCAAATGAAAGATGTCTGACAATGTGATTCGCAACGACTTTTGTGAGGACCCGAACTTATGTATTTGGCTTTCGAACCTAGGATACCAATATTTGACAGCCATTTGGAGTAGCGAAACCTTATTTCAAAGTAGACTGATTTTATTGAATAAATTGTCGTAAGAATAAAGTCGTATCCTACGCCAGTTTTTAGCAAACCTTCGGTATCTACTCTTATTGTATGTGGTTCGAGAGGGTCGCCCGCTATAGACATATTGAGAGCTCTCACGGCTTCACAACTCAAGTGCAATCTGAGATGAGCCCGTTGAATTGTGTTGGTTAGATTATTTTATATACCTGAAAAGGAGAATGAAAGTCTTGAAACTTTTAAAGCTACATGATAGGTATAATATATTGATTTAGTTATAATTAAAACTGATTAATATTTTTTTCTCATTCATATTTTATTGACCCACACTGATACTCGGATCACACATAGCTTGAAGAACCCGAAGGCCATAATACCCGACGGGCATAAAAGTTCAAAATAAAAGTGCACTGGAAAACGAAGCATAAGACGCCCCCCCCCCCCACTTTTTGGAAAAGGGCTTACTACGTTGGGATGCCCCATTAGTTGCTTTGGAAACCTGCGGGGGACATGTTCAGCAATTATTATTATAAGCTTTATTGTTTCCTGCATCAGGTTCAACTTAAATATCTACACTTTCTTAAAATCTAAGTAGGTATGCAAGATTCGCTATCAGCGATAAAAGCCTCCTCCAGTTGCTTCCATGTCTCCCTGTCTCTAGCTACTCTACTCCAAGCCTTGCCTGCTATCTTGGTGATGTCGTCGCTCCATCTCTTAGGGGGTCTGCCTTTTCTCCGTTTTTTGCCAATCGGGTACCAATTAGTTGCTGTTATGGGCCATCTATTGTTTGTCATTCTTTGTACGTGTCCTGCCCATTTCCATTTCAAATGGAGAACTCTTTTCACTGCATCTTTTGCTTTGGTTTTATTTCTAATTATGTTGTTCTTGATTTTATCTTTCAGTTTGTGACCCGTATAACTTCTCTCTAAACCCATTTGACAGACTCTTATTTTTTGAACTGTCTTCCTGGATAGGGCCCATGTCTGACAAGCGTATGTAAGGCATGGGAGTAAACAGATTTCCAGTGCTTTAGTTTTTATTTTAATCGGTAGCTTGCTTTTGAATATTTCTTTCATTGACCAATATTTGTTCCATGTGTTTTTGATTCTACGTTCGATTTCCTTTTCGGTGCATGATTTTAATGTGATTGAATGTCCTAGATAGATATAGTCCTCGACGTATTCTAGACTTTTGGTTAGAATTTGCATGGGGATATTTTGCCTGTTGGTCATTAATTTCGACTTACTTTCATTAATTTCCAGCCCAACTTTCCCACTCTCCTCACAGAGGGACTCTATCATGACTTGCATTTCTTGTGGGTCTTCTGAAAGAAGCACAATATCGTCTGCGAATCTTAAATGCGATAGGTATTTTCCATGTAGATTAAGGCCTTTGTTTTCCCAGTCTAGTGCCCTGAATATTTGCTCGAGTACGGCGATAAAAAGCTTTGGAGAGAGCGGGTCCCCCTGTTTCACACCTCTCTCAATTGTAAAGCTGGGCCCTGGCTTCTCTAGGACAATTCTAGATGTACTATTTTTGTAAATTTCTTTTACTTTATTTATGTAGTTAATATTTATACTTTGCATCGTCAGAGCCCGCCATATAGAGCTATGCGATATTGAGTCAAAAGCTTTACTATAATCGATGAAGCATAGGTAGAGTGGTTTGTCATATTCATTATATTTTTCGATGATCATTTTTAAAGTATGTATGTGGTCCACTGTTGAAAAACTTCTCACAAAACCGGCTTGCTCCGCTGGCTGGTTCTAATCTATGATTTTGGTCAGGCGCCGTAGTAGGGTCGTGGAGAATACTTTGTATATGCAAGACGTGAGGCTGATTGGTCTGTAGTTACTGATGAGCTTTGCATCTCCCTTTTTGTAGAGTAGTACGATTTTCGAGGTTTTCCACTGCTTGGGTAGTTCTTTCTTCGTGAGTATGAGGTTGAAAAGTTTAGTAAGTGGTCTGATTAAAAGGTCTTTACCTGCTACTAACATTTCATTTGTAATTCCATCTAGACCTGGACTCTTCTCTAAATTCAGCTTGTTTATTGAGTGGTATATTTCATTCTCGTTAAATTCTGGCACAGACTCATCATTGGTAGAGCTACTAAATTGGTTTTGTAAATCATAATCGTTAGCTTTGTAGAGAGTTTTATAGAAATTAGTAGCTAGACTTGTTTAGGGAAAGCGTTAGATTGTTTTTCAAAACACACGAAAATAATTGAAATGAAATTATTTAATCAAAATGTCTGTTACAAGTGGCGTTCGAGTACGGAATGAAATAAATCTAGAGCTATTGACAAGGATTAAATTTGTAAAATCAGCATAAATGCAGGTGTGGGTCTGACCGACAATGTGTGGGCGCTTAGACTAAATAAATAACAGAGTCCTTAATGCGCAGCAAATACTGTGTGACCGGTACATGTTGGAGATATAACTCCTCCCTCCGTAAGTTCGAGATTATCCGAAGGATGAGGATTATCTCGAGTTTTCCCCTTAATACATAATTTCTTAATTTTATTTTTAATAACTAACATTAAAAGACAAATTACTGTAATAACGCATAACACTATGCTTCCTATGCTAACACTTTTATAATCTAAAGCACTGTTATAATTTTCACTGTCACTAATTTCACTTCCGCCTTTTTGCAATAAGTAATTCAGGAACTGAATGTCGGCAAGATCAATTCCGTTCAGATTGACAGGTTTCCTTTGCATATCTGATGGGGTCATCAATATTTTAGGCAAATTTATTACTGGAAACTTCTTGTAAGTTACATCTTTTCCTTGGCTTTGATGTTTCTTAAGCTTCAATTCTTTTATCATAACTTGACAATCATCGTCCATGGATAACAAGTATGTTCCAGAAATTGTTTCTTGTGTTATCTCATTTTCGCAATATTTGGTTAACAGAGTTTCAGTTTTCACATAAATGATCCAACGATTGGGTTGTATAAGATCAGCTTTTACGTCGTCGATGGTAACAGGAACCGGATGACAACTCGAAATATTTGAATGCAATCATCTTTGATCAGTGGCAAAACGTCATTCTCGAAGCACAGGAATCGGGCTTCATCGATTTCGCGGCATGACTGGGAGAGCGGCTTTGCTTCCAACCCTTTCACAAGGACATATGGATATTTGGGAAGGATAAGAGAGGTGAGGCCATTGACACTATTTTTTACAGGTAAGGGAATCAATTTATAATAGTTGAAAACTTCGTTTCTTATCAAAGGGATGTGCATAATAAGTTTTATCTGATTTTGTTTTATGTACGCTTTCATTTCTATGCATTGCTCTATTTTAACAATATTCTCTATATTTACTGGAAATACTAATTTATCCGTTTTCTCAATTTCCGTTAACAGTAATACTAACTCATCTGTGTCTATAATTGATTGGTGTAACAATTTAACTTTAGCAAAAGCAATAGCCGTTTCAATCTCATTTAATCGTATGTAGAGCGTTTGAAAGTTATGTATAAAAACGTTATAAATGTGAATAATTTTGTTACTGATTTGTGATAATTTAGACTCATTCAAATTTCTATGAATGTCTTGAATACTTTCCTCAATTTGCATGAAATTGCTTTTGGTAGAGTTGGCTATTTTTGTAAACGTACCCACCATTTCGGCAACGATTGTCATTTTATTAGTTATGGCATCTTGTTTTGTTTTTACTTCATGAATTAACTTTTCGTACATTACAGCGTCGTCATTATCAAGATTGCCTGTGATAGCCTTAATCAATGAACCCAGAGGATTTAACAAACCACGCTTAGATCTTACCGATGGAATCAATTGCTTATACTTTTCTATTGTTACATTCATGATGTACTCTGTTTGTGCATCTACTTCAATGAAATCTGAATCAAAAGCTTTGGTATCAAAACAGCTTAGCACTTGTCTTCTTAATCTTATATAACTATCTATATTTAACTCTAGTTCTTCATAAAAAAATCTTAAATCTAAAATCTTAATAACAGTCCATGTATCATGACTGACGAGAGCTTGACCTTCTTTTACAGGTAGCAGTCCCGGATTCTTTTCAATCGGCTGCAGATGAAGGGCCTGGCTTCGGATCACTTGGACCGCCAAAAGGATTAACCTGCGGAGGACGCTTGATATCTTTAATGGGAACTTTAGTATTCCGATTATGTGTTCTAACCGGTACAACGTTTCTATTTATAGCTCCGATCACTTGAGCTTTCTGATATCGTGGTTTATCCTTACTGCGCCTGGTGTTTACTCCTTTGATAAAGACAGTATCGCCTACATCTATGTCAAATTCTTTCTCCCCACCACGTTTCTCTATTACAGCTTTCTTTTTATCGATAATCTTATCGGTCAGGTATTCATACAAATGTTTCGTCCTCCTAACGTGTTCTTTTACCAATTGTTGTGTAAATTGTTTATTGAAATCTACATAAAACGCGCTATTAGATTCTGTATGTCCGAAAACTACTTCAAATGGGGTAAGACCTGTAGTAGAGTGAATTGTGTGGTTATATGACATTACTGCGTAACTCATGACCGAGGCAGCGTCTGTTATCTTTTGTTCGTATTTAGCAATACGATATATCTCTATAATAGTAGAGTGAAACCGTTCAACGATTCCCATAGAATTGGGATTATGTGGGGTACCAATATGAAGGTCGATCTTATAAAATGATAGCATTTCCTTCATTAATATGTTGTTAAACTCGGTGCCGGGATCTGAGCTAATTCTACTAGGTGTTCCGTACAAAGAAAAGTACTTTATTAGAGCTCTAACTACTTCAGGGGTGGACTTGGTGCTGATCTCGAATGCTTGGCCTAGTTTACTGAACGCATCAACTATTGTAAGGTAATGTTTTCCGTCAATTGTGAATGTATCAATAAATAATTCTTGAAAGGGTCTGATTTGAGTTTGTGATAATTGTAATTCCGGTTTCAACGGTTTACGATCATACTTCATTTTCTTACAGAGTTCACACGCATTAATGATGCTAGCAACCGTTTGATCCATGTTATTCCAATAAAAGGTACGTCTTAGATGCACTAACGTTTCCTTAACTCCCCTGTGACTATTCTTTCCTACATGATATTTTAATACAACGTCACGTTGTTCCTGTTCGTTCTCTACATAAATCACTCTCTTAGTACATTCGTAAAACTTTACTGTCCCTTTTTGAAAAAGAAATATAGTAGCCTCTGAAAACTGTTTGCGATGTAATGCGTTTTCAAAATAAAAGAAATATTTTATTTTGGGTCTTATATAACTTTTCAAAAACCCTTTAACCAGTTCCGGATTATTTAAAGGTAAGTGAACCTCTAAAACTTTTTGTTTGTCTCTAGATAAGTCTTTAACCGATATCTCATCTCTGTTCCAGGTATGAACAAGGATCTGATTCGGCTTGGTGTCTACAGCTTCTTGTAATATAAGCATACCATCTGTATCAAGATCTTCAGCAGAATGAACAGTGCCTATAGTACTTTCCTCACGTCCTTCAGATGCAGATGCAGTAGTACTACCCAGGGATGGATTCGAATAGGGAGAACGTCTACCGTAATTACCTGAAACTGATGTATTACTTTTCTCCGAATCGGATGAGATTACTATCGGAGGTGGTGTTTGCTCGCGCGATGTAGAGTCGCGAGAAGCTGTATTTCGGCCTTTACTTAATTTTGCAATTTCATCCGTTAAATCTTTAAGGTGACGTTGGAGTTTCTGTTCCTTTTTATCCAAATTTACTTTCATCGAAACGTCATCATTTTCGCCTAAAGCGTTAAGCCTAATACGTGACAAGGCGTCCGCATTACAATTTTGTTTTCCTTCTTTGTGTTTAATATCATAATCGAATTCCGAGAGACGTAATTTCCATCTCGTCAGTTTGCTGTTAGGTTCTGTAATTGATTTAATCCATGTAAGTGGCCTATGATCTGTATAGATTATAAACTTTTTCCCATACAAGTATGGTCGAAAATGCTTTGTAGCCCAAACGATGGCTAAAAGTTCCTTTTCGATCGTACTGTATCGCGTTTCAGCATCGTTTAATGTGCGACTTGCGTATGCTATGGGCTTATCGCTACCGATAAGTCCCTGCGAGAGGACAGCGCCAATGGCGAAATTTGAAGCATCTGTCGTAAGAACAAATGGTTTAGTAAAATCGGGAAACTGTAAGAGCGGTGCATTTGTCAAAAGCTCTTTACATTTTTCGAATGCGTCTATATATTCCTGTTTTGTATGATCAATCTTATTTTTCTTTTTCAGACATGATGTTAATGGCTGTGTAAGTTTAGCGAAATCTTTTATGAATTTCCTATAATAACCTACTAATCCAAGAAAACTCTTGATTTCGGTAGAGGTTTTCGGTATTGGAAAATCTAAGACTGCTTGTATTTTGTCATTATTTGGCATAAGGCCGTTCTTGGTAATGGTGTGTCCCAGATAAAGGACCTCTTTCCTTAGGAATTCGCATTTGTCGAGAGTTACTTTCAGGTTAGTCGTCCTAAGCCGATCAAATACTTTACGGAGTTTCTCAACGTGTTCCTGTAGACTAGATGAAAACACTATGATGTCGTCAAGATAAACCAAACAGTGGATACCCTGAAGACCTCGCAGCACATTATCCATAGCCCTCTGGAACGTTGCGGGAGCCGTTTTAAGACCAAATGGCATTCGTTTAAATTCATAATGACCTGATTGTGTAGAAAATGCAGTTTTTGGTCTATCGGCTTCATTTACTTCAATTTTATGATACCCGCTAGCAAGATCTAACGTGCTAAAATACTGGGATTTGCCTATCTTATCGAAAATATCAGTTATATTAGGCAACGGGTATTTGTCGTCGACTGTGATTTCGTTTAAGCGCCGATAATCAATCACCATCCTAAATTTCTTTTCTCCAGATGCGTCTAACTTTTTCGGTACTAGATGAACCGGTGCACTCCAAGGTGAGTGAGAGTCGGTTATTACGTTATCTGCCAACAGTTTATCTACTTGTTTTTGTATTTCCTGATTTAGAACAGGCGGGTGTCGATAAGGTCGAATATAAATCGGGTCCTCGTTTATCGTTCTGATGTTATGTTTCACTTGATTCGTGAAGGACAATGGCAATTTATCGCAATAAAATATATCACGATATTCGTGGCACAATCTGAAAATAGTATCACGTTCCTCTTTATTTGTATGATCTAATCGCAATTTTTTTAAATTTTCTTTTAGTACCTCATCAATCATACAGTCATCTTTCGTAAAATTTATCTCACATTCTTCATTTTCAAAAACCGTAACATGAAAAGGTTCCTTAAACGTGATAACACATTTCACATCGGATGCGTTTTGTATAACCGTTTCCGCGAAATAGTTCTCACACCTAACAAGAGCGGTTGGCATACGAACGCCTTCCTGAAATTTCAGATAATCCAATATCGCATCACCATGTTGTAAATTGGTAGGAATTCTAACTCTTGTTTCAGATCGCGGTGGTACATCGATCTCGTATGGTGGATTGTAGATGATTGGGATTTTCGCGTTGTGTGTCAATAGCATTTGGTTATGCATATCAATATTGGCTCCTAACTTGGACAGAAGGTCAGATCCTAATAAACCATCATATCGTCCATCAACGTCATAGATGTAAAATTTTTGACGCTGTGTGCTTTTGAAGGTTTTCAGCAATGGTATATATATGATCTCATCGTGCATGCTCTGAGCATGTGTGCTAATAACCGAAAATGGCTCATAGTATTTAAATTCACTGAAATATTCATGAGCTTTAGCAGGGCTTATGAAGGATCGACTACTTCCGGTATCTATGAGAAACTTTGAATTGATTTCAGGAATCACTACGTGAGGTAATTTTAAAATGCTGTCACAGTAATTCAAATTTATCATTTCACCACATCCTTCAAGGCTGGTACCTGAAAATTTTCCGGATGTCCGGTTTCCTCAGATGTTTTGGAATTTTCCGGTTGGGTGTCACAAGATTGGATATTTTCCGGATATGCGTATTCATAGGTTGTCCCATCGAAGTTTTCCATGTAATGACACTCATTTGATGGATACATTACATCACCGTAATAATCTGCGACGTATTCTTGAGAAGGTAATGGATCTATGTAATATAGATCGTTCGCAGTCATATTCTGTCTAATCGGTGCTGTGCGCATCGTAACGTCGGATTCTTGTAGCCTAGGGTCCTGGACCTGTTGTTGCGGTACCCCAAATCTATTCTGGTTGCCTGACTGAGGTTGGTTTGGAATACCAAATTTAAAACCTTGCTGTTGCGGAATACCAAACTTATAACCACCGTGTTGGAATGGTGCACGTTGCATGGGAGGCTGACCAAAATAATGTTGAGGCAAATTTTGGGCTGCCCCAAATCGATGGCCTTGCGTGGGCGGCACGAATCTCAATTGCTGAACAAAGTTTGGTCTATATCCACCTTGATTTTGTGGAATACCGAATTTATAATTATTTTGTGGAATACCGAATTTGTAATTATTTTGTGGAATACCGAATTTGAAATTATTCGGTGCCAGATTGAACGCAGGTTTAAAACCTTGAGACACAGGTAAGGGTCTCGATGCATTTTGAGAGTTTTGTGAATTCGGTGAATTTTGAGAATTCGGTAACTGTGATGAAGTTTGTTTCAGAATTTTATTTTTCGCGTCGTATTGAAATTTAAAGTTCACTTCTTCAGTCACAATGCTTAGGGCAGTTTCCAAATTAGAGCAACCTTTCAACCGCACAATTCTTATCATATCTTCCGGTAAATTATACAAGAACACATTCAGAGCTGTGTTGTTGTAAACAATCATTTTCGCCGCTTTGATTCCTTCATCGGTAAGCCTATTCACTTTCGCGAACAAAGAACTCTTAACATTCTGAATACGATGACAAAACTGAATGTACGACTCACCTTGTTTGAGCTTCAGAGTTTCCAGCTCAATCGCTATACACTCTTCCGATCTAGGGTCGCCGAAATGTTGCGTCAGAAGATCTTTGAGCTCGTCATATGATTTTATATTCGGATGGTCGCTAAGTAGAGTCGCAGCTCTACCAGTAAGTCTACTCGATACGGCGTGGAATAAATACAAATTCTGTGCCGCATTTCCTACAATCCTGGCTCCGCCAATCACATAATCACACTTAGAAATAAATAAATTCAGTAGGTTTTCTTCCCCGTCATATTTAGGGATAATTGATAGGGTTTCTTTAGGAACCGCCTTAAATTCCATTTTTATGTAGTCTTTACTTTACTTAATACTACACTGATTCACCAATTTATGTGCAAATCAATTTGCCTATTCTATGTAAGTGCAACTAACTTCTACTTAAAATTATACGAATTAATTACGATTAACAGATCTGCCTATTTATGTGCAAATCAAAATCAGATAAACGCAATTAATAAGCTCGATGATTTTGGATCGAAAGAAAATGTGGAAAAGACACAGGAATGAAAAAACAGGAAGTGAAAAGGTTTACTCACAAGCTGCTCGAACCCATGTCCTCCTGAGACCGCACTCGCCACTTTATTTCACACGCTTTACCGTAAGAGTCTTATTTATTTGGTTCGTTTATTTCCACGTCCGCGTAGAGTCGGTTTTCGAACGAATTACTACTTCCGTGGGCCTGATTTTGAGGTGATCACGACCGTAGATTTCGGGAAAATCGTGGAAAATCCGCGAGGCTGCGCCAGACTTGTTTAGGGAAAGCGTTAGATTGTTTTTAAAAACACACGAAAATAATTGAAATGAAATTATTTAATCAAAATGTCTGTTACAAGTGGCGTTCGAGTACGGAATGAAATAAATCTAGAGCTATTGACAAGGATTAAATTTGTAAAATCAGCATAAATGCAGGTGTGGGTCTGACCGACAATGTGTGGGCGCTTAGACTAAATAAATAACAGAGTCCTTAATGCGCAGCAAATACTGTGTGACCGGTACATGTTGGAGATATAACTAGCTATATGGATTAGTTCAGCTCTATTTGTCACTATTTCACCTTCTTGGTTCTGCAGTTGGCTCATTAATTGTTTCGATGTATTTAGGTACCTGTAAGCTCTTCTAACTGCGCCTGCTTTTTCCAGGTAATTTTCAATAATACTTAGTCTGTATTTTTTGGTATTGGATTTTATATTTTTACTGATTCTTTTGTATAGTTTACTAAGCTGATTCTTTTCTTCTTTGGTTTTGTTAGGTTTGTTTTTTAATTTGTGTCTTTCTTCTTTCATTTCAGTAATTTCCTTTGTAATTATTTCTTGTTTTCTCAATAATTTCTGCGACAGGCAAGCAGGGCCACAACTTTTTAAAATATTTTTCTCGGTTTTATCATAGTATTCTTGTACAGATTTTATGTCGCTATTTTCATACACATATTTTGATATTTCTGTAGTGAATGTTTTGAGATCCATATGCTTAGTTAGTTTTTGTGAGTAGTTAGCTCGAGTTTTACTTTTACAGCTTGTTTTCATTGTTATTCTAACAAGGCGGTGGTCACTAGGATGTTTTAGGTTGCTAAGAACGCTGCAATTCTCTATTATACCTGAAGTGTTCGTTGCAATAAAATCTATTTCGTTCTTTACATTAGAATCAGGTGAAATCCACGTCCATCGTAGATTTTGAGATTTGTTAAACATCGTGTTCACTATTTTCAAATTGTTTTCGAGACAGAAGTGAATGAATTTCCCCTTTTATTTCTCTTTCCGTAGCCATATAAACCCATCACCCGACTTTCATCTTCTTTTGGATCTCCAATTTTCGCGTTCATATCTCCAAGAAAAATGAGCCTTGGTGTACTGTTTTCTATTATTTTCCTCAGCGATTCGTAGAACTCATCTAGTTCTTTTTCATCGGAGCTCGTGGTAGGTGCATAAACTTGAGCTATTGTATATATTTTTCCATAGATGTCAACTTTTATAAATGCTGCTCTTTCGGATACCCCTATGAAGTCCAATACCGTTATATTCTTTTGTTTTTTGACAATAAAACCTACTCCATTTCTTCCTTTAGTTTGTCCGTGTAAGTAGAGACGGTAGTACTCTCTGTCTTCGACTATGTAGCCTAGTCTTCGGGTTTCACATATTCCAAGTATATCCCATTTTATTGGCGATAGTGCATATTCTAATTCTGTTATTCGTGTTTCATTTGCCAGGGATCTGACATTAAATGTTGCAATGTAAACTTTATTTGTTTTAGCTTGTGGAGGGTAGTAGTCTACTACCCCCGCGGTGACCGGTCGTTCTGGGGGAGTTATGTTTAAATTTCCATGTTCATTATTGTTTGTGCTAGGGACGTTATTGTGGATGTAATGACGGAGGGGCGTGGCTAATTGCTAGGCATAGTCAGATTCTTCCGAAGAAAGAGCCGTGCTGTACATGGGCGTGTCGCATCGTTTTTGCAGAAAGTTTGTCATGGAGCTTTGCCCTTTTTCGGGGGCTATATTTTTCTTTACTTTGGTCTTTTTAGCCACTGCTTGATAGCTGGGAGAGAGCACCGAGTTTTGAGTTGTGTACTGACTATCCCCCTGGCTGGGAGGGGTAATCTCTAACTCTCGTTTTTTATGATTAGGATTATTTTTCCTCTGTGGTTCTTCCTCTTTGTTTTCAAAGGTAGTTGGTTCTTTGACTATCAAGCGGTCGTAACGTAGAAAAGCTATCTTTCCTTCTTTTCTTTCTTTTTGCACCTGGCACTGGAGCTTCTTTCTGGTCTCTAGAACTTGTTGTGGGTAATCTTCCTTCACGTAAGTATTTTTTCCCTGAAGGTATTTTTTATTTTTCAGAATTGAAATCTTGTTACCATACGTGGTGAAGGTTGCGATTACGGGCCTGATTTTATTTTCGGACCATTTCCCCATCCTCCGTACAATTTCCAGCACGCTCTTGTTGCATTCAGTATTCATTTCGGTGTTTATAATCTGCAGAATTTTATTTTCCAGTTCTTCATAAGATTTTTCACCTTCCTCCACCGCAAAAAATATTATGTTTCTATATCTGATGTGTTTTTCTAAATCAAGAATTCTTTTTTCTTGGTCGGAGCAGGTTTTTTTAACCAAATCTATTTCTTTTTGTAGAATACCAAATTTTTTGTCTGTATTTTCATTAATATTTTTGGTGATGCGTGTTTCTTCAGTGATTCCTCGGAGTCCTTATTAATATCCATTCTCAGTTCGCTAATAAGTTGTTCAATATTTTTCATAGTGGTGCCCTCTTTGTGTGGTTCTTCTTATTAGTTGTTCAGCAATGGACGTCCTAAATTATGGTAATTAAACTGATACTCATACAATTTTCCGCACATAAGCTTTGAAGCTCATTCAATCTGATAATAATTGGCAAGAAAAGCGATCGCAAGCAAAAAAAAAGATTTTTTTTAGAAATCGATGCATCCATAGTTTGATGTCAGTATGGAGTTGAGAAAAGAGGGATTCTGTGTACGATTTAAAATGTATTACAGGGGAAACATTTTTTCACGCGTAGGTACATACGTAACTGACAAGCGTGAAATACTGGTTTCATAATATAGAACATCTGGGAATTGGGTAACACAGCCAAATTGTTTTTGGCATAAGCTGTTATAGCATATGTTTTATTTTTGTGTTATCTAGATGATTCATTACAGCGTCAAGTGGAACTTTTTGCTTACTAACAGGAGAGTAGTGCCTTGTTAGCATAGTGTAAGGTACCTCGACTTTCGATACGAAGGTCGTGCGTCCAATCCCAGTCGTGCACCAATTCAATCAATCAAAAATTCAAATACAAAAAGAGAGCAAAATTTATCGCAACTCAGCAATATGCTATAGTATTGAATCTAGGCTATAACACTGGTTTTCTGTGACGCCAGTGTGCGTAGCAGTGCAGGGATATCTAGCATAATAAGAACTTAAATACTTGAATGTACATTATGTACAAAATAAAATCACTTAGTACCGCATTGCAGATTCGAGACGAAGATCCGACTTTCAATGCCGCTGGTTCGTTATTTTTGGGTTGGTAGTAACCTAAGTTTTTTTTTCATATACCTATATTCTTTATAATTCATTAGGGTGCGTCCACAGGCACTGCTGTTGCAGTAACTGCGCACGATCCGCGTATTGGTAGCAAATTTACCAATGTACTCGTACATTATCCCTGTTACTATATATTATCAACTTTGTAGATACACTATAAAATATCAACAAATAAATTAAAACTTACTTAAATTATTTAAGTTGCCAATATTTCTATCCAAACTTTGTATTATTCCATTAAAGCTCTAACTGAGGAACTGAATAAAACGCTTATAGAAACTTTGCTAAAATGCTTATTTTGGCTAAAACTTTGTAATTTTCGAATTTCCTTCCAAAACACAGACTCCGCATAAAGCCCGTGACACACATCCCTGTAGCTCGCACAAAACATGCCAGTACTGGCAAGTTCGTGCATCCACGTGTTTAAACAGTATCTATCTACTCCTATTTACATATAGTTGGTATACACGTATACCTATCTTTTTTTTATAACTTTTTCTTAAAATATTTCCATGCCCCAAAAATGTGCAATGGAAACGAATTTGCCAAAGCGGAGCATTGATACTTAGGTACCGGTTGAAACCGACTCAGTACTTCCGTAAAACAACGTGTTCCATAACTAGAATACTATCTCAAAAGGGGCTTATTCAATCAACAAAAAGAAAGAATATTAGCGGAGGAAAAAAAAGAGATAGATATTTTCGATATTTTTCGCGACCCTTTTCAAATCAGCTGTTTTTGGTCTTTTTTACTGTCCTTATAATATCTATCTTATATATCTTAAATCATAATAATGGAGTTTTAACTGATTTTACCCCAAAACAGCAGATTTTTACATAGAGTTTTTTTTTTTGTTATTATTTGATTGTAAATTTTAAGTCGTTTAAGTTTAAAAAAAGAGATAGATATTTTAGATATTTTTCGCGACCCTTTTCAAATCAGCTGTTTTTGGTCTTTTTTACTGTCCCTATAATATCTATCTTATATATCTCAAATCATAATAATGGAGTTTTAACTGATTTTACCCCAAAACAGCAGATTTTTACATAGAGTTTTTTTTTGTTATATTTGATTGTAAATTTTAAGTCGCTTTAATTTTAATTTTTGCACTCTGTATTCCAGTTTTTATCTATTTAGTTAAGCTCAATTATTTTAAATGCATGCTGTGGTATCCTATAAGTAGTGGTACGCATAGACTTAAGTCCATTGTATTGATACTAACATTGTATTGTGGTTTCACTGTTGGATATCCTAATTAAATAAATAAATAAAAAATTACCTAATAAAGTCGTAGAACAAACATTATTGTCAATTGGATGTAAGCGAATGTTTGTGAGGATGTTTGGATGTTCGTTGTTCAATCACGCCGTAACGGCTCGTTGAAACTTGGAATAGATAAAGTTCTTTACCTAGATTAGCATATGGGCTAATATCTAGGTACCACGCGAGCGAAGCCAGTATTTTGTATGACTTGGTGCTACCAGTCTCTTGCTCGCTGGTACAAGTGTGGTAGAGAATACTAGAGAGAATTCCATACAGGAATACTAGACCCCCGTCTAGGTATGGTCATTCAATTTTGACGACAGCTTTAGAAATATGATGCGCCAGCAAGGTGGGTGATATTTTACTTTTCCTCATTTCGTTTTATCGCTCTGTTGATGTGACTCGGTCAGATTACGATGATTGACTCTGTGCAATAAATTTTTTATAATCATTTTTAGCATTTTGGGCAAAAATGGCACTGTGAAAAGCGTATCATGGGAGTTTGAAGATTTAAATTTTTACATGCCATTTTATAGTACCTATTACTTACTTTAGGTAAAAAAACAATCTAAACTTGTTGTTCAAATTCCAGAGAGATCTAGAAATTAACCTCTTTCTCAACTCATACATACATCAATCTGATGTTATTCTTCAAAAAATGTTCACAAGTTATGATAACGATTTTGTTAAAGTATTGAATGATATTAAAATAAATAGGTGCCCGTAAAATCTAGACAGCAAGTGCTGCAACTCCGTCTAGCCATTTTATGATTGACGTGAAGTGCATCTATCAATCTAAGGAAAGAAGAGACATAAAGTGGGTTAGGTCATAAAGTTTTACGAGTTTGCTGCTTTACACGACTGATCGATCTCAAAGTTTATAGCAACTCAGACTTTAAGCACCCTCAAGATCTAGATGTTACGAAACCAATTTTACTAGTTATTTTTATAGCGAAAGCCAATCAGCGTAAAAAGTACCTATGTCTGACTCTCTGCTTGTCTGTCTGTCTGTACCTTTTCACGAATAAACCGCTTTACAGATTTTTTTAAAATTTAGTATGAGGATATCTTAAGTCATCAGAAAGGACAAAGGCTACTTTTCATGCAGATACCGCGGGTACGAAGCCGTGCTCAGCCGCTAGTTTATAATAAGTGGCAGTTGGTGAAAAGTGTTTTTTCAAGCTCAATGAAATTCTGCTGTTACATTACCCTTAATTTCACAGTATCACAATGTTGTTCCTAATATAGATCGAAAAAACAATGACGGCTACAATTTTAGCGCTGCTGTCAAAATAAGTTTGTTTAGGAAATTGCAACAATAGAATCAACACCAATATAGATCTAGTACTGTGAACCTTCAGTAGGTATTGTGAAATTATTTTAAATAGGTATAAGAGCGTAAAGTTCTGAGGACAGGGACGATCTCGGCGTATGTTTATTGACCAAATCAATGACCGCTTGAAAAAAGGCCAGGTCAAGAGTACTTTAAACCGACGAGCATGCATGAGGAATGTGAAGAGAGTTGTTCGATTGTCGTGTCACTGATTATTTCTTGGTCATCCTGTATTAGGACAGTTACCAGGTTGAGGTATGGGCCTTGAAAAGGGCCTATGACCGACGGTATAAGAATTAGTGTAGTGAAAGGATTAAAGTGCGCTTCTTAAAGGCTCCTTTCGTGCACGTGGCACATGTCTTCGATTTTTTAGGTTCCAGGACTTTAAAACTAAAACCATTTCCAACAAATACAACAGCCACGTAATTTATCTTCTATTTTTCTTTTATTCTTTGTAATTTAGTACTTAACTCCAATCAAAGCTTTAATAACTTTACGTAATTAGGAGATGACGGGGCTTTTATACCAAAAGTGTCAACAGAAAAGCTGTCAAATCAACTTAGGTATAATGGCATTACAAGAAGACTGTAGAAGCGATTTACGTAATTTATTTTTATTGGGAAACTTTTAATCGTTTTTAAACGACTATCATTCCACGGTTTTATTTTTATCCCAAGAAGGAATAAAGTCGCTGAGGATAAATAGGTATTGGGGTATAAAGTGTTTTGTAGCCCGTCAGTATTGATTTGGCCTTCAAATGTATCAATGTTTTATTGCCATAGAAAAACATGAATAAGTATTTTATATAAACGAAACGAAACTTATTCATCAAAGATTAAAATATCCTCGAGATACATGGCAGAGACCATTCTTTCAAGTATTTGCTACAAGCTACCTATTAAAGATCTTTTAAATGAGAGTCTTTCGAGATTTCAATACACTCTTCATGATGAAAGACCCACTTCTATCCCATATTTCTGTGCCTCTGCAGATAAATAGGTCATTTCTTGTCAAAAGAAACCAAGAAATGAGTGTGTCATCGCTTTCGAATATCTTTCACTAACTCCCGTGACTTTGTCGAATGGTAAGTCTCGGAAATTATTTTCTTAGATAACTTCCAAATTTCATAATCCTAGGACATCTGGTTTAGGCTCTGAGTTGATTATCAGCAGTCAGTAATGTAAGAGATTAATATTATTGATAATGATTCAATTTACTGGCATCATCATCATCATTTCAGCCGTAGGAAATCCACTGAACATAGGCTATTTCCAGCTCGAACGACTTTGTATACGGCCTGCTCCCTAACAATAATTTGGCGGGATTTGTCTACGCCAAACTCGCCACGCTGGGCATGCGGGTTGGTTGTCATTTTACAGTAGAGGAGGAAAAATATTTGTTGATTATTCAATTATATTGGCCTGCAAATACTAACACTGTCAGACTGAAAACTCAGGGTGAACTGAGCCTCGCAGTCGTCTTATCGCAAAAGTTCAATTGATTGAATTACTGCGACTTCTTAGTCTTATAAGAACAATTATATTATTTGATTGAACTACGAGTATACAATGTGATTCATAATATGTATTCTATCCCGAAAGAGGCTTATTCTACAACCAATTGGCAATAAAGTTTGTTCTACGACTTGGAAATTCGTCATTTTTCATTGAAAAAACACTATGCGAAAATCAGCTGTTTTGGGATCAGATCAGGTCAAACTCAATGAATCAGCTGTTTTAGGTAGCAATCTTGATTCCGAACTTCTTGTACGTTTTATTATTTGTTTTAAAGATGATAAAAATACCAATAACAGCTGATTTGAGAAAGTTTGTGAAAAATATTCAAAAAAATATATATAATTTTTTTTCGCTAATATTACTTCTTTTTGTTGATAGAATAACCCCCTTTCGGGATGGTTTACATGTATGTTTACATGTAATTGAACTGCAGATTATTTTTCGATATTTACAGGTACCTATTGGATCATTGTTTTTCTTTGACGTTGCGGCAATAACTACAATATGAATATATAATTAGTAGTGTGGTTATCCCCACTTTCATTTTCAAGTTTTTGTGTGTTTTTGTGTTTCATTTTTTTTTATTTTTTTATACTACTGAAGTGGCAAACAAGCATACGGCCCACCTGTTGGTAAGCGGATACCGTAGCCTATGAGCGCTTGCAATACCAGAGGCATCACGCACGCGTTGCCGACCCCGAACCCCCTCCCCCCGTAAAGAGCTCTGGCAAACTTACTCATCGCAGTACCTTACAACACTATTTGAAACAAATAATGTTATTTGGCTGCGATCTTTTTTTAAGGCGGAGGTACCTCTACCTCAGGCGGGCTGCTCCAATTCAGAACGAGAAAATCTCGCTGTGCCCTACCTCCTCCTAATGAATGTTTCATTCACGAGATATCATACGAATAAGTAGGTATCTAAGTGATGCACCTACTTGCAAACAACACTTTGCACCAAGTATTCTAATAAACTATTAGGTTCAAAATGCTCTCTACCCGTCTTGCGAAATCTATTAACTTAAGTACCTACCCAAATGGATAGGGTACATGGTTCAAGTAATACCACAAATTAGAGCAAGACGCTGCCAAGCCGCTCCAAGTGACTCTATCTACCTATAGGTGCATGTTAGGCCACGTTCATAATAGCAGACAAGCCTCACTCACCCCATGGTGATTTTTGATCCATATCAAAAATGCCTCAGTGCCAGTGGTTTGACTATAAATCAATAAAATATAAGGTGAAGGTAAGAAAGAAGTGAGTATACTCAGATAATGGCTGGTAGAGGGAAATGGCATCACTTTCCACTAACTTAAGTAGGTCTAATTCGTGTTACACCCCGTAACACGTGACATCCCCACATAATGTGGGACAAGGGCATGAAGATGACGATGTTTATATATTTTTTTCATAAATATCACTTACCGATATTTAACGCAATTTCTATCTAAGATTATAGTTCTGAATTTTTCTCAAAAATTGCTTGTTTTACGACTCAGAACTACTTCTTGAAGTATAGTATGCATGTATATTACCTATAATGTAATTTGTGTTATGAGATTACCAGTATTAGATGAGTTCGTCAATGAAATTGCAATTTCCTCAAGCAATCTGTTCAAGAAATAAAATGAAAATTAAAACCTTTTATACTGTATTTTTAAGTCATATGGTTATGAACGCGACCGTACATACTGGCTACTTTATTAGACGGTAGGACACGAGAGCTCAGTAAATGTGTCTCCTTGAGTGAGCTCTATATCATACTTAAAGCGGCAGCAAATTTGCACAGCCATTCAATGTAGCTATTGTGAAACCATATCCTGATTACAGCTTTTGCGTATAAAAATATGGAAGCGTATTTTCCAAAGGCCGTGGAGATAAAATATTCGCAATCATAATTACAGTGCATTGCTTTGATTACCCGAGAGTATAATATGCACTTATGTATCCATTTGGTAATGTATTGCAGCTGCTTCTATTATTTAGTTAATTCATCATCAGCCCATAGAAGTCCACTGCTGGACGTAGGCTTCCCCCAAAGAGTACCATGACGAACTGTCTTGAGCCTTCTTCATCCACTTCCCGCAAATTTCACAATTTCGGCGGTCCATCGGGTGGAGGGCCTTCCAATACTGCGTCGGCGTCTTCCGGTTCGTGGTCGCCATTCGAGAACTTTTATTGCCCGACGGTTTTCGGTTCTGCACTGGACTGGCACTTCAACTTGCCAATTTTTGGGCGCTTACTTTTATCGAAAAATATAAATATCGGGAACTTTATTTTAAACTCCGAAGATAAGTAGGTAATTTTGATAAATTTTTTTTTCTTCATCAATAAATAATTTATACTTACGGGTTATTTGAATAGCGCTTCAACGTACCCTGAAAATTATTTAGCCATCTTAGATGGCTCCCGTATTACTTACTTCCATCTCTTTGATTCGAATCTTCAACAATTGGATTGAGACTCGCGAATCTATTAAAATTTCCAATGGATCAGCTGACGCCGCAGCAAATTTGTTGTCTGGTTGGAACTAAGGGTAAAAACCTTAGGGTAGTAAAAGCTCTGAGGCCCGATCATGAATAAGTATTGCCAAAAAACGTTAGAAATTCGTACCTACTGAGAATATTTTTTTATTTGTCTAGAAAGAAAGAGAAAGTAACAGAAAATTATCGATGTCATACTCTTGTATGGGTTTCATGTTATAGGTAATTATCCAAGCTTGTCTACTTACCATCTTATGGCCAGTTGAATGTCCTTTTAGTGACTACATATATTATAAACGTTCATAAAATATATATGCCAACGGTTCATCCTTTTCCCAAACAAGATCTATAGCTAGTTTTATTACCTTGAAGATGAAAGAAAATCGGATTTTCATTTCCGTGGATCTCTACGTTCCGAGCAAATCAATTTCGGCCAGATCATTAGAGGTTTAGAGGATTTCAAACAGTGCCTTTTGAGGCCAATTGCGAATTTATTTTTTACATTCCCAGTATTATTTTTCCCACATAAGGCTTTTCAAAATATCTTTACCAATGTGACTTAGTACTGTGATTTTTTATAATATACCTAAAATTTCGACTCCGACGGGATTTGAAATTGTGAGGAAATCAGTAAGTTTTCTTATAAGCGCCGATAGGCTTGCAACCTGTCACGGATGGAATACTCATTGTAAAACATAGGCATGTACCAAAAATGTTTTAACGTGCAGCTGACTAACCCCCTGAAACATCTTCAAGGATCTAATCGCAATACTAATAGGGGATAAAAGTCGTCAACTTTTTTTTTAGAATTTGATTTCCTATATCTTGGTAAACTTACTAGTTATAACTAAACTAAACAAGAATACTTAAGAAAAAACTATACATTACTCAAAATATATAAATTCAAAATTTCTTTTGATTCTGAAACGTCTCTGCACATAAGTCTAAGGGACTACCTACACGGTGGTAGGTAGTCCCAGTTTTACAAACGCGCTAAGACAAAGCGGCTCAACAACTTTGGACGCTCTTCACAAGCTGAGACTGAGGCAGCGGTGTTGTGATATGACCGAGATACCCGCTCCTGTTATTCATAAGTCTTGTATAACTTTGGAAAAGGTTTAGTCTTACCCTACCCTAGTCAGTGGCCAGAGCACGAATATTACACGATGGTTTTCTCAAGATCAAAATTAAAAGATTTCAAGCATCGCCTATGTCATCGGCTTATCTTCTTATCAGTTTTACTATCCTATCATAATCGTAGCGCATCGTGAATTATTTCTGCCTAGGGCACTGAACTTGTGCTAAAGCGCGAATCGAGCAAGAACTTTTTGACAGCTTTTCATTTGGTAATGCCTTAAAATAGGTACATGTTTCAGTTAGTAGGTAGAGTCCTTGTCATGAAATAAGTCCCACGGAAATCGGCGGAACTAAAAAGATAATATTGCAAAATTCCGTTATACGAAGCCTATAGTGCCCCCTCTAAGGGACTTCTTTCGTGAAAAGGACTCTTTTTACAAGCTGAGGACGAAATCAGAATATGGGCTGTATGCGTCGGATACACTAACAAAATTGCTATTTAGCCCGTCGTTACATGAATTTTGCGAATATCTATCAAAACAGAAATTGGGCTTTGATTGAAAAAAGAACTACCTATTTGCTTTGTCTCTTACTCTTTGGAAAAATAATTTCCATTAGACACATATGTGCTCTTTATTGTTTGTAGGCTTGTAACCGCGCGTCATTGCATATAGTGTCTTAGTACCTGCAAAATACGTTCATACTGTAACAACGAGGAGTTAAACCGAGGCTAAACTATGCCGCTATACCGAGCTTACAAATAACATAGACAGTGCTATCACTGAAGTTTATTCATATTCCACAACGCCAAGATATGCAGGAAGCTGGTATGGAAACTTCCGTTTCTTTATTAGGATGTCTTTGGCAGTATAAAATGTTGTCTTTTTGTATAGTGCTGTGATTTTTGCGGTATTTTTGGCAAAAAGGATAACGCCCAGAAGACAATTCGGCTAAATAGGTAAACTTGAATCAAATGTTGTGATAAAATTGAAGTTTAGTTACGTAATTTTTTCCGTGGGCGTCTCCTGTCACTGACGTGACTCAGACAATAAATCAATAAATAGATTTGCATAACACATAAAAGTGTTTTATTAAATTACTGAGATAATAAGGAAAAGCTAAGCTAGGGGATTGCTAGCAGCGTCCCTCATTTTAACAACGATAGCTCTAACTGCGCTCGCCAACCCGCATGCCCAGCGTGGTGAGTATGGGCAAATCCCCCCACATGATAAGGAATTTGCTCTGTCTGTGGGGGAGGCCATGTTCAGCAGTGGGCGTCGTATGGCTGAAATGATGAATACGGAAAAGTGTCGATGTCGGAAAAGAAACAGAGTACTTATTTTACGTTTTGAAACAATTAATTCTGGCAAAAATACAATCTTACTACTGACTCTGCAGAAACAGATTTTTGGTTTTACCCATTTTAAAAATAGCCCCGCTAAATAAAAGGATTCTCATCGATGCGTTATCCATAGCCTAGCGTAATTGGGGGCAGATCATGTAAGTAGTCTCACCGACTAGTTAGGTACCCAGCCCTTCTATTGAATGTAGATATTAAAATGATCTACTACATGCCAGATTTTTTTGATAACACTGGGTAATTATCTTCCGTACAATTCAGACTCCTCTCCATCAAAGGTTGCCTGGAAGAGATCGCTTTCTTAGCGATAAGACCGCCCATTGTACATATAAATTTATTTAGTCTATAATCAATTGTAATTAGTTATTAAGGTGTGTGTACAATAAAGAATTTTCATTCATTCGTTCATTCATTAATTAGACGAATAGGTACCTATATCAAACCATGCAAGCACTAGATTCCTACTAGGTATCTTTTTATACGAAGGCTAAACGACATGAAATTCTCGCATTTAAAACGAAAGGCAAAAAAGTTGCCGAATTCCAGACACAGAGTGCTAAAATAAAATTCTTGTTCGGAGCGGTGTCAACAGAATGCGGACATGCCGACGGATATTCCAAGCACGTTTAGGTATGCAGGGAACACCCAAAAATTCATTTAGCTTCGAGCTGGCTACGAACACCTGGAGGTTTGTAGCATCGTAGCGCCTAACACCGTTCGTAGACTACGTAGAGTACCTACGTAGGTGTGTGTAGTACGTAGGTACTACACATGAGAGGTTTTGTGATTTGTTTTGTTTTGTTATTGGAAGGCCCGCGTTCGATCCCCGCACTGGACAAACATTTGTGTGATTAACAAAGATGTTTGTTCTGTGTCTGGGTGTTAAATATTTATATTGTATATCAGTATCTGGCCACAGTACACACTATGCCTAGTTTAGGATCAGTTGACCGTGTATGATATGTCCGGAATGTTTATTTATTTATAAACATTATAAATCAGATATAGGATAGTAGGTATACATATTTTTTGTATCTAGCTATTATGGTAATAATAATTGTCAAATCCAAATGAATTCTACCAGCCAATCCTGGTCTGCATCTAATACAAGGTGATTCATAACATTTATACCATCCCGAAAGGGGGTTATTCTATCAACAAAAAGAAATAATATTAGCGAAAAAAAACATCGATACATTTTTTTTTTTGATTTGTTTTTTTTCTCAAATTAGCTGTTTTTGGTATTTTTATCATCTTTAAAACTAATAACTAAACGTAAAAGAAGTTCGGAATCAAGATTGCTACTTAAAACAGCTGATTTATTGAGTTTGACCTGATTTGACCCCAAAACAGCAGATTTTCGCATAGAGTATTTTCAATGAAAAATGTCGAATTTCCAAAAGTCGTAGAACAAACTTTATTGCTAATTGCTTGTAGAACAACCTCCTTTCGGGATGGAATACATATTATGAATCACCTTGCATACACAAGGTACCTACTTAGTATTATTTGCACAAAACGCTGAGTATATTTTGCAAAACTTAACTAAAAAAATGATCTTCCCGTTCCATCTTCCCGTAGCAGATAATTTTCCACCAAATTAAAAAAAAAAGATTTTCTATCGCATGCAGCTGAGTTCTACAGTTCCTGGTACTTTTAAAGAATAGTTCTAGCGAAATTACCTCAAAAAAGGCAAACTGAAAAGATTATATGCCAACTTCACGTAGCAGATTTCTCAAGCAGATCCTAATATAAAAAACGGTTTTTTATCGCATGCAGCTGAGTTCTACGTTCTTGGTACTTTTTAGGGATACTTCTAACGAGTTAACATAGAAAAAGGAGATTGAAAAAATATTGAAAAATTTCTTACAAACTAGAACTCTTCGGTTTTTCCAAGAACAGTAACAGCACTGTATCCTAAGGCTCCATACTCCTCCAGAACTCACGCATGAGAGCCAGCAGAGCATACTTGAAAGTTTAAAATGTCGAAAAGTATGATTTTTAGATTCTTACAGACTAGAACTCCTCGGTTTTTTATAGATCAGTAACCTATCTATAGCCCAAGAACAAAACTAATCCCAGAACTCGCGCGTAACAGCCAGCAGAGCGTACTTGAAAGTTTAAAATGTCGAAGAGTATGATTTTTATTATTCTTACAGACTAGAACTCCTCGGTTTTTTATAGATCAGTAAAGTGGGTACCTACCTAGTAGCCGGAATTTAGCAACATAGCTTTAATAATGATTAAGACGTCACTAAATAGGTGTCTGTCGTTAAGCTCCATTTTGTTTAGAACAGAAAGATATTAAATACGTAACAGCAAATCATGCTATCGCCAAATTTGGAGCAATCATAGAGCAATAAAAAAATACCGTTACATTTTACATATGAATCAGTTAAGATAGGTTCGGTGACATATTCAGCCAAGGATCTCAAAAGGCGCAAATAAGTGTATCTACAGGGCTTACATATGTATTTGAGCCGTTTCAGGTCGAGACCTCAGTGGGTCCGTGGGGAAGCAGGGCCGTCGGGTTTTCGAAATTACATCATGGCGTCCGGTCATAGCGACGCGTGAACCGAGAGCTGGCTCCTATCTGGCTCAATGGATCAGCATTACAATCCAGTGTGGCAATGCCGCCAGCGTATTTGGAATGCTTCTGACAGGTAGTGATCTGAATCAGTTGAGCTAGATTGCTTAAGTTATCTACATACCTGAAAACGATCAATAGTGTAGATTGTTTCAGACGGTCTCTACTTAGTTAAACTGTTTCGTGTGTGTTTTGTTAAACATTTGTGTACTATGATTTAGTTGTAATGCTAGCTTGCTTGTTTGTCGTGTCACTGAATCTTTTTTGGTCATCATCTTTAATTAGGTCAATGACCAGGTTGAGGTATGGGCCATGAAAAGGGCCTATGATTGACGGTTAAAGAATCAGTGTAGCGAAAGGGTTAAAGTGCGCCCCTTCTCTCAAAGGCTCATCTCGTGCGTTGCAATTGCTATTTTGTAATCCTACCAGTTTGCTCCACTCTTGCTCCACAAGCGATGCAGGATTATAAATAATTGCTCGTGTAAGTACCACGAGCCGATTCCACCCAAAGCCTATTATAATAAAGTCCTGAATAAGATATTTTCTCATTGAATTTAAGTGATCTAAAACGCGTTAAAAACACGCTTTGGTTGTTCAATAATTTTGTAGAGATCGTCTGAACGGCTCTCCACTATCTTTAAGCCAGTGTAATATTAACACTCCCTCCAATGTTATTCATATACTCATAGCTCAGTTGGTAGTTACTCTGCCTTCTGCGCTAGAGGTCGCGGGTTCGATCCCCGCACTGGACAAACATTTGTGTGATGAACACAGATGTTTGTTCTGTGTCTGGGTGTTAAATACATATATCTATTATGTATAACAGTCTCTGGTACTCATAGTACAGGCTATGCCTAGTTTGGGATCAGTTGACCGTGTGAATATGTCCGGAATATTTATTTATTTATTTATATAACATAATATATTATGTGTTACATAATATGTTATTTCTGTCCTTTATTATCTATCCTTTATTATAGGCTGCATTTTATCTTCCTCGCGAATGAAGCCACGGGTGGAAGCTATTCAATTATAGGTAAATGAATGCATGCAATTAAAGCTAGATTAAATAAGTAATATTTAAGTGGCATGAAATGTGAATAAACAGGCTTTATTAATATGTATCATTATTTAATACACACTATAGCACTAAATTTAATAAAACAATAAATGTGAACTAGATAGAGCAGCTTAAATGATTTACTAACTACGTAAAAAATTCAAAACAGAACGCCGGAAGTCTGAATTCTATTTTTCATGCTTTTAAAATAAGCCCAGCGCTCTAACTCTATAGGATTACTGCTGCATTGGATGAAGGTGTTTTTTGTGAAAAAAAAATGCACTTTGAAATTGTATTTCAGAATAGCCCAGATAGCGAAGTGAAGGTTCTCCTATTTTTCTGTTTATTTAAACAATATCTAAGAGTAAGTTCGGCAGCACTTTGGAGTTTGGATACGGAATTATGCCGCTCGTAGGTAAACGCTACGATTCTTGTCGCAAGGTGTTCAAGAAAGAAGTAGGTACAGTATTGACTGGACAAAATAAAATAATAAGTACCTAGAGAGTCAAATAAATTTGTGGTACCCTGGTAACATAGCAATGTAGTTAAGTACCTACCTATATCATTTCCATCGTAATTGCTTGTTTGACGATTAAACTTTAATTAACTCTAGTTTATTTTATGACAACCTTCAAACTGAAATAAAAGAAAGAAAGATTTTTTTTAATTTGTTTATTTGTAGGAATTTGTTTTTTTTTTATCGAAAAATAATAAAATATATTGGCACTCATAAGCAAAAACACAGACCTAAAAATCTTGCTATGATATATTCTAGCATAGATAAAACGAGCCAATCCAATACGGCCAATTATGTGCCCAATTTAGAGACTTGCCCTATCTTTTAAAAGGTTGCTCGGGTCTATTTGGCAAGCATCCACTAGACATTTGCTCTTATTTATACTCAAATCATAGAATAAATAATGATAACTAGCATATAGAACTGGTAGAGAATGCCTACACTACTTAATTATATTGTTGAATGGGGATGCACGATATTAATCAGTCGTGATAGAAGAGCGTTTTCACACCAGATGCCCAAGCGCGATTAAGATACGATAGTAAATGTCAAATATTAGCCAATGAAATCGATGATGCTTAAAATAATTTTATTTTAATTTGCTAATATTTGACATTTGCTTTCGTATCGTGAGCATAACGAAAAAAACTACTATATTGTCTTCGGCATAACGCTATCGTAAATCATTCGTGCTTGGGCCACTGACGTTATTATCGTCTATCGTCACGACACACGTAAAAACGACAGCTTGAAAGCAAATTAATCAATAATGCGCTCTTCTTTCACACTGACCTGCAGGATATCATTTCATCATTGTTTTCTATCGTCACGTTATCGTCTGTTGTAAAAATACCTGCTATTAGTGAGCAGTTGTAGGTGATTGATACAGAACAGATTTTAGACAGAACTGGATTTCAAAGGACTGGTTTTTCTGTTCTTTTCTCTATTCACAGTCATGTATGTGCCCAAATGCAAAATAAAACATTCTCCAAAATACGCTGTGACAAAGCTCGGTATTACATTGTAATAATTCCCAAGTACATTGCGGGCTCGAGTCTCTCTGTTTGAATAATTTGAGGGTAAGCAACAAAAGCCTTTTTGATGCACGCTTACCTAAGGAATAAGTCATAGGTTTGAATGGGGTAAGTAGGCTTACAGCTATACTACCGTTCCCCAAACCATATAAAGGTTACACGTACTGTAGTTCTGTTTACGTAGTACTTAGCAGTAGTTCAGGAATATTAATCTGTATAGGTAATTAGGTTCCACTCAGCGACCTAATATTCCTTCGTTGGTTCCACCCGCATCATATATTTAGACTAGTGTCTGCGTTGTGGCAAAACAACATGTTAATGCCTCTAGCTCTAAAATGGTAATATTTATTTATATGGGACAACCTCGCCTCCAAATCACCTTATTTATATCGTTTTCTATACACCAGTGATAGAATAATCAAAAACTTTTATCTCATCACGGAGACCAGAATGCTGGCTTTTACTTCGGTCAGCGAATAAGCATTGCCATACAACGTGGCAATGCCGCCAGTATTTTGGGCACGCTACCATCTGGTGACGAAAGGGATCGACTGGATTTTTTAAGACGATTACTCATAAAAAATTCATTCGCATTTTTATTAGTACTTAGTCGTTAGTTAAATAGTTAAAATAAAAATAAAGTTTTACTGCCAATAAAAAAAAATCACGGAGATAATCATCGAAATGTTGGAACAACATTCCACCGCCAATAAGGAACCTACAAAGTGTCCATAGTTTTAAATTTAAACTTAAAACATATTTAGTTAACTGGCAAAAGGAGCAAGAACTTCTCAGACACGACACCAGTGCTATTTAACTATAGTTTACATATGTATATATATATATATATATTAATTAGAGATAAGATTCTTTGTACTTATGGTTTTAAGTTTTTAGTATTAATTGATTAAGCAATTTAAGTTTTTTATCGTCGATATTGTTACCTACTATTTATGTTGTTAATTTTAGTTTTATTTTTTCAATTACCTGCTAAGTTTTTTTGTATATTTGTAGAGCGTAATAACGTCCACCTTTTTATTTTTTTCATTTTTTATAACTTGTCGGTCTCAAAGGCCTCAACGGAAGACCAGCGCATGTTATTACAATCTGCACACGCTGAGTTGGAACCTTATTGCAACAGTGTACCTACTAACTATAAGTTGCCTACTATAAGTTGTGTTTGTTACCCTTATTTTGTTGCACCTAAGTAGGCACATATTATGTTGTAAACTTGTAATGTTGCAAATAAAGAATTTGTATTTATTTATTTTATTTAGATATCTAGTAACATACCTACACACAAAATAATTACAAATTGAGACAGTTCTCCTTTTTCATATTCAGCTAAAAAATAAGACGATTTATTTTTGAACGAAATAGCCAGCGAACCATTTCATACAAAACATACGGATATATTGATAGCCGCGAATCCTCATTGTGTTCGGCCCTCGCAAATCTTCATTCTTCATAACACTACAATAGACATTCCAATATAAATTTATATCTTCTATTCGGCTGCATTCAAGATACGTATAGGAACGCGGGACAGGAAATATTACGACAGAGCTTCGTAAGTTGAATACTTGAAAACCCTACCCATATCTAGACCAGGTAAACGGTTGCTTCATTTTGTATGTTTAACTTAACAAGGTGATTCATATTATGTATGCAATCCCGAAAGGGGCTTGCTTATTCTACATTCAATTGGCAATAATGTTTGTTCTACGAATTTTTGAAATTCAACATTTTTCATTAAAAAACTGTAACTTTATATAAAAATCAACTGTTTTGGGGTCTAATCAGTTCAAACTCAATTATTAAACTGTGTCATTCAGTATACAGTACATTGATGTCATAATTCTCTCACGTTTAATAATTACCTATAATGATTATAAAAAAACATAAACAGCTAAGGAGCCATTTCATTCTGGGCCTGGTCCATGTACACTACATAGAAAAATTAGGAAAAAATAGGAGATTACAAAAAAAATACAATTTCATTAATTTGAAGACAAATGCGATGGTACAAGAAAAGTTCTTCTGGTAAGTTTTTTACTATGTGAACACTATTCGAAGGCCGCCATGTTGGTTTATAATTGGCGTTCGACATGACATTGACATATTTTTCATGTCATGTTGTTTGATTTGATGTTTTTGTTTTGTCAGATAAATGTAGGTTGTCAAAATAACATTTCACGCACATCCCTCTGCCATATTTTTGTAGCGCTGTGTGTTGCTCTCTATGTCGAAGAAAATCTTAATGTACCTTAGAACGAAGTCAATTTAAATAAAATAACCAAAAAAATACGTTTACTTTATTGCTTAGCCATATTTTAGAGTAGTGTACACAGTGCAGGCCCAGGCTCCATATATTCTAATTCTAATTCTAATTCTAATCGGGGGTGGTTAGACCTGCACTGACTTCCCGCTGTGGGGTGTTTTGTGCATTGTCCCCCTATGCTAACCCTACCCCAGCCAGCCCAGCTCCTTAAAATAGCGAAGCAGGACTTTGGGTCGTTGGTAACATTCTCTCAGTATCCCTGTATGCAGCGGTGTCTGGGAGCCGCTTCCGATCACGGCCCGCAGACCCGATGTGGTCCTGGCCTCTTCCGTGGCTGCACAGTGCAAAATTACGTGCTCTACTGTTTCTTCTCCCTGTAGGCAGCTCCATATATTGATGAAACGTCTCTTTTGATTATACATTTTTTTTGGTTCTAGGACTGCCTGTTTTCTTACGATGTTTTCCTTCGCGGTTTGAGAGCACTAGTATAGCGAACATGAATTTCCCATAAAGAAAATCAATCGGTGCACAACCGGTACTCGAACCCACGACCTGTGGATCGGAAGGCGGTGCCACTACCACCAGTCCATCAGTGCTCACTGATACTGTATTGTCATCGGAATTAGACTCATTTGTAGAGTTACATTGCGCTTCATTATGCGGCAATTCAACTAGTTAAAAGATGTTTCAAAATTATCCTTTGGGATTTCAATGAATAAATTAATATTGATATTTACTTTGCTCTCAATGGATGAGTTCTTAACACAATAGTGGTGCATGAACTTCAGTGATAAAATGAAGTGAGGTTGTCGCTGCCAGCTCCCAGTCCATTACGCTTCTGGCACAAGGTTGGATTATAAAAGTTTGTCACAGTATTACGCTATTAAATTCGCCCGTTTTCACGTACTAGGTCTGCCTGCAAATGGTTGATTATGCCTGTGGGCACCGAGTTTTGTTTGTTTGGAAGTTTATTTCCTCATGATGTTAAGTTTGACGGAATTACTGCTTATTCCGACCGAATGAGTACACATGCTTATAATGTTGATAAATTGTTAATGGCGTATACAATGTGTTCCGTAACTAGTATTTCTTACTTTCCCGAATAGAACTTATTCCAATATTTTTTTTTCGCTTACGAAAAAAATATCAAAATTAGTAATATATATTTTTTTAATATCAGCTCTATTTGGTCTTTTTGTCATCTTTGTAACTAATAAACGTACGAGAAATTAAAATCAATATTGCTACCTTCCCTTTATTTGTGTTACAAAAGCTCCTAGTATTCCTAATTTCAGAATTGTGAGGTAACTGGAAGTACCCTAGAGGTTTTTCATTTTAGCCATTTCCATACAAAAATTATACAATCATTGCCATATCTTTTTAATGCATTAAGCTAGAGCTTTGATTTTTATTCGGCACCATAAGCCCACAGACCTTAATAGGTGGTATAAATTTTAAGTTGATACCTTTAGCCGTTTCTTAGAAAAAGGGTCTTGACAGACGGACAGACGGACAGACAGACGGACAATAAAGTGATCCTATAAGGGTTCCATTTTTCCAAATGAGGTACGGAGCCCTAAAAATTACGAATTTCCATGATTGTAGAACGAACTTTATTGCCAATTGGATGTAGAATGACTGGCCTCATAGCTCAGTTAGTAGTAACTCTGCTTTCTGCGCTAGAGGTCGCGGGTTCGATCCCCGCACTGGACGAACATTTGTGTGATGAACACAGATGTTTGTTCTGTGTTTGGGTGTTAAATATTTATCTATTATGTATATCAGTCTCTGGTACCCATAGTACAGGCTATGCCTAGTTTGGGATCAGTTGACCGTGTGTGATATGCCCGGAGTATTTTTAAGTTTTTTTAAGTTTTGAAGAATAAGCTCTATTCAGAATAGTGTAGGTATGAATCACCTCGTATTATACACTGCAGGTATACTAAGTATTTACTCAGTTTAAAAAAATCCTCTTATTTTGTACTAGCACAGTAAAGTGAAGCTTAAACGAAAGGCTATTTTCCACGGTGAAAACTTAAATTCACTTCACAGCGTTTTCCCAGGCTCTAGGTAATATGTTCGCGCATTGCCTCTTACTCAGGCCATAACATAACAATTTAGAAAGCTGCACGCAAAAATCTCGAGGTCGGTGTTCGTGCCAGGAAATTAAAACTGGCAGATTTCAACCGCACGGAACAACTTTGCTATAAAATATTAAAAACGCTTTTAAAAATACTTTCCTTTTTCCCCAACTTGAGCGAGCGTCTCGCTGTAATCATGTTTATGTACACTGGGATTAATGAATGTAGTGTACGTACAGTCAACAAGTTTGGTTGTAGGTACACTACAAATCAAGCTTGTTCTATCATCTTATAGGTAGAGTTAGAGTATCTTTAAGATGATTAATTCATGTAAACTATCTCGAAAGAGGTAGGCTTAAGCTACCTACAACTAATCAGGATAAAGTTTGTTCTACGACTTTTAGAAATTCGAAATTTTTCATTGAAAAACACTGCAAATATCAACTGTTTTTGGCACAATTGGAAAACAGCTAGTTAGAAAAAGTTCGTTAAAAAATCTGAAAAAATAGGCTATAAATCGGGGTCAGCAACGCGTGCGTGATGCCTATGGTATTGATAGCCTTCATAGGCTACGGTAACTACTTACCAACAGGAGAGCCGTATGCCCGTTTGTCATATTAGTTGAATGATAAAAAAAAGATTTCACTCCATCCTAGGTTAATAGGAAGAGATCGCTTTTAAGCGATAAGACCGCCCATTAAACCATTTCGGTTTATAGTTTAAGTATCTGTTATGAATTGTTTTATTTCCTCATAGCTCAGTTCGTAGTAACTCTGCCTTCTGCGCAAGAGGTCGCGGGTTCAATTCCCGCACTGGACAAACATTTATGAGATGAACACAGATATTTGTTCCGTGTCTGGGTGTTAAATATTTATCTATTATGTATATCAGTCACTGGTACCCATAGTACAGGCTATGCCTAGTTTGGGATCAGTTGACCATGTGTGCTATGTCCGGAATATTTTTTTATTTATTTTGTGTACAATAGAGCATTATCATTCATTCATACTTTTTAGTCAAATCATACAATTGAATAGCGGTTATTGATCGATAGTCTGTGAAACGGAATATTGATAACGCCAACCACAAACATTCCTTCATAATGGGATAAACCAAACACAACCAGAATACTTACCACCCTGTTACCACCAAAGCATTTATTACATTAATCAGCAAAACATGGTTGAGAGCAATCCAATCGGATTATTTATCACCGGTGCCTCGCGCTATTTTGTATTGTATGACAACAATGACAGATATTTCAAATTGCACATTAATCACAGGGGAACATTACAAATTTGTCAGATGAGGGTAGGCCGCAGCGGCTGACGTACCGTAAATTTAATGACTATACTCCCGGAACAGGTAATTAGGGCTACAGGCTATGGGATTTTTCAGCGTCAATTTGAATTGAGACCTCACCTGACAGACTGTATGCTGAACTGGAAATAATTACGTGAGTTAAGCATCATCATCTGAATGATACTCAAATACAGCTCTGGTAGAGTGGTGGTAGAGACTCCGCCTTCCAATCCGCAGGTCGTGAGTTCGAACTCACTTGAATGGATTTTCCGTTCGGAAAAATTATGTGCGCTATACTAGTGCTCCTTGTCCATTCATTAACTTCCCGCAACCTTCACAATGTCGTCGGTTCATCGGGTTGGGGGCCGACCAACACTGCGTCGCTTAAGAAATCTCCAATATTTTTTTGTCAGTTCTCACACACTCTTATTGGCAAAGTGGGCGATAGCTCAACTTTAGATCTGAAGGATAGGTTAGGTTACTTTCATGTGTTAATATGTCCTCATAACGGTGAAGGAAAATATCGTCAGGAAATCCGTAGTTTAGTCAGCTCTGCATGTATTGACCATGTCTTTCCTGTGGTCAAGGCCAACTAAGCTAAGAGGAAGATGATGGGCAAGCCTACTCTATTTAAACATGTCCCAGGCTCTACAGTATCAAATCATCTACAAATTACCTATATAATAAAGCCTTGCTTCTACATAAAATATGGGATTTCCAGAAGTTTTCTCAATAATTCTTTTGAATTTTATCCTATATTGGTCATCACATGACTATGATATTACAAAAAAGCCTAGAAAATGCCAATTCAAGGCACACTCCAGACGTTTCATTTACATGAGCAAACAATGAGAATATCAAAAGATATTCTTATATCCACAGTGTTTGTAGTGTAGGTACAACATGCCAAGCATTTTTCTTATTAGCTCTGCCAATTCTTCCGACCGATAAATATGTAACACTGGAGTTCTTCAATATTGTTTTTCTTGGAGATGCTTGTGCCAACATTTTTATTATGCTATGCTTAGAGATACTTGACTTGTACGATGTGAATACGTACAATTTCCTCGGTACTGTAATAACCTTCCGGACAGACAAATTTATATTTATCGTTCATGCAACATGTTATCTAGATCTATGTATTTATAATACATATTATTTTATAAATAAGTTCGTTGGTAAGCGCATCACTTGAAAACGGCTGGGCCGACGAAAAGGCTATTGCCACCACGGCCACAGATTGCGATTACGTGTCATATAATTTCAATGAAAATTATTTTAATTTTCCGGAAAAATTGACTGTATAATTCGTAAAATACTGCCATCACAAGACTTACCGACTTGAATGACACGTTATTATGAACATTGAAATGGTGTTTGTTCATTTCCCAATAGCCAGATGAATGAATGATTTTATGAAATTGGACGAATGACGTGCCTATCTACCTGCCTACGTAATGTATGTTAAAGTGTCAATTAATGTCGCGGCCATTTCTCTCATACGAGGGTAACATTTTTACTCGAAATTGATTTTATTTTCGTGTAAATTTTTAACCGACTTCAAAAAATAACGATATGAGTTTAGCGACTATGTATTTTTTTATTGATTCATTTAATCTATGTACCTATACCGATTTTTCCATAGCGGCTACTTACTTTATGTTTGTGTGTATGTTTGTTACCAGTCAGCTGAACGGTTTTTTTTTAATTTGGTTAGGACATGGCATGAACCCTGAAAAAGGCTTGTTCTTCTTGTTAGACAGGTACCACGCTAGCGAAGCTGCAGGCGGAAGCTAGTAAGACATACTTTTATCAAACAGGAAATCATCTAACAAAATCTATCTTAAACAAGAAACAGCCACAATTATCAAAAACAATAGACTGATGTGATCTAAGCCCTTTGTTATTATTCGAGTAGGTATTCATTCGCCTGGAAGAGAATTGGAGTGAATCTTCTCATTAAAATTCATGGCGTGGTGCCTCTGCAGCCCATTATTTGTCAGCTTCAAGCAATCCCGCAAACTAATCTGTCGCACTTTAAAGTCATCTACTTGCACGCGATGTTAGCCCCTAAGATTCTTCTAATTAAGGCCAGAATCGCATGAAAAGTGTATGCTGACAGATAATTTAAATGAAGTGGTTGTTGGTGACGCTTTGTTGTCCCACGACCGAAATGAGATTCAGTATAATTTTTACCATTATAATGTTGCCTGTACAAACTAGTACCTAAGCATGTTGTAGACTTCGTTGTTCATTGAACGAGCCTACTAGGGACATCATCATCATTTCAGCCGTAGCCGTCCACTGCTGAACATAGCCTCCCCCATAGATTTTCAGAGCGAATTCCTATCATGTGGGGTGATTTGCCCATACTCACCACGCTGAGCACGCGGATTGGCGAGCGTAGTTAGAGCTATTTTTGTGAAAACACGCGGCTGCCCATCCCCTATTTTTTTTCCCTTAGTCGCCTCTGGACATCCACGGGTAGGTAGATGGAGAGGCTTATTCTTCAGCCGGGGCCACCATGTCATACATAGGTAGCCAGTAAGTACATACTATACATATATGGAAGAGTATACGAGTAACTCGATTATCATGTGGGCGGGGTGAACATGACAAAGAATAAAGATCACACATCTGGTTATCATTTGTAACTAATAATTCGAATAAGTTGAAATTATCATCTTTTGCCTTGTAATTTAACAATTTATAGGTATATTATCTAAGATATCTATTCAATTTGTTCTACTACCTACCTCGCACTATGTTACATTTAAGCGAGCCGAATACAAAATGTGGATTCAAGAATTGGTTCAAGTACGATATGAAAACTGTGGATCCTAGATTAGGTACTGAAATAATTAAATAATAAAAAACGTGCAATAGGGTATTGTATAGAGTACTTCAAAACTTATCAAAACAAACACAGTTGGTAGTTCCATCCAGTCAAAACTACATCCAATTAGTAGGATGACTATGCTGAGCTGTCGGATCCAAATACACACACAAATGCAGGTGGCTTTACTCACAAATACCTGTGTGAGGCTGCGGTCGGTATTAACTTTTTCTGCATCGTCCAACTTTGCATCGTTTGTGGATTATTTTTCAGTTTTGAGGAAGCGCAATGTTTTAATGACCATTCATGACATGATATTATTTTTTTCATCATAATACTATTTGCTAGGCCTGTGCAGTGACGGGAATTAATAAGATAAGGAATGAGTATACATAGTTTTAGCATGAGTAGGTATGTGATTCATAATATGTATACCATTCCGAAAGGGGATTATTCTATCAACAAAAAGAAGTTTAGCGAAAAAAAAAAATTTTTATTTCAGTTTTTTTCCCGTACTTTTTCTTATTAGCTGTAGGTACTATAGTTCGAAATCCCAATACCGCTAATTTTTGCATAGAAACACTATGCAAAAATATGCTATTTTGGTCAGATAAGTTCAGACTCAAATATTCAGCTGTTTAACGTAGTAATCTTGAATAATTCACTGTTAATACACAAAAACAACTGTTTCGAAAGAGTTAGGAAAAAAATCTGAAAATAAATAAATATTGAATATTCTGTTTTTTTTTTCGTTAAAATATTTGTATATATATATTTAATATTAGACCCTTTCAGTATAGTATACTGTCACGGAATTTGTTGTAGAAGAAAATATTAAAATCTTAACGCAAAATCTCTAAAGCAATTGTTATCCAGTTGGGATCGGCATCGGCGCGCAACTACGTGATTCATATTCAAATTACCGTTCCCACTCAAACTCAGTACCGCTTAGTGCCAGAGCAAAATAATTGCACTTTCTAGCATGTTGCACGGCGTCTGATATAATATGTAAAGTCTGTGGCATACATGTCGAGCAGTTTGAGAATACGTTCGTAAGAAAATGAAAATGGAAGTAAAATGTTGGTTTTGTTGATTATTTTTTGTACAATAACCAACTGGTGGCAGATTCGTTTGTACCTTTTACTTATTTTATGAAAGGTCCAGGGGTAATGGGTATGATACAGAATCACTTAGGTGAAGGATTTATTTCAGAAAGTACGAGGCAAACCCGTAGAGAAATTAAAGATGTCCTGATATCGTGGGTACCCACTTCAGCCGTCTATTCATAGCTTAATCATCTTTCCCTACGCGTTTACAACGGTCGCGTTGTTTTGACAAAAAAGTTAATCAAATCAGCCCACAGAAAGTTTACCACGGAATATTTTTTCTTGCGGTAAAACAGTGTAACATCATTCTTTTAGTTATTTCAAAGCTTCAGAATTTTCCGTGGCAACAAAAGCCTTAATAACGTTTTTCTATGAAAAAGCGAAGGCCTAGGTATTGCCTCACAAATTATTTAAGTCTGGTAATAGCATTTTTACAAGAAAAGAAAATTATATTATAAATTTTTGTGATTCGATTATTTATTCATATTCTTAATTATGAAATAATTTATTATATAATATATTACCAACCAACTTAAAAATATATTTTCTCAACATGAACCCCGCTGGAGCACTACAGTACAATATAATTATTTGTAGGTAGAGTTGAAAACAACGCGCAGATTATGTAACTGATTTAAGAGGATCAATTAAATCTCAATTAAAGGATGACAGAATCCCGCTTCCCAATAATATTATTAATGCAAAAGTTTATTACGATGTAAGGATGTGAATATGTTTTTTACTCTTTCACGCCGCAACCACTGAAACGAATCGAATGTTGCATGTATGTAGTAAATAGCTTGGCATAACATATAGGCTACTTTTTATCTAAGCCGTGGGGTAGAAGCTAGTTAATAATATAGTACACGCCGTTTGAACGCATCTTAAGAACACGCCATATTAACCTACTCTACAAATTGTACGGATTTTCCGAAACTCGCCTTTATTATATCGCTAACTTTTATTGCTTATCTTTTATGTCGCTCAGTAATTTATAGGATAAACTTTGAATGCGGGCTGGCCTTGTTTTTGTTTCATTAAAACCTGCTGTGTATTAAAATGCTTATAAAGAGGACTTACTGTGAAATTCAATTATTTTCTTGGCGGAATAACGATGCTAAAAAAATCTATCTAAGTAAGTTTTTCCAGACTTTTAATAAGTACTGTCGTATCCGTTGTTTGGGTGGTCACGATGCAGTAGTTTATCTGTAAAATAAAGGTCTCAATAGCCTTAGAACCCAAGGATCTGGAACCACCGATAGGGACTTAGAGTACCTACCTGTACACCCATGTCCTAGATCCTACTAGATAGATAAACCTTTATTGATCACCACACAGAAATAATACAGGTAGAATATTACAATTACAAGGCAATACAATGGGCGGCCTTATCGCTAAAAGCGATCTCTACCATCCTATTTTCTTTTCCAAAAGATGTTTCCTTATGAACCTATGAATCGAAAGCAGCTCTTGTTCAGTTCAACTTTCATTTGTGCTAACTACCTATTGGTTGATCTAGCTAGATTAACTAATACCTAGGTAGATAGGTACATTTTGATGCAATAATGTTAGATCCTAGAAAAATCGTTTTCCTTTGAAGAAATTGCATTAGAAAGGCATTTCTGTTGTGATGGAGTATACTATCTTAGAATCTTATTCTTTTATTCTTAAATTCCTCACTGCTTGTGAAGACAAAATAGCTCGTACTCTAATTTAGAGGTGACATTAACAAAAATCCGCATTATGTCTGTCTGATATCACTGTGAGATAAGTAAAATAATACACAGATTTTTTCAGAGAAAAATATCGTATATGCCCTTTTTTAACCGACTTCCAAAAGGAGGAGGTTCTCAAGTCGGCTGTATTTTTTTATTTTTTTGTGTGTATATATCTCCGCCAATAGTAACCCGATTTTGATGATTCTTTCGCTGGTGTATAGAGTATGATCCCGGGGTGGTCCTATTTTAATTTAATTCCTGAGGGATTGCAACTTGTCCCTTAAAACTTAAAAAACGTCATCATCTCTTGAAATCACGACTTGCCGAAAAAATTTTTTGTCGACTGTGGTATGGTATGGTAATCCCCGCGACTTCGTTGGGTTGCTGCTATTTTTACATAAACTTTAAACTTAGGGGTTGTGTGTCGGGAATTCCTTTCTGTGCACCCATACGTTACGCTACCCTGCAAATTTCATACCCTTAGGATTTTGGTTAGGCTCTGCGTTGATTTTCAAAGAGAATAAAACCACTACGTTTGATTGATAGTCAGTCAGTCAGTACCGTAAGAGTTATTACTTATTATTGATGATGAATGGATGTCATACTTACTTTTGTTTTTTATTCGAAAGTTTAGGTGGCCAGTGTCATCCTCAGTAGGTAAGCAAAAAGCAAAGACGTTGATAACAAAAAAAAGAGGTTGATATTGATCTTGAAAATATTCAGGAATTTGAAGTCGGTTTTTAGTTTTTGTAAAAAATATCTTATAAAAAAAAAGGAAAAGCTTATTTGTTATTGTTTTCTTTGTTACATCGGAGGTAAAAGTGTAAAATATTACGTAAACCTCATTTTTTACCAATCACCGTAAAACAAACTTGTAAAGATAATTTTCCAATCAAGGAAAAGCCTTTATATTTACCTGAGGCTTGATGCTTTATGTTAACAACATCAGATAATTAATTTTCGGTAATCTAACCACGGCCTTCAAAATAACCTTTTCCTATGTTAAGGTGAAAATTTCATTTAGGTAGGTATATAGTAGCGATGTTTACATGTACACGTTTTAGTTTTAGTTCACCCATTGTCGCGATAATAATCTGGATCGATTATCGCAAGTGAGTATCAAAACAAAAACTGCTATGATCGCACGTGTAGGTTAGACGCTTCAACAATTTTTTCATCTTTCCATATTTTTTCATAAATCCATACACCAACAATGACGTACATAGCCTCATAGCCCTGAGACTATGTACGTCATTGTTGGTGTATGGACCCACACTAGGATTTCTTGTGTCGTGGATATCTGAAACTACGAGTTCCAAGGTTCGAGTTCGAGAATGGTTGGAAAAAATATACTACCTACTATCCTACTAATATTATTAATGCGAAAGTTTGTGAGGATGTTTGGATGTTTGTTGTTCAATCACGCCGTAACGGCTTAACCGATTTCGTTGAAACTTGGAATATATAGAGTTCTTTACCTAGAATAGCATGTAGGCTTTATGTACGTACCACGCGTGCAAAGCCGCGGCCCGAAGCTAGTCTAAAATATGAATTTTCTATTTAGTACAAAAGATAATAAAAAGCTCCAGCAAACATTATCAATGTTGCAATTATATTATTCAGTGAGTAGGTACTTCTGAGAATTCAATATACTTACAGTTTTTCTCTACGTTTGGATTTCCAAGCAAGCTTTGAGAACAGAAATAAATTGAGTTAATGTGTTAGGCAAATGGAATAACTGAATACAGATTTTGTTTTTACTACTCGTTGCATATTTTATATATACGAGTATATACTATTACCTACTCTCAAGTACTCTCTACTCTCTCAGTGAAGGAAAACATCGAGAGGAAACCGGTATTTATTGAACTTAAAAGTTTGAAGACATGTGACATGTACAAAGGAGCCTCTAAGAGGAGCCCTTAATCCTGTCAATACACTGATGCTTTCACCGACGGCCATAGACCCATTTTAGGGCCACCATTCCTCAAACTAGTCACCGACCTAATATAGGATGACAGAGACACGACAAGCAAGCAGTTGCATATAATTATAACTCTATAGCACAATTCCATTGCTTATGAATTTAAAAAATATAATGGGTTCTCGTTGATTAACATCCAATGTTATAAATCTCGAGTACAAACGCGTGCATACTATGTCTTATAAAATTTATCTCAAAATACTTTATTGAATAAAATCAATTTCATAATTTACGTTGAGCGATAAAGCTTCCACATAAAGTCAAAAGCTAAATTGACATATTTTAGAAGACAAAACGCACGACAAATTAAAAGTACACTTAAAAAGTTCACACGTTCACATATTTTTTTTGGCGTTTTATTATTTTAGAAGTTGCAAATAACAACGTTTCCTCAGCGTAAAAACTGATAAGAGAAACTGAGAATGCTGATGACAAGCGTTTACTTAGCAAAAGAAAAACATCTTCATAACTGAAGACTGAATAAATAGAACAGCACACAGAGACGTATTTACACAGAGCACATACAGAAGAAAAACAGAACCATAACTTAGCTAGAACTATGAACATAGAAGTGATATTCCAACTCCACTTCAAATTCTAAATACCTATATAAATCCAAAGAAACTCATATGATTGTAGACGCTTGTACCTACTTGTACTCTTATTAATAACCCCACTTCTTGTATTAAATACTTACATCGATATCTTATTAGAGTTAATAATTACCTATGTCACAAAAGATACTAACTGTATATTTATACGAAATTATTTGATTACTTGAGGGATGATTATTTGACTACAGAAGACTGAAATCCACAACTCGATAAATGGAAGTCAAGAGGACGAAAAAGTTTGCCATAAGACCTTTGAAGAGCAGAACTGCCAACTCGCTTACACCATGCTGCTAAGCGGCAATGATTTCAATGCTGCATTTCGGTTAAAGGGTGAGGTAGCCATTTAAAGTATAGGTAAGTATGTAATATACATAAAATGGTGATGAACGCAATGCATGAAATATCACATAGGCCGCATTCTAGGTGGTATTGCAGCGGTTGCCGTTTACCATCAGGTAAGTCATCTGTTACTGGGTAAAAAAACATGTTAGGAATAATGTTTTGGAATGTCGCTTCTTCGTGGTTACCGCCAATCATCAAGTCCAGAGCCATCCGATACATCGTAAAAAATGCCACTAATTCCTCCGTGTTTGCCTTCGTTTACAACGGAGTTGCGTTTCTACACACTCGTTTTACCCATACAAGTACAGAACGACGATAAACATGTGGAAAGTTCTGAAATATTGTTTGAATGATAAATGGAGTCCCGTCGTTATTATACCGCAGTATGTAGAGTAATGTTTCACGTCTGACACGTCACTATGGAAATGTGCGAATCCTTCCATCTACCCTCTAGTTTTGGAATTCATTGTGTTGCTGTGTCATCATAGCCGAGTTCAAATGGCGTGCGATATTTCATGAAATAAAGACCGTCTAGTGCGTTCCGTACGATAACACGGGGTCGGAAAATAGATATCCCAAGTGAAGTGACTAACTCATATTTTGCGATCGCTTGTGTAGTTCACTGTATGAGATTAACCGCAAATATAATTTTGTTTAGCTCCTCACGAGTTTTTAAAGTTTTGGATTTCTTACCCCTCAAAGTTAAAGTGTCCTCACTCCACCCCTACACTATACCCCTAGGTTATACAGCTACCGCAAAAAAGGTTTTTCTGATTCCTTCAATGTCTTTCTTGTCAAGCCGTGTTCAAACGGAGAGCGACATTGACACAAACTCGTTGAAGTTGACTTTTTTCAGTAAATATCGATACTGCAACGAAGTTGACCTTGAACAAGCGCCAGCAGAATTTGAACCGAATGGCGCTGTGTTCAAAAATTTTGTCGGCCTAAATATATCGCTTATACACCGCTACTACATTTATTTGCTGTGTTCAAAGGCCTCCGATGGACCGATGACATTGTAAAAATTGCTGAAAGTCGGTAGATGGAAAAGGCTCAAGACGTTCGTCATGGAATTCTTTGGGGGAAGACTACGTCCAGCAGTGGACTCCTACAGGCTAATGATGATGACTAAATATTTTAGAAATGTATTTCAAGCTGTATTGCATTGGTAGGCGTTGGTTTCCTAAAAAGCGACGACGGCGTGTGGTAGCGGAAATGCGAAATAAACCAATTATTATTCTGAGGGCTGGAAAATCCGAGCCATGTACCAAAAACCCGGCCTTAGTCAGCACATTTAATTTTCACTTACCAAGAGTTTTAAAGCCAAAATTATAATGCTATGTTCAAGGTATTCCATTAACTTAAGTGTTTTACCTTTTAGATCTAGTGTTCCACCGCTATTCTATCGCTAGAAAAATGGAATGCCGACTTGTTCAGGTTCTTATTTCAATTGAAGTCGGTCGCTGCTAAGTATTCAGTACCTACACTTAGCACCGGTTGAGAAATTTTACGCTTACTTCAAAAATATTTTCCCAACTGCAACCACTGCTCCTTCGCTCCTTCCACTCGCAACGTCCTTACCTGACTCGCAAACTTGGCTAATATTTGATTTTTACTATCGTATCGCAATCGTGTATTATTCGCGCTTCGAGCAAAAGGCAGGCACCGTCACACTGTCACGACAAAATGTCTGCCATGCTATGGGCTTGATAATGTTACGTTATGTTGATGTGGATATAGTATTATACGTTATTTTGTCGTGTTTAGTCGTACTTTGAGGAAAAACGCCCGGCTCAATAACAGCAGCTGTGCTAAGGGCGCAGTTCTGCGTTTCAAACTGCACAATTCTCGAATAGATTTATTGCGGGAAGTTATTTCACTCGCGCTTGTGGAATAGAACACAGAATATACATTTCAGAATATACCTATTTTGTATTGTTGTGAGTTTAGCTTATGTGAAAGGATTCTATAGGTATGTAGATAGGAAGGTATGTTTATCGTTTGAATCTGGTTTTCGTTCGACGGTATTTAGGTACGTAAGTAGGTTGGTTTCTACTGATTTTAATAATGCAACAGTAATATAAATAAACTCTAATCTACGCCTGGAATTAGCAATTTTCCTAAGTTTAAAATGACAATGGTTGAAAAAAAGCGACACATATCAATTTGGTGTTTCTTTGTGAAACTCATTTTTATATTATTTATTTCTTGAGCAAAATCCGTCAAGGGAATCACTGTAAATTCTGCCGCGAACCAGCAGTGCTTGCTAAGCTGTGTTCCGGTTTGAAGTTTGAGGATTCCGGTGGAATTACTACGATGGAGATTCAGTCAGAATTTCAGCATTTTCAAAATTCCATATTCATGACCTTAATTTTCAAAATACATAACTGATTTTATTATCTTCGAATTTTTCGGATCATACAATTTCAAACTCTCCGAGGAGTCTCTGAGTTTTACCTACAGTTTGGCACAAAACAAAACTCTGTGATTTTATGAAAAAAGAGACGTGTACCTATACATTATTTTACAGGCACATGATATTTCCCAATGCATGTTTCACCAATAAGCCTTACCAACTTACCAATAGGTAGGCTATATATATGAAAAAAAAAAGTTGAATAAAATAAGTAGGTATATACCTTATTTACAGAAAGAAACTTAAAACTAATACAAGTTAATATTTACAAAATACACAAGAAACAGTGGAGCCATCTAAAGACCGTTACAAACGATCTATAGATAGCTCAACTGATCCAGATTACTACTAGTCGGAAGCGTCCCCAAGACGCTGGCGGAAGTGCCACGCTGGATGGCAATGCTAATTCGCTGGGCCAAATAAGAGCCAGCTCTCGGGTCACGCGTCGCTTCGATCAGACGTCCTGATATCTACCTGGTATATACCTAGATGAAAAATATTTTATTTCAAAATAAGCCTTTAAAAAACACAGGATTCTTACAGGATTACAAATAGGTATATATATCAAGCTGATTCAAATGATCCCAAAAATGGATTTATTATTTTTATTTGCTGAGGAGACCTAACTCCATCAAAAGATCAGCTCTCTGTCACAAAAGGTTTAGCATTTTAATCGGAACAGGTGTGCAAGTTTAAAACTCTATTTGACAACGGGAACAGTGTCAAAATTCACTTACAAAGAACCGGAACTAACACATACGAACGAAGCAAGTTAGATAAAAGCTTGAAAAACCTTATCTACGCTATACAACGACCGTCTTCATAAGTAGGTAAACCGAGGTTTTATTAAAGGTACGAAAGGAGGTCATGAGTTAACTTTGCGTTCATCATGATAAAAGTAACCAAAGACTCCACCTCATTATGATTTCACACCCTATCACCTATCAGACAACATTTTTAGGCCGCTCCCGTTTTCGGGACGCTGAATAACCCGCGGTCAGCATAGACCCAAATCATGTAATTCATTCATGTTCAAGGTCCCCGTATAATTTCATCCACCGCAATGAACACTGCTTAGATCACCCTATTCGGTTCTGGCGCGGTTATCGTAATGAACTTAAGTAATTTTGCGAAATGACGTAAATTGGGGTTTCATCCACTCACTTTGGCAGAGAATGCAAATGTTGGGCCTGGAAACGCTAAGTTTGTGCCCATCGAAGAAACTTTGCCGTTTAAATGATGCGGTGAAGTGTTTGAGATAAATTCGCGCACTTTCAACATTTTGCGGTTTTTGAATAAATGAGCTTTCCACGGAGTTTCTTGGGAATTCTTAGATCAGATGCCTTTGAGCTGATTTTACTCCTTTATATTGTTTTCGAAACTTCAGATTTTTTGTATTTGAGTCTCGTTTGTATCTCCTCTAGGTAATCTTAAGTGAGGATACCTATTTTCACATAAGGATAGATGGTAGATATAATATCATACTAGCTTGCGCCCGTGGATTAACTCGCGTGGTACCTAGATAAAAAGCATATATGCATCTCTAGGTAAATAACTTTAGGTACCTATTCCAAGAATTATCGAAATCGGTTCAGCCTTTCTGTCGTGATTGAGTTACAAACATCCATCCAAACTTTCGCATTTATAATAGTAGTAAGATTCTTGATATATACCTAAGAAATATTGTTTTTTCACTCAGACTAAACTTTTTAATCGGCCCCGGTACTTATAAGTTTATAAGTAACGTCTTTTTTTTTTTTTTTATACTACTGGAGTGGCAAACAAGCATACGGCCCACCTGTTGGTAAGCGGTTACCGTAGCCTATGAGCGCTTGCAATACCAGAGGCATCACGCACGCGTTGCCGACCCCGAACCCCCTCCCCCCCTAAAGAGCTCTGGAAACCTTACTCATCGCAGGAACACAACACTATTTGAAACAAATTATGTTATTTGGCTGCGATCTTTTGTAAGGCGGAGGTACCTCCCCAGGCGGGCTGCTCCAATTCAGAACGAGAAAATCTCGCTGTGCCCTACCTCCTCCAAAAGTCTGATTGTACTCTCTCTATTGCTCATGCCGAAACCACACAAATACCTACACCAAAACTGAAAATAACTGAAACGTTTATCGCTTAAAATGGTAAAATCTCATAAAAATAGAGTGGTCACATTAGTCGATTACGGAGGTAGTCGGTAAGACTACCAAATCCTGTAGGTAGCGTGGAATCAAGGGTCTACTTAAACATTCTATTCAATTTGGATAATGTTCATGTAACTCGTTACCTGGCTCTGCCACAACCGGCAACACGGCTAAAGAAATCTCGCCATGCGAGATATTGGCTTTCTGCTTCCGCCATCAATGAGATTGACCATTCTGATAACAGTCTCAATCCCGGCTTTAGTCCAGGGCATTCATCTATGTTTGTACCTACCTGTCTAAAGAAGCTTTTAGACGGCGAGCATTAAATTACATTACATTGAATTACGATTTCACATTTTGTACTATTTTATTTGGTGACTGGTACGTTCGTAGTCATCCTGCATTAGGTCAATGACCAGGTTGACGTATGATGGCGAATGACCGAAAGCAAAGTTGGTACAAAGTAGCCCGCATTAAAGTAAATCCTAGGAAATTCCGAGTAAAGTGTTTTTCAGAACGTTGCGAGCGGAAGAGCCGATAGCCGTTATCTATCATCTTTTGTTCGCTACCTGCAAAGCCTTGGCAGTAAAGTCTCGTTTCCTAAGAAACGTTGACCGTCTTTTGACAGCCGCAAAATAAAAGCGGAAACGACTAAAAATATTCTGTTTGAGGTAGGTATATAAAAGAAATTGGCTCACAACTCTGTAATCCCAAAGTATAGTAAACATTCTCACAAATCTTTATATCCTATACAACTTAATAGTTTGTGAGGATGTTTGGATGTTTGTTATTCAATTACGCAGTAACGGCTCAACCGATTTAGTTGAAACTTGGAATATAAAGAGGTCTTTACCTAGAATAGCATATAGGCTACTTTTTTTGTGTAGGCGAGCGAAGCCGCGGGCGGAAGCTAGTTATTAATAAAACGTGATCCGTAACTCTACCAGTTACGGAATATTATCCCGAAAGGGGCTTATACTATCAACAAAAAGAAAAACATTAGCGTAAAAATCTAAATACTTATAGGTAAGTATTTTTTCACTGTTTTCTTTCCCGTACTTTTTCAAATCTGCTGTTTTTGATCTTTTTATCATAACCAATTATTTAACGTACGAGTAGTTCGCTGAACAATTGAGTTTGAACAGATTTTATACTAAAACAGTTGATTTTTGCATAGTGTTTTTTCAATGAAAATTGTCGTAATTAAAAATTCGTAGAACGAACTTTATTGCCATTAGGGTGCAGAATATTTCCCTTTCGTGGTACGTGGTACGGTTTCGGTGTACTTATACATATATTATGAATCTCCTTGCACATTACCAATATCGATGTAGAAATTATATCCAAACGGTGAAGGAAATACTAAATCATGTGACATGTGCACGGAAGGAGCCTCTGAGAAGCGCACTTAAATCCTTTCACCACACTGGTTCCTTCATCAAAGGTCATTGGCCCTTGTCAGGACCACAACTCAACTTGGTCACTGACCTAATGCCGGTTGACCAAGAAATAATCAGTGCCACAGCAAGCAAGGAAACCAAGGCTTAAATACGATAGAACGATAATTACGTACCTACCCGCAAACAATTGTTGTCTGTACAATGGAAATAATAATTACTTACTCTAAGCTAGGTAATTTAAATTGCTCGTCTTTTCCAGTAATGTCTTGTAGAATAATAACAATTTTATAGACCTATTTGTTACCAAAAATGTACCTACTCGTTTATAAATAAACATGTTTTTTAATACTGGCTCAAGAACCTTACTTTACTACTCGTTGGAGTCTATTTCAATACTCATTTCAAGATTTTTACCGTCGAAGTAACTTCCTGTGAGGTATGTTACTTTGGAGGAAGGAAATATTGAAGACGTTTAAACCTTATTAAGTTATTACCTACATAGAGCGATTATGATGTGGCAATCAAACACGTCCGTTTCGAAAAAAAGTACTTGATCTGCTCAAAAAAACAGTAACTCTTCCGGTCACATGACATTCTTGACTTCCTCATGACATGCCCATATCACGCTAATCTATATTATATAATAACACTTTATTCTTTATTATACACAAGAAAAATACAGATACAAAAATTAAAAAGAAAGGTATGTACAAAGGCGAGCTTAACCCTAAAAAGAGTTTTCTTCCAGCAAACCTTTGAGGCTAGAGAGACGTGATTATAGAGGACGGTTCGTGTACCTACAATGTTTGAAAGAATATTATATTTATAAACATACATATACCTATTAAAATTACTATACAATAAATACCTACCTGTTCAAAAATATATATTTAATTAGCTAATTTATTATATATATATATAAATACAATACACAGGAGGAGGAGTAGTAGATAGGGTAGAGGATAGGAGTGTATCCTCAGCTTTTCCGTAACTAGCGCCACTTTCAAACTACCTACCTACCACTTAAAAACTGACTGGCCGCATAGCTTAGTTGGTAGTAACTCTGCCTTCTGCGCTAGAGGTCGCGGGTTCGATTCCCGCTCTGGACAAACATTTGTGTGATGAACACAGATGTTTGTTCTGTGTCTGGGTGTTAAATATTTATCTATTAAGTATATCAGTCTCTGGTACCCATAGTACAGGCTATGCCTAGTTAAGGATCAGTTGACCGTGTGTGATATGTCCGGAATATTTATTTATTTACCTCTTACGAGTATATGCCTACTCATTCCATAAATTATCCATTCTTATCACTCCACACATTCGCATATCGGCCGCGTGCAATTCTTTCATACGTCCAATCGTGTGCAATCATTGGTAGCCCAATACAGATACATATAATACGACAGGTCTTATGACCGTTTTGTAAATGATGCAGCCCCTATGCAAACTCTATTGGTCGAGTTTGCAGAGACTGTGGTTTCGCGTGGCACCCGAATAAAAAGTAGCCTATGTCACTCTCCGCGGAACGGATCAAATGGTTGCTCCGTTGCTGCGTAAAAGAAGGACAAACCAACGACCAAACCAACAATCAACAGCGCTGTACCAGCTTGCGCCTGCGCCTTCGCTCGCCTGCGCGGGCGGGAATAGATAGAGGCTTTTACCTAGAATAGTTTTGATATGGACTGTAGAATAAGTTAAATGAGACCTATATATATATATATATATATATATATATAGCATACTATGGGCTACTTTTTATCTATGCTATTATAGGCCTCTATCCAAGTTTCATTTAAATCGATTGAGACGTTACGGCGTGATTGAACCACAAACTTTCGCATTTATAATATTAGTAGCATAGTACTAGCACAGAACAAAGATTAATGTTAGGATTATTGAGGATAACAGCTGTATATGTACCGTTAGTCTAGTTTAGCATCATACGCTACGAAAATATGTTTTATAGTTGGAACGTGCTACGGTTTTTCCTTGCGTATGCTATCGAGCTTCGGAGCAAACACACAATTATGTAGGTACGTGTAAGTGATTACCTCACTAGAAAACGAGCAATTAGTGTCACGCTAGATTTCAACCTTGGGTTAGTAGCTTTACGGTTCATATTCGCGATGTTTATATCAATAATGGTAGCTAAAGTATTCATAGCTACAAAACAGGATTTGGTAGAAAGAAACTCCATTAATATTTTACGGTGTGTGGGTTATTCAGAACGTAAAGTGTATTCAATTATTCATAAGGACAAGCACAGAGTAGGGAACGTAGAAGAACTGAAACTTGCACAAATGGCATGCGACTGGCCTCATAGCTCCGTTGGTAGTAACTCTGCCTTCTGCGCTAAATGTCGCGGGTTCGATCCCCGCACTGGATAAACATTTGTGTGATTAACATAGATGTTTGTTCTGTGTCTGGGTGTTAAATATTTATCTAATAAGTATATCAGTCTCTGGTACCCAAGTACTATGCATACTAGGCTATGCCTAATTTGGGATCAGTTGACCGTGTGTGATATGTCCGGCCCACCTGATGGTAAGCGATAATTACTATAGCTTACAATTCCTACACTATACTACGCATGCGTATATATACAATTCCTACACTATACTACGCATGCGCATATACACTATACTATAGCATGCGTGGTACGCGACGGCTTTGCGTCCATCAACCTGAATTCAAGCGTACGTGAGTGTCATGTGCCTGTAAATTTTTCTCTGGCTGCCTCACCCTTCAGTCGGAACACGGCATTATAAGTTTTGCCACTTGGCGACAGAATGTCTATGGAAAGTGCAGTACTTTCCCGGACGGACTCTTGACAAAAATGTCTAAAAAGCGTTATTTTTCACAAATTTGAACCTTAAATCTTTAAGACTGTCAGCTACTCATACCAAGGATAATATAGTAGAAAGGGTTTATTGTCTTTGCTGTACTTACTGCCTAACCAAAATCGGAATTTTGATGGTACGGGGCCTACTCCTTCTTACAAAAGAGTTTCGCTTCTAGAGTTGATATAATACCTATTAGGAGTGCGTTATGTGTGAACATCGAGCATTGTTAATAAGAAACACATATCGGCGGATGGTTATGGCTTGAATTAGGGGAGAAACGGGAAACAGCGTCATTATTTTAAATATTGAACGCGTGAGGTCCGCATCGCAAATGTGGCCTATTCCACTTCGACCATCAGTTTCATTTCACGATCACGTTTAGAGTTGCGTTACTCTGAACGAAATGAATACAAATGTGTAACATTATGACCAGTTGGCTTTGTTATTTTTCAACGTACTTTTCATGCTCAGAAGCCTTTTATGTTATCAATTGACTACTTTATAAACTGGATTTTACTTTTGTTAAGATATTGGCACTATAAAGGATTGGCACTTTGAAACATTTACATTTGGCATATGGCCACATTTTACTCGTTATGTATACAAAAGTACTCTGTTATTTTACTAGCATTCTATGTATTCTCTATGTAAGCCCATAGCCAATTTTAGTTGTAGAATTATAACTGATTTTCTGTTTCTGCAGTACAAACACCAATTTTTCGAAAAGTACTATCCAGTGGTGCGCAACCAAGTATTCGAACCCATGAACTTCGAAAGTATCGAAAGTCCAAACATCTTGCACGACCAACACTACTATAAATAAACAAAGTTGCGTTAATTTATACGCTACTGGCGTCATGAGCGTAACGAGGGTTGAAGAAACCCTTTAGGTTGCCACGCAACGTACATAATTATTACGTTTGCAATATTATGTGCACTTGTGCAACGCGGGCCGTCTGACGCCCTTTTAGCGGAGCTTAAAGCTTTATAAATCTAGAGTAATGTTTTTCGTTTACGGAAACAGGCTTATTATGGATTGCAGGAATCCATAAAACTAGTCACAACAGTCATTAATTCTGCAAAAACGAAACGATTCATCAAAACATCATAATAATTTTGACATCTGTCAAAAAGTGCAACAAAACCACATGGCCAAGATTTTGTAAGTTGAATTTTCTATTTACTTCTGTAATCTGAGCTATTTATCTTTTTTATATAAAACCCTAACTGTAATAATTAACCGTCATTGTATTAATTTATTTTTTAATCTATTTGTAGGTTATGGCTTCTTCATACAGCAAGAAACCTGTATTGAATACGAGGAGTTATGGACGAGTAACAAGCTCTTTAGTAGTTGGAAGATATATCAACTTTTGCACGGACTTCGAAAAATCTATCGTCGTTAATAGTTTTCTAAGGCGAGGATGGAACCAAGTGTCGCCCGACGAGGAATGGAATATTTACTGGTCGAACACTGTAAACTGTAGAAATATATTCAGCATTGACAGTGGCTATCGACTCAACGACCACCAGATAATCAACCACTTTCCGAATCACTACGAACTGGTTCGCAAGGATTTACTCGTAAAAAATATTAAACGATACAGAAAAGATTTGCAGAAGGAAAACAATCCTCTTGGAGACAAAACCGAAGTCAAACTGCCAAGTGGACAGGTCGTGACCCGCTATTTATATCTAGATTTCATCCCGCTAACATATGTCCTGCCTTCAGACTACAACATATTCGTGGAAGAGTATCGCAGATTCCCCCAAACTACCTGGATCCTAAAACCATGCGGCAAATCCCAAGGCGCCGGAATTTTTCTCGTAAATAAGCTGTCCAAGTTAAAGAAATGGTCCCGAGAATCTAAGAAATACTTGCAGCATCACCTGACAAGCAAGGATACTTACGTTATCTCGCGGTACATCGATAATCCGCTTTTGATCGGCGGCAAGAAATTCGATTTGCGGATTTACGTCCTCGTTACGTCGTTCCGGCCTTTAAAGGCTTATATGTTTCGCGAAGGCTTTTGTCGGTTCTGCACAATGAAGTACGACACGAGTGTGACCGAGCTCGACAACATGTATGTACATCTGACTAATGTGAGCGTGCAGAAACACGGCGAGGATTACAACAGTCAACACGGCGGTAAACTTGGTATGCAAAACCTAAAGCTTTATTTGGAGGGAACGCGAGGGAGTGATGTTACTGAGCGATTGTTCGAGGAGATACAGTGGCTCATAGTGCACTCGCTAAAGGCCGTCGCGCCCGTTATGTCAAATGACCGCCATTGCTTCGAGTGTTACGGTTACGACATAATCATAGACGATAACTTAAAACCGTGGCTTATAGAAGTGAACGCCTCCCCCTCGATGACGGCGACGACGGTTAATGACAGGATACTCAAGTATAAGCTGGTGGATAATATGTTATCGGTCGTTTTGCCCCCGGACGGCGTTCCGGACGCGCGTTGGAACAAAACGCCTACGGAAGAGGCTTTAGGGGATTTTGAAATTCTCATCGACGAAGATTCTATGTACAGAGGGGAGTCGGAGGTGGCGCGTCGTGAAACTAAATGCCGCACCAAAACAAACTAAGCAATTTTCCTTTCGTAGAAATACTTAGTTGTGGTTTTTATTAAATAAAAATCTTGCATTTTGATCTTTTTATTATAGAAAATGTTTTCTAAAATTTACAGAAAAAAATAGTAGGCCAGTAATAAATAAGAAGCTAAAAATAGTAGTCAATAAATATGAAGCTCTTCATAGTCACTGTCTAAATCGATGATACTTGTTATATCGTGAATTTGCATCTTCTCGTTCCATAAGCTCTTCGTCGATCAACAAATCGAAATCGCCCAAAGCTTCTTCGTTGGGGATTTTGTTCCATCTGGCGTCGGGAAAACCGTCAGGCGGCACGACGACGGACACAATATTGTCTATCAATTTGTATTTTAGTATTCTATCGTTGTGCGTCGTTGACTGGAGCGACGGGGACGCATTGACTTCCACGAGCCACGGCTTCAGCGCATTATCAATTATTATGTCGTACCCATAACATTCGAAACAATGGCGATCGTTTGCCATAACCGGCGCGACAGCTTTCAACGAATGGACGATGAGCCACTGCATTTCCGCAAACAATTTATCAGTAACCGACCTTCCTCTAGTTCCCTCCAAGTACAAACGGAAATTCTGAATGCTCATTTTGCCCCCGTGCAGGCTATTATAATCCCCACCATGCTTCTGCACACTCACATTTGTCAAGTGCACATACATGTTATCTAATTCCGTAACGCTGGTATCATATTTCACTGTGCAGAATCTACAAAACCCGTGCTGGAACAAATAAGCTTTGAGCGGGCGAAATGATGTCACCAGAACGTACAATCGTAGATCAAACTTCTTGCCACCTATTAGTAAAGGGTTGTCTATGTAGCGCGATATTACATAACATTCCTTGCTAGTGAGCTGCGGGTGAAAAGGGGTTTTCGCTTCACGAGACCACTTTTTAAGTTTGGAAAGTTTGTTTATTAAGAAAATTCCGGCGCCTTGGGATTTACCGCACGGTTTCATAATCCAAGTGCTCTGGGGAGACTTTCTGTACTCCTCCACAAACATGTTGTAGTCGGCGGGCAGCACGTATGTGACGGGGATAAAGTCCAGATGCGTGTATCGCGTGACGGTCTGTCCGTTAGGGAGAGGCACTTCTGTTTTCTCAGCTAAAGGATTGCCCTCCTTCTCGAGTTCCTTTCGATATCTCTTGATATTTTTCACTAATAAATCTTTGCGAGACAGTTCATAATGGTTAGGGAAATGATTTATCATCTGGTTATCGCTCATTCTGTAGCCGCTTTCGATGCTGAAGACCGTTCGGCAGTTTGTTGTGAAGGACCAGTAAAAGTTCCACTCGTCATCGGGCCCAACCTGCACCCATCCGCGCCGTTCGAAGTTGCTCATTATGACGGATTTCTCCAAGTCCGTGCAATATGTTACTCTGCCCTTATCCGTTGTTGTCGGCAAAGTTTTTCCGTGTGCGAGAGGCGGAGATTTTTTAGAATCTTGTGCCATATTCGTTGCCACAGTTTTTATACATGTAAAAATACTGAATTCATTATTACAAAATTTAAAAAAATAACAATTTTGTTTATCAAAGTGACTTTCGTATGATTTGCTTTCATGTCATAATACCAATTTGCGCATTGCGGTCCGAATTCGAGGTTGAATGCAAAAAAAAATACCAGTGTACCAGTTTTCTCAAAACCTTGCAGGCTTCTTTACTTTTCACCCCTTTCAGGCAGGAATTTTAATCGAAAAATATTTCTATAGCCATTCATCACAAGAACTACCTGCTATCTAGGCCAACAACTAATAGCAAAATATGGTTCACGCTCAAAACCAAATAACACGAAAAATCTTGATTGATGGTCATACGATGAAAGCCAGTTTTTCCACTGTTCACACCACGGCAAGGTAGATAGAATAAAATCCCATTGCGTCTACAGTTTTCCATCCAATTTTAGTGAAGGCGACTTCAATCCCCTCAGGAAATCTCGTTCAATATTTTCTTTGTTTGTTTGCGTCATTTCGACTAAACTTGGCGATCATCTTTTCGTATTTTGTTTAAAATTGTTCTATTTCCTTTCAACAACTTCAATTCAATTGTTTGAGAAGTTTTAATTGAAGATTTTGGAAAGAAAAGGTGTTTTTGTGTATTATATTTTCTGAGTCAATTTATTTTTAAACCGACTACGAGTAAACAGTCAGTTGGTATGTTTATCGCGCAACGTCAATCTATCTATATTAGTGGCAAAAAATATTTATTATTACGTGCACCCAAACGGCTGGATGTATTTTGATGTTTATGGTATCATTAGCGTCTTGAACTGGACAATGCTATCCCACTAATATTAACAACGAAATTTTGTTCGGATATTTAAATTTGGAAATTTTTGGTTCAATCACGCCCTAACGGTTCAACCGATTCCGATGAAATTAAGAATAGAGGTCATTAATTGGATTCGAGGTCGAACTAATGGTTTGCAAAACTGCATCCAAATCGGTTAAGGATTTTTGGAGCTGAAGACCACACTATCTTTATACCTGCATTGCACATCCAGCCGTCCTCGATCCTGATGTAGAATTGCCTTGACTTGGACTGTTCTATTAGATACAAATCATATGAATTAATTCACTCTGTCGGGTTTTATTTATTTTATAAAATATACTTGTTTATTATTCCAAGGCAGCATAAACACAGCATAATAATAATATTGGAAAAACCTCACAAAACCCAATTCTTTTGTGAATGTAACAAAAGAAATTTACCAATTTTCTTTATCTGAGTACAAATCTCGAACTAACACAATCATATTATCAGCCTCAAAAGGCTGACAGCTGTTTGATAAATGTGAATGATGAGCATGTAATATTTTTGTACGTAAATGATAGAGCACAATAGTAAAGAAAACGAATTGACCAAGGTGCAATGCAAGTAATACTTGCGTAGTGTTACGAGTGAAACAACCAGTGTGCTATTCAACTTTGATTAACTTAGATATCTAGGAACGGGAATGCATAATTTTGGTTTTGAATCTGACATTTATAACTGGATTTAAAACACAAAATGCTTTATTTGATTGGGGTAGGTAAACAATTATGGCAGCGACAACTGCAAAATAAACAAACTTTTATTCTTAATTTTTAACCGTCTTCAAAAAGGAGGAGGTTCTCAAGTCGGCTGTGTTTTTTTTTTTGTGTGTATGTTACTCGATATCTCCGCCAATACTAAACCGATTTTGATAATTATTTCATTATTTCTTATCCTTACTTATTTAATTTTGCTTTCTTGAATACCTTACAAGAATTTTTCAGCCCACACAGAGTAACCAAAAACAAACCAGTGACCTACTTCATTTTTTTAAATCAATGTATTTCGGTGCGCATTTTCCCTTTCCAAAAGAACTATTCCAATATTTTGTACAGAAACTGAACGGAACTGAAAGGGTTTAACAATCGTTGTGCACATACGTGACGCGCGGTCCCAGCGGCCCCTTCGGTCAACGAAATGGGTGGACTGATAAAATGGTGTCATTTCAACTCCCGATAAAATCAGTTCGATCACTAGGCTTCCGATAGAACAATGAATACTCCGCTCTAGACTTATATTGGTTGGATTGTCGTTGCTACGCCAGGCCTACGACGTAGCACTTCAGCATACGGCGTAGAATCTAGGCCTAAGCATATACAAATAAATAAATGTTCCGGACATATTCACACGGTCAACTGATCCCAAACTAGGCATAGCCTGTACTATGGGTACCAGAGACTGATATACATAATAGATACATATTTAACACCCAGACACAGAACAAACATCTGTGTTTATCACACAAATGTATACGTTTTGTGGACTGAGTAGATAAGATACGTTTCTGTATTAATGTGGAAACAGACAATATTTATGTTGCTAGAACCATTTACGCGTTTGAAGGACACATCGGTTCATTTGTAGGGCTTGTATTGATAGAGACAAACCTAAATATTCTCGTGGCACAATCACGCACAGTACCACACAAAACAATCCATCCAAACCAATAACTAATTCTCAGAAGGGTTGTCTCATTTCTCAAAAGCTAGCAAACCGATCTAAAATGACTTTCAGTCTTATGCTTTTGACGAAATAAGTCCCTCAGACTTAAGGCTTAAGGGCTTTGTTTTCTTCGTTTAACCACAAAACAAATAGTATAGTAACGAAATTTTGCTTTAATTTCTTTTTAGGTTCTTTTATTGCTGCAAATAACCTTATTGACTGGCCTCCTATCTCAGTTGGTAGTAACTCTGCCTTCTGCGCTAGAGGTAGCGGGTTCGATTCCCGCACAGGACAAACATTTGTGACTAACACAGGTGTTTGTTCTGTGTCTGGGTGTTAAATATATATTATATCTATTATGTATATCAGTCTCTGGTACCCATAGTACAGGCTATGCCTAGTTTGGGATCAGTTGACCGGGTGTTATATGTCCGGAATAAAAAAAAAATTAAGGCAACGACGTCCACTGCAGATCATGGCCAACGTCCTACGGAAATTATGAGGATGATGATGAAACATATAATATATACTACGGCTGCCTGGAGATTATCGCTTGTGAAATGATTGTCACAAAGCGTTCGAGAAACAATATCCATGTTAATACAATATAATACATTAACTTTATTTCAGGCAACAAAACAATAAAAAACAGATGACAATAGAACAATAACATTATTTGTTTCAAATAGTGTTGTGTTCCTGTGGTGAGTAGGGTTGCCAGAGCTCTTTAGGGGGAAGGGGGTTCGGGGTCGGCAACGCGTGCGTGATGCCTCTGGTATTGCAAGCGCTCATAGGCTACGGTAACCGCTTACCATCAGGTGGGCCGTAAGCTTGTTTGCCACCTCTGTTGTATAAAAAAAAAAAGATGGATTTTATCCTACGGCCATCCTATTAATCGTATTAATGTTTTTAGCCGAATTTCGAAAATGCGAAATCAGGGTTGGCTAGAGAGCCAACGTCCATTCCGCACCGTCCACTATCCAGAGGGATAGTGGACGGTATGGAAACAAATCATACCTTAAACATGCAGGTACACCTTCGCACCAGCGTAAATTCCTAATTCACTGAAAGGTAAAACAGTAGATTTTATACCGAACAACGTCTCGTTATTTATTACTGAGTTACTTGTTAGTTTAGGATTAAGCACCGTGCTTTCACAAATCTCGCTATTGTTATGGAAATTACGCGAATTCGCATATTAGGACATTTGCTAAGCTTGAAATCAAATAGCTTTGTAGATAGATAGGTAATCAGCTTAGCTTAATTAAATGAAAACGGATATTAAAATAACGAAAAGCTAATTAGAAAAACGTTACGTATTTGTTTTCAAAGTGACACGGGATATTGCCCTAAGATTTTGGAGGTTTGAGCTCACTAAGACGCTATTGGCCCTTCGAGCCAAGAAACATCCCGAATATTTTTGACAAAACGAAGAGCCAACCCGGTAGCTTACTTGTTGGTTAGCGCATCCTCTATATAAGGGAAGGTTGTGGGTTTGAATCCCACCTTTGACGGATTCTCAGGCGGGATTCAAACCCTCAACCCTCCCAAGCGTTCCAAAACCGGTTAATTCACTTCACAAAATTCTTCCCTCGAGAAAAATACTTTATTGACAATCTCTCAATTGATCGTGAAAATAATTAGGATAAGGAAATTGAAGGTCTACCTGTTATTTACATGCTCGAAAGTGCTGACAAGCGAATCAAACAACACTCCGTTTCGTGCCGCGCAATCAGGAGGGTTCTCTACCGTTCCACGATCCATTAGACAGGACCCCAATTTGCAGACTTTCCACTTCACTCGAGAGAAAAAGATGGAAATACTTGTGTATTTATTATTTCGGGTCAAGGACTTGTGATTATCCTCAAGTTTTTATACGCGTTCACCTCATAATGAATGGGGATGCTCGGGCGAGGAATAAAGGACCCCGGTTCATTAGTAGGTGCAGATTTAATAAGATAAATGTGTATACTTAGTTCGCGTTCAAAGAAAACTTGTTTTTCAAGCGGCGCGAACAAAATTGAAATTATTCTTTACCCACGGTAATGCTTGAGAAGTTGGTATCATTGTAGTAGGTGATTATGGGTAGGTTTTTTTTTTTTATGTTATACGGAGGCAAACAGGCTTACGGCCCTCCTGATTGTAAGTGGTTACCGTCGCCTATTGACATTAGCAACACCTGGAGCATTGCTAATGCGTTGCCTGCCGAACCCCTCCCCCCCCTAAAGAGCTCTGGCAACCTTACTCACCGCAGGAACACAACACTATTTGAAACAAATAATGTTATTTGGCTGCGATCTTCTGTAAGGCGGAGGTACCTCCCAGGCGGGCTGCTCCAATTTAGAACGAGAAAATCTCGCTGTGCCCTACCTCCTCCTAGGTACTATGCATAGTTGATTTTGAAAAAACTCTAAAATGCATAATCACTTCATGGTAGGCCTAATGAAATCCCATAGCTCAGAAGCATGAGCGGGTATGCGCTGGTCTTGGCCAGGAACTATAAATTACTTTTAAAGTATAATTGAAAAGTGTAGGAAAACTTTGAAACGAGATGTCAGTATTCACTGATTACAATTATTATAACTCTAATCATAACTACCGCTTTCTGATTGCCGACTTTAGAGCTAGACACAAGTGCCGTCGGTAAAGAGGGGATCTAAATATAGGAAATCAAATTGCGCACAATATTACTTCAAATACCTTCTTTTGTGAAATTTGCGGGAAGTCGGTGGATGGCAAAGGCTGAAGACCGATCTTCATGGAACTCTTTTAGGGAAGCCTATGTCCAGCAGTGGACTTTTACAGGCTGATGATGATGATACCTAATATTGGCATAAACCTACAATTGCACCAAGATTAAAAGAGTTGTGACTAAGAAGATAAAAATGCATTAAAGTTTAATGCCGTGGTGGCCCCGGCTAAAGAATAGGCCCCTCCATATTATCTACCTATCCGCGGATGTCGTAAGAGGCGACTAAGGGAAAAAAAGCTAGGGGATGGGCAGCAGCGTCCCTCATTTTAACAACGATAGCTCTAACTGCGCTCGCCAACCCGCATGCCCTGCGTGGTGAATATGGGCAAATCCCCCCACATGATAGGAATTCGCTCTGTCTGTGGGGGAGGCCATGTTCAGCAGTGGACGTCGTACGGATGAAATGATGATGATGATGAAAGTTTACAGCTAAACATAATGTAAACAATATAAGTAGGTACCCAAAAGCAATTGAAACTCGATTCTCCAGACTCCGAGCGCAACTTATAAAACAAGACTAAAGGCAAAGGGGAATTTCCTACAAGTTTCCGATAAATCTACCACCACGTTTTTCAACAAATAACATCTACGACAAGCAAGTGTTCTCTCGAGAGATAAACCGTGGTATTGATTTTTTACAGCGTGAAACCGACCACAAATATTTCTTGAGAACGAAACATTTACCGCACAAAAATAACAAGCGTATGATTTATTATTTTTATACTTCAACTTAATAGCATACTTAATTTTATTATTTAAAAGTTTGCATGTGTGCTTTGTGATTCATTCGAGCCTGAACTAATTTGATTAAAATCTGGAAGATATAACCTAAAACAATGACATGAGATAGCGTATAGACCATTTTGCGGGTTACATGCAAGTTAAGCCGCGAACAGAAGCCAGTTTTTAATAATGCCGCAAAGATAGCGCCTTTACTCAAACCCTATACAAATATCAATAAAATTATTAAAGCGATCAAGTCGTTCGGAGTCTATATTCTAATTACAAACTAGTATTTACTGAGCTGCAAACTTACACAGTTTCAAGTGGAACACATTATTCACAGATCTAAAACTTTTTAATTACAAAACTTTGATAGATTGTTACAAAGAAAATTAGTCACTGTGGCGAAGCTGTTCCCATAATTAAACCCTAAAAATACTCTAGAAAAAGGAAATATGGTGGAAGGCCTTTGTTTGACACCTAATTGCTTTTAAATTGACATTGTGTTTACTTCGAGATAATAAGACAAACGCCCGGGGTTTTACTTGTACCCGATTTAAAAATTGGTACTATTTTTAAGCTTAATTCCATCCCAAATTGTTTCAGGAGTGGCGTGATTCAATCAGAAACAGAGCACTGGAGTGGTGGTGGTGCCAGTTGTGCGCCAATGGATTTTCCATTCGGAAAATTTGTGTGCGCTGAACGTACGTACAAACGGTGAAGGAAAACATCGTGAGGAAACCGTCATGTCCTAGAACCTTAAAGTTCGAAGACATGTGACACGTGCACGAACGGAGCCTCTAAGAGGCACACTTTAATTCATTTACTATGGTACACTGATTCTTTCACCGACGCTCATAGGCCCTTTTCAGGGCCACCATACCTCACCTGGCCACTTACCTAATACAAGATGACCAGGAAAGAATCAGTGACCCGACAAGCAAGCAAGCATGCGAAACAACCACTAAAACATTCGTATTCAAAATAGGAAGGAAGTTATTTTTCCTTCCTACGTTGGTAATTTTCTGAAGTAGGTAACTGAAATTTCATTAGGAACAAATAATCAGAAGACAAAACTTGCCACTCAAACATTTATGAAATGATGCGAAGCAGGTAGTAAAAATGAAACTTTATCTTCACAGTCGAGTTTTATGTTTGTAAATGGAGAAATTTCATAATACAGTGTTAGCGCGGCGAACTAGAGCAACGAGGAATGGTTTTATTCTGTTGGTTCCTCATATAGAGTAAAGACGGCCTCGGTGGCGTATCGGACGATTGCCCGTCTGAGACTCAGGTGGTGCAGGTTCGCTTCCCGCTGCGAGATAAATATTTGTGTGATCTTTAAATATTTGTTTTGGGTCTGGGTGTTGTGGTACCATGGTACTCGTAGATTCTGATACCCACGACATAGGGAACTGCCCGTGTTTTTTATTTAATAAGTAAAATTAAAAGTAGATTTTAGTAAAACCTTTTCCTAAACTACTCTCTCTCAACATCACCATTATTTTAGTTGAAGGATGTCCACTGCTGGACATGGGCCTCCTCATAGAATTCCAGAATCCTCCAATTGGCACATGCCCACATTTTTCAGTAGTGAGTATTCTTTGCGTGACAGGTTGCAAGCCCATCGCCACTTTATGAATGCTTACTAGTTTCCCCATATTATTTCTGTATGTTTTCTGTGTACAATAAAAAATTAAAGAAAGAATTAAAGCCTTCAGGACAGTTTACTTCAAACTTCCATAGCTATTCATTTATTCTTTAAAATCCCGAGGATTATTTTGAAACTTCTTAAATCTACCTTTATATAAGTAGTATAAGTAGTAAGTTATTATAAGTAATGCCAAAGAGTGGAATGATCTGCCTGCGTCTGTTTTCCCGAAAGAGTACAATCTAGGAGTCTTCAAATCTAGGGTCAATAAGTTCACTCTGGGAAAGCGTGCTCCATCTTAGGCCACATCTCACTTGCAAAAGTGAGTTGGTGGCCAAACGCCTTACCATTATCAATAAAAAAAAACCCAAGTTGAATTCACGTAAGTTTATTTTTGGCAAGTTTTAAAACTTTTTAATAATCGAGTTGAAGCAGATAAAATCCCAAGCTTTTTTGTCACCATTATAGTCGGTACCTACATATTATGAATCACCTTGTAGTTGGATGAAAGTTGAGCATAATAAAAGTAATGACTTTTAACATTTTATTGGCATTGATTTGGTGCTGCAGCAACCACTCAATACCAATAAAAAGTTAAAAGGGTCACAGCGTATTTTATCCTTATCAGGCACTTGACAGCATTCATGGTCGAAACTCGGAATTCCAAGTTAACCGCTATGGACGAGTGTTTAATCCGTTTTACTGGGCAAAAGTTACAGTAAATTCAGCTGATAGTTGCCAATATTGGCGACGTAATGTGAAGTATCTTGCTTATCGGTATGCTCTTTACAACAAGTTACAATTATGAGAATTTGTCGCTCAAATGCTCAAAACCCGTTGTTCCGTCCATATGTTTGACTTGATTTAGCGAGTTAGTTCCAAACCTAGCTGGAATTTCGTGGCACACAAATCATTGAGCACTGGTGGTATAGTTAGTGACTCCGACTTCCGATCCAAAAGTTTATTCTCTCGTATTCAACCTTTCTCCTTAACCTATATTTTATCGTATAAAAAACAAAAGTTAAATATGTTTAGCTTGAATCAAGTCCCCCTGGGTGCAGCTGGGTGCAGCCCTAGGACACAGGAGGCATAAAGTCAGGTGATTCATGAATTCATGATTCCCAGTCATGAATTCATAGATGCACTACCAGATATTCACATTTCACAAGACAGTCGAAAAAGCTAACTTTGCATTTAAATAAGCTACTTTTGTATTACGTGGCAGTTCTTCTTTCGCTTAACTCCACGCTCACGAGTGAATAAGCCATGAATCGCGACGCATAACTGTGTTTGCGAAGTTATTACCGCATGCCGGGAACAAACGCGCGACTTTCGGCAAAGGGGATGCGTAATACAATTACCGGTTAGAAAACAAATTCAAAATGTAACGACGTGGGGGATTACTTTTGCAGCGGTAATATACCTAACATCATATAAAATGTGGATAATTGAAATTGCTAATAAATCAGAGTATAGCTACCTACCTTATTATTTCTAAAAGAATAATGTAGTAAAACGTGTTGCACGTGTTCAATAAAAGGAAACAATATTAGCGAAAAGCAATCAATATATTCAATAATTAATTTCTCAGTTGTTTTCCCGATCGTTTTAAATCAGCCGTTTTTGGCTTTTTTATGATCTTTTATTCGACATCAAGATTGTAACACAGCTGAATTACTGAGTTTGAACGGAATGGACTCCATAACAGCTGATATTTGCTGATGTAGTGTTTTTTAATGAAAAATGTCGAATTTCCAAAAATCGTAAAACAAACGATATTGCCATACGGGTGTAGAATAACCCCCTTTCGGGATAGTATTTTATGACCTCGATGGCAGAGCGGGCGTGTGCCTTAGACGCAAAGGGTGTGGGCTCGATTCCCGCTGCGGGACAAATGTTTGCATGTTCTGCAAATATTCGTTCCTGGTCTGGGTGTTGTGGTACCATGGTACTTGTAGTTTCTGATCTGACGCAGGAAATCCTAGCGTGGCGTCAGCACTTTGTATGTGATTGTTATTTACAACATACAGGAAATAAAACTTACTTTTCTATTCTAAACAAATTCCTTGCCACCGCAGAACTACCAGGTTAAAATTAAAAAAAACATTTACTAATCCGCACACAATTGCTCGCTGCGTTTTGTTCAGCAACGGCAAAATTTAATCAATGAAATAAATAAAATAAAGCCGAAAGCAGCTAATATCTTCGGTTCGAGCCAATATCAGTGTCGCCATAAGGTGGTGCAGTAATTCTGCCGCACGTGCCTCGCCGAATGCAATTCCACAATGGATGATAGAAACTTGGGCGCAGTTTATGAGCGCGGTCACGGAAATAGAACAATTTAAATACGCAAAAACAGCTTCGGATTTCACATGTTGATTGTTCTCTCACAGCATCTGTTATTCAATAACTCGGTTTAGTTGGCAATGGTTGATACATCATCCTAAAAAATTCTAAATTCTAAATATTCCGGACATATCACACACGGTCAACTGATCTCAAACTAGGCATAGCCTGTACTATATTTAACACCCAGACACAGAACAAACATATGTGTTAGTTACAAATGTTTGCATTTGTAACTAACACATATGTATTCGATTCCCAGTGCGGGAATCGAACCCGCGACCTCTAGCGCAGAAGGCAGAGTTACTACCAACTGAGCTATGAGGCCAGTAAATGTTTCTTTCTCTTCCTATCCTCTGAGAAAATATTACACTAGAATATAATGTAGGTACCTACTACCTAAAAATATATTGTATTCAAATGTCAGTATGTAACTGGGTTTCATCACTCGCAGCTCGTAGCATAGTTGTAGCTTGGTAGTCGTAGCACCGTAGCACCGTTGCAAGTGCTACGTCAATGTCTACGCCACGCCAAACGTAAAATGTGTTTTCGTTCACAAATAATTGATCGTGATTCTTTTTTTTTCAATTGTTTAGTGATTAGAGAACATTAATTTTAATCGTATGGACAGCGTCCATTGTGTCCTCATTAGTAATAACAGTAATACCAATAATAGTCGCTATTAAGTTCCTTATCGCGCGTTGCGAACGGGGGCTAGACGGAAAAAATTAAGACCAAAAGTTGTAACAACACTTTTTGCGATAGTTGTAAGCCGTGCGGCGTGCGCGTGTTTCTCTGTCTATCTCTCTCTCTCTCTCATAGAAAGCAAGCCAGTTATTTTCGTTTCGTCTTTTATATTTTAATATTACAATATCAATGCGTATGTATTTAATACAATTTTATTACAATTCCTTCACTAATTAATCGAAAGAAACTTCGTTCCATCCGGGTGTCCCTTGACACCTCTCAAGTTTTTTGCCAATATTTCGGTACCTACTACTCTTTTAAAACATTAATCCCAATATTACATATTATACTAAGCCCCTCAAGTCGTTAGTTCCAGTTATACTCGTTACACCTACTCGTAGGTACCTAACTATTTTCTTATTTGTAACTTAGTAGAACCTGCAAATGTGGTTCCACCACTCTGTCTGTCTTTTTTCACGACAAAACGGCTGAACTGATTTTGATGAAACGAAAGAAGAATGCCGATACAGCTGCATAAGTCGAGTGTGAATGAAACCGCTGGAAGGATAAGACCTAGGCGTACGTTTAGTGACCAAATCGGTGACGTTTTGTAAAAACGCTAGGTAAATCGACCAGCATGCATGAGGAATGTAATGATGATAATGAAGCAAAAGAGGTATGGTCAGGACCGTAGCAAGTGGAAAGCCTTGGTCTCTGCCTACCCCTATGGGAAATAGGAGTGAATTTATGTATGTATTCTTTCTTTTGGATAACAGAATGAGCCCTTTCAAGGAAAGTACAGAACACGTTGTCTAAATATTACTTTCGTGTTTATAATTAGCGTTATTTTTTTCGGTCGAGGGTTATGTCGGCCGGGCCCAACCTTCCTGAATATTTTACTGTCACGTCCTTTCCCGGCGAGGCCCAACTTCGATTGAAAAATCCAGATCCGTCGCGTCACCACTCCGTTATTAATCACTGCGGTAAATTCACAAAGAATGTTACATTATGTCAAACGTAAAGTTACTTTAGCCTTGGATGAATAAACTTGGCGTGATTGCTTTGTTCGGGGTGAAAAATGTGTCTTTTAAATTCAACATTTTCTATTACAATAAAACAGCTACCTTTTAACCAAAGGAGCATATTTGTTAGTCTCTCAATATATCCAAAGGAGCATGTTTGCTCGATGAATCCATTTAACGTAAATCTAGTTGAAGATATAAGACAAAAGTTATATATAATCAAAAAGTAAAATAAATAAAATAAATAAATATTCCGGACATATCACACATTGTCAACTGATCCCAAACTAGGCATAGCCTGTACTATGGGTACCAGAGACTGATATACATAATAGATATATATTTATCACCCAGACACAGTACAAACATCTGTGTTAGTCACAAATGTTTGTCCAGTGCGGGAATGAAACCCGCGACCGCTAGCGCAGAAGGCAGAGTTACTACCAACTGAGCTATGAGGCCAGTCAGTTTTTCATTTTATTTAATTAAATATAAGCTCTGATTGAGTTTGGCATATAAGATATTAAATTATTCATTGTTTACCTTAAATACTAAGATTATATTTGCGGGGTTTGGTTTGAAATGAGGTTCGATGAAATGATACGCCTCGCTCTAAATACTGATATAATTTAGAAAACTTTGAAAGCCCCATTTATTTTTTTGTTACTATGTACGAATAGAATCTCAATCGGTACGATTAAAGGCAAATAGAAACATTAGTGATCTTGGCTCGCTACGTGATTCGAGCAAGCACCGGAATCCACCGGAATTGTCGGAAATTACACTCAATTGGAAAGGCTGCCCTGTGACTACAAATTACACACACAGAAACGAGCCGGAGACATCTACAGGCTTACTTTTATAATCATGCAATAAATTTAACAATTAACAAAAAAATTGTTAATTAATATAGTAGATGTCGAGGTTATCCAATAGGTATACCAGCCAGAAAAGGGGCTTATTAAAAAATGCACACTAGCGGGGATAACAATCAAAATACTCAATTTATTTTATCATTTTGAAAAATATGAAGTGTATACATCTTATTGCCAGACTATAAGGTTGTGTAGAATATTTCGCTTCAAATAATATGGCTTCGTGTTTTTATCTCTATTAAAGCCACACACGTTTTACATAAGGTTATCTTGCTCGGTAGAGCGTAACACAAAGTTATCATCGTGTGTGTACGAAAGCGCTTGTTTTTGAAGTGCGGGTTATTTTCCAAAGTTACAAGTGTAAGGCAAAACAATTCAAAAAGTTAGCAGGCAATTGTCCGTCGGGTAACAAGCCCCAAATTATAAAGTTCCCTCCGACTGACGCAAGTTAAGGCCACAGCAAATATAGCTAGGTCAAATGAATCGTTCTATTTGTGACTGGGATATAAAAGAAATAAATAAATATTCCGGACATATTCACACGGTCAACTGATCCCAAACTAGGCACAGCCTGTACTATGGGTACCAGAGACTGATATACATAATAGATATATATTTAACACCCAGACACAGAACAAACATGTGTGTTAGTTACAAATGTTTGTCCAGTGCGGGAATCGAACCCGCGACCTCTAGCGCAGAAGGCAGAGTTACTACCAACTGAGCTATGAGGCCAGTCATATGCCTACATACATTTTACAACATGTTATTCTTTGACAGAATACAAGTGTCCACATATAGATTTAAAACATACGTGTTCCATAGACTATCACACTATCCCGAAAGGGGCTTATACCATAAAAAAAAAAAAAAAAAAAAATGTCTTATTTTTTTTATTTTTTTCCCGAACTTTTTCAAATCAGCTGCTTTACATCTTTTTATCATATTTTAAATAAATTATCAAACTTTAAGTGTGTGTTAATCATTAAAACTCAATTATGAAGCTCAATCTTATTCAAAGATTGAGCTTAATAATTGAGTTTGAACTGATTTAACCCCAAAACAGCTACCGTTGGCATTGTTTTTATTCCATAAAAATTTACGAATTGCTATAAGACGTACAACATTTTTTTTCCTAACTAAGTGGAGAATAAGCCCTATCGGGTATCGTAGACATACTTTTGATGAATCACCCTGTAGTACTATACTATAGAAGTACTATATTACGAAATGAAAAATGTATTCAAGTTAAGTGGGATAAAGATCTTTTCATAAAGAGCTTTTGAGCTTGGCTGTAGCGCTCATTAGTATTGGAACTTATGTGTAGCTTAATTGACCAAAGAAAGTTTATCTTTGGAATTTTGATGAAGATATTTTAAGCCTATACTCAGCATGAAGAAAAGTGAAAATAAAAATAAATTGGAGGTCTAAGCTGCAATATCTATTACATAAAGTATACGACACAATCCCCGTTTGAACGCAGCTTAAAATAAGGTAAAATATAAACTGGGTATTCTGAATAATCCCAGCTGATATTCTAATACTCTGTGGATCAGACAAGTTACAGGCGGATAAAACTTGTGCAGCATTAGCCGGAAGTTCTTACTATTTAGCATATAGAATGGCCAGGGCGGAGTTATTTTTCCACGGTCTAAACATTAAAATGCTAATGTCCAGCATGTACGCAAGTGCCGCAAAGTGTGACTTTTTTGCACATCATGTAATTTTTGGTAGTATGACTTTATTTTGATATTGGAGGAGGTAGGGCAGGGCACAGCGAAATTTTGGCGCTCTTAGTTAGAGCAGCCCGCTTGAGAGAGTACCTCCGCCTTACAGAAGATCGCACCCATATAACATTATTTGTTTCAAATAGTGTTGTGTTCCTGCGGTAAGATTGCCAGAGCTCTTTAACGGCAATGCGGGGTCGGCAAAGCATGCGTGGTGCCTCTGGTATTGCAAGCGTTCATAGGCTACGGTAATCTCTTACAAACAGGTGGGCCGTATGCTTGTTTGCAACCTCAGTTGTATAAAAAAAAACAACGAACTGTTCGAAAATCTAGTATTTTAATATTCTTTTTTGAGTACTTACCCGCAGTAAATAATGTACTGCACTACATAGTACACCATTATAAGAAATTGGCTACCTAGACAAATAATATGAAAGGAATAAACAGATACCTAGGTAGAAGATTTTTTTTATTTTAAATAGGAACTGTCTTATATTCACGCTATACTAACTTGTCCTTATCGCTATTTTACTTTACTATTCTTATTAACACGCCCACCAGATCCGTGCTCATCTTTCTCTAACAGTTCTTCGTCAATCAGCAAATCGAAATTCCCCAAAGCGTCTACGTTCGGTACCTTGTTCCAGCGAACATCTGGCATACCATCTGGCGGCAGGACGACAGACAAAATGTTATCTATCAGCTTGTATTTCAGTATTCGATCATTAACAGTCGTAGACGTGAGAGATGGGGAAGCGTTTACTTCGACCAGCCAAGGCTTCAACTGGTTATCGATTATGATATCGTAGCCGTAGCATTCGAAGCAATGCCTATCGTTTGCCATCACAGACGAAACTGCTTTCAATGAATGCACTATCAGCCACTGCATGGCGGCGAATAACTTCTCCGTGACCGCACTCCCTCTGGTCCCTTCTAAAAACAATCGCAGATTCTGAACAGTCATTTTACCGCCGTGTATGTTGTTGTAATCACCTCCATGTTTTTGTACACTAACATTCGTAAGATGCACGTACATGTTGTCCAGTTCGGTTACACTTGTATCGTACTTCACAGTACAAAACCGACAAAAACCAAGTTGGAAAAGATATGCTTTTAAAGGTCGAAACGAAGTGACCAACACGTAAAGTCGTAGATCAAACTTCTTCCCGCCTATCAACAGCGGATTGTCTATGTACCGAGAAATAACATAACTTTCTTTACTCAATTGAGGATGAAAAGGAGTTTTGGCCTCGCGGGACCATTTCTTCAATTTTGAGAGTTTGTTTATGAGAAATATTCCGGTGCCTTGGGATTTACCACACGGTTTCATAATCCACGTACTTTGTGGGGATTTGCGGTACTCTTCAACGAACATATTGTAGTCAGCTGGGAGCACAAAAGTCACAGGGACGAAGTCTAGATGCAAGTAGCGTGTGACGACTTGTCCGCCGTGTAAACAGACTTCAGTTTTCTCTGCTAGGGGATTACCTTCCCGTTCCAATTCCTTCCTATAACGCTTTATGTTTTTCACTAACAGATCCTTTCTTGACAGTTCATAGTGGTTAGGAAAGTGGTTGATCATTTGGTTATCGTTCATCCTGTATCCACTTTCTACGCTGAAGAGATTTCTGCAGGTTTGCGTTGAAGCCCAGTAGTAGTTCCACTCGTCATCAGGGCCGACTTGGTGCCAGCCGCGTCGTTCAAAGTTGCTCATCAAGACGGACTTTTCCAAGTCCGTGCAGAAGTTGACTCTACATCTTTCGAGCACTGGAGCGGCCACTCTCCCATACATATTATTTGCCGCTTTTTTCGCATCTTGATTCATGACTTTTGTAATGTTGGATGTATTGACCAAATATTTGCGGCACAGGTGCGTTCACAATGTTGTCATGGCTTCTGTAAATATTGCCCGCTATTGGCCGATATTCAATCTCCCTCGTTTCACTATGACTACGAGCAAACACCGCCTGTATTGATTTTTAACGTGTTTTCCTGGCTGTGTTACGTTGCAAAATACTGTGAGCACATTGGATCAAATTAAATTAATTTATTTTGTATAACTGGAAATGATTGGTTGCGACGATTCATAACAAAATTACACGCTGCTAATTTCGAATTTAATTATATTACCAATGGAATTAAATATGCCACGTTACTGCGTTGCTATTTTCATTGAATCATAAACCGCGTATTATAATATCAATTAAATAAATAAAACTTAAGTAGGTTTATGATAGCGCAACTACAGAGGCCAAGTCCGTGTAATATTTAATTAATATTTTAAGTAATATTCGTGTCTGCTACAAGTTGGTATACGGTGATTTATAATATGTATACCATCCCGATAGGGGCTTATTCAATCACCTCAAAGAAAGTATATTAGCGATATTTCCTGAACTTTAAAACTCTATTTGTTATTTTTATTATATTTTAAAGTAATTATTAAACAATTCTTTCCTAAAACGTTTTAACACAAAATTACCTAAATTTGAGAGACTTTTTTTTTTGACCCAATTAACAGCAGATTTTTGCATAGTTTCTTCAATGAAAAATGTTATATTTTTCTAACAGAAAAAACTGTCGCAGAACAAACTGTATTACTTGTTTGTAAAATAAGCCTCTTTCGGGATAGCATACATATTTATGAATCACCTAGTATAAATAAAAATTTAATGATGTTCGTTGGTGAGCCCATTAATTGGAACTGCTGGACCGATTTTGTAATTCCTTTTTCAATGTAGGTAATAATCTTAATAGTCGTTCGTAATAGGCCGAATAAAGTTTTAATTTAATAAAAATTAGAAAAGTAGGCCGGGAAATTGGAAAATTCGGGGAAAACTGAAAGTGCTTTATTCTATGGGATTTTTGCATGAACTCAAGAGCACAACTTTCGATTCGAACGATGGATTGGATACCTATTACTGCAGAAACATACTTGACGTGCAAATTAACCTTACCAAATAATAACTCCACGCGAGTGAAACCGCGCGGGAACAAGTAGTATAAAATAAAATTTGGAATACATAATACTTAGCTAGGTGCTTGTAAATTATTTCTATTAACTTCTACGAAGCTCTTAGCAATAAAAGCGAGCAAACAAATCATATGTTAAATAATCATATTATTTATTCCTTTCAGTTCGCTCCGGAGATTTATTTAATATTTAATGTTGTTTTTTTCGGCATACCATGAATTAGTACGAAATTTTTCTCATATTCCGCATAGTAATCGTTTTTTTACTAGATAACCTTATCACTTACAAAGCGATCAAAAATAAATAAGGTGATATTTATATATAACAAGCTTTCGCCCACGGCTTCACTCACGTAGTACCCGGTGAAAGTATATATACTCGGGTATATTGTAGCTTACTATTAGTGATGATTTTTTTTTTCTACTTTAAACTTTAAATCATTTTTTTAGACTGTAATCAATAAACTAGTTAAGTACATTAGTACATTATGTAAGTGTATCTTTTAGCAACTCGCACAGTGGTCAATTTCAATGCTGTCCGCCATCTTTCTTCAAAGACAAATATCCATCGATATCTTTACGCGGGCCTCAGCCTGGACTGGATACATGTCCCCGTTGTACCCAGGTATAGCTGCGTAGTATCTCCACAGAGCAATATTGAGTTACATACAACGTTCGCGGCATATTGTCACAGTATTTCGCACCGGTGCACACTTTGTTCCCGTTGGCATTCATTTCCTTTGGACATCCATCCGTAATGAAAATCACAAACATTTTTCTTAGGACAAAACGAATACCTACCTACCTAGTGGAAAGTAGTGTAAGTAAGAGTTTTTACTTTAGTATAAATTCGCATGCTTCCAAATAGAATATAAGTACTTAGGTCATTGTGCCATTTTCAACTTAGCTGTGTATCTTAAATAATTATAAGCATAGTGGCATTATTTTGAAAATAATGAAATATACTATATACGAGAGGATAGGAGGCTATGCTTGGAGTTTCGCTGCGTGATAAAATCCGAAATGAGGAAGTCCGTAGAAGAACCAAGGTCACCGACATAGCTTTCAGAATTAGCAGGTTGAAGTGGCAGTGGGCCGGCCATATAGCTCGCAGAACCGATAGCCGTTGGGGAACAAAGGTTCTCGAGTGGTGACCACGAACCGGACGACGCAGTGTTGGAAGGCCCCCCACCCGATGGACCGATGACATTGTGAAGGTTGCTGGAAGTCGGTGGATGGAGGAGGCTCGAGACCGCTCGTCGTGGAACTCTTTATGGGAGGGCAATGTTCAGTAGTGGACTTCATCAGGCTGATGGTGATGATGATGACTACATACGTACATTAGGTTCAATTGCCTTTTACTTACATCTTAGCCCCTATCAGAAGCACAAGACCTAGACGGAATATGCAGTTGTCCTAAGTATAATTCTGGTATTCCCGATGTTGCCATACACCGTAGTTTTCGTATTGCCAACAACTAATTTATAGCCACAGTGCGCGCACGGATTTATCGCTTTGTCTTTAGAACGACCAACTTTCTCTGGGATACAGCCAGCACATGGGAGCCCGCAAATGCTAGCAAATTTCCTATAATACAGATACACATGGTTAGGAAGTTCCTAATTTGAGCGAAAATAAACAATATTTACGAATGCGGAAAAGATATATCTTGGAAGAGTAATGATTGTTTGTTTTTGCCGTCTCTACTCAAGCGACTATTTCAATACTTCCGACTATGGCCAATACATTATTAAAAAGAGAAAATGTTATTGTGTTTGCCTGAAATACCTAACATAAAAGCGGAAAGTAAGATATATCTTAGAAAAACAATTTTCATAAAAGTTGGTAAAACAAATCCGCCTACAGACAGCAATAATCTCAGAAGAAATGCTATTGTCACCTATTAAGGAAGCCTTTGTTCGAGAAAATGTGGTAGCCATTTTATGGGCCGTGAAAAGCCGTGGTTTACTCGGGACGTGATTTCGGACCAAAGTGACTTTATTAATTAAGGCGATACAGAAATCAAAATTAACAGTCGAGTGGGCGGAGTGAAGAAAATGATAGCGCTATGTAATATAATTGAATGCGGAAAGAGATAGGTAGGATAGATAGAAGCGTTAGGAGGCGCTCGAAAGTAATCGACGTAAGCGACATTATAAGAAAATATCGATTATCTTTAAAACTATGTATTTAAAAAAAAAAGCTATTGTTGTAAGATAGTCTCAGAGTATTTTCGAAAAAACTGTTGCAGAGGAACCAACTTTAAAAAATAAATATATCGAGAAAAGTTTTACCAATGGTACAAGAATAGTTCTTCTGGTAAGTTTTTTACTATGTGAACACTATTGAAGGCCGCCATGTTGGTTTATAATTGGCGTTTGACATGTCAAACGCCAATTATAAAATAATAATGTCATGACATTGACATATTTTTCATGTCATGTTGTTTGATTTGATGTTTTTGTTTTGTCATATAAATGTAGGTTGTCAAAATGACATTTAACGCACGTCCATCCGCCATATTTTTGTAGCGCTGTGTGTTGCTCTCTTTGTCGAAGAAAATCATAATGTACCTTAGAACGAAGTCAATTTAAATAAAATAACCAATTAAATACGTTTACTTTATTGCTTAGCCATATTTTAGAGTAGTTTACACAGTGCAGGCCCAGGCTCCATATATTGATGAAACGTCTCTTTTAATGTTATGGAATGACAACGTGCCTGACTACTGTACCACAGTTCCTACTGCGCAATTATGCGATTCTGGAGGATCTTCTCAAATACATCACATTGTTTGATCCTGATTTGCACAGGGCACATTGAGTTATTCTTCCCGCATCAACTAATCACTAATCACTAATTTACCTCTGTTTTTCTGCTAAATGACATTCGTTTATCTCATAAATTGCCACATATTAAGAACCACTGTGTTTGTTTACAAAATGAAATGGCAAATCCTAATCAAGCCAAATTACCATGGCATATACGCATACATACGCATGCATAGTGATTGTTGAATATGGATTATAATTTTTTATGCAGTAGGAAACTCCTTTCTGGAAGAACATTAAATACTAACACCGAAAAATCCCTAATTTAAGAAAGTGTTTGCATAAATAAACAAAAGTCCCCATACCTCGAACTAAGTGTTGGTTTTAAAACGAAATTATGTGATAAACAAATCTGTATATCGTTTAAGATACTTGTATCATACTCTGCACTACCAATAAGGTCCCTTCGTGATAGACGTAGCTTCGCCCGTCTTTGCTGTACCCGCTTTAGTGGACAGTCAACCTTACAATATGAATGCGTCTACTAAGTCCAACTATCACGATTCCAAGCCATTTAACGTTATAAGTCAGTGCTTGCGCATAATACAAGATTAATGCTTTCATACACAATAGTCGTTGCATAGACCGTGCTATATCAACTGTAACAACTTATGATTTGACCTTTGTTGTAGGAAAATTGTGTTCGGTGGAGCACAGAGCCTGTAAAAACATCTGTTTTAAAACAATGGACCAAGTAAAATAACAGTGATTTACTAGGAAAGAGCTTAGCGTAGAACTTCTTGAAAGCTCTTCGATTAAAATCTGAAACTATCCTTGGATGCTACAAATGTTCACTTTTCGTTGCAAAATAGTTTCAGCACACCCTGAGGCCATAGTATGCAAAGTCAGTGAGTTCTCACTACTCACTTTTCGTCCGTGAAAAGTAAATAGAATGGTTTTTTAGGCGCCCTTTTCGTGACACCATACAAAAACGGCAAGATATTAACCTTCCACGGTCGAAAAGTGAATAGTGAGATCTCACTGATTTTCCAGACTAGGGCCTCTGTTTATACAGAACAAGTTGGTTGCATAATAATGTCATACATTACCTAGATACCCTACTGTACGCTGTACGTGTTTTTCAAGCTTAGTAGTGCTTAAACTTTATAAGTAGCTTTACATCTTAATATCCCAACTTTTTAAGGAGCAACGTATTTCATGTCACATTTCCATTCTTCGTAACTTATATGAACTTATGTTAGGAAGAGGTAGAGCACAGCGAGATTATCGCCTTACAGAAGATCGCAGCCAAATAATATTATTTGTTTCAAATAGTGGTTTAATATTTGTTTCTGGCAACCTTACTCATCGCAGGAACACAATCCTGCGATGAGTAAGGTTGCCAGAGCTCTTTAGGGGGAGGGGGTTCGGGGTCGGCAACGCGTGCGAGATGCCTCTGGTATTGCAAGCGCTCATAGGCTACGGTAACCGCTTACCAATAGGTGGGCCGTATGCTTGTTTGCCACCTCAGTAGTATAAAAAAAATGAAACTTGATCGTAAAGATTGTATAATAGCGCACAAAATTACGTCACCATCCATGCGATTACATCCCTGTCCAAATCATTCACACAGTATCAAAGGGATTGGATTCCATCGAATTGAAACGACGAATATCTGTTAAAGGAAACGCGTGTCAACTGAGTATCGCAGAATTTCTACGATCCAGTGACTATACTACCTGCGACAGAAAGTATAGTCACTAGATCTTTCAGAATTCGTTCAACCCATTTCCATGATAAATGAGACACTATTGAAGTGATGAGTGAAATGACTAACAAAATCGTTGTAGTACAACGATGAGGAGAATTGAAAAACAAAATGGTCTTTGTAAGATTTTGGTCAAAATCAAATAAGGGTGGTATTTATAAAAATCCTAGATTATTTTTATATTCATAGAGAAATTAAGGATCACTTCTACAAAGAGGAAAATATAAATTTCTTGTATTTCGATCTCATTAACTCCATTGGGATCCCAGTAGGTATTATAATAATCGCAGATTTATTCATAACTGTTTATAAAATGGTTGGATTATAATTAAAAAAAAAGTATTTTTGTACAAATCATCTTGTAGGTCATCATCATCATTTCAGCCGTACGACGTCCACTGCTGAACATGGCCTCCCCCACAGACAGAGCGAATTCCTTATCATGTGGGGGGATTTGCCCATACTCACCACTCCACACTCTCTTGTAGGTACTTTCTCAATAAATAACTAAATCAACCTAGGCAATTTTCTCAGATTTTTTTACAACACCTAAATGAATATGAGCACAAAAAAATTGTAACGTTAGAAAGGATAGCCATGGGTTGCCAGTTTTCTCTTGTGAGAAAGTGTTGTTCCGCAATAAAATAGAAATAAAACACGGCACCTTATTTTGTAATATTGCTCAAACTCATCAGTCGCCTATCCCAATCATTAGTTCCAACTGCGGATAAACGGCATAAAATACACACTTTACGAGTACCTACTAGGTACCTATCAGAAGAGGACGTGTATCCTCTTCAAAGTGTCGTAAAACGACCTCCAGGACCGACATCGGATGCGATTTTCGGATTTATGTCTGACCCCGAAACTTCGTATGGAAACGTGCGATAAAGGCTTCGAAATTCTCGAAAACATAAATTTCGTAGAGGTTTTGCAGCTTACGCAAGAAATTCCAAGGCACGTGAAAGAATATAGGCTAATAAGAGACGTCCCGTAGGGTTAAGATATGAGTACTAAAATAAAAGTTGGCTGCGAACTTGATCGACTTCGGGCTTTTATATTGAACAGAGAGTTTGACAAGACCTTCATAAATAAGCCTGTACAAATTTGAGGCTTCTTTTTAGTATAAGTATCAAGACCACCTAAAGTTCATGATAAGCTTCGAAAATAAACTACAAAAGTATTGTAAGCACATGCAAAACACAAAGTTATGGGGCGGCTGAATGATGAAAAATCTTGTGTAACAAAACTTCCAAAGTAGATGTTCACGCGATATATAAATATGGCAACCACGAGAAAGACTCGAACGTCAAGGCTTCCGTACCATTATTATGGCCTTACTTGGTCTATCATCATCATCATCTTCCTTGGAATGATTCATCTACGACTTTCGGGAACTCGACATTTTTCATTGAAAAAACACTGCAAAAATCTGCTGTTTTGGGGCCAAATCAGCTCAAAATTAGTTGTTATGCTATTTTAGGTAGCAATCTTGATGTCAAACTTCTCTTACATTTGATAATTCGTTATAAAGATGATAAAAATACCAAAGACATCATTTGATGGTATTAGGCGTACATCATTTTTGTACTAATTTTTAAGATAGGAACTATTTTGTCATCAAATGCAGAAGGTATCTCAATTTTGATTCCAATAATTTCACAAAACTATAAGCCTTCGACCTACTTTTTAGGAAGGTCTTTAAAATAATAGGAAGCTACTTTTCAGTTCCGTATTTCCTTCTGTAGTACGGTACCCTTAAAATAAACATCCGAAATAAACAGCTTGAGCAAAAAGTTTACAACCAACCCAGCAAACGGAAGGGTAACGTTAGCGTAACAGATGCAAACTTGGAATTATCTTACCGGAATAAAAAAGGCATTTGAGCCTAAGATAAGTTAGGGAACTGTCAACTCCGCGTAGTCGAGAACCGACGAGGGAGATAAATTATAGCCTTTTTGATATAAAGTAGGTGTACTGATAAAATATAGCCCCTTTGACTGATGACTTCGGCCTTGCTTAAATTCAAGAGGCCCGACCTCCTGATTGATTTCACCTGGCTACAAAATCGATGGCCATAATTGGAGAGCTTTGGACAAAAACTGATCCAAGATAGGATTGGGATTTGGGTTGTTTGAAAAAATCACAGTACATTTTCACGTGATTATTTTTCACTTTTAATGGTATTTTAGGGTTCTGAAGAATATGAGTTTTAATACGCAGATGATTTCGTAACTAGTTTCGTAACAAATTTCTATTATTATTTCTATTCACAAAGCAAGCAGTTTCCCTATACTAAGAAGTATAGGGAAACTGCTTACCTCTTTTTCAAACGCTCACTACACCAATGTAAAAGAATGAATAAATGTAGTACGAAAGATCGTAATACATTTATTCATTCTTTTAAAAAATTTAGCACTTGTTGCGGCTCTTCGCTTCTCAGGTGCAAAATGAGGTTCTAATAATGAGGTAAAAGAATGAATAAATGTAGTACGATCTTCGTACTACATTTATTCATTCTTTTACATTGGTGTAGTGAGCCTTGGAATAGAGGCAAACACCATAAAAGAACCTCATTTTGCACCTGAGAAGCGAAGAGCCGCAACAAGTGCGAAAATTTCCGGGACACTTCCAACTTTTCACTTGACACTTCTTACTTGACACCGCTGTGTAATATGGCGAGAACAAAAGCCGCGGCTGGTCTACAATGCTGAATGATGATAGAGTTTGAGGACAGTAGAGTACAGTTAGCTAGAAAACTCTACATTGCAGAATTATTTGAATATGGAAACTACATTAGGTAGACATGTCACTCTACCTAAATAAACTGGTAAAAGTTAGTGTTTCGATGATCGTTGAGGCACAATTTGTCAAAAATGGTTTTTAGAATGTATGAACAAAATTCTTTCATATGGCATCCCACTTCCATATGGTAAACCTATGTGTTATTTTTTTTAAACTATCTTTTGAACCATTTAACTCATATTCTTACTATAAGCAAATCTAGATAGTACAACCATGACTAAGTACTTGAAAGTTGAGCTCTAACAAATAGGTTTATATAAAAACATGCAACGCCGATTCGTCCAAGTTGTTTGACACCATTACTCGCTTCGCTCGCTCGATCATAAAATAATAAGTCTCGACTTGGGTATAGACCAAACGCAGTAGCGAGATAGCTGAACTTAGAAACTTAGACAGTAGCTTCGCTAATTAAAAAATACTACTCACTAAGGTCGGATCCACACATCAGTGCCGGAACGTGACGATTAGTTATGTATCAGTTTAGTGACGTGCTACTCGCACGCGTCACTACCAACGCTGACGCGTACCGTGATTCCCAGTAGGTACACTTGGAGTACCAAACGTCATCCATTTTTGAATTTCACCGCTAGATATTCACATCGGAACACTGTAAGCACCGGAGCGTCACTGACACTGACGAATACGAATGGTGCCATGAGAAATGTATGAAATGATTATTTTCACTGCCACTGCACGGTGTGGAACTGAACGTCGCTTGTGGAACTTATGTGTGCGGGTTAGCCATAAGAAGAAATTTATGAAAATTTACATCTTATCACAGTTTTTATATGAATAATGGTCGCATTTCCGTGAAAGTCGTTGAGGAAAAGCGTGTCAACTACTTCAAAATAATTTCAGTTTACGGTAAAAAGGTGATCTAGACAAAAACCACGAACTTTGTCATTTTACGACCTCGTAATTTTACGAACTTGTCATTTTACTACCACGTAATTTTACAACCTTGTCATCTAGTGGACCTCAAATGTTGGGATTATGACACGAACCGATATTTTTGTTTACCTACCTACCAGAGAGATTGATACACTTATATATTAAACTACTAGCTTTCGCCTGGGGCTTCACTCGCTTGGTACCTAGATAAAAAGTAGCCTATATATGCTATTCTAGGTAAATAACTCTAACTATTCCTAGTTTCATCTAAATCGGCTGAGCCGTTACGGCGTGACTGAACGTGACTGAACCACAAACATCCTTACAAACTTTCACATTTTTTATATTAGTAGGGAGTAGGATTATTCCAACTAACGTATTGGTAAATTTAAAATAATGCACTGCCTTCTTAGGCACAAAAATATAACATCTTTCACGACGATAGTACCTACCTACAGCCTCCACTGCAAACACTTTTGTGTTTTCGAAACAATTACATGAATAGAGTCCGCTATTTCTGTACCTTTTCACTGCTTACATTTTATATTTCCCTATTTGCCTGAGGTTATAAAAATAAGAAATACAGAAAGCAGTTGGTATCTTATAAATATTAGGTATGTTGTACTACTCCGTCTAATGAATCAAGCTACGGCACAAAAAAAAACAAAATAGATAATTCATCATTCATTTCAGCCGTTAGACGTCCACTGCTGAACATGGCCTCCCCCACAGACAGAGCAAATCATATGGGGGGATTTGCCCATACTCACCACGCTGGGCATGCGGGTTGGCGAGCGCAGTTAGAGCTATCGTTTTTAAAATGAGGGACGCTGCTGCCCATCCCCTAGCTTTTTTCCCTTAGTCTGGAGGGGCCTATTCTTCAGCCGGGGACACCACGGCTAATAATAGATAATTGCTGGTAGTTAAATACGAGAATGAATATAGTAATGGAGAGCACTGGTGGAGTAGTGGTAATGGCCCCGCCTTCCAATGTACAGATCGTGGGTTTGAATCCCGATCATGCACCAATGGTTTTTCGATTCGGAAAATCTATGAGCACTTTACTAGTGCTCTCAAACGGTGAAAGAAAACATCGTGAGGAAACCGGCATATCCTAAAACCAAAAATTCGAAGACATGTGACATGTGCACGAAAGGAGCATAAGAGGTGCACTTTAATCTTTTTACTAAAATGATTCTTTCACCGACGGTTCACTGTCCTCATACAGGTGACCAAGAAAGAATCAGTAACACGACAAGCAAGCAATATAATAATACCAACAAACCATAGTCAAACAGGATGGACGCTAAATAGCCAGGCTTGCTACAACAGCTGGGAGGAATGCTGTCACGTCGCGCCTGAATCGAATATGACAAACGCCCAGCAGCATACAAATTGAAATAACTGAAACTTGTCGCGGTTGCCATAAATTCTGCTATTTGCGAAACAAAACAGTTTCGTGAACATGAAATATTACTTAATATCATTCGGCTGGCTCCGCACAAGTGGAAATATCTCCGGTCTAACATATTGGGCGTAGCCAGGATCATAGAGGGCATTATTAGAAAAATACCAGATTCAATAGGTAGGTATTTGAAGGTCCAATGTACCTGCCAAACGTACCTACTCTATCAGCGAGCGAATTGAGCCGTGGTAATTTAGTTATTAGTTTTGAGATAGGTAGGTAAACTTTAAATCTAAGAGTAAAGCCGTGTTCAAGCGGGTCGCGATATGCCATATAAAATAATTTACAAAATAAATTCAGTTTTGAGTTTTAGAGGCGAAATCGTTGATCTACTCGTGTATCGCATACTTAAACGTAAGCTGACGTAAGGAATCCTTACGCCCAATGAATGATCCTAAACTTGGATGACATATCGCGCATTTAGCGTAAAGTTTTGCTATTAGCAGAGCTGAAAACTAACTAATTGCATCATAGCAGGTCGAGAAGATTTTATCTTTACGAGGCGAGTGAAAAACTACTGACCCCGCCTCAAACCTAGAAACACATGCCCCATGGCGAGTTGTGAACAATTTTGCAGGCGCTTGAACATTCTCGTAAGATATAAAGTTTATTGTTAACCATGGCCGACATGAATCATTGGTGTTTGAGTGTTTGTAAGCCTATGTAAGCAAACTGTCTTCCAAAGTGATACAGACGGCTGTAGTTTTGGGTAATCTTTTCTGGAAGCGGTTATAGGTAATTTTACAGCACAATATACTCTTAGGTATACAAGATGATTCATAATATTTAAACAATCCCAAAAGGAGATTATTATATGAAAAAAACAATATTTCCCGAAGTTATTTAAATCAGCTATTTTTGGTATTTTTATACTACCTAATTAAATAAAAATAAATAGCAACCTATACCTATACAGACACATTCATACCTAGTCCTGACCCCACACTACGATTCCCTGTGTCGTGAGTATCAGAAAATACGATTAGGTACCATGGTACCACAACACCCAGACCCGGAAGAAATACTTGCAGATTATGCAAACATTTGTCCCGAAGCGGGAATCTAACCAGCCTGGATATTAGACGGGCACTCGTCCGCTACTCCACCGAGCAGTACCCTCATTATGAAGGTATCATTTTCAAAAGCAGTTCTGATAAATATCGAACGAAAAAAAACGTCACTTATCAGAAGCGTAACAGAAGGACGTTCAGTTTACGAACTTTTTTACCGACATTTTCGGCAATCTTGTTCCCTTATTGCGAAATCGTGGAAAATGGCCGTCAATGGAACTGCAAATGACTTTCTGATTGAATCCATCGTCGGGAGCCTTATTGTTCATATGGAAGAGCCCATGTAAAGTGCGGAGGTATACTAATAGCATTCGCGAACCCGGGAAGGTCCTAATCCGTCCTTTACAAATTTAATGTAATGACTAACCTTTTACTCAAACGTTAAAAGCTTATCCCTTATTGAGGTGTTGACGCAATTTGGACACACGCCCAAAAATAGGAAAGGTAATGACGACACCGGCTCCTGTCCAAAACTACGAAACCTATTTTACCCGACTAAGGGTAATGTGTATGTACCTATGTTCAACTCATTATTTAATTAGCTATAACAAGTTGTTTGAGAGATCTTCGCTTGTGAATTCATGTGTCTGTAGAAAAAAAAAGTTTTTCCCATAGGTCATCATCATTTCAGTTTTAGAACGTCCACAGCTGAACATGGCATCTCCCACAGATTCACAGATACCACGCTGGGCATGCGGGTTGGCTATCTTTGTGAAAAATAGGGAAGGCTGCTGCCCATCCCCTAGCTTTTTTCCCTTAGTCGCTTCTACGACATCCACGTACACTTAGATATGGAAAGGCCTATTCTTCAGCCGAGGACACCACGGCCGGCCACGGCTTTTTCCCATAGGTATAAAAAAATAAAGGAATAAACAAGGAGGATCACTTGTATCAGCGACATAAAAGTTCAGTAATAAACATCAAGACGTCCGCATTTCAGATCTATTTGATGTTATCTTTTATCGGAGCAACGTAAGGAGAACACTTAATTCTTATCGTAAAAGTTGATGTATCTACTTAATATATATATAATGCCCATACAAGTAGCCTATATAAAAGGTATACTAAAGTTTGTTCTATGGCTTTTAGAAATTCGTCATTTTTCAGTTCAAACTCAATTATTCAGCTTTTTAAGTACTTAGATTAGTACTTACCACTCTTAGTGTGGAAATTATCGAAAAAATATTATTATTTCTTATAAAGGTAATAAAAAAAACAAAAACAGATGATTTGAAAGAGTTCGGAAGCTCTCGAAGATGGACCGACGACATTATGAAGTTTGCGGGAAGTCGGTGGATGGAGAAGGCTCAAGAACGTTCATCGTGGCATTCCTTCGGGGAGGCCTATTATTCAGCAGTAGACTTCATCAGGCTGATAATGATTGTAACAAATACCTACAATTTGAATTATCACAAAGCGTAAAACAATCCACAATGCCGACCCCATAAAGTATACGACACACGTTTTTGTTACGAAAAACACATTCACTTCGTAGGTACTTTAGATAAGTAATTCGTAGAATAGCACCGGATGACCTTTTTGCTTAGACTCAGAGCCTTTTTGTGGTAAATCCGCTTAGACAAGAATTTATCCAAGCGTTAGCGTAGTTTGAATTTTCTCGGCATATGTATGACGATGACAAAGCAATGAACAAACGTAATTAAACTAAACTGCAATAAAGTACGGTTTAAGTAGGTTTTGGTACGTTATTGTTGTTAGTTATCGGGACTTATGGTCTAGCTAGGTACTTACTAGCAAAAATGCGTAATAATGTCTTCGTTAACTAAGGGTCAGCGCCAATGTGCAGAATAGCGGAGAAGCGACTTCTTCGCTTAACAATTGAAACTTAGTTGTACAAAATTTCTACTATATTTTCTTTAGTATGGTCACAGATAACATAATACTATACGTATGGTCTAGCTAGGTACCTACTTACTAGCAAAAACGCGTAATACCTAGATCTTCGTATGTACTTCAGTAAGCGCGTCCTTTGGCGTTGACCCTGTTTCCGCAACATTCCGTGCATTTTCGTGGCCCTTTTTACGCGAAGACTTGAATCGCAACTTGTCTACGGCGGCAGAAGACAAAACCGTAATACGCTCGCCAAACATGGGTCTCTTTTCATAATAGAAATGTAACAAAGGAGATAAAGGGAAGGGATGAAGAGAGCCTGTTTAGTTTTTACTTTATTATTTGTCGTTTCGCCGAATATAGACCAGTGTTTGATAAGCTTTTTGGTTACCTTTTGAAGATTACTTGAAAATCGGAAACTAGCTCGCAATGTTTCACAAATGATGTATGTTTGCAAAATATGTTTTTTTATAAATGGAAAATCGTATTAGGAACAAAGATAAACTCGCTGTTCCCACGATTAGGCTCACTAAGCTTAATTCATCCTTTAAAGGACAATGTGTACGCTTCTACAAAAAGGTCCCAAGCCATGTGCTAAAGTTAACAATTAGCAAATTTTAAAACTTAATTAAACGAAAACTCTGCCATAACATAACTGTTAAGAATATTTAGACGAAAAAAAAGTTTGGGACTGAATATGCTCCACCTCGATTATTAATATCTCAAGTTAAAAAAATACAACGCAACCGGGCCTCTGTCCTTATCTTCTAAGCTTGGTCGCGAAAAACAGACGTAAATTCAACTCAAAACGATCATTGCTATTTTAATGAATAATGAAAATTGAAGCCCTTTTTCGTGCAATGGTTATTTTTTATTTTAAAGTTAACCTAAACTTAATGAATATATATAGTTACCTACTAAGATTTTTAAAAAACTTATCTCTAAAATCTAGAGTCGAAGAATTCTTGAAATTACTTCTTCGAAAATATACAAATTCACCTTCTCAAAAACAATAAACTTAAAACGCGACAAAGGCGACGACTTTTTTTTTACTTTTTCTTTTTAGAATACTATTGTAAAGAAAACACTTGAGGTGACCTGAAGGTGAGCCAATTTTTCTGTTTATTCGTAAAAAACCTATTGTTATCTTGGCACAACTGTTTATTTCACTTTCTTTAACCCACTAAATAATAACCAACGGTGCCCAAACAGATTTAACGCTTGCTTGCTCGTCGTGTCACTGATTCTTTTTTGGCCACATGTATTAGGTACAGTGACGAAGTTGAAGTATGGTAGCCCTAAAGGGCCTATGATGGTCGTTGAAATAATCAGTGTAATGAAAGTATTAAAGTGCGACTCTTAGAGGCTCCTTCGTGCACATGTCACATGTATTCGAATTTGTAGGTTGGACATGCCGGTTCCCTCACGATGTTTTCCTTCACCGTTAAATTTATATTGACGAAAGCGATTGAGCGATAGCTCCTACGAAAGCGGATATACCTTATCCTATTTAGCTATAAGCACAGAATAGATCCTGTAGGTACACTTTACCTCCTGCTCTATGTTTCGTAACAAAACTTTAGTACAGACCCCAAGTAAAGAGCCATTGAAACGATAGATATTTTCCTACAGATTATTTAGCTCCGGCAGAGAATACAGTTGATGAGGGTTCCATCGGGATTTAGTACCTAATTAGCTGCGTTTGTGTTTAAGTGTGCTCATTTATAGCATGACTTTGAACGCCCGCGACTTCGTTCGGGTGGAGTTATTCACACTGCGCCCCTTTAGGGGTTTCATTTCCGGGAATTACTTTACGGACTAGCTCAAAGTTGCGGTATGAAGTTGTGTATGCTCGGTGTTCCGACTGACACGTACCTAAGGTGATAAATGCAAAACTCAGAAATCCGTAGATGAACCAAGTCACCGACATAGCTCAGAATTCGGAAGTTGAAGTGGCAGCAGCGGGCATGGTAATATAGTGTGTTTCACAGGAACGTGACCAGGATAAAAAATGTAGAGGCTTTTGTTTAAACAAAAATTATGAACAGGTTATTTGAATACCTACTAAGCGTCTACCGTTCCATAAACACTGTCTTAAAGCAAGATGTTCAGGAAATAAAGTGTGACACGCACATTTTTTTACCGAAAACAGCATTACCTGTTTGCTATCTATACCTAGGTATAGTACTGTTGATTTTCGAATTCAGAAGTATAATTTTAGAGTAGGCTTTTGATAGAAGTTTTTATGTTATTTTTAAATTGTAATGTTATTTTAGAAATTAACACTTAAAGTACCTACTTAGTTTAAAAAATCTATTATCTTTAATGAAATAAACTTTTCCTAGTTATCTCTGATTATGTTGAAGAGGTTCTCGAATGGCGACCACGAACCGGGCGACGCAGTGTTGGAAGGCCCCCCACCCGATGGACCGATGACATTGTAAAGGTTGCGGGAAGTCGGTGGATGGAGAGGGCTAAGACCGTTCGTCTTGGAACTCTTTGGGGGAGGCCTATGTCCAGCAGTGGACTTCTACAGGTTGTTGATGATGATGATGTTGAAGAGAATCACGCATCATAGTAACGTAGGTATTGTGTAAAGATTGCATTCAAATAATTAAAAAGTATTATCTGTTAGAATTCTGAATATCAATGTCTTAAGTGAATTAGCGCAGTAGGTACATCTAAGTGTAGGTAATTGAAATTGCCTGTAACCTAGATCATACTACAATAACTTATTTAATCTCTTATTCATGTAAATTTCGTTGATATTCCCAATAAACAAATTACAAATTAAATTAAATAATTACGATGCGATGTGTGCGCGAAGTCTTATACAAATCCAAAACTTTACCGTAATCAATTCAGCAAACGTAGACTGAACGACTAATATGAAAACGACTATGAATATTTTATTATTCAAATTATTGTCTGCAATTGCGCATGCTAATAGCTAGAGCTGATAAAGGACACGCGTGAAGTATCAGGGACGGAGTGTCCTACTCAATGTTAAAAGGGCGCCAGATATCGCTAGATGGTGTAATGTGCCTTGCTAGTTAAATAAATTGTGAAAGTTTTTGAACGAAACTCGCGCGCACTTTGTACAACGGACCAATCAGGGCCGGGGGCGCAGGGGCTTTTTGACAAGTAGTGACCTGACAGCTAAGAAAATAGAATCTCTGATTTTTTTCTGAACTAACTTATAACTTTGACTGGCCTCATAGCTCTGTTGGTAGTTACTCTGCCTTCTGCGCTAGAGGTCGCGGGTTTGATTCCCACACTGGACAAACATTTGTGACTAACACAGATGTTTGTTCTGTGTCTGGGTGTTAAATATATATCTATTATGTATATCAGTCTCTGGTACCCATAGTACAGGCTATGCCAAGTTTGGGATCAGCTGACCGTGTGGAATATGTCTGGAATATTTATAACTAACGAAATAAACAATCTTCAGTAATTGGAATGAACTTTGTTTCGTGATCTCCTAATACCTACCTGCTAGTTCTTCCAAAAAATCAATCATGGTTATGTTTCGAGGCTATCTCCTCTCGTTCGGATATCTAGCTGTAGGTAAATCTACGTATGTAAAAATAAAATACATGGTGAAACTGTTTTGTCAAACCTTTTTTTATTTACAGCCCTTAAAAATACGATAAACGTTTACTTCTGTAATATTTAGAAAAAAAAACTTTCTAAATTCTAGGTCGTAGGTGTATCAAAAAGTATGTCAAAAGAACAGCTTTGCTATGGAATATATTTTTATAAAGAATTTGGAAGATTTTTCCTACAAAATGTGAGGCCTTTGTAAATATTCAACCCCTGTAGGGGTTTTGTTTTAAATCAACTTTACGTAATAACGTAATAATATGAATAGTAGGTATTAGGTATACAAGGTGATTCATCATATGTATGCTATCCCGAAAGGGGCATATTCTATAACCAACTGGCTAGGTATAAAGTTTGTTCTACGACTTTTGGAAATTCGACATTTTTCATTGAAAAATCTCTGTGTAAAAATCAGCTGTTTTGAGGTCAAATCAGTTCAAACTCAATGAATCAGCTGTTTTAGGTGGCAATATTGATGCCGAACTTCTCTTACGTTTAGTAATTAATTAGTTAAAAAGATGATAAAAATACCAAAAACAAGTAGGTAGGTAATTTGAAAAAGTTTGGGAAAAAATAAATAAAAAGAATATGCTAAATATTTATGTTTTTTTTCGCTAAAGTTCTTCTATCGCTATCTTTATCTCCCTTTCGGGATAAATGTTATGAATCACCTTGTATGTTACGTTAATTTCTTGCAATTTGTAAACTTGATTAAGTTATTTATAAATTGCCGAAGCACGATAAGTCTACGTCCCTGACACGGCACGGATATATGTTAACGAACGCTAAATCACAGACAACTCCATAATCCAATTCAGCCTGAAAACTTGATTATTCAAACAGATGAATTCGCTAAATTGGCACCTATGAGAACGATTTGAGCTATGCTCATCTGTATTCCGTGCATTCCGCCATTCTGATTGGCTCCGAATCAACCCTGTGATGATTGCAATTTTCGACTATGTAAATTTTAAGGCTGCTTAGTAGTTGGTGGGCGTAGGCCTCGGATTTGAATTTAGATGATCATTTCGTAAAGTGATAACTGTTATTTCATAGAAACTCCGAGGATGGCCCATAGTTATTTTAGGTATATGACGCATTGCTGAAATTGGACATACTTCATAGAAACTACACTTTGAACCTACAAAGCTAACAGCAACTCATGTAACACAAATATTTGCGTATCATACAAGTATTGCAAACTTGATTCGAAAAACGAACCGTCTCGTGTACTTACTTTCGATACGATTCTCAGCTGTCAAGTCAAAGTCAAAAGTCAAAAGGCATTTATTTCAATAAAATCACTAGGATCACTTTGAAACGTCTTAGAAACTAGGTGAAGCTATGCCTGTTCCTCGCGACCAAGCCTAGAAGAATCAGGCAACAAACACGACTTGGTGCCTATCATTTTTTTCGATGATCCTTTTTCACAAAATGGAATTTAAAGCTTCAGTGTGGTGCTGATCGAACTAGGTGAGGCTCAAGAGAAAAGTATTCTAATTATAATCCTTAATAAATAAGAGCTTATAAAAATGTGAAAAAAATGAAGACAAATGTGAGCTTCAACAAATGATCTAAGGGCAGCACACGCTACACTTGATGAAATATGTACCTAATGCTTATATAATTAAATAATACTTAAAATATGATGCAAGCAAAAACTGTAAAGATCAAGCTGTGGAATACCCTTCCTCATTCGATTCGCGCTAGTCCTTCATTAGACACTTTTAAGCCTAAAGTGAAAGAAAACTATCTGTCCTTATAAGTTTGTTATATAATGTTCTGTATGTATTTATTTATTAAGTCATATATATTTTAAATATTTTATAGCATTGCATGTTTTGGTTACTTTTATTTATTTATTTATTTTGTAAACAGTATCTTTTATTTGTATATTTCCCATTTCATTGTTGTGCACATGTATCCACTCCTTTTATAAGCTCTCTCTAGCCACAAAGGTTTGCTGGAAGAAAACTCTTTGTAGGGTTAAGCTCGCCTTAGTACATGCCTGTAATTTTATGTTTTATTTCTGTATGTTTTCTGTGTACAATAAAAAATTAAAGATTCTTCTCTATTTTGGTGTGTGGGGGATGATTTAGGGCACTGATATTCAAAGTCTAGAGTTATTCGAAGGACCGTTATAAATAAATTATTCATATACAAGTGAAGTGGAAGAAAGATAGCTGCTCTTTGAAATTAGATAAATGAATTAAGTCAACTACCCATATTTTGGCTTCCACACGCCGTTCCTGGACGTGGACCGACTCAGCACAGGGATTCTGATGTTCCGATGGAGTGGAGCAGCCTCTTTCAATATGGTTCCAAATCACTATCAAAATTAGCACAGCACTTGCAAGAACGTCTCACAAAATATCTGCACGGCAGTCGGAATAGAATGACTAGGAACCGGGACGAGACCGTAGTACCGTACCGTAGACCAGTCGCACAAACCAACCGTCAATACCCCGCGAGAGGGGCGGGGGGGTCTTTTTTAATGAAAAATGTTTACCTACTTAATGTTTTATGGTATCGCAACCCGAGGCATACTTAGCGGCCGCACCCATTTTCAACTGAAACTCATAAAATTTAAATGATACCCTTAACTTTCGAACCCGCCGCTTCGCCTTAATTTGACAATGCGATACCAACTACGCCATAGAACGAATGACGCCGGCGCGACAACACCGCTGGCTACAGAAGTTTCAATCAGAAATATTCCTGTTCAATGTCTACTACCAAGTATATCATTGGCGAGAGGCTGTTAAATTAGATTAAAATAAAAAATGATCTCTGCAAATAAATTTATTGATTTCCCTTATAAAATATAACTATTAACGTAACAATTATTTCATCAAAGCTAATAAAATTAAATCAACTCTATCGCCATTTCATAGTATTGATTGAATAATACAGTCTAGAACCACAAACCTCCGTCCTCTACTTCCTCCTCGCTGTCTGTCACTTGGAGATCGTCTTGAATCGCTGGGTCCGGCTGCAAACAAAGTTATTCTGATAACTTGTTCACACAAACTATAAAAACGCAGTTTAGGCCAGATTACTATACTATTATACCGATTGGTATCGGTTCACTACCTTACATTTATTTTATGAAACTTACTAGCTTCCCGCGCGGCTTCGCTTGCGTGGTACTGTAGGTACCACGCAAGCGTAATAAGCATTTTTTGGCAAAATCGCATTACTTTTCTGAACAAACAAAGACGAAACACAAGTATCCCAGAATCAGAAACCACGAGTACCATAGATCAGTGGTGCAATTGTGTAAGCGTAATGGCAATGAAGATCGTAACTTTAAGGGTAATTTTAACAATCTTAGCAACAAAACGTTCCAAACTTGACAAGGGAAAACTTCAAGACCTTAGCTTCTTCCTTTTCATGTTTGAAAAACTTCAGATGTAGCTAAAATTTATAAAATCATCTTCATAATTGCGAACTTCATTACCATTTGGCTTACGCAATAGCACCCCTGATCCGGAACAATATTTGTCCTGCCGCGAGGATCGAACACATGCCTCGTACGTCTTAGCAGCCAAGCTATCGATTGTTGAAGTTAAGTACTCACCTGCCAGTTCTCTGGCGGTTCTTCCTTGAATTGCTGTGCTTGGAACTGCTGAGCTGGTTCCAGGGGGGCGCTTTCCATTATCGAAGGCTCCAACTGCATGTCTGGCTCTATTGGCTCCTCCTACACAACACAAGTCATCAAACATGTAAATATATAAATTGTTACGTCACTGACTGACTGACAACAAACGCACAGTCTAGACTAGATATGAAATTTGGAGGGTAGTTTCGTGTTGTAGTGTAAGCGTACACTTAGAAACCCCAAACTGGATCCCTAAGGGGGTATAACGGGGTTTTAAATCTTTTACTATCTAAAACAGCTGAATAATTGAGTTTGAATAGATTTTATCCAAACTGACCAAAACAACTCATTTTTGCACAGTGTTTTATTGATGAAAAATCACTTATTTTCAAAAGCCGTAGAACAAACGCTATTGTCAATTGGGTGTAGAATGCCCTTTTCGGGGTAGTATACATATTATGAACCACCTTGTCACCTGAGTACTCTCTTGGTACTCTGCAGTGTATAATTTACCTTGACAATAGGCGGGAAGGAATAGTCAGTGTGTGAATCAAGATCCACAAAGTCTTCTGATGCCACCGGCATCTCATCCGGCACTTCTCGTTTGATCGGGAACTTTGTTGCATCGAATGGTTCGTTTCCCCACATCTTTTCGTCATCTGTACCGAAAATCAATGAATTAATAGCCTTACTTATAAAAACCTGTTAAAACATAAACAACGCTTAAATTATTGCCACCGCTTTCGATTGAATAATAGCCAGTCACTCAAGCACATTTCATGCTCTTTAATTATTATTAATAGATGTTAACATCATTAGCGCTATTGAAAACTAGATAATCGCGAAAACCCGATTTTTGCGAACTTACCTTGAATGCAGAAACAAGATTTTATGAGACTTTTGAGACAATTTGTGGTGTACATTATGTAACGTTAGTGAAAATATAACAATAAAAACTAACATGATCACAGCCAATGAGAGCGAGAAACGAAGATATCACAAATAAATATCCCGTAGAAATTGCTAGCATTACCAAATATTTACGATACGTTTCATCTGGAATTTATTTAACATCTATCTGATAATCTTATGATATTTTATAACACATACCTGGTCTAACAGACAATTGCACCAGACCTTCAGCAGCTGCATTTGCTTCAACTTCTTCGAGCTCTGAACTGCCGCTGTCTGAATACTGGAGATCTACACAAAATTATAAAATTTATTAAAAATAGTCTTTAATTTCCAAAGCAAGAAAGTACAAAGTACGTCCGAGAAACTTACCATCCGCCAGACTGTTTTGATCCTTCCGTGGACGGCCACGCTTTCTTGGTGTTGCCCCTGAAAATAATACGTTTTAATGTATTTGTATATTAATGAAGAAAAATTTCGAGTTGTTTATGAAAGTCGAATCAGTTAGCGCCTCTGATGAGTGAAGCAAGCCAACTTGTGCGAGAAACGAAACGCGACAAATCAATACCGAGCTAAGTGAGCCGTTCACTAACGCGTAAGTAAAGTCTTTTCGTATGTATTCTATATGATTTATACAGCGTTAGGTGGAACTTTTTACTTACATAAAAGACTCTGTGCCTGCCTTTGACATGTTTATGTAGTAGAGTATACATGTTAATACCAATCTTTCAGTCTGGTCGGTCTTATTTTTGATCGATGTTGATTTTTTGATCCGAAGTTGAGTTAGGCTGGCCTGAGTGACAGAGTTCATAGACAACCATCATGGCTGTTTCGGAATGTTTCACTTACCATCGTCAGTTTACGTCGCCGATTTTTAATAATCTTACCATCAATAGCAGCAGTGGATGTTGAAGGTTTATGTTTCCTCGGTCGGCCGCGGCCGCGTTTTTCATCGGGTTGGGGCGGCGGCGGCGGGTCATCGACCTCTATGTCCGAATGGTCGGCATCTTCTAACATCTTCTGCTGGACTTTTGCAATGTTTGCTTCTAGCTGGCTGACGTGTTCGCTAAACTGTTGGGTACAGTAAAATATATACGGCCGTATCATTAGTGGTGGCCGTGGTGGCCCCGGCTGAAGAATAGGCCTCTCCATATCTACCTATCCGCGGATGTCGTAAGAGGCGACTAAGGGAAAAAAGCTAGGGGATGGGCAGCAGAGTCCCTCATTTTAACAACGATAGCTCTAACTGCGCTCGCCAACCCGCATGCCCAGCGTGGTGAGTATGGGCAAATCCCCCCACATGATAAGGAATTCGCTCTGTCTGTGGGGGAGGCCATGTTCAGCAGTGGACGACGTACGGCTGAAATGATGATGATGATGATCATTAGTGGAGAAGCTAAAAGTATGTATGAGGTATAAGCCAACTCTTCCAACAGAGCTTGTAAGCTGCTCGAAGGCATCAGTCATAGCTTAGCCAATTTTCTGTTATGAAATATAAGTTGGGAGTGATATAGATATATCGGCAGTGCAGACTGATATCACAAAATCGTAAAGTTACTAGCTTGTGCCGGCGGCTTAGCTGGATGTTTATTATTCAATCACGCTGTAACAGCACAACCGATTTCGTTGAAACTTGGAATATAAAAAGTTATTTACCTAGAATAGCATATAGGCATATAGGCTTTTTATGTAGGTACCTCGCGAGCGAAGCCGCGAGCGGAAGCAAGTACTTCCTAAAGTGTTTATTGTTAGCAAAGATATAAGATTTAAACTTATAAATATCTTCATGATAACTAACTTGTTCAAGCGATTCTTTAGTGACGTTCATAATAGCCTCAGCCTGTCTCGTGAACTGCGAATTGAGTCCGTTGTACGCTTTGCAGTTGTCCACTAGGAGTTGTATGTCCCGAAGAAATTCTTCACGACTGTGATACTTGTGAGCTAAGAAATAAGGATCAAATTAGCAAAGTTCAATTTAGGAAATCATGAAATACATCAAGCTGAGTATTCATTCATTTTGGGGTATGACTTGGAGTCCGAAAGTGAATCTCTTATATTAAATAAATTACATGACATTGTGATTAATACCTGACGGTAGGTTCTATAGCTTGGCCATTACAGACCTTAAACCTGCGCAATAAAGCTCACTTTACAAGCCGATCTGAAGTAGCCACGCCTTGGCTGTTTGATTTTAAACAAAGCAATAATAGCCACCATTTGCTTAGCATTTGATAGTTTAGCAATGTATATTTTCTTTATGTAACGGTACCTTGAATCTTCTTGCCCATAGTCTCCATATCAATAGGCTTCTTGATGACGCTATAGTAATCCTTCACTTGCTTCTTATTCACAGGCTTTAGGAACGGCCATGCTTCGGGCATTATCTTTAGCTTGGTCGTCAAGAGATTCTCTAATATAAACGATAACGCCACCTGTAATAAAAGTAATTTTAGTTAAGTAATTTTTTGTTGTTAAATTCTAGTTCTTTTATTAAAAGTGGCTGCAAAAATCAGTCATTGCGATAGTTCTTGGAAGGTGCTCGCGTAAATGAATACCTGTCCTATTCTTATTTAGATAAAGTTGATTATATTTTCTACGATTGTGCCGCCGTCGCCAGCATATTTTCAACTTTATTTGCTTTGAGATAAGATCAATATTTATTAATCAGTGAAACTTTTCGAGAGCACATTGCAGTTTGATACCTGCTTTAAGATTCTCAAACTATTTTTCATTCGTTATAGGCTGTATCGCTTTAATGACCGACTGTATCGGCAATATTTGAGATGCGGCCGAAATATTATATAATTCTAAAATTATTTTTTTAAGTATGAAACTCACGTTAAGTCAAGATTTACCTGATCGTTATCATCAAGAAGCGGGTTTATTTGTTTCTCCAACTTCATCAGCTGTTCTTCCTTGTCGGCCAGTTTCTCCACGCACTTCTGAAGCATACGTTGCGCCGCTATCGTCAATGTGTTTGTTGGACCTGCAAAATTGCCTTCCATTGGGTACAACAGTCCTGAGAAAAACTTCAACGATTGTTGCACTAACTTAAGTGAGAGGTTATAAGATAATAGATAGCTCCGTCATAAGATTTATGACGGAGTTTCAAGCCGGCCGAACGCATCATTCAAGGCTTTACGACAGGCCCTCAGAATAGCCGTCTTTATAAGTACGCGCTTTAACACGAGATTGATTACGCACTGGAACACGTAGGATCTTTCCTATACCAGTTGGAGTGTGCAATCAATCTCACTCGTGAAAACATGCGCGTTTGGAGCGTGCAGTATAAACAAGTACCGCTTTATCACGTGACTAGAAGTGTGCAAGATAGCGCGGAGGAAAGAACGCAACGCATATCCGTTATCAAATCTTAACTTTAGACACTCATTCTCGCGCGCGTTATTTCGCTCGTGAAATCACGTGGTAAAGCGCGTACTTGTAAAGCCGGTTAATTACGGAAACGCATAATTATTTAGTTTTTTGTATAGTGTGTGTGTTTGAAATATTATGATTCTTTTTTTTTTATGATAAATTTTTATTTATAATGTAATTTCAAACACGATTTAATAATTGTTATAAATGAAATAAATAAATGAAATGAAATAAATAAATGAAATTATATTAAATTAAAAAGCTATTACATATGCCTGCAATTTAAATTGTTACAGATTGGTCTTATAAAGTATTATTAATGGCATTCAAAACGAATTCTCTTTGCGAGTGCTTCTACCATGTGATGGTGATTTATGACCAGTGATCGGAATTATGGGAGCTAAAATACCTAAAGATCAAGAACAGAGGCAAAAAAGTGGAGACTTCCTTACTACAACAATTTTATTCGGCCCAATTGGGACCGAAAATTGGAACAAATGTCACAGTAAGCAAGTACATTTAATATTAATGTTAATAATATTGTGAACTAATTCAAATCAATCAATCATAAGGAAATGACATGTACGAATACGAGTCGTACCTACCTACGGTTTTTTGAAAAAAAAAACAGAATATTAGTTCGAGTGTAGTTAGTGTGTTTTACTGAATTCATTTAGATCTAGATCTAGATCTAGATGTACTTTAGTAATGTCCCGAAATCTGAGACAATTGGGCCGAAAAAATATTTAGTCCTAAGGCGTCTCCACTTGCCTCTGTTATTTTTCGAGCAGTAGGTATTTTAGATCCCATAATTCTGATCACTGTTTATGACTTACCATTGTAAAGTGTAGAGTTCTCTACAATCTGATTGACATCAGCAAGAAAGTCTTCACGACTCTGGTAGTGCTTCTGCCGGATATTTTCTCGAATGGTTTGGAGATCCATCGGCCTAGCGACGATTCTGTAGTAGTCAGCAACTAACTGTAGAATATGATATATTTCAATAAAAACAGTCAGTGATTTCTCACAATAAGAACGACAGTACGACTATGCAACGACTAAAAACGGGTTTAGGCCAAGACATTTTGCCGATAACCATTTGTGGAATTTTGCAACCGAAGTCTTTGCTTGACAATGCATAAATTGTAGTACTTCCGAATTGAATTTGGGCTAAGAGACAGACCGATATTGAAAACATTTTGGTTAAAGCATTTGGTGAGACTCAAAACGGCCGGATTATACGGATAATCTTAGATTGAAGTCACCAAAATAAGCTTATGTAACGCAAAATACCAGTGGTTGTCGGTAGCAGTAACGCAATGTAAGTTTGTTAACGTCTACCGACATCCATTATCTTCCTGCCCTTATCCCACATCATGTGGGGACGGCACAACATGTATTCTTTTTCCATTTCTCTCTATCAGTCGTCATCTTAGCACTCAATTCTTTCTTAACCACACCCACTTTCACACTATCCATCCATCTTTTCTTAGGCATTCCTCTACTCCTACATCCATCTACAGAGGTTAATTACGTTTACCGATATCCATCGGTGTAATACAGGAGCTGGGTATAACCGCACAATGGACACATACCTTAGAATTGACAGGGAATAAGAAAGGCTGGACGTCGGGTAGATGCCTCATATCGATCAGCACAGCCTCCAGTAACGATGACAGTGTGACTAAAGGATCGGTGCGTCTTCTATCAGCCGGGCGCTTTACTAGATAGTCGCACGGCTCGGCGTTTCCGCGTCGATTTTTGCGGCCGCGTTCTCTGAATTCACTGCCGCGTCGTCCGCTGCCGCGGCGGCGGATGTCTTCGGCTGATTGCTGAAAAAGTAAGAAAAGATAGATAGATAGAAAGAAAATTCTTTATTGCACATAAAATAGAACGAAGTATTTATTTATGTTGGCATATTTGGCGATTCCCCGACTTCCGATCCGAAGGCCCTAGAGGCAAAAACGAAATAACAGACCGTGTTTAATCTTTCTTCCATTCCGAGATTGCAGAGCCGAGTGATGCCGAATAAAAAAACCAAGGTGGATCGGTTCATTAGTGAATTCATTCGTTATTATTTTTTAATTTTGTGTTCAGTCGAAATGAGAGTAAAAGAGTCAAAGAGGCGCTATATTTTGAGAAACTGTTAACCTGGAGCTAGTACATCAGCATCAGCAGCCTGTAGAAGCCCACTGCTGGGCAGAGGCCTTCCGCAAAGATTGTAATAGTCTTGAGCCTTCTCAATCCACCGACTTCCTGCAACCTTTATAATGTTATCGGTCCATCGGGCATTCCTACACTAGGTAGTACGTGGTCGCCATTTGAGATCCTTTATTCCCCAACGATTGCCGGTTGTGCGATCTATGCCCGCTACTATACTTTAATTTGCTAATTCTGCTTGGAAATCTTTACCTTGATTTTAGTAGCATTCAGCGTGATCTTAACCCCATCCACGTATCCGAGGTCATCCTCATCCGGGTCAGTTTGCGCTCGTTCCGGGTCAGTTTCGACCGGCGATGAATTACCCCCGCCCATGGACCCGGTGTATAGAGGACACGCCTTGTTGGTCCGCATGTGGCCAACTTGACCGCACGCACCGCACTGTTGGAAAACAACGGCATATTCTATTGATGAGAAGGGCAGTTTATTTATGGCTATCTGTCCACCAACACATATTAGGTAATGTATTACATATCAAGTGATAAGACTAGCTCTTGGATGGATTTTAAAACCATAGGCCGTAATTATCTAAATAAGCTTTAGATTTGTTAGCAATCATTGACGGTTAACCAGTTACGTTTTAGTTGTCAATGGGTTGGTGGACTATTGCCTTGGAATGGGGCCTGGATAATTATTATTATAAGTCTACGAAGATTATTATAGCATGTTATACATTTTAGCTGCCCCCTTGGAAGTCGTTATGATCGTTATGATACGTGTCACTGATCTTTTCTTTGTCATCCTGGATTAGGTATATGAGCAGGTTGAGGAATGGTGGCCCTGAATAAGGCATATGACCGTGAAAGAATAAGTGTGGTGTAAGGATTAAAGTGCGCCTTTTAGAGGCTCCTTTTGTGACTAAGAGTATCAAACCATAATAAGGGGAGAGCTAAAACAGTGGGCATATCCCGATACATCATTTTGGACTTACCTGTTTTACTCCAAATATGCATGTTTTGAGAAAATACATTATACATAACATATTAAAAGAGCGTAATCCTGTCAGCCTTGTAACAATCCCACTGCTAGGACTCAAACCAACAACGAACTAGCAAATATGCAGCCACTGCCACACACAGTAGACCACTGTATTAACCAACACATAAACAAACAGTTACTATAAATGTGGCATTAAAATCAGCGCGTTTGTGGCGCCACTACTGTTTAAACGGCCGGGTAGTGTGTTGGTTAAGTCCAAGGCTCATTTGTTTTATAGGACATGGCGGTTTTCTTACGATGCTCTCGTATGCCGTAATGGCCAGATAACATAACAATGGGGATATAATACAAACGCATAGATACGAAACTCCTACACATTAAACAAGAAATTACGTCATTTTATTTATAGCTTCTTGAAGCTAGTCACTTGGACACTCTCAATGCAACTAGCTACAGAGGCAAGATGAAATGAAAAATGTACCTATTTGTTTTCTAGTATTAATAACTAATCAAAGATTATGGCAAGGGGATGATTGACAATGCTTTAGAAGAAGAAGAAAGCTTTATGCAATATTATGATAGACATTATTTCCTATATAAGGCAACGATAAATGGGGCAGTTGGAACGAGAAAAGCTCTACATAAGTATCAAATCAGAGACTTTTTAGAAAATTCCACAGCTCCAAAAGTTAAGGGTTTAAGAAAAGTGTTTGTCTAATAAATGTGATGAAAGTGAATGTGGAACGTAGCAAGTGGAAATGCGTGGTTTCTGCAAAATAGATTGTGATTTTAAATATTTATATTTTTTCGTCATGGCCGTAAATATGTTTCATATCTATGCGATAGTACAACTTAAATCTATAGCAGTACTCAGGGAGTACCTACTTTATTTTTCTTTACCTTCAACTTCAAGTCTGGCTTTAGCTGCTTGCGTCTTCGTGAAGGTGTCTGAATATCCGGCTCTTGCTTGATCTGACCCAGAGGGATCAGACCGGGGGAAGGGGAGAGGTCCATTAGTGATGATGATGACATTGTGTTCATACCTGTACCATCAATAACGAAATGTAATCATCACACAACGAAGCAATTTGGGAGGGTTCAGTATTTACTAACGTATTTTACAGGTATGTATTTGTAAGTATCTAGGGTATGGTCGCAGGTTGGATTCTTATATGTCGAAAATTGTTGGATATTATAAAAATATAAAAGTATTTAGGATGCTCCTAGATTGATTGAAAATGAGCTTTTGAAAACCAAAATACGACTTGTTGTAACCTACACTTCCTAAGAGATTAAGGAATCAAGAAATTTGAAAGATTCTTGATTAGGGCATCAAGAAAGTGTAATGTCATCCAGGAAGGTTAGTTTCATACATAATTATTAAGTTTCCTAACAATTTAAGAAGGTGTAGTAAGCGCTTAGCGTACTTAAAGTTAGTAAACGTCTACCGACACCGATCGGTATAATAGGAATCGGGTATTATAAAGACTATGAAAGTGTAGAATAAGCCCCTTTCGGAATAATACTTATACATATTATGAACCACATCGTATAGCGGTGAACACAGCAGTATAATCATAATCATTTACTTACTGCTTTCACTTGGGAACATTGATGGAACTGATGAGATGGGATTGCCGGCAAGTCTTTCTCTCTCCTGGTTTCTCTTGATACGCCTCAGTTGTTCCTGTTGATACAAAAAAAACTTGAATTCTGTGTTGTACCGCGAGTTCATTTCCTTAGGATGTTTTCCTGCGCCGTTTTAGGCCCCTGACTTTTTTCGAATAGGAACATCTATTGGCACGACCGTAATTCAAATTCGATCTTCGGATCGAAAGTCTAGGTTCCTTCGACTAGGTCAGCACTACTCAGATTTTCTAAGATTGTTAATAATATCCTCAAAGTTACGAATTTCATTAACATTTCGCTTAAGTAACAGCCCCACCGGCCCGGCCCAACAACGCTGCCCAATATTTTGCAAGACATGCCGGGAATAACTCAGTTTTTACAAAAATGTATTGCTTATGTATATAGGCTTACGTTTGTCCTCAATCTCACCTGATGTTAAGTGACGATGTGGTCTATGGTGTAGCACGTTTGCCTAGAAGAAACCTATTTTCTCTCTTGAAGACACCCAAATTATAGGTATAAACACACACGCCGGCAATGAGTTCCAGTCTTTGGCTGTCCGCATAATAAAGGTTGAAGTAAAGCGCTTGGTGCAGCTAGGTGTTATGTCAACCATGAATGGATTTCGCGTCTCCGTACGTCTGGTTGTCCGATGATGGAATGGGCATGGGGGGACTAAATCATAGAGTTTAATCGATTGTTTCTAAACATTACCTGAATTCTTCTCTTCTCTCTTTTCATTTCCTCCTTCTGAGTCTCGTCCATGGTTGCAAACTGCCTTATAAACGCGTCGTCTTTAGTGGTCCGTATTTTTGCGTACGCTTCGATCACAGCTGCTTTTCGGACCAATTCTACGCGCGTATACCGCTGGCCGGATGGGTTGCGAAACGTACGCACTATTCTTAGCAATCGCCCTGTTAGAATAATAATGAAAAGATTAAAATAATTAATATTACTAATGAATACCAAACTGCCGCACACTTGTCCTAACTCCGAACACAAACTGTCAGTATCGCGGTGCACCACCCAGATCCTTCAGACATCTGTCCCGCAGCGTGATTCAAACACACGAATAAAAACATTACAATTATCTAAATACGAGACGAATGTGAATCAATATGCAATCATCATCATCATTTCAGCCGTACGACGTCCACTGCTGAACATGGCCTCCCCCACAGACAGAGCGAATTCCTTCTCATGTGGGGGGATTTGCCCATACTCACCACGCTGGGCATGCGGGTTGGCGAGCGCAGTTAGAGCTATCGTTGTTAAAATGTGGGACGCTGCTGCCCATCCCATAGCTTTTTTCCCTTAGTCGCCTCTTACGATATCCGCGGATAGGTAGATATGGAGAGGCCTATTCTTTAGCCGGGGCCACCACGGCCTGACACAATATGCAATACACGTGAATAAATTGAATTTTCTAATATTGAGAAGCACTAATTGATTTAAAACAGTAGAAGTATACTATTTTTTCCAGAATGAAAAAGCACGTCATGGTGAAACCATGTCACAATGATAGCAAAATCGAGCTTGTACACGCAGAAATATTCCCAATTTGCAATAGTATGTGCGCGAGTTGTTTACCTTGACTGTTGATTAACGGGTCATTCTGGTTTATCTGTGGTTTCTTTTCGGATCCTCCGAGAATCATCTTCCTAAGTTCAGCCCTTTCAGCCTCCTCTCGTTCTAACGACAACTAAAAACAAAATCGTAGAATAAATGGAGATTAGAGAAAATAATATTTTCTGACTTCATCCAAATTTACTGTGAAATGTTTGTTTGCTTGCTTACCGGGTATTGATTTTTAGACATAATTTGCATTTGCTATCTAGTAGTGATCACTCCTTCCAATAGATATCAATTGCGTCGAAAATCAACGTATGAGCGGTTTCTTGACAAATATTTCACATCGAATCTGGCTAAATTATAGATGAAATTATGTTTGGAACTCACTTGTTCTGTAGTTTTCTTATTAGCCAGCATATTTTCTATATTCTTGCCCATCTCCTCCAAATCTGACTCTTCGCTCACTGAACTCTCGGCCTCGTCTGTACTGAGCACCTCAGTGCTTTGTAACACGCGGTTTTGCAGCTCGAATATACGCTGGCATTCTTCTTTGTATCTGAAACAAGCAAATTTGAGCTGTATACTTATGGTAAAAATAAATAAATTATAACACCACCCAACACATAGGTGTTATTTATTACCCACACCAGCATGTCTAAACTAACCTTTCTTGGTGTTCTGCGATTGAAAATCTGTTTCCTCTCGAGAATTTCGTCATACCCTCTTCACCCGCCTTTGCTTTTTCCGTCGACAAAGTACGGACCACATCAATAACCTCCCATCGGGATAATTTCTTGATCTGTGAACAAATGAAGGTTAATCGTTAAGTTTTTATTTGGTATTTTTCTTGTTCATTGTAAGAAAGAATATTCTGGTGTATATTTGATCGTTGAACTTTGTTATTCTAGCTATATCTGCTATACTTTTTGTATGTTTTAAAAATGTATTACATGATATGCATTATAGTTGGATTCGACGCTGACCCAAATAGACAGTGGTCTACAACTTGAATGGTATTGTTCCCAACCGGCATGGGTGTAATAATTGAGCATTGGAGATGATATTTGTCTTACCCATGTTCATTCTAAGACCCACCTTTTGGGAGACGGCAATGAGGTCTCTGAGCATTGCAAAGAAAACGTTAAATATAAAAACAAATAATTTTGATCATGCAGCAAAATTTCAAGAGCGGACCGAGAGAGTTGACTTGAATTGCCAAATTACCTCTTCCTCTGGCACGCCGAATTTCCTCAATAGCGCCTTCGCATTATTCAAACTCAGCCTTCTCAAATCCGCATCGGTCCCGGTGACGGTTCTCTTCGGCTGTTGTTCCTCATTGGGCTGTTGTGTCGGTTTATTCGGGATTCTAACGTAGGAGAATCCTTCGCCGCAGCCGGTCGGGTCAGCCGGCCCGGTAAGTTGGAGCAAACATTTGCCGCGCATGGCTTGTATGTAGGCGCGAGTGGTGTTCCATGGAGCTACTTTCACCTGAAATCAGATTAGATTTAGAGAATCAAAAATGATACGTACTATCACCACACTCATCCGACTTCCCACTAATATAATATTATAAATCAGAAAGTTTGCAAAGATGTGAAGCTGTTTGATACTCTTTCACGTAGCAACTACTGAATGGGTTTAAATAAAATAAATAAATAAATATTCCGGACATATCACACATGGTCAACTGATCCCAAACTAGACATAGCCTGTTATATGGGTACCAGAGCCATGTAATATGTAATATGGTATAGAGGGTATGTAATATGGGTAAATTTAACATAATATAAGTAGTAAATAGCCAGGAATAACCCATAGGCTACTTTTTATCCGGGTACCGAAGCTGGAAGCTAGTATTTTAAATGCAAAAGCAACTCCGTCTCTCTGTCTGTTTGTAACGGTTTCACGGATATTCTGTTGAACCGATCTTGATGAAACTAAGCCCTGAGGAAACACATAGGCTAGTATTAGTCCGGGTTCCGCGCGAGCGAAGCCGCATACAGTCACTAGTATTTTATAGATAAAGATAGACGTACCTCATCGTCCATTTTCAACTGCAACTCTTCATCGTCGTCCTCCTGAGGTGTGAATATGAACTTTTCTCCATAGCCAGCGTCTTTTAGCCTCTGCTCAGCGGCCGCCATACTGAAGTACGCACAGCATTGCTCAGGGGACACCATAGCACGGATCTCTTCTTCGGAGGGTAGTCGGAAATCGGGCTTGATCACCCACCTGTAAGACAGCAAATTAGGATCTGTTGCTTATACAGGAGTCATTTGCATGGACAAGTAGTGAGGCTGGATCGGTACTTTAGTCTAGAAGAAAGAAATATTTTTACAGACAAAGATATTATTAGATGAATTTGGTTTTGAATCAGTAACCGACCAAGTGAGATTTTCTAAAAACAGGTTTTCTTTCCAACAAGTATTTTATTAATAAGGTATCTTTCCAGCGCCCATGCAATTGACTCACCCTGTATAAACGTTCACATCAGTCCGTGTTCGACTAAAATGCAATTGAAAAAAATGTGAATTTTTTAGTATTTTTCAATAGTGAGCTATTACGTTTAGAAGCCACGACACAAAACATACGTCTACTTACTACTCACTCATTTATGTACCTACGGGTGATCCTACTTTAATATTATAAATGCGAAAGTTTGTGAGGATGTTTGGATGTTTGTCGTTCAATCACGCCATAACGGCTGAGCCGATTTCAATGACACTTGGCATAGATAGAGTTCTTTACCTAGAATAGCATATTACAGGCTACTTTTTATCTAGGGACCACGGTAGCGAAACCAAGAGCGGAAGCTAGTGATTTACGTACGAAACACAAAGTGAATAACGATGAACGATATTTGTAATAAACAATAAGAAAATAGAAGTGCTATGCGTGTTTTTGAAATCCATATGATACTTATTTACATCATTTTTTTCAGTAATCTTAGAACTTTGTATTTTGACTTAGAATTTTTAATTTAATTTACAGCTTGACAATCAAATCTTTTAAGGAATTTAAGGTCAGATCCCTTTGTCCGTTTAAATTGAAACCTTGCTTACCTGTCAAGTTTCGAAGACAATAAAATACCTATTATGGTGGTAAAATACCTACTATATGGTGAAAGCAAGCTGATCTAATTTAATTTAATTAGAATAGTACTAAATTCTGATTAGTAATCCAATAAAAGCCAGCTGATGAAATATAATCAGATCATATAAAAAAAAAAAAATTGTATTAGGTAATATCAACAAAGATTTCGTTTGTTCTGTTTGTTTGTTTGTTAGAAAGAAATCGAGCTTTCTATGACATTTTCACTGAAATTATCTAAGTATACAAACTAACCAATTAGAATCTAATCCAGTTCGTTTGAAATCCGCACACAGCTTCAACCGCTTTCTAATAGAGCTTTCAGAGTGAGACGGGAACGCCCTCTTTATGTCGTCCATTTTGATTCGCCTCGGCTTGTCGCGAGACTTCCAAAACAATCTGTAGATGTAAACCTGAAAAAATAATCGTATTCATCATCAATCTGAAAGAAAGAAGTCCACGCCTGGACAAAGGCCTTCCTCAAAGAGTGCCACGACGAACGGCCTGGAGCCTTCTTCATCCACTGACATCTCGCAACTGTCACACTGTCATCGGTCCATCTGATGGGGGGATTTCTACAATGCGTCGCCGCCGTAGGGTCGCCATTCGAGAACCTTTATTCCCTAACAGTTGTCAATTCTGCGAGCTATATCAGTGTGACCACTGCTCCTTTATCTTGCTAATTCTGAGAGCTCTAACAATGACCTTGGTTCTTCGGACTCTTGGATTTTCTCGCTTCGGATTTTATCACGAAGTAAAACTCGAAGCATAGCGCTCTCCAGCTTATATTACTTACAGAATTAAAAATATCTTTCGGTTCAATAATCATTCATCAATTTAGGCCTACATACCTATTTTCCTAGCTATAACAATGTTGATGTTACCTGTAAGAAGTCCCTGACGAAATTGTTAGCCCGCTTAGAATTGGGGCCGGGCACTTCGTATAGAGGGCACTCTTGTCCAGCCACGAAGATAGCATCCACCTCACGAATGTAGAATGCTTGTCTGTGAAATAGAAACAAATGGTTTATGAATCACACATCTGCTATATGCAAAATTATCTGAACACAAAAGTTGCTTTATAAGTGTACTTAGTGTACAAGGCCAGTAACGCTATATTGAAAGTTAATTTTACCTCACTAGTGCGATTTCTTTACAGTTTATAAGTGCATTATTATAATATTTTACGAGCAACGAGTTTTTTTTATATAATGAGATCAAAATGATGTCGACTGTAGACAAAATATAATAATAAACAGATGAAAGCAACTCATTTACAAAATTAATGGAAAATATTATATTACCGCAGAGTTGTCGTTTAACATGTTTAAGATTTGTAATTAATTGTCATTATTAAAGAAAGCACGACACATCCAGGTTCGAGGCGGGTGGTATCCCGACCCAGGCTTATTAATACAACATTGATTCAATATTCGATCTTTTTCAAACGGCAGGCAGTAATAACCTAGAAATTTATCACAACATTATTAGAACGCAATCGGTCCCGATTGTAATTCTTACCTGGTCCTAATGATCAGAAAGTCAGTAATAGGCAGGATATGTTCATAAATCGGCGCCCGGTACATGTTATTCTCGACCACTGGTTGTGTCGCGCCTGGAGGCAAGATACCGAGGAAAGGCGACGTGTGTGCGTAAGCCACTTCACCGTATTTCAGCGGCTTGGGTCCGTTGTCCTGGAAAACGAAATGACTTTGAAATGTCAAAAAAAGTCAAAAGGCATTTACATATTTCAATAAAATCACTAGGATCACTTTGAAACGTCTTAGAAACTAGGTGAAGCTATGCCTGTTTCTCGCGACCAAGCCTAGAAGAATCAGGCAACAAACACGGCTTGGTGCCTATCATTTTTTTCGATGATCCTTTTTCACAAAATGGAATTTAAAGCTTCAGTGTGGTGCTGATCGAACTAGGTGAGGCTCAAAAGAAAAGTAATCTAATTATAATCCCTAATAAATAAGAGCTTATAAAAATGTGAAAAAAAAGAAGACAAATGTGAGCTTCAACAAATGATCTAAGGGCAGCACACGCTACACTTGATGAAATATGTACCTAATGCTTATATTAAATTAAATAATACTTCAAATATGATGCAAGCAAAAACTGTTTATAATCCTGACTGGGTAAAGAACTAATGTTCTAATATGAGGAAATAATCTTAGGTAGTCCTCATTGTACATTGTAATTGTGTATGCACCAAGTTTATGCAACTAGCGGCTGCACGCGGCTAGGCTCGTACGGTACCCGGATAAAAAGTAGCCTATATCCTTCATCAGGGTTCAATCTATCTCAGTACCGAATTTCAGCAATATTGGTTCAGCCGTTTAATCTTGAAAAGGTAGCAAACTGACAGTGAAACAGAGTTACTTTCGCATTTATAATATCAGGGCGATATTACATTATGTACTATGTAAATAATGATGAAACAGCATGTATTAGAAGTAAACTTTTGTCGCGGAGAGAGAATCGCCTCTTGCGACGCCTAGGACGAGAGTTTGCGAAGGGAAACTGTGCCTACTCCTTACGATATACAGTACAATTTCGCATGTTTTTACCTTTGTAGTCGTCCGTTTGTAATAGTTCTTGATCTTAGTACACATGCCTACTTGGCTGATAAGCGGCGGGTGCTCTTCGCAAAACTCAACCAGAACGATTTCGCCGTCACGTCCGCTGAGGTCTTCGGGAGTTCTCATGAAGAATACGTCACCACCGCCTGAAGCTAAACGCTCGCCCTCGCGTTGCTGTTGATATAGAAATAAGATTGGAATAAGAGGTTCCGAATCGTCGTTTCATTGATTCTTTATCGAAGTCATTTGCAATAGGTAAGTGACTAGGTTGAGATTTAGTTGATCCTGAAAATGGCCACTGACCGTTGGTGGAAGGACTAGTGCGGTGAAAAAATTAAGGCCCCAAGCAGTGCTCGACCAACGATAAACGTTGGCGTTGCGCCGGTCGAGCGTGTAGTATTTATTAATATATTGGTTTCTTTCCTTGCTGCTTTTGCAACCCTGATGCCAATACCGGCTACGCCTATGGTTTTCTGTATAAAGACTTAACCTCTTATTCATAATCAGTCACTAACTGTAGTGAGCGACTTTATTTTGACACCCTGACTGCGACATCGACACGTCGCAGTAGTCACAATGTTTTAAATAATTAATAGGTATTTTATATATTTTAGGTTAAGGTATATATTTCTATGGGTCTTAGAATTAGTTTTTACTATTCTTAAGTTACCTGAAATAAAATTTATATTATTATTCACATATATTTAATTAAAATCTTATTTATAAAATACATTTTTTACTACAAAAGTACATCTTAATATCAAAACAACTATTATAGTAAAAAATATATATAAAAATGGAGAACCACCGACCGCGAAGCTCGGTGGTTATAATATATTAACTTATTATTATTATTTAAGTATGAATACGAGGTTATTGTCTAAGTAATCTAAGCATAGGATAAAAGAAACCATTTTTTTTTTAAAGTTAATATTCTAGTATAATTACCTTGAACTTTTTCCTTATATGCTTGATCAACGGTTGAACAACGTGAGGGCCGGGCGCAGCCAACGGTCCATACGACAGTTTCCTCATAGCGGGCCGGTGGAAAGCCCTAAGCCTCGCCGGCCCCATGTGGGTTTGTATGAATGGCGCCCGCAACTCGACCACCGGAGTACTGTGTTGGATGAGCTGCCCGCCAGCTACTTTGAGACGGGGGTTCTGGGATTTCGGTTGGTAGAAGCTGGAAGTAGAAAGAACTTGACAATTGTTGGTTTTACATGCATTTTATACTAAATAGTCGTTTACGCTAGTCAGCAATCATGGTATAGTATTGCGATTTGATGTATAGTGTGTGCATGTATGTATCAGCTTCGTTTTATCCCGTATCTTCGTCGTTATGTCTTAAATTTATTGTGGAACATTGCTCTTGTTTTGTCCTGGAGAAGGGCTTTGACCCTGCTACGCAGTTTTTACTTTTGCAGTTGTCAACGTTTTCATTTGTTTATGTACAGTGGTGGTCATCTAATTAGAAACACCTAGTCACCTGACATTTTTATAAAGTAACTAACATTATTATAGCATTTAATAGGAGGTAATTTATTTTTCACTACTTTACAATGTACTTTAATATCTCTAGTTTAATTACAAGTAATAATATTTGACAACCAAGACGACAATAAAAATAAATATCAGTGAAACAAAAAGTATCAATATCGTTAGGACTGGCAGAATGGACAACTAATTAGAAACATTGTATGACTTGGTTCGAAATTTGTTTTTTTAAACTGAAATACAGTTCTCACAATTGTCAATCACATTGTAAATATTGCTGCCATTTCTAACTCATTACGAAAAGTTACTATTTATTGTTGTTTTATTAAAAATGGGTAAAAATAAGAGCTGTGATGCAGCAACGAGAAAAATTATAGTGAATTTTCATTTAAAACAAAAATGGAGTTACAGAAAGATCGCCGATTATTTGGAATGTTCCGTAAAGATGATATTTAACGCCCTCGCACATTTCAAACTATACGGAACATCAGATAACGTGCCAAGAAAACTTCGGCCCAGGAAGACTACAGTTCAAGAAGACAGGCTTATGCTTCGATTAGCTAAGGCGGACCCCTTTAAAGGATCCAATGTTATAAGAAAAGAGGTATTTTCAGAAGACGATCCTCGACACGTGTCCACTAAACTAGTTCGTAGACGGTTGGTTGAAGGAAAATTGTTAGGAAGGATCGCTAGCAAAGTACCACTACTAACCAGGCAACATAGAGAAAATCGTCTAGCAGTCGCTCGCAAATATGGCAGTTGGACTATTCATCAATGGAAAAAAGTTTTGTTTTCAGATGAAACTAAAATTAATTTGATTAATTCCGATGGAAAACGATATGTACGACGACCAATAAACGAGGCTTTGAGTAACAAGTACACTAAAAAGACAGTTAAGCACGGTGGTGGAAATGTAATGGTGTGGGGATGTTTCTCAGGATACGGGATTGGTCCCGTGAGAAAGATCGAAGGGCAAATGGATCAATATCAATACAAAAAGATCTTGGAAGAGACAATGATTCCATATTCCGAGGAAAATTTGCCAGTAACTTGGATATTTCAGCATGACAACGACCCAAAGCACACAGCACGCAGCGTTAAAGCGTTTCTTACAGAACAATCCGTGACAGTATTAGAGTGGCCTGCCAATAGTCCGGATTTAAATCCAATAGAAAATTTGTGGCACACTATAAAGACCAACCTGTCGCAGAAACACGTTACTAATATTCATGGACTTAACAGTGCATTTGAAGACGCTTGGAGAAGTATTCCTGTAGAAACTTGTTATAAATTGATTGAATCAATGCCGCGTCGCTGCAAAGCTGTTATTGATAATAAAGGCTACCCTACCAAATACTAATTGTCTAAGGATGTAGTATTTTTAGTATTTTTCAAAACTATTGGGGTTTTGTTCAAATAAAAAATGATTTAAGTAATGATTTTTTTGGTGTTTCTAATTAGTTGTCCGGTTTGTATCTCGTTTTTTTATTTTGTTATTAATATAACTTTCAGTTTTAGAAAAACAACCGTTGTTTTCTGTTATTAAAATGGTATAACAATGCAATATAATATCCGATACATCGATTTTAATACGTAGGAACACTCAATGATACGTTAAAAATTAGTTCGAAAGGGAATTTGCAATAAAAATATAAACCCAGGTAGGTGTTTCTAATTAGATGACCACCACTGTATACCTGTGTTTTACTGTTCCAAATAAATACTTTTGAATTTTTGAATTTGAATATACAAGGTGATTCATAACATGTATTCCATCCCGAAAGGGGCTTATTCTATCAACAAAAATAAATAATTTAGCGAAAAAAAACTTCAAATTTTAAATTTATTAAAAAAAAAAATCAAAGACTTTTCACGTTAGCTGTTTTTGGTATTTTTATCATCTTTAGAACTAATAACTTAACGTACAAGAAGTTAGGAATCAAGATTGCTACCGAAAACAGCTGATTCATTGAGTTTGACCTGATTTGACCCCAAAACAGCTGATTTTCGCATAGAGTTTTTTTAATGAAAAATGTCCAATTTCCAAAAGTCGTAGAACAAACTTTACTGCCAATTGGGTGTAGAATAAGCCCCTTTCGGGATGGCATACATATTATGAATCACCTTGTACCACATACAATTGCCATAACGAGATGCTGATATAAAAGACATGATCTCCAGCGCGCATCATTATCGCTCCCCAAAAAATCGAAGCTAGGGTAGAAGGCGTAAGCTTTAGGCCCTTACCTGTAGCTTTATAATAAGAGTCATCAAGCTTTCCCAGCTTTATTAGTCGCCAATCCATAAGGAAGACCTTATAAGACTGCATACAAACTACTTTTTCTAGGATAATAATTATTGGTATCACATCACTACATCCTGCTATTCATCCTACTTTCCTACATACATACATACATAAAATCACGCCTGTTTCCCAGAGGGGTAGGCAGAGACCACGGTTTTCCACTTGCTACGATCCCGACATACCTCTTTTGCTTCATTCACTCTCATCACATTCCTCATACATGCTCGTCGGTTTAGGGTACTCATGACCTGGCCTTTTTCCAAAACGTCACCGATTTGGTCACTAAACGTACGCCTAGGTCTTCCCCTTCCAACGGTCCCATTCACACTCGCCTTGTACACCTGTTTCGTCAATCTTCTTTCGTTCATTCTCTCTACATGACCAAACCATCTCAGCATACCTTTCTCAATCCTCATCACTACGTCTTCTTTCACCCCACAACGCTCTCTTATCACACTGTTCCTCGCTCTATCTTTCAAAGTTACTCCACATATACTCCTACTTTCCTATTTCTTACTAATATTAATAATGATAAAGATGTATGTGAACATGTATCATGTATAACATGTATCTATCCGCGCTGTGGGCGCGGGCGAGAGATAGTAGCAATATCTATCTGTTTGTGTATGATTTTATCCTTTACTACTAATACCGGATTTAAATCGGGTTTCCACTAATGAACAGCATCTCAAGAAGAATGTAGGTAGGTATATGATTCATTGACAGTTTTCGAGTAGATTTGTGGATACTTTGAATAACTTTCTATGCTGGAGGGTATCTGCTAGTAGTACTTACACATCATTACTAATGTTGAAAGGATCTCTGTCAGGGGACTTGGGAGGCGGCGGGGGTGCATCTTCTTGTAACACGTTTATCACTCCAGCTTTGCCGAGAAGAATCTTTGATTTCTTCACGTGCGGGTGAGGGATTTTCACCTTGGGTTGCGGTCCCGTCACTGAGAATAAAGCAAGGTTGCCAATCAATTTTTCACCTTACAGCTTAGGTAATAGGGTGATTAATTTAATATCGATCCAACATAGCCTTTGTATAGGCTACACATGTTATTGCTTACAATATATGTGCAAAAATATCATGACATAATGTTCTAGAACTTATTAGATCAATCCGCAAATTACCTATATTACTATCTATACAAATTCGACTTGGGTTTTATATATTTGAGATAATATTGACGTAGAGTTGGTATTCCCGAAGGTCGATACATTATTATATTTGAACCTTAAATCGTTGAGATTATCAAGTTAAGTCACCGCCTAAACAAAATCTTAAAGTTACAGTGCTTGGTCAATATTGTTTTTTTTACACTGATATACATATATACAATATTAAAAGCACAACAAACCTCTAGTAATCTTTGACGGATCCACATCATCAGGTATACCCAGAATGATATTCTCATCGTTCGGGTCCAATGTCAATATCTTCGGCTTTGGTATTTTGGGCATGTTCTCCGCATCCCATATAACCTCGTCCTCCCAAGTACCGTAGACTAACTCCTCGTTTTCTACGGGAAAGATGGAGTACCACGTGTTGTCTTCGCCGTCGTTTGGGTTTGCTGATTGGTTGGCTGCTGCGGCTGCCCTAAAGAAAGAATTAGATTGGTAAATAAATAAATAAATACATACAAAGTTCTGAACCCACACTTAGGATTCCCTGCGAGTATCAGAAACTCGTAGTTTGTGTCTGGGTGATGGATGTGGTACAATGGTACCAGATCATGCAAATTTGACATCTTCCTAAGACGAGCAATCGTCTACCAGGCTACCGAGTTAATATGAGCAGATGCTCGCAACTGGATGGCATACAGCTTTACATTAAGGGCATGTAAGCAAACCCTGTAAAAGCACGGCAGTGAAGTACGCAATGCATCTTCTAGGCTTGGTTACGAAGAACAGACTTAAAATATTCATCTAGATGTTCCAATATAGCCTTGTGATTTGAAAAGATAAATAAATATTGAGTTTGTCAGTTAATTTTCATGGTGACATTGGTTTTTACTTCTACCTATTATGTAGGATTTCCTGTACTTACACGGCATTTTTGGCAGCTTGCAACGGAGTGGTAGGCGGCGGGCGCGGATGCGAAAACTGCTGGGCGGTACGACTGACTGAGGTCGGCACCCAGCCAGCAGCGTTGCTCTTACTGTTCAAACGGGCTAGTACCTGTAATTATACTCCAAAAAGTCATATACATACCCCAGCCCCGGCACCATTTAACACAGACCATTTTTTAATTTGTGTTTTACTAGTGGATCACCGTGGCGTCGCTCGCGCTTTAAATAAAGACGGTCAAGTGCGAGGACTCGCGACCTGAGGGTTCCGTACCATTGGTCGTGGTTCGAATCCCGGTCGTGCACCAGTGGTCATGGTCATAAAATAAACATTCTAAGTGTAGGAATTGACAAACTTATATTTGCGGTCGCTCACGTAGTAATTGTATGACATTGACCGCAAATATAACTTTGTTTCTTAAGAAACTTCGAAATTCCTCAATTTTAGACTTTTCCCTTTAATTGTGTTACAAAAGCTCCTAGAATTCCAAATTTCAGAATTGTGAGGTAACTGGAAGTACCCTAGAGGTTTTTCATTTTAGCCATTTCCATACAAAAATTATACATTCATTGCCATATCTTTTTAATGCATTAAGCTTTGATTTTTAGACGGCACACGGTGGTATAAGTTTCAAGTTGATACCTTTAGCCGTTTCTGAGAAAAAGGGTCTTGACAGACGGACAGACGGACAACAAAGTGATCCTAAAATGATAAGGGTTCCGTTTTTCCAAAAGAGGTACGGAACCCTAAAAAGAATAAAAAAAGAAGATAGAAACATTTGTTCCTTGACTGCAACAAAATCTTATAAGGGGAAAAATCATTTCACCTAATAAACGTTGTGGGAAGGTTTTGCGATTTCTGAGAATTCTTGTAACCCAACAGCGTAGTTCACTGAGAGATTATTGTTTCTTGTCACTATGAGAATCAAATTGCGTGAAAATAACTCCAAAATGTAGGGTCTCATCTTCTTAAAACGTTTTTCTGTATTTGCAACGGTTCTAGTTGCCCTTACTGCCCCATGTCAACATTCCGCTAACCAACTCAACTGCTTAAAACAATGGTCTGAAATTGTATACCGGTTTAATCACTTATCAATATTGATCTGAATAATGATCAATGTCCATTAATATGTCTTATAAACACGCAACCTATACCGGTTTTATCACATACATATCAATATTGATCTGAATAATGATCACTGTTTATTAAAATATATTTCTTATAACACGCGACTAACCTTCTGCTTTATTTCACTTCCGTCCCAGATCACATCGTCTTCCCATTGCAACTGAGACACCATTAGGAATGAATCATCGGGAAAGCCACTGTCCAAACTTTCTGCACTCTCTGCATCGTCTATTTTAACCTCTTCTGTTTCAGACGGTTTACTGTCTGGCTCGGGGGATGGCGCCTATAAATATGAATAGTTTTCGTGAAAAAAAAATTACATCATGAATAACGAATTATTCTATTGCAATTACATAAGGCCATTTAAATCTCTGTATTTAATTTAACATAAAGTCTCTGCGTTAGTTTAAGAGCTTTTTCAGCGCGTGGACGCCAGAATGCATTGATTTACTTCTATCAATGAATTCAGAAATCAATGAATATCTCCCTCATTTAATACGGTCAACGAGTTCGGACTTCATTGCACGCATCTTAAGTAAGTGTTCAGCATTCAGCTCAGACCACTCCTTCAATGTTAACAGGGGCGCCGGATAACTGACGGTGTACATTAATTCGGCCCAGACTTTGCGACTTTGGTCTTGGCGATTGAAAATTGAGTCGTATCACCTTGCATTTGAATCCATAATCGAATCCCTCTCCTGATTCGGGCACGTTTAGCATATCGTACCAAACTTGCGCCGGTCCGAACCGCCAATGCGCAGGCGCAGGTCTCTGAGACTTATCGCCTGAGTTCGCTGAGAAGCTGTCTGAGGTTGCCTGTTGGTTCTCTTCCATTGGCCTGATTAAAAAATAAGTAGGAACTAGTAGTTTTAGGAAGGCTGAGTGGCAGAATGAAAATTCAAGTGACTGAGCCAAATGAAATTGTATTCTGTTTAAAAACGGTTATTGTTGATTTGACGTACATACATACATTTTGATTATATTTTAACTTGCAAAATATGTTAAAAAAAAAGTATTTGTTGATTTTAATTCAGTTTATTTCGTTACATCACACTAATATTGTAATGCGGAACTACCTTGTCTCAATGCCCGTTTGTTATGACTTTTCATGACCAAACGGCTGAACAAATTTAGATGACATTTGATATGGAGATAGCTAGGATATAAAAGATATAGGCTAGTTTTTATCCGAGCACCAAGCAGCGAGCAGGCAGCCGCTAGTCAATTTATATTTCACCAATTAAATTCGGAGGTCAGTCTGCTATCCAGCTATTCTTTAGCATCTCAATCTTTATCTTCAAAATATGGAGGAACTAACCTTAACAATTTCTCCTCATCATCACTAGCATACTGCACCTCCTGGTTCTCAGAGGGCAGCGGCGGTGTATCGCTGCTGGTGCTGCCACTGCGCTTGCGTCGTCGGCGCTTCTTCACACCACGCCATATTTGGGGTAAGCTGGATATTTTACCCGGACCGAATAGACGGGAAAAGAGTAGTACCTGACATGAAGAGCGTAGCATTATGTTATGCATTATCTGTCTGAGCAATGAAGTGCACTAAATTATGCGGCCATTATATACGCCCCTGACCGTGTGGGGCCGGTTCAAGAATAGGACCCTCCATTTCTAACCGTGGTGTTGAAAGGCGGCTAAGGGTAACAAAGCTAAGGGATGGGCAGCAGCTTTATCTGCGCTCGCCAACCCGCATGCCCAGCGTGGCCAGAATTAGCAAATCGCCCGAAATTATTGTTTCTGGTAAATTATGGGGGAGGCTTATGTTCAGCAGTGGATGTCTTACGACTAAAATGAAAATTTTATAATCCTAGGACTTCTGGTTTAGGCTGTCCGTTGATTGGCAGTGAGTCAATCAAAGCAAACTAAGAGTTTAAATATTGGTGGCAGTATGTCACTCTACTTACTAGCAATGTGTACTAAAAAGCATGAACTTACTTTATCAGGTCTGAAATCAGGAAACAGCTCTGTCACATCTACATTAGCGTATTTAGATGGAAGCATGGCCGCTAATGGCGTATCCAGCCTTCTAGACCCTTTATCACCCTTCTCAGATTTAAGTCTGTAAAAATATTCAGTAAAAACATTAATTTTATTTAATTTACTTTAATTTGCATTTAATATCATACAATACGCGAGCGATCGATTTTCCGCTCCGTGTCAGTCTTACTCGCACTTGACCATCTACAGTGGTGGTCATCTAATTAGAAACACCTACCTGGGTTTATATTTTTATTGCAAATTCCCTTTCGAACTAATTTTTAACGTGTCATTGAGTGTTCCTACGTATTAAAATCGATGTATCGGATATTATATTGCATTGTTATACCATTTTAATAACAGAAAACAACAGTTGTTTTTCTAAAACTGAAAGTTATATTAATAACAAAATAAAAAACGAGATACAAACCGGACAACTAATTAGAAACACCAAAAAAATCATTACTTAAATCATTTTTAATTTGAACAAAACCCCAATAGTTTGAAAAATACTAAAAATACTACATCCTTAGACAATTAGTATTTGGTAGGGTAGTCTTTATTATCAATAACAGCTTTGCAGCGACGCGGCAATGATTCAATCAATTTATAACTAGTTTCTACAGGAATACTTCTCCAAGCGTCTTCAAATGCACTGTTAAGTCCATGAATATTAGTAACGTGTTTCTGCGACAGGTTGGTCTTTATAGTGTGCCACAAATTTTCTATGGGATTTAAATCCTGACTATTGGCAGGCCACTCTAATACTGTCACGGATTGTTCTGTAAGAAACGCTTTAACGCTGCGTGCTGTGTGCTTTGGGTCGTTGTCATGCTGAAATATCCAAGTTACTGGCAAATTGTCCTCGGAATATGGAATCATTGTCTCTTCCAAGATCTTTTTGTATTGATATTGATCCATTTGCCCTTCAATCTTTCTCACGGGACCAATCCCGTACCCTGAGAAACATCCCCACACCATTACATTTCCACCACCGTGCTTAACTGTCTTTTTAGTGTACTTGTTATTCAAAGCCTCGTTTATTGGTCGTCGTACATATCGTTTTCCATCGGAATTAATCAAATTAATTTTAGTTTCATCTGAAAACAAAACTTTTTTCCATTGATGAATAGTCCAACTGCCATATTTGCGAGCGAATGCTAGACGATTTTCTCTATGTTGCCTGGTTAGTAGTGGTACTTTTCTAGCGATCCTTCCTAACAATTTTCCTTCAACCAACCGTCTACGAACTAGTTAAGTGGCCACGTGTCGAGGATCGTCTTCTGAAAATACCTCTTTTCTTATAACATTGGATCCTTTAAAGGGGTCCGCCTTAGCTAATCGAAGCATAAGCCTGTCATCTTGAACTGTAGTCTTCCTGGGCCGAAGTTTTCTTGGCACGTTATCTGATGTTCCGTGTAGTTTGAAATGCGAGGGCGTTAAATATCATCTTTACGGAACATTCCAAATAATCGGCGATCTTTCTGTAACTCCATTTTTGTTTTAAATGAAAATTCACTATAATTTTTCTCGTTGCATCACAGCTCTTATTTTTACCCATTTTTAATAAAACAACAATAAATAGTAACTTTTCGTAATGAGTTAGAAATGGCGGCAATATTTACAATGTGATTGACAATTGTGAGAACTGTATTTCAGTTTAAAAAATCAAATTTCGAACCAAGTCATACAATGTTTCTAATTAGTTGTCCATTCTGCCAGTACTAACGATATTGATACTTTTTGTTTCACTGATATTTATTTTTATTGTCGTCTTGGTTGTCAAATATTATTGCTTGTAATTAAACTAGAGATATTAAAGTACATTGTAAAGTAGTGAAAAAAAAATTACCTCCTATTAAATGCTATAATAATGTTAGTTACTTTATAAAAATGTCAGGTGACTAGGTGTTTCTAATTAGATGACCACCACTGTATATTTCCTCTTAAGTAAGGAAGTTCGGCCAACGGATCTTGGCGAGCGTGAAGTTAGATTCAGCTATACAAGACGATTTTAGTTGATAAAAACACCAACTGATTCAAATTTGAAAAAACTCACGGTATCATAGCAGGCGGAGGCATAAGTTCCCCATCCCCCTCCATATCTCCTTCGTATCCATCATCATTCTGTACCGTCTGCTCATACTCATTGTCCTCACTCCAACTAGTGATAACCTCTTCAGTCTGTGGACAATCTTCTAATGGATCCTCTTTCTTAGTCTGTGCACCATCCATCACCGTTTCCTTGCTCTGTGCTTCCTGGTTAACTATATCTACGTCCTATTGGTTAACACAATACATAAGGACAACACAGTGATACAACAAAAGTTTGCAATTATTCCTAAAGAGAAGTTAAGAAATTGGTGAATGATTTTAATTCAGTTTTACTGGGAAATAATGTGAAACGCAGCATCAATTAAACACCTGTTCTGCAATAAATCATTAAAAAATTGGCTGTCTTTGAATTCTGTAGAATAACCTCCCAGGTCCCCGATTTGCGAGTAGGAAATGGCAATACTTTAAGAATTGTTTATATTTATGTTTTGATAGACTTTTATAGGGCCATTAGATAAGAAAGGCATTGTCAGTCACACCATAGTAACATTGAGTTGGTAATTTGACAAGCATGAATAATTGCAAACTATAATCCCAAAAACACTCAAGTTAAACAACAACAAACATGCAGAAGCAACAATTATCACACCACAACAATTAAACAAATACTAACAAGATAAATGGATGTCACACACAATACAAATTGGGTGCATTTAATTTTAATTGTATGGTGTTATAAGCCGCAGTGATGTACCATTACTGATAGTCCGCTCCACAAAAGAAGTCAGTCATCAAGTCTTTCCCCCTTATTCATAATCAGGCTATCTTGTTGAAGGTTGCGGGAAGTCGGTGGATGGAAAAGGCTCAAGACCGTTCGTCATGGAACTCTTTGGGGGAGGCCTATGTTCAGCAGTGGACTTCATTAGGCTGATGATGATGATGACTGTTAGAATGGAAAGGGCGAGGGTTCATCATCGTCATCATCAGCTTGTAGAAGTCCACTGCTGGAAAAGGCCTCCCCAAAGAGTTCCACGACGAACGAACTTGAGCCCTTTCTATTCAACAACTTCCCCCGAGAGCTGATTATGAATGAGGGTTAGAATTTCTATTTTTATGTTTAATTATCCACCGAATTTGTAAGCATAGCAGACTCTAGTTGCCCAAGATTTTCGGCGCCAGCGTCATTCGATCCATGGCATAGTTGGTATCGCATTGCTGATTCTAAGTGAAGATGCAATAGTTCGAATACAGCTGGTTCTAATATGTTCGGTATCATTTAAAGTTAACTCTAGTAGTGTGCAAATTGGTGCATTAATAATACAAAACTATACCGTGTCCAATACCTACTTTTCAAAATTACACACACCACATTTAAACCAACAAAATAATGTTTATTATATTATGCTGTTTATAACAGATATATTAAGATTACTTTTGTGTTTAAACAATGTAGTAGTGTGTGTGTAGTGTAGTAGTGTAAAGTGTAGTCAACAAAGACATTTAGCTTTCATTTCTTACTTTTAAATCTTCAGCAGCATCATCAATGTCAAAGAAGTCAACAGCTGATGGACTTTTCTGCGAATAATCTGAAAAATAACATTATCACCAATGATACTTCCAATGGCACTTTATTGCTATGAAGTAAAATCTGAGTTTTTACTTCATAGCACTGGGCATAAATGAATTGTTTTTCACAATGTTCATGTTGTTATAGACCATTTCGGGAATAACTGCTATAGACTAGAGCACCGGGGTAGTGGTGGTAGCGACCCTGCCTTCTAATCCTAAGGTTGTGGATGTGAATCCCAGTCCTGCACCAATTCCACACAGGCAATTTATTAAAAAAATTGAAAAGCCTGAGCAATCTAAAACAGTGAAGTAAAACAATGTAAGGATAGTGTCATGTGCTGGTGGTGTGTCCTAGAACCTAAAAGTTCAAAGACAATGTGCACGAAAGGAGCCTCCACGAGGCTTGCTTAAACCTTTTCATTCATCAACAGTCATTTATACTCTTTTCAGGGCAACCATACCTTGACCGCGTAACTGACCTACTAATGCAGGAAGACCAAGAAACCCGTGACTCGACAGCAAGCAATGCTATAGACTAATGATATTACTAAAGCATGTATTTGATTCGATTTATGAAGGAGCTGTGTCGCCTGCATAGGACCGATGCTTGATACAAATATCATGAAAAACAAAACAACCTACCCTTATCTTCTTCCTCTCTCGCCGCCTCTGTCTCTTCCAACACTTCGGAAAGCATTGAGCCAAGACCCAATCGAGATAATGAGGACAGCATTCGCTTCGATTCTCCATCCAGAAGACCATCGTCTTCTAGCTGACCGCTTTCATCGATGTTTCCGAAGAGAAACCCGGTCAGATCCATTCCCGAGGGACCATTGTCCCCCGGGTCATCACTGTCACACATCTTACACTAAATTATACTAAACAAGGAAAGGAAATAATAAAAGGTGTGAAATTCAAATCAGCCGAGACGAAGCATTTTATTTTTGCGTTTTCAACAATTTTTTTTTTAAATGTTTTTTTCCCTTTCGGGATGGCTATGGCATCTAGGCCTACCGCCAAGTCTTACGTTTATTTTTCCTTGTTATTTTTATTCTTTCGTCTTTATTTTTCATCTTATTCATGGTCAAGTCATCGTCAAGTCAAGTCAAGTTCAGTTTTAGTAAGATATGATGGTGGCTATTTTACTAAAACCTCGAGGGACCTCTTAGCGCCAACTCGAAAATGACGATACACGCAATCATTCTATTTCTCTTCACTTGTGCGGTTTACTCAAACAATATTACGCAAAACACCACCATAATTACACAATGTTATTCAATGTAACACTAGTTTTGTAAAATAAATTGAGAGCACAACATCACTTCGCAAGTTCCCGCCAAAAAGTCTGTTTTCAACAAAAGAGAGATTGTTACTTTTTTTTTTGTTTTGAAAAGTAAATGACAAATGACATAACAATTGACAAACAACCCATAGATAATTTATCAATGCGCGAATAAGAATGACACGACAATAATTCAATTAGTTAAACGTTCCACCGTTCGTCCTGATAAAATACACCTAGTACCTTACATTTATTTATTCTTTTCATCACTATGGTGCAGTGATGGAAAATAATAAAAATAATCAACAAGCTCTCTTGGGAGCTGCAGGTAAGGGCCTCGGGCTCGTTTGGCCCATCGCCCTGGCAACTAGTGCCACTTAGTGCTGTTGAGATAATCTGTTTTCTTGGTATAACTCTCTGTGACTGTTTATGATCTGTGTTCTGAGCTCTGCAAATAAAATGGTGAAACAATAGACATACGTCTTTGCCTTTTAATATAAAATTAATACGCTTCCACTGCGCCAACATGAAAAATATAAGCCGAAGAATATGAGAAAAAATACATGGAGTATTTCTAGAGAAGAAAACAACAAGAGCAATATAAAATTCTAAGGATGGCGATGACTTCGGTTACAAATTTACCAAAGCTGGTAGATGGAACAAATTTTGGGCACAAATCCTTCCAGTGCAGAGCGGGACAACAAGTGAGAGGCCACTACAGAGGTCGGACTTCAATGAGAGGACAACGTGGTCAATCCAGAGGCAACAGCAACTCAAACAGAGGACGAGGTGCAAGCTCCTATAGGTCACCATGGCAGACAGGTCAAGCGGCGCAGGCAGATGAAGAGACCTCTTCTTCAAGGAAAAACGAAATGTCATTTACAGCGAGTAGTGCAAGTGCATTATGTAATAACAGTTGTGTTAGTGATAGTGATGTTCAACTAATAGTGGACTCAGGGGCCACAGAACATTTGATTATGGCTAATTACGAACCTTATATGACTCAGGTTGAAGAACTGGACAGAGAGATGAAGATTTATGTAGCGAACGGACAATATCTAACATGTTACAAAAGAGGTAAACTAACATTAGAATATAATAGTAGTCTATCAATAGATATTGAGGGATTAATTGTTCCTAAGTTGTCACACAATTTATTATCAGTGAGAAAATTATTAGAGAAGGGACTTCATGTTCAATTTTACAATGATAGTGTATCGATAAGTAACTCAGTAAATGAAGTTATTGGCAGGTTGAAAGGCAGGTTATATGTTATAGACATGAAACTCAATAATGAAGTAAGTTTGATTTCAAAAGATTTGTGGCATCAGAGATTGGGTCATGCTAATAGGAAACAGCTAAGGTTACTGCAACTGCCGTACAGTGAGATTCCGTGTGAACCATGCATGAAAGGTAAGTCAACTAGATTACCATTTTATCCTACTCAGAAACCACGTTCTCATTGCATTGGTGAACTCATTCATACTGATATATCTGGACCAATGTCCACACCCAACTCTACAGGCGAGATTTACTATCATACAATCATTGATGATTTTACTCATTTTTGTGAGGTTTACTTATTGAAGAGAAAATATGAAGCAACTGATAGGTTGATAGAATACATAAAAAGGGTAGAAACGCAAACAGGTAATAAAGTGAAGAAGATTAGATCAGATAATGGAGGTGAATTCAAAAATGAAAAAATACAGAATTTTTGCAAGGAAAAAGGAATAATAATACAGTATACAAATCCATACAGTCCAAGCTCCAACGGTGTAGCTGAACGAATGAATAGAACTATATACAACAGAGCAAGAACATTGTTAATAGAGACAGGCTTGCCAAAATTTTTGTGGGGTGAAGCAGTTAGATGTGCAGTCTATCAAATCAACCGCTGCCCATCCTCAGCAATAAACTTCCAAACCCCAGCGGAGAAGATGTTTGGAAACAAGAATTTGTCAAGACTTCGAGTTTTTGGATCTAAAGTGTGGGTTCATATATTACCAAAACAAGACAAATTTCAAGAAAGAGCAAAAGAAATGAGATTTGTGGGATATCAACAAAATGGATATCGCCTATGGGATCCTGAAAACAACAATATTATTGTGTCAAGAGATGTGAGATTTGATGAAAGTCAAATACAATATACAGAAAAGAAAACTAAGGAGAGTGATCAGATATACTATGAAGATGAAAATAGTGGAAAGTTGAATGAAAAAGATTCTGAGAAAACTGTAGAAGATGAAAATAGCAGAAAGAAACCAGCAAATGAAAATATAGAAATTGAAAATGACAGTGATGATTATGAGGATACAGAAGAAGAAATACCAGAACAAAAGACAAGATCAGGAAGAATCATACAAAAGCCAAGTAGATTTCAAGAGGATTATGAGCTATATACAGCATATTGTTTAATATCGGGAGATCCTCAAGATTATGAGGAGGCAATGAGCAAAGGTTGGAGTAATGAGATTAATAAGGAATTAAATGCCCTTGAAAAATTAGAAACATGGGAAATAACAGATTTACCTAAAGGAATGAAAGCTATAGATACTAAATGGATCTTTAGAACAAAACAAGATGGTACAAAGAAAGCACGCTTAGTTGCAAAAGGTTTCCAGCAAAACAGTTCAGTGAATAACTATGCCCCAGTAGCCAGAATATCTACAATAAGGCTGATGCTAAGTCTAGCAGTACAACAAAATTTGCCATTGAAACAGTTTGATGTGCCTACTGCATTTTTGAATGGATATCTGGATGTAGATGTTTTTCTGAAATGCCCAAAAGGATTAAACATCAGTCAAGGAAAAGTGCTTAAATTGAAAAAGGCTTTATATGGATTAAAAGAGGCACCAAGATGTTGGAATAAACGATTTCATGAGTTTATTATAAAAGAAGGATTTACACGATCAAAACATGATTCATGCCTATATGGGAAAGGACCAAATTGGTTACTATTGTATGTCGATGACATTTTATATTTAGGAAAAGAAGATATAATAATAAAGAAGCTGGAAAAGGAATTTAAACTGAAGGATCTGGGAGAAGTTAAGAACTATCTAGGATTGGAGGTAAATAGAAATCAAAATGAAATGGAAATAAAACAAACAGAGATGATAACAAAGCTTTTAGAAAGATTTCAAATGCAAGACTGTAAAGGAAATAAAACTCCAATGGAAACAAATTTATATGCAAAAACATCCTCAAACATAATTGAAGTGCCATTTAAAGAACTAGTGGGATGTCTACTCTACATCTCAATGAATACTAGACCGGATATAACTTATGCAGTATCATACTTGAGTAGATTTCTAGATAAACCAACACAAGAATTATGGACAGCAGGTAAAAGGATCTTACGATACCTCAAGGAAACTCAGTTTCAGGGGCTGCTATATAACAATACAGGTAATCATACTCAATTAGAGGCTTATTCAGATGCAGACTGGGCAGCTGACAAGGTTGACAGGAAAAGTACCAGTGGATGTGCTATCTATCAAGGTAACAATTTGATATCATGGTTTTCCAGAAAGCAGACATGTACAGCTTTGTCAACAGCTGAGGCAGAGTACATAGCAGGAGCACATGCAGTAAGTGAACTCGTACACATAAAGGGCCTACTCTCTGAATTTCTTAATAGTAAAACAGTGTCAGCTCACATCTACATTGATAACCAAAGTACAATTAAATTGATTCAAAACCAAATAAATACTAAAGCCTCAAAGCACATAGACATTAAATATCATTACATAAAAGATGTAATAAATAAGAGAATTGTGTCTGTATCATATGTACCTACAGAGGAAAATATATCTGATATTTTCACAAAGGCATTGCCTGCAAGAAAGCATGTATATTTCCGTGAAAGATTAAATGTGTATTAGGTTAACTACCTTAGATGGGTATCTCTCTTGCTAATATATTATGATTGTAATGTTTTTATTTAGTGGTTTATTAACTTGATGTTGCTATTTGAAGGGCTAAATAGAAACACTATCCGTTATTATTGTTATATGGTTTTATGTTTAAAGGTAGAAAAAACTTATTTTGTTTGTAAACATTCATTTTATTCTATCTTAGAGTTAACTGCAGCTATGTCTACATGCTATTCTACATTGAAATAGTTAGGTAGAGTCTTAATAAGTTTATTAAAATATGTAGTCTTACAATTTCTGTGTCAACAATTTTCATATTATCTTAGATTCAATTTGTATAAAATATATAGGTATAAACCTCTACAAATTGAGGGGCTGTGTTGAGATAATCTGTTTTCTTTGTATAACTCTCTGTGACTGTTTATGATCTGTGTTCTGAGCTCTGCAAATAAAATGGTGAAACAATAGACATACGTCTTTGCCTTTTAATATAAAATTAATAAGTGCCACAATGACTGATAGTGACAACAAGTATTTGTGACTTTGACAATGACATCAATAATCTGTAAAATCTGTAATTAAAACTAAAATGTTACTCTGTTTAGGAACTAAAATGATTGCCGTTGCAATGCTTGCATGTGTATTCTAAAATAATAATGCCTACTTAATACATGAGAATACATACATATGACATGTATGCATGCATACATGTCATATGTATGTATACCGAAATCATCTTAGCAGGGTTTTGAATTTTGGCGCCTTATTATTAGAGAAAAGGCCAATAATATTGAAAATAGGTACATGTACCTATTCTCAATATTATAGGCCAATATAATAGGGCGCCAAAATTCAAAACCCTGCTAAGATGATTTAGGTTTTTAGGATGCTTGGCATGGCCCATATTATGTGGGTAGATATAATCATATAGGCACTTAGATAGGTAGGTACCCAATTGGCATCTTCAATTAATATCTTTAACTACAATTTCTTTACTAGGTACTTATTTTGTCTTTGGTTTAGCATACCTTTCAAGTACCCATCTAAAATCTAATTACATACCTACATAAACATTTATTTACCTAATAAATAGAGGTTCCAAGGGTCATCGGTCATGCTTAGAGTTTAGGGAATTAATTTCACTAATCGGATCACAACCTATTAAGCTAGGATATTTAGAACTAGGTATACCTACTATCTAAATTGTTCTATAGCACGCTCGGATGATCTGCTTAATTGATGCAAGGAAAACGTTCTGAGTAAGCTGTTACAATTTACAAGCCGAACTTGGAATAGTTTGCTCTTTAACTTGGAATAGTTTACCTTGTAAGTAGTTGATACCTAACAAGTAAAAGGCATATCTCGAAATTAGCAATTACCTACATTATTTATCATTTTTAGAATTCGAAAAAAAAAATACAGTTTAGGATTTGGTCTCTTGTTCCTACTAGCGTCCTACAGATGCATTAGTTCCTACAACCAAGAGATGTTTTTTTAAAATGTAGGAATTACTGACCTAGTTTTCAAAAATTGATATAACTCCTCCTCTATAGCACCTATTATCGGTATGTAGTAGTTGGAGTTTATTCGTGAACGTCATTTAGCTCACTCGGGTCTTGGGACGGCAATATGAAACTGGCCAACCTCACTTTCTATCACAGACCAATAGGATGGTAACGCATGCTTTCTATTAAAAAGCAGGCGAAATTAGCCACAAAAAAATGTTTCGGCAACGAGTGCGTGATACCTACCTCTCTGGTATTGCATGCGTTCATAGGCTACGGTAACCACATATCAACAGGTGGGGCCGTAAGCTTGTTTGTCACCTTAGTTGTAAAAGTTTTAGGTATCGTACAACATTAAAACAAAAAATCTTGTAAAAGATATAGGTACTTTCGTACGTATAGGTACCTTCCTACTTAGACAAACTGCTTCTTCAATCCCGCTCATCAGCTCAGGCTACATTAAGGCCAGCATACATTGAAGCACTTTGTATCTTTTGATTTTGTCTTCCGTCTCGTTAGTTGGAAACAATATTACAATGGACATGGAATAATACATAACAGCTTCAGATCCCAGCTCCGCCAATCGGCGGCCGTCTTCGTGCAGCCAACATAGCCCGCTGGTGTGCATCGATATTAGTCTCGAATCTTAAATCTCCAATATTGATTAAAAGAAATATATTTCGTTTATTTATTATTGGAAAATAATAAGAGGCTTATGTTTATTCTGGCTTGATAGTGGATAATTGATCATGTTTTCTTCGACATACCTTTTTAAAATATGTCTCGATTAAGGATTAACAAGGGTCTGAAATATGGATTAACAAAGGTTTGTTTTTTTTATTAACTAGCTTTCGCCGCGGCTTCGCTCGAGTGTTACTGTATTAAAAACTATTCCATGTTTCATCGAAATCGTTTTAGTCGTTCTGGCGTGATTGAGTAACTTTAGCATAGGTATTTTATAGTAGTATGATTATATTAGGATCACATTGCTAAATAATTGACTCATTAAAATTGACCACAAAATTCATACCTCGTTTGATTAGTTATCGTACTAGTTACAGTCTGCGTTGTCCTTTAACAAGGTGGGTTGAAGGGTGCAAAGTGAGCTAATGAAGTGTTTGAGCAACTCTGGCTCCTGATTGGTGATAGAATACTAAGTGGGGGTTGAATGGCCCTTGTAATTTGATGATTGTGTCTTCATACATTTTTAGGCTCATTAGAGTGGCTATTGACGTGTCAAGGTATGATGTTTGGATGCAAAAGTATTTTTAGAAACCCTAAATCACATAATTTAAACCTAGAGAGAGAATACCAAATGGAAGAGGTAGTAGGTAATTTTTTTTACATGTAGCTTTTGGCCAGATCTTGGTAGGCATAAATAAGGTATTATGTAGGTAATAAAAAAAAAAGTAAATTCTATTTAGTTCTATTTAGTTTTTGTGAAGTCGTCTAGACTTCACAAAAATCGGTAGGTAGGTACTGAAAAATAATTAAAAAAAGATAGATTAACAAAAATTATGTTTTCGTACCTGAAATCGGTACCTAACAATCATCAGCATCATCAAATTCACAACATACCTACGTTAAAACATGTTAGAGGTAGGTAGGTACTTTTGCAGGTTACCTATATCAACAGACCGATGTAACTACCTAAGGTTTACAACAAACGATGTCGCATTACCCTTTTCCCTTACTCCCACAGCTAGGATTACGACCTTTTCAATGAGATTTTGCGCCACATAATCCAACATGAATCGGTTCGCCCAGCTCTGGCATAAATGGAATGTTTAAACTAAACAAACAGGAATGACCCGATAATATGTTTATTTTGTTTTTTAACACATTACCCAGTAGTGCCATTGCAAAATAAGCATTACTAGTTTCCACACGCGGCTTCGATCGCGTGGTACCCGGATCAAAAGTATTAAAACAAAATATTGCAAACTAGCGTACGCCGGCGGCTTTGCTCGCGTGGTATCTTGATAAAAACGGGCAGTTTTGAAAAACCCTCAAATACGTATTTCATTATTTTACTTTATGAGTATTTGTACCAAGTTTCAGATAAATCTCTCCAAGCGTTAAGATTCTCCCTTACAAACTTTGACATCTCATTAAACCCTTTTAAGGGGTAGTTTTGAAAATCCAAAAATACAGTTTTTTCTTGTTTCTCTTATACATTATATGTAGTTAGTTTCAAATCTGTAGCTTCAAGGAATACGATTTTTCATACAAACGTTTTAATCTCTTTTCACCCTCTTAAGGGTTGATATTTTGAAAATCCTTCCTTAGTGGATGTGTTTGGCATATGAGGCAGGTTTGGGCTGTGCGTTGATCGTGGAATCAGGCCTTGTTCTTTTATATATATACAGATAAAATGACACTTACACTTGTGTACCTACCTCTCAACTTAATATTTCAAGCAATTTTTTTACTTTACTTTAACTGGGCTATATGTTTTCCAGGCTATTTTTATACCTACATACATGCCAAATTTCATTACATCCACAAGTGGATGCAGCATGAAAGAGTAACAAATATTTTCATATTCTCACATCATCAAAGTTTGGAAAAGGCTAAAGATCGTTCGTCGTGTATCCTCACATACATCTTTACATACTTTCGCATTTATAATAATTATTATTTATATAGATACTTATTACAAGCTCAAAGTCGCCCAACGGGCTATGGAGAGAGCTATGCTCGGCGTTTCGCTGCGTGATAAAATCCGAAATGAGGAAATCCGTAGAAGAACCAAGGTTACCGACATAGCTTTCAGAATTAGCAGGTTGAAGTGGCAGTGGGCCGGCCATATAGCTCGCAGAACAACCGTTGGGGAACAAAGGTTCTCGAGTGGCGACCACGAACCAGACGACGCAGTGTTGGAAGGCCCCCCACCCGATGGACCGACGACATTGTGAAGGTTGCGGGAAGTCGGTGGATGGAAAAGGCTCAAGACCGTTCGTCATGGAACTCTTTGGGGGAGGCCTATATTCAGCAGTGGACTTCATCAGGCTGATGATGATGATGATGATGATAGATACTTAGATATAAGTAACTTAGATGACTTTAACAATGGCGCCCATGTTTTAAAATCTGGTCTAAGTATTCCACTATGTCCAACCTAAATGCACATACAAAATCGTGTAGGTAGGTACTCATTTTATATAAACCCTAAATCCAAGAATAATTCGTAGGTATTAAGTTCCACAGCTGCTGCTAGCTGGGTAGAGTAGGTACTTACAAAAATAAAAGACCGTTATATTCTCACTTACCTACACGTTGAAGAATGAAGTTACCTACATACATACATACATACATACATACATAAAATCACGCCTGTTTCCCAGAGGGGTAGGCAGAGACCACGGTTTTCCACTTGCTACGATCCTGACATACCTCTTTTGCTTCATTCACTCTCATCACATTCCTCATACATGCTCGTCGGTTTAGGGTACTCATGACCTGGCCTTTTTCCAAAACGTCACCGATTTGGTCACTAAACGTACGCCTAGGTCTTCCCCTTCCAACGGTCCCATTCACACTCGCCTTGTACACCTGTTTCGTCAATCTTCTTTCGTTCATTCTCTCTACATGACCAAACCATCTCAGCATACCTTTCTCAATCCTCATCACTACGTCTTCTTTCACCCCGCAACGCTCTCTTATCACACTGTTCCTCACTCTATCTTTCAAAGTTACTCCACACATACTTAAATTATGAAGTTACCTACTTACGTATAATATATTAATCTTGGCACAACATTGTTTAATTATAGGTTCAAGCATGTTTAAGTTACATTAATAAGACATCCTTTGTTTCATTAGCTTCTAAACAAGTAGGTACAATAGGAAAAGTTGCTTGTTGTTGTATGAGCTGCATGTCTTCGTGATTTTGCTAAGCTTGTCGAATAAAGTTGTTTCCCTTCCCTTCACAAAGTTGAGCGCTAAATCAACATTTTGCTCTTATAACGACGCGGGTTACGTGTGGCCACTTAAATATTAAGGGGAATAACTCATGAATATTTTGTGTACATTTTTCGGTAAGTAGGAAAATATAGCTGAAGAATACCAACGCATAATAAAAAAGATTGTAAATAAAATACGCAATGTAATGTTAAAATTCTCTAGACAAACACACTCACTCTAGCATGTCCGCTAGGTACATAGATTGAAACCCATGATCTTCAAGTACCTAATAGCATCTATGAGATATATATCTTCACTTCATACTGAGCGAAGCCTATGCTCTAACTTTTTAACGATTGATTTTATTAATAATGAAAACATTATATACCAGGTGATTCATACTATGTGTACTATCCCGAAAGCCTAATTTTACAACTAATTGGCAAAAAAAAATAAGATGATATTTGAAACTATGATATTTGGAAAACACAACAATGCAAAGCTATCAGGTATTTTGGGGTCAAATCAGTTCATAGGTCAAGGGTCAATAGTCAAATCATCATCATCATCATTTCAGCCGTCCGACGTCCAGAATATGGCCTCCCACACAAATCAGTTTAAACTCAATCATTCAGCTGTTAAAACTGTTAAAACCCGTACGTTTAGAATTAGTAATAAAGGTGAGTAAAAGACTGCTAATTTGAATCATAATAATTTTAGCTTACAATTAAATAATAATACTATTTTAGCTTAATTTTCAACTGTCATTTTTATTATTTTTCTGTTAATAAAGATTGCGGTAAAAAATTGAATAATTTCCGGAAAAACATATTATTATGAATAAATAAGTTTTTTTTTGCTAATATTCTTTCATTTTGTTGATAGATCCCTTCCAAAATAGTATGCAAATTATGAATCACCTTGCATGATATGTTTCAATGGTGCCAATGAATCCAAATGCCAAAAAATCAAGAAGTGAAAATGATCCTCTTACAATCGGAAATTAATTGAAAATACGTTTATTTGTTGTGAATTTATCGTTGTTAGCAACGAACGCGTTAAGCCTCGGAACTAGGCTATAAATATCGGCAAACTGTGAATTATGGGTTTAGTTGAACACATACAGATTTGCTCCGTCTGTTTGGTAACAATGCACCTATTTTAGCGGCAATTGTGTGTCACTTTGTCCAATGAGATTGTGTACTGAACTGAGAGTTTAATGTTTTCAAATCGGTAGAGCTAAATAAAAAACATTAAATTCTACATCGATATTACTACCTACCTAAAACGGCAGTTTTTTCAATTAGAAATATCGAATTTACAAAAGTTGGAGGAGGTAGGGCACAACGAGATTTTCTCGTTCTGAATTGGACCTGTGCCTTACAGAAGATCGCAGCCAAATAACATTATTTGTTTCAAATAGTGTTGTGTTCCTGCGGTGAGTAAGGTTGCCAGAGCTCTTTAGGGGATTCGTTTGTCGGAAGGCGTGCGTGCTGCCTCTTGCATTGCAAGCGCTCATAGGCTACGGTAACCGCTTACCAACAGGTGGGGCCGTATGCTTGTTTGGCATATCAGTTGTATAAAAAAAAGTCGTAGAACAAACTTTATTGCCAATTGGGTGTAGAATAAGCCTCTTTAGGAAAAGCATCAGAATCTTGTTTGCAATACCCTGAGAATTTCCTGAAATTCTGTTTATTTGAAGATCTTTCAAAGGTTACTAATAAAAATATTTAAAAGTTCATTGCTTTGCAAGTTATGCACTCGCTAGTTTTGAGTCTTGCATTTCGATCTTCTCAAAGGCATTTGGATCAAATTGACTACTTTCGAATTCAAGAGCGCAATTCACGCCAAGTGTGCCTCAGTGCATCTGCATCCTTTGGGAGAATTGACCCATTTGAGTTTTGAGACCACCATTATCGGTACTTAGAGCTCAATGCTTGCTCATCTATAGTTGACCACTGGAGTAATATTTTGTTAAATCGATCGCATCTCAAGGAGATGCAAGTTTAGTAATAAATTCGTAAAATCTAAGACTAGCGTAGATGTGCTAGTTTTGATCATATTGGTTTTACACTGCTATTTTAAGTAATTAAATTGATTTTGAATTCTTGTTGTTGTCAAAAACATAAATAAATATAACCTACTACTATTATAAATGCGAAATTTTGGATGGATGGATGTTTGTTACACAATCAAGACAGATCGGCTGAACCGATTTCTATGAAACTTGGAATAGATATAGTTCTCAACCTAAAATAGCATATAGGTTATTTTTTTAAGTATTACGCGACCGAAGCCGCTGGCGCAAGCTAGTAATAAATAAATAGCACCCAACAGTCACATTCATAGACCTGACCCCACACTAGGATTCCCTGTCACGTGGGTATCTACTACGAGTACCATGGCACCACGATACCCGGTACAAATATTTGCAAATCTTGCAACATTGTTCCTACAGCGAGAATCAAACCCGCACACCTTGCACCACCGAGGTCGTCTACTCATTATTGATTTAAAAGTATAGGATCTTCATCATCATCATCATCAGCCTGTAGAAGTCCACTGCTGGACGTAGGCCTCCCCCAAAGAGTTCCATTACGACCGGTCTTGAGCCTTCTCCATCCACCGACTTCCCGCAACCTTCACAATTTCGTCGGTCCATCGGGTGGGGGGCCTTCCAACACTGCGTCGCCCGGTTCGTGGTCGCCATTCGAGAACATTTACTTCCCAACGGTTGTCGGTTCTGCGAACTATATGGCCTGCCCACTGACACTTCAACTTACTAATTCTGAGAGCTATGTCGCTGACCTTAGTTCTTTTACGGATTTCCTCATTTCTGATCTTATCACGTAGTGAAACTCCAAGCATAGCTCTCTCCATAGCCCGTTGCGCGACTATAGCGAATGCGATGCGAAGTATAGGATATCCCAAGATATATAGTCAAGCAGAAACAATGAGGTACTTATTGGTTAGTTATTAGAGTAACTTCTAGTTCCATATAATTATATTTTCTATTCCTAAATAATTAACATAAAATTATTATAAAAAACAGGAAAATGATAACTTGATGAAGCCACTCAACCAGAGCTAGATCGGATCCCGGCTTATTGATTCGATTCATATATTTAAATTGTTGCTAATAGTCGTTCGTTGCTAGAGAGTTCTAGCAATAAGCAATAATAAAATAGAGGTTGAGACTTAGATTATTATAGTACGGATTGTTCAGCCAAGACACCTCCCTTCAGAAATAATACTCTCAAAAGCTGACTACTGGACAGGCTGGTTTTGTTTGTGTTACCTGGGCAGTGAGTCTGGGATTTTTACGCTAAAAGCGTACCGTAAAATACGGTGTAAGTAGTTGTCATGGTTACGCAGCGTAACAAGATGTTTTCACGCCGCATAACCAAGACTACACTGCGTTTAGTTGCTAGTTAGTTAAAAAAAATATTATTTCTGTAAATTGGCATGATGCCATCTCCCTTGCTAACTTTTCAAAGAGTTGAGATGTATAATTTGTGTTTGGCTGCGGTTATGATCATTTGAGCAGACTGGGAAGTGTCGACGGATAATTGGTCAGAGCCGTCAGACTGGATTCCAAATATTCCAGTCACATTAAAATTTCATGTTATCAAAGTAAGCTTTCAGCTTAGAGAATGAAATTATGTAGGGGAATCGAACACACGCCAAACGTTGACTTCTACAAGATAAAATTACTTACTATCCTGAAAGGGGCTTATTACATATCTACAAAAGGAAAGAAAATAAAAGAAAAATAAAGACGGTCAATTGGGAGAACTCGGGCCCTGAGGGTTCCATACCACTAGTGGTCATAATCAGAAAATAAAAGTGAGTGTAGGAATTGACAAACTTATATTTGCGGTTGCTCACGTAGTCATTGTATGACATTGACCGCAAATATAACTTTGTTTCCTAAGACACTTCGTGATTCCTCAATTTCAGACTTTAATTGTGTTACAAAAGCTCCTAGTATTCCAAATTTCAAAATTGTGATTTAACTGGAAGTACCCTAGAGGTTTTTCATTTTAGCCATTTCCATACAAAAATTATACATTCATTGCCATATCTTTTTGATGCATTAAGCTAGAGCTTTGATTTTTATACGGCACCATAAACCCACAGACCTTAATAGGTGGTATAAATTTCAAGTTGATACCTTTAGCCGTTTCTGAGAAAAAGCGTCTTGACAGACGGACAGACAAACAGACGGACAACAAAGTGATCCTATAAGGGTTCCGTTTTTTCAAATGAGGTACGGAACCCTAAAAACTGTTTCAAATTAGCTGTTTTTGGTCTTATTACCATGTTTTTAACTAACTATTAAACGTACGATAAGTTCAACATCTACGAGTAGATTGCTACCAAAAAGAGCTGAATACCTAATTGATTTAATAATAATACATATACATACATATTCCGGACATATTCACACGGTCAACTGATCCCAAACTAGGCATAGCCTGTACTATGGGAACCAGAGACTGATATATATAATATTTAACACCCAGACACAGAACAAACATCTGTGATATCATACAAATGTTTGTCCAGTGCGGGGATCGAACCCGCGACCTCTAGCGCAGAAGGCAGAGTTACTACTAACTGAGCTATGAGTTTGAACGGATGTTGATAGATTTTTCAGAAAAGATATCGGACATTCCGATCTATATATTGACAGGTTTAGCAGTTAGTTAGTCGTTGTAATATATAATATTAACGTACTAGGACCGCTTGAACAGTATTGCCAACTGATCGAGCAGTCGTTTACAACTTGCTACTGACTGCTCGGTGTGGTCGTGACTGCTTGAGCAGTCTCATGTACAATGAGTAAAATATTGTTGGTCAGTTACGACTGCTCATTATTTCTTTTATTATTTCGCTTCTAGAATTTCTTGTTCTTCATTTGCAATATTGTATGAAGTTATCTAGAGCAAAATGAATGAAAATAAATGAGGCAGAACGGCTGCACAAATTGTATGAAATGAGGCGCAATCACTGGGACTACGTAGCTGTTTCTGTTGAAAATGACATTGCTACGGGTTATTGCTACGAGGCTACGAGCTACGCCGTAGCATCGTAAATGTCGTGCAAGTTATAATTTCCAAGCCACATTTCAAACAATTATTGTCCACCGACAATTTCGTATTGTTTGCTTGTCCCCGCTATTATTCTATGTTAGTTGGTAGACAATTACGATTATACTTCTAATCATAGAAGTGATACTACGCTTCACAGTTTACTGGGTTTATACCACACAAGCTATAAAATCCACCAGCAAGCAAAACACGAGTTTCACATCCATACATTTATTTATCACATTGTGCTTCCACATTTGGTTTGCAACTGTTTCACTAAACAATGCCTAAAATAAATATCTACCAGTTTCGCTTTGTTTTGGAACCTGAAGTTTTCTGAAGCGTTGGCTTTTCATTTACATTGTAAATTCGGGTATTTCCTCAGTTTGCTTTTAACAATTTTAAGGCTCAATTTTGGGTGTAATATTTTATGTGTTCAACTCTTCCCAATTATGACGTATAAATATAATTTTGTACATTTGTTTCCTACCTATTATGGTAACGCTTTCTTTGATATTTTTTAATGGGATATGTATTTGTCAATATTTTGAAAACTCATCTCCTTTCCCTTATCCCACTGAAGTAACCCCACAACATGTTTGGTACATTCTTCCCTGTATCACCCTCATCTCAGTACTCAAACCTTTTTTCACACAATATGCCATCTCCATACGGTCCACCCATCTCTACCAACGATAATATTTTGATCTCTACTTAGGCCTACCACTATCTACTCTTGGCAGCCTAATATTTTGAAAATTAAACCACAAAAGGCGTGATATGGTCCACCTAATTAGCTGGCGCGTAGTCTGTACTATTCAGGTAGATCACACCACAATCTGCGGCGCTTCATATTAATTAGGATCGCATGCCGTCAGTGGCATCCGCGGTTCCCACACGTACCTACAGTAGCCTTTTGCGTCAGCAGAGCGATAGGCGAAGCGATTTTTGATAACAAAAAATAAATATAACGTGGAATTTTCCATAATCATGTCCAATGCTCTTGTCGCACCCAGCACATGTTCGGAACGATACCATTCAAGTTGTAGACCACTATGTCCATTAGGGTCAAACGATTAAACTAGGTAGGTCCATCTGAGTGGTCAACTGACTTACACAAGCTAAAAATCGCTCAACTGGCTATGCAGAGAGCTAAGCGTGCAGCTAAGTAGAGCTCGGAGTTTCACTACTTGGTCAAATCCGAAATGAGGAAATCCGTAGAATAACCAAGGTCACCGACATTATAGCTTTCAGAATTAGCAAGTTGAAGTGGCAATGGTCAGGCCATATAGCTCGCAGATCCAAATAACGTTGGAGAATAAAATTTCTCGAATGGCGGCCACGAACCGGATGGAACCCACCGCTGGGTGAAAAGGGGCTCACGACCGTTCGTCATGGAATTCTTTAGGGAAGGCCTTTGACCAACAGTGCACATCTACAGGCTGATGTTGATGATGATCTATATTATCAAATCTCTCTAGCCTTAAAGGTTTGCTGGAAGAAAACTCTTGTTAGGGTTAAGCTCTACATAGGCGAGCTTAACCCTAACAAGAGTTTTCAGAGTCATGACTTTTGAAATAACCATTTATGTATCATATTTCTGTGTGCAATAAAGAATTACAGAATTACAGAATGACCTATCAAGAACGGTCAGTATTACTAACATAGACTAAGAAAACTTTGTGACTAACATATTATGGACCTAAATTGTTTTTTTGTTGTCTGAAATAAATGAATTTTAATTTTTAATTTAGTATGGAGAAAACAGGTACCTTATTATGTCGTCGATTTTAGAATAAAGAAAAAATGCATACATAGATTTTCTTCTTTCTTCTTTGAAATTACCAAATCTCAACAGCCAATGAAGTGGAGCTGGATTAAAGTGTGTATGAAAATTGCTAAACACATGAATTTGCGAGGGTTTTCACTACGTATGGTTTCACTTCACTTCACATCAGTTTCACTGGTGACGTCCGTAGGATGGCGGGACCGGTTGCCTCTGAAACCAACGACGCTTGAGAAACAATATTTGATATACTAATCACGGTGATCGACGCCCCGCTTGTGGAGCATCAAAGCCTTGTACCACGTGCCCACATATCTTGTGCATTCGAGTCCGCAATTTAGTTTGCGGCTTACCGCTGACAACGTCATGTTTCCGTCTAAATTTGCTTTTATCCCTAAATTTCTGTGGTCGTTCCCCAATTCGGTTGTTTTACTGCGTTTCAAGTAAAAGTTGCTATTGAAGTCGCGCACGCAATATTGCGTAATAAACACATCTTTCTGACCTTATCCCACGTTATATGAGGTCGGCAAGATAATACACTTTATGTATCTCATGCTATTATTCATTTACGTCCACCGAATTCAGATATGTAGGGAAAATATTGCTTCCGAGTCAGGGCTCCTTATTACTCCCATTAAAATATAAGTCCCATATAATTTTCGTGAAGATAGGAATTTGTTTTGTTGTTTACTCATCTAATTTTTCTTTTACATTCACATATTACCAACGAGTACCATGCAATCATGAACTTTATTTCTACTTATATTCTAAAATGTGGTTTAACAGACGCGTTTCGTTTAACTCTAAACCATATCAAGACAGGCCTCATAGCTCAGTTAAAAGTAACTCTGCCTTCTGCGCTAGAGGTCGCGGGTTCGATTCCCGCACTGGACAAACATTTGTGACTAACACAGATGTTTGTTCTGTGTCTGGGTGTTAAATATATATCTATTATGTATATCAGTCTCTGGTACCCATAGTACAGGCTATGCCTAGTTTGGGATCAGTTGACCGTGTGAATATGTCCGGAATATTTATTTAATTATTTATTTTTTATTTATATATATAACAGTAGGCACTAAGAGCTATTTTACAATGACCGTTCGTCATGGAACTCTTGAGGGAAGGTCTATATCCAGCTGAGAATTGAAAATATATCACACTCTATCACAGCTCTGGCCACATTGCTGTTGTGCCCCATAGCAGGCGTTGAGAGCAACCGCTCGAATTATCTGTATCTATTGGACTTCCGGCTATATAAGTTATCCGGAATCTTGAATTCCTATAATTAATTTTGTTCAAAACACCGTACGATTCATACCGCAAGAATCGTTAGGAACTGGTACAGTCAACACTCCAGTTGGGATTAGTTCCTTCACCTGCAAAATCTGCCGATTCAATACCAATTGTTTTTTTTTGAATGGGGCTTTACGTTGAACAAGCGGAACGAAAGAACCAGAGAAGCTCTTAAAGATCACTGATCCCTACGAAGGGTAAGTTGTTGTGTACTTTTGAGTATTTCCACCCTGCAAAATTTCATGAAACGCTAACGAACTTTACTAGAATCAAAGTGTTGCAAGCGAGCCAATTCTTGCCAAGAAGCCGTTTACGGCCGAAGTTGTAACGGCTGTTAAGAGGAAGGGCCGTCGATAACTACGAGTGTACGATACACGGACGAGTTTTGGACTAACTTGCTAAAATGCGAGATCATAAGTTTGCATTGCGTAAGTTTGAGTCGGTTTGAGTTTAGCCGTTTACGAGCCAAGTGTTTAAAAAAGGTTATCGATAAGCCCCCCCAGATTGGGGAAGGTGGATGGAAAAAACTCAAGACCGTTCGTAATAGATATCTTTACGGGGAGGCCTATATCCAGCAGTGGAATTCTACAGGCTAATGATGATGATTGTGACTGAACAATAAAGTAGTTTGAAATGTAGGCAACGCTTTCAGGAAATACTTATCAGTACCTACCTACATGGATTATATATACAGGTAAGTTTTTTTTCAGGGCCACTTAGGCTAAATCGGAAACCGTGAGAGTAATCGAAAAGTGATGTTAGGAGTTACGGGCTCGATTTTGAAAAAAATAAGATCAGTATTAAAAAAGGTTGAAATTTATTTAGTTTTTAAGAAAATGGAGGTTTTTTGAATTTTTTTTTTTTCCTTTTTTGTGTTCTTTGTTTGATAATAAATAAATAAATGTACGATAACTATGTGTCTAAAGTTGTTGGAACACCTTCAAAATTATTATTTTTTTAATTCAACAATATTTATTTACTGAAGGTTATTTTTTACTAATTAATTGCTTTGCTTGCACATAGTCCGACTGAAATAATAAACCTTCGATAAATAACTATTGTTTAATTTATAAATTTGCAGTTTTGAAGGTGTTTTTTTGAAAAACCCAAAATAAATTTCATTTTTTTTGATGCAGATTTTATTTTTTTCAAAATCGAGCCCGTAACTCCTAACATAACTTTTCGATTACTCTCACGGTTTCCGATTTCGCCTAAGTGGCCCTGAAAAAAAACTCAGCCTGTATATATTTTTTTTATCAACAATAATTTCTATTGTCAAACCAGATATTTTCATACATTAGCGTTATTAAACGTTGACCAACGTGCAACGTGCAACCATTGATTATGTTGATGTTGATATAATGTTATTATTGGTTATGTATATGTATGAAAACATCTGGTTTGACAATGGTAAATGGGCTAAAATAATAAAAATGAAAGCCAACAGAATGCCAAATATAATATTATTAAAGCAAACTGCTCTCTGTGAGCGGCGACGGCGAAGTTGAAATAGACGTTAGTTGGCCCGTTAGTGCTCGACGTCCATTGTTAATGGTTCAACACATAATTCCGTCGACAATCAGCCGCAGATCTCGTTGCTTTATAAAAATAAATGGTAGAATTTTAGAAATAGGAGTTATTACTACATTCATATGGCCGTGGAACTTTTTTTTTACTTACAGGATCCTTTAATGCACATGTTTGTGATTATGGAACAAGTATCCAGCTTCGTTGTATAAGAAATATATTTGCATCTTGACAAACACGCGCAGAGAACAAGTTAATCCGTCACCACGCAAACTGTGACCAGTTGGCAACGTCACGACTGGGTACGTTATAAATTAGTCCAAATTGAGACGGGGCGGGCGGCACCTAGGTAACTACTGTCCAGGTGACATAATTCAATTAGATTGCAAACCATTTGTTAGCGTTCCGGGCGGTTGCAGTGAATTATGCGCTGCCTTCTCCCGGTGTAGAATAGATGAGGAGAAATAGCTGGAGTATTTGGAATAATCTACGAGAGGAGGTAACCATAACAAAGACAAACAGGCGCGACAACTTGCGAATGAGCTGTATCTCTACCTAGTAGCTTCCTACCTTGATTGTAGAAAACCTACCACGTTGCTTGATTCTACTACGGCTTGCTTCGTTTCAAATGAGATCACCATGTTTCTTGCGTAGGATGGCAGCCTCTAAAATCGCCGGCCTATTCTGTGACTCATTGTTTTTGGTTAATTAACCAGCTGAGCTCATTTTAATCTGTGTAAATCCAGCTCTGATAAACTATAGGAGTGCACTTGAGCTGATCAGGTATGTGAATTTATGTGATGGTGACTTCTATCTGTGACTGCTCATGCCGGTTTGTGTAAAATATAAAAGTAAAGCCATTCCGCCGTTTCAGTACCAATTCCGCTATTCAAGCCAGAGTGCAAGAATTACCAATGGAAGTTTTCTAATAGAAAAGGACTTTCAAAATCTGTTCTTTTCTGAGGATTACGGAAAATGTTAATTAGAACTTACAAGAAACTATTTTAATTTGCGTAAGAAATAGCAATTTTAGCATTGGTTGTGTAGAGGTGATACCGCATTTTAGGGCCTAAAGTTCGAGACCCTGTAGAGCTGTACATTTTTTTTTTCTACTGTAAAATTTTAACGACCAGGTACCGGGGATGCAGTGTTGGAAGGTCCCATCGGATGGACCGACGACATTTTGAAGTAGGTGGATTGAAGAGGCTCAAGACCGTTATGGAACTCTTTAGGTGAGACACATAGGTCTCACCTAAAGAGTTCCATAGTTCCAGCGGTATAGTTCTACAGGCCGATGATGATGATGATGATGATGGTAATGATGATTACAACCATAAAAGTTGAACAATAATAAATTGCGTATAAGACGGAAAAGAATCTACTTCCACAGCACTCAGGTAAATTGTTTTCCCCAGCTAAATCATTTTTATCGAGTAAGTGAATTCGTACCGGAACGAGATATTTTAGGTGATTTCACTCATGATTATTCACGCCACGAGTCTTCTAGTGAAGCTATCTGCATATTGAGCGGACTATCGACACGATATGCGAACCTGTGGACACTCCACAGGGTCACAATAAGTATGTAGGTCTTGTAGGTCCTGTCTTAGGCTAAAGTGTATTTTTAATGAAAATGACATGCTTTATACTTGAACGCGATTTACACTTCAGAAAAATTCCAGGGAACCGGTCGTACAATACATTATTTCTTGTAATAGCAACTTAAGCTTAGCGATACATGGTATCGCTATTGAAAGTTTGGTACAGATATTTGGGTTAGGAGCTTTACGACTACATCTCTATTTGACTAGGCTATATACGTATTCAATAAAAAGATCTCAAAATATTAATACTGAATCCTGGCATTCTTTGAAATTTATATTTCTAGTTGATTCCTCGTGATCGACACAAACCGCTACAGCTGTCAATAGTGGTTTCCGCTAGGATACATCCGCTCGCTATACATTCATCGTAATTATTATAACATTTTATCTGCAATAAATAATGATTGGTAAATAATAATTACTTCTTTTATTCATTGTGGTATCAATGAATAAAAAATAATATTCAAATCAATGTAGGTAAGTCCAACTTCGACAAAATGGTCAGCCGACAAATATAACTTGGATGTAAAGCATTTGGGAAACTTGATCATAATCTTCTCGTCGCAGATACTGCAGAGCCTCTAGCTAGATGAAAGTCTACAATCAGTGCGTGTTGACAGTGGATATGGCATTGAACCTCGGTCGCTCACTATTGGCCTCATACACAAGCTCAAAGTCGCGCAGTGGGCTATGGAGAGAGCTGTGCTCGGAGTTTTACTACTACGTCATAAAATCCGAAATGAAGAAATCCGTAGAAGAACCAAGGTCACCGACAAAGCTCTCACAATTATCAAGTTGAAATGACGATGGGCAGGTTGAACCGACAATCCTCGACAAGCGACCACGGACTGGTTGGCGCCGGCGCGGGTTGGGAGGACCCCAGCCGATGGACCGCCGAAATTATGAAGGTTGCGGGAATTAGATGGATGGAAAAGGCTCAAGATCGTTCGTCGTGTCACTCGTTGAGGGAGACCCTATGTCCAGCAGTGGACTTCTTCAGGCTTATGATGATGATTGATCAATGTGGCGATGTAGTTTTACATTAATGGTTGCCATTTCGCCACGAGAAATTGCAATCGTTTGGTATTTTGTTCTTTGCAAATAATAAACATTTTGCGGAATAATTTATGGTTTATTAGCATCCACCCGCGGCTTTGCACGCGTGGTACTCGGATGAAAATAAGTCTATTTATACCGTTCCAGGTTACGAATCACAGATCGTAAAACGTAGACAAAAATATTCAGAAACCTCCCGTTAAATATTTCAAGCGCGTCTTCGTTGTAGAACAAACTTTATTGCCAGTTCTGTGTACAATAAGCTCCTTCAAGATAGCATGTTATACATTAGAATTAGAATTAGAATTAGAATTAGAATTATTTATTTCAGTTAAAACAGCAAGCTTACAGTATATACCAAAGTGCCTACTGTCTAAAATTAAAACTTAAAAATACTCTTAGCGAATTAAATATAGTACAAATTTTATCATTAAAGATGTCGACATGTTGGACCTCGTGTACATAGGCATTTAAAAGAGTGAGAGCTCTTAGCGTTGGCGCATTATGAGCGTGACGAGTTCGCGGTGTGTGGCAGGCGAACAGTTGATGTCGACGGCGGCCACAGCGCACGTAATTGTCAGGCACACATAGTGGCATCATGCTCAAAGCGGTCGGATTATTCACTTTGTTTCGCAGAATAAGACAATAGTGTATAGCTAGCTACATACATGAATCACCTTGTATACATAATTAGATGTAACCATAAAACTTGTACCTACCTAAATCTGGTTAATTAATAAGTAACAACTTTACGAAGCGTGTAGGTACGTTTTCTTTACACAGTAAACAGTAAATGATTATAATATTTCAATTCGCAACAAAGGTGAGCGATAAATGACCGCATCGACGCGACGCGATTCGATTTCAAAGCTTTGCATTTAAATCAGAATCATGGCAGGTGCATTTTCCATATTTTTCGAAGGAATTTTCACGCTGAATCCAAACGAAAATATTATCACGTATTTGATTTACATTTTACACAGTTATTGTATTAACTTCTCGGTCAGGATATGCGAAGAATATCCGGATTGTGTTACAGTGTGTGTATGCATGGTTTTATTTTTAATTGAACGCGGGATATGATAGATCTGAAATTGAATATCGGAATTAAAATAAATATTATGTATTTTATTTGTTGATGTACAGTCAGCTGCACTTATCCATTTTATAATCTTCAAAATGATGCCACAGTACAAAATATAAAGATTTACGAATCAAAACTCAAAACGATGTACTAAACCTCAAGCACCTTTACTGCGTATGTACATACCATTTCCATCTGTGTTGTGGTATCATTCTGAAAATTAGGAAATATATACATAAGCACTACATAAGTACCCATCACGCGTTCTATATACCAAATCAAAAATATAAAAGACTGTATTTTTTTTACTGTAAGGTGCGAAGTTAGTACACAATACTCGACCTATATACCTAATCAAAAATATAAAAGCCTGCTTCTTTGTTCATGTAAATAAACTGATGTAAAACTGACTGTAATTCTGCCAACTAAACTCTGAAAAGTTTTCTACCTTGTTGTTGTTTTTTTTTTTTTTTATGTTATACGGTGGCAAACATGCTTACGGCCCACCTGATGCTAAGTGGTTACCGTCGCCTATTGACATCAGCAACACCTGGAGCATTGCTAATGCGTTGCCTGCCGAACCCCTCCCCCCCTTAAGAGCTCTGGCAACCTTACTCACCTTAGGAACTAACACTATTTGAAACAAATAATGTTATTTGGCTGCGATCTTCTGTAAGGCGGAGGTACCTCTCCAGGCGGGCTGCTCCAATTAAGAGCGAGAAAATCTCGCTGTGCCCTACCTCCTCCAAAAATACTACAATATGGAATCAAAAATCGTTAGAAGACCAGACCATATCCAAAAGCTTCAAACAAAATATAATCCCGATGAATCCGTTTCGCTTCAAAGAATAACCGCGGATATAATCCTATTATACAAATACGTTCGCTTTACATTACTAATGGAAAGGAATAGATATTATTATCATCTTCATAATTATAACTTTAACTTAACATCAAAACTCTAGTTCTTGAATAAAAATGTAGGCAACCAGACATTTTTAATCAAGAACATGCAAAATGTTTGACTGGCCTCATAGCTCAGTTGGTAGTAACTCTGCCTTCTGCGCAAGAGGGCGCGGGTTCGATTCCCGCACTGGACAAACATTTGTGACTAACACAGATGTTTGTTCTGTGTCTGGGTGTTAAATATATATCTATTATTTATATCAGTCTCTGGTACCCATCATACAGGCTATGCCTAGTTTGGGATCAGTTGACCGTGTGTAATATGTCCGGAATATTTATTTATTTATTTATTAATGTCTACAGCTTAGACCAAAGAGGACGTTTCGTGCTTGAACGTATAGTAGAAAATAAACAAAAATATTGACTTTCAAAAACAAAAGAGCTGGAAGAAAATAAAAGCTAACTCGTTAGATCAGTTAAAATAAATATCGTTTATTTAGCGACCATAGAGGAAACAGATTTCATTTCATTTCATATTTCAGCACCGGTGGATTGGTGGTAGTGAACCCGGATTTCTCTCCGGAACCTTCGGCTCCGAAGGTTGTGGATCCAAATGCAGGCTGAGCATTCGGGTTTTCCATTCGAAAATTTTGCGCTCTCAATGATGATCGAATCGTCGTAAGAAATGGGCATGACGTCATCATCATCATCATCAGCCTGATGAAGTCCACTGCTGAACATAGGCCTCCCCCAAAGAGTGCCACGACGAACGGTCTTGAGCCTTCTCCATCCACCGACCCGCAACCCTCACAATGTCGTCGGTCCATCGGGTGGGGGGCCTTCCAACACTGCGTCGTCCGGTTCGTGGTCGCCACTCGAGAACCTTTGTTCCCCAACGGTTATCGGTTCTGCGAGCTATATGGCCGGCCCACTGCCACTTCAACCTGCAAATTCTGAAAGCTATATCGGTGACCTTGGTTCTTCTACGGATTTCCTCATTTCGGATTCTATCACGCAGCGAAACTCCGAGCATAGCTCTCCATAGCCCGTTGGGTGACTTTGAGCTTGTGTATGTGGTCAATAGTTAGCGACCAAGTCTCAGTGACATATGTCATCACTGGCAACACGCACTGATTGTAGACTTTCGTCTTGAGGCTCTGCGGTATCTGTGACGAGAAGATATGACGAAGTTTCCCAAACGCTGCCCATCCGAGTTGGATTCGTCGGTTGACCTAGAACCTAACAATATGTCAGCAATCTTATAAAGGTATCTCATGATAAAAGACAGAAGACACGACATACATGGCGCATTTAGTTATTCATAAACGTATTTCAACGTTAAGTTATAGAATAAATTATAATCCTGCAAGAGTGGATCGGTAGAGCTGCATAAATGAAAATGCTAAACGGATACGTATAAAGCGGCGACAGGAATAGATAAGGCTAAACTCTAAAGCAAAGCATGCATCAACTTGGCTGTTAACGCCACTGAATTTAGAGCTGCGTAAACTACCTTTGAAGGTTTGCCAGTTCTTTCCCAAATTCTTCGTTTACGAAGATATTTAGGTATTAACTTTCTTATTCAGGTAACCGACAATTTCCTCGTATAAAACTAATACCGCTGCCTCACAAGTTAATGCGGTCCACATTTCAATGTGCTCAGGTGGTCCATTTGACGTCCGGCCCATCAACAACTCACCACTTTTACGAGAATACTCTCGCAAAATTACCTTGTTTCAAAGTCTTCGATCATTTATGAGTTGGGAAGTTCAGGAATTGTTGCTTAGTGATCTAAGAAATATCGATCTAAGTTTACCCTCGTTTTAACAGACTGTTCAAGAGCTGTTTATCTTAGTCTAATCATCCGATGGCGAAGCCATTTATTATCTAAACTAAACATTCAGTTTTATGAAAACTACCATGAGACGAATCATTGTGCTGATAAGATAAAACTTCGAATGCGTTTTAAGATGCGTTTCTGTAGCGCATCAAGGATGTTTGCGGACGCGAGTACCGATGATTTCTCCGCAATCATGTGAAAAAAACCGCGTCGCTGGTGCACCAACAGCCTCCTGACCGATGTGGCAGGCAACTACTATTCCGGTCAATGAAACACTGGCTGGCTGTGTTAAATATAATAATATAATATAATATAATATGTCTTTATTTCAGGCTACTTGACACATTACACAAAAATGTGTAACATGCCATGGCCCATATTAATAAATACCTTACAGACTAACATACATATAATATTAAATTAAACTTAAATAACTACACCACATCTAGAGTCAGGGACTTTCTTGATCGTGTGCGCCTCCCTGTAGCGACGGTAGACCACTCCAGCTGACCAGAAGTCGGGCGCGAGGAACACCTCTTTGTACTTGGCAGCTACCTGGAGCACGTAGGACTTGAAGTTAGTCGCCCTACTCGACTCCAGGCGTTTCAGGCCACGTACAAGGACTTCCGGAGCGGGACTGATCCGAAGACGGCCTCTTTCCTCCACATACCGGAGAACACTCTCCCCGGTAGTACTAGGATCCAATCGGGAGATGTAGATCCCGATGGTCGGTTCTACGACCTCCAATGAAAGCGGAGATCGGGGGGCGGTCCCACGTTGGTTGCGCGATGCATTCGGTCGATGCTTCTTCTCCACCAAAATGAAGCCGTCCTTGTCAACCGTCTGCGATACACCAACGGGCTTCTTAGGTTTAGAAATAACCCTTCGATTTGTCTCAGCGCTGAGGACCGGTAGCGATGGCTGAGGCTGGCGGGACACTTGTGCGTAACTCTTCTTCTGCTGTCGAGAACGTGGAGTAGAAGAAGGCACAATCGTCGCAGGTTGCGGTTTTGACGTACCAAGGGCCGAGGTTATCGGGATCGGGCGGTCAATTACCTGCAAAACTGTGTCAGTCGTCATATTTGTAGGTATGCTGACGGGTGATGTTTGGCATCGAGTGGCTCCCCCACGTTGCACGCTCACGTTTCGTGCTGACGCAGGCGAAATTATCGATGTACTATTTTTGCTGTTGCGTAATTCTTTTACTTCATTCCTCAATTCGGCGACATTTTTCTCCGAATTGTCCAGCTTGTTCTGAAGATTGGTAAGGTCGGTCCGTAGCAGCACGATATCCTTAAGTAACCTCGTGACGTCGACGTGGTCGAAAGTAACAGGAGGTAGCTTGTTAAGGTCACGCGCTACATAGGTGGGCACGTCGTCCGGGTCGGTTTCTAGGAACACCCTAAAGATGTCCTGCAGGTCCTTTTTGCCGCGTCCATCCCTCTGTCTAGTGATAAGACGGATGGTGGTCTCAGCTGTGTCAGCAAGCACCTTTTTCGCCTCCAGGATCTGATCCTCGGTGAAGCTGGACACCAGGATCTGCTCCAGAGAGACCTGGTCCATGACGTCCAGTTTTTGCTGGACAAAGGCCAGGAATTCCTGCACCACGATGGTGTCGGAGCACTTGGGTGATTGCGCCATTGCAAAATATTTTCGCAACTTCGCGGTAATTATGTGGGTCGATTTGTGAGCAAGCTCTGCATAGTGGCGCGAGTGCTCTGAACGGTGGATATAATACGACTGAACGGTGGATATAATACGACTGAAAAAAAAAAAAAAAAAAAGTTAAAGCCGGCTTCTTGCCTAGACGTGTCTCAATCACCATATACCTGTCACTTTAAAACTTTACTGATTTGTTTATTCATATTGTAAATACGTTCACCGAAGTCAAGTTCAAGTTTTTTTTTATTGCTTTTTTTTTTATTATTTTAACACAATTGCATGCATCCTATAATGGTTTGTGATAAATAAATTTGTTATTATTTTGAGTAATATAGTAAGTTCATTCATATCTTTCGAGTAATAATAATTAATTCGTAAAAAAACATTGGGCGATTAAAAGCTCCTTAGCAACTTGTCGGGTAATATCAGCACACTTGAAAGTAAAATACCTACGCATCAACTAGCTACTTGTATCCACTGCTGCTAACACAAACGTCTCAACAGGGAGAAATAAACGACTTACATAAAATAACCATGAAACCAAATCGAATAGCGCTCAATAAAAATTCAATACAGAAAAGTAAGTAAACTGTTATAGTTTTATTAAGCTGTATTCAGGAAGAAAACAGGTTTACGGTACTGGCTACCAGTGCTTATAATAATAATAATATAAATTATTATATTATTATTATTATAAGCATTATTATTATTATATATAATAATATAAATATATAAATTTATTTCAGGTAACTTAAGAATAATACACATTGGTAAAAACTAAATTCTAGGACCCATAGAAATGCTTATGCTCAAATTAAATGACATTTTAGTTAAAAAAGCATATTATAGTATAAACGAATTACTGTATGACAAACTTAATTTAATTTAATATTATATAAGATTGACATTAATGATAAATTTATATATTTTTTTGAATTTGTTACTTATTAGTTATTATGTAATTTGTAATATAGTTAATATTGGTTTAAATCTTTGTATTTATAATGTTTGTATGACCGATGTCAGAATCTAGTGATCTGTACTCTAAACCTCACCATCTATCAATGTACCTAGGTTCACGAACAATAAATGAATTATGAATTATGTCGATCTCTCGGCCTTATGTCGCTCTTACAACCGAACTCACTCAAAAACTTAATCAACAATCATCTTTGAAGCTAACTCATTCTTGACAATAATTTCATGCTGTTGATATTGATATCATCAATTGATATGTGAAAAATAGTGGACGGTTTGCTAAGTTGGCCATAAGCGAACAAATGGTATGAGTGGAAAAATAAATTACTATAAATACCAGGATACTAAATTCATGCCAAACTCGACTCGAAATGTAGTTTCACTCTACTAGCTGATTTTTGGCTGTGGCAATTTTTTCTAAAGTTGATTAGCAGAGCAACTGCAGCATGGCGGATTCACCAAACCAGTGGTCGAACATCGCTAAAAGCCTGCTTTCTGTACAAACGCATCCATAAAGCCAATCAGAATGATACCCCAGCTGCAATCAATTGGTTCGAATATTGCGGCTCGTATCGTGGAGCCGCGACTTTCAATGCATTTATAATCGTGACTTCATATCCCGCCTTTTTCGCAGACGATTTCAGGTTGCATTCTCCGTCGCTGTGATCCAAAATTGATTATATCCTTGATGGAAAGTTGTTTTCCAGTATTGCTGATTGGCGGCCGAATTTAGGCAAGAGGGCAGAACTTCCTTGACGGACTCTGCACAAGGAGCCCTCCTGCTCTTAATGAGTATTAATGTATGTCTTTGTAAGATAATTTTGGTACAGTTTCCGTTGTTGATTTACAGGGGCTGATCTGATGTTATAGACATAAAAGTATACAAAAACAACATAACTTTTACATTTGTGAGCATATGACTTTTCAGATGAACCTTTCCACAGCAAGTACCCAAAAGTTTGCATTGATTTATTCATGTTGGATGATAAGGCAGGTGCGCGGACTCAGCATCGACATCAGCTGGCAGCCTGGACCACAGAACAAATAGTATCCACCGTCCAAAGACTTCACTATGAGATACTGATAAATTTTTTTTTGCGAAGCGTGTAAAGCTCAACTCGCTCAACAATGGAGTCAGACTCAGGCCCGTATTCCGAAACACTGCTCAAGTGTGAAACGCAACTCACGTACAGTCGCCAGCACAAAGATGTATAACATTTTACGGTTTTTAAAATGATGCCACAATACTGAAAATAACGATGTACAGCTGCAATAACTTGCAAATTATGTACCTAGTCATCAATTTGTGCCATTTTCTCATTTATATTGTGGCATCATTTTGAAAATTATGAAATGTATAAATCTCAGTGCAGGCGACTGTATCTATCGTCATTATCATCATTATGAACCTTTGTATTTTTTTTTTTTTTTTATACTTCTGAGGTAGCAAACAGGCATACGGCCCACCTGTTGGTAAGCGGTTACCGTAGCCTATGAGCGCTTGCAATACCAGAGGCATCACGCACGCGTTGCCGACCCCGAACCCCTTCCCCCTAAAGAGCTCTGGCAACCTTACTCATCGCAGGAACACAACACTATTAGAAACAAATAATGTTATTTGGCTGCGATCTTCTGTAAGGCGGAGGTACCTATTGTAAGTCAATTTTCGGACGTCGGCCTCTCCCAGCCTTTTCCATGACTGGCGGTTGGATGCCTTTATCATCCGGTCACGTCACATATAGTCAGTATCTATAGACTTTATGATTTCTAGGTTTCCGTTACCAAGAGCATAACAGAACCCCCTAGGCGAGACTTCATTGTCTGTCCACATTTTTTATCTGTACTTAATATCTAGATTCAGTTAGAGGATGAAGTGACACAGTCCAGAGTAAGGTTCGCCTGACCGTCTTCTGTGTAAAACAAGCTACATTTATTACGAACTTTGGCCAGCACACCCCAGGCTGCGGCAAGTGAATACGTAAAATTAAACTACAATGTCTAACTTTAGGTAAATTCGTTGCGAATTGGTCGCTCGGGAGCGCGAGCGTTGAACTGTTTTTTGTATGCAATATTAATGGATGATGTCTCGTTTCAGAAGAATTTGAGAAACAACATTTTATTTGGCTTAAAAATTCATTTGCTTTGTTTTTGTAAATATAAAGTGTCTGACTTTAGGAGAGTCTAATTTTATTCTAATCATACAACTAATTGGGGCACAGTTGAACTCTAATTAGCTAAATATACAAATGTTCGTAATGTAATAAAGGCAAATTGAGTTTTCTTAAGTTTAAATGAGATCGGAATATAATTAGAATTGTCCCAAGGTATCGCCTTAAAACAAAAATTTACCAGAAGAGATTTAAATAAATAGTACCTAAGTAGTTAGGTATTTTATTTTATTTGTACAAGGACTCGCATATTTTATTTACTTTTCGTCTCCATTATCAGGCCAGTCGATACAGCCGCCTGCGCTGAGATAGATCAATTTCATAATTTTTAAAATGATGCCACTGAATAGATGAATATAGTACCAAAGACAAAAGAATAAAATAAAAGTACCCTATTCATCTTTGGTAGTACACAGTAAAGTTGAAAAGTAGAGGCACACTTTGATACTTTCACTACACTGATTCATTCACCGACGGTCATAGACTCTTTTCACGGCCCCCATGCCTCAACCTGGTCGCTGACCTAATGATGCAGGATGATCAAGAACGAATCAGTGACACAACAAGCAAGCAACCCAAGTGAAAAACGAGGGAACTCAGGGAAAGACGAGCGAACAACATACCTAATCTTCCTTCGTCTTACTTCCCTCGATTTTCCTTCCAAACAAACCCAGATAATACTTCGCGTAATACTTCCGTAGACTGTTCAGATCCTCTGCTGATGCAATATTAAGTAACTGCCGAAACGTGTTTTGTGACAACCACGAGTCCTGTACTCTCTCTAGCGACTTACTGAAGAAAGAGAAGTATTTTTGACCGACTTCAAAAAAGAGGTTATCAAATTCGGCGGGTATGTATTTTTTAGTGTATTTAAACCGATTACTCCGTTACGGCTCGTCCGATTTTGGTGGTTTTCCACTATTGTTGGAAATATTCGGAAGTAGTTGCATATGTGGAAAGCCATGTTCTCTGCCTACCCTTTTGGCGAGATTTTATGTTTGTGTTTGATAAGTAGTCTTTCCATGACACTTAAAAAACTATATATATTTTTTTGTCCTTTTGTCCTTTACCGGCTGCTACGTAGCGATGGAGCCAAGCCGCGGGCAGAAGGTAGTTATTAAATATATAAGCATCGCGTGTAAATTTCCTTTGAAAAACGAATGGTAGGGGTAATGAGGCATGATGTAGAGGTCACTTGATAAGTCGCGATGAATTATTAAGTTATTCAAGAGTGCACAAGCCGCAGATCCTTTTGCTAGCGAAATTATTTAATTACCTCATCCCTCCCCTCTCCCTCGGTGTACCGACAAAGCCTCTCTGACCCTGAGGGTATTTAAGCATAATTCTTCATGTTTCTACTGTAATTCTGATGTATTGTTTGAAGTTTATTCGTGCATTTAATTTGGCTCACGTCTCCTTTGTTTTGTCTTTATTTTCGTAGCGTCGAAGATATTACCAGCTTAGTATCGCTTCAGGCTTAAGTTGGCTCGCAGACTAAGTGATATTCTCCATAAGCTAGAATATAGTTATTTTCTGTAACAAAGACTACGTAGAATTTGCTTAGGCTAATAACTCAACATCTAATCACAATTTCTAAGTGTTCTTAATATTTAAATTATAAAGCCTTGGTGTCAAGGGGAGATATTCGTTGTCTTTGTAAAGAAGAGTCACGGATTAATTCTGAAAAGTAGGTAAGTAACGGCTTTTAGGTAAGTCATAACAATATTCATACCGTATTTGTAGATACTTTGTCTTACCTATGTGACCAAATGACTCTATTATGGTTTGAGGACTGTTCAGTTCAGTTCAGTTCATTTATTCAAAAACAATCTACATCGTGTGTGACTGTCACATAGCCGGGCACACGATTAGGTTTGGAGGGTTTAAGCCTGTAGGATTTTTAAAGAAATCGTTTGCTCTCTACGTGCCGTGCAGTCGTCATAAGCACCATGTCGCGTCGAGGTGCTAAATCATTTAGGTAATTCAGATGTTAATATAATCTTAAGTAACTAACACAGCTCAGAGAATCAGTAAGTTGAAGTGGCTGTAGTTGGAGCACACAGCTCGGATAACTGATGGCCATTGGGTTGGGACAGAAAGCGCAGAAAGCACTAGAAAGCACAGCGTAGGACGGTTCCCCAATAGACAGAAAGACCACCTACTGAAGTTTGCTGTTTTGTGCAGGCCGCACAAAGTCGGTTGCTCTTGAAATCTATGGGGATGGCCTATGTTGAGCAGTGAACATCCTAAGGCTGAAATGATGTATTGTTTTCAAGGTATAAAGTCGATCTGTTGTTGCGGCAACACAAATTAAAATTATTAGTAAACTTGTACCTGTTTGTTATCATAGCGTAACGCATCAAGTTGTGTAGGTAGGTGCCTACTCGTATGTACTGTAATTTGAATATGAAATCTTCACCGCTCGGTTCTCATGTTACTATTAACATGTTAATTATCTTTCTTTTTACACATTTTTAATTTTAAAAGGATAATCATTTGCATAATTATATTTCAACGGCCATTTTGGGATGGGAATCTAATCTTGTATGCTAGAAACCGAATCAATACCTACTCAAAGATAGCTCTGAGCATGTACAAAATAAAGAGGTTGACATATTGGTAGACATCCACGAGCGAAGGCCATAGATTTTTTAATTAAAAAAATTAAAAACATTGTTCTAAAAGTTTTCAAATAACATTTTATCCCTATTTCGGATTTGCGGCAACCGGGTGATGTAAAATTTAATTACCACGTTAGTTCTATGCGATCAAAGGCTTTGAATAACTAAGCGACCGCAGGTTTTGTTCACTAAACAGAACTGTTGGTATTTGAAGCTTATTTTTGTTCTGAATGAGTTTTACGTTGTGTTTAAAAGTATTGAGTAAAAACAAAGTGTTCCTGTTTGTTTACGTCGGAATTTGAGGGCTGTTTATTACAGGCGCTTTAAGGCATTTTGAAAAAGTACTTAGAAAAATGGGTAGCACAAAAACAGTAGCAACATAAATCACATCGTCAGATGGTATCATCATCATTAGCTGTGAATAATCCGAGTTGGACATAAGACCCCGGAAAATAATAACAGCCATGACCCATCGTCTGACTTAAATCTTCATGGTTGCCTTCCGTCAGTTGACGCGTGCTACCGTCCGTCGGTCGCCACGGCACGAAACGGCAATACCATGAAAATAAATGGTGCTTTCTGAGCACTGATATTGGTCCCACTCGTTTGTTGACTCGTGTTGCACCATACATTTTCATAGTCGCGCTTTACAAATTCATTGCCACAATATGAGCAGGAATTATTTTGAACCTACACAGTAGAGATATTGTGAATAACTATTTCCCAACAGCAAAAGCTCATACCCACTAGTAATATTCGTAACTGTCGCGGAAAATTAATTTATTGCATGCACGGAAGCTTTCCAGTGGCCAATTAAAGCTGTCGAATGTGGCCGAAATCAAATTAAGACCGTTCACAATTTCATCACAGATGCTGTACAAAATAAGTAAGTCTCGAAAGTCACTTTGAAATAAAACAATAAAAGAATTGATTGTGGTACACTTCTTCTTTCATCAAATATGTCACTGCTGTTGTTTCGAATAAGCCAAAAGTAGCCACTTTCAGGTTAGGAGATGCCATTACTCAAAAGGAGCCTCTGCAGGGTGACCAAAAACCGAAACACTGTCAAGATGAACTAAGTAAACCAATAATAATATGGCGAATGAATAGGCTTCAGTCGTGTCTGAAAATGCCGCGTAATGATGTTCCTCAGAGCAGCATTATGCTGAGATGGGGCCTATTTGCCCCAACCACGCAAAGGGGACTAATTGGCACAACGTTGTAATTACCTACTTCCTGTTATGGTTTGTGTTTTTCATGTCTGTTTATGGCACAGATAACATAATACTATACTAGTTTTATGGATTTGTCTTGTACCAAATGTCTATTCTGTGGACGTGTGTCAAATATATCTATTATTTCCTATTCTACCCTATTCAAATAAAAATGTAGTTGCAGCGAGGTCACGTTCAAGACAGTTGGCATCACTGACGATACTAACACTGTATTTTAGTATGTGAGTGTTTCGGCAGTTCAGGCCTCAGGAGATTGGTTCACCCGTGGACGGAAGGCATTGAATAGCGTTCATTACACGAAGCTAGATGACACCGCGTAATTGAAGCTTGCATTTTCAAGGGCAATAAACGGATACAAATTGCTATTTCAAATTAATAGTTGGACGATTATCCTACTCATCCCACTAATATTACGAGTATAAACGCGAAAGTGTAAAGATATGTGAGTATGTAAGATGTTTGTGACTCTTTCCCGCCGCAACTATTGAACGGATTGAACCAAAATTTGACATATATTAGTAAATAGCCTGGGATAGCATATAGGCCATTTCTATCCGGGTACCATGAGAGCGAAGCCGCGGGTGGAAGCTAGTTAATGACACATTTTGGTAATAAACTCGGTGGTTTATTTAAAATATGGTGATTATGGAAAATCTTTAGTCACTCAAATGTACCTAGTACCTCCTAGTCTATATTCAGAACGCGATGGTAACAACAAAATTGTCGGTAGATTTGAAGGCCAATTTCAATAAGCCAATTTGCTAATTCAACCTGTTTATTGAAGTAGTCTATTAGACATTATACGCAATGGGATTTTGATACAAGAAGCCGATTAATATTACTAGTCGACTAACACAACAAGGGGGCAGGCCACGCCGAGATTGGTCGCTCTAATAATCTTTAATGCCCGGGCTACAAGAGGCTAGTTTTTCAAGCCAGGATAGCAAGCTAGTGTTAGTAAGCTAGCAAGCTAGTACTTCTGGCTTCGTGTAGACAAAACTATCTTCATTTCAAAGCTAGCAAGCTAGTAAGCTAGTTTACAAGCCAGGACAGTTTTTAATAGGATGGAGTTCTATTTTCAGGCTAGTAGCGTCCCCCCACCACTGATTTTACTATCCTGGCTTGTTTACTAGCTTCATGTGACCGGCGAAGCTAGTTTGCAGTTGGCTAGTAAACAGGAACCACGCGTTTGTTTTGTTTTCGTACCGGGATGAGTTTTTGAGATTTTAAGATGCCCAAACTAAGTACGCAGATTAATTTAAAGTTTGTACAACTGTACCGTGACCATGAATGCCTATGGAACGCCACCCTTGCAAGTTATAAAGACAAGTGTAAACGTGACTCAGCACTACAAAAAATATGTGACGAATTAAAGAAAATGGATATTGATATGACTATCAAAGACGCTAAAAGTAAAATTAAAAATTTAAGAGCAACGTATTGTCAAGAACTGACGAAAATTGATAAGTCAACCCGGTCTGGAGCAAGTTCTCAAGAAGAATATAAGTCGAAGCTAAATTGGTTCCAGGAAATGCACAGTTTTATTAAAAATGTTCCTATGAAAAGAAAAACAACGGTAAGTTATTTGCAATCAATTATTTATTATTATTTACGACCTGTTTATTGTCTGTCTGACTGTCCACTTGAAATGTAAAATTGAAAAGAACGACTTGCAGTGTAATTACGAAATCATTCTTGATTGCCAAGGCACAGCACCTTCATTGTTAAAGTAGTTCTTAAGGGTTTCTCGTTTCTGGATTGCTGAAATCGCAGAATGGTTACTTCCTTGGTGACATAAACTTTGTAAACCTGTAGTTTCTGTTCTCCAAGAACCAGAATAGGAATTTCCTGTTTCGATATCCTCACGGTCAATATCAGTGCTGCTTATATAAGTATTTCGATTTTCACATCTCAACCAATTATGCAAAGCACATGCTGCTAATACAATTTTATCCACGGTATTAACATCAGCAGCTATTGGTTTTTGAAATACACGGAATCGGCTAGCCAATATCCCAAAGGCATTCTCCACTACACGTCTGGCTCTAGATAGTCTGTAATTGAAGACTTTCTGTGTCCATTCTAAATTGTCACCTGGATAAGGTTTTAAAATGTATGGTTTTAAAGGAAATGCGGCATCAGCAACAATGACTCCACCATTAGGTAAAAGGTTATTGTCCAGTCTATTGTATAAGGAGCAATTTCTAAATACACTTCCATCTGATGACATTCCACAAGCTCCGACATCTATGTATCGAAAGCAATAGTCGTCGTCCACTAGTGCCATAAGCACAATACTGTACACTTTTTTATAATTGAAATATATAGTTCCACTGTTATCAGGTGCTAAAATATGAATATGCTTGCCATTAATGGCACCGTAGCAAAACGGAAAATTCCACCTGTTTTTAAATCCATTTTCTATTTCCTTCCAGCCTTCGTCATTAGTTGGAAGCTGTAAAAGATATGTTGTTTATAATTAATAAAATTATTGTTATTTTCTTTTAGGACAGTCAAGAATCAGAACCAACCAATACTGAACATGTTGAAAATTCTGAAAACTTGACAACCCAACCATCAACGTCTACATCAATAAGTCAGGAATCAGTATCTGCAAAAACTACAGCACCATCTGCAAAACTACCTACCGAAATTTCTAGTGCACCAGCTCCAAAAAAGAAAAAAATTACTCAAGTGGCAACACTAGTCAACGAAATTCGGTCGATTCAGAATGATTTAAATAATACACCGGCATGTGGATCACTGTCAGAACAAAATGAGCATGATATTTTTGGTGCATTTGTAGCTAGCCAACTTAAAATGTTATCGCCTCTACAGGTTATTATGGCTCGGGACGGAATCAATAGTGTATTATCTCGTTGCCGAATGGCAGATTTAAATATGGTTAATACAACATTTTCACACCATACACCTAATCACGACGACTCTTCAAACACGACAGTCGATAGTTGTATATTAGTTGAAGATAACACGGCTTTTACAACAACAGAATATGATATACAACCAGCTTCAAACATAACAGTCGGTAGTGGTACGACAGTTCAAGATAACGCGAATGTACAATTATCTCATATGGAAGTTTTTGATGTCATTGCCAAAGCATTTCATAATGCATAGTCAATTATTCTGATTATTAGCCTTGTTGACTAAGAATTTTAATTTTGGTTACTTGAATAATGATGCTCTTACTTGTTTAATGATAGTTGGTTAATTTTGCTTACATGTTTATTAATACTTAATTATCTAATAAATAAACATAATACGAACCGTAATGTATTTTTTCAATGCCTCATAAATTTCGACACAGACTTCCGGTACAAATTTTGAAATGGAAGATCTTGCAACTCGATAAAAGTGACTGAGCCTTCTATAATTAGTTCCGGACGAAAGAAAATCTAGTGTGATCTCCAGTTTTAGTTTTGCTGGTAGTGCCTGTCTCATAATTGTATCCATTCGTTGTATTTTTGGCGTTACAAGAGTCAACAGAATATCAAACAAATCAGGCGTCATTCGTAAAATACTCTTATATTCTCCTAAATCTTCATTGCGAAATTCTTCCAAAAGTAAAGCAGATGATCCACGTTCATCTCTTCTTAAAATCCACGGTCTTGTCCACACCCGTTTTTGTAATTCTTCTTTTAATTCATCTAGTGCGAATTGGCACAGTTTGCGTAGTAACTGTTTTACTCGAATCGTATTTTTTTTCCGTATACAGTTCATTTTGGACGTGTGGTCGCCTCAACACTCCAGTAAATACTAGCTTAAAAAATAGATGCCTCATGTAAACAGAACTAGCATGCCCCAAGCTAGGTCAGCAAGCCAGGACAGTTTAGTCAAAAACTAGCTTGCTATCCTGGCTTGAAAAACTAGCCTCGTGTAGCCCGGGCATAAGGGAGGCTTATTTCATTTCATTTCATTTTTATTCAACCATTGGTACACTATGGAACACTTAGTTATGCCAATCATTAAACCTTATATATAATTAATTATTATTGATAGAAACAGACAGGTATCAGGTATATCAAAACATTAAACATTAGGTTAGTGATGTAGGTGGTATGGTAATTTTGTGCCACAGTCTAAATTATCAATGTCAAGCAATTATGAATGTCAAGTATAAAAATTATGTTTCCTAGCAACTAGAAGCGACGTGGACTAACAGTTTGTTCCGAAGAAATGAATTTTGCAAAACGTTGTCATTAGTGTCAATCGAATAATATCTGTCAGCTGTAAATAGGCTTCGTCAAGTTTTTTCCTTTTTGATAAAAATAATAATGTATTTACATATAAGTGAGTCAATCAATCATGATTATAAATAAAAAGTCAATTAGAATTAAGAAATTAAAATATTTTATATTGTAAAATGTCATAATAATAAAAAAATTAAGAAACTTGGTATGCTATGAGTTATTTAGGCCAAAATTGCCATCGTTGAGAGCTTCTGCCAACGAGTGTAAGAATATACTTTGATTTTTTTTCTTGAAAAGGTAGCAGCTTAGACATATTACCTCATCATTGAGCTTATTGTAGAATTTGACACCAAGAAGTTTTTGGAGGATTTACTTAACCTATATTTATGTTTAGCAATGCCAGTTCCGTTGCGCAATACCCAAACGCACTCGACGGCTCTTAGCAAGGTTTATTAGGTTGTTTCGGTCGATGTTCTAAGAAAATCATTAACGAAATTGGCAAAAGGAAAATGTAATTTCCATAACAATGGGATACATACTTATCATAATATTCTGTTAAAATCTTTCAGCTCCACTGACCAGCGTCCCTGAGTTGTTTTGCACTCATCATGTAATATATCGCTGATAAAACTGAAACAAAAAATAAAAATACTGTTACTGAACCGGCAGCCGCAGAAAAAGACGGCCCACCGCTCGATGGGCTGACGATACTGCGACGCCGACACGGTTGCAGAAATTAGAGAAATGTAGGTGGCCCATGTCCGTTCATTGTGTAGGGATCAGTGTCATTTAGAAATGTTACTTAAAACATTCGATCACACGTCGCTAGTGAGATTTACAATTATCTCGCATGGTGTACAATCTTTACACTCTTGAATCAGATTTCAGTGCAGCAGAGTGGCAGATTCAGATATCATCATCATCATCAGCCTGTAGAAGTCCACTGCTGGACATAGGCCTCCCCCAAAGAGTTCCATGACGAACGGTCTTGAGCCTTCTCCATCCACAGACTTCCCGCAACCTTCACAATGTCGTCGGTCCATCGGGTGGGGGGCCTTCCAACACTGCGTCGCCTGGTTCGTGGTCGCCATTCGAGAACCTTTACTCCCCAACGGTTGTCGGTTCTGCGAGCTATATGGCCCGCCCACTGCCACTTCAACTTGCTAATTCTGAGAGCTATGTCGGTGACCTTAGTTCTTCTACGGATTTCCTCATTTCGGATCTTATCACGTAGTGAAACTCCGAGCATAGCACTCTCCATAGCACGTTGCGCGACTTTGAGCTTGTATATGAGGTCTATAGTTAACGACCAAGTCTCAGATTCAGATATACATTTTAAGAAATAATAACACTTACCCATTACAACTGTACCAAACACTAATAATACTACCCCTACAGTTAAGATCAGTGAGGCATTCTGTGGATCCCCTTTTTGATGCATATTTATTCCTTTGAATAAGCACGAGACACCTGAAAATATATTGAGAATTAATCTGTACAATATTGTAAGGAGAATGAATTAAACAATTAAATTACTGAGTGAATTTATTCATATTCTTTATTTTGTAGCCAACAGTACTGTCCGGGTCAAGAAGATTTTAATGATACTCTAAACATCAAAATCCACTTAAATACATAACTATATATTTAGATAAAAGATACGCGCAAAAAACATAACTGATAGGCAGCCGGCTAAAAAACGAATGACTGAATAATGTTATTATCTCTACGAAACATCTACGGCGTAGGCACTTGCGTAGATTGTCTACGGTTTTAGCAGGCCATTATATTTTTTGTACTAAGGCTCGGTATATTTTTTGAGAGTGAATAGGCTTTTGAATAATTGGTTCCAGGGCATACTGGATTTATGATCATGTTTTCCAAAACCGTTTTTGTGTTAGCGGTGAGTTATTCAGTGGATTAGTGAAAGAATTGGAAATCCATGCATGGCCTTCGCATCAGAAGTAAGATGGGTTTGCGCCCTACCTAGCTGATTAATTTCAGAACTATCTTCCGCATGCGGCTTCGCTCGCGTGGTATTAGAATAAAAAGTAGCCTATAACACTCTCCGGCCCTATATAAGCGCGCCCTATATCACGTCGGTCGCTCCATTGCTGTTTCTGTGTGTATGAAATGATGTATGAAAAACCACCCGACAAACATACTTTCTAAATATATCTTTCTAGATAATATCAAAATCATGATTTTATACCTGAAGCAAGCATGAACAATCCAACTAGACAAGTGGTCATCATTAGCATGCTGAAAGCAATTAAAAAAGTTATCACACAAATAATATATACCTACATGAACTCTGTTTTTGCATTGGGACTATATAGCTTCATATAATTTGATTTGATATTGTATCTTATTGATGACATCGGTGGCGTAGCGGGCGAGTGGCCGACTGAGACGCAAGGGGGTGGGTTAGATTCCCGCTGCGAGACAAATTTTTGCATGATCTGCAAATATTGGGTCCGGTTCTGGGTGTTGTGGTACCTTGGTAGGTACTAGTAGTTTCTGAAACCCACGACACAGGGAATCCTAGTGTAGGTTCAGAACCATGTAAGTAGTTGAATGTCGATTATTTATTATTATTTGTTTATTTATCTTTATGAACCTTCTGAGCGTTTGAGAAGGTGACAAATACCAAAATCCTTTACCATCGATATAAATAGTTTAGAAGCTTAATAAAATAAATGAGCTTTTCCAAAATCAATAAATTAATTGGGGGTTTATTCAACAGACATCAGTGAAATTGAATTCATTTCGATAAAAATACAAACCTAAACCTCACCATGATGCCGGCAGCGCGTTTGCTCACAATTCAATGAATAAACATCTAAAAATTAAACCAACAAGAATAATTCTACAAAACCATTACAAAACACTCCACTCTACACAGAGCGCTGGGATGAAAACACAGAGTACTTTTGTATATATCATCATTTCAGCCGTACGACGTCCACTTCTGAACATGGCCTCCCCCACAGACAGAGAGCAAATTCCTTATCATGTGGGGGGATTTGCCCATACTCACCACGCTGGGCATGCGGGTTGGCGAGCGCAGTTAGAGCTATCGTTGTTAAAATGAGGGACGCTGCTGCCCATCCCCTAGCTTTTTTCCCTTAGTCGCCTCTTACGACATCCGCGGATAGGTAGATATGGAGGGGCCTATTCTTCAGCCGGGGCCACCACGGCCAGTATACATACCGTATAGTTTGTATATATACCGGGATGAAAACCAATGAAAACTCATGAAAATGAAATGAAATCATAGACTGCTAGAATGAATGACATTGAGCGAAATACGTTTGACACATATAATTTTGTCAGGTTTGATAAATAGGCTGGTTTGAAACATTGAGTAACTTCTTCGAAATAAGCACTGAAGAACGAGGAGTGGCGCCTATGCCATACAAATGGGTCTCTTTTCGGTTTTGACTCAGAATACAGAAGTATTCTGAGGGTTTTGACAAATATTTTTAGTTAGTCTTTGAGACCCATAACATGGACGTAGTGGTTTTATTCTCTTTGTGACATGGTATTACAGGTACCTGATATTCGGACCTACACAATCTTTGGATACTTACAGAGCTTGTTGACAAATACACCATACACAACATAAAAGCAATCGCAGACCTTTGTAAGGTAAGCGACTCGAACTAGCGCGATCCTGGTATCTTGAGTGGAGTGTATTTCTTCACTGCCCTTTTTCTTACAGTAGACTTCAGACTATCTCAATAAAAAAATATTTCCTCTCAAAATTCCTTTAGCAACGACTAAGAATACCAGGCTAAGCCCCTGAAGAGGTAATAATAAAGAAACTAAACTGTCAGCTGTTCAAGGAAAAACGATTGCTTCAGTAAGTTCTGAATCCCGTGATTTGTTTGCTTTTGAGAAAAGCACTTTTTCTGCCCGAGCTTCAGCGTGGAGGTCGGACAAGAAATGCAATCGGGTGAGGAAAGTGCTTTGTTTGCTACCTCGCAGTATCTGAGCATATCTGAAGCCTGGGGTACACTAGGCTAAGTACGGCTGCGTGCTTTGCGTCGTGATAATAATTTTAGCGATAGTTTTAATAATTCTGGCAGAGGTAGAGTACAGCGAGATTTTCTCGCTCTAAGCTGGTGCAGCCCGTCTGGAGGAACCTCCTCCTTACAGAAGATCTCAGCTTAAAAGCATTATTTGTTTCAAATAGTGTTGTGTTCCTGCGGTGAGTAAGGTTGCCAGAGCCCTTTAAGCGGGCTGGGAGGGGGTTCTGGGTCGGCAACGAGTGCGTGATGCCTCTGGTGTTGCGAACGTTCATAGGCTACGATAACCACTTACCAACAGGTAGGCCGTAAGCTTCTATGCCACCTTAGTTGTATAAAAAAAACTATAAAATGTTCTATATTCTAAGATATAAAGATTTCTAACAATTTTTCAAAGAGTTATGATAAATCTATCGTAAACGTCTCGCTACGTGCGGCCTTCCGATGACTCCATCCTCTGTTGTAGGGCTGTGGTTGTGACATTAGAAATTGAACATGCGCCTTGGTATCATCTGCTCTGCCCTAGCACATGCTGAGTGGTGGCCATTTTTGTTACCATGATGTTAAATTGCATTTTTTGTATTGTGTTATGTTAATTCTGATTGTATTGGTAAAAAAATAAACGTTTTTCTATTCTATTCTATTCTAAACCCACCCGTTGATGTGACGACCATCTTTTGACACCCCTAAACACTAGTCTATAAGCCTTGGTTTCATATGTGGTCATAGCTACTAACCGTAAGCTAGAAGGTGTCAGCCGGGTGGCAGAAGGCTCTAGCTATAATTTATGTCTAGGTTATTAGCTGACAACTCGTGTAAATAGCACCGTTGGTCTGTGTGGGAGTGTCCGAACCGCAGCCGCAGTTGGTGTGTCGGGGCCTTATATCTTTGGATCTGTTTAGATATTGAGGTTGTAGTGAGTACAATTCCACTGGGAATATCCACACCTCGTAGATCTATACAAAAGCTTCGTTGCCGTTCTATCGGGTTAGTTCAAAGCCGGACATGTACAGGTAGCATTGAATTTGAATACGGCCATACATCATACGACTACCTACGACTGTAAATACGGGCTATAGAATATTATAAGACTTTGAAATGTATATATTATCTAGTAGACGATGACGATGACCTGTGATTTGCAAGTTATCATGGCCAAAAGAACTGATGTATTGGTCGAAGTTAAATCAAGTGATGAATAGTGGTGATCTCAGATGAAGATGACTACGTAATGGATCTAGAGATCGAAAATTCTTCATACATAAAAAATAGCTGCTATAACCTTTGCGAATTGTGGACAGAAGATAAATTATGTTGTGAAGATACGTTATAAAAATGTGTTTTATGATTTGCATTACTTGTCCCATCTAAATGATCCATGATAATAATCATTACGCTATTTTAAACTGTTTTTGCGCTCGCTTTGATATATATCAAGTATGGCATACATAATAATAAATAAATAAATAAATATTCCGGACATATCACACACGGTCAACTGATCCCAAACTAGGCATAGCCTGTACTATGGGTACCAGAGACTGATATACATAATAGATTAATATTTAACACCCAGACACAGTACAAACATCTGTGTTCATCACACAAATGTTTGTCCAGAGCGGGAATCCAACCCGCGACCTCGTACCTCGCGCAGAAGGCAGAGTTACTACCAACTGAGCTATGAGGCCAATAATAAAATGCATTTATTCAGTCCCCCTATAAGAGTTGGAAGTAATGTGCCGGGAACTGCAAAGTTTGCCAATAATAACAAAGCGTAAATCTCTGCTTTTATAATAGTTTCTCCGTGGTTTCTTCGAGGAAAATATTATTTTTTTAATTCAGTGATCGTGGATGAGTAGGTATTATGAGTAAACAAATCGTTTTAAAATAGCAATAGGTACTTATTGAATTATCCGCGTTTTTGCAATTCACTTATTATTCCGCGTCTTAGGCTCGTATTCAGAGACACGACTCAAACTTAGATTTAATCACAGATCAGCTGAACTCTACTTGAGTATTGAATCTCTTCTCAATCATAGCTTTTATTCAAGAACGGTACTTAAACTACTCTCAGCTGAATCGAGTCTCAAATCTGTACTCAAATGTTCTCGTTTACATTTTGATTTATTTATAATTTTCGATCCGTTTTACGCAGAAATTTAAACAGCCAAGGTGGAAATAGAACAGAACTATAAAGTGAAGTATAAATATGCATCAAAGTACGTGTAACGGAACGAAAATGTCATTTGATTAATGTCTAATCAAATCTAAACTTAAGCACCGATTTCGTCTGATTGACGTTTCAGAATAAGCACTTACTCAGGTGAACTGTGATCATTGAATCTATACATAAGTACTGTTCAAGAATAAGAATCTCGCCTCAAATCGAGATCTAAGTACAGATCAATGCTCGAGTCTTGTCTCTAAATACGAGCCTTAATATCGCTAATAAGAAGATTGAAAATGCTTAGCAAATAAAATCTTCTGTCGGAATCGTTTACTTTACAAAAGGCTGATTTTACGTTTCGATCCCCCCTTCCGGATCCATCTGTCCTCAACAATTTGTCGAGGTCAAAGTTCTCCTGAATATAAATAAAGGAAGAACTTCGCAAATAATCTAGTTAACTCCATCGATCGCCCTCAATGTTCGGATAAACATATAAATTATACAGAATCAACTTTCAGCTCACATACATACTCTTTTAGAACAATTTGATTTGTTAGCTCCCTTCAGGGTTCCGTACCTACGAGCTCGTATAATTCCGCCCGTGGACCTTCCATTAGTGAAATTTGTTAGAAAGAAACCTTTGGAGTTTTATTTACTTATTTACAAAACATTCGCAAAGCTTAATTTTGGGTACAGAGGACGTCAGCAATCTTTATGAATAAATCGCACCTAATCTTCAAAAAGATAGTCATAGCCATATTTATCATACCATACGTAATTACTTACTAGTGGTTCGCCCCAAACTGAGATCTCGCGGTGTCCATTAAAAGTTAGTTTATAGATAATATTGGCTGGCCTCATAGCTCAGTTGCTAGTAACTCTGCCTTCTGCGCTAGAGGTCGCGGGTTCGATTCCCGCACTGGACAAACATTTGTGACTAACACAGATGTTTGTTCTGTGTCTAAGTGTTTAATATATATCTATTATGTATATCAGTCTCTGGTACCCCATAGTACAGGCTATGCCTAGTTTGGGATCAGTTGACCGTGTGTGATATGTCCGGAATATTTATTTATTCATATTTATTTATTTATAAGGTAAAATTAAGATCAACTTTGAAATCACACCTTTAGCACGTTCTAACAAATAAACAATCTAACCTGAACTACGCAGTCATAGAAACTTTATCAAATGGGATTTCTTAGATAGGTACTATTTTGGTTGCATCCGAAAAACGACTTAGCCTATAATAAAAATAAAAATGAACCAAGCTCATGACACCTCACCTCATGTATTTGTATAATCTTTTTTAAGATCCCCTATAGTTTCTTAGCAACCCCGATTGACGGTTTGAAGATATGGTCTAACAAATAAACATACAAACGCAAACAAACATACAACGCCAATTCGTCCATGTTGTTTCAGACAATAAAAATTGTATAAGTAATCATGCTGTGTATGAATGCAGCGTGTATATTCGTAAGTACGCGCATCGTACAAACAGAAGATTAATTATGATGATGGAAATGTTAGTCTAGGTTGCCGGATTCTTTGGTACAAAAAAAAATACAAAATAATTTATTTCGGAACAAAAATAATAGAGGTACATTATAACGATTTGGAAAAACGATGGTAATTGCAATAGTTATAAAAACTGTGACGCAATCACCAACGCCCGCCTCCTAGGACTACGACTACAGGTACGAACGCTCGCTTACTTTGTGCGTTCATACTCAGCAATATTATTTCAGATGACTGGGTGATGATGATGGTAGCAATATCATAATTATGTTTTATATTTTTAAACGTACGTACTATTTTAAAAAAGTTGTTATTGCCCAATACTTATCTCCTATATCATGCTGCTGGTAATACCTGTGATCTTAAACTGCGGAGGTGGCTTGGCTCCCCTTATTTAGAAAGTTTTGAAATAAACAACCTCCCCCAACAAAATTAAGGGATCCCTAAGCGGTCCGCTTTTTATCATATATTTTCTGAAGTGTCCTCGACCACCCGGTTCTTATAATATCTTTAGATTAAGTACCTTTCGAGTTTTAACAAAAAAATGCCTGAAAAACATTACATAATTCACTATTAATACGCCTTAAAGTGTCAATCGATTTGTATGAAACTTGGAATAGATAGAACTTTTTACTTATAATAGCATAAAAGCTATTTTACCTAGTTACCATTTTTATTTATTAACGAAAAATAAATATTTTTTTGTAAAAAAAGCTGTGTTCTACCAAACCCCAAAGCTACTATAAATAATAGTAAAACCCTTGAAATTCCTTCATAAAATGTATGGGAGAAATACTGATACGTAGTAGGTATTCATTGAAGTTCGATTCGCTGAAGTAGTGTAAAGCAATTGACACACTCATTAGCGAATAATTTTGTACATGTCGCAGCTCAGAGTTTACGATAATGACGAAGTGAGTTTCGCGCGTAGTGCAGCGAAGCGAGCTCACAGATGATTGAGTGTGTGCCCGCATTATCACTTCATTAGTGGGTTGTTGGGTTTACATGCAGATTACCTCTATAATGCATCGTTCTCACTGGGCTTTATGTGCAGTTTTGATGCAGATAATACACTTTATACATATATTTATTTTTTGACTGGCCTCACAGCTCAGTTGGTAATAACTCTGCCTTCTGCGCTAGAGGTCGCGGGTTCGATTCCCGCACTGGACAAACATTTTTGAGATGAACACAGATGTTTGTTCTGTGTCTGGGTGTTAAATATTTATCTATTATGTATATCAGTCTCTGGTACCCATAGTTTGCCTAGTTTGGGATCAGTTGACTATGTGTGATATGTCCGGAATATATATATATATATATATATATATATATATATATATATATTATATGGTAGTTCATTCAGATTTCTTTATGATATGAAAATAACCCTTTTAGAAATGAAGATCTACTGAAGCTTAGACGCACTGGTTTGAACGTAGCTTAAGAAACCTATTTCGGTAATACCGCGATCTCGACTCTCGACTTGTTGGAGTGTTAGCCAGATACACAACGGACATTTCCTAAAAACCTTGCTTTCCTAGAAGCGGTAACCGTCACACTAAGGCGGCCGTTAGAGCCAACACCAACGATGTGCACACAAATCGAACCGCGCAAACCTACTTAGAGGAAATTATGCTATTTTGGTTTTTGCTGGCCGTGGTTGCCACGGTTGAAGGATGGGCCCCTCCATATCTACGTACTCGTGGATGTCGTAAGAGGTGACCAAGGGAAAGAACTAGGCTATAGGCAGCAGCGCCCCTATTTTAACTAAGATAGCTCTAACTGCGCTCGCCTGCCCGCGTGTGGTGAGAATGGCCAAATTCCTCCCACATGGTAGGAAGCCGCTCAGGAAATCTGTGGGGGAGGCCTATGTTCAGCAGTAAAATAGAAATAGAAGAAATATAAATCTTTATTCATAGCAAAATAAACTTTGGAAAAATTGCACTTACTAATTTCCACCATAAGGACTATACTATACTAACTATGAATAAGAAAAAGAAAACTTAAAGCAATGAAATGGCGTCCGACTCAGCATTATGTTGTGATAGCCATTGAAGTGAGCCAGTGGGCATCCTACGGCTGAAATGATGATGGTATTTTGTCAAAACACTGCCCGCTATATTAGGGTAGTGGACGGCCGAACGGAGCTTATCATGGTCCCCGTTTCTTGGGAAGCCAAAGCCCGAGGATCGAAGATTTAGTTCCGAGTTGTACTGGCACAGAATAGAGTGCACTGGGAATAAGTGTACTGGGAAGGACTGTTATTGTGGAAATAAACTTAGAAATAAGCACGGTAGCCACTGAGGTCGTCATTGCAGTTTTTGATTCAGTTTTTGAAAATTATAAAGTTTGGCATAGCCGGCAACTCGCCAAGACAAATTTCAGGATTATAGTTATAAGAAATTCCAATTGCAATATCAATTAGGTAAGTAACTACCAACGGCTTTGCGGATATTCCACTAATATCGGGTATATGATATGCTTGTAATCTAATAACATTGTAGGTACTAATTCAGATACGTAAGTGTTATTCAAGAATGTAAGAGCGTTAATACAGACTCAGACAAATAAAGATGTTCTTTGTTTGTCTGAGGTTACAGAATGCTCGTGTTGGCGTGTCGTTTTTGCAGAAATAATTGTAGTCAAGACATCCAATATTATGTTTTATTATAAAAGATATAGGTAGAGATACGCCCCTCCACTGTAATGCTTGTGTAACGTCAAAGGTCCCGCCAATATTTAGTGGAGGAGCGTGAAATTTTAGATTAGACGATCCCTAAGCTCAAAAAGTCACAAACAATACTCATAACACCACACATACTACAGGTTAAGCGCCGACAGGCAGCGGAGTGGCGGCGCTGATACCAATCTGTTACACAATTGAAACTTAAACTTATTTACTTTAGGATACGGCTCAAATCACGAAATTACATGCCTTTCGACCGCGCTATGCGGCGTTTACTGCCCTAAATTGAAAATATATTGTGTCCAGGTTCCTTATTAAAACCCCTAAGGTATATCAAAGGGTAAATTTGCTATATGTTTTCAAAAAAATGCACACAGAAACGAAATGCTATTAAAACACTTCTGAATAAAATCGGTTAAATCGCTAGTAACGGATGAGAGCGACTCATGCAATTCGTGCAATTTTAAACGTAAGAGGAATCCTCTTCAAATCGAACGGTTCGATAATGAAGCTTATCCCGCACAGATTCAACGGCATAAGCTTGTCACGTTTCAAACTCATCGACCTAGAAAATATATACAAGGTGATTCATAATATGTATACTATCCCGAGGACCTATAAACCTAAGTCTGTTCTACAAATGGAAATTGTAGCTATATATTTCTTTGAATAAAAAAAAACAATTTGAAAAAATCTGTTGTTTTGGGGTGAAATCGGTTGAATGTCAATTATTCAGCTTTTTTACCTTGATATCGAACTTCTCGTACGTTTTATAATTAGTTATATAGTTTTATCATTGAAAAAACTGCAGGCGCGGCACAAAGTCAAAGTCAAAAGGCATTTATTTCAATAAAATCACTAGGATCACTTTGAAACGTCTTAGAAACTAGGTGAAGCTATGCCTGTTCCTCGCGACCAAGCCTAGAAGAATCAGGCAACACGGCTTGGTGCCTATAATTTTTTTCGATGATCCTTTTTCACAAAATGGAATTTAAAGCTTCAGTGTGGTGCCGATCGAACTAAGTGAGGCTCAAAAGAAAAGTTATCTAATTATAATCCCTAATAAATAAGAGCTTATAAAAATGTGAAAAAAAAAAGAAGACAAATGTGAGCTTCAACAAATGATCTAAGGGCAGCACACGCTACACTTGATGAAATATGTACCTAATGCTTCTATAAAATTGAATAATACTTAAAATATGATGCAAGCAAAAACTGTAAAGACACTGCAAAATGGCATTTTAGCTGTCGAGGGGCAGAGCGACTTCAGGCCATGCGGTTTTATCATTTATATAATCATACACTCAGACCGGTTGCAATTGTAATTGACAAAAACAAATAGTGGAACATATTATACAACATAAGCTAAATGTGGACATGTGCCAAATATTGGACATGCCTCTGACTGCACCCCTTAGATATCTTCAAGGATCTGATCGTTTGGAGATCTGAGTGGATGTCTACCATTCTTGGGGATAAAAAAGTGATTGTATTAACTGACTGAATAATTCGTGTTTGGGTCATAGTTTATTTAAAATGCCTATCACCACGTGTAGTACCTACATGCTATGCATGTTTGTGTGCCATTTCAACCTTTGTGTCAACTCATTTTTTTTACTTTGTCTGCAGCGGTTAGCGAAGTTCCCAGTTACATTCTCGCCGATGCAAGCATAAAGAGCTTAACATTTTTAAACATTCGTCGCGACAATGTGACCACAATCCATTTTTTTTTTTTTATGACGATCGTGATACAATTTTCCTCATTTCAGACTGTTTATTATACTAGGTTATTAGCGCTACAGTGTGCAGTGTTTCGCTTTCTACTTGTTTTTGTTTTTTCATCATGTTATGACCTTTATTTATCTAGACAATAGACTTTTTTTTGTTTGCACAAAGGTGTATACATCTCATAATTTTTACAATAATGCCATAACACAAATAAAGATAGTACCTACACTGTGTAGGTACTATCTTCATTATTACAGTAATATTAAAAATGGAACTGGACAGGTACATAGTATTTGTCATTGATAGCTAGGAACTGTTTGTATGAGAAAAAGATGAAAACATTTTTTTAAATTTTCCTGTTCTTAGGTTCTTCCTCGAAGTTCAAGGAATATTAAACTAAATTGGCCCATTGTTCTCGAGTTTTGCGCTTAGCACCACATTTAGCGATTTATTTTTATTTATAAAGATTTATCTTGAAATTTTCCATATGGAATTATTTCGGGAACAGGAAAAGGCTGGATTGATGTTGCAAAGTTTCGATCCAATCCAAGCAGGAAGCCACCGTAGTTCAAAACTTTTCACGTCACGTCTTCAGTAACGCAATCAACCTTGTAAACAGAACACTGTAGTTGCAATGTTTCAGAAAGTTTGCGAGTTACAACCTTTCTAAAAAGAGGGTAAGGTAAACCTTATTAATTTATGGTGAGGCCTGAATTTAAACACATATTTGAATCAGGAACGAAATCTTGAGAAAAATTACATTACAAGGTGCTTCATAAGATGTATATCATTCCGAAAGAAGATTCGAGGTACTTCATACAAAGTGGAAGATTATTAGCGAAAAAAATATATCTTATAATAGGTAATATTTTTTTCTGTTTTTTCCCGAACTTTTATGATCCCGCTAATTTTGACCTTTTTATCATTGTAGTAATACTAAGCGTACGAGAAGTTCGACATCAAGATATTACCTAAAACAGCTGAATAATTTAGTTTGAACTGACTTGACCACAAAACACCAGATTTGTTGCATCATTTTTACAATGAAAATTTTTGAATTTCGAAGAAATTGATACAAACATAGCTAGGTTAGGAACAATGTTTTTTTCGTGGCGAGTTCGTGGAATGGGTTCGCTGGTATTACCGTTCTTCTCTATCTATCTATGCTATACATTTTAAATGATAAAGACCTAATATGTAAGCAAATCCTTTTTCTAATTCAGTAATGTCATATCGGAGCAAAACCCAATTTTACAAGATAAATTGACTCAATGACAAATTATATCCACTTGGTACAGAAAGTGCGGGTTGTTCATAAATTTTATATTAGAGAGTTTGTTTAATTCGAGAGCTCTTAGAACTCGACTCTCGACTTATGTGTGTACCTACTCGCTAGGATCACGGAATGAACTGAGTGTACCACTGGAAGTGGCTGTATTTACTTTGAACGCAGTGCTTTGAAGCGAAAATGATACTTCATTCAACATTAATACGTAAGGTAGATACTTAGGTTCCGACTGCACACTATGATTCCCTGTGACATGAGTACTGAGTACTTACTAGAAACTACGAGTACCATAGTAACACAAAAAGTATTTACAGATCATACAAACCTTTATCCTCTTGCGCCTCAGTCGGTCAATCTCCCACCACGCCACCGAGGTAATTGATTGTAAGAGAAGGGTATAGATTCCGTGGTAATTGACTACAGAATTAGTAAGCAATTTATGATGTCATTCGATTCTAACAATTATATACAGCATCGCGAGAACTCTATTTCGGGCGAACTTCTAGTAATGTAGCTAATTCAACATAGCTTAGGTATCACGACGGATAACCTAAACTACTTACAAGACTTTGAGTGAGTGCAATATATGAAATTCTCGTTTTATTCATTTTATTTAACACCACGAAACCTGCATAAAAGATGCGGTGTAAATTTCTGACATATTTTATGAAACTTCTATCTGTGTCGCTACGTGGGGTACCTATCCTCAGACGACACTTACGCATAAAGCAGGTTACCAAATCATGTCAGATTAGAAAAATCCACAGAAACAAATTCCAGCGAGCAGAGTGCTACCTATGTCGACAAAAATGTTTTCGGTGACTATAAAAACTACAACGATAATCGCGACATTTGATTATGACTTTCACCCATACTCATAACATAATACACACACACACCTACACTACTACTACTACTACTACACACACACTCACACACACACACACGCAGTCTTCACTACTATTATTTTTTATTCTTATAATATGCCTAGGTACTATTAGTGGTAAGAAATCTTCTTTTTTTTTGTTTTCTATTTCACAAACTCGTTATTAATAATTAAGCTTGTTTATAGCAGTTACTTATAACTAATTTATTATGTCCGGCGGAAGGTATAGGTATGCCATCATACAGGTTTATCCTAGTTTGGATATCTATGTTTTCCCACATGCATTGTTTTAATTTAGAAGTGATACATGTATAATATTTTGCTCTGTAACGTTTGTTGTGAAATAAAATTATTGAATTATTATTGAATTATGACTAGAGCAGAGTCCGAGTTTACTCATCTTCTTAATAGCTCGATAGGCGTAGCGCGACACTGCTTTCTCAAACTCCGACCAGGCCCTCATTGCAATCGCCAACTTTACTGAAAGCCGCGCCATGGCTATCGAAGTGTTTTTGCGTAAATTTTTATAACTATCACGTCATGTACTCTCCTGCTTATACTCAATGACAGGGTTACTGACGATGTAGTAGCTCTTTTTCCTTGCCGTTAGCTATGCTAAAAACAATTTAGAGGTTAAATTTCATACAGCAACAATCATGAAATAATTTTCAGCATATTCTTCCAATCCATAACAAAGTTATAAGGGCCTGAAAATCACCGGAATTGCTTCGAGACCGTACGGCTTCACACGCTCGACTTGGCGACCCTACTTTTTATCCCAGTAACCCACGATTGAAGCCGCGGGTGGAAGCTTGTAGTTAATACATTGAATAATATTATCATTACTAATACGCACGGTGTGGAAGTAGGTTAAAGCAAGTGCTGGCAGCCTGCTTTCCAAGTAAAACAGTCGTAACCTCTTGAGTGAAAACAATGTTTTCATATAAAACATCTTAGCTGGAAAGCTAATAACACAGGGGCCCTGGGACCGTGCTCTATTGTTCTATAACAACGGGTACTTTGTTATTGTTCGTTCACTTTGGTTAGTTTTTAATGCTTTTACCACGCATTGGAGGACTGTTTGTAGTCTTGCTCACCTGAAACATTTTCTTTGCTAAAATGTATTTGAAGGAGAAAGTCGGGCTTCACTTGCACAGAGACGGATCGCAGTTTTTACGTTTGTCAGTGCGTAGTACTGTAGCAAGTTACTAGATCCTCTAAGTACAGGGAAGCATAATTTTTTTATTTTTTTTTATTTATTTATTCTACACTTTATAAACGGTTACAATTATTGTTTTTGTGCCCTAAAAACCACGTAGGGTTTGTGTGGGCACTCACACTCGTAATAGACTTTTTGAGACGGAAATGATGCATCGGTCTCAGGGACGGCAAACTTTAAAATTGTTTGAATGTGATGTTGAACTTTCATCTTTGTTGTACAGTACGTGTTGTACCTTGAAACATTATTTGAGATGCTGTATGCAATGAAGTACAAAATGCAAATTGGGTTAAAAGTACAAAATGCAAGCTGGGTTAAAAGTACAAAATTCTAGCCAACGCCAACTTTCGCATATAAAATATTAGATATTAGTAGGAATTGAGATATGATTTGCTAGTGATTCAACCCTCAAACCATTACAACCACCCATTTAGAATAAGAAAATTACAGAGAGATTTTTTTCTCCCTCAAAATGCCACGATGAACGGTCTTATGCTGACTCCATTCACCAATCTCCTGCGAGCGTAAAGTTTTATTGATGCAATAGTATTCAGTAGCCTATTTATTGAATCAATATTGCAATAACGTTTCAATTACATTCATGTTTTTGTTCCTGTGTTGACAATCATTAGTCCTACCTAATAAAGTATTCATAGTATTTCAATGTTATTTTATGCGCATTGATAAAATTGTATCGTCAATCCGTATCCAGTTAACAGATTGCTGCAGTATTTATAAAATACAGCGAATTTGCTGTGAATTAAATCAACAAAACGTTTGTTGAACTCTACTACATAGGTAACAGTGTAGATCCTAAAGCTATCTCTACATGCTACGAAAATGCATCATGCCTAAAATACAGATAGTTCTAATGTGCAGTCAACCAGTTTGATTTGTAGGCCATTTTAGAATCTTTTCACATTAAATCTTCCAGATAAACTATTACAATGTGACGTTTATGCATACGAGTCAGATGATTATCCGCTTTACGAACACAACAATAGGTCCAGCTAGGCTATTGCGTAAGCGAAATGGTAATAAAGATCGCAATTAAAAGGATGTTTTTTTTTTTAAATTTTAGTGACATCTTTTACGAACATCATTGCCATTACGCTTAGGCAATTGCACCACAGGGCCAGGTCCAATAGGGGTTTTGACCAATACCAAAGACAATATTATAGGAGAAATTGCCAATACGTTCAAATAAAAACTGCGATAGCAGTTTAAGTAGCGATAATAAAAAAAATTACAACCTGTGGACAAACCTCACTTCTAAAAATTGTATAACAATAATATAAATGCGAAAGTGTGTTTGTTTGTTGGTTGATTGGTTTGTCCTCCTTTCACGCAGCAAAGAAGTAACGGATCGACATTAATTTTAGAATGATTTAAGTACCGGAGAGTGACAATTAAAGATTGATCGACAAGTGAACGATGTCTTAACGGGAATAACGTCAATGATCGATTTAGTTTGAAAAGGTTCTATAGTGGCCTGTAAACCAAATTTGTTGACTGTACGAATCAGATTATGTTGAAAAATAAATGAAAAAAGAGCAGGGAGGGCTCTTTGTGCACTGTTCGTCCAGGGAAGTATGTAGCTCCGCCTCGCCTACAAATTCAAGCAATATTTGCATTGACATCGCGTGCATGCTCAGTGATGCCTCTGTTAATGTAAGCGTCCATAGGCTACGGTAACCACTCACCAATAGGTGGGCCGTATGCTTTCATGTGTAAAAGAAAATTTGATTCATAATCTTCATCATCTGCCTAGGGAAGTTCACTGTTGCATATAGGTCTCCCCCAAAGAGGCCTGTCCACTGAAACTTCTACTTTATAACTCTTAAATCATATTGGTTATTTTTTTAGTGAAAAATCACAGTCAAAAAGCAGAGTAAAATCAATAAAAATGTCGTTCACACATTGTTCGATTTTATGACTGCCTCTCGTCACACTACACATACGAGTGTGTAAGGGGGCCCTTAGTTAATCAAATAACTCGCCATCGTTCATTGTATATAGCATCGAACTATGCAAATGCTGAAAGTCCGCAATAAAAATGAAACAACGCAACGCTTTTTATGCAAAATGCAATATCGTGTGCGAATTAAATCTAGTTGTTGGTATTGTGATTCAATTAAATGAAACAAAACTATTTAGTTTGCCTTTATAGTTATCAGTTTTGTATATTTTGATATTTTTTAAACAATTTTATTTAAAACAATTAAACTAGTAGTTAGCCCTGAAATGATAGCTCGCGATGTCTAAGTTGGTGCTTCGATGATCGCTGAAGCGCTTCGGTCGCTCGATCAATTAAATAAATTCTTTTTAATTAGTGACCAACTCTACTACGAAGCTTTTAGGCCATCCGAAAGGCTCAACAAATGCTTGCAAATTTTATGCTTTCGATTCAGCTATTTTTCTACGGAACCTTAAAACACACAATAAATCCTCAGTATCCACGCGCATGGGAGCGAAATCAGCTTTGAAACAGCTAAGCCGAAACTCTTTTAATTATTCCTGTTCCCTAAAATTTCAGCAAAACTTCCGTACTGTAATGAACTCTGATAGCTAACGAGCTTTATGCGAACCCGTAAGCTAATTATATGGATCAAAGTATGAGCGCTAATGAACGAACTACTTTAGTTTTAATCTGAGCTGTTAGCTTTTAGAGCACTGGTGGATGTGTTGGTAGTGACCCCGCCTTCCGATCCAAACGTCGACGGTTTCGATCCCGGTCACTATACCTACGAGCGCTCTCAAACGTTAAGGAAATGAGCGATATGTCAATTATTCTTTTTCTTCAAAATTATCCTTATGTACGCAAATGAATAAGAGAAACAAGTGCACGGAAGGAACCCCTAAGAGGCGCACCTTAATCCTTTCACTGACGGTCATAAGCCTTTTTAAGTAATAAAGGATGCCCAAGAAAGAATCAGTGACACGACAAGCAAGCAAGTAAAAAAAACTGCTGTGGGTTTTTCTAAACTCATGTTTTGTTCACGGATTTAAGTCAAACCAAATATTTCCTTGATTCTGACTATTGAATTCAACTAAAATAAATTGTTTTTAATTTTTCAACATTCAACCATTCAACTTTGAATCCAGCTTTTGGCAAAGCACAAAGCTAAACTTGGTTCCCATAACTATTCATGTTTTTATGTGAAACTAGCTGGTGCCCGCAACTTCGTCTGCGCAGGATTAGTATTTCGGCTTAGTTGTAGTCATATTTTGGACAATTCACACAATATCTTTATAAATTGTAGCCTATGTGTTATTCTGATGTATAAGCTATATTATTGTGAAGTTTCATTAATCCATTTAGTAGTTTTTACGTGAAAGAGTAACAAACATCCATCCATACATACAAACTTTCACGTTTATACAAGGTGATTCATAACATGTATTCCATTCCGAAAGGGGGTTATTCTAGCAACGAAAATAAAAAACTTCAATATTTAAAAAAAACAAAATCTTTTTTCAAAAACTTTCTTAATTTCGCTGGTTTTTGGTATTATTATCATCTTTAGAAGTTAATATTTACAAAATACACAAGAAACAGTTGAGCCATCTAACTTGTAATAGTTTTAAGTTTCTTTCTGTAAATAAAGTTTACCATTTTGTTATATCACTTTAGAACTAATAACTAATCGTATAAGAAGTTCGTTGGCCGTGGTGGCCCCGGCTGAAGAATAGGCCCCTCCATATCTACCTATCCGCAGATGTCGTAAGAGGCGACTAAGGGAAAAAAGCTAGGGATGGGCAGCAGCGTCCCTCATTTTAACAACGATAGCTCTAACTGCGCTCGCCAACCCGCATGCCCAGCGTAGTGAGTATGGGCAAATCCCCCCACATGATAAGGAATTTGCTCTCTGTCTGTGGGGGAGGCCATGTTCAGCAGTGGACGTCGTACGGCTGAAATGATGATGATGATGATGATAAGAAGTTCGTAATCAAGATTGCTATAGAAAACAGCTGATTCATTGAATTTGACCTGATTTGACCTGCTGATTTTCGCAAAGAGTTTATGCAATGAAAAAAGTCCAATTTCCAAAAGTCGTAGAACAAACTTTATTGCCAATTGGGTGTAGAATAAGCACCTTTCGGGATGGCATACATATTATGAATCACCTTGTAGTATATCAGGCTAGGCAGGTAAAAATTTTCTTGAGTAACTAATTACTTTTCTGATTCGAAAATGTTTGTCTGTAAGGAAATTTAGTACAGTTATCTAAGGAGAAGGTTCTACGAAGCTGCACCGTAGAGGCAGCTGCAGACAGTGCTACGAAAGATTTATGTGGGGGAAGATAAATTTCTCACGCTTCTTGAACGATTCCATCTATTATTTCTTGCGGATACTTGAAATCCGTTACCAACAAATAATTGTTTCAGATTTTATGATGGTGTTCCGTTTTAACAATTTCAAATCGTTTTATTCATTTTTGTAAATACCTCAGTCCAGATATGTTTATTTCGATCAAACATGGATCACTTTGAAACCTCTTTGTAACCTTAGTGGAGTGGAGTATTCTTAGTTGTATGTATTTTTTAAGTAATGCCTCTGATATTGCAAGCATTCATAGGCTACGGTAACCACTTACTAACAGGGTCACCTTAGTTATAAAAAATATTTTCAGACGGGCCTACGCCCGCTACGCCACCGAGGTCGTCAAATATTTTACTTTAAGTAGTAAAATGCGTGATTCTTCATAAACACATAAAATGTGAATTTATTTGTGCCCCGCACTCATCATTCCTGCGACGAAATACAGCGAAAAGGCGAAAACGGACCATCATCACGGAATGCGTCTCGCGTGCGACCAGTTAGTCTCGCTAAATGTGTGTTCGCAACATTTTTATGGCGGTTAGAGGCAATAAATACGCGAATAAAGAAATAAATACAAATACTTACTCGCGTTTGGGTTAAGCCGATGATGTATTCTGTAGGCGGAGATTGCTGATAGCTGTTCAAGGTCGTATTAAACGGTGGTGATTACTTTGATTTAGGCGAATTCAATTAGTAAAAAGAACTACATAATAATAAGAACGGTCATGTGCGAGAACTCGCGCCCTGAGGCTTCCGTAGAACACGGGATCACAAAAGCAAAATTCCAAGTGTAGGAAGTGACAAACTTATTTTTTACGGTCGCTCACATAGTTTATCGATTTTGACCGTAAATATAACTTTACTAGCTGGTGCCCGCGACTTCGTTGGCGCAGAATTAGTATTTCGATATAGCTAGTAGTCATATTTTGGACAAATTCACACAATATCTTTATAAATTGTAGCCTATGTGTTATTCTGATGTAGGTACCTATAAGCTATATTATTGTAAAGTTTCATTAAAATCCATTCAGTTGTTTTTACGTGAAAGCGTAACAAACATCCATCTATCCATACTTACAAACTTTCGCGTTTATAATATTAGTAGGATAAGTAGGAAGGAAGTAGGATCGTGTAATAATACCTAATTCAACAAGCATTTTTTTTTTTTTTTAAATTTAAATTCTTTAAAAATCTACATATTTTAAGCCCTTTTCGGCATAGTTCGGCTTATCTTAAATTATAGTACTATACGTATCACATTGAAGAGATTTTTATGATAACTTGCAAAGGTTCTCCAAATAAAATAACAACGGTCGATGGTTTAGTTGGCCGTGTAAGTAAGTGTAACTTAACTTTAGCCATCTTCCTTAAAATTGCATGCTGACATTACCCTTGAACAGGATCTCGACTACAACCTGCGTCCCTATTCACTAACAAGCCTAGAAACGTGCATCGCACCGCAATGTACGCTGTCAACAAATCAGTAAAATTATCCGCCCGCCGATTCTTGATGTTTGCCGCAATCAACGCAATCGCAGCGCAACTTTAGCGCGGTGACAGTATTAGTACTTACAACCCGATGCTGTTTTTGAGATCTTTGAGAATACGGGAGTTGGCTCCAGGTGAAACTTCCCTGCTGAAGTCTCGCATGTTTAGCCAAAGTGACGAAATTTCTTGCGACAACATCATAAAATAAACAAAAAACTTTACCAAGGGAAAGTCGTAAAACAACATGATAAGTAGGTATGTTTGTGACGCTTCCAAATAAAGTAAGTTCCCGAAGAAGTGACTGTAATCAAACGAAATAGAAGTTACTTATACTTCGCAAAGGAGAATGTTTTTTGAGGCGATAATACTTAACGAAATCAGTTTGTTATTTTGGCGAACGAAAACATTGCTATTGATCGTTTGACGCAAAGTTTATTTCCTAAATACCCAAACGCGCCATTGAGGTCAGTTGTGTAAATTTTGTATCGAGAAAATGTCAATATATCTTCGGGGTAGACCGAATTTTATAAATACTTACCTAAGTTTGTGGGAGTGTGTAGAAATCACTTTCCCGGCCACAACAAAACCTCGAAGAAACTTTTAAGAGCGAACCCTTGCACATCAGAGCCCTTTTCCGAACACCTGACAATGCCCGCAAATTCTACCCAAGTGGATTGAATATGAATAAAAAATATGTGTAGTCATGTGATTCGGGAAGACCTTTGGGAAAAATCTATTGTTAAGCGGTTGTTTTTCAAAGAATCTTAAGAATCAGGCGATCGTGGCTAACCCGCTCATGTGAACATAAAATAAATAAATAAATATTCCGAACATATCACACACGGTCAACTGATCCCAAACTAGGCATAGCCTGTACTATGGGTACAAGAGACTGATATACATAATAGATAAATATTTAACACCCAGACACAGAACAAACATCTGTGTTAGTCACAAATGATTGTCCAGTGCGGGAATCGAACCCGCGACCTCTAGCGCTGAAGGCAGAGTTACTACCAACTGAGCTATGAGGCCAGTCAGCTATAAGAATCTGTAATGTAATAAAAAATATTCTATTGCCCTCCATAAAATAATTTAAGACATCATATTGTTAAATAATACTATAAGTATATTTCTGAGTAGTAACTAGGTAGCGATATTTTTGGATAACTAACCTACCTACCGGATTGTTGCGGTAAAATTAACTGTATTTTAAAGTATACCTACTCGACTTTTTGGCGGGAACTTGCGAAGTGATGTTGTGCTCTCAATTTATTTTACAAAACTAGTGTTAAATTGAATAATATTGTGTGATTATGGTGGTGTTTTGCGTAATATTGTTTGAGTAAACCGTACAAGTGAAGTGAAATAGAATGATTGCGTGTATCGTCATTTTTCGAGTTGGCGCCTAGAGGTCCCTCGAGGTTTTAGTAAAATAGCCACCATCATATCTTACTAAAACTGAACTTGACTTGACTAGACGGTGACTTGACCATGACTAACGTAAGAAAACTAAGGAAGATAAACAAATTAAACAAGATAAAATATACGTAAGACTTGGCGGTAAGACCTAGATGCCATAGCCATCCCGAAAAGTAAAACATCAAAAAAAAAGTATACCTACTCTACCCTATAACTCTACTAAGAACTTGTTACTTTGTCTCATCTAGTCGTACTTTGCGAAAAGTTCACTATTTACTGAATTTGTAAAGAGAAGTCTTGAGTAAGAAAAGTTAACTCTTTAAAAATCTTTACAAAATCAAAACTTTACAAATTTTTTTGCTTACCCACTTAAGTCATAAAAAATCATAGAAACGCTAAGTGAATCGGGATCAAGCCCATGGAACATTTAAAGCGGCTATTTTGCCCACACTACGCAAATGCGCTTAGCTTAAGTGCTTCCCAGCATTAGCATTTCGTGCCTTTCATGGCTTTTCTTGTTCAAAAACCTTCTACAAACTTAATATGCCTCATTCGTACGTAAATGGTTGAAGTTTCGCTGTATAGAGGTCCTAACAAGTAACCCTGAGTTACCCAGCGTCATAATACCTCCGGGGCTCGGGAGATTATGACCGTTAGTGCGTTCATGGCCTGCTCCAAGTACCTACATACATTTTACAACAAAGGGTGGGGTTAAGCTGTCTTCACTTCAGTGAGCCCAACTAAGCCTGCTCTCAGATATAGGCACCGAGATGGGGTATGGAAAATTTAATTGCTTTAGAGGTTTAACCTCACCGACAAGTTCTAGCTTTATGAGGTATCTGACACGTCTGTGGGCAGATTTATCTGTGAGCCGCTGACAAATAAGGCCCGTATTAACCTAAGTAGGTAAATCTTTTTAGCCACCCTACATCCTTCCTGTCCTACTTCCTACTTTAATACTAAACTATCATCATCACAAGTCGAGCCACAAAAAAACACAATATTTATTTATATTTTATTTATGCCGTGGGTTAAAATAAACTAAAATAAGTACACCACTAGCTAGGTATCTACCATATTTTAACGATTCTGTTCTCGCTTTTCTTATCTTAACTTTACTCTACGCTTAACGTGATTAGACGCTTAATTTCAAGAGGTTAATTACGTGAACGTTACCGGCATTTAACGTCTCGAATTAGGCTTTGACTGCTAATGAGTGTACTTAATGTATCGTAATTGAAATATTGTCCTTAGCACCATTTTTGCCGTTATCGAATTAGATTATCCATCACAAAATTATATGTGTTACATTGTTCAATGACATAACAAAGATTGTCCATTATAAAATAATCGCATGCCCAACATCGAAAAATGATATTTCGAATGTGTTATCGAGTGTCAAACATCATCATCATCACCAGCAGCCTGTAGACGTCCACTGCTGGACATAGGTCTCCTCCAAAGAGTTCCATGACGAACGGTCTTGAGCCTTCTCCATCCACCGTCTTCCCGCAACTTTCACAAAGTTGTCGGTCCATCAGGGGGGCCTTCCAACACTGCGTCGCCCGATTCGTAGTCACCATTCGAGAACCTCTCCCCAACGGTTGTCAGTTAAACATTGACCAATTTTATTATCGGCTTGAAATACTTCCCATTGCAGATTTCGAAGACATGCTATTAATTCGATAGTGTCAGAAATAAATAAAATAAAAAATAAATAAATATTCCGGACATATCACACACGGTCAACTGATCCCAAACTAGGCGTAGCCTGTACTATGGGTACCAGAGACTGATATACATATATATAATAGATAAATATTTAATTATTAAATTGGTATCAAGGGTTGATAACTAGCTAAGTTCAGTTTTTAAACAAGCAATGGATGTGGTGTATGTGTAAGCGTGATGAAACAATCTTCAAGTTAGCAAAAAGCTAAATAAACTACTAAATAAACCTTTTTGATATTTTAGATAGTAACAACGTAGCCAGAGCCAATTATTTTTTTACTAATATAATAACAAGTAAAAGCAATTTGCTACGGTAATAGGTACTTTATTAAGACTATTGACGGAATAAAAACACATCTAAACCACGTTGAAATACCTCGGTATCTACCTACAAGTATCTAGATAGATATATACCTTCAAAGTAATTCCGTGACGTGAAGTGGAAAATTCCCGGATTTTTCAAGATTCGTCTCATAAATTAGCGAAGTATTAAATTGCAAATATTTTACGATATTTTCTACACGCTTGAGCTACCAAGTATCTCCTCTTAAATATTATTATAATCTCTGACTTGCTTATTAATAAGAGGAAATAAGAGTTGTGACTTTTCCATGCAACCGTTTTATCTTTTTTCCTTCTTGGATTCATAGTCATTCATACTTACTAGAAGTTCGCCCCGAACTGAGATGTTGTGATGTTTTGTATTAGGTAGTCATCATTATTATCATCATCAGCCTAAGGAAGTCCACTACTGCACAAAGGCCTCCCGAAAGAGTGCCACGACGAGAGCTCAAGGCTCAAGAACTTGAGCTGTCTCCATCCACTGACTTCCCGCAATATATCAAACAATGTCATCGGTCCAATAGAATATTCTTCAATCTAAATTTTATCACAGCTTACATTTAGAATATAGCTTATCATAAACTTTTATGGACACACTCTTGCTTTTGTTTGAAAAATAGGCCCTTCATAATTTTTTATTATTTTCATTAAAAGGACAGTGTTTTCTTTTAGTTACTTCAAGGTAAACAAACTACCTAGTCAGTCACAAAAAACCTTTTGAATAAATTGAAGCAACAAACTACATAGAAAGTACAAACAAAAAGCATAATATTTCTGTGTTTTTTTGACATTTTGGGAGTTCTGCGTGGCAAATCTAAATTTGAATACTTACTATCCTATTATAAATGCAAAAGTTTGAAAAGATGTGTGGATATGAAAATGTTTGTTACTCAATAACGCCCTCATCATCATCATCATCCACAACCTGTAGAAGTCCACTACTGGACATAGGCCTCCCCCAAAGAGTTCCACGACGAACGATCTTGAGCCCTTCCCATCCACCGACTTCCCGCAACCTTTACAATGTCATCGGTCCATCGGGTGGGGGGCCTTCCAACACTGCGTCAATCACACCCTAACGCAATAACGCCCTTATCGTAATGAAATTTGGAATGTAGGTATTAGTACATAGTCTAGAATAACATATGCTACTTTTTATCCGGATATTACCTACACGAGCGAAGCAGCGAGCAAGTAAAAATTTTTTTTTTAATAATAGGCACTAATCTGCTCGATCGTACAAGGATGCTCGTTTTTAATTTTTCCACTGTCTTTGGTGAGCTACAATGCTAAGCGATGCTATACTCGATACAGACCGCTACCACGGTTGTGTAATTTTTTTTTTAATTCCTGTTTTATAAAATGAACTTGTAGTAACTTATCGCATTGTCGAATGCTATCAGGAGCAGCAGACCACGATGAAATAGTATTATCTCAAACAATAATTAACACTAAGTACAACTTTCTACTATACTATCCTACTAATACCTAATATATTCGCGATTCACTATCCATTTGGCTGATTTCATCTACGCGTATGCCACAACTGAAGAATAGGCCCCTCCATTTCGATCCGTGGATAGAAATGGCGGGGCCGGTCGTAAGAGGCGACTAAAAACTAGGGGTTGGGCAGTAGCTCTTTAGGGAGTGTGCGGCAAGCAACGCATTAGCAATGCTCCAGGTGTTGCTGATGTCAGTAGGCGACGGTAACCACTTACCATCAGGTGGGCCGTAAGCTTGTCACCTCCGTAAAACATTTTAAAAAAAAGTAGCGTTCCCTATAAAGAACAATAGCTTCATCTGCGCTCACCAATCCGCATGCCCAGCGTGGCGAGTGTCGATAAATTCCCACAAGTTATTGATTCTGGAAATTGGGAGAGGCCTATGCTCAGCAGTGGACGTCTTACAGCTGAAATGATGATGATGAGCCTACTTGTATTTCTGTCCAGGTAATCCGTTTGTTTTGCGTTTAGTCTCAAAGCATCGCATCGCATCGCTTTCACGCTAGACATCGGAGCAAAAGCTATAAAATAAAACCTAGGAAACGGTAATCTGTTTTGGCGTTGCCTTAATAAGAATAAGCTTGGATTTTCCTGTTATCTTAAACGAGTGGTTTGTTGTATTTCAGCGTAATTGCTTTATCTTTCGCTTCGCTGCAAGGAATTGCTTAGCTAATTTCGGTATAATCACCATCATCAACTTATATCAGTCCACTGTTGGACGTAGGTCTCTCCCAAGACCAGCCACTGAGCGTGACCTTCCGCTCTTCTTATCCAGTGTTTGCCAGCTACATTACGCAGATTTCAATAAAATCCTTAAGATCACTTTGAAACGTCTTATAATAGGGGAAAATACGCCTGTTGAAATGAAATGAAATGAAATGAAAATACTTTATTGTACACCTTACAAATTTAAAAATATAAAATAAAACAGAAACTAAAACTAAAGACCATAAATGTACAATGGGCGGTCTTATCGCTAAAAAAGCGATTTCTTCCAGACAACCTTTGGATGGAGTGAATATAAAATTAGAGGAAGATTGGTCGGGATGGACTTAAAAACATAAATAATGGAAACACTATAAACTATAAACAAACAGCATACATTATAGATAGTATAAAATACATAAATGCAACCAAGACAAATGAACGACCTATGACAACTCTTCATTTAAATAGAAGTCTTTAACCACGCTTAGCCTGTTCCACGCTATCAAGTCTACATTACTACTACTATTTATTAGATTAGACTATGCTATAAATAGATTCCCTTTTTTGGGCAGTAATTTTGATTTTGCATAGTCACTTAGTCAAAACATCTTCATTTAGAATAGGTTCCTACATACGTAGAAGCATTTGCTACAACAAAAGTTTAATAATATTAAAGCTCCGATAAAACTATGAAGATAATCCCCTCTATTCCCGGAGGTAGTATGCCATAAGAGATGCGCAATAATAGTCGCATCCAGGCGTTTCATTCTCAAGGCGATTACACCGATCTACGTCTACCTACATGCTCCCAGGAAGATAGTACCATTCCTGACTCTAAAAGTACGCGTCGACTGGTCCGCACCGGCTGCAAAGACTACAATATATATTGTAGGACCGGGTGCAACACAAGCGCGGCGCGCGGATTGAACGGGATTGCCGGTGGGATGCGTTTACTGTATACGTATTCTTAAGGCTTTATTTTGTTTAGTGCTTTTCGTAATTTGATGTCTTCTATCATCCAACCTCCTAAGCGGCAGCGCAGGCGATGCACTGCACACGGCATAATAATCCGTGTTACGTCACTAGCAAGTAACGCATTTATTATTAGTAATTTCTTATTATCTATCATCCTTAGCGGGCGATGCACGCGGCGAAATAATCCGTGTGACGTCACTGGCAAGCAACACCATTTGTAATTTCTTATTTGGCGCTCGGTGCGGGTGGTTCTGATAATAAAAGCAGCTATACAAAGGAAAAAAATCCGTTGTGTGCCGTGCGTGCGTTGCTGCCGGTGCGGGCCAATCGAAGCGTACCCTAATGAATCGCTATCGAGTTTTCGCAATTATTGTTCAAAGACATGTGACGTACCGTAGAGGCGTGGTTTGAAATCTTTGCGAAGAAGTTGCTTGCGAGAGGAAAACTCATCTTAAGCTTTTGATAACGGCCCGTACCTATCTAACAGTTAGCCTGGTATATACCTTCGTTATTGCACCCCACTCACACTAACATCATACCGACATTATTTTCAAAGGTATTTCTTTGAAATTTGCCTAGTCCTTAGGATTACCCATTCTTCTAGCAATTTTAAGGATCTCTCAATCAAAATACTGTCAGTTTGATTTCTTATTATCTTTGTAGTAAGATTGGAAATAATACTAACGCGCTTACCCTGTTCTTAACGAGTTGCTTAGGGTAATCGTAAATCGGTATTTAATTGCGTAAAAACAGACAATACATTAGACATTAGACAATCATCTTCGATTGCAGCGCCCCATAGTAATCTGTGGCGACCATCTACGTCTATAGGGTACGGTAACAGGTAGGCCATACGCTTGTTTGCCACCTAAGTTTCATAAAAAAACACCACTAGTTTTAGGAGGAGGTAGGGCACAGCGAGATTTTCTCGTTCTGAATTGGAGCAGCCTGCCTGGGAAGGTACCTCCGCCTTACAGAAGATCGCAGCCAAATAACATTATTTGTTTCAAATAGTGTTGTGATCCTGCGGTGAGTAAGGTTGCCAAAGCTCTTTAGGGGGGAAGGGGGTTCGGGGTCGGCAACGCGTGCGTGATGCCTCTGGTATTGCAAGCGCTCATAGGCTACGGTAACCGCTTACCATCAGGTGGGCCGTAAGCTTGTTGCCTCCGTATAACATAAAAAAGTAGCCTTCCCTATAAAGAACAATAGCTTCATCTGCGCTCACCAATCCGCATGCCCACCGTGGCGAGTATCGATAAATTCCCACAAGTTATTGATTCTGGAAATTGGGAGAGGCCTATGCTCAGCAGTGGACGTCTTACAGCTGAAATGATGATGATGAGCCTACTTGTATTTCTGTCCAGGTAATCCGTTTGTTTTGCGTTTAGTCTCAAAGCATCGCATCGCATCGCTTTCACGCTAGACATCGGAGCAAAAGCTATAAAATAAAACCTAGGAAACGGTAATCTGTTTTGGCGTTGCCTTAATAAGAATAAGCTTGGATTTTCCTGTTATCTTAAACGAGTGGTTTGTTGTATTTCAGCGTAATTGCTTTATCTTTCGCTTCGCTGCAAGGAATTGCTTAGCTAATTTCGGTATAATCACCATCATCAACTTATATCAGTCCACTGTTGGACGTAGGTCTCTCCCAAGACCAGCCACTGAGCGTGACCTTCCGCTCTTCTTATCCAGTGTTTGCCAGCTACATTACGCAGATTTCAATAAAATCCTTAAGATCACTTTGAAACGTCTTATAATAGGGGAAAATACGCCTGTTGAAATGAAATGAAATGAAATGAAAATACTTTATTGTACACCTTACAAATTTAAAAATATAAAATAAAACAGAAACTAAAACTAAAGACCATAAATGTACAATGGGCGGTCTTATCGCTAAAAAAGCGATTTCTTCCAGACAACCTTTGGATGGAGTGAATATAAAATTAGAGGAAGATTGGTCGGGATGGACTTAAAAACATAAATAATGGAAACACTATAAACTATAAACAAACAGCATACATTATAGATAGTATAAAATACATAAATGCAACCAAGACAAATGAACGACCTATGACAACTCTTCATTTAAATAGAAGTCTTTAACCACGCTTAGCCTGTTCCACGCTATCAAGTCTACATTACTACTACTATTTATTAGATTAGACTATGCTATAAATAGATTCCCTTTTTTGGGCAGTAATTTTGATTTTGCATAGTCACTTAGTCAAAACATCTTCATTTAGAATAGGTTCCTACATACGTAGAAGCATTTGCTACAACAAAAGTTTAATAATATTAAAGCTCCGATAAAACTATGAAGATAATCCCCTCTATTCCCGGAGGTAGTATGCCATAAGAGATGCGCAATAATAGTCGCATCCAGGCGTTTCATTCTCAAGGCGATTACACCGATCTACGTCTACCTACATGCTCCCAGGAAGATAGTACCATTCCTGACTCTAAAAGTACGCGTCGACTGGTCCGCACCGGCTGCAAAGACTACAATATATATTGTAGGACCGGGTGCAACACAAGCGCGGCGCGCGGATTGAACGGGATTGCCGGTGGGATGCGTTTACTGTATACGTATTCTTAAGGCTTTATTTTGTTTAGTGCTTTTCGTAATTTGATGTCTTCTATCATCCAACCTCCTAAGCGGCAGCGCAGGCGATGCACTGCACACGGCATAATAATCCGTGTTACGTCACTAGCAAGTAACGCATTTATTATTAGTAATTTCTTATTATCTATCATCCTTAGCGGGCGATGCACGCGGCGAAATAATCCGTGTGACGTCACTGGCAAGCAACACCATTTGTAATTTCTTATTTGGCGCTCGGTGCGGGTGGTTCTGATAATAAAAGCAGCTATACAAAGGAAAAAAATCCGTTGTGTGCCGTGCGTGCGTTGCTGCCGGTGCGGGCCAATCGAAGCGTACCCTAATGAATCGCTATCGAGTTTTCGCAATTATTGTTCAAAGACATGTGACGTACCGTAGAGGCGTGGTTTGAAATCTTTGCGAAGAAGTTGCTTGCGAGAGGAAAACTCATCTTAAGCTTTTGATAACGGCCCGTACCTATCTAACAGTTAGCCTGGTATATACCTTCGTTATTGCACCCCACTCACACTAACATCATACCGACATTATTTTCAAAGGTATTTCTTTGAAATTTGCCTAGTCCTTAGGATTACCCATTCTTCTAGCAATTTTAAGGATCTCTCAATCAAAATACTGTCAGTTTGATTTCTTATTATCTTTGTAGTAAGATTGGAAATAATACTAACGCGCTTACCCTGTTCTTAACGAGTTGCTTAGGGTAATCGTAAATCGGTATTTAATTGCGTAAAAACAGACAATACATTAGACATTAGACAATCATCTTCGATTGGAGCGCCCCATAGTAATCTGTGGCGACCATCTACGTCTATAGGGTACGGTAACAGGTAGGCCATACGCTTGTTTGCCACCTAAGTTTCATAAAAAAACACCACTAGTTTTAGGAGGAGGTAGGGCACAGCGAGATTTTCTCGTTCTGAATTGGAGCAGCCTGCCTGGGAAGGTACCTCCGCCTTACAGAAGATCGCAGCCAAATAACATTATTTGTTTCAAATAGTGTTGTGATCCTGCGGTGAGTAAGGTTGCCAAAGCTCTTTAGGGGGGAAGGGGGTTCGGGGTCGGCAACGCGTGCGTGATGCCTCTGGTATTGCAAGCGCTCATAGGCTACGGTAACCGCTTACCATCAGGTGGGCCGTAAGCTTGTTGCCTCCGTATAACATAAAAAAGTAGCCTTCCCTATAAAGAACAATAGCTTCATCTGCGCTCACCAATCCGCATGCCCACCGTGGCGAGTATCGATAAATTCCCACAAGTTATTGATTCTGGAAATTGGGAGAGGCCTATGCTCAGCAGTGGACGTCTTACAGCTGAAATGATGATGATGAGCCTACTTGTATTTCTGTCCAGGTAATCCGTTTGTTTTGCGTTTAGTCTCAAAGCATCGCATCGCATCGCTTTCACGCTAGACATCGGAGCAAAAGCTATAAAATAAAACCTAGGAAACGGTAATCTGTTTTGGCGTTGCCTTAATAAGAATAAGCTTGGATTTTCCTGTTATCTTAAACGAGTGGTTTGTTGTATTTCAGCGTAATTGCTTTATCTTTCGCTTCGCTGCAAGGAATTGCTTAGCTAATTTCGGTATAATCACCATCATCAACTTATATCAGTCCACTGTTGGACGTAGGTCTCTCCCAAGACCAGCCACTGAGCGTGACCTTCCGCTCTTCTTATCCAGTGTTTGCCAGCTACATTACGCAGATTTCAATAAAATCCTTAAGATCACTTTGAAACGTCTTATAATAGGGGAAAATACGCCTGTTGAAATGAAATGAAATGAAATGAAAATACTTTATTGTACACCTTACAAATTTAAAAATATAAAATAAAACAGAAACTAAAACTAAAGACCATAAATGTACAATGGGCGGTCTTATCGCTAAAAAAGCGATTTCTTCCAGACAACCTTTGGACGGAGTGAATATAAAATTAGAGGAAGATTGGTCGGGGTGGACTTAAAAACATAAATAATGGAAACACTATAAACTATAAACAAACAGCATACATACAAATATATAATATATAAATATAAAGATATATACATATATATTTATTTATAGATAGTATAAAATACATAAATGCAACCAAGACAAATGAACGACCTATGACAACTCTTAATTTAAATAGAAGTTTTTAACCACGCTTAGCCTGTTCCACGCTATCAAGTCTAGATTACTACTACCATTTATTAGATTAGACTATTCTATAAATAGATTCCCTTTTTTGGGCAGTAATTTTGATTTTGCATAGTCACTTAGTCAAAACATCTTCATTTAGAATAGGTTCCTACATGCGTAGAAGCATTTGCAACAAAAGTTTAATAATATTAAAGCTCCGATAAAACTATGAAGATAATCCCCTCTATTCCCGGAGGTAATATGCCATAAGAGATGCGCAATAATAGTCGCATCCAGGCGTTTCATTCTCAAGGCGATTACACCGATCTACGTCTACCTACATGCTCCCAGGAAGATAGTACCATTCCTGACTCTAAAAGTACGCGTCGACTGGTCCGCACCGGCTGCAAAGACTACAATATATATCGTAGGACCGGGTGCAACACAAGCGCGGCGCGCGGATTGAACGGGATTGCCGGTGGGATGCGTTTACTGTATACGTATTCTTAAGGCTTTATTTTGTTTAGTGCTTTTCGTAATTTGATGTCTTCTATCATCCAACCTCCTAAGCGGCAGCGCAGGCGATGCACTGCACACGGCATAATAATACGTGTGACGTCACTGGCAAGTAACGCATTTATTATTAGTAATTTCTTATTATCTATCATCCTTAGCAACAGCGCGGGCGATGCACGCGGCGAAATAATCCATGTGACGTCACTGGCAAGCAACACCATTTGTAATTTCTTATTTGGCGCTCGGTGCGGGTGGTTCTGATAATAAAAGCAGCTATACAAAGGAAAAAAAGCCGCTGTGTGCCGTGCGTGCGTTGCTGCCGGTGCGGGCCAATCGAAGCGTACCCTAATGAATCGCTATCGAGTTTTCGCAATTATTGTTCAAAGACATGTGACGTACCGTAGAGGCGTGGTTTGAAATCTTTGCGAAGAAGTTGCTTGCGAGAGGAAAACTCATCTTAAGCTTTTGATAACGGCCCGTACCTATCTAACAGTTAGCCTGGTATTATTACCTTCGTTATTGCACCCCACTCACACTAACATCATACCGACATTATTTTCAAAGGTATTTCTTTGAAATTTCCCTAGTCCTTAGGATTAACCATTATTCTAGCAATTTTAAGAATCTCTCAATCAAAATACTGTCAGTTTGACTGGCCTCATAGCTCAGTTGGTAGTAACTCTGCCTTCGGCGCTAGAGGTCGCGGGTTCGATTCCCGCACTGGACAAACATTTGTGACTAACACAGATGTTTGTTCTGGGTCTGGGTGTTAAATATATATCTATTATGTATATCAGTCTCTGGTACCCATAGTACAGGTTATGCCTAGTTTGGAAAAATGAAGTCAAGGGACTCCTTGAGGGAACTTTTTAAAGAAATTAACATTTTAACTGTAACTTCACAATATATTTACGAAAACTTATTGTACACACATAAGCACATGGCTAGCTTTAAGAAAAAAAGTGATGTGCATAATATTAACACAAGAAACAAAAATAAATTGTGCATTCCAAAATTTAGATTACAAAAAGTAAATGGGTCTTTTATGGGGAATATGGTAAGATTTTATAATAAACTTCCGGTAAACGCGACGCAACTTCCTATTAGAAGATTTAAAGTGTTCATAAAGAATAATCTTATTAAGAAAGCGTACTATAAATTAAATGATTATATAAATGATAAAACCGCATGGCCTGAAGTCGCTCTGCCCCTCGACAGCTAAAATGCCATTTTGCAGTGTCTTTACAGTTTTTGCTTGCATCATATTTTAAGTATTATTCAATTTTATAGAAGCATTAGGTACATATTTCCTCAAGTGTAGCGTGTGCTGCCCTTAGATCATTTGTTGAAGCTCACTTTTGTCTTCTTTTTTTTCACATTTTTATAAGCTCTTATTTATTAGGGATTATAACTAGATAACTTTTCTTTTGAGCCTCACCTAGTTCGATCGGCACCACACTGAAGCTTTAAATTCCATTTTGTGAAAAAGGATCATCGAAAAAAACGATAGGCACCAAGCCGTGTTTGTTGCCTGATTCTTCTAGGCTTGGTCGCGAGGAACAGGCATAGCTTCACCTAGTTTCTAAGACGTTTCAAAGTGATCCTAGTGATTTTATTGAAATAAATGCCTTTTGACTTTGACTTTGACTTTGGATCAGTTGACCGTGTGAATATGTACGGAATATTTTTTTTTTATTTATTTTTATTTTAGTTTGATTTCTTATTATCTTTGTAGTAAGATTGGAAACAATACTAACGCGCTTACCCTGTTCTTAACGAGTTGCTTATGGTAATCGTAAATCTGTATTTAATTGCGTAAAAAAAGACAATACATTAGACAATCATCTTCGATTACAGCGCCCCATAGTAATCTGTGGCGACCATCTACGTCTATAGGGTACGGTAAACACTTATCAACAGGTGGGCCATAAGCTTGTTTGCTACCTAAGCTTCATTAAAAAAACACCACCTTATCGATTGACAAGCGTATAGAAACGCTAGTCTATTTATCTACTCCCCATGAGACTGCTACGGCCTCCACATGTGAGACCATCAGGTACATTGTTACTGCAGTATCAGGGAACCAACCGTGTCTTACTCTTAATATTTTATCAAGTACCTGGCAAATAGGATTGTTTTGAAACGGTTTAAAGCTATGAGCAATTTCAGAATAAATATAAAGGCATTCGTTTTCCTTCCATTATCTCTTGTAGTACGAGAGCAATATGATTTCAAGTTGTTTTAATTTTCAGTCAGCACTCAATAAGATATTTAATACTTTGCTTTCATAATATCAAATTTAATCTTAGCATAATATCAGTTTTTAAAGAAAAATAATAAAACCACAGATTTTATATATTTAGCTTTGCTCTACATTGATTGATGTCGGTTTTTATACCAGAAAAGATACAAAAATAGTTTCTCTCAATATTATAATAAATAATTTCAAAAATAAAGAAAAACGGGTTTTAGCCTTTTTGCTAAATCACCCTACGCTGAAATTATGAGGTACTAGTTTTCATATAAATACGGACGGGGTATCAACTAGTCTTCCATAATTGAGACAATGTAACTTTATCGTACAAGGCCAAGAAGATTGCACGTTTATTTCAAAAATATTTCAAAAAACTTTAGAACACATAAGTATAAAAGTTCATTACTATTATCGTATTGTTCTCTATTGATTTGAAAAATTAAATAATAGTTGTAAGCATAGTGGCACGTAGCTTTTATAAACACAGAACAAATAAGAAGGTAACCTATTCTTAGATGAAAACACTACCAATTTTCTTGCTAGAGTTGAAGTCTTCAGCTGTTGTCTCAAGTTGAAGGTAACCGGGATTCATGAAATTTCCCATTTAAGACTCTACCTCACGTCTCAAGATGCCTGAGATAAGATCGCCTGGCTCATAACATGGTTTTCAACAAAGGTTTATCCAGAAAAGTGTATTTTATCAACCTCTTAAGGATCCTTATTCCATAGTAGAATAAGATAAGATTGAGTAGTCAGTGCAAACCGGTCGAATTTATTTCGTAGTCGCATGATCGCGCCGGTTTGAACATTTATAACTTTACGCGAAACTATCATAACAGTTTTGCATACATTGTTTAGCAATCAATGCTCATTCTTCTGGTGTGATGTGTCATTGATTACTTTCTTTCGTGGCTTCCTTACCCTTTACTTTATCGAATAAAAAAGGGTCAGACGGATCCCAGAGATCAAACCAAATTGCTTTAACGGTTGTCTGACTACATAAAAAAGACAGTTAAGTGCGAGTAGGACTTGCGCTTTGAGCGGGTTTCGTACTACACTTGTAACTACTCGCTAAGTTTGGCACTAGAATGTTAGTTTATAGGTATTTATAAATATGGGCAAGTCATCATTTATTGTAAATTGTATGTACTCTAACTCTGTTATTTATAAACAAAGAGTAATCTAGGATTAATTTTACTCCAAGTTTTAAGCCAGTATTACATAAATTCAGTATTAATAAATAAAGAGTAATGAGGAAGTAAGCTAAGTTGACACGGGGCTAGTCTTGGATTAACTAGTCTAAGAGTAGTTTCTTAATAAGCTACGAGTAGAGTTTTTTTATTAATAAGGCCCTAAGTGCCTAAAATAAAGATTAAATTATTACTAATATAATTACTTTTTCCAGCAGTATGAGACAAAATACCTTAGTATCCGATATGAAGTTCAACTTGACAAAAAGCCCTTTGACACAAGGACAATCAGACAGATGAATAACAAAGACTCCGTCCGTTTCCATTAAAAGGTACGGAGCCCTAAAAATGGGCAGCTTCTATACTCCCTCATAAATATTTTAGTAGCTGTAAGTGCTAATGTGTCTGAGATGGACATGAAAGGCCGGATTTTGTAAATTATAGTAGATGCGGGTCTATTGGCTAATGTGTATGTAATGTAGGTAGGTTTAAAAAAACAACTGACACGGCTTCACTTAGTTAGGTACTCCAAAATAGGATTTCTAATAAACCTTTGTACTGATCGGCAAACTTTGTTTATGTAGACTTTTTACTCGGTTAAAAACTGTACCTACTCTAAAGGTAAGTATTGAAACCAACTTTACGATGCCTGGTTTTTTTTATGTATTATCAAAGGATTGAAAAATAAAAAAAATATTAACAAGCAAAGCATTATTCAACGCAGTTTCTAATGCTTCATCGCGAGCCCGTTGCAAATCAAATGACGTAAAGGACAGCGTGGGACTCGCTAGCGATTAAAAAATGACAGAAGCTAGTCCTTTTAAAAGAAGTACCGTGATAATTCAAACGATCGTCATCATCATTTCAGCCTTACGACGTCCACTGTTGAACATGGCCTCCCCCACAGATAGAGCGAATTCCATAACATGTGGGGGGATTAGCCCATACTCACCACGCTGGGCATGCGGGTTGGCGAGAGCGCAGTTAGAGCTATCGTTGTTAAAAGCCTCTTACGACATCCGTGGATAGGTTCCGCGGAATTTAAACGATACTATGCATAAATTCCGTTACACAAAGACTACAGCCCCCTTCGAAACTTCTTTCGTGAAAAGGCCCTTTGAGGGAACGGACTTCTTCCGTGAAAGAACTCTAATGGGGCCTGCCATGACGTCGTATTTCAATGAAGACCTACACCAGGGACTGAAAGCGGTAGAGGTTATGTTTATATATTTTTATTTATTTATTATTCAAAAGGAATACAAATGAATGGTAGTAAATGTCTTAAAACCTATGTAAGGTTTGTCTAGACATTAGGTTCTCGATATTAAATGTAAGAAAAAATGTAAACAATCTTTACTTATTTTCTATGAAGAGCGAGCGCAGGTAAAGATAACACCGTCATAGAACAGCTAACAGTATGTACCTAGTGCATAGGCACAGCAAAAAAAATAAAACCCGTCAGGTGAGTTGAGTGGAAGCATGCAGTGGTGTCAGTACGCATTACTATCGCTACTATAGGTACTGGTACCGTTAAAACATTTCGGTACCATTATGCTATACCGGTAGGACATTATAGTACCGTTATTTCATACCGGTAGATTTCGGAACAGAAATTTTAAGCCGCGGCTAGTTCGCAAGGACAGTCGCGCCGCGGTGGCGGGGTGGTGGCGTTTCATTAAAGAAAACCTTTATAAACCTTTATTTATTTCGGTTATAGGTAGGTACCGGTAGCGAAATAAACCGAAATTAACTGCGAAGCCAGGTTTCCGGTACCGTTATATTTATCGGTAGAGAAATATTCGGGTAACCGGAATTTATCGGTATAACGTCATATCGTTATTTAAAGGTACCTTTATATTCCGGTTATTCAGTCCCTGACCTAAACTACATTATCCGTATTATCAATAAGATTTTTCACACGCATGTATGAATGTTAACCACCGTCACCGTCAAAAAAAAACATAAAATTTGGTGGTTCAGAACTTAAGGCTACTTTGCTTGTTGACAAAAATATCGAGTCACAAAACCTAAGGCTCGACATAAAGAACCCATAAATCTTGTGGATTTTAATAAGCTGCCTTATTAACTTTCGTAGTACCGTGATATTTTAAGAAGTAACGTCGAGTAGCTTAAAATGAAAATATATTGTAGAATACATAATTTTTACAAGGACAATTTGAAAATTAAAAAAAGCAACGAAATTCTAACCCTTAAAAAACCTACGTATTTTAATGGTTAATACTACTACGCTGTACATTAATTAAAGCACTATAGTTAGGAGGTTTGTGTAGAGAAACACACAATGTGTAATGTTGAAATAAACGTATAAATAGAGTGGGGAAAATGAATGTAGAAGACATGAAGAAAACTCAATTGAGATTGAAAAAATGATTACGATTCGATTCTTAAGTTACTCAGAAAATAGATTTCCTGATGTGAAATAGAGTCGATTGAGACTCAGTTGTATATTTTTTCATGCTAAGTGATTTTTTAGGCTGACTTCATTACTACTACAGCCAAAAAATACTCTTTTTACTCCATTTTTCCCAAGAACAATACCTTCGAACTATAAAAAAGGTAGTGCCTTTACGTCCCATTATTTTGCACCACTCTCTATCACACTAAGTGGTGGTATTTCATACATTTTTCTCAAAAAACTTTTAACTATCAATAATTAACTCCCCCAACCACATCACAAAGATTCCGAATAAAAACAACTGCGATACTGAAGCGCGGCTTAACGAGGGAATAAAACGATTTTCACACTGAAAACTTTAAGCTAAAAATATATTTTATTCATGTCACAGCGTCCACTGTTCGGAACCAATGAATTTGTAGATAACGCGTTTTATTGTCATTTCAGTTAGTAAATAAATTCGGATCAAGCAATCATGTATAGGGATCACGTAGCAAGCCAGCCCGATGAAAGGTATAATCCAATCAATTATAACGCCCGAACCAATGGCGAATGAAATGCAAAAGAGAAATCGGGAAAAATTGACGTACGTTTGATTAAAACAAAGTTAGAGTTTTGATTATGAACCGAAATTATCATGACCTTTACTAAAACTGCTTATTTCCTATTGGGTTGAAAGATAAAATCAACTCGTACATATTATTAAAATCAAAAGACAATTAGTGACTGACATAAGACGCAAGGGCTGCGGGTGGGCTCGATCCCGGCGGGATATCTGAGCCCCGAATGATTCACGTTACGATAATATAAGTAAAATATTCGCCAAACACTTAGTGCTTGAAATCTTCTAATTTTAATTGGCTAATATTCGGCATTTGCTATCGGATCCTAAGTGTAAAGCCGTGTTCAAACCACGTGCGATATGTCATCTCATATTCGTTACAAAATTATCCTTAATAAATAGTAGCCGTAAGGATGATAATTGTGGAAAGAATTTTAATTTACATATTGCACGCCGCGCTTTTTGAACACAACCTCAGTATCCATCAACACGCTAGACACAAACCCGTAGCAGAAAACTATACCATCCTAACAAACATATACTTTATACAAACAACGATTACCCCTTGATTGTTGTGGCTATGCCAATGCTTTGACCTTTTGCCACGAAACTATGAAACTAACCGGATTAATGTTGAATCCGCTATCAAGGTTCCACAAATGAAAATGGCTCTGACTACCCCAAAGGCAAGCAAATGGTTAAAAATTTAATTAATTAGACTGAACGCGGTACGAATGAGCCAAAGAGCGAACAAAATGTTTACAAACTGACGTCAAGGTAAAACTAGTTGGGGAGGCGATGCATTATTTAATAGTTTCGACTCAGCTTTAAGTAAATTATTTTTTGTTGAAAAATCCCCCAAGGAGCAGTTTAGACTGTCGTCGAGACGGTCTGCTCCTAAGCCTTTGAATGTGAAATCTGCATCTTATCTCTCAATAGCAGAAAAACACGCTTTAAATATTTATTTTCATAAAAATGTCGAGGAATTATGTTTAAGAGGCATAATGCAGTGGTGCAAAAATAAGTCTGCTGGAAAACGAGAAACTCTACACAAATTTTATTTGGATCTTGACATAAATACACGTTATTTCAACTTATAGAAAGTAACTTTTGGAAAACTGATTTTCGTGTCCCATTATTTATCTAACGGCCCACGTGATGGAAAGTGGTTACCGTAGCTGGCTGTGGATATCGCTGCGATAAGACCGCCGATTGTAGGACTAAAGTGTAAATATTATGTATAAGTACATGTCTTACATTATGTCCTCAATAAAGCATTGTATTATTATTAATCATTGCTGGTTGGTGGCAAAATTTATAGGCAACGGCAGTAATTTCAAGACTGAATAGAATATAAAAGAAAAAATTCTGGCAAAAAACTATCTTTATGAAGAACTAGGAAAACTAGAAAATTAGGAAGAACTATTAATGGCCTGTATACAGCTTAACATTATAACCTACCTATTATTTAACTCTGTAAACGCTGTTGTTCTTCTAATAAATAAAAAAATAAAATAATAACACGCAACAGTCACATATGTACATTGTCCTGACTCTACAGTAGGATTTTCTGTGTCGTAGGCATCAGAAACTACGAGTACCATGACCATACAACTTAGAATATATAAAGTTCTTTACCTAGAATATCATATAGGCTCGCGAGCGAAGCCGCGGGCGGAAGCTAATCTATCATATAGGCACCACATACTTATTATTTGTGGCTCGCATTTGAGCAATAGTATTCTGCTTTCCGGGGCCGTGGTGTCCCCGGCTGAAGAATAGGCCCCTCCATATCTACCTATCCGCGGATGTCGTAAGAGGCGACAAAGGGAAAAAAGCTAGGGGATGGGCAGCAGCGTCCCTCATTTTAAGAACGATAGCTCTAACTGCGCTCGCCAACCCACATGCCCAGCGTGGTGAGTATGGGCAAATCCCCCCATATGATAAGGAATTCGCTCTGTCTGTGGGGGAGGCCATGTTCAGCAGTGGACTTCCTACGGCTGGAATGATGATGATGATTCTGATTTCTTCCGTGTAGATAAAGAAAAGTAACAAAACTAAATAATTCAGTCATTAACCTCACATAATTTATGCTAGCAGACAGACGTGGGTCAACCAGACAGGCATGAAAGATATATTAACGCTGGACAAACAAAAATATTTGCAAACCTAATTATAGCCAGGAAATTTAGTATCACAGCTGAAGAGAGATGGTTGGATCACTCTAGGAAAATCTGTGTGAATCGGATCCATTCATATGCACAAGTTCATTTACATCAGCGTCGGCTGTAGCAAAAAAAATGCTCATATAGTAGCTTAAATATTTTCTAACAGTTATTAACTAAGTAGTTAATGTCTACCTCCTCATCCTAATGGTGGGCACTGGAAGCTGCGATACAGTTTTATTTAACTTTAGCAGTTTTCAGTGTTCATCACAGTTTTTGTATTTTATTGAGTATTTTGATCACTGAATAAATAAATAAAAGAAAAATCATCCACGTTTACGTATCTATGCTACGCCGTAGAGGGTCTACGAGATCATCCTACTAATATTATAAATGCGAAAGTTTGTGAGGATGTTTGGATGTTTGTATATTTGGATGTTTGTTATTATATCACGCCATATCAACCGATTTAGTTGAAACTTGGAATATTTATTATTATTTATTTATTTTGAGAAACCAACGGCGATACTGAACGTAAGATTAAACGCTTTAGCTAGAGAGAAAGGCTAATAATAAATAAGGAATATAAAGAGTTATTTATCTAGAATAGTATACCTATAGGCTACTTTTTTTGAAGGTACCACGCGAGCTAAGCCGCGGGTGGAAGCTAGTCACTTATAAGGAGCACTCCTTTTACCTCTTTTCGGGTTCGTAACAAACGTTAAAATTAATCAGAAAAATAATTTCTAATTCTGTAGCACTCGAGAGCACTGGTGGAGTGGAGGTGGTGGCCCCGATCCACAGGTCGTGGGTTCGAATCCCGGTCGTGCACCTATGGATTTTCCGTTTAGAAAATGTTTTTGCGCTACACTAGTGCTTTCAAACGGTGAAGGTAAACATCGTGAGGAAATCGGCATGTCCTAGAACCTTAAAATCGGAAGACATGTGGGTACACGAAAGGAGACTATACGAGGCGCATTTTAATACTTTCAGTACACTGATTCTTTCACTGGCGGTCATAGACCCTTTTTAGGGCTACCATACCTCAACCTCTTAGGAGGAGGTAGGGCACAGCGAGATTTTCTCGTTCTGAATTGGAGCAGCCCTACAGAAGATCGCAGCCAAATAACATTATTTGTTTCAAATAGTGTTGTGTTCCTGCGATGAGTAAGGTTGCCAGCGCTCTTTAGGGGGGGAGGGGGTTCGGGGTCGGCAACGCGTGCGTGATGCCTCTGGTATTGCAAGCGCTCATAGGCTACGGTAACCGCTTACCAACAGGTGGGCAGTACGCTTGTTTGCCACCTCAGTGGTATAAAAAAAAAAAAAAAAAACCTGGTCCCTGACTTAATACAGAATGTTCAAGAATGAATCAGTGATATGACAAACAAGCACTAAATCAGTCAGTTCAACCTTATTTTTAGTGATAATGATGCAGCTGCCCTTTTGTCAAAACTTTGCTGCCGACACTATTGAGACCAGTGTTTACTCACACTTAAACTACACGTTCGAAGACTGTTCAACTTGACTATTCATTTAGACAGATGTTTTTCATACCGATTTTCGTACCTGGTATCCGCGGCTTTACGGAAGCTTATGTATGGATGTCGGGGTGTTAGATAATTAAGCCGATAGTTATATTTTTCTCAACTCATCCTGACATCAAACCGAAACTATTTTCAAAGAAAATGCTGTATTTGATTGATCGAGCTTAAAGTTTTATGAATGCCTACAAATTAGCTCGAAGGATTCTTTCTAGAAATTTATGATGCCTACAATTTAGCTCGGCTTCTAGTCTTCTGTCTAAAAATTGTATAGGAATTTGAAGACTAAGACGCGACACTGGAACGCTTTCTCAGGTCTAATTTGAAAAATCATAATTTCATGTTAAGCGATGGTTAAAGTAACCGCACGTTGTGTTGGTGAACCCCAGCAAAAAAGTATAAAACACGTCCCGTCCGGCCGCACGCAACAAAAGGAGTTGCCGCGGAAATGAGCTAACTTTCGCGAGGAAGCCGACTAATGCTGGTACTGCTCCCGCTTTTTAGTTCCGTTGTAAGTCATCGGGACTTTTTTGTAATTTCCGAAGTTGGTGGGGTGTTCTGGTTTTTTTAAATTTGACGGACGGTTATATTTAGTTTGGTGGGCCTTGAAGATCGCGTCGCTTGTAGCGTCGCGTCCATCGCTTTGAAACCTTTAAATCCTACGAATATTATAAATACGAAATTTTGTGAGGATTTTTGTTATTCAATCACGCCGTAACGGCTCAACCGATTTCGTTGAAACTTTGAATAGGTATATAAAGTAGAAGTATAAAGTAGAAGTAGGTATATCATCATCATCATCATTTCAGCCGTACGATGTCCACTGCTGAACATGGCCTCCCCCACAGACAGAGTGAATTCCTAATCATGTGGGGGGATTTGCCCATACTCACCACGCTGGGCATGCGGGTTGGCGAGCGCAGTTAGAGCTATCGTTGTGAAAATGAGGGACGCTGCTGCCCATCCCTTAGCTTTTTTCCCTTAGTCGCCTCTTACGACATCCGCGGATAGGTAGATATGGAGGGGCCTATTCTTTAGCCGGGGCCACCACAAGTAGGTGTATATAGGCTACTTTTTGTATAGGTACCACGCGAGCGAAGCCGCGTGCGGAAGCTAGTTCAAATATTAAATCACGCCTGTTTCCCAGAGGGGGCACCCACGGCTTTCCACTTGCTACGATCCGGACATAGTACCTAGCTATATTTTTTGCTAAATTCACTCTCATCACATTCCTCATACTTGTCGGTTGCTTGCTTGCTTGTCGTGTTACTGATTCTTTCTTGGTCATCCTATTAGGTCAGTGACCAAGTTGAGGTGTAGTCACCCTTTCAAAGGCCTATGACTGTCTCGGTGAATGAATAGTGTAGTGAAAGGATTAAAATGCGCGAGTTAGATCATAAATCATAAATCATACTTTTTATTGCCTGAAATACATGTGTTATAGATGTTATACATTTTATAAAAGTAGCAATGTATTCTGCCTGTTCAGGCGTGCAATTTGTAAATAACAATATAAATTAAATCAAAATTAGATAATAAACTAACTAAACATGCAAAAAATAAAAAAAAACAACAATTGGAAACATCTTGATAAAATTGAATAATTAATGTCAGACAGTAAAAATATTAATAATATAAGAAAAGAAAAATAAATTGATTAATTTAAGTCGGGGAAAAAAATATAAAAAATATATAATTATTAGAGGCACCTTTCGTGCAAATGTCACACGTTTTCGTTTTTTTTAGGTTCTAGGACATATCGGTTTCCTCACGAGGTTTTCCTTCACCGTGTGAGAGCACTAGTATAGCCAGGTATAGAAAGAAAGAAAGAAAGAAAATACATTTATTTTGGACACACAAGCACAGCACAAACTAATAAAAAAGACACTAGGTACAGGTTACAATACAAAAGGTATAGCGCACTTAAATTCTACAAATAACGACTTGTGGATAGGAAGGCCAGGGCCACTACCACCAAACCACCAGAGCTCTCAACACGTGCGTCAACAATCATGTGCATGAACTTATCGAGAATACCAAAATATTATATAAACAACTCAAATTAAGTCAAAGTCAAAAGGCGTTTATTTCAATATAAAAAACAAGGATCACTTTGAATTACATACATGAGCATCAGGGGTGCCATTAAAATAGAGTGATAATAAATAAATAAATAAATAAATATTCCGGACATATCACACACGGTCAACTGATCCCAAACTAGGCATAGCCTGTACTATGGGTACCAGAGACTGATAAACATAATAGATTAATATTTAACACCCAGACACAGAACAAACATCTTTGTTCATCACACAAATGTTTGTCCAGAGCGGGAATCGAACCCGCGACCTCTAGCGCAGAAGGCAGAGTTACTACCAGCTGAGCTATGAGGCCAGTCATATAAAGTCAGATAATATAAAGTTTCGCCCATTATTTCTTAACTTTATTTTTTATTTTAAGATTTCACAATAACAATAAAGTCAGCGCCTACTTTCTTGGAAAATAACTACTAGAAACTACAATCTCTCGTCTGAAGTTGGCTTAAGTTTATAAGTCTCTGGGCGATATTGTTGCAAAATGAAATAGATAGCGAAAAGTTTTCTAAGAAGCCTTTCACAACACATACCATACTAGTTTATGCAATAGTGATTTTATTACAACGCAAATGTGAGGACGGTGGATTTTAGAAGAAATTGTGATTTGAGTGTGATTGTGACGACCTCTGTGGCGGAGCTGGCTGCCTTCTGCCTTTCTGAGTCGCAAAGGATGCGGGTTCGATTCCCGCTGCGGGACAAAAGTTAAAAAGTTTATGCAAACAGTACAGTAGGTACCATGGTACCCGGGATACCGGTACCCATGTTGTTTTGATACCCACGACGCAGAGAATCCTAGTTTGGGGTCAGGACTATGTAGTTTTTTTTCAAGCTTCATTGAAAATATAGGTACCGATCGTACAAGCCTCAATTCAATTTTTATTCAGAAAACTATGAAAAAATTACCCTTCACATTGGACCAGCTATTACAGAGTAATCAAGTTCTTACAAAAACATAGCTTCCATCTTTTTATGTTGGGTAAAAGTAGGTTATCCAAACTGTTCTGCTGTATGTCAAAACTGATTTACGTTACACGTAGTTGAAAGTTGGGACGACGAAAATAAGTTTTAATAAGTAAAAATCTCCTAGCCACTAAACTATCTAGTTGTATTCGTTCTTGCGGTTATTCTGTGTTTTTTTTATACAACTGAGGTGGCAAACAAGCATACGGCCCACCTATTGGTAAGCGGTTACCGTAGCCTATGAGCGCTTGCAATGCCAGAGGCATCACGCACGCGTTGCCGACCCCTCCCCCCTCCCCCCTAAAGAGCTCTGGCAACTTTACTCACCGCAGGAACACAACACTATTTGAAACAAATAATGTTATTTAGCTGCGATCTTCCGTAAGACGGAGGTACCACTCCAGGCGGGCTGCTCCAATTTAGAACGAGAAAATCTCGCTGTGCCCTACCTCCTCCAAAAAGTTTTAACAAGTTAGGGCTCACGTGCCCAGGCTGGTCCTTACTGGAAGGATCGATTGGCATTTTCTGAACAAAGTTCGCTTATATTACACATCATATTTGACGGGTGTTATTTCAGTAGAATTCGGAGAACCGAAGGCCGTTGGGGCAGAAAGGTTCCAGAGTACCAAGCACAGGAAAGCCTATTTTTAACTGACTTCAAAAAAAGGTGGAAGTTCTCAATTCGGTTCTATTTTTTTATTTTTTAACAAAAATGATTTGGTAAGTTTATTTTTTATTTCAAAGAATGTACTTTCAGACTGTTCAAATACAAATTTCATCAACATCGGTTCAGTAGTTACTGGAAAAAGTACATGTGTCACGTAATTGCCTATTTTTTGTGCTTTCCTGTGATATCAGTGGTGTTTGTTTACGGTCTTTAGAATAGTATGTATACCTACACTTTATCACGTGAATTCGGTTTTTCTTACTTTTTAAAACTTAATTATCTTTGTGAATTTTGTGCATCAAACCAACGTTTATTGTTCTATATGTTCGGCTCTTAGATTTATGTGTGCAACAAATCGTAGGAGGGTTCCCTCTAGATTGGCAATAACCTCCGAGGAACAATCACAAGCTTATTAATGGGGGAGGTTGCACCGGGGTCTTCCCACCTAATCAATTGTTATACCTGGCTGTTTAACTTGAATGCTGTTAAGTACCTATTGAAATAAAGCGATGAAATGTTTAGAAGATATGACAAGTTACGAATGTACTTACCAATGAAGAGAAGAATAAGAATATAAAGAATATTCTACACTTAATCGGCAATAAAGGTCTACGATTTTTGAAAATTTGTCATTTTTCATTGAAAAATTGCTCTTTGGGGTCAAATCAGTTCATTTCTATAATTCAACTATTCTACTTCGCGTGTTTTTAATAATAACTTTTACGTATTGAATTTCCTGTGACGTTATATGGTGAAAAGTAAAAGAAAAATTAAAAAGAAAAAGCTCATCCGACTCACTAAACCCCGGCTAAACCTCGCATCCTCAGAGAAATCAGAGTTTTAATGAAAGTAGATTATTCTTTATTCGATCGCATCGGGACTGAAGAATTATATGCAAAAAGGATTCCTTCGTAACTGCATTTCAGGAAAATTTCGTAGCTCTGAACATTTACTGGCAAATGATCAAATGCTCTGGATTTTCTACAGAGGGAAATTTGGAGATAACATAATAATGGAAACTTTTAAATGGTCTATATTTATAGTTTAGGATTATTAAGTAGTTTTTTTATGACTGTTTGTTGTCATAAGAAATATAAAGTAAATAAAAATAAATAAATAATCGATAAATTTCCTCACTTACACAGCGACTCTAAATGCGAAAGACGCATCATCCTATCCTCCTGGATAGGATGATGAGTCTTTCGCATTTATAGGATAGGATAGGAATCCTTTCCAATAAATGCGAAAGTTTGTGAGGATGTTTGGATGTTTAGATGTTTGTGGTTCAATCACGGCTAAACGGCCGAATGGATTTGGATGAAAGGTACAGAGATAGATTATAGTCCGGAATAGCATAAAGGCTACGTTTTATGTAGGTAACACGGGAGCGAAGCCGCGGGTGGAAGGAACTCATAAAGCCTTATTTTTGTATGAGTGACGGCCGGGTGCATGAGTGCGTCATGGTGCGTTTAACTCCCGCGACTCAACCGTTTGGCACAACCAGTTAGTGATATATTACCAGTTATAGGACATTTTGCGGCTCGCACTGCAGCATGCGGCAGTAGGCAACTGCTAAAAGACATAGCTTATAGACTTCGCACCGGCTGGCTTGGCGTTTATGTACTTGAAGACTTTTCTTTTTGTTAAAAAAAAACTCGTAACGAGCACTGTAAAAGTTGTTCAGGTTAGGACACTATTCAGTTCAAAAAAGAAGCAAAGATAGTTACATACATACCTCGGTGTTTTTTTGCCCAGTCAACATCTGAAGTGGAAACCTGGAAACTTTTTGGTCGGACTTTATGTGACCGACTTTCAGCTAACAACGAACGGATGCACATTTTGTCGCTGGAGATGTTTTTTGCTCGTTTTGCTCATTTGGCAGTAGTGCTCACTAAGAAACCTATTAATATTCGATGGCTCGAGAGATTGAGCAGGCATTTCTCGAAACTAGATTTTGTGAAAGGAAGGATTGCGAATTTTGCAAAAATCAAATACATTTGAATCATTGTAGCTTATTCCAAGAAACGTTATAGTAAAACAACAAATACAACAAATGGTAAGGCCTTTTATTGAGCTTATGAAAAACGATGAGACTGCACCTTAGATGTCTTTACAATGCAACCGGCCTCAGTTACCATATTGTACAGGGTGCCTGCCTATGGGCCAATCAGAATCAAAAGATTTCAAGCTTCGCCGATGTCAATGGCTTTTACATCGTATCGTAAGCTTAACGCCATCGTGAAATTTTACTTATACCAAAGAAAGATAAATATATATAAAAAAAAGTAGAAAGTATATTATATAGAAAGAAAAGTATGTATAATATACTACTACACTACTAGTACCTACTATAGTAGAAAGGATTTTATACTAGTTATCTACTGAGGTTGTTAAAACTTGCCTAATCTTATTGTGGTTCAGTACAGTTTCTGAAAACGTTCCGACGAATGCATTGATGGTTTGACTTTTATGGTAAAGGAAAAAAATGCGAATCTCTCAACAAAGAGGAATGAAGCACGGGTCGCTGGTTTCGTTTGTTTGAATTTTTAATTCAATCTATGGATGGATGGAAGCTTTCCCAGATTTTTCTGACTTGTTGGCATGAAAACCAAAAGGCTGCAATGCAGGTACAATACCACTAAAGTGACATTTTTAAGCCAAGTTCTTATTAATAAAGCTAGGAGAGAAAATAAAACAAGAGGTCTTGATATTTTTTAGCTTATTTTCCAATTTATTTTCATCCAATAATCTCTCTATATTAAGACTATGTCTTTTACAAGTTGTTTTTTAACTAATGGATACGGTTTTTCTTATATTAATAAACATAAATTCATTGGTAAAAGTGCGCGTGCGCTTATTACAAATAAGACTTATAAAAGTGCTTAATTATTATTCGTAAAGAGAAATGAATCATTAAAATAATTGAACTGACTGATCCCTAAGGTGATTATACAATTACGATAAAAGTACTTAATACAGTGTTGTTGTGATTCAGTAGTTTATTCGGGCATTGCCCAAACAAGAGAAGCAGTATTTCAGTAGTAGGTAAACAGTAGGTAGTATTTTGTTTTTCAACCAAAATTAAATACTAAACACAAAACACGATATTGTTTATCTTAAAATTAGTTTAGGATAAGGTTTAACAATATTATATCAAGAAAAATAACTAGCGGTTATAAAAGTAGCGGTTGACCACCTCGTTGTAACATAGCGTTTTCAGAAGGATTTTGGAAGTGCGTACCGGCGCCCTTGCATTGTCACTCCGGTGAGTAAACGTACTAATTGTATGAGTCAGATACGTTGCGTTCGTAGAATAACAATGGGGTGGATCCTGTGACGTAGAGGACGCATTTGTGCAGACCTTTATTTTGAATTAGGCTAGATTTTACATTTCTGTCCGGAAATTTTGAAAAAAATATTTTATATTTTGAATTATAGCCATATCATTAGCCGTGAAATGAGAACGTTCCCCGACTTTCGGTCCAAAGGTAATGGGCTCGAACCCGATCGTTTGCCAGAGTTATTCTGTTAAAAACGTTGAAGGAAAACATCGTGAGGCAACCAGTAAGTATTCTTAAAGCAGCGATGGGCTTGCAACCTGCCACGTATGGAATGCTCACTACTGCAAAATGTGGGCATGTGCCAAATATTGGACATGGCTTTGATCCCCCTTGGACGTCTTCAAGGATCTGATAGCTTGGAGATTGGAGATGATGTCTACCAATCTTGCGGATGTGGATCATGAGCCTATTTCTAGCTAAATAATTTGAATTAATAATTATTTCGGCAGCAAAGTGGATAAGCTCGTCCATTAAAGTACGCTAACTACGTATCTTTAAATAATATTTTTAAGTGTGCTTATCTATAATTATTTACAATATAACATGCTAGGCATCGCTAAATAAACTTATAAATGTACGATACGATATGCAAGTAATTAATTAATATTTACAATACTTAAACTATTTTAAATAAATTTTAAATAATTTATGAAGAACAGGCCTTAATTTTCAAAATATCCCTAACTTTTTCAACAAATAAGTAGTTGAAATCAATTATAAAATCCAAAAATTCCCGGAATAATTCAATATTAAGATTTACAAATACTACATATGTTAATAACAGTGGAAATAATACGTATGTATGTACTTAAACGACTAGGCTACTAGTTATTTACAATAATTATTTTGGTTCATTTGTTACATAAACCTGCATAACTTCATACTTAGAAGGAAGTATTAATTTTATATTTAAAAAATGTTTATGTTTCCGGGTATCATAAAGTATACTGAGCTCCCCTTTAGATAATAGCACCCCAAACTGGAGGATAAAATTAAAATAATACATTTTTTTTGCTTGTCGAAAACATAAAAATTAAATGACCATTTTAAAATTGGCAACGCGAATTGAGCAATTTTTGAATGAAATTATGCAAACGAATTATTATATTGGAATACATAAATTAGTTACTCATAGATTTAGGTTACATACTAAAACACAATCTTGAGATTACTGTACTTACACAATAAAAATGTATGCAAATAATCAGTGAATTAAAATGTTGCCAGATATCAATCTATGGCGAGTTTGAACACTGAAGGTGCCATACCAAATCTTCATTAAGAAACATCAAACCTTACTCATACATGATTCTTTTGGTTGATAATGTAAAATTCCCTTATATAATAAGGCTAACTGTACACCAGAGGCCTGGGTCTGGGATAATTAAGCAAAAACCGTAACGAAAAGTGTAGCGTAGCTGTAATTTCACGTAAACATGTTAACTACACTATACTTTTCGATATACATATAACAATTCCCGGCTTGCTGCCTAGAAGACTGCTCAGCCAAGGCAGACATTCGACCGGTTACTCAATAAATATTGACGCTACAGTACTCGGCTTAGCAACTCGTTTACAATTAGGCATTAATATCAACACTGATTATTTGACACCGTAAGACCTAATACAAAAATAGACGAAGGAACTGCTTTCCAGATTCATTACCCAACAGTCTAGTGCACGCTAAACTATACACGGCGATCGCCAGATGCTGGCAACCGCAGTGTCCAATTTATGCTACACCCACACGGCAACACCTCGTTCATTATTGAAATAGGTACCCTAAGTTCTGTTTGGCGAGATTTATTGATGACTAGTACTTTAAGATAGCTAACAAGGGTTAGTTAGTAACTATATGTAGCAGGATCTAATAAAAAAAATATTGACGCTGAAATAGAGTTATCCTGTCGGGATTACAAAATAATTCGTCATTCCAAAAATAAATTAAACACGTAATTCTACCCTCGTTATTTCATAACAACGGTATTTAAGGTAGGAACGTAACAATGGTAGAGCTTCTTTGTAATTCATTAAAAATTTACTACTGATATCAAATTAGAGATTTTTCATCAATAAACGTTTTCCCCAAGTAGGAAAAAGCCCAAACATACTTTACACATTTAAAATAATCCTATGTTTATAGAAATTACGTTGGGTTTATTACTAAGTGGACCAAACTAGCAACACCCAAAAGAGCTAAGCTGTTTTTGATATGACTTGCGTCATCTGGCAGGCCGCATTCTTGGCCCCGATATTCGAGGCAGAAGCTCTGAAAACAAAAAATAAAAACTTATTAAATTATAATAATCATCAAAACTTCGAAAGGGATATTTAAATACACTAAGTAGAATAGGTTGTATTGTACACCTATCAAAAAGCTGTTACCAACAAGAGTTTGCAAAAGATCGTCTTTTTTATTATCATAATATTTAGAATAAATTTTCCACCTGTGTACTTATAAGAAAATCCAATTTAAATACTAAAATAACTCCGTAAATTCGTTCTGCTACAAATTAATAATTTCTTCTATATAAGTTGGTACTTGGTGGAATTGCTCAGAGTTCAAGAACCCGTTAAATCTCGGGATTCTCTTGCAAATCCCATGATTCGAGCATTCAGGCTTTACTAAAGCTTTAAGCCGGTGGGGGAAAGCTGGAAAGAAACTAATGCTGGGTAGCACTCGAAAGCTACTAAGCGTTCTGATACTAAGTTACTTTTAAGAGTCAGCTACGCAACTACCTATAGATTTTGAGTTTGCTTAAACAGCTAAAGCTGTTTAGTAGAAGGTAAAATTCTGGAACGTTTTCAATTTTCGATCACTTTTGCACGGAAATGCTAAGTGAAAATAACATCTACGGTAAAAAACCATTGGCGCTGTTTTGAAAAGTTAGTTCACAAAGAAATCGATTTTCGTTCATGTTTTTCTAAAATTATCTACATGTTATTTCCTTTCAGTAAAAGGTAGATCTGGTAGAGATTGTTATTGATGTAACTGTTCATTATAGCACAATAACTGGTAGGTTCATCATCATGATTTCAGCCGTAGGATAGCCACTGCTGAACATAGACCACAGATTTGCAGAGCGACTTCGTATCATGACATGTGGGGGGAGTTTGCCCATAGATAATAACCACGATGCGTTGGGTAGACGTCTAACTGCGCTCGTCAACCCAATGGGCAGCAGCGTCTCCTATTTTAGGAAGTTTTTTCCCCTTAATCACCTCTTACGACATCTACGGGTAAATGAGAGGTACTCAGAGGGGCCTATTCCTCAGCCGGGGCCACCACGGTCAACTGGTAGGTTGACATAACAGGCAATTCGCATACATTATTTTTTCGTATAAATGATGATGTGACCATATTTTTGCACCCGGTCACGATTGCCGGCGAATTTGGGGTAATGTGAACAATTTGAAAGAATGCCAAAAGTTATCTCTTAATGTTAGCAAATAGCTGAAATCTCGTTTGGGCAGTTTTGCAGTCACGGCCCGCATCGCTAGGCCTTGTTACCTGGACTAGGTATTAAGACAGTTTTATTCCTTACTAGCCCATGTCGTTAAACGTTAGCCTATTTTGTATAAATTTCGATGAAATTTGGAAATGTAGATTGAGTTCTCTTCCCAGAATGGCATATAGGCTACTTTTTAAGGCTAGGCGCGGGCGCAAGCTAGTAATGTTTATATTATTAAGAAAACCCGGATTCATGTGGTCCAGTCTTTTCGCCGCTCTTGTGATCACGCAACTCGTAATCTTATCAAACAAACAGAGTTGGCAACTTGAAATCTTTGAAAAATATCACTTGTTGTTTTCGTAACATCAAGCATTACCTACAAATTAATTAGGCTCGTATTTTTACGCTGGTGGGAGCCTCTAAGAGGCGCACTTTTATCCTTTCACTACACTGATTCTTTCACCGACGGTCAGAGGCACTTTTCAGGGCCACCATGCCTCAACCTGGTCACAGACCTAATACAGGATGACCAAGAATGAATCAGTGACACGACAAGAAGACTGGTATCCAGCAAAGTGTACTTTTTCACTCCCCTCATACTGACATCAGCTTTACATTACTTCGAAATCGCTATTCATAGCAATTGCTTTCAAATTACAAAACGATTTAAGTCAGGGTTAGAAGCTGTTGAAATTAAAAATCGTTATCATCATCATTTCAGCCGTCCGCATCTGTCGACCCGATGGACCAACGACTTTGGACGTCACGACGACCGATCTTGAACCTTCTCTATCCATCGACTTCCTACAACCTTCAAGTCGATGGATAGAGAAGGTTCAAGATCGGTTGTCGTGACTTGTGATGATGGTGATTATTTAATACTAGCTTTCACGCGCGGTTTCAAACCACGCATAAAAAATAAGCTATTTGTTATTATGGGATTTCTAGGTTACGAAATGAATTAACTCTGAATCAAATTATCCTATACCATTCATACAACTGAATATCCTCACAATCTTTTTCATTAGTATGATGGATAGTGGAAAATTGGTTAAAAGGCCCTGTTCAGGACTAATAAATGAAGCATGAAGTGGTTTTCAAACGACATACCTACGGTTTGCCATCTAAAATATATTTCAAAATGATCCTTACATCTACTGAACAAAGTCAATTTTGAGTTTGGCATTTGAGGGCATATTATATGTTAAACGATATCACAAACCTCTAAAAGTCTAACTAGATATTCACTTTATTCAGTAGACGTTAGGATCATTTTGAGATTAATTTCGAATTACATATCGCATGCCGTTTGAACACGGCTTGATACGTAGCGGACGTCAAATGTGCAACACTTATAATATGAAAGGGTTAAAATGGTCTGAAAATGAGAGTTCTGAACTTATAAACTTTATTACGGATCTTATACAAAACCTAAGTAAGCCACTTTGCAAGTGCGGTTTGGGAGCTTTCCTAACAGGGTGGTGTGGCCATTTATAGGAATTACAAGCTTTCGCACGCGGCTTTTCTCACGGGGCCGGGGTTTTATCCAGCCAGATATAAAAAGACGCCTATTTCAAAATAAGTAAGTCACCGGCAATTACTCTATAGGTTTATATTATATAATTATAGGAGACGTTTAGTATGAAAATACGCTTTGAAGGGCCGATTGATTATTTCACAGTAGTTTAGGACTTAGTAATCAATATCTAATTCAACTTGATACCTCAGGTCGTTTCTGAGAAAATGTACACACGGCTGTCCGTGATCTGTCTGTACAGATGGACAACAAAGTGATCCAATTAGGGTCCCGTTTTATTCCAACGAGGTACGTAACCCTAAGAAAACCTGTAATTTGGTTACCTTTATAATGTTCGAAGCCATGCGCTTCAGGAACGCGCTGGTAAATAACGCTGCTTCGTCGCCGCAGGACCGCTGGACTGTCGCCTCGGAACACATCAGGTACTCCTGGAATGAGCTGGAAACAAGAAAATCCGCGTAAACATCTGTTAGCTACCAAGCCAATACCAGGCATTCGCGTTGGCTCTTCTTTCGGCTCTTCTTTCTGGCTCGCATTTCATACCGAAATGCTGTCCGAAAGAATAGCCAACGCGAATGCGAATGAAAATCCGACAATTTCCCAAAATATTGGACCAGAAAAATTAAAATAATAAATAAAAAGTCAATGCTGCGGGCAGATCGATATGACTGTTTTTTTATAAGTCGGTCCTACGACCAGTAGATCGGAAGGCGGAGCTACTAACACCACTCCACCCGGTGCTCTCCGTTTTGGGGTCGAAATGAGTTGTTTTCGTTTAACAATTAAAATTAGTTATAAAGAAGATAAATAAAACAAAGACAGCTAATTTAAAAAAGTTCTGATAAAAATCCGTTTTTTTCCGCTAATATATTTTATTTTTGTTGTTCTTCTTTATCCCTTACGGGATAGTTACGAGTAGTATGCTTGTTACGAAACACGATGTGTTGGCTTACTAATAAAACGTTTCTAAGAACGATTAAACTAGACTAGCGTTATCAAGTTTCACGTGTTTCGAGTCGCTCCTTCGGGGATACTGTTGCGAATATTAGTCAAGTTTAATTTATAGTTGCTTGAAATTCATGACAATTTTACAATGTACCCTACTGTGACTACATTTTGTACAAATAATATATGGCCATCATAATTATTATGAAGTGCTTTTTATAAACCCTTATTATAAACAGGCCGAGAGGATGGTGTAGGTGCCTAGGCAAATAGGATGGTACAAGGTGATTCATAATATGTATGCTATCCCGAAAGGTGCTTTGTACACACAATCGGCAATAAAGTTTGGTCTACGACTATTAAAAATTCGAAATTTTTCGTTGGAAAACACTATGCCAAAATCTACTCTTTAGGGGTCAAATTAGTTCAATCTCCATTATTCAGCTATGGCAATCTTGATATAAAAATAGGCAATTTGATAAAGCAGGGGAAAGAAAAGTGGATTTTTTAATAGATTTTTTCGTTAACAGAAATAGCCCCTTTCGGGATAGTACACATTTATGAATCACTTACATAGTATAGGTGCTGGGCAAGTCTACTCAATCTAAAATATCCCAGACACATCCCGTTAGTGAGTTAACATAGTTCCACCTGACGCTGTATGGGTAAATCAATGAAGCCGACGTATTATGGTACGTTTACTATTATAAATATAGTTCATGTTCATTCATATTCATTCATCAGGAAAAACGGCAATAAGAAAACTACAAATTTTAACCCTAGCGACAAAGATCTGCCAGGACTCGGCAGTAAATAATGATCGCCGATTTCTTAGGAAACTTCCCATAGTAATTTGGTTATTTCCTTACAAATCACCTCTGTAAGTCGGACTAGTGACTGTGTTAAGATACAAAGTGGTGTGCTTCAAAATTCACAAGGAATTATTTAAAGTAGGTACTTCAGAAATAATATTCCGTTTGTAAACGATAAGCGCTTAACTCTCTTCGGTGCCCTCACAAGTTCGCTTTCTCACAAACAGTCCCAGTGTTCTGTCAATTATGTTGAATGTATTTTTGTAAAGCTAAATACTTTTCTGTTAGTTATTTAAAGAAGGAAAACGGAAGGGTGATTTTTCGTGTTTATTGTTTTCACTTTTCAACGTTCTGAGATGCATTCAAAGAGGTACTTTTATTTTCATTATTGGTAGAATTAAGGTAAATTTGACCCACGCTTAATTCATACTGATTCGCAACAACACACCCGCGATTCTGATCCACACTTATAATCAGCTCAGTTCAACCTTTACCATTCACTGGATCTTGCAATGTTGTTAAAATAGATACAACTTATACTGACTTCGGAACCCTTCACTGCCAGTGGACCGACAAGCACTTGGCCTGTTTATTTTTAAAATCAATCGTTTCATTTGCTAGACATTGCGTTTGCGTACGTTTATACGTGACAAATCGTAGTTTCGCGTAAACTCAAAGCAAATAAAAATAATGTTCAGCGTTTTACAAAAACAAAAATAAACAACATTTTGTTTTTTTCGTGTGATATCAAAAATACTTAGTTAAGTAAGAATACTTTTCCCCAATAAAAATAATTCTACACACTGGGGGAAAGTTTTATTATTTGTAGGTATAATGTACTGTTTTTCATGTTTACTGGGGGACAGGCAGGTTTAAAAAGTTTTGCCAGACACCCTATTAGCGACCGACGACGGGGAGGCAGATGGAACTTTTATAGATTTAAAAAGTTCTATCTGTCCCCCAATAACTTACACGGGGACAGATCAAACCTTTTATTCCTTTTTGCCCCGCTTAATGGACAGAGCAGCGGGACAAATGGTAATATTTCATTCAAACGAATTCGGAAGAATTTTCACTTTCAAAAGTTAGTGAGCTCTAACAGCGCGGTTATTAAAACTCTAAAACCATCTTTATCTCACTCCATTGAAAATATATGCTAATAGCGTGGGAGGAAACTTCAGGTCCAAACTAATAATCTATTATAGAGCGTTTAGGAAACTTCGACATATCTTCTCGTCGCAGATACCGCAGAGCCTCAAGGCTAAAGTCTATTATCATTGCGTGTTGCCAGTGATGACTCTGATGACATATGGCACTGATACCAGGTCGCTAACTATTGGCCTTATACACATAGCTCAAAGTCGCACAATGGGCTATGAAGAGAGCTACGCTCCGAGTATCACTACATGATAAATCCGAAGTTAGGAAATTTCGAAGACGAACTACGAGAAAGGTCACCAACGTAGCTCTCAGAATTTGCGAGTTGAAGTGGCAGTAGGCAGGCCATATAGCTCGCAAAACCAACAACTGTTGGGGAATAAAGGTTCTCTAATTCGGACTACGAAGTGTTGGACGGCCTCTATTGATGGACCGACGTCATTGTTAACCTTGCGGGAAGTCGGTGGATGAAGAAGGCTCAAGACCATTCCTCGTGGCACTCTTAGGGGAAGCCTATGTCCACCTGTGGGTTTCTACAGGCTGATGATAACTTCGTTCCGAGGTATGATTTCCGTTCAAACTTCAACAACTCGCTAAAACCCCTTACTTAGGTAGGTAATCGACTACTAAAACAATATACCTATCCTCGAAACTTATACACATATTTTTAAATACCTGCTTACGGTTGAGGCTGTTTTTAGGGTTCCGTACCTCATTTGGAAAAACGGAACCCTTATAGGATCACTTGTTGTTCATCTGTCTGTCTGTCCGTCTGTCAACACCCTTTTTCTCAGAAACGGCTAAAGGTATCAACTTGAATTGAAAACTTGATTTATACCACCTATTAAAGTCTGTGGGCTTATAGTGCCGCATAAAAATCAAAGCTCTAGCTTAATGCATAAAAAAGATATGGCAATGAATGTATAATTTTTGTATGGAAATCGCTAAAATGAAAAACGTCTAGGGTACTTCCAGTTACCTCACAATTCTGAAATTAGAATTTTTATTTTCTGACCATGACCACTGGTGCAAGACCGGGATTCGAACCCACGACCAATAGTACGGAAGCATCAGTGCGCGAGTTCTCGCACTTGACCGTCTTTATTTGATTATTTGTTACGTACTCATTGGGGCAGTAACAGAGTTTCATATAATTTAGATTTTGGTTAGGTAGGTTATATACGCTACCGCTATGTATAGCTTTTTATTATTCTGATGGTAGCCTGATCACTGACGCAAATAAGACGTGGGTGGTGATTTGCAGAACATGTTTTTCAACGTTAACGTCGTATGCTGATTTTATTTGTAAAAATGTCATTCGTATTCTGAAGCTTGTTCGATATTGTCGGTATGATTGTTAAATTCAAGGCATTATTTAAAGCTTCGGCAAAACCGACGCGAAATAAACAACTTTACCGATCAAGTGATAGACGCTGACCGTTCGTCCTTTCCAGACGGTCATTGGCCCTTCCAAGGCACCATACCTCATCTTGGTCATTGTCAAGGATGACCAAGAAAGAACCAACAAGCAAGTTAAACGGAATAGATTGACAGCTCGTTTCGTTTTCTTTCTACGTCGTTTGTTCTCGAATATATCGGAAATTATCATCGATATAGCCAGATATTTTTGCCCCAAGTAGTATTGAAGCAGCATTTGTGTAGGTTTTCGCAGGATAAGTATAATAACATAGAGACGCACGCTTTTATACTATTCAACCAAAACTCAGAAATACCTGTAACATAAGGCCCAACCCGTTATGTTAATTTTAGCAGCTGTGAAACTATAAGCCAAATATTACTTTTATTAAATCTAGAACTCTTATACTATTCAACCAAAACTCGGAAATACCAGTAACATAGAGTCGCAACCCGTTTATCGAATTTCAACAGCTGTGGCACTAGAAGTGATATTTGGCTTATAGCTGCTGAAATTCGCAAATGGGTTACAGGTCTTTCTGAGGTTTGGTTGAATAGTATAAGTAGATTGTGGCGACTGTTGACTACAGGCGAGGCGGTCTGCTAGGCGAGATTGGGCGGGCTTCTCTGCTAGAGTGACATAAAGCCGATTTTGAAATGATTTCTATATCAGTGCGTTCCTATACTTGTAGTTATATACCTATATCCAAATATTGTTTCCATTCGTTCCTATTGTGATGAACATTTCGTTTTAACGATACGATATACGACTGATTGCAAACTATCGCGTAAGACTTGCCGTAAGTCTGACATACCCCTGACTACCACAGATATTAGACCATCATTGGGGATTATGTCTAGTAGTAGGAAGTAAATATGGAAACAAGGTCAGCACTATCTGTTGGGTAGATGCCAAATTCGAGCATCTTTGTTATAATGTGAGTTTGGCTAAATTAATAATTCCATTTTGTCTTATGAAAACTCTGACTCTAAAATAGTCTGTCCGGGGAAGTTCTACTTTGCCTATAAATTCTACCACCAATATTGACAATTGCGACAATGCTTTTAACGCATGTTCCAGTTTGAAGGGTGGGGTAGCCTGTGAAATTACTTGCACGCTTAACTAAGCAACGCCTGTCTCAGGGTGATGGACGCAATGCAATATCACGTGCACCGCATCCTAGGTATTACAGCTGCATTTGGGCAGTGGGTACCGCCTACTATCAGGCAGCTCATCTGCCAGTGCATTACTTTAAAATTAAAATAACATTTAAATAAAATTGCCAATTTTACTTTTTTTGTTATTTCAGGTCTCGATTAGATTACATTTTGGAAGTCATATAAATTAAGTAGGTACTTACTTCAATTGTTAATTTCATTACGCTAAGTCTATATACTCTATAAAAGGGCTAGTCCCAGAAGTACCTGCTTACTCAAATACAAAACCAACAGCTCCCTTATTTTAATCTATTCTACATGTTTTTTCAGTGTTTGTGCAAATAACGTTGCAGAACTGAACATAAAATAGAAAATTAAATAAACTTATTATCAAAACAAACTGCTAGTTTCGAAACGGGACGGTGGCAGTGCAAGCAGTGCAACTTTTTTTTTAACGGAAAATGGCTATGTTTTTATTCATCTTTCCATTGTAAAAGTGCTTGGCCAGCCATGTATAAATCCTGTGATAGTGACAGAATGTTTTAACTAGAAAAAAGAAAAAACACACCAGTTTGCACAATGAAATTATAATTTTGCAGGCTTTTTGCCTTTTGAAGTTCGACGGGGCAAATTTACCACTTTATATAGCGCTATTGAAATACAAAAGACAATTTATATGTACAGTCAAAGATATAAGTTATAGGGTAGAATTTCTACTATTTATTATCTTTGGTATACAGTCAACTAATTTGATTTTTAGCCACTGTAAAACCTATTCTCGCTAAATCTACGGCGCAACGCAACATCACTGGATCTGACACAAGATCTGCTTTAATTATTATTTTTTATTATTTATTTATAGATAAATTATTGCCATATGATGTTTAATACGAGTCAGAAGATTATCAGCTTTCCGATCACAACAAAAGGTTAATCTGAAGAGTTTTGACCAATACGTTCAAATCTATAGGTAACAACAGTAAAATAAAAATTGTTAAACTGTCGACAATCCTACTTTTGTAAAAATATTAAATGCAAAAATGTGTTTGTTTGTTCTCCTTTCACGCAAGCGAGCAAAGCCGCGGGCGGAAGCTGGTGCATAATAAAAGTAGGTTCATCATCATCATCAGTCACGAACAATCAAAGATAAAAATGCAAAAAAATACTCGAGAACTTCCTTCTTTTTGAAGTCGGTTAAAAAGGATGGCTTCAATGAATATTTGTTGACTGTATTTTGAGTTTAACAAAAAAATCGTATTTAGCCAATTTTGAACTAGTCTTATTAAAATTGTAATAAAATGAAGCGAAAGCATCGCTAAAATCGCTTCTAAAATCGCTATCTAAATGGCGCCACAAAAATAAATGTTTTTAGATTGTACCCATAAAAAGCTGATAAAGAGGTCATTAACACACTGAGAGTGGCTTAAGTACAGCAGTTAATCCTCGCTGAATGTTAATAAGGCTTTAATGACTGGGGGTACAAAAAAGCCTTATTGGAGTGTTTCTGATAATTTTGGATCAGATACGAGATGGAATAGCATGTTGGTGAAAGAATCAGTATAGTGAAAGGATTTAAGTGCGCCTCTTAGAGGCTCCTTTCGTGTACTGTCACATGTTTTCGAATTTTCTAATAGCTTAAAGCTTTTAGCGCACATAAATTTTCCGAATGGTAAATCCGATTTTGATGGACGACCGGGATTCGAACCCACGACCTGTTGATCGGAAAGCGGGACCACTAGCACCAGTGCTCTCTAAAATTTAATTTAAAGGGATCCTTACGTCTTTTGAATAATGTTACTATTAAGTTTGACTTTTAGGAGTTTGCGATATCGTTCAGTTATATCACACACCCTCAAATGGCAAACTGTCATTTGACTTTATCAGTAGAGATAAGGATCATTTTGAAACAAATTTTATATGATATGTCAAGGACATATCGCATGCCGTTTGAACACGGCTTAAAACCTCCTCCCACTTAAAGAGAATAGTCAGGTGGAAAATTGCTTTTATTTATCCAAAATGTAAACCAAAAGTAGCCAATTTCAATAACTGTCTAAAACACATCAAAATAAGCTCCCGAAGAGCCCGGTTGGCCATTTACATGCAAATTGTATAGACAAATATAAATATCGGCCGAAATAGAGCCTCGGTCATAACCTCGGCACAGAAGAGATAATAATCAAAAGCACAAAAGTTTCACTCCGACAACGGCTAATAGATGCAAATGATATTGAAACTTGGAGTCAGACCGAGACAACTCACATTCCCTTGACAAACTAGACGATCAGTCCTGCCATAGGAACCAAAAGTTGCTAATCTTTTACCAAGCTATACTGAATCTAAACCCATCGTAATAATGTTAATTATACATTAAAAACCAAATTGAAGAGACACTAGTGAGCTGGTTATAGCGTCGGTGTTTTCAGCGACGTAATTAGTTGGGTCGAACCTGTTCGATTTGTTGAATATTTTACTAACGAGGACTAATCAATATTCAAGACTAGTCTCTTCTATCTCTTTGAAGTAAGTTCGTAGATAAGTTCCATGACAGCTTAATTTGCGAAACTTCTTCGATTGTTACGGCATTCGGTACGACGAAAGGAAAGACGTTGCATGAAGTTTTAAAAACTTATAAAAAGGTGGTCGTTCAAGGCAGTTCGCTTTATGGAAAAACACTGAAGTTGCACTTTTTTGAAAAACAATTAGAAGAGAATTCTTTAATAAAAAAAAATTGCTGACTGTTACCTACAAGCAATTATTGAAAATCACATCATACATATACACATAGTGTATTTCTTATAATTAAATCCTACTTTGATGAGAATTTACCAAAATAAACGTTTATTTAGCTCACTCGATCACCTCACTTTTCTGTTACCTACAAGCAATTATTGAAAATCACATCATACATATACACATAGTGTATTTCTTATAATAAAATCCTACTTTGATGAGAATTGACCAAAATAGCTGTTTATTTAGCTCACTCGATCACCTCACTTTTATTATAAGAGCCAATTGTAATGGAGTAATAATATGTACAATCGAAAATGGCAAAAAACAATCTAGGTATAAAATACTACATCACGTATCCAAGTACTTCACGAAGAAACCAAGTTTCCGACGTCTGTATTAACTCACGAAGTATCTAGGTAAGTACAGGAAATTCAGGAGTCTGTACTGTAATTAACAAAGTATACAGGGTGATTTACTCGATACGGAGCAAGCAACACCTGCCCAGTTTTGTGATGTTGGTCCATTTTAAAATCAACTGTAGACTAGCTAAGTAGTTACGGAGATTATCATACAAATTACTTATCATACAAATTACTTGTATGATAAACTGTATATGTAGGTATGACACTTTTCAATATAAAATTTTGGATATAAATGAGAAACCTTCCTATCAGTTCCTCCTCGTGGTAAAATTGGATAGACCGATTTGTCGCATTTAAGTATATTTTTGTGAAAACAGACAATATTTTTTTTAATTTTGTTAAATGACTCCATTGTCATCATGTCAATGTCATCAATTTCAGGAATACCTATCAAGCTGAGAACCGATATGCAGAAGGCTTTAACTATTTTTCAAATTGGTTAGGTGCAAGACTGGATAGCTGTTTTCAGCTTGATCCATTTTTTATAGGATCACCCTGTAAGTACTTAGATTAGTAGGTAATACTTATTATGTAACAAGATTACCGTGGGCAAAGTTATTAGCGCTAAGACGCTTCTGATGTTAATAAACTGTGCGAGCCTGATTAGCAGGAATTAGCTTGAACGAATTTACGTGGATTTTCTATAAAACCTTTGAAACTATCAAATACTGAAGAGAAATATTTTTTTATACGAATAAGTCGGCAACCAGGCATATACCTTTTGGTAGAAATTTTATTTAGTCTACCAACTTTGCAATAGTCACATGACATCTCACAAGCCAATTAATCTTGTCAAGATCCTAGGCCTTTATTCGGAAACGTTCGACAAAATCTCATGGTAGAGATGTCCATGCACGATAACGAGTTTTCAACCTTATGTTAGAGAAATTGCAAATAATATGAAGCAACTATATTAGCGTAGATAAATGATGGCCTCCCTTATTGATCGAGCGAGCGAAGCAAGCGAAGATCTCCAGAGAACCATTTTTTTTTGTTCTAGGTATTTTATTTTTGTATTGAAAGATGCCTCCGACCACAACTAACGCAGGTAATATTAGTGTTCTTCGTGTTTGGTCAATGAACTCCGTGATCCAAGCACTGAGCTATACATCGTGTATTAAAATCAGTGGGCCCAAGTCGAAGGTATGTCTTAAATCATGTTATTTGGAAGCCGGTTTATATCAAGGTTTTAAATCAACTTTTTGCAATAAAGCTTCATGGATACAAGCGTAGGAATAATGTAAACTCATTTATGCTTGAAATAATAGAGTGGCGTTCTGTATCCTTTCACTACACTGATTCTTTCACTATCAAGCAAGGTCCTTTTCATGGGCTTTGAAAAAGAGATCTTAAACAAACTTTTTTGCATCGGATGCATGCTTAAATTAAGTAAAATAACAGGTATACCCTAAACTATTTTTGACCTAATAAGAAAGAAAAATCTACTGCATCTCCGCTAAATTACGGTGAACAACGGCTTCTTTAAAGAAACTTGAATTTTAAAGTGTTATTTTATAGATTATCGAATCGAACAAACGAAAACAAAATACTTAAACATAGTAGGTACAAAACATAGTATGGATCATTCTCTAACTATGCCGCTTTACTTTTTCGTTTCTCCTCGTATAGTAAAATCTAATTTACACAGTAGAGGCACGCGTTCCTTGCTGCGTAATACGAATCGCATACACGCATCGTACAAACGCAAAAGAATGCAACTTATTTTATCATCCTGAAAATCTTCACTAATCAAATCGTTCAGTGCAAAGTGAATGTCTAAAAGATCGCTCCAGACGAAAACATGTTTGTCTGAGACATTTTACAACGCACCGATGACATTAATTCAACCCATTTTTAACCGACTTCCAAAAGGAGGAGGTTCTTAAGTCGGCTGTATTTTATTTTTTTATTTTTTTGTGTGTATGTTACTCGATATCTCCGCCAATAGTAACCCAATTTTGATGATTCTTTCGCTGGTGTATAGAGTATGATCCCGGGGGGGTCCCATTTTAATTTAGTTCCTGAGGGATTGCAACTTGTCCCGTAAAACTTAAAAAAACGTCATCATCTCTTGAAATTTCTCGATTCCTGTGAAAACATTAAATATCTGGGCATAATCATAGACGCTAGGTTAAATTATGTATGCCATATTAAAAAACTCACGGCTAGGATCCGTAAACTCATTGCGGTCTTTAGAAATGTACGACATGCAGCAAAGGAAGCGCAGCTAAGGCTCCTGTATTACTCACTCTGCCATTCCCTCATTATGTACTGTGTAACCTCTTGGGGAGGAGCAGCTAAATCACACTTACTATCGCTTGAGAGAGCGCAAAGAGCTGTTCTCAAAGTGGCTTTTTACCACCCCTATAGATATCCAACGACTCAGCTCTACCTCGATTGTAAAACCCTGACCTGTAGACAAATTTTTATCCATCAAACGATTTTAAGACAACACCTCTTACCAACTGACAAAGGCTTGGGTAGGCGCAAAGATAAAGTCTTTAAAACAAAACGATGTAGGACTACATTTGCACAAAAGCATAGCTCCTTCCTCGCCCCCTACATCTACAATAAAATAAACAAAAGTATCGACATACACAACCTAACGTTCATCGAATGCAAAACAAAGGTTAACAAATATCTGCTAACACTAAACTATAAACAGACAGAAGATCTACTGCAAATAATATCATAAGAGTTTATATACATATATATTCATAATAGTATTAAACACTCACACTAGCGCAGACTCGTATGAAACTGGCGTCATCAGGGAAAAACACACACGCATGCACACACACACTCTCATGCACACACGCACACACATACACACAGACACACACTTCCGCCCTCTCCCGTATTTTCCAAGCACGCTCCAGCCCATAACATAAAAATACAAAATAAAATTGTATCGAAATAAACTCGTGCTAGAATAGAACATAAGTATGTATAATTAGTATATATATAATTTGTATAATAAGTAATCATAGTGTAACGTTTTTAAGTTTTGTTATACTCTAGAGTAGCTTATACCTAAGATTTGCAAATCGGTCCGAAACTGTCCGACAACAACTTCATTCGATAAATGAACTCTTTGAGCTGGTCAGAGCAAGAGCCCTCGCATCTACATACAAGTCCCTACTTAGTTAGAGCGAGGAACTCAAACAACGTCTAGCCAAAGGTCTTTATTACACTACATCGAAAACTATTTGCATTGTAATCCGTATCCACTAGGTACTTATATTCTAATGTTGTATGTGTAAGTTTAAGACAGTGCAATAAACATATTTTTATCTTTTTTTTTTTTTAAATTACGACTTGTAATTCCCGCGTTCGTATGGTAATTCGCACTTCGTTCGGTTGCCGCTATTTTTACATAAACTTTAAACTTAGGGGTTGTGTGTCGGGAATTCCTTTCTGTGCACCCATACGTTACGCTAAATTTCCTAAATTTCATACTCTTAGGATTTTGGTTAGGCTCTGCATTGATTTTCAAAGAGAATAAAACCACTACGTTTGATTGACAGTCAGTCAGTCAGTACCGTAAGAGTTATTACTTATTATTGTTTTTTTTTTTTGAAGTTTTTTCCCTTTCGGGCTGGCTATGGCATCTAGGCCTTACCGCCAAGTCTTACGTTAATATTTCTTCGTAGTTATTTTTATCTTTCTTCTTCATTTTACTTCTTAGTCATGGTCAAGTCATCGTCAAGTCAAGTTCAGTTTTAGTAAGATATGATGGTGGCTATTTTACTAAAACCTCGAGGGACCTCTTGGCGCCAACTCGAAAAATGACGATACACGCAATCATTCTATTTCACTTCACTTGTGCGGTTTACTCAAACAATATTACGCAAAACACCACCATAATTACACTATATTATTTAATTTAACACTAGTTTTGTAAAATAAATTGAGAGCACAACATCACTTCGCAAGTTCCCGCCAAAAAAAGTCCTACATATTATTGATGATGAATGGATGTCATACTTATTTTGTTTTTTATTCGAAAGTTTAGGTGGACAGTGTCATCCTCAGTAGGTAAGCAAAACGCAAAGAGGTTGATAACAATAAAAAGAGGTTGATATTAATCTTGTAAATATTCAGGAATTTGAAGTCGGTTTTTAGTTTTTGTAAAAAATATCTTATTGTATGACATGATCTTCTTTCTGATTCTTTCTTCTTTTGATTCTTCTTATTGTAGGTCGTGAAAATAATAAACACAGACGCAAGTTTTAAAAGCTGATTTTGTTTTTTCTATTGCGATTTTATAGTGGCGGGATAAGCAATGCTACAAGGTGTCACATGGCACTGAAGCCTTTTGTGGAATACCAAAGATAAAAATTATATTCATTTGTTTATGGGAATTAATACTAAGCTTGTAATAAGTTAATAACAGACTTTCTTTATAATTTACCCTTTCATGAAAATAAAATATCGTTTCTATCATTATTTTGCAAAAAAATCTTGCTTACACTAGTCAAACTGTAGTTGTAGAAACAACTCTAGCGGAGTTCTTCGCCAGTTTTCTTCCAACGTTTGCACAATCCGTTTTGTAGGAAGCGGCAGCCGTAACGATTTGAACCGTTTTTCTATTGCGACAAACAGTCGTACGGCCCACCTAAAGCATTTTCAGTCTCCTATTGTAAAATTATTATTTGTCTCTGTCGCATCTCCGCACATACACGTGCGCGCTTTACTGCATGACTGATGACTTGATGAGTGATTGCAAACGCACCAGCATGTGCGTAAGTAGTAACGTGGTTGTTCGTGGTGTGAGTCTCGCGTTACGCGCGGGAAAGAGTGGGCCATCCTTATTGCCATTCAAATTCAAGCTTGTCAGCACTACTTTAAAAGAACAAATTATTGAATCACAATGATTTCCATCATACCGGATGCCGCTTTTAAGGAAATCTTTAGTATGACTTATGATAGTAAAGTATCTCTTGACAGAAGTCGAACTTTTTCACTCCCGTACCGAAGATGTTTACGTTGACAAAGCGTATCTTAAACTTTTACAGAGCATGCACATTTGTGAAAAAGCGTTGGTACTCGTATGTTAGAAAGACACTTTTTCCTCCGAAAGTATATCTTAACAGGTAAGGACATACAAAAAAACTGTTGGGTTGCTGGCTGATATAATACGGATAAAAAACGGAAAGGCAAGTCAACGATGGTTGAAGTTTGTAAGTAAATAATTCCACGCAAACGAAGCTACCGAAAAAAAAAATGAATTATAAACTTACCAGCAAACGGTCCTGAGGTACTCCTCATGAGTCGCGCCAATACTCTCGTCAGTCTCGTACTTATCCGCTTGCTGATGATCGCTGATCGTCATCAGCGTGCCTTCATACTTCTTACTGCAAACTTCATACTCTTGTCGTACGTTTTTGACGCAGTCAGCGTGCAGTAAATACTCTTCCTGGTACTTTCCACGCGTGCAGAGATCTTGGACCACCTCGATAATTCCAGCGTAAATTCTCCGGAAGACAACCTGCTCGTGCTTCTCCATGCAAGTGTTTGTGTAGTTGTCTATGCAACGGATGCCTGCGCGGAGTTCGCTGAAACAATAATTTAACACTATCAAATATCGACGTCGAATCGTAAATTTACTTTTGGTGAAAGTCAGCTGAAAAAATGAACATCAGATTATTAAATCACTGATCATCAGAAGTCCGCTATTTGACGTAGGCGTCACGACCAACGGTCTTGAGCCGCCTTCATCCACAGTCTTCCCGCTACCTTTAAAATTTCAACGGTACATACCCCAATCATAGTTGTAAATATGACCTGCCCATGCCACTCGGTCTCGCTTATTCTGTGAGCTAGGTATGTCAGCGATCTTGATTGTTCTACGGATTTCCTGGTTTTATTTCATATACTTATACTTATAGAATCTTCGAGCATACAATTCTCCATATCTCTCTAACATTCCTTTAACTCATCCAAAACCCGATCACCCTCAAGAAGTTCGATAAAGGATACTGCAGTCCATGGAACACGGTCGTGGGATCGATTTACGTTTCCCTCGAATTTCCGACTATTCGGGTGAAGAATCGAGCCAACTCATTATGCAGATGCACTGACTCTGTTGCGCGTTTCAGAGATAGTTTTGCGTTTCAATGCACGTTATTTGACATTGGGAATCTACCTTTGAAAAGTGCTTGCACTGTTGACCACTAAATAACTTTAAGAAACTATATATTTCTGATAGAAAGAAATAGTAAACTACATCAAACTACATTAGAGCCTGCAACAAAATTTAGTAGTTTGACTCACCTATTCCATTTCATATCAATTATGACCCAAATAATCTATCAACGTAAGTGCAGCAACATAGCGTAATTAGAACACGGCCGCTAGAGTGCTTCATTGGCTATTCAAGCGTCACTCTGATCTGAACTGAGTGAAATTAGTGCGTCGGACAACTAGTTTCAAATTGCTATTTACCGCAAACAAGAGCACTAAATTAAGATGAGCTGCGTGCGCCCCGGTTCTGTTCAGAAGTTAGTCCGCCGAGCCTTTAGCGTAACTTGCATCACTTTTCAAAGTTCCCCCTCGTAAAGAGCGATCGCCTTACCGCGATAGCGGGAAAACTACACCCTAATGGTTGGAAACTTAAATTTAATTAGGTGTTCCTTGTTATGAGATATTTGCAAAGTAATTTAAAGTTTTGGATTAAGTATTTGTTTAATTATCTGAAGCTTCCATACGGGAAGGCAATAATTACCTATGTTTACCCTATAGTCCCTGCAACCTCACCTAAGATGTGTCCTCAGAGTAAAGTGGTCCGACTACTTAACATCCACCGTATACAAAGCCACGGGGCGTCGTCAGTCAACCACCCTGAAAAACCTTTTATAACTTCTTTTGAAGCGGCTCATTTTATGGCTGGCTACACATGCTTCTAAATTACACACAAAGAGGCATTTCGTCCTGTCTCTTGTGTGAAATTATGTCAGGGCAGACACGCATCGTACCGTTGTAAACAAACTTCTGTCCACACGTGTCGAGTAAAAAACTTTTTAGGCCTATCCTATTAGTTTGTCCTTGTTTTTTATGATACGTAGGTACTCTTATGTTTTTACTTGAGCACCTTGATGTGGACTGCCACTCACGAAAAAAACAGAAACCCAGAGGACGCCATTACTCCGTAAGATATACCTAAACATTCATTTGTTTTAACAAAAGCCTATTGTTAATTTGGAGCAAATGGTATACAGTGATAACATATCTTAGAACAATAATATTAAGCACACAATAAAATTTATTAGGATCTTGATATTCTTGGTTGAAGTCTAATTATAACTTTGCAAATCAGAATTAACGTTTAGAGTTCAAGCAAATGTTTTGCTATGTCCTGTGCTAAGTGAATATAATATTGCTGCTAGTGCGAAACCTGAGCTTTGTTATGCATAGTATGAAAGCTCCTACCTGCTCATAACTGACAAGATGTGATAGATTACGATAATTTGTGTAAGAACCTATGTATAACCGATGTTAGCAGCATATTGGGACATTATATCATGTAGTTAGAACTTACAAATCTACAAAATATAATATATCATGCTCGAGCAACAAGCAAATTAATAATCTATTACATAAAGGAGTAGTACATTCACTCATTGACTCATCACGAAAGCTCGGAAACTACTGTTGAAAGTCCCATGATTTTCAAGTTAGAGACATAAAAATCGGTATTCAGGTAAATAGTTCAAAATAATAAAATACCGATACAAGTTTTTTTTATAAACAACCCTCAGGGTGCGTAAATAGGGGATGAAAGTTTAAATGGGAAACGTTTATATTTGAAAGACTACAACATACTGAAATTTGGCAGGTAGGTTTTCCAGAGGGTGTACCGAGACATCTGATAGCAAAAGGATTTTATGAAAACTAAACTAAAGGGTGGAATGGGGATTGAAAGGTTATTTGAAAGTCCCATGTTTTTTAAGTTAGAGACATGAAAATTGGGATTCTGGTTAATAGTTTTAAATAATAAATACAATACACGTATACGGATGGTGACGGGACGGCGACGGGACGGGGACGGGACTGTGACGGGATGGGGATGGAACGGTGAAGGCGTCGGGACGGTGCCGGTTACGGGACTGTGACGGTTACCGGGACGGTGACGTGACGGTGATGGTAGGTAGAAATAGGTAAGTAGCTGCATAATAAGTGTTAGTACTTTACAAGGATAATGGATAATAGTCTAGCTAGGTATATACAAACGCGGACAAAGTCGCGAGCGGGACAGCTAGTTTCATATATATCACATAAAGGACATTGGGCAAATTTGTATGGAGCCAGGGCCCCGATTTTTTTTTTATCCTGCAACAATGAAACTTTCAGTTTTACATTGTGCTAATCGTGTAGATTTCAAATATGTGCGGCTTTTATTGTAAAGCAGCCGGAGTAAAGAGATATAGGTCGTTAACGTTTTTTATAATACCTGGTTGACAGTGTACGAAATGTAATTATTTTGAACATTACAATATTTATTTTCAATTCTATGTTGTTATTAGTTTAAAATACTGACAGATCTACGTGAAAAGGGAGGATATTACTGGATCCTGTACGCCTGGACCTCTTCAGGTCGGAGGATGTCTACCATGTAAAAGTATTTTCATAATCAATATCTACCTACCTATATTATGGTTATTAAATAGTACCAAGGATGATACTCTGATATTACCTATTAAACCGAAATATAAAAAATGAATAAAAATACAATTTTTATTTCAGATTAGCAGTAACCAATGGTATTTAATTAACTGTTATATTATTGATAAACTATGAAATTAAAAAAAAATACTACTTGAATAATACACAAAAATCAATCTTTACAAAATATACCTACAGCATTTAACAACTTTTTCACTATCAATTTTTTTTCATTCACTGTTGGAATTTGATAACCATGATGATAGACTAGCCCCTTCTGGAGTGTTAATAACATGCGATCTTGCTCGTAAGACCTAAGAACCACATCCACGGCACACTCTTCGATGTTCAAACCGTCTAACGGCAGCTTGTTCCGCAGGAACGTTTTGCACCAATGTCATTTTTTAATATCTGTAAAAATAATAGTTATTGTCATTGTAGTTAGGTACCTCATTTAAAATATACCTACTGATAAAAAAGTTACATTACTAGCAACCCCTTTCAGACTTTCAGTTAGTTAGACTAGTGATGCTCATTTTTGCGGCTGCCGAATTTTATATGATGCATCTTTAGGAGAATGCATGCACATGATGCACACCAAACAAGCAGAGACACGGCAGGGCGTTGCGTTGCAATTTAACTTTTAAACAAATAGCGCTGCGCTCTTTTCCTCATCGTACCGCGTTCGATGTGTGGAGCTCCTGAGGCTTCATCATCAACAACCTGTAGGAGTCCACCGCTGGACATAGGCCTCCCCCAAAGAGTTCCACGACGAACGGTCTTGAGCCCTTTCCATCCACCGACTTCCCGCAACCTTTACAATGTCATCGGTCCATCGGGTGGGGGGCCTTCCAACACTGCGTCGCCCGGTTCGTGGTCGCCATTCGAGAACCTTTACTCCCCAACGGTTATCGGTTCTGCGAGGTTTCATGAATCGTAAAATAATATTACTGAGGAAAATGTAGAAACTTACCTGATGTGGTTAACCAAGACGTGACAGTATTAAGGATTACCGGTAGCTGGTCTTGTACCAGGAATCGTCGAAATATTGAGCCTCAAGCAATAGTGCAATTGGCAACTAAGAATTTCCATTTTTTACTCAAAAACTAAAAACCGGTATATATACAAAAGTACTCTGTGCTAAAAACTGAAACGGAATCTGCAAGTCACAAATGACAATGGTTTATTGTGACAGTCAAAAACAATTGATTGCGGGTAGGGTTTTGTTTCGCTGCACTATACCAATCGAAGAAAAGCGTTCGTTGTAAGAAGGTAGCATAAACATAACACGGAAATGACTATTTTCAGCGTTTAATATAACTCCACTGCTTTAGAGCTTTTCATGACTAAAACTACTACTTTAAATTAACAAAATGAATTAATTAACTCATCAAATAACTGCAGGTTGGGGCCCACGATTACCCATGTCCTTTGTGTGTTTATGCCTGTTTCCTTACCTATGAGAGTTCTAACATAGGTTTAAAAAATTATCAAACTTCGGAAAGAAACGTATTGAAAAGCGTAGTCCAGAATGCAGTTTATGCGTCTTTTGATACAGCTCTTATCTTAAAAATATAGTTGAATCTGCCCTTCTTCATAAAATTTCATGCTAATTCTTCATAATACACTAGGCGTGCGTCCACATCTACAATGCTTTTTTGAGCGGTTGCAGTAACCTGCAACCGCTCACAAGCTGCACGCCGCTTACGAACAGATTGAATTACAGGTGTACGTGTGCAGCTAAGCTATTCTGAATTCACTCAAGTGACAGATGTCACATCGAAAGTCACATATCAGTGCCTCACTAAAATGACTTTGAAGTCACAGAATACGAAATTTGAAAGTCACCGCGGATTCAGCTCTTTAGAGGTTCGAAATATATTTGCAGCTCGCGAGCTACTTTTTGTTATACGGAGGCAAACAAGCTTACTGCCCACCTGATGGTAAGGGGTTACCGTCGCCTATTGATATCTGCAACACCAGGAGCATTGCTAATGCGTTGCCTGCCCTGGAGAAATCTTTTTGTGTTTTTCTTGAAGCTCTTCATGTTGTAGGTTAGTGGGAAAACCTCAGAAGGAAGCTCATTCCACAACTTGCATGGGGAAGACGTAATTGCGCGATTTGCATACTCAGTAGGACGCACTCCGTGATGTCAGTTTGTATGTAAATAGTGTGTACCTAAAAATTAATTGGAGCAGGCTGTAGGGAAGAAGTGATAATAAAAAAAATACTCACAGGCAACTCTTATCTAGTTCCTCTCTCGTCAGTGCGAAGGAGATGTCAGGAGAGCTCAGCACGGGCAGCGCCATTGAACATCTCTGGAGCAGGTCTTCGTCTCTGTTGCAGTTCTCTTTGATTGCAGCTGTTGACAATACATATTTTTGGTTATACGAGTAAATGCAAAGGAATTATAAGGTTTTGAACAATTAGAACGATTGATAGAGCGGCTCCTTAATCTATGGAGAGGAGTTACAAAATTACGACACAATATTGAGTCTATGCTTTTCAAATCATTTAATTTAACAGTTTTTTTGTGTTTCCTGTAATGTAGCAGAATATTAATTTGCTCGGTATTTTTGTTATCAATTTTTGAATTTAATGATTTAGACATATAGTTTTTCTTTTTATTCTTTTGTCAGTGTTATTTTCAAGTAGGTAGTACTTTTTCGTGATGCGCTAGTTTGGTTTCCGACGGAAGATAAGCGTTGTGTTTTGGTGTTACCAACGCAACATCATGCTGAGTCGGATACCATTTTGTGACGTCATCACCACGTGGTTGGTGCCAATGAGGATATTAATATGATGATAATGATGCGAGAGACACACACCCTTCATTAAAATGTATATATTAAGTAAGAATAGTAGGTATATGTAGTATATCGTTGTTTATTTATTTCATTTAAAGTGTCTTTGTGTTGTTTTGTTCTGTCTTATATTTATAGCCGACCCTCTCTCTTCATTTGTAAGTTGTTAGTTCCGCTTATTGCTTCTAAAAAGTTCCGAAGTAATTAATTATGTAGGAGTTGCTTAAATATTTTGAGAGTTACTGGACTTTAAATTATAAAATAGCTGCGCTACTTTGAAGTGTGCACAAACTTAAAGGAAGCTGAACAAGTTCAGGAAATCTTAGCTTCCCTTTGAGGCGATGTACTTCTTGATAGATCGATAATATACGAGAGATTGCTTCCGCACTTAAGCGGAAAAAGCCAACCCGAGTCATGTAAAATAATAAGCTTAAAAATAAAGGTGAAGGGTATAGTCGTGTCTCTTATATAAAATGGGATTAAAATTTGTATAGGTAGGTACTAAGACATAATTGTTTTGTTGCCTTTACTGTAACAGAATGCTCTTATTGCAAAATTAAAAAATAAACTGACTATATTATCCCCAAGCCTGAATAAGGTCCTTGAAGATGTCTAAGGTGGGGGAATCAGTGGCTCGTCACAACATTTTGGCACATGTCCACAATTTGCAGTTGCTAGTATTTACTTTTAGCTTGTGGTGCGAAAAATTTGGTGCGAAACAGCGCTACACTATATATACTCGTATATACGACATAGGTACGTGACACGTCACAAGCCCTTCGACACCCAAGTCGGGGTACCTCCCACTAGGCCAACACGGCTCTTATAGTATCCTGTTTTATTTTTTCTGAATACCACCACATACTTATATCCCTATATACCTAATTTGGGTACTTTTCTGTTTTGGAAAATGAAAATTCAAAACATTTTTTCATTAAACAGGAGACATTTTACAGGGTTTGGCTCACCAAACCCAAACCATCAACCTCATCTCAATGCCAAAGAGTATTTAGGTTTCCACAACAAGACGTGGTCATTTCACTTTGAACTCATGAAGGGGGCGTGCCAACTTTTTCTCACAATGAAATATTGCTCTAGTTTCAAACTATTTTTGTTATAGCCCTACTTTTGACAACTGAAAAGCTAAATCCATACCATATTGTAGCCAATCTTCAAAAACAACAGCATTTTAGCAAGAATTGGTATTTCAGTTTGTAACTACTCTTGTATAGCCCGTTATCCATCGTCTAAGTACTTGCAATTCGTAACGCATTTAAATATTTTCCACGAATCTGTATTTTTTTCAAAATTTCAACACCCAACAGTCACATACATCACTCCCTGTGTCGTGGGGCATCAGAAACTACGAGTACCGTGGTACCACAACACCCAGACCCGGAACAAATATTTGCAAATCCTGCAAACATTTGTCCCGGAGCGGGAATCGAGCCGCACCCCATGCGTCTCAGACGGGCTCTCGCCCGCTGCGCCATGCGCCACCAAGGTCGTGAAATATGTAGAACTGTAAAGTTAAAACAGTTATCGTTATCAACACTGTAACTAGGTAATGGTATGGTTTAATGTGCCATTGCTCAGAAACTATTCGTCTACTAGCTGTTACCTACGACTTCATCCGCATTTATATGAAAGCTAGTACCTCATAATTACTAATCTGCCCTTCTTAAGGGTGATTTTTCAAAAATGTTGGGTACACAGTACCTACATGTACCTACGTCTTTATTTATTGCCAAAAGCCTTGAAGAATCGTGGATTGCCAACAAACCTTCAACCCCTATTTCATCCCCTTCAATACAATTATTTGAGACTTAAGATAGCCTACGTCCTTCACCAGGATATAATCTATATCCTTGCCAAATTTATTGCGTTCCGCTTAGCCGTTTAGTCGTTAAAAGGTAACAAACAAACAGAGTTACTTTCGCATTTATTATATTAGTATGGATTCATTCATATCTGGTATTTCTTTAGTGACTATTATGTGTGCTGTGGTATGTACTCGTATTCAAGACGATTGAGTTTCACGTGGTGAGCACGCGCGAACAGCTGTTTGCATAGTACATGTGATTGTAAATGTACGAGTTAGTGTCTTATACGTTTCCAATATTTGCTTGTTATCTACAATTTGTAGTTCTTTGGATCATTCATTTATTGCGTGATGTGAGCTTATTGGGTCATTGGAAAGTTTAAATGCCTGTGATTAAAAAATTCCCGCAATCTTCTAGTTTACTTTTTGATAAAATTCATTACATCATGTACAATAACTATTATGAACTTAAAGTAACAATGTTTTCCAACCAAATATATCTGGTAGGTCAGTCCTATCTGGTTTATTGCTTTGTAGTAGATATAAACAGATCATACCTGTGAATTCCCTCGTCTTGACAATGGCCTCGAAAACATTCGCCATCGTTCTATCTTGTCAAACAGGTAGTTATTTTTAACTATGCCGTTCTAAGAGCCGTGCATTCCGTCGCGACGACATAATAGCTGGTGGGGAGCCGAGCCCACCACACCGCTTTCTCTGATTGGCTGGCAAGCATCGTACGATGTTTTCAGCTGTGTGCGTAACGTGTATTTACACGGTTACACCTACATCATATTACTCGCTCATCGAAGCATGATCAAGCACCAATTTAAGAAGCATCGCTCGGGACTGACGCCAATTGAGTGATTCAATTGCCCGATGCCTTAGGAAGTTATTATTGCCTTGACACAATGTCAACTAGTAACTACCACGCTTGTTTTGATTCGTGCATAAATTGTTGAGGTATAGCTTCGAGTACCTATAGCTTCCGTATTGCTAACGTAGTTAGATTTGATTACGCTACAGTTATGTAACATTTGTTTTCGCCTACTTTGTAGTAGGTACTCTTTAGGTACTTTTATTACAAGGAACCTCTCATGATGAAAGTTGATGTGAGTAGGATGTCAATGTCTAGACCGATTATCTGATAATACATTCCTTTATAATAAGTACTGTAACAATCATCAATTTCTCATCTTGAAATACCTTCGAGATCAGTTTTAAATTATTCATCAAGGTCCGATGTATAATGAATCGTTTATTATAAAGCGATAAGTAATAATAGTCTTGGAAAGATCAGGTACATACTGTTGAAAGAGTCTTTGTACAGTGGAATAGAAATGACATCATTTTTATACTCCATCCCTAGTAGTATTTAACAGTGGACTGCGCAAATGACAATGTGGGTCAGTAAATATTTTTTTTTATTATTACCTTTTATTTCACTTTTCCATCTCCCTGCCCTTATTCCACTTCATTTCGGGTCGGCACAACATTTTTTTCTTTTCCACTCACCTCTATCAACCGTCATGTCAGTATTCACACATGACATGCCCATACCACGCTAACCTATTGCTCCTCAACTTAGTGGCGCTACTTTCAAACTTCCTCTGATGTCCTCATTCCGTATCTTGGCCATTCTAGTCACTCCACACATCCATCGCAACATTCTCATTTCCGCACTTTCTTTCATGTACCCCTTTGGTTTCCCAAAACCCAGATCCATACAGTACGACAGGTCATATGATCGTTTTGGGCATTCTTGGATCACATGTAGTACAGTACCATACAATTATAGTATTGAAATGTAATAAGTCAGAGTCTTTCAGACTCAGATCATAGAACAGCCGAACATACAGTAGTTTGTATTCTGAGTCACACCACTGTTCTACTGTTCATAAGACATGAATGTGGGGTGATCATGACAAGTTTAGTCATCAGGTTTTATCTATTACCGGCCGTTGGATTTTAATTTTTGAAGTTTTGATAGCTGTTTATGATAATTTCATATATTGGCGTAGGTACCATTGTAATTGATGAATGATTTTGTTTACTTATCTTCTGAAATTTACTACCACAGCATAAATAGTAGACATTATACTTTCAAATCAATAGGACTTAAAAAAATCTATGTTCTAACTATACCGAGAAACAATATCACACACATTATAAAGCTCAATTTGAGCAATTAGTTCGGTCAGAACTCAGTTGAACTGGTGCCTACCTACCGGACAATCATTCTCGCATACATGCTGATCTGTTGCAATCTACAGACCATAAACTAGGGCAGACCACGCTACGCCAGCACGCCACAACATATACAATCTACAACGTGTTCCGTAACTAGCATACTATCCCGAAAGAGGCTTATTGTGTCAACAAAAAGAAAGAATATTAAAATAAAAAATCTGAATTTTGAATTTCTTTTCAGGATTTTTTCCACAATCTTTTTCTAATTCGCTGTATATTTACATCATATTTGCCATATTTTATAATTGAACGTTAATTAAAAAACCGACACGTATTGTTACCTATTGTTTTTTCAACGAAATATTTTGAATTTCCATAAGTCGTAGTACAAACGTATTGTACTGCCAATTGGGTGAAGAATAAGCCGTTTATAGGATAGTGTTATATATTATACTACTACTACTAGATACATATTATAAAACACCTTGTATACATGACCTTCATAGTCATAGTCATATAATTTATTCACCTTTGGAACACGGGGAACACTTGTGTTTGTTATTTACATCAAATTTTAGCGGCTGTACATAGGCCTTGTCAATATGTTGTAATCTAGTAATAATAATTGCCAATAAAACATGTCCTACCTGCCTTACCTATATATTGAACTTGGTAGGTTTTCGTGCGTCTGTTGTCATATTTTTCGAGGCTTTATCTTTCAATGTCACTGCATAGAAGTAGGTTCATACTTACTTATAATATATAGGTCTATTAAACCTTCATACTTACTTATAATATATAGGTCTATTAAACCTTCTATCACGTGGTGTATTCCGGAATTTCGAAGCTTCATTATTTTTCACGCTAATTCGATTACCAAAATTCATCAAACATTGTGTTGTAATGGTTCCGTACATTAAAATGAAACTATAGAACGTAAATCTTGTAACATAAGGCTTGCTTGTAAATCTATCGACGCTCATATTCCAAACAGATACTCAATAAGTCCAAAACAACATTAGAGAAGCATGATATTTAAAGCAGGATATTCACACGTATGGTCGTGGTACGATTGAATAGTTTGATGGAAATTTCCTCGCAGTGGTGATATACAATCTAAGATTTTTATCTTCGCAAAAGATTGCGAATAGATTTCTTATCTATCATAGACATACGACAGCCGTATCTTCCGATATCATGTGTGATATTGGTTTCTTGGATTACAACATAGCTAGGTATATCTACAAGGTGATTCATAATATGTATACTATCCCTGAAATATTCTATCAACAAAAAGAAAGGATATAACACAGATGTTTGTTCTGTGTCTGGGTGTTAAATATATATCTATTATGTATATCAGTCTCTGGTACCCATAGTACAGGCTATGCCTAGTTTGGGATCAGTTAACCGTGTGAATATGTCCGGAATATTTATTTTTTTTATTCTGGTTTTTGGTAATTTTATTGTACGAGACGTTAAAACATCAAAATTTTACCTAAAACAGCTGAATAATTGAATTTGAACTGATTTGACCCCAAAGCGGCTGATTTTTGCATAATGTTTTACAAAGAAAAATATCTCCAAAAGTCGTAGTACAGTTGTATTGCAAATTGGGTGTAGAAGAAGCGCCTTTTAGATTAGTACACATATTATTGAATCTCCTTTAAGGTATAGTATCGGCAGTTGAGGTATTTTGTTAATGTGATGAAAAAAAATGTGTTCAAATTCCTTTTGCAGTCAATATTAGTTAAGATATAATTTTATATGTTACATTATGCAGAAAATCCCAAATGTTTGCTCATTCATATATCCTGTCTGGACAAATCGATGACAGACTCCAATTTATAAAGACAGGAAAAATAGCGACGTTCTAAATGACTCAATGAAATAATGCCCCTAAGGAATCGCGGGTAACAAAGCTCGAATGATCGAAGCAAATCGCCTATTCCGACGAAGACAACCCAATATCGGGACGCGAGTTACAGCCGCAACTAAAAGTGAGCGAAAATCGCGTAAAAATGTTCGCTTTATCGAAAATATAAATGTACTGTACGTAGTTTTATAAATTTACACTGATTTAAAAGATGATGCATAATATAATGTGTATTAATTATCCCAAAAGCGGCTTTTTCTATCAATAAAAAGAATTAAAATTAGCGAAATGAAAAATTCATATTTAGTTTTTTTTATACTAAACAAGCATACGGCACCTGTTGGTAAGTGATTATTTTTGCGGAGGTTATCCCCGAAGACATATTGTGACATGTGAACGAAAGGAGCCGCTAAGAGACGCACTTATAATAACTTATAATCCTTTCACTACACTGATTCTTTCATCGACGGTCATAGGCCCTTATTAGGGCCACCATACCTCAACCTGGTCACTGACCCAATACAGGATGACCAAGAAAGAATTAGTGTCGAAGAAGAAGAATCATAATTTCGCTTCCCGTGGTTGAATAGTCCTCCCAAATCGCCTATCACACTGATGTCTCCGAGTTGGTCCGGTCATTTGTCATCACTCAGATGGGGTAACTTTTTGTAAGGAAGACAAACTTCATTCCAGCTTTTGTAAGGAAATCTGTGTTATCGCGGCTGACACTAATGTGTCTCACTGTCTCGCTAATCGACTCATTCGTAGGCAATTTTGCAAATCACCTCGGAGAGTGAATTGAGAATCGATCTATCATTTTGGGTATTTTCAGTGTTTATGAGATTAGAATGCTCTTTTTGATGAAAGCTACTGCTTAAATACTCACTACCTTACCTACATAATAAATTTGTGGTTTATATCTTATTCCAGTAATAATATCTTTGTTTTAAAGTGTTAACCCAATAAACTAAGGGCTAATTAAAATTTTACTTAACTTTTAAAAAAATCAACTCAGGCGGTAATCGAACCCGTTATCCTCCCATAATAAGATTCTAGATGATTTATACAGCAGCGTCAAGTGGAACTTTTTACTCACAGGACGCTGCAGACGCTGCCTGGGACATGTTTAGCAGGAGTTGGCTTGCCCAGCACCTATTACATCCTCTCAGCCTAGTCGGCCTTATACATTAGTCAATACGTGCGCAACTAAGCCGCGGGTTTCTTAATGATGTTTTTCTTAACCGTTTTGAGAAGGTACGTGTAAAGCGCACATACATTTTTTCGAACCGAAAAATCTATTGCTATGCGGCACTGGGATTCGAACCCACGACCTTCGGATTCAAAGTCGAGTCTACTAGGCCAACCCGCCTCTCATTTATCAGGTGGATTTAAATTTTACCCAACTGAAGCAGACAGGATTCATTATTACATAATAATTTATTTATACAGATCAGATTTCCAGGGAAAATATTAAAGCCGGCCTCCTGTGGGTCGTAAATTTGGATAAAACAATTTCATCTGACTGGAATCGCACCCGAAACTACGCGGTTTACCTCATAAATCCCGATTAGCCTTCGGGTGAAAGAATGAATCAATAGATTATCTTGCAATAATATTTGTTCTCGATCACCCGACCCATGGAAAATACGCTCTATTCCGTATTTTGTGTATTAGGTATTAGTTAATCAGGCCCTGTACCACAACTTTGCGATTTTGCTTAGGCGTTGACTAAGTTCAAGCTCAGATTTAAGGTTCGAATTCGTTTAAAATAGCGCTGATCGCTCGCATTTGAATGGCAATAAGACGTCCAGAATCGAGTAGTACGGATGTAGCGGACTTATTTTCTGACTGGCTTTTTAGGCTGATTTACGCGTTAAAAATTAACGCGAAAATCAGGCTTATTCATTCCCGACTAAAAACCAAACATTGTGTGTTCACCTTGTGTGTAGTTTACAGGATAATATTTAGAGGCCTGTAATGTTTATCATTCATGCATGATATACCTACCTACTGACAATTTACGCTCTCAGATATTACCTGTCTAATGAGCTAGATTATTAAGCATTAATAATCTAGCTCAATGAAATATTACTTGAAGATTTTTTTTCAAAATGCATTAATTTTGGCGCAATAAATTATGTGGTAGACCAGGTACGAATTTATAAAGCGCCTACGAGTCTATCTTTACAAAATTTGATTTTAGGCGGGTAGGTAGTATGTATTTATTGAAAAGTCCATGGGAAGTTTCCGATCGCACCGTAATCATGCACCTTTCCTGACGGAGATTTTCCTTCCTAAAATTTCAATATCCTATAGTTTTCCCTTCGAATTATCCATAAAGGGTGCGACTTTTTTGTGCCATAGGAATTTGGACTTTAAATTTAGTATTTACGCAATAGATTGAATCTAGAATGAGTATTAAAGTTTATGTTTATTTAAAGAGTTTTTTTGAGAATGCTATAGTGCATTTTTATTTTTATGTATTGACAGACCCTGTTTTTATGATCATATTTTATATAATTGGTAATATACATAATGTTTTTGCACTTTCAACAAATAAATAAATAAGTAGATTTCGAAAGTACTGGCACCTTCTTGTAGATAGATTCTGCCGCCAAGCGACATTGCTTGCAGCCGGTGAAATTGGACACATTGGTCTTAGCAGCACATGTCTCGGGGTGATCGACCCATTACAATACCTCGTGGGCCGCAGCCTAGGTAGTTGGTATTGCAGCTGTAGGTATTAGGCAGGGTTACAGCTTATCCACCAGGTGGGCCAGTCCGTTACTTTAGAGAAGTGTACCTAGTGTTCATTGCCTACATGAACTTCATATACCTTTACAAGAATTTTAGAAGTATTTTAGATTAGAAGTTAATTTTTTTGGCTCGATTCCCAATAACGATGGATATAAACAAGACAAACACGCTTAACGTCATCACATTATTACAGGTACCTACTTACTATGTTTTTAGTTTCGTATAGATACTTCACCCGCTTGTCTTCCGGATTTTAAGTAAGTACCTATACCTATCTAGTGCACTTCTGATATTAGGCTGAAGATTTCCTAAAACCAACAGAATGTTCATGAGAGCTATATTCACAAAAATAAAACTGCTTTATTATCATTTAATTCTTTGTTTTTACCCGACAAGTGCCGTGGTGGCCCCTGCTAAAGAATAGGCCCCTCCATATCTACCTATCCGCGGATGTCGTAAGAGGCGACTAAGGGAAAAAAGCTAGGGGATGGGCAGCAGCGTCCCTCATTTTAACAACGATAGCTCTAACTGCGCTCGCCAACCCGCATGCCCAGCGTGGTGAGTATGGGCAAATCCCCCCACATGATAGGAATTCGCTCTGTCTGTGGGGGAGGCCATGTTCAGCAGTGGACGTCGTACGGCTGAAATGATGATGATGACCCGACAAGACTTGTAACTACATTGAACGCGACTCGCTCGCTACAACAGGTACAATACATACAATATCGATATACGTCACGAGACTACCTATTGAATCGAATAAGGCATAATTGCTACCAACCAACTGAAGTGAATAACGCATCGTGGAAAATAACATAAGTACGGAATTTTCATGAGACATAGTAGGTATCTGCAAGGCATAGGATAGTATTTTTCAGTGGTTGGTGCTCTATTTTGTCTCCTTTCGTAACCTGAGCCTATAAGCTCTTGCAGGATTTTCAAATCCTAAAAATCGGCAACTTTTCAACAAGCGACAGACGTGTCAACTCGACGACTTAGTTAGAGCATCTCCTCATATAGAGGAAGATAGACGTATTCCACCTGTGACGGACCTTTGGAATATATTAAAATGGTACTCTGACTTTCCATCCGAAGGTCGTGGGTTCGAACACTCAACACATGAGAGGTCTACTATGTTTGGTGATAAAAGTCGTGAGCCTATTGTTATTATTAGGTATTTATTATAAATTGTAGAGGCTAAACATCATTTAGATAACCATCCGAAAAGGCCAACACTGAAGTTGGGTCTGAGGCGGAAAGATTATAATCTCACATCCAGTGGATAAATGATAGTATAAATTTGTTTACATTTCAGAAGTAGCACATGTATCGTTGGCAAGTCGACGTGCATCGTCACCGTCACCGACCGCTAACGTGGGCGGTTGGAGCAGCGTCGCCCGGCGAGACACGCCTCGAAGTTAAAAACAACTGAAAAACAACGCGACGACCAACGCCAACGCCAACCAACGCCTTCACGGGCCGTTTCAATTCAATGATTGCTTGGCGCCAGGATTTGATTAAATGACGTCAAAAAATTTACCTACCTATGAATATTTATAAATAAACTTTACAATAACATTAACTCTTACGCAGAGAGGTTCTATGAAATTATTTCATAACGCTAAATCAATTTTTATTAAAATTTATTGTGTTCTTAGGTTATCTAGGAAGACAAAAATAATAGAGTAAAACTTTAGATTTTTTATTTAGATGTTTGTGTGTTTTATTCTAGCTACTAAATAATTATGCGCAGAGTTGACGCATAGTCTTGCTCCAGTAGCCAATATTTTACAACATACACCTATACACACATTTAAGAGATAGAAAGAGATAGCAGTTTAGTAATTTCTATTATAAAGCAGAAAGTGTGTGTTGATGTTTGGATGTTTGTGGTTCAATAACGCCGTAACGGCTCAACTGATATCTATGAAATTTGGAACAGAGAGTTCCGTACATAGAATAGCTTATAGGCTAATTCTTATCTAGGTAACACGCGAACAAATCCGCGAGCACAAGCTAGTATTTTATAAATGTTTATTAGAAAGACATTAGCAATAGAGTTGTTTCGTTTATGTAGGTACGTACTACCTAGATAAAAGAAACAACGAAGACCTCGGTGTCTAAGTGTAGGAAGGTAAGCAATAGTAAGCATTACACTTTAGTTAGAATTTCTCAAGGTAGGTAGGCAAGTACCTAGCCTACATAACTAAATATATATTTCAAAATCAAATGCTATCTAAAGTCTCCAGCTAATACTTTGACTAAAACTTTTTTACGGCAACTATTGCTCATTATTTACTCAAAATTAATTATTGTTAAGTCGGTATAGGTACCGTTGTTATGCAAGTATGATTAATATTCGTAATTAATTGAAAAACTTACCAGCTGAACTTATTATGCCGACGACGAACAAAAAGGCATACTTTAAAATTCCCCTACCCATATTTTTATGAATATTTCAACTTTTTTTGCACTTTTATTTTATCCACTTTCTAGGAAAATTTAAAGCTAACAAGTTACGAGTCACTATTTCATCAACTATGATGCAAAAAATATATAGTTGTTTGATATTTGTAAAGTTCGTACGTGTTAGAATACGTAGTAGAAGTTTTGAAAGTACACAGCAGCCTTCCCCGTCGGGCGCTTTTATTTTACTGAAATAAACGAATGAATGAAAATAAATTTGAATGAAAGTTAAAGCGGGAAGAGGAAAATAGAGGGGACTGAGAGTGAATCGGAGTGAATGTTGAGTATACTGAAATCTATCTGTCTCGTAGACAGAGTATATCATATTTATGATCTGTCTACGTTAGTAGCACAGACCGAGACCGTAACGCATTCCTGTTTGGACGTAGACCGAGAATGATAAACTCAGTTACTTTTTCTATTGTTCTTCCCTTTCGGGCTGGCTATGGCATCTAGGCCTTACCGCCAAGTCTTACGTGTATTTTTTCTTGTTAATTTGTTTATATTTCTTCATTTTCTTTCGTTTATTATCGTCAAGTCACCGTCAAGTCAATTCAAGTTCAGATTTAGTAAGATATAATGGTGGCTATTTTACTAAAACCTGGTGGGACCTATTGGCGCCAACTCGAAAAATGACGATACACGCAATCATTTCATTTCACTTCACTTGTGCGGTTTACTCAAACAATATTACGCAAAACACTACTGTATTCACACAATATTATTCAATTTAACACTAGTTTTGCAAAATAAATTGAGAGCACAACATCACTTCGCAAGTTCCCGCCAAAAAGTCCTAAACTCAGTTACGTGTACAAACATATTGTGAATGCCATGTACGGCCGGCAATCAAAGTCACTGTCAATTTAAAAATTTAACCAAAACAAATGTTTTGTTTTTGTTTCGTCTTTTTTGGGATAATAAATAGATAGTGGACTTCCTTTTTGGCAAAGTTTTCTTTCAGGTTCTTTCAGGATACGAAATAGTAAAAATCATGAATTAATTAGCTCTAGGTCTAGGAAAAAAATAAGAAATAAATGTGCAGTTTTATTTCCAAATAACCTAAATTGGCTACAAAAATGTTCCGGAATTTAATTCGGATAAAACCTACAAATATCCTAATGAAACGATGGGAAAGTTCTGGGAAGAAAGTAACAATCTACGACCCCTTACTGGTAGCAAAGACGAAAGATAAGAATACTTATTTGGAGGCAATTAAAATGTTTGAAACTCGAGAGAAGAGAAGAAGGGGTCACGTTGAATTCATTTACGCTGCTTTGGCTAGAATGCAAGATTTCGGAGTACACAAAGATCTTGACGCTTATAAGGCTTTAGTAGACGTGTTACCTAAAGGAAAGTTTCTGCCTGAAAATATCTTTCAATCTGAGTTTATGCATTATCCGAAACAACAACAGTGCGCAGTTGACTTGCTAGAGCAAATGGAAGATAATAGTAAGTTAAATGAACCATCTACTATGTTAAAACTACTAGTTACCCACCCTCACTCACATGCTACACTGGTAAAAAGTAAGTTAGTAATCCCTGTACAAAATTTCATCTAAATGGGTTCAGCCATTTAGTTGTGAAAAGGTAACCAAGATACTTACTTAGGTATTAATGCAAAAAAATGCCCCCACAATGTTTCAACATTCATTGTTTTAAGCATGTTTATTGCGCACAAAACTATTGGTGCACAACCGGGCTCTAATCCGTGACTTTCAATCTGAAGGAAGAAAAGAAATCTCCCACTCAGCCAATAGCAATTTTATAATATTAGTGTGATTTTCAGAAGTGATACCTGATTCAGAAATGGAGCAAATGTTACTCAACATATTTGGTCGCCGTGGCATTCCTCTACGCAAGTTTTGGCGCATGATGTACTGGATGCCAAAATTTAAGAACCTCAGCCCTTGGTACTTACCAGATGTGCTGCCAAATGATACATTGGAGCTGGCTAAACTAGCTGTTCAGAGGATAACTTCAGTTGACCCATTAACCCAAGTTAATGTTTGGCAGGTGAAGTTTTTCATATCTTTTACTTCTAACTCTAAAGCATGGCTTCCGCTGTCATCTCACATTGATTTGCTACATGGCACCCACTTACAATAGATTATAGAACTTATTTACTACACTACAAGGTGCACATTTCAATTAAGAACGCAAAAGAACTGATGCTGCTTATTCTCACATACATTTGAGTCCTTTGTATATATCTAGATATCAGTTCTGTACTATTTATTTCTGAATTAAAATTAAAAACAGAAGTTCTCTTAATCTATTATTATTTTTGTCAGACAGAAGAAATAGAAGCCTCACTGGACAAGACTTGGGTTGTCAGTGCTCAGAGTCCAGCGCAGAGAATACTAATCTCGCAACAGCCACCTAAAGAGCCGCTGGTGATTAGAGGTCCTTTTGAAGTTTACCTGAAGGATCAGGTTGTTACATACTTTATACTATTTGGAAAGACGAGACCCGAGTTTACGGATAATATAGATCTTGATGGTAAGTTAATTTATTTTCCTAATAACATGAAGTACTTCAATGTATAAATATTAGTAGACCATGTGTTTGTATAATACTTCTAAGGATCTGTGCAGGAATGATCTGATATTTTGCTTTTATCAGATGTCTCAAACTTGGAAAAGCCCCCAGGGATACCAGGTTTCATAGGCAGCACAAAGCTCCCTGCAATCCAGAGAACAGTGCATGAACAGGATGATGGCACTATTGTTGCTATTTGTGCTACAGGTAAAATACCTAGTAATCAAAACCCTATGAAATAGGTACCTGGATTCATAATCCAGGAACAAATGCAATTCCAGGATCCAAGAACAAAATTAATTTTGTTCTTCTTTCGCTGCTCGTTCGTCGTTTGCTCGTCTAAAATGCATCTTTTATAAATAAGAAGTGAACCACTATAACTAGCATTTTGAAATTTATCTTCAGGATGCAGGTGCTTGATTAAAATTTTCGAAAAGTTATATCCTAGGTGTAAAAGTTTGTGTAAAAAATCTTAGTCTATTACAAAAGAAAACAGCATATTTTTTTTATAAACAAATTACTGACAGTCAAAAAAATCCACAGCTTTTAAGATTGAATGAGGTCTTTTATATTTCAGGTTCTTCATCAAGAGATTCTCTTTTATCCTGGATAAGGATGCTAGAAAAACATGATAATCCTATACTGTCTAACATACCTGTTATATTCACACTGACTGCACCATCAAGTGATGTGGCCATACAAGAAAGACAACCTGCTATTCAAGACAACAATACCAGGAAAACACAAGCAAAGCAGATGTAATATAAATAAATAAATAGTAGGTTATTTAAATAAAAAATGTTATGTGTTAAAACCTATTTTATTTCTGATTACAGAAGAGACTTATTATAGGAAACAAATTGTTAGAATTGATTTTTGTACCTAGTCTACTAATGGTAATGGTTTGTGATCACAAAATGATCTATAACATCTAGGTACAATCTAGGAAACTACTAAACAAGTTATTATTTATTGGCATTACCAATCGAACCTAGAATAATTTATAACATGGTTTTTATAAGTGCCTTGTTTATTTTATTTGTTTCGGTGAAATCTTTCAAGTAAGTTTACATATTCTCCGATTGAGTTGTATCCTATTATACCTTTCAAGTTCTGATGACATTACAATATTTAAGTAAAGCAATCTGTTCTGATGATGGAATCAGGAGATGTTCCATGGAACTCTTCAGAGAATAACGATAAATTACCCATGTTGAATTAATTTTAATCAGCTTTTTATTCCTATTGAGAATCCAGTCCAGAAAAATATAAAATAAGCCTTTCATTCAGACAGGTAAACTTCACCTAACTACATTCTTTTTTCCTAATGCTAGTTACTTATACTAACCTATATTTAGTTATGTACTAAGCTAATCAATCAGACACCAACCATCCTATTCTACATAGTCTGTGGGCCAAATATATTTTCAAAATAGCCATTAATTCTCTTGATTATTTACAACAGGCAGAATCTTAATGGCATCAATACTTTTCACTATTAACTGGTAAAGCTTACTCAAGTCACTTTCACCACAATAATAGTCTTTCACAACTTTTTTCTTCTGAACTATGTCCATTCATACTCTTCATACTCCTCATAGTTGATGAAGCCCCACTGTCAGGTGATATTGTGCCAGTCAGGTTGGGGAAGAAGGTAGGTCTCATTATCGCTACGGACAACTGACACCCCAGCGCCATAGTAGGGGATGACATAAGCTGATCCGTCTGATGGGCCAACCACCTGGAAGAAAAAAGAATGATAATACCTGGAAGAATTCAAAAATAAATAACAGTCACATACATAGTCCTGACCCCACACTAGGATTCCCTGTGCTGTATATATAAATAACACCCAACAGTCACATACATAGTCCTCACTCCACACTAGGATTCCCTGTGTTGTGGGTATCATATCACAACACCCAGAACCGGAACAAATATTTGCAGTTCATGCAAACATTTGTCCTGTAGCTGGAATCAAACGCGCACCTCTTGCGTCTCATAGAATATTGCCCATACAAAATAGTGTTACTTTAATATTAAATTATCACTTTGTACCTGTGCAGCAATGAGTATAATATCCAGTAGTTGTCCTAAAAACATGAATCCAAGGGTGCAGAGTTTAGCCAGTCCTATCCCAGGGTAGCCCAGATAGAACCGATCCAATCCAAACATGCCCAGGAATACTGACAGCAGAAGAGCTATTTCTAGAGAATAGCCATTCCTGGAAAGAAAGTCTTCAATTAAAGGTAGCATTAATATAATATTGCAAATTTTAGTTTTCAAAAACAAGGTTGAGCTGAGAGTTGTGCAACTTTAATTTGGTAACAAATGCTAAAATCCATGCATATTGCAAACTTACGTCCACTTGCAGGGTAGCTTTCTTGTAAATGTAGAGTTGTTGGATTGATCACAAATTATGTCATCAGCAGCCATGCATATCACTGAAAAATTATGATACAACCATTACACTTAGAAATTTCATTGCAAATTAAATATTTGAGAATCAGTGATGCTATTGTGTACCTAAGCAAAATGGGAATGTTGTTCTCAACTTGACAATGATTTTACCACCTTAGCATCACCTGAATGAAAGGTTTTTAGTATGAAGGGAAGGAAGTAGAGTTGAAGAGTTTTCTCTTGTACATTTTTAAATGTTTTGGTTTCGATCGCTACTTGTGGAATGTTTTAACACATCCTCAAATTTGAACTTTTTTTCAACTTCATTCCCATTTTGATTACACAAAAAACAATTTATTTTCTTTTACTTTATGTGGCTATGGTATCACTTCGGCCACAACTGGCCTATTGTGATCATTTATTTTCTTACCTTCAGCTTCCCCATCTGAAGGTATTTCCTTCCCCATGACACATCCTCTAAATTGCTGCGTTTCGGGATCTATCTGGTCCATACTGGGATGTGGGCATATGTATTGCCCCAGTCTCAATGTGCTGCAGTCTACGGTGACCTTACCACTCTTCACATCATCCGAAGCTCTGACTAATGAGAACAAAAACAAGCAAATAGGCAACGGATACATGGTTACCCGTTACCACAATCGATGGATGGAGCAAGTGTTACGAAGAATAATTAAGGAAGAAGCCCTAACGCGTGCATCGAAACATACTGATTTTGCTATACGATTATCAATACAAACATTTTATCAAGTATTTGTGGAAAATGGATTCGTTCGATTTGATTGATGCACAGACTAGGAAGTTACAAAGTACTCTGTGGAGTGGAAGATACTACGTATTGATGGAACGTTTTTTTTCTTTCTTCTGTTTTTACAATCTTGCCAGTGTCAAGTTAGTAGAGTGTCAGTTTGCTCAGAAGAAAATGGTGGTGTACGTCAGCCGTAAACAGAGTACGCTCGGTCTATTATTAGTGTTCTGTGCTTTACGACGTCAGCGCAGCAGAAACACCGACATTAGGCAAGAGCTTCTGGGGTCCAATTCTACTAATTCAATGGCTTCAAAATGGCAATGGTTCAATGGCAAAATGGACACTTTTGGTATTCCGCTATTACAGTTGTTTATCAATGGCAGTCATTGTGACACCAATTGACCAATGGAATCAAAACAACGAAAACGAAACACGATAGTAAGGAGAAACAGCTTTATTAATCAGATTAGGTATATCAATAGTCTAATTCTTGAATTGCAATCATTATAATAATTTCAAAAGGGATATAGTTATCATGATCATAGCTATAATAATAAATAAGTACAATGCAAATGCGTTGTTTTGACTTACCTCTGCCCACTTTCAAGAACATTATTCATTGAGAATAGCCAGAATACATAAATACGTCCAAAAAACCGAAGCCGAGTTTTGAAACCGAGTAGTTGTAATGGTTTGAAACATTGACACGAAACAAGAAGAAGAAAGCCTACAATTTGAAAAGCGCATTTCCTGTGATAGGCGCAAATGATCATAATAATTAACATCCACTACAAGTGTATTTTAAACGGTTAGTAATATAAAATAGGGCACTATAGCTCTGTAAAAGTTCAAGAATAGATCACTCTCTGCAGCGCTTTGCGGCTGCTTGCTGTTTTTGTCATCAGTTGCGCCAACCGGTGAATGATGGAGAACTGTGGGGAAGGATAAATATATTTTTAAGACATACAATAAAACTTATCAAACAAACTACGGATTATTAAAAAAAAGTAAATATGTATACTTTTTTTTAATAATTTGAAATACAGATTAATACTATGATATTACTTTTTTTAAAAAACCCCGCTAAAGATTACCAAAATTATACTTGCCATAGTATAGAAAAAATGCCTTAGTATTTAGGTGTATGTAACTGGGAGTAAGCATATTATATTAGGACTTGGAAACCAGAAAAAAATCAAACGGTATTACTCGAAATACACAAGGTAACGGTTAATGGAATGAGCAATTGTTGAATGGGTTTGTTCTATTAACTGGTTATGAATGGAATTGCTTTACCCTTAGCGCCCTCTTCCCTAGCACTGCGCCAACTCGCGTGACATATCGACATAAACAGGTATAAAGGTTCTTAATGTTTTGATCCGCCATCGGAAAGGCGTCAAACCGGTATACAAAGATTTATTAACCGGTTAATTGTAATCGTTTCTGAGCTATTCTTGGTTTACCTTGCATGTATAGGACTATTAGTAAGTACATTAAACACTTACGTATTGAAACTAGGTTGCTGCGGCTGCTGTGGAGTTTGCGCCAAGCTACCGAATGTGAGCGTGTTCTGAGTAGCAAGGTTCTCGAACGTCGCGTTTGACTGCTGAGATGGTGAGCCGAAACCTGAACAATCATTGCTCGTTAAAATAAATAAAAAACCACGATGATTTTTTGTAAAGCCGCTTAGTCGTTCCAGATCGTCTGTGAATTCATTTTTTACGTGAAAACAACTTGATAGATTTGATTACGGTTTTCACTAATAGGCAATTATAGGGTCTAGTATAATTTGTTGTACTTACTAGCCGCGGTTCCTCCAAAAACTTTGCCAGGCGAGGTGTTACCGAAAGCGTTGCCGCCAAACGATGCTCCGCAGCCGAAGGCGGCGGGCGCGCCAAACCCGCTCGGACTCTTGTTGAACCCGCCGCCGAAACCGCCGAACCCACCTCTAGTCGGCGAACCGAATCTGAAAACGCAATCGAACCGTAAAATACACTCAACTTTTTACATGCATTTATTTAAGTAGACCTGTTTATTTATTTATTTGTACATTCGGGTGAAATCTTGAAAGTGAATTAGGTATGACACAGCTCCCGTTGTTCCTTAAGTCTGACCTGTCCAGTTCCGATGACAATACAATATTATGATGATAGCGAGCTGTTCTGATGTTGGTCTGTTCAACGCTTTGCAGCGAATAACATAAATCATACGTGTTAATGTTCCTATGGGTAATCCTGTAATCGGGATCAGCTCCATCTGATCTCAGATCCGGCTCATGTGTTTTGACAGTGCTATAATGTGGGTGCATGTACAATGGGTATTTCAATCAATCAATGATCGATTGGTTGAATAGGAATTTGACATATAAAGCCAATCAGGCAGGAGTACTTGACTTAGACAATAAACCCCCAGATACTCCACCGAACAGATACTTGTAAATAAAGCTTACCCAGCAGGTTGACCAAAGGCTGGTTTAGATCCAAACACTGGCGAGCCACCGAAACCGGGAACTGAAACAATTGTTTTCTATTATTTACGTGCGTTAATCAATGGATTGTTGATGACATAATTATGACACTGAGACTTGGTCACGTTGCAGGACTTGGGAGTTTTTGTATGACGGCACAAGCCCAAAGGCCCGCAACGGGCTATGGAGAACTATGCTTGGAGTTTCACTACGAGATAAAAAGCGTTTTTTTTCAGTTTTTTTTCAAGTCAGCTGTTTTTGTACTTGATACCATCGAAAAGTTTGGCATGCAGATTCATACATTAAATGGTATGGACATAGGTATGGGGGCATAAGCTATTATTAGGTTCTTACCACTTTGTTGTTGAGGAGAGCCAAATACAGAGGAAGTTTGTTCCCCGGTGCCGAAGGCGGGTGCTTGCTGCGGACTACCAAACGCGCCGGCAGATGGCGCGCTAAAACTGCCAGTTCCGCCGAAAATAGATGACGCTTGTGTTGTCGGCTGACCTATAATGCATTGCAGTTGTTAGTAACCGCCTTATTGATAACTAGCTTGCGTCCGCGGGTTCGCTCGCGTGGTAGGTACCTACACTAAAAGTAGTCTATGCTATACTAGGTAAAGAACGCTTTATATTCCAAGTTTCATCGAAATAGGTTGAGCCGTTACGGCGTGATTGTATAACAACATCCAAATATCTAAACATCCTCAAAAACTTTCGTATTTATAATATTAGTAGGAGGTTAGGTAAAGAACTCTATTCAAAGTTTCATAAAAATCGGTTGAGCCGTTACGGCGTGATTGAACTACAAACTTCCAAACATACGCAGTAGCGCTGTGCGAGCTACATTTCACTTTATTGCTTTGTACTTAGACTCGCCATTTTATTTAGTGTTTTCACGGAGTTAACCCTTCTAGACTTGCACTATTATTTATTCTGTGCCACTGTTAAAGGCGATATGCTTTTCATACGTGACATCTTATAATATGTAATTTTCTTTAATATTTAAAGAAGAGCGCTTACCAAATAATGCAGATGCACCGAATCCTCCAGTACTACTTCCCGCCCACAGATTATTCGCCGGTTTCTGCTGGCCGAAAGACGATGCACCGCCAAAGATGCTCGCCGCTGTGTTATTGTTAGGCTGCCCGAAAGCAGTTTTGCCGAAAACGTTGGCACCTCCGCCGAAAACTGAACCGGTAGAACTGAAATCAAACAGATATTTTTTTTAAGTCAAAGTAGAACTGAAAATGGTCTGATTGTGAGTGAAAGATAGAGCGCGCTTACGCTCCTTTCATGCAAATTATACGTCACAGATGACCGAATAACTTTAACAATGGCCCCGGGCCATAAACTGGAAGACCAATGGAATTAGAGCTCCAGTTCAATGAAGATCGATTTATAAATAGGCAATTAGGCAGCGGTACAATATATAATTTTTAGATACTGCGGTGGCTTGTAATAAAAATTGCTTTTCGGTTTTCTATAGAAAACTATACGTCGTATAAACTTGCATAATTCTATTAAAACTACAATATTTTTGTGTGTGTTTCTTGTATCTAAAAGTTTGGATATTTTAAAATATTTAAAAAATAATGTAATACCAACATCAAATCGACAATATTTTTAACTCAAATGCTGTTAATTTCATTCATAAAAACTGCGCTGGCGGAGATAGGCCTAAGAGTGCCACGACGAATGGTCTTGAGCCATCTCCATCCAAAGACTTCTCGCAACCTTCACAATGCCATCGGCCCATCATCGGGTGGCCTCCCTTCATCGTCTGAATCGTCGCCGTTTGGGAACCTTTATTCCCAAACGGTTGTCAGTTCAGAGTGCTATGACCTGCCTACTTAACTTGCTAATTCTGACACCTATGTCGGACCTTAGATCTTTTTTGATTGCTTACCTTCCTCCAAATACGTTTCCGCTGGTGGCAGTCGGGGCACTTGTCGTCGAAATACTGGCTGATGCGAATAGATTCGCTTCTCCACCCCCAAACAGAGAACCACCAGTATTAACCGTCGAGCCTCCGAATATAGACGTTTGAGTAGGAGTTCCGAATACTGACGCTTGAGTTGTCTGTGTAGGTGTTCCGAAAACTGACGCTTGAGTTGTCTGTGTAGGTGTTCCGAAAACTGACGCTTGAGTTGTCTGTGTAGGTGTTCCGAAAACTGACGCTTGTGTTGTCTGTGTAGGTGTTCCGAAAACTGACGCTTGAGTTGTCTGTGTAGGTGTTCCGAAAACTGACGCCTGAGTTGTCTGTGTAGGTGTTCCGAAAACTGACGCCTGAGTTGTCTGTGTAGGTGTTCCGAATACTGATGATTGAGTTGTCTGCGTAGGTGTCCCGAATACTGACGCTTGAGTTGTCTGAGTCGGGGTCCCGAAAACCGAGGCCTGGGTTGTTTGTGGGGCTCCGAAAACTGACGCTTGAGTGGTCGGTGTTGTCCCGAATACAGATTGAGTAGACGTAGCATTGCCAAATACAGAAGCTTGGGACGTAGGAGCTCCGAATATCGACCCAGTTTGTTTTGTAGGCGTTGTATTACCGAAAGCTTGACTCGCAGCAGTCCCAAATACTGACGACGCAGTTGAAGTGGTTTCAAACACTGACGCCTGAGTCGTTATTCCGAACCTTGAACCACTAAAGGCTGAAGCAGTGGTGGCCGTGAACAAAGACGTTGTTGTCGGAGCGAAAGCGCCAGTGGCTTGACCGAAAAGTGATGAAGGTGTGGTCGAAAACACAGACGTGGAAGAGGTTACACTAGTAGAACCGAATGCAGGGGTTGTAGCGAAAACTGACGATGACGCCGTTGTAACTGATGCGGTTGGAACAGTTTCTGAGTCAGTTTTTTCAAAAGCGGAATCTGTCGGTGGATTTGTAGTAGCGAAGCTAGAAGAATTTTGTTGAGAGGCTACGGCCGCTCCGAATATGGAAGCTGCTGGGCTTTTGGATTCGACTGGCTTTTCCGGCTCAGACTTTAGTGGTGTGGACTCTTTTTGTGTAGATTCTTTATGTGGCGTAGATTCTTTAGGTGGTGTAGATTCCTTTGGTGGTGTAGATTCCTTTGGTGGTGTAGATTCCTTTGGTGGTGTAGATTCCTTTGGTGGTGTGGATTCTTTAGGTGATGTAGATTCTTTTGGTGCTGTTGACAAGGGGGTTCCGAATACCGATTGTTTGGGAACTGTGAACAAATAAATTTTGTTCTAAAAACGCATCCATAAAACATGGCTATAAATACAAAAATATGGAGTAAAGTAAATAGTTTCTATAGTGAATGAAATTGAGAGATACCTGCAGTAGCAGAATTTAGTATGGGTTTAGCAGTTTTCATTTTCTCAGTATTTTCATTTCTAGATTTGATTTCGGATTTCAACTCGATTGGCTCTTCTGAAAGGAAATCCTTTGTTCGATTGGTGGAAAATTTTATTTTTTAAACATATCAGCAATATGATTTCACCAGATATTTGAGAATATGACAAACCATCACATTCCAAATAAAAGATAAATACACAGTACAATACTTACTGGAGGGAGTAGAATTGTTAGCAGACAGACCAAAGACCAAACCCTTATTACCCGTTTGCGCCCCCAAAGGCTTCACTTCTTTCTTATCAGTCTTTTGTTCCTTCGCCTCATCGCTTTTAGGCGCATTTTCCTTTGACTTCTCTTGCCTATCTACAGGTACTTGGATGTTAGATGTTTTCACCACATCTGGAACTGGGGTGCTGGTCGCTGTAGGTTTCATTCGAAAGAGGCTCGTCATAGGTTTGTTTGGTTTGAACTCTTGTGGATCGGTAGAGTCTGGTTCGCCGGTTTCGCTGTGGATTATTGGTTCGTAACACGGCGTTGGCGGCTGTTTTTCAGCGAAAGTCGCTGCGGGTTTGAATGTTGGCGGTTGTTTTTCGGTGAAAGTTGGTGCGGGTTTGGATGTTGGCGGTTGTTTTTCAGTGAAAGTTGGTGCTGGTTTGGATGATGGCGGTTGTTTTTCGCTGAAAGTCGGTGCAGGTTTAGATGTAGGCGGCTCGGTTGGCGTTGGCAGTTTAGTGAACATGTTGTTCATATCGGATATCGGTTTGGACGTGAAGACGGCAGATGGCGGCATGGCCGACGTGGGCGCTGAGGAACCTAAAGCAAAAAGTTTAAACGCATTTATTATACATTAGTAAAGAGATTTACATCAAAGGAGCCTGGAGCAGGTTTGAAAATAGTTTCTAGTAACAGGGTGTAGTTTCCGACACCCACGACACAGGGAATCCTAAGTGTATGTTCAGGACTATGTATGTAACTGTTGGATGTTTTTTATTCACCGCAATAATCAATTTTATATCTTATATTTTTTCATTGGAAAGTAACAACTCACACTAACCCAGCACACTCGTTATAACATCTGTATTCACTAATCTCTTTTTCGCACTCAGGACTTTCTTCGGCGCCTCTGAAAAAAACTGCATTGACTAAGGCTGGTGTTTATTAGCAAATAAACGGCCGGTTAATTAAAGTGAACTTTGAGTTTAATATTCAGGGACTTGCGATATTTTTAAATAAAGGAGATGTTTTTTATATGTATGGAGCTTTGTACTGCACTGTTTACACTTTTTTTTTGTTATACGGTAGCAAACAGACTCCTGATGGTAAGTGGTTACCGTCGCCTAATGACATCAGCAACACCTGGAGCATTGCTAATGCGTTGCCTGCCGAACCCCCCCCCCCCTCCCTCTTACGACATCCTCGGGTAGAAACAGAGGGGCCTATTCTTCAGCCGGGGCCACCGGGGCACATTATTTCACGTTTACAAGTCGTATTTTTATAATATTACAAAACGGGCAATCGAGCTTACCCTGTAAACGCACGGCAGTACAAGTACGCAATGTATTACGTACTTATACTGCCAGGCAATGTCATAGCGACTGGTATTGTATAAACCAACGTTCTACGTTCTTTTTAGTTCTTTCTTATCGTACTTACGACCGATACCAGTGGGAGAGCAAATCTTCTGCCCCATGAAGAAGTTATTAGCATCATTCATCGCGTCCAAGCCAGCCAAGTTGGCTTGCGATTTAGCCTGGAGCAGATTTTTGAGTACGCTAGATGCGGTTAGCGTGCCGGGGCCCTGCTGTGTGATGCTGAATGGCTTAGCTTGTTGCGGTGGGACTTGTTCTTGTTTAGGCTCTGAAAAAGTGAGTAAATTAAATTGCGATGCAATAATGAGAATTACATTACTGGATTACGGAAACAGATGACTTGAGGTCGGTTCTTATATTTAAAATACGACCCGTATTTGCTGCGAAGGGTTACAAAAAATCACGATTATGGCGTACGAAGCATTTTGGGAGGGCTCGGTATTTTCATCATCATCATTCCAACCGTTTGAAGTTCACATCGGCCTCCCCCACAGATTTCCGGAGTGACTTCCTATCATCTGAGGAGAACTTGCCCATACTCACCACGCTGGGCACGCCGGTTGGCGAGCACAGTTAGAGCTATCTTTGTGAAAATAGGGTCGCTGCTGCCCAACCCCTAGCTTTTTTTCCCTTAGTCGCCTCTTACATCCACGGGTAGGAGATATGGAGGGGCCTATTCTTCAGCCGGGACCACCACGGCTCGGTATTTCGTCAACGCATTATACGGATGCTCGTAGATACCAAAATGAGCTTGTGAAACAACGTAATGTGAGATAGAAAGAGCCCCAGAGTGATGGCCGCATCGTACGTGGTATAAACATTTTCATCATCATTTTTGTTGTTCTCCCTTTATTTTATAAGTACAGTCAACAGCAGAAGATGGCTTTATATGGAATTTGGAAATTATTTATGTCAATTATTCTTGACGATTATTATAATTAAATAACTAAATTATATATCCACTTATTTAACACTTCTGAAACTCCTTCCACTCATCTTCTACTTCGTTGTTTGCAGTACCCAATAGATTTTAGATATAATTTTTTCCATTTATATGGAAAAATAATAAAAAAGCTAAAATGTTTGCTGTAAACATCAAATACTTTTATCTCCTCTAATCTACTCCTTTAATACTTTTGCTGCACGCACATAATATTTATGTTACTACCTAGTTCTAATCTGTGTTTTATAATAATTATTTTTAATTTTGGTTGTAATGTGTTTGTGCGTCGAAATAAATAAAATATAATTGCAGCTGTATTTGTCAGTGGCTTACCATCAGGTGGGCAATACGCCAGTCCGTTTCTTTACGACATTACGTAAAACTGAAAATCTTACCGTTAGTAAACAAGGTCCGGACGACAGGCGTAGGTTTGTTGTTGCCAGCAGGCGTGAAAGATGGCGCTGAGGTCGAATGCTTCACTTGTTCCTCCATCTGCTCTATCTTAGGTTCCGCATCCACATGTTGATTCGATGGTGCAGCTGAAATAAGAACCAACAATCAATCAATATGTAAGATATACGCCCTGACTAACTGATTGTCATATAGACAACGCACAGCCTAAGCCGCTGTTCGTAGAGACTTGACGGCGCGGCGGTGGAGAAACGGCTAAATATAGTAAATTACTTGCTTAAACCAACGGCTTCTCTCGCGTGGTACGTACATAAAAAGTAGCAACAAAAGCAATAAATGTATTGAGTATTAAGCCTATAAGAAAAGAAAGGTAAATAATTCTTTATATTCCAAGTTTCAATGAAATCGTTGAGCCGTTACGGCGTGATTGAATAACAAACATCCAAACATGCTCAAAAACTTTCGCATATAATATTAGGATGTATCGCTACTTCGGCGCCGTCATCTCGTTCTCAGTGAAGGCTAGATGACGGCGGCGGTGGATAAACGGCCTTAGTCTTACTGCAATGACCTTTAGTGGTGTATGACAGGACTTTTGGATGAGGTGGGCCCACTTTTATGGATAAAACAGTTTTTGGTAATTGGACGAGACAATACTAACCACCATAATCTAATGTAATCATAAACAAAGTAATCTTGAGACACGTTGAAAGATTCAGGTTCTTCTCGTCGTGTCACTGATTCTTTCTTGGTCATCCAGTATTAGGTCAGTGACCAGGTTGAGGTATGGTGGCCCTGAAAAGGGCCTATGACCGTCGATGAAAGAATTAGTGCAGTGAAAGGATTAAGGTGCGCCTCCTAGAGGCTCTTATCGTGCACAATTCCAGTGTTACTGTCACAAAAAGTGATGCAACTTACTTTCTTTGTATTCCGGAACCCCAGGCTGCATATCCGGCACCTGATCCTGCATATGCGGGATCGGATTTTGCATATCCGGCTCCTGAGCTTGTATATCCGGCTCAGTCATCTCTTCCATCGCTTTAGCCTGAGCAATTTTTTCTTTAACGATCCTTTCATAATTCTCCCTCATGGTGACGAAGTGCTGTCTCAACTCTACATTCACAGGCTTTATTTTGACTGTCTTGCGATTGGACAGGGCATCTTTCAATGCTTCTAGCTTTTGGGCTGTGAGTAGACCCTTCGCTAGTTTAGCGTTTTGAGGTTCTATGCTCATGTTGAGTATGTTTTTGGTGAGCTTTGAGAGAGGATCCCTGTAATTTTGAAATTATATTAAATAATGTGTCCGGGTCTGGGTGTTGTGGTAACATGGTACTCGAGGATCCCTTTAATTTTGAAATTATATAAATAATGTGTCCGGGTCTGAGTGTTGTGGTAACATGGTACTCGAGGATCCCTGTAATTTTGAAATATTATTAAATAATGTGTCTGGGTCTGGGTGGTGTGGTTCAATGTTTCTGATACCCACGACACAGGAAATCCTAGTGTGGGGATCAGGACTATGTAAGACTGTTGTGTGTAATTTATTTATTTAATTTCACTCTGTGATTTGTTATGATTATAAACTCACTTGTTCCTAAACGGAGTGTTTCTCAGCAATGAGGAGGATTTGAAGACGGGTCCCACGTCGCATTCGTTCAACGTCTTGCGTAGAGTGCGCAAAACCGCCTGCTGTCTGCTCAGTATCTCCTGCTGTTTCACTAATGGCTGGTAAACATCGTCTAGAATCGGCCGGATCATGCCCTTTCCAGGCCTGTTGATAACAAATAAAGGATGCTTGAAAAAAAAAATGCTTTAACCTTTCGATGCCCATTTTAATATTACGAATAAAAGAAGAGTAAATAAATGAATAAAGAGTTCCTTGAAGAACCGACACACCGATTTACCGGAACTCTAACAATGTCGTTGGTCCATCGGGGCCTTCCAGCAATACATCGCCCGTTCGTGGTCGTCATTCGAGAACCTTGGTTGTCCCCAACGGTTGTCAGTTCTGCGAGCTATATCACTGCAACTTCAACTTGCTAACTCTGAAAGCTATGTTGGTGGCCTAGGCCCAGGGCCGTTATTCGATCCCAACAAAGCTATGTTGGTGACCTAGGCCCAGGACCATTATTCGAACCCACGTTTGAATCAGAAGGCGGTATACTATGAATATTCAACCAGTGCCCTATAGTGTGAAGTGAGAAAACAGTGGTGAACACTGCAGACCAGCAGCTCTGGTGTTTGTATGAGGAGTAGCCATCGTCCATCGTCTGTTGTCCGATGACAGACGATATTATGATTTGTAAGTAAACACTCTATTATAGTTATAAAAGGCTTACCCGTTAGACTCGTGTTCTCTAGCCTTGTTCCACTTGTAGGCTAACGCCTCTTGCGCCTGCTCCAACTGTGTCTGCACGTAGTAGGCCAACTTCTCTATAGACGCCACGCGTTTGGTGGTCAAAGGATCTGCTTGGCTCCATTTATGGAATTCTCTGGCACTGAAAAGGTAAGTTTAGTATATCATGTCATTTGTCACTCTGCGTTAGGTCAATGCGTCTTCTTTTGAGGCACCCTTTATAACACTGAAGTGCATTTAAGTTTCTTTTGGAGATTAATGAAACTTAACCACAAATTCTTTATTCTTTATAGTACACAGAAAGCACATACAAAAAACAAACTACAAAAAGAGTTTTCTTCCAGCAAACCTTTGAGGCTAGAGAAAGATGGTTATAAAGGTAGGGATCGTGTACAAGACCAATGAATAAAAAAATAGTAGATGTATAAACGAACACAAACATCCAAACATCCTCACAAACTTTCGCTATGTATTAGTAGGATCTCTCTGCTAGGTGAAAAACTTACTTGGAATGCGTTCGAGCCTCAGCGATGACAGCGCATGCGCGAACTAGCTCCAGCTTCAGTTGGACAACGGCATTTCTCAGTTCATCTATAGAGCATTCTTTCTTTAGCTGTTCCGTGTCAAGCGAGTTGAAGTTAAAGTTAGAGTTGATAGACTCTATATCACGTTGTATCTGAAAAGCAAGAAAATAATGTCGTGACAAAAACTACACATGACGGGATGTCGACGGGACGGTGACGGGACGGTGACGGTAGCAGGACGGTGATGGTGATGGTATGTAGAAGCATGTAAATAGCTGCATAATAAGTGTTAGTACTTTGGTAAGGATAATGGAAACGTAGGTTTATACAAACGCGGACGAAGTCGCGAGCGGGACAGCTAGTAGTAGTATATAATTAGTAAACCTCGTTCGCTATCGTGTTCATTATGTTTACTGTACTCAACCAATACGCAAAAACTCACATAAGATTATTTCATACAAGCGTGTGGTCATAGACGTACGTATCATTCGGAAACGTTTTATACTTGACTGGCCTCATAGCTCAGTTAGTAGTAACTCTGCCTTCTGCGCTAGAGGTCGCGGGTTCGATCCCCGCACTGGACAATCATTTGTGTGATGAACACAGATGATTGTTCTGTGTCTGGGTGTTAAATATTTTTCTATTATGTATATCAGGCTCTTGTACCCATAGTACAGGCTATGCCTAGTTTGGGATCAGTTGACCGTGTGAATATGTCCGGAATATTTATAGTCGCTCCGATCCGACACCGTATTTAATCGTGTCGTGTCATAGAAAAACACTCAGAATAGTTAATCTGCTGCATTTGAAGCCAAGTTTTCATTCTCACTCGTGAGTGTGACACGTCGTGTGTTTTTGTGTGAAATCTGAAACGGGCCTCTACCTGACCATTACGGCAACTCAAAAAGCTCTACATTCCATTTTAAGAAAAAGGATCGTCAAAAAAATTATTCTCAAAAGGCGAAGGAAAACACCGTGATGAAACCGGCATGTCGTGTAAAAATTCGAAGACAAGTGACTCTAAGAGGCGCATTTTAATCCTTTCACTATACTGCTTCTATCACCGATCATAGGCCCTTTTCAGGGCCACCATACCTCAAACAGGTCACTGACCAATGAACTGAAAAGCAACGACTCATTTTGCCCATAATTTGCAAAACACATGTATCACGAGTATGATGTCACTCGCCCGGGTGAGAGTGAAAACTATGGTAAAGACTAGCTTCTCTGAATATACTCACTCTAGCCTGTGTTTCGCGAGTCTTCAGCATAAAATTGTACAGATCATTCTGAAATTCGTTGACTTCTTTCACGAGCATGTTCTTCAGCTCTTGGTTGGCTTTCGCTTTGTTTATTTTCTCCTGTTCGGCATTTAGCGCCGCGTTTTCCGGCGGTTGCTGTGGCGGCGGTTGCTGTGGCGGCGGTTGCTGTGTCGGCGGTTGCTGTGTCGGCGGTTGCTGTGTCGGCGGTTGCTGTGGCGGCGGTTGCTGTTTCTGCGGTTGCTGTGTCGGCGTCTGCATTGGCGGTTGTTTAGGCTCAGATGGAATCATTGGGTGCGGTTTTGGCGGCGCCTTAAAAAACGGAACGCGTGAGATTTTAAACATAGATGGTCAGACATATTCGCGCATGTACGTACAATACAAAATCAGTGCAGATGACGTCAAATACGTCACATATCGGGCGAAAACTTGTGCACAATGCATTCTATACGTTAGCATAAGCTTAGCCGTACGACGGAGTGACAGCTAATTTAAGATTGAACCACAAACAACCAAAAATCCTCACAAGCTTTCTCATTTATAATATTAAGTAGGATACTGTGGCACTATGGTCCGTATTTATAAACCGCTCCCAAACTTGGAAAAGACCTTCAGAACGTTTTAAAAACAGTTTTAAGAAATAAAGAAATACCTGCAGCAGCAAAATCATCCCTAAAGGGGGCAAAGTAGGGGTTGAAAATTATTATGAACGCTGACGAAGTCGCGGGTAACAGGTAGTATTCATCATCATCAGCCTGTAGAAGTCCAGTGCTGGACATAGGCCTCCCCCAAAGAGTTCCATGACGATCGGTCTTGAGCCATCTCCATCCACCGACTTCCCGCAACCTTCACAATGTCGTCGGTCCATCGGGTGGGGGGCCTTCCACCACCGCGTCGCCCGGTTCGTGGTCGCCATTCGAGAACCTTTACTCCCCAACGTGTAAGTACGTACGTTTTAAGTATCCATATAAAGATGTAATTTTACTCGATCTCAAGACCACTCTCATGCTAGAGAGCGGTTTATAAATACGGGCCTAGGATTCCCTTTCACTGGGTATCGATTACCAGGGTTTGACTGTTGGGTGCTTTTGATTGGTTACCATTGCAGCTTGTTGTTGCGCACCAAACGCTGACTTGTCGACTGAGTCAGGTACCAGCGTGCTAGCGGCACTCGGAGTGTAACTCGGTACTTTCATGGGCACCGCGGCTGGCGATGCGTTCCACCGATTTGGCTGCGGGACTGGGATCGCGAGACCAGGAGGCTGTTATAATATTGAGAATAACAATTTAAAATAAAAACGGTCATGTGCGAGAACTCGCGCTCTGTGGGTTCCGTATTACATTGGGTCAGAAAATCAAAATTCCAAGCGGCGAAACTACAAGTGTTCCTAGGCGGACTTCGGAACCTTAAAAAAAGGGGAGGTTTTTAAGTGTCAAAATGTTGTTTCTACATTCAAGTAAGAAGCATACATCTATCTGTTTCAAAATAATATTAATTACCTTTGCTTCAGGCAACGGAGCGGATGTTTCTTCCTCTTTGGGCGCTTCCCCGGGAATATGACTGAAATCAAATATTTAACATTCAATGAGGACCTCGGCGGCTAGACAGGCGAGTGAATGAGAGGTGCAGGTTCGATCCCCGCGGCGGGACTTTTGTTTGCCTAGTTTGAGCAGCGGCATGCCGTAGGTATATCAATATTTATTTAAAAATGGTCGTTACGTCTTTTGAATAAGGCTAATTTTGACTTTTATGAGTTTGCTATATAGTGGAGCTGTCAAAATTTACTTTATTCAGTAGAGGTAAAGATCATTTTGAAATGAATTATTATATGACTTACCAAGGATATATTGCGTGCCGTTTGAACACGGCTTTATAGTTATGTTTTTGGAGTCACGTGACATGTTTGTTAGATAGCGATTCTTTGTTCGTTGGTACTTTTATTTTAAGGTAATACCTAGACATAGCTTCAGCCGGTAGCGTTAGCTGTTGCGGCGGACTGCATATTTGCGGAACTTCCTTGTTCAGATTGATCACGTTGAATATTGTTAGAACTCCGGTTTGGGATACGACGTGCAGAAGCGGCATGTAGGGTAGTGTTTCGTTCTCACCTGTAAAATGATTAAAATCGATAAAATAACTCTGTCGTTCTGTATGTTTGTAACATTATCACGACTAAACGTGGATTCTGAGGAAGGATATCATAGGCTATTTTATACCCGGGTACCGCGCGAGCGAAGCCGCGTGCAAACAATAGTATTTAATAAATAATCAATAAGTAACAAAGTCACATTAAAAGAAACTACGAGTACCAACCCCAGACCCTGAACAAATTTTAACAGTGTAACGGTCCACCTTCGTGTCTCCTTACATTCACAAATAAAGATTACTAATAATCGATTTTACTAATAAGATTCGCATTAGAAACTAGTAATTAATCGAGAAGCATCGCATTTTGAATTTAGCACAATTATTGATTGAACATCTAGATCCGTTCAAGACATTGACTAAATTAGTTAACACAATAGAAATATATCGATTAAAGTTTAGAACAAGCAATATGAAACCTCAATTAAAATATGTCGTGTAATATCAAATCATATTACTATTTCAATAAACTCCATTAATAAGAATAGTAAAATTAAGTATATTTATTGAACATCAATGTTGATTCATTCAATCAAATAATTGCTGGAAATAATAGTACTTAAATGTTTTATCAAAATGAACCTTAACGTTGTAGTATTAGGAGCCACATATTTGCGTGGGAAGGTAGATGGCGCTGCTAGTAGAACAATAGCAGGTTGGCGGCAAAAACTAAGGTGAATTAAGAAAATATTTATTATCTGTGCTAAAATTCTCAAACACTTCGCGCATGCGCAGTGGGAAAATAAATTACGTCATAGGAATAAGGTTTGAATTCGAGCAAATATTTCAAATTCATCAAGATCTCGTCAAATTTCAATCAAATTCGCGTTTTCTCACACTGTACTTGTGATAAAGGGAAAAACACATTATGTCAATGGAATAAGGTTGTAAACTGAGCTAATATTTTATTCCTCAAAATTCCTTCAGTCTTCCAAGTAGGATCTTTTGAATCCAGAATTTGAATTTGGAATGAGTCAAGAATGCCAAGGGATAAGAAGATTTACATCATAGAAAATAGGAAAGGATTTTGAACTAGCCTGAATTCGTAGAAATTTCTAGAACAATCAGGCTATATAAGCCTCGTCAGGATTAAGATCATGGTCATTCGATTTCGAGATTTCCTTTCAGAGGGCGAAGCTCTGCCGGTTTGATTTCAGAACGTAACTTTGGGGTTGGCATTTTCTAAGTTCTTATTAGTACTTTTGGATGGGGTTGTATTGTGTGTAGTATTGTTTGAGTGATCGCCGTCTGAAGGAAATTATTAGGAGCTAGGGCATTCCCGTAACTAAACCCAGTCCGGACACTGGTCGCAAGCGGAGTTGCTACCTTGCGGTGTTATACCCAGCTTGTGTCCTCATATTAGCTAGGAAGGTGATAATCTTTGTAGCGGACCACCAATCGATTTTGGCCATTAACTTGGCGTCGATATGCTACCTGGAAAGTGCGTCCTTTGAACTCTAAACAGGAGGGCACCGTCGAAGTGGAGCCCGCGCCTGTATGGGCACCTGAGCTTAGGATTCTTAGTCCGCTTGTCCAGTCTTATTTATATATTTATTTGTACACAAGTTTATCCCCTGTTAGGCTGAGATCTGCCCCCCAGTCCAATAGCAGATCTTGGCAAGCACACGGTTATAGGGTAGGACAAAGTCGGGATTTACCACCCGCACTCATTCAATTAGCTAGTTAGGTGACTGACATGGCACTCCGTCAGTCTACTCACACAATTAAAAGTAAATGTGGAGTCGGTCTCCTAGTTTGGATGGTAGAATCTAGCTAGAATAGGGCCTCTTAGGTACTCATACATTCAATTAGTTTCAAATAGGATGCTGGGTTCTAAAGGCTGATGAAGGAAAGGATATCAAACTACTATAATTAAAACTCAAAAACTAAATAAACAAGAAACTTAGTTTAATCTAAATCAATTCATCATAGAAGTGGCTAAGTAATTGAGGAATAACATTAATTTCATTAATATCTGGTTGGTAGGTTGAGTTATTATCATCAGTTATTCCTAACCTAACCAAATATATTACAAAAGAGACAAAACTATAAAATAGCAATTTATAATACAGTAAAGTACGCAATTGGGTTGTAAACTCTGCTGGCATTCATACAATATTGAATATTTACTTGAATAAATTAAGTTTTATTTATGGCTTTATTGAGACTAAACATTAATTGAGCAAAGGTCTATACTGATTTACTTAGTCTGATTCAGGACCGGTAGGGTCCTTAGCTACCTCTGTAACGGAAATCACAGAGAGGACTATAATGGTCCTAAGCTTTCCCCTGAACTGTAAAAGAAAAGTCAGAGTGGGCCGAAAGTGCCCTAAGCTTCATCCTCTGTAAATAACTGTGAACAGAGAGGCTATCTACAGAATTAAGACTATGCAAATCATGTTTGTTACCTAAGTAATTTCTACTTGAAAGATTGAAATCTTTAATCACAACCTTTGGCCGGATGTGCCTATAACAGTTGTTTCATGCAAAATAAATGCAGATGGAATAACTTCTTCACTAATTGGTTGGAGATATCAATTTACTTGGGAGTAGTCCATGTAGCTTGGAAATAAAGCTTTAAATAGAATTCCAAAGGAATTGTACTAAATTGTACCTTTAGCTATGATGCTAGCAGAGTTAATATACTCTTTAGAATACTGATCAAAATAGACTGATCTATGGCTATGAGAGCTATGTTAAGTATTCATTCACGCGAAACCAGGTGAATATGCTAATTGCATAATATAGAGTTAATATACTCTTCAGAATACTGATCAAAATAGACTGATCTATGGCTATGAGAGCTATGTTAAGTATTCATTCACGCGAAACCAGGTAAATATGCTAATTGCATAATATAGAGTTAATATACTCTCCATAATACTGATTATAATAGTCAGATTGATGGCCGTATGAGCTATGTTTTCCTTCACGCAAATCCAGGGGAAGAGGATGTTCACAGAATTATAATAAATTAAACTACTAATAATGACAATAGCTAATTTAGGAACTATTAGGATTTCTTAGGTAGCGGCCCGCAGCGGAAGTTAGGGATTCTTGGGTACCGAAGTATTCGGTAGCTTGGAGTTCCGCATGATAACTAGATATGATGGACGAGTATGAAAGTTTTGCTTTGCAAAGAAAAGTAAAGTAGAGATTCCTTGAATGGTTTGACAATGGACGAACATACAAATACTAACTACTTAGCTTTCCTCATAATCTTTTGATGAACAAGGACTGACAAACATACAGATATAAAATCTAGTAAATGTAAAGAACAGCATTCCCTATAAGTGAATTAAATAATCACTTATTACAACGCTGGAAAGAAGTCCAAGTATTGTGATGTTTCTTACAGTCCGCGTGCGGAGGAGGGGCCCGGACCTTTGGCGTTATAATCCCTTTGCTACTTAATTCAGTATAATCTTTAGATTGAAGTATTTCCTAATATTAAATAATTATATTGATTCCCAATCATATGTTCTCTCATGCTATTCTACAGTTCTAGATTAGAATTAGAGTTTAGAATTATACATCTCATATTAAATTTAGAGTCAGAATGAGTCAAAGTTAAATATAAGTTAGATTCGGAAGGGGTTAAGAATATAGATGTAGGTTAGTTAGTTAAGTTGAATTGTCTATAAAGTCTTTAAAGGATTTGAGTTACTACATTAGTTCACATCTTAGGATCCTACCACTACAACTAGACGATCACTTGGCCATACTTCTATCATGACAATACTATATTTCATAAAATGCAGAGTTAGGATAGGCGATATATAGTTTCTTTAGGGGGGGTCGTTACAATTTGGTGCCGTGACCAGGATGTATACCTCAAATCAAATATTAAAATTAGTGTTTAATTGGTACAATATATGGTTTTGTCATGAGTGAGTGCGATTTTATCGCACAATTTGTTGCCGTAAAATAGGAGGGACTTTATAGACAAATTCATAGAGGATTATTAAATATTTAGGGCTTGTTAGGATGGGGGGCGCTATAGGTTCGCTTTATAGATGAGAAGAAATATCTGCAAGTTATAGTAGTTAGTCAGATTAGTGAGAATTCCTAATTGACCTAGTGCCTAGACTTAACAACTAAAGCTTAAACTAGGACTAACTAACTATTTGCTTAGGTTAGGTCTTGAGTCTTGCATATTCTTGAAGTAGACAGCACAGTTTCGCGATATACGTAGATTCGAAGTAATTATTCACTTGTATATTATGGAGCAGGGTAGTAGGGATGACTGGAGAATGGGGGCGAACTGTTTACTACGTTTCAGTCTGGAAATGCCATAAAACATAGTTAGAGTTACAAGTAATAAAATCGTTTTAGCAAATAGGGGGCGTTGGTTCAATTCGATTCGGGTTCCTTGCTGTGGTGGCTAAACTTTGTGGTGCCACAGGAACCGGACCGGGAGTTCGCCTATAGTGTAGGCAATTGTCTAGCAGTGGGAATCGAACCCGCGCCTAGTTGCTTCTTTGCTTCTTGCTATTTGCGGGCGCTTACTTGCTTTGCCACCGTGATCACGCCAGAAGTTTAGTTAACTGTTCAACGAGCTAGGTTAGGAATTATTCTGAAATATTATATTAAATTTCAGTTCAGGAAATACCTTAGTACCTATGAGCAGAATGAATAGGAAGTAATTTAAAACATAGGTATTAACTAAGTTCATATTTCAGCTAGGGGGCGAGGGAAGACACTAAGTTTGCATATTAGGCTACACTGGTATTAGCAGAGCAATAAATAAAATAAAATAGGTGTAAAATAACTCTCACCGTTTATGTGTAAAATAACACTTCACAGGTTTAGGAGTGATGCCATCGGGCAATCTAATCAGATCACTGGGGTCATGAGTAGTACTCTAAACTAAATCATGATAGTATGCTTGATGATAGATCTTATATTTAGTGTCCAGTTGAATACCATATTCTCAGTCATGGTAACCTGGAAAAAAACATAAAATATTAGTCTTACTGCTTAGAATTTAGATTCTTTTGCACATTGCTCGTAATGCTAAATTATGAGGCAAGTTAGGAAGGACAAATTGGTTGACTGGATCATTATGCTGTAAAGCAAAACAAACAAAGATACGAACATCAAAAACATTGGGTTGCGTTGATTTCGAAAAGAAAGCAAGTGTATAGGGACTCTGATATAGTTCTGGCATCTGGACACTGCTAGTCTGCTTTACTAAGTTGTATTACATCTCAGCTTGTTTAAAAAGATGAATCAAGGTATAAAATGAGTGTAAGAAATTGCGGCTAACTTACAAAAACAATTACAGGTTAGGTTAGGTTTACATAAAATGTACTTACTTAATTACATCCACGTATTCCTCAGAAGGAAAGCAAGGACTCCGAAATGCAATAGCCACTGCAAGTTGTATGTAGCACTCAGTTGTAATGTAAATTAGTTAAAGAAAATCACTGGTAGGCATAGCTGGTAGATATCAAACAGTAGCTATCAAAGTGTATCGATGGAAAAAAACTCGTTAGACTAAACTCACACTGATCTGAGCACTATTAGCTATAGTAAAACCTAGTTGTAAACAATTTGAGTTTTGAATCTAAGTTTTGTTTTGTTTGTTCATGTTCAGTTCCCCATTCCATCAATCAAGCAAAAACTCGTGTGCAAACCGTTTTGCTATCCTATTCTCTTTTATGGGTTAGAGAGAGATATCCAAGGTCAGTCGTAATGTTGTAATGGTGTTTCGATAACGGTCGCAGTCCGGCAGTGCAACATTTTCATCATTGCTTCTCATTCACACTTAGCTAAAAAAGGTCTAGTTAGAGAGTGACAATGAATAATTATCAGCATAAAATGGAATGGAACACTACGATCAGTGTACTTAGCAAGAATTACCTGTCGACGACTTAGCACAAAAAAATATTATTTTGACACCTAAAGATAAAATTGAAGAGTAGGATAAAAAGAAAAAAATAGGTCAGAAAAATTATTTTTACGTCTTGCAACGAAAGTTGAGTATGAACTTTAGTTAGACAGGGAATAAGATGGTTATCACCACCGTAGCATGGTCTCTGTCTGCAGTACGGACGACATGTTGATTGAATTTAAAGAATATCTATCTGGTAGCCTACTCCCGCGGCTTCACTCGCGTGGTGTCTGGGTGAGGGGTGATTTGAGTCTGTCTGTCTGTTCCGGATTTCATCGGGGTCGGTTGGGCCGTTGCGTCGTGGTTGAGCCGCGGATGTCCAAACATCCAAACATTTGAACGTCCGGTTAACCTAGTAGGTTTTCTCGGTTGCGGTATTGGTGTGATGGTAGGGGGTAGGATATTATGACGATGGGATTTTAGTTGGATTATACAGATAGGACGTAGGTACTTGACGTATCTACTTATCCAAATTTCATAGAAAAAGTATCGTAGATGCACCCTCACATGTTGTTTAAGAGAAAGTGTAGTCTAGCTATAGGTCATACCTATTTTGTGGATGCGCCACAAACCTAGGGATGTCAGTTTTGGAATACAGATTGATGTTGTTGAGCCGTAGGAGGTAGGTAACATTAGTGATGGTAGGTACCTACTTCCACATTAATCACAAATATCACTCTCTAGTTTTATAGTACCTTTCAAACATTCTCTGGATTTTGCAATAGTCAAATTGAGTTTTATCCTCTTAACGAAAAAATGTAGATAGCATGCACATTGAAGTACCTATCTAGGAATCGGAGGAATGTTTGATGTAAGTTATAATCCTAGATATCTACGCGTAAATACAATTATTACTACTACTACTCAGTAGGCACTTATATATAATTCTGCCATTTAAATTTTAACATTTTTAACAAAAAAAATATATATACAGGGTGAAAAAGAAAAAGATAAATAATTAAAGGTATTAAAATTCGATAAAAAAAAAAAAAAAACAACACGATAAAATAATAATAAGTGATTCACTAAAAATGTATTGTGTAGGTAGATACATTTCGAATAAATTTAATAGAGGAAAAGGGAGTACCACACACAGTCATTTTTGTGCATTGGTTTTCGTGTTCTCAGATTTTAAGTGTTTTGTTGGGTTGTTGGGTGGCGAGAACAGAACCGAAAGAAATTCTTTGGAAGCGAAAATAAGGATTAATTTTCAGGAAGAAAGGAAGATGAAAGTAAGGGATCGAATGAAAAATATGTGTTAGTGATTTAGGGAATTGAAGGGCCTTATGATTCAACAGAATTCAGAATTTGAGACGATTTGATGATGGTTGAATTCAGATATTCCACAACACAAAACAAAGAACTTGTTATGATGGAGTTTGGAGTTAGGTTGAGTCAGCTGACAATCATCAGCGAACGCTGATTTCATAAAGGTTCTTACTACACATGAAGCCTTGGAAATTTTCCCCACACAATACATTCGCCAAATTATAAATAAACTATAGTTTTGAGATCGGGTTTTCGTGGGATGAACTAGGCATGGGGGGCTATGTTCTTGGTTATAAGGAGTTATCTTATCGGCGCAAGGTTGTGTAATTTAGTTCATTTGAAACCTAAGATTGGTTAACAATGAAACATATTATACTATTTCACAGGAAAGACTTGGAGTCACGCCCGAGTTCCTTCACTCTGGTTTGATGATTCTGATTGGGAGGATAGCTGTTCATGTTTGGTTCATTGGAAACTTAAATACTGGTACAAAATGGTATTTATTTTAAGTTTGGTTTAAAAATACATCACATATAGGTACATACATTCACATTCAAACATTAATGAGTTATCTGAATCAAACGTTATCAAATTAGAATTAATGTACATAGAAAAATAAGTAATGGTAATATAAATAATCTTTATTTGAAATGATTAAAAAAATAAAATAATATAGCCTTTACTCCAACTACGTTAAAATAACTACATTTTCGTAAAGTCTAGGGGGTGGCTGTAACGGTCCACCTTCGTGTCTCCTTACATTCACAAATAAAGATTACTAATAATCGATTTTACTAATAAGATTCGCATTAGAAACTAGTAATTAATCGAGAAGCATCGCATTTTGAATTTAGCACAATTATTGATTGAACATCTAGATCCGTTCAAGACATTGACTAAATTAGTTAACACAATAGAAATATATCGATTAAAGTTTAGAACAAGCAATATGAAACCTCAATTAAAATATGTCGTGTAATATCAAATCATATTACTATTTCAATAAACTCCATTAATAAGAATAGTAAAATTAAGTATATTTATTGAACATCAATGTTGATTCATTCAATCAAATAATTGCTGGAAATAATAGTACTTAAATGTTTTATCAAAATGAACCTTAACGTTGTAGTATTAGGAGCCACATATTTGCGTGGGAAGGTAGATGGCGCTGCTAGTAGAACAATAGCAGGTTGGCGGCAAAAACTAAGGTGAATTAAGAAAATATTTATTATCTGTGCTAAAATTCTCAAACACTTCGCGCATGCGCAGTGGGAAAATAAATTACGTCATAGGAATAAGGTTTGAATTCGAGCAAATATTTCAAATTCATCAAGATCTCGTCAAATTTCAATCAAATTCGCGTTTTCTCACACTGTACTTGTGATAAAGGGAAAAACACATTATGTCAATGGAATAAGGTTGTAAACTGAGCTAATATTTTATTCCTCAAAATTCCTTCAGTCTTCCAAGTAGGATCTTTTGAATCCAGAATTTGAATTTGGAATGAGTCAAGAATGCCAAGAGATAAGAAGATTTACATCATAGAAAATAGGAAAGGATTTTGAACTAGCCTGAATTCGTAGAAATTTCTAGAACAATCAGGCTATATAAGCCTCGTCAGGATTAAGATCATGGTCATTCGATTTCGAGATTTCCTTTCAGAGGGCGAAGCTCTGCCGGTTTGATTTCAGAACGTAACTTTGGGGTTGGCATTTTCTAAGTTCTTATTAGTACTTTTGGATGGGGTTGTATTGTGTGTAGTATTGTTTGAGTGATCGCCGTCTGAAGGAAATTATTAGGAGCTAGGGCATTCCCGTAACTAAACCCAGTCCGGACACTGGTCGCAAGCGGAGTTGCTACCTTGCGGTGTTATACCCAGCTTGTGTCCTCATATTAGCTAGGAAGGTGATAATCTTTGTAGCGGACCACCAATCGATTTTGGCCATTAACTTGGCGTCGATATGCTACCTGGAAAGTGCGTCCTTTGAACTCTAAACAGGAGGGCACCGTCGAAGTGGAGCCCGCGCCTGTATGGGCACCTGAGCTTAGGATTCTTAGTCCGCTTGTCCAGTCTTATTTATATATTTATTTGTACACAAGTTTATCCCCTGTTAGGCTGAGATCTGCCCCCCAGTCCAATAGCAGATCTTGGCAAGCACACGGTTATAGGGTAGGACAAAGTCGGGATTTACCACCCGCACTCATTCAATTAGCTAGTTAGGTGACTGACATGGCACTCCGTCAGTCTACTCACACAATTAAAAGTAAATGTGGAGTCGGTCTCCTAGTTTGGATGGTAGAATCTAGCTAGAATAGGGCCTCTTAGGTACTCATACATTCAATTAGTTTCAAATAGGATGCTGGGTTCTAAAGGCTGATGAAGGAAAGGATATCAAACTACTATAATTAAAACTCAAAAACTAAATAAACAAGAAACTTAGTTTAATCTAAATCAATTCATCATAGAAGTGGCTAAGTAATTGAGGAATAACATTAATTTCATTAATATCTGGTTGGTAGGTTGAGTTATTATCATCAGTTATTCCTAACCTAACCAAATATATTACAAAAGAGACAAAACTATAAAATAGCAATTTATAATACAGTAAAGTACGCAATTGGGTTGTAAACTCTGCTGGCATTCATACAATATTGAATATTTACTTGAATAAATTAAGTTTTATTTATGGCTTTATTGAGACTAAACATTAATTGAGCAAAGGTCTATACTGATTTACTTAGTCTGATTCAGGACCGGTAGGGTCCTTAGCTACCTCTGTAACGGAAATCACAGAGAGGACTATAATGGTCCTAAGCTTTCCCCTGAACTGTAAAAGAAAAGTCAGAGTGGGCCGAAAGTGCCCTAAGCTTCATCCTCTGTAAATAACTGTGAACAGAGAGGCTATCTACAGAATTAAGACTATGCAAATCATGTTTGTTACCTAAGTAATTTCTACTTGAAAGATTGAAATCTTTAATCACAACCTTTGGCCGGATGTGCCTATAACAGTTGTTTCATGCAAAATAAATGCAGATGGAATAACTTCTTCACTAATTGGTTGGAGATATCAATTTACTTGGGAGTAGTCCATGTAGCTTGGAAATAAAGCTTTAAATAGAATTCCAAAGGAATTGTACTAAATTGTACCTTTAGCTATGATGCTAGCAGAGTTAATATACTCTTTAGAATACTGATCAAAATAGACTGATCTATGGCTATGAGAGCTATGTTAAGTATTCATTCACGCGAAACCAGGTGAATATGCTAATTGCATAATATAGAGTTAATATACTCTTCAGAATACTGATCAAAATAGACTGATCTATGGCTATGAGAGCTATGTTAAGTATTCATTCACGCGAAACCAGGTAAATATGCTAATTGCATAATATAGAGTTAATATACTCTCCATAATACTGATTATAATAGTCAGATTGATGGCCGTATGAGCTATGTTTTCCTTCACGCAAATCCAGGGGAAGAGGATGTTCACAGAATTATAATAAATTAAACTACTAATAATGACAATAGCTAATTTAGGAACTATTAGGATTTCTTAGGTAGCGGCCCGCAGCGGAAGTTAGGGATTCTTGGGTACCGAAGTATTCGGTAGCTTGGAGTTCCGCATGATAACTAGATATGATGGACGAGTATGAAAGTTTTGCTTTGCAAAGAAAAGTAAAGTAGAGATTCCTTGAATGGTTTGACAATGGACGAACATACAAATACTAACTACTTAGCTTTCCTCATAATCTTTTGATGAACAAGGACTGACAAACATACAGATATAAAATCTAGTAAATGTAAAGAACAGCATTCCCTATAAGTGAATTAAATAATCACTTATTACAACGCTGGAAAGAAGTCCAAGTATTGTGATGTTTCTTACAGTCCGCGTGCGGAGGAGGGGCCCGGACCTTTGGCGTTATAATCCCTTTGCTACTTAATTCAGTATAATCTTTAGATTGAAGTATTTCCTAATATTAAATAATTATATTGATTCCCAATCATATGTTCTCTCATGCTATTCTACAGTTCTAGATTAGAATTAGAGTTTAGAATTATACATCTCATATTAAATTTAGAGTCAGAATGAGTCAAAGTTAAATATAAGTTAGATTCGGAAGGGGTTAAGAATATAGATGTAGGTTAGTTAGTTAAGTTGAATTGTCTATAAAGTCTTTAAAGGATTTGAGTTACTACATTAGTTCACATCTTAGGATCCTACCACTACAACTAGACGATCACTTGGCCATACTTCTATCATGACAATACTATATTTCATAAAATGCAGAGTTAGGATAGGCGATATATAGTTTCTTTAGGGGGGGTCGTTACAACAGTTCATGCAAACATTTTATCCCGCCCGCGCCGCGGCGGTATAGAACCCGCACCTTTTTCATCATGACCGGGCCATGATGAAAAAGCCCGCCACACCACTTATGTCATCGATGCCTTATACATGACGGAGGTCATCACCCCTGTTTGCTTGCTTTTTCACTGGTTCCTTCTAGACCACTCTGCATTAGTTCAGTGACCAGATTGAGGTGAAAAGGGCCCTATTCCACAGGTGGTGGAAGATAAAAATGTATCTCTTAGGAGCTCCTTTCGGACACATGTCACAGGTATTAAAACTTTTACGTTCTAGGTAAACCGTAGGACCGGACATGCCGGTTTTCTCACGTTTTCCTTCACCGTTTAAGAACATTAGTAAGGCCCAATTTTTTTTCCGTGTAGAAAATCTATTGTCCGATGAATCGAACCCAAACAGCAGTGACTTACCCCAAGGCAGCTGATGTATAGCACAAGGATCGAAGCAAACTCCAACAGGATAGTTCTCTTGCTTCTTATCTGTCAGTGGAAGCTCTGGTCTTGCTTCATCAGGCTGAAAATAAAGAACAAAAATATTACCCGTCTCTTTCTTTATTTATAGGAATAGATTTCCTTTGAATTTATTTATCGAGCGAGCGAATGTCTCTCAAACGTCTTGGATGAATCGGCGTTGTATGTCTATATGTATATTTGTCAGAGCATTACTTTCTAACGAGTACTACTAAGACAAACCTAACATAGGTTTTAAGACATTTACTAACAGTATTTTGTATTCCGTTTGTGTAATAAATAAATAAATAAATAACGGTCAATCCAATCTGCGTGGAATTTAGTAGATCAACAGGTTGTACCATCAAGATTTGTTGGTACGGATGTGAGTTAATTCGGCCTAGGAATGGTTAAAATGATTTTTATTTTCATTGTAGGCCAAAAGGTAGTAGTTTAATAAATACCTGACACCACTGTAACCAGTTCGCGCCATCCGTAGATCCAATAGTCGCCAATTCCATGCTGTTTGAGGAAGCTGACAGTATGATGTTCCTTAAAATTATAAACAAAAAGTCTTTCAGTAAGTCATAACATGAGTATTTTATAGTCAATTTCGGTTTAGGAGTAGTGGAAAATGGAGCAAATAATTAAGTTTAGAAAACTATAAACAAAACGAATTCTGGGAAGGATCAATATGATAAAACCCTTTGGGGCCACTATAGCACCTAACACGAAGTCGGCGTTTCTACGCATGAGCGAACTCACGTCATTTTGATCACTCGGTATGACACCTAGCCACCCACACTTTCCATTAAAGAACAGAAGTATAAATAACGAAATTGTCCACAAAAAAATGTTTCAGCAAGTCGTGATTCCAAGAGATGACTTTATAGCAATCCCTCAGGAATAAAATAATATGGGACCATCACGGTATCAGTATCTACATACCAGCGAAAGAAATATCAAAATCGGTTAACTTTTTCTTCTTCTTGTCGTGTCACTGATTCTTTCTAGGTCATCCTGTATTAGGTCAGTGACCAGGTTGATATGGTGGCCCTGAAAAGGGCCTATGACCGGTTTACAATTGGCGGAGATATCAAGTGACATACAAACAAAATAATGATGATGATTAAAATATTATAATTGCCACTTGTATGACGGAGCAAGTAGCAAGCAACACGCTCGGATTTTTGGCTTATTTTTTCGTTGTGTTGGTGGTACATAATTGTCTGGACAAGGTTTGTATGACATATTTTTCTAGGGAAAATGCAAGGGTTTTTTTACGGTATTGCACAATATGCATGGGTACTTGATATGCATGGGCAGGAGCTAGTATAACATAAATAGGTACCATTGTGCCACTCCGTGCAGAAAGTAATACCAGGGCCTATTGGACCCCATGCTGTAGCAAATGTCTTCATAGTTGATACAGGAAGGCTGCCCTCCCTTCGGTGTGTTTACAATCGTAACAGCTGGAAATAAACAAATATGTCAAAGTGGTCAACATCAATGGGGAATTCCAATTGTAGCTGGTACGATGTGCTAAACTGTAGCTTAACTATATTACAATAAGGGTAAAACCATACTACATAAATTCTGGCCAGGACATACCTGGGCGGCTATTATCTGTTGCATTCTTATAGACCACAGCGAACTGATGAGTAGATATCCAGTGCACAGCCAAAGCTTCAACCGGAGCACCTTCAAACAGATTTGGGGCTGGTATTGCCTTAGCGGGGGTGAGATCAGGTTTGAACTGGTGAAGAGACCCATCGCTGTTGCCAGTTACTAATTGCTTTCCTTTTGGACTCCAACAGATGCATCTGTGAACATTTTAACATTACTACAATCCTATGTTGATGTTTGTTTTTCACTCACATCGAGACGCGGTGCGCACTTACTTACATTTCAATACAGTACTTATTTACTAAAACACAAGGTACACATTTCAGCGATTTCATTCCTACGAAATGGATATGTGACAAAGATGAATTGTATTGCCATCGCAAAGCGGCTTGCGTCGTGTGTCGGTGCGAGCTAATCTTAACCACAGATAACATAATACTATACTAGTACTTAACAGTGGCCTTCGAGAATCGGCTATCGTAATTCGGGTATCTGACTGAACTGCTGAATATTATTTGTTTGTAATTTTGTAAGCCGTGTTGGGCTAGTAGGTTCCCCGACTTTCGATCCGAAAGTGGCGGGTTTGAACCTGGTAGAATACAATGAGTTTTACTATTAGAAAAAATTAAATGAGCATGAGCTCCTTAAAATGGTGAAGAAAAACGTCGTGAGGAAGCCAGTAAGTATTCTTAAAGCGGCGATGGGCTTGCAAACTGCGTCACGTATGGAGAGTATAATTTCATACTATTACTACTTCTGCAAAATGTGGGAATGTGCCAAATAATCGGACATGCCTCTGACTAATCCCCTTAGACATCTTCAAGGCTCTGATCGCCTGCAGCTGAGTGGTTGTATACCATGCTTGGGGATGAAAGTCATTATCCTACTAATATTATAAGTTTGTGAGGATTTTGGATGATTAGATGTTTGGATGTTTGTTATTAAATGACGCTATAACGGCACAATCGATTTCAAATAGCCTACTTTTTACGTAGGTACCACGCGAGCGAGGCCGCGGGCGGAAGCTAATATGTATTTCTTGTAATAAAACTGTTTCTTAATATAAGAAATATACTTTACCTAGCTTTGGATGCCACTTTCTTCACTTGACCGGTACCAACGTGGCACGCTAAAAGAGTACCGTCGTAAAACGCGAGAGCAATACAGTCAGGAATACAAGGATTCCATTGCATAGCGGTGATATAGGATGGCGTGTTCAAGTCATATTTTATGGTTAGTGCTGGTTCTACTTTTTGTTTCGAGTTACAGCCATCAAGGAATTTCTGAAATTATACAGTATTATTCAAAAAATTTACATAAAGAAATTATCAGTTCCAACTACATATGCAGTAAATTCTTCGTTTTCACAATCAATAAGAGGCAATTGGTACCATCGCACATTTTTTTGATACAAAATTATTAAAATTTTATAACGGAGACTGTTTTCGACAGAAAATGAAGAAGCTATTTACATAATTACGTAATCAAAAATTTAAGTTCCGTAAAAAAAGAGCATGCTCGCATCGGCGTGGCATCAGAATTTATGGACCTTCCCAGATGGACTTTGCACAAAGACCATCATAAAGATATTTTATTTGATATTGCATAACAACAATAATTCCTAGGTAATGATTATTAGTTAAATATCGCTTGTTACAGGGTTCTGAAAATCAGTGACTTTGTAAATACAAAGGATCTTCTTCCCAGTGACTGCCAACAGCTCGTAATCACAGCTCACAGAGACATGGGTGGGTTTCTCCAGCAGGCCCACTGACAAATGCAGCGGTTCACACTCTTTGCCAATCAGTTGCTGAAGTTGGTAGACTGAAAACAATAGGTAATAAGTTATAGCAAGAGCAGGTTAGATGTTTGCATAATCTACAAGTATGCAGTTTCTGACACCTACAACACAGGGAACCCTAGAGTGGGGTCCAACTATATAATGTAACTGTTTTGATAGGTTCGGTTACGACAATATTGGTTTTTGTTCAGAAGAAGAATAAACTAAAAGTTATGAGGGACTTTTTTTTTCAATAAAATGACTAGGATCACTTTGAAACGACTTAGAAACTAGGTGAAGCTATGCCTGTTCCTTGCGACCAAGCCTAGAAGAATCAGGCAACAAACACGGCTTGGTGCCTATAATTTTGAATTTGTGAAAACAGCCATACATATAAATCTGTTATGGTATGTACCACTACTTCATTTTATATTTACTCTTTTATGAGAAGATTCAAGCAGATAAGCTTTACATTCCTAAGTTGATGATTGAAAGAAAAACCTTGCCGTGTTAGACACAAAATTTGATCTTCTTGTTGGACAGAACAGAATGCATGGTCTACATACTTAGTCATCATCATCATCATCATCAGCCTGTAGAAGTCCACTGCTGGACATAGGCCTCCCCCAAAGAGTTCCATGACAAACGGTCTTGAGCCTTCTCCATCCACATACTAAGTACAATAACTCAATAGCCAGAAAATCTGCAGCAAACAGGTTGATCCTTGACAATTCTGAGAAATCATGTAACTAAACTGTATGTGCAGAGTGCAATTTTAGGTATTAGAATTTTATCTTACTAAGTATGTACAGAATCATGCACTGGGTAGCTAAGTCACATGGTTTGTTACGAGTCATCTTGATGGCTGCAGATTATGCTATTTATTAAAGATAAGTTTGTAGTTTGAAGTGGGATGAGGGCAGGGAGATGAAGTATGTAGTTGATAATATGGGCATTATCACCTGTTGGGCAGCCAGGACATTTATACCACAACACTATAGAGTATTTACTTGTATTGGAACATTCCTTATCGGCTGCCCCACAGGAGTGTGAATTGCCTGATTTGCATACCAGACAAAGTTCCATTGGGCACACCAACAAACACCAGCCCGTACTTGCTACTGCTGGCCACAAGATTGTAGCCACGGTGGGACAGGGTCTGGGTGGTGTTGAAAACCTTGATCTTGCATTGTAGTTTGTAAAGTAAATTCTAAAAAACAAAATAGACACGAATTGGAACCTCCTTTTTTTGAAGTCTGCTAAAACAGTAAAAGGTGCAGATCACCGGACTCGTGTTCTTAATCAAACAAAGTAATAGTAAATTTTAATTGACAAACAATTAAAGTAATAGTAGTGAAATATAGTTTACCGGCTCGTCCAACGAGTTAGGTGCAAATTGCACTTCCATGATTCACAAACGATTCACTCACTACACAGTATCTTTCAAGCCTTAGAAGAGAAAACCTACAATTAGCGCAATTTTTGACTTCGCGTAATAACTTCAATCAATACAAATTTCACAAAAATCGATCCATCTTCGTTTCGTATTTACCAAAGACTATATACCTCTTAGTAGTCTGTGCTATATACACCAGTGTTGCCAGTGGCAGATAGTCAAATATAACATGAGACAGCTCAAAAAGTAACATTTTCCCGAGAAAAGTTACATTACCTTATATTATGTGGAAATACTTATAAGGGCACTTTATTACAGAAAAACTAAAATAAGTTGTCTGTCCTGTCCCATTTGTACAACTTCGAAAAAATCGTAATAATGAGGGGTTTTTGATTTGCATTTAAAAACAAAATTAGTTTCATATTCCTCGATAGATGGCAGTGTCCCAATTGGTAATTAGAGTATATCAATGTCAAATGAAAGGAAAACAAACTTTTTCAAAAAAGAAAGAAGAAGAAGTTCTTAGTTGTTTCGTTCGTTTGTGCCTGAGTTGAGTTTTGTTATTTCTATTGTTTTTCGTTATCCATGGATATTTGCTTGCATACGAAAATAAAATTACCGACACCATAAAATCAGCGAACGAAGTAACGAAAGAATTTTCCAAATCGGTTCATTTTGACGTATACGGTTGTTTTACTATTATTTGACATTGACATACCCTAACTGCCATTTGACGCCCTGCCATCTATTTTTCTTCATAAAAATGCAAATCGAAAACCCCTCATTGTTTTAGTTGAACTAAAAATAGATTAGCTATTTAGAAAACTCGAGGTCAAGGGTCTCAATGCAAAAAAATATTTGGAACAAACATTAATAATAGTCAACCGAAATTAACCTCTAAACCCACAACATTATGATCTAAAGTATATTTATTGTGCATTACCTATTGGTATACTGCTCTAACCAGCAGCGTACGGCGCCACGAGAGTGAGTATGCGGTACGACGAAGATTTTCGCGCGGACGTCGTCCGTCGCATCAGTCAGTCAGTCCACAAAATCAAGCACGCCAACATGACGAACAAAAACATTGTTGGATGCGTTCCGTTTCACGATATTGTTTTGTGCCAACATGACGAACAAAAACATTCTTGGATGCGTTCCGTTTCACGATATTTTTGTGTTTGCTGGTTTTTTTTTCAAGTTTATTTATATTGACTTAAAAGTAACACAAAGTAACATATTGAGTCGTGTAACATGGAGGTAACATGAGAGGGTCAAAAGTAACGTAAAATGTTACAAAAGTAACATTCTGGCAACGCTGATATACACAGACTACTAAGGAGTACTACGACTATATAATACACGTATTTACCATTATATAGTCTTTGGTATTTACCACAGGTATTACGCAACTCAGTGCTGCCAGCCGGGTATTGTCAAAAGTTACCTGAAATGCTTAAGAAAAGTAACCATTAGTGTGAAAAGTAACCTTTCATATTTTTTCCAGTAGTAGGATTAAAAATTGACATACAGAATATGTTTGTTGTTTATGCATACAGAAATATGAGTAATGTTTTCCATTTTAGTTTGCAATTGCGAGCTACTTTTAAAAAAAAACTAAATTAAAAATAGGTATCCTTTCGAGTCATAGACGTAACCTGAAGTAGTTAAAAATCACCTAAAAGGTTACAAAAGTAACCTTCTGGCAACCAGGTTTTTAAACCAGGTTCCCGCATCAAACTATACGCACCTAGTACGACTTCACGATACAGACGTATTAAATATAAACAGGTGCGGCGCGCAAGTCCACTGCGCACCCTAGGCCGCGACGCGCTGCGCGGTCGCAACTAGGGTTTGGTCCCGGGAATTCCCGGTCCCGAAATACCCGGGAATTCCCGATTTTTTTGCCAATTTAGGAACCAGGAAATCATAAATCGTTTCCCGGTTCTTTCGGGAAATTTCGGGAAAAATATTTTACGTCTAGGCGAAAGGTTAAAACTGTCATAGCTTAATATTAACCAACCGCACATACTTTTGCATGTCGCAGGTGCGCAGGTAGTATAACTGAGTGAGACAGAGATAGTACAAGTATGGGCGGCCGTTTTGTTTGTTCGCCGGTTCGTCGTTTGAGACTCAGTTGTCTTGTTATTGTGGTTTGCAATGTAAAATTTCAAAAACTGCATTTATGTTCGTGTCAAAGTATTTTTCTATATTTTAAAAATTGTCTTTAACAAAAACATTTCAATTGATATTTATTTATTTTTCATTCATTTCCCCTCTTTTTATACCTACTCAATCAAAATATTTATCAGAAATAGGTCTGTATTTATTAAATATTTAGGTTTTATTAGATATTTTTGTACACTCAATCATAATATCTATCAGAAGTAGGTCCGTATTTATTAGATATTTAGGTTTATGTATTTTAATCACTTGTTTTGCGAAGAGTAGTAGTTTAAATAGTCTAGGCACCAAAAACTCACAAATTTCCCGAAATACCCGGGAATTCCCCGTTCCCTATGTGAAGCTTCCCGGTATTCCCGGTTCCTTAAAAACTACCCGATTCTGCAATCCCTAGTCGCAACGTCTATACCGGGCGTCCCACGGATATGCCACATGGAGGGAAAATACCTTGAATATTGTAGATGGAACATTTTACTGAAAGAAGACATTATTTGAATTTAAAAAACAATTTAAACTGCATTCATTGATATTTAAATTACATGGTTGAACCGGAAATCGAACCTATTACACGAGAAAAATATCATTCTGTAGCTTTATCATACCGATCGAAAGGCTTCATTCATCATATGGATAATTTTTTGCTAAATAACATAGTGTCATAAACAAAAGGAAGACCATGAATTTTAAAAAATTTAATACATAATTAATCAATTTAGCAAATGCTTAAAATGAGTCCCTTCCTGTTGAATACAAATTCGCACTCTTTTGATTATTTCGCTCCCTGTCGATTTTTTGATCTTGTGGTGGATATTTAGAATAAAACGTCTTAAGTTCTTCTTGTAGCTCGTGGACACTTTCATACCACTGGTTCCTATTAGTAATAGGTACTTAAGATAATGTCAATTGTATGTCATTACGGCAATGTCAGCTTTTCATTTTTCTGAACAAAATTTCACATCAAATGATAAAATTCATGGTCATGGCCACTGGTCAGAAATTGTGGAAATCAACGAATTTAACCGAATATTCTGCCGATGCCGCCTCAAAGAGGCCGGTCGGCAGAATCAGACGCTGATATTCCACTACACCCTAAAACACCTACCTACTTACCTACCTCTATAAGTTTAGTGTGATTTAGAGATAATTTAAAAAAGCGAATTTTATAATCAGGTAAGGGAGTAGGTAGGTACCTAATAAAAAATTGCTCAGACATTGTCATTCATTTATTCCATATAAACAATAGTTACAGTTTACTAGAATAAAGAAAACTGTCTATAAAATTAACATGCACTTATTACCAACAATGTATCTATAAAATAGTTTATAAATCATATTTAAATATTCTTTATTCAGAGATTCGCATAAAAACATAATAGGTATCTTTAAGCCTTTTTATCACCTTTCACAAGTCAATATTTTTTAGGATATTTGTATTGAGGTAGTTAAGGTAGGTAGTGGGTCCAAGTTTGGGCAGTGTTCTTTAGCTAAACTTAATTCGACGGCGTTAAATGACTGTTATTTTTTGTTGTTAAGGTAGCTACTCTGGGACCACATTATTGTGGATCGGCGAATGTTGGCGTTGTGCATCACTGTAACTACTACACTACATCACTTTCGTGTAACGAATCATATAACTTCTCTTGTCATATTGTTGAATAAATTACTTTCTCTTGTGGCCCCAGTATAGAGATAAGATTAGGCTTAGAGCCAAATATGCACTTGGTGCAGTAGACTAGTTTGACATAAGTATGGCCACGTCAAGCAAAATAACTATCCTATCCTTATTTTAGGAATGTCACTAGTTATGCTTATTTGCACTAGGTACACTAGACTTTATTTTAGGCACTTATGGTTGCTTTCTACGACCTCATATACTTACCGAGGTAGGTACCTAAAAAACTTTAGGTTAGAGATCTAAAACAGCACACAGTGGACGGGTCCACTGTGTTTAGTTTTAGATTATACGATCTCTATATACATAGACCATTATGTAATAAGTTACATAAAAAAAACTCTTAAAGTGCCTACAGAAAACTACAGGTTAACTTTATACGTAAAATATTATAATAATTATGATTAAGGCAGCTTGGTTGGAAGAAATCGCTTTTAGCGATAGGTATATTGATTTCTTTGGTATTTTGTATGATTCTTAAAAACGTCTTGTTAAATTTGAAGTACTTACAACATAAAAATATATATAAAATATGATTATAAATCTAAAACAAGCTTAATGCCGCTGTTCCATTGGCACTCACGGAATTAGGTACTATAAACGAGTAGGTAGGTATTTAGCTTCGTTTTATATTAAAACTAGCTGACCCCACAAACGTTGTTGTGCCTTAATATTATTCAACTATTTATTAATTTATAATAGAAAAAAACGACATTAACAGGCGTAGCCGGGGCAATTCCCGTAAACTCGTGTCAATGACTTAATTATACTTGCCTAAAATGCAAATAGTCAAATCAACTGTGAGAAAACAATTGAGTTTGAAACGAGATTGTAATGAGATTAGACTGAATTAGTTTACGTCGATTGGCCCCCAGCTTTCTTGCGTGTACCACGAAACGCACCCAAGTTCGCCAAGCGAATGCGTAACAATAGATTTATATAAAAACAACAAATGGTGGCTAATGCCTAGCATCTAACTAACTGTTACCGTTCGAACTGTACCGTATGATCGTAGCGATTTGTCGTTTCGAAGTTTAACGGTTTCTTGCAAACGTCTGACAGCGTTGTGCAACGTTCAAAGTGTCGCGTACGCATCGAAATCCCACTAATATTATAAATGCGAAAGTTTGTGAAGATGTTTGGATGTTTGTTGTTTAACGGCTCAACAGATTTCGTTGAAACTTGGAATAGATAAAGTTCTATACCTAGAATAGCATATAGGCTTCTTTTTATGTAGGTACCACGCGAGCGAAGCCACGGGCGGAAGCTAGTACTGGAATATTTATGCGCGAACGAAACATGTTGCGCGTCAATCGCGTAGGTACACAGTGAATTACCGGCGTTTTTTATTTCAATAGCTACAAGTTTAATATATCTTGTAACTGATGTAATCTTAGGCATTATGTTAGTAGTATTCTTAGTGCAAGGAGGTTATAACTATAAATTACTTACCTATAGATAATAATATATTTCGGTAAAAATATTTTTTATAGAGAATTAAAAAAAACTTACTTCTATTGAATATGATTGAGGTAAATTTGAGGTAGGTAAATTCAATGCAATGCAGGATCGAATGCCTACACACAAGCTACACGTTACGACAAATCACTACGATCAAACGATACAGTTAGATTAATCGTAATGAATTGTCGTAACGAGTGCTAAGTATAATGAGGGCTACACAAGTTACAATTAATAGATAGATCGAATAGTTGGTGTGATTGGGAGATCGTAGCGATCTGTTAATTTCGTTAAATCAGTGTTATATTGCTTGTCTACTCATCACTGAGTCTACCTTCTTTTCCACACAATGTTTGATGATATACCTACTTATCATGATTTTTAGCCTCGCCCAACGATGAGTTCGAGCCTCGAGGCAGTGCAACCTTAATAAGTACCTTGTCATTTTACCCTCTTGGTCCTTCGCGGAACTCACCATTTATACAGATTTTCCAAAACTGGGATTTTAATGATCAAAACCCATAAAATAGTTTCAGCAATATTTCACTGGCTTCACTGTAGTGTTACCGTGGCATGTGTAAACAAATATGCGTTAGCAATACTTGTTATAATAGCTACAATCAATCGTAGCGTGTGTAGCCCCATCTATGAAATAATAATATACAACTAGAGCGCGACATAAGCGATGTACGAGTAATCTTCTAAAACTAGTCTGGTTTCCGTCCACGAGAAATCTGAAAAGATAATAGGTAAGTTAATTGAGTTGGAAAATATTACCAGTCTAGACACAGATATCATTATTTAACTCCATTAACTTGTAAGCGCCTTCGTCCATGACGCTACGCAAAAGTGACGGAACTCATTAGAAACTAGAGTTGCGGACTGATTGGAAACTCTGACTCGTCCACGACGCTACTGGAATTTCCTGAAACTCAGTCACTCAGTACACGATTTTATGTAAACAAAGTTTTGAAAACGAAAATAATTAACATGACTAGTGATTACTTGAGCGATGACATGGAATTATTACTTCTCCAGTAACATATTCTTCCGACGTCTAACCGACGAATCCAACTCGGATGGGCAGCGTTTGGGAAACTTCGTCACATCTTCTCGTCGCAGATACCGCAGAGCCTCAAGACGAAAGTCTACAATCAGTGCGTGTTGCCAGTGATGACTTATGGCACTGAGACTTGGTCGTTAACTATAGGCCTCATATACAAGCTCAAAGTCGCGCAGCGTGCTACGGAGAGAGCTATGCTCGGAGTTTCACTACGTGATAAGATCCGAAATGAGGAAATCCGTAGAAGAACGAAGGTCACCGACATAGCTCTCAGAATTAGCAAGTTGAAGTGGCAGTGGGCAGGCCATATAGCTCGCAGAACCGATAACCGTTGGGGAGTAAAGGTTCTCGAATGGCGACCACGAACCGGGCGACGCAGTGTTGGAAGGCCCCCCACCCGATGGACCGATGACATTCTAAAGGTTGCGGGAAGTCGGTGGATGGAAAGGGCTCAAGACCGTTCGTCGTGGAACTCTTTGGGGGAGGCCTATGTCCAGCAGTGGACTTCTACAGGTTGTTGATGAACATATTCTTAAGAATCACTTATAATTACTTTTTATTCGTTCATTTTTCAACAGTTTCTCGAAACCAGTCGCCTGACGACCAGCATGTCGAGTCGCCAGGAGACTAGTTACAAACGCGTTCCTTTTGAGTAGCGCCGTGGACGGACGCGCATTGAAATACTAGTGCTATCGCAGTCAGGCTACTCATAAGTGACCACAGTTTCAGTCGCGTTCCTTTTGAGTCGCGCCGTGAACGAAGGGGCTTAGTGTCACGTGAAAGTAATCAAAGCATCTCTAGGTAGGACGTAGGACGCACCGACGATTAAACCACTAATTTAAAGTTTAACGTAATACCAATACTCATAATCAGACACTAACTTTATTGGTTCGATAAATATCGTTCTGACTATTTCTATCATTACACAAAGGTAGACATAGTGAGTGATCATAGGTATACGGTCTGTGTCATAAAGAGCAGACTTCAAGTCATGTTCAAATCGAGAAGCAACTTTAGTTGTTGCAAACGTACTTTAGCGCTAAAGTGTGCTCCAACCTTACACTATCTCGATGCTAAGTTAGAGAAGACAGGACCCTACTATAGCGATGCTCTATCTTCACTACATTTTTTTCGTATTGAGCTGTTACAGTGGTTTATTGCCCTTGCATTATTTATTTATTTGCAGATCGTTTGTTTGAAATAGGTAGACGACACAATGAACACAACAAAACAATATTCAAATCAAATAAAGCTTAACACACTTTGGAAGTTTCCGCCAAAAAGTAAACAAACAGCCGCCGCGCATGACGCAGTGTGTGTGGTGTCAGCGATTTCTAAATATCCACGGCTGAAGATGTGAAATAAATGATAAATTAAGGTTAGAACAAAAGTTAAAGGCATTACATATAGGTATCTCCTTTCTCTACATATCATCTTTCTCTGTATACTGTGACTTCAGGCGATTGAAACCGCGCGGTTACAGTTAGTTATGAATAAGGGGGTAAATTTGTAGGTAATGCTTATGCGACCAAATAATATCTAGGTACTAACCGTGGGATACCATTCTAAGTACCTAGTCGTTCACATTCTATCGGCAAAGGCGGTCATAATCTCTGCGTGTATTGGTATCGGTGAGGACTTCCATAGCTTCCTTTATACGCTTAAACTTGCGATCGCACCTCTGAATCACGGCCTCGGGCTTGTCCCGGTTACAGTCTGGGTGGTGAATTAAAGCCAACTTCCTGAAAGTATTAATAAGTTTTTTGTTGTTGAAATATAAATTAATATTATACTAACATTATAAATGCGAAAGTTTGTGAGGATGTTTTGATGTTTAGATGTTTGGATGTTTGTGGTTCAAACAATCAATCACAGCTTAACGGCCGAACGGATTTGGATGAAATTTGGTACAGACATAGATTATAGTCTGTAATAGCATATAGGCTACTTTTTATGTAGGTAACACGCGAGCGAAGCCGCGGGCGGAAGCTAGTATTACAATAAATTAATGTCAAATGATTGGATTACTTGTAAGCTTTCCTAATTTCATCTACGGAAGCATTATGTCTTATTCCCAGAATCTTATAGTGATGTCCACTGCGTCGAAGTCTCATAACTGCCCTCTTAGCCTCATCTAGGAGGTTCTTGTTTTTTGTGCTGGGGTCAATTCGGTGGATGTCTGTGTAGTCCGCATACGCATCCTCGTATTCTTGAAGTTTTGTGTAGCACTGGACGCGTATCAGTAATGCTTCCAAGTATTTCTTGTCCTGGTTTAAGGCGTCCGTGCAAGCTAGTTCGGCATTCTCGTAATCGTTCTGTTCCATGTACACGGTTGCTTTGATGTAGTGGATCTTGGCTTTTTCTGTGGCGTCTTGCGTCAATTCCAATGCTTCGTTGTAAAGATCCAACGCTTTTCTCCACATACTTTTTTGGAGGAGTTCACTAGCTGAAACATAATTTTGAAAATGAATGTACCGCCATCTCTTTAAAGAAAATTCAATAGGTATCCTATCCTACTTATATTATAAATGCGAAAGTTTGGATGGATGGCTGGATATTTGTTACTCAATCAAGCCAGTACGGCTGAACGGATCTGGATGAAATTTGGCATAGAGATAGATGGTAGTCTGGAATAACACATAGGAATAATGGAATAAACAATAAATGAATTACTGAATTAAATAGGCTACTTTTTTTCCTCGTAGGTACCAAGCGAGCGAGCGAAGCCGCGGGCGGAAGCTAGTTACATATAAAAATTGATATTAATTACCCTCCTCTTTTTTCTGTTTAAATAGGTTGTTGTTTCTTCTCGTGTTTGCCGTTTCGTACATTTTTTTAGCTTTCTCATGATTGGGGTCAAGTTTGAGAGCTTTCTGGAAATGCTCGATGGCATCTACAACATTGTCCTATGAAAAAATTAGGTATAGTTAACATTTCAGATTCAGATTCAGAGTCATTTATTGCGAAAATGGGTTACAAAAAGATGTCAAATTAAAATAGATCTGCCATAGTCAGCTTCAGAGCATGCAATATAATTCGGTACAAAATCAAAATAGAAATAAATTATATTAATTAACAAAATTTAGTAGAAAAGAATCGCGCAAATATTATTCATCAACATCATTTCAGCCGTACGACGTTCACTGCTGAACATGGCCTCCCCCACAGACAGAGCAAATTCCTTATCATGTGGGGGGGGGGGGGTTTGCCCATACTCACCACGCTGGGCATGCGGGTTGGCGAGCGCAGATAGAGCTATCGTTATTAAAATGAGGGACGCTGCTGCCCATCCCCTAGCTTTTTTCTTTTAGTCGCCTCTTACGACATCCGCGAATAATTATTTATAATACCAAAGGCAATATAGTTGTAAATAAAGACGGTCATGTGCCAGAACTCGCGCCCTGAGGCTTCCGTACCATACCATTACATGGGATCAGAAAAGCAAAATTCCAAGTGTTGGAAGTTACGATCGCTCACGTAGTTCATTGTACGTATGACCGCAAATATTAGCTTTGTCTAGTAATCATCCAATTTTAGGGGAATAAACATCAACATTCCTTAATTTTCGACTTTTTCCTTTGTTTATGGGTCAAAAGCTCTTAGCAATCCAAATTTCAGAATTGAGAGTTAAGTACCATAGAGCAGGGGTTCTTAAACTATGTACAGCCTCGGACCGCTTTCAGAATTTTGAAATTGCCACGGACGGGTGCCCCCCCGCCCTGGCAAATAATATTGTGGAAAAAGTTTTTAATTTTTTTCATTTCCATATATAAATTAAAAATTCATTGTCATATCTTTTTAATGTTGTTACAACGAAGTGATCATAAAAAGGTTCCTTTTTTTCCAAATGAGGTACGGAACCCTAAAAACGAGCCCAGAACTCACGCGCGAGCCAGCAGAGCATAGTAGAAAGTGCCTAAAAAGGACATTATAATTCAGCTGCATGCGAAATTAACTCTTTTTTTATTTATGATCTGCTGGAAAGAGAAGTAGGCAGATCATTTTTACAGTTGACTTATATTCTAGAAATGTCAATGGAACTATTTCTAAAAAGTATCAGGAAAGAAAGAAGTATCTTTTTGCTGCTGTGGCGCACAATAACATTTCACGTGTTCTTTTTAATAAGTTTTTGTGTGTTACCTCTCTGTCTTTGTTTCATATTTTCGCTCTCTGTGTCTTGCTTTTATTGTGACGTGTATTGTGTGCCAAGTTTGTGAATAAATGTTTGTTTATGTCTATGTCTAAATGATCTGCTAAGTTCACTATTATACATACTCGTATATCTAGCTATCAAATCCCGTTTAGCTCAGAGGGCTGTCGAGAAAACTCACCCTGTATTATCTTTTCACACATCTTTCAAAGCGATATAAGTGAAGAAAACGTTGATAATAAATTACTTACAGTAAAGTAAAAAGTAAGTCCTAAGACATACATGACATCAGCACTAACACTCTCAAGTGCAAAGACGATACAGGCTGCTTCATTACAATTTTGCATATGCGCCAGACATTCCGCTTTCATGAGCTTTATTCTGAAAATTTGAATGAAATCTATTGTTTTTATTTGGCATGGCAATATGGCAAAAATTAATAAACAATAATATTTGATAATAATAATAAGATATTTTTTAAGTCGCGGGGATTACCATACCATACCACCGTCCACAAATTTTTTTTTCGGCAAGTCTTGATTTCAAGGCATTTTTATTATAAGTTTTACGGGACAAGTAGCAATCCTTCGGTTATTAAATTAATATGGGACCACCCCGGGATCATACTCAATACACCAGCGAAAGAATTATCAAAATCGGTTTAGTATTAGCGGAGATAACGAGTAACATACAAAAAAAAATACAGCTGACTTGAGAACCTCCTCCTTTTTGAAGTCGGTTAAAAAATACCCAATAGTCACATACATAGTCCTAACTCTACACCAGGATTCCGTGTCCTGAGTATCAGAAACTTTGCCCATTTGAGTCGAGTCAGCTTGAGTACATAGAGAATAAGATAATATTATTTTATTTATTTATTTTATTTATTTATTTATAGGAAAACCAATAGCTTAATAATCTTGCTAAACACCAGTATACATAACAGATAGCCAATAACAGGTTTTCACTTTCAACACACTTGCTCATAAAGTGGCTCTAATTTCACCGCAATTAGGCACATAATGATACCTGTAATCAAACTGTTGACTTTTTCATTGCATAAATTCACAAACGTGAGTTATTTTACTTTATTGGTTGAGTCTCTTTGTTATTAAAAAAGTTTCGATACAAAAAAGATCGTGCGCAAATGTAAAAAAAAACTCATTCTTTTAGTCTATGGCCGATCACCATTGCAAGAAAAACTGCGCATAGGAAAACTGACTAATTTTTCCCGCCATTGCGAAAAAAAAATCAGAACTCGTATGACTGAAAAACGTCGTATGATACAAGTGTGTATTGATTATTACCGTCCTCGGCATCTTAAGGACGCCTCAGCGGTAATCACCAACACAACACAACACTTATACCATAATTTACTATTAAAAAGTACTCACTGAGAGCAAAACGGGCTGAATGTTTCCAAGCAGAATTTCAGACAAGGGAGGGCGTCCTCGTAATTGCCCTGACTCATTAAATCGCGCGCAGTATTCAGCTTCCTTCGGAGTGTCGCATATCTATCGGTCAGCTGTTCGCGTTTTAAGTAAATAAAGAAATCCCTGCTAGCACGCTTCAAGGCCTGCTCGCCCGTCGCAAACTCCCCTGAAACCAAAGAGAATATATGTACGACACCGTTGAATTAAAACCTCACTAAACATTATTTTTTTTAATGTTTTTCCCTTTCGGGCTGGCTATTGCATCTTAGGCCTTACCACCGAATCTTCCGTGAGTTACGTGTATTTTTTGTTCCTTATATTTCTTTCTGCATTTAATTTTTAAGTCTTTGTTAAGTCACCGTCAAGTCAAGTTCAGTTTTAGTAGTTATCTTATAATGCCTAATCTCATAACTCGTTTATGTTATACGCAAGTAACAGTTTTTAAAATGTAACGTCAATATATCTTACTCTTCAAAAAATTTGATATGCTGGTAAAAACTAGACAAGTCAAATCTTGAGCTTGGTAGAACTTAGCACCCATTCAGACCTCAATTCTTTTGTCGGCGAAGTCGACAACTACGCATATTCTTAATATTGAACTTGGCTCCCGTTTTCACATTTATGTTTTTGATGGGATCGTCTTTCACACAATCCATCCACCTTTCTTTGGTCTTCCTCTTCCGTTATATCCTTCCACGTTAGTATTGACCACTTTTCTAGTCTTTTTCTTTATACAACTGAGGGTGGATTCGACCAAACGCTATGTTATGCCAGAATAACAATCCCTGTCATAACTTTATTCCCTGAATTTAATCCCGGATAACTTGGTTTGCATTTTTCCATCGAAAACTAATACTACTACTACTACTACTACTAATGAGGTGGCAAACAAGCATGCGGCCATCCTGTTGGTAAGCGTTTGTCGTAGCTTATGAGCGCTTGCAATACCAGCAGAGGCATAACGCACGCGTTGCCGACCCCGAAACCCCTCCCCCTTAGGGCCCAAAGAGCCTTATTCACCGCAGGAACACAACACTATTTGAAACAAATAATGTTGTTTGGCTGTGATCTTCTGAAAGGCGGAGAAACCTCTCCAGGCGGGCTGCTCCAAATTAGAACGAACAAATCTCGCTGTTCCCTATCTCCTCAAAAAAAAGTCTTATATCATCATCATCATTTCAGCCGTACGACGTCCACTGCTGAACATGGCCTCCCCCACAGACAGAGCGAAATTCCTTATTATGTGGGGGATTTGCCCATACTCACCACGCTGGGCATGCGGGTTGGCGAGCGCAGTTAGAGCTATCGTTGTTAAAATGAGGGACGCTGCTGGCCATCCCCTAGCTTTTTCCCTTAGTCGCCTCTTACGACATCCGCGGATAGGTAGATATGTAGGGGCCTATTCTTTAGCCGGGGCCACCACGGCCATGTCAGTAAAAATGACATTATGTTAATGACATTATGACATGTCAGTAAAAATTTGATAGAACAACAAAAAAATCTTTACCTAATCGAAGGCAGCACTTAGCTATGTAGATATAGCCTTCAATAAACGTCGGGTCTACAGCGACAGCTTTCTCCGCCGCTTCCAATGCTTTTCTCGTGATCACCGCATCGCTGATATAGTAGGACACCCTCTCCATAAGGGCGGTGGCTTGCTCGGTCCAGTAGACTGAACTCTCGGGGCTGGATCTAAGTAAAATAAAGACGTTCAAGTGCGAGAACTCGCGCCCCGAGGCTTCCGCATCATTGGCCGTGGGTTCGAATCCTTTCCGTGCACCAATGGATTTAACATTCGGAAAATCCGTAAACGAGGTCAGAAAATCAAACTTCCAAGTGTAGGAAGTGACAAACTTATATTTTGCGGTCGCTCACGTAGTTCATTGTATGACATTGACCGCATATAGCTTTGTCTTCTAATAATTCCACACGGATTTTAAATTAATCTACAAGATATATATGTCTATTTTATTTTAAAGTGATAACTCACACTAAAGGAATACAATGTTTTTTTTTATAATATACCAAAAATTCGACTCCGACGGGATTTGTATCCGCAACCTTCTCCTAGATACGGAGATGCTGTTACCAACTAAGCTACGGAGACGCTTCCAGACGGAGCGAATATCTTTAGGAAATCCAACGGCTCAAAGCGCCGTAGCAAGATACATAAGTCTTGACAGCAAAAACCAATACAATACGTAAATTATTTCGAAATCGATAGAGCCCTTTTCGAGTTTCAGCCATTTTTTTCCTTTAAATTTCGCAATACATTTTTAGATTTAAAAACGCTGAAATTCCTCTATCACAAAAGCTCTATATCATCATCCGCCTGTAGAAGTCCACTGCCATTGCTGGACATAGGCCTCCCCCAAAGAGTTCCACGACGAACGGTCTGAGCCTTTTCCATCCACCGACTTCCCGCAACCTTCACAATGTCGTCGGTCCATCGTGTAGTCCATCCCATTGCAGAAGTAACAATTCCTTGTCATAGCTTGAATTATCGCTAGTCATGTTCATGTTGATTATTTTCGTTTTCCAAACTTTGTTTACATTAACCGCGTACCGAGTGACTGAAGTTGAGCTTTATGAAATTCAAGTAGCACCGTGCACTCAACTGAAGTTGAGTTTTATGAAATTCAAGTAGCACCGTGCACTCAACTGAAGTTGAGTTTTATGAAATTCAAGTAGCACCGTGCACTCAACTGAAGTTGAGTTTTATGAAATTCAAGTAGCACCGTGCACTCAACGGAGTACTAGATTACAACTAGATTTACGGACTTATTGGTATATAAGTCCGTAAATCTAGTTTATAATCAGTTTCGCCACTTTAGAGTAGCGCCGTGGACGAAGTGGCAACTCACGTTTGATTGGTCTGACTTGGAGTATCTTCAGAAGTCTGGCTTTCTTTCTTTGAAGTCCCATTGTCGGCAGCTTGCGCCTGCGTTCTCTGCGTCGGAATTCCTAAAAGAAAGGTATAATATTTACATCTTGTTTACAATAGTACCCGGGTGGATTGACAAGGGTCATCCCAAGTTAATTTCGAACATATTATTATGCTTTTCGTGCTAAGACAGATACCTCGCAGCCCGGCCACTTTAAATATACTGTAATTCCTAAAGTTGTACTAGCTACTAAATAGGACACTTAAGCTAATTTTTTTAGGATTAGGACCTCATTTGGAAGAAACGGATACCCCCGGAAATTTGAAATACTAAAAGAATTCGTGACATAAATAAAGAAAAATGTAAAATTTAGGAATTATGATGTTTATTAGGTATATATTTCAAGTTCATACTTTAGCCGGTTCTGAGGAAAAGGGTCTTGACAAACAGACAACGGACAACAAAATGATCTTTTAAGGGTTCCGTTTTTCCAAATGAGGTACGGAGCCCTTAAAACGCTAAACACTCTAACGTATTAAAAGCAGACTTTGTACATTGCTTTTCATTAAAACGTCCATCCCAGCTTATAACAGCTTGAATTACGCTAGCTTCGTACCTTGTTCCGGACTTCCTAGATCTCGGAGTGGTTTGGTGAGTCTATGTTTGATAATCTTGATTTTGCGAGTACCACCGTTTGCTTCTGGCTCGGGTTTGGGATCGTTACCGCTATTCGCTCCAGGCGTGGGTTTGGGAGTGTCACCGCTGCTCGATCCAGCCGCGGGTTTGGGAGTTTCACCACCATTTGCCCCAGGCGTGGGCTTACGAGTGTAACCACAGCTCGCTTCAGGTTCGGGTTTGGTGTTAGCCGACGGTGTAAATGATGGCTCAGACATTGAAGGTTTCATTGGATTTTGCGCATCCGGTTCTAAAAAAACAACGAAAAATTAAAATTTATAAACATTCTTATTAAGTATTACAACTCTATCTATTCAATCCTCAATGTATATGATACTCGCCCTGGTAGTGTGCTTTGAAATGCAAGTTTGTACCGAACCCACCGCCTACTGCCTTTTTCTAAAAACATTATTTATAGTGTTTTTGTGAATTTGTTGTATACAACCTAAAAAGGTACAAAGGTGTAAAAGTTTGACATATTTTGTTTGGATTCCTCACTGAGGTTGTCACTAAGCGAATAAGCTCCTAACTAATGATGATAAAACACAGTAGACCGTGTGTGTAGGCGCTTTACCTAATTTAACTCCAGGTGGATTGACAAGGGTAATCTCAAGTTAATTTCAAACATATTATGATGCCACCTGAAGGTACATTTATTTCATAATTTAAATACCAACTTCTAGAAAAAGTCTAAAATTGAGGAATTATGATGTTTTTAATAGATGGATAGATTTCAAGTTGATACCTTTAGCCGTTACTTGGGATAAAGGTCTTGACAGACGGACAAACAGACAGACAGACGGACAACAAAGTGATCCTATAAGGGTTCCGTTTTTCAAATGAGGTACGGAATCCTCAAAACGCTAACACCCTAACGTCTTAAGGTGCGTCCACATTTGTGTCATTTCAACGCGCCGTGGCTCCGTGACCGTAACAGTTTGGCATGACAAAAACATAGTGTGGACGGATTTTGACACGCGGACATGTCACACGAGCTATTGCCACGCAGCGATCCACTCAGAGGCCCACCAACGAAAGCAAGAACATTTCGCCGTGACTGGTCCACACTTAGCGTAGCAAGTACCGTAACATGTTACAGAGCTACGGCGCGTTGACAACTGTGGACCTACCTTTCAAAGCAGACTTTGTACATTGCTTTTCATTGAAACGTCTACCTCAGCTTATAATATCTTGAACTAGGCTAGCTTCGTACCTTGTTCCGGACTTCCTAGATCTCGGCGTGGTTTGGTGAGTCTATGTCTGATAATCCTGATTTTGCGAGTACCACCGTTTGCTTCTGGCTCGGGTTTGTGATCGTTACCGCTATTCGCCCCAGGCGTGGGTTTGGGAGTGTTACCGCTGCTAGATCCAGCCGCAGGTTTGGGAGTGTCACCACCATTTGCCCCAGGCGTGGGCTTACGAGTGTAACCACAGCTCGCTTCAGGTTCGGGTTTGGTGTTACCCGAAGTTGTAAAAGATGGCTCAGGCATTGGAGGTTTCATTGGATTTTGCGCTTCCGGTTCTAACAAAACAACAAAAAATTCAAATTAATAAACAGCTCTTATTAAGTATTACAACTCTATCTATTATCGAAATTCCTACAACTTGCACAGGTAGTAATAGAAACAAAATGTTTAGATTAGTACCTATCTAATTGTAACTACTTATTATAATGTACCTACTAATAACATATATTATGGCATCGCCTTAGGGATAAAAAAAACCTGTTATAGTAATATACTGTATTCTGAATAAATAAATAAATATCCATTCCCCAATGTATTGAAGCATAGATGATACTCGCCCTGGTAGTGTGCTTTGAAATGCAAAGCGGGTACCTAACCCATCGCCTACTGACTTTTTCTAAAAACATTATGTTATAGTTCTTTAGTGAATTTGTTGTGTACAACCGACAAAGGTACAAAAGGTGGAGATGTTTTGTTTGGATTCCTCACTGAGCTCGCCACTAAGCGAAAAAGGACATTACTAATCACGATAAAACACAGCAGACCGTGGGTGTAGGCGCTTTACCTAATTTAACCCCAGGTGGAATGACAAGGGTCATCTTATTATGATGCTACCTGAAGGTTTTTATTTCATAATGTATATACTTTATTTTGAATAAGATTCAGGATATGATGAAATATGAAGGTGGTCGTGCTAAGACAGATACCTCGCAGCCCGGCCACTTTAACTACGCTGTAATTCCTAAAGTAGTGCAGTACTATCTTCTAAATTTAAGGTTTCCATACCTCATTTGGAAGAAACGGAACCCTTATAAGATCACTTTGTTGTCCGTCGTCTGTTTATCAAGAGATTGTTTGGAATGCTAAGAGAATTTGTGGTAAATAAATAAAGTTAAAAGTCTAAAATTGAGGAATTATTATGTTTTTAATAGATGGTATAGATTTCAAGTTGATACCTTTAGCCGTTTCTGAGAAAAAGGGTCTTGACAGACGGACAGCCAGACAGACGGACAACAAAGTATTCCTTTAAAGGTACCGTTTTTATAATAGCTTGAATTAGGCTAGCTTCATACCTTGTTCCGGACTTCCTAAATCTCGGCGTGGTTTGGTGAGTCTATGTCTGATTATCTTGATTTTGCGAGTACCACCGTTTGCTTCTGGCTCAGGTTTGGGATCGTTACCGCTATTCGCTCCAGGCGTGGATTTGGGAGTGTTACCGATGCTAGATCCAGCCGCAGGTTTGGGAGTGTCACCACCATTTGCCCCAGGCGTGGGCTTACGAGTGTAGCCACAGCTCGCTTCAGGTTCGGGTTTGGTGTTACCCGAAGGTGTAAATGATGGCTCAGACATTGAAGGTTTCATTGGATTTTGCGCATCCGGTTCTAAAGAAACAACGACAAATTAAAAGTAATAAACAGCTCTTATTGAGTATTACAACTCTATCTATTCAATCCCAATGTATATGATACTCGCCCTGGTAGTGTGCTTTGAAATGCAAGTGGGTACCTAACCCACCGCCTACTGACTTTTTCTAAAAACATTATATTATAGTTTTTTTGTGAATTTGTTATGTACAACCTTATTTATATTTATTTATATGTATTTATTACACAAAAGGAATACAAATGAATGGTAGTAAATGTCTTCAAACCTATATTATGTACCTACATAGGTACCTACCTACAAGTAAAAGGTGGACATTTTTTGTTTGGATTCCTCACTGAGCTTGTCACTAAGCGAATAAGTTCATCACTAATCACGATAAAACACAGCAGACCGTGTGTGTAGGCGCTTTACCCAATTTACGGTCTGTTTTAAGGTTCCGTAATTTATACAAACAACGGAAGCCTTTTTGTTTCGCCTTATCATCACTCTGTTCGTCCGTATTATAGTTTGCGAGTAAAATGCCAAATTTTGGTAGGAAGGTGGCAGTAGGTAGGTAGCAGAAGATTAATAGCTTCATATAATAAGTGTACGATTATGAAGAAATGTATATATTCTAAGTTTCAACAAAATCGGTTGAGCCGTTACGGCATGTACCCCAAACATCCTCATAAACTGTCGCATTTATAATATTAAGTAGGAAGTACGATAGTCTAGGTAGGTATAAACATACATAAACGCACGGACGAAGTCGCGAACGGCACAGCTAGTAACTTATAATATGCAATCATATTTGAGTCACTGCAAGTCAACGCAACTGTAACTAATGGCTGCTTATAATAACGAAGTTTAAGCTAGCTTCGTACCTTGTCCCGGACTTCCTAGATTTTGCCGTTGTTCGGTGACTCTACATCTGACAGCCTTGATTTTGTGAGTACCATCATTTGCTTCAGGCACGGGTTTGCGAGTAGTACCGCCGTTTGATCCAGGCGTAGGTTTGGAAGTTTTACCACTATTCACTCCAGCAGTGGGTTTGGGAGTGCTACTGCCGTTTGCTCCAGGCATGGGTTTGCGAGTATCATCGCTGTTGGCTTCGGGCGTGGATTTGGGAGCTTCATCGCCGTTTCCTCCAGTCATGGGCTTGCGAGTGTCACCGCCGTTTGCTCCAGGCGTGCGCGTGGTGTTACCCGAAGGTGTATAAGATGGCTCAGACATTGAAGGGTTCATTGGTATTTGCGCCGCCGGTTCTGAATAAATAGTTATTTTTATATTAATAAACTGTTATTGAGTATTATAACTATCTATCCAGTCCCCACAGTGTTGAAGCTTGGAATCTACTCGCTATGGTAAAGTGTTCTTTGAAATGCAGGACGGTACCATAAGCCCACCCACTTTTTTGAAACAAATTATTATTATATATTATTTTTTGTAATATTGTTATATACCTATATACAAGGTGATTCACAACATGTATACCATCTCGAAAGGGGGTTATTCTATCAACATAAGGAAAGAATACTAGCGATTTAAAAAAATATATTTTCAATGTTTTTATCCCAAACTTTCTCAAATTAGCTGTTTTTGGTATTTTTATTATCTTTATACCCGTATCAAGATTGCTACCTAAAACAGCTGATTAATTGAGTTTGAACTGATTTGACCCCAACGCTGATTTTTGCATAGAGATTTTCAGTGAAAAATGTCGAATTTCTAAAAGTCATACATAATACTAGTGGTTTGCCCCGAACTGACATCTCGCAATGTCTGCATCGTATAAAAGTATTGAAAATACATTAATTAATATTAACATGGAAAATCACATCGTTTGTTGGCACGATATAACTTATAAAAATATGCAATTTTATTTGAACCACGTCTATTCATAGAAACTCTTAACAAGTAACTGCTTAAAATTTTGAGATTTAGGGTAGCTTCGTACCTTGTTCCGGACTCCCTAGATCTCGGCGTTGATTGGTGAGTCTACGTCTAACACCCATGATTTTGCGAGTACCATCGTTGTTTACTCCAGGTGGTTCTGGGTTGTTACCGCCATTTGCTCCAGGCGTGGGATTGGGAGTGTTACCACTGTTCGCTCCAGCCGCGGGTTTGGGAGTGTCACCGCGATTTGCTGCAGCCGTGGGTTTGGAAGCTTCACCGCCATTGACTCCAGGCGTGGGTTTGGTGTTTCCTGAAGGTGAAAAAGATGGTTCAGACATTAAAGGTTTCAATGGTTTTTCGCCGTTGGTTCTGTAAACAAGGTTATTCTAAAAGTCTTTAGTAAGTTACAACTATCTATCCGATCCTCAACTTGATGAAGCCTGGGTGATACTCGCTATGGTAAATTGTGCTATGAAATTTAGTTGTAGTAGGTGTCTACTGCCTGCCCAGTTTTATTAACACGTTATATTTAAGTTACTTGTGATTTAGTTGACTACCTATAAACAAGTAGATGGTGGAGATTTTTGTGTGTATGCTCTACTAAGTTTCATGTTCAACAAGCGGACAAGCTCACTAATAAAGATTATAAAAAAAACACAGAAGCCGGTGTTAGTAGACGCGATACCTAATGTACGGTCTGTTTTTTTAAGGAATGGTAATTCATATAAAGAACAGACGCCTTTCAGTTTCGCAATGTCGGTCTTCACGTCGTCCGTAAGACAGATTGCGAGTAAAATTGAAGTTTATCATTAATAATACTAGTGGTTCGCCCCGAACTGAGATCTCGCAATGTCCGCATCAAATAAAAGTAATACCTACCAGATAAGTATTGAATAGTAGATTATGCAACTAGGGCTTAAAGTAGTGTATTATGTCAAGGGCGCTATGTTGAACCCCGAGAACGAGGGATTCTATGGTTAACTCCTGAGCGGAGCGAGGGACTTAAGACAACAATCCTGAGTACGAGGGGTTCAAGATCGCCCAAGACAAATACATATATATTTAAGACCGCGATGCATACTCTACTTTTTATACTTTCTGCGAGGCAATTGAAAACAATGACTGTTAAGTAGAAAGAAATGATTTTTCTCGAAGTAAGTTTCCAACTATACCAGAGGCTTCAGATTGTATGCATTCTGGAGTCGAATCAAAATCACTGTCGTCGTCACTTGACATTTTTTAGAAGTTTATTTGAATCCAAACTGAATTTTGGTGTAGATAACAGCACATCAGTTTGAGCGCTTGGCGCCTTTTTTTCTTTTTTTGTAGTCTATTCTGTAGTGGTCAGTTCGACATTCGAATAAATCCTTCTTCGTGCGCGGGTGAAATGAATTTCGTAAAAAGTTTTCATGTTTTTCTTTTTTTTTAATTTGAAGGCAGTGCAAAGAAAATGTTAACATACAGCCTAATTAGAATAAAATCTCATTGCACCCAAACATTTTTGAAACCAACCTCGATCAAGCACGACTACATGGGTTGCATTCCTAATTGAAATCACATTATGTTCCATGGGAAATAATGAAATTCAGTACAACATTATGACCCGGCTAGACCGTAGGGCTGTAATGACTTACTTTAGGAAAGGTTTGCATGACACATAATATGCCATTGACGAGCAGGTAGTATAAAAAATATATTAATTGAGTTATATTTGAAAATCATATTATAACATGCAATCTTACTCTAACCACGTCTCGTCATCAAAACTCTAACACATGGGTGCATAAATAGCTAGATTTTGGCTTGCTTCGTACCTTGTTTCGGACACCCTAGATCTCGGCGTTGTTTAGTGAGTCTACGTCTGACAGCCATGATTTTGCGAGTATCACCGCCGTTTGCTCCAGGAGGTTTGGGAGTGTTACCGCTGTTCGCTCCAGGCATGGGTTTGGGACTGTTACAATTGTTCGCTCCAGCCGCGGGTTTGGGAGTGTCATCGCCGTTTGTTCCAGGCGTGGGTTTGGGAGCGTTACCACTGTTAGCTCCAGCCGTGGGCTTTGGAGCTTCATCGCCGTTTGCTCCAGGCGGCGGTTTTGTAGTACCTAAAGGTGTAAACGATGGCTAAGACATTTAAGGTTTCATTGGTTTATGCGCTGCTAGTTCTACTAATGAATTTACTATAAAAATAATAATAAGTATTTACAAGTAATGTACCCAATCCCTAATTTGATGAAACCTGGATGATACTCGCCATGGTAGTGTGCTTTGTTGAGATAAAGGTGGGTAGCTACTGCCTACCCATTTTTCAACCAAATGGGAGCTCGGCTTGATAGGTTTTTTAACCGACTTCCAAAAGGAGGAGGTTCTCACCAGGGCTGTATTTTTTTTTGTGTGTATGTTACTCGATATCTCCGCCAATAGTAACCCGATTTTGATGATTCTTTCGTTGGTGTATAGATTATGATACCGGGGTGTTAATTTAATTCCTGAGGGATTGCTCAATCACGTCTTGCCGAAATTTTTTTTTTGTCGACTGTGGTATGTTATGGTAATTCCCGCGACTTCGTTCGGTTGCTGCTATTTTTACATAAACTTTAAAGTTGTGTGTCGGAAATTCCTTTCTTCCTTGCAAATTTCATACTCTTAGGATTTTGGTTAGGCTCTGCGTTGATTTTCAAAGAGAATAAAACCACTACGTTTGATTGACAGTCAGTCAGTCAGTACCGTAAAAGTTATTACTTATAATTGATGATGTATGGATGTCATACTTACTTTTGTTTTTTATTCGAAAGTTTAGGTGGCCGGTGTCATCCTCAGTAGGTAAGCAAAACGCAAAAAGCGGATGATAACGAAATTGATATTGATCTTGTATATATTCAGGAATTTGAAGTCGGTTTTTAGTTTTTGTAAAAATATTTAAGTTAGTATTTTCGTTATATCCCAAGAACCATGTATTCTAGAATACAAAATTTGATACCCCACTTCATGTATTTGCATGACTTTTTTTTGAAAAACCTCCATTTGGGTCCCTATATCTTAGGCCGATTTAACTCATATTCTTAGCCGTAAATTTATATAGTACCACAACCTGTTGACCTATGAAATTTCAAGACGATTAACGGTTCGACAGTTATGCTCGAACAAATAAACATACAACGCCAAATCGCCCAAGTTGTTTGAGAGATCTTCGCTCGCTCGATCAATTATCGTTTTTTCTGAGCTCCATATTCACCAAGAGAACAAGCTCACTAATAAAGATGATTAAAAAAACAAAGCAGACCGTGTTAGAAGACGCTATACCTAATGTACGATCTGTTTTAAGGTTCCGTAATTCAAACAAAGAACGAAAGCCTCTTAAGGGTGTCCGTCGCGGGGACCCGCGCCGTGCTCCGTCGCGGACAAATTTAACCCGTCGCGGACGCCTGCGACGGACTTCCGCCTCTCGCAGCGCCGCCAGTACAATTTCGATCGCGCGGGTGTACAGTCGATATCATGGATTATTTGTTGATATACTACCTAGCCAAAAGACGACGTAGACAAGAGCGACAGCCAATCAGCCCATATGTAACGTCTAGATTGTGTGGAGAATTTGTATCCAAGTTTACGTTATTAAGAGAAGATGAGAAGAAATTTACTAATTACTCTAAAATGTCAACGTCTACATTTGACGAATTATTTTGGAAACTTGAAACATATTTGAAACGTAGTTTTAGTACTTTGAAATTAACAAGAAATCAAATTATGGAACAGACTGTACAAGCATGGAACGTGCGGCACGGACACAACGGCGCGGAAACCCGTCGCCCGCGGGGCGGGTTCCGCCGCACGCGCCGCGTGCGACGGGGCACCCGCTGCACGCAGCGCTGATTTATGAGATTACAAGAAACAGCACGCCGCGCGGGTGCCCGCGCCGTGCACCCGCTTAACGCAGCGGACGCCCTTAGTTTCGCCATGTCATGGAACTGTCCGTCAGTAAGATAGTTTGCGAGAAAAATAAAAGTATTAAATTAACAATACTAGTTGTTCGCCCTATAAAGGTTCCTTTTTATTTCAAATGAGGTACGGAACCCTAAAAAGGCAAATTAACTGTTGAGCACTTACTGGAAGTATTACAAGGTTTGCTGGCCTCGCTTTGGTCCGTTGCAGATTGGAATCCGAATGCAGGCTCTGCTTTGCCGGCCTCGCTTTGGACATCAGCACGATTTAATCCGAATGAAGGCCCTGCTTTGCTGGCCTCACTTTGGACATCAGCAGGATTTAATCCGAATGAAGGCCCTGCTTTGCTGGCCTCGCTTTGGACATTTGCAGGTTTAAATCCGAATAAAGATCCTGATTTGCTGGCTTCGCTTTGTAAATTTGCAGACTTGAATCCGAATGATGGTCCAGCTTTGCTGGCCTCGCTTTTGACATTTGCAAGATTGGATTCGAATAAAGGACCTGCTTTGCTGGCTTGACTTTGAACATTTGCAGGATTGACTCCGGATGAAGGCCATGCTTTGCTGGGCTGGCTTTGAGAATTTGCAGGATTTAATCCGAATAAAGGCTCTGCATGGCTGGCTTGACTATGTACATTTGCAGGATTTAATCCGAATGAAGGTCCTGCTTTGCTGGCCTTGCTTTGGTCATTTTTAAACTTGAATCCGAATAAAGGCAATGCATCACTAGCCTTGCTTTGGGAATTTACAGGATTTAACCCGAATAATGGCCCTGCATTGCTGGCTTGACTATGTATATTTGCAGGATTTAATCCGAATGAAGGTCCTGCTTTGCTGGCCTCGCTTTGGTCATTTGCAGACTTGAATCCGAATAAAGGCTGTGCTTGGCTGGCTTGACTTTGTACATTTGCAGGATTGAATACGAATGAAGGTCCTGCTTTGCTGGCCTCGCTTTGGTCATTTGCAGACTTGAATCCGAATAAAGGCTGTGCTTGGCTGGCTTGACTTTGTACATTTGCAGGATTGAATACGAATGAAGGTCCTGCTTTGCTGGCCTCGCTTTGGTCATTTGCAGACTTGAATCCGAATAAAGGCTGTGCTTGGCTGGCTTGACTTTGTACATTTGCAGGATTGAATTCGAATGAAGGGCCTACTTTGCTGGCTTCGCTTTGGTCATTGGCATACTTGAATCCTAATGATGGTCCTGCTTTTCTAGCCTCGCTTTGTACTTTTGCAGTATTGAATCCAAATGAAGGTCCTGCTTTGCTGGCCTCGCTTTGGTCATTTGCAGACTTGAATCCGAATAAAGGTCCTGCTTTGCTGGCCTTGCTTTGAGAATTTTCAGGATTTAATCCGAATAAAGGCTCTGCATGGTTGGCTTGACTTTGTACATTTGGAGGATTTAATCCGAATGAAGGTCCTGCTTTGCTGGCCTCGGTTTGGACATGTGTAGACTTGAATGCGAAGGATGGCCCTGCTTTACTAGCCTCGCTTTGGGCATTTGCAGACTTGAATCCGAATAAAGGCCCTACATTGCTGGCCTGGCTTTGGGAATTTGCAGACTTGGATCCGAATGAAGGCCCTGCTTTGCTGGACTCGCTTTGAGCATTAACAGGATTTAATCCGAATGAAGGTCCTGCTTTGCTGGCCTCGGTTTGGACATTTGTAGGCTTGAATGCGAACGATGGCCCTGCTTTTCTGGCCTCAATTTGGACATTTGCAGACTTGAATCCCAATGATGGTCCTGCTTTGCTGGCCTCGCTTTGTACATTTGCAGGCTTGAATCCGAATGAAGGCTCTGCTTTGCTGGCCTCGCTTTGGACATGTGCAGACTCTGGTTCAGATGCAGGAACTTCAGAAGTAGACGAGCCGGTTGGCTTTGATAAATGGCTGACCATTTTCTTCAATACAGTTATCTGTTTGGAAAGTGAAGAGGCCTGAGGTGCTAAAAAAAATAATTAATTTAAGCTTTTAATAAGTTCCCATATAATTTTATTCAAACCTAAATAAAGAGTTTTAACTACTGATTCAGGACAGCATCAACTTAATTCGCGTAAAGCTGACAGGCCTTTTAATATAAAAATGTTATTTCATCAGTAGGTAAGCACGAAATAAAATAATAATAGCCGTGCAGCGGTAGCACCAGAAATATTGTAGAAAAGTAGCTATTTGACAAATTATACTGGAACAAACACTTTTGGGTAGCAAATGGCTTCAATGTGCAACGAAAGGACCTCCTTTATGCGTGTTCATATTGGATTGATAAGGAGATATATATTTATTTTTACTAGAAAGTACTGTAGATATTAACAACTGTAATAGGAAAAAGGACAGCCATGTGGTAGTAGGGTAGTAGACTCGCGCCCTGAGGCTTCCATACCTTTACACAGGGTCGTAAAATACCTGCCGAAACTCTTGCAGATAGCACAGGTAGGCGGTTTTGGAAAACATGGAGTAAAAATAAAATATGTTTAAATTTATATGTTTAGATTTTAAGTGCTTATAACATAACATAGCTTTGGCTGTTATGTTGTTATAATTATAAATAAATAAAATAAAAAAACTACTTACTAAAAACAATATTGTAAACAGGGACCAAAGGGTCAGCTTGAGCCATATCCATTCTCTCGTTAAGTAACCATTCCGTCAACCAACCATGGTTAACTACCCAGTTTATCTTTATGCTGTCCTGCTTTGCACTTTTTATCATGCACTTTATTATATTTGTCTGGTGATACAAAGCGAAGCTCAATTTTTCAATCTTTAGAGAAGTTATTTTAATTGGCTTGTGGAGACTGACTTTTCTGAAATAAAAGTACAAAGTATTTCAGTTACTTGTGCGATAACTTGATCGTTGCTATGTGGATGCCTATGTGAGACTAATCGTAATCATATATTGCTTGCTTGTCGTGCCACTGATTCTTTCTTGGTCATCCTATATGAGGTCAGAGACCAGGTTGAGGTATGGTGGCCCTGAAAATGGGCCTTTGACTGTTGGTGAAAGAATCAGTGTAGTGAAAGGATTCAAGTGCGACTCTTAGTAGGCTCCATTCGTGCACTTCGAATTTTTGGTTCTAGCTAGGACATGCCGGTTTGCTCACGATGTTTCCCTTCACCATTAGAGTCATGAATTTTCCGAATGGAAAATCCATTGCTGCGCAACTGGGATACAAACCCAATACCTGTGGATCAGAAGGCGGGCCACTACCACCAGTGCTCAAATAAGTACAAGAATCTAGGTAAAGGCATTATCCTACTAACATTATAAATGCGAAGGTTTGTGAGGATGTTTGGATGTTTGTTATTCAATCACAAAGTACAAAGTATATCAAAAAGTACAAAGTATACAAAGTATTTCATTTCATATTTATTCAATCACGCTGTAACGGCTAACGGCTCAACCGATTTCGTTGAAACTTGGAATATAAAGAGTTCTTTACGTAGAATAGCATATAGGCTACTTTTTATGTAGGTACCACGCGAGCGAAGCCGCGAGCGGAGGCTAGTACGTAATAATTCAGTAACAAAGTGAAGTGAATAATCAATATTACAGGGATTTTTTGACAACAGTTTATTGAGAATCTAAAATAATCGACTCATCATCAGCTTGTAGAAGTCCACGGCTTGACATTGGTCTATCCCCTAGAGTTCCATGACGAACGGTCGAGAGCGTTTTCGATCCACTGACTACCCGCGACTTTAACAATGTCGTCGGTTCATCGGGGGGCCTTCCAACACTGGATCGCCCGGTTCGTGATCGCCATTCGAGAACCTTTATTATTATTATTATTATTTTTAAAGCCTTTTATTAATCCATTGAATATTAAAATAAATATTAAATATAAGTATAGATTTATGATAATTCACTATAATAGTTTTTTTTTTTTTATGTTTTTTTTTTTTTTTAGATAGATAGATAGATAGATAGATAACTCTTTATTGATTACCACACAAGAAAAACTTTGAGAAACATGGCACACAAAAGGGTAAAACAATGGGCGGCCTTATCGCTGAAAGCGATATCTTCCAGGCAACCTTTGGATGGAACGAAACATAGCAGAGCTTTAATGGATGGCGGCGTACTTACAAAAGTATAAAATAATACTTAATCCTAAAATAAAACTAAGAAAAAGAAACACATTATACCTTTTAATTAAATTATTAAATTATTCTTCATTCTATGTACATATCTATCAGTAGGTTTCTATTTTCATTCAAGGATTTCTATCCGAGTAAAGGCCTCCTCCAAATTGTTCCATCTCTTCCTGTCTGTAGCTATCTTTTTCCACTCCGCGCCCGCTGTTTCATTGATTTCATCTTCCCACCTCTCTAGTGGTCTACCTCTTTTTCGTTTACCAGGTGGGCCACGCCATGCGGTTACGAGTTTTGTCCATTTCTTATCACCCATTCTAGCCACATGGCCGGCCCACTTCCATTTAAGTTTTCGGCAATGATGTAGAGCATCAATAACTTTTGTCTTTTTTCTAATATTTATGTTTCTATGTCTTTGTTTTCTTTTTATGCTTAAAATGCTTCTTTCCATTGCTCTTTGGGTTGTTTGGATCTTGTAAGTCGTGAATTTATTGAATATCCAGGTTTGGCTTGCATAGGAGAGACAAGGCAGCAAGCATGAGTCCATAATTTTTTTCTTAAATATCAAGGGTAACTCTGATTTCAGTATTTCTTTATACGCCCAAAACTTGTTCCATGTAATTTTTACTCGTCTCTCGACTTCATCTCGATGTCGTGTTTTACTAAAAGATACCAGCTTGCCAAGGTATATGTAGCTTGAAACATATTCTAGTGGAGTTCCTTGAACACTCACAGGTTTTTCAATATGGTTAGTCATTAGTTTGGTTTTTATAGAGTTCAGTTCAAGGCCAATCTTTAGGCTAGCGCTGTTCAAGTCGTTTACCATTTTCTCCAGTTGGTGTGCAGTTTCAGAGAGAAGTATGATGTCGTCGGCAAATCGTAAATTGTTCAAATAGTTTCCGTTTATTAGTATTCCTTTTCGTGACCAGTCTAGATCCTTCATGATGTTTTGCAGCACTGTAATAAAAATTCGTGGAGACAAAGGATCACCCTGCCTCAAACTCGATGATCTGATCCAGTACCTGTATGTGGTCAGTAGTTGAAAATCCTTTTCTGAATCCTGCTTGTTCGACTGGCTGGTATATTTCAGTTATTCTTGACAGATGTCGCTCCAAGCTCGTAGCTAGTAGTTTGTATAGGCATGGTTGTAAGCTAATGGGCCTATAATTGCCGATGTCGCATGGGTCGCCTTTTTTATATAGCAGGACTATATCAGATTGAGCCCATTCTTCAGGTATTTTTTTTTCTTTTAGGATTTGATTGAATAATAGCGTTAGGGGAGCAGTTAAAATATTTCTTCCAATTTTCAAGATGCCATTCGATATTTGGTCTGGTCCACAGCTTTTGTCCAATTTTAGCTTTTCTAGATCTTTGTATACATCCATTTCTGTAAATCTATCTATAATATTGGTGTTGGTTTTGGATTTAACTGTGTCTTCTGGGTTGTGTACGACAGGTCTTTTGTCATATAGTTTTCTGTAGAATTCTGTAGCCGTATTTATAATTTCAGGTCGTGAGTAGGTCTTCTTCAGATTTTTTTTTAGGCATGGTATCCAGTTTTTGTATGTATTGAGCTCTTTGTAACCATTCTTCAAGCTACCTGACCCGCTTAGGTGTTTTTCAAAGGTTTGCAGTCTGTATTGTTCATATTCTTTTTTTATTTGTTTATGTGTTGATTTGTATAATATGCTAAGTTCTTTTTTCTCTTCTTTATCTAATATTTTTCTGTTTCTTAATTCATTTCGTCTTTTCATCATCTTTTTCGTTTCTTCTGAAATTATGCTAGGGTTTTTATTTAGATTTTCCTGACATTGGTTCAGACTGTTAAAGATTCCTGTTTTTATTTTTTGGTAGTAAGACTCTACGTTGTCTGATTCAGTAAACCATATTTTATTAATGTTTTCTTTCAATTTTTCCTGAAAAGTAATTTCGTCTTGTGTTGTTTTAAGTCTGTTCTCTATTTTAGCATATTTTGTTCTACTTTTTTTGTATAGTTCCATATTTAGTGTGCTTCTTACAAGTCTATGGTCGCTGGCAAAAGAAAATCTGTTGATCACTTCGATGTTTGTGAACTGCTTCTTCATGTTTGATATAACATAGTCTATTTGGCTTCTTTTCTTTTTTGGTGATAGCCAAGTCCAAAGGTTAGCTTGATCTTTTTTAAATATGCTATTAATGATGGTCAGATGATTTTCTAAAGAGAACTGAATCATCTTTTCTCCTCTTTTGTCTCTATTTCCGTACCAAGTAGGGCCCATGATGGTCTGTTCTCCAGGCTTTCGTATTCGAGAACCTTTATTAGCCAATAATAGTATTTTTTTGAATTAAATAAGAAACTAAATATGTATTTTTAGTAAAAGGAAAAAGGCCAGGTCAAAAGTACCCTAAACTGACGCGTATGTATGACGGTGAATGAAGCAAAAGAGGTATGTCAGGGTCGTAGAAATCAAAGACTATATAATACACTTTATTATTTGCAATTGGAAAGCCGTGGTCTCTGCCTTCTTTTGCCTTATTCTAAAATCTTTGAATGTAGGTGTACTTATTTTTTTTACAAAATATGTTTCCATCAAGCATCCAAAAGGCTAAAACGTGTGATGGAAACGATTGCATCATCATTTTCGCGAATCCAAAGAATTTTTATATTACTCAAATGTAAGTCAAACTAATGATATAAAAAATAATAGGTACATACTTTGAATGTTGGCGCAATTCATCAATGACAGCCTTAGCAGTCACCAGATCCTGCTTTAATTTCTTAAAGGCATTTATCAGATCGTCAATAGAACATTCTCTGTTCAGCTGTAATTCCTTTAGCAAATTGAAATTTTTGTTGATGAATTCTATGTGATGTTGTATCTGAAAGCAAAACATAATCGTAGATAAGGTACTAGCTTCCATAGGCAGCGGCGGCATCGCTCGCGTCATAACTGGGTAGCATATGCTATTCCAGATACATAATATACTGTCTGTTCAAAGTTTCATCCAAATCTGTACAATCAGTCTCAATAAAGTCAATTTGAGTTTAACTTTACCTATCATGTCAAACTCAAATTACTTTATCATTGGCGCTTGCGATATCTTTGACTTATAGCGCACACTCTCCAATGCGAATACAAAAATGAATTTCAACAAAACGAATTTCAGGTGACAATCATGAATCAAAATTTTCAAACTCATCACACTGGTATTAAACATGGTGATTCATAATATTATGTATTCTTTCCAGACAGGGACCTATTCTCCACCCAATTGGGAATAAAGTTTGGACTTTCTTCATCTTTTTGTAAATTCTCACATCAAGTCACTTAATATGCAAGATCGGAACACCTATAAATACCTCAACTTTCACATAGTTAAGCTACATAAGCTATGAAGAGAACTATGCTCGGAGTTATACTACTACATGATAAAATCTTTGGGACAAGGAAATCTGAAGAATAACCATGCTCTGAGAATAAGCCAGTTGAAGTGGCAGTGAGAAAAAAAGAAAGAAAATACTTGTATTTTAACAACAATATTTGTAACAGTTTCTGTTAGGAGGTAGGTTAGGAACATTAGGTACTTATGAGTATTTGGTAGGCACTAAAAGAGTTATTTAACAATGGCGGTCAATATGTACAGAAATGATGTTACAATCTGGGATAACGACTCAGAATAATGTGCCGCAGACTTGTTAGTAAGTAGTGAGAAAGTTATATAGCTCTGAGACCTGCCATATTCTTGAATGAATAACATGAAACTGACAATGCTGTGTAGGAAGGCCTCCCACCTGATGGACCATCGTATAAGGTTCGCAGGATGTTAGTGGATGTAGAAGGCTCAAGATCATTCTTTGTGGCATTCCGGGGTAGGTTTAAGTTCAGCAGTTGACTTTTTCAGGCTGATGATGATGATGAATCACTGTGAAACCAACTCACTTTATCCTGGATCTCCTTTGATTTCACTTTAAAACTGTGCAGGTCATTTTGAAAGCTATTTGCATTTTCCAACAGTTTGTTTTGATGATCTTCTTCAAAGCTGGCTTTAACTTTGGTTATATTCTCCTGAGCAATTCTTGGCATTTTTGGCATTTTTTTTCTTTCATTGAATGAAGCCGAGGATTCAGTTCCGATAGAAATCTCAAGCTTGGGTTGCACTGCACCTGCAATCATAAAGGTACTTTGAATCCTGAGTCTGAGTTACTACTTGGAGTTACGTATACAAAACTGCTCTAAGAAGTTACAAGCACTAAGAAGTTACAAGATCTACCACTTTAGTAGTTTAGTACTCATAAATTCTCTTTGGATCTACCCCACGAGGTTGTAGTCACTGATCTACCAACACAGAGTACTTTTGTATACAGTGTGTTTTTTTTTCAGGGCCACTTAGGCTAAATCGGATACCATGAGAGTAATCGATAAGTGATGTTAGGAGTTACGGGCTTGATTTTGAAAAAAATAAGATCAGCATTAAAATAAGTTAAAATATATTTAAATATTTTAAGAAAATGTAGATTTTTGAAAAAAAAATTTTTTGCATTTTTGGTTTCTTTGTTTGATAATAAATAAATAAATGAACAGTAACAATGTGTCTAAAGTTGTTGGAACACCTTCAAAATTGAAAACAGACCCTAGAAGAAACCTTTTGAATTCAACAATATTTATTTACCGAAGGTTATTTTTTACTAATTAATTGCTTTGCTTGCACATAGTCCGACCAAAATAATAAACCTTCGATAGATAAATATTGTTTAATTTATGAATTTGCAGTTTTGAAGGTGTTCCAACAACTTTATACACATTGTTATCTTACATTTATTTATTTATTATCAAACAAAGAACACAGAAAAGCAAAAAACAATCAACAAATTTTTTTTTTGTGAAAAACTCAAAATAAATTTAAATTTTTTTTATGCACATCTTATTTTTTTCAAAATCGAGCCCGTAACTCCTAACGTCACTTTTCGATTACTCTCACGGTTTCCGATTTCGCCTAAGTGGCCCTGAACAAAAACTCAACCTGTATACTGTCTACCAACCGCTACCAACCAATGAAGATATACACTACGTTTGTACCTATCAATGATGATATTTTATGTCACTCACTAATAATGAGGATAGAAGTCAGTTCAAGTCACTTTGATAAAGTTCTAGGTACTTTACGTTGTACCTACCTAGGTACTTGCAAAAAATTTGAGGTTGAGTCACAGATTAGTACTATTTATGTTGAGTGAAGTTAGCTAAAGGATAACACTAGCTGAGTGTACATACTAACTTCTAAACTACATAGAAAAGTTAGTATGTTTTGGCAAGTATTGGATACATTCTCTCTCTTTGCTACCTTTTTTCACAGCCTTTTTTGTCCTATAAATTATTTATTTTCTAATTCACGATTTGACAGTTCTCAGTACGCTACGCACAAACTCACTCTAATAAATTCTAATTGTCTTGTCTGTCAGTCAGCTGTCAGTCGGCCAGCAGCAGCAGTAGCCCTCCCGCGTAAACAGAGTATAACATAGACCGGGCTACTTTCGTCTTGGGCGAACTTCGAAAGTTCGTATAATTCAGTCAATTAGAAATGGATATTTTTGTGCGTGGCTCTAGGCATGAGAATGACCATGCAATTAGTGCGGTTTATCATAACCTAAATATTAATGATGTTTTACGGGATAAAAATTAGCCTATATTCTATTCCAGGGTATTAATCCTCTCATAAATTTCATCTAAATCCGTTCGGCCGTTTGGGCGTGATTGAACCAACATCCAAACAAGTTATAGGCGGTTCCAAACAAGTTATATATATATATATAAATAATATATATATAATATTAGGCGGGAAGTAGGATATAATAGTTTCATTTTTGAATATACTAATTTACTATATTAGGTACACAATCAGTCTGAAATAAAAAAGAACTACTATATAATAAATAACAAAGAAATGTAATAAATTTCCATTTTACAGTGTAATTTATAGAAAAATATAGGAACAAATTAGGATGATGGTGACGGTGATGACGCGTATGGTGATGACGATTCATAGGATATGTAAAATAATCTAGAAAACGAATACTGTTAATAATTTACCGCTATTCCCTTCAGCATCTTCAATTATAACTACGTTATTGTTGTTATAATTTGTAACGTTATTTTATGTACTTAGAACCACAGCCTGAAGGTGATGCCGTAACTTTGGTTAAACCACCTCACTCATACACTCACAGCAAATGTTAAAGAAAGTGCCTGAAATTTAGACGTTCTGTTTCGTCCGTAGTTGGCCCTGAATTGAAGAAACGGGGCGGGGTAGTGCGCCCTGTGATTTTGCTCCCTGCACTAAACTACCCTCACTTTAATATTGCCGCGACGGTGTTGACGAATTTTGGTGCTAAAAGATTATTATTTTTTTGTAGGATTATCTAACGAAGAATTTACTATTTTGTTTTCTATTCTTTAACAGACAAGGTGAATACACGGAAGTCTCAAATAAATATCTATATCGCACGTAGTGTCGAAATTTCTCACTGATGGTGATGATTTTTAATCAGTGCATTTTTAATCAGTGTATTGTTTATTTTATTTAAAAACTATTGACTTTGAGGAGATTTCGATAAAAGCACCATAAACAACAACTATGAAGCCAACATTATAAAAGTTTACCACACTTGTGAAATCTTCATTTAATTGTTTATACGCTGGAACATCTTTTTTCGTCATTTTTCTAAATCCACCCTTGGGTACCTGCCGCGCCTGAACTAACCCTGTACGTAGTATCTTCCTAGTCTGTGCCTGTTTCTTTGTCATGCAGAGTTCTTTTGTTTATAAACTTGTCATGTCATGTCAGACATTTTGGCGGGATCTTGCGAAGTGATGTTGTGCTCTCAATTTATTTTACAAAACTAGTGTTAAATTGAATAATATTGTGTGATTACGGTGGTGTTTTGCGTAATATTGTTTGAGTAAACCGCACAAATGAAGTGAAATAGAATGATTGCGTGTATCGTCATTTTTCGAGTTGGCGCCTAGAGGTCCCTCGAGGTTTTAGTAAAATAGCCACCATCATAACTTACTAAAACTGAACTTGACTTGACTAGTGACTTGACTAACGTAAGAAAATTAAGGAAGATAAACAAATTAAACAAGATAAAATACACGTAAGACTTGGCGGTAAGGCCTAGATGCCATAGCCATTCCGAAAGGAGAAAAACTTCAAAAAAAAAAAAGCATGTCATTTTCATGTCACTGACCAAAGAAAGAATCATAGAGTAATTTTGTAAGTACCAGAGAAAAGAATAAAGCACAGAGTAATTTTGGAATAAAGCCACCAGAAAATGCAGGCTTGAAAGCAGCGGAAAATAAACTAAGGGAAAGATATATATGAACATGCTTTTGAATAAAGCAAATGAAATTAAAAATGAACTGTACAATTTGAAGCTGAAGTCAATGCAGATCCAGGCTAAAGTAAGTACCTACATCTAAACTCTTGCGTTATAAACAATATAACTCTGAAATCGTGTTTAAAAGGCATGCGATGTAAATCAAAACTAATTCCAAAGTGATCCTGATGACTACTGAATAGTCATTTTAAGTTTGACTTTTATGGGTTTGCGATAACAGGCATACTACACTGCCCTCAAATATCAAACCAAAAAATTTACTTTAATTACTAGACTTATGGATCATTCAGGTTTCACTACATAATAAAATCCGAAATGAGGAAATCCATATAACCACGGTTCTAGAATGGCGACCACGGACCGGGCGACGCAGTGTTTGAAGGCCCCCGCCCTATAGGCGGATGACACGGATATCAAAGTTGCGGGAAGTCGGTGGACGGAAAAGACTCAAGACCGTTCGATAATGAACTCTGGGGTTTGGGCGGATGTAGCCTATGTCCAGCAAAGTCAAAGTCAACATAGGACATAGGTAGTGGAGTTGTAGTGTAGTGTAACATTATCTTCATTTTTTTTAAATTGGCAAATCTATCCTGTTAATAACCTTATGTTTTCCTATATTTCTCCATTTAGATACAATGTGACATAGACTTCATTAAATTAAACATTGATTCCAAGTTGATCCATGATTTACGGCTTCAAGGTGAATGTTCTATTGACAAACTGATAAGTAACCTAAAGGAATTGAAGCAGGAACTGGCAGAAGTTAAAGCTTTTTTGGCAGAAGTATGCAAACATTCTAAGTAAGTGCATTACAGCTCAATTGCTAATAAGTTGCCTACTTTAAGAGCTTGCGCGAAAATGTGGTGTGACTGAATGAAGGAAAAGAGGATTTTACTAGATTTCCATAGTCTTTGCCTACGGCTCCGGAAAACAGTCTTTACCATTATGCAATGCAAGGTGCAAAGTTATAGTAGGTAGTTGGGTAGGTAATAACTTCTGTATATTCTATTAATGGAGTACAATAAACCTTGTGGGAGGTACCTTGACTTTAGATCATGAGGTCATGGGTTCAAATCCCAGTAGGTCACTAATGGATTTTTCTATTACCTGGTATTTATGTGTCAATTAAGACATGTTCAGAAATATTTAAAAAAAAATTGTGAGAAAACAGCTTGGTTAGCTCCTCATGTATCTTTCCTTCGGATTAGGCCGATTAGTCTGAAAGAATGGTATCTGAGTAGGGTACCTACTAGGCAAACCTACTCCATCTTCACATGCCCCAGGCACTACATAAATTTATTCTGTGCAAAAGCGTTCTGTAAATGAGTAAAAAGTGCATCACTGTAAATGTAAAGTTTAGTTAAGAGGAAAATAGGGTTAGCTGTTTCCATACTTTCTAAAAGATACACAACCATTCGAGTTCAATAACAAACTAAACTTTATTCAAGTACCCACACTTAATAATTGTACATAAATAATTAATCAGCTGTCAAATACATAACATATCTCCCTTTCATAAATTAGTACAAACAAAATAAATGACAAATCAAAAATCACAAATCAACAATTTTCAAATATAAAAAAATAACAATAAACCTTTTCAAGAAATGTAACATGTTTAATCAGAGCTATTGGGTATGCCAATTATGTCAGATCACCTCTCCGGAGGTGGTATCACCAAAGGCGGCTCATCAGATGTTTGTGAGTCCGAATCCACCCCAGCTCTGTTCTCTGTTAATCGAGTTTCTGCCTGTGCTGTTCTTGCCAGCATCTGATCAGCATGTCTACGGTGCAGCTCTCCATCTTCCGTCCTCACCCTGTAAGAGCTAGGTCCTTCCACCATCTCTACCGTGGCCCTGCGCCACTTCTCTCCAGGCCCGTACATGCGTATGAGTATGGGTTGGTCGACCATGAAGGTCCTGGCGGGCACGCGCTGCGCCGCCGCCTCCAGCTGCAGGTCGCCACGGCTCGGCGCGCTCTCAGGGTGGAGGGAGGATATCGCCGTTCTGTACCTACGGCCGTTGAGCATCTCCGCCGGAGTTTTGTTAGTGGAGCTATTCGGAACTGTGCGCATATAATACAGTGCCTTGCTCATCATCTCGCTCCATGGTAAATTCAAATTTTCCATCTTCTTTATCTTGTTTTTAAACGTCTGTATAGCTCTCTCTATTTGTCCATTGGTCGCAGGGTGGTATGGTGGGGAGAGCAGGTGCTTTATCCCATTTTTCTTCAAGAAGTTGTTGAACTCTTCAGAAGTGAATGCTCTACCATTGTCTGATACCACCATCTCAGGCAAGCCCTGCGAGGCGAAAATTCTTCTCATTACCGTTATAACAGCCCCACTACTCATAGAGTTAACTATATCTGCTTCTAGCCATTTACTGTGACTGTCAATCAACACAAAAAAAGTTTTCCCATTAAATGGTCCAGCAAAATCTATATGCACCCTATGCCAGGGCTTCTCAGACATCACCCAAGCCTGTGGATCTCTAGGAGGATTATTTCTTACCAGTTGACATTGTTCACATCTGGCCACCATCTGTTCAATTTGATTATCCATCTGGACCCACCACACATAGCCTCTTGCATAAGCCTTCGTTTGGACTATACCCGCATGTGGGGCATGTAAAATTTTTAACACCTGTTCTTGTAACTTGACAGGCACTATGACTCTGTTACTCCATAATAAACAGTCTTTAGTATGAGAAAGAGCCTCCCTCCTCATCCAAAACGGCTGCAAGTCTGGGTCTGTATTCTTATTTGGCCAGCCATGAAGAACATGGAATGAAACCTTCTGGAGTACAGGATCCTTTCTTGTCTCCGCAGCAATGCTCTCTACACTAAGGTTCCAGCCACTTGGTTGTTCTTCTAACAACAAAACTTATTTTAACCCTTCTTCGGCCATAGTCCCCGCAGATTGTGCAGTCCACCTACTCAATGCATCTGCATTTCCAATGGTTTTCCCTGGTCTATGCTTGATTGTGTACTTGTAGCAAGCCAACTTCAAAGATTCTTGGCAAAGCAACATTCTTGGTGAGATCTGGTCAGGTATGAGTTTCGCTGGATTAAACAAGCCAACCAATGGCTTGTGGTCTGTTATTATACAAAATTCTCGACCCAATAGAAATTCGTGAAATTTTAACAATCCAAACATGATAGCCAGTGCTTCCTTGTCTATCTGACCATACCGCCTCTCATGTGTCTGTAGAGTACGCGACGCCATCATGATGGGTCTCTCAGATCCGTCATCCATGACATGTGCAATGATAGCGCCCACTCCATATTCTGATGAGTCACAAATTAGCAGTAACTCTCTGTTTAAATCATATCCCACCAACGTGAGATCCGAAGACAGTAAAAGCTTCGCTTTTTCGAACACTGTTTGTTCACGTTCCGTCCACTTCCACGGCGTCTTCGACTCCAGCAACCGATACAAGGGTTCTAGCAAGGTAGCCTTAACAGGTAAAAACTTTTGATAATAAAAGTTATACAACCCCAGGAAAGCTCTCAATGTTTCTTTATTAGTCGGCGCTGGCTTTTCTTGTATCTCTTTAACTTTAGCAGGTGCCGGATGAAGACCTTCGCCGTCAATCATGTGTCCCAAAAACGTAATGCTATTAGCAGCAAAGATACACTTCTTGCTATTAAGACGAAAGCCCATCTCATTCAGCTTTTCCATCACCCGACGAAGCCTCTGGTTATGCTGTTCCAGCGTCGCTCCAGATACCGCCACGTCATCGAGTAGGCACGCCACGCCCTCCATGCCCGCCAGCGCAGACGACATTATTCTTTGAAAAATACAAGGCGCCGCATTTACACCGAATGCGAGGCGATTCATTTTCATAAGGCCAATCGGTGTATTCAGCGTTAACAGTTTGGCCGTCTCGTCATCAACCTTCAGTTGAGTGTACGCCTGCTTTAAGTCGAGTTATAGGTCTTAGGCCACCATACCTCAACATGGTCACTAACATTATACAGGATGACCATGAAAAAATCAGTGACACGACAAGAAGAAGTCGAGTTTACTGAAAACTTGGCCCCCACTTAGCTTCACAAAAGCTTCCACTGATGTTGGAAGCGGGTATCTGTCTACTTATATAGAAGTGTTGACTGTAGACCGATAATCCCCACAGATACGTAAAGATCCATCATCCTTCTTTACTATCCTCAACGGAGTAGCCCAATCAGAGTGTCTAACTGGGGTCAGTACGCCTGCAGCTACTAATTGGTTCAGTTCTTCAACCTGCCGCTTTAATGGAAAAGGAACTGTTTTTTTTTTTTTTTTTTTTTATACAACAGAGGTGGCAAACAAGCTTACGGCCCACCTGATGGTAAGAGGTTACCGTAGCCTATGAGCGCTTGCAATACCAGAGGCATCACGCACGCGTTGCCGACCCCGAACCCCCTTCCCCCCTAAAGAGCTCTGGCAACCTTACTCACCGCAGGAACACAACACAATTTGAAACAAATAATGTTATTTGGCTGCGATCTTCTGTAAGGCGGAGGTACCTCCCCAGGCGGGCTGCTCCAATTCAGAACGAGAAATTCTCGCTGTGCCCTACCTCCTCTTAAAACTGTGCGAGCCTTTAAAAACCGCGGTCTAGCATCCGAACGTAGGTGCAGTGTCACTTCAGGCCCTTGGTAAGCACCTAATTCTTCATTGAACAAATCAGGAAATTCATTCATGAACGGCACCAAATCTTCCTTCGTCCAATGTAAGCCAGTCACTTGTAGATCTAGTAACTCAAACCAGTTGCGGCCTAGTAGGCTCGGTCCATCGCCTGCAACAACCACCAGTTCACATTGAGCCTCTTTCTTGCCCAAGACAACACGCACGTTCGCCACTCCAATCACTTTCAGGGAGTCTCGTGTCCACGTGACTAATTTCACCGTAGTACTCTGTAGTGGAGGAGGTGTCGACCACAACTTGTTGAATGTCTTTTCCGATATGATACTGCGCGACGCCCCGGAGTCTACTTCCATTGTCAAACTTGCCCCATCTATGACTAAATTCGCTTTTATCGGGGGTCGATAACTGTCCGCACACGCGTATACACCCATCATGTCTTCACATCCAGCTGAAGGCTTCTCATTATCTTCCACCTGGTGTACTTTTGTTTTCTTGTCGCAGGCTCTTGCAATGTGACCGTACTTCTGACATTTATAACACTTCGCCTTTATAAAAGTACACTCTTTGCCTGACTTGTGTATCCGTGTACAATGCTTGCACTCATTGGATTTTATTCTGCCAATATCCATCGGCTCATCTGCCTGAGACGAAGTTTGAGTTGCTTCTTGACTCCGCCCGGGGTACATGTCCTCAAACGTCGCCTGATGATTGAGGCATATCTGCACAGCTGATGCATATGTCAGTCCTTTGGTTTTTAGCAACTCCCGACGCAAACGTTCATCACGCACCCCTAAAACAAGTCTGTCCCGTAATTGGCGTTGTATATCCGAAAAGTTGCACTTTGCACTTAGTGCACTTATCGCGGCCGCAAATTCTTGCACGCTTTCCTTCTGCAATTGTACCCGTTTATGAAATTTGCCTGCTTACAAAATCTCATTCACTTCTGGTTCATAGAACATGTCCAAAATCGCTAAAATGTCTTTAAACTTCACTTGAGTAGGGCGTAACGGCACTAAAAGGGACGCAATTAGAGCATATGTGTCCTTTCCACATTGCGACAAAAACAATGAGCGCGATTTATCATCATCTTTTGTCACGCCTCGAACGAGACCCGCCGCGTCGAGGGCACAATTTAATTGGTCCTTGTAGTCACACCATACATCAGTTTTAGCGTCAAATGGTCCCGGCAACACAATATTCGCTATATTGAATGCCATTGCAGCACAATTGCAATTTATTTTCCGCAGTCGCCACTAAAAGATACACGACCATTCGAGTTCAATAACAAACTAAACTTTATTCAAGTACCCACACTTAATAATTGTACATAAATAATTAATCAGCTGTCAAATACATAACACTTTCCATACAAAATATTCCCTTATTTCCTACTAGTAGCTGCCAGCGGCTTGGCTCACGTGGTTTGTAAGTACTCGGATAAAAATCTATGTCATTCCTCAGAGTTTAAGCTATCTCCAGACCAGCCAGGCTATTGTGTAAGCAAAATGGTAATGGAGATCGCAACATTATGGATGATTTTATAATTTTAGCTACATCTGAAGTTTTTCAACCATGAAAAGGAAGAAGCTAAGATCTTGAAGTTTTCCCTTGTCAAGTTTGGAATGTTGCTAAGATTGTTAAAATTAACCTCAAACGCTTACACAATTGCATCACAGAACAGTATGTTTCATTATTGAACATTATGATTTATTTTTATTTAATAAAAAAAATAATCAAATCAAAATTTTGAATATGTTAAAGGTCGTGCAAAAGTAAGAATCAATTGCTATTTACATTGTAATTTGTTTGTTCCAGGGATGCCCCTTTGCCGAATATAACTAAACTAATTTCACAAAAGATTCAATTACTGATCAACACTCTGTTTTACAAGAAAGTCAGCATCAACTGGGCCAGAGCAGAGGTGAAATCTCACTTTGAGCGTGAAAAGTTACTCAAGGAGACAATTGAGGATTTAGCTAAGCTGAATGTGTATGCTAAACATCTTGCTAACCCGAAATACATACATGGTAAGTATACTAACTCCAATTTCAACCGTTTCTTCCTTTCTTCCGTAGTCTCACTGATCAATTCCACAGTGTAGAACCAGTGGGTTTTTCATTACCACTCAGCCATTCTACCACAGGAGATACTTATGTATCAAGGCCCTATAAGGTTTCTTTAACAGCATCTTAAATTGAATGTTAATTTTCATGGTGAAATACATTTTTTTTCTTATTCAGTGGGTTAGGGTCCCATCATATACATAAGCGACTTTTTATAAATCGTTTAATGCGGTAATAATTTTAAAGTCTTGATTTAGTAAAACTTTCTAACTAGTACTTGTCCTCATTGTAGCATGGCCGTGGGACTCGCTATATAATACTGCATAAAAAGTATCCTTTTTAACAAGGATAGTGTAGCTTTCTATTAATTATGGAGGTTTTTTGAATCGTTTTAGTAGTTTTCAGATTACCCTCTACATACATACGAACACACACACACCACTTTATAATATTAGTTGAAATGTAAATGAAGCATTTATGCTACATTTTATCCAGTTGCCACGCAAGAAAAGCCGCGTTCAGTTGCAGACAGGGTGTCGCTTGTTATATCTTGTTATGAGTGTTGTTTTTTCGTAGCTGCAACTTTAAACCGAACAGAAGTCACAGAACCCAACGTAGAACCTGATGCAAACGTCGGTGACACTCGCAAGCCCACGTATGTAACAAACGGCGGTGACCAATTTGCGCCTGACGCAAACGGTGGTGATACTAGCGAACCCGCTTCTGTTGCTAACGGCGCTGATGCTCCCAAACCCACACCTGGAGTTAAAGGCGGTAATACTTGCCAATCCACACCTGGGGCAAACGGCGGTAACACTCTCAAACCCGTGCCTGGAGCTAACGGCGCTGGTACTCGCGAACCTGCGCTTGGGGCAAACGGCGGTGAATCTCGAAAACCCGCGCTTGTACACAGTGACACCTCAAAACCCATGTCTGGAGCGAACGGTGTCGATTTTTGCAAACCCATGCCTGAAGCAAACGGCGCTGGCGGTGACACATGCGAATCCGCGGCTGAAGCAAACGGCGGTACTCGCAAAATAAGGAATGTTAGACGTAGACTTACCCAACAACGTCGAAATCTAGAGAGTCCGGAACAAGGTACGAAACAAGCCTAAATCCCGTTATTGGAGTCAATTGTAGTTTATATAAACAACTTTCAAGCAGCTTTAGTATAATGCTGAATGTGACTAACCTTTCATATAAGTAAACAAGTTTATTTACCGAAAGGGGCTTATTCTACACCCAATTGGCAATAAAATTTGTTTGACTTTTTGAAAATCGTCATTTTCATGCCTCATTTGGAAAAAACGGAATCCATATAGGATCACTTTGTTGTCCGACCATCCGTCTGTCAAATTGTCAAGACCCTTTTTCTCTGAAACGGCTAAAGGTAGCAACTTGAAATGAATACCAACTATTAGGGTCCGTGAGCTTATAGTGTCGTATAAAAATAAGAATCTAGCTCAATGTATGGAAATGGCAAAAATTAAAAACCTCTAGGGTACCTACTTCCAGTTACCTCACAATTCTGAAATTTGATGCTAAGACTTTTGTGACATAAATAAAGAAAAAGTCTGAAATTTAGGAGTTTCAAAATTTTTACCCCTAAAATTGGATTGCGAAGTTTTTCGGAAAATGGGGCCGAAACTCGTAAAGGGCTCTAACGATTTCGAAATAATTTACGTATTGTTGGTTGATGCTGACCTCATCTAGCTGCTTATTTACATTACAGAACCGCAGCAAAAACCAATGAAACCTTCGATGGCTGAAACATCCTTTACACCTTCCTGCAACACCGAACCCGCGCCTGAAGCAAACGGCGGTCCTCGCAAAATCAAGGATATCAGACTCGGCGAGCAGCAACGCCGAGATGTAGGGGCTTCTGAAAAAGGTACGATGCTAGCTAAATTTCGCTATTATTGTAGTCACTGTATATTGACTGGCCTCATAGCTCAGTTTGTAGTAACTCTGCTTTCTGCGCTAGAGGCCGCGGGTTCGATTCCCGCACTGGACAAGCATTTGTGTGATGAACACAGATGTTTGGTCGGTGTCTGTGCCTGCAACTTTTTTTAATGCAGATCTTATTTTTTTCAAAATCGAGCCCGTAACTCCTAACATCACTTTTCGATTACCCTCACGGTTTCCGATTTCGCCTAAATGGCCCTGAAAAAAACCCACCCTGTATACATAATAGATAAACATTATGTTTATGTTTAAAAACAAAAATTTAAATTCCAATAATAAATATAATAATTATATATGTATTTTCATTTGTTATTATCCCATTGTTTTAGATTCCTCAGAACCTTGGTTATGCAACATGGTCGACAAGCTATCAGAACTATCGTGTGGTGCTAAACCACTGCCAACGCCAACATTCGAACACAAAGCTGCAAATATCGGCAGTGAGACCAACAAACCAAATAATGACACTGTTCCACCGAACGGAATAAAACAAGCGGCTGCGTACATTTTTTGTCCTGCGTTCGGGATGAGCGGTAGGGAAGGGTGTAATTCATTTTTCTGCTTAATCTTATCTGTATCTATGTATTTATACACGTTTTACGAAATATTGTTATTTATTTTATTTATTTTTGGACAGATTTTACCATTAGCACAGAAAAACGTAATAGAATCATAAACATATAGCTTGAGGTTATTTAAAAGGTCTCCACTGGTAGATACATATTGTATAATGGGGCAGACAAAAAAAGAAGATATGGTAAATAATTAACACCACTATTTTTTTTAATGCAAAATGATAATATAAATCGTCCTATATTTTTATGGTAAGGGTCAATCAAATGGATCAATTCCTTCTGAATAACATGGTATAATAAATTAAAGGAGCACCACGAAATTTAACAAATAAACTTATAATGCAACAAGTTTGTTACTGAGGAATACTTCGTACCTTAAACAATACAAGGTAATTTATAATATGTACACTATCCGAACTACTATCTAGATACGAAACACGTTGTATAGATCATCAATGGAAAGCTAGTGTTTCAGTAGCAAAAAGTATATTATCATTGAGGCAGGTGATTCCTGTGATAAACCTTTGAGCTATTAACCAAACCTTTCAGATTCATCAGGGCCTACAGAAGCGTCGCATGCGCAACTACCACCATTTTCAACATTATATCTATCACGAACGCCGCGCCGGCTTGTCTTGCGACGTAAGTCTCGAATCTTATTTTGTATAATAGATTAATAAGAAAAATAAAAAGAGCTTTATTTCCTATACACTATTACAGATATAACAATACATTTACCTAATCTAAATTCTATTAAAATTAAAAGTTTTACTTAAAAAAAAGTTTATATTTTCTCTATATAAATACAATATTAGTTACCTACATACTAAACAGATTTATTACTAAGCTAGTGTATGGGACCACCAATCGTGGTAAAAGCTTTTTTAGTAAGTATTTTTAAGTCTCTTGCAAATCTAGGCCATATCTTTCCGGCAACTTTTACTATGATACTTATTTTGTATAAGTACAAAAAAATGAATACGTTGTTGATTTATTTACGAGTATACCTTACACTGGATAACGGACCATGTTACCGTGTATTTCACCTTCGACATAAAACTTGAGCGAATTAGAGCAAATTTTTGAAGAAAATTATAAAGACAAAAAGGTGTTATATTGGAGAAAAATGTGGATATGCCTTTTCTGATATGAAAGCGCCCTCGCGCGCACGTTGAAAAGGTGCGTTTTGTAAGCCGTATCTGAAAGTTAATAAGGTACAATTTCAATTGTTATGCGACTCGCTTATCCGCCATCGTTTGCACCAAAACAAACACAACACAAACGACTCTGAACATTAATGATGTGTTTGGAGAGAGTACGACTAACTAAAGCACCTTACATACACCTTTGCAACCTGTCACAGACATTTGTATCGATAATGCGTCCCTTTAACTTCCTTGCGCGAGTGAGAAGAGATGTCAAGTCTTTCTCGGTGAACGCACTAAGTAATCTTCTAATATAACCAACAGGTGTAAGCACCAGCAACGTGCAGTTCAAGCCAGTGGTTATAGAGGAGGACATCTCTACTTTCAGTCAGAAGAGTTTCAAAGGCCAATGCATTACTCTTATGAAGGTAAGTTGGCCGATTCTCTAATCATATCCTACTAATATTATAAATGCAAAAGTTTGTGAGGATGTTTAGATATAACAATTATTATCAATAATATATTTATTATCAACAAAGAAATGCAAAAAAAAATATCAAAAAAAATATTTTATGTGAAAAACTCAAAAAAACAATCAATTTTTTTTATGCGGATCTTATTTTTTTTCAAAATCGGGCCCGTAACTCCTAACATCACTTTTCGATTACTCTCACGGTTTCCGATTTCGCCTAAGTGGCCCTGAAAAAAAACTCACCCTGTCTGTATACATTCTGAAACGGTTTTTACATTTTTATTCTAGGCCGTATAGTATTTGAGATACGACGAATATGACAAAATTGTCTAATCAATATAACATGAGCTCTCATTTGTTAGAGTTTCAATTAGTCCGTAGTTCAGGAATGATTGGATAAGTGCTAGATTGTGCTAAAGATGCGATTTTCATAGTTTTTCTCAATTGTGCTCTCAACAATCATCAAAGCACCTTCTGTTACCGCACATCACGAGATCTCAGTTTTGGGGTGAACCACTAGTTAATCATAATTTTGATTACAGGAATACGAAGACAAATCTCTAGAAGAGCTACGTCTCGAATACTACAATATATACAGAAGATTTACAGAACAGCAAACAAACGAATACTTTAACAGCGTTACAAGTAAGTTCCAACAACAATAAGCGCTAGGACGCGACCCTAAGCTTACTAGACAAAATGTTCTCCTATACAAGCAGTGTAATATAGCTCCGTATATTGCCGTAGTGGCCGCGGCTGAAGAATAGGCCCCTCCATATCTTCGATGTAAACAGACCACTAACGGTTCGACCACAGACAAATTGACAGTGCCAATTTGACTTGAGTTGACTTTTGTGATTTAGTCACTGACTGCTAAACTCTGGTTTAGACCAACACTTAGCTTTTTCTTATGTAACATGGTTTAGCAAAACCCAGCTTAAGGCTGAGCCTTAACCTCGTTTTATAATAAGGCCGTTATAGTTTCACCATGCCCGTTTGTCATCTCAAAGCTAATTGACGTCTTTCTAGTTTCTTTTTGCAGCTGGTTTTTATTTAAATAAAATTTTCGATCAGGTGGTGCAGGCACTACCATTGTGCAGTTCAGGCCAATGGTTGGAGAAGACATGATCTTCAAAGCTGGAGCCAGTCAAAGCATCACTACCAGTTTCCAATGCATCACCCTCATGAAGGTGAGTTCGATGCTCCTCTAATTCACAGAACAAATAAATAAATAACACCCAACAGTCACATACATAGTCCTGACCACAGACTAGGAATGCGTATGTTGTAGGTATCAGAAACTACGAGTACCATGGTACTACAACAAATATTTGTGAACATTTGTTCCGCAGGGGAATCGAGCCCGCACCCACCTTGCGTCTCAGACACTTTAAGCGCTCAGAAATTGTAGTCTGTTTTCTGTTTAGGTTTTCGGCTATGTAGTCATTCCACGTTTTAGGTATTCTGCTTCATAGGCACTTTGTAAATTAGGCTTTCTGATCAAAAAGTTTGTAATCGGATACTGATTATTTATATAATAACTAGCTTCCGCCCGCGGCTTTGCTCGCTTGGTAAAAAGCGAAGGTAAAAAGTAGTATATATGCTATTCCAGACTATAATCTATCTCTGTGCCAAATTTCATCCAAATCCGTGCGCCCGTTTGGGCGTGATTGAACCACAAACATCAAAACATCCTTTACAAACTTTCGCATTTAGAATATAAGTATAATATAAATATGATTGGAAAATGACCACAACTCTATACATTCACAGCAGCACTAACTAAACAAGAGTAACTGGAAGGAGATGGAGGAGGCTTATATCCGGCAATGGATAGCCCTTGAATAAATTTTATTGTAAACTATAGTTGAAAATGAAACAAATATTAACAAAAATCAAAATGTATAAAATAATAAGAAATGAATGTTAAGTACATAAGTAACTACATACTTTATTAATACTTTTGTTTTAATTATTAATTCTAATTGTATAATCTCTCGGAAACTTATGTAAGCACTAGGGAAATAAAGGCTATTTTTATTTTAATTCTATTTCTAATTTTGATTACAGGAATACGAAGACAAATCTTTAGAGGAGCTACGTTTCGAAGACTATTATGTTGCCAATCGCTTACAACATTCATGCGTATTTGTTTTTGGATTTCCCCAACAAAATAGCTGTGCTACAAGTAAGTTCCCGTAACACACACAGTGTACTCCGTAGGGCACAGCGAGTGAATCTCGCTGTGCCCTAAATTAGAGCAGCCCCCTGGGTGGGTACCTCTGCCGCAGAAGATCGCAGAAATAACATTATTTGTTTCAAATAGTGCTGTGTTCCTGCGGTGAATAAGGTTGTAAGAGCTCTTTAAGGGGAGATGGGTTCGGGGTTCGGCAAAGCCTGCGTGATGCCTCTGGTATTGCAAGCGTTCATAGGCTACGGTAATCACATATCAAAAGGTGGGCCGTATGGTTGTTAATTATAAAACACTTAACAGATTAGATTGCAATTTTGCATGTATGTCGTAAATACCCTGGAATGAATATAGGCTACTTTTTATTTATACGTTTGGTACCCGGACCCGGACCACCCGGAGTAAAGCCAGGGGCGGACGCTAGTTTATAATACAAGTAGGACTAGAGCGCTGGTAGAAGTGGCCCCGTCTTCTGATCCACATGTGGTGGGTTCGAATCCCGGTCATGCACTAATGGATTTTACATTCGGAAAATGTATGTGCGCTATATATACTAGTGCTCTCAACGGTCAAGGAAAACATCGTGAGGAAACCGGCATGTCCTAGAACCAAAATATTTGAAGACATGTGACATTTACACGAAAAGAGCCTCTAAGATGCGCACTTTAATTCACACAGAACACAATAACTCTCACGAATGTAAGTGATGACGTGTAATCTAACCAACAGGCGGTGCAGGCACGACCCTTGTGCAGTTCAGGGCGATGGTTGGAGACGACGTGATCGTCAAAGCTGACTCCAGAAAAACGATAACGGTCAATTACCAATGCATCACCCTCATGAAGGTAAGTTCGATGCTTCTCTAATTCACAAAATGTAGCTGTAGCTCAAATTCAGAGTATCTAGCTCTCTCATTGGCCACCCTTTGCACCTAAACATTTCGATTAACCAAATAAATAATATAAAAAAAAAATTGAAGTGGCAGTGGCCGTATAGCTCGCAGAACCGACAACCGTTGGGGAGTAAAGGTTCTCGAATGGTAACCACGAACCGGGCGACGCAGTGTTGGAAGGCCCCCCTCTCGATGGACCGCCGACATTGTGAAGGTTGCGGGAAGTCGGTGGATGGAAAAGGCTCAAGACAGTTCGTCGTGGAACTCTTTGGGGGAGGCCTATGTCCAGCAGTGGACTTCCACAGGCGGATGATGATGATAAATAATTAAATAGCATAGTCCTGACCCCACACTGGGATTCCCTGTGTAGTGGGTATCAGAAACTACGAGTACCATGGTGCCACAACACCCAGACCTGTAACAAATATTTGCAGATCATGCAAACATTTGTCTGGAAATATGATTTTTATAATATCCAAAAAATGTGTCTTGGTAGTTTAGTTGGTTAGAGCATCCACCTATCTACTGGAAGGTTGCGTGTTCAAATACCGTTTTACATTTTTGAGAAATTATAAAAATCATAGTATTTCCTTAGTGTTATCATCAATATAAAACAGAAATAATCATTACTCTTATTATCACACTTGCGATGGTGAACATAGCAAGGCCCTGAACTCAAACGTCATTTGATTAATATTTAAATAATTATTTTGATTACAGGAGTTGACCGATATTTATTTATTTATTTATTCCATTCTGGACAGTGAGCTTACAGTTTACACCAAAACGCTGAACTGTCTTAATTAATTGTACTTAACCTATACTTATCCTAAACAAAAGTTTAACTTAAATATATTCTTAGATTATTATAAATAGAATTAAGACTATCGTTAAATAAATCTACATGTTGGAACTCATATATAAATGCATTCAAAAGGTTCAAAGCCCGAAGGGTAGGTGCGTTGTTAGCGTGCTGAGTTCGCGCTATGTGGCAAGCAAACAACTGGTGTGGGCGACGACCGCAACGTATGTAGTTATTGGGCACATACAAAGTTAAACTACTCAACACGGTCGGATTGTTAACTTTGTTGCGCAGTATGAGACAGTAGTGCATAGCTAGCTGCAGTTTACGCCTCAGTTCAAGAGTATCCAAACCAACCATACCGGACACAAATAGGGAAGGGAAAAGATATGGGTAATAACCATACATCCGCTTATAGACATACTTAGCGAATTTCCGTTGTAGTCTTTCTATAATAAGTTTATATTTACCTTCTCGCGTATCCCAACCTATAGAGCCAAATTCAAGTTTACTGCGGACAAAAGCATTATAGAGCATAATCGCCACACTAATATTCTTAAATTGAGAAGCCGTTCTCATTATGAAGCCTAAAGTCTTGTTGGCTTTTTTACACATAGACATAATGTGGTCACGGAAATCAAGACACAAGTCTTCAATAAGTCCGAGGTCCCGGATGGTAACTACCCTTTCTAATATAGAGCCGCCCAAAGAATAAGCTAGCATTTTAGGCACGCCGAGCCTTGTGAATGTTATCACCTTGCATTTCTCAATATTGAAAGCGAGTCTGTTCGACCGACTCCATCTTTCCACGGAGTGGATGTCCTGTTGCAGTTGCGTGCAGTCTAAGTCTGTACTAACTGACTTGTAGATTTTTAGATCATCAGCGAAGATTAAACATTAAACATTGAGCATTAAGGGCTGTAGGAAGGTCATTGATCATTGCCAAGAAGAGGGTTGGACCAAGAGTACTTCCTTGACTGACCCCAGATCTTGTGCAAAACTCGTGGGATTTAAAGCCTTTTAGCATCACATACTGCTTGCGATCACATAAGTAGTGCGCAAAGAATCTCAATAACTTTGGAGAAGTACCCAGCGCCGAGAGTTTTTCTAACAGTATGTCGTTGTCCACCATATCAAACGCTCGCCTAAAATCCAAAAATATAGAGTCAACTTGTCTACCAGCATCCATATGAGACGCTACATAATTTATAAATGAAGTGTGATTCGTTAGATCTGGCAATACGAAAACCATGTTGAGAATCATCAAAGGTCCCATCTAACTGACGAGTGAGGTACAAATTCAAAATAGATTCGAAGACCTTAGCAAAGACAGACAACACTGCTATAGGTCTAAAATTGCTAACTACTGTTGATGAGCTAACTTTTGGGACAGGTGTAACTCTTGACACTTTCCACCTGGCAGGATATTGGCATGTTAGTAAGGAAAGATTAAACAGATGTAACAGAGGTTCCTCCAGTGCATATAGACAGTCTTAACCAAGAATGGGGGTATAGCATCGGGGCCTGCCGCCGAAGACGGCTTGAGGCGCCGGACAGCACGACGCACATCAGCCCTCGAGACAAATTCCACGCTGACTAGCCGCGCATCCGCTACACCAGAGCATCCCGCACGCTGTTGTGCCGCCTCGGCGTCTAACGCGGGAACGTCAGCGAGGAAAACAGAACTAAAATAATTAGCAAAAGCAGTAGCTGCCTCTTGCCCCACAACTACCTTCCCGTCAACTGAATAGCTGTTTAATTGACCTCTGTCTTTGCGCGTATCTCGTACGTAATTCCAAAATTGCGCGGGATCCCGGCCAATATTTGACCCAACTGATCCTATGTACTGACGATACGCCTCATTTACCAGCTCTTTGATATGACTTCGGTAGTACTTGAATACCTCGCGGTTAAATTCTAAACCCAACACTTTGTATTTCCGCAAATGGAAATACTTTATTTTTAGCTTACTTATGATCTCTGGTGTTAACCACGGGGGATATTGGCGTTTATGCAAACAAGTAGGTATTTTGCGAATGGGCACATGCTGTTGGCATATGACGTTGTATGTTTAATATGTGCGTTTGTTCTAATATAACCACGAACCATTGATCCGATATGCATGAAATTTGGTAGGTCCACGTTTATACATTCTGAAACGGTTTTTACATTTTTATTCTAGGCCGTATAGTTTTTGAGATAGAGAGAGATTTGTTAGAGTTTCAATTACTCCGAAGCTCAGGAATGATTGGATAAGTGCTAGATTGTGCTAAAGATGCAATTTTCATAGTTTATCTAAATTGTGCTTCAACAATCATCAAAGCACCTTCTGTTACCGCACATCACGAGAACTTAGTTTTGGGGTGAATCACTAGTTAAATCATAATTTTGATTACAGGAATACGAAGACAAATCTCTAGAAGAGCTACGTCTCGAATACTACAATATATACAGAAGATTTACAGAACAGCAAACATACGAATACTTTAACAGCGTTAAAAGTAAGTTCCAACAACAATAAGCGCTAGGACGCGACCCTAAGCTTACTAGCCAGGGGCGGACGCTAGTTTATAATACAAGTAGGACTAGAGCGCTAGTGGGTTCGAATCTCGGTAATGGATTTTCCATTCGGAAAATGTATGTGCGCTATACTCGTGCTTTCAAAACGGTGAAGGAAAACATCGTGATGAAACCGGCTCCGTCCGGCTGTCCTAGAACCAAAAAATTCGAAGACATGTTACATTCATTTGTAAGAAAGGAGCCTCTAAGAGCCGCACTTTTATCCTTTTACTACACTGATTCTTTCACCGACTGTCATGGGACCTTCTCAAGGCTACCATACCTCGACCTGGAGTGCTATTGTCTAAGCGAAATGGTAATGAAGTTCGCAATTATGAGAAGGATTATATCAATTTTAGCGACATCTGAAGTTTTTCAAACATGAATAGGAAGAATCTAAGATCTTGAAGTTTTCCTCTGTCAAGTTTGAATGTTGCTAAGATTGTTAAAATTACCCTCAAAGGTACGTGCCCCTCCGCACAACATTTGAATCTAAGTCAAAGTCAAAGGTTTTTTTTCAATAAAATCACTAGGATCACTTTGAAACGTCTGAGAAACTAGGTGAAGCTATGCCTGTTCCTCGCGACCAAGCCTAGAATAATCAGGCAACAAACACGGCTTGAGGCCTAAAATAATATTTTAATTACAGGAATACAACAAATACCTACGCCTCACACGTCAAAATCTACACAAATGCGCGAAACACCCACACAAACGCTTAAAACACCTAAAAAAGTGCCCGAAACACCAACACAAACGCGTGAAGCACCAACAAAAGCGCCCGAAACACCAACACAGAGATGTGAAATACCAACAAAAGCGCAAGAAACACCAACACTAACGTGCGAAACACCAACACATAGACGTGAAACACCAACACAGAGGTGTGAAACACCAACAAAGAGACATGACACACCAACACAGACACATGAAACACCAACCCAGAGGCGTGAAACACCAACACAGAGGCGTGAAACACCAACACAGAGACGTGAAACACCAACAAAAACGCGGGAAACACCAACACAGAGGTCAGTATTTAAAGCTCGAGTTGATGAGAAGTGTCTAATGTTCACCTGCACTAAAATTTAAGGTCACGTCTAACCCCCTTATTCTCATAATAAAATTATTGACTATCTTTATCGGCTCGATAAAAGTACGTCTATGTTACTTTTGTTTACTGTTAGAAAATTAAAGGGCGAGAGTAATCGAGCCGATAAATGTAGTGACTAATTTGATTATCAATAAAAAGAGAAGTTTCTTTATGGTATCCGGTTGACTATAGGCGTGCAGATGGGTGCCACACTTTTATGGTAGATATCCCTCATTATTGCTTCCACTTGTATTTTGCGAACTGCCAAGAAGTGGTATTCCTTAGGGTAGAGTTCCATCAAAGATACCGCTTATTTATTCCTTATAAGCTAAACAAAATACAGTTTCGTGCACCTCCCGCACCGCGCGCAATAAAAATACCATGCAAAGCGTTATATTGTGCTGTAGGTAGGTACAACCACAATCCACCCAAGCAAGCTGTATTAAGAATTTACACGTGCTTCGCCTCTCTACGAAGCATCATCAGGAAGAATTGTCAGTTTCCTCAAGATGTTTTTCTTTTCATAATAACTAACGACAGGCATTCGAACCCACGACTTTTGGATCGGAAGGGGTCACTTCCACCACTTACTAGTGGTCTCTCTGGACTATGAATAAGCCTGTCTGCTTGCGTGTTTAATTTTTTTTTTTATAGATTGGCCGAAGAAAAAAAAGAAGCTGGTGATCGATTTTGCGAAGTTGAAAAATACGAGGAAGCTGTTAAGATGTATAGAGAAGCTTCAAAGCTATGCCCCGAGAGTCCAGTCTACTTGACTAACAGCGCCAGCGCCCTCATGAAGTTGAGACAGCATAGAGAAGCATTAGAAGCTTCGGAGCAGGCTGTCGTTGTAGACCCGACATTTACTGCAGGCTATGTCCAAATTGCTAGGTGCTGCCTTGCCTTGGGTAAATAAAAGAATATTTGGTGTCACTGAAAACAAATAGTTGAACAAACTTTCCTACATAAGCTTACTACGGTCACTACTCATTTGGTGCCGACACATTGGAGCTGCTGCTACGGAAACCCGCTCTGTGATATCACAGAAAACCAGCGTTTCTGTGGTGCCACAGAGCGGTGAGGCAGCGATACGCCCATAACAGAGCGAGCGAAGTTCTCTCAAACAACTTGGACAATTTGGCGTTGTTTGTTTGCATGTATATTTGTTAGAGCGTAACTTTCGAACCGTCAAGCCGATCTGCATATTGTTTAGTAGGTAAATACGTAGGCCGCTGCTCAGGGTAGCTTCTCAAAAAAAGAACTTTAATTTTAGATTTAAATTTAATTCAAATAAGGAGATGAGACTCACTCGATGCAAGAGTAAAGAATGGTTAAAAACTAGTTAATATTCGAAGGGCGATCGACGACCACGTTCCGCTGACGATGCGCCTCGTGCCGGCCGATGCATCTATGCAGGTCAAGCCGAGCGGAGCGCCCTGCCTACGTTAGCCTTGCGTAACACCTCCCCCCGAAGAACAGCGAGTATTAAAGCTTGTCGTAAATTGAGCTGGGGGTTGATTGGGGTCATCTCTTTTTCTGGTCGGAAGGGCGTAGACTTCTTGTAGATCAGCTTGGTTTCCTTCAGAAACTTGGTGCAATTTTTTGTTCAGATTGAACCCATATTTCTTACATAGCAGGCCAATAATTAGTGCACATGCACCCGTTATAATCGCGTACAGAGGGATTGTATTGTGGTATAGACTATAATCGATATCCTTCTCAAGGTGCAGTGGCGATTGAAGCGAGATTTTCTTGTTAGTGGCATGAAGGTGGTCTAAGTTGATAGAGTTCAATTTGAATGCTGGAGCTGAAGATGAGGTCACGAAGTCGCTCTCAGGTAGATCTATTATCTTCAATGCTTGTCCTTTTAAACGGTTGTTGGTATTACAGATTGTGAATTCCGGTGTTTCTAGGTAACATCTTTGGGGAATTATGGCGAGATAGCTTCCTTGAAGTGTCTGGTAGAGATCTTGACCACAGGAGATATGAACTTTCGTTGAGATAGGGAAAGTGATACTATAATGTTTCTCGTCAAGTTCTTCGTATGCTGGTTTTGCTAAAGCGATGGTGGTGGGGCTGCATGTCTTGTCCCGCTGCTGCGTGGAGATGAGATGCTGGATGCAGTCATTTGGTGATTGAGTCTGCAGATTCTTCTTCTCCTCACAGATGTACCATTTACTGGTCTTCGGGCATTCAGCCTCAATGTACTTGAAATCTTTCTCATGGATAGCTAGGTATGGGAACGGAGGGGTGAGGATCTCGTGATTTTTATTGGGGATGATAGATAATTTATAAATATCATACTTGTATGGAAGCACGATTGGAAATTTATATACTATAACTATCTCGTTTCCTATATAATATGAACCTAATCTAATTATATCAAAATATTCTCTAACATCTAAATCTACTACCTTTTCACTGCCATATAGCAATTTCAATTTGCGTATAATATCGCGAATTGTATGCATATTTAAGACCGAATGATGTGCTGTGGACGCTCTGATAAAAGCAAGGACATTTTGTAATTTAATTAATTCTTGAGAGATTGAGTCTACGTTATCCGTTAAGATCATAAGGATCTGAGCTAAATGCGCATATTTTATTAAGTCATTGTCTCTAGATGCATCGACTTGTTGTATTTTATTCACTAATGTCTCAATCTTTTTCTGATTATCCACAATACTGTCAATTATCTTTGAATATTGCGAAGTCCAATTCTTAGATAAGCTGACATGATTGTTTAATTCGCTTACCAATTTATCTTCGTTATCTTCTAAAGATTTTATAGCCTTATTATAATGCAATGCATCTGTATAATCGAGGTTACCCGTGATACTTTTAACTACCGATCCGAGACCATCTACGAGTCCTCTTTTTACACGACTTATCTCAAATGTATCCAATTGATCTAGTACATTTGCAAGCCTTTTCTTCAAATAATCTATGTGTGGTTCAAATAATGAATTAGTAACATTATGTAGCTGAGGGCTAAAATTATCTATCTGGTTATCTACTGAAATTACTTTATCTCGTAGATCTTGGAAATTAATATTTTGTAGGAAGGAATGGTAGTGGGTAACAAGTTTAGCTGAGCCCAATTTAAAAGGTAAAATGCCAGGCCCATCATCAAGACTTTCAAGTTTTATCTCCTGTGTTAGAGCTGGTGCCAGGAGCAGGTGAAATATCAGGAGGATCCTGTAACAATCGGGTGCTTTTAGGGAGACGTTTTAACCTAGATTTGGTAATGGGACCTCTCTTTTTCTTAGTATAAATATGAATAGGGAGGTCTGCCATTACGACGTCATGAGTGTAACGAGGGGCTAATTTCTGTCTGGAGGCGAACGGATTTTTCACGAAAATCTGTTGCTCGGGAGAGTATTCAGCCTCCGGTTCTCGTTCCTTATTTCGGTTATCTGTGAGGTCTTTACGAGTCGCGCTACACATGTCATGAATTGCGTTATAGGCTTGAGTCATCTTGTCTTTATGGTTAGTCATGTACTGTTGTAATAAATGAGCGGAGAGATCTACGTCGAAAGGATCACGAGGATCATAGTGTCCAGTAACTACTTCTATTGGCTTGCACCTAGTAAAACTATGAATACTACTATTGTACGCCAAAAGGGCGTAAGCCATTAAATTAATTACAGATTCTACCTTCTGACTCAATTTAAGAATACGGAGATGTTCTAGTATAGTTGAGTGGAATCTCTCAACTATACCATTCTCGTTAGGTGAATGAGGAGCAACTCTATGATGCTGGATCTTATGCATCTTCACGAACTCCGCAACAAGCTGATTTGTGAATTCGGTTCCGTTATCAGTAACTATAGTGATAGGTATTCCGTGATGGGTACAGAAATTTAATAGGGCTTGTACTACACTTACAGCGGTACCATCTTTCAGATGATATGCTTGTGCATATTTAGAGAATGCATCTACGATTGTAAGGAACTTTTCGCTTTGAATGGTCAGGAGGTCTAAATGGACCAGTTCAAAGGGCTTTCTAGCAGGTGGTACGATTTTAAGCTGTTGTTTTATTGGGCTGCGATCGTACTTTGCTTGGCCACAGATAGTGCATTCATTTATAAATTTTGTGATCTGTTCTCTCATTTTAGGCCAGTAATACCTATTCGATAACGCAAGGTAACATTCATTGATACCACGATGATTGGTCTTACCATCGTGATATTTGTTAATGATTTCCTGTTGCTTTAAGTATTCTCTGACGTTCTCTAATTCAGTTTTAGTTAGAGTGAGATTCATAGCCGAATTTTTAAAGGTTTTCTGTATAATAGGTATAATAGTGTACATAGCCAAATAGGGATTTATCAGAAGTCCAGTTTTGATCTTAGGGTGGACGTACTCCTTAATCGAATTGATAACATGTTCCTCTATATGAGATTCAGATATTTGGACTGAGATTCGCGTGTGCGTCTCAAAAGGCTTAGTTACTACTGTTCGTCCTTTGATGTCACCTACAACATTTAAAATAAGCTGTTTCGTGAATCTATTTAAGGGATCATCTGAAATTGGGACTTCTAAGATAGGGCTTTCGTTATTCGTATGAACAGTGGCGGTTCTTGAACCATCTGCAGTTTCTGTAGCTGTTATAGTTCGAGATTCATCTAACGCGGGGCTATTCTCAGATGGATTTACCGCAATCGATAAAAGTTCTTCGTTATTAACTTCGATGCGTGATAGTGCATCCGCATTTGTGTTACATTTTCCCTGTAGATATTCGACTCTATAATCATACTCGCTAAGCTTCAGACGCCATCTTGTAAGTCGTGAGCTAGGATCTTTTAGATTTACTACCCATTGTAAAGGCCTATGGTCCGTAAGGATAAGGAACTTTCGTCCGTAGAGGTAAGGTCTAAAGTATTTAGTAGCCCAAACAATAGCTAAAAGCTCCTTTTCGATCGTACTGTAATTTAATTCACTAGAGTTGAGTGTTCGCGATGCGTATGCGATAGGTTTATTTGAACTCTTTGTACCTTGAGATAGTACGGCACCGATAGCTACATTTGACGCATCTGTAGTTAAGATGAACTCTCGTGTAAAGTCTGGGTATTGCAAGATCGGGTCATTGGTTAAGAGCGTCTTACAGTGTTCGAAGCAGTTGATGTAGTTTTGGTCTAACTTTATCTTAGAACCCTTTTTCAAACATTGAATCAGAGGCTTGGTAATACGAGCGAAATCGGGAATAAATTTCCTGTAATAGCCAAGTAATCCGAGAAAACGTTTGATTTCAGTTGTAGTTTTAGGAATAGGATAATTTTCTATGGCTTCAATTTTGTTAGGATTAGGTTTAACACCCTCTTTGCAAATCACATGGCCCAAAAACTCGGTTTCTAGCTTCAAAAATTCAGATTTATCCATTTGAATTTTGAAGTTAGATTCTCTCAGTCTGCTAAAAACCTTATCCAAATTAATCATGTGTTCCTGAAGGGAAGTACTGAAAACGATGATGTCATCTAGATACACTAGACAGATTTCATTCTGTAGGCCTCTCAGGACATTATCCATCACTCTCTGGAAGGTTGATGGAGAGTTTTTAAGCCCCATTGGCATTCTCAAAAACTCGTAGTGCCCGTTTTCTACATTAAATGCGGTCTTATGAACATCCGAGGGGTCCATCTCTACTTGGTAAAAACCACTGGCCAGATCTAGGGTCGTGAAGTATTGGCATTTACCTAGTTTGTCTAGTACGTCAGTTATATTTGGGATGGGGTATTTATCATCAATCGTTTTCTCGTTAACTTTCCTGAAGTCCACGACAAGACGCCATTTGACTTTACCGGAAGCGTCTGCCTTTTTGGGTACAATCCAAATCGGAGAGCTCCACGCGGATTCTGATGGTCTTATAATATTTTGGTCAAGCATCTTATTTATCTGATCTCTGACTTCTTGTCTGTGAACGTAAGGATAGCGATAGCTCTTAGTATGTACTGGAATTTCATCATTGGTCCTTATCGTATGTTTGATCTTGTTAGTGAATGTAAGTGGTTCACCTTCAAGATAGAACACGTCCGCGTAGTTAGTACATAATCGCTGCAAATTAGCAAGTTCTTCCGTATTAAGATGATCGGTCCGAAGTCGAGATAAAACATCTTTCGCGCGGTCTAATAAAATTTCAGTACTGTTACATTCAATATTGAATATTTCGGCTACAACAGGACGATCCATAGAAAATATAACATCATTAAATGTTGGGTTAGTTATCTCAACCCAGCCGCGGTTATTCTGGACCGTCGTTATGCAATCTGAAATAAGGCAGTTGCAAATCGTTTGGTTCTCTACAACAACTTCACCGTCCTGTGTATTTATCGGCAATCTAACTATCTTCGAAGAGTTGGCTGGAATAATCTCCTCATACAAATTTACGTTCCTTGAATCGTACATCTGAATGGGGATCTGCGTATTACGAGTCATTAGTAACTTATTTTTCAAATCAATGTTCGAGTCCCATACGTCAAGTAAATCAAAGCCTAAAAGTCCTTCAAAGTAGTTATGGAATTTATAAACGTACAAAGTTATGTCATTTGGGTCGTTAAATTCCTGGAAACAAGGCAACGTGATAGAATAATCGTTTTTAGTAGTAGCGTGCACATTTGTCACTTCGAAAGGATCGTAATTCAAAGGAATGTGATTGAAATATTTTTCTATAACATCAGGGCTAATAAAGGATTGATTAGCTCCTGTATCGATTAAAAACTTAAGAGGTGGATTCGCTATCTGAATATAGCCTAGTTGCCTTTGGATATGGTAGTTTACTTCTATTTTGGCTTTTCGGATTTCGATACCACTTGAAAATTTTCATCAGCAGGTACCTCTTCTACTACAGCTGGTGCTTGGGGTTCAGGGTAGGAGTACTGGTCACATTGGTAAGCAGGATACTGTTCGCATGAATAGTAGTCCTGGTAGTACTCAGGGTATCCGTCAAATACGTCACCGTAATAAAGGTAATTATCGTACCCGTCAGTATCGTTGAAGTTAATTTCACGTGTCTTAAAATAGTTAGTCGGAGGTGGATTTCCGTGCTTTCGCCAGTCATGTCCTGTCATCAGTGAACTTCTTTCTACATAGTGACTTACACCACTCATGGGAGTAGGACGCGGGGCATTGCCAAAGTTCTGTGGTTGCTGTGGCTGAGGTCTAAAAGGCATCCTAAACGTGTTATTCTGTTGATTGTAACTTTGTGGAGGGGCGCGGAACATTTGCTGAGTGCGAGTCGGTCCACGTGGTGGTTGAGATTGGAGCACTGGGTTAGGCCTCCAACCTTGGTTAGGTTGAGCCTGCATGGGATTCGGCCTCGATGAACCAGACATGTTAAAGACTGGAGGTCTCATTGGGGCAAGTCCAAACCCGTTTGTCAGTCTAGGGGCAAAGTTATTGAGAGGGAGACTGAACGTCGGTGTGCCTGAGGTTGGCTGCTGCCAATCCTTTCTACTAGATGAACCACCACTACGCTCTTGCATGTAAAGAGTGTTCAGCTCTTCCTGGACAAATTGCAGGGCCTTCTCCATTGACTCAGGCCGCATACAACGTATCCTGGCTCCTAGCGGGTCCTTGAGACCTCGTAAATAGGCCTGAAGGGTCAATTTTTGGTACAGGATACGTTTTGCCTGTATGGTGGTACCTACTGACTCATGAAGTGAGACGTACGTCATTATGGTGCTGAATAAATTTTGGCACCGTTCGTAAAACTCCTGCGGGGTACTAGACCCTTGGGTCTCTAAGGATAAGTCGCTGTAAAGAGCGGTCTCGTCACGATGGTCTGCGAAATTATTTATTAACGCGCTCCTAATACCCTGCCAGGTTTCTGGTATCCCGTTCGAATTAATCAACCTAGCCGCGGACCCCGACACTTTATTTAAGATCCCAATTATAAGAGCTAAATTAACCAACTCTTTGCCTGGCTGTGTTGAAAAGTGAATCAGCACAAGCTGGTCACAGAGATTAATAAATCTCGTAAGAATGTGCGGATTGCCATCGAATTCCGGTACAAGTCTGAGCGACTTGTAAATCGCGTCAATCGGGTTAGATTCGGTCATACTTTCTTCTAAATCTCTACGCTCGTCAATTGCACTGAGCCTACTATTAAATCTACTGCTACCTAACCTAATATTCCGCGATTCTCTAGGATGAAAAATCTTGGCAGTTTAAAACTAACACACACGTAAAGAGGAACACAAAAAACAAAAAAAAATATAGGTATAAATGCACTAAAGGAAGGATTAAAGTTAGGAATAAGCAAGGACTTGAAAGATTCAAGGACTTACAGCATTTCACGTCGAGATGTCAGCCACTTAGCAGAATCAATTTCTGGATTCACCCTTTGCAACGACACTAGTAGGTTCTTTTACTTGCGATTAGAATCTTGTGAGATGAAGATAAATCAAGCATCCTACCGGCTGCGCCAAATACGTAGGCCGCTGCTCAGGGTAGCTTCTCAAAAAAAGAACTTTAATTTTAGATTTAAATTTAATTCAAATAAGGAGATGAGACTCACTCGATGCAAGAGTAAAGAATGGTTAAAAACTAGTTAATATTCGAAGGGCGATCGACGACCACGTTCCGCTGACGATGCGCCTCGTGCCGGCCGATGCATCTATGCAGGTCAAGCCGAGCGGAGCGCCCTGCCTACGTTAGCCTTGCGTAACAAGGTAGGTATGTAACAAATAAACATACAACGCCAAATCGTCCGAGTTGTTTGAGACGTCTTCGCTCGCTTCCCTCGCTTGATGAATAATAGAATAGCTAGCGGGACGGACCAAAAGTCACAAAGATTTTCGCTGGGACTAAATGACTCGATGGCTTAGTTGGTTAGAACATCCCCGTATCTAGAGGAAGGACGAGGGTTCGAGTTCCGTCTGAAAAAGTAGTATCCGTACTTCCATACTAATATTTGATTTATTTGTTGTCTCAAAAATCTTGAAAGAGGTGAAATTATAGGGGTTGGAAGTTTGTCGGGGCGATTGTTCAAGGGATCTGAAAATTCATATCGGAAATAAATACATATTTCAGCATTTTCGCAAAATCATCCCTAAAGGGGGCAAAGTAGAGGGTCAATATTATTATATCTAGTTCACTGTAAAACAAATAACCAAGGTAATATTTTGGAATATCAGGGGACGTCGCGTCCGGCGAGCGGGCAGTGCGGAGGGCTAATGAACTCACTCCGTCGAGCGCGGACATCGAGCGCGAAGACTTCAAAACACTCCGAAGCATGCAGGATAATGCGCGCAAGCTCATCGACCTGGACAATCCCTACGACGCACTCTCCGGCCTCAACTTCTGCCTGAAACATTACAGTCCATCATGTTCAAAGTGAGTATATGGTTGGTGGAGATCCTACAGGACGGGTAGAGAGAGTGCAGATTTGTTATTTACAGGGAGTATAATATTTACAATAGGTACATGGTATTTACAAAAGAATAGAAGATTTTAGGAAACACGATACAGCACAAAACCAGAGTAAAAGTAAAAGTAAAAGTAGTCTGACAGACCGTCGTCCGTCCGAATCAACAACTCGTTCTATTCTTCGTCGCTATGCCAACTGAGAGGTATTTGAATTTGGCGGCGACGGAGTGATAGTGGTGGCGTAGCTCGCCACATATTCCCCCTGGCCAGACCGTGACTACGGTCGATAGAAGTCGGGAAAGTGAACTCTCCTGCCGCTCCGAGTTATCTTCTCTTCAGAGGCTGTAGTAGTAGTAGGAGGAGCTGCAGGCTTCGGCGTCGGTGGACTTAGTGAGGTAGGATCTGTGGTCGTCTGTGGTTTCAGTAGATGTGTTTCTTTCGACATGTACGCTGGTTTCAACCTGTCGACACTGACGTTGACTATCTTGCCATTGACGTCAAGGGTGAAGAACTTCGGTTGCCTTTCAATAACCTTGTAAGGTCCAGCGTAAGGTGGTTCGAGTGAGCGACGCACGTGATCTCGACGTAGGAATACATGAGATGAGTTGTTCAGATCACGCGGGTAGTAGAAGGGTGACGTAGAGTGCCACGAAGTAGGTCTTGGTGTAAGTTTCTGAATATGCGAACGAAGACGGGCTGCATATTGAGTGACGTCCGCTGTGGTGCAGTCTTCGGAAGGAGAAAGAAACTGACCAGGCAAGCGCAAGGGTTCGCCGTACACCAGCTCGGCTGCCGACGTCTTAAGATCGTCCTTCCATGCGCTGCGGATGCCAAGCAAGACGAGTGGAAGGGCTTCGGTCCATGTTGATGAAGTGTGACACATGATTGCTGCCTTCAGCTGTCGATGGAGACGCTCGACGATGCCGTTCGCAGCAGGATGGTAAGCAGTGGTGCGGAAGTGGCGCGCACCGATGAGAGCAGTGAGAGACTGGAAAAGGTGGCTCTCAAACTGGCGTCCTTGATCGGTAGTCACACGATCTGGGCATCCGAATCGTGCTATCCAACCGGATACAAGGGCAGCAGCGCATGTTTCGGCTGTTATATCCTTCAGTGGAATAGCCTCAGGCCATCGCGTAAATCTATCGATGACGGTGAGACAATACCTGTAATCAGAAGATAAGGGTAACGGACCGATGAGGTCGAGGTGTATGTGAGAAAACCTCGATGAAGGGGTGAGAAATGATGATAATGGTGATTTGGTGTGTCGAGTGACTTTGCTTGACTGGCATTGTAAGCATTGTCTAGACCACTCTCTACAATCTTTGCGGATCCCTGGCCATACAAATCTTTGTGTAACCAGTCGCACTGTAGCTGAACATCCAGGGTGATGAAGTCCATGAAGCATATGGAAAACTTGTTTTCGGAGTTCAGGTGAGATGTAAGGTCGAGGTGGTTTAACAGTAGTATCGCAGTAGACTTTTACGTCGCTATCCATAGCTTTAATCTTTCTGAGTTTAAGGGCGGAGCCGTGGAGTAACAGATCTTGCAGTTCTGAGTCTGAATTCTGAAATCGTGCAAGAGCTGTGTAGTCGATTGTAGAAATCTCCTCCACTCGAGAAAAGGCGTCAGCGACCACGTTGTCCTTCCCAGGTATGTAGCGTATATCGGTAGTAAATTGAGCAATGAAGTCTAAGTGTCGATATTGTCTTGGGGAACATTTCTCTTTATTCGTAGAGAACGCGTAAGTAAGCGGCTTGTGGTCGGTAAATATTGTGAAGTTACGGGCTTCCACCATGTGTCTAAAGTATTTGATAGCTTCATAGATTGCTAAAAGTTCTCTATCATAGGGGCTATATTTCTTCTGAGCGCTGTTTAGTTTGTGAGAGAAGAAAGCAAGGGGTTGCCAGTCTGCATCTTTGCGTTGCTGGAGAACAGCACCGAGTGCTATATCAGAAGCGTCTGTTACTATGGATAGTTCTGCTTCCACGTCTGGGTGAACGAGTAGGGTAGCTTCAGAGAGGGATGTTTTGCAGTCTTCAAATGCTCTGATTAGATCTGGCGTCATCTCTATTGGATGAGAACCTTTGACTTTTGGGCCAGATAGTAAGGAGTTCAATGGCGCTTGAAGGTGAGCTGCGTTCGGTATGAATCGACGGTAGAAATTCAATACTCCAAGGAAACGTCTCAGCTCTTTCACAGTCTTGGGAGTGGTGTATTCTTTGATGGCTTGAACTTTGGCATCGAGGGGGCAGGTTCCCTTAGCAGAAACTTGATAACCTAAGAAGGTAACCTGAGATTGTCCAAGCACGCACTTCGAGGTATTCACTAGTATTCCGTACTGTTTTAAACGCTCGAATAATAGACGCAGATGTTTCTTGTGCTCTTCCAGTGATGATGAAAATACCAAAATGTCGTCAATATATCCGTAGCAAAAATCCAAGCCAAAGAGTACCTCATCGATGAACCTCTGGAAGGTCTGGGCAGCATTGCGAAGCCCGAAGCTCATGAAAGGAAAGTCAAAAAGCCCGAAAGGTGTAGTAATTCCACTTTTTGGTATGTCGTCGGGATTCATGCTGATCTGGTTGTAGGCTTTCACATCCGGACAGTTGGTAAGCAAAATCTTGTATGTGACGGATGGGATACCTGTCGGGAATAGTCCTGGCGTTGAGAGCGCGATAGTCACCGCAGGGTCTCCAGCTGTCGTCCTTCTTTTTCACCATGTGAAGTGCAGACGACCAAGGACTTTCCGATCGTTTGGCTGTGCCGTTTGCTTGCATTTCGTCGAACACTTTTTTTGCAGCGTTGAAACGAGCTGGGTCGAGGCGTCTTGGCTTACAAGAAACTGGAGGGCCTGGTGTGGTTCTGATGAAATGAAGAGTGTTATGTTTAGGAGTGGATCTCACACCAGCCGGTCGCGTGATTTCAGGATATTCGCATAAAATTTTGTGATATTCAGACTCGCCTGTTATTGTTTTTACGGATAAACAATCGATATATGAGTTGCAGTGAATGGCTTTTACTGAGAGTGAAGTGACGTTGTCAATCAAGCGTTGATGTTTACAGTCGACGAGCAAACCATAAAAACTCAAAAAGTCTACGCCGATTATAGGTTTACTAACGTCAGCGATTGTAAAACTCCATCGAAAATCTCGTCGGAGGCCTAGGTTGAGCTGTAGGTTGATAGGTCCGTAAGTATGAATCACTGTGTTGTTTGCAGCTAGTAGGTCAAACTTCGATTTAGGGCAGGACGTCTTGATAACTGATCGCGGGAAAACACACAAGTCAGAACCAGTGTCCACTAGGAACTGCATTTTCGACGCGTAGTCGGTTACAAATAGACGGCCTGATGATGAAGAAGGGCAGTCGTTGGCCGCTACATGCGACCGCCCTGAGAGTTTTCCGCCTTGAAAGTACAGGGCTGCTTGCACTTTATTGCCTCGGATCCGTAGGTGAAGTGGTAGAAACAGTGTGGATGGTCCGGAGGTGGTTGTTTCGGTCGTGAGTGCGAACGAGAGCGAGATCGGTTGTTCCCTCTTCTTGGTGTTCGTGAGCGTGAGCGTGACCGTGCTCCTTTAGCTACCTGTTCCGTGAGCATAGCTACCTGTTTCGTTAGTTCTCGGACTTGGGTAAGCAAACCATCTTCTTCTTGCAAAAAAATTGGTACCTTGACCGCATCTCGCAGTTCTTCCGACCCGCCGAACTCGGAGCTCCAGAACTTGGCATCCTGAAAATCTTCAACAGCCTTCGACATGATCACGTCGGTGGTCACCAGTTATGGTTGGTGGAGATCCTACAGGACGGGTAGAGAGAGTGCAGATTTGTTATTTACAGGGAGTATAATATTTACAATAGGTACATGGTATTTACAAAAGAATAGAAGATTTTAGGAAACACGATACAGCACAAAACCAGAGTAAAAGTAAAAGTAAAAGTAGTCTGACAGACCGTCGTCCGTCCGAATCAACAACTCGTTCTATTCTTCGTCGCTATGCCAACTGAGAGGTATTTGAATTTGGCGGCGACGGAGTGATAGTGGTGGCGTAGCTCGCCACAAGTACTTTGCCTGAATTCCTACTCCTACTGATATAGTATAACTAGTGGCTGCCCGTAGTTTTGCTCGCGCGGTACCCGGATACAAAATAGTCTATGGCCTCGAGACTATATTGTATACAGATTCTCTGCGTGCCCTTTTTGGATAGCAGTAGTTTTCGCACGATGTTTTCCGACATTTATTTCATAAATGGGGATGTCTTATGTTTAATAAAATAGCGAAGACTAAAATTATCAATCAATCATTATACAAGGTGATCTATAATAATATGAAAGGGCTATTTCGAAAGGGGCCTATTCTAAACCCAATTGGCAATAGAGTTTGTTCTACGACTTTTGGGAATTCGATATTTTTCATTGAAAGAAGATTATGCAACAACAAGTTGTTTTGGGATCAGGTCAGTTCAAACTTAATTATTCCGCAGTTTTGTAGCAATCTCGATGTTGAACTTTTCGTCAAAAGTTAAACTACAATAGCTTAAGTAGTTAGAAAAAAAGTACTTGTAATATTATAAAGCGAAACATATGAAAATAGCTTTTTCATGTTTTAGGAAAAAGGCTTTACCGTGGTTATTTGCTGGCCGTTATTATGCTGATGAAAAAAATGTTACCAGGTATTCTAACAATGAAGTGTTATGTATGATAGTGTTAGAAGAAATATACTACTAACGCCAATCTTTATGGCCTCTGTGACGTTAGACGACGAGGAGCTGCGCTATAGCAAATCTTAGGAGTTGGAGAGAGATAGAGAGAAGCTCGCAGCGGCCATAAAGATTGGCATCATAAACCTATTGAGTATCTGTTTCGTATTCCAGGACAAAGCTAATGAAAGCGGAATGCCTGGCGAATATGCGAAAATATGAGGAAGCTCGAAATATCGCCATTCCATTGTCAACCGTCAAGGGTTTTGATGCTGACGCTGTTTACGTTTTGGGACTTTGCTCATACCATCAGGTATCTTATTCAATGCTTTTTGTAGGCATTTTATCAATAGTCATTGATAATATAAATTATAGGTCAATCAAAAATAAATTACAATAATTATAAATGTCACAAAAAAGAAATTTTCAATAAATCTCAATCTTACTTACTTTAAGATACGGCTGATATCACAAAATCAGACTATGAGCCTCAAAGCGGTCAGAGGCGGAGAAGCGCGATGTGGGAATTTGAACCGAATCCTAAAGTAAATAAGTTTGTGTTACAATGATTTAGCAAATGTCGAGGGCGATCGGCGCTGACCCGAGTGCGGGCTACATTACAAGTGCAGTATGCAAGTTCCACATGCATACTGTTATTTCTTGCTCATTTATCTTTATCTAACTGCATGTTTCATTCCACATTTTAAAATGAATATTTTTATTTTTATAGGATAATGACGATCTGGCAATCAAGCGTTTCCAAAACGCTCTTCATCTGGACCCTGATCACAAGAAAGCTAAAAGAATGTACCTATCAACAAAAACGCGAAGAAACAACAAAGAAATAAAACTGCTAAAAGACAGAGGTAAAATGATTTTAATAATTTTTTTATACTACCTGCTCGTCAGTGGCATATTATGTGTCATGCAAACCTTTCCTAAAGTAAGTCATTACAGCCCTACGGTCTAGCCGGGTCATAATGTTGTACTGAATTTCATTATTTCCCATGGGACATAATGTGATTTGAATTTGGAATGCAACCCATGTAGTCGTGCTTGATCGAGATTGGTTTCAAAAATGTTTGGGTGCAATGAGATTTTATTCTAATTAGGCTGTATGTTATCATTTTCTTTGCACTGCCTACAAATTAAAAAAAAAGACAAACATGAAAACTTTTTACGAAATTCATTTTCACCCGCGCACGAAGAAGGATTTTTTCGAATGTCGAACTGACCACTACAGAATAGACTACAAAAAAAGAAAAAAAGGCGCCAAGCGCTCAAACTGCTGTGCTGTTATCTACACCGAAATTCAGTTTCGATTCAAATAAACTTCTAAAAAATGTCAAGTGACGACGACAGTGATTTTGATTCGACTCCAGAATGCATACAATCTGAAGCCTCTGGTATAGTTGGAAACTCACTTCCAGAAAAATCATTTCTTTATACTTAGCAGTCATTGTTTTCAATTGCCTCGCAGAAAGTATAAAAAGTAGAGTATGCATCGCGGGCTTAAATGTGTATTTGTCTTGGGCGATCTTGAACCCCTCGTACTCAGGATTCTTGCCTTAACTCCCTCGCTCCGCTCGAGAGTTAACCATAGAATCCCTCGTTCTCGGGGTTCAATATAGCGCCCTTGACATAATACACTACTTTAAGCCCTTGTTGCATAATCTACTATTTTACACGTGCTAGTGGTGTAGTATATTGTCTAGTTGTTATAAAGCGAGGGGAGGGATATATTGTTCACACGTGGGTACACGTTTCACGAGCGCGTCGGAACCTATACAATTTTTTTTATTTGTATGGCGACTAGCTGTTTAAAGCTACATTAGACGCATGCTAGGTGACGCGATGCTACGAACACGACTCTGCGCGGCAATCTCGGTCTTTCTTTTTACGTTGAAGGGAGGTAATCCGTGAATCACATTCTACTGCTAACGCACTCTGTATATACGCTTTATTCTATTTGATCAAAATCTCTGTATTTCGTAGGAAGATTTGTATGTATGTCCGTGATGCCACTGCTGTTGCAAGCGTCCCTTGGGTTTGGTTACCACTTTCCATCGATTACCAATTTTATGTATGTTTGGCCGACGTTAACTTTCGAATGGTTAGTTGGAACTTCATGAATTTAAAATGTTTATTGATATAAGACAAATACAATTAGATTATGGCGGTGGGTTTTATAATAAGTATCTCTACAGATTTTGAATTTCAAACATCAAAGTAGAACTTAACTTTCTATTAAACCCTTTGAACACTTACAAGCTACGTGCATTTGATTTTGCAGGTAATGCTGCCTTCAAGAATGGCAATTTGGAAGGAGCATTGAATCACTACAACAAAGCATTGAAGATTGACAAGAACAACACGGATGAAAACGCCAAGCTTCACTTCAACACAGCTACTGTCTACGCGAAACTGAACCAAACCAAGAAGGCAGCTCAAGCTTGCACGGCTGCCTTAGAACTCAACGAGAATTACGTGAAAGCATTAATGAGGCGCGCCCAGTGCTACACAGAACTTAAGAAATACGAAGAAGCAATGGAGGACTATGAAACACTACACTGCATTGAACCTAACGATGAAAACAAACGCTTGCTAGAAGACGCTAATAAGGCATTCATGGCACATATGGGCTCTAACTATCATTACAAGGTCCTTGGAGTTTCAAAATATGCATCCGTAAATGAAATCAAGTCAGCTTCCAGGTAATCCTTCAACTCGTATTTTTAGTGAAGGGAAATGTGACTGTCATCAAAATCATCAGCCTAATGAAGGTCACTTTTGAATATAGGGGGGGGGGGGGGGGCGAATAGTGATTAAAAATGATGTCCACATCTCCAAAGCTCGCTCGTTATTCAGTGTTGCCATTAGCCAAACGTTAGACCATTATTTTGAAAAACAATCACAAAACGAAGCCTGTAATTAAATGGTAGTTAAGTAAGATAAGATGAAGAAAACTATCATATTTATCCCGTAGAAATAAAGATTTCTTTAACAGTAAGAGATACCGGGATTTTCGTAGGCTTATCCATACTATGATATTGTTTGAGGTCTAAGTTTCACTACCTAATCCGATACTAGTTATAACAAACGCATTGACGTTTGTAAGCCCATGCCGAAGACGAGGGTTCACGTATCACGTAGTGAAACTCCGAGCATAGCTCTCTCCTAGCCGGTTGCGCGACTTTGAGCTTGTGAATGAGGCCAATTCGTTCGAGTTAACGACCAATTCTCAGTCTTTACCCCTTTGCTTTCAGAAAATTGAGTCTGAAATACCACCCGGACAAGAACGTGGACGCGTCGAAGGCCGTGCTTCATAGAAACCAACGTAAGTTCAGGGAAGTGCGTCAGGCTTTAGAAGTCCTCAGCGACCCCACAAGACGTGCCACATACGACCGCTACCAGAACGACGAAGATTCGGACAGCTCTGACGAAGAAGAATATTCTCCAAAAGGCGGAGATTCGGACAACTCGGATGAAGAAGAATACTCTCAGAAAGACGAAGATTCGGACAACTGGGAGGAATACTAGACAACAATATTGAGTAAGTATCCATTGTAGATACTCGTAAGCGTCGACTATGGCGGATTTGCAGTCTTGGCCGCTCTAGGCCCCAGGCCATGTGCCGCCCCTTTCTCAGCACCCATCATATGCTGGCAAGCTGGCAAGCCGTTATGTGTTAAAGAAATGCCATCCTACTAATTGATCGAGCAAACTTAAGTCGTAGAACAAACTTTATTGTCAATTGTTTGTAGAATAAGCCCCGTTGCATACATTTTATTAATCATTTTATGAATCACCTTGTATTTTCGGGCATGCTTAATTTACCTATTTACCGTTTCAGATATCTCGCGGGGAAAGAAACGTAATAAAGAATGTTTCAGCAGACATGCAATGGTGCTGATTATGTGATAGAATAGAATCTGATTGTAATAATTTTAAATTGAAAAGATCGTCTGATCTAGAACTGAACGTCCCTCCACAAAGCATTAAAGGGAGTATGACGTTACGCAAGCGTAAACACTGTTAAGGGCCGTTGAGTCTTAGATTAGACGATCTACCTAATTATTTACTAGCTTCTGCCCCTAGTTCTACTCGCGTGATAACCGAATAAAATATTGTCGATATACTATTCTGGGTCACGAACTATATTATTCAAAGTTTCTAGCCGAGTTCAAACGGTGTACGGTTTGTACTTGCTCCATTTCATAAAAGTCAATTTTGAGTTTGACTTGGACGGTAAGCGATATCGCTCATTCATCGCACGTCGTTTGTACTAGGCTTTATTGAAATGGGTTCTTTCGCTATTGAACGACAAACTCTCAAACTGTTGCATTTACAATATATGTAGGATTATTAGGGTACCCACCTGAGTGCCTAGTCGGAGTGTTGAGCCTAGTTATAGTTATAGAGTTATCTAGTACTTAAAATGGTTACAAACTACATTTTACAATACGCTTTTATAGTAACAATCCCAGACTTGCTGCCCAGATGAAATTAATACGGTGCTCGCTATGTACAGTCAACATCAAAAGTATAAGATGGTGATGGTGAGATACAGTTTCTAAAGTATTGCATTAATGAAAACTCCATAACTAAAATTTTGTATGACCCAGTGATAAAAAAATTTGGAATTCCGGAAAAGAAGAAACTTCTGATACTGGCTGTACCTAGTTCAACCGCAATAATTTGGGATATGATAAATGATATATCTACCTCATTAATAATAAATTGTTATGTATAACATATAGAATAAGGCAAGGCATGAGCAAATCTATTTCTCTATTTTAGAGACTCTTAATTGTATTCACTAGACTACAAAACAAGAGTGCCCACCAGACAAACTAGATAGCCTTAAAATATGATCTAAGATCTATTGTCTACACAATTTAAATAAGTAATTCTTTATTAGTTAGGTCATCATCATTATCATATAGCTCCCCCATACAGAGCCACGACGAACGGGCCTTCTCCATCCAACGACTTCCCGCAACCTTGACTATGTCGTCGGTCAATCGGGTGGGGTGGCCTTCCAACACTGCGTCGTCCGATTCATGGTCGCCTTGTGAAATTCCCCACCTTTATTCCCTAAAGGTTTTCGGTTTTGCGAACTATATGGTCTGCCCACTGGCACTTAAACTTGCTAATTCTGAGATATGTCGGTGCCCTTGGTTCATCTACGGATTTCTTCGTTTGGGATTATTAACGTAACGAAACTCTGAGCATAGATCTCCATAGCGCGTTGCGCGACTTTAAGCTTGTGTATGAGGCCAATAGTTCACGACCAAGTCTCAGTGCCATAAGTCATCGGTAGTTAGGAATACTACATAATTATACAGTTTTTAAGTTTTGGTATAGCACGACACAACATAGCCGTAGATGTCGCATGGAAAATATTTGCTAAACCGGTCCCTTTCGAATTGACTTGATGTTTGTAAGTTCGTCCCGTCGTGAAAAGTGAATAGTTTAACGTATTTTATGGTGTCACGAAAAGTGCCTTAAAATACCGGAAAGATAAGGATGACAAGTGAGTAAAGGCGCAACACACATACACGTTGCGCAACATGTCACTCAAAAACTACGTGAAATGTTTCGGGGACACAGTGCGGGAGTAAGTGAACATCAGATTCGCGGGTGTTGAGTGGCCAATCAGAATGAAATGAATGTGGGTCGAATGTAACTTAATTGTACCTAAATGTACCACTAATAAAAAAAAAAAGATTTAATAAGATATTACTACTATCTCTGCATTCAAAGAGGTACTTTTATTTTAATTATTGGTACATTTGGGTACAATTAAGGTACATTCGATCGCCATTTATTATAGGGTGATGCGCAACATTACCCCCACCATCCTGATGCTAACGGGAGTAAGCAACATGTCCCGCGTCACGTAAAATGTTTCGGAGCACATGTGGGACACTGCAGCATTGCAGCGTCATGTAGATTGAGTGTTGTGCGTCATGTTGCGGGACAAAATATCCCCTAGTGTATCCGGAGCTTTATCACAAACATTACGAATCGGGCCCTGAGTGTGACTACCTACTTCCAGATCTTGAATACTTGTAGTGTCATGTTATATCAAGCTATAGTTAAGGCTAGTTTTATTCTAAGCAATTTATTATAAAATAATAAATAGCTTAGATATTTTAAGTAAATAGAATTTACTATAGTGTTTTTAAAAATATAGTGTGATGCCTGTGAAGGGCTAATAAACCATTTACCAAAACTATTATTAGGATCTAGTAAGTAAGTGTGTTTTAGCTAGTTTTCAACCCTGGTATTGTTTTTCCATTTCACGATGACATGTCTGGCGACCTTTAAGTCATTGATATACATATGATTCAAACTGCAATGATTCAGCCGCCTTCGTGAAATGGAATATCTCTAACGGAGTTGAAGAGGTAACGCGAGTCAACCGCTGTGCCTACTCACACTTTACGTACAAATGTATTCGCAACGTATCGCTAGTGGCGACCATGGCGACAACTGACAAGTGAGCTCACGAAGATAACGATCTCAGAGGCCCTAGTCTGCAAAGTCAGTGCGTTCTCACTTTTCTTTTTTCGAACGTGAAAAGTGAATACCTTATCGTTTTGGTGAGAACAGTAATTTTATTTCTGATTCTCTTGATTTACGGACTTTGTGTACCGTAACGTTCCGATATTCTAGTTTTTATTTTTTTCCATATCTACAAGTGATGTGAAAATGCCCTTACATTTTCACATTTCACGATATGTTGCGAATACATTTGTACATATGGAAAGTAGCATAGCGGCTGATCCATGTTTCCTCGCCTCACGGACGCCCTTTTGTTTGTCTGCATTAAAATGTTCACTACTAAGGGTGCCTTAGATAATTTAAGGCAGCGATACGCATGTAGTTAGTCTGTCACATTGATTGGTGCATTTACGTAACTTTGGTGCAATTACGTAACTTTGTTGCAATCAGTTACAATCTTTTATTTATTAAAACCGGTAATAATGACGGATTTTTATTTTTAAATATCTCAAACAAGTATTCGTTTTTATAAATTGTTTTAACCTAAATATACTAAACTAATCTAAATAACTATTTAACTAACGACTAAGTACTAATAAAAATGCGAGTGGTTTTTTTACGAGTAGGTGTCATAAAAAATCCAGTCGATCCCTGTCGTCACCAGATGGTAGCGTGCCCAAAATACTGGCGGCATTGCCACGTTGTATGGCAATGCTTATTCGCTGACCGAAGTAAAAGCTGTTTTAACTATATTTTAACACTGTTGGTATTCCGAATGAAATATAAAATTTGACTAACCCAATAAAGGTAATCGCAAGCCCCGACTAATATACAAACAGAAACTGATTGCAACAAAGTTACGTAATTTGCACCGCATTGGTCTAACCAGTGTCTAGTTTCTTGAGAGCTTTGTTACGTGACATGACAGTAATGAGAGTTGTTCTGCGTTTTTCTAAAAATTGAATGGCTGGCGATCGCCTAGCATGCTAGGTACCTACAGTACTACGTCTGAAGCACAGACTTCTAAGGAGTACGTCTGAAGTTATGCGCCTCGGTAATATTCCTTACATCCTTTATCTGCGAGATCCTTGCACAATTGCGAGCCTGAGTTGTCGATATGAAAGATCGAGTTTTCCGAATCATATAACTTTCATCGTCGTACTGTCATACTAGCATGCGAGATGATTTTTATAAAATAAGTATTTTACATTGAAAATGCGCATTTGTTTTTATAAAAACTTATTGGTAAACAATAGATTTATTTGAATGCATTTGTTAATCTTAGAATATAATTTCTTTTTCATTACGCTGTTTTTTTTTGTAAAAGCCATAACCTGCACCGCTCCAGTAAAACTTAAGATTTGTAGTGTAGGATGGTAGGTTACCTACCTAGGTAGAGAGCGTCTAATCTATAACTGAACTCTCCCCCAACTTTGCTGGGAGCGTTACACAAGCGTAAACACAGTAGAGGGGCGCTCAGTTTTAAATTAGACTAGCTTCCGACCGCAGCTACGCTCCCATGGTACCTACATAAAAAGTAGCCTATATGCTATTCTAGGTAAAGAGTTCTTTATATTCCAAGTTTCATTGAATTCTGTTGAGCCGTTACGGCGTGATTGAATAACAAACATCCTCGCAAACTTTCGCATACCAGGAATTTCAAAATAAAAAACGTTCCAGCATTTCAGTTTATTATTCCATTTCGGGGAAATTAATAAATTTATTTACTAGCCAACTCTGAGCTGTTTCTGGTAATGGCAGCCTCATGAGGCTGTAATAAAGCTTGTATCGCCAGGACTCTACTTTGTACAGTTCAGCAGGGTCATCCTCTGTCAGGGCTTTTATGAATGTTTCTATGATCTTTTCATCGTGGAGCGAATCATATCTCGCGTCTACTGGAGCTGCCACCGACCCTAAATATTTGGTGAGTGTTGTTATTTGAGATTCGTAGAACTTTTTCTGCTCTTCGTTCATGTTTTCAATCATTGCTTTTCCTTGTTCTATTTGTTTCGTGATGATGTTGCTGGAGCTTACGAAGCCTCCTGTAAAAGTTGTTTGTTCTATAATTTCAAAGTGGGAATAATAAATCCCAGGAATCCTATCACACCGTAACTACCTACTACGCGCACCAGCTCCTTAATTTCGGGATGAATCTTTCATTGCGTGATGGGTACTTTCGCTGGCAAGCGGCAATGGCTCGCCACGTCTCGATAATACACGGAGCTTGTATCGTGAGTAAGTAGATATAACTGCTGATTCTTACAGCTTCACTCAATTACCTGGTATAAAGGCCAGTGCAGCCAGTCCCATGGCGCGGTGCTCGAGCCTCAACGCGCGCGTCCACGCCAGTAGTCCCGCCTTGCTGGCGCTGTAGGCACCGAAGCCAGGCAGCGGCTGCAAGCCACAGTGGCTCGCCACGTTTATTATACGGGGCTTTACCGCGCCCGCGTTCTGAAAAAAAGTTCTAGAAGTGTAGCGACTGTCTAATAGTAGGGTGCTGTGTTTGGTGTTTTTTTACGAGATCGGATCATTAATTAGCCCAGGGACTACCACTTCGAGTTCGGAGTTATTTCGAAGAACCGATTGCTGAACTTGGAACTGAAGGGTTCTAGAGTGGAGACCACGCATTGGGAAGCGTAGCGTTTTTCGGCCCCCACTAACATGCAAAGGCGACTTAATGAAGATTCTGGAAGCTGTTAGGTGAGGGCCGCACAAAAACTGTATTTCCGGACCGATGGGGTAGGCTTATGTTCAGCAGTTGACGAAATGATGATGGTAGAAGTAGGTACGTATCTACCAAAAATGTATGATAGTTTCTCTTTATATACAGAAGATAGATATTACCTCTATAGCGTTTCTCCTCAATGAAGGCATGAAAGCGGATCCGAATGAAGGCCCTGCTTTGCTGGACTCGCTTTGAGCATTAACAGGATTTAATTCGAATGAAGGTCCTGCTTTGCTGGCCTCGGTTTGGACATTTGTAGACTTGAATGCGAACGATGGCCCTGCTTTTCTGGCCTCAATTTGGACATTTGCAGACTTGAATCCCAATGATGGTCCTACTTTGCTGGCCTCGCTTTGGACATTTGCAGGCTTGAATCCGAATGAAGGCCCTGCTTTGCTAGCCTCGCTTTGGACATGTGCAGACTCTGGTTCAGATGCAGGAACTTCAGAAGTAGACGAGCCGGTTGGCTTTGATAGATGGCTGACCATTTTCTTCAATACAGCTATCTGTTTGGAAAGTGAAGAGGCCGTAGGTGCTAAAAAAAACGATTAATTAAAGCTTTAAATAAGTTCCCATATAATTTTATTCAAAGCTATATAAAGAGTCTTAACTACTGATTCAGGACAGCATCAACTTAATTCACGTAAAGGCATTTTAATATAAAAATGTTATTTCATCAGTAGGTAAGCACGAAATCAAATAATAATAGCCGTGCAGCGGTAGCACCAGAAATATTGTAGAAAAGTAGCTATTTGACAAATTATACTGGATCAAACACTGTTGGGTAGCAAATGGCTTCAATGTGCAACGAAAGGACCTCCTTTATGCGTGTTCATATTGGATTGATCAGGAGATATATATATTTTTACTAGAAATACTGTAGATATTAACAACTGTAATAGGAAAAAGGACAGCCATGTGGTAGTAGGGTAGTAGACTCGCGCCCTGAGGCTTCCATACCTTTACACAGGGTCGTAAAATACCTGCCGAAACTCATGCAGGTAGCACAGGTAGGCGGTTTTGGAAAACATGAAGTAAAAATACATTATGTTTAAATTGATATGTTTAGATTTTAAGTGCTTATAACATAGCTTTGGCTTTGCTGTTATAATTATAAATAAATAAAATAAAAAAACTACTTACTAAAAACAATATTGTAAACAGGGACCAAAGGGTCAGCTTGAGCCATATCCATTGTTAGATCACTATCAGTTCTCAAAGTCTATAGTCTATTAGGTGTATAAATGAAAACGCGGAAATATCGAAACACTGAATTTATTACTTGATTAAATTATTCTATTACTAATGTGTAAACCGTATGAGTTGTTATGGGCGACTGGCTTCGCGTCTATTAATAGCTACGCTCCAGCCCGCTGTTATCGCTACCTATTGTATAGTGTACCATCCCCCTTCTTAAAAAAATAAATGAACGAAAATACCTATATAAAATTTAAAAGTTCATATTCATGCTCAAAAGCACACAGGACTGTGCCCAGTTGCAAGATTGCGTTTACGAATCGCTCTTTGTTCATCTACTCATGCGAGTTAAGCATAACACGATCTTACATTACAAATTCTCTGTAGGTTTCTATGGGAAAGTTATTTAAATCTAAACTAACTGTAATGAATTAAAATTAACATTATTAATGAAATTACATGAATACATTTCTAGTTAGGAAATGAAAATAGGTGTTTCATATGTACTTTAAATTTAACACAAAAAAAATATTAATAAAAAGCTATGAAAAAAAATAATTAAAATCTAACTGGAAACTAATTACCTATGTTTACACTAGTTGTTCTAAATAAAAATACAAGCTAGTTAAATCTACTTAAGGTTTTTTGTGATGCTTACGAAAATCTCACGGGTGGTCTCATCAAACCTTTCGACCTGAACGTGTAGTACGAAATACAGTTGTCGGCGATTGACATCGCACCTCTGTTTCTACATTTACATTACTAGTACTATCTCTAGAATTAATATTAACATTATCACTAACATCTGTAGAAGTATTAAGAAAAAATACTGGTTTTAATCTATCTATTGATATATGTGTGGTTCTATTAGGTAACTGTATATTAAAAACTTTATCCGTTCCATCTAAACTATGGTAGGGGCCTTCGTAAGTCGGACATAATGATTTTTTTAACATGTCCTTCCGTATAAACACATGAGTACACGATCTAAGATCCTTGCTAACGAAAATTTTACGCGAATCGCTGACTGCTCGTGTCTGAGGCTTAACCCTACCTATTACCTGTCGTAAGTTATCTAAATAGGCATGCTGGTCTGAAAACTTTTGATTATCTACATGAAAAAAATCACTAGGCAAAGGTTGCCTGGTAGAGATCGCTTTTAGCGATAAGGCCGCCCATTGTCACACTATTATTTATTTTTATTTCCTTGATTGTGTTTTTTTCTTTTGGTGTACAATAAAGTTATATTCTATTCTATTCTAGGCAGTCTAATAGTATCTCCGTACAGCATCTCTGCTGCACTAACCCCTGTGTCTGTTCTGCTTACTGTTCTTAATCCTAGCATAACTGTAGGTAATTCTTCTGACCAATCTGTACCACTAGTTAACCGTGCCGTTAATGCGCTTTTCATTGAGCGATGCCATCTTTCGATTAACCCGTTTGATTGTGGATGATAAGGTGTGGTTCTAACCCTATTAACCCAGCAGATACCTTCTGCCCGGAGGACCTAGAAACGGAAGATAACCCTGGCCACAAACGAACCAGAGAAGCAGCCGAACAAGTAAACGGTTGGGCTCATGATGAACACCATGACCCACCGTTTACCAAAGAGGAGCTGAGTTTTGTGGTCAAAAGCTTCAACCCGAAGAAGGCTCCGGGGGCTGACGGACTCACGGCAGACATATGCAGTCGGGCAATATACCATGACCCAGAACTATTCCTAGCCCTATGCAACAGATGCCTGGAATTAAACCACTTCCTAGCCACGTGGAAAGAAGCCACGGTCGTGGTCCTAAGGAAGCCAGCAAAGGACGACTATACCAGCCCAAAGTCGTACAGGCCCATAGGACTACTACCAGTGATGGGCAAAATCCTTGAGAAGATGGTGGTGGGAAGGTTAAAGTGGCACCTGCTCCCAAAAATGAGCACCCGCCAATATGGGTTCATGCCCCAAAGAAGCACCGAGGACTCCCTCTATGACCTGATGAAACACCTACGCAGCAAACTTGCACAAAAGAAGCTCATAACGTTGGTATCATTGGACATGGAGGGAGCCTTCGACAGCGCATGGTGGCCAGCCATTCGGGTCAGACTGGCCGAGTCAGAATGCCCAGTCAACTTGAGGAGGGTGATCGACAGCTACCTTCAGGACAGGAAGGTGAGAGTTCGCTACGCGGGACACGAGTATCCCAAACCCACGAGCAAAGGATGTGTCCAGGGCTCAATAGGTGGACCAATACTCTGGAACCTCCTGCTGGATCCCCTCCTCAAAGGCCTAGAACAGCGGGGCGACTACACCCAGGCCTTTGCTGACGACGTTGTACTGATCTTCGACGGAGACACGGCACTCGAGGTTCAGGGCCAGGCAAATGCCGCTCTCGCCTATATTCGGGAGTGGGGTATCGGAAACAAACTGAAATTTGCTCCTCAGAAAACAAAAGCGATGATCATCACACGCAAACTAAAGTATGATACCCCACTCCTGAGGATGGGCGAGTCCGACATCGGCATGTCAAACTCAATCAAAATATCGACTCACTATCGACAACAAACTCATTTCAGCAGCATTTCAGCATTTCATTCAGCGAACACACAGCCAACACATGTACAAAAGCAACTAACATCTACAAGCAATTGTCGAGAGCAGCCAGAACCAGCTGGGGCCTTCACCCCGAAGTGATCCGCCTGATATACACGGCTACGGTGGAACCGGTCATGACGGCCAGCGCCTGGGCACCGGCTACCGAAAAACTAAAAGTGCGTAAACAGCTCAACGCGGTACAAAGAGGCTTCATCCAAAAGCTGACAAAGGCCTACCGAACTGTCTCTCTCAACTCTGCCTTACTACTGGCCGGAATACTCCCACTGGATCTTAGGATCCAGGAGGCAGCTGCACTATACGAAGCCAAGCGTGGAGTTCCCCAGCCTTTGTTGGGAGACAGAGAGGTAGAGAAAATGGTGGCATATAGTCTGACCCCGCATCCGGCAAAGCATAGGAGCCTAGAGTTCATAAACCTGATAGACCAACAAGGTGTTGAACAACACAACAACCAAGCAGTCCGCATATTCACAGATGGCAGCAAGATTGAGGGAAATGTCGGCGCAGCGCTATCCTTTTGGGGTAGCGATGTGGAGACCAAAAGCCTCAAACTTAAGCTGCCATCTTACTGCACAGTCTATCAGGCCGAACTCTACGCGCTATGTAGAGCCACGTGTGAGATTTTAAAACGTCACGAAACTAGCTTTGGCATCTATAGTGACTCGCGGTCAGCTCTGGAAACCGTGACGAACCACGGATCCATTCATCCCCTTGCGACAGAAACCCGCAAAAACATCGAGAACATATCACTCCAAAACAAGGAAGTCTCTTTGTTTTGGATAAAAGCACACGCAGGGATGAATGGAAACGAGAGAGCTGATGAGTTAGCGAAGGAAGCGGCACTTAACCTGAAGAAAAAGCCCGATTATGATGCATGTCCGGTCTCATACGTCAAGCGACAAATCCGTACGGACTCGCTCGACGTATGGAACCGGAGATACAAGACGGAGAACAAAGCCGCTGTCACAAAAGTCTTCTTCCCCGACGCAGTAGAGGCATACAAAATCGTAAGGAAAATAGAGATCACGAATATACTAACACAAGTAATGACAGGGCACGGTGGGTTCTCGGAATACTTAGCTCGCTTTAAGTGTAAAGAGAACCCAGCGTGCATCTGTGACCCTGACGTATATGAGACTGTAGAACATGCCCTTTTTTAATGCCCCGTTTTTGGTCGCCAGAGATACGATGCTGAAAACCTTATAGACTGCGAAATTAACGCAAAAAAACACCAGCGAAATTATGAAAAATAAGCATATAAGAACTGAATACATAAATTACTGTGTAGAAATAGCCAAACAAGTTATAAAAAGAAATAAATAGTTAGATAACTTATGATTTATATACAGGGCGTCCCAAACTTATGGGACATGAAGGGGAAGTACCTTAAATATCGTAGATAGGGTATTTTGCTGAAAGAAGACTTTATGTTACTTTTAAAAGTAAGTAATTCTGCATTCATCGATTTTCTAAAAAATACTTGCTTCGTCTGGGAATCGAACCGACTTAAATGTCAAAAAAAAATCATCCTGCTTCTATGATGCCAATCGAAAGAATAGCTAAAAAATCATAACTTTGCTTAAGTAACATAGTATTTTAAAAAAAAGGAACAACATGAAAGATTCAAGAAGAACTTCCATTAGATCAAAACTTACTTGATATGCCATGTTCGCAATAAATTAACACAAAACTTGTGTAAGTGAATTATTAAGACTAAACAGAACAATCCAAAAACAAACGCTCGCACACACTGTTCCATTTTCAAATTTAAGAACAACATTTAAAAATATTAGTTCTTTTTAAAAATATTAAAGTATGCATTAAAACAAACGCTAAATAATCCTAAATAAAACGTGTTTGAAAAATTTGACTCAATCATTTTACGTTGTTCCTTTCTTTTAAAATACTATGTTACTTAAGCAAAGTTATTATTTTTTAGCTATTCTTTCGATTGGCATCATAGAAGTAGGATAATTTTTTTTTTACATTTAAGTCGGTTCGATTCCCAGACGAAGCAAGTATTTTTTAGAAAATCTATGAATGCAGAATTACTAACTTTTAAAAGTAACATAAAGTCTTCTTTCAGCAAAATACCCTATCTACGATATTTAAGGTACTTCCCCTTCATGTCCCATAAGTTTGGGACGCCCTGTATAGTATTAAATATATATAATATGCATAAAATGTAAACTAGAAAATAAGATAATAGATATGTACAATAATTATATGTAAACTAGATTATAGAACTAATAGTGAAAAATGAAAATGTAACATAGATAGAAATAGTATAATAAAGCAAACCCTGCAACCCTGTATATTATAAAGATAGCATAAGACGTGAAATATTGTATTAAACTTAGGAACCCACCCATGTGGGAATCAAATAAAAAGTAAACCCTGTCTTTCAATAAAGGATATAAAAAGACTCTGATCAAGTCAGAGGAGGTACGGATAGCCGCTACATAGTGCCATTTCGAGATGGTGGTAGGGGTAGTAAAAAAAAAAAGAAAAAACCCTATTAACCCCTAATATTTTCATTAGAGCGTTAAAAAGATCACACTCGAATTGTCTACCTTGATCAGTCGTAATTCTACTAGGACATCCATATCGACAGATCCAATTTTCGTAAATAATCCTGGAAACCGTGTCAGCTGAAATGTCTGAGACTGGAATAGCCTCTGGCCAACGCGTGAAACGGTCCATGATTGTTATGCAATATCGATAACCATGTTTAGTCGTAGGTAATGGTCCAACAATATCTGTATGAATGTGCTCAAACCTAGTACAAGAAGGGAAATCAGTCAATTTTGAAACTGTGTGTCTACTTACTTTTGATTTCTGACAAGCAATACAAGCTCTAGACCATAAGTTAATATCTTTGTTCATACCGGGCCAAAAAAATCTAGCTGTAATCAATCTACGCGTGGTACGTTTACCAGGGTGGCTCATAATATGTAGACAATCAAACGCTGTTTTTCTAAATTGAACCGGTAAATAAGGTCTGGCATTGTTCGTTGAGACTTCACAATAGACCTGTTTATTAGAATAAGGTATCAATATACGCTTTAATGTAAACTTAGCGTCCGTTTCCGTAGTAACAAGATCGTCGGTTTCTTGTGCTTGAGCTAAGTCCTCGTAATTTAAAACTGTAGGACAAAGGATTGATTCAACACGCGATAACGCGTCAGCTACTGTGTTATCGGAACCAACAATATGCTTTATGTCGCTAGTAAATTCACTAATATAAATTAGTTGCCTGGCCCTTCTAGGAATTTCTTTGTCTGTACCTATTTTCGTGAAAGCGTAAATTAACGGTTTATGATCGGTAAAAACCGTAACTTGCCGTCCTTCAATCATGGTCCTGAAATGCACTATAGCCATGTAAATAGCGGTTAGTTCCTTGTCGTAAGTACTGTACTTTTGTTGAGAGTCTGCTAACTTCTTAGAAAAATAACCTAAAGGTACCCATTTACCATCAATTTTTTGCTGCAGTACTGCACCCACGCACGAATCTGAAGCATCTGTCATTAAAGATAAAGGCGCTGTTGTACTAGAGTGAGATAAGGTAGCTGCATTTTGCAAACTTACCTTACACTCTTTGAAAGCTTCGATGCTACTTGCATCCCATATAATTTGTGTTTTATCTTTCTTTTTAGAATTGTGTAGATATTTACAAAGTACCGATTGAAATTTGACTGCATGCGGTAAATGTGCTCTATAAAAATTAATTATCCCTAAAAATCTTCGAAGTTGCTCTACCGTATCCGGTCTAGGGTAATCTGCGATAGCCTTAACTTTGTCCGGCAAAGGGCAGATACCATTTTGTGACACTTTATACCCCAAAAAATTGACCTCAGATTTTCCAAATTCACATTTGCTCAAGTTTATAGTAATGCCGAAATCATTGAATTTTTTAAACAGTTTTCTCAGATGTTCCTTGTGAATCTCCTCAATATCCGAAGCTATTAAAATGTCGTCGATATAACAGAAAAGTGAAGATTCGCTCTGCTTGTCGCTACATCTTATGCGTTCGATACCTTTTAATACATGATGATCCATAAACCTTTGAAAAGTCTGAGCAGCATTACGTAAACCGAAATTTAACCGTGTATACTCCATTAATCCGAAAATTGTGCATATGGCGGTTTTTTCTATATCCTCCGCAGCTATTGGTATGCTATGGTAAGCGCTTTTTAAATCTAAACGTGTGTACCAAGTTTTACCGGGTAACATAAATGTAAGATTCTGTAATCACGGTATCGGATATCTGTCCGGTTTTGTTATAGCATTGAGAGCTCTATAGTCCCCACACGGACGAATTTTTCCGTCTTTTTTAGGAACTACATGAAGTGGACTCGCCCACTCGCCTTGTCCGGGTCTACATATTCCTAATTCTTGCATGTACCTAAATTCTTCCTTTACCTTCTCGAATCGGTCTGGCGGTAATGGCCTTGGACGCGTGAAAACCGGCGGTCCTGTCGTAACAATGTGATGACATACATCATAAGGAGCTGTTTCTCTAAAAGAAATGGGCTTAGTGATATCCGGAAATTCCTCTAAAATTTCCCTATAAGGATTATCGCTCTGTATGCTCTTAATCGAAGGCTCATTATACGTTACGATGGCTCCATCCGTACGCAAGTTCGTTACACTATCTATTAATCTCTTATTAAATATGTCGACGATTCATTTAAAACATTCTAAAAAGTCTGCGCCTAAAATAGCTTGTTTCACATCACTGATTATAAAGGTCCACTTAAATGATCGCCTTAGTTCCAAATTTAATTCTAACGTCTTTACCCCGTAAGTTTTTATTTCTGTGTTGTTAGCTGCAAACAGTTTATAATCACTCACTTCATTGGTTACACTTTTAAACTTAAGTACGGGCAATACCGACACATTTGCCCCAGTGTCTACAAGAAAACGTAAATTTGACTTACGGTCTGTCACGCACAAACGATGGTTACCTGCCGCTATGCAGTTTCCCATCGAACTTAACTGCACAGCGGCTAGTTTCCCGACGAAAACGCAGCTCCTGAAGCGTCTCGGGTCCCAGCAGCAGGCGCGTTGCTTACGCTTTTGGCTCCCGGCTGCTTCCAATTGCAGGGCTGCTCGCACGTCCTGGCCCTGGCGCGCCAACGGTGGTGGAACCGGCACAGCCAGTTTTTGCTACTTGGTCCCCTGTTGCGCCCTCGGCTTTGCGACCTCGGAGGGTCCCAGCCGTTTTCTCTGTTTCTGGATCGCCCCCTGATTTCGCTAATCTCGTTCTTGAGACTTTGTAGCTCCACAGTCATTTTAGACAGTTGGTCTGCCAGGTCAGGTACCGCTGCATTGCTCACCGCAGCTACGTCTCCCGTGTTTACATTTTCCATAATCTTATCAGCCATTATGGCCAAATCATCCAGCTTGGCATCTGGCATCACTGTCAGCACCGTGCGCACCGCGGTGGGTAGTCGAGATGTCCACAAAGGCCGTAACGCATCACTACACACTTGTGTGTTTGCCGCCAAACTAGACATTTTTCGTAAGAGCTGTGAGGGTTTCTGTGTGCCTAGATCCATTTCGCTCACCAGCTTATGAAACTGCTTCTCAGCACTCTCTTCATAAGCGGCGATTAGTCTATCTTTAATGGTCGTGATTTTATTGTCTTGCGGCGGTTTCAATATTAAATCTCCCACTTGTTGAATCGCGTCCCTATTTAATTTTGATATCACTAAGTTATACTTAGTGGAGTCGCCCTGCTTTTGTGGGTCCATCACCGCATCAAACTGCGCAAACCACAGTCGGGGCATTTCCGTCCAAAATTCCGGTATTCTTGAAGATAAGCTAATAGCAGCTAGGTCTGCTACCGGCTGAGCGCTAAAAGCTTGCTGGGCTGCTTGCTGAGCCCGAGCCGCACCCGCAGGCATATTTTTCACGGTCTCCGACTGCATCGCGTAATTACGGGAAAACTGATTCTAATTTAATAATAAAAAAAAAAAAAAGTCACTCGCACAAAAATTCAATTTATCACGTCGGTGTCACCAATTGTTAGATCACTATCAGTTCTCAAAGTCTATGTCTATTAGGTGTATAAATGAAAACGCGGAAATATCGAAACACTGAATTTATTACTTGATTAAATTATTCTATTAATAATGTGTAAACCGTATGAGTTGTTATAGGCGACTGGCTTCGCGTCTATTAATAGCTACGCTCCAGCCCGCTGTTATCGCTACCTATTGTATGGTGTAGTATGTACCTACTTATAAACAATGACCCTACATCCATTATCTCGTTGAGTAACCATTCCGTCAACCAACCATGGTTAACTACCCAGTTTATCTTTATGCTGTCCTGCTTTGCACTTTTTATCATGCACATTATTATATTTGTCTGGTGATACAAAGCGAAGCTCAATGTTTCAATCTTTAGAGAAGTTATTTTAATGTTTGAAGGCTTGTGGAGGCTGACTTTTCTGAAATAAAAATACAAAGTATTTCAGTTACTTGTGCGATAACTTGATCGTTGCTATGTGGATGCCTTTGTGAGACTAATCGTAATCATATATTGCTTGCTTGTCGTGCCACTGATTCTTTCTTGGTCATCCTATATGAGGTCAGAGACCAGGTTGAGGTATGGTGGCCCTGAAAAGGGCCTTTGACTGTTGGTGAAAGAATCAGTGTAGTGAAAGGATTCAAGTGCGACTCTTAGAGGCTCCATTCGTGTACTGTCTTCGAATTTTTGGTTCTAGCTAGGACATGCCGGTTTGCTCACGATGTTTCCCTTCACCATTAGAGTCATGAATTTTCCGAATGGAAAATCCATTGCTGCGCGACTGGGATACAAACCCAATACCTGTGGATCAGAAGGCGGGCCACTACCACCAGTGCTCAAATAAGTACAAGAATCTAGGTAAAGGCTTTATTCTACTAACATTATAAATGCGAAGGTTTGTGAGGATGTTTGGATGTTTGTTATTCAATCACGCTGTAACGGCTAACGGCTCAACCGATTTCGTTGAAACTTGGAATATAAAGAGTTCTTTACATAGAATAGCATATAGGCTACTTTTTATGTAGGTACCACGCGAGCGAAGCCGCGAGCGGAGGCTAGTACGTAATAATTCAGTAACAAAGTGAAGTGAATAATCAATATTACAGGGCTTTTTTGACAACAGTTTATTGAGAATCAAAAATAATCGACTCATCATCAGCTTGTAGAAGTCCACGGCTTGACATTGGTCTCCCCTAGAGTTCCATGACGAACGGTCGAGAGCGTTTTCGATCCACTGACTACCCGCGACTTTAACAATGTCGTCGGTTCATCGGGTGGGGGGCCTTCCAACACTGGATCGCCCGGTTCGTGATCGCCATTCGAGAACCTTTATTAGCCAATAATAGTATTATTTTGAATTAAATAATAAACTAAATATGTATTTATAGTAAAAGGAAAAAGGCCAGGTCAAAGGTACCCTAAACTGACGCGTATGTATGACGGTGAATGAAGCAAAAGAGGTATGTCAGGATCGTAGCAATCAAAGACTATATAATACACTTTATTATTTGCAATTGGAAAGCCGTGGTCTCTGCCTTCTTTTGCCTTATTCTAAAATCTTTGAATGTAGATGTACTTATTTTTTTTACAAAATATGTTTCCATCAAGCATCCATAAGGCTAAAACGTGTGATGGAAACGATTGGATCATCATTTTCGCGAATCCAAAGAATTTTTATATTACTCAAATGTAAGTCAAACTAATGATATAAAAAATAATAGGTACATACTTTGAATGTTGGCGCAATTCATCAATGACAGCCTTAGCAGTCAACAGATCCTGCTTTAATTTCTTAAAGGCATTTATCAGATCGTCAATAGAACATTCTCTGTTCAGCTGTAATTCCTTTAGCAAATTGAAATTTTTGTTGATGAATTCTATGTGATGTTGTATCTGAAAGCAAAACATAATCGTAGATAAGGTACTAGCTTCCATAGGCAGCGGCGGCATCGCTCGCGTCATAACTGGGTAGCATATGCTATTACAGATACATAATATACTGTCTGTTCAAAGTTTCATCCAAATCTGTACAATCAGTCTCAATAAAGTCAATTTGAGTTTGACTTTACCTATCATGTCAAACTCAAATTACTTTATCATTGGCGCTTGCGATATCTTTGACTTATAGCGCACACTCTCCAATGCGAATACAAAAATGAATTTCAACAAAACAAATTTCAGGTGACTATCATATGCCGTTTGAACATGGCTCTGTGGGGTAATAGAATCAAAATTTTCAAACTCATAATATTATGTATTCTTTCCAGACAGGGACCTATTCTCCACCCAATTGGGAATAAAGTTTCTTCATCTTTTTGTAAATTCTCACATCAAGTCACTAAATATGCAAGATCGGAACACCTATAAATACCTCAACTTTCACATAGTTAAGCTACATAAGCTATGAAGAGAACTATGCTCGGAGAATAAGCCAGTTGAAGTGGCAGTGAGAAAAAAAGAAAGAAAACACTTGTATTTTTAACAACAATATTTGTAACAGTTTCTGTTAGGAGGTAGGTTAGGAACATTAGGTACTTATGAGTATTTGGTAGGCACTAAAAGAGTTATTTAAGCCTTGGACAATGGCAGTCAATATGTACAGAAATGATGTTACAATCTGGGATAACAACTCATAATAATGTGCCGCAGACTTGTTAGTAAGTAGTGAGAAAGTTATATAGCTCTGAGACCTGCCATATTCTTGAATGAATAACATGAAACTGACAATGCTGTGTAGGAAGGCCTCCCACCTGATGGACCATCGTATAAGGTTCGCAGGAAGTTAGTGGATGTAGAAGGCTCAAGATCATTCTTTGTGGCATTCAGGGGTAGGTCTAAGTTCAGCAGTGGACTTTTTCAGGCTGATGATGATGATGAATCACTGTGAAACCAACTCACTTTATCCTGGATCTCCTTTGATTTCACTTTAAAACTATGCAGGTCATTTTGAAAGCTATTTGCATTTTCCAACAGTTTGTTTTGATGATCAAAGCTGGCTTTAACTTTGGTTATATTCTCCTGAGCAATTCTTGGCATTTTTGGCATTTTTTTCTTTCATTGAGTGAAGCCGAGGATTCAGTTCCGATAGAAATCTCAAGCTTGGGTTGCACTGCACCTGCAATCATAAAGTTACTTTGAATCCTGAGTCTGAGTTACTACTTGGAGTTACGTATACAAAACTGCTCTAGGGTTACAAGATCTACACCTTTAGTAGTTTAGTACTCATAAATTCTCTTTGGATCTACCCCATGAGGTTGTAGTCACTGATCTACCAACACGGAGTACTTCTTATTACTGTTATTTTTTTCAAAATCGAGCCCGTAACTCCTAACATCACTTTTCGATTACTCTCACGGTTTCCGATTTCGCCTTAGTGGCCCTGAAAAAAAACTCTAACCTGTATACTGTCTACCAACCGCTACCAACCAATGAAGATATACACTAAGTTTGTACCTATTAATGATGATATTTTATGTCACTCACTAATAATGAGGATAGAAGTCAGTTCAAGTCACTTTGATAATGTTCTAGGTACTTTACGTTGTACCTACCTAGGTACATACTTGCAAAAAATTTGAGGTTGAGTCACAGATTAGTACTATGTATGTTAAGTGAAGCTAGCTAAAGGTTATGGTTGGTGGAGATCCTACAGGACGGGTAGAGAGAGAGTGCAGATTTGTTATTTACAGTTGTATAATATTTACAATAAGTACAAGGTATTTACAAAAGAATAGAAGATTTTGGGAAACACGATACAGCACAAGACCAGAGTAAAAGTAAAAGTAAAAGTAGTCTGACAGACCGTCGTCCGTCCGAATCAACAATTCGTTCTATTCTTCGTCGCCAACTGAGAGGTATTTGAATTTGGCGGCGACGGAGTGATAGTGGTGGCGTAGCTCGCCACATATTCCCCCTGGCCAGACCGTGACTACGGTCGATAGAAGTCGGGAAAGTGAACTCTCCTGCCGCTCCGAGTTCTCTTCTCTTCAGAGGTTGTAGTAGTAGTAGGAGGAGCTGCAGGCTTCGGTGTCGGTGGACTTAGTGAGGTAGGATCTGTGGTTGTCTGTGGTTTCAGTAGATGTGCTTCTTTCGACATGTATGCTGGTTTCAACCTGTCGACACTGACGTTGACTATCTTGCCATTGACGTCGAGGGTGAAGAACTTCGGTTGCCTTTCAATAACCTTGTAAGGTCCAGCGTAAGGTGGTTCGAGTGAGCGACGCACGTGATCTCGACGTAGGAATACATGAGATGAGTTGTTCAGATCACGCGGGTAGTAGAAGGGTGACGTAGAGTGCCACGAAGTAGGTCTTGGTGTAAGTTTTTGAATATGCGAACGAAGACGGGCTGCATATTGAGTGACGTCCGCTGTGGTGCAGTCTTCGGAAGGAGATAGAAACTGACCAGGTAAGCGCAAGGGTTCGCCGTACACCAGCTCGGCTGCCGACGTCTTAAGATCGTCCTTCCATGCGCTGCGGATGCCAAGCAAGACGAGTGGAAGGGCTTCAGTCCATGTTGATGAAGTGTGACACATGATTGCTGCCTTCAGCTGTCGATGGAGACGCTCGACGATGCCGTTCGCAGCAGGATGGTAAGCAGTGGTGCGGAAGTGGCGCGCACCGATGAGAGCAGTGAGAGACTGGAAAAGGTGGCTCTCAAACTGGCGTCCTTGATCGGTAGTCACACGATCTGGGCATCCGAATCGTGCTATCCAACCGGATACAAGGGCAGCAGCGCATGTTTCGGCTGTTATATCCTTCAGTGGAATAGCCTCAGGCCATCGCGTAAATCTATCGATGACGGTGAGACAATACCTGTAATCAGAAGATAAGGGTAACGGACCGATGAGGTCGAGGTGTATGTGAGAGAACCTCGATGAAGGGGTGAGAAATGATGAAAATGGTGATTTGGTGTGTCGAGTGACTTTGCTTGACTGGCATTGTAAGCATTGTCTAGACCACTCTCTACAATCTTTGCGGATCCCTGGCCATACAAATCTTTGTGTAACCAGTCGCACTGTAGCTGAACATCCAGGGTGATGAAGTCCATGAAGCATCTGGAAAACTTGTTTTCGGAGTTCAGGTGAGATGTAAGGTCGAGGTGGTTTAACAGATGTATCGCAGTAGATTTTTATGTCGCTATCCATAGCTTTAATCTTTCTGAGTTTAAGGGCGGAGCCGTGGAGTAACAGATCTTGCAGTTCTGAGTCTGAATTCTGAAATCGTGCAAGAGCTGTGTAGTCGATTGTAGAAATCTCCTCCACTCGAGAAAAGGCGTCAGCGACCACGTTGTCCTTCCCAGGTATGTAGCGTATATCGGTAGTAAATTGAGCAATGAAGTCTAAGTGTCAATATTGTCTTGGGGAACATTTCTCTTTATTCGTAGAGAACGCGTAAGTAAGCGGCTTGTGGTCGGTAAATATTGTGAAGTTACGGGCTTCCACCATGTGTCTGAAGTATTTGATAGCTTCATATATTGCTAAAAGTTCTCTATCATAGGGGCTGTATTTCTTCTGAGCGCTGTTTAGTTTGTGAGAGAAGAAAGCAAGGGGTTGCCAGTCTGCATCTTTGCGTTGCTGGAGAACAGCACCGAGTGCTATATCAGAAGCGTCTGTTACTATGGATAGTTCTGCTTCCACGTCTGGGTGAACGAGTAGGGTAGCTTCAGAGAGGGATGTTTTGCAGTCTTCAAATGCTCTCATTAGATCTGGCGTCATCTCTATTGGATGAGAACCTTTGACTTTTGGGCCAGATAGTAAGGCGTTCAATGGCGCTTGAAGGTGAGCTGCGTTTGGTATGAATCGACGGTAGAAATTCAATACTCCAAGGAAACGTCTCAGCTCTTTCACAGTCTTGGGAGTGGTGTATTCTTTGATGGCTTGAACTTTGGCATCGAGCGGGCGGGTTCCTTTGGCAGAAACTTGATAACCTAAGAAGGTAACCTGAGATTGTCCAAGCACGCACTTCGAGGTATTCACTAGTATTCCGTACTGTTTTAAACGCTCGAATAATAGACGCAGATGTTTCTTGTGCTCTTCCAGTGATGATGAAAATACCAAAATGTCGTCAATATACCCGTAACAAAAATCCAAGCCAAAGAGTACCTCATCGATGAACCTCTGGAAGGTCTGGGCAGCATTGCGAAGCCCGAAGCTCATGAAAGGAAAGTCAAAAAGGCCGAAAGGTGTAGTAATTGCACTTTTTGGTATGTCGTCGGGATTCATGCTGATCTGGTTGTAGGCTTTCACGAGGTCTATTGTCGAAAATACGCAACATCCGGACAGTTGGTAAGCAAAATCTTGTATGTGACGGATGGGATACCTGTCGGGAATAGTCCTGGCGTTGAGAGCGCGATAATCACCGCAGGGTCTCCAGCTGTCGTCCTTCTTTTTCACCATGTGAAGTGCAGACGACCAAGGACTTTCCGATCGTTTGGCTGTGCCGTTTGCTTGCATTTCGTCGAAAACTTTCTTTGCAGCGTTAAAACGAGCTGGGTCGAGACGTCTTGGCTTACAAGAAACTGGAGGGCCTGGTGTGGTTCTGATGAAATGAAGAGTGTTATGTTTAGGAGTGGATCTCACACCAGCCGGTCGCGTGATTTCAGGATATTCGGATAAAATTTTGTGATATTCAGACTCGCCTGTTATTGTTTTTACGGATAAACAATCGATATATGAGTTGCAGTGAATGGCTTTTACTGAGAGTGAAGTGACGTTGTCAATCAAGCGTTGATGTTTACAGTCGACGAGCAAACCATAAAAACTCAAAAAGTCCACGCCGATTATAGGTTTACTAACGTCAGCGATTGTAAAACTCCATCGAAAATCTCGTCGGAGGCCTAGGTTGAGCTGTAGGTTGATAGGTCCGTAAGTATGAATCACTGTGTTGTTTGCAGCTAGTAGGTCAAACTTCGATTTAGGGCAGGACGTCTTGATAACTGATCGCGGGAAAACACACAAGTCAGAACCAGTGTCCACTAGGAACTGCATTTTCGACGCGTAGTCGGTTACAAATAGACGGCCTGATGATGAAGAAGGGCAGTCGTTGGCCGCTACATGCGACCGCCCTGAGAGTTTTCCGCCTTGAAAGTACAGGGCTGCTTGCACTTTATTGCCTCTGATCCGTAGGTGAAGTGGTAGAAACAGTGTGGATGGTCCGGAGGTGGTTGTTTCGGTCGTGAGCGTGAGCGAGAGCGAAATCGGTTGTTTCCTCTACTTGATGTCCGTGAGCGCGACCGTGTTCCTTTAGCTACCTGTTCCGTGAGCATAGCTACCTGCTTCGTTAGTTCTCGGACTTGGGTTAGCAAACCATCTTCTTCTTGCAAAAAAAATGGTACCTTGACCGCATCTCGCAGTTCTTCCGACCCGCCGTACTCGGAACTCCAGAACTCGGCGTCCTGCAAATCTTCACCAGCCTTCGACATGATCACGTCGGTGGTCACCAGTTATGGTTGGTGGAGATCCTACAGGACGGGTAGAGAGAGAGTGCAGATTTGTTATTTACAGTTGTATAATATTTACAATAAGTACAAGGTATTTACAAAAGAATAGAAGATTTTGGGAAACACGATACAGCACAAGACCAGAGTAAAAGTAAAAGTAAAAGTAGTCTGACAGACCGTCGTCCGTCCGAATCAACAATTCGTTCTATTCTTCGTCGCTATGCCAACTGAGAGGTATTTGAATTTGGCGGCGACGGAGTGATAGTGGTGGCGTAGCTCGCCACAAGGTAAAGGATAACACTAGCTGGGTGTACATGCTAACTTCTAAACTACAAAGAAATGTTAGTATGTACTGGCAAGTATTGGATAAATTATCTCTCTTTGCTACCGTTTTTCAGTCTTTTTCGTCCTGTATATACAAACTCATTTTTTTTTTTTGAAGTTTTTTCCCTTTCGGGCTGGCTATGGCATCTAGGCCTTACCGCCAAGTCTTACGTTTATTTTTCCTTGTTATTTTTATTCTTTCGTCTTTATTTTTCATCTTATTCATGGTCAAGTCATCGTCAAGTCAAGTCAAGTTCAGTTTTAGTAAGATATGATGGTGGCTATTTTACTAAAACCTCGAGGGACCTCTTGGCGCCAACTCGAAAAATGATGATACACGAAATCATTCTATTTCACTTCACTTGTGCGGTTTACTCAAACAATATTACGCAAAACACCACCATAATTACACAATATTATTCAATTTAACACTAGTTTTGTAAAATAAATTGAGAGCGCAACATCACTTGGCAAGTTGCCGCCAAAAAGTCCACACAAACTCACTATAATATTTGTCTTGTCTGTCAGTCAGTCAGCTGTCAGTCGGCCAGCAGCAGTGACCCTACCGCGTAAACAGAGTATAACATAGACCGGGCTAGCGCGTATACCCGAACAAGACGAAAGTTCGTATAATTCAGCCAATTAGAAATGGATATATTTGTGCGTGGCTCTAGGCATGAGAATGATCATGCAATTAGTGCGGTTTATCATAACCAATGAGAAATTAAAAAATTTAAAGATATGGTAATGATTTAAGCATTAGAAAACTAAATAAATAATAACGTGTTCAATTATATACCTAGCCAGATCCTTTTCCAGCATAGAGTTTTAATTGCAAATAGAAACAAAAACGGTACTTACCGGTGAAAGGTAATATTTTCCACTTTCCTTAAACTATCGCTCGTGGAGCATATAATACTGCAACGTACCATGTTACCAGTTGAATTCTACACCTGCTACACAAGGCACACAAAAATTTTAGTAAGTAAATTAATAATTACTGCAATTTTTCACACTAACCATTGACTTTGTTGTGCACCAAAGATTGGTGCTCAACAAACCCAAAGTGCATACGCAGACAGTGATGGAAGATAACAGTTCTTTCTCCTCTACTCATGCGTCTCTTCATATATTTCTATCCTTTTCTTTCTTGGTATTATTATTTAACGTGACGTCTATGTTATTCTCGGTCTACGCCCTCCCGCCAGGGCCAGGGGCCCTCCCTCTAGTAGTAGGGAGCTACTTACTCCACAGAGTACGTATTTATATACTATACTGTGCACTCTCGTAGACAGCTTGACAGCTGTTCTACAGGTGTCCTTCCGTGTCCTCCTAAATCGTCTTAAATCGTAAACAGATCGGTCTACTTGGTCTACGGTTCTACTTCTTAAATACTCTTTGGTACCACAGGCTACAGAGAGACCACACCACAGGTCTCTCTCTCTGTAGTAAAAAGAATTAAAAAAAAACAATTATTATTCTCGTATTGGTATTATCATCCTATTGGTCTGTGGGGTTACGGATCTTAGTGTTCTGTAGTCTGTGGTATTCTCTATTCTCTCTCTCTCTCTCTCTCTTGAGGGTGGATTTTGCAAAAATATTTTTCGTTGAACAAAAATTTTAAGAAATTTAAAACACATTGGAATGCTTGTAAAACAAAATGAAATTGTTGTAGGGATAACTGCAATGTACATTTAAAATGTTTAGACGAAACTTCAAAGCGTTAGTTACGAAGCTATCTGCAATTTAAATATTTAGAGGTGTGATGGTGATGACGACTATGGTATGGTGATGATTTATCTATAGACCGGGTAGATTTCGTGGGTATGGTGATGACGCTTTTATAATTTCAAAATAAAAACAACTAAAGAAAATATTTTTTTTATTGATTTAATAACTTTTAAAGTAAGTTCTTTCAGCTCCCACCAAAAGCTAATGACTGAACTTCATTTGTGGCTTTCAATACGTAACATTGGTATTATTATTCTTCATAATGCTTATGTTGGCATATCTCCTACTTTTATTTGTAGTTAATTTCTGTTTTTGTAGCTGAACGACTATCCTTCGTTTTATTTAACTCATATTTGTAATCTGAAAGAACAAAAAATTGATTGAGTTCTATGACTAACATAACAACTAGCGAGAGAAGCAAGCCTCAAGTATCGTGTAGCGAAGAATTTTAGTTCACTAAAACACATATTGTAAAGATAGATAATCCCCAAGCTGTTAACATAAAATAGTAGTAACTTCTACCTTGTTCAGGCTATAGCGCCTTCTCAATGCATCATTAATTACATTAGCAATAAGATGTAACTTATTATTATAATTTTGTCAGGCGTTGTGACAATTTCTATGTAACCGCCATGTCACTCGCACTTACTCAGCGACCTTCAAACAAGTAACACTATTAAATTCAAACATACAAGTTTTTGGGGTTTTATTTGCACCAGTATATCCTCCAAAGATATAACATGGTGGCCCATGAGGGGAACAATTAGAATCCGCGACATTCAATGAAGAAAGGAAGCTTTTGGTGAAGAAACGGTGAAGGAGATTGCGACGGCCAAGTCGCACGGGACCAATCGTTGGAGCCTTGCAGGGGTGGACTAAAGCCTCGGGTTACCAGCTGGATCGTGTTGCAAGCCTGAAGACCACAAGAGGATTCGGGTTCGAGCAGCGATACCGCTAAAGTATCGCATCGTGCAGCGCGTCCGGTCAAAGATAAGTGTCCTTCCTTCACTCACAAATTCTCATCCAAACTTCCAAAATACCTATATTCCTGTATAACTATTCAGAATTTGCATCCATTTGTGTAAATCAATGTAATTTTGTGCAGTCTATTGCCAAAATTCCCCAGAAACTTTGAATTTTCTAAGCAATTTTATATTTAAATACCCGCACATAATTAAAAAGTGCGACCAATTCCTTTGTTCTCTTGAATCTACGAGCTCATATTAGGGCAATTAGCCTTATTTCGCCCTTTATAATTATTCGTGATACGGATTCAGTAGATATACAGTTCTACTAAGTAGTCGCCGTAGGGCTGAGCTTGCGTTGGGCTCCTTCAGATAACCCAACGATCCCAAGGCGCCTAATCCCAAGGATTAGGTATATTTTTTTCAGGCTTTGATCCCATCACTCGTTTTCGTTTCACAAATATACCTATCTTCAAAAATTTTATGCCAGTTATTTAGCCGATTTTATCGAACATTCCAGGGCTAACCCGTGCTATCCGCGCCTCTGCTGTTTGCTGGTAACAAAGCCAGGTCCAGAGCCTGTGTAACCGGCCTTCCTGTGCTGCATAGCTGTCATCAAAACGAGGAGAGTGAGCCACTTAACTTAATTTCACTTACATAGATCAAAGTTCAGTTTTTATTGAGAAATATTATACTTGCCTTGGTACATAATTTTCTAGCAATGGCGGAAGATAAACGTTACAAGGAATTATTTACAAAGAGAGCGTCCGCCAAAGGACAAATAACTAAATTTAAAAAATATTTATGTAGTATTTCTGAATTAACTGAATTAAATAATATTCAATTAATAGAGTTAAATCTAAAGCTTGCAAAGTTTGAGGCATTATCTGTTAGGGTTGATGACCTGCAAAATGAGATAGAGGTGTTTAATCCCGAAAACATTTCGACTGAAATCGATGAGCGCGATAATATTGAAAAGGATATAATACTATGCATAGCTACCGCCAAGAATTTAGTCGAGAGTTTTTCGAAGAAAATTGAATGTGAACAAAGGCGCAATTCGGTTCACAATGCTTCTTGTTGTGTAGAAGATTCACATCCTCATCAATTAAGTTTGAAGCTACCTCAAATCCAAATAGCTCCATTCGATGGCAAATATTTCCGTTGGTTAGAGTTTCGAGACACATTTGAATCTTTAATACATAAAAATGATCGTATCGCAGAAATTAATAAGTTTCATTATTTGAATTCGTACCTACAGGGAGACGCAGCTAGAATTGTTTCAAATCTCGAAGTTAGTAGTAGGAATTATACCGAGGCTTGGAATTTATTGTGCAGTAGGTACGACAATAAAAGAATATTGATCAATCATCACCTCAATTCATTATTCAATGTTAAACAACTGCCACAGGAAACAGAACGTTCCTTGAGATCAATGGTTGATCATGTCACGAAAAATCTTCGTGCCTTGTCTAGTTTAGGTCAGCCAACGGATAAATGGGATGTGTTGATTATATTTATGTTATCATCTAAGTTAGATAGCACTACATTATTGAAATGGGAGGAATACCGCAATAGTTTGCCAGGCGACGTACCTACTTTAGAGCAATTTAATAAATTCATGATAGACCGCGCCGATGTGCTCGAGTCTTTAAATAGTAACAATAGGTCTATTGATGTTTTGAACCCGCAGCCTCAGCCTCAAACGACGCGTTCTGTACCTCATACTATCAATCGTAATAATAATTTTAATCGCCATCAAGGTCAAGGTCAGAGCCACGGTCATTATGTAAAATCATTTGCAAGCTCCAATAATAATAATAATTACAAGCAAAATCAAAACTCATTCTTGTGCGTTATTTGCAATGAACGCCATAGAATATACGATTGCCCTACTTTTAAGGCTAAATCCATAAATGAAAGACTGACGGACGTGACAAACTACAAACTATGTATGAACTGTTTAAGGCAGGGTCACCCTAAAAGCGAATGTCGCATGGGACCGTGCCAGGTACCTGGCTGTAGCCAGCGCCACAACAGCCTTCTCCACAGCCCGTCCTCAACAGCCAGCCACTTCGCATTTAACAATAAAGATGACGAAGTGCTGGTCAATTATTCAAATCAGAATACGAACCATCAAGTTCTTTTATCTACTGCCATCATTGAGGTCTCGAATCCAATTGACCATCAAAAGGTCAAAGTTCGCGCACTTCTAGACAGTGGAAGTCAATCATCTTTTATAACTGAGTCCCTAAAGACCAGACTATCACTTAAAACTAACCGCATTGACACTCTAAAGGTCACCGGTATAGGAAATTTAACCTCGAACAATGTCCAAGAAAGTTGCAATGTTCGATTGAAATCTATAAATAGCAATTTTAATGTAATTTTTTCATGTCTTGTATTGAAAGAATTAACTGGGCGTATCCCAAAGAATCCCATCGATATAAGCTCACTAAAGCTTCCAGATAATATTCAGCTGGCTGATCCCAAGTTTTATCTGCCTGCCCCCATAGATGTTTTGATAGGCGCAGACCTATTCTGGGACATATTAGGTAATAACCAATATTCCCTGGGAATCAATAATCCCAAGTTGAGAAACTCACAATTAGGATGGATAATATCCGGTCCCATTCGATCAGTGATATCGCGCAATAAGATTCACTGCAATCATGCTATTATATCTATTTGCAATTTAGCTAAAAAACGGTTTCTCCACTATAAACAAAGATTTAAACGAAATTCAACCTTAACAACAGAATAAACATAATAATAATATTTTTAGATATAAGTCATCTATCATTGTGCTAGAATAATTCTATTTTTAATTCAATTTCATGTACCCCATCTAAGTAGGTAGGTACACTATGCATCTTCCAATAAAATGATTTATATGTTAACCTTAGGAACACAAACAATAAGCGCGTAGGTAGGTATATTGTCAGCTGATGCGCTGCGTGAGTCATTGCACTCATTGGGAGTTATCTCTCAGAGCAATCGTTACCTACTGAGTACGACTTTCTTGCAAAGGTACAATCTATTAGCCATCATCATCATCATCATCATGTCTGCAGGACATGGCCTATTAGCAATAAAGCAAGATATTATGGTTAGGTATCGCCATTTTTAGATGAAAACAAATTGATTCAATTTAGCGGACGTTGGACACGTCAATCAAGCCAACGGAAATATTTTACGATTTAATATTTTAACTTCGTAGTTGCCGTGAGAGGAATTGGAACCTTTCTAGAACAAATTCAATTACCTACCTGTCACATTATTTGCAGGTCAGCAATCAATTAAATTCTTATTCAATCAATTAAAGGCTTACTCTCCTCATTTCGGTGGCATATGCAAAGCCGGCTTGAAGTCGGCTAAATACCATTTAAAACTAGTCATTGGCAATAGCCACTTAATTTATCAAGAAATTTCTACTTTGTTTGCACAAGTGGAGGCAATTCTAAATAGCCGTCCCTTGTGCCCTCTATAATCCTCTCCTGATGACCTCCTTTCCCTGTCCCCAGGACATTTCATCATCGGAAGACCGCTGACCACTACACCGGCACCGAACTATGAAAACTTCAAGGAAAGGCAGCTGCAACGCTATGAAGACCTAGAAAAATACGGCAGCACTTATGTCAAAGATGACAGAAAGGATATATGTCCGAGTTGCAGCCGATGACGAAATGGAAAGCAGCGCAGCCAACCTGAACATCGGACCATGATGCTCCGTACAGAAGACAATGCTCCTCCTCAGGCTCATCTCAGGATCACACGGAATCTCACGAGTAGCAGACATCAACCCCAACCGAGGCTGCACTCGTCGCTTAACTGTACTGCAAACTTCCTACGGCTGACGATCTTCAATGTTGAAAGGGATCTTTCAACGGCCGGGAATATGTTCAGGCTATAGCGCCTTCTCAATGCATCATTAATTACATTAGCAATAAGATGTAACTTATTATTATAATTTTGTCAGGCGTTGTGTCAATTTCTATGTAACCGCCATGTCACTCGCACTTACTCAGCGACCTTCAAACAAGTAACACTATTAAATTCAAACATACAAGTTTTTGGGGTTTTATTTGCACCAGTATATCCTCCAAAGATATAACATACCTTACAGCATGTGAGATGACATTTATTGGAAAAATCTACACTTAGTAATTTAAAAGTATATAGTGAACGTAACGATCCGAAAAAAATCCCGTTCAGATGGAGAAATGCTGAACTTAGATACATCAAAGGTAGCGAAGCGAGCCGTAAAATTTAGAACGATCGGTGCGAGATCTTTCATTGCATTGTATGTTGCGACTCTTTTTCGAATATCGTAAAGAGGCGAGTGATTTTTAACGTATTGATGATATTGCTTCGTTCTGTCTGCACTTTCTTTATTCCCTGTGCGATGCATTGGACTCGCTTCGTAAGGCAGTAATTTAAGAGTATTTTTCTCGCGCACTTCAGTCGCTGGCTACTTGTTGGTATTATTAGATACTTTTTTTTTTGCTTTCACGTGACGTAGATTGAGAAAGCTCGCTACGCTCACTGGTAACTTTGTAGTATAGCTATCTTTGCATGGTTTATTTCCATGTGACGTGGATTAATAAAGCGCGCAAGCTAGTAACTTAGTGTTACAGCTAGTTTCGGTAGTTAATTCTTTGTGCTGATAAAACTCGCTAAGTAGTATTAACAATAAGGTATAGTGCACTATTGAAGTTAATGAACACACAATATTAATGATGTTTTACGGGATGAAAATTAGCCTATATCCTATTCCAGGGGCTTTATCCTCTTATAAATTTCAACTAAATCCGTTCGGCCGTTTGGGCGTGATTGAACCAACATCCAAACATCCTCAAAAACTTTGAAATTTATAATATTATTATTTAGGCGGGAAGTAGGATATAATAATTTCATATTTGAGTATACTTATTTACTATATTAGGTACACAATTAGTCTGAAACAAAAAATAACTACTATATAATAAATAACAAAGAAATGTAATAAATTTCCATTTTACAGTGTAATTTACAGAAAAATATAAGAACAAATTAGGATGATGGTGACGGTGATGACGCGTATGGTGATGACGATTCATACGATATGTTAATTATACTAGAAAACGAATACTGTTAATAATGTACCGCTATTCCGTTCAGCATCTTCAATTATAACTACGTTATTGTTGTTATAATTTTTAACGTTATTTTATGTACTTACTTAGAACCACAGCCTGAAGGTAAACCACCTCATTCATACACTCACAGCAAATTTTGTTAAAGAAAGTGCCTGAAAAGACGTTCTGTTTCGTACGTAGTTGGCCCTGAATTGAAGAAACGGGGCGGGGTATTGCGCCCTGTGATTTTGCACTAAACTACCCTCCCTTTGATATTGCCGCGACGGTGTTGACGAATTTTGGTGCTAAAAGATTATAATTTTATTGTAGGATTATCTAACGAAGAATTTACTATTTTGTTTTCTATTCTTTAACAGACAAGGTGAATACACGGAAGTCACAAATAAATATCTATATCGCACGTTAGGATATAGTTTTTTTTTTGCCTGCAAACGTGAGGAGTCGCTCACTGATGATGATGATTTTTAATCAGTGTATTATTTATTTTATTTAAAAACTATTGACTTTGAGGAGATTTCGATAAAAGCGCTATAAATAAAAACTATGAAGCCAACATTATAAAAGTTTACCACACTCGAGAAATCTTCATTTAATTTTTTATACGCTGGAACATCTTTTTCTAAATCCACCCTTGGGCACTGAACTAACCCTGTTTACGTAGTATCTTCCTAGTCTGTGCCTGTTTCTTTGTCATGCACAGAGTGCTTTTGTTTATATAATTGTCTGTCATGTCAAAATTACTCTATGGTAGAGATGGGTCGTACTTGCTATTTCGCGTACCAGGTCTATAACGTATCGTATCTTAGGTTCAAAAACCAGGTACTAAATACTTGAAAGTATATCCTTAAGAATAAGACGCTGCTCCCTATACCGGCAAATTTATCCATGTTGAACTGATACTTTAAGGTGGATTCTAAGCTATGCTCTGCCTCGCTATGTATGCTATGCTATGCTAGGTATGCTATGCTATTCTATGAAAAGCTTTGACAAGTTATACATCTCGGAAACCAAAAGGTAAGGGGATTTCAAAAAGTAATACAAATAGATGAACTGCTGAGTTATAATATTAGAGTTTTATTCATACACTCCAACGATTTTATTTTTATAATAGGCCCCATTGTTTTTGAGATATAACAAGAATACTAACTTTAAGAAAACAATGTAATGTGAGCTCCCATTTGGTAAAGTTTCAATGAATTCGTAGTTCAGGTAAGATTGGTTATAAGTTAGAACATTACTAAATGTGTGATTTTTAAAGTTCATATTAATTGTGCCACAACAATCACGAAAACACCAGCTTTTACCGGACATTGGGAGATCTCAGCTCAGGGATCCACTATTTATAATATGTTTAGAATGTCTCACATCAAACACTTATTTTAGCAGTTGTTATTTACATCCCTCCATTCCGCCTCAAACTAACGTGAAGGTTGAGCCCGACAAGAAAGTAATAAATACTACAAGTATTTCAGTAGGTTTTAAATACTTCAAGTATGGTGGCACCAGCTAAAGAATATGCCCCTCCCTATCTACCTACCTCCTACCCGTGGATGTCGTACGTAAGAGACTTACGACATCCACGGGTAGGAAGATATGGAGGGGTCTATTCTTCAACCGGGGCCACCACAGCAGAGGATACCCGGCAAAAAAACTAAAGTTATTACCACTTAATGCTTACTGCTTTGCTGTACGTTTGAATTAGAGCATAGTGAGATCGTGAACGAAAATCTACACATCAGGTTCACTCACTTTGATTTCCTAATTTATTCACGTAGGTATTCATTGAGCACTTCACATCCATCATTTATTATCAAGACATTGCTAATATCCTTCATTTTTTAACATCAATACATATTCGAACTATAGACTAATAGGAATACTATTCGAACCGTAGACAGCTGTTTACGATTCGAACCTTTGTTTTGGTTCGAATCAAACAAAACAAACAAACAATTCAAACGAAATTGATTGATTGGATTTTGCTTGTTATTTTTTTAGTGCTTTGCCCTTTCGGTCTGGCTATGGCATCTTAGGCCTTACCAAACCACATATTAAAACTGAAACATTGATTGATTGGCGCTAATGTTTTTCCCTTTCGGACTTGTAATATGCAGAAAAGATACAACCAGCTTTAACAGAAAAGGAAATTTATTACTTTGCTAGGTCTAGTCGTTACATAGTGTGTTCGTTCTGTATGCACAGAGAGAAAAAGAGAAAGCAGCCACGTCAATATTGAAGGCGTTTAACTTAGTTTTTTAACTGTAACATCTCTTTTGTGATAACTACGTGTGATAATTTGTAAAAGAAACGAATTCATTCAAATTTTTTTTCATTTCAATTGGAATTAAAAATAAGTAATCTACATACAAAATAGAAAACGCAAAAACAAAACGCGACAATACAGGAATTTAAAATAACGCCATAAATCAAGTCAGTACTACCTGTGGTACTACATGCAAACTGTGTTGAGTCAATCACAACGTAGTTCAAGTCATTACCACCAGAAAAAACAAGATCATTGGATTTTTGTAAAGATAATTAAAATTGATTGAAGAGGCATTTATTTAATTTTCCCATGTTATGGGTATTTTATGATATTATAAAATCTTTGTTTCATGACCTAATTTAATAATGATTTTTCACACACTTCAATAACAAATCTTTACCCGTAAAGCCATCTATTGACATTCGTTTGAACCATATTTTTTAATAAGGGAATTAAATTAGGTACATTGAAACATGGTATCGATTTACAAACAGCAAAATGGGTGCCTACGTAGTGCAGCTGCTGACACAGATGGCGCTGATGCGTTGTGTTCAACAAGTCTGACTATGTCATCTTAGTCCTTACCAAACCACAGATTAAAACTGAAACATTGATCGATAGGAACTCTTCTTTTGTGATTTTATTTTGTAGTCATGGCCAAGTTCTGTTCTAATAAGGAATGTTGATTTTACTGAACCTTAAGGGACCTGTTGGTGCCAACCCGAAAAGTGATGAATAATGATACACGCAATCATTTTATTTCACTTGTACGCTTTACTCAAACAATATTACGTAAAACATTACCATAATTACACAATACTATTCAAAGTCAAAGGTTTTTATTTCAATAAAATCACTAGGATCACTTTGAAACGTCTTAGAAACTAGGTGAAGCTATGCCTGTTCCTCGCGACCAAGCAAGAATCAGGCAACAACCACGGCTTGGGATCTATAATTGTTTTCGATTATCCTTTTTTTTTATTATATATATTTTTTAATTGTTATTATTCAATTTTGAACACGAGTTTTTTTAAATAAATTGAAAGCACAACATCATTTTGCAAGTTTCCGCCAAAAAATTCCGCGCTTGTAATTTTTCTTTTATTAAAAATGGCTTCTGCTGTATTGCAGTGATTATTGCCAATGTCAAATAATTTATGAATGTCAAGTTTCAACAGTATAATGTTTGAGTGCCAGGCTGACTGACTTTTCAGGGGTTCGCAGTGTCCACAACAAAGGGTATTTTCCCCTTAACGTAGGGTATTTCTTGGTGCCTAGGGTATTTATTAGGGGAAAACATTTTGACAATGTGTGACAGATTCGAGGACAAACTTCCACTAGAATTTAGCATAATAATAATAAAGCCTTTTATTCCGAAACTTACAAATTTTCTTATTACAGATTACCTAAACTATATAGAATTAGCTTTCAAGTTAGTTAATAATTTAAGTCTACTGAAAAAATACGATTTTGCAAAAAAATAATTTGGGAAAACTTGCAAATATTTATGAATTTAGGGTATTTTTCACTGAGTTTGGGGGAAAATCAAATTTCAGGGCTGGCAGCACTGTGGACACTGCAAACCCGCCACGCGCTGAATCGAAACAAAGATGGGTGGACGATTGTACACGCGATAATGTAGCTTATTGCTGTGACCATAGAGTGGCTTACATTGTAAAGAAGCGCTTATTATTATTCAGACTTGCAGTTTGTCAAGGTAAACCTTATTCCCATACAAATAAGAAACAAATTAAAGTGCAAAACTTTCGTTCCTTATTTGTATGAAGGTAAGGTCGCATTCCCGTTGCGTGACTGTGTTAGTAAAATATACTTGCACTGGTCGTCCAAAAGAGTCCACTGCGCAATTCCACTGCGCAAGTCCAGTCCGCCGCGGCGTAATTGCGCAGTGGACTCTTTTGGACGACCAGTGCGCCGCGGCGCGAGACGGAAGGACGGGTTGTGAAATACGAGTACTGCGCGGCGCGTGCGTCTCCTAGGGTGCGCGGTGGACTTGCACCCGAGTATTTTTAAGACGTCTAAGTATCGTGAAGTCGTACTGGGGACGTCTAGTATTATGCGAGAACCTGGTTCAAAAACCTAGTAGCGTAAATACGAACCACCTCTACTCTATGGTCATGTCATTGACCAAAGAAAGAATAGAGCCACCAGAACATGCAGGCTTGAAAGCAGCGGAAAATAAACTAAGGGAAAGATATGAATATGCTTTTGAATAAAGCAAATGAAATTCCAAATGAACTGTATAATTTGAAGCTGAAGTCAATGCAGATCCAGGCTAATGTAAGAACCTACATCTAAACTCTTGTGTTTTAAACAATATAACTCTAAAATCCTGATCAAAAGGCATGCTATGTAAATCAAAACTAATGCCAAAATGATCCTGATGACTACTGAATAGTCATTTTAAGTTTGACTTTTATGGGTTTGCTATAACTTGTAGTATGCCCTCAAATATCAAACCAAAAAATGTACTTTAATTAGTAGACTTATGGATCATTCAGGTTTCACTAGGTACATAATAAAATCCGAAATGAGGAAATCCGTATAACCACGGTTCTAGAATGGCGACCACGAACCGGGCGACGCAGTGTTGGAAGGCCCCCCACCCTATGAGCGGATGACATTGTCAATGTTGCGGGAAGTCGGTGGACAGAAAAGACTCAAGACCGTTCGATAATGAACTCAGGGGTTGGGGGGGGGGCTATGTCCAGCAAAGTCAAAGTCAACATAGAACATAGTAGTAGAGTTGTAGTGTAGTGTTTACATTATCTTCATTTTTTTTAAACTGGCAAATCTATCCTGTTACTAACCTTATGTTTTCCTATATTTCTCCATTTAGATACAATGTGACATAGACTTCATTAAATTAAACATTGATTCCAAGTTGATCCATGATTTACGGCTTAAAGGTGAATGTTCTATTGAAAAACTGATAAGTAACCTAAACGAAGTGAAGCAGGAACTGGAAGAAATTAAAGCTTATTTGGCAGAAGACCGGAAACATTCTAAGTAAGTGCATTACAGCTCAATTGCTAATAAGTTGCCTACTTTAAGAGCTTGCGCGAAAATGTGGTGTGACTGAATGAAGGAAAAGAGGATTTAACTAGATAGCCATAGTCTTTGCCTACGGTTCCGGAAAACAGTATTTACTATTATGCAATGCAAGGTGCAAAGTTATAGTAGGTAGTCGGGTAGGTAATAACTTCTGTATATTCTATTAATGGAGTACAATAAACCTTGTGGGAGGTACCTTGACTTTAGATCGGGTTCAAATCCCAGTAGGTCACTTATGGATTTTTCTATAACTTGGTATTTATGTGTCAATTACGACATGTTCAGAAATATTGAAAAAAAAATTGTGAGAAAACAGCTTGGTTAGCTCCTCATGTATCTATCCTTCGGATTAGGCCAATTAGTCTGAAAGAATGGTATCTGAGTAGGGTACCTACTAGGCCAGCCTACTCCATCTTCACATGCCCCAGGCACTACATAAATTTATTCTGTGCAAAAGCGTTCTGTAAATGAGTAAAAAGTGCATCACTGTAAATGTAAAGTTTAGTTAAGAGGAAAATAGGGTTAGCTGTTTCCATACTTTCCATACAAAATATTCCCTTATTTCCTACTAGTAGCTGCCGGCGGCTTGCCTCACATGGTATGTAAGTACTTGGATAAAAATCTATGTCATTCCTCAGAGTTTAAGCTATCTCCAGAACAGCCAGGCTATTGTGTAAGCAAAATGGTAATGGAGATCGCAATTTTATGGATGATTTTATAATTTTAGCTACATCTGAAGTTTTTCAAACATGAAAAGGAAGAAGCTAAAATCTTGAAGTTTTCCCTTGTCAAGTTTGGAATGTTTTGAATGTTGCTAAGATTGTTAAAATTAACCTCAAAATTATGATCTTCATTGCCATTACGCTTACACAATTGCATCACAGAACAGTATGTTTCATTATTGAACATTATGATTTATTTTTATATAATAAAAAAAAATAATGAAATCAAAATTTTTAATAGGTTAAAGGTCACGCAGAAGTAAGAATCTATTGCTACTTACATTGTAATTTTTTTGTTCCAGGGATGCCCCTTTGCCGAATATCACTAAACAAATTTCACAAAAGATTCAATTACTGATCAACACTCTGTTTTACAAGAAAGTCAGCATTAACTGGGCCAGAGCAGAGGTGAAATCTCACTTGGAGCGTGAAAAGTTACTCAAAGAGACAATTGAGGATTTAGCTAAGCTGAATGTGTATGCTAAACATCTTGCGAACCCGAAATACATACATGGTAAGTATACTAACTCCAATTTCAACCGTTTCTTCCTTTCTTCCGTAGTCTCACTGATCAATTCCACAGTGTAGGACCAGTGGGTTTTTCATTACCACTCAGCCATGCTACCACATGAGATACTTATGTATCAAGGTCCTTTATGGTTTCTTTAACAGCATCTTAAATTGAATGTTAATTTTCATGGTGAAATACATTTTTTTTCTTATTTAGTGGGTTTGGGTCCCAGCCTAGACAAGGGACTTTTTATAAATCGTTTAATGCGGTAATAATTTAAAAATAAAGCAGTCTTGATTTAGTAAAACTTTCTAACTAGTACTTGTCCTCATTGTAGCATGGCCGTGGGACTCGCTATGTAATACTGTATAAAAAGTATCCTTTTTAACAAGGATAGCGTAGCTTTCTATTAATTATGGAGGTTTTTGAATCGTTTTAGTAGTTTTTGAGATTACCCTCTGGTACCCACGCAAGAGAAGCCGCGTTCAGTTGCAGACAGGGTGTCGCTTGTTATATCTTGTTATGACTGTTGTTTTTTCGTAGCTACAACTTTAGACCGAAAAGAAGTCACGGAACCCAACGTAGAACCTAATGCAAACGTCGGTGACCAATTTGCGCCTGACGCAAACGGTGGTGATACTAGCGAACCCGCTTCTGTTGCTAACGGCGCTGACGCTCCCAAACCCACACCTGGAGTTAAAGGCGGTGATTTTTTTTTTTTTTATTTACTTTTTGTGGCTATGGTGTCACTGCGGCCACAACTGGCCTATTGTGATCGCCACTTTATTTGTGGAGCCCCTTTACAGGGCCTTTAAAGTTCACCGCAAAGCCCAGCATCTGTTAAAAACTGAAGGATTTTCTTTGGGGTGAGTTGCTTTAGCTCCATTGGGCTGAGGATGTGCTTTCCCAAATGGATGCTACGTTTGAGCATAAGTGCTCCGCACTCACCTAGCAGGTGTAGAGGCGTTTCGTCCGCCTCCTTGCATAGCCTGCAGGTTTGTGTGTCGCATAGCCTTAGTTTGAACATGTGCTTATTAAGACAACAGTGTCCAGTTAAGGCTCTAACAATAATACGAAGATTGGTCTTATTTAGCGCTAAGATACGGTTGGTGTACTGTTTATCGAAGGCTTTTATAAGTAACTTATAGTGGTTCATGCCCGAAGAGTTTATCCAGAGTTTGGTCGATTCTTCGAAGCACGAAAGCAAGAGGCTTCTTTGAGCCAGGCTTTTTGGTACGCCGCAAAAAGGCTCAGGGCCTATCATAGTACCATTTGCCCCGGCGCGCGCAAGTTCGTCGGCAAATTCGTTACCGTCGATTCCCGCGTGCCCCGGAACCCATCTTAGTACGACCCTGTTCCTTGAGCCCAGGGCGTTTAAACGTGACAAACAGTCTTCCACAAGTCGAGACGTGATGACATTAGAGTCCAGCGCCAGAAGGGCAGCCTGACTGTCAGAATTGATGTAAATCGTGTGGTTGGTGTAGCGCTTTCGCAGATTGGCGTCTGCACAATCAAGAATGGCAAAAACCTCTGCCTGGAATATAGAGGCGTTTTTTCCCATGCTAACGAAACCGTTTACATTAGGACGTTCACCATATACTCCACAACCTACATCCAGTCCCATTTTTGAGCCGTCTGTGTACCAGTTTAGGCAACCGGCCTCAAAGTGTAGCTGGCTGTTCAGCCAGTCTTCCCTGGAGGGCATTGCCACGATGTATTGTTTTTCAAATACATGTCGTGGAAGCATGGCATCAGATGTCATGCTGAGAATGGGTGATTGCAGAGTAGAGTCCTGAAGGGATCTCATCTTCTGCGAGAGCCAGCACCTTTTGCCCTGGGTGTTTGCGCGATACATACTAGTTTTCGCCTCCTTGTGTATATACACATGAAGAGGCGGTAGTCCCAGCAATGCATTAAGCGCCATCCCAGGGGATGTGGACATGGCTCCCGAAGCCATAAGGCATGCAGTCCTTTGCAGACTACCCAGTTTAGTTATAGCAGTCGACTGAAAGGCTTTGTCGTACCATACCATAGAGGCGTAAGTAACTATCGGCCTTACTATGGTAGTATACAGCCACAGAGCAATCTTGGGGTTTATACCCCAGTTATTGCCCATCAGTCGCCCGCTAGCCCCTAGGGCCATTTTAGCTTTTTTTAAGACATTAGCTAAATGCGCGTTCCACGTAAGTTTTTGGTCTATTCTTACGCCCAAATATTTTACTTCAGTGGAGAACGTGATCGTTTTACCATTTAACTTGGGCTCTGTGAGCTTGTCAAGCCTGCGCTTGTTAGTAAATGGCACGATTACAGTTTTGCCAGCGTTGATGGATAGGTCGTTGTTACCACACCAGTCACTGACAACTTTAAGAGCTCTTTGCATGATGCTAGAGATGGTAGATTGGCAAAAACCCCTCACGACGATTACAAGATCATCTGCGTAACCCTGCGCATCGATTTGGAGATCTGCTAGTCTGAACAGGAGATGATCCACTGCAAGGGACCATAAAATAGGCGAAAGGACTCCGCCTTGTGGGCAGCCCCTAGCAGTGGATATCTGGATAGTCGTATGGTGAAGGTCTAGTCTTGCTCCTCTGTGAGTGAGCATCGCCTCTATCCATCTGGTGGTCGTGGGGTCGACATTCTTTCTTATCAGCCCATTAACCAGCAGATAGGTAGGCGAGTTATCAAAAGCCCCTTCAATATCAAGAAATGCACAAAGGGCAATTTCCTTGTCCTCCATAGCCCTTTCCACTCTATCTATGAGGCTACTGAGAGCTGTCCATGTAGATTTACCTTTGCAGTAGGCATGTTGACTATAGATGCCACGAGCGCGACATCTCTAATATATCTGTCTATTACCTTCTCCATGGTCTTTAAAAGAAAGGATGAAAGGCTAATTGGTCTGAAGGACTTTGGCTGGCTATAGTCCTTCTTACCAGCCATAGGTATGAAGATTACTTTGACATTTGCCCATTGTTCTGGCACGTGTCCCCAGGCGAGGCTCGCTCTGAAAACTTTGACCAGATACGAACAGAGGACGTCGACTCCCTTTTGTAAAAGTATTGGCAGTATTCCATCCTCTCCACATGTTTTATGCGGTTTGAAGGAGCTGACGGCCCACCTGACCTGGTTCGGTCTTATAATACGAGCAGCCCTATTCCAGTCCTCGTTCCGAGGCTTCGGTAGAAGTGCTATACTCTGATTATGCGTGGTTTTGTCCAGTGCACCGGGAAAGTGGGTCGTGGCCAGCAGCTCCAGGGTTTCCTTCTCATTGGTTGTGAAGGAACCGTCATCTCTTTTTAGGAGGCCAGTTTGGTTTTGGTAGTTTTTGAGATTACCCTCTACATACAGGGTGTCGCTTGTTATATCTTGTTATGAGTGTTGTTTTTTCGTAGCTGCAACTTTAAACCGAAAAGAAGTCACGGAACCCAACGTAGAACCTGATGCAAACGTCGGTGACCAATTTGCGCCTGACGCAAACGGTGGTGATACTAGCGAACCCGCTTCTGTTGCTAACGGCGCTGACGCTTCCAAACCCACACCTGGAGTTAAAGGCGGTGATACTTGCCAATCCGCACCTGGGGCAAACGGCGGTAACACTCTCAAACCCGTGCCTGGAGCTAACGGCGCTGGTACTCGCGAACCTGCGCTTGGGGCAAACGGCGGTGAATCTCGAAAACCCGCGCTTGTACACAGTGACACCTCAAAACCCGTGTTTGGAGCGAACGGTGTCGATTTTTGCAAACCCATGCCTGAAGCAAACGGCGCCGGCGGTGACACATGCGAATCCGCGGCTGAAGCAAACGGCGGTACTCGCAAAATAAGGAATGTTCGACGTAGACTTACCCAACAACGCCGAAATCTAGAGAGTCCGGAACAAGGTACGAAACTAGCCTAATCCCGTTATTGTTCCTACTTCACGTTGCCTCACAATTCTGAAATTTGATGCTAAGACTTTTGTGACATAAATAAAGGAAAAGCCGGAAATTAGGAGTTTCAATATTTTTACCCCTAAAATTGGATTGCGAAGTTTTTCGGAAAATGGGGCCGAAACTCGTAATGGGCACTAACGATTTCGAAATAATTTACGTATTTTTGGTTGATGCTGACCTCATCTAGCTGCTTATTTACATTACAGAACCGCAGCAAAAACCAATGAAACCTTCGATGGCTGAAACATCCTTTACACCTTCCTGCAACACCGAAACCGCGCCTGAAGCAAACGGCGGTACTCGCAAAATAAGGAATGTTCGACGTAGACTTACCCAACAACGCCGAAATCTAGAGAGTCCGGAACAAGGTACGAAACTAGCCTAAATCCCGTTATTGGAGTCAATTGTAGTTTATATAAACAAATTTCAAGCAGCTTTAGTATAATGCTGAATGTGACTAACCTTTCATACAAGTAAACAAGTTTATTTACCGAAAGGGGCTTATTCTACACCCAATTGGCAATACAATTTGTTTGACTTTTTGAAAATCGACATTTTTATGCCTCATTTGGAAGAAACGGAATCCATATAGGATCACTTTGTTGTCCGTCCATCTGTCTGTCAACTTGTCAAGACCCTTTTTCTCTGAAACGGCTAAAGGTAGCAACTTGAAATGAATACCAACTATTAGGGTCCGTGAGCTTATAGTGTTGTATAAAAATAAGAATCTAGCTCAATATATGGAAATGGCAAAAATAAAAAACCTCTAGGGTACCTACTTCCAGTTACCTCACAATTCTGAAATTTGATGCTTAGACTTTTGTGACATCATCATCATCATCATCAGCCTGATGAAGTCCACTGCTGAACATAGGCCTCCCCCAAAGAGTTCCATGACGAACGGTCTTGAGCCTTTTCTATCCATCGACTTCCCGCAACCTTAACAATGTCGTCGGTCCATCGGGTGGGGGGCCTTCCAACACTGCGTCGTCCGGTTCGTGGTCGCCACTCGAGAACCTTTGTTCCCCAACGGTTGTCGGTTCTGCGAGCTATATGGCCGGCCCACTGCCACTTCAACCTGCTAATTCTGAAAGCTATGTCGGTAACCTTGGTTCTTCTATGGATTTCCTCATTTCGGATTTTATCAAGCAGCGAAACTCCGAGCATAGCTCTCTCCATAGCCCGTTGGGTGACTTTGAGCTTGTGTATAAGGCCAATAGTTAGCGACCAAGTCTCAGTGCCATATGTCATCACTGGCAACACGCACTGATTGTAGACTTTCGTCTTGAGGCTCTGCGGTATCTGCGACGAGAAGATATGACGAAGTTTCCCAAACGCTGCCCATCCGAGTTGGATTCGTCGGTTGACCTCATTGTCGAAGTTGGACCTACCTAGTTGAATCGTCTGACCCAAATAGACAAAGTGGAATGGTATCGTTCCCAACATTTACCGGCATAGGTGCGACATGAGCATTGGACATGATATTTGTCTTGCTCATGTTCATTTTAAGACCTACCTGTTGGGAGACGGTACTGAGGTCTCTGAGCATAGCGCCAAGGTCCTCCAGCGATTCTGCCACTATGACTATATCATCGGCGAATCGAAGGTGAGTGATGTATTCGCCATTGATGTTGATGCCATGTCCTTCCCAGTGCAGAAGCTTAAAAACATCCTCCAATGCAGAGGTGAACAGTTTCGGAGATATTCAGTGTTGACTTTTGTGACATAAATAAGGAAAAAGTCTGAAATTTAGGAGTTATAGTTAGGAGTATATGTTAGGAGTTACGGGCTCGATTTTGAAAAAAATAAAATCAGCATAAATAAAAGTTGAAATTTATTTTCAGTTATTCAGAAAATTTAGGTTTTTGGTTTTTTTTTTTGCAATTTTGGGTTCTTTGTTTGTTAATACATTAATAAATGTACTATAACTAGGTGTCTAAAGTTGTTGGAAGACCTTCAAAATTATATTTTTTTAAATTCAAAAATATTTATTTACCGAAGGTTATTTTTTGCTTTGCTTGCACATAGTCCGACCGAAAAAATAAACCTTCGATAAATAAATATTGTTTAATTTATAAAGCAGTTTTGAAGGTGTGCCAACAACTTTATACACATTGTTATCGTACATTAATTTATTTATTATCAAACATAGAACACAGAAATGCAAAAAAAAACATCATATTTTTTTTTTTGAAATACTTAAAATAAATTTCAGCTTTTATTAATGCAGATCTTATTTTTTTCAAAATCGAGCCCGTATCTCCTAACATCACTTTTCGATTACCTTCACGGTTTCCTATTTCGCCTGAGTGGCCCTGAAAAAAACTCACCCTGTAAACATAAAAGATAAATATTATATTTATGTTTAAAAACAAAAATTAAAATTCCAATAATAAATATAATAATTATATATGTATTATCATTTGTTATTATCCCATTGTTTTAGATTCCTCAGAACCTTGGTTATGCAACATGGTCGACAAGCTATCAGAACTATCGTGTGGTGCTAAACCACTGCCAACGCCAATATTCGAACACAAAGCTGCAAATATCGGCAGTGGGAGCAACAAACCAAATAATGACACTGTTCCACCGAACGGAATGAAACAAGCGGCTGCGTACATTTTTTGTCCTTCGTTCAGGATGAGCGGTAGGGAAGGGTGTAATTCATTTTTCTGCCTAATCTTATCTGTAGCTTTGTATTTATACACGTTTTACGAAATATTGATATTTATTTTATTTATTTATTTATTTTTGGACAGATTTTACCATTAGCACAGAAAAACGTAATAGAATCTTAAACATATAGCTTGAGGTTATTTAAAAGGTCTCCACTGGTAAGTACATATTGTATAATGGGTCAGACAAAAAAATAAGATATGGTAAATAATTAACACCACTATTTTTTAAATGCAAAATGATAAAATAAAACGTCCTATATTTTTATGGAACCGATGGTAAGGTCAATCAAATGGATCAGGCAGAGCAGGTGATTCCTGTGATAAACCTTTGAGCTATTAACCAAACCTTTCAGATTCATCAGGGCCTACAGAAGCGTCGCATGCGCAACTACCACCATTTTCAACATTATATCTATCACGAACGCCGCGCCGGCTTGTCTTGCGACGTAAGTCTCGAATCTTATTTTGTATAATAGATTAATAAGAAAAATAAAAAGAGCTTTATTTCCTATACACTATTACAGATATAACAATACATTTACCTAATCTAAATTCTATTAAAATTAAAAGTTTCACTTAAAAAAAAGTTTATATTTTCTCTATATAAATACAATATTAGTTACCTACATACTAAACAGATTTATTACTAAGCTAGTGTATGGGACCACCAATCGTGGTAAAAGCTTTTTTAGTAAGTTTTTTTAAGTCTCTTGCAAATCTAGGCCATATCTTTCCGGCAACTTTTACTATGATACTTATTTTGTATAAGTACAAAAAAATGAATACGTTGTTGATTTATTTACGAGTATACCTTACACGGGATAACGGACCATGTTACCGTGTATTTCACCTTCGACATAAAACTTGAGCGAATTAGAGCAAATTTTTGAAGAAAATTATAATGACAAAAAGGTGTTATATTGGAGAAAAATGTGGATATGCCTTTTCTGATATGAAAGCGCCCTCGCGCGCACGTTGAAAAGGTGCGTTTTGTAAGCCGTATCTGAAAGTTAATAAGGTACAATTTCAATTGTTATGCGACTCGCTTATCCGCCATCGTTTGCACCAAAACAAACACAACACAAACGACTCTGAACATTAATGATGTGTTTGGAGAGAGTACGACTAACGAAAGCACCTTACATACACCTTTGCAACCTGTCACAGACATTTGTATCGATAATGCGTCCCTTTAACTTCCTTGCGCGAGTGAGAAGAGATGTCAAGTCTTTCTCGGTGAACGCACGAAGTAATCTTCTATTATAACCAACAGGTGTAAGCACCAGCAACGTGCAGTTCAAGCCAGTGGTTATAGAGGAGGACATCTCTACTTTCAGTCAGAAGAGTTTCAAAGGCCAATGCATTACTCTCATGAAGGTAAGTTGGCCGATTCTCTAATCATATCCTACTAATATTATAAATGCAAAACTTTGTGAGGATGTTTGGATATAACAATTATTATCAATAAAATATTTATTATCAACAAAGAAATGCAAAAAAAAAAATATAAAAAAAAATATTTTATGTGAAAAACTAAAAAAAACAATCAATTTTTTTTTATGCGGATCTTATTTTTTTTCAAAATCGGGCCCGTAACTCCTAACATCACTTTTCGATTACTCTCACGGTTTCCGATTTCGCCTAAGTGGCCCTGAAAAAAAACTCACCCTGTCTGTATACATTCTGAAACGGTTTTTACATTTTTATTCTAGGCCGTATAGTATTTGAGATACGACGAATATGACAAAATTGTCTAATCAATATAACATGAGCTCTCATTTGTTAGAGTTTCAATTAGTCCGTAGTTCAGGAATGATTGGATAAGTGCTAGATTGTGCTAAAGATGCGATTTTCATAGTTTTTCTCAATTGTGCTCTCAACAATCATCAAAGCACCTTCTGTTACCGCACATCACGAGATCTCAGTTTTGGGGTGAACCACTAGTTAATCATAATTTTGATTACAGGAATACGAAGACAAATCTCTAGAAGAGCTACGTCTCGAATACTACAATATATACAGAAGATTTACAGAACAGCAAACAAACGAATACGTTAACAGCGTTACAAGTAAGTTCCAACAACAATAAGCGCTAGGACGCGACCCTAAGCTTACTAGACAAAATGTTCTCCTATACAAGCAGTGTAATATAGCTCCGTATATTGCCGTAGTGGCCGCGGCTGAAGAATAGGCCCCTCCATATCTTCGATGTAAACAGACCACTAACGGTTCGACCACAGACAAATTGACAGTGCCAATTTGACTTGAGTTGACTTTTGTGATTTAGTCACTGACTGCTAAACTCTGGTTTAGACCAACACTTAGCTTTTTCTTATGTAACATGGTTTAGCAAAACCCAGCTTAAGGCTGAGCCTTAACCTCGTTTTATAATAAGGCCGTTATAGTTTCACCATGCCCGTTTGTCATCTCAAAGCTAATTGACGTCTTTCTAGTTTCTTTTTGCAGCTGGTTTTTATTTAAATAAAATTTTCGATCAGGTGGTGCAGGCACTACCATTGTGCAGTTCAGGCCAATGGTTGGAGAAGACATGATCTTCAAAGCTGGAGCCAGTCAAAGCATCACTACCAGTTTCCAATGCATCACCCTCATGAAGGTGAGTTCGATGCTCCTCTAATTCACAGAACAAATAAATAAATAACACCCAACAGTCACATACATAGTCCTGACCACAGACTAGGAATGCGTATGTTGTAGGTATCAGAAACTACGAGTACCATGGTACTACAACAAATATTTGTGAACATTTGTTCCGCAGGGGAATCGAGCCCGCACCCACCTTGCGTCTCAGACACTTTAAGCGCTCAGAAATTGTAGTCTGTTTTCTGTTTAGGTTTTCGGCTATGTAGTCATTCCACGTTTTAGGTATTCTGCTTCATAGGCACTTTGTAAATTAGGCTTTCTGATCAAAAAGTTTGTAATCGGATACTGATTATTTATATAATAACTAGCTTCCGCCCGCGGCTTTGCTCGCTTGGTAAAAAGCGAAGGTAAAAAGTAGTATATATGCTATTCCAGACTATAATCTATCTCTGTGCCAAATTTCATCCAAATCCGTGCGCCCGTTTGGGCGTGATTGAACCACAAACATCAAAACATCCTTTACAAACTTTCGCATTTAGAATATAAGTATAATATAAATATGATTGGAAAATGACCACAACTCTATACATTCACAGCAGCACTAACTAAACAAGAGTAACTGGAAGGAGATGGAGGAGGCTTATATCCGGCAATGGATAGCCCTTGAATAAATTTTATTGTAAACTATAGTTGAAAATGAAACAAATATTAACAAAAATCAAAATGTATAAAATAATAAGAAATGAATGTTAAGTACATAAGTAACTACATACTTTATTAATACTTTTGTTTTAATTATTAATTCTAATTGTATAATCTCTCGGAAACTTATGTAAGCACTAGGGAAATAAAGGCTATTTTTATTTTAATTCTATTTCTAATTTTGATTACAGGAATACGAAGACAAATCTTTAGAGGAGCTACGTTTCGAAGACTATTATATTGCCAATCGCTTACAACATTCATGCGTATTTGTTTTTGGATTTCCCCAACAAAATAGCTGTGCTACAAGTAAGTTCCCGTAACACACACAGTGTACTCCGTAGGGCACAGCGAGTGAATCTCGCTGTGCCCTAAATTAGAGCAGCCCCCTGGGTGGGTACCTCTGCCGCAGAAGATCGCAGAAATAACATTATTTGTTTCAAATAGTGCTGTGTTCCTGCGGTGAATAAGGTTGTAAGAGCTCTTTAAGGGGAGATGGGTTCGGGGTTCGGCAAAGCCTGCGTGATGCCTCTGGTATTGCAAGCGTTCATAGGCTACGGTAATCACATATCAAAAGGTGGGCCGTATGGTTGTTAATTATAAAACACTTAACAGATTAGATTGCAATTTTGCATGTATGTCGTAAATACCCTGGAATGAATATAGGCTACTTTTTATTTATACGTTTGGTACCCGGACCCGGACCACCCGGAGTAAAGCCAGGGGCGGACGCTAGTTTATAATACAAGTAGGACTAGAGCGCTGGTAGAAGTGGCCCCGTCTTCTGATCCACATGTGGTGGGTTCGAATCCCGGTCATGCACTAATGGATTTTACATTCGGAAAATGTATGTGCGCTATATATACTAGTGCTCTCAACGGTCAAGGAAAACATCGTGAGGAAACCGGCATGTCCTAGAACCAAAATATTTGAAGACATGTGACATTTACACGAAAAGAGCCTCTAAGATGCGCACTTTAATTCACACAGAACACAATAACTCTCACGAATGTAAGTGATGACGTGTAATCTAACCAACAGGCGGTGCAGGCACGACCCTTGTGCAGTTCAGGGCGATGGTTGGAGACGACGTGATCGTCAAAGCTGACTCCAGAAAAACGATAACGGTCAATTACCAATGCATCACCCTCATGAAGGTAAGTTCGATGCTTCTCTAATTCACAAAATGTAGCTGTAGCTCAAATTCAGAGTATCTAGCTCTCTCATTGGCCACCCTTTGCACCTAAACATTTCGATTAACCAAATAAATAATATAAAAAAAAAATTGAAGTGGCAGTGGCCGTATAGCTCGCAGAACCGACAACCGTTGGGGAGTAAAGGTTCTCGAATGGTAACCACGAACCGGGCGACGCAGTGTTGGAAGGCCCCCCTCTCGATGGACCGCCGACATTGTGAAGGTTGCGGGAAGTCGGTGGATGGAAAAGGCTCAAGACAGTTCGTCGTGGAACTCTTTGGGGGAGGCCTATGTCCAGCAGTGGACTTCCACAGGCGGATGATGATGATAAATAATTAAATAGCATAGTCCTGACCCCACACTGGGATTCCCTGTGTAGTGGGTATCAGAAACTACGAGTACCATGGTGCCACAACACCCAGACCTGTAACAAATATTTGCAGATCATGCAAACATTTGTCTGGAAATATGATTTTTATAATATCCAAAAAATGTGTCTTGGTAGTTTAGTTGGTTAGAGCATCCACCTATCTACTGGAAGGTTGCGTGTTCAAATACCGTTTTACATTTTTGAGAAATTATAAAAATCATAGTATTTCCTTAGTGTTATCATCAATATAAAACAGAAATAATCATTACTCTTATTATCACACTTGCGATGGTGAACATAGCAAGGCCCTGAACTCAAACGTCATTTGATTAATATTTAAATAATTATTTTGATTACAGGAGTTGACCGATATTTATTTATTTATTTATTCCATTCTGGACAGTGAGCTTACAGTTTACACCAAAACGCTGAACTGTCTTAATTAATTGTACTTAACCTATACTTATCCTAAACAAAAGTTTAACTTAAATATATTCTTAGATTATTATAAATAGAATTAAGACTATCGTTAAATAAATCTACATGTTGGAACTCATATATAAATGCATTCAAAAGGTTCAAAGCCCGAAGGGTAGGTGCGTTGTTAGCGTGCTGAGTTCGCGCTATGTGGCAAGCAAACAACTGGTGTGGGCGACGACCGCAACGTATGTAGTTATTGGGCACATACAAAGTTAAACTACTCAACACGGTCGGATTGTTAACTTTGTTGCGCAGTATGAGACAGTAGTGCATAGCTAGCTGCAGTTTACGCCTCAGTTCAAGAGTATCCAAACCAACCATACCGGACACAAATAGGGAAGGGAAAAGATATGGGTAATAACCATACATCCGCTTATAGACATACTTAGCGAATTTCCGTTGTAGTCTTTCTATAATAAGTTTATATTTACCTTCTCGCGTATCCCAACCTATAGAGCCAAATTCAAGTTTACTGCGGACAAAAGCATTATAGAGCATAATCGCCACACTAATATTCTTAAATTGAGAAGCCGTTCTCATTATGAAGCCTAAAGTCTTGTTGGCTTTTTTACACATAGACATAATGTGGTCACGGAAATCAAGACACAAGTCTTCAATAAGTCCGAGGTCCCGGATGGTAACTACCCTTTCTAATATAGAGCCGCCCAAAGAATAAGCTAGCATTTTAGGCACGCCGAGCCTTGTGAATGTTATCACCTTGCATTTCTCAATATTGAAAGCGAGTCTGTTCGACCGACTCCATCTTTCCACGGAGTGGATGTCCTGTTGCAGTTGCGTGCAGTCTAAGTCTGTACTAACTGACTTGTAGATTTTTAGATCATCAGCGAAGATTAAACATTAAACATTGAGCATTAAGGGCTGTAGGAAGGTCATTGATCATTGCCAAGAAGAGGGTTGGACCAAGAGTACTTCCTTGACTGACCCCAGATCTTGTGCAAAACTCGTGGGATTTAAAGCCTTTTAGCATCACATACCTACTGCTTGCGATCACATAAGTAGTGCGCAAAGAATCTCAATAACTTTGGAGAAGTACCCAGCGCCGAGAGTTTTTCTAACAGTATGTCGTTGTCCACCATATCAAACGCTCGCCTAAAATCCAAAAATATAGAGTCAACTTGTCTACCAGCATCCATATGAGACGCTACATAATTTATAAATGAAGTGTGATTCGTTAGATCTGGCAATACGAAAACCATGTTGAGAATCATCAAAGGTCCCATCTAACTGACGAGTGAGGTACAAATTCAAAATAGATTCGAAGACCTTAGCAAAGACAGACAACACTGCTATAGGTCTAAAATTGCTAACTACTGTTGATGAGCTAACTTTTGGGACAGGTGTAACTCTTGACACTTTCCACCTGGCAGGATATTGGCATGTTAGTAAGGAAAGATTAAACAGATGTAACAGAGGTTCCTCCAGTGCATATAGACAGTCTTAACCAAGAATGGGGGTATAGCATCGGGGCCTGCCGCCGAAGACGGCTTGAGGCGCCGGACAGCACGACGCACATCAGCCCTCGAGACAAATTCCACGCTGACTAGCCGCGCATCCGCTACACCAGAGCATCCCGCACGCTGTTGTGCCGCCTCGGCGTCTAACGCGGGAACGTCAGCGAGGAAAACAGAACTAAAATAATTAGCAAAAGCAGTAGCTGCCTCTTGCCCCACAACTACCTTCCCGTCAACTGAATAGCTGTTTAATTGACCTCTGTCTTTGCGCGTATCTCGTACGTAATTCCAAAATTGCGCGGGATCCCGGCCAATATTTGACCCAACTGATCCTATGTACTGACGATACGCCTCATTTACCAGCTCTTTGATATGACTTCGGTAGTACTTGAATACCTCGCGGTTAAATTCTAAACCCAACACTTTGTATTTCCGCAAATGGAAATACTTTATTTTTAGCTTACTTATGATCTCTGGTGTTAACCACGGGGGATATTGGCGTTTATGCAAACAAGTAGGTATTTTGCGAATGGGCACATGCTGTTGGCATATGACGTTGTATGTTTAATATGTGCGTTTGTTCTAATATAACCACGAACCATTGATCCGATATGCATGAAATTTGGTAGGTCCACGTTTATACATTCTGAAACGGTTTTTACATTTTTATTCTAGGCCGTATAGTTTTTGAGATAGAGAGAGATTTGTTAGAGTTTCAATTACTCCGAAGCTCAGGAATGATTGGATAAGTGCTAGATTGTGCTAAAGATGCAATTTTCATAGTTTATCTAAATTGTGCTTCAACAATCATCAAAGCACCTTCTGTTACCGCACATCACGAGAACTCAGTTTTGGGGTGAATCACTAGTTAAATCATAATTTTGATTACAGGAATACGAAGACAAATCTCTAGAAGAGCTACGTCTCGAATACTACAATATATACAGAAGATTTACAGAACAGCAAACATACGAATACTTTAACAGCGTTAAAAGTAAGTTCCAACAACAATAAGCGCTAGGACGCGACCCTAAGCTTACTAGCCAGGGGCGGACGCTAGTTTATAATACAAGTAGGACTAGAGCGCTAGTGGGTTCGAATCTCGGTAATGGATTTTCCATTCGGAAAATGTATGTGCGCTATACTCGTGCTTTCAAAACGGTGAAGGAAAACATCGTGATGAAACCGGCATGTCCTAGAACCAAAAAATTCGAAGACATGTTACATTCATTTGTAAGAAAGGAGCCTCTAAGAGCCGCACTTTTATCCTTTTACTACACTGATTCTTTCACCGACTGTCATGGGACCTTCTCAAGGCTACCATACCTCGACCTGGAGTGCTATTGTCTAAGCGAAATGGTAATGAAGTTCGCAATTATGAGAAGGATTATATCAATTTTAGCGACATCTGAAGTTTTTCAAACATGAATAGGAAGAATCTAAGATCTTGAAGTTTTCCTCTGTCAAGTTTGAATGTTGCTAAGATTGTTAAAATTACCCTCAAAGGTACGTGCCCCTCCGCACAACATTTGAATCTAAGTCAAAGTCAAAGGTTTTTTTTCAATAAAATCACTAGGATCACTTTGAAACGTCTGAGAAACTAGGTGAAGCTATGCCTGTTCCTCGCGACCAAGCCTAGAATAATCAGGCAACAAACACGGCTTGAGGCCTAAAATAATATTTTAATTACAGGAATACAACAAATACCTACGCCTCACACGTCAAAATCTACACAAATGCGCGAAACACCCACACAAACGCTTAAAACACCTAAAAAAGTGCCCGAAACACCAACACAAACGCGTGAAGCACCAACAAAAGCGCCCGAAACACCAACACAGAGATGTGAAATACCAACAAAAGCGCAAGAAACACCAACACTAACGTGCGAAACACCAACACATAGACGTGAAACACCAACACAGAGGTGTGAAACACCAACAAAGAGACATGACACACCAACACAGACACATGAAACACCAACCCAGAGGCGTGAAACACCAACACAGAGGCGTGAAACACCAACACAGAGACGTGAAACACCAACAAAAACGCGGGAAACACCAACACAGAGGTCAGTATTTAAAGCTCGAGTTGATGAGAAGTGTCTAATGTTCACCTGCACTAAAATTTAAGGTCACGTCTAACCCCCTTATTCTCATAATAAAATTATTGACTATCTTTATCGGCTCGATAAAAGTACGTCTATGTTACTTTTGTTTACTGTTAGAAAATTAAAGGGCGAGAGTAATCGAGCCGATAAATGTAGTGACTAATTTGATTATCAATAAAAAGAGAAGTTTCTTTATGGTATCCGGTTGACTATAGGCGTGCAGATGGGTGCCACACTTTTATGGTAGATATCCCTCATTATTGCTTCCACTTGTATTTTGCGAACTGCCAAGAAGTGGTATTCCTTAGGGTAGAGTTCCATCAAAGATACCGCTTATTTATTCCTTATAAGCTAAACAAAATACAGTTTCGTGCACCTCCCGCACCGCGCGCAATAAAAATACCATGCAAAGCGTTATATTGTGCTGTAGGTAGGTACAACCACAATCCACCCAAGCAAGCTGTATTAAGAATTTACACGTGCTTCGCCTCTCTACGAAGCATCATCAGGAAGAATTGTCAGTTTCCTCAAGATGTTTTTCTTTTCATAATAACTAACGACAGGCATTCGAACCCACGACTTTTGGATCGGAAGGGGTCACTTCCACCACTTACTAGTGGTCTCTCTGGACTATGAATAAGCCTGTCTGCTTGCGTGTTTAATTTTTTTTTTTATAGATTGGCCGAAGAAAAAAAAGAAGCTGGTGATCGATTTTGCGAAGTTGAAAAATACGAGGAAGCTGTTAAGATGTATAGAGAAGCTTCAAAGCTATGCCCCGAGAGTCCAGTCTACTTGACTAACAGCGCCAGCGCCCTCATGAAGTTGAGACAGCATAGAGAAGCATTAGAAGCTTCGGAGCAGGCTGTCGTTGTAGACCCGACATTTACTGCAGGCTATGTCCAAATTGCTAGGTGCTGCCTTGCCTTGGGTAAATAAAAGAATATTTGGTGTCACTGAAAACAAATAGTTGAACAAACTTTCCTACATAAGCTTACTACGGTCACTACTCATTTGGTGCCGACACATTGGAGCTGCTGCTACGGAAACCCGCTCTGTGATATCACAGAAAACCAGCGTTTCTGTGGTGCCACAGAGCGGTGAGGCAGCGATACGCCCATAACAGAGCGAGCGAAGTTCTCTCAAACAACTTGGACAATTTGGCGTTGTTTGTTTGCATGTATATTTGTTAGAGCGTAACTTTCGAACCGTCAAGCCGATCTGCATATTGTTTAGTAGGTAAATACGTAGGCCGCTGCTCAGGGTAGCTTCTCAAAAAAAGAACTTTAATTTTAGATTTAAATTTAATTCAAATAAGGAGATGAGACTCACTCGATGCAAGAGTAAAGAATGGTTAAAAACTAGTTAATATTCGAAGGGCGATCGACGACCACGTTCCGCTGACGATGCGCCTCGTGCCGGCCGATGCATCTATGCAGGTCAAGCCGAGCGGAGCGCCCTGCCTACGTTAGCCTTGCGTAACACCTCCCCCCGAAGAACAGCGAGTATTAAAGCTTGTCGTAAATTGAGCTGGGGGTTGATTGGGGTCATCTCTTTTTCTGGTCGGAAGGGCGTAGACTTCTTGTAGATCAGCTTGGTTTCCTTCAGAAACTTGGTGCAATTTTTTGTTCAGATTGAACCCATATTTCTTACATAGCAGGCCAATAATTAGTGCACATGCACCCGTTATAATCGCGTACAGAGGGATTGTATTGTGGTATAGACTATAATCGATATCCTTCTCAAGGTGCAGTGGCGATTGAAGCGAGATTTTCTTGTTAGTGGCATGAAGGTGGTCTAAGTTGATAGAGTTCAATTTGAATGCTGGAGCTGAAGATGAGGTCACGAAGTCGCTCTCAGGTAGATCTATTATCTTCAATGCTTGTCCTTTTAAACGGTTGTTGGTATTACAGATTGTGAATTCCGGTGTTTCTAGGTAACATCTTTGGGGAATTATGGCGAGATAGCTTCCTTGAAGTGTCTGGTAGAGATCTTGACCACAGGAGATATGAACTTTCGTTGAGATAGGGAAAGTGATACTATAATGTTTCTCGTCAAGTTCTTCGTATGCTGGTTTTGCTAAAGCGATGGTGGTGGGGCTGCATGTCTTGTCCCGCTGCTGCGTGGAGATGAGATGCTGGATGCAGTCATTTGGTGATTGAGTCTGCAGATTCTTCTTCTCCTCACAGATGTACCATTTACTGGTCTTCGGGCATTCAGCCTCAATGTACTTGAAATCTTTCTCATGGATAGCTAGGTATGGGAACGGAGGGGTGAGGATCTCGTGATTTTTATTGGGGATGATAGATAATTTATAAATATCATACTTGTATGGAAGCACGATTGGAAATTTATATACTATAACTATCTCGTTTCCTATATAATATGAACCTAATCTAATTATATCAAAATATTCTCTAACATCTAAATCTACTACCTTTTCACTGCCATATAGCAATTTCAATTTGCGTATAATATCGCGAATTGTATGCATATTTAAGACCGAATGATGTGCTGTGGACGCTCTGATAAAAGCAAGGACATTTTGTAATTTAATTAATTCTTGAGAGATTGAGTCTACGTTATCCGTTAAGATCATAAGGATCTGAGCTAAATGCGCATATTTTATTAAGTCATTGTCTCTAGATGCATCGACTTGTTGTATTTTATTCACTAATGTCTCAATCTTTTTCTGATTATCCACAATACTGTCAATTATCTTTGAATATTGCGAAGTCCAATTCTTAGATAAGCTGACATGATTGTTTAATTCGCTTACCAATTTATCTTCGTTATCTTCTAAAGATTTTATAGCCTTATTATAATGCAATGCATCTGTATAATCGAGGTTACCCGTGATACTTTTAACTACCGATCCGAGACCATCTACGAGTCCTCTTTTTACACGACTTATCTCAAATGTATCCAATTGATCTAGTACATTTGCAAGCCTTTTCTTCAAATAATCTATGTGTGGTTCAAATAATGAATTAGTAACATTATGTAGCTGAGGGCTAAAATTATCTATCTGGTTATCTACTGAAATTACTTTATCTCGTAGATCTTGGAAATTAATATTTTGTAGGAAGGAATGGTAGTGGGTAACAAGTTTAGCTGAGCCCAATTTAAAAGGTAAAATGCCAGGCCCATCATCAAGACTTTCAAGTTTTATCTCCTGTGTTAGAGCTGGTGCCAGGAGCAGGTGAAATATCAGGAGGATCCTGTAACAATCGGGTGCTTTTAGGGAGACGTTTTAACCTAGATTTGGTAATGGGACCTCTCTTTTTCTTAGTATAAATATGAATAGGGAGGTCTGCCATTACGACGTCATGAGTGTAACGAGGGGCTAATTTCTGTCTGGAGGCGAACGGATTTTTCACGAAAATCTGTTGCTCGGGAGAGTATTCAGCCTCCGGTTCTCGTTCCTTATTTCGGTTATCTGTGAGGTCTTTACGAGTCGCGCTACACATGTCATGAATTGCGTTATAGGCTTGAGTCATCTTGTCTTTATGGTTAGTCATGTACTGTTGTAATAAATGAGCGGAGAGATCTACGTCGAAAGGATCACGAGGATCATAGTGTCCAGTAACTACTTCTATTGGCTTGCACCTAGTAAAACTATGAATACTACTATTGTACGCCAAAAGGGCGTAAGCCATTAAATTAATTACAGATTCTACCTTCTGACTCAATTTAAGAATACGGAGATGTTCTAGTATAGTTGAGTGGAATCTCTCAACTATACCATTCTCGTTAGGTGAATGAGGAGCAACTCTATGATGCTGGATCTTATGCATCTTCACGAACTCCGCAACAAGCTGATTTGTGAATTCGGTTCCGTTATCAGTAACTATAGTGATAGGTATTCCGTGATGGGTACAGAAATTTAATAGGGCTTGTACTACACTTACAGCGGTACCATCTTTCAGATGATATGCTTGTGCATATTTAGAGAATGCATCTACGATTGTAAGGAACTTTTCGCTTTGAATGGTCAGGAGGTCTAAATGGACCAGTTCAAAGGGCTTTCTAGCAGGTGGTACGATTTTAAGCTGTTGTTTTATTGGGCTGCGATCGTACTTTGCTTGGCCACAGATAGTGCATTCATTTATAAATTTTGTGATCTGTTCTCTCATTTTAGGCCAGTAATACCTATTCGATAACGCAAGGTAACATTCATTGATACCACGATGATTGGTCTTACCATCGTGATATTTGTTAATGATTTCCTGTTGCTTTAAGTATTCTCTGACGTTCTCTAATTCAGTTTTAGTTAGAGTGAGATTCATAGCCGAATTTTTAAAGGTTTTCTGTATAATAGGTATAATAGTGTACATAGCCAAATAGGGATTTATCAGAAGTCCAGTTTTGATCTTAGGGTGGACGTACTCCTTAATCGAATTGATAACATGTTCCTCTATATGAGATTCAGATATTTGGACTGAGATTCGCGTGTGCGTCTCAAAAGGCTTAGTTACTACTGTTCGTCCTTTGATGTCACCTACAACATTTAAAATAAGCTGTTTCGTGAATCTATTTAAGGGATCATCTGAAATTGGGACTTCTAAGATAGGGCTTTCGTTATTCGTATGAACAGTGGCGGTTCTTGAACCATCTGCAGTTTCTGTAGCTGTTATAGTTCGAGATTCATCTAACGCGGGGCTATTCTCAGATGGATTTACCGCAATCGATAAAAGTTCTTCGTTATTAACTTCGATGCGTGATAGTGCATCCGCATTTGTGTTACATTTTCCCTGTAGATATTCGACTCTATAATCATACTCGCTAAGCTTCAGACGCCATCTTGTAAGTCGTGAGCTAGGATCTTTTAGATTTACTACCCATTGTAAAGGCCTATGGTCCGTAAGGATAAGGAACTTTCGTCCGTAGAGGTAAGGTCTAAAGTATTTAGTAGCCCAAACAATAGCTAAAAGCTCCTTTTCGATCGTACTGTAATTTAATTCACTAGAGTTGAGTGTTCGCGATGCGTATGCGATAGGTTTATTTGAACTCTTTGTACCTTGAGATAGTACGGCACCGATAGCTACATTTGACGCATCTGTAGTTAAGATGAACTCTCGTGTAAAGTCTGGGTATTGCAAGATCGGGTCATTGGTTAAGAGCGTCTTACAGTGTTCGAAGCAGTTGATGTAGTTTTGGTCTAACTTTATCTTAGAACCCTTTTTCAAACATTGAATCAGAGGCTTGGTAATACGAGCGAAATCGGGAATAAATTTCCTGTAATAGCCAAGTAATCCGAGAAAACGTTTGATTTCAGTTGTAGTTTTAGGAATAGGATAATTTTCTATGGCTTCAATTTTGTTAGGATTAGGTTTAACACCCTCTTTGCAAATCACATGGCCCAAAAACTCGGTTTCTAGCTTCAAAAATTCAGATTTATCCATTTGAATTTTGAAGTTAGATTCTCTCAGTCTGCTAAAAACCTTATCCAAATTAATCATGTGTTCCTGAAGGGAAGTACTGAAAACGATGATGTCATCTAGATACACTAGACAGATTTCATTCTGTAGGCCTCTCAGGACATTATCCATCACTCTCTGGAAGGTTGATGGAGAGTTTTTAAGCCCCATTGGCATTCTCAAAAACTCGTAGTGCCCGTTTTCTACATTAAATGCGGTCTTATGAACATCCGAGGGGTCCATCTCTACTTGGTAAAAACCACTGGCCAGATCTAGGGTCGTGAAGTATTGGCATTTACCTAGTTTGTCTAGTACGTCAGTTATATTTGGGATGGGGTATTTATCATCAATCGTTTTCTCGTTAACTTTCCTGAAGTCCACGACAAGACGCCATTTGACTTTACCGGAAGCGTCTGCCTTTTTGGGTACAATCCAAATCGGAGAGCTCCACGCGGATTCTGATGGTCTTATAATATTTTGGTCAAGCATCTTATTTATCTGATCTCTGACTTCTTGTCTGTGAACGTAAGGATAGCGATAGCTCTTAGTATGTACTGGAATTTCATCATTGGTCCTTATCGTATGTTTGATCTTGTTAGTGAATGTAAGTGGTTCACCTTCAAGATAGAACACGTCCGCGTAGTTAGTACATAATCGCTGCAAATTAGCAAGTTCTTCCGTATTAAGATGATCGGTCCGAAGTCGAGATAAAACATCTTTCGCGCGGTCTAATAAAATTTCAGTACTGTTACATTCAATATTGAATATTTCGGCTACAACAGGACGATCCATAGAAAATATAACATCATTAAATGTTGGGTTAGTTATCTCAACCCAGCCGCGGTTATTCTGGACCGTCGTTATGCAATCTGAAATAAGGCAGTTGCAAATCGTTTGGTTCTCTACAACAACTTCACCGTCCTGTGTATTTATCGGCAATCTAACTATCTTCGAAGAGTTGGCTGGAATAATCTCCTCATACAAATTTACGTTCCTTGAATCGTACATCTGAATGGGGATCTGCGTATTACGAGTCATTAGTAACTTATTTTTCAAATCAATGTTCGAGTCCCATACGTCAAGTAAATCAAAGCCTAAAAGTCCTTCAAAGTAGTTATGGAATTTATAAACGTACAAAGTTATGTCATTTGGGTCGTTAAATTCCTGGAAACAAGGCAACGTGATAGAATAATCGTTTTTAGTAGTAGCGTGCACATTTGTCACTTCGAAAGGATCGTAATTCAAAGGAATGTGATTGAAATATTTTTCTATAACATCAGGGCTAATAAAGGATTGATTAGCTCCTGTATCGATTAAAAACTTAAGAGGTGGATTCGCTATCTGAATATAGCCTAGTTGCCTTTGGATATGGTAGTTTACTTCTATTTTGGCTTTTCGGATTTCGATACCACTTGAAAATTTTCATCAGCAGGTACCTCTTCTACTACAGCTGGTGCTTGGGGTTCAGGGTAGGAGTACTGGTCACATTGGTAAGCAGGATACTGTTCGCATGAATAGTAGTCCTGGTAGTACTCAGGGTATCCGTCAAATACGTCACCGTAATAAAGGTAATTATCGTACCCGTCAGTATCGTTGAAGTTAATTTCACGTGTCTTAAAATAGTTAGTCGGAGGTGGATTTCCGTGCTTTCGCCAGTCATGTCCTGTCATCAGTGAACTTCTTTCTACATAGTGACTTACACCACTCATGGGAGTAGGACGCGGGGCATTGCCAAAGTTCTGTGGTTGCTGTGGCTGAGGTCTAAAAGGCATCCTAAACGTGTTATTCTGTTGATTGTAACTTTGTGGAGGGGCGCGGAACATTTGCTGAGTGCGAGTCGGTCCACGTGGTGGTTGAGATTGGAGCACTGGGTTAGGCCTCCAACCTTGGTTAGGTTGAGCCTGCATGGGATTCGGCCTCGATGAACCAGACATGTTAAAGACTGGAGGTCTCATTGGGGCAAGTCCAAACCCGTTTGTCAGTCTAGGGGCAAAGTTATTGAGAGGGAGACTGAACGTCGGTGTGCCTGAGGTTGGCTGCTGCCAATCCTTTCTACTAGATGAACCACCACTACGCTCTTGCATGTAAAGAGTGTTCAGCTCTTCCTGGACAAATTGCAGGGCCTTCTCCATTGACTCAGGCCGCATACAACGTATCCTGGCTCCTAGCGGGTCCTTGAGACCTCGTAAATAGGCCTGAAGGGTCAATTTTTGGTACAGGATACGTTTTGCCTGTATGGTGGTACCTACTGACTCATGAAGTGAGACGTACGTCATTATGGTGCTGAATAAATTTTGGCACCGTTCGTAAAACTCCTGCGGGGTACTAGACCCTTGGGTCTCTAAGGATAAGTCGCTGTAAAGAGCGGTCTCGTCACGATGGTCTGCGAAATTATTTATTAACGCGCTCCTAATACCCTGCCAGGTTTCTGGTATCCCGTTCGAATTAATCAACCTAGCCGCGGACCCCGACACTTTATTTAAGATCCCAATTATAAGAGCTAAATTAACCAACTCTTTGCCTGGCTGTGTTGAAAAGTGAATCAGCACAAGCTGGTCACAGAGATTAATAAATCTCGTAAGAATGTGCGGATTGCCATCGAATTCCGGTACAAGTCTGAGGGACTTGTAAATCGCGTCAATCGGGTTAGATTCGGTCATACTTTCTTCTAAATCTCTACGCTCGTCAATTGCACTGAGCCTACTATTAAATCTACTGCTACCTAACCTAATATTCCGCGATTCTCTAGGATGAAAAATCTTGGCAGTTTAAAACTAACACACACGTAAAGAGGAACACAAAAAACAAAAAAAATATAGGTATAAATGCACTAAAGGAAGGATTAAAGTTAGGAATAAGCAAGGACTTGAAAGATTCAAGGACTTACAGCATTTCACGTCGAGATGTCAGCCACTTAGCAGAATCAATTTCTGGATTCACCCTTTGCAACGACACTAGTAGGTTCTTTTACTTGCGATTAGAATCTTGTGAGATGAAGATAAATCAAGCATCCTACCGGCTGCGCCAAATACGTAGGCCGCTGCTCAGGGTAGCTTCTCAAAAAAAGAACTTTAATTTTAGATTTAAATTTAATTCAAATAAGGAGATGAGACTCACTCGATGCAAGAGTAAAGAATGGTTAAAAACTAGTTAATATTCGAAGGGCGATCGACGACCACGTTCCGCTGACGATGCGCCTCGTGCCGGCCGATGCATCTATGCAGGTCAAGCCGAGCGGAGCGCCCTGCCTACGTTAGCCTTGCGTTGTTTGAGACGTCTTCGCTCGCTTCCCTCGCTTGATGAATAATAGAATAGCTAGCGGGACGGACCTAAAGTCACAAAGATTTTCGCTGGGACTAAATGACTCGATGGCTTAGTTGGTTAGAACATCCCCGTATCTAGAGGAAGGACGAGGGTTCGAGTTCCGTCTGAAAAAGTAGTATCCGTACTTCCATACTAATATTTGATTTATTTGTTGTCTCAAAAATCTTGAAAGAGGTGAAATTATAGGGGTTGGAAGTTTGTCGGGGCGATTGTTCAAGGGATCTGAAAATTCATATCGGAAATAAATACATATTTCAGCATTTTCGCAAAATCATCCCTAAAGGGGGCAAAGTAGAGGGTCAATATTATTATATCTAGTCACTGTAAAACAAATAACCAAGGTAATATTTTGGAATATCAGGGGACGTCGCGTCCGGCGAGCGGGCAGTGCGGAGGGCTAATGAACTCACTCCGTCGAGCGCGGACGTCGAGCGCGAAGACTTCAAAACACTCCGAAGCATGCAGGATAATGCGCGCAAGCTCATCGACCTGGACAATCCCTACGACGCACTCTCCGGCCTCAACTTCTGCCTGAAACATTACAGTCCATCATGTTCAAAGTGAGTACTTTGCCTGAATTCCTACTCCTACTGATATAGTATAACTAGTGGCTGCCCGTAGTTTTGCTCGCGCGGTACCCGGATACAAAATAGTCTATGGCCTCGAGACTATATTGTATACAGATTCTCTGCGTGCCCTTTTTGGATAGCAGTAGTTTTCGCACGATGTTTTCCGACATTTATTTCATAAATGGGGATGTCTTATGTTTAATAAAATAGCGAAGACTAAAATTATCAATCAATCATTATACAAGGTGATCTATAATAATATGAAAGGGCTATTTCGAAAGGGGCCTATTCTAAACCCAATTGGCAATAGAGTTTGTTCTACGACTTTTGGGAATTCGATATTTTTCATTGAAAGAAGATTATGCAACAACAAGTTGTTTTGGGATCAGGTCAGTTCAAACTTAATTATTCCGCAGTTTTGTAGCAATCTCGATGTTGAACTTTTCGTCAAAAGTTAAACTACAATAGCTTAAGTAGTTAGAAAAAAAGTACTTGTAGTTAGAAATATTATAAAGCGAAACATATGAAAATAGCTTTTTCATGTTTTAGGAAAAAGGCTTTACCGTGGTTATTTGCTGGCCGTTATTATGCTGATGAAAAAAATGTTACCAGGTATTCTAACAATGAAGTGTTATGTATGATAGTGTTAGAAGAAATATACTACTAACGCCAATCTTTATGGCCTCTGTGACGTTAGACGACGAGGAGCTGCGCTATAGCAAATCTTAGGAGTTGGAGAGAGATAGAGAGAAGCTCGCAGCGGCCATAAAGATTGGCATCATAAACCTATTGAGTATCTGTTTCGTATTCCAGGACAAAGCTAATGAAAGCGGAATGCCTGGCGAATATGCGAAAATATGAGGAAGCTCGAAATATCGCCATTCCATTGTCAACCGTCAAGGGTTTTGATGCTGACGCTGTTTACGTTTTGGGACTTTGCTCATACCATCAGGTATCTTATTCAATGCTTTTTGTAGGCATTTTATCAATAGTCATTGATAATATAAATTATAGGTCAATCAAAAATAAATTACAATAATTATAAATGTCACAAAAAAGAAATTTTCAATAAATCTCAATCTTACTTACTTTAAGATACGGCTGATATCACAAAATCAGACTATGAGCCTCAAAGCGGTCAGAGGCGGAGAAGCGCGATGTGGGAATTTGAACCGAATCCTAAAGTAAATAAGTTTGTGTTTCAATGATTTAGCAAATGTCGAGGGCGATCGGCGCTGACCCGAGTGCGGGCTACATTACAAGTGCAGTATGCAAGTTCCACATGCATACTGTTATTTCTTGCTCATTTATCTTTATCTAACTGCATGTTTCATTCCACATTTTAAAATGAATATTTTTATTTTTATAGGATAATGACGATCTGGCAATCAAGCGTTTCCAAAACGCTCTTCATCTGGACCCTGATCACAAGAAAGCTAAAAGAATGTACCTATCAACAAAAACGCGAAGAAACAACAAAGAAATAAAACTGCTAAAAGACAGAGGTAAAATGATTTTAATAATTTTTTTATACTACCTGCTCGTCAGTGGCATATTATGTGTCATGCAAACCTTTCCTAAAGTAAGTCATTACAGCCCTACGGTCTAGCCGGGTCATAATGTTGTACTGAATTTCATTATTTCCCATGGGACATAATGTGATTTGAATTTGGAATGCAACCCATGTAGTCGTGCTTGATCGAGATTGGTTTCAAAAATGTTTGGGTGCAATGAGATTTTATTCTAATTAGGCTGTATGTTATCATTTTCTTTGCACTGCCTACAAATTAAAAAAAAAGACAAACATGAAAACTTTTTACGAAATTCATTTTCACCCGCGCACGAAGAAGGATTTTTTCGAATGTCGAACTGACCACTACAGAATAGACTACAAAAAAAGAAAAAAAGGCGCCAAGCGCTCAAACTGCTGTGCTGTTATCTACACCGAAATTCAGTTTCGATTCAAATAAACTTCTAAAAAATGTCAAGTGACGACGACAGTGATTTTGATTCGACTCCAGAATGCATACAATCTGAAGCCTCTGGTATAGTTGGAAACTCACTTCCAGAAAAATCATTTCTTTATACTTAGCAGTCATTGTTTTCAATTGCCTCGCAGAAAGTATAAAAAGTAGAGTATGCATCGCGGGCTTAAATGTGTATTTGTCTTGGGCGATCTTGAACCCCTCGTACTCAGGATTCTTGCCTTAACTCCCTCGCTCCGCTCGAGAGTTAACCATAGAATCCCTCGTTCTCGGGGTTCAATATAGCGCCCTTGACATAATACACTACTTTAAGCCCTTGTTGCATAATCTACTATTTTACACGTGCTAGTGGTGTAGTATATTGTCTAGTTGTTATAAAGCGAGGGGAGGGATATATTGTTCACACGTGGGTACACGTTTCACGAGCGCGTCGGAACCTATACAATTTTTTTTATTTGTATGGCGACTAGCTGTTTAAAGCTACATTAGACGCATGCTAGGTGACGCGATGCTACGAACACGACTCTGCGCGGCAATCTCGGTCTTTCTTTTTACGTTGAAGGGAGGTAATCCGTGAATCACATTCTACTGCTAACGCACTCTGTATATACGCTTTATTCTATTTGATCAAAATCTCTGTATTTCGTTGGAAGATTTGTATGCATGTCCGTGATGCCACTGCTGTTGCAAGCGTCCCTTGGGTTTGGTTACCACTTTCCATCGATTACCAATTTTATGTATGTTTGGCCGACGTTAACTTTCGAATGGTTAGTTGGAACTTCATGAATTTAAAATGTTTATTGATATAAGACAAATACAATTAGATTATGGCGGTGGGTTTTATAATAAGTATCTCTACAGATTTTAAATTTCAAACATCAAAGTAGAACTTAACTTTCTATTAAACCCTTTGAACACTTACAAGCTACGTGCATTTGATTTTGCAGGTAATGCTGCCTTCAAGAATGGCAATTTGGAAGGAGCATTGAATCACTACAACAAAGCATTGAAGATTGACAAGAACAACACGGATGAAAACGCCAAGCTTCACTTCAACACAGCTACTGTCTACGCGAAACTGAACCAAACCAAGAAGGCAGCTCAAGCTTGCACGGCTGCCTTAGAACTCAACGAGAATTACGTGAAAGCATTAATGAGGCGCGCCCAGTGCTACACACAACTTAAGAAATACGAAGAAGCAATGGAGGACTATGAAACACTACACTGCATTGAACCTAACGATGAAAACAAACGCTTGTTAGAAGACGCTAATAAGGCATTCATGGCACATATGGGCTCTAACTATCATTACAAGGTCCTTGGAGTTTCAAAAAATGCATCCGTAAATGAAATCAAGTCAGCTTCCAGGTAATCCTTCAACTCGTATTTTTAGTAAAGGGAAATGTGACTGTTTTCAAAATCATCACCCTAATGAAGGTCACTTTTGAATATAGAGGGAGGGGGGCCATTAGTGATTCAAAATTATGGCCACATCTCCAAATGAGAACGGCTTCTCAATTTAAGAATATTAGTGTAGCGATTATGCTCTGTAATGCTTTTGTCCGCAGTAAACTTGAATTTGGCTCTATAGGTTGGGATCCGCGAGAAGATAAATATAAACTTATTATAGAAAGACTACAACGGAAATTCGCTAGGTATGTCTATAAGCGGATGTATGGTTATTACCCATATCTTTTCCCTTCCCTATTTGTGTCCGGTATGGTTGGTTTGGATACTCTTGAACTGAGGCGTAAACTGCAGCTAGCTATGCACTACTGTCTCATACTGCGCAACAAAGTTAACAATCCGACCGTGTTGAGTAGTTTAACTTTGTATGTGCCCAATAACTACATACGTTGCGGTCGTCGCCCACACCAGTTGTTTGCTTGCCACATAGCGCGAACTCAGCACGCTAACAACGCACCTACCCTTCGGGCTTTGAACCTTTTGAATGCATTTATATATGAGTTCCAACATGTAGATTTATTTAACGATAGTCTTAATTCTATTTATAATAATCTAAGAATATATTTAAGTTAAACTTTTGTTTAGAATAAGTACAATTAATTAAGACAGTTCAGCGTTTTGGTGTAAACTGTAAGCTCACTGTCCAGAATGGAATAAATAAATAATAGTAATAATAATAAAGCTCGCTCGTTATTCAGTGTTGCCATTAGCCAAACGTTAGACCATTATTTTGAAAAACAAGCACAAAACGAAGCCTTTAATTAAATGGTAGTTAAGTAAGATAAGATAAAGAAAACTATCATATTTATCCCGTAGAAATAAAGATTTCTTTAACAGTAAGAGAGACCGAGATTTTCGTAGGCTTATCCATACTATGATATTGTTTGAGGTCTAAGTTTCACTACCTAATCCGATACTAGTTATTACAAACGCATTGACGTTTGTAAGCCCATGCCGAAGACGAGGGTTCACGTAGTGAAACTCCGAGCATAGCTCTCTCCATAGCCGGTTGCGCGACTTTGAGCTTGTGAATGAGGCCAATTCGTTCGAGTTAACGACCAATTCTCAGTCTTTACCCCTTTGCTTTCAGACAATTGAGTCTGAAATACCACCCGGACAAGAACGTGGACGCGTCGAAGGCCGTGATTCATAGAAACCAACGTAAGTTCAGGGAAGTGCGTCAGGCTTTAGAAGTCCTCAGCGACGCCACAAGACGTGCCACATACGACCGCTACCAGAACGACGAAGATTCGGACAGCTCTGACGAAGAAGAATATTCTCCAAAAGGCGGATATTCGGACAACTGGGAGGAATAATAGACAACAATATTGAGTAAGTATCCATTGCAGATACTCGTAAGCGTCGACTGTGGCGGATTTGCAGTCTTGGCCGCTCTAGGCCCCAGGCCATGTGCCGGCCCTTTCTCAGCACCCATCATATAGACTAGTTACATAATGAATTTACTTTATTGCCAACTTTATCTAAATCATCATCATCATCATCCTGTAGAAGTCCACTGCTGGACATAGGCCTCCCCCAAAGAGTTCCACGACGAACGGTCTTTAGCCTTTTCCATCCATCGACTTCCCGCAACCTGCTATCATCAGTGATTTTTTTGGTCACGATTTGCCGCTCCTAATATCTGGCCGCCTTAGGCCCGGGCCTACTGTGCCTTAGGGCAAATGACGCCACTGAGCGTCGATAAATAAGTATCCATGGTTGTGAAGAACGGGCGTTAATTAACTAATTTAATACGATTCAATACGGTTGAAATACATCTTTGTGATTTTAATGAATAAAGCCAGTTTGAAGTTGAATTTTGAATAACGCTTAGTAAAAAGACTGTGATAGACATTCCTGCAGGTGATTTACTAGAAGCTGGCAAGCGTTTATGTGTTAAAGTAATGCCATCCTACTAATTGATCGAGCAAAGTTAAGTCGTAGAACAAATTTTATTGTCAATTGTTTGTAGAATGAGCCCCGTTCGGGTTGCATACATTTTATGAATCACCTTGTATTTTCGGGCATGCTTAATTTACCTATTTACCGTTTCAGATATCTCGCGGGGAAAGAAACGTTAAATAACGTAATACGTTAGAAACGTAATAAAGAATGTTTCAGCAGACATGCAATGGTGCTGATTATGTGATAGAATAGAATCTGATTGTAATAATTTTAGAATTAAAAGATCGTCTGATCTAGAACTGAACGTCCCTCCACAAAGCATTAAAGGGAGTATGACGTTACGCAAGCGTAAACACTGTTAAGGGCCGTCGAGTCTTAGATTAGACGATCTACCTAATTATCTACTAGCTTCTGCCCCTAGTTCTACTCGCGTGGTAACCGAATAAAAAATTGTCGATATACTATTCTGGGTCACGAACTATATTATTCAAAGTTTCTAGCCGAATTCAAACGGTGTACGGTTTGTACTTGCTCCATTTCATAAAAGTCAATTTTGAGTTTGACTTGGACGGTAAGCGATATCGCTCATTCATCGCACGTCGTTTGTACTAGGCTTTATTGAAATGGGTTCTTTCGCTATTGAACGACAAACTCTCAAACTGTTGCATTTACAATATATGTAGGATTATTAGGGTACCCACCTGAGTGCCTAGTCGGAGTGTTGAGCCTAGTTATAGTTATAGAGTTATCTAGTACTTAAAATGGTTACAAACTACATTTTACAATACGCTTTTATAGTAACAATCCCAGACTTGCTGCCCAGATGGAATTAATACGGTGCTCGCTATGTACAGTCAACATCAAAAGTATAAGATGGAGAGATACAGTTTCTAAAGTATTGCATTAATGAAAACTCCATAACTAAAATTTTGTATTATGAGTGTTTTGTATGACCCAGTGATAAAAAAAATTTGAATTCCGGAAAAGAAGAAACTTCTGATACTGACTGTACCTAGTTCAACCGCAATAATTTGGGAAATGATAAATGATATATCTACCTCATTAATAATAAATTGTTATGTATAACATATAGAATAAGGCAAGGCATGAGCAAATCTATTTCTCTATTTTAGAGACTCTTAATTGTATTCACTAGACTACAAAAAAAGAGTGCCCACTAGACAAAATAGATAGCCTTAAAATATGATCTAAGATCTATTGTCTACACAATTTAAAATAAGTAATTCTTTATTAGTTAGGTCATCATCATCATCATATAGCTCCCCCATACAGAGCCACGACGAACGGGCCTTCTCCATCCAACGACTTCCCGCAACCTTGACTATGTCGTCGGTCAATCGGGTGGGGGGGCCTTCCAACACTGCGTCGTCCGATTCATGGTCGCCTTGTGAAATTCCCCACCTTTATTCCCTAAAGGTTTTCGGTTTTGCGAACTATATGGTCTGCCCACTGGCACTTAAACTTGCTAATTCTGAGATATGTCAGTGCCCTTGGTTCATCTACGGATTTCTTCGTTTGGGATTATTAACGTAACGAAACTCTGAGCATAGATCTCCATAGCGCGTTGCGCGACTTTAAGCTTGTGTATGAGGCCAATAGTTCACGACCAAGTCTCAGTGCCATAAGTCATCGGTAGTTAGGAATACTACATAATTATACAGTTTTTAAGTTTTGGTATAGCACGACACAACATAGCCGTAGATGTCGCATGGAAAATATTTGCTAAACCGGTCCCTTTCGAATTGACTTGATGTTTGTAAGTTCGTCCCGTCGTGAAAAGTGAATAGTTTAACGTATTTTATGGTGTCACGAAAAGTGCCTTAAAATACCGGAAAGATAAGGATGACAAGTGAGTAAAGGCGCAACACACATACACGTTGCGCAACATGTCACTCAAAAACTACGTGAAATGTTTCGGGGACACAGTGCGGGAGTAAGTGAACATCAGATTCGCGGGTGTTGAGTGGCCAATCAGAATGAAATGAATGTGGGTCGAATGTAACTTAATTGTACCTAAATGTACCACTAATAAAAAAAAAAAGATTTAATAAGATATTACTACTATCTCTGCATTCAAAGAGGTACTTTTATTTTAATTATTGGTACATTTGGGTACAATTAAGGTACATTCGATCGCCATTTATTATAGGGTGATGCGCAACATTACCCCCACCATCCTGATGCTAACGGGAGTAAGCAACATGTCCCGCGTCACGTAAAATGTTTCGGAGCACATGTGGGACACTGCAGCATTGCAGCGTCATGTAGATTGAGTGTTGTGCGTCATGTTGCGGGACAAAATATCCCCTAGTGTATCCGGAGCTTTATCACAAACATTACGAATCGGGCCCTGAGTGTGACTACCTACTTCCAGATCTTGAATACTTGTAGTGTCATGTTATATCAAGCTATAGTTAAGGCTAGTTTTATTCTAAGCAATTTATTATAAAATAATAAATAGCTTAGATATTTTAAGTAAATAGAATTTACTATAGTGTTTTTAAAAATATAGTGTGATGCCTGTGAAGGGCTAATAAACCATTTACCAAAACTATTATTAGGATCTAGTAAGTAAGTGTGTTTTAGCTAGTTTTCAACCCTGGTATTGTTTTTCCATTTCACGATGACATGTCTGGCGACCTTTAAGTCATTGATATACATATGATTCAAACTGCAATGATTCAGCCGCCTTCGTGAAATGGAATATCTCTAACGGAGTTGAAGAGGTAACGCGAGTCAACCGCTGTGCCTACTCACACTTTACGTACAAATGTATTCGCAACGTATCGCTAGTGGCGACCATGGCGACAACTGACAAGTGAGCTCACGAAGATAACGATCTCAGAGGCCCTAGTCTGCAAAGTCAGTGCGTTCTCACTTTTCTTTTTTCGAACGTGAAAAGTGAATACCTTATCGTTTTGGTGAGAACAGTAATTTTATTTCTGATTCTCTTGATTTACGGACTTTGTGTACCGTAACGTTCCGATATTCTAGTTTTTATTTTTTTCCATATCTACAAGTGATGTGAAAATGCCCTTACATTTTCACATTTCACGATATGTTGCGAATACATTTGTACATATGGAAAGTAGCATAGCGGCTGATCCATGTTTCCTCGCCTCACGGACGCCCTTTTGTTTGTCTGCATTAAAATGTTCACTACTAAGGGTGCCTTAGATAATTTAAGGCAGCGATACGCATGTAGTTAGTCTGTCACATTGATTGGTGCATTTACGTAACTTTGGTGCAATTACGTAACTTTGTTGCAATCAGTTACAATCTTTTATTTATTAAAACCGGTAATAATGACGGATTTTTATTTTTAAATATCTCAAACAAGTATTCGTTTTTATAAATTGTTTTAACCTAAATATACTAAACTAATCTAAATAACTATTTAACTAACGACTAAGTACTAATAAAAATGCGAGTGGTTTTTTTACGAGTAGGTGTCATAAAAAATCCAGTCGATCCCTGTCGTCACCAGATGGTAGCGTGCCCAAAATACTGGCGGCATTGCCACGTTGTATGGCAATGCTTATTCGCTGACCGAAGTAAAAGCTGTTTTAACTATATTTTAACACTGTTGGTATTCCGAATGAAATATAAAATTTGACTAACCCAATAAAGGTAATCGCAAGCCCCGACTAATATACAAACAGAAACTGATTGCAACAAAGTTACGTAATTTGCACCGCATTGGTCTAACCAGTGTCTAGTTTCTTGAGAGCTTTGTTACGTGACATGACAGTAATGAGAGTTGTTCTGCGTTTTTCTAAAAATTGAATGGCTGGCGATCGCCTAGCATGCTAGGTACCTACAGTACTACGTCTGAAGCACAGACTTCTAAGGAGTACGTCTGAAGTTATGCGCCTCGGTAATATTCCTTACATCCTTTATCTGCGAGATCCTTGCACAATTGCGAGCCTGAGTTGTCGATATGAAAGATCGAGTTTTCCGAATCATATAACTTTCATCGTCGTACTGTCATACTAGCATGCGAGATGATTTTTATAAAATAAGTATTTTACATTGAAAATGCGCATTTGTTTTTATAAAAACTTATTGGTAAACAATAGATTTATTTGAATGCATTTGTTAATCTTAGAATATAATTTCTTTTTCATTACGCTGTTTTTTTTTGTAAAAGCCATAACCTGCACCGCTCCAGTAAAACTTAAGATTTGTAGTGTAGGATGGTAGGTTACCTACCTAGGTAGAGAGCGTCTAATCTATAACTGAACTCTCCCCCAACTTTGCTGGGAGCGTTACACAAGCGTAAACACAGTAGAGGGGCGCTCAGTTTTAAATTAGACTAGCTTCCGACCGCAGCTACGCTCCCATGGTACCTACATAAAAAGTAGCCTATATGCTATTCTAGGTAAAGAGTTCTTTATATTCCAAGTTTCATTGAATTCTGTTGAGCCGTTACGGCGTGATTGAATAACAAACATCCTCGCAAACTTTCGCATACCAGGAATTTCAAAATAAAAAACGTTCCAGCATTTCAGTTTATTATTCCATTTCGGGGAAATTAATAAATTTATTTACTAGCCAACTCTGAGCTGTTTCTGGTAATGGCAGCCTCATGAGGCTGTAATAAAGCTTGTATCGCCAGGACTCTACTTTGTACAGTTTAGCAGGGTCATCCTCTGTCAGGGCTTTTATGAATGTTTCTATGATCTTTTCATCGTGGAGCGAATCATATCTCGCGTCTACTGGAGCTGCCACCGACCCTAAATATTTGGTGAGTGTTGTTATTTGAGATTCGTAGAACTTTTTCTGCTCTTCGTTAATGTTTTCAATCATTGCTTTTCCTTGTTCTATTTGTTTCGTGATGATGTTGCTGGAGCTTACGAAGCCTCCTGTAAAAGTTGTTTGTTCTATAATTTCAAAGTGGGAATAATAAATCCCAGGAATCCTATCACACCGTAACTACCCACTATGCGCACCAGCTCCTTAATTTCGGGATGAATCTTTCATTGCGTGATGGGTACTTTCGCTGGCAAGCGGCAATGGCTCGCCACGTCTCGATAATACACGGAGCTTGTATCGTGAGTAGGTAGATATAACTGCTGATTCTTACAGCTTCACTCAATTACCTGGTACAAAGGCCAGTGCAGCCAGTCCCATGGCGCGGTGCTCGAACCTCAACGCGCGCGTCCACGCCAGTAGTCCCGCCTTGCTGGCGCTGTAGGCACCGAAGCCAGGCAGCGGCTGCAAGCCACAGTGGCTCGCCACGTTTATTATACGGGGCTTTACCGCGCCCGCGTTCTGAAAAAAAGTTCTAGAAGTGTAGCGACTGTCTAATAGTAGGGTGCTGTGTTTGGTGTTTTTTTACGAGATCGGATCATTAATTAGCCCAGGGACTACCACTTCGAGTTCGGAGTTATTTCGAAGAACCGATTGCTGAACTTGGAACTGAAGGGTTCTAGAGTGGAGACCACGCATTGGGAAGCGTAGCGTTTTTCGGCCCCCACTAACATGCAAAGGCGACTTAATGAAGATTCTGGAAGCTGTTAGGTGAGGGCCGCACAAAAACTGTATTTCCGGACCGATGGGGTAGGCTTATGTTCAGCAGTTGACGAAATGATGATGGTAGAAGTAGGTACGTATCTACCAAAAATGTATGATAGTTTCTCTTTATATACAGAAGATAGATATTACCTCTATAGCGTTTCTCCTCAATGAAGGCATGAAAGCGGATCCGAATGAAGGCCCTGCTTTGCTGGACTCGCTTTGAGCATTAACAGGATTTAATTCGAATGAAGGTCCTGCTTTGCTGGCCTCGGTTTGGACATTTGTAGACTTGAATGCGAACGATGGCCCTGCTTTTCTGGCCTCAATTTGGACATTTGCAGACTTGAATCCCAATGATGGTCCTACTTTGCTGGCCTCGCTTTGGACATTTGCAGGCTTGAATCCGAATGAAGGCCCTGCTTTGCTAGCCTCGCTTTGGACATGTGCAGACTCTGGTTCAGATGCAGGAACTTCAGAAGTAGACGAGCCGGTTGGCTTTGATAGATGGCTGACCATTTTCTTCAATACAGCTATCTGTTTGGAAAGTGAAGAGGCCGTAGGTGCTAAAAAAAACGATTAATTAAAGCTTTAAATAAGTTCCCATATAATTTTATTCAAAGCTATATAAAGAGTCTTAACTACTGATTCAGGACAGCATCAACTTAATTCACGTAAAGCTGACAGGCATTTTAATATAAAAATGTTATTTCATCAGTAGGTAAGCACGAAATCAAATAATAATAGCCGTGCAGCGGTAGCACCAGAAATATTGTAGAAAAGTAGCTATTTGACAAATTATACTGGATCAAACACTGTTGGGTAGCAAATGGCTTCAATGTGCAACGAAAGGACCTCCTTTATGCGTGTTCATATTGGATTGATCAGGAGATATATATATTTTTACTAGAAATACTGTAGATATTAACAACTGTAATAGGAAAAAGGACAGCCATGTGGTAGTAGGGTAGTAGACTCGCGCCCTGAGGCTTCCATACCTTTACACAGGGTCGTAAAATACCTGCCGAAACTCATGCAGGTAGCACAGGTAGGCGGTTTTGGAAAACATGAAGTAAAAATACATTATGTTTAAATTGATATGTTTAGATTTTAAGTGCTTATAACATAGCTTTGGCTTTGCTGGTATAATTATAAATAAATAAAATAAAAAAACTACTTACTAAAAACAATATTGTAAACAGGGACCAAAGGGTCAGCTTGAGCCATATCCATTGTTAGATCACTATCAGTTCTCAAAGTCTATAGTCTATTAGGTGTATAAATGAAAACGCGGAAATATCGAAACACTGAATTTATTACTTGATTAAATTATTCTATTACTAATGTGTAAACCGTATGAGTTGTTATGGGCGACTGGCTTCGCGTCTATTAATAGCTACGCTCCAGCCCGCTGTTATCGCTACCTATTGTATAGTGTACCATCCCCCTTCTTAAAAAAATAAATGAACGAAAATACCTATATAAAATTTAAAAGTTCATATTCATGCTCAAAAGCACACAGGACTGTGCCCAGTTGCAAGATTGCGTTTACGAATCGCTCTTTGTTCATCTACTCATGCGAGTTAAGCATAACACGATCTTACATTACAAATTCTCTGTAGGTTTCTATGGGAAAGTTATTTAAATCTAAACTAACTGTAATGAATTAAAATTAACATTATTAATGAAATTACATGAATACATTTCTAGTTAGGAAATGAAAATAGGTGTTTCATATGTACTTTAAATTTAACACAAAAAAAATATTAGTAAAAAGCTATGAAAAAAAATAATTAAAATCTAACTGGAAACTAATTACCTATGTTTACACTAGTTGTTCTAAATAAAAATACAAGCTAGTTAAATCTACTTAAGGTTTTTTGTGATGCTTACGAAAATCTCACGGGTGGTCTCATCAAACCTTTCGACCTGAACGTGTAGTACGAAATACAGTTGTCGGCGATTGACATCGCACCTCTGTTTCTACATTTACATTACTAGTACTATCTCTAGAATTAATATTAACATTATCACTAACATCTGTAGAAGTATTAAGAAAAAATACTGGTTTTAATCTATCTATTGATATATGTGTGGTTCTATTAGGTAACTGTATATTAAAAACTTTATCCGTTCCATCTAAACTATGGTAGGGGCCTTCGTAAGTCGGACATAATGATTTTTTTAACATGTCCTTCCGTATAAACACATGAGTACACGATCTAAGATCCTTGCTAACGAAAATTTTACGCGAATCGCTGACTGCTCGTGTCTGAGGCTTAACCCTACCTATTACCTGTCGTAAGTTATCTAAATAGGCATGCTGGTCTGAAAACTTTTGATTATCTACATGAAAAAAATCACTAGGCAAAGGTTGCCTGGTAGAGATCGCTTTTAGCGATAAGGCCGCCCATTGTCACACTATTATTTATTTTTATTTCCTTGATTGTGTTTTTTTCTTTTGGTGTACAATAAAGTTATATTCTATTCTATTCTAGGCAGTCTAATAGTATCTCCGTACAGCATCTCTGCTGCACTAACCCCTGTGTCTGTTCTGCTTACTGTTCTTAATCCTAGCATAACTGTAGGTAATTCTTCTGACCAATCTGTACCACTAGTTAACCGTGCCGTTAATGCGCTTTTCATTGAGCGATGCCATCTTTCGATTAACCCGTTTGATTGTGGATGATAAGGTGTGGTTCTAACCCTATTAACCCAGCAGATACCTTCTGCCCGGAGGACCTAGAAACGGAAGATAACCCTGGCCACAAACGAACCAGAGAAGCAGCCGAACAAGTAAACGGTTGGGCTCATGATGAACACCATGACCCACCGTTTACCAAAGAGGAGCTGAGTTTTGTGGTCAAAAGCTTCAACCCGAAGAAGGCTCCGGGGGCTGACGGACTCACGGCAGACATATGCAGTCGGGCAATATACCATGACCCAGAACTATTCCTAGCCCTATGCAACAGATGCCTGGAATTAAACCACTTCCTAGCCACGTGGAAAGAAGCCACGGTCGTGGTCCTAAGGAAGCCAGCAAAGGACGACTATACCAGCCCAAAGTCGTACAGGCCCATAGGACTACTACCAGTGATGGGCAAAATCCTTGAGAAGATGGTGGTGGGAAGGTTAAAGTGGCACCTGCTCCCAAAAATGAGCACCCGCCAATATGGGTTCATGCCCCAAAGAAGCACCGAGGACTCCCTCTATGACCTGATGAAACACCTACGCAGCAAACTTGCACAAAAGAAGCTCATAACGTTGGTATCATTGGACATGGAGGGAGCCTTCGACAGCGCATGGTGGCCAGCCATTCGGGTCAGACTGGCCGAGTCAGAATGCCCAGTCAACTTGAGGAGGGTGATCGACAGCTACCTTCAGGACAGGAAGGTGAGAGTTCGCTACGCGGGACACGAGTATCCCAAACCCACGAGCAAAGGATGTGTCCAGGGCTCAATAGGTGGACCAATACTCTGGAACCTCCTGCTGGATCCCCTCCTCAAAGGCCTAGAACAGCGGGGCGACTACACCCAGGCCTTTGCTGACGACGTTGTACTGATCTTCGACGGAGACACGGCACTCGAGGTTCAGGGCCAGGCAAATGCCGCTCTCGCCTATATTCGGGAGTGGGGTATCGGAAACAAACTGAAATTTGCTCCTCAGAAAACAAAAGCGATGATCATCACACAAACTAAAGTATGATACCCCACTCCTGAGGATGGGCGAGTCCGACATCGGCATGTCAAACTCAATCAAAATATCGACTCACTATCGACAACAAACTCATTTCAGCAGCATTTCAGCATTTCATTCAGCGAACACACAGCCAACACATGTACAAAAGCAACTAACATCTACAAGCAATTGTCGAGAGCAGCCAGAACCAGCTGGGGCCTTCACCCCGAAGTGATCCGCCTGATATACACGGCTACGGTGGAACCGGTCATGACGGCCAGCGCCTGGGCACCGGCTACCGAAAAACTAAAAGTGCGTAAACAGCTCAACGCGGTACAAAGAAGCTTCATCCAAAAGCTGACAAAGGCCTACCGAACTGTCTCTCTCAACTCTGCCTTACTACTGGCCGGAATACTCCCACTGGATCTTAGGATCCAGGAGGCAGCTGCACTATACGAAGCCAAGCGTGGAGTTCCCCAGCCTTTGTTGGGAGACAGAGAGGTAGAGAAAATGGTGGCATATAGTCTGACCCCGCATCCGGCAAAGCATAGGAGCCTAGAGTTCATAAACCTGATAGACCAACAAGGTGTTGAACAACACAACAACCAAGCAGTCCGCATATTCACAGATGGCAGCAAGATTGAGGGAAATGTCGGCGCAGCGCTATCCTTTTGGGGTAGCGATGTGGAGACCAAAAGCCTCAAACTTAAGCTGCCATCTTACTGCACAGTCTATCAGGCCGAACTCTACGCGCTATGTAGAGCCACGTGTGAGATTTTAAAACGTCACGAAACTAGCTTTGGCATCTATAGTGACTCGCGGTCAGCTCTGGAAACCGTGACGAACCACGGATCCATTCATCCCCTTGCGACAGAAACCCGCAAAAACATCGAGAACATATCACTCCAAAACAAGGAAGTCTCTTTGTTTTGGATAAAAGCACACGCAGGGATGAATGGAAACGAGAGAGCTGATGAGTTAGCGAAGGAAGCGGCACTTAACCTGAAGAAAAAGCCCGATTATGATGCATGTCCGGTCTCATACGTCAAGCGACAAATCCGTACGGACTCGCTCGACGTATGGAACCGGAGATACAAGACGGAGAACAAAGCCGCTGTCACAAAAGTCTTCTTCCCCGACGCAGTAGAGGCATACAAAATCGTAAGGAAAATAGAGATCACGAATATACTAACACAAGTAATGACAGGGCACGGTGGGTTCTCGGAATACTTAGCTCGCTTTAAGTGTAAAGAGAACCCAGCGTGCATCTGTGACCCTGACGTATATGAGACTGTAGAACATGCCCTTTTTTAATGCCCCGTTTTTGGTCGCCAGAGATACGATGCTGAAAACCTTATAGACTGCGAAATTAACGCAAAAAAACACCAGCGAAATTATGAAAAATAAGCATATAAGAACTGAATACATAAATTACTGTGTAGAAATAGCCAAACAAGTTATAAAAAGAAATAAATAGTTAGATAACTTATGATTTATATATAGTATTAAATATATATAATATGCATAAAATGTAAACTAGAAAATAAGATAATAGATATGTACAATAATTATATGTAAACTAGATTATAGAACTAATAGTGAAAAATGAAAATGTAACATAGATAGAAATAGTATAATAAAGCAAACCCTGCAACCCTGTATATTATAAAGATAGCATAAGACGTGAAATATTGTATTAAACTTAGGAACCCACCCATGTGGGAATCAAATAAAAAGTAAACCCTGTCTTTCAATAAAGGATATAAAAAGACTCTGATCAAGTCAGAGGAGGTACGGATAGCCGCTACATAGTGCCATTTCGAGATGGTGGTAGGGGTAGTAAAAAAAAAAAGAAAAAACCCTATTAACCCCTAATATTTTCATTAGAGCGTTAAAAAGATCACACTCGAATTGTCTACCTTGATCAGTCGTAATTCTACTAGGACATCCATATCGACAGATCCAATTTTCGTAAATAATCCTGGAAACCGTGTCAGCTGAAATGTCTGAGACTGGAATAGCCTCTGGCCAACGCGTGAAACGGTCCATGATTGTTATGCAATATCGATAACCATGTTTAGTCGTAGGTAATGGTCCAACAATATCTGTATGAATGTGCTCAAACCTAGTACAAGAAGGGAAATCAGTCAATTTTGAAACTGTGTGTCTACTTACTTTTGATTTCTGACAAGCAATACAAGCTCTAGACCATAAGTTAATATCTTTGTTCATACCGGGCCAAAAAAATCTAGCTGTAATCAATCTACGCGTGGTACGTTTACCAGGGTGGCTCATAATATGTAGACAATCAAACGCTGTTTTTCTAAATTGAACCGGTAAATAAGGTCTGGCATTGTTCGTTGAGACTTCACAATAGACCTGTTTATTAGAATAAGGTATCAATATACGCTTTAATGTAAACTTAGCGTCCGTTTCCGTAGTAACAAGATCGTCGGTTTCTTGTGCTTGAGCTAAGTCCTCGTAATTTAAAACTGTAGGACAAAGGATTGATTCAACACGCGATAACGCGTCAGCTACTGTGTTATCGGAACCAACAATATGCTTTATGTCGCTAGTAAATTCACTAATATAAATTAGTTGCCTGGCCCTTCTAGGAATTTCTTTGTCTGTACCTATTTTCGTGAAAGCGTAAATTAACGGTTTATGATCGGTAAAAACCGTAACTTGCCGTCCTTCAATCATGGTCCTGAAATGCACTATAGCCATGTAAATAGCGGTTAGTTCCTTGTCGTAAGTACTGTACTTTTGTTGAGAGTCTGCTAACTTCTTAGAAAAATAACCTAAAGGTACCCATTTACCATCAATTTTTTGCTGCAGTACTGCACCCACGCACGAATCTGAAGCATCTGTCATTAAAGATAAAGGCGCTGTTGTACTAGAGTGAGATAAGGTAGCTGCATTTTGCAAACTTACCTTACACTCTTTGAAAGCTTCGATGCTACTTGCATCCCATATAATTTGTGTTTTATCTTTCTTTTTAGAATTGTGTAGATATTTACAAAGTACCGATTGAAATTTGACTGCATGCGGTAAATGTGCTCTATAAAAATTAATTATCCCTAAAAATCTTCGAAGTTGCTCTACCGTATCCGGTCTAGGGTAATCTGCGATAGCCTTAACTTTGTCCGGCAAAGGGCAGATACCATTTTGTGACACTTTATACCCCAAAAAATTGACCTCAGATTTTCCAAATTCACATTTGCTCAAGTTTATAGTAATGCCGAAATCATTGAATTTTTTAAACAGTTTTCTCAGATGTTCCTTGTGAATCTCCTCAATATCCGAAGCTATTAAAATGTCGTCGATATAACAGAAAAGTGAAGATTCGCTCTGCTTGTCGCTACATCTTATGCGTTCGATACCTTTTAATACATGATGATCCATAAACCTTTGAAAAGTCTGAGCAGCATTACGTAAACCGAAATTTAACCGTGTATACTCCATTAATCCGAAAATTGTGCATATGGCGGTTTTTTCTATATCCTCCGCAGCTATTGGTATGCTATGGTAAGCTCTGTTTAAATCTAAACGTGTGTACCAAGTTTTACCGGGTAACATAAAGTAAGATTCTGTAATCACGGTATCGGATATCTGTCCGGTTTTGTTATAGCATTGAGAGCTCTATAGTCCCCACACGGACGAATTTTTCCGTCTTTTTTAGGAACTACATGAAGTGGACTCGCCCACTCGCCTTGTCCGGGTCTACATATTCCTAATTCTTGCATGTACCTAAATTCTTCCTTTACCTTCTCGAATCGGTCTGGCGGTAATGGCCTTGGACGCGTGAAAACCGGCGGTCCTGTCGTAACAATGTGATGACATACATCATGAGGAGCTGTTTCTCTAAAAGAAATGGGCTTAGTGATATCCGGAAATTCCTCTAAAATTTCCCTATAAGGATTATCGCTCTGTATGCTCTTAATCGAAGGCTCATTATACGTTACGATGGCTCCATCCGTACGCAAGTTCGTTACACTATCTATTAATCTCTTATTAAATATGTCGACGATTCATTTAAAACATTCTAAAAAGTCTGCGCCTAAAATAGCTTGTTTCACATCACTGATTATAAAGGTCCACTTAAATGATCGCCTTAGTCCCAAATTTAATTCTAACGTCTTTACCCCGTAAGTCTTTATTTCTGTGTTGTTAGCTGCAAACAGTTTTTAATCACTCACTTCATTGGTTACACTTTTAAACTTAAGTACGGGCAATACCGACACATTTGCCCCAGTGTCTACAAGAAAACGTAAATTTGACTTACGGTCTGTCACGCACAAACGATGGTTACCTGCCGCTATGCAGTTTCCCATCGAACTTAACTGCACAGCGGCTAGTTTCCCGACGAAAACGCAGCTCCTGAAGCGTCTCGGGTCCCAGCAGCAGGCGCGTTGCTTACGCTTTTGGCTCCCGGCTGCTTCCAATTGCAGGGCTGCTCGCACGTCCTGGCCCTGGCGCGCCAACGGTGGTGGAACCGGCACAGCCAGTTTTTGCTACTTGGTCCCCTGTTGCGCCCTCGGCTTTGCGACCTCGGAGGGTCCCAGCCGTTTTCTCTGTTTCTGGATCGCCCCCTGATTTCGCTAATCTCGTTCTTGAGACTTTGTAGCTCCACAGTCATTTTAGACAGTTGGTCTGCCAGGTCAGGTACCGCTGCATTGCTCACCGCAGCTACGTCTCCCGTGTTTACATTTTCCATAATCTTATCAGCCATTATGGCCAAATCATCCAGCTTGGCATCTGGCATCACTGTCAGCACCGTGCGCACCGCGGTGGGTAGTCGAGATGTCCACAAAGGCCGTAACGCATCACTACACACTTGTGTGTTTGCCACCAAACTAGACATTTTTCGTAAGAGCTGTGAGGGTTTCTGTGTGCCTAGATCCATTTCGCTCACCAGCTTATGAAACTGCTTCTCAGCACTCTCTTCATAAGCGGCGATTAGTCTATCTTTAATGGTCGTGATTTTATTGTCTTGCGGCGGTTTCAATATTAAATCTCCCACTTGTTGAATCGCGTCCCTATTTAATTTTGATATCACTAAGTTATACTTAGTGGAGTCGCCCTGCTTTTGTGGGTCCATCACCGCATCAAACTGCGCAAACCACAGTCGGGGCATTTCCGTCCAAAATTCCGGTATTCTTGAAGATAAGCTAATAGCAGCTAGGTCTGCTACCGGCTGAGCGCTAAAAGCTTGCTGGGCTGCTTGCTGAGCCCGAGCCGCACCCGCAGGCATATTTTTCACGGTCTCCGACTGCATCGCGTAATTACGGGAAAACTGATTCTAATTTAATAATAAAAAAAAAAAAAAGTCACTCGCACAAAAATTCAATTTATCACGTCGGTGTCACCAATTGTTAGATCACTATCAGTTCTCAAAGTCTATGTCTATTAGGTGTATAAATGAAAACGCGGAAATATCGAAACACTGAATTTATTACTTGATTAAATTATTCTATTAATAATGTGTAAACCGTATGAGTTGTTATAGGCGACTGGCTTCGCGTCTATTAATAGCTACGCTCCAGCCCGCTGTTATCGCTACCTATTGTATGGTGTAGTATGTACCTACTTATAAACAATGACCCTACATCCATTATCTCGTTGAGTAACCATTCCGTCAACCAACCATGGTTAACTACCCAGTTTATCTTTATGCTGTCCTGCTTTGCACTTTTTATCATGCACATTATTATATTTGTCTGGTGATACAAAGCGAAGCTCAATGTTTCAATCTTTAGAGAAGTTATTTTAATGTTTGAAGGCTTGTGGAGGCTGACTTTTCTGAAATAAAAATACAAAGTATTTCAGTTACTTGTGCGATAACTTGATCGTTGCTATGTGGATGCCTTTGTGAGACTAATCGTAATCATATATTGCTTGCTTGTCGTGCCACTGATTCTTTCTTGGTCATCCTATATGAGGTCAGAGACCAGGTTGAGGTATGGTGGCCCTGAAAAGGGCCTTTGACTGTTGGTGAAAGAATCAGTGTAGTGAAAGGATTCAAGTGCGACTCTTAGAGGCTCCATTCGTGTACTGTCTTCGAATTTTTGGTTCTAGCTAGGACATGCCGGTTTGCTCACGATGTTTCCCTTCACCATTAGAGTCATGAATTTTCCGAATGGAAAATCCATTGCTGCGCGACTGGGATACAAACCCAATACCTGTGGATCAGAAGGCGGGCCACTACCACCAGTGCTCAAATAAGTACAAGAATCTAGGTAAAGGCTTTATTCTACTAACATTATAAATGCGAAGGTTTGTGAGGATGTTTGGATGTTTGTTATTCAATCACGCTGTAACGGCTAACGGCTCAACCGATTTCGTTGAAACTTGGAATATAAAGAGTTCTTTACATAGAATAGCATATAGGCTACTTTTTATGTAGGTACCACGCGAGCGAAGCCGCGAGCGGAGGCTAGTACGTAATAATTCAGTAACAAAGTGAAGTGAATAATCAATATTACAGGGCTTTTTTGACAACAGTTTATTGAGAATCAAAAATAATCGACTCATCATCAGCTTGTAGAAGTCCACGGCTTGACATTGGTCTCCCCTAGAGTTCCATGACGAACGGTCGAGAGCGTTTTCGATCCACTGACTACCCGCGACTTTAACAATGTCGTCGGTTCATCGGGTGGGGGGCCTTCCAACACTGGATCGCCCGGTTCGTGATCGCCATTCGAGAACCTTTATTAGCCAATAATAGTATTATTTTGAATTAAATAATAAACTAAATATGTATTTATAGTAAAAGGAAAAAGGCCAGGTCAAAGGTACCCTAAACTGACGCGTATGTATGACGGTGAATGAAGCAAAAGAGGTATGTCAGGATCGTAGCAATCAAAGACTATATAATACACTTTATTATTTGCAATTGGAAAGCCGTGGTCTCTGCCTTCTTTTGCCTTATTCTAAAATCTTTGAATGTAGATGTACTTATTTTTTTTACAAAATATGTTTCCATCAAGCATCCATAAGGCTAAAACGTGTGATGGAAACGATTGGATCATCATTTTCGCGAATCCAAAGAATTTTTATATTACTCAAATGTAAGTCAAACTAATGATATAAAAAATAATAGGTACATACTTTGAATGTTGGCGCAATTCATCAATGACAGCCTTAGCAGTCACCAGATCCTGCTTTAATTTCTTAAAGGCATTTATCAGATCGTCAATAGAACATTCTCTGTTCAGCTGTAATTCCTTTAGCAAATTGAAATTTTTGTTGATGAATTCTATGTGATGTTGTATCTGAAAGCAAAACATAATCGTAGATAAGGTACTAGCTTCCATAGGCAGCGGCGGCATCGCTCGCGTCATAACTGGGTAGCATATGCTATTCCAGATACATAATATACTGTCTGTTCAAAGTTTCATCCAAATCTGTACAATCAGTCTCAATAAAGTCAATTTGAGTTTGACTTTACCTATCATGTCAAACTCAAATTACTTTATCATTGGCGCTTGCGATATCTTTGACTTATAGCGCACACTCTCCAATGCGAATACAAAAATGAATTTCAACAAAACAAATTTCAGGTGACTATCATATGCCGTTTGAACATGGCTCTGTGGGGTAATAGAATCAAAATTTTCAAACTCATAATATTATGTATTCTTTCCAGACAGGGACCTATTCTCCACCCAATTGGGAATAAAGTTTCTTCATCTTTTTGTAAATTCTCACATCAAGTCACTAAATATGCAAGATCGGAACACCTATAAATACCTCAACTTTCACATAGTTAAGCTACATAAGCTATGAAGAGAACTATGCTCGGAGAATAAGCCAGTTGAAGTGGCAGTGAGAAAAAAAGAAAGAAAACACTTGTATTTTTAACAACAATATTTGTAACAGTTTCTGTTAGGAGGTAGGTTAGGAACATTAGGTACTTATGAGTATTTGGTAGGCACTAAAAGAGTTATTTAAGCCTTGGACAATGGCAGTCAATATGTACAGAAATGATGTTACAATCTGGGATAACAACTCATAATAATGTGCCGCAGACTTGTTAGTAAGTAGTGAGAAAGTTATATAGCTCTGAGACCTGCCATATTCTTGAATGAATAACATGAAACTGACAATGCTGTGTAGGAAGGCCTCCCACCTGATGGACCATCGTATAAGGTTCGCAGGAAGTTAGTGGATGTAGAAGGCTCAAGATCATTCTTTGTGGCATTCAGGGGTAGGTCTAAGTTCAGCAGTGGACTTTTTCAGGCTGATGATGATGATGAATCACTGTGAAACCAACTCACTTTATCCTGGATCTCCTTTGATTTCACTTTAAAACTATGCAGGTCATTTTGAAAGCTATTTGCATTTTCCAACAGTTTGTTTTGATGATCAAAGCTGGCTTTAACTTTGGTTATATTCTCCTGAGCAATTCTTGGCATTTTTGGCATTTTTTTCTTTCATTGAGTGAAGCCGAGGATTCAGTTCCGATAGAAATCTCAAGCTTGGGTTGCACTGCACCTGCAATCATAAAGTTACTTTGAATCCTGAGTCTGAGTTACTACTTGGAGTTACGTATACAAAACTGCTCTAGGGTTACAAGATCTACACCTTTAGTAGTTTAGTACTCATAAATTCTCTTTGGATCTACCCCATGAGGTTGTAGTCACTGATCTACCAACACGGAGTACTTCTTATTACTGTTATTTTTTTCAAAATCGAGCCCGTAACTCCTAACATCACTTTTCGATTACTCTCACGGTTTCCGATTTCGCCTTAGTGGCCCTGAAAAAAAACTCTAACCTGTATACTGTCTACCAACCGCTACCAACCAATGAAGATATACACTAAGTTTGTACCTATTAATGATGATATTTTATGTCACTCACTAATAATGAGGATAGAAGTCAGTTCAAGTCACTTTGATAATGTTCTAGGTACTTTACGTTGTACCTACCTAGGTACATACTTGCAAAAAATTTGAGGTTGAGTCACAGATTAGTACTATGTATGTTAAGTGAAGCTAGCTAAAGGTTATGGTTGGTGGAGATCCTACAGGACGGGTAGAGAGAGAGTGCAGATTTGTTATTTACAGTTGTATAATATTTACAATAAGTACAAGGTATTTACAAAAGAATAGAAGATTTTGGGAAACACGATACAGCACAAGACCAGAGTAAAAGTAAAAGTAAAAGTAGTCTGACAGACCGTCGTCCGTCCGAATCAACAATTCGTTCTATTCTTCGTCGCTATGCCAACTGAGAGGTATTTGAATTTGGCGGCGACGGAGTGATAGTGGTGGCGTAGCTCGCCACATATTCCCCCTGGCCAGACCGTGACTACGGTCGATAGAAGTCGGGAAAGTGAACTCTCCTGCCGCTCCGAGTTCTCTTCTCTTCAGAGGTTGTAGTAGTAGTAGGAGGAGCTGCAGGCTTCGGTGTCGGTGGACTTAGTGAGGTAGGATCTGTGGTTGTCTGTGGTTTCAGTAGATGTGCTTCTTTCGACATGTATGCTGGTTTCAACCTGTCGACACTGACGTTGACTATCTTGCCATTGACGTCGAGGGTGAAGAACTTCGGTTGCCTTTCAATAACCTTGTAAGGTCCAGCGTAAGGTGGTTCGAGTGAGCGACGCACGTGATCTCGACGTAGGAATACATGAGATGAGTTGTTCAGATCACGCGGGTAGTAGAAGGGTGACGTAGAGTGCCACGAAGTAGGTCTTGGTGTAAGTTTTTGAATATGCGAACGAAGACGGGCTGCATATTGAGTGACGTCCGCTGTGGTGCAGTCTTCGGAAGGAGATAGAAACTGACCAGGTAAGCGCAAGGGTTCGCCGTACACCAGCTCGGCTGCCGACGTCTTAAGATCGTCCTTCCATGCGCTGCGGATGCCAAGCAAGACGAGTGGAAGGGCTTCAGTCCATGTTGATGAAGTGTGACACATGATTGCTGCCTTCAGCTGTCGATGGAGACGCTCGACGATGCCGTTCGCAGCAGGATGGTAAGCAGTGGTGCGGAAGTGGCGCGCACCGATGAGAGCAGTGAGAGACTGGAAAAGGTGGCTCTCAAACTGGCGTCCTTGATCGGTAGTCACACGATCTGGGCATCCGAATCGTGCTATCCAACCGGATACAAGGGCAGCAGCGCATGTTTCGGCTGTTATATCCTTCAGTGGAATAGCCTCAGGCCATCGCGTAAATCTATCGATGACGGTGAGACAGTACCTGTAATCAGAAGATAAGGGTAACGGACCGATGAGGTCGAGGTGTATGTGAGAGAACCTCGATGAAGGGGTGAGAAATGATGAAAATGGTGATTTGGTGTGTCGAGTGACTTTGCTTGACTGGCATTGTAAGCATTGTCTAGACCACTCTCTACAATCTTTGCGGATCCCTGGCCATACAAATCTTTGTGTAACCAGTCGCACTGTAGCTGAACATCCAGGGTGATGAAGTCCATGAAGCATCTGGAAAACTTGTTTTCAGGTTCAGGAGTTCAGGTGAGATGTAAGGTCGAGGTGGTTTAACAGATGTATCGCAGTAGATTTTTATGTCGCTATCCATAGCTTTAATCTTTCTGAGTTTAAGGGCGGAGCCGTGGAGTAACAGATCTTGCAGTTCTGAGTCTGAATTCTGAAATCGTGCAAGAGCTGTGTAGTCGATTGTAGAAATCTCCTCCACTCGAGAAAAGGCGTCAGCGACCACGTTGTCCTTCCCAGGTATGTAGCGTATATCGGTAGTAAATTGAGCAATGAAGTCTAAGTGTCAATATTGTCTTGGGGAACATTTCTCTTTATTCGTAGAGAACGCGTAAGTAAGCGGCTTGTGGTCGGTAAATATTGTGAAGTTACGGGCTTCCACCATGTGTCTGAAGTATTTGATAGCTTCATATATTGCTAAAAGTTCTCTATCATAGGGGCTGTATTTCTTCTGAGCGCTGTTTAGTTTGTGAGAGAAGAAAGCAAGGGGTTGCCAGTCTGCATCTTTGCGTTGCTGGAGAACAGCACCGAGTGCTATATCAGAAGCGTCTGTTACTATGGATAGTTCTGCTTCCACGTCTGGGTGAACGAGTAGGGTAGCTTCAGAGAGGGATGTTTTGCAGTCTTCAAATGCTCTCATTAGATCTGGCGTCATCTCTATTGGATGAGAACCTTTGACTTTTGGGCCAGATAGTAAGGCGTTCAATGGCGCTTGAAGGTGAGCTGCGTTTGGTATGAATCGACGGTAGAAATTCAATACTCCAAGGAAACGTCTCAGCTCTTTCACAGTCTTGGGAGTGGTGTATTCTTTGATGGCTTGAACTTTGGCATCGAGCGGGCGGGTTCCTTTGGCAGAAACTTGATAACCTAAGAAGGTAACCTGAGATTGTCCAAGCACGCACTTCGAGGTATTCACTAGTATTCCGTACTGTTTTAAACGCTCGAATAATAGACGCAGATGTTTCTTGTGCTCTTCCAGTGATGATGAAAATACCAAAATGTCGTCAATATACCCGTAACAAAAATCCAAGCCAAAGAGTACCTCATCGATGAACCTCTGGAAGGTCTGGGCAGCATTGCGAAGCCCGAAGCTCATGAAAGGAAAGTCAAAAAGGCCGAAAGGTGTAGTAATTGCACTTTTTGGTATGTCGTCGGGATTCATGCTGATCTGGTTGTAGGCTTTCACGAGGTCTATTGTCGAAAATACGCAACATCCGGACAGTTGGTAAGCAAAATCTTGTATGTGACGGATGGGATACCTGTCGGGAATAGTCCTGGCGTTGAGAGCGCGATAATCACCGCAGGGTCTCCAGCTGTCGTCCTTCTTTTTCACCATGTGAAGTGCAGACGACCAAGGACTTTCCGATCGTTTGGCTGTGCCGTTTGCTTGCATTTCGTCGAAAACTTTCTTTGCAGCGTTAAAACGAGCTGGGTCGAGACGTCTTGGCTTACAAGAAACTGGAGGGCCTGGTGTGGTTCTGATGAAATGAAGAGTGTTATGTTTAGGAGTGGATCTCACACCAGCCGGTCGCGTGATTTCAGGATATTCGGATAAAATTTTGTGATATTCAGACTCGCCTGTTATTGTTTTTACGGATAAACAATCGATATATGAGTTGCAGTGAATGGCTTTTACTGAGAGTGAAGTGACGTTGTCAATCAAGCGTTGATGTTTACAGTCGACGAGCAAACCATAAAAACTCAAAAAGTCCACGCCGATTATAGGTTTACTAACGTCAGCGATTGTAAAACTCCATCGAAAATCTCGTCGGAGGCCTATCACTGTGTTGTTTGCAGCTAGTAGGTCAAACTTCGATTTAGGGCAGGACGTCTTGATAACTGATCGCGGGAAAACACACAAGTCAGAACCAGTGTCCACTAGGAACTGCATTTTCGACGCGTAGTCGGTTACAAATAGACGGCCTGATGATGAAGAAGGGCAGTCGTTGGCCGCTACATGCGACCGCCCTGAGAGTTTTCCGCCTTGAAAGTACAGGGCTGCTTGCACTTTATTGCCTCTGATCCGTAGGTGAAGTGGTAGAAACAGTGTGGATGGTCCGGAGGTGGTTGTTTCGGTCGTGAGCGTGAGCGAGAGCGAAATCGGTTGTTTCCTCTACTTGATGTCCGTGAGCGCGACCGTGTTCCTTTAGCTACCTGTTCCGTGAGCATAGCTACCTGCTTCGTTAGTTCTCGGACTTGGGTTAGCAAACCATCTTCTTCTTGCAAAAAAAATGGTACCTTGACCGCATCTCGCAGTTCTTCCGACCCGCCGTACTCGGAACTCCAGAACTCGGCGTCCTGCAAATCTTCACCAGCCTTCGACATGATCACGTCGGTGGTCACCAGTTATGGTTGGTGGAGATCCTACAGGACGGGTAGAGAGAGAGTGCAGATTTGTTATTTACAGTTGTATAATATTTACAATAAGTACAAGGTATTTACAAAAGAATAGAAGATTTTGGGAAACACGATACAGCACAAGACCAGAGTAAAAGTAAAAGTAAAAGTAGTCTGACAGACCGTCGTCCGTCCGAATCAACAATTCGTTCTATTCTTCGTCGCTATGCCAACTGAGAGGTATTTGAATTTGGCGGCGACGGAGTGATAGTGGTGGCGTAGCTCGCCACAAGGTAAAGGATAACACTAGCTGGGTGTACATGCTAACTTCTAAACTACAAAGAAATGTTAGTATGTACTGGCAAGTATTGGATAAATTATCTCTCTTTGCTACCGTTTTTCAGTCTTTTTCGTCCTGTATATACAAACTCATTTTTTTTTTTTGAAGTTTTTTCCCTTTCGGGCTGGCTATGGCATCTAGGCCTTACCGCCAAGTCTTACGTTTATTTTTCCTTGTTATTTTTATTCTTTCGTCTTTATTTTTCATCTTATTCATGGTCAAGTCATCGTCAAGTCAAGTCAAGTTCAGTTTTAGTAAGATATGATGGTGGCTATTTTACTAAAACCTCGAGGGACCTCTTGGCGCCAACTCGAAAAATGATGATACACGAAATCATTCTATTTCACTTCACTTGTGCGGTTTACTCAAACAATATTACGCAAAACACCACCATAATTACACAATATTATTCAATTTAACACTAGTTTTGTAAAATAAATTGAGAGCGCAACATCACTTGGCAAGTTGCCGCCAAAAAGTCCACACAAACTCACTATAATATTTGTCTTGTCTGTCAGTCAGTCAGCTGTCAGTCGGCCAGCAGCAGTGACCCTACCGCGTAAACAGAGTATAACATAGACCGGGCTAGCGCGTATTCCCGAACAAGACGAAAGTTCGTATAATTCAGCCAATTAGAAATGGATATATTTGTGCGTGGCTCTAGGCATGAGAATGATCATGCAATTAGTGCGGTTTATCATAACCAATGAGAAATTAAAAAAATTAAAGATATGGTAATGATTTAAGCATTAGAAAACTAAATAAATAATAACGTGTTCAATTATATACCTAGCCAGATCCTTTTCCAGCATAGAGTTTTAATTGCAAATAGAAACAAAAACGGTACTTACCGGTGAAAGGTAATATTTTCCACTTTCCTTAAACTATCGCTCGTGGAGCATATAATACTGCAACGTACCATGTTACCAGTTGAATTCTACACCTGCTACACAAGGCACACAAAAATTTTAGTAAGTAAATTAATAATTACTGCAATTTTTCACACTAACCATTGACTTTGTTGTGCACCAAAGATTGGTGCTCAACAAACCCAAAGTGCATACGCAGACAGTGATGGAAGATAACAGTTCTTTCTCCTCTACTCATGCGTCTCTTCATATATTTCTATCCTTTTCTTTCTTGGTATTATTATTTAACGTGACGTCTATGTTATTCTCGGTCTACGCCCTCCCGCCAGGGCCAGGGGCCCTCCCTCTAGTAGTAGGGAGCTACTTACTCCACAGAGTACGTATTTATATACTATACTGTGCACTCTCGTAGACAGCTTGACAGCTGTTCTACAGGTGTCCTTCCGTGTCCTCCTAAATCGTCTTAAATCGTAAACAGATCGGTCTACTTGGTCTACGGTTCTACTTCTTAAATACTCTTTGGTACCACAGGCTACAGAGAGACCACACCACAGGTCTCTCTCTCTGTAGTAAAAAGAATTAAAAAAAAACAATTATTATTCTCGTATTGGTATTATCATCCTATTGGTCTGTGGGGTTAAGGATCTTAGTGTTCTGTAGTCTGTGGTATTCTCTATTCTCTCTCTCTCTCTCTCTCTTGAGGGTGGATTTTGCAAAAATATTTTTCGTTGAACAAAAATTTTAAGAAATTTAAAACACATTGGAATGCTTGTAAAACAAAATGAAATTGTTGTAGGGATAACTGCAATGTACATTTAAAATGTTTAGACGAAACTTCAAAGCGTTAGTTACGAAGCTATCTGCAATTTAAATATTTAGAGGTGTGATGGTGATGACGACTATGGTATGGTGATGATTTATCTATAGACCGGGTAGATTTCGTGGGTATGGTGATGACGCTTTTATAATTTCAAAATAAAAACAACTAAAGAAAATATTTTTTTTATTGATTTAATAACTTTTAAAGTAAGTTCTTTCAGCTCCCACCAAAAGCTAATGACTGAACTTCATTTGTGGCTTTCAATACGTAACATTGGTATTATTATTCTTCATAATGCTTATGTTGGCATATCTCCTACTTTTATTTGTAGTTAATTTCTGTTTTTGTAGCTGAACGACTATCCTTCGTTTTATTTAACTCATATTTGTAATCTGAAAGAACAAAAAATTGATTGAGTTCTATGACTAACATAACAACTAGCGAGAGAAGCAAGCCTCAAGTATCGTGTAGCGAAGAATTTTAGTTCACTAAAACACATATTGTAAAGATAGATAATCCCCAAGCTGTTAACATAAAATAGTAGTAACTTCTACCTTGTTCAGGCTATAGCGCCTTCTCAATGCATCATTAATTACATTAGCAATAAGATGTAACTTATTAAGTATTATAATTTTGTCAGGCGTTGTGACAATTTCTATGTAACCGCCATGTCACTCGCACTTACTCAGCGACCTTCAAACAAGTAACACTATTAAATTCAAACATACATAAGTTTTTGGGGTTTTATTTGCACCAGTATATCCTCCAAAGATATAACATGGTGGCCCATGAGGGGAACAATTAGAATCCGCGACATTCAATGAAGAAAGGAAGCTTTTGGTGAAGAAACGGTGAAGGAGATTGCGACGGCCAAGTCGCACGGGACCAATCGTTGGAGCCTTGCAGGGGTGGACTAAAGCCTCGGGTTACCAGCTGGATCGTGTTGCAAGCCTGAAGACCACAAGAGGATTCGGGTTCGAGCAGCGATACCGCTAAAGTATCGCATCGTGCAGCGCGTCCGGTCAAAGATAAGTGTCCTTCCTTCACTCACAAATTCTCATCCAAACTTCCAAAATACCTATATTCCTGTATAACTATTCAGAATTTGCATCCATTTGTGTAAATCAATGTAATTTTGTGCAGTCTATTGCCAAAATTCCCCAGAAACTTTGAATTTTCTAAGCAATTTTATATTTAAATACCCGCACATAATTAAAAAGTGCGACCAATTCCTTTGTTCTCTTGAATCTACGAGCTCATATTAGGGCAATTAGCCTTATTTCGCCCTTTATAATTATTCGTGATACGGATTCAGTAGATATACAGTTCTACTAAGTAGTCGCCGTAGGGCTGAGCTTGCGTTGGGCTCCTTCAGATAGCCCAACGATCCCAAGGCGCCTAATCCCAAGGATTAGGTATATTTTTTTCAGGCTTTGATCCCATCACTCGTTTTCGTTTCACAAATATACCTATCTTCAAAAATTTTATGCCAGTTATTTAGCCGATTTTATCGAACATTCCAGGGCTAACCCGTGCTATCCGCGCCTCTGCTGTTTGCTGGTAACAAAGCCAGGTCCAGAGCCTGTGTAACCGGCCTTCCTGTGCTGCATAGCTGTCATCAAAACGAGGAGAGTGAGCCACTTAACTTAATTTCACTTACATAGATCAAAGTTCAGTTTTTATTGAGAAATATTATACTTGCCTTGGTACATAATTTTCTAGCAATGGCGGAAGATAAACGTTACAAGGAATTATTTACAAAGAGAGCGTCCGCCAAAGGACAAATAACTAAATTTAAAAAATATTTATGTAGTATTTCTGAATTAACTGAATTAAATAATATTCAATTAATAGAGTTAAATCTAAAGCTTGCAAAGTTTGAGGCATTATCTGTTAGGGTTGATGACCTGCAAAATGAGATAGAGGTGTTTAATCCCGAAAACATTTCGACTGAAATCGATGAGCGCGATAATATTGAAAAGGATATAATACTATGCATAGCTACCGCCAAGAATTTAGTCGAGAGTTTTTCGAAGAAAATTGAATGTGAACAAAGGCGCAATTCGGTTCACAATGCTTCTTGTTGTGTAGAAGATTCACATCCTCATCAATTAAGTTTGAAGCTACCTCAAATCCAAATAGCTCCATTCGATGGCAAATATTTCCGTTGGTTAGAGTTTCGAGACACATTTGAATCTTTAATACATAAAAATGATCGTATCGCAGAAATTAATAAGTTTCATTATTTGAATTCGTACCTACAGGGAGACGCAGCTAGAATTGTTTCAAATCTCGAAGTTAGTAGTAGGAATTATACCGAGGCTTGGAATTTATTGTGCAGTAGGTACGACAATAAAAGAATATTGATCAATCATCACCTCAATTCATTATTCAATGTTAAACAACTGCCACAGGAAACAGAACGTTCCTTGAGATCAATGGTTGATCATGTCACGAAAAATCTTCGTGCCTTGTCTAGTTTAGGTCAGCCAACGGATAAATGGGATGTGTTGATTATATTTATGTTATCATCTAAGTTAGATAGCACTACATTATTGAAATGGGAGGAATACCGCAATAGTTTGCCAGGCGACGTACCTACTTTAGAGCAATTTAATAAATTCATGATAGACCGCGCCGATGTGCTCGAGTCTTTAAATAGTAACAATAGGTCTATTGATGTTTTGAACCCGCAGCCTCAGCCTCAAACGACGCGTTCTGTACCTCATACTATCAATCGTAATAATAATTTTAATCGCCATCAAGGTCAAGGTCAGAGCCACGGTCATTATGTAAAATCATTTGCAAGCTCCAATAATAATAATAATTACAAGCAAAATCAAAACTCATTCTTGTGCGTTATTTGCAATGAACGCCATAGAATATACGATTGCCCTACTTTTAAGGCTAAATCCATAAATGAAAGACTGACGGACGTGACAAACTACAAACTATGTATGAACTGTTTAAGGCAGGGTCACCCTAAAAGCGAATGTCGCATGGGACCGTGCCAGGTACCTGGCTGTAGCCAGCGCCACAACAGCCTTCTCCACAGCCCGTCCTCAACAGCCAGCCACTTCGCATTTAACAATAAAGATGACGAAGTGCTGGTCAATTATTCAAATCAGAATACGAACCATCAAGTTCTTTTATCTACTGCCATCATTGAGGTCTCGAATCCAATTGACCATCAAAAGGTCAAAGTTCGCGCACTTCTAGACAGTGGAAGTCAATCATCTTTTATAACTGAGTCCCTAAAGACCAGACTATCACTTAAAACTAACCGCATTGACACTCTAAAGGTCACCGGTATAGGAAATTTAACCTCGAACAATGTCCAAGAAAGTTGCAATGTTCGATTGAAATCTATAAATAGCAATTTTAATGTAATTTTTTCATGTCTTGTATTGAAAGAATTAACTGGGCGTATCCCAAAGAATCCCATCGATATAAGCTCACTAAAGCTTCCAGATAATATTCAGCTGGCTGATCCCAAGTTTTATCTGCCTGCCCCCATAGATGTTTTGATAGGCGCAGACCTATTCTGGGACATATTAGGTAATAACCAATATTCCCTGGGAATCAATAATCCCAAGTTGAGAAACTCACAATTAGGATGGATAATATCCGGTCCCATTCGATCAGTGATATCGCGCAATAAGATTCACTGCAATCATGCTATTATATCTATTTGCAATTTAGCTAAAAAACGGTTTCTCCACTATAAACAAAGATTTAAACGAAATTCAACCTTAACAACAGAATAAACATAATAATAATATTTTTAGATATAAGTCATCTATCATTGTGCTAGAATAATTCTATTTTTAATTCAATTTCATGTACCCCATCTAAGTAGGTAGGTACACTATGCATCTTCCAATAAAATGATTTATATGTTAACCTTAGGAACACAAACAATAAGCGCGTAGGTAGGTATATTGTCAGCTGATGCGCTGCGTGAGTCATTGCACTCATTGGGAGTTATCTCTCAGAGCAATCGTTACCTACTGAGTACGACTTTCTTGCAAAGGTACAATCTATTAGCCATCATCATCATCATCATCATGTCTGCAGGACATGGCCTATTAGCAATAAAGCAAGATATTATGGTTAGGTATCGCCATTTTTAGATGAAAACAAATTGATTCAATTTAGCGGACGTTGGACACGTCAATCAAGCCAACGGAAATATTTTACGATTTAATATTTTAACTTCGTAGTTGCCGTGAGAGGAATTGGAACCTTTCTAGAACAAATTCAATTACCTACCTGTCACATTATTTGCAGGTCAGCAATCAATTAAATTCTTATTCAATCAATTAAAGGCTTACTCTCCTCATTTCGGTGGCATATGCAAAGCCGGCTTGAAGTCGGCTAAATACCATTTAAAACTAGTCATTGGCAATAGCCACTTAATTTATCAAGAAATTTCTACTTTGTTTGCACAAGTGGAGGCAATTCTAAATAGCCGTCCCTTGTGCCCTCTATAATCCTCTCCTGATGACCTCCTTTCCCTGTCCCCAGGACATTTCATCATCGGAAGACCGCTGACCACTACACCGGCACCGAACTATGAAAACTTCAAGGAAAGGCAGCTGCAACGCTATGAAGACCTAGAAAAATACGGCAGCACTTATGTCAAAGATGACAGAAAGGATATATGTCCGAGTTGCAGCCGATGACGAAATGGAAAGCAGCGCAGCCAACCTGAACATCGGACCATGATGCTCCGTACAGAAGACAATGCTCCTCCTCAGGCTCATCTCAGGATCACACGGAATCTCACGAGTAGCAGACATCAACCCCAACCGAGGCTGCACTCGTCGCTTAACTGTACTGCAAACTTCCTACGGCTGACGATCTTCAATGTTGAAAGGGATCTTTCAACGGCCGGGAATATGTTCAGGCTATAGCGCCTTCTCAATGCATCATTAATTACATTAGCAATAAGATGTAACTTATTATTATAATTTTGTCAGGCGTTGTGTCAATTTCTATGTAACCGCCATGTCACTCGCACTTACTCAGCGACCTTCAAACAAGTAACACTATTAAATTCAAACATACAAGTTTTTGGGGTTTTATTTGCACCAGTATATCCTCCAAAGATATAACATACCTTACAGCATGTGAGATGACATTTATTGGAAAAATCTACACTTAGTAATTTAAAAGTATATAGTGAACGTAACGATCCGAAAAAAATCCCGTTCAGATGGAGAAATGCTGAACTTAGATACATCAAAGGTAGCGAAGCGAGCCGTAAAATTTAGAACGATCGGTGCGAGATCTTTCATTGCATTGTATGTTGCGACTCTTTTTCGAATATCGTAAAGAGGCGAGTGATTTTTAACGTATTGATGATATTGCTTCGTTCTGTCTGCACTTTCTTTATTCCCTGTGCGATGCATTGGACTCGCTTCGTAAGGCAGTAATTTAAGAGTATTTTTCTCGCGCACTTCAGTCGCTGGCTACTTGTTGGTATTATTAGATACTTACTTTTTTTTTTGCTTTCACGTGACGTAGATTGAGAAAGCTCGCTACGCTCACTGGTAACTTTGTAGTATAGCTATCTTTGCATGGTTTATTTCCATGTGACGTGGATTAATAAAGCGCGCAAGCTAGTAACTTAGTGTTACAGCTAGTTTCGGTAGTTAATTCTTTGTGCTGATAAAACTCGCTAAGTAGTATTAACAATAAGGTATAGTGCACTATTGAAGTTAATGAACACACAATATTAATGATGTTTTACGGGATGAAAATTAGCCTATATCCTATTCCAGGGGCTTTATCCTCTTATAAATTTCAACTAAATCCGTTCGGCCGTTTGGGCGTGATTGAACCAACATCCAAACATCCTCAAAAACTTTGAAATTTATAATATTATTATTTAGGCGGGAAGTAGGATATAATAATTTCATATTTGAGTATACTTATTTACTATATTAGGTACACAATTAGTCTGAAACAAAAAATAACTACTATATAATAAATAACAAAGAAATGTAATAAATTTCCATTTTACAGTGTAATTTACAGAAAAATATAAGAACAAATTAGGATGATGGTGACGGTGATGACGCGTATGGTGATGACGATTCATACGATATGTTAATTATACTAGAAAACGAATACTGTTAATAATGTACCGCTATTCCGTTCAGCATCTTCAATTATAACTACGTTATTGTTGTTATAATTTTTAACGTTATTTTATGTACTTACTTAGAACCACAGCCTGAAGGTAAACCACCTCATTCATACACTCACAGCAAATTTTGTTAAAGAAAGTGCCTGAAAAGACGTTCTGTTTCGTACGTAGTTGGCCGTGAATTGAAGAAACGGGGCGGGGTATTGCGCCCTGTGATTTTGCACTAAACTACCCTCCCTTTGATATTGCCGCGACGGTGTTGACGAATTTTGGTGCTAAAAGATTATAATTTTATTGTAGGATTATCTAACGAAGAATTTACTATTTTGTTTTCTATTCTTTAACAGACAAGGTGAATACACGGAAGTCACAAATAAATATCTATATCGCACGTTAGGATATAGTTTTTTTTTTGCCTGCAAACGTGAGGAGTCGCTCACTGATGATGATGATTTTTAATCAGTGTATTATTTATTTTATTTAAAAACTATTGACTTTGAGGAGATTTCGATAAAAGCGCTATAAATAAAAACTATGAAGCCAACATTATAAAAGTTTACCACACTCGAGAAATCTTCATTTAATTTTTTATACGCTGGAACATCTTTTTCTAAATCCACCCTTGGGCACTGAACTAACCCTGTTTACGTAGTATCTTCCTAGTCTGTGCCTGTTTCTTTGTCATGCACAGAGTGCTTTTGTTTATATAATTGTCTGTCATGTCAAAATTACTCTATGGTAGAGATGGGTCGTACTTGCTATTTCGCGTACCAGGTCTATAACGTATCGTATCTTAGGTTCAAAAACCAGGTACTAAATACTTGAAAGTATATCCTTAAGAATAAGACGCTGCTCCCTATACCGGCAAATTTATCCATGTTGAACTGATACTTTAAGGTGGATTCTAAGCTATGCTCTGCCTCGCTATGTATGCTATGCTATGCTAGGTATGCTATGCTATTCTATGAAAAGCTTTGACAAGTTATACATCTCGGAAACCAAAAGGTAAGGGGATTTCAAAAAGTAATACAAATAGATGAACTGCTGAGTTATAATATTAGAGTTTTATTCATACACTCCAACGATTTTATTTTTATAATAGGCCCCATTGTTTTTGAGATATAACAAGAATACTAACTTTAAGAAAACAATGTAATGTGAGCTCCCATTTGGTAAAGTTTCAATGAATTCGTAGTTCAGGTAAGATTGGTTATAAGTTAGAACATTACTAAATGTGTGATTTTTAAAGTTCATATTAATTGTGCCACAACAATCACGAAAACACCAGCTTTTACCGGACATTGGGAGATCTCAGCTCAGGGATCCACTATTTATAATATGTTTAGAATGTCTCACATCAAACACTTATTTTAGCAGTTGTTATTTACATCCCTCCATTCCGCCTCAAACTAACGTGAAGGTTGAGCCCGACAAGAAAGTAATAAATACTACAAGTATTTCAGTAGGTTTTAAATACTTCAAGTATGGTGGCACCAGCTAAAGAATATGCCCCTCCCTATCTACCTACCTCCTACCCGTGGATGTCGTACGTAAGAGACTTACGACATCCACGGGTAGGAAGATATGGAGGGGTCTATTCTTCAACCGGGGCCACCACAGCAGAGGATACCCGGCAAAAAAACTAAAGTTATTACCACTTAATGCTTACTGCTTTGCTGTACGTTTGAATTAGAGCATAGTGAGATCGTGAACGAAAATCTACACATCAGGTTCACTCACTTTGATTTCCTAATTTATTCACGTAGGTATTCATTGAGCACTTCACATCCATCATTTATTATCAAGACATTGCTAATATCCTTCATTTTTTAACATCAATACATATTCGAACTATAGACTAATAGGAATACTATTCGAACCGTAGACAGCTGTTTACGATTCGAACCTTTGTTTTGGTTCGAATCAAACAAAACAAACAAACAATTCAAACGAAATTGATTGATTGGATTTTGCTTGTTATTTTTTTAGTGCTTTGCCCTTTCGGTCTGGCTATGGCATCTTAGGCCTTACCAAACCACATATTAAAACTGAAACATTGATTGATTGGCGCTAATGTTTTTCCCTTTCGGACTTGTAATATGCAGAAAAGATACAACCAGCTTTAACAGAAAAGGAAATTTATTACTTTGCTAGGTCTAGTCGTTACATAGTGTGTTCGTTCTGTATGCACAGAGAGAAAAAGAGAAAGCAGCCACGTCAATATTGAAGGCGTTTAACTTAGTTTTTTAACTGTAACATCTCTTTTGTGATAACTACGTGTGATAATTTGTAAAAGAAACGAATTCATTCAAATTTTTTTTCATTTCAATTGGAATTAAAAATAAGTAATCTACATACAAAATAGAAAACGCAAAAACAAAACGCGACAATACAGGAATTTAAAATAACGCCATAAATCAAGTCAGTACTACCTGTGGTACTACATGCAAACTGTGTTGAGTCAATCACAACGTAGTTCAAGTCATTACCACCAGAAAAAACAAGATCATTGGATTTTTGTAAAGATAATTAAAATTGATTGAAGAGGCATTTATTTAATTTTCCCATGTTATGGGTATTTTATGATATTATAAAATCTTTGTTTCATGACCTAATTTAATAATGATTTTTCACACACTTCAATAACAAATCTTTACCCGTAAAGCCATCTATTGACATTCGTTTGAACCATATTTTTTAATAAGGGAATTAAATTAGGTACATTGAAACATGGTATCGATTTACAAACAGCAAAATGGGTGCCTACGTAGTGCAGCTGCTGACACAGATGGCGCTGATGCGTTGTGTTCAACAAGTCTGACTATGTCATCTTAGTCCTTACCAAACCACAGATTAAAACTGAAACATTGATCGATAGGAACTCTTCTTTTGTGATTTTATTTTGTAGTCATGGCCAAGTTCTGTTCTAATAAGGAATGTTGATTTTACTGAACCTTAAGGGACCTGTTGGTGCCAACCCGAAAAGTGATGAATAATGATACACGCAATCATTTTATTTCACTTGTACGCTTTACTCAAACAATATTACGTAAAACATTACCATAATTACACAATACTATTCAAAGTCAAAGGTTTTTATTTCAATAAAATCACTAGGATCACTTTGAAACGTCTTAGAAACTAGGTGAAGCTATGCCTGTTCCTCGCGACCAAGCAAGAATCAGGCAACAACCACGGCTTGGGATCTATAATTGTTTTCGATTATCCTTTTTTTTTATTATATATATTTTTTAATTGTTATTATTCAATTTTGAACACGAGTTTTTTTAAATAAATTGAAAGCACAACATCATTTTGCAAGTTTCCGCCAAAAAATTCCGCGCTTGTAATTTTTCTTTTATTAAAAATGGCTTCTGCTGTATTGCAGTGATTATTGCCAATGTCAAATAATTTATGAATGTCAAGTTTCAACAGTATAATGTTTGAGTGCCAGGCTGACTGACTTTTCAGGGGTTCGCAGTGTCCACAACAAAGGGTATTTTCCCCTTAACGTAGGGTATTTCTTGGTGCCTAGGGTATTTATTAGGGGAAAACATTTTGACAATGTGTGACAGATTCGAGGACAAACTTCCACTAGAATTTAGCATAATAATAATAAAGCCTTTTATTCCGAAACTTACAAATTTTCTTATTACAGATTACCTAAACTATATAGAATTAGCTTTCAAGTTAGTTAATAATTTAAGTCTACTGAAAAAATACGATTTTGCAAAAAAATAATTTGGGAAAACTTGCAAATATTTATGAATTTAGGGTATTTTTCACTGAGTTTGGGGGAAAATCAAATTTCAGGGCTGGCAGCACTGTGGACACTGCAAACCCGCCACGCGCTGAATCGAAACAAAGATGGGTGGACGATTGTACACGCGATAATGTAGCTTATTGCTGTGACCATAGAGTGGCTTACATTGTAAAGAAGCGCTTATTATTATTCAGACTTGCAGTTTGTCAAGGTAAACCTTATTCCCATACAAATAAGAAACAAATTAAAGTGCAAAACTTTCGTTCCTTATTTGTATGAAGGTAAGGTCGCATTCCCGTTGCGTGACTGTGTTAGTAAAATATACTTGCACTGGTCGTCCAAAAGAGTCCACTGCGCAATTCCACTGCGCAAGTCCAGTCCGCCGCGGCGTAATTGCGCAGTGGACTCTTTTGGACGACCAGTGCGCCGCGGCGCGAGACGGAAGGACGGGTTGTGAAATACGAGTACTGCGCGGCGCGTGCGTCTCCTAGGGTGCGCGGTGGACTTGCACCCGAGTATTTTTAAGACGTCTAAGTATCGTGAAGTCGTACTGGGGACGTCTAGTATTATGCGAGAACCTGGTTCAAAAACCTAGTAGCGTAAATACGAACCACCTCTACTCTATGGTCATGTCATTGACCAAAGAAAGAATAGAGCCACCAGAACATGCAGGCTTGAAAGCAGCGGAAAATAAACTAAGGGAAAGATATGAATATGCTTTTGAATAAAGCAAATGAAATTCCAAATGAACTGTATAATTTGAAGCTGAAGTCAATGCAGATCCAGGCTAATGTAAGAACCTACATCTAAACTCTTGTGTTTTAAACAATATAACTCTAAAATCCTGATCAAAAGGCATGCTATGTAAATCAAAACTAATGCCAAAATGATCCTGATGACTACTGAATAGTCATTTTAAGTTTGACTTTTATGGGTTTGCTATAACTTGTAGTATGCCCTCAAATATCAAACCAAAAAATGTACTTTAATTAGTAGACTTATGGATCATTCAGGTTTCACTAGGTACATAATAAAATCCGAAATGAGGAAATCCGTATAACCACGGTTCTAGAATGGCGACCACGAACCGGGCGACGCAGTGTTGGAAGGCCCCCCACCCTATGAGCGGATGACATTGTCAATGTTGCGGGAAGTCGGTGGACAGAAAAGACTCAAGACCGTTCGATAATGAACTCAGGGGTTGGGGGGGGGGCTATGTCCAGCAAAGTCAAAGTCAACATAGAACATAGTAGTAGAGTTGTAGTGTAGTGTTTACATTATCTTCATTTTTTTTAAACTGGCAAATCTATCCTGTTACTAACCTTATGTTTTCCTATATTTCTCCATTTAGATACAATGTGACATAGACTTCATTAAATTAAACATTGATTCCAAGTTGATCCATGATTTACGGCTTAAAGGTGAATGTTCTATTGAAAAACTGATAAGTAACCTAAACGAAGTGAAGCAGGAACTGGAAGAAATTAAAGCTTATTTGGCAGAAGACCGGAAACATTCTAAGTAAGTGCATTACAGCTCAATTGCTAATAAGTTGCCTACTTTAAGAGCTTGCGCGAAAATGTGGTGTGACTGAATGAAGGAAAAGAGGATTTAACTAGATAGCCATAGTCTTTGCCTACGGTTCCGGAAAACAGTATTTACTATTATGCAATGCAAGGTGCAAAGTTATAGTAGGTAGTCGGGTAGGTAATAACTTCTGTATATTCTATTAATGGAGTACAATAAACCTTGTGGGAGGTACCTTGACTTTAGATCGGGTTCAAATCCCAGTAGGTCACTTATGGATTTTTCTATAACTTGGTATTTATGTGTCAATTACGACATGTTCAGAAATATTGAAAAAAAAATTGTGAGAAAACAGCTTGGTTAGCTCCTCATGTATCTATCCTTCGGATTAGGCCAATTAGTCTGAAAGAATGGTATCTGAGTAGGGTACCTACTAGGCCAGCCTACTCCATCTTCACATGCCCCAGGCACTACATAAATTTATTCTGTGCAAAAGCGTTCTGTAAATGAGTAAAAAGTGCATCACTGTAAATGTAAAGTTTAGTTAAGAGGAAAATAGGGTTAGCTGTTTCCATACTTTCCATACAAAATATTCCCTTATTTCCTACTAGTAGCTGCCGGCGGCTTGCCTCACATGGTATGTAAGTACTTGGATAAAAATCTATGTCATTCCTCAGAGTTTAAGCTATCTCCAGAACAGCCAGGCTATTGTGTAAGCAAAATGGTAATGGAGATCGCAATTTTATGGATGATTTTATAATTTTAGCTACATCTGAAGTTTTTCAAACATGAAAAGGAAGAAGCTAAAATCTTGAAGTTTTCCCTTGTCAAGTTTGGAATGTTTTGAATGTTGCTAAGATTGTTAAAATTAACCTCAAAATTATGATCTTCATTGCCATTACGCTTACACAATTGCATCACAGAACAGTATGTTTCATTATTGAACATTATGATTTATTTTTATATAATAAAAAAAAAAAATGAAATCAAAATTTTTAATAGGTTAAAGGTCACGCAGAAGTAAGAATCTATTGCTACTTACATTGTAATTTTTTTGTTCCAGGGATGCCCCTTTGCCGAATATCACTAAACAAATTTCACAAAAGATTCAATTACTGATCAACACTCTGTTTTACAAGAAAGTCAGCATTAACTGGGCCAGAGCAGAGGTGAAATCTCACTTGGAGCGTGAAAAGTTACTCAAAGAGACAATTGAGGATTTAGCTAAGCTGAATGTGTATGCTAAACATCTTGCGAACCCGAAATACATACATGGTAAGTATACTAACTCCAATTTCAACCGTTTCTTCCTTTCTTCCGTAGTCTCACTGATCAATTCCACAGTGTAGGACCAGTGGGTTTTTCATTACCACTCAGCCATGCTACCACATGAGATACTTATGTATCAAGGTCCTTTATGGTTTCTTTAACAGCATCTTAAATTGAATGTTAATTTTCATGGTGAAATACATTTTTTTTCTTATTTAGTGGGTTTGGGTCCCAGCCTAGACAAGGGACTTTTTATAAATCGTTTAATGCGGTAATAATTTAAAAATAAAGCAGTCTTGATTTAGTAAAACTTTCTAACTAGTACTTGTCCTCATTGTAGCATGGCCGTGGGACTCGCTATGTAATACTGTATAAAAAGTATCCTTTTTAACAAGGATAGCGTAGCTTTCTATTAATTATGGAGGTTTTTGAATCGTTTTAGTAGTTTTTGAGATTACCCTCTGGTACCCACGCAAGAGAAGCCGCGTTCAGTTGCAGACAGGGTGTCGCTTGTTATATCTTGTTATGACTGTTGTTTTTTCGTAGCTACAACTTTAGACCGAAAAGAAGTCACGGAACCCAACGTAGAACCTAATGCAAACGTCGGTGACCAATTTGCGCCTGACGCAAACGGTGGTGATACTAGCGAACCCGCTTCTGTTGCTAACGGCGCTGACGCTCCCAAACCCACACCTGGAGTTAAAGGCGGTGATTTTTTTTTTTTTTATTTACTTTTTGTGGCTATGGTGTCACTGCGGCCACAACTGGCCTATTGTGATCGCCACTTTATTTGTGGAGCCCCTTTACAGGGCCTTTAAAGTTCACCGCAAAGCCCAGCATCTGTTAAAAACTGAAGGATTTTCTTTGGGGTGAGTTGCTTTAGCTCCATTGGGCTGAGGATGTGCTTTCCCAAATGGATGCTACGTTTGAGCATAAGTGCTCCGCACTCACCTAGCAGGTGTAGAGGCGTTTCGTCCGCCTCCTTGCATAGCCTGCAGGTTTGTGTGTCGCATAGCCTTAGTTTGAACATGTGCTTATTAAGACAACAGTGTCCAGTTAAGGCTCTAACAATAATACGAAGATTGGTCTTATTTAGCGCTAAGATACGGTTGGTGTACTGTTTATCGAAGGCTTTTATAAGTAACTTATAGTGGTTCATGCCCGAAGAGTTTATCCAGAGTTTGGTCGATTCTTCGAAGCACGAAAGCAAGAGGCTTCTTTGAGCCAGGCTTTTTGGTACGCCGCAAAAAGGCTCAGGGCCTATCATAGTACCATTTGCCCCGGCGCGCGCAAGTTCGTCGGCAAATTCGTTACCGTCGATTCCCGCGTGCCCCGGAACCCATCTTAGTACGACCCTGTTCCTTGAGCCCAGGGCGTTTAAACGTGACAAACAGTCTTCCACAAGTCGAGACGTGATGACATTAGAGTCCAGCGCCAGAAGGGCAGCCTGACTGTCAGAATTGATGTAAATCGTGTGGTTGGTGTAGCGCTTTCGCAGATTGGCGTCTGCACAATCAAGAATGGCAAAAACCTCTGCCTGGAATATAGAGGCGTTTTTTCCCATGCTAACGAAACCGTTTACATTAGGACGTTCACCATATACTCCACAACCTACATCCAGTCCCATTTTTGAGCCGTCTGTGTACCAGTTTAGGCAACCGGCCTCAAAGTGTAGCTGGCTGTTCAGCCAGTCTTCCCTGGAGGGCATTGCCACGATGTATTGTTTTTCAAATACATGTCGTGGAAGCATGGCATCAGATGTCATGCTGAGAATGGGTGATTGCAGAGTAGAGTCCTGAAGGGATCTCATCTTCTGCGAGAGCCAGCACCTTTTGCCCTGGGTGTTTGCGCGATACATACTAGTTTTCGCCTCCTTGTGTATATACACATGAAGAGGCGGTAGTCCCAGCAATGCATTAAGCGCCATCCCAGGGGATGTGGACATGGCTCCCGAAGCCATAAGGCATGCAGTCCTTTGCAGACTACCCAGTTTAGTTATAGCAGTCGACTGAAAGGCTTTGTCGTACCATACCATAGAGGCGTAAGTAACTATCGGCCTTACTATGGTAGTATACAGCCACAGAGCAATCTTGGGGTTTATACCCCAGTTATTGCCCATCAGTCGCCCGCTAGCCCCTAGGGCCATTTTAGCTTTTTTTAAGACATTAGCTAAATGCGCGTTCCACGTAAGTTTTTGGTCTATTCTTACGCCCAAATATTTTACTTCAGTGGAGAACGTGATCGTTTTACCATTTAACTTGGGCTCTGTGAGCTTGTCAAGCCTGCGCTTGTTAGTAAATGGCACGATTACAGTTTTGCCAGCGTTGATGGATAGGTCGTTGTTACCACACCAGTCACTGACAACTTTAAGAGCTCTTTGCATGATGCTAGAGATGGTAGATTGGCAAAAACCCCTCACGACGATTACAAGATCATCTGCGTAACCCTGCGCATCGATTTGGAGATCTGCTAGTCTGAACAGGAGATGATCCACTGCAAGGGACCATAAAATAGGCGAAAGGACTCCGCCTTGTGGGCAGCCCCTAGCAGTGGATATCTGGATAGTCGTATGGTGAAGGTCTAGTCTTGCTCCTCTGTGAGTGAGCATCGCCTCTATCCATCTGGTGGTCGTGGGGTCGACATTCTTTCTTATCAGCCCATTAACCAGCAGATAGGTAGGCGAGTTATCAAAAGCCCCTTCAATATCAAGAAATGCACAAAGGGCAATTTCCTTGTCCTCCATAGCCCTTTCCACTCTATCTATGAGGCTACTGAGAGCTGTCCATGTAGATTTACCTTTGCAGTAGGCATGTTGACTATAGATGCCACGAGCGCGACATCTCTAATATATCTGTCTATTACCTTCTCCATGGTCTTTAAAAGAAAGGATGAAAGGCTAATTGGTCTGAAGGACTTTGGCTGGCTATAGTCCTTCTTACCAGCCATAGGTATGAAGATTACTTTGACATTTGCCCATTGTTCTGGCACGTGTCCCCAGGCGAGGCTCGCTCTGAAAACTTTGACCAGATACGAACAGAGGACGTCGACTCCCTTTTGTAAAAGTATTGGCAGTATTCCATCCTCTCCACATGTTTTATGCGGTTTGAAGGAGCTGACGGCCCACCTGACCTGGTTCGGTCTTATAATACGAGCAGCCCTATTCCAGTCCTCGTTCCGAGGCTTCGGTAGAAGTGCTATACTCTGATTATGCGTGGTTTTGTCCAGTGCACCGGGAAAGTGGGTCGTGGCCAGCAGCTCCAGGGTTTCCTTCTCATTGGTTGTGAAGGAACCGTCATCTCTTTTTAGGAGGCCAGTTTGGTTTTGGTAGTTTTTGAGATTACCCTCTACATACAGGGTGTCGCTTGTTATATCTTGTTATGAGTGTTGTTTTTTCGTAGCTGCAACTTTAAACCGAAAAGAAGTCACGGAACCCAACGTAGAACCTGATGCAAACGTCGGTGACCAATTTGCGCCTGACGCAAACGGTGGTGATACTAGCGAACCCGCTTCTGTTGCTAACGGCGCTGACGCTTCCAAACCCACACCTGGAGTTAAAGGCGGTGATACTTGCCAATCCGCACCTGGGGCAAACGGCGGTAACACTCTCAAACCCGTGCCTGGAGCTAACGGCGCTGGTACTCGCGAACCTGCGCTTGGGGCAAACGGCGGTGAATCTCGAAAACCCGCGCTTGTACACAGTGACACCTCAAAACCCGTGTTTGGAGCGAACGGTGTCGATTTTTGCAAACCCATGCCTGAAGCAAACGGCGCCGGCGGTGACACATGCGAATCCGCGGCTGAAGCAAACGGCGGTACTCGCAAAATAAGGAATGTTCGACGTAGACTTACCCAACAACGCCGAAATCTAGAGAGTCCGGAACAAGGTACGAAACTAGCCTAATCCCGTTATTGTTCCTACTTCACGTTGCCTCACAATTCTGAAATTTGATGCTAAGACTTTTGTGACATAAATAAAGGAAAAGCCGGAAATTAGGAGTTTCAATATTTTTACCCCTAAAATTGGATTGCGAAGTTTTTCGGAAAATGGGGCCGAAACTCGTAATGGGCACTAACGATTTCGAAATAATTTACGTATTTTTGGTTGATGCTGACCTCATCTAGCTGCTTATTTACATTACAGAACCGCAGCAAAAACCAATGAAACCTTCGATGGCTGAAACATCCTTTACACCTTCCTGCAACACCGAAACCGCGCCTGAAGCAAACGGCGGTACTCGCAAAATAAGGAATGTTCGACGTAGACTTACCCAACAACGCCGAAATCTAGAGAGTCCGGAACAAGGTACGAAACTAGCCTAAATCCCGTTATTGGAGTCAATTGTAGTTTATATAAACAAATTTCAAGCAGCTTTAGTATAATGCTGAATGTGACTAACCTTTCATACAAGTAAACAAGTTTATTTACCGAAAGGGGCTTATTCTACACCCAATTGGCAATACAATTTGTTTGACTTTTTGAAAATCGACATTTTTATGCCTCATTTGGAAGAAACGGAATCCATATAGGATCACTTTGTTGTCCGTCCATCTGTCTGTCAACTTGTCAAGACCCTTTTTCTCTGAAACGGCTAAAGGTAGCAACTTGAAATGAATACCAACTATTAGGGTCCGTGAGCTTATAGTGTTGTATAAAAATAAGAATCTAGCTCAATATATGGAAATGGCAAAAATAAAAAACCTCTAGGGTACCTACTTCCAGTTACCTCACAATTCTGAAATTTGATGCTTAGACTTTTGTGACATCATCATCATCATCATCAGCCTGATGAAGTCCACTGCTGAACATAGGCCTCCCCCAAAGAGTTCCATGACGAACGGTCTTGAGCCTTTTCTATCCATCGACTTCCCGCAACCTTAACAATGTCGTCGGTCCATCGGGTGGGGGGCCTTCCAACACTGCGTCGTCCGGTTCGTGGTCGCCACTCGAGAACCTTTGTTCCCCAACGGTTGTCGGTTCTGCGAGCTATATGGCCGGCCCACTGCCACTTCAACCTGCTAATTCTGAAAGCTATGTCGGTAACCTTGGTTCTTCTATGGATTTCCTCATTTCGGATTTTATCAAGCAGCGAAACTCCGAGCATAGCTCTCTCCATAGCCCGTTGGGTGACTTTGAGCTTGTGTATAAGGCCAATAGTTAGCGACCAAGTCTCAGTGCCATATGTCATCACTGGCAACACGCACTGATTGTAGACTTTCGTCTTGAGGCTCTGCGGTATCTGCGACGAGAAGATATGACGAAGTTTCCCAAACGCTGCCCATCCGAGTTGGATTCGTCGGTTGACCTCATTGTCGAAGTTGGACCTACCTAGTTGAATCGTCTGACCCAAATAGACAAAGTGGAATGGTATCGTTCCCAACATTTACCGGCATAGGTGCGACATGAGCATTGGACATGATATTTGTCTTGCTCATGTTCATTTTAAGACACTTTAACAGGTAGGTGTTGGGAGACGGTACTGAGGTCTCTGAGCATAGCGCCAAGGTCCTCCAGCGATTCTGCCACTATGACTATATCATCGGCGAATCGAAGGTGAGTGATGTATTCGCCATTGATGTTGATGCCATGTCCTTCCCAGTGCAGAAGCTTAAAAACATCCTCCAATGCAGAGGTGAACAGTTTCGGAGATATTCAGTGTTGACTTTTGTGACATAAATAAGGAAAAAGTCTGAAATTTAGGAGTTATAGTTAGGAGTATATGTTAGGAGTTACGGGCTCGATTTTGAAAAAAATAAAATCAGCATAAATAAAAGTTGAAATTTATTTTCAGTTATTCAGAAAATTTAGGTTTTTGGTTTTTTTTTTTGCAATTTTGGGTTCTTTGTTTGTTAATACATTAATAAATGTACTATAACTAGGTGTCTAAAGTTGTTGGAAGACCTTCAAAATTATATTTTTTTAAATTCAAAAATATTTATTTACCGAAGGTTATTTTTTGCTTTGCTTGCACATAGTCCGACCGAAAAAATAAACCTTCGATAAATAAATATTGTTTAATTTATAAAGCAGTTTTGAAGGTGTGCCAACAACTTTATACACATTGTTATCGTACATTAATTTATTTATTATCAAACATAGAACACAGAAATGCAAAAAAAAACATCATATTTTTTTTTTTGAAATACTTAAAATAAATTTCAGCTTTTATTAATGCAGATCTTATTTTTTTCAAAATCGAGCCCGTATCTCCTAACATCACTTTTCGATTACCTTCACGGTTTCCTATTTCGCCTGAGTGGCCCTGAAAAAAACTCACCCTGTAAACATAAAAGATAAATATTATATTTATGTTTAAAAACAAAAATTAAAATTCCAATAATAAATATAATAATTATATATGTATTATCATTTGTTATTATCCCATTGTTTTAGATTCCTCAGAACCTTGGTTATGCAACATGGTCGACAAGCTATCAGAACTATCGTGTGGTGCTAAACCACTGCCAACGCCAATATTCGAACACAAAGCTGCAAATATCGGCAGTGGGAGCAACAAACCAAATAATGACACTGTTCCACCGAACGGAATGAAACAAGCGGCTGCGTACATTTTTTGTCCTTCGTTCAGGATGAGCGGTAGGGAAGGGTGTAATTCATTTTTCTGCCTAATCTTATCTGTAGCTTTGTATTTATACACGTTTTACGAAATATTGATATTTATTTTATTTATTTATTTATTTTTGGACAGATTTTACCATTAGCACAGAAAAACGTAATAGAATCTTAAACATATAGCTTGAGGTTATTTAAAAGGTCTCCACTGGTAAGTACATATTGTATAATGGGTCAGACAAAAAAATAAGATATGGTAAATAATTAACACCACTATTTTTTAAATGCAAAATGATAAAATAAAACGTCCTATATTTTTATGGAACCGATGGTAAGGTCAATCAAATGGATCAGGCAGAGCAGGTGATTCCTGTGATAAACCTTTGAGCTATTAACCAAACCTTTCAGATTCATCAGGGCCTACAGAAGCGTCGCATGCGCAACTACCACCATTTTCAACATTATATCTATCACGAACGCCGCGCCGGCTTGTCTTGCGACGTAAGTCTCGAATCTTATTTTGTATAATAGATTAATAAGAAAAATAAAAAGAGCTTTATTTCCTATACACTATTACAGATATAACAATACATTTACCTAATCTAAATTCTATTAAAATTAAAAGTTTCACTTAAAAAAAAGTTTATATTTTCTCTATATAAATACAATATTAGTTACCTACATACTAAACAGATTTATTACTAAGCTAGTGTATGGGACCACCAATCGTGGTAAAAGCTTTTTTAGTAAGTTTTTTTAAGTCTCTTGCAAATCTAGGCCATATCTTTCCGGCAACTTTTACTATGATACTTATTTTGTATAAGTACAAAAAAATGAATACGTTGTTGATTTATTTACGAGTATACCTTACACTGGATAACGGACCATGTTACCGTGTATTTCACCTTCGACATAAAACTTGAGCGAATTAGAGCAAATTTTTGAAGAAAATTATAAAGACAAAAAGGTGTTATATTGGAGAAAAATGTGGATATGCCTTTTCTGATATGAAAGCGCCCTCGCGCGCACGTTGAAAAGGTGCGTTTTGTAAGCCGTATCTGAAAGTTAATAAGGTACAATTTCAATTGTTATGCGACTCGCTTATCCGCCATCGTTTGCACCAAAACAAACACAACACAAACGACTCTGAACATTAATGATGTGTTTGGAGAGAGTACGACTAACGAAAGCACCTTACATACACCTTTGCAACCTGTCACAGACATTTGTCATTTGTTGACATTTGCGTCTGTTTTCCCGAAAGAGTACAATCTAGGAGTCTTTAAATCTAGGGTCAATAAGTTCACTCTGGGAAAGCGTGCTCCATCTTAGGCCACATCTCACTTGCAAAAGTGAGTTGGTGGCCAAACGCCTTACCATTATCAATAAAAAAAAGAAAAAAAAAAAAAAAAAAATTGTATCTATAATGCGTCCCTTTAACTTCCTTGCGCGAGTGAGAAGAGATGTCAAGTCTTTCTCGGTGAACGCACTAAGTAATCTTCTAATATAACCAACAGGTGTAAGCACCAGCAACGTGCAGTTCAAGCCAGTGGTTATAGAGGAGGACATCTTTACTTTCAGTCAGAAGAGTTTCAAAGGCCAATGCATTACTCTCATGAAGGTAAGTTGGCCGATTCTCTAATCATATCCTACTAATATTATAAATGCAAAAGTTTGTGAGGATGTTTGGATATAACAATTATTATCAATAAAATATTTATTATCAACAAAGAAATGCAAAAAAAAAAATATAAAAAAAAATATTTTATGTGAAAAACTAAAAAAAACAATCAATTTTTTTTTATGCGGATCTTATTTTTTTTCAAAATCGGGCCCGTAACTCCTAACATCACTTTTCGATTACTCTCACGGTTTCCGATTTCGCCTAAGTGGCCCTGAAAAAAAACTCACCCTGTCTGTATACATTCTGAAACGGTTTTTACATTTTTATTCTAGGCCGTATAGTATTTGAGTTACGACGAATATGACAAAATTGTCTAACCAATATAACATGAGCTCTCATTTGTTAGAGTTTCAATTAGTCCGTAGTTCAGGAATGATTGGATAAGTGGTAGATTGTGCTAAAGATGCGATTTTCATAGTTTTTCTCGATTGTGCTCTCAACAATCATCAAAGCACCTTCTGTTACCGCACATCACGAGATCTCAGTTTTGGGGTGAACCACTTGTTAAATCATAATTTTGATTACAGGAATACGAAGACAAATCTCTAGAAGAGCTACGTCTCGAATACTACAATATATACAGAAGATTTACAGAACAGCAAACAAACGAATACTTTAACAGCGTTACAAGTAAGTTCCAACAACAATAAGCGCTAGGACGCGACCCTAAGCTTACTAGACAAAATGTTCTCCTATACAAGCAGTGTAATATAGCTCCGTATATTGCCGTAGTGGCCGCGGCTGAAGAATTGGCCCCTCCATATCTTCGATGTAAACAGACCACTAACGGTTCGACCACAGACAAATTGACAGTGCCAATTTGACTTGAGTTGACTTTTGTGATTTAGTCACTGACTGGTAAACTCTGGTTTAGACCAACACTTAGCTTTTTCTTATGTAACATGGTTTAGCAAAACCCAGCTTAAGGCTGAGCCTTAACCTCGTTTTATAATAAGGCCGTTATAGTTTCACTACGCCCGTTTGTCATCTTAAAGCTAATTGCCGTCTTTGCAGTTTCATTTTGATGCTGGTTTTTATTTAAATAAAATGTTCGATCAGGTGGTGCAGGCACTACCATTGTCCAGTTCAGGCCAATGGTTGGAGAAGACGTGATCATCAAAGCTGGAGTCAGTCAAAGCATCACTACCAGTTTCCAATGCATCACCCTCATGAAGGTGAGTTCGATGTTCGTCTAATTCACAGAATAAATAAATAAATAACACCCAACAGTCACATACATAGTCCTGACCACAGACTAGGAATACGTATGTTGTAGGTATCAGAAACTACGAGTACCATGGTACTACAACAAATATTTGTAAACATTTGTTCCGCAGGGGAATCGAACCCGCACCCCTTGCGTCTCAGACACTTTATGCGCTCAGAAATTGTAGTCTGTTTTCTGTTTAGATTTTCGGCTATGTAGTCATTTCACGTTTTAGGTATTCTGCTTCATAGGCACTTTGTAAATTAGGCTTTCTGATCAAGAATTTTGTAATCGGATACTGATTATTTATATAATAACTAGCTTCCGCCCGCGGCTTTGCTCGCGTGGTACCTATGAAGGTAAAAAGTAGTATATATGCTATTCCAGACTATAATCTATCTCTGTGCCAAATTTCATCCAAATCCGTGCGCCCGTTTGGGCGTGATTGAACCACAAACATCAAAACATCCTCACAAACTTTCGCGTTTATAATATAAGTGTAGCACTATGATTTAGCGGATCCGTAAGCGTGTACCTCGTGAGTCCATAATCGACATGGACTACATGTTAGAGAGGGCGAGAATCGCAGAGGAATCTATGGCAGAGTGTTCTAATAGTAGCAAAGTCAATTCTAAAAATAGATCCGCGTCCCCTACCATTTGCGCGAGTCCGAATACCACTCAACCTAGTTCGAACGAGTCGCCCGCTCCATCCGAGCAAAATAAAGCGAAGCGTAGTTCTAATAGGAGTAGGTGTAGCTTCTGTAAGATCTATGGGCACGTAGTAGACGACTGCCGTAACCGCGAGCTAAGTCCGAAACCGAAGTGAAACCGAACACCGGTAGTACGGGTGATTTGGTAGGTAGGATAGGTAGCTCGCAGGGTAGTGAAAGTGTTACACGTTTTTCGCCTCCGTTGGTTAGTGTAGGCATTTTAGGCCGGCACGGTGTAGCGTTAGTAGATACCGGCGCTACAAACAGCATAGCTAGCCCTTCATTGTACATAATTTTATCTGGGTTAGGTTTATCCCAGCTTCGGTAAGTATTCGTCTTGCCGACGGCTCACGGCTGTCAAAGACCGTCTTGACGGCCGATGTACCCGTCACCATTGGAGGTCGTGAATTTATCACTGACTTCATGGTAGTTCCCGGCGCCGAGACCAGAACGCTCCTGGGCGTCAGTTTCGTTGCGAAGGCCGGAATGGTACTCGACATCAGACGATGTAAGTGGAAGTTTAATAGCGACACCACGCGCGAGTTCGATTTCGTGCGTGAGAGTTGGTTGACATCATCGGCTGACTCGGAGTTGAGATGCGCCGACTCCAAGCTGTCGCCAGATGAGAGGAGTGACTACAAGGTAAGTGTGGTCAAGGAGGTTTCTCTCGGTGTGGCTCACGTACGGAGGGAGGACCCGGACGCGATACCAACCGAGATGCAGAGGAAGATCGTCGAGAAGTCCGACGAACCTTCTAGGGGGAGATCCCGGCCTAATGGTTCATCACCGCTAGAATGTGAGGTAAATGACATAAATCAGCTTTGCAACGCGAGGTTCATTCCGCGACGCGTCGGCGTGCCACGCTCAAACCTAATCGGGGAAGTTGGGGAAAGTGTAGCCATAGGGTTCGAAACTTGTAATTCGGATTTCACACTTTGTACCGGCCCGTTGTCAGGTTGTCCTATTAAGGGGAAGCGTAGGCGCGGTAGACCGCATAGGCGTTATCCTAGGTCCTAGCCCAACTGCGAGGGCGCTTTGTTAGGCTAGAGGAGGAGGATGTAGCACTATGATTTAGCAAAAATTAACAAAAAAAATTAACATTGAAACGAGGCACTCATTATCAGAACATAAAATATGACTAGTGTTTCGTTAACATTGAAAAGAGGCACTCATTATCCGAATAAGCTCCACCAATAAGACCAATCAGAGCCATTTGCGGCTCACTCCACGGATAGATTCGATTATTATTAGATTATTATTGTTATTGGATCTCTCGCCAGTCTGTCCCGAGTCGCGCACGAGAGCAGTCGCATGCAATGTAGCTAGGTCCCTCGGTTACTCTGCGATCCTCGCCGACCTACCTACGACTCATGTACTAAGTTATAGTATTTTATCTACGTCTAGTTGTAAAGTGTACCTAAATTGTATCTACAACTGTCTGTAAATTATCCGTGTGTTTGACTGATTAAACGATATTTCATTTATAACAAGTGTTGTCTGTTATATAAGTATAATATAATTATGATTGGAAAATGACCACAACTCTATACATTCACAGCAGCGCTAACTAAACAGGAGTAACTGGAAGGAGATGGAGGAGGCCATTATCCGGCAATGGATAGCCCTTGAATAAATTTTATTGTAAACTATAATTGAAAATGAAACAAATATTAATACAAATCAAAATGTATACAATATATCGCCGGAGCTGTCAGATCTCACCTTAAGGTGATTATTATAGACAGATCCGGACCGAACATGGACGAAGTTCGCGGCACTATCCTAAGGAGGGCCATAGAAGGCTGCCATCTGCGGCACTTCATGGAAACGCAGAACGATCCTAATTTCGGGCCGGGATTTGAGACTATGGCTCGTGTAGATAGGGGCGGGCTGAGGATGGAGCCGAGCGATGAGTTCTCTCTCGCTTGGCTAACCTCGACCGTCGAAAGTCTTCCATGTCTCTGGCCGGGATCGGGGGGGTTCAGGGTGGTCCCAGAAAGCCAAATGCCGCGATACGTGACAGGGAGAGTTTTCGCTCCGGATTGGGAAGGGGACGTGAGCACTCTCAAGGCTTATCTGGGCCACACAAATGGGCGCGCGGGATTGAGTGTGTGGAGCTGGCCGATCTTCGCGCATGAGATATCGCGTAACATTGCTGACGACCAGGTCGACCACTCAATTGCCTTTGGGGTGCCAATGGACGAGGTCGAAAGATTGAGGAAGAGAGACTGCCGCCTATATTATAAGACTGCGTCTATCTTCGTCGACCTACGCAAGCCCAGAGCGGGGGACGTCCGAGCAGCGGCCGAGGCCTCCGGGTCGGCGGCGCCATGCGCAAGCAGCGGCGCAGCCGATGCGGGGCCATCCGGCGGCGCGGACCTTCCAAGCTCTGGAGGATGTGATGGCGAGTGGGAGGGGTCGCAGTGCGACATAGACCGGCTGTTGGGCGTGGATGACGAGGGCGGAGAGATTGCGGGAGACCTTTCAGGTCTAAATCTCATGTCGCCCGCCCCTTCCATGGAGGTAGAGCGGTCTGTGGCGTCACCCGGCAGCTCCCACTCGCAATCGCATTAGGATATTCGGTAACGAACATCCACTATAACCCCCTCCTCCATATAACTATGTCACAATGATGGTAAAACGGGTATATCTTAACACACATAATAACAATAATAACTCCATAATCTCGGGAGACTCTAAAAAGCCTTATGCAAAAATACTAAACAAAATCGAAATCATTCAAGCCAACATCCAGCACAGTATCACTGGTTTCGCTGCCCTAAGAAGAACTCTTGAAGAGGAACCGAACACCATAGCCCTGGTCCAAGAACCCTACATCGCTCGAGGAAGGGTGAGTTTCTCTGCCCTCAGGGGTAATGTATTTACTCCTCCAGTGCAAAACAAAACACGTTCATTAATCTATGTTCCGAATAATCTTACAGCATCTCTGGTAACTCACCTGTGCACAGATGACCTCACCGTGGTGAGGCTAGACACAGGACTTGAAGGTAAGCTAAACACTATCCTAATAGCATCAGCATACTTGGACGGCGGAGCAGATGCACCTCCTCAGGCCTTAGAGGAGCTACTACTCTACTGTGCAGCGAACAAAACAGAATGCATAGTGGGCTGTGACGCAAATGCTCATAGCACCGTCTGGGGGTGCCCTAGTACGAACGAAAGAGGTAAGGACCTACTGGACTTCATATTAAGACACAACCTTAGCATTATGAATAGAGGATCGGAGCCCACATTCGTAACGTCGTGGGCTCAAACCATAATAGATATAACGTTAGCCACCGACGCCATTGGGGAACACATAAAGAACTGGCATGTAGCCAGTACAGAGACGTCTTGCGCTGACCATAGACGGGTAAGATTCAGCTTAGACTCAGGCGAAATAAAGCCTCGCGTTTATCGCAACCCAAAGAGAACCAATAGCAAACTGTTTACGGAAACCCTAGATACTGAACTACGAGAGTTCTCGATGATAGAACCAAACGCGGAGCTGACACCAACAGAAATAGAAAAGACACTCACGTTGCTGGTTAACAGTCTCAAAACCAGCTATGAAAAATCATGCCCACTAACTAGAGAGCGCAATGCTATTGCACATCGAAAAGATAGATGGTGGAATAAAGAACTCGCTAAACTAAGAAAGAAGACGCGCCATCACTTTAATAGGGCGATGAACACAAACCAAGATGAAGACTGGAAGGACTACAGAATAGCCAGACAAAACTTTAAACGAGAAATAAAACGCAGCCGTGACAACTCGTGGAGGAAATACAGCAGTTCCATCACATCCCAGAGTGAAACGGCGCGCCTCAGCAAAATACTATCAAAAGACACAAAGATCAAACTAGGCACACTCAAAAAGCCAGACGGATCATACACAACAACAGAGCGCGAACAATTCGAGCTGTTACTAAAAACACATTTCCCGGACTGCACGTTGAGTGACGACACTAGCTGGGAAGCAAATACAAGTCATACACCACAGAAAGCTGACTGGGTACTAGCTGAATCAATAGTCTCAGAGGAAACACTCTCCAGCGCGGTAAGAACATTCCAACCATTTAAGGCGGCTGGCACGGACGGAATATTCCCTGCCCTCCTTCAGTGGCATCTCATGAAAATCGAGGCAATACTAATAGCTATCTACAGGAGCTGCATCGCTTGGAAATACATACCACTGGCGTGGAGAGAGGTAAAGGTAATCTTCCTCCCAAAACCAGGTAAGTCTGACTACACACAACCAAAGTCATTTAGACCGATCAGTTTGAGCTCCTTTCTTCTCAAAACTCTCGAGAAACTCTGTGACAGACACATCCGTAGCGGACCGTTGGCCAATAACCCGGTCAACAAAAACCAGCACGCCTATCAATCAGGCAAATCCACTGAAACAGCTTTACATCAAGTTGTCCACAAGATTGAAAGTGCCCTTGAAGACAAACAATCATGTCTTGTCACATTCATTGACATTGAAGGCGCGTTTGACAAAACTACCTTTCCCAGCATCGAAAGGGGGCTAAGAGATAAAGGAGTTGATGAGAACCTGAATGAATGGATAACACAAATGCTGGCCAACAGGGCGGCTCGGATCGAAAGCTCCGAAGTTACACGTTGTCTTGTAACAAAAGGATGCCCACAGGGGGGAGTTCTGTCACCCCTACTCTGGATACTCGTAGCTAACGAGCTCTTAGAACTACTTAACAAAGATGGCATCCTTACAATTGGTTATGCTGACGACCTAGCAATCATGATATCGGGACTATTTGAATCAACTCTATGCGAGAAGATGCAAAAAGCTCTTCGTGTTGTGGAAGCATGGTGCCACAAGCACAGCCTATCTGTGAACCCAAACAAAACTGAACTGATTCTTTTCACTCGCAAAACGAAGAAACTGCAGGCACTAGACCTACCATCCCTATTTGGAACAAAACTGACTTTGTGTAAGGAGGTCAAATACCTGGGCATATGGCTGGACAGCAAACTTCTATGGAACAAGCAGCTTGACCATGTCACGACAAAAGCTACGAACGTGCTATGGCAGTGCACTCGTGCCGTGGGCAAGGACTGGGGATTAAAACCTAAGCTGTGTCTCTGGATGTACAAAGTCATGGTTCGACCGGTGCTCACCTATGGCGCTGTAGTCTGGTGGCCCCGAACTATCCTAGTTACTGCCATCAACAGGCTACAACAGGTCCAAAGACTAGCATGCTCACTCGCAAGTGGATGCACAAAATCTACTCCATCGGCGGCACTCGATGTCATACTGGGGCTGGTACCACTACAGCTGCACATACAGCAGGAAGCGATGGCAGCAGCACTAAGAATAAAATCCACTAACCAATGGAAAGGTGGCATCAGAACAACATATCATTGCAAGATACTTGATAAGGCGACAAAAGTCATTCCGGAGGCCCTACGAGGCACGGACAGAATCGCCACTGCTTATTTGGTCAACAAATCTTACGAAGTGGTGACTTCGGAGCCCGAAGGTAGCTCAAGTTCTTCATCTGGGCTGCCCACATACCACATATACACAGATGGAGCCAAACAGAAAACGGGGGTGGGCTGTGGCTTTTACTGCCCTGAAACAGGACTATGTAAGGCTCAGCCACTCAACACAACCACCACGGCTTTCCAAGCCGAAACTATAGGTCTACATCTGGCGGCCAAAGATATACTGACATCATTAAAGTCTGTGCCGGAAACAGGGAAAGCTCTAGCATGCACACAACAACTTATCTTCACAACAGATAGTGCAGCACTTATAAATGCTCTTCAAAGACCAGACACCAGATCCAAATCGATACTGGAATGTCATAATGCACTCCAACAACTAAGTGTGAATCATAGAGTGCTCATCAAATGGACAAAGAGCCATAGCACAAACCTTGGCAACAACAGGGCTGACGTCCTGGCAAAAGAAGGAGCAAAACTTGTTCCTACAGAAGCGGACAAGAGCCTATCAAATCCACCAACGGCGGAAATCAAAAACAGACTAAGAGAACACTTTGAAAAAGAGCACCAGAAGCTCTGGGAAAGCAGAAAGGACTGTAAGCAGGCGAAAGTCATGCTCCCGGGCCCAGACAAGAAGTCCACCAACACCATAATAAAGATGAAACGCGAGGACCTGCGAATGTTGGTGGGCATCATCACAGGTCACTGTGAATTAAACCATCACCTGTACAAGACAGGGGCTACTGACAGCGGATTATGTCGGGGCTGCCTACAGGGAGAAGAAACAGTAGAGCACGTAATTTTGCACTGTACAGCCACGGAAGAGGCCAGGACCACATCGGGTCTGCGGGCCGTGCTCGGAAGCGGCTCCCAGACACCGCTGCATACAGGGATACTGCGAGAATGTTACCAACGACCCAAAGTCCTGCTTCGCTATTTTAAGGAGCTGGGCTGGCTGGGGTAGGGTTAGCATAGGGGGACAATGCACAAAACACCCCACAGCGGGAAGTCAGTGCAGGTCTAACCACCCCCGATTAGAATTAGAATTAGAATTAGAATGTATACAATAAGAAATGAATGTTAAGTACATAAGTAACTACATACTTTATTAATACTTTTGTTTTAATTATTAATAATCTAATTGTATAATCTCTAGGAAACTTATGTAAGCACTAGGGAAATAAAGGCTATTTTTATTTTTATTTTATTTCTAATTATGATTACAGGAATACGAAGACAAATCTTTAGAGGAGCTACGTTTCCAAGACTATTATATTGCCAATCGCTTACAACATTCATGCGTATTTGTTTTTGGATTTCCCCAACAAAATAGCTGTGCTACAAGTAAGTTCTCCGTAACACACACAGTGTACACTCCGTAGGGCACAGCAAGATTCACTCGCTCTAAATTAGAGCAGCCCCCTGGGTGGGTACCTCTGCCGCTGAAGATCGCAGAACATTATTTGTTTCAAATAGTGCTGTGTTCCTGCGGTGAATAAGGTTGTAAGAGCTCTTTAAGGGGAGATGGGTTCGGGGTTCGGCAAAGCCTGCGTGATGCCTCTGGTATTGCAAGCGTTCATAGGCTACGGTAATCACATATCAAAAGGTGGGCCGTATGGTTGTTAATTATAAAACACTTAACAGATTAGATTGCAATTTTGCATGTATGTCGTAAATACCATGGAATGAATATAGGCTACTTTTTATTTATACGTTTGGTACCCGGACCCGGACCACCCGGAGTAAAGCCAGGGGTGGACGCTAGTTTATAATACAAGTAGGACTAGAGCGCTGGTAGAAGTGGCCCCGTCTTCTGATCCACATGTGGTGGGTTCGAATCCCGGTCATGCACTAATGGATTTTACATTCGGAAAATGTATGTGCGCTATATATACTAGTGCTCTCAACGGTCAAGGAAAACATCGTGAGGAAACCGGCATGTCCTAGAACCAAAATATTTGAAGACATGTGACATTTACACGAAAAGAGCCTCTAAGATGCGCACTTTAATTCACACAGAACACAATAACTCTCACGAATGTAAGTGATGACGTGTAATCTAACCAACAGGCGGTGCAGGCACGACCCTTGTGCAGTTCAGGGCGATGGTTGGAGACGACGTGATCGTCAAAGCTGACTCCAGAAAAACGATAACGGTCAATTACCAATGCATCACCCTCATGAAGGTTAGTTCGATGCTTCTCTAATTCACAAAATGTAGCTGTAGCTCAAATTCAGAGTATCTAGCTCTCTCATTTTGCACCTAAACATTTCGATTAACTAAATAAATAATATTAAAAAAAAATTAAGTTAATTTAAATTTAAGCAGGCCATATAGCTCGCAGAACCGACAACCGTTGGGTACCAGATCATGCAAATATTTGTCTGGAACTATGATTTTTATAATATCCAAAAAATGTGTCTTGGTAGTTTAGTTGGTTAGAGCATCCACCTATCTACTGGAAGGTTGCGTGTTCAAATACCGTTTTACATTTTTGAGAAATTATAAAAATCATAGTATTTCCTTAAAAAAAAAACAGAAATAATCATTACTCTTATTATCACACTTGCGATGTTGAACATAGCAAGGCCCTGAACTCAAACGTCATTTGATTAATATTTAAATAATTATTTTGATTACAGGAGTTGACCGATATTTATTTATTCCATTCTGGATAGTGAGCTTACAGTTTACACCAAAACGCTGAACTGTCTTAATTAATTGTACTTAACCTATACTTATCCTAAACAAAAGTTTAACTTAAATATATTCTTAGATTATTATAAATAGAATTAAGACTATCGTTAAATAAATCTACATGTTGGAACTCATATATAAATGCATTCAAAAGGTTCAAAGCCCGAAGGGTAGGTGCGTTGTTAGCGTGCTGAGTTCGCGCTATGTGGCAAGCAAACAACTGGTGTGGGCGACGACCGCAACGTATGTAGTTATTGGGCACATACAAAGTTAAACTACTCAACACGGTCGGATTGTTAACTTTGTTGCGCAGTATGAGACAGTAGTGCATAGCTAGCTGCAGTTTTCGCCTCAGTTCAAGAGTATCCAAACCAACTATACCGGACACAAATAGGGAAGGGAAAAGATATGGGTAATATCCATACATCCGCTTATAGACATACCTAGCGAATTTCCGTTGTAGTCTTTCTATAATAAGTTTATATTTATCTTCTCGCGGATCCCAACCTATAGAGCCAAATTCAAGTTTACTGCGGATAAAACCATTATAGAGCATAATCGCTACACTAATATTCTTAAATTGAGAAGCCGTTCTCATTATGAAGCCTAAAGTCTTGTTGGCTTTTTTACACATAGACATAATGTGGTCACGGAAATCAAGACACAAGTCTTCAATAAGTCCGAGGTCCCGGATGGTAACTACCCTTTCTAATATAGAGCCGCCCAAAGAATAAGCTAGCATTTTAGGCACGCCGAGCCTTGTGAATGTTATCACCTTGCATTTCTCAATATTGAAAGCGAGTCTGTTCGACCGACTCCATCTTTCCACGGAGTGGATGTCCTGTTGTAGTTGCGTGCAGTCTAAGTCTGTACTAACTGACTTGTAGATTTTTAGATCATCAGCGAAGATTAAACATTAAACATTGAGCATTAAGGGCTGTAGGAAGGTCATTGATCATTGCCAAGAAGAGGGTTGGACCAAGAGTACTTCCTTGACTGACCCCAGATCTTGTGCAAAACTCGTGGGATTTAAAGCCCTTTAGCATCACATACCTACTGCTTGCGATCACATAAGTAGTGCGCAAAGAATCTCAATAACTTTGGAGAAGTACCCAGCGCCGAGAGTTTTTCTAACAGTATGTCGTTGTCCACCATATCAAACGCTCGCCTAAAATCCAAAAATATAGAGTCAACTTGTCTACCAGCATCCATATGAGTCGCTACATAATTTATAAATGAAGTGTGATTCGTTAGATCTGGCAATACGAAAACCATGTTGAGAATCATCAAAGGTCCCATCTAACTGACGAGTGAGGTACAAATTCAAAATAGATTCGAAGACCTTAGCAAAGACAGACAACACTGCTATAGGTCTAAAATTGCTAACTTCTGTTGATGAGCTAACTTTTGGGACAGGTGTAACTCTTGACACTTTCCACCTGGCAGGATATTGGCATGTTAGTAAGGAAAGATTAAACAGATGTAACAGAGGTCTTATAGACAGTGCATCTATACAGTCCTCCAGTGCATATAGACAGTCTTTAACCAAGAATGGGGGTATAGCATCGGGGCCTGCCGCCGAAGACGGCTTGAGGCGCCGGACAGCACGACGCACATCAGCCCTCGAGACAAATTCCACGCTGACTAGCCGCGCATCCGCTACACCAGAGCATCCCGCACGCTGTTGTGCCGCCTCGGCGTCTAACGCGGGAACGTCAGCGAGGAAAACAGAACTAAAATAATCAGCAAAAGCAGTAGCTGCCTCTTGCCCCACAACTACCTTCCCGTCAACTGAATAGCTGTTTAATTGACCTCTGTCTTTGCGCGTATCTCGTACGTATTTCCAAAATTGCGCGGGATCCCGGCCAATATTTGACCCAACTGATCCTATGTACTGACGATACGCCTCATTTACCAGCTCTTAGATATGACATCGGTAGTACTTGAATACCTCGCGGTTAAATTCTAAACCCAACACTTTGTATTTCCGCAAATGGAAATACTTTATTTTTAGCTTACTTATGATCTCTGGTGTGAACCACGGGGGATATTGGCGTTTATGCGAACAAGTAGGTATTTTGCGAATGGGCACATGCTGTTGGCATATGACGTTGTATGTTTAATATGTGCGTTTGTTCTAATATAACCACGAACCATTGATCCGATATGCATGAAATTTGGTACGTCCACGTTTATACATTCTGAAACGGTTTTTACATTTTTATTCTAGGCCGTATAGTTTTTGAGATAGAGAGAGATTTGTTAGAGTTTCAATTACTCCGAAGCTCAGGAATGATTGGATAAGTGCTAGATTGTGCTAAAGATGCAACATAGTTTATCTAAATTGTGCTTCAACAATCATCAAAGCACCTTCTGTTACCGCACATCACGAGAACTCAGTTTTGGGGTGAATCACTAGTTAAATCATAATTTTGATTACAGGAATACGAAGACAAATCTCTAGAAGAGCTACGTCTCGAATACTACAATATATACAGAAGATTTACAGAACAGCAAACAAACGAATACTTTAACAGCGTTACAAGTAAGTTCCAACAACAATAAGCGCTAGGACGCGACCCTAAGCTTACTAGACAAAATGTTCTCCTATACAAGCAGTGTAATATAGCTCCGTTTATTGCCGTAGTGGCCGCGGCTGAAGAATTGGCCCCTCCATATCTTCGATGTAAACAGACCACTAACGGTTCGACCACAGACAAATTGACAGTGCCAATTTGACTTGAGTTGACTTTTGTGATTTAGTCACTGACTGGTAAACTCTGGTTTAGACCAACACTTAGCTTTTTCTTATGTAACATGGTTTAGCAAAACCCAGCTTAAGGCTGAGCCTTAACCTCGTTTTATAATAAGGCCGTTATAGTTTCACTACGCCCGTTTGTCATCTCAAAGCTAATTGCCGTCTTTCCAGTTTCATTTTGATGCTGGTTTTTATTTAAATAAAATGTTCGATCAGGTGGTGCAGGCACTACCATTGTGCAGTTCAGGCCAATGGTTGGAGAAGACGTGATCATCAAAGCTGGAGTCAGTCAAAGCATCACTACCAGTTTCCAATGCATCACCCTCATGAAGGTGAGTTCGATGTTCGTCTAATTCACAGAATAAATAAATAAATAACACCCAACAGTCACATACATAGTCCTGACCACAGACTAGGAATACGTATGTTGTAGGTATCAGAAACTACGAGTACCATGGTACTACAACAAATATTTGTAAACATTTGTTCCGCAGGGGAATCGAACCCGCACCCCTTGCGTCTCAGACACTTTATGCGCTCAGAAATTGTAGTCTGTTTTCTGTTTAGATTTTCGGCTATGTAGTCATTTCACGTTTTAGGTATTCTGCTTCATAGGCACTTTGTAAATTAGGCTTTCTGATCAAAAAGTTTGTAATCGGATACTGATTATTTATATAATAACTAGCTTCCGCCCGCGGCTTTGCTCGCTTGGTAAAAAGCGAAGGTAAAAAGTAGTATATATGCTATTCCAGACTATAATCTATCTCTGTGCCAAATTTCATCCAAATCCGTGCGCCCGTTTGGGCGTGATTGAACCACAAACATCAAAACATCCTTTACAAACTTTCGCATTTAGAATATAAGTATAATATAAATATGATTGGAAAATGACCACAACTCTATACATTCACAGCAGCACTAACTAAACAAGAGTAACTGGAAGGAGATGGAGGAGGCTTATATCCGGCAATGGATAGCCCTTGAATAAATTTTATTGTAAACTATAGTTGAAAATGAAACAAATATTAACAAAAATCAAAATGTATAAAATAATAAGAAATGAATGTTAAGTACATAAGTAACTACATACTTTATTAATACTTTTGTTTTAATTATTAATTCTAATTGTATAATCTCTCGGAAACTTATGTAAGCACTAGGGAAATAAAGGCTATTTTTATTTTAATTCTATTTCTAATTTTGATTACAGGAATACGAAGACAAATCTTTAGAGGAGCTACGTTTCGAAGACTATTATATTGCCAATCGCTTACAACATTCATGCGTATTTGTTTTTGGATTTCCCCAACAAAATAGCTGTGCTACAAGTAAGTTCCCGTAACACACACAGTGTACTCCGTAGGGCACAGCGAGTGAATCTCGCTGTGCCCTAAATTAGAGCAGCCCCCTGGGTGGGTACCTCTGCCGCAGAAGATCGCAGAAATAACATTATTTGTTTCAAATAGTGCTGTGTTCCTGCGGTGAATAAGGTTGTAAGAGCTCTTTAAGGGGAGATGGGTTCGGGGTTCGGCAAAGCCTGCGTGATGCCTCTGGTATTGCAAGCGTTCATAGGCTACGGTAATCACATATCAAAAGGTGGGCCGTATGGTTGTTAATTATAAAACACTTAACAGATTAGATTGCAATTTTGCATGTATGTCGTAAATACCCTGGAATGAATATAGGCTACTTTTTATTTATACGTTTGGTACCCGGACCCGGACCACCCGGAGTAAAGCCAGGGGCGGACGCTAGTTTATAATACAAGTAGGACTAGAGCGCTGGTAGAAGTGGCCCCGTCTTCTGATCCACATGTGGTGGGTTCGAATCCCGGTCATGCACTAATGGATTTTACATTCGGAAAATGTATGTGCGCTATATATACTAGTGCTCTCAACGGTCAAGGAAAACATCGTGAGGAAACCGGCATGTCCTAGAACCAAAATATTTGAAGACATGTGACATTTACACGAAAAGAGCCTCTAAGATGCGCACTTTAATTCACACAGAACACAATAACTCTCACGAATGTAAGTGATGACGTGTAATCTAACCAACAGGCGGTGCAGGCACGACCCTTGTGCAGTTCAGGGCGATGGTTGGAGACGACGTGATCGTCAAAGCTGACTCCAGAAAAACGATAACGGTCAATTACCAATGCATCACCCTCATGAAGGTAAGTTCGATGCTTCTCTAATTCACAAAATGTAGCTGTAGCTCAAATTCAGAGTATCTAGCTCTCTCATTGGCCACCCTTTGCACCTAAACATTTCGATTAACCAAATAAATAATATAAAAAAAAAATTGAAGTGGCAGTGGCCGTATAGCTCGCAGAACCGACAACCGTTGGGGAGTAAAGGTTCTCGAATGGCAACCACGAACCGGGCGACGCAGTGTTGGAAGGCCCCCCTCTCGATGGACCGCCGACATTGTGAAGGTTGCGATGGTGGTGGATGGAAAAGGCTCAAGACAGTTCGTCGTGGAACTCTTTGGGGGAGGCCTATGTCCAGCAGTGGACTTCCACAGGCGGATGATGATGATAAATAATTAAATAGCACGCAAGAGTCATACATAGTCCTGACCCCACACTGGGATTCCCTGTGTAGTGGGTATCAGAAACTACGAGTACCATGGTGCCACAACACCCAGACCTGTAACAAATATTTGCAGATCATGCAAACATTTGTCTGGAAATATGATTTTTATAATATCCAAAAAATGTGTCTTGGTAGTTTAGTTGGTTAGAGCATCCACCTATCTACTGGAAGGTTGCGTGTTCAAATACCGTTTTACATTTTTGAGAAATTATAAAAATCATAGTATTTCCTTAAAAAAAAAACAGAAATAATCATTACTCTTATTATCACACTTGCGATGGTGAACATAGCAAGGCCCTGAACTCAAACGTCATTTGATTAATATTTAAATAATTATTTTGATTACAGGAGTTGACCGATATTTATTTATTTATTTATTCCATTCTGGACAGTGAGCTTACAGTTTACACCAAAACGCTGAACTGTCTTAATTAATTGTACTTAACCTATACTTATCCTAAACAAAAGTTTAACTTAAATATATTCTTAGATTATTATAAATAGAATTAAGACTATCGTTAAATAAATCTACATGTTGGAACTCATATATAAATGCATTCAAAAGGTTCAAAGCCCGAAGGGTAGGTGCGTTGTTAGCGTGCTGAGTTCGCGCTATGTGGCAAGCAAACAACTGGTGTGGGCGACGACCGCAACGTATGTAGTTATTGGGCACATACAAAGTTAAACTACTCAACACGGTCGGATTGTTAACTTTGTTGCGCAGTATGAGACAGTAGTGCATAGCTAGCTGCAGTTTACGCCTCAGTTCAAGAGTATCCAAACCAACCATACCGGACACAAATAGGGAAGGGAAAAGATATGGGTAATAACCATACATCCGCTTATAGACATACTTAGCGAATTTCCGTTGTAGTCTTTCTATAATAAGTTTATATTTACCTTCTCGCGTATCCCAACCTATAGAGCCAAATTCAAGTTTACTGCGGACAAAAGCATTATAGAGCATAATCGCTACACTAATATTCTTAAATTGAGAAGCCGTTCTCATTATGAAGCCTAAAGTCTTGTTGGCTTTTTTACACATAGACATAATGTGGTCACGGAAATCAAGACAAGTCTTCAATAAGTCCGAGGTCCCGGATGGTAACTACCCTTTCTAATATAGAGCCGCCCAAAGAATAAGCTAGCATTTTAGGCACGCCGAGCCTTGTGAATGTTATCACCTTGCATTTCTCAATATTGAAAGCGAGTCTGTTCGACCGACTCCATCTTTCCACGGAGTGGATGTCCTGTTGCAGTTGCGTGCAGTCTAAGTCTGTACTAACTGACTTGTAGATTTTTAGATCATCAGCGAACTTTAAACATTGAGCTGCATTAAGGGCTGTAGGAAGGTCATTGATCATTGCCAAGAAGAGGGTTGGACCAAGAGTACTTCCTTGACTGACCCCAGATCTTGTGCAAAACTCGTGGGATTTAAAGCCTTTTAGCATCACATACCTACTGCTTGCGATCACATAAGTAGTGCGCAAAGAATCTCAATAACTTTGGAGAAGTACCCAGCGCCGAGAGTTTTTCTAACAGTATGTCGTTGTCCACCATATCAAACGCTCGCCTAAAATCCAAAAATATAGAGTCAACTTGTCTACCAGCATCCATATGAGACGCTACATAATTTATAAATGAAGTGTGATTCGTTAGATCTGGCAATACGAAAACCATGTTGAGAATCATCAAAGGTCCCATCTAACTGACGAGTGAGGTACAAATTCAAAATAGATTCGAAGACCTTAGCAAAGACAGACAACACTGCTATAGGTCTAAAATTGCTAACTACTGTTGATGAGCTAACTTTTGGGACAGGTGTAACTCTTGACACTTTCCACCTGGCAGGATATTGGCATGTTAGTAAGGAAAGATTAAACAGATGTAACAGAGGTTCCTCCAGTGCATATAGACAGTCTTAACCAAGAATGGGGGTATAGCATCGGGGCCTGCCGCCGAAGACGGCTTGAGGCGCCGGACAGCACGACGCACATCAGCCCTCGAGACAAATTCCACGCTGACTAGCCGCGCATCCGCTACACCAGAGCATCCCGCACGCTGTTGTGCCGCCTCGGCGTCTAACGCGGGAACGTCAGCGAGGAAAACAGAACTAAAATAATTAGCAAAAGCAGTAGCTGCCTCTTGCCCCACAACTACCTTCCCGTCAACTGAATAGCTGTTTAATTGACCTCTGTCTTTGCGCGTATCTCGTACGTAATTCCAAAATTGCGCGGGATCCCGGCCAATATTTGACCCAACTGATCCTATGTACTGACGATACGCCTCATTTACCAGCTCTTTGATATGACTTCGGTAGTACTTGAATACCTCGCGGTTAAATTCTAAACCCAACACTTTGTATTTCCGCAAATGGAAATACTTTATTTTTAGCTTACTTATGATCTCTGGTGTGAACCACGGGGGATATTGGCGTTTATGCAAACAAGTAGGTATTTTGCGAATGGGCACATGCTGTTGGCATATGACGTTGTATGTTTAATATGTGCGTTTGTTCTAATATAACCACGAACCATTGATCCGATATGCATGAAATTTGGTACGTCCACGTTTATACATTCTGAAACGGTTTTTACATTTTTATTCTAGGCCGTATAGTTTTTGAGATAGAGAGAGATTTGTTAGAGTTTCAATTACTCCGAAGCTCAGGAATGATTGGATAAGTGCTAGATTGTGCTAAAGATGCAATTTTCATAGTTTATCTAAATTGTGCTTCAACAATCATCAAAGCACCTTCTGTTACCGCACATCACGAGAACTCAGTTTTGGGGTGAACCACTAGTTAAATCATAATTTTGATTACAGGAATACGAAGACAAATCTCTAGAAGAGCTACGTCTCGAATACTACAATATATACAGAAGATTTACAGAACAGCAAACAAACGAATACTTTAACAGCGTTACAAGTAAGTTCCAACAACAATAAGCGCTAGGACGCGACCCTAAGCTTACTAGCCAGGGGCGGACGCTAGTTTATAATACAAGTAGGACTAGAGCGCTAGTGGGTTCGAATCTCGGTAATGGATTTTCCATTCGGAAAATGTATGTGCGCTATACTCGTGCTTTCAAAACGGTGAAGGAAAACATCGTGATGAAACCGGCATGTCCTAGAACCAAAAAATTCGAAGACATGTTACATTCATTTGTAAGAAAGGAGCCTCTAAGAGCCGCACTTTTATCCTTTTACTACACTGGTTCTTTCACCGACTGTCATGGGACCTTCTCAAGGCTACCATACCTCGACCTGGAGTGCTATTGTCTAAGCGAAATGGTAATGAAGTTCGCAATTATGAGAAGGATTATATCAATTTTAGCGACATCTGAAGTTTTTCAAACATGAATAGGAAGAATCTAAGATCTTGAAGTTTTCCTCTGTCAAGTTTGAATGTTGCTAAGATTGTTAAAATTACCCTCAAAGGTACGTGCCCCTCCGCACAACATTTGAATCTAAGTCAAAATCAAAGGTTTTTTTTCAATAAAATCACTAGGATCACTTTGAAACGTCTGAGAAACTAGGTGAAGCTATGCCTGTTCCTCGCGACCAAGCCTAGAATAATCAGGCAACAAACACGGCTTGAGGCCTAAAATAATATTTTAATTACAGGAATACAACAAATACCTACGCCTCACACGTCAAAATCTACACAAATGCGCGAAACACCCACACAAACGCTTAAAACACCTAAAAAAGTGCCCGAAACACCAACACAAACGCGTGAAGCACCAACAAAAGCGCCCGAAACACCAACACAGAGATGTGAAATACCAACAAAAGCGCAAGAAACACCAACACTAACGTGCGAAACACCAACACATAGACGTGAAACACCAACACAGAGGTGTGAAACACCAACAAAGAGACATGACACACCAACACAGACACATGAAACACCAACCCAGAGGCGTGAAACACCAACACAGAGGCGTGAAACACCAACACAGAGACGTGAAACACCAACAAAAACGCGGGAAACACCAACACAGAGGTCAGTATTTAAAGCTCGAGTTGATGAGAAGTGTCTAATGTTCACCTGCACTAAAATTTAAGGTCACGTCTCATCCCCTTATTCTCATAATAAAATTATTGACTATCTTTATCGGCTCGATAAAAGTACGTCTATGTTACTTTTGTTTACTGTTAGAAAATTAAAGGGCGAGAGTTATCGAGCCGATAAATGTAGTGACTGATTTGATTATCAATAAAAAGAGAAGTTTCTTTATGGTATCCGGTTGACTATAGGCGTGCAGATGGGTGCCACACTTTTATGGTAGATATCCCTCATTATTGCTTCCACTTGTATTTTGCGAACTGCCAAGAAGTGGTATTCCTTAGGGTAGAGTTCCATCAAAGATACCGCTTATTTATTCCTTATAAGCTAAACAAAATACAGTTTCGTGCACCTCCCGCACCGCGCGCAATAAAAAAACCATGCAAAGCGTTATATTGTGCTGTAGGTAGGTACAACCACAATCCACCCAAGCAAGCTGTATTAAGAATTTACACGTGCTTCGCCTCTCTATGAAGCATCATCAGGAAGAATTGTCAGTTTCCTCAAGATGTTTTTCTTTTCATAATAACTAACGACAGGCATTCGAACCCACGACTTTTGGATCGGAAGGGGTCACTACCACCACTTACCAGCAGTGGTCTCTCTGGACTATGAATAAGCCTGTCTGCTTGCGTGTTTAATTTTTTTTTTTTATAGATTGGCCGAAGAAAAAAAAGAAGCTGGTGATCGATTTTGCGAAGTTGAAAAATACGAGGAAGCTGTTAAGATGTATAGAGAAGCTTCAAAGCTATGCCCCGAGAGTCCAGTCTACTTGACTAACAGCGCCAGCGCCCTCATGAAGTTGAGACAGCATAGAGAAGCATTAGAAGCTTCGGAGCAGGCTGTCGTTGTAGACCCGACATTTACTGCAGGCTATGTCCAAATTGCTAGGTGCTGCCTTGCCTTGGGTAAATAAAAGAATATTTGGTGTCACTGAAAACAAATAGTTGAACAAACTTTCCTACATAAGCTTACTACGGTCACTACTCATTTGGTGCCGACACATTGGAGCTGCTGCTACGGAAACCCGCTCTGTGGTATCACAGAAAACCAGCGTTTCTGTGGTGCCACAGAGCGGTGAGGCAGCGATACGCCCATAACAGAGCGAGCGAAGTTCTCTCTAACAACTTGGACAATTTGGCGTTGTTTGTTTGCATGTATATTTGTTAGAGCGTAACTTTCGAACCGTCAAGCCGATCTGCATATTGTTTAGTAGGTAGGTATGTAACAAATAAACATACAACGCCAAATCGTCCGAGTTGTTTGAGACGTCTTCGCTCGCTTCCCTCGCTTGATGAATAATAGAATAGCTAGCGGGATGGACCAAAAGTCACAAAGATTTTCGCTGGGACTAAATGACTCGATGGCTTAGTTGGTTAGAACATCCCCGTATCTAGAGGAAGGACGAGGGTTCGAGTTCCGTCTGAAAAAGTAGTATCCGTACTTCCATACTAATATTTGATTTATTTGTTGTCTCAAAAATCTTGAAAGAGGTGAAATTATAGGGGTTGGAAGTTTGTCGGGGCGATTGTTCAAGGGATCTGAAAATTCATATCGGAAATAAATACATATTTCAGCATTTTCGCAAAATCATCCCTAAAGGGGGCAAAGTAGAGGGTCAATATTATTATATCTAGTCACTGTAAAACAAATAACCAAGGTAATATTTTGGAATATCAGGGGACGTCGCGTCCGGCGAGCGGGCAGTGCGGAGGGCTAATGAACTCACTCCGTCGAGCGCGGACGTCGAGCGCGAAGACTTCAAAACACTCCGAAGCATGCAGGATAATGCGCGCAAGCTCATCGACCTGGACAATCCCTACGACGCACTCTCCGGCCTCAACTTCTGCCTGAAACATTACAGTCCATCATGTTCAAAGTGAGTACTTTGCCTGAATTCCTACTCCTACTGATATAGTATAACTAGTGGCTGCCCGTAGTTTTGCTCGCGCGGTACCCGGATACAAAATAGTCTATGGCCTCGAGACTATATTGTATACAGATTCTCTGCGTGCCCTTTTTGGATAGCAGTAGTTTTCGCACGATGTTTTCCGACATTTATTTCATAAATGGGGATGTCTTATGTTTAATAAAATAGCGAAGACTAAAATTATCAATCAATCATTATACAAGGTGATCTATAATAATATGAAAGGGCTATTTCGAAAGGGGCCTATTCTAAACCCAATTGGCAATAGAGTTTGTTCTACGACTTTTGGGAATTCGATATTTTTCATTGAAAGAAGATTATGCAACAACAAGTTGTTTTGGGATCAGGTCAGTTCAAACTTAATTATTCCGCAGTTTTGTAGCAATCTCGATGTTGAACTTTTCGTCAAAAGTTAAACTACAATAGCTTAAGTAGTTAGAAAAAAAGTACTTGTAGTTAGAAATATTATAAAGCGAAACATATGAAAATAGCTTTTTCATGTTTTAGGAAAAAGGCTTTACCAATGGTTATTTGCTGGCCGTTATTATGCTGATGAAAAAAATGTTACCAGGTATTCTAACAATGAAGTGTTATGTATGATAGTGTTAGAAGAAATATACTACTAACGCCAATCTTTATGGCCTCTGTGACGTTAGACGACGAGGAGCTGCGCTATAGCAAATCTTAGGAGTTGGAGAGAGATAGAGAGAAGCTCGCAGCGGCCATAAAGATTGGCATCATAAACCTATTGAGTATCTGTTTCGTATTCCAGGACAAAGCTAATGAAAGCGGAATGCCTGGCGAATATGCGAAAATATGAGGAAGCTCGAAATATCGCCATTCCATTGTCAACCGTCAAGGGTTTTGATGCTGACGCTGTTTACGTTTTGGGACTTTGCTCATACCATCAGGTATCTTATTCAATGCTTTTTGTAGGCATTTTATCAATAGTCATTGATAATATAAATTATAGGTCAATCAAAAATAAATTACAATAATTATAAATGTCACAAAAAAGAAATTTTCAATAAATCTCAATCTTACTTACTTTAAGATACGGCTGATATCACAAAATCAGACTATGAGCCTCAAAGCGGTCAGAGGCGGAGAAGCGCGATGTGGGAATTTGAACCGAATCCTAAAGTAAATAAGTTTGTGTTTCAATGATTTAGCAAATGTCGAGGGCGATCGGCGCTGACCCGAGTGCAGGCTACATTACAAGTGCAGTATGCAAGTTCCACATGCATACTGTTATTTCTTGCTCACTTATCTTTATCTAACTGCATGTTTCATTCCACATTTTAAAATGAATATTTTTATTTTTATAGGATAATGACGATCTGGCAATCAAGCGTTTCCAAAACGCTCTTCATCTGGACCCTGATCACAAGAAAGCTAAAAGAATGTACCTATCAACAAAAACGCGAAGAAACAACAAAGAAATAAAACTGCTAAAAGACAGAGGTAAAATGATTTTAATAATTTTTTTATACTACCTGCTCGTCAGTGGCATATTATGTGTCATGCAAACCTTTCCTAAAGTAAGTCATTACAGCCCTACGGTCTAGCCGGGTCATAATGTTGTACTGAATTTCATTATTTCCCATGGGACATAATGTGATTTGAATTTGGAATGCAACCCATGTAGTCGTGCTTGATCGAGATTGGTTTCAAAAATGTTTGGGTGCAATGAGATTTTATTCTAATTAGGCTGTATGTTATCATTTTCTTTGCACTGCCTACAAATTAAAAAAAAAGACAAACATGAAAACTTTTTACGAAATTCATTTTCACCCGCGCACGAAGAAGGATTTTTTCGAATGTCGAACTGACCACTACAGAATAGACTACAAAAAAAGAAAAAAAGGCGCCAAGCGCTCAAACTGCTGTGCTGTTATCTACACCGAAATTCAGTTTCGATTCAAATAAACTTCTAAAAAATGTCAAGTGACGACGACAGTGATTTTGATTCGACTCCAGAATGCATACAATCTGAAGCCTCTGGTATAGTTGGAAACTCACTTCCAGAAAAATCATTTCTTTATACTTAGCAGTCATTGTTTTCAATTGCCTCGCAGAAAGTATAAAAAGTAGAGTATGCATCGCGGGCTTAAATGTGTATTTGTCTTGGGCGATCTTGAACCCCTCGTACTCAGGATTCTTGCCTTAACTCCCTCGCTCCGCTCGAGAGTTAACCATAGAATCCCTCGTTCTCGGGGTTCAATATAGCGCCCTTGACATAATACACTACTTTAAGCCCTTGTTGCATAATCTACTATTTTACACGTGCTAGTGGTGTAGTATATTGTCTAGTTGTTATAAAGCGAGGGGAGGGATATATTGTTCACACGTGGGTACACGTTTCACGAGCGCGTCGGAACCTATACAATTTTTTTTATTTGTATGGCGACTAGCTGTTTAAAGCTACATTAGACGCATGCTAGGTGACGCGATGCTACGAACACGACTCTGCGCGGCAATCTCGGTCTTTCTTTTTACGTTGAAGGGAGGTAATCCGTGAATCACATTCTACTGCTAACGCACTCTGTATATACGCTTTATTCTATTTGATCAAAATCTCTGTATTTCGTTGGAAGATTTGTATGCATGTCCGTGATGCCACTGCTGTTGCAAGCGTCCCTTGGGTTTGGTTACCACTTTCCATCGATTACCAATTTTATGTATGTTTGGCCGACGTTAACTTTCGAATGGTTAGTTGGAACTTCATGAATTTAAAATTTTTATTGATATAAGACAAATACAATTAGATTATGGCGGTGGGTTTTATAATAAGTATCTCTACAGATTTTAAATTTCAAACATCAAAGTAGAACTTAACTTTCTATTAAACCCTTTGAACACTTACAAGCTACGTGCATTTGATTTTGCAGGTAATGCTGCCTTCAAGAATGGCAATTTGGAAGGAGCATTGAATCACTACAACAAAGCATTGAAGATTGACAAGAACAACACGGATGAAAACGCCAAGCTTCACTTCAACACAGCTACTGTCTACGCGAAACTGAACCAAACCAAGAAGGCAGCTCAAGCTTGCACGGCTGCCTTAGAACTCAACGAGAATTACGTGAAAGCATTAATGAGGCGCGCCCAGTGCTACACACAACTTAAGAAATACGAAGAAGCAATGGAGGACTATGAAACACTACACTGCATTGAACCTAACGATGAAAACAAACGCTTGTTAGAAGACGCTAATAAGGCATTCATGGCACATATGGGCTCTAACTATCATTACAAGGTCCTTGGAGTTTCAAAAAATGCATCCGTAAATGAAATCAAGTCAGCTTCCAGGTAATCCTTCAACTCGTATTTTTAGTAAAGGGAAATGTGACTGTTTTCAAAATCATCACCCTAATGAAGGTCACTTTTGAATATAGAGGGAGGGGGGCCATTAGTGATTCAAAATTATGGCCACATCTCCAAATGAGAACGGCTTCTCAATTTAAGAATATTAGTGTAGCGATTATGCTCTGTAATGCTTTTGTCCGCAGTAAACTTGAATTTGGCTCTATAGGTTGGGATCCGCGAGAAGATAAATATAAACTTATTATAGAAAGACTACAACGGAAATTCGCTAGGTATGTCTATAAGCGGATGTATGGTTATTACCCATATCTTTTCCCTTCCCTATTTGTGTCCGGTATGGTTGGTTTGGATACTCTTGAACTGAGGCGTAAACTGCAGCTAGCTATGCACTACTGTCTCATACTGCGCAACAAAGTTAACAATCCGACCGTGTTGAGTAGTTTAACTTTGTATGTGCCCAATAACTACATACGTTGCGGTCGTCGCCCACACCAGTTGTTTGCTTGCCACATAGCGCGAACTCAGCACGCTAACAACGCACCTACCCTTCGGGCTTTGAACCTTTTGAATGCATTTATATATGAGTTCCAACATGTAGATTTATTTAACGATAGTCTTAATTCTATTTATAATAATCTAAGATTAAGACAGTTCAGCGTTTTGGTGTAAACTGTAAGCTCACTGTCCAGAATGGAATAAATAAATAATAATAATAAAGCTCGCTCGTTATTCAGTGTTGCCATTAGCCAAACGTTAGACCATTATTTTGAAAAACAATCACAAAACGAAGCCTTTAATTAAATGGTAGTTAAGTAAGATAAGATGAAGAAAACTATCATATTTATCCCGTAGAAATAAAGATTTCTTTAACAGTAAGAGAGACCGAGATTTTCGTAGGCTTATCCATACTATGATATTGTTTGAGGTCTAAGTTTCACTACCTAATCCGATACTAGTTATTACAAACGCATTGACGTTTGTAAGCCCATGCCGAAGACGAGGGTTCACGTATCACGTAGTGAAACTCCGAGCATAGCTCTCTCCATAGCCGGTTGCGCGACTTTGAGCTTGTGAATGAGGCCAATTCGTTCGAGTTAACGACCAATTCTCAGTCTTTACCCCTTTGCTTTCAGAAAATTGAGTCTGAAATACCACCCGGACAAGAACGTGGACGCGTCGAAGGCCGTGATTCATAGAAACCAACGTAAGTTCAGGGAAGTGCGTCAGGCTTTAGAAGTCCTCAGCGACGCCACAAGACGTGCCAGATACGACCGCTACCAGAACGACGAAGATTCGGACAGCTCTGACGAAGAAGAATATTCTCCAAAAAGCGGAGATTCGGACAACTCGGATGAAGAAGAATACTCTCAGAAAGACGAAGATTCGGACAGCTCTGACGAAGAAGAATATTCTCCAAAAAGCGGAGATTCGGACAACTCGGATGAAGAAGAATACTCTCAGAAAGACGAAGATTCGGACAGCTCTGACGAAGAAGAATATTCTCCAAAAAGCGGAGATTCGGACAACTCGGATGAAGAAGAATACTCTCAGAAAGACGAAGATTCGGACAGCTCTGACGAAGAAGAATATTCTCCAAAAGGCGGAGATTCGGACAACTGGGAGGAATACTAGACAACAATATTGAGTAAGTATCCATTGCAGATACTCGTAAGCGTCGACTGTGGCGGATTTGCAGTCTTGGCCGCTCTAGGCCCCAGGCCATGTGCCGGCCCTTTCTCAGCACCCATCATATAGACTAGTTACATAATGAATTTACTTTATTGCCAACTTTATCTAAATCATCATCATCATCATCCTGTAGAAGTCCACTGCTGGACATAGGCCTCCCCCAAAGAGTTCCACGACGAATGGTCTTTAGCCTTTTCCATCCATCGACTTCCCGCAACCTGCTATCATCAGTGATTTTTTTGGTCACGATTTGCCGCTCCTAATATCTGGCCGCCCTAGGCCCGGGCCTACTGTGCCTTAGGGCAAATGATGCCACTGAGCGTCGATAAATAAGTATCCATGGTTGTGAAGAACGAGCGTTAATTAACTAATTTAATACGATTCAATACTTTTGAAATGTATCTTTGTGATTTTAATGAATAAAGCCAGTTTGAAGTTGAATTTTGAATAACGCTTAGTAAAAAGGCTGTGATAGAAATTCCTGCTGGTGATTTACTAGAAGCTGGCAAGCGTTTATGTGTTAAAGTAATGCCATCCTACTAATTGATCGAGCAAACTTAAGTCGTAGAACAAATTTTATTGTCAATTGTTTGTAGAATGAGCCCCGTTCGGGTTGCATACATTTTATGAATCACCTTGTATTCTCGGGCATGCTTAATTTACCTATTTGCCGTTTCAGATATCTCGCGGGGAAAGAAACGTTAAATAACGTAATACGTTAGAAACGTAATAAAGAATGTTTCAGCAGACATGCAATGGTGCTGATTATGTGATAGAATAGAATCTGATTGTAATAATTTTAGAATTAAAAGATCGTCTGATCTAGAACTGAACGTCCCTCCACAAAGCATTAAAGGGAGTATGACGTTACGCAAGCGTAAACACTGTTAAGGGCCGTCGAGTCTTAGATTAGACGATCTACCTAATTATCTACTAGCTTCTGCCCCTAGTTCTACTCGCGTGGTAACCGAATAAAAAATTGTCGATATACTATTCTGGGTCACGAACTATATTATTCAAAGTTTCTAGCCGAGTTCAAACGGTGTACGGTTTGTACTTGCTCCATTTCATAAAAGTCAATTTTGAGTTTGACTTGGACGGTAAGCGATATCGCTCATTCATCGCACGTCGTTTGTACTAGGCTTTATTGAAATGGGTTCTTTCGCTATTGAACGACAAACTCTCAAACTGTTGCATTTACAATATATGTAGGATTATTAGGGTACCCACCTGAGTGCCTAGTCGGAGTGTTGAGCCTAGTTATAGTTATAGAGTTATCTAGTACTTAAAATGGTTACAAACTACATTTTACAATACGCTTTTATAGTAACAATCCCAGACTTGCTGCCCAGATGGAATTAATACGGTGCTCGCTATGTACAGTCAACATCAAAAGTATAAGATGGTGATGGTGAGATACAGTTTCTAAAGTATTGCATTAATGAAAACTCCATAACTAAAATTTTGTATGACCCAGTGATAAAAAAATTTGGAATTCCGGAAAAGAAGAAACTTCTGATACTGGCTGTACCTAGTTCAACCGCAATAATTTGGGATATGATAAATGATATATCTACCTCATTAATAATAAATTGTTATGCATAACATATAGAATAAGGCAAGGCATGAGCAAATCTATTTCTCTATATTAGAGACTCTTAATTGTATTCACTGTAAGGGGTGTAAGGGGTTCCAAACAACACCGACTGGAACCCAAGCCAACCTCACCGGCACGCGGTACACCCTGCCGACCAGCGAACGAGGCTCTGGCGCCCCACCCACCAACCCGCACTGGACCAGCGTGGTGGGTTTATGGTCCAAACCCCCCTTATGATAAGTACAAAAATAAGACGGCCCCCAGTCCCCGGCAGCTCCGCTATTCCTGGCTTAGGTAGCGGCCACGGTAACGGCGGAGCAGGGGGTGCGAAGAATCTCCGGAAGAGATCCTGCTACCAACCCCGACGATCTCTGGACCTGGCAACATTTAACGCACGCACACTGAGGACCGACGAGAAGTTGATTGAGCTGGAAGAAGTAGTAAGTAAGTTGCGCTGGGATATCATAGGATTATCAGAAGTCCGAAGAGAGGGGGAGGACACGATAATCCTAAATTCCGGCAACTTATTCTACTACCGGGAGGGAGACCAGCTATCCCAACACGGTATCGGGTTTCTCGTCCATAAGTCCCTCGTAAACAATATTGTAAAGATAGTGAGTGTTTCGAACAGGGTGGCATACCTTATACTCAGAATCACCGAACGGTATTCGCTGAAGGTCATACAGGTATACGCCCCACACTCGAAACGCCCAGACGATGAAGTGGAGGCCATGTATGACGACATTTCAAATGCCATGCATGCCTCGAAAACACACTTTACAGTTGTGATGGGGGACTTCAACGCGCGGCTAGGCACGAGGAATGGCGATGAACTGAAAGTGGGGCAATTTGGATTTGGACAGCGAAACCAAAGGGGGCAGCGTTTGGTCGACTTCATGGAGAAGGAGGGACTCTTTGCGATGAACTCTTTCTTCAAGAAACGGCCGTCCAGAAAATGGACGTGGCTGCACCCCGGCGGTTACAAAAGCGAGATAGATTTCATACTGACGACCAAGAAGCAAATATTCAATGATGTCTCTGTGATCAACGCGATCAAAACCGGCAGCGATCACCGTATGGTTAGAGGCTCATTGAATATCAACATAAAGCTGGAAAGGTCTCGTCTGGTAAAATCTACTCTTCGCCCAAGTCCTGTTCAAATTCAAAACCCCGAGAGCTTTCAGTTAGAACTCCAAAATCGCTTCCAAAGCCTGTCTGAATGCGAAACAGTGGACGAGCTGAACAACGGGCTAGTGGAAATTGTCCAAGCGGTTGGGTCGGAGTTCTTTAAGACCCACCGTAAAAATAGAACCCAGAAACTCTCTGAGCACACTCTAAAACTCATGGCTGAGCGAAACGACATGAGACTGCATTCTTCAGTGGACAGGTCGAAATACGGCGTGCTCAATAGACAGATCTCTAAGTCCATGCGACACGATTTGCGCCTTTTTAATACAGCTTGTATTAAACGCGCCATAGAGCGCAATAAAGGCTCGAAAGTGTTCGCAAAAGATCTGTCTATTGGACAAAGTCAGTTGACGAAACTGAAGACCGATAGCGGCCATATCGTCTCGTCGAAGCCTGAGATTTTACGAGAGCTCGAGAAGTTCTATGGACAACTGTACACCTCATCGCAAAGTCCTGCTCCAAGCACGGCAAGCGATGCAAGAGCCCGTCTGACCCGGCACTATACCGAAGACATCCCGGACGTCAGCCTATACGAGATCCGGACGGCCCTCAAACAGCTTAAGAACAATAAGGCACCGGGGGAGGACGGAATAACGTCAGAGCTTCTGAAAGCGGGTGGAACACCGGTACTTAAAGTCCTTCAGAAGCTATTTAATTCCGTCATCCTCGAAGGTACAACGCCTGAGGCGTGGAACAGGAGCGTGGTGGTACTGTTTTTCAAGAAAGGTGACAACACCCTCTTGAAGAATTATAGGCCTATCTCGCTGCTGAGTCATGTCTATAAGCTGTTTTCGAGAGTTGTCACTAATCGGCTCGCCCGTAGGTTTGACGACTTCCAGCCTCCCGAACAAGCCGGGTTCCGAAAAGGCTTTAGTACCGTAGACCACATCCACACGCTTCGGCAGATTATACAGAAGACCGAAGAGTATAATCGACCATTATGTCTAGCGTTTGTGGACTACGAGAAAGCCTTCGATTCAGTCGAGACCTGGGCAGTGTTACGGTCACTACAGCGGTGCCAGATCGACTACCGGTATATCGAAGTGTTGAAGTGTTTGTACAGCAAAGCCACCATGTCTATCCGACTCCAGGACCAGAGCACAAATCCTATCCAATTGCAAAAAGGGGTGAGACAGGGAGATGTCATTTCTCCGAAACTGTTCACCTCTGCATTGGAGGATGTTTTCAAGCTTCTGCACTGGGACGGACAAGGCATCAACATCAATGGCGAATACATCACTCACCTTCGATTCGCCGATGATATAGTCATAATGGCAGAATCGCTAGAGGACCTTGGCGCAATGCTCAGAGACCTCAGTACCGTCTCCCAACAGGTGGGTCTTAAAATGAACATGGGCAAGACAAATATCATGTCCAATGCTCATGTCGCACCCATACCGGTAAATGTTGGGAACGATACCATTCAAGTTGTAGATCACTATGTCTATTTGGGTCAGACGATTCAACTAGGTAGGTCCAACTTTGACAAAGAGGTCAACCGACGAATCCAACTCGGATGGGCAGCGTTTGGGAAACTTCGTCATATCTTCTCGTCACAGATACCGCAGAGCCTCAAGACGAAAGTCTACAATCAGTGCGTGTTGCCAGTGATGACATATGGCACTGAGACTTGGTCGCTAACTATTGGCCTCATACACAAGCTCAAAGTCGCTCAACGGGCTATGGAGAGAGCTATGCTCGGAGTTTCGCTGCGTGATAGAATCCGAAATGAGGAAATCCGTAGAAGAACCAAGGTCACCGATATAGCTTTCAGAATTAGCAGGTTGAAGTGGCAGTGGGCTGGCCATATAGCTCGCAGAACCGATAACCGTTGGGGAACAAAGGTTCTCGAGTGGCGACCACGAACCGGACGACGCAGTGTTGGAAGGCCCCCCACCCGATGGACCGACGACATTGTGAGGGTTGCGGGAAGTCGGTGGATGGAGAAGGCTCAAGACCGTTCGTCGTGGCACTCTTTGGGGGAGGCCTATGTTCAGCAGTGGACTTCATCAGGCTGATGATGATGATGATGAATTGTATTCACTAGACTACAAAACAAGAGTGCCCACCAGACAAACTAGATAGCCTTAAAATATGATCTAAGATCTATTGTCTACACAATTTAAATAAGTAATTCTTTATTAGTTAGGTCATCATCATTATCATATAGCTCCCCCATACAGAGCCACGACGAACGGGCCTTCTCCATCCAACGACTTCCCGCAACCTTGACTATGTCGTCGGTCAATCGGGTGGGGGGGCCTTCCAACACTGCGTCGTCCGATTCATGGTCGCCTTGTGAAATTCCCCACCTTTATTCCCTAAAGGTTTTCGGTTTTGCGAACTATATGGTCTGCCCACTGGCACTTGAACTTGCTAATTCTGAGGTATGTCAGTGCCCTTGGTTCATCTACGGATTTCTTCGTTTGGGATTATTAACGTAACGAAACTCTGAGCATAGATCTCCATAGCGCGTTGCGCGACTTTAAGCTTGTGTATGAGGCCAATATTTCACGACCAAGTCTCAGTGCCATAAGTCATCGGTAGTTAGGAATACTACATAATTATACAGTTTTTAAGTTTTGGTATAGCACGACACAACATAGCCGTAGATGTCGCATGGAAAATATTTGCTAAACCGGTCCCTTTCGAATTGACTTGATGTTTGTAAGTTCGTCCCGTCGTGAAAAGTGAATAGTTTAACGTATTTTATGGTGTCACGAAAAGTGCCTTAAAATACCGGAAAGATAAGGATGACAAGTGAGTAAAGGCGCAACACACATACACGTTGCGCAACATGTCACTCAAAAACTACGTGAAATGTTTCGGGGACACAGTGCGGGAGTAAGTGAACATCAGATTCGCGGGTGTTGAGTGGCCAATCAGAATGAAATGAATGTGGGTCGAATGTAACTTAATTGTACCTAAATGTACCACTAATAAAAAAAAAAAAGATTTAATAAGATATTACTACTATCTCTGCATTCAAAGAGGTACTTTTATTTTAATTATTGGTACATTTGGGTACAATTAAGGTACATTCGATCGCCATTTATTATAGGGTGATGCGCAACATTACCCCCACCATCCTGATGCTAACGGGAGTAAGCAACATGTCCCGCGTCACGTAAAATGTTTCGGAGCATATGTGGGACACTGCAGCATTGCAGCGTCATGTAGATTGAGTGTTGTGCGTCATGTTGCGGGACAAAATATCCCCTAGTGTATCCGGAGCTTTATCACAAACATTACGAATCGGGCCCTGAGTGTGACTACCTACTTCCAGATCTTGAATACTTGTAGTGTCATGTTATATCAAGCTATAGTTAAGGCTAGTTTTATTCTAAGCAATTTATTATAAAATAATAAATAGCTTAGATATTTTAAGTAAATAGAATTTACTATAGTGTTTTTAAAAATATAGTGTGTGTATATGCCTGTGAAGGGCTAATAAACCATTTACCAAAACTATTATTAGGATCTAGTAAGTAAGTGTGTTTTAGCTAGTTTTCAACCCTGGTATTGTTTTTCCATTTCACGATGACATGTCTGGCGACCTTTAAGTCATTGATATACATATGATTCAAACTGCAATGATTCAGCCGCCTTCGTGAAATGGAATATCTCTAACGGAGTTGAAGAGGTAACGCGAGTCAACCGCTGTGCCTACTCACACTTTACGTACAAATGTATTCGCAACGTATCGCTAGTGGCGACCATGGTGACAACTGACAAGTGAGCTCACGAAGATAACGATCTCAGAGGCCCTAGTCTGCAAAGTCAGTGCGTTCTCACTTTTCTTTTTTCGAACGTGAAAAGTGAATACCTTATCGTTTTGGTGAGAACAGTAATTTTATTTCTGATTCTCTTGATTTACGGACTTTGTGTACCGTAACGTTCCGATATTCTAGTTTTTATTTTTTTCCATATCTACAAGTGATGTGAAAATGCCCTTACATTTTCACATTTCACGATATGTTGCGAATACATTTGTACATATGGAAAGTAGCATAGCGGCTGATCCATGTTTCCTCGCCTCACGGACGCCCTTTTGTTTGTCTGCATTAAAATGTTCACTACTAAGGGTGCCTTAGATAATTTAAGGCAGCGATACGCATGTAGTTAGTCTGTCACATTGATTGGTGCATTTACGTAACTTTGGTGCAATTACGTAACTTTGTTGCAATCAGTTACAATCTTTTATTTATTAAAACCGGTAATAATGACGGATTTTTATTTTTAAATATCTCAAACAAGTATTCGTTTTTATAAATTGTTTTAACCTAAATATACTAAACTAATCTAAATAACTATTTAACTAACGACTAAGTACTAATAAAAATGCGAGTGGTTTTTTTACGAGTAGGTGTCATAAAAAATCCAGTCGATCCCTGTCGTCACCAGATGGTAGCGTGCCCAAAATACTGGCGGCATTGCCACGTTGTATGGCAATGCTTATTCGCTGACCGAAGTAAAAGCTGTTTTAACTATATTTTAACACTGTTGGTATTCCGAATGAAATATAAAATTTGACTAACCCAATAAAGGTAATCGCAAGCCCCGACTAATATACAAACAGAAACTGATTGCAACAAAGTTACGTAATTTGCACCGCATTGGTCTAACCAGTGTCTAGTTTCTTGAGAGCTTTGTTACGTGACATGACAGTAATGAGAGTTGTTCTGCGTTTTTCTAAAAATTGAATGGCTGGCGATCGCCTAGCATGCTAGGTACCTACAGTACTACGTCTGAAGCACAGACTTCTAAGGAGTACGTCTGAAGTTATGCGCCTCGGTAATATTCCTTACATCCTTTATCTGCGAGATCCTTGCACAATTGCGAGCCTGAGTTGTCGATATGAAAGATCGAGTTTTCCGAATCATATAACTTTCATCGTCGTACTGTCATACTAGCATGCGAGATGATTTTTATAAAATAAGTATTTTACATTGAAAATGCGCATTTGTTTTTATAAAAACTTATTGGTAAACAATTGATTTATTTGAATGCATTTGTTATTCTTAGAATATAATTTCTTTTTCATTACGCTGTTTTTTTTTAAAAGGCCGAACCTGCACCGCTCCAGTAAAACTTAAGATTTGTAGTGTAGGATGGTAGGTTACCTACCTAGGTAGAGAGCGTCTAATCTATAACTGAACTCTCCCCCAACTTTGCTGGGAGCGTTACACAAGCGTAAACACAGTAGAGGGGCGCTCAGTTTTAAATTAGACTAGCTTCCGACCGCGGCTACGCTCCCATGGTACCTACATAAAAAGTAGCCTATATGCTATTCTAGGTAAAGAGTTCTTTATATTCCAAGTTTCATTGAATTCTGTTGAGCCGTTACGGCGTGATTGAATAACAAACATCCTCGCAAACTTTCGCATACCAGGAATTTCAAAATAAAAAACGTTCCAGCATTTCAGTTTATTATTCCATTTCGGGGAAATTAATAAATTTATTTACTAGCCAACTCTGAGCTGTTTCTGGTAATGGCAGCCTCATGAGGCTGTAATAAAGCTTGTATCGCCAGGACTCTACTTTGTACAGTTCAGCAGGGTCATCCTCTGTCAGGGCTTTTATGAATGTTTCTATGATCTTTTCATCGTGGAGCGAATCATATCTCGCGTCTACTGGAGCTGCCACCGACCCTAAATATTTGGTGAGTGTTGTTATTTGAGATTCGTAGAACTTTTTCTGCTCTTCGTTCATGTTTTCAATCATTGCTTTTCCTTGTTCTATTTGTTTCGTGATGATGTTGCTGGAGCTTACGAAGCCTCCTGTAAAAGTTGTTTGTTCTATAATTTCAAAGTGGGAATAATAAATCCCAGGAATCCTATCACACCGTAACTACCTACTACGCGCACCAGCTCCTTAATTTCGGGATGAATCTTTCATTGCGTGATGGGTACTTTCGCTGGCAAGCGGCAATGGCTCGCCACGTCTCGATAATACACGGAGCTTGTATCGTGAGTAAGTAGATATAACTGCTGATTCTTACAGCTTCACTCAATTACCTGGTATAAATGCCAGTGCAGCCAGTCCCATGGCGCGGTGCTCGAGCCTCAACGCGCGCGTCCACGCCAGAAGTCCCGCCTTGCTGGCGCTGTAGGCACCGAAGCCAGGCAGCGGCTGCAAGCCACAGTGGCTCGCCACGTTTATTATACGGGGCTTTACCGCGCCCGCGTTCTGAAAAAAAGTTCTAGAAGTGTAGCGACTGTCTAATAGTAGGGTGCTGTGTTTGGTGTTTTTTTACGAGATCGGATCATTAATTAGCCCAGGGACTACCACTTCGAGTTCGGAGTTATTTCGAAGAACCGATTGCTGAACTTGGAACTGAAGGGTTCTAGAGTGGAGACCACGCATTGGGAAGCGTAGCGTTTTTCGGCCCCCACTAACATGCAAAGGCGACTTAATGAAGATTCTGGAAGCTGTTAGGTGAGGGCCGCACAAAAACTGTATTTCCGGACCGATGGGGTAGGCTTATGTTCAGCAGTTGACGAAATGATGATGGTAGAAGTAGGTACGTATCTACCAAAAATGTATGATAGTTTCTCTTTATATACAGAAGATAGATATTACCTCTATAGCGTTTCTCCTCAATGAAGGCATGAAAGCGGATCCGAATGAAGGCCCTGCTTTGCTGGACTCGCTTTGAGCATTAACAGGATTTAATTCGAATGAAGGTCCTGCTTTGCTGGCCTCGGTTTGGACATTTGTAGACTTGAATGCGAACGATGGCCCTGCTTTTCTGGCCTCAATTTGGACATTTGCAGACTTGAATCCCAATGATGGTCCTACTTTGCTGGCCTCGCTTTGGACATTTGCAGGCTTGAATCCGAATGAAGGCCCTGCTTTGCTAGCCTCGCTTTGGACATGTGCAGACTCTGGTTCAGATGCAGGAACTTCAGAAGTAGACGAGCCGGTTGGCTTTGATAGATGGCTGACCATTTTCTTCAATACAGCTATCTGTTTGGAAAGTGAAGAGGCCGTAGGTGCTAAAAAAAACGATTAATTAAAGCTTTAAATAAGTTCCCATATAATTTTATTCAAAGCTATATAAAGAGTCTTAACTACTGATTCAGGACAGCATCAACTTAATTCACATAAAGCTGACAGGCATTTTAATATAAAAATGTTATTTCATCAGTAGGTAAGCACGAAATCAAATAATAATAGCCGTGCAGCGGTAGCACCAGAAATATTGTAGAAAAGTAGCTATTTGACAAATTATACTGGATCAAACACTGTTGGGTAGCAAATGGCTTCAATGTGCAACGAAAGGACCTCCTTTATGCGTGTTCATATTGGATTGATCAGGAGATATATATATTTTTACTAGAAATACTGTAGATATTAACAACTGTAATAGGAAAAAGGACAGCCATGTGGTAGTAGGGTAGTAGACTCGCGCCCTGAGGCTTCCATACCTTTACACAGGGTCGTAAAATACCTGCCGAAACTCATGCAGGTAGCACAGGTAGGCGGTTTTGGAAAACATTTTATTTTATTTTTATTTTATTTATTTGGTTTATCAACGATTGTTGTAACAAATCATGCTTAGCCTAAAATTATAGATACTTACTTATTACACAATCAATTACAGATAAACACAGCATGCGATTTAAAAAAAAAATAACTTAATGTAACTAGTTAGACGTTAGGAGAAGTTAATAACAAAAAAAAAGAGTAAAATGTGGAAAAAAAACAGGTAAATAATGGAATATAAAATAAAAGATAAAAAAAATGTATTAATTTAAAAGAAAAATACTAATTTAACTACAGGGTTTCAGACAAGAACTGACGGAATTTATACATTTTAATACTGAAGATATCTATTGTAGAACAACAATTATTAATTAATTTACTAATCCTAGGGATAGGTGAGTTGCTGCCAAGTACGGTCGTGCGGAGTGGAGGGACAAGGAGTGGGATTGGCCTACGAGGAATATTACGAGGAACTCTAAAACGAATTTTCTCTAATATCTGGGGGCAATCTACTTTGTTGTTCAAGATTTTGTAAAAAAAGATTAGGTCTAGCTGTGTTCTACGTTTTTCAAGAGATGGAATTTTGAAGTGCACTAGCCGATCTGAATACGAATAAAATTCTTTGGCCTTCCTAGCCGCAAACGCTAAGTGCCATAGAAATCGTTTTTGAATGCGTTCAATTTTTAATATGTGGGTAGCATAGTGAGGCCGCCACACTATAGGGCAATACTCAAGGATGCTTCGCACCAAAGTGTTGTAAAGCAGAATTCTAGTATTTGGCTTCTGAAATATTTTGCTATTCCTAATAATAAAACCCAACATTCGGGAGGCCCTTTTTGTAATGTTGTCAATGTGCGGCACAAATGTTAATTTTTTATCGATGAGCACTCCCAAATCTCTAATTTGATCGACTTCCTGTATGGGGATGCCCGCGATATTGTAGTGTGATTTGACAGCTTTTAGCTTGCGGGTAAATTTTATAAAGTAGCACTTTTCTGTATTGATAAGCATTTTATTCGAATAACACCAGTCACTTAACCGGTCTAGGTCATGTTGCAACAGTGCTGTGTCGAGTTCGGAGTTAATTATGCGTGAGATTTTGAGGTCGTCAGCAAATAAAGACGGTGATGAGTACTTGAAACAGTCAGGGATGTCATTGATAAATATATTGAACAAAATAGGCCCCAAATGAGACCCCTGCGGTACACCCGAACAAATACCAAATAAGTTAGATTCAAATCCATTGACTACAACAGAAAAAACACGATCAGATAAATAGGAACGGATCCATTCGATGAAATTACCTGAAAACCCGTACGACAAGAGCTTTTCGACAAGTAACGAATGGGAAACTCTGTCGAAGGCCTTACTAAAGTCTGTGTAAATAACATCAACTTCTTTGCGTTTGTCTATGGCTTCAGAAAGACCCTCGACAAAAGTAACCAGGTTAGTGGCGGTTGATCTAGCTTTAACAAAGCCGTGCTGAAAATCAGTTGTGAACTGATGAAAATGATTTTGAATCAGTGGACAGATCATGGATTCGAAGATCTTACCCATAGTCGATAGAATGGAAATAGGTCTATAATTAGACACTACATTGTTTTCACCTGACTTGTGTATAGGCACGACCCTAGCAGACTTCCAACTTGTGGGGAAAATTCCAGAAGCAAGTGATACATTGAATATACAGTAAAGTGGTATTGCTAAATAATCAGAACACTTTTTTATGAAGATTGGCGGAATTCCATCCGGTCCAGCACCTTTGGTGGTGTTCAAGTTACTCAGTTTTTTAGCGACCGAATCCAATGGAATACGTACGTTGGAAATAACAGAGCTGCCGGAATCGAACACACTAGGCTTGTTAGTTGTTATGTTGTTGGTTATCATTTGAGGATCGATTGATATGTTCGTTTCATTATAAACTTTAGAGAATGAGAGAGCAAACAAATTACATATGTCTGAGCCCTCAGATTTAGTAGTCTGACCATCAGTCATTATATTCGGTATAGCGTTAGTGTTGCCTTGTTTAGATTTAATAAATGACCAAAAATACTTTGGGTTGTTTCGAATTCTATTTTCTATTTCCTCAACAAAGCTTTTATAACAATTTAATGTAAGTTTATCGCACCGAGTACTCAAGGTGAGATAAGCAAGTTTGTCCATCGGATTTTTATATTTCTTAAATCTTAGACGTAGGATATTTCTTTCACGCAGCAACCTTATTAATGATTTATTGAACCATGCAGGATATCCAGTAGTAGTTCTACTTTTACAAATTGGTACGTGCTTATTTATGAGTTCCCTGAGTGTGGCGTATAATTTATCTAACATACAATTCACATCAGTACATGAAGTAAAAATACATTATGTTTAAATTGATATGTTTAGATTTTAAGTGCTTATAACATAGCTTTGGCTTTGCTGTTATAATTATAAATAAATAAAATAAAAAAACTACTTACTAAAAACAATATTGTAAACAGGGACCAAAGGGTCAGCTTGAGCCATATCCATTGTTAGATCACTATCAGTTCTCAAAGTCTATAGTCTATTAGGTGTATAAATGAAAACGCGGAAATATCGAAACACTGAATTTATTACTTGATTAAATTATTCTATTACTAATGTGTAAACCGTATGAGTTGTTATGGGCGACTGGCTTCGCGTCTATTAATAGCTACGCTCCAGCCCGCTGTTATCGCAACCTATTGTATAGTGTACCATCCCCCTTCTTAAAAAAATAAATGAACGAAAATACCTATATAAAATTTAAAAGTTCATATTCATGCTCAAAAGCACACAGGACTGTGCCCAGTTGCAAGATTGCGTTTACGAATCGCTCTTTGTTCATCTACTCATGCGAGTTAAGCATAACACGATCTTACATTACAAATTCTCTGTAGGTTTCTATGGGAAAGTTATTTAAATCTAAACTAACTGTAATGAATTAAAATTAACATTATTAATGAAATTACATGAATACATTTCTAGTTAGGAAATGAAAATAGGTGTTTCATATGTACTTTAAATTTAACACAAAAAAAATATTAGTAAAAAGCTATGAAAAAAAATAATTAAAATCTAACTGGAAACTAATTACCTATGTTTACACTAGTTGTTCTAAATAAAAATACAAGCTAGTTAAATCTACTTAAGGTTTTTTGTGATGCTTACGAAAATCTCACGGGTGGTCTCATCAAACCTTTCGACCTGAACGTGTAGTACGAAATACAGTTGTCGGCGATTGACATCGCACCTCTGTTTCTACATTTACATTACTAGTACTATCTCTAGAATTAATATTAACATTACCACTAACATCTGTAGAAGTATTAAGAAAAAATACTGGTTTTAATCTATCTATTGATATATGTGTGGTTCTATTAAGTAACTGTATATTAAAAACTTTATCCGTTCCATCTAAACTATGGTAGGGGCCTTCGTAAGTCGGACATAATGATTTTTTTAACATGTCCTTCCGTATAAACACATGAGTACACGATCTAAGATCCTTGCTAACGAAAATTTTACGCGAATCGCTGACTGCTCGTGTCTGAGGCTTAACCCTACCTATTACCTGTCGTAAGTTATCTAAATAGGCATGCTGGTCTGAAAACTTTTGATTATCTACATGAAAAAAATCACTAGGCAAAGGTTGCCTGGTAGAGATCGCTTTTAGCGATAAGGCCGCCCATTGTCACACTATTATTTATTTTTATTTCCTTGATTGTGTTTTTTTCTTTTGGTGTACAATAAAGTTATATTCTATTCTATTCTAGGCAGTCTAATAGTATCTCCGTACAGCATCTCTGCTGCACTAACCCCTGTGTCTGTTCTGCTTACTGTTCTTAATCCTAGCATAACTGTAGGTAATTCTTCTGACCAATCTGTACCACTAGTTAACCGTGCCGTTAATGCGCTTTTCATTGAGCGATGCCATCTTTCGATTAACCCGTTTGATTGTGGATGATAAGGTGTGGTTCTAACCCTATTAACCCAGCAGATACCTTCTGCCCGGAGGACCTAGAAACGGAAGATAACCCTGGCCACAAACGAACCAGAGAAGCAGCCGAACAAGTAAACGGTTGGGCTCATGATGAACACCATGACCCACCGTTTACCAAAGAGGAGCTGAGTTTTGTGGTCAAAAGCTTCAACCCGAAGAAGGCTCCGGGGGCTGACGGACTCACGGCAGACATATGCAGTCGGGCAATATACCATGACCCAGAACTATTCCTAGCCCTATGCAACAGATGCCTGGGATTAAACCACTTCCCAGCCACGTGGAAAGAAGCCACGGTCGTGGTCCTAAGGAAGCCAGCAAAGGACGACTATACCAGCCCAAAGTCGTACAGGCCCATAGGACTACTACCAGTGATGGGCAAAATCCTCGAGAAGATGGTGGTGGGAAGGTTAAAGTTGCACCTGCTCCCAAAAATGAGCACCCGCCAATATGGGTTCATGCCCCAAAGAAGCACCGAGGACTCCCTCTATGACCTGATGAAACACCTACGCAGCAAACTTGCACAAAAGAAGCTCATAACGTTGGTATCATTGGACATGGAGGGAGCCTTCGACAGCGCATGGTGGCCAGCCATTCGGGTCAGACTGGCCGAGTCAGAATGCCCAGTCAACTTGAGGAGGGTGATCGACAGCTACCTTCAGGACAGGAAGGTGAGAGTTCGCTACGCGGGACACGAGTATCCCAAACCCACGAGCAAAGGATGTGTCCAGGGCTCAATAGGTGGACCAATACTCTGGAACCTCCTGCTGGATCCCCTCCTCAAAGGCCTAGAACAGCGGGGCGACTACACCCAGGCCTTTGCTGACGACGTTGTACTGATCTTCGACGGAGACACGGCACTCGAGGTTCAGGGCCAGGCAAATGCCGCTCTCGCCTATATTCGGGAGTGGGGTATCGGAAACAAACTGAAATTTGCTCCTCAGAAAACAAAAGCGATGATCATCACACGCAAACTAAAGTATGATACCCCACTCCTGAGAATGGGCGAGTCCGACATCGGCATGTCAAACTCAATCAAAATATCGACTCACTATCGACAACAAACTCACATTCAGCGAACACACAGCCAACACATGTACAAAAGCAACTAACATCTACAAGCAATTGTCGAGAGCAGCCAGAACCAGCTGGGGCCTTCACCCCGAAGTGATCCGCCTGATATACACGGCTACGGTGGAACCGGTCATGACGGCCAGCGCCTGGGCACCGGCTACCGAAAAACTAAAAGTGCGTAAACAGCTCAACGCGGTACAAAGAGGCTTCATCCAAAAGCTGACAAAGGCCTACCGAACTGTCTCTCTCAACTCTGCCTTACTACTGGCCGGAATACTCCCACTGGATCTTAGGATCCAGGAGGCAGCTGCACTATACGAAGCCAAGCGTGGAGTTCCCCAGCCTATGTTGGGAGACAGAGAGGTAGAGAAAATGGTGGCATATAGTCTGACCCCGCATCCGGCAAAGCATAGGAGCCTAGAGTTCATAAACCTGATAGACCAACAAGGTGTTGAACAACACAACAACCAAGCAGTCCGCATATTCACAGATGGCAGCAAGATTGAGGGAAAGGTCGGCGCAGCGCTATCCTTTTGGGATAGCGATGTGGAGACCAAAAGCCTCAAACTTAAGCTGCCATCTTACTGCACAGTCTATCAGGCCGAACTCTACGCGCTATGTAGAGCCACGTGTGAGATTTTAAAACGTCACGAAACTAGCTTTGGCATCTATAGTGACTCGCGGTCAGCTCTGGAAACCGTGACGAACCACGGATCCATTCATCCCCTTGCGACAGAAACCCGCAAAAACATCGAGAACATATCACTCCAAAACAAGGAAGTCTCTTTGTTTTGGATAAAAGCACACGCAGGGATGAATGGAAACGAGAGAGCTGATGAGTTAGCGAAGGAAGCGGCACTTAACCTGAAGAAAAAGCCCGATTATGATGCATGTCCGGTCTCATACGTCAAGCGACAAATCCGTACGGACTCGCTCGACGTATGGAACCGGAGATACAAGACGGAGAACAAAGCCGCTGTCACAAAAGTCTTCTTCCCCGACGCAGTAGAGGCATACAAAATCGTAAGGAAAATAGAGATCACGAATATACTAACACAAGTAATGACAGGGCACGGTGGGTTCTCGGAATACTTAGCTCGCTTTAAGTGTAAAGAGAACCCAGCGTGCATCTGTGACCCTGACGTATATGAGACTGTAGAACATGCCCTTTTTGAATGCCCCGTTTTTGGTCGCCAGAGATACGATGCTGAAAACCTTATAGACTGCGAAATTAACGCAAAAAAACACCAGCGAAATTATGAAAAATAAGCATATAAGAACTGAATACATAAATTACTGTGTAGAAATAGCCAAACAAGTTATAAAAAGAAATAAATAGTTAGATAACTTATGATTTATATATATTATTAAATATATATAATATGCATAAAATGTAAACTAGAAAATAAGATCATAGATATGTACAATAATTATATGTAAACTAGATTATAAAACTAATAGTGAAAAATGAAAATGTAACATAGATAGAAATAGTATAATAAAGCAAACCCTGCAACCCTGTATATTATAAAGATAGCATAAGACGTGAAATATTGTATTAAACTTAGGAACCCACCCATGTGGGAATCAAATAAAAAGTAAACCCTGTCTTTCAATAAAGGATATAAAAAGACTCTGATCAAGTCAGAGGAGGTACGGATAGCCGCTACATAGTGCCATTTCGAGATGGTGGTAGGGGTAGTAAAAAAAAAAAAAAAAAAACCCTATTAACCCCTAATATTTTCATTAGAGCGTTAAAAAGATCACACTCGAATTGTCTACCTTGATCAGTCGTAATTCTACTAGGACATCCATATCGACAGATCCAATTTTCGTAAATAATCCTGGAAACCGTGTCAGCTGAAATGTCTGAGACTGGAATAGCCTCTGGCCAACGCGTGAAACGGTCCATGATTGTTATGCAATATCGATAACCATGTTTAGTCGTAGGTAATGGTCCAACAATATCTGTATGAATGTGCTCAAACCTAGTACAAGAAGGGAAATCAGTCAATTTTGAAACTGTGTGTCTACTTACTTTTGATTTCTGACAAGCAATACAAGCTCTAGACCATAAGTTAATATCTTTGTTCATACCGGGCCAAAAAAATCTAGCTGTAATCAATCTACGCGTGGTACGTTTACCAGGGTGGCTCATAATATGTAGACAATCAAACGCTGTTTTTCTAAATTGAACCGGTAAATAAGGTCTGGCATTGTTCGTTGAGACTTCACAATAGACCTGTTTATTAGAATAAGGTATCAATATACGCTTTAATGTAAACTTAGCGTCCGTTTCCGTAGTAACAAGATCGTCGGTTTCTTGTGCTTGAGCTAAGTCCTCGTAATTTAAAACTGTAGGACAAAGGATTGATTCAACACGCGATAACGCGTCAGCTACTGTGTTATCGGAACCAACAATATGCTTTATGTCGCTAGTAAATTCACTAATATAAATTAGTTGCCTGGCCCTTCTAGGAATTTCTTTGTCTGTACCTATTTTCGTGAAAGCGTAAATTAACGGTTTATGATCGGTAAAAACCGTAACTTGCCGTCCTTCAATCATGGTCCTGAAATGCACTATAGCCATGTAAATAGCGGTTAGTTCCTTGTCGTAAGTACTGTACTTTTGTTGAGAGTCTGCTAACTTCTTAGAAAAATAACCTAAAGGTACCCATTTACCATCAATTTTTTGCTGCAGTACTGCACCCACGCACGAATCTGAAGCATCTGTCATTAAAGATAAAGGCGCTGTTGTACTAGAGTGAGATAAGGTAGCTGCATTTTGCAAACTTACCTTACACTCTTTGAAAGCTTCGATGCTACTTGCATCCCATATAATTTGTGTTTTATCTTTCTTTTTAGAATTGTGTAGATATTTACAAAGTACCGATTGAAATTTGACTGCATGCGGTAAATGTGCTCTATAAAAATTAATTATCCCTAAAAATCTTCGAAGTTGCTCTACCGTATCCGGTCTAGGGTAATCTGCGATAGCCTTAACTTTGTCCGGCAAAGGGCAGATACCATTTTGTGACACTTTATACCCCAAAAAATTGACCTCAGATTTTCCAAATTCACATTTGCTCAAGTTTATAGTAATGCCGAAATCATTGAATTTTTTAAACAGTTTTCTCAGATGTTCCTTGTGAATCTCCTCAATATCCGAAGCTATTAAAATGTCGTCGATATAACAGAAAAGTGAAGATTCGCTCTGCTTGTCGCTACATCTTATGCGTTCGATACCTTTTAATACATGATGATCCATAAACCTTTGAAAAGTCTGAGCAGCATTACGTAAACCGAAATTTAACCGTGTATACTCCATTAATCCGAAAATTGTGCATATGGCGGTTTTTTCTATATCCTCCGCAGCTATTGGTATGCTATGGTAAGCGCTTTTTAAATCTAAACGTGTGTACCAAGTTTTACCGGGTAACATAAATGTAAGATTCTGTAATCACGGTATCGGATATCTGTCCGGTTTTGTTATAGCATTGAGAGCTCTATAGTCCCCACACGGACGAATTTTTCCGTCTTTTTTAGGAACTACATGAAGTGGACTCGCCCACTCGCCTTGTCCGGGTCTACATATTCCTAATTCTTGCATGTACCTAAATTCTTCCTTTACCTTCTCGAATCGGTCTGGCGGTAATGGCCTTGGACGCGTGAAAACCGGCGGTCCTGTCGTAACAATGTGATGACATACATCATAAGGAGCTGTTTCTCTAAAAGAAATGGGCTTAGTGATATCCGGAAATTCCTCTAAAATTTCCCTATAAGGATTATCGCTCTGTATGCTCTTAATCGAAGGCTCATTATACGTTACGATGGCTCCATCCGTACGCAAGTTCGTTACACTATCTATTAATCTCTTATTAAATATGTCGACGATTCATTTAAAACATTCTAAAAAGTCTGCGCCTAAAATAGCTTGTTTCACATCACTGATTATAAAGGTCCACTTAAATGATCGCCTTAGTTCCAAATTTAATTCTAACGTCTTTACCCCGTAAGTCTTTATTTCTGTGTTGTTAGCTGCAAACAGTTTATAATCACTCACTTCATTGGTTACACTTTTAAACTTAAGTACGGGCAATACCGACACATTTGCCCCAGTGTCTACAAGAAAACGTAAATTTGACTTACGGTCTGTCACGCACAAACGATGGTTACCTGCCGCTATGCAGTTTCCCATCGAACTTAACTGCACAGCGGCTAGTTTCCCGACGAAAACGCAGCTCCTGAAGCGTCTCGGGTCCCAGCAGCAGGCGCGTTGCTTACGCTTTTGGCTCCCGGCTGCTTCCAATTGCAGGGCTGCTCGCACGTCCTGGCCCTGGCGCGCCAACGGTTGTGGAACCGGCACAGCCAGTTTTTGCTACTTGGTCCCCTGTTGCGCCCTCGGCTTTGCGACCTCGGAGGGTCCCAGCCGTTTTCTCTGTTTCTGGATCGCCCCCTGATTTCGCTAATCTCGTTCTTGAGACTTTGTAGCTCCACAGTCATTTTAGACAGTTGGTCTGCCAGGTCAGGTACCGCTGCATTGCTCACCGCAGCTACGTCTCCCGTGTTTACATTTTCCATAATCTTATCAGCCATTATGGCCAAATCATCCAGCTTGGCATCTGGCATCACTGTCAGCACCGTGCGCACCGCGGTGGGTAGTCGAGATGTCCACAAAGGCCGTAACGCATCACTACACACTTGTGTGTTTGCCGCCAAACTAGACATTTTTCGTAAGAGCTGTGAGGGTTTCTGTGTGCCTAGATCCATTTCGCTCACCAGCTTATGAAACTGCTTCTCAGCACTCTCTTCATAAGCGGCGATTAGTCTATCTTTAATGGTCGTGATTTTATTGTCTTGCGGCGGTTTCAATATTAAATCTCCCACTTGTTGAATCGCGTCCCTATTTAATTTTGATATCACTAAGTTATACTTAGTGGAGTCGCCCTGCTTTTGTGGGTCCATCACCGCATCAAACTGCGCAAACCACAGTCGGGGCATTTCCGTCCAAAATTCCGGTATTCTTGAAGATAAGCTAATAGCAGCTAGGTCTGCTACCGGCTGAGCGCTAAAAGCTTGCTGGGCTGCTTGCTGAGCCCGAGCCGCACCCGCAGGCATATTTTTCACGGTCTCCGACTGCATCGCGTAATTACGGGAAAACTGATTCTAATTTAATAATAATAAAAAAAAAATTGTCACTCGCACAAAAATTCAATTTATCACGTCGGTGTCACCAATTGTTAGATCACTATCAGTTCTCAAAGTCTATAGTCTATTAGGTGTATAAATGAAAACGCGGAAATATCGAAACACTGAATTTATTACTTGATTAAATTATTCTATTAATAATGTGTAAACCGTATGAGTTGTTATAGGCGACTGGCTTCGCGTCTATTAATAGCTACGCTCCAGCCCGCTGTTATCGCTACCTATTGTATGGTGTAGTATGTACCTACTTATAAACAATGACCCTACATCCATTATCTCGTTGAGTAACCATTCCGTCAACCAACCATGGTTAACTACCCAGTTTATCTTTATGCTGTCCTGCTTTGCACTTTTTATCATGCACATTATTATATTTGTCTGGTGATACAAAGCGAAGCTCAATGTTTCAATCTTTAGAGAAGTTATTTTAATGTTTGAAGGCTTGTGGAGGCTGACTTTTCTGAAATAAAAATACAAAGTATTTCAGTTACTTGTGCGATAACTTGATCGTTGCTATGTGGATGCCTTTGTCAGACTAATCGTAATCATATATTGCTTGCTTGTCGTGCCACTGATTCTTTCTTGGTCATCCTATATGAGGTCAGAGACCAGGTTGAGGTATGGTGGCCCTGAAAAGGGCCTTTGACTGTTGGTGAAAGAATCAGTGTAGTGAAAGGATTCAAGTGCGACTCTTAGAGGCTCCATTCGTGTACTGTCTTCGAATTTTTAGGTTCTAGCTAGGACATGCCGGTTTGCTCACGATGTTTCCCTTCACAATGGAATGGAAAATCCATTGCTGCGCGACTGGGATACAAACCCAATACCTGTGGATCAGAAGGCGGGCCACTACCACCAGTGCTCAAATAAGTACAAGAATCTAGGTAAAGGCTTTATTCTACTAACATTATAAATGCGAAGGTTTGTGAGGATGTTTGGATGTTTGTTATTCAATCACGCTGTAACGGCTAACGGCTCAACCGATTTCGTTGAAACTTGGAATATAAAGAGTTCTTTACGTAGAATAGCATATAGGCTACTTTTTATGTAGGTACCACGCGAGCGAAGCCGCGAGCGGAGGCTAGTACGTAATAATTCAGTAACAAAGTGAAGTGAATAATCAATATTACAGGGATTTTTTGAAAACAGTTTATTGAGAATCAAAAATAATCGACTCATCATCAGCTTGTAGAAGTCCACGGCTTGACATTGGTCTCCCCTAGAGTTCCATGACGAACGGTCGAGAGCGTTTTCGATCCACTGACTACCCGCGACTTTAACAATGTCGTCGGTTCATCGGGTGGGGGGCCTTCCAACACTGGATCGCCCGGTTCGTGATCGCCATTCGAGAACCTTTCATCATCATCAACAACCTGTAGAAGTCCACTGCTGGACATAGGCCTCCCCCAAAGAGTTCCACGACGAACGGTCTTGAGCCCTTTCCAGAACCTTTATTAGCCAATAATAGTATTTTTTTGAATTAAATAAGAAACTAAATATGTATTTTTAGTAAAAGGAAAAAGGCCAGGTCAAAAGTACCCTAAACTGACGCGTATGTATGACGGTGAATGAAGCAAAAGAGGTATGTCAGGATCGTAGCAATCAAAGACTATATAATACACTTTATTATTTGCAATTGGAAAGCCGTGGTCTCTGCCTTCTTTTGCCTTATTCTAAAATCTTTGAATGTAGGTGTACTTATTTTTTTTACAAAATATGTTTCCATCAAGCATCCAAAAGGCTAAAACGTGTGATGGAAACGATTGCATCATCATTTTCGCGAATCCAAAGAATTTTTATATTACTCAAATGTAAGTCAAACTAATGATATAAAAAATAATAGGTACATACTTTGAATGTTGGCGCAATTCATCAATGACAGCCTTAGCAGTCACCAGATCCTGCTTTAATTTCTTAAAGGCATTTATCAGATCGTCAATAGAACATTCTCTGTTCAGCTGTAATTCCTTTAGCAAATTGAAATTTTTGTTGATGAATTCTATGTGATGTTGTATCTGAAAGCAAAACATAATTGTAGATAAGGTACTAGCTTCCATAGGCAGCGGCGGCATCGCTCGCGTCATAACTGGGTAGCATATGCTATTCCAGATACATAATATACTGTCTGTTCAAAGTTTCATCCAAATCTGTACAATGTCTCAATAAAGTCAATTTGAGTTTGACTTTACCTATCATGTCAAACTCAAATTACTTTATCATTGGCGCTTGCGATATCTTTGACTTATAGCACACACTCTCCAATGCGAATACAAAAATGAATTTCAACAAAACGAATTTCAGTTGACTATCATACGCCGTTTGAACATGGCTCTATGGGGTAATAGAATCAAAATTTTCAAACTCATCACACTGGTATTAAACATGGTGATTCATAATATTATGTATTCTTTCCATTCTCCATCCAATTGGGAATAAAGTTTGGACGTTCTTAACGTTCTTAACAATATTTGTAACAGTTTCTGTTAGGTAGGTTAGGAACATTAGGTACTTATGAGTATTTGGTAGGCACTAAAAGAGTTATTTAAGCCTATAGGACAATGGCGGTCAATATGTACAGAAATGATGTTACAATCTGGTATAACGACTCAGAATAATGTGCCGCAGACTTGTTAGTAAGTAGTGTTATATATATATATTGTTATATATATATATGTTATATATAGTTATATAGCTCTGAGACCTGCCATATTCGTGAATGAATAACATGAAACTGACAATGCTGTGTAGGAAGGCCTCCCACCTGATGGACCATCGTATAAGGTTCGCAGGATGTTAGTGGATGTAGAAAACTCAAGATCATTCTTTGTGGCATTCCGGGGTAGGTCTAAGATCAGCAGTGGACTTTTTCAGGCTGATGATGATGATGAATCACTGTGAAACCAACTCACTTTATCCTGGATCTCCCTTGATTTCACTTTAAAACTGTGCAGGTCATTTTGAAAGCTATTTGCATTTTCAAACAGTTTGTTTTGATGATCTTCTTCAAAGCTGGCTTTAACTTTGGTTATATTCTCCTGAGCAATTCTTGGCATTTTTTTTTCATTGAATGAAGCCGAGGATTCAGTTCCGATAGAAATCTTAAGCTTGGGTTGCACTGCACCTGAGGGGCTAGTCTGCAATGATAACGTTAACGTAAACGGTCATTGAGTTGCTCAACAATTGCTGTAATTTGTATGAAATTTAAAAAGCGCCTCTAACGGCCGATTTGGGAACCGCGAAATGCGAGTCTGTGATTTCGGGCTCACAAGTCACAGGTGACGTGCTCGATAGTTTTCATCGATTTGTGGGTTCTAGCTCACATTTCGAAAGATTTTACTGCAAAACGCTAGTCTAGTGCACCAATTCGTTTGTGAGTTACTCGAAATTCGATGGCAATGATCGTCTCACAACTCACATGCTTCTTAGTAGGTGAGACACTCGATCGTTGCTATCGAATTACGTTTATGAGTAACTTTTTGCAAAATGATTTTGTTAAATTTTGAAGTGAAGTGCAGTGAAGTGATCGATTATCGTGATTGGAGATGTCTTCAAGGTATTATTTCGCATGGAGATGGATGGAGGAGGAACGAGCTCATGGGCAATACCGTTTTCAACGAGAAATGCGTCCTATGCAATAGGAATCCATTGATCCCGTCAAAGACCTTGCGGAGGCTGAATTTATGAAGAGGTATCATCTGTCAAAGGATGCTTTCTTGTTCCTCTGTGAAGAGCTACGACAGCGGACCAACTAATTGTCCACGCGGGATGTGAGCCTTGAAATGAAGGTAAGTAGGAACCGACTTACCATATCTACAACTAGCTTCCGCCCACTTCTAACTTCTTCCTTAAAACGAAGCTCCTATGCTATTCTAGGTAAAGATCTTTATCTATTCCAAAATTCAACGAAATCGGTTCAGCCGTTACGGCGTGATTGAACAACAAACATCCTCACAAACTTTCGCATGTAAAATATTATTACTAGCTTCTACCCGCGGCTTCGCTCGCGTGGTACCTACATAAAAAATAGCCTATATGCTATTCTAGCAAAAGATCTTTATCTATTAGGTACAAGTTTCAACTAAATCGGAGGAGCCGTTAAGGCATGATTGAACAACAAATATCTAAACAAACTTTCGCATTTATAATACAAGTAGGATGATAGGTGCAACTTAGATGCGAATAGCATAAGCAAAGAGAGGTCTTTAAGTACCGCCTAGAATGAACATGATGCCGAAGAAGACCTACCGATTTACGTAGCCCAAAATATATGGTTTACTAGTAGCAGCCAGCAGCTTTGTGTACGCGCTACCTGGATAAAAAGTATCATATGACCTTCCTTGGGGCTTGGCCTATCTTCATACCAAATTTCATCAAGGTTAGTTCGCTGATTAGTTGTGAAAACATTACAAACAGACTTTCACATTTATATTATGTCATATTGTGATGTTATTTATTTGTGTCACTAACACATTGATATGAACTCTTCTTTTCAGTACCTATCTCATGGCCCTTCTCTTCTATGCCACTAGAGGCTCATCGGTATAGCCAAAAACTTGTCACAAAAATCATAAAGCAGTTATAGATGGTTATCTAGCTAGACTAGAGTAGAATTTGTTGTTATATAGTTGCCTAACTAAAATTACCATCTTATTGTTTTAGGTACCTAGAGGAGGTGACCAATACATTGATCTACCCGGAGCTGATATAGATGAAAGTACATAGTATTTCCTCGAACATATCTAGATAGAAGCGCTGTCAGTCAAAAGTAAGTTCAAAATGGTTGTTCTAATTTGGTTCTCAACATTTGCAATTTGGAAAAATTTTGAATCACTGTGGCTTCTAGGTAACAATTTGCTAAAATCATTTATTCTTAATAAAAATGGTCATTTTTAAATTACATTATGAAAACTTATTTTAGTAAGTACTAGCTTCCACCCCCGGCTTTGCATGCGTGGTACCTAGATTAAAAGAAGCCTATATGCTATTCTAGGTAAAGAACTCTTTATATTCCAAGTTTCATCGAAATCGGTTTAGCCATTACGGCGTGATTGAATAACAAACATCCAAACATCCTCACTAACTTTCGCATTTATAATATTAGTAGGATTAGTGGGATAGAGTTTGAAGATCTAATCATTTAATTTTGTTTCAGAATATTCATTCAATTGAAAGCAGCCTGTACTTACCTACTTGAGCTAGGAGAATGGAAAAAAGACAGTCCATCTAAACGCAGTCTAAACTTCTATTTTATTTAGGATATATTAAATTGACTACCTATATGAAATGTATCTAAAGTTGTTTGAAATAAAGTTTATAAGTACATAATACCAATAACTGTGTTGGATTAATTTATTTTTCAAAACAAACAAAACATAAGCTTGTATTTACTGAGGTAGAGTACCAATATAAAGCATCATACATAGTTGTACCTAAATAGTCTCTTAATATAAGGCACATTTCTTACCAAAAAATAACTCAAATTACAATATTACAAAGTTATTATTGATCACCTTACTATAAAGATTATGCTACTCCTTACTGAGGGGTCAAGATTTAAAGTTCAGAGAAAAACGCAAACGGGATCTATAATATAAATATTTTTCAACTATATCTAGGAAACTATGACCTAGTCTATCCAAGGTATCTGTACAGGTTTGTCGGAACCTTAACTCCCTTTCTCTCAGCATGTTGTGGCCTGCGTCCTGCTGGCAACCCCTCTCCCTTTCAAAATCACGACTAACACCATTTTCTCCCAAAAAATCTTGAGCTCCCGACCCAGAAGTTGAGTGGCTAGCCATTTCTGCCCGCTTGCTGGTGTGCATCGACAAGTGTGGAATCATCATTAATCGCCGGTGAGCTTGACACACGGTGGCAACGGGGAATGTCTTTCTCAGGGCTGATTTGCTGGAAAAACATTTGATTTCATTAGGTATATTTTATTTAGACACAACCATTCATCTACACAAACTCACCTCTTTTATGTTGAATATCTCCTTCTGGATAACCAACATATTGTATGGGGCACCTTTTAGGTAGGTTATAGTGGAAAAACAGACATAGGTACCTCCAACATAGTGGCATACAGACATTGCCATCCATAAACAAAAAAATTGGTTAAAAAGTAGTACCTACACAAATTTAGCCTGTACATTTCCCTTTGATAATGACAAGTAGCGCATGCTTCAAGACTTGGGACTCTATTAGGGACTCATACCAAAACAGTGTAGGTAAATAAAGGGCCATGTCTCATACATAACATTCTGTAAAACAAAATATTGGATTTATGGTACCTACATACCCAGACAGAAGCAGATGCATCTAAATATCTACTTACTACCATTTGTCCACAACCATAGGGTCCCCAGTGGAGTCACTGTTCAATAGCATACGGAGCTCTTCCCATCGACGTAAGTATACCTAAAGGCGGCTTTTCCTGTGGCCTTACGACGACTTCGTCACCATTTCTAAAAAACAAGAAAGTACCTAGGTATTGCTAATGTATGATACTGGCACGGTACCATGATAACATTCCGAAATGATAATAGTCACAAATCTCGGAAGGCTGCGGCAAAAGCTACAACCAAAATGTATGATATTTCGATCATAGATTAACCTTTCAAACACCGAAGAAAGTTATTGGTTAGGTTATTGATTAATTTACAATTTCATGAAGCTCACTATTATCTCTAACTGCGTAGGGGACTTGTGCGCATTCTTTAACCTTTTTATTAGTTTTTTATTGTATAAAACCGACTTAAATGTTAGATGTGTAATGTATTGAAAGCCGGTAAAATTTGCGAGAAAAAAAGGAAAGAAAGAGAAATAAACACAAAAAATGACATTGAATTTGACACATTTATCATGACATTGACAGTTTTTCACACTTTCAATCATAAAATACCATAGAGTTTTGTTGTTTCTTAATTTTTTACCAACCTTCTAAATCAAAATATCGGTTCGGTTCAGTCGATGGATCTCATCGAGTATCGAGCAGTCGATGGGAATTCAAAGTGCAATAGACTAGAGTGAGAACCTAACGACCTAAACGTTAACGTGAGCTCGACGGGCAATTCGACGGGTTTTTGTGAAATATGTAGACTAAGCCCCTTCGTCCACGGCGCGACTCAAAAGGAACGCGACTGAAACTGTAGTCACTTATGAGTAGCCTGAATGCGATAGCACTAGTATTTCAATTCGCGTCCGTCCACGACGCTACTCAAAAGGAACGCGTTTGTAACTAGTCTCCTGGCGACTCGACATGCTGGTCGCCAGGCGACTGGTTTCGAGAAACTGTTGAAAAATGAACGAATAAAAAGTAATTATAAGTGATTCTGACGACGTCTATATGACTGGAGAAGTAATAATTCCATGTCATCGCTCGAATTATCACTAGTCATGTTAATTATTTTCGTTTTCAAAACTTTGTTTACATAAAATCGTGTACTGAGTGACTGAGTTTCAGGAAATTCCAGTAGCGTCGTGGACGAGTCAGAGTTTCCAATCAGTCCGCAACTCTAGTTTCTAATGAGTTCCGTCACTTTTGCGTAGCGTCATGGACGAAGGGGCTAAGCCCTCTGAAATCATAAAGTTACTTTGAATCCTGAGTCTGAGTTACTACTTGGAGTTACATAAACAAAACTGCTCTAGGGAGTTACAAGCACTATGGTTACAAGATCTACCACTTTAGTAGTTTAGTACCTACTCATAAATTCTCTTTGGATCTACCCCATGAGGTTGTAGTCACTGATCTACCAACACGGAGTACTTCTTATTACTCTTATTTTTTTCAAAATCGAGCCCGTAACTCCTAACATCACTTTTCGATTACTCTCACGGTTTCCGATTTCGCCTTAGTGGCCCTGAAAAAAAACTCAAACCTTTATACTGTCTACCAACCGCTACCAACCAATGAAGATATACACTAAGTTTGTACCTATCAATGATGATATTTTATGTCACTCACTAATAATGAGGATAGAAGTCAGTTCAAGTCACTTTGATAATGTTCTAGGTACTATACGTTGTACCTACCTAGGTACATACTTGCAAAAAAATTGAGGTTGAGTCACAGATTAGTACTATGTATGTTGAGTGAAGCTAGCTAAAGGATAACCCACGGACCTGCTGGGTTGTCCCAGTGGGCGGAGAGGTGAACTCCGACGTGGCGCGTCCCCGGGTGGCGGATAGGGGGTTCCGGTGTGCCGACAACCTCCAAGCGGGGGTTGTCAGCACACTGGCGCGGACCAAACACTGGGGGGGTTTTAGGGGTTTTTAGGGGGGTTATGCTTCTCCGCGCGTCCCTTTGACTGGAAGGGCAAAGGGCGCAGTGGATGAAGCAGGGGTGACGTGGGGGTAGGTGACCTCGTGGTCCTGCTCTGACAGGTGGGTGTCGGGATTCCGTTGTCCCGCACCGCCTGCCCCTTTTCAGGGGCGGTGAGAGGAAAACAACCTCAGTAAAAAATTCATGGACGGCGTGAGCGACGGGGTAAGCGTTCTTGGGGGCCCCCGACCCCAACGATCGAAGCCCCTGAGCTCTCTGGACGTCACGGGGGGGTCGGATTGCCACGCCGATGCCGCCCCGGGTCTGCCCCAGTGAAGGGGTGCCCAGAGGAGAACAACCTCTTTAAAAAATTATAAAGCGGGAAGGCGATGGGGTGAGAGTTCTTGGGGGCTACTGACCCCCTATGAAAGAAGCCCCATTGCTTCCTGGCCGTTTCAGGGGGATCGGAGCGAGGCCGATCCCGCCCGGGATGGTGACAGCGTAGGACTGCCGTTACCAGCAACCCTCGTTGGTAACGGCAGCCTTGCGCCGTCTGCCCCGTGAGGGGGGCGAGCGGTAGCCCCTGCCGAGTGACAGGGGACATTTCGGGTCCGTGGGTGGTCGGAGCGGGGTTCCGGCTGCTCGTAAGCGGATCCGGGATGGCGGCGGCACTCCGGGTAAGTGCCGCCGTGAGCTCCGCGCACTTCGTGCGCGGGTTCTGGGCGTGGCTATGGGTGCCATTCCCGGGATTGTGCTCCACACACAGGCAAAATGCGAGAGGGGCACCGGTGCGTTCCATTGGAGATCCCGGAGCCCCTTGACATGCATGGAGGCTGGCCAACGTGGTGGTTTTAGTCGGTAAGAGTCCGACATACCCTTCTTTTGCCCCCGCAAAAGGAGGGATCCATGAGGATTTCCCTACGTGAAAAAAAAAAAAAAAAGCTAAAGGATAACACTAGCTGGATGTACATACTAACTTCAAAACTACATAGAAAAGTTAGTATGTACTGGCAAGTATTCGATAAATTCTCTCTCTGTGCTACCGTTTTTCACAGCCTTTTTTGTCCTATAAATTATTTATTTTCTAATTCACGATTTGACAGTTCTCAGTACGCTACGCCAAGTCACGTTTATATTTCTTCGTAGTTATTATTATCTTTCTTCTTCATTTTACTTCTTAGTCATGTTCAAGTCACCGTCAAGTCAAGTCAAATATAGTTTTAGTAAGATAAGATGGTGGCTATTTTACTAAAACCTCAAGGGACCTCTTGGCGCCAACTCGAAAATGACGATACACGCAATCATTTCATTTCACTTCACTTGTGCGGTTTACTCAACCAATATTACGCAAAACACCACCATAATCACATAATATAAATCAATTTAACACTAGTTTTGTAAAATAAATTGAGAGCACTACATCACTTTCTCAAGTTCCCGCCAAAAAGTCACGCTACGCAAGACGAAAGTTCGTATAATTCAGCCAATTAGAAATGGATATTTTTGTGCGTGGCTCTAGGCATGAGAATGACCATGCAATTAGTGCGGTTTATCATAACCAATGATAAATTAAAAAAAAATAAAGATATGGTAATGATTTAAGCATTAGAAAACTAAATAAATAATAACGTGTTCAATTATATACCTAGTCAGATCCTTTTCCAGCATAAAGTTTTAATTGCAAATAGAAACAAAAACGGTACTTTCCGGTGAAAGGTAATATTTTCCACTTTCCTTAAACTATCGCTCGTGGAGCTTATAATACTGCAACGTACCATGTTACCAGTTGAATTCTACACCTGCTACACCAGGCACACAAAAATATTAGTAAGTAAATTAATAATTACTGCACTTTTTTCACACTAACCATTGACTTTGACACCAAAGATTGGTGCACAACAAACCCAAAGTGCATACGCAGACAGTGATGGAAGATAACAGTTCTTTCTCCTTTACTCATGCGTCTTTTCATATATTTCTATCTTTTTCTTTCTTGGTATTATTATTTAACGTGACGTCTATGTTATTCTCGGTCTACGCCCTCCCGCCAGGGCCAGGGGCCCTCTAGTAGTAGGGAGCTACTTACTCCACAGAGTACGTATTTATATACTATACTGTGCACTCTCGTAGACAGCTTGACAGCTGTTCTACAGGTATCCTCCCGTGTCCTCCTAAATCGTCTTAAATCGTAAACAGCTCGGTCTACTCGGTCTACGGTTCTAATTCTTAAATACTTTTTGGTACCACAGACTACAGAGAGACCACACCACAGGTCTCTCTCTCTGTAGTAAAAAGAATTAATACAATTATTATTATTCTCGTATTGGTATTATCATCCTATTGGTCTGTGGGGTAAGGATATTAGTGATAGGTGGTCTGTGGTATTCTCTATTCTCTCTCTCTCTCTCTTGAGCTAAGCTAAGTTATCTGCAATTTAAATATTTAGAGGTGTGATGGTGATGACGACTATGGTATGGTGATGATTTATCTATAGACCGCGATGATTTCGTGGGTATGGTGATGACGCTTTTATAATTTCAAAATAAAAACAACTAAAGAAAATCATTTGTTTTATTGATTTAATAACTTTTAAAGTAATTTCTTTCAGCTCCCACCAAAAGCTAATGACTGAACTTGATTTGTGGCTTTCAATACGTAACATTGGTATTATTATTCTTCATAATCATATTCTTTCTATTGTTAAGTATCCTGCTTATGGTGGCATATCTCCTGCTTTTATCTGTAGTTAATTTCTGTTTTTGTAGCTGAACGACTATCCTTCGTTTTATTTAACTCATATTTGTAATCTGAAAGAACAAAAAATTGATTGAGTTCTATGACTAACATAACAACTAGCGAGAGAAGCAAGCCTCAAGTATCGTGTAGCGAAGAATTTTAGTTCACTAAAACACATATTGTAAAGATAGATAATCCCCAAGCTGGTAACATAAAATAGTAGTATCTTCTACCTTACAGCTAGTGAGTATATATACATAGTGAACGTAACGATCCGAAAAAATACCGTTCAGATGGAGAAATGCTGAACTTAGAAACATCAAAGGTTGCGAAGCAAGCCGTAATATTTAGAACGATCGGTGCGAGATCTTTCATTGCATTGTATGTTGTGACTCTTTTTCGAATATCGTAAAGAGGCGAGTATTTTTAACGTATTGATGATATTGCTTCGTTCTGTCTGCACATTCTTTATTCCCTGTGCGATGCATTGGACTCGCTACGTAAGGCAGTAACTTAAGAGTATTTTTCTCGCGCACTTCAGTCGCTGGCTACTTGGTGGTATTATGAGATACTTTTTTTTTGCTTTCACGTGACGTAGATTGAGAAAGCTCGCTACGCTCACCGGTAACTTTGTAGTATAGCTATCTTTGCATGATTTATTTCCATGTGACGTGGATTAATAAAGTGCGCAAGTTAGTAACTTTGTTAAAAGATTATTATTTTTTTGTAGGATTATCTAACGAAGAATTTACTATTTTGTTTTCTACTCTTTAACAGACAAGGTGAATACACGGAAGTCACAAATAAATATCTATATCGCACGTTAGGATATCGTTTTTTTTTTGCCTGCAAACGTGAAGAGTCGAAATTTCTCACTGATGGTGATGATTTTTAATCAGTGTATTATTTATTTTATTTAAAAACTATTGACTTTGAGGAGATTTCGATAAAAGCGCCATAAATAACAACTATGAAGCCAACATTATAAAAGTTTACCACACTCGAGAAATCTTCATTTATTTTTTATACGCTGGAACAACTTTTTTCGTCATTTTTCTAAATCCACCCTTGGGCACCTGCCGCGCCTGAACTAACTAACTAACCCTGTTTACGTAGTATCTTCCTAGTCTGTGCCTGTTTCTTTGTCATGCACAGAGTACTTTTAGTTTATATAATTGTCATGTCATGTCAAAATTACTCAAAGAAAATCAATCAAAGAAAGAATAAAGCCACCAGAACATGCAGGCTTGAAAGCAGCGGAAAAATTAACTAAGTGAAAGATATGAACATGTTTTTGAATAAAGCAAATGAAATTCAAAATGAACTGTACAATTTGAAGCTGAAGTCAATGCAGATCCAGGCTAATGTTGTTGAGATAATCTGTTTTCTTGGTATAACTCTCTGTGACTGTTTATGATCTGTGTTCTGGGCTCTGCAAATAAAATGGTGAAACAATAGACATACGTCTTTGCCTTTTAATATAAAATTAATACGCTTCCACTGCGCCAACATGAAAAATATAAGCCGAAGAATATGAGAAAAAATACATGGAGTATTTCTAGAGAAGAAAACAACAAGAGCAATATAAAATTCTAAGGATGGCGATGACTTCGGTTACAAATTTACCAAAGCTGGTAGATGGAACAAATTTCAGTGTTTGGAAATTTCGTATGAAATTAATTTTGGAGGAAAGAGGATTGGAGTCCACTCTTATGAAAACTGAACAAATAGATAAAGAGAAAGATGCCAAGGCACGGAGCATAATTGCCCAATGTGTCTCCGATAAATTCGTCGAATTAATAAAGAAATGCCCAACGGCAGCAAAAATGTTTGAATGCCTGGAAGAGGTACTAGAGAGAAAAAGTATATTTAATCAGCTGTATCTGAGAAAGAAAATGTTATCAATGAAAACCAGTATAGATGAAAAATTACAAGATCATTTTTTAAAGTATGATAACTTAATAGCACAACTAGAGTCAACTGGTGCAACGCTGAAGGAAGCAGATAAGGTGTGCCACCTACTTCTAACGCTGCCGACCGAGTATGACACTGTTATCACAACATTAGAAACAATTGATAGAGAACTGAATGTTGACTTTGTCAAATCCAGATTGCTAGATGCTGAACTGAAGATTAAAGGTAATGAAACCACAGCATCAGATACGCACACGTTTATGACCTGCTACAGATGCGGCAAAAGTGGGCACAAATCCTTCCAGTGCAGAACGGGACAACAAGTGAGAGGCCACTACAGAGGTCGGACTTCAATGAGAGGACAACGTGGTCAATCCAGAGGCAACAGCAACTCAAACAGAGGACGAGGTGCAAGCTCCTATAGGTCACCATGGCAGACAGGTCAAGCGGCGCAGGCAGATGAAGAGACCTCTTCTTCAAGGAAAAACGAAATGTCATTTACAGCGAGTAGTGCAAGTGCATTATGTAATAACAGTTGTGTTAGTGATAGTGATGTTCAACTAATAGTGGACTCAGGGGCCACAGAACATTTGATTATGGCTAATTACGAACCTTATATGACTCAGGTTGAAGAACTGGACAGAGAGATGAAGATTTATGTAGCGAACGGACAATATCTAACATGTTACAAAAGAGGTAAACTAACATTAGAATATAATAGTAGTCTATCAATAGATATTGAGGGATTAATTGTTCCTAAGTTGTCACACAATTTATTATCAGTGAGAAAATTATTAGAGAAGGGACTTCATGTTCAATTTTACAATGATAGTGTATCGATAAGTAACTCAGTAAATGAAGTTATTGGCAGGTTGAAAGGCAGGTTATATGTTATAGACATGAAACTCAATAATGAAGTAAGTTTGATTTCAAAAGATTTGTGGCATCAGAGATTGGGTCATGCTAATAGGAAACAGCTAAGGTTACTGCAACTGCCGTACAGTGAGATTCCGTGTGAACCATGCATGAAAGGTAAGTCAACTAGATTACCATTTTATCCTACTCAGAAACCACGTTCTCATTGCATTGGTGAACTCATTCATACTGATATATCTGGACCAATGTCCACACCCAACTCTACAGGCGAGATTTACTATCATACAATCATTGATGATTTTACTCATTTTTGTGAGGTTTACTTATTGAAGAGAAAATATGAAGCAACTGATAGGTTGATAGAATACATAAAAAGGGTAGAAACGCAAACAGGTAATAAAGTGAAGAAGATTAGATCAGATAATGGAGGTGAATTCAAAAATGAAAAAATACAGAATTTTTGCAAGGAAAAAGGAATAATAATACAGTATACAAATCCATACAGTCCAAGCTCCAACGGTGTAGCTGAACGAATGAATAGAACTATATACAACAGAGCAAGAACATTGTTAATAGAGACAGGCTTGCCAAAATTTTTGTGGGGTGAAGCAGTTAGATGTGCAGTCTATCAAATCAACCGCTGCCCATCCTCAGCAATAAACTTCCAAACCCCAGCGGAGAAGATGTTTGGAAACAAGAATTTGTCAAGACTTCGAGTTTTTGGATCTAAAGTGTGGGTTCATATATTACCAAAACAAGACAAATTTCAAGAAAGAGCAAAAGAAATGAGATTTGTGGGATATCAACAAAATGGATATCGCCTATGGGATCCTGAAAACAACAATATTATTGTGTCAAGAGATGTGAGATTTGATGAAAGTCAAATACAATATACAGAAAAGAAAACTAAGGAGAGTGATCAGATATACTATGAAGATGAAAATAGTGGAAAGTTGAATGAAAAAGATTCTGAGAAAACTGTAGAAGATGAAAATAGCAGAAAGAAACCAGCAAATGAAAATATAGAAATTGAAAATGACAGTGATGATTATGAGGATACAGAAGAAGAAATACCAGAACAAAAGACAAGATCAGGAAGAATCATACAAAAGCCAAGTAGATTTCAAGAGGATTATGAGCTATATACAGCATATTGTTTAATATCGGGAGATCCTCAAGATTATGAGGAGGCAATGAGCAAAGGTTGGAGTAATGAGATTAATAAGGAATTAAATGCCCTTGAAAAATTAGAAACATGGGAAATAACAGATTTACCTAAAGGAATGAAAGCTATAGATACTAAATGGATCTTTAGAACAAAACAAGATGGTACAAAGAAAGCACGCTTAGTTGCAAAAGGTTTCCAGCAAAACAGTTCAGTGAATAACTATGCCCCAGTAGCCAGAATATCTACAATAAGGCTGATGCTAAGTCTAGCAGTACAACAAAATTTGCCATTGAAACAGTTTGATGTGCCTACTGCATTTTTGAATGGATATCTGGATGTAGATGTTTTTCTGAAATGCCCAAAAGGATTAAACATCAGTCAAGGAAAAGTGCTTAAATTGAAAAAGGCTTTATATGGATTAAAAGAGGCACCAAGATGTTGGAATAAACGATTTCATGAGTTTATTATAAAAGAAGGATTTACACGATCAAAACATGATTCATGCCTATATGGGAAAGGACCAAATTGGTTACTATTGTATGTCGATGACATTTTATATTTAGGAAAAGAAGATATAATAATAAAGAAGCTGGAAAAGGAATTTAAACTGAAGGATCTGGGAGAAGTTAAGAACTATCTAGGATTGGAGGTAAATAGAAATCAAAATGAAATGGAAATAAAACAAACAGAGATGATAACAAAGCTTTTAGAAAGATTTCAAATGCAAGACTGTAAAGGAAATAAAACTCCAATGGAAACAAATTTATATGCAAAAACATCCTCAAACATAATTGAAGTGCCATTTAAAGAACTAGTGGGATGTCTACTCTACATCTCAATGAATACTAGACCGGATATAACTTATGCAGTATCATACTTGAGTAGATTTCTAGATAAACCAACACAAGAATTATGGACAGCAGGTAAAAGGATCTTACGATACCTCAAGGAAACTCAGTTTCAGGGGCTGCTATATAACAATACAGGTAATCATACTCAATTAGAGGCTTATTCAGATGCAGACTGGGCAGCTGACAAGGTTGACAGGAAAAGTACCAGTGGATGTGCTATCTATCAAGGTAACAATTTGATATCATGGTTTTCCAGAAAGCAGACATGTACAGCTTTGTCAACAGCTGAGGCAGAGTACATAGCAGGAGCACATGCAGTAAGTGAACTCGTACACATAAAGGGCCTACTCTCTGAATTTCTTAATAGTAAAACAGTGTCAGCTCACATCTACATTGATAACCAAAGTACAATTAAATTGATTCAAAACCAAATAAATACTAAAGCCTCAAAGCACATAGACATTAAATATCATTACATAAAAGATGTAATAAATAAGAGAATTGTGTCTGTATCATATGTACCTACAGAGGAAAATATATCTGATATTTTCACAAAGGCATTGCCTGCAAGAAAGCATGTATATTTCCGTGAAAGATTAAATGTGTATTAGGTTAACTACCTTAGATGGGTATCTCTCTTGCTAATATATTATGATTGTAATGTTTTTATTTAGTGGTTTATTAACTTGATGTTGCTATTTGAAGGGCTAAATAGAAACACTATCCGTTATTATTGTTATATGTTTTTATGTTTAAAGGTAGAAAAAACTTATTTTGTTTGTAAACATTCATTTTATTCTATCTTAGAGTTAACTGCAGCTATGTCTACATGCTATTCTACATTGAAATAGTTAGGTAGAGTCTTAATAAGTTTATTAAAATATGTAGTCTTACAATTTCTGTGTCAACAATTTTCATATTATCTTAGATTCAATTTGTATAAAATATATAGGTATAAACCTCTACAAATTGAGGGGCTGTGTTGAGATAATCTGTTTTCTTGGTATAACTCTCTGTGACTGTTTATGATCTGTGTTCTGGGCTCTGCAAATAAAATGGTGAAACAATAGACATACGTCTTTGCCTTTTAATATAAAATTAATAAATGTAAGAACCTACATCTAAAATCTTGCGTTTTAAACAATATAACTCTAAAATCCTGTTCAAAAGGCATGCTATGTAAATCAAAACTAATTCCAAAATGATCCTGATGACTACTGAATAGTCATTTTAAGTTTGACTTTTATGGGTTTGCGATAACTTGTAGTATGCCCTCAAATATCAAACCAAAAATTTACTTTAATTAGTAGACTTATGGATCATTCAGGTTTCACTACATAATAAAATCCGAAATGAGGAAATCCGTATAACCACGGTTCTAGAATGGCGACCATTAACCGGGCGATGCAGTGTTGGAAGGCCCCGCACCCTATGGGCGGATGACATTGTCGAAGTTGCGGGAAGTCGGTGGACAGAAAAGACTCAAGACCGTTCGATAATGAACTCAGGGGTTGGGGGGGGGGGGGGGGGGGCCTATGTCCAGCAAAGTCAAAGTCAACATAGAACATAGGTAGTGGAGTTGTAGTGTAGTGTAACATTATCTTCATTTTTTTTAAACTGGCAAATCTATCCTGTTATTAACCTAATGTTTTCCTATATTTCTCCATTTAGATACAATGTGACATAGACTTCATTAAATTAAACATTGATTCCAAGTTGATCCACGATTTACGGCTTAAAGATGAATGTTCTATTGACAAACTGATAAGTAAACTAAACGAATTGAAGCAGGAACTGGAAGAATATAAAGCTTGTTTGGCAGAAGTGCGCAAACATTCTAAGTAAGTGCATTACAGCTCAATTGCTAATAAGTTGCCTACTTTAAGAGCTTGTGCGAAAATGTGGTGTGACTGAATGAAGGAAAAGAGGATTTTACTAGATAGCCATAGTCTTTGCCTACGGCTCCGGAAAACAGTATTTACTATTATGCAATGCAAGGTGCAAAGTTATAGTAGGTAGTTGGGTAGGTAATAACTTCTGTATATTCTATTAATGGAGTACAATAAACTCTGTGGGAGGTACCTTGACTTTAGATCATGAGGTAATGGGTTCAAATCCCAGTAGGTCACTAATGGATTTTTCTATTACCTGGTATTTATGTGTCAATTAAGACATGTTCAGAAATATTGAAAAAAAATTTGTGAGAAAACAGCTTGGTTAGCTCCTCATGTATCTATCCTTGGGATTAGGCCGATTAGTCTGAAAGAATGGTATCTGAGTAGGGGTACCTACTAGACAAGCCTACTCCATCTTCACATGCCTCAGGCACTACTTAAATTTATTCTGTGCAAAAGCGTTCTGTAAATGAGTAAAAAGTGCATCACTGTAAATGTAAAGTTTAGTTAAGAGGAAAATAGGGTTAGCTGTTTCCGTACTTTCCATACAAAATATTCCCTTATTTCCTACTAGTAGCTGCTTTTGAATGTTGCTAAGATTGTTAAAATTAACCTCAAAATTACGATCTTCATTGCCATTACGCTTACACAATTCCATCACAGAACAGTATGTTTCATTATTGAACATTATGATTTATTTTTATATAATAAAAAAAAATTATGAAATCAAAATTTTGAATACCTATGTTAAAGGTCATGCAGAAGTAAGAATCAATTGCTACTTACAATGTAATTTTTTTGTTCCAGGGATGCCCCTTTGCCGAATATCACTAAACTAATTTCACAAAAGATTAAATTACTGATCAGCACTCTGTTTTACAAGAAAGTCAGCATTAACTTGGCCAGAACAGAGCTGAAATCTGACTTGGAGCGTGAAAAGTTACTCAAAGAGACAATTGAGGATTTAGCTAAGCTGAATGTGTATGCTAAACATCTTGCGAACCCGAAATATGTACATGGTAAGTATACTAACTCCAATTTCAACCGTTTCCTTTCTTCCGTAGTCTCACTGATCAATTCCACAGTGTAGGACCAGTGGGTTTTTCATTACCACTCAGCCATGCTACCACATGAGATACTTATGTATCAAGGTCCTTTATGGTTTCTTTAACAGCATCTTAAATTGAATGTTAATTTTCATGGTGAAATACATTTTTTTTCTTATTTAGTGGGTTTGGGTCCCAGCCTAGACAAGCGACTTTTTATAAATCGTTTAATGCGGTAATAATTTTTAAAATAAAGCAGTCTTGATTTAGTAAAACTTTCTAACTAGTACTTGTCCTCATTGTAGCATGGCCGTGGGACTCGCTATATAATACTGCATAAAAAGTATCCTTTCTAACAAGGATAGTGTAGCTTTCTATTAATTATGGAGGTTTTTGAATCGTTTTAGTAGTTTTTGAGATTACCCTCTACATACGAACAAACACACACCTCTTTATAATATTAGTTGAAATGTAAATGAAGCATTTATGCTACATTTTATTCAGTTGCCACGCAAGAGAAGCCGCGTTCAGTTGCAGACAGGGTGTCGCTTGTTATATCTTGTTATGAGTGTTGTTTTTTCGTAGCTGCAACTTTAAACCGAAAAGAAGTCACGGAACCCAACGTAGAACCTGATGCAAACGTCGGTGACCAATTTGCGCCTGACGCAAACGGTGGTGATACTAGCGAACCCGCTTCTGTTGCTAACGGCGCTGATGCTCCCAAACCCACACCTGGAGTTAAAGGCGGTGATACTTGCCAATCCACACCTGGGGCAAACGGCGGTAACACTCTCAAACCCGTGCCTGGAGCTAACGGCGCTGGTACTCGCGAACCTGCGCTTGGGGCAAACGGCGGTGAATCTCGAAAACCCGCGCTTGTACACAGTGACACCTCAAAACCCGTGTCTGGAGCGAACGGTGTCGATTTTTGCAAACCCATGCCTGAAGCAAACGGCGCCGGCGGTGACACATGCGAATCCGCGGCTGAAGCAAACGGCGGTACTCGCAAAATAAGGAATGCTCGACGTAGACTTACCCAACAACGCCGAAATCTAGAGAGTCCGGAACAAGGTACGAAACTAGCCTAAATGCCGTTATTGGAGTCAATTATAATAATATTTATATAAATAACTTTCAAGCAGCTTTAGTATAATGCTGAATGTGCTGCTTTAGTAACCTTTCATATAAGTAAACAAGTTTATTTATCGAAAGGGGCTTATTCTACACCCAATTGGCAATAAAATTTGTTTGACTTTTTGAAAATCGTCATTTTTATGCCTCATTTGGAAAAAACGGAATCCATATAGGATCACTTTGTTGTCCGTCCATCTCTCTGTCAACTTGTCAAGACCCTTTTTCTCAGAAACGGCTAAAGGTAGCAACTTGAAATGAATACCAACTATTAGGGTCCGTGAGCTTATAGTGTCGTATAAAAATAAGAATCTAGCTCAATGTATGGAAATGGCAAAAATTAAAAACCTCTAGGGTACCTACTTCCAGTTACTTCACAATTCTGAAATTTGATGCTAAGACTTTGTGACATAATTATAGGAAAAGCCGGAAATTAGGAGTTTCAATATTTTTACCCCTAAAATTGGATAGCGAAGTTTTTCGGAAAATGGGGCCGAAACTCGTAAAGGGCACTAACGATTTCGAAATAATTTACGTATTGTTGGTTGATGCTGACCTCATCTAGCTGCTTATTTACATTACAGAACCGCAGCAAAAACCAATGAAACCTTCGATGGCTGAAACATCCTTTACACCTTCCTGCAACACCGAACCCGCGCCTGAAGCAAACGGCGGTCCTCGCAAAATCAAGGATATCAGACTCGGCGAGCAGCAACGCCGAGATGTAGGGGCTTCTGAAAAAGGTACGATGCTAGCTAAATTTCGCTATTATTGTAGTCACTGTATATTGACTGGCCTCATAGCTCAGTTGGTAGTAACTTTGCTTTCTGCGCTAGAGGCCGCGGGTTCGATTCCCGCACTGGACAAACATTTGTGAGATGAACACAGATGTTTGGTCTGTGCCTTTTATACAGGTGAGTTTTTTTTCGCAGTTATACAGGTGAGTTTTTTTTCAGGGCCACTAAGGCGAAATCGGAATCCGTGAGAGTAATCGAAAAGTGATGTTAGGAGTTACGGGCTCGATATTGAAAAAAATTAAATCAGCATTAAAAAAAGTTGAAATTTATTTTCAGTTTTTTTTTATTTTTTTTATACAAATAGGTGGCAAACAAGCTTACGGCCCACCTGATGGTAAACGGTTACCGTAGCCTATGAGCGCTTGCAATACCAGAGGCATCACGCACGCGTTGCCGACCCCGAACCCCCTTCCCCCCTAAAGAGCTCTGGCAACCCTACTCACCACAGGAACACAACACTATTTGAAACAAATAATGTTATTTGGCTGCGATCTTCTGTAAGGCGGAGGACCTCCCCAGGCGGGCTGCTCCAATTCAGAACGAGAAAATCTCGCTGTGCCCTACCTCCTCTCAAAATTTAGGTTTTTGGTTTTTTTTTTGCAATTTTGGGTTCTTTGTTTGTTAATAAATTAATAAATGTACTATAACTATGTGTCTAAAGTTGTTGGAAGACCTTCAAAATTATATTTTATTAAATTCAAAAATATTTATTTACCGAAGGTTATTTTTTACTAATTAATTGCTTTGCTTGCACATAGTCCGACCGAAATAATAAATCTTCGATAAATAAATATTGTTTAATTTATAAATTTGCAGTTTTGAAGGTGTTCCAGCAACTTTACACATTGTTATCGTACATTCATTTATTTATTATCAAACATAGAACACAGAAATGCAAAAAAAAACATCATAATTTTTTTTTTATTTTAAACTAAAAATAAATTTCAACTTTTTTTAATGCAGATCTTATTTATTTCAAAATCGAGCCCGTAACTCATAACATCACTTTTACGATTACCCTCACGGTTTCCGATTTCGCCTAAGTGGCCCAGAAAAAACTCAGCCTGTAAACATAATAGATAAATATTCAATATAATTCCTTCCAAATATAATAAGGTCATCTAAATAAACAAAACATTTATCAAACGCTAGACCAGACATCGCTACTGACATCATGCCACTAAAAGCGCTTGGGCTTGTTTTCAGACCCATCGGTAATCGCTTCATCTGAAATTGACCTGTACTTGTTGTAAACGATGTAAGTTTTCTACTGTCTGCGTTCAAGGTCACTTGATAGTAGACTTGATGAAGGTCAAGATGGCTAAAATAAATTGCGCCAGAGAGCGAGTCTAAAATTTCATTAATATTTGGTAATGGAAACTTGTCATCACAAACTATGTTATTAAGCTTCCTATAGTCAACTACTAATCGCCATTTCTTATCTTTACCTTCTATATTTTTCTTTGGGACTAATAAAATTGGACTGGACCATTCGCTGTTACATTCTTCTATTATATCATTTTCTATCATTTTATTAATCTGCTTAGCTATTTCTGGCTTTAAAGATTGTGGTAATCTATAGGGCTTATATTTATATATGGGGGTTGAATTCGGTTTAATAGTAATAGATTGTTCGTAGCTGTTTGTCGTCGTAAGTTTATCTCCCTCATGATAAAAAACATCAGCATATTTCGCACAAATTGTTTCAATTGATTTTCTTTCCTCTTCATTCAGATGTTTTAAATTTAGTTCAGATAATAATTTTCGAACTCTATGAACTTCATTATAACTTTTATTAAATTCACAAATATTATAATCGCATAATGCTTGTAACTCAGGTGTGAAAACTGGTAAACAAACATCCTTCTCTGTAACATTCAAAGTTTTTATAGGAATCCTACTATTCTTAACTTTTGCAATCGAATTTGCTAGAAATATATCTTTTGCCAGCTCTCTTCCACACACAATAACATCTTTCATGCTATTTTCTAAATAACGCGCTGGAATTGTCAAAAAATCATTTTTCCTTTCATATTCGTTAACTAATTTTAATTTACACTGGCTGCCATTGCTATTCAGAGTTAAAAAATCCGTGGTTAAATTAATATTAGCTTGATATTTACTAAGAAAGTCCAAACCTAAAATACCGCCTGCTTTAAGTGGTATAGAATCGATAATCAGAAAATTATTTAGGAACGCATGTTTTTCATAATTAACTAGAGTTAAATTTACTGACCCCAAGGAACGTCTTTGTCCTCCTATGCCATTAATTAATGTATTATTTAGTATCATCAGTCATCATCATCATTTCAGCCGTACGACGTCCACTGCTGAGCATGGCCTCCGCCACAGACAGAGCGAATTCCTTATCATGTGGGGGGATTTGCCCATACTCACCACGCTGGGCATGCGGGTTGGCGAGCGCAGTTAGAGCTATCGTTGTTAAAATGAGGGACGCTGCTGCCCATCCCCTAGCTTTCTTCCCTTAGTCGCCTTTTACGACATCCGCGGATAGGTAGATATGGAGGGGCCTATTCTTCAGCCGGGGCCACCACGGCCATCATCATCATCAGTACTAGGTGAAAAAAACACATTTTCATTATTTTGTTCGCTATTTCCTCCGTTTTATACTGAATAAACATTCCGAGCGCTAGGTGCATTTGTATCACTCGTAGCGAACCTAGTGTTTTTCCCTCTGTAAGTACTATGGAATGTTGCGGGTGTACGACAATTCCCCCTATAATTTGAGAAACTACCACGTCTTTCTTGTCCTTGATAATCAGTGTTACGGTATTGACCATATATTTTATTAATTGAGGTGCCTCGTTGATATTGAAAACCTCGTGCGCGCCTAGCATTATAAAAACTTCGTCCTTGCTCAAACGCATGCATGATGTTACCTGATTGGTCGGGCATAAAGGATGCTGTATCTTCATCCTTCGCTGCTTGGATAGCATCTTTCAAGCTGCTGTAGCTGCGCGCGGCGATTATCGTGGCCAGTCTAGAGCTCTGCAGACCATCTGAAAACCGTTTTATTGCAATCTTTTCATTTATTGGCTTTAAAATAGAAAGCACTTCAAGATTTCCTTCTGCCTGTGCCATGGTCATAGCTGTAAATAAATTCTCCACCTCCGTTCCAAACTCTTCGATGGACTTTGATCCTTGCTTCCTGTTTTGCAGTTGGGTAAGAATAGCCACAAATGATTTTTTAGGCAAAAGATGTTCCTCAAATCCTTCACTAAATCATCAATCATTTTATAATTTCCTGAAATATGCAATTTAGCATTTTCAGTGAGCCTGCTTCTGGTAACAAAAGTAATCAATAAATGTTTACCTGAATCCCCGAGCATATTTCCGTAAATCTCTAAAGTGTCTATCATTCGCTTTGTTGTCGCTTCAACTCCATTACCGGAATCAAACCACATGCCACCCTTAGATCAAACTCCAATTTGCTAGTTTCTGTAATAGGGATTGGACACAGAGTTTTAACTTCCTCGTATACCTTTCTTATCAAGTGGAAAATATCTATGTTAATGCATTTGCTCCTGCGTCCTCCTTAGAGGAGAGATTTTTTTTTTTTACAATACATTACGCTCATTTAAATTAGTCTTACACTGTCCTTTTTTAATAATTCATAAATCATAAACTTTGCATATTTTTTTAAAATAGACTACACTTAAATGCTATCCTTAATGGCACATCAAATTATTCTTAGCTCTATGTAAATTTAGTGTCCGTAATATTTCACCATTCGCGAAGAAGGTGCAATGGAATGTGCATGGGCTTGCACTTTTAGGCGCGCGGTATCAAGTTCGCTGAGTGTTCTTGCACGGTTTTAGCTAGTTTATATAACTGCATTATAAAATCAACTGACACATTATCATATTAAAATAATCAACTGCAATTATTGACCACTTTAGCACTTTAAACACTAATTATTCACCACAAAATTGTCTTTTTGGGAATAAACTGGATTCATATTCACCTCTTTATGCCGTCACTCCGTATTTTACTCGTCCTCGTGGGATGCGCGGATACCAATTATTGTCTGCAACCCAATCTCCTACCGAATCCACTGTCGGTAGCAATTCTTCTAGATGCGGACGGCCAAATATATGCAAATCACGCCGAAAACTGGCCAGCATGGCCAGTTTTCACGCCAACATTCGAACACAAAGCTGCAAATATCGGCAGTGGGAGCAACAAACCAAATAATGACACTGTTCCACCGAACGGAATGAAACAAGCGGCTGCGTACATTTTTTGTCCTTCGTTCGGGATGAGCGGTAGGGAAGGGTTTAATTCATTTTTCTGCTTAATATTATCTGTTGCTATGTATTTATACACGTTTTACGAAATATTGTTATTTATTTTATTTATTTATTTATTTTTTGGACAGATTTTACCATTAGCACAGAAAAACGTAATAGAATCTTAAACATATAGCTTGAGGTTATTTAAAAGGTCTCCACTGGTAGATACATATTGTATAATGGGGCAGACAAAAAAAGAAATTACAAATGCGGAAGTATGGTTTTTGTTTGTTGTTAATCCTTCTTTCACGCGGCAACTGATCGACGGATCGGTGTTGCATCTGGATTTAGTTAAAGAGCTGGAGAGTGACATGGGTTACTTTTTATCAGTATTCCGCGATGGAAGGCGCGGGTAAAAGCTATTAAATTGATAAGTAATAGATAAGTATAGCATGAAGTCGGTGTACACTGTAGGGATGCTATTGTAAATATCAATTTAAAATAATAGTAGAATAACACAACACATAGTTTGAAATCTTAGCGATAAAAATGCCTTAACCTTACGACCAGTGTGAACGGACCCTTAGGGTCTGCTCAAACTGAGTCGCATGCGGTAATATACTAGTGATCATAGTTACTGTTGACTATACAACAAGGTAACTACAAATTTCGGGTTGATATCTACTTTTTCAACTTTCGCATGTCAAGAATTATTGCTCTCGTCGCGTTTCGTCGCGCTCTTCTCGGTGTGAGCTGGGAGGTGGGTTCGGGGTTCGGCAAATCATGCGTGATGCCTCTGGTATTGCAAGCTTTCATAGGCTACGGTAACTACACACCAATAGGTGGTTAAAAATAAAAAAAACTTATCAGATTAGATTGCAATTTTTGTTTTTGTGTGTATGTCAAATAAACGTCTATTCTAATTTTGTATGTATGTAGTAAATACCCTGGAATGAGTATAGCCTACGATTATAAACTACGATCGAAATTTACTAAAAAAAACAATAACGAATGAAAATAATAAGAACTTCTAATTTAAATTAATTTTACAAAACAATTCAACAAGAAATTAATAGAACGTCTGTACATCTCTGGCGGTGAAGCAAAAGTGCTGTCCGACTGGCGCGCGCGCAGCTCGAGACCGTAGCGCCCCCTCCACACCCGCTCGCACCACTCTCTGGATGACGTCACAGGCCACGCCCCCTGGATCGACTTTTCTAGGCTAATTCTACTTTTTATTTATAATATACTTGGACCACGCGAGTGAAGCCAGGGGCGGACGCTAGTTTATATTATAAGTAGGACTAGAGCGCTAGTGGGTTCGAATCCCGGTAATGGATTTTCCATTCGGAAAATGTATGTGCGCTATACTCGTGCTTTCAAAACGGTGAAGGAAAACATCGTGATGAAACCGGCATGTCCTAGAACCAAAAAATTCGAAGACATGTTACATTCATTTGTAAGAAAGGAGCCTCTAAGAGCCGCACTTTTATCCTTTTACTACACTGATTCTTTCACCGACTGTCATGGGACCTTCTCAAGGCTACCATACCTCGACCTGGAGTGCTATTGTCTAAGCGAAATGGTAATGAAGTTCGCAATTATGAGAAGGATTATATCAATTTTAGCGACATCTGAAGTTTTTCAAACATGAATAGGAAGAATCTAAGATCTTGAAGTTTTCCTCTGTCAAGTTTGAATGTTGCTAAGATTGTTAAAATTACCCTCAAAGGTACGTGCCCCTCCGCACAACATTTTAATCAAAGTCAAAGGTTTTTTTTCAATAAAATCACTAGGATCACTTTGAAACGTCTTAGAAACTAGGTGAAGCTATGCCTGTTCCTTGCGACCAAGCCTAGAAGAATCAGACTACAAACACGGCTTGAGGCCTAAAATAATATTTTAATTATAATTTAATTACAGGAATACAACAAATACCTACGCCTCACACGTCAAAACCTACACATATGCGCGAAACACCCACACAAACGCTTAAAACACCTAAAAAAGTGCCCGAAACACCAACACAAACGCGTGAAGCACCAACAAAAGCGCCCGAAATACCAACACAACCATGCGATACACCAACACTGAGACGCGAAACACTAACACCGAAATGTGAAATACCTACAAAAGCGCAAGAAACACCAACACAAACGTGCGAAACACCAACACATAGACGTGAAACACCAACACAGAGGTGTGAAACATCAACAAAGAGACATGACACACCAACACAGATACATGAAACACCAACCCAGAGTCGTGAAACACCAACACAGAGGCCTGAAACACCAACAAAAACGCGGGAAACACCAACACAGAGGTCAGTATTTAAAGCTCGAGTGGATGAGAAGTGTCTAATGTTCACCTGCACTAAAATTTAAGGTCACGTCTAACCCCCTTATTCTCATAATAAAATTATTGACTATCTTTATCGGCTCGATAAAAGTACGTCTATGATACTTTTGTTTACTGTTAGAAAATTAAAGGGCGAGAGTTATCGAGCCGATAAATGTAGTGACTGATTTGATTATCAATAAAAAGAGAAGTTTCTTTATGGTATCCGGTTGACTATAGGCGTGCAGATGGGTGCCACACTTTTATGATAGATATCCCTCATTATTGCTTCCACTTGTATTTTGCGAACTGCCAAGAAGTGGTATTCCTTAGGGTAGAGTTCCATCAAAGATACCGCTTATTTATTCCTTATAAGCTAAACAAAATACAGTTTCGTGCACCTCCCGCACCGCGCGCAATAAAAAAACCATGCAAAGCGTTATATTGTGCTGTAGGTAGGTACAACCACAATCCACCCAAGCAAGCTGTATTAAGAATTTACACGTGCTTCGCCTCTCTATGAAGCATCATCAGGAAGAATTGTCAGTTTCCTCAAGATGTTTTTCATTTCATAATAACTAACCGAATGGTAAACCATGGTTGCACGACAGGCATTCGAACCCACGGCTTTTGGATCGGAAGGGGTCACTACCACCACTTACCAGTGGTCTCTCTGGACTATGAATAAGCCTTTCTGCTTGCGTGTTTAATTTAATATATATTTTTTTATAGATTGGCCGAAGAAAAAAAAGAAGCTGGGGATCGATTTTGCGAAGTTGAAAAATACGAGGAAGCTGTTAAGATGTATAGAGAAGCTTCAAAGCTATGCCCCGAGAGTCCAGTCTACTTGACTAACAGCGCCAGCGCCCTCATGAAGTTGAGACAGCATAGAGAAGCATTAGAAGCTTCGGAGCAGGCTGTCGTTGTAGACCCGACATTTACAGCAGGCTATGTCCAAATTGCTAGATGCTGCCTTGCCTTGGGTAAATAAAAGAATATTTGGTGTCACTGAAAACAAATAGTTGAACAAACTCTCCTACATAAGCTTACTACGGTCACTACTAATTTGGTGCCGACACATTGGAGCTGCTGCTACGGAAACCCGCTCTGTGGTATCACAGAAAACCAGCGTTTCTGTGGTGCCACAGAGCGGTGAGGCAGCGATACGCCCATAACAGAGCGAGCGAAGTTCTCTCAAACAACTTGGACAATTTGGCGTTGTTTGTTTGCATGTATATTTGTTAGAGCGTAACTTTCGAACCGTCAAGCCGATCTGCATATTGTTTAGTAGGTAGTAGGTAGGTATGTAACAAATAAACATACAACGCCAAATCGTCCGAGTTGTTTGAGACGTCTTCGCTCGCTTCCCTCGCTTGATGAATAATAGAATAGCTAGCGGGACGGACCAAAAGTCACAAAGATTTTCGCTGGGACTAAATGACTCGATGGCTTAGTTGGTTAGAACATCCCCGTATCTAGAGGAAGGACGAGGGTTCGAGTTCCGTCTGAAAAAGTAGTATCTGTACTTCCATACTAATATTTTATTTATTTATTGTCTCAAAAATCTTGAAAGAGGTGAAATTATAGGGGTTGGAAGTTTGTCGGGGCGATTGTTCAAGGGATCTGAAAGTTCATATCGGAAATAAATACATATTTCAGCATTTTCGCAAAATCATCCCTAAAGGGGGCAAAGTAGAGGGTCAATATTATTATATCTAGTTCACTGTAAAACAAATAACCAAGGTAATATTTTGGAATATCAGGGGACGTCGCGTCCGGCGAGCGGGCAGTGCGGAGGGCTAATGAACTCACTCCGTCGAGCGCGGACATCGAGCGCGAAGACTTCAAAACACTCCGAAGCATGCAGGATAATGCGCGCAAGCTCATCGACCTGGACAATCCCTACGACGCACTCTCCGGCCTCAACTTCTGCCTGAAACATTACAGTCCATCATGTTCAAAGTGAGTACTTCGCCTGAATTCCTACTCCTACTGATATAGTATAACTAGTGGCTGCCCGTAGTTTTGCTCGCGCGGTACCCGGATACAAAATAGTCTATGGCCTCGAGACTATATTGTATACAGATTCTCTGCGTGCCCTTTTTGGATAGCAGTAGTTTTCGCACGATGTTTTCCGACATTTATTTCATAAATGGGGATGTTACATGACATGTTTAATAAAATAGCGAAGACTAAAATTATCAATCAATCAATATACAAGGTGATCTATAATATAATGAAAGGGCTATTTCGAAAGGGGCCTATTCTAAACCCAATTGGCAATAGAGTTTGTTCTACGACTTTTGGGAATTCGATATTTTTCATTGAAAGAAGATTATGCAACAACAAGTTGTTTTGGGATCAGGTCAGTTCAAACTTAATTATTCCACAGTTATGTAGCAATCTCGATGTTGAACTTTTCGTCAAAAGTTAAACTACAATAGCTTAAGTAGTTAGAAAAAAAGTACTTGTAGTTAGAAATATTATAAAGCGAAACATATGAAAATAGCTTTTTCATGTTTTAGGAAAAAGGCTTTACCAATGGTTATTTGCTGGCCGTTATTATGCTGATGAAAAAAATATTACCAGGTATTCTAACTATGAAGTGTTATGTATGATAGTGTTAGAAGAAATATACTACTAACGCCAATCTTTATGGCCTCTGTGACGTTAGACGACGAGGAGCTGCGCTATAGCAAATCTTAGGAGTTGGAGAGAGATAGAGAGAAGCTCGCAGCGGCCATAAAGATTGGCATCATAAACCTATTGAGTATCTGTTTCGTATTCCAGAACAAAGCTAATGAAAGCGGAATGCCTGGCGAATATGCGAAAATATGAGGAAGCTCGAAATATCGCCATTCCATTGTCAACCGTCAAGGGTTTTGATGCTGACGCTGTTTACGTTTTGGGACTTTGCTCATACCATCAGGTATCTTATTCAATGCTTTTTGTAGGCATTTTATCAATAGTCATTGATAATATAAATTATAGGTCAATCAAAAATAAATTACAATAATTATAAATGTCACAAAAAAGAAATTTTCAATAAATCTCAATCTTACTTACTTTTAGATACGGCTGATATCACAAAATCAGACTATGAGCCTCAAAGCGGTCAGAGGCGGAGAAGCGCGATGTGGGAATTTGAACCGAATCCTAAAGTAAATAAGTTTGTGTTTCAATGATTTAGCAAATGTCGAGGGCGATCGGCGCTGACCCGAGTGCGGGCTACATTACAAGTGCAGTATGCAAGTTCCACATGCATACTGTTATTTCTTGCTCACTTGGTAAAAGCTAGGCGAGTAAGGCTAGGTTAGGTGGCTATTAGGTGGCATGCAGAAAGGGAGAGAACTGTTTTTATCGGTCAAATTGTTATAATCAGAGAAGGTGAAAAAGACACTGACACATATAACATGCGCAAGTAAATCAACATTAGCTGTAATTCTCTAACTGCATGTTTCATTCCACATTTTAAATGAATATTTTTATTTTTATAGGATAATGACGATCTGGCAATCAAGCGTTTCCAAAACGCTCTTCATCTGGACCCTGATCACGAGAAAGCTAAAAGAATGTACCTATCAACAAAAACGCGAAGAAACAACAAAGAAATAAAACTGCTAAAAGACAGAGGTAAAATGATTTTAATATTTTTTTTACACGTGCTAGTGGTGTAGTATATTGTCTAGTTGTTATAAAGCGAGGGGAGGGATATATTGTTCACACGTGGGTACACGTTTCACGAGCGCGTCGGAACCTATACAATTTTTTTTATTTGTATGGCGACTAGCTGTTTAAAGCTACATTAGACGCATGCTACGTGACGCGATGCTACGAACACGACTCTGCGCGGCAATCTCGGTCTTTCTTTTTACGTTGAAGGGAGGTAATCCGTGAATCACATTCTACTGCTAACGCACTCTGTATATACGCTTTATTCTATTTGATCAAAATCTCTGTATTTCGTAGGAAGATTTGTATGTATGTCCGTGACCGTTTGGTTACCACTTTCCATCGATTACCAATTTTATGTATGTTTGGGCGACGTTAATTTTCGAATGGTTAGTTGGAACTTCATGAATTTAAAATGTTTATTGATATAAGACAAATACAATTAGATTATGGCGGTGGGTTTTATAATAAGTATCTCTACAGATTTTGAATTTCAAACATCAAAGTAGAACTTAACTTTCTATTAAACCCTTTGAACACTTACAAGCTACGTGCATTTGATTTTGCAGGAAATGCTGCCTTCAAGAAAGGCAATTTGGAAGGAGCATTGGATCACTACAACAAAGCATTGAAGATTGACAAGAACAACACGGATGAAAACGCCAAGCTTCACTTCAACACAGCAACTGTCTACGCGAAACTGAACCAAACCGAGAAGGCAGCTCAAGCTTGCACGGCTGCCTTAGAACTCAACGAGAATTACGTGAAAGCATTAATGAGGCGCGCCCAGTGCTACACACAACTTAAGAAATACGAAGAAGCAATGGAGGACTATGAAACACTACACTGCATTGAACCTAACGATGAAAACAAACGCTTGCTAGAAGACGCTAATAAGGCATTCATGGCACATATGGGCTCTAACTATCATTACAAGGTCCTTGGAGTTTCAAAAAATGCATCCGTAAATGAAATAAAGTCAGCTTCCAGGTAATCCTTCAACTCGTATTTTTAGTAAAGGGAAATGTGACTGTCATCAAAATCATCACCCTATTGAAGGTTTCTATTCTATCTAATTATGTCCACATCTCCAAAGCTCGCTCGTTATTCAGTGTTGCCATTAGCCAAACGTTAGACCATTATTTTGAAAAACAATCACAAAACGAAGCCTTTAATTAAATGTTAGTTAAGTAAAATAAGATGAAGAAAACTATAATATTTATCCCGTAGAAATAAAGATTTTTTTAACAGTAAGAGATACCGAGATTTTCGTAGGCTTATCCATACTATGATATTGTTTGAGGTCTAAGGCTCGTATTCAGAGACACGACTCAAGCATAGATTTAATCACAGATCAGCTGAACTCTACTTAAGTATTGAATCTCTTCTCAAACATAGCTTTTATTCAAGAACGGTACTTAAACTATTCTCAGCTGAATCGAGTCTCAAATCTGTACTCAAATGTTCTCGTTTACATTTTGATTTATTTATAATTTTCGATCCGTTTTACGCAGAAATTCAAACAGCCAGGGTGGAAATAGAATAGAACAATAAAGTGAAGTATAAATATGCATCAAAGTACGTGTAACGGAACGAAAATGTCATTTGATTAATGTCAAATCAAATCTAAACTCAAGCACCGATTTCGTCTGATTGACGTTTCAGAATAAGCATTTACTCAGGTGAACTGTGATCATTGAATCTATACTTAAATACTGTTCAAGAATTAGAATCTCGCCTCAAATCGAGATTTAAGTACAGATCAATGCTCGAGTCTTGTCTCTGAATACGAGCCTAAGTTTCACTACCTAATCCGATACTAGTTATTACAAACGCATTGACGTTTGTAAGCTGTTGATATTTTGCTACGCGTTGAATAAAACCATGACTTAGCATTGAATCTTTCTATTTAGCAAAAAACATAATTGTACAAAACCGCGTGCAACGCAGACAAGAAAACTAAAAGAGAGGTTAAGAAAAATATGTTGCCAATATTATAAAATAAAATTATGCGTTCAGTAACCCTTCAATGTTTGAGTACTACACATCCATTCTTCAACACTTCCCCTTACTCAAACATTGACAGAATTAAATAATCAATAGCTAAACAATGTAACACAATTTTTATCCCTATAATTTTTTAACACCCTGTATACTAAAACGACACCTACAAAAAAAATTACCACCCTGTATACTAAACTGGTACAAATAATTATTCAACATCCTGTATTATTCAATATATCAATAAAACTAAACATCCTGTATTATTCAATATATCAATAAAATTATCTATTTCAAAACAAGAATGAATTAATGGAAACTTTTTAGTACAATGAGTACACTTACTACATAACATTCATTATAGTTTGAGACTGCTTTTAAAATATTATACAAACCTACCCTTACAAAGAAGTTATGCCACTGATTTAAACATAGATTTACCCACTTATGTAATTTGCTATAATACCTACTCATAATTATGTAATTCCTACAATTAAACTTAACTAATGAATCATAATTTTTTACACTATAACATCACACAGCTAAAAAACATAAGTAAGATATCTACATACATAACAAAAATGTCTATATAACAAATGTAGGTATTACAAATTGTAACTATAGACCAAGACATTGAACAAATTTGGCATGTTTAATTTTTGCAAGAGGCTTAGTAAGTATATCCGCCACCATATCTTCAGTTGGCAAATACTTAATTTGAATGATTTTATTAATAAGACAATCTCTAACAAAGTGATGCCGTATGTCTATATGCTTTGTTCTTCTATGACACTGATCATTTTCTACTATTCTATGAGCACTTAAATTATCATTATAAATTGTAATTGGACACACATTACAATGAAATAAATCTTGGAAGAAGTTTTGAAGATATTTGGCCTCTTTAACTGCTTCACCTATGCTATAGTATTCAGCTTCAGTACTAGAATAAGCAACCGATTGTTGCTTTCGGGCCTCCCAGTTAATAATGCAGTCCCCATATTTTACCACAAAGCCTGTATAGGATTTTCTGTCATTCAGATCATTAGCCCAATCAGCATCAGTGTGAATTTCAATACCAGTTTTACCTTTCTTAAAATTTAATCCATGATGCAAGGTTCCTGAAAGATACCTTAAAACTCTTTTTGCTGCCTGCCAATGTGATTCCTCAAAACAATTATTGTATTGACCTAGCTTACTACAGGCATAAGATATGTCTGGTCTGGAGCAAACAGATAGGTACATGAGTCCACCAATTAACTCTTGGTAAGGATATCTTGTGTCCTTTTTATCAGATTTTTGAAGCGGTACATTCACTTGCATAGGGGTAGAAACAGACTTACATTCTTGCATTCCAAATTTAAGTAGGAGATTCTTTGTATATTCTGCCTGTGAAAGTTTCAAAGTTCCATTTGTCCTATCTCTGTCAACTTTCATGCCAAGACAATTTTTTACCTCGCCTAGATCTTTTATATCAAATTGGCCTTTTAGTGCGCAAATTAAATTCTCTTTTTCTTTGTTATTTTCGCTAAATATGAAAAAATCATCTACATACAAAGCTACAATTACAATCAGATTATCCACCCTCTTAGAATATACACAAGGTTCACATTTTGATTGAGTGTAACCAATATCATTTAACACCTCATTGACTTTTAGGTTCCATGATCGACTGGCTTGTTTTAACCCATATATACCTTTCTTTAACAAACACACTTGATCATTGTTAATATTATATCCCGGTGGTTGTTCCATATATATGGTTTCTTCTAATGTTCCATTTAAAAATGCTGTGCTAACATCAATGTGGTGTATATCCATGTCTTTTTCAACAGCTATTGAAAAAAGAAGTCTCAATGTGGAATGTCGAACCACTGGCGAAAAAGTTCTGTCATAGTCAATACCTTGCCTTTGTGTAAATCCCCGGGCTACTAATCTTGCCTTGAACCTTTCAAAGTTACCACTAGCATCTACCTTTTCTTTGAATACCCATTTACATTTTACAACATTAGTATACTTTGGCCGATCAACCAGTTCCCAAACATTTTTTGAAATCAGTGAATTATATTCATTATCCATGGCAATTTTCCAATCTTTAGAGTTATTGCTTGAAACTGCTTCAGCATAGGTCTTAGGCTCCATTGTCAACATGGCACAATCATCATTATCATCAGTATTCAAAACATAATCATTCAACCAAGCAGGTGTTTGGCGCTGGCGAACAGGTCTTTGACTTGAGGCTATAGGAATGGTTGATATATCATCCTCACATGAAGTATTACTATTTGACGAGACATTATCATTGTTTTCAACATTCATGTCTTTATCATTCCCATCACTGTTATAAGCTGAACAATTAGCACTAGTGTCAATGATTGTATTATCTGCATCATCTTCCCCTGCTGAGACATAATCTAGACTGATGTCATTTCCAATACTAACACTGTCTATAGCAGGTTGTGAAATATTTGCATTTGAGTTATTGCCAATCTGGTTGCCACTTAGTTGTATTGTGTGATCAGAGTGCTTACTATTCTGATGAGAGCCACTATCATTACAAGAGATACCAGGTATTTGCTCAAGGAATATCACATTTCTTGCTTTAATCATTTTTCCGGGTTGCATTGGATCAGCTAGTCTGTATCCCTTTGATGATTCACAATATCCTAACATGATGTAAGGCTTTGATTTCGCATCTAACTTTTTCCGCTGCTGGTCTGGTATCAATGCATATACTTTGCAACCAAAAACCTTTAGATTGCTCAAATTAACCTTTGTTCCAGACCACAATTCTTCTGGTGTAGCATTTTGCAAAGCATTAGTCGGACTAACATTTTTTAAATACACCGCTGTCGATACAGCTTCACCCCAATAACGTTTGTCTAGGCCTGAATCCTGTAACATTGTACGCGCCTTTTCTATAATGGTACGATTTAATCTTTCAGAAACACCATTTTGCTGAGGGGAATATGGTATTGTTGTTTCATGTACTATTCCGTTAGATGTGAAGAAACTTTGCATCAATTCATTACAATACTCTGTTCCATTATCCGTTCTGACTACTTTGATTTTTAATCCTGTCTGATTCTCAACTAACATTTTGAAATCCGAAAAAACTTTGTGAACCTCTGTTTGACTTTTAGTCTTTAAGAAGTAAACAAAACTTTTTCGGGTGTAATCATCTGTCAATGTTAATACATATCTTGCATTTTTCCAAGTTGGGACAGGCATTGGTCCACATAAGTCAGAATGGATAAGACCTAATTTTTCAGTTGACCTCTTTGATTTACCTTTAGGGAATGCTTTGCTAGCTTGTCTACCCTCTATGCAAGGAATGCAAGGCTTCAAGGACGAATTATCAAATGAAATACCTTCTGCCAGACCGTCACGCAATAGTAACATACCTTTGTAGCTCAGATGACCCAATCTCTTATGCCATAGTTCAGCTTCATTCGTCGTGCAGAACAGTGATTGATGATCACCACATTGGCTGGCAGCAGTATCGGCACATGCATAAACTGAGGATTCCTGATGCTGATTGAGTTTGTACACACCACCAACATTAGATGCTGAAAATATACATTCACCATTAGTAGAGACATTATTCTGACAATATGCTTTACATTCTCTATTATCAAATATTACTACATAACCTTTTTCAGTGATTTTATTCACAGATAGTAAATTTGCTGCAATGTCTGGCACATAGGCAACATTGGAAATGGTTTTTGATTCATTGCCTAGAAGAGTTACATTAACATTACCAGACCCATGACTATGAATCTCATCATTGTTAGCTACTGTTATGCAGGTCCTATTAGAGTCAGTATAGTCATTTATCCAGTCCCTTCTCATAGTCATGTGCGTAGTACAGCCAGAATCAACTAACCAGTCAGAACCACCTCCATTAGCAAAAACTGAAGCTAAAGCAGTATCACTTGCGGGTCTTGATGAAGCCAAAGCAGTATCATTCACATCCGATCTCCATGCAGCTACAGCAGGTCCACTCGCTGGTCTCTCAGTAGGCGACTTGAGGTCCGGACACTTTGGTCTTATATGACCTTCCTTTTTGCATTTATAACATATTACTTTCCTTTTAGGTTTCATCCTTGATACCAGTGCAGTTTCACTTACTAGATCATGTCTTCTTGACCCTTGCATTAACCTGCCTTTCACTAACTCTGTAGTTAAATTACATTGCAGGCCCTCTATAGCCATCACCAAAGGGTCATAGTTATCTGGTAAGCCAATAAGCATTATTTCAGCCACTTCTCTATCTTCCAATACTTCTCCGAGTTCTGATAGTTCTTGTGTAAGACTTTTAATTTCTGTAAGATACTTTTCCATGTCACCAAATTCATTGTATGCAACCTTGGCCAACTGTCTCTTCAGTGAGAGTCTTCTACTTATACCACAGTTTTTGTATGCATCCTCTAAGTTCTTCCATGCTTCTGCTGCTGTTTTACATAGCTTTACATGAGGGTAGCAGCAAGTGCTAACATTAAGGCAGATTTTAGCGTATGCTCTTTGATCTAATGGAGCAGGTCCATCTTTGCTCTCCAAACATTGCCAAAGGCCACTATCTATGAGCAACAGTTTCATTTGAAAAGCCCACGTGGCATAATTCTTGGCTCCCTCCAATTTTGAGATGTTATGCTGAGCATTGCTGTGCACAATATTCGTCTCTGGCACAGGGACCACACTGGACTGGCCAGCACATGCCATGGAATCCGGCGCCGGTGGCACGGTGCACTCACCATCAAGCGAAATAGGGCGTGTAGTCATTTTAGACAAATCTCTTTTCACTGAGGTAATCACGTGCGATGTCACGCAGTGGAAATAGCTGGACACATAACCTGTTGATATTTTGCTACGCGTTGAATAAAACCATGACTTAGCATTGAATCTTTCTATTTAGCAAAAAACATAATTGTACAAAACCGCGTGCAACGCAGACAAGAAAACTAAAAGAGAGGTTAAGAAAAATATGTTGCCAATATTATAAAATAAAATTATGCGTTCAGTAACCCTTCAATGTTTGAGTACTACACATCCATTCTTCAACATAAGCCCATGCCGAAGACGAGGGTTCACGTATCACGTAGTGAAACTCCGAGCATAGCTCTCTCCATAGCCGGTTGCGCGACTTTGAGCTTGTGAATGAGGCCAATTCGTTCGAGTTAACGACCAATTCTCAGTCTTTACCCCTTTGCTTTCAGACAATTGAGTCTGAAATACCACCCGGACAAGAACGTGGACGCGTCGAAGGCCGTGATTCATAGAAACCATCGTAAGTTCAGGGAAGTGCGTCAGGCTTTAGAAGTCCTCAGCGACGCCACAAGACGTGCCACATACGACCGCTACCAGAACGACGAAGGTTCGGACAGCTCTGACGAAGAAGAATATTCTCCAAAAGGCGGAGATTCGGACAACTGGGAGGAATACTAGACAACAATATTGAGTAAGTATCCATTGCAGATACTCGTAAGCGTCGACTGTGGCGGATTTGCAGTCTTGGCCGCTCTAGGTCCCAGACCATGTGCCGCCCCTTTCTCAGCACCCATCATATAGACTAGTTACATAATGAATTTACTTTATTGTCAACTTTATCTAAATCATCATCATCATCATCCTGTAGAAGTCCACTGCTGGACATAGGCCTACTCCAAAGAGTTCCACGACGAACGGTTTTTATCCTTTTCCATCCATCGACTTCCCGCAACCTGCTATCATCAGTAATTTTTTTGGTCACGATTTGCCGCTCCTAATATCTGGCTGCCCTAGGCCCGGGCCTACTGTGCCTTAGGGCAAATGATGCCACTGAGCGTCGATAAATAAGTATCCATGGTTGTGAAGAACGAGCGTTAATTAACTAATTTAATACGATTCAATACTTTTGAAATTTATCTTTGTGATTTTAATGAATAAAGCCAGTTTGAAGTTGAATTTTGAATCATCATCATCATCATCATTTCAGCCGTATGACGTCCACTGCTGAACATGGCCTCCCCAACAGACAGAGCGAATTCCTTATCATGTGGGGGGATTTGCCCATACTCACCACACTGGGCATGCGGGTTGGCGAGCGCAGTTAGAGCTATCGTTGTTAAAATGAGGGACGCTGCTGCCCATCCCCTAGCTTTTTTTCCCTTAGTCGCCTCTTACGAAATCCGAGGATAGGTAGATATGGAGGGGCCTATTCTTCAAAGTCAAAGTCAAAGGCATTTATTTCAATAAAATCACTAGGATCACTTAGAAACGTCTTAGAAACTAGGTGAAGCTATGCCTGTTCTCCTTCAGCCGGGGCCACCACGGCCTGTGAATTTTGAATAACGCTTAGTAAAAAGGCTGTGATAGAAATTCCTGCAGGTGATTTACTAGAAGCTGGCAAGCGTTTATGTGTTAAAGTAATGCCATCCTACTAATTGATCGAGCAAACTTAAGTCGTAGAACAAATTTTATTGTCAATTGTTTGTAGAATGAGCCCCGTTCGGGTTGCATACATTTTATGAATCACCTTGTATTCTCGGGCATGCTTAATTTACCTATTTACCGTTTCAGATATCTCGCGGGGAAAGAAACGTTAAATAATGTAATACGTTAGAAACGTAATAAAGAATGTTTCAGCAGACATGCAATGGTGCTGATTATGTGATAGAATAGAATCTGATTGTGATAATTTTAGAATTAAAAGATCGTCTGACCTAGAACTGAACGTCCCTCCACAAAGCATTAAAGGGAGTATGACGTTACGCAAGCGTAAACACTGTTAAGGGCCGTCGAGTCTTAGATTAGACGATCTACCTAATTATCTACTAGCTTCTGCCCCTAGTTCTACTCGCGTGGTAACCGAATAAAAAATTGTCGATATACTATTCTGGGTCACGAACTATATTATTCAAAGTTTCTAGCCGAGTTCAAACGGTGTACGGTTTGTACTTGCTCCATTTCATAAAAGTCAATTTTGAGTTTGACTTGGACGGTAAGCGATATCGCTCATTCATCGCACGTCGTTTGTACTAGGCTTTATTGAAATGGGTTCTTTCGCTATTGAACGACAAACTCTCAAACTGTTGCATTTACAATATATGTAGGATTATTAGGGTACCCACCTGAGTGCCTAGTCGGAGTGTTGAGCCTAGTTATAGTTATAGAGTTATCTAGTACTTAAAATGGTTACAAACTACATTTTACAATACGCTTTTATAGTAACAATCCCAGACTTGCTGCCCAGATAGAATTAATACGGTGCTCGCTATGTACTGTCAACATCAAAAGTATAAGATGGAGAGATACAGTTTCTAAAGTATTGCATTAATGAAAACTCCATAACTAAAATTTTGTAATATGAGTGTTTTGTATGACCCAGTGATAAAAAAATTCGAAATTCCGGGAAAGATGAAACTTCTGATACTGACTGTACCTAGTTCAACCGCAATAATTTGGGAAATGATAAATGATATATCTACCTCATTAATAATAAATTGTTATGTATAACATATAGAATAAGGCAAAGCATGAGCAAATCTATTTCTCTATATTAGAGACTCTTAATTGTATTCACTAGACTACAAAACAAGAGTGCCCACTAGACAAACTAGATAGCCTTAAAATATGATCTAAGATCTATTGTCTACACAATTTAAATAAGTAATTATTTATTAGTTAGGTCATCATCATCATCATATAGCTCCCCCATACAGAGCCACGACGAACGGCCCTTTCCATCCAACGACTTCCCGCAACCTTGACTATGTCGTCGGTCAATCGGGTGGGGGGGCCTTCCAACACTGCGTCGTCCGATTCATGGTCGCCATTTGAAATTCCCCACCTTTATTCCCTAAAGGTTTTCGGTTTTGCGAACTATATGGTCTGCCCACTGGCACTTAAACTTGCTAATTCTGAGATATGTCGATGCCCTTGGTTCATCTACGGACTTCTTCGTTTAGGATTATTAACGTAACGAAACTCTGAGCATAGGTCTCCATAGCGCGTTGCGCGACTTTAAGCTTGTGTATGAGGCCAATATTTCACGACCAAGTCTCAGTGCCATAAGTCATCGGTAGTTAGGAATACTACATAATTATACAGTTTTTAAGTTTTGGTATAGCACGACACAACATAGCCGTAGATGTCGCATGGAAAATATGTGCTAAACCGGTCCCTTTCGAATTGACTTGATGTTTGTAAGTTCGTCCCGTCGTGAAAAGTGAATAGTTTAACGTTTTTTATGGTGTCACGAAAAGTGCCTTAAAATACCGGAAAGATAAGGATGACAAGTGAGTAAAGGCGCAACACACATACACGTTGCGCAACATGTCACTCAAAAACTACGTGAAATGTTTCGGGGACACAGTGCGGGAGTAAGTGAACATCAGATTCGCGGGTGTTGAGTGGCCAATCAGAATGAAATGAATGTGGGTCGAATGTATCTTAATTGTACCTAAATGTACCACTAATAAAAAAAAAAAGATTTAATAAGATATTACTACTATCTCTGCATTCAAAGAGGTACTTTTATTTTAATTATTGGTACATTTGGGTACAATTAAGGTACATTCGATCGCCATTTATTATAGGGTGATGCGCAACATTACCCCCACCATCCTGATGCTAACGGGAGTAAGCAACATGTCCCGCGTCACGTAAAATGTTTCGGAGCATATGTGGGACACTGCAGCATTGCAGCGTCATGTAGATTGAGTGTTGTGCGTCATGTTGCGGGACAAAATATCCCCTAGTGTATCCGGAGCTTTATCACAAACATTACGAATCGGGCCCTGAGTGTGACTACCTACTTCCAGATCTTGAATACTTGTAGTGTCATGTTATATCAAGCTATAGTTAAGGCTAGTTTTATTCTAAGCAATTTATTATAAAATAATAAATAGCTTAGATATTTTAAGTAAATAGAATTTACTATAGTGTTTTTAAAAATATAGTGTGTGTATATGCCTGTGAAGGGCTAATAAACCATTTACCAAAACTATTATTAGGATCTAGTAAGTAAGTGTGTTTTAGCTAGTTTTCAACCCTGGTATTGTTTTTCCATTTCACGATGACATGTCTGGCGACCTTTAAGTCATTGATATACATATGATTCAAACTGCAATGATTCAGCCGCCTTCGTGAAATGGAATATCTCTAACGGAGTTGAAGAGGTAACGCGAGTCAACCGCTGTGCCTACTCACACTTTACGTACAAATGTATTCGCAACGTATCGCTAGTGGCGACCATGGCGACAACTGACAAGTGAGCTCACGAAGATAACGATCTCAGAGGCCCTAGTCTGCAAAGTCAGTGCGTTCTCACTTTTCTTTTTTCGAACGTGAAAAGTGAATACCTTATCGTTTTGGTGAGAACAGTAATTTTATTTCTGATTCTCTTGATTTACGGACTTTGTGTACCGTAACGTTCCGATATTCTAGTTTTTATTTTTTTCCATATCTACAAGTGATGTGAAAATGCCCTTACATTTTCACATTTCACGATATGTTGCGAATACATTTGTACATATGGAAAGTAGCATAGCGGCTGATCCATGTTTCCTCGCCTCACGGACGCCCTTTTGTTTGTCTGCATTAAAATGTTCACTACTAAGGGTGCCTTAGATAATTTAAGGCAGCGATACGCATGTAGTTAGTCTGTCACATTGATTGGTGCATTTACGTAACTTTGGTGCAATTACGTAACTTTGTTGCAATCAGTTACAATCTTTTATTTATTAAAACCGGTAATAATGACGGATTTTTATTTTTAAATATCTCAAACAAGTATTCGTTTTTATAAATTGTTTTAACCTAAATATACTAAACTAATCTAAATAACTATTTAACTAACGACTAAGTACTAATAAAAATGCGAGTGGTTTTTTTACGAGTAGGTGTCATAAAAAATCCAGTCGATCCCTGTCGTCACCAGATGGTAGCGTGCCCAAAATACTGGCGGCATTGCCACGTTGTATGGCAATGCTTATTCGCTGACCGAAGTAAAAGCTGTTTTAACTATATTTTAACACTGTTGGTATTCCGAATGAAATATAAAATTTGACTAACCCAATAAAGGTAATCGCAAGCCCCGACTAATATACAAACAGAAACTGATTGCAACAAAGTTACGTAATTTGCACCGCATTGGTCTAACCAGTGTCTAGTTTCTTGAGAGCTTTGTTACGTGACATGACAGTAATGAGAGTTGTTCTGCGTTTTTCTAAAAATTGAATGGCTGGCGATCGCCTAGCATGCTAGGTACCTACAGTACTACGTCTGAAGCACAGACTTCTAAGGAGTACGTCTGAAGTTATGCGCCTCGGTAATATTCCTTACATCCTTTATCTGCGAGATCCTTGCACAATTGCGAGCCTGAGTTGTCGATATGAAAGATCGAGTTTTCCGAATCATATAACTTTCATCGTCGTACTGTCATACTAGCATGCGAGATGATTTTTATAAAATAAGTATTTTACATTGAAAATGCGCATTTGTTTTTATAAAAACTTATTGGTAAACAATTGATTTATTTGAATGCATTTGTTATTCTTAGAATATAATTTCTTTTTCATTACGCTGTTTTTTTTTAAAAGGCCGAACCTGCACCGCTCCAGTAAAACTTAAGATTTGTAGTGTAGGATGGTAGGTTACCTACCTAGGTAGAGAGCGTCTAATCTATAACTGAACTCTCCCCCAACTTTGCTGGGAGCGTTACACAAGCGTAAACACAGTAGAGGGGCGCTCAGTTTTAAATTAGACTAGCTTCCGACCGCGGCTACGCTCCCATGGTACCTACATAAAAAGTAGCCTATATGCTATTCTAGGTAAAGAGTTCTTTATATTCCAAGTTTCATTGAATTCTGTTGAGCCGTTACGGCGTGATTGAATAACAAACATCCTCGCAAACTTTCGCATACCAGGAATTTCAAAATATAAAACGTTCCAGCATTTCAGTTTATTATTCCATTTCGGGGAAATTAATAAATTTATTTACTAGCCAACTCTGAGCTGTTTCTGGTAATGGCAGCCTCATGAGGCTGTAATAAAGCTTGTATCGCCAGGACTCTACTTTGTACAGTTCAGCAGGGTCATCCTCTGTCAGGGCTTTTATGAATGTTTCTATGATCTTTTCATCGTGGAGCGAATCATATCTCGCGTCTACTGGAGCTGCCACCGACCCTAAATATTTGGTGAGTGTTGTTATTTGAGATTCGTAGAACTTTTTCTGCTCTTCGTTCATGTTTTCAATCATTGCTTTTCCTTGTTCTATTTGTTTCGTGATGATGTTGCTGGAGCTTACGAAGCCTCCTGTAAAAGTTGTTTGTTCTATAATTTCAAAGTGGGAATAATAAATCCCAGGAATCCTATCACACCGTAACTACCCACTATGCGCACCAGCTCCTTAATTTCGGGATGAATCTTTCATTGCGTGATGGGTACTTTCGCTGGCAAGCGGCAATGGCTCGCCACGTCTCGATAATACACGGAGCTTGTATCGTGAGTAAGTAGATATAACTGCTGATTCTTACAGCTTCACACAATTACCTGGTACAAAGGCCAGTGCAGCCAGTCCCATGGCGCGGTGCTCGAACCTCAACGCGCGCGTCCACGCCAGTAGTCCCGCCTTGCTGGCGCTGTAGGCACCGAAGCCAGGCAGCGGCTGCAAGCCACAGTGGCTCGCCACGTTTATTATACGGGGCTTTACCGCGCCCGCGTTCTGAAAAAAAGTTCTAGAAGTGTAGCGACTGTCTAATAGTAGGGTGCTGTGTTTGGTGTTTTTTTACGAGATCGGATCATTAATTAGCCCAGGGACTACCACTTCGAGTTCGGAGTTATTTCGAAGAACCGATTGCTGAACTTGGAACTGAAGGGTTCTAGAGTGGAGACCACGCATTGGGAAGCGTAGCGTTTTTCGGCCCCCACTAACATGCAAAGGCGACTTAATGAAGATTCTGGAAGCTGTTAGGTGAGGGCCGCACAAAAACTGTATTTCCGGACCGATGGGGTAGGCTTATGTTCAGCAGTTGACGAAATGATGATGGTAGAAGTAGGTACGTATCTACCAAAAATGTATGATAGTTTCTCTTTATATACAGAAGATAGATATTACCTCTATAGCGCTTCTCCTCAGTGAAGGCATGAAAGCGGATCCGAATGAAGGCCCTGCTTTGCTGGACTCGCTTTGAGCATTAACAGGATTTAATTCGAATGAAGGTCCTGCTTTGCTGGCCTCGGTTTGGACATTTGTAGACTTGAATGCGAACGATGGCCCTGCTTTTCTGGCCTCAATTTGGACATTTGCAGACTTGAATCCCAATGATGGTCCTACTTTGCTGGCCTCGCTTTGGACATTTGCAGGCTTGAATCCGAATGAAGGCCCTGCTTTGCTAGCCTCGCTTTGGACATGTGCAGACTCTGGTTCAGATGCAGGAACTTCAGAAGTAGACGAGCTGGTTGGCTTTGATAGATGGCTGACCATTTTCTTCAATACAGCTATCTGTTTGGAAAGTGAAGAGGCCGTAGGTGCTAAAAAAAACGATTAATTAAAGCTTTAAATAAGTTCCCATATAATTTTATTCAAAGCTATATAAAGAGTCTTAACTACTGATTCAGGACAGCATCAACTTAATTCACGTAAAGCTGACAGGCATTTTAATATAAAAATGTTATTTCATCAGTAGGTAAGCACGAAATCAAATAATAATAGCCGTGCAGCGGTAGCACCAGAAATATTGTAGAAAAGTAGCTATTTGACAAATTATACTGGATCAAACACTGTTGGGTAGCAAATGGCTTCAATGTGCAACGAAAGGACCTCCTTTATGCGTGTTCATATTGGATTGATCAGGAGATATATATATTTTTACTAGAAAGTACTGTAGATATTAACAACTGTAATAGGAAAAAGGACAGCCATGTGGTAGTAGGGTAGTAGACTCGCGCCCTGAGGCTTCCATACCTTTACACAGGGTCGTAAAATACCTGCCGAAACTCATGCAGGTAGCACAGGTAGGCGGTTTTGGAAAACATGAAGTAAAAATACATTATGTTTAAATTGATATGTTTAGATTTTAAGTGCTTATAACATAGCTTTGGCTTTGCTGTTATAATTATAAATAAATAAAATAAAAAAACTACTTACTAAAAACAATATTGTAAACAGGGACCAAAGGGTCAGCTTGAGCCATATCCATTATCTCGTTATGTGGTGGCTGCTGGTTCAGGTTCAGGGGTTCAGGGTGCGCTGCAGGCCATATCCATTATCTCGTTATGTGGTGGCTGCTGGTTCAGGTTCAGGGGTTCAGGGTGCGCTGCAGCTTCCCACTATCGATGCGCTGTTTTCAGTTTCTGCTGGTCGGATTAAATCTCTAGCCCAAATTAAAACACTTTCTTAATACTTTTTCACTTTTATTTCACTTCTTCCTTATAGTTCTCCTACTGCCGACTGATTCCGACTGACTACCAAATATCCACAAAAATCATTTCTTATAAGCTAAACTAAACCTATTACTTACATACTAATTCAACAAGCGCGAAAGCGCTTTCGACCAATCACCGAGCCGTATTCTAAATAATTCTTGAGGCGCTGGGCGCGCGCGCTCGACATGTTGGAACATGTCGAGACTTGCTCTAAACCTGCCTATCTTTCCTGTAAGGGGTTTCTTTCTACCTAATTCAGGCTCTGTGATTGGTTGAAATTAAAAAACCTATTCTATTAACATTTCTTAAATGCTAGCCCTATCTAAAAAATCTTAATTTTTAAACTTATTCTAGGCTTACATCTAATCTTAAAATATCTTAAATCTATCGGACGTCGCTAACAGTCTCCCCGCCAGTGCGCGATGGTTCGGGCAATCCAGTTTCAGGTTGCGACGTCTTCTTTGGTGCCACCAGGATGAGTCGCGACGCTGGTCGTTTCAGCACGCCGCCTCTGGTTCTGACGTTTACAATGCGTATCCTCTTGTCCGGTCCTGGGAAGGTCTCCTCGATGACTCCACGCGGCCATGTGTTGCGTGGAAGCGAAGAATCCGCGATGATAACTACATCGCCTCGTTGGAAGTCCATGTTCTTCTGGCCTTGCATCTTCCGTGGCATTAGGGTCGGAAGGTATTCTTTCAGCCACCTCGTCCAGAAGTGGTCTGCCAACCTCTGCGCCGTCTTCCAATCTGGTCTTCCAATGAGATCGCTTTCTTTGAATTCTCCCAGGATGGCTGCCCCGCAGGATTTTCCGATTAAAAAATGGTTCGGTGTAAGGCTTTCTTCTCCCGGTTCCGCGTTGATGTGTGTCAGCGGCCGGCAATTCAATGTATGCTCCACTTCTGTCAGAAGGGTGTGGAGTACTTCTTCTGGAGGGCTTCTTTCTTCTAGGACAGCTGCAAGTGCTGTTTTTACTGATCGCACCAGTCTTTCCCAAGCTCCCCCCATGTTGGGAGCTCCTGGAGGAATGAATTTCCATATTACTCCTTCTCGTTCAGCTGCCTCGATCAGTTCTTCTTTCTTGATTTTTCTGGCCTCTAGGATCAGCTCGTTATTGGCTCCAACGAAGTTTGTTCCATTATCGCTGAACATCGTTCGAGGGCTTCCACGACGTGCAGACATTCTTCTTAGAGCCATTATCATGGAGCTGGTGCTGAGGGATGCGGCCAGCTCCAGATGGACTGCTCTCGTGGTCAAACAGGTGAAGAGGGCGCCCCAGCGTTTTTCTCGCCTTCTGCCGATGGTCACATGCATTGGGCCAAAGTAGTCAACCCCAGTGCATGTGAACGGTGGCTGGTGGTGTGCCAAGCGTTCCTGCGGTAGGTCTCCCAGTGGTGGCATCTCGGGTTTCAATCTTCTTGTTTTGCACCACTGGCACTGGTGCGCAACTCGTCGCACGGCGTCGCGCAGGGACAAGATCCAGAACTTCTGTCGTAGCTCGTTGATTATCGTCGCGTGATTTCCGTGATGCAGACGTCGATGGTAATGCCCTATCAAGAGCTGTGGTACACGACTTCTTCCGTCCAGGATTGGTAGTTTCGTGTTGTTTTCATAATCTTGGATCTTTATTGTTCTGCTGTTGAGGCGTAGGATTCCTTCTTCATCTAGTATTACGTCGATCTTCTTGAGGCGGCTTGAGCTTTCGATGGGTTTCTTTTTGTTGATGTTCTCAATTTCTTTCTTGAACGATTCTTGTTGGCTTTGTTTGAAGAGATATTTTTGTGCTTTCTTCAAATGTTCGGGTTCAATGGGTAGCCAATATTTTCTCTCTTCTTTGTTTCCCAGGTGACTTTGAGGTTTCTGTCTTCGGCGGCACATGTCTATAAACATGAACAATCTTGCTGTGGTTCGAAGTAGGCGATTCCAACTACTGAATCTACATGGATCTGGCAGACACAGTGGCTGGAGGGTTCTGGTCGATGTGCAAGTTGCCTTCTTCTTTTCTTCTGGATTTGATTCTTCTTCTTCTTTTTCAATTTTCTTAACCGGCCAGTCAGATTTCGGCTGGTATAAGAATGAAGGTCCGGTGAACCATCTTGCTTTGCCGTCGAAGTCCCGTGGTACATTCCTCGTGGCGTCGTCTGCTGGGTTCTCTTTGGTGGGGACCCATCTCCATTCTCTTGGCTTGGTGACTTCTTCTATTGCCGCCAGTCGGTGGGCAACGAACGTCTTGAATCGCCGTGGGTCCGCCTTCATCCAGTGCAGTATGGTGGTTGAGTCAGACCAAAAAACCCGAGATGTGATCTCTAAGTCTGACTCCTCGGAAACGGTAGCGGTCATTCTTGCTCCCAGAAGCGCTGCTTGCAGTTCTAATCGTGGGATGGATGTGGTCTTCACAGGTGCCACCCTGGCTTTTCCTGCCATCAGCGCGATGTGAATTTCCCCGTTGTTCGCCAGTATACTGCAGCGGCGTATGCAGTTTCACTTGCATCGACGAAAGTGTGTACTTCTCCAGTCCTGTTCGGTCCTAGGCACCTCGGGATTTTCAAGTTCTGGAGCTTCTTTATGTCTTCAATGTACTCTCTCCAGACTTCTTGCTGTTCTTCGTTGACCGCTTCGTCCCATTTCACTCCAGTCCTCCACAGATCTTGTATCAGTTTCTTGCCTTTAATCAGGACTGGAGCAACAAGTCCCATGGGGTCGAAAGTTGACATGACCGCGCTGGTAATTTCTCGCTTCGTTGGGATTCGGTTCCCTTCGGCGATTTCTTTCGGAGTGTTCCTCAGGCCGACGTTGAAAGCGAGTGCATCTTCTTCAACTATCCATCGCATGCCCAAGGTTTTCTCTTCTTCGCCAATTTTCTTTTCTTTTGGAGCTTCTTCTGTTTTGATGTTGGCCAATGTTTCTTTTCTGTTACTCGCCCATTGTCTAAGCTCGAAACTCGCTTCTTTATGAATGGTGTTCACTGCCTCCGCTGTTCTTGACGCTTCTTCTATGTTTTCAAAACTTTGAAGGTAATCATCCATGTAGTGATTTCGGATGATGGCTCTGGCTGCTTCTGGGTGTTCGTGTTCTAGCTTCTGCGCATTCAAGTTTTTCACAAAGATCGCTGTGGCTGGTGATGATGCCGCTCCGAAGATTACCGAAGTCATGCGATATTCTTCCGGTTTTTGTCTTCTGTCTTCTCGCCACAAGTATCGAAGGCTATCTCTGTCTTCTTTGCGTATCTTGATTTGCAGAAACATCTCTTTGATATCTGCAACTACTGCCACAGGTCCTTCTCGGAATCGAAGTAGCACTCCAAATAGGGATTGGAGTAGATCGGGACCAGGGAGTAGCGCGTCGTTCAAGCTCTTCCCATCAAATCTTGCAGCAGCGTCGAAAACTATTCGGATCTTCTTCTTGGTTGGGTGTGTCACCGCGAAGTGAGGCAGGTAGAATGTTCGGCCTGGAGTGGAATTGGCTGGAGCTTTTTCGGAGTATCCGCTTGCAGTCAGATGTTGTAGCTGCTTTGTGTACTCTTCCTTGAGTGTTGCGTTTCTATCAAGTTTCTTCTCAATTCCCAGTAGTCGGTGGAATGCCTGGGTGTAATTGTTCGGCAACGTCTCGTTTTCAGTCTTCCATAGCAATCCAGATTCATATTTCCCATCAGGTCGTTTCTTCGTTGTTTCTTTAAGCAAGGTCAAGGCTCTTCCATCGGCGTCATTACTAGGGCGTCGCTGCTGAATTCCGATCGAGTCCAGGTCGAAGTGTCGCTTTATCATTTCTTCAATTGCTTCATCTTCTAAGCAAACACAGTGATTAACGAAATTCACTGGTGCAGCAGCTCCGGAGTGGCAGCCATGAAGCACCCATCCCAGGCTGGTTAGTGATGCGACTGGCTCGTTCTTTCTTCCTCTTAGGACTTTCCGGGAAATGATCAAGTCCCAGTTGTCTTGTCCAATCAGCAGTGTTGGCCTTTCTTTTTCGTAGAGAAGCTCGTTCAGGTTTTTCAGATGGTCGCACTCTTGTATTGTTCTCAAGTTTATCTGTTGTGGCGACAACTTCAAATCTTCAACGGTGCGAACGCCTTTCAGAGTGCGTTTATCTCTTCTATGGGCTCCTTTAATTTTCAGGTCCATTTTCTGGGAGTCCCTTTTTTCGATGATTTTCCCACCAACTGTTTCTAATATGAGTGATTCTTCTTTGCCGGTGGCTCCGATGCGGCAGGCGACGGCTTTGTCCAAAAGTGATACAGTGGACCCTTCATCCAGGAGTGCCAGGATTCGGACGGACCCTTCTGGTCCATAAACATCCACTGGGATCATCTTCAAATAGACCTTGGTTCCGTCAGCTGCTGCGTATACAGATTTGACCAGGTTCTTGGTCTCTTCTTTTTCATTGGTTTCTGGTTGTTGTGAAGATGAGGGTTTTTCTTGCTGCGTCGACGGTGCTGGTTTACGATAAGATTGCTCCGAGTGCAGCATTATGTGATGAGGCCTCTTGCATTTCTTACAAGGCTGGCCTTTGCAGTTCGTCCTCATGTGTCTTCGGCGCAGACATCGGAAGCAAAGTCGCTTCTTTACTGCGATCTCCCATCTTTCATTGGTGTCCGCTTCTTTGAATTGCTTGCATTCTGTAAGCCAGTGTTCGCCTTCGCATTGTTCACAAAACTTTTGATATTTCTCCGAGGCAGTAGCTGTGGTATTTGTGGAGTCTTCATCTTCTTCTCTGGTTGCATTCACCGGGTATCTTGAGTTTCCAACTCTTCTTTTAGTCTGTTCCGGTGGTGCTATTTTTCCGCACAGGTCTGCTTCGGCTTCAAGAAACTTCTTTATTTTCATGAGTTCTGGTTCTTCATCACCAACGCGTGCGCTGTAGTCAAGCCATCGGTATCGGAGAATAGGTGTTATCTTCTCGATGATGGTTCTGCTCATTTCTGGTGAGTATAGGTAGTGCGGCTTCTTCAAGGCGGTTATTGTGGTAACCGCGTTGGCAACACGACTGGCGAAGATGCAGATGTCTCGCGGAGTGTCTCCAACACGTGGAAGTTCTTTTAATTTCTGTAGCTCCGAGAGTACTAACTGATCCGGTCTGCCAAATCTTCTTTCCAATGCGTCGACGATGTCCTTAGGGTCTGTGGCTGCGAATAGCAGGCTTCTTATTGCTTCTTTTGCTGCTCCTTTTACGGATTTTCTGAGGCGAGCCATGTTGTGTATCAGGGTACAAAGAGATGCGGTTTCTTCATATGCTCTTTTGAACGGTAACCAGTCTTCGTGGGCTCCATAAAAATCGGGTAAGTCCCACATCTTCGGCGATGCTGTCATGGCTGGTTGCTGTGCTGTTTTCGTAGCGCTGATAATAGCGTCCGCAAGTTCTTGTATCTCACTTCTCTTGGTTGGCTTGTCCTCGGTAAGAAGCTTCGGATCTTCTAAATATGTTGTGCTCTCTTCCACCCATTGTTCCACATGTGTCGAACGTTCAAAGTCCCATTCCAAGTCTTGTTCAGATCGACATTGTGCTAGTTCAAGCTCGGTCTGAGCTAGGGCAGCGGAAGCTTCGGCTACTTCAAGCTGTTTCTTTTTCAAATCACGGAGCGCTTCTAGCTCCGCTCTTTTGCTGGACCTGGTTGATCCCGCCACCTGTGGTACTAGGGTCTCCGAAGATGCGAACGGTGGGACAGCGGGCCTTCCTCCAATGTTCTTCAGATTCCTTTTTTCTTTTGTAGCTCGCGAAACGGTTTCAGTGCTAGCAGCGGTCGTAGTCGCGAGATTTGTACTTGCGGGTGCAGATTCGGATGGCGCGGTGCGGGGTACCAGCTTCGACGTCCGGGTCTGAGTCGTCACCGTTTCGGTAGCGGTCGCGGATCGTGGGAGAGGCGCGGTAGCAGTCGCAGTCGCGGTCGCGGTCGCGGCTGCCGCTGTGGCACGTGTTGTCCTCCCGGGTGTCGGTCCAACGATGCTTGCGGCGGTCTGCCGTGATGTCGACGTCCCAGCGGACATCTCGGTAGATGTCCCAGCGGACGCGGTCGTTGACGTGGTGACTGTAGACGCGGGCGTGTTCATTGACCAATCGGTAGTAGATGTTTCAGTGGAGTCTTCCTTTTCTGACGGTGGTCGTATTGGCATGTTTTCTATTCTTCCAATACGGCTTCTCCGGAGGACTAGAAATATCTTCCAATCCGGCTCCTCGAAGGACCAAAAATGTGGTGGCTGCTGGTTCAGGGTGCGCTGCAGCTTCCCACTATCGATGCGCTGTTTTCAGTTTCTGCTGGTCGGATTAAATCTCTAGCCCAAATTAAAACACTTTCTTAATACTTTTTCACTTTTATTTCACTTCTTCCTTATAGTTCTCCTACTGCCGACTGATTCCGACTGACTACCAAATATCGTAGTAGTCTTCTTCTCACGCGCCGGCGAAGCCGGCGTGTGGGGACGCAGTATCGGGCTCTCTGGCCCCTGACTGCGGTGCTCTTCCGCCTCCTGCTAATACAGGAGGGTCCATGGGTAGTCTGTCTTGACTAGGTGTTTGGTCGCGCATCACTTATTCGCAGAGTATCCCGCCGGGCAGTCCCCCGTGTGGGGGTGCGGCGAGTGGTCTGCGCTCGGTGATGGCGGAGTTGTTGTCAGGTCCGGGTTTGAAGCGATTTCTCGAGGGTATGGCTTTCCCCGCGGGTCCCGTTCGTACGTCGGTGCCAGATCCCGTAAGTGCTGGTACGCTGACACCTCCGTACGGGCGAACATTCCCTGGGCTAGACGGGTGATGAAATCGTCCAGGCTTTCGATCTGCAGGTCCCGCTGGATCGTGGTGTTCCTCACATAGCGGGGGGAAGCTGTGATGGTTCGGAGCGCCAGGTGTTGCTGAGCTCTGAGGCGGTCTTTGCTCTTCTTGGCGGTCAGTCCGAACCATGCAGGCGCGGCGTATGTGAGGCGAGGTCGGATATACGTCTTGTATATGCCGACCTTCACTCGCAGCGGGAGGGACGAGTTCAGCACAGGGCGGAGAAGGTTTCGTGTGACCCTTACGATATTAACCACTGTGTCGCAGTGGTGGCGCATCGTGAGGGTCCTGTCGATCGTCACGCCGAGGTACTTGGCCGTACCGGACCATCTGATGGTCTGTCCTTGGAGTACCAGGGCTGGGGGGTAAGATTTTACCAGTCGGTTGGAAATGCAGATGGCCTGGGTCTTGGCGACGTTGACCGTGAGTCGCCATTTCCCAAGCCAATCTGGTAGTGCGTCTAGTGCTCTCTGCATCTTCAGGGCTGCGTGGCTCATATTAACTGAAGACGTGATGTATGCAGCGTCGTCGGCGTAGAGCGCAAGCAGGACGCCGTCCCCAGCTGGGATGTCGTTGGTGTAAAGGGAGTAGCAAATGGGAGACAGGCAGCTTCCTTGCGGGACTCCGGCTGCGATGGGGCGTTCTTGGGACTGTGTTCCTTCCACTGTCACTTGGAATCGTCGTCTCTCCAGGAATGACTCCATCACATTGAGGATCTGTCGAGGCGTCGACGAGTTGGCAAGCTTGAATAGGAGACCTGCGTGCCAGACTCTGTCGAACGCCTTTTCCATGTCTAAGAAGACCGCTACTGGCTTCTCTTTTTTGTTCACGTTCATGGTGAGGAAGTGGAGAACTCTCGCTATCTGGAGGGTGGTGCTGTGTCCTGCCCTGAAACCAAACTGTTCGGGCCTAGGTGTCACATGAGGTATTAGGTGTCCTAGAAGTAGCCTCTCGAACAGCTTGGAGACGCAGGACAAGAGGGTGATTGGCCTGTAGCTCTCTGGTTTCAGGACGTTTTTCCCCTGTTTGGGGAGCATGATAACGCGTCCGAGCTTCCATTCCGCTGGGAAGTGGCCGCAGCGCATTATCCCCGTGAACAGTCTGGCGACTGCCGCCACTGCTTTTAAGGGCAGGTGGCGGAGTGCCGCGTTCGTGATTCGGTCTGCGCCGGGGGCTTTTCGTGGTTTGCTGCGGAGGATGGCCTTCTTGACTTGGTTTGGCGAGAAGAAAATCCTGTCCTCTGCGGCTTGGTCCTCGCTGGTAACTCTGTGGGCCTCCAGAAACTCAAGCACCATAGCTGAGTGTTCTGGGTGTGTTTCTCTGTTTGGTTGGAATTGCCTCTCTAGGCAGTCCGCGAAAATCTCCGCTCTGTCCTCGCGGCGGTACCGGGGCTTTCCGTCCTGGTGCAGTAATGGGCGCACTGGTGATGAGGTGTTTCCCAATTTCCTGCACAGGCGGTGAATGGACGGCCAGTCATCTGAGGCGTCTTCCAGAGCCCTTTCCCATTCTTGGGTCTCGTGGGCCTGTAACTCTGCCTTGATGCGGTCGCTGAGGTAGTTGAGCTGGGTCTTCTCCCTTGGGTCGCGGTTTCTCTGCCATCTTCTTCGAACTTTACGCTTCTCCTCCAGGAGTCTGGCGACGTGGCGGGGGAGGGGTGGCAATCGGTTTGATGATGATCCAGGTGGCTCCGAGTTGGATTCCAGAGCTGTTTGGATGCATCTGGTCAGCTCATTTGTGAATTCGTCCACGTCGTGAGCGGTGATGATTGGGCGTGACGGGACTGATGCTTCCACCTCCCGGTTAAATCCTTCCCAGTCTGTCCTGCGGCGTTTAGTCGGCGGTGCAACCTGAACTGGCCTCTGCTCCAACACGACCAGCACTGGTTGGTGGTCCGACCCGAGATCGTCGAGTAGGACCTCCTGGGAGGGATGACTGTGGAGGCCTCGGTAGACTATAATGTCTAGAGTGTCGGGGGGGGTGGAGTCATCGGGGTAGCGCGTCGGTGTGTCCGGACCACTGACGGTGTATCCGTTTGCCTCCGCTATGGCAAATAGTCTTTTACCGTCAGGGGTAGACACCATCGAGTTCCAAGCTTGGTGCTTACTGTTCCAATCCCCAGCTGCGATTGTTGGTGTCGGAGATGAGCTGAGGATCTTGCGGACTTCTGCGGGGTTCAGTTTCGTTGAAGGTGGCTTGTAGACGGCGTAAATGTGTTGCTCATGGCCGGCGATGAAGATTTCCACTCCTAGTGCGCTCATTGAGTCTAGTTTGAGGGTAGGCAGTGGTTGGTGGATGATCCTGCGTCTGATTAAGATCGCAAGACCTCGGTAGGGCATGTTGCCTTGTTCACTCCATTCGTCCTGTCGGTAGGTAATGTAGCCCGTGATCCGGAGTTGGTCAGACGGTTTGAGGCGGGTTTCGGAGATGAGGGCGATGTCGATGTCTTGCTGTTTGAGGAGGGCCTTGAGGAGCGTAGTTTTCCCCCTGAGGGTGCGGGCGTTCCAGTGTATCATTCTGAGTTTTAATATGCCTGCAGGAGTTTCCCCATGCCGGCTATGATAACCGGTATGGGGTCTGCCCCCGCTCGGAGGGCCTGAAGGACCTCCTGCATTATTTGGATCGCCGTTTCCAATATTTGTAATCGGGCTGAATCCTGTGGTTGCGGTTGTTGGGGGCGTCTGGCACCCATCACTGGTTTCTCGTGGGCCGGTGCTGTTGTAGCGGCTTGGGGTGCAGGGGTCTGAGTGACCTCTGCTGGCGTTGTCCTGGGAGGGACCAAGGTGGGGGCCGATAGCGGGTTTTGGGGTGGCTCCTCCATCCCCTTGTTTCCCCTACCAAATATCCACAAAAATCATTTCTTATAAGCTAAACTAAACCTATTACTTACATACTAATTCAACAAGCGCGAAAGCGCTTTCGACCAATCACCGAGCCGTATTCTAAATAATTCTTGAGGCGCTGGGCGCGCGCGCTCGACATGTTGGAACATGTCGAGACTTGCTCTAAACCTGCCTATCTTTCCTGTAAGGGGTTTCTTTCTACCTAATTCAGGCTCTGTGATTGGTTGAAATTAAAAAACCTATTCTATTAACATTTCTTAAATGCTAGCCCTATCTTAAAAATCTTTATTTTTAAACTTATTCTAGGCTTACATCTAATCTTAAAATATCTTAAATCTATCGGACGTCGCTAACACGTTAAGTAACCATTCCGTCAACCAACCATGGTTAACTACCCAGTTTATCTTTATGCTGTCCTGCTTTGCACTTTTTATCATGCACTTTATTATATTTGTCTGGTGATACAAAGCGAAGCTCAATGTTTCAATCTTTAGAGAAGTTATTTTAATGTTTGAAGGCTTGTGGAGGCTGTCTTTTCTGAAATAAAAATACAAAGTATTTCAGTTACTTGTGCGATAACTTGATCGTTGCTATGTGGATGCCTTTGTGAGACTGATCGTAATCATATATTGCTTGCTTGTCGTGCCACTGATTCTTTCTTGGTCATCCTATATGAGGTCAGAGACCAGGTTGAGGTATGGTGGCCCTGAAAAGGGCCTTTGACTGTTGGTGAAAGAATCAGTGTAGTGAAAGGATTCAAGTGCGACTCTTAGAGGCTCCATTCGTGCACTGTCTTCGAATTTTTAGGTTCTAGCTAGGACATGCCGGTTTGCTCACGATGTTTCCCCTCACCATTAGAGTCATGAATTTTCCGAATGGAAAATCCATTGCTGCGCGACTGGGATACAAACCCAATACCTGTGGATCAGAAGGCGGGCCAATACCTGTGGATCAGAAGGCGGGCCACTACCACCAGTTCTCAAATAAGTACAAGAATCTAGGTAAAAGGCATTATCCTACTAACATTATAAATGCGAAAGTTTGTGAGGATGTTTGGATGTTTGTTATTCAATCACGCTGTAACGGCTAACGGCTCAACCGATTTCGTTGAAACATGGAATATAAAGAGTTCTTTACGTAGAATAGCATATAGGCTATGTAGGTAATTATGTAGGCTTTTTATGTTGGTACCACGCGAGCGAAGCCGCGAGCGGAGGCTAGTACGTAATAATTCAGTAACAAAGTGAAGTGAATAATCAATATTACAGGGATTTTTTGAAAACAGTTTATTGAGAATCAAAAATTATCGACTCATCATCAGCTTGTAGAAGTCCACGGCTTGACATTGGTCTCCCCTAGAGTTCCATGACGAACGGTCGAGAGCGTTTTCGATCCACTGACTACCCGCGACTTTAACAATGTCGTCGGTTCATCGGGTGGGGGGCCTTCCAACACTGGATCGCCCGGTTCGTGATCGCCATTCGAGAACCTTTATTAGCCAATAATAGTATTATTTTGAATTAAATAAGAAACTAAATATGTATTTATAGTAAAAGGAAAAAGGCCAGGTCAAAGGTACCCTAAACTGACGCGTATGTATGACGGTGAATGAAGCAAAAGAGGTATGTCAGGATCGTAGCAATCAAAGACTATATAATACACTTTATTATTTGCAATTGGAAAGCCGTGGTCTCTGCCTTCTTTTGCCTTATTCTAAAATCTTTGAATGTAGATGTACTTATTTTTTTTACAAAATATGTTTCCATCAAGCATCCATAAGGCTAAAACGTGTGATGGAAACGATTGGATCATCATTTTCGCGAATCCAAAGAATTTTTATATTACTCAAATGTAAGTCAAACTAATGATATAAAAAATAATAGGTACATACTTTGAATGTTGGCGCAATTCATCAATGACAGCCTTAGCAGTCAACAGATCCTGCTTTAATTTCTTAAAGGCATTTATCAGATCGTCAATAGAACATTCTCTGTTCAGCTGTAATTCCTTTAGCAAATTGAAATTTTTGTTGATGAATTCTATGTGATGTTGTATCTGAAAGCAAAACATAATCGTAGATAAGGTACTAGCTTCCATAGGCAGCGGCGGCATCGCTCGCGTCATAACTGGGTAGCATATGCTATTACAGATACATAATATACTGTCTGTTCAAAGTTTCATCCAAATCTGTACAATCAGTCTCAATAAAGTCAATTTGAGTTTGACTTTACCTATCATGTCAAACTCAAATTACTTTATCATTGGCGCTTGCGATATCTTTGACTTATAGCGCACACTCTCCAATGCGAATACAAAAATGAATTTCAACAAAACAAATTTCAGGTGACTATCATATGCCGTTTGAACATGGCTCTGTGGGGTAATAGAATCAAAATTTTCAAACTCATCACACTGGTATTAAACATGGTGATTCATAATATTATGTATTCTTTCCAGACAGGGACCTATTCTCCACCCAATTGGGAATAAAGTTTCTTCATCTTTTTGTAAATTCTCACATCAAGTCACTAAATATGCAAGATCGGAACACCTATAAATACCTCAACTTTCACATAGTTAAGCTACATAAGCTATGAAGAGAACTATGCTCGGAGAATAAGCCAGTTGAAGTGGCAGTGAGAAAAAAAGAAAGAAAACACTTGTATTTTTAACAACAATATTTGTAACAGTTTCTGTTAGGAGGTAGGTTAGGAACATTAGGTACTTATGAGTATTTGGTAGGCACTAAAAGAGTTATTTAAGCCTTGGACAATGGCAGTCAATATGTACAGAAATGATGTTACAATCTGGGATAACAACTCATAATAATGTGCCGCAGACTTGTTAGTAAGTAGTGAGAAAGTTATATAGCTCTGAGACCTGCCATATTCTTGAATGAATAACATGAAACTGACAATGCTGTGTAGGAAGGCCTCCCACCTGATGGACCATCGTATAAGGTTCGCAGGAAGTTAGTGGATGTAGAAGGCTCAAGATCATTCTTTGTGGCATTCAGGGGTAGGTCTAAGTTCAGCAGTGGACTTTTTCAGGCTGATGATGATGATGAATCACTGTGAAACCAACTCACTTTATCCTGGATCTCCTTTGATTTCATTTTAAAACTATGCAGGTCATTTTGAAAGCTATTTGCATTTTCCAACAGTTTGTTTTGATGATCAAAGCTGGCTTTAACTTTGGTTATATTCTCCTGAGCAATTCTTGGCATTTTTTCTTTCATTGAGTGAAGCCGAGGATTCAGTTCCGATAGAAATCTCAAGCTTGGGTTGCACTGCACCTGCAATCATAAAGTTACTTTGAATCCTGAGTCTGAGTTACTACTTGGAGTTACGTATACAAAACTGCTCTAGGGTTACAAGATCTACACCTTTAGTAGTTTAGTACTCATAAATTCTCTTTGGATCTACCCCATGAGGTTGTAGTCACTGATCTACCAACACGGAGTACTTCTTATTACTGTTATTTTTTTCAAAATCGAGCCCGTAACTCCTAACATCACTTTTCGATTACTCTCACGGTTTCCGATTTCGCCTTAGTGGCCCTGAAAAAAAACTCTAACCTGTATACTGTCTACCAACCGCTACCAACCAATGAAGATATACACTAAGTTTGTACCTATTAATGATGATATTTTATGTCACTCACTAATAATGAGGATAGAAGTCAGTTCAAGTCACTTTGATAATGTTCTAGGTACTTTACGTTGTACCTACCTAGGTACATACTTGCAAAAAATTTGAGGTTGAGTCACAGATTAGTACTATGTATGTTAAGTGAAGCTAGCTAAAGGTAAAGGATAACACTAGCTGGGTGTACATGCTAACTTCTAAACTACAAAGAAATGTTAGTATGTACTGGCAAGTATTGGATAAATTATCTCTCTTTGCTACCGTTTTTCAGTCTTTTTCGTCCTGTATATTATAAGTGATCAAACAAGCTTACCTGTGATGTTCGATCATTATTATACGAAGAACTTTATTCGAAGATATATTAACCATGCAGCTTCCCTTTGTGTAGCTGGCAACCGACGCAATTTAGATTATCAGCCCTAAAAAAAAAAAAAAACTAAACCCACACATCAATGCTCTATGAACCCATCTGTCACTCGTCATTCTTTTTAGAGCCTCGAATACCTGTTCCTCAACTTTACCAATGGGCCGGGTGGGTGAGGTTCATATATCTTCGAATAAAGTTCTTCGTATAATAATGATCGAACATCACAGGTAAGCTTGTTTGATCACTTATTATACTCGGACTTTATTCTCGATATATTAACCATGCAGATGTTCAGAGATATGATGGTAAAGTTGAGATACTTATACCGTAGAAATAAACATGATTATAAAAATCCACTCAAGAAATTAACTCCTTCTAATTTATATCAATAAATTTAAACTCAATATCGTAATAATGTTAATGAAATCAACTTTTCTATAATAATCTTAAAACTTGAGTACTTAAAATAATAATAATCAGTCCCATTATCATTAATAGGTAGGTACTTAATTACCATAAAGTATAAAATTTCATCATATTAATCAGTACTACATCCCATTGCGAATTAGCACTGAGGACGGCCTGGGCAAATTGTCCCTTAATCTATCGGTCTGTTACAGAACTTAGCAAATGTTGAAGAATTATCTGTTCCGCCTGCGGTCCACCCAATCCTATACAATGAAACACCTTTCCACTGAGCAATTCAAGTGGAGGCATGTCGTATGGATACAATGCCCTGAAAAGATTGTAGTATCTATACCACCCACAGAAAAAGTATATTTTATCCATCCACCGATTGATGATGATGAAACCTGTCTGTGTGGTTCTGTCAGTGTTATTAATAGGTGATCATTATGATTTCCGATAATCAGACAAAGTTCCAACTGGACAAATTCCAGGTCTTTCAAAAAAGGCTAAATACAAATTAGGTTGACTATGGCCTGGAGCAGAAGTTTTATAATGCCGTCTATTACAATGTGCATACCATCACTATGGATTTCGATGTCTTTATTAGAGTTAGAGTCTGCTCTTTGTGTTGTACTCAATCCAAGCAATACCACTAATTTGTTTGATAATTTAGCAAAACTAAGAGTCATATTGGAATACCGATTGTAATTGCATTCCAGGTAGTTTGATATTATTCCAATGGTGGTCATGACTTAGACATAGAATCCCATAAATAACCTGCGATGATCTCCCCCAATTTTAGAGCCAACAATAAGAAATAGTGCTGCTTTATGAGAGTTTAGGGAAGCCTAACCAGCCTCTGAATCAAATAATTTTGTTAGAAAATATATAATTCTAGACATTGAAAAGTCTAGTCTAAATTCTAGACTAGTGCAAAAGGATATTTATGCTATGCTCTTGGCAAAAAACCCACCAAATCTGGTACGCTACATTATATTGTTTGAGTGTATTGTTAGCAAGAATAATCCCATGGATGAGGGTGGAATTGTCTGTCTCAACCATGCTGGCCTGATAAAATCCCGGCAATTAGTGTAAGTTGATTATCTATGGGAAGATTATCTCTGAAACAAACAATCTTCCTGAAAGAAACAATGTTAAGAGAGATCCTTTCGAGGTTTGAAAAATATTATTTTTGACATTAACATTGTTTGTAAAAACTGGTAGGTACCATGGACCATTATGACCAGTAGGACATTACCATGATTTCTGCTGCTTTATTAGGTATGTACAATTATTTCCCAATATTTCATTATTAGACATATATATATAGAGGATATATGAGGGAATTATAAAATAAATATTTCGACCAGTCCACCATAAAAGCATTAATATTCTAAGCATCAGAATCTGGTTTCCAAGAGATGTCCATCTCTTGAAGCAAACAAATCAATATCAGGTTTGACCCATTATTGATGTACAATTTTCTTGCATGCAATGACAATCAAAAAACGTAAAGGTGTCATTTGTTACTAAATATATATATATATATATATATATATATATATATATATATATATATATATTCTTCATATTCAATCAATTCTTACTCAATGTATGGGTTGATTCTTTGAGATTCCTCATCTGCTTTTTTATTATCACCAGACTTAATATAATAGGCAAAGAGCCAGATAATGTCTAATCTCACACCATTGCCTTAGAGTAGCTCTAGCAAGATTATAGAGATAAAATAATTGTATACCACCCATTCGGTTTATACATGATAAATCTGTTTTATTGTCTACTCTTAGCAAAATATTAATATTTTGTATGGTATATTTGGCAAACAATTTAAGACCAAAAAATATTGCCAATAATTCTAATTAGTTAATGTGAAATGACTTTTCCTCCTCTTCCCAAATACCATTCGCTCTATTATCATAACAAAATGCTCCCCAGCCTATCCCGGAGGCATCAGCAAATACTATCATTTCTTTTTCTTTTAAAAATAAAGGCGTGGCCTTTATAATATCAGCCCACCAAATTTAATTCAATTATTGAATAAAATTTTACTGTATCATTGTTGTATCATAATTCACAATACTTTCAACAAAATAATAGTATTTGTTTTAAGAGTTTAGTGTAAAGCCAACCATATGTGGTGGTAGGACATGCTGCCACTAATGTCCCTATCAACTTTGTAAAGTCACGGATATAATACCTTTCCAGTATACATTTTTGCTCTAAAGTTAAATGCAGGTCATGTCATGTCTCTAGAACTAGAAATTGGCAGAACAAGAAAGTTTTGTTGCACCTTATTTCTTCTTCTAATTATAAACCCAAGCACTGTGAAAGTGCATCTTTAAGCAGGATTTGAATACAGATCATAAGTAAAAACAAATCATCTATAAGTATTGATCTGATTTATAGGCTTTCTATCTTCGGTGAATCATTATTGTTGTAAAAACCTTATGTGCTGCATGGAACACCATAACAGAGTTCATTGAACTCATACAACTTGTCTAACTGAAACCCTAAATATATCTTATATTGTGGGTCCATATTTACAAACAATATTAATCCTTTAAATCTATTTTTGTCTTCCAGTCTCCAATGGAAATTAAAGAACCTGCTGTTCTCTGGTCTACCATTTTTAAATAAGCCGTGGATACAGAGGTAATTTGTTGTTTTTAGTTAAAAATCAATGTTTGATACAAATTGATCCAATGTTATAAGCGATGGCTAAAAGTATATCAGCATCCCTAGATTCTCTAGAAACCGAGTTAATATTATATGAAGTTCTTGGTACCAAACGTTGGTATGGCTCAGTGGCAAATGGAAATGAATTTCCACAGTATATTCTAGTATAGAATCGTCATGGCAGATTTTTCTCCAGCATTCTAAAAAATGTGATAATCTTCCAGCATTGCTTACCTCTATGTCTGAGCAGGAGGTTTCACAGGTGGCATTTGCAGTTTCCTCATTGAGGACTGGTAATGTTGGGTGGATGCTTGTGAGCCTCTGTTGAGAATGAGAACTGCATCTTCTTGTGTCCATACCTCGGTACTGTACTCCGCTGGTTGTAATGAGGAGGACCGTTAAGTTTCACTGCAGATTATTTTTATTGAAGTTGCTAGTTGTAGCACAGTCTTCTTAATTGATTGCTCACTTCGTTAGCAAGCATTGAATACTTTAATTTTCTCAATCAGGTTAGTACCATACAGGTAGCCTTCCCTCTCAACAACTTTGATTGTAACCACACAGGATTTATCTAACGCTGGCTGTTACCAGGTTTTTCCTTGACCTTGTTTGTTAAAGGTGTAAGTCCGATAGAACTCTTCCAGCCTCATTCAAAGCGCTTATCATTTTAAGTCTGTCGACTTGTTCATTATGAATCAATGCGGGTATGGCACTACACGGTATCGCTTGACCAACTCCTATCAACTGATCCATCAGTCTTAGTTTACTCTCGTTTTTGAGTTCATCTCTTAAAATTGTGTCCATATAAGTGTCACAACATGATCCATAGCAGGGCCAACATCTTGGATTGTCTGGCATGAGGTCTTCCCAAGTGCCCACAGGCCGTCTGGGTTAGTAGTGGGCACTGCCTGAGTTTTACCCATTGCTGGCATAAAAAGGCTGTTAGGTTAGTAGGTTTTTACATGAAACTGTATAGTAAGGCCTCTCGGACCAAACCTACGAGTAGGTATAAAGATCTCGTCCATACAACTCGTGTATGACCCAAGTCAAATGACCACATCGATCTATGTTGTACATGAAACTGCATAGTAAGGCCTCTCGGACCAAACCTACGAGTATAAAGAGCTCGTCCATACATCTCGTGTATGACCCAAGTCAAAAGACCACGTCGATGCATCTCGTACACCACCCGCGTCAAGACCACGTCGATGCATCTCGTACATCACCCGCGTCTATCGATAATTCAGTTATGAAAAAACCTCCCTCAGCTTTGCCGATCATAACGATCGGTGCTTTATCGATATTTTGTACAACATTTACCAGTAAAACTAGACACAATGTGTCTTTTTATTTGAAAAAATTTCATCAAACCGGGCGGCGATGATTGTCGCTTGTTTCGTTTCATTTCATGCGGCGTTCGATTTTCCTGATTCTTTCCATGTAAAAATCCTAATTTGTCCGTTTTCTCATTTCTCGAACGTTTATGCATTGTCTTGGCGTTATATAAATGAAACACTCTTCATGTTTTATGCTGAAATAAAATAATTTCACTTTTCCTACAAGAAAAATACGTAACGGTTGCCGCGCAAACAAAAAGAATGACGAGTGACAGATGGGTTCATAGAGCTTTTTTTTTTTTTTTGATGTTTTTCCCCTTTCGGGATGGCTATGGCATCTAGGCCTTACCGCCAAGTCTTACGTTTATTTTTCCTTGTTATTTTTATTCTTTCGTCTTTATTTTTCATCTTATTCATGGTCAAGTCATCGTCAAGTCAAGTCAAGTTCAGTTTTAGTAAGATATGATGGTGGCTATTTTACTAAAACCTCGAGGGACCTCTTGGCGCCAACTCGAAAAATGACGATACACGCAATCATTCTATTTCACTTCACTTGTGCGGTTTACTCAAACAATATTACGCAAAACACCACCATAATTACACAATATTATTCAATTTAACACTAGTTTTGTAAAATAAATTGAGAGCACAACATCACTTCGCAAGTTCCCGCCAAAAAGTCGGGTTCATAGAGCATTGATGTGTGGGTTTAGTTTTTTTTTTTTTTTAGGGCTGAGAATCTAAATTGCGTCGGTTGCCAGCTACACAAAGGGAAGCTGCATGGTTAATATATCTTCGAATAAAGTCCGAGTATAATTTATTTTCAAATTCACGATTTGACAGTTCTCAGTACGCCACGCACAAACTCATTTTTTTTTTTTTGAAATTTTTTCCCTTTCGGGCTGGCTATGGCATCTAGGCCTTACCGCCAAGTCTTACGTTTATTTTTCCTTGTTATTTTTATTCTTTCGTCTTTATTTTTCATCTTATTCATGGTCAAGTCATCGTCAAGTCAAGTCAAGTTCAGTTTTAGTAAGATATGATGGTGGCTATTTTACTAAAACCTCGAGGGACCTCTTGGCGCCAACTCGAAAAATGATGATACACGAAATCATTCTATTTCACTTCACTTGTGCGGTTTACTCAAACAATATTACGCAAAACACCACCATAATTACACAATATTATTCAATTTAACACTAGTTTTGTAAAATAAATTGAGAGCGCAACATCACTTGGCAAGTTGCCGCCAAAAAGTCCACACAAACTCACTATAATATTTGTCTTGTCTGTCAGTCAGTCAGCTGTCAGTCGGCCAGCAGCAGTGACCCTACCGCGTAAACAGAGTATAACATAGACCGGGCTAGCGCGTATACCCGAACAAGACGAAAGTTCGTATAATTCAGCCAATTAGAAATGGATATATTTGTGCGTGGCTCTAGGCATGAGAATGATCATGCAATTAGTGCGGTTTATCATAACCAATGATAAATTAAAAAATTTAAAGATATGGTAATGATTTAAGCATTAGAAAACTAAATAAATAATAACGTGTTCAATTATATACCTAGCCAGATCCTTTTCCAGCATAGAGTTTTAATTGCAAATAGAAACAAAAACGGTACTTACCGGTGAAAGGTAATATTTTCCACTTTCCTTAAACTATCGCTCGTGGAGCATATAATACTGCAACGTACTATGTTACCAGTTGAATTCTACACCTGCTACACAAGGCACACAAAAATTTTAGTAAGTAAATTAATAATTACTGCAATTTTTCACACTAACCATTGACTTTGTTGTGCACCAAAGATTGGTGCTCAACAAACCCAAAGTGCATACGCAGACAGTGATGGAAGATAACAGTTCTTTCTCCTCTACTCATGCGTCTCTTCATATATTTCTATCCTTTTCTTTCTTGGTATTATTATTTAACGTGACGTCTATGTTATTCTCGGTCTACGCCCTCCCGCCAGGGCCAGGGGCCCTCCCTCTAGTAGTAGGGAGCTACTTACTCCACAGAGTACGTATTTATATACTATACTGTGCACTCTCGTAGACAGCTTGACAGCTGTTCTACAGGTGTCCTCCCGTGTCCTCCTAAATCGTCTTAAATCGTAAACAGATCGGTCTACTTGGCCTACGGTTCTACTTCTTAAATACTCTTTGGTACCACAGGCTACAGAGAGACCACACCACAGGTCTCTCTCTCTGTAGTAAAAAGAATTAAAAAAAAACAATTATTATTCTCGTATTGGTATTATCATCCTATTGGTCTGTGGGGTTAAGGATCTTAGTGTTCTGTAGTCTGTGGTATTCTCTATTCTCTCTCTCTCTCTCTCTCTTGAGGGTGGATTTTGCAAAAATATTTTTCGTTGAACAAAAATTTTAAGAAATTTAAAACACATTGGAATGCTTGTAAAACAAAATGAAATTGTTGTAGGGATAACTGCAATGTACATTTAAAATGTTTAGACGAAACTTCAAAGCGTTAGTTACGAAGCTATCTGCAATTTAAATATTTAGAGGTGTGATGGTGATGACGACTATGGTATGGTGATGATTTATCTATAGACCGGGTAGATTTCGTGGGTATGGTGATGACGCTTTTATAATTTCAAAATAAAAACAACTAAAGAAAATAATTTTTTTATTGATTTAATAACTTTTAAAGTAAGTTCTTTCAGCTCCCACCAAAAGCTAATGACTGAACTTCATTTGTGGCTTTCAATACGTAACATTGGTATTATTATTCTTCATAATGCTTATGTTGGCATATCTCCTACTTTTATTTGTAGTTAATTTCTGTTTTTGTAGCTGAACGACTATCCTTCGTTTTATTTAACTCATATTTGTAATCTGAAAGAACAAAAAATTGATTGAGTTCTATGACTAACATAACAACTAGCGAGAGAAGCAATACTCAAGTATTGTGTAGCGAAGAATTTTAGTTCACTAAAACACATATTGTAAAGATAGATAATCCCCAAGCTGTTAACATAAAATAGTAGTAACTTCTACCTTACAACATGTGAGATGACATTTATTGGAAAAATCTACACTTAGTAATTTAAAAGTATATAGTGAACGTAACGATCCGAAAAAAATCCCGTTCAGATGGAGAAATGCTGAACTTAGATACATCAAAGGTAGCGAAGCGAGCCGTAAAATTTAGAACGATCGGTGCGAGATCTTTCATTGCATTGTATGTTGCGACTCTTTTTCGAATATCGTAAAGAGGCGAGTGATTTTTAACGTATTGATGATATTGCTTCGTTCTGTCTGCACTTTCTTTATTCCCTGTGCGATGCATTGGACTCGCTTCGTAAGGCAGTAACTTAAGAGTATTTTTCTCGCGCACTTCAGTCGCTGGCTACTTGTTGGTATTATTAGATACTTTTTTTTTTGCTTTCACGTGACGTAGATTGAGAAAGCTCGCTACGCTCACTGGTAACTTTGTAGTATAGCTATCTTTGCATGGTTTATTTCCATGTGACGTGGATTAATAAAGCGCGCAAGCTAGTAACTTAGTGTTACAGCTAGTTTCGGTAGTTAATTCTTTGTGCTGATAAAACTCGCTAAGTAGTATTAACAATAAGGTATAGTGCACTATTGAAGTTAATGAACACACAATATTAATGATGTTTTACGGGATGAAAATTAGCCTATATCCTATTCCAGGGGCTTTATCCTCTTATAAATTTCAACTAAATCCGTTCGGCCGTTTGGGCGTGATTGAACCAACATCCAAACATCCTCAAAAACTTTGAAATTTATAATATTATTATTTAGGCGGGAAGTAGGATATAATAATTTCATATTTGAGTATACTTATTTACTATATTAGGTACACAATTAGTTTGAAACAAAAAATAACTACTATATAATAAATAACAAAGAAATGTAATAAATTTCCATTTTACAGTGTAATTTACAGAAAAATATAAGAACAAATTAGGATGATGGTGACGGTGATGACGCGTATGGTGATGACGATTCATACGATATGTTAATTATACTAGAAAACGAATACTGTTAATAATGTACCGCTATTCCGTTCAGCATCTTCAATTATAACTACGTTATTGTTGTTATAATTTGTAACGTTATTTTATGTACTTACTTAGAACCACAGCCTGAAGGTAAACCACCTCATTCATACACTCACAGCAAATTTTGTTAAAGAAAGTGCCTGAAAAGACGTTCTGTTTCGTACGTAGTTGGCCCTGAATTGAAGAAACGGGGCGGGGTATTGCGCCCTGTGATTTTGCACTAAACTACCCTCCCTTTGATATTGCCGCGACGGTGTTGACGAATTTTGGTGCTAAAAGATTATAAATTTATTGTAGGATTATCTAACGAAGAATTTACTATTTTGTTTTCTATTCTTTAACAGACAAGGTGAATACACGGAAGTCACAAATAAATATCTATATCGCACGTTAGGATATCGTTTTTTTTTTGCCTGCAAACGTGAGGAGTCGCTCACTGATGATGATGATTTTTAATCAGTGTATTATTTATTTTATTTAAAAACTATTGACTTTGAGGAGATTTCGATAAAAGCGCTATAAATAAAAACTATGAAGCCAACATTATAAAAGTTTACCACACTCGAGAAATCTTCATTTAATTTTTTATACGCTGGAACATCTTTTTCTAAATCCACCCTTGGGCACTGAACTAACCCTGTTTACGTAGTATCTTCCTAGTCTGTGCCTGTTTCTTTGTCATGCACAGAGTGCTTTTGTTTATATAATTGTCTGTCATGTCAAAATTACTCTATGGTAGAGATGGGTCGTACTTGCTATTTCGCGTACCAGGTCTATAACGTATCGTATCTTAGGTTCAAAAACCAGGTACTAAATACTTGAAAGTATATCCTTAAGAATAAGACGCTGCTCCCTATACCGGCAAATTTATCCATGTTGAACTGATACTTTAAGGTGGATTCTAAGCTATGCTCTGCCTCGCTATGTATGCTATGCTATGCTAGGTATGCTATGCTATTCTATGAAAAGCTTTGACAAGTTATACATCTCGGAAACCAAAAGGTAAGGGGTTTTCAAAAAGTAATACAAATAGATGAACTGCTGAGTTATAATATTAGAGTTTTATTCATACACTCCAACGATTTTATTTTTATAATAGGCCCCATTGTTTTTGAGATATAACAAGAATACTAACTTTAAGAAAACAATGTAATGTGAGCTCCCATTTGGTAAAGTTTCAATGAATTCGTAGTTCAGGTAAGATTGGTTATAAGTTAGAACATTACTAAATGTGTGATTTTTAAAGTTCATATTAATTGTGCCACAACAATCACGAAAACACCAGCTTTTACCGGACATTGGGAGATCTCAGCTCAGGGATCCACTATTTATAATATGTTTAGAATGTCTCACATCAAACACTTATTTTAGCAGTTGTTATTTACATCCCTCCATTCCGCCTCAAACTAACGTGAAGGTTGAGCCCGACAAGAAAGTAATAAATACTACAAGTATTTCAGTAGGTTTTAAATACTTCAAGTATGGTGGCACCAGCTAAAGAATATGCCCCTCCCTATCTACCTACCTCCTACCCGTGGATGTCGTACGTAAGAGACTTACGACATCCACGGGTAGGAAGATATGGAGGGGCCTATTCTTCAACCGGGGCCACCACAGCAGAGGATACCCGGCAAAAAAACTAAAGTTATTACCACTTAATGCTTACTGCTTTGCTGTACGTTTGAATTAGAGCATAGTGAGATCGTGAACGAAAATCTACACATCAGGTTCACTCACTTTGATTTCCTAATTTATTCACGTAGGTATTCATTGAGCACTTCACATCCATCATTTATTATCAAGACATTGCTAATATCCTTCATTTTTTAACATCAATACATATTCGCACCATAGACTAACAGAAATACTATTCGAACCGTAGACAGCTGTTTACGATTCGAACCTTTGTTTTGGTTCGAATCAAACAAAACAAACAAACAATTCAAACGAAATTGATTGATTGGATTTTGCTTGTTATTTTTTTAGTGCTTTGCCCTTTCGGTCTGGCTATGGCATCTTAGGCCTTACCAAACCACATATTAAAACTGAAACATTGATTGATTGGCGCTAATGTTTTTCCCTTTCGGACTTGTAATATGCAGAAAAGATACAACCAGCTTTAACAGAAAAGGAAATTTATTACTTTGCTAGGTCTAGTCGTTACATAGTGTGTTCGTTCTGTATGCACAGAGAGAAAAAGAGTATTGTAGGCGTTTAACTTAGTTTTTTAACTGTAACATCTCTTTTGTGATAACTACGTGTGATAATTTGTAAAAGAAACGAATTCATTCAAATTTTTTTTCATTTCAATTGGAATTAAAAATAAGTAATCTACATACAAAATAGAAAACGCAAAAACAAAACGCGACAATACAGGAATTTAAAATAACGCCATAAATCAAGTCAGTACTACTTGTGGTACTACATGCAAACTGTGTTGAGTCAATCACAACGTAGTTCAAGTCATTACCACCAGAAAAACAAGATCATTGGATTTTTGTAAAGATAATTAAAATTGATTGAAGAGGCATTTATTTAATTTTCCCATGTTATGGGTATTTTATGATATTATAAAATCTTTGTTTCATGACCTAATTTAATATTGATTTTTCACACACTTCAATAACAAATCTTTACCCGTAAAGCCATCTATTGACATTCGTTTGAACCATATTTTTTAATAAGGAAATTAAATTAGGTACATTGAAACATGGTATCGATTTACAAACAGCAAAATGGGTGCCTACGTAGTGCAGCTGCTGACACAGATGGCGCTGATGCGTTGTGTTCAACAAGTCTGACTATGTCATCTTAGTCCTTACCAAACCACAGATTAAAACTGAAACATTGATCGATAGGAACTCTTCTTTTGTGATTTTATTTTGTAGTCATGGCCAAGTTCTGTTCTAATAAGGAATGTTGATTTTACTGAACCTTAAGGGACCTGTTGGTGCCAACCCGAAAAGTGATGAATAATGATACACGCAATCATTTTATTTCACTTGTACGCTTTACTCAAACAATATTACGTAAAACATTACCATAATTACACAATACTATTCAAAGTCAAAGGTTTTTATTTCAATAAAATCACTAGGATCACTTTGAAACGTCTTAGAAACTAGGTGAAGCTATGCCTGTTCCTCGCGACCAAGCAAGAATCAGGCAACAACCACGGCTTGGGATCTATAATTGTTTTCGATTATCCTTTTTTTTATTATATATATTTTTTAATTGTTATTATTCAATTTTGAACACGAGTTTTTTTAAATAAATTGAAAGCACAACATCATTTTGCAATTTTCCGCCAAAAAAGTCCGCGCTTGTAATTTTTCTTTTATTAAAAATGGCTTCTGCTGTATTGCAGTGATTATTGCCAATGTCAAATAATTTATGAATGTCAAGTTTCAACAGTAAAATGTTTGAGTGCCAGGCTGACTGACTTTTCAGGGGTTCGCAGTGTCCACAACAAAGGGTATTTTCCCCTTAACGTAGGGTATTTCTTGGTGCCTAGGGTATTTATTAGGGGAAAACATTTTGACAATGTGTGACAGATTCGAGGACAAACTTCCACTAGAATTTAGCATAATAATAATAAAGCCTTTTATTCCGAAACTTACAAATTTTCTTATTACAGATTACCTAAACTATATAGAATTAGCTTTCAAGTTAGTTAATAATTTAAGTCTACTGAAAAAATACGATTTTGCAAAAAAATAATTTGGGAAAACTTGCAAATATTTATGAATTTAGGGTATTTTTCACTGAGTTTGGGGGAAAATCAAATTTCAGGGCTGGCAGCACTGTGGACACTGCAAACCCGCCACGCGCTGAATCGAAACAAAGATGGGTGGACGATTGTACACGCGATAATGTAGCTTATTGCTGTGACCATAGAGTGGCTTACTTTGTAAAGAAGCGCTTATTATTATTCAGACTTGCAGTTTGTCAAGGTAAACCTTATTCCCATACAAATAAGAAACAAATTAAAGTGCAAAACTTTCGTTCCTTATTTGTATGAAGGTAAGGTCGCATTCCCGTTGCGTGACTGTGTTAGTAAAATATACTTGCACTGGTCGTCCAAAAGAGTCCACTGCGCAATTCCACTGCGCAAGTCCAGTCCGCCGCGGCGTAATTGCGCAGTGGACTCATTTGGACGACCAGTGCGCCGCGGCGCGAGACGGAAGGACGGGTTGTGAAATACGAGTACTGCGCGGCGCGTGCGTCTCCTAGGGTGCGCGGTGGACTTGCACCCGAGTATTTTTAAGACGTCTAAGTATCGTGAAGTCGTACTGGGGACGTCTAGTATTATGCGAGAACCTGGTTCAAAAACCTAGTAGCGTAAATACGAACCACCTCTACTCTATGGTCATGTCATTGACCAAAGAAAGAATAGAGCCACCAGAACATGCAGGCTTGAAAGCAGCGGAAAATAAACTAAGGGAAAGATATGAATATGCTTTTGAATAAAGCAAATGAAATTCCAAATGAACTGTATAATTTGAAGCTGAAGTCAATGCAGATCCAGGCTAATGTAAGAACCTACATCTAAACTCTTGTGTTTTAAACAATATAACTCTAAAATCCTGATCAAAAGGCATGCTATGTAAATCAAAACTAATGCCAAAATGATCCTGATGACTACTGAATAGTCATTTTAAGTTTGACTTTTATGGGTTTGCTATAACTTGTAGTATGCCCTCAAATATCAAACCAAAAAATGTACTTTAATTAGTAGACTTATGGATCATTCAGGTTTCACTAGGTACATAATAAAATCCGAAATGAGGAAATCCGTATAACCACGGTTCTAGAATGGCGACCACGAACCGGGCGACGCAGTGTTGGAAGGCCCCCCACCCTATGAGCGGATGACATTGTCAATGTTGCGGGAAGTCGGTGGACAGAAAAGACTCAAGACCGTTCGATAATGAACTCAGGGGTTGGGGGGGGGGGCTATGTCCAGCAAAGTCAAAGTCAACATAGAACATAGTAGTAGAGTTGTAGTGTAGTGTTTACATTATCTTCATTTTTTTTAAACTGGCAAATATATCCTGTTACTAACCTTATGTTTTCCTATATTTCTCCATTTAGATACAATGTGACATAGACTTCATTAAATTAAACATTGATTCCAAGTTGATCCATGATTTACGGCTTAAAGGTGAATGTTCTATTGAAAAACTGATAAGTAACCTAAACGAAGTGAAGCAGGAACTGGAAGAAATTAAAGCTTATTTGGCAGAAGACCGGAAACATTCTAAGTAAGTGCATTACAGCTCAATTGCTAATAAGTTGCCTACTTTAAGAGCTTGCGCGAAAATGTGGTGTGACTGAATGAAGGAAAAGAGGATTTAACTAGATAGCCATAGTCTTTGCCTACGGTTCCGGAAAACAGTATTTACTATTATGCAATGCAAGGTGCAAAGTTATAGTAGGTAGTCGGGTAGGTAATAACTTCTGTATATTCTATTAATGGAGTACAATAAACCTTGTGGGAGGTACCTTGACTTTAGATCGGGTTCAAATTCCGGTAGGTCACTTATGGATTTTTCTATAACTTGGTATTTATGTGTCAATTACGACATGTTCAGAAATATTGAAAAAAAAATTGTGAGAAAACAGCTTGGTTAGCTCCTCATGTATCTATCCTTCGGATTAGGCCGATTAGTCTGAAAGAATGGTATCTGAGTAGGGTACCTACTAGGCCAGCCTACTCCATCTTCACGTGCCCCAGGCACTACATAAATTTATTCTGTGCAAAAGCGTTCTGTAAATGAGTAAAAAGTGCATCACTGTAAATGTAAAGTTTAGTTAAGAGGAAAATAGGGTTAGCTGTTTCCATACTTTCCATACAAAATGTTCCCTTATTTCCTACTAGTAGCTGCCGGCGGCTTGCCTCACATGGTATGTAAGTACTTGGATAAAAATCTATGTCATTCCTCAGAGTTTAAGCTATCTCCAGAACAGCCAGGCTATTGTGTAAGCAAAATGGTAATGGAGATCGCAATTTTATGGATGATTTTATAATTTTAGCTACATCTGAAGTTTTTCAAACATGAAAAGGAAGAAGCTAAAATCTTGAAGTTTTCCCTTGTCAAGTTTGGAATGTTTTGAATGTTGCTAAGATTGTTAAAATTAACCTCAAAATTATGATCTTCATTGCCATTACGCTTACACAATTGCATCACAGAACAGTATGTTTCATTATTGAACATTATGATTTATTTTTATATAATAAAAAAAAATAATGAAATCAAAATTTTGAATAGGTTAAAGGTCACGCAGAAGTAAGAATCTATTGCTACTTACATTGTAATTTTTTTGTTCCAGGGATGCCCCTTTGCCGAATATCACTAAACAAATTTCACAAAAGATTCAATTACTGATCAACACTCTGTTTTACAAGAAAGTCAGCATTAACTGGGCCAGAGCAGAGGTGAAATCTCACTTGGAGCGTGAAAAGTTACTCAAAGAGACAATTGAGGATTTAGCTAAGCTGAATGTGTATGCTAAACATCTTGCGAACCCGAAATACATACATGGTAAGTATACTAACTCCAATTTCAACCGTTTCTTCCTTTCTTCCGTAGTCTCACTGATCAATTCCACAGTGTAGGACCAGTGGGTTTTTCATTACCACTCAGCCATGCTACCACATGAGATACTTATGTATCAAGGTCCTTTATGGTTTCTTTAACAGCATCTTAAATTGAATGTTAATTTTCATGGTGAAATACATTTTTTTTCTTATTTAGTGGGTTTGGGTCCCAGCCTAGAGACAAGGGACTTTTTATAAATCGTTTAATGCGGTAATAATTTAAAAATAAAGCAGTCTTGATTTAGTAAAACTTTCTAACTAGTACTTGTCCTCATTGTAGCATGGCCGTGGGACTCGCTATGTAATACTGTATAAAAAGTATCCTTTTTAACAAGGATAGCGTAGCTTTCTATTAATTATGGAGGTTTTTGAATCGTTTTAGTAGTTTTTGAGATTACCCTCTACATACGAAATGTAAATGAAGCATTTATGCTACATTTTATCCAGTTGCCACGCAAGAGAAGCCGCGTTCAGTTGCAGACAGGGTGTCGCTTGTTATATCTTGTTATGACTGTTGTTTTTTCGTAGCTACAACTTTAGACCGAAAAGAAGTCACGGAACCCAACGTAGAACCTAATGCAAACGTCGGTGACCAATTTGCGCCTGACGCAAACGGTGGTGATACTAGCGAACCCGCTTCTGTTGCTAACGGCGCTGACGCTCCCAAACCCACACCTGGAGTTAAAGGCGGTGATTTTTTTTTTTTTTTATTTACTTTTTGTGGCTATGGTGTCACTGCGGCCACAACTGGCCTATTGTGATCGCCACTTTATTTGTGGAGCCCCTTTACAGGGCCTTTAAAGTTCACCGCAAAGCCCAGCAGCTGTTAAAAACTGAAGGATTTTCTTTGGGGTGAGTTGCTTTAGCTCCATTGGGCTGAGGATGTGCTTTCCCAAATGGATGCTACGTTTGAGCATAAGTGCTCCGCACTCACCTAGCAGGTGTAGAGGCGTTTCGTCCGCCTCCTTGCATAGCCTGCAGGTTTGTGTGTCGCATAGCCTTAGTTTGAACATGTGCTTATTAAGACAACAGTGTCCAGTTAAGGCTCTAACAATAATACGAAGATTGGTCTTATTTAGCGCTAGGATACGGTTGGTGTACTGTTTATCGAAGGCTTTTATAAGTAACTTATAGTGGTTCATGCCCGAAGAGTTTATCCAGAGTTTGGTCGATTCTTCGAAGCACGAAAGCAAGAGGCTTCTTTGAGCCAGGCTTTTTGGTACGCCGCAAAAAGGCTCAGGGCCTATCATAGTACCATTTGCCCCGGCGCGCGCAAGTTCGTCGGCAAATTCGTTACCGTCGATTCCCGCGTGCCCCGGAACCCATCTTAGTACGACCCTGTTCCTTGAGCCCAGGGCGTTTAAACGTGACAAACAGTCTTCCACAAGTCGAGACGTGATGACATTAGAGTCCAGCGCCAGAAGGGCAGCCTGACTGTCAGAATTGATGTAAATCGTGTGGTTGGTGTAGCGCTTTCGCAGATTAGCGTCTGCACAATCAAGAATGGCAAAAACCTCTGCCTGGAATATAGAGGCGTTTTTTCCCATGCTAACGAAACCGTTTACATTAGGACGTTCACCATATACTCCACAACCTACATCCAGTCCCATTTTTGAGCCGTCTGTGTACCAGTTTAGGCAACCGGCCTCAAAGTGTAGCTGGCTGTTCAGCCAGTCTTCCCTGGAGGGCATTGCCACGATGTATTGTTTTTCAAATACATGTCGTGGAAGCATGGCATCAGATGTCATGCTGAGAATGGGTGATTGCAGAGTAGAGTCCTGAAGGGATCTCATCTTCTGCGAGAGCCAGCACCTTTTGCCCAGGGTGTTTGCGCGATACATACTAGTTTTCGCCTCCTTGTGTATATACACATGAAGAGGCGGTAGTCCCAGCAATGCATTAAGCGCCATCCCAGGGGATGTGGACATGGCTCCCGAAGCCATAAGGCATGCAGTCCTTTGCAGACTACCCAGTTTAGTTATAGCAGTCGACTGAAAGGCTTTGTCGTACCATACCATAGAGGCGTAAGTAACTATCGGCCTTACTATGGTAGTATACAGCCACAGAGCAATCTTGGGGTTTATACCCCAGTTATTGCCCATCAGTCGCCCGCTAGCCCCTAGGGCCATTTTAGCTTTTTTTAAGACATTAGCTAAATGCGCGTTCCACGTAAGTTTTTGGTCTATTGTTACGCCCAAATATTTTACTTCAGTGGAGAACGTGATCGTTTTACCATTTAACTTGGGCTCTGTGAGCTTGTCAAGCCTGCGCTTGTTAGTAAATGGCACGATTACAGTTTTGCCAGCGTTGATGGATAGGTCGTTGTTACCACACCAGTCACTGACAACTTTAAGAGCTCTTTGCATGATGCTAGAGATGGTAGATTGGCAAAAACCCCTCACGACGATTACAAGATCATCTGCGTAACCCTGCGCATCGATTTGGAGATCTGCTAGTCTGAACAGGAGATGATCCACTGCAAGGGACCATAAAATAGGCGAAAGGACTCCGCCTTGTGGGCAGCCCCTAGCAGTGGATATCTGGATAGTCGTATGGTGAAGGTCTAGTCTTGCTCCTCTGTGAGTGAGCATCGCCTCTATCCATCTGGTGGTCGTGGGGTCGACATTCTTTCTTATCAGCCCATTAACCAGCAGATAGGTAGGCGAGTTATCAAAAGCCCCTTCAATATCAAGAAATGCACAAAGGGCAATTTCCTTGTCCTCCATAGCCCTTTCCACTCTATCTATGAGGCTACTGAGAGCTGTCCATGTAGATTTACCTTTGCAGTAGGCATGTTGACTATGGTGGATGGGAGATGCCACGAGCGCGACATCTCTAATATATCTGTCTATTACCTTCTCCATGGTCTTTAAAAGAAAGGATGAAAGGCTAATTGGTCTGAAGGACTTTGGCTGGCTATAGTCCTTCTTACCAGCCATAGGTATGAAGATTACTTTGACATTTGCCCATTGTTCTGGCACGTGTCCCCAGGCGAGGCTCGCTCTGAAAACTTTGACCAGATACGAACAGAGGACGTCGACTCCCTTTTGTAAAAGTATTGGCAGTATTCCATCCTCTCCACATGTTTTATGCGGTTTGAAGGAGCTGACGGCCCACCTGACCTGGTTCGGTCTTATAATACGAGCAGCCCTATTCCAGTCCTCGTTCCGAGGCTTCGGTAGAAGTGCTATACTCTGATTATGCGTGGTTTTGTCCAGTGCACCGGGAAAGTGGGTCGTGGCCAGCAGCTCCAGGGTTTCCTTCTCATTGGTTGTGAAGGAACCGTCATCTCTTTTTAGGAGGCCAGTTTGGTTTTGGTAGTTTTTGAGATTACCCTCTACATACAGGGTGTCGCTTGTTATATCTTGTTATGAGTGTTGTTTTTTCGTAGCTGCAACTTTAAACCGAAAAGAAGTCACGGAACCCAACGTAGAACCTGATGCAAACGTCGGTGACCAATTTGCGCCTGACGCAAACGGTGGTGATACTAGCGAACCCGCTTCTGTTGCTAACGGCGCTGACGCTTCCAAACCCACACCTGGAGTTAAAGGCGGTGATACTTGCCAATCCGCACCTGGGGCAAACGGCGGTAACACTCTCAAACCCGTGCCTGGAGCTAACGGCGCTGGTACTCGCGAACCTGCGCTTGGGGCAAACGGCGGTGAATCTCGAAAACCCGCGCTTGTACACAGTGACACCTCAAAACCCGTGTTTGGAGCGAACGGTGTCGATTTTTGCAAACCCATGCCTGAAGCAAACGGCGCCGGCGGTGACACATGCGAATCCGCGGCTGAAGCAAACGGCGGTATTCGCAAAATAAGGAATGTTCGACGTAGACTTACCCAACAACGCCGAAATCTAGAGAGTCCGGAACAAGGTACGAAACTAGCCTAATCCCGTTATTGTTCCTACTTCCAGTTGCCTCACAATTCTGAAATTTGATGCTAAGACTTTTGTGACATAAATAAAGGAAAAGCCGGAAATTAGGAGTTTCAATATTTTTACCCCTAAAATTGGATTGCGAAGTTTTTCGGAAATGGGGCCGAAACTCGTAATGGGCACTAACGATTTCGAAATAATTTACGTATTTTTGGTTGATGCTGACCTCATCTAGCTGCTTATTTACATTACAGAACCGCAGCAAAAACCAATGAAACCTTCGATGGCTGAAACATCCTTTACACCTTCCTGCAACACCGAAACCGCGCCTGAAGCAAACGGCGGTACTCGCAAAATAAGGAATGTTCGACGTAGACTTACCCAACAACGCCGAAATCTAGAGAGTCCGGAACAAGGTACGAAACTAGCCTAAATCCCGTTATTGGAGTCAATTGTAGTTTATATAAACAAATTTCAAGCAGCTTTAGTATAATGCTGAATGTGACTAACCTTTCATACAAGTAAACAAGTTTATTTACCGAAAGGGGCTTATTCTACACCCAATTGGCAATACAATTTGTTTGACTTTTTGAAAATCGACATTTTTATGCCTCATTTGGAAGAAACGGAATCCATATAGGATCACTTTGTTGTCCGTCCATCTGTCTGTCAACTTGTCAAGACCCTTTTTCTCTGAAACGGCTAAAGGTAGCAACTTGAAATGAATACCAACTATTAGGGTCCGTGAGCTTATAGTGTCGTATAAAAATAAGAATCTAGCTCAATATATGGAAATGGCAAAAATAAAAAACCTCTAGGGTACCTACTTCCAGTTACCTCACAATTCTGAAATTTGATGCTTAGACTTTTGTGACATCATCATCATCATCATCAGCCTGATGAAGTCCACTGCTGAACATAGGCCTCCCCCAAAGAGTTCCATGACGAACGGTCTTGAGCCTTTTCTATCCATCGACTTCCCGCAACCTTAACAATGTCGTCGGTCCATCGGGTGGGGGGCCTTCCAACACTGCGTCGTCCGGTTCGTGGTCGCCACTCGAGAACCTTTGTTCCCCAACGGTTGTCGGTTCTGCGAGCTATATGGCCGGCCCACTGCCACTTCAACCTGCTAATTCTGAAAGCTATGTCGGTAACCTTGGTTCTTCTATGGATTTCCTCATTTCGGATTTTATCAAGCAGCGAAACTCCGAGCATAGCTCTCTCCATAGCCCGTTGGGTGACTTTGAGCTTGTGTATAAGGCCAATAGTTAGCGACCAAGTCTCAGTGCCATATGTCATCACTGGCAACACGCACTGATTGTAGACTTTCGTCTTGAGGCTCTGCGGTATCTGCGACGAGAAGATATGACGAAGTTTCCCAAACGCTGCCCATCCGAGTTGGATTCGTCGGTTGACCTCATTGTCGAAGTTGGACCTACCTAGTTGAATCGTCTGACCCAAATAGACAAAGTGGAATGGTATCGTTCCCAACATTTACCGGCATAGGTGCGACATGAGCATTGGACATGATATTTGTCTTGCTCATGTTCATTTTAAGACCTACCTGTTGGGAGACGGTACTGAGGTCTCCGAGCATAGCGCCAAGGTCCTCCAGCGATTCTGCCACTATGACTATATCATCGGCGAATCGAAGGTGAGTGATGTATTCGCCATTGATGTTGATGCCTTGTCCTTCCCAGTGCAGAAGCTTAAAAACATCCTCCAATGCAGAGGTGAACAGTTTCGGAGATATTCAGTGTTGACTTTTGTGACATAAATAAGGAAAAAGTCTGAAATTTAGGAGTTATAGTTAGGAGTATATGTTAGGAGTTACGGGCTCGATTTTGAAAAAAATAAAATCAGCATAAATAAAAGTTGAAATTTATTTTCAGTTATTCAGAAAATTTAGGTTTTTGGTTTTTTTTTTGCAATTTCGGGTTCTTTGTTTGTTAATACATTAATAAATGTACCATAACTATGTGTCTAAAGTTGTTGGAAGACCTTCAAAATTATATTTTTTAAAATTCAAAAATATTTATTTACCGAAGGTTATTTCTTGCTTTGCTTGCACATAGTCCGACCGAAAAAATAAACCTTCGATAAATAAATATTGTTTAATTTATAAAGCAGTTTTGAAGGTGTTCCAACAACTTTATACACATTGTTATCGTACATTAATTTATTTATTATCAAACATAGAACACAGAAATGCAAAAAAAACATCATATTTTTTTTTTTTGAAATACTTAAAATAAATTTCAGCTTTTATTAATGCAGATCTTATTTTTTTCAAAATCGAGCCCGTATCTCCTAACATCACTTTTCGATTACCTTCACGGTTTCCGATTTCGCCTGAGTGGCCCTGAAAAAAACTCACCCTGTAAACATAAAAGATAAATATTATATTTATGTTTAAAAACAAAAATTAAAATTCCAATAATAAATATAATAATTATATATGTATTATCATTTGTTATTATCCCATTGTTTTAGATTCCTCAGAACCTTGGTTATGCAACATGGTCGACAAGCTATCAGAACTATCGTGTGGTGCTAAACCACTGCCAACGCCAATATTCGAACACAAAGCTGCAAATATCGGCAGTGAGAGCAACAAACCAAATAATGACACTGTTCCACCGAACGGATTGAAACAAGCGGCTGCGTACATTTTTTGTCCTGCGTTCAGGATGAGCGGTAGGGAAGGGTGTAATTCATTTTTCTGCTTAATTTTATCTGTAGCTATGTATTTATACACGTTTTACGAAATATTGATATTTATTTTATTTATTTATTTATTTTTGGACAGATTTTACCATTAGCACAGAAAAACGTAATAGAATCTTAAACATATAGCTTGAGGTTATTTAAAAGGTCTCCACTGGTAAGTACATATTGTATAATGGGTCAGACAAAAAAATAAGATATGGTAAATAATTAACACCACTATTTTTTAAATGCAAAATGATAAAATAAAACGTCCTATATTTTTATGGAACCGATGGTAAGGTCAATCAAATGGATCAGGCAGAGCAGGTGATTCCTGTGATAAACCTTTGAGCTATAAACCAAACCTTTCAGATTCATCAGGGCCTACAGAAGCGTCGCATGCGCAACTACCACCATTTTCAACATTATATCTATCACGAACGCCGCGCCGGCTTGTCTTGCGACGTAAGTCTCGAATCTTATTTTGTATAATAGATTAATAAGAAAAATAAAAAGAGCTTTATTTCCTATACACTATTACAGATATAACAATACATTTACCTAATCTAAATTCTATTAAAATTAAAAGTTTCACTTAAAAAAAAGTTTATATTTTCTCTATATAAATACAATATTAGTTACCTACATACTAAACAGATTTATTACTAAGCTAGTGTATGGGACCACCAATCGTGGTAAAAGCTTTTTTAGTAAGTTTTTTTAAGTCTTTTGCAAATCTAGGCCATATCTTTCCGGCAACTTTTACTATGATACTTATTTTGTATAAGTACAAAAAAATGAATACGTTGTTGATTTATTTACGAGTATACCTTACACGGGATAACGGACCATGTTACCGTGTATTTCACCTTCGACATAAAACTTGAGCGAATTAGAGCAAATTTTTGAAGAAAATTATAAAGACAAAAAGGTGTTATATTGGAGAAAAATGTGGATATGCCTTTTCTGATATGAAAGCGCCCTCGCGCGCACGTTGAAAAGGTGCGTTTTGTAAGCCGTATCTGAAAGTTAATAAGGTAAAATTTCAATTGTTATGCGACTCGCTTATCCGCCATCGTTTGCACCAAAACAAACACAACACAAACGACTCTGAACATTAATGATGTGTTTGGAGAGAGTACGACTAACGAAAGCACCTTACATACACCTTTGCAACCTGTCACAGACATTTGTCATTTGTTGACATTTGCGTCTGTTTTCCCGAAAGAGTACAATCTAGGAGTCTTTAAATCTAGGGTCAATAAGTTCACTCTGGGAAAGCGTGCTCCATCTTAGGCCACATCTCACTTGCAAAAGTGAGTTGGTGGCCAAACGCCTTACCATTATCAATAAAAAAAAGAAAAAAAAAAAAAAAAAAATTGTATCTATAATGCGTCCCTTTAACTTCCTTGCGCGAGTGAGAAGAGATGTCAAGTCTTTCTCGGTGAACGCACTAAGTAATCTTCTAATATAACCAACAGGTGTAAGCACCAGCAACGTGCAGTTCAAGCCAGTGGTTATAGAGGAGGACATCTTTACTTTCAGTCAGAAGAGTTTCAAAGGCCAATGCATTACTCTCATGAAGGTAAGTTGGCCGATTCTCTAATCATATCCTACTAATATTATAAATGCAAAAGTTTGTGAGGATGTTTAGATATAACAATTATTATCAATAATATATTTATTATCAACAAAGAAATGCAAAAAAAAATATCAAAAAAAATATTTTATGTGAAAAACTCAAAAAAACAATCAATTTTTTTTATGCGGATCTTATTTTTTTTCAAAATCGGGCCCGTAACTCCTAACATCACTTTTCGATTACTCTCACGGTTTCCGATTTCGCCTAAGTGGCCCTGAAAAAAAACTCACCCTGTCTGTATACATTCTGAAACGGTTTTTACATTTTTATTCTAGGCCGTATAGTATTTGAGATACGACGAATATGACAAAATTGTCTAATCAATATAACATGAGCTCTCATTTGTTAGAGTTTCAATTAGTCCGTAGTTCAGGAATGATTGGATAAGTGCTAGATTGTGCTAAAGATGCGATTTTCATAGTTTTTCTCAATTGTGCTCTCAACAATCATCAAAGCACCTTCTGTTACCGCACATCACGAGATCTCAGTTTTGGGGTGAACCACTAGTTAATCATAATTTTGATTACAGGAATACGAAGACAAATCTCTAGAAGAGCTACGTCTCGAATACTACAATATATACAGAAGATTTACAGAACAGCAAACAAACGAATACTTTAACAGCGTTACAAGTAAGTTCCAACAACAATAAGCGCTAGGACGCGACCCTAAGCTTACTAGACAAAATGTTCTCCTATACAAGCAGTGTAATATAGCTCCGTATATTGCCGTAGTGGCCGCGGCTGAAGAATAGGCCCCTCCATATCTTCGATGTAAACAGACCACTAACGGTTCGACCACAGACAAATTGACAGTGCCAATTTGACTTGAGTTGACTTTTGTGATTTAGTCACTGACTGCTAAACTCTGGTTTAGACCAACACTTAGCTTTTTCTTATGTAACATGGTTTAGCAAAACCCAGCTTAAGGCTGAGCCTTAACCTCGTTTTATAATAAGGCCGTTATAGTTTCACCATGCCCGTTTGTCATCTCAAAGCTAATTGACGTCTTTCTAGTTTCTTTTTGCAGCTGGTTTTTATTTAAATAAAATTTTCGATCAGGTGGTGCAGGCACTACCATTGTGCAGTTCAGGCCAATGGTTGGAGAAGACATGATCTTCAAAGCTGGAGCCAGTCAAAGCATCACTACCAGTTTCCAATGCATCACCCTCATGAAGGTGAGTTCGATGCTCCTCTAATTCACAGAACAAATAAATAAATAACACCCAACAGTCACATACATAGTCCTGACCACAGACTAGGAATGCGTATGTTGTAGGTATCAGAAACTACGAGTACCATGGTACTACAACAAATATTTGTGAACATTTGTTCCGCAGGGGAATCGAGCCCGCACCCACCTTGCGTCTCAGACACTTTAAGCGCTCAGAAATTGTAGTCTGTTTTCTGTTTAGGTTTTCGGCTATGTAGTCATTCCACGTTTTAGGTATTCTGCTTCATAGGCACTTTGTAAATTAGGCTTTCTGATCAAAAAGTTTGTAATCGGATACTGATTATTTATATAATAACTAGCTTCCGCCCGCGGCTTTGCTCGCTTGGTAAAAAGCGAAGGTAAAAAGTAGTATATATGCTATTCCAGACTATAATCTATCTCTGTGCCAAATTTCATCCAAATCCGTGCGCCCGTTTGGGCGTGATTGAACCACAAACATCAAAACATCCTTTACAAACTTTCGCATTTAGAATATAAGTATAATATAAATATGATTGGAAAATGACCACAACTCTATACATTCACAGCAGCACTAACTAAACAAGAGTAACTGGAAGGAGATGGAGGAGGCTTATATCCGGCAATGGATAGCCCTTGAATAAATTTTATTGTAAACTATAGTTGAAAATGAAACAAATATTAACAAAAATCAAAATGTATAAAATAATAAGAAATGAATGTTAAGTACATAAGTAACTACATACTTTATTAATACTTTTGTTTTAATTATTAATTCTAATTGTATAATCTCTCGGAAACTTATGTAAGCACTAGGGAAATAAAGGCTATTTTTATTTTAATTCTATTTCTAATTTTGATTACAGGAATACGAAGACAAATCTTTAGAGGAGCTACGTTTCGAAGACTATTATGTTGCCAATCGCTTACAACATTCATGCGTATTTGTTTTTGGATTTCCCCAACAAAATAGCTGTGCTACAAGTAAGTTCCCGTAACACACACAGTGTACTCCGTAGGGCACAGCGAGTGAATCTCGCTGTGCCCTAAATTAGAGCAGCCCCCTGGGTGGGTACCTCTGCCGCAGAAGATCGCAGAAATAACATTATTTGTTTCAAATAGTGCTGTGTTCCTGCGGTGAATAAGGTTGTAAGAGCTCTTTAAGGGGAGATGGGTTCGGGGTTCGGCAAAGCCTGCGTGATGCCTCTGGTATTGCAAGCGTTCATAGGCTACGGTAATCACATATCAAAAGGTGGGCCGTATGGTTGTTAATTATAAAACACTTAACAGATTAGATTGCAATTTTGCATGTATGTCGTAAATACCCTGGAATGAATATAGGCTACTTTTTATTTATACGTTTGGTACCCGGACCCGGACCACCCGGAGTAAAGCCAGGGGCGGACGCTAGTTTATAATACAAGTAGGACTAGAGCGCTGGTAGAAGTGGCCCCGTCTTCTGATCCACATGTGGTGGGTTCGAATCCCGGTCATGCACTAATGGATTTTACATTCGGAAAATGTATGTGCGCTATATATACTAGTGCTCTCAACGGTCAAGGAAAACATCGTGAGGAAACCGGCATGTCCTAGAACCAAAATATTTGAAGACATGTGACATTTACACGAAAAGAGCCTCTAAGATGCGCACTTTAATTCACACAGAACACAATAACTCTCACGAATGTAAGTGATGACGTGTAATCTAACCAACAGGCGGTGCAGGCACGACCCTTGTGCAGTTCAGGGCGATGGTTGGAGACGACGTGATCGTCAAAGCTGACTCCAGAAAAACGATAACGGTCAATTACCAATGCATCACCCTCATGAAGGTAAGTTCGATGCTTCTCTAATTCACAAAATGTAGCTGTAGCTCAAATTCAGAGTATCTAGCTCTCTCATTGGCCACCCTTTGCACCTAAACATTTCGATTAACCAAATAAATAATATAAAAAAAAAATTGAAGTGGCAGTGGCCGTATAGCTCGCAGAACCGACAACCGTTGGGGAGTAAAGGTTCTCGAATGGTAACCACGAACCGGGCGACGCAGTGTTGGAAGGCCCCCCTCTCGATGGACCGCCGACATTGTGAAGGTTGCGGGAAGTCGGTGGATGGAAAAGGCTCAAGACAGTTCGTCGTGGAACTCTTTGGGGGAGGCCTATGTCCAGCAGTGGACTTCCACAGGCGGATGATGATGATAAATAATTAAATAGCATAGTCCTGACCCCACACTGGGATTCCCTGTGTAGTGGGTATCAGAAACTACGAGTACCATGGTGCCACAACACCCAGACCTGTAACAAATATTTGCAGATCATGCAAACATTTGTCTGGAAATATGATTTTTATAATATCCAAAAAATGTGTCTTGGTAGTTTAGTTGGTTAGAGCATCCACCTATCTACTGGAAGGTTGCGTGTTCAAATACCGTTTTACATTTTTGAGAAATTATAAAAATCATAGTATTTCCTTAGTGTTATCATCAATATAAAACAGAAATAATCATTACTCTTATTATCACACTTGCGATGGTGAACATAGCAAGGCCCTGAACTCAAACGTCATTTGATTAATATTTAAATAATTATTTTGATTACAGGAGTTGACCGATATTTATTTATTTATTTATTCCATTCTGGACAGTGAGCTTACAGTTTACACCAAAACGCTGAACTGTCTTAATTAATTGTACTTAACCTATACTTATCCTAAACAAAAGTTTAACTTAAATATATTCTTAGATTATTATAAATAGAATTAAGACTATCGTTAAATAAATCTACATGTTGGAACTCATATATAAATGCATTCAAAAGGTTCAAAGCCCGAAGGGTAGGTGCGTTGTTAGCGTGCTGAGTTCGCGCTATGTGGCAAGCAAACAACTGGTGTGGGCGACGACCGCAACGTATGTAGTTATTGGGCACATACAAAGTTAAACTACTCAACACGGTCGGATTGTTAACTTTGTTGCGCAGTATGAGACAGTAGTGCATAGCTAGCTGCAGTTTACGCCTCAGTTCAAGAGTATCCAAACCAACCATACCGGACACAAATAGGGAAGGGAAAAAATTTGGGTAATAACCATACATCCGCTTATAGACATACTTAGCGAATTTCCGTTGTAGTCTTTCTATAATAAGTTTATATTTACCTTCTCGCGTATCCCAACCTATAGAGCCAAATTCAAGTTTACTGCGGACAAAAGCATTATAGAGCATAATCGCCACACTAATATTCTTAAATTGAGAAGCCGTTCTCATTATGAAGCCTAAAGTCTTGTTGGCTTTTTTACACATAGACATAATGTGGTCACGGAAATCAAGACACAAGTCTTCAATAAGTCCGAGGTCCCGGATGGTAACTACCCTTTCTAATATAGAGCCGCCCAAAGAATAAGCTAGCATTTTAGGCACGCCGAGCCTTGTGAATGTTATCACCTTGCATTTCTCAATATTGAAAGCGAGTCTGTTCGACCGACTCCATCTTTCCACGGAGTGGATGTCCTGTTGCAGTTGCGTGCAGTCTAAGTCTGTACTAACTGACTTGTAGATTTTTAGATCATCAGCGAAGATTAAACATTAAACATTGAGCATTAAGGGCTGTAGGAAGGTCATTGATCATTGCCAAGAAGAGGGTTGGACCAAGAGTACTTCCTTGACTGACCCCAGATCTTGTGCAAAACTCGTGGGATTTAAAGCCTTTTAGCATCACATACTGCTTGCGATCACATAAGTAGTGCGCAAAGAATCTCAATAACTTTGGAGAAGTACCCAGCGCCGAGAGTTTTTCTAACAGTATGTCGTTGTCCACCATATCAAACGCTCGCCTAAAATCCAAAAATATAGAGTCAACTTGTCTACCAGCATCCATATGAGACGCTACATAATTTATAAATGAAGTGTGATTCGTTAGATCTGGCAATACGAAAACCATGTTGAGAATCATCAAAGGTCCCATCTAACTGACGAGTGAGGTACAAATTCAAAATAGATTCGAAGACCTTAGCAAAGACAGACAACACTGCTATAGGTCTAAAATTGCTAACTACTGTTGATGAGCTAACTTTTGGGACAGGTGTAACTCTTGACACTTTCCACCTGGCAGGATATTGGCATGTTAGTAAGGAAAGATTAAACAGATGTAACAGAGGTTCCTCCAGTGCATATAGACAGTCTTAACCAAGAATGGGGGTATAGCATCGGGGCCTGCCGCCGAAGACGGCTTGAGGCGCCGGACAGCACGACGCACATCAGCCCTCGAGACAAATTCCACGCTGACTAGCCGCGCATCCGCTACACCAGAGCATCCCGCACGCTGTTGTGCCGCCTCGGCGTCTAACGCGGGAACGTCAGCGAGGAAAACAGAACTAAAATAATTAGCAAAAGCAGTAGCTGCCTCTTGCCCCACAACTACCTTCCCGTCAACTGAATAGCTGTTTAATTGACCTCTGTCTTTGCGCGTATCTCGTACGTAATTCCAAAATTGCGCGGGATCCCGGCCAATATTTGACCCAACTGATCCTATGTACTGACGATACGCCTCATTTACCAGCTCTTTGATATGACTTCGGTAGTACTTGAATACCTCGCGGTTAAATTCTAAACCCAACACTTTGTATTTCCGCAAATGGAAATACTTTATTTTTAGCTTACTTATGATCTCTGGTGTTAACCACGGGGGATATTGGCGTTTATGCAAACAAGTAGGTATTTTGCGAATGGGCACATGCTGTTGGCATATGACGTTGTATGTTTAATATGTGCGTTTGTTCTAATATAACCACGAACCATTGATCCGATATGCATGAAATTTGGTAGGTCCACGTTTATACATTCTGAAACGGTTTTTACATTTTTATTCTAGGCCGTATAGTTTTTGAGATAGAGAGAGATTTGTTAGAGTTTCAATTACTCCGAAGCTCAGGAATGATTGGATAAGTGCTAGATTGTGCTAAAGATGCAATTTTCATAGTTTATCTAAATTGTGCTTCAACAATCATCAAAGCACCTTCTGTTACCGCACATCACGAGAACTTAGTTTTGGGGTGAATCACTAGTTAAATCATAATTTTGATTACAGGAATACGAAGACAAATCTCTAGAAGAGCTACGTCTCGAATACTACAATATATACAGAAGATTTACAGAACAGCAAACATACGAATACTTTAACAGCGTTAAAAGTAAGTTCCAACAACAATAAGCGCTAGGACGCGACCCTAAGCTTACTAGCCAGGGGCGGACGCTAGTTTATAATACAAGTAGGACTAGAGCGCTAGTGGGTTCGAATCTCGGTAATGGATTTTCCATTCGGAAAATGTATGTGCGCTATACTCGTGCTTTCAAAACGGTGAAGGAAAACATCGTGATGAAACCGGCTCCGTCCGGCTGTCCTAGAACCAAAAAATTCGAAGACATGTTACATTCATTTGTAAGAAAGGAGCCTCTAAGAGCCGCACTTTTATCCTTTTACTACACTGATTCTTTCACCGACTGTCATGGGACCTTCTCAAGGCTACCATACCTCGACCTGGAGTGCTATTGTCTAAGCGAAATGGTAATGAAGTTCGCAATTATGAGAAGGATTATATCAATTTTAGCGACATCTGAAGTTTTTCAAACATGAATAGGAAGAATCTAAGATCTTGAAGTTTTCCTCTGTCAAGTTTGAATGTTGCTAAGATTGTTAAAATTACCCTCAAAGGTACGTGCCCCTCCGCACAACATTTGAATCTAAGTCAAAGTCAAAGGTTTTTTTTCAATAAAATCACTAGGATCACTTTGAAACGTCTGAGAAACTAGGTGAAGCTATGCCTGTTCCTCGCGACCAAGCCTAGAATAATCAGGCAACAAACACGGCTTGAGGCCTAAAATAATATTTTAATTACAGGAATACAACAAATACCTACGCCTCACACGTCAAAATCTACACAAATGCGCGAAACACCCACACAAACGCTTAAAACACCTAAAAAAGTGCCCGAAACACCAACACAAACGCGTGAAGCACCAACAAAAGCGCCCGAAACACCAACACAGAGATGTGAAATACCAACAAAAGCGCAAGAAACACCAACACTAACGTGCGAAACACCAACACATAGACGTGAAACACCAACACAGAGGTGTGAAACACCAACAAAGAGACATGACACACCAACACAGACACATGAAACACCAACCCAGAGGCGTGAAACACCAACACAGAGGCGTGAAACACCAACACAGAGACGTGAAACACCAACAAAAACGCGGGAAACACCAACACAGAGGTCAGTATTTAAAGCTCGAGTTGATGAGAAGTGTCTAATGTTCACCTGCACTAAAATTTAAGGTCACGTCTAACCCCCTTATTCTCATAATAAAATTATTGACTATCTTTATCGGCTCGATAAAAGTACGTCTATGTTACTTTTGTTTACTGTTAGAAAATTAAAGGGCGAGAGTAATCGAGCCGATAAATGTAGTGACTAATTTGATTATCAATAAAAAGAGAAGTTTCTTTATGGTATCCGGTTGACTATAGGCGTGCAGATGGGTGCCACACTTTTATGGTAGATATCCCTCATTATTGCTTCCACTTGTATTTTGCGAACTGCCAAGAAGTGGTATTCCTTAGGGTAGAGTTCCATCAAAGATACCGCTTATTTATTCCTTATAAGCTAAACAAAATACAGTTTCGTGCACCTCCCGCACCGCGCGCAATAAAAATACCATGCAAAGCGTTATATTGTGCTGTAGGTAGGTACAACCACAATCCACCCAAGCAAGCTGTATTAAGAATTTACACGTGCTTCGCCTCTCTACGAAGCATCATCAGGAAGAATTGTCAGTTTCCTCAAGATGTTTTTCTTTTCATAATAACTAACGACAGGCATTCGAACCCACGACTTTTGGATCGGAAGGGGTCACTTCCACCACTTACTAGTGGTCTCTCTGGACTATGAATAAGCCTGTCTGCTTGCGTGTTTAATTTTTTTTTTTATAGATTGGCCGAAGAAAAAAAAGAAGCTGGTGATCGATTTTGCGAAGTTGAAAAATACGAGGAAGCTGTTAAGATGTATAGAGAAGCTTCAAAGCTATGCCCCGAGAGTCCAGTCTACTTGACTAACAGCGCCAGCGCCCTCATGAAGTTGAGACAGCATAGAGAAGCATTAGAAGCTTCGGAGCAGGCTGTCGTTGTAGACCCGACATTTACTGCAGGCTATGTCCAAATTGCTAGGTGCTGCCTTGCCTTGGGTAAATAAAAGAATATTTGGTGTCACTGAAAACAAATAGTTGAACAAACTTTCCTACATAAGCTTACTACGGTCACTACTCATTTGGTGCCGACACATTGGAGCTGCTGCTACGGAAACCCGCTCTGTGATATCACAGAAAACCAGCGTTTCTGTGGTGCCACAGAGCGGTGAGGCAGCGATACGCCCATAACAGAGCGAGCGAAGTTCTCTCAAACAACTTGGACAATTTGGCGTTGTTTGTTTGCATGTATATTTGTTAGAGCGTAACTTTCGAACCGTCAAGCCGATCTGCATATTGTTTAGTAGGTAAATACGTAGGCCGCTGCTCAGGGTAGCTTCTCAAAAAAAGAACTTTAATTTTAGATTTAAATTTAATTCAAATAAGGAGATGAGACTCACTCGATGCAAGAGTAAAGAATGGTTAAAAACTAGTTAATATTCGAAGGGCGATCGACGACCACGTTCCGCTGACGATGCGCCTCGTGCCGGCCGATGCATCTATGCAGGTCAAGCCGAGCGGAGCGCCCTGCCTACGTTAGCCTTGCGTAACACCTCCCCCCGAAGAACAGCGAGTATTAAAGCTTGTCGTAAATTGAGCTGGGGGTTGATTGGGGTCATCTCTTTTTCTGGTCGGAAGGGCGTAGACTTCTTGTAGATCAGCTTGGTTTCCTTCAGAAACTTGGTGCAATTTTTTGTTCAGATTGAACCCATATTTCTTACATAGCAGGCCAATAATTAGTGCACATGCACCCGTTATAATCGCGTACAGAGGGATTGTATTGTGGTATAGACTATAATCGATATCCTTCTCAAGGTGCAGTGGCGATTGAAGCGAGATTTTCTTGTTAGTGGCATGAAGGTGGTCTAAGTTGATAGAGTTCAATTTGAATGCTGGAGCTGAAGATGAGGTCACGAAGTCGCTCTCAGGTAGATCTATTATCTTCAATGCTTGTCCTTTTAAACGGTTGTTGGTATTACAGATTGTGAATTCCGGTGTTTCTAGGTAACATCTTTGGGGAATTATGGCGAGATAGCTTCCTTGAAGTGTCTGGTAGAGATCTTGACCACAGGAGATATGAACTTTCGTTGAGATAGGGAAAGTGATACTATAATGTTTCTCGTCAAGTTCTTCGTATGCTGGTTTTGCTAAAGCGATGGTGGTGGGGCTGCATGTCTTGTCCCGCTGCTGCGTGGAGATGAGATGCTGGATGCAGTCATTTGGTGATTGAGTCTGCAGATTCTTCTTCTCCTCACAGATGTACCATTTACTGGTCTTCGGGCATTCAGCCTCAATGTACTTGAAATCTTTCTCATGGATAGCTAGGTATGGGAACGGAGGGGTGAGGATCTCGTGATTTTTATTGGGGATGATAGATAATTTATAAATATCATACTTGTATGGAAGCACGATTGGAAATTTATATACTATAACTATCTCGTTTCCTATATAATATGAACCTAATCTAATTATATCAAAATATTCTCTAACATCTAAATCTACTACCTTTTCACTGCCATATAGCAATTTCAATTTGCGTATAATATCGCGAATTGTATGCATATTTAAGACCGAATGATGTGCTGTGGACGCTCTGATAAAAGCAAGGACATTTTGTAATTTAATTAATTCTTGAGAGATTGAGTCTACGTTATCCGTTAAGATCATAAGGATCTGAGCTAAATGCGCATATTTTATTAAGTCATTGTCTCTAGATGCATCGACTTGTTGTATTTTATTCACTAATGTCTCAATCTTTTTCTGATTATCCACAATACTGTCAATTATCTTTGAATATTGCGAAGTCCAATTCTTAGATAAGCTGACATGATTGTTTAATTCGCTTACCAATTTATCTTCGTTATCTTCTAAAGATTTTATAGCCTTATTATAATGCAATGCATCTGTATAATCGAGGTTACCCGTGATACTTTTAACTACCGATCCGAGACCATCTACGAGTCCTCTTTTTACACGACTTATCTCAAATGTATCCAATTGATCTAGTACATTTGCAAGCCTTTTCTTCAAATAATCTATGTGTGGTTCAAATAATGAATTAGTAACATTATGTAGCTGAGGGCTAAAATTATCTATCTGGTTATCTACTGAAATTACTTTATCTCGTAGATCTTGGAAATTAATATTTTGTAGGAAGGAATGGTAGTGGGTAACAAGTTTAGCTGAGCCCAATTTAAAAGGTAAAATGCCAGGCCCATCATCAAGACTTTCAAGTTTTATCTCCTGTGTTAGAGCTGGTGCCAGGAGCAGGTGAAATATCAGGAGGATCCTGTAACAATCGGGTGCTTTTAGGGAGACGTTTTAACCTAGATTTGGTAATGGGACCTCTCTTTTTCTTAGTATAAATATGAATAGGGAGGTCTGCCATTACGACGTCATGAGTGTAACGAGGGGCTAATTTCTGTCTGGAGGCGAACGGATTTTTCACGAAAATCTGTTGCTCGGGAGAGTATTCAGCCTCCGGTTCTCGTTCCTTATTTCGGTTATCTGTGAGGTCTTTACGAGTCGCGCTACACATGTCATGAATTGCGTTATAGGCTTGAGTCATCTTGTCTTTATGGTTAGTCATGTACTGTTGTAATAAATGAGCGGAGAGATCTACGTCGAAAGGATCACGAGGATCATAGTGTCCAGTAACTACTTCTATTGGCTTGCACCTAGTAAAACTATGAATACTACTATTGTACGCCAAAAGGGCGTAAGCCATTAAATTAATTACAGATTCTACCTTCTGACTCAATTTAAGAATACGGAGATGTTCTAGTATAGTTGAGTGGAATCTCTCAACTATACCATTCTCGTTAGGTGAATGAGGAGCAACTCTATGATGCTGGATCTTATGCATCTTCACGAACTCCGCAACAAGCTGATTTGTGAATTCGGTTCCGTTATCAGTAACTATAGTGATAGGTATTCCGTGATGGGTACAGAAATTTAATAGGGCTTGTACTACACTTACAGCGGTACCATCTTTCAGATGATATGCTTGTGCATATTTAGAGAATGCATCTACGATTGTAAGGAACTTTTCGCTTTGAATGGTCAGGAGGTCTAAATGGACCAGTTCAAAGGGCTTTCTAGCAGGTGGTACGATTTTAAGCTGTTGTTTTATTGGGCTGCGATCGTACTTTGCTTGGCCACAGATAGTGCATTCATTTATAAATTTTGTGATCTGTTCTCTCATTTTAGGCCAGTAATACCTATTCGATAACGCAAGGTAACATTCATTGATACCACGATGATTGGTCTTACCATCGTGATATTTGTTAATGATTTCCTGTTGCTTTAAGTATTCTCTGACGTTCTCTAATTCAGTTTTAGTTAGAGTGAGATTCATAGCCGAATTTTTAAAGGTTTTCTGTATAATAGGTATAATAGTGTACATAGCCAAATAGGGATTTATCAGAAGTCCAGTTTTGATCTTAGGGTGGACGTACTCCTTAATCGAATTGATAACATGTTCCTCTATATGAGATTCAGATATTTGGACTGAGATTCGCGTGTGCGTCTCAAAAGGCTTAGTTACTACTGTTCGTCCTTTGATGTCACCTACAACATTTAAAATAAGCTGTTTCGTGAATCTATTTAAGGGATCATCTGAAATTGGGACTTCTAAGATAGGGCTTTCGTTATTCGTATGAACAGTGGCGGTTCTTGAACCATCTGCAGTTTCTGTAGCTGTTATAGTTCGAGATTCATCTAACGCGGGGCTATTCTCAGATGGATTTACCGCAATCGATAAAAGTTCTTCGTTATTAACTTCGATGCGTGATAGTGCATCCGCATTTGTGTTACATTTTCCCTGTAGATATTCGACTCTATAATCATACTCGCTAAGCTTCAGACGCCATCTTGTAAGTCGTGAGCTAGGATCTTTTAGATTTACTACCCATTGTAAAGGCCTATGGTCCGTAAGGATAAGGAACTTTCGTCCGTAGAGGTAAGGTCTAAAGTATTTAGTAGCCCAAACAATAGCTAAAAGCTCCTTTTCGATCGTACTGTAATTTAATTCACTAGAGTTGAGTGTTCGCGATGCGTATGCGATAGGTTTATTTGAACTCTTTGTACCTTGAGATAGTACGGCACCGATAGCTACATTTGACGCATCTGTAGTTAAGATGAACTCTCGTGTAAAGTCTGGGTATTGCAAGATCGGGTCATTGGTTAAGAGCGTCTTACAGTGTTCGAAGCAGTTGATGTAGTTTTGGTCTAACTTTATCTTAGAACCCTTTTTCAAACATTGAATCAGAGGCTTGGTAATACGAGCGAAATCGGGAATAAATTTCCTGTAATAGCCAAGTAATCCGAGAAAACGTTTGATTTCAGTTGTAGTTTTAGGAATAGGATAATTTTCTATGGCTTCAATTTTGTTAGGATTAGGTTTAACACCCTCTTTGCAAATCACATGGCCCAAAAACTCGGTTTCTAGCTTCAAAAATTCAGATTTATCCATTTGAATTTTGAAGTTAGATTCTCTCAGTCTGCTAAAAACCTTATCCAAATTAATCATGTGTTCCTGAAGGGAAGTACTGAAAACGATGATGTCATCTAGATACACTAGACAGATTTCATTCTGTAGGCCTCTCAGGACATTATCCATCACTCTCTGGAAGGTTGATGGAGAGTTTTTAAGCCCCATTGGCATTCTCAAAAACTCGTAGTGCCCGTTTTCTACATTAAATGCGGTCTTATGAACATCCGAGGGGTCCATCTCTACTTGGTAAAAACCACTGGCCAGATCTAGGGTCGTGAAGTATTGGCATTTACCTAGTTTGTCTAGTACGTCAGTTATATTTGGGATGGGGTATTTATCATCAATCGTTTTCTCGTTAACTTTCCTGAAGTCCACGACAAGACGCCATTTGACTTTACCGGAAGCGTCTGCCTTTTTGGGTACAATCCAAATCGGAGAGCTCCACGCGGATTCTGATGGTCTTATAATATTTTGGTCAAGCATCTTATTTATCTGATCTCTGACTTCTTGTCTGTGAACGTAAGGATAGCGATAGCTCTTAGTATGTACTGGAATTTCATCATTGGTCCTTATCGTATGTTTGATCTTGTTAGTGAATGTAAGTGGTTCACCTTCAAGATAGAACACGTCCGCGTAGTTAGTACATAATCGCTGCAAATTAGCAAGTTCTTCCGTATTAAGATGATCGGTCCGAAGTCGAGATAAAACATCTTTCGCGCGGTCTAATAAAATTTCAGTACTGTTACATTCAATATTGAATATTTCGGCTACAACAGGACGATCCATAGAAAATATAACATCATTAAATGTTGGGTTAGTTATCTCAACCCAGCCGCGGTTATTCTGGACCGTCGTTATGCAATCTGAAATAAGGCAGTTGCAAATCGTTTGGTTCTCTACAACAACTTCACCGTCCTGTGTATTTATCGGCAATCTAACTATCTTCGAAGAGTTGGCTGGAATAATCTCCTCATACAAATTTACGTTCCTTGAATCGTACATCTGAATGGGGATCTGCGTATTACGAGTCATTAGTAACTTATTTTTCAAATCAATGTTCGAGTCCCATACGTCAAGTAAATCAAAGCCTAAAAGTCCTTCAAAGTAGTTATGGAATTTATAAACGTACAAAGTTATGTCATTTGGGTCGTTAAATTCCTGGAAACAAGGCAACGTGATAGAATAATCGTTTTTAGTAGTAGCGTGCACATTTGTCACTTCGAAAGGATCGTAATTCAAAGGAATGTGATTGAAATATTTTTCTATAACATCAGGGCTAATAAAGGATTGATTAGCTCCTGTATCGATTAAAAACTTAAGAGGTGGATTCGCTATCTGAATATAGCCTAGTTGCCTTTGGATATGGTAGTTTACTTCTATTTTGGCTTTTCGGATTTCGATACCACTTGAAAATTTTCATCAGCAGGTACCTCTTCTACTACAGCTGGTGCTTGGGGTTCAGGGTAGGAGTACTGGTCACATTGGTAAGCAGGATACTGTTCGCATGAATAGTAGTCCTGGTAGTACTCAGGGTATCCGTCAAATACGTCACCGTAATAAAGGTAATTATCGTACCCGTCAGTATCGTTGAAGTTAATTTCACGTGTCTTAAAATAGTTAGTCGGAGGTGGATTTCCGTGCTTTCGCCAGTCATGTCCTGTCATCAGTGAACTTCTTTCTACATAGTGACTTACACCACTCATGGGAGTAGGACGCGGGGCATTGCCAAAGTTCTGTGGTTGCTGTGGCTGAGGTCTAAAAGGCATCCTAAACGTGTTATTCTGTTGATTGTAACTTTGTGGAGGGGCGCGGAACATTTGCTGAGTGCGAGTCGGTCCACGTGGTGGTTGAGATTGGAGCACTGGGTTAGGCCTCCAACCTTGGTTAGGTTGAGCCTGCATGGGATTCGGCCTCGATGAACCAGACATGTTAAAGACTGGAGGTCTCATTGGGGCAAGTCCAAACCCGTTTGTCAGTCTAGGGGCAAAGTTATTGAGAGGGAGACTGAACGTCGGTGTGCCTGAGGTTGGCTGCTGCCAATCCTTTCTACTAGATGAACCACCACTACGCTCTTGCATGTAAAGAGTGTTCAGCTCTTCCTGGACAAATTGCAGGGCCTTCTCCATTGACTCAGGCCGCATACAACGTATCCTGGCTCCTAGCGGGTCCTTGAGACCTCGTAAATAGGCCTGAAGGGTCAATTTTTGGTACAGGATACGTTTTGCCTGTATGGTGGTACCTACTGACTCATGAAGTGAGACGTACGTCATTATGGTGCTGAATAAATTTTGGCACCGTTCGTAAAACTCCTGCGGGGTACTAGACCCTTGGGTCTCTAAGGATAAGTCGCTGTAAAGAGCGGTCTCGTCACGATGGTCTGCGAAATTATTTATTAACGCGCTCCTAATACCCTGCCAGGTTTCTGGTATCCCGTTCGAATTAATCAACCTAGCCGCGGACCCCGACACTTTATTTAAGATCCCAATTATAAGAGCTAAATTAACCAACTCTTTGCCTGGCTGTGTTGAAAAGTGAATCAGCACAAGCTGGTCACAGAGATTAATAAATCTCGTAAGAATGTGCGGATTGCCATCGAATTCCGGTACAAGTCTGAGGGACTTGTAAATCGCGTCAATCGGGTTAGATTCGGTCATACTTTCTTCTAAATCTCTACGCTCGTCAATTGCACTGAGCCTACTATTAAATCTACTGCTACCTAACCTAATATTCCGCGATTCTCTAGGATGAAAAATCTTGGCAGTTTAAAACTAACACACACGTAAAGAGGAACACAAAAAACAAAAAAAAATATAGGTATAAATGCACTAAAGGAAGGATTAAAGTTAGGAATAAGCAAGGACTTGAAAGATTCAAGGACTTACAGCATTTCACGTCGAGATGTCAGCCACTTAGCAGAATCAATTTCTGGATTCACCCTTTGCAACGACACTAGTAGGTTCTTTTACTTGCGATTAGAATCTTGTGAGATGAAGATAAATCAAGCATCCTACCGGCTGCGCCAAATACGTAGGCCGCTGCTCAGGGTAGCTTCTCAAAAAAAGAACTTTAATTTTAGATTTAAATTTAATTCAAATAAGGAGATGAGACTCACTCGATGCAAGAGTAAAGAATGGTTAAAAACTAGTTAATATTCGAAGGGCGATCGACGACCACGTTCCGCTGACGATGCGCCTCGTGCCGGCCGATGCATCTATGCAGGTCAAGCCGAGCGGAGCGCCCTGCCTACGTTAGCCTTGCGTAACAAGGTAGGTATGTAACAAATAAACATACAACGCCAAATCGTCCGAGTTGTTTGAGACGTCTTCGCTCGCTTCCCTCGCTTGATGAATAATAGAATAGCTAGCGGGACGGACCAAAAGTCACAAAGATTTTCGCTGGGACTAAATGACTCGATGGCTTAGTTGGTTAGAACATCCCCGTATCTAGAGGAAGGACGAGGGTTCGAGTTCCGTCTGAAAAAGTAGTATCCGTACTTCCATACTAATATTTGATTTATTTGTTGTCTCAAAAATCTTGAAAGAGGTGAAATTATAGGGGTTGGAAGTTTGTCGGGGCGATTGTTCAAGGGATCTGAAAATTCATATCGGAAATAAATACATATTTCAGCATTTTCGCAAAATCATCCCTAAAGGGGGCAAAGTAGAGGGTCAATATTATTATATCTAGTTCACTGTAAAACAAATAACCAAGGTAATATTTTGGAATATCAGGGGACGTCGCGTCCGGCGAGCGGGCAGTGCGGAGGGCTAATGAACTCACTCCGTCGAGCGCGGACATCGAGCGCGAAGACTTCAAAACACTCCGAAGCATGCAGGATAATGCGCGCAAGCTCATCGACCTGGACAATCCCTACGACGCACTCTCCGGCCTCAACTTCTGCCTGAAACATTACAGTCCATCATGTTCAAAGTGAGTATATGGTTGGTGGAGATCCTACAGGACGGGTAGAGAGAGTGCAGATTTGTTATTTACAGGGAGTATAATATTTACAATAGGTACATGGTATTTACAAAAGAATAGAAGATTTTAGGAAACACGATACAGCACAAAACCAGAGTAAAAGTAAAAGTAAAAGTAGTCTGACAGACCGTCGTCCGTCCGAATCAACAACTCGTTCTATTCTTCGTCGCTATGCCAACTGAGAGGTATTTGAATTTGGCGGCGACGGAGTGATAGTGGTGGCGTAGCTCGCCACATATTCCCCCTGGCCAGACCGTGACTACGGTCGATAGAAGTCGGGAAAGTGAACTCTCCTGCCGCTCCGAGTTATCTTCTCTTCAGAGGCTGTAGTAGTAGTAGGAGGAGCTGCAGGCTTCGGCGTCGGTGGACTTAGTGAGGTAGGATCTGTGGTCGTCTGTGGTTTCAGTAGATGTGTTTCTTTCGACATGTACGCTGGTTTCAACCTGTCGACACTGACGTTGACTATCTTGCCATTGACGTCAAGGGTGAAGAACTTCGGTTGCCTTTCAATAACCTTGTAAGGTCCAGCGTAAGGTGGTTCGAGTGAGCGACGCACGTGATCTCGACGTAGGAATACATGAGATGAGTTGTTCAGATCACGCGGGTAGTAGAAGGGTGACGTAGAGTGCCACGAAGTAGGTCTTGGTGTAAGTTTCTGAATATGCGAACGAAGACGGGCTGCATATTGAGTGACGTCCGCTGTGGTGCAGTCTTCGGAAGGAGAAAGAAACTGACCAGGCAAGCGCAAGGGTTCGCCGTACACCAGCTCGGCTGCCGACGTCTTAAGATCGTCCTTCCATGCGCTGCGGATGCCAAGCAAGACGAGTGGAAGGGCTTCGGTCCATGTTGATGAAGTGTGACACATGATTGCTGCCTTCAGCTGTCGATGGAGACGCTCGACGATGCCGTTCGCAGCAGGATGGTAAGCAGTGGTGCGGAAGTGGCGCGCACCGATGAGAGCAGTGAGAGACTGGAAAAGGTGGCTCTCAAACTGGCGTCCTTGATCGGTAGTCACACGATCTGGGCATCCGAATCGTGCTATCCAACCGGATACAAGGGCAGCAGCGCATGTTTCGGCTGTTATATCCTTCAGTGGAATAGCCTCAGGCCATCGCGTAAATCTATCGATGACGGTGAGACAATACCTGTAATCAGAAGATAAGGGTAACGGACCGATGAGGTCGAGGTGTATGTGAGAAAACCTCGATGAAGGGGTGAGAAATGATGATAATGGTGATTTGGTGTGTCGAGTGACTTTGCTTGACTGGCATTGTAAGCATTGTCTAGACCACTCTCTACAATCTTTGCGGATCCCTGGCCATACAAATCTTTGTGTAACCAGTCGCACTGTAGCTGAACATCCAGGGTGATGAAGTCCATGAAGCATATGGAAAACTTGTTTTCGGAGTTCAGGTGAGATGTAAGGTCGAGGTGGTTTAACAGTAGTATCGCAGTAGACTTTTACGTCGCTATCCATAGCTTTAATCTTTCTGAGTTTAAGGGCGGAGCCGTGGAGTAACAGATCTTGCAGTTCTGAGTCTGAATTCTGAAATCGTGCAAGAGCTGTGTAGTCGATTGTAGAAATCTCCTCCACTCGAGAAAAGGCGTCAGCGACCACGTTGTCCTTCCCAGGTATGTAGCGTATATCGGTAGTAAATTGAGCAATGAAGTCTAAGTGTCGATATTGTCTTGGGGAACATTTCTCTTTATTCGTAGAGAACGCGTAAGTAAGCGGCTTGTGGTCGGTAAATATTGTGAAGTTACGGGCTTCCACCATGTGTCTAAAGTATTTGATAGCTTCATAGATTGCTAAAAGTTCTCTATCATAGGGGCTATATTTCTTCTGAGCGCTGTTTAGTTTGTGAGAGAAGAAAGCAAGGGGTTGCCAGTCTGCATCTTTGCGTTGCTGGAGAACAGCACCGAGTGCTATATCAGAAGCGTCTGTTACTATGGATAGTTCTGCTTCCACGTCTGGGTGAACGAGTAGGGTAGCTTCAGAGAGGGATGTTTTGCAGTCTTCAAATGCTCTGATTAGATCTGGCGTCATCTCTATTGGATGAGAACCTTTGACTTTTGGGCCAGATAGTAAGGAGTTCAATGGCGCTTGAAGGTGAGCTGCGTTCGGTATGAATCGACGGTAGAAATTCAATACTCCAAGGAAACGTCTCAGCTCTTTCACAGTCTTGGGAGTGGTGTATTCTTTGATGGCTTGAACTTTGGCATCGAGGGGGCAGGTTCCCTTAGCAGAAACTTGATAACCTAAGAAGGTAACCTGAGATTGTCCAAGCACGCACTTCGAGGTATTCACTAGTATTCCGTACTGTTTTAAACGCTCGAATAATAGACGCAGATGTTTCTTGTGCTCTTCCAGTGATGATGAAAATACCAAAATGTCGTCAATATATCCGTAGCAAAAATCCAAGCCAAAGAGTACCTCATCGATGAACCTCTGGAAGGTCTGGGCAGCATTGCGAAGCCCGAAGCTCATGAAAGGAAAGTCAAAAAGCCCGAAAGGTGTAGTAATTCCACTTTTTGGTATGTCGTCGGGATTCATGCTGATCTGGTTGTAGGCTTTCACATCCGGACAGTTGGTAAGCAAAATCTTGTATGTGACGGATGGGATACCTGTCGGGAATAGTCCTGGCGTTGAGAGCGCGATAGTCACCGCAGGGTCTCCAGCTGTCGTCCTTCTTTTTCACCATGTGAAGTGCAGACGACCAAGGACTTTCCGATCGTTTGGCTGTGCCGTTTGCTTGCATTTCGTCGAACACTTTTTTTGCAGCGTTGAAACGAGCTGGGTCGAGGCGTCTTGGCTTACAAGAAACTGGAGGGCCTGGTGTGGTTCTGATGAAATGAAGAGTGTTATGTTTAGGAGTGGATCTCACACCAGCCGGTCGCGTGATTTCAGGATATTCGCATAAAATTTTGTGATATTCAGACTCGCCTGTTATTGTTTTTACGGATAAACAATCGATATATGAGTTGCAGTGAATGGCTTTTACTGAGAGTGAAGTGACGTTGTCAATCAAGCGTTGATGTTTACAGTCGACGAGCAAACCATAAAAACTCAAAAAGTCTACGCCGATTATAGGTTTACTAACGTCAGCGATTGTAAAACTCCATCGAAAATCTCGTCGGAGGCCTAGGTTGAGCTGTAGGTTGATAGGTCCGTAAGTATGAATCACTGTGTTGTTTGCAGCTAGTAGGTCAAACTTCGATTTAGGGCAGGACGTCTTGATAACTGATCGCGGGAAAACACACAAGTCAGAACCAGTGTCCACTAGGAACTGCATTTTCGACGCGTAGTCGGTTACAAATAGACGGCCTGATGATGAAGAAGGGCAGTCGTTGGCCGCTACATGCGACCGCCCTGAGAGTTTTCCGCCTTGAAAGTACAGGGCTGCTTGCACTTTATTGCCTCGGATCCGTAGGTGAAGTGGTAGAAACAGTGTGGATGGTCCGGAGGTGGTTGTTTCGGTCGTGAGTGCGAACGAGAGCGAGATCGGTTGTTCCCTCTTCTTGGTGTTCGTGAGCGTGAGCGTGACCGTGCTCCTTTAGCTACCTGTTCCGTGAGCATAGCTACCTGTTTCGTTAGTTCTCGGACTTGGGTAAGCAAACCATCTTCTTCTTGCAAAAAAATTGGTACCTTGACCGCATCTCGCAGTTCTTCCGACCCGCCGAACTCGGAGCTCCAGAACTTGGCATCCTGAAAATCTTCAACAGCCTTCGACATGATCACGTCGGTGGTCACCAGTTATGGTTGGTGGAGATCCTACAGGACGGGTAGAGAGAGTGCAGATTTGTTATTTACAGGGAGTATAATATTTACAATAGGTACATGGTATTTACAAAAGAATAGAAGATTTTAGGAAACACGATACAGCACAAAACCAGAGTAAAAGTAAAAGTAAAAGTAGTCTGACAGACCGTCGTCCGTCCGAATCAACAACTCGTTCTATTCTTCGTCGCTATGCCAACTGAGAGGTATTTGAATTTGGCGGCGACGGAGTGATAGTGGTGGCGTAGCTCGCCACAAGTACTTTGCCTGAATTCCTACTCCTACTGATATAGTATAACTAGTGGCTGCCCGTAGTTTTGCTCGCGCGGTACCCGGATACAAAATAGTCTATGGCCTCGAGACTATATTGTATACAGATTCTCTGCGTGCCCTTTTTGGATAGCAGTAGTTTTCGCACGATGTTTTCCGACATTTATTTCATAAATGGGGATGTCTTATGTTTAATAAAATAGCGAAGACTAAAATTATCAATCAATCATTATACAAGGTGATCTATAATAATATGAAAGGGCTATTTCGAAAGGGGCCTATTCTAAACCCAATTGGCAATAGAGTTTGTTCTACGACTTTTGGGAATTCGATATTTTTCATTGAAAGAAGATTATGCAACAACAAGTTGTTTTGGGATCAGGTCAGTTCAAACTTAATTATTCCGCAGTTTTGTAGCAATCTCGATGTTGAACTTTTCGTCAAAAGTTAAACTACAATAGCTTAAGTAGTTAGAAAAAAAGTACTTGTAATATTATAAAGCGAAACATATGAAAATAGCTTTTTCATGTTTTAGGAAAAAGGCTTTACCGTGGTTATTTGCTGGCCGTTATTATGCTGATGAAAAAAATGTTACCAGGTATTCTAACAATGAAGTGTTATGTATGATAGTGTTAGAAGAAATATACTACTAACGCCAATCTTTATGGCCTCTGTGACGTTAGACGACGAGGAGCTGCGCTATAGCAAATCTTAGGAGTTGGAGAGAGATAGAGAGAAGCTCGCAGCGGCCATAAAGATTGGCATCATAAACCTATTGAGTATCTGTTTCGTATTCCAGGACAAAGCTAATGAAAGCGGAATGCCTGGCGAATATGCGAAAATATGAGGAAGCTCGAAATATCGCCATTCCATTGTCAACCGTCAAGGGTTTTGATGCTGACGCTGTTTACGTTTTGGGACTTTGCTCATACCATCAGGTATCTTATTCAATGCTTTTTGTAGGCATTTTATCAATAGTCATTGATAATATAAATTATAGGTCAATCAAAAATAAATTACAATAATTATAAATGTCACAAAAAAGAAATTTTCAATAAATCTCAATCTTACTTACTTTAAGATACGGCTGATATCACAAAATCAGACTATGAGCCTCAAAGCGGTCAGAGGCGGAGAAGCGCGATGTGGGAATTTGAACCGAATCCTAAAGTAAATAAGTTTGTGTTACAATGATTTAGCAAATGTCGAGGGCGATCGGCGCTGACCCGAGTGCGGGCTACATTACAAGTGCAGTATGCAAGTTCCACATGCATACTGTTATTTCTTGCTCATTTATCTTTATCTAACTGCATGTTTCATTCCACATTTTAAAATGAATATTTTTATTTTTATAGGATAATGACGATCTGGCAATCAAGCGTTTCCAAAACGCTCTTCATCTGGACCCTGATCACAAGAAAGCTAAAAGAATGTACCTATCAACAAAAACGCGAAGAAACAACAAAGAAATAAAACTGCTAAAAGACAGAGGTAAAATGATTTTAATAATTTTTTTATACTACCTGCTCGTCAGTGGCATATTATGTGTCATGCAAACCTTTCCTAAAGTAAGTCATTACAGCCCTACGGTCTAGCCGGGTCATAATGTTGTACTGAATTTCATTATTTCCCATGGGACATAATGTGATTTGAATTTGGAATGCAACCCATGTAGTCGTGCTTGATCGAGATTGGTTTCAAAAATGTTTGGGTGCAATGAGATTTTATTCTAATTAGGCTGTATGTTATCATTTTCTTTGCACTGCCTACAAATTAAAAAAAAAGACAAACATGAAAACTTTTTACGAAATTCATTTTCACCCGCGCACGAAGAAGGATTTTTTCGAATGTCGAACTGACCACTACAGAATAGACTACAAAAAAAGAAAAAAAGGCGCCAAGCGCTCAAACTGCTGTGCTGTTATCTACACCGAAATTCAGTTTCGATTCAAATAAACTTCTAAAAAATGTCAAGTGACGACGACAGTGATTTTGATTCGACTCCAGAATGCATACAATCTGAAGCCTCTGGTATAGTTGGAAACTCACTTCCAGAAAAATCATTTCTTTATACTTAGCAGTCATTGTTTTCAATTGCCTCGCAGAAAGTATAAAAAGTAGAGTATGCATCGCGGGCTTAAATGTGTATTTGTCTTGGGCGATCTTGAACCCCTCGTACTCAGGATTCTTGCCTTAACTCCCTCGCTCCGCTCGAGAGTTAACCATAGAATCCCTCGTTCTCGGGGTTCAATATAGCGCCCTTGACATAATACACTACTTTAAGCCCTTGTTGCATAATCTACTATTTTACACGTGCTAGTGGTGTAGTATATTGTCTAGTTGTTATAAAGCGAGGGGAGGGATATATTGTTCACACGTGGGTACACGTTTCACGAGCGCGTCGGAACCTATACAATTTTTTTTATTTGTATGGCGACTAGCTGTTTAAAGCTACATTAGACGCATGCTAGGTGACGCGATGCTACGAACACGACTCTGCGCGGCAATCTCGGTCTTTCTTTTTACGTTGAAGGGAGGTAATCCGTGAATCACATTCTACTGCTAACGCACTCTGTATATACGCTTTATTCTATTTGATCAAAATCTCTGTATTTCGTTGGAAGATTTGTATGTATGTCCGTGATGCCACTGCTGTTGCAAGCGTCCCTTGGGTTTGGTTACCACTTTCCATCGATTACCAATTTTATGTATGTTTGGCCGACGTTAACTTTCGAATGGTTAGTTGGAACTTCATGAATTTAAAATGTTTATTGATATAAGACAAATACAATTAGATTATGGCGGTGGGTTTTATAATAAGTATCTCTACAGATTTTGAATTTCAAACATCAAAGTAGAACTTAACTTTCTATTAAACCCTTTGAACACTTACAAGCTACGTGCATTTGATTTTGCAGGTAATGCTGCCTTCAAGAATGGCAATTTGGAAGGAGCATTGAATCACTACAACAAAGCATTGAAGATTGACAAGAACAACACGGATGAAAACGCCAAGCTTCACTTCAACACAGCTACTGTCTACGCGAAACTGAACCAAACCAAGAAGGCAGCTCAAGCTTGCACGGCTGCCTTAGAACTCAACGAGAATTACGTGAAAGCATTAATGAGGCGCGCCCAGTGCTACACAGAACTTAAGAAATACGAAGAAGCAATGGAGGACTATGAAACACTACACTGCATTGAACCTAACGATGAAAACAAACGCTTGCTAGAAGACGCTAATAAGGCATTCATGGCACATATGGGCTCTAACTATCATTACAAGGTCCTTGGAGTTTCAAAATATGCATCCGTAAATGAAATCAAGTCAGCTTCCAGGTAATCCTTCAACTCGTATTTTTAGTGAAGGGAAATGTGACTGTCATCAAAATCATCAGCCTAATGAAGGTCACTTTTGAATATAGGGGGGGGGGGGGGCGAATAGTGATTAAAAATGATGTCCACATCTCCAAAGCTCGCTCGTTATTCAGTGTTGCCATTAGCCAAACGTTAGACCATTATTTTGAAAAACAATCACAAAACGAAGCCTGTAATTAAATGGTAGTTAAGTAAGATAAGATGAAGAAAACTATCATATTTATCCCGTAGAAATAAAGATTTCTTTAACAGTAAGAGATACCGGGATTTTCGTAGGCTTATCCATACTATGATATTGTTTGAGGTCTAAGTTTCACTACCTAATCCGATACTAGTTATAACAAACGCATTGACGTTTGTAAGCCCATGCCGAAGACGAGGGTTCACGTATCACGTAGTGAAACTCCGAGCATAGCTCTCTCCTAGCCGGTTGCGCGACTTTGAGCTTGTGAATGAGGCCAATTCGTTCGAGTTAACGACCAATTCTCAGTCTTTACCCCTTTGCTTTCAGAAAATTGAGTCTGAAATACCACCCGGACAAGAACGTGGACGCGTCGAAGGCCGTGCTTCATAGAAACCAACGTAAGTTCAGGGAAGTGCGTCAGGCTTTAGAAGTCCTCAGCGACCCCACAAGACGTGCCACATACGACCGCTACCAGAACGACGAAGATTCGGACAGCTCTGACGAAGAAGAATATTCTCCAAAAGGCGGAGATTCGGACAACTCGGATGAAGAAGAATACTCTCAGAAAGACGAAGATTCGGACAACTGGGAGGAATACTAGACAACAATATTGAGTAAGTATCCATTGTAGATACTCGTAAGCGTCGACTATGGCGGATTTGCAGTCTTGGCCGCTCTAGGCCCCAGGCCATGTGCCGCCCCTTTCTCAGCACCCATCATATGCTGGCAAGCTGGCAAGCCGTTATGTGTTAAAGAAATGCCATCCTACTAATTGATCGAGCAAACTTAAGTCGTAGAACAAACTTTATTGTCAATTGTTTGTAGAATAAGCCCCGTTGCATACATTTTATTAATCATTTTATGAATCACCTTGTATTTTCGGGCATGCTTAATTTACCTATTTACCGTTTCAGATATCTCGCGGGGAAAGAAACGTAATAAAGAATGTTTCAGCAGACATGCAATGGTGCTGATTATGTGATAGAATAGAATCTGATTGTAATAATTTTAAATTGAAAAGATCGTCTGATCTAGAACTGAACGTCCCTCCACAAAGCATTAAAGGGAGTATGACGTTACGCAAGCGTAAACACTGTTAAGGGCCGTTGAGTCTTAGATTAGACGATCTACCTAATTATTTACTAGCTTCTGCCCCTAGTTCTACTCGCGTGATAACCGAATAAAATATTGTCGATATACTATTCTGGGTCACGAACTATATTATTCAAAGTTTCTAGCCGAGTTCAAACGGTGTACGGTTTGTACTTGCTCCATTTCATAAAAGTCAATTTTGAGTTTGACTTGGACGGTAAGCGATATCGCTCATTCATCGCACGTCGTTTGTACTAGGCTTTATTGAAATGGGTTCTTTCGCTATTGAACGACAAACTCTCAAACTGTTGCATTTACAATATATGTAGGATTATTAGGGTACCCACCTGAGTGCCTAGTCGGAGTGTTGAGCCTAGTTATAGTTATAGAGTTATCTAGTACTTAAAATGGTTACAAACTACATTTTACAATACGCTTTTATAGTAACAATCCCAGACTTGCTGCCCAGATGGAATTAATACGGTGCTCGCTATGTACAGTCAACATCAAAAGTATAAGATGGTGATGGTGAGATACAGTTTCTAAAGTATTGCATTAATGAAAACTCCATAACTAAAATTTTGTATGACCCAGTGATAAAAAAATTTGGAATTCCGGAAAAGAAGAAACTTCTGATACTGGCTGTACCTAGTTCAACCGCAATAATTTGGGATATGATAAATGATATATCTACCTCATTAATAATAAATTGTTATGTATAACATATAGAATAAGGCAAGGCATGAGCAAATCTATTTCTCTATTTTAGAGACTCTTAATTGTATTCACTAGACTACAAAACAAGAGTGCCCACCAGACAAACTAGATAGCCTTAAAATATGATCTAAGATCTATTGTCTACACAATTTAAATAAGTAATTCTTTATTAGTTAGGTCATCATCATTATCATATAGCTCCCCCATACAGAGCCACGACGAACGGGCCTTCTCCATCCAACGACTTCCCGCAACCTTGACTATGTCGTCGGTCAATCGGGTGGGGTGGCCTTCCAACACTGCGTCGTCCGATTCATGGTCGCCTTGTGAAATTCCCCACCTTTATTCCCTAAAGGTTTTCGGTTTTGCGAACTATATGGTCTGCCCACTGGCACTTAAACTTGCTAATTCTGAGATATGTCGGTGCCCTTGGTTCATCTACGGATTTCTTCGTTTGGGATTATTAACGTAACGAAACTCTGAGCATAGATCTCCATAGCGCGTTGCGCGACTTTAAGCTTGTGTATGAGGCCAATATTTCACGACCAAGTCTCAGTGCCATAAGTCATCGGTAGTTAGGAATACTACATAATTATACAGTTTTTAAGTTTTGGTATAGCACGACACAACATAGCCGTAGATGTCGCATGGAAAATATTTGCTAAACCGGTCCCTTTCGAATTGACTTGATGTTTGTAAGTTCGTCCCGTCGTGAAAAGTGAATAGTTTAACGTATTTTATGGTGTCACGAAAAGTGCCTTAAAATACCGGAAAGATAAGGATGACAAGTGAGTAAAGGCGCAACACACATACACGTTGCGCAACATGTCACTCAAAAACTACGTGAAATGTTTCGGGGACACAGTGCGGGAGTAAGTGAACATCAGATTCGCGGGTGTTGAGTGGCCAATCAGAATGAAATGAATGTGGGTCGAATGTAACTTAATTGTACCTAAATGTACCACTAATAAAAAAAAAAAGATTTAATAAGATATTACTACTATCTCTGCATTCAAAGAGGTACTTTTATTTTAATTATTGGTACATTTGGGTACAATTAAGGTACATTCGATCGCCATTTATTATAGGGTGATGCGCAACATTACCCCCACCATCCTGATGCTAACGGCAGGTAAGCAACATGTCCCGCGTCACGTAAAATGTTTCGGAGCACATGTGGGACACTGCAGCATTGCAGCGTCATGTAGATTGAGTGTTGTGCGTCATGTTGCGGGACAAAATATCCCCTAGTGTATCCGGAGCTTTATCACAAACATTACGAATCGGGCCCTGAGTGTGACTACCTACTTCCAGATCTTGAATACTTGTAGTGTCATGTTATATCAAGCTATAGTTAAGGCTAGTTTTATTCTAAGCAATTTATTATAAAATAATAAATAGCTTAGATATTTTAAGTAAATAGAATTTACTATAGTGTTTTTAAAAATATAGTGTGATGCCTGTGAAGGGCTAATAAACCATTTACCAAAACTATTATTAGGATCTAGTAAGTAAGTGTGTTTTAGCTAGTTTTCAACCCTGGTATTGTTTTTCCATTTCACGATGACATGTCTGGCGACCTTTAAGTCATTGATATACATATGATTCAAACTGCAATGATTCAGCCGCCTTCGTGAAATGGAATATCTCTAACGGAGTTGAAGAGGTAACGCGAGTCAACCGCTGTGCCTACTCACACTTTACGTACAAATGTATTCGCAACGTATCGCTAGTGGCGACCATGGCGACAACTGACAAGTGAGCTCACGAAGATAACGATCTCAGAGGCCCTAGTCTGCAAAGTCAGTGCGTTCTCACTTTTCTTTTTTCGAACGTGAAAAGTGAATACCTTATCGTTTTGGTGAGAACAGTAATTTTATTTCTGATTCTCTTGATTTACGGACTTTGTGTACCGTAACGTTCCGATATTCTAGTTTTTATTTTTTTCCATATCTACAAGTGATGTGAAAATGCCCTTACATTTTCACATTTCACGATATGTTGCGAATACATTTGTACATATGGAAAGTAGCATAGCGGCTGATCCATGTTTCCTCGCCTCACGGACGCCCTTTTGTTTGTCTGCATTAAAATGTTCACTACTAAGGGTGCCTTAGATAATTTAAGGCAGCGATACGCATGTAGTTAGTCTGTCACATTGATTGGTGCATTTACGTAACTTTGGTGCAATTACGTAACTTTGTTGCAATCAGTTACAATCTTTTATTTATTAAAACCGGTAATAATGACGGATTTTTATTTTTAAATATCTCAAACAAGTATTCGTTTTTATAAATTGTTTTAACCTAAATATACTAAACTAATCTAAATAACTATTTAACTAACGACTAAGTACTAATAAAAATGCGAGTGGTTTTTTTACGAGTAGGTGTCATAAAAAATCCAGTCGATCCCTGTCGTCACCAGATGGTAGCGTGCCCAAAATACTGGCGGCATTGCCACGTTGTATGGCAATGCTTATTCGCTGACCGAAGTAAAAGCTGTTTTAACTATATTTTAACACTGTTGGTATTCCGAATGAAATATAAAATTTGACTAACCCAATAAAGGTAATCGCAAGCCCCGACTAATATACAAACAGAAACTGATTGCAACAAAGTTACGTAATTTGCACCGCATTGGTCTAACCAGTGTCTAGTTTCTTGAGAGCTTTGTTACGTGACATGACAGTAATGAGAGTTGTTCTGCGTTTTTCTAAAAATTGAATGGCTGGCGATCGCCTAGCATGCTAGGTACCTACAGTACTACGTCTGAAGCACAGACTTCTAAGGAGTACGTCTGAAGTTATGCGCCTCGGTAATATTCCTTACATCCTTTATCTGCGAGATCCTTGCACAATTGCGAGCCTGAGTTGTCGATATGAAAGATCGAGTTTTCCGAATCATATAACTTTCATCGTCGTACTGTCATACTAGCATGCGAGATGATTTTTATAAAATAAGTATTTTACATTGAAAATGCGCATTTGTTTTTATAAAAACTTATTGGTAAACAATAGATTTATTTGAATGCATTTGTTAATCTTAGAATATAATTTCTTTTTCATTACGCTGTTTTTTTTTGTAAAAGCCATAACCTGCACCGCTCCAGTAAAACTTAAGATTTGTAGTGTAGGATGGTAGGTTACCTACCTAGGTAGAGAGCGTCTAATCTATAACTGAACTCTCCCCCAACTTTGCTGGGAGCGTTACACAAGCGTAAACACAGTAGAGGGGCGCTCAGTTTTAAATTAGACTAGCTTCCGACCGCAGCTACGCTCCCATGGTACCTACATAAAAAGTAGCCTATATGCTATTCTAGGTAAAGAGTTCTTTATATTCCAAGTTTCATTGAATTCTGTTGAGCCGTTACGGCGTGATTGAATAACAAACATCCTCGCAAACTTTCGCATACCAGGAATTTCAAAATATAAAACGTTCCAGCATTTCAGTTTATTATTCCATTTCGGGGAAATTAATAAATTTATTTACTAGCCAACTCTGAGCTGTTTCTGGTAATGGCAGCCTCATGAGGCTGTAATAAAGCTTGTATCGCCAGGACTCTACTTTGTACAGTTCAGCAGGGTCATCCTCTGTCAGGGCTTTTATGAATGTTTCTATGATCTTTTCATCGTGGAGCGAATCATATCTCGCGTCTACTGGAGCTGCCACCGACCCTAAATATTTGGTGAGTGTTGTTATTTGAGATTCGTAGAACTTTTTCTGCTCTTCGTTAATGTTTTCAATCATTGCTTTTCCTTGTTCTATTTGTTTCGTGATGATGTTGCTGGAGCTTACGAAGCCTCCTGTAAAAGTTGTTTGTTCTATAATTTCAAAGTGGGAATAATAAATCCCAGGAATCCTATCACACCGTAACTACCTACTACGCGCACCAGCTCCTTAATTTCGGGATGAATCTTTCATTGCGTGATGGGTACTTTCGCTGGCAAGCGGCAATGGCTCGCCACGTCTCGATAATACATGGAGCTTGTATCGTGAGTAGGTAGATATAACTGCTGATTCTTACAGCTTCACTCAATTACCTGGTATAAATGCCAGTGCAGCCAGTCCCATGGCGCGGTGCTCGAGCCTCAACGCGCGCGTCCACGCCAGAAGTCCCGCCTTGCTGGCGCTGTAGGCACCGAAGCCAGGCAGCGGCTGCAAGCCACAGTGGCTCGCCACGTTTATTATACGGGGCTTTACCGCGCCCGCGTTCTGAAAAAAAGTTCTAGAAGTGTAGCGACTGTCTAATAGTAGGGTGCTGTGTTTGGTGTTTTTTTACGAGATCGGATCATTAATTAGCCCAGGGACTACCACTTCGAGTTCGGAGTTATTTCGAAGAACCGATGGCTGAACTTGGAACTGAAGGGTTCTAGAGTGGAGACCACGCATTGGGAAGCGCAGCGTTTTTCGGCCCCCACTAACATGCAGAGGCGACTTAATGAAGATTCTGGAAGCTGTTAGGTGAGGGCCGCACAAAAACTGTATTTCCGGACCGATGGGGTAGGCTTATGTTCAGCAGTTGACGAAATGATGATGGTAGTAAGTAGGTACGTATCTACCAAAAATGTATGATAGTTTCTCTTTATATACAGAAGATAGATATTACCTCTATAGCGCTTCTCCTCAGTGAAGGCATGAAAGCGGACGCTACTCTCATAGCTCCCAGCAGGTTCACATTTATGGTATTCTCAATCATTGAAGGGGTTTGCCACTCAAAGTTCCCGATTGTCATGACTCCAGCATTGTTAACAACGGCATGCAGTTCTGAAATAAAGTGGAGTGAAGAGACCTTCTAATAACAATAATCATGTTGTTTGTTCGTTCGAATAACTCCCCATCTCAGTCAGCTTCCTGCCTTTTCTACCTATTAGGTAGGTAGTAGTTGTTTTAGGAGCTTAGTAAAATTAATTAGGTAAATTATTGTGTCGGTGTGGGTAAATAGTTATGTCGCATGGGCGCCGGGGGTGGTGCAAAGTGTAAGGGTGTGCACACGCACCCTCTGGCTTTAAAATAAAACAAAGGAGAATCGTAGCGTAGCTGGCACGATTGCCACGATTACCTACACGGCTAAACACTGCTTGTGGTAACTTCACACCACCACCATGGCAACTAAAGCTACACTTTTTGCATAAAGTGCCTATTAGAAACTACGAGAACCATGGAACCACAACAACCAGACCCAGAACCAATATTTGCAGATCATGCAAACATATTTCCCGCCGCGGTGATCGAACCCACACCGCATAAAACAACGAAGATATTCCATTCCAAGGTTCCGTTATTAGAAAAGCTAGACTGTTCCAACTTACTATAATTCGGATTGTCTTTCAAAAGACAGCTCACATAATTCTGGAAACCAGCAATACTTTCCGGATTAGTGACGTCCAATGAATAGGGGTGTGCGCAAAGTTTGCGCAACGCTTCAGCGGCTCTTGTATCCGTGCCTTGGAACATTCCAGCGACAGTCACAAGGCCATCGCGCGCCGACCGCGCTGCCAGCGCCCAGCCGAGCCCGCTGTCGCATCCCGTTATAGCTACCACTCGCGTAATCGCCATACCTGTTGAAATTATTGTACCTACTTATCATGATGTAATAAATCCTACTAATATTATAAATGTTAAAGTTTGTGAGGATGTTTGGATGTTGGTAGTTAATTTACGCCATAATGGCGAAACCGATTTCGATGAAACTGGGAACAGATATCTATACCTACTAGTTCTGTACCAAGAATAGCATAAAGGCTACTTTTTATCTAGGTACCATGCGAGCGAAACCAAGCTAAGTACTAAATAAATTGAACCTGCGCTTTTAGGTCTACTCATGACCATCATTATCAGTCTGTAGAAGTCTACTGCTGGACACAGGCCTCCCCTAAACAGTTCGATGACCTTCCAACACTGCGACGCCCGGTTCGTGGTCGCCATTCGAGAACCTTTATTTCCCAACGGTTGTCGGTTCTACGAGTTAAATGGATTGCCCACTTAGGTACCTAGGTATACCTACTTATTTACAGTGATTAGACAGGGAGTGAGCCCTTTTCACTTTCTGGGTGGGTCTAGGTGGGTTAGTCCAATTTGTTGTGTGCGTTCCCCCAGCAGAATATTGTCGAATTTAGGGATTTGAAGTATACAGGGAATTAGAGCATGGTTTCGTGAACGCACACAATTTGTTCCACGGTAGAAGAAAATGGACAAATCGTCGTAAGTATTTCTACTGCTGAGCACTTTTGGGGACCAATAAACACGATTCGTTCGACTTTCGTGATGATATCTCCCTGCGTTCACTGACGCCTTTGGTTTGGTCATCGGACAAATGTTTGCATGATCCGCAAATATTTGTTCTGGGTGTTGTGGTAGTTACCATGGTAGGTTCTACTTGTAGTTTCTGATACCTACCCGCGACACAGGGAATCCTTACTGGAGTCAGGACTACGTATGTGGCTGTTAGGTTGTTATATTAAAGGTGTACCATGGTTTAGTCGTTATTGATACTCCACTATAAGTATTTATTATCTGAATACCTACACATCCTATTTTGTTACGTTACGATTGACCTTTTTACAAGGACACAAGGTTTCAAGCTCAAAGAAGAACTAGCCTTACCTAAAACTACACAGCTAAGTAGATCTGGTACCTACTAGGTAGGTTCATATTCAAAGTTAAATTCAATAAAGTTTATTCAGTGAGATCACCTACCTTATCAGCGCCGCCTTAATAATATTCCTTGTGGAGTGGGTACCAAGGCGTGCAAATCGATTAAAAATCCACAGAGCACTGGTTTCAAATAGCTTCATAAACTAGTATTCACTTTGTCCTGACAGGAGCGGATACGGAGGTACACTGACGGGATACGACTTGTTGCATATGAAACGAGTTTCGGATTTCATTGCATTATTTACAATGGATGAAGTTTTTTGATGTGTTTTGCTGGGTAACAGTATCTACATTGTATAATATACACCACTACGTCAGCAGATGAACTAAGGGTATAGGAACCTGGATGCAGCAGAGTGCTTATTAAATGCGTTGTTTGCCGTGTGTGATATGTCCGGAATATTTATTTATTTTATTTATTTATTTATTTACATAGGCAAGTTGTGCGAGATGGAGAAAACTAGTAATTTAAAGGATATTCAACCTTATTTCGAGATGAAAGAGCGTTAACTATTGGAAAATTAATCTAACTCGATATTTTCATAGGTACCTACTCAAAATATTCAACCTATTATTTTTCAATAGTAAATTTCACTTCTATAGAACCCTACCACGGAATCATCATGGACCCTGAGATGATACCTAGGGAATGGACAAGTTGATCTCCAGGGATTATCTATTTCGGGATGCACCTATTTCGAGAAAATTCTTCATTTTGATGAAACAACAACCAAAACAATAAAGCTTAAAAATCTCTCCAAATGCAACATAATTTTTTTAAATAGCCTCAAATTATTGTTTGGTAGGAGTGGCGGCGTTTTCCCCCTTACACGTGACATACCTACCTAATCGAGGTATTAAAAAAAGTACTAAATTGGTTTTAGAAGCGAGAACATAAAAATCTATTACTATTAATAAATTGCCCGTATTGCAAGCTAATTACCTATGAGTATTTTTTATCAAGAAGTTGGTATATAATATGGAACATCCTAATCCGTATGGATCTTTGAGTTGTATACCAAAAAAAGAAACATGTTGACCAAATTCAACGTTTGAATTCTTCTTTCAATAACTAATAATAACTCACAAGCTTCTTTATTCTTTAGTTTTGGCTCTCAAGCCAAAAAAAAAAAAATAAATTAGACATTACAGAGGGGCCACGCTTAGAAGCCATTTTTGACGGGCATTTGACACTTCATCAAAATTAACTTGTAACGGCTGCCACACAATATTATTTATTTTCTCATTATTATTTATAATAATATAAATTATATTGAGATATTGATTTTAGGTACAGAAAGCCAAACACAACAGTCATTTAACTTTCACTTCAGTTTGTCATTCAGTTGGCGTTGTTAGAGCTTTCGTTATCAAAATAGGGGACGCTGCTGCTATAACTTAGCCTTTTCCCCCCTTAGTCGCCTCTTACGATAATCATGGTAGCATGGCAAACGGTGGTTTACCACTGCTACGTAGCATGGCCTTTAAGAAGAGGTACTTTAACGAAATCCCTACTAAAACTAGGTAAACTCTATATACGTAACGTAGTACTGTTATCAAGAGTGAGCTTTGAAGCCCAGCTATTAGACTTTATGCGCTGGATATGCCTAACAATTATGCTAATAAGATATGCTAATAAAAGACTTCAACGCGCACTTCACTCATGTTACAAATGTTGAAATGGCTCAGCTGACTAATAAACATTATGGCACATGCAACTGTGCCACAGAACATTTGACTGTGCCAAAAACTTATATTATAAATGCGAAAGTTTGTGAGGATACGCTTTTGCCAATTAGGTGTAGAATAAGCCCCTTTATATAACATAAGTACATATCACGAATCACCTTTTACCTGTAGCAAAGTTTATTAAGAAACAAAATTTATGTTATGAGTGAAGGTCTATAGTTTTGAACGGTTATTATAAGAAAAAAAAAATTGGCTTGTAATAATATAAAATTGAATAAATTAAACTATCATACATTAAAAATCAAACCTAAATATAATGTCAAATGAAAATAAATTAAAGTCAAAAGGGAAATTAAACATCTTTAATATCAATAGTGCGTGTCATAAATTCCTCTACAGTGTAAAAAACTCCTTGTAACAACAAATTTATTACAAGTAACAAATCCTTCGGATTCCAATTGGAAACAACCAGCTGTTTTTAATGGTTTCCAAAAGCATCAAAATTGATATCACCTCTCGATAAGCGAGTAGGAAGATATCTAAATTCTACCTGCTTACGTAATTCAAGTTATACACCTAGGTAGGCACGGTACCCAGGTGATTCTTATCTCCAAAGTTAGACGACAAAGTTACTAATACCTATCCAAAAAGTTTTCAAGGATTCCTAAGTATAGTAAGTTGCTAAAAGCTGATGTCATGAATGTCGAGATATTCGACAAAGCGACGCCAATAAAAGAGGATTGTTTCAGCATGAATACCCATCTGGGAGATTAGACCCTCGGAGGAGAAATATTGTAGGTAATGCAACGGTACGAACTGTTGGCACACTGTGTTAAGATATTTAGTCTATGGTAGAATTATAATCTATGTAACTGAGTAGGCAGAGACTTCCTGTATGTAGGAATAACATTCCTCACTTCCTGTCGTCGCGTTGTACTGTGCTAGATGTAAAGATGTCCGTCAGTCATCTAATAAATATATTAACTAAATTACAGTTTCTCCATTAACTAACGAGTTATCACACACTGGTCATGTATTATGGAGTTTATAGGCCGCTCGAAAGTCTTAGTCATCTATAGGTACCTATAAACTAACAACTGATAAATGGCCTTATAAAAATCTGTCAAACTAAGTGTCTGTCTGTATTGCCATCTCTTATTACTGCTTAATGACAAACAGTGACGGGGTCAATTTTTATAGCTTTTCTAGTCAGGGGGAAAGTAGGCAAGGGATTAAGTAGAAGTACCTAAGTATGAGCGTGGCTAACTCTACTATTGAACTAACCTATAACTAGCTGACTGACATCATAGCTCAGTTGGTAGTAACTCTGCCAGAAGGCAGAGTCGAACCCGAACCCGCGAATCGGACTCGAACTCTAGCGCTTCTGCGCTAGAGGTCGCGGGTTCGATTCCCGCACTGGACAAACATTTGTGTGATTAACACAGTGGTTTATTCTGTGTCTGGGTGTTAAATATTTACCTATCAAGTAGATATATCAGTCACTGGTACCCATAGTACAGGCTATGCCTAGTTTGGGATCAGTTGACCGTGTGTGATATGTCCGGAGTATTAAAGCTATTTAATTTGATAATTATTGGTTAGTTCTAGGCAAAGTGCATTGCATGAGCTTTCCAGAGGGAAATCCTACAAAAGTTGGGTGTATCCCGCTATTTCTATTAGGTATTTCTATTGATAGAAATACTGGGCCTGATTCAGACTGATTGTCCCCCTATTTCTATTGCTGTCGGCTGTGACAAAAAAAACGCTGCATCACCTCTTATGACGGCGTGCATATAGAAACTATTTATTTATTTCCTCTTTTTTTTTTTGAATACCGACAAGTCGTGTTTTAATTTAAATCTATTCATTAAAAGTGGTAAACTTTTCAAATAACATAACTGCGTTTTTTTGTCGCAATAGAAATAATGGGATATAATTTGTAAAAAACGCTGGTCCCACTTTTTCTATTTTGTATTTCCATGGAAAGGACACCCCAAAAGTTGCTTATGGTGCACTGGGCAATTCAGTTATCATACGCGGCTTGTATAACATTATGCCTCCATGAATAGACCTATTGAACGGAAACAATCTTCTGTTTCAGCTTGACTAAATACAGGGTTCTATCCTAAAGTGTTTAGGGAAATCAGTCGTGAGTGGTCACATATTAATATCCTTGGGCTGGAGTGCACCAACACACAGGCTGAACGGCTGTTTAGCCTATTTTTGTTAGTTTCCCCAAGAGTCTTTGCTTGCGTGGTTAGATTAAATTATACGATTAATTAAATTATATATAATTTAATTACACGGATAAAAAGTTGCCTCTGTCACCTCATCGTGGATCCGTTATTGCGTGAAAGAAGGAGTAACTAACAGGCAAACTTCGCGTTTGTAATATTTTTGGATGAGGATTATAACTAATATGTATACCTACTAACCCGAAGGCAAAAAATCAACAAATAAAAAAATCGGAGTTTTTTCTGATCTTTTATATATAGGTACCTAGCTGTTTTTGCCCCTTTTCTGATTTATATAACTACATATTAAAAGTAAAAGAAGGCCGATATCAAGATTTGAATTGAATTGAATTGAGCAAATATTTACCCTTTCCATGGATAACTGTTAGAATCAACAAATCATCAAAATAAAAGGGTTTCGGCTATTCATGAAGTCAGATGGTTGGTTTTTCAAGTGTCATGGAAAAAATACATAAACCACACATATAAAATATTTATGAGACCACCTCGGAGTCATTTCCTACACAGTGGAGAAAAAACGAGCTACGGATCAATGTATAAAAAATGGGTAATCTCCTCTTTTTAATGTAAAGTACTTGGGTTTAAAATAAAGGCCCTGTCAAAAGTTATTTGGATGTGGCTGCCAGCTTGCCTATCGCTAATTAATCCCAGTCGCTTTCTCCCCTATCCGAGCTCTTCGAGACAGACTCTACTTGTCCCCCATCAACAGTCGAGGAACACAGACCTACAGCCTCTGTAGTACACTCAAATGAGCAAACATTATTATAGTACAGTTTAGCCTGTGCCACTCCACGCTTTCAACACGGATACGGCATATGCAAAAAGATATTCTTTGTAAGTACCTATACATTAATATGAAATAACAGACCGTTCCGCCACCGATCAACACCATAGCGTGCCATAACCGGGCCGACAGCGAATTTTCGACGACAATATATGTTATTGTATGATACGTTCTAATGGGCGTAGTTATCACTGTCGTGCCTTTTTATGCCTGATACGTTCATAGCATATTCATATTATAGTAAGGGGTAGTGGGCGTTTGTACAGCAACGGACCGTTCACCTAGGAAGCCAATGTTTTAGAGTGAAAATACTGTGGCGAGTGCTTTGTGTATTCTGCGGCTCGGCGCAGAGGGCGGCAGATTTCCCAAGAGAGCCATTTCTCCTCAAAAGTGCTCGTCCAATGACCGCTATTCTTTGCACAGCATTGATCGGATTTTCCTTAAAAATGTGAGGAACCTGATTGCAGGAGTGTCTTTAACGGTGTGCGTGGATTTTATTGATGTCGTAAGTTAAGTTAAGTCTGATCGAAGCGACCCGAGAGCCGCTCTTATTTGGCCCAGCGAATTAGCATTGCCATCCGCTTTCGATTGGTAGTGATCTGGATCAGTTGAGCTATCTATACATCGTTTGTAACGGTCTTTAGATGGCTCAACTGTTTCTTGTGTATTTTGTAAATATTAACTTGTATTAGTTTTAAGTTTCTTTCTGTCGTAAGTTGCTTTTACATCGCCACCATGATGATAATGTTAGTTTGCTTGTCATGTCACTGACTCTTTCTTGGTCATCCTGTATTAGGTCAGTAACCAGGTTGAGGTATGGAGGCCCTGGCAAGCCCATGACCGTCGGTGAAAATCAGTGTAGTGAACTGATTAAAGTGCGCCTCTTAGTGCACCTCTTATCGTGCACATGTCTCATGTCTTCGAATTTTTAGGTTCATACCGGTTCGGTTTCCGGTCGGCTATTATACTTAAATAATACTTAGCCAAACTAAACTAAATAGATTCCGTAACATACAGGCTGTTTCACACGATCCGTCACCATCCATCAAACTAGACGGTGCGCAATTGCGCCTAATTCACATTCGGCTGGTGGTAATTACGTTCAGAGTGTTTCATTTAACTGTAAAAAAGTGTGGTATAGTATTGCTCTCCCTATAGCCCGTTGCGTAACTTTGAGCTACGGCATGTTGGCCAATAGTTAGCAAACAAAGTATCAGAGCCATGAAAGACATTATTAATTCTACTATATTGTCTTTGGTGCCATCATCACTGGCAACACCTAGTTTTAATGTTGGTAAATTAGCAACAATTAGAAACATAGCTAAAATAAATTATAAGATATAGCGCTACAAGTTACAAATCGTGCTGAGCAACAAAACTTTTACCAACTTTTATGTAGGTAGGTATACCTACTGTGGTGCTCCTTTGAACCTACCACAAAAAACACTCAACATTAGTTTTATTTTCGAATTTTGATCAAACAACCGCCAAATTGATAGCGATCAAATTAGAACTTACTACACTTAAGTACGGAACGGATCAGACAATAAAGAATCGTGTAACAACCACTAATTCTTCACATAGCTCCGGATGGAGTTGGTAAATGGTACACATTAGTACAACGTTGACGACCTACCTGCCTCGGTAGGCGTTTTTCACATGTACACTAGGAAGGTCCCATCCATCCCGTAAAACTTCGCGATCAGTTTTCTAAGGTTTCCATTTTCTAGAAATGCTCTATGAATACTCATACCTAATGCAATAAGGTGGAAAGCTATAAATCAATGTAATATGCGTATTGATGAATCAGAGACGCTTAAAAGTCTGATGAAGTCGGAATTCCATGTATTTCAAACGCTGCGTGCACGCTCACGTCATGCGCACGCATCAGGTTTGCTCTTTAATTTAATTGAACCCTATTCAGTCAAATCATTAAAATTCTCAAACGATTATGAGCCTTCTCCATCCTGACTTCCCGGTACCTTCAAAAATCGTCTGTTCATCGGGTTTCTGTTCCTACACTGCTTCGTCCGGATCGTGATCACTGCCGTAGTAGGTAATTCAACTTGCTAATACTGAACTATTTATTCTTCAGGTTAATGATGTACCTAATTAGGTATATCCTGCACGGTCAGAGGAACCGTATGCATGAATAAGGGCTGTGTCATTAGCGTCGGCGCCGGAATCTCCTTTGCAGTGTACTCCCCGGTTTAGTTACCTATAGGTATTCAGCTTTGGGTCGTGCCTAAAGGAATATGAAGTAAGTTCGTCAGACTGAAGGCACGATGGTCCGACGATATCATATCCGTAGCTATTAAACCAGTGGAGCACAGAACAGGATGGATTAGAAACGTTTTGCGGAGGCATAGGTATAAATGCTGGATGATGATGATGATGTAGTTTGTCCCATGAGCTGTTGTGGCCGAATCTAGTGATACCCTAAGGCCTCCGTCGTGGCTTGATGAGTCATCATCATTATCATTGCAGCCGTAGGACGTCCACTGCTGAACATTGCTGCCCTCCACAGGTTTCCGGAGCAAATTCCTATCATGTGTTTTTTTTTTTTTTTTTTTTACAACAGGTGGCAAACAAGCTTACGGCCTACCTGATGGTAAGCGGTTACCGTAGCCTATGAGCGCTTGCAATACCAGAGGCATCACGCACGCGTTGCCGACCTCGAACCCCCTTCCCCCCTAAAGAGCTCTGGCAACCTTACTCACCGCAGGAACACAACACTATTTGAAACAAATAATGTTATGTAATGTCATGTGGGGGGAAATTGCCCATACTCGCCACGCTGGGCATGCGGGGCAATAATAAATGGAAAAGTAAGTATTGAAATGAATGTTACTTGTGATTTTATTCAATACTTAGAGGTAGTTACTGGCCTCATAGCTCAGTTGGTAGTAACTCTGCCTTCTGCGCTAGAGGTCGCGGGTTCGATTCCCGCACTGGACAAACATTTGTGACTAACACAGATGTTTGTTCTGTGTCTGGGTGTTAAATATATATCTATTATGTATATCAGTCTCTGGTACCCATAGTACAGGCTATGCCTAGTTTGGGATCAGTTGACCGTGTGTGATATGTCCGGAATATTTATTTTATTTTTATTTTATTTAGTTATTTAATTGCTGCTTTTTAGCTCCTTATATTACTCCGGATCCAGTCCAAGTAATGGTACACGTTTGTATAAAGCGATGGTACGGTCGACCCGCACGGAGCGTCTGTCCTCTTCCCGCTCACCACACCGACGACATAAAACCTCCCCCGGTACAGCACCATTAGCGGACCTCCGGAATCGCCTTTGCACGAATCCTCCCCGGTGTACCCGGCTGCACACAAGTGCCTCGTCGTCAGGTCCGGGTAGAACTTTCTGCAGTCGTGTTGGGGCACTAAGTGGACCGTAGTGGATTGCTTTATGTCGGACTTGTATTGTCCGTTTCGGCCCCAGCCGGTGACGGTCAGTGGTAAGCGGGCGTGCTCAGGGTTGTCTATGTTGATTGATGGCAGGCATATCGGCCTGATGTACTCTGCAACGAGGTTAATTACGGGTTTTATTTTTGCAAAATGTATTCTTGTACCATATTTTAAACCTCGAGGTTTGGGTGTTCGAATATTAAATATATATTTCTAGTCTACACTATATTACAAGGTGACCCATAATATGTAGAGGTATACTATACAGGGTGAGTTTTTTTTCAGGGCCACTTAGGCGAAATCGGAAACCGTGAGAGTAATCGAAAAGTGATGTTAGGAGTTACGGGCTCGATTTTGAAAGAAATAAGATCTGCATTAAAAAAAGTAGAAATTTGTTTTAAATTTTTCACAAAAAAAAAAAAATTATGATGATTTTATTTTGCATTTTTGTGTTTTATGTTTGATAATAATTAAATAAATGTATGATAACAATGTGTATAAAGTTGTTGGAACACCTTCAAAACGGAAATTTATAAATTAATCAATATTTATTTATCGAAGGTTTATTATTTCGGTCGGACTATGTGCAAGCAAAGCAATTAATTAGTAAAAAATAACCTTCGGTGGCCGTGGTGGCCCCGACTGAAGAATAGGCCCCTCCATAGCTACCTATCGGCGGATGTCGTAAGAGGCGACTAAGGGAAGGCTAGGGGATGGGCAGCAGCGTCCCTCATTTTAACAACGATAGCTCTAACTGCGCTCGCCAACCCGCATGCCCAGCGTGGTGAGTATGGGCAAATCCCCCCACATGATAAGGAATTTGCTCTGTCTGTGGGGGAGGCATGTTCAGCAGTCGACGTCGTACGGTTGAAATGATGATAATGAACGGTGAATAAATATTGTTGAATTAAAAAAAAAAATTTTTTGAAGATTTTCCAACAACTTTAGAAAACATAGTTATTTTTATTTATTATCAAACAAAGAAACCAAAAATGCGAATTTTTTTTTTATTTTCTGAAAAACTGTAAATAAATTTCAACTTTTTTTAATGCTGATCTTATTTTTTTTAAATCGAGCCCGTAACTCCTAACATCACTTTTCGATTACTCTCACGGTTTCTGATTTCGCCTAAGTGGCCCTGAAAAAAAACTCACCCTGTATATATCCCAAAAGGGGCTTACTCAATCAACAAAAAAAAGGACTAAGTACCAACTTTTCATTTTTTTAGAACAAACCTTATTGCCAAATAACTCCCTGTCGGGAAAGCAATATCTATATTATAATAAAATTATGAATCACTTTGTATAATAGGAACATTCCCCCAAGCCGTCCAGAAGAAGCGGTGCATAGATTTTCTCGTTACTTGATATCAATTAGCACCTAACTGGAATCGTCTTTAGCGCGCCTTCGCTTTAAGCTTTGGTTTCCTGAGACTACGGCGACCATCTTTGACTACCGACATACATGGTATTATGGAGTGTATAAATACAATTTTGTAGTAGCCTATGCTGTTCCCTTGGTAATATGAAGTGTATATATATATACAATTTTGAACCTATACTGTTCCCTTTTCTGTACGCCTGCCCCGGCCCCCAGGCAATATTTATGAAAGACGTGAAAGGCATTCTTATCGTCGTGAGTGGAATTTTTTGAGGGGAAATAACACCATGGGTATTATAGCATTTATGACACAGGGAAGCCTAGTGTGGGGTCAGACAGAAATACCTAGTATTTTTAATTATCTTGAAAGAATAAAAAAACCTATTTTTCACTCTGAAATAGGCCATTAGGACTTTGTCTAAAGCGCGTACAGACATAGTGACTTACATCCTCATTGGCGTTCCTGTCCAGGTGAATGTGACTGTTGGGTGCTATTTAAAAAAATCTAATTTGACAGCAATTGCGGTGAAAATAATGCCAGTCTAATCAAGTCTAATGTCATGGAGAACAAAATATTCTTCATCATTCATCATCATCATTTCAGCCGTACGACGTCCACTGCTGAACATGGCCTCCCCCACAGACAGAGCGAATTCCTATCATGTGGGGGGATTTGCCCATACTCACCACGCTGGGCATGCGGGTTGGCGAGCGCAGTTAGAGCTATCGTTGTTAAAATGAGGGACGCTGCTGCCCATCCCCTAGCTTTTTTCCCTTAGTCGCCTCTTACGACATCCGCGGATAGGTAGGTATGGAGGGGCCTATTCTTTAGCCGGGGCCACCACGGCAAAAATATATTCTTAACGAAATTTAAAAAAAGTATTTTTGATGTTTTCGTATTTGTTTTATTATCACAGCCGTGATAGTCACCGGTTCATTTCTTATCTTCAGAACTAACCTGTGTACGGCGCGTCTGTTTGAAGCCTTATCAGCGCTATATCGTTCTGGAGCCTAGCTTCGTCGAAGCGCGGGTGTAGGATCACATCCTCGCCGAATATGGAAATGTTGTCGATGCACTTCCGACCTTCAGCGGTTATCTTGCAGTCTCGGGGAAACGTGCGCTTGTCGTACTCTGCTACGAATACTTGGACACTGGAAAACAAGAGTCATCAGGAAAACCCAAGAATAGTAGACATTCTCTTATTTTTACGAGAGGTAGGGCACAGCGAGATTTTCTCGCTCTAAATTGGAGCAGCCCGCCTGGGGAGGTACCTCCGCCTTACAGAAGATCGCAGCCAAATAACATTATTTGTTTCAAATAGTGTTGTGTTCCTGCGGTGAGTAAGGTTGCCAGAGCTCTTTAGGGGGGGAGGGGTTCGGCAGGCAACGCATTAGCAATGCTCCAGGTGTTGCTGATGTCAATAGGCGACGGTAACCACATACCATCAGGTGGGCCGTAAGCCTGTTTGCCTCCGTATAACATAAAAAAATATATATATATATATCTTAGATCTCCGAGCGATCAGACCCTTGAATATGTCTTAGGGTAGTCAGAGGCATGTCCGAACATTTGGCACATACATGTCCACATTTTGCAGTAGTAGTACCTGACATGTTGCAAGCCCATCGCCGCTTTAAGAATACTTACCCGTTAAAAACTAAACTGCCGATAAAATATTTTTAAATATCCCAGAAAATTTCTACTCAAATATAATAAATCAAACGTATTTTTTTATTATGGACACGGAATGCTTATCTGGTCACATGGCAAAGACAAGACTAATTTTAATGGCAGTTGTATTTCAACGCTTGCCATCTCTGATCGAAATGATTTCAATCGATGTTCATAGTAAGCGTCACTAGGTGATATTAGCCAAAGAACTATACCTTTTCATAACGGCTTCGGCATCATACACGCAGTGTCCAGCAGTAAGGACGTATCTTGAGCTGATAAGCGACCCTCCGCAGTTAAACGCTGTCTGCTGGAGCCCATTTTGGAATGTCGTAATCAGCAGTGCAGTCCAGGGGTACTGGGTCAGCCCTGTTTCTTTGCCGCCTAAAATATAAGTCATAGAACTGATAACCTTCTCCTTATTGACACAAGAAACGTTTTTAAGCAATCAATCAATTCTCGTGATTGATTGCTTGAAAAGGTGATTGTGTGGTTCTAGTCTTTTGTGAGCCTATCTATTTGTTCAGTCAGACAGGTCATGGCGACCATGCTGAGCAGTACAGTTGCGTGCACTAAGATGTATACATTTCATAAATTTCAACATGATGCCACAATACAAAAGTAGGTAGGTACAACTTAATTCTTAGTGCAGGCGACTGTACGTACCTATCGAACAAGGGGATCATGCAGATAAGTTTGTTTAAAAATACCAACCAGAAATCCTGTTCTCAACTACTATCGTGCTGTTATCACCTTGGGTTCCGTTAACTACAGTTACTGTGTTATTATTAATAGTTAAGGTGTTACTCTCTTCTTCCTTGAACGAAGAATAGGTCCGCTCGTAGTTCTGAGGCTCTTCTCGTTCCCAACCGTAATTGTTAGTAGCGGGTGCATTATTATCATAATAGGTTGGTGCATCTGTGCAGAAAATTGCGGGTTATTCTATGGTAGGTGCTTCCTGTTGTTAGAACTACCTGTGGCTGAAAGCCGTTAGAGAGAGCGAGCGAAGCGAGCGAAGATTTCTCAAACTTGAGCGAATCGGTGTTGTAGGTATGTTAATTTGTTAGAGCATACATTTTGTGTGCATACAGAAAGCTCATACAAAAGTAAGCCCATTTAGATGGGTAAAAAGTTCAGAATACCGTCAATGGTTTTCCTCAATTTCGTCTCCAGCTGATTTTTACTGTTAATTTTAAATGGGGTACCTAAGAAAAATAAATCAATTACGGAATTTTATTGGAAATACCAACTTACCAAAAATAAAAACCTGTGCTGTATGAAAAGAGCTACTCAGGTAGAAAACCTATTCACAATATAGGAAACTAACAAAAAGTAAATAAAGTCTTCAGCATTATACTTCCAATATCCTGTATCGACAGGCTGACTAAACATTTTGCTTTGTTACGGTCAAAGGGCACGTTACATAACATTATATAAGTAAAGCCGGTAGAGGCCGACTGATTCGGCGCTTAGCCGGTACGAATTCGTGTATTACAAGGTGATTCATAATATCTATACTATCCTAAAAGGGGCTTATAGGTACTATCAACAAAAACTAAAAAATATAAGCGAAAAATATAATATTTTTACTGATTTTCTTGGACCCTTTTAATTAGCTGGTTTTGGTCTTTTTATGATTTGAATAATTAATTATTTAACGTACGACATTAGGATTGCTTAATAAAACAGATGAAAATTGGAGTTTGAATTGATTTGACCCCAAAACAGTAGATTTTTGCATAGTGTTTCTTCAATGAAAAATTACAAATTTCCGAAAGTCGACCTTATAAAGTTGAAAAAGATGAAAAAGAGACCAAAAATCTCACCTTGTAATAAATACTGAAACTAAATACTTCTTTTAACTGATAGATTATTATTCCCCTTTTGGGGTAGTAAGTATACTAGTTACAGATCACGCGGTATTACTCGATTACTCTATGTTTCGTCGATGATGATAAAGAAAAATTATATTATTCAGTTCAGAGAGAGACGTCGCATTCCAGGGGCAAACCTATGGTAGCCGAGTTGTAATCGGCATCAATCTGATTTCAACGTAAATGTGGCCTAAAGTGAAATAGAGTAGACAAGTTACCAGTAATCCTGTCATCGTCAGACGCCTCCCGGCCGCAGCATCCACTCTGAGGGTCGGGAGGCGAGCTCGTTAGGCGATCACATTGACCCGGCTTGCCAAACGAATTACCTGAGGGCAAACATTACTTTAGCTCGTATTTTCACACGTTACCTTCGAGAAAACTTTTGGAAAGGAAACTAAACGACCCGTAAAAGTGCTTATAAAGTTTGGATATTTGCTCAGAATTTAATAGCTCATTTATTCTAATGTTTAAACATAAAGCCTTGCTCAAACGGCATGCAATATATCCTTATTATATCACTTAACAATCGGTCCAAAATGATCAATACCTCTACTTAAAAAAGTTAGTTTTGAGTTTGACATTAGAAGGTGTGAGATATAGTTCAACGTTGAGATATAGTTTATATCGCAAGCACCTTAAAGTCAAACTAAGTATACGTAATTTTTAGTCTAAGGATACTAAACTTTATTAACAAAAATAAAATTAAAACTAATACAAGTTAATAATAATATTTACAAAATACACAAGAAACAGTTGAGCCGTCTAAAGACCGTTTCAAACTGAAAATTAAATAAAGTTAACATGGCTTAAAATCTGTGAAAGCCTGTGGGAGGCCTAGTGGGAGGCACCTCGACTTTCGATCCGAAGGTTGTGGCTTTGAACCCGGGTTAACGCCATTGGAAGGATCAAATTGTATAGAAATGGCATTAGCTTGTGAGAATTCACGTGACTGCTGTAAAGTTGGTAGACCAAATTCCATTGCCTGTAGGTATGACGTTAGCGTGAAAGAAAACGAAGCAGGAGGATCTTGACTAGTTAGATATCCTGGTCTCATTTTCTGACGATGTCGAAATGCTACCGTTTTAGCCGCAATCAGAAATTTTATTTTGAGTTTATTAAATACGTGCAATACAGTAAAGTTTAAAATATTTTACCTGATCGTCGGTTACTGGGATAATAATTGTCGTTACTTTCAGAGCCGCGATTATTTGAACTCTCGTCTGGTTGATTCCGTCTACCTCCTTGATTATAAAAATTATTATTTCTTCCACCTCGTTGATCATTATCATAATAATTTCTTCTATTGTTATTATTTGAACTCTCGTCTGGTTGATTCCGTCTACCTCCTTGATTATAATAATTATTATTTCTTCCACCTCGTTGATCATTATCATAATCATTTCTTCTATTGTTATTATTTGAACTCTCGTCTGGTTGATTCCGTCTACCTCCTTGATTATAATAATTATTATTTCTTCCACCTCGTTGATCATTATCATAAATATTTCTTCTATTATTATTAAATAATCTACGATTGTTGTTGCCGTGATAAAAATTCTGGTTTCCTATGTCCCATTTATTTCTGTCTGGTCTGTCGTTCCAATACATGTTAGTGTACGGCGAAGACCATCTTGAGGGCTCTAAGTTAGTACCGGGACTTTGATTCCCACCGTCTGAATCACTCTGTTTATTAGTAGAAAAATTGGTGTTTGCATCGTTGTCGGCTTCAATGTTATCTTTATTATAATTCGTGGATCTGTTGTCTTCAGTGATTCGACTTGAATGACTTTCTTTCGGATCCACACCCCATATTTGGTTTGGACAACAAATCTGAAATAAAAAAAAATAATAACCAATTTGAATTTGATAAACAAAATACTTTTTTTTTTCTTAGAAAATGGAAACACCATACCATATTTAACAATTTTTAATTCTTAGAAAGCGAAACATATGTTTTCCGTATGGACCTGTCTGAAATAAATGAATTTAGTATTATTATTATTTTATTTTCTCATTTTCTTTCTGTAGATAAGTTATAGAAGAATTTAGAACTCAGTAGCCCCAGTAATGCAGCGAGTTAATTAACTATCTATTTCATGATTTATACGGTGTATGTACTGACGATTTACTTACCACTGCGTTTTCTCAGGATATCATCAAAAACACAGTAGTTATAATAATAATAAAACCACTGTATTGTGCTATAATCACCTTTGTTATTTATGAAACCATTTATCGTGGTGGTTTATTAAATAATAGCTCGGTTGGTGATTAATCGCAGCGTCATATAGCTGTTTTGGTGTTTCAGTGAGGTAAATAAATATTCACTTTTCATTCATTATGAAATTATTATAAGGCTGTACAGTCTCATACAACTATGTTTTTATTAAATGCTGTCGTTTTTAGCTGTTACTTTTACGAAGTAGGAGGCAGTGGCACTGTCTTCATACGACCTAATAGGCTCTACGGCTATCTCCTCATCAACCAGGTTAAGTTTTTCGAAAAAATGTTATCCTTTAGAGCCAATAGGCTTTAAGGCTATCTACTAAACAAAAAGTTGCGTTTTACAAAAAAAAGGTTATATCTAGCAACCAATTTAAGTACCTAAATTAAAATTTAGATGTTTGTTAGCCAAGTGAAAAATCCATTAAATAAATATTCCGGACATATCACACACGGTCAACTGATCCCAAACTAGGTATAGCCTGTACTATGGGTACCACGACTGATTTAAATAATAGATATATATTAACACCCAGACACAGAACAAACTTCTGTGTTAGTCACAAATGTTTGTCCAGTGCGGGAATCAAACCCGCGACCTCTAGCGCAGAAGGCAGAGTTACTACCAACTGAGCTATGAGGCCAGTCTAATTCAAAGTAAACCGAAAAAATGTACCTATATGATGGACAAGGCTTACCTGCATACCTCAAATATGGCGTGGAACTCGTCGTAAAAGTTTGTGATACTTGTCCCATTGTTAGAAATACATATCTAATGGCGATCAACGGCAGTAATCATGATATTTACTTACAAAGTCTCCTTCAGCAGCTTTGGAACCAGGAGGTATTCCATAGTCATCCGGATGCTGGTTATTACAAGGGTACTTCCGCTTCCAAGATATCTGTTCCGCCCTGCCCATACTCGCGTATAATGGGCATTTTGATAATGGCACACATGACTCGCAAATATCTAAAGAAATTAAAAAAAAAACAAATGTAGGTAGGTTTCTAACGTTGTTAGCTCATAAAAATTGCAGTTGGTTGTAAATTAAATCTTTTCAAGTCCAAAACTACTTACAATTAACACAAAAAACACATAACTTTCTACACAGATATTATATAATGTTTTGATAGAACTAATTTAAAGGGGAATAGCAAATCATACAGCCCGATAACTTTGTTTCGGTAAAAGCCAATAAAACATGAATATTCAATCACCATAAAATCACATTCACGATAAGGAAGTTCACGTGAGATAGTTCCTATACAAGTACCATGTTTGGATCTGTTTACTATGTTATAAATTATATCGAAAGGGTGCAGCATCTTTACCTAACCCACCCAGGATTTTCTTTTAGTGTGATGGTTAAAGCTAAAACTAAAAATAAAAATAGTTTGAGCTAGAGCATTATTTTCTGCTAAAATAAACGCACACAACACCCTTCATAAAACATTAACAGTTTTCAGATATTGTTTGTTCGAAGCACAACACAAATATACCTACTTAGCACCTAAGGAATCCTCTATAACTATTTCACCAAGAGAATTTGAAATAGCAGAGGCTACCTCCGCACTATCAACTTTGCGATTGTTTAGGTAGTGACGTCTCATAGATTTTAGGTTCATATACGTGTAAAATAGTTTTTTTTTATTATACAACAGAGGTTAGGTAAGCTTACGGCCCACCTGATGGTAAGCGGTTACCATAGCCTATGAGCGCTTGCAATACCAGAGGCATCACGCACGCGTTGCCGACCCCGAACCCCCTTCACCCCTAAAGAGCTCTGGCAACCTTACTCACCGCAGGAACACAACACTATTTGAAACAAATAATGTTATTTGGCTGCGATCTTCTGTAAGGCGGATAGTGATGACACGCTCGCAATTGAATGGCAGTAAGATGTCATGGTAGGGCTCCTAGTACAAGCATTCACTCGCTCGGTCTAAACCGACCTATAGATAGAGTAGCTTTCTGATCCAGGACACCGTAGGCTATATGTAAAACCATACCTTCGGGAGCTGTAGCTGTTACCAAAGTTACGAGAACAGCCGTGAGGCGGAAGGCACACTTGTTCATTGTTTAGAGACTGCCTGTACACTGATAGACTTGCACAATGTATTCTGTTGTCTTGATTGAGTACTAATGACATTGCGGTATCGATTAAGAGCATTTAATTCTATGACGACAGTGATGACACGCAACGGTTATTAATCCTACTAATATTATAAATGCGAAAGTTTGTGAGGATGTTTGGATGCTTGTGGTTCAATCACGCCGAAACGGCCGAACTGATTTGGATGAAATTTGGCACAGAGATAGATTTTAGTCTAGAATAGCACATAGGCTACTTTTTATCTTCAGAGGTACCATGCATGAAATGCCGCGGGCGGCTAAGCTAGTGGCTCATAAGTAAGGGGAACCAAACTTGTCTTAACCAATTATTAAATGATTAATTTTCGGTTTTAGTAAAAATAACGAATGGAAAGGAGAGTTGCATGTTTCCCTTTCATGAAAGCAAATCCTATAATATAGTAACGTAGTTAGTCTCGGCTTCCCCAAATAGGCAATTATAAACTAAATTAATATCATAGCCCAGATATTAGAATACCCGCTAGGAATGTCTGTATATTCTAAGTAACAGAACAGTCACATCTAATAAGATGGATACCTTAAAGTCGTGTTCAAACGGCGTGCGAATTGTCACCTTAAATTCGTTTCAAAATGATCTTTACATCAAGTAGGTAGATGTAAAGTCAAGTGTTAAAGTCTATTTTGGGTTTGACATTTGAGGGCGAGCGATATAGCTCAAAGATGTCGCAGGTCTCTAAAAGTCAAACTCAAACTGACTTTATTCAATAGATGTAAGGATCATTTTGAAATAAATTTTATTTGACATATCGCAAGCTGCTTTGCGTGTCCAAGCTTTAGTCATTTTCAAAATGATGCTCAGGTATTGATGGTGACGGAGTGATGGTTACGTAATGTGGCATAATTTTGAAAATTAATATAGGCCTCATGTTATTGAGGATGAGTAGAGTACAGGGTACTTTACTTATATAAATATACCTACTTACTACACGCCATCACCTATAGGTAGATATTTATGAGTGTTTTCTGTAATAGGGCCTATTATTGTCTGAAGTCACAGATCTCCGCATAAAAAGTAAATATTTACGTTCTTAATAATTATGTTCCGTGATGATTGGCCTGCATAATAGTACCAATCATAATAGGTACATACCCATACCTAGCTAATAGTTTTGTTGAATGATGAACAAGAGGACAACAATTACGAAATTATTGGATTCTTAGAATGGAAATAATACTTTCGCGGAAAGGGATTTTGTAAAAGGAAAAATCTTACGGATACTTTTACTTCCAAAGGGTTTTTTTTAAATAGCGGTAGTTCACTTTTTTTTCGGAGGATCAAGGAGAATGGCATATACAAAGGGAGGCCTATACCCAGTAGGTAAAGTCAGGCTGTGGATGGATGGTGAAAACAAATAACAACCAACAGTCAAATACATAGTCCTGACCCCACACTAGGAGGAATCCTAGTCCGTAGTTTCTGATAACCACGACACAGTTCCCTGTGTACGATGGTACCACAACACCCAGACCCGCAGCAAATATTTGCAGATCATGCAAACATTTGTCCCGCAGCGGGAAATGCACCCCTTGCGATTCAGATGGGCATTCGCCCGCTCCACCACCGAGGTCGTCAAATATTCCTAAAGAAAATGGAAAACTGTAAACTGATCAGTGGGCGACTGAAAACAAAATTGAATCGTTCCCGGATGTACTCGAAATTCAATTAGTAGGGATACCTACACGCTGTCGGCCGGGAAACGGTTTCAGCCAATGCCTCATTTGGGTGTAATTTGAAACAGAATGAAGTACCTAGCAATTGATAGTAATTTCCACGGGCTACTTGTTTTGCAACATCGACTTACCTGGAATTATGGAATTCGTTAATTGCGTCCACGCACACATACCTACCTACTCAATGTAGGTACGGCACCACACTGAAGCTCTACATTCCATTTTGTGAAACGGGATCATCGAAAAAAATGATAGATAGGCGTGTTTGTTGTCTGATTCTTCTAGGCTTGGTCGCGAGCTGTCTCGAGGAACAGGCACCTAGTTCTAAGACGTTTCAAAGTGTTCCAAGTGATTTTATTGAAATAAACGCCTTTTGACTTTGACTGAGCTTTGACTTTACGTGTGCGGTGGTCGGCGCTCAAGATCTGTACCATTCTGCAAACATTCGTACCTTAGTACAAACGGTAACCGTACAAACGCAGAATGTTATGCGAATTTAACTGTTACCTTCACCTAAAATGGGACTGCAAAAAGAGTATGGTGGTATTAGAGTTTGACAGTCCATACCTGAACAAAAATAATATTTTACAAAAAAAAGACCAAAGTTTTTTTTCCCCAAGAAGTAGAAACCTTCCATCCTTGAAAATGACTAATGGAGGTAGTCAGAGGCATGTCCGAACATTTCGCTAATGCCCAAATTTTGCAGTAATGACTATTCCATACGTGACATACTGGTTTCCGCATGTTTTCCTTGTTAGTTCGCACTTTAATTTTTAGAATAGAAAAACACATTAGTGCTCTTTCGTGTTTGAGCCCACGACCTTCGCGAATTGAAAGTCGGGAAATCTCGAACTAGGCCAACATGGCTACGGCTGTATATTATAACAATGAAAAAAAAAACCAATTTCTTGCTTTTTCCAATTGTTTGCCTCTAAGTTTGTTGCAAATGGCTTATCAAAAGCCCAGTTAGTCCTGTCAATAGGACCTGTTTCATAGTAATTTTCTACAAAACTTTCTCAAGTGACCGCCTGTTATTAGTTGCGGTAGTTCGAGAGCCAGTGAGGATTATTGTATGACTATTGAAACATACGGCACAGTCACGTGGTCAGTCACTGTGGGCCTCATAAGAAAACTCATGTTCGCTCAGCCCATGGAGAGGGCTAGGAGATCGAATCAGAAATGAGGAGATCCGTAGACAATCTTAAGTCAAATTGAAAGTCAATAGGCGTTTATTTCAATAAAATCACTAGGATCACTTTGAAAGTCACCGATATAGCCCAGGATTAGTACCTATGTTAAAGTGCGACATATAGCTCGGAGTACCGCCTGCCGGGGCAGAAAGAAGGGCTCTGAAAAAAAAAGTATTATGATATGTATTTTCAATTCAATAAAGTAGGAAAATCATAACAAGCCTTCGATCTATGACACTTTTACTTTGCTATAATGTTTCAACAAGTTTGAAGGCTCTCAGAAGTATCTGGTTTCAATTTTGTCTCAATTAACTTCAGGTTGCGTTCGATTCGATGAGTGGTACTTAGATCTAATGGGACGGTATACAGGGGGAACTTCGGAACACAATAAAGATGACAAGCAGTAGCGAAACTAGGAGACATCAGTTTCTCGCGGTAAAAGTTCTCGAATCAATAGTTGTACGATGACAGTGAAGCTTTTCAGGACAGTGACAAGCGGCACTGTTCGCAATGCTGTCTTTAGATTTGAAGTGTAAGGTGGCCTTTGAAATACAGGGACATGACACTTACCAACGCATGTCTCAGGATGATAGCCGCATCGAACCACGTGATATTGCACAACTTAGGTGGTATTGTAGATGTATTGGGTAGTGGTTAACGCTTACTATCAGGTATGCTATAAGCCAAGAATGAACGCGGTCATATTCATTAAAATTGTCTTCTGGACAGAATGTTGTTGGTTGCAATCAAATGTATTTACTGCTAGCTTTTTGTACTGTGTCCAGAGGGTTACTATTTGTTTACGGTAGAAAGGGTTATTTTGTCCTATTGTTGACTTTTGTAACGTTACTTCCGAATGTTGCTGTTATTCGTTTTCGGTGATTGTGTTTTCCTTTTGGTACCTGCCTTTGTTACTTACTGAAACTACAATTATTTGGAGTGGGCAATATCTATTAGTCTTTGTCTGTGACTTCCATGTTTCGATTCAGGAAGAAAGAAACCATGTGCTTTCAGAAATATAAATACTTATGACAGTCAGAAGAATCGTTAGAATTCTAAAAAATAAGTATTCCTCAAGTGCTTCCAGGCAAGAGACGTTTGTATAAAAAGTATGATAAAAGTGTCCAGTCCACCTTTTATCTAAGAAATATTTCAAAATAGTTACAATTTATGTCAACTGTGTGTAACTAAAGAAAACACGTAATATTTTATTTTACCCCAACAACAAAAGTTAATAAATGATATATATCGCCCCCACTGTACGTGTTGATACATCGATCATAGTTCTTAACGTGGCTGATACTGGGGCCGTTACCCTACTGCCTATGGTAGTTCAAACATTTTCAATTCTCAAAAGCGGAGCGCTCATTTAAGTTTCACAAAATAAATACAACTCAGCTGAGTAATTTCCTAAACGTCGGTATTCTTCGTTATAACGAGTAATGTGTTTCTACTCCACTCAACTGACAGCAATAGCAGTAAATTAAAATGAATTCTTTTTTTTTTAAATTCCACTCTCTATTGTTAAAAATACGGACGACCATTGGGTGGGTGGCGCATCGGTCAGCGTACCGGTATCTACAGGTATGTCGCGGTTCTATTCCCGCCTGTGCTTTTTTTGGGATATTCACAATCCATAAAATATTCATTAGGTAAGTATTTATTATTCATAAAATTGATTGCGTGCCATTTTACGCGTCATCATAATTTCCGACCTATAATTGAAAAATTGCATACCGGAATTTAACTTCTTTATCTACGAGTAGGTATATTACAGATATTCTATGAAAAAAAATCCGTGTATTGGTAGTTACATACAAAATCCGTTTCCTTTGTGGTACTTTAGAATCCACAAAATGAACGTCGCAGTTATGAAAACCGTTTTAAAAGGCTAAATAAAATATTTGTTTGGTGGACTGTGGATTGGTGCGGTCAAACGTTAAAGCGTCAAAGTAGAGAGTTTTATAAAAAACCTAGCTTATTCCCATGCACAACTTTTAAATAAGATCGCGGTCAATCCGCATGTGCTTCATATTTTCTGTACAAAGTAAAAAATAAAATTCCGATTTTGACTTGAAGTTGCATAACTTCAGCATTTCATTCTCATGAATTTTGTTAGAGTAATAGAATTTGAGAATATTCTAAGGTTTAACCATAATAGCCAGTTTGTAACTGAAATGAAACGCCATTCAGGCTCACCCTGGTATTCTTAGTGTTTTCACTCCACTCACACTGACATTTATTTCACAAATAAAGCTGTCATTTTGATTCTGTTTTTGAAATTTCCTCTCAATGTTCCACTCAAGACGATTAAAGGGTACCTTTAATCGTCTTTTTACTTTGCCTAAGCTCAACCTTGGTATTCTTAGTTAGTTGATACATTTTTTCACTTCCCTCAAACTGACATACCTACTGACATATTTTTAAAGGAATCTGCTGTCATATTTAGTTCGTTTTTGAAATTCGCTCTCGAAATCCCCCCTACGATGACGACGATAAAAGATACGATACGCCTATATCTCTAGAGCCTATCTAGGTGTAATTTTATAAAAAAAAAAGATATTACGTACACAATCCGTTCTAAGTCATCTCGTTCGGATCAACTCAAATTAAATTACATAAAGCAGAAACTAATAAAGCCAACGATGCTTTTAAAAAGTTTAGTTATTATTTCGCGACCTCCTTTTTGTTCGTTCCAGTTATCTTTTAATCCTGGCCGTTGGAAAAAAATGTTATCTTACTGATGAAACCTAATTAAGTGCCTCCTACTTCGAGCATTGTGGAGGGATTCGCGGCCAAATGGCTGGACTTTGTAAAAGCTTTCTAAGAATGCAAAATTGTAATTTAAACGCTAGGACCGAATAAATGAAGCTAGATACTAGGAAAAGAAGCGGTTACACATTCCAGTATTTTTTTTTCACGACACATATGGTGTGTATGTCTACAGCTTACACATAACGAATTTCTGAATTCTGAGTATGCAAATATTTAGTGCATAATTGGTGCAATCTGAAAATCCAATTCAAAATTTAGGTGCCAAAGAGGTTTCTGAGATATGAGCCAAAAACTATGTGTCAGCTGGAGACCCGGGTCTACAGCTTGCACATCCAGTGCTGCCAAACGGCTGACGCGAGAGCTATGAAAACTAGCCAGATATTTAGTGCCAAATTAGTGCCAAAGGTACTAAAAATTTCAGGCCTGTAGCTTAAAAGGTTTCAGAGTTATAAGCAAAAAACTATGTGTCAGCTGGGGACCCGGGTCTACAGCTGACACATGCAGTTCTGCCAAACGACTGACGAGAGAGCTATGAAATATAGCCAGATATTTAGTGCCAAATTAGTGACTAAGGTACCAAAATTTTCAGGCCTGTAGCTAAAAAGGTTTCAGAGATATAAGCAAAAAACTATGTGTAAGCTGTAGACCCGGGTCCCCAGCTTACACATTTCGTTACGCCAAACCGCTGATCAGAGGGCAATAAACTTTAGGCAGGATTTTAGCTCATAATTAGTGCCTAAGGTACCATAAATTTCAGGCCTGTAGCTGAAAAGGTTTCAGAGATATAAGCATAAACAGTTTTCCCGCCAAAAAAATCAAATAAAGTTATTGAAAATCGGCTCATTGAGACGTTGCCACTCCGCTTCAACGAGATTGTCAAACGACTTTAAACTTTATTTACATGTTACGAAGATTGATTTTGGTATTTGATCATTAAAAAAGTTCATTTGTTTTGTTGAGTTTAGTCTAGGAGCTCGGAGGATAAAATAGTTTTCAGCCAAAACATACCGTGTTGCCATCGATGTAATCGTATCTCGTAGACTTACGTCTTGATTGATGATGGAAGTCAGAGGCAATCACGACGACATCATCGCCCTGAGTCAAATTCTTTGTCAGTGTCGGCAAGTTATTTATAATCTCTCTGATAGGAGCACCTGGCTTACAAATGGATAGAACAGATTGGTAGTCATTATTATGTAAGTGTATAAATTCTCCAAGAGATTTTCCGTATGTATCGCACAATATTAGCATTTTCTTAGGTCTATTTTGTGAAATTACGGCGGTATCCTCAGCTATAAGTCTAGGTTCATGGTTTTGGGTACTGTTATTCTTTTGGTTTCCAGTGTTCTCCTCTGTCGTTAGCTTCTCTACGGATCGAAGTCCTATTCTCGTAGTAATCCCGTTGTCTTCTTTATTCTTTATTCTTTATTGTCACGACCTGTTTTGTTCCTATTGATTCACTCGTTGTTTTAGTCCGTCTTGTTTTTGTCTTCCCTTTTTTCGCTACTAATTTTTTTTGTATTTTTCTTTCTATTCTGTGAGTCTTTATCATTTTTCACTTGTTTATTCAATGTTATTCTATTTTTACTTAAGTTCTTGGTCTTTGCTGCAGTTTTAATATCTACGGTGTGTCTAGAAATTTTTAATTTTATATTTTCACTTTGGAGCTCAATTATTTGGCTTATTAAATTGTCCAATTCTTCATTAAGTATTTGGGTGTTCTCATTGGTTTCCAACTGGAGCGTTTTTTGTAGTTGTTCGAACAGCGCTGTATTATTTTCGTGCATACGTATTACTTTTAATGCTTCTTCATATTCATTGAGATCTGCAGTTCGTCGCTCAATCATCTCTTTTAGCTTATTTCTTTCCGTTTCAGTCTCTTGTAATTTAGATTATAAAAAGATTTTTATAATCTTTCGCGCAGTCGTCTTGTTCCTTTAGAAGATTCAAATTCAAGTTTTGTGCTTTTTGTATTTCAGCGGTCAATTTTCTAATTCTACGGCAACCTGGTTTCTTGTTTGGGGCATTCTGGTACAGTCACTGGAACGATCAAAAAACGCAAAAAGTCGATTCGGATGAAGAGATTCGATCCAGGGCACGTCGTTACTGACGATTATTGAGTCCACCGCCTCAACCGCTACGCCAGCGGTACTTTACTTACAGCGACGAAATAAGTGTAGAGGTTGAAAGAACTATTTCTTAGAGTCGCAGATCGTTGTAATAAAAAAATCGACCGTCATTACACTTTTTTGCACACCCTCATTAGCTTTTTAGTTCAATATGTATTGATAAAAAACTTTTATTTAGTCATTATAACGAGGCACTTACGTATAATATTGTGACGCGTTCGTTATTTTGGTTGTTATAATTTTTGAGAGTAGATCGCCAAAATGGTTTCATCATGAAGAAACCAGAGGTTAAGTCAGCTCGCACATTACGAGTACTTACGTGTTAATAGGAAACAATACAATGCCACAAATCTGGGCCCCGATCGCGCTAAATTTTTGCTTGTGGCGCTCTGCGGTATATTTTAAGGGATGAAGATGAAGTTTTCCAAACGCTGGCCATTAGATAAAACAGAATCGAAACCATTATGTAAGTATCATCATCATCACCTATTTGAGTCCACTGCTGTACATAGTGTACCTACCACTAATTAGAGGTGGATAACTCGAGTCAGTGACCGTGGCGGCCCCGGCTCAAGAATAGGCCCCTCCTAACCTCCTACCCGTGGATGTCGTACTAGGCAGGCGAGTAAGGGATGGGCAGCAGCTTCTCCTATTTTCACAAAGATTTTCAAATTCCCCCCACCCCCATGACAGGAAGTCACTCCGGAAATCTGTGGGGGAGGCCGCTGTTCAGCAGTGGACTTCAAACGGCTGGAATGATGATGATAAACTCGAGTCAGAACACGCATCCAGATCGAATCACAGGGTACTGAGCCGCAGGTAAATGGATCACGCCGCTCCCAAGCAGCTGAAGCAGCTCAACGGCTCAAAGTAGTTCTACTTCATCTGCGATTCATGCGACCCTGACCCTGATTAGAAACGATTTCATACGACAACAATTTGTATTATTTTCAACACTATTAAGTCCATATTAGAAAAGCTGACCCGTTTGATGAACTGATTGCTAGTACCTTATTGAATTGTTTGCTTCACTTTACCTGATTCATCTGAAATCATTCATAGATCTACTTGCGCGATTCAAGAGCGTGAGCTGCGAGCTAATTTGCAGCTCAGGTATTTTGAATGAGTTACCCACCGCTACCACTTAGAAACTTTGATGTACCAAATAAAAACTATAGTAGGTATTATTATAATATTATAACTACAAAATGTTTGTTTATTTTTAGATTTTGACGCCTTTTCTTTTTTAGTTACCAGCATAATTTATAGTGATACTTATCATCTTATCCTATCTAAGCTTCTGAATTCTTTAACCTACATGATATATATACTTTAAACATACATAAGCCTCTCGATGTGAGAGCAAAAGACTTGGCGGCAGGAATAAGATGCCACAGCCAGCCCGAAAGGGAAAAGCGTAAAAAAATGCAAACTTCAAGAACGAAAGAATGACACGATAATGTTGCGCGCCTGTACAATATCGGGCAGCCTGTAAGTACGTGGACACTCTGATAATGTACAGCCAGCCATATTCACAGCATCTAATTCTAAATGGGGGAATAAGATCTGCACTGACGTCCCGCGTTGGGATGCGCATTCACAGCATTTTATTGCAATAATTTTTCCAATAATACGAAGCCACCTAGCTTTAGACGGCGGAGTCACATGAGATATGTGTATCATGTCACATAGGAACCTACTCATCATGTCACATAGGAACCTACTCATCTATTACTTTCGTGACGTGGTTTATAAATGGTTCATATCTACCTACCTTATGTGAGGTACCTACCTACTTCCCTATGTTTTGTAGGTCTAGGTACAAAGTGTAGGTACGTAGTACCTAGGTATAATAAATACTTGGTACCTATACCTAGCTAGACCTACATAAGTAAGTACCTTACATAAAGTACGTAGGATTGTATAATATTATGCAAACACTTCACGAAAGTAATAGATGGCTTCCTAGTACCTAGAGCTAACCAAACTTAGGTAGAACTAAATAGCCTAAATGCGTAATAAAACACGTCAAAAAACCTATAGATATGTAAATAACTAGTACCTAGGTACTAGGTAACTACCATCTATAATTTACTAGCTAACTTAGATATGAACAAAATGAGCAAATACGTCACGGTAGTACCTAATAGATACCTGCATATCCAACTTTCATATGTGCTACCTACCTACCTACCAAGGTATCTTGATTAACCTAAATACCTTACCTGACTTCTTCTGACAGACTTTTAGTTCTGTTTTAGTGTGTGGCTAGGCGGAGCAATGATCTATGAAATGCGGGGCGGTGGCGCGGGCAGAAAGTGTATGAGAATGGCCGGACATAGGGCTCAGTGGTGCGTATTAGGGTTGACCTATGTCCAGTAGTGGACTAGTGTGGGCTGATGATGATGATGGCTACAATGGAGGCCAATTTCATACGTCAGTTTCGAAATTGAAAATCTATGGAACTTCAACCGAAGTAACAAATTATGTAGGTAGGTACTAACCAATTACTTACAATATATTTTTATTTTATCTAGATCGATCGACACCTATCTTACATATGAGATAACGGCTAGGTTAGAAGTACAACAAATTCAGAAGATGAAGATACTACCTAATAAGAAGATGTGTAGGTGTCACAAAAATTATGCTAGTAACTAACAAATGTTAGTAACTTACCTACATTAGAGGTAGGTACAGTATGTCCAGTGGACTTCAATAGGTTAAAGATACCTCCTACATAATAGTTTCGATTCTGTTTTATCTATATCCAGCCAATTCTATCCAAAGCCAGCGTTTGGAAAACTTCATCTTCGTCGCATATAATATACCTACCACAGAGAGCCTCAAGACGAAAGCCTACAGTCAGTGCGCGTTGCCAGCACCAAAAAGTTACGAACGGCGACCACACAGCGAATGAAGCAGTGTTGAAAGGCCCCGCACCCTATGGACCGATGACATTGCGAAGGTTACTGTAATTCACTGAATGGAAATGGCTCAAGACCGTTCGTCGTGGCACTCTTTATGGGAGGCCTATGTTCAGCAGTGGACTTCTGCAAAATGATAAAATATTTTTGTGATACATGTCCTCTAATAGGTAAGTATCCAAAAGGGAGGTCATTCAACTTATCGTTGATGTGTATAATAATATACTAATTCCGGAACATTTTGTATACATACACTAGTTCACTGAAGTAAAAGATAAATCTCTCTTTTTCGAGGTACGACACACAAGGTACATCGATGGCAGCACTGGGTATGTTTTGGCTGAAAACTATTTTATCCTCCGAGCTCCTAGACTAAACTCAACAAACCAAATGAACTTTTTTAATGATCAAATACCAAAATCAATCTTCGTAACATGTAAATAAAGTTTAAAGTCGTTTGACAATCTCGTTGAAGCGGAGTGGCAACGTCTCAATGAGCCGATTTTCAATAACTTTATTTGAATTTTTTGGCGGGAAAACTGTTTATGCTTATATCTCTGAAACCTTTTCAGCTACAGGCCTGAAATTTTTGGTACCTTAGGCACTAATTATGAGCTAAAATCCTGCCTAAAGTTTATTGCCCTCTGATCAGCGGTTTGGCGTAACGAAATGTGTAAGCTGGGGACCCGGGTCTACAGCTTACACATAGTTTTTTGCTTATATCTCTGAAACCTTTTTAGCTACAGGCCTGAAAATTTTGGTACCTTAGTCACTAATTTGGCACTAAATATCTGGCTATATTTCATAGCTCTCTCGTCAGCCGTTTGGCAGAACTGCATGTGCAAGCTGTAGACCCGGGTCCCCAGCTGACACATAGTTTTTTGCTTATAACTCTGAAACCTTTTAAGCTACAGGCCTGAAATTTTTAGTACCTTTGGCACTAATTTGTCACTAAATATCTGGCTAGTTTTCATAGCTCTCGCGTCAGCCGTTTGGCAGCACTGGATGTGCAAGCTGTAGACCCGGGTCTCCAGCTGACACATAGTTTTTGGCTCATATCTCAGAAACCTCTTTGGCACCTAAATTTTGAATTGGATTTTCAGATTGCACCAATTATGCACTAAATATTTGCATACTCAGAATTCAGAAATTCGTTATGTGTAAGCTGTAGACATACACACACACATATGATTGATTTTTAGGGTTCTGTATCTCATTCAAAAAAACGAAAGCCTTATTGGAGTTCGTCTGACTGTGTGTCAAGACTCTTTCTCACGAACAGCTTAAGGTATCAACATGGAAGTTATTCCAAACATAAAAGTTTGTGGGTTTCTATTAACTGTTTCATGTATTTTTTTACGGCACTATTGCCGTTAAAAAAACATGCTTCTCATGCTCTCCTCTTCTCCAATAAAAAAACCTCTAAGGTACTTCCAGTGGCATCACAATTTCTGAAATTTTTAATCATAGAAGTCTTTGTGATACAATTACAGGAAAAAGTCTAAAATTCAGGAATTTCGACTTTGCGGGTAATAAGTGGCTGAAATTCGAAAAGGGCTCTAACGATCTGGAAATAATTTACGGATTGGGGGGTTTTTGTGGACAAGCAATATCTATATTAAATTAATTTCAAATCGATAGAGCTATTGCGATACAAATTATATTCGCGCTTGATAACATACAGTAAACAACGAGAGCTACCGCAAAGTAGGTATAAGTTTGTCACTCCGTGCACTTGGGATCTGGATTTTTCCTAACCCGTGTAATGGTAGGTACAGAAACCGCAGTGCGTGAGTCTTACCCGCACTTGACCGTCTTTTTTTCGTTTTAATCGCGAATCTACGCGAATTTACGCGAATCCTAACAGAATTTATAAAATCTGGACTGGCATAAAAATCTAGCAATTCACTCAGAGTATATCTAGTTATAGAATTATGGTGTGCTACACTAAACAAGCATCTATCTATATCTACGTACTATCGTTGTGGAGCCGAAATAGAGCATAACAATATTATCTCCAACATCATTTCAAGAGTGAATTCACTGGGGAGGGGAGCATTTGGGAATACTTAATATAACATTTAAATTATGTTAAAGTTATGTGCCTGTCGATTCATAAGCTGAATGATAATGAAATGAAATTTGGATCCTTTTATGCGCATATTTATGATTCCATTTTAAAATATGCTAGCACTGGTGTCAGCTGGACGACAACATATTGCGTCCAACGAATGATATGGACAAAAAAGACTACAAAAAATATTTGTTTGACATTTACTCAGATTTATGAACTTTACAGTTTCAGTCAACAATAAGCTAAGTCGTTAATATTTTTTCACTCTACTCATTTTGACATAATTTTCATAGATCAAGTTTTTTTGTTGCCACAAAACTTTACATAGGCAGGTCTCAATTTGCTTTGTGAAATCTCGAAGACAACATACTGTGAATTTGTTTTACATTTGAAATAAAGACGGTCAAGTGCGAGTGGGGCTCGCGCCCTAAGACGTAGGTACACACGTCACACGGGGTCGAAAATCCAAGATCTCAAGTGTACGAAGAGACAAGAGTCAAGGAAGGAACATAATTGAACACGCGGAAGAAGTTACGGACTCTCGACTGCAACATCTTCTGCAGCTAGTAATGAATAATTTTTCTTAAAGTATAACGCCGTGGTAACCATAGTAACTTATAAGAAAACTAACCAATGCGGGAACTAAATAAATAGGTAAGACTTGCCCGCCCGGCATCCTTGTGTTTCCTTCAAAGAAACGTAATCTAAGCGAAATCTCTCACACGTAGTTTCTCTTTTTTATAAAATATCTAGTTTTTCAAACAAAGTTATAGATGGCGCAAAAGTCTGCATACCAACTTTTCCTGGCAACTTATTTTATTTAGCAATAAATTACAGATTTAATCTTCTAGCGCTCGCGTCGATACACCTTCGTTATTTACGCCGCCATTTTAATATTATCCCGCTTTCACACACCATAAAGTGCGGGTCGTAATTTTGAAACACTCGCGTATTCATCTCAGTGTGAAAGAGCTCCTTGACTGTACTTCGAAGACTTTTTTTGCACTTTTAAGTCGTTTCGTTTCCCTGTTTGAGAGCGTTTGTCACAAACGTCAGCAGGTAACAATGATCTTTTGAGTGACGCGAGCTGCCGGCGTCGGGCGAGAACCTGCACTATGCTAGGGTTAAGTGCTCTTTTAGAAACCTGCAGAAAATTAGACGAGGAAATAATGAAATGCTCGGTCGGCGAATGCTAGACGAAAGTCCTTTTCAGTTTACTCTGCCGGTACTGTAGGCGCCCTATTCTTTAGAATGAAAGAATGATAAAATATGCTGTAAAAAACCGTTATTCGTACAAAGCTGCATACGGCAGTTCAGTTTGAGCTGCCTATTTATAATTATCAAGCTTTCGCCCACAGCTTCGCTCGCGTAGGTACTCGATTAAACAGTATAGGCTTTATTAGCAGTTTTCCTTTAGTGAATACATTTTTAGGATTGGTTCATAGTTTATTTCCTAGGTAACCAATAGAAGTAAAATGTATAAATAAACTAAAGCCATGATTCAACGGCGTGCGATAAGTCATCTATAAAATTTATTTCAACATAATGCTTAGGTACATCTACTGATGAAAGTCAATTTTGACATATTTTGAGAACGTACGTTATAATCGTAGCTCAAAGATATCGCAAGGTCCTAAAGGTTAAACTCAAAATGATTTTATTTAGTAGACGTAAGGATCAATTTCAAATAAATTTCAGATGACATATCGCATTCAGTTTAAACGCGGCTTTAGATACCAACCAACTGCCGAGTTCATTATTGACATTCGTCACAACAAAATGAAATGATACCTATTCATCTGATCGTAACACGGCTTTACTGCGAAACTCTTTATTAATATTTTCGTTCATTCCGATCCGTTTTCCGCGCTCTTCAGTAAATAAAGGAGATTACATTCTTCTCGCGGTTATAAAATGGGTATAATAAAACATTATGCGTCCCTACCGCCGTTATTTGTGGCTGCACTTCAGCCGAGGGCTGGCTGGCAAACTGCGCAGGCAATAAGGCAAGAACACACTGCCGGTGTCGCAATAATGTCGCACGGAGTTACGATGTGACAGATACTTTATGCCTGCGGTTATTTCGGAGACGCTGCCTACAATGTGGCTTGTTAGCTCGATACCTCGAACTGTGTAAACTGTGGAGTCAGCGTGCTGTATGCTAGACAGACTAGGGGTGAAAATGAACTCCCGTTGGCCATGATATTTGCAAATCTTCAATAATAAATGCGTAGTCGGCGAGGGGGACCATGAGTAACTGCCGCGGGCTTGTTATCTGTGTTTCACAGCTTTGCTTATTTGCTGACGTCAGCCCTTTGTGGTCTAAAAGCCCGTTAGATGGAAATTTAAGAGGACGTAAGTTGTAGAGCTCGTAGGACCACAGGACTACAGTGGGGAAAGCTTTCATATTGATAATATTTTAGCTTCGCGATCTGTTTCGTTTCGATAATTATTTTCAGTTTTTAAAATTATGCTCTTTTTCTTTTAAATTCCTTTTGAACGCAAATACACCATTTTATGAAGCCAGCCGTTACGTAGGACAAGCTTTGGTGTAATTTTTCTTTCTTGTTGATCCAAGATCTCTCAAACAACTTGGGCGTAAGGTATGTAATGTAGTTATGTCTATATTTTTTCGAGCATAACTTTCCGTTGATCCGATCTGCGTGTAATTTTTTTAATCTACAGATTGTTCTACCGAAATTTGCTGGTAGGTATATATGAGTCAAACCGTGTAAGAGGTTGTTAAGATATCGGGGTCCAAGAGGGGGAAAATATTTATTTTTATTTTTAATCTAGGTACAATTTACACTAGGTACAAGTTACAGAAATGTCGAAAACCAATACAACTAGAGAATAAATAAACGAAAGCTCCTATTTATGAGTTTCAAGGGCTTCGTAGTTCAAGTAAGCTATGATATTTATCTAGAACATGGTAAAGATGCGAATTTCAAAGTTTATCACAACGATCATCAAAATACCAACTTTTACTAAACATCGCGAGTTCGGAGAGAACCGCTGATAATATTTTAATAAGCAATTGTTCTAAGTAGCGTTTAGAAATGAAAATGGTGTGATTGCGTCGCGTCGCGTCATTAGCCGAGGAAAGTTTGGTTTACGACGGACTAGCGGTGGACCGCAATCAAAATGTTTCTGCTATGACAGTGGAGATAAATCTGATGGAAATGATCTATGATTTAGTTTTAATTTCTTGTTTTCAAGGAAGAATGAAAAAAAAGTGATTTGGAGACTAGAATAGCAGAGTATTGTTCTTAGAAGATTTGCTGACTTGTTCTTCACATCATAGATAATAAAGTTTGTCAACGACTTTTGAAAATTAACATTTTTTATTGAAAATAATTCATGCAAAAATCAATTATTTAGCTGTTTTACGAAGTAATCTTGATGTCGAACTTCTCGTAAGTTTAATAGGTAATTTCATAAAAAAATATATTTCAACTGGTTTGAGAAAATAACAGGGAACTCCTTTTCAGCACCTCTATACTTGAAATATAAGCTATGTACCTACTACAGTCAACTGCACTAAGATGTTTGCATAACATAATTTTCTAAAACTATGACACCTTACAGATGAAGATTTTACATTACAGATGTTACATGGTTAATATGAAAATGTCACGAGTTGATGGTTAGGTACATAATTTTTTAAGTATTTTTTAGAGTTGTGGCATCGTTTTCAATATTGTGAAATGTATACAGGTTCGGCGGTGGGAATGAGTAGTAAGCCCAACCCTAGTATTTATTTTTTTATTTTATTTATTGAAAAGACCAACAGCACTTATGATAAAGTATACTGTATACATTTTAGTGCAGGCGACTGTACCTATTATACCAATATATGGTTTCGTTAGATACCAACCAAAAATATTGTCTGTCTCTTTTTGTTTTATAATATTTATATATCATCGTCATACTTCGTGCACCTCCATCCAATACTGTTTTATTCATTACTTTCCATCCTAAGGTTGCCTGGAAGAAATCGCTTTCAGCGATAAGGCCGCCCATTGTACTACATTAAGTTTGTAATAGATTTAATATGTAATGCTTTGTGTACAATAAAGTGTTAATCTATCTTTTTTTTTTTTTTTTTAATATTCCGGACATCACACATTGTCAACTGATCCCAAACTAGGCATAGCCTGTACTATGGGTACCAGAGACTGATATACATAATATATATATATTTAACACCCAGACACAGAACAAACATCTGTGTTAGTCACAAATGTTTGTCCAGTGCTGGAATCGAACCCGCGACCTCTAGCGCAGAAGGCAGAGTTACTACCAACTGAGCTATGAGGCCAGTCACCTATCTAATCTATCTATCTATCTAAAAGTTATAGATCTCCTAGTAAACTAGAAACATAGCACTTCCAGTGTAACTTGGTAAATCAGTGCATCCGAAACGGTTTCACTACGAAGTTCGGGAGATGGATGGATCCATTTCAAAGTACCAGGCCTAATTGTAAGTTTAGGGAACCAGCGGGGTGGGCAACTTATGGTCTCTGTTATTGAAACGTGCTGTGCAGCAAACACGGAAACGTTGATAAATCGATGTTGAATTGCCTTGAATTATTGCTACATTGCGTGTATGTGGGGTTTGTAATGTGCGTAAACAATGTGTTCAGTTGAATGAACTAGAAGAAATCCTGAGACGTTCCCTTAGTTCTTATTGAACGCACGAATTAATTGGGAAAGTGATAAACTTCTATTAGGTACATAGCAGATTTTATATTCTTATTCCAACTTGATTATTAATTAAGTTTGTAAATGGTTCATCAAAAATAATAACCAAGCCGCAGTTTCTTGTAGATCTTCAAATAGATTTAAGACGTTTCAAAATTATCCATGCGATTTGAATGAAATAATAATAATAATAACCAAGCTATTGAAGTTTCGTAAATTTGTACTCAAGATTTTTTACGAAGTTTTCGCTTATACCTAAGTTTTTAAATTTGCTAATTGATTACTTTAGCATAACGCTTGAGACTTTATTAAAAAAGCGTATGTACACATTGCCCTATAAAAGAAGGACAGACGAATCTAGCTAGAACTTAACTACTTCTTGGCTACTTTCGTAAATTCTTGATCATTTAGGATCCGCTTTATAGCTTAACTCATACTTTATGCTGATGAATTTTTGGCCACATGTAGGTACACAGTATGAAATATAATACATTTTGTTTCTTGTCATAATTCAGTTGTGAAAAATCAATAAATCAAAGATTTTCTTGATAGATAAGACTGAATTTTCTGTTGTATCTAATAATTACCCCAACAAAAGCCAACTGGAAGAACAATCAAAGCGCACACATATGTCTCTATTTCCCAGACACTGGAGGCGTTGTTTTATAGCTAGGGTGAAGATATAAATCTTGGCCTCAAGAAGGTCCTGACGTGTAGTGGACCCGGGATCTCCGGAACAGCGCTATGGAGATGAATGCGGGGTCAGATGGCGACCTCACACCACGCCACTAACATTTGTAGTTTCTAATTAAGTTATAGTCGATGGAATATTACGGTTCTACGTTTTAAAGAAACCCTCAGTTTTTCATCATTTTCGTCATCCTTGACATCCTTGACCTACTCGCCGAACCCCTCCCCCCCTAAAGAACTCTGGCAACCTTACTCACCGCAGGAACACAACACTATTTGAAACAAATAATAATGTTATTTGTTTTATTCATCGCCATCTCTGATTATAGCTACTTGGGACATAAAATATATACAATCTCTCCTTGCTAAGTGAAAAAGGGGTTGAGTGTTATTTCATTTGTTACCTACGAGTACCTGTCATACCCTATTATATACCTATTATACCTATTATAATACCTATAGCTTCAACAGATTCAACTAGGCAAGTCCAACTTCGACAAAGAGGTCAACAGACGAATCCAACTCGGATGGGCAGCGTTTGGGAAACTTCGTCATATCTTCTCGTCGCAGATACCGCAGAGCCTCAAGACAAAAGTCTACAATCAGTGCGTGTTGCCAGTGATGACATATGGCACTGAGACTTGGTCGCTAACTATTGGCCTTATACACAAGCTCAAAGTCGCCCAACGGGCTATGGAGAGAGCTATGCTCGGAGTTTCGCTGCGTGATAAAATCCGAAATGAGGAAATCCGTAGAAGAACCAAGGTTACCGACATAGCTTTCAGAATTAGCAGGTTGAAGTGGCAGTGGGCCGGCCATATAGCTCGCAGAACTGACAACCGTTGGGGAACAAAATTCTCGAGTGGCGACCACGAACCGGACAACGCAGTGTTGGAAGGCCGACGACATTGTTAAGGTTGCGGGAAGTCGGTGGATGGAAAAGGCTCAAGACCGTTCGTCATGGAACTCTTTGGGGGAGGCCTATGTTCAGCAGTGGACTTCATCAGGCTGATGATGATGATGATGATACCTATAGCCAATGCAATGGATATAATAATGTCGTATGTACCTATGTGTTGTTATGTAACATAAGGTAATGGAAGATTAGAATAGAGGTTTCTTCAAAGTCCCTATCTGTTGGAATATCGGGGTTACCAAGCTAGTTTTCGCACAGAATTTGGTACCCGTAACTACATTTCGTTCGGGTCGCCATATACCCGCTTTTACCCTTCGAGCTTTTAGTTTTCGAAAAGCTTACAGGCTAAAAGGTGTGTCAGCCAGCGGAAAATCGTTTGACACATCAATCACGCAAATTGACCTCACGTAGCAGATAGGTGATTGGATGGAACATATGGTGTGGCTTTGTAATCCTGCACTTGCAGACTGAAAGTTTCAGCTAACAATACCTGGCCTAGTGGTTGGTTTGTGACGTTTTACCTTGCCGTAACACAGTTTAAGTACCTACCTATGACCAGCACGGGAGGTAAGCGACATTTATTTTTATTAAGGTAGCTACGAAACTTACTCTTTTGTAATTTTATGTTATGAGTAAAACTAACTAGTAAAAAAATCATAGAACTAACTAAAAGTTTCTTCAAGTTTTGGTAAATAAAAAATCTGATGCCTCTATACCTACTCTATTCTAGCATCGATGTTGATGGTTGGTTTGTGACTCTATGAGGTAAATGTATGTATCTACATCTTAATCATAAAATAAACACCCGCTAAAAAGTGTCATCCCAAACTTGGTGCGGCCGGCGGCGGCGGGTGTGTCGGAGTTGTGCTACATCTTTGTCGGTCCTCAACTATTCAGACGCGACGAATAGTTCCGTCAGGCCTCGTCCTAATAGAACGCGACTACGCGACCAACGCACGATCGCGCGAACTTTATTCGTCAATTACGCGATCGAACATATTAGGTCTTTACTGAGTGTCCTAATCAAAACTCGCGCAATTAGTTCACGCTGTCATACATGTTTACATCGCGCGAAAAAAATTGCATCGCAAATTCACGCGAATCGCGTTCTATTAGGACGAAGCCTCATATTTCTGTTACTACCTACGTAACAGAAATATGATGGAAATATTCATCGTCGCGACTTTTGACTTTTGATGATGGCTTCCGAGGATCAAACTCCGAGGATCACTATTGTACACCGTCGTACCGTCGTAAACGTGCCGTCATTTTTCTGTTTTGTTTATCCTGTCCATGCAAAAGTACTCTGAAAGAGATTGCTTTTAGCGATAAGACCACCCATTAAAGTAAAGTAAAGTAAATGTTTATTTCAAATAAATGGTACAATTTCTTGTAACTAAACTATAACGAAAGAAACCTCACCAAAATTCTCCTATTACTCACAAATTGGACTAAGTAGGTAGGTATAGTCTGGAGTAGGTCACTCTTTACACATAGTATAGTATTATGTTATCTGTGCCCATAGGTAGTTACAAAACCTTACCCTCCGTGCTAGATTTAACTGTGTTACGGCAGGGTAATGCTTCGAACCTCTAACTAGAAAAACAATTTTGAGTGGTGAAACCCATTGTACGTACTAAATATTATTTGAGGTTTTATGTAATGGATTATATTTTTTTATGGACAATAAAGAGTATTTTTTTTTTCTATATTACTTAACAAACATGGGTAAGTACCTAAGTATTTCGGTTAACTTTATCATAACAAGTAGGTAGTAAGGTGCTAAGTCAATTCTGCGTTCTCTTCGAGAGCCAAAATTATTGTCTCGTGGGGTTTTAGTTCGCTGAGCTTGTGAAAAGCGAACCACAGACGACGAATCACAAAGCTACATTACGCCAGGTGAAACTAAACTACGCTGTAATTCGTCACGAGAAGTAAATACACGCTGAATGTGAAATTATACCTACCTGTTTTGGCGTAACGTGTACATACCTACATTTAGGCCGAAGTGAAGGAAAATGATTGCGATTTTTCGGGTTGGCGCCAAAAGATCCCTCGAAGTTTTAGTAAAATAACTGAACTTGACTTGACCATGACAAAAAATTTAAAATGAAGAAAGTTAGACAATAAAATGAACAAGAAAAATACACGTAAAACTTGGCGGTAACGGCTAAGATACCATAGCCAGAATCAAAATTAAAAAACTATAAAAAAAAAAATGTTCCTTTGGTATCCCCTAGGAACATTTTTTTAATGGTTTTTTACAGTTACGGAACACGTTGTACTTAGTAAATAGAGTCAGCTGCGGAACACGTTGTACCAACTTCCTGGCTTTCAAAGTAAGTTCACTACTACCTACATCGTATTCATTTTTCCTGGAAATTATTCTTGCTTTCATCGCGCTTAGCTCATATAATTTCCCCTGTGATTCGGACATCGTTAACGTCTATTCATGTAGAGTGGCGTTTTCAAAAAAACTTCTAAAGTAGCCTGAACGACATGGATATACGATTTTTCAGCGGCAGAAATAGTGCTTTGGAATACGATTCAAAGCACCTATGCAAAACGCTTTAAATGCAATTGAAAGGCAAGCCTTAGTACTTTGGATTTACATACGGAAAAATTTATGGATGATGAAAGATTCCGGAAAGACCTTAATTATAGTGTGTACAGATTCTTTGTGAAAAAATTGACTGATTACTTAGTTTGTTAACGATAGATGTATTACCAAAGACAATAGAGTAACTTTAGTATTATCTTTGGTATTACCTACTTCGAGCCAAAATTCGTAATTCGTAATTTAAAACTTGCCTACTCGTACATGGAACAAGGAAAATTTCAATTCAATTATCCTTGCAAATAAATCAGCCGTGTCTCTTTCAACCTGTGCCGAATTCGGGATATTTATCAGATGTTATGCGAAGCTCGATCTCAACGTGATGTTCAATGTCGCAGACCCAAGCCAAAGGGATTCTCATGGAATCCTTGTGAAGTCGGTACAAAGACATAGCTAAAACTATTATTTAGAATCCTCTAAAGGGATTCTTCAGGTATCAACCGTAATTCGTATCTCCTAAGACATTTTCATACGTAAAGTACGTAAACACATGCCTACAAATCTTTAATTCAATTACCGTTACTAAGCCTTTTATTTTTAATTAAACGAATTGACCATTGACTTTTTTTCATGAAAAGTTTACACCTTCAAAACTTTAAATCAAAACCCGTCACAAGCGTAACTGTATTTTTATTTAAAGCTTTGTCTTTTTTTTCATGAAATAATATCGACTCTACTATACCAACGTATAGCCTAGGCCAAAGTATTTAGCATGGTATTGAACACCTAAAATACCAGCCAGTTTTAATGTTATACTTTTAAAGCCTTTTCATATAAGGTAGGTAAGACCAAAACCTTAGGGTAAACAAATAGGGAAAAAAATTTACTCTTAGGCGTATTTTAGAATTTTCAGAATAAAAAGCGAAAATATACCTACTTCGTCAGGAAATTAGCTGGCAATTCTGGTAAATCTGTTTTACATTATCTGTAATATGATTACCTTCGGTTGATTCCTATGAGACACGATCAAGTTTGGTTCCGGAAATCTATTTAACTTAAGTACCTACTTTATTCAATTGGCGAGATTCTGCGAGTTTGAGATGTTGCGCTAAAACTATAGGTACCTACGCGTAAATGTGTAGTTACCATGGCAACTACACTGCATTTTACAATACGTTTTATTGTAACAATTCATAATAAACAAAAAAAGAGTTCTTCTTGAAGGATAGCGCGAGAGTTATCGAGCCAATCATGTTAGTGATTAAGAGGGTTCGTGGGTAGGTTAATAAAATACTAAAATTAATAAATAACACCCAACAGTCACATACATAGTCTTGACCCCACACGGCACACTAGGATTTCCTGTGTCTTTGCTATCAGAAACTGCGAGTACCATATTTTGCAGATCATGCAAACATTTGCCCCGCACCGGGAATCGAACCTGCACCTTTTGCGTCTCGGAGGAGCACTTGCCCGCTGCGCAACCGAGGTCGTCAATAATGTTCGTTTACGCTCATAACTTTGAGTGGCCTCATAGCTCAGTTGGTAGTAACTCTGCCTTCTGCGCTAGAGGTCGCGGGTTCGATTCCCGCACTGGACAAACATTTGTGACTAACACAGATGTTTGTTCTGTGTCTGGGTGTTAAATATATATCTATTATGTATATCAGTCTCTGGTACCCGTAGTACAGGCTATGCCTAGTTTGGGATCAGTTGACCGTGTGAATATGTCCGGAATATTTATTATTATTATAAACGAGACTCGAGAGGAGAAGAACCTAAATAAAAGCGAAACAAAATACTATACTTGTCAAATTGATTCATTAGTGCTGTTTCACGTGAAACTTGTTTGGAATCTAGCCGGAAGCCAGGTGGAACCAGTTGAGGGGCTAGGAGTAACCATCGGGTGCCTATTGGAAACCAGGATGATAACAAACATCAGGATGTTTGTTACTCAATCACGCCAGAACGGCTGAACGGATCTGGATTAAATTTGGCAAAGAGATAGAATATAGTTAGTCTGGAATAGCGCATAGGCTACTGTTTATACTCGTAGGTACCACGCGAGCGTAGCTGCGGGCGGAAGCTTGTATTACATAAAATTCGTTTCAAAATGAACCTTAACTCTACTGAATAAAGGTAATTTTGAGTTTGACATTTGTGTGATATTGCTCAACGACATCGCAAGCTCCTAAACGACGAACTTAAAATTAACTTTATTCAATATAGGTAGGTAGGTACGTAAGGCTCATTTTAAAATAAATTTTAGATGACTTATCGCCCTTTAAACACAGCTTTAACTCGTCCGTCCCTTACCACATCCCTGTGGACTCATATAATTAGATAACGAATTAACGTCTTCACAGGGAGGCGCCGCCTGCTCATCAAGCGACTTGCTCGCTGTTTGGGAACCGTTTTGGTAGCTGATCCGTTGTGCATCGCTTTAATTATACTGAAGAAGTAGTTGTTTGTGTTCACTTCACTATAAATACCTAAGTGCTAAAGACTGTTTACACTGTGCTTGTAACATGAAAGTGCTTCTGCACGTAGACGGGCCTCTAATAATAAGCATTTAATTAAGGATACGTAGCGTAGATTTTTCCTATTAGAATATCTTTCTTCATAAGTCGCGCGAGTTTTTTTTAATTCATACAATCGGGGTCTGTCATAATCATAATTTCAGTCGTTCGGAGTCCACTGCTGAACATGACCTCCCACATACAGAGCAAATTCCTTATCATGTGTGGGGATTTTCCCATACTCACCACGCTGGGCATGAGGGTTTCCGAGCGCAGTTAGATGCTGCTGCCCTTCACCTAGTTTTTTTCCCTTAGTCGCCTCTTATGACATCCGTGGATAGGTAGATATGGAGGGGCCTATTCTTCAGCCGGGGCCACCAAGGGCCAACGTCCTTGGAGTCTGTATAGAACTAAAAATGTAAGCTATTCCCAAGCTTGGAAATATGAAAGAAGCTTTTGCATTTTGTAATAAAGATTAAGTGTAAACCTCACTTGGTTCTACGTCTCGACACTAAAGATGTGGGTGCGCCTCTTACAAAGGATTTGTCGCGTGAATATGGATTCTCAGTACGTGGCTTGCCCATAGGCTTAATGTCGTTGAGATATTGTAGCCTTTTCTGACATCTTTAACCGTCTGCATTTAATCCTCAGTAGGTATTTACAGATCATATTTTCAATCAAATATATTGATAAATTATTTTATTGGCCTTTCTGGTCAAAATGCTGGTGTTTATAATGTACCTAAACTTTAGGTGGAGCCTTAATATTTTCTTTAAAAAATACTCTAGGACCTAGAGCATTCGCTTAAAAACTTGTTGACCTACCAAATTCTATGCAGATCAGATTGACTGTTAGAAAGTCAAAGTCAAAAGGCATTTATTTCTATAAAATCACTAGGATCACTTTGAAACGTCTTAGAAACTAGGTGAAGCTATGCCTGTTCCTCGCGACCAAGCCTAGAAGAATCAGGCAACAAACACGGCTTGGTGCATATCATTTTTTTCGATGATCCTTTTTTTTCAAAATGGAATTTAAAGTTTCAGTGTGGTGCCGATCGAACTAGTAGAGGCTCAAAAGAAAAGTAAAGTTAATGATGTAACATAAAAACATACAACGCCGATTCTTTGAACTGATCGATTTAGGTTTAAAATGTAATCTTCACAACTCTACTTCAATTTCCCAGGCCGCCAGGTACCCAGCAGCTAAACGACGCCGACGACAATCCGATATCAGAACTTGTTGATACCAAACGTTTCTGTATTTTTCATCCACGTCAGGTGGCACTGACTTTGATTTATACTTGCGTTCAAACGGGAGGTTTCAATGAGTTTTGCCTCCGTGAGAAGTCTTTTCAATGTGTCAACCACTATAACATTTTTGGGGCGTTCCATGGGGAGATTTATTTTTTATCAAGCTTTCCTGTTACCTGGGGTAGGTAAGTAAGTATACACGAAATATTTTGTCAAAATTTGAAAATATTTATTTATGACATAAGTTAACAATACGTTTGTTACGTTTGAACGTTGTTAAATTCATGAAGAAGGGTAATGTTTTTATCGACAGCTATTTTATTGAACTTTCATAGGTACTAGTGCAAGTGGATTAAAAATTTAATTACCTATTCAATTTCGTTTGTAGAATGCAACCAAGTGGATTAGACTCTGATTTTATTGAATAGAAGAAATGATAGGTTACTACTTTTATTTATAACTTGGACGTGTGATTTCGGCCGATCGAACTTAAAAACACTATTGGACTTGGAATTACCTATGCTACCTATGAATAAAAATAGAAATACAAACTTCGGAAGTCGTACAATCGCAAACAAAAGGAGAATTGGATATTTGCAGGAAATATTATATAAACAAGGAAATCGGATGTCTCTCATCAGATTTGGAAGGTAATAAAGAACAGGGTTGTCGCCTCCTTCCTCTCGATGGAGTTACAACTAAATTGATTTATTTTACTCGGAAGAAATTCTAAATAAGGTTGCTAATCAAAGTTAATAAAGTCGACAATGGAATTAAATTAAGCAGCGCCGGCACCTTCGATCCAATTAACGATATTGTTTTCAGTTTTTTTTATCTACTCGTAAGGCTGCAACGGTTAGGTATTTGTTTTTTGATGTTTGACGTTATAGCTTCTATACGGACGATAAAAATGGCTCCATTTTGAACAATTTCCAAAAAAATTTGCGTGTTGTATTAATTTCTTGAAAATCATCCCTGTAAGTCGTTAATATTTTTACAATCCCTCTCCTTACATCGTCATCAGCAGCCTGAATAATTTCCATCGCAAGTGCTATCAAAGATTATGGTTTTATAATTTCCCCAAATTCAATATTAAGAATAGGTGTACCTACTCGTGCCGAAATCGTGTAGTGGCCCTGCTAGAAGAATAGTCCCCTCAATATCTACCTACACCCGAATGTCGTAGGAGGCGACCAAAGGAAAAAAACTAGGGGATGGGCAGCTCCAACCTATTTTAACAACGATAGCTCTAACTGCGTTCGCCAACCCGTATGGATAAATTCGTCCCACATGGTAGGAAGTCGCTCTGGAAATCTGTGGGGGAGGGTCATCCTACGGCTGAAACGATGATGATTATGTAGAATAGGAATCTTATAGTCAATTAATGTCGAGATATAAAATAAAAATTGAATTTCCTTATAAAAAAATAAAATACAGCGAACAACCTCAATTTTCCAAGATCAAAAACCAACAAAAGAACTGCATTCTCGAATTAATAGAAAATTATATTTTAAAGCGACTCTTCGTCAGCGCAGATGAAAAGCATTTCGTTATACAGGAAGTTTAAAATAGCTAATTACGAAGAAAAACCCGAGAAGTAAGCTTAAAACTTTCCAGCGTGCGTTTAACTGTCACCATTAAAACCAAAGTACGTACCTACCAGCTGGGAGTAGGCAAGATATAACATGTACCCATATCTTGTGTACATACTTACACGGGTATGAACACCAAACCACATGAATTAATTAATGACTTTGTAAGGAATTTGTTTTTTGCTCTTTATTGGGTTTCTAAAAAAAAATGAAAAATAGAAAACCGGTTCAGTTAATAATCTATTGTGACAATTTATGAAAAACCTCTTTATCAGAGGTGTCTTTAGTCATCAATACCTACTTAGTGAACATAAGGCTTGAGTTATGTTTACGTTTACATGACCCAATGAGGTAGGTAGGTATTACTCTGAGAAAACCACCCTGTTTACCTTCGTATGCACAGATAAGCTTTTAAGACGGTAATTATGAGGGATTCAGAAATTTCCCATATTGTTTGCGTTCCATGGGTGACGTCTGGCAGGAATGATCAAATTACCTACAAGATTTTGAATCAGTCTTGGGTAAGGTAATCTTATGCTCGTACCTCTAATCACCTTGTGGGGAATTATGAAAGAAAATCAAAAGTATCAAAGACAGGATTTGCGATGAAAATTGTATTAGTCAGATATCAGTGTTCTCAAATAGCGACCACGAACCGGGCGACGCAGTGTTGGAAGGCCCCCGCCCGATGAACCAATGACATTGTAAAGGTTCCGGGAAGTCGGTGGATGGAAAAGGCTCAAGACCGTTCACCGTAGAACTCTTTGGGGAGGCCTATGTCCAGCAGTGGACTTTACAGGTTGTTGATGATGATGATGATGATATCAGTGTTAGGGGACTGAAAGCCCATTGAGTAAGTATTTATAAGTGAGTGTAGTTCATTGCACTACGAAATATTGGAGAAAAGTCATCATCACTGCCTTCCTGCCCGATCCACGCTCATGTTTTTTTCTTCCTTCCTCTATCACCCATCGTCTAAGAACCTACTCACCTTCCTTACTCATGTCATTTTTTCTCTAGCCTTTTTCAGCTCTATAATATCCATCCATATGACCGTGGTGGCCCCGGCTGAAGAATAGGCCCCTCCATATCTACCTATACGCGTATGTCGTAAGAGGCGACTAAGGGAAAAAAGCTAGGGGATGGGCAGCAGCGTCCCTCATTTTAACAACGATAGCTCTAACTGCGCTCACCAACCCGCATGCCCAGCGTGGTGAGTATGGGCAAATCCCCCCACATGATAAGGAATTCGCTCTGGGAGAGGCCATGTTCAGCAGTGGACGTCGTACGGCTGAAATGATGATGATGAATATCCATCCAACACTCTTTTCGTCACATAACTTTTATCCTGTATTAACCCAAAAATCAACCTCGCAAGTTGAGTGGTGCTAGAGACAATAAACCATTAAGATCTGGAACATTAGACGGAGACAATGTCTTAGTTCTAACACGATGACCATCCATCGTGAACCCGCCATCTCCTGATTAATTGATGGTAGTGAAGGAAGGCGCAGGTCTGGGTAATTTGGACATCAGACAGGGGTTAAATGTACTGGAAGAAGACAATCTGAAGTTGCAAAAACAGATGTGTTATCTAGTGTGATTGCCTGCAGTTTGGATTGGTTCGATATTTGCCTCTTCTACAAGAAGTGCCTTTTACCGGAGCTTAGACTATTGTCTCCACTTTCTTGCTCACGCAACAAAGTAAAGTCAAAGTGCAAACATTTGTCCCGCAGCGGGAATTGAAAGCGCCCCCTTGTGTCTCAGTCGAGCACTCGCCCGCTGCGCCACCGAGGTAGTGAAAAGTAATAAAAGTGACAAACATTAGCAACTTTATCTACAAAACGTAATGTTTATATTCTATTGGCTTTCAGGCTACAGGGTTTTTTAGGGAACGACTTGACAAGTTACACCACATTTCATTCCACTATCTACCAAGTTAAATTACTCGACACAAGCAAATACTTAACTGGGTCGTTCATACCTACGTATCTTTTAAACAAAGACATTCTTGCTGACCTATTTGCAAGAATAACATTCGCTCATAATTGATCTTGTTTACAAAGTGTATTTAACTTCTTTAACCATAATACTTGGACTTTAACGAGAATAAAAGGACTCATTATATTTTACGGTCGTCCTGTCGGCCATTATTAACCCTATAAGGCATCCGTGGTCTTTTATACACCATAAACTTTTATCTAACACTCTATTATTGTTTTGTAACTTAGGGTACCTATTTATACCTACGCTACGCAGCTACCTCTTAAACTGAACCAGTGGAAATATGCTAGGGAACTATGAAAATAATGGTCTCTTCTTCTATCTCATGCCCCTCAGAATACTGAAGAACTAAAACAGATTGATTCTCATTGAGTAATACCGTAACTTGAATGGCGCACGAACCGGATGACGCAGTGTGTCGGAAGGCCCCCAACCCGATGGACCGACGACATTGTCAAGGTTGCGGGAAATCGGTGGTTTTTGGTTGAATCAAACATTCTGGTTATAGGAGTACATGTCCATAACTCAACAAACTAAACTCTGGTATTCTTAGTCATTACAATATCTTAACTCCACTCACCCTGACATAAGACTGACATTACTTGCACACAAATTGCTGTAACATTTTTAAAAATATCCTCTTATACTTATTACTCTCAGAACGTTGTAGGACTTGTAGGCTCGTTTCTAATAAATATTTGACAACAATTTCTATGAAGATATTGTCAGCATGATGTAAAAATTAAAAAAATACAGTCCTTGCTACTTTAATAAATTTCCATTTTAACTTTGAATACCTTCTGCAAAATTTGCAATCAAATTAAAACCAAAACACTTCAAAGTCCTCCAACTTGGTGAGTATTTGTTCGACTAACAGTGTGTATTTAACAAGTTACCTCGTTAATCAGTAGACTGGCAGAGATCCTTGTAACTCGTTTACCGGACGCAGATTCAAATGGGGCCCTTAATAAAGTGCTTCGCTAAACATTTATAACCTACTGCGATCGTGAAGTTGCCTAAATTCCAACTGAAAACCAGAGCCGCTACAATTCGTGATGCGGCATTACAGCTGAGACGGGTGATGTTTGGCTCACGCACGCACCTAACACGAACTAAATTATGTGCATTGTAGTTTTTAACCGACATCGATGGTAGGAGGAGGTTCTTAATTCGGCAGTTTTTTTTTAACTTATCTTATCTATCTTACTTTTGGTGGTTTCTTTTAGATTTTTGCTTCTTTACAGCCTGTAGTGTCTTTTCTCAATCGTTTGTAATGTTTTTGTGTATCCAAAAGAAATCTGTTTTCATTCTCTCTTATTTTACTGACCTAATTATATTACCTATATTAAACCTAATTATTTTATATCTAATAATTTTATATGTATCATTCAAAAACGCCACAATTGAACCCACTATTTTTCAGATAAATTTTGTATAGGTAGGTCTTATAGTTTGTATAAGTCGTGAGATGGTTATACCTAGTATGGCCTCAGTTATCTACGTATTAATTATTTATAAGGCACGTATTAATAAATGCCTACCAAACATTACAGCTACCTTGAGAGCGTTTTAATTTCAGTCCCATACACAAATGTAATTTTTCTAGATTTAAAGATCACGTTCAAATCTGAGAGCGATTTATTAATATAAGCCACAACACCCTGGTTTTTTTTAGGTAGAAGGCCTCTATCTAGCGCCAATCAAGTTTCGACCAAAGCAGCGAGTCCGGAATTGATACGCTAAAAGCGTATCGTTACAATCACAGACTCATTGTTGATACCATGGTTACGACATCAGAACAATGGCTGATTACCATTTCATTGTTATAGTCCACACCAAGCGCCCACTTAGCACTGACTGTCTCTTAATAAAAACTTTAAATTGAGCTAAATCTTCATTCAGATACAGAAAGAATTGCAAATTGGAGCGCTTCCATTCAAGCATTTTTATTAAGTTTAGTCGTTTATTCATTTTGCTTCTTCCACCTGGCTTGTTTTAAACTATTGAAATGAGACACGAAAGGAGACTCTCTTAGTCGTCGGTAATTTTTAATTAAAGAAACCGTTGTGAAAGTTCCTATAATTCCTTCCTATAATTTTCGGGAGTTGACTTCGGCTTTTTAGGTACGAGTAGAGATTATTAATATAGGTACATATAAATATAATTTGGAATTCTAGATACTAGGTATCTAATTTTTTTTGTCTTAGGTATACCAAAGACAAAAAAAAACTTAGGCTTCAAACCGCTTAATTTATTTATTTAACAAAACCCACAGCCCTTAATCTAAAATACAATAAAAAATTACATGCTAATTGTTACGGCCAGTAATGGATTTACATTTTATAGAAAAAAGAAAATATTTTAATTGACAGTCAATGGGTCAAGTTTAGTGTACATAATTTTAGTCCTCCTCCATAAACTTTAATAGATCTCGTTTAAATGTTCCTTTAGCATTATGAAATATATCAATTTAATAGAATTCCTTATGTTCTTTGAAGTCGATTTACTATAGAGTTTTGTGCATAGTTTGTGGATGAGTTCGCAACGTCGAACAATTTGGCATGTCTAGTGCGAGTTTTTGGTGTATATATACTAAGAATTTTATTGGTGAGTTCAGAGAGACACAGTCTATGTATGTGTATGTGTCCATTTCGAAGGCTTGTAAGACTATGAAAGCTGCAAGAATCCCCATAGTCCTGAGGATTATAATGTGTTCTATGAATTAAATGTCTGACAAACTTATGCTGAATGCTTTCCAAATTACTAATGTATGTTATATAATGCGGGCTCCAAGCAGTACCTACTACATTATTCAAGGATACTTCTGACATATGAATAGTAGAGTAATTTTATACAAGCGATATCTGAAAAAGGTTTGCTAACTCTTAAGATAAATCCTAGGCTCTTATAGGATTTAATAATGGTTGACTCATGTTCAGAAAAAGTTAATTTGTCATAGAGTAATACGCCTAAATCACGAACTAGTTCCGCTTTATTAACATTTATTAGACTTAATTTATTTTTGTTCGGGCTACGGGATAAATTGTGCAACTTTTTATTAATTTATAGAATAGAATAGAAATATATTTGCTACCAATAAATACAACTCAAACTTAACATAACACAATATAAAATTCAATGTGTAAATAATTTAACATTTTTATTCACAAAACACAGCTACGAGTACCAGTTATTTACACTGCAGTAAAGTTTAATAATAATCCCCTTCACCCAACCATATATTTAGTTAGTCAAAAAGATGAAATCTGCAGTGAAATTTCTACATCCAGTCAGATACCTACCAAGTCAGAAATAGTGGAAATAGTCCGAATAACTTTCAGCGTTCTGTAAGTACAGCCACTGCATTATTCGGGGCTAAAACAACGGGCGCTCGATACTTTCCCCCAAGAGGGTGCTCTTGTACTTTATTGACATTTACTTTCCGAGGGTAAACATGGATCCGCCAGCTGTCTGCTCGCCGCATAATACTCACTATTGCCAGCCAAGGGATATTATTTATTACCGATATTTTTTGGGACTACTAAAACTGAGGTGTCTTTTATTGGCGTGCTAGTTTTTGCCTTGTGAACTTGTGACCGTGGCTTCTGGACGAATGGATGGAGAATTGTCAGTTTCTCTGTTTAAGAATTTTCAGAATATTTCTTAATCATTTTGAACTCATGTCAGAGTAGAGGAAGGTAACTAACACTTACTAATTCAATTTCTCGTTAAGTACAACTATGATTTTAGCTTTAATTCAGCACTTCAAATGAATATACTTAAGTACGCAGAACATTATCTGCTCAATTTCTTGTCTGCCATCAGCGTGGATATTTTTTTCAATCACCTACCGAAACTCCTACAACTTGCACAGATAGTGATAGAAACGAAATGTTTCGATCAGTACCTGTCTAATTGTACCTATTTATTATAATGTACCTACTAATAACATATGGCATCGCCTTAGGGATAAAAAAAAACCTGTTATGATGTTATACTGTATTCATTGTGTAAATAAATAAATAATTTATCAACCAAAGGAAAAGTATTTTTTCTTTAGCATTTAGCTGTATCTTTTTTGCTATAAGTATCCTTAAAAGAATTAATGTTAGTCTCAGGCCTCTTAATCATTGCCTTCATTGCATTCATAGAAATTGTTTTCTGTTTTTTTTATTTTAAATATTCCCAATCAAGCTTCCTCCCACGACGACTCAGTTCCCTCACACTCTCCTACAAACCTAACAACTTGTAAATCTACACCAGTAAATTTCGTATTGTAATCTAGTTTATTCCCCGAATTGAAAACAAACTTTTCCAGTTCTTACCGTAGGAGAGATTTGCTCACTCAAATCCTGGGAAAGTCGGGGTAATACATTGTCTTAGGTGCTCGAAGGGAAGCGATAATGTACAACGCTATGTAACGAGATAATATATGCCTACTACAGAAGGGAGGTTAGTGTTAGTGTGAATGGTAGTGTTAACCCTCACTAAAGGAATTACTGAGAATTTTAGGTACCTATCCCAAAAAATTTCGTCTCAAGCGGGAATCGAACCGCGACCCTTCCTAGATATGCTAACCAACTGCGCTATCGGCGCTTCGAGCTATGGAGCATCCCGATGGTTATCACCAGGGCGAGGTCACAATTGCTGATTTTGATTCCCTAAGATTTTTTTTATTTAACACTCACTAAGCCACGAGTGGCACTTGTAATGTTTTATAGTATCGAATATCTTACCATCACATTGCCACTCACATAGTAGGTAGGTACTAAGACACTGGTTAAAACATTGTGTCGAAGATTAAATTCGCCTGAGACTTTTCCCGAGTTCTCGGCTAATGTAATATGTATCAGCTCTCAAGCCCAACTACTAAAAAGCTGAATCTCGGAAGACATTTTAGTTCGCTTTGTCTTCCCAGTCAAATAGTTTCTGTAATGCAATTTCTGGACTTGTTATTTCTTTGTGATTTAGCTACTTAGCTATCTGGCTGCTTAGTTTTATGGCAGGTATTCTATTGGGAAGCTGGTAGTAGGAAGATATTATATTTAATGTTTCTTTAGAATCGAATTATGTTTTGCAATGTCTCATCATGCACTCTTAAAGTAGCAATGTGTAAAATTATGCATCTCGCGAAGTATAACTTCCTTCACACGACGAAAACTTATTGACTTTATCAAATGGTCCAGTCTTTAAAACAGATGTCTTAAGTACCTACCGATCTTTTGAGACAGCCATAAACCAGATTCGCCTATCTTTGATCAAAATTCTAACTTAAGGAGTGTTGTCTGCTGTGGTTGAAGATTAGAGAGAGAATTTCGCTGTGGCTTTTGCAAAGCCTTCGTACATTTTCATCGTTTTCTGGTTGGCCCATGACGCATTGTTTAGAAGTGGTTCAGAATAGCTAAGCAGTCTGCATATCCTTGAAGTTCACAAACTTCATGGCTTCTGTAGAGCAACTTCTTTGTCGCACTTTTAACATTATCTTGATAGCTTTTGGGTTCTGACGCATTTGCGTTCGAATATACAATGATGGCGCTATACACAAGTTGTCCAAGATGACCACAACAGCAGCCGGTAATTGTGCTCTGGGTACCTAGAGTATCGCTCTTGGCCCGAACACAAGTGGGACAATAACACGCAAGTAGAAGCTATAAAGTTGGACTGGTTGGTCCCCAGTTTTTCGCAGTCTAGACACATTAATTCTTGCGTTTTACTGTATCTTAGCTACTTATTTGTTTCCTAAGTATTTGGTAGATATTCAATTAATTTTCTGTGTACAGTCAGATCAGTAAAGAGCTTTCATAAAGATTTTGTTTTTATTATAATCTGTTAAGAGCAGGAAAGCCTATTGTTCAGAGTCCTTACGGGAAAGTACTGCCACCAAGCAGCAATACTTGCATTGCTGTGTTTCAGGGTTTGAAGAGTGAGGTTGCTGGTGAAATTACAGGCAAATGAGACCAACGCATGTCTCAGGGGGGCAACACGTGCGTGTTGCCTCTGGTATTGCAAGCATCCATAGGCTACAGTAACCACTTATCAGCAGGTGACACGTGCCAAGGACAATCGCTGTTTTCTATCTAACTAAAAAAACAACTAAAACAGAGGATCACGAAAACCCACACCATTTGATTGATCGTAATCTATAGCACCGCAGGGGCTTCCGTTCCGCCGACACACTTTTGGACTTGTTCGAGTCGGAAACATCCACAATAAAATTTGCAGTTCACTTTCTTCAAGGCAATGGAAGGAATAGTAGGAGAATAAAATAACTAGAAAACCAGCGTTTGAGAATTGTAGGTTTGGATGGTGCTTACAAAATATCACGACATGAAGAAGTAAGTAATTTATTACTAAATGTACTTTGCCTATAACTGCCATTGAACGCAACGCATACACGCAACGTATAAAATGCAGAGTTGAATCATTGATTACACGTAGCTTGTTAAAGCTTTAGGTCCTTCGTGCGGTCACACATAGATTTTAAAAGCGTGTAACAAGCAGGCGGCAACTATGTATAAGCAGCAAGTTTTTCTCGCCGCTATAGTTCGCGCGAAGAATCGGTCCCACAAAGCTTGTAAAGAAGCTTTTTATCAACGTGCTACGTGTGACTCCGGCGGCGTACTCATTAGGTTTAGGTTTACAGACATTTATTCTCAAAAAGACAAACATGTCACTTACATGAGAATATTAATAAACATTATGCAATAGTTGTTAGTAGGTCGTTCTGTAGGTAGGTAGGTAATAAGTAGGTATAGGAATTACGTAGTATTTAGGTAGGTTTTATTAGTAGATACACTCGTTCAATACATTCCGCTAACCAAAGGGATGACTAGAAGTAGTTTTCAATGACGTGTTGTTGTAATTTAGCTTTAAATGCATTGAACGAGTTTACATTTTTTATAATCGAGGGTATTTTGTTATAAAGCTGTGCGCCTTCAAAAGTGAACATCTTTTTACCGTAATTAGTGCGTATTCTCGGTACCACCAGAAAGCTGGCACGAGCTCATTAACGAGTCGATAACATCAAAAACGAGTGCTTAGTATACTGCACTAATGAGTACTTATACGGTATAAGTTATACCACTTGTGTTAATTGATAACGATGATTTCTCTGAGGTTATGTCACAGTAACGAAGCAATCAATCAATCCCTAATCAAGTAATCAACTATTAAACTATCCCTACTTAGTTAATAAGGGAAATAGTTGCGTTAACTTAGAATATTGATGTGTCTCTGTTTATACGTAACTGATTCACTTTACAAAGAGTGTTTTCTAAACTTCTCATAACTAATTGAATTACCATTACCACTAACTCTTCTAAACCAATATTGGAACAGTTTATTAATTCGTCAGGTACTCTTATGTAGTTATTTTTCTATGATAGCCATGAAATTTTTGAAAAATTTCGTCCTATCGAAATGGACTATTTCCAATAGACCTAAATAAAAAAAGCCTTGTAAAATCGGTACCTCTACCAATTCTTGCGTAAATTACCAGCTCAGCCGCATGGCAATATATTATCTGGACAAAATACAGGAGTCAATGGGGCCAGTGATCATTAAGCGGTCATTTAACGTAAATTAGGGCACCGAAACTCAAACGGCAGTCTATGTTGCGTGCCTCTTGGCATCGAAATGTGATAGAGTCAGCGCGGTGCCAAATTGCATGACTTTTATCGTATGGATTACGTGCCGGTTACGTAACCCAGTTACCCGCTGTCGTTAGTTTTTTGAACAGGGAAGAGCTTGAATATGTTTAACGAAACCAGGACCAAGAAGTATGATTCATGCACAGAATTCACTACTGACGGCAGAATCAAACATAGTCTGTAAACAGGCAACACAGATTTAATAAAATAATAACATAAGTAAGCAGAGGATCATCATGAGGAGATGATCATTCATCATCATAATCAGTCTGTAGAAGTCTACTACTGGACATGAGCCTCCCCCAGAGCTCCATGACGAACGGTCTTGACCCTTTTCCATCCACGAATTCCCGCAACGTTAACAATGTCGTCGGTCCGTCATGAGAAGGCCTTCCTTTCTGTGTCACCTGGTTCATGGTCGCCATTCGAGGATCATCATGAGGGGTTGCGAACATTTTTTTAAAAATAATGTTTGAGGTGAAAGTTTTATAAAAAATTACTAAAATGTAGGGGATTTTTTTTCCTGAAATGAGTTTTCTCTCTCACTCTTTCCCGTATCTTTATTCTCCCTCATCATGATCTTTAGATAGATAAAGATTTGAAACGAAACTCCAAAAATTGTTGGGTCCGCTACGCTCTAACGAAACTACCTCTACAGTTTTGACACCCCGTTCAAAAAAACTGTTACAGATGTATTAAAGCCAAATCCCTCGCGTGTGCATCCGAGTCTGTGACGAGCGTTTTAAAAATTGCTAGGTCATATTTTTTTCAAAAGTTGTGAATTTTTCCAGACCAGAGCGCTTAAGGGACCCGATGACTTGGAAAGTATTGGTCTCCTCGCTCGATTTGCAGTGCAAATTGATTTTTATATGGGCTGGAGACGGTTCCGCAGCTGTTTGTTGCGATATTGGAACATGTGCCTTTTGTTGGTTACTTTAGTTGATGATTTTCCAATTCATTTACATTCTGTATAACCTAGGTTTGTTGACCCAAGCAATCCTGTTCATCAACAATATACCGCAACATTCCAGAATTTCGTAATTGCACTTGCTAACTTATTTTCAGCTTTAGCAAGCTTTAGAAAAGGTTTTCAAAAGTATCGTGGTTTTCCTCCAAACTGTAAACGCAGCTCTAGCGTGTATACAAAACGAAGGTTTCGTCTACATGTGTGTCTTTTTGCCGGGTCGGGGTGGCTTCCTGCACGTAATCGCAGCTATTTGGCTTGTTGCAAACTCCAGAAAAAGAGCTAAGTCTGGACTATCACGGCAGCAGTTTCAAAAACGTTTTATTCTTTTTAGTTTCAATTTGCCTCTGTTTAGTTCAAAGCATGCAGCATTTGAAATGAGAAGTTACGAATAAGCCCCTTTCGGGAAAGTAAGTATACATTTTTAAATCACCTTGTATTGTCATTCATAATTTTTTTCGACGTCCAATAGAAGATTCAGCTATGGGAATTTTCTTATGTCCCTATTTATTACCTACTTAAATACATGAGATTTTCATTCGTTTGAGTTATCTGAGTATCCTGTCTTTTCAGAATTAAATCATTTTCACGCTGAATTCACACTACCTCCCTGAAGCGCCTGAGGGCCCGTATCGATTTCAAAAGAACTCAAACAAAACCGAGTTTTCCTTGGCAAAATCTTGTGCGTATAATTGACGGGCGACACCCCTAGGCGCCGACTAACATATCGAATATTTTTTCGAAGAATATCCTTCACAACGCTACGATTACAGCACGGAGCAAAGTGGCCAATGTAAAATGAACCTTATTAAAATGATCTTTTAACGTAGGGTAGATAAAAGAAGAAAACTGAATCCGGGCAGACAAAGGGATCTACCGTGACGTCTTGTTGCCATTAAATGCAAGTGCGTTAGCACTATTGGATACGAATTTGTACCATAAATCCATATGACTATCAACTTACGTAATGCGTATGAATCCAAAAGTCAGCTATTGACGGCGAATTATTTTGTTAAGTATCTATAATTGTGGCTCGTGAAAGGTTTGCTTTCCGTCCCGTCCTCGTCTCGTTTCCATGTGAATATGCCCATCGGGCCGTAACATATCGAATATTTTTCGTGTTCGGCCCCACAGGAGACGGAAACGCAATAAATCATAGGCCATTGTCGCGTGGGGCCAATTGACGTTGATTTTTCTCCTTTCGTACTGTGTCAGTTGTTTGCCTGTACGTGTTTGTATTGTACTTGGCGAGAACTGAATGTAGTTTCCGTGCGTAGTTTTGTTTGCGAGCCTAATGCCATGCTGATTCGGTGGAGGAAAACATGAAATGCGTCAGTTGGTTTTATATTGGCTGATATCGTAAAGGTTTTTATTGTGTGTCTCAGTATGTGACAGGATTTCTTCGCTGGTTATATTTGATATTGTATGTCTGAGTTTGTTATTCGAGGGGTGAACAAACAAGAAAACAACCGATTGGATTATTGTAAAAATTGTGATATATTTTTGTTAAACTATGAATATTTAACTGTACAAAATACATGGTGTTTCTAATTTACATTTATTAATAATTAACAAAATAATAACCAGTTATTATCTACATAAGATTATATAACATTATTCGATGGCAGGAGACGATCGGTCATTTGTTAATGCCTTCCTTAGTTTCACGGTCGCAAATTGTTGAGGCCTGAAAACGTATACTTCTGTAAAGTCAAGCCTATCATTCATAAGGTTTTGACTCAATTGTAATAGTGATCTCAATCATTTTATATTAAGTAAGTAGATCGTTTTTCATTACGAATAAATATTTTGAACTAATGATTTGAATAAAGTTTTAAAACTATCCCCCCTATTCATAATCACTCACTAACATTATCAGCTTGATAAAAGTATGTCCTATTTCTTTTGTTTACTGTTAGATAGGACCGGGCGAGAGTTATCGAGCCGATAAATAAAGTGAGTGATTATGAATAAGAGGGTAAGAATATAACTCTAAATATATTACATAGCTCATACCAACTCATACACAGAACCTATAAAAATTACATGAAACAGAAACAACTACGGCCACTAATCTTTCTATAAGCCGAAAAAAAATCTGTTAGAAATAGAGTAAACAAACCTGACTATACTTATTTGTAAACCGCCTGCTCCCGCCCCCACAAGTCATACCAAGGCCCGAAGGTATGACCGTCTTCAGGTAACTCCTGTCCTTCCACAGGTTTCTTCAATAGCTTTGTACGGGGAAGGAGTTGTGGCCTTTGCTGCTTCAAAGCTTCATTGAATTTCTGATCATCCGACTCACTGTAAGGGCCTTCGCTGCGGCGGTCTACAACGCGTCTTGCTTCAAGTCTCGCTTCTTCCTGGCGAATTTTAGATTTCTCAGCTTTTTTGGAATCGGTTTCGTAATCGTACCGTGAAACACGACGCTCTGTGTCGCTGAAGTATGAAATATTTGACTCGTAGAATCTTTCCTCCCTACCTCGCCCGTTGTGGGGAAGGGAACTGTCATCGTAACTCCTATTTGTCCTGATCCTACGTCCTTCTCTTGTTTTTGTGTCGAATTCTTTCTTTGCGTGACGACGATCTAGCGAGTAATCAATTCTCGGTTCTCGGGTTTCATAGGATCTAGGGTCCTTCTTTTGGTTTTTAGGTTCCGAGTGTGGATATTCCCTTTTTTGGGCTTTACCATTTTCAAAGTTGTTCTGCGGTCTGCTTTTTTCTTCACTTGTGCGTTTTTTGTACTTGAGTGTTCCATCATCACGGTCGGTGTATGCATCTTCGCTATGAATATTATTGTTATTTCTTTCTATGTTATTACCGTAATGGTCGATGTGCTCGTTATCTTTGTATTTTAATGTTTCAGATGAAGCTGAGAAAGTTTTTATTTCTTTAGAATTGTCTTTGAAGGTTTTAAATTCCATGGTTTTGGCAGGGCTTCTCTCGTGTGAAGGGCTTTTGGCTTTTTCAGAAGACATTGTGGCTCGCACATGTGGCTTGATCGGTGTGACTTCAATTTCTTCAAACTCTGGCATGTAATCATTCTCTTTACGTTGTTTGACGTCATTATCAATAATTTGTTGCTTTCGACGTCTATCGAGTTCTTGTTTCTTTCTCAGAGTCATATGATCGTCTACTATGATGCAATCATATGGATCAGTGCTCGACGCAACTGAGTTTATGTCAGAGCTGCTATCATTGTCGTATCTTTGAAGTATTTCTCTGCGCTTCACAGTTTTCATAACAAAACCTTCACCTGTTTCATCATTATAGAAGCTGTTTTCAAAGTTGGTTTTTATAGTGCTGGTATTGGTTAAGTCAGAGTGTCTAGATTCATTTCTTGGGGTGAACTCTTCGTGTTTTTCCTCAACAATTGATTTCTCGGACGTGCTCTTCCTGTTCATTTGGTTCTGTTGATTTACTTCCATTCCTTTTCGGGCTTTGTCATTTCTTTCATCATTTTGAATCGAGTTAAGACTTTTGGCTTGACGTATGCCCCCATTGGGAAGATTCATATCTTTTCTGTCAATTGTTTCCTTGGGACGAGTTTGCACTGCTGTGGTTTCAAGTTGGGGTGTTTTATCTGGAGTAGCTGGTTTCCTAAGATCGGGCACTTCTGGCGCGGGCCTCAACTCTTTCTTTATTTTCCCAAAGAGCTTTTTCTTGTACTCTGGCACGGTATCAACGATGTCTCGATGCTCCCAAAGAGACATTCCTTCCATGATTTCGTCTGAAGTGGTACGACCGAACTTCCAGAAGGATTTAGTTCTCTTCACTTTCTGAGAATCTTTGTCCATGTCGAGCATATTGCGCAGCATCAGTTGTTGGTCATCGGTTAAGTAGCCGTTGGAGTTGGGAGCTTTAGGGCCACGTTTGAGGCTTTGGGTTTTGAGCAGATACGCTTTATGGTCAGCTTTACTACAATACAAACAAAAGAAAAAAATAAATGCTACTGCTACAACAACACAAAAAGCTACGAAATTATAAAGCATCTAGCTATTTTATAAAATAATAGTAAGAATTGTCAAACTGCTGCCCAAACGTGTTACTTCTTATTTTGCTCAGACCAGCCTATTATTCTGATATCAAATATATTTTCCTTCGTTCGATCTATAGGTAACAGTTCGGGCAGTAGTTACGAAATAACCCTGTAGATAGATTACCTGATAGGTACACGGAGTCGTTGAGCCTCCTCATCACTGTAGTCCACGTCGGGCTGCGGTGGCGGCTCGTTAGAGAAGCCCGAGTCATTGGAGCTGTGCAGTGAAACATTGCCCACTGCCCCAACAGCGGAAACTACTGTCTTGGCTGGACCAGCTTTGTTTTGGGTTATCTAAAAATATTTAATAGTTGTTACGTTGACAAACTTTCAGAGAAAAATGTAGGATCCACTTAATTATTCATCTTTAAAACTTCATACTATAATATTACACATACGAAAGTTTGTAAGGATGTGAGGATGTGAAAATGTGTATTATTCAATCACGCCGTAACCACTAAATGGATTGGAATGTAATATGGGATAAGAAAGGACATAGGGACTAGACAAACTATTATCCGGGTACTGTGAAAGCAAAACCGCGAGCAGCCGCTATCATAAACCCTTTTTATCAGAATCGGTTCAAGGTATGGTAATATCCCGGCTAACTGCCGTGGTGGCCCCGGCTAAAGAATAGGCCCCTCCATACCTACCTATCCGCGGATGTCGTAAGAGGCGACTAAGGGAAAAAAGCTAGGGGATGGGCAGCAGCGTCCCTCATTTTAAAAACGATAGTTCTAACTGCGCTCGCCAACCCGCATGCCCAGCGTGGTGAGTATGGGCAAATTCCCCCACATGATAGGAATTCGCTCTGTCTGTGGGGGAGGCCATGTTCAGCAGTGATGGTAATATCATGATCCTATAGAATATTAAGTTAAATGGTTGGAAATGGTTAAAGTGTAACTGCAAAAACTGAGTGAGAAATATTTCTGATAATCCAAGAGAAACCACAATTGAAGCAAAACAATGTGATAAAAAGTTTACCTGAGAGCGTAGCGGCAGTGTCTGCGGCCCGAAGCTTCTAGTCTCAATCACCGCGTGTGTGGTGAAGCTGGCCGAGGATGAGTTCTTGATCGGGCCGACGTTGGGTACGACCGGGGTCGACGGATGGAAGCTGGTACTCGCTGAAGTGCTCAGAGCACTCGGAGACGGAGCCGGCAGAGTTGGAGGAAGGCCTGGAGAACCACTCCCGAGGCGACCCTGGGCCAATGAAACAACATTGTATGAAACATATAACATTGTATGATTATCTTATGGCTGAAATGACATGATCATTTCAGTCTTCTTTGTGAAAATTAGCAAACTATGTGCTCCGCTCACTGACAATTCAACTGTTTATCCTCTGGGCTGTGTCAGTGACTTCAGTATGTCTCAAGTTTCCTCATTACTGATTCGATTTCGTACTGATCACCCGAAGTTCCGTGCTAAATAAGTCAATTGGTATAATTTCATTTTTCGAGTACTCGAGTCGAGAAAAATCCTTTTATTGGCGACTGGGATCGGACCCACGGATCGAAAGCTGGTACTTTCCACTAAACCAAAACTGCTTACAACGGTTTGAGCAGAGCTTACCTTATTGACGTGATGAGCAGTAACAGTATCCCCGAACATCCTGGTAGAAGGATGATTGTGTGTGTGCACCGTGGCAGTGTTCTGCGCGTGTGTGAGTGGGGCCGGCGGAGGAGCCTCGCTCGGCGTCTGCGCCATGCTCCAACGTGCCGGGGATGCACTGCTGGAAGATAAACGTTTCGAAATTATGACTCACTTATTTTTTGATAAGCCTTTCAATTGGCAAAACAAAATTAGTCTATGAAATAATGAGGTGCCAGTGCAAAACGGCACATATCCCGCCACACCCTTCAACAGAAACGCCACCACGGACTGATGATTATATCTATGAGAATACTATTAGTGCTATCTATATAATACGGGGGACTGCTATTTATATAACGTAGATAGTCATTCTAATTTCATTCTCAAATGGCAGTGCAAAAATCACCTTATGCGCTTTTTTATCACGAGGATTATTTTCCAGATTTTGATTTTTCAACAAGATTTTTTCTTGGGCTAGCCAACTTACTACCAACTAGTACACTAGCATTAAATATAGCTGTCATCATACAGTAAACATGCGTGCGCCCATGTTCCAGACCATAATCAGGCTAATGACTTATTTTACTTATCTTCACTTATATTATAACTGCTGATGATTGTCGCTAGCAGAGCATTAAAAGTGTGCCATCTGCCTTATCTTATTTCATTGCCGATAATCTCTTTCGCGTGATAATGTTTAACCATGCAATTTTAGACGCCAAATTAATGAAACAAGTAGGTACTTAAAACGTAAGTGTCAATAATCAGAGCATATTGCTGGCAATAGGCAATTAAGGTTTCACTTAGTTGGCACAGGCAGCAGCTTGAATTTAAAGACCTTACATTTACAACTTAACGTTTGTTATTTGAATGTATACCTTTCAAAATACTTTATGGATATCAGCTTGGATAAAGATTTCTACGGACACAAGTACCTAGGTTCTAACCTAGTTAACTGTGCGAAGTCTACTTCGCACATTTCTACATTCTCTAAATCTAGTTAGGGTCAACGCCGACGGACGGAGTATGGGTGGAGCAACTAATTTGCTGAAAAATTGAAACGCAACCAACGAAATCACAAAACACCTATCCAACGAGCGTACGATGCTTTTCAGTGCTTTTGTGATTTCAGCCGTATCACAATGCAGATAAGGTTGATCCTTCAATTGTTTAGCTTCGCTTGCTCGCTGCTGGCCTAACAACGGAGCGTAGTGATTTGCATCTTACTAGGCTAGGAGGAATCACCGGGTATGATGGGTGTGCCCTAGTACGCTAGCGTAGTGGCCTTGGATAACGCTGCGGTGGAGATCATTTTAACAATCTTAGCGATATCCTTATCGGTTGAATCTTGGAAAGGGAAAAAAATCGACTTCAGCTGTCTCGGCCCGTTTCCGCGCACCGACACCTTTGACGCAATCTGGCGCAAAAAAACTGCATCCCTGTTGCGCAGACTTCGCGGAGGTAATAACGGCATCTTTAACGCGATTGCCGAAGCTCATACAGAGGACTAAATCACTTTTAGTTATAAGGTACTAAATTTATTTTGAATTTTGAATTTTGTTTTTAATTTAGAATATTGTATTAACTAACATTGTGGACCCTGTGTTCTTGAATAAATGAATAATAATTAGTAGAGTCGCTATAATCTCCTTGTCGTAAGCTGAGCTGATTATCCCTAGAAGAACCACGACAAACCTTACCTCGACTCGTCATTCACAACTGGCTCAGTATACGCCAGCGGGAACCACCCGGCATGATGTGTGCGGAGGTTCTCTCCATACTGCCAGCCTTTCGTCCGCTCCCCCAGAAGTGCCAACACATCTCCTTGTTGGAAGCTGAGCTGGTTGTCGCCAGCGGCTGAGTAGGCGTAGAGAGCGCGGGCTAGTGGTGGGTCCCGAGAGGTGCAAGTGGGTGGAGCGAGCGACGACGGACGGGTTGCAACGCGTGTGTCTCGGTCTATGTCTGCAAAGACAGTATGGAAGTCCAGCTTTAGTAGGAAAAAAAACGTTGTAATGAAAAGTGTTTTTGGACAGTGATGAATGATTATAATGGTATAATAATTGATGCATTCAAAATACACAGTTCAGTAACCGACATTGAAGTGTTTGCGAATTCCGTGAGGACAACATCAAGGTTGAGGATGAGATCATCGCGAATTATCCTTTTAAGCGATCATAAAATAGCTTGCACTCGCGGCTCGAGCCTTACGGCGTGATTGAATCACAAACATCTTCATAAACTTTTGCATTTATAGTAGCTTCTGCCGGTGGCTTCTGCCGGTACCTAGATTAAAAGTAGCCTATATGGTATTCTAGGGAATGAACAATATTTATTACAAGTCTTTTCTTTATATTCTTTATTTATTATGATGAAAATTGGTCGAGCCGTTACGGCATAATTGAACGTCAAACATCTGATGAATCTGAACATCAGGATAACGATAGGATATTCTTTGAATTACAAATCTAAAAACAAATAAAAATATGAAAAGCATCTGCACGGCGGTAAATGCGCGTGTACTGATACGAGCAGTTGTCTCCAAAGAACGTTTATGGAAGTTTAAATTATGGACAAAGATTTGAAATTATGTAGGTACAAGAAATTCGATCGTGATACTTTTGAAACTCAAGCGAGGCTAAAGTTAGATTACCTTGGTCACCATTGTGCGAGCTGGCCTGTAGGTTGAAGTCAGACTTCGCCCGTGAGAGCCCTTGAGCTGGTGATCCGAGCTCAGCGATGGATCGCACATCCAAACATGATGCGTCGACAGAACGCGTCTTCCTCAGCGCTGAGCCGACCGACGCTCGGTCATCGTCGTCTCCGATCCGAGGGCTGGCGTACACGTCTTCATCGGCCCAGAATGAGACTTGCTATAAAAATAAGTTTTATAAAATATACATAAAAATATGGTCACGAGTTTTATCCCCAAGCATGGTAGAAATCTTTTCCGATCATCAGACGATAAGAATCTTTTGAAATATGTTAAGGGTAGTCAGAGTCACGTCCAAACTTCTTGGCATATGCTCTTGCAGTATAAGTCCATAAGTGCTTGTAAAAAAAATAGCGTTTTTCTGGCAAGAATGGTAGTCACCCTCTTAGATCCTTGATGATGTCTAAAGGTACCTATCCGAACATTGGCACATGACAAAATATTGGAGTAGTAAGTATTCAATACGTGACAGGTGGCAAGCCAATCATCGCTTTAAGAATAGGTACTTACTGACTCCCCTCACGACAACTTCATCGTTTTAAGCTCGGCACAATTTTTCCGACTGTAAAATTAGCTAAGTCATGTGTTAAGTCGGAAGCCTTCAGGGGTCAAAATACTTAGCTACCAGCTTATAGGTACGAACTTACCCTATGTGACTGATCAACGTGTGCCTTTGTTATTACGTGAACAAAAACAAAATCTTTTGTGGATCTAATTTACGACCAATATTTTTACCATTATTTTTTTAACAGTTCCCCTTCCGATTTATCAAGTCATTCCGTCTGAAGAAACAAACTTAAATGGGCAATATGCGATGTAAGAGCCCATAAAGCAATTTTACGTTAGTGGAGACAGATTTTTACGACAACACGACAGAGAGGAACATTTTATTAAAGTTATGAAATATTTAGACGTGGAATGAAAATGTGTCACAAACTTTATATCAACGCTTCACGTTCGGAGGCTAAATGGGTGTGACATAATCCTAATAGAACTCCATTTGGAGACCCTTCAAACAAAATACGCTTACCATAGGTATTTGTTTTGTAATTTAAACACTTTATTGTCTGTTATTTTTAGATCATCATTGGTGTGGTTTGGTCCGTTTGGGTAATTGAGTTTCGTAGGCAGGTACGGTACTAATCAAATTCTGAGCTGTATGACGCGGACCTAGCAGTGTGGTCGCGAGCCAGTAGTTACATGGCGAGTTACCACTTTACCTTCACTCATATCTATAGAGGCACTCGTAGAGCTATAGAACTTACTCTCATTCTGCTGACAAACATAGCTTCCACATTCGGAGGCAGGTACTCCCGCGTCCGCGACACCTCCAGCCACTCATCAAGTCCTGAGCTGTATGACGCTGAGCCAGCAGTGTGGTAAGCCAACCAGTGCTTGGCGAGTGAGCATTGACGTTCTAGGACGAATCCGTAGCGGCGGCGTTCTTGGGTCATAGCCTGTGAATAAGGTGATTAGTTGTGAAGAATATAACCTATTTGTTTTAAACTTAAACTTTATTTAAGTCCCCGAAATTCTACTCTAAAAGCAGTGAAGACCTACTTTCATCTGAAATACATTTAAGATGTAAAAAAAGCTGTCAAAGTATTATTAGCCAACTTACATTTTTTAGACTTTGTTCGCAAAAAGCGTCCAGTTTCGTTTTTTCCTCCTCCAGTATTTGCATATTCTGCGAACAGAAAATAATTAAAGTTTTCCATACAATAATACCACCGCTATTACAAGCTTGGCGAGTTGTTGATTGCAGCTTAATTAGTAATACCTTCATTTCTTTGTCCATTGCTGAGCCAACTTTGGTTACGTTTGTTTTCTTCTTGCGTTGCTTTTTGATCGTGGCCGCAGCTTTGCTGTAGCTCTCCGACCGAAGCTTGTGTTGTTGTAAGAAACGTTTTTGTTCGGACTGTAAAAAAGAGTTCTTTTTAAATCCAGAGGTATTTTTATTTATGGAATTTATGAACAACTTGGGCACATCTGGTGAAAGGCAAGTTTAATGCCTCAATTATTTTTATGGAGGTGCCTAATGTATCTTTTATGAACAAGGTAAGAACATCATGTTTTGTGCGTTTTTTACTAAAACATTATTGAGATATTTTTGTGGTATGTACTTGAATAAATATAAACCCTGTTTTGTCGTCAGCCACACAATACGATGTGATCAAAGCTTTCTGGCTATTGTTATTACATACGTTTATCTTATAGAACTCTTATATCACCTTCGGACGTTAAGCCTATTCAAGGCGGAACCCTGTACCAGTAAACATTCCCTGGAAACAAGGGACGCCTATAAAAGATTATGAAAGAAAAAGATGTTATTGACTGACCTGTACTACTTTCGTATCCTTTTCGAGATTAGTTTCCAAGGGGACGAGCAAATCTACGTAGAATGCCTTCAGCTGAAACAAACAAATAAGTTGTGGATTACTGTATTCTTGTATAGGGATCGTCAACAAAAGTTCCGCTTCATTGCTGTAAGGGTTAAAGGTAAACTAAAGGGCAGTGGATTTGTGGAAGGACGATCTTTATAAAATAAAAGCTTTAGAAAAAAGCTTAAAAAGCTATAGAAGGTTTTTTTTTTCAAAAGATTGACGAATTCTCAATCGAAAAAACGAAATGAAATGAAAATTGGGTAGCTATTAAATTCTTCATTACTGTTGTTTGGCGAATTGTGTTGAACCTACTACACTGTACTGTACTGTATATATATATATATATTTTTATTGATAATGGTAAGGCGTTTGGCCACCAACTCACTTTTGCAAGTGAGATGTGGCCTAAGATGGAGCACGCTTTCCCAGAGTGAACTTATTGACCCTAGATTTGAAGACTCCTAGATTGTACTCTTTCGGGAAAACAGACGCAGGCAGAACATTCCACTCTTTGGCAGTACTTATAATAAAAGTGGACTGTGTATACTGGAATAAAGGAGTTACACTTACAATATTCATTTGTTGGTCTTGAATTTCTCGATACACCTCGACGACCTTCATAAGAGCGGTTCCTGGAACAGTAAATATTGGTCAGTTGGTTTGCAAAGTTGGTCGGGCTATTTCATCTGGCACAACTTTATCTTCCGTATAAAAAATATCATACGACATATACCTACGCTCAGAACAGAAACTCCTGAGTGCATAGAAAGGTCTATAACCTGATAAGAATAATACGAAAGCTATTAGACAATACGGAAGACTGGATATATAGGCCTCCCCCAAATACCTACTTCTATGACGAACGGTCTTGGGACGAGTATGAAGCAGTTTTATTCTTCGTAGTCGCCAAACAAGCATATTGAAGATACATTTCAAGTACCTACCTACAAATCGACAGTTAAGGGAAAAAAAATAAACGACTATAAATACCGAGTTGGAAGTTAGGTCCCTTACTTTGTGACAGTATAAGCCAGGCACGGTGAGACCAATAATAGACCGTTTTTTTTAAATTTTTGTGTGATTAACTTATTAATTAAACTATTTTAAAACAATATTGTTTTATTTTAAAACAATAGATCATAATCATTATCACACATCGTCCGCAGCAGAGCATAGCCCTCCCCATGACGAACGGTTTCGATCCACCGACTTCCCGCAACCTACGTTTGCAGTGGATATCCTACGGCTGAAATGATGATGAGAATATTTAAATAAAATTAAAAACCTTTGCCAACATTAATTTAAAAACTCGGTTACTGGAATCGGAAAACTGGCTCAATGAATTCTACCAACTGCACGTGTCAGCTAACAAATTGGAATTATATTAATCTTGGAAAATATTACGATTCGAAATATACAAAAGAATCACTTAGTGTTGCGTTAATTTATATTTTTTAATATTGAATAAATTTTAAAGTTACCTATGTTTCAGTCAAATAATGTCATACATTTGTTGGGGGCTTTTTGTTATTATTAAAGAACCTGTGACCCGAGCACGAATCGTTCGCGATAGCGTAACGCTTACGATACGATAGTAAAAATTAGCTTATGACGTCCGTAATGCTTGAATCTTTAAATTTTGTTTCGCTAATATGTATTTGAAATTTGTTATCGTAAGCGTAAGGCTATTATGAATTATTCATGCTTGGGGCACTTCATTAAAGGTTTTGGATTAAAAGTGTTTTGTATGGGGTAATAATAAATAAAATTGTGCGATTCCTTTTTACTAAATTTTGCTAATAAATATAATTTATTTAATTTAATTTATGTATTTCGGTTGTTCACCATAATTGTTAGTACATTTATCTACCTATAAACTATGTTAGCAACCATAAAAACAGATTTCAAATTATTCATGTCACATATTATCAGAAAACATACAACAAATTATTATTACAAAAATAAATTAAATTTACTTAATATTGAAAATTATAAATAGATTAATATAAGCATGTAAATGTCAATATAATATTCATACATATTAAACTAATATTTTTTTGTTACTATGCACCCAGCTATAGGTCTGCCGGTTAAATAATTTAATCCCATTAAATATTGCGAAATATTCTATGCTTGTTTGCTTATCGTGTCAATCACTGGCTCTTTCTTGGTCATCCTGCATCATGTTTGAGGCATGATGGCCATGAAAAGGGCCAATGACCGTTTTAAAAAGAACCAGTATGGAAGGATATGCTATGGACTAAGCTTGAGTTTCTTAAGAACGATGACTTTCATATTACGGCCGTAAAGTAGGAAATAAGGCAACTTACCAATGTCCGCGCATCCACCCCAAGTGCCCTGCTGAGCCTGCCTGCCCAGCTTTCCCACTGCGTCTACATACAGCCTGGAGGCAGCTGCGGCACCTGTAACAGAACATCATCATCAATCATGAATACCTATATAAAAAGGGATTCGTCGATTCGTTCATCAATATATTAATACGAATGCCATCCCGAAAGGGCTTATTCTATAAATAAAAAGAAAAAATATTAGCTGAAAATAAATATAAATTCTAAATTTTATTACACAGTTTTTCAGATTCAGATTCATTTATTGCGAAAATGGGTTACGAAAAGATGTTTTGTCAAATTAAAATACAAAATCAAAATAGAAATAAATTATATTAATTAGCAAAATTTAGTAAAAAGGAATCGCACAATTTTTATTATGAAAAAAAAAATCTTCCCCTTTTTTCCAATTTTTTGGTCTTTTTAACATGTTTCATCATCATCATTATCATTTCAGCCGTACGACGTCCCCTGCTGAACATGGCCTCCTCCACAGACAGAGCGAATTCCCTAGCATGTGGGGGGATTTGCTCATACTTACCACGCTGGGCTTGCGGGTTGGCGAGCGCAGTAAGAGCTATCGTTGTTAAAATGAGGGACGCTGCTGCCCATCCCCTTTCTTTCCTTAGACGCCTCTTACGACATCCGCGAATAGGTAGATATGGAGTTTTGGGCAACATTGTTCACCATCATGGATCGACTTTATACAGCTGATATCGTAAGATGTATATTACGTCAAGTGTTATATAACACGCTGATCAAGACCCGCAGTCTACATAAAATGAGGCAAGTCATTCGTCTGTATCATCAAATAAAATATAACGATATGTAAATAGACTCGACGACATAATATTCAAATAAAAATATTTTGTAATCAAATAGAGAAAGTGATATCTCTCCTACTCGGGGACAAACGATATTTTTATTGGATGTAATAAATTGTTTACTTTGTAAAGTAAATTGGGAAACACTCTTTCCAATTTATTTTGTTTACGCTTTCACTTCAAAAGACACCCAAAGCTTAGGAGAAAATAAAAATGGAGTTCTACCATTTCTATGAACCAATATTACTGTAGAGTTAATATTGAAAAAACTTCCATATCAGTAGTTTACACTACAACAGTACAATAATATAAAGAAAGAAAATAAAGCTTTCTCAATAAAACTTTATCGTAATCTAAAAAATCCGTTACGGAATCAGGAGGCCAGAGAACAAAAAAACGATAAGGCTTCAATAACCAAACCTCCTTCCACCTCAACCTAAATTCAACCTAAATTATACTGCACATGTAAGTTGGGTACAACTAAAATGGTTGTCTGATAGCTTTACTAATTTTCATATCAAAGCCCTAGAGACTAGCTGTTGCCCACGGTTTAGCTCGCATGGTTCCTACCCTGCGCATAAAAGTTGCCTATACCTACATAATATAACTTAAGGACAGTGCAGCTTTGTATAAGTGAAAGATTTTAAGAATCGTTTTACTATTTCCTCAGTTACGCCACACATACGAGTACCTACAAACAAATAATTGATACTTCTCGCTGGTCTAGTCACCTAACGCCTGGACTTGACTTGCAGTGGCCAATATGGAGATCCTTAAACCGACTCCGGTCCCAAGTTGGCCGCTGCAGAAAAAACCTGGCTACATGGGGTATAATTGATTCGTCCAGAGTATAAAAGTACAGTACAATACGAGTGCGGAGCCCCCGTACAGGACATGCGGCACCTGCTTTCCTGTCCACTGTGCACGGCCACCTGCACTTGAGAGGACCTAAATGAAACGGAAAGGGCCATTGATAGTACCATTGAGGTTGCTACATATTGGTCGAGTTGAGTTTGAAAGAGTCCTTGACTCGAGAAGATGAAGAAGAAGAAGACGGTCTAGTGCGAGGACTCACGCCCTGGATGCCTTTCCGTATTCTACGCGGGCTTGGAAAATCGATATCCCAACAAATGCAAATATAGGTAAGTTTGTCTAGTTATCATTCCACTAGGGAATATAAATTAATATCAGCTATTATATTTTGAAAAACTTCAAATTCGTAAACTATTTCGAAATCGTTAAAGCCCTTTACGAGATTCAGACATCTTTTCCTACAATTTTACCATTTTAAGTGAAAAAAAAAAAAGAATTAAGGGCTTTCCAAATTACAGTTGTGAGGTTACTGGATATACCTATCCTAGAGGGCTTTTCATTTTTGCCATATGAATACAAAAATTAGACATTCATTGCCATAATTATCTTTCTATTGCATTTATTTAAAAATTTTTTTGAAAAATAAGCGAGCAGAACCTTGTAATTGGTATACATCGCAAATTACCTTTCAATATACCTATACCATTATTGAGAAAAAGGGTCTTCACAGACGGACAGATAGTCAGACAGACAGACTGACGAAACAGTATAGTAATCCTATACGAGTTCAAGTTTTTTCTTGTTGAGGTACGGAACTCAAAAAAACAACTTATAATGTGTATGTACACAAGCCAACTTCCCATTCAAATCCAATGTCGACGGTCAAAGTTAAGTCAAAAAGTGTTTATTTCAATAAAATATCTAGGATCACTTTGAAACGTTTTGGAAACTAGGTGAAGCTAAGCCTGTTCCGAGGAACAGGCCGACCAATCCTAGCTTATATATCCGAAATACCTACTCTAAAGTTCTTGAATTAAACTTGGTATGGTTAATTTACTTAGACAGGATTTTAGGGCACAAGGTGATTAAAAACGCTTAAAACATTCTGGGGTACCTTTAAAGGCTGTGCTTAAATTAATGCCATTTACGAGACTACTCACCATATTTAGTAATTTATTCCAAATATTCAGGTTAAAAAACTTCACAATCTTTATGTGCCTACTTGTTTATCTTAAGAGCCGATTTAGATAACAAAATCGATTCTGAGTTAATAAACTGATTTCAAAGGAGAGATACGATTGAGTCTGTTATCAACAGGTAATTCAGGATTCAATATACGGAATATTCTAAGGGCTAATAACAAATTCAAGAAATTCAATATCGTACCCACTGAGATACTAAATTAAACTTCCATTGTGAGTCGGGTACTAAAATTTGACCTTTATGACCTCGGTTGCTGCTGTCACTCCAATTTCAACAGGCTTTATTGTGCCACCGAAGTAATTTAGACATACGTATAAAACGCTCTCGTAATGAGGTTAATTTTTGTTGAGCGATAAAACGAAATTAGCCCCAAAGCATCCTCAAAATAAAGTAGGAACTCGCTAAGAGCCATACATCGTGCACAATGCCCAAGTTTATTGGTACTATAGCATGGCTATAATACTCTAGATAAGCCAACAGAGACAATTTGGCACAAACTACGCCCCAGTTTCCGCAGCCAAGCAAGCGCGGAACACTGAGGTTTTGCATATAGATGCGCCTATTTGGCTTACACTACATAAATTAATTGTATACGTTCCACTGGATTCACATCAGTCTGATTTATTCGTGTCCCGCCTAGAGATTTCACTTTCTTATTATTATTATTATGAAACCTCTTCCAATGCATATTGCATTTCATCTCATATTTTTATGTCTAGACGCACTCATAAACAGTAATTCCTCTTCTTTATTTTAATGTTGCTATCGAATTTTATATCTTTGTTTTAGAAACTATGGTATTTTTATGGAGGAGCTCGTTATCACTGGAATGTATTACTCACCATGCAAAGCCTTCAAATAAGCCTTGCCAGCCGTTATCATCTGTCGGGCACCGGGATTGAATTTATCCAGGATATTCTGAAACAACGAAGACAATAAGTTATGTTTATGAAATAAACATTGTGTTTAGTAAGAATTGTTTATGAAATTGTTATGACATCGATACCAAAATTTTCAATTCACCGAGATCATTCGATACGCGAACTAAAATAACTTCGGTTATCCAACTAATCTAATAAAACAGCAATCAATCAATTGCTTTTGTTATGCAAGTGGCAGGGCGTGAGTTATTTTCTAAGAAACGGTGAGATTACGTAACTAGTCATTAGTCATTTGAGATCTGCATACAGTTCCATATTAACATATGCAACAGAAAAATGGGGACTTCACTCGGTAAGCAAAGTTCGATGTTGGAATGTGGCCTTTCAAGGATGCTGCGCAGTGCGGTTTGCTGGCCTCGTTATCCGAGGTGTGGCCAGCTTGCCGGCGCGGTAGGTACTCGATGACGGCATTCCTCTGCAAATATCGCAAACCCACTTCTTCGCAGCAGAGCGGTAAACGCTTCAGAATCACTAGATTCTCTGCATACGTAAGTTACCTACTTCTCCAGTGCATACAAAGTACTAACAAAATGTGTTAGGACAAATCTGCGATATAAACTGTGAACTAATAATGTGATAGCAACGGAACAAAACAAAACAAAAATGTATTTTACAGATATACAAACAGCTTTCGAGCACGTATCGGAAGAATGCACGCATTTTCTTTTATGGATAAAAATTATCTAGATATTGAATTCTCTCTTACGGACTAGTTAACTCTAAAACGAAACCGATGTTCTCGTAAAAAGATGTTCGATGCTATAGTTCAATTACATTGAGCCTTACTAAAGTCTCATTAAATTCTCCCATGGTAAGCATTGTTGGTTAAAAGCGTCGAACAGAAAATCTATAATATTCGCTCCAAGTCGATCCTAATCTTAAGGTTATAGTCACATTACAAAAAGCCGATGTAGTCATCCACCCCTATATTGGGCTTCTGAAAGCGAGTGACGGTAAACTACGTGTTAATGTGTTTTACGACCTTGCCAACTCAAAATTTTTGCAGTCCGCATCTGTGTAATGGATGCTGATGTTTAATTCATGATGACTTGTTTGTGGAGTCCATGAAATTTGCTCTCGCTGAAAGATACGTTCATGATTATGGTATTACCTCATTGCTAAAACAACGTTTATTATAACTGTAGTTATTAAGCGGTAGGTACAGAATGTATATCAACTATAGCTACTATATACTGGACGACTTCGGTGGCGTAGCGTGCAAGTGACGGTCTGAGGTACAAGGGGCGCGGGCTCGATTCCCGCTGCGGGAATTGCATGTTATTTGTTCCGGGCCGGCGTGTTGTGCTACCATGATACTCGTAGTTTCTGATACCCACGAGACAGGGAATCCAAGTGTGGGGTCAGGACTATTTATATGATTGTTGGGTGTTATTGTTATTTATTTATACTATTATTAGGTACATAATACAGCTTTTTACATTTGTGGCTTTATTATCCCTTTTCGGGATGAAAAAAATTTAAATTGTTAAAATCACTGTGTATAGATCATCAAGCAAATTGTATTGCAGAATAATGTGGGTTTCTTTGTTATTTACTTGTTATTCACAGGTACCTAACAAAAAGTACAATAAAAAAATCATAACACAAATTTAAAACAATTTCTGTAATAGCTTTCGCAGAAAAATTGCGTTCATTTATTTTTGTTTTTCATAATGTCACCTCTGTGACGGGATAAATACTTCGTAATAAAGTTATCTGTCCCCATCTTCATGCTCCGTTCAATCGCGACGATGGTTGTAATATATGGCTTCTGGGCCGGGGCAGGCGGGAAGCAATTTTTCACCGGATTCAGACGTACCTTTTTAAAATACCGAACAGCCTGCTCTAGATATAGGTAGGCCTGCTTATTGCTCGCGTCGAGAACGTAAATCTTTGGGGGTGTTTCGCATAGAAGACGGCCAGGGGTGAAAAATAGATTCGCACTTACAAAAATTAACTAAAGGGCGAATTGTTAGGGGAAGTGGCTTTTTAACACGCTCGTTGGCAAAGTGGGTTTTGCTTTAAAATTGTTTTCAAATAAAAATATTAAACTGTAAAGTTTCTGTAAAAAAATAGTGCGTCTTTATGTGCGTGATTAAGTGTATCTTTATGTGCATAGTTGATATCGCTTGGATATCAACTATGCACATAAAGATACACTTAATCGCACCAAAACGCTTCGAGCAAGCTCTGAAATTATTGCATTATCCACTTATACCGATTGAAACCAGAATGATAGTCCACAAGTTGTTTCGGAAGTTTTATTCGAGAGGAAACTATCTTTAGGTAAGCCAATTTCACAGAAAGTTTCAGAAAAACTTTTACCCCTCAACATACCTGCTACGCAAAATTGCATGTTTTTATCGAACAAAAGTTCCGCAGTTTGTAGTACTTTCTCTGGGGCAGTCATTAAAAGTGGAACAGTTTTGGAGTAAATACTGCCACTGTGAAATTCTACTACACTCGTTCTGGCTAAGTGAAGGACAAGAGATAAGTGATAAGAGCTTGCTTGCTTGAATAGTGCTTATGGAAATATTTTCTGTTTGTTTCTTGATAAGTAGATATAGGTTCTAAGGTAATTGTACCAATTTCTTTGGTTCAGGTGTAATGATTTGATGCAAACTGTGATAAGAAATAAAGGTAAATTAATAAATAATAATTAAATAATCTACATTGTGAAGTCCCTTCTAGGTATTCAAAACTTTAATGATTATCTGTGTCTCTATGTTTATACAAAAGTATCATAAAAATATGTAAGTACTTATAATGTATGATAGGCGAAACGTTCTGCAACAGGGGCTTATCCTATCCTCTTTATTTGTTCGGCACGTACCACACGACATTTGGTACAAAATTGCCTCAGGCGGACTTCGTGACTCCCTTCGTACCCTTTTTTGAGCCTAATGTTCTACGCACACGTACAAGCAGAATCCTCCGGAAAGAAGGAAGGGTATGTAAATTCATAATGGGTTTTTATTATGTCATTGAATGTTTTAATCAAAGTACGATAGACAGTTGTTATGGCTTGTTCTTAAAAATGACAAAAAACTCAGTAGGTGTGGGTAACTAAACAATATAATATAATCAAACATTAAATCGTAAAATCCAGTACTATGTTTTTTTCTTCAAAAGCAAAACTACTGGACAATGTTATTCACAAAGTTATTGTTTATGGTTCAAATTGTTACATAGGTTATTTCATATTACGCTGTATATTTTTTTTACTTTTTTATTAAATAATTTATATGACAAATTATATGTCTAACACTATTACTACTAAGTACTGCATATAAACCTACGTAGTTCGTGTGACATCAACGTGAGTGAAACCGCGCGAGAACAGCTAGTTCATTAATATTTTTAATAAAAAATGCTTAACGGCTGTAAGGTAACAAAGTACCTAGGTACCTAAATATCATCCCCATACATTTTACTCTAAGGATTAAGACAATAAATTAAGTCAATATTTACCTAATAGCTATAATTGGATAATTTTGGAAAATATTTTACTCTGACATAAATAAAACTAAATATTTATTCTCTTTAACAAAGACTGCGCAGTAGATAATAAACAAGTCTTTGCAACAAAGAGTTAGTCTGCTTTGTGATGTTGACTAGACTATTTTTCAATTCAAGCTTAAGGTGATTTGTTATATGTATACTATCCTAAAATCCTGAAAACTATTCTATAAACGATAAGAGAGAATATTGACGAAGATTTTTTCCCAAACTTTTTCACATCAGATGTAACTATTTATGGTATTTTTATCATCTTCTTAACTAATTACTGAACGTACGAGAAGTTCGACATTTAGACTGCTACCTAAAATATTTGAATAATTGAGTTTTAACTGATTTAACCCCAAAACACCTGATTTGTGCATAGTGATTTTTGCATTGAAAATGGTAATTTCGAAAAAAACATCTCCTAGAACAAACTTTATTGCTTCATCATCATCATCAGCCTGATGAAGTCCACTGCTGAACATAGGCCTCCCCCAAAGAGTTCCATGACGAACGGTCTTGAGCCTTTTCCATCCACCGACTTCCCGCAACCTTAACAATGTCGTCGGTCCATCGGGCGGGGGGCCTTCCAACACTGCGTCGTCCGGTTCGTGGTCGCCACTCGAGAACCTTTGTTCCCCAACGGTTGTTGGTTCTGCGAGCTATATGGCCGGCCCACTGCCACTTCAACCTGCTAATTCTGAAAGCTATGTCGGTAACCTTGGTTCTTCTACGGATTTCCTCATTTCGGATTTTATCACGTAGCGAAACTCCGAGCATAGCTCTCTCCATAGCCCGTTGGGCGACTTTGAGCTTGTGTATAAGGTCAATAGTTAACGACCAAGTCTCAGTGCCATATGTCATCACTTTATTGCTTATTGGGTGTAGAATAAGCCCCTTTCGGGTTAGCATACGTATTATGAATCACCTTGTTTAAACTAGCCAGCTTTTATTAAAACCAAGCATTCGATTACGCTTAAACGTTTGGAAAAACAAGGAATATACATTGTTATCACAAGCGCTTATCCCTGTTCGCATTAAAATAAATCCTATTAAAGCGCTACAGGCACATTGTTATGCGAAGTTAAAAAAAATATATTTTCCAAGCAGAGGAAGGCGCTAGGTGTTTGTTCACACTTGTTGCCGGATCCTTGTTTGCAGGAGCCTGCAGGCAAACTTTATACACGAGTCAAAATAATGTCAACAGCAATGTAATGCAACTCTTGTACTTGCTTGCACTTCAGCTCCGTTATGCTTTTCCATTTTCGAGCAGCTTTTGAAAGAATATCTTGTATCCCGGAACCGTCAACAAACTGTGTTACATTTTAGTTTGCATATAACTTATCTATAAATCAATAGTAGTTTGACGAAATAATATTAAAATCGTTATCCTTCCTCAGTCTATGTTGCAAGTGTTGACTTTAGGCACTGAGACATGGTCGCTGATTATTGGCCTCATACACTGGCTCAAAGCTATGCTCAGAGTTTCACTGAATATGAACCGATAAAATCCGAAATGAGGAAATGCATAGAAGACCTAGGTCACCGACATAGCTCTCAGAATTAGCAAGTTGAAGTGGCAGTGGGCTATATAGTTTGCAGAACCCACAAATATTCGGGAATAAAGGTTCTCGATTGGCAGCCACAAAACGGGCGGTGTTAGAAGGCCACCCCATGGACCGGCGACATTGTTAAAGTTGCGGGAAGTCGATGGTTGGAAGGGCTCAAGACTGTTCGTCATGGAACTCTTTGGGGTAGGCCTATGTCCAGCAGTGTACTAATACAGAGGCTGATAATGATGATGATTATTCTCGGCAGTCAAGTAAAAAGTTTGCCAACCATTTCGAATTATAAAATGCACATTCGAGAAATTCAAATTAAGTTTAAAAAGTTATTTAACAAAAAGTTTAATTAAACAATTCTTTCACGGAGTCAGTGGCGATTTCTTCGAGGATTAAAATTCATTGCAAATGGCAAAGAGATAACTGTTAAATTCCAATCTAAGCTGCACCTTTGCCCGAAGGCAGAGTCCTTGCCGTAATCACGTCGTGCAATTTGTTACGGATTCAACAATGCAACTCTTAAGTTCTTTGCCTGAGCAAAATAAAAGAATATCCTTTAGCTCGCTAAATGAAGTCGACTACAAAAGGCTAAGAGAGACGTAATTCAAATGAACGCGGGCCGAACGCCGACCACGCTCCTGGCTTTGATTCCGCACTTTGAAAAGTTTAATTTTTGCAAAGTTTCACTTGCAGGACTTCACAAATACTCTTAACTCAACTTCGGCTCCAACTTCACCCGGTAGATTTAGCAAAAGTCGATTATTCCTTGTGCGAATAATGAATCTGAAATAATTGCAGCGCCGGACTGGAATAACTAAATTATTGTAGAATATATCATTAACCACGAGTTGGACAGGTCTGTGTCCTACTTTAAGTAACTTTAAGTACTTTTGTCCTAGAATATGATCTAGAATAAAAATAAAAATAGTTTTGGAATTTATTAACAAAATCTCTTTACTAAAGGGTTACTTAACTAGCCATCTACGAGATATGCCAATCCTTTTTTGACCATGTTTTCTAGTTTATAGGATTAATTTTAGTTCAGTGGTTGATAAATAAATAAAGAAACAAAAAAATAAATAATAATAAATGCAATAAGATTTCTTTTAAATTATGATCTGCACTAAATAAACAATTGCTACTAACAGATCTAACAAGAACCTGCTACCAGCCTCAGAGCAAGGCCAACTTGTGTTTTTGTATGCAAACCGTTCAACCATAAATATGTTGCCCATTGTTTCCCGTAATTAATATGTAGATATTCGTTACCCAAAGCATTTGTTACCATACTTGTATTTGTTTTGACAAACTATTTAGAGCCAAGGTCAGCTTTTGGATATCTCGGTCTCATTATCAAAGTCACTATTGCCAACATTAAGTAAAATATACCAATATACGCATAATATCAAAATAGTTGTTAAAATGTAATAAGAGTTGTGACCGAAAAATTTACTTGTCACCACACATGGTTAAGGCTAAGTGCCTATTTCACCATCTCAGTTTATCGCTACTTGGCGAATAAACTTAGTTCTCTCCCTTTCTGTTTACATATCAAAGAGAGAAATGGATATATTATTATATTTTCTGTCAAGTAGCGATAATCAGAGATGGTGAAATAGGCACTAAGTTATTATATCCATCTTTAGTTGTTAGGTAATTGGCAACCAGCTTTGTTAAAAGGCTAACTTCAGGGTATTCTTCCGAAAGCGACTCAACAGTACCTATTGAAAATAAATGATTTCCTGATCCACACGATAAGTTACTACTTATACATATTTCATAACCACTTTAATCTAGGATCCGTTAAATATCGTTATGCATCACCATGCCGTTACCTACTGATACTCTTCCGCATTCTAAGTCAATTCTTTATCCTTACTATTTCTAGATTATTTATACAAGGTGATACGTAATATGTTCAACACCCCTGATGGGGCAAATTCTATGCCTACAAGAAAATTAAGGTTGTTTTAAAATAATTAAATTGGACATTTTCAATGCTTAAACACTATGAAAAAATCTGCTGTCTAGATTATAAATGGAGTCGCTCGTACGTTGCAACGAATGAACTGAAACTAGAGATTTAATAACAACATTTAACTTAACATATTATAGTACCTACAAAGGTATTGTTTGGTACCTACTTAAGATTTGATTACTGGTTTTTATACTTATTCTAAAATGAGGTTTACATAAAAATCTATATATCCTGTGCAGTAAGTAAGTACTGCAAATTACATTGGACCACTGCGGAGATCGCTGCGGTTGTTTCATTATAAACCGCAAGTGATGAATTGATCCCAAACATGTTAGAAATAAAATGTTGCTAAATTGACCCAGTTTTGTACAAAGGCAAAAATAAAGAGAGACAATTCAGGAAATAGGTCGATTTTAACAAATTTTCTCACAAATAGACACGTTGAGCAGGAACTTACAATTACACATTTGTATTTTTTTTGCGCTATTTTTTCCGCTCTACAAAGTACCTACATATTTCTAAGCAACTGCGCGTATTACGAATAATTCTTAGCTCAGTCACGAAACAGTTGCTGGTTGCTGCCGCATTCCTAGTACAAGCTGCCGCAATAGATTCCACTTGTAAGAAATTAGCATACCAAGCAGTAGGGGCATTGAAATACATTAAAATTCCAAAATTTTGTAAGTTGTATGAAGTTAATTTTATTTTACCTACATGGTATTATAGATTTCAAATTACTATCATACTCTTATAATGGACTCTGATCTAAAGGCCCAATCCCCAGCAGAAATAAACTTTTTTCTATTACAATTATTTGAAGCTCTTTGATAGCACTCGGTTCGAATAATTGCTCTATGTAGGTTCTTGTGTTTTCGCGTTCACAATTGTGTTTACCCCAAAAGAGATATCAGAACAAATTCCTTCATTATCTCCGTGACTCGCTCGAACAATCCCAAAAGGTAACATAAACAATAATAAAAGGTAGCGGTAGCTTTGAAACGCTTTGTAACTTTCATCGCTATTACAAATCGAGATATTATAACAAAAGTTTGGAAGAAAACTTATATTTTGTTAGCTTTAAATTCCGACGTCTAGGCAGAGTTTCCCGGTAATGAAATTCCTCAAATACTGCTTAGCATGGGGCGGGGGATTAAAATTCATGTAATTGCGCTTGCGGTTCCTGTGAGCCGCCTCACTTCCAAGTAATGGAAACAGTGACAGAAGCATTTTGCACGGAGTTTCTGCTAAATGTTGCTCTGTATTAAGCCCAGTTTCTATGAACAGACTAAAGTCTATTCTTAACAAGGTGCCCGAGACTGGTGGGTTATGCTCCAACCCCCCCCCCCCCCCCCCCCACCCCCCCCCCCGCTTATTCTCGTGTTTACCATAGGCATAAAATGTACGCCTACAGGCAAAGAGGCAATCACTGATACCTGGGTTCCGTTGCTTAACATATCGTGTATCAAAGACGGCAATCAATGATTCCTCCAGCTAAATCAAACATCCAAGTATATGCGATGCGTAGCGTTTCTATAAGCCAGTGGCACACGGCCTTGATACCGAAAAATCGGAAAAAATGTTACGCCTATTAATATTTAGCTTGGCTCTCTCTCATCTCTAAATACTTGAATTTTCTCTCATTGCTTAGTCAAAAGCGTTAAGGACACTATCCGCATGTATGACAGCGAAAATAAAATTGACTATAGCCAGATATTTGCGTCACTCATAGAAGACGTTTTTACAAAACCATTTTTATTTTCTTGCCGGCTATCTTGCCAGTAGTGGAAACGGCAATTGAAATTTGAAGCGTCCGAGTAACTGTTCTGGCTGTTAACTCGCCAGGGCACGTACAGCTTACAACCTGTCGTGCAAATATTTATTTATCCACATCGATTTACGTGCTAACCATTGGCAGCTATGCGGAATTGTAATTAGCTTTGATTGGAACTCGATCTGTGCAGACACTGAGACTAATGATTTAGCTATTGATATTGGTATCTACTAATCAACAACAAATTCAATCTGTCGTAAGACAAGTCAACATTTCTGTTTAAATATATTTTTTGTAATTTAGTTAAAATAAACTATAATTGGAATTGATCTTAATTAATCGTTGATATTTACCCAATATATTGTAATAAGTCTGCCTAACGGCCATACTTCGAGAATTCATTTTAAGGTTAATTAATATGTGTTTGTAAAAAATATACAATATCGTTTACTTATTCCACTCCTCTTATTTATTGCACGACAGGTTTCCGTCGCGCGGACTTAACGAACAATTTTTGATTACTATCGCAGGTTTCAAAATACGGTTAATGTTCTGTGAAAACTGTTAACTTGTATTTTATTAAAAATGGCTCATGACAAAGTTTTTAATCGCAAAAAGTCGTGGAATTCAGACGGAGAGAATTTGTCACGGAGACGCACGCTGCCTTAGAATGTTACCGTGCAGAGCAAGTTATTCACTACTTATTTCGGTATGATTTTACATCGAAAGCGAATAATGATGAAATCGTGTTTATTAGGACTTTTCTAAATATGTTCTACTGCCTAGTTATCCTGCATATAACTCTCACTGTGATCTATAACCTAATAAAAAATCTGCAGATATGGGCCTTTACAAAGTGAAGAGAAACACGTTCTCTCACTGGTAGTTCTGACAAAATATTTTAGTTATTCGTATTGATAACAAATGGTAGCGTAGAGATTATTGTGCTATTGTAATTTTAGGAATTATTTAGCTTACAGTTAAAAGCACTAGACAATAAAGCTTAGGAAGTTGCTTCGGTAGCAAGGCACAATGCAGTTGGCATTAGTCTCGCGAGCTTTCCTTGACCTTTTACAATGCCTGAATAAGTTGTTAGTCTTGCTAAAGTTTCGCTTTGTTCTGTAGTCTATGCTAAAATAGTGTAATAGTGGTTGTTTAATAAATGTTTGCCCCAAAAATGTTCGACTCTGACGGAAGATGTAACATAATGCTATTCTACAATCCAGGCTAACTGACCTACCCCCCCTCCAGTACATCTGGTTTTAAATGAATCATAAAAAAATCGGCTCAGGTGGGAATCGTACCTGCGACTATACGATCTAACTTCGACAAAGAAGTCAGCTGACGAAACCAACTCGGATGAAATTATCTTACGTCATAATTTATAGTTTATCATGTGACCTTCTACGTGCGCAATACCTGATAAATATGTCTAGCTGTATCGGCTCCTGATGACGGCGAAGTTTCACTCGCATCGCCAATATTTTCTGTAAAAAGTTGACATGGCCCGTTCCGTATAATTCCAATTTCTCGGCAATCGCCTTCCAAGACTAGAAAGTCGAGGAGACAATGCGGACTATAGTTACACAAGCGGGTCATCGATATTTGTCAGCTTGTCACACTCACGCGAAGATATAATATAAAGATAGAGATTTTTTTTTATTCAGAGGAAATAAGCACAAAACGGTGCTAAAGCGTCACTTTTGAACATAAAAGATTTGAGTTGTGCGTATAATTTGATTTATAAAATGAGCAGATTTATGTACATAAGAGGATTAAAACGACAGAGTATGAACCAACAACCAAAACAGGATCAAAATAAACAACTTCCCGGTTTCAGATTGAAAGCCTCTCGACAATAGCTCACAATCAAACGGAAACGTAAACAGACGTTTGTTGTGATACCATGTTTACTTCTCAAGAAATGACAATTGCTGCCGGAAATGTGAAACCTTTTCAAATAAAGCAGCTAATTAGACAAATTATAATCATAAAGCCGTGTTCAAACAGCGTGCGATATGTCGATTAAAATTTATTGCAACATGTCAAACTCAAAATGGACTTTGTAGACGTAAGGATCATTTTGAAACGAATTTCAGGTGACATATCGCACACCATTTGGACATGGCTTAAAGCTTAGTGCGTATCTGGTAAAAAGTGAAGGATAAAAAGTAGGAACCCTTTAAGGAGTAAAGGGTTAAATATGATATAAATGTGAGTTGGCTACTATTTGGCGTAACAGATTAGCATTGCCATCCAGCGCAGCGTCTAGTAGATGCTTCCGACTTGTACTGATCTGCATCTATAGATAGCGCAATTGTTAATAAATCGTTTGTCGGTCGGTCTTTAGATAGCTCAACTGTTTCTTTTGTAATTAAATATCGTTTTAATTTTCATTATGTCGTTGAATTTAATAAGAAAGTGGTAGATGACTTGGTAAGTGAAAGAAACAAAATTGTTAAGTCTCGTGACGCGTACTGCACAGCTAATTTCAGTGGTAGGGGGAGAGAAATCACAACAGGCAATTATATGAACGACAATCAACGGCACAGATGTCAAGCGAAAGGTAATGTAATTATTACACAGATATGCCACGTTAAGGGGGTGACTGACGCCTCGTTTCGGGGTGTTGTGTTGTGACGTCGACGGAGGCACGATTAATCGAAAGCATTATCCGAAAAACAGGGTGAACTCATTTTATGTGGAGTGCTACTATGGAAAGAGTCGGCGGAAAATGGCTCTTGATATATTCCGATTAAAATCGCAGAGGTTTAAAAGTGTTTCCTACCATTGATTGGACTAGAGAATTTTAAAATATTACAGTAGTTCTACAAATAGAAACCAGAAACCGGACTCCGATGAAAACCAAAACTGCTGATTTTTGAATAATCTTTTTTCAATGAAAAACTACGATATTCCAAAAGTCATATAACAAACTTTATTGCCAATTGGATGTAGATTATGCCGCTTTCGGGTCTAGGTACTTATTTATGAATCACTTTGTATTGAAAAAATAATAAAAATATTGAAGATTGAACCCGATGCAGAAGCCAAGCTTAGTTTTCAAACGCCCCAATTTTAATTTTAGTAAATTGTTTGAAAATAGCCAAAACCATAACCCTTTAGGCCAAATGTTCTTCTGCATCAATTGGAACATTCCTGGCGAATGGAGCAGTAAGCATTAATGTAATTTGTGCGAATATGAAAACGGTAGAATTTGCCCTTATTAGCTGCATAGCCCAATAATGGAGGAGCAGCTTGTTCACTTCACAATTTATACATGCAACCTGCCACGTACTCCCTATTGCAAAATGTAGGTAGGCATGTGCCAAATTGGACATCCCGTCTGAGTTAGACATTTTAATAATATTTTAAAATCATACCTTCTTCAAAATCAGTCACTAACTTTATCGGCTCGATAACTATCACCTTATCATTTACGGTAAACTAATAAATAATAGAATGAGGTGGACATACTTTTATTAAGCCTATTAGTGATTGATTATTATTATGGTAGTTAGTTAAGTGTGGTTTAACACTTTAAAAACTCGGTAATATGTTAGGCTGGTAATATTTTATGTTAAAAACAAATAAACGTATAGTTAGATGATAAAGCAAACATTCTCCGTTAAATTTCGAGATTTTTCACTAATGGGCACGAGTGCCTACATAACCTTATTTGTTACAGTTATCAGGGTAAAAAAAAACATCTAGGTTTGGTTAAATTTGATCAATCAGAAAAAAGGAACTAATTTGAAGGGAATGGACCAGCTACAAGTTGGTTCAGCTGCAAATGAGCGTCAGTGTTCCGTGGAGGGCGCCTGTCTCCCTTAAATACATACAGACATAATTACATTATGTTTGACGGCATCTGTTTCCTTTCTTCGAAGGAATTAAGTTTTATACTAATGTCGACAACCATTTTCGCGGGGCAAATGTAAATTGAAGCTACAGTTTTAATGATATCATTTCGGTTCGGCGAACAAAGACTGATGACTAAAATGTACATTTGTAGCATGCTTCTCATACATGGTTCTGATATTATATCATTGACTATAATACATTTTTCGTTTTTTTAGGTGTGCGGTCCCCCTAACAAGGGCAGGTGGAAGGAAAAGGGCGAGGCCTCTGCCTAGAAATGGGACAGCATGGCTTGAATATTGACGAATCCTACCTACTTTTATTATGAATGCGAAAGTTTGTGAGGATGCTTGCATGTTTTGACGTTGGTGGGCAATAACTCCGTTACGGCGAAACCAATTTTGATGAAACTTGATATAGGTAGAGTATTTTACCTAGAATAGAATATAGGTTTATTTTTATCTAAGTACCAAACGAGCGAAGCTGCGGTCGCAAGCTAGTAAAAAATGTATTGTATGTATTTTCGAAATTAATTATTTAAGAAACGGCTTTTGCTCCCATATTTTTTATGAAATATAGGTAATATGTAAGCTTTTGGTTTTATTCAAAATAATCATCATGAATGTAAAACTTAATCACTTAAGAACCTAGTATAGAAACAGGTAAATTAATGACCTTTAAGCACGAAAAAACCCATTCAATACAAATAACTGGCACACCGGTTTACAAGCGAAGGTAACCAACAACACTGCAAAGAACTAAAACAAAACGACTCGATACTAACAAATTGTTCGGTTTAGTTTGACTTTCTGTTTACGGAAATCCAATTGCGCATTTAAGGTGTGTTTTGGGGATTGCAAAAAGCAATGTCTATTTTTCACAAAAAAGGAGAACACGCCACGGGAGGCGTTTGTAAAATAAATTTTCGGTGTTTTTGCAAAGGGTGTTATTACCCCAGGGCGTATTCTTAGGAATATCCATTGTTGTTTAATGTTTCAAAGAATTACGCTTGATCTCTTCGCATCTGGTGGTTTTCAGTTTTTTACGCATCGATTGTTAGTCGGACAATCTTGTATAAAATAATCTATTGTTAAAAACTCGCAAATCTGGCGAACTCACTCGTAGATGTATTAAAAACAGCATTATTTAATAATGCTCTCGTGGTTAACTAAAGTACGATGTTTTGACTCACTAATTAATAAAATTGTTAAAATTTGGCAGCTGTAAAACAAGTTCTTGGTGATTCATATCACTATCACGAATTCTGCACACATAAAGTTTGTTATTTTTGGAAATTCTTAATTTTTCATGTCGAACTACTCGTAAGATTAGTTCGAGAAAAAAACTGAAATAAATTAAATGTTCTTTTTTGGGTAATATTTATCATTTTGTTGATATTATTACCTCTTTCAGGATAGTATACTAAGTAACGGAATACTTTGTATATAAATAAGCACTGGGTTCACAAGTTTTTTATAAAATTTATAACATAATTACTATCACCTCTCGATTGTGCACTCGAAACGTGAACCATTTCAGCACATCATTAGTTATTGAACAATTGTAGCGATACATCGACTGCCCTGCAATATTACTCGCTAAATAATGAAACGCTTTGTTCGCAAGCTTCGTGAAAGTTTCCATGAATATACTTCATAATTTTATCACTAATTCTAAAAGCCCATCCAAATACAATAATTATAAAATACATTATATGGGCACAAAAATGTTATCATTCAAAAATATCCTATTTATTTTAAGATAAGTAAGTACATACATACTTTTTCAGCGAGTCAGAAAGCGGTACTCCGCAGTCCTAATAACTGTCATCCAGATTTAATATCACATCTTCCATTTTGTACGGGTTCTACCGGGAGGCAATTTCCTTCTTAAAATTGTATTTGGACGAATGCGCGTAAACTTAATACATATGCGAGCTGAAAGACAAATTTTATTTATATTTTCTTTTAGCCCCATAGACTCTGATGCTCCACTTGTGTGTTTTACGACAAGTTTTACCATCAGCAGATGGTTTTATATTCTAGTGTTTCTTGTGGATCGCATAAAATAGTGGAACGTAGCCGTGGATAAAATGTTGAACTGTCATCGATTTAAATGCTAAGAAGATAATCGAGAAACTTGGCGACATGTGATTTAAAAAAGTATGTTTAGACTTGTGGCTGCTCGCGGCTTCGCTTGCGCTATGTTTAGATTAAAAGTAGCCTATATGTCCTTTCTCAGGGTTTTCGTTATATTCATAGCCAATTTCATCAAGATCGGTTCAAGTTTTCGTTTAGTGGTGATAACGTTACAAACAGACAGATAGAGAGTCAGTCAGTTCAGTGGGGTAACTATGAATATGCTAGTGTACGCTAGCGTTACGCTTAAGATACAACAGCAAAGGTCAAAGCCAATCAAAATAAATTAAATGATTACGGTTTATTATTTCTGAAATGGCCTAAACCACAAGTATATCGAATAGTAATATTAGTTATACTTATGCCTAAACTTGTAGGTAACTTCAAACCAAACACTGAAACACCCCTTACAAAAACTTATGTAAATCAAGCCACGGTATAACTAGTAAGTTATTCAAGTATTCCAACGTCAATGGGGCCGATCGTGATCGTTCTGACTAACAAATCGAAAGAGGCTTCCTTGCTCAATCCAACTTCCTAGAGCAATCTATAAGAAGGCCGAGAATCATGTTATATGGACCTATCAAATTCTATGAGAGGTTCAAACTCTGGGCTGGGAATCGATATTGGTCTTTTTCAATTTTGGAATAAGTAGGCAGTTATATATCAGTATATCAGTCTTTTTAATATGAGTAGAATTAGAGGTCATCGACATAAATATCAGAATTAGCAATTTGGACTGATGCAAAAGATGGTAAGTTACATTGTCTCATCAACTGGTTTCCCGGTCGATTCCACATGTAATACTTTGACCTCGGCCATGCAACGCCCATACAAAACAGCCCCTACTTAAACGATCTCCTGGGAAGACAATAAACTACATTTCCAACTAAATTACAATGACGGTATACGAAGTCGACCGTCTGCCAGCCTCTCTGGGGGTTTGAACCTGGCTATTCTTATTCAAATAAGTAGCGACAGCGATTTACCCGGGGGAGTGACATGCATGGTCTAAGGTACACATAGCTCGTCCGAAACTAAATACAATAGGTAATAAGGAAACTTGGTTTTTGCGGATGCGGTGAAAATGATCGTATTGTGAAAATATGCAGAAGAAAAAGTAATAGAGAAGATGCAGTAATATTGTAATATTCTTTTTAACAGACTTCAAAAAAGGGACGATTATAAATCGCAGCACCATCGGTTGGTTTTTGATAACCTGTAGAAAAACTCGAATAAACGTGGCGTTTAAAACATTAAATAACGAACTGGATATTGAGAAAGCTCTATAATAAGTAAGTAGACACATATTATCAAAGTGAAAAAAGAGGATTTAGCTTTTATTTAATTAGAGCACGTCATGACAAACTCTATTAGTTACGTTATTGCAGTAGACAGTATGCTCTATATGTTTATATACCGAAGTTCCTGGTGTGAGTGAGTTTGAGTGAGGGGAATCACGCAACGTTCTGTGATAAATTAAAGATATTACCAAGAAAATGGTGTGCATTCCAGCGTAATGTAGCTCACATTGGAACTTATTTCGAACAAAAATTACATTTACGTGCCGAAAGTTCACACGAGCAATGAACAAACAGATAGAGCAACGGCGGAAATTTACATTTGGCCGGTTTAATGTCGCGAGGCAATCTCATTCTGGGGAGGAAACAGGGCAACACCAGACCAGCGAACTTTGGCCTTTAGAATATTATATTTCACAGTGGCGACTACGTGGTAACGTAGGTCTGTCAGTAATAGCTGCGTCAGATCAGTTGCGATGCGACACACGAATCGCAACCAAGACAAATGTTTCGCATATTACAGGGCGTCTATTAAAAGAGAATGGCAGTCATAACCTTGACTCTCTCAATTTTTTTTGAGAGGCAAAGAACAAAGTGTATAAATTACATAAAATATTACCTGAACCGATTTATCTACCCTGAATTGTGTAACGAGTTCACTGTGTTCGAAGGCCGTCTGGTTTAAAATCAACTGCTGTTCTGCTAAGAACTTGACGAACAAAGATCCCTTTTCATAATTATATAAGTCTGCTCGCCTATAAGTTGTATTTTTTGAATTGTGGCAATGGCTTTTTGTTTGTTTCTGTTACAATCTTCTTCTTCTTGTCGTGTCACTGATTCCTTCTTGGTCATCCTGTCTTTTTGGTCAGTGATCAGGTTTACGTATGGTGGCCCTGAAAATGGCCTATGACCGTCGATAAAAGAATTAGTGTAGTGAAAGGAATAAAGTGCGCCTCTCAGAGGCTCCTTTCGTGCACAATCAAAATGGCAATATTTCTAATACTTAAGTATACGTCAAGTAAATAGATTGTTACAAAATGATAACAGACTTTTTTTCCTTATTCAAAAACTCCCATTGTGACGCATAATCAGAGTAAACTGATGAGTTACTCAAAAATATCCAAAATTATAAAAGCACAACTGACAAAGGAAAAAGTCGGCGAGGAAATGCCGATGTTTTCTTTTAGGAAGATTGTGTTTTTTGTAAACGCCACTCAGTCAAGTGATTCAAAGACCGCGTAATTGTGCTGTTGAGGCGAAATGTCCTAATTTTCCCCCTCGCATTTTGCATTAAGTGACAGCAAAGTAAAAAGTAGAAAATTTATAGCAGTCACGTACTGTATTATCACAGTTTCGTATTAAAATTGTGTTTTAATTTTTTCTCCATTTCCATAATTTAAGGTTGGCGCGTTGACGTCATTAATTTGGAGAGGCTTTGCCTGGTTTTTTGTATATCAACACGCGCTTGGAATATTTTGCGAAACGGTCCGTCGATTCCATTTTCGTCGTGTTAAAATCAATCAAATTACCTGACCCCGAAAATGTAATAAAAAAATATTTACAGGTTTTTTTTAATAACCCAGATATAAAACGGTACCTACTTACATTTGTATAAATTTTGTTGATGGCCTTTTCCACTCCATCGAGATGTAGGTATTAATTAAGAAAAGACGATGCTCTTATATTTTATGGGTGAATTATTTGTAGCGGCACCAAAATTAACTGATAAATTGGCTTGGTTCTTGCGGGAAACTGTATCAATTTCTAAGCTTTCTCTGCATTTGATTATTCAAATTAGGAGATTTATTATGTGTTTTCTTGATTAATTGGTTTGATATTTATGTACTGTATTGAATGGTATCAGGTTTTTTGATTTCCTTTTATTGCTAATGAGGCATTTGGAGGAGATTAATTTCTATTTTAGAAATCAAGATGATAATGGCCTCAGAAGCATTCAATCAAAAGATGTGAAAACAACTTCAAAGTCTTTGCGTAAACAATCTGTCTAAAAAAAGTTTGATAAAACACTATAAGTATAGTGAAATTAATTAATAACTTAGTAGAGCACCGACAGGTTTCTTCAAAAATCTTGACCAATTATCACGATATCGGCCTAAAACCGGGCCATAAAATATGAGAGCCATACAAAATAAAAAAAACGAAAGTCCGGTGCCTTTGGAATGCGATGAATAAACATAAGTACCTCATCAGCATCATTATCATCAGCCTGTAGAAGTCCACTGCTTGACATAGGAGTTCCCCCAGAGTTCCACGACGAACGGTCTTGAGCTTCTATCCAGCGACTTCCCGCAACTTTAATCATGTCGTCGGTCTATCGGGTGGGGGCCTTCATTAGTACCTCATCATCATCATCTGCCTGTATAAGTCCACTGCTGGATATAGGCCTGCCCCAAAAAACTCCACAATGAACGGTCTTGAGCTTCCACCCACCCACTTCCCGCAACTTTGAGAATATCGTCGGTCCATCAGGTGGGGGGGCCTTCCAACACTGCGTCACCCGATCGTGGTCGCCATTCGAGAACCTTTACTCCCCAACGGTCGTCGGTTCTGCGAGCTATGTATATGGCCTGCCCACTGCCACTTCAATTTGCTAATTCTAGAAAGCTACCTTGGTTCTTCTACGAATTTCTTCTTTTCGGATATTTTTGGTATAAAGGCATTTGAGCGTTTTTCATAACAACGATACAAACATACAGGTTACCGTCGACGGCATAATAATATCGTTATCGTGACGGCCAATGAAAAGATGTTTTTAGAGAAATCGAGAAGGAATGCGACCTTACGCCTGACACGGGTACTGCAACATAACAAGGCACGGCCTTGACATTTAGGCAGGTGCATAAGCTTCGTTCGACGCTTTTTCACCTACCGACTTGTTTTCACCTTATCAATAGAGGCCCTAGTCTGTAATGTTCGTGAGTTACCTACTCACTTATCACCGTAAAACGTGACTAGCGTCTTACATAAGTAAATAGCTTGACGGTTTTTGTAGGGGCGCTTTTCGTGGCCCCATATAAAACCGTCAAGCTACGAGTAATTTACTTTTCACGGCTCAAGTTGTGTCCACGGCGTGCGATATGTCATCTAATATTTATGTTTAAAAATATTTCATTCAAAATGACCCCCACGTCTACTGGTGAAAGTCAATTTTGAATTTAACATTTGAAGGTTTAGGCTCGTATTCAGAGACAAGACTCGAGCATTGATCTGTACTTAAATCTCGATTTGAGGCGAGATTCTAATTCTTGAACAGTATTTAAGTATAGATTCAATGATCACAGTTCACCTTAGTAAATGCTTATTCTGAAACGTCAATCAGACGAAATCGGTGCTTGAGTTTAGATTTGATTTGACATTAATCAAATGACATTTTCGTTCCGTTACACGTACTTTGATGCATATTTATACTTCACTTTATAGTTCTGTTCTATTTCCACCCTGGCTGTTTGAATTTCTGCGTAAAACGGATCGAAAATTATAAATAAATCAAAATGTAAACGAGAACATTTGAGTACAGATTTGAGACTCGATTCAGCTGTGAGTAGTTTAAGTACCGTTCTGGAATAAAAGCTATGTTTGAGCAGAGATTCATTACTTAAGTAGAGTTCAGCTGATCTGTGATTAAATCTATGCTTGAGTCGTGTCTCTGAATACGAGCCTTAGTATGATATAGCTCAACGATATCACAAGTTCTTAAGAGTCAAACTCAAAATAGACTTTATTCGGAAACGTACCGTAAGGCTCATTTTGAAATACATACTTCAGATGACATATCGCACGTCGTTTGAACACGGCCTCACGGTGACAAGTAACTCACAAACATTACGGACTCGGGCCTCAGGTCTCGTGATATTTTACAATTATTAAATTGATTGCAAAGGTCAAGCTAAAATTAAACTTAGTAGGTATAAATTGTACGGTTTTATAACCTTTTACTAGTAATATTATTGAATAATTTTTGAACTGGATACCTACACATTTCGATAAAAATATTGGCCAATGATGGAATTTGATTTCGGAGCTGTAATATGAAATACGCGCTACAGCAAACTTTTCGGTAACGGGACCCTTTTAAAAATTTACAACTTTTTGCCGATAAATGGAATGAAAAGAAAATTCAATTAATTTGCATTGAACTTTTAAACAATCACCTAATTTTTCTCTCTCATTTATAAAAGTTTCTCCAAGTTTAATGGTTCTTTCATAGAGACTACCGAAATGATAAATTGATTGATGTTCATAGAATTATCATCATTTATGTTATTATTTAGATTGCTTTTTTTTATTTTTAACCGACTTCAAGGAGGAGAAGATTCTCAAGTCAGCTTTATTTTTTTTTGTATGTTACTCGATATCTCCGCCAATACAAAAACAATTTTGATAATTCTTTCGCTGGTGTATAGAGTATGCTCCCGGGATGGTCCCATATTAATTTAATTCCTGAGGGATTGCTACTTGTCCCGTAAAACTAAAAAAACGTCATCATCTCGTGAAATCACGACATGCCGAATTTTTTTTTTGTCTACGGTGGTATGGTAAGGTTATCTCCGCGACTTCGTTCGGTTGCTGCTATTTTTACATAAACTTTAACCATGGGTTGTGTCGGGAATTCCTTTTTGTGCACCCATACGTTACAACAGGAAGCTACCCTGCAATTTTCATACTCTTAGGATTTTGGTTAGGCTCTGCGTTGATTTTCAAAGAAAAAAAAAACCACTACGTTTGATTGTCAGTCAGTCAGTCAGTACCTACCGTAAGAGTTATTATTGATGATGAATGGATGTCATACTTACTATTGTTTTTTATTAGAAAGTGTAGGTGGCTAGTGTCATCCTCAGTAGGTAAGCAAAACGCAAAGAGGTTGATAACAAAAATAAGAGGTTGATATTAATCTTGTAAATATTCAGGAATTTGAATTCGGTTTTTAGATTTTGTAAAAAATATCTTATTTTTACTTTTTCTTTAGGGCATGCTATGGCAACTAAGGCGTTAATGTCATGTCTTACGTGTTTATTATTAAGTTTGCTTTGAAACAAAAAAAATGTCCATGTCTATTTTTGTCTTACGTCCGGAAACTAAAAGTTATCACAAAATATATACAAGATTAAAAGGATAACTTACCTTGTAGATACCGTCGACAAGCTTCGTCAACTCCTCTGTCTCCATGGCGAATGATTTTCAAAAAACTAGCTTTGAGATGAGAAAACTACACGTAAAACTTCATCGGGATACAAACAAAATGCACAAAGTTCTATTTTAGCACTGCACACAATATTCACATTTCAATATTCACTCGTCCTGTTTTTTGTCTGATGAAATCACTCACAAGTAACTTTTGTTGACATCTGGAACAAAACAAAAGAATGTTACGAAACATTTCAAAAAAAGAATGGAACAGTTTTATTAAAAGTTAACGATTTTCGTTTTTTTTAAAAGTTGCAAGCTTTCAAAACTAAACTTTTTATAAAGACCTTTTTATTACCGTGCCAAAGCGTGCGTCCGGTTCGAGACTTGCGAGTATATAGAGTCACCTATCGCTTGCCTTGATAGGTACTCATGATGTTTAGAAACTTGAAGCGAACGGCAGCGGCAGTAGGTAAGATCATTGTGAACCCGTTGATTCTACCAGCCAACGGCTCGCAAGCATTGGTATTTTGTATTTAGATAAATAAGTAAACTCTGCGTGGGCTCCAAAGGCTGCTTCGGTTCAACAACCTTTTGATTAATAGGTCTAAAATATTATTATTCATTGGATTATGGTGTAAAGCTATAACGTTAAAAAATACTGAACTTCGACTCTCGACCTTTACCTATTGAATGAGGATTAGAATAACAGTTACATGAGCATAAAGTTTAAAACTAAAAAAAAAACATTTTTTGCGTCTATTATTTTTTGCGTCTATTATTTGCCGCCCTTTTAATTTTTTTTAATTCAAGCAGGCAGTCGCCAGTTTTTCGGCGACTATCACCGGTCAGTAACTTTATTCATACAATATGTAGAAGAATATAAAAAAAAAATCATGTTCCAAATTCAAATCTCATTACTGCCCGCGGCCGATGTAAAAGTCTTATTAGAGAAAAGTGCTACTTTGTGGGCATTTATTGGGGAAAAAACGTCGTTTATCGAATACAGGGATGAAAAAAAAAACATTTTGTTAACATTTTGTATTTTTTAATTTGAATTTTAGAGAGCGATTAAATACGACATTTGAAATGATTATTCAACATCCTTGGATTGCAAAGTTCGTCTTCTATCTTTAAAAATTTAAATTTCTATTCATAATATCTATGAGCGTGAGAATCAGTTCCGTAGACTAAGCTTTATCGGATCCCTATACGTTTGATAATTGAAAGAAATTATGTAAATACTTACATAAAAGCACCCCAATAAACTTTTACTTTTTATTTACACAGTTTTTATTTAAAATACGCATTTAAACTCAAGAGAGATGTTGACGGAAATTTACATAATTACACAAGAGCTATATGCACTCCACGGCATGTTAATCGTATGCATAGCCCGCTCCGCAGTCATTTGAGGTCGCGTAATAGATGTTAATTAAGTACCTAGCTGTGATTTCAAGCGTTTAAGCTTATTTCAGTAACGAAACTTTCGAAAGCCATCTGTGTTTTCAGAGGACATTATTCGCTCGCAACTGTGAAAGAAATATCAGGGAAAAGCGTCTAAAACTATCTGCAAAGTTTTTTCACGCGTCACATGTCTCGGAGAAAATATAAAACACAATTTCTGAGCGGATCCGTAACTTCATTTCGAACAAGAGAGATTTGCGCCGCTCCCACCCACCCGTGCATATGCATCCGTTCCGAGGAACCGTCGGCCTTCGCACTTTTCTTTTACCCGTATCCCTGAGGCGAAAGGAACAAGTGTGTTACGGCTGCTTATTTCAGAAACTTGTTTAGCTCGGATCGGACGCTCGGATCCGGATTTGGGAGTTGGAAACCTCGTAAGTAACACGGCTTTAAAACCAAGTGGGAATCGGTTCTTAGTGTGTGGGGCCGTTACCTTTGGGCTTAGAGTTTGAAAGTCTGCCTTAGAGAACTTTGTGACAGTGTCGTATCGGCATTGTTCATGTGTGGAATAATCGTATTGTGATTTATGCTGGTGCCAAGACAAGGAGCGGCGGGTGTAGTGGAGTTAGCTGAAATCGGTTGCACTCCGCTGTTGGTCTCGTCGCGTTTTCGCTGACGAACCTTGTTATCTCGAATATAATATGCGGCGGCGCTGTACTGCAGCTGAATATTCATATTCATGTTCGTATTCTTGTCGGCTGAGTCCTTGTATATAAATGGATTTTCTATTTGAAGATTCACGTTTTATCAAGTCTATTTGCTGAGGTTCAATCGAGATGTTTGAAGTCAATGCTATAGCAATCTGTTGCATACAAAATGGATTCGTAAAGCTGGCCATTAAATATTTGCATGTTTAATAATGAAACGTGTAAATATTTAGCGATAAGACCAAGATAAAGAATAATCAGATAAGATAAAGGTGCTTTTTTAGCGATTAGACCGCTCATTGTACATTTATGGTCTTTAGTTTTAGTTTCTGTTTTATTTTATATTTTTCTATTTGTAAGGTGTACAATAAAGCATTTTCATTCACTTAATTGCCAGCTTTGTAGTGTTCAATTATTTAACACTACAATTTTTATCAATAGGTTTAACTCTAACAAAATTTATGATTCTTTAACAGACTACTGCTGGACGTAGGTACCAATGCTGCTAGCTTTTAAACGAGTTACATACTAGGATTTTCAAATAATTCCTCTAGGGCATGGGTTCTTAAACTATGTGCAGCCACGGACCACTTTCGGTCATCGCAATCAGAATCGATTGCGATTTTTTGTTTTTATCGACACTAGAGCTGAAATCCCTGCCTCACAAAGATATGTTGTAGCAAAAGGTATCAAAACGGACATAGATCGCTTGATAAGCTCGACTCAAAGAACACCAAAATCTTTTGCATGAAATTCATCTCTCAAATATTTTTTAGATTTCATGTAAATTCAGTCATCTTTAATCAGAGCGTCATCGCGGACCCCTGTCACACTTATAACGGACCCCTTGGGGGTCCATGGACCACACTTTAAGAAACCCTGATCTAGGGTGACAATTTTCAGGCGTCGAAACAGTAACTGTCGTTCCGGATCGAGAACTTCTTACTGTTTTACCCAATTCTCTAACGTTTTGCACCTACGACCACATTAATTATTACAAAAACGGTGAATATCGTAATGTATACAATCCCCTAGGATTTACTGTGTAGAAACTACGAGTACCATGGTACCACAACACCTAGACCCGGAACAAATATTCGCAGATCATGAAAACATTTGTCCCGCAGCGTGAATCGAACCCGCATCCCTTGAGTTTCAGACGGCCATTCACCGGCTACGCCACCGAACCATTGCCAGGGTTCATAGAGCTCTTCTATTATGCACTAGGTGAAGTTGAAAATCTGTCGGCGGACACCCTTTAGAACAATATTCAGAAACAAGCATACTAATTAGCTAAATCGGGTAAAAGCAATAAGTAGGCAAGTACGTTACAGAATCAGTCATCTGATCTGTCAGGCGCAGATGTGGACTACTAATGTGATTTGCACTTACTCCTGGGAAATCGCTTTAATGTAGGTAGTGTATTCGATCATTGCGTGGAATCGCTGATCAACCACTCAGCTATTATAGATCAATTACTTAACAGGTTAAGAGAATAAGCTCAAATAACTAGATAGGTAAAGTTTAAATCGTTAATGTAAGTGTGATTTCAACCGACTTTAAAAAATAGAAGTGGTCTCAAGTAGCTGATTTTTTAATGTATGCGAGTGATTTTTCTTACTGCTATTTAGATAATAGTATACGACATGAGGCATAGTATTAGGCCGTGGTGGCCCCGGCTAAAGAATAGGCCCCTCCATATCTCTATCCGCGGATGTCGTAAGAGGCGACTAAGGGAAAAAAGCTAGGGGATGGGCCGCAGCGTCCCTCATTTTAACAACGATAGCTCTAACTGCGCTCGCCAACCCGCATGCCCAGCGTGGTGAGTATGGGCAAAACCCCCCACATGATAAGGAATTTGCTCTGTCTGTGGGGGAGGCCATGTTCAGCAGTGAACATCGTACGGCTGAAATGATGATACGACATGATAGCTTCTTAAATAAGATGATTGAAGAAAAGGTAGAAGGAAAACGAGGAAGAGGAGGAATGGTCTTCATCTTCCTCGTTTTCCTTCTTTAATTTCTAGAATTAGTTACATGAGCCAAGATTGCCGTCATATCGTTTAAGGAAGTAAAGGTGCTCGCATTGGATAGATCAGAATGGAGGAAATTGCATCATTACACCGACAAGAGCAAAGGCTCTTAAATTTATTAATAATATAGAGAAAGACCACCAGGTACATAGTCCCATGTAAACTGAAAAAAAAAATATCAATCATGACTTGCCGAAACATTTTTTTTGTGGACGATTTTATTATATATTTTTATACGAAAGTGTCTTTCTTGGCCAGTGTCATTTCAAATGAGTAAAATGACGTGAGTTCGCGCGTGCATATAACGCCAGCTACCAGTTAGGTGCCATAAGATGGATGGATGGTTTGAAATCCATTGTTCTCGTTTTTGATCTTGCTCTCGTGTATTTAAACGTGCTGTTCAGTTTTAGTCAGCCTTGGTATGGGGAACATTGAGTCCTCTAACCATACCTACAGATTCTTTCACCAAACTTCAAGTTGATGCAGGATGACCAAAAGGACCAGCGGTCTGACTGTGTATTCTTGTTCTAGCCTATCTATACACAATAAAAAACCTAAACACCCACGCTAAAGCGAGGAGCGTTTGTATCGATGTGTTTTAGCCAGAACACATCGATACAAACGCAACATCATAAAACCTCATTCAGACGCAATGGCTTCCACCAAACTAAGTCTCACGTCAAACCGCGCACGAAATTCGTTTCCCATTCCATTTTTCTCATGGTTCGCAATCTCCTAGTTCGTACTGCGTTCAAAAATCAGAAGGGGTAATTGTTGCAGTTTTGAATAACGCCCCGTGTGGTCTGGCGTGTGTGTTCATGCGTGCATATGACAACCTGCAACCAGCTAAATTGAATAGCTACCCTCCGACGCTGCTATATTGGAGGCCTCTAAAAACGTGGATAAGCAAATAAGTTGAATGTTTACAGTGAGAGCTTTGTAGTTTTTACCAGACCGTAATAAGACAAACCAAATCAGGACGTCTCGTCAGCTTAATCCTAGTAAGCGTTTTTTAAGCGCGGCGCGACGACGGTAATGCTATCGACACCCGAGCTATGAGCCGCCACACTCCCGATGCGATTGTTCAATTGGCGAGAAATTGCGACGCAACTAAGCTTGCGGAAAATTGACGATACCGTTAATATTCACCGAAAACCGCCGGCTCACGTGGCGACTGCAAATAACGAGCAGACAGCCCCATAGATTTATGCCTTGTCGTTTTAAGTGATATATAGGCCTCAACCCGACCGTCCCGGCGATCTGTCGAAGAATATTTCAAGTAACTGTTTATGGATGCGATCTCGGTCTGATTCAAATTGGGTAGTCGGGTCCCTCGAATATCTTAAAGAAACTAAACGTTTCACTTTCTCCTTCTCGAATTCTGAAAAAAGTTACTTGGTTTTGTAAAATTATCGAGCTGGGGTGTTATTCTCGCTAGTTCGAGAAAAATATCGCAAAGCATTATTATTCTGGTTATTTGTTCTTAAAGTATTAATCCACGATGAGGACGCTCGGCGCTTCGAGCTGAGGAACATTCCAAAAAACTTTGACGAGACAAGGAGTCGTCTTGATGGCGCAGTTGGTTAGCGCTTCCCCTATGGGTTTGATTCCCACCGATTTTTTTTTTTTTTGGGATATTACTTATACAATTCGTCATGTTATAGTAATCTATAACAATGTGTAGATTATGTGATCTCTCTTTATTAAAAACCTAACCGGTTTTCTAATACATAACCGACATTTCCATTTGTTCGCTTATGGACAACTTAGCAAACCGTCCACTAAAATTTTGCTGTAGGAGATGAGCAATCGGTCCCTTTCGTATATAGTCAACTTCGCAATCGGGCCACTTCTTAAACCGTCCACTTCTCAATAGGTCCACTTCTCAAAAGGTCCGCGTATCAATCGGTCCACTTCTCAAACAGTCCCCTATTCCTTGTGTCCGGCAAACTACATTCGAGAGTAATGAATTCGGAAAAGTATTTTAATATTAAATTATGTTTCAAACTTAAACAAAAAAAGTGTAGGTAAAACAAAAATATTTTATTTGCTTCAAACTAATCAGTATTTTCTTAAAGAATACAACAAATTATAGTTAGTGGCTTTTCTTAATTTTCCTCAAAGTTTATTGTAGTTACTTCCATTTGTTCGCTTATGTTCGACTTAAAAGAAAATGTTGCAATCTTTATTTTTGACCGAACGCTAAGAGTCCAGAGTCCATACATTACCGGAGTATAGCGTAAGCAGAACGATGGAGTAATTTTATCAATTTTATGTGACACTAAAGGAATAATGCGGGTATCCGCTACTGCCGTGCCTGTTTTACAAAGTATAGAACTACTACGAGTCCATAAAATACAGGATCCTGACGTACCCCGAGGCCTAACTAAGGTGAGGCTTTCTAACTTACCGAGGCGTTAAGCCCTTCGTCTGAGGAAATTGGTGACAAAGATATTCCAGTCATGTAGGGGCCCCTTGTTAGCGCCTAAGGAAAATACAAGAAAATTCCCTCGTTCTGACACGGCTTGTTTCTTAAGGCGGTTCGTTGGTCTTCTCTTAGTTTTTATGACGCTAGCAATATTGCCGATACCTTAAATTTTATGTCAATATATGCAGCTGCGTACGTGTAGACTCAGCTTTTTTATGGTCTCATGAAAATGCGATGGAGGCTCTGGGAGCAGGATTGAAGATCATGTAAGCTAGATAACGGAGAAAATTGTACGCTTGTCAAGCTTGAATTCGGGATATATCAAAGCCACGTATATTTTTAAACATGCAAAAGCTTGTTAGGCCAGTCGGATAACTTAATTCGGCTTAAGTCGAGCATAAATCGGGTGAATGTCCGTCGACGAAACGTAATTCCAAATTTTTCACAACTGTTTATGTCCTGCAAGCTGACGCACGCAGCTTTGCTCACGTAGTATGTACCTGAATAAAATGCAGCTTACTAACACGATCGGCATTTCATTAGCCGTTGTGGGGAATCTCCTAGGGGGGGAAATTCTCAAAATTCCTATCTCATCACGCCTCTAGCATCAAAACAAACACACCCACAAAATTTCAAGTCTCTACGATGGACACAATGCAATGCTACGTGGGGCACATCCTAGGAAGTATTACAGCAGCTGTATTGGCTACCGCTTACCAGAGGGACCGATCTGTCAGTCCATAGCTTTATAACACAAAAAAGGTCAACACAAAGTCCAGCAAAGCGCAGCGTCTGATAAAGCAATCCAATCCTACATGATATAAAGCTCATAAACTCTAATCACAACAAATGATTATTGCTGTTATATTCAGTGCGCGTCAGTGGTTCCGTCGAAAACAACGCGAAACACTGACCCCGTACAAACACATTTGTTACATAACCGTCATGGGGGAGGTACTTTGCGTTTGTCCCGAATGATGTAAGCTGGGCACGATACATAAAATCTTACCAGTAACTCAACTCGTGTTCTCGAATTAATTGATTGCCTAGCGCAGTACTCAGCTGAAAAATATATAGGTATGTATACAGAGTGAGTTTTTCTTCAGGGCCACTTAGGCGAAATCGAAAACCGTGAGAGTAATCGAAAAGTGACGTTAGGAGTTACGGGCTCGATTTTGAAAAAAATAAGATCTGCATAAAAATATAAATTTTTTATTTCACAAAAAATATTTTTTTTATGGTTTTTTTATTGCATTTCTGTATTATATATTTGATAATAAATAAATAAATGTGTTATAACAATGTGTATAAAGTTGTTGGAACACCTTCAAAACTGCAAATTTATAAATTAAACAATATTTATTTATCGAAGGTTTATTATTTTGGTCGGACTATGTGCAAAGAAAACAATTAAATAATAAAAAATAACCTTCGGTAAATAAATATTGTTGAATTTATAAACTTATAATTTGGTGAAAGAACTCAAAAATGCAAAATAAAAAATAACCAAAAACCTACATTTTATGAAAAACTATAAATAAATTTCAACTTTTTTAATGATAATCAAATTTTTTCACAATCGAGCCCGTAACTCCTCACATCACTTTTCGATTACTCTCACGGTTTCCGATTTCGCCTAAGTGGCCCTGAAAAAAAAACTCATTCTGTATGTAGCCAAGTACTGATTTTTAAGTCATCATGAAAACTTTGAAATTTGGGACTTTTATGTAGTAGGCTCTCGCTAAAAAAGTTTTGAAGGAATTTTAAAGTTAATATGTAAATCTAAATGGTAGTAGGTATTTACTTAATTGTTAAAACCGTGCGGAGCCGTGACGGACCAGCTAGAAACCTAAAATATTTTTTTTTCTGACTTTATACTCATAAATTAATAGTTTATCAAACTTAATGTTTGTGTATATCATGTGCGAGAGTAGCTGCAAAGTTTCTTAAAAGTTAGTTCACTGTTATTCGTTCTTTGTGGTTAGGTATTGACTAAACCCCGTTTGTCCCAAATAAGCTAGGGATAGCAAAGCTGGGCACGCACGAATCATATCCTAATCTTGTGATTTCATTGGACAATGGGCAAGAACGTCTGGATATCGTCTGGATTGAGATATACCGTTTCGGATAGTACCTTAACTACGTCAGTTTCAAGACTAAGAACCTAGAGCAAAAATTTCAGAAAACAATTCCTGAATTTAATCAAAATGTGTAGGTAGTAGCAGATAACATGTTTGTTTCTTTTAGTAAAAATAAAACCACGTAAGTAATAGGTGAAGTCATTTTTCACGATAAATTTCATATGTATATCTGTTTAGGTAGAGTCCTAACTACCATTTTTTACTGAGTGGCGTATTGAGTGAGAGGTAGGCTTCGGAACCTATCTACGTTAAACATTAATATAACCTACAATAAAGTTTATGTTTAGTTTTCTCTCTTTAGCTTCGAAACACCAAAAAGTAGGAAGCTCTAGCCTTCAGACCAGTATCACTGCGGCAAACGTTTATCCTTATTAGATGTGATCCAGCCCTTAATAACAAGCCTAACAAACGATGCCTTGCTTGTGAGAGAGTCTGATAAAAGTAGATATAAGTTTGGTTCTCGGATAAGCTAAATTTCTAGATACATTATAATGATAAGACAAGCTCCCGTAACATCAACTTAGCGATCTTGTGAAGGCAGTTCACAGTCTCAGAGATAGATGGTTCAAAATCGTGTGAAATAGCGCTGAAATGCCCGCATTTGAATAGCAATAAGACGTCATCAAAATCCTTGGTGCATGGGGTGGCGTACTATTATAATAAAAAATAACCAACAGTCACGTACATAGTCCTGACCCCACACTAGGACTCCCAGTGTCGTGGGAAGCAGAACCTACTAGTACCATGACCCGGAACAAATATTTGCAGATCATACTAACATTTGTCCCGCAGCGAGAATCAAAACTTGCATCTCAGACGGGCACTCACCCGCAGCGCCATAGAGGTCGGCAATCTTCTAATTCCTAAGAGCAGGAATTTTCAATTTTCATAGTCATAGTAAAGGCATGAATGTCCTTGAATTCGTTGCACGTTCAACAAATAACATTAATAGCCCACCCAATTTGTGTACAATCAAGCCCATAGGGTCGAATAATGCGTCGGCAATTGAGCGCAGAAAAAACCCTGTGTTTACTGAGTTGCCGGTTAAATACAACGTTTATATCCATTAAGGGCACTTCCGACACGTAGTGGGTAATCATATTCCGGGCAGGAGCAGCATAAATCAAGAGGATAACCGTAGGGCAAAAACAAAGTTGGTGGTGCCCTCGCTTATTGTACATATCACTTTATGGTACCACCTATCTGATGTAGATTACGCACCTATTTGTATTATTTAGTAGGTCATTTTTACACATAGTTATCTACACACGCAATAAACCCGACCGTAATATCTGCGAAATAGAGGCGATATTTACGGGATTTTCACGAAATGGCATATTCGCTATCGTCTGCTTTATGTAATGGCACTTAGGCTGACCTCTTTTGAACATAAACACTGAAAATATCTTGTTCATATTTTCTTTGTCCAATAATTCGTGCGAGATATTGCCTCAGGTCGGTGCACTCATAATTCTTTCTAGATGCTGACAATACAAGACAAGAACAAGAAAAGTTTTAAAAAGAACACAATTTATTTGTAACACACATTAAAATGTGTACCTGGGTATAAAATTAAGTTTTCATAGTAGTTGGCCTTATGCCAGCTCAGTTCGATTCCTGTTAAAATGAACAACTTCTTTAAAAAAACAAACACAAATAAACTCACAAGTTTACGAGATAAAATCACGCCGAAGAAGCTGTTGAGATAAACTTTTAAGATGAAGTGAACTCCAGTTGCCTATCTTGCTTGCTTGTCGTGTCAATGATTCTTTCTTGGTCATCATGTATTAGGTCAGTGACCCGGTTGAGGTATGGTGTCCCTGAAAAGGGCCTATGACCGTTGGTGAAAGAAACAGTGTAGTGAAAGGATTAAAGTGCGTTTCTTAGAGGCTCCTCTCGTTTCATTCTTTCATTGTAGGATAATGGTTTACTCGCCAAGTTTTCCTTCATCGTTTGAGAGCACAAGTATAGCGCACAGCGCACATACATTTTCTGAATGAAAAATCTATTGGTGCACCACCAGGATTTGAACCCACGACCTGTGGACCGGAAGGCGGGGCCACTATCACAGTGCTCTCAGTGTCTTAGGTATTGCGTAGGTATTTACTTGACATGGAGGAACGCTGGAAACAAGTACCGAATTCTAGCCTGCTATAGTGTCTTAAGTTCTCAACACAGGAATCAAATACATGGTTAGTCATACAATCACTTACAAAATTGTATTGTGTGTGTATATGAACTTAAACTAGAAAGAGTTTAAAGCACAAACAAGTTCGGAACCTACCACTAAAACAGCGGAGGTCGAGACCATGGGTGTTATTACTGATTTGAAATTCGATTCAACATTGTTATTTTTTTAAAATTTTGCTTCAGAATCAGTGTAAATTCAAGTGATGCTTCATCTACTGCACCTGTGCACCAGACGAATAGAGAATGCATGTACTTTACGAAGTTTGAACACTGTGAATACGAGTAGGTACCGCGATTGTGTCTCGGAATGCTTAAAGCATAGTCTTGCGATGTACTGTGGCAAACTAAAGCTGAGATTACATCGCGAGATTGCGTCATATTTCTAGTAGGTACCTACTTATGTGCTTACCGATTTAGGCAGGTTATGTGTGAAGTTGACTTATGATGGAAAAGGTGCATTCTAAAGCATTGTTTTTCTTGAGAAGACTCGCGAGTACAAGGGGCTTTGGCTTGCAAAGTGACATCTAAAACTTACCTATCTCATACACTACATCGACTTTGACCCAAGCACGAATAAATTCACGATAGCGTTACGCTTACGATAATAATAATAAAAGTCAAATATTAGTCAATGACATCGGCGATGCTTGAAATCTTTGAATTTTTGTTCAGCTGTTATTTAACATTTGCTATCGTATCGTAAGCGTAACGTTATCGTAAATTATTCGTGCTCGAGCCACCGACTACGTCGATTTTCATGATGATGTGCGATACGTCATATCACTGTCCAGGTAGAACACACTAAGCTTCGCGTCGCGTCGCTTTCCATCACTAACCTAGGACTTTGGTAACTGATTATTTTTATCCGACGGCCCAGAAGAAGGGTAATGTTTCTTACAGATATTTTCGGGTTAACCAGGGTTACTTTTCCCGCATAAGCTGTCAAAACAAAGATTACTTAACTACCTAGTTATATATCTTTGCTCACAGTAACTGTCTACGTTTTTATGGTGCCAGTGGCTGTAGGTAATGACTGTGTGTGCATAAAGTTGAAACACTGAATTGCAAAGTGCCTGGAACGTTAAAAGCATAGTCTTGCGAAGTAATGTGGCAAACTAAAAGCTGATATTACGTAGTTCGTCTGGTATGTGATTTCCGATTACACGACAGGTGATGTGTACCTTCTAAGCGAACGATAAATAGGCAAGGTGCACTTAGTAATAGGAAATTAGTCTCATGTAACAACATATGAAGAATATTTATTAAATTCTGAAAGTGTTAGATAAGATTGTCCCGTTCAGAGTTTGCTAAATTGCTGGTGATGTAAAAATGTTATGGAAATTGTCCTAAAGTCCTGTGGAGAATCTTGTCAGTTAGGGATTGAATATAGAGCAATTAGTGAACTGTTGTCTTGTCATTCTGCATGAGGGGTAAAAGAGGTGTGTGATAGTAGCAAATTAAAAATCCGTTATCACGGCTCGATATTCGGAAAACAGGTGTGACATTATAGTTACGCGTTTCTTACTGCTTATGTTTTACGCATCGCATACGTACACGCTACGTCAAATGCACTGAAATGAATTTTGCAACCGCAAACGCACTAAGATTCGCACAATCGCACTGCGATTCAATGTTTTTGGGATTGCGTTTGTACGTTGCGTGTATGCGTTGCGTACACACGCATCAAAAAACTCCAACCTTTACCTATAGTATGATCAATAGGTAGTAGTAGGTCCTCACATCACATTAGAAGGTATTTGCCATAGATGATGCCATTGGGAAAGACAAGTTTAATTTTACTACCTTAGAAGTAAAATTAAACATGTCTTTCCCTTTTTCACTATCATCAAAATTCTTAAGATGGTTCAGAAAAGTTTTTCATCGATTTACATAGCTACTAAAGTTAGACGCCAATACTTATACGAACATCCCTTTGCCTCGCCTGTCTACTTTCGCCACCTGCCGCCGAGTTAAACCGCTTACACTGAAAACAAACGTTGCTTACAGTCCGCATTGTGGAAGAGTATTACCGTTTTTATTTGGCGACTTCTCGATTTTTGCTTTTAGATTTTCTATTATATTTCGGAGATTTCCTCTTCAAGAATGCAAGAACATATAATGCAAGAAGATATGAGCGATTTGATACGAAGAATCAAGATTGTTTTAGAGTTACCGGAACACGGAGACGGGCTTTCTCAGTAAATCGATATAGGTACTTTGGCTTCCTTAAATATGACGAAGCTTTATTAGATATCTACGCAGAAAAAGTCTTGCTCTTGTAAGAGAACTAAACATTTTTCCAAACTTGGTCCGGAAATAAAAACTTACCATGATGTTTGTTTTTTATTTTTTTGTAAGATACAAATACAAATATTTTATTGCATAAAAATATAAGTTTACATAATGTGTTGCACTGATTCCTGCTTTAGTTTTCACTGTGTTAGATAGTAGTAGATAATTGAGGATAAGGTTAAGAAAGGAGTGAGTGCTGAGATGAAGAATGATAGAGGGAAATGGAGGAAGAATACTGTACTGACCCCAGATGGTGTGGGCTAAAAGGATTTTTCTTTAATCATTTGGAAACATAATATAATCATATACACATGCGAACTTTGTATTTATATTTAGTTTATACCTTTTATGGAAAATTCACTGAAATTCTTTTCTCAACCGGACATTAAAGACTTTATACATCGTATAAAATAAACTGTATGATATGATTCCGACGCTCTGCCGAGCTTACTGGACGTCTGCTTGCATCGTACTGCTAATGGATAAAAATGAAATGCTCTCTCGTCGGGAAATAAGCTGGAGGTTAGCGCATTTGCTGTTTTTAAACGAAATGTGGTTTTATACATTCACGGTTATATTAATGCTTGATTGCTTGTCGTTTCACTAATTCTGTCTATGTCACCTTATATCTGACACCTCATGTGTAGGTCAGTAGCCAGGTTAAAGTCGTATGGTAATCCTACTAATATTATAAATGCAAAAGTTTGTAAGGATGTTTGGATGTTTAGATGTTTGTTATTCAATCACGCTGTAACTCAACCGATTTCGATGAAACTTGGAATATAAAGAGTTCTTTACCTAGAATAGCATATAGGCTTTTTTTATGTAGGTGCCACGCGAGCGAAGCCGCGGGCGAAAGCTAGTAACAATATTAGCGTAAGTTACAAACCAACCATATTTTTTTACATATTTCACCAGTTATTATTCCTGGGGACAAGGGTAGGCCCATGGTGTGGGACGCTGTGTGTTGATACACTAGCTCGCTTGCATCTTCCGGGGATACCAGGGATACAAGTGCGGCAAAAGGCGCAAATATGTTAGTCTCGATAGAGCCTATTGGGCTTGAGACCTTAGATCCGTGGGGAAGCGGGCACTCCGGGTTTTCAAAAAAATATCAGGTCGTCTGGTCGAAGCGACGCGTGACCCGAGAGCTGGCTCCTATTTGGCCCAACGGATCAGCATTGCCGTCCAGCGTGGCAATTGCGCCAGCGTCTGGGGGATGCTTCCGACTGATCAATCGAGCTATCAATAGATCGTCTGTAACGGTCTTTAGATAAATCAGCAAGGTAATTCAATAGTTTCTTGTGTATTTCGTAGGTAGGTTATATAAATTGGACCCGCTAAATATAGAAGGCTGTGAAAATTACCAACAGGTTTTTTAAAACGAATGCGTAAAAAGTGCAAGAAAAACTACATCATTTATTTTACAAATCCAATTTATTTTGACAAATGATATAACCGGCTCAGATATCGACTGCATTGTAATACCAAAGAATCTGTTCGCATTTCAAGTTCAAGCATGCCCCCTAACCGTTAACTTTAGCATAGCGGATATTATGTCGTGTTATTCAGGAAATGTTCGAAATAAATGATTATTGATTACTGTTGATTATTTTGGTCGCTGTATATGTACGAGTAGAGTATAGGGCCGGTTTTTATTATAAGAACGAGAAAATCCTTTAGAGCAATTACAAAGAAATAACGAACCGATTGCTTTTATCGCACTCAGTCTCATAAACATCAATTTATTTGTAAACCCTTTTAATACAATTTTATTTGTATTTTAATTCCGCTATAGAGTATTGTACAATATTGCTTGCGCCGTTTTCATTATGAGAGGTAATTAATTCATGTTATTTTTAATACAAAACCACCACCATACCGACATTTAGAAAGCAACGGTAAATTGAAGAAGTAAGCAAAGCAGGTTTGAAATGTACCTACCCACTAGAATAACACTTCTTTCCATCATCATAATCAAAGGTTGCCTTTAGCGATAAGGCCGTCCATTATAGTGCATTTAATTGAGACAATCTCTTGTATTATATGCGTGTAGTGATCAATAAAGTGTTGTCTATCTATCATCAGCCTGAGGAAGTCCACTGCTGGACATAGGCCTTGAGCCTTTTCCATCCATTGACTTCCCACACCCTTCACAATATCGTCGGTCCATTGGGTGGGCAGACTTTCGAAAAATCTTTTATCAAAACAAATTAAAGTTATGGTTCTTTTGCAAACATAAAATAAATAATGAACATTATAAAAGTTTAATGAAAAGTCGCGTGGGTTGCCTATTGGTTCTTCTTTCATACAAATACAAATTGTTCCTTATAGGTATTACTTACGGTTACCCCCCCCCCCCCCCCTACATTTGGAGATTTTATTACAACTAGGCATTAAGTAAGTAAATACACCACGAGCCCTGCGTTGTGAGTAAAATTAATATTCGTTCACATTTGCACATGAGTATAATTGCTCTCTCATTAAATCATTAGATGATTAGAGCACTTTCATCAAAACGATCCCTGATTAAAAACCAGTCAATTCGGTTGACTTACCTACAGACTACGTACGATCAAACAATATTTACTATCTATTATGATGTGACGGTGACCCGGCTTCCAATCCGATCCAGGATACGATTTTTTAAGTAACTGTTTTCTAAGTGATCGATTGTATGTTCGAGATACAATCGACGCAGTGTTGGAAGGCCCCCACCCGATGGACCGACAACATTGTGAAGGTTGCGGGAAGTCGGTGGATGGAGAAGGCTCAAGACCGTTCGTCATGGAACTCTTTGGGGGAGGCCTATGTCCAGCAGTGGACTTCTACAGGCTGATGATGATGATGATGATGATACAATCGGTTCCAATAAGCTAGGTAGATACATATTTATATTGCCAACTCTAGACCTGTTAATGATTTTACCAATAGGTAAATGCTTATTATGATCATTTGATTGTATTTAGCCAAATCGAATGGTCTCGAAACGGGGTCAGATTCAGTAGCTAATGCCGATGCCGGTGCTAATCGGATTGCTGCGCGTTGCGATGCCGATGCCGTCGCATTTAATGGAATTAAACACAATGCAATTACAGACAATGTGCTGATAATCTCGGACATTATGCCGTAAGCCTCCATTTTCATAAAGCGTCGAACGTCACATGACAAACATCTGAGGAGGAGGTAGGGCACATCGAGATTTACTAGGAGGAAGTAGGGCACAGCGAGATTTTCTCGTTCTGAATTGGAGCAGCCCGCCTGGGAGGGTACCTCCGCCTTACAGAAGATCGCAGCCAAATATCATTATTTGTTTCAAATAGTGTTGTGTTCCTACGGTGAGTAAGGTTGCCAGAGCTCTTTAGGGGGGAAGGGGGTTTGGGGTCGGCAACGCGTGATAAACATGGTGAAACATTTTTTTTATGCGACTGATCTGGAAAACAAGCATACGGCCCACCTATAGCAAGTGGTTACCGTAGCCTATGAATGCTTGCAATGCCAGAGGCATCACGTACGCATTGCCGATTTATGATGAGTTACGTTGTATTTTCAGTTCAGGTATCTTTCGCCCCTCACACAGACTTTTTTTTTTCATATTCCGGACTTATCACTCACGGTCAGCTGATCCCAAACTAGGCATAGCCTGTACTATGGGTACCAGAGACTGATATACATAAAATATAAATATTTAACACCCAGACACAGAACAAACATCTGTGTTAATCACACAAATGTGTGCAGGACTCGAACCCGCGACCCTCTGCTCTACTCTGCGCAGAATGCAGAGCTACTACCAACTGAGCTATGAGGCCTGTCTGACTTTAGTCTGATAATATTGCAATCATCACTAATATAATATTTTCCTATCATTGAACTGACGTTGCTTTAACCACAATTTTATTGTTATTTTACTTACAATACGAGCTTAAAGTTTTATCGCAAGGTGGGAACACACTTTCAACGCCACGGCCGCTTTATGACTGTCGCCTTTTCTTAGGAAACCATACTTTGGCACATAGATTAGCTACTAATTTTGGGAGATAAGTTTTGTATTTCCAAATACATTTACAGCATTATCTAAAGCCATTATGTGGCGAGGGTAGAACCATACTGATCCAAGTGTAATTTTTTCAATAATGGAGTTTTTTGCAGTATGGGCACGGATTTTTTAATTTTTTTCATGCCACACTGATCCAAGTTCAGAAAACATCATTTGTATCTTTTTATTATAATGTAGCTATACATTATGTGATTTGAAAGCGCTCATATCATCATCATCATCATCAGCCTAAATATACCTAGAGTGCCATGATGAACGGCCTTGAGCCTTTTTCATCCACTGACTCACACTGGATACCATTTGTTGCCCAGACTCTTAAGAGACTGGTGTTCTCAATAGAACTCATACACACTCACACACCCTCACTTTACACTTTCACAATTCATATGTACTACATTGACACACACTCACACATAAACCTATATTACTTTATTTTATACTCGTCTGAATTAATTGTTTTGTTATTCTAGGACTCCTAGAAAACTTAAAAATAGACCTAAGCAAGAGCGAGATCTCCTATGACAAGTATTTCGTACTTATAAGGAGATCCCATCAATGTATAAAACTATGTAAGTAACTTTTGAAAAGCAATAAAAAACATTTATTTATTATTTATTGACTTATTGGCAATTTTCACAACGTCGTCGGTACATTGATTAGGGATTTCGATTCCAGCATTTCGACGCCCGGTTCGTGGTCGCCGTTCGAGAGCCTATATTCCCCAACGGTTGTCGGTTCGCGCTCTTTATGGCCTGCCCACTGCCCCCCACCCGATGGACAATCGACATTTCGTGTTGCGGGAAGTTGGTGGATGGAGAAGGCTCAAGCCGAAATGCCAAAATGCTAAGCCTATGCTCAGCAGTGGACTTAATCAGGCTGATGATGATGTGAGGTACTGTAAGGTTGTTCTTTGGATATTGTAATTTGTAGCGCTTACAAACTCATTTTTGCAAGCTTGTCAATGCCCGATCTAATCCATTGTCCTAGTTGAGCGAGTCCCGTTGTAGTGCAGCGCAAATGTGAACGTATGACACACGACTACACGACCGTGTTAAAACGAATATAAACGCACAATCTGTAACAGCCGGCACACTATACATATATAATAGTTACATTAGGATAGTGTATGTTAGGGAAATAGTGTTTGTAATGTGCAAGGCAGTAAACGGTTTAGAGGCCGGTACACGTGCCAGGCCTAGCAGGAGATGTCACATTCCACCGCCTACCAGCCCCTACTGTGAGTTCTCGATAGCTCTAGAGTTTTATTTTCCTAAAAACGGACGTGTTGGTCTAATGGGAGGTTCCCCAACTTTCAATCTGAAGGTCGTAGGTTCACGCAGTAGTTCACTAATGAGTTTTACAATTCGAAAATTTAAGCGCGCTTAATTATCTAGGCAATTAATACAATACAATACAATAACTTTATTTCAGGCAACAATAGAATAAAAAACAGATGGAATTTTTCTTACACTACGGCCCATATAGATATATACCTTAAAGACTAACATACATATTAATAAAATAAAATTAATAAAACTGTGACGAAATCAGGAAGTAGGTATTCTTCAAGTGGCGATGGGCTTGCAACCTGTCACGTATATACATACTCTACTGCAAAATGTGGGCATATGCTAAATGTTTGGGAATGCCTCTGACTTAGACATCTTCAAGGATCTGATTGCCTGGAGATCTGGGAGGATATCTGCTCGTACCATTCATGGGGATAAAAGTCGAGAACCTAGTTTTTTCTTCTTTTTTTTACTAAATATTTGAAAGGATTCATATTATAAATTAAGATCTGTATCTATTGCAAAATAATATTTAAGAAATTATTTAGGCTATTAATAACTACGAAGTCGGTTTGTTAACATTTTTGTAGCGGCAGGCCGTGACCTGAAATGGCTTATAGCTATAAAAAAGCTAGATATACCTCGGACTGACCATGCATAGGTTATATCTAACAGAAAATTTCTGTTAGAAAAATTATTTCAACCAATGAGGACCTACGGTTATTTTAACTTTACCTTACCTTACTGATTGGTTAATTTTCAGTTTTCTGTCATCGTGTGCGGACAGCCTAAACATGATTCGTAGCGCAATTTACATTCCGCTCACATTTTAAAATGTCTTCCGAGTTATTTTTAACGGAAACTCTTCCAAAATCCTAGTTCATTACGGACATGGCACGTCTTGTCGGTCTAAAAGCCTGTAAGTAGTTGTAACTGTATTTTCCGCTAGCGCTGTTTCGTGTTCCTAAGAAACGGCAGGCGGAATATGACAACCGTGATATACAAGGTGATTCCTAATATGTAACTATCCCGAAAGGGGCTTATTCTACCAACATAAAGAAATGAATTTAGTAAAGAAAAAAATCGGGCTTTCCACTTAGTCTGAATAAATTATTTTTAAACAAACTGCTGTCAATTTTGGTTCTTTTTTCCTTGTTCTTGGTTCCAAAGATACGAACTTATCCCCGGCATTATTAGTTGTTATATTTTTTTCAGTCCACTCATACTGACATCAGGTTATAATTATTTTCATAGTAATTGCTGTTTAATTTGTTTATTTTTTTAAATATCCCCTATAATTCACGCTTTACGCTATGTATGAGACAGTTGTGTGTTAGTTATGGTAACTTGCGTCTGAAATATATCTATTATGCCTAAGGATACAGTCGAGAGCCTACATAATTATTTACTTTTGATAAAAAAAGTCTAAATTGACAATTCTCTTTGGCGTCGGAAATGGCAACCAATATTTTAATTCCGTTATATAATGGAACCCGCTTCTTAGGAAACAAGGGTTTAATCGGTTTAGGAGGCGGGCAGACGTGCCAAGCTTGTGGGAAACTGTAGAGGATTCTTTGTACCACCTAACGTTTCTCGATGTTCGTTTAAAATCGGTATTTGTTTGTATTAAGTAACCTAATATTTTTTAGGAATTTGTTACGCGGCACAAATATACTAAATATCTATAAGGCCGACGTAAGTTAAGTCGTAAGTTATGTAACCTACTTCTCTTCCTAAGTTATAACTAACTTTTTCTCTTCTACTATCAGCCGTCATGTCAGTATTCACTCCTTTCTTACTCCATGTCCCTTTCACAAAATCAATCCATCTTTTCTTTTCCGGGTTGGTACCACAAATACGCAATCAATTGGTATGTGATGTAGACCCTAACAGTTACTTTAAACACAACTTTGAATATTAAAAGCTTATTTGACCTTGTATAGCCTTTTCATTATTCAAGGAATCTCGTGAATCCTAATGGTATTTGAACTCGAAATTACTTTATTTACATTCATAACGGCGTAGGTTTTAATCCTAAGCGAGTTTGTTTAGTAACTGTACATAATGGTTTTTGCAAATATTTGATGCGCACACAACTGACAACTCTCAACAGTGATCTGTGTCCCAGGCACTAATAATTCAAAATAGCGTTATGCTTACGATACGATAGCAGTCTTATATTAGCCAATCAAGCATCGCCGATGTCATTGGCTTATTTGTCTTTTCCGTTACTTAATATCGAAGCGTAGAGCTATCGATAATTATTCGTGCTTGGGGCTCTGGCCCAGAAAGGACGAAAACAAAACGTGGTTTAACTGAACTTTTCTGGGTCACCATGGTCTGTGAGGTTATTGACCTGCTCAGATGGAAACTTATCGAGTTATTCCTTTTAGCTCCATTGAGAGACATCTATCATCATCATCATGATCATCATGTCCACTACTGGCAATTGGCCTCATAAGTCCAGATTTGAGGCTTCTCTATCCACCAACTTCCCGCAACCTTTAAAATGTTATCAGGCCATTAGATGAGGGGCCATAAGATACTGCACCTAAGAGAGATTCGTTAGCGTTGAAATGTCCCTGTGTCGTGGGTATTAGAAACTACGGCTCGTATTCAGAGACACGACTCAAGCATAGATTTAATCACAGATCAGCTGAACTCTATTTAAGTATTGAATCTCTTCTCAAACATAACTTTTATTCAAGAACGGTACTTAAACTATTCTCAGCTGAATCGAGTCTCAAATCTGTACTCAAATGATCTCGTTTACATTTTGATTTATTTATAATTTTCGATCCGTTTTACGCAGAAATTCAAACAGCCAGGGTGGAAATAGAACAGAACTATAAAGTGAAGTATAAATATGCATCAAAGTACGTGTAACGGAACGAAAATGACATTTGATTAATGTCTAATCAAATCTAAACTCAAGCACCGATTTCGTCTGATTGACGTTTCAGATTAAGCATTTACTCAGGTGAACTGTGATCATTGAATCTATACATAAGTACTGTTTAAGAATTAGAATCTCGACTCAAATCGAGATTTAAGTACAGATCAATGCTTGAGTCTTGTCTCTGAATACGAGCCTACGAGTACCATATGGTACAGTCGTCTCTAATGATGAAGATGTATGCCTTTCATGATTTTAATATGTTGCCACAGTACTGAACGTAAAGATTTAGACAGCAAAATCTCATAAATTATGCACATAACCATCAACTTCTGCCAATTTCAACTTTACACTGTACCTATCATCAAAAGAGTATCGTGGTATCATTTTGAAAATTATTAAGAAAATATTTGCAGGTCCGCCGTCCGCTGAGGAAACAGGCTTTAAGCATAAAATAGAGCCATTCAGATAAACACTTTTCTCTTCACGCTTTGCCTCCACAACAATCCTGATAACCGTGTTAGGGGTCAGTCCGTCCACATAACGAATTCCGGACGTCAAGTCGTATACAAGGACTGCATTGTAATGCCCTCGGTCCTACGCAAAGGTATTTTGTCCTTATTAAAATTAAATTAAACTTCAATTTTATGTGGCTACATTGTTTGAATGTAGGTATTATTTTGTAATTTCAAATTCAGCAATGGTCATGGAGTTATTACGATATTCAAAACTTATTTATAGGGGCTTCATAATTTACGATGTGACCTAAATTTTTACGATGAGGATCTTCTTTGTTCGTGATCCATTGTAAAATAAACTAACAGGGTATATCCATTTTTACAGTTTCAGCATTTACTACACAGACTTTTAGTAGTTTCTACATAGTTCCAATATCAAAACAACTATGGGAATAACAATAAAAACTTTACTTTACATCCTTTGACTGCGAGATCTCAATAGAATCCGCATACTGTTCGATAATCTTCAGCTGACGAAAACAGGTCCATTACTGTGCTTTATGCATATTGCGTATTTCCCTATTATACTCCATCTCCAGTTTCAAACTAAGGAGGAATCGAGTAAGAGGATATACGGTTATCACTCACCTTTATAGGCACTAATATTGAGTTACGAGTAGCCCGGCCGCGCCGCGCCATCCCAGCATTCTAATGATAATTGACGGCAGGCAGTTAAAAAGACGGGTTACCAAACTTAGATCTTATCGGAAGACGGAACGAGGCATAGGCGGCGATAGCGCCGCACAGTACCTTTTCCATTCCACTTTGAATAAAAAAAATACTTTTTCCCCCATTGCTTTCACAAAGTTCTTTATTTTACCCCAAGAGCGGTTTTCATTGATTTTTCCCGATAAAAAACTCTAGAAAGTATCATTAATTTTACGCTGAGAAACGGTCCCCTAAATGTTTGCAAATAAACCGCTTTTAAAATGGGAGTTGGCAAAGCACTGTCCGGTACAGTTCAAACGAATTAACATTGTAAATACCGTAGAACAGTGCAAATCAAATGTAGTAGTCGTATGCTATTCTAGAGAAATAACTTTATCTATTCCAAGTTTCAACGAAATCGGTTGAGCCATTACGGCGTAGGTAATTGAACAACAAACATCCAAACATCCAAATATCCTCTCAAATTTTCGCTTTGATAATACTTATTAGTAGGAGTGGGATAGGTAGAAGGATAATACTAACGTATAAAAAAACACCTCATGAGCGCAATTTTAATTCAAATACGAAATTGAAAAACAATATGCCAAAAATATAGCCCACAAACCGAACGGCTGTTTCATTTCGTAATTTTTCATTACGCAAACGATTTATGCGACAACACCAATCGACATATTTCCAATCCGACGAAACTTAGCTTGATTAATCCCGTGTTTGGATTTATTGCGGGGATAAATCAATATCGAGTGTTCGGAGGAAAATAACCCGGTGCCAGTTGACAATTTTTTTGTCTTTTCCTCGTTAGGGTTGCCTGCACGCCCACTTTTTATACTTCCGGACAAAATAAATCCGGCTTGACATAAAACTGTGGAAGGCATTTGTATATTTTCATCCAATACCCGAGTCCAACTTTCGGTCTATTTTGGGCTAATTATTGCGTCTTACAAACTTTAACAAAATCACCTTCAAGTTTCATAAATTTATTTCTTATATCTCGGTAGATCTTCATCAGATCTTCACCAAAATCAAATTGAATTCATGAAAAAATGTTTTGATAAATTGTAAAGTAAAGCGATGAAGTTTTATCGAAAAAATACTGATTTTATAAGAATTTATACAAGACAATCGTACCGATCATACTATAGAGAAAAAAACTATTCCAAAACCATCTATTATAGAATGTACATACTTAACCGAATTGATAACTGAACTTTTCCTGAAGTCGGATTAATATATGTGAAATCACTAAAATAATTTCATAAAATCTAACAAAAAGCTGTAAAATGATTTTTCCGAGTACTCAAAATATTTTTAGGACTTTATGCAAATGCCTTTTCCAGTAAGTAACCCTATTCCCGTGGAATTTATGGGAACCATGAAGCAATTACTTAATTATTCTTTTGGAATTAAATTAAATACAATATTGACTTTCACTTGTTGTTATTATGAAGCAAAAGGTTATAATGAATTAAGTAAAGGATATCCGGACTAATTTTAGAAAAATAATGGTTAAACGTTTTAGAAAGAATGATGGCTTGCATAGTACAACACTTTTACTCAAATTAACAAGGAACAGGTTCAAACACATCTAGTTTATGAGACGATTCATTCATGCTCGTATTTTCAGTCGTCGTGAGTGAGATAATAATGTCAGTCCATGCGAGTGATGAGAAAATGATATCCATTATAAAATTATATTTTTATGAATAAAATGTTATTACAGAACAGAATCACATAAATATGATAACACCTTTTTGACAATATAAATGGGCTAGTCCCATCGGCCCCGTTATGAGGCATCTATCCTACGATCCTATTCCTACTAATATCATAAATGCGAAAGTTTGTGAGGATGTTTAGATGTTTTTTTGGAAGCGGAAGCTAGTGATTGATAAAAATAAATTATTAAATTCTTTTTATTTTCTCAAATTTCAACGCCGAAATGCTATCCCAGTTCGCCTCTTTCTCTTTCGACTTTCATTCCGCTACAGGAAGTTACGTTATTCAGTTAAGTTAATTCGGTTTCTGATACACCCCGAGAATTCAGGAAGCACGCTGTATACAAGAAGCGTTTACAACTCTATTACTTTATATAGGGAAAGGAAATTTCGTCTGCAGACTGGAAGCGAATTTTCGCAACCGCTAGCTAACATTTTATTGCTTGATAAAAACAGGAGGAAATCTTTCTTCTATCTGTATTTTATCACAGGTTGGGAAAAGTGGCTGAGCCATTGCTCAAGATAATTCTGAAGTGCGTATTGCGATAAATTCAACCCTTTTGAGTCTTAATTTTTCAGTTTTAAATAAACTCATCAGTAAGTTGAAAGTATTTTTTCACTTATCTCACATTTACATCTTCCTCCAGAGCTTGCATCAGAATTACTTTCCAAGACACTTTTTTTTTTTTTAATTTTTTAAATTCCTCTCACGATTTAGGGGTGACTCTGTGTTGCTTTAAGCAGTCATATAATAACTGATGATCGCCTCAAGCTGCGACTGCATAGCGAACAACAATTTATATTGAACAAATCTTTTCATATTGAAAGTTGAATGAAACACCTACACAAGACGGTGCAGTTGTGACAGCATCTAGCTGTCAGCAGTTAACTATGCTAGAGCAGTTCACAATGGCTGCTCAAGCTGCCCGTGTATGGCTGTCATTTGATATAAATGTCTGTCACTTAAACATGAATTCATCTGATGTCATACTAAAATAAATAAGAGGAATTCGCGGAATCTTGACTCATGTAATCATATAATGTAGGTCAATGTTGCCGACCGATGCTATTGAATACATAATAGGTATACGTTTTAAATTATGTCAGAATTGTACAGTGAGCTAGCTGTATTGAACCTAAGCTGCGTGTTTATGGGGAGTCGTAAGTACAGAACAGCCGAACCTACTTCTTTTTATTCTGTGGTCGTAAGCGGCAGCAGAGAGGACACTCGCGATATAACCGAGTTTCATTATGACTCCGAGTGACAGACAGACAACTCGTACTTCGGTAGGTAAGTTGAAAGTAAAAATCTCTGGGTGAGGCACTTGGTTTGACTTGGTTTATCTTATTTTACTAACGTGGTGCACTTCAATCTTGAGCATCCACGTGATAATGGCGACATCGGTGGTGTAGTGGGCTAGTTCTCAACTGAGACGAGAGGTGCGGGTTCTATCGATGCGGCGGCGGAACAAATCTTTGCAAATATTTGTCCCAGGTCTTGGTGTTCACCTTGGTTTTCTAAAAAGCGGCAGTTTGTCGCTATGCTCAGATGGAATAGGTACATTCTTTTATACATCATAAATAATACTGAAGACCGACCCTATAGACCGACGACATTGTGAAGGTTATGTGAAGTTGGTGGATGGAAAAGGTTCAAGACAAGTCGTCATTGCACTGGCAGCAGTGGCCTTTTACAGTCTGATGATGATGAATTTTAAATAACAGATCACTTTCAAGAATATCTCGTCGATAGGTTATAAATTCTCTCCGGAACTCGATATCATAAACATCAATAATATTAAATCCAACGCCGCCATGAAAAGGGGTGGGTTTATTTGACAAAATTCTAGCCGAAAATCCCCATAAAAATAAAGTGTAAATTAAACGTCACTGGCAGCTGAGGGGTTCATCCCAGGGAATTGACAGCAAAATGGTCAATACCGGCGTAAATATAGTAGAGAGCTTCAGTTATAAAACACAAAAACAGCGCGAGCAAAACTAGGTGAAGTGAATAAAATCTACTTACACAAAGCGATTCATACATAACATGTCTGATCTCGAAAGGGATCAATAATCAGCAAAAAGACAAAATACTAGCCGAAAAATATTCAATTTTTTTTTCCAGTCTGTCTCATCTATTTCTCAATTACCTATTTAATAATTACTAAACGCACGAAGAAACGAAAGTAAAAAAACGAAGTTCGGCAACAATATTGCACTGATTTGACTTCAACAGCTAATCGTTGCATAGTTTTTTCAATAAAAAATGACGAATTCCCAAAAAGCTTGGAAGAAACTATATATATTGTCTATTGAGTGTAGAATAAGTTTGGAATAGAATACATACTATGAATCACCTTGTATAGACACAAGTACAAGGTGATTCATAATATGCATCCCGGTAAAACGTAGGTATTTCTTTTTCACGTTGAAAATTGATGCTGTTGGAAGGATATCTACGTACGATTTATTTTCATCAGTCAATCAATCACCACATCAAGGTACTCCGTGAAGCTCTTGTCCTAGATACCTTACAGAGCTACAGAGCACGCAATTTTCGATAAGCAACCTCATTTTAGGGGCCCATTACACACTCAATCAGACGTATTATGTTGAACCACGAACCTGTCGTCACGATTTGTAATGGAACCTTAAAATAAGTTTGCTTAGCAATGCTTTTTTATCGTACCACCTCAAGATTTTCTAATTGATCGAGCGAGCGAATGTATCTCAAACAACTTGGACAAATCCGTTGTATGTTTGTTAGAGAATATCGAACCGTCTCATCAGTGCGATCTGCATGTATGGTGTCAACAAGTTAAACTATCAATATTTGCTGGTTTATCGTTTATATCACTGCATAAATAACTTAAATTAGCTGGAATCTCCAGTTAGTATGAGTAAAAAATCTAAAATCAGCCCTTTCTCTAAAATTGTATTCCACAGTATCGACAGTGTACTGTCGAGTGATATTGGGGATCTCCAATCGAGCTTTCAGTCGTCAAAAGGAATGTTTGCATGCGACAAAGTCGCCAAGCATTTCCAGCCATTGCCTACGATTCCTGTTTGCACGTATTTTGGTAGCATAGCAAATTGAGAGATGTTTGTATAGTATCCAAAAAGCCCTCGGTATCAAATGTATCCGTTTCGAAAAATTACAATCATTTATTTGAGAAAATTGCAAATCACTGTTCGAATGCCGCACTGTAAGCTGGTTCCGAAATTAGGTAATTATGTCGAAATAGTTCAGTGGCATAGTTTGCAAACAATGGGACAATACTTAACGCCCGCGACCCCTTAATGAGTAAAAGTTACTTCATCGTGGCCACTGGGTTGAGTGCTAAGTTGTGCTCTTTCAGCTTTCCTTGTTGTTTGTCGTGGCTCGTAGATGTACTTAAACATTGCAAGAAAAGGGATTTACATGCATACCTAATTCTTTTAAAGATAGAGCTAGGTGTAGTCACTTCCAATGCAGTGATAAACGCTTCTACACATTTATTTTAAACGCCATACCGACATTTCGATACGTGCTCTCGTTTTTGTAATAGGTATATAGGTATAATAATATCTATTACGAAAAAGATTCTATATCCAATTAGCAATAAAGATTGATCTACGACTTTTGTAAATTCGTAATTTTTCATTAAAAAAAATCTGCTGTTTTCAAGTCAAATCAGTTTAAACTCCATTATTCAGCTGTTTTGGGTATTAATCTTGACGTCGAACTTCTAGTTTAACAATTACAATATAGATGATTAAAATACCAAAAACAAGTAGGTAACTAATTCGAGAAAGTACGGAAAAAATATCAAAACAAAATAATTAAATAATTGATGTGGATCTATTGAGCTATCTATATATCTATTTCTTGTGCATTTTGTAAATATTAACTTGTATTCGTTTTAAGTTTAGGTATTTCTGTAAATAAAAGTTTATGTAATTAATTAAATATTTTGTATATTTTTCCCGCCAATCTTTATTTTTGTTGATAGTTTCGGGATACCTATAATATTATGATTTATGCATCACCTTGTATTGATGCAAATAAAATAAAGTCAGCAAGACCTGTTGGCCAACTTCAAGTAAAACTCGATAGAATACTAAAGACCACCCACATCATGATCGGCTCACGACAAAACACCATTCCATGTGCGTTCAACAATACAAACCTACAAGCCTAAATTAGGTAGGTAGTCACCAGCGCCGATAGCTTGCCAAACATACTTTTCAATGTCCAATTGATTATGTATAAAATTATTTTCACTTTATTGACGAGGCTTGAAATCCCACTACCGCGCTAGCACGCTCATGCACTCCGTCAACTTGAGTTGTCATATTGGTAGAGTCACTAAAATTTTAACGTGTAAAGTTTTGGCTAACTATTTATGTGGAAAATTAACTTCTCTTTAACTTTGCGTGAACCTCGCTCGATGTAAGTCTCTTACTGAAATAATATTGTAATTAGTTTATTCTTATTTCGGCTTGACAAAGGATACCTAAATAAATGGGTACTATATTTACTTACTCTGATTTTTTTGTATAGCTCGAGTGGCAAAAGAAAATATAAATGAAATCTAAAAAAGGCAACATTGAAAAAATGTTTCTCACTTATAATGCGAATACTTTTGTCTATGATACACAAATGTCTGTTATGAAACAATTTTCACATTGATAGAATAATAAGTGGTTCACTTACCTAAGTGAATCTAAGGATATCCTCATAAAATTGGCCTCAAAATCACCTTAATGTTTTTTGTGGTCATCCTGAATTAAGTCGGTATCCCTTTACCGACTTAATTCAGGATGACCACAAAACAGTTGATGAAAAAAACATTGTGTTGAAAGGGTTAGAATGGGTTTTGCAGGCTCCTTTCGTGCAAAGTGAAATGTAAAAAAACGACGATATAAACCTTCGTTTAAAAACCACAAATTCTCGAAAAAGGAGCAAAATAACCACTGAAAAAGGGACAGTAATTAAGTCGTATTAGCCTGGATTCGTCTTTCACCCCTACGTCACAGAATACATATCAGCTTCTTTGTAAGTTACGGCACGACGTAGCTTTAAGTCAGTAGGGCAGTTTATGTTACTACCTATTTTATTCATTGACAAGCAACTTGTACAAGGCGATGCTTAATATGTATACTGTCCCGGACTAGGACTAAGGAACTAGGTATTCTACTGTACACGTAATTGGCGATCAAGATTGTTCTACGGCTTTTGAAAATTAGTCATTTTCATTGAAAAAATCAGCTGAAAGTCGCTGTTTTAATCGCTAATTCAGATGTTTTAGGCACCTTTGGTCTCGAACTTCTCGTTCATTCAATTTTCAGTGATAAAGATGCTAAAAACACCAAAACAGCAGATTTGAAAAAGTTTAGGAAAAACTCTCTGGAATAGAATAAGCCCCTTTCGGCATAGCTTAAAATTATGAATCACGTTGTATACTTTCTCGAAAATCCGTTAAAGATCTATATTTTTGTGCGTGTTTGCTACGCGGCAGACATTTTGGATGAAATTTACTCCAGATGTAATTTACTTGGCCGTCCTAAAACAACACGAGGGTAATGTTTAAGCTGATAAAAGGTTGTGGGATGATTTGACGGTCACGTGATTTCTTCTTGAAAACTCATGAAATCCGTAGCTATTTGCTTTACGAATCGTTACACTTGGAACCTATCAACCAGTTTTTTGATCGATTTCATAGTTTGGAATGTGGCGGCGCATAGAGGCTTTGGAAAAATGAAACAAAAACTAAGTAGATATCGTCTTATCCAAACTAAATCCAAACTTAACGAGATCGTAAGCTCCGAAAGTTATACTCGCTTTCGTGCTATTTTTTTCATCTTTATGAGTATGAATTTAACGTACCTACGAAAATTTTACATCAAGAATATGACCTTAAACAGTTGAATAATTAAATTTATGTTTTAACTGATTTGACCCCAAAACAGCTGATTTATGCATAGATCTTTTTTAATGAAAAATTTTAAATTTCCGAAAGTCGTAGAACAAACTTTATTGCCGATTGGGTTAAATTATAAATTTTGTGAATTGTTTTGAATAAAGTCAGTGAATATAATAAGATCGCAAGTAATTATCAGTATGATTTTCATAAATTCCCCCATACGGATCGATATTTCAACAAAAACCCACATTGTTCCTACGGAAATCGGTTCTCAAGCCACTTACAGATTACAAATGTTATTGTTGGCTTTTACTGCATTGAAAGTGAATTTCTAAGCTTCATCAGCTCGACCCACTTTCTAAAGAAAATGCGCTGTCGTCATTACGTCTGATTGTCTTCTTCGTAAATAAAATTATATTAATAACTACCCTGTTACTTGGTATAAATGTGTCTTGGTTGGACTTTATTGTGTCAGTAAAGTTTGTTTTTTATTGTGAGGGAAAATGTTCTCAGAAACGACACCATTCGTTTTCAAATATTTTTTATTAGTTACACCTAAATGGAACCTTACCTTTTCTCAAGGTGAATGGAGAAAGAAACTACGTGCGTTGAGATCTGAAAATAAAAATAACTCATATTACTTAACCAAAACTATAGTAGGTAATTGATTTAATACACTTTATTTGTCTTACTTAGGTTAATGTAGAAACTATAGGAGGATCAATAATATTCTAAGTAATTTGTCTATTAATGAACAGATATTCGAACTACCTCACTATCATTAGCCATCATAACCTGCAGGTAATCGACTATGATCGATGGAGGCTGTCGTGACCATAATTTCCTGATGACCTTCGCATGCCTTGAATTCATGTTATGTCCTCGTTTTATGAACTGTATTGGAACCTTATACCCACTGTTCCCTTTAATAATAGCTACCTATATCATCATCATTAAAAAGACCTAGATCAGTTGATCTGAGAAGAAAACCTGTTTTTTTAGTTTTTTCTTTAATTTTCTTTCTTTTCATTTAAATAATAAGGGGCTTATTTTGAATACATATCATGAATCACATTGTTTAATACATTTGTAATCCCATGATATTGAAACAAAGAGTTTGTGTTGAGCTTATATACATATAGTACATCTACGCTCTATGCGGTAGAGCTTGTCAATAGTCTGAATTGCCAGTTGCTTGCTTTTAGGTATATTGGCTGTGGTGGCCCTGGCTAAAGAATAGGCCTCTCCATATCTACCTATCCACGGATGTCGTAAGAGGCGACTAAGGGAAAAAAGCATGTTCAGTAGTGGACGTCGAGCGGCTGAAATGATGATGATGATGAGGTATATTGTTCTTAGAAAATATTATATTTCTTTGCCTATACTAGCGCAAAGAAACCTTTTTATACTAGCTTATACAGATAGGTAAAGTTTAAATCGAATGGGCCACGTCTCTGTATTTAGTTTATAAGAACTTGGCGAGCCGGGAGGCGTTTTTCTAGACATATAGGCAGCTGGCACGCCTTTTCCTTGTTCTTTTCAGGAAGTAAAATATTATGTCTGTATATCAACACAATTGAACGGAGGTATTCGATTTGAAAAAAGACTTGGACCTCATTATAGAAATCCCAATCAGTCTTTTAGTGTCGATCCAACTTAATCAGTTTTAGCCTTTAGCCTTTTCATATTATAGCCATGTTATTCGGTGGTGTTTTATTTTAAAGTGACAATGAGACTAGGATAACCTACTCGCAACGATTCAAATAGTAGTAGACGATCTGTACATAGGTATTAAGCCGTGCTCATGTACTAACTATGGTATGTGTCAACATTAATATGTTTAAAATGTATTTCAAAATTATTCTTACGTGTAACATTTTAAGTTATTTTTTGTTCGACATTTTAGAACTTGTGTGTGATATAGCTCAAAGATATTGCAAGCTCCTAAAATTCAAACTCAAAATTGACTAGACTAGTAGATTTAAAAGTTATTTTGAAACGAATTTTTGATGACAGATATGTCATCATCGCACGCCGTTTGAACACGGCTTTAGTTGCCTATCAACCCTGACCGATTATCTTGTTCTAGTACAACATAATCGGCCAGGGCTGAAATGCAATCAAGACAATCGACAATATGCCGTTAATCATGAGGGACGCAGACAATCCCATCGCAGTAGAAGATAATTCAAACACTTGCAAACATAGGTTACACAAGCAAATCTGGCGACAGTCTATTTTGAAACTTGGGAACTGCAAATAGGGTTTAACTTTAGTTGTATGGGTTGCATACCGAGATACCTTCGACGCTTTGATTAGAGCCTGTCCGGATCGAGGAGCGTGAGCTATATACTACATCCAGTGTCACTTTAAATGGGCTCTCAAAATAAATTAAGCTTTATTCGATTGCTATGAGATTCATTACACTTTGGATCCGTTTATATAAAATAACAGTGATGTGATGTGTATGAAGTGGCATTGGACCGGGCACAGAGCTCAGAGAACTGACGGCTGTTGAGTAGAATGGTTCTAGTGTGAATACTAAGGACCGAAAAGTGCAGCATAGGACAGTCCCCCACTTTATGGAAAGACAACATAATAAAGGTTGCTGGGAGCGGTGTTGGGTGCAGGCCGAACAAGATCGATGATTCCCCACCTTATGGAAAAGCAGCCTAATAAAGATTGCTGGGATTTGTGTTGGGTGCAGGCCGCACAACATTGATCGAAGAAGTTTGTGGGAGTTTATAGCCTATATTGAAATACATATACCTACCTACTAAGAAACGATAACGCTGATTATTACTTATTGCGGAAAGTATAGTTTAGGTATACCTCGTGAAGGGTACACAGTTACTTTCCATCTCTACTTCTACTTCTAGTTCTACTTATTCTTATTTTATTTTATTTAATTTTTTTTGATCTACAATTCCTACCTACCTACCGACATCGACTAAAGAACGCGAGAAATGCAGCACACTACGATCGTGAGGTCGCCGTAAAGGGTTCCATCTGAAAACCAGCGCCGCTACACTTCGTGTGCGGCATCAATGCTGAGATGGAACCTTTTTTGGATCACGCATGCATCGGTACGGACTAATGAATACCCTAGTTTTGTTACTTCCTACCTACTTTTGTTTTGTTTTGTTTCCCCCCTACCTTTTGTATTGTAAACTGTACCTTGTGTCTTTATTTTTTATTTTATTAGTTTGTGCTGTGCTTGTGTGTCCAAAATAAATGTATTTTCTTTCTTTTCTTTCCATGATAGTATTTGTGTTTCAATGATATTGGAGTGAAACTTCAGTGCAATAGTTACTACTTCTTCTGCGTTATAGGTACACGTTCGAACACACGGAGCCGACGCGACGCGTCTAACAAAAGCCTGCTAATGAGGAAATCGTGTAGATACAACGCTATATTGAGTATCGAACGCGCTGATGAAGTGAAAGCGGTTGCACAATCTGCTAACAAAACCGACGTGATAGTTAGGATATTATTAGGAACAGATTATCTAGTAAGCATCTATTCTATTGGGTTATTCCCAACATCGAAATAATTCGAAACGCATGCAAATAATTTTTATATTAAAAATACTATAGGTCCTAGGTAAATTATCAAACATTATTTTTTACTGTATAAAAAAGTTAACGCACACATGAACCCAATTACCTACAAGCTTTTCTGATCACTAAAGCTCTACCTACAGACGCTGCCTTGAATCATAGATTAACTCTGTGAATCAATGAGGAACCAGTTGCAATTGCAATATGCAGGTGTGTTGCCCTAGGTTTGTTGTGAGTGCAAATATACTTGTATTTCTACATAAAGGTTTAACCAACGATTTTGCAAACGTAGCTGTGCCTAAGCATTTACGAGCTATGTCTTAACCAATAATATAGCCACTTCAATGGTTTTACCTACAAGGATAAACATAAGCTTAGCCATGCAAACATAACGGTGACTGGTGACCAAATTGAGCTGTCTTAATGTTTGCTTACAAAACCGTAATCCGTAAAACCGTAAGTACCTACAGGCTACAAAGTCGCTGACTGAACAGGAATTATAACAATTATTGAAACTTAGGTCAGTGACCAGGTTAGTTTAGGGCCTATGACCATCGGTGAAAGAATAAGTGTAGTGAAAGGACTAAAGTGTGCCTCTTAGAGGCTCCTTTCGTGCATGTCAATTTTACATGTCTTCGATGTTTTAGATTCTAGGACATGACGGTTTCCTCGCGATGTTTTCCTTCACCGTTTGAAAGCATTAGCTTAGCGCACATACATTTGGAAAAGCCATTGGTGTAAGCCCGGGATTCGAACCCACGACCTGTGGATCGGAAGGAGGGGGGCCACTACCACCACTCCACCAGTGCTCTTGAATTGTTGATAGATACTGAACCGAATTTATCAACCAGCCCGCGGTACATCTTCAGCGATACCTAGTTATCAATCTAGCTCTTGGCCTAGTGAAACAATTCATTATGTAATTGCGCGCAAGAGTAAAGTAATACCAAAGTCGTGTGAGCCTCGCGTGTTAGCAACAGACACAATTAAACTTTCCCAAGTTTTATTAGGTTTATTGTGGTTGCAAGCAAAATGTATGGAGTAATTTGAATATTTTATTGTTTTCATTATGGAGTGTAATGTTTTTGGATAACAGAAACATTTGTATTTTGTAGGTACCTATTGTACATGTTTATACTCATTATCTAAGCTGGTATATTTTAGGTGCCTTCTATTTATGTTATATGTAGGTACAATATACTACAAGGTGTGTATGTATACCATCACGAACAGGGCTTATTCTATCCACAAAACGAATTAATATTACCGGTATGAAATCGGTATATGTAATACAATTATTTTTCAGGTTTTTCTCAAACTTTTTCTAATTAGTTGTTTTTGATCTTTTTACCATCTTTTACGTAATTATTAAACGTTCGAGAATTTTGACATCAAGCCAGATTACTACCAGAATAAGCCTCTTCCAGGATAGCATGCATATCATGAATAACTTTACACACCTACACTACATATATTAAAAAAATCAAAGAAATGGCTCACGACTTTTATTCCCAAGAATGGTAGTGTCAATATATGATTATGAATTGATAGATGTGTTTATAAATCTGAGTAGGATACCTTTATTTATTAGGTACCTACTCTAGTTAATATTCCGTCATCTTATTTCTTAAAGCATACCGGCAAAGCTAATCTCCCAGTGGTATTACAGTTGCAACGGAAACCACTTACGAACTTACCGGTCAAACGTTGCAATTTGTGGAAGCCATGAAAAGGTCTGCGTAGTCCTTTAAACTTGTGGGACTTTCAGATTATAAAGATGCATGGTAAGCGCTTTGAAATACTAGATATATGTAATTAAATAAAAGGTGCCAGTGATGACATATGGCACTGAGACTTGGTCGTTAAATAATTAGCCTCACACACAAACTCAAAGTCGCGCAGCGGGCTATGAAGAGAGCTATGCTCGGAGTTTCACTTCGTGATAGAATCCGAAAGGTTCTATAGAAAAACCAAGGACACCGACATAGGTTTCAGAATTAGTAAGGTGAAGTGGAAGTCGGTCCCTACACCACTGAGGCGTTGAATTGTGGATATGCTTGTCACCGTAATTTGGCTGTATAATTGTTAAACGGATAATTTACGGTGTTGAACAAGCATTGCTCGACAGGCCTGATAGCTCAGTTGGTAGTAACTCTGCCTTCTGCGCTAGAGGTCGCGGGTTCGATTCCCGCACTGGACAAACATGTGTGACTAACACAGATGTTTGTTCTGTGTCTGGGTGTTAAATATATATCTATTATGTATATCAGTCTCTGGTACCCATAGTACAGGCTATGCCTAGTTTGGGATCAGTTGACAATGTGTGATATGTCCGGATTATTTATTTATTTATTTATTTTATTTATTGCTATTATACACCTATAGTGAAAAGTTTGGCTTTTAATCAAACGAGTCTCACATTTTTATGCCCTAATGGTACTTCGAAGAACATAAGCAGATAATTATTAAGGAATTCGAATGTATCTTGAACTCAAGGCAACGAACATGATGTCTATAATCATGCGCATAATTGCAGACTCAGTTCACCCACTATTATGGCCGTTCAAGGGCTGCTTAGACAGATGCTTCCATATTAATATTGTGACTTGATAACAAATGTTTTCACGTTTTAGTAAACGCCGTATTAAATTATATCTTTGCAGTAAGTAATTATGAAAAAAAAAGATATGGAAGTAAACAGGCATAAAATCATATCAAATTATTTGTAGCAAGTAGTGTAGTTAACTTCTAAGTCTTTGATATCACCTTGGTACTGTTATCTGACAATCCCTGTAGCTGTTCTTTTTGTTAATTTGAACTCAGAATTAGCAAGTTGAAGTGCAGTGGGCAGGCTACATAGCTCGCAGAACAGACAACCGTTGGGGAATAAGTTTCTCGATGGCGATCACGATCCGGACGACGACGCAGTGTAGAAATGCCCCTCACCTGAGGGACCGATGGATGTGGATAACGCCGGACTATTTTATGAAAAATTTGTTACGTCTAATTTAAAAACGTCAACTTTTTTTTTATTTCACGAATACAAATAGTCACAAAAACTACTTATTAATCCTAAACGATACTGTCCAAAGATACGTATTTAGAACAATTATGTTGCTCGTGTAGTCGCTTTTCACTCTCGTTAAATGGGTTACACAAATGGCGACTGTCTAAAATCTCATTCTTCATTTGATCTAAAACAGCTCCACCAAATACCGAGTTTTACATCCATATAACGCCGGACTATATTATTAAAAATTTGTTACGTCTAATTTAAAAACGTCAAAACATATTTTTTTATTTCACGAATACAAATAGTCACAAAAAACTACTTAGTAATCCTAAACTATAACTAAAAAGTTTCCGCAAATTGATACTGTCCTAAGATACGTATTTAGAACAATTATTTTGCTCGTGTAGTCGCTTTTCACTCTCGTTAAATGGGTTACACAAATGGCGACTGTCTAAAATCTCATTCCTCATTTGATCTTAAACAGCTCCACCAAATACCGAGTTTTACATCCAAGTTACAGCGTGTAGCGTAAAGTTATCGAATAAGAAAATTGCCTACGCAAGTAAAAATTTCCTCATTCATATACATGCGTGTATAGCCAAGTTAGGTTTATGTGTAACGAAGAAAGCCACTGTTATCAGGGAGATAAAATTCGGCGTTTCGTGTTCCTAGCATCCGATGATAACTTATTCGAAAAGCCCATTTTGGGGTAAATTTATGGTTGATTTAACTCGTTTATTCTGCAAAAGAACTTTCCATGGTAAGCGATGAGATAGGGTAGATAGGATAATGGTGTAGCCATTTTTGAACGTTATTTTGCGTGGTTTCCTTTGGAATACATTTTATTAGCACTCAAATGAGAATAAATGTCTTAACAACTAACAGATAAGACTCTAATTACGTTTATATTTGTTTATGATTTTGTGATTTTAGTAATAACATTTTCTATGGGGCGAAATTTAGGTAGGTCTCATTCCTTGCAAAATACTTGTGTTGAATCTTGAAAAGATAACTTTCGCTTAGTCTGCTAAGGTAATAAAACATTTATCCAGATAGAATATGATATATTAGATATGTAGATATGATATACCTACTTCCAATACTATATACTCCAAAATTGAAAGCAGAATACCATAAAAACCCAGGCGCATATCATCTAAAATATATCAAGCAATTTTTCCGATCATTCGGAAATCCAATATCTCGCAAATCAAAACTCGAGAAAAACTTGGTTCTCGACCTCAAGATACGGCTTTTTGCTGGCGTGATAAATAGCAGCCCAGGATATTACTCAGACATATTGAACATTTTCATTCACTGAGCTGAACTTCAATATTTGACCAATGATATGTTTTGCTAAACTTTTGTAGCGTCAGCGGACAGATTGATGTGTTAACTCAAAAATTATACGTCACGATTATGATAAAAACAACGATCCATGTTTGATCCCAAAATATTTCGTTTCTTCATATCAAACACGTGGTGCTAATTGATTCGCAACTGTAATGTATCGAAAATGAGATCGGTTGCCAACATCACGTACACTCCTGGACAAGTTCGCTACGTGCTCGGATTTGCAAGCGAATCAATTATGTACAGCGAGCGACAAAAGTGTGTGAACAATGCGAACGGCCTTGTGGTTGGTTTATTGTCTCACGGCTGTCTTCTTTGCTTCGATTTATTTTCGTAAACGATGTCTCACGCACGACAAAATATTCACAAGGCTTTTTTGGTAGGGTCGGCCTCTACATTTTTGGTTACCCCTCAATATGACCTACCGTAGAAAATCACTGTAAAAATATAAGTACTTATATTGCCCATAACGACTGTTTCATCTATCTATGAAAATATAGTTCATTTAAGAACAATAAGTTCTCTTTATCACCAAGTCAGCAAGTTTCTTGTTTAATGCATTTGAAACAGAACCCTGCCTATTTAATTAACTAACCGGTCTACATAGGCAATGCATTAAATCCCGCTCATCCGAGCCCGCTGCATAGAAGCTCGCATTAATTGCAAAGAGCCCCGTCAGCTAAGATTTACCAATTAAGAGAATCGGAAGCGGAACCACTCGCCCACTCAGCGAAGCTCCAGCCCAGTCGAGCACAAACTCAGCCCGCACGGATATCTACGCTTCTCCGGAAACAAACGAATACGCCACAAGAGGGCCAAAAAACATAAAAGTTTTCCATTTCTTGACGAGAGTTCACTATCTCCGTATCGATTCCTTGTTTTCCGTATCGATTCAAATGTGTAAAACAATAATAAAAGTAAAATTGAGCCTTTCAAAATACCAGAAAAAGTTACAATGATGAGACAAATAAATCGGAAGTCGTTATCGCGGCGCAAATCGAGATTTGTCGTAAAAAGTTCTCAAGTCTGAACAACCGTAAAAACTTTTTACATCAATAACCGACGGACATACTCGTAAACGTAATTTCATAGAGAATTCTGCGATTCAATTTGTTTCACTTGCAACAGAGAGGATTGGGTCTCACCGAAATTTTCATAAAAAAATACTTATCAAGGCGCGAAGTAATTCGGTCGGACGTAACGATCCCGGGACGGAATTCGCCAATAATAATGTCCTGGACCCGAACAGGGTCGCCAGTTACGGAGTTTCACAATAATGAGATTAAAGGAAGTATTTCTTTTAAACTTATCTGAATAACGAGACCCTCGCGCCGGTATGCAATAAAAAGACAAAGGGGCAAACAAAGTAGAGGTAAATTAAACAACAAAAATAAATAGGTATAGCCCGTTTGTAAGTGATTCTTTCTTTAGTTAGGTACTGGAGAGTGAACCGTGTTGGGACAGCGTTCCAAGGATTCTTTACAGGATCAAGTAACAATAGTCTTGTTTTTACTCCGACAAAGCCAGAACCCAGTGTTCTCTGTGGAAATTTCCAATTAAATCTTTAAGAATTGCAGCCGATCTCGATGGCGATTGTGTATTATCATGCTGATCCGATTTAGGGATTATAGTTGAAACCATTACCATAAATTCGGACAGAAATAGATCTTTGAGATGAAGGTCACTGCTACCCCATTTGTGAGGCTATCTCCTTTCGTCAAGATACCTACTGACATTTAAAACTTGATAATTCGAAGCTGCGGTGACAAATAACTTTACCGAACTTTGTCTGTAGGTATTTGACTTATTGAACTCCAGTTTCTCTCTTATTGAAGTCCAGTTGCTACGCAAAATATAATTTCGTGAATTTGTCATTGAATATTTCTCTGTTAGCATCTGCATGTGGCTTTGCTGGAGTGATTCTTGGATTAAAGTGGTAGCTTTTACGTTTTTCCCGGCTATTTCCAGGCTATCACTTGTTTGGATATCGTAAATGCTGAAATTTATATAGAGGCATTAGTAGGTATCAGACGGACCCGCTGGTATTATTCATTTGCTATTTACAAGAATAAGGGAGTTAGCTTGATTTTTTTATTTGGAAAATGCAAAAGTATTATACAATATATAGGTAGGATATCTGTGTTTAATTTGTTTGTTTGCATAGGGAGAGATTCCTTATTTCAAAATGATTAAAGCAAACCAACAAAGCCACCAAATCCCAACTCAATTTCTCTAAACAACCAACTACAGAATCTCAATATCATTTAATACAAGGACACAATAACATAATATAAACAATGGTTATTCAATTAAAGGGGTATTGTCGGGATCCGAGACTAGCCTGTTTCACTTTGAAGACAAACGCCAAGTGCGAGTCAGACTCACACACGTGGGGCTTTCGAAAATAGATAGAGTCAAGTGAATATACTTGTTTTTTAAAACTATCATGGCTATGAACATTATGTTATTAATTATTATTTTAGTAGCAGGTAGGGCACAGCGAGATTTTCTCGTTCTAAATTGGAGCAGCCCGCCTGGGGAGGTACCTCCGCCTTACAGAAGATCGCAGCCAAATAACATTATTTGTTTCAAATTGTGTTGTGTTCCTGCGGTGAGTAAGGTTGCCAGTGCTCTTTGGTGGTGGGGGGGTTCGGGGTCGGCAACGCGTGCGTGATGCCTCTGGTATTGCAATCGCTCATAGACTGCGGTAACCGCTTACCAACGGGTGGGCCGCATGCTTGTTTGCCACCTCAGTTGTATAAAAAAAAAAATGTTCACTTAAAACAGAATATTAACCACGATTTGTGAGTTTATTTGTTCCCCGATGTTTCGGCACAGTTTTATGCGTCATGATCATGGAGTTGAATATTGTCGTACTAACAGGCGAACCTACAACAAAAAGCCTCGTATACTTCGAGGAAAACGAGGAGGAACTAAGGTCAACAAATAGCTCTCAGAACGGTGAAGGAAAACATGTAAGGAAACCGGAATATCCTAGAACCTAAAAATTCGAAGATATGTGACATGTGCATGGGCACTTTAATCCTTTCACTACACTGATTCCTTCATCGACGGTCATAGGCCCTTTTCAGGGCCACCAAACCTGGTCACTGACCTGGACACGATAAGAAGAAGAAGAAGCTCTCAGAATTAAGCAAGTTGAAGTAGCAGGAGGCATACCATATCGCTCGCAGATCCGACAATCGTTGGAGAGTATTTAAAAGTCTTTACTATTGTTTGTTCTGTGGCCGCTATAACAAGTCTGAGTGGGTATTACTGCCGGTTATTAGGTCCAGCGAGTCGGTTTATCGCTTTCGACCACTCTGAATTCCAAATACGTGGTCGGAGGCATGCTTCGACGCCATCATTTAGAATTATTACTACCATTTCATTTAGAATTATACTTTGGGCGGCTGAAAAACTTCGTTACCAGAGTTGAGCACTAAACAGAAGAAAATAGCACGTTGATAACTATAATTATTTACATGTTGCGGTGTTCTTAGTCCTTGATGGACTTGCTTTATTTTTATGTCGCTCGTACTTTCTTGGTCATCCCACATTAGATCAATGTACTGATTGATTGAGGTATGGTGGTCGTGAAAAGGGCGAATGGCCATTGGTGAAAGAACCAGTGTGGTGAAAGGATCAAAGTGCGCATTTCGTGCACTTAGTAGTTTTTTTCCACTCTACTCAAATTGACAGCAGACTGGAATTATTTTAACAGAAATTTCTGTCTTGAATTCTTTTTTGAAATTTGCCCTCATAATTATACTGGTGTGCGTCACAGAATATAAGCTACCTACTAAGTCCTAGTTTCAGCTGTGGTGTGCGTCCGTGTTTGCAATAAGTGTGTATTGTGACGTTGCGGCTTACTGCGATGTCCGCTATCAGGTGCCGCGACGCAAAACGCAATATCCTCTGTCCTGTCGATTTGTCTGAAACCGTTTATGGTGCAATGGCGGAGAAGGGTGTAGTAGTATATTAGGATAGGTAGGATAGGACTATCTGTCATCTCGAATTATCTTCGCAGTAGACGGGCGAATGCGCCGTTTGTAGTTATGCTCCAATAAAAAATACTTAAGTGCTAAGCTCGAGTGAACAATCTTACACCAGTGTTGCTTATAAAAATAAGCTATTATAATAATTCCAACACCAGTAGATCAAGAAATAAGTAATTATGTTTCACTAGAGGCCGTTGGAGTTTATCAGAGCACGGTGGCTTTCAAATTAAGAAATAAGTACGTGACAATCGTGCAAAAATAAAAACAATTCATTAAAATATTAATATCGTAAAAATGTATTCCATTTTTATAAAAAAAGGCCGGGAAAATCTGTTCTAGTCTGCTATTTCTTTAAGTATTAGGACTATTTTATTATTAGGGAACGCTGCTGCGCTTCCCCTAGCTTTGTTTCCATTAGTCGCCTCTCACGACATCCACGGGCAAAAATGGAGGGGTCTATTCTTCAGCCGAGACAACCACGTCTATGGGTAATAATTATAATAATTTGAATAAAATAGCCGGATTCATATAAAATGGCCGGACAATTGTCAAAAAGCCGGACGCCGATTACTCCGCCCGCGCTGCAGTGAATTTCCGAATTCACTGGTCCTTTATACATACGTATTCGGATCGTTTTATTTGTTGCCGGGTATTTCCCGCGCCCCATTCACATGAATCAAACCGAACGGACTCATTTATTTGATACGCAGTGACAAGATACAAACGTATCTACTGCGTATAAATTCCAGCGAGGGCGATAGTGACTGAACAATTTTATTGCAATTAATGAATGTCTTAATCTGTGGCTCTGCTTTTGTTTTCAACTTTTGTGACGTTTTGTCAGTTGATCACACCGCGCCGCGATAGGTCCGTCCTCATAGAAAAGAAAGGGCAAGCAGTGAATTTTTGTTAAATTTATAAACAACGATATTCATGATGTTTGATCCCCTATTCCGAAAGGGGCCTTTTCTACACCCAAAATAAAGTTAAAATAAAGTTAGAATAAAGTTAGGCAATAAAGTTTGTTCTATGATTGATGGAAATGCAACATTTTTCATTGAAAAATCTCGTGGCAAGAATCAGTTTAATCAAACTCAATTATTCAGCTATAATCATGATGTCGAACTTCTCGTTTCACAAATAGCTACTTATAAATATTATGAATAAAACTTGTAAACTTGTAGAAGGCAACTTAAATTATTTCAATCCACGTAAATTACTTTAAAATTATATCATTTATTTGAGCTTTACCCAAAATAAATCAGGCTGAAAATTTTAATACCCAATAGGTAGGTACTTTAGGTACTTACCAACCTATAACTCAATTGAAGGCAATAATTAAGGCACCTCCAACTCCCAGTCTAATTTAAAATTTCCCCAGATAAATCTAGATAGCTATTGAAATTTATGGAACAACGCCAAGGACCTCAATCCCATTTGAATTTTAATTCCAAGCACTACAAAATAAATTATATACAAATTGGGCCGACTCATTTACAAGCGAGCGACTGTGAGCGCGAACGAATCAGCTACTTAAGGCTACACACCGTACGGTGCGACACGTTGCGAATTTTGTACAATGTTGAAAAGGCATTTGATTGAAAACTACAAAGATGTTCACTCTATTTTCAAAATGCTGCCGCCTTGTACTTAGAGCCGAGATTTATCTGAAAGCTGTTATATTCATAACGCATAGGCGAACCTACAAAGAAATCATTGTGCGTAATTCCTTGACCCTCGAAAGACCAAGACATGTTCTTGACGTGATCACCTCCGCTTACGCAATCCCCCGTCACGTCAAAAACTTCCCTCTGGCAACGGCCCTAGCCGTGGTGTGGTGCCCTTGAGCTTGTTGCGACAACCTAACTCTTTCTCGGACGTAGCACCGTCTGCGCTCGCTATAGTCCGGTTTTAAGTTGCATTAGTTCAGATTCCGGCATTTTCACCGCAACGCACTGTGCGTCACTATTGCTTCATTTTCCTATTTAGGCACCATGTTTTATAAATGTTATCTTATTTCATTAAGTTAATGCAGAGTGTTCGAGTAATCCAATCCTGTTTTCTAATTAACACCACAGAAAGTTTGGCGTTTAGATTAGACTTGAAGTCTCTTTAGAATCTCCTCTTTTACAACTTTCTGGCCGATGACGCAGACGTGAGACGGTGTTGGTATGTAAATTGAATAGGTTTGGTTGTTTACCTACCTTACCTACTATCTTCTAATTTGAAGAGCATTTTACTTTAACCAGCCTTAAACCCTAACGGTGCTTTCTAACAGCGAGCTTTATTTTATCGCTTTTTTTATAATAAAGCTCGGCGTTCGTATCTATATATAAACCATCCCGAATAGGGGTTATTCTACACTACTACTACAAAAATAAAGATTATTAGCAAAAAAATCCATATTTTTTTTTATACAAAATGGTTCTCCAATGTTTCTCAAATTATCTACTTACTAAATGTACGAGAAGTTCGTCATCAAGATTGCTACCCCGTGTCAGCAGTTTTAACTGCTTATTCATTGAGTTTAAACTGATATGACGACAAAACATCTGACGTTTGCATAGTTTTTTTATGAAAAATTTCAAATTCACTAAAGTCACAAGTAGAACAAACTTTATTGCCAATGGGGTGTAGAATAGACCCGAGAGATAATGTTGTTTAGCAAAGATTTTATCACCCCAATATATCATGTTTTTATGTACCTACATTTGAATTGACGATTGCACCTGATTTAAAAGGAAATGATAGTGTGCGACCAATTTATTGATGTGACTAGCAAATTAAGTATAATGTAACAGTCAGCAAATGAAGGCTATTTTTATTTTATTTTTATTTATAGTGTGTGAACAGGTTAAAAACACTAAAGTCTACCTTAAAAAACAGATATATTATGGCAGCGTTCTATCGGCGTGTAAGGAAATGTTAGCCTTTCTGGCAAGCCACTATCGCCGAGAGTTCAACGTCTCGTCTATAAGTAATATTCGTTTTCATTCGCATTACAACTTGCACTGATGTTTATTCACAGATGGAAATAGGTACTAAGATTTTATATTCTTATCATTTTTATTCGCATTATAAAAGTCTTAGCTTTGATGTTCCATGCACAAAGGAAAGATTCGTATGATAATATATTTTCAGTCTATTTAGTATACTTTTTTTTTACCTCAAACTGACATAGGTCTGACAAAATTTTCATATCGTAACTAATTTTATTTTGATTATATTATTATATTTTAGATTTCCTCTCAAAGTTACTTGTTTGAAGATTTCCTAGTTTTCACACTCATAACGCCTTCAGACTAACATAATTTGCTTAGAATGCGGTCAAATTTGATGGTTTCTCGAAATTTTCCCTTGAACTTTCACTCATTGCGTTAAAAATACGAGCAACGATGAGATTTTTGATGTTACATTTTTTTATCTTAAAAACTGAACTTGAACGCTTTAATGATGATGATCAACTTTTCACTCTTTTGAAAAACATCCCTCTTATTACCGTGCGAAGTATTTAATTAAGCATTTGCTAAAAGAGCTACTCTCCTGAATGGGCTCAAAAAAAAAACAATCCTAAACTCGCTGCATTCTGAACGTGATTACCGATAGACTTTTTCCAAAATTAATTAAAAGTCACAACGGAGGCCAAAGCTCGGCAGAGAACGTGCTCAAAATACTTTCCGACGCCCTTTTGTTCTACTATTTCTGTCTGGACAGCTATTGAAATAATGTCCCAAAATACCACTTAGAAGAAAAAAGTATCGCCTGAAAGTGTCGTCCATTTTCCGTTTTAGTTTTCCGGCTCAGTAGGTAAGGCTTTTTTGTTTGGTATTATGTTGTTGCTATTTATAGAAACAGACCTTGTAAGAGAAATAGGTACATATTTAAGTTATGTCTACTGTAATACTAGCTTTCGTAAACGATTTCGCTCGCGAGTATCTCGGATAATCAGTGCATACAAGATACTCAGGGTTAGTGTAGGATAGTTTCTAGAATCGGTTCAGTACTTCCAGAGAAAAGCATGTCATCATCATCATTTCAGCCGTACGACGTCCACTGCTGAACATGGCCTCCCCCACAGACAGAGCGAATTCCTTTCATGTGGGGGGATTTGCCCATACTCACCACGCTGGGCATGCGGGTTGGCGAGCGCAGTTAGAGCTATCGTTGTTAAAATGAGGGGCGCTGCTGCCCATCCCCTAGCTTTTTTCCCTTAGTCACCTCTTACGACATCCGCGGATAGGTAGATATGGAGAGGCCTATTCTTCAGCCGGGGCCACCACGGCCTACAAATTATCTTTCTAAAATATTATTGCAGATTTAGAATGTAAAGGCTCGTGAATTTAATTACTATGCATGATCCAATATTCTATGAAGCCTATGGATGCCTTTCGTATGATTTTTCTAAAGGTAAAACTGAAACTATATTTCTACCAGTCCGTGTTGTTCTAGTGGGATATAGACTTAAAACATTTATGGGAGGTAACTCGTCATTCGATCCGAAGGTCATGGCAACTTAACTGCAAGAACAAATCAGTTTTTTGCACATAATTTTTGACGCCAAGCGCTTTATTTTCTAAAAGTTTATAAAAAAAGTTACAGTTAATAGTCCCCAAAGCATGACGGCTCGCGGTCTGTTGAATACGGACGTACAGAGCTACAAATTAAATACCTACCTATACAGAGATAGATTTAAATTATGTAGGTACAACGAATTTCCAGTCGCTCGGTAAAAATAAATACTGCTTCTGAGTGAGGTACTCATATGGTGTGCACATTGCAACCCGTCACTTTCGCTATTACCTTTAGCATTTAGGCTGTGACATAGGTACTCAAGTTGACGGTCTCAAAGATTTATGGTTCAAAATCATGTAAAACAGCGCTGGCACGCTTTCATATGAATGGCAATTAGACCAGTGGGCAGTGTTGGAAGACCTACCATCATGGACCGACGACTTTGTGAAGGTTGTGGGAAGTCTGTGGAAAAGATTCAATACCGTACGCAATGGAACTCTTTGGGAAAGGCCTGTGTCCAGCAGTTTCATTTCATTTCATATTTATTCAACCATTGATACACTATGGAACACTTATGTAGTTACGTTAATCATTTGAACATTAACCTTATACATAATTAATTAATATTGATAGAAACAGACAGGTATCAGGTATATCAAAACATTAAACAATAACATAATCTTAGTGATAAATCCACATTTATCATACCACCATACCACATGGTACTGAATTTCAGTACTGTGATCTTCTACAGGCTGATGATGATGATGGTATAATATTATCAGCATATAAAAGAGATTAGTACTTACGATATTGACTCGCTTATTTTCCACAGAAAATCACTTCTTGTATGGAGGCAAGATTGTGAATTACCTGAAAAAGATGACAATAATTAAATTAATGATCTTTCTAAACGGGTGCGCATACCGATATGAGCTATCCACAAGCAGGGTTTATGTATTTATATGCCGTCATTTGCTCGCGCCTTTATGTTTTTAGACATTTTTTTAAGTAACGTCACGTGTAGGTGAGAAAATTCTCAACCAATTCACGAAACACAACAAAAGTTAAAATTGCCAACTCTGAACCCAGTTTTCCCAAACAACCTCTAATTACCAATATTTTGCAGTTCAGACAACATATTGTTCTGAAATTCATCAAGTTAAACGGACATTCAAATTAAATGCGAATTTGTAGACTATAATCAGTTTAAGGCCGTTTCCACATGATTCTGCAAAGTGCTGTACTCGTTCAAAATATATCGAACTCATTTGCCTCATGTAATGTGCATTTTCGATTAGATAGACAGCATTCACCGTCGGTATCTTTAGTGAATCATTCTTGGCGTGTATTTAAACGGCGTGCGCTTTGTGATCTAAAATATATTAAAATTTAATTGCAAAATGATCCTTCAACTACAAATAAAAGGTATTTTGGGTTCGACATTTGAGGACGTCAGGATGCTCTTAAAAGTCAAAATCTTCAGACTTTATTTAAGTAGTAGACGTATGTACGGATCATTTGCAATTAACGTTAATAACATATCGTACGCCGTTTGAACACGGCTTAGCACTGTTTTCATTACCTTTCATAGATTTCTTTTAATTTCCTTTGTATATTTATCTTGCGGCAATAAAGGCTATCTTTAGTTGTCATCAAGGAAAATTTAGAAAAAAGAATGAAATGTGACAGCATTTTCTATGAATATTATGTCGTAATGATGTCAGTGAGAAGAAAATGAAAATAAGCCCATACAAGTGAGGAAATAGCATAACTTCACAGTATGCATCAAGCCAAAATATTGCATTTAAAATTTTAATGAGTTGGTAATACGTGCAACTTATAATTACCATCGATGACCGCAAGCATCGTGAAATGTTTTATCATTACAAAACACGCCGGTGGGTAAGTACCTAGATAGGAACTATTTTCTTAAGCAGGTAGGTAAGCCGATCTGGCCCATTTATATATTTACTACTAGCTTCCACACGTGGCTTCGCTCGCGTGGTACCTACATAAAAAGTAGCCTATCTGGGAAAAGAACTCTATTTATTCCAATTTTCGACGAAATCCGTTAACGGCTTAGCCGTTACGGCGTGATTGAATAACAAACATCCAAACATCCTCAAAAACTTTCGCATTTATAATATTAGTAGGATATGATAATTAGGATAGGATGATCTGGCGGAACTTTTGGTGAGAGTACAAGTCAACTCAACCATAACTAATTAAAATACATTGAAAACACTTTTTTTTTATTCACTTATTTCAATTTATTGCGTAATTTGAAAATTAAATAAATAAATATTCCGGACATATTCACACGATCAACTGATCCCAAACTAGGCATAACCTGTACTATGGGTACCAGAGACTGATATACATAATAGATATATATTTAACACCCAGACACAGAACAAACATCTGTGTTTATCACAAATGTTTGTCCAGTGCGGGAATCGAACCCGCGACCTCTAGCGCAGAAGGCAGAGTTACTACCAACTGAGCTATGAGGCCAGTCAAAGTAATTAGGTATAACGCTCCATTTGAAGGCTCCTTTATATAATCATACTTCATGCTGACTACCACAGCGTTTTGTCAACACATGGTGGTTCAACAGGCTTAATTCAAGCACTCGATATAATAGTCATAACAGGCTAAATTCTAGCTACTCATAATATTAGTCATACAACATCCCTCGAACAGTCATTTCCCGTTATACTTACAACGGGCATTGCCATTAATATCAATAAAACATACCGATGTCCACAGCTAAACGTTTTAATTCTGCTAAAAGCGTCCATCTCATTTGGTGGCCACGATGATTTCGTATTACTGGACACATGGGACCATTGCGCTTAGAATATAAACTTTATTGCCTTGTTATACAGCTCATCGTAAGCGTGCAGTGGGAGTATTTACCCCTTTGTTGCTGATTGTACGCTGAAGCTACGAAACCAATACCCAGGTGAGCTCTAACGACTATTGTGTACTTGAAAGGCAAGTCATTGTAATAATATCTAGCTTTCTGTAATGGTTTTACAGTAACCTTGGTATTCTTAGTCGTTAATAATATGTTTCCCCTCCATCATACTAATTTTACCGATAATAATTTTATATAAAATCCTGTTAAGTTTCTTCGAATTGGTACTAAAAGTCCTAGTATATTGTAATACTTACATTAAGCTCATTTCGGTCAAAGTCAAGGTCAAATTCAAAAGGCGTTTTTTTTTCAATAAAATCTTTAGGATCACTTTGAAACGTCTTAGAAACTAGGTGAAGCTACGCCTATTCCTCGCGACCAAGCCAAGAAGAACAGGCAACAAACGGTATCGGGATACCTAGTATACCTACATATATTATTATGAGCTTCAAGTATTTGCTTCATTTTCATTAAAAACCATATTATTGTTTTATCGTGTTATACAAATACAAACATTTCTTCGCACAAAAGGGTTGTGTACACGGATGTATGCGAACCGGTAAATTTTAATAACGGAAAACAAACAAGTGTCCACATAAATTATACTGCGAGACAATGTTTGACTTACTCCCTTGCACACAACCATTCACGGACACCCTTATTAAACGAGATGGTTTAGACAACCCTGGAATTATTGGTCAATAATATTAAACTCCCCTCAAACAGAAAATCTTCTTATAACGTTTTTCGGGTTTAATATTTTTTTTAAATTCCACTCAGGAGACAGAATACTTAGATAGTAGTTATTCATAGTCGTTGATATTTTTCACTTCATTCGCACTCACTGACATCAGTCTCACATTCATTTCGTATAAATTGCTATCAAATCTGACTATTTTTTTTAATATTTCCCTTCCAATTTCCGCTCAAGCCTAATTCATCAAACCTGCAATTCTTAGGTTATAGGTATGTTACAAACTATAATCAAAATTAAAATTAAGCACAATTACCGAGTACCTATCAGTCAATATTAAAATATCGGATTTCAATCATTATAATATTGGGTATAATATTATAATTTTACTCCCTTTTTTTTTCGGACATATCCTGCCTGTACTATGGTTACCAGAGACTGATATACATAATATATTTAATATTTAACACCCAGACACAGAACAAACATCTGTGTTAATCACTAATGTTTTTCCAGTGCGGGAATCGAACCCGCGACCTCTAGCGCAGAAGGCAGAGTTACTACCAACTGAGCTATGAGGCCTGCTAAAATTGGGTACATTGAGACCCATTTCTTATTTTTCAGTTCCTGTCCATCCAAAGGTTGTTTGGAAGAGATCGCTTTAAACGACAAGACCAACTTAAAATGTCCTTCATCATCATCAACAACCTGTAGAAGTCCACTGCTGGACATAGGCCTCCCCCCAAAGAGTTCCACGACGAACGGTCTTGAGCCCTTTCCATCCACCAACTTCCCGCAACCTTTACAATGTCATTTTAAATGTCCTTATGAGGTACAAAAAGGTTTTATATATAGGTATCTTAGTATTGATAAACGGTATGGAATTTCCAGCCAGTGTTACAATGAGGGATTGCTCTTCATCAGACTAATAAAAAATCAATGGTTCTCTTATATGTATTTTCGCAACTTTACCAGCCGCTCTTACTTAAAAAGCATCACAATAAATTGGATGTCCCATCAATTCCTATCAGTAAAGTGAAGTGAATAATTCACGCGACCATAGACTACCCACGTTTGCATTGAATACTCATAATGTAGTAGGTATCGGTTGAACCTTCGATCGCAAATAACTTTTATTTAATCGTGATTCACTGTCAAACCACTAAACGCAAGTCCAAGCATTTTCTCGTCATCATCATCAGCCTGATGAAACTCACCGATATAGCTAGTGGGCAGACCATGTAGCTCGCAGAACCGACAACCTTGGGGAATAAATGTTTTCGAATGGCGACTACGAACCGGACGACATTCTGAAGATTGCGGGAAGTCGGTGCATGAAGAAGACTCAAGACCGTTAGTCGTGGCACGCTTTAGGAGAGGTCTATGTAGGTAGACTTCCTCGGGCTGATGATGATAATGATCCTTAAAAGTAATCTAATCTATATTAAACCGCATCTAAAATTTTTTACCCGACGACGAATGACAACGGACGACGCAGTTTTGGAAGCCAAATGGACCACGACATTCTGAAGATTGCGGGAAGTTGGTGGATGAAGAAGACTCAAGACCGTTAGTCGTGGCACGCTTTAGGAGAAGCCTATGTAGATTTCCTCAGGCTGATGAGGATAATGATCCTTAAAAGTAATCTAATCTACATTAAACCGCATCTAACATTGTTTACCCGACAGCAAAGCTATATAAATCTTAATAGCAGTTAAAGTTAATGAAGTAATAATTAAGATTTGTTCCTTATTAATCCTTAGATGTAAAATAATCCAACGGGCAAGTTTAAATTTAATTATTATGCTTAATAGGCCGGGGGAGGCTTATGCGACACGCTTAATGAGAAAACGATTAGACAAGTTGGAAACCACAGTCGTGTCTCCCTGCATGTTTGTTTGTTTTTATACGAGACTGTAGGTACTATTTTCACTACTCACAATGACATCAGACTGACATTATTTTCTTAGGAATCGCTGTAATTTCTTTAATTATCCCTAAGAATAACCCCTTTTTCTCTGAAAGAACATGTTGTTTGACAAAGTTTTAAGATGATTGATTAAAATATATTATTTTTTTGGTATGAGAACACAACTCGGAAGATGTTGCGCTGTATGTTTGTATGTAGGTATTTCAGTTCGAGCATAACTTTCGCACCGATGATCCGATATGCATGTAATTTGGTAGGTCAATAGTTTGTGCTAGCTTTTCAAATTCACTGGTAGGTAATACTTGCCCGTTGTATTATATGAGCTGAATCAAGTTGCCGCAAAATAATAAAAACACCAACTTGACATCCCGAGATTTCAGCTCGGGACTAGTTACACAACAAGGTTAGTTAATATTATTTTAATAGTTAAGTTCTTTTTTTTTTTGAATAATTAACCTCTATGTTTTTACCCCTAAGCTTCAAACCATTTAAGTCCAAAATATGCAGCCTATAGGAAGGGGCCAGCGTCCAATATTGCGCTAGGTCTGACAAATTGGGATCAGCGACTGAATATATTACGGTCCCCGTTCACATCGGTTTGTTAATCGTCCCCGTTATTTATGTACGGGACTGTTTATCTTGGGGTGTAATGCAGTTCTGTGATTCGGAAGTAATAATAGTTTGATTGCTCAAGGCGTGAACAGATCAAAAGTCAATTAGGGCCTTAAAGTCAACAGCTGGGTTCGGAAGTTATTTTAGGGGCTTTAGAGCTACGTGGAAGAAAACACGCACGCTAAATAATATTTGGCTTTTGATTGATTTAGACAATAAAAATATTGAGGGTTCTCTCTAGAAAAACCTTAAGTATTATTCTTTTTATTTACGTTTAAGTATAGGTTATATGATTATGTAAGTACCTACCTAGTTTAACAAAAATGGTATGGAAATACCATTATATATGGTACCATTATAATTAATTATAAATCTAGAAAGGTTTGACTTAGATGCAAGAGAAAAATATTCCTCAAAATAAATTAATAGGTTACTGGTTTTTTGTAGTGAAAAATATAAAAACTCTACAGAATAATAAATAAGCGCTGCTCGTCCTTTTCAATTTTCCTTCACATTAAGTTTTATAAAATTAAGTAGATAATCATAGGGAGTATAAGTTTTCAGTGTTCAAAGTTTAATCTTACATAACCTTATTTCGTGTTGAAACGAGTTTCCATCCTAACGGGAAAAGCTCGCTAACTCGAATTTATGATAGGTTGAGAGCTATACCTGTGCTCATTTAAAAACTTCCTTTTTGATATAAAGATCATAATCAGCCCCATCGTAAACGTCCACTAATAGAAATAGACCTCCTCAGTTAGAATACGACGAACGGCCTTTTCCGAATACTACCTAGCTACACTTACAATAATATAATATATTTATTTTTTCTCTCTCACAAAAGGATACAAATGAATACATTTGATGTACAAAAGTCACTTAATTAAATAATAACCCTGTTTTGTGAGAGACAATGTCTATTAATTGAGGGTATTGTCTATATTTCTCCTTTCGTATACAGATAAGGTACCGGAAAATACATACTATAATGACGTCAGAGGATAGAGGGAAAAGTTGAACGCGGTGTGTGCAAACAATTTAATTCAGCAAACATGCTAAGTAGGAAATGCTCCAGCTGCGAGGAATCGCCTTAATTCAAACTGATTAAAGGCAAAATAAGTGTGAAAAGCACAGGGGTACGGAAAGTTTCATTTAGTTGAATTCAGCTGACATGGACGAGATTGCGCAGAGTAATGTCATGCAGAGTCCAACCCTTGTACTGCCTATACTACAGTGCCGCATGGCATCGGTATGCAGTTACGAAACTTCACTACAGAGCTGCCAGAAATGCAAGTCAAAAACCACATGCCTTCAGATCAATGAACGTATATTAACTTCGATCTTCCAATTTGCGATTTGACATTTGCTTATTCGGTAAAAGCTTATAGTTTTTTATCCTCAATTATAATTATCTTTTTTACGTTAACAACGCTTAAAAATAGATGAAAATAAACTTTTTAAATATAATGTTAATAGCTCTGTACAGTGCCTACTCTATGTCGATAGCGTATGGAATACATTACTGGCGGAACGCAATTTGTACGGAACCCCGCAATTTATGTCCGCTTCCCACTTTATACAGGAACAAAAGTAAAATAAAAAGTCGTGGGCGGCTGATTCAGAGCACAAGGCGGAAATAAAACTGATTTTATGCGATTTAAAAAAAATTCGCTTTGGACCTATGATTTTTTGAGTATTTTTGAACCTAAATTTTAGTATAATATCACCGGTTAGTTTCATTGTATGGGACAAAATTTTGCAAATAGACTTATGATTGTTTTGAAAATTTTCCTCTTAAATTTAAGGTGCATTCTTGGATCGCATGCAGTTCCCATGACCTGTCGTCATTTCATCCATCGCGCATTTATTATATTGTTTACATCTCTGTCTATATCGTCAATTAACAATTAATGAAATTAATGAACAAAAAAATGTTGAAACATTACTAAATGCACAGTTCACGCAATTTGAAAGAAAACAACAACACTTTCCAAGTGGAGGAAATAAAAGGGATTATTCTCTTCAGTTTAGTTTTAAACGGTACTAAAACAGTTCATAAATCAAAAGGATGTGTCGTGGCAAGCGTGTTTCATCGGGAGCTTTACTGTGAAATATGGCCAGGATTATGGCCTGCCAGCTTTCCTGCCAACTTAGGATTGGTCTTATGTTCAGCAGGCTATTATGAGCATCCTAGAGATGCGTCGTACGTGCGTACCACGTACCAGGGCCATAAAGTACCCGGTTCAAAAACCAATTACTAACTACTTTAAAGTATGTCCTTTGGAATTAATACCAAGCCGTGCCCTATACTGGCTCACCGGCCCATAATAGTGGGTAAAGTAGTGTCAACCTGGTAGGTGCTACCAAATGCTATATGGGCATACCAGCTTTTTTCCCTTAGTCGCCTCATACAACATCCACGGGTAGGTAGATATGGATGGGCCTATTCTTCAACCGGGGCCACCAAGGTCACTGACTATCAGGCAACAGGCATAGCTTCACCTAGTTTCTAAGACGTTCCAAAGTGGTCCTAGTGATTTTATTGAAATAAATGCCTTATGACTTTGACTTATCTGGTAATTTGAACTCGGAAGTTAATTAAAGCACAAATTGTCGTGTGCATTTGTCTGATGTGGCAACTAAACCGTTAATTTTGCATCAATACCTATTTGTCGTAACATGCTAGGGTCGGCTAACCAGACCCGTGCATTCCACTGCAACGGAATAATTTATACCGCATTGCCCGTCTGAAACGAGGGTCCCAAACCGAACACAGACCTGTATGTTATAGCTGATACTCTCCATGCTGGGTGGGTTTTTCGTGATTGTCGTGCTATTATCGACAATCTATATGTGAGTCATTATTACATCCTCGCACACCTCGCACACCTGGGATTCACTAAGATAAGAAATCAATTTCCACAATTCAGCTGGCGGTGCCGCGGGCGTTGAAGCAAAACTAAAACAAAAGGCAGAGTTAGAACTGTAGGTACTGCATGTTTAGTATTTGAATTGATTTTTTGTATTTTGCGTTGAAGTTAATTAACTGGGTCCTGCCAACACTGCGTCGCCGGGTTTGTGGTTGTCGGTTCTGCGAGCTATATGGCCTGCTCACTGCCACTAAAACTTGCTAATTCTGAGAGCTATGTTGGTGACATTGGTAGTCCTACGGATTTCCTCATTTCAGATTTGATCACACAGTAAAACTCCGAGCACAGCTCTCTCCATAGCCTGTTGCGCCTAAGTAGGTAAGTATGTAACTATGTCAGAAGTTACCAAAAGTAAAATGGCAGTAAACAAGCTTTAACCACTATCTAAGCTAGACCGTCAACATATATCGAATTTTCGCGTGCTCAATCATTCGTAGCATTTCAATTCCATTTGGACACACATTTGGCAATAATCAGAGAAAATTTAATTACTCCGGTCAGTACAAACTGCAAACATCTAACAATGGATGTCACTGGTAACCGCGGGATACTGTAGATAAGCGTTTAATGAGCATGCGGTTCATTAGTAAGTGAGCGCAGGCTTTATCCCCTTGGACATCGTGGTACACGGATAAAAAGTACTCTCCGGTACTCTTGGCATAAAATAGAGACAAATCAACAAATATATACATTTTGCATGTATATTTTATTAGTATACAGTACTTGGTTTTATAAAATATAATAAGTTTGGATAAGATACGTATAATGCCGATTTTGCCGAAGTCCAACTGGACTCGAGATCTTATTGGCTTTGCTCACCCGGCTCATCAAAAATATACTGTCATTCTACAAAGAGTAAAGCGCCAAGTGCCTACAACGATAAGAAAATTCAAAAGATTTTTTTTATCGTTAAACTCGAAATCTTGTTTTAATTTTACGGAGAGACGCGTAAGCGCGTTCGGTAGTCGCTTAAGGCTTGATAGAGTCGGTGTTAACGTAGCTTTAGATAAAAGATTCACGAATTCTACTGTTATTCAAAATTAGAAGCATTAATTAAAAGCTTGGTGAAATCCAAACCACAGGTTCCCCAACACAATATTCACACAAAAATTTAATATTCTTTGTTGCTCAAACCTTATGCCTATAATTAAATACTCGACACGCTTCTACAAAATGGAGGTACAGTTATAGTCAGAAGTCATTTTGCAACTGCTAGATGCAGATTTACGTTTCATAAAAAATTGAATTTACGAAAATTGAAAATGATGTAATGATGTGATGGTGATTTGATCGAAAATTGATGTAAGTTTAAATAGCATGAATTATAATATTTCATCTTACAGATTTTAAGTTTTATAATTTTAAGTTTATTAATTTGAATATTGATAAGTACCTACTTTAAGTTAATAATGTTAGCCTTTTTTTACGCCTGAGATACAGGTTAATTCCTAGTTCAGGCATCATGTAATATTTTTTTTACCTTTAATTAGATTATAATCCGCAATGTAAATCTTAGCACTAAGGTATTGAATAAATATTTATAATTATTATTATAAAATTGTTACTTTTTAAATTTAGGTAGGTACCTTACTAGAATTCCTGTCAGCTTAATCCTACAGTCACTAAATTTATTAAATTTTATGCAAATCCAGATTGACGGTTCGAAAATTAAACTCTAACAAATACAAAACATACAACGGTTCATCCAAGTTGTTTGAGCAATGTTCGCTCACTTCTATCACTCGGTCAATAACAATGTTAGGAAGATGGCGATAATTATGTTGAAAATAAATTTATGGCGGTGACTGCATCTACAAGCATCTACTATAAAACCATAAACCCGTCAAAAAGAAAGAAAATTGAAAGGAAAGTTTACTTTCACTGAGTTTGTAAGTGGCCGTAAATGCTTAAAAATTTCGCGTACCATGCAAGTTTGTTCTGGAAGCTAACTTTTTACTTTAGTGCTTATAGAAAGACTAACCGAAGTTCATGCACCTAATTTAGTGCATCGTTTCACTTAGCTTGGGCCACAGCTTGGAAGAGAACAGCTGGTGATTTATGAGAGCACTGGTGAAGTACGGATAACTGATCCAAAAATATAGGCCCATTTGAAGCGTCAACGTTGGAACTGCTATTGGATATGAGTGGGCACATTATCAAATAAATGGCAGAAGTGATAAAGACATCGTCCATTTAAGATTCGTATCATTTCTCGCGCATTGAGGCTCCATCATTTTTTTTTACATCTGTCACGAAAATGAAGACAGTTTGAAGTCCGTAATAGTTATATAAGGCATATTGACACGACGAAAGAAGAAAATATAAGAAAAAACTAGTTTCTTGAAGTAAACCAGCTGGCACTTACAAGCTGCGTATACGTCATATATTTTATGAAAGTTAAAAGTTCCCTGATGTTCCTTAACTTGGTTCGTATCTCTTTCATTATAGGAACTTATGACTACATTAACTTATGACTAATAACCTAATAAAATAAACCTACCTCCGGAAACATCTTATTTTACATCAAATTAGCAATAAAGTTTTTTAAAATTTTGGGAATTCGACATTTTTAATTGAAAAAGCAAGAATCAGCCGTTTGGTGATCAAATGATTTCAAACTCAATTGTTTTCACTCTGCTGTTTTTTTCGAACTTCTCGTACGTTTAATAACTAGTTAAAAGATTTTAAAAGACATGGGACAAAAAAAGCAAAAGTTTTTATTTATTACGTTTTTCTTTACTAGTTACGGCATAAATACAAACATACTTGTAGTTACTCTTATCTTTAATAGTTGTGAGTGGAATTATAAAAGGAAATTTCTTAAAAAGAATCAAATTTGATAGGTATTTCTATGCAAATAATGTCAATCTCATGTCAGTGTGAGTGGAGTGAGAACATATTTTAACGACTAATAATATCAGCGTTAGTCGTGACAGAGTAGTTTTATCTCCCTTAGTAGATTGATTTTATTTAACTACTAAAAGTCTTACTCAAGTTCGTATGAAATAATGCTTAAGCTTACCTAAATACGCATGAGTTCAGAGATTTCTGAATAAGGGGCTTTGTGTTAACTTTACCTATAATCAGTTATTTGAATGATTGAAGCTATGGGCCATTTTCCATACAATTTTGGCCAGCCTCCTTCATGTAAATGAAAGCAATAAGTAACTAAGCCAGATGTAGCAGACCCTTATAACTCGTCGATCCATCGGAATACCATTACAAGCGGAGCTACCGAGCATAGCTATCAAAGCGAAGCTATCGAATTAGTTCAAATAACTGGTCCTAAGAGAAGGAAAACTACGTAGAAGTGATACTCATACTGAATCTGCTATTATTGTAAAAGAAAATGTAATACTCGTATCCACACATAAACCACTGTGCTGTTTAATAACACCCAACAGTCACATACATAGTCCTGACCCCAAACTAAGGATTCCCCATGTCGTGGGTATCAGAAACTACGAAAACCATGGTACCACAACACCCAGACCCGGCACAAATATTTGCAGAACATGCAAACAATTGTCCCGCAGCCGGAATTGAACCCCTTGCTTCTCAGACTCACCCGCTGGGCCACAAATTTCCCCTCATAATTTCCCACACGGCGTATAAAGATAGGAGCCAAAGTTTGTAAGGAAATAGCTCGACGCGAACAAATTCGCAGGCTTTTCACTATTTGGCTTACTTTTCATTATTTAAAATATGACAGTTTTTGCATGATGCGACGTCGTCGACCGCGCTACTGAGTGGTTCACAAAGGAGTTGCGCTTCTATTACGATTTTATCGTTACCTATTCTACCAAAATAACTGTTATCTAATCTGTGGCAATAGTTACAGCAATTCGAGGATATTATTTCAGGCTGGAAGTCTGTTTTAGTTGTTGGAACTAAACTTGATAACCGTAAGTCCCAATTGATATTCAGCGATTCGACGACTTCAATTGTATGTATGTGCAATGAAGAGAGCAAACTTTACCTCATATTCAATTACTAGACTCAAGCAGTATGTAAATCTTCAGAGAAAAAAGTGTCAAATAATTAAGGCAAGAATGGACTAGAGAATCATGCTTAAAAGTAACTTATAGGTATAAGTTGATTGTCTGATAAAAACCTAGTAAAATACCATCATTACTTTTTGTTTAGCACTAGAGAGATAAACCAATTAATTATTTTTTGGAATATATCGATATGATCCATAAATAACCATAGTTTTCAGAATAGATTGGACATTTTAGTCTGAACACACCATGCATATTTGACAGGTTTTTTTCCCTCAAAATGGAGAAACGGCTTGAGGGGAAATTTGAGGATTAATTTCAATAGTTACTTTTTAAAATCGAAACATAAACCGACTTCAATTTTGAGGAATTTTGTTCTTCGTCGGATTTACCCCAAACTTAAATGTCACTAACCTACTTGTAAGTTAACAATACCAGCCACCAGACTGAGTGCTAGGTTGTCAATCCTATAATAACTAACTAAAGAAACAAAAATGTACAAGGAGGATCAAGTTTTATTGAAGTAAAATGTTTCACTTGAAAATTAAATTTGCATTCACTGGCGATTGAGCGACGATGCCATTGTGTAAATAAATAGAGTATGGAAAGTGACCAAAAAATTACAAATATTTTTCACGTGTTAGGCAAAATATTTTCTATTTCTTTACGATTATTTCCTATGCGAAGCACGAATTTATGTTTTTTTCTGAGTGACACTTGCTCATGTCTCTATGCCAAATAATATTCAGAGCACATTTAAAGTTCATAGGCCATTGTAATTGTTATTATATCTTGACTTTTTGAGCCATTTTTACGAACTTCTAGCAGAAAACGCCTACAATAATAATGATTTCGTTTGAAAAAAATTATTTACTTACTATACTAGACTCGTACACAGTACAGTACCTACTACTGTATGATTCCTAAGTACTACTTATTTTTATAAAATCCCATTAAAAATACCACTAAGACGGGATCACTCGGTACCTAAAGTAAGTGATTTTTATTATTCTCGATGAAGTATATATTTAAATAGGTAAGTATTCAATTATAAAACTTCATTTCTCTGACCTAGACGCAGGGATGGGGATTTACAGTTCAGGTATTTCTAGGATGGCTTTGGGACTTTCGGATGATTTCCTTCTGTCAAACTACTCTGTGGCATCGCCGCACTGAAACTGCGAAGGGTAACTTGTTCAGCTACAATCTCTTTGATAAACTTCCCCCGGGAACTTGGCTCCTCGCACGGTTGTTTGCAAACTTGCACTTAACGTGCAGCCTAATTGAATTGTCCAGAAGTCAATTTGATTCTTCATCGCACTGGAGTTTCGATACAGACGAATCGGAGCTGTGAAATTATGCCTTACCCTAGGAACGTGTTGCTTGTTCTTAGGCTTAACCGACGCCTATTATCCTACTATAATATTATAAATGAGAAAGTTTGGATGGATGGATGGATGGATGAATGTTTGTAACTATATCACGCTAGAACGACTGAACGGATCTGAATGATATTTTTCACAGACATAGATTATAGCCTGGAAAGGCACAGAGGCTACTTTTTATCCTCATATATACGCGAGCGAAGCCGCGGGCGGAAGCTAGTTTTGCATATAAACGTCATAGTATTTAAAATAGCTCTTTTCTGCTTATTTGTTAACCTTTGTACATCTTAGAGAAATAAATAAATAAAATTATATAAAATATTTATTTCAGTAACTTATTAATTAAACATTCAGGGTTTGGAGTCTCCTTTTAAGCAAATGTTTGCTTGTGTTAGGAGAAACCGCTATTCTATAGCCATTGTTGTGAAATAAAAAAATTTAAAAAATTGTGTCTCGAGATTTTTTAACCCGGGAAGGCATAGGCAACCTTTTATTTTCGTATCCGTGCGAGCCAAACTTTAGGCAGCTGCTAGTTAAAAAAAAGATCTTTTCCCTCCTACTAACCTTCTCATCATCATCACCAGCCTGTTTGGGCCTCCCTTAAACCTTCTACCTTTTAATTTTAAAAGTTTTACAGTATAATTTCTACAAAAACAACAAAAATGCCGTGTTTTTACAGCAATTATTTCGCGCAGACCATAATCATCAAATTAGTAAAATTGACGAGCTGTTCAAATAACACAAGGAGATTGTGATCGGTGTCGTCTGTGGGACACGCGAGAAAGTAGTTTGTGTGTTAGAACCAAAGGTGTGAAGCTGTTGTATGTTACAGCTAGCATCAGTTCTTGAAGTTATCGAGTCAGCTCAGAGAGGTAAGCATGAGTCCAGACGCTCTGAAATCACCAGCGAGTCCTTTCCAAATGTTTAAAGTAATCAGAGCAGTGACTCTGGAATTGTTACCGTAAAAGCATATCCTTTATTAATTTAATAGACTTTTTGCTGACTGCATTTTTTTTCCGTAAATAATATTATTGTTTTTGATTTTTTTCTCCGTTCACACGTTACATTTTTCATGATATGGTGAAAACTTTACTGGTTTCTGTGATAACTTTGTAATTTCTATATAAAATAACTATTGAACATGTGTTGTACTGTTTGTTTCCTAAATAAAATACAAACTGAAATAAGGTAGAGCTACCATGGCGATGTGAAGTAAACAGGTTTACAGGGGCTATTTAGCTAAAGTAACCATTTGTAACGCTGTGGTAACCATGATAACTTCAAATTACGATAAGCTTTTAGCGTAACAACTCCAGACTCGTTTCTCAGATGAATCCCGGAAAATGTTAACGTCCCTACGCCAAAACGATTGGTCAAGGTTTAAAATTTACGGATTTGCTAGTGTTCCGATAACGGCCAAACTAGTGCTAATTGCCGAAATTAGCATTATCTTGCTAATTTAATAATAATGCGAGATTTGTCACTAATATTTTGACAAAGATTTCTCAATTGCTTTGTTTGCCTTTGTAAAAGGCGTCACAAGATATTTGACCCAATGAACAACAAATATTTTTTTGTTTTTTGTTCTATTATAACTTTCCCTGGTATATGCTTATCTTATTGACATTATTTTCATTGTAATTGCTGTCCTTGATTCAAGTTTAGAAGATTGTCTTCAAAACTACCCAAGAACTTTATCAATCCTTTTTCTGCGAAAAAATATTCAATTAATTCAACGATCACTGCGAAATACCTCGTAACTCATCTAAATTACGAGTTTTTGTTGGCTGGCTGTCATTTTTGACCATAAACAGATATGGTACATGAAATAACGCTTCATTATTTTAGTAGGGTCAATGGTCATAGAACCTTCTTTGTGTAAAAACATGTCAATAAAACCAGTACTATTAGGTACACTGACCCAAAAGAGTCTATAGATCGGTTGTTTACCCGCCACTTGGCAGGAATTCAACAATGATGCGCTAGAACATTATCATCATCAGCGTGAGGAAGTCCACAGCTGGATAAAGGCCTCCTCCAAATACTGAGACGAACGGTCATGAGCCTTCATCATCCACCGAATTCCCGGAACCTTTTTTCTAAGGTGGCAATCAAGCATACGGCCCACCTGTTGGTAAGCGGTTACCGTAGCCTATGAGAGCTTCCAATACTAGAGGCATCACGCACGCGTTGCCGACCCCTCCCACCTAATGAGCTTTGGCAGCCTTACTCAACGCAGAAACACAACATTATTTGAAACAATTAATATTATTTGGCTGCGAACTTCTGTAAGGCGGAGGTACCTCCCAGGCGGTCTGCTCCAATTTAGAGCGAGGAAACCTTGCTGTGCCCTACCTCCTCCAACCTTCGCATTGCCGTCGTCGGTCCACCGGTTGGAGGGACTTCCAACGAGGGACTGCGTCGTCCGGTTCGCGGTCGCAAATCGAGAACTAAAACTTATCGTTCCATTAATATTCGCGATCGCTGCCAATGGTGACCGTGCGTTGAATACCTGCTATCTATTCAACTGGATTTTAGAGAAGCGAGCCTACAGAGAGCAATGCTCGGAGTTTCACTACGTGATAAGATCCGAAATGAGGAAATCCGTAGAAGAACGAAGGTCACCGACATAGCTCTCAGAATTAGCAAGTTGAAGTGCCAGTGGGCAGGCCATATAGCTCGCAGAACCGATAACCGTTGGGGAGTAAAGGTTCTCGAATGGCGACCACGAACCGGGCGACGCAGTGTTGGAAGGCCTCCTACCCGATGGACCGATGACATTGTAAAGGTTGCGGGAAGTCGGTGGATGGAAAGGGCTCAAGACCGTTCGTCGTGGAACTCTTTGGGGGAGGCCTATGTCCAGCAGTGGACTTCTACAGGTTGTTGATGATGATGAGCCTACACGGAAGACCAGAACAGCTAGTTTAGGACCGTTACGCTAAAAGCGTAGGTTAACTACCAATAGATAATAAGATTAATTACTTTTTCGGAATTTTGAAGTTGTTTATCACTGCGGCAGTAATTAGGCATACAAGATTATTCATAATATGTATACCATCCCGAAAGGGGCTTATTCCAATGTAAAGAATATTAATTGAAACAAACATAATATATAAAAAAACATATTTTTTATTTAATTTTAAGTTTGGTTTTTTAATTTAATGTTCCGAGGTATATTTTTAGATTTTTTCTCGAACTTATTCAACTATATTATTCAGCTGTTATTGGTAGCAAGCAATCTTGATGTCGAACTTCTCGTACGTTTAATAGTTAATTATAAAAAAATAAATAAAAAATATTCCGGACACATCACACACGGTCAACTGATCCCAAACTAGGCATAGCCTGTAATATGGGTACCAGAAACTGATATACATAATAGATATATATTTAACACCCAGACACAGAATATTAATTAATTAATTATAAAGTTGATAAAAAGACCAAAAAAAACAGCCTATTTCAATAACTTCGGGAAAAATTGGTTCGCTAGAATTATTTCTTTTTTTTTGATAAAATAATATCCCTAATGGAATAGAACCTATAGGTACATAGTAGTACCTTGTAGATCTATTTCATGTATCTGAGAAAAGACTCCTCTAGTTTGACATAGCTCCGTGGTTTCTCCAGAGCTCTTTAGAAGAGGTTTGTTTATCTGGCAATGAAGATCGCTGAACAAAGAAACATTCCGTATCTATTACACACTGGAGTGCGATTTAAGATGGCCCACGAACCAATTTAAGTGTACCTTTGGCAAGTGGAGGACTTTGATTTGAATCTAGAGGATAAGAAGATTTTATTGGACAGACGTTAAAATGAACAGGAATTTTATTGTAAGACTATTCTTACATCTACCAAGATAGATAGAGGAGAGTGTAAATCTATTTTTGAAATTGATTTTTAAGCTTTTTTTTACGATTTTTGCCAACTCGTGCCTTGAAGAAAAACATCTTGAGGAAACGAGTAAATAAGCAGCGATGGCTTAGATTGCAAATTATTACGTCTAGAAAATGATGAGGAACCGAACATCATCATAGTCCACTGCTGGACGTAGGTCTCTCCCAAAATACGCGCCACTGAACACGAATTTCCACTTCTCAGTCTTCGCAGATCTTTGCCACAACATGCCGGAAAAATCGAACGGAAGACACAATGATTACCAAAGTTATATTGTTTTAGACATATACATTTGAAATTATAAAATGTATTCATTTTGGTTCAGGGGACTGCATATTCTTCTTTCATTTAATAATAATAATATATTAACACCCGACAGTCACAAACATAGTCCTGACCCCATACTAAGATTCCCTGTATCGTGGGTATCAGCAACTACGAGTACCATGGTATCACAACACCCAGACCCAGAGAAATATTTGCAGATCATGAAAACATTTGTCCCGCTGCAGGACTAATGTTTCATTTAATTACAAAGATCCGACAGTCACAAACATAGTCCTGACCCCATACTAGGATTCCCTGTATCGTGGGTATCAGCAACTACGAGTACCATGGTATCACAACACCCAGACCCAGAGAAATATTTGCAGATCATGCAAACATTTGTCCCGCTGCGGGACTAATGTTTCATTTACTTACAAAGATAGCAATACATCAAGCGATTTTTATCTAAATCAATAAATTAAGAGCACATGAGCCTTTCTTAAATTTTATAACATTAACAAAACTCATAAGGTGTAAAAACTTCAAAAACGGACCCCATATCCTATAGATCCTTAAATTCGCCCAGATGAAGCCACTAAAGAAAACTATAACCGTATTTTAGACTACCTTAATTGCGCAATTGACCCAATACCCTTCTTTGTAATAAGGTTCTCTTACGAAACGTATCAAATGGAGTCCCTTGGATAAAGATAAACCAAGAAAAGAACGAGGATTTCAGGGATTCGGATCTAAATTGTTTTTTTTAGAACGCTATGGGACGAATATACGATAAGAAAAGCTTTTATACATTAGCGTTCAGACTTGGTATCGGAGCGATATGGTTGCGCGAACATCGATGGAATAAAACGAAATGGTATTGCCGCATTTTTTGATAACCAATAAAAAGTCTTTGAATGTTATGAACCGATGAAAGCAAATCATTAACTGGCTGTTTAGTAGTCAGGCTTTTACTGTATGGCCACATATTTGGAATGCAATTAGTAATCTTATAGGTAGCTAAGTAGGTACAATCAATTTGTGTAGATGCTTTCCTTCGCTCCCCTGGCTGGGAGTCATGTGTAGGCCTGTTTGGTTAGCCCACATATGTAATTACATGATTCCTAATCAATCTTTGAGAGGAGGAAGGGCACAGCGAGATTTTCTCGTTCTGAATTGGAGCAGCCCACCTGGGGAGGTACCTCCGCCTTACAGAAGATCGCAGCCAAATAACATTATTTGTTTTCAAATAGTGTTGTGTTCCTGCGATGAGTAAGGTTGCCAGAGCTCTTTAGGGGGAGGGGGGTTCGGGGTCGGCAACGCGTGCGTGATGCCTCTGGTATTGCAAGCGCTCATAGGCTACGGTAACCGCTTACCAACAGGTGGGCTGTATGTCTGTTTGCCACCTAAGTAGTATAAAAAAAAAAAAAAATCTTCAGATGTGAAGATGTTTGAACATTTTTACTACTAAACGGATTGGAGTTAAATTTGACATGTATAAAGTGAATTGCCTGGAATAACATTTAGGCTACGTTTTATCTGCTATCACGCGAGCGAAGCTGTGGGTGGAAGCTAGTTTGTGATATTGCCTACTGCCCACGCCTCTCGATACAAGATAGATCATAAAGCGTGGGTGTATACAGCACCTGCGGTGCTGATCCTAATCTCAAAGATCAGAGCCTTCATATAGCTTTGAACCCACACTAGGATTAGAGCTGTGCGTATAAACGATACAATTCGAGAAGAAATGTTTGCCGATCACATCGTTTAGCCTCAGTTAGATCTGAGGTTATTGAATCGCTTTAAAATATCAAACATTTCTTGGCAAATTATGACACTATGAGCCTTATCAAAAACGATTGCTAAGGAAACCGTTGTGTCTTGAAAGGAATCTACAAACTCATGTCGGCTGAAGCATAGAACATAGCAAGGGAATCAAATTAGAGGAGAGTAAACAATGTCTCCATGTCTGTCAAAAAATTGATGGCTTGCTTTCACAAAATTATGATATATCTTAATTATAAGATAGCAAGAAACTAATTCACCACTTTGATGGCATGCCGTCACAAAACTATGTTAAACTAACCGGGAGTTAACCACTTTGCTTTAACGCAATCGGGTTAAAATATGCAAACAACGATCACCAACAAGTACCTAGCTCAATAAAGTCTTATGTCGATTTTCAATTAAATCTCTTAAACAACAAAAAAACGCATTAAAATACTGTCTGCTGTCCAAATCTTTGATCAAAGATTCATTATTACATGAACAAGCTATTAAAAAGTCGCTTGTTAATGTTTCAATAAGAAAAATTATTTAGAAGTATAAAATCTTAAATTATTTTCATTGCTTTGGCCAATTACGACTAATTACGACATAGGTACTATAATGTTAACTCAAAATTCTACAATTTGCCATTAGAAAACATAGCATGGCACATTGATATGGTCGCTACCAAGAAAATTCTGTCATAGCATCAATGTGCACTTTCTAGGTATTTTTTTTAATCGTTTGGTTTGATTTATAGTTAGGACGAAGCAAATCTATCGACAAATGCACAGTTAGACCCTTGTTTTTTAAATTCCTCTGCTAGGTTTTAAATTTGCACGTCGAAATGTTGCAATGCAAGTTTCACGCGAATGTGCTATTCTACGACAAAACTTAAGTACAATCTGAGTTTGTTAACTCTAGCGACGTTGAAGTTGTAATTATTCTAAGCAAATACATTTTAGGTCAATGTCTTAATTTATTTTACACCAAGCGCGTGTTTTTACGCAATAATTTAGGCTTCTTAGTTTTATTTTCGTCTGCAAGTGTAAATAAATTGATATAATCTAACTTGCATACCACTTATTATTATATGAATGAGCCTCAATTAAATTGTCCAATTACCAACGAAAATTACATTACGCCTTTTACTAACACAACAGCTTGTGTCAATTTATTTGTAGTTTTGTAAGAATAGAGTGGTGTAAATTATAATTAGGTGCTATGATAGTTGCAAGACTTGCAAATCACCATGCATGACCATTAAATTAGATAACTACCAATCATATAACGCCTACGCAATGTACTCAGATATTTCGTTTTGAACTGGGAGGCCAATTTTACTAATTGACAACTTCTAGCGTTCTATTCAGTACGAACTATGGTTCCGATCACGGTTCGAATATTACCGAAAAAGCCATGCTATTTTATAGATGACCGAATTGACTCATATATATCTTAGGCCGAAATAAAGTTGATCCGCAGTTGAAATGTAGCCGCTAACATTATTTAGTGATAAATAACCTTATTATTCATGTTTGACGACCTCGGTTGCGTAGTGGGCGAGTGCAGTCTGAGACTTGCGTCTCAAATATTTATATTTGCAGATCATGCAAACATTTGTCCCGCAGTGGGATCGAACCCTTCCCACCACTTCTTGATTCTCATACGGGCACTCGCCCGCTACGCCACCAAGGACTTCCATTATCAAGATAGTTTTTGGGGTTCCAAAGTCTGACAAAAACCGGTAAAACAACGAATTCCCTAAGCAATTGAATTTCAATTGCGTATTACCTAATCGCTTTACCGCCACTCCGTCCATAAGCGCGGTAAAAAGTTTTTTACCTAAGCTCTTGTCAGCGCTTCATAAAAGCTGGTAAGCAGGCATCACGGAAAATCTGTTTACTACGTCAATTTGATAAATACTCCCTATGATCGATTACAACGCACGAATGACCTCTCATTTCAAATCCACCTGCGGCTTGCTATGACAAATTACCGTTCATATTTCGCAATCATTCAACACAAATAGAATTATGCAATTTAAATACCACCAGTTTAGAGAATAGTTAGCACATTCCATACAAATTGCAGCACCTGTGTTGTGTCATCAAATTCTTAGTTAAATTATAACCTTCAATGGGTTTGGAAGATCGTATTGCTAGCTAGTCAGTCGGAAATACCTATGCTAGGTCTAAATCCCGTTCACCGCATGCTTGTAAAACTAGATAAAGATTAAAATTAGAAGATTATGATAAAGTATATTCTTTCTACAACTTTTGTTAAAAGTGCTAGCTAGCCTAGAGTGTTTACACTAGCAGGCCTAATTTATGCACCCTAGAATGTTTTTTGCCTACAGAATTTTAAAATTGAATTTTTTTTTATGGAAGCAGATACACAATGTATATGTATTGCCCCCGGAACGGAGCTTACTACCTATATCAACAAAACGAAAGAATACGAGCGAAAAAAAAATCGAACCATAAAAAAACTGATTTTTTACATACCTTTTACAAAATAGCCTTTTGGTCTTTTTACCATCGTTATATATTAGTAAGTTCATCTTGATGTTTGATCTTGATCTTGATGTTTTAATAACAGCTAAATAGTTATTAAGTTTAAAGGTAGTAGGTATACCTATAGTATAATACTAGTTGTCCCGCTCGCGACTTCGTCCGCGTTTCTTTATTTATACCAACCTAGACTATTTTTTCCATTATCCTTGCCGCTATTCCCTACTTCATAATGCTTCTACCTACCATCACCGTCCCGTCACCGTCCAGTCCCTGTCCCATCACTGTCCATTTACTGTCCCGTCACCGTCCCGTCACAGTCCCATCACCGCCCCGTCACCATCCGGTTACCGTCCCGTTACCGTCACCATCAACATTGCCGTTACCGTCACCGTCACCTTCACCGTCTTATTTTTTTGTTAATTATGTGACATGGATACCCATTTTTATGTCTCTAACTTGAAAAACATAGGACTTTCAAAGAACCTTTCAACCCCCATTTCATCCCCTTGTGTTTTTTGTGTGTTTTTGATGAAAGATTTTTTTCTTTACAAATGTTAACTCTCTTTAAGGAACCTGCGTGCCAAATTTCAATTGTATAGGCTTATCAGATAAAGTATTCCCATACAAACTTTCATCCCCTATTTACACACCCTGAGGGTTGGTTTTCAAAAAACCTTATATAGGTCATTTATTATTTCGAACTATTTAACTGATAACCAATTTTGATGTCTCTAACTTCAAAAACATAGGACTTTCATTCCGTTCAACCCCCCATTTCACTCCTTTATGAGTTGAATTTTGCAAAATCCGTTCTTATTGCACGGTTAAACCTTTTAAAGAATGCCTGTTCCAAATTTCTGACTCCTCTGCCCAAAAGTTTCCGAGATTTCGTGATGAGTCTGTCAGTACGTGAGTGAGTGGATTACTCCTTTAGATATATAGGTATATAGTTTATAGTAGTATATAGTTCAGAATACGGTGTTTTCGCCATTTGGTATGGGAACCCTAACAATGCCTGTGTTGGCGTGATAGTCGCCCGTTAATAAACGTTACGACTATTATGAGCAAGTGCTGTCATTACGAACAATAAATTATTCTTGCAATCGCTAGTATTGGCAAATTATAACCATTCAACTTAGCTCTCTCACTTTAACGTAGGAGTAAAATAATCACTAGTTATTCCTTTAGGATATCAACCTAACTGTAGGAGTTACTCGCTCTAAATTGGAGCAGCCCGCCTGGGGAGCTATCTCCGCCTTACAGAAGATCGGAACAAAATATAACTAGTGTTGTTTTTTTATACAACTGAGGTGGCAAACAATCAAACGGCCCACCTGTTGGTAAGCGGTTATCGTAGCCTATGAGCGCTTACAATACCAGAGGCATCACGCACGCGTTGCCGACCCCGAACCCCCCGAGTCCCCCCCTAAAGAGCTCTGGCAACCTTACTCATCGCAGGAACACAACACTATTTGGAACAAATAATGTTATTTGGCTGCGATCTTCTGTAAGGTGGAGGTCCCCAGGCGGGCTGCTCCAATTCAGAACGAGAAAATCTCGAAAACTGTTTCAAAAGGTTGCTTTAAGCGCTCTGACAGCGTTACTTATGGTTCGGTGTCGGCAACGGGTGCGTGATGACTCTGGTATTGCAAGGGTTCATATGCTACGGTAACCACTTACCAATAGGTGGGCCGTGGGCTTGTTAATTGCTGTTACCTTGGTCGTAAAAAAAAAATATTTAACGCACGCCGTTTGAACACGGCGTAGGTGTATTAATGCGTAATGCGTGTTTTTTTTTCATTTGTTACCATATTGTGTTCTATTTCATTCTTACTTTTATTTATTTTTCACTACTTGTTCACATAGCCTCATAGCTTCCAGGAGACTACAGTAATCTAATCTTTATTCTGTGGTTCATCACCGTACGTAAACTAAACCTCACAGATATCCAATTTAATTTCAAAGTTTGGTAAATCTCAGGATCTCCGGTAAGCAAGTGAGCTTCGGGTAAAGTCTTGGATTATGTGCGAAGTTTCTATGGAACTTCATGACATAAACATAAAACCACGAGTAACCTACACGGCCGGTCGTAAAATAGTTAGCACGTAAATAAGCAGTATTACAATTTGTAAGCTGTCATTACAACATATAAATTGACTGTGCAGGATAACTTGGGTTGTGACTCTACAGACGTCCCGATGATGGCGCAATCGATTCTGATTTGGATTTCCAGATAAGAAGAAAGTGGTTACCTAAAACAAAAAAGAATCATAACGAGTTACCTACATTGGAAAATTGGCATTGTTGGGTGGAAAAAAGTGAAACGTATGAAAAACTTTTTAATCTGTGGTATATAACAGTATAAAAATAGTTTTACTAATGCCAATTATTGCCAATTATATTTTTTTCTCACTGGATATTAATCCAGTTAGGAAATAGAAGAATACCAACATTTCAATTAAAATACTTACCAAGAGGTTTCTATTCATCAGATAGGTAATATGTTTTCTAGCTTTCCATTTTTTTTTCATGGCAAATTGGCCTTGTACGTAATTAGGCTATGTATGATAAAGTTGCCACTCTGATCATCATGAAACTTTATGACAAATCTGAAATAAAGGTATGAGCTGTTCGGACCCAACTATATCTCACGGTCTGTATGCCCATAACGAGTCACGTCATATGCGAAGACGCAGCGACATGCAATCGAAATAGTCTTGCCATCGGCAAAAGTAAAAGCAATTTGCGAAATTGCAGTGGCTTGGAGGGTAATTGTGCCCTCTGCCATCCGATACCAACGAGAGTGAATAAATACAGTCGTGTGATTTCTCTTCGGAATCGTGCAGTTGGTAAAGCACACTGGCCACTGAAATGACGCAGCTACAACGCCACCAGTACGTTTTTATCTTAACATAGCAGATACTTGCTGAATGGCATGCCTTCGTAAAGTGGACGTTCCGTAGAGAAGAAAGTTCTTTGAAATCGCGAAATTGTGAAGTGGAATATGTCTAGTACAAAAGTCATAAATGCCGAAATTAGTACTCATAGTAGATAGTTAAAAAGGCGAAGTGGGCCGAGTAGACGTCCCACTCCCACCACCATCTAAAATGATCGCCGTTTGAACGCGCTTTATGTTGCGTTTTTCGCGTGCGCGTAGGAACAGTGGACGTAAAGCATTACTCTTAAGATACGAGTACGTTTTGATATCGAGCCTGGGAATGATGTGCAAATATAGCATTGACTGCTGTTAACAGAGAATCTCGTTCAATTCGTTTTTAGCACTATTTCTTGGCTCTGCTGCCTTCTAGACACCAGAAATAATCTTTCACACAATGGCCCAAAGCCATTCGCGGCTGGCGCCCTACTAGGACTAGAAACAGTAGCCTCGCCTAGCCTGAGGAATATACCGTTGTAAGCAAACCCACCGCTCTGACCGGACATTCGCCTCTCCACTGAACTAACCCTAACACTAACTTGGTAAGTGGTTAATCCACAACAGTACCCAACTAAAAATCTTCCACTGAGGATTGAAGTTAGCGGGCTGCATGGCAGAGCCCGTATATGATTCAGGTAATGCTTCAACGGTTGAGAGTTAAAATTTACACGGTCTACAAAAAGGCCTAACCATCTGGCTGAAATGGTGAAATGTTTTCCGATAGTTACACCCATAACACGAAAATGTTTCGAAACGATCTTATTTATTCACTGGAACGGCATAAATGTTGGAAAATGCTCTGAATATCAGGCACACTTGTTCCACTATAACTTCGTAAATGCCTGGGAATTTTGTCGCATACCGTTTTACGGTAGAGCCTCCTCCAAAATTACGTTATAAAATCAACCGTTACACGGAATGTGAGCTATACACCAAATTATAAATGTGGAATGTTCTGTATCAAAGTTATCAATTAGGTTAAAGACGAACTAGCAAACCATTTCAATGAATAAACAAATATTGGAGATTGAAGTTTGAAAAACTTTAGAAAAAGTTTTATATAAAAATATCCGATTATTTAGATTACAAAAAAAACTTGGGACTGAATAATAATAATAATAAATATTCCGGACTTACCACACACGGTCAACTGATCCCAAACTAGGCATAGCCTTTACTATGGGTACCAGTGACTGATATACATAATAGATAAATATTTAAGACCCAGACACAGAACAAGCATCTGTGTTCATCACACAAATGTTTGTCCAGTGCGGGAATCGAACCCGCGACCTCTAGCGCAGAAGGCAGAGTTACTACCAACTGAGCTATGAGGCCAGTGAATGTGGTCCAACTCCAACTTTTATTTTTTTTGGATTTATATGCTGTGGGTCTCTTACGACCACTGCCAGCTACACCGGGCTAGGCGAGCGCAGAGGGCGCTACTGTCGAAAAAAAGGTTAGGTTGGGGCAACGAGCACAAGGGCACCACCTAGGTGCGGACCTCAGCTTGGGCTGTTGTCAGAGGGAGGTTTATTGAGGAGGCCATCACACTGAAGGGGTGGAAACACAGTGACGGGACGTCGTCGTCGACCCCGCCGGCGGGGTCGGTGCGATGTGTTGAGTGTTTTTATGTGTCGGGGTTCGATGATGGAATCGCCACCGCGTTTTAAGTTGTAAGAGGATTATTAAAGTAAATATTGGTTTTTCATTTGTATTTTCTAGCTTGCTTGCGAAGAACAGCTGTAAATTCTAGATTTAAGTCGTTTTAAAATTATCCTAGTTATTTTATTCATTAAATTGAAGTTTGCAATTTAAATATTGTAATTAATCTATGGCATGGGGAAACTAGAATTTTGTTACCTAATTTAGGCAGGAGTACCGACAAAATAGAATGTGAAAGTAAATGCCTGCTGAAAACAGTTGATTTTGAAACTGTTTATATAGAAAGCCATTGGCTGAAACAATAATAAATTGTGTGCGCTTGAATCCTCGATTAAACTGACTGTAACTACACATCGGAATAGTGTTGTGTTGACCCTCGTGGCTCGTTATTCAACGTAATTGTCAGGGACGGGAGGGACCCTTGCTTTGTGACGTCACCAGCAGGTGCGGCCAACACGTTTTAAACTTGTGAAAGGTTGGAGAGCGCTGATTATATTTATGTCAAAGTTATCAAACCCTTTAATTAATGTTGATAGTTTGAAAATGTTTGTAGCGGCTACCTTTTTTCAAATAAATGTAGTTATAGGTAAGGTTTGGGAGCTTGCGAAAAATAACACCCTCAAATCTCTTTACGTCAAATCTCGTTGGTTGTGGAATTGGTTCTCGAATGGCGACACGAACCGGAAGACGCAGTTTTGGAAGGCAATGGACCGACCATTGTGAAGGTTGCGGGAAGTCGGTGGATGGAGAAGGCTCAAGACCGTCCAGGAGTGGACTCCCTCAGGCTGATACTGATGATGATGACGACCTCGGTGGGGTAGCGGCCGAGTGCCCGTCTGAGACGCAAGGCGTGCGGGCTCGATTCCCGCTGCGGGGCAAATGTTTGCATGATCTGCAAATTGTTTGTTCCAGGTCTGGGTGATGTGGAACCATGGTACGTACGAGTAGTTTCTGATACTCACGGCACAGGGAATCCTAGTGTGAGGTCAGGACTATGTATGTGACTGGTTGGTGTTATGTTTTTTTTTAACATTTCTTAAATTCGGGTTTGTGCTTTACACAATTCGACTATTTATCTTCTTTCGAGAATCTTGTGATCGAGGCAAGAAACTATCTTCATCTAAACGAGGCTTTGTTATAGGTTCTGGCATGTCACGCTTTATTTCCTAATGCGTGTTTCGTGAAACAGATTCGTAAAATTATGATCATGTTTATTTATTTATTATTATTTATTTACGAAAAGTGACACTATTTTTACAGGAGCACCTAATGCAATAGTGTACCATTATCATTTAAATTATTATTATTATACATATCAAACATTTTATAAGATTAATTTTAATTCATAGCATAATACCTACTAGTTAAGAAACAACAAACATAAATCTTCAATTAATAAATTCAAATTACATAATGTCAAGCCTAATAAAAAGTAAATAGAAAAATTCGTCAATCAAATGTCACATAACAAAAATAAAAATTTACCACAATAAATACAAATTACATAATGTCCTACCTAATCAAAATTAAAAAAGAAAATAATAATTCGTCAATCAATAATAATGTTAATTGTACATTAGGAATCATATTTTACAATAGGTACAACCAAAGCATTTATGTTTTAATATCTACTGAGTAAAAGAACAAGTTTAGAGCAATATTAGAGCACTAGGAGAGAGGTGATAGTGTACCCGCCTTCCGTTCCAGAGGTCGTGGTTTCGAATCCCGGTCGTGCCGTCCAATGGATTTTCCATTCAAAAAAGGAATGTGCGCTATATTAGTCACAAACGGCAAATCTAAACATCGTGAGGAAATCGGCAAGTCCTAGAACCTCAAAATTCGAAGAAATGTGACATATGAACGAAACGAGCCTCTAAGAGGCGCACTGTAATCCCTTCACTACACTGACTCTTTCACCGACGGTCTTAAGCCATTGTCAGGGCCACCATAACTCAATCACTGATTGACCTAATACAGGGTGACCAAGAAAGATTCAGTGACACGCCAAGCAAGCAAGAGCATTATTTTCTTCAAGCGTCGCAGTACAAATTATGCACTCTGAGGGCTATTTAACTGACATCAAAGTGAGGTCGTTAAAACCGAAGGCAAATGGTCAAAGAAAGCCTTACACCGCGGAATTCCGGTCCGTGTGTAGTAGAGAACCGACTGCACAGTATTTCCACCCTTAAACCAGTGTAATAAAGTATGCTATTGCATAGCAACCTTTAGCAGTAATTGTATATTTCATGAAAAAAATGGTTGTTAGCTATAATTACTTTACTGTCGACTGTAGGTGCCGGGTTTTATTTTATTCGTACTGTGCCCCAAGCACGAATAATTTACGATATCGTTACGATAACTTAGATATTAGCCAATGACATCGGCGATGCTTGAAATATTTTAATTTTGATTGGTAAATATTTGACATTTGCTATAGTAGATATTATAAGGGTAATGCTATCGTTAATTATTGGTGGTACAGACACTGACATGATAGTAGATAAAGTACCTACGGTATGTATTATCTTCCTTCGTTATGTAAATAGTGTATACACGGTGATACATAATAATGTATACTATTCCGAAAAAGGGTTTTCTACAACCAATTGGCAATAAAGTATGTTCTACGACTTTAATAAATTTGACATTTTACATTGAGTGACATTCCCCAAAACCGCTGATTTTTGCATAGAGGTTATGCAAAAAAAAATATGCGGTTTTGGGGACAAATCATTTTTATGTGTTCACTCCCCTCACACTGACATCAGGCTGACATTATTTTCATCACAAATAATATATTTTTTTGCATTAATGCCAATAACGATAGACCCATGAATGAACCTGCGTATAACTAACGCTTCAAAATCATCAAACGCGTGTTTACCAAAATCAAATAGTACGCAAACATGTTAAAGATAACATTCATTTCACTTGTTTTGGTTTTGTAAATTAATACAGTTGACGCTTATCAAAAGGGTTTTAGGAATATAATGACGAAATTTATGCGAAACAGAACAGAGAAATTAAGCATTAATTTGCCTTCGAGATTAAATTTACATATTCATCGAGCCGTTTTATTTATTTCTGATCTTTATGAGTCTGTATAAACGTTTTCACAATGGCACTCACGAAAAATATATTCGATTCATTGAGATAAGTACTGCATATACATAACTTAATAAAACCCAATATATTTTAATAAGCACTGTCTAATATATCTGTCATTTTGAAGACTTTAGTATTTTTTCACTTCCCTCACACTGAGATAAGTCTGACATACCTAATTTTCAACGAAATAGCTGTTATATTTGGTTCCTTTGGACCTAATATAATATTTTTATTATATAAGGCCCCTTTCACGATGGTATACATATTATGAATAGCCTCGTATAACTTATAATAAACAGCAGTGCTCTCCAGTTTTCTCTCTTACCATATCAAGCCAAGATAAATTGCCGAACTTACCTGAAAAACACAAATTGTTATTAAAAAAACAAGATTAAACAACAATCGCTAATTACAACCAAGTTTATTTTCTTTTGAATAAGTGTCCAGCCTGACAAATCGTTAATTAGTTAAGTTGATAGAAAACCTTTCTACTATACCTACCTGTTATCTTTGGTGATATACAGGACGGTCCAAACGAAAAAAAGTGACGAAAAAAAGTGACGTACAAAATAAAATAAAAAAAAATCCTCACACCTGAAACCCACGAATATGAAAATACCCCTTGTATGTTACCCGAATTTTGTACTTATCGAAATTTATATCAAAATTATCTTTTACGCCTACTAAATATAGTAAACTTTTTGTTAGACTAGACTTGTCCGATATGCATTATGATTGAGCTAAATCACTCAACTCAAAATAGACTTTATTTAGGTTCATTTTGAAACTAATTTTCGTTCGCACACCGTTTGAATTCGGGTTTACATAATTTCAATGGTATAAAAACAATGATGGCAATATGTATTTTTAATTTGGCTGGTTAACATACATAATTTGCGAAGGTCTCGCTCTAGCGGTTTAAAATTGTTGGAAGGCACCATCGGCCCAGGAGTGTTTGCTTATTGACCTGGAAAATCTGGAACGTAATATGAATACGCTGACACTATTCCAAATGAGATTCCTTCACTAGGAATCTGTTTTTAGGTTGACTTAAAATTCATGCTCTTGCCTACAAAAAACCGTAAACATTTATTCCCCAACTTTAATCCTACTAATGTTTAAATGCGAAAGTTTTTGAGGATTTTTGGATGTTTGTTGTTCAATCACGCCGTAACGGCTAGACCGATTTCGATGAAGGCAACATCCAACGCCAACCAAAAAGCCGGTCTTGAGCCTTTTAGGGCTCAAGCCCTCTAATGACGCTCTTTGTCTAGCAGTGGACTTCTACAGGCTGATGATGATGATGATGGTACATAACTACCAAGAGTTTCCAAGACGTGTTTTTGTTGTTACTACCAACACCATTAACATAGTTATTCGAGCGTTATTTCGTTGATTGACTCTCACTATGCCGACTGGGATCAGATAAATAATAAACAATAGACAGATAGATAGATTAACACTTTATTGTACACAAGGATTACATATTAAATCTTTCTCAAATTAAATGTAGTACCTACAATGGGCGGTCTTATCGCTAAAGCGTGCGTAGGTACCTATTTGTTATAAACACATTCTAGACGCATTTAACATTCTCGATCTTGTAAACGATTCAAGTCGAGAAGGGTTTATCGCCTGCGATTTATTTATTGTGGCGTACCTACTGAACTTTATGTTGTTGACATGCAATCATCGCACATTAACATACAGCAGCGTGGCGAGTATTCCGGAGGGAGATCGAATTAAAAAGTTATTTGACGCAGGTTGGCTCTTTTGTGGTTAATCAAGCAAATTCAAGTTGCAAATCATTCTAAGGGTGCTTTCACATAAGCAAATGCGCATTTTCATTTCTTCTAACAAATATGATTTTTGTTTAGTTTCAAGTTTGTACGAAACATACATAACATTTCCCCCTTTTCAACCTTCAAGTGGTGAAATTTCACAAAATGCTTTCTTAGTGCACTGCTACATCATAAACAGAAGATAAACTCCAAGATTCATGTTTCTAGGACTTACGGTTTAGGCTGTGGTTTGATTGTCAGTCACATACACATTTCATCATTATGATGGCCGATATTACGATGGCCTCTGCTTCTAGGAAACCAAAAGCGTAAGATCATGTGAGTACCCATAGTATCGCCTAAACAACGCGTGTCTCCTGTCTCAGCTAACAAAGCGTTTATTCAACAGATTTCTTTATTAAATTTTAGCGCGGGATACGAGAAAAATGCCCGCTTTGTTGTGGAAAGTCTGGGAGGCTGAATTGTGAAAAATAAAACAGCACTTTAGATTTTACAAAAGGAAAACTTTAAACAAAACGGGCGCTTTCTCTATGCAAACGAGCGTGTCCGTGGGCGAAAGTTTGTGCCGCCCCATGTCGGGGTTTGAATAGTGACAGCGGTCACCACACCGCAAGTCCACGGAAGTCCAAATTAAAAACACCGAAAACAAATTCAGAACAATAAATATTCGCTGCTTTATTATGAGACTATGTTCATTCTTGGCTCTCTCAGTGTTCACATACAAACAAAACCAGAGACAAAATAATAAAAAAGTTATAGATTTCCGGATTGTGTAATGATGGATGTTCCTAGTACCTACCTATGGCCTCTCCGCCATATGATAGGCCTATGTTCAGCTGTAGACTTCATATGCGGAAATTATGATGACTTTTATATACAAGATAATTCTTATTAGGTATGCTATCCCAACAGGGGCTTATTCTACACCCGATTAGCAATTAAGTTTGTTCTATATGGAAATTGTGTGTATGTCTACAGCTTACACATAACGAATTTCTGAATTCTGAGTATGCAAATATTTAGTGCATAATTGGTGCAATCTGAAAATCCAATTCAAAATTTAGGTGCCAAAGAGGTTTCTGAGATATGAGCCAAAAACTATGTGTCAGCTGGAGACCCGGGTCTACAGCTTGCACATCCAGTACTGCCAAACGGCTGACGCGAGAGCTTTGAAAACTAGCCAGATATTTAGTGCCAAATTAGTGCCAAAGGTACTAAAAATTTCAGGCCTGTAGCTTAAAAGGTTTCAGAGATATTAGCCAAAAACTATGTGTCAGCTGGAGACCCGGGTCTACAGCTTGCACATCCAGTACTGCCAAACGGCTGACGCGAGAGCTATGAAAACTAGCCAGATATTTAGTGCCAAATTAGTGACTAAGGTACCAAAATTTTCAGGCCTGTAGCTAAAAAGGTTTCAGAGATATAAGCAAAAAACTATGTGTAAGCTGTAGACCCGGGTCCCCAGCTTACACATTTCGTTACGCCAAACCGCTGATCAGAGGGCAATAAACTTTAGGCAGGATTTTAGCTCATAATTAGTGCCTAAGGTACCAAAAATTTCAGGCCTGTAGCTGAAAAGATTTCAGAGATATAAGCAAAAACAGTTTTCCCGCCAAAAAATTCAAATAAAGTTATTGAAAATCGGCTCATTGCGGCGTTGCCACTTCGCTTCAAACGACTTTAAACTTTATTTACATGTCACGAAGATTGATTTTGGTATTTGATCATTAAAAAAGTTAATTTGGTTTGTTGAGTTTAGTCTAGGAGCTCGGAGGATAAAATAGTTTTCAGCCAAAACATACCGTGTTGCCATCGATGTAATCGTATCTCGTAGACTTACGTCTTGATTGATGATGGAAGTCAGAGGCAATCACGACGACATCATCGCCCTGAGTCAAATTCTTTGTCAGTGTCGGCAAGTTATTTATAATCTCTCTGATAGGAGCACCTGGCTTACAAATGGATAGAACAGATTGGTAGTCATTATTATGTAAGTGTATAAATTCTCCAAGAGATTTTCCGTATGTATCGCACAATATTAGCATTTTCTTAGGTCTATTTTGTGAAATTACGGCGGTATTCTCAGCTTTATAGCTTTACAGCTTTATAGCTTTATAGCCCAGACTTATGTCTGGGTTCATGGTTTTGGGTACTGTTATTCGTTTGGTTTCCAGTGTTCTCCTCTGTCGTTAGCTTCTCTACGGATCGAAGTCCTATTCTCGTAGTAATCCCGTTGTCTTCTTTATTCTTTATTGTCACGACCTGTTTTGTTGCTATTGATTCACTCGTTTTAGTCCGTCTTGTTTTTGTCTTCCCTTTTTTCGCTACTAATTTTTTTTGTATTTTTCTTTCTATTCTGTGAGTCTTTATCATGTTTCACTTGTTTATTCAATGTTATTCTATTTTTACTTAAGTTCTTGGTCTTTGCTGCAGTTTTAATATCTACGGTGTGTCTAGAACTTTTTAATTTTATGTTTTCACTTTGGAGCTCAATTATTTGGCTTATTAAATTGTCCAATTCTTCATTAAGTATTTGGGTGTTCTCATTGGTTTCCAACAGGAGCGTTTTTTGTAGTTGTTCGAAAAGCGCTGCATTATTTTCGTGCAAACGTATTACGTTTAATGCTTCTTCATATTCATTGAGATCTGCAGTTCGTCGCTCAATCATCTCTTTTAGCTTATTTCTTTCCGTTTCAGTCTCTTGTAATTTTATTACTTGTTCTGCAAATGCTACTTTGAGTGACCCATTTTGCGCCAAGAGATTTTTATAATCCTTCGCGCAGTCGTCTTGTTCCTTTAGAAGCTTCAAATTAAAGTTTTGTGCTTTTTGTATTTCAGCGGTCAATTTTCTAATTCTACGGCAACCTGGTTTCTTGTTTGGGGCATTCTGGTACAGTCACTGGAACGATCAGAAAACGCAAAAAGTCGATTCGGATGAAGAGATTCGATCCAGGGCACGTCGTTACTGACGATTATTGAGTCCACCGCCTCAACCGCTGCGCCAGTGGTACTTTACTTACAGCGACGAAATAAGTGTAGAGGTTGAAAGAACTATTTCTTAGAGTCGCAGATCGTTGTAATAAAAAAATCGACCGTCATTACACTTTTTTGCACACCCTCATTAGCTTTTTAGTTCAATATGACTCTATTGATAAAAAACTTTTATTTAGTCATTATAACGAGGCCCTTACGTATAATATTGTGACGCGTTCGTTATTTTGGTTGTTATAATTTTTGAGAGTAGATCGCCAAAATGGTTTAAGGTAAACATCATGAAGAAACCAGAGGTTTAGTCAGCTCGCACACTACGAGTACTTACATGTTAATAGGAAACAATACAATGCCACAAATCTAGGCCCCGATCGCGCTAAATTTTTGCTTGTGGCGCTCTGCGGTATATTTTAAGGGATGAAGATGAAGTTTTCCAAACGCTGGCCATTAGATAAAACAGAATCGAAACCATTGTGTAAGTATCATCATCATCACCTATTTGAGTCCACTGCTGTACATAGTGTACCTACCACTAATTAGAGGAGGATAACTCGAGTCAGTGACCGTGGCGGCCCCGGCTGAAGAATAGGCCCCTCCTAACCTCCTACCCGTGGATGTCGTACTAGGCAGGCGAGTAAGGGATGGGCAGCAGCTTCTCCTATTTTCACAAAGATTTTCAAATTCCCCCCACCCCCATCACAGGAAGTCACTCCGGAAATCTGTGGGGGAGGCCGCTGTTCAGCAGTGGACTTCAAACGGCTGGAATGATGATGATGAACTCGAGTCAGAACACGCATCCAGATCGAATCACAGGGTACTGAGCCGCAGGTAAATGGATCACGCCGCTCCCAAGCAGCTGAAGCAGCTCAACGGCTCAAAGTAGTTCTACTTCATCTGCGATTCATGCGACCCTGACCCTGATTAGAAACGATTTCATACGACAACAATTTGTATTATTTTCAACACTATTAAGCCCATATTAGAAAAGCTGACCCGTTTGATGAACTGATTGCTAGTACCTTATTGCATTGTTTGCTTCACTTTACCTGATTCATCTGAAATCATTCATAGATCTACTTGCGCGGTTCAAGAGCGCGAGCTGCGAGCTGATTTGCAGCTCAGGTATTTTGAGTGAGTTACCCACCGCTACCACTTAGAAACTTTGATGTACCAAATAAAAACTATAGTAGGTATTATTATAATATTATAACTACAAAATGTTTGTTTATTTTTAGATTTTGACGCCTTTTCTTTTTTAGTTACCAGCATAATTTTAGTGATACTTCATCATCTTATCCTATCTAAGCTTCTGAATTCTTTAACCTACATGATATATACTTTAAACAGCCTCTCGATTTAAGAGCAAAAGACTTGGCGGCAGGAATAAGATGCCACAGCCAGCCCGAAAGGGAAAAGCATAAAAAAATGCAAACTTCAAGAAGGAAAGAATGACACGATAATGTTACGCGCCTGTACAATATCGGGCAGCCTGTAAGGACGTGGACACTCTGATAATGTACAGCCAGCCATATTCACAGCATCTAATTCTAAATGGGGGAATAAGATCTGCACTGACGTCCCGCGTTGGGGTGCGCATTCACAGCATTTTATTGCAATAATTTTTCCAATAAACCGAAGCCACCTAGCTTTAGACGGCGGAGTCACATATCTCATCATGTCACATAGGAACCTACTCATCATGTCACATAGGAACCTACTCATCTATTACTTTCGTGACGTGGTTTATAAATGGTTCATATCTACCTACCTTATGTGAGGTACCTACCTACTTCCCTATGTTTGGTAGGTCTAGGTACAAAGTGTAGGTACGTAGTACCTTGGTATAATAAATACTTGGTACCTATACCTAGCTAGACCTACATAAGTAAGTACCTTACATAAAGTACGTAGGATTGTATAATATTATGCAAACACGTCACGAAAGTAATAGATGGCTTCCTAGTACCTAGAGCTAACCAAACTTAGGTAGAACTAGATAGCCTAAATGCGTAATAAAACACGTCAAAAAACTATAGATAGGTAAATAACTAGTACCTAGGTAATAGGTAACTACCATCTATAATTTCCTAGCCAACTTAGATATGAACAAAATGAGCAAATACGTCACGGTAGTACCTAATAGATACCTGCATATCCAACTTTCATATGTGCTACCTACCTACCTACCAAGGTATCTTGATTAACCTAAATACCTTACCTGACTTCTTCTGACAGACTTTTATTTCTGTTTTAGTGTGTGGCTAGGCGGAGCAATGATCTATGAAATGCGGGGCGGTGGCGCGGGCAGAAAGTGTATGAGAATGGCCGGACATAGGGCTTAGTGGCGCGTATTAGGGTCGACCTATGTCCAGCAGTGGACTAGTGTGGGCTGATGATGATGATGGCTACAATGGATGCCAATTTAATACGTCAGTTTCGAAATTGAAAATCTATGGAACTTCAATCGAAGTAACAAATTATGTAGGTAGGTACTAACCAATTACTTACAATATATTTTTATTTTATCTAGATCGATCGACACCTATCTTACATATGAAATAACGGCTAGGTTAGAAGTACAACAAATTCAGAAGATGAAGATACTACCTAATAAGAAGATGTGTAGGTATCACAAAAATTATGCTAGTAACTAACAAATGTTAGTAACTTACCTACATTAGAGGTAGGTACAGTATGTCCAGTGGACTTCAATAGGTTAAAGATACCTCCTACATAATAGTTTCGATTCTGTTTTATCTATATCCAGCCAATTCTATCCATAGCCAGCGTTTGGAAAACTTCATCTTCGTCGCATATAATATACCTACCACAGAGAGCCTCAAGACGAAAGCCTACAGTCAGTGCGCGTTGCCAGCAAAAAAAGTTACGAACGCCGACCACACACCGAATGACGCAGTGTTGAAAGGCCCCGCACCCTATGGACCGACGACATTGCGAAGGTTACTGTAATTCACTGAATGGAAATGGCTCAAGACCGTTCGTCGTGGCACTCTTTATGGGAGGCCTATGTTCAGCAGTGGACTTCTGCAAAATGATAAAATATTTTTGTGATACATGTCCTCTAATAGGTAAGTATCCAAAAGGGAGGTCATTCAACTTATCGTTGATGTGTATATACTAATTCCGGAACATTTTGTATACATACACTAGTTCACTGAAGTAAAAGATAAATCTCTCTTTTTCGAGGTACGACACACAAGGTACATCGATGGCAGCACTGGGTATGGTTTGGCTGAAAACTATTTTATCCTCCGAGCTCCTAGACTAAACTCAACAAACCAAATTAACTTTTTTAATGATCAAATACCAAAATCAATCTTCGTGACATGTAAATAAAGTTTAAAGTCGTTTGAAGCGAAGTGGCAACGCCGCAATGAGCCGATTTTCAATAACTTTATTTGAATTTTTTGGCGGGAAAACTGTTTTTGCTTATATCTCTGAAACCTTTTCAGCTACAGGCCTGAAATTTTTGGTACCTTAGGCACTAATTATGAGCTAAAATCCTGCCTAAAGTTTATTGCCCTCTGATCAGCGGTTTGGCGTAACGAAATGTGTAAGCTGGGGACCCGGGTCTACAGCTTACACATAGTTTTTTGCTTATATCTCTGAAACCTTTTTAGCTACAGGCCTGAAAATTTTGGTACCTTAGTCACTAATTTGGCACTAAATATCTGGCTAGTTTTCATAGCTCTCGCGTCAGCCGTTTGGCAGTACTGGATGTGCAAGCTGTAGACCCGGGTCTCCAGCTGACACATAGTTTTTGGCTCATATCTCTGAAACCTTTTAAGCTACAGGCCTGAAATTTTTAGTACCTTTGGCACTAATTTGGCACTAAATATCTGGCTAGTTTTCAAAGCTCTCGCGTCAGCCGTTTGGCAGTCCTGGATGTGCAAGCTGTAGACCCGGGTCTCCAGCTGACACATAGTTTTTGGCTCATATCTCAGAAACCTCTTCGGCACCTAAATTTTGAATTGGATTTTCAGATTGCACCAATTATGCACTAAATATTTGCATACTCAGAATTCAGAAATTCGTTATGTGTAAGCTGTAGACATACACACTGGAAATTCGTCATTTTTCTTAAAAAATCTCTATGCAAAAATCAGCTATTTTGAGGTCAAATCAGTTCAAACTCAATTATTCAGTTGTTTTAGGTAGTAATCTTGAAGTCGAACTTCTCGTAAATAATTAATATGATAAAAACATCGGAAATAGCAATTTGAAAAAGTTCGAAAAAAAATTAATAAGTATTTTGATATTTTTTCTACTAATATTCTTTCTAGAATAAGCCCCTTTCGGGATGGTATACGTTTTATGAATCACCTTGTATACAGGGAGAAAAATAGCCATAATAATTGTAATGATAATATCGTCTAGCATTGTTTACGCAGATGTGAAACATACAGCCAAAACTATCGTTTTTGTACGACTTATCAAAATATAATACGTGAAGTTTATTAGGACTGCACTGCGCCAATTTCGGCGTATTGTTAAATGTATCGAAACAGCCCTATTCATTCCACAACGGAACGCAGCAATTTTGGCATTTGATCAAAATCTCCGCACCGGTAACGACTAGGGAAGTGATTACAAAGTATTTTGATTGATCGACGTTTTAATATCCTTTCAAAATAATTGGAAAATATAATTCTTCGACAATTTTGAGTTGATCAAGAATTTTGTCAATGAAATTCCGGCTTAGTAATCAGCGCAATAACGAGTTAAGTTTAGATTGGTCGTAATCATAATTACACTAAAATGTTTCGAAGAACATTAGTAGGAGTTCGTAATCAATCCGAATATCTGAAGCCGGGATTTGCGATGAGCCAATGTTTTAATCAAATTGTCATTTGCAGAGATCTACCGCAAAATTACTGCGATCAATCCACTACGCCGACTCTGACGCCAGTTGATCCAATGAGTTAACAACATAAATAAATGTTTTGTTTAAATAAATAAATAAATATTCCGGACATATCACACATTGTCAACTGATCCCAAACTAGGCATAGCCTGTACTATGGGTACCAGAGACTGATATATATATATAATAGATAAATATTTAACACCCAGACACAGAACAAACATCTGTGCTAGTCACAAATGTTTGTCCAGTGCGGGAATCGAACCCGCGACCTCTAGCGCAGAAGGCAGAGTTACTACCAACTGAGCTATGAGGCTAGTTTACCGAAATCATAGAAGTAGGATAACCAAGGTCACCGACATAGCTTTCAGAATTAGCAAGTTGAATTGGCATTGGGCAGGCCATATAGCTCGCAGAACCGAAAACCGTTGGGAAGTAAAGGTTCTCGAATGGCGACCACAAACGGGGCGACGCAGTGTTGGAAGGCCTTCACCCGATGGACCGAAGACATTTTGAAAGTTGCGGGAAGACTGTAAATGGAAAAGGCTCAAGACCGTTCTTCATGGCACTCTTTGTGGGAGGCCTATGTTCAGCAGAGGACTTAACGGGCTGATGATGATCATGATGATGATTAAATCAAATCAAATGACTTTATTTCTAGAAAATTTCTGGACAACTAACCTAATGCATGCTAGCTTATTATAAGCAAAGCGAGCACCTACAAGAGAAAAGATAAGAAGAAGAAGTGACAAATGATAGCGAAAAGACATGAAAATTATCCTCTTTTCCGGCTGAGGTGACGGAGACCTTGCACTGCGGTTGCTGCCACAACTAGAAATCCACCGTGCTCGTTTTCGCTTCGAGCGCTTATGCTTATGATTACCCATGGGCGCGAAGTTACGATCACTTCTGATAGTGTATTCACTATTATATATATTGTAGTGTATTCAGACTGTACCTACGGTAGAACCCACTTAGGCAAAAGCTAGGTAGGTAGGTATACAAAGATTCATAAAAGAAGATTAACAAAAGTCTAAGCTAGGGTCTAAACAAAAGTTATTTAAAAATAAACACAGAACACATTTCAGTCTAAATGAAAACCCTCATCCGTTCGGACGGTCGAAAGATTAAATTCGATTTAACGTTAAATAGAAAACGCATCAGGTGGAAGCGTTGATTTTCACCGAGCATTTTCGTTTTTCGTTTTCGCGAGCGTTTTTAATAAAGCTCTCATGTTCGTTATACTTGATGTTTATCGAAAAATGCCTAACACACGTGTTCTGCGCTCAGACAGAGACTTAATAAGCCGACGGGAATAACATAATGTGTAGTAATTGCTTTGAAGATTAATTTTCAGACGTATAAATACTTATCCATCTAATTTCGTTTACAAAACATCCTAATAACCTACTAATATTATAATGCGATAGTTTGTGAGGATGTTTAGATGTTTGTTATTCAATCATGCCGTAACGGCTCAACCGATTTCGATAAAACAGCTATAGTTCTGAAATATAGTTGAAATAGATATAGTTCTTTACCTAAATTAACATACCTATAGGTAGGCAATTTTTTATCAAGTTTTCACGCGAAGGCGCGGGCATAAGCTAGAGTTGACAAAATTAGTTTTTATCGATATTTTTACAAGATAGGAAAACTAAAGAAAACAGCCTACTTAGTATTCAAGTAAACAGCCTCGAAATGAAATTTCTGAGCAAATACGGTTACTTGACTTGGCATCGGGATATAGCCTTATAAACCAAGCTGTGAACAGATCCATAGTTTTCACTTTCCAAGAGAAAGTTCTGTCCACAGCATTTCCTTGCCCTTGCTGTCTTTTGATTGAAACGTGGCTAGAACAGGTACATAAGAACAGGTTTAACACAGCGAGTTTTGCCCGCTCAAAATTGGAGTTGCCCGGGTAGGAGGTACCTCCGTCTTACAGAAGACCGCAGCCAAATAACATTATTTGTTTCGAACAGTGATTGTTCCTGCGGTAAGGTTGCCATAGCTCTTAAAGTGGAGGAGGGGTTGGGGCTCGGCAACGCGTGCGTGATGTCTCTGGTACAGGTACAGCGTTCATAGGCTACGGTAACCACTTACCATCAGTTAAAAAAGTTCCTGTTCGTGCAAACATCGTTTGAAAAGCGTTTGGTGATCGATAAATTGCTATCTCGTTTCCCGAACAATAAATGTGTCTGCAGCAAACATTTTACTACCTCATCTAGACGTGACCGGAATGAATGCAATACAATATTTGATACCCGAAACTACTAGTATAGTATTATGTTATCTGTGCCGAAACAAAGCATTAAAACCTATTTTCATTAAAACATATACAAAGCTTGCCCAATGTTTTGTCGTATCTTCTAAATGTTAAGCCGTGTTCAAACGGCATGCGATATGTCCTTGGTCATATAAAAGTCGATTCAGAATGTTCGGTACCTCCACTGAACAAAGTCAGTTTTAAGTTTGATATTTTGAGGGTGTGCGATATAGCTCAACAATATCGCAAGCTCTTCTAAAGTCAAACTCAAAATAAACTTTATTCAGAAGAAGTAAGAATCATTTCACACGCCAATTCAAGTTTTGAACCCATGGTACACAACCTCTCAGATCTCAAGGCACATTTCGCACATGACCACATTTTACAGAAGTGTGTAGGTATTCCATACGTGACAGGTTTCAAGCACATCGCCGCTTATAAGAATACTTACTGTACTATATGTATGTATGCTATGTATACTTACTCACGATGTTTTTCCTTCACTGAAAATTTCAGTGATGGGATCAAACCCAGGACTTTCTGATCGAAAATCGGGGTACCTACAAATAGGCCAATTAGGTTTATAATGATTCAAACTTACACACCTATAGAAGTTAACAACATGGGCTCTCAATAAATTCAGCGTAGAACTTCTCTAATCATCCTATATCCATGATAGGGAGAAACTTCGACTCTATAAAGATCTTGAGCCGAATCACAGTAACGGGTGCCCGACAGGCTGCGTGTTATCACTATTCGCTACCTCTCGAGCGCCCTCGGGAGTTGTATTAACGCCTCTGGGTTATTCATGAACGCTCTTTGAATAAAGATGAAAGATCCATAGCTGACAGTTCTTTCGAGCGCTATGACAAAACTGCAGGAGTTCGAAGAGCAGTAACAAAACGAACGCTCACGGCACTAAATACAAGGTGTATTCTATACCGAAAGGGGCTTATTCTACACTCAATAAAGTTCGAGTAAATTCGACATTTTTCATTGAAAAAACTATTCAAAAATCTGCTGTCTTGTGGTCAAATCAGTTCAAACTTAATAAATCAGCTATTTTAGGTAGCAATCTTGAATCTGAACTTCTCTTACGTTTAGTATTATAATAAGTTATAAAGATGATGAAATACAAAAAACAGCTAATTCGAGAAAGCTTGGAAAAAAATGAAAAATTTTTGTTTTTCTAATATTTTTTTTGTTGATAGATTCCCCCTTTCGGGATGGTATACATGTTATGAATCACCTTGTATTGTCAGACACAATATAAGCCTCTTAAATAAGGTCTTTGTAGCAGGTAAAAAAATAGCTTTATAATATTGCGCGTGAAAGCATAATGACTCTCCCGGGTGTGCTGAACGTGGAAAAATGACTCGGTGGAATTTAAGGGAAATAGAAAACAAAATCCTTTGGAGACTTTGTTTTCAAAGTTTTCGAGAAAATAAACGGAAAATTCGAAAGTTGTTTTTCTATACCTAATTTATGAGAAGGCATTGCCCAGGAGATAGATGGTATTGGATAAACCTCATCAATGTTAAAAATATATTTGTATTTGTATTTATTAAAAACATTACGTCTATCATTACAGGTCAGACCTAATACAATAGAGTAGTCATCAGAATAAGATAAGATAAATCAAGCTAATTAACTAAATACAATGTCAGTAAGTAAAATAATTCAGTAAAAATAATAACACATGTCAATAAACAAAAAAAATCAAATAACAAATAAAAAATACAACAATCAGAGAGCACAAAAAAGAAAACCGTTAAAAAATTTCATAATACTTATAAGTCATACATTTAGTCCTGATTTGTAGCATAAAAAAATTATAATTATTTATTATAGCACAAATTAATTAATATAGCCCTTACGAACTCGCTCCGTGAACAGTGGAATACGTCACATGAATGGAATATGATACTTGGGACAAAAAATATATAAAAAACGTTGATTATTTTGCTCTCATTTAAAAAGCTTTCGTATTCTTACATAAATAAATAAAGCCATGTTGGTTGACTGTCGATCCGAAGGTCGTGGGTTCGAACCCAACCTTGCACCAATGAGTAAATTAATAGAATATATTCGAAAAATGTAAGTGTGAATTCACACTTAAGACGGCGAAAGCATCGTGAAGAAATCAGTAAGCAAGCATTCTTATGGGCGCCGATGGGCTTGCAACCTGTCACGTATGGAATACTTTCAGTGGGAAATAAATTTTGGCTTATGTTAATGTCAAATGTTCGGACATGCTTCTGGCTCCAGGCCATCAGAACCTTGAAACACCTTCAAGGGTTCATTAGACATATTGAAGGGTCTGATGGCCTGGGGATCTGAGAGTACGTCTACCATTCTATTGATATATGTCGTGAGTGATTTTTTTTTTATTAAAGTCAGCCACTCTTCACCTGCTTCCGCTTCGACACTTTCATCATAAATCTGCGGATGATTCTATTAGGTATAGAACAGCAAAGTCGACAGGCATGCTCCAAGTCAACTTTGAAATGCAGAAAGTAATGAAAAGGAATGACATCCCAGTTTTACGACAAGTATCCTTGAACGTTTTTTATGTAAATTACGTTATTGTTTAGTTTTATTGCTCGGCAGTACGTGAAGTGGATACGAATTGAACGTTTGTCTGTTTGTTCCCCTCGTGTTATTAATGTAAATTGAACAGGAAAATAATGCTCCGCAGCTCCAGGGATCTTTTTAAAGAACTTGGAAAATATAAACAACTTTCCTAGAAATCTGTTGAAAATTAACCCTAACTTTAGGGAAATTTTCCTGCGAAATCAACATCTGGACCATTCATTCTCCCTAAAAACTACTGCCCCAACTCCGCCCAACTTTCCTAACCCTGAGAACAATAACAGCGAAGTAAAACTCAACTGTTTACGGCATCCCTTGCAACTCAGTATCTTAGTACTAACGGACACGTGGCGTTGTAAACCTTGCGAATCATTAATCACACGAGATGAGAAGCATGAGTCCGGAAGAATTGTAAAAGTACCAACAGTTAATATAACTGGCGGTAAAGGCTGATGTAGACTGCAGCAACGCGTTTTTGTGACGACTTACTTGTTTCTAATGTAATTTCCAATAATTTCCATATTTTTAATCGGCGAGTGTATTTTTTACTTACATCAGACTAACGTTTATTAGCATGGCAATTGTGATCTATTTAAAGTCATTTTAAAAATTACCTCACAACGATTAACTTCAGTCTTTCTGTCTCTATGTTCATTCAACTCATCGAATTAGTTCCGTTTATAGCTAGATAACCTATCAATCCTAATGTATACTAAGGTTCTTAGTTTAATCGTTCAACCTCATAGATTGGCTGGCAGAAAATGCACTGGTATTAAGCCCTTTTTTTGTCTAAACTGTAATATTCCCTGTTTTCTGTCCTTATAGGATGACAAAATGCTAGACCTACCAACTGCATTTTTCATTCTTCTTTTTTTTGGTTATTCTGTTCGCATTACTACTGCCCTCTTTCTACCAAATCCGTGGACAACGGGGCTGATTACACTCTAAGAACTGTTGTGAACAGTGCAATTGTTTGTTGTCCCGAATAAATAAAAATGAAAATAAAAAAAAATATTTTGTGTAAAATAATATATATTTATTTATTATTATATATAATAATATATATATAATAATAAATAAATAATAAATAGATCAATTGAAAAGTCGCAATCCAAAAGGTTTACCTACAGTTTTCACTCCGCATACTTTCTCTCCTTACTCATACGGTCAAGCAAATACGTATTAGTGAAGAAACTACATGAATTACGATTTGCAGTAGCTGGTGCTGGCAGCGGCCGACTTTTTTCTTGGGTGAAATCACAATCCGCCATGTTGCGGGGTCCTTTACTGGACACTGGCCTTTTCTCTTAACTCAACTTTTTATAAATTGATGTACCAGCCAGGTGGCACAGTGAGATACGCGTCTTGCCCACCGTTTGTTTTTGTTACAGCTTTAAAATAACCCTTTTACTTGCACAAATTTTGTCGGAAGGCTTAGGCTTGTTAACCCTAAATTTTATTTTAGTGCTAGAGCTATTTTGTTCCAAGAGGTTACGCTCGCTTGGTACTCGAATAAAAAAAAATTGTTTATTTGTATCAAGAATATATGTTTGCGGTACTTATGAATGTAAGCTTAGTCTAACAAGTTGAGATTGAATTATTGTACCTGAGGGAGCTCTGTCCCCCGCACTAGGTCTCTATTGAGCCTGTATAGCAGGGTCACAGCGACTCGTCTCGGACTCTCTATCTATAAAAACTAGTTAGTTATGAAAATAAAATAATATTGGCGTATCTTCCCAACATACCGAATGAGACATGAGTTTCATTACCATACTAGATAACTAAGGTCTACCTAGCAGGAGATTTGTTGAATAAAAAGTGAACTATTGTTATTACTGGCTATTTACTACACACAAGCCATTTCAAACCTTTTTGTGGTTGCGGCGTAAAAGAGTCACAAGCATCTCCACATCCTCACATTTTTACAAACTTGCGCTTTTGTAGGACAGGTACAAAATAAGGCGTGGCTCCTTGTGACTCTTATTCGATGTATTATCTAAGTGACTGGTGGATGAGACCAATGACTTACCTCGGACATAGGATCGGAATAGCTATCCAACGCGGCCTTTTGGGCCTTTTGGGCACACTGCCTGTGGTTCGTGACCTGAACTCTGTATTCTACTTGTAGTCGAAGAAAACAGAGTTCATTCCTTGAATTGATTTCGGATAATTCTTCTTTTTTTCGATTATTGTGTTTGATAATAGTTCATAGTTCATAGTTCATTTATTAATAACGGATAATAGTTACATGTCAAACACAGATTTATATACTGTAATCCTTACATAGCATAATAATTATCAATAATCGATTAGGTAAATATAATAATATAATATTGATGTCAAAATGAACATAATCATAATTAGGACAAGAAATAAATAAAGTAAGATTCACACTCATATTAAATACATAAAAAATAAAAATCAATTATGAATTAATTATAATTAGATTAAATTTATACATTGAATTTGGGAATTACCTACCAACTATCTATAAATACCAAAATTAGGTAGGATTTACAGAGGTAAGCTCAATAATAATGTCCTAGCAATTTAAATTGTTAAGACACATTAGTACAATATTTAAATTTTATTAGCTAATAGGTACCGAGAGGTACCGACTAGTATCTCAGTAGGTTGGTACTACTACTAGACAAATAAATATTGAGTGCGGGGTAGTGCATGGCCTTTAGCACTACCTCGGGCCTTGGGATCTTTGGAAAATCAGTCGTCCATCATAGTCAAATATTCATCATCATTTCAGCCGTTCGACGTCCACTGCTAAACATGGCCTCCCCCACAGACAGAGCAAACTCCTTATCATGTGGGGGGATTTGCCCATACTCACCACGCTGGGCATGCGGGTTGGCGAGCGCAGTTAGAGCGATCGTTGTTAAAATGAGGGACGCTGCTGCCCATCTCCTAGCTTTTTTCCCTTAGTCGCCTCTTACGACATCCGCGGATAAGTAGATATGGAGGGGCCTATTCTTCAGCCGGGGCTTCCACGGTACCGTCAACCGGTACCGGTATAGTCAAATATTAATTATAAATCAATAAATAAACATTAAATCCATTTAGATCAACAGTCGGTTGAACAGTTTCAAAATAGGGACCCTGAACCAAAGACAAGTTTACCATCCAGTGCTTACTTAACTTTGCTGGTGCCTCCTACGAATCAGCATGGTTTGAGTTAGCCACGGGGCGTCTGATGGTCGGTCAGTAAACGATACATTTTCCTCTCACCGGCGGTCATGCTGCCAGTAAGTTCGGGAGCTCTTTTTACAGCCGGTGACTAATTAGAGTTCCCACTTCCCTCGCAATAACATTTGTTTTTTGTATTTAAAAAAAGCAGTCACGTTTTCCGCCAACCGGCTTTCTCTAAATTTGTTTAATTCAACGTGGTCTTTCACATTGCGATTTTATTTTTATCTCCGACTATATTTTTTATGGTTTCTTAGTATACATAATAATATGCATACTATCCCGAATGGGGCTAATTCTACACCCTATTGGCAGTAAAGTTTGTTCTACGACTTCTGGACATTCTGCAATTCTTTATTGCACACAGGAACATATACTTAATATGGTTGTTTCAAAAGTCATGTACATAGGCGAGCTTAATCCTAACAAGAGTTTTCTTCCACATTTCTTCGACATTCGACATTTTTCATTGGAAAAAATACTATGCAAAAGCTGTTTTGAGTTCATATCAATTCAAACTCAATTACTCAGCTGTATAAGTTAGCAATATTGTTGTCGAACTTCTCGTACGTTTAATAATTACGAATTGTTTTAAAGATTGCAAAAAGATTTTCGGGATATATTTTCGCTATCTTTCAGGATGGTATACATATTACGCGAAGTTTAAAAGACTCTTGGTCTTCAAGCTATAGATATGAGTAGATATACAGTCAAACATAGATTCTGTCAAATATTTATAGAAGCACTTCTATTTCGGAACCTAATCATAGCCGTAAAGAGCGCAGTCAACACAATATTTTACATTAATATGTATGAGTACTAACCCCGAACCACATTAGCCCCGAGTCACCGTTTTGGCGTATTCCTTAGCCTTAATATTTTCATCTTTATTCAAAGAGGCCTATGAATAAAACAGAACGTGGATCCAATACGCGGACTCAGCGAGATGTCCTCATGTCCTAACTTTTTTCATTTTGTTTCAATTATATTATTATAGCCGTGTTGGCCTAGTGGGAAGTACTCCGACTTACGATCCGAATGTCGTGGGTTCCGGTCGTGAGTGTGTGACCAATGAGTTTCTCTGTTCGAAAAAAGTGCGCATAAATAAGGAAACCAGTAAGTATTCTTAACCCTTAATTTAGCCGGGCAATTTTTTTTTGTATTTTTTTTTGTTTATTATAGATTTTTGAGATGTTAGTTGATAAGGTAAGATGAGACAATGATTTAAAAAAATTGCGGCAATGGACTTGCAACCAGTAAAATGTTTGGATGTACCTCAGTCTAACCCCGCAGGCATAAACAAAGATCTGATCGCCTGGAGAGGCTGTCTACCATGAGTGTCTATCTAGTCTATCGTGAGCCCGTGAGAGTATGAAAGAAAGAAAGAAAAATCTTTTTTTGGTAGGTATAATTTGTATGTATGTAAATTATCAAATCTCTATGATATTAAACACAAGTGAGGCATTCATTATTTAAAATTTCCCGTATGGACGCATCTTAACTGTAGCTAAGAATAAGGACGCGCCGTGAAAATTCAATAGTATTTATTAGACACTCGAGTCAAGTTTAATGTTGCTACCCTTTGCTTACATTCTAAGTACAAAGTAGCTACTAATTCAATTCCTTCCTCAGAAGCCCTTTATAAGAGCCACTCACGCAAAATGCATTTGAAAATTGACAGTAGCGACGACAAGGGGCCACTGCCTTATTAAGCCGTATTGAATCCACACTTCTGCCTCAGGCATCAATACCCGCCCCATAAAATAAGAAGAGAGTGAGTTGTGAACATTTGAAATATTTTTACCCTCCGCTATGGTCCGGAAAGGGACGTAACTATCTGAAGGAATACGTGCTTAATGACATGAGGTGGGAGCAAGATTACAGAAAGATTGTGTTTAGGGTCAAATGTAATGTATAAAATCTCTCTAAGCCATATTGTCTTATTGGGAGATTCCCCGGTTTTTGAATCGAGGGTTGTGGTGGACACCGTAATGCAAAAATTAATTTTCTATTCAAAAAATTCAAACAAGTGCTTAAAACTACTAAAAATAATTCTTAACTAAAGCGGCGTTAGGCGTCACGTATGGAATACTCACTGCAAAACATGGGCATGTGCCAATGTTCGGACAGACAAGCCTCTGATTACCTCCCTTAGTTATGTTACAGAATGAATAGTAGGTATAATTATTAATATGGAGAGCTAGGGCTCATGGCGCATCATTGCCAATGATAGACAATTACAATGGGCAAGATTCCAAGAAAATCCGCCGCACTTTTCCAATAGGTACATATTTATTGTAAACTAGCTTGGGCCGCAGCTTTGCTTGCATGATACCAAGATAAAAAGTTGCCTATGCTATTCTAGATAAAGAACACTATCTATTTCAAGTTTCAACGAAATCGGTTGAGCCGTTACAGTTACGACACAGTGCAATTTTTTTTATATATTTAATATTTAATATTTATTTATTACACAAAAGGAATACAAATGAATGGTAGTAAATATCTTAAAACCTATGTTAGGTTTGTCTAGACATTAGGTTCTCGATATTAAATGTAAGAAATATTGTAAACAATCTTTACTTATTTTCTATGAAGAGCGAGCGCATGTAAAGAAAACACCGTCACAGAACAGCTAACAGTATGTACCTAGTGCATAGGCACAGCAAAAAATAATAAAATAATATAAAATAAAATAAGTATTTATTTGCAAAGGAAAGGTTTAACAAGTTCGTGACCTAGAAAAACTTATAAAATAAGCTTATATAGAGACAAAACAAAATACGTGCATGAGAGTCTAACAAAAACCTTGTGTAAAGTCTATACATGACTACTCGCTCTAAATAAGCATTATGCTTGTATTTAGACGCGAGTGATCCGTTCTTCGGCTAGGACAACAAGAGATAGTGCTAAGACATTATAACATTACAACATAGTAAAATGTTGTTAAAATTTGAAACAATGTAAATATTTAAAAACTATAGATGTAAAACAAAACAATATATCAAAGTAGAGGTAAAGCCAGGGTTTGTAGAGTGTCCGAAGATTTATGATTGGTATGGTGTGCGTTCCTGTGTATATAAACATGAGTTGTAAACATTAGTATTTGTTTATTGTCTTTGGAGGAGGTAGGGCATAGCGAGACTTTCTCGTTCGGAGGTACCTCCGCCTTATAGAATATCGCAGCCAGATAACATTATTTGTTTCAAATAGTGTTGTGTTCCTGCGGTGAGTAAGGTTGCCAGAGCTCTTTAGGGGGAAGGGGGTTCGGCAACGCGTGTGTGATGCCTCTGGTATTGCAAGCGCTCATAGGCTACGGTAACCGCTTACCAACAGGTGGGCCGTATGTTTGTTTGCCAACTCAGTTGTATAAAAAAAAAAAAAAAAAAAAAAAAATTGTGTGACTGGGAAATATAAGTTTGTCACTTCATATACTTTTGTTCTCTATTTTCTGACCCTGTGTAATGTGTGAACGTAAGCATAATGTATGAAGGACGCGAATCCTACTCACACTAGACCGTCTTTTTTAGAGGTGAATTCATAGTTTTAGAATGAATGTAATATTTTGTCTCCTATTCGATTCAACATAAGTGCTTCAACGGTAAATCACATCACAAATCCCTATATTCCGTGAGGAAACTCCGTGTACAAAATCCATTACATCCAACCCCAATTGTAATAACATTTTCTCTAGGCGCAAACGTTAGTTCGTGTGAACTCTGTATCAATATCTCGCAACTTGTAAGGGAACGGTAGACAAACCCGGCTGAATAACGAAGTAAAGGGTGCTTTATGCCAAACTGTAGCGAACAGTACCTTCACTTTTGCAGGTCAAGAATTAACTTTATATTTGCAGCAGAATCGCAAGCGAATCAATTCAGACACAGGCGCTGTAAACTAATAAGTAGGTACCTACCAAGAAGTATATAAGCAAACCATATTTTCCGTACTTCCGTTTTATTCGGGTCATTCTCATGGATAAAGTCGTCTTGTCGCGACTTATATGAAGACCTAGGTATACTGAATTTTTAGCACTGTTCTAAACAATTACTTAAATCACCGCCAACTTAGATCTTTTTACGTAGATAAGTAGACTTTACAAAAGTTTTCAGTTTTCAGACTTTACAAACGTTAACAAATACTTTGGAGCCGTTTAGCTACAGCATGAATCATCCTTTATCCTTTGAGATGAGGTAGAATAATCTTATTTTCGGCGAAGTTTTATTGGCAATGTTTTACGAGTATTTTCGCCCTGGTTACCAAGTTTCAGGGATCGGTGGTAAACTTGACCAACGAACAATTGTATTACGACAAATAACCGCGTAAGGACCTTTTTAACAGCCGTAAGTATACGCACAGTTCCCAATTAAAGTTAAGGAATCATTGATTGGGGATTCAAGGTGTGGTTGCAATAGATTATTTAGGTACTTGGGTTGTTGGGACAAAATTAATGGTAAGTAGAGTTTGTAATTGTTCTATACTTAGATTTAATTAACTATTGTCTCGCACTTAAACTTAACATTGTATTAACACTACAAACAAAAATAAATAGTGCATTCCAAAATTTAAATAAAAAGTACCTGAATGGGTCTTTTGTGGGGAATATGGTAAGATTCTACTTACAATAAACTTCCGGAAAGTTAGGCATCTCCCATAAAAGAGACGTTTCATCAATATATGGAGCCTGGGCCTGCACTGTGTACACTACTCTCAAATATGGCTAAGCAATAAAGTAAACGCATTTAATTGGTTATTTTATTTAAATTGACTTCGTTTTAAGGTACATTAAGATTTTCTCCGACAAAGAGAGCAACACACAGCGCTACTAAAATATGGCGGATGGACGTGCGTGAAATGTCATTTTGACAACCTACATTTATCTGACAAAACAAAAACATCAAATCAAACAACATGACATGAAAAATATGTCAATGTCATGTCAAACGCCAAATATAAACCAACATGGCGGCCTTCAAATAGTGTTCACATAGTAAAAAACCTACCAGAAGAACTATTCTTGTACCATCGCATTTGTCTTCAAATTAATGAAATTGTATTTTTCTTGTAATCTCCTATTTTTCCTAATTTTTCTATGTAGTGTACATGGACCAGGCCCAGAATGAAATGGCTTTCTAGAGAGACCGATCTTGTGCGGCCTACACCGAACGGCTCCCAGCAACCTTTACTATGTCGTCTATATACGTACAATCAATTTTCAAACCGATGTTTTTTTTCGCACACAAAGCTACTGGCAGTTTTATGTCAATCCTTCAGTACCTACCCTCGCCATTCAATATCTTCCGAAGTGCAAGTGAGTAAACATCCACAAGTGGAATCACACATTGCTGCTCTGGAATCCTCCTCACGTACTTCTTTGTTTTTGCTTCCAATAGACACACTCGGGAAAGTCATTTAGATAAGGTTTTCATACATGTGAGTTTTCGAGATAATAATGTATTTGTGGCAAGGGTTGTTAGAAATCGCTTGCGGAGGCCAACTTACCTTCTAGCCTACAAAATTGATGAGGTCCTGATACGCACATATACACTCGCACATCTTCCTATATCTATGATTACAGTTTTTACATATTTTTATTAGTTTTCAGCTAGCGCGTCATCGCTCATTGTTGACATCTGTCAATGTCAACTTTGTAGGCGCCGAACATTTACTCAATCTTAGCGTTAGGTAGGTATCCTAACATTTTAGAGACCTATGTAGTTTGTGCAAGCTTTTTGTAATATTCGTGCACCTATTTGCCATGGGCAAAATCATAATCACCATGGCAACCACACTGAATTTTACGATACGCTTTTAACAACATTTTTATAGTTAGCACTCAAATGGTTTTGTGTTCAGTAATTCAGGTAGATGTACCTACTTATGTAATTAAAGTTAAACCAAATCGTCGAAAAATGTAATCATGTATTTTTGAATTTTGAATTTGTCATGAACTTGTGGGGGTTAGTATCATCATCCAACTTTGATACATTTTACAGTCACCTATCACCTTGTCACCTTGTAACACTATCACTTTTTTACACAAACTTCAATCACTTGTTTTGACAATCTAAATTTGATCATCAACTTCTGATGCTGACTGTACAACGACCACCTACGACGACTGAAATAACAAGAAGAATGCAAAACGAACAGACAATGTTTGTAAGCAATGCTAGCAAGATTTCCATTTTCTATGCATTTAGATAAGTTACATACCGCTTTTATTGATTTCGTCTGGTTTAGAAAAGAAGCCAATTTTGCTTCTTGAATCCAGTTTGGAGATTTCAATACCCAAACCCTACATTGTTTTCACGAAAAATTCAATCTTTTACCTTATTCCAAGTTCTATTCCACGTTCAACTTTCTTCTAAAGTTTGCATTCTCTTATTTTTAGTTGCCTGCTTATCGCACTAGTTCTTTCTTGGTCATCCTACATTACCTAGGTCAGTGACCAAGTTAAAATAATGTGGTCTTGAAAAGAGCGTATAACCATTTGGTGAAACCAATAACTCCTTGCGTGCATATGTCATATTTCATTTGTTGGTACTAGGACACGCCGATTTCCTAAAGATAAAGATAAAAGATAAAAAAAAAATATACTGTGAACATGGTATGTAGTGTACAGGTGTTTATATTTTACTTCAAAGATATTTACCTTCACCGTATATCATGCTAATTTATTTATTTATTTCAGTAATCTAGGATTCACAGTTTTCTTATCGTTTATTATAGTCTAGATGTATATATGTCGTTTAAATCACGTATTGCGGTACTTTACTTTGCCGGGAAAAACTCCCGCGCCTAAACCAGTTTTTTACCTAAAAGCATCCCATAGAGCAACATGCTTTGAACGATACCTAATGAAGTGAGAGAAAATGATGAATGATGCGGGCTAACGTGACAGCAGGAATTTGAACATAATAGTGTTTTTGTAAATAAACATCTTTCATATTCGCAAATGTTTCCACTGAATTAGGTGAGAACGTCCATTACCATATAAAATATGAGAAAGGAGAGCAATGAATTTATTATATGCCTACCTACCTAAACTTTATTCAATGATATAAATGAAACTTTCAAAATGGGGGATTATTTTTCGATTAATGAAGTAAGTACCTACCTATCTCCAACATCATTTCACAAATATAGTAAAAACGTTAAATCTGCTTTCTTACTCGAAGAGTAGGTTAAGTATGTTACTCCCGACTGACATATTCTTCAATATTTTAGTGAAAGTGAGCTGATCTGATGATGGAATCAAGAGCTGTTCCATGGTTACTCCTCAGAAAATGGTCCGATTGAGCTGAAACTTTGCATACCTATCGAAATCTGATGATTTACAATATTATAGTAATAGTGACCTGATCTGATGATCTAGTAAGGAGCTGTAGAGAAACGCTAGAGCGAAGCCGCGGTCAGCCGCTAGTTATTTTTAAAGAAATCCCTGTTTAATTTGTTTTTAAATTTCCCCTAAAATCTCCCACCAACGACTTATTAATGCGATTATTGCAAACAGGGTTTTCATTCTTCATAAAAAAATACTTCGTCGCCAACATCAGCCTGAAGAAGTCCAATGCTGGACATAGGCCTCCCCCAAAGTGCCACGACGAAAGGTATTGAGCCTTCTCCACCCACAGACTTCCCACAATCTTCACAGTTTCATCAGCAATCGGGTGGCCTTCCTTGGTGGCTTGCCTACATTGCGCCGTCCGGTTCGTGGTCGACATTCGAACCTTCATTCCCAACAATTGTCGGAGAAAACAAAATTATGGAACTAGGGCGAAATTGTGCCGATTCACTGTCCATCCGTGCATCACTTCGATCCAAGGGCCTTGCCAAAATACATTTGTTTTCATTACAGCATCCTGGGGGAGCCACAATAAAGCGTGCATGTCTAGATGGGTTTGAAATGCTTTCTTCTCCCCTTTGTTAAATTATTTTGTGCCAGGGTATTTATACTTAGGTTGGTCAGGAGATCCTTATAAAACAAGACCTAAAGTAAAGTGCCTAGTGGTTATAATTTGTAAGGGTTTTCCGGCGTGCTCTCCTTGTGTGTGCGTTTGGGTATACCTATAGTTTGTTTGTTCCCGTATTCAGTATTTTTTCAACACTCAATTAGGAACGTTGACAGAAAATATTCAAATACAGTGATTGATCAATACTTGCACTTACTACAAACCACCATCCCAACCCATCGTAATGCCGTGTTCAAACGGCATGCGATATGTCATACTATATAAATTCTTTTCAGATAAAGCCTTACCTCTACTGAATAAAATCTGAGGGTGTACGTACGATATAGCCCTACGATATCGCAAGCTCCTAAAAGTCAAACTCAAAATTATGAACCTTTTACTAAAGACGTAAGAATAGTTTTCAAATAAATTTTAGATGACATATTGAACGCCGTCGTTTGAACATGACTTAATAGATACTTACTCCCAATAACATGTTTTTTCATTTATGATTTTAATTAGGTACAGATTAAAAATAAATTGTTTCATCATCTTTAATTTTTACAATAAAGAATGATGGTAACCGCCGGGAGATGGTTCTTAATTAACAGACATTAAAACTTAATTATTCCGTACGATCGGATCACCTCACAACTATTTTCCATAAATTTTGTAAACATTTTTTTGAGAGCCTTTTCCATTGTTTCGTCCATGAAATCACCCTAAGTGCCTTCATATTGGGCGTTTTTTCGGCGCACAGTCGAGCGTTATTTTCAGCTTATTTACTGAAGGACTATCGGCTTTTAAAAGCTCCTTGTGGTGGTTTTTTCCTGCACGGAGAGTTAACTATCAGTACCCGAAGCACGAATAATTAAAGTCAAATATTAGCCAATGACAACGGCGATGCTTGAAATATTTGAATTCTGATTGGTTATACATATTTGATATTTGCTATCGTATCGTAAGCGTAAAGCTACCGTGAATTTTATTCTGGAACATTTTCATCATAATCAGCATGTAGAAGTCCACTGTTGGACACAGGCCTCCCCCAAGAGTTTCATGACAAATGTTCTTAAGCCTTTTACATCCACCTCCTTCCCGCAAATTTAATAATATCTTCAGTCCATCAGCCATCCAACACTGCGTCGCGGACCTTTATTCCTAACCGGTTTTTATGGGCTATATGGCCTGCCCACTGCCACTTCAACTTGCTAATTCTGTATGTCGATGATCTTAGCCGTAGCACTTTAAACACGCCTAATATGTAAAGCCCCATAATAAAGTGGTCCCATATCAACTAGTGTATCAGAAACAGAGCCCCGAGTCTCCCATTCGGTGAATCGCTGCTTTAATTAATGTTTCCTCGAATGTCACCATTAAGGCGTTGTCTGGTCGACAGAAACAATGGCCGTGAACCTTTGTTTAGAGTTCGGTTGTTTAGTAATGTACAGATGAGGAGAAAACCGACTGAGCTCGTTCTTTGATCAAAAAAGCAATTTAGAAGAGATATTTCAGAAAAAACAATCACATGGCAGCAGTCACACAGCTAGAAAACTTTTCAAAAGTCAGTAAATTTTCAATGAAACAGTATTTTTAACAAGTCAACCTTTTCCCTAACCGTACCCACTGGACTCAATTTTACAATGTACCTATGTATAATTGGAATCCAACCAATATACCCGTTGCCATTCGCCTTTTGTTATCACTGAATTATGACTCAATATACCCAATTAAGAGTGAAACAACAAGCCTAGTTAACACATCCCCAATGACACCCCATTGTGTTAATGGAACTTGTATAAAATACCTACAACTCGATTACAGTTTGCACCTCGTGTCGATGATAGCAAAGGAACATAGACTTTAAAGAGGGACTACAGAGAGTAGCGTCGTATTTCAGCGAAGTATTTATATTAAACTTTCGGTCACTAGTACCTATTCGGTTTAATTTTATGAGACAGGGCAGAAACTATTACGAACATTGTATTATTCGTTTCAGTAATATAAGTTTTAATACGTTCGTGTTTTGTTATTTGTTTGGAAACATTCTAATTTAAATAAACGAATACCTACAAAAGTAGGCCCCAAACCGTGCTCGACGACCGACGACGGTGATCGCGTACAATCAGCGCTGACAAAATGCACTCAGTATGGGTCGAGAGTTGAGAGTCAAAAAATAAAATATTAAAAAAAAAACTAAAATTCTACTTCAATTTCCTGAATATTTACACTGAAAACTTTGAAATAATAGCTATTAATTCTTATTTATAATACAGAATAAAACAATAGACAATATTTACATTACATTTAAACCAGGGACTGAATAACCGGAATATAAAGGTACCTTTAAATAACGATATGACGACATACCGATAAATTCCGGTTACCCGAATATTTCTCTACCGATAAATATACCGGAAAATTTGGCTTCGCAGTTCTTTCGGTTTATTTCGCTACCGGTACCTATAACCGAAATAAATAAAGGTTTATAAAAGTTTTCTTTGATGAAACGCCGCCACCCCGCCACCGCGGCGCGACTGTCCTAGCGAACTAGCCGCGGCTCAAAATTTCGGTACCGAAATCTACTGGTATGAAATAACGGTACCATAATGCCCTACCGGTGTAGCGGTACCGAAATGTTTAAATGGTACCAGTACCTATAACCTCTACCGCTTTCAGTCCCTGATTTAAACAAAGTTTTCGTATTTTTGTAGGTGGTCTATTAATATTGGAAAATTCTTTCACCGATAGATAGCTACACCTGAGTGATATAGACTAGTTTTTATCGGGGTACCACGCGAGCGAAACCATGGGCGTAAGCTAGGCATAGATATAGCTACGCTCGAGCGACGACGCTGACGTAAGCTAAGCGCTAACGATCGGTCGCGCACAATAATGAAATTAAAAAAAATATTGAAATGAATGTACTCCGTGACATTTACTGCGACCATATTTTTTTTTTAACGGATTTACCTACTTATTTATGAATAAGTAGGTACATCCGTTGAAAAAAGATTAATTTCAACGAACAACAACAAAACTCTTTCGCAAAAACAAACAAACACCAAACAAAATAATCATCCGAGCAAAAAGTTCCAAATCTAACCAACTTCCGTGAAAGTTTAACGCAGCAGACCAGACATTTCTACTTTGCTATATTAAACGCGCCCTGCCATCTAGTGGGGGGAAACATTACAAAGCTAATTTAGGGTTTAGTTCGCAGAATTAAAACAAAACAGAATGCTATTTGTGTTTATTCATTCGACGTTGTTGTGTGTCCTAAGCTTTATACCTAACCTTTAGTGGAGTGTATTTTTCACTCCCCACACATTGACATCAGACTGACATCATTTTCATCGATAATTCTGAATAATCAAACTTGATTCTGTTTTGCCTTCAAAATAATTCCACTCACGACGATTATGATATGAGTAATGAGTTGGTTACAGTAGAATTCAGACACTTTCAGGCTTAATTTTTTATTTACTTTTTAAATAATTACCTAGTAGGTACTCGTAGCTATGTAACCTACTAAATATTTTAATTATCTAGGGCGCTAGACCCACATTCGTAACTATCACAGATGTTTTTCGAAACGGAAGCAGTCAAAAATTGTAATAAGTATTTGTAAGTTTACAATTACTATACCTACTGTAACGAAAAAATCAACGTAAGCAGACTAAATAATTTCTAACAGAGCCACAGATTAAACAGAATTTCTGAGGAATTTCTTCCTTATTTTTGGGACAATTTAAAAACAACTCAAAGGAATCACTAAAGTCATCCAGTTCAACAAACCTCGCAGAGGCAGGCCTAATTTTCCTCGCCGACACCGCACCAGTAAAATGAGGTAATGTTTTAAAAGCATTGAGGAAAGAGAGGATAAGTAGAGCTTATCTGGCTGATTGCGGCGGCATTTGACGGGAGCTCTAAAGCCCGGGTCTTCTAAGCAAGCGGTAGCCATCATCTAGCTCCGTAAAGCCGCCCCATTAGAGCCATACGGCCTGTTATAACAAGCACGATGGTACGCACCAACCCTGTCCGTGTGTGTTGTCCGGACCCTCTGTAGTCGACAGTCGTACCCCCTGAGTCGTTTCCGTCCAACACGTGAATACCTTCATCGATGCTAATACGTGGCTATAATGCAACAAAAATTAAATATTGTACTAAAACCTAAAACTAACAAAAAGTTGTAACCCTTCTAACAAAAAATATTTTTCAATTTGATTTATTTAATTCGCTCTTTTATAATACCTGCGTTCTTTAAACACGATAGTTTTACCTTATTTGAAAAGTAAAAAGAACTGTTATAAAATCGCTTTATTGTTCATCTGTCTGTCTGCCTGACTGTCAAGACCCTTTTTCTCAGGAACGACTAAAGGTATCGCACGGTTGTAATATGGTACGCAGCGGCTCTTCATTTTATGGCGGCATATTACGGTCGGTGCTTATAAGAAAGCGTAACTTTAGTAATACTATGGCTAGCTAGAGTATATAAATACGCAGAGATAACAGAAAAACAATCAACAAACTGTACCTACCCACGCAGTAATTTTTGAGTTTGACATTTGGGGGCGTGCTTTATAGATCAACTATATTGCAAGATCCTAAAAGTCAAACTCAAAATTGACTTTATTCAAAACATGTAAGGATTATTTTTAAATAACCATGTTAAACCGTTTGAACACGGTTTTACAGGAACAAAAAAAATACAAATAATCAGGTATGTGTAGTGCAGTTAATATTAACTTTTCGTGATAGTGTATAGGTATAAGTATTAGGAAGCGCCTTTTAGTTATTGAGTGATTGTGAATAAGGGGGATAGCTGAAGCCTGATAAAGAGACAAGAGTGCTTCAATATATTATCTACTTATTACCTAACCCTACTTGTAAACTAGCTTCGAACTGTTGGGACTTCGTCATCTTTACTTACATCGTCTTGAAGAGAAGTAAAGTTTGTATCGAGTGCAGATGAAGTTTGCTTTCTTCTTTATTATTAAAGGGATTTTCTATTTGATCCCTCGAATAGAAAGTTGTCGAGTTGTAAGAAAAGTCTTTCCTGTGTCTACTACGTCTACTCAACTTCTAACCCCCATTTTTATAAACGCTAAAAGATGAAAAGCATTGTTTAAAATTATCCCTGTCTCTGTTCCTCATTAAGTAATAGTAAGAGATGGCAATAATTTAAACATTATTTATTTTTTTACATCTTTTTCTTAGTAAAGCCCTTCTTGTAATTATTTCAGTCGTAGAACGTCCACTGCTCAACATAGGCCTATCTTGAAGGAGGAATTTGCCCATATGTACATAGTACCTATGGGCAAATTCCTCCTTCCTTTTTAATTTTATACATAGTATAGTTTTTAGTTAAGTTAAACAATCTGTCGCACGCCAACCTCCTGTTTCTACCCAATCAGGCTGGCTGGTAGATAATGCCTTGGCATTAAGCCCACCTTTTGTACATTGTTTTCTTTGTGTGCAATAAAAATTAAAATAATAAATAATAATAATAGGTACTCACTCACCACGCTGGGCATTCTGGATAGGCGAGTGCAGTTAGAACTGCCGTTTTTTAAATAGGGGACGCTACTGAACATCCCCTAGCTTAGTAAGGCCATAATAGCACATAGCTTAGTGTTACTATTTTTGGACCTTCCGTCACTTTGTTATTTATAAACATAATAATATATATCGCAATTTGATCTTGTTATTTTTAGAATTGAGTTTTTCCTGGCATGCTTAGTCATATTTTTTTTCCCACACTGATACGAGCTCATTATATTCTTAGCAATTGCTGTCAAGTATGATTTCCTTTTTTTTCTAATTTTCCCTCAAAATTCCCGCACGACGATAAGAATGCGAGCCTCCCGTCAACAAGCGGCATTGGACAATTGTCACTGTGACTGCAAAAATGAGCTTAGTCGCGCTGAAAATACGCACTAATATCCAATGTACAGCAACCCCTGGCATTTTAAAAACGCAGAGCCAGTAGCAAAGCAAAAAAAAAAGAACCGAAGTCGGTAATTGAATCAGCGGAAGCCTCATAAGTCACGGTAGGTGGCTCCAGTTGGCGAGTTGTCTTAATTTCCTGTCCTCAGTCAGTTGGTACCGCTGCTGACAAATGGTGTAAGGCGGGGTGCATAATATTCTTCTCTTAAGTGAGCGACATGGGTGCCGATGCCGCCGCATATAGGATAATTTTCAGAGGGTTGCATTCTGCATTCAGTTTTATTCAAACGATGTTAATACATTATTTTTTTTCGATTTGTTTTTTCAAAGCCACGGCCCCATGCACCCTCTCCCAGCGCCTATGATCAGAGACATAATTTAATAAACATTTGTTTCAAACCCAATTTCGCAAATTTCGGCTACTTATAAGTGGACCGACGACATTGTGAAGGTTGCTGGAAGTCGGTGAATGGAGAAGGCTCAAGACCGTTCGTCGTGGAAGTCTTTAGGGGAGGAGCAGTAGACTTCTACAGGCTGATGATGATGATTTATTTACATTTATCTTGGCTAAGCATAATATTGATGACCTCAGTGGCATGGTGGGCGTGTGCCCGACTGAGACGCTTCGCTTCACACAGAACCCGAATAAAAAGTATCCTGTATATAACTCGGTAATATGTTATGTATTTTTACATCGCTGATTTTTTTATAATAATTATAAATTGTGCCAGAGATATATCCCCCTACAATCATACATATATCCTGACAACAACTTTACCACTTTATAATATTAGAGTACCTATAGGTTGATAGTGTAGATGTTGACAATGTCTGTCTTACCAAATCTTCATAGAAACTTTTTAAGCTGGCTGTCTAGCCGTAGCCTAAGCCTATGAGCATTAAGTCTTAGTTGCGTAACAGCCATCAGCTGAAACTCATATCAGGGATTAAGTGAGGCTGGAGATCGATCGCTTCGGGATAGCCCTCGAATCATCAAGTTGGAGCCTAACTTAGCCGAGATAAGAGATTTTAAGTTAGTATAATCCGGCGGATTAAACGAGGCTCAGCATAAATAGTAGTAGGCATCTCTATGAACCCATTGCTTGGGAAAGTTATTAGAGCTTTTGTTTCGAAAATGAATCAAACGTTGCGAATGAAGTCTCACAATATACTTTTAAAGTAGGTACGTATGACGTGTCACACGTCGTCGACGACGCTACGTTGTAGTAAATGGGTTTATTTTATGTATGTTAGACTAAGGTATGTATTTTATATAGGCCGTAGTTTTTAAGTATTTAACATTCTGTACTAGACTAATGTTGCCTGAAATAAATGGGTATTATTATTATTAGAGTGCTTATTTTTATCAATCTTAAGTACGAACTGCGACAAAAGTATAGGATCACATTTGAGGATTTTACACAAGTTGTAAAACTATTATTAACATACCCTCTTGAGCTCAAAATACAGAGTATTAAAAATCTAAATTGCTAATCAACTTTTGACGCTGGCGGTACAAACGGAGGAAGAATTCAATTTAAAAATTTGTTTCACTGTCGATGCCAAAAAATCGTAAATTTACAGCCGAATAGTTCGCCCCGTTGTTCTTATTTCGAACACAATTTTTGCGAACAACTGTTTTTGAAATCTTCCCAATTGGGCACTAGTTGTTTTTATCGAACAACAGGGTACAGCTGTGAATAGTGGAGTTTTAACTGGATAGCTAAGCATAAGGGAGAGACACTTTTTCGTAAAATTTAGGTATAGCTCGAATATGTTTGTTGAAGCTCACATAATTTGTCTTTTTATTCACATTTTTTATAAGCTCTTATTTATTGGAGAATAAAATTAGTTATTTTTTTGAGCCTCACCTAGTTCGATCCGCACCACACTGAAGCTTTAAATTCCATTTTGTGTAAAAGATCATCGAAAAAATGATAGGCACCAAGCCGTGTTTATTGCCTGATTCTTCTAGGCTTGGTCGCGAGGAACAGGCGTAGCTTCACCTACTTTCTAAGACGTTTCAAAGATCCTTGTGATTTTATTGAAATAAACGCCTTTTGACTTTGACTTTGACTCACTTATACAACTTTATGCCTAAAGCTTTGTGATGGTAAAGCGTCGGCTACTCATAGCTAAACTCCTAGTCCTTAAAAGCGCCGATAAAAAGCTGCATGTGACAAGCAGGCGGTGAATAGAAGCGCTGACTTTCATCTCGCTGGTGGTTCTCACTGCTTCAAGAGAAGCTACGTGTGACCAACGTTTTAGGCCGTGAGCCGCGCGAGGACCTTTTAACTAGTATTATAAAAGGCGGTATACTGACCGCCAAGTTTTTTCCCTGTTTTTCCTCAAAGGAGAAAAATAGAAAATCTTTCAACTGAGAAAGCCGAGGATCAATTTCTTTCTTTGAGAATAACAGTGCGTTTGTTATGGTAACTTTATTTTAGCCGCACTGCTGGCCAAGGCAAACCATGGCACTAATGTGGATGCAAAAGGACCTCAAATATTTTCACCGAACGTCAAATTGAGGGCACAACGTACATTTATGACCACCAATGTGACTGAACAATCCTGCATAACTTTTGAATAATAAAAAACAGTGCAATGCAAGCATTTGCATGGACATAAAATATTTTAAGGCTTTTACGAAAATTAAGTATGTTTTGAATGCGCTTACTCGTAAAATGTGGTAGATATGCAAAACATACGAACGGTCAGTCGTAAACGCTTCTTGACCGCTTCGACATAATTATCTGTGCAATGAGGTGCGGCCCATAAAATCCAGAATTAATCGTTATAGAGGATGAAAATTGAGAGACAACAAAATATTGACCTACTTATTAATGTTTCATCTTTGCAAATTCGAATATTTCATAATTGACAAGAGAAATTGCTGCAAAAGGTATTAACAAGGTACCTACACGCAAAACCACATCACAAAGATAGAGGAGGGGTACTCGTAGATGCTACAAATGAGCTTATTATAAATTATTGCGCATTCTGACGACGCTGATAGCGCAAGATAGCAGACAGCGCCCGCGGCGTAAAGATACGACAGCATTATTTCAACGATGACACTTCTAAAGCACACCCAGACTCTAACTCACGCTCCTGAGATAAGATTTTGCAAACTAAGGCTCGTATTCAGAGACAAGACTCGAGCATTGATCTGTACTAAAATCTCGATTTGAGGCGAGATTCTAATTCTTGAACAGTATTTAAGTATAGATTCAATGATCACAGTTCACCTGAGTAAATGCTTGTTCTGAAACGTCAATCAGACGTCAACGGATCGAAAATTATAAATAAATCAAAATGTAAACGAGAACATCTGAGAAGTACCGTTCTTGAATAAAAGCTATGTTTGAGAAGAGATTCAATACTTAAGTAGAGTTCAGCTGATTTGTGATTAAATCTATGCTTGAGTCGTGTCTCTGAATACGAGCCTTACACGCCAGTAACTCGAACCGAACTCGAACGTGACAAGGTAGTGCCTACTGAAGAATGAAAGATGAAAATACTTATAAGTAAATACCTACTTGGTTCGGCTAGGTTTCATCAATAAAAATATGACAGAATTCTCAGTAGTCAAGAAAGGAGAAAAAGCTAACAAGTTCGGTAAACGAAGGGATTTGCAAAATTCAGAAACTGCTATAATTATTCTCTAAAAAAAGGTTTTTGTAAGCGACTAACGTAAAATTAAAATAAAGTGCAAAACTGGTGTCTTTTGACTAAACTGCATGTTAATCGCCTTCGGCGTGTTGGCCCTCGCTCTCTCCTTTTCTACTCGTGTCGTAAGAAACGACTAAGGGAAAATTGCTAGGGGATAGACAGCAGCGTTCTTTAATAACAACAATAGCTTTATCTTCGCTCGCCAACCCGCATGCACAGCGTTTCGAGTATGGGCAAATCCCCCCAAATGATTGTTTCTGTTAATCTATGGCCTACTAGTTTCCGCCTGCGGCTTTGATAGCGTGGTATTAAAAAAAATTGCCTATATACTATTCTAGGTAAAGAATTCTTTATATTCCAAGTTTCAACAACCAAGTTATATTCAAAGTTTCAGTTATATTCCAAGCATGCTCACAAACTTTCGCATTTATAATATTAGTATGATTAAATGTTTATCAGTGGCACTACGACTGAAATGATGATGACAAATACGCCTTTGACTCTGGCTTGCTTATAGCAAGTGGCACATTTTAGTGTAGGAGCCTTTGTTCAACCTCGTAACTAGCATGTTACACACGCATCTGATATCACCGAGCGACCGCCACTTTGCTAATATATTCTCGGTAATTGTTCCAGAAAACCCTACTCTATTATTCGATGAAGTGTGAACGCACGAAAGGGCTGTACAATTTATAGGGCAAGTTGAAACCGCGGCGCTCACATCATTCACGATAATATCTATTAATTAAAACAAAGATTTTGTCGAAACTGTGGTTAATTAAAATTCTTAGGTGTCTCATAACGTTTGCTGTTAACTCACTTCGTAATAAAATTGAGTAGGCTCGTCGCGCGGAGATTGCTACTCGAGTGTACTTTGTGAAGCAACCTTTTGTTGACGTCCCACTTTATCGAATATTGCATTAGATGGACGTATTTTCATTACTGCATAACATACCTGCAAAGAAAAACATTATTGTGTTAATATAAAATACATTTTTTAGAGGAGGAAGGGCACAGCGAGATTTTCTCGTTCTGAATTGGAGCAGCCCGCCTGGGGAGGTACCTCCGCCTTACAGAAGATCGCAGCCAAATAACATTATTTGTTTTCAAATAGTGTTGTGTTCCTGCGATGAGTAAGGTTGCCAGAGCTCTTTAGGGGTAGGGGGGTTCGGGGTCGGCAACGCGTGCGTGATGACTCTGGTATTGCAAGCGCTCATAGGCTACGGTAACCGCTTACCAACAGGTGGGCCGTATGCCTGTTTGCCACCTCAGTAGAATAAAAAAAATAAAAAAAAAACAATATAGCAATTTTAGGAGCAACAAATCATAAAATTCGGGTTACAAAAAAATACATCCAATTAAAATCACCCTACTAGCTAATTATGAAATCTAAAATTATCAAAGCATCTGCGCAACAATGAAATTAATACTTTAAGCGGAAACTGGTGGAGATAAAACTCTCGCCCTATATTAGGCCCTAACGGGGACCGGAGTGGACTCGTTCCCAACTTTGGCCCATAAAAGTTAAGGGTACATTACGCCAAGTAATAAGCGAACAACGCACCCTTAAATTGGACGAGAGTCCGACTCCTGATCTATTCACGGTCTCTACAATTGAGAGGTGATTAACCTTCCGTTGCTTTTGGACGCAATTTGGTATTTTTAATTGGAAGAAGCCATTTTGTAAAAAAATTATAATTAAAAATTACTTTTTTACGCCCATTTTGTAGAGTGATAATAAACTGATAAGGCATTTCTGAATTTTTAATTAATAAATAAAAAATAATAAAATCAATTTGTGGCATTTGGCCCTAGGCCCAAGGTTAGCCTAGCAGGAGGCAAAGTTGGGTTGTGGATAAGTACGATGATTATGATCTTTCAGATTAAAGTCACCTCTACAATGATTACGCACCCATACAACGAATGGTGGCGCAAAATTTTAGTCTGTAAGATCCCTACTATACCGAAACCTATTTATGAAATAAAATTTGACGAGAATCTTACTTCCACTAATATTATAAATGCGAAATTTCGTAATCCTAATGTATGTGGGGCTGTGAAGATGTTTGTTTATCTTACGCCCGCAACCACTGAACGAGTGGATTGAAATTGGCCTGGAATAACATACCTAATAGGCTACTTTTTATTCAGGTACCACGCGAACGAAGCCGCGTGCGGAAGGTAGTAATAAATATAGCAAAATTAGATTATTTACAGTGAAAATATACAAGGTCCACCGTACCTTTATATTTTCATAGAGTAGCGGTACTTTACACGTAAAATCTAATTATCTCAAAACCGGAGTGAGAAGGCTGATTGTAATTCATTGCTAGTATTTTAGCGGTCAGTGGTTTAGTGGGAATTTTCGTTGCTTAGCACGTGTAATTGTAAAAAATATTTTATTTTTAGTACATAAAAGGATTAATGTGTGACAAGACAACGCTGCTGCTATTGGCAGCCTTGCAGTGAGTTTTTCTCACCGGTAGTTCTCCTTAAAAAAGCTACGCGTACTGAGGTTTTAGAAGCCTTTGAATCATAAAATAATTGTTAGTGTGATATCAAGCTGTCATTTTGATACAAGTGTCGAAACAGGTAGAAACCATTGCGGTCTGCAAGATAGGTATGGCAATGGTCAGACAGTGTCAGGCACGGAACCAGGCGTTATGTGGTCTATAATGGTGGGAGAAAAAAATAAATATTCTTACGACCGTCGTGAGCAATTGAGCATGGCAGCACTCAGCACCACTGCTGAGTGTACAAATAATGTCTGCCATGCGTGAGCATGGCAGACGTTATTTCAGATCTGCTGGCGCTCATCCTTGAAGATGTCTAAGGGCTACCCCCTTATATTATATTGCATTGCAAATGACCACATTTAGTGGTCGATATATGTAGAGTGCGAGTGCGTAGAAAACTAAAGGCATAGCTTATTAATAATTATGAAGTGTCTGAGAGTCTACAAGTAGGTACCATGATACCACAACACAACATGTAGGTACATGTACAATCCTAATCATCGACATTGATCGCCTTGCATAAAGCTACACGTCCATTAAACCCGTATAAACCAGTTCAGCCACATGTCAACTCTTACACCATTATAGCGAGGGAAAGCCTTTCCTAGCCATATTCACTAATAATAAATGTAAAGGCAGGTTTACATTGAGTTAGTGACTACGACAGTCACTGTTGCGCCATCTAATGACGGCACCACTATATTCTGTACCATGTTGTTTACAGTCAGTACAGTTAAGTGTCCAGTATGTCGTATGGTTTTTTAATTGTTGGAGCTAATGGAGTAGGAGAGCATTGCTAGGTTCGTGGTAATGAGCCTTCCTATCTAAAGGTCTTGGACTCGAATCCCGATCGTGCACTAATGGATTTTTCATAACGATGAAAGAAAATATATGGAAGAAACCGGCATATACCTAGAACTTAAAAAGACAATAATGTAACATTTGCACAAAAAGAGTCTTTTAGGATGGGCGTATTTAATCATTTCACCTTACTGCTAGCAGTAGACCAAGAAATAACTGTGACATGACAAGCAAGCAAGAGTTAATAGAATGTCTGTTCTCGGCATACTATTATCGTGCTTCATAAGGCGATACAGAAATCAAAATAAAATATCAAGTAGGCGGAGTGAAGAAAGACAGCGCTATGTACTATAATTGAATGCGGAAAGAGATAGCAACCGTTAGAAGGCGCTCGAAAGTAATCGACGTAAGCGACATATAAGAAAATATCGATTATCTTAAAAACTATGTATTTTTTTATAAAGTGTCTTGGATTTAGATACCCAATGCTATTGTCTGACAAAATATTTCTAAAAAAGTTATTTTTGTTAGATAGTCTCAGAGTATTTTCAAAAAAACAGAGGACCCATCTTTAAAAAATAAATCTATCGAGAAAAGTTTTACCAACCCCGTTTCTGTCTTGGATTAAGGTAAATAAAATGTTCAAATTATCTTTGTCATAAAAATCAAAACAGTGCGTTTTGCGGTTATTGAGAAAAAACAATTCAAAAATCATAAAACAATTTAACCCTCACCATAATACACGGCCAGCACTGACGCGATATCGATGCTAGCCACGGTCACTGTCTCAATATAAACCTGCCTCAATTGTATAGCTCGGTTTCTAAAGTTTGCACCTCACTGGAGTACGACAACGCACTTTAAAGTCCCTCTACAAAGTCTATTTTCCTTTATCATCATCAACCCGAGCTTTAAACATAGCTTGTAGTTGATTAGTTCCTAAACCAGTCTCCATATGGTTCCGTACATGACATGTGCATGGAAAGTGAACAACATTTTTGACGGGTTTCTCTTAAACGAGCTTTCTCTCCTTCATGCCAGTGTTTGGCTTATCAAATAGAAGATTTTTATAACATCAATAAATAGTTTATCAAGTTGTCTTTTGATTACTTTATTCCTGCTCATAACACAAAGGTTATCTCCGTCACTTTGACACAAATAAAAATCATGTTTTTCATGATAGAATCTGAAGCAACTAACTCGAAGCTAATAAGCACCAATTTTAGGATTTAAAACTACGGAGAACCGACAGTACAGGTACCATTGATAAATATGGAAGGATTTTTAATTATTAAACCACATCATCTCAGGCTAAGTAAGTAATCCTTCTAAATGCAACCATAATTTCTCTTTCGGGGTTAGCGCAAGTCGAAGATCCCTGAAAGCTTCGGCAAAGTAGGCTCAGAATGTTTTGTCCATTATGAACACAACCCGCGGCAGGAAAAAAACAAAATATAAATTAGGATTTCGCCAACAGTCGTTCCTCCAGATCCCTCCATTTTACGTCTGCGCAAAATTTTACATTACGCTCGAAACTCGCTAGCAGCAATTCTTCCGCGTGCATTGTTATCACACGTTCAGCGGACGCGTTTATGCTAATACGTTTTATGAATGGAACTGAACCGTTTTCCAAAATAAAAGGCCCAAAAGGATATTAACCGAAAGGTTGGTTCGCCTTACGTTCTGCCGTCACGGGCCATTGCGCACCCCCAGGTGATAAAGGCGTTAAATACGATTAAGAGGTCTCTAATGGCACCGCCCAATAACACCCAATACTCCCCACTCTTATCACACTTCGACCCAATTTCCTCAATTACTAGGATCAAGGAGAAGTAATGAAATGAGAGTAATCATTATCTCATTCGTTTATTCTTTCTCGCCGGCGGCTCCGAAGCATTAAAAGACTGCTACGGATTATCACACAATTTATTCAGGTGCTTAATTTGAGCGGCCATCCCACTTTGGGGGTAATTTATTTTTATTTCACTTAAATGAAAGCAGAGAGACCTTTGGATTTATCCGTACCTCCACTTTTCATTAAAGCTTTCTTGCTTCAAACAATCCCCCTGGATAGTCTTCTGCAAATTGCAAGGGACCTAGATTATGCAACTCTCGTTAGCGTCGGAATATCAAGATCGCGCCTACTCCGGGGAACTTATAACGAGTTACATGTGTCTCGGGTGGAAACAGAACTGAACGGCATGCGGCGTCATACGGAACTTTCAACAATTATGGAAGTGCAAATAGGTTTTAGATTGAACACACATTGGGGGTGTAGTTATCAAAGTCCGATCACCGCACCCATCGGCCACCGCACGATTCGGCTGACTTACCGAACACCTTAAGCCAGCACTATGAGAAAGATCTCAAGTCCCAGCACGACATCAATTGAATCTTCTTCAATAAAATGTTTTTTTAAATAGATCTTTTTCGCTTTTATGGCGATTAGTGAAATCATTACTCAATATAATATTTAAATTTAAATATTACTTCACATCATCAAGCGTGATCTTCGCCTAGAATCGGCAATGCGATACCTTCTGCTATGAAATTTGCAATGGGTAGACTTCTTTACCTAGAACAGCATTATGCTTCTTTTTATCTAGGTACCACGCGAGCGAAGCCCCGGGCACAAGCCAGTATATACTATTTGACATTTACGAAGTACTCTGTAGCATTAAGTAGCTTTTTGCTGTTAATCGTTAATAGCCGAATGGTGTGGAGTGAAATCAGGGGGCAGATCACGATCACATTCAACCGGCTGGCAGTTCAATCGAAACTTTTGATTAAAATCAAGCAAGCCAGCACTGCACCGATTCCAACTGAATGCGGATATCTTTATTTGAACTCATGTTATGTTCAGATTGGGGAACTCCGATCAACTCAATGAGCTCGTGTTTGTACAATCGATCAAGGCTTGCCAAGAAGCCGACAACGTTTTAAGACTGCCGACATATGCAGAGATGTGGCAAACGTACTTGCAATGGTTTTTTAGGCTCCGTTTTAACCAACTTTAAAAAGGACATTGTCAATGCAGGAGTGTAATCTAATATTGTACCTGTCCGAGACATCAAAATCGTCGTTTGTCTATCATCATTTAATTTAGTCTATTATATAAAATCTATGTAACTAGCAACACAGCGCCTCTCGCTCACTTCCTCGAAATGCTACAACTGTGTGCGGACATATATTTCAAGACCAGCCAATAAATGGATATTACAGTAAAACAATAAGTTTGAATTTAGTTCACCAAACCACTACAGACTTCTACAGTAGGTACATATGTAGACCGATTAAACGCAACAAATTAATAAGACGCAACAGTAGTTTTTCCATTATAAATTTACAATTGGTGAACAATATACATATGTATATGTACCTATTCGAAAAGTTATTAGAAAAATATACCTACCCATAGTAGGTATGACATTTAAATTTGGTGAAGATCTGATAAATACGACGAAATGAAGACGGTTTTTTTTATTTAGCGCGTAGTTATATGTCGCCGCATAGTTACTTACGTTATTTTATTGTGTATTTAACGTATAGAAACGACCACCGTAATATAACAACGCTATATGGCGTTTACCGCATCTTAAATCCAAAGCATTATTACCGGAAGCCTTATCCACTACCGTGTCGCGTAGGCTACTGCAGTTTCATTTCCCTTTCTAGTGGAAACACAATTTTCTAGTTCATTTTTTGTTTTTCCTGTCACGTTAAACATGTTTCACACTGCTCTGCGGGAAATGAGAAAAAACTGAATGATTGGAATTTAAGAAAAAATATTTTTCGGTAAAAAAACATATTCGATTATCCATGTCGGTATCATCCGTGGAACGAAGAACAGCTTTGTAGGGCCGAGTGTTAAGTCGAGTAAAATTCTAGAGTAGGATTGTCGTGAATTTCGTAAAACCTGTTTTACTAAACATAATTCTTGAAGCATAATAAAAAAAGATCTACCAGTTTCATTCATTTATTTATTTTCAACAACCATTTAAAAAATAATTGTCGTTCATATTTTTCGAAAATGTAAATAAGTGAATTTCGTGTTTTGATTAAACATTGCTTTTGCTTTAACTAAGCACTACGGAAATAACAAAAACGTTTGATAAATATTATAGCACCGTTGATTAAAATTTGCACGCTTGTTCAATGACAGCAAAAAAAAGTTTAACGTGTGTTTTTTTTAAGATGTATTATTGCGTTGTGGAGCAAATAAACATTTTTTTTTCTTTCTTCTTTCTTTATTACTGTGTGTCCCCATTTTTCATACGTGGGGGCTGATAGCCATAAGTGTTACCAGCCGGTAACACTACAGACACGGTGGCAGACGCCACTACGTGGTTGTCGTTTGTGGGACCAGACGGTAATAAATCATATTTTTTTCACTTTTCTACTAATTATTTAACGCTATAGAATCGAAAGAATGCGTGACTTGGCTAAGGGGGGCCATACATTTTTGCAATTTTCTACGTATCCTAACCAGACCTATCGTCGTCACTTAAAATAGAAAGAATGACTTCGTTATGGGGGCTGGTGGCTGGTTCACCCAACCTAGAGTAAGAAATGGTTACCGATGCAAATTACAATTTCCGGAAGTCGCATTCTTATTAAAGTAAAAGCCGCTAAGTCCCATTTACTAAAATTGAGTAAAGCAACGCGACGGGAACTTTTCTTCATATCCGACGAAAAAGGTTGACACCGATTTGGAGGGTTTCTTTACGGCTGCCTTTTTCATTTCCACTCTTAGATATCCCACTTCATCATTTGTCTAAGAGAAAAATAATATTAAGAGGAAAGATGGGTCAGCCACCAAATCCTACCTTCACATCTTCTCTCCACAAACACAAAGGTTATCTGGAAGATAATGCTTTTTAGCATTAAGTTCGCCTTTGTACTATTTTTATGTGCAATAAAGAATTTTCTATCTATCTATCTATCTATCCTACCCACACTCTATGTATCTCTATCCTCTATGTATAATGTTACTAGAACGTTTTTTTATAATTTGCTATTTTTGTGTAATTATGTTCTTAGTACATAACAAGGTGATTCATAACATAATTATACAATCCAGAAATGGGGTTATTCTATCAACAAAAGGAAAGAATGTTATAGGGAAAAAACCAACATATTCTATTATAATTATGGCAATGAAATATGAAAACAAACATACTTAATTGGTAAGTGAAGGTAAAGCAGCTAACCCCTGGTTCCTCCTAAAGCTGCAAATAAGATTGATCGCTTCCCTAATGAATTACGTTCTCCGTAGCCTTTACTTCGATTTTATTATTCATAGCTCATTGTAAAACGAAATAGGGACCAATTATACCCTACGGCGCGAAGGTGTTGGGAAGGGGACACGTCAACACCCTGCGTGTATTGAAATTAATATTTATACAAACGACATAAAGCCGAGAATTCGAGTGAGCGATAATATTGAATGATTTAATATCTAAGGCTCGAGTGTGAGTTCTCGTGAGTTCACATTTTTCACTTTTCGACCGAGAAAAGTGTTAAGATTACTTACTGTTTTTGTATGGAGTCACGAAAAGGGGCGCCTACAAAAACTACAGTAATATTTATTTAATTACTTACACTTTTCTTTCACGGTAGAAAACTGAGAACTCACGAGAACTCATTGCATTTGAATCGGTCCAACCGTTTATAGTTGACTAGCTTTCCCCGGCTTCGCTCGCGTGGTACCTACTTGAAAGCCTAGATACTATTCTAAAGAACTCTTGATATTCCAAGTTTCAACGAAATCAGTTGAGCCGTTACGGCGGGCTTGAATGACAAACATCCTCACAAACTTTCGCATTCTTAATATTATTATCTAGGACTGGCCTCATAGATCAGTGGTAGTAACTCTGCCTTCTGCACTAGAGGTCGCGGGTTCGATTCCCGCACTGGACAAACATTTGTGACTAACACAGATGTTTGTTCTGTGTCTGGGTGTTAAAAATTTATCTATTATGTATATCAGTCTCTGGTACCCATAGTACAGGCTATGCCTAGTTTGGGATCAGTTGACCGTGTGTGATATGTCCGGAATATTTATATTTATTTATATTTAGGATGTAGGAAGTAGGATAAACCGACTTTCCTCTTGCAAAATAATATTCCTAACAAATATTTCTCATTCTGCAGTGGCCATCACAACCAGCGAGGCTTCGAGTCGCGAAGTGCGTTTAGGAATTAATCCGATTAATGCCGAGCTGGGGCAAGGGATGGCGTGTATTAGCACGGCACATAACAGAACTGGGGTGGACTGCGAGCGGCAAAGAAAGATTAATGCAGAAAATAATCTAATTTAACGTGACGAGTTGAGTTATAAGAAATCACTTTGTTATTTCTCGACTTTACACGCCTACCATCTACTGGTATAACATAATGTATTCATCCTGGGCCTATATCCTATTAAAACAGGTTATGGGCCCAGTATCTATCTTATTATTTGTATGATAAGTCAATCTTTTGTCATCATTTAATTAAATCATTTAATTAATTTTTGGAGGAGTTAGGGCATAGCGAGATTTTCTCGTTCTAAATTGGAGCAGCCCGCCTGGAGAGGTACCTCCGCCTTACAGAAGATCGCAGCCAAATAACATTATTTGTTTCAAATAGTGTTGTGTTCCTGCGGTGAGTAAGGTTGCCAGAGCTCTTTAGGGAGAGGGGGTTTCGCGGTCGGCAACGCGTGCGTGATGCCTCTGGTATTGCAAGCGCTCATAGGCCACGGTAACCGCTTACCAACAGGTGGGCCGTATGCTTGATTGCCAGCTCAGTTGTATAAAATCCTGAGGTTTTTTAAATTAAAAAAATCCTGAGGTTTTTTAATTTATACGGAGGCAAACAGGCTTACGGCCCTTCTGATGATAAGTGGTTACCATCGCCTATTGACATCAGCAAAACTTGGAGCATTGCTAATGCGTTGCCTGCCGAACCTCTCCCCCCTAAAGAGCAATGTCAACCTTACTCACCGCAAGAACACAACACTAATTTCTTTAGCGATAAGACCGCCCATTGTGCATTTATGGTCTTTAGTTTTATTTTATATTTTTCAATTTGTATGGTGTACAATGACCGTGGTGGCCCCGGCTGAAGAATAGGCCCCTCCATATCTATCTATCCGCGGATGTCGTAAGAGGCGACTAAGGGAAAAAAGCTAGGGGATGGGCAGCAGCGTCCCTCATTTTAACAACGATAGCTCTAACTGCGCTCGCCAACCCGCATGCCCAGCGTGGTTAGTATGGGCAAATCCCCCGCATGATAAGGAATTTGCTCTGTCTGTGGGGGAGGCCATGTTCAGCAGTGGACGTCGAACGACTGAAATGATGATGGTGTACAATAAAGCATTTTCATTTATTCATTCATTCATTATTTGTAACAAATAATGTTATTTGGCTGCGATCTTCTGTAAGGCGGAGGTACCTCCCAGGCGGGCTGCTCCAATTTAGAGCGAGAAAATCTCGCTGTGCCCTACCTCCTACATAAAGATAATCCTCCATAAGAGGATCTCTGTCAATCCTAAGTCCATCCCCGTGAAGCCGCGTTGAGTGGGTCGGGTACAACTAGCGCGGTAGGTAGCGACACCTCCGATACGGATATTCCATTAACGACCACGAATTTGCTGCTGCATGCCGAATACCCGGCCGATAGGTGGAAATTAGCTTCAATAATCCGCGGGAGTTTGGAGAAAAAACCAATGCTTTTTACACTTTTGCTTGCTGGTCGTGTCACTGGAGTTCACTTAACTTTTGTTTAGTAAAGCCATTTTTAAGCATCAATAATTCCCATCTGATATTTTACTACGCATTAATAATAGCCACTAATGGCCAGTTTTGTTTACATAATGAAATAAGTAAAAGAAAATTATAGTGTATTGAAAATACGTGTGTAAAATAATATAATTTATGGAATGGTCCTTGTGAAATTGTTTAGTAAGTAGGTGTATCCTTGTATATAGAAAGTAGCGGAGTAGGGTTCTCATAATACTAAGTATTAAAGAAGATATTCTTACAGACAGGAATACTTACCGCAAATAAATGTCTTTAAAAGCCTGTGACTTATGTAAAAGCTAAAACCAAGTCAACGTTCCGTAAACGCAAGTGAAAGGCATCGAGGCTGTCGCCTTAGTTCGGCTTAGGCTGGAAATAGACGAACAGCTCAGCGGTAAATTAACGGGTAACCAACCGCAGGCTGCGCTCGAGATGGCAACAGCTTTAGATGTGTCAGCTGCGAGGTAAGACCATAACGTCTCCGTGCAATTTGTAACTGCTTGAGCAGTACGTTTATGTACGCTACATTATAATAGTTTTCTATAGCAGTAAAACACGACTAAACTTTCGAGCTTTACCCGAGGCAAAGAATACTGATTGATGAATCTACACATCATCATTGATGTAGGTACCTATGCAGATATTGAGACTTCTCATAGGCACTTACTCTATCATATGTGTAACTAAACGAATCATCTTAGGCCACATGTCATTTGCAAAAGTGAGTCGGTGGCCAAACGAATTACCATTTTCAATAAAAAAAAAAACGAATTTTGAACGTTTGTACATAAACTCGGCCATGGTGTTTTAACCGGTAAAGGTTTGGTATATAATGGCGTTGTTTTACTATCCTAAATTAACCTAAAAATTTTGCTGTCCCTTTCTTATACAAATTGATCCATAACATGTATGCTCTCGCGAAAGGGGCTTATACTACACACAATTGGCAATAAAATTTGTTCAAAGACTTTAGGAAATTTGTCATTTTCTTTGAAAATACTCTATGCAACAATCAACTGTTTTGTGATCAAATCAGTTCAAACTCAATCAACGTTCGAGAAGTTCGGTATCTTTTTTGATACCGAAATTCTCGAACATTTACTAACGTTATAAAGATGATAAAAAAAACAAGTTACTGAATTACTGAAAAAAATTGGGTGTTTTTTTCCGCTATTATTCTTTCTTTTAGGATTTTTGATAGAGTAACCCCCTTTCAGGATAGTATGAATCACCTTATAGATATATAAATTACAAGGACGGTGATAATTTTAGCGCTGTCAAACTGAAGTCAGTGCGGAGATGACGAATAATAGAAGAGAGTGGAAGAGGAAAACATGTTGTACCGACCCCACATTATGCAAGAGCAGGTAGATAATGATGATGATGAAACTTAGTTTTATATTATTTTTATGTTATACGGAGGCAAATAGGCCCTCCTGAAAAGTGAGCCTTAGTTTAGGATAACGCTATATCAGAATCGATACTGACAGCAGCAAGCTGTTCGTCTACTCCTAGCCTAAGCCCGGCTTATTGGCTAGTTCAGGCTTTTTGCTATTTCTAGCCATTTATGTACAAAACCAGAGAATGTCATTGAACTAGTAGGTACTACTTGTTCGGGAACTTGGTTTCACCGGAGGTATTTCGAATGGCAGGTGAATATTGTTTTCACTTTTGTCTTAATCGTTTGTCTTTTTTTATAGTTTGTGGATATTTTGGGCTATTAGCTATTACTAAATATTTGTTGTCAATTCCCGGAGAACATGCTATTTGCCTATTACTTTACGTACAAAGCCGTTTTCAAACGGTTTGCGATATGTCATGTGAAATTTATTTCAAAATTAACCTTGTCTCTACTAGATAAAGTCAATTTTAAGTTTGATTTTTAGGGGCTTGCGATATCGTTGAGCGTACGCCCTCCAAACACAAAATTGACTTTTATGAATTGACGTAAGGTTAATTTTGAAATAAATATTTAACATACCTTTAATATTGTCTACGTGATTATCGCACGCCGATTGAGCACTGTTTAAAGCAACAAAAATACACCTGCTTTAGAACATCGGTAATTAGAACAAATTATCAACATAAACACAAAAAAAATGTATACCTACTCTGCCAAGGAAATGTAGAGATGTTATCAAAAGTACTGCATAATTAATTTAAAAAGAAGAAAGTGAGATATCGTCTTATATTCAAATAAATCAAGACAAAAATTTAATATTATTTGCACGTAATTTGAAGCTCATTACGTAAACAGGCTGTAATGTTTCAGAGAAAGTGCTTGATGGACTTCAATATTATCACTTTAGGTGTACCTCTCGGGAACTTTCGCAATTTGCAAACACATCGTAATAACCTTACTTGGGCATACACACGAGCAATGTCAGAGGCCCGAGTCCGTAATGTTTGTAAGTTACTCACTTGTCACCGGTGAGTGGTGAAAGTGCGTTGCTTACCGTTTTGATAAGGTGTCATTGTTCGTGTACTAGTCAAGACTACCCGTTACTGTGTTTACATCTTGCATCGATGAAGATAAAGGAAGACATAAACACATTCATTTATTTATTCATTTTTTTAGGAAATAGATGTAATAGAGAAATTTCTGACAGTATTCGCGAACCGTTGATATAATATTAATGGGTAGGTTCATAATAAATAGAGTACCAAGTTTTTAGTTTGTACTTGAGTAAGGTTAAAAAGGTTTCTCCAGGGCAGACAACGCATTAGCAATGCTCCAGGTGTTGCAGATGTCAATAGGTGACGGTAACCGCGTACCATCAAGTGGGCCGTAGGCCTGTTTGCCTTCGTATAACATAAAGGTAAGTGTGGCTATTGAGTGAGAGTGGGCTGTTGACATAACTTACACAATACAACAGCAGCGTATCTAATTGCTCCATATGCCCTACGTATTCGGCAATTATCATTCGTAATTACAGCTGTACCTGCTTGTTGCTCGTTTAGGAGCACCATAATGGTGCGGAGAAGAGGACGGAGATAGCCATAAGCGTTGTGTACAAGACGTCTTCAATTATTAACTTCGAAACTTGCGCAAAATGAATGAGTCTCTAGCTATTTGGACGGCCCTATAATGTCTTGGGCCAGTCTTAATGTACTTTAGCAGTTAAATATTTAATTTGCCCTTAGATTCTACTTATCGTTTTGTTTTGAGGGAAGTACCTACCTATAGCAGTAGTTACGTATCTATGCAAATCCCTAAAGCTACTCAATCGAAGAAAGGCTCTACAACTAACGGGACTTGGCTTTTATCGTCCATGATTGAATCCTGGCATTTTCCTAGTTTTTAAGAGGGCTACCCAGCGTCATGCCTATAGCGATTTCGCCAATGCTCCCGAAAAACTAGGTAAACGCATGCGAACATCGTTTTTCGCACGATGTTTTCCGTAAAACAACAAAAAATACAAAAGAATGGGGACTTCTTCTCTTAAGTCGGTTAAAAATCATCAAAACTGGCATTTATTGCAAGCGTGCATTTGGTAGAAATTGCAATTTTGCAAATACGTATACTGAAATAACAACGTTTCTATGAAACGTGCACGCACACTAGCTGACTTGTGAATGACTTAGGGTCACGGGCATGTCACGGAGTCACGAACTATGTCGTAATATGCCACGTTCTCGAAAGTGATGGACAAATTACCTACAGTGTGATGAGTTGTAATAAGCATATCGACGCTCATTATATTTCTTCATCGATGAGTCAAACGCCTACAACAATACAAATGCACAATACACATTTTGGTACTTAAACAAGTTTTAGACACACCTACATAAAAACTTTGTTTTACCGACTGACTGGCTGAAAATCAACGCAACGTACGCAAGGGTAAAACAAACTAACTAAAAACTAACTTCTGAATTCCGAACGAACTAACTTTAAGTTGTGAATGAAGACATGTGTTTTACTTTTCAGCCGTAGGACGTCCACTGCTGAACATCTTCATAGAATTCCAGAGCGACCGACCTGCAATCATTTGGGTGGATTTGCCAATACTCGCCACGCTGGGCATGCGGGTTGGCGAGCGCAGGTAAAAGCTATTGTTGTTAGTACGCTGCTGCCCATTCCTTAGCTTTTTTCCGTTAGTCGCCTTACGACATCTACGGGTAGAAATTAAGGGACCTATTCTTCAGCCACGTAATTTAAATGGGCAGGTTGATAATAAATAGAGTACCTAGGTAAGTACCTATCATTTTTAGTTTGTAGGTAGGTACTTGAGTAAGGTATGTGTGGCTGTTGAGTGAGAGTGGGCATCACGTTGTTTTACTATATTTCACTGGTGGAATATAATAATGGAGGTAGTGGCTCCGCTTTCCGATCCACAGGTCGTGAGTTTGAGTCTCGGTCGTGCACCAATGGATTTTCCAATCGGAAAATTTATTGGAATACATAGCGTAGGAAGGAATAACTTTGGAAGACGTGAGTCTATTGTTTTTCTTTTTTTTCTCTATGTAATTAATCAATCAAACCTCTAGGATCATTTTTATCAATAGGACTGATACAAAGCTCGCAAAACAATCACTTTTCCATACTTAAGGAAATTAGGTATATGATTTATGAAAAGAGATCCAAAGAAATCAGCGAAGTCCTCATCTTCGTTGATTTATGATTGACTTCACTCGAAGTTCGCTGGGCTGGCTTTATATTAATTACGTCAACATGTCAATGATAATTTGAGAAAGTTTGAATTGTTACCTATATCTATGTTAACTATGCAGTTCTAAAAATTTTCGTTGATCAATAAAATCAATAATCACGACCAGCTGCTACTGAGACGCAATATTGCATGAACTTGTTATGAACGGATTTACACGTGTCAAGAAGGAGAGCGTGATGAAAATGAATTAGAACCTCCTTTTGAAAATGATAGTGACGGCGACGCCGCTCACGCAAGAAATAAGTTTCGACCATTTGTCTATATGTCTATTCTATAGACCAGGTACTTCGTGGCGCAATCGCTAATGATTAAGGTGCAATGACAGTTTGTCCTTGTTTTTAGAAATAGGTACTATCATATGAGTTAAATCGGCCAAGGGGTAGCTAAGATATATGGTAACAAAAGGTAATTGAAATAAAAAGTTATACAAATACCTACATGAAGTGGCCTACCCACTTCATGTATTCCAACATTCCAAAACGTTTGTTAGGCTAGGCTAGATAATATGGTTCTTGACATAAAACAAAAATTGTAACATTTAAAAGGTAAAGTTTAAATTACTCCTTAGTTCAAGTAAGATTGGTTATTTGTAAGAAAATGCTAAAGATAATATTTTCAAAGGTTATCTTAATCGTGCCTCAACGATCAACCAAGCACCAACTTTTACCATTAATCGCGAGATCTCAGTTTGGGGCGAACCACTAGTATATTTTCTTACAATAACGTGAAATATTCTCTTTAAATGTTGATGTTAAGAATGAAAATTTTACTTTACTGGATATCTATGTTGCTGTTCAGAATTAGCATTTTATTTAAATGGGTAGGTAAATACGAAGCTCCGAACTTCTCAGTCCCAAAAACTTCAAAGTTGTGAGTAATGGCGCTATCGAATACACTCCAGTCACAGTATAATAATAAGTTAGTAGTCCAATTTACAAGTAAATTAGCAAAGTTTGTTTACTTACATACAATTTAGGAAGCCGTATTTAATTGGATTGTTTGATGATCGTTTTGACATTTGCATGAAGGATAAACAGTTCAGAATTGACTGTTTGCCGCTCACTGAATAAGATAAGACAGCAAATCTATTACAACATGACTGGTCTCAAATTGTGGCCACGAACCAGACGACGCCGTATAGCAAGGTGACTCGATGACATTGAGTTTGCGAGAAGTCGGTGGATAGAAAAGAAGAAGAGATAGAGTCGTCGTGGCACTCTTGCGTCGTGAGAATAAGCATCACGCAGGCCATTATTTAGATAAAGCGATGCCCTACTTTTTTAACCGACTCCAAAAAGGAAAATTCTTGAGCCTTCTCTATCTACCGACTTCCCGCAACCTTCATAATGTCGGTTACAACGGTTCCCGGTTCTGCGAGCTATAAACAAGTCAATTTGCCTGTAATTTCACCGGCTCACACCCTCTAAGCCAGAACACAGCATTGGAAGCATTATTATAGAATTTATAGACAAGGTGGCATTACTTAGGTACCTACCCGGACGAACGCTGCACAAAGAGAACCTCCTGCTATTCAAATACAATTTGTATGTTGTGTTTGCATGTAATTGTTTTTTAAGTATTCTTGGTTTTGCAATTCTAGCCTTCAGCCTGATGAACATCGGCCTCCCCCGAAGAGGGCCACTACGAACTTTCTTGAGCTTTCTCCATCTACGGACCGACTTCCCGAAACCTTCACAATGTCGTCGATCAAAGTCAAAAGGCGTTTATTTCAATAAAATCACAAGAATCACTTTGAAACGTCTTCGAAACGAGGTGAAGCTACGCCTGTTCCTCGCGACCAAGCCTAGAAGAATCAGGCAACAAACACGGCTTGGTGCCTATCATTTTTTTCAATGATCCTTTTTACAAAATGGTCCATCGGACCTTCCAATACTGCGTTGTCCGATTCGTGGTCGTCATTCAAGAACCTTTATTCCCCAACGGATTTCGCAATTGCACTTAAAACCCATATATAGTCAGTAAACGAATCAATTCCCCCACGAGGTCATAAGGCCAACCGTCACACATCCCAAAATGAACCTACCTACACCTTCCTGCTTACAAAGATCCATCAAGGCTTCATCAAGTAACGGTGTACGAGTAAGGTAATACTTCTAAAGAAAACATTCGGCTTCGGCTAAATTCGTTTTTGTCAAATAGTGTACCTGTCATCAGAGACAAGTGCACGAAAGGAGCATCAAAGAGGCGCACTTTTGATCCACAAAACTGATTCTTTCACCATCAGTCATTGACCATTTTCAGGGCCTACATCGGTACCGCAACCTTGTTACTGACCATAATGCAAAACGACTGAAAAATAACCAGTGACACGAAAAGCAAGGAATACGTTGTCAGCGAAACCTTTAGTATTTTGGTACCGAATTTCGGCTTCGGGCAAATGAACGGACCTATAGGAAGCATAAAAGATACCATCACGTCCACCTAACGGTCACCCTCATGTCTTCAAATGCTTGTCATTACACCGCAAGCCGCTCATTTGGCTCGCGTGAATGGAATTTAATTATATGATACCCAAATAAAAGGAACCGATACCTCGATACGTTGATAAAAACATTGTAATAACGTTTTATTTGGGTGATGTGGGGCCGTACCATCAACTTTGCGATTTTGTTTACGCGGAGATTGACATTCACATTTAGGTAGTAGGTATATATCAAATTACAAATTAATAACACTCAACATTCACATACATAGTCCTGATCACAGTAGGATTCCCTGTGTCGTGGGCATCAGAAACTACGAGTACCATGGTACCAAAACGCCCAGACCCGGAACAAATATTTGCACATCACGCAGACATTTGTCCCGCAGCGGGAATCGAATCCTTGCGTGGAAAGATTGAATTGTAAGAAAATGGCATTAGCTTGTGTTGTCACGTGATTGTTGCAAAGTTGCTAGACTCAGTCCGTGACCGTATATCGCCGGCGTGAAAGGAAAACGAAGCGTGAGGATCTTGTGACAGTGTAGTAGGTACAATGGCTATTCTCTATTTACCTACATACATTATATACATAAAATCACGCCTATTTCCCAGGGTAGGCAGATACCGCGGCTTTCCACTTGCTACGATCCTGACATACCTCTTTTGCTTCATTCACTCTCATCAAATTCCTCATACATGCTCGTCGGTTTAGGGTACTCTTGACCTGGCCTTTTTCCAAAACGTCACCGATTTAGGTTTAAAGAAATTTATTCTCATACAAACACAGGGTTTACTTAAAATGAGATAAATAATGAGCGAATATATCTAAGTTTTACAATATTCTAGCCTCTTTCATTTCATTCTAGCTTCTAATTATAACTAGTTAATTAACATTAAAAATGAAGTGTTAACCAACTAAATAATACATAAATTATTATTATTCAATTTGTAAAAACAAACAGTAAATTAGCCAGTAGCTAGGTACTTAAGTAATTATTAAATGGGTATGTTTTTATTTTAGTGTTACTTAATATTAGATAGGTAAAGGATTTGGTCACTAGGCGTACGCCTAGCTCTTCCCCTTCCATCGGTCCCATTCACACTCTCCTTATACACCTGTTTCCTATTACCTATACCTATTTAACCTGTATATCGAATTATTAGTGCTATTTCCACCCCCTTGATAGTTGTAGGTACATCCTCTGGTCTTTGTTCAACTGAAATTGCCCTAAAGCTGGCGATATTTTATCGCAATTAATTACTGTCTTTGATCGAGTGAGCCTCAAATTTCTTGAGTATACATACTCAAGTATAATAGGTATAAATTGAACAAAACAAGCCTGTGTTCTTCGCAAAAGTATTCTACTTACGCACATAATGAATGAAGAAAAGAATTGTTTGTTTACCTACCCGCTTATTCGAGCCCGTAGGTAAACTGGAAAACAGGCACTTTGATAAACTTTATGTTTCTTTCACTTGGCCTTTGAAATCCCTCAGGAATTTGGTAGAGTTCTTCGTAAACCATTTATACCTACTACGAACTACGAAGGAGCCTATACTGTCCCTGGCATTCTTAGTCGTCAAATATTTTTCACTCCACTCACAATTCTCATAGTTTGTTCCTATTTTGTTTTATTTCGATAAAAACTCACAACTCTGTGTTTGTGGTAGACCGGTGGTAGTGGCTCCGCCTGCCGTCCACAGGTCGTGGGCTCGAATCCCGGCCGTGCACCAATGGAAACCTCGTGAAAAATGTATATGCGCGTATACAAGTGCTCTCAAACGGTGAAGGAAAATATCGTGAGGAAACCAGTTAGTTCATAAAAGCGGTGATGGGCTTGCAACCTGTCACGTATGCAATACTCACTACCTACTGAAAAATGTAGGCATGTGCCAAACGTTTGGATCATGTCACTGACTAGACATCTTCAAGGATCTGATAACCTGGATGTAGAGGATGAGGGTGCGTGGAGTGGTGAATATTCGTGAAATGATACAAGGTTTGGAAGTTTTAGAAGAAATTACGGCGTTTCAGCGCGCACGACAAATTGCCGGTGTCGGGTCAACAGGCCAACTGTCTTTCGGTCGTTCACGCTCAAACGGGGGGTAGATTTCATTTAATAAAAAATAAGAAGGTAAGTACAGATAATTGAAATTCCTACCTACATCATTATCATCATCACTTTTCTGTTACTAAAATAATAAATTCGAATGTTCTTTGTTTCTGATTTCAGGTTCACGAGGTACGTCGCTTACATTCTCCACCCAGTGTCACTTCAGGGACACTTTTCTCCACAGGAAGCAGTGCCAAGCGAGTCACGGGTCGAGTTAGCACACCACTCATGGTTTTAATTTCCACAGTCCGGATGCGCCCGTCAGTTCCAGGGAATACTCTCTCCACGATACCTTTCGGCCAAGTGTTTCTAGGTAAGTTTGGGTCTATCATGATCACCAAGTCTCCAGGTTTCAGGTTACCTCCTTCCTCGTACCATTTTTGCCTGGGCAAAAGATCGGGCAATACTTCTTTGACCCAGCGTTGCCAGAACAAGTCTGCGAGCCTCTGTGCTGTTCGCCACATCTTTTTTAGGTACAGGTCTCCGTCATCAAATATTCCTGGTACAGGTAAGTACGAAGAAGAACCAATCAAGCAATTCTTGCATTTTTCTCCAAACAATAGAACGGTAGCAGCGCATCTAAGCAGGCGAAGCCACGACGAAAAACTATCTGGATCCGGAACAGGTAAGATAACGCGCTCAGTTGTGTATACATGATTTACCATTTCTTGTGATTCATGATTAATTTTTCTTTTTTCTTTTCGCGAACAGACTTGGTGAAATTGACGAATTGAGTAAAATAAACGAATGGCACTACATACCGTCAGACAAAAATATAGCAGACGTGGCTTCGAAAAATACGAAATTTAAATTATACAAAGATTGTGAATGGTTTCAAAGCCCTAATTTCTTCTTTTTCAGGTACGGATGTCCTCCAGGATTCATACCTTTCATACAAGAAATTAGGGCTTTGAAACCATTCACAATCTTTGTATAATTTAAATTTCGTATTTTTCGAAGCCACGTCTGCGATGATGATGATAGATAGTGATGACACATTTGCACCCTGTAGTTCCAGCCGATGCATCGAGGTAGGTTTTATGGGTGTGACACGGCTTTTACTAGCGGCGATCTTACAGACGTACCCATTGTCGAACAAATGGTCAATTCTTTCTTTGTATCCTAAGGAAAATTCTTGGTCGGCTGACATTTTTCTTTCTATTGTTTTCAGTCGACGATAACCATTGCAGAACGAGCTCGCCATTTTGGATTTTTCATCTTTCCACGGTAAGCCAACTTCCCATTTTCCATCTACTAATTTTGCTGAATTTTCTACAATTTGTATAGCTTTCAATTCATCTTTGTTTTGTCTCGGTTTGTTATGAACACCAATGCTTTCAAACATGAAAGATTTTCGGACAAATTCATGTAATTGCTCGTCATTCTCAAGGTCCGTGTGTATCGAACCATTTTTGCGATAACAAAACTCACATTCCGAAGTCATAGCTTTAGAACTTACGATCCCGCAGGCGCCTGTGTGCGCGACCGCCGCCAGTGGGGAGGTGTTGGCGGTGGCGCGGGCGCAGGCGTGGCGGGATTCGCCGCTCGACGCGCGGGCGGGGGGTCGCGTCAGCGATTCCACTGTTATCAATGCACATTCCGATCTCGCACTTGAATATTGTCGCTTCACTACACATACGCCGTGTACACACCAACCTAGCGGTGTCAGTGTGGCGCAAGGTTCATTTTTGTTACGAATAATTGTTTTTATGGGCGCAATTAGATGGTAATTGTCCTGACCAATTAGTAACATAGGTTTCACATTTTCACTACACGAAATGTATTTGTCTATATGGTTCAAGTGTTCATAGTCTTTTATTTTTATGTTAGATAGTTTTTGTAACGGTAAATTGAGTTCACTTATTTTTCTTGCACTAAGTTCAAATGATTCATTGTTCATGTTTGTTATTTTACACTTTATTTTTTCACTTTTACACATCAGTTCAGAATCCCACGCGCCACGAACACAGAGGGTTTGTTTTTGTCCATGTAAGTCGACGCGGTCGGCGATATCAGCTGATATCAACGATACTGTTGCGCCGTCGTCCAACAATGCATGAGTACGGAATACGCCCTTCGGTCCGTGGATGTTTATGGGCACAACTTTGAGAAAAACACATGAGTTCGAGTTCGCCGTCGCATGAGCTACGGTCTCGTTATTGTTCGAGCATTCATTGTCCACTATTTTTTCACTGATTAGCACATTATTGTCACTGCTGGTAGGTTTATTGTCACTTTTTTCACTTTCACTTTTAGCACTGTTTGCACTGGTTTTGAGTTTCCAGTGCAGAAGACGATGATGAGGTAGGTCACACTCATCGACGGGGCAGGAGGCTGCAGAGCAGGTTTCACGGTTGTGAGTGGCTATCAGGCATTTATGACAAAGTTTGTTTATTCGCACGAAGCGCCATCGGTCCTTTGTCATCGCGCGCTTGAATCGCGCGCAGTCAGGAAGCTTGTGGGCATTGACCTTACAGAATTTACAGCTGTTTGTGACGTCACGCTTACCACTGAGTAAAACTGAGTGCGGTTTTCGGTCGTCAGGTTTTTTGCGGTAGTCAGATTGACTGTGAAGGTGAGTCAAACCTGCGGCTGATATTTTAGAAGCTTCATTGTACAGGAACTCGGCCAGCACTTCTAACTTTGCTTTTTGTATGTTGCAGTTCGCACTGTAGTAATCAGCCCACTTATTGATGAGCGCACTTGGACACTTCGCGAGCACGGAGGACACCAGTTCAGGACTTCTCAGGTAATCAGTTTGTTTTATAGCTTTTGCTGCGGCCACGAAATTCTTTATTTTGATTGAAAATGTCACAATTTCGTGGTGGTAGTTTTGCGATAGTGGTTGTATTTTCTTAAGTTGATATGTAATTTTGTGTATTATTGTTTCAGGTCTGCCGTAGCGGAGTTCGAGAGCTTCAATGATGGTAAGCGGAGCCGTGGTCCCGATGAGAAGTGAAGAAACAGTTTCTTTTGCTTCTCCTTTTAAGGACTTGCGTAATCTCCACGTATTTTCTGCATCACTGTACTTGCATACTTTTGTAGATTCGTCGTAAGCTTGTTTGTAAGCCAGCCACTCGAGAGGATCTCCGTAGAACTGAGGTAAGTCTTTTGATGAAGCAAATCTTGACATTAGTTGTTTATTTTGCACGTTAGATTGGTAGATAGCACTAACTAGGTTTCTCATGTCGGCGGCGCTGTTCGCGCTGCCGCCGCTGCCACCGGCCGCGTCACGCCCGCCGCCGTCGCGCTCAGCATTCGCGACATTTCTCTTTGTTTTTTCAGCTATGCGACTATCTTCGAGCCACTGTCGCACTTTTCCGTCCGAATCTATTTCAGTGGGTTGGTATTGCGAGCTTCGTCGGCTTTGAGATGATGCGCTTTCTAGGGCTGCTATTTCCGCGGCTAACTTTTTTTCTATGACTTCTCTTTCAATTTCAGCTTTCTTTTGAGCGGCTTCATACTCTAATTGCTTCTTTTTTGCTTCAATCGACTTTGATGAGTTGGAATATTTTTTAGAGGAAATGGGCTTCAAACTGTGGTCGTCTTTTTTCAAACAATCGCCTTCAGTTTTAGGTCGTGATTGTACACTAAACGCAGTTTCAGGTTTTCCTTTATGCAGTATCTCCGACTTAACATCGCGCACCGGGTCTTTCTTCATCATAATTTGAATGAGTTCTTCCTTTTTCCTAGCACTACGCGTCTGCATCGCTGTTTCGTAATGGCGGACGCTTCGCGGTGGAGTCTTGAACATTAATGCGAATACTACACTATGTTCCACGTATAATCCGCTCGTAGGACCACTTTGTAGAGGATGAGGGTGCGTGGAGTGGTGAATATCCGTGAAATGATACAAGGTTTGGAAGTTTTAGAAGAAATTACGGCGTTTCAGCGCGCACGACAAATTGCCGGTGTCGGGTCAACAGGCCAACTGTCTTTCGGTCGTTCACGCTCAAACGGGGGGTAGATTTCATTTAATAAAAAATAAGAAGGTAAGTACAGATAATTGAAATTCCTACCTACATCATTATCATCATCACTTTTCTGTTACTAAAATAATAAATTCGAATGTTCTTTGTTTCTGATTTCAGGTTCACGAGGTACGTCGCTTACACTGGATATCTGAGAGGTTGTCTACCCTTCTGGACAAAAGTCGTGAGCCTATTTTCTTTTTAAGAAATAAAACCATTATCAGTTTCAAAATAAAACGAAACAAAAAAAGAATACAGCCAGGAAATTATTTCATAAAAAGCGTAACAGTCTCTACCCACACTCAATCTAGGTCCGTCGGCACAGTATAGAGCGTAGTTGGTGTAGCTTGTGGTACAGAAACCTAATTGTCTAACAAAGCAATCGGCCACTGAGTGTACCTATAAAGTTGGCCAACACTTTAACTGCAACCGCTAGATATATTGGGCGAGATATTTTATACTTCTCATCGGTTTTCTTGTTGTTTCATTGAACAGATAGAAAACCTCTTTTCTGATTGGTAAAATATAAATAGCAGTCTTATTATTATAAATGCGAATGTTTGGATGGATGGATGTTTGTTACTCAATCACGTCAGAATGACTGAACCGATTTCGATGAAAATAGGAATTTATATAGTTCTTTACCTAGAATAGCATATAGGCTACCTTTTCTAGATCTAGATGATCTAGATGACGCGAGCGAAGCCGCGTGCGCAAGCTAGCTATTAATACCAGTGGCTGTGGTGGCTCTGTCTGAGGAAAAGGCCTCTACAAATCTACCAACCCAACGATTTCGCCTTTTTTCGCCTCTTACAACATCCGAATGTTGTAAGAGGCGAAAAAAGCTAGGGGATGGGAAACTGCGATCCCTATTTTCACAAAGATACCACTCTACCGGCACTCGCCAACCCGCGTGCCAAGTTTATATGATCGAAAAATCGTTGAAGGTGTAGGCCATAGCATAGCTTACGAATTTAATATCTAAGCATTAAATAAGCCCCTAAAATAGTACAAAAAATATTTCCAGAAATTGAAAAAATACAGTGATTATTATGTTTTTGTTTTGTGGTTGAAAGGTCTGACTAAAAATGAACTAAACAAACAACTTCACTGAGACCTTGATAAAATTCATAAAACTCCCCTACTACCTGCTAGAATACCTAGAACCTACCTGAACAACAAAGCTATAAAGATACTGAGCTCGTAAAAGATTGTATCAAAATAATTTGCAAAATAATGGATTTGTCAGCCCAAGGCGTGACTACTCGTGACTATTGCGTCGTCCACCGTCATGACTGCTAGCGTAATCGAATAAACACAAACACGAACTAACCACTATAACCGTAATACCCACGAAGCGGGTTAAAGTTGCGAGACGATTTGATCTCTTGAACTTTAACATCAGTTTCCTAAATAACGGCAACCGTCATAATAGCGGCGTATAGGCCGTCAACACAATAGCATTTTAGATATTAAAAAAAAATATCACCATTTCAGCCGCCGGAAGTTCACCTCTGAAAATTGCTTCACCACTGATTTTGAGATCGAGTTTCTGTCATGCTCTACCTAGGTATATTATCTGTGGTTCTAATTACTACCTACATGAATTTGTCCATACGACTCTGGTCTAGCGGGTTGGCGAGCGTAGATAGATTGAGAAAATAGGGGACGCTGCTGCCCGTCTCCTAGCTTTATTCTCATAGTCGCCTCTTATGACATTCACGGGTAGGAGATATGGAGAGCCTATTCTTCCGCGCCGGGGCGGCGCCACCACGGCCCCGGCTAATTTTAATTGGCTAATAGTTATTTGACATTTGCTATAGTATCGTAAGCGGCGTAACAGTATCGTGAATTGTTCATGCTCGGGCCACAGCACCGGTCTTTCCTTTTAACAGTTGCCACATCTTAGATAACCGGGGCTTAGTGAAAAGCGAGAGTTGAAGTTTATACAGTTTATGCTTAGAATTTCCGGCCATTTCTTATTTAGTATTCTCTGGTCCGGCCGAGTTTCCGTTCAACTTCCGACTTCCTGATATCAACTTTCAAAATCTTTGATTTATGTTGAATCTCTCAAATAGTTTAACAATTTTGCGGTGGGAATTTCATTCTCGGTTGCTTTACAACATCGGTTTTTTTATAACCTATTTGACCAATCAAATCAAGTGATCGTTGTGATTCATAATTAACTTTTTGCCTTTGTAAGTTTCCGCTGGCATGGTTTAGATAAAAATATCAAAAAAACAATACAAATGATCTCATCATCGGCAGCTTGAATAAGTCCACTGCTAGACAAAGGCCTCCCCTAAAGTGTGCCACGACGACGGATGACCTCGTGCCTGCTCTATCCACGAATTTCGGCAACTTTAAAAATATCGTATGTCTATAGGGGGCCTTCCTACAATCCGTCGTCTTCCGGTTTGTGGTCATCTACACTCATCTAAAAATTTTAATTAGGTAATTAAGATTTTATAATAGTAGTTAGTATTTATGAGTAGGTATGTAATTTATAAGTGAAAGTGTCCGCAAAACGCTGGCGAAATTTCCAAGCTGGATGGCAATGCTGGCGATTTGGACCAAATAGGAGCCAGCTCTCGGGTCACGCGTCGCTGCGACCAGACGCCCAGATATTGTTTTGAAAACCAGAGGGCTCCGGTTTGCCAGTGACCCATTAGGTATACATTTGGAATGTACTTACCTAACTGGTGTAAACTCGCTTTAGTGCTCGCCTGCACAAACCTTATTAATCTTTATAGATGCTATTATATGCAAATTCTTCAAATATTCGTTGTTAAAATGGTAAAACATAGGTACATTTTCATACAACGCTCAACAATGTTGTCGGCTCCTAAAAACGTTTTTAAATGTGACACGTAGGCGACAAATACATGTGTATATTATATTGTGGCAGTGCACGTCGCGACGTGTTAGTGTCCAAAAGTAGGTGAGCATCTCTTCACTGTAGAATGTTATTTAAAAATTCAGAATTTCAGAACAAAAGACACTTTCAACCTGCGCTACATTTTTGCATACGTTTTTCAATTTGCATTTAAACAAGGTGTTTTACACTCCATTGCAAAGTGCTCTAAATGGCACTGGCTTTAATGAAGGTGGTCGTGTTGGCCTAGTGGGAGGGACTCCGAGTTTCCTTCTGAAGTAGGTTCGACTCACGGTCGTGCATTCATGGATTTTTCTGTTAGAAAAAAAATATGTGCTCATTAACACTTAGCCAAGTGCGTGTCGAAATACACAGTCTGAGGTTCCGAAGTGAGTGCCTCAAACAAGAAAAAATCACGTTGGCGTTGCGCTTACGATACGATAGTAAAAGTCAAATATTAGCCAATACATCGGCAATGCTTGAAATCTTTTAATTTCAGTTGGTTAATATCGTGAATTATTCATACACAGAACGGTTTAGTAGGTGTATTATTTCCTTGCAATAAGGTTAGCAATCGGCCATTACTTGCAAAAACAAATGAATTTAACTAGAGCTTTTTGTACGAAACTGCGAAGGTTAATTGTGCGATTGCTAGCGCAAACTGTCTTATATGATAAAAGGTTTTATTTATAGATTTTATTATAGGATTTAAACTACCTATTCGTCTTGGGAGACGTCTTCAAGACGCATTGCTGATGGCAATGCTGATCCGTTGAGGTGGAGCCAGTTCTCGGATCACTCGTCACTCAGCAGTGGCGGATCCAGGATTTTGGTTTGGAAGGGGCTTGAATATGCTGAGGGCTTTATAAAAGTACCTATACAAAAAAAAACTCAAAAAAATTTGCATCTCTCATCTCATCTTGCAGGTCTCCTTGGATCTCTTTTTAAGACTTCGACAGGTTTTAGTCTGTAAGGGTGATGGAAATTGTTCTGTTGGTAGTATTAGTACTAAGAAGTACAAAGATTGTGGGCCCCTTGAGAACCTTAATTCGCTACTGTCACTGTGATAAAATTTTGAAAACCCAGAGGGCACCGTTTCCCTATGGACCCAGAGTCTCGACCCCAAAAGCCCCAATATGTGAGCGCTAAGGTATCGAGTAACCAAACAGGAAATGCCGAGTTTCTCTCAGCCGATAAACGAAATAAATAACAGAATCACTCGTCTTTCAACTCTACAACTCTACACAAATTTTATGGGAAGATGTACGTTATGAATTCATAATTCTACTAACTTTTTCGGTGAAGGATTCATAATGTTCTTTAGTACAGTCCTAACCAACCTAGACCTAAAAAAAATAGTACCTATACAAAAAAATGGAATGTGTGTGGTGACCAAAGTAGGTCATGATAGGCACCAAGCCGTGCTTTTGATTCTTCTAGGCTTGGTCGCGAGCAACAGGCGTAGCTTCACCTACTTATTTCGATAATATTTTACTTTTAGTGTTGGACTATACCTACTACAGACGGACACAGTAAATGCCCTTGTTCAAGTAAATTTATCAATCTCAAGCCATTCCAACTGAAACAATGAACCTACCTATCTTCAAAGTTGGCCACGATTAATTCGAGGAGTTTTGTCACTTTTCTCATAAATTCTTTCGGCGGCAGTGCGTTATCGTGACTTCTTACCTTGGAATTCTGGCAATGGTCATGAGGTAGATTCTAGGGAAAATTAAAATAAAGACGGTTAAGTGTAAGAACTGGCTCCCTGAGGCTTCCGTACTATTGGTCGTGGGTTAGAATCCCGGTCATGCACCCATGGATTTATAAAAAATAATAAAAATTCTAAGTGTAGGAATTGACAAACTTATATTTGCGGTCGCTCACGTAATCATTGTATGACATTGACCGCAAATATAACTTTGTTTCCTAAAAAACTTCGAAATTCCTCAATTTCAGACTTTTCATCGACAATTTTTTTTGGGCTCTCTTAGGTAAGCATCGCTATAATAGCCAGCAATTTGTGTCAGATCAGACAGTCAGGCTTTATGATAGAATCGCATGTTAAATTATCAATGATGTTTTAAGAGGAGGTAGGGCACAGCGAGATTTTCTCGTTCTGAATTGGAGCAGCCCGCCTGGGAGGTACCTCCGCCTTACAGAAGATCGCAGCCAAATAACATTATTTGTTTCAAATTGTGTTGTGTTCCTGCGGTGAGTAAGGTTGCCAGAGCTCTTTAGGGGGGAAGGGGGTTCGGGGTCGGCAACGCGTGTGTGATGCCTCTGGTATTGCAAGCGCTCATAGGCTACGGTAACCGCTTACCATCAGGTGGGCCGTAATGGCTTGTTTGCAACCTCTGTTATATAAAAAAAAAAAAAAAAAAACAACTTTACATATAAGGCCTGGATTATACGTTAGATTTAGTTTCCGACTGTCGTCGGATCGTATTCACGCGATACACGTCCGATTCTTTTTGTCCTACTTTTAATAGGTAGGTACACTCAAAACGTTATAGATCTCATGGACCAAAATTGTAAACGCCTTCGCACAGTTTTTGTTAACCCAGAGCCATCAGCGCGAGCGTTCGATAAAAGCAAGAAAATCGTATGTTTCCGGCTCGGATATACGATTCGACTAAGCGTACTGAGTTTTCTAACAAATATATAAAATAAAACAAAATAAAATATTGTTTATTTGTATTAAAAAATACATGTACAATAATGTATAACAATATACAATAAAATATAACTGCTTCCATTATAGTTATAGGTAGTTATGGCTCTATTATAGTAAGTTTTAGTAAAAATTTACCTAGGTACCTAGGTTAGAATAACTTTGATCTCATAAAATGTTACACCACTTTTATAGATAGTCTTTAAGTACACAGTTTATCTTGTATAAATTTAGTTTATTGTAACGTGATTATCCTAGCTGTAAGATTAATCTCCATAACCTTATTTTCTATTTTAAAGTTTGTAAACTCTTTATAGGTTAAAATTGTCCCTACCAATGCTGTGTTCGCCTGTTATTTTCTATTGTATCAGTCCTTAGTCTACATAGCTTAATATTGTTGAATGTTTGATACATGTGCTGTTGGCGATCCTATTTAATAAATAAATAAATGTATAATGTATGGCGCGAACGCCTTCCGGTAGTCGGTTCATTCAGACTATCGGATCTGACTATCGTATGGAAATATCTGAGGTCTATTCCCGGCCTTAAAGGCAGTCATCATCATATCTTGGCTTATCCCTCGGGGCCGAGTTGATGGAGCGGCATTTCCCCCTTTCACTTCTTGTACATTCATCAATCTTTCCATACAAGTCGACTACCCACTCTGAAGAGTTATGAGTGCATGGTATGCCTTATTGTATGCAAAAGTCACGCTACCGTGCCTATGGAAGATTTTCACTAAGGAAATACAAAATTGTGAAATAACATACGAGGTGATAAATAATGGAACGTTAACTATCCCGAAAGAGGGCTTTTCTACACCCAATTGGCAATAAAGTTTGTTCTACGACTTATGAAAATTCGACACTTTTCCATCGAAAAACACCATGTAAAATTCTGCAGTTTTGGGGTCAAATCGCAAATACTACATTATTCAGCCGTTTTAGGTAGCAATCTCGACCTTCGACATAAGGCTAGAATAGGCTACTTTTTATGCAGGTAGGTACCATGGTGGCCCCGGCTGAAGAATAAGCCCCTCCATATCTACCTATCCGCGGATGTCGTAAGAGGCGACAAAGGGAAAAAAGCTAGGGGATGGGCAGCAGCGTCCCTCATTTTAACAACGATAGCTCTAACTGCGCTCGCCAACCCGCATGCCCAGCGTGGTGAGTATGGGCAAATCCCCCCACATGATAAGGAATTCGCTCTGTCTGTGGGGGAGGCCATGTTCAGCAGGGGACGTCGTACGGCTGAAATGATGATGAGGTACCATGCGAGCGAAGCCGCTTCCGCCCACGGTATATAGTATATTTTATATTTCTTTTAGAGACATATTTAAAAAAAAAACGACTCCATACTTTTTACACGTTTGTTTCAATCAAATTAGTGCCGGTCCTAAGGTTATCACCAAACAAATTGAAAAAAATCACAAAATCTAAAACTTATTAAACGCTCAAAAAAAACAAAGAATGCGGAAACTGTGCACGCCTATCGACGAGTTGACAATATGTCAAATGGCTGTCAGAATGTTCAATTTAACCCGTATTTTTATACCTTCCCGAAGGAGCAAGATAGCTAAGCTAGTTAAAGAAGAGATTTAACGGCGCAACATCGGATCGCAGCCTCCACCCCTGTCATTAATCTCCTCTCTTTCTTCAGCCAAGTCACGCTTTCAAAGTAAAGACGCCACTAGCGCAGCTGATAAACATTTAGCTACCTCATTCAAGGGTGAAGGTAATAAGCTTGATCCTGTTGAATCAAGCTTTTGGACTATGGGCACAACTCATGAAAAAGGAATTTTTTGAAACACGCTCACGAATGAGAGTGAGAGCTATGATGCTAAATCCAGAATTGTTCAGGGTCGTTTACGGAATTGAATTTCCATAAGTTACTTACAATTGAAATGTTGTTTGGTTCTTAGAATAACGGAGCTTTCAGTGAAAAGGATGGAAAACTCAATTAAAATACACACGGTCAACTGATTTTATTTATATTATTTTCAAAATCTTAGGAGAAACTTACAGTTAGGTTTACACAACATCAAATGAAAAATATATAAAATATAACGTGCCTGGGAAGACCAGTGCATGTTTGTTGACGGCTAATTACAAGTTTCCAATTGATCCCAAACTATGCCTAGTTTGGGCTGTACCTACTATGGGTACCAGAGACTGATATACATAGGTAATAGATAAATATTGAACACCCAGACATAGAACAAACATTTGTGTTAATCACACAAATGTTTGTCCAGTGCGAAATAGGCTCATGACTTTTATCCCCGAGAATGAAAGAGATCTCCAGCATATTAGATTGAAGATGTCCAAGAGTGGTAGTCAGGGGAATGTCGGAACATTTGGCACATGACATTGCAGAAGGGAGTATTCTGTACGTGACAGGTTGCAAGCCCATCGCCGCTTTAGGAATACTTACTGGTTTCCTTACAATGTGTTCCTTCATCTTCAATGCGCACTTAAAGTGACAGTAACTTTGCTCATTGGTGCTCGAACCCACGACCTTCGGATTGAAAGTCGGGGAACCTCCCTCTTGGCCAACGCGGCTAGTCAATAATTTAGAAAATTAAGTAAATATCATGTTAATTTTCTTAAAATATTAACCACTTTTTCATGTAGATTAAAAGTTGAAGACATGGGTACCTACATCACACCCCTGTGAGTGTGATAGGTATAACTAGATCGGCATCACCTCGCCCCGAAAGAAACTAGAAGTCTCGAGGCGAGGCGATGCAAATACGATACTGATCTGTTTCCGGGGAGATACCTCTTTGATAACCTTATAACTACCTACTCAGCTTCCTATAAACGAACTCTTCTGTAATCCTATACAAATGTTTTTATTGAATCAGCTGGCTATCTATAAGCTGAGGCAAATACGCCACGGGAGAAACGACTTTCCGAAAAATCTTGTCTGCCAAATTACGTCGACCTGTGAATGGATTCGATATATTCATGGGCAGAGTCTCGTATCTTTTAAAACTTTTATCGGGTTTTTGACGTGGAAACGCGTCGTTTTGGTGTGAGTCCAGTGAATGGTTCCTTTACTTGTGCTTTTATTAGCCTTTTGTGTCAGTACCTTAACTTTAATTATAGATAAAGTTTTCCTGTTTTTTAGGGTTCCGTACCTCAACGAAAAAAGCGGAACCCTTATTGGATTACTTCATAAGTCGCAAAATGTAAGTCTGTCACTTCGTACAAACGGAATCTCGATTATTTGATACCGTGTTATTGTACGGAAGCTTCGGGGTGTAAGTCCAACACGCATTTAACTGTTTTTTTTAAAACAGCTTTAAATTCCTTGAGTCAGTGTCCACATAAGAACTGCTATCGTGTACCATAAATAAACGTGAGATGAATTGACTTGAAATCTTTCTGAACCTGCAACCTTGGACTACAGGAAGCTACCCTTCTATTTAGTTTCAAGGACTTACTTAACTTCACGACGAGATAGTTTGTAACAGTACGGAAGCCTCGGGGCGTGAGTTCTACTCGCAGTTGACCGTCTTTTTTTTATTTAATTTAATTTTTTTCATCTTTAAGTTCTATGAGTCAGTCAGTTTCCACATTACGACTGCTATCGTGTGCCATGATTAAGGGTGTGATGAACTGGCTTAAAAACTATCTAAACTTTGAATACCCACAGCACCCCTTTAGGGGCTTTATTAAGAATGGCCCTTAATCAAGAATGTGCAACGTTGGACGACAGGAAGCCTCCTATTTAATTCCAAGTGCTTACTTTACGACGAGACAGTCTGCGACATAGCGGTTTCATACAAGTTTTTAGAAGATTCACAACCATCAATAGATTTTCAAAGATCTCTAAAGAAAGAACTGTCTGACACGGACATCAGCTCATGAGTCAGCGTCTTTGCCTTTCAACTGCTTTCAATAGCTGTGAATATAATGAATAGCTTCTTATTTTAACAATTATTCATCATATTCTAAAAACAAGAGGAGGTAGGGCACAGCGAGATTTTCTCGTTCTGAATTGGAGCAGCCCGCCTGGGGAGGTACCTCCGCCTTACAGAAGATCGCAGCCAAATAACATTATTTGTTTCAAATAGTGTTGTGTTCCTGCGGTGAGTAAGGTTACCAGAGCTCTTTAGGGGGGAAGGGGGTTCGGGGTCGGCAACGCATGCGTGATGCCTCTGGCATTGCAAGCGCTCATAGGCTACGGTAACCGCTTACCATCAGGTGGGCCGTTAGCTTGTTTGCCACCTCTGTTGTATAAAAAACAAAATGTTTTTCAAAAATATTGACACTTTGTATAGTTATTAGCGGTACATAATAAATAACACCCAACAGTCACATACATATACCTGACCCAGCACTAGGATTCCCTGTCTCGTGGGATCAGAAACTACGAGTACCACAACACTCAGGAACAAATATTTGCTGATCATGCAAACATTTGTCCCGCAGCGGGAATCGAACCCTTGTGTCTCAGACGGGCGCTCGCCCGCTATACCACCGAGGCATGAGTGTAGGTACGTAAAAGTAATGTGAAGCGCCCAATCTGTAGGTAAAAGTAGTTATCTCTATTTCGAGTAGGTTGGTACTTAACCTAACTGGTTGGTTTGGAGTTAATTTCGACCCTTCGCTAACCACTTAAAAATATTAACCTCTTTAACAAACAGTCGAGTAAACCTCTAAAACCATAAGTGGGTGCTCGCCGAACCCCAAGCGTCGGACAGGTATTATCATAAATTAATTATGTATACTGTGCTTTGAAATCATAACTTCAACTGTTTTATAACTTTGTGACGCTTTCTTTCACTTACAGCATTTGCTTTTGATGTCATTTACATTTTTATACGATGTCCGGTGTAGGTACCTACAAGTTATCTAATCTAAGCGTGAATAAATTTAGCCAGATTCGAGTCATGTCGCGCACAGAGTGTTTCGCTCTTGGCTAGAAATTGAAAGGACAGTTTTGTGTTTTATGCTATGCTCCCATCACACATCACTTCGCTGAAAACCAGCGCTGGGTGCACACATCCGTCTATTACCAACCGTCCAACCACGCTGTCCGCCTAGTTGGACGGTTCAGTGTGTCCAGCACAATGCTGAGCAAAGGCCATGTTTTCCTTGAGCTCTGCTGCGCACAACATTATAACTATGTGAATCTTTTAGTTAGTTCAATATATTTTGTAGTTCAAAAACTTCATTCATTAACAACTACAGCTGGCCCGCAAAAACGTCTATGGATTTTGGGAAACTTGAAAGTGGATATGGGTAAGAAAGAAGTGCTGAGATGACGGCTGATAGAGGGAAATGAAAGAATAGAACATGTGCCGACCTCACCTAAGTGGGATATGGATTTCGTCGTACATAAAAAAATTGTTTCTAAGGGTAGGAACTAATTACCAAGATACAAGTTAAGTAGTTAGGGCTACAATTAGGTGTAGGTATAATGTATAATGTACTTCAAAAGCAAAAACTCATCATTTCATTTCAAAGTTTCCCCTAAAAGCCTCAAAAGCCCCTAAAAGTTAAACTCAAAATTAACTTTATTCAGTTGATGTAAGGATAATTTTGCAATACATTTAAATAACATATCGCAAGCCATTTGAACACGGCTTCATACTAATCGATCGAGCCTTGTCGATAGGATGTCTACATATTAGATTTTATCTTTAGACCGTAATACTTTTTGCATATTTTTTTGTACAACATTGTACACGCTTGCTCTTATAACAAATAGAGATAGGAATCTGCTTACAAATTAGCATTTTGATAGAAAGTAGATTTTATCTCCCGTACGGTCTCTAAGCTAAATAAATACCTACCCATCAGAATTTTAATAACGACCCAGATGAAAGAAGCCTGTGGATATGAAAATTGAGTTTTTGACGAAATATCGCAGGTCATTTCCAGTAGAATTCCACACAGAAGAAGTCCACTTACATAATAAAGAAGGTAAGTAGCTACTTAAGGTCACCCTATAAGCAAAATATACTAACCTAAGCCACAGATAACATAATACTATACCAGTACTAAGCTAACGAAAGTTGGTGCTCAGTATTCAAAGCTTCAGAGCTTTATCGCGCTCGCCAACCCGCATGCCCAGCGTGGCGAGTATGGTCAAATCCCCCCAAATGACTGTTTGTGATAATCTATGGGGGAGGCTTATGTTCAGCAGTGGACGTCCTACGGCTGAAATGATGATGATGATGATTCAAGCCTCTCAATCATTTTCTGTTTTGTAACCTGAGTGGCAATAGTGGGATAATGTTGAAGCAAATGAGGCCTTATAACATCTATTTTAGATGATTTATACAGCGTCAGGTGCAAGTTTAAACTCACTTACAGGACGCTGTAGTGTCGGAGACAAGTTTAGATGGAGTAGGCTTGCCCGGCACCTGTAGGTAGGTTCTATCCTCTCAGCCTAGTCGGCCTTATCTACAAGAAAGACATGGTCAATACGTCCACAGTTGACTAAGCCGCGGGTTTCCTCGCGATGTTTAAAAAAAGAGTTGAACCATGGGTAACTTTACTTCTCCGTAGTACAACCAGTTGGACATCACAGTTGTACCAAGGGTCGGGAGCGGTTTTCCTTCGCTATTTTGAGGACTTGTATAATGGCCAAATATTTTTTTCAACAGGAAAATACATTGCTGCACGACCGTGATTCAAACCCATGACCTTCGGGATTGGGGCATCATTTACAAAATTACTAAAGGTATTAGGGTATTATATAGGTATTATTAATGTTATATTATAAAGGTACTAATATCTTATTAGAGGACAGTACTTGCGCAGTTTAAAAAAATTCCATTAAAAATATTTAATGGAATAATTTACGTAATCGTCAAGGCAACTTTACGCAAACCATGTTTATCTAAATCTAATTGATAGCAATTACAAAATCTACATGATACCGCCTATTAAACGCAACAATTTGCACGCTCAGTGCATGCAATACTAAACTGCTGTTTCAAATTTGTTGTTTCAAAATTTAGTGCTATCGAGCCTCGGGGCTATTGTCCAGCTTTGCATGACAGAAAATGAATAAATGAATAACACCCAACAGTCACATACATAGTCCTGACCCCACACTAGGATTGCCTGTGTCCTGGGTATCAGAAACTACGAGTACCGTGGTACAACATAACACCACAACACTCAGACACTGAAAAAATATTTGCAGATACAAACATTTGTCCCACAGCGGAAATTTAAAATGAATACTTTGTGGTATTTAAATATTTTTAATAAGTGATGCTTTATGCATAAAGCGTCACTTAATAAAACATTTGTCAAAGATCGCACGGCTGTCTGCCTAACCGTGTAACCCAACGCTTTTCAGCCATTGAACTTGGCGACCATTCTATCGACATTTTGTATTAGATGTAATATTATTTCTAGTTCAATATTTGCACGGCTTCTTGTAGTCAAATACCTTATTTTGATTTATGAGCTAGCAATACCTGTATTAATGCAAATAAATCATTCATTCATTCATTCATTGCCCCGCGAAATCTTGGGTGCACCGGACTCCACGTAGGAGAGCAGTTGTGGAACGGAGGCAAAACAGTCCAACTCAACACCCACAGATGGAACACCTCATACTAGGGAGGCCGCTGTGAAATCCCCGTGACCTCCGTGACCGTGTGTGAAGTCTTGGCGTTCAGCGAGGAAGCGGGTAAATAGCGCCAGCTAGAGGCCCTTACCCGCAGCTCTACACAAAAGTTGCTGATGACCCGATTGATTTTCAGCAATTCGGATTCATATTATGACTAGCTTGCGCACGCGGCTTCGCTTGCGTGATACCTGAATAAAAAGTAGCCTATATGCTATTCTAGGTAAAGCACTCTATCTACTTATTCCAAGTTGGGGGCCTTCCTACACAGCGTTGTGAGGTTTGAGATCACCATTGGTTGCCGGTTCTGCGAGCTATATGGCTTGCCTACTACCACTTGAATTGAAACTGCTAATTTTGAGAGCTATGTCGGCCTTAGTGTTTGTACGGATTTCCCATTTTCGGATTTTTGCCAAATGTTTTATTTGAAGAAGTTGTAGAAGCTGCGGAGATTAATTGAAGATGATAAAAAAAAAAATGACGTATGTAATCAGATCGCTGCCGTTTCAGCATATTTTTACGATCTTCTGACAGAAGCCATGCTATAACCATAATGCCATTACCATTTTTATTTTCCCTCATGAATACGTCTACTCCCCTATAATGAGCTCGCCATATTAATGGCTTGCCTTAAATCCAATTTACATCCATCACCTAAATTCACGATGTATTACAAGATAAACTCATAAAAGTACCGCTAACTGCCTTATTATTCACTTTTGATGAGGAATGTATTATTTTCGTACCAGTACCTATATTAATTTAAAGAAAATAAAATGTAGAGTTTGGAAACTTACCGTTAGCGGAAAAGTCTGCTACGTATCAATAGTCGAGACACAGTTTTACAACTCAAAACTGCGCTGATATCGAAAGGAGTCCAACCAAAAGTTTTCGATAAAGTCAAAATCACCTCGTCCCACTACACTCAATTGATCACCAAGTCTTTAATCCTTACACAATCTGTTATCACGTCTCAAACATGCAGTTTCACTTTCTTTAGTGTTCGTGATCAGTCACTATGCGAGAAAGGCCAACGCAGATGAAATGTCGAAACGCGATCGTCCGCAAAACTTGCGTCGTCGCTCGAGTTGCGTGTTTCAGAAGCGAGAGCGCACACCGACCGTAGCTAGCGCGCCGTTCGACCGCCGAACAGCGACTGTGATAACAAGACCACCCTAGAATGAACCTGCGAACCTCTCCATAGACTGCGCGCCTCTCTCTCGGCATCGGCACCGCTAACGCACTTAGCGCTCCCCAGCGATTACCCGATCTGAACCCTCGCATCACCGCTGCAAGAAACAAATTCCAACCGAGACACCTCTTGTCTCGCACCGAACGCGTAACGAGTTTAAGGTACGTAAATCGTAGGAGAGTTGTTTTGCAGCGTGGCCACAGTAATCCGACTCTTCGCCTCGATACACGCAGAGCGCTTTTTTCCGAGACAGTTCCCGTTAAATAGAGCCTAGTTTTTGTATTACAACCTGCCGCCCATGAGTAGCCTATGTAGGGAACGCGGAATAACCGCTACGGACAAGATGCCAACTTTCTAACTAAAGGCTGTTCGGTGACGGGTGAATTACGCTTTTTTATTGGAAGTATCAAGACAATAATGATAAAAAAATTATGAGATTGGTTATGCCGGCTAGAGATTGCCGACGTGTTTTAATTTCGCGTTTTTACCTCGTCGCCGTTGTCTAGGCAACGTTTTCCGCGTCGTAAGTTGCGGTTTTACTTTCGGTGTCAATTACTGGGCTTGTGGTCGAAGCCCCACAATCGCAGCAAATTGGATACAGCCTTGTGAACCAGATTACTACCCTGTGAAGGCTGCGTTGCGCACTGTTACTTAAAATAGGACGCATTCATGCAACTATGTAAAATGAGCAAGATGTAAGTTAATACGCAGTGCATTAGGCACCTATGTGAGGGAAGTAAAGTGCGCGTATAGGGGCTCCGGAATATTGAAACCGTAAACCCTCCGGACTGATCCGGAAACGATCCGGAACTGGGTCAGCAATGCTCCCCTAACATTAGGAGGAATTCATAGGATAGAGAAAAGAGATAAGAAAATGCTTTAGTTAAACTCCCCAGAAACCCCCTGGATCTGATGGCTCATCAGATATTTATCAACACACGCTTTCTATTACAATGTTAGCGCTGATCGGATTTAGGTGAGCCGTTTGAGTTCAATGAACTCAAATGTGTGGACATAATTTGTCTGCAAGATTCTTACTGGGTCATCTAAAGCGAAAAATGTATGCTTTTGTATTACACACGTAATCTGAAACTGTAAGTAGGTAAGCACTGAATCGAAATTGAAGGAGAGACTTTTGACGGATAGATTTTTAAATTTATAATAGGAGCGCGAATAGCACAAAAATTTACCCCCTTACTTATAAAAGTTACATATAAGTACTTACCTAATGCCTAACATTAGGCCTGTCACTGTTTGTTATTATCAGATTTGGTAAGAGATGTCAACAATGATGTAAAACCGTACATAATAATTGTTTATTTATTGATTGTCATTTTTTTTTAATTAGGCTATTAGTCTAATAAGGCAATAAAAAAAAATAAGTAAAGTTGACTATAGCGACCTCCGCTATATTCAAGCCAACAACGGTTAGAGCCTTTTTAGAAACCCAAGCTTTAATCGAGAGTCGGCCCAACAGGCGTCCGCTATTATTTTTTATTTTGTCCCATTTGCACTACAGTCGCGATTTACAGAGCAATGCAATAAGGCTCAAGTGAGTGCCGTTTCACTGCGAAAATGAGATTATTTTTAACAAGTTTTTATTGTAGGTATTTTCACAAATTGTATTGAGTCAGTTGTTATCTGTAGCAAAGACAATTTATCCTTGTCTGCAGGCATAATAAGCGTCACCAACTGTTTCTACTACACCAAGTTCTTCACCCCTGCACTTAAGCAAAGGCTTTCACACTATTCAAATGAGATAATTACCTACCAAGGTACCTAGTTAGGTTTATACACAAATTGCAGAACAATCTTGCAAAAACTAAGTGACCAACGCATTGTAATTTGTGACAAAAAAAGAACTGGATAGGTATATAAGAAAATAATGGATTGATCTGACTGTACCAACAAATTCAATTTTAAATACGATGTTCTTTTTTTGTCACTAATTTTCAATTTCAGGTCTCGACATCATCTCGACACCACATCATCAGCCATAACTACGAGTTGTAGGTAATGTTTTCTATTTTGTCATAGACATAAATTCCCTAAACTTGTAAACAATTGCTAAGGAATATATGCCCGTAGACCGTATGCCCACGCAGCGCTATTGTAAAACCTCCATATCCTGAATTGGAAGAATTGCCCGACTAGCCTTCAGCCGAACCATAAATTCAAGTTGATCCCGCCCAAGTATTGTAGGTAATTCATCCGCCCCATTTCACCAGTCATCTAATGCGATTGGATTGCCCTAAATTCGAGCCTAATCAGCCGGACGAAGCCGTAATAAGCTCTTTATGCATAAGCACTGACTTAATATTTCACGAACACTTAAGATTTTTGGTTATGTTAGTAGATTTAATATGAGAAACCTAATAAGTGCCTCCAAAATTTGTGTTCCTATCAATCAACCCGTAACCGTGTTTCTAAAAGAAAGGCGTGTTCAAACGGCGGCGTGCGATATGTCATCTGAAATTTATTTGAAAATGATCTTTATCTCTACTGAATAAAGTCAAATTTGAGTTTGACTTTCAGGGGCTTGCGATATCGTTTAGCTCATACGCCCTCAAATGTCAAACTCAAAATTAACTTTCATCGGTAGACGTAAGGATCATTTTAATTAAAAATATATGGCAATGAAAGTCAAATTTTTATAAGGAAATACCACAATTCAATAATTTTTCGTTATTTGAGAACTTTTATTCTCCAACTGTTGTCGGTTCTGCGAGCTATATGGCCTGCCCACTGCCACATCTTGTATCTAGGTGCTAGCTAATTTTGAGAGTTATGTCGGTGTAGTTCTTCTATGGATTTCCTCATTTTGGATTTTATCACTGTAGGTACTGTACGTTCCATTGCGCTCTGGAAAATCCTGAACTTCTGGAACAAACTCGGTCAGCGATCATTTTGGGTCCTAACCTACCGTTACATTCACATGTCGATTACTTAGTTGGCACTTAAGTGACAGATGAAGGTCGACCTTCATGTGCTCTCATGGGCCAGTAGATGCAGCGATCGTTTCCATGTCCTGCCTGTTTTCCTAGATTGAACTGGTCCAAGGATTGTTAACCTATCTAAGTACTTAACGAAATACTGTATTAGTATTTTGGGAGATCAGAACGCGTGCTCTATTTCATACTTATCAAAGTAAATTATGGTCGGAAAGACCTTTATCTTAAAAAAACCTTGAAAAAAATATAAATTACGATCGACTTAGAGCTGCGTCCCCTGAATTATTCATCGTCAAGCGGAAGCTTTCAAAAAATTGCTAGAGATTAAATTTTGTGAGACATATTCCATCATTTAGGTAAAATTCTAAAAAATCTGACCTTGAATATAAATACCTATACTTAGGTAGTCCCATCTGCGACAAAAATGCTGAGTGCTTGATGAATAAAATTAAAATTAGAGGACTCACTTTCTCGCCGAAAACTTCCTAATTAGGTAATTAACAGGCCTAGAAATGCAGAGTGTTATTTCCGAAATCATTCCACGACTCTTTTTACTTTCGATTCGGGTTTAACAGACATTTCTAGTCGCTTCTTATGCCCCATAAAAAGGGTTAAAGGTCCCATAATGGCCGGGAAAGTTTGCAAATTGGGTTTACGTACCTTTAGGTTTTATGTCTTTAGGCTTCACTCATTTTGCCATTAGCCTCGGTAACTGTTACCATCTGGTTTTTGCTCTGTTACCACCACTAATGCCTATGGGAACTTTAAATACATTAATACCTATAATATTGCCTTAGTTTCAACAGCGCAGCAAATGCGTAGCAATAAAAATGTTTAGCGTGAGTTTTTAGGCAATTCTGGAGCAAAAGAAATACAGCCAAACTTCTATATTCATTTATTCATTGAAATCGCATGGATCACTTTGAAACTCTTAGTTACTTACTAGGTGAAGCTACGCCTGTTGCTCGCGACCAAGCCTTGAAGAAACAGGCAACGAACACGGCTTGTTGACTATCATTTCTTTCATGATCCTTTTCACAAAATGGAATGTAGAGCGTCAGTGCCGATCGAACAAGGTGAGACTCCTTCAGCTCTTTTATTGTAGGTAGATATGTTTCATTAAAACCTGTACAGTCACCCATAAAAGCGTCGCTAATTTTATACGATTTTCAATGAAAAGCCCTTAATTTCCGCCAGGTAACAATTACCAGTCAATTTCGTAATCTATACAAATGTAATCCACAAACTGAGGTTCAAAGTTCTGTAAGGGTGTTGCCATAACAACGCGTTTTTTCGACGTTATTTTCAAGAAGGGTGTCCGAGAATCAAAACAAAATACACTAGCTCGTACCAGAAGATACAGTCTTACCCTCTTATTCATAATCAGTCACTAACTTTATCTGCTCGATAAGTGTCGCTCTGTCCTTGTCTAACAGTCTACAAGAATAAGAATAAGAATAAGTGAGTTATTATGAATCAGGGGATTATACAAGGTGATTCATAATATTTATACTACCCCGAAAGGGGCTTTTTTGATAAACAAAAAGAATATTAGCGAATAAAAACATTAAATAATCGATCATAATTTTTCATTTTTTGTTAAACTGTTTCAAATCAGCTGTTTTTGTTATTTTTATCATCTTATGGCTAACTAATTATTAAACGTACTGCGATAAGTTCAACATCAAGATTGCTACGTAAAACAGATAAACAATTGAGTTTGAACTGATTAAATAAATAAATAAATATTCCGGACATATCACACACGGTCAACTGATCCCAAACTAGGCATAGCCTGTACTATGGGAACCAGAGACTGATATACATAATAGATATATATTTAACACCCAGACACAGAACAAACATCTGTGTTAGTCACAAATGTTTGTCCAGTGCGGGAATCGAACCCACGACCTCTAGCGCAGAAGGCAGAGTTACTACCAACTGAGCTATGATTTGACCCGAAAACAGCAGATTTTTGCAGTGTTTTTTCAATGAAATTGTTGAATTCCCAAATGTAGTAGAACAAACTTTATTGCCAATTGGGTGTAAAATAAGCCTCTTTCAGGATATTTTATATTATTATGACTCTCCTTGTATTTTAGTTGGTACCTGGATAAAAAGTACCAAGACTATGTCTTACAAAGCTACCCCCATACCAATTTTTTGGATTGGTTAAGCCGTTTGCTAAGACGTCAAAATATATACAGGCAATACAGGCTAGTCCTAGTGCGGGGACCTCGTGTAACTTGTTTTTCTTGTCATTCTTATTTTTGGTCAATAAATTTATTTGTATTTGTATATATGTAGATAGAGAGCACAGAGCTATCTCTCTATAGTTGTTTTCGTATTTATAAGTGAGATAGTGTGACAATGCAGGCGTCATAGCTCAGTTGCTAGTAACTCTGCCTTCTGCGCTAGAGGTCGCGGGTTCGATTCCCGCACTGGACAAACATTGTGTGATGAACAAATATATGTTTGTTCTGTGTCTGGGTGTTAATCTATTATGTATATCAGTCTCTGGTACCCATAGTACAGGCTATGCCTAGTTTGGGATCAGTAGACCGTGTGTGATATGTCCGGAATATTTATTTAAAATATTATAAATATTAAAAAAAATGTTCTTGAAGTGGAACTAGAACAGACAGCGTCTTCTGGTTCGAGGTAAGAGGAAGGAAATCATTTATATTTATTTAGAAATTCATTTGATAATAAGAAGCACTGCATCGGGCAATTTCGCGTCAAACATTTTTTTTTTGTCTTGTCTTGTTGCGTTTACATGTTATTATTTTGTTTGTCTACATAATTACTATGTAAATAAAATAATGTATCTGTTTTGTTCTGACCTATCTAAGCACATGTAAATATGTCAAAAGATGAATAAATTGAAATTGAACAGACATGGGGGAGGTGGGGGGAAAGTCCCCTTCTTAATGCAGTTATTTTGTGTCGTCAGCTTGTCAGTAAACCGCAGATTGATGTTACTTGATACGGAAAGTACTTAGGTTCCCATTGTATTTTTGGGAAACAACGTTTTCTGAGGTAGGTAGGATGTACCTACCGAGATAAGTTTATACTGAACTAATAAATTGTTTATATTGAACTCGGTTTAGTTCAACTGGCTAGCGATATGACAATCTGATCGAAAGTTTATGTCAAAAGGTTTCTTATGTCCACTGTATAAAGTCGATTTTGAGTGTGCCAGGTTCATTCCAGGTTCATACAGCTCAATCCTAAAACTCAAACAAGGGAAAACATATGTTATGATGCTGTGTTTGTGATACTTTAAGATATTATAGGTATAGGTACCCTACATTATAGCTGCCGTGTGTTTTGCGTTACAAGGCACGGACTGGGCTTGAAGGGCCCGCGTGGCTCCCCACAACCCGGGGCCCGAGACTGGAAAATGGGATAGGTACTTGCGGCAAGCCCCGCAAGCCAAGCCGCGAAAGCAGGGGCCTGGCTGATAAACGCCACCACGACCATATGGCCAGTGCGACGACGCCGACGCTGCGCTTCACTCCATTGTTTAGTGGAGGGGCGTCCGGTTTTATAAACAATATATGCACGTGCTACTATCAGTAACAGATTGCATATTAGAAAAATAACTCGCATGACGCATCGCTAATGGAGGAGGTAGGGCACGGCGAGATTTTCTCGTTCTAAATTGGAGCAGCCCGCCTGGGGAGGTACCTCCGTCTTACAGAAGATTGCAGCCAAATAACATTATTTGCTTCAAATAGTGTTGTGTTCCTGCGGTGAGTAAGGCTGCCAGAGCTCTTTAGGGGGGAAGGGGAGAGGTCGACCGCTTACCAACAGGTGGGCCGTATGCTTGTTTGCCACCTTAGTTGTAAAAAAAAAAAAAAAAACGTAACCTGGTGATTTCTTTATCAGGAAGCGGCTGACACACAGAAGTGTCATCCGCCCAGGCAGCAAACGTTCCCAGGATTCTGCACTGCTGAGAGAGACACTATCGATAATATACCTACATAATATGACCTCTCCCTAAAAATTTTCAGAATATCAAAACTTATAGTAAAATACTTTATTAGATTCCGCCAGCGGCTTCTCTCGCGTTGTACCCGGGTAAAAGTAGGTACCCTAGATATGTCACTCTCTGGCCCCATTATCTATATCCATGCAAAAACTCACATCGATCTCTTGCTCCGTTTGCCTGGAAGAAAGAAAAATCACACAAAAACACAATATATGCCTAAACTAAATACCGCTATTATACAGGGTGATCCATCAAGAAGTATGGAGAAGTCTGAAACAATAAAAGATACTTAGAGATATTACAAAGGAACCATGCCGCCGATTTTAGAGTTTAGAAAAACTGCATCATCTTAGGTCATGCGAAAATTTTGATAGTGTAGGTTGTAAGAGATAGGTAAAGGCATGGAAGTCTGTGTGTTCAACTAATAGAAAACCACCTTCGTACCTACATGTTTCTATTATAGTTTTCCCCATACTGACCCGTTTCGATAGATCATTCTGTGTAAGTACAATCTCGTTTTCATTAGATAAACATGATGTTATGTACACAGGCGGCTCGCCCCCTATCCCCAACTAGTAATTATTTCCAACGGATACCAAACAAATATTTGCTAATCACTGTGAAGCGTTCGACCGTTGTATCTGTTTGCTTTGTTTTATAAGTTGCTACAGATGTACTGTTAACCTTCGACACGCGCGGTCAAGCGCTGGCTGTCTCGCCCTCGTATCGGCTGATTCGCAATTACGCGGCATATCACAACCACTCACCACCGGAACTCAGTCGTCGCGCCACATTCGTTCGAGTAACACGTCCATACATTGTTCACTAGAAAAATAAAAGAACAATGACTTCGCGTGCGTCGCTCGTCGCTCTAGCGTGCGCGCTTGCCATTGCCGCTGCCACCGAGTTACATCCGCTCTCCGACGGCTTCATCGAACTGATCAACTCCAAGCAATCCACATGGAAGGCCGGCAGAAACTTCCCCCTCGAAACGCCCTTCAAGCACATCAAGAAACTCATGGGCGTTCTACCGGACAGCAATTTTATGAAACTCCCGAACGTCGAGCACGACGCCGACCTAATAGCCAGTCTGCCAGACAACTTTGACCCTCGGGATAAATGGCCAGACTGTCCCACTTTAAACGAGGTAAGAGATCAAGGATCCTGCGGGAGTTGCTGGGCGTTCGGCGCCGTCGAAGCGATGACCGATCGAGTTTGCACCTACTCTAACGGCACGAAGCATTTCCACTTTTCCGCGGAGGATCTTCTGAGTTGCTGCCCTGTGTGCGGACTGGGCTGCAATGGAGGAATGCCCACTTTAGCTTGGGAGTACTGGAAGCATTTTGGTTTAGTTTCCGGCGGCAGCTATAATTCTAGTCAGGGCTGCAGACCGTACGCTATTCCTCCGTGCGAACATCACGTTCCTGGAAACCGAATGCCGTGTAGTGGCGACACAAAGACGCCAAAATGTATGAAATCCTGCGAGGACGGTTATAAGGTGGACTACCACAAGGATAAGAAGTACGGAAAGCACATATTTTCTGTAAGAGGCGGAGAGGATCATATACGAGCGGAACTTTTCAAGAACGGTCCCGTTGAAGCGGCGTTTACGGTGTACGCCGACTTGCTTGCCTACAAGAGCGGTGTTTACAAGCATGTTGAAGGTGACGCGCTTGGCGGACACGCTATCAAGATTCTCGGCTGGGGAGTGGAGAACGGTAGCAAATATTGGCTTATCGCGAACTCGTGGAACACAGACTGGGGTAATAATGGCTTCTTTAAGATCTTAAGAGGCGAGGATCACTGTGGCATCGAAAGCTCGATCGTGGCCGGGGAGCCTCTGTTCAATGCTTAAATAATGTAATTTACCTATATATTTTTATATTCTCGGTTCGTTTTGTACGAATTTGCCTATCTTACTCATATTAAGTACAATAATGATGTACTTAAGTAATGTTTTATTTTATTTCCCTAAAACATTAGGTATCTCTTTATTGTAGGCTTAAATAATATAGGTAGGTCCTAATGATATAAGACTGTAGGTTAGGTTATTTCTTACATTGATCCTACTTAGGTACCTATACTTAATTAAAGTTCAGTTATTTAGAGAAAATTATTGCAGATGTTTATTTTATTTTTATTAATATACCTAGTGATGATAACTTACCTAGGTACATTAAGTAATTCTATGATTTTTTGTTTGTGGAAACCTATTGTTTCTTGTAGATACTAAACTAAATTAAATAAATAAATAAATAAATTTATATTCCGGACATATCACACACGGTCAACTGATCCCAAACTAGGCATAGCCTGTACTATGGGTACCAGAGACTGATATACATAATAGATATATATTTATCACCCAGACACAGAACAAACATCTGTGTTAGTCACAAATGTTTGTCCAGTGCGGGAATCGAACCCGCGACCTCTAGCGCAGAAGGCAGAGTTACTACCACTGAGCTATGAGGCCAGTCTGCTATGAAACTTATAGATACACAGAGACGATGAGTGACTCCGTAGCTCAGTTATTTTTATTGGGATATTATAAAAAATAAATGAAGATTGCAGATAATGGGGCAACAATGTTCCATCTAGTAAAGAAATGACAAAAATAACTCTTTGGGGGAGGCCTCTGTCCAGCAGTGGACTTGTACAGGCTGATGATGATGATGAAAATGGTGAAGGTAATACGAAATCATCTAGAATTAGTGGAATGAATGGCGGATTAGAAAGAAATAAAAGACACAATAGGTATATAATATCCCAAAATAAAACTTTTGGGGTTGAGACCCTGGGTCTGTGGGGAAGCGGGGCCCTCCAAATTTTCAAAACGACGCCTGCGTTTGGGGGACCCTTCCGACTGGTAGTGATCTGGGTCATTTGAACTAATCTAAGTACCTATGTATAGATCGTTTGTAACGGTCTATAAAATTAAATAGCTCAACTGTTTCTTGTGTATTTTGTAAATATTTACTTGTAGGTAAGTATTCGTTTTAATTTTCTTTCTGTAAATAGAGTCATTTTATAAAAAAAAAACTTTCTACTAGGATGCAACTAGTAAACGCGAACTCAACCATGTAAATGCAGTTGAGCCGTCGGCGTCGATAAATTTATGTATGGAGAATGTAAGTAATAAATTCTTACTAAGAATGTAACTTATGTAACGAAGACTGCAGTAGGTACGTACCTAATTACTTACATTTCCTTTACATAATTAGGTTAGTCAGAATCGTAATACCATGAATATCACTTTGAATTATTTCAACTATTGTCTTATCTGTCATAATACTTGGGTCTACCTACTTTTGTACTCAATCTTTGGAGGAAGTAGGGCACAGCGAGATTTTCTCGTTCTGAATTGGAGCAGCCCGCCTGGGAAGGTACCTCCGCCTTACAGAAGATCGCAGCCAAATAACATTATTTGTTTCAAATAGTGGCGTGTTCCTGCGATGAGTAAGGTTGCCAGAGCTCTTTGGGGGGGGGGGGGGGGGGGGGTTCGTGATCGGCAACGCGTGCGTGATGTTCTCTGGTATTGCGAGCGCTCATAGGCTACGGTAACCATTACCAACAGGTGGGCCGTATGCTTGTTTGCAACTTCAGTGGTATAAAAAAAAAATACTAGGTGGGTACCTACTATATCATAAATGCGAAAGTTTGAATGGATGGATGTTTCTTACTGAATCAAGCCAAAACGGCTGACTCGATTTCAATAAAACTTGGAATAACTAAGTATACTTAATCTTAAGCTTAGATCGTTTCTATATGATCTAAGATCCTAAGTTCTTTACCTAGGATATAGGCTACTTTTAACGATCTAGAGTTAAAAGCATTTTTGGAATTTTCTCCCTAACCATCTTATCTGTAAACAATTGCGTTTATGCACAACTATTTAGCATTTTTTTTAAATAGTTTTCTCTATAAACAGATATTGTTGCAACATATTGCCGCATATCTGATCTACGTTATAAACTAAGTAATATAATTAGATAGATACTTACCTACTTAATATGGTTCACCCATTTGCCAAAACGGTTTTTTTCGCCTGCGCGCTTAGCTTCGCTACCGCTGTGCTGAACCCGCTATCCGACGCTTTCATCGACCTCATCAACTCCAAGCAAAACACCTGGAAATCCGGCAGGAACTTCCCAAAAGGCACCCCCTATGGACACATCAAAACAATTAGTGCTGGTTTCCAAGGCAAAAGCTGTCACAAACGACCACTTCTCGAACACGACGCAGATTTAAAAGCCAGCGTGCCTGAAAACTTTGACTCTCGGCAAAAATGGCCCAACTGTCGCTCTATACGCGAGATAAGAGATCAGTGACGCTGCGCGAGTTGCTGGGCGTTGGGCGCAGTTGAAGCGATGACCGACCGCGTCTGCATCTACTCTAACGGCACCAAGCAGTTCCATTTTTCTGCAGAAGACCTTTTAAGACGCTACACAAATCATTATAAAATGTCGAGTGGGCGGAGTGAAGAAAGTAACAGCGCTATGTACTATAATTGAATGCGGAAAGAGATAGCAAGCGTTGGAAGGCGCTCGAAAGTAATCGACGTAAGCGAAATATAAGAAAATATCGATTATCTTAAAAACTATCTATTTTTATTAAAGTGTCTTGGATTTAGGTACTCAATGCTATTGTCTAACACAATATTTAAAAAAAAGTTATTTTTGTCTCAGAGTATTTTCGAAAAAACTGTTGCAGAGGACCCAACTTTAAAAAATAAATCTATCGAGTAAAGTTTTATCAATCGCGTTTCTGTCTTGGATTTACGTAAATGAAATGCTCAAATTATATTTGTCATAAAAATCAAAACTGTGCGTTTTGCGGTCATTGAGAAAAAACAATCCAAAAATCATAAAACAATTACACCCTCACTTTAAGTTGCTGTGTGGCGTGTGGTTGTTGTCTAGGAGGTAATCCTATATTGGGTTGGCATTTCTGGTTGACTGAGGGTCTAGTGTCTGACGGAAACTTTGATTCTAGACAGGGATGCAGACCCTACTCTATTTCTACATGCGAGCATCACGTTCCTGGGAACAGAAAACCATGCCATAAAGATTATGTGGTAACACCAAACTGTTTGGAGCAATGTGAGGATGGATACAACGTTACATATAAAAATGATAAGCAATATGCAAAACGTGTTTACTCTTTGGTAGGAGAAGATAATATCATGGGGGAGCTGTATGAGAACGGTCCAGTTACCTATAAGAGTGGCGTTTACAAACATGTCCATGGAAAGGTTCTGGGCGGGCACGCTATCAAGATAATTGGCTGGGGAATTGAGAATGGCACCAAATATTGGCTCATAGCTAACACCTGGAATGAAAACTGGGGTGACCATGGCTACTTCAAGATCCTTAGAGGTGTGAATCACTGCGATATAGAGCAAAACATTTATGCCGGAGAGATAATAGTGGTTATTTCAATAAAGAATAATTTTCTTTATTGAAATAACCTTTTAAATAATTTTCGACCAAACATCTAGTATAAGTAGGTACCTACGGGAGACCCAGCTTAGAGTAACAGGGTCAATAGTACCTATTATGGCATGAAAACTGATAAGGTAAACCGCTTCAGTTTAGACTCTGTTATTATGTTAGCAAAACCTAGTTATTCGTTTTTTGGACCAAGTAGGCAGTACTATAATTAAAAGGCTGTTCAAGGATTTACATGAATTATTTTCTATCATTTGTTTTTTGTTATACCTACTTAGGAAGGTACTGATGAATATGACCAAGTCATGTAAACTAATCGCGAAAGTTTGAAAAATACTACTGATGAATAGCTAAGATTGTATTAAATCTAAAAAAATCCAACAAATTTGGAATCCGATCCCGCGTCAGTCGGTAATTTTTAGGAAATTATTCTACTAAGTATCTTTGAATGTCGATAAGTACCTATCTATAAGTAAATAATAATGTTTATTATTCTCATTGACGAAAGAACATTTAGTACAACAAGAATTTAGTAGGTACCTATTTTTTTCAATCATTGGTCAATTAATTCCAACTGATCTCAAATTTAATTCAAACCGCTCGTTTACGTAAATTATGGTAGGTACCTATCATAAATTCCAACCAAACCACCAATTTTAGCCACAATTCGCTGCGGATCAGTTTTGTGATTGACATACCTCACGCCGTTTGATTGAACACGGCTAAACTAAAAATAAAATACTAATATTTTTTTCAGTAACATTTTATTACAACTACAAAATTATTGCTACAGAAGTGTAAATAAATATTATCGCGATCGAAATTCAGCGCTAGAATTATTCTTAAACTATGCAGAAGCGACCTCAGTTAGTAGTTGGTAGGTAGATACTTATTCTGTTTAAATCCGAAAGTCAGTGGAGACCGATTTACATGTAGAGTTTCTCACAAGCTTTTTGGCGATAATGATCTAGAGGTTACCACAAGCGGGAATGTCTTAGCGATTCTTGCGTTATGCTTACTCAGGCAGTGGATGAAAAATCGCATACGATTAAAGTCTCGTACAATAATCATCAGTCTGGGATACTTACGCAAAAAGCGTAACCAGGGTAATTTCACATCACCATGGCAACTTGTGTTCATCGAAAAAAGCTGATCGTTTAGCCAAGCCCTAAAGGCAAGGAACAGGCGTAGCTTCACCCAGTTTCTAAGACGTTACAAAGTGATCCTAGTGATTTTATTGAAATAAACACCTTTTGACTTTGACTTTGGACTACGCTACAACTCTCGCTACGCTTTGTGCAAAACTATCCCAGACTCGGGCTACCCGACTTTCCTTTTTTAACTCCTTTCAAGAATCGCAGCTTAGAGACACTCTCCATATAATAGAGGCTTTATATTTAAACAAAATACTCGCTAACCTTTTGGAATGGTTAAATGTCTATGCAGAACACATTTCGATCACAAGCATTTCGTTTTATTACTAATAGTTAGGAACAGGAAATCTTAGGAAAGTTCTTGTCCCACAATTAATAAACAGAACTTTCGATTTAACGACAAATTATAAAAAAGTGTACACTTCTGTAGTACATTTTTGTAATAATTACTTAAAATTAATAAAAAATACCTATTTGATTAATCCTATATTATATCACAAAATCATACTTTTCGTCGATCAAAGTAGGTAAATGATTGGATTCACATTATCAATCATAAATTTTGTAAGCAGGATTGTATTCGCTACGTATTAATTTATTCAATTGTTGTTGCAATTCATGAACTACATTCAATATTATTACAATAATTTGATTCGGTAAAAAACATTTTATAAGCACATAAATACGGAAAATAATATTCCAAGCACTGGGCTAATTTTTACTGTACCTCGTGTTCTGTTCCAAATAAATAAAATAAAAAAAAAATTAAAGTAGATGAGGTACCTATCGAATTCTTATTCATTCAATTTCAAGAATTCAATTCATTTATTTCAAAAATAGACAATTTAAAGAACACTTAGTTTTGTTAGTCAGTTTGTTTACAGGAAAATGTTAAGAATAAAATACTAATTAGGTAATTACATTCTAAAATTGCAACAACTATTGGTAAAATATCCTAAATCTTATCACAAAAACAAGATGATATTTAACTTTGTTAAGTAAAATTAAGTATAATGCTCTGAATAAATAAAAAAACAACAAAACATATAACTCAGTCTGTTAGATATGAAAATAATTTTGTCAATATTTGGTTCATAATAAATTCAATAATAAATATCAATCAAACGTACACATAGATCACATTATACAAACGTTAATTTAGTTCCAAGCATCTTAATTTAATATTTTTTATCAACAATAGAAGAAAATTCATAATAATATAAATCTCTCTATAGTTAACAGATAAATCATAGTTCACCAAAGAATTGTTTTTTTTTTATGAACATCAGGTATTTAGGATCTTTACAATTTCACACAAGATTTCTCTGCGTGAGCGTATAAAGATACTACCAAAAAATAATTACGTTGGTAAATTGAAAAAACAAAACGTAACCATATTTCTGTACCACGTTGTGTGTTTAGCTAGGCTGACCCTATATTTATACGAATTAAGGGAATTGTAAATGCTAACGTTTATACGTAGATCTTATAACTGTTCGCACACCAACAGAAATGTATAATTGAAAAATTAAATCAACCAATCAGTACGGACGTACGGTTCCGTGACATTATTGTTCACCAATCAGTAAGGACCGTACGTCCTCTGATTGGTTGATTAAATTCTAACAGAAATTTCTGATGCTTTTTGGGCTTAGCTTCAGTCAAGACTGTCTAGATTCCAAACACAATAGGTTTTTTATTGTGTCTCGTCCAATGCGGACAAAATATTATGCACAGGGGTAAACAGTAACTATAGCCGCTGCCGGTAGTCTCAAATTCATTGGTAAACTAATATGTGCACTAATAAAACCATTCAATCTTCAAATCGACAATACTTGTGGCACTTGGACTTTATGCTTACTACACTATCATCTCTACATCCAAATACTATATATCTGAAGGCATATCCAAAGAAAATGAAACCTTATTTATAGAGGCATACGGTTTAATGCGACGAGTCGCCAGATATGCTTACATTCCTAGATATATTCACACAAATTGTATGCCCTAAGCCCTTATAAACAAAGTCAAAAATCCTTTAGTTTTTATTACAAGATTTTGGCAACTACGTGATCGAGAATTACAACGATGAAATTTGTAACTTTGGTTCAAAAATAAGCCATTTTGTATCATCTCTCTCTAACATTAATCACGAGAAACGGCGACAAAATGGCGAAAATTCTCATGCACCTTTTATACTTCTTTAATATTTAGCATTTTTTCGGTATAGAATCAGTAGTACCTTTATGAAACTAAGTATTTACAAATGGAATGGATTAGTACAAAACTCTATACTTCAGCCGAAGTCGATGTGAATTGTTTGTAGCCAAACCGGCCAAAGAATCTCATGCTTAGCGTTATTTTTTTTTACAAAATTGGTAGGTAATTAGGTATTCATTTTTATTGAGTGGTCACAAATCGACATTAAATGCTAATTCTGTCCAGAATCAACATCGAGAAAGAGAATTTAGGTTACGAATGGGCGGTTTGTTTACTATCATTTCACATCGAATTTGGCTAAGTAGGTATAGAATGTACTATAGACCGGGCATTCCTTTTTCAATCTTTCTTGATTTGATTACTGGTTTTTGTAGGCGCCCTTTTCGTGACACCATACAAAAACGGTAAGCTCACTTTCACGGTCGAAAAGTGACAAGTGAGAACTCACTGACATTGCCGACTACGTCCTCGGGACTATGTAGTATGTCACTGTTGGCTATTTAATTTATTAATTTAGGCCTGTTAAGTGAACTTGTGCTTATAGGACGAATAAATAGTTTTTCTTTCTTTCTTATTTGAACCGAAAGAAAACTGCGCGGTCTATAGTACATTTTCTAACTACTTACGTATCTACTTACGACATAGAGTCGTACCTACTGTTAGGGGTGAGGGGATCGGTGTCGTCGTGATTTCCGAAGTTGAACGCGTTTCTGAAGCTATCGCGGAGACGTTCGCGGAACGTCTTGTAGTCTGGATGTGCTTGACCGAAATCAAAGTCCGCTACTTCGATTGTGTGCCTGGAATAAAAGAGTAATAATAAATTACTGGTACTAATTAATAAAATAATAAGTAAATATTCCGGTCAACTGATCCCAAACCAGGCATAGCTTGTACTATGGGTACCAGTGACTGATATACATAATAGATTAATATTTAACACCCAGACATAGAACAAACATAATGTTTGTCCAGTGCGGGAATCGAACCCGCGACCTCTAGCGCAGAAGGCAGAGTTACTACTATTATGAGCTATGTAGGCCAGTGCTTGAAAACAATTGTTTTCGTTTCAATTCAACAACGAAGACTTTTTAAGTACTCAACTGAGCGTGAATTTGTTATCCCCTTGGATTTTCTTGGATGAAGAACTATCTTCGGTTGAGCCGTTACGGCGTGATAGAACCACAAAAATCCCACAACAACCATCCTCGCAAACTTTGACATTATCAGTTTTACTTGTCTAACCGATAAAAATATTTCATTTGGCCAAGATTTTCGGCGCCAGCGTCATTCGTTCCATGGTTTATTCCATGGTTTATTTGGTATCGCATTGCCGATTCAAGGCGAGGTTGCGGATTCAAATCCCGCTGGTTTGATAATTTTGGGTATCATTTAATTTAAACTTTTTAAATGGCATAAACGAATACATACCTTGATCTGTGCTGGTAATACGCAATACCAAACACCACCAGTATCACGGCGACCAGACAGAAAAACACGGGAATCACGATGACCGATAACTGCGGGTGTACTGTCGCTGGAAAGGAAAAACAATTGTAAATTAATTGCTTATCGCTAAACTTTACCTACAACATTATCCTTCCATATACCTAACGTGATACTATTTTATCACTATAAATAATAATATATATATTTATAAACAATATATTTTTTTTGACTGGCCTTATAGCTCAGTTGGTAGTAACTCTGCCTTCTGCTCTAGATGACGCGGGTTCGATTCCCGCACAGGACGAACATTTGTGTGATGAACACAGATGTTTGTTCTGTGTCTGGGTGTTAAATATATATCTACTAGCTGTCCCGCTCGCGACTTCGTCCGCGCGCAGTTATTAACCTACTTCTACCTACCCTCACCGTCACCCGTCACCGTCACCCGTCTCCGTCACCGCCACCATCACCGCCACCATCACCGTCACCGTTACTTTCATAAAACCCTTCAACTCCCATTTCATCTCCTTTGGTATTAATTTTGAAAAATTATTTCGTAGCAGATGTCTACACCCAATAAGGAACCTGCCTGCCAAATTTGAATTTTGTAGGCTTAATAGATAAAAAACTCCAATATAAAATGTCATCCCCTATTTATACACCATCAGGGTTGTTTAAAAAAAATGCCTATAAAGGTATTTTTTTTATTTAAACTAATAACCTGAATAGCGATTTTTATGTCTCTAACTTGAAAAACATAGGACTCTTAAAGAACCTTTCAACCCCCATTTCATCCCTTTCGTGAGTTTTCGTAAAAATCCCCTGGGGGGTGAAATTTTATGAAATTCCTTCTTAGCAGATGACTTCATCCAGTGAGGAACCTGCCTGCCAAATTTGAAAATTTCCATTTAAAATTTCACCCTGAGGCTTGGTTTTCAAAAAACCTTATATAGGTATTTTATTATTTTGAACTATTTACCTGATAACCGATTTTGATGTCTCTAACTACAAAAACATAGGACTTCCCATACAAACTTTCATCCCCTATTTACACACCCTTAGGGTTGGTTTTCAAAAAACCTTATATAGGTATTTTATTATTTTGAACTATCTACCTGATAACCGATATCGATGTCTCTAACTTCAAAACATAAGACTTTCATACAACCGTTCAACCCCCCATTTCACCCCTTTAGGAATTGAATTTTGCAAAACCCGTTCTTATTGCAAGCCTACACATCATAAAGAATCCCTGTTCCAAATTTCAGACTCCTCGGCCCAGAAGTTTCCGAGATTTCGTGATTAGTCTGTCAGTACGTGAGCGAGTGGATTACTCCTTTATTAGGTGAGTTTTTTTTCAGGGCCACTTAGGCGAAATCGGAAACCGTGAGAGTAATCGAAAAGTGATGTTAGGTCACGGGCTCGATTTTGAAAAAAATAAGAAAAAAGAAGAATTGATAAGAAATAATTGTAATAATTTTTTTTGAGTTTTTACAAAATAAAATTATCTATCTTTTATAAATATAGATTTTATTGATAACCCTCACTAAGGGAATACTACTTTTTCGCTCATTTCACTAATTCCACCACCGAAGGCGGTACCTCGTCAGGCGGAGGTAACCCCAATTTAGAGCGAAAAAATCTCGCTGTGCCCTACCTAGCATAAAAGAAGAGTGAAATGCCTTGTCCTTTGTTAGTTAATCAGTGTTCCAGAAATTTGGGATAAGTATTTTGAGTTAGTATATTATAGCTATACAAGGTGATTCATAATATGTAAACTATCCTGAAAGAGCTTATTCTATCAACAAAAAGAAAGGATTTTAGCGTGATTATTACACATTTTTAACAAAATTTTTCAATTTAGCTATTTTTGGTTTTTTTTACAAGAAGTTCGACATCAAGATTACTAAAGCTGAAAAATTGAACTTTATACAGCTGATTTTTGCATAGTGTTTTTCAATGAAATATGACGAATTTCCAAAAGCCATAGAACAAATTTTATTCCTATATGGGTGTAGAATAAGCCCCATTCGACATAGCATACATATTACGAATGACCGTGTGTTTGAAAAACCCATGTTTACCTACCATTAAGCTTATAACCGGTTGAATTAAAATCACTCTTGTTACCTCCTGGTATAAAATCATTTATGACAACAGTTAATATAAAATTAATCATGTTCATAATTGGTATCAAATCACTTAAGTTACGACCTGGTATGGAACCATTAATGTTTACTGGTATTAAATCACTTATGTTACCAATTGTTGGAATCGAATCACTTATATTACTACTTGGTATGAAATCATTCATGATTACAGTTCGTGTTAAATCACATCAAAGTTATTCTTTGGAATAAAAAAATCTATTATCTATCTAAAATTACTAATTTTTAAGACACAAAAAGTAAGTTCGAAGTAGACATTAATCCGTAAGCGTCACACACTACACTTGAAGCTTATTTAAATACATTTGAGGAAACTAATTCAGTATTCCTTATTATTAATACTGTGTTCTGCGTATTTGCGTAATATCGATGAGTATAAGGAAAAATTTTATTCAAGTATTTCATTTATTTTATTCAGAACACAAACAAAATGTACAAATTACAAAATTAAACGATGACACTGCAAAAGTTATAAACTGTGTAGCAGTCTCAACTCTCAACGCCCACCTCCCTAATGAGTAGAGTTCTGTTATTTTTCAAACTTGGTATCTAAATTAAAAAAAAAACAGAAAATAAAGTAAAAGGTACATACTAAGTAAAATAAAAAATATATGTTTATTTGAGGATTGCTACGGGTGATTGAATGTAGGTAATGAGTTTGTGTGAACGAAAGTGTGGTGTGTGTGTGGAAGTGTGTGTGAGTGTGGAGTGTGTTCGTTTGTGTGAATGCAGTGTGCATGTGTATGATTTATTAAGTAACAGCGTAATTGAGTGGTAGGAATATAGAGATTCTCAGTTGCTCATAAGATAGAGATAGAAGCCATGTAAGACATTTTGATTTGCACTTGTTTAGTGGAAGATGATAAATATTTAGGGCTCTGTTAACCCTATTGTAAAGTGGTGAAGGTGTCCTGCGTGATAGAATTTTGCAGACTACATCTGAACGACGTTTGTTGGTAGGGTAGCTTGGGTCAAAGTATAGATGCCTGTGCTTTCGCAGGACAGCCGCTAGCACAAACAGTTGCCTTACAGACAGCACTTCACAGAGAGAGTACAAGAGGCTCGTAGATTAGCACCTGGGTACGGACCACATTACTTTTAGAACGGCCCTTTGTACTCGCTCCAATCTCAACATCCGAGTCTAATGGAGCCACCCCAAGCGGTAATATTATTGATTTGATTCCTACCTAACCACATTGTGTGGTGGCCCGGCTGAAGAATAGGCCCCTCCGTAAGAGTCGACTAAGAGAAAAAAGCTAGGGGATGGGCAGCAGTGTCCCTCATTTTAACAAAGATAGCTCTAACTGCGCTCGCCAACCCGCATGCCCAGCGTGGTGAGTTTGGGCAAATCCCCCACATGATAAGGAATTTCCTCTGTCTGTGGCCATGTTCAGCAGTGGATGTCAAACAGGCTGTAATGATGAATGATGAACCACATTTTACAAAAGAAAAGAGTGAAACGTTTGTCCATAAATCACGTGATGCATATTTGGCTTGATTTTGATTTCGAGACCAGCGTTCCAGATTTAAGTCCCACTCAAATGACAATCACCAAAACGGAATACAGAAACGCAGAAACGCTTATATATTGAGTATTCCATTTAAATCTAACGGTCCCTCAGAAATATGTAGAGAAGCGTTTCAGTATTAGGGCGTAAGTGTACTTTCCCAATATCGTTTGAAACGCTGGCTGGTAATAAATGATATTTTCTAAAAAAGACAAAATGCACATATCAACCTCTTTTGTTTAGAAAATACATTAATCAATATTTATTATGTACTAATAAATATTATGTACCGCAAGACACATACTCTTATTCATTTCTCAGCCATGTTAAACACCTGTGCAAACGAACAAATGAACCTATGAATTTAACTTACTTTTATAAATATTTATAATCGCTCTCGTCACAGTCTTTCCAATTTCATTCTCGATCACCACAACGACAGTATGTTGATCGCTATCAGAGAAGTAATGTATAATCGGGAATACATTGGATACAGTTCTCGTCTTCTCTCCACATGTCTCGTTCCCCGTGACGTTGTATTTTCCTAGCTTGTATAGATAGCAGTAGTCAAACGGCGGTGTTCCCGTGTATTTGACTTTGAGGTCCAGTAGATCTCCGTGTTGAAGCCAGTTCATGCCCGTGATGTTCACCGTTGATACCGGTTCTGAACATCAAAATATAGCATTAAAATTATTTATTATAACTAAATAAGCAAGTTATTTCAACTTGCAGTGGGCAGAGAATATAGCCCGCTCGCAGAACCGACAACCACTGGGGAATAAAGGTCCTCTATTGGCGACCACGAACCGGACCACGCAGTGTTGTAAGGTCACCCACCCGATGGACTGACCATTGCGAAGGTTGCGGGAAGTTGGTGGATGGAGAAGTCTCAAGACCGTTCGTCGTAGATCTATTTGGGGGGCGGAACTATTAGGAAAATCCTGTAAATGAGGAAATCCGTAGAAGAAACAAGGTCACCGACATAGCTCTCAGAATTAGGTTAAAGTGGCAGTGGGCAGGCCTAATGGCTCGCAGAACCGACAACCGTTGGGGAATAAAGGTTCTCGAATGGGGACCACGAACCGGACGACGCGACGCAGTGTTGAAAGGCCCCATCGATGACATTGCGAAGGTTGCGGGAAGTCGGTGGATTGAGAAGGCTCAAGACCGTGTCATGATGGTGCCATGTAGGTATATGATGATGAAACATTACAAAATAGAAAGCTTACCTCTCACGCTCAACGTCGATTCAAAACGACCATAAGTGTAATTATCTCCAATAGTAATAGTATTGTTGCATTTCAAATTATTGCCAGCGCTGCGTTTCGATCTCTTCAACGTTTCGTTATTCAGCTTTATCACCGACAATGTTTCATTCGTTTCCTCTCTTGTTGTGCTGGGTTGCATTTTTGTTGGTTTCTTTGTTGTTGTAGTTGTTGTAGTTGTTGTTGTTGTGGTTGTTGTTGTTGTAGTTGTTGTAATAGGTGGCAGCGGCTGATTTTTAACAACCAATATGGCTTCTATATGGTGATCCGCCATATTATCAGCGTATGTGTAATTAAATGAGAAATCGTCCGTTGAAGCCAAGAGCGCACAATCTATGAACCAGTACGTTATCACTTCAGATGAGTTTCCCTCAATATATTTCAGCTCGTTTTCAGGCAGCTGAATGTAATGTCGGACGGTTTCGTTGACCGCTACGAAACTGTTCGGGCGATCTGTATTGTTTTGGCTTAGCTTAAGATTTCCATTCAATGTATCTGAAAAATGAATAAAAACATTATTTAAATCATCGTGTCGGACTTTGGGCATTTTAATCAGCATCTTTGCCCGCAAATAATAGACAGACATATTCTTTGCTATAAGGTGATTCAAAATAATGCGTAAGTTTGTATGAGCGGTGGCGAAGTTTCTAGGCCATCAGAAAGCTTTCTTTTCGCCTGGACGAAGCGGTTACCCATTGACCGTACCATACTGGACGATCGCGTTGTATGGAGAATACCTAATTTCGTTAACTTTCACACTTTTATTCAAAATGTTTGGACTTGCTTCTGCTACCCCCCTTAGACAAAATCAAGGATCTGATCGCCTGGAGTTTGTTTACTATGATTGGGGATAAAATAATAAAATAAATATTCCGGACATATTCACACGGTCAACTGATCCCAAACTAGGCATAGCCTGTATTATGGGTACCAGAGACTGATATACATAATAGATATATATTTAACACCCAGACACAGAACAAACATCTGTGTTAGTCACAAATGTTTGTCCAGTGCGGTCCAATCGAACCCGCGACCTCTAGCGCAGAAGGCAGAGTTACTACCAACTGAGCTATGAGGCCAGTCAAAAATGACGTTAGCCAATTTTTTTTCATAATCTATCTTTAATTATCGGCTCGATAACTCTCGCCCGGTGAATTTCTAACAACATACAAGTCGTGAGCATATTTTTTTATACCTAATCAGTAATTAATTATCTACTCGATAACTCTCGCCCTCTCTTTCTAACAGTATACAAAAGAAAGATGCGGAAATTATTTAATTATTTTTTTAAAATAGTTACAGAATATGTTGTATACATCTAAAAAACCAAGAGAGGTTTGTCTTAGATGCAAAGGACTAACATTCCCCATAATAGGTAGGTATCTACTTATTATAAGGGATTTTAAGTAGTAGTACCTAAGCATAAAACAAGTGGGTAAATACTTTCATTTAGCCAATAAAGTTAGTGAGTGATTATGATTATGGGAGATAGATTTTTTTTATTTTTACTACCCATAATAGTCATGGTACGATGTGGTGAAAAGGGAATAGTGTTTTTTTTAACGACCACATTATTGGTTATGGTGGACCAACGTTTACCTGTTAACTGAAATGTAGTGCTGTCATGGGCAACTCGAAACCACTGGACATAGTAATTTCTTAGGAGTTCAACGGTAACAGTGTAGTCGCCAGCTTCATAAAGAGACTTAGGGTACTCCACAGTCCATGATGTAACATTTGTTGCTGCTACAATCTACAAGAAACAGAATTTAAAATTAGAAAGCCAGTATTTTCTGTTCTAATTTATGCTTTCGTGAATTTGCCATTTTTAGGCTTCAAAAGTCAGACTAGGTCCATTATGAGATTAGAACCCTAAAAAAGTAAAATATGCCATAAACACCAGTTTGAATTCTACATATGTAATACCTACTGATAATGAAAGTTAGAAAAGTAAGAAAAATACTGATGTTTGCAGTACAAAAATTTCTTCAAAACTAACAAATTGTATCCACTGAAAGTGTAAATAAGATATTTTTTACAAAAACGTAAAACCGACTTCAAATTCCTGAATATTTACAAGATTAATAACAACCTCTTTTTTTATTTATCAATCTCTTTGCATTTTGCTTACTTACTGAGGATGACACTAGCTACCTACACTTTCGAATAAAAAACAAAAGTAAGTATGACATCCATTCATCATCATTAATAACTCTTACGGTACTGACTAACTGACTGACAATCAAACATAGTGGTTTTATTCTCTTTGAAAATCAAAAAGCCTAACCAAAATCCTAAGAGTATGTGCTGGGTAGCTTCCTGTTGTAACGTATGGGTGCCCGGAATTCCCGACACAGATCCCCTAAGGTTAAAGTTTATGTAAAAATAGCAGCAATCGAACGAAGTCGCGGGGATAACCATACCATACCACCGTCGACAAAAAAAATTCGGCAAATCGTGATTTCAAGACATGACGTTATTTTAAGTTTTACGGGACAAGTAGCAATCCCTCAGGAATTAAATAATACAATAATACACCAGCGAAAGAATTACCAAAATCGGTTTAGTATTGGCGGAGATATCGAGCAACATCACGAGCAACATACACAAAAAAAAATACAGCTGACTTGAGAACCACCTCCTTTTTGAAGTCGGTTAAAAATAACATTATTATTATTTGTGATATGTATATGGCATTCAAAAATTAAGATAAAGTAGATTTGGCTTACGGAATATTCATGGTGTGGTAGACCGTTATCGCGGAATATAAATTTTAATTCTTCCTCAGGATCTTCATAATCGGAAACAATAGCCGTGAATGTTATGTTCGAACCTCTCACAGTCTTCCCCACTTTCCTAAGAGATACTGACATAGATGTTCCATCTGAAAATTGAATAATACTTTATTTTTATTCATTCAATCCATTCATATTGTTTAGGAGCCATGTTGGCTTAGTAGGAGAAAATATGACTTTCGATGCAAAGATCGTTGTTTCAAATCCTGGAGGTGCAAATGTATTTCTGTTAAATTTTTTGTTTGTACATGTTAACCGATGCTAAATAAAAATATTGTGCGGCAAGTTTGCAACCTGTCACATAATAATGGAATAATCACTCAGCAAAATATGGGCAGAAATGATTTTGATGAATTTAACTATATCTAAGGAAGGACATCGGCTACATTCTTTATGTGTACAACTTGGATGAAGGTGAGGCAGCTGCTAAGTTAGTATTAAAAACGCGATAGTCATTCTATCAATCAATTTCTTTTTCAGGTTATTGATTTCACTAAACCTAAATATAGGGCTTATGTAGGAAATGTCTACATAAAGAGCAATGTTTTGTTGAGTATCTATGATGCTTGAATTTGATTATTTTTACATACAAAGGGAGGCCTATACCCTGCAGTGGGTGAAATCAGGCTGTGGGTGAATAATAAGGATTAGTTAATTCATACCACATAATATTGTGGGTGGTTCCTTTAACACTACAAACATGGTAGAAATAGCAAGCAGCTGTCTGCCAACTCTTTAGCAAAAAAGTTATTTTCAATCTACTTTCTTTTAGGTTTAGCAACAGTCGGATGTGAAAAGTGTTAAAATTCGACCAACAAAAAAAGAATTTAAGGAAAGCTATCATTTTGATATGTTGAAATATACTATTAAAGCTACTTAAAAATAAAATTGGCGGACGACTACCGCGGTTGCAAAGTGGTGGTAGACCACTTTAAAATTTCAAAAAAAATATTTCATAGAGATATTGTTTATGATATAAAGAGGGTCATGTGAAACGAGAACTCGCGTCCCGATGCTTCCGTACCATTACAAGTTATCAGAAAGCAAAATTCCAAGTATAGCAAGTGACAAACTTATATTTGCGGTCGCTCAGGTAGTTCATTACATGACACTGACTGCAAATATAACTTTGTCTCGTAAAATTCCACAAGGATTTGTAATTAATCTGCAAGATAGGTATTTATTTCCTGATCGCAAAAACCAACAATACGTAAATTATTCCGAAATCGTTAGACCCCGTTTTCGAGTTTCAGCAACATTTTCTTACCAACTTCGCAATCAAATTAGGGTACTGCCAGTTACCTCACAAATCTGAAATTTGGAATGCTAAAGTAAAGCCACATTAAAAGGCCACATTTAATGTCTGTCAGTCTTAGCTTCATAATGAGGTGACTTGCTTAAAATTATCGATAAACTGAAATCGATATGGTTTTCAAACATCAGTGAATCAAATGCAGTTATTGTGAAAAAATAAAATAACATCAATTCTTTAACAATCACTTATTGCTTAAGTAGAGTAACTTTATTTGATTGAATCCCATTACAATCCCTGTCCCATTATTAAATTATATCGTCATTTTAAGACAAAAAACAAGCAGGTAACAAAGTAATATTTGCGGTCAGTATCGTATAATTAACTACATGCGCGACCGCAAATAATAGTTTGTCACTTCCTATACTTGGAATTTTGATTTCTGTTATCTTGTAAGTAATGGTACGGAAGCACCAGGGCGCGAGTTCTCGCACATGACCCTCTTTATATCCTACTTTGCAACCACGGTAGTCGTCCGCCAATTTTAGTAGCTTTTAATAGTTTAATTTAACATATCAAAACGGTAGCTTTCCTAAAATTATTTTTTTGTTGGTCAAATTTTAACACCTTTCACATCCGATTGCCGCTAAACATACCGCGACTGCGCTTAGCGAGTCCCCATCTCATGGTCAGTAGGTACAACAGATCTTTTTAGGAAATTATAGGCTTTCCTAAAATAGGTGTTGTCTGCCGTACACTGGCTCTCTAACTAATCTATACTATATGCAGGAATCTTACCGCTTACTGCAAAAACTGCGACACACAAATACAAATACACTTTCCAGGCCATAATCGTTACAGTCAGGATAACAAAGCCCTTCGAAACGAAATTAATGGAAATATTTCAGGATTTCCCCTATTATTTACTAATTATCTTCATCCTAACCAATATGACTGCAAAAGATACCACAAATTATTGAAAATATCACGCACAAACTTGCAACAAAATAGAAAACGTAGTACGAAACAGTCGAAACACAGACTAGGCAGATGCACAGACTAGGAAGATACACGAATATTGTTGAAGATCGTACGTCGTGTATTACATAACATCACGTAGTAGTGGTGTAAAATAGTCTTTGGTTTTCCATCCCATGCGTTAGCATCCTAGGTCTGTGGTATTCCCTATCGGCGCGACTCAAAAGGAACGCGACTGAAACTGTATGTAGTCACTTATGTGTAGCCTGACTGCGATAGCACTAGTATTTCAATGCGCGTCCGTCCACGACGCTACTCAAAAGGAACGCGTTTGTAACTAGTCTCCTGGCGACTCGACATGCTGGTCGCCAGGCGACTGGTTTCGAGAAACTGTTGAAAAATGAACGAATAAAAAGTAATTATATGTGATTCTGACGTCTATGTGACTGGAGAAGTAATAATTACATGTCATCGCTCGAATTATCACTGGTCATGTTAATTATTTTCGTTTTCAAAACTTTGTTTACATAAAATCGTGTACTGAGTGACTGAGTTTCAGGAAATTCCAGTAGCGTCGTGGACGAGTCAGAGTTTCCAATCAGTCCGCAACTCTAGTTTCTAATGAGTTCCGTCACTTTTGCGTAGCGTCGTCGTGGATAGTGGCCTGCCCTTTCGTCCATGACGCTACCCAATTCTACTAATTCAATGGCTTCAAAATGGCAATGGTTCAATGGCAAAATGGCAATTTTTGACACTTTTGGTATTCTGCTATCACAGTCGTTTATCAATGGCAGTCATTGTGACACCAATTGACCAATTTCAATCAAAGAAACGAAGGTGGCTACAATCGTAACTGAATGGTGAGATCATTATCATGCGATTATTATTTTCAAGTCATTGAATTAGTAGAGTTGGGGGCCTGATTGGAAACTCTGAGCCCCTTCGTCCATGACGCTACGCAAAAGTGACTGAACTCATTAGAAACTAGAGTTGTGGACTGATTGGAAACTCTGACTCGTCCACGACGCTACTGGAATTTCCTGAAACTCAGTCACTCAGTACAAAATTTTATGTAAATAAAGTTTTGAAAACGTAAATAATTAACATGACTAGTGATAATTCGAGCGATGACATGGAATTATTACTTCTCCAGTCACATAGACGTCAGAATCACATAAAATTACTTTTAATTCGTTCATTTTTCAACAGTTTCTCGAAACCAGTCGCCTGGCGACCAGCATGTCAAGTCGCCAGGTAACTAGTTACAAACGCGTTCCTTTTGAGTAGCGTCGTGGACGAGCCGCCATTGAAATACTAGTGTTATCGCAGTCAGGCTACTCATAAGCCCCTTCGTCCATGACGCTACGCAAAAGTGATGGAACTCATTTAAAACTAGAGTTGCGGACTGATTGGAAACTCCGCATCGTCCACGACGCTACTGGAATTTCCTGAAACTCAGTCACTCAGTACACGATTTTATGTAAACAAAGTTTTGAAAACGAAAATAATTAACATGACCAGTGATAATTCGAGCGATGACATGTAATTATTACTTCTCCAGTCACATAGACGTCAGAATCACATATAATTACTTTTTATTCGTTCATTTTTCAACAGTTTCTCGAAACCAGTCGCCTGGCGACCAGCATGTCGAGTCGCCAGGAGACTAGTTACAAACGCGTTCCTTTTGAGTAGCGTCGTGGACGGACGCGCATTGAAATACTAGTGCTATCGCAGTCAGGCTACTCATAAGTGACTACAGTTTCAGTCGCGTTCCTTTTGAGTCGCTCCGTGGACGGGCGCGTAGTCTGTGTTGAACACTCGGTCTACGGTGTTGAAGATGAAGAATGACAGACAACCGATGAACCTGTTCATCTGTGTGTGTGTCTGCAGACAGACAGAGACCACAGATTAGGGTTATGAGAATGACGTTTATGTCTGTCAATGACTTTAGACAAACAAAACATGACATTGACATTGAGTTTATAAGTTACTATTTTTGACGCCTGAGCGTGAATTTTTATCCCCGTTTATCGTAGACCGCTGTTTTAACGTAGACTGACGCATTTTAAACTATGTATGTACCCACTTTGATATTTTTTTAACAATTTAATTTTATTTATGTATGAGACTTTTTGGCTGGAACTTGCGAAGTGATGTTGTGCTCTCAATATATTTTACATAATTAGTTTTAAATTGATTAATATTGTGTAATTAATTATTATCAATTCCGCCAACGTCTTGGGGACGCTTCTGACTGGTAGTGATCTGGATCAGTTGAGCTATCTATAGATCGTTTGTAACGGTCTTTAGATGGCTCAATTGTTTCTTGTGTATTTTGTAAATATTAACTTGTATTAGTTTTAAGTTTCTTTCTGTAAATAAAGTGTTTATATTATGATGGTATTTTGCGTAATATTATTTGAGTAAAATGCACAAGTGAAGTGAAATGAAATGATTGCGTATATCGTCATTTTTCGAGTTGACGCCAAGATGTCCCTCGAGGTTTTAGTAAGATAGCCACCATCAAATAGGTCGCATTATGTGAGGAGAACGCTGGCGCTGGCGGTCAAGCTGCGCAATGGCGTTTTATAGGTCTATTTGGTGGTATGAGGTGCGGCGCGGGGCGGGCGGGTTACGCGCCGCATGCTTGCCGGTGCGCCATTGGTTCGTCAGTCGACCTTTGCTTTCCGCACCTCATACCACCAAATAGACCGATAAAACGCCATTGCGCAGCTTGACCGCCAGCGTTCTTTTTACATGACGCGTAGACGTACAAAAATCCGAAGCAATTTAAAAAAAACGACATAAAAACAAATCCGATGAAATAATAATCCTTAACGATCTCTTTCCGCAATTAGTGGATGCACCCAAAACTTTTTAGGCCTTCTTTTTTTCTATAACGCAACAGCTCGTTTCTAGTGTGTGTCCATTGCCACAGAACACTTGTCCATTGCGGTTTGGAACTCAACTGATCGTTTAACCGCCTTGCGATAATCAACCGTCAAGTTTGCGAGCGATAATCGCAACCACTACGGCTGCGTAACCGCACAAAACTCCAGTCTCATGAGTTTTGAAAATAAAACTCCATTCTGCCACCGTGCACCGCACCGCGGCGGGCGCGGGTGAAAACCGCTTCGTTAGTCCTTAGCCTTAGTCTGTGATGATGCCATAGCCAGCCCGAAAGGGACAAACATTTAAAAAAAAAAAAAAAGCTACGAGCGAGACGGACTTCAACTTGTTTTTCTTGTATTTGTTTTGTTTGTTGTATTTTACTTCTCTTACCTACCAACTGTCCGGCCGCAAGCACTTTCCAAATTATTTTTTAAGTTGAGAAAAGTCATCACGAAAAAATATGACCACACTGTAAAGTGTTCCATTCCATCTATTTTTTTGCTGATCGAAAAATGGCCACCGTGTTTGATAGTCCGTTCAGACAGCGTTTAAATCGATTACGACAGCGCGAATACGACTTCGATGAGGATCAAAGATTCGGCAGATGCGATTGCACGAGCTATTCGTATTTCGTGCTTTCTATGGTGCTATTTTCAGTGGGAACCGTCATCACAGTTCTAGCCTTGGGAGACGCTGATGGCTACATTTTGAACAACCTAGGTCACATGTGGCTTGTGGGTCCTATATTTATCTGCTCCGGTATGATGGTCGCAGTGAAAAGTATGCTATATTTGAGGAGGAAAAGTGTGATCCAAATGCTTCTGCATCAGAGAGCAATTATCAGGGTGAGTCATGCATGTATACATGTTTATGTATTCAATAAAATTATACTGGTATATATATATGCATGAAATTTGCAAGATTTCTTTTTAATTCCATAAAAAACAAGCTGTTGACCAAAAAAAACCATATCTGGTTTTTGACTTGAATAATCTGCATTATTTGAAGATTATTCCTTCTGCAATTGAATATTTTGCTTAGAGTGATAATCCACAGTTAGGCAATACTAAGATTTTTATAATAACCCAAAAATTGATTGGTTGAGCATCTTCATAAGTAGGGGAACATAGCAGATTTCCTCAACATCTTGCCCCTTTAATCCTTATTTATACTTTATTGTACACAAGAAAAAAACATACATAAAGAAAAAAAGGACAAAGGTTGCCTGGTAGAGATCACTTTTTGGTTGGGGTGTACATAACGGGACACTGAGGAATTAGGACTTTCACAAGTCTTGGACTTGTAAAATTTTTAGTAATGCACTTTCGGCACTGAGTTAGGGAATTAAGTAGTCACCTTGACTGTGCATGACCGTGATTGACCGTTGCCCTTTGACCCCAAGTGATCGTTGAATTCTAGTGATTGGTTATCCCAAGGACCTGTGACCTCGATTGACCTTTGACCTCGAGTGACCTTTATCTGTTAGTGACCTCAGACCCTGAGTTACTTTTGACCTTGAGTGACCTTGACCTTGCGTGACCTTTACTCTTAATTGACCTTCGACGCCAAACTTTAATGACCTTTGATTCGAGTTTTCTGGCGGAACGCACCTACTACCCTTAAGGAGTACGGGTGAGGCTTATGATAAAAATGGTCTGAACAATTGTTGTTCCCTCTCACCCTCTTTAACTATTGCCACTATAAAAAAGGGGGGGTCATGTTAACATTACCCAATGAAAAAAAAATCTGTCTCGTTTTCTCCAGCAGGTATATTTGACGGGATGTAACACGGAATATTTTTTTAGTAAGCTATGTAAACATGACCCTCCTTTTTCATGCCGGAAATGGATTGAGGGGGTGGAGGAGAACAACGTTTGTATAGACCATTTTTAATTTAAGCCCAACCCGGCTGAATTATACAAGAGCAAAGGTCATTAAAGATCACTCGGAGTCAAATGGTACTGGGGGTCAAAGGTCACTCAGGGTCAAAGGTCACTCGGGTCAAAGGTAGGGCGTTAGAATCCCCCACCCTATTACTCCCACATCCCCCCGGACCCGATAGTATGTTTTGTCACTTTTTTCTCAGTCAGAATTCCTCAGTGTCCCGTTATGTACACACTGACCGTGCAAGTTTTCCTGATATATTATAAAACCATGTTTTTCTGTATCTTTTTTAGCAATATTATAAAAAGCAATAACTTTCAGGATTTGGCTACAGTCCAAGAACAATCGTACGGTGGACAAGTACCTAGGACAGCTTCTAGTGCTACATTACCTCCTTCGTATGATGCCCTGATATCCAACCCCTCGGCCAGTAAACCACAACCATCCAGCTCGGACCCACCACCCCCCACGTATGATGAAGCCATGTATCTTATTGGTGATGAAAAATTTCGAATAGAAGGAACTGATGAGGGAGCCAAGCAGGAAACCAGCACCCAATCAGTTGATACTGTTGACAGCAGTAAACCATGATGTGGATATGTATGTACTTTGATATTACTCTAGATGTGTAAGAAAAACTTCACTTCCTTATGTACTTATGTATAATAGTCATGGTATAGTATTCTCGGATGTGCCTAAAAACAAATTGTTAGCAATATTGGTAGGTCTCTCGAATTATGGAATATTTTTCCCTGTTCACCAACACAACATGATGACAATAGTTGTGTGTTGATTGTTGCATTATCCTCAATCCTAAAAATAATGATGTCTCTTTCTAATAGATTGAATTAACAAGGACATTGATAATTTTCGTGCTGTCAGATTATATCAGTTTTGAATAATGCAACAACAGAGCCAACACCAATATCTAGTGACTAACAATTGTTGAAAAATAATTGCATAGGCCGTGTTGGTGAACACTAGCTTTAAAGTTTTATTGATGGTTATTTAAGAGTTGCTTTTGTATATTATGCAAAATCAACGGCTAGTGCCTAAATCATTTTGTAGTATTTACCATTAGTTAGGAAGGGCAGAAAATATTTTGTTGATAGTGTTAAGTGATTTGCTGTTAACTAAAGAATGACAAGACTTTAGTCACCATTCTGTTGTCTTCAGAAAATGCAAGTTTTATTTCTAAGAACTAATTCGATGATCAAATACTACTAACCCCCCAGTGTTGTGTTGAGGTGTAGCTAGGGAGAGAGTTATTTAATGGTTGGTACACACTTATCACCCTGGAACTATATCCGCATCGCCTCACCCCTAAAAAAAATGCCAACAATTTGCTTGTCCTGAGGCAAGGTGCGTTGCAGTATGGAGTTACAACCAATCATTCTGAAATGCTTGAGGTGATGTCGATCTAGTGCTAAGCCGAAGTGCACCCCAACCTTAATCGTCAATTTTTCCAAAGGCTGCTATGACTACAATAGTTTTTAAGACTGATGCATTTACAAATTAACTGTATCATATTGTGATTAATTTCGTTAGAGTCTTAATTAATCATAATCAGAACAATAATAGATGGTATCATTGAACTTTTGAAGGACCCTACAATACACAACATGTTGTTTACATAATATATTAATGGAATAAACAAGTATACTATTACAATACCTACTAGTACCTTGTTCAAATGATATTCTGTGGGTTCTGAAGTTCTGCTATGTAAACATCCCAAACTGAGTGTTCAGAAATAAATAGGGTTCTCAGATTCTTATGTGAATGTGTAAGATTCAATCACACTGTAACAACTGAACTAATTTGGAGGAAACTTGGCTATTCCAGGTCACAAATTACTAGTGAAGGAATTAACAAACTGAGTAAACAACTGACACTTGGATGGTAAGACCTTAATGGTCTTGCCCAGTTTTATGCCTCAAATATGGAGTCTCCTCCCCATTTATGAGTTCATAAATAATTCTCATTTGCATCAAACTTCCTGCTTAAGTTTCTAGGATGCACTAAGCAGGGAGGGGCATTTACACTTATAGGGATAAACTGCTGGAAAATAGAAGGCCATGGGAAGCTAGTTACCCTATTTTAGGCTGTGGGTAATATTGCAGATACCTACTTAGTACTGTTTATTTTGTATTTGGTATCTCAAATTGAGGTCATTTGAATTTGGTCATGGCTCTTCTTAGTTTGTTTTATGTTATCAGATAATAAGAGGTGCAAGAGCCAACTATAACCTTGAACCAGACTCTTTATTTGTAATAAAGCTATTGTGCCTTTTGTAAATTAGGGATTATTAGAATTTGACTTTTAAAACCTACTTAAAAAAATGTACTTAGCAAGAATTCTTGCGATTTAGGTTTAGAAATAAAAATATGAGGCCCTTTTGTATGTTAATTCGATTTATGGAACTAAAGCGCTACTTGGTTCCAAAATGAAAACCATTTATTGGAATGTATTGTATTATTTTATTTTAAGAAAATGGGTACATTGATGAGAAACTACTTATAATGCATTTTGCCTTATTAAGTAAACTAGTATTATATCTCACAGTTTGTTACATTAGGATAAGCCTGACAAAACCTTCTGGATGTTCTTCATCTGCAAAGTGCCTATAGCTTGAGTAATAAAAGAAAAAACAAGTTTATTGTTGTTTTTTTCTTTTATTAGGTGGCATTCTTGGGATATGGCTATCCTATTTTAACTTGTGAGAGCCAAAGTTAGATCTGTATGCTGCCTAAGGGTCAGCGCCGACAGACAGAGTGGTGATGAAGTGACTGATTCGCTTAACAATTGGAACTAAACCTTATGAAAGTAAATAAGGTTGAGTTTCAATTGTTTAGCCTATGAGTCGCTTTGCCGCCACTCCAGCCGTCTGCACTGACCCTCAATGTTTACTAAGATAAACTGCAAATATTTGTGTACTGATCTCCCTAGATCTATTGATTATACACTTTTTCAAGTTATATACATATTTTTTATTTCTAACATCAAAAATTATAAACGAAATGAATAGCAAGGAACTAGATTTAAGTCAGTCTGCCAAAATATTTGGCTCTGAAACAGATGTCAATCAACTGAGGCCATTGCACAACAAAGACATCAGCAAAATATTGCATAATGCTGCCGGTCAGAGACAGTGAACGCACCCGGCATATGCTTTCAATGAAGATGATTCTACAGTTTGATAAGAAAAGACAACGTAGTAAAAATGCAACAACACATATAGGGACACAGGTACCTGGACCATTGCACAGTATAACATTAGGTTTGAAGTGCCAAAGGATGGGTAAAGAGCGAACAGTTGCATAGAATGTGGTGACAATAGATGACCTAAAGGACTGATTTACATTCCTGCTTCTTGGAATCTTTGTGATAGAGTAATCTTTTTGTCCAGTTTCTGCATTATGTATCTTGTATTCACTGCTGCTATCATTTTCAGCTACAATGTACATCCGTGGATTATATTTCTCCAAATCCAGTCTCTTTGATATCCGCAACAGCTCAGTTGTGTGGCCACCGGAGCCCATGCACAGTAGAGTTTTGAAAGCAAGTCCTTCGTTGACCAAACTACATTCCGATAAATAGATCTTCAGAATCAAAGTGAGAACACGGACTACGATGAAGAATATTATGATGGAACATAGTGCGACAAAGTTCTCTACAGTCACAATCGTGACGTTCATTGTTTGGGCCTTCCTTTTCGTAGAGTTGTAATCCTAAAAAATTGCCGATGAATCGCCGGAAATGCGTGTTTACAACTTTCCAAGGTGTTTAGTGTTTACCTTTTAATTACACAGTTCATGGGGTTCGGAAAAAGTTATTCAGTCATTGGACCACATTGAACACTGCAATATTAATTTTGTAACCCATGCATGACGACACTTTATCTAAATTAATTGTTTGGGAAATTGAAAGCAAGTTAACTATGTACTGAAAGCATAGAGTAATTTTTTTATGACTGAAAGGCCGAAGGCCTTCCTTCCCCTTCAGCAAACAATTTTGTTTTCAGTAGGTACCTATCTTGAATAATTTGTAATATGTACCATCACATCACAGACTAGGATAGGAACTTCCTATCGTATCTTCGCTTCCTAGTAGGAAGCGGGCTGTACATTATCGGCACAGATTAGTACTATGTATTCTTATTATGTGTGCGTCAGGTGAGCAGGAACAGCGACATTAGACGGGAGCTTCTGGACTTCTGACCATTCTATCATTTAGTGATGAATTTGTCATTTATTTGTACCTATTTGTCAGAATTTGTACCGCTGTAGTTTATGATATTTTGCGAATTAACAGTTTCCTGCTGGCCTGACGTCAACGCAGCAGGAACAATTCTGTCCCGGGTAAACCGCTGCACATTTGATAAAACTAAGTTTGCCATCATTTAGTGCCTAATTTGTCATGTCTACCTACCATTTGTCATCAATTTTGGTTCAGTAGAAGAGAAGATATCGCGACAATTAGTTTTGGCATTGCAGACCGGAAGTAAGTGATCTCTTCCGGTACAAGTATTTTCACTTGATTAATCGTTAGCCGTAGCTTATTTCCAAAGCTGTGACAGATCAATGGATTGTGCATAAACTATTCTTTCGGGTTGTAATCAAGTCTTATCGATTACAACTGTATTTCTCCCAATATACAGTTTGTTAGCAAAACGGACGCCATTTTGTAGTTCGTATTCAAGAAAACTTCATTTACCTTGACGCTTGACATGGAAGGTTTTCAATCAAATAGCTGGCCTATAAGCATAAGGGTAATAATTTCAATATTAGCTTTTAACCAAAACGATGAAGAAACAACAATAATAATATTAACTCTTTCTTCCTCTTACTTCCTTTCCAAGAAATAATGACATTCTGTTAGATTACTTAGCTACTGCTTTGAACTTCACCTGTCGCATTCAAGATAAAATGTATGTATGTAGTGTAGGTAATTTGTGCATGGTATTACCAACTGGCCGGAAAAATGTGGACATAAAATTCCATTAATATCCTACTACTTTATCGGCTTTTTCACCACCATGTTGCATGAAAAATTCCTAAATAAACAAGAATGGAAGTTTTGAAGTTTTAAAATGGATTATAAATTATGGCAATGAATGTACAATATTCGGTGTGGTTTCATTTGACCTAGCGCCGGCACTAGCATAAAATGAACTGGTTGATAGATTTTTTTCTGCTGGAATTTATTGCGATCTAGTAATGTTGCCAGATCAGCCCATGGGGGCTGATTTTCGGCCGTTTCGACATTTACATCCGCCGGCCTTTTGATATCATTGGCCCCTTATTTTTTTTTATTTTTTCGAACGGTTTTTTTTGCTGTGGGTCTCTTACGAACACTGCCAGCTACACTGGGCTAGGCAGCTACACCGGGTTAGACAATTGGCCCCTAATAATAAGTTCTCTGTTTTATAAGAGAATGCCAGTGGCCTGATTTAAGAGTGGAGGGACTTTTGTTTGAGTGGAGGAGTTTGCATTTGAAATCTTGCTAAAAATTTGGTCCTTTTATTTTCAAACACACAATGTGTCGAACGGTTTTTCAGTAAACTAAAAAAAACGAAACAGTAAGCCGAATCTTTGGCCGCATGCAGAATACCGAGACGATCGTTTCTCTTTTAAGAAAAAGTATGAAAAATGTGGTGGCATCAATATTTTGAGCCATTACGTGAAATGATTAACGTAAAAATTAATGACGTAATTTTTTTTTACATCCATACATAAAATCACGCCTGTTTCCCAGAGGGGTAAGCAGAGACCACGGTTACACTACAAGCTGATGATGATGATGATAATAGTGAAATAAAAAAAAATATTTCTTTTATTTCTTAAGAAAGAAAGAAAGAAAATACATTTATTTTGGACACATAAGCACAGCACAAACTAATAAAAAAAAGACACAAGGTACAGGTTACAATACAAAAGGTAGGGAGGAAACAAAATAAAAAAAAGACACAAGGTACAGGTTACAATACAAAAGGTAGGGAGGAAACAAAACAAAAGTAGGTAGGAAGTAACAAAACTAGGGTATTCATTAGTCCGTGCCGAGGTGCATGCGTGAACCAAAAAAGGTTCCATCTCAGCATTGATGCCGCACACGAAGTGTAGCGGCGCTGGTTTTCAGATAGAACCCTTTACGGCGACCTCACGATCGCAGTGTGCTTCATTGCTCGCGTTCTTCAGTCGATGTCGGTAGGTAGGTAGGAGTGGTAGATCAAAATTAAATAAAATAAAATAAGAATAAGTAGAACTAGAAGTAGAAGTAAAAGTATATAGGTAGGGAAGTAGGTATACAAATAGAATTATTAAGTAGTACTTAGGTAGGCAGGTTTAATTTACGAAAAACAGGTAAACAAGTAAGGTGAAGTAGGTAGGTAGCTAGGTAAATAGGTACATAAAAAGGTTCAGTCAGCCCAAGCGAGAGCATAGACAAAGTAGCTAAGAAAGAAAGAAAGAAAAACTATTTGTTCGTCTAGAGAATGTTTTTTCTCTTTTACACTTTTACGGTCAATCTGTTGGGGTTATTTAACGTGGAAAGACATGGAAATAAAATACACATTTATTGAATCTATTTTACATCAGCAGAATTTGCTATGACAATATTGAAGTCACTTGTCACATTCATAATTCATACAAAGAACCGTCGACGGCGCGTGGTGCTGTGGCCAGTACTCACACTCCTCTTCACGGCACTATCGTGTTGATCAGGACAATCCCAGGCTGCTCCGCAACTTCATCAAACGCGGACCAGCTAAAACTTTGGTTAGCAGGTCTGCCTCCATGTCTTCGGTTCGCAGATACTTGACGTCTATTATTCCTTCTTGGATACAGTTCCTAATGAAGTGCATTTTTAAGTCTATGTGTTTTGACTTCGACGTCACCATTGAATTTTGACTTAATTTGAGAGCTGCTTGATTGTCGGTTGCGACTACAACTCGTTCGTAATCAGCTCCCAAGTCTTTGAATAGACTTTTCAAATGTATCGCCTCCTTTGCAGCTTCGGTTAGAGCAACGTATTCCGCTTCTGCTGTCGAAAGGGCGACGCTCTTTTGTTTCTTCGACATCCAGCTAATGGCCGTACCAGCATATTTAAAACAGTAGCCTGAAAATGATTTTCGGTCGAGCTTGCAAGAGCCCCAGTCCGCATCAGCCATACCGTGCATGTCTTGGCCGGTCTTCTTGAATGTCAAGCCGACGTTTTTAGTCGCTTTGAGGTATCGAAGTACTCTTTTCGCGCACTTAAAGTGCTCTTCCTTATAACAGTCATTAAACTGTGATAGGTAGCTTATAGCAAACATGATGTCAGGGCGAGTTGCTACTGCCAGATACATTAGCGTACCTATTAAATTTTTGTAAGGAAGATTAAGATGTTGGCTTTCATCCTTTCCACATCTTTCAAGTTTGAGGCCTGGCTCCATTGGCGTTGATGTAGTTTTGCAGTCTTCCATTTTGAACTTCTTTAAAGTGTCTTCAATGAATTTCTGTTGGCAGATTTTAATTTCATTTTTGTTAAATTTTAAATCTATACCAAGGAGCCGTTTCGGTCTTCCCAAATCTTTTAATTCGAATTTTGAATTTAGCAGGTCTTTAACTTCTTTAAGTTTTCTAGGACACGAGTAGGCAATCAATAAGTCATCGACATAGATCACAATTATAATTTTAACTCCTCTTTTCTCCAGTAGGTATACACATGGGTCAGATTCTGATGCCCTGAAACCGATGTGTTTTAGTTCTGTGTCGAGCTTTTTGTACCATTGCCTCCCTGCCTGCTTGAGTCCGTAAAGCGCTTTTATGAGACAGCAAACCTTTTCTTTAGGATTGTTTTTTATGTCTCTCAGCATTTCAACTGTTTTGTTATAAATTGTTAAATCTTCTTTTTTACTTTCTTCGACCATAATTTCTGTCAGGTATTCTTCTAGGTAGTCAGGGTATTTCATCACGATCTTTTCTTCCAGCTCACCATTTAGGTACGCGGTTGTGACGTCCATTTGGTTAAGATTTAAACCTTCTTCCACAGCTACTCCGATGACAGATCTAATCGAACTTAGTTTCGCGACGGGTGCATAAGTGTCATTGTAGTCGATACCTGGTCGCTGTGTAAAGCCTCGTGCTACAAGTCTGGCTTTCCTTGTGACGCTGTCATCTGGTCCTACTTTATTTCTTAGAACCATCTTGTAGTCTACGACTTTCACATCCTTGCCTTTCTTTTGGACTTTCCAGGTTCCGTTCTTGACATGTGCTCTTATTTCAGCTTTTATGGCTTCATGCCAGTACTCGTCGTTCTCATTTTCATTTTCGTCAGACAGGTAAGTTATTTCGTTAAGTAAATGACTTTCTTGACTTTCTTCAGTCTCATCCAGTACATAATCTCTAGTCCATGCAGGTGGGCGCCTCTCTCTTTGTGGCCTCCCATTCTCAGGAATCTCTACTATCTCCGATGCGTCATCGAAGGATTCGTTTTCGTCCGAGTCATCAGGTTCTAGAGGTAAGTTTTCCGGATTTTGAATTTAATTATTCATTGTGTCATTTTTCTTCTCTGTAATTTCGATTTCTATTTCCTGACTAATTTTGTTCTTTTTTCTTTTATTTTTCTTTCCTTTTTCAGGTGTGTTCGAGTGATGTAGTTCCTCTTCGTGTACAAGGTTCTCATAATCCGTGTCTTTTTCTTTAAAGTACATCTGATCTATAACCTTGATGTCCCTGCTTATCACCATGTCATCTTCTTCAGGTATGTATACTCTGTAGCCTTTTGTGGTCAATGAGTATCCCATGAATACGCCCTCTTTAGCGTGTTGAGTCAGCTTTCCTCGTCTATTCTTTTTCAGGACGAAGGTCTTCCTGCCAAAAACATGAAGATGATTTCCAGATGGTGTTCGGTCAATCCATTTCGTGAATGGTATCTCACCGTTTAACGCTTTCGAAGGGCTACGGTTACTAAGGTAGTTGGCCGTATGTACCGCTTCTGCCCAGAGTTTTTTGGGTGCGTTTGCTTCGATCAGTAGGCATCTGGCTTTGTCCAACAAGGATCTGTTCTTCCTTTCGCTTATTCCGTTTTGTTGCGGAGTATAAACTGTCGTCAATCTTCTTTGGATTCCGTGTAGTTTGAGGAAATCGTCAAATTCCTTGTTGCGATATTCAGTGCCGTTGTCTGTTTGCAGGTGTTTTATCTTTTTGTTGTGGAACGTCTCGACTTCGCTTTTATATTGCTTAAAAGTATTGAATACGTCACTTTTCTTCTTTATGAAGTAGACGTTGCAGTATCGAGTGAAATCGTCTATGAATGTTACGTAATATCTCGATCCCGCTAATGTTTCGCACTCGAAAGGCCCACATACGTCGCTATGGATAATTTCCAGCTTTTCCGTTGCGTAGAGGCCATCGTGTCGCGTAAATGGTAATCTTGATAGCTTGCCTTTTATGCAGGTTTCGCACGCTTCTAATTTTTCATTAGTCGGTCGTAGTCCATACATTAGGTTGTCTATCGCCATCTTCTTCAGATCCATTTCATTTATATGGCCAAGTTTTCGATGCCATTCCATTATGTCACAGTCGTTTCCTTTTTGGTGTAGTTTGACACTTCTTTCTTTTCAAACTCGAAGTAGTATAGACCGTCTCTTTTCTGTGCTGTCAGTAACACCTCGCCGTTTTTTGCTACGATGTAGGCTTTGTCTTTATCAAAGATGACTTTATGTCCTTTGTCAGTTATCTTGCCTACTGACAGTAAATTCACTGATACATCAGGAACGAATAACGTGTCTATCAAGTTGTAGTCTACTTTTGCTTTGCTGACTGAAACTTTTCCTTTACCTTCAATTTTGCTCGTATATTTGTTTGATGCCAACTTTAGGGTTCCATTTTCAGGGGTCATAGCCGTAAACATCGTCTTGTCGCCACACATATGGGATGAGCAGCCGCTATCTAAACACCACATGTTTTTACCGGTGCTTGAACTTGCAGTACTCAGGCAGACGTTTGACCTGTTTGTTTGGCTTTTGTTAGGTTTCTCATTTGAGCGATCCTTTTTCCCCCAACATGCCTCGGTAGTGTGGCCCTTCTTTTTGCAGTTCTTGCAGTACAACTTCGCCTTATTTTTCTTGAAGTGGTATGCTTCACTACTTTCAGGTGCTTCGTTACTGCTCCTGGCCTGGAATTCTTCGAGAATTTTCACTTTCAGGTCGTCAGGATTAGGCAGTGTGTCTCTTGACTCAATGGCTATTCGGAAATTTTCGAATGACGTTGGCAAACTATAGAGCAGCATTATGCTGAGCAGTTCTGGCGGTATTTTTATTTCCATATCGGCGAGTTTATCGACCACATCCATGAAATTATTTAGGTGATCACAGATGTCTTCGTCAGCTGTCATACGTTTGAGAACTAGCTGCTTTAATAAGGTTGCCTTACGTGCGGGTCCGGTGCTTTGGTATGTAGCTTTAAGTTTGTCCCATACATATTTCGACGACGTGCATGTTTTTATTTGCTTGAGTTCTGAAGGTGACAGCAAAAGTAAAATTTCAGCTCTTGCCTTAAGGTCTTCCTTTTCGAACGCAGATTTTGCCGCCGCATCCGCAGTTGATGATAAACTTTTATTTCCGCTTACAATATCCCAATAATCGTTTTTTATTAGGACGGCTTGCGCTTGTAGGCACCAAGTGTCATAATTTGACTTGGTCAATGGTTCGATATTTCTGTAACTCGTCGATGCCATATTTTACCTTTTATTTGTTGGTAATCGTCTAACCACGCTCTGCTACCATTTGTTGGGGTTATTTAACGTGGAAAGACATGGAAATAAAATACACATTTATTGAATCTATTTTACATCAGCAGAATTTGCTATGACAATATTGAAGTCACTTGTCACATTCATAATTCATACAAAGAACCGTCGACGGCGCGTGGTGCTGTGGCCAGTACTCACACAATCTCTACAGTGCGTCATTAAACTCCCTAGTCCCAATCCCATATCTATGGTGCCTGCAGTATTCCTGTAGTATATAGTCTGTGGGTGCCTGTTTGTATGTGCGTCACGTGGTGTTGCGCGCGTATCAAACAAACAAAACAAGTTCAAACTTGCTTGAACGACGCGCGCGACCGACGATGGCGACGACCGACGGACGGACACACGCAAGCAGAACCTGGCAGATATAATAAAGTTACTTTGTGTCTATTGCCATAGTGTATTATATATTCTTAATATTTATTTCTATTTCTAGTAGGTAGGGAAGTTATAAATTTAATTATTGGTGGACAATTCACACAGCACCTTTTAACAATAAACTAAGCGAAGTTTTTACTATGGTAATTACAAGGCTGATAAATACATAGTTAGGTACCTAAATACTTTAAAAGCTTGCGCCCACGGCTTCACTCACGTGATAAAAAGTAGGTATATGAGTTTAATCGAAATCGGTTACGTTATTCAGCTGATTAACCTTATAATTTAACTCTGCAGTTGCAACCTAACCTTATAATTTTGCCAACTCCATCCGACCATCCATCTCGTAGACAGAGTACTACTTATTAGCTCAAAAATCTTCAAAACTTCCATTCTTGTTTATTTAGGAATTTTTCATGCAACATGGTGGTGAAAAAGCTGATAAAGTATTAGGATATTAATGGAATTTTATGTCCACATTTTTCCGACCAGTTGGTAATACCATGCACAAATTACCTACACTACATACATACATTTTATCTTGAATGCGACAGGTGAAGTTCAAAGCAGTAGCTAAGTAATCTAACAGAATGTCATTATTTCTTGGAAAGGAAGTAAGAGGAAGAAAGAGTTAATATTATTATTGTTTCTTCATCGTTTTGGTTAAAAGCTAATATTGAAATTATTACCCTTATGCTTATAGGCCAGCTATTTGATTGAAAACCTTCCATGTCAAGCGTCAAGGTAAATGAAGTTTTCTTGAATACGAACTACAAAATGGCGTCCGTTTTGCTAACAAACTGTATATTGGGAGAAATACAGTTGTAATCGATAAGACTTGATTACAACCCGAAAGAATAGTTTATGCACAATCCATTGATCTGTCACAGCTTTGGAAATAAGCTACGGCTAACGATTAATCAAGTGAAAATACTTGTACCGGAAGAGATCACTTACTTCCGGTCTGCAATGCCAAAACTAATTGTCGCGATATCTTCGCTTCTACTGAACCAAAATTGATGACAAATGGTAGGTAGACATGACAAATTAGGCACTAAATGATGGAAAACTTAGTTTTATCAAATGTGCAGCGGTTTACCCGGGACAGAATTGTTCCTGCTGCGTTGACGTCAGGCCAGCAGGAAACTGTTAATTCGCAAAATATCATAAACTACAGCGGTACAAATTCTGACAAATAGGTACAAATAAACGACAAATTCATCACTAAATGATAGCATGGTCAGAAGTCCAGAAGCTCCCATCTAATGTCGCTGTTCCTGCTCACCTGACGCACACCTTATTATCGGATCGTGGGATCAGTGAAGTTGAATGATGTGACATTTACACTTGCTTGACATTGTTTTGCGTGTACGTCAGCGCAGCAGGTACACCGACATTAGGCAAGAGCTTCTGGACTCCTGACCATGCCATCATTTAGTGATGAATTTGTTATTTAATTGTACCTATTTGTCAGAATTTGTAACGCTGCTGTAGTTTATGATATTTTGCGAATTAACCGTTTCCTGCTGGCTTGACGTCAGCGCAGCAGGAACTATTCTGTACCGGGTAAACCGCTGCACATTTGATTAAAATAAGTATAACCTACCATTTGTCATCAACTTTGGTTCAGTAGAAGCCACTTTGTCATTTGTAGAATAACCCTAAATAGAAGTTCTTTTATATTATGTTACTAACAAATAATGGATCCAAGTCGTCCGAAATAAAATATTTGTATTTTATTTATTTAATATCGTTCAATATCGTCTACCCACTAACGTACGTATAGTACGTAGAACGTGTTACTTACTACGTACCATGGTTTAACTAACAATAATAAAATTTATTTTTGATAAAAAATGAGAGGAATGGATACACACACTGGCACTTTAGGTAATAATATTAGTGATATTTCAGGGTAAATTATTTTTTTAGTTGGTATGGTACCATGGCGCAACTGTCTCGTAAAAAAAGGAAGAGCATGCAGGGTTTTAATTAAATAAATCTCCATCCCTCATTCCATCCGAGTAATGTCTTTCTATGGGAACACTGCAAATATTGCTGTATAATTTGTGGGTACCACTGAGTCTAGAGGAAAATGTAATTTCAAGCTGGCTGCCAGCTGCTGGCAGCACAGTGGTCTACTAAAAAAAAAACCGATTTGTTTGTGGGAGGTTGTTTAAACTTTCTGTTTAAAAAATAAACTCATTAATTTGTCTTCTTTATGTTGAATAAAAATAAATCATCAAAACGATGTCAACAAATTAAAATTACAAAATCTAAAAAATATTTGGCCCGCGGTTACAATGGAGTTTCTAAAATATTTTCGTATTAGTTTACTTCAAGTCGCATCGCTCTTTTGCGTTTTGGGGTATCTTCTCGGCGTTTTAAACTTGCATTTCAGTGATAAAACTAACTATTGTATTATGACGTATATGTACGAATATCCCCAGTTTGTTGTAAGTATTGTTTTATGTTAGAAATTTGAGAAGAACTAGGAACCTAGAGTTCGACTACAAAGTCAATTAATGACGTTTTATTTTTAGCGCATTCATTTCAACGATAATATTCGTTACCCCGCTTATGGTTTGTACGCATACAGCGAAGGACGATGGACGGAAAAAGCAAGGAAAGTGAGGTAAGTAGGTACTCCTCTTAACACTTTATATCTAGTGTTTATAACAACGAACTTCATTCATTAGAACAGTAACCTTCCTTTACTGACACTGATAACATGCAGTCCATGGGGTTTCTTTGGATTCCTGCATGAAGTGAGGAGGGAAGAGGGAAATCCCTTACAGAAGGGCCCTCCCCTTGTGTGTGTGGAAACTTAACAAGACTTAAGGAGCGTTTTACATACACTCCTAATAACAAATAGAGCCCATTCTGTAGTCCGCAGATAGTTTGAAAAGGAACTTTAATTCCCTCAGCTCTATGCCATGTCTGTTCATCCTCTATGCCAGGTCTAGGAGTTGAGGTACCATGCATGGTACTCATAGTTTCTGTTACCTAAGACATAGATGATCCTATTGTAGGGTCAGGCCTATGTGGCTTTTGGATGTATACTATACTAGCTTCCCCCTGCTGCTTCACTTATGTGATACCTGGTTAAATAGCTTATGGCCCTCAACGGCTCTTTAAATATGTCTTTGAAAAAAAATAACATCAATCCATTGCTCTGTTGTAGCATGAAAGAAGGACAAACCAACTAACCAACCCACAAATAAACACACAAATATATGATATTAGTTTGATATTAACAATTATTCATAGTTTCCCAATTGAGATGCCCTTACGCAAGCCCTAGCTCTGAAGAGAGCTTGCAGATAACAAGGTTGGTGCCTACATTAAATACCTATCTCTTTCTTTCAGGTTTGATGGCATACCTGTACTCTTTCTACCTGGTAATGCAGGCAGCCATATGCAGGCTCGGTCTTTAGCATCTGTAGCTCTGAGAAAAGCACTTTCAAAGGGCAATGACTTTCATTTTGACTTCTTCACAAGTAAGTTAATCTAATATATTACTTAATCTGAATATAAATTGCTTTTGACTTGCTGAGTGAGTGACTGACAATCCATAACAGCCTAAACAAGAAGGTTAGCAGAGTATTGAATAGGTATAAAATTTGGAGGGCAGCTTCCCGTGATAGTGTGGGGTAATTCTGATGGCAAAAATTTCAAAATCGTCATCAGCCAGTGCTATCAAGTAATATACAAGGTGATTCATTACATGTATACGATCCCAAAAGGGGGTTATTCTATCTCAACAAAAAGAAAGAATATTAGCCAAAGAAATATCAATATTTTAGAAAAAAAACCCAAAATCTCAAATTTGCTGTTTTTGGTATTTTTATCATCTTTGTAACTAATTACTAAATGTACGTGAAGTTTGTCATCAAGTTTGAACAGCAGATTTTTGCACAGCTTTTTCAATGAAAAATTATGAATTTACTATAGTCTCAAAACAATCTTTATTGCCAATTGGGTGTAGAATAAGCCCCTTTTGGGAGTGCATACAAATTATGAATCACCTTGTATGCTGTTTTAAGTTTATTTTTATTTTGCATGCAAATACCCACATGCCTACTTAAATTTTCTATTTCAGTAAGCTACAACGAAGAGCTGAGTGGATTATATGGTGGTACTCTAAATCAGCAAGTGGAGTTTGCAGCTAAAAGTATAAACAAAATATTGGATCTATACTCCACTAACAAGTTCACCAAATATGTGCCCACACATGTCATTGTCATCGGCCATTCTATGGTAAACCTACTGATTAAATTGTTTTTCTAAAATATACAAGCACAAGGTGATTCATGATGTATACTATCTGGAAAGAGGCTTCTACACTTTAAATTGCAATAAAGTTTGATTTGCAACTTATACGAAACAATGTCAACTCAATAATGTCAAGTAAATTATAATGTGCTAAAAAAAATAGGACTGACATCCTCTCAGACGCTCAGATCCTTGAAGATTTTTAAGGGCGGCTGGAGTTAGTATTCCACTAAAGTGATAAAAAAAAATGTATAGTATAAAAGTTTTTTTTACAGGGAGGAGTGGTGGCGAGCCGTCTCCTAGCCTATGCTGATACCCTCGACAGTACTCAAATAGCTATAGCATTAGCCGCGCCATTGGATGCTCCAACACTCCTCTTTGACTACCACCATAACTCCTTTTATCGCAATATGGCGAGTGATTGGCTGAATAACGTGGACCACAATGAAACGATCAAAGAGAGAAAGGTGCTGATAAGTTTTGCAAATGGACCCAGAGATGTGCTTGTGCCATCTGGTTTGACTTCGTTTAATCACAGCTTCATCAATGCGCTGGTTAGAGAATTACTTTTTATTCAATTTACAACACAGTTTGCTTGTCAAGTTAGTATATGCAATAGCCTGATATGGATCAGGCTACGGCAAACTGCAGTGCCATATGATTGTCACTATACAAGTGCTGTGTTCGCGTATAATTGTTGCTTCTGAAGGACTTTAAGTACCTTTCGGTGTTCAACCCGCTTTCAGAAGATTTCAGTAACTCACGAACATTACGCACTCAGGCCTCTCTGCACTCTAATGTTCCTAGATTTATAGTCAAACAAAAAAACGGTACTATCTGTTCCTTAAGCTGCAGTACGTAAGGAAACTATGGGGTTATAAATATTCAGAATCTTTCAATTCTAGACAACGGCCATACCAGGCGCGTGGGTGTCACCGGACCACGTCTCCATAGTCTGGTGCAAACAAATGGTGATGGCTATCAATAGATACCTGTTCTCATTGGTGGACCAACAAACACTGCAGATTGTGGATGATATGAAAATTATAAGGGAAAAAGCAATGCACTTTTTCGTGGTATGTACTTTTTCTATTAGTTATGTTGTGCTTTGAAGCCCTGCAAACTATTAAGTAATCTGTACCTCCATGCAAGTGAGGATTTAAGAATCATTTTGACCCAATTTTTGATACCCAATGAGATGCAATTTTGCACACCTCATGACAAGTTTCAATGACCATGGCATCTCAAAGGTATACATAATAGATTTTCCTTTATATACTCGGACTTATTTATATAATCTAACGGTTCTATCTACCAAATTCATCATCATCAGCCGTAGGACGACTTGCATAAACTTGCATTGTAATTTATATTTCTATGAATTTCATGTATCGAAAAGACTGTTAGGTATGAATGTGGATGGATATAAGAGTAGAGGAACACCAAAGAAAAGAGAGACTAATAAAGAATGAATGAAATGAATGAAATGAAGATGATGATTTTAATTTATAATTCTCAGCAATAAACTTTTCTAAAGGCCAATCGCGCGATCTCTATGGATCCCTCAAATCCACTCGAAAATGCGACAATGGTAGCCGATGCGTTTTGGTATGAAGACAACCGGAGGACCTACCAAGTCTCCCGACCAGGGATCGAAAAGTAAGTTGAATATTTAGAAGGCGATGCTTCAACATTTTCAGATTTTTTTGGGGAGAGATTTATGTATCCATCCATCTCACCATGACTCTTCTGGTAATAATTATAAATAAAATAAGTATTTAATTGCAAAAGAAAGGTTTAACAAGTTAGTAACCTAGAAACACTTATAAAAATAAGCTTATTTAAAACAAAACAAAATATTTGCATGAGAGTTCCTTGTCCAAGACCTTAAGTCATTGCTATAAGATTTAAATTGCAACGATTCACGAAATTGAAATGGAAGACCTATACTATGATTGGCTACTAAATTGTTGAATTATTAACTTACAACATTTATTGACCAATACTCCGCCACAGAAGCCGTGAAAACGTTACAAACATACAGAGAGGCCGAGAGGTTCGCATTTATATTATCAGTGTGACAAATTCTGCATTTGTTCAATCTTAGTTCACAAATTATTAGATATTATGTATTTTACCTGAGGATTTGTCCTAGTTGTCGAGGCCTTTAAATAAATAGCTAGCTCGGTAGTAGTAGGTAGGTAGCAATAAATATTATGTATGTTAGTCTGTAAGGTATTTATTAATATGGGCCATGGCATGTTACACATTTTTGTGTAATGTGTCAAGTAGCCTGAAATAAAGATATTATTATTATTATTAATCAATATTTACGAGAATCTGGAAACATAGATGTACCTAAATTAATTACCTACTCGAAAATATATAGAGTATCTTACTTTCACCTGCATTTTACAATTCATCGTAGGACACGTAAACATTGGCAGAAATCCAAAGAACTGAAGGAAATTAATGCATAGTTATTTTAAGAATGCGTCATGATGATGTAAATCCGTTTACCATAATACCTCGCGATGTGGTAAAAATATCGATGAGTGAATAAGTCGGAGGGGTGAGTGGGGTTTGTACCATAATTCCCGCTCTCAGTCATGCTACTTATGTTTTTGTTTGGAACCCGAAACAGTCCCTCTCAGTAGCTAGTTATTTAACCTTATTTTATGTATTTAACATGTATCCTATGCATGTACTCGTATGTATGTTCATCTGTGCCCTCGTAGCTCCGTGACTACTGGTCATACTTGAGCAAATGAGTTGTCAAATGAAGTGTCTTCATCTGAGGTCTTCATGGTCCCGTTTCATAGGCTATCTGACGTCACTCTTTATTCTCTATGACGGAAAAAATTATACGCAAATTTGCTTTTTTTAAATATTGTCTTGTAAATCTTGTAATCCTGCTAATAATTGTTAAATGCGGTGGAAATGGTTCAGGATCGTTCAGGATCTCAATACCTTCATGAGCTATGAGGTGAATAATTTCATATATTTATTTTAGATTAGTACATAAAACTAAACTCGAACTTTTTTCGCACAAGTTGATCTCTGGAAACTTGATAATTGTATAGACTTTTCCATTTAGTATAATTTGGTATAAATTACCTTTTCAAATGTGTTTCAGAATGACATACCTGATGGTAAGACTGGTGGGATTCCCGCAAAATCGCTTCCTTGCCGTAGAAGCCGTCAATGTGGAGGACGAAGAATGGGTGTATGGATGCAACGCAAAACACACTTACAATGTACATAGATATTGGTAAGATTCTTTATTATTTCTTTATTCTTTATTGTACGCAAGCAGAACAGATAAATAAAATTAGAAAGAAAGGTATGTAAAATGGCTCATTTCAAAGCGCCCTTCTTAACTAATCGTTCGCTTCGAAATGCGATCTCGAGATGTCCAATAGAAGCTGGTGCTTTGTTAATCGTTGAGGCACAATTGCTATAAACTTAAATCGTATCTTGAGCACGATCTAACTAATATTCAATCTTTTGAATCTCTAAGAAAAAACTCTCATAAGATTGCTTTTCCAAATTTTACTATTTTTTTTTCATATTCATATTCATATTCATATTCATTTATTGCCAACATGTACATGGATACGGCTTAGGTGTAAGGGTAGCTTAAGTAAGTACATGTACCCTGTAGGGCGCTGCAAATGTCTTGTTTTACATACATTTAGATAAAATTGGTAACTTATTCATTAAATGTCAAATAACAGTGTAGTGTAGACAGTCAAAAATAGCATTGGTTAAAAACGATTCAGGGTAAGCTAGGTATCTATTTATGATGTCGTCAGTCGTTTATTTATTATAAAAGCTATCAGATAGGAATTCTTCCACCGAGTAATAGCATTTATTTAAGAGTAGATTTTTTAATTTGTTATGGAATACGGAGTCTTTTAGCTCTTTTTTAATAATGTCAGGAATTTTATTGTAGATATTTATTGACCTAAATTCAGGACTTTTGTCGAGTATTTTTAGTTTTGAAAAAGGTAGTATTAACTGGTCCTTATTGCGTCTATTGTAGTTACTATTGTTTTCTTGTTTGGAGACAAAGAAATGTCTGTATTTTCTTACGAAGAGGCACATTTGTAATATGTAAATACAGGGTAATGTTAGAAGATTTTTTTCCTTGAAATGTGGCTTACAGCTTTGTCTTTGTCCAATATTTACTAGTATTCTAATAAGTTTTTTCTGTTTTATAAATATATCGCTAAAATCTACACTGTCTCCCCAAAGCACGATGGAGCAGTTGAACCATGAGTAGGCATTAGCATAATAAGCCGAAAGCCAAATCTCAAACCAATATCGCTTTTTCCATCTCGAGTTGGAATGTATGAACAAAGCTCGTTCATATGGCACCCACTTCATGAGCTGTAGAACTTTTGTACCCTGATATCTTAACAATCTCTTGGCCGATTTGACTCATAATATTACCAGCAAATCTTCATAGTACAACCTGTTGCCTCACTAAATTCCATGCAGATCGGATAACGCTTCAAACAAACATACACAAATACATGCAAACATGCAACGCCAAATGTTCCAAGTTGTTTAAAAGCCTTCGCACGCTTCGCTCGCTCGTTCAACGAATTTATAATGTAATTTCAGTAAACAAGCAACTTCTTTATCTAAACTGAGTCGGTGGACGGGAGCGGCCAATACTTTCGGGAAGAGAAAGCTAGCTACAATACATTTACACGATTTGAAGAAGCAATACCCGGACTGGACCCATGTTATTGTCAAAGTTTCCCCTACTAGGAAACCGGTAAGTTTTAATACTTCATCATCATAATCATTTCAGCCGTACGACGTCCACTGCTGAACATGGCCTCCCCCACAGACGGAGCAAATTCCTTATCATGTGTGGGGATTTGCCCATACTCACCCATACGCTGGGCATGCGGGTTGGCGAGCGCATTTAGAGCTATTGTTGTTAAAATGAGGGACGCTGCTGCCCATCCCCTAGCTTTTATCCCTTAGTCGCCTCTTACGACATCCGCGGATAGGTAGATATGGAGGGGCCTATTCTTCAGCCGGGGCCACCACGGCCACGGTTTTAATACTTACTAGGTCGTATTTGGCGACCTCGGTGAAGTAGCGGCTGAGTGCCCGTCTTGAGACGCAAGGGGTGCCTTTCCCGCTGCGGGACAAATGTTTGCATGATCTGGAAATATTTGTTCCGGGTCTGGGTGTTATGGTACCATGGTACTCGTAGTTTCTGATACTCACGGCACAGGGAATCTTAGTGTGGGGTCAGGACTATGTATGTGACTGTTGGGAGTTATTAATTAATAAATTAATTATTATAAAAAAATTGCGTAAAGTAAACCCAAAGCCTTGAATAGTGCCACGTTGCACTGCGCCTTGCTGTTTACTCTTTACCTTGCCTTATGCCTTAGTCAATTTTTTATCCGGGCACCTACATAGTTTAATATAAGTATTATTTTCTTTACAGATAACGCTAAACGTTGACATAAACGACCACGCTTCGCGTCAAATCGAAGTTACCCTACCTTCTCTCTTCTTCTCATTTGGCAAGCAACGAACGCTCATAGACCAAACGAAAGACGAAAGCCTATACTACGAGTTGGTGCTGAAAGACTTTGGAACACTGCCCGAGGCATACCTGTTGTATGTGGAACCGACTATGAGCTGTAAGGAGTATCATGTATCGGCCGAAGTGCATGTACCTTGGGCGAAGAACCACGAGTACTTCCATTATTTTACGTAGGTATTGCTCGCCATCATAACATCATCAGCATTTCAGCCGTTGGACGTCCACTGCTGAACATGGCCTCCCCCACAGACAGAGCAAATTCCTTATCATGTGGGGGGATTTCCCCTTCTCACCACGCTGGGCATGTGGGTTGGCGAGCGCAGTTAGAGCTATCGTTGTTAAAATGAGGGACGCTGCTGCCCATCGATAGTTAGATGGAGGGGCATATTGTTCAGCCGCTATTGCTCGCCATACTCACCGCTTTTACAATTTTAGTGGCGCCATCTAGTTCGGTTGGCGGAACTTATTTAAAATCGCTTTAGAATTACTTGTGTCTGAATTTATTCATTTGGATAGAACTTTGCGAGTTACATCTCAAAAAATATCTACTTCTACCTATTAATTATTAAGTGTATATTCGATAAGTAAACAAACTAATGGTGACCACGAACCGAACGCAGTGTTGGAAGGCCCCCCACCCGATGGACTTACGAAATTGTGAAAGTTGCGGGAAGTTGGTTGATGGAAAAGTCTAAAAGCCGTTCGTTATGGAACTCAGGGGGAGGCCTATGTCCAATAGTGTACTTTTATAGGCTGTTGATGATGATGATGAAGTAAACAAATAATAATAAGAGAGTGAAGAGAAACTAACTACCTACGCCACTTTATTTTTGTGGTTTAGAAACGTGTATTTTGCAGACATTTAAAACGATCTCCGATGAAGATAAGGTTATTCAAGACCAATCCTAACATCACTATGGGAGAACCAGTGACTGAGCATGTGAAGATTACTCTCTTGCTGGATCCTCGATGCACTTTCACCGTTAGGTGAGTTCAGTTAGAACCATTTCTACTATATTAGCCTTGGTTCAATGCACAATAAGATTTGTCAAAATGGTAATGGATTACTGTCTCGACAAAAGCTCCCGAATGTTTTTAATCCAAATGGTTTTTTTTTATATCTTCCTAGCCGGTTTCGGCTACAGTAACTGGGCTAGACTAGGGCCGAGCCTTATTACATCTATTCTAAATAATTTATTCAGTCAAGCCGTGTGCAAACGGCGTGCGATATGTCACCTAACATTCCAAAATGAGCCTTGCGTCTACCGAATATAGTCAATTTTGAGTCTGACTTTAAGGCTTTCAATCCTTGAGCTATATCGTACGCTCTACCATCCTCTAAGCTTAGTCAAACTTATTCTTAAGAATACGTGTGGAGTGACTAAACCGCGGGTTTCCTCACGATATTTTCCTTCATCGTTTTAAGGTAATTTTTTAAAGTAAAAATTCACGGTAATGAGCACATACATTTTTCGAACAATCTATTGGTCCAAGTCCAAGTACCTCCCACTAGGCCAAATCGGTTATAATATCAATAGGAATGTACTAATTGTCATTAAAATGTATATTTCAGTATATCAACATCCTGGTATCACAGTCTAGGCCAGATTGTCAGAAACTACACCACTTTACTTATACCATACATAGCGGGAGTAGTCATAATGGCGGCTGCATCTAATATATTCTGCCTATGGAATACGGGAAGTTGCGAGTCTATACACTCTGCTCTGGACAGCAAGCTAATGAGACCGTATTATGTTATGTGGCTGGCGAAATTCCTGTTTATCTGTATAATGTGAGTATCAACCTTCAAAACAACCGCATATGGTATAAAATTCCGTGCCGTATATATGCTGGTGTGGATACAGGCAGCTTTGTAGAGGTTATCTAGTCTAGAGCACTGGTGGAGTGGTGGCAGCGGCACCGCCTTCCAATCCACAAAACGTGGGTTCGAATCCCGGTCGTGCAACAATGGATTTCCCATTGACAGAAAATTGATGTGCTCTGAGATGGCGAAGAAAAACATCGTGAAGAAACCGGCATGTCCTAGAACCTAAAATTTCGAAAGCATGTGACATGTGCACGAAAAGAGTCTCTAAGAAGCGCACTTTAATCCTCTCTAATCTATTCAACCCCGCCATGATTCTTTGAGGTGTCGATTCTGTTGTTGCATAAACTAACTTAATTTGGCAGCGCAAAAATTATCGCCTTTCTATTTATCACTACCTATAAAAAAAGGACTTCATAATTTTTACCGCTGTCAAATTCATTTTAGGTAAATGCAACAACAGAATCGACACCAGTGTGCTTATAATGTTTCAGATACATTCCTTTCCTATGGATTTTCGTAGATTATTCAAGTTACGAGAACAACGAACTCCATTGGGTGATAAGGTCCCTCCTAGTGTTTCCAGCTTATATGGTCGCCTTGGGACTTTTGAACATAGCGCTGGCGGGAGTTTTGTGTGCTATGGCCTTCTCATCGCAGTTAGATCGATTGTTATTTAGGTTAGTTGAGGTCCTGATATGGTGCAATTTATTTTATTATTTACTAGCTTCCGCCCACGGCTTGGCTCGCGTGGTACCTACATAAAAAGTAGCCTATATGCTATTCTAGGTAAAGAACTCTTTATGTTCCAAGTTTAATAGAAATCTGTTTAGCCGTTATGGCGTGATTGACTAACAAACATCCTCACAAACTTTCGCATTTATAATATTAAGTAGGATAATATATAAATAATGCGATCGTGAGGTCGCCGTAAAGGGTTCCATCTGAAAACCAGCGCCGCTACACTTCGTGTGCGGCATCAATGCTGAGATGGAACCTTTTTTGGCTCACGCATGCACCTCGGCACGGACTAATGAATACCCTAGTTTTGTTACTTATTTATTTATTTATTTTAATCTTTATTGCACACAAAGAAAACAATGTACAAAAGGTGGGCTTAATGCCAAGGCATTATCTACCAGCCAGCCTGATTGGGTAGAAACAGGAGGTTGGCGTGCGACAGATTGTTTAACTTAACTAAAAACTATACTATATTTAACCATATATAACCATACACTATATTTAAATATGTATATATATATATATATATATATAATACACTGCAATATATTAACAGATAGTACAAAACAAGTGTTACTTCCTACCTACTTTTGTTTTGTTTCCTCCCTACCTTTTGTATTGTAACCTGTACCTTTTTTATTAGTTTGTGCTGTGCTTGTGTGTTCAAAATAAATGTATTTTCTTTCTTTCTTTCTAAATAAATAATAAATAAATATTTATTCGTAGGATATTCTGGGGCAGAGGTACGACACTCGGCGAACGCTTGGCTTACGCCGTACGCAAGGTCCCCATGGTGCTCAGTGCTGTGATGGTTGCAGCCGTGCCCATGTCCTGCGGAGCTGCATCTTTAGCTATCGGCGCAGCATTCTATGCGTATATTGTGAGTATTTGGTATTATACAAGGTGATTCATAACATGTATACCAAACCTAAAGGAAAAGAATATAGAAAAAAAAAAAAAATTTTTTTTGTCAATACAAACTTTCTCAAATTAGCTGTTATAAATTAATTACCAAACAAAGGATTGCTACCTAAAATAGCTGACATTAAGTTTGAACTGATTTGACCCCAAAACAGCTGATATTTACAGCAGCATAGAGTTTTTTCAATGAAAAATGTCGGTCCATCCATATAGACATACCAGCATTTGCACCAAAACGCATAACGAAGTGAAATAAAGCATCTGTATAATGACTAATACGCGAAATGACACACACCTGTAGAATTTATAATTTCCCATAAACCAGTAGGTATATTGGAGATTTCACCAGAAGCACCACTAAATTACAATTATATTTCTCGGCTAACTGAGTCGCCATTTTGTTTTAATTGATTTTTGATTGGTTGGGTGATATCCGCCCTTCTGTACTGAAATATCACCATAATATAACTTTTTACAGATTTCAAGAATGTACCAAGATTATTTCGAAGACTTAATCTACAAGCTTGGTGCAAAAGTCGCGTCCAAGCTATGCCGCCTTGTTCAAAAAAAGTCGAAAGAAACCAACGCGAATGGCGATGAAATAAAATGGCGGAATCTAAAAGAGCTGGAGAGGGAAGGCTCGAAGCCGCCTGAGAGAACTTACACGCACAAAGCCAGGGATGAGGATCTTAGTAATATGAATTTCCACATGATGATGTTTTCGATTTGGATGATTTCGACGCTTTTGAATATGCCCACACTTTTGGCTTGGGCAAGAAATTTTAAGTAAGTACCGGGGGATTCATCATCATTTCAGTTCACTGCTGAACAATCTGCTCCCACACAGATTGCCAGAGCGAATTCATTTCATGTCCCCACATGAAAGGAATTCGCACTGGCAATCTGTGTGGGAGGCCGATAATCACCACACTGGGCACGGGGGTTGGTGACCGCAGTAAGAGCTATCTTTGTGAAAACAGGGGACGCTACTGCCCATCCTCAAGCTTTTTTATCACTTAGTTGCATCTTACGACATCCACGGGTAGACATGGAGGGGCCTATTCTTCAGCCGACCCTTTTCGGAATAGCATACCTACATATTATGAATCAACTTGTACCTATTAGTGCGGAAATTACGGCTAGCAGAAGAGAGTGGAAGAAGAAAAAAGGTGGGACAAGGGCAGGAAGAAGGGTTTCGCCGCCTCTCCAACCGTCGGTGTTAACCCTTAGTGAAAATGACTAATATTTGCTATATTGTTATAGGTACGAAACAAAGCTCCACACAGACTCATCGTTCGAAGCGGGAATAATATTGTCGGCTTGTTCTGGCTACATTTGGCAACTTGATGGACCTCGAAAATACTTGTGAGTATCTCAAAGAGCCATACCATACCATAGTACACGTTGACACAGGGAATCATAATGTAGGGATAGGAGGACAGATTATGTTATTTATGCTCTTTTCTTAAATAGTTATTATCAATAGATATCACTTTGAAGCGCTTAAATTGACTTGGAATATTTACGTTGGAAAATATTTAATCTTATGTTTCACTTTTCAGGAGAAACTACGACAAATTATCAATATTTATCTACGCAATTGGAATATTCGTGATAGCCGTGGGGCCATTTTCTCTATCGGTAGCCAATTACGCCGTGGTGGTGATATTTTGTGCAATAACCCTACATCAGCTAATAGACTACGAACGGATCATTATTGAAGAGCGACCGTTCAACGATCTCTTTGGATCTAAAGAAGTGGACAAACGTGAAGAAAATGAGCGATGTATTGCTGAAAGGCGAAATAAACACGATGTACGAAGAAGGAATAGCGGTAAGGCTAGTGCGAGGAATTGGAACTATTTCGGTCAGCTCGCGAGTGGCGCAAGGCACCGCGTTACAACTTTACTAAACAGGAATAAAGTGGATAAGACTAAAAGTGAGCACACTAGTATGAATAAAGATAACCCCAGTGACGAAAACTGTACTAATGAAGCGACTAAGAAGAGTACAGAAAATAAAACCAGTGACGAAAACTGTACTAACGAAGCGACTAAGGAGAGAACAGGGAATATAGGCAGCAATGAAACTAAAGCTAACATTAAAGAGAGTAAGAATATAGCTGGTAGTAGTAATGACAACGATAAGAGTAATCACGAGGAAGAGGCAGAGAATAGCTGTGATCGAAACGAAACGAATACATCAAATCGTTCTGGCAACTTAGAAAATTGTGATGTGTGTGATGAAAGCACAATTTACACTGTATTCAAGAATCTTAGGGAGAAACTCAGTTTCAACGAATAGGTTTTGGCGAGATTTAGTTAATTCCAGAGATCAGTTTTAATGAGATTTTGATTTGGGAGATCCCTTCATTATGAGACGGACCGAAAAAGATGACAATACCTGAGCCTGGGTTTAATTATTGGTAGAAAATTTGCAATTTTTAAGTAATATCGTATTAAAATAGTATTTGACAGTGTAAATCTCATAACCCATATCAGCTATTTATTTATGTACTATTAAGGAATCTGATTTACGACGAGTCATGCGTTATGAATGATTTAAGACGGCTTAACACGTGACTATAGGTACCCGTTTGACTGATAAATATTAACGTCAAACCTGGGGCCCTCATGACGTCTTATGTGCCATTCAAGCAAGCATTTCAGCACTATTTGTCAGTCCCAAAGATGTAGGTAGGTAAAGTTCAAATCAATACAATACAAACAATAAGTTGATCTCTTGTTTGAGAGCTGGGTTGAAAATGAACTAATGTTTCCAATGTTTTAAAATAGCCTTGCTGATTCCTTGTTGTACCTTTTTATTTATTTTGGATGGTTTGACTCAGTTGTTTCATTATCTTAAACCAACTATTAATATAGATTCCTTAGTTAGAAATTTTACAATTATTCTAGTCCTTACAAAAGTAAATAATTTTAAAAAGCAGTTCCTGCAGTGCTATCGCGAAAGTGAAGTGGTAATGAAGTTCGCAACTTTGAGGTTTAACTTTGAGGACAACAAGGATGATTTTATCTTTCTTAGCGACATCTGAAAGGTTTCAAACAAACACGTAGAAGATCGAAAATTGATCCTGAATGTTACGAATTCCATTGCCATTTTGCTTACACAATAGCACTCCTGTTCTAGGCTGAAATAGTACAAAGCAATGGTAGGTACAGTTCAGCCAATGGGTCTTGCTGCATGGATGTCAAACGGCTAACTACTTACCTAGATCCATTGGCTGAACTATAAATTGTTAGGCGCTAGTTAATCAGCAGAACATAGACATAATTATACAGCTATTGCATGCCTCAGCTGTGTCTTGTCAGCTCATGAAGCACACTATATTTTTTATTATGTATACTTTTATAAAAAATTAAGATTATTGTGTAATAATCACAACTGTTTTGTTGAAATAAGTTGTAAATTAATTTATTAATTAATAAATATTTACCTATAGGTTCTTGAGAAACAAAAACTTTGTTTTACTATTTTATATTACCACAATAACAAACCTATAAATTGTAGGATAAGGCCTAATAATAATATGTTGTAATAAGGTAATTAATCAAATGAAGGTGTTCCAAATATCACCATTTTGAAACCCTGTCTTTCAATAATCACATTGAAGTTTTAAGCAATAGAATACGAAAACTGATATTTGTGTTCAAGAAATTACGTTGTATTGCAGATACAAAATTAGTTATGCAAATTTATTCTGCTCTTTGTCAATCAATAATTACCTACTGTATTACGTCATGGGGTGGAGCATGTAAGACTTTTATTTTAGCCGCAGAAAGAGCACAAAGAGCAATCCTAAAAGTATCCACTTTCCGTCATTTTCTGTATCCAACTAACCTGCTGTATAAGTCTTGTAGAGTTCTAACAGTTCGGCAACTGTTTATTCTATACACAGCCTTAAGACAGCACAAAGCTCTGCCCTATAATGCTGACGTTATAAGCAAAAGACGCAATGACATAATTCGTACTAACATTACCCCAGTAAAACATGTTTTCGCATCCAGATTCTTTATGTTCCTAGGGCCACACCTGTACAACAAACTTAATCGAAAATTAGGCATCTACACCATGAATTATACAAATTGTAAAAAAACCCTAAACACTGCCCTAAGAAATTTCTCTTATGACGAAACCGAGGCATTATTGAATAAGGTAATATAATTAAAGCAAATTATTTATGTCCTAGTCTAATACTTGCCCATGTATTTAAGTTAGCCCTAAATAGCATTTAAATTTAGCTTATAGGCTACAGATTTTAAGTTAATTAATTTGAATATTCATAAGTACCAACTTTAGTTATTAATGTTAGCCTTTTACCGCCTGAGACACAGGTTTTCCTAGTTCAGGCATCGTTTTATTTGTTACCCTTAATTAGATATTAATTCTCAATGTTATTCGTAGCACTAAGGTAATGAATAAAGATTTATTTATTTATTTATTTTGAACCCAAGCCAACCTCACAAGCCCATCACACACCCCTATTTGTCCATTAACAAGGATCTGGTGCTCAACCCACCAAACCATACTGGATCAGCATGGTGGGTTATAGTCCAAAACTATGATAAAATTGGACATGGGGCCCAGTGTGCAAAGTCTGTGAAAGGAAAAAGGTTCAAGAACATTCATCATGGAACTCTTTGGGGGAGGCCTATATCCAGTAGTGGAGTCCTTCTACAAGCTGATAATGATGAATAAACACAATCAATTTAAGAAATAAAGAAGTTGAAACAATTACTTTCAAAACATTTAATAGAGTTACAAGTAAATGAAGACTTAAAAGCTATCATTTGAGAAACACATCACAAGCATCTTAAACTAAAAACAAAGTTACTTTTTCCCTTTTTTGCTGGATGGTTTCTCATCATTATTCTTGGGGTTTTGCCAGTTCAAAGGGTTCCGGCGGTACATAGGCCATGGAGGGACAGTGAGGATTGCAGCTAGAAGGAAACCAGCTCCGAGGATGTATACTGATTGAGAGAACTGCTGCACAATGTAGCCCCAAACAAATCCGACGATGCTGAACAAAGTTATGATAGCTCTGTACAGTTTTTCCGCTTTAGCTTGACCAACGTAGTCAATGTGGGTTGGTATTGATGAGAAGAAATCCATGTTTCACAATTTAATTTAGAAAATTTCAAGTTTTTGCCGGATGCCACGCACGAACGAAAATCCGTAACGTAAACTCTAATTTTTGACACTACATTGATTTGATTTGACATTGACAACGTCATGTCATAGATATACACGTCAGACGTGTAAGCTCTGCTCTCTCTCGCTATGCAACAATCGCGTTATCGGCCCTAAAGGAGCCGCTCCTACAGACATTGAACTCCCCGTATCCGTGCCCCGTTTAATCATCTTAGCGACGCTGTTTAAGGTTTATGGTGAGGTTTATGGTGAGGGTTAAATTGTTTTATGATTTTTGAATTGTTTTTTCTCAATAACCGCAAAACGCACAATTTTGATTTTTATGACAAAGATAACTTGAGCATTTTATTTACCTAAATCCAAGATAGAAACGCGATTGGTAAAACTTTTCTCGATAGATTTATTTTTTAAAGTTGGGTCTGCAACAATTTTTTCGAAAATACTCTGAGACTATCTAACAAAAATAACTTTTTTTTAAATATTGTGTTAGATAATAAAATTGCATTGGGTACCTAAATCCAAGACACTTTAAAAAAAATACATAGTTTAAAAGATAATCGATATTTTCTTATGTCGCTTACGTCGATTACTTTCGAGCGCCTTCTAACGCTTGCTATCTCTTTCCGCATTCAATTATTGTACATAGCGCTGTCACTTTCTTCACTCCGCCAACTCGACAGTTTATTTGGATTTCTGTATCGCCTTACATACATACATACATAAAATCACGCCTGTTTCCCAGAGGGGTAGGCAGAGACCACGGTTTTCCACTTGCTACGATCCTGACATAGGTACCTCTTTTGCTTCATTCACTCTCATCACATTCCTCATACATGCTCGTCGGTTTAGGGTACTCATGACCTAGCCTTTTTCCAAAACGTCACCGATTTGGTCACTAAACGTACGCTTAGGTCTTCCCCTTCCAACGGTCCCATTCACACTCGCCTTATACACCTGTTTCGTCAATTTTCTTTCGTTCATTCTCTCTACATGATCAAACCATCTCAGCATACCTTTCTCAATCCTCATCACTACGTCTTCTTTCACCCCACAACGCTCTCTTATCACACTGTATCGCCTTAATCATCTATTAAATATGTATAAGGCCATTGATGATGATGATGATGATCCGTGCCACATGAGGTCTACGGTGCCACAGCTAGCTAAGTGTGAAATTCATAGCACCTCCTTAGTCTATGGATGGAGTATAATGACCACTTTACTCTAAATTTATTGTCTGTCAGTGCCAGTGTCAGACCAGTCAGTTCAAATAATTCATTCAAATTCATAATGTCAGTCGATTGTCAACATCCAGTGCGATCGGACTCAATTAGGTTTAATTTTTAGTTTTATCAAAGATTTATTAGTTTTATTTTCGAAAAGTACAACATTTATTTTAATTCGTAACAAAATGACAACGTTGAAGCAAGTTCCTCTCACATGCGGCGGCCATACTAGACCAGTGGTGCATTTGGATTTTAGTGACGTTACAAAGGATGGATATTATTTGATTTCGGCCTGTAAAGGTAAGTTTTGGTACTGATTCGTGGCCGGGGGTGCCCTTTCCCCTTGGCCTAGTTGTAGGTGGAAGTCTTTCAAGTGTGTTTATGTGTTTTCTTGCGGTTTTTCATTGACAGATGTCGGGCGTCTGCGAAGGCCTTCACTTTTCTCGCTGTGTTTGTCCGCTCGACCGGCTTGCATTCTGTGCATTTGGCCTTCTCTTTCCGGACATGCAGGAAGCACCTTGAATATCCGCTCGTATATTTCCTCGGGGCTGGTTCGCCTTGGGTGTAGTATCGTGCGTTTATCCACGTCGTTGTCGCATGATACGCAACTTCCACGCCTTTGTGTTCAATGTTCATGAAATTGTGATTCGAAATGTTCCTGTTCCTGTTGACATTTCACACATACTTGATCACCTTGTACTTGATCAAGGTTTGTTAAGTAATTGACATTATTGTTGATAAATATGTCAAAGTTACTTTCATTATGACCCTTAGAGAAAAAATGTTATAGCCCTTAATGCTATCTTATATGCTTCTTTACATTCATTGTTATGGGAAGTTAATTAGCTACAATAATGCAATTTATTGGACCCTTTTGATTGAAGATTGCGGTAACCTTCATTGAATGTGACTGGTTCTCATAAACAACATTATTATCATGTCAACTTTGTCACTGGAATACAGTTCCTGTTTCAACATTCATTATCTTATAATGCTGAAACAAAGAAAACTAAGTAGTTTTTATGGGTAGGTTGAGTTTTTACTTTTTATACGGACCATCTCACACACAGTTCAGGCTATTCTATTCTAGACTATATTCTCTGAATAATACTAAGCATTAATTAAATTCATGAATATTCATGGGCGCAGATGTAGCACAAATAAGTAGTTATGCTCATATCACAAAAATAATATGTAAAAAAATAACATTCGTTTTCATTGAATGAGTGAATCATTCTTTTGAATAGTTTTTTGTCTTGTTTATCAATTCATGAAGAACCTAACTCCATATAAGTAGGCACATATTAAATACACAATAATAGGAAACTTATTAGATCAATGCCAATGACCTTGGAAGTACACCTTTGAATTATACTTACAAATGCAAAAAAAACTCTGTCTCTCTCTGTTTGTTACCTTTCATGACTAAATGGCTGAACCGATTTTGATGACATAGTATGGAGATAGCTTAAACCCCGAGGAAAAGCATAGGCTACTATTGTCCTGGTACTGGTCAATTCGGGTCACAGGCAGCCACTTCGATTTATCTTTGCCTACTCATTTTATATACTTCATTTTCCTACAAGACTGTACATTAATGTACTGTACATTACAGTATTTATAGTCTTGTAGGAAAATATTAACAGCTGCACCATGAGTCCCTATTTTTTCCATATCAATTCTAAATGGGTAAGATTTTTAATAAAGAAAAATTCAATGCTCCCTTTTTTGATTGTGGGGCAGCCTGTGTAGATTCTAAGTAAGTCACTATGTAAATTGGCTGTAAATATACCAAATGTACGTAAGACCTATACTCTTGCATTTATTTTACCAGATACTTATACAACTAGGTATGTTACAAAGTTCTGCAATGGAAAATGATGACATGTACCTACCAAATTTTTAATCTTACAACGTGCCTTTGTCTACCCTTATTCCCTTTTTAAAGGATGTAAGCGCCATGCCATGGGAGTAAAGGTTCTCGAATGGCGACCACGAACCGGGCGACGCAGTGTTGGAAGGCCCCCCACCCGATGGACCGACGACATTGTGAAGGTTGCGGGAAGTCGGTGGATGGAGAAGGCTCCAGACCGTTCGTCATGGAACTGTTTGGGGGAGGCCTATGTCCAGCAGTGGACTTCTACAGGCTGATGATGTAGCGCCATGCATATTACAGTCCTAAGCCTATTTGTTTCTACAAAGGGTTGTGTAATACTGCTTGTGAAGCTCATAAAAAAATTACCAATGCTCTATTTCAAAGCTCATAAATACAACTTACCAATGCTCTATTTCAGATGGCAAACCAATGTTGCGACAAGGCGAGACAGGCGACTGGATCGGGACTTTCGAAGGGCATAAGGGTGCTGTGTGGGGAGTAGCCCTGTCACAGAACGCCAATCTTGCAGCCAGTGGTGCAGCTGACTTTTCAGGTAAAAAAAAACTCAGTTAGAGGTTATCCCTCATAAGCATAGTTTCAATATAATATGTAGAGTCGATTTTGCTACTTAACTCACTAATATTAAAAATGCGAAAGAAACTCTGTCCTCTGTGTATTATGTCTGTATATTTGTATCGTTTCCCGGCCAAACGGCGGAACTTAGATAGTCTAAACCCTGAGAAAGGACATACGCCACTTTTTATACAGGTACAACGCAAGCGAAGCCGCGGGCAGCCACTAGCGACTCAAAATGGCATTCAAGCTCTCATTTTTTTTTTCAAAGAATTCGAATTCTAAATAATTGTAGTTTGTTCGCGAGGAATAGATGAGACTTCGATTAGGTAATTTTTCTCTATCCTAAATGATCCAATTGATCAGTTTAAATAATAAAATACCTACTGTGTCAATCTTCCAGAAAAAAATAATAGGGCAAGCCTGAACCCATTGCATTATCTACTGACATCCGATTTCATGAATTATGCTCTATATTTTACAATGCATAGCAAAATTTTCATTAACGAATGAATATAAATAAGAATGTTTGTGTGTTTTGTTACTCAATCACATTTATTTTCGTCGATGCAGATTTTCCGTTAAGCTTAAACAAGTAGGTATCTGCTACAATGTCGCCATTTAACAGCTTGTCGTGCCCTCCAAAGCACGAAATCGCCAAGTGTGTGGAATCGCTTTTCCGCATTTGAACTCAAAGGTGACCCATTAGCTTGGGGGTGATCTAGCTACAGCACAGAAGTTTCCTGGGGCCTACGCATGCATCGAGTGACCTCTGAATACTGACAGCTTGATTTTTTTCCCGTTTATTTGCTATGCCCGCGTTCCCAGGACTGCGTAGGCAGCCGATTCTTATTCGGTTAAGACGAACTCTGCAGAGTGGGATGTCTGTGGCTCCGATGTGTTGAGATATTTGTTCAGGGGAAATTGCCCTTGACGGAAGCGCCTAGTTATGAATTAGGCACTATTTATAGGTACCAGTCATTCAATCAAGTGTTGGTCATGCTGAACGCTACTTAAAAACAGACGACGCGCTAGCGCTTCTTTTCCCACACCTACTATAATATAATTTGTAATAATATAAATTTGGAAAGATGTTCGTTACTCAAAGACGCTGTAGCCACTAACGCATTGGCATGTATGTAGTAAATAGCCTGGATTATAGGCCACTTTTCTACCCGGAAATCACGCGAGCAAAGCCGCGGGCGGAAGCTATAATGCAATATTTTTTTAGCAAAACTATGGGATGCGCGATACGGCGAGGTTGTCCACACGTTCGATCACGAGCACATCGTGAAGAGTGTGAATTTCAACCATGACGACTCACTGCTGCTGACTGCCAGCAACGAGAAGTTGATCCGCGTGTTCGACCTCAACAGGACGGATGCTGGAGGTGATATGATATTCCTATCCTATTATTATCTCACTAAAGGCTTACATATTTGAGCCTTTTGGTGTTGAGACCCTGGGTTCGTGAGGAAGAGGGGGCCCTCCGGGTTTTTTAAAACCAATATCGGTGCTACTGTTCGAGCGACGCATGACCCGAGAGGCCGCATCCTAGGTGCTACTGCAGCTGTAATGGGCCTTAGGACGTCAACCATTTGGGGGGCTTTGCCCATACTCGCCACGCTATGGCATGCAGGTTGGCGAGCGCTATTGGTGATAGGGAACGCTGCTGCCCATCTCCTAGCTTTTTGCCTTTTTTTTTTTTTTTTAATATTCCGGACATATCACTCACAGTCAACTGATCCCAAACTAGGCATAGCCTGTACTATGGGTACCAGAGACTGATATACATAATAGATATATATTTAACACCCAGACACTTTAGTCGCATCTTACGACATCCATGGGTAGTAATGGAAGGCTTATTTTTCAGCCGTGGCCAACACGGCAACAGTGGTTACCGCTTACCGTTACATGGGTCATCTGCCAGTCCGTTACATTATAACAAAAAACCAAACGATAAAGGGTTTACCATGATGTTGCCATTGTTGCCATTTAAAAGTAGACTTAAATTAAATTATTTCTTCTATCCTACTAATATTATAATGCGAAAGTTTGTGAGGATGTTTGGATGTTTGTGGTTCAATCACGCCCAAATGGTGGAACGGATTTGGATGAAATTTGGCACAGAGATAGATTATAGTCCGGAATAGCATATAGGCCATTCCAGACTTTTTATCTTCATAGGTAGAACGCGAGCGAAGCCGCGGGTGGAAGGTAGTTTTACATATTAAGAGCCTTAAAACTTTAAATCGAAATCAGCTTGCGTCATCGCCTAAATAGAACCTCAAAGTTGATGGTACAGGCCATAAACTTTGATATCTTATATTCGTGTTGTATGTTCCAGCGGTGGAAAAGATCCCAGCGCACACGAGCAGCATCCGACACGCGGTGTTCCTTCACAACTCGCGCATCGCAAGCGTCAGCGACGATCTCACTATGCGCATCTGGGACAGGAACAGTGGACAGGTAAAGCCTCGTTTAGATAGAGATTGTTTCTCAACTAGAAGATGTTATTCTCGGAGGATGATAAAAAAGTTGAATTATGTAGAATACCGGGCTGGTTTTAGCATGTTTTTTCAGTGAAAAAATTTCGAATTTCCTAAAGTCGTAAAACAGTCTTTATTACCAATATTGGTTTTTCAGGAAATACATAAAGTGGAATTTCCCACGATACCAAATAGCTTGGAGCTATCGAGGGATGGAGCCATTATTACAGTAGCACACGGTAAGTTCATAAATAAAATAAACTTTAAAAAAAAAAAATTGAGCTAAATTGTTGCCAGTAGTACCAGTTATATCAGTTCATAGATAGCCATATAGACGTGATATAATACAAGGACTTGGGCCATATACATTTTTTGAAATGATATCTTCTTACGATTTATCTTCATCGGTCAATCAATGACCAAATTACACGATAAATTCGTCGTCGCCGTCGTCGTCTGATTGAGTGTGTAATGGACCCAATGTAATGGAATAATATTTTGTTTCGACTGACGTAAGTTGACAATCAAAGCGATGTATGGTTCAATACCGTGTAAAATACTGCTGACAGTTATGTTAAGGTTGAAATAAGACGTCATAAGGCCCCTAAGGGCTCCCCCGCGCTGTACATTGGTACATACCCACACCCTGATCTGGAACAAAAGTTTTCCTTCTTCGGGAATAGAATCCGCATCTCACGCGTTGCAGCTTACCGGCGCCACAAAAGTCACCGTTCAGTGTTCAAAAGAATATCATAAAGGTTATTTTTGTTCGCTTCCGGCGCATAAGCCAATTGAACGTCCATAAGAATTTCGACCAGATTTGTATTTTAGCAATACCTAGAGGTCGAGAATATATATAGAAGGTCGAGATTTCGAGTCCCGTCGTGAGTCGAAATTTTTAGGATATTATTAAATCAGACAATCATAATCTTTTTGTTAAATTCCAGGTACAAACGTATCGTTCTACTCTTCGGACACGATCCGTCTGATGCGCTCGTTTCCGGTGCCCACTAAATGTTATTCAGCGTCGCTGGCGCCGTCCCGCGCCACCTTCGTGTGCGGCGGGGAGGATCTGAAGGTCTACAAGTTTGATTACAACACTGGGACTGAACTCGGTGAGAATAATATTTAGTTTTTTATAAGGAGGCTATGCGAATCCACATTGCCAGTTTTTCCCTATAGGCGGCGCATAAGTAGTTAGTGCATTGATGCTCACAGACCTCAATCGTACATGTAGCTTTGAAGGCCGCTATTTGTATTTTTTTTAAGATAATATAAAAAAAAAACAACTGTCAGGTCAGCGGGTTATGTTTAGCGCGTGTGTATTTGTATGTAGTAGGTTGTAAGTGTCAAAAATATCTAATACAAGGTGATTCATTACATGTAAATCAACCGGAAAGGGGGAACAAAAAGAAAGAACTTTAGCGAAACATCAATATTTTGCAAAAAAAAACCAGTCACTCTCAAATGACCTGGTTTTGGTATTTTATCATCTTTATAACTAATTACTAAACGTACGAGAAGTTTGGCATCAATATTGCTACCTAGAACAGCTGATTCATTGAGTTTGAAATGATTTGACCCCAAAACAACAGATTTTTACATAGAGTTTTTTAAATAAAAATGTTGAATTTCCAAAAGTCGTAGAACAAACTTCATTGCCAATTGGATGTAGAATATGCCCGTTTCGGGATAGCATATATATTATGAATCACCTTTATAATAATCCTAATAATGCGAATTGGACATTATACGCCCAACTCTTTAACTTAAGGCTCACTGGGTCGGGTTTATTATAATATAAATAATCTTATTTTCGTGTCACTGATTCTTTCTTGGTCATCCTGTATTAGGTCAGTGACAAGGATGAAGTATGGTGGCCCTGAAAAGGGCCTATGACCATTGATGAAAGAATCAGTGTATTGAAAGGATTAAAGTCGTCTCTTAGGCTCCTTTCATGCATAGTAAATAATAACTTAGGTAATAGTTAGTAATTAATTATTATTATAAATAATTACTTGAATTATGTGTCGTCCCACATAATTCGGGATAAGGACAGGAAGATAATAATAATAATAAATAAATATTCCGGACATATTACACACGGTTAACTGATCCCAAACTAGGCATAGCCTGTACTATGGGTACCAGAGACTGATATACATAATAATAGATATATATTTAATACCCAGACACAGAACACAACAAGATGATGATTTAATATAAAACAAATGTTTTAGAATCGAACAAAGGTCACTTCGGTCCGGTGCACTGCGTGCGCTGGTCGCCGGACGGCGAGCTGTACGGCACGGGCTCGGAGGACGGCACGGTGCGGCTGTGGCAGGGCACGCCGGGCCGCGTGTACGGCCTGTGGCGGCGCGCCAACGAGCCCGCGCCGCTCACCAACGGCTTCAAGGAGGTCGCCGCCAACTGACCCGACGCGCCCTCCTCGCAACAGGTAACGTGCCGATATGCCCTCTAATAGTAGATTATGCAACAAGGGCTTAAAGTAGTGTATTATGTCAAGGGCGCTATATTGAACCCCGAGAACGAGGGATTCTAACTCCTGAGCGGAGCGAGGGAGTTAAGGCAAGAATCCTGAGTACGAGGGGTTCAAGATCCCCCAAGACAAATACACATTTAAGCCCGCGATGCATACTCTACTTTTTATACTTTCTGCGAGGCAATTGAAAACAATGACTGTTAAGTAGAAAGAAATGATTTTTCTGGAAGTAAGGTTCCAACTATACCAGAGGCTTCGGATTGTATGCATTCTGGAGTCGAATCAAAATCACTGTCGTCGTCACTTAACATTTTTTTAGAAGTTTATTTGAATCGAAACTGAATTTCGGTGTAGATAACAGCACAGCAGTTTGAGCGCTTGGCGCCTTTTTTTCTTTTTTTGTAGTCTATTCTGTAGTGGTCAGTTCGACATTCGAATAAATCAAAAATGAATTTCGTAAAAAGTTTCATGTTTTTCTTTTTTTTTGATTTGTAGGCAGTGCAAAAAAATTGTAACATACAGCCTAATTAGAATAAAATCTCATTGCACCCAAACATTTTTGAAACCAACCTCGATCAAGCACAACTACATGGGTTGCATTCCAAATTCAAATCACATTATGTCCCATGGGAAATAATGAAATTCAGTACAACATTATGACCCGGCTAGACCCGGCCGGCTTTTAGGAAAGGTTTGCATGACACATAATATGGCATTGACGAGCAGGTAGTATAAAAAATGTCTTTTTCATCCCATCTATTCGAAAAGGACGACTTGGTTCGCCTTTAAGTGCACCCAAAAGTGGTGTTATCTATAAGAAACTTTTAGGGGGCGGGAATGAGTTTTCTAGCCCGCTCCGCTTTATAAGTGCGCCGCAATGTTCTTTGCCGCGCACTTTTTGAATTTGGAAGATCTTAGTTTTCAGCGGCAAAGAAATAGAACGCAGATATTGTTTGATTATAGACAGGCTGGTACGACGGCCAATAGTCGCGCCGCCGCCTCCTGAATAAAAAAAAAGTATAACATATGAGGCGCCTTTTATTTTCTCATAGTGGGTGATGAAAAGTAGAGTGTATCACTCGGGCGCAAAATATATTTTTGGCTCGGGCGACGTACTTTGAATCCCTCGCTACGTTCAGGATTCTACTCCAGAATCCCTCACTTCGCTCTGGATTCAAAAAAGCGCCCTCGCCGTAAAAATATTATTTGGCTCCTTTATGATACAATCTACTATTTTTTATACCACTATCGCCCGAATACTATAACGTCACTTAACTATTTGAGATGGTCTCAATTATTTGAGACGCCGTTATCGTTCAGAATTGTATACTCAAACATCAATTAGAACAACACATATTTTAGTGACGTTTCAGTATTCGGGAAGAGAGGGTGCACACGACATTGTCCTGCACGTTTTATTGCAGTACACGTCTTAACGAATAAATAGTGGATCATACATTCTACATATAACCATTCACACGTCGTATGTACTGCAAATTTTTTGCCGTGTGAACCTGCTCTAACCTTAGAGCAGGTTTGCCACCGCAAACAAGCTGTTGGTAAGCGGTTAACGTAGCCTATGAACGCTAGCAATACCAGAGGCATCACGCACGCGTTGCCGACCCCGAACCCCTTCCCCCCTAAAGAGCTCTGGCAACCTTACTCATCGCAGGAACACAACACTATTTGAAAAAAATAATGTTATTTGGCGATCTTCTGTAAGGCGAGGTACCTCCCAGGGCTGCTCCAATTCAGAACGAGAAAATCCCGCTGTGCCCTACCTCGCATAAAATCTGCCTTCTGTTCACTATAGTTTAACAAATAATAGATTCACGATTTGACATTTCTCTTAAGTCCAAACGCGAAATAATGTTGCCACATCAGTGCTGTAATATATCAGATATTCATCATGCTCATTATTGCATCATTCAATCCCTAAAAAACGCGTAGAACGTAGCACGATCTGGTGGTGTTCGGGGCTCTTGCGTTATACCTCTGGCATTGCAAGGGTTCATACTCTACGGTAGCCGCCTTAGTTTTATTAAAAAAAAAGTCCATGAGTTGTTTTTAAGAAAACGCCAAAAACGCTCAAATCGTTATTTCTTAAAAAACTATGATAATACCTTCAAAGTTTTAAAATCTCTGGACTAGTTAATAAACATAAAATGGTTGGTAGAAACAAAGTGAGAGAATTTTGAACTGTGTCACTTTGAAAACCAAAAGCCAAAAACTTACCTTTTGACAGTTAACGGCCTTCTAGTAAACAGATGGCAGATATGTGTACATGTATTTCAAAATGAAAGTCCCCTCTTGCGACGGATAGTAATGGAGGGGCATATTCTTCAACTGTGACCACCACCTACTTATAGTTTAATAAATATAAACCCAATCACAAGGCCAGTCTCTCCATTACAAGAGAATCACGCTGTTATTTTGTTTCAGGAGTACGAGTGGCAGTGAGTGATGAATAGGCCGAATAGTGGTGTAAGACAGTGCAATGTAATTCCCACGAGGCCAAGTGTAAAATTGATAAATGAGGGGGACTAGCCTGACCTGTGAAATCAAGACTATTAAATGCTATGATTTATATATTCAAACGTTTAAATCTGTGTTTTGTGTTGTTTTTTTACTGCAACACTAAATTTTTTATACTCAAGGTAACATTATAGATATAATTTATTGTAACGAAACGAAACTAATGGACTTGATATGCAACAAATTAAACTGATTTGTAAATACTGTTTTGATGTCTTTAATTTTTCCTCCTACGCGAAATGATTTTACCTAACTTATAATAAGCAAACATAATATGTCGAAGTGGAAGGAGCGCGTTATTCTTCAACGTTCATAGGTTTCATCAATCTTAAGCAGTACTTTCAAATGAAACAACTTTGTAAATTGTATCTCAAAATTATTTTCTATTGATTTCTTCATAGGTGAGATTCGTATTTATAAATCTAAAAAAATATATATAACGTCGAAAATATAAATATAAAATCTATGAAATATCTACAGGCAGTGAACATCATTTTAAAAATTACCTAAAATTATGCGAAGCGGATGTATTGTGATAATGGTAACATTCATGGTAATATGAAACTGGTGAAACTATTTTTGTCTTGGTAACATTGACAATGGTCATAGAAAATTTCAACTATTTTGTATATACGTCAATTAAAGCTAAAGATGGCCATTTATGCTTAAATTACTTGAACATTTGTGCCTTATTTATAAAGTTAAATAAAAATATTGAGTAATATACCCATTGATATGATAAAATTATTAGAAAAATCACCATTGCTTATTCTTATAACATTATTTTCTTATTCCTACGATTTCGATCGTAATTATGTGTAGAGTATTTTACTTGATAATATTAAATTGACTTAAAAATGCTGTCATCAAAGTATCTATTAGTTGGTAACTGTTTGATGGTGTGTACAACACGCAGAAGTTAACTAGGCACCTCGCTGAAATGTTTTGTCTCATTCTCACTCGCGAGAACGGTAGGCGGTGGGGTGTGGTGGGAGAGGGAAACACAATCCACGCAGGTGCCAAGTTATTTTCTGCGTGTTGTACCAACAATGTGATCCCAATACACTGGTCACCAGACTCACACAAGATTTAACTGCTCATACTCAATACAGGATTTTCATGTACATTTGAACAATATTCAAAATCTTGTGTAATATTAATCTATTGTCAAGATAAACTACGCTTAAAAATACAACATTTAATTCCTAATACCAAAGACAATATAGAAGAAAAAAAAACTATATTGTCTTTGCTAATACACATTCAATCAAAAGAAACACCTCATAAAATTTTGGTTTTACTCGGATACTTTCAAGACACTAATGAACACACAGTAAATGTCTCCAATAAATTAATCTCTATCGACTTGTTCTCAGTCTATCACTTTTACTTAAAAGTTCGCTCACTGGACCACTTCGCTCAGCTCACTAGCGCACTGCTACGCTTACTCGACCTCTATAGTTAAAGCACACAGCGGTAGACTGACATTTGATTCAATACAAATTCGTTACAAGTGATATATTTCGACGATGTTACTAAGAAAATAAGTTACCTGAGGGGTATGGCCCTCAGGTAATAAAGGTTTTGTCATACTAGTACCATACTTTTGTCATACTAGTAAAAATAGTACTTGTAAAAAGTTTTTCTCATTTTTCTCAGTTTTACGCAAAAGCCAGAGGCCGTAGTCCGTAATGTTCGTGAGTTACTTATCATATCATAGTGAGACGTGAAAATTGAATAACTACAAGAACCGTCAAGCTATTCACTTTTCCCGTCTCATGGTGACAAGTGAGTAACTCACGAACATTTCGGACTCAAGCCTTAGATATTGCAATTAATTGTAGTTGTAAACTCTTCATAATTTACACTTGCACACCTAAACCAACTCATAATCAGGCGGTTTGTCGGTTATGATGACGGATAATGTATGCCATATGTGTATTAATGCCGGTTGTTTTTGACATATAGGTATGTCAAAACAACCGGTTATAGTACGGATTCGTTGAACGGCCTGATAATGTGTTGGTGAACACTAGCTAAGCATTGTATGCTGTGTTAAAACAGTAGTGTAGTTAAAACTAATGGTGCTAAGAAAAGTGCTTAGCAATACACTCACAACTCAGCTAGAAGTAGCAACAATTTGCCGCGCGGATAAAATCAGATACCTATAGTTCTACCTATGCTGTGTCTTACAATTCATGACAGCTCATTTAGCGATGAACGGGCTCAAGTCTGAAGTCCTCAGCTAGAAGTAGCAACAATTTGCCGCGCGGATAAAATCTGAAATAGTTCTACCTATGCTGTGTCTTTCAAAGGCTGATGACAGCTCATTAAGCGATGAACGGGCTCAAGTCTGAAGTCCTCAGCTAGAAGTAGCAACAATTTGCCGCGCGGATAAAATCAGATACCTATAGTTCTACCTATGCTGTGTCTTTCAAAGGCTGATGACAGCTCATTTAGCGACGCACGGGCTCAAGTCTGAATTCCTCAGCTAGAAGTAGCAACAATTTGCCGCGCGGATAAAATCAGATACCTATAGTTCTACCTATGCTGTGTCTTTCAAAGGCTGATGACAGCTCATTTAGCGACGCACGGGCTCAAGTCTGAATTCCTCAGCTAGAAGTAGCAACAACTTTGCTCGCGGATAAAATCAGATACCTATAGTTCTACCTATGCTGTGTCTTTCAAAGGCTGATGACAGCTCATTTAGCGATGAACGGGCTCAAGTCTGAATTCCTCAGTTAGTAGTAGCAACAATTTGCGCGCGGATACAATCAGATACATATAGTTCTACCTATGTTGTGTCTTTCAAAGGCTGAAGTCAGCTCATTTAGCGATGAACGGGCTCAAGTCTGAATTCCTCAGCTAGAAGTAGCAACAATTTGCCGCGCGGATACAATCAGATACCTATAGTTCTACCTATGCTGCGTCTTTCAAATGCTGAAGTCAGCTCATTTAGCGATGAACGGGCTCAAGTCCGGGAACTTGAAGTTGAGCGTCGGGCGGCGCGGCGCGCGCGCGGCGGCGGGCGCGGCGCCGCACTGCGCCGTGCACACGTCGTCGCGCAGCACGGCGTCGCGCGGCCACTCGCGCACCAGCTGCGCGCAGTCCGTTATGCGCAGGGATGCGCACTGAGCCTGCAAATTTAAAAGTAAGATAATTAATCTTGAGCCTGCAACGGAAATTAGAGGTAAAAAAGGTAAATAATCTGGGAACGTAAAAAGAACAGGTGAATCATTAGTATCCGATATGCCATTTTGCAGTGTCTTTACAGTTTTTGCTTGCATCATATTTTAAGTATTATTTAATTATATAAGCATTAGGTACATATTTCATCAAGTGTAGCGTGTGCTGCCCTTAGATCATTTGTTGAAGCTCACATTTGTCTTCATTTTTTTCACATTTTTATAAGCTCTTATTTATTAAGGATTATAATTAGATTACTTTTCTCTTGAGCCTCACCTAGTTCGATCGGCACCACACTGAAGCTTTAAATTCCATTTTGTGAAAAAGGATCATCGAAAAAAATGATAGGCACCAAGCCGTGTTTGTTGCCTGATTCTTCTAGGCTTGGTCGCGAGGAACAGGCATAGCTTCACCTAGTTTCTAAGACGTTTCAAAGTGATCCTAGTGATTTTATTGAAATAAATGCCTTTTGACTTGACTTTGACTTTGATATATTTAGTGTTTAGCCCGCCTGGGGTAAGGCCCGCCTACCTCCGCTTTACAGAAGATCGCAGCCAAATAACATTATTTGTTTCAAATAGTGTTTTTGTTGTCAGAGCTCTTTAGGGGGAGGGGGGTTTGGGGTCGGTAGCGCGTGCGTGATGCCTCTGGTATTGCAAGCGCTCATAGGCTATGGTAACCACTTACCAACAGGTGGGCCGTATGCTTGTTTGCCACATCAGTTGTATAAAAAAAAAAACATTGCCAGAAAGATATAGATATAGATACCAGATGGTCCACAACTGGAACATGTTACGGGAAGATGTTGTTTCTGCAACTTTTGTCAATGCATTCAAAAACAAGCTCGACAACTGACTACGAATTAATAAATCAGTGCTCAAAAAAGTGAACAAATCAAATAAATAAATAAGATATGGATACAGCTTACTAGGTCACGTTAGTCAGCTCACTAGTTCACTTTGCTCGTCTCACTAGCTTACTTTGCTTAGCTCAATAGCTCATTTTGTTTAGAGCAAAGCGAATTTTGATTGGCGAACTAGCTTACTTTGCTTAATGAGCGAATTTTACTCATATCACTAAATTATTTTACTCAGCTCCACAGCTCATTTTGTTTAGAGTTCTACCTCACTTTGCTTAATTAGTGTTTAAGAAAAGCTTATTTTGGTTAGGTTTTAGGAGGAGGTAGGGCGCAGCGAGATTTTCTCGTTCTGAATTGGAGCAGCCCGCCTGGGGAGGTACCTTCGCCAAACAGAAGATCGCAGCCAAATAACATTATTTGTTTCCAATAGTGTTGTGTTCCTGCGATGAGTAAGGTTGCCAGAGCTCTTTAGGGGTGGGAGGGTTCGGGGTCGGCAACGCGTGCGTGATGCCTCTGGTATTGCAATCGCTCATAGGCTACGGTAACCGCTTACCAACAGGTGGGCCGTATGACTGCTTGCCACCTCAGTTGTATAAAAAAAAAAGCCCAGTAGCTCATTTTGATTGGCGAACTAGCTCACTGTGTTCAGCGCACTAGCTCACTTTGCTCACTCAGTTCAGCTCACTTGCTCATCTAACCAGCTCATTTTGCTCAGCTCAACAGCTCACTTTGCTCACCTAGCTCTAGCACTAGCTCATAATTTGTTAGGTACTCACCCCCTCATTGGTGTCAATCAGAAACATTCTTGCTCAATGTCTACTACCAGGTATAACATTGACGAGAGGCGGCGCTCTTGCTATGTTTATTAAAAAAACTTGATTTTAAAGTGACAGCTACAGTCATGGATTAAATTAAATTAAAATGATAAATTTGGATAGTTTCCCCTAAAACATGTCTCGTCATTTTCTGCTTACCAAAATCGATCGCACTTCCTCAGCTGCCTGAACTGAATGGCAATAATACAAGCGAAGGTGGGTCCAACCAGCCCGCCTTGTAGCGGCCGCTCGCTCATTCCTCCCGGGAACAGATCGATGTCGTCTACAGTCGCGTATAGCTCACTTTGCTCACCTAACTAGCTCATAATTTAGGTACTCACCCCCTCATTGGTGCAGATGCAGGAAGTGCAGGGCGAAGGGAAGGCGGACTCGCCCACAGCGACGGAGCGGCCGGCGATGAGGCACCCCTGCGCGGAACTCTCGCGCCACGCCGAGAGGTCCGTCTGCGGCAGCGAGCTGCAGGGCACGCGGGGATTTCTGCAAAATATAACTTAGTCAGTTTAATAATAAATATAAATATAAATAAATAAATATTCCGGACATATTCACACGGTCAACTGATCCCAAACTAGGCATAGCCTGTACTATGGGTACCAGAGACTGATATACATAATAATAGATACATATTTAACACCCAGACACAGAACAAACATCTGTATTCATCACACAAATGTTTGTCCTGTGCGGGAATCGAACCCGCAACCTCTAGCGCGGAAGACAGAGTTACTACCAACTGAGCTATGAGGTCAGTCATATACTAGCTTCCGCCCGCAGATTCACTCGTGTGGTATCGACGAACATAAAAAGTCCATACTATAATGTATCTCTGTGCCAAATTTCATCCAGATCCGTTCAGCCGTTGTGGCGTGATTGAAATGAAATGAAATAAATTTATTTTGATAAACACAGACAGAAGACACAAAAAACAATAGAATAAAGGTTAACGATAGGGAGATAGGTAGACTTAACACAGATAACATACAGTACAAACAACAACACATAAGTAGGTATCTATGTCATTTACAATATATAAGTGCTAATTAGTCACCCGTGTGTGTGAGCCAAAACAGGCATGGTCTCAGCATAATGCCGCTACACATGCAGCGGCGCTGGTTTTCAGACTAAACCTAATGATTGAGTAACAAACATCGATTCATCCAACCAAACTTTCGCATTTATAATGTTAGTAGGATACTAGGACTAGCTTCCGCCCATGGATTCACTCGTGTTGTACTATAACGTGTTGGATATAAATAGTCTAATTATGTTTACGTTATCTGAGGTCCGTAGAAAGATAGATTGCTGGATCAGAGTCGCGTAGCGTGGATCTAATTTGAGTCTAAATCATCATCAGCCTTTAGAAGTCCACTGCAGGACATAGGCGTCCATGTCTTAATAACAAGTCAAAATGTGTGCAAAAATGAATAGATAACTCACAAGAAGTTGCTGGGCAGATCAAAGGCGGCCCTCTGGATGTCGCCCGCGATGTCGAAGTTGTCGCACAACAACTTCGACAGCGTTGTTTTTCTGATCTCAGCCAACTGCTGCTCCGAGAACCGGGCCGCGGTATTGTCGTTTTCGTACCTGTGGATAGTACAATTAATCGTAAGTTTACCTACAGGTAACCATTAAATGGCTTGCTAAAATTTATTTCAACATGATCCTTACGTCCACTGAATAAAGTCAATTTTGCGCCTGCGATATCGCTGAGCTATATCAATCGCCTTAAAACGCCGATCTCGAAATTGACTTTAAAATGGACGTTAGCATCCGAATTCTTTCGAATCATCGGGATTCGAACCCGCATCTTTGCCTATAATCGGAATTACGACAACGCCATGGAACGAATGACGCTGGCGCCGAAAATCTTGGGCAGATGAAATTTTTTATCGGTTAAAAACTGCTAGCATCTGATTGATTGAAAATTCTTAAGGTGGACTACAGATATTTCAATCAGAAACATTCTTGCTCAATGTCTACTACCAGGTATAACATTGACGAGAGGCTGCGCTCTTGCTATGTTTATTAAAAAAACTTGATTTCAAAGTAAAAGCTACAGTCATGGATAAAATTAAATTAAAATGATAAATTTTGATTTAATTAAACATATTTTGAACATAATCGGACACCGTTTGAACACGTCTATTGTCGACATTTGGATATTTTCCCCTAAAACATGTCTTGTCATTTTCTGCTTACCAAAATCGATCGCACTTCCTCAGCTGCCTGAACTGAATGGCAATAATACAAGCGAAGGTGGGTCCAACCAGCCCGCCTTGTAGCGGCCGCTCGCTCATTCCTCCCGGGAACAGATCGATGTCGTCTACAGTCGCGTATATCCTCTTGAACCTGTAACAACAATTTATTTGTAGTTCGCCTGTATGATCTTAAATTAGATCTCGATTAGGCCGTGTCGCTCAGCGACAAAGCCTTTATGTAAATCTGTATATATAAAAGAATAAGGCCCATTTCCACGATCAACGCACAGCCCAAACCGCTGAAGCTATAAAGCTGAAATTTGGACGGTAGCTGCCTTATATGCCAAACACGACCACTAGAGGCATTTTCAAAATATCAACTCCTAAAAGGGGTTAAAACGTTTGTAATATATAATCGTATTCCTTAGACCTACAGATTTGAAACTAACTAAAAATAATGAATGATAGAAATAAGGAAAAACTGTATTTTTAGATTTTAAAAACCACCCCTTGAAAGGGTGTAATGGGATGTCAAAGTTTGTATGGGAGAATCTTAACGCATGGAGAGATTTATCTGAAACTTGGTACAAATACTCATAAAGTCTAATAATAAAATACGTATTTAAGGGTTTTTCAAAACTGCCCCTTGTTTATCAAGATACTAAGCGAGCAAAGCCGCGGGCGTACGCTAGTATTTAATAAATTAAAAAAAAACTTAGATAGAGACCGACTCAAATCACATATGGGCTCTTTCAATGCTCTTCGGAAATAGGGTCTACTATCTATCTATAGATAGACAGTAGAATCAACTGACATCATGAAACGTTATTAGGTAGGTATGTATAAAAATTTAATTGTTTTTCGATTGGCTTCATCCTACTAATATTATAAATGCGAAAATTTGTCAGCATGTTTGAATGTTCGTGATTCAAATAACAGCTCAACCGATTTCGATGAAACTTGGAATACTTAGATAGAGTTCTTTATCTAGCATATTTTTGTATAATTTGCCCATACTAACCACGCTGGGCATGCGGGTTGGCGAGCGCAGTGAGAGCTATTGTTGTTAAAATAGGGGCCGCTGCCTATCCCCTAGCTTTTTCCCTTACTACATCCACGGGTAGATATAGAGGGGCCTATTCTTCAGCAGGGGCCAGAACGTCCAAAAATACAATTAGAAAATTTAATACCTTGCAATAACTTCATCAGGAATTTCCCTCGACAGATCCTCAAAAGTAGTAGCTCTCTTCAGATTACACAGCGCTCTGTAGTTATTATAGCTTTGCACGCCGTGATCTCTGCCCCGTTGTATGTTCAGTGCAATAAGGTCGATGCCAGAGAAGGGAATGCGTCTGTCCTCGAAGAGATGGTTGGTGACCTCTCCCGTGATGAACTGGTCGAGGGTTTCCATGGGAGTGGAGGACAGTCCTCGCATCAGCTCGTCCACTAGAGGTGGGTGCTGGGAAGAAGGAAGTTTTACAAGACTGTTATTAAAATGCCGTATTGTGCATGGAACTCGTGGAACTCTTTGGGGGAGGCCTATGTTCAGCAGTGGACTTCATCAGGCTGATGATGATGATTGTGCTCATTGCAAAGTGAATTAATATACAATGCGATGAATAGTGACGCTTCTTGTAAGGGTAGAAAACACTTAAAACTACAATTTACATTTACATTAAATTTAGTGTAAATTAAATTTATACTAAATTTACCGTTCCTTGAGTAAAGTAAGTTTAGTTTTAGTTTAGTTTTGTAAGGTCGTTTAGTTTTAACAATGTGATTATGATTGTGTCATAAAGGACCAACCCAGAGACGACTACGAATATTATAATATGGTCCAGAAAAAATAAAATAATGAATTAAATTTCCAATCCCCAATGATGATGATCATCCCGTAGTTAACTAATTTCACTAGCAATATCAGTTCGGGTGTTCAACACAAATTTTGTTACAACCAAATATGGAACAAACTCCTTATAACGATTTGGTTCGTTCGTGGTTGATAGTGTTGATGATTATGGTGATATGATGATGCTAATAATGAAGGATCATTTCGAAATGAATTTTATGACAATCACCATTTCTACTTTCATGCCCGCTGTACGCGAAGCCTCATGCGCATCTTACATGGTTTCAAACTTTTGGTACTAAAACATACATGTGGTGCAATTGCGTAAGCGTAATGGCAATGAAGTTCGTAACTTTGAGGGTAACTTTAACAATCTTAGTCACATTCAAAACGTTCCAAACTTGACAAGGGAAAACTTCAAGACCTTAGCTTCTTCCTTTTCATGTTTGAAAAACTTCAGATATCGCTAGAATTGATAAAATCATCCTTATAATTGCGGTCTTCATTACCATTTCGCTTACGCAATAGCCTGGCAGATCCCGGATGTTACTTACAGACATGAACATATCGGGCTTAAAGAAACCGTCCCGGAGCAGAATCGGAGGCTCGACGGGCTGGAACGTGTGGGACAGACGAGGCAAGTGCGGCCGCAGTAGAGAATGTCCGATTCTGAACGCGGCGGCGCCGAACTCTGTCACTATGGCTGGGTTGCAGGTCGGCGAGTATTCTTTGTAGTACCCTGGAAATAAGGAGTGCTTGTCATGTCACTGGTTCTTAATTGGGCATCTTTTTTCACATTTTTATAAGCTTTAGCTTCACCTAGTTTCTAAGACGTTTCCAAGTGATCCAGTACAGTGATTCATTGAAATAAACACCTCGTTGACTTTACTTTGACTTTGCATCCTACATCAGGTCAATGACCATTCGAAGACGTCATGTGAAAAATTTTAAAAAGGATTCTCTGAGCGGCATCCTATCGATGTTTTCCTTCACTGTTTGAGAGCTTCATAGTAGGTTGAAGACACCTACTTTTTGGACCCCGTACCTACTATCACTTATTCTATGTCTTAACAATTAACATGGTTTGGGGCATCCTTTAGTTGGAACGCGGAAAGACTAATTGCTTTTACCTACCGATAATTTAGTCCAGACGCAAGTTGACCCCAAAACCCATAAGATTCAGGGTCCTATAACTGTGAAGACTTCAGAAGCAGAACTCTATTGACAAACCTGCAGGCAGCAACTTGAGTCCATAAAGGTTCACAGCGTTCCACGACAGCAGTCTCGGCAGCATCTCGTTGTAGATAATGTGCGTGAACTTGGCAGCTAGGATTCTTCTAGCGTTCTCGAACAATATATCGGCGTCCCAATGTGGGTTGACTCCTCTGAGGCCTTCGATGAGACGGTTGTGCTCGCGGAGGAAGATAGTGTGGATGGCGGTCAGACCGGGCTGTTCGGAGGCGCGACCGTCACCTGTGATAGAAATGTGGTCAATCTTAACTGAACTTTGAAGTCATTGAAACTAACGAATGGGAGCTCACGGTAATTTGGTTCTCCAAATTTTAGTTATTTTAATGTATTTTAAAAGCTATACAAGGTTATTCATAATACATATTGTTTAAGCCGAAATAAATTGAGCTAGGAACACAGTGACAATATTGCTGTCCCTTACGCACTAATGCGATACCCTATTCCTATCTCGCTCCAACCCTTCACTCATCCCGGTGCCATCGAATGCGCTATCCTGAAAAGGGCTTATTCCACATCCAATTATCAATAAAGTTTGTTCTACAACTTTGGAAATTCGACGTTTTTCATTGAAAAACCTCAGTGAAAAAATCAGCTGTTTTGGGATCAAATCAGTTCAAACTCAATGAATCGCCTATTTTTTATTTTTTTTTTATACAACTGAGGTGGCAAACAAGCATACGGCCCACATGTTGGTAAGCGGTTACCGTAGCCTATGAGCGATTGCAATACCAGAGGCATCACGCACGCGTTGCCGACCCCGAACCCCCCCACCCCTAAAGAGCTCTGGCAACCTTACTCATAGCAGGAACACAACACTATTTGAAACAAATAATGCTATTTGGCTGCGATCTTCTGTAAGGCGGAGGTACCTCCCCAGGCGGGCTGCTCCAATTAATAACTATTTTAGGTAGCAGTCATAATCCCAACTTTCTCGTACGTTTAGTAATTAGTTACAATGATGATAAAAATACACTTAAAACAGCTAATTAGGATATCTAAAAATATATGTTTTTTTGATGAAAATATTGTTCTTTTTTCGCTAATATTCTTTATTCGAATAAAATATCGAATTCGATACATACGAAGGCAGCAAAGAGTTGCTTTTATAGATTAGCCAAAAGAGCCACGCTAATTCAAAAAGTCGATGCGTCTAATTTTCTACTATCATCATCATCTGTTGATGATGATGATGATAGTAGAAAATTAGACGCACCTGTAGAAGTCCACTGCTGGACATTGGCCTCCCCCAATTCCACGACGAACGCTCTTGAGCCCTTTCCATCCACCGACTTCCCGCAACCTTTACAATGTCATCAGTCCATCGGGTGGGGGGCCTTCCAACACTGCGTCGTCCGGTTCGTGGTCGCCATTCAAGAACCTTTACTCCCAACGGTTATCGGTTCTGCGAGCTATATGGCCTGCCTACTGCCACTTCAACTTGCTAATTCTGAGAGCTATGTCGGTGACCTTGGTTCTTCTACGGATTTCCGCATTTCGGATCTTATCACGTAGTGAAACTCCGAGCATAGCTCTCTCCATAGCCCGTTGCGCGACTTTGAGCTTGTATATGAGGCCTATAGTTAACGACCAAGTTGTTTTGTCTTGTCACTATATAAGCTTATTTTATAAGTTTTTCTAGGTCACGAACTTGTTAAACCTTTCCTTTGCAAATAAATACTTATTTTATTTTTATTTTATTTAAAAAAAAAAAAAAAAAAGTCTCTGTGCCCTAAGTCATCACTGTCAATTTTCTAGCGTGCGTCTTTAATTACGTTTGTACGTATGGATGGAGTAACATTTTCTTTTTCTCATAGGTTTAATACGATAAGTCCATTAGACTAATTTTAGTTCTTACCAGCGATAAAGCAAAATCCGCTAGCGGCCTTGCACTCTGGATGGCTGTCGGAGCGCGGCAACAGGTCTTTGCCGCCATTGATAGGATTAGCGGTAGCGTTCAGCCGTCCGTTGAAACCTCGCAACTTGCGCACTATGCACGGGTTTTCGCCGTACACTACAGATGCATCGATGAAGGCGGTGTTTTGGTTCACTTGTTCACGGGGTCCTGGAATGAATAACAAGTTATATAATTATACAATATAGTTAAGTAATTATTGGCCGTGGTGGCCCCGGCTGAAGAATAGGCCCCTCCATATCTACCTATCAGTGGATGTCGTAAGAGGCGACTAAGGGAAAAAGCTAGGGGATGGGCAGCAACGTCCCTCATTTTAACAACGATAGCTCTAACTGCGCTCGCCAACCCGCATGCCCAGCGTGGTGAGTATGGGCAAATCCCCCCACATGATAAGGAATTTGCTGTCTGTGGGGGAGGCCATTTTCAGCAGTGGACGTCGAATGGCTGAAATGATGAAGTAATTATTGTGTTTCTCATGTAAGTAGGTGAGTGAATTTATTCTTTTGAGAATATAAAAATTCTGAAACCAGAATATAACAGCGTTTACGTTTCGTGGTCGCCGATTTCGTTTATTCCCCAGCTGGTACCGATAAGAATAAAAATTGTAGGTATAATTTGATATGTCAATGTTACCTACTATAACAAAATGTCAAAAAAAAAACACCCACATGTTAGGAAGTCACTCCGGAAATCTGTGGGGGAGGGCAGTGGACTTCAAACGGCTGGAATGATGATAATGAAATGATGAAGTATTAACTTACCTAAATTCTGCTGTCCAGGCAGACTCCTCATGAAGGGGAAGCAGAGCCTCTCGCCGGACGTGACGTTGACTTCCGGGTAGTAGTGGTCCCCCCTCGGCACGGGGAACGGGTTGCACTCGGGGTGAACCGTCCGCGGGGACTCGCATGAGCGGCAGTCCGGAATCGACTCGTGGAAACCTGGGTTAGGTTAGTCATTTAACTAGTGAAACCGCGACTTCGGTCGTGACGTTTTTTCATACAAACTTCAAACCCCACTGCCTCTCAGGGGTTGAATTTCAGGTTTTCCTTTATTAGTACACCCTTATATACTAAAACTTAAATGGCCTCATAGCTCAGTTGGTAGTAACTCTGCCTTCTGCGCTAGAGGTCGCGGGTTCGATCCCCGCACTGGACAAACATTTGTGTGATGAACACAGATGTTTGTTCTGTGTCTGGGTGTTAAATGTATATCTATTATGTATATCAGTCTCTGGTACTCATAGTACAGGCTATGCCTAGTTTGGGATCAGTTGACCGTGTGAATATGTCCGGAATATTTATTTATTTATTTAAAAAGATCACACTTTCCAAATTTCAAGTTTTAAGGACCTGTAGATGTTCCAACAAAGACCTGTACCATCAACTTTGTTATTTAGCTTAGGCATTGACGTAAGTCGACAGTCACAAAGATTTATGGTTCATATTGGTGTAAAAATACGCTCATTGGAATAGCTAAAACATGGTAGGCTCAAAGCCTTTAAGAATCAGCCAATAACGCCGAATAGTCACATACATAGTCCTGACTCCACACTAGAATTCCCTGTGTCATGGTTATAAGAAACTACGAGTACCATGGTACCACAACACCCAGACCCGGTACAAATTCAGACCATGCAAACATTTGACTGCGAGTACCTAAACCATTGCGGTATCGTACATGCGCAGTACCTGAAGTAGATTTCACCTACTCTACCTATTTACCTTCCAGTTCTGCTTGTGAATAATAATTATAAATAATATGTGTGATATGGACTATGTTAATTGTCTGAAATAAATGATTTATATTATATCGTAGCTTTGGGGTTTTGACAGTATTAGTGGGTTCTTAAACGTTTCACACTAGACTACTTCATGATCCTAAACCTTCCTTATCATATTTGAGATGTTTTGGATGTCGCTATGGGTGATGGAATTGACGTCAGGGTTGAGATCTGCGTTCCTATCTCGCTTACTCAATGGTACCCCTGGTATTACCTAGTTCCTTAAAATATGTTTTGCTGCTCATCCGACTGGCACTGATGATGCCAAATTTAATTGAAATCGCTGTATTGTATCATTTAATAAGAAGACAGTTCCTCTGAAAAAATATATCCTATTAGGCTTTGACAGTATCATGGTAGGTAGTCATGTGATTAAGTTTTATGTAGTTTGTTCCTAACATTTTCTTTTATATAAACTCAAAATTAGAAACCTTTTATTAGCCTTTCTATCTAGCTATAGCGTTTAATCTCACGTTTGTAACGCCGTTGGTTTCTCTAATAAATAAAATAAAATAAAAAATAAATATATTTGGCCCGCAGGAGGAATCAAACCCGCACCAATAAACAATGTCGAGAGCCAATAAACAAAGGAGAGGTTGCATTAACTCAATATTAGTTCAGTATTAGTTTTTACCTTTATGAATAGGCGTCATAGTAAGCTCGTGGTCAACGAACTGCGCGAACTGCATCACCATCAAAGTGTATCGTGTGTGCAGATTCGATATATCAGGATGGATGACTGTAGAGATGATTCGAGGAGACGGCAGCGGTGTTCCAGTGACGGAGTTGATTCGAGGGCGGCTTACACCTAAAAAGATTGTACAAAAATCTGTATTAAAAACGGATAAGCCGGTTTTGAGCTATCATCGTAAGCCTTCAATTATCCATTTTAGGACAAAGGGTGTATGTGTACATACAGTTTTTTTTCAATTAAAAATGTCGAACCATCGGGATGGCATACATAATATGAATCACCTTGTATAGTGTATCTACAGACTAGGCTGAATCATTACTTTTAAAATGGCCTATAAAATGTAGGATTATAGTCTGGAATAGCACATAGGCTTTTATCCTCGTAGGTACCACGCGAGCAAAACCGCGGGCGGAAGCTTATAATAAATAGTAGTAAGATTGTTTTTTGTGTTAAAGATTTTGTATCTTTTAATATTGTCCTTTTTGATCCAAATTTGCGACAAATCACACACGACACTTTTTACAGTCGGAAAGTGAAAAGTGAGAACTCACGAGAACTCACACTTTGACACATCTTAAAACTCACCGTCTTCATAAACGGGCGGCAGCAATCTCGCGAAGGTCGTCAACCCCTTCCCCAAGTTAGGGTTCCTCAGGTTGTTACAATAGCCCGTGTACGATCTGAAGGGGCTATCCGCATCGCAGGATCCCGTGTCGTCGCACTGCGGCTCGATGAGCGGCCCCGATTGGTCATTGCCGATGAACCCGCTAACATCCACTGATTGCAGCGAATCGACGAAGTCGTTCGCAGTGTCGAAGCCGAGGGAGTCGCCGAAGATTTGACGCTTGCGACGATGGCTGCTGTAGAAAAAACTTGCGTTAGCCATGTTTTCTTGTAGCTTGCTTCTTGTTGGGTCACTGTGACTATCTTGGTCATCCATGAGGTCCGTAACCAGCGGTGTTACCATTGTGTTAGCAAAATTGGACGTTCGCTACTTTGAAGATCATTATAACATTCTTAGCGTCATCTGAATGATAGCAATAAGAAGGGAAGAAGTTGAAATCGAGAAGTTTTCTCTTGTAAAGTTTTAAACTGAATTACTAGGATTAGAACCCACGACCGGAATCCGATCGTGAGGCGGCCCTACCACCACTCAACCAGTGCTCTCTCATTAATCCTGGTACCTATGATGGTAGAAGTGAGCGGCGTACTGTAGAAAGGCCCACCATCCGATGGACCGATTACATTTTTAAGGTCGCGTCGGCAGATAAAGAAGGTGGGTTCACTACCGCCACTCAACTAGTGCTCTTTCATGAATCGTGGTGGTTATGATGGTAGAAGTGAGCGACGTAGTGTAGAAAGACCCTTTTATATGATGGATCGATGATATTTTGAAGGTCACGTCCCTGGATAAAGGATGATTTTTATTATTTGGGGGGCCTATGACCAGCAGTGGACTTTTTGCTGATGATGATACATACAAGGAACTTACCCGCCATTAATGCTGTTCAGAAGCTCGTTGGTAGCGAACTCTAAGAAAAGCGACGTGTTCGCGATTTTGAGCGCGTATTTGTTGGCTTTGGAGAATGAAGCGGCAGTTCCCACTGGGGATTTGGGGTCGGCACCGCCATCTGAAAAGAAGAACAGCGTAAATCATTTAAATCTATATATATATAAAGGAGTAGTCCACTCACTCACGTATACACTCACTGACAGACTCATCACGAAAGCTCGGAAACTACTGGGACGAGGAGTCTGAAATTTGGAACAGGGATTCTTTAAAAGATGTTACCGTGCAATAAGAACGGATTTTGGAAAATACAGCTCCTAAAGGGGTGAAATCAGGGTTGAACGTTTGTATGAAAGTCCTATATTTTTGAAGTTGGAGACATCAAAATCGGTTATCAGGTAGATAGTTCAAAATAATAAAATACCTATATAAGGTTTTTTGAAAACCAACCCTCAGGGTGTGTAATATAATTGATAATATACATAATGTTTGAGCACTTTCAACAAATAAATAAATAAATAATTACCCCATTATTTTATTTATTTAGAATACAGTATAACATCATAACAGGTTTTTTTTTATCCCTAAGGCGATGCCATATGTTATCATACAGTCGCACAAAAAAAGATAGTACCTACTTACTCTACCTCTTTCTTTTTGTGTATTTGTTTTGTTGTGTATTTTTTTTTGTTATTTTTACCTACTACTATGTGTGTGTGTCAAATAAACAAACTCTTATTGATATTATAAGTTCATTCAGCAGGAAGACTCTTTTGTAGAGTTTTTCAAGCAAAGTGCAGCACTTTGCTTGAAATTTTTTATTTTTTTTTATTAATAAGAAAGGTGACAGCTGTCACCTTTCTTATAAATTAAAGCAAGTAAGAGCAGACGATGCTCCCTGTTTCGTAGCAAACAGCAAGTGAAGAGGCAAAGCGGCATTAATAGGGATTATTTGCTATCAATCGCCAAGACGTAACTAGTATCCCGCAAGGTGGCTTTATACTAAAAATGAAAAGAAACAATAAAAAAATATTATTTTTTTCAACTTTCAAATCAATATTGTTTTTGGTATTTTCATCACCTTTATACCGAAGAATTAATCATACGAGAATATATACGAAAAGATTAATATTTAAACCTGATTTGACCCCAAAACAGCTGATTAAAGCATTATTTTTTTTCAATGAAAAAGTCTAGTTTAAAACTCCCGGTAATGTCATGATAGTATACATATTGTGAATCACCTTGTATGTATAGACACACTAACTCCAAGAGTTAATATTTTCGGATTTAAGCTGATAAAATACTGAGCCCTCCCGAATACCGTCCGTAGCAAATACGGATCGTATTTTGAATATATCGCCTGGGATATTGCTGAGGGGGATATTTCATTTCATTTCATTTATTCTATAACAATTTTCTAACAAATCGTATATGAATTTCCTAAGACTAACATAAAAATATACATTAAAAATAAAAACACAGAAAATCAATTAAAACACATTACAACATTATAAAATTTAGAGATAATTGCATACATTAAATTAAATTAATTAGATACTTACGTGTTTCCCAAAGCATGTATTCCAGTCTCTTCCTATCGGCCATCTCCTGCTTGGCCTTCTCCAGGGCGGTGGCTAGCATGTCCTTGGACAGTTGTTCAGCCGCCTTGGCGCCAGTCTCGTCGCGCCACGCAGATAGCTCCAAGCGGCTGTGCTGAGAGCAGTGCTGGGCTGCATTTCTGATGAATAAAAACTACAATATTATTGATGAAAGAAGAGTGCATGTTGAGATGGATGTGTGGAGTGGAGAAGATGTATGAAAGTAGCGCCTGTGACCGAAAAGTTGAAGAGTAATTGGTTAGCCTGGTAAGGTCATGTCATGAGGAGGAATTCAAGTCATGTAACGAGAAGAGTGTTCGGTATGAATGTGGATATAAGAGGAAGGCCCTGCAAAAGAGGGAGTGCGGAGAAGAGAGTGGAAGAAGAACAAAATCAAATCTCTAGTAGAAATAATTGAATGAAATAAATAAATAAATAAATATTTCGGACATATCACACACGGTCAACTGATCCCAAACTAGGCATAGCCTGTACTATGGGTACCAGAGACTGACATACATAATAGATATATATTTAACACCCAGACACAGAACAAACATCTGTGTTAGTCACAAATGTTTGTCCAGTGCGGGAATCGAACCCGCGACCTCTAGCGCAGAAGGCAGAGTTACTACCAACTGAGCTATGAGGTCAGTCTAAAATGACACAACGAACTAACAAGTAAGGGTCCTCTTTCACGAAGGCTTTAGGCTGGATGTTGACAAGAGTTTCCTCAGCGGTGCACAGCATCCCGGCGAGGGACACCTTCCGGATAGCCGCCAGCTGTTCCGGCGAGAAAGAAGATGGCGGAATGTCGTTTTCGTACCAGAATCTGTAATGTAACAGAAGAACACAGGAATTAGGTGGCTTAATATTATTAGCGAGGGTGAAAGTTGATTTAACTAGGTACCATTTTATTTGTCAAACTACTTCTACTACTGAAAGATAGAGATAAATTTATACGCAGTTAAAAAAAAAAGAGAATTGTGTTATAAAAAGAAAATACTACACTGAAAGTGGAGCCGTTTTCGGAACAACACTCTGAACGTAGACACGGCAAAATTTACTTGGTTACTACGTTACAAGATTTTTATTTGTCCAGCGGTCTATCTAAAATATAACATCAGTTCACGTGAAAAAGGTGTAGGTAAAGGCGTAGGCACTGTGCCTCAATGCTAATTTAATTACTTAAACTTTTTTATGATATTCAAAATCTGTGATTTAGTTGCAAGTCTATAGTCTATCTTATCAAATTGAGTTACAAAATTCCAAAGAATGTTAGATTAACAAAGCTAGAAGAGAATAACGGCTTCACCTGTCACTTTTCTTGAGGTTCGCGAACTGCAGGGCTAAAACACAGGCGAGTGTGGGTCCGATGACGGCGCCATTGGCTGCCTTCTCCATAGCTCCACCGATAATCAGCTCCACATCATCGATATTCCTGAAATAAAAGAAGATTTTTCTCATTCTGCTGACTTCAAGGATCTGAGAGCCTTGGTATCCAGGAGATCAAATCATGTCTAAGGTGGTAGTCATATGCACGTCCACACAACCTGGCACATGCTCACGTTTCGCAGCAGTGATATAGTTTTTTTTTAATCAAAGTTAATTACTACTAGTTCAACCGTAACCAGGAAATCCGTAGAAGAACCAAGGTCACAGATATAGCTCTCAGAATTAGCAAGTTAAAGTGGCATTGGGCAGGCCATATAGCTTGCAGAACCGACAACCGTTGGGAGATAAAGGTTCTCGAATGGCGACCACGAACCGGATGAAGCAGTGTTGGAAGGCATCGGACTGGTGATATTGTGAAGGTTGCGGGAAATCATTGGATGGAGAATGCTCAAGACCGTTCACCATGGTAGTGTTTGAGAGGGGCGTAAGTCCAGCAGTGTACCTCGGTAGGGAAAACATTCCAGGGACTGAGAGTTCGCGGGTGGAAGTTTCTCTAAAAAAAGTAAATAAAAAATATTTTACCTATACATATCCGACAGCATTTCCTGCTGTGTCCTATCAAAGCCCAGCTGGCCGAAGTCACCGAAACTCTTGACGCTGGTCATTGGCTCGCACAGCCTCAGGGCGCGTAGGTACGGCGCCACTCCGTGGTCCCTCGAGCGGTACACATCCCACTGGGCTGATGGGGGGAATCTGGATACGCGATGGGCTGTTGTGTGCACTAGGTGTTGTAAGGTTACTGTGCTATTAATCTGGAATGGAATTCGGAGCTTGTGTTATCGGTGACGTTTTGGAAAAAGGCCAGCTATTGTGTAAGCAAAATGGGAATGGCTTTCACAACTTTGATGGTGATTTTAACGATCTTACCATGATCTGTTTCAAACATGAAGGGAAGGGAGCTGAAGTTTATTATACATTTTTAAGCCTTTTTGACGAGGCTTAAATTGTTTAAATCATCCTAAAAGTTGCGAACGTCATTCCCATTTTGCTTACACAATAGCACCGTAAGTTAAGCGTACCCTAAACCAACGAGCATGCATGAGGAATGTGAATGAAGAAACAGAGGTATGTCCGGATCGTAGCAAGTGGAAAGCCGTGCTCTCTGCCTACCCCTTTGGTAAACAGGCGTGATTTTATGTATGTCTTCTTCCTGCCCCTGTACAACTTTACGTGGGTAGGCACAGCATGTTTTATTCTTCCACTCTCTTCAGCCGATATCTGCGCACTCACTTATTTCTAACTCATGTCATTATTTATTTATTTATAACATAAATTAGACTACCACTCACTCACTCATTGAGATAGTGGGTTAAAAGTTAAGTGGGATTGTATAGAAGGTGCTTACCAGTTTCTCATTCATCATAGCCTTGAAGATAGGAGCAACTGCGACGAGCTCAGTGTAAGATCCGGCGCGATTCGCACTGGAGTATCCTCGCCAGAACCCTAGGGAGGTAAGTTTTAACTCAGCTTTGGCCATTCCAACCTGGAAAAAAGAATGTCGGTTCAATTTAACTCATACATACATCTCGAACCTTCATAGATATAAATAGGCTCACCACTTTTATCCCAAAGAAATTTAGACATCCTCTTAGATTTCTTGGCAATCAGATCCTTTCTTCTTCAACAAGAAGAAAGGATCTGATTGACACGACAAGTCGTGTCACTGATTATTTCTTTCTGGGCCGGCCATATAGCAAGCAGAACCGACAACCCTTGGGGAACAAAGGTTCTCGAGTGGCGACCACGAACCGGGCGACGCAGTGTTGGAAGGCTCCCCACCCGATGGACCAAAGACATTGTGAAGGTTGCGGGAAGTCGGTGGATGGAGAAGGCTCAAGACAGTTCGTCTTGGCAATCTTTGGGGCAGGCATATGTTCAGCAGTGGACTTTATCAGGCTGATGCTGATGATGACGAATCAGTCTTTACCTCTCCAAGCAGTACGGGCAGGAATTCATTATAAGTGATGTGCTGAATGATGGCTGCCACTGCTCTCCTGGACTCCAAGAACAGAGTGGTGTCGTCCCAGAAGGGATTCATGGAGTACAGTTCACCGGCGATACGGTTGTGTTCTGAGAAGAATGCTTTGTAGATCGGCGCGGTGGGTGTCCTATCGTTACATCTGGAAAGAGGTTTAAGATATTTTATACAAGTAGGTATTTTATGATGGGACCTTTCTATCAGGTTTCGGTACCTACTAATTGAACAACACAAGAAATTGCACTGTAGACATATAGGTTGTATACAAGGTGATTCATAATTATGTATGCTATCCCGAAAGGGGCTTATTCTACACCTAATTGGCAATAAAGTTTGTTCAACGATTTAAGTTAAATCTTTAGCTCTGAGTAAAAATTAGCTGTATTGTAGTCAAATCAGTTCAAACTTAATGAATCAGGTATTTTATGTAGCAATCTTGCTGCCGAACGAAAAAAACAAAAAAAAATGAAAGTTTGGAAAAAAAAAACATGTTTTGTTTTCGATAATATTCTTCGTTTTGTTGATAGAATAACATCTTGTTAAGACATCCTACGGCAGAAAAGATGATGATGAGCAAACGGGTCCCTGTTTTGTCATAAGCTGAATCGAACCTAGATACGGCGCTGGTTTTCGGACGTTTGTATTTCCATCAACAACACACATACTAAAAAAAAACGATCTTCTATTAATTGAACATGTCTGCGCGTAGTCATTAAATGCCAATGCTAACAAAGATGGAAATCAAATAGCTATGCAAAGCATCACAAGGCCCTATTTGCATACAATCAGCTCACCTTAATGCCACATGAGATTTTTTAATAAGATTTGTCATTTGCTGTAGAAATATAGGAAATGGTTTTAAAACGACTGGTGAGATCATGATGAGTTTGTTCCTAGATCCAGCTGTTATTGTATCCTTCCTTATAATACTGCTAAGGGCTCGCCCCGAACAGAGATATCGCGGATTTTGGTAAAAGTTGGAACTTCGATGATCGGATTGACGGTTCGAAAGTTATTTATGCTCTAACAAATAAACATACAACGCCAATTCCCCAAGCCAAAAACCAAGCCCAAGTTGTTTGATGGATCTTCGTTCGCTTCACTCGCTCGATCTATAAATGCGAAAGTTTGTGAGGATCTTTGTGACTCAGTCACGACGCCATAACGAGGTGGTTAAAAATTGAAATGATAAGTCAATTCGATTTATTAACATTATTAATGAATTTTTGGCGGAGTAGCATCCGAACGCCATCAATTTTTATAATGTTGTCATAAGTCAATGATTCTATTACGAATGCAGTTGTAGGCAGAGCTTCAATCAGAGGCTCATCTCCCAATTTGTGACCCCGACGACGAGACAAGCAACCTTCTGATGTAAGTTATCGGACAGTAATTTAAGGCAAGAGCTTTATTTAAAGGCTCATCCTCGAAAGTTTCATATAAATCCGATTTAAATTGTAAAAGTAGGATAGGAATATCATTTACCTGCCTATTAACAGGGTACGTTCTTCCTTCTACCTTTGTTACCTACACGTTACTTTGCGTGTTTACTTAGAATATAAATAACTGTTACCTAGGAGCTACTTATTCAACATATTAGTGTCATAACTTTTCACACAACAATGGATTTGCATAAACATTATTGTGAATAATGTTTGTATGAACACGTAAACTTGTTGCGAAACTTAACGACTGCTAACAGAAAAAAAAACTTGGTACAGTCACATTCAGAAGCGTTTAAACGATTTATATAAACACAATTATTTTAGTGATTAGCAGCATTTATTTTTTGATATGTATATAAAGTGTTTCTACTAGAGTAGGACAGAGTAGAGTAGGTTTAGATAAATGTTACTGATTCCGCGTAATAAACTTTATATTCAATTTAAAATTCCATAGGTAGGAGGATTGATTGCCCAAAACATTTGTTTTAACACACAAATATTAAAATTTGACATAGGTCGTTCCGTAAGAAAAGTATTGTAGGTAGCATTAGCAAGTTAAAGAGGGCAGGCCATTAATCTCGCAGACCCGACAACCGTTGGGGAATAAAGGTTTTCGTATGACGACCACGACTAGGATATTGTTAAAGTTGCGGCAAGTCGGTGTATGGAAAAGTTTCAAGACCGTTCGGCATGGAACTCTTTGGGGGTGGTCTATGTCCAGCAGTGGAATTCTAACGGCTGATGATGATGAGTACTTTTTCAGGGCCAATATACCTCAACCTGGTCAATGACCTAATACATGATGACCCAGAAAGAATCAGTGACACGACAAGCAAGCAAGCATTGGCGACTGTCCCAAGTGCCAACTAAGTATAAATGAATCATAAAAGACCTTTAGTGCCAGTCTGTATCCGGATAATCTGCATAGAATGATGAAACTGATGTTTTTCTTGAGAAAACTGGGGGAATTTACATCGTATTTTCCGTATTCGCTATGGAAAGCACAAGGCATCAAAAAACTGTAGGCAAGGTTGTAAATTATGACCTAGGACTTTTTGACCTAGCCTAGGATTTCGTTTTTCTGATATAAAACCATTTACTTACCTACATTTTTCTTCTATTTTTCTTCTCCTTAACAAGATTGTCTTTTATATACATATAGAAAACATGTATTTACGTAGTACCGTACTCATAACCACTAAAGGTTGATTCACGCTACACCGTGCCCGGGCCGGGGCGTCGAGGATGGGTCACGGCCAATGGCAGGAACTCCAAGTGGGTCCAGCCTGGCCAGCCTGGCATGAATCATTTCTTCTCATAATGTAAAACTTTACTAGGTAGGTAGATTTAAGACCGTGCATCTCCAGAGGTTGGAAAAAGCTCCTGCCGAAACACGGGCAATGCCCCGTCTAGCGTGATGTTGTTCAACTAAAGTTTACAATCGATCTTGGACCGTGCTCTGCCCACGACAGCCCAGTCCGGGCACGATATAGGGTGAATTCGGCTTTATAGATAACTTCATAATTACTTATTAGCTACCGTCTTTGAAGATGAAGCAATTTGTACAAAGTACTTAGGTGTTAGATACAACAGGTACCTGATTATATTTTATGTTCAAATGCAGTGTCATTGGGCATAATGACTAAGCCCACGGCGCTATGGGAATCGTTCACACATTAACGCTGATATCTCTATAATATCTTGAATCGGTATTGTAAATTGTATGGCCGTTGCTTAACTGTGACTTAACCTCTTTCTTTTTAGCAGTTGTATCTATATAGTGAGAGACTTATTGACCCACTTTTGGCTATTTATTGTCAGCTAGCTTCTGCCCGTGGCTTCGCGGCGTGGAACCTGAATAAAAATAGCCTGTCTCTTTCCGGCCATTTAATCCATGCAAAAAATCACAGCCCGTGAAAGAATGAAAAACCAACCAAATATCAACGCGCTTTCAAATTTGTAATATTCATTAAAAAATTATAAGATATTTCGCAATTAAAAAATGTTGAGCTATCTATGTACCATAGCAAAAGATCTACCTATAGCAAAACTGCACCAGATCACACCTAGTCGGAGGCGTCCCCAAGAAGCTGGCGGTGTTGAATGGAAATGCTCTCTTGTGACAGATAGATTCCAACTCTAGGGTCACACGTCGCTTCGTCCAGACGTCCTGATATAATTAAAAAGGCTTTAAGCCGCTTTGCCGCGGACTCAAATCGTACAAGTATTATAAGCCCTATCGAGACTTGAAGATGATATCTTACTTGCGACAGGAATTAATGTCGATTTTGCCAGCGTCGTAGAGTCGAATCGAGCGGAGTGCCTTCTCAGAGCTACCGTACAATGCGGAGCCGTCGAGGAATGACGTGGCCAGGTTCATCTGCTCTCTGACCTCTGTAACAAAGAAACATACGTTCGATCTTACATCATTTCAGCCGTAGGACCTCTGCTACTAAACACAGGCCTCCCCCATTGATTTCAAGAGCGACCGATGGCTCCCTGCAACCTTTAATGTCCTCGGTCTATCGGGTGGTGGTAATGTAACGTTACAGTTCGTTCTACCACGTTAATCAAGAGTCGAAATCGATTAAGTAACTAAATATGATCGGTTACTAGGCGCGAACTTGTCTTATAAGCCACATTCTATAATAATACGAGTAGGTTGATAGGATGTCTGGTACAATCACCGCTGGACAGGTTTTTTAATCAATTAAGTTGACATAATCAATTTACCTACGGAGGTGTGTGTGGGAGAATGAAATGATGGAGTTGAAATAGAATGTAGGTACCTGATAGTTATCGTAATGAGGGGAGATTATAGATAAAGAGGCCTTACGTTGTCGATCGCTTATCGCCTACACAGCACTTTAATGTCACTTCGGTGTGCATATAAAATCTAGAAAGGCTTACACTTGTGTTGTCTCATTTCTATACATAAGATCGTCATAATATGTAGGGAAATAAAGATTCTCGAATGGCGACCACGAAATGGACAACGCAGTGTTTGAATGCCCTCAACCGATATACCGACGACATTATGAAGGTTGCGAGAAGTTGGTTGATGGAGAAGGCTCAAGACCGTTCGTCGTGGCACTCTTTCGAGGCATATGTCTACCAGTGGACTATCACAGACTATCAGATGATGATGAAGATAAGTATAACAACGCTGCGAATAGATTTATCAGCGCTCGCGACGAAGGCGCAGATATACTGGTCTCGTAAACGCAGTTGTAGGAACAATACGAAGCAAAAATTCCGTACACTGCGTCCAATACCGATGCAGTAAACACACACCCTAAATGAGATAAGATAACTACTTAGAGCTTATAATAACTATTAAATTATAGTAACTAAGTAGGAAAGAGAAGGAAAGTTAATGTCCGAATAACTAAACCTCCAAGTAACACTTACCAAATCCGCAAGAGTCGATGTTCCTCGCCGGAGCAGATCGCACGTAGTCACAGGGACCTTCTCCACAATCCTGTAAAAATAAAATAAAAATCACGGCTTCTGTAGAATATGTCTACTAATCGTTACTACTAAGGTCATATCGGCCGAAGACAGCCAAACAGCCTCGATAAACTGGTTGTATCAGGGAAGATAGAGAAAGACCAAGTGGTCGATCACCAAGTGTGGGTATACCATACTGGTCTGACTAAATCAAGACACTGACGGAACTACCTGTGACCACTGCCCTAAGACAAGCCGAAGATATAGTGGCATGGAATCACCATTAAAGTATTTTAAGACGGGTACATAGAAGGGTACAAAAAGAAGAGAAGACTACTTTTATCTTACTTTTAATATCTATAAAGGTAGATGGAGAAAATAAAGATACATGCATGCGAAATTTAATTCCAATCTTTGCAATGGTTACGGCTTGATTGAGTAACATACATCTATAAAAACTTTCGCATTTCTTTATTATTTTATGTTTTATTTAAATTATATTTTTGAATGTGAATCAACGGGCATATTATTAGTATTTCTTCATTGAATTGTATTTATGTAGTTATTAAAGTCGGATAAGAAGACTATAACACAAATGATCTAATTGTTGGTTAATAATAAATGAATAATTAAAATTGTTAATCGTATTTATAATATTAGTAGGTAAGAGTAGGATAGTAGGAAGAAGGATATTCAGAGGATGATATGATTACATAAGGTTATTCAACCGAATCCTCTCAAATACCAGAACAATAGCCAAATGTGGCACAAGTAACTTTCACTACGTATGTACGCATGTCATGTGGAATACGCTATATAGCCTGTTTCTTCTTAAACCTATCTATACTGTGTAAAAGACAGGGCAGCTAACTCAATCCAAAGAACCTGCCCTGTACAATCAAGTTTACGTTTTGATTTAAGCCGTGATGTAAGTTGTCTGCCAAAGGTTTACGGTTCAAATTTGTGTAAATAGTGGTGACACGCTCAAATTTGAATAGCAATAAGGCGTCATCGTCATGGTAGCGACTGCTACATCGTTTTTTAAATGACAAATTACAGGTTTTATCTTATTAATCGGAGCTTATTCTTTATCACAGATATGCCAGATCATGCCTGTAAGCATAGGCAAGAATATTTCACTATCAGGATTGCTACCGGACAGCTACCAAGTAGACCAAAGATGAGCCTATTAAAGTGGTGAATTTAACAAACTTGTAGGTACCAATATCTAAACACAGACATCAATGAACCAGATGTCTTCTGAAAGCTGTGATGCCTAATAGGTTCTCATTATTTTTGTCATCTCGTAATTTGAATAGATACGATGAATTACCGGCCTCTTTCTTATGTAGAAAGTTAATTGTTTCACCATATTTCGTCTAAGGTTCTTTGTTCTATAAATAAAATGAGTCTCATAATCTTATTTGATGAATTAGTTGCGGTAGGAATATTTGTCAATTTAAAACTCTTTATCATAGGTACTCGTATCTACTCCTTAATAAATATAAGGTTCTATAGAAAATTGGAAGAGTCATTTTGTATGTTTTCTAGGAAGCAAACTATTATTCTCATTTCACTCAATTCATTAAATAATTGTGTAAAAACTTTTTACACTGGTACAAAATAAAGTTTGTTTAGGTTCTGTAGTGACCTACAAGGCGGGAACTTGCGAAGTGATTCTCGAGCTCTCAATTTATTTTACAAAACTAGTGTTCAATTGAATAATATTGTGTAATTATGGTGGTGTTTTGCTTAATATAAGAGTAAACAGCACAAGTGACACTTCACTATATAGGATGATTGCGTGTATCGTCATCGTCATTTTCGAGTTGGCGCCAAGAGATCCCTCGAGGTTTTAGTGCGGTATCCATCACCATATCATACTAAAACCACAGATAACATAATACTATCTAAAACTAAACTTGACTTGACTTAACTATGACTGACTGACTGAAAATGAAGAAAGATAAATATATTAACAAGAAAAAATACACGTAAGACTTGCCGGTAAGGCCTAAGATACAGACTGAAAGGGACAATCATTAAAAAAAAAGTGACCTACAAATCAAACTTGACTGTACACATAAGTACCGTGGCATATATTAAAATAAATAGTATACAATAACCTGTCCGCGCAAATTGCCACACCCATGTTTACTTACCCTACAATGTAAGTAGGTAAGTGCGTCTCTACCTGTTACCTAACTGCTTTCACTACACGTAACCTTTCTTTGACCCCGCAAACTATCACGAACGCCGAACGTTACCACATCCCACTCATAAGATCGATCGATATTTCTATGACAAGTTAATCGGAATTGAATACCTACCTACGTCAGTTTAAGTTGGTGACCCAATCGGTGACGTTTTGGAAAAAGGCCAAGTCACGAGTACCTTAAGCTGATGAGCATGTATGAGGAATGTGATGACAATGAATGAAGCAAAAGGGATAAAAGTTTATAAGTGTTTGGTTGGATCGAAGAAATAACTAGAGGGCATAAAAAGCTGTCTCACAAAACTATACCTGAGTAGGTATATAAAAATGATTGCTATTTATTAAACAACCATAACCGTTTAGATGAATAATTACTTAATCGAAGATCTCCGATCGAGAGGAAAATAAGCACCTGCTTCTTGGTAGGATCCATCCATCCTAGATTTATGTATAATCGTGATAGGATTATGTTCCTACTCAAAGAAAAACAAAACTAATTTCCTGTTGATAAATACTCTATAATTAGTATTCATTATGCATAGTACAACCTATAAAATACTTCAGAGCGTAGTGTTGCTTCCTACTTATACCCACTATCTAATATTAGGTATTTATGTCTTCTTGAATAATTGAACTTTAATTTAACTGTGGGAGTATAATAGAATTAGCTAAGGTTAGAGTTGAACTATATATGTATACTTGGAGCATCGCATAATTTGCGGTTATCATCCCATACAAAATATACTTTTTTCCCGATGGGTTATTAATCGATTGCTTTGGAACCTGATCTTAATGATTGCAAAACAAAGAAAAGACGGGAGGGAAATTCATGTTAATAAACTTCAATCTTATCTCAGTATAGTCTCATGTCACTGACGTAACTAAATCTAAAATGCAAATAGGTAGTACGTCAAATTAACTGTGACAATTAAGAAGAGACTGAAATTAGATAAGATTGAATTTATTTAGTTGAACCTGCCCCCTGATATTTACATTACTGCAGGTGACTACATAAAGGGAGTGTCATTGAGAACAAACGATTATATCTTTATACAGGAAGTAGCAATAAATAAGTACGTAGGCTCACTAAGCTGACAGTAATTCCAAGCCCTCATGACTGATGCATATCACTTTAAAGTTCAACAAAAGTTTGCGACAAGGACACCTACACACGACATTACCCCATTAAGAAACATGTTATTACTATTACACTCTCGGCCAAGTTCAAGAGTTGAAAAAATTTATCATCATTAGATGGAGACGGATGATTAGGCACTGAATAGATGTACACATCCGTTCCTTTTAACAAAAAGCATACGTCCGCCGGCCTTCACACTGTTTGATCACACGTCTGGTAGAATTAACAACTTCAACAAATTTGCATAAAAATAGTAAAATTAAAAAAAAACTTCACCATTACAAATATAGTAAAAGCTTCAAATTGTTCCGTTTAGTGTGTGTGTGATTAGTATAGATTTGAAAAATAAAAAAAAAAATGCAACTAAGTAGATCTTACAAGAAAATACAAACAAGATCTGCTTTAAAAGAAATTATGAATTAAATTGTCATTATGCATCGTATTATCAATGGTCTATTAGATAATACCATGGCCGGAATCACAATTAACTCGACTGTCACAAGGGTCGATATTTTCCCACGTCTTCTTCCTTATTTACAGGGATCAAATATCTCACAATACCTGATTTCCATTGGCAGTGGCGAGTAGGTCAGAGACAAGGAGTTGTCCCCAGGCTGCCAGCATACTGGTAACGTAGTCGTGGTCAGCTGGCTCCGTCAATTGAGCCGCCGCACGGACAGCCAGCGAAGGAGCGGGAAGATGTGGCTCTTCCAAGGGTTGGGATACTCCTGTCGAATAAAAAGGCACTGTAAGTGTATTCGCTACAGAGAAAGCCTCGAACCACTTAGTATTGTCTTTTTGTTTACGAAGAGTTTAAAATAAATTGTGAGTGGAATGAAGGTCTCAATACCTTCACTCTTAAAACAATGCGAAACCGTTTACTTATTTGCATGTCAAGCATTCTATTGCTTGATATATAATTGGAATGACACGACCGAATATTGAGTTCCGTACATCCACGTTTTATTAAAAAATGCTTGATTGACCAAACAAAAAATGCTTTGTACTTCTTAGATATTTTACAATATGATACTCATAATTACCGTTTCTACAATTCAATTATCAACATTTAAATAACCCGTGAAGAAATCTTACTACATGGTATACCTCAGTATTAGGAGTAGAAAGTGATGAGATTAGCAGTTTAATTTGCATATAAATAGACTTCAAGATTTGAAAAAATAATTGCATGATTATTTTTGACGCGAAGGCTTTAAAAATGGGGGCCAAGTTTCGTAATACGTACCCATTTCAATGAACGTAATGTCTCACGCGACTCTTCAAATTGACAATATTGATATTCTACAAGCCGAATTAAACAGAGTAAAAACATCAAGCCTAAGCTATAAGGATCCTTAAGCCTAAGGATATATCAAAAACTAAACAGAAGTATGTACTGTCTGGCAGCGCCCCTTCAGAAAATTTACTGATGTGAAAATTGAACTTTGTTCAAAGTTCAGTTTCCTACCACTTTTTTTTTTTTTCTTATACACAGAGTCTGTCCAATAAATGATAAAATAAGTTATCAATTAATGTACTTGCTTACATAATTTAATTACTGAATTCATATTATATTCCTTCATCAATTCAATAATTTATTGTCATTTATGTTAAAGTTAATATCGTTAAGTTTATAACGTTGTTCCTTTTAATAACTTTAATCACATGTTTATCTGTACTTATGCTTGCGAGTAGAGAACCATGTCATTACAAATTTATTCTTCAGATAATCTATAGGTTGTTTATAAACATAGCAATTATGAAATTATGGTATTCCTTTTTATGATTGTAGCTTTACGATGATTGTTCACTGGCACAATGATGCATCGACGACAGGTGTTTATTGCAGGATTGAGTAAGATACATATTTTGTTGTTTTGGGATTCCAGTGGTGATAGACTTGTTTCAGTATGAAATAGATTAGCTGATTATTCGGAAAAGCTGACCAAATAAGTCCAAAACTTTTCTATTATTGTTTTGGTAAATATCTTATATCTCGGTTCCGCATTTCGTAGCAAAAACTTAACGCTAACAAGGGATCTGTGAAATGATCTTTGCGTAAGCATAGGTTCGCTACTACTATTTTTTGAGTTTCACCTAAAACAATGTGCAGTCTAACGAGACTATCACTTTTTACTACCTTATACCTAGTAGATACAAAGAGGATAATTTTTATTCAATTGTCTCTATTATAGGTACCTACTAATAAGGAGACTTCCGTATCTCGAGCGAGACAAATCACTTGACATTCTTGATCGTTTAGTTTTTTCTGATGCAATGCTGAATGTACTAAGACCAAAACGAAAGTTTAGTCATAATTATACGCATAGCTTATCCTACTGCGGTAATGAATTATGCGCCTTTTATGATTAGGTATACACAACACAGGCTTTTTGGCTAAAATTAAACGGGCTAGCGTATAGGCTTGAGAAAATGTTCTTATGAGTAAAACTGGAGTACATGTTTTTGGGGCTCAATTTGGTTAAAAATTATCAACGCATTGAATAAATAATATAAAGATTGGAAATAATGGTGCCTCGTAGAGAAGCTAACAAAAACTTTAGGTAGGTCCCTGTTTTGATCCTTTGTAAAAGTCCTATCATCTGCTGCAGACCTAATGTATGGAAGCATAATCCTACGTACTTAGTAACAGTCATAAACGTAGCTAACAAATCTATAAAATCCGTACGGACCTTTTACTAAACGCCAATAAGGAAGATTTGACTTCACAGCTTAAACCACTGAGCAAATAGTTTTACCAAACACATCATCAAATCAAACAGCTAAAACACACAGTTCAGAGAATCGAAATATATAAATCTGTTGCGTTACTTGACTGACTATACCTAGAGAGGAGTAGAGACTCTACCTCAAAAAATAATTGCAAGATTATTTGTGACGAGAAGACAACGCACAGCCTGAAAGCACGCAATGGAGGAAAGCCTCTGGGGGGGTCGAGGAGTGAACTAAGAATAACTAGGGGATGCAGGGAATGAAGTCGCGGGCATACTTATAGTACATGAATAATTGTATGGTTAGCCAATTCCACGTAATCATGACGGCTAACTGCATAAAACATTATTAATCATAGAACTTTTAGCTTTTATTTTGATGACTGTTATTGATGGCATCACCTGATGATGTGATGGCATAAACTTGTTTTTTGTGGGTAATGAATAATATGGTTTGCCTTTGCCGTTCTCATCTAATGATTTTGACGGAGACACATTTTTCTAGGGTTTTGTTTGTCCATTTCTACATGTATCTTGACTTTGCAATCAAATTACACCCAATAAAACCTTTAACAGATAAAAGATAAAAAAAAGCAATATAAGTAGGTACTATAACGTACGTTACGTACTTATATTTATTAGGAGCAGTAAATCTATTCAAAAAGCGATCGAAATGTACAAACTTCTATTTTCCTTTTATACTTGTAATCGATTTGCTTGAAACATTAAAATGTCGGTACACAACCTAATTTTAACATGAATGCTCTTGATAGGCCTGCCACTTCGCCTAAGTAGGGCGTAAAGACGGGCTGTGGATGACAGACAATGATAAAACAAAGAGAACTTACTGTTGGCATAATTAGCCGGCATCAGCCTGAGGAAGACGTCACCACGCCTTCCCCACGGACGATGCCTCACGTTGTTACATTCGCCACTCGCACTTCTGTACTTGCTTGGCGGACATGGTGTATTGCTGATTTCATCTTCTTCTGATGAACAGTTTTGCCTGGAATATTAATTTTTATTAATAACTTTGACAAAATACTGTTTAACCCAGTGTTCTGGTCCCTACGAAGAACATAAAGTTATTTGTATGGAAGTGCCACTAGCGTTAAAACTAGGTGTATTAGGTACTAAAGACCAGAAAAGCCACGCGAAGAGATTTGAATGTTTAGGTTGGCAGAACCTCTCTTCTGAAGGATTTACAGAGGTTAAAAAATATAGAATAACTTCACTACGCGATAAAATCTGAACTCAGTACTAACCTAACCAAAATCACGATATAGCTCTTAGAATTAGCAAGTTAAAGTGGCAGTGGGCAGGCCATTTAGCTCGCAGAACTGATAGTTGTTGTGGAATAAAGGTTCCCAAATGGCGACCACGAACCGGGCCACCAGTATTACAAGGCACCACAACCGATCGACCAACGACATTGTGAAGTTTGCGGGCAGTCAGAGGATAGAAAAGGTTCAAGACCGTTCGTCGTGGAACTCTTTGGGGGAGGCCAGTGGATAGTTCTACAGGCTGATGATAATAATGATAATAACTTACGCATCGCTAGCGCCTAATAATAACCGCTTCTCCAAATTGAGCGCTTCGCTGACGATGCGCCTCAGATCGCTCGGCACGGCCTGTATGCTGTCATCTGATTTGCCTTTCTGGGCACATGTGACTGTAAACGCTACGGCTAGAAGCAATATACTTCGCCTTATCCTGAAACAAAGAAAAATATCGTTAGTAACTAGCTGTACCCGCGCGGTTTCACTCGGGTTGGTAAGACTATGCAGATTTGTAACATCGACTACATACATCACTAATATCAAAACATAAAGTTTTTACATATAAAAATATCATCCAAGTTTCCGACTATTCACGTGAAAGAAAAAAAAATCTTTCATGCAAGCCATGTGCATGCAAATAAATAAGCCAAATCGTTCGTGTTGTTCTCAAGTGATGCTGCGTTATATATATGTGAGAATTGATTTTTATGTATAGGTTTATGTGTAAAATTTGGTGAAACTCGCCATTTGTTCACGTTTTTATAAGCTTTTATTTAAAACCAGATTTAGATAAGAATATAGATTTATATATCTTAAAATCGCATTCACCTTACAGGGTTCATAGTATAAGTAAAACGTATACCCACCCATCATGAAATTACTTAATATGATTTCTTTACCGCTAGAACACACTAGGAAGCAATATAATACCTATCTACAGTGTGTCCCACGGTCATGCTATATGGACGACTTCCTCATTAGCAGGTTCTAGTCCCGGCTTAGGCAAGCGACTTTATTAAAATCATTGAATGCAGTATATAAACTAACTTTAAAAAAAATATGAAAGTCTCGATTAAGTCTTCTTCTTCTTGTCGTGTCACTGATTCTTTCATGGTCATCCTGTATTATGTTAGTGACCATTTTGAGGTATGGTGGCCTTAGACTGTTGATGAAAGAATCAGTGTTGTGAAAGGATTAAGGTGCGCCTTTTAGAGGCTCTTTTCATGCACAAAAAAAGTGTTAAAGAGAAAAAAAAGTGTTGTGTAATGGCTAGTAGAAGAAGATAGATTAATTAAAATTAATTAATCTTACTTAATCTTCTTCCATTAAGAAAAACATCCTAATTTCAATATTTAAAGTACCTACTTGTCCTTCATGCAGAATGGCCGTGGGACACACTGTAGGTATATTGCTTCCTGTGTTCAGGCAGTTAAACATTCACATTCGTTTAAAGTTAGGTAATTATGTGTGGTACTTATATTATGAACCCTGAGGGGTCATTACAATTTTAAGATATATTAATCTAAATTCTGATCGAAAGATGGTAGAGCTGTTGTAATTAATAGGCTCAAGTCCTAGATTTTCAGTCCAGGCTTAGGCAAGCAACTTTTATAAATCTTTAAATGCAGTATTCATCATCATCATCATTTCAGCCGTACGACGTCCACTGCTGAACATGGCCTCCCCCACAGACAGCAAATTTCTTATCATGTGGGGGGATTTGCCCATACTCACCACGCTAGGCATGCGGGTTGGCGAGCGCAGTTAGAGCTATCGTTGTTAAAATGAGGGACGCTGCTGCCCATCCCCTAGCTTTTTCCCTTAGTCGCCTCTTACGACATCCGCGGATAGAGATATGGAGGGACCTATTCTTTAACCGGGGCCGCCACGGCTTGCAATGCAGTATTACATACTTTAAAAATAAAGGAAAGTCTCGATTAAGTAAAACTCCCTAACTTCAATATTGAAAGTACTTGTCCTTTGTGTAGCATGGCCATGGGACACACTGTATAGTCAATATTATATTTATGTGACCGCATTTGCTTTCGTTTTATCAGTGATCTCTTATGACACGTACCGGTTAGTTACTACACACTCGTACTTTCTACTTATGTCATTGACATTGCACAAAAGTTAGTCGTTCATAGCTTTTATTAGTTCATGTGCGATAATACGGAGATTTTATGTTATCTTAGGTTTTTAAGGTTGCGGGAAGTCGGTGGATGGAAAGGGCTCAAGACCGTTCGTCGTGGAACTCTTTGGGGGAGGCCTATGTCTAGCAGTGGACTTCTACAGGTTTTTGATGATGATGATGATGATATAGATCGGTCTAGAACATGTCTGGAATTCCTATTTTATTACTAAAGATATGTTTTAGGTAGCTTTAGCTGTACCTACGTGCAGTGTTCCGGAGGGATAAATAAGACAATTTATTATAATTTTATTAATATCTTCATAGTTGGCAACCTGAGTGACGAACTTGCTGAAAGTTCGTCACTCAGGTTGCGTCAAGCAAAACTCTAAATTCGAAAGAAAGACTCTTTGCTACAGACTATCAAATTTGCACAACAATTGAGAATGTCTTAACCGTTCACTTTTACAACAAATTGAAGTAAACGATCTCTTGTTTTGTCAAATCGAGTGTAGAAACCTTTTGCTAATCAGTTCTACTATTTACGTTTCAATAACATTTTTTCCAATATTAGGGACTATTTGAACATGACTATTACCTTTTAAAACTCTGCAAAAACCAGCTTAGAGTTTGAGGAATACCATGAGACCACTTAAATTAAATGGAACTACCCTGCATGTATCATCCATGAAAAAATGATTCAGCCTTAGTTTCGGCAAATCTTGAAGTCAAGTGGTGATGTAGTTTTTAAGTGTTATGGAAAATCGATTACTGTCAATTTTTTTATATAGGATCACAACGGGCGGAGTCATTCCTACTAATAGTGAAAAACATTAAAATTAGACCATCAGTTACGAAGTAATCGGTGTATATACATAGAAAAAAAACAAAGGTAGCCATAAAAAAAAACAAATTAAATTGACTTCTTGCTTTTTTCCACTCCACCACTTTTTTTAAACTTCATAATAAGGAGATGTGGTCTCCAAAGTAATTACTCTTCATTTCCACTTTTCAAGGGAAAAGCGGAAATTGTAAGATGCTCGTGAGAATTCACATCATTAATACAAATATCAGGAAATTATCATTAGAAGGGAAGTTCAAGACCTTAATGCACTACTTATGATACCTACTCGTATAATACATCTAAAGGTCAAGCTGCACTTGATAGCATGCTTCAGCATCGCGTCGATTATAAAGTGTTGTACGATGTGATTTATACTAACAGTTATACCATCCCGACGGTAACCCCCTTCTATAAACAAAAAGAGAGGATATAAGAGAAAAAAAAATAGCCAAACTCTCAAATAAGAAGTTTGTGGTTACCATGGTACTACCATGGTACTCGTAGTTTCTGATACCCACGACACAGGGAATCCATGTGTGGGGTCAGGACTATGTATGTGACTGCTGGGTGCTATTTATTTACGTTAGCTTTAAGGCGAGTTAGCTCAAATCTTTACTCATTAGATAGATAGATAACACTTTATTGATCACCACACGGAAATAATACATAAGATCACAATTACAAATTTACACGGCAATACAATGGGCGGCCTTATCGCTCTGAGCGATCTCTGCACAGGCAACCTTAGGATGGACTGGACTGAAAAGATTAGAGAAGGGGCAAGATGGTGTATCTTAAATTATGAAGAAAATTAACTAGAATAAAGTAGGTATATTAAAAAGATAAATCAAGATAATCATATATATATATATATATATATATGATTATATATACAGTGGTGGTCATCTAATTAGAAACACCTACCTGGGTTTATATTTTTATTGCGAATTCCCTTTCGAACTAATTTTTAACGTATCATTGAGTGTTCCTACGTATTAAAATCGATGTATCGGATATTATATTGCATTGTTATACCATTTTAATAACAGAAAACAACGGTTGTTTTTCTAAAACTGAAAGTTATATTAATAACAAAATAAAAAACGAGATACAAACCGGACAACTAATTAGAAACACCAAAAAAATCATTACTTAAATCATTTTTTATTTGAACAAAACCCCAGTAGTTTTGAAAAATACAAAAAATACTACATCCTTAGACAATTAGTATTTGGTAGGGTAGCCTTTATTATCAATAACAGCTTTGCAGCGACGCGGCATTGATTCAATCAATTTATAACAAGTTTCTACAGGAATACTTCTCCAAGCGTCTTCAAATGCACTGTTAAGTCCATGAATATTAGTAACGTGTTTCTGCGACAGGTTGGTCTTTATAGTGTGCCACAAATTTTCTATGGGATTTAAATCCGGACTACTGGCAGGCCACTCTAATACTGTCACGGATTGTTCTGTAAGAAACGCTTTAACGCTGCGTGCTGTGTGCTTTGGGTCGTTGTCATGCTGAAATATCCAAGTTACTGGCAAATTTTCCTCGGAATATGGAATCATTGTCTCTTTCAAGATCTTTTTGTATTGATATTGATCCGTTTGCCCTTCAATCTTTCTTACGGGACCAATCCCGTACCCTGAGAAACATCCCCACACTATTACATTTCCACCACCGTGCTTAACTGTCTTTTTAGTGTATTTGTTATTCAAAGCCTCGTTTATTGGTCGTGGTACATATCGTTTTCCATCGGAATTAATCAAATTAATTTTAGTTTCATCTGAAAACAAAACTTTTTTCCATTGATGAATAGTCCAACTGCCATATTTGCGAGCGAATGCTAGACGATTTTCTCTATGTTGCCTGGTTAGTAGTGGTACTTTTCTAGCGATCCTTCCTAACAATTTTCCTTCAACCAACCGTCTACGAACTAGTTTAGTGGACAAGTGTCGAGGATCGTCTTCTGAAAATACCTCTTTTCTTATAACATTGGATCCTTTAAAGGGGTCCGCCTTAGCTAATCGAAGCATAAGCCTGTCTTCTTGAACTGTAGTCTTCCTGGGCCGAAGTTTTCTTGGCACGTTATCTGATGTTCCATGTAGTTTGAAATGTGCGAGGGCGTTAAATATCATCTTTACGGAACATTCCAAATAATCGGCGATCTTTCTGTAACTCCATTTTTGTTTTAAATGAAAGTTCACTATAATTTTTCTCGTTGCTGCATCACAGCTCTTATTTTTACCCATTTTTAATAAAACAACAATAAATAGTAACTTTTCGTAATGAGTTAGAAATGGCGGCAATATTTACAATGTGATTGACAATTGTGAGAACTGTATTACAGTTTAAAAAACCAAATTTTGAACCAAGTCCTACAATGTTTCTAATTAGTTGTCCATTCTGCCAGTCCTAACGATATTGATACTTTTTGTTTCACTGATATTTATTTTTATTGTCGTCTTGGTTGTCAAATATTATTGCTTGTAATTAAACTAGAGATATTAAAGTACATTGTAAAGTAGTGAAAAAAAATTTACCTCCTATTAAATGCTATAATAATGTTAGTTACTTTATAAAAATTTCAGGTGACTAGGTGTTTCTAATTAGATGACCACCACTGTATATAATACATATAGTGACATTTATATAAACACATACAAATACTATATCGTATATAATTATAATAGGTACACATAATCTATGAATAATAATATACAATAAACTTGTGCTTCACAAAGAGCAGCATGCCAGATAATGAGTGATGACCATGTTTTTGAAGATAGCAAGAGACTTGGCTTTCCTGATATTGACAGGCAATGCGTTCCACAAGCGAATAGCCTGGTCTGTAAACGATAATAGGTGATACTTTAGCATAAAACAATCCTACAAAATTTATCTAGTTGTGTGAATTGAATAAACTTGTTCAGGAAGCAACCCAATAAAGCTATTCATTATACCATTTGAATTAAGGTTGTACCTTTTTTGCGTGCAGGCATTATCGCCTTGACGGGGCAGAAACCGGTACTGTCAGCTATGACTTCGTGCCAAGCCTTTAAATGTCAACATACTGCTTTCGCTCCCGGATATCATGGCTCAGGTTAGATTATACACCCTGTATCAGCAACCATAGTTAAACTAACATAGAAATGTAGGGAGAGCTTATCCGAATCATCTATTTTTAAGATATCGTTTGATTTTGGAGCCAGTCTTATGAGCGCAGTGGTAAATGTTTACTGAAGAAATGTTTATCTTCGCGGTATTATTACGCGGAAGGCGTTACTATTGTGGAGAAGAAACATCGATTAAGACGAACATCGCACCTCGCAACGATGCCGTCAGAGTCGGCTATGTGCTAGCAGCGAGCCTAAGATCAACCGATCAATCCGGTGAGCCTACCTCACCGGATAAACCAGAATACATTAGGACATGGTGTCCTTCATTATGTAGAGGAGAGGTGCCAGGGACAGATCCAGGGTGATTCAGCGATATAAAGGGATCCTAGATTCAGATTTCTGGCCAGCGGTCATCGTCTACAGGGAATCAGTAAGTAAACAAAATCCCTCAGAGTAAAGGCTTACAATTCTTCTTATTATGAACTAGCTTTCGCTCGCAGCTTCGTTCGCGTAGTACCTATTTAAAAAGTATATGCAATTCTAGGTAAAGAGATATATCTATTCCAAGTTTCATCGAAATTAAACAGTTACCGCGTGATTGAACCACAAACATCCAAACATCTTCACAAACTCTCGCATTTATAATATTAGAGTGTCTCTGATATGGATCGGGATTGTTTTTATTATTTAGTTTTACGAAATAAAGTTTGTATTTTTATTTTTACCAGGATCTACACAAATAACTTAGCATGCGAAATACTAGAAGAAAACTATAAGAATTTACATCATCTATGTAATGAAATATCAAAATTTAATTTTAGAGTATATACCTAAGCGCCAATATGTCGCCACTTCTAGTCAAGCATGGTCTGAGAACTAGTTAATTAATATTCAAATATTTCAAGTTATGCATTAATTATTTTTAGAACAATTTTAGATTTTAATTACTTTCATACATTTTCAGGTCGATGGTATTGAGAAACAGCAAAGAGAAAATAGCTCAAATTATTAAATAAGAGAGTATCTACGCCATAAATAAAGAAGATGGTCTTCCGCATTTCGATAGAATATAAAATATGGCTAAGTGCGTGTCAAAACACTTACAGTGAATGCTTCCGACGTCAATGCTGCTTAGTATAGGCAAATATTGTTCTCTACTATATTGTCTTTTGTATACGTAAATCACTGACATGCGATGACACGCCATCTGTTATACTATGATTGCAAGGACAATTAACGAATTTAGTAGGTAATGGAGCTTTTGTAAAACGTTTCTATTAACTCGCTATTTTGTCTGTCTGTTTGCTACACTGCTCCAGGCTCCACGGTACAAATTTTGCTTACCCATTAGATAGAGCCTTGAAACTTTAAAATATCTCAGAACTGGATGTAATATTAACTCACTTTCTAGCTGTTCTCTCTAGTTTTTTTACCTGTTTTCTTGTTAATGACGGGATTCGATAATGTACAGCTCGATATTGCACAGCCTGATAATTCAGATAATATAAGGTTGGGGCACACTTATCACCCCACCAGCGAATCGGTATCGCCTCAAGCGGTTGAAGTATACGAGTATGAAACTCTGAACTGCAACGCACATTAATCGGCATCATAACCGCACCGCCTTGCCTCAAGAAGCATAATGGGCTATGCAGAAAAAAAACAAGTACATCATGTCATACTTCTGAACCCTCAAAACCATTACTCGGTACATAAATACAATCGACTAAAAACCAAAACTAAAACTTTTTTGCTGACAATGCGCCGGAGACAAGACATCATTTACTCGAACAAGCGCGCAAATTCAATGTCAAAATCGCAATCACAATAATTGTCTGCGTATGCGCAGCCTCGATCGTTTTGACACTAGCCTAAAGCGAAAGTGCGTTACCAACAATACGTGACTAAAAACTTTGAATACCTCAAATACTGAGCATACTGGTGCCTGTATGTTGGACAAGGTCAACTGTGGCGAAACTACTTATAAAACATCGGTAGATGACACTTGGAGCCTTGGCTTTAGTTCGTGAGTTCGATGGCTTAAGTCGCTAAGGACAAACAGAGAACGTAGCCTGTTGCCAACCGATCCAAAAGAGTAATTGATTCTGATAAACAGACCCACAAGTGAACAAAAAAAAAGGGTATTCCCGAGCCTCTTTCAATTACACGGCACCCGGACCTCAGACCGGACAAACGAAATATTCATTTCGAAAATATGTAATGCTATTTTCCATTATCACCGCGTACTCGTAAGTGAACTAGGCTAAATGTATAGCAGGTATATTCTGAAACATTACCTATTGTCTCTGGGAATATTACGAAAACTAGCGATATGTATATTTAGAGTAGGTGAGTCATTGATTGATGTGCGGATTTTGAGACACTACACAGTTAATTGTTTATATCTTGACTTACAAATTAAAATCATAGACTGGTATTAATTGTTCAACTCTTTTACCGTTCCATAATATTTTTTAGTAATTTATCTTATAGAAAAAACATTGTAGGTACACCTATAATAAACTTTGCAGCCCAAAGCCGAATTATTTACAAAATATTCATCACGTGCTAATTAAATTTAAAGCAAAATTAAGGAAAATGCAGACAACACTCGAACCGAAACATGTTTATGAAACAAGATTATTATTTTTACCTACGAAATTTAAGGACTTGTTGTAGCGCCATACAAAAGACTTCAACGGGTTCCTTTCCAAATGTTCGTTTTTAACTTGTTTTGACAATAAAGTGGTGGTGATCAATTTGGTAAAAAATAACGTCTTTTTACAGTTTTTGATATTATTGCAACACATTGCGCTTATAATTTTGAATATTCCTTCTTTATCTGATGATTCAACGCAGATGAGCTAAGTATTAAATACTAGTTTCCCCTGACGGCTTCGCTAGCGTGGTACCTACGAGGATAAAAAGTAGCCTATGATGTGCTATTCCAGACAAATCTATCTCAGTGCCAGATTTCATCCAGAGCCAATCTGGTGTAATTGAGTAACAAATATTCATCCAAACTTTTGCATATTAATATTAGTAGGATAGTAAGCTAAATGTTACCTGGACAAACACGCGATGTTCGCAACAAAATAGGTACATATTAACGCCTCTACATATGATTAAAATCTACGCACAACGAAAACACGCCGATGATCTAATTTAGATTCGATTTCTTTGCAAAAACTATGCGATTGGAACGCAGTGGATGACCTCATGACTGACCAGTCGACCTTTACAGACATCCTGATTGAGCACATGTCATGTGACTGAGTACGCATGTGTGTGGGATCGGGAAGTTCTTTATATTTGGTTCGGTAACGGAGAGTACAGGTTTTTTTTGTTCAATACAGCTTGAGAATAGACAGTATACAATTTATTGTCTTGTTGGCTGATTACTATAAAACTACACACTCTACTTAGAGTAACCCTCTTTTTTTACATCTAAGGTGGCAAACAAGTATACTGCCCACCTTTTGTTAAGTGGTTACCGCATCCTACGAACGCGTGCAATACTAAGACGCACGTGTTGCCGACTCTGAGCCCCTCCGCCCCGTTAAAGAGCAACTCTGGCAACCTTACTCACCACAAGAACACAAGACTATTTGAAACACATAGTGTTATTGGCTGCGATCTTCTTTAAGGCAGCCCAGACGGGCTGCTCCTGTTTAGAGCGAGAAAATCTCGCTGTGCCCTACCTCCTCTTTATAATCAGGGGTTTTCTAATAATAAACCAAGAAATAGGCGGACATACTTTTATAAAGCCGATCAAGTTAGTGGTAAGGGGCTAAAGGCTGAATCTACAGTGCCTCCTAGTAAAGTCTTATCCTGCGGATAGAGTGACCCACATGATATTGTAACTGCATATTTCACCTACAAACGAACACCCAGTCATGTGACTGCAATTAGATGGTTAATTACTCTCTTAGAGTTACAAGTTTTCGCGTAAAAAAGCAGTTTGGCATGCTACTATTTCCGCCTGCGTTTGCGCAGATGACGTAAGGAGGCACGCAAAGTTCTGTTTATTCTGTGTCGATGTCTCTTGATGCGGGTGTTGGCTAACAGTCATGTGAGCCCCCGATTTGAGTACTTGTTTGTGTGTAATAGTTTTAATTTACCAGTATGATAAAATAAATGCAATAGCAATTGTCACTTAGACTTGTTTTGTAATATTTTAACCGCCTTTTATGAATAGCCCTATAAACTTCCTGTAGCTTATATGGCCGATAAATCAATTGCCATCCTTTTCATTGATATGAAAGTGATAGGGACAATAGTCCTACTAATATTATAAAAGCGAAAGTTTGTGAGGATGTGTGGATGTTTGTTATTCAATCACTCTGTAACTGCTCAACCGATTTCGTTGAAACTTGGAATAGATAAAGTTATTTACCTAGAATAGCATATAGGCTACTTTTTGTGTTTTTGTACTACACGAGCAAAGCCACAGGCGGAAGCTAGTATTATACATAACCGCGATAACATGACGTTATCATGAATGAGGCCCTAACTCAGTCCTAAATTTTAATATACTCGACATTAATATATCTAACAGATTAGGGATAATTGATTAGGACTTTGATTTGAAAAATAGACAACAATTGGTGCCGAAATAAATCTTATTAATTATTTATACAGCTACCAAAAATTTGGAAAATGCTAGATCTACCAAGAAACCAATCAATTACATTTAAATTATTTTACAACTATCCACTAAAAAGAATCCATAATTTTATTACAAAGCGGTAACCACAATCATTGATCTAGCACGGTCGATCAAGCACCCGAGATTGCAGTTTATAACCCTACCGAATTAGCGGTGATGTTCACACTGTACCGAGTATTCTTAGTAAAGTGATACTAAACTTCGCAATTTTGCGGCTCTGTGGTAATGCAGTTGCAAAACTGAGCGAGTGGAAAAACGGTTACTCCATCCTACAATAGATTTAGCTCAGTTAGATATGTGATATTTAGACGAGACTATTTGGCGCTAAGCCCAGGTTTTCAAATAAATACCTGTATGGGAGAGTATGATTTTCCATAGCAAGAATGCCAAAAATATGTGAACGATGAGTAGATTTTAAGTATTGAAGTTCCATGCTGTTAAAAAATCAAACCATATTTTTTTCATTTTTGTCACTATTCCTTACTATTATAAACTAGCTGGGCCGCTCGCAACTTCGTCCTCGTATTCAATTATGTTCTTACCTTGACTCTTATCACTTGAGATTTTGATTTTTCGACCCCGTGTTACGTGTGCACTGAAGCCTAAGGGCGCGAGCCCCACTCGCACTTGACCGTCTTTATTTCAAAATTTAAACTAAATTCACAGTATGGCGTCTTCAAAATCCACGAAGCCATCCAAAACCTAATGTTATCTAGCTTACATATGATTTGAGGTCAATATTTTTTGACTGAAAAGTTTAAATTGACAGCTAGGAACAGTTCGTATGGGAGAAATAAAAGTTTTGCGCTTAGCAACACATTAATCTATTGCTGCAGTAGGAAGGTATCGAATCAGATCGGTTGTGTAATTAAAACCACTTACATGGTAGCGTATTCAACAGTAGGTAAGTCTAGACTCTACCAATCTTAATTAATTATTATTTATAGACCCCAGACTAATTTGATTCACTGAAAGATACGTGCGGCTTACGCAACTAATTTTTACTTTATTGATGCCTGGGTATCGGCAAAGTGGATTCCGTTTATACTCATCAATTGTCCTACCTAGAGGCGTTTCACACGATTACGACCAAGCCTTTATAAACTAGCGATTTACCTGCGTGTTGCTGGGTATTCTTGATATATACCTACCCTACAAAACAATCTTATTTTCGTGATACTAAATTTCACTTCCCAATATATGCGAAAGTTTGTAAAGATGTGAAGATCTTTCAAGACGAACTACTGAAAAGATTGGAATAAAATTTAGCATGTATGTAATAAATAGCCTGGAACAACATATAGGCTACTTTTTATTCGAGTACCTTGCGAGCAAAGCCGGATAAGTTGATTGGATGTTTGTAGAATCACGCCATAACGCTCAATCGATGAAACTTTGAATAGATAGAGTTCTTAACCTAGAATAGCTTATAGCCAAATTTTATGAAGGTACTACACGAACGAAGTTGCGCGCACAAGCTAGTACTTAATACTTATTGCTACCTAGGTATCGGCAAAGTGGATTCCGTTTCTGCTGATCAATTGTCCTACGTTAAGGCGTTTCACACGATTAAAATACACTGAGCCCTTATATACTAGCTTATACTATTTATACTAGCGATAGCTTATACTAGCGATTTACCAGCGTGTTGCTGTGTAGGTATGCTTGTTGTACCTATATCCTACAAGACAGTCTTATTTTTGGGATGCTGGACTTTTGTTCCGGCCGTTTGTTCGTTTTGGCCGGTCCTGGTTGAAGAATAAGCCCGTCCATATATACATAACAGTGCATGTCGTAAGAGGCGACTATAGGGGAAAAAGCTAGGGGATAGCCAGCGTTCCCTATTTTAACAACAGCTCTAAGCTATTGTTGCCCCCAACATGATAGGAAGTCGCTCTAAAAGTCTCGGGGAAGCAAAGTTCAGCAGTGGACATCGTTGACTGAAATGATGATGATGAAAGACTTTCATTCGCTTGCTAACTTTAAATCTACTACGGACTAATACGACGATGCATTCGAACCATCATCGGAAAAATTCTCAACAATAAAATTTATCCGGTATAAACTTCTAACTTATAAGTTTCCATTGTACAGTCGCCTGCACTAAGATGTATACATTTCATAATCTTGAAAATTATGCTACAATACAAAACATATATATTTACAAATCAAGAACTCAAAAATTATGTACACAATCATTTTCAAGTTTATTGTTTACCAATCATCTCAATCTGTATTGAGGTATCATTTTGAAAATTATGGAATGTGTACATCTCAGTTCAGGCGACTGTACATACAGACAGATGTTGCTGTTAATTAATAAATAGGCAATCAAACTTTATGATAAAAAGCAGTAAGAAATCCTAATTGAACTGTCAACAGCAATTATTTTCTGAGTTACACACAATGAATACCTTTTAGGAATTTCGAGGACTCGGTCAATATCAAAGTAGCTCAATCACGCACTGCGTCTCATGAATTTTAATGAATAAACGCCATATAGTTACGGAATTTGTTAAAAAACTTTATGATAGGTTTGGTGTCGGACACGCGAACTTTAACAAGATCTTTTGATAGTTTTGACACGGTAGTTTTGGGGTTTTTAGGCTTTGTAAACAATAGACTCATTTCAAAAAGCCGTGTTGACTTAGTGGAAGATACCCTGACTTTAGATCCGAAGATAAGTGCGCTTATTTTTTTTTATTGATGCACGACCGGGTTCAAACCCACAACCTCCGGAACGAAAGTCAGGGAACCTTCCACTAAGCCAACACGGCTTAAAACGGCAAAAGAAACATCGTGAGGAAACCAGTAGGTATTCTTATAATCGGCGATGGCTTTGCAACCTGTCACGTATGGAATACTCACTACTGCAAAATGTGGGCATATTGTGCCAAAAGTTTGGACGTGCCTCTGACTCCCCTTTTAGAAATCTTCAAGGATCTGATCGCCTGGATACAAGAGCTTGTCTACCATGTTTGGGAATAAAAGTAGTGAGCCTATGATTATTTTAGACTCTCATTTGTATTTGTCGCGGATGTTGGGATCATCTAACTACAAAAAAAGACTTTGTTCTTTTCTTCAGCAGCAATTGTTTAAAATGCCGATTGAAATAGCGCATTATCACACGTTTCGATAATACAGAACCTCCATTGTTAAAGACTTCAAGAGTGTTATTTGTAGGTACTATTACAAAGGCAATTATCGTAGATAATAGTTTAAGAACAGTTGATTGGCCTCTGATTACTTCCTAACATTAGTGCAGTCATGACCTTTAGGTTAGCACGATCTTATAAATAATATATTAGGAGCAAGCCTTTTCTGTGTCGAGCGCCGAGCGGACATACGGTCCGCTCGGAGATAATTGTGGTCGTCCACATACACGTAGGTTGACTTACCTATGCAAAAGTTTAATAATAAACACCATCATCATCAGCCTGTAAATGTCCACTGCTGGACATAGGCCTCCCCCAAAGAGTTCCGTGACGAACGGTCTTGAGCCTTTTCCATCCACCGACTTCCCTCAAACTTAAAATGTCGTCCTTCCATCGGGCCTTTCAATAATGCTTTAAGTAAAAAGTATAATTCAATAGCGAGGTTACAAATAAAATCAGAAAGCAAGGTAGACTTTATAACAATAGAAATTCGAGTAATTATAGGAAGTTTTGTCAGTCATCAATATATTGCTCGATTTTTTCGTCAGTAATATGTTTCCTATGTTCAATACCTACCTTATTTACAGATTATTGAATATTTATATTTTTTCTTGTCCAAACCACTTTATAGATAAGTTCCGCATGATTAGCCCTAAAAACATAGAGTTTCTTTTGTATGGATTCTATTGTCGTATTTTTTGTGTCTAAATTATCTTAACCAGTTTAAGTTGAAATTAATTAGCGTCTAAATAGCAACACGTGCAAACATGCCGGTAGTTATTTCGTAGTTATTTTTATTTTGTAATTGAAACACCTCTAAACAGTTAATTAGCTACTCACCCTATAAAGTTTTAACACCATTAGCGATGCGTCGCTTCGCATCGCATTTTTCTAAAAAGCTCTTTTCATATGACTCGATAGCCGAGCGAAAGGGAGCAAACCTTGTTGCAGCGAGCGGCAGTCTTCCAAAATCCGCATTTAGAGACATAGAACAAAACTCTTCAATATTAAAGTCGCGTTTGTTTAGATTTAAAAACCGGTGCTTATGGAGCTTTACTCCAATTTCAAACAAATGACTATTTCCTGTCAATAAATTATTTCCCCTAAAATATAATCTAGCGATCTAAGTATGAAGTCAAAGCATTGCAAACCATTGAAAACGAAGATCATCTATCTGTCAAAGGTATTTTAACCAATACAAGATCAAGTCGTGAATATCAATAGCTCATAGGCGTTTGTTTTAAATAAACATGTTTTAGGTTAATCGTCTAGTTAGCCTTCAGTAGGCGCATTATGGGTCAGTGGGATCAAAATTAACCATAATGGTTGTACGGTTAGAATTACGATAATAGACGCTCAAACATTACACTCAACTCACAAAGAAACCGAGAAGGTTATTTATTAACTACTTACCTAATAATCTCTACTTACTACAAATGCGGGATGATCTTGATGGATGGATGAGTATTTTTTTTTGTTTAAACTCAAGGAGCTTAAAATTCACTCGCTAGTTGCGTGTTATACAATGAGTAAAACTTTGTCGTTCATCGTCATTGCCAGCCGTGGGATGTCCACTGCTGAACAAAGGCCTGCCCAGAGATTATCAGAGCGACCGATCTTGTGAGGCCTGAGTCTTTAATGATCGTGAGTTACCTACTAAAAGTTAATAGCTTACCTTGTATTTTTTATTTATTTTATTTTATTTATTTATGAAAAAGTACACTATTTTCACAGGGGCACCTAATACAATAGTGTACCTACTTATTAATATAATTCTCGTAATTTTTTTTATGTAATAATAAAAATATCAAACATTATACAACATTAATTTAAATTCTAAGCATAATAATTAAGATATAATATAAATGAAAAATAATAAAAAATCTTCAATTAATAAATTCAAATTATCTAACGTCAAAGCCAATAAAAATATTAAAAAAAAAATCGTCAATCAATAAACAATGTCAAATATAAAAACAATGACAATTCTTCAAAAAAAATACAGTTAAATACAAATTACATAATGTCATTATAAAAATTCCCCAATCGATATACAATGTCAAATCTAATTAGAATAGCATAAAATATGTAACAGAGTCCTGCGACATTCGCTCAGGGAGCAGCAAAAATCGACTCTCTCCGCTACAAGATTGAGCGTGTGGATGCAACGCGTTAGAGGTGCCTTATTCAGGAGGTTTGTCCTTCCTCTTGGTACCTCCAATAGGGCAGGCCGCCTCCGTCGGTACAGAAACTCATCAGGCACATTCAGCCGCATTTCCGCTAAAACGCCTGGGTTCGCGATCATCCCACGTAACACCCTAACCAAATATAGAGCAAGCGCTGCATCTCTCCTCACCTCCAGCTTGTTGTATCCAACCATGACTATAACAGACAAGGTTGGATACATCAACGGGAAAAATAGATGCCGTAGAGCTTCAAATATATAGAGTATAGTGTCACATAAAGCGCCCCTACAAAAACCGGCATGCTATATTCACTTTTCACCACTAAGCAGTGACAAGTAACTCACGTACCTACATTACGGAATCGGGCCTCTGCACTCATGGATTTTTCTAGTCATTACTCATTATACTTAGTTCCCTCACGATTTATGTCGTTCTTCTGGCCTGGGTCGCTTAGTAACTAATTTTACAAGAAAATACCTTTTCCTTAACAAGACTTTGGCTGTTCAGTCACCTCACCACATTATACGAAACTAGATAGAATCAATGCATATAGTCAAGAATTCGAATAAAACAAACGATTAACCATCACGCATACTGTATCATAAATACCTACAAATATTTTTTTGTATGAATAGCGGTATAACGGTCGGTATAACTTGAATAACGGTGTTTAATTGCAGGGCTTCGGTCGATAATTTCAATTAATAACTCTCTGTTGCGTAATCGAATGGCTATCGGGGCGGTGATATACATTTTATATCTATTCGAATGATTTTACTTGGAGAGTTTATCAGGACGAGAGACGAGGACAACCTAACCTAACAGCTGGTTAGATGACATAAGACGACACGGAGGCCATAACTGGATGAGATGGCCACAAAACCGCCAGGAATGGAGAAGAAGGCCAATCCAAGATTGGATAGTCAATTTCGAGACTGCATACTTATTATGAATCACCTTGTATACAAATATCGAACAGAAATATTATTTTAGACAATATCGCTTTTCGTTACCAAAATCATTATGTCATGTTTGCGGTAACTGGTTTGCATTGTGCAATGCGCGAGGAAGGAAGAAAATTCATTATTACCTGAGTTATGTTATGATGAGCGTGGCTTACCTAACCGCAGCGTACCAACCTAAGCGTAGTGACCGTTAGATACCGTATATGAATGCAATAATGTTACAGTAATAGGTTCATAGAACATAGGGTAAAGAAAGGGTTCTTAACTGAGAAAAGGTTTAAGTTTAAAAAATTACAATATCTAACTTGTATAGAGGTGATATATATAATATGCCGTGGTTGCCCCGGCTGAAGAATAGGCCCCTCCATATCTACCTATCCGCGGATGTCGTAAGAGGCGACTAAGGGAAAAAAGCTAGGGTATGGGCAGCAGCGTCCCTCATTTTAACAACTATAGCTCTAACTGCGCTCGCCAACCCGCATGCCCAGCGTGGTGAGTGTGGGCAAATCCCCCTACATGATAAGGAATTTGCTCTGTCTGTGGGGGAGGCCATGTTCAGCAGTGGACGTCGTACGGCTGAAATGATGATGATGATGATATATAATATTTGCTCAATTTGCTTGCAGAGAAGATAGATATATTTCACTGCTCCCTGAACGAGTTGGCAAGGGCTGTATTATTTATTTTATGTTTTAATGTCGTGTGACCTATTTATTTATAATTTAATTAATGTTTATTGCCGTATTATTATTAGTTAGATAGATAAATTACGTACACTATCGCATTGGGTGCGCCTGTAATGGTAGGCGTATGTTGTGAAATAAATAAATATATTATGTATGCTATACCGAAAGGGGCTTATTCTCCACCTGATTGGCAATAAATTTTGTTCGAAATACGAATTTTGGATACACAACTTTTTTCATTGGAAGAGCTCAAATCAGTTCTAATTCAATTAATCAGCTGTTTTAGGTAGTCGAACTTTTCGTTCCTTTAATAATTAAGTACTTTTGGAGAAGCTAAAAGGACTAAAAACAGCAATATTTGAGAAAGTTCGGGGTTACAAAAATCAGTTTCTATTTAACAGTTTGTTTTATTTGCCCGCTAAATTTCTTTTTTTTTTATAGATTAAGCCCATTTGGGGATAGTATACATATACACCCCACCTAATAAGGGCAGGCAGATGATGAAGATTGTGTATTGTGTCTCTAGAGCCGTAGAACAACCAGTTATTTTGTCTAGCTAGAAGTATTTACTCACAGACTTTTAAGAACTATTCGAGATTGAAGTTGTCTAGCTAGAAATAATTATGTATACCTACATACTATTTAGAATTGTTCGAGGTTTAAGTGAACGAACGTGACTGTTGAGTGTAATGCAGAAGCTTTAGTGATGTCATCTATTAAATAATAATACAGTTAAAAACTGCGTAGAAACACGGTTTCGAGGAATGGATATAATTTTAACATCCTTCCAGACGTGCGATATATCTTCTGTGATTCGTTTCAAAATGACGACTATGCGGGCGCGCGATGTAGCTAAAAGAAATCGCAAGCCCCTAAAAATCAAATGAAATTGACTCTATGCAGTGGACGTAAGGATAATTTTGTAATACATTTTAATTGGCACGTCGCACGCCGATTAACACGGCTTAAGTCATATAGTTATGTTACATAGAGGCATGGAGAGTGTGCGTGGAGTTTCTGCAGCTTGATTCCATAGTCAGAAGAAGCACTTTATAAGTTGTTTGTTATCCGTCCAAGAAAAAGCCCTACAGCAATCACTGCGTGAACAGTAACATCTAGAAGATAACTAATTCTAGAAACGATGTAGCATGTTAAACTAATAAGTTAGATAATACATGACTGAGTCAACATGGTAATAAATCAGGGATTCCTGTCCTCAGTTTATACATAAGTACAGTCCTTTGCACTAAGATGTACATTTTACATTTTTCAAAATTATCCCACAATAAAGATGTACATACATACATACATAAATTGTGTTATATTAAACTTAACCATGCACCTACAATCTTTAGAAAATTATGTACCTACCAAATCATCAAATTGTGCAATTTTTGACTTATAAATTTATTTTACTACCATCTTCATCTTTATTGTGGCAACAGTTAGAAACTTATGAAATGGATACATGTTAGTGCAGGTGACTGTACTTAATTTAAAAACACTATGGACGCAACCAACAATGATTGATTACTTATGAGTGAATTACGTCATTTCATGAATGAAAAGTAATTGATTCGCAGATTAGTAACACATTTTATCCATGTGACAAAGATGTGTGCAAGTACATAAGTGGTCGTACGCGCATAACGAAAGTGAGTCGCCGGAGGCAGGAAGAAATCGAAAACTCGTTGTTATGCAATCTGAAAGTCAAAGGGGAGCTCTTGCGCAAGTCATATACGTACTTATTCGGGATCGTCGTACAAGATATGTCTTAAAGTTTAAGATAAAACATATTAAGCAGTTATGTTTAAGTAGGACAATCCCCCAATAGATGAAAAGTCGATATGTCATATATTTTTATAATTTATTTTCTAAGCATTGCTTGCTTGTCTTGTCACTGCTTCTTTCTTGGTCGTTAGTTCAGTTCTGTAATAAGTCGGTGACCAGGTTGAGGCATTGAGGCCCTGTTAATGCCCTATGACCGTCGGTGAATGAATCCGTGTAGTGAAAGGATTAAAGTGCGCCTCTGGCTGCGTTTCCACCAGAGATGTGCGAGGATGCGTAGCGAGGAATGGCTTTGTAAAGAACCAATAGAATCGCTTCATTTACCTCGCCTCGGTCAGCACAGCTCTGGTGGAAACGGCTCAGCGGAGCTAGATTTTGCGCATACAAAACAAGCGAGGTATGTGTGCGAGGGATGTGTACGAGGGATGTGTGTTGCGAGGTTTGCGCATACTGTACCAGCCAGTCCATAGACGGTCGACACATTTCACAGCTTCGCAATGCATCCTCTTACCACACATTAATGCGCATTTTCACAGCTCCGCTACACATCCTCGTAGGCAAATTTACCTCGCACAGCTTTGGTGGAAACACCCACACATTTTCACAGCACAGCAAGACATCCTCGAACGACACATTTCCATCGCACATCTCTGGTGGAAACGCAGCCGAGGTTCCTTCCGTGCACATTTCACATGTCTTCGATTTGGTATAAGTAATGACTATAACCAAAGACAAACTGTCCTATAACACCCTACTATATAAGAGTGTATAGCAAGTTGCTTTGTTTATTTGTACCAAAACAGGTCAGCATTCAATGGATCATTTAGCCGAAACTTTCGCCATAACAGCCCTAAGAACACATTACACGTAATCCTCGTCTTACGCAATACGCATCGTCAATGTCTGCGCGTGCCTTACGTTTCAATTGCGACCTGCTTTTGAAGCACAGAAGCATCACTACTAATTACAAAAACTAACAATTATTGAATCTGTGGCTTTTATACGAACAAAACTGAAGTTGCCGCAGATCGCAAGCGTGAACTACAATGAACCAGATATAATCTTGACATTGAGTTGAATATCTGTCGGTGTTCTGAGGACATGCAGCCTAGTTCTTGCTTGCTTGTCGCGTCACTGATTCTTTTTTGGTGACCTGTATAAGGCTAGTGAGTAGGATGAGGTATGGTGGCCCTGAAAAGGGCCAATGAACGTCGGCGTCGGTGAAAAAATCTGTGTAATGAAAGGATAAAGTGCGCCTCCTTGTCTTCAAATTTTTAGATTCTAGGACAATACAAGTCGGTTTCCTCACGATGTATTCTTTCACCGTTTGCGAGCACTACAGCGCACATAATTTTCTCGAATGGAAAATCCATTGGTGCACGACCGGGATTCGAACGCACGAATTGTGGATCGGAAGGCGGGACCACTACCACCACTCCACCAGTGATGTGTACTACTGATACAGCTCTGTATGGTCTGTACAGCCTAGTATTGATAAGATTCGGACTGAAAATACCCAGATTTGTAATGCGTGAATTTGAAATCTACATAATAAAGCTCAGCTCATCCGACTAATATTGTATGAAAAAACGTTTGGTAACGTACAATAAAGTTTGTAAAGATATGACGATGTGAATATGCGACAACCTCGGTGGCGAAGTGGGCGAGTGCCTGTCTGAGACGCAAGGGGTCGGTTCCTGCTGCGCGATAAATGTTTGCATGATCTGCAAATATTTGTTCCGGGTCTGGGTGTAGTGGTACCATGGTACTCGTAGTTTCTGATACCCTCGAAACATGGAATTCTAGTGTGGGATCTGGACTTTACACATATGAGACTGTTGGGTGCTATTATTATTGTTTGTTCTCTTTCAAGCCGCAACCACTGTTCAGTGTCTGTATTAAATAGCCCATAATAACATATAAGCTTTTTATCTGGGTAGCTACGAGCGAAACAAGCAGGTGGAAGCAAGTTATACCTGTGCTTATTATGCTCATTGAAATAACAGAAGTAACAGTGACATAGGCCTGCCAGTGGTAACGAGACTCTGTTTGGCAGTGCTTGAGATGTCACGGCAATGTTGCGTCACAGATGTTGTCAATGTAAGATTTTAATTGCTTCTGTGTAACGACACCAAGAAATCTACGATTGAAGTTTTATTCAGTTTGAGCAGTTTCAGAAAACATGCCTTTAATTCTTAAGTTTGACCTTGACATAAATCGAACAAACATATTTGTAACGTCTTTCGCACCTCGAGTGGACCTTAACATGTATAAATTTGGATAAGATTATGTACCTACCTAATGTATTAAATTGACGAATCTCAACAAAACTTGAAAATCTACCATATACAAGCATGGTTACGCAGCGCACTAGGTACAGTCACCTCTAATCAGATGTTTACCTCGTATAATTTTCAAAATGATGCCCCAGTACTAAACATACACTGCAAATATCAAAAAGTATGTACCTAACTATCAGCTTTTGCCATTTTCAACTTTCCTGTGCACATATTATCTATCATCTTTATCATCTTAATTTTATGTACAGCCGCCTGCACTAAGATACCTATGCATTTCATAATTTTCATATTAGTACACAATACAGATAAAAATTGCACAAGGTTGATGGTTAGATACATAATTTTCTAGTTTTTGTTGTTTATTTTTATTTTTAGCACATTGACATCCTTTTAAAAAATGCAAAGTGTATATAGCTTAGTTCAGGCGACTGTACCTTTGTATGAGCTTATGTAGATTTGTTAGACAAACGTTTGTTTAAAACCTACTTCAAGAAAATCTAATCCAATGCTTTTAGTTGATACAACTCGCATGAAAATTAAGGCATTGCTTAAGCACTAGAAGAGGCTGGATCCGTAAAGTTTTACCTTTATTTTTATCAAATTCGGTGCTTTATGCTACTCTACCGCTCTATATAGTATTTATTTTAGTTAACGTACAAGGTCACCGAAGCCGCCTTTTAAAATGAAGGTGAATTGAAAAAGAATGTTCCGAAAATTTAAACACATAATAGTCTGTAACTTTAACTAAAAAATTCTGTAACTCTAAAAGTCTGTACTATCAAATAGCTTGGTTATTATAAATGGCATCCCATCCCTTTTAAACATCCCTCTAATATTATAAATGCCAAAGTTTGAATGGATGTGAGGACGTGCGAAGGTGAGGACGCGAGGACGTGAGAATGTATGGAAGTGAAGAAAAAAGCCGAAACCACTGAAGGGATGCCAACGAAAATAGGCCTGGAATAATCTATCGGCATGGAACCCTATAGGCTACTTTTCATCCGGGTACCACGCGAGCGAAGCCGTAGGAGATAGTTAGTTAATAGTATTCGAGCTTGTTGAACTTATCACCTCGGGTGGCATTGTCCTACATTCTAGAGACAAGGAATTTTGCAGTCAATTTGACACAAAGCGGCGTTGCGAAATTGAACAGCGTGAATAAGATAAATGATGGTTTAACCAACTAATAATATTCTTCTAAATTACAATATAAATTAGAGGTTAAACGTTTAACAAAAACAAAGACTTACGTTATAAAGGTTCCCATGTTGCCGCCAACAATAGACAACTTAACTAAATGTCACTCAGAAACATCAAATAAAACCAAAATACACTTGACTAGTTTTTTTTTTTAATTCACTATTTTTGTTTTTATTCTTCGTTAGAAATGAGGTTCGAATTAATTTGAATATAGAACGCGATGATTGCGGGCGAGCGCTCGCCGTTCCCGCGAACGTGCTGGCTCGTCTGTGGTAGCGGAATGAGGCTGCTGCAGGTTGTATGGAGCAGCCGCCCGTTGCCTCGCCGCTCGAGAGAGAAAGTTGCCAAGTTATCAAACTTGGCGGTTACGTTTTGCGATGACGCTATCTTCCTCCGTACCGATTGCGTATTCGATGACAAAATTTTATTCTCGCGTACCCTCGACAATTTTCGTGCTACTGACACGGTGAACGTTCCATTTCGAATGTCCCACTTTTCGGAACTGAAAAATGTTTATTTGCCTATTGTTAGTTATTATCGACAGTTCGATAATAGTTTCCTAACACTTCGTGAGGATCTTGCACGCTTTGCTTTTTAAGTGCATAATAAGATTATAAACAAAAGATTTACTTGCTTAGTTGTTTAGTTTCATCAAATACGAGAGTCCTTTAATCCAAAAGAGAGATAAATAAATTTCAACAATTTGTAGGCAATCGGCAGCTATAGGAAGAAAAACAAAAGCGAAACGTCAATTAAGAGACCTACTAGTTCACCCGAACTGAGATCTCTCGATTTTCCGTAAAGTTGCTATATCGATGATCATTGCCGCACAATTAAGATAAGCTTTGAAAATGGTATCTTTAGCATGTTCTAATTAACTAATATCCAATCTTGCCTGAACTACGTGGTCCTTGAAACTTTACTCACGCTTTACTAGTTTTCTAATGCTACTATTTTTTTTGTATCTCAAAAACCTTTATGTCCTATGTACCTAAACATGTTTCTATTAGGCCAGCTCTATCTTTACTAATATTCTTACTAGCAAGTCTTGATATAGGTACAACATTATGCCCTATTAATTTCCGGATCGGATTGACGGTTTGTAAGTTATGCTCCAACATACAAACATACAACGCCTATTCGTCCAAGTTGTTTGAGGGATCCATTTGTTTTGCGAAATACAAATATATCTGCAGACTTGTAACAATATGAAATACGCAATCCTTTTCCTCCTTCCGCCACGACGCATAGCCTTACTAACGAACCACCTAACCTTAATTTAATTTCACCTACCAACTTAAATAATATTTTCTACGCAATCCTAATCATATAAGTACAGATATGTTGTAGTAGTAAGGACCTATGTGATGTACTTAGATATAAGTTACCTATGTTCTCTTTTTTCTCAATAAATATTATTCTTATTCTTAATACGTCACGATCAAAGTTAACTGTTAGTATTGTAAGAGATTTAAAAAAAATTAGGGCAGTGGCCCTTATTTTAAAACTAGTAGCTATTTTTTTATGACTAGTAGCATTAACCTAAAATTCAGAAAATATTTAGACATAGACGGTTAGAAAATGTTTATTTTGTTAAAATTACACAAAAAAAATAAAAAAAAACGTCAAAGAAACCTTCGGATAGGTAGCTGTAGTTAACATTGACATACATACATAACGCACGAAAAGACGAAGACAAATCACTCTACCCGCGCCCCGCAAAAATTGGTCGAACATGATTTCATACTTTTCGAATGTTACGAGGCTTAAACTTTTAAATAAATCAAACGTAACACATCTACGACAATTATTTATCTTATCAACATTCCGTTTCTACGCACTTACTTCAGGAAATTCCATTTATAGGTATATCAAACGAACTACGTATGCGTATATGTGAGTAAAAGCGAGTATTATTGATCATATTGCATAATACATGGGTTAATATTTATTCGATTGTGAACGGTGACCGTGCAACTTTCACTTATGCAACTACAAGTTGAGAAAAGTCATGTGATACGATGAAATTGTTTGCATTTCTTTGCCGGCCTAGACTGGGTTGCGCAATGTTATTGTGTTTTAATCTAATACAACTGCAGAAACAAAAATGAGGATTTAAATTTGTTCAAGTACGACAAATGTCTAATACTGATCTATAACTAGTGGTTCGCTCCGAACTGACATCTCGCGTTGTTGGCAAAAGTTGGTGCTCCGATAATCATTGAGGCGCAATGAAGAAAATCTTTGAGAATTGCATCTACAGCACGTTCTAACTAATGACTTTGTTCAGTAAAGGATCATTTTGAAACGAATTTTATATGACACATCAAAGACACATCGCTTGCCGTTTGAATACGGCTTAACCTTATAGAGTGACCCTTGTGATTTTAATAAAATAATTACTTTCTGAGTTTTTCTGAGTTCAGGTTTTGGTTAAAGAACAATCTGTCGTACCTAATGAGAAACTGTTTCCGCGGAAAAACGGCCTACAGAGGCTCAACCCATAGATTTTGCCTAATGAGTCCGACAATGCGGGAAGGTCAAGGTTTATGAATGGCCGAAAAAGGTCAATAATACCGTCGTATGGAAATTAACATGAATATAAAGATCTTATCTTAAGTTTTATTGCTTATGCACTGGAGGCAAGACCGGGGACTGCCATTGGAACTTTTTTGTTTATGGTGCCCGAAAGATTCTATGGAATCCAATCAGATGCAATTAAATTAAAAAAGTTTTCTGAAGGTAAGTTTTACAAGGTGATTCATAATAATATGTAAGCTATCCCTAAAGGGGCTTATTCTACACTCAATCGGCAATTAAGTTCGTTCTACGACTTTTAGAGATACAACAGTTCCATAGTGCTCCATAGTAAAGTGAGCTAGTAAATTTGGCTTTAGTGGGCAAGTTAATGACAAATATGAACAGGCATGCCATATCTGATGTTACGGATTACGGATATGACCCTTTAAAGACAATAAACAGTGAGGTTTGTTACACAATGCCAATACATATTTGAGATGGAGAGAAAGTTGCAGGAACTCGTCGGATGACATCACAGTACACAGCTTTAAGTAATTGATGATGCGGTCATGGGTGTTGTGAAACTGGTTAAGATAATTAGTGTTTTTGAAGGCTTTATACTACGTACTTGCACTACTTACCTATCTGCTGATACGAATATTTTCATAACCATAATAGTTATAAATGTTCTGAGTATGTTGCGAGGAAATTCGTAGGAGAACCAAGGTCACCGACATAGCTCTCAAAATTAGCAAGTTGAAGTGGCAGCGGGCAGGCCATATAGCTCCCAGAACCGACAACCGTGGGAATACAAATTCTACACGACACGACCACGAACCGGCGACGCTGTATTGGAAAGTTCGCTACCCGATGGACCTACGACATTATTAAAGTTACGGGAAGTCGGCGGATGGAATAGGCTTAAGACCGTTCGCTTTTTGGGGGATGCCTATGTCCAGTAGTGGACTTCTTCAGGATGATGATGATGAGTATGTTGCATTAATGTTAATAAATCTAGCCATCAATAAATAAATTTATGATTTTTTTGTGGCGTATTATAAATTATTAACGATGACATAAAAAAAAAAAAATCGAAAACTGTTTTTTATCATTCTCATAATAAACTTCAATGAAACTTAGCATGCACATCTACACCTCTAAAGTGTAATTTTACAATCAGATTCCGCGGTCTGTTCTCATGACTCCGGAAATCCTAGTTGTAAGGCTGAAACAATGCTGGTTTTTATATCCCCCCATGTCGATAGCTTGCTCTTGAAACTGAGAGATCAAATAAACTACAGAATCCACTATTATTTTAGTCTTTTCAACTGCCATATGAAGAGAATCGAAAGAAGCATAAAAATACCCTGGCAGAATGAAAGTTTTAGAACTTTGCCATAGCTTTGGAAATCGAATCACCGTAATATATACTTGCGTAGGTACTCATCATCATAATTTCAGGCGTATTTTGTCCACTGCTGAATATTGACCTCCCGCACAAATTTCCAGAGCGACTTCCAGTCATGGAAGGGTGATTATGGGAATTTACCCATAACCACCACGCTGGGCATGCGGTTTGGTGAACGCAGTTATAGCTATCGTTGTTTAAATAGGGGACGCTGCTGCTCATCCCCTAGCTTTTTTCCCGTAGTCGCCTCATACGACATCCACGGGTAGGTAGATATGGAGGGGCCTTGTCTTCAGCCGGGGCCACCATGACGATTTGTGTATTAATTGTTGTTAAGGCTCACTAAAACTCGGACATATGATTTTCAGATCGAAAGCCGAGCAGATTAAATCTACGTTTGCCTGTAAAAAGTGACCTTATTAAATACAGTCATGTCAGACGGGTGAGCGTGTTAATTCGCGTGTGAAATTTACTCAGAGACTGATGTCCGGTATACAGTATACTCACAAACAAAGTATACATAGGTGTACCTACAATGTATACTGTGTACATATGTGAGTATACCCACATTCGGCCAATTCGCTAAGCTTTCTTGTTTAGACAAAGGTTTCGACTTGCTTTCAGTTTCGTTTTGCATGTGTTTTACAAGTGAGTTAGGTTAGTCGCATCAAAAATATATGATGTGAAGCGACAGTCAATGGGCAAGAAAAATTGTTCTTTTATTTTTATTGGGATGCCTTATTCCTCTTACGCGTAGCAATGTCGTTGTTAAACCTGTACACCGTGTTGTTGTTCAGTTTAAAGGCGGCTTTAAATTGACCAAAAACACCGTGTTTAAAATAAATAAATATTCCGGACATATCACACCTGGTCAACTAATCCCAAACTAGGCATAGCCTGTACTATGGGTACCAGAGACTGATATACATAATAGATAAACACCCAGACACAGAACAAACATCTGTGCTCATCACACAAATGTTTGCCCAGGTCGGGAATCGAACCCGCGACCTCTAGCGTCAGTTTATAAGCGGCTTTAAACTGACCAAAAACACAGTGTATATAATGCAATCAAAGCTTATCTTATTTATAACACATCTTTGTATCTCTATATGCCCTGCCGACCTACGGGTCGGGAGCGCTATCATCATCATCATCATTTCAGCCGTTCAACGTCCACTGCTGAACTATGTCGGGAGCGCTATAATTAAGCATATTTAAACATTACTATTTACTTAGATAGATACATTAGTATATGGAGTTATTTTTTGTTCCCGTATTTCCTTAAAAAGTTTTCCGCCAAAATAAGCCTAAAAGTAAACACTTTAGCTATACATAAATCCCTTTTTTCAAAAACATCATAATAATTAAGTGGGTGTTTATTACCTGCAAGTTTTTATTTAGGTTATTCGTTTTTTGTTTTTATATCACGTGACCGACACCGAACGATGTTTTTTTGAACCAGTATTTTTATAAATGTTTGTAGAGATGTAAAATAAATCAAAAAGAGATTCTGGTGTTGAGAGTGTTTAGTGCTTTATGAGATACTACTCCTTTATATAATAGATTTCGTGTGCATTGCAATTTAAATCTGATTGCGGTAGGTAGCTTTGTATTTTTTTAAATTTAACCTATGAATTTCAAAAATAATATTTCTGATTACTAAATCGGGGTTCGTCTGATATAGTGATTGGTGATTATACAGGGTGATTCATAATATGAGTACCATCCCGGTTATTCTACCAACAAAAAGAAAGAATACTTATTAGCGAAAAAAAAACATCAATATTTTTCTTCCGCAAATTTCCCCAAGTTTTATTCAAATTAGCTGTTATTGGTATTTGTATCACTTCTACTAGTTGCTTAACATACAAGAAGTTCGGCTTCAGGATTGCTCAAACAGCTGATTCTTTGAGTTTGACTGATTTTCATCGAGTTTGACCACAAAACAGCTGATTTCTTCAACAAGCTTCGTTGTCAGTTGAGTGTAGAATAAACCTTTTGGGGTATCATACATATTAAGAATCACTTTGTAGAGACTGGGCGCATTTTGAAAGCTCAAACTCTATCCTGGACAGCAAAATTAAATAAAACACGCGGCTGCTCAACAACGATTAACGAAACTATGTACTACAGTATTACTCTTTATTAATGAATTATCTATTGTAATCCAATTACTATCGTATATAAGAGCTGCCAGGAGATTGCCTAAGCGTTATTGGTGTATGGGTGCATATGATTTAAATAAAGTAGGTATGCTGAGACCTAACTACTTTAAGCCTGGTAGGTATTTGTCCTCTACGATCTTCATGCTTTTCATACTAGTTATGTAAATTAGGACGATATCATTAAGGTTGTTGGTAGATCATAATTATACGGCTTCTGATAATTTTATTACGTATAAGTAGACTATAGTAGGTTGATTGTAGAACTATCAAAATGTAACTCTGCCAAAAAGTCAAAAACCGAATACAGAATCTATGACCGTTTTCCGTAACTAGTATATTATCATGAAATGAACTTATTCTACCACAAAAATAAAGAATATTAGCAAAGAATATAAATATTAAAAGTACGACATCAAGTTCGATTTCATTTTAGCTTAGTGTTTTAAAATGAAAATGACCATTTTACAAAACTTATTTCCGATTGGGTTTAGAATAAGCCCCTTTCGGGATAGTATACATATTACGAATCACCTTGTACAGTCTTAAAATCAAGCTCTTTATAATGCCGGTTACATCAAAGAGAATTTGTGACATGGATAAAAATAATAAATCTTTTGACGATTCTTAACGTGTCATTGAAACAACTCTGATAGATCTGAAGCTTATAAGGAAACATTCAAATCTAGGATGATAATTACCTAATACGAGCTCACTCTCAAGTAACCACAAATTACGAGAACCACAGGCCCTTAATCATGAATGGGATATCAGTGAAACGGTTAAGTAAGGGCAACAATGGTTAAGTGGTCACGAACTCACGCGCATCCTTGGCAGCCCCTTCTCTCGGTTACCGACCCTGACTGCGTAAAATTGGACATTTATGATATTATAAAATCTATTAATTAGCAAGTGATATTTTAATTGGTCGTAAATCATGTATTTGTTAAAAAAATTGAATCAATGTCAGGATGGCAGGACTACTGCTCATTTATCGAATATTTTGCCACCTAGATTAAGTAACTTTCCGAGCGAGGTACCTAGTAAATCTAGGTAGGCAAATAGATGCAGATGATTATTTCACGTCTGGACTGTCCCATCCAAAACAAATGGATGAAAATACTAATGGGGTCTGAGTCCATATAACCAGGTAGAGTATTGCTAATTATTTTTTATTATTTTATATTATTAATGTTAATTTTAATTATTTATATTTCATTATTTAGATTTTATTGTGACATTTTATATTTAATTATGGATGTATTATCTGAAATAAATGAGTTAATAATAAATAATAAATAGTTCAGGTAAAACATATCATTTGGTATATTTATGACAAAAATAAGTACCTCAACTTATTTCGAAATATTTCGCATTGAAAGTTCCGTAAGGTCTCCGTCGATAAGTTGGTACCTACTAGGATTTTTTAATTACCTAACTGTATAAAAAACGAAAAAGTGGGCATGGGCAGGCGTTAAAGGAAAAAATCGTGACGAAACCAGTAATTATTGTTATAGCGGCGATGGGCTAATTTGCTAACTATCACGCATGGAATACTCACTACTGCAAAAAGAGGGCATGTGCGAAATGTTTAGACGTGTCCCTAACTACCCACTTAGACATCTTCAAGGATCTGATCGCCTGGAAATTTGAGAGGATGTCTACCATTCTTGGGGACAAGAGTCTTGAACCGGTTTTGTTTAAAATAAAAAAAACTCTTTTGAATAATAAAATAAATGTGCCTCAAAAATGTATATTATTTTTCCTTATTAATTTCCTAGATACGAGTAACGTCTAAGAAACCAAGTGAGCTTACATTTTGATACCTAAAGAAATACATCAACATTTCGTACGTGACAAAACGACATATAATATTATATTCTTTATTGTGGGTTCAACAACCCGGATTTTTCAAGTGATTTGACCCCTTAATAGCTGCTAGGCTCTCTGTTAAAAATAGATAGTACCTAGGCAGGTATATGGTACCTACTCTTAACATTTACAATATTTTTCCAAATTTTTACAATATTTAGAGAGTCATTTGTATGTATACCGTGGGGAATCTTAATTACTTGTACCTAGTAGGCCCATAATAAACATAAAGCAAAAAGACATCGTAGCAATACAAATGACTTTAATTAATTAAAATCCTGAGTAAACGAGCACATTGTTATATTTTGTATATTAATGCACAATTTGCAAGATTCTGTCCTCCACCTGTCAAGACAAAATGGCCCTACATTCATTATTTTATTAGTCTAATAACCTTATTAATTTTAAATGCCGTCAGAAATATTTTGCCCAATATTTTGTAAAAAAGAAATCTGTGACGAAGAACTGTCAACAAGCGTCATGGCGAAAACTCATGCGTTTTTAACTACAAAATTATCGGGATTCGGCAATCTTTGCCAAAAAATTTGGGATTGAATTGGCCCAAAGCGAGCATTCGCCGAATGTGGCTCCAGTGCAGTGTAAGAATGTTAACGCTCGTGGGGTTTCGTGACTCCACTTCTGGCTTGCTCAACTGCGATTACCTATCTAGTGTCTCTAGATTGCAACTCAACCCTCGCTTAGGAAACTACCAGGTTACTGAGAAATGTTGTAAATTCAACATTTCAATGCAAGCCAATGTAGATAGAAAATTGAGTCTGAATCATACCTTTTGAAATGAGAATATATTATTCTAGAACTCTATTAGGTATATCATCAATTTCTTTGGAAATAATACTCATACTAACGAAACCATATTTGTTCAAACATTTGCCAAGTTTTGAAAACAAAGAAATTTTCTAAATTGGAACTTAAGCTGAAATTAATAATTCAGGGTGTTTCAATTTCAACGCTTATGTAAGCTGCTATATCTAGCCACAAATACCATACTTCCTACTAATATAATAAATGCTAAAGTTTGTGAAGGTGTTTGGATGTTTGTTGTTCAATCACGCGATAACGGCTCAACCGATTTCGTTGAAACTTGGAACAGATAAAGTTCATTACCTAGAATAGCATATAGGCTACTTTTTATGTAGGTACCATGCGAGCGAAGCCGCAGGCAGAAGTAATATAATAAGTCTTAAAAGTTAATTACTGCTCTATAAAAATAACATTGATTTATATAAGCTTTATATCATTTTATTCGTGATCATTTGCAGAAAACATTATTAAGTTTTGCATAGATCAAATGCCTTCTTACGTAATCGAAGTCTAAAGCTATCACAGACAATTATAACAGCTGCTATGGCTCTAGTCACATGTCTTTATGCAAATTCAGATCCGGCCAGGAGTGATTCAGCTACTCTGATATTTTTAAATAGTTTTGGCAATTAAACTATACAGACGACCTTAACGATAGCTTGTTTTGCTTTCTTTGTATCCATGCAGGATGCTAACTGGTAATTAATTTAAGGTACCTACATATATTTTTACAAAAGTTCGGCTACAATTTACACAGTATTGTGCAAGTCGATGGATAAGCCGTGTTCAAACATATCATATAACATTCATTTTAAAGTGATCCTTACCTCTACTGAATAAAGTCAATTTTGAATTTGACATTTGAAGGTGTGTTTTAAAGCTCAACGACATCGCAAGCTCCAAAAAGTCAAACTCAAAATTAACTTTAATCAGAAGGCGAAAGGATTATTTTTAAATAAATTTAAGATGATATTTCGCACGCCGTTTGAAAACGGCTTGAAACATGCTTTTCATCTCTTGACAGAAACTTCTCAGCATTATAGAAATAATATGCCAACAGCTTCTGTTATTTCATCATCATCAGCCTGAAAAAGTCCACTGCTGGACATGCAAAGACTGCAACGACTAGCGGTCTTGAGCCTTCTCAATCCATCGACTGATTCGTGGTCGCCATTCAAGAACCTTTATTCCCCAACGCTAGTCGACTATACTAGTTGCATATAGGCTTAATTTTTATTAAGGTGCGTAGTTACCACGCGAGTAAAGCCACGAGCGCTTGCTAGTTATTTATAATGTTACCTATGTTATTGTTTCTGTGGTGTGTGAGTACATGACGGTTGATAGAGGTGAGTGGAAGAGAAAAACATGTGGTGATCCCACATAAAGTGGGATCAGGGGAGGGTGATGATGATTTACTAGGAGGTAAACATGGCCGTCTATTGAAATTTCTAAGTTTCATCATCATCATCATCATCATCATCAGCCTGATGAAGTCCACTGCTGAACATAAGCCTCCCCCAAAGAGTTCCATGACGAACGGTCTTGAGCCTTTTCCATCCACCGACTTCCCGCAACCTTAACAATGTCGACGGTCCATCGGGTGGGGGGCCTAAGTTCTAAGAAAACGTTTCTAAGTTTAGTTTTTGTCAAATCGAGACGAAAGAAGAAGACGAACAGTATTAATAATCAAGAATTGAACGTTTATTTAGGCCAACTTTGCCTCTATTTTCAATAAAAAATTGCATTTAAATACTGTAATGACTTAAGATACTGCACGTTTATTTCTTACCTAGTGATTACCCTTTTGTGGGTAATCAACAGTAACGACATCAAATGCGTAATGGTACCGTGATATCATCAAAGATCGTGATAATAGGTTCCATGAAAAACATTCAACGGTTGAACTCAGGATGTGAGGAGGAGGATATATTTTTGAGTGTTGGGAATACCTGATTGGACGATAGTTAATACCTACGTGCTTCACCATAGATGCAAAAATATTGGTCATGGGGAATTTTTTATATCTCTGATCCTTGAAGATGTCTAAAGGAGGTAATCTATGGTACATACTAATAATTATAATTGGCTATCATGACCGCATTTTGCAGTGTAAGCATCCCATACATGACAGGTTCCAAGCCCTAACTAGTTTAATAACGATGTTTTCCTGTTCTTTTGCAAAAATCCATAAGTGCACGACCGGGATTCGAACCAACGACCATCAGATTGAAAGTCGAGGTATCGATTTCTACGGAAATTTTGTCTTCTTGTCCGACGAGCTTTATCCCTGCCTATAATTTGAGAAAAATTAAAGGGAGCCTATTTTCCTTCATGTTTTTTATTTCGGCGTGAAAATTGACATCTAGCATTTATAAACTTAACACAAATACTCAACGGGACTAACCTCCCAAATCAAACGTGCGAGCTGGTTACACCATACGTTACAATGTCAATAAAAACGCTTTAGCACGTAAGCAGCCCAGTTTACGTGGGTTTTCGCAACGCATTGTGAGCCGTGCGGTCATGTGAGCCGAGTCACATGAGCTGCAGTTGCGGAAGGCGCAAGCGGTAGTACTTTCTCCCGCTATCCCACCACTCGAAGGGCTACGTTTTATTTTGATGCGTATGTACGTATTAAATTAGAAGAGTGTTAAATATGAATGTGGAAGGATATAAGGAGAGAGGTAGACCAAAGAAAAGATGGATAGATTGTGTGAAAGACGACATGAGTAAGAAAGGAGTGAATACTGATTTGACGGCTGATAGAGGGGAGTGGAAGAGAAAAACATGTTGTGCCGACCCCACATGAAGTGGGATAAAGGCAGGGAGATGATGATGTACGTATTAAATTACGAATTTGCTGTAGATATCAGTAAAAACTATACAGCGGCGCAGCAATGGGTAGGTATTTTTATTGTTCATCGTCTAGGTGACACTAACGTTACCTGAGTGTCGTGACGGACAACAGGCTGTTCCCTTCAAAATAGATAGTGTATTTTTTGTTGGTTAAATTAGGATAGGTAACTAAAGAAACTTCCTTCTAAGCTTCTGAATAAAAACAAATAACTGAGAATTTTGGTTTTACCACAAACAAGCCAGTCATAGCCCCCCAGCAGCGGTACGTTTTTTATAAAAGCCGGATCCATTAATCTGCTTTATCGTAGAAAGGTTACCGGTGCCATTGTACCAGTTTTTAACCCTAACAGTAACCGTATTTATCATCATCATCATCATTTTTGATATGGAGGGGCCTTTTCTTCAGCTGGGGCCACCACGGCAACCGCGATACCACTGCCATAATGTAGCGGTGAGGGGTAAATTTGTTGTTTATTTGTGTAAAGTTTGTAAAAAAAAAAAAAACCACTGTTTCAGCTACTTCTTATCATCATCATCGATTATCGACTGGCCAAACTGACTGACTCCATTCATATCAGTAATTAATGGCAAGTTTTTGAAAGAAGTGCGCATCTTCATGCCGGCAAGCGGTGTGGTCCGTCTCTTGCGGAAATCTGCTTTGTTTGCAATTCCTGAGCGGATAGTCAGATCCTCTAGTTCGGTGACGTACAATAAATATAATTATGACGATATATTTTATTACTACGAAATGAGGAGGTGTGGCACTGATGGTTGAATTTAAGTGATGTTGTTTAGATTTTTTGTCTGATGGAGCGGTCCAAACAATTATTTAACGATTTGGGAATCAATGACACCGGGTGTCGAATTACATTTGAAGATTGAAAAAAAGATCATTGTTTTTATGACTTTCATAATGCACGGAACAAAAAACCACCGACTACAAAACGATTAATTTTATGAGCTACATCATCACACACAAGCTACATCCTAAATTACAATTTGCAGTGTAGATCGACCGTAAATAGTTGATAGAAATGCATTTACACGTAATTGTGATATAGCCTACCAAGTAGGCTTGTATGATTTCGTTGATATATCACAATTGCGTGTAAATGCATTTCTATCAACTATTTACGGTCGATCTACACTGCAAATTGTAATTTAGGATGTAGCTTTTGCATGGCCATAAATATCTATAAGTAGTGGAACGGCATGCGATGAATGATTGTTTTGTTAACGTGCCGGGTTCTTGCACGATGCAGTCTAAGTTGTGTGTTGAAACCAGGGATTTGTTAAGTACTTAAAGTAAAAGTGTGTTAGTATTTATAAAGATCGTATACAGAGAGAAGTTAATTGTATTATTTAAAGATTTCATATCAGCATAAGCATTTTGTTAAATATCAATCATTTTCGCATAAACAAGAAAATGTTTCACATCAACAAGTCCGCTTTATATGCAATTTTTTTTAAAGATTTAAAATATTTTTCAACGTTTTGGCAAAGGTTATCAGAACGTGAAATAATATATGTCTACAAATTCTTACTCAATACTTATATTTATTGCTCAAAATAATTTACGAACATCTTGCATCGGACCATCAGCTATGTTTAAAAGCACAGTTGAGCCGGCTCATTTTTAATGAAACTTAGAAACTGTGCCCTCAATAAGACACAATCCGCATTTTAATGAACAAGAAATCACTTGTGTGTTGCGTAATAATTGCGGAAGTTACCAAGGAATGTGAATTCTAAGTTAACAAGTTGTAAATGTTTCATCTTTGCTAGCTGTGGCTCTTTGAATAGACGTTTGCCGCATTACCTTGTAAATCAATCAATGAATGAATGACAAATCAATGCACAGCCTAAGGTAGCTTCATGGTAAAGTGTAGGGATGCACTGAGAAAAAAAAACAGAAACTCAACTCCTACGGGAGAGCAGTGGGGGTCGAAGTATGTATCAAAATATCACCAAACGAACGAGATCGCGGGGGTTTCCACTAGTCCTTCTATCCTACTACTGAATGGATTATAATGAAACTTCACAATAATATAGCTTATACATCAGAATAATACATAGGCTACAATTTATAAAGATATTGTGTGAATTGTCCAAAATATGACGATAAGTGTCAAGTAAGTATACATATATAGGTACTAATCCTGCGCAGACGAAGTCGCGGGCACCAGCTAGTCTACTATATAATGCCTGTCCTTCGCATAAACTGCTACTCAGCTCGTCTGAAGAATAGGCCCTTGTCAACTCTGGTCAACTTACAACCTTGGATATGGTTATCGCAGGACCTTGGTGGCTGGCACAAGAATGGTCTATGCCCAGCAGTAGGCAAAGTTGGGTTGCGGATGATGATGAAGCTAGGCTTTGCTACAAACCATGGTTAACCAATGAACCCTGCTTTGAAAGATGGCAACTGAATAATTCTACTTATATTAATTTGAAAATTTATAACGATGTGTGTATGTTTGGATGTTAATTGTTCAATCCCGCCGTAACGACTTAACCGACTTCAATGAAACTTCAAATAAGTATCGAACCTAGAATAGCATATAGGAAACTTTTTATCTAGGTACCACACGAGTGAAGCCAGTACTACGGACGCAAGCTAGTACTGCTACTAATCTTGCTTCATTCGCCTTCGTGAGTGCGTTAGTTTTCTGGTCCTGTACAGAGATCATAATTGTTAACGTCCTTTATAATATAAGGTAAATAATCCTAAATAATTATTATTACAGATTTTTGTGAATCACTGCTCAATTCGCAGTACTGTACTGTTGTCGATAACTTTATTTTGCATAGTTAACGCGTAAAGCTCGACCGGTTCGCTGCGTCCTCATCGGAAAATGTCAAGGCTTTTATTGTATTCGGTCACATGATCCGATCACATGACTGTCGACTGCAAATATTTAAGCTATTTCGGTTAACTGTGAAAAACATCCGACATCAGTTATAGTCATCTATTCGTATGTATTTGGTAACAATTTAACGTTTGGTTGCTACTTTTACATATTATGCACTGAAGAACAGAAACACGCAATGGTTATTCGTTTTGAAAGTGTTAACCCACACTTAAGATTTTTAACCGACTTCCAAAAGGAGGAGGTTCTCAAGACGGCTGTATTTTTATTTTTTTTATTTTTTTATGTGTATATTACTCGATATCTCCGCCAATAGTAACCCGATTTTGATGATTCTTTCACTGGTGTATAGAGTATGATCCCGGAGTGGTCCCATTTTAATTTAATTCCTGAGGGATTGCTACTTGTCCAGTAAAACTTAAAAAAACGTCATCACATCTTGAAATCACGACTTGCCGAAATTTCTTTTTGTTGACTGTGGTATGGTATTGTAATTCCCGCGACTTCATGCGGTTGCTGCTATTTTTACATAAACATGGCATCACGCACGCGTTGTCGACCCCGAACCCCCTTCCCCCCTAAAGAGCTCTGGCAACCTTACTCACCGCAGGAACACACTATTTGAAATAAATAATGTTATAGGCAAAATTATCGAATTTGAGGAGTATTTATGTGAGAACATGCGTGTGGGTGTCTGTGGGATTGGGTGTGTGTTTGTGTATGTATTGAGTCAAAGGTTATTTTGGTTTTCGTTTCAGCACTGCGAAGGTAGATCATGGGTGCTTTTGAATTCTATTCAAAATAGGGTTCATACTGAAAGACGCGATGCAGTATGGTTTGACCCAAAGCTCAATCACAAGCGCCATCTATGAACGCGTTGCAGTACCAGCTCGAGGTTTAGTTACGCGAATGGGAAGTTAGGTTCGCAACCTACCTACTTTGAATTCAAGTACATATTTACTAAGATAAGTTAAAGCGAAGTTAAACAGATGGCAGTAACATCGTCTAACTTACGTACAAACACAACAGCAGCGAGCGCGTTTATGTCTTTTGTATGGAAGTATTGAATACCGCACCAGTGGTATTTTTGTTTACATCACCAAAGTTAGTCAAGTTACTTTATATTGACTAAATAAGTATGATTGATCGGTGTATCATAGAGTACTCTAACTAACTCTCATAAAGTATTATTTAGGGCGGAAAACTTGAATTGATAAAGAATTATTAATGATTTGTTATTGATGAAAATAATTTATGCTTAGCCCATGAAGCCGTGTTGCGATATGCCATCAAAATTCGTTTCAAAATGATCCTTACTTGTGCTAATTAAAGTCAATTTTGAGTTCTTCTTTTAAGGGCTTGCGATATATAGAGCTGTAGGTATCTCAAGCCCTCAAATTTCAAACTCAAAATTGACTTTAATCAGTACACGTAAGGGACATTTTGAAATACATTTTAAACATATTTGAAATAACAGATCGTACGCCGTTCGAACACGGCATAAAGCAAAATATTAATAAAAAATAAAATGTTCAAAATTTTTAGAAATCAAAATATAAAAACATTCACTAAGGTATCTACGAATAGTTTGTTTATAAAGATGATAATTTATACTAAGTAAACAATTATTAGGTTGAAAAGGAAATTGGCTAGATATTTAATAAAATTTATCGTATCTGAAATCGTCATGAATTTATATGTAGAAGAGAAACAGCACAAACGACAAATTTCTGAAGTCAGGTATTAAAATGCTGGTTATCATGATTAACTTTTACAACCTTGTGAACGGAGCCGCAGGCAAAAGCGAGTCAAATTAAAATAACTCAGATTTCACTTTTAATCCAATCATATCAAAATCGAAACTAAAATTATGGTAAAACTAAAAACAGTCTCGCTAGAAGTTTCACTTTTCGAAAGTAAGCAAAATTAATTCGTTTTGTATTTTCGGTTATTGGTAGGCTTCTAAGGTGTAATTAATGATAATTTATGTGATTTCCGACCCCTATACCTGCTAGGTTGGAGTATATGGGCGATGGATCCTTGTGCTAGTTGCGTGAAGGTGCGCAGCCGCATACGGAAGTGAGAAGCCGAAAGAAAGTACTCGCGCCTAACCGGTCGCGTTTGTGGGCCATCGGAGTTCAACATGCTGAGACCTACACAGCTTACTGACGGTAGGATTTGGCCGATTGACATGTTGGTTTGATATTAACCTTAGTTCCAAATCTAATGTATCCCAAGATCTATCGCTCTGGTAATTTATAGGGGACCTAAGATCAGCAGTGGACGTTCCACGACTGAAAAATTTAACTTTATCTTAAGAGTTTCAAAGCCAGGAATCGTAATCTTACTAATTTTATAAATACGAAAGTTTGGATTGATGGATGTTTGTTACTCGATCATGCCAGAACGGCTGAACGAATCTGGATGAAATTTCACACAGAGATAGATTATAGTCTGGAATAGCACATAGGCAACTTTTAGTCCTCGTAGGTATCACACGAGCGAAGCCGCGGGCGGAAACTATTGTCGTCATAAAATCTACCAAAGACTGTCAATCTTTAATTTCTCACTTCTTCGATTAAGTATCGATATTGTCGTCGATCGATCGTGCCCTAATTCCACGTGTTCGATAATTCCGTCATTGCATTTTGGCTCGCGTATAACAGCTTCGTTTGCGTGTGCGCAACTGACTTGCTGAGCTTAACGAAAATACTTCAATCTTGTTGGTAGAGTCTGTATGAAAAGTAGAGCTCTATTATTACTAAAATTTTTTCAATTCCTTATTTGTTAAAAAAATTCATTGCTGGACAAACTCACAAGTCAGACAAACCGATGAACAAAACAATGATAAATCTGATTAAGAAACTAGTGCAAATCATCTGAATGTAATAGAAATCAAATGATTAATTAATGTTTTCCGGATTCCCGGATTAGCCGGTAGTTATTCAAGGAAGGAAGTTGTTTTTAGCACATTTCTCGGTTTAATCATTTATTTCCTCAAATATTTAACAAATTCACAGAGAAAATATAGTATACATTCGGCTTCAGTAGGTTATTAGTAAGATGGCGTGCAGCATGTATTCGGCAAGTCCTAATATGGAGCTGTTATGGAACCAAAACAATCAACAAATAAACAGCTGATCAGTAAAAGCGAAAGATGCATTCAGAATGTCCTTCCTTATGTATAGTAAATGCGAATATACCCCAGTGGCGAAAACAGTTTTTATGAAATAAATTCATAAAGGCATTTATTTTTGGGATCATTGTGCTCGCTAAGGAAGGAGTTTTGATAATTAAATTTGAATAAGAGGGCCACATAATACAATACTATAAAGAGTTATTGTTTGTTTGTATGTAAGGAGTCATCTCAGGAACTTTAGAACCGATCCTAAACATTATTTCACTAATAGAAAGCCACACCATTCATGACTAATATGTTCTTTTTATCAAGCTACCACACGAGTGAAGCCGTCGGCGAAAGCTAGTATAAAGTAAATAAGTCGCTCCATCAACGTTTCTATGCTAAATGGTAGGTGATGCATGCAAACTCATTTATATAGATAGATAGATAAAACGATTGTTTTTCTATAAAACAATCATCCAAACCGAGAGAAGAGATTCTCTGGTCTAGCAGAGGGGTACGAGTATTACAGACTTCATAGTGACTTGGACCTTAATATTAGTAATTTTGTATACAACAAACGCACCGGGTCTGTGAGTGTTCACAGAACTGTGCTGATGACCCCGCACTTGAACTTGATAGATGCATTTTATACTTTCGATAATCAGCGTCGAAGAGTCGTATCTGAGATCGTAATGGCCTGATTGATTCGAACTTGTGGCATGGCTATGGAAAATACCACCTGATATAATATTTTTAAGCTTGATAATGAACGTCAACGATTTAAGATTTGGGTGTGTCTGTGTTGTGTCCGTTTCTTTGGCTCACCTGCAGCCTAAGCGGGCTGTAGATTTTGATGAATGAGTGTCATTGGATTCATCTCGATCACGAGGTGACAGGATATATGAAGTGTCAAGAAATCCAATATAAGTCAAGAAAAATATTTTGTTATGTTATCGCAATAATAATGCGAATTGGCCCAACAAGTAAAAAATCCAGTTATTTATGTAAGGTTAGTTTATGTTCATTGACATGTTAGCGGTGTTTCAAGTAATCATGAATATCAACTTTTAATGAAACTCCTAGTCTAATAAAATTATTGAACTGCGAATGGATCATGGAGTAATTTCAGAAAAAGAAATTTCATGAAGTGAGCTCGGAATCGAGAGAATAAAAAGAAATGATAGATATCGTGAAATAGATGAGAGTTATGTTTGACTGTAGTTGGATTTTATTTCAACGTGTTCTTAATAATAGACTAAACATTTCTTGTCCAGGTGTTTGTAGAATGAACTGGAACTACAGATTCCTGCAACATTATATTGCTAGTTCTAAAGACTTGGATTGAGCAAGAGAAAGTCCTCGGGGTCCATTCACAAGGCGAATACAAATATTTGTGGACGCCTACAGCTCCGAAACAAGTTTGAGCATCTACACTCCGACGAATGATGTCGCGATATCGAAATAAATTATGCTCAATGTGGACGAGACTTCACTATTGCAAGAATTCCAAGAAGCATTATGATATAAGGATGATTTATGACACTTATGGCTTGATCATTTAATTCTGCCCTCTAGAAAAGTGGCGATTACAAAACCTTAGAAGAAACTTTTGAGTCTGTACAGATCGTCACTGACTGCGATAATCAAAACTCTTTTTTATAGAAGGTTTTATTCTCAGGAAACAAAAGTTAATTACGAAGAAAAAAAGAATTTCCTTTTCGAATTTTTGAAAAAGTAGGTACAGTCGGCTTGATGAACGACTTATTTCAAAAACAAAGATTATACTACCGAAGACAATATAATTTCTACTATATTGTCTTTGGTACTACTTATCCTACTAACATAATTAATGCTAAAGTTCTTGAGGATTTTACTATATTTTGATGTTGGTGGTTCAATAAAGCCATAACGGATCAAACGATATCGATGAAATTTGGAAGTTCTTTACCTAGAATAGCATAATATAGGCTAGTTTTAGCATAAAGGTAACACGCAAAGCCGCGGGCTATAATGTACCGTGTACAGCTGTATTTACATAGAGAATGAAGTATTCCAGCTAAGCCTTTTATGCGGAATGACACTGCCTTGTTATGAATGTTCGTTTTAATTCTGCTAATCCTTATTAATGCTGCAGACTTATGGTATATAAGCATTAAGTTCGCCTTTGTACTATTTTTATGTGCAATAAAGAATTTTCTATCTACCTAATCTATTTATGTAAAGCCTCAATGGTTGTTCATCATTTGCTGGAAATGGCCTTCCCGCATTTCTAGATAGAACTCCTATCATGTGAGGGGTTTTTCCATACTCACCACGCATGGCATGAGGGCTGGAGCTATCTTTGTGAAAAATAAGATGGCCTATTCTTCCGCCGGGGCAGTGGTGGCTCCTCCATATCTACCTACCCGTGGATGTCGTTTGAGAAAAAAGCTAGGAGATGGGCAGAAGCGTCTCCTATTTTTCAGAATGGCTGTTAAGTCTTGATTATTCCTTTAAATTGAGAGGAAGGCTATTAATTATGGGTACTTCGAATGAGGACAATGATCGTGACGTAACCCTATAATGCTGCAGCCAGATCTGTAACTAAGGGCTAAGTTTGTACCTATTACTTGGATTCCGCTAGGTGTTGGTTTGTGTCTCAATTCACGCTAAATTTTGTGATAGAAATACTATGAAACTTTCAAGGACGTAATTATTTTCAAGTTACTTTTTTAGTATTAGCCTAGCGCAATTCTGTGGCAAGTTTTAAGTCACTTATTGTTATCGTATATAAAAAATCGACGAAAAAGTTCATCAACAAAAAAAATTATAAAATAATGATTGCAAAACTGGCGATATCACCGTAACGGCCGGTTTACGTCACATTATCAACACTTAAGGCGAGTTTACATACATAACCTTAAGTGAAAGTAAGGGGCCAGTCCCCTCATACTAATGTTCAAAATGTTTTAAGATTCCGATACCACATACGAAGGTGGCACTTTTCTCCATCGAGTCAGTAAATAAGCTGAATAAATTAATGAATCGTATTTGAGCAACCCCTCTTTTGAGCCAAAGAAGCAGAACTTGGAAGACAAGGCAAACGACTCTACTTTTTCGTTTATCAAGTTCTAATTGACAAAAAGTAAGCAAATGCTTATTACATCTATACTAGATGATTTTATTATTTTTATAAGCGGCGGCTTTCCTCAAGACATAACGAAAAAAATCCATTGGTGCACGGCGGGATTTGAACCTGCGACCTTCGGATCGAAAGTTGAGGTACCTCCCATTAGGCCAACACGGCTTAGTTCTTATTAAACTCATAATTAAATTAAAGATGTAAAACTTGGAAGACAAGGCAATTCGTCTCTATATTTGTCGTTACTCTAGTTCTAATTGAGTTAATTATATAAAGGGAGCTTTTACTAAGATCAATTATTTACATTATTTCATTTTTTGTACCAGATTAAAGATATTGAAGTCGTGAGATTAATTTGTCACGACCGACACTAGTGAAAGAATTGCTTTTGCACAACAGCACTTTCTTTATACTTTCTTTGAAATTAAATCAGCGTAGGACCATTAGCAATCTTAAAAGTTAAATAAGCACTCTACAGAATTATGGCCTTTCAAGGCATATGAATCCATAGATTACGTACTTAAATCGTCTCCAGGTCCCACAAGTGGATACATTGTGACTGATTTTAGAACGATTAAGTCCCAATCAGTTCGGACTGCTTGAGGTTTCTATGCAGGTCATATAGTTACAAACTCTTGTTTCTTGAGCACCTTCTACCATTTTTTTTGTTTTATATAGACAGGTTATGTAAAGTCTTTCCAACACCACTCTTCATCTAGTGCGATTCTTCGCAGTTTCTGTAAAGAGACAAAACTGATATTTCCTCGGAAAATGTTGGAATTTCTTGTGGCTTCAGTTGTATCTGCGTGCTCGGTGATCTGTGGCCGTCCGGCTGCCATCACTACTTTCCTTCCCGGCGTGTGTGACGTAACTCTATAAAAGAGTGCGCTTCGAAGACGCCGCCGCTATACCGTTTCCGCACGTCGTCGGCCATAGCGTCCGTACGTCAAACCAGGAGGACGCTAGCGGAACAACTTCCGTAACCAAGTGATAGTCAAAAGGTGAAGTGTCAAGGACACCAGTGCACGTGTTGTGATTGTGATAGTGTTGTGTTTTAGTGCTAATGTGTGCGTTTGTTTCAGATACAAGATGAGATCTTTGTTTTTGTTGGTGGCCGTGTGCTGCCTAGTGTTGTCGGCGTGGGCTAGCCCCGTCCCGAGGGCGGAGGAGGATAAGCAGGTGGCGGTGGCGAGGCAGGCGGCTGCGCCCGCGGCGCCGGCCTCTACCGACGATGACGACGACGACGACGACGATGACGATGACGACGAGGACATCGGTACATTGGGTGCTGATTTAGGTAATTATAGATATATCTAGATATTTCAATTATCTGTTGAGATTGCATTTGAATTCAGAGATAAATTGAATGTGGATATCGTTTAACGAGAGGTAGGGCACAGCGAGATTTTCTCGCTCTAAATTGGAGCAGCCCGCCTGGGGAGGTACCTCCGCCTTACAGAAGATCGCAGCCAAATAACATTATTTGTTTCAAATAGTGTTGTGTTCCTGCGGTGAGTAAGGTTGCCAGAGCTCTTTAGGGGGGGAGGGGTTCGGCAGGCAACGCATTAGCAATGCTCCAGGTGTTGCTGATGTCAATAGGCGACGGTAACCACTTACCATTAGGTGGGCCGTAAGCCTGTTTGCCTCCGTATAACATAAAAAAAAAATGTGGTTTGAAGTTAACTTACTTATCTGGTTTGTTAGAAACAAACGGCTGTTACAATTTTCTATTTGCCTTGGAAATTCCAACGAATAAAAGTAATCAGAACTTTTTAGCGTTATGGCAAAATAAACAATGTTGTTAAAAAAAATACCAACCGAATATATGATTATGAGGGCATTAACATGCAAATGTTATTTCAATTTGCAACTTTAAATGCGCAAAAAGATACCTTATATTAGTTTTTACCGTTCAACCAAGTCAAAACTAACGGGAGTATGTTTTCATCAGAATGCACGCTTCATCCGTCACTCATCAAATTTCTATACATTTCTATAAAGTACACATTCCTTCAATACCTGTTTATTCATGAATGCTTATTGCAAACTATTCACATACCTAAACCATTTAATAATATAATGCGCAACAACATAATGACAGTCCTTTTACATTACGAATTACACCATAGAGTTATCAGCTTTGAAATAACATCGATTCGACATTCATTGCGTATAACGATGTGTTGACGATTCTAAATTAATATACCAAAGGAAAATATACTGAAGGATTTGATTTGTATGTTAGGTTTAGATTAGAAAATGGTTGAATGAACCAGTGTCCTAAAAATCTTTTAAACTTCGGTTCAGGTTGAGAATGTTAATAATGTAACTGTTTGTATATTGAGACTATCTTAAAATTGTACCTACAGAATGAGAGTGTGTAAGACATGTACCTTTAGATGGAGTGAACGTAAGAAAAAGAGATGCCGCGAAAGTATTACATTTCATCGATAAACATTCCTAAGAACCAGGACACAGTGGGCCACGGAATGTGAGGCGAGCAGCGTGACACGCGCTCTCAATAGCTAATTAATTCAAACAGAAACACTCAATCAGAGAAATTGATGCTCCCCTGCTTTCTACCACGAAGGCAGCGGCTCAGGACGTCACGCACCGGGGGACGCGAGCCAGCGATTAACTGTTTGTTTAACAGTTCATTTACTTGACGCGGCAGTGCTAATAACTTATGAAAACGCGCGATTGGTCCAAGTGCCAGTGGGCTCACATTAATCTATTGGCAATCTGTACATAGCCGGTAAATGCAGTAGATGGAAATGCAGCATTTTTTCCAGCATGGGTAGATAAGATAAGGTGTAATTGTTTGTTGCAGAAGATGAGGACGACGACGATGATGATGAGGAAGACGACGAAGGAGAAGCGGAGGATGATGATGAAGATGATGACTATCTAGACAGGTTCTTCGAAGACATCTTGGGAGGATCAGGTAAGACTACAGCTAATTAAATTAAATTAAATGTGATGTAAGTGAATACGCTGGCCGAATTCAATAATTTAAGGAATAAGAAGATCACGTATCATAATTTAAAGAAAGGTGTGGTAAAAGTGTAAAGTGGATCGGTACAAATAATGATTTTGTTGACAGATGACGATGATGAGGAGGAAGAGGAGCCAGTCGCCGCCGTCGTCGCACCTGTTGCCCCCGTCGCTGAAACCGTTGCCGCCGCACCTGCCGCCGTCGCCGCCAGTCCCGAAGACGTCGCCAACACCGTCGGTGAAGAGGCCGAAGCCATTGAAGGCGAAGAAGGCGAACCTGAGGCCGGACAGAAGGAGCCAGCTGAAGCTGAGCCAGCCAGCGCCGAGGTAGCCGCGGCATCTGATGACGATGAGGAGGAGGAGGATGACATCGCCGACGCGCTGGACCCCGAGGCCGATGACGACGAAGACGAGGAAGAGGAGGAAGATGATGACGAGGAAGATGACGACGACATCACCGACGCGCTCGGCAGGAACGTCTCTGCGAAGCACTCACGTGAGTCCAAAAAGCTGAAGGCCGATGTCGCATACGCGAAAAAGTCAGGGAAAAAAGCGAACTACATCCGCAAAGTAAAGAAAACAAAAGCCACATCCGCCGCGGCAGCCCCCGAACACAAAAAGTTCAGATAGTGAGAGTGCGCCCCGGGCCCGCCGGCTCCCGTCCACCTGGGACCCCACAAGTCCCGTCCTTTAGCTTAGCTATTTATTGACTATTTATTTATTCTAATTTATTATTATTTATTAAGTGAGTGTGTATGATGTGTGAAAGTCAGTATGGAAACGAGAGAGTTAAAGTTAAATTAATGTCTAGATCATGTCACACTGGTCTCGTGGCAATTTATTGAAATAAATCTGTTGTTCTAATGAATTTGTGTAAAATTTCTTATGACACCTCAGCAATGTTATGTGCGTTTATAATTTTGACTTCGATACATAGCGAACATCGGTCAGGAAACTAGTTGCCCGAATTTAATTACTCTGTCGGATAGTTGAGTGACATTATCTAGTGATATTAATTTAATTTTATAATGTAAAAAATAAATGTATACTAGTCAATCTTAAGTATTTATACTCCTTTTCATCCTTACCCATAACTATTACGCATGTTCATGTATTTTATGACGTATTACATATATACATCTTCTAAACAATTTCATATCGCAGTTTACATAACAGTATTGTATGTAGAAATTAAACTTAGTTATAATTAACTAGCTTTTTGACCGATTTATCTATGTAATTTTATAACGCACAATACACGCCTTTCCCTATTTTATCCCGTAATCCTATCTGAATAACGATCAGTATCTATATGTGGGGTATAATATGGTATTAGAAGATAGCCGGCGCAATTAGGCGATAGTGTCCGGCGGACGAGGCGCGGCAGGTTGTTCAAGAGGAACTAGTCTGTAGATGTGTGTTAAGAGGTCGACCGTGACCACCCACCCGCTTACTTTCCCAACCGGACGCGAACGATGAACCCGCTCGATTTCTTCTACAGCCTTGACACTTTCTTTGACCTTGCCTCGCCTGCTCCAGGGAGCGACCTTGACGAAAACTATCCCCAAATAAATCGATGTAGAAAGTAAATCGCACCAAATGATTACTCTCACTGAATGATGAAATCTTTCCGCGAAATTCGCGTGTCGAACGTCCGCCCGAGTGAAAACGACGTAATGAGATGCGAAAAGAGAAATTTTAAATGTTTGTCTTGAAGTGCTGGGAGTGTAGCGAGGAGTCATATTCGACCTAAATGGAACTGGTTTACTACCGGTATGCAGTTAGACACCTGTCGTCGCTAGAACATGCTCTTCCTTTCTCGGACATGCACCATTTTCAAAAACCTGAACGCTATTACATTCCCATTGCATTAATAAAAACTCTGAGAAATCGGTTGCGTTATGGCGATCGACGATATAATAAAAGGAATTACAAGATTGCTTTATGACTCAAGTTGCGTCTGATAAATTGCAGAGTAGCTGCTGAGTTTGGATTCGTATCTGTGCCATAATTAGATTTCTTCGAATGTGCGTGGCTAGGCACGCAGTTTCTTTTACGTGTGGAAAATAGAAAATCCACCGTTGACTGGACGTATTAATTGTAACCAGCAATTAGAATTCAAGCGGGCTCCGAGAGTCCGATACAGTTAGTTCGCGTGCCAACACAACGTGGCTGGAATCGGGTGCATAATTATTGGACATCATGTAGGTAGGTTGCCATACTAGCATGTTAATATGCAGACGAACGATATTGTGCGCATATTCAAATGCGAGAATGCTCGGTCCGTCGAAAGAGAAATTGTTTACAAATGAAGTTTCCCCTATGGCGTCAACTTATTTGGCAACGACAACGTGCCACTGTAACACTTACATCAGGCTTAGATTTTTCGTAGTAGGTATGAGGATAGGAACTCTCGTTTAGAAAGTGATAGATTACTTAATATCGGATTGTATGTTTAGTTTTGTTGAAACCGTTTTAAAATACTAACATACTATTTATTAATCACGATACTAGGTAGGATTTATGCAATTTGAAAATGCGAACCATTAGGTCCTGTAAAGTCAGTTATGTTAGGAAATTAACTAAACTAAATTGGTTCGTGACTGTAAGCCTACGTAGTGGACTAGTATCTCGTTCTTGAATATTTATTTAAGTTACATTGAGACTAAAACCATATTGTGAAATATTTTACCCGAGCTGATAATTTATCAAATGTAAGTATCCACACGAAAAGGAATCCACATCCGCATCGTTTTAAATTAAATTAAGTTTTAACTTTTAACTCTATAGAATCAAGAGTAGCTTTGTTAGTAATATAGCATCAATTAAGTATAACAAATTAAGAAATAATCTTAACTATACTAAACTAATCTAAATAACTATTTAACTAACGACTAAGTACTAACAAAAATGCGACTTAATTTTTTACGAGTAGGTGTCATAAAAAATCCAGTCGATCCCTGTCGCCACCAGATGGTAGCGTGCCCAAAATACTGGCGGCATTGCCACGTTGTATGGCAATGCTTATTCGCTGACCGAAGTAAAAGCCAGCATTTTGGTCACGCGTAGACTCTAAAAGTCTCCCCGCCAGGTCCTTGTAAATTTTGTGTGCCCCTGATCCCCATAGGCCTAATGTTTCTACCCCAAACGGCTCGAACGTATAGCCTCTATCAAGAAGCATATATTTGCGCCTTTTGAGGGACTGCGCTGATGCTACTGCGGAGCCAGTCCGTACTGATGTGCTGGGAAGATGTGACGGCGCTAGAGTATCGACTATAGAGTAGCTTAGGAAAATCTCAATAGGTTCAGTGACGCAACTTAAGATTCCAAACCAATTCATAGTTCATAATTTGTGTGCAGAAAAACTCAAAGCCAGGACATAAGTATACAAACATTACAGTAAAACTTGTAATTTTAGACAATTAAATCGGATTTCAGTTAAAACCATGCATAATTACATAGTAAGTAGACATAAGTTTATTTCGATTACCAAATCGGTTTTTCACCAGGCGCCCTCTCGGAACCAGCGAAGAAGCAAGCGATAGTTCCCGCAATCTACATTGTAAAGTACAATAAATTCGTGGACACAATTCTCGAGAAAATGAACGACGTGTTGAGACAATCGTACGATCCTGTCAGCGTCAAGCTGCAACCTATCGACGCCAGCAAGAAGAACAGCAAGCCGAAGAAGAATAAAAACAAAAGCAAAAGGTAACTGAAGCTACAGGAATGACAAACTTTTTTAATTTCACGAAGTCTCGATGAATGAATCATTGGAATTTAAATCTTATGAAATGAAATGATTTATTTTGCTAGAAGCATGGTTGTACATAGGTCTTAACAATAAGCTGTTTCACATACTTCACCGATACGGCGTGCAAATAACAATATGTATGTAGTTTTTATTAATTTATCTAGTCAAACAAAATAAAAATTAATACATTAAGTCATACATTTTTAAGAATCTATAATGTCATAATGACTTATAACAATGACTCAGAGGTCACCAAGCAAGTCATCATGGAATGGAATAACTACCAGTAATACTGAGTAGCAAGTAACAAACGATAGCCGTCGATTATAATCGAAGTACAATAACGTATTGTGAAAGTCGACCGATCTCGCTGGACCTCGTATAGCTGTAGAAAAAGTTAATTGTATTTTTTTTGAGTACCTACTGAAGAGGTTTACAAATTCTTTCTAAGCGCTTATGATGATTTTCAGGAAAACCGCCAATAAGAAGAAGAACACGGCCCGCGGTGAAATCAAACAATCAACTGAAATTCCCGAGAAGACCAAAGAGGAGCAACCTGAACTAAACGAAGTGAAGCCTGAATCTGCGGTAGAGGTCGTTCAAAGCGTCAGCGAAGCTAGGGCTCTTAGCGCTGCTGAAAGCTCGAAAGCCAAGCCGACCACAATCAAAACGAGGCCGCCTACAAAAACAACTAAGCCACCTACAAAGCTAACGAAGCCCAAACCCACGAAATCTACCACCAAGAAGCCAACCACGACTAAAAATAAGAAAAAAACGAGTGGGAAAAGCAAGCCTCGCGCTAAAGGAACGCTGTATGGCCTTTCATCTTTGAAAAGGATTGGAGATGTATCTGTCAACATCATGAGCGACCACACGACAGTGAAGAGCAACTTCGCCGTGGGACCACTCATACTCAGAGTTGAGAAAGTGGTATGTTTAATGAACTATATTTACTTTGTACTAGCTTCCACCCGCGGCTTCGCTTGCATGGTTCCTACCAGGAAAAAAAGCGTGGTACCAGGAATAACGCATATACATCGTAAGTTATAGTCTTGAGTTCCTACAAAAATCCTATAGAATAAAGCACTTTCAGTTTTTCCCGAATTTCTAAATATTCCAGGCAACTTTTCCGATTTTCTTTCCGTAAAAACCGGACTATTCTGACAATAAAAAAAAACATATCGATCCAGCCATTCTCAAGGGATGCGCTTACCAACGAATTGCATTGAACTTTTATTTATATAGTTTGATAGCTAGAATGGGGACAACGACCTCCAGTCACGGATCCAAGCTGACTAATTTCTCAGATCATCAATGACTTTCATATCTTTTTTTTTGTGGTTTACGTAATAAGTCCTTTTCAACTTAGTCACATTTGATTTGTTTGTGAAATGAACCGCTGTCTATTAAGCTTTGATAGTTGCACCGAAACTGCTAATGCAATCATTACTTTAAAACATAGCTATGCTTGGATGAATCGACAAAGTGAATAAATCAACATTCTTAGGATATTACGTAGCTGCGCTATAATTACTTTAATAGCAGAAAATAGCTTACAAACGGAACGTGATAAAAAAGTTATCATTAAAAAGAAAAATTTAATTATATAATCCAATAAAATTTATAAACTGAGGTAGAGTAAATTTACTAAAATGGCGATAGTAACTAATCAGACCCAATCGTGCCACAGTGCTAAGGATATTGAAGTAGTATTTTAGGCATTTCAAATGAAATGAAATATCAATTTTAAAGTTATGAAAGTTTCCATTTATAAAAATGTTTTTACCCAGTTTTTGTGTCTTCTTATATAATTTCATGGAGTTCCTTTAATTCGATATACTATGTTAGTGAGAAGTAATTGATCCTTGTAATTTAACCTTTCGATAGGTATGAAAAAAAATAAAAAAAAATCTCATTTAGGAATCGAGTCATTCTGGAGTCAGGTTTTAGATAAGCGACATTTAAAAAAAATAATGCATTTTTAATGACTTTAAATAAAAAAGGAACATCCTAACGTCAATATTTGAAGTACATATCCTCCATATAGCATGGCCGTGGGACACACTGAACAAGGGCGAAATTCTAGAAATGTAATGAAAATACTTTTAGGTCGGGCGCGGAGCCAAGAAGGAAGTGAAGTCTGCCACCGCCACGACTGCTGAGATGACCGGCAAGCTGAGTTTGAGGATCAACAACCAAGGCGTGGCTACGCTGCATTCCATCAAAGTACTTCAGCCGAAACAGGTAATGTATTTCTAAATATGTTTTACATATTTATGCATATTATGGATAAACTTATTGTAGCCCCGACCATTAGGTTAGTGATCAAATACTGGAACAGTGTGGCTCGTCTCCATTCAACCATCGTTTGGCAGTGGCGTCAACTATTACTCTTAATTAGATGTGAAATGTTTTGTAACACACCGACCATACTTATCCTTATAATATATTATCTTGATTGGCGTTGATTTTGGACATAATTTGCATTTGTTTTCGTCGTGTTCACTTTCTCATTATACATTGATATCAAGTGTGTCAAAAAGAGAATTTAAGGTTACGTATGGGCGGTTTGTTTACAAGCATTCACATCGTAGGTATTGCGTTCTGTGATTTTACGAAAATGAAACTTACTGCATAATAATAAAGTCCAAATTCGTCCACAGGTCCGCGTAGACAGTAACCACGAAAGAACTCGCGAGCTTGTATGGAGGCGCAGCGCCCGGATCGCTCACGTGGTTTCAGAGAAACTGCTTTCAGCGTCAAAACCCATGTTCCACCATCAAGCTGTTGTCAAACAATAGAGAACTTTATACCTAGGGCTGAATTTACATTGTAAAATAGATTGTACGAAGAAAACTATTAGTTCATCAATCCACCGTTACACACCGGGTTACTTGTGACTGAATCGACAAGCCACTTTCAACTTTGAATTCTCCACTTTGAATTTAATTTTGGACGCATTTTTCTTATTTTATCGTATAGTATCATGTAAATCTTTGAACCATTTATTTCATGATGTAAATTCTACTTTATTGCAAATAGATAGCTAATATTTTACTGTGTAGCGGGTTAGGGATGGGAAAAAAATAGTATGATCCGACAACTTTTAGCAAATTTTATAATTAATTGGCAATGTTGTTGCATTATACTATGTAAATTAGTTAGACTGACCAGTGTTAGATTTTCTGGGTATATAAATAATTTTAAATATCGGAGTAAAAATTACGATACACATTATTTGAATAGTCAGAGAATGCATTTATTAATTTTAATACGATGGTGCTAAGCTAATTTATTTATTTAATTAATATATGAATAAAGAAACAATTATGATCTGATACTTTTTTTATTGGGATAACTAAAATAAAATCACGTATTTGTTCATAGAATTGTCATAAATATATTAATCCACACAACACATTAAAATTAATAGGTAACTTTTATCAGAGTAACTTAAGTAAAGGTATTGAATCGTTTAGTAGTATTTATTGAATAAATTGGTTATTAATAATGCCACCAAGTGATCATACTCGTACTTAGTAACTAGGTTCCTAGGTAGAATAACATTACGTTTCTGCTTTTACTATTAGGGTCAGCTCACAGCGAGACGAGACGAGACGCAACGCTGCGCGTAGCAATACCGTACATTTTCGTCGCGTATGCAGTTCGCTTTTGCCCTTTCTTTGAAATGTTCACCTTTTATTCTAATAAATAAATTCTATATTGTATTGTATGTGCGCGCCGCCGCGTCGCTTCCCGCGATTCACTAAACAATTGGAACTCAACGCTATTTACTTTTAGATTCTGTTGAAATCACAAAATCACGCTGAGGCTCGAAACAGCTCGCGCAATTGGTAGAGGCGCGTTTTTTCTGATTTCAGTCGTATCTAAAAGCAAACAAGGTTGTTTATCAATTGTTTAGCGAATTAGTCTATTCGCCACCGACAAAAGTTAGGCGACTTTCTTTTAGAACCTATAATTGGGAAACATATTTGGGACATTATTATTAAGGAATATTACCAATGTTGTACTTAAAACTAGTTCAGCTCCTACATATAATAGAACTTTAGGCTTTTTTGATGGGATTACAAATTCGAGTCACTGGTAAACACAGAAAAAACTATTATTTACCCACAAGTCCGCCATTAAGGCGTTATATACAATACAAAAATTTATTTGAATTATTTTGAGATAAAGCATGGTTTATGTTTGTTTATAACCTTATAGGTTATGGATAAGCTTGGGGAACAGCGGAACAACTATCTTTGAGATTAATATATTTTTTAAAGTGCAAATTCCTTTGGTTTAAATAAAGGATACATTGCTTATGTCTACGCTAACGTTCAAATAAGCATATCATTAAATTAAGACTGTTATTAGAAGGTTTACAATAATTTGAACTTTAGCGTTTACTGAATAAGAAAGTTTGTGTTTTAAATACATATCGGAAAATTCTTGAAGACACCTTTTAAATGGATTGCAGGTAAATTTGTTGTAAACAAAACTCATCTTTGGCTGCTGTATTGAAGCCTTGGGCTTGCAATATACATAATCTGGGACGTACACATTCATTTTACATTGGAATTACGAATTATATCGTTCACCGATCTATATTTGGGCATAAAAAACTTCTAACTACAATGATACATTTACTAACTACAAACATGCACGATTCAGTCATAAGAACAAGATCGATAAAGACTATCTCCCTTATTCATAATCACGGGTCGATAAATGTAAGTCCGTCTCTTTCTTTTGTTTACTGTTAGTAAAGGACAGGTCGAAAGTATGCGTCGTGCGATTAATAAGAGGAAATCTGACAGGAGGTTTACCCTTCATGGCGATAAAAAATATCTGTAGAAGGCCCCATACTACTATAAGGTGTTACTATTGCAGTTAATCTACCAGCTTTACAAGGTAATTAATAATTTTCATTCATTTTTATTGTCACCCATCTAATTGGTGATCACGCTGAAAGTTTTTAAGCCAAGCGAATGACACGCCATGGTACGAGCGCTTCGGACTTGAATGCGTTGAACTTAGGAGAGGTCTTTAATCAATCTTGTTCAATTACAATAACTACACAATAGACACAACCTTGCACATTTTAGCATAACGCTTATTTCTCAACCAATAAAGTTGACTTTCGTCAAAATAAATTGCACATACTACATACATTACATTACACTACGACTCAAAGGGGTCACGTGTCATTAACCTCGCCGCTATGAGTTCTGACAGTGGTCTTTCTGATACCGTTCAGAAGGGGAGTCCTGTTCAGTTCGTCAACTACGACTTCTGTGACGTCATCGTCCTGCTGAAGTGAATCGTAGTTAGGCGGCGGAGAGTGTGACCCGTTCAGTTTTATCAGAGGAATGTTTCCGGTTAGACCTGGAAATGAAGATTTACGCATGAGTATTTTATTATCACTGCCAGGGGGCCTCATAAGAAAGCTCACGATCGCTCAGCGAGCTATGGAGGGCAACGCATATTTCTCTACAAAATTGAATCAGATATCAGGAGATCCGCAAACAAACGAAAGTCATCGTCATCATCATCAGCCTGTAGAAGTCGACTGCTGGACATAATAGGCCTCCCCCAACGGTCTTGAGCCTTTTTCATACTTCACGTTCCCGCAACTTTAACAATGTACTTAGTCCATCGGATGGATCGCCTTCTAACACTGCGTCGCCTCCCAACGGTTGTCAATTCAGCGAGCTATATGGCCTGCCCACTGCGACTTTAATTTGCTAATGAGCGCTATGTCGGTGACCCTGGTCTTCTACGGATTTCCTCATTTCGGATTTTACTATCCATTATAGCCCGTTGCACAAGTCTGAGCTTATGAATGAGGTCAATTGCTAGCGACCAAATCACAGTGCCATAGTCACCGACATAGCCCAGAATATTAACACTTTGAATTGGCAGTGGGCAGAGCTCGGAGAATAGACGGCAGGGCAGCAAGGTTCTAGAGTGGAAACCACGCATTAAAAAGTGCAGCCTAGGGCACTTAATGTAAAGACGACATAAAGGTTGCTGGGACAAGTTGGTCAGTCCCAAATCTATGAGAGGCCTTTGTTTAGCAGTGGACTTCCTACGGCTGAAATTAAAACAAATTAATGCGATAATGGCCACAAAGCGTGCGCGAAACTCTCTCAATTTAATATCTTACTTTGCAGTGTAGAGTCCAGTTCGCTCTGCGTCAGCACGCAAACGACACTAGACCCTGCGTTGCTGAACACAGAGGCGACACTCGCTCGCGGAGACAGCAGCACCAGGGGCTGGCCGCGTGCTGACAAGGAGCTCGATAACGCACACATGCCTTTAGCTGCGGTGAAGTCAGCACCTGAAGGATAATAAATATTAACCCGAATGATCCTTACTTAATTAAATAATATAAATTAGGAAGTGTGTTTGTTTGTTCGTTGGTTGTTCGTCAATCTTCAAGCAGCAACTAGGCATTGGATCGAATGATTTTTCGATCGGAGTGCAGGTATAGATTGGACTCTATGCCACAGACTTAGAGTTAATTACCCTTATCTAGTGTACTTGTCCGCAGTCGATGACAACGCAGTTTTCTTCGCAGTTTAGTCCAAAATTTGGAGAGTTCTCGAGCTCTACTCTCTACGTTAGAGTTGAACATACCTTAACCCGGTACATATCACTATCCGATAACGCTGGGTAGATTGCACCTGTCTTGTTTCTTTGTAGTTGTGGCATAATTTTGTGAGTTATTGAGCTGTAGTCCATGGACGTTAGAGTTTACTATAGACGTTAGAGTATACCATAGAAGTTGAGTTAACCATAGACGTTAGAGTTTCCCATAGACATTAGAGCTAAATATCCCTTACCTAGCACATATCTGCAGTCGATAACGACGGGTAGACTGCACCCGCCTTGCTTTTTCGCGGCTCGCTGTACATACTGCCTGATGTATTCTACCCCGGGGAAGTAGAGACTGTTGCCCACTGTTACTAGAACGTAGTTCAACCCGTTTGATGCCTGAAATAACAATATTTTGATTCTTACAATGAACAAAACAGAAAGCAGGTAAAAGTTTGGATAAAAAGGGCCTTAGGGAAAGCACAAAATCGAGCCTCTACACGCGTGCTGTGATTAAGTGATGTCAGACGTATACATAAGTAAATAAAGTTTAGTCTCATTTGTTTAGCGAATTCATATAGCCATCGCTCGTGCCATGCGTAGTTTCCGATAGGAATAGTTGATGCAAGCTTTAGCATAGTTTTTGCGTTTCTTGTCTCTTCTATCCTTTAAGAAAAAGAGAGAGCTCCTAATCATACAACAATTCACGCGGCTTTATTAGTGAGCTAATATACATTTTATGGGTAGTGTAGATAAAATAGTAAAGAACCTAAAGAGTAAAATACTTAACCTTGTAGTGGGGATCTAACCTTCATCAAATATGCTTACATAAGAACGAATTGCAAAAGCAACACGCAATTACGCAACACTAATCAGTCACACCAATCACTTTGAGGTTTCAATTTAGTAAATTTGCCAAAGCAAAGGTCTTTCATTTTCATAGTTACCGTTACAATCTCCGCGTCGAGCTGCGGCCTTGCACTGGGGTACAGCAGCAGTATGACATTGACGCAAACTCCCGCCAGGATGCCGAGCTCGACGCCCACACACAGGCACAGGGCGAACGTAGCGAACGCCGGTACAAGGTCAGCTCGCCGGGACCGCCACATTGGTTTCACAACCTGCAGACGCAATAGAAAACATTGAATATCACTAAAGAGCGTGGTAAAGCTTTTCATTATTTTATTATCAAACAGCTTCCACCCGCGGCTTCGCTCGCGTGGGGAAGCTGGTTGCAAAGCACCTACAAAAAAGTAGCCTATATGCTATTATAGGTAAAGAACTCTATGTATGAGTACAGCTTTACTTCTTCACATCCTTACAAACTTTCGCATTTTATCATCATCATTTCAGTCGTAAGAAGGTCTCCCCTACAGATTTCCAGAGTGACTTCTTATCATGTGGGAGGAATTTGCCCATACTCACCACGCTAGGCATGCGGATTGGCAATCAGTTACAGCTATCGTTATTAAAATAGGGGTATTTTAATAACGATAGCTGTAACTGACGCTGCTGTTCATCCATTCATGTTCTGCTTAGTCGCCTCATCCTTCTTTATTAGGTAGAACAATAGGTAGCAATTTCGTATTTATAATATGACAATTAGGAAGTAGGCCATCGAAATAAAAGTGACATTTAAAAGGGTACAAAATCAGATTACTTAAGTGCACATTACCACTAGCTCCCGCGTGGTGCCATATCCATCCATATAAAAATCACGTCAATACTCAAAGTCAACAAACAAAGAAACACGATTTCGCATTTTAAGTAAGTTAAATTGAATAGTAGAGGTAAAGGTGAGACAAATCACATTTAAAAGAGACAAACAAAACATTATAGAATTCAATTGAAATCGTTTTACAAAGAAGCTCACGTTTTGTTTAACAAATATCTTTTAAACAACAAGGAATTGAATAGATAATTGAAAGCTTTGTATCTTTTAGCGTCAACATTTAACAATCATACATATCCGTGTCTTGTTCTTACTAAAAGTCACGGCCCACGTGATCTGTATGCACATCATAAAATACGTAAATGTGAGCTAGCGACAAAGATGCCACAATTGAAGCCTGAGTTTGGAATGGTTGCGCAAAAAGGGTACCGAGACAGAACAGATTTAGATTGATTTGTTACATAATTGTTATGTAAGTAAAAATATTATTTTTCTAAACTCTAGCCAAAATTTAAATGTATATTTTTTACTTATCGAACTTTAAAAAAAAAAAAAAAAAACTAAGATGTAGGGTCCGTATCCTACATCCTAAAAGTTCGTTGTTGAATGTAAACCAAATAGTAAAGTTTACCGTTTATTAGTTATAGTACGTAAAGCTACAAATGTTTGCGAGTTTACGTTATAACGTGTTGTTGTCGTTAGGTGGTTGATGTGCAACTGACTCGAAATACGTTATAGCGTAAATGCTGACCCGCGGGAACATGTAGGTATTTTGTGCGGTTCGCATAAACCGTACAGAATAAATGAATTGAATTGAACATTTTTCTATAGATTTTGATGGAGCTTACACCTTGAGGTAGTACATAAGACTAATTTTTATATGGGCACCACGCAAGCGAAGCCGCGAGCTACAAGTAGGTATTATCCTAAACGATGAAGTTTTTTTAAAAATATTACCTCATATTCTATCATAAATATCACAGCACATATCACAACGGCAGCCAAGGACGCCTTCGGAATGAAGTAGAAGTATGGAGTCAGAAGACTGAGCGCTAACAGCACCAATACACCTGAAAATAAAATAATTATAATTATATCAATCATCATCATCCTATCCTATCTTACTAATATGGATGGATGGATGGATGTTTGTTACTACTGAATGGATTTACACATACAATAATATAGCTTATAAATCAGAATAACACATAGGCTACAATTTATAAAGATATTGTGTGAATTGTAACGCCACGCTAATATAAGCTACTCGAAATACTAATCCTGCGCAGACGAAGTCATGGGCACCAGCTAGTTATAATATATATTAAATACCTAAGAAGCCGTGTTTGCCTGGTGGGAGGTACCTCGACATACAATCCGAAGATCGTATGTTCAATCGCGGAGGCGCATCAATGGATTTTGAGTGGTGGTGAGGAAATAGTGATGAAATCCGCGGCTTAGTCAGCACATGGCCATTTTATTAAGTCCGTTAAAACGGTTTACGTTATTTTTTCAACAAATTCCACATAAACGTGTATTTTATGAGTACCTTCCTCCCTAAGCTTGTTTTTATGCAAAACAGAAAAGAATGTTACGATTCCGCATTATTTAGTGAAGGTAATAATAAGTTCATAGACCCCAAAAGTAGCTCTGATAGGAGTTCTATGAATTTTAAGTAAGACAGCAGAAAATATTGCTACAGAAAATAATTAATCAATCGCGAGGTTTAGCGCATCCATTGATCACCGGTACAATCACAAAATCTAGGAGCTCTCTAGATTTTGTAATTGATAATGTTTTTAAATGAAAGCAATTTTATTATGTTTCGAGGCGGCCCCGGCTGAAGAATATATCTACCTACCCGTGGATGTAGTAAGAGACGACTCTTTTTTACCGTAAGGATGCAAATACTTTAAAGGACCAATTGCAATTTGAGTACTAGATATATAAGCTGTTCGGGGCGAAAAGTACACTTACCAGTATAAAGTCCGCCGAACTGCGTGGCGACCCCGCTAGCGTGGTTAACGGCGCTGCGGGAGAAGGAGCCAGTAATCGGCATAGCGCCGACAAACGAGCCCAGAATGTTTGTCATGGATAACGTGAGCAGCTCTTGTGTTGCGTCTATTGAATCTCCACTTGCTGTGAACACAAAGAGACGTGATTACCACCAGGGCAGGGCCATAAGGAACCTTCAGCGCGGTCACCAAATGGATGGTGAGCCGCTTTTGGCTGTGCTTTCTAAAGCCCGTTAATATTACGCTACGGCTGCGGCCTTCGGTTGCCACGGTGGCCCCGGCTGAAGAATAGGGCCCTCCATTACTACGTCCGTGGTTGTCGTAAGAGGGGCGACAGAGTCAAAAAGCTAGGGGATGGGCAGCAGCATTCCCTGTCAACAATAGCTTAATCTGCACTCGCCAAGCCGCATGCCCAGCGTGGCGAGTAAGGGAAAATCCCCTCAAATGATTGATTGGGTGCAGGTTGTATTGGTCGGTCGCACTGGAAATCTATGGGGCAGGCCTATGTTCAACAGTGAACGTCTTCCGGCTTATATAATGATGATGATGAATGTGTCCCCCATGGTATGGACATCAAGCCAATTGTAACATGCGCGGCCGAATGATAAATTATCAACTAGACAAGTTCTATGTCATTGACATGTTTAGATAAGATGTCACATGCCGGGGGTTGCCGAGATTATAAGACGAATAACTTATACAAAATATTACAAATAGTAAACAGTTACAAGGGTTCCGCTGCCAATTGGCAAAACGGAAACATTATCTATGCCTCATGCCTCCGCCTGTATGACTGAAAAACCATGTTACGAAATCAAAACAATAGACAATACCACTTCTTCAGTTCCATATTATGTGAATCAAGCCGCTGCGGAACCTTTCAAGGCGTGGTCAACACGTGCTTGTCCACACTTGTGTTATGTTGAAATAAGAAGCTATAAATTACTTTAATCATTTAGTATAAATAAAAATATAAGTACTTTAATGTTTATGAAATTAAATTGTTTGATTATAATAAGCACGTCTGGTTAATGAGTTGCGGATGATAAAAAAGAAGTAGTTATAGAAATTAATGATTGGTTAATAATGACCGACATATAAGTTACTCGGTAATTGGGAAATATTATTGCTAATATGAGGTTTCTAAAAAAAACTATACACGTTAGAGACGCGATTTTCTGGCTCGAAATAAAATCTCCGATACCAAAGTCCTAGACTTTCTTAACATGGCTTTCTTCTTTTGGATTTATTTTAAATTCACTTGCTAATTGTGAAAAGGGTTGTAAGTCATATAGAAAATCTTAATTGTTGGTCGAATTTACTTGAAAGTTCCGTGCAGAGCCGCGGCGGGACATCTAGTAAATATGAACAAGTATTAAGATCACGATTCCCATCTTTTATTTTTGGTTCCAATAAAAAATTTAGATACTCTTCATGCAAATACTTACCAAAAGCTTTGGCGATGGCCACATTGCCTAAAACAGCAATGACAGGAACTAAAACTATCGACGAGCCGAGCTCAGAGCACATCTCTATGAATGAGACATCTCTGCCTTCAATCTGTGTACCGAAAGGCGGCACGTTCAATGATGGCAGACCGTCCCTAGAAATAAACACAGAATTAAATTGTGCATCTAAAGCAGGGTTTCTTAAAGTGGGGTCCACGGACCCCCGAGGGGTCCGTAATAAGTGTGACAGGGGTCCGCAGTAGCTCAAATTTATTCTTAATTGCCATGAGATCTAAGGAAGTGGTGAGAGCTGAATTTCATGCACAAGATCTTGGCGAATTAAGCTAAGTGTGAGTAAATTACCAATAAAAGTGTTTTTTTTAATTAGTTTTTGTTTCCACAATATTATTTGCAAAGCGGGGTCCGTGGCATTTAAAAAATTCTGAAAGTGGTCCGTGGCTGCAGTTAGTTTAAGAACCTCTGATCTAAAGACTGGTCGCGGAAAATATTTTTTCGAAAAATTACATTTTTTTTTAGCAAATACAAGGTATTTTTAATGAAAATAAAATCCCGAAAGGGGCTTCTTTTACACCCAACTAGCAATAAAGTTTGTTCAACCACTTAAGAAATTCGAAATTTTTAATAAAATAAAATAAAAATTCAATAATCAGCTGTTTGGGTCAATTCAGTTCAAACTCAATTTTTCAGCTGTTTAAGGGAGTTATCTTGATGTTGAAGCTGAGTTTGACCTGATTTGACCCAAAACAGTAAACAGATTTTTGCAGTATTTTTTCAATGAAATATGACGAATTTCCAAAAGTTGTCGAACAAACTTTATTGCCCATCGAGCGTAGTTATTCTACACTCGATGGGCAATAAAGTTTGTTAAGCCTAAAGCTAAAATGACATGGGCATGGATGATGTGAAAAATACGGTTTATTTTAATGGAAGTCGTCTCCGTGCCATAGATCTAAAAATAGCATACACAATAAGGCCGCTGGTTGAGTAATGATATCCCTGATCAATAGAATTGTAAGTACTTACTTCACTGTACCAGTGAGTCTAAACGGTGATTCTTCATAGTTGGACTCGAAGAAGAACGCTAATAGAGAACAGGAGACAACTACGATTGCGTTTCTTGAAGTCGACAGCAGCCATAATGCTTTCTTTATGCCTTTTTGACTCGGCGGTAGGTTTAGATCCTTCATTTTCTGTAACAAAAATCTATTTAAGTTTTGCAGCAAACAAGTTCATTGAAAAGAGAATCTTTTTTTCAAGTGTATAAGGGATTTTTGTGCATATTTCTCGGATACCTCGTCTTTAAAATCTGCCGCTAAACGGCAATAGTTGCAGATTTCCGGTTTGAAAGGTAAGGTAGGCGGTGAAGGCGCATAAATAAATATAAATAAATAAATATTCCGGACATATCACACACGGTCAACTGATCCAAAACTAGGCATAGCCTGTACTATGGGTACCAGAGACTGATATACATAAAATATATAAATTTCACACCCAGACAGAACAAACATCTGTGTTCATCACACAAATGTTTGTCCAGTGCGGGTGCGAACCTGCGACCTCTAGCGCAGAAGGCAGAGTTCATACAATCTTCGAGCCTTTCTATCCTTCCGCCCCATGAAGTGGAATGATGGAACATAGCCTATATACCAATTTAGACAATAATCAATAATTTTGTCAATTTTGTTAATGTTCTAGATACATTCATCGATTTCCGGAAAAACAATAATGCAATCGGGACGAACCGGAGGGACGAACTAATTCGTTTGCGAGATTTGTGTCCTATAAACTAAAAAGTAATATAAATCATCAAAAAGAGAACTTGAGAGGTAAGCAAGCTTAAGATTTTTAAAAATAGACAATCTTTATTTACTTACTTAAAATACCAGAGTAATAACTCGGAGATTTCGTAGAACTTGTATTTTTGTGAATATTTATGTAAATTCAAGTACCTAAGGGTCTGAGCATAATCTGGAAAATGTATCGTAATATCAGCCTCGGCAATTTAATGATGATGATGGATGACGAACGGTCTTGAGCCTTCCCGCAACCTTTAAAATGTCATCGGTCTATCCTACTCATATTATAAATGCGAAAGTTTGGATGGATGGATGTTTGTTACTCAATCACGCCAAAACGGGTGAACAAATTTGGCACTGACATAGTCAGGAATAGCATATAGGCTTTTTATCTTCGAAGGTATCACGCGAGATAAGCCGTAGACGGAAGCTAGTTGAAAATAAATGTACTTACGCGCATTAAAAGTAGTATAGCAATGCACGATACGCCTAAACAGCTGTCCGCAAGCCTCGCATTTGGCAAATTCACCACCACCTGTGGAAATATTAATTATTTTACAATAGAAAGATAAATAAATAACTCTGACACTTACACTTTATAAAACAGTTATGAAAGCATTTTTAGCGTAGCATTTATAAAGCATACAAATAAAGTGAAGCGGAATCACAGACAGACTTTTCAAAAGTGAGACAGAATTCCAAAATTCAACTATAAATTTAACGGGCATACTAATAATTATTAATAATAAGGTCTGTGAAGCTACTACTCGTTGCAAGGGATTTCTTTCTTAGTGCTGAACCTCTGGGTCAAAAGCATACCAGAGCATGCTAGTGCGAGCTACTTGCTTGTCACAATTAATCTATTTACTGTAATCACGAGGATCATCTTGGAACATCTAAAATTTAGTTGAATTGCACATATTCTTCGCGACCGAGCCTAGGTTCTAGGTAGGTAGCCTAGGAGTCTAGGTAGACTTGGTTTCTTGCATGTGTCTACATGCAAGAAACCAAGTCTCCTGTTGGCGTATCACTGCTGTGCGATTGTCTGCCATTTAGTTCTCGTATTTTTAAGGAAGTGATAATTTTCACCTCCTTCAAACTGTCATCAGAATTACATTATTTTTATAAAAATATCTAAATATAATTACTTCTATTTTAAATTAATGCGCAAATTTGGATGGATGGATGTTTGTTACTCATTCCCGCCTGAATGGCTTGAAGGATCTGGATGGAATTTGGTACCTACAGAGATGGATTATAGTCTGGAATAGCACATATGCTACTTTAAGATAGGATGCTACTGCATTGTTTACTTTTTAACGAATAATAGTTTCTGTCAGACTTCAATCTCACTGAAAATGCAGCATGATAGCAATGACCTGCGCTAACGAACGTGAAATCGGTTTCATTTGCATAAAATTTAAGATACCTAATGTTTGAGTAAAGTAAAAGATGCATGTATACTGAAACGAATTCCTAAGAAAATTGTATTTGATATGTTCTAGAAGTTTTCTTGACGTATCTATAATATTGGTCTATTTGTGCCGTTAGTCGATACTTGAATAGGTATGCAACAGTAACATACTATGAATCATAAAATAAAGGCATTTTGAATGTAAAAATTATGCCAAGTCTCGCTACTCTTTTACTTGCACAAAATGTTTTGAGATCTCAAGTAGTACCAAGTAGGGCATTTTAAAAGAACCTTCCCTATACTAGGTGATTCATAACATGTATTATACCATCCCGAAAGGGGGTTATTCTATCAACAAAAACAAAGAATATTAGTGAAAAAAATAATTCAAATTAGTTGTATGGTATTTTTATCATCTTTATATCTAATTTCTATTCGTATGAGATGCTCGGCATCAAGACTGTTACTCAAACATCTGTTTTATTGAGATTGATCTGACCCCAAAACAGCTGATTCTTGCATAGAGTTTTTTCAATGAAATATGTCGAACACACTTGTATGGTACTTGTATGTAGAACAAACTTTATTGACAATAGGAATAGCCCCTTTCGGGATAGCATACTATTATGAATCCTATTATTTATGAATTACCTAGTATTTCGTGCGAGCTAATGGCCATTCTAGTGGATGAGGTTAATGACTTTGCAATGTCTTATCAGTACCGAAAGAAACGACTTAGGAAAGCGTTGGTGACACTATTGGAGTAACTGAAAAATACCTTCTTTAAAGTGTCAATGAACCCGCCGGACTTGAACTGCAGGCCTAAAAGGCCTTTAAGCTGTGACACAGCTATGATCACGGACGTGGCTGACGTAAAACCAACCGTCACAGGTACGGATATGAAGTCTATTAGCACACCTAGAAAAAAAATGTATTTATGTATGGGAAAATAGAAAAAGAACTTAATAAAAAAAAATGACATAGGCAATTGTGAAACAAGTGGAACCAAAATCACCGATATAGCTTTTAGAATTAGCAAGTTAGCAGTGGGCAGGCCGTAAAGCTCGCGGAACCGACAACCGTTGGGGAATTATGGTTCTCTAATGACGCCCACGAACCAGAAGACGCAGAGTAGGAAGCCCCTCACCCGATGGATCGATGATGTTTTGCAGTCGGTGGTTACAGAAGGCTCAAGACCGTTCGCCATGGAACTCTTTCGGGGAAGCCTATGTCCGTGCCTTATTTATACGAAACTCTACCTAGAATAGGGTGATATTATGGTCACCCTAATAAAGGGGTTAATAGAGTGCCTCAGCAAATACGACGACCCTAAAATTAGGAAGGTATATTTGAGGTTCACAGTGCCCGACATTGCTTAAACGATTTACGATCCCAGAAAGTAATAAAAACGTCAAACGATCTAATACACATACTGATTGCCGAAAAAGCACTCACCCAAATGTAGCACCCCCATGATCAACTGCACGACACCAGACATAAAACACAGCAGCACAGCGTAGTCAGCATTCCTCCCCTGAATCTGCTGGTAGGTCATGAGGGCCAGTAGAGCGGTCGGCCCCAGAGTTATGTCCTTACATGACCCGAATACTACGTACACGAAGCACCCGACAAACGACGAGTAAAGACCGTCCTAAAACGTGATAAGTGCGTGATTACTTTGAAGATATTTAGTGATACTTGCCGAGTAGGTATGTTTTGAAATTCAAAGAAAAACTACGGCACATAGTCGAGACGTTCTGCTGAATGTGTGTATGACAAGCTATAAAACAATCTTTTATCCCCAAAAATGTTCCTTTCAGATCTTCAGGCGATCAGATCCATGAAGATGTCTAAGGGGGGTAGTCAGAGGCATCTCCGCACACTGGCACATGCCCACATTTTGCAGTAGTCATTTTGTGTTGCATGTTATTCGACTCGTAGTAAACAGTATAGCAGTAATTGAATGACAAAAAAACACAACACAAGACTTCGTATTGCACTTCAGTTCATGAAAGCAGTGGCGCAATGGGATGGTTTGTTTAGACTGGCAACAATCTTGTTATTTTATTGATCGAGCGAGCGAAGATCTCTTAAACAACTTGGACGAATCAGCGTTAGGTATGTTTGTATGTTTATTTGTTCGAGCATAACTTTCGTGTCTTTTAGACGAGCTGCAAAGTATTTTTTTTTTAAACAAAATAGGCTTACGTTTGACCACAATCTCACCTGATGTTAAGTGACGATGCGGTAGCACGTTTGCCTAGAAGAAACCTATTCACTCTATTTTGTAGGTCAACTGGCTGTACTCTGATGATATGCTGGTAAGAATATGTGTTCAATTGGCCAAGAGGTAGCTAAGGAAAACAAATACAAATAAATGAAGTGGGGTTTCATATGAAAGATCTTTGTTCGTATCATCGTATGTACGAAAGTATGGTATGTACCAAAACGATTTAGAACATGCTAATGGTGCCATTTTGAAAGTTTACCTTAACTGTGCCTCAACCATCATCGAAGCACCAAGTTTTAGCGGACTTAGCGAGATCTCAGTTGGGAGCGAACCACTAAATTATTTAATTATGTGCACACGTATAATAACAAAAAATAAAAAAGGTCATTTTCAGAGAAATAAAAATAAACGATGCTGGGATATTGTCAATTTGAAGTTTGAAGTCGTTACCTGAGGATTAAGCCCAGCTAGAGTAGCGTACGCTAACGCTTGTGGTATAACCGTGAGCCCAACTGTAATACCAGCTATCAGATCTGCAATGGCCTTCTCTGAATTATACTCCGGCAGCCACCGGGTCACTGGTATCCGTTTGTGAAGAAGCCTTTTGCATCTTGTCTGTTTTTTCGACCGGTGTTTTGATGGTGAAGACATTCTTGAAGCAATACCTGTTGGAAAATAGAAAACTAGGATTCATTTTGTGAAATTCTTAAGGAATTTAGTCGGTAGGTACTCGATGTAGGCACGAACGAAAGATTCGATACTGTTTTTGTAGTCACGATAAGAGCGAACAGTTTTTTAATGTGTCTACCGAATACTGGGGTCTCGAAGCACGTACACGCGATAACCTTATACGAAAAAAGTTCAAAAGTTATGGTCAATGAACGACCCTCCCCTACACCAGAATAGTATTAAGCATAACATGAATTGTTATCTTTTACTAGAAGTAAACAAAGGGGATTCGCCCTAATTTTTAGTTGTAAGCACGATATGATGAGGACATTCACTAGACTGAATGCTAAAACATATACATACATAGGCAACAAAAAATCTGTTATACCTATTACTTAAGAGAAATTGAGACAAGATTCATTTTTGCAGCAGAACTGAGAAAAACAACGCCAGAGACCAATGATTATACAACGCAACGTTGATACAAATAATAAATCGATAAGTTTGTTACATTGTTTCATTCAATTCTAATTTTGGAGAAGAAAACTTTCTTCGAGAAATATACATATATGTTTCAAATCTCTTCAACAAGAGTTTTCAATCAATTGAATCAAGAATGTAGGCATTGTCAGTGGGAACTCTCGTTTTGCCACGTGTGCCCAAATCACAAAATGTGCTCAATGTGAAGTCGGTAGACTATGGCGTATGGCAGCCTACAAAGCACTCCTACGGGGAATATTGGGTATATGATATAATTTAAGGTCCTTTGTGTCGCACACTCCCAATTTCCTAATAAAGGTCCGCCGCTAAACACTCGCGATGAAAAACAAAAGGGCCAAAAGCTCTTACATACGAAAGGTCTACATAAATCGATGCTCTCTTTATTATTGTTTGGAATAGAAAATATTTCGCTTTATTGCGCGAGATCGCTTAGGCCAATATTGAGCTTTGTGTTCGAGATAATGAAAAGGGTCGGAGTGTACATAGGTAAGTGGGTGATAATGTTCCATCAATTTTCGAGGCTATTTTCATTGAATGGGAATCAGGTCATTACTTACAGCGGATTGTTGTACATTTTTCAGAATCGTATTACATTGACACGCTTCTGGGAATTCCAAATTAGTATACGTTTCTTCGAAATGTTGTTACTCGTAAGTTTCATTTCATAATTGATTCGATTATGAGAACACAAAATCACGCACGGCTCTAAGGAAATCTATTTTCACAGTTAGAATTATTGGGTACTTGAATGAAGTGTTTAATTTTATCAATAAGCTAAAATACGCTTGTAGGTATGCAGGGTATTTACCTCAATAGGTACATATAACTGCTAGAGGAATCCGGTAATAAACTCGCAGCATAATACCTACCCACCAGGTAGTCCAGGAACGATCAATAACTGTCAGTTCACCTCTAAAGCGGCAGGGAATCAGAGGAGAATTACCTATTAGGGACGGAACACAAGTATATTGGCCATGTTCCCAGCAATATTGAGGTTCTACGTTAATTTGCGATGGTATGTAACGTTCCTAATAAACCTCTGAACAATATCTTAGGGACGCTTGGTTACCCGAGCCAGGTGCGTCGCCCAATTATTCTTCAGATTGGACCCTGGAAGGGAAACAATATAGGAGTTCTCCTTACAACTGAGCCTAGATCAAGGATAGATAAGTCGATTTATATCTTTTCTTATGATGCAATGATATTCTGAGAGCGCGCTTCTCTTGACGGACCGTTTGGTGGTGTTCGTATGGTAGGTATATGTTCCTATAGTTCGTACAAGTACCTATGTAGGTACTAAGGAATGCTCTACATACGTTCATATGAATGAGTCGAGGATTTCTATTAGCGTTTCGACAGTTTGTCATTGAGGACAGTGCATTTACGGTAATAAGCAGACATTACTTCGTATTTTCGAATAGTAATGTCTATAGTAAATATACACGTAACTATGACATCCGCAATTCATGTAATAGATACTCTGCTGATCGCAAAGTGTGCATTTAAAAATTGAAATAGAAACACGGTTTTTTTTATTGCAAATCATGGAATCAATAAAGGAGTAGGTATCAAAAGATAACGAATGATCGTGCTGTGGCTCAAATAATTTAAAATCGACGTATTCACCTTGATTTGCATATATTCCTTCCTGGTTTTACTTACTTTGTGAGAAACGTTGACATCAAAAATAAACCTTACTTTGGAAACCGGTCAAATTGTTCTAATAATGAACTATTTAATTCACAGTCACAGCGTTGATATTCAAGGCTTTACCTACAAACCTACAGTAGGCCACATACCCAGAAAGAGGGATGTTTGGGCTCCGATGGATGGTTTTGACTGTTACAAATCAAAGTAACATCCAGCTAACCGAATACAATGGCGGAAGTAAGTTTATTAGTTAAATGTTATCAAGGAATGATTAACATTGACCGCGAATACGATAAATTTTGATAAAAAATTGTTGCGTAAATTCGTATCGATGCTCTTCAGATCGGACAATAAATTGGTGCTCTACGTCGAATAACTCGTTTCTGTGAAAGAAAACATCAAAATGCCACGATGAAGTAACTAGGTATGTAATGTTTGCGTAAAACAAACTGGATTCATGGTTTGTATTTAGTTTCCATTCTTTTGTTCGGAAAATTAGGAAATCCTGCAAGCGGATAACGCCGAGTGGTGGTGGGTGATGCTAGTCTTCCAGAAGGGGGAAGCATCCTCCTGTCATGTCCTGCTCCGATATTATAGGGAGTTGGGTTCGGGCGCGGGTTCTGGGCGTGGCTGTACGCCCAGAACCCGCGCCCGAACCCAACTTTCCCCGGACTATACTCTTGGCAAAATGCGAGAGGGGCACCGTTGCGTTCCTTTGGACATGCCGGAGCCCCTTGAAATGCATGGAGCCAGCCAACGTGGTGTGTTTTAGTCGGCAGGAGTCCGAAATACCCTTCTTTTGTCCCAGGAAAAGGACGAAAAAAAGGGAATTGGGTTAGCGGAGGTATGGTTAGCATCAAAACAACCTACAACGGAAAGTGCGGGTCTAAACACCCCCACTTAGAATAAGAATCATCACGATAACAACATTCCGAATCTACTATCTCCGAGGCTATCAGAAACGGCAATATCCCGGATCCAAGTCAGCCATTCATCATTCCGGGAATGTGAGCCACGTAATTCCTAGATTGATCCCATGGCCTCGCCTCGCGACTGTCACTCACTGACGAAACGGGACGAATGCGCAAATATTTTGATGTGATATAACACTATTGTTATTTTGGAAAAAAATATTATTATTGTACATTGCTTAAAGTAATAATATGTGAACACACTTTTAAGTGTCATATTAATTAATTAAAGGCACTTATTTCAACAAATAAATATCCCGAATCTTGAAGCACTTCGAACGCATACCTATTAACCTAACCCCACATGAAGTGGGGATAAGGGCAGGGAGAAATTATACATGGAAGAAATAAAAAAAAAAAGTGCTAATTCGGGGGAACCCAGAAATAACTGGAGATTCAGTGAAATGTACGATGGACACACGACTCCTAGTTAGATTGGTCTATGATAGCGATTGATAACATTATCGTACTCCTACTTGTAAGATAATGTATGATATAACTATGATACAACTATGATATGAATCTATTGTAGATTGCGTTGAATTTTGGCCTAGTTTTATCAACAAGGCTACTATAGGTAAGTACTTGTAGCTCGCAGAACCGCCAACCATTGGGGAGTAAGGTCTTCGAATAGCGACCACGCACCGGGCGACGCAGTGTTGGAAGGCCGAAGGACCGATGATCATGTAAAAGTTGCGGGAAGTCGGTGGATGGAGAAGGCTCATGACCGTTCGTCATAGTACTCTTTGGGGGAGGCCTATGTCCAACGGTGGACTTCTACGGACTGATGATAATGATGAATCAACAAAATACCTACAAACCTACACTTTTATTTCTGTTGTCTACAAAAGCATAAGCTTGTGGCTCAATCATGCCGTAACGGCTCAAACGATATCGATGATACTTGGAATAGCCAAAGTTATTTACCACGAATAGCATATTATAGGCTACTTTTTATCTAGGTACCACGCGAGTAAGGCCGAGGACACATACTAGTATGAAATAAGTTTTATAATCGTATCTTACTTATTAATATTATAAATGCGAAAGTTTGTGAGGATGTTTAGATGTTTGTTATTCAATCACGCCATTACGGCTCTACCGATTTGGATGAAACTTGGAATATAAAGAGTTCTATACCTAGAATAGCATAAAGGCTACTATTAATGTAGGTAACGTGCGAGCGAAGCCGCGGGCGGAAGCTAGTGAAGTTATAAATGATGATATAATATTTTTGCAGAGATTCGAGTAATTTTATAGGAACAGTTCTAGTACAGTAATAGGTAACAGCCAAGCTAAGGGTATCGAGACCACAAAGCGTAATTTACAGCCTTCTATGTATATGTAATGTTTTCTGTGTACTTACTTCTTACAATCTCGTGTAACATTATTCACTGGATCGAGATCTCGTATCCGATAGCGTAATACGTCGTCACAACGACCACTCACTCAAGCTGTTTTATGAGTTCCGCAATTCAAGTTATGCTCCTGAATCTATGGCTACAGTGACTCGAATTCTGATACCGCGAGATTCGTAGGAAGCAATCGCGAATTTATAACCTCCTGTATCGTATTGCTTTTCGATTGCTAGTCTTGTTTTACTACCAGATTTATCTTCGAACATTTGGGAAACAAGATCGATTGCTACCGCATTGCATTAGGTCTTGGATATGCTCTGATAACTTTGTTAGCGACTCATTGATTTTCGTCTGTTCAGTAGTAACTTTATGTAGTAGCATCTCGCGCGGAACCTAGATAACAAGTAGTCTATTTGCTATTCTATGTAAAGAACTCTATCTGTTCCAAGTTTCATCTAAATCGGTTGAGCGTGATTGAACCACAAACATCTCCACCAACTTTCGCATTTAAAATATTAGTAAAATGTACAAAACTAATGTATACCATGTAGGATTATAAAAAGAAATCTAATATCCCACATCATCTATATTATATTGCTGTGATAAATGCGAACCTATAGTTAGGAATTTTCGTCACAAAATCGCACCTTATCGAAATTAATTCTGTTGTTAGTCGAAAGGCGATTCTTAAACTCTGATAGCGTTGAGTGATCGCGTCTCACGGTCAGGATAGATGAGCGAAGTACGTGCCGCGTCGCCCAGCAGCCCGGCTGATGAATCGGCGACTTGTAATCGTTGGACTAACACGGGTCCAGTAATTTGTTCGGGGAGAGTTCGCGGGACCTTGCAGATGTGCACAATCATCTGTTGTGAGCGAAAACGCGACCAGTTTATAAACGACGTGGACCTTTTTTGGTTTACTATTTTCTGCGGAAAATGTGAGGACATTCAATAGGCTCGAGCGGTCATATACTATGCCTTCGATCTCCGCTTCGAGTCGGATTAGAGTAGCCGCAGGAACTTGTTTGTGACGTACTGATTTACATTTTCAATATTCTCAATGCCTGACCTTTTTGTTTTTTAAACGTGGCGTTAGTTTACTACAATCACTGTAGGTAAATCAAGGTTGCATGCAGAAATATATTATCAGCAGATAAAATAACCACCCATTATGGAAATTTTAAACGATCAGACCACAAGAAAATACCTAAATAGTTATTGATTTAGCGAGCAAAGATCTCTCAAACTTGGGCGAATCGGCGTTGTTCGTTTATAATTATGTTTATTTGTTAGAGCAGAAATTTTGAATCGTCAATCCGATCTGATTTAGTAGTTCAACAGTTTGTGCTATCAAGATTCACTGGTAAGAATATGAGTTAAATCGGCTAAGCAGTTGGTATGATAAAGGGGTCCAAAAGGGGTTTTTTTTAAACTAGAACCAATGAAGTTCTATTTTTATTTTATTCCAAGCTTTTTCTGAGATACAATGAAAATAGCAACATTTAAAAACCAATATAACGTGAACTTCCGTTTGGTAAAGTTTCAATGACTTCGTAGTTCCACGCCAACTTTTACCAGACATAGCGAGATCTCAGTTCGGGGCGAACCACTAGTTTACTACAAGCAGTGTAGGTAAAACAAGATTGCATGCGGAAATACATTATCAGTAGATATAATACCATCCAGTTAAGTTGGTAGGTTTGAGTATGAAAATTTCGATCGGTCAGACTAAAAAGAAGCCTTGATAAGAAAAAACCTAACTCGTTATTATAAGTAGCGTAGTAAAATTACGAGGTAAGTTCTTTTTTCTTGAAAGCCTTTAGTATAGTGAGTAATGTTTTCTGTACGGAACCCGGTTGTGAGCGTAGAAAAACATTGTTTAAGGGTTGTATTAATGATCCCTACGTGCCGCGCCGCGACAAGGAGAACAAATCGATGTCTCGTAATCGACGGACTCGCGTTTCGTGTAATTTGTTTCTGTGGAAATATTACAGTTTCGTCTTTCGCTCGTTATTTGTCAGAAACTCAAAACGTAAGTTATAAATGACTGAAGGCTCAATAACGTTGAGGTGTATCGTGTTATACCTATGTATTAGAATCTATGTTGGAACGTCAATTGCACAACCGTTTTTATAAATCAAAGATAAGATAAAGATAAAGATAATTTATTTCCACAAATAAAGTTAGCCAAATTTTTAAATTATGTGTACATAATTATTATGTTTACAAGTAGTGTTAGTTGGCGTTCATGTAGTTTAAAAACCCTAACTTCCGTGCTAGTTAAAAAAACTGTGTTACGGCAAGTTAGTGCTTCCTCCCCACGAGTACACTTGACCATATTGAGGTACTTATTTTAAACAATGTAATTGCCTTTTATTTAGCATTTGGTTAGTACTTAAATTCGAGGAATACAAAAGTGTAGCGCATAAAAAAAAAACAATTAGATTTTGTACAATTTCCCAAATCAGAGAGAGAGAAAAAAAAAGCAATAAGTATTAAACATAGGTTCTTAATTAAAATACAATTAGAGTTTATAATAAGAGAGTTAGTGTTATTTATAGGGATACAAAAACATTTATCATATAAAAACAATATCAAAAGAAACAAAACAAAATATTTGAACTTATCAGAGTTCAGAATCAAAGTGATACACTTCTACTGCCTAGCTAAGTAGAACTCGAATCCTTCCTCGAACTTGATGTCAATTTTTTTAGGGTTCCGTACCTCATTTGGAAAAACGGAACCCTTATAGGATCACTTTGTTGTCCGTCTGTCTGTCTGTCTGTCTGTCAAGACCCTTTTTCTCAGAAACGGCTTAAGGTATCAACGGTATCGGTTGAAATAGGCTTATGGTGCCGTAAAAAATCAAAGCTCTAGCTTTATGCATTAAAAAGATATGGCAATTAATTTATAATTTTTGTATGGATTGGCAAAAATTAAAAACCTCTAGGGTTTTCCTTCCAGTTACCTCGCAATTCTGAAATTTGGAATGGTAAGAGCTTTTGTAACACAAGTAAAGGGAAAATTCTGAAATTGAGGAATTTCGAAGTTTTTTAGGAAACAAAGTTATATTTGCGGTCAATGTCATACAATTACTACGTGAGCGACCGCAAATATAAGTTTGTCAAACTAAATAAAGACGTCCAAGACTTAGAATTTTTATTAATTTTTATAAATCCATAGGTGCACGACCGGGATTCGAACCCACGACCAATGGTACGGAAGCCTCAGGGCGCGAGTTCTCGCACTTGACCGTCTTTATTTAGTTTTAAAAACGAAATCATTTATAATATCCCTCTCTAAACCTTTCTCACCAGTAATTTTGTTATAATGTATGCCTAGTTGTCAATAACCGCGTCCGTAGATGCAAATATAATGGCGATGACCCTAAAAAGTAGACAGACGGAACAACTGCAAATTGTACCAAACAAATAAGCGATGGTGGCAAAAGGACAAAACATTATTTTGCTCATTTCAATACCTAAGACCACCACACTTTCAGTGTGCGAGACGTCAAAACTTTGGAACATTGCGCGCATAATATATTTTTTCACCAAAATATATTGCACAGTTCACCTTGAAATGTTTCATATAAGTTCGAACAGTTATGTTAGCGTACACAGAATCTCAATTAGGTGAAACTCTGCAATAAACATAGTAAGTGAGTAATAAAAGTATATTTTTCATAGAATTACAGAATAATACACAATAGATTTGGTACATTCGCAGCACGTAGTTAATATGTACCTAGTACGAATCTACCTAGGGATTAAATCCAGCGACTGTTTCGACTGATTGTTTTTGAGAATCATAGAAAAATATTATTTGGGTGCAAACGATTCGTCTGAATGCATTCGATATTTATTCTACAACAAATCACTGTCAAAGAAAATGTATTACCGCTATACCTAACTGCTATTGTTCACTTATATGTGTCATCATCATCATCAGCCTGAAGAAGTCCACTGCTAGAGAGGGGACTACAATTGAGTTCAATGACGAACGGTCTTAAGGGTTTTGCCTTCAACCGCCTTCCCGCAACTTTAACGATGTCGTCGGTTCTCAGAGCTATAAGGCCGTTGATGCCTTAAACTGGGTGGGGCAAAAAATGGAATATACAGATTTCGGTTGTTATTTAATTTTGTTTTAAAATTAAATACATACCTACCTACCTTTTTAAATCATTCAAATACTTTAAGGAATATAACGGTGCGATACCATATGGTATGGATAGACCGTACGTGGTTTGAAATTGAGCCCAGAAATTCCGATTATTTGGAACTCGATTTTAGGCTTATACTGTTCTTTATCTTCATTTGCTATGGTAGAGGGAGTAGAACTCGCGTCTTGAGGCTTGAGTACCATTACTCGGGGTCGGAAAACCGAGATCCCCAAGACAACGGAGATAATAATACAGCCAAGAAAGGACAAGAAAAGACAATACAAATAAATTGGACAATAAGATAAGTTTCACCATTTCTGGCAACAATAAAGACATTTAATAGAAAGTTTAGAATTAAACAAGTTCACACAACCTAATTTCGTTAAGTTTGTTTCAGATAAATTAACCAACTTGACATTGCATGGGTAAATTCTGTAATGTTTCAACTGTTCGATTTGGGGGTATCGCTAATGTAAGTTCGAAAAGGTACCCTGATGTCACGATGACCTGATAGTCTTGAGGATATCCAAGTAACGACAGCTAATTTATCTACTGTACGGTACTGGATAAAGTGCTTTCTCTGTGTTTAGTCGCTCTAAACAGCTTTTAAAAATAATTTAAACCCCTGAAGTATGTAGAAACCTCCACTTGCGTACATACATAGGTACGTATCAACAGGCACAGCTATCCTGTAACCTTCACTTGCGTAATAGCAAGAACAAGTAGGTAGGTACCTATTTCAAGTCGCAAACTGCCAGGCTATTGTGTAAGCAAAATGGTAATGAAGATCACAATTTTAAGGATGATTTTATAAATTTTAGGTACATCTGAAGTTTTTCAAACATAAAAAGGAAGAAGCTAAGGCCTTGAAATTTTACCCTATAAACTTTGGAACGTTTTGAATGTTGCTAAGATTGTTAAAATTACCCTGAAAGTTACGATCTTCATTGCCATTACACTTACACAATTGCACCACTGGTTATAACTAGGTACCTATAGTAAGTTTTAGACTACATTTCCTCGTAACTACTTAGGTACCTACCACAAAAACGGAACCATTTTCGTACTTATCTATTCGTTTTGCATTGGGTATTTAGACTTATTTCTAAAAAAAGGAAATAGCCTCGAATAAACCTATAGATAAGCATATTGGATAGTTTTTATAGGTCCTTGTTTAAACTCACTGTGGAAAATTTCTGAATAATAAGAAAACCTTCAAAAAAAGGAAGTCAATTCGGCTGTACTTTGTTGTCCGCCTGTCTATCTGTCTGTGACAAGACACTTTTTCTCAGGAACGGCTCGTGCGTGATATCGATCATATTGCTAATAAAAAAATCTAGTTTCTAGTTTAACATTAAAAGATACCTACTTACGACACTTCAAAGATTATAATTTCCATTGTAAAAGTCCCTGACTGACTGCTCATTACAAATTCCGTGTGGAGTTATAACGAGACAAACATAAAACGGTTCCTACTGTAAACTAAGTAGGTATGTACCTAGAAGGTATTGGCTTGCAGATTTCAAATATTTCTTTCTTTTTAATTTATGTTGCTTGCTCTCAGATTTGTTAAAAACGAATCTAATAAAGCATACCTACTGTATATTTTTCAGTAAAATTAAAACATTTAAAATACAAGTTGATTCTTAACATGTATGCTATCCCGATAGGCGCTTATTCTACACCCATGGACAATAAAATTTGTTTAACAACTTCTGGAAATTCGAAATTATACATTAAAAAACACCAAGCAAACATTAGCAGTGTGTGGTTAAATCAGTTCATACTCAATTATTCAGCTGTTTACGTTGCGCTGGTAGCGCAGCTACGTTAAATAATAAGATATTCAAATGATAAAAAGACCAAAAACAGCTGGTTTGAATAAGTTCGAGAAAAATCTGAATTTCGACATTTAAAAATTTGCTTTTTTCCTGCTAATATTCTTTCTTTTTATTGATAGATTTAATCTAACCTTTCGGCATAGTATACATATTATGAATCACCGTGTAGTTTTCGTGATAAACATCAAATCCACTTTCTTCCCGCCTGTAATTTAGTTCACCAGATCTGATCAAGATTTAGGGGATGTAGAATAAAAAAGCTCTGACGTCGATTTTTAGTTTTTATAACCCCATTTCCTAATTTTTTTGTCTCGAAAAATCACGGAAAAATTACCAAATAGAAGATTGTTTTCAAACTTACCGTTACGTCTCCTTAGATTTCACATTGATAGGTCAACTCTAGACTAACACATTAAATGAATTATTTAAAGTGCAAATATCCGCAGATTAAAACGTGCGCACGCGCAAAGAACTACTAAAATAACGGTATCGGTCGTTTCGATGCATGAACCAACAGTTTTGCCTGTCGTTCGCCTACGACCATAGGCTCTCGACTACTGAAAACAACCGTTTGCTATCGAACCACATTCGGTACTGTTCATTTAGCGATAAACAAACATTGCATCACGCAAAAATAGGTACAATTGGTAATGATTCATATTAATCGAATGTAACACGCGGGTATTTGACCTTCGAATTGTTGGATGCAAAATTAATAAGGGGATGTGTTTAAAGGAGCAGCAAAGTATCTAACTGTAGTTTGGCACCCTAAAAAATAAAAGCGGGTGCAAAATTTATAGGTGACTAATTTTTTGCCTCAATAATAACAACATATCAACTTATTTTTTATAGGCTACAGCTGTAAGGCCATTTAAGAATTCAGAACAAATATGGTATTTTAAATGGTGGTGATAGAAAACAGATCTCCACAAAGGGATATTTGGATGTTTGTTGATCAATCACGTCGTAACGGCTTAACCGATTTATATGAAACTTGAAATTTATAGAGTTCTTTAACTCTACAACAGCATAAGTATATCGGCTACTTTTTATCGAGTTACCACGCGAGCGAAGCCGCAGGCGAGAGCTAGTATAAACTATTTCTGACATACTTGTAGGTGGGAAGGGTACGTACAGAAATTTTCAAGAGCAGGATCTCTACCTGTCATCAAATGGCTCTACCGACCAACTCACGAGAAAACTAGAAAGTTGCAATAATCTAGAAACCGCGCTGGAAAACGAAATGTAGAGTCGATAGGTATCTATTTACCTAAAACCTTCTGTGTATTCAGAGTTGTTGATGACCACTTCAAACATTTACCACCTTCGTAAGTTATACTATCTAAGTCCAGCAATAAACTGATATAGGTTGGTGATGATTTAGTACTACCTACACATTTATGTAGGTGCCTATAACTATAGTTTAAAAAGCTTTGGTACGTCAGGCCATAAAGCTCCCATTACCTGCAATAGTTGGGGAATAAAGGTTCTCGACCAGAACGCCCGGTTCTGGTGGCTTCAGACACACCTCCCCCACCCGATGGGTAGACTACATTGTGAAAGTTGCGGGAAGGCAGTGGGTGGAAAAGGCTTAAGACCGTTCGTCATGGAACTTTTGGCGCAGTGGACTTCCACAGGCTGATGATGGTGAGGTTTGATAGGTAATGGCTTTAAAATACTCCGGTATATAGGTACCTTCCCAAAATTACTTTATAAACATTTTTTTCCTAAAACCTAACAATTCGGACACATGTGACTTGTCCACGAAAAAAGCCTCGAGAGGCGCACTTTAATCCTTTTATTACACTGAATCTTTCACCAACGGTCATAGGCCCTTATCATGGCAACCATAACTCAACTGGTTAGTCTGGTCACTGACTTAGTACAGGATGACCAAGAAAGAATCAGTGACACGGCATATAAGCAAGTGTGAAATCATGACTTTGTATGTAATAGGGTGTTTATTTTATTGCTTTCAGCACCATTAAACATATTATGGTTGAATGTTTATTATTAGGCACCTAATTAAAATCCTCACAGTTCCCAGAGCTGTTGACTATACTTACATTACAAGTAACTTGCTACAGAAAGTAGTTCTAAGAGAAAGTTGCATCAGTACCATTGCAGTTACATCACTGAGTAGGTAAAACTTTCATGTGAATGATTTAAATTGAAGATAGAGGTCTGGTACAAGCAAGTCCGGCTATTGCCTGAGGGAAAAAAGGTAAGCCCAAAAAAACAAGTTAAACCAAAATGTGAAGATAGCCATTCCTGGGAATAAGCCCATGTCATCGTCATCATCATTTCAGCCGTAGGACACTGCTACCCCATAGATTACCATAAACAATCATTTGGAGTGATTTGCCCAGAGCGCAGATAAAGCTCTAGTACAATGCTGCCCATCCTCTAGCTTAAGTACTATAGACCATGCTATGGAAGATATACAGAAGACCAAAGAGTGTAACTCCATAGAATATAGAAAGTCACATTAGATACGATACTAAGTATTTTTTACATTCAAAATTTACTTGCTATTGAAAGAAAACAGGAGTGTGAATTGCCCGTATTAGCAAAGTATAATGTTCAAATACTTACCTATGTCTGTTCTTATGAACAAGTCGCCTAGCTAAACAGGATTTTTACCAATTTTCAGCTCTTTCTGTATTTTATTGTCTGGTGTGCCTACACATATCAAACTAATCCTACTATCCTTTAAATATTTTATGTTAGTGATTTTTGTGGTTCATTTACACCGTGACGACTCATCTAATATCAGTGAAACTTGGAATAGATAGATTCTTTAACTAGAATAGCATTAGGCTGGTTTTTATACTATGCACCACACGAGCAAAGCCGCGGGCACAAGCTAACTCTACATATTCTGATTTCTAAATAAAGCTGAAAATGAGATGACTGAGGTATTTAAATTGGCTGTAAAATGCTATATAAATGTGTTTTTTATAATCCTGTTTGTTTTTAAACGAGTTTTTCCCGATCGTGGTTCAATTTAGGATCTCCAACCTCCGCATATTAGGATAAATAAGTTAAATAAACCACCCTGTGCTACTAATGTTTATTCAGTAACTTACCGATGTAAACCGCAACTCAACTTGAAAAAATGAATCTGGGTAGTCATCGCATCATTTTCAAAACGTTTTGAACGAATCATTCATTCAGAAATTGTGAAAATTATCATGGTTACTTTCATAATTTCTCACGACACGCACAACACAACAAACACGAAGACCAATTTTTTTTTTTTCAAGTTATTTCCCTTTCGGGCTGGCTATGGCATCTAGGCCTTACCGCCAAGTCTTATGTTTATATTTCTTCGTAGTTATTTTTATCTTTCTTCTTCATTTTACTTCTTAGTCATGGTCAAGTCACCGTCAAGTCAAGTCAAATTCAGTTTTAGTAAGATATGATGGTGGCTATTTTACTAAAACCATATGGGACCTCTAGGCGCCAACTCGAAAAATGACGATACACGCAATCATTTCATCTCACTTCACTCGTGCGGTTTACTCAATGACGAAAAACACCACCATAATCTCATAATATTATTCAATTTAACACTAGTTTTGTAAAATAAATTGAGAGCACAACATCACTTTCTCAAGCTCCCGCCAAAAAGTATCCGACGACCAAACAACCGTAGTATTCCTAGTCTGTGCAAACTCAAAAACAAAACTCTAGCATGAATTTGTTAACAACTAATGCGACAAAATAATTAAAAAAAATGTACACTGGGGTATTACGTATGACTGTATGTAAGAGGCACGCTTTAATATTTTCACCGCACTGGTTCTTTCGCTGACGGTCACGGGCCCTTTTCAAAGCCACTAATAAATAAATAAATAAGCCACCATACCTCAACCTGGTCAGTGATCTACCTACAGAAGGATGACCAAGAAAGAGCAGTGATACGACAAGCACTTACCTACGTTTTGCAAGAGCCGAGACTTACAGTGGAGCTGGAGAAATATTGCTAAAACTATTTCTACAGGGTTTCGTTCAGTAAAATCCAATTTTTGTGAAAATCTGTTTAATCGAATAGGTACTATTATTGTAGGACTCATGAAATCTTGAATCGATTAAATATTATTCTAATAGAGTAAAGGGAGACTTTATCAAAATCTATTCTAAATAATTTTAGAATGATCTAAATAATTGCTAATGTTCGAAAAACATGAATGAAACTCATACAATATATTGATGCGGATAATGGAACTTCACAGACCTGCAGTCTGAGTTAACGTTATTTATTTTTGACAAAATTAAAGTAAAATCGATGATGATTGGAATTTTCACATCACTGTGAAATGCGGAACGTTTAGGGCTGTGGGTTTTTTTATATATCTTACAAAAAACCTTTTATTACCTATACCCTTCAATTGTCACAATTTTTCATTCCCAACTGTATATGGATAACTAAGTCACGCTAGAGAGGGAGACCAAAATAATATATAAGTATGGACAAAGCCGTAGACCAAGAATAACATAGACGTCACGTTAAATAATAATACCAAGAAAGAAAGGGATATAAATATATGAAACGACGTATGAGTAAAGGAGAAAGAACTGTTATCTTCCATCACTGTCTGCGTATGCACTTTGGGTTTGTTGTGCACCAATCATTGGTGCACAAAGTCAATGGTTAGTGTAAAAAGTGCAGTAATTATTAATTTACTAACATATATTTTTGTGTGCCTGGTGTAGCAGGTATAGTATTCAACTGGTATAACATGGTACGTTGCAGTATTATAGGCTCCACGAGCGATAGTAAATAGGAAAGTGGAATATATTACCTTTCACCGGTAAGTACTGTTTTAGTTTCTATTTGCAATTAAAACTTTATGCTGGAAAAGGCTCTGGCTATATAATTGAACAATATAATTTATTTAGTTTTCTAATGCTTAAATAATTACCATTTCTTTAAATTTTAAAATTTATCATTGGTTATGACAAACCGCACTTACATGGTCATTCTCATGCCTAGAGCCACGCACAAAAATATCCATTTCTAATTGGCTGGGTTATACAAAATTTCATCTTGCTCGGGTATACGCGCTAGCCCGGTCTATGTTATACTCTGTTTACGGTAGTAACCTTTCGTGCGAGCCACAGACTATTAAAGGAAAATGGTGCGAACCACAAAAAAAGGGCATACAATTGTAGCTGTCTGTAGCTTTAGTAGCTAGGTACTTTCATATTGGTCTATTGTTAGTTTTATAGCTCATCCTAGAGAGCTGTTGTCCTAGCTGTTGTATATATTTTTTTTTATAAAATATTAATACTTAATTAATATATGATAACATTTTTTTGTTAATGACATGTTACTTATGGTGTAATAAATAAATTCTGTATTCTGTTGTATAATAATTATTGTGAAAGGAAACGCTATGGAGTAAATTGACGTGTTTATTGTAGTTTATGTAACTAATGCAGTGGATGCCCTTCGTCCGCTCCAAGTCTGTGAACAAAATAAAAATAAATCAAAAAATGTACCTTAGAGTATTAAGCTACCTACGACTTATCTAAGTAATCTTCGACCCGCTCATAATGGATGGATCTACTTACGTGGTTGCGATTTGTAGGTAGATGAAGTATCTACCTTGTATTATTTATATTATAATAGTGGAAGGAAATAGAATCAGGTAGGCGAATGTATCAGACAGACAATGAACAGCTCAATTTACGATTAAACAAATAAGAATCCCAAATCTATCTAGAGCCTGTTCAAATCTAGAAAATGCTGCTACATAACACTTTGTTTTTTGTAAGGTTCTTCTACGGTTGTTACAATATCTACGGAGTTGGAAAATTACCACCTAGCTCCTATTTTCAATGCGCTTTGATTTGAAAAACGCAGTAGGTACCAAGTATGCGACCTTATATATATTATGTAGGTAGGTATGTGGTCCGAATGTGGAGATAAATCAGAGCAGGCGTTATGCAATGCACATAACTCTTGGGCTGGGGCTACATGACATTAGCAAGGTCGCGTCCCCTCTCGAAGATACCCCACCTTTGTGTGTCCACCTGGAAGTGGTAGGTATGTGGTAACTTCTCAGATTTAAGTTCTTATGTTTGAATTCCCATCTCACTAAAATTAAAAAACGTGAAAGTTTTAAATTATGTGAAGACGTTTGTTACTTTCAAGCCGAAACCACTAAACAGCCTGGAATTAAATTTGCCATGTACCTACTCTATGGAGTAAAAGGCCTGAAATAAAATATAGCTGTAAATATACTTTCTACCCTGTTACTACTAGTAACAGGGTAGAAAGTATTTTTAATAAAAAGAAATCTAATAAATTCTATTTCAATACCTATCTACTTATTACTAAATCGTATTTCAGTTACTACCCTGTTACTAGTAGTGACAGGGTAGAAAGTATTTTTAATAAAAAGAAATCTAATAAATTATATTTCAATACCTATCTACTTATTACTAAATCATATTTCAGGCCCATGAATAGGTAAAGTTGTTAAGTATTTCAGCTGGTCTACATTGTCGCAGAACAATACTACCTAAAGGTTTTTCTTTTTATTTATTTTTTGGATACCTATTCTTCTTCAATTTTATTTGTGTTGCATTCTCGGTTGGCGCTTCTTAGATAATAAAATTATCCTTGCGACATTGGGGTCAAAAATACACCTTGTCGGAAAAATAATACAAAAACATTTTTTTTTCGATATCCATACAACGCAGTCGTCCGCTAGCCTTACATTTGGAGGAAGTGTTTTTTTTTTTGATGGGTGTGTTTGTGCCGAAGGTTTTTGTCCTATAAGAAAGGAAATTTGGATGTGCAGTGCATCCCAAAGGGTCTAAATAGATGCCCATATGATAAAAATAAATTAGTAAAAAAAATATATAGTAGATCTTCCTAGCAATAGAGTTATGTCTTCTTTATTTTATTGTTTTCTTAAAATGTTTTAAACTCAACTCAGCATTTTCACACAGGTCATACGCCCTTTTCAGGGCTACCATACCTCAACCTGGTCCCTGACCTAATACAGAATGACCAGGAAAGAATCAGTGGCACGACAAGCAAGCAAGTAAGCATTTTCACACATTTTTAGGACAAGAAAGTGTGAAAATACTGTGTTGAGTACCGTCACATCCAGTACTTACTATACATCTTTTGAGTACTAGCTCCGCCCGGAGATTGGGCCGAGAGGTTATCAGTAGGCCCTAATTTAATTCATTATGGTCCATGCCTCGTGTCGACCCTTCTGCGAACTTCCATATGCAAAATTCTTTAACCGAGAATAGGGAGTAGGAAAGGCGGACTAATATGCGATCCGTTTTAATTTTGGCTCGAACCTTTCGAATTGAAATCGTTTAGCTAGGTAGAGCATGTACGACCTCGGTGGCGTAGCGGGGGAAAACGCTACGGGACAAAATGTTTGCATGATCTGCCAAATATTTCGGGTGCTGTGGTACCTTAGTACTGGTAGTTTCTGATAACCACGACACAGGGTATCCTAGTGTGGGGTCAGGACTATGTTGTGACTTTTGGGAGTTTTTTTTATGTAGGTTAGTATTTTATGTTCGTTATTTAAGCCAGCCATTTTACTGATATGTTATTACTGAGTTAAAATTACTAGATTCACCTACCTAAATATATCGGCTACCAAATGTGGCGGGAGAGCGCCCGACTGAACGCATAAGGTGCGGTTTCACCTTTGCACCTATCTACTACATGATTCAAAATATGTAGGTATCTATATCTTCCCGAAAGGGGCTTATTCTATCAGCATAAAGAAAGAATATTAGCTGAAAAATATATATTTCCCGCCTTTTTTTACGTTAGCTGTTTTGAGTCTTTTCGTAATGTTTTTATGTACCTATTATGTAATTAAATACATGAAAAGTTCGACGTCAAGATTACTACCTACCTTATACAGCTGAATAATAAAGTTTGAATTTGACCCGAAAATAGACGAGTTTTATAAATGACAAATTTTAAATTTCCAAAAGTCGTCTAACAAACGTTAACCCGAATGCCACTTTCGAGATGGCATACATATTATGAACCACTTTGTAGTTTGTATTAAGGTATGAATTCGTTTCCCGCGGCAGAACAATTTTTGCAAATAATCACCTGTATAATCTAAGTAATAAAAGAAGAAGTAAGTAAAGTAAGAAAAGTTGAGAAGTAATAGGTTAGCATGGTATGGGCATGTCATGAGGAGGGATGAAAGTCATGTAACGAGAAGAGCGTTAGGTATGAATGTGGATGGATATAAGACTAGAGGAAGGCCGAAGAAAAGATGGATGGATTGTATTAAAGATGACATGAGTAAGAAAGATGTGAGTGCGGAGATGACGGCTAACAGAAGAGAGTGGAAGAAGAAAACATGTTGTGCCGACCCCACATAATGTGGGACAAGGGCAGGAAGAAGAAGAAGAAGAATCACCTGTATAATCTATCCAACCAATTTAGCTAATTCCTCGTCACCATAGTCAGAAAACGAGTTGATATCCGAGACCGATTCTCCTTCACCCTTGTTATTTTCAATAATCTCTTTCAAGTTCTTCGAGAACGTTACAAAATGTTTGTTTTTGTCCTCTGCATCCTTGTATTTCTTGTTGTAATCGTGCACAAACTTCAGAAACAAAGTCGGTGCGTCTTTGATGTCGTATTTTGGTTTTACGTAATCTTCGTTTAAATCTACACTCGCAGCTCTTACTTCCACAGGGTCATCGTATAAAATATCATCTTCTATAAACTCCACACAATTAACTACGTTGAATAACACTAGAGCAAAAGCGAACACTTTAAAATACTTCATGATAACACGTTTCGATCAGACTATGTTTATGAGTTGTCTGGGCTATTTTGTTTTCCTACGCTTAGCTATTGCCTTGCATGACCTCGGACGGAAACTTGTTTTGGATTTTAATCAACGAGTTTTTTTTTGCAGTCCATAGTATATTTTTATTAGGTAGGTAGGTACCAATAAAAATATTTATAGTATCTACCTACCTTCTTTGCTAATAAATAATACAACGTGTTCCGTAACTACCTCTACTATCCCGGAATAGTAGATAGGTAATTAACATAAATGAAAAATATTACAAAATAATTATTTTTTTGTTTTTCCCCGAAAATTTGAACAAATTAGCTTGTTTTGGTATTTTTATCATGTTTTGAACTAATTAATAATCTGAGATGGTTAAATAGGCACTCAGTAGAATTAAATAGGGAGGCCAATACCTACTTCACTTTAGTTGTAATAAGATACGTTGTACAATAGATACTAACCGTTGTAGGTATCTATATTGTGGTCGCCTGTAGCACAGAGTAAAGACTTCCTAGTACTAGCGTACCCGCAGGTAATTGGCTTGGCTCATAAGTAGGTATACATTGTCACTGATGTGTTAGCTCTTGGTGATCATTTAGCGCTTTTAGCTTGACATTCTTCTAAACAGCACTCTGTCCTATCCTAACAGCAACACAAGGGTCAACAGACTTCAGAAGCTCAGTGTTCCATCCAAGCAAGATTTTTAATTTAGGTGCTACGTCAAGACTGGCCGTGGCTAAGCAAGATAAGCAGCCAACAAAGGTTTATCAGGGTAGGCACGTAGTGTGCAAAGCCTCTGAATTACGCTGCGGCAGTCGCCAGACTTGGCGAGCTCTTATCTGTCAACAAAAACACCTACCCAGGTATCTGCGAAAGGGTAACTAAAAGGTTGAAGGAGTAGCGCAGACCAGGCGACTTAAGTTGCGGGTCGTAATCTTGTTCTGTGTTATAATCTATTATAATCTTGTTATCTCGAGCTGTATGTAGGTGTATGGGCTTCGGCTGGTCTAAGTCGGAGGTAGTAACGCGAAAAGCGTAATCAGAAGTGCAGCTTAATTACCATGGTCATATAAAGTTACCATGGTTGAAATGTAAAAAAAACAGCAACATCACCATGGCAACTACGCTATCTTTTACGATACGATACGATACTTTTTTAGTGTAGGCAATAATCCCAGACTCTTTGCTCTGTGGCAGTTAGAGTTTACCTTATTAACCTTACCCATTTTTAATATGGTAGATGAGATTACCAGACGTAAATAGCACCCAACAGTCACATACATAGTCGTGACCCCACACTAGGATCCCTTGTGTCGCGGTTATCAGTAACAACGAGTACTATAGTACTATAACCATAGGTACTTATAACCAATAATATTACACCTACGAACGTAAACCCTAACAAGGGACAAATATTTTCAGGATGCAAACATTTCTCCCGGCTGTTGAGATCGAACCCCAACGAGCGAGGACGTCATAATCTGAACCCATTTGTTCGGAAAACGCCGACGCGCGCTCTCCCTTAGATTTTTCAGCGAGAGACACCCACCGAAGTAAAAGCAAGATAACGCTACTAACGAAGATTTTACGGGGCTTATTACAACGTAGTAAGTATATTTTATGCCGAAAGGTTGTATAAAGGGTGTTTTTCGCCTTTGATGTTTCAGTCTTTCTCACTTCGTTTCACTTCAGGCGTGGCTAGTCTAGAGCATTCACGTTGAAGGCTGGCTTTGTTTCTTAGTGTAACTAGGTTGGAACAGTAATTTTCAGTAAGTAATGTAATAATTTTGGGGCGCAATTTGTATTATTATCGTTAGAGGGGCGAATCTATTTGTTCTGATGTTTTGGCAGCAGAACAATTTGGCTGAAATTGTATTATTGTTTAGTTTTTGGTCTCCTCGTTGTTAAATTTCTACGAAACAAGCAGTTTATGTTCAAAAATTAAAGTGCGCATTAAACAGTGAAGGAAAACATTGCGATGAAATCAGTAGGTGTTCTTATAAGCGGCGATGGGACTTGGAACCTATCACATATGGAATACCCACTAATGCAAAATGTGGGTATGTGCCAAAATGTGTCTCTGAATACCCCCCTTATACAATCATATATCTTTATTAGATTTGATTATGTTTATTTGTTAAGGCATAGGTAACTTTCGAACCGTCCGGATTCCGTCAATCCGATCCTCATAGAATAGAGCTAGCTCATATTTGTATCAACGGATAAGCATTGCCATCCAGCGTGTCTACTCCGCCAATTACTTTCGGACGCTTCCGACTAGTAGTGATCTAGATCAATTGAGCTATCTATAGGTGCTTTGTAACGGTTTTTTGATAGCTCAACTGTTCTTGTGTATTTTGTAACTATGAATCACAGTCTAGTTAGATTTGACTGGCCACATAGCTCAGTTGGTAGTAACTCTGCCTTCTGCGCTAAAGGTCGCGGGTTCGATTCCCGCACTGGACACGCATTTGTGACTAACACGGATGTTTGTTCTGTGTCTGGGTGTTAAATATATATCTATTATGTATATCAGTCTCTGGTACCCATAGTACAGGCTATGCCTAGTTTGGGATCAGTTGACCGTGTGTGATATGTCCAGAATATTTATATTTATTTATTATTATTATTATACCACGAGAGAATTATACTTTCGCTTCTATATCCCCGGGACTAGACACTCCGTAGAAAACAGTTTATGAACTGTAATAGGTAGATGCTTATATTTTTTATTCCGTTGTAAACCCACCCGTTCCAGTGAGAAACGATTGCGCCCGTCACACCGCAAAGTGGCGAGTACCTACAGCTTTTATTCCTCTTTTTCTTATCCCACTCCGGGGTCCGGGCTTAATAGGTAGGTGCTGTCAGGATGGCGTGACTGTGCACCGTTTCAGCTATTTCACAGTTTATTTCACGACTTCTTTCTGTAAGTATCTTTAGCATCAGTTTGTCGTTTAATCGAGTCGCAATAGAGTCCGCAAATGCCAATCAGAGGAGGCTTGAAGTTTCATGTTCGTATTGCATGCTGTCAACCACAGTGACTACTTATAAAAATAGTGGGAATAAAAAGTTTCATTAGTTCTACTTTGTTTAATACTTAGCAGGACTTGTTTGACTTTTTATTTCCACTAAATAAGGTACAAACGTAGACTTGCAATAGTTATTTTTGACACTAGCTTTCGCCAGTCTTTCCCCAGGGTTTAAGCCATCTTCTAACCAAATTTCATCAAAAATACTTCAAATTAATGGTAGAAAACATACACACACACAAACTTTCGCATTTATAATAAGTATTAAACTAGGATAGTAGAAGGATAGAATTTACAAGCTCAACACCGATTCTGGTCCTAGCATACTGAAAATAGAAATTTCAAGTATGTATTACTCTTATATAATTTATCTAAGGTATTAGGTACTTATAGATTTTTGACTGTACCTAGCAAAATATACAAAAAATAAGTACAAAGTACAATACTCAAGTACACGCTTGAGCACAATGTCAGAATACCTATAACGTAAAAATACTAAGGTATGTCAGGATACTTACAGAAGAAGCTGAAACAAGAAAACCCTTTGTCCTACCAACCACTTGTCTTAAAACAACTAACTAATTTATTAGGCAACTTATGCAATACGAACAGACAAGGGGAGAGAGGAATTTACATAAAACTTTCACCTTTATTACTGGAGGTCACGCTGAGCATAATGCTGAATTATCCTCTGGAGACGGACTCGCTAAAAGCATGAATATCTCGGCATGACCCGCTACGCTTTGCTGGTACCTAATACAACTTTTGGCGGGAGTCGTAGGGATTGCTAAATGTTTTTAGACACATTCAACAACATAAATAATGGCTTTGATAATGGCTGTAGTAGAAATAAAAAGGCTGTCTCCATTTATTTATTTATTTGTCAGTTTCGTGATGATTGCAAGACTTGCCAATTACGGGGTCGGTTGTTACAAAGCCGAGCGTAAACATATTTTTTTTTACTTTCGTTAAAGACTACCCAAAAATATCTAACAAAGCGGCGTTTATTTCAATAAAATCACCAAGATCTTAGAAACTAGGTGAAGCTACGCCTGTTCCTCGCGACCAAGCCTAGAACGAACCAGCGGGATTCGAACCCGCATCTTCGCCTTGAATGCGATACCAACTACGCCATATATTTGAAAGACTGGCTTCGAAAATTAGATGAAACCGCAATCGTATACTTACCTAATATCATTACTGTACCTAGTTAGCGTGAAACTACTTATAAAAATATTTAATATCTATTACTTACTAGTACTACTAGAAGAATATTTTTAGGTACACCCCTACAAGATTGTTTTTATTGTGATCATGACAAACAACGCAAATAAACTCAGCAATGTAGGCATCAGTAATATCACGCTGGGGTAGCCCTAAAACTTTTGTACGGATGATAGATCCTGAGTACCAACGTCGCGAAGTGCGTATAGTCACAGATAACATAATACTGTATAGTGAAATAACTTACTCGCTGTGTAATGGAAATTGCTAGAAAACGTACGAATAGGTATAGGTACGGTCAACCAGTTTTATTTCTAGACCACCGCAGAACCTTTTCACACTAAATACGGCGGTGCAACGCGTCATCGCTGGCTCTATTAATAAATTATTACGATCTAATGTTTTAACGCACTTAATCTATAATACGTTCCTATAAAAACTCTTTATGTAGCGATAATAAAATAAAAATTGACCCCCTTTCACGCAGCAACGGATCGACGCGACGTGAATTTTTGCATGGATATATTAAGCAACATTTTATCCGGGCACAACGCGAGTGAAGCCGCTTGCAAAAGTCTGTTAGCCATGGTATAAAAAAATAAAACCTACTGATCGACAACCATGTCTCAATAAAAGGGAATGACATTGACGATCGATTTAGTTTGAAAAGGTTCTATAGAGGCCTACAAATCAAATGCGTTGACGCTTCCTATATTGTTTATTGCACTGTGAATATTAGTTTACCTAAACACAGACCCATAGACCCTATTTGATGTGTAATTGGTACCAATGTGAGATAAAGCAAAAAAAATATACCTCCTCACCTCTCTCTTCACCTACAGAATGTTACGAAGGTATTACGATTGAATTAACGTAGCCCTTGATTGCAAAAACGTAACTTCCTAAAGGTTATATAATTTAAAATATCATCCTCCGAGTTATTTACAACAACAGCCAAGTCAGAGAGCATTTCAGAAAGTTACAACGCATAATAAATCGTTGAAAGCTCCTGTTTAAAATGTATCTTGAAACGTTTGACTTAAGTACGGCAGTATCTTATAATAGGGCTTCGGGGAAATAGCCGAAAACATCTGCGTGCGTTCCTGTACTCCTAGTTACGACAGACGCCACAGTAGTTTTTTTGCGACAAAATTGTCCGGGGTAAGTAATACACTGAATGACAAACGTCTCATTCCTTTTTATTTCGGGTCACCCTAGAACAGTATAAATTGCGAGCAATTTTCGGGGTCGTTTACTACGCTCCGGGATGCCAATGATACGCTCCTCAAACTCATTCGGCACATTCGTATATCTGCACCTACAGAGGTGGAACTAGGGTGTGAATGTGGGTGGAAAAAGTGGAGAAAAAATCCTCGATGGCTCTACTAAAGCTGATGCTATTCTAAGTCTTAACCTAACCAATTCATAGTTTCACTAAATTAATTTTTACACCAGTTGTGTCAATTGTCTATGTTTGATATCGATAGACGACTGACGTCACACATCTGTCGTCTATCGACATAGAACAGAGATTATGTTTGACGTAATTTATGTAAAATTTAATTAAGTGAAACTTAAAATTAGTAGGCTGACGTCATAGAATAGCTCGCTAGCTTATTCACTAGGAAATACTTCTCTACATAGCCCGCCATGCGCCTTACGAAGATCCAAAATCACCGAAGCAAGTTGAAATGGGAGTGGTAGTGGCCATATAGCTCGCAAAGCGAGATCCATCACTCTATGGACGTGGGACATTTGAACGTCGTGGTAAGTCGGTGGATGGAGTTAGCTCAGGACCGTGTGGTAAATGCCATGCTTGGCGACGAGAGATCGTGGCAGGCGGTTGTCTCCTTCTGCGAAGCAGTTATGTCGCAGAAGGAGGCCGCGGAGAGGGTCAAGAACGATGAGAACGATGCCCAAGCAGACTGCTACGCCGCAGAAGAACAGGGGAGAGAACTCTGTACCTACTGCTGAGTCCATTACACGGAAGAAGACCTGCAAGGTCTAGAGGAAATAAAATACACGTATTTGCTTGCTCTTGCTAGCAAGGGGAATGAAGGACACGTACGAAAATTAACAAACACAATGGCGTTGCGTGCGTCCGATGGACTTCTATCGGGGCACCAACTCTATTTTTTTAGCATACGGCTTACCTGTTGATTATTGGTTACCGTAGCGTATGGACTCTATGGACGTTTGCAATACCAGAGGCAAAAAATTGCAGGCATTTCTGCTTTGCAGAAGAATTAATAGTTCTTTCTAGTGAGTCTACGACCCCTTCATTCAATGCGCTAGGTCCTTCCGTCCAACTACACAATGAAACTACAAATTGTGTTATCAGGATATCAGCATGTGATTTGGCAGAACCTTATTTATGGGCTGTTCTGGATTGATACGCTGTCGCTCTGTTAATTCGTTGAATATGTACGCGTTCAATATTCGATTGGTGGAAATGGATGTTTTAAATGGAGGTTTGTACCTACCTGCTTTATATGCTGCGCTCTGTTGACTATTGAATAGAACGAATACCATCCTTTAAAATATTTTTCGTTCTGATGACATCGTAGCGGTTGGAGGAAACATTTGGGGTCTAGACAAGATCCATTTCCTTTTGGAGTTAATGCTAGCGTACAGATCAAATTGTGTGATGGCATTAGTTTGTGTGATGGCATTAGTTTGTGAGATGTCACGTGACTACTGTATACAGTCGCGGATTTAAACATTTCCCAAGTAGATATAGGCTGTAAAATTTTTGCCGCCCTTATTTTTCTTTTACTATAGAAAATAGAAGTTTGATGAAAGGGAAGAGAGAGAAGTCATCCGAAAGATATCTTGTAGATTTATTTCTGCAAGAAAACTACTGATATCTAAAGGCGGCTCAATAAAAATCTGTCCCCAAATTTGCTGCCTAAGGCCCAAGCACCTTACCGTACCGTACGTAACCGTAATATGTCAAATTGCCAATTTTAAATTAAACCTACTGATACCACCTAAACGTGGGCTCGAATCCCAGACTTGCACTAGTGGGTTTTCCATTCAGTAAATTGATATGCGCTTTACTTGTGTTCTGAAACGGTCAAAGAAAGAAGGTATAATAAGGAAATCAGCTCAGCAACTTACCTGCTCACTGAACAAGAATGCAGGATGACCTAAAAATAACAAGTGACAGGACAAGTAAGCAAGCAAGCAAGTTCAAGAAATTCGCCTACATTCCAGTCTTATTAATGAAGTACCTACCTAGGTCTTTTGTTTTTTTTCCTTTAAGATGTAATATTTTAACTGACTCAATGTAACGAAGTACACAGATACCTATTTGTTATCGTTGTAGGAAGTTTTACATCCTACAATGAGAACAAAATGGTATTCTGTGTACATGCCAGGTATCAATTTGCAGCCAAAGTAATTTGCTTTGAACAAGCAAACTATTTAGTAAGCAACCGTGACTCTAATCTAAAGTTGGCTTGTTCTAATTAGCGGTCCCCAACCCAATTCAGTGGTTCAGCGTCGGTTCACACTTGACTTTTCGCCACCGATCGGACCGAATTGTCTGCGGTCGTGTTTTTGTCAACAGACACGTACGATACGGTTGCTTAGGTAATCTGGATGCTTTGGGAGGCGCGACTATTTGTCGCAATTCCAGGGCCTATGTTCTGAAACGTTCGATCGAACAATCTCAGAGTAGAGATGACGTCACAACTCATCAGGTGAAATCTCGTGTGGGTATAATGCTCAAGTTTCCAGTGCTGGTAGAAAGCAGGATTCGAGCAGTGGCTGGAATCCAAAGTGTTCCGCAGACTTTTGTTATTTTCATGTATAATTTTACTATCATTGTTGAACAGTCAACTTGCTAACCGTTTTTTTTGCAATGATCTCTAACATTGCTTTACATTGTCATCCCTTCAAGCGTCAAACCCTCCCATAGGGAATTCATTCATCACATTTATCACTAGTGTTTGATGATAAACATTAATGACCTTACTAAAAAACGTCTAGTTAAACAATGTTTAAAGTATTGCCATCACTTAACTATTACATAGTAACAAACAGTGACAGGACAAATTATTATTTTAAGCAATGGTAAAATGGTGGGTATCTTATATATAGTTATCCTATATACCGTCTCAGTGGTCTCGATGTCGCGGTATAAAGTCGCGTCTCCCGATCTCACCCGATACATTTTCAGCTTTAATCATGAATGACATGCTTACGTATTCAGTAGCTCACACCGCCAGCTAACGAGAACTCGAGATAAGTTTACAAACGTCGTAATCTTGAGTTCTCGAACGCGTCTCAGTGTTCATTATCCTGGATTTGAAATTAACATATTAGAAATGTTCGTGGGTTCGTAGAAGGAATTGTTAAGCAAGGGTCCCGCCTTCTTAGGGTTTTTTAGATGATTTAGATACTATTCGCCGAAGTGGCCCCGGCTGAAGAATTGGCCCCTCCATTTCTACCTGTGGATGACGTAGGAGGCGATTTAAAAAAAAATCTAGGGAATGGGTAGCAGCGTTCTTTATCTGCGCTGGGCAAAGTTAATATTGTATTTTTTAAACTTTCGCGATCAGAAAACATGTTTTAGATGAAATAGGTAGGTTTGCCCTCTCGGCCTAGTCACTTTTTCCACGGGAAAGTGATGGTCTCAGAAATCACTCAGAATTTTACTGGAGGGGAGTGAAAAAATACTCTGGCCTGAAAAAACCATATCGCTCGAAGTTTGAACACGGCTTATTATCACATATCTTAAATTTCCATTTACTAACAAGCCTGCCATAATGCTTCCTATCAAATAATGAGCAGTGGGCGATGAATAGAAATCGTGAGATACTGTATGATGACCGTGACAAGTACCTACTACCTAGGTATACCTAAATATCTAACCGGAAACGTCCTCATCAATTTGTTCAAGAAGGAAGTATGCTGATGCTTAGGTATTTACTAGTTTTTACTAGGTATCTACAGGAAGCTATGGAGAGCGCTATAGGTACTCGGAGTTTAACTTCACACACACACGTTGTGATAAAATCTAGAATGAGAAAATCCATAGGAGAACGAAGGTCATCAACATAGCGCTCAGAATTGGCAAGTTGAAGTGGCAGTGGGCAGGCCATACAGCTCGCAGAACCGAAAACCGATGGAGAATAAAGTTTTACAAATGTCAATCATAGACGGGGCGACGCAGTACTGGATGGCCCCACCTCATGGCCCGAATATATTTTTAAAAGAAGTCGGTTGGTTGGAAAGGCCCAGACCGTCTGTCATGGAACTCTTTGGGGGAGGCCTATGTCCAGAAGTGGACTTCTACAGGCTGAAATAAATAGCTAACTACTACCTACCGCTTAGTCCAGGTCCGAAAATAAACAACCAACTAAGCACACTTGTACATTTATTGCATGTAATCAAGTCCAAAAAAAGATAAATGTTTGTAACAAATTAGCTTTTATTATTTATAGGTTTTTTTAAACCAGCTTTCAATATCAGCAAAGGTGGTAGAGGTCGGGCAGACCCCGATAATAATATCTCAATTCCCTTAGCTTCGTAATTCTTGTTTTTAATTAATGGTAAAAATTTTTTGCTTACTATAATGAAACGTCAACTTTGAAGGCAACCAATTTAGATCTCTGGCTATGTAATTAAGTTTTTACAATTTGTGTCCATTTTAAAAGAGGTTTTGAAATATGTTTAGAGCCTTCTGGAAAGCAGTGTGGAGTATTATAAGCGTTTCTTGAAAAGCTTCAATAGGTAACTTGTTGTAATTTATGTATTTGCCAAAGCAAGACTATATTTATATTATAAAACCTGCTACTATTTTATAACATAATTTATTAAATTCGTTATTTATGTTTTTTTGTCATCTTTTTATCTATTATAAAATGTAAGAGAAGTTCCACATTAAGATTGCAACTTAGAACAGCTGAACAATTTGAGACCGATTTGTTACTGTTATTTACTTTTTTGAATTGCTTTTTTGTTTATTTGTATTTGTAATATTGTTTGAAATTGCTTAACTATGTATTTGTGTGTGTCTGTGGTGCCAAATATTTTTTTTATCTATCTATTTGTCAGCAGTTTTTTGCATAGTGTTTTGTTCAATGAAAAACATTATAAAACCCTTCTTCCTTCTCGGCAGTCGGGTAAACATATAAAATTTTCAAAAGTCATTGACCAAACTTTATTGTAGACTGGGTGTAGAATAAGCCCCTTTTGGGATAGTATACATATTAAGAATTACCTAGTAAGTATATCTAAATTCTGACTTTAAATTACTTTATCAATTTATTAAGCCATCGTCGTTTATACTTATTTAATTTTATTTAAACGACATTTAAACTCAAACTCTATGCAACGCTTTTGCAGGCAGGGTCATGTATTTTTCGTCCAGAATTTATTATAATTATAATTGCCTAGATGTTATACAAACTGTAGGTACCTTATACATCCTACTAATATTATAAATACGAAAGATTGCGAGGATGTTTGGATGTTTAGATGTTTGTGGTCCAATCACGCCCAAACGGCCGAACGGATTATGATTAAATTTGGCATAGAGATAGATTATAGTGTGGAATAGCATATGGGCTACTTTATATCTTCACAGTTACCACGCGAGCAAAGCCGCGGGCGGAAGCTAGTGATGCAATAAATGAAGATGAATGAATATGAGAACAATGGTGTCTTTTGTAGCGGCATCCGTAATAATAGTAATATAGTGGTTATACTTCGTATGTCTTACGAATACATCTCGTTGGGCTTGAAAGAAAATCGCGCACTCCTCCGGCATTTTAGAAAACCCCAAATGAGATTTCATTTTGCAGCACTAAGTAATATCTTTTCTGGATTAAGGTTGGTGCACCTGCGTCTTTCAGTTTATTTCTTTCTATCTGAATGTATTAGTTCATCAAAACTGGCAAATATTTTTATAGGTTCTAAAATAAAGGCGGTGTGAGAACTCGCGCCCTGATGCTTCCGTACCATACACGGGGTTGAAAATCGAGATCACATCAAGTGTAGGAAGTGACAAACTTATATAGTGCGGTCGCTCCCGTAGTTCACTGTATCGAATTGAGCGCAAATATAAGTTTGTCTTGTAATCATTCTACCCGGATTTTAAATTAATGATTTTCAGATTTTTTCCTTTGCTTCTGTTAAAAACCTTTATTCCACTAACCATTCGGCATAACCGATTGAAAATGGAAATGGAAAAATGGAAACGAGATTGTAGTCATCGTACTTTATGCAAGTACTTTATAGGTTTTTATCATGGAGATTTTTATTTTTATAAGAGATAGATAGAGGCAATCGATATCAATTTCAGCCTGATATCTCAAGTCGTTTTCGAGAAAAAGGGCCTTGACAATCGAACTATCAGATCAGACACCGAAGTGATCCTATAAGAGCTATTTTTTTCTTAACGAGATACGGAACCCTTAGAACCCAGGGCACATTACATAACACGCCGTCCTCGTAAACGCAGAAACACAACAGGAGTATTGCGGTAAAAATAGCACGTGTGCTGAGGCCCTAAAGCGGAGTGTATACACATTTGTTTGAATAGAGGATTGAGCTGTGACGCTCGTCCTCTATGCCTGCGTCACACATAGTGCATTTTTAAGCAGTAGTTTATGTTTAAAAAGAATTTTAAAATCCAAAATACGTTACCATAATTTTGTTTAGTTGACATTACTTTCGTGTAGACCTGAGTCATAATTTAAAATGCAAAATCTTATGTAAGCTGTCCGCACAGCATCATAAATATCTGACAGAAAAATTAAAACAACCACGTACGGTCCTTACTGATTAGGAATGTCGAATCCTAAGGCTATCCACATGCCATCAGAAAATTCTGATGGTGTGCTGTGCATTTTTTTTATAGTGAGGTTTAGACGGCAATGCTAATAAAAGATAAAAATTAAGGAAGGTAATATAGATTACATTTTCTCTTCTCCGCTTTGATGGATGATGGCTCTAAACGTGATCGAGAGTAAAAAGCTATCTCAACTCAAGGACACGCAGTTGCGATACTGGATTAGTTTTACTACACCACCGTCATAAACAAAAGGGGCCTTCTCTAGAACATGCAGCGGTACTTGTTGTTGAGGGAAATACGAGCGAATAGCTCGGAGGCTGTCTATAAATAAATGCATACAAGATTCAACCGGGCTTAGCTTGTCGAGCAATTGTTGTTGTCAAGGCCACTTAGCGGGATTTTCTTCTATATAATAGTAGTGGCTCGCTTCACCATTTTTCGCCCCTCCTCTAGCGCATTCTTTTAGTTAGAGGAACATCAATGGCAGCCTTTATTTGGTGTGTCCATCTCAAGGATGATCTGCCGCGCGTTCTTTTGCCACCAAACATCCCTTGCACTACCAGGCGTTCGATGGAGATCTCTCTCTGTCCCGAAACGGGGCCAAAACTGGTAGATGCGCGATTGTTTTATGGATGAGAGATGCTACTTGATGCAGAGTTTTTGAAAGTTTTTATTGCCTGATTTAGTATCTTCTGGTTATGTATCATCTTTGTGGATGTACCAGTACCACCTAGTCCATTTTATATGCGCTGCGTGCGTGGCCCCCCATTTCCACATGGCCGGTAGCCAATTTCACACGGGCTGCCCCTGAGACAAGTCGGCACCGGTTGCTAAGCGTATCGTCAGGCCACTCGATTTTCATTGAATTTATTTTCATAACATCTTTTGGGATGATAGTGCAGTGGTGTCCCTTTGCCTTCTACAGGGATTACACATGTTATTCTGACACCAAGGCCGCTTTAGCTGCTTCCAGTCGGTTGCCTGACTAGGTGTGTGGTTATTTCTACATTTCTGGGTAGCCAGAGCGTCGTCTGTTATCTCACAGGGGGCGCCGCGATGGCCTGAAAAGTTGCTTTCGCATACAGGTGAAGTTGTCATTAGGGCCCGATAAGATGTAAGTACCGATCTCTTCATACGTAGCGGAATACTACGGCACTAAGCACTAGGAACGGAAGACAATGAATACATAAAACATTATGCATTCGAAAAGCAAAAGAGCGAGTTAGAGACAGATCCCTAAAGGAACAGTATCATTCAGAGAGATAAGCGGTGAGGAGATGAGAATCCTTGCAAAATAGCACTTATAGAAATTAAAGTAAAATTGCAACTTTAGCTATAATATTGTTATCAGAAAAAAGCCTTTTGTCTTTATCAAAGATATTAAGTAGATGTATGTAGGTTATGTCTACGGTATTTCTATAATCACTCAGCAGTTTTCCGAGCAGAAAATATAAGTTATTTTCTTAGGCAGTTCAAAATAATAGTGAAGAAGTACGTTACATAGCGAATTGGAAACCAAATTGTGTAGCTTTGTTGTTCGAGTAATTCGAGTCGTGGGCAAATGAATCATTAGTCCTAAACTAATATTAACCTGTGCTGTATAAACAAAGAGTTTTGGGTGTATCTCTGGCGTTATCGGGTACGTTATGTTTCATGCCTAGGTGGAGCGCGATACCAAATCGCTTCGTTCCAAACAAATGTACTTTAATTTTCTAATGGATCCGTGTAAGGGGAATTCGTTGGCAAACTTTCACTCGAAGACATTTACATAACAAAGAAAAGGGGTAAGCATCCGAGCGTCCTGGAAACGTATTCTTGTCAGGGCGCCGGATTTTGTAAAGGATTTGTCGGTCAATTTCGCGTCACTACGTTTTTGTCGGAGTAAATTCTGTGCATAATCAAGAAACCCAGATTTACTGGGGTGTATAAACACGTAGTTTAATAAACCGCCGCAGATCTTCGCACCGGGAACTTTATCAGGATATCTTTATTATTATGGAGGACGTGTCGTGTTTATCAAAAGCGAATTTGCGATATGGCGTCCTATATATTGGCGGGTGAGACACAGCTCGAGTAATGAAGGAAATATTCTTAGAGGGGAATATCAAGTAGGGATATTGCGAATGGGTTTGATCAAAGTCGAGATTATAGATGATCAAGTTGATAAGAACCTTTAACCAGTTTGCTACGCTGTACTTATAAGAGATTAGTGGCTAACCCTATAAATGTTTTGGCTAGCGGTGAAAAATCTAAAGATTTTTCTTGATATGTCAAGGATACATTATGCCGAGGAGCCAAACCGCTATCCCAATAGATAGTTTGTTTCAAATCCGAATAGAAGTTTTCAGCAATTCAAATAAATATTGTTAAAATAAAGGACGAGTATAAAGACTTTCACACACGGCAGCTATAATGTAAAAAATTATATGATAGCTAGATACATCTCATTACATCTTTCCATAGAAACTGTCAGAAGATACGAAGATGTAAAAAGGTACATTATAGCTGCCGTGTGTGGTCTCCTGATGGTTTCTATGGAAAGATGTAATGAGATGTATCGTGCTTTGTTATACATTTTTACATTATAGGCCGTGTGTGACGCGCTTCATAGTTAGGTCCAACTGTGTCCAACAATATGGCGCTGAGACTTGGTCGCTAACTATTGGCCTTATACACAAGCTCAAAGTCGCGCAGCTGACTATGGAGAGAGCTATGCTCTGAGTTTTACAACGTAATCAATTCCGAAATGAGGAAATGCGTAGAAGAACCAAGGTCATCGACATGCTCTTAGAATTAATCAACTTTCTAAACATAAATAAACGAAAATAAGCATTTCAAGTTACCTTCTTACTTGTGTTCCAAATCCAACGGAATAAAAATGTCTTTAAATCGTTCCAATACTACCTACTGAAAGCCAGTTTTCGTGAAAAATACATTTAACTTTGTCGCCGTATCACGGTAACCCGGGAAAAGGGATCCCCTGACAGTGATAACGACGTGGCACAAAAATACTGCGAAGCAAAACAAACATGGGGGCCAACGGGGCGTAATTCTAATTCCGCAAGATATAGTCACCTAGCTACTTACCTACTTTGGAAAGCGGAGTTTTTTTAAGTAGCAGCTACTTATAGGTACCTAGCTACCTTTTGGTAGCTCATCATCGTTATCTGCCTCAAGAAGTTTTCTGTTAGACTTAGGTCACCATAAAGTGAGCTTTTTCCATCCACAGATTTCCTGCGACCTTTAAAATGTCATCGGTGTATCGAGTGGGGGCCTTCTTTTTTTTCATATTTTGAGTAACATTATATTTTGCGGTTTCTATCCCAAGATATTTTATTTACGGGTAGCTTGGTAGCCAGGTGTTTAAATTTTCTCTCTACCTCTAGCCGCGCTGAAATTTTATGTTCAAATTTTAAATTCATTTTAATTTATCTTCCTTACTTTAATGAAAAATTTTAAGCAGAAGCTATAAAAGTAAAACGTGGTAAAAGTAAGCAGACAGTTACTAAACTAGATGAATTTCTGAATTCATGCTGTAATTTGAAGATTTCAAGGGATATTTTTAGCGTAGCTTTCTTGTTGTGGAGGAAATTAAATGAAAATCCCAACCGATTTAATTTTAGGGCAACATTCAGATCCTTCGGGACTATTTTTTTTGCCAAAGCGATAAGAATTTTGTTCCTGGAATTCTTTTGTTAATAAATTTTCACTCCCCTCACACTACCATAATCTGATTGCCATCATTTTCATCATATTTTCAGATTTTTCTAAACTAAATCACTAAACAAAGTGGCGAGGCTTTCAATTTCTTGCTAATATTGACTTTTCGGAATGTAAATGTATTTTATTATAAATATATTATAGCCTACACCGGAATAGTAGGGTAAACCTTTCTGTTGGTGTAAGAATTTTTGGAAGCAGTTCAATAGTTTACCCACTACATACAAACAAACAAATGTTTCCTCTTCATAATATTAGTGTAAGTTATGCAGTGTGTTAACTGATGCTGATGATATGTTGTGATTGTTTTAGCGTAAACGACACAGTCACTAACATAAACATGTGCACTGTGCATGCAAATTGAGTGCCTTTCATAGACCACTATTCGCTAGTCATTTCCCTTCGATTGTTTGCTGCACGACTTGCACGCATTGTGCGAGACACGTGTTACTAGCAGAGTTGGAGCAAGTCATTCATGTGTTTCAGTTCCGCTTACAGAAGAAAATAGGGGGCTAGTTAAGTTTCAAACCTGATGAATTGTTTTGAGACCTGTAGCCGCTGGCCAGATGAATTTGAAAACAACTGACTCAAATGATATCAATCTCTGGCTTCTTATTTGCTTGACTTTGATTTTGAACTACATGGTAATATTGACGACCTCGGTGGCGCAGCGGACGAATGCCCGTCTGAGATGCAAAGGGTAGCGGGTCCGATTCCCGCTGCAGGCCAAATGTTTGCATGATCTTCAAATATTTGTTCTGGGTCTGGGTGTTGTGGTACCATGGTACTCGTAGTAAAATACTAGTGTGGGATGAGGACTGTAAAATTTGAATATGCCTTCGCGACGATTAAAGTTAAGTTACGAGCCTATATCGCGTGGGTAACTTACTCTATCCTATTTAGGATAATATTTGTATTGAGCTCTAAAATATTGCTAGCCCTATTTTTCTCAGTAAACTGTTTTTACCAGCTCACTCCCCAAGTGCAGTTTACGCAAATAACATTGCGTAGATATGACACTCCGTTTTCCAAGTTTCAAACGCCTCGGGTGTTGCGCCACAGTTAAGTAACTTGATAATAATATGATAACATTTTCACATCTACTTTCTCACTGCGGCGTGTTGCAGGATGTTTGTTGAACCTGTTTATTTCACGAAGTCACTAAATTATTCAAAATATTTCGATGAGTTGAAAAATATTGAAGCTAATAATTAAGGTCTGATTCGAATTTTAGGCGGGGTTTTATCCGCTCTAGATATATTCGTTAATCGGGAAAAGTTCGGATTAAGCTCAATTACTTTTTTTTTCTCGTTCGATTATACAGATTAACCTGTATTCATATCTGAATGAATAACCCTGCCTCTTTTATTTTTGAACAATAAACTTGTTCAAAAAATATTCTCCTGCGATATACACAATAATGTATTCATGTTTGTTCTGGCACTCACGGCAATGTTTTGCTATCTTTAGGCTGTTAAGCGCGCATTGCGTCACTTTCAAGGAAGCTCTGAAAGTTCAGGACACGTTCACGTAGAATTTCGGTAACCAGCAGCCGGCACCTAATCTAAATATATAAAACTCCTACGTTACTGACTGACTAACTGTTAATAAACGCATAAGCTAAACCTAGGTCCTAGAAACCTGGTATTTCGAGGGTAGCGTCCATGGGCGCCAGCAGGATTATTTTCAAGGGGATGCATTCCGCATCTAGATTTATTAATATAAGTGAATAATTACGATAATAAATTAATAATTTCTTTGCATTTTCAACTCCCTGCGCCCATGATAGTTTCCTTTTGTAATGTAGGGATGCACTAAGAAAGGAACTCCAAAATTCAACCCCATAGGGAGTTACAGTTACAGGGTCGTTATAGTTTTACATAAAATCTTCACGATGCTGTCATTCATCATCATCATCATCATCATTTCAGCCGTTCGACGTCCACTGCTGAACATGGCCTCCCCCACAGACAGAGGAAATTCCTTATCATGTGGGGGGATTTGCCCATACTCACCACGCTGGGCATGCGGGTTGGCGAGCGCAGTTAGAGCTGTCGTTGTTCAAATGAGGGACGCTGCTGCCCATCCCCTAGCTTTTTTCCCTTAGTCGCCTCTTACGACATCCGCGGATAGGTAGATATGGAGGGGCCAATTCTTCTGCCGGGGCCACCACGGCCATTGATGCTGTCATTAAGCTGTAATAAGTTTTTTTCGTTAACTGCGCTCGCCAACCCGCATGCCCAGCGTGGTGAGTATGGGCAAATCCCCCCACATGATAAGGAATTCTCTCTGTCTGTGGGGAGGCCATGTTCAGCAGTGGACGTCGTACGGCTGAAATGATGAAGTTCTTTTAGCTTTTTAGGATTTTCTCTAACTTTTCACAATTTTATATTAGATAGCAGGACAAACGAAAGTAATTAATTTATAGTCCAGCTAGATAATGTGGCCAAGAGAGAGTGTTGGCGATCCTAGCCAGAGCAACAGCGGGTACCTACGCACGCGCTTACCTACTTTTTTCCGGCGCCGCCTTGGTGAAATCTCTCTAGGCTTGACGTTGTGTAGCCCTCTTAATAAATGCATGTACATACTTGAATATTAGGTAAACTTTATGTGAGCAAGTCCTCGTAAGAGCAAGCGTCGCGTGGCGCCAACAAACTGTTCTCTACGCAACGCTAACCTCTTTCCAGAGAAATCTCAAAAGCTCAACTTCCTTGGTAAGTCTAGTAAGTTAATTACATAAATGTTTAATACTCACTTTATCATACGTAATCAACACTGTGTTTAAGACCTTGAGACTTCGTGTTTGCTGTTATTTGAATAAACGTTAGGTACCTACTACACGTTTGAAGTGGACTTTAGTAGCTACTTACTACTTATTTGAACTTCTCAAACATTCAATAACATAAAACTTGTTCAATAAAGTCCTATTAATGTTATTGATACTCATAAAAATATTAACTATGATATATTTATTTATTTAACTATATCCTACGTTCCTACGTTGTACGTAAGGTACCTACGTAAAGCTTTAAAGGGTTAAGTCCCTTTTCACATGCACGCGGTCGCTATTATAAACGCGAAAGTTTGTGAGGATGTTTGGGTCAACCGATTTCGATGAAACTTAGAATGGATAGAGTACTATTTAAAAAAAAAAAAAAAAACATTCAGGCTATTTTTTATAGAGGGGGGCGCGCGAGACTGCGGGCGCAAGCTAGTCGCGACAACTACCTAGCTGAAAGTTAAATACATCGCAACGTAGTCGGCAGTCACCATGGATATATCGGTGGGAAACCTACAATACTTTATGCCTTCATAAAGTACTTACGTAACAAAAACTAGCGCTACCCTACGCTTGTATTACTTGTACTAAAGACGGCAGTTCCCGAGATAAAGTACCGGGTTGCGTGAAGCTTAGGAGGCCTTGACGAAACGTTGAAATTTTGACAAATTACCGCCACAGGATTACTTTCACAGAGATAATATAATGCCGGGTGAAAAATCACAAGAGCCGGATTAGTCTGGTTTCAGAAAAGCCTTTTAATCCCACTATCCTATACCCACACTAATATTAGAAATGCGAATGTTTGTAAAGATGTGAGGATGTGAAGAGGTTTGGTATACTTTCACACCAGAACGGCTGAACGGATACGCATGTATGTAGTTAAATAGCCTAATGTAATATAGGTTTTGATCTGCGTAACATGCGAGCGAAACCACCGGTGGAAGCTAGTTGCCAGTAAACGAATAAATTTTGTGAACAACGCATGTAAGTACTCTTACCTCTGGCCAGACTGGCGCCATATCATGATAAACAAATATATAGTACTATCCCGTTAATCTATTCCTCATAAGCTCTATAAAATGCAGACGCGTGCATTATATAGACCCGCATCGCCCGCGATACCGCCATGCAAGGCGTACTTACGTGCAAACTTAATAAAATAAATAAAATAAAAATAAATATTCCGGACATATTCACACGGTCAACTGATCCCAAACTAGGCATAGCCTGTACTATGGGTACCAGAGACAGATAAACATAATATATATATATTTAACACCCAGACACAGAACAAACATCTGTGTTAGTCACAAATGTTTGTCCAGTGCGGGAATCGAACCCGCGACCTCTAGCGCAGAAGGCAGAGTTACTACCAACTGAGCTATGATGCCAGTCTATAAGAAATCGACACGTGTATCGCCTCTCTACGAGGACTCGCACTCTGAACTATCTCAAGCCATTTCATGAGCCTACTTCTAAAGTCATCTGGTGAACATTTTTCAAGTTAGCTAAGTCAACATGAAGCCCGTTCGATTTTGGTTCGTCGTAAAGAATACAACCTTTCGTCAATGCGACGTTTTTCAAGGAATAGGGCACCCGGATCTGTCACTAGTTCTAAAGTTAGAGTTCGATAAAAGCCGGATAATGGATGTTGGACTGGACAACTCTACCTCAGAACAAAATGACGAAAGCCGCGCTATTCCGCAATTTAGTGGCTCATGACTAATATTTGCTGGATGACCCTCAATGAGGCGAAAATTTACGTTGTCCTTGTAACAGAAAGGCCTATCAGTAAAACCTTTCCAAAATGTACCCAGAGGAAAGTGGACGAAGGTGTTTTAAAGTAGTAAGGCCTTATAACATCTATTTTAACTTACCTACTTATTTATTATTACCTAATATATATATATAATCTATATATGTAATCTAAGATTACATATATATTGAAGCTGTTTATTGTCCCTGAATAAATAAAATAAAATCAAATATTCTAGATGATTTATACAGCGTCAGATAGACTTTTTTACTCTTTTACAGGACGCTGTAGTACCTGGAACATGTTAAGTCTGTAGGCTTGCTCAGCACCTATACGATCCTCTTGGCCTAGTCAATCTTATCCTCACGAAAGACATGGTCAATACATAAGGAGCTGTCTGAGCCGCGGGTTTCCTTCATCGTTCTGAGCACGTGTTAATGCGCATATTTTTTGAATATAATAATCGATTGGTACACGACCGGTAACCCAAACGACTCGGGTTGAAAGTCGAGGTAACTACCACTAGGCCAACACAGCTAATATTGATGTAGTCCTTGCCTAATAGACACCAACTCAACCTGTAGGGAACAATTTAGGTAGGTATAAATGTTGGCAAAGAAGAAAAACATACATCATTTCCAACGAAACGTTTTAAGGGAAAAAACATTTTTTATTATTTTGCTGTTTGCTTCATATTGTAGCGGGTCTTGTCAATTTATTTTGTTATGTTATAAAACGGGGATTTCGTGTTATCATCTAAAAAGAAGCAGACGCGTTACACATACCGAAAAGGAGATAAATATTTTATGTCATAATTCATCCAAGCTATAAAAAGGGTGAACGAAGACACAGCGAGCGTCTGGAATGATTCCGCTACGCTCGCTAGGGACCCCAGCGAGATATTTACAGTGCAAGGAATGCTCAACCTTTTTTTAATCTGAGTAATAAAGTTAAGGTTATTTTGTTATGGTTTATTCTTTTGATATATGTATTGCTGTTTCTGTAGATAGGTAGTATTATTTTGGCAAGGAATGGAAGAAGTATATCATCACTCCACTTTTATGAATGGATTTTTTGTTTTTTCGTTCATCTAAGTGTTCAGCCTGTTTAAACGGCATGTGAACGCGATATGTCTTTGATATGTCATATAAAATTTGTTACAAAATGATGAAAGCCTGAACAAAGAGTTTGAGTTTGACATTTGAGGGTGGAGCTCAACAATATCGCAAGCTCCTAAGAAGCAAACTCAAAATAAACTTTATTCAGAAGACGTAAGGATCATTTTAAAATAAATGTTAGATGACATATCGCACGCCGTTTGAACATGGCTTTGACCATAAAGGAATGTGATTTATTTATGAAAAGATTGCAACGAGAAAGTACTGCTATGCACTAAGTTCCTTTGATTTTAAAATGCACCGAGTTGTTGAATTACGGTTGTTGCTGCACGAATGCTTGTTTCAAAGAGAATTTTTCCCTCTCCATATGTAAAGTCTTCGTTAGGACGAGTGTCAGCTGAGAGCGTTTCCATTCCTTCACGATATTATCGTCTATCGTCCAGGCACACCAACACACTTACAAACACACTCGATCGCTGACTCTCGTAGCTATAACCATTTCCCACTCACTCCAACTAAATTTCCAACCAAAACTCTCCTCATTCACTCTCACACTCAAACGCGATTCAACCTGTCTGTCTTTAATTGGTATTACTTGCTTTTCTTTTAATTTCTTATTTTGTACCTTCTTGATGTGACTTAGTAGTTTGGCTCTTAAACTAATTATTATTGTGGTATCAACACCAACCTATTAATGTACCTACCTAACTAATATTCCGTGGAGTGGGGCACTGGTGACTTGTAATACAGGTTTCTAACCTATCACAGGCACCAGTCTCTCACAAAACAGGGTTATTATTTAATTAAGTGACTTTTGTACATCAAATGTATTCATTTGTAACCTTTTGTGATAGAGAATAAATAAATATATTATTATAACACACTATAGCCTCAAAAAGTAAATGTATAAAAAATGCGCTCCCCTTTAAACACGACCAAGTCCGTTATGTTTGCGTGTTACTCACTCGTCACCGCGAGATGTGAAAAGTGAATAGCTTACCGTTTTTTGGATGATGTCACGAAAAGCGCCCCTACAAAAACCGGTAAAGTGTGCACGAAAGGAGGTTGTCAGAGGCGCACTTAAATCCTTTCACAACGCTGATTCTTTCATCGACCATCATACCTCAACCTGGTCACTGACCTTATACAGGTGATTAAGAAAGAATTAGTGACACGACAAGATGAATAATAAGCCAATCAAAATAAAAAGATTTCAAGCACCGCAGATATCATAGACTTCATATTTGCTATGGTACCTACTGTAAGCGTGACGATAGCCGTGAATTATTTGTGCTTAGGTTCCTGGTGTGACAATAATAGACGATTTACGACAGACGAAACTCCAGATAGACTTCTATTCGGAGTGTCATTATCACGATAAATCGTGATGGTGTGAAAACGCTCTGAGGGACCTGCTTTACCGGGCAGGATAAATATTTGTGTGATCTATATATTGGTGCGGAGACTTCCTAGTGTGGATTCTAGAATCATTGTCGAAGTTTAGATAGAGCATGATGAAAATGCAACGGTGAAAGAGTGCATCGAACTATCGTTCTGTACCGATATATTTATTCCACGTTTGAAAATAAAAATATGTTGTGTAATGCCCTCCCCCATGTCATTCGCGAGAGGAACGCAAATCAGCATTCTCTTTTCCTGTAAGTAGTTAGGTAGGTACTTATATTTATTATTATTTAGTGTCATATGTAGCTCGTTAAGGGGAGGTAGGGTTCGTGATGGCAACGCGTGCGTGATACCTCTAGCCGTTTCTGAGAAAAAGGGTCTTGACAGACGGACAGACAGACAGACAGACAGACGGACAACAAAGTGATCCTATAAGGGTTCCGTTTTTCCAAATGAGGTACCTAAAAATCATCTTTTAGCTGTAGGACGTCAACAGCTGAGCTCAGTCCTCTTCCATAGATTTCTAGAATCAATTATTTGGGGGATTTGCCCATACTCGCTGGGCACGCGGGTTGGCAACCGCAGATAAAGCTGCTGCCCATCCCTTAGCTTTATTCCCTGAGTCGCCTCTTACAACATCCACGGATAAAAATGGAGGCACCTATTCTATAGCCGGGCTCACCACGGCGTAAGTAGTTATATATACCTATACCTGAGTAGAATTATATTAATAGTTATTTATGGTTAGTACTTATTATTACTTAATTACCTAGTATAATTTCCAATATGCATGATGCTACTTTTATTTTTGAACACCATGGAAGAAACTAATACCTATAATACAGGCTAGGCCTAGTTTAGGTGTTAGGGATTGTGTAGGCTCCTTGAGTACCAAACTTATTAAAACATGTAATTAATGTATATTTTACCTGTGTACTTACCTACTTTATTTCGTGTTCTATATTTTTTTGATTAATAAATATTTTTTTAATTATAATTTTTTTTTTATATTTTATGTTAGCTATATATTATTCTTTATTCAGTGGTACCCTACCTCTATAATCACCTTTCTCTAGCCTCATAGGTTTGCTGGAAGAAAAATCTGCTCGCCTTTGTATAATTTGTACATGTCCTTTCATTGAGTATGTTTTTTGTTTTTTTGTGTATAATAAACAATAAAGAAATATTCGTTAGGTACTGAATAAAAATTATACAAAAGTATCTTATTTATACGCAATTTTTGTCGACTGAAGAAATTAATCAACTTGAATAAGTTTCAGGCAGTTCCCTACTCTGTAAACAATAGCACAGTCATTTCTAATGCTCACATTTTTATAAAATTACCATCAATTCAGGAATAATTGGAAAAGTTTGACCACGAAGGCTCCGAGAACTATAAAATCGCCGTTAACGATACCCGATGACTTCTCAGTACCGTTAGGAGTGTCCTGCAACGGCCTCTTTGAGACAAGAACTTTGACTTTTGGATTTTAATTGTCTTGCTCATCCAAAGACGATTATACAACGTGTTTCCTAACTAGTATACTATCATGAAAGAGGCTTATTATGTCAACAACAAGTATAATTTATGTCCGGGTGAAGACCATTATTAAACGTACGAGGATTTTGACTTATAAAACAGCGAAATAATTGTTTGAACTGATTTGACCCCAAAACAGCTGATGTTTGCATAAGTTCCTAATGTTCTTTGAATGAAAAATGTCAAAGTCCCAAATTATTATTTTTTATTCGAGCTCTGTCCCTCGCACTAGGTCTCTTATGAGCCTGTATAGCGAGGTTACAGCGATCCACTTCCGGCTCACTATTTTTTTTTATTTCTAGAAGATACAAGGAGTCTAATCAATTATAATGTATTTGGCTGTTAAAATTTGTTGAACAACCGTTATTGCCAATGTGGTGTAGAATAAGCCCCTTTCGGGATAGGTAACTACATATTATGAAACACCTTGTACCTACCTATAGCTCCAGCCGCATAATAAGAACCTTCAGCTGAGTAGGCGCCAGTTTATAATTTAGGAATAAGTAGAATATGGAAAGTTCCTATCCTACATGCCGACCATAATTTTGAGTTAATGTGGAAAGTAATGTAGTTCTATTATATTGCCTGTGGACGTGAAATTTAAAAGCTTTATGATTATAACACTCATTAAAATAAAAAGCTCCTTCATTAAAAGGTAAATTCCTGGTGGACGCTTCAACTATTTTCAAAATTGTATAACAGGATCTGAATAAAAGGAAACAATTGCTATAAATATATATTGTTTATTCTGTCGATTACACGGAGAATTTGCAGTTGTAGATACAATTTGGGTACAACTTTACAACGATAGAATTAGACGTAGATAGAATACTAGAACATAGTACATGATTCGTAGAAAGGTCGCCGAGGATCGAATAATAATCGAATCTATCCACGGAGAGAGCTGCGAATGGCTGTGACTGGTCTCGTTCGGCCAGTCACCGATTCCTCGTTTCGGAGTATAAGTGCCTATTTTTAATGTTGATGAAACAATTAATATATTTTTTATTAATTGTAGTATTTTTCAGCTTAAAAACATTTTGTTCGACGATTCGACGATGGTGCGGTTTTCTCGATAGCTGGTGATGATTAGGGCTGTCGCAGACTAGATAATACACCTTTAAATTTAAAGTAAAATTAATTTCCGATAAATACTTCTTTACCCAAGTAGGCAGTATAGGTTGTTCAAACTGGTTAACCCCTTGTTATGAAGTACTTTGTAATTTTTTCTTTTATAATCATTAACAGTTTGTATTGTGATCATTTATTTATTTATTAAGGTATTTATTTATTTATAATACAGATAAAGTTGGGTCTATTTTTTGTAGAAAGGATAAATTAATTCTACAAATATTTCTTAAGTACAAAAATATTTGGTAAAGTTTATTATTAACCAATCCTTTCTAATAAAAAGATTAGGTTACACCTACTCGAAAATATTGGCACAGGCCGCCATATTCCCACGAGTATTGTGTCGGTAAGATACGATTTTTATAAGTAGGTATACTCACATTGATTGATCCAGAATACCCCCGTTTGGTTAGTCGCAGTTAAGTACTAACCTATAAACCTATGTTACTAAGTTATAATTTTTAGAACTAGATTTCATGATCACAATTTGATAAGAAATAGTACCTACCTGTAGTGACTAGTATTTAAGGATACCTGCATTCCTTAACTTATGCTGTCTCCGGGGGACAACTGACAGTGACAGATAACAGATGACACCTGAGATAGAGAGATGAAACCATGCTCTCTGGGAGTCAGTGAGTCTGTGGTCAAGCCGGCATGAGCAGGCGCGCGGGAATTCACTGTGAGACTGTGAGATATTATATGTGATATAATAACAACGAGGGAGTTGTCCTGCTAGGAACCAGTGAGATGAAAGGCATACACCACACTACCCTTTAAAAAAATCATTGAAAAAATCTGCAAGGCGCTTTTAATGACCAACTAATTTTAATGAAAATACCAATGACGCCAGCCTGATGTTTATGTTAGGATGGAATAATATACTTTCCTACTCCACTAAGAATGCTTAGGTTATAAAACTGCCAACGCGTTCACTAAGAAATACATTTCCACGAACAAACGCTAGGTAGGTACAATTCAAAAACTAGTAAAGTGTAAGCATGTACGTGGCAACCCTACACAGGCATGTGTGAAATTCGTTAATCAGTGGCAAAGCTGGGCGCACGCCAATCAGCGACGCACACCTTTCAACGAAATTTGGATGTGACATTATCCTCAGCCCAAAATAATTTGGGGGGGAATTTACCCATACTTACCGCGCAGGACACGTGGGTTGGCGAGCGTAGTTAAAATAGGGACACTCCTACCAATCCCCTAACTTTTTTCCCCTTAGTCGCCTCTAACGACATCCAAGGGTAGGTAGATATGGAGGGGCCTATTTTTCAGCCATAGCCGCCGCGGCTCACATTCGCCTGAAAAAAATAGTGATCTACGATTCTCGGTTACAAAAAAAAACAGACAAATGCCTAATAATGATCCCAGAAACGCTGTTCTAGAGAAAATCGATTTACTGGTCTCTACTTTCTTCATCGTTTCGACGTAAAAATATTGTGCACGTAATCTATTCGCCGCAAGATCGTTACCTTACCGGATCCTATTTATTATCCAAACGATACACCTAAAAAAACAATTCTTTAAAAAAAACACCTAAAAAAACTGAAGTATGAACCATTACTGAAGTATCAACAAAGCGAGAAGAACAATGACCAAAAATTGTTTCGCTGACAGGTGGTAGGCGGCTCGCTGTGACCTGTCCATAGCATGCAATCGCGGATAACACGAATGAAGTTTGGATGTGACATTGTCCTCAGCACATAATTATTCGATTGACACTATTAGACTTTGGAACTAAAGTAAAATAGGCTCCAAGAACCCAGCACATTTCAGCTAAAAATATGTGAGCATGACATCTTATTTCCAGTCAAATGCAAGGGTGTCAGCACTATTTTATATTCGTGTAAAATAGTGCTGACACGCTTGAACCATAAATCTATGATACTGTCAACTTACGTCACCGCCTAAAAAAATCGCAAAGTTGTTGGTACGGTGCTACGAGTAGGTATGTATAGCATACGTATAGCATATGTAATAGCCCTGCAGTGCTATTGAGTAAGCAAAATAAGATGAGTTCAATATGAAGATGGTTTTAACAATTACCTTACTAAAAAATATTAAACATGAAAAGGATGCAGTTGAAGTCCAGAACTTTTCCATTGTGTTTAAAAAGTTTTGACTGTTCCTAGGATTAATGAAATGATCCTCAAACTTACGAACTTCATTACCATTTTGCTTACGCAATAGTACCGCTAGAGAAATACGTTTTAAAAACTAATAAAACAACTTCAAGTGACTAAGTGAAGACTATACTTACTAGTGAACGTAAATACCAGGAAAGGAACAATTTCGTTTACTTAGATAAATTCCAGTTTTTTTGATCTTAAAACCAAACTACTGATTTTGATGAAATATCTACGGGATTCAATTTGAATTTGAAAGTAAATGATTTCAAAAAACAAAAGTGTTTCCATATCGGTTTATAAATGAATGTTTAATTGGAAGTCGGTTAAAAAAAACAACCGAATTGAGAACCTCCTCCTTTTTTGAAGTCGGTTAAAAAAGGTTAAAACGCGAAGTACTAACGTAACGTACATTAACTACTCATAAAAGCAAGTTGCACCCATGAATAAGTAAAAGGATAATATCAGAATGATATCCATCTCACAAATAATATTAGCTGATAAATAATATCTGCCTTTTATATCAAGTGACGATACTCACGCGACCACTTTCAATATATTATAGGGAAAATACGATCATAAAACAAAAGTGTAGTAAAACTCCATCTAATAGGGCGAGCCTAATCCTATTGGAGCTATTCAAGATATAGGCAAGCACGAATCATGGATTAGTTTATTCTCCCTGGAGCAAAAATCATCATCATCATCATCATCAGCCTGTAGAAGTCCACTGCTGGACATAGGCCTCCCCCAAAGAGTTCCATGACGAACGGTCTTGAGCCTTCTCCATCCACCGACTTCCCGCAACCTTCACAATGTCGTCGGTCCATCGGGTGGGGGGCCTTCCAACACTGCGTCGCCCGGTTCGTGGTCGCCATTCGAGAACCTTTACTCCCCAACGGTTGTCGGTTCTGCGAGCTATATGGCCTGCCCACTGCCACTTCAACTAGAGCAAAAATAGGCGAACCAAATACATAATCAATAGTAATTTGATCTTCAATCTTGAGATTTGTTTCGAAAGTTTGTCAAACCGTGTGTGAAGGTATAAGATATAAGATAACGTTTATTGAAATATACAATTTGTACAAAATTTCTTAGTAGGTAGGTAGGATTTAACACATTTAGGTCTGTAGGTTTATCTGCAGTTATCTGTAGGCAAAGGTAAGTACGAACATAGCTTTAACCCCACACTAGGGATCCCCTGTGTCGTGGGTGTCGAAACTACATAGGCACCTACCTTACCGCAATATTTTGTAATGAGCAAATTATGTTAAACATTCCTTATCAAATTATACAAATCAAGGGATTATCTCTAAACTCCACACTAGGATAACCTGTGTCGTGGAGTATAGGTGATATCACCAAGTTGATTTCTTAATTTAGGTTCTAAGTTTTTTTTTATTCAATAATTAAATTCTCAAATACGTAACTATTCCAACGTTACCTACTACTCTTATGCCATAAAGTTGTACTACTTTCCGTGGAGTTCTAATAACCCCAACGAACTGAAACTTTCATCTTACAATAACTCAAGAATGAGCAGCCCTCGGAATATTTTAGCGCAATTTAAATTACAGGGAAGTTTTGCAATTGCTTTAAAGCTTACAGCATTAATACTCCTGAGCAGGGAAATCTGACGTAGGGACTTTAGTTAGTACAGAAATCGAATGGTAGAGGATTCCCACTATTCGAGCAAAAGCTTTAACTGGGACGACGTCACTACTATATTTTTAAGAGACCGATGTGGAGCGAGTTTCTCGAACGCTTTTTGTGGCGAGAAATCGCAAGAATATCCTGGCATATTATTCATATTATTATGTGTAAAGTCCAATCAATATACAAAATCTCGATATATCGGAATTGTAAGTTGAGGTAGGCTGACATGATGCGACATTTTTGTCTCTTTTCGAGAACTGGTTGTTCGTAGCGAGATATTCAACGAGGCGAAACCTGTGGAGGGCGCGATATGGAAATCCTTGGCCGTGGAATAAGGAAGTCCAATGCGTTGGTCCAGCCTGCTAAATAATATTGCAATTAATGGTTAACCGTGTGGTTAGCCATGCATTGCAAAATTTGCTGGCTATGTTTTAGACAGGTAGAGATGGTAGAGACGCCTACCATGGCGTATTGTCATTCAAATGCTGACCACGGGTCAGACCAACCAAACAGAATAGTTAGTCGACTTAGGATTACGTGATTTTAACCTTAAATATTTGACTGTCAGCATAAGGTCACCGCAAAAAGCTCAATGTTGCTAGAAAAGGCCCAAGTGCCCCGATTAATGGAATTCAAAGAGCACGGAACTATACTCGCTACTAAGCCATGTTGAATCTAAATGTATGCGGGATAAAACACATTCTTCATTGAAAGCAGATTCAGAGTGGAACAGGTCGGACTGACTTTAGGTCGCTAGGAACAGTTTCACAAATTGAGTGTAATTTGCGCGGTTGAAAGGAATTTTGTAATGACCGGGCGGAATCCAGACCGCTGTTAGAGAAACTACACAAACCATCGCAATCTAATAGACGACATCTAAATGTAGAATGAATGGAGATAGAGTGCTGCTCTTTTAAACTTTAGCTGTTACTTTTTGATGATTTTCTCGGAGAAATTCTCTCCGGGTCAATCCTCTCTTTAGGTAAAGCAGGTATTTATAAGTTGAAAGGTACCTAAATAACAATTGTCACGCCAACACTTCTCTACCCCTACAAAGAGGAACATTATGTATTGATAATTTTGAACCATATTGCGCTAGCTAAAACCAATAGTATTTCCTTTAGATCGGAATAACAAGAGTTAGGTGAGAATAATGCAACAGCAGAATCAACATCAATGTTTCATTTAAACTGAACATGGTTAGGCTTGACAAGTTTAATCAGTGGAATAAACACGATCAGCTGCTTTCCTGTCTTTGAAATAAAGCTAGAGTTGTAGCTTAGTGTTAGTTTTGCTGGGTTGGTTGAACTCTTATTGTCCGTTGGCTACAGTTTTGATGATGTGAGGATTTGTTCCAGTCCACATTGCGATCTGCGCTTATTGTCCAAACAAGTCCAATATCAACAAACCGTTTGATTTTGTCACTGGAAATACAGCTGATACTTATAAAGGATTATCTTCAGCCTCTTCAGTTGTGGTAGATAAGGATAAGAAGGGAAAGGTAGGCAATTTATTTTGTACATGAACGATTGTGCCAACGTCACTTTTTATATTTTTGATATTATATTTATATGCAAATTGCTAAGTCATTGCATGCCGGCGCAGAAACAACAGATGCTGATTTTCATAAATTCTATCCAACTGAATGCATTGTTCATAATGGTGAAACATTATTCACCATTATGATTACAGCATCTCCGTCATTATGAACAAAAACTTCGTATACCTACTGCTGCTACTGCATGCACTTCTCATTTTCGTTTTTAGGCTCATATTATTAATCGTCGTGAGTGGAATTTAGACTAGAAATTAAATTAGACAGCGAATTTTATTAAAGTAATGTCAGGCTGCTGTCAATATGAGTGGGGTAAAAACATAATAAAGACTAAGAATACCAACTGAGGCTTTTGAATCCAACTAAATAAGTGAAGGTTAACCTACCTAAGTACGCGGAAACTGATAACAGCCTCTGTGGTATTTCATGACTTTATTTGGATCGGGGAAAATCAGGATCCGATCCTAAAATAACATTGACTTGCGACTAGTTGTGACTTTCTAAACAAAAGCCAATATCATTATACAGGGTGATCAAGATGGGTGGCTATGGAGAAGTCTGAAATTATAAGCTAAAGAGAAATTTGTTCGAAGGACCCATGTTGTTGATTTTTGTGAAAAGCAAAACTGCATTCATACGTTTTTATGAAAATTCTACCTACACTACTTGGGAATCAACCCGCTAACTCTAACTGTAACGAAAACTTTTAGTGCAGTTCGTAAAAAAAAATGTAGCTTTGGACCTCAATTAAATGATATTATTTTACTTATTTAATTAAAGGTTCAAAATGGTAGCCATTTTCATGAATATAATAATTGACTTCATGTGGTGTCTTTGTGTTTATATGGTGTCTACGGTGGTGGGTCTGGTGGTGTTTATGACTGCTTAAATCCTTCAAAAGAGTCGAACCTGGTTTTGTTAACTTTATCTGTAGCTTAACCCCACACAAAATAATCTGGTGGGGTTGGTTCTTCAGGAATTACATAAAATTATTAATTACAGAGTTTTTTACAAGTTGAAGACACAGAGTTCCTTAGCCTAGATTCCGTACAACCGCATATATAATATAGCTTCCGATAATAAAAAAAATCTATTATTTTTAATTACCGGTTTCGACACGCTTCACGTGTACTTTTTAGAAGATCTATGAATGTAGTCTTTTGAACTCTAAAATCGATATGGTTTCTTCAAACAAAGTTTCAGACTTCCCCACACTGACCCTCCTTGATTGCTCACCCTGTATACTATAGGTTCCTACTCATATAGGCTGAAGTCACACCGGTTGCTCGCCTGGGCGTTTGGCGTTACGTACCTACCTTACTGGTCTCTGTGTACTGGTACCAAAAACGTTACCAGCACTCATTCCTCTCAAACTGGAAAGGCAAAGAAGGGCAAAGAAACAATCAAAGGGCCTTTGCCACTAAGCACCTACAATTCTATCCTACTAATAATATAAATGCAAAAGTTTGTGAGGATGTGTGGATGTCTGTTGCCAATTTCAACAGCACGCGGCTGCTATACACTCTTGTATCTCGCTTTTTCATTCGAAAGTAGATTTTAATCGAAATCTCAATTATAATTTCTGAAAAAATCTTAGAAGGGAGAGATAGACAAAGGAAGACCAAGTACAAGCTACATGAGCCAAAGAGAAGACATGGTCGCTGTTATGTTGTTGTATGCAGATGCATGCCCTGTACCCTCCACTTTCAGGTTTTGTTTCACGGTAACGTGAGTTGGCAGGCTCAAGTATTTATAATAGTGTAAAATATTGCTGACCCGCTCTCATTTGAATGGCAATAAGACGTTAAATGGCAATTTAGACGACAACCGTTAGGGAGTAAAGGTTCTCGAATGGCGACCACGAACCGCAGTGTTGGAAGGCCCCCCACCCGATGGACCGACGACATTGTGAAGGTTGCAGGAAGTCGGTGGATGGAGAAGGCTCAAGACCGTTCGTCATGGAACTCTTTGCCTATGTCCAGCAGTGGACTTCTACAGGCTGATGATGATGAAGACGTCAAGGAATATAGAGTGTTTGCATCAGTTACAAGAAGGAAGGTGCCATATAGGTACGTAATATTATCTGCGAGCATGTATGAGGAAAGTGATGAGAGTGAATGAAGCAAAAGAGGTATGTCAGGATCGTAGCAAGTGGAAAGCCGTGGTCTCTGCCTACCCCTCTAGGAAATAATAAGCAGGCAAGCAAAGTCAGTAGTAGCCTGCTTTCTTTATGGTGTGTCATACTCTTTGCCTGCTTTATAGCTGAATTCGCTTAATAGTTTGTTTTTCCGAACTTGAGCCTAGTTTTCAGAAAGGGATGACATTTAGTAGCTACTTTATCTACATGTTTGGGTCGTGTGTTTGAACGAGATACGTTAATGTGTTTCTAAAAAGCTAGTTTTGAATTTTAATTGCTAAATAACAATCCTTTCTCGTTCAAAAACAGCGTTGTACAAAATAAACTAATAAAAATAACCAAACAATTTAGAATATAAATTAGATTCTAATTCTAAATTAAAAAGTAACTTGGCCTCACTAAGTCAAGTCTAGGTAAAGTAGATGAACCTCAAAGTACTTACCAGCCTTTACAAACTCCCAATGGAGATGTAAGTTGCAGACTTCGATTAACTTTGACCGAATTGGAATTCTATACCTACCTACCTAATTGAAAAGTTCAAACAATCTTTCTTTTACGGTAAAGACCTTACCTACTTTTTCACCCGTTGGAGCTACAGTCAGACTTTTTACAAATTTCATGGATACTTTTCTAATTATAACATTATGAACTAACATTATTTTTAAAAAAATATAAATAAATAAATATTCCGGACATACACATGTATCACACACGGTCAACTAATCCCCTGCCTAGTTGGGGATAGCCTGTACTATGGGTACCAGAGGCTGATATACATAATAGATACATATTTAACACCCAGACACAGAATAAAACATCTGTTTGTTTAATTTTGTCATCGTTATCATAATTTCAGCCTCTGCTGAACACTGGTCTCCCAGAGATCTCCAGAGCGACTTCCTATCTTGTGGGGAGAATTTGCCCATACCAAGCTAGGCACGCGGTTTGGATGCTGCGGCCTGGTTGCCTCTTATGACATCCACGAGCCAGTTCTTCAGCCGGGGCCAACACGGCCAACCTTTATTAAGTAACTTATAAGTATTGTGTGCTACTACGTAGTGTCCCTGCAAAATCTCTCACCCATCGAGATTGTAACGCCAATGCCTTTTTTGCCTGCCTAGTTGTCACCACCACGGACCACCAGCACCAAGGACGTAAATGATAATACGTTTTGTAACACATTATATTTTATATTCTACTGAACGCAAAGCTTGAGTAGGTTTGTGGGTGAAAATATTTACGGCGGCGACTAATCTCCTAATATTTCATCGTAGTTTCTATATTTTTTTCTAGATTATAAAGGATTTTGGACTTATTCATTTTTTGTGGTTCTTTCGGAAAACATCATAAACTGGTTACTGATTTTTTTAAAATTTTCCTCAAAATTATCTTACGGAGACTTCAGCGTAGGATCGAGAGTCTTAAATGTATAATTACAACTAACGCTACTTTTCCTAGAATTCTAGCTTATAAAAGTAAATTTAATCAGTTATTTACATAATTAATAATTTTTCACCATGTTATTAATTATGTGGGAGGTACTCCGACTTTTGATCCGAACGTCGTGGGTTCGAATTCGCTTGTGCACTAATGAGTTTTTCTGTTTGAAAAATTTAAGTGCGCATTGAAGACAAACATCCTGAGGAAACCAGTAAATATTTTTAAAGCGGCGCCGCCGATGGGATTGCGACGTATATGGACTCTATACGTAAATACTCACGACTGCAAAATATGGGCATACGTGCAAAATATTCAGACATGTCCTGACTACCCTTAGACATCTACAAGGATCTGATTGCCTCGAGATCTGAGAGGTTATCTACCATGCTTGGGGATAAAAGTCGTGAGCCTATAACTTTTGCCCAAATATCCCATACTTCTGGTTTATTTCATGTCTGAAGTGATTATTCCTCAAGGATATTCCTGAATAGTACTTAGATTGCAATTAAAATTAAAAAGCGCTGCTGTTCAAATTAAGCAGACTGTGAATAAATAACGTTAGGTAACCATTCAAACTTTAAATTAGTTTCCACGCTTCAGCACATGCATCATAACGTTCTAGTTTTGTTTATCCAAGTTGCGCTAAATTTATTCCGTGAAAAGAATTTAGGATAAGGTCAAGCACCTACCTGCGTCTTTTGTTGGGAAATTCATATAAGTTTTACGAGAATGCTCGTCTTTGAGATGCAAAAATGTAGTTGGAACTTGTTTTCTTTAGAATCTTAAGTTTTAATTATTGGGAGTAGGAAAGCCAACCCCTTTGGTGGGAATTAGCTACTGTGTTACATACCGCCGTCTTGGGGCGAGTTTGATACAGGTTGGAAATTAGGGCAGCGTAGTAAGTAACTAACTATTGTTTTGCCACAAATTTATCTGAGTTAGGTTGCACTAGTGTTACCAGCATGGACATTGATTTAATAGATACTACACCAGTTGTATACCGCCCATACCGGCTTAGTCATACAGATAAAAATGTATAACGTGAAAAAGTTTGCAAATTGGGTTTATTAACGTTTGTAACGGTCTTTAGATGGCTCAACTGTTTCTTGTGTATTTTGTAAATATTAACTTTTATTAGTTTTAAGTTTCTTTCTGTAAATAAAGTATATGTTTAATAACGCTATTTCTAAAACATTCATGGTGTACTTAGTCTAGCTACGCTAATAAACACATAAACCTAAAAGTCTAAGGGAGTTTTTATTCTAGGACAGCATCAACTTTATAATGAAAAAAACTCTATGCAAAAATCAGCTGCTCTGGTTTGCAATCATGATGCCGAACTTCTCGTACGTTTAGTTAATATTAGATATACAGATAATAAAGTGAGTTTTGGAAAAAAATATGTTTTTTTTTGCTAATATTATTTCTTTTTGTTGATAGAATGGAATAAAATCCCTTTCGGGGTGGTATACATGGTATTCATATTTATATATTGTATTTATTTTGTAAGTTCATATTTTCCTGTTTCCTTAGCACCACCGTCCTCTATCGTTCTCGTAAAATCCAGTCCATCCAAAGGTTGTCTGGAAGAGATTACTCTTAGTGATAAGACCGCCCATTGTATTCCACTATTATTACTTATATTTTGTTGAATTAATTGTGATGTGTTAAATTTTTATGTGGCTTACAATAAAGAGTTATCCATCTATCTATCTATCTACATGATTTGAATCACCTTGTTTATGTATAATATACCTACTGTTTATAATACTGTTTTTATGTGAAGTGATAATCTTTTATCACTTCACAGCATCACGGAATCCGACTAATTAGCAAAAAGGATTTTTATTATAAAGCACTCTATGGCAATGGCATAGATTTTTTTCGCAACTGCTGTGTTTTATTAATTTTAATTTCTTTACTAAAATGTGGCCTATTATCTTTCTCATTAAAGCACTTTTATGATGATACCCTACTAGGTATATTCTTTTTATGTATTATAATAATTAAACTCTATATTATTTATGAGTTATATTTTTGTATTTATTCTCCCTCTGTTTATGGTCTTTTTTTTTTTTGTAGACCTCTTTGTATATTCTGTTGTCTTATTATATAGTCGCATGTTTATTTTAGTTACCAAATCGTACGTCACTGCAGCCCTGAGCTGAAAATCAGCGCTGTTAACTCGTTAGCAGCACATGCTGAGCTCAGGGCTTTTCATACTTACTGTACTTGGCAGCACATTCCACGCACATACCTACACTTGTTTTCTCTCTTTCTGTCCACCTCTATGGTTTTTGTATTTGTGTGTGTCATACTTTTGTTCTTGTTGTTGTGTACAGTTTGTGTGAATAAATGATTTCTACTTTCTACTTCTACTTTCATAATCAAACCCCTATCTAAACAAACCAGCAACCGATCGACTCTCCAGCACTATAAATTCGATTATTTGTCAAAGCGGAACTAATCGAGTTACAGATAGAGCTGAACTCAACGGCCTTTACCAAATTTATCTATCAATAAACGACAACTGAACAATACAAGCTGGCCCAATTCCGTTCCAGCATAGCTTATGACTATAGCTGGAACGCTAAATTACCTACATAATGTTGGTATGAAATCTGACAATAGCCTCATAAAACGGGATCTCTAACCATTTTCATCATCATCATCATTCGGAAGACGCCACGCTGGACAGTTCAGCTCCAACTATTAGAGACGTCCACAATGTCGACGTTCATCGGTTGGAAGGCTGTTACAGAGCAGTAGAATTTTATTATTTGGATTTTTCCTAATTATTTCTGTCGTAGAGCTAATAAAAGACCTAGTTGGACTAACCCACTAGTTGGACATAGCGTCTCCTAAGAACACATAAAAGTTATATACCTTTGTCTGGCATTCTGAAGCTGTGTTCAAAGGGCGTGCGATATGTCATCAAATTTGTATAAAAATGATCCTGCTGAATCGGTACCTAGAAGTAAGGATTTTAGAAAAACATACTCGTAGCTCTTAGAATTAGCAATGTGAAGTGGCAGTGGGCAGGCCATATAGTTCGCAGAACTGACAACCGTTGGGAAGTAAAGTACCTCAAATGGCGACCACGAACTGGGTGACACAGCGTTGTAAGGCCCTCCATCCGATGGACCGACGAAATTGTGGAAATTGTGGGAAGTCCGTGGATAGAGCAGGCTCAAGACAGTTCGGCATGAACTCTTTGGGGAGGCCTATGTTCAGCAAGGGACTTCTTCAGGCTGATGATGATGAAGATTCATTTTGAAACGAATTTTATGATATATCAAGAACATATAGCATACCGTTTGAAAATGGTTTGAAAGTGGCCGTTTGCCACTGGCCTCATCGATAACCGAGCCCGGATCACTGAATTACAAAACAAAAGCCAAGTACAGTGTACACAAAAAGTCCATTTGTAGGCGAGTAGACGCGAGGCGACCTATCCTCCTCCAGCTCTTTCCTTGAAGTGTCTCATAATCTCGTCGAGTAGCAGAGAATCGATAGAAATCGAATGAACAAAAGAAGTTGGCTATTGGATTTAGGATACAACCAGCATCCGAGTAAAATGTGGCAATAGATAATAATTATCGTTATGCACTCTGATTATAGAGGTTAAATATTGGTTGGATTAGCCAAAGTTTAGGCCTGTTAGACAGGCCTCTCCCCCAAAGGGAGCCGCGACGAATGGTCGAGCCTTCTCCATCCACCGACTTCCCTTAACCTTCAAAACGTCGGCGGTTCATCAGGTGGAAGGCTTTTCGATCCTGCGAGGTCCGGTTCTTGTCCTCTCGATAACCTTTACTCGATTTCCTCACAAATACTTACTCATAAATCTTGCTCTCCCAGATTTACAGAGATTTCCAGAGAAGAAACCAATTTCACAGATCCTGGTAAAATCCCGTGAAGATTATTTAGTACAAGAGGCATTAGTCTTTCTTCTTACGGCTATTGATATCATTTTTAGGGTTCAAACAAGCACAGAAAGCCATTATTTACTTCTTTTTATTCTGTTGGAATGGGGATCGCACACTATTTCAACTTCTATTTGCATAGACGTACCTACTGTGTAAGATACGGTATCTAGGTTATTAGAACTGCAACGGTCGTAGAAAATCTTCATTCTTTTGAGAAAGCCCAAGTTCCAAGCAGTTGATATGACATTGCAAAGAAAAAGAGACTTTGTCATCGCTAAATAGGGTTGCTTACCCTTATTTGTAGCACGAAGGGATCATATGAAGGACGTTTCAGTGCCGCGGCATGCCGCATCACTTTCTTCTTCTTCTTCGATTCAATGTGAAACATTTCAACGTAGCATTAGGTAGGTATCTATTTGATAACTGTCTCAACAGCTTTTGTCTGAGTTTATCTACCCTTCACAAGGGCGAGTTCACATTGATACCACAATGTAGCGTTAATGAGGCCGTTTAAACTTTGCTTCAACTAAAGTCTGTATCTGTTTATTGCGATAAGTCTTTGTACCTAGTCTTTACTTTTGTAGTAAGTACCTCTTCCATGTGTTTTATATTAGATTTATTTTTTCACGTAGTGTGTATGTTACTCGATATGTCTGTCAATTGTTATCCGATTTTGATGATTTTTCGCTAGTATCTATACACCTCAAATTAAAGTTACCCTTTTAAGTTGAGGTGTTCCCTTATAAGTATGATTCCTGAAGGATTGCTACTTATCCCGTTAGTTTAAGCTAAGAAAACTAGATTGTCTCTTAGAATCACAACTTGCCGGAACATTTTTTTGTGGATATTTTTTTCATAACTTTTGTTTTGTTTATTTATATCTTTTGTTATTATCAAAGTTACTGGAAAGTGGATATGTACAAAGTGACATAGGCTAATTCTTATCCGGGTAACACGGGAGCGAATTCGCGGGTGGAAGTTAGTCTAGTAGTAGCTAGGTAGGCATGTAATTTGCTACTAATACTATAAAAAATAACATTTAATTTCGTAACCTAAACGAGGCTTTCTAACGAGTTGAGATCGGAATTTTTCGTTCCTATAACAAGAACTTCTTTAAACAGAGTTCCGCTTCAGAAATAACCAAAAGAAATTGCCCCGCACTTTTAGATAAGGCTTCAGGTAAAGGATACACAAAAACCTCGTTTTTGCCCGCATTATGAAGGAAGGCATAAATATGACTATCAGTTTAACTAGTGTTGTACTGCATTTGAACAAGGAAAAATATAGGTACACGAGGTAACTCCTTAACCAAATAGATCCAGATTTAAAAGGGAACAAACCGTTGCTTTCAGAAGAGCTTTATGTCGTTGTCATGCTTATTTTAGGTGAACTATGATTTTAGGCATGTACGAAAAACAGCAAAGTGTTTAAACCACTTTATATTAACATTGGATTTGGATACGATTTACGTATTAAAAATGTAAATTATGTATATTTATGCTCTGTTGATTATTTTATAAGCTTTTGTTTTTTTATCAGCTATTTGATCATTATTTTACTTAGGTTCCAATAGGTAAATACATGTTCATGAAAAATCTATGTCGTTTTATTTTCTTATTTTACTGCCATTTTTGTCTTTGACTGTACTAACTAAAACATCCATTTTTAAAAGTGGTACCAGTTCCAGAACGGAAATAATATTCTCACTTTCACACGGAACTCACACCACGTGGTACGAGATTTTCGATGCCAGTTGACGAACGACTCACTTTATTCATAATCACTCACTAACTTTATAGGCTCGATAAGAGTATGTTTACCTCTTTATTTTATTTTCTGTTAGAAAAGGACAGGGTGAGAGTTATGGAGTCGATAATGTTAGTGACTGAACTGATTATGATTATGAGGGTTAGAGTATGAACTCAGTATTTACGAGTATACGCTCGTGTTGACTACTGGGGCAGGTGGAAAAATTCAGCAGTTTCTGAGACATCATTGTCTGATTTTATCTCACTAGCTTCCGCCCGCGACTTAGCGCGCTTTACAACGCGTAAGTACACCTACGAGGATACAAAGTTATTTATGTGCTATTCCAAACTATAACCTATCTCTGTGCCAAATTTCATTCAGATCCGTTCAGCCGTTCTGGCGTGATCGAGTAACAAACACCCATCCATCCAAACTTTCGCATCTAAAATAGTAGTGCTCATCTTGTAACTAATCATATAGAGCAGTTTCGCGTTGGTCGATAATGTGAAAATGGAAACAAACACCACTATTTTAACGTCCCAAAGGGCCATAATATACCAAGTACAGTCCCTCAAAGCCTCAATGATGTCATCGAACTACCCCCTTTGTTTGCCTTTTCATGGCAAGTCCCACGGGGTGTGGTGTTTCGGTTGATTACCTTTCGAGTGAACCACTCAAAGAAAATTATTCGACAAACGTTTGCAAGAAACAAAATATGCGATCAATAAATTTTGTTATAATGAGGGTTTACTCCATACTTTGAAAGACGGATTGACGAATTTGAAAGCGCGAAAAAAATATTTCCGTCCCTTTCTTTTCTAATCGAAATAACAAGGGCGGTTATAATATACGGTTACGTACCATCAACTCAGCAATTACATAGTTTAGGCGTTGACAGTCAATGGTTCAATTCGAATGGTAATGAGACGTCATGGTAGGGCCCAACGCCAGAGTCTTTTAGTATTCTTAACCATTATAGTGGATTCTGAGTGCAATGAAATAATACTGTAACCTTCTTTTTTTTCAAAATGTTTAGTACAGTTAAATCCAATTTTCTGAAAATCTGTATAAATCAGTATGAAATTTTCATAAAATCTGTACCGATACAGATAAATATGTAGGTGCCTAAAAATGGGCTCTCGCGGGGCCGCATTCACTGCGAATGATGTCAAATGTAGATCCTGATCAAAATGTCGGCATTTTAATCGAGCCTGCCGATGAGATTTCGGATTTGCCGAACTAATCAATGCATTACATGAAACAACCTAAACCCCCCAAAGAGTACACTACGTAAGTCCGTCCGATCCAATGGATGCGCTCCTATTATATTCAAGTCTAAAAAATCTTAGCTTAGTCTCATTTCAACGTTTGGTTCTCCTGAATCCCTGATCAAGTTGGGTTTGTATCATTAAAAATAGATGTGACTCATGTTACATTATGTAGGATACCGCAGAATACAATGTACCTAATTGACGTTGTGACAGACACCTAGTTACTCTCTCTGTGTTGTATGGCAGTCGTTTTGTATTGGATCTTTTGATCAGCTTTTATATAACTTGTATTTTTCGGGTTTTGTACTGCAAGCTTTGATTTTGATACAGTGCCCCAAGAACGTATTCGCAATAGCATTACGTTAAATATAGCAGTCAAATATTGGCCAATAACATCGGGGATGCTTGAAATCTTTTGATTTTTATTAAAATAAAATAAAATAAATAAATATTCCGGACATATTCACACAGTCAACTGATCCCAAACTAGGCATAGCCTGTGCTATGGGTACCAGAGACTGATATATATATATTGTATTTAACACCCAGACACAGAACAAACATCTGTGTTAATCACACAAATGTTTGTCCAGTGCGGGGAGCGAACCCGCGACCTCTAGCGCAGAAGGCAGAGTTACTACTAACTGAGCTATGAGGCCAGTCAAATTTATTAGCTAATATTTGAAATTTGCTACCGTATCGTAAGCGTATCATCATCATCAACCTGTAGAAATCCACTGCTAGACATAGGCCCCAAAGAGTACCACGACGAACGCCTTTCCATCTTCAGCCTTTTCCATCTACCGACATCCCCGTTACCTTCGCAATGTCGTCGGTCCATCGGTCAATAAGCGTATCGCTATCGTGAATTATTCGTGCTGGCCACAGTTCTCGACGTCCGATTGAGTTGAAACTTTGATAAAGCCAGCCAGATATATTTGCTGAACAATTTAAGATTTGCAAAACGTGTTTTAGGAGCTTTTATTTAACTATTGCAAGTGTTTTTAAAGATCTTGACTAGAACTTCGTATTACGATACTAATTTCTATCAAATTATTAAAAAATCTTATGAAATTCAGCTGATTGTGATTCAAACTTGACTGCAGTAAATACTATAAATAGCGCATTCGCCCTGGGACCGTAATTGGTTTCTCTCAATTCACTTTTGGTATCGTTCATTTTATTGAACGACTAGTATTCCAGATGAACATTTTCTTGAGAAATAAAAATGTTCTTGTATAATTTTCTTCCATCAAGGCATTTTAGCCGTTTCATAGTGAAAATGAAGTAAACATCGATGAACACTCTGATGTTCAGTAAACCTCCTTTTTCCTGGCTTATAGTTTTTGCAGACACATTGCGCGTTCTAATGAAATCATAAAGGATTTGGTTCAAGCAAATCTCGCAGTGGTTTCAACCCTAAACCGCTATGATAGCGTAGTATATAGCCATTTAGCCAAATAGTAGGTACATACTATTTCTTCTTCTGTGATTTAGCTTCGCATACAGTAATTGGGGGGTTTGCTACTCTAAATTGCCAATTGTGGTTGGTGCTTTCAGCGCTTCGCTTTTAGTACGGTTTTTACTGTGTAATAAAAGGTTTTTTGTTAGTTTAATTTTAAGCGTGGATATTATTGCCATTTCGGCGAACCCCTGGATCGCGCTGTTTTATAGGACCTTAAAACTAATCTTTTCTTAAAAAGGTTCGCAAAATGTACCATTTCACAAATCTAACTGGAATAGGTTTTTTGTCATATTAAAACAGACAAAATCATATTACATGGTTACTAGAGTCTTTTTCACAAAAGAAATTCCGTGAAGATTTCTGTTACATGAAGAACCTGTAGTTCCCCTGGACACTTCTTCCGTTAAGTCTCACTTTGTATTGCATCCTAATCGTTTGGTTTGAATTATAGTTTAAAATATTGTGATATCTTGACTTTTAATTAATGAATGATTAAAAGCTACATCAATTAACAAGTACGGATAAAATGATTTACTAAAAAATAATCCTAAATATAAGCGACCCAATGAAACAATTGAAATGAGAAATAGTAATGATATAAAGTTAATTTCACATGTGTTGCGGAGCGCGTGGTTTGACTGAATTTTATCTGACTGAGACCACAACAGCGTATTCCAGGATCCATTCCGGCTTAAAGCCGATGCTAAAAGCGGAGTTAATCGTATACAATGCAGATTAATAGGCTCTTTATTTAAAGGTTTTATTCCATTTTATCGTAGAGCAAAAATTTAACGCAGCTCGCAAACGCTTACTAGAGGAGCTAGAAAATACCTTTGTTGAATCATATTGTCTGATGAAGTGGTTGACATATATTACACAGGCGTTTAGGTAAAGGTTTTACGTATCAACACAACGCATGTAACATGCAACGTATACATTATAGTCTTAATTTTCAAAATAAATAAACATCTAAAGAAGTGGATTAAATTATAGTATGCAGGATTGTTTGGTACGCTCTAACGCAATGCGTAGCGCCTAGCGTAGATTCACGGTTCATGTGTGAAGTGACACGGCTCTATTGAAACAAAAGCTAAAAATAAGAGTACACATATCATCGTCCAACCGGTAACTTAGTTACTTAACGGGCACCAAGCTGCGATGTATTAAATTTCAATTTTAAGCTCAGTGCTCCAGGTAGATAAAAGGATTTTGATTCTCTCGTGCTGTTTTTACAATATGAAGGATAGTAGGGCCAGGGGTACCATTAACATTGTTGATCGAGTGAGCAAAGCGAGCGAAGATCTCTCAAATAAACTGGGCGAATCGGCGGCGCGGCGCCGGCGGTTGGTATGTTAATTTGCAAGAGCATAACTTTCGAACCCTCAGTCCGATATGCAAAGAATATTGAAGGTCAACAGGTTGTACTATCAGATTTACCGATAAGAATATGAAGGTTTACTGATAAGAATATGAGTTAAATCGGCCAGGGTATAAAAGGATAAGGGTCCAAAAGGAATTTTCAAAATAAAGTTATCCAAATAAATGAAGTGGGTCATATGAAAGAGATTTGTTTATACATTCCAAAACGATTTTTATTTTTACCCCCATTAGAAATCTTCGCGGATCCAATTGCCTGGAAATCCGATAGGATGACTATCATTCTTTAGGTAAGCCAGGTTTTCTTTCGCATTTTGGCTGCATTTTTTGATACTCATCATCATCTTCCTGCCATTATCCCACATCACGTGGGGTCGGCACAACATGTACTTATACTTCCTCCATTTCCCTCTATTAGTTGCTATCTCAGCACTTGCTCCTTTCTTACCCATATCCACTTTCACACAGTTCATCAATATTTTCCTTGGCCTACCTCTATTCCTTCCTACATCCATCCAAAGTCATACCTAACTCTCTTCTCGTCACATGACATTCTTCCCTCCTCATGACATGACCATACCACGCTTACCTATTACTCCTCAGCTTTTCCGTCAATGGCGCCACTTTCAATCTTTTTTTTGATACTCTCAATACTTAAATCTTCCTCTCTACTTAAAAGTGACTTTTCTAGGCAAACGCGCTACACCACAAAATGTTAAACTAAGTTCGTTATAAAAGTGACGGAAGCGCTGAATGAAAGATAAGATATATAAACGCAAGAAAGAAAATTGATGCACCTACTGGCAATAAAACAACGCGGAAAGCCCGTACATGCCACACGTAATTTTATCATGCGTAAACGTATGAATATTTCAATGAAACATCCCCCAAACGAAATGCTTCTTTTATCATTTTACAAATGTTGTTTGACGCCCCATCTCCCTTTTAACTTATGTACGTGGTTTTATTTAGGTGGTGACTGATGTGATGCTACACATCATCATCATGTCCAGTGCTGGACATAGGCCTCCTCCAAAGAGTGCCACGACGGTCTTGAGTCTTCTCCAGCCACCGACTTCCCGCAACCTTTACAATGCCGTCGGTTCATCAGCCTTCCAACACTGAGTCGTCCGGTTCGTAGTCGCCATTCAAGAACCTTTAGGTATTGCCCAACGGTTGTCAGTTTCAAGCTTATGGTCTGCCCACTGCCTTCAACTTGCTTATTCTGCGGTCTATGACGGTGACCTTGGTTTCTATGGATTTCCTAATTTCGATTACCACAAAGCTGAAGTAAAGCAGCACGGAAAAAACATGGTAGCAATTACTTGATTTCGAAAAACTCGATTTCTAAAAACCATCACTCATTCTGTCGTAGACGCTGATACTACGACGTCGTAGCAATGCCTACGAACAAAGTCCTTCTAAATAAAATGTGAAAGAAGACACGATGTTTCTTCCCCAAGTTTCCAGGATCGATCCGCATGGAAGTTATTACATAAAACTAGCTTCCGCCCGCGGCTTCTTTCACGTGGTACTCGAATAAAAAGTAGCCTATTATTTCACCGAATTTTTTACTTTGTCCATGACTAATCACGTCGATGCGATGTTCCGTTGCTGCGCCAATCTATTAAACCAACAAATACAATTTTGAGTATTTGTTAGTAGTCTTGATAGGGATTGGATATGAGCGATCTAAGTCTCAAATCTGAATGCGATCTGGAAAAAATAATGTTTGTAAATAGGGAGTGCGTCACATTTTAAAAATCTCTTGCAACCTTTTGCTCTCTCTGTTTGAGAGGCATTTTATAAAAATACAGACCTTTGACCGAGGCAGCCCTAATCTCCATCTGCTCAGCACAGCGAAAAAATTCGCCGTGTGCCTCGCTCGACGCGGATTACGTTGTCAATGTAAACAAGATCACTAGAAATATTTTTCATGCTAGTCGACGCAAATGGCAGGCGCTCCATCATCTCTCCCCATCTTCGTTTCTCATGCTAACATTTATTACAATTCATTGTTTTGATGTTTCACTTTAGGCTATATTTGCTCGCATTTCGTCGTTTTCTCCTATATTTTTCACGTTTATTACTTACGTTTTTAAGGTGTTTATATTTCATTTACGAATAAGAATGAGCGTTAAATTTAATATACATTTTTTTCTATATTATAACCTACTGATATTATAAACGCGAAAGTTTGTGTGAATGTTTGTAAACACGCTATAACGGTTAAACCGATTTATATGAAACTTGAAATTTATAAGGGCCGTGACCTAAAATAGCACTTTTTATTCGGGAACCATGTGCGCGACTTTGGTGATGCTTGGTATTTCTCTACGAATCATAAATGGGGTGATCCGTAGACAATAAAGTAAATCGACATAGCTCAGTCAGAGGGTCTTCAAGTTGAAGTGGCAGTGGGCGGAGTACATAGCTTGGAAAACCGTCGGCCGTTGCGCAGAAAGGTTTTAGTGTGGAAGCGCAGACGTCTCCAACTAGATGGAAATCGACCGAATAAATGTTGCTGGGATCCGCACAAAATCGACCGCTCTGAAAATCTATCTCAATATAAATTTAACGAAAATGATTTTTCATCAGTGGAAATCAGCTATAAGAGAAATAACATAGTTTCTTTTTATTAGATAGGTTTTCGGTTGTCGACGCCCTGTGGCTGAGATGATGATGATGATGCTGCAAGCAAAGCCGCGGGTGGAAGAAAGTATTTAATATTTTCTAAAGCATTTGATAATAAATCCTCTTGATATTTATTTCTAAGGAAGCGAGACGGCGCAGTTTGAGAGTAATGCGGTGATGCTGCGGCAATCGTGTAAGTAACGGAAAGGAAATATCTCTCAGCGCTTCCCTTGAAATCAAATATTGATCTAGAAAATAGCGTAAGTACCTACGAGTACGTCGGTTTTGGTTTCTTTAGATGGCACCATGTTTTTGTAAGTATGTGTTTTTGTGCTCGATTGGAGTCTTTACGAGGCGCATCCTAACCCTGGTTCATTCACCAACGCTCATTGACTCTTTATAGGACCATCATACTTCAACTTGGTTACTGATCTAATGTAGGTTGACCAAGAAGTAACCAGCGAGAAGACAAACAAGCAAGTAATCAAGATTTACAGAGTGTTCTTTTATGTTAGATTTTTCTGATGACTTTATATTTGTGTATTATTATATAGTATTTATTATACTTAAGTATATATTATAGTATTTATTATTTGCCGTGGTGGCCCCGGCTGAAGAATAGGCCCCTACCTATCCGCGGATGTCGTAAGAGGCGACTAAGGGAAAAAAGCTAGGAGATGGGCAACAGCGTCCCTCACTTTAACAACGATAGCTCTAACTGCGCTCGCCAACCCGCTTGCCCAGCGTGGTGAGTATGGGCAAATCCCCCCACATGATAAGAAATTTGTTCTGTCTGTGGGGGAGGCCATGTTCAGCAGTGGACGTCGTACGGCTGAAATGATGATTATACTTAAAGTGGCTATCGGTCGCGCGGTACCCGACTGGATAAAAAGTATCTTATGACCAAATTTTTATTTGGGTACCACGTGTGCCTTTGAAAGCGATCGTAACCTTAAGAATAATTTTAACAAATAGTATAGAAACACTATTTACGCTGCTAACTTACACTTCCTTTGTTACACAGAACAACAGTCGCACGGCCAATAGGTCACATAATCTTAGTCAGCTTGATTAGCTACATAAACCCAGTGACCTAGCAACACAAGCATAGCAATAAACCACATTCTTGCATCCGTATTGGTTTCCCGCAGTCCCGAGGGACAAACAGAGCGATCGTCGCAACCCGTCCCTCCTTCCCCTTTTTATTTACTGCCAATCGTCAACCGATTTTCCAATGATTCTCTGCTGTCATCGATTGCGGAGATTGAAAACAAACATCGCGAATGTTTTCGCTATGATCGCGTATTTTTATGGTGATGAAAAAGATTATTTCTCATATTCGATTTATTCGGTGAGGCTTTATTCGCAATGAGCAGATTTAAATTATTGTGGACCTGAAAAGGGCCTAGTAACTAATGGTAAAAGGATTCAAGTGGGTTAAGCAGTGGCTCCTTTTGTATTCATAATATTTCTATTGATTACTCATGGCCAAAGGCTGTCTCCGTGAGAAAAATTAAAATAAATATCTTTAGCAGCAGTTTTGTAATGAAAATTATGACAGTCTAATGTAAGTGTGAGGGGAAGGGAAAAGTCTACTAGCCTTAAAATACAGGGTAAGCCAAATCACTGGTGACTCTAATTAAGATTGTTATTTAATGGTCAAAGCGAGTGAACTTATTTGTTATTCTAACTACGCACGTCGGATAAAGGCATAAATTTATACATAATAAATAATAAAACCTGAACCAATCGACAGGAAAAACTCAACTGACGATATCGTTTGATAATAATCATTTTACCGAAAATCAATTTCACCCTGTTACCCTCTCCATTCAATTCCTTCACTGCTTTATTTATTCTCATAATAAGCGACCTTATCCAATAGGCTTTTCAAAGCCGGCCTTGTTATAATGATTAGCAGAGCGTGAAACCTATTATAAAGAAAATTGGATTTGTTAAAAATGCTTGTTCTGTATTAAAATGATTAAACAACGAAGCAGTTTTCCGTGATCCCATCGTTATATTTATAACTGCATTAGATTTTAATGTTTAACATTCTAATCATCAATAAACTCTGGTAAGGATTTTCAACTCACCCAATTTTCCAGAAACCCAATCCTACGACCTAAAACCGGTCGTTACGTATACGTGCTACGAGATGACAATGACTAATAGCTAATCCTAGAAAATGAGGTTACAGCCATCCCCTTAGTTAAACTAAGCAACGAAATCTAATCCCTCATAAAAACAAGCCAGAGCGTAATAAATTCAATTTTGAATACAGCTCGCTACCTATATCACAACTTTCAAGACGGCCACTGAATCCATTTAAATTTCAAATTATCTCCTTCAAAGTGTTTATCCAGCTCCGGAGTTCCTGTAACTTACACGTGGCTGCACATAAACCTTTTAAAAATACTTTATATTACCATTTTTATTGCAAAATATACGAGAAGGGACACCGCGAATAAATTGTGAGACATTCACGCCAGCATTTGTCAACCTAAGACCCTTGGCACTTGTGAAATTGTGCTCATATTGTAAGGGCTAATCCTCGACGCGAATTCATCAGGTCCTAACGTGGGCCCTTATCGCGGGACCCTCTTGCAACATACATTCGCATTATTTTTTGTCACACTATTACATTTGCTATTACTTTATAACAGAGCCTGGCTTCTTGGACCTTTGTATGGGCTACGCAGTAAAAAGGTAAGGCTTATGACTTTGATATGCTTTTTGCTTTGATGCGGACCGTTTGTTCATAATTAATTACTTTTGGTCTGGAAGCGGCACGTGTGTTTCAGTACCAGACACGCTTTATATTAATTTAATTTGGTTAGGCCTAAAGGTTTTTGCAAATGAATATATTAAAATGTGTTGTTAATAATCGTACTCATCATTATCATCATCATCAGCCTGTAGAAGTTCCTGGACATAGGCCTCTCCCAAGGAGTGCAATGACGACGGTCTTGACCTTAACTGCTGAGCTTTAATGTCGTCGGTCCATTGGGTGGGGGCCTTCCAACGCTGCGTCGCCCGGTTAGAAGTCGCCATTTGAGACATTTACTCCATAACGGTCGTTGGTTCTGCGAGCTATATGGCCTGCCCACTGCTACTTCAACTTGCTTATTCGGAGAGCTATGTCGGTGACGTTGGTTTTTCTACTGAAACTCCGAGCATAGCTCTCTAAAGCCCGCTGCACGAGTTTGAGCTTATGTCAATACTTAGCAAGCAAGTCTCAGTGCTATGTCAGTCCTTAAAACACGCACTGATAATCATAATAAGGACAGTATCACTCATAGTACTAAAAAAATTTGGACTGGGGTCAGTCGGTGCTAATTTAATTTTGTCTATACATATTTTAAGTATTGATAAAACTAAATCCATTATAACTACTTTCTCTAAGTTAATCTTTAAATCGGTTGAATTATTTATGAGTAGCAAGTCAGTCATAAATAGTCCATGCGATCTCTGTCACCACCAAAAGGTGGCGTGGCCAGAATACTGCGGAGCAGAATAATAGAGAAATGCGGCTGAATGTGCCTGATGAGTTCGTGCACCGACGGAGGCGGCCCGCCCTATTGGATGTACCAAGAGGAAGGACCAACCTCCTGAATAAGGCACCTATAACGCGTTGCATCCACACACTCAATCTAGTAGCGGAGAGATTCGATCTTTTTTACTGCCCCCTGAGCGAATGTCGCAGGACGTTGTTATATATTCTATGCTATTCTAATTAGATTTGACTTTTTGTATTATTTGACATTATTATTGATTGACGAATTCTTTTTAAATTTTGATTAGGTAGGACATTATGTAATTTGTATTTATTGTGGCAAATTTTTATTTTTGTTATTTGACATATATGGATTGACGATTTTTTCTATTTACTTTTTATTAGGCTTGACATTATATAATTTGAATTTATTAATTGAAGATTTATGTTTGTTGTTTCTTAACTAGTAAGTATAATGCTATGAATTAAAATTAATCGTATAAAATGTTTGATATGTATAATAATAATAATGTAAAGGATAATGGTACACTATTGCATTAGGTGCTCCTGTAAAAATAGTGTAACTTTTGGTAAATAAATAAATAAATAAATACTGGCGGTACTGCCGTTTGTTGTATGGCAATGCTTTTTCGCTGACCGAAGTGAAAACCAGCATTGTAAACACGCGTGCTTTCTAAAAGTATCCACGACCCATGGGGGCCTAAATGTCTCCATGCCTATACATAATGCCTTATGTCTATTATACAAGGTGATTCTATCCCGAAAGGAGCTTATTCTTTACCCAATTAGTAATTAAGTTTGTTCCACGACTTTTGGAAATTCGTCATTTTCTATTTATAAAACACTATGCATGAATCAACTGTTTTGTGGTTGAATTAGTCCTTGATATGTCTTAAAAAAATCGTTTCAAAATGATCCTTACAAACAAAGTCAATTTTGAGTTTGGTATTTCGGAGTGTGCGCTATAGCTCAACGATATCTCAAGCTCCTAAAAGTCAAACTCAAAAGTAACTTTATTAAACATATTATCGCATGCCGTTTGATGACGGTTTAATCCGTAAAAATAGAATAAAGACATACAATTCATTGAAAATCTGTAAAATGATTGAATTATGATTCTTCTAGGCTTAGTCGCGAGGAACAGGAGAGCGGAGAGGAGCTTCACCTAGTTTCTAAGATTTTTCAAAGTGATCCTGGTGATTTTATTGAAATTAACTTTTTGAATTTGATTTCTAGATACTTACAACTTTTGACAATATTATATTAATCCTTGCCTACGTTTCGCATTCGGCTAAATCTCCAGCTAAATCTTTTCGCTACTCTAGCTTTGCGGAGTCATAAAAAGCTATCAAAAGCCGACCGCTTTCGCTGGAAGTTAATGAGCCGAGCCAGCGATAATGCTAGTTTATATACCTATATTTCCATATTTACTGTGAGAAGAAGCCATGTAGAGCTCAGAACAGACTTAAAAACGCATATTTTAGAAGGTTTTAATGCTACTTAATTGACATAAGAAACAGACAAAAGTTTCTTAAACAAAAGCTCTTAGCTTTAATAAAATCATTACAACGATGACGACTTCAGAAGCGTAGAGGGCAAGTGCCTATCTGAGACAAGTGACAAGTGTTTGCATGATCTGCAAATATTTGTTCCAGGTCTGGGTGTAGTACCATGGTATTCGTAGTTTCTGACACTCACACCACAGGGAATCATAGTGTGGGGTCAGGACTATGTACCTATGTGACTGTTGGGTGTTATTATTATTTTTTCTATAAACAAACTTCAATAAGAAAATCCACTACAGTGTAAAAGCTTTTAATTCCTGCGGGATAAAATAATGATACCATTATTACTCCTTTACTACTCTTTAGAGTTGTTAAGCATAATTAAAGCTTCATAAAAAGTAGTTACTGCAACAACTCTTGTCGGGTGAACGCATCATTGTTTGCTGAAGCCAAGTCGCTGCGCTTTAGTTCGGCTATATTTAAATATTCATAAGTTCTTGTTTGTTTTTTTTGCTTGTATGCAAAAGTGGTTCAATAGCGGCCAGGATGCAGCTCCTTTACTGACACAATGGAAACATTAGAGCCATGTTGGCCAAGCGTAAGGTTCAGACCTTCGATCCTGGGTTTGAATCCCGGACGTGCACCAAGTAGTTTCTCTATACGAAAAAATTAAGTGCGCAATTACACATGCTTGAAACGGTGAAGGGTACTAAAGAAACTAGTATTTTTGTAAGCGTTGATGAGCTTGCAACTGTCACGTACGGAATACTACCTACAAAATATGGGCATAGGATGTGCCAAATGAAATCTTTGGAGGTGTCATAGGCCCTTTTCAGGGCCACCATACCTCAACCTGGTCAATGGCATAATACCGGATAACCAAGAATGAATCATTGACACGATAAGCATGCTAACCCTGAGTGTACCGTCGGTCACACAAAGCGTTAAAAGTGTTGGTAAAAATCTGCAAATCTTTGGTAAGCTCTATGTCTTTTTAGCAGCTTATAGGTAGGTATACGATCGGAAGAGATTTTCCATAATGTACTGTACACTCACTTGACAAGGGTTTCTAAATAATGACCGAAGTTCTAAAGGTTCTTGTAAATGTTCATTCTTTGAGGCCATAATCCCCCTAATTCAAGTTGTATTTGAAGGGATCGTATTTATAGTAAACGTTTAAAAGTTTTGCATAAAGTTTTGTTGTAATGGTTATTCTTTTTAGTTTAGTTATTTTTGAGTATACAGGATGAAGGATGATCCACTAAGAAGGGTCAATATGTAGAGATCTGAAACTATCATAGATACAAATGTCGATTTTAGAGTTAAGGAAAACTGCATTCACAGATTTAAAAAAAAATATCTAATTTTATTACTGAAATTTACAGTGTACGTCGTACGTTATTGGTACTGTTTTTTTTGACTTTACTATTTTCGTTGATTCACAAAAACCCTATAGCTATTAATGTTACTTTCCAAACTTGTGTCTATAAAATATAAAGAAGTTTTTTAAATTGTCGATTCATGAACTTATTTCCGAAAATGTCACTTTTTTGGATATTTTTTTTAATCAATCGATCTAATCCACTGTCAAGCCAAAATACTCCCATCCCATCAAATGCCCTTCGCCGCTTCTAAAACCCATTATTTATCTTATAAGAAACAAAAATATAAGATAAGAGTCTTAATCGGGGCGCACGCAATGTTGGCGGCGTGTATGGTAAAATTAATGTGTCTAGCGTCCTATCCAAGTACTCTTTAATCCTCAAAACATTTGCTCTTAAAGCCGTGTTCATACGGCGTGCGATATGTCATCTAAAATATATTTCAAAATGATCCTTATCTCTACTGGATACAGTCAATTTTGAAGTTGACATTTGCGGGCGTACTATATCGCAACGTCAAACGTCAAATTCAAAATTGACTTTATCCAGTAGAGCTAAGGATAATTTTGAAATACATTTTAGATGACATATCCCACGCCTTATAAACACGGCTTTACTCTGTTTTCAAACTATCTCATCGTACATACCTACTCGTAAATACGTCGAAGTTGAATTTAACTCTAACTCTCTCTCATTTATCTCTTTTTAACTCAAAGTGAAGTGCAATACCCTCCGATGTGCCTCGTCTAGGACCTTCTACACATGCTGGCTGCTGCTATCTTGCTAAGTCGTCGAGATATTTTATGTAGTTTAGTCAACTGGGCCAAATGGGCTGAGCTCTTCGGGCCTAGATGACGAACGGCTCGGCCTATTGCGCCAGCCATCAAATGTATTCGACCCGTGTCAGTCACGTGATTGGCGATGGCAAGCACGAGTTGCGCATAAGCTTAAGTTTCACGAGACGAAATCTGCCCGACACGTGCTTACTAAGTTCTACTACCGAATTCCACCTCTTAGAGGATAACCGTGTGGAAGCAACGTAAGTAGCCCAGGTACAAGGAAAAGGACGGACGAATCCATTAAATGGTCACCATTCACGGTGACCGCCCAAAACTGCACTTATTCTCGTATAAAAGCTGTTTCAGCAACTTCACCAAACGTCTCGTTTTCTTCTAAAATAGATTTTCTTCGTATTTTCGGGTAGGTGTGTGTATTTGATGGCGTGTTTTTACTTTATCTCAGTGAGTTGTAACCTTAGTAATTTGCGGGGATCGAACATTGGGGTGGAAATTGGGAGGCAATTCGGAGTGAAATTTAGAGTAGATTGCTTGTTTGCGCAAAATCATATATTTTTGATAGCATTGTTTTCGCTGGGTTATATATAGTTGTTTCCCCACAGGATTAAAATAAATATCTGTATTTCAAATATAAATCAAGATTTTCGAAAGCGATTCTGTTTCATTTCAAAAATGTTGATGCCAACAATGTAAAATGACAAGCAAAAAGCTGGCACTGCTGAGAACGTTCACCAGGCGACGGCGACGTACTCTCGATGTAACATTTATATCCATTTATTTGTCGAATACCCCACAGTGAGCCAGCAGCGTCGACTGCGACGAACGAAACGGATGGATACATTTCTATTGCCTTTGAGATATTTCATTGGCTTTTACAAATGCGAATGCCTCTGTGTCACCCAGATCGAATACTCATACCTACTAAATTGCTACCCATATCCGGGTATTCCGTCTTTTGTTGAGATAAAATTATTTAATCCAGTGCTGTTTACGCATGGCTGACGCTACGCGTTTTCCTTTCGCCGCTCAAAGCAGTTTTAAATCTCTCAACGTAATTTATCCGTTTTGATTAAATAATCAGAGGACCCGCAGTATAAAATGACTACATGAGCTCGGTAACTTAAGGTCTTGTGGGCGGGCTAGGTCCGTCAGATTCGACAGCGTACATAGAAAGGGTCGACCGACCAAACCTTCGGGCGTGTTATCACGCTAATTATAATACCTAACCCAAAAGAAACTTTCACATTCAGCAGTTTTACGACTGTCCTTGGTCTCCGGATGACATTAACTGATAACCAAACGGCAAATTACATTTCGGATTAAAATTTCACGCGTAAATTCCGAAGTAATATAATTTTACGGCGATATCCAATCAATTAGAGTGATCGATGGAATTGCTGCAATTCAGACGGTATTTTTTTCAGCGATGGAAAAATATTTTTGGATGGATGTGATGGTAATTTATTTAATAAATATTATATTGGCGATGGAAAAAGAAGGATTTAAATCACCATACGTTTATGATCTGAAAAATGGGCCGAAGTTGTACGATGATTTTATTGCGAAGTATAACAGGACGTTCTCTGGGGAGCTGGACTATCAAAACAGATACAGCAATTTCTTGCGAACTTTGGAAAACATTAATCGGATCAACTCTATTGGGGGCTCTGTGAAAGTTGGCCCAAATCAGTACGCTGACTACTCTGCGGATCAGTATAAGAAAGTCATGCAGCAACACGAGAGGAAGGTCGACCCTGAACTGGAAATGATGATGAGGATGGATAAGGCACCTAATGTGAGATCATTGTTTAAAGTTGCTAAGAGTTATTGGTAATTAATAGTAAGGTAACTAATAGTATGTAGCCAGTTTTATTTCTGTATTTCGGCGGTGACCTTTAGTGACTTTTTGCTTAAATAATTCAGTAGACATTGTTGTCGTTTATTACAGATCCCAAAACAATAAAAAAAATAAACTCATAATAAAAAGCTCATTTATTTAGAGAACTAAATAAATGAGTTAAACTCAAGGTTTCATTAGTAGGACTTTAGTTTTATACAGAAAACAAAAAGCGAAGTTGTTAAAACCAACTGAGGAACTTTGTGAAGGCAGTAGAGCAGCTCTAAGTATATTCCCAAGTTAGCTAGAACACAAACTATGCCCTAAGTGCGGCTCATAGTCAGTAGCCAGTAAGTTACTTTAGCACTAAGAGAACTGCTCAATTCGTACCAAATCGTTCGTATTTCCGTTAAGACAAGATCCTCACCCGAAAGGTTAAGCTTTGAACTTTATATTTGTATTCAAGGCGGGCAAGTTGTCATAAATATTGGCGCCTCTGCTTGTCTAACTAAACTCGAATGAACTACGGCAAACTCCTTTGTTGACGCAAAAGTTTAGTCAGCCCAATATCCTGTTCGTAGTTTGCAATTATGAACTCAAGTGATTTTACGATAATATGATTTCGTTTGTTGAACCAATAATTTCAGTTTGAGTTTTGATGACTTTGATGAGATACGAGAAGTGATTTTCAGAGTTTAATAACATTTAACGACTGGTATAGTAATCCCTACTATGCTTAATGCCAAGCGACAGGGTGCCAAAAGCATCAGTAAGTTTGAATGAAATAGTGCTTATGTAGGAAAAAAAAAGGTATTCAAAGATAAAGGAAAATCAATGTAAACCTATACATTGATTTGATTAGCAATGAATATGAATTTGTCAGATTAGCAAAAAACTCATTAAAATAACTTACTAACTATTTCATTATACTGTACTTCTTGAAAATAAAAACTAGAAAAACAACAATCAATTATATACCTACGAACTAGAATTTGAAATTTAAAAAACGTTGAAACGTTTTGCCGAAGTGTTCTTTTGTTCTATTGGAAATGGAGAAACATCATCCTCGCCCGATAGGTTTCTGCGGTTGCTTTGTGATCGACGCCACAGAGGTGGTGAGATTTGTCAAGGGCACCTTTGTGTAGGCTACTTCGATTTCCACTATTGCCTTCATGCCAACATCGTGGCTTGTAAGCCAGCCTATTTACCGAAAGATGAGTTCGTAGTACGTTGACGTTTTATTCACCGATAAACATGAAACTATGTTCGTTTTCATGCGCAGTTAGGTTGATATATACCATCAACAGTCCCTTATAGATTTTAAGAAACTACGAATTACGAAACTACTAACCACTGCTGAACATAAGCCCTAGTATGGCCAGCACCCAAACAATAATTTGGAGGGATTTACCAATACTCGTACGCTGGGCATGCGGATAAAGCTATAGTTGATAGGAAACGCTGCTACTCATCCCTTAGCTTTTTTCCCTTAGTTGTGATGACATGACATGACATCCTGATGACATCCACAAGTAGTAATGGAGGAGTCTATTCCTTAGACAGGGCCACCGCAGAATACAAAGAGTGTACTCCACAAAGTAAATTAAACAACTACATTAGATTATTTTCTTTCCAAAAATCACGGCGTAAGAACTAGACGCATCATTAAACTAACTGGAAAGGTCTGCTTTTTATGTCTCCGAAAACCAAAATGAAATGGTTGATTTTCTTTTAAAAAGCTGCGGTATGCTTGAAAATTTATTTCAATAGCTGTTTGTCTGCTTCATTTAAGTCTGAACATGTTCAAAAGACCGCCCGCGGGGAATAGAAAATAACTTTGCTTAAAATTCAAATTCTGAAATGTAATTAATGCAAAAGAACGCGAGCAAGAATGAAAGAGAATGTAGGTACATTTACTAAGAGATGTACATTATTTTTCACATTTTCTTCATCCAGTTACTCTGTAATGTTCTGTAAGCATCCTCGACCACAGAACGTGACTTCGAGCAGGAAGGTTGGTAGTGGCTCGATGCATTTTTCACCGGAATAGATTTTCCGTTGGGAAAAATTGCATCCGTAGCGGGTGGGGTGTCACGCTGGATATTCAGTGGCTGATTGCATCTCATATATTAAACCGTTATCGGGTTTATCGAACATCAAACCTATGATTGGAATGAAACTACGATGATCATATTATTATTGTCGGACCAAATCTAAGCTGTTGCGGTCCTGAACATGTTTAGTGGGATCAGTTTTGATTTCGTGATGGTACTCACTCGAATCTACAAAAAAAAAAAATTAAATACCTAATTGCTTAGCGTAAAGTGAACATTGTTTATGTAAATTAATAATTATAACCTTGCAAATACAACGTACGTGTTTAAACATGTCGAACCTGTCAAAGGGTTCACTAACAATTGATTTCAATCAGAACAACATATCGTTTTCCCGGCGATTATAATTGAAACGAATTAAATTAATTCCCGCGTAGCATTTTCCCGATAATCCCGCGTTGGACCATAAAATCCTTTTAAAGCGCAATTTGAACTCAATTCATTTGCACTTGCGTTCAGTAAAGTTCAATGTTGTATGAATGCGTGGAGTAGGTATATAAAGAGGCAGGGCCAGCCCACAAAGGGGAATTCCTCTTTCTCCGCTCCACATTAGCAGCGGTTTCCTGCAGCTTCGAATAAATGTGGGCAATTTGTGAGGACGTTTATCACCTAAAGAAAAGTTCCAGCGACGTCTGAAACTGCCGTAATTTTGCGTCGAAATTCGAGGGTTAATCACGTTCGCCATACATCAACGCTTAATTTAATACTGGTAACTTTGTTTGGGATTCGGTCCGCTAGATAGTTCCTCATAATTTGAGTGTCAAGTTTTTGATATCGTAAATTGGAAAGCTCAGGTTGGGAGTGAGTCGGTCGGTATTTTACTGATAGCAACGGAATCAATAATAGCAAAGGATAACTTACTTGTACCTACGTATAATTATTCTGATTGAATGAATGAAAACTTTTGTCACCGCTATCTCTCGTTAGCCGTTTTATAGGAAACAATGATGTCTATAGAAGGTGATTCATAATATGTATACTTTCCCGAAAGGAGCTTATTCTGGGCTCATGACTGCCATTGCCAATGGGGTGTCCCATTGGCAATGCAGTTTGTTCTACAACTTACTTTTTCATTGAATTTACATTAGGAATAAATCAGCTGCTTGGGTCAAGTCAGTTCAAACCTTTGGTTGGAACTTAATTATGTAGCAATCTTGATGTTGGACTTCAAAAACTTTTAATAAAAAGAACAAAAACAGCTGATTTAAAAATGTTTAGGGAAAAACAGTTGTTTATTAAAAATTGGTGAGGGGGGGCATCCGAGCACTGGTGGAGGGGTGGTGCCCCCGCCTTCCGATCCACAGGTCGTGGGTTCGTAACCCGTCGTGCACAAATGGATTTTCCATTCCGAAAATGTTTGTGCGCTATGCTAGTGCTCTCAAACGGTGAAGGAAAACATCGCGAGGAAACCGGCATGCTGGGACATGCCGGTGCTTAACCTTACCTAAAAAATCAAAGACATGTGACATGTTGAGGGTACTTAAAGGGTACTTAAAATATAATTATTTGAGTGTGCGCTAGCTCCCACCCTAGGAGAACCTGTGTTGTGGGTAGCTAGCCTCTTTCGAACTTTGTGACCATATTGAGTGAGATTGCGGTCTTACGCTTATTTACAGTGCAACAGTAGCGAGCGACATGTTAAATAGATGTTATTGAATTACATAATTAAATTAACGAAATGTATGCAAGAGAAGAAGATAGTACGTAAGTAATATAGTTAAATATATATATATATATATATTTATAATATTTAGTATGTATAAAACATGTAGTTAATAAATATAGTGTAAGATATAATGTGTGAACGTTATGTGTTTATGTGTATTATATATTTGTGTATGCGTTTGATGTGTAAATTAGATTACGTAGGAGGTATTAATATTAATTCATTTTCATTATAGTTTACAGTGCTAAGCCAGTCTGATGTTATTTTTCTACACCTTGTGCCACCATGTGCACGAAAGGAGCCTATAAGCGGCGCACTTTACTCCTTTCACTACACTGATTCTTTCATCAACGGTCATAAGCCCTTTTCAAGGCCACCATACCTCAATCTGGTCACTGAATTAATACAGGATGACCATGAAAGAATCAGTGATACAAGAAGAAGATTAAAAATATAGATAAGATTTTTAATATTTTTTGTCTTTGTTGATAGAATAAGCATTTCAAATCACCAGTTCAACCCATTCAATCTTATCAGTAAATTAAAATTGGCGTCATTTTTCAAGTGCTTCACTATAAATCCATTCTATTAATCCTGGATTTCCCAGAATCATTAGAATAACTTAAGATTTAAGATTGCAAGATGGATAGACTGCAGCGTTTACAGTGTGCCGCAACTTGGAGGTTTCATTGATTTTAATCTCGGAATAAATAAATTTCAACCTCAAATCGTATAGAAAATAAAGTCAAAGTCAAAAGGTGTTTATTTCAATTAAATCACTACGTTCACTTTGAAACGTTTTAGAAACTAGGTAAAGCTACGCCCATTCCTCGAGACCAAGCCTAGAAGAATAAGGCAAGGAACACGGATTGATGATTATCTTTTTTTCGATGATCCTTTACACACTGTAGTGTGGAGCCGATCGAACAAGGTGGGGCTCAAAAGGAACAACACTTACAATAATGTGAAAAATGACAAATGATAAGCTTCGGCAAGTATTCTAAGTTTAGGTATGTACGCTTTGAATTTATGCAAGATATTGAAATGGAGATATTTATTGTTTCAAGTGGTCCAAGTCAATTTACTACCGTCTGCCCCCCAAACGTATAGCTGCAGGGATGGTTGACCATAATGATTACTGTCTGCCCCCAGTAACAACCTATGCAGTGACAAACGGTAAATTTTATTCGGATGTAAGCCCTCACGTGGTCCAAATGGTGGCAGATAGGAATTCATACGATAATTTGTTATCCTGTCTGCCCCCACATCACCCCGGAAAACGCTTCAGGAACTGTGTCCTTGTATTGTTTTACCCTGTACCTAGTACCTACCATCGTATCTCACGTCGACTGACGTTTCGCTGACACCGTTCATACGCTAGCATGAGAAATTTACAATATTTTCCGAAGAAAATCAATTTACGATAGTACGTTAGCTGGGAGATGGTGTCTTACCTGCGAAGTCACGTATTACATAATAGACTAGGGTGCTATAGGAAAATAGATGTAGGTGATAAGATACTTTGACTGCTTTCTGCGAAAATGGGGTTTATGAAATTGTTATCATCATCATCAGACTGTAGAATCAGTTTGTGAAAAAAACATCGTGAAGAAACTGGCATGTCCTAGAATCTAAAAAATCGAAGACATGACGTGATATGTGCACGAAGGGCCCCTCTAAGAGGCGCACTTTAATCCTTTCACTACCCTGGTTCTTTCACTGCAGGTCATAGGCTATGATATTTTCAAAGTTTTAATGAAGGTACCTGTGCCCCTAGACAATGTAAATATTTATCGATTTCATCAAACGTATCGACAGCTTAGAACGATAACTTATCTACAATTTAAACGTCATATTTATATGCAATAACTTTAGTCAATTCCATACATTTTCTGACTTTTCTACTAGCGTCATCGCTAATAAACATAAAAAATAAACGTTTTCTATTCTATTCTATGGGGTGTTAGGGGTTCCAAACAACACCGACTGGAACCCAAGCCAACCTCACCGCGGTACACCCTGCCGACCAGCGAACGAGGCTCTGGCGCCCCACACCCAAACCCGCACTAGATCAGCGTGGTGGGTTTATGGTCCAAACCCCCCTTATGATAAGTACAACAATAAGACGGCCCCCAGTCCCCGGCAGCTCCGCTATTCCTGGCTTAGGTAGCGGCCACGGTAACGGCGGAACAGGGGGTGCGATCGAAGTGTTGAAGTGTTTGTACAGCAAAGCCACCATGTCTATCCGACTACAGGACCAGAGTACAATTCCTATCCAATTGCAAAAGGGGTGAGACAGGGAGATGTCATTTCTCCGAAACTGTTCACCTCTGCATTGGAGGATGTTTTCAAGCTTCTGCACTGGGACGGACAAGGCATCAACATCAATGGCGAATATATCACTCGCCTTCGATTCGCCGATGATATAGTCATAATGGCAGAATCGCTAGAGGACCTTGGCGCAATGCTCAGAGACCTCAGTACCGTCTCCCAACAGGTGGGTCTTAAAATGAACATGGGCAAGACAAATATCATGTCCAATGCTCATGTCGCACCCATACCGGTAAATGTTGGGAACGATACCATTCAAGTTGTAGATCACTATGTCTATTTGGGTCAGACGATTCAACTAGGTAGGTCCAACTTTGACAAAGAGGTCAACCGACGAATCCAACTCGGATGGGCAGCGTTTGGGAAACTTCGTCATATCTTCTCGTCACAGATACCGCAGAGCCTCAAGACGAAAGTCTACAATCAGTGCGTGTTGCCAGTGATGACATATGGCACTGAGACTTGGTCGCTAACTATTGGCCTCATACACAAGCTCAAAGTCGCTCAACGGGCTATGGAGAGAGCTATGCTCGGAGTTTCGCTGCGTGATAGAATCCGGAATGAGGAAATCCGTAGAAGAACCAAGGTCACCGATATAGCTTTCAGAATTAGCAGGTTGAAGTGGCAGTGGACTGGCCATATAGCTCGCAGAACCGATAACCGTTGAGGAACAAAGGTTCTCGAGTGGCGACCACGAACCGACGACGCAGTGTTGGAAGGCCCCCCACCCGATGGACCGACGACATTGTGAGGGTTGCGGGAAGTCGGTGGATGGAAAAGGCTCAAGACCGTTCGTCGTGACACTCTTTGGGGGAGGCCTATGTTCAGCAGTGGACTTCATCAGGCTGATGATGATGATGATGATTCTATTCTATTCTAATACAATCGATAGAAAGTTACTTTGTCTATATAGCCTTCAATGTAGTAGTTGATTTTTCTGATCTGTTTTGTGGACCTTTTTGACCCTTTATTTCGCCAGACTAATAATAATTTCATAATCCGCATTAATTTTCCCTCCAATTTTTGATGACTATTGGGTTCAATCAAATACATAATTACGGAGGCTCCGCTGTGCCCTAACGATAACGATGACGTAATTGTAAATTTCCGATTCACAAACCGATTCGATGCCTTTATCGAGGCGAAAAACGTCTACATGTAATAGCTGTGTTCAAACAGCGTGCGTTTTCATCTAAAATATGTTTTAAATCTATTTTAATACGATCCTTACGACTACTGAATAAAGCTAATTTGGAGTTGAAGTTTAAGATGCTTGCGGTATATTTAAGCTATATCGCATGCCCTCAAATTTCAAACTCAAAACTGACTTTATTCTGTAGACATAAGGTTGAAATCAATAATAATAACATATCGCAAGCCGTTTGAAAATGGTCTAAGCGAGGGTTTTTAAGGAGATAAAAAGTTGAAGTTGAAGAAAGTGTAACATTACACGTATGATAATCGCAAGATGAGTTTTGCTTACTGCTTGACTATCCACAAATATGCATGCGATTGTTGTCTGGAGATTCTCGATTGGAATAACCTCTATTCGTTTCTTGCTACCAAGAATGCGAAAAAAAATAGCTTTATATAATTTAACGTTGCATAATTAGAAAGCAGCTAAATTTGTATTTTTGTTCGTCGATTTGTTTTGCGGTCTTTCACTCATGCGTGCCGATATTTAAAGCAATAAATCAACCGTGATGTTTGAATTTGACGCTGTTTGAAAGGGAAAATGAAAAATATGAAAGGGTTTTCAGTAGCGTACCTACAAAAAACGGGTTTATGTTGTAATAGAAAATTTGATTGATTCACCCGAGCGGCATTCGAATTGACATTGCTATCTTGTTGTATAATATTTTATTTCATTTATTTCTTTATGGGTTTCCTCAAAGCACACGTTTTGTAATTATAATACTCTAGCGGCTGCTCATGGTTTCTCTCACGTGGTATCCAGATAAGAGTTATTTATGTTCTTTCTAGGGGCTTCAAAATCGGTTCAGCCGTTTAGTTGTGAAAGGGTAACAAACAGACAAAGAGACAGCAACCGTCTTATATTAGTTACTATTAGCCTAGAAGCTGAGGCGTACACAAGCTGAGTGCATAAGAAAGGCATAAGAAAGATCCCTATTAGAACAGAATACCATAATTGTATTTGAATCTAATAAATTGAGCAAAATAAATCCGTCGACATCCCTTAGATAGAGATATTCCTAATGAGCGGAAATTTTAATCACTCTCTTAGATGTAAAACGAGCAGATTACAGATGGGCCGCGCATCCAATGTTAAGGCCCGAATATTATAATAATATTGGATCAAGAGGCGAAAATTTAATTTTTGCCGACGCCGGCGTTACTGATAGTGTGGGCCCTAGTTTGCATATGAATAATAAATTTAATTACCCAAAGGTTTCAGCGGACTTTAGCGGGTTAAAAAAATGAATTTTTTAGTAAGTAATATTGTAAATTCACGTGATTTAGAATAAAAACTGCTGGAAACTTAGAAAAATGGTTAAAACTGAATTCCCCATTTTCGTGTTACGTGAGAGTTGATATTGCTTAGTCAGTAAAAAGATAAAACTGATTTGTATCATCAGAAAAGTCTACATTTCTATAAACCAGCATCAACATTAATTACACACTTTCAATCGATTTCAATACAATTACCATTTACCGAAGCAAAAGTATTATTGCAATACTGAGTAAGCATTAATGTGGATTCTCATTGATAAAGTTTCCTACCGCGGTTTGTAAGTCTCGGGTTTAAAAATAAACAACAAATGCTTTTTTTCTCGATTCTTCTTATTGTAGCCAGCGCATATTCAGAAATATACAATAAGGAAAATGCTACGAAGTTGTTCGAGTACTACAAAATGAAATATAATAAGCATTATGAAAACGAAAAGGAAAACCAACGTGGCTTAACGAACTTTATTAACAATTTGAACGAAGTTTCCGCTCTTAACGAGAAGACCGCTGATAATGCTACGTGGTACGTCGTAAATATGTATGCTGATGTGGACCCAGAGGAACTTACAGAGCGGTATGCCATATCCCTAAAGCCGTGTGAGTTTTTATTCAAATTCACGTGCAGGTTACAAGATTGGACATGATATCTACAGATCTGCAGTACTTGTGATTGAATTTTACTTATTCGTATAATAATGAGGAGTTATTCCAGGAGGAACTGCAAAATGATGGCATTCGGGCCGACGTGGTATTTCATCATCATCATCATTTCAGCCGTACGACGTCCACTGCTGAACATGGCCTCCCCCACAGACAGAGCGAATTCCATCATGTGGGGGGATTTGCCCATACTCACCACGCAGGGCATGCGGGTTGGCGAGCGCAGTTAGAGCTATCGTTGTTAAAATGAGGGACGCTGCTGCCCATCCCCTAGCTTTTTTCCCTTAGTCGCCTCTTACGACATCCGCGGATAGGTAGATATGGAGGGGCCTATTCTTTAGCCGGGGCCACCACGGCATACGTGTTATTTACTAGGTATCAATTGAATAAGTGCCTTGTAGGACAGGACCTAACTCCCTGCTAAAAATGACTTTTCTTTTTAGAGATTAGAAGTCATAACGAAGCCTTCATAACAATTTTATGAATTGCAGATGCTAACGCAAAAAATCCCCATGAGGCTAACCTTCTACGTCACGATTCAGAAAGATATGTGGAAGACACATTCCTTTATGACTTGACCAAAACCGATCAGCTTTACAAGGAGTTCATGGCTGCGTACAATAAAACTATCGCAAAGAAAAAACGTGACCGCACAGCACGCTATTACAGATTTTTGAAAACTCTAGTTGAAATAAATAAGAATAATTTTGAAGGTCATGAAGAGAGGAGGATCGAAGCTGACGCTGATGTTATAAAGGCACCACATGATTATTTTTACTAAATAGATTACAAGTAACTGTTGACGAAAACTGACGGTATATGCACAGCTTCCCCTACATAGGCCTACATAGGCTCTAAAGACAAAATTGATTTATTACTAGGGTATGATTCTATCATATGATTCTTATTGAACCCATATTGATGGCTGCATCAATATGGGTTTTGCTATACTATAAATCGAATTTATAGGTCTGGAGACGGGCGCTTCTGAGTATTAGTGATCCAAAAAAAATATTTCTGTTGAATAACATTATTTTCGTCCAGAAACGGAGAGTTTATATGGAACGGAATTTTTTTTCGCTCTGTTGAAATAGGTTCCATAATAAAAGTTATTCGCTTTGATGGTTTCATGTCTCCTGTCAACTATATTCAATTTCACCCTCTAGTATTGTTAGAGCTACATCCACCTTATGCGGAGAGTAGGCTATTTATAGCTATTACTCGTATGTTGCCTATAAAATCATAAATAGAATGAAATAAATAAATAGGTTGACGACTTATATCCCCAAGAATGTTAAACATCTCAGATCTTGAGACGACGATCAAATCCTCGAAGTTGTCTAAGGGTAATCAGAGGCACGTCCAAACATTTAGCACATTCCCACATTTTACAGTAGTGACTATTCTATACGTGACAGGTTACAAGCCCATCGTCGCTTATAAGAATACTGGTTTCCTCACGATGTTTCTGTTCACTGTGAAATTTTTCGGCCTTCGGATCGAAAGTCGGGGTGCCTCCCTCTAGGCCAACACGGCTAATCTCGTTTTCAACCAAAACAAAGGAGATAGTAACAAAAAAATCTGAACGTCTGAAATTATTTACAACCAGTAGTGAAATAAGATATTTTTTACAAGAACTGAAAACATACTTCAAATTCCTGAATATTTACAAGATTAATACCAACTTTTTTTTTTTGTTATCAACTTCTTTGCGTTTTGCTTATCTACTGAGTATGACACTGGCCACCGACACTTTCGAACAAAAAACCAAACTACCGAAGTATGACATTTATTCATCTTATATAAAAACTCATATGGTACTGACTGACTCACAGAAAATAAAACGTGGTGGTTTTATTCTCTTTGACAATCAACGCAGAGCCTAACCAAAAGTCCTAAGAGTAGGTATGAAATTTGCAGGGTAGCTTCCTGTTGTAACGTATGGGTGCACAGACAGGAATTCCCTAAGCTTAAAGTTTATGTAAAAATAGCAGCAACCGAACGAAGTCGCGGCGATAACCATACCATACCATAGTCGACAAAAAAAAAATCTTGATTTCAAAAGATGATGACGTTTTTTTTAAGTTTTACGGGACAAGTAACAATCCCTCAGAAACAAAATTAATATGGGACCACTCCGGGATCATACTTTGTACACCAGCGAAAGAATTATCAAAATCGGTTTAGTATTGGCGGAGATATCGAGTAACATACACAGAAAAAAATAGGCTTTATAAAAAATACAACCGACTTGAGAACCTCTTCCTTTTTGAAGACGGTTAAAAAAAGGTTTGTAGATATGCTAGAAAAGAAAAACGTCGAGAAAACGGTATAGTTAGATAGAAGATTTACTGGAAATGTTAGGAACGTTCAAATCCGCAGCTGCCTCGCCAGGAATTATAGGGCATCTTTTTGGAACAGGCTTAAATGAAAAAAAGAAACAAACACAATATGTCTACAGCCATTTCCTCTGTAGATTTAAAGGCATACGGTATTTCAGCAGACTTTTAAGAACGTTGGAACGAGCACGTAAACGGAGATTATTGCTCGTAGAGTTTTCAGCGATTCTTTAGGGTTGCGTAGGTCGTGAAACACTCACAATCTTCTAAGATCTCAGGGCATTCAAATCCTTGAACATGTTGGAGAGAGGTAGACACTATTCTTTCACCGACGGTCAGTGCCACCATGTATCTTCCTGTTCCGGTCACTGATCTAGTACAGGATAACCAAGAAAGAATCAGTGACACGACAAGCAAGCAAGCAATGAAAGGTTGGGTTTATTTGAAATAGCTCGACTTGGTTAAGTAATGCTGGATTCTGCGTGTTAGGTCAAGTACAAAACCCACAGCGCAGGCTCAACCCGCACTTTTCCCTCTATTTATTTAGGTCAAAAGCGCATTTACTTTCGTAATGAGTAATGTACACTGGCTGTGGTCCAGTTAGTGTTTAGATTCGGCTAAAGATAACGCGTTCTAAAATATTCTAGGCACGATGGCGGAAAACTGACCTCATTTAGCTACAACGTTTTGAAATATTGCGAGATCGGTTGATAGAGCTTGTTGTATTTTAGTTAAAATCAGCAAACAGAATTGGAGTTATGTTACATATACATTTAGTTAATTTACATTTTATTTTTATTTTTTCTAGCCCTCCGGGTTTTCAAAAAGATATCAGGACGTCTGATCGAAGCGACGCGTGACCCGAGAGCTGGCTCTTATTTGGCCCAGCGCATTAGCATTGCCATCCAGCGTGGCAATTCCGCCAGCGTCTTGGGGACGCTTCCGACTGGTAGTGATCTGGATCAGTTGAGCTATCTATAGATCGTTTGTAACGGTCTTTAGATGGCTCAACTGTTTCTTGTGTATTTTGTAAATATTAACTTGTATTAGTTTTAAGTTTCTTTGTGTAAATAAATGTTAATTTACATCAAAGATAATATTATAGAAGAAGTTTTGATTTACACTCAACATCGATTTTTTTTATATTTATAAAGCTTTATAATGAAAAAATAAAATTACCTATAGCAAAAGCGCCACCTCCCGTCAATGATATACTGAGTAGTAGAAAAACAGGAATATTTCTGATTGAAACACCTATAGGTGGTGGCTTAACCGATAAAACATTTTATTTTCCTGAGATTTTTGGCACCAGCGTCTTTGGTTCCATGGTGTAGGTGGTATCGCTTTGCTGATTGTAGGCAAAATGCGGGTTTGATTCCCGCTGCGTCTTACATTTTGGGTAAGCATTTAAATATAATGACTTACGTACCAGTGATGAAATCACGTGAGTAAGAGTCTTATTGTCAAAATGCCCTATCTGATTCGCCTTTACAAATCATTGCGGATCCATTATCACGGTTTAGCCGCGGAGTGTGCTACAGGCCTTATTAATAATTGTGTAAGCGCTGCATTGAAAGCTTTACACACAGCTGAACACAAAGTTATCCCTCTAGAAATTTCTCCTGGGATGAATCTATGCCGAGAAGATAGCAGGAACAGTGTTCAAATGTCATTACGTTACCCACTGCGAACCGGCGAAATATCTTACGCTCGTGATTCCACTCGTGAGTCACAGATTTATAATGGTTGGTTCATTTAGTAAATCAAAAAGAGCCAAAAAAGATATATTGTTTATAAATCAATGCCTTTCTGAGTCCGCTGCTTGCAAAAATGTTGCTACAGTAGCTAAATGTGAAAGTGTCATAAAAAGTTATGTACCTACTACATCCAATAGGCAAACATGTTTGTTCTACGACTTTTGTAAATTAGGCATTTTACACTGAAAAAAAAACTCTATGCTAAATGCTCTGTAACTCAATTATTCAGCTAATTTCGGTAGCCAGGCTTAAAATGATATACTCGTGGGGCTCATAGTAAAAAAAACCTATATTTTCGGGACCAACGCTAATATATTTTTTTGTCGGGAATCTCACCCGCACCCCTTGCGTCTCAAATGGGCATTCGTCCGCTTTGCCATCGAGGTCGTCGAGATGGCTATTTCTTCTATATAATTTCCACGCAATCAGCAGGGTAGGTAGCTGTTTACATGGGTCTATGTAACAAATGAGTCTTCGTTGGAAATCGGGAATATAGACCGACTTGAGTGTCCTTTCTTTGTTTCAATTCTTTTTTATGTTGCCACATTCTATTGACCACCAGTTATTACTCTAATGGCTGCCAGTCAATTTCCTCACAAGCTCAAAATAGGTGACATTTTTGAATGAGATCGGTGACATAATGTTCAGTTTCTGATTGCAGTGCTATGAAGCTTGGGGACGAATAATGAAGTTTTACACCGAATTATACAAAATATCGAAATAAAGAAAGCCGGTTTGGAATTGAAAAAAAAATACCCCTAGCATGATGGTATTCAACTATCAGATCTCCAGGTGATCTGATCTTTGAAGATGTCGAAGGGTAGTCAGAGGCACGTCCAAATATTTCACAGTAATGAGTATTTCATTAGTGACATGTTGCAAGCCCATCGCCGCTTTAAGAATACTTACTGGTTTCTTCACCAGCGCACTTAAATTTTTCCAACAGAAAAACTCATTGGTGCACGACCGGATTCGAACCCACAATCTTCGAATCGAACGTTGGAGGGGGGGGGGGTTAATTAGGCCAACACGGCTTGTTTGGAATTGAGAAAAGTAAAAACGAAAAAGCGGGCTCCGTAGGCAAAGCTCGAAATCCCGGGTTAAACCGAATGTAACTAGATGTATCGAACGAATCCCTTTTGCTGGTTATTTCGACCGTCAAAGTGTCTGTGGAGATAGAAATCGAATTATTCGACGTTGTTTGGTCGAAACGGTTGTGACAGTCGATGTCACTTTTAATTTCACAGCCTCTGGACGATTGGACGTCTATTCTGTGCTATTGATCTCAATGGTTTTGGAAGGCTCCCAAAGGATGAAACTCTAGGCATTGGTGAATGGAAATTGAAAAGTTAATTGAAATAACAAAGACAACGAAGCGACACTTACCATAATCTAGTGCCACTTAATCCTTTTTTCAAGTTGTTTATCAAATAGGTTATTTTCCATTTAACCGAAAAGCAAACATTTTCAAATTGTTTTAGATATTACGTAACTTTCTCCCCTTTCTTTCGTTTTGAAGAACATGCGTTATATAAATACGCTACGTCAAGGTTCGCGCGTGAACCGAACCTACGTCAGTAGGTACCTACCTACGAATTATAATATTTTTTTTTACTTTTGTGTAAACCTACCTAAAGACCTATGTTTTGTAACTACTGATTCTTGGAAAACTTGAAAAAGATACTGTACTACAGTAATTATTCTAAAAGATTGGTTTCGTTAATTATTTCGATTACTCATGCCCTATGGAACGTGCAAAGCGTTATTTCCTTTACACAAAGCGAGCACTAAAATTGCTTTATAAACTTTCCCAACTATGACTGCCTTTGTAGTGCATTAAAATGGGTTTTAGAATTCCGTAGTCCGAAGAGGAGCCATATGAGAATTATTCACTCTATCACAGCGCATCTTACACATTTATGTGTTCATTTATGTGCGAAGTTGAGGAGGAGGTAGGGCATAGCGTGATTTTCTCGTTCTAAATTGGAGCAGCCCGCCTGGGGAGGTACCTCCGCCTTACAGAAGATCGCAGCCAAATAACATTATTTGTTTCAAATAGTGTTGTGTTCCTGCGGTGAGTAAGGTTGCCAGAGCTCTTTAGGGGGAAGGGGGTTCGGGGTTGGCAACGCGTGCGTGATGCCTCTGGTATTGCAAGCGCTCATAGGCTACGGTAACCGCTTACCAACAGGTGGGCCGTATGCTTGTTTGCCAACTCAGTTGTATAAAAAAAAAAAAAAAAAAAAAAAAGAATTTTAGGTTTGACATTTGAGGGCTTACGATAGCTTAACGATATCGCTCCTAAAAATCGCTTAGAGCTCTTAAAAATTCAAAATCAAAATTGACTTTATTCAGCAGACGTTATTCGCAGATCATTTTAAGTAATATAGATACTTAATTAGATTGTATAAAGTTACGGTAGTAGGTATCATGAAAAAATTGCGGGGATGTCTTCATTACTAACTACATTTTAACTTGACTGCGACAAAGCCTAAGCCAATAAAAGATCTGTAAAGTTAAATCAATACGAAACCCACTACGTATTGTGTGTTGTGATACGACACCCACTTAGCCAGTTTATTTCTCTAGTTTTTTTGCTCATTGTGTGCACCATCGTCATTCTGAATTAGGGATGACATCGCGATAGTGGCTATTAAAGTAGCGAGCTAGGTTCCATTTAATAAAAATTTACACGAAACAAGCATTTTTTCTATACGAGCTTTTAATAAATAAGGTTTGCGTTTGACAAGAACACGTGTGTCAGTGACAGGATTTAGTACCAGTAGAGGCGGCTATTTAAAGGATTCAGAAACAAATATATCACCGTGTATGGCCTAGTAGGGGTTCCCCGACTTTCGATCCGAAGGTCGAGGGTTTGAACCCGGTCGTGCACCGACGAGTGAAAAAACAAAAAAGTGCGTATTAACACGTGCTTCAAACGGAGAAGGAAAACATAATAAAAATAGAACATGATAAAGATTTCAGTCAGAATACGTAAAGCGGTGATGGGCTTACAACCTGTCATGTACGGAATACTTACTACTGCAAAATGTGGACATGTGCCAATGTTACGGCATGCCTCTGATTAACCCCTCTTAGACATCGTCAAGGATCTAATCACATGGAGCTCTGCGAGGAAGTCTACCATTCTTGGGGATAAAAGTCGAGAGCCAATTTTTTTTTATTTCAACGATGAGGTCCGACTTATTAAATGAAGTCCATAGAAACAATCTACTGTATTTCTTACAAAATCAAAATGTTCCTAGATCTAGATTTGCAAGACAAGCACCCTTGGAGGCAAAAGATGACGTACGAGGAATAAATTACGCCCCACTTCTCGGGTGTTTGTCGCTTTCGGAACTTGGAGATGGCAATTTTTTACCCCGCTATTGTTTTCTCGGTAGGAAATATTGTAGTTTGATGGTTTCTCTACCACTCAAAAGTATTAGCTACTTTTCGAAGTGGTGGTGATAAATTTTTAGAGTTCCGTACTCTATTGTTTCTGAGGAAAACTCATACAAATAATCCATGTAGGAATAATAGGGTGATATGAAGTTTTTGAAGATTAAAAGAGCACTGATTTATGGAACAACAAAATAAAAATGATAAGAAAAAGGGTTGACGTAATTGAAGGTAAGTACAAACAATACTATTGTCATTACTGAGGATTGCATTATTTTCTCCAAAATAAATTCAAAATTGACGAAGGTATGACAGTCAAATTTCGACAAAATACTCAAGTTACATGCCATCCACAGACTACGTATTCATTGAACTGTTACTTTGTACGGACAGATTTGAATAGATAATATGACAAGTCTTTTGTTTACATGTTTTCTACATATAAAAAAAATAATTAATGTACTATAATACAAACTAGAAAAGGAGTTGAACTGACGAATCCAACTGGTTTGGAAGCTTCGTCATATCTTCTCGTCGCAGATACCGCAGAGCCTCAATAGGAAAGTCTACAATCAGTGCGCATTGCCAGGGATACCATACGGCATTGAGACATGGTCTAAATATTAGCCTCATACATAAGCTCAAAGTAGCGCAACGAGTTATGGAGAGAGCTATAGACAGAGTTTCACTGCGCGATATAATCCAAAAAGAGGAAATCTATTTTTCTACCCACCGACTATCAGTAACCTTCACGATGTCGTCTGTCCATCCTGTGGGGGGTCTTCCAACACTACGTCGTCAGGTTCGTGGTCGCCATTTAATAACCATCTCTCTTGTTTGAGCGATGAATACTAAAGAATTGCAGAATTGGCGTTGTATGTTTGCATGTTAGAGCATTACTTTCGAACCTCCAATCCGATCTGCATATAATTTAATAGGTCAACAGGATGTATTATTAAGGTTTACCAGTTAGAATATGAGTTAATTCAGCCAAGGGGTTGCTGAGATAAAGCGAACTAAAAGTTAAACAAATACCTGAAGTGGGATGTCATATGAAAGAGCTTGGTTTATGCATTCCAAATCGATTTTTATTTTTATTCTAGGTTTTTGAGATACAACGAAAATAGTACTTAATATTTGACATCCAATAAAACGTGAACTCCTATTTGGTAAAGTTTCATTGACTCCAAAGTTCAGGTAAGATTGGATATTAGAACATGCTAAAGATGCGATTTTCAAAGTTTATCATAGTTGTGCCTCAATGTTTTTTATTTTTTTATTTACTTTTTGTGGCTATGGTGTCACTGCGGCCACAACTGGCCTATTGTGATCGCCACTTTATTTGTGGAGCCCCTTTACAGGGCCTTTAAAGTTCAATGGTTATCGAAGCACCAACTTTTACCAGATATCGCGAGATCTCAGTTCGGAGCGAATTATTAATTTATTGCTATTATTAGGTATTATTATAGTCTAAACTTTATGTTCATTGTACCTTCTAAGTAGAGTTTAAATTTCAATTATCAATCCATCTCAATCTGAAGTAAATGGAAAAAACTTTCCACTTAGCGAATCCACCTAAACAAACTCTATCTCATTTTATCAATTGTCAAAGTTTAAAAACTTAATCCACTTAAGACCCTTTAAGGGGGAGTTCTAGTGCGCATGACGCGAACTCTCCCTAGCGGGAAAACCAAGGACAGAAAGCGAGCAACCTTTGCAAAGAGAGCACGCAAAGTTTCTAGTTCGCATCATTCGAATATGAAATACGAACGCATTCGGTTACTTGCCACTAACAAGTAAAAAAAAGATAACGTTATTCTTTTGTTCTTATTTCAAACTGTCCATAAAATGTTGGATTGTGTCGATGTGTTCTAGACTAAACATGGAAAAGTGTGTTTGTAAATCAGTGATGTGACTAATTTTTGTAGTGAATTGTAAGAATATGTTATGCAAATGAAGGAAACTATGAAAACTGTAAAAATGAAGCTCTTATCGCTGATTGCGCTGTGTGGTAAGTGAAGTTGATTATGTGAAGCTTACTTAGAATTGTTTTATTATAATATTCTGTGTGATTCTGTGTTTAGACCAAAAGACTGCTTGAAATACGTAGTTATTCTTACGATCGTCGTTTGTTTCTGGAATTAAAAATATTCTGCTAAGTCTCGTCCGACCACGCATTGTGAAGGGTTCCGTAGAGATTTTTTCTTGTTATACGCACTCACCTCACGCACTTTTCCTTCATGAAACAATAAAACATGACTGCCTAACATAGGTACCTACATGAAAACAATTTTGTTGTTTCAATACTTAGTTGAGAAAATATAAGGCATTAAGCTCGGTGAAAGATTAGAGATTATACCGATAAGCCGTGTTCAAATAGCGTGGGATATGTCATTTAATATAATTATGTATGTTTAAAATTTCTTTCAAAATGAGCCTTACGTCTACTGATGAAAGTAAATTTTGAGTTTGAAATTTGAGACGGTACGATAAAGTTCAAAGATATCGCAAGCTACTAAAAGTCAAACTCTAAATTGACTTTATTCAGTAGATGTAAGGATCATTTTGAAATAAATTTCAGATGACATATCGCACGCCGTTTGAACACGGCTTACCCATGCAATTCGGTTACTAATTACAGGAAGTTGATCGGAAAATACCTAAATACATAGTAATATCAAAGACTATTTGATACTACTATATTATCCTTGGTAATATACAGTCTGAGGTTAATGGATTTGACTTAGGGATCCTAATTATTAGGGATTAGTATCAGACTACGGAACCATAAACGCCTCTATTTCAAATTGTTCGACAAAGAAAACAAGACTTTTCGTTCTTTCCATTATTTCAATTAAGACTTCGTTTTAATTAAAACTTCCGTATAAAAGTCAAGATCAAAGGTTTTTATTCATTAAAATTACAAGGATCACTTTAAAACGTTCTAGAAACTAAATGAAGCTACGCCTATTCCTTGTGTCCAAGCCAAGAATCTTTTGTAAGACCTTATACAACATAAATGTACCTACAAACCATAAAATAAATAATGGGAGCATAACTCATTAACAAAACTCTAAAGGTTAGAGCACACTTATCGCCCCGGCACCGGATCGGCATCCATAAACTCCATACTGCAACGCACACTAATCAGTATCGTAACGGGATCGCTTCGCCTATGGACATGTTAGTAAACGGCAAGGCGGCATTTGTTTTTCGGGGTGCCGGGGCGGGGCGATAAGTATGCACCATCCTTAAAACACATTCATAATTTAGAACTTACTTTAAGGGTCGGTAGTCCCCCTCATCATAATTATACTGTATCCCTCGCCCCTCAATAATATAGCGTTGGATTTATGATGATACGGCCTATAAACCGAGCGTACGGCCCGCTGACCGGCTGCTAAGCTGACGTCATATTTTCCTCCCGTAAGGTCGGATCTTCACACATCAGTGCTGGCACGTAACGATCTGTTCGGTACTGTTCAGTTTCGTGATTAACGCACTTGTCAGTGCCGACGCAGAATCGTACTACGAAATGATTTTAATTTTCTCTGATATTGCACGGTACGGAACTGAACGTCACATGTCAGCACTGATGTGTGTGGACAAGCCATTATAGGTTCACTAAACGGCCACCGTCTTTATACCTACAGCTAACTTATGACATAAAATTAATGACCCGTTGAGATTAAGCTCTTAGCACATGGCTGGAGATGATAATCGTGGTTGTGGTCAAAGGGAAAATGCTTTGAAAGCTATTCAATTCACACGCATTCTTTATTTGGAAACCTAATCCTAACTAAGATTACATATGTATATGCAAAAATGTGTCTAAGTGTTGGTATGTTTTTGGTTTATTAGGTTTGTTCTTTATTCACGCATTTACGGAGCACAGTTTAGGTGGGTCTGGACCATAATGATAAATTACAATTTCTCGAAAGGATCGATTAAGTATATTTTTTCGTATGGATATAGTAATTTAAGAGCCGGAGTGACACAGGTTATATTTGATACGGGTAACAATGGAGTGAAGCCGCAGGCAGAAGCGAGTTTAGAATGTGGGTAACATTTCGACAGGCTCTTCGCATCATCATCACCAGCCAATAGAAGTCCACTGCTGGACATAGGCCTCCCCCAAAGAGTTCCACGACGAACGGTCTTGAGCCTTTTCCATCCGCTCTTCGCATAGTAGTTGGAATTAATAAGCCAACGATCCCATTGATAAATAGACATAATAAGATGTTCAAAAGTTACATGACAAAACTGATTGAGACGATAAATACCTACTCGTATATTTTGTCGTTACTCATGTTTTTCTCAAATCATAATTCATACCAACCGGTCGTAATTTTCATCGTGCTCGCTGACAAAAAGTGAGCTTGAGTATTAAAGATAAGGAGCGCCTTTTGACTTTGACTTTGATAAGCCAATAACACAACCCAAGATTTTATGTATTGATTTATAACTTAAATTTCTGGTTCTGCTATTTGATATCTTAAGTTCAATTTTATGTTTTGAACAGGCCGATAACATTTTGTGCAACAATATGGGATAAGGATACGAAGATAATTGATGACCAGTTACATTAAAAAAACTTAAATACGTAACATTATTTTTAATATTCATTTGCAAATTCCAATTTCGTTGGCACATGAGTAACTTGTATGCCTAAATAAGTTTAGTTGCCAAAATTGGTGTGTGCCTAAGGCTTCGTCCTTATTATACTAGGTATTATATACCACTTAGATCATGTATTTGATCTAAGGTATCCCATAATTTGATATATTTCACCGCGTATTCGTACAAAGTTTGCGCGATCTTACGATGTTCGCGTAGTCGCGTTTAATTTTTTTTAATAAGTACAACTAATGTGGTAGACAAGTGTACGGCCCACCTGTTAGCTGTTAGCTAGAAATACCAGAGGCATCACGCACGCGTTGCCGACCATGAACTAAAGAGCTGGCAAAAGGCCTTAAGATCTGATTTTCATAATTTAGCAGAAAACATTTTCAATGCCAGAACAATTGACAAGCCGCATAACGGCAGCTTTATGCCTTGTTTACAGCAAACCAGTAGCACTGACTAGCACCACGTCGCATCGCATTTTGCCCATACATAAAGCTGATGTGCAAGACGTGATGCGGCGCCAGAAATGTCGGGGCAGCCCTTACAGGGTCGAGAAACTCATTCGAGCTAACCTAGTATTGACTGTGTGCGCCGTAATGTGGGCATCTGGCTCATATTGTTGGTGCCGCGTCTAGTCTACCCCGCCCTCTTAGCCTTCCTAACTATAAGTAGTAGTACCTACCTACTAGGTTCGACTAATCTGTGGGCTTGACACTCAGTAGCTGTGAACTGTAGTACGTACTGCCGGACTGTGTAAACTAAGCGGAGTTCATAGTTTACGGCACACACATCTTGAGTGATTGTGCTAGAGTAATGTCGAAGAATATTTATCTTATTTTAATCATAAAAATTATAATGTCGTATGTGGCGTAAAATAACACTATCACGTTGGCCTACGTAATTATTCGTTCACTCAATAGCTTTCCACTACGATCAATTTAGGTAAATCATGTGCCTATTTTCAACTCTCCCAAAAAGCTTCTTATTGGTTTTGTCCATTATAATAAAATTGAACTTCATGTTGGCTTGACCACATGTATGTCAACTATAATACTAACGGTCTTTAGATGGCTCAACTGTTTCTTGTGTATTTTGTAAATATTAACTTGCATTAGTTTTAAGTTACTATAATACTAGATTAAATCAATTACTTATAACTGAAAACACTTATAAATATGTCTACACAGAATGTACAGAGCGAGTTGTTTACGAGCAAAGATCACAAAAATGTTTGCTAAATATAATCCGCCTCGGGGGAATATTGCGAGGATAATCGCTAATGCGTGTACGGTGCTACGTGGAGGTATAATGTAGGTAAAAGAATCCGATTACACCATTTTTTTCGCAGTACGTGCTTTTTGTCCCTTTATTTTATCAGTAGACTTGACATAGGTACCTAGTAGGTACACACACAGCGTTTTGTTTCTGTGTTCATTTCTACTTTGCGATTAGTTACAACAAGTATATATTTTATAAGGTGATTTATCATATACTATCCAGAAAAGCTTATCCTATTAAATTATTAAACGTACGAGAAGTTAGACATCAGAATTGCTCCGTTATGCAGCTGAATAATTGAGTTTGAACTGATTTGACCCCAAAATAGCTTTGTATATTTTTTTAATGAAATATTTCGAATTTTTAAAAGTCGTAGACCAAGGTCTATTTATTATCATACCTTGGTCACATTGTTACTGAGGACTTGAAGGATGACCAATATATTGAGAGGGAGCGCAGGGCGTTGTCTGTTCGTGGCAAATATGCTGGCACATAGATTCACTCGTTTTACGGTAGATGCCAAGCTAACATAGTTTAAAGCTATATAAGTCATGCAAACATTTGGCACGCAGGAATCGAACCCACACCCATTGCGTCTCTGACGGGCCCTCGCCCGCTTCTCCGCCGAGGTCATCATAAAGTAAAAGTCCGACAAAAGTAGTCTATGTATTTCCTTATGGCTCAGGTATCTACATACCGAATTTCCTTGAAATCGGTTCAGCCGTTTATTCATGAAAATGTTACACACAGACTTTAGAGAGACAGGTATTTCTTTCATATTTAAAATATTAGTGTTAGGTAAGTATGATGTGGATGTGTTCAAAACATCATAATTCTTGATATTATGGGATAAGTTACCTACTTTAAAACTAATTATGTCGAGTGAGTAGGCAAATAAATTCCGATACGATTCCTATTACGGAGGTACATGATAAAACAAAGTTCAAATTACAAGTACTTACATCCAGACGAGCGTGTGTGAAAAGATTGATGAGAGTTGTTTCAAGTAGGTAAAAGTTAATATCCGCTCTTTTTGCGTACGCTGAAAGGTACGGAAGTGCCAATTCTTTAAAAGCATCCTTTCATAATGTCGTTGGTATTGACATGACATAAAAATGGAAACACGTCACGTTCTGTTTTGGTGGTTACATTTGGAATAGGAACCACAAGGAAAAACGCTTATTATTCGATCCATTGAATAAATATTACCAGCTTGTTTGAAGAGGCTTTTTGGTCATTATTTAAACAAAATTTTCATCACAAAATTTGGGACTGCTTTCATCCTACTCATAATATAAATGCGAAAGTTTGTAAGACGTTAGTAACTCTTTCACGCCGCTAACACAGATTTGAATGAAATTTGGCATTCTTGTAGTGAATAAAATAATATATTTTTAGATATTTGTTATTTTTATATGGGTACAGGGCGAACGAAGCCGCGGAAGCTATTTAAAAATAAATGTATGAAGGCCCAAATAAACTTTTTTCAATATTCAACATTCGAGACTATGCCCTATATGATGGTGAAAACATTGAAAACGGACCATTCGTTAAGGAGTAGGTAATCGGTACATTGTATACATAAAAAAAATAACATTCAGTCACCCACTAATTGATAACCTTTTTTTTGGCATTGGTTAAAAACAAGGGTTCAAATGAAGATCCAATGCTAGAAGGTACTATACGATTTAGCCAGCGCGTATCAAATTGCGCGGACGTATCCGCATCGTATTGGGCCCATTCGAGCGGGTAACGAGATAAACTACTGATCGCTGATTGAGAGTGAAAATATTCGGATTATACGACTTGCTTTTATGATAGACGATTTGCTTGACGACTGATGAACAGACTTGTTTTCCCCGTCGGGCAACGGAGTTTTTATGATTGCATTGATAATTTGGCACAGAATATGCTTGCCTGATTTTACTGCTGTTGTTTTGTTTCCTGATTATCAAGTTCCTTCAAATTATATTCACAACTGTATCTCAGAATCCCATTCTCAGATATACATAATTTATTGTTATTAAATAAAATGCGTCTCTGAAACTTACCTACCTACCCATTTTTTTTATCCTGACATTGTATTGTATAATGATGTAGGTACTTACCAACCCAAGTTTTTGCTTTCCTCAAGTTCATTATCCACCAAATGAAATGAAAAATGTTAAAACTGGCAGACCCAAATAAATTCGTTTTCAGAATTCCATCTTTTTGCTGCATTAGCGGAAATAGAGATTACGTTTTCACCCGCGGTAGGTACCGCTATCTGTGAATCCGAATAGGTATTGTTAGAGTTTTAGACCCACTGTCCACTGAAGCACAGCCGCTTTGTTGTGTTTTTTATGTTTTTTTTTCCGCTAATATTCTTTCTTTTTGGTGACAGAATGAGCCCCTATCGGTATGGTTTAGGTACATATTATTATTGTATACTACTCGAATTTATTATAATATCCAGGGCGTATGATTAACGTTTAAACTTTCACTACTATTTGACACTTATTTTTAGAGGAGGTAGGGCACAGCGAGATTTTCTCGCTCTTAATTGGAGCAGCCCGCCTGGGGAGGTACCTCCGCCTTACAGAAGATCGCAGCCAAATAGCATTATTTGTTTCAAATAGTGTTGTGTTCCTGCGGTGAGTAAGGTTGCCAGAGCTCCAGGTGTTGCTGATGTCAATAGACGACGGTAACCACTTAGCATCAGGTGGGCCGTAAGCCTGTTTGCCTCCGTATAACATAAAAAAAAAAAAAAAAAAAAACTGTGCGACTTTTAACTTACGTCACAGGGCAAGTTGCCACTAATACGTAGAGAATAAAATTTAACCAAGGGTTTTTTTTATAATATCCCAAAAATTTAGACTCCGACGGGATTTTAACCCGCATCATTCCCCTAGATAATTATCCAAGGGTGACATATTATTATGATACCACATCGTCCACTAAAGTGAGCCTTATTTCCCGCCACTTAACTTTTTAATAGGTATTGCTTGGTATTGAACAATGGCCAATTCCGAAGTGTCTGAAAATGACGTTTTATATTAAAGCATGAACTACATTTGCGAGCTAGAAGTGTACAATCGTACCTACATCGTAATCTTTAACGTTTACATAGAAATAATTCCTTATACAAGGTGATTCTTAGCATGTATACCATCCCGAAAGGGGGTTATTCTATCAACAAAAATAAATAATACTAGCGAAAAAAAAACATAATTTTCAATTTTTTTTTTAATATTTTTTCACAATCTTTCTCAAATTAGCTGTTTTTGGTATTTTTATCATCTTAAGAGCTAAAAACTAAACGTACAAGAAGTTTGGTATCGAGATTGCTACCTAAAACAGCTGATTCAATTTGTTTGACCTGATTTGACCCCAAAACAGCTGATTTTAGAGTATATAGAGTTTTTTCAATAAAAATGTCGATTTTACAAAAGTCTTAGAACAAACTTTATTGTCAATTGGTTGTAGAATAAGCCCCTTTCGGGATGGAATACATATTATTATTATGAATCACCTTGTATTACTGTGGATGTAATTATGAAGGCCGCAGCTTTTCAATCGCTTAGAAGTCTTGAAACTCGAAGTCTCCAACAACTGCCAAGTTCGGGTCATAAATTAATTTTCATTTAAAATTTGAAAATTACCGGCAATTAAAGGAAGTTTGTCGTTTCTTAGTAATGTGAGGTGGTTGGTTTGTGTCCGACAGAAGTCATCAGCTTTTAAAAGTTACCTTATAATTGCATTTTAGGTACGCATTATGTACCTACTGACCTACACGAATATTACAAGAATATTTTTGATGGACAGTGACAAATGATCGATCAATGCTAATTAAAGGCTCCTTGTCGTATTTCGGATTCCAGAACTGATAAATTATGGATGAGTATTTCGTGAAGAAGAAATGTCGTAGCTAGCTCCCTGCCTATTTATAATCTTGAGATGGTATAATTTGTACAGCTAACCACATCGGTGTTATTTGCGAAAATGTAATTAATCACAGACCATTTACACATTCCTTGAGACGACGTTGTTACGTACTAATTATTATTTAATCTACGCTCCTTGTTTATCAAGAGCCGATGGGAAAATTAGGCCTTTTATGACTCGTAAGAATTAATTAAGTGGGATGATTAAGAATTCTCATTTTCGGAATGCAAATAAGCCATTTCTTGGGTTTCTATAATATCTTAAATTAATTAAAGTACCTACTACTGGTTCGGTTTTAATATTCAGGCCGAAGGGGACGGCTGTAATGCTAATGAGAATTATTCGTTTTTTAATGGTAATTGGTAAATTTTTAAGAAGACCGCGAGGTGAGCCGATGTCAAGAATTTAGAGTGATACGTTAAGCTTGGTACGCGCTAGCGTCTACCTGCCTCAAATTTCCAAACCAACGAAACGAGCGAAGAAAAGAGCCATGACATAACACACAAATACGAGTAGATATAATGCCAGTACAGAACCGGAGATTATTGGCAAAAAATAACCACCGTCAGTCCACGTTTCATTCGATTGTCCTCAGAATATTATCTTGACCAAAGAACCCGAGACAAAAGATAAATATAGAACTCTAAAATTCACTGAAAACAACCAACCACTGTTAGAGATTGCATAGGAAATTGTTAATTCTATTGGAGCGAAACACATAGGAAGTAACGTCCCGCGCCGCTCGGCAACTTGGCACCCTTCCAGTCACCGACTGTGCTTTACAATACGGCCCATAAAATGGAATCGGGATAGAAATTGCTTTTTGTACTTTGCGTGTCAAAATAGGGCAATATTTTAACGCGCTTTGACGAAGTATCAGATGCCTGAGTAGATAGTTACGCAAATAACGAAAAGTGAAGCGTAGTTGCCATGGTGATGTGAAGTTATCATGGCAACTACGCTAAGTTTTGCGTTACCCTTTTTGCGTAGCTCTCCCACATCCAGGCTTTGATTATTACAATACTAAATACCTACCATGTATATTATTCGAATAATTTTAAAACCCATTTGTAAAAGTTCAATGAAAAAAAATAGCCTCTTTAATCAATTGATTTGGCTGTGTACTGATTATGATGTTTAGTGATTCTACATTATCCTATATTTACCTACTTCATTTAATTTTGACTGCTCTAAAAATGTTGCTGTCCCTATCTTATAAAGATCGAAATAACGAAGGCGTTTAACGTGTGTCAAATTAAGTTAATTTAGGAACATGCAACAACAGAATCGATACTATTGTCAAAGTATTTAGGACCTACTATCGTAAAATGAAAAATTCAAATAATAAAATTTGCTGAACACGCTATTACGACATCATACAGCCGTATAATGTTTGCATTTAACGTATTACAGTTAAAAGGGTAGTGTCGTAAAATTTACGGGCACATAAACTTCCATTTTAACGTATCATGGTGACGAGAAATATTCAGAACGTGGGCGAGCATGATGTATTAGGACAGACTAAGGTACCTTTTCAATTATCTCGGAGTAATAATTTTAGGCCCAAGATAGTATTTCAGGGTCCGGTACTTCAAAAGGAAACACATGGAATGCCAGACGGATGCATGCGTGCACTTATCACTCATGCCTGAAACACGTTAAAATTATTTATTCCTCCTACGTCTTACTTTTATTTATTCTGTGATGGTGCATAATCACGCCCTTAGCCCAATTTTTTTTTGATTCGTGTATCCCTACCCCGTACCATTATTCTTTCACCATCAGTCTTTACCCTCGGTGATCCAGTTTTTAGGGCATACGCACTCGATAGGCACCACGCCTTAGGTAAGCATCAAAAGTATGATTACGTAGTAGGAGACAAAAATGATTCATTAAAGTAGGACCAAAAAGGGATTAGCGACAAGAATTGAGACAGAAATCTGCAAAAAAATATATAGCCAGGACTCGCTAGCTTTAGTTTTACGACAAAAATTAAAAACACATTTGTTACAGTTGACAACGAAAGTTTTGCCAACAGCCTCTAACTTCGTACCCCAGTCGGTTAGTGGGGAAGCGATAATTTGTTTTACTTTTGAACATGACCGTACGTGCTAACTCGATGTGAGTTGTGGGGCATGTGATGTGAGATACCATGTACTTTGCTGAAAGGCAGCTCTAATTTTTATGACAGAGGTACTGAAACTGATCATGTTATTGACTCCGATGACGGCACTGTATTATTTTCAGTAAAATTAAAACCTCTAAACGAAATTAACCATACTCGCTGGTGACTTTACTAAAGCCCGTGGTAGGGACCAGAATTTAATAAAGCGTAAGAGCCCAGAACACTGTCACTGATGCTATAATTACAGGCATGTTGCTTACGTTTAATCATTCCTAGTATCGTGTCGGCCGTTTCATCATAATAACCTAGACGGGTGTGGATGGCAAATACGTACGCTTATATGCCGCAAAAACCAACAGTGATGGATCGCGGGTAAAGAATGAAAATAATATAACATTCTTTTTGTTTATTCTAGTGGTCCCGAACTTGAAATGTCTGGTAAAATTTGGTGCTTCCATGTTCGTTGAGGCACAGTTATGATAAACTTGAAAATCGTACCTGTAGCATGTTCTTAATTAAACCAATCTTACCTGAACTACAAAGTAATTTTAACCATACCAAATAGGAGTTCACGTTTTATTGGTTTAAAATATTACTTAAACTATAGTTTCGTTGTATCTCAAAAACCATACCAAAAAAATAAAAACCACTTTGAAATGTGTAAGCAAAGCACTTTTATATGACACCAATCATTTGTATTTATATAACTTTTTTTTATCCCTTTTAGTACCTTTATATCTTAGCAACCCCTAAGCCAATTTAAGTAATATTCTTACCAGCAAGTCTTGATAGTACAACATGGTGACCTATTTAATTCCATGCAGATCGGATTGACGGTTCGAAAGTTATACTCTAACAAATAAACACACAATGCTGATTCATCCAAATTGTTTGAGAGACCTTCGCTCGCTTCGCTTGCTCGATCAATAAAGATGTACCTACAGTAAAAAGAAGCAGCTTTTTGTGCTGAAATGGTGAAATTATATCTGAGTCTAATCGTGCAATTTTCATTGACACGTGTTCACTTCTCTACCTCTGACAAAGTTTGTACATTTTTTTTACGAACACGGTAATATACGAAAAGATGAGGGAAAACAATTTGCTGGGCGCTTTCTTTGACGTGGAATTTCTTATTTGGCGTGTGTGTAAATACGGGAATAATTTACTTGCTTGAGAGACACGGAAGGTTGCGTATACACGCTTTATATCAGAAACTGTGGTATTTACCAAAAAAAGGCTTTAATCTTATTCAATTTTTTTAAAGCAAATCTTGCTAATCCTTCGGAATTCGTACCTTGACATTCATTCGTACCTTGATGGTACGGTCTGGTTCTGCAAAATTATAGCACAATCGTTTCCTTTGTACTTCTAGTAACATTCTTTTTGAAATAAAACAAACTCATGTTTCCCGCAGCGTCATGCATTGGTAAGAAAGTCACAAGATTACTTGGCCACACTGTTGTGTATTAGAACAAAGTTTTAAAATTATGAACTTGTAGCGGTGATATAGTATACGGCGCATCTGGGAAGTGAAGTTGTGAAACTTCAAAGAACAATGTTTTGTTTTCACACAGTTTGTCCGTAAGCGCTGCGTAGCACAATGTCGTAGTAGCACCAGTAATTATTTATAGTCATAGTACATAAAATCGCTGCAGGAATTTTCTTGTGTATCGTATCACTGTTTATTCATCCTAACTTTTTTTTTACTAACGTGTTTTGAGATTCTAGAATATGCCGGTTTCCTCTCGATGTATTTCCTTACCGTTTGAGAGCAATAGGATAACGCACATACATTTTCTGAATGAAAAATCTATTAGCTGGGATCCGAAGTACATTAGCACTCTAAAAATTGTCGGAAGGCCAAAAGGACCGATGACATTGTGAAAGTTGCGGGTAGTCGGTGGATGGAAAAGGCACAAGACCGTTCGTCATAAAAACCTTTGGGAGAGGCCTATGCCCAGGAGGAAAATATTTAGTATGTTATAATCATTAGATAAGAATTTCATTTCGGATTTCTTGAACTAACAACTTTAATAAAGCCATAACTTTGTGAAAACTTTTTTCACCGTCGTCGTGTGTTATGCAAGATATTGGGTCTATATTATCCCATCAAAAACATAAATGTGAAAATGGGAGCTAAGTTCAATATCAAGAATATGCGTTGCCGTCGACTACGCTGACAAAAGAATTGAGATCTAAATGAGTGCCAAGCTCTAGATTTAACTTGGCTTAATAATTTAAATGATATATATTGCATGATTGCAAACATAATTCAACTAAATTGATATTAAAAAAATCTGCCACCGAATTGAGAAAAATTGGCCTCTGTCGTAGAAATACCCTTAATGCCAGCCCAAGAACAATAGAAACATGAATAGACTTTGAGGCCGTGACCTTGTTATTGTCCCCATCTTATTTCAAGGGCGAACAAACATTCCTATAATCTTTTGGCGTGATTGTATTATTAGACAATACATTTTTATTTTACTGTCTTACTATTATTTGTATTGTCCATTACTCGTATTAGCTACTGAGATAAAATCTTATACTCTGATTTATATACCAAGTATACAAGGTGATTCATAGCATCCCGAAAGGGGGTTATTCTATAAACAAAATGAAATAATATTAGCGAACAAAAACATCAATATTTTCATTTTTTTTACCAAACTTTCTCAAATTAGCTGTTTTTGGTATTTTTATCATCTTTATAATAATAAATAAAATAAATAATAAATAATATAATATTCCGGACATATCACACATTATCAACTGATCCCAAACTAGGCATAGCCTGTACTATGGGTACCAGAGACTGATATACATAATAGATATATATTTAACACCCAGACACAGAACAAACATCTGTGTTAGTCACAAATGTTTGTCCAGTGCGGGAATCGAACCCGCGACCTCTAGCGCAGAAGGCAGAGTTACTACCAACTGAGCTATGAGGCCAGTCAATTTATAGCTAATACCCAAACGTACGAGAAGTTTGAACTGATTTGACCCCAAAACAGCTGATTTTTACATAGAGTTTTTCAATGAAAAATGTCGAATTTCCAAAAATCGTAGAACCGTATTTAAATACTTTTAAATGAGCTTTAAGTCTATGATGAGTATCCACAGTCAACATAACTTGACAGTTAACTGAATCGAAGCTAACTTCGTTGCTGTCAACAGCCCAGTGTTCCCTATAGCAGACGGCGAATTCGGAACGAGGTGTGTGACCTAGGGCAGGGATGGAAAACCTTTATGCATCCGAACTTATTTATATTATATACTACCCACGGCTTCGCTCGCGTGGTAACCGCATAAAAAGTAGCCTGTATGTTACTCCACAATAGTTAATACATACATGCCATATTTTATTTCAATTCGGTCAGTGGTTGCAGCGTAAATGATAATTAACAAACATCTTCACATCCTCACATCTATACAAACTTTCAAATTCTAGTTGAATGTAAGACAAATCCAATAAAACAAATCTTGGTCTGATCTTTGACCAAGCAACAATGATAGGATGAACAAATTAAAGAATGTTTTTTTTACTTAAAAACACCACATCCCATTTCTATTAATCTACATTGATCTACCAAAATTAAGTGAAAATAAATCGCTTATGAGTGCTTTTTTCCAAAACAAACATTGTCGGTTATTATCAACGCCAACAGCTTGCCATCTCTGCAGCCTGTACAGCTTCAAATTTTCACACGGTTTTGCGGAAGCGAAAGTTGTGGAATTGAGCTGCAGTTTTTCAGCCTTTTTTCCCCGCGTTTTTGCTTACCACTCAGACTGTTAATTAGACGGTGGGACTACAGGAAATTAAAGTGTGTCGAGTATATGTTTATGAACGGTTCAGCCGGTGCCTGTGGAATTATATGCCAAGCTGTTAAGCTCATAATACTGAAACCTCAACAAAATCGACGTGGTTACTTAGATACGGGGACACCAAAAGCGAGAGAAACGTTTTCTACGTTTTAAAATAAGGCTGTGTATGTGTAGGTACGTATCTACAACCAGGGTGTAAATGGGTGAAACGGAACGCATTGACAGCGTTTTATATACACCCCCGCCTCCCTTTATATATCGCGTCCGTTTAAGAGTGCCTTTATTCAGGTGTTGGTTTAATGAGGGTTGAGGGTGTAATGGTACAGAAGTCTCACTTCAAAGTCATGAGCAATAATGATGTTCAAAAAACAGGTTGAAACTATCGAATTATGAAATTCAATTAAAGGGGATTTATCGAATCGTTCTCAGCTTATAAATTACTGTTGGGATTCGTTTCTACTATCTAGTTAATTTGTGACTTTGCCAATTCCTGAAGCGAAGAGCCCACAAGATATATTTATTCTTGTACGCAATTACAAAATACTTTCCTAATAATAATGCCGGCAGCGTAAGAAAGCCTCTCAAACGCATTATAACCTCAAGACCTCATGAACTTATCACCCAATATACTTCGTTATTTATCTAAAGAGGGTGCCCACAGAATTCCAATAAAGCCCTTGCCCTTTTGTACGAAATAGTAACATTAAACAAACCCGCAACATTCCTAAAGCTCCACACGTCTTCACGGCAAACCATCTATTGAACGTCCATCACGATCAGCCTATACCCGATAGAGACCGCATTCGTATTATAAGCAGTCTGAAACGACTTACCAGTCAAGTCATAGATCCCTGTAAGTACCTACTTACGCCGCAGAGTATGGATTTCATAGACTACATTGGGCCTCCGTGTTCAGTCGTTTTGCTAATGCTCTCAAACAGTGAAGGAATCCCGAGGATACCTTTTTCCGTTGTATGACTATGAACCGAAAAGTTCCAAGACATGTGCCATGCGCGCGAAAAGAGAATCTCATTTTCAAGCTATACCAGGATTTCCCAGAGACCGGTAAGCAGATCGATGGCAGCTGACATTTTGTTTCAGTACTTTGATCTTAATTAAACCACTCACTCGATTGAGTGAGGGCTTGTATCGATCAAAGGTAACCAAGAAAATTGTGTGAAATTGGCTCGATCAAATGAAAATCACGTTATTTGCTTGCAGAGATGATATCGTGTTTTACCGATTTTGCCAATTTGATCCGTTTTGCTTTTTTGGCATTATATTTTTACTTTGAAGAACAAGGTAACAACGTAAGTCTGAAACTTTACATTGCAATTTAACTAAAATCTTAGTTGAGATAACCTAAGACTTTAGAGTTGAAAGTTTGAAGTTGAGGCTGCCTACGTCTTAATGAGGCATTTTCTATGCTGTGCTGGTTAAGCTTAGTTAAGGCATTGAAGGAAACAAGCAAGAACAGAAGTTTTGTGTGTAGAAACTTTTTGCATTCATAACGAGTTTAATGATTTAAACCACTGGCCATAAAAATATGTTGCTGTAAACTTTTAATACGTAGTGTGCTTACTAAATTTGGCTCCAATCCTATCCTATTCTATTCTACTTTACACTAGGTAATTATAAATGTGATGATGTTTGGATTATTCTGGTTTCAATTACAAAGTAACGGCTGAGCCAATTTGGATAAAATTTGGAACAGATATAGTTTGTGAATTAGAATACTATGGCTACTTTTTCTGAGTATCAAGAGAGCGTAACCGTAAGCGGCGGTACTTTCGCAACTTCAATAATTAAATGCTAGCTAGAGGCAGCGTAGCCTTTACGTAGCGGTGCTACGGCGGAGTGCTCCAAATAGGTATACAAAACTCAATAACCGCAAACACAAGCCGTCGACGATTTACTAATTGCCTAATTCAGTAATTCGTTCACAGTCTGACCATGAAAATGGTATTTGTGGGAATCGCCCATTCAGTTCGATGTTTGCTATAACCGATAATGCCCACGCAAATGTGCGAAGCGAATGACTCTATCTGCATAATAATAAATGGGTATGTGCTTAGAACACGCGTGTATCGTGTATTGTAAATTCAAACATGTCGATAAAGTGATGTTGGCCAGAGCAGTAGAATAGTGCGAGCTTGATCATAATTTACAAATCCACTATGAATAGCCAAACCCTATAAGCCAAGCAGCATACTCAACACTCATCCACAACTTTTGGAAATTCTTAATTATTCATTAAATAACTTACCAGGGTTGCTATTGCGTAAGCAAAATGGGAATGAAGATCGAAACTTTGAGGATAATTTTATCAATAATACATCAATAATGAGACATCTGAAAGGTTTGATAGGTGATGATAGGCAACAAGCCGTGTTTGTTGCCTCTTCTAGGCTTGGTCGCGAAGAACAGGCATAGCTTCACCTAGTTTCTAAGACGTTTCAAAGTGATCCTAGTGATTTTATTGAAATAAAAGCCTTTTGACTTTGACTTTGACTTTGTGTCAAATATCAACAGAAAATTTTTAAGATTGTAAAGTTGTGCCTATTCAAGTATGAGACGTTGTGGATGTCGCAAAGATTGTTAAAATTAAAATTTTGCTTACGCAATATCACCGCAGTTACAGAACGCGTTGTAGAACAAAAGTTGTGTTAAAATTACTCGATAAAAAATAAGCACACTAGTGTAATCGTTTAGAACTTAGAACAGAGGTAGTCAGGCATTTCCAAAAATAACATTTGGCATATGCTTATAATTGCAGTTGTTACGTTCATACGTGACAAGTTGCAATTCCAACGCCACTGCTGCACCGCTAAGAAATATAAAAAAATTAAATGTGGACATAAAAATTCCCTACTATGAAATCTTGAGTCCGTAATCATGACCTACAAACTCAATCTTAGTCTGACCTAGTTTCAAATTAGTCTCAAATGTTGAGGCAAAATGGCGCTTGTAGATCATAAATCTTGGATTTCCTAGCCAGAATATTCAAGAATTTTGGTTAATAATGGCTAAAAAATTTATGTTTTTTTTGTGCTATCGGCCTAAAATTATTTTGAAAAAATTCTGTAACATTTAATTTTTTGTTGTTGTCTTTTATTGTTGTACCGATAGATATTACCCTGTTTTTCTGAGTCTGGGCTACAGTAAAGTCTCTCAAAGAGGTGCTGTAGGTACCTAGTCTTGTGCAACAAAATTTAGACATAACATCTAATTTAATTCAATTTCTTAGTTTTGGCTACTGTGGCTACTGTCACAATTCTGCCAATGTCCGATTCATGCTAGTGTCATGAATTTTCATGGAGAAAGTGACAAGAAAACATCTATAAAGTTCCACCAATTTTATCCTTAGACTCTTTGTAGACTCCGTTTCAAATGAGGTTTTTGAGCGCAACTTCTGTCAAATTTGATTGAGTTATCCACAAGATTAATGGCCATAGATAAGTGGGTAATTATAAAATGTTGAATTAAGCCAGATTGGCCAGCCTTCATTATCCTATCCAGTTCACTAGTCAAGTTTTGGATAGCCATAACTCGGAACATAAAGTCACAATACTCTCCGATTCTAAACTAAATGTTCATCATTATACTAGAGAAGTTACGAAGTCAGTGGTTTATGAATAGATTGCCATTCCACTTGGAAGTTAGTGGTAATCCGACCTTAAATTCCAGATGAATAGAGTCCTAATTGTTCGTGTCATTTGGCATTTTTTTTAAGCCTTCTTTCAATTCGGAATATCATCGTTAGAAAATGTCTAGCTTATTAGAAATGCTTCCTTTAGACTTACCATATTGAGACTTTATTATTTTCAGAAAGGATACAACAAATGCTGTAGTGGTATGAATAAGGATATACCTGCTAGTTCCAACTAGATAAGGCTAGTAGGATAAGGGCAATGTTCAATTTAAAAGTACCGGACTCTTGTAAGCCCTTTTTCTGCAAACACAATATTTTGACGATTCCCTCACTGTATATCTTCGAAACGGCTATGTTTGTAAAAAACAACCCAGATCTCTTTTCCCTACTCTCTGATGTCGTAGTTCGCAACAGACGTGACAAACATAAAGTCGTAGCTCGGAACTCTAAAACGACATTTATGCGTAAAAGTATATTTTGCACAGCTCCGTTTATTTATAATAATCTAGCTGAGTCTCTAAGAGAGCTGCCTTGTTGTTTGTTTCAGAAAAAGCTGAGATCATTATTGAATAGTAAATGCTATTATTCTTTGGATGAATTTATGACTGACAAATAAACTATTATTATTATTACTTCTTAAATTAATCAATTTATTTTTCTATTCTTATATTATTATTTTATTTTCTGTCTGACATGAATTATTCAATTTTAAATTAAGATGTTTCGAATTGTTGTCTTTTTTATTTTTTTGCATGTTTAGTTATAATATCTAATTTTGATTTAATTTAAATTGTTATTTAAAAATTGCACGCCTGAACAGGCAGAATACATTGCGACCTTTATAGAATGTATAACATCTAGTAAACATGTATTTCAAGCAATAAAAAGTATGATTTATGATTTATGATTTAGGAAGAGTTAATACTATCAGATTGCGACAATCTCCCTAGGAATCGTCCTTGAGACGGCGATAAACATTGTAAGGAATGTATTAAAGCAATTCAACACCTTTCGACTTTATGTCCACGGATTAAGGCACAATAGTAGTAACGTTTTCCTCTCATTGTACTTTTCGACATTTAGGTAGAAAGCTGGCTGATAGCCAAGGCTGGCGACAATGCCTTCTATCTTTTCACTGTCGATATCATTTGAAAGAGCTATAAAATATTTCACCAACGCACACGTTTCAATAAAAAACGCGGAGACTAGAACTCACGATTCCCGATTCCCGAAAAATATGAGAGGACATTTTTTGATCTGAAACATTGTCGTGCTATGTCATTGTCTTTATACGAGCGCTCTGAAAAATGTATGTGCGTTGAAATTGAATTTCGTAACAAATTTGTTACAACCGTAGTTTTCAGGCATTCCGTAGCATAATAAATGCCTTTTTATACCAATAACCAAAAATTGATTTACTTTAAAAATAAATAAGTAACAGCAATGAAAATATGATCGGTCATGTACGAGAACTCGCGCCCAGAAAATATAAATTCCAAATGTAGGAAGCGACATACTTATATTGCGGTCGCTCACTTAGTTCATTGTATGATATTGACCGCAAGGCGCAAATATAACTTTGTCTCCTAATAATTCACACGAATTGAAATTAATCTGCAAGATACCTTTCTTAAGAAGATATATTTCTTTACCGCAAAAATCAACAATACGTAAATTATTTCGAAATAGTTAGAGCCCTTTTCGAGTTTAAGCCACATTGCCTACAAATTACGAAATCCAATTTTAGGGTTAAATTCGTCGTAATTCCTCAATTTTAGACTTTTAATTAATTTTTGTCACAAAAGCACTTAACATACCAAATTTCAAAATTGTGATGTAACTGGAAGTAACTTTTTTTCAATTTTGCCATTTAGATACAAAATTTAGACATGCATTACCATATTTTTATACGTCACTATAAGCTCACAGACCCTAACAGTTGATATAAATTTCAAGTTGATACCTTTAGCCGTTTCTCAGAAAAAGGGTCTTGACAGATGGACATACAGATAGAGATGGACAAAAAAGTGATCAGGGTTTCTTTTTTTTTAAATGACATACGGAACCCTAAAAACGGTTAAAAAATTATACCAGATGGGAATACATTAACATGAACCTAATTGGGTTAATACCTACTGTGGCAAATTGTATTGAATATCTAGGTAGAGCGGTTGTCGCAAAATTAGCTTAGCCGCTTATTCCCGAAGGATAAGTGGGCGCGACGTGACACGAACACCACGCCTACATTGTACAAATAATACTCGCAAAGTGGGAAAGAAGGTAAATAATTAAGAAATAACTAATATAAATCGGCGAGATTGACGACCTCGGTGGCATAGCGGGCGAGTACCCGTCTTAGACGCAAGGGGATCGATTCCCGCTGCGGGACAAATGTTTACCATGATCTGCAAATGTTTGTCCGGGTCTGGGTATTGAGGTACCATGGTACTCCTAGTTTCTGATACCAACGACACAGGGAATCCTAGGGTGGGCTCTAGACTGTGTAGTAACTGTTGGACTATGTAGGTACCTATGTGATGTGAAAACATGCCATTTAAGAGCATTTCCGTGAATGCCTACCGCCTATTAGAACTTTACCTAGTTATTACAAGAAATAATCAATAAATATGTTACAACGAACAATCTAACCGAAAATTACAATATACTTTAAAAAATATAATATGTAGGAGGTAGGGCACAGCGAGATTTTCTCGTTCTGAATTGGAGCAGCCCGCTTAGGGAGGTACCTCCGCCTTACAGAAGATCGCAGCTAAATAACATTATTTGATTCAAATAGTGTTGTGTGTTCCTGCGATGAGTAAGGTTGCCAGAGCTCTTTAGGGGGGGAGGGGTGGAGGGGTCGGCAACGCGTGCGTGATGCCTCTGGTATTGCAAGCGCTCATAGGCTACGGTAACCGCTTACCAACAGGTGAGCTGTATGCTTGTTTGCCACATCAGTGGTAAAAAAAAAAAATGTAGAGCTATATATGAAAGAAAAAACATGTTCGTTAATGTTCTAGTGCGAATAAGCAGAATTTATAGATTATAGCTCAACAATTATCAACAGTTGATCATGATCACTAAGCATTGCCTCTGTTATTCGATAACACTGTCAAAATTATCATAACTTAATTAATGTCTGTTTATTTTATTAAGAGCATTAGTCAAACAAATGAAACGGTTGGAACACTGAATATTCAAGATGCTGAATTAGTTTGAAACTTTTGATATTGCTAAGGGGTTAATTCGATCCACTCATAGCGTCGACTTAGCAAATTACAGAGTCCACAGCCGGGAACGAAATAGCATAGTACCCTACCTACTTTAGAAGCTATTTTATGCAGCAAGGAGGTAAAAAAGCATACGGCCCACCAGTTGGTAAGTGGTTATCAAAGCCTATGAATACTTGCAATACCAGAGGCTTTGATTACCACTAACCAACTGGTGCGCACGAGTTGCCGACCCCGAATCCCCAATGCCTCTTAAAAGATTTGGCAACCTTATTCACCACAGAAATAGAACATTATTTGAAACAAATTATATTTGACGTAGTGTTCGAAGGCCCGATGGACCGACGACATTGTGAAAGTTGCGGGAAGTCGGTGGATGGAAAAGGCTCAAGACCGTTTGTCATGGAACTTTTTAGGGGAGGCCTATTTCCAGCTGTGGACGTCTACAGGCTCATGATGATTGTATTGATTTATTCAGTGACATAAGAATCATCTTGTAATAAACTAAACGATATATCGCTCACCGTTTGAACACTGCTAGATGCAACTAACCACTAACTTAAGTCAACTCACCTAGCTGCAACCATTTGAACTGTGACCAAACTCTCCATCGTAATCATTATTCGACCTTTATTCGAAGCGAAATCGACTAAATTTGTTCCAAAATTACATTTAATAAAAGCATTTCTTTTCCTACCAAGAATCAAAGTGCTAAATTAGAGTAAATGGAGTGGAATTTCCGACAAATAAATTTATAGAAATTCTAGGAGGTGGTTGTGAAATGTCGCAGAGCGATTTTACAAATTTGTGAATAAAAAATAAAAACTTAGCTAACTAGCTGGCTTTTACGTTTTCTAACTTCTTAATATTATCGTAACTCATTATTCTTTGCTAACTATTGGTCTCACTCACGAACTCAAAGTTCGATACAACAGATAAAGAAAGTTAGGTACAAGGTAACTTTGAAAGATTGAGTGAATAAAAGCGTGATAAGAGAGCGTTGTGCAGTGAAAGAAGCCGTAGTGATGAGGTTTGAGAAAGTTATACATAGTTGGTCTGGGCATTTAGAGAGTAAATTAACGAAAAAGACGAATGTAAATGGGATCATTATAAGGGTTAACCTTGAGGTACGTTCCTGGACTAAATCGGAGATGTTTTGGAAAAGGGCCCTATACCGACGAACATGTGTGAAGAATGCGAAATCAGTGAACGAAGCAACAGAGGAATGTCAGGATCGTAGCAAGTGGGAAACCGTGGGCTCTGCCTACACCTCCGGGAATGGTGGGCATGATTTTAGGTAGGTACGAGTAGTCGAGTATTTATGTATAAAGCTGAGTAAAGATTATTAGATGTCTAAAGTTCTGTTGATAGTATTGTGTATGTGAACCTTATTAGTGTATGAAATAATCCAGAAGTCAGATCAATTTGGACCTTTATCTCGTGCCTTACGAGTTAAAAAGCTTTTGTTCCCCTTCAATTCAGATAATATTGTTATTGTTTTGGTTTCGACTTATTAATTTTAATGTTATTGCTTTAGTAGCTTGTGTAACAAGTTTAGTTTCACCGTTTATTTCAATTATTTTTGAAGTTCAAATAATTTGTTTATATATATAAAAAGGAATAGGTATGTGATTTGAGGAAAATGGAAAATACGTACTGATACATTTGTGACATCGAATTTATTCAGTTATTGAGTAGGACACGATGCTCACTACCTTGACTTCTTGAACGTGGTTTAAATCAAGTAAAAAAAACTCATTAACCTTATTGTATGGTAATGTGTTAAAAAGTAAACAAGTTAAACGCAGGAGGCAAATGTTTACGCGTCCCGCGGGTGCCTCCACAAACATGCAGTATTTGCACACTGGGCTATAGTCAAAATTTCACCGCTAACCGTTTTCAGCCGTAAAGTTTGGTTTGAGTTCGTTGAGCGACATCGTAAGCTTACTCTACCAATGAAGGTCTAACACCTCGCGTCCTATTGTTAACTTTGTTTTTGATCACTTTAGATTTATGAATTCGTGAATGTACATGATTTTTTGCATAAACAGGCTAGCCTGCAATGGGCATGTCATACGGAGGAGAAAAAAAAATCATGTGAAGAGAAAAGTGGTAACTATGAAATATAAGTGCAGAGGTAGACCAAGGAAAAGGTGGATTGTGTGAAAGACGATATGAGTAGAAAAGATTGAATGCTGACAAGACGGTTGATAGAGGTGAGTGGAAGAGAAATCTTTGTGGTGCTGACTCCACAAGAACTGAAGCATATATGTAAAGTATATTATATCTAACAACTTTATCCCAATAGCACAACACAATTCTCTTTTTTTCCACGTTCTAAAATTTGTTTTATGTACAAAAATTGAAGGCTCGTTTTTCTCCAACAGCAATAACATCAGCGCACAACATCACGCAGCTGAAAGTTCCATTGTACGCGGATCCGCGGCGGGCGGCAGAGCTCAGCTGTCACTTCCAGATGGAGGATCAGAGGCTCCATTCTGTCAAGTGGTACCGGGACATGAACGAGATATTCCGCTATAGCCCGTCACAACGGGTGCGTATTACTGTTAAACCTTGGCTTTTTCATAGCAGTGATTGTCTTAAGACCATCGTTATTTATAACACCTAACGTCACATACATAATCCAGACCCCACACTAGGATTTCCTGTATCGTGGGTATCAGAAACTACGAGTACTATGGTACCACAACACCCAGAACCGGAACAAATATTTGTAGATCACGCAAACATATGTGCCGCAGCAGAAATTGAACCCCTTGCGTCTCATCTGGGCCCTCTACCCCACCGAGGTTGTCAACTATTATGACTACGTATACGTTATTTGAGGATTCCTTGGAGGCCTAACTCACAAACATTTGTTTTTTAATAGTCATAGTCATAGTATTTTATTGGCAACGAATTGGTTACAAGTTACAGAGAGTAGTAGATACACATTAGTATCTACTTATCATAAATATATTTCACTTAGGTACTAAAGCATCCATTAGCATACATTTATTATAATTACTTATTACATTTAAATAAATCTTTGTGATTGTAGATTGTCTGATCAATTGTCTGAGCCATGCTTTTAGTTTATGTTTGAAGGACTGCACCGAGCCAGCGCTTTGAATGCTTCCGGGTAGCGACATGACAGGGAACCTAGTAAAAATTACTTGTTTGACTTCTTCAGTCGTTGTTTTTAAATTCACTTGAAATCTTACGTCACCCTTACGTAATTCAGACAGTCTGGCTCTTCTCATAAGTCTGTCTTATAAACAACATCAAAGCAGACATTCAAGCTTAGTATTTGAGCTGGGACCTCAACAATCTAGCGAGGCTTACTTAGGTCAGACTATGACTTATTTTTCAAGTAATTTTGATGAGATCATGATTAAAGACAAACACCAAAGAGAACTTAGAAAACAGTACAGAGTACAGAGTAAACTGTACTCTCCGCTCTTTCATATATCGTTATACGGTTCAAAAATACTCCTTTGTTTTTGTAATTCTCTCGCCCGTAGTTATTGACTGATGTCTGCGGCTCGTAAGTTTTTTTTGACCGTCGGAATTTTAGCCGATATGCCGGAAAAATTCTGTTTATTTTTGCGAAACCGTGTTGTTTCAGTGCATATTTTTGCAGAAATTCCAATAAATTGCGATAGCTTTAGTTTTGCTAACATGGAGGTTAGAGGAAAATTCCAAGTTATCGAAAATTCATCCTGGATTTGAATTAGCCTGCCTTTGATTTTGGACTGCTGTATCTTGGTTCATTTTTATCAAAGAAATGTGAGTTTTTACTTTGCATTCTAACGCTAGGTACGTTAGAATGCATAGTAAAAACTCTCATTCCTTACTGGTTCAGCAAGTTAGCCGAATTTGCCCTAAATTGAGAGGCTGTAAGGATTCCTTTCCTTATCAGTATTAAAAAAAAACGTAGCGGTAGATACACTCGCATGCTATTCTATCTGTAGATAGATAGAAGCATGCCAAAATTCTGTCATCATCATTCCAGCCGTTTGAAGTCCAATGCTGAACATTGGCTTCCCCCACAGACTTCCGGAGCGACTTCCTATCATGTGGGAGGAATTTAGTACTTTGTCTCTCTGATTATTTGTTCGGGCTAATCTCTGAGTACCTACAGAACGGATCTTTATAAAAAATCACATGACTAGTAATTTATAGTCTGTAATGTTACATAGGTTACGTTTGTAATGTAAGATACATCCCCTTGAGGCGGGGATATAGGGGCTCGAAATTTGTAAAGAAAAATATTTTAAATGCAAATAATAGCATTTTAAACTTTGCAAATAAATTTTAATAACAAATAAATAGTCAAAGTCAAAAGGCATTTATTTCAATAAAATCGCTAGGATCACTTTGAAACGTCGTAGAAACTAGGTGAAGGAAGAATCAGGCAACAAACCCGGCTTGGTGCCTAACATTTTTTCGATGATCCTTTTTCCAAAATTCAATTTAAAGCTTCAGTGTGGTGCCGATCGAACTAGGTGAGTCTCAAAAGAAAAGTAATCTAATTATAATCCCTAATAAATAAGAGCTTATAAAAATGTGAAAAAAAAGAAAACAAATGTGAGCTTCAACGAATGATCTATGATGAGTCACGGGTCAATTCAGTTTATGATTCAGATATGTACACACCCTTTAATTACGAGCTTTCAGACTATTGTGGCATCATTTGGATAATCATGAAATGTAAATATTATTCCAGGTGACTATTCAATATTAAATAAAATTACTTAAATAAATTTACATTACAAGATGAAAAAAATGGATCACATACTCTCATTTTTTTTATTTTTTTTTATTCCGGACATATTCACACGGTCAACTGATTCCAAACTAGGCATAGCCTGTACTATGGGTACCAGAGACTGATATACATAATAGATATATATTTAACACCCAGACACAGAACAAACATCTGTGTTCATCACACAAATGTTTGTCCAGTGCGGGGATCGAACCCGCGACCTCTAGCGCAGAAGGCAGAGTTACTACTAACTGAGCTATGAGGCCAGTCAAATTACGTTACAGTTTCATTACGTTCTAGTTTGTTATATTTTCCAAGGAAGAGCAATTTTTTGTTAATAAAGAAGCTTTCTGGTCAGTGATTTAGGCTGTGCGTTGGTATCTTAGTCAGGACTTCTTTTATATATTTAAATAACATTTTTCCCACAGCCCTCAATCCGACTGTTTAACATAAGCGACATCATGGTGCAAGGCGGGGAATGCCAAGCCGACTCCTGCATGGTTCGAGTGATGCCGCCACCGATAGCCACGCGAGCCGGCTATACTTGTGAAGTGTCCACTGAAGGACCGAAGTTTCAGATAGCGAGGAACACGAAACACATGACTGTTGTTGGTGAGCTTGAGCTTCTAATGATTACTGTTATCCCACACAAATGGAAATACTAAGATTTTTTAATATCGCACAAATTTTCCCCTCGTGACATCCCCGTACGTAGGAGAGGGTTATATCGGAATGTTTTGGGTAAATATAAAAATTTTGAGTATTAAAAAATAAATTTTCTTTGCAGTGGGTTGGGCAGGGATAATATTTGGATAAATAGATTTTTAGACGGAAAATTATTATATTCACATAGTATTAAAATACTACAAGGAAATCCTTCCAAATATATATTTTTAAATTTTCCTCATCTAAACTCAAGGTATGCCACTCGTATTTTTAATTAAAGGCCCTGAATGCTCTTTTACGGAACCCAAATAACACGAAGAGAAAGTCAATTTCGTTTTACGATTGTGATTGCTCCATTTTTATTATCACAGCATTTTTATACGTTCCATTACCGGAGACATAAATAATCTGATCCCATTTTAAGGCTCGGAGCACATCGACGCAGATGCCTCTGGTCTAGTTTGCGCTTCCAATAAATGACGCTCGAGTGCCGAGTGGCGCGAACGGGCCGTGACTTCGCTGCCGCAAGTTTTATCGGCCCAATTATCGCGGAGCAGTCCGGTAACTGTGCCGGCGGCGCCGATGTGGCTTCAGCCTAACAATAGCTATCGCAACTCCGCAATTCGAATTTAAAGCTTTTAATTAAGTTACTGTTCCCTGTCTACGACTGGTCGGAGTTTGTGTGACTCGTTTCCCTTAGAGGTTTATCTTTGTTCTCAAGCTTGCCTCAATATTAACTAGTTGCTGAATACCATATTCAAATGAATTTTGCCTTCAGCTATGCCGGACGTGGATCCAGTTATATCATCGGCACAGAAGGTGTTGAAGCCGGGAGAGTCAATGTTCCTGAACTGTACATCGGACTACTCTCTACCCCCCGCTGAAATCAATTGGTACATCGATGACGAGTTACAAAAGGTTCGTATCAATCTTAAGAACCGTTCATTTGCTTTGACGGCTCGTATTAGGTCGAAATTCGAATACAAAGCAATTTCAGATTCATTATTAGGTCGTTTGTGTAGTTTGCTCGGCGTTTGAGCGGCTTGGTAACGCCTAGCCAAGCTTATTATTCCTCCACCGTTATACAGGGTGGAAAGTTCAGATGGGGCAGTTACTTGAGCCTTTGAAGCTAACTAATGTTGACCATTGACAGAATCAAGCGGCGTCAAAAAAATTAGAAAAACCTTTCTCCTACTAAATGTTTAGCAAATTTTGTTTTTGTGGATATTTCCATTTTTATCATTGATTGCACATTTTTTTTTTAATTATTGTGAATGCTGATGTGAATATCTTAAAAAGTTAGGGTCTCCTAAAAACATTTTCCTGTAGCTGCGACGGTCATGCGGTCACCAATGATGAATCGAGAAATTTTAGTGCGGAAACATCGTGAGCAAACCAATAAGACGTATTGTTATTATCTAATGGCGATGGCTTTGCAACCTACCAATTATGGAATACACACAATTGCGAAATGAAATGCTAGGACGTGCCTCTGACTATTCTCCTGTAGACATTTGAATGAATGAGTGATCAGAGAGGATGTCTACCATGCTAATAAAAACCCTATCTCACGACTTTATCCCTTTAAACCAAACTAAATTTTGATATTCCTACAATATTTTTATCAATGTAAAAGCGCTAATATACGAGCGTTTTGAATTTTCAGCATTATCTATGACATTTGGATGTCACGATAATCCATACACTTCATGGCGTCAAAATGTCAGTGCCAGCGTGGGAATCACTTTTATTTTTACTCGTCTATCGTTTCAAAGTGGTTATATTCTCTTTGTTTCAAAACACATCAATGAATAGGTACACTAATCCTGTTAAACTGGATTCCTATTCCTACCACAAGACTCGAGAGTAAACTGAACCGGCAGACTATCAGCTGAGTGCATTGTGTTGGTCGTTTGATTAAGGCGAAGAAACCTAGCAAGCCGCAGCTTGCTAGGTTTCTTGGTATTTTATCCAATCAATCTCGGCACATTATAAGTCTAATCCAATACCCACCATCATATACAAGATAATGCATACTATGTATTCCATCTCGAAAGGGGCTTATTCTACACCCAATTGGCAATAAAGTTTGTTAAACGACTTTTAAAATTCGACCTTTTCCATTGAAAAAACTCTATGCGAAAATCTGCTGTTTTGGGGTCAAACTCAATGAATCAGCTGTTTTAGGCAGCAATCTTGTCCGATCTTCTCATACTTTTAGTATTTAGTTATAAAGATGATAAAAATAACCAAACAGCTAATATGAGAATGTTTGTGAAAAAAAATTGAAAAAATAAAATGAAAATAATTTTTTTTCGCTAATGTTATTCCTTTTTGTTGATAGAATAACCCCCGGAACCAATTCGGGATAGAATACATGTTATGAATCACCTTGTATAGACCTCTACAATGTATAAAATCTACACCGCATACTTAAAGCCACGTATCCACTAGAGGTAAACTCGGGTCGAGCAGCCTCGACTTGAAGCAAACAGCCTCAGTTTGAGGCTGCTCGCTCTGAGGTAAAGGCTCGAGGCACGTTGCGGATCATCTCGAGGCGCCTCGCCTCAGCTTGATTCGCAACTTGCTCAGTTTAAAGCCAAAACGCGATGGCTCCAGAAGCGCTTTACACATCTTGTAGAAGTACAGTGAAGTATTCTCAATGTACTTCATCATACTGAGGTTACTTAGTACGTTTCACTCTAGTCTACCATTTGCTACGATGCGCGCAACGTTCCTTTGTTACATGAAAGATGGGGGAAAGCTATTATGAAGTAAAAAACAGATACACAGAAAGGCACTTTATGTAATACCATCATTAGTGTAATACGTCGAAGCAACAAAAAAATAGGCAGACATCAATGGTTATTGGCTGAATAATGGGCTACTTTCTTGAGAGTAGAACTTTCGCACAGCGAAAATTTATGCGGCCAGCTCATTCGTGACTTAACTTTTGCTATACATTATTTAAATCTACTTTTTTGTTAAGATAAGATACCTTGTGAAAAAGTGGGTAACGTTTTTGTTATGTATGTATATTTATGAAAGAGTCTTAATTGATACGGTGCTACAGAAGATCTTACATAAATCATAGAATAGCTTTTGAATAATTCTAGATAAATACTCTTTTTCTCTATTTCTTTTTAAATGATATACCTACAAAGGAAAGTTAAGGGAAGTTGCCGAGGCTGAAGAATAGGCCCTTCCATATCTATCTACTCGTTGATGTCGTCAACGTAGATGTCGTAGGAGGCGACGATTGAAGGGAAAAAAGCTAGGGGATTAGCAGCAGCGTTCCCTATTTTAACAACTTCAGCTCTAACTGCGCTCTCCAACCTGCGTGCCCAGCTTGGTGAGGCCTGTGTTTAGCAGTGTACTCATGCAGTTTAAATGGTGATGATGGGGCAAAGAGAAAAAATATCAAATACCGTCGTTTCAGTTTAAACCAGCAACAAAGAAAAGGAAAATAACATAAATAATTTAGGTTGCCGTGAACCAGCATAGATGATCACAGTTCCATCACTCTACCGCGCAGGAACTGCGCTCAAGTCCTTTGTCTTATTTAACTGCACCACATTAATCACCTTAAATGTGGCTTCCGCAGTGATGCACTTCGTTAGTCATCCTGAGATTAGTCTGAGTTTAGTTATCTGCCGGAGCAAATGCCCTATTAAGTGGATGGAAGCTAGTTAATGGTTTAACATAGTATCGAAGTGGCTAGACAACGGCTTCTGACTATAAATTTGCTAGCGAGAGCATCACAGACGTCTAATATTTGCGATCCATCTATAAAGTGATCCAACAAGCGTTAATAAACTGATGATGACCTGAGAGATAGTTAATTAATTCAGGCGTTACTTTGCGGAAGTCCATCCTAAGATGGTTTGGTGCAGCTTATGCTGAGATAGGGACCTTTTTGGCTCCATGCAACAGTCACCTCTTATATTATTAATTTATTACTATACCTCATTTAATTTTACCTTAAAGCATGTTTTTATTTATCTATTTTATTTTCTTTGTATACCTGCTTTATTTTTTATTTTTTTTAATTTTCTGTCTTTTCAACTGTTGTTTTTGGGGACAAATAAATGATCTTTCTTTCTTTCTTTCTAAGATTATAAATAGAAGAAGTAGTAATAGTACTAATCCGTTAATATATTTACTTATAAGCTTAATAAAATGCACTTTCAACACCGCCTACAGTAAAACGCCATGCAAACGTAGGCACATACGTGCAGTAAGCATAGTCACAATCCACACTACACCTTCTCTACAATGTATCATCAGGATTGACTATCTGTATACTGAGAGGCAGAATAAGGTGGTTTTGTCTAGCCATTTAATTTTGAGCTATGACTTATGCCACAAATTGAACTTGACCGTGGCTTAATTAATCACGTTTTTACCTCACTTGAGACTTGAGAGTAGTTTGGTAGATTAGCTACGTTCTTTCAATTTGATTGATTAGATCTAAGGGCTCTACGAGAAAACCGTAGCTGGTTCTACGAAAAGTGTTTAGTTCTACGACTTTAGACTCGAAATTATATTGGTTCATTTACTAAATTCATAACTTTTATTCAAATTTACCCGATTTGTTCAGTTGGGTAAAAAAAACAAATTCACTGACGTCGTTTTATAGAGCTCTATTTTATTTTTGCGAAGATAGACCAAAAAGGCTGAATGGAAAAAAACACTTTTTTTCTCCATGAGAAAGACATAATTATAAATGAGTATGGAAAACAAGCCAACATTTTTATTTTATTTATTGAATATAAACATTTAGCTTTATCGTTGTACGTGTATATTGTAAATTGAGTGAAAAGTGCATTTTCTTGCTATTTTCTTGTCTTTCTTATGTTAGATTCAGGTACAGCTGATGAAGACGCAATTTTTTTTTATTGTCGATTTCGACCATCAGTTGATGGATTTCACAGCAGTAATCCATAAAATACCAATAAAGCTTGTATTATTTGACTTTAACCATTACCGTAAAACAATAATTTCGATCAAGTAAATGTAGGAATGTATGAAGGAAATTTTCGAAGCAAATTTTTATAATAGTATAATAAAAAGAGCCTAACTTATATTATTACTATCTAAGGTTATGCCTAAAAACTTAGTGGTGTCCACAAGATCCAACTGTTCATCCACATTCTGTCCTTATAATGTTCTATTAAAATGTGGAGTGCATAGGACTTGTGGTCCTGTTAAGCCGAAACCACTGAAAATACATTTGTTATAATGTCTACCGAATCCGACCCTAGCTCCTCTTCATAATGAATAAATTATAAATGAACTTACCTATCATATTAAAATGTAAATATACTCATAATAAACAACTAAAATGTTATGAATGGTGCAGTTTTCACTTTATGAATGCAAGCTTTTGTGAGGGGGTAGCTTTGTCTGCCATTATGGTAGCTCATTGTTAAGCGACTAAGCAGCAGAGTACTCTTTAAATCTTCCCTAATGGCCTTTTAAAACGACCAGTATATTTTGGCAAAATGCTTTCCTTCCTCAGCTGTGAACGTTAAATGTTCATAATTAGAACTTTGTAAACAGGGGAATTCGTGATTTTAAATGTTAATACATCTTGTGAAACAATGAAACTGTCTTGATGCCTTTAATTGTGCGGTGTCGTGATAAACAATTCTGCGCTTGAATCATTGAATTTTTCACTTGGAATATTGTAATTGAATGGAACAATAAGATTTATTTAGACCTCTATTTAAATGCCTATTATGGTGTTAGTTCAGTCTTTGTTTGAGGTTTTAGTCGAGGTATGATATATGTTTTTTTTTTAATTCCTAAATACAGCTACCTACCTAAATAATTTTAAAGATCAAGTAAACCACCTTTTCAATGAAAATCATGCTCAGCACATCGAATTTCAGAAATTATTTCTGTTCAGATAAAATAAAATCATATATACCTACGCAATCTACAATCGTACAAATACAATCCACGCAAATTCTCTGAATCACAATTTACCTTCAACTCATTTCTTCACACCATCTAGCAACATCAACAGTTTCATGCCTTAATATAATAGCAAAGACAATATAGTAGAAAATAAAAGCCATTTTCCCGACAGCCCGAAGCATGGGAGCGGACAGAGCTAAGCAACCCTCAGCCAGGCGGACTGCGTCGGTCCTGGCGGGGCCTGAGAGTTCGCGTTCCCCCCAACGCGAGCGGCGCGATCCGCGTGCGATGCGAGGCGATACTATTGGTAGAGCCACCAGTCGTGAGAGATACCAATACCATAATCACTATACACTCGCGCACGCAGCTGTCGAAATACGTGGCTAATAATGGTGGTAAGTTTTTATATCCATACTGCTTTTTTAGTTGAAGTGGTAGTGGGCGGCTACGCGGCGCAGAGAAGTGTCGGCCGTTAAGGTAGAAAGGTTCTGGGATGGACCGGAAAGTGCAGCGTAGGACGGCCCCCACCTAGATGGAAAGACGACCTACTAAAGGTGCTGGGAGCGGATGGGAACAGGTCACACAAGATTGATCGCTCTGGATAACTGTGGGGGAGGCCTATGTTCAGCAGACGTCCTGCGGAAGAAATAATGGTGACTTTTGACTTACTCCTGGCTTGGCTCAAATATTGCCGCTCTAGATGAGTAACTGTGATAACAAATTGTTTTATTAATGTTCTTGGATTAGTTAACATTTTCTGCCGTTCGTTTCATAAGACTTAGTAAACTTAGGTTAATAAATTTCACCCCTTCTTCGGATAACTAAGTTTAACAAAATAACATCTGTAAGAAATCACACTGAATCACAAAGACGCCACTTCAATTCAATATTTTTTTTTTATGTTTCAGGTACAAAAATAGACACTGTAGATGGGATGATTTTATTAGTAATCACAGTAACTGTTAAAGAAATATCAAGGTATATGAGCTTATGAGAACGTGTCAAAAGTGGTGATATTAGAAAATAAGGTGTAGATAAACCAAAGGCCTGCAAAATACTTATAAACTACGAATCAATGTTTGTAGAACTAAAACAGTGTGAATGGCTTAGAAATAATATAAGAAACTGGATAACTGGAGCATATTGCATCTGAGCATTTTAATGTACCTACTGGAATGATAGAAAGATAATTAAAAAACCTTTGATGGTGAAAGTCTACAGTAAGCAAATAAATGATAGTACATAATTTTGTAAAAGTTGCTCACAATAAATGTTCAAGTTTTCTAGTGTTCTTGTCCCTAATAAAAGAGACATAAGAATTGCAATACATATAATAATATTACCAAATGTATTATTTATTTGTACAAAATGTGTAAATAAACATGGTAAAGTATTTTTTTTATCTTTACGATTTGTGATCTCAGTGCGTCCTGTTTCAAAACACCATTTTTTTGCAATAAATACTTTCGATTCTTTCTATATTTTAAGTAATTCAACAAAAAAAATCCTCCTCTGTTGTGTCCGTTGAAAACAGTTACATACCTTACATACCCATAAATTATTTATAAACCCTGGTATTATAAGTCGTTACTCATATTTTTCTCAACTTACAGGTTATGTTAGCAAACTGACATTATAATTAATTACGTGATTCCTGTCTTAGATTGAGTGAGTTTGAAATTATCTTCAGTAGCGACTAAGGGTACGAGTGTAAGGCTTTAAATAGACAAACAAATATCAAGTACTATTTTACTAAAATATTCCTCTTAAGCTCAACAAAATGCAGAGGTGTGCATCTCCCGCACCGCCCGCAATAAAAGCCATTCTAACCGTTCTTACCTGCATTAGGCACAACCGCAATCCACATAACCAAACTTAATAAGAATTCGACAGGTGTTTCGCCTCTCTACGAAGCATCATCAGCAATAATTGACTTGCTGTGCACTCAAACAGGAGACAAGCACACAGTAGATACCCTGTAACGAGCAAGATTGACTTTCTGATCAGTGCTCGGCGAGGCAACACGTCTCGGATTTACATTACTGTGTAGCGTATCTACTGTTTGTCTCCATTATCCAGTGAATGCTATGCATCGCTCTTTATTGCGTACGGTGCGGGAGGTGCTCGTATTAACTAGATATTTATTTATTTATTTAATATCGGAGAATGGACTTCCGCAAAGCCTGAATCAATTATCTCAAGTTTAAGGCTGCCTTTCCACCATAGATGTAAATTGTTTTTGAATAAATAAACTGAAACTGATGTGAGAGGTTGCTAAGCGGTGAGTTGGATTAAACTTCAAACAAACATAAAGCTATTTATTGACATAAAATATTGGACAAGTAAATGAATCCATAGGCTCCCGAACTAGTAAAAACTGTGTTTAAAATTTAAGCTATGTCTACTTCCACCAAAGCTAGCTGGTGTAGCGGAGCGAGTAAGATGTGCTAAGAAGAAGCGCTTTGCGCGAGGTACTTTTGGGCGAAAGATGCGCAATGCAAGCGAAATTCGCATAGCTGTACCACGCTTCTTTAGCTCCCATAACACGCATGATTAGCTCGTATCCGTAGTTGGCATCCCTAGCTTCAACGAGTATATTAAATACTTAGCTATGAACCCCATCCTACCAGTACTAAGCTAAGATCTTTTTTTGAGGAGGTAGGGCACAGCGATATTTTCTCACCCTAAATTTGAGCAGCACGCCTGGGCAAGTACCTCCGCCTTACGAAAGATCGCAGCCAAATAACATTATTTGTTTCAAATAGTATTGTGTTCCTGCGGTGAGTAAGGTTGCCAGAGCTCTTTAGGAGGGGAGGGGTTCGGCAAGCAACGCATTAGCAATGCTCCAGGTATTGCTGATGTCAATAGGCGACGGCGATATAAAAAATAACTAGGAAAACGGTGAAGTTTTCTTTTTTTTCACCTCGCAGCTACATCGCACATCTCTTGTGGTAAGGGAGCTTAAGTAACCAACCTTTAAGACCCATTGATGTGATTGTGTGTGACCTTGTTCTATAATCAATAAATATCATTTATCATGTACCATTTCATCAGGTGATACGAAGTACTTAGTAATTTATTTGTGTGCTCTGTTACGGTTGTCTGAGAATGGAATATTGAGTATTAAAACCTTAGATTGTGCATCTTATAATTTCCTTCCACTGTTAGTAGCTTCTCTGAAACTCATTAGTTTAACTGATTAGGAAATTAATTATGTATAGGTAAGTCTATGCCCGGTCTTTCTGTTACGCTAACGTGTATGCTCGGAGCTCGCGGATGTCAGTGTCGCAGTACCAGTACTTCATAGAATAAGATGTATATTTTTGCGTGCGACTCAAGGCCGGGCTAAGTTAAACATTAATCTATGGCTGTGTTTCACTTAAGGTAAAGTCAATTCTGTGCACGATCATTTTTAATATATAAATTGTACAGTACTACACGTTGTTGTTTTTGTTTTATTTGAATTGTATTATTGTGAAATTTAAATTGGATGGAATACGTAATAAAGTTATGATAAAAAATATACTGTGTCTTTTAAAATTGAAACGTAATCCTCTCCTACGGCTTTTTATCAATACATTTTTGATATAAATTCATGTTTGAAAATTACCAAAATACTCTCTCAACGAGCGTTAGTCTTTTTTTACACTTACAGGTTTTATCAGCTCATTGCTGAAATCCAATTATAAGACCAGTACTTATATTATCCTTGCCAGTACGTATGAATTAGGTTCACATAATATTGAAAGAAAAAGCCAGATTATTTTAAAAATTAATATTTTGTTTATCGATCCTCGTGTAAGCACTCATGCTTTTGCCCTTGGTTTCCTAGACAGCCGTCATCTGTAAGAGCGTGTCCATTGCGTCGCGACACGTTCACTGCGGATGACGTCATTGCCAGTTGTTGATCAGAATATCGACGTCTGGTTTAGATTTACCAATCTAGTGGATGCAGTTCCTACGTTTCGATGATGATCCAATGAACACACGCCGTTGAAGGTGTTAATTTTCCGACTTAGGTAGGCGGTTCAGTGCGTGAAAGCTCAGTTTGAGTCGTGGAACTTTGTTACTGCTTTCATAGTGGCATAGTGGTAAGTATGTATGCACGTTGACGCTAGGACTTACAAAATCGAGCTTATACTCGCTGAGACTCCCAACTTGTACAGTATTTATAGGTACTGTCAGATTTCACGGCACCTCATTCGTAATTAACGTTGCATTAGCCCGCGATGAGGCCCTCGTTGAATAATCTCTATCTATAGATCACTTACCTATTCACAGAGCATTCAATATTTAGGAGAGCTTTGTTGATTTAAGCCTGTAAAAAGATAGGTAAGTAAGTAAGCACAACAGGTATTGGGTATACGATAGAGAATTAGCGGAAAGATCTTGTTGGTAGATTGGGATTCTATTTTATGACAGCAAATTTTTTAATGAAAACAACCGCAAAAGTAACGCCTACTTTGCGAATATTGCGCTCTATTCTGATTTCACGCCAGAGCGTAAGTAAACCGTTATTTTAATAATAATATGAAGTCCACTCGTAACTGACTGTAATCAACGCACAACCTTAAAACTAGAAGCTCTTTCTATTATAGTTTAGGGGTAAAATAAGAAAGGAATATCCGAAACTCAACCTCTAAGGGGGTGCGGCGTTGAAGTTTGAATGAAAATAACTTCACGAGAACGTTCCCCTGCTCTTCGATAAGTAAATCAGGAGTTGAGCATGCATTTATCGAGATTCTCGTTTTCTCTTACCTGATTACTTTGGGGTCGACAATCAGCATTTTGCGCGCCCTCAATAATTTTAACCAGTACTAAACTAATCATCTGGCAAAAGAGACGCAGGTTTTAAACGCAAATTTTTCTCGTTTTCATAAGTACTTCTAACTTATAACTAACATAATAAAACTTACTAAATTTGTATCGGTGTTCTCACATATTTCTCAAAATAACGATCTTTCTAAACGTATAGCTATATAGTAGATATAGCTGGACTTTACAGATATTGATTGAGTGGGCATGTTCTGAACTAACTAACAAATCAGACCCTTTCTGCAGTAGACCGGTACAATAAGTTCGACAGAAACTAGTGAGCGCAACACTAGCAGTAGGACGCAAAAAAGGTGCAATTTATTTTGCCATATGATCCCTGGGATTCCCGTGTTTAGCTATAAGGCTTGTCCGGAATTCGTGGGCTTAATATTATTTTTTATATTGCAGGAGTTGCAAAATATTGTTTAAAACAAATATTGGCAACGATCTCTCTTATCTCGATTGCATAGCGAGCGACAGTAACTACCTATCGCTAAACTCATAAAGGCGCGTGTATTTAAACTAGGTAACCAACATATTTTAGGCGAGAGAGGGCTGTTCGGGCCTAGTACCTGTACCTGGACTTAGAATAGAATAGAATAGAAAAACTTTTATTTTGTTACCAATACAATCAGACTTAACATAACACAATACAAACAAAATCCACTTTTGATCCGAATTTGGGTCGTGGGTATGAATGTCGGTCAATGTTTTGGTAACCAAGCTAATATGGGGAAATAAGTGCCGCGTTGGCCTAGTAGGAGTATCTGGACTTTCTATTTGAAGATCGTGGGCTTGATTCTTGGTCATGCATCATGCACTAATGGATTTTTCTCTTCAAAACGGTGAATGAATTGGTTTAGTCAGCTCCACACCTTTGACTATGTCTGTACTGTCGAAAGAGCTGAATAGGCATAGAGGATCTAAACGTGTCTCAGATCCCTGCAGGTGTCTCTGCTTGTGAGTATTTAAACCCACCTGACGCTGTATAAATCATCTAAAATAGATCTAAGAAGGACCTGCTTTTTACTGTTTTAACAGCGCGACTTTCAAATTCTTCCAAAAGAATATTTACAAAAGAGAGAATAAAAGAATATTACACAATGTTTTATTAGCTATATAAAATTATTGCCCTTGCTTACAAAAAATGAAATTCATACTAAGAAAATTGTCTTCTTTAGTGCCAATAGCCAGAGTTAGTATGGCATAAAATAGATACTGCATAGAAATGACACTCTGAAAATAAGCCTGAAAAATCCTATCTCCTCGTTAAGTTTGACAGTAAGTACGCATCTCCCGCTTTGCGCCACGCGAGCGAGTGGGCGTAATAATGGTCTCAGGGAATTTATTACGAATTTCGCTTCTTCAAGTTCGACTGCAATAATATTATGCTTTTGCTCGGGTTGATATTCGAATCAGGAAATAGGGCTATTCGTTTCACCCGAAAGGAATAAACCCAATACGTGATTATCGTACAACGGCCACGAATAAAATAAAAGTCAAAAAGCCGAGATCGTAAAATAACACAGCGTGAATCGCCTATAAAAATAATCTATTCATACAACGTAATTATTTTCTCGGCTGTTCCGTGTTTTTATTTACTGAATGGTACGCATAAGCACGTTACTAATTACGGCTCGCTGGCATAAGTAACATAACAGTTATATTTTCTTTCAGTTCCTCATCAAATATTAAGTTTCTACATAGGTAGGTCCTACGAATCCAACTTGGATCCGGTGCCCGTTTGGAAAACTTCATCATAATATGTCCTCTTCACAGATATCTACCGCAGAGTTCAGCTGAAAGTCTACAACATGTGCGTGTTGTCAGTGATGACATAATATGGTTAGGTTATGGCCAATAGTTAGCCTCGTTAGCCTCATAGGTACGCAAGCTCAAAGTCGCACAACGCTGGGAGAGGGCTATGCTCAGAGTTTCACTGTGAGATAAAATCCAAAATGAGGAAAAGTGAGAAGAAACATGGTCATCGACATAGCTCTCAGAACTAGCAAGTTGAAAAGGCAGTGGTCAGGCCATATAACTCGTAGAACCGACTATCGTTGTAGAATAAAGGTTCTCGGATGGCGACAACGATCCGGTCGACCCTGTGTTGGAAGGCCCCCCCCCCCCCCCATCCGATGGACTGACAACATTATTTTAATGACAAGAAATTGTCATTAAAATAATTTTCTATTTGTGACTTAATAATAAATTAATGCTAGCAAACTGGAACTAAGTAAAATGCCACTGAGAGTATATCTACGAACATTCACAATTTTATTAGACACCGTGTCTCTGAGGAGCATAACATTGTTATTTATCCGTCGCTTCGTCATAATATTAACCGTACTTCTAATACAAATGATTCGCACTTCCGCGGGAACGTGCCAAAATGGGTAAATTAAAACTGAGTACAGTTCGTAGGAAGTTGGTGTGTGCATAAAAACCGCGCTCTGGCGTGACTCCAGTCTGGCGAGTTGTCTACGAGCTTAGCGTACTTAGATCCTATCAATTGATTTTAAAATGTGCACTAAAATAAGTACTACACGGGCACTTTCTGGGCGGCAAGATAGTGGAGCAATGGAATGGAGCAAATGTCAATATATTTCGTCATAATACAGAAATTACTTCGGCATATTATTTCATGATATTATTACCGGCGCAGAGGGTAAGTGCCCTACTGAGACGCAAGGGGTGCGGGATCGATTCCCGCTGCGGGACAAATGTTTTCATGTTCTGAAAATATTTTATTGACTGGCCTCATAGCTCAGTTGGTAGTAACTCTGCCTTCTGCGCTAGAGGTCGCGGGTTCGATTCCCGCACTGGACAAACATTTGTGACTAACACAGATGTTTGTTCTGTGTCTGGGTGTTAAATATATATCTATTATGTATATCAGTCTCTGGTACCCATAGTACAGGCTATGCCTAGTTTGGGATCAGTTGACCGTGTGTGATATGTCCGGAATATTTATTTATTTATTTGTTCCGGGTCTGGGTGTTGTGGTACCATAGTACTTGTAGTTTCTGATACCCACGACACAGGTAGGTAATCCTAGGGGCCAGGACTATGTATGTGACTGTTGGGTGTTATTTATTTATTTAACATTATGGTCTTCAATGGCGGGTCGATTACCTCCGCGAATATATCGTCGTCGTAATATTGCGTTTTCTTAGCCATTTTATGATATTATTCACAAGATAATTTAGGTTAAGGCGCTATGAGAATCATAATAAACTGTCGAGTGGGCGGAGTGAAGAAAGTGACAGCGCTACTATAATTGAATGCAAGCGTTAGAAGGCGCTCGAAAGTAATCGACATATAAAAAAATATCGATTATCTTAAAAACTAAGTATTTTTATTAAAAAGTGTCTTGGGTTTAGGTACCCAATGCTATTGTCTAGCACAATATTAAAAAAAAAAGTTATTTATGATTGATAGTTTCTGAGTATTTTCGAAAAAACTGTTGCAGAGGACCGAACTTTAAAAAATAAATCTATTGAGAAAAGTTTTACCAATCGCGATTCTGTCTTGGATTTAGGTAAATAAAATGCTCGTTATCTTTGTCATAAAAATCAAAACTGTATGTTTTGCGGTTATTGAGAAAAAACAGGTTAAAAATCATAAAACAATTTAACCCTCACCTTAAAATTAAGAAAACTAAGGGCGGTGGTTAACTTGTTGAATTATTTTTTATTTTTATACACATTTAATATTTTTAGAACCATGGTCCGTGGCCCAAGCATATGTAATTCATGATACGATAGCAAATGTCAATTAGTAACAAAAAAAAATCCGAGCATGGTCGATATCATTGGCTAATATTCGACATTGACTTTTTTTTTTATTGATAATGGTAAAGCGTTTGGCCACCAACTCACTTTTGCAAGTGAGATGTGGCCTAAGATGGAGCACGCTTTCCCAGAGTGAACTTATTGACCCTAGATTGTACTCTTTCGGGAAAACAGATCATTCCACTCTTTGGCAGTACTTATAATAAAAGTGGAGCAGAAACGTTTCGTTTTTAAGCTATCTTAAATTGGCTTGGGTCACTAAATGGCCTGTCTTAGTTTTTGTAGGTAGTCTCTTTACACCCTGTATATTAGCAGACACAAACAAAATCATTTTGTGCTATCAATTTCATAAACACATAATTCATTGAACTGTATACAGTAAACGCGATAATTTAATGAAAATCTGTTTTCAATATTGTAACATTGGAATTTAATTATTTTACAAATATTTACCTCGATTGTTCAGCGAGTAATAAATACTTAGGTAATTATTATTATGCAAAAAAATAAAACAAAAATTTGCTTGTTGAAATGGCAGTGGGCTGGCCATATAGATCACAGAACCAACAACCGTTTATTATATACAATGGTTTATTATATACGGGGTACATTAATACTGAATCGGGTGTTTATATATTTATTATTATAATTTATCTTGTCATCATTCATATTCGTTTATTTATTTGCACGTGAATCGTGATAACTGCTGCGTTACCAATTAAGTTCGAGAGTAGGTACATTAATGGTGAGAGCTCAACCTCAAAATTGTCTGTATCCATATCCAGTGCACTTATGGATAATTTTGTGAGTAAATGACATATCACACGTCGTTTGAATGCAACTTGATGATTACATGCTAAGATATTTATTTCAAAGTCATACAATCCTACCTAATATGATAAATGCGAAAGTTTGGATGGATGGAGGAATAGATGTTTTTTACTCACTCATGCCAGAACGGCTGAGCGAATCTAGATAACTATGGAGATTATATCCTAGTTTATAGTCTGGAATAGCACATAGGCTACTTTTTATCTTCATAGCTAGTTAAGAAATAAATTTTACTCGTAGATGATATTATCTGACTCGTAGAAGGCACTCCGGCTTTAGATGATACGATATTTAGGTATTTCGAAGTCATACGATGATTAAATATAATTGTGAGCACGTGTTCTATTGTAAAATGCACACGTTACCAGCAGGACAAGCAATAAGCGTGATATACCGAGTGCCGGATGTTATGAGATACTATCTCCTAGAGGCATCGTCTCATTTTATTTTCATGAACAGCGAAATGAGATTTTTAAACGTGCACAGAATTTGGATCGTGTTCCCTGCGGAGATAGTTGAACTAGGAATATATTAGATTGTGGCTTTGCTGGTTGTAATTATAATGCAAACAACTAGCGCAATGCCCCCAACTTGGTTCGCCTGTAACACCCTAGTAACTTTAACCACGGAGGTTGAAGGTAACTGTGTCTCAAGCATGAATAATAGCGTTACGCTTCTGATATGATAGTAAAATCCAAATGACATAGTTGAAGAAATCTTTGAATTATGAAAAAAAATATATATATATATATATATATATTTTTTTTTTCTATATATATATTTATATTTTTTTCTGGTTCGATTCCCGCACTGGACAAACATTTGTGACTAACACAGATGTTTGTTCTGTGTCTGGGTGTTAAATATATATCTATTATGTATATCAGTCTCTGGTACCCATAGTACAGGCTACGCCTAGTTTGGGATCAGTTGACCGTGTGTGAAAGAAAAAAAAAAAAAAAAAAAAAAATCCACTAACATTATTTCTTTTCATTTATACTCCTTTTTGGGTAGATACATATTATGAATCACCTTGTAGAAAAACATAATTGCAAGCAAAGTAACCAAATACACTAACACACTTTTTCTATAAATTGTAACGTTTCTAGATTGTAGCTATAACCTTCAAAAATAACGATTTTGTTGAAAACAAATCAAGACAAAAGCATCTGGTTACTTAAATGAATTAATTTCAACGATTCAATAACATTGTACACTATTTGTATTGTATCGAAATCCATTATCTTGTAGACTACAAGATAATGGAGTTGTAGTACCTAAATTTGAACACACTGAGTTCTTGTGACAATAGGTATTGTTCAATTAATCCAAATAGTTAGATGGAACCAATTGTTAGCGCGACATTGATATCATTGTAATGTAATTATTGAACTTTAAATTCACTTTAAACACGAATTTATCTTTATGCAATAGTTAGAGCCGCAAAGAACCGAGCAACCGCATCCTCTGTCACTAAGGTTTATATAATTTTTAAGTGCATACCTAATAATTATATAAAGGGTGATTAATACTAAGTATACTATATCGAAAGGGGCTTATTCTAATAACTAAACAGAATATTAGCGGAAAAAGAAGAAAACTGTCATCTTTTCAGTTTTTTTTCGAATATTTTTCTTGTCTGCTGTTCTTTGTCTTTTCACCGTTTTTATAACGTATTAGCTTGCGGCTTCCCTCACATTGGACCTGCGTAGCATATACATACATATTTACTACTCTAGGTAAAGAATTAATCATAATTATTCTAAGTTTCATCGAAATTGGTCTAGACGCTCTAGAGTTCTAAATGGTGTATTTGTGTGGTTCTAAACACCATGATTAGTAAATAAAACAGCTTATTATAGGTATATACATATGATGAATCACCAAGAACCTAAAGGAATGCTCCTGCAAGCTGATTAAAAAAAAAAGATATTTCTTAATAAAATACCTAAGTACCTATTTGTAATACAAATAGGTACAGTACAGTACGTTACAGTAGTTATCATCCATCTAGTAGGTAGGTAGGTTATTATTTTGTATCGACATCGTTGAATGTGCAATTTAGTCTAGACAACAATTTCAGACTATAAACAATGCTAACAAGCATCTCTCGACAAAGCTACTATTTCTAATGATCGCCTCCTACCATTAGACGGGTTGATGTAACAGAGACCAGATTTTCATCTCTAAGCCGTGTTCAAACGGCGTGCTATGTTTCATCTAATACATGTTTAAAATTTATTTCAAAATAATCCTTACGTCTACTACTAAAAGTCAATTTTGAGTTTGACCGTTCAGGGGGTGCTCAACAATATCGCAAGATCGTAAATATCGAACTCAAAATTGACTTTATTCAGTAGAAATAAGGATTCTTATGTAATAAATTTCAGATAACATATCACACGTCATTTGAGCACGGATTTCGTCATATAATAATTTCATCAGCGTTCACAGCAATATGACGATAGCCAAATCACAAAACACAAACTTCTGATTTATTATAAAAAAAATGTAAATGAGAGCGTCGCTTTCGTCGTAATCCTAGATTTTTTGCGCATTCCGTTTAAATTGAAATAAGCGGAATGAAAAGAAAAACAGCGAAAGCAAATTACAAGAAACGAAAGAAACTAAAACGCGGACGGCTCTCGGGTTGAACTATAAAATATTTGCATCCAAACGAGAGCACGGCAACAATAAGATGGAAATGCAGAACCCTGCTGAACAAATGCATACTGTCATTGCGTAATGGCCGACCGCATGTTTCAGCGGAGCGGAAAGTGGAGGTAAAATTAGCCGTGATACGTATAACAAGAATATAATTCAAGCCTAACTCATACCCAACAACGGGATTTAAACACGAAAACAGAAGCTAAAAATTGTATGAAAATACACCAACATAAAAACGGTGTTAGTACCGTAAAGCCATGTTCAGTTCAAACGGAGTGCGATATTTCTAGTCTACTCAATAAATTTAATTTTTAGTTCGACTTTTAAAGGAGCTCGCATTGGAAAGATCAGAATGGAGGTAATTGCATCATTACACCGACAAGAGCTAAGCTCTTAAATCATACCTAGAAGAAAAAGTTTGACTTACGACGATATTTTTATATGGTAGGTAAGCCCTTAAATGTCAAACTGAAAATTGAGTTTAATTACTAGACGCAAGGATCATTTTGAAATATATTAAAACTACTTCTTCTTCTCGAGTCAAGGACTCTTTCAAACTCTACTCGACCAATATGTAGCAACCTCGATGGCCCTTTCCGTTGCCTCATTTAGGTCCTCCCAAGTGCAGGTGGCCGTGCACAGTGGACAGGAAAGCAGGTGCCGCATGTCCTGTACGGGGGCTCCGCACTCGCACTGTACTCTGGACGAGTCAATTATACCCCATGTAGCCAGGTTTTTTCTGCAGCGGCCAACTTGGGACCGGAATCGGTTTAAGGATCTCCATATTGGCCACTGCAAGTCATGTTCAGGCGGTAGGTGCTCTGCTGGGGTAATAGATTTTAAAACTACTAGTAAGTAAGCGTATCGTTAGAAATATATAAACAATGAGATTGAGAAATCAAGTTTGGATTCGCTCTCATTGACTGCATTAGCCTTAGTGTTCATTTATTGGCTGTAGCATTGCATCGTTTCCGTTACGTTCATATTACGAATGTCAGATTTTTGTGTTATTATGACGTCAGGATCTCACCAAGCAATTTACCACGTTAAAATTGTAAGCGTTGATATTATGCATGAACTTATTGGATGATTATCGCACCTTTCGTACATTTCTATGAAATAAAATGTACATTACACATGAGACAAAATACATTAAACTATGAATAATGCAACATACCGTAGTTTTATACGATGTAATTATTCACGAAAATATGAGTTGGTCCAGTTAATTTCAAATGCAAAGCTTTGGCGAACGTACACGGCACCTATTTGTTTAATCTGCTAATGAGAACATTCTACTTGTTTATTGATAAAATTGTTTCAGCTAGGGACTATAGCCTACACTTTTTACCTAACTTCCCTCGCTTATGGTAGTCATAAAGTCACTACTTTTTGGTACCTTGTCATTTAATGTTCTCCTAAACACGTTTTTGGGGAGAAACCCATTAGTTTGTGGTTTTGTAGGAACTTTTTTGAAATATGTATACAAGGTGATTCATAATGTAAGACCAGATAAGATCATTATATATATAGGAGTATCATTTTTTTTAAATAATACTTTTTCCCTTTGTTGATAGAATAAGCCCCTTTCGGAATAGAGTACTAGTTATGGAATACGTTACGTTTGCCTAAGATTAAGTGCGAAGAAAAATATTAGTGATAAAAGTGCCATATAAAACAGTAACATCAAGTGAAGTACCTACATACATAACAAATAGTGAGCTAAAAGCGATATTGCACCGTATAACGCTAAGAACTAGCGATACTCAATCACCTACACAAAGTTATCCATTTAGAGACTTGAATATGAAACACGAAGTAAGAGCCACAGTTGTAACAGCCCAAGTAAACTATTCACTGTAAATTTTGTACAGTTCCGGAAGGCTGCATTCCCTGAATTTATAAAAGCACTTACGAGTATAAATAGGTTTCATAAAAGAAACTCAAAATTTTTCCGGTGCTTTGAAACATAAAAGAAGAGCGCCAAGGCGTACCTCGGGAAATCTGAACAACAACCTTTTATTCTAAAAGACTCCGTGACACTTGAGCATCTTGTAAAGTATTCGAATGGAAGACAGTAGAATTCAGCCGAATTTAATACAGAAAGGGTCTCCGAGGAGCGTTGCAGGCCCTCGCGTCGCGACTGATATTGTGAAACTTTTCTTCGACACAATCTACATAAAAAATGAGCCAAGGGCTGCGGTGACCTGCTGGTAAATGAGAGCCTTTTGAACTGTTAATTTTGTTTGCATACAAAATGAAATCAGTGTTTTTAAGCCTTGATCTTTACAGCCTCTACTTTCTAGTACAAGATAAGGTTGCGGCGTGTTTTGGTTATTTTTACACATCCCAACCTTTGTGTCACTTTTGCTTACCCAAACATAACTTCTCAGAAAATTTAACATAAAAAAGTTTTTAAAAGCTGTGTTATTAATTTGATACAGTTAACTTTTAGTTTAAAATCTCTGGTGGTAAAGTCTAGTTTAGCTTGTATACAATGCTGTCTAAAAGTTAAGAAAAACTTCAGTGGACTAATACGAGTGGACAACCGGTTTTACAGCGCTAACTTTGGATGGCCCCTCCAAAGTGGCTATGTAAGTCAAAGCTTAACCACAGCACTCAGTTTAGTTTCCAAGTTCAGACTACGCAAAGTTAGAACAATATATTATTCCCAATTCAGGAAAAAAAGATCGAAAATTTACTTGTATTATTTTATGAATATTGTGTATTATGAAATGTATGGAAATGCATCTAAGTGTAGGTGACTCTACAATTGGTTGTTTTTGTTCCAGATAAATGAATAGAAATAATTAGCGGGAGCCCTTGTGCTAGCCAGATACTTGAAGATTTCTTAGGGCATGTCCAAATAATAAATAATATACTCGTAAAAACCGAGATCTAAATTAATTTAACTTTGACTGGCCTCATAGCTCAGTTAGTAGTAACTCTGCCTTCTGAAAAAAATACTCTAAAAAATACTTACAGAATTTAACTTAGCTAAATAAATATAATTTGAACTTATGGAACCGTATCTCCTTTTTAAACTTCACTACAAAAACCTACCTTAGTATACTTTGAAAGCCATACAATACCATCCAGATAATCAAAAGACATTATTTCGTTTAATAAATCCTACCGTTATATTTAAAACATAAACACTTAACGTATATCAGATAACTATGCACAAAAATACCTGCAGTTAAAAGAAAAACCGTGTAAGTAATTACAGTTAACGTCCGTACGCGCTACGCGTTATCATAACGTAACAATGTAGAACATAGACATTCTGTTCAGATAATTTGGATTCACCTACACGGGACTGTCGAGTTATGCATCTATAAGTTTCTTAGTTCTTGTAAACGAAGCAACCTGGCAGTTATTTCTTACTAATTAACAAATGCACGAAGGCATTGTACTCCGAGAGGATTTGACGGGAACGTTCATTCAATTAGCCCCGGAGCTTGCGAGACTGCAGGCACTACGTATTTGTATAGTGAATTGTGAGGAGTCATTGTCATGGAAAATTGAGAGAGTAATGAATGTAGAGAATAAATTATCATCTTACAGTGAAGATACTGTGTAGAGATTATGAATGATAACGTGCAGTCAAAGGATATTATTTCATGATAACAAGAAAGGAGTTACTTTATCTACACTGATTAACAAAATACGAGATTGGTACCTGCATTGTAAATTAAGACCGTAGAGGGTAATCCTACACACAATTTTATGATTAGTTATCTTGAATGATAACTGTGATTTTGGGAGAGCACCAATAAAATTGCTATCATAGACGCTCGCATCTTTGTCTTGGATTTGGATACTTATGCATTGAGGAATCGGATTATGTAATATAATATATAATATAATATATACTTAATATGTTGTTTAAGAATGACAATTAAACAAATAATATAGAATAGTAGGTAACGAACAATTTATTTAAAATATATATTTATTAAATTATTTATCATTTTAATTTGCTTATACTAGCATCTAAAAACCACTAAGGTTTGTGCAGGCGCTAAAGCGAGTTAACATCAATTACGTATATTACCTATCCAAGGGAATATATTTATATCCTCCTTATTAATTACATAAAGACATAAAATATAAGGTAATTTGAGTAAGTAATTAGTAAGTATTTATATTATCTTATGTAAGTCTCTTCTTCTTCCTGCCTTTGTCCTACATTATTTGGGGTCGGCCCAACATGTTTTCTTCTTCCACAATCTTCTGTTAGCTGTCAATCTCCGCACAATCTCCGCAATCTTCTTTCTTACTCATGTCATCTTTTATAGAGTAATCTTTTATTTAATTAACTTTAGTTGGTTTGGCGCGTGATGATGGCAAGAGGCCCGATGGTATGACCTTGGTACCCTGGGAGCGAGGGCGAGCTCTCGTGTGGGACGTGTGACACGTTGGCCCCCTCTCACCTCAGTGGGACATCGCATAAGGCGGGAGCTGCAGCGGAAACAGCTGAGAACGCCAAGCTGCGAAAATATTCAGTCCCCTCCAGTGACTACATATTTACGCCGCTTGGTGTAGAAACCTTTGGACCATGGGGACCAGGTACCAGAAAGCTCTTCAAAAAAATTATACCAACTTTGGTCGACGCCGCCGGTGATAAGAGAGCTGGCTCATTCCTTGCACAAAGAATTTCTTTGGCAATTCAACCCGGGAATGCAGCCAGTGCTCTTGGCATCTTGCCGCATGACCAAAATTATTTGTTTAATTAGTTTCTATTTTATTTTGTAATAATTTGATTTTATATTTTATAGTATGTAAAAGTGTATATAATAAAACTATAAATAGCCAATTAAAAAAAATAACTTAAGTTAGTATTTATATAAATATCTTTGCCCATATCTAAGCGCGATTAAAACATAAACAAAAAATACAACAATCTTCTCTCATCATCTGAAAGTAACGTGACGGTGTCTTTTCATCATCCATTGGTCGTCCATCCATCCATCATCACCGCGTTTGCATACATAATAACGAAACTGTATAACACGTGGCGGCCATGCGTTTTGAAACAATCACGCATTACACATTACAATTTACAAGCTCATTATACAACGATTTGAATTATTCAGACAATACTTCACACAGGGATTCTGCCAACCATTAGTTTGACCATCATGGGTCCACCTTTGAAGGCGAGACCAGCGTCCTTCGCAAAGTCCTGAAGGTCTAACTCTTTTACAGTCTTAGCGCCCAGTTTCTCCGCAATTTTCTGTGAGCCGGCCGCAGTCGCCAGTCCAGTGTAGAGGGATATGCTGTTAACCTTGCATACTTTCGCTCTGAAAAGAGATTTATTTTTATCAGGCCAGCTTGTCCACAATGTTGTGCGCGAAGTTCCGATTGGTTTTACACGTGTTAATAGGTAATCGAGTCTATTTTTCGCTAATATAATACAATAGAAATCATTTATTCACACAAACTGTACACAACAACAAGAACAAAGCTAAGACACACACAAATCCAAAAACCATATAGGTGGACAGAAAGAGAGAAAACAAGTGTAAAGTATGTGCGTGAAAAGCGCTGCCATGTACAGTGGTACGTATGAAAAGCCCAGCATATGCTCCTAATGAATTAACAGCGCTGATTTTCAATTCAGGGCAGTTCAGGATTAATCAGTTAATGTATAGAAAGGCCGAAGAACCGACAACCGCTGGGGTAAACGAGTTCTTGAGTGGAGACCACGTCTAGGTAAACGAAGTGTGGGCGCCCCCCGGCTAGGTGGAGCGATGACCTACGGGCGGCGGCGGGCAGTAAGTGGATGAGAAGGGCCGAAGACCGGGCTCAGTGGCGTGTATTGGGAGAGGCCTATGTCCAGCAGTGAACTTATGTGGGCTGACAATGATGATGTATAATAGAAAGATATTAACCAAAAGCTTTCATTGAAGTCACTGGGATAGCTCGGTAGCCACGACGGTCTTCACAAATAGTATCATAAGTTTTGACTCGAACAGTTTTAACTAGGTTGGCAAAGCGCGTGTGATGCCTCTGTTATTGCAATGCGTCCATTACGTTACCGTAGCCTAAAGGCTAATCTTCATAATCATAATCAGTCACTAACTAACGGCTCAATAACTCTCTATCTGTCCTTTTATAGCAATGTACAAGTTTTACAATAGAAAGATGTGGACATAATTTTATTGAGAGGATAAAGTTAGTGACTGATTATGAATGAGAGGCTTTTGATTTTTTGGTGAGTACCTTTTATTATTTACTAGCTTCCGCCTGCAGCTTCGCTCATGTGGTACCTACATAAAAAGTAGCCTATATGCTTTTCTAGGTAAATAACTTTATCTATTCCAAGTTTCAACGAAATCGATTGAGCCGTTACGGCGTGATTGAACAAACATCCAAACATCCTCACAAACTTTCGCATTTATAATATTAGTAGGATTTAAGTAAAAAAAATAGCTGTTTAGGTAGGTACGTAGCTACCAATCTAATTTATTAAATCATGAATGAAGAGAAAGTTGAACCCGGATCTTAAAATTGAAAACTTGCCAGGAGACAATGACGATCATTCATGATTAGGATTACCAAATATGACTGATAAGATTTGTAGGATAAATAAATACATAATAATCCGTATCCGATACAATCATTATCCTACGAATTATCAACTAAGTAATCCATGTGCGAAAAATTGGCATGGATTAATTATTAAGGTGACCTAATGTTATAGGCATCAGCAATCAACTTAAAACTAGAAACCTTACTTCTGTAGGTATTATCGGAAGTAAAACCATAGTGATATAAGTAGGTACCGTAATTCCTATTTATTCTAAGCTGGTTATTATCGGAACGGAACTAACTTTAGTTTGATGTCGTAGAAACTAAATGTTTGATAAAAACCTTAAACAGGAAGCTATAGCTCTAGAAAACAGACACACATAGGGTTAAATATTAAACAGCGTGCTATATATTAATTAAAATGAGCCTTACGTATGCTAAATAAAGTCAATTTTGAGTTTGAATTTTAGGAGCTTGAATGTGATATTGTTCAGCTATATCGAACGCACTCAAAATTGACTCTAAGTCAAGGGTTCAAAAAATATGGAATACCAACCTGGCCTTCAGAAGTTCTTCTGCTACCCCCATTCCTCTGTATTCAGGATTAACCACAAGCCCTCTGTCGGCAAAATATGCGTCTTCCAAGTGGTGTTCGTTAAGAACATTGTAAGCGGAATAAAGAGACTGGCGAACTTTAAAAAAATTCTGCACCTCCTTAGTTTGAATCTGTAATCAATAAAAAATAACAAAGATAGCTTAGATAAGGATACCATGTATTTCCGGTACCAGATATACATAATCTAAGTTGGCTCTTCAGTGGATAACTCGCTTAAATCAAAGTGTTTTATAAATAGGTAATAGGTAATTATTAGTCATTTAAAGGTATCTGTTATTTGTGATATTACATACGTATCATAGTAGACAGATAATTATCGAACGACATAAAGTTTCCATCTTCAACTGTTCGCGACCGTAGTAGGTACTTAAAAAAAACAAGATTATCTCGAGCAGTACATATTGTGCTTTAACTTTAACAAAATTACTAAATTCCTGCTTATTTTATACACAAAAATAAGATGAATCAGGTATTATAAAAAAACACTTCTAAAGATTTTATTTCACTTTACCTGGCGGCTCCTAGAAACCATTATACCAATAAACAAAGTGATTCTTAAAATTATGATATCCCAAAAGGAGCTTATTCTACACCCAATTGTCAATAAACGTTCTTTCACGACATTTGGAAACATTTTTCGTTGAATTTGTTGAGTTTGTTTGGGGTCAAAACTCAATTATTTATCTTGATATCGTACTTCTCGTACGTTAAATAATCAATTAAAAGATGATAAAAATACCAAGAACAGCTATTTTGAAAAATTTCGTGAAAATATTAGAAAAAGTAAATTATTTTCGCTAATATTCTTTCTCTTGTTTATAGACCTTCCTAGAAGAAGTCCCATTCGGGGTGGTATAGGTTTAGGTTTAAAGACATTTATTCTCAAAAAAGACAAACATGTCACTTACATGAGAATATTAATAAACATTATGCAATAGTTGTTTGTAGGTCGTTCTGTAGGTAGGTAGGTAATAATTAGGTATAGGAAGTACGTAGTATTTAGGTAGGTTTTATTAGTAGATACTGGTATATTATTATGAATCACCTAGTTTTTCCATCTACTGGGGGGCTGTTCTACGCTGTGTTTTCCGGTAGGTACGTGGTCTCCACTCTAGAACCTTTTTGCCCCAACGGCCGTCGCGTCGTTGAGCCAATGTGCATTGTGCACGCTGCCACGTCATTTGCTAATCCTCTATATCGGTGACGGTGACCTTAGTTTGTCTACGGATCTTCTCATTTCTGATTCGATCTATAGAGACACCAAGCATAGCTCGATGGCGACCTTGAGTTAACTTATGAGAACCACAGTTCTAAGACCTAGTTTCTGAGTGATCCCAGTGATTTTATATAAATGACCTTAACTTTGAATATGAGTGAGAGACCACGTTTCTGTGCCCAACACAACTATTAAAGATGTGAGCTAAGCATGGAACAATACCGTTAATTATAGCACCTACCTTTGTAGATATACCCCATAGGTCTTCATTGTTTTTGATATTGAGGGGTTTAAAGGTTTTCACAATATTACCCGCATTAATGTAACTAAAACTAAACTCAGTCTCACATTTAGCAACACTTGTTTCTAGAAGAAGGGACGCTCCAGAAGCTGAAGATTTTAACGAAACGACACTTTTGAAATGAATTACCTTATAGTCATGGACCAATTTTGAAGCATTCCTTTCGACAATAGTCATTTTTGATGCACCAACGGGTTTAATGTCATCTGAGTCGTCGTCCAGACAGCAAACCAGTATCTGCTGTTTTTCATGCATCATTATTTCCAGCATAATGCGTCTAAACTCTTTTAATGCTGTCTCGTTACTTGAAACTCCTGAGTTTTAAAAATAAAATAGTTGTAGCAGAGGAATAGAAAAATATTTATTTTGCGTAGCAAAAATACAAAATGTTGAACAAAAAATACAAAAATTAATAGGCCTTTTTTATAAATTATGCCAAGTAGCAATGCTTGCAATGCTGTGTTCTGGTTTGAAGGGTGAGGTCACCGGTGAAATAACAGGCACATGAGACTTACCAACTATGTCTCAGAGGTCAGCAAGACGCGCGTGATGCGTGATACAAAATTGATAAATACATAATAGTATAGGTATGGTTTAGGTTCACTTCTACGTAGACTACGTTACCTTATTTATTTGATAGAAATTTTAGTAATTTATCTATAAAAGTTTTTGGCAGTAAGGTATTTTTCTCCTTAGATGATTTGTTAATAGGCATTCTGATCATGAAGCCAAAAAATCAGAGTCAAAAAATATCTAATAGATTATGGTGTTTGAGTTCAAATAATATAATTCCGTCAAAATGTATTTTTTTTATAGCAAAAAGTGGGATCGCCAACGCCTCTTGAAAATGGTATCTACGTTAATAAAATATATACCTGATATAATTCGGAGAGGTTCCTCTGGCGTGTGATACTTCATGAAGAGATCTAGTACCTCCTCGTACTTCTCCTCGGACACTTCCTGAATTCTGAATTTTGTTTCAGTTCCATCTTTGCTTCTAGTAAACCTCGACCAGATTTTAGGAGATATTTTCATTTTTTTATATTATGTCTTACTTCTGAAAAATGTGCATATGAATTATATTTTTAAGGCACTAGGGTAACAAGATGCTTGTGAAGAATTCTAAAAAATTGCAGTTAGTAAAGGTATGGACTGAGTGAGTGCGATCTAGACTAGCTGTACGGGCCAGGTGTGCAAGTCGTCTTATTTAAGAGCCATCGATTATCTGCGATAAGAGTACTTATTAATTTATAATAATTATCTCCTTATCGATATCACCGGTCAGATTGTGCTTTTGGAAAGTACTCTAGGAGAGATGATTTTATAAATAACTAGCTTGTGCTCGCAGCTTTGTTCCTACCTAGATAAAAAAGAAGCTTGAAGTAAGTTGAACCACAAACATCCAAACATACCAATAGTAAGGCAACTTTTTATCTGTTTGAGGCGAACAACCTTCTACCATCCGCAATACATTCAATTGTATGACGTAGGTGCTTAGGTACACGGCCACTTATAAACGTTAATTCGGAGAACAGCATATGTTATATCGTTAAGTACCTATAATATAATAATAAATAGTTCATTACATCTAAAATTAACAAACACAGGCTTGACCCCACAATACTGTCACCACCCTGTCTTCCTGAATATGGAATCACGTAGACTACTGCACCTGGGCGGACTCATATTTGACGTTATTAAGTTTAAAAAGCCTGAGTATCTGCACTCAAAACTTAGCTTCGTCTCTGGTGAAAGGTTACGGTCACTAAGATCTGCACTTTCCTATCACAATCACAAGACTGCAGCTTTCAGGGGAAGTTTCAGATATGCGGCAACGAAGTGCTGGAATAATATTCCTCCCCCTATTCGCAATGTTAGCACTAAATACACATTTAAATTAAAGCTTTAAAAGTTTTTATTGCAAAAGCAAATAGAGGGTGTTCCCAAGCACTTCGTATGCCAAAAATAGACAAAAATATTGTAAGCTCATTTTGTTCATTATGCTTCATGTTGTCTCGTCTTCGATGATGATAAAGATAACAAGGTAGTACGGTCCGTTCTACTCTATAGCGTCTACAATCGTTTAAATCACAGCAAAAAACGGAACGTATAATCCGCTTAGTGCTGCCATCTGGAACCAACTTCATTCGGTTTTTTGTACTTTTGCGAAGCGTCACAAAAAATACAAAATATTATTTCTTTGGTGTTTAGTGGTGCCATTTCAGGATAAAAATGAATAATAAGAAGAGAAAACACGATGACAAGGAACATCTATTAAAGAAATTGAGAAAATTAGAGAAAAAGATACAAAAAATTGTATCGGACGATGAAGGTATGTCGTTGACTGACGCCATTTCAAATGTTCGAAAAATCTGTGTTTTCTACCAGTTGATACGACAATAAAGATCTGGGGCCGTCCTTCTGGGGCGTACGTGATCAATTATGACTTTTATCGGCAAACCTTTTGGGTTCTGCGCCTAAAGTCAAGACTTACATTGTCAAGAAATATTGTACCTGATCTAGGGCCGTCCTGCTGGGGCGAACGTGATCGATTAAAAAACTTTTAACGGCAAACCTGTGGGGTTCTGCGCCAAAAGTTTTCATAGGTACAAAGCGCTGTGATCATCACCTGCTGAGTTTTGCACACACACAAGTGATCTAGGGCCGTCCTGTGGGGGCGAACGTGATCTTTCCTTGTACAACACCGATGGCTAAGTTCAATCTGTTTTTTACAGAAAGTGAAGGTGAGGTGAATGTTGAAGAGGTGAATATTGAAGATGAGTATCTTCCTCCTCCCTCTATGTTGGACTCGCCAACCAGAGATTGCCTTCTGACAGAAAATGCGGAAAATGCAGAGAATGCTGAGGATGATGATGATCCTCTCTTAGATGAAACCATATTGAATATACTGGGATCTGTACAAATGCATCAAAAAGGATCAGTTTTGCATAAAGAAATTGCCAGTCGTTGGACTGAAGTGATCACAAGCGGACTTAAGAAAGAGGAAAAGGAAGAAATAGTCAAGAATAATCTGCCTTTTGAAAATTGTCCAGAACTATTTACCCCAAAGCTTAATTTGGAGGTCAAAGCGGCTTTACCAGAATCTGCTAGAAAACGGGATCAAATTATAGAAAACAGACAAAAACAGATTTCAACTGTTCTTTCATGCCTAGGCTTGGCCATGCAAAGCTGCATCAGTGGAGCTGATAATAAAGAAATCTTGGAAAAGATTAACCAGGCATCTCGATTGTTATGTGATACTCTCTATATGGATTCCAAAAGCCGGAGAACGCTGATACTTTTTTGTATCAACAAGGATATGAAAGAGTCCTTACTGCAAACAAAACCGCAGGAATATCTGTTTGGAAAAGACCTATCTGAAATGATCAGAACGGCTAAAACTGTTCAGAAGTCTGTTCAGGATTTAAAAGCTCCCCAAAAGAAAAACAATTTAGGATCCCGAAACACGGACACCGTAATGAAGATCAATCCAAGAGCTTTAAACTGGCGGGGCCCTCCTCGTCAAGGTTTGAGGACACAGAAACCAGCAGCCGCAGGGGGGCCAGCCTACAGTGGGAGATTCCAGACAAGGAAGAAGGACGAGAGGCCACAAGAGCGGCAACAAAACCGCAATTTCAGGCGATAAATGAGGTAGGCAGATTGCAACATTTTTATGATCGCTGGAAACTTATAACTGATGATTCTACCATTCTTGAATGGATAAAAGGTTATAAAATAATTTTTCAAAGTATACCTTTTCAATCATCAGTTCCACAAAATAACAATTTCTCTGATCCTGAACTTTGCCAGATTAGATTAGAAATTAAAATGCTGCTTAGGAAACAGGCTGTTGAGATTTGTCAACCTGAGCAAGACCAATTTTGTTCACCAATTTTCCTAGTCACTAAACCAAATGGTACTTCCTGTAAGTACCATTTGGTTTAGTGACTAGGAAAATTGGTTCATACTAAACTTAAAGAAATTAAATAAGTGTATAAATACTAATCATTTCAAATTAGAAGACTATAGAACTGCTTGCAAGCTTATACAACAAAATGACTTTTTAGTTTCTTTAGACCTGAAAGATGCATATTACATGATAAGCATACACGAAGACAGTAAAAAATACCTTAGATTTTATTTTGAAGGAAAATATTTCCAATTTAGAGTTTTAGCTTTTGGCTTGTGTACCGCACCTCTAACATTCACAAAAATTATGAAACCTGTTGTAGCTTACCTCAGAAAACAGGGTTACATATCCGTTTTGTATCTCGATGACTTTCTCTGCCTAAATAGCACATTTTCTGGTTGTAAGGAAAATATGAATACAACCATTGAATTACTATCAAGTTTAGGTTTCTTAATAAACCTAGACAAATGTAATCTTATACCATCACAAACCTGTAAATTTTTAGGCTTCATTTTTAACTCAACTGAGATGACTATAAATATATCTGAAGAGAAAAGACAGAAATGCTACAAGTTGGTAATTGAATTATTAGATAAAAAGAGAGTTCAAATAAGATGTTTGGCGGAAACCATAGGAACATTAATATCAGTCTGCCCCGCAATAAAATATGGCATTCTCTACACTAAAAATCTTGAAAGGTTAAAATACTTAGCACTCAAATATAATAATGATAATTATAGTGGCCACACCTCTATAAATAATCAGTGTAAAGAAGATCTCAAATGGTGGGCAAGGAATATTAACACATCATGTTGCCCTATTAGAAAAAACAATTATAGACTAGAAATCTTTACAGATGCTTCATCCAAGGGTTGGGGAGTTTCATGTGATGCCAAAACAGCTGCTGGTCATTGGACAAATGATGAAGCAAGACTTCACATAAATTCATTAGAATTATTAGCAGCCTTCTTCGGTTTAAAATGTTTTGCAAAAGATCTTAAACACTGTAGCATACTGTTACATATTGATAACACCACAGCTATTTCATACATAAATAGGCTAGGAGGTGTCCAATACCCACATCTACACAATATTGCGAAACAGATATGGCAGTGGTGTGAGGACAGAAACTTATGGTTATTTGCCACATACATTAATACTAAAGATAATGTAATAGCAGATTTTCAATCTAGAAAAGAGTTAGGACACACAGAATGGGCACTAGGGAACAACTATTTTGACAAAATTGTGGCAGTATTTGGACAACCATCTATAGATCTTTTTGCATCTAGAACTAATACAAAATGCAAGCTCTATGTAGCCTGGCATCCAGACCCATCAGCATGTGCAGTAGATGCTTTCACCATAAATTGGTCAAGATATTTTTTCTATGCTTTTCCCCCTTTTTCTATGATTTTAAAAACTTTAGAAAAAATCATTACTGAAAAATCTGAAGGTATTGTTATTGTTCCTCTTTGGGCAACACAACCATGGTTTCCTATTTATAAAAAACTGTTAACCCACAACCCTATAATTTTTGAACCAAACACAGACCTGCTCACTTTGCATAATTCCAGAATGTCACATCCACTTCACCGGAACCTGTCATTGATGGCAGGAATATTATCAGGCAAGCCTTCCTGAGTACTGGAATCAATGATCAAGCAACAGAGATTATGCTTTCATCTATTTCAAGTAATACCTTAAAACAATATTTACCAAGTATAATTGGTTGGGCTAAACATTGTCAAACTAGGGGGATATCCATAACTAAGCCCGACATTTCTGACACAATTATCTATTTAACAAGTAAATTTCATGAAGGTTTATCTTATGGTAGCTTAAATTCCCTACGTTCAGCCTTATCTCTTATCATTCCCAATTTGGGAAATGATGACAAAATAAAAAGATTATTTAAAGGATTTTTTAAGTTAAGACCTTGTAGGCCTAAATATAATAATACCTGGGATGTATCAGTTGTACTGAAGTTTATAGAAGATAATTATAAGGATAAACAAAACTTAGAAATAAATACAAAAAAGACTGTTATGTTACTTGCTTTAGCCACAGGTCAGAGAGCCCAAACAATTTCTTTGCTGGAAGTTACTAAAGTAGAAATTAAAAAAACTTGTATTAATTTCAAGGTTGATAAGTTGATTAAAACCTCGGCACCCAGTAGATGCCAACCTTTTCTGACTCTACCATTTTTTAATGAAAAAATTGACATATGCCCTGCTAGAGCTGTGATAAATTATATAGAGTTAACAAAGAATATTAGGTCTACTGATTATTTGTTTATATCTTTAAGGAAACCTCATAAACGTGTATCATCCAGTACAATCAGCCGTTGGATTAAGAAGACTATGCAAGATAGTGGAATAGATATAACAGCATTTTCAGCGCACAGTACGCGCCATGCTGCCACCTCTGCTGCTTATGCAAGAGGGGTAAACATAGATAACATCAGAAGAACGGCTGGTTGGACTGGTGAGTCTTCCTCTTTTGCTAGGTATTATAACCGTCCTGTTATAGATAATGAACACTTTGCTAGTGTTGTTTTTAATAGTTCCTAATTAAGGTGATATTGAAGATTAGTGTTACACTTTAAGTAAATTTAAAATAGTTTATAGTAACTTGAAGTGCCATGTAAATCTACTAGTGATTACTTACATACTGTTAGTTAATTGATTTTTATGGTTAATTATTTCCTAATGGTTAAAAAATTTATTCCAATTTTGATTGAAAATTAAAATTGATTAATAAATATAGGATTTTTGATTTTACACAGGGCTTTTAACATCTACCTTGTTATCTTTATCATCATCGAAGACGAGACAACATGAAGCATAATTTAATAGTCAAACAAACTTACCCTGTAAGTGATGTTCGACTGGAATTATGCCAAGTGTTGTCTCGTCTGAAGATGATGAGTCCCACCCATCCCATTCATCTAATAATGAATATAATTAGATGTACCCTCTACAGTAAAATCAAAAAACACTATTACTTGTTCTGTAAACTGAATGAAGTTGGTTCCAGATGGCAGCACTAAGCGGATTATACGTTCCGTTTTTTGCTGTGATTTAAACGATTGTAGACGCTATAGAGTAGAACGGACCGTACTACCTTGTTATCTTTATCATCATCTTCAGACGAGACAACACTTGGCATAATTCCAGTCGAACATCACTTACAGGGTAAGTTTGTTTGACTATTAAATTATTATTGTTATATTTTTTCGCACTATTGTCATTAATTTATTTTATTTCATATTTTGTAATCATTGATAGCAAACTACACAATCACAACAACACAAATTGACAGCTAGGTATCTACGCATTGTTCGTTTGTACTCGCTCTGCTCGCTCTCGATCAGGTTTTGGCTGAAAATCAGTGTTTTTGCTTTTAAGCAAAATATTTCACTGAGCCATAGCCTATTTGTCGTACTGCAGCACACGCAAACTTGCCTAATCTAAGATACCTACTTTTTTTTAAAAAATTGCTCTTTTGATTATTTATACCCACCTATTGTATGTACTTTAGTTTAAAATTGTTTATCTATGTTAATTGTGTGTGTCTGTAGTGCCAAATATTTTTTTTATCTATCTATCTATCTATCACCCTGTTCTGTGATGGTTACTCTATTAGCAAAATCTTTCTTGAAAATAATTAGGTTAAATTAATAGGTACCACGTGAGCGAAACTGCGGGTGCAAGTTTGTATTAACTGAATAAACCGATCCCGTCCTAACCTTAAACTATCTTCTCAGTTTACCAAGCCGAAGTAAGAAAACAATTTGAATTAAAAAAAACCACGCACCTACTATAGATTATTTTCTAGAAAGATTTTGCTAATTGAGTAACCATCACAGAACAGGGTGGTGACAGTATTGTGTGGTCAAGCCTGTGTTTGTTAATTTTGGATGTAATGACTTATTTATTATTATTATTATACAGGTACTTAACGATATAGCATATGCTGTTCTCTGAATTAACGTTTATAAGTGGCCGTGTACCAAAGCACCTACGTCATACAATTGAATGTATGACGGATAGTAGAAGGTTGTTCGCCTCAAACAGAATGCAGTTTCGATGCAGGGGTATCAAAAAAGAACTAATGACAACAAATAAATAAGTAATATTCTCCGTAATTTTAATAGGTATCTCACTTGAAATCCTTGTTTCTATAGGTAATTAAAGGATGCGTCTTTGTATGTACTACTACAATAAACCTTGTCTAGAAAGCTTATCTAAAATGATAAATTAGTTCTAATAAACTAGGTGCATAAGTAGGTACTCATAGTTTAAGAATTTTATCATTATGGATGGATAAAAGTGCTCCTACACGCGAGCTATTTATGATCTTTATGAAATATTGATGGTAGATCGCAAATGCAGTTTAAGTTACAGTACGAATCACAAACCTGGGGGTGTAGATAGATTCATTTTCTGTTATTGCCAGCGAAAAAACAAATGATATGAGAATGTTTATGGGGAATATGGTAAAATGCTACAATAAATTTCACGAAAACGCAAAGAAACTTCCTATGACAAGATTTAAAGAGTACATAGAGAATAATCTTATTAAGAAAGCGTACTATCACATAGGTAGATGATTTTATTAATGACTAGCTTCCGCCCGCGGCTTCGCTCGCATGGTTCTTAGATAAAAAGTTGCCTATATGCTATCAGAATATAATATATCTCTGTGCCAAATTTCATCCAAATCCGTTCGGCTGTCCAAATATCCTCACAAACTTTACATTTATAGATAGTAGTAAGATTATTAATCATACGGGAAGTTCTAAATCAAGATAACAACATCTAAAACTGCTGAATAATTGAGTTTGAATTGATTTGAAACATCTGATTTTGTATTGATCTTTTAAAATTGTTAAATTTCCAAAACTCGTAGATGGGTGTAGGTGATTCATCATTATGTATGCTATCCCGAAAAAGGCTTCTTTAGGATAGCATAATAATGTTATGAAACATCTTGTATATTGATTTCATCACAGTTGAATTATCTCCATTTCCTCCACTACCATGATATCAGTGACACACAAATTACGAACTACCTAATCACCATACCATGCGTCATCGCCTCGTCGCGATGACGTCGTGGAAGTTTCTGCTGAAGACTGAAGAGCTGTGTCAAAAATAAAGTCAATAGGCGTTTATTTAAATAAAATCACTAGGATCACTTTGAAACGTCTTAGAAACTAGGTGAAGCTACTGAGACCAAGCCTGGAAGAATCAGGTAACAAACACGGCTTGTATTATATTGATGCCGAAGTTGGTATGTAACTTTGCTCTCAAATTAAATTTGGATGCATTTTAGTTTTATTTTTCATTCTCAGCAAATAAATCAATTCAATTCAATTAATTAATTGACCATTTCGTTATAACATGTAACATAGGCATGTCAGGTTAACAGATAATACAGTTCTTTACAACGTACATATAATTAAAGATAATTGATTTAAGTAGGTAATTTATAGTTTCTACTCCACATGCAAATCAGAAAATGAATCATTTAAATATTCTGCGACATGGTAAAATGGATAATTTTCAAAAAATGATTGAATTTTTGTTTAAACTGATTAAAGGGAAGCCGGGTTATTTCTAAGGGTAGTTTGTTATACATCGCAAGCTTATGGCAGAGATCATGGTTATAGGTTTTCACGAGTCTTTTTCTTGGAACAAACAATTTTTCTTTATTTCTAGTGTTGTATTTGTGTATATGTAGCTTCATAGGAAGATCTGGTTTCTAGAAATTTAGGTTCTTCTCAAAGGGAACGATAAATAAACAGGGATATCACTGTCAATATTTTAGTTTTTAAGTAGGCTTTGGCCGATGTAAGTCTGCCCAGACCATGAATAATTCTTGTGGATCTTTTTTGACAATTAAGTACTTTATTAATTTGGGCGGCATTTCCCCACACTGGTATTGCATAGTTGATGATAGAATGGATGTAAGCGAAATTTTCTAGCATGCGGAATTTCTAGAAGAAAATAAAAAAAATGTATTTTCAGTAAAATTACCTTTCGAGCAAATGGCACACCGATCTAAATTGGATTTGAGTCATGAAGCTTGTCGAAATTTACGACGCCTCCAAACTCTGATGGTTTTAGGTAGGTAGTCAGCCACATTCCCTTGTAGTCCATATTCCCAGAGAGTGTCTCGTGCCGTGATAGCATCATTATTTAAGAATAAGGCTCCCCGTACACTAGGCAGCCTATATATAAGATAAGCTAATCTATGAGTCTATAAACTTTGCATTCTTTTGATTTGCTGAAAAATCCTCCCTGGCGACGTTGAACTATTAGATTAGAAAACTATAATTAGGTAAAACATTTCTTAAAAATCTCTAGAAAAGATAACTTCGCGTACTGTTTGGTATAGCAATAATTTTAAAATACCGCTCCGCTAGAAGTATAAAGGCAAATTTTTAATACCCTGACCCTTTCGTTTTATCTTATTTTGAGGTTTGTAAGATTGTTTAACTTTGTTTTATTCTATTTCACCGTTATGAACGGACACCTTTGAGGAACGAAACCTAGTCAACCTTTCATGAAATGTTTGAAACTCTTACAATTGAGCGATGGCTCATTGACTTTCAAATAACTCTTTCATTGATTGCCTTCGCACCGGTTCGTATAAACCATCAAAAGGTTAAATGGAGAGAAAAGAATATTATCTGTGGACAAAAATCACGCTCCTTAGGAAAAGAAGACGCTAGAAGGCTAGCGTCCGCGGTCAAGGGGCTGAATCCCTAAATTGTAAGAGTATAAGCCACAGAACAGACGAACCTAGTTTGTATTCTGTGATATAAAATATGTCAATGTTATGTAACGATACGATTCTGTTCGCAATTATTTTTACTTTCTTTGTACCTAGTACAAATCTTTAAGGCCAATTCTGACACTGTTCCCGCAGTCCAGTAAAGTTAAAACTTGGCATGCCTGTAATCAAGTTTCGATGTCAATACTTACAATATTAAGGATAGCAAGATGATCTGCGGTAATGAGACTGAAAGTGGAAAACGGAACTTCTTTATGAACCATAGTAGACCGAGTCTGTGTAACTAGCTAGTCTGGGCATTGTTGTCTGTATCTTAGTCAATCAGGACTTGGTAACTATTGGCTTTACACGCACGCACACTGAAAATTGGAATAAAAACAAATTTTACAAGTTAAAAACATTCAGAGAGCTACAATCCGAAACGAGGAAATCCGTAGAATTACTAAGGTCATCGAGGTAATCGACATTAACAAGTTGAAGTGGCAGTGGGTAGGCCACATATCTCGTAGAACCGACAACCGTTGGGGAATAAATATAATCTCAAATAGCGAATACGAACCGGACAACGCCCGATCGTCGGAAATCAGTGGATGGAGAAAGCTCAAGACCGTTCTTCGTGGCACTCTTTAAGAGATGCTTATCTCCAATAGTGAACTCTCAATAGTGAACAGCAGGTTGATAATGAATATTTATTCTGTTTCAAATTAAAATAAATAATAGAACAAACTTCGACTGTACATTAATGGTAGGTTCAGTTAGGTAGGTTGGTTACAAGACTTAGTTACAGGTTGGACTGCTCTGAGTGCAAAGTTAGCTTCAACCAACTAGCTGAATCATAGCTTTATTAAAATTAGTTATTAAAACTTGCAGTTCGGTCCTTAACGAGAAAGTTATAAGCCATTGTAAAAAGTACTAAACTACTCAATTATTCTCTGAATAGTTTGCCTTTCTAGATAAGAAGGTAAGTATTATGATAAGAGGCGAACTGTGTATTGTTTGTAATAAAGAAAAGCATCTCATTAATACAAGGTGATTCATACATGTAAAAAATTGCGTAAGCAGCTTATTCGATAAACAAAAAGAAAGAATATTAGCGAAAAAATATATTAAAAATTACAATGGATTTACTATTTTTCACCTAAACTTTTTTAGACCCCCTGAAGATGTCCCGGGGTAAATTCTAATATATTTTTTTACATTTGCAAACAAGCATTGGTTCTATTCACCTGTTGTTATGTCATGTAAGTAAGTGGTTATCGTAGCCTGTGGAAGCTTGCAATACCAGAAGCATTACGTACGCATTGCTAACCTATTAAAGTAAGGAGTGGCGCGTCGACAATCAGTATAGATCCATCCCTGTTGTCACCGCAGCCTTTACCTACAGAGCTCAATACATTAAAATTTGCAATTTAGATACCTGTTTTACAAGGTTGCGTAATCATTACGTAGTAGGGTACTGTTGTTTATTTTTGCGTAGCTGCGAGGAATTTCAGTAACAATAATAATAATATAAATTTAAGGTAGGTAACAGGTAACTTAAGAATAGTACAGATGGTAAAAGCTAATTCTAAGACCCATAGAAATATATACCTTAACCTAAAATATATAAAATACCTATTAATTATTTAAAACATTGTGACTACTGCGACCTGTCGATGTCGCAATCAGGGTGTCAGCTGACGACGGTGCACGGCGGTATCCCCTTGCATGTGGCCAGTGAACCTTCGGAACTTGACACCCTTCGGCCAAAACTCTGCGCTTAGGTGGGTCGATAGATGTTCAGTTGGAACTCTCACCATAAATGAATTGAAGCTCAATTGAATTGAATTGAAGTAATGCACCCAGCACTACTTTAACGGTAACTGTTAAGAATATTAAAGACTAGCTTCCGTCCGCGGCTTCGCTCGCGTGGTACATAGTTAAAAAGTAGCCTATATGCTAGGTAAAGAACTTTATCTATTCCAAGTTTCAAACGAATTTGGTTGACCCGTTACGGCGAGATTGAACAACAAACATCCAAACATCTAAGCCTCGTAGGAAGTAGGATAGTAGGATACCGCTAAGGTTGATCGACTTATCATGATTGGTGAGGTGAAATAGGATAGAAAGATGAAATGCTCGTTCTGGTAAAAATTTAACATTAAAATAAAAGTTAATTGAAGAGAAAAGGGAACTGGGCTCTCGTTATATCCATCAAAATTCCTGGCCGTGAATATTTTATACCCAAAGAGCATTTGCCTTATTACTCTTCCTACAGAATTACGAAACATAAACCGCATCTCACTCCTTCCCAAGGTAAATTGTCTGTGAACGTTTCCATTAATAAAAACAAAACGTCCTAATCTGTCCACCTCAACAATCCCCGCAAATCTGCAAATCGGATTTCGCACCCGAAGCGACGAATACTTCGGGTTGTCAACTCATTTTTTATGCAGATTGACTCGGGGAAGTTTTCACAACAGTGCCGCTGAGTCTTAACTGACTTAACAGTCACTGCTGCCATCGCCTCTCAATTAAGAGTCGGGCTCGATTGACCTTCCCCTTAAGAACTTTGAGTATTGTTGACCTAGTTGTGAGGTATTGGCGCGGTTTGCATGCCTGATTTCGAATCAGGATTTTAGTGACGCGATTTTTCGCAGAGCGCCGCCTAAAACTGGATGGTTGTAAAAGGATTTACCACGACGGAATTGTAATCAGGCCGCGAAATTCCGTTTCATATTTTTAGCGATCCAGGCCAATGAGCGATTTCTTCCATTTACATATTTTGGCCTCGGATTGCTTTTGATTTACATTATTATTTCTTGGTAAGGTAATTGTTATTTAGGTACCTACTCGTAATATTTATGGAGATGATTGGTATTATTTCTTAGAAATCTTCATCTTCAGGCTTCTAATGTATATTTAAGTGTAGAATGTGACTTCTAACAAAAACGATGTATTAGCCCATCCTGTTTTGTTTCAGTATGAAGAAATTTCTCTTAAATCAATGGGGAAAATCTCACGTATCAGATGGTTGCCTACCTACATATTTTACTCGTATGTCACTGCCTGATAAAATCTTAAACGATGAAATCCTTAGAAGAACTAAGGTTAAATAGCTCTCAGAGTTAGCATGTTCTAGTGGCATAGGGCAGGCCATATAGCTCGTAGAACCAACAATCGTTGAGGAATGAAGGTTCTCGACGGACGACTCAATGTTGGAACCCCTCCCATTACGAAGGTCCGACGACATTGTAAAGATTACCGGAAGTGGCACACTGGGGAAGGCCTACGTCCAAAGTGAACTTCTACTGGCTGATGATGATGACGATATCTATGCATAAGTCTAGGTCTTAAGCATAAGCTATGATGATGGTAGGGACTAGGTATTATGACGTCCACATTGCGAAATGACTTCGTAGTTCTGACTACGAAGCATAACGTTTTGTATATATATGTATATTATATATACAAAACGTTATTCTCTAAACATCTTCGATTCATGTGCAACCAAACGTTACCTCCAGGACGTGTGCGTTTCAAATTCACAAAGGTATATGCTGATCAATACCACACGCCTCATGTTAAACATCTGACAGCACTCGTGAATTGTAAATTTTACCCTACAGCGAGCCTCATACGTTATTCAGCAACTATTTACCGTGAAAAACCGATCATTCTGGCAACAATAGGATTACATTACCACTTACCTACAAGTCAATCACGTTTTTGGGTACGTACCTACCTATTTATAGCATTTAATTCCTAAACGATACTGGTAATTAGATCGTTTGTATCGATCTTTAGATAGCTCAACTGTTTCTTGTTTATTTTATAAAATATATTGACTGGTATTCGTTATAATTTTCTTCCTGTAAATAAGGACTCGATTAGGGCCTAATTATTAATTATTAGATTTTTATAAAGATTAGTGTTGATGAGTGTGTGAAAGTAATATATAACCAATTATTACCAATAAATTACTTTTGATTATTACCAATAAATTACAATTGACTATTTAATTATACCTAGTTATAAGCTGATTTAGTATGTACCGATTCGTATGCTGTCCCGAAAAGGGTTTAATCTAGGTACCTACCTATACCGAATTGGCAATCAAGATTGTTCTACGACTTTTACAAAATCAACATTTTTCAATAAAAAAAACTCTATGCAAAAATCAAAAAATTTGGGGTTCAAATTAGTTAAAACTTAATTATGAATCGCATTTGGTTGGCAGTGAACACTTTTTACCGCAGGATGAGGCTATAGACCTGTTTCTTCGATATTCATTTCAACTTGATACTTTATGTAGCTTCTGAGAAAGAGCCTTGACATACGGACAGCAGACAACAAAGAGTTAAATTTTTCCATTATCAGTACAGAACCCTAAAAACTATAAAATTCAAAGCCCGCAAGTGGCCATTACCCAGACTGGTGAGAAGAAGCGAATTCAAATCTAAAACTCTCTTTAAACCTGCAGTTACCACCACACGCGGGGAATTGGTCATAAAATGGCGATTTGCATAAAATTCCAAGAAAACTGCATCTTACACCCACCTCAAATTGTTCGTTTTCTAATATATCGCCAGTCATATATTCTAATTGCTTCTAAATCGCTATGTTTGTCCAAGACGTCTTTGGAATGGATAATGTGTTTTTTGAGTATTTCCATCGTGTATCGATTTTGGAATAATCAAATCTAAGTTCTCATTATAATATAGATGTACTCAGTACTAAGATGGAATGTATGATTTTCCAAAAAGATTGACCGAATTCAGTGTTTGTAATAAATATAAATATTCCGGATATATTCACACGGTCAACTGTTCCCAAACTAGGCATAGCCTGTACTATGGGTACCAGAGACTGATATATATAATAGATAAACATTTAACACCCAGACACAGAACAAACATCTGTGTTTATCACACAAATGTTTGTCCAGTGCGGGGATCGAACCTGCGACCTCTAGCGCAGAAGGCAGAGTTACTACTAACTGAGCTATGAGGCCAGTCAAAGTAATGGCGTTAACACGCGCATTTAAATCCTTTTATCGACGATGCCATACCTCAACCTGCCCACTGACCAAGCGGCTACATACATGATGACCAAGAAAAAACCAATGACACTACAAGCAAGCAACATTCCGATTTCATTGCATATTGTCTAGAACCTACCTACTCTCTCGAGATAGGTACTGCACAGTAACATCGCATCGTTCAAGTTCCTTTCGACTAGTCACCAACAAAGGGATATAGAAAGCCATCTTGAGACCACTGGCGCTGACATAGTATCCTTACTTTCAGAAGAACACTTCATACAAGAATATCCTCACTATCATACTAATTAGGAATTGAATAAATAGCGCGATCTCAAGATATATTTCAGAAAGATTTCAGAAAGTTTAGGCATAGTGCCATGCATGAAAAGCTATATTAATAATAAATAAATAAATATTCCGAACATATTCACACGGTCAACTGATCCCAAACTAGGCATTGCCTGTACTATGGGTGCCAGAGACTGATATACATAATAGATATATATTTAACACACAGACACAGAACAAACATCTGTGTTAGTCACAAATGTTTGTCCAGTGCGGGAATCGAACCCGCGACCTCTAGCGCAGAAGGCAGAGTTACTACCAACTGAGCTATGAGGCCAGTCTATATATATCTATATAGATTATGACACATGCATGCGTATAATCATGTGACATCATACTGACTGAGTTAGTATTATTTCGTTATTTCATTTTGCAAACTTACAGAACTCCCTTTTTTGTTCTTATTTTGTGTAAGTTTTATGAAATAATCGATTGTGACTAAGCAGGAAAACAAAGGTAAATTAGTGTTTGCTGATGCAGGAAGAATGTGTTATTTATGTGGGAAGATCCACTAGAATCGCATATGCGCATTAGAAACTGAATTGACAACCTCCACTTTTTTGGCATCGGTTAAAAATCAGTAAAGGACGCTTCTATGTTGCTCCATTCCGAATAATCACTGCGCCTTTTTACATGATAAATTTCTTGGTGTGTCGTGACATGTGACGTCGAATTGCCCTGAATTGAAAAATGTAATTAGCCCGTGTCAAACAACAGGGAACAATTTTATTGTAACAAGAATGTTATGCAGATTGCACTACTGCTTAGTTTTGCTTTCTCGGATTGTGGTCCGCTTCAATTAAAGTTATAAATGTCTTGAACAATGATCAGATGTTCTCTGCAACTAGATGGGACTTGTAGCCAAAGAATATAAGTAGTTTCGGGTATTCTTCTAACCGTGTGTATAAACGTTTTTTTACGAGTCATTCCTGCTCGGTAACACCCTGTCGTCAACACTGTTGAAGAATGGAAAAAAAAGTTGCACTCGTTGACAGTGTTGACGAACGCAACTTTTTATTTTCCGATCGTATCCATCTATGTAGTACAAGAGCGCAGTTAGAGCGCAGTTAGAGCTATCGTTGTTAAAATGAGGGACGCTGCTGCCCAGTTTTTTTCCCTTAGTCGCCTCTTACGACATCAGCGGATAGGTAGATATGGAGGGACCTATTCTTCAGCCGGGGCCAACATGGCCGACAGGGTGTTACTGAGCGGGAATGACTCTTTTTTTACCCTAATAGTACCTTAATTGACTTACGGTACAGATTTCAATTCAAGTTTTTCCTTAGTGGAAAAAACAATAATGCAAGCCCCTAAGCAAAATTTCCAAACAAAGTGACATCACTGAGTGCTTCTTAAAAATTAAGGAATTATTTTCCCCATTTCGTTATGTATCGTCTCCTAGAGTACCCAAAAAGTTACCAATTCGAGTATGAATACTAATTAGTAAACTAAAAACATTGACCTAAGACTATGTTATTTTGCTATCTAAGACATTTTACAATCCCCTTCGTTTTTACTTATCCACTCTGGTGGATAATGGAAGTGGTCTTATAATCCCCATCAAAGTTGATTTTGACACTTTTAGTCTCATTTTCCCCTTGAAACCGCCAAATTAGGCGGACGGGGATTCTGAAACGAAAAAATTCCTGTTTCCCCTTTGAAGTGGAGGTCGTTCAAGTATTTACTTTTCTTATTTAGAGCAATCAGCTACGAAGAAGTGTAGAATCTAATAAGAAGTACTTACATATTAGTTGGTCGAATTCAAAATCAAACACGCTTGACAAAGTGTTTTAGAGTAAAAAAAAACATTCTAAAACGTTCTTGTAAGCCTAAATAACGCTCAATCTGTAAAGGTCCTGAAAAGGGCCTATGACTGTCGTCGGTGGAAGAAACAGTGTAGGGAAAGGATTAATGAGCACCTTTCAGAGGCTCCTTTCGTGCACCTTAAGTCGCATGTCTTCGAAATTTTAGGTTCCTGAACATGCCGGTTTCCTCACGATGTTTTCCTTCATCGTTTGAGAGCACTAGTATAGACGACCGGTACTAGAACCCATGACCTGTGGATCGGAAGGTGGGACCACTACCACCACTCGACCAGTGCTCTAAGGTCCTTTGACTAGTCTGATGAAGCCAAAATTTTCTTAGCATCTTCAGGGCGGCTACTTTTAACGGAGCAAAACAAACTCTTGATAAAAAAAAAGATATCAAAATAAAAGTTAAAAATGCAAAGTAGATATTTCATTTGCATTCTATAACTCTACCTGCCCAAGAGAGTATTATCTACGTTTATTTTCGAGAGTACCACCGGATTCCCGAAATTTCATTTATATATTTCTTTCTTTGTAATTAGTCTTTGTCAGTCCTCGGGCTCGAGGGAGGAACTAGGTTTTCTATCATTTCTTTTACATCATTTAAAATCGAATTACTAAGGCCGACGTCCTCGGGCAAGAAATTAATAGTTTAGTTATTTAATTATGAACTAGATTTGAGCTACAGCTTCTGAATGAGTAAGGTAATTAACGAAAACTTCAGGGTAAAATGCTTTGTTCATAATTTCCGTTTTTTAATCATCATCATCATTAATTATTTCAGCCGTAGGCAGCCACTTCTGAATTTTCCGTATGGCATACATATTATGAGTCACCTTGTATAGTTACCAAGCGAGTGTATTTTTTTATTTATATTTATTTATTACACAAAAGGAATACAAATTAATGGTAGTAAATGTCTTAAAACCTATGTTAGGTTTGTCTAGACATTAGGTTCTCGATATTGAATGTAAGAAAAATTGTAAACAATCTTTACTTATTTTCTATGAAGAGCGAGCACATGTAAAGATTACACCGTCACAGAATAGCTAACAGTATGTACCTAGTGCATAGGCACAGCAGAAAAATAAAACCCGTCAGGTCAGTTGAGTGGAAGCATAATAGCCAATGCAGTGGTGTTAGTATGCATTACAATCGCTACGCGTGTGTGAGTGCGCTTACGAAATATAGGATGCTCCGTTTATAGCTTTTAAAATTTATTGGGAAAGGAAATATTTTTTTTAAATGTTTTTAATATTATTTTTATTTATTTTATTTCCAATTTCAAATGGTAATTTGTTAATTAGATGGGGAATTATATATTCTGAAGCCGCGAGTGAAAGCTTGCTTAGAATAATTTATCTGATTATCAAATTATCTTGAATTATTATGATAAGAGTAAATCAGAAATAATTTGATCCTAGGGTCCTAGGTTTGTAAAGTTAAGTTATATTATGTAGGAATTTCCACGTTGCCAGTGAAAACAAAAGATTTCCAACGAACCAATGAAAACAAAAGATTTCCTACAATGATTTTAATATCCCAGTCACACATGACTTATAATTTAATTTGAGCTCTGAAAGGTCTCTGACGGCAGATCCAATTAAAACACCCGTTAGAAATATAATTATTCCACAAACTTGTTAGTATACAAACGCCTTAGTTGAAATCACATTCCGCGGAATGTGACGGAAGGCTAAGAACTTTTAAAGACACTGAGCGGACAGAGACCTTGACGGTGGCGTAGCGGACGAGTGCCCGTCTGAGACGCAATGGGTGCGGGACAAATGTTTGCATGATCTGCAAATATTTGTGTATAGAACAACTTCAAATTAAAATGACCTAGTCTACTACTTAGGTAAGTATGAAATTCGCTCAGTTTTCCTGTTGTGTTTTAAAATGAGTAGAATTATGAGGATCAATTTCAAAAAAGTACATACAATAAATTTCAATATATATAATTATTCTAGATATATTTACAATATACAATAATTTCTAGACTACACCTAAATATAACTAGGTATATAAATTAAGATAATTTAACGAAAACCCGTCAAAACGATCTTGTAACCTAGAATCAGTTTCAGTTCCAAGAAACGGGCCATAGCGACTTTCTGTAATACTACCCGACAGTTTTCCCATTAATAGTGAATACATATCATTATTCCATTGCAAGCACCGCTAAGTAAACAAGCATGCTTACTTAGCGGAGTCCGCTGAGTAAGCAATATTCATAATCCTTACGATTTCACGTGTTCTGACCAAAATTATATTCTAATGTGTAATTTGGATTTAAAATATCGCAATGGTCGTATTTTTTCCTGTTTCGTTTTCGTTACATTCGTTTCAATTTCGTTTTGATGTCGACTGAACAATGAAACATTTTGACTCAATTAAATTGAAACTTGCTCAATCTAATCATATATTATTAGTTTACATTGTATTATTTATTGCAATAAATTAATAAATAAATAAAAATTGAAAGGTATATTGTGGTAATGGGTCACTCGCCCCGACTTCGCATGGAATTATTATTCATATCTACAAACATACTCAAAAAATTAACATAATTCATAAACTTATCCCTTCCTCTTGAGACACTCTGTTCATTAGTGAAAACCCGAATGAAATCCGCTTAGGAACGGAACCGCTACGGAAATAATCGTGCATTCGACAGGCACGGGGAGGGACTTTGTTTTACAAACCTACTTACCCATGTGTAGTGATGGTGCAAGAACCACCTTACATCACAATTGTTAGATAACATTAAGATGTTATCATAATTATTTATAAACTCATACTGGTATAGTGCCAACCATTAGTTTGATCATCATGGGTCCACCGGTGACGAGACCAACGTCCCTAGCAAAGTCTTCAAGGTTTAATTCTCTCACAGCCTTAGCGCCAAGTTTCTCCGCGGCTCTCTGTGAGCCGACTGCAGTGGCTAGTCCAGTGTACAGGGATATGCTGTCAAATCTGCATGCTTTAGCTCTGAAACGACATCCACATCGTCACTTAACATCAGGTGAGATTGTGGTCAAACGTAAGCCTATTTTGTAAAAAAAAAAGAGTAACTGTATTAAGCCAATAAATCAACGGGGGGTTGGCACGATTTTGAACCCGGGTTTTCGCTAACGTCGATTAAATCTCGAATAGAAATTATTTCACTTCTAAATACCTCACCTAACAAAAACTTTACTGTGGTGGCCCGGCTGAAGAATATTCTCTATTTCTCTTTTTCTACCCGTGGATGTCGTAAGACGCGACTAAGGGAAGAAAGTTAGGGGATGGGCAACAGCGTTCTCTATTAACAACAATTATAACTGCGCTCGCTAACCCGCATACCCAGCGTGGCGAGTATGAGCATATCCCCCCAAATAATGGTTTTTGTAAATCTGGTGCGGGCCTTTGTTCAGTAGTGGACGCCCTACGGCTGAGTAATTTTAAGTTTTTGTCATGGTCATCATTACAGCCGTAGGGCGTTGCCCACCTGAGACGCAAGGGGCTCGATTCCCGCTGCGGGATAAGTGTTTGCATGATCTGCAAATACTTGTTCCGGGTTTGGGTGTTTTGGTACCATGTTACTCGTAGTTTCTGATACCCACGGGACAGGAAATACCTGTGCGGGGTCAGGACCATGTATGTGACTGTTGGGTGTTATTTATTACTTACGCGAAGTCGTTTCCATACAATATAAAAAAAATTACTAACCTGGCCTTTAGAAGTTCTTCTGCTATTCCCATTCTTCTGTATGCAGGATCAACTACGAGGCCTCTATCAGCAAAATATGCGTCTACTAAGTGGTGTTCTTTTAGAACGTTGTAGGTGGAATACATAGAATCGACTATTTTCACAAAGTTCTGCAACTCCTTAGTTTGTATCTGAAATCAAGAAAATTCGAATAAACATCAATTTTGGAAGCGCGTGTTGCGCGTGTTTTGTTCAATCTTTTTTCAAAATTAAGAAATTGGAGCATGTTGAATTCCAAGCTTTTTTCATCTATGGATGGCTCTATACATAAAGGATGCTAAAGTGTGTATTTTTTAAAAATTTCGAAACGTTTTAATTTTTCGTAACCTACGTAATTTTACTAAACATAAAACAGATTTTTCTGAACCGCCACAATGTTCTCTACACGCAGGTCCATTATCCATTCATTGCGAAAATCTTCACTAATAAACAAATACGGATTTTCAGCGATGGTATTTAATTGTTTAACTGATATCTGAACGGTAAAATTTAACGAAAACCCTATGACTAGCCAGAATTAAATTTTTGGTATGTCGCGTTAACTTGTTTGAAATACTTGCCTCATATTTGTGGATAAATTTTGAAGCACTTCTTTCGATAACAGCCATTTTAGATGCACCGATGGGCTTTATGACATTCGAGTCGTCGTCCAAACAGCAAACAAGTATCTGCTGTTTTTCATGCTTCATTTTTTCCAACAATAAACATCTTAGCTCTTCTAGTGCCCTGACGTTTTTTGGAAGACCTGGAAAGTAAAATAAAGTTCAAACGTAAATTTACAAATTAAAAGGTTTTTTACGTGTAAATAAAAATAAAGTCATCATCATCATCCACACCATGACTTCACCCACTGCAGGGTATAGGCCTCCCTTTGTAGGTGTCATTCTCCTATATCCTGTGCAAGTTTGATCCAGTTGCGGCCCGCGATGCTTGAGATATGGTCTGCCCACCTCGCTGCTGGACGACCAACTTTCCGATATCCAGTTCTTGGACGCCATTCAGTTAACGCCTTACTCCACCTGTCATCACCACGCCTTGCCAGGTATCCTGCCCAACTCCATTTGAGTTCCGCTATGCGGTTGCCAACGTCTTTGACCTTCGTACGACTTCGGATCTCGACGTTGGCAACACGGTTTATAAGCTTGATACCCAGCATGGCACGCTCCATGGCTCTCTGTGCAACTCTCTTCCTGTACACAGCCTCCTGCGTCAGCGTCCATGTCTCGGCACCGTAAGCCATGGTAGGCAGTACACATTAGTTAAAGAGGCGGGTCTTCAGACATTGTGGAATTTCAGTTGGCTTAAGAATGTCGTCCAATTTTCCAAATGCAGCCCAACCGAGTTGTATTCTTCGAGCGATCTCCTTGCCTTGATGTTCCTTGCCAAAGGATAGAGTATGTCCAAGATAGACATACTGACCGACTACCTCCAATATTTCATTCCCAACTTGAACGCTAGGGTCCGTGATTTCGCCATAACCTTCTTCTTGCACATATTCATCATAAAGCCTACCCTGAATGACGCATCATATTAAAGTAGGTTAGTTAAATAAATAAAAAAAGGAAAACTAACTATATTTTATAATTATTTTGCGTTAATGAATTAACAATGTTTTTTTAATAACCTTTCAGTTGTAGAATGTTTACTGGTTTTAAGCAAAGTAGCTAATGGGCAGAAGGACTTGTGCTTCATTTTTGTAATAAAACTAACTAAAACTAAAAACATTAAACCAAACAAAATAGGTTTCCTCTTTGAGTTATAAATTTAAAAGAACAGAACTGATGAAATAAATAGAGAATTATTAATTACACTAAACTAGCATAAAATTCATGTCACTGTAACGAGAAAAAGGATAGCAATCACAATAGTTACAAAAGCTTTGACGTAATCACCAACGCCTCTCGTGCTAATTTAATACCTAGGAACATGTCGAATGGCTTAGTTTATTTGTAAATAAAATACCTGTTAAAATTTGTACTGGTTCGTCTGGAGTGTGGTACTTCATGAAGAGATCTAATACCTCCTCGTACCATGCCTCGGACACTTCCTGGATTCTGAACTTAATTTCACTGCCATCTTTGTCCCTAGTAAACCTCGACCAGATTTTGGGAGAAGTTTTCATTTTATTGTTTAAGATCAACTTAAAAAAAACAAAATGTTATGGACGAGGACAGCCTACAATTTGTATGGGCCCGGTCAGCAAGTGGTCTTATAAGAGGCATCGATTATCTGCGATAAGCACCTGCGATAAGATTACATAAGATTATAATTAATTTCTAATATTTATTTTGTTGCCGATAGCATCGGCCAGATTATAGCTTTTAGGAAAAGCCTGGTTGTGTCACATGTTTTATTATGTAACTAAAATAACTCTCACACGGTGAGTTAAAGGATGCTGGGAAAATAAGATCACGTCTCTTATCACAATTTAAAACAATATCTTTATTTGATATTGTAAATGTTCGAATTTTCGATTGTGAGAAATTCGAAAAGAAGTCACAATCACATCTCGAAGCTCTTGCACACAATTGGCCGGCTGCGACCATGATCGCTGCAACACTACGTGAGTAAATACCCCACTCGTTGATGTCGCCGAGTGAGCGCACGCCTCCGACTAATACGCCAATGGCAATAAGATATTTTTTACAAAAACTAAAAACCGACTTCCAATCCCTGAATATTTATAAGATTAATATAAATCTCTTTGCTTTTTGCTTACCTACTGAGGATGACACTGGCCACCCTACACTTTCGAATATAAAACAAAAGTAGTATGACATCCATTCATCATCAGTATTAACTCTTACGGTACTGACTGACAATCAAACGTAGTGGTTTTATTCTCTTACAAAATCAACGCAGAGCCTACCCAAAATACTAAGAGTATGAAATTTGCAGGGTAGCTTCCTGTTATATGCCTGTAACGTATGGGTGCACAGAAAGAAATTCGCGACACACAACCCCTAAGGTTAAAGTTTATGTAAAAATAGCATATATAACAGCAACCGAACGAAGTAGCGTGGATAACCATACCATACCAACGTCGACAAAAAAAATTCGGCAATTCGTGATTTCAAGAGATGATGACGTTTTTGAAAGTTTTACAAGGCATGTAGCAATCCCTCAGGTATTAAATTAATATGGGAACACCCTGGGATCATACTCTATATACTAGCGAAATAATTATCAAAATCGGTTTAGTATTGGCGGAGATATCGAGTAACATGCACAAAAAAAAATACAGCCAACCTCCAGAAAACCTCCTCCTTTTTGAAGTCGGTTAAAAAATGAAGGTAAAATCGATTAAGTAATTTAAAAATTACTAGCTTCCGCCCGCGGCTTCGCTCGCGTAGTACCTTCCAAAAAGTACTATAATCTATCACTGTACCAAATTTCATCCAAATCCATTCGCCCGTTTAGCCGTGATTGATTGAACTACAAACATCCAAACATCCGCACAAACTTTCGCATTTATAGCATTAGTAGGATAGTAGGATAGCATAGGATAGGATAGGATAGTAGGAAGTAGGATAGACCAATAGGAGTTAACTGCGAACAACATTTTCAACTGTAATGCAACGAGGTATATTCTATCTGAAGTTCGTTATGTGATCTCTGAGGCTGGTTTAAACCAAACGAATATAGAGCTTAGAACAAGAGCATTCCTTCTCATGTTTTTTCATTCTTTCTTTCTTTCTTTCTTTCTTTGAGAATGCATACAAAACAACGAAAGAATGCTCTACGTCTGTTCACACTAAAATAATTTGATAGAGTGGGATAGAATGAGCATTCGCTCGTTGATGTAAATCGGCCTTAATTGTATGATAATAAAATAGAGTTCAATCATATTGTCATTTGGATTTAATAATTTTGTTTGTTAATTCGTTCATTAAAAGTATAAAACAATAGGTAGGTATCCTTTTTATTTCGATATCGTGATATCAAAGATCTGTAACTATGACGTGCTTAATTGTTTATGAACTACGCATACGCACAACTGATTTTGAAATCTTATCATAACTACCGTATTTCAGTAATTTATCATAGATTTTCATGATATCGATCTTGAAATATTATAAGTATGAATATAAATTATGTAAATTCGGTTATGATTGAAAATAATTTATAATATACTAGCTTCCGCCCGTGGCTTTGCTCGCGTGGAACCGACATAAAAAGTAGCCTATATGCCATTCTGGATAAAGAACTTTATCAATTCCAAGTTTCAAAGAAATCGGTTAAGTCGTTACGGCGTGATTGAACAACAAACATCTTAACATCCAAATATCCAACATCCTCTCAGAGTTTCGCATTTATTACCTATATTAAGTAGTAGGATTATATTTCTGAATTTTTCGAGGCGATATGCCATATAGAGTATATATGTAACTTAGTAGTGGGGATTTAGATCAGTTCTACCTGTTGGTACTTTTAAGTGTTGACTGTGTCTACCAAAAGTTACCTAAAACTGCTCCTAACCGAAATCACGAACCTTGAAATTTACTCTGGATCAAGCAATTCAATGGTCCATGGATTACAAACCTAGCCATAAGCAGCTAAGCAACAAATTTTATACTCCGGAACAAGAGAAGTATGACTTCAATTGGTGATGTTTGAAGAATCATAGTCATCAAAGTCTGTTTTTTCCGTTTCCGTTTTTTTATGAGACATTTTAAGTGTATAAAAATGGTAAAATCAATGCCCCGGTGGCGTAGAAAGAAGAATATCATAGAATGACCCTTAATTGCTTATGTCCATAGCTCTCGCACTTTTATTAAAATAAAATACTTAAATTTTTTTATGACGGCGTCCATATTATCTACTGTGCAAGCGCAACGACAGAGATAAGTAATGAAAGGCAATGGTATGATGTTCTTCCTGCGCTGCGATCGAACTTATATTGTTATCAGTATCTTAATAGGAGCATAATAATAATAATAATCACCACACCATGGTATCGCCGCGTCGCATGGTGCAAGTTCCAATGAAATACGGAGTGTTTTAACATTTTTAAAGCTTTTAACCCCTTTCGAATTAAATTAATCATGATGTTTCATTTTGTAAAAAGCTAATACATGCACATTTTATATTAATTGACAAAACCTGTTTATAAAATGAAAATTACATCATTTTTAAGCGAATATTTACCAGGACACAAACATTAGCTGAGGCATCTAAAGACCGTTGTAATCGATCTAAGATAGCTATAAAATGGATATTATTAATTAAAGAATTTGATTAATTGCCGATAATTAGAAATATATCTAGAACAGATAACAGTTTGGTAATAATTTTATTGTATAATTCATAATAACTACAAAATCGAAGGCAATTAAGAAAATATGTTATATTATATTTTACTTTTACGTAGGTAAACATGTTACAGATAAAGATTATTTATTTGCTTAAACATGTGTACAGTGGATGACAAAATTTGTAGGTGGTTCAACATGCTTGACCGGTGACGATATGCAAATTGTTATATTATATTTCACTTACCTACTTACTACGCTGACCTAACTTCATATTCTTACTTATCTTATTCTGATGTTTGTAATTTTACACAATTTGACTTACATTTTATTCGATTACGAGCTAATTTTTAACCGACTTCAAAAAGGAAGAGGTTCTCAAGTCGGCTGTTTTTTTTTTGTGTATATGTAACTCGATATCTCCGCCAATACTAAACCGATTTTGATAATTCTTTCGCTAGTGTATAGAGTATGATCCCGGGGTGGTCCCATATTAATTTAATTGCTGAGGGATTGTTACTTGTCCCGTAAAACTTATAAAAACGTCATCATATCTTGAAATCACGACTTGCCAAATTTTTTTTTTGTCGACGTTGGTATGGTACGTTTATCCCCGCGACTCCGCTCGGTTGCTGCTATTTTTACATAAAACCTTAGCTTTAACCTAACCTTTAACCTTAGGGGTTGTGTGTCGGGAATTCCTTTCTGTGCACCCATACATTACAACAGGAAGCTACCCTGCAAATTTCATACTCTTAGGATTTTGGTTAGGCTCTGCGTTGATTTTCAAAGAGAATAAAACCACTACGTTTGATTGTCAGTCAGTCAGTCAGTACCGTAAGAGTTATTATTGATGATGAATGGATGTCATATCATATTACTTTTATTTTTTATTCGAAAGTGTAGGTGGCCAGTATCATCCTCAGTAGGTAAATAAACGCAAAGAGGTTGATAACAAAAAAAATATGTAGATATTAATTTTGTAAATATTCAGGAATTTGAAGTCGGTTTATAGTTTTGGTAAAAAATCCCTTATTTGATATTTAGCTAAATAAAACATTCCATGAAAACTTTTAAACTTCAATAATTGAGCGGTGCCTCACATAATATATTCAAATACACTTGCATTGATTGCCATCGCATCGATTCGTCAAAAAATAGTGGATGAAAAATACTAGCAGGGTTCTTAATCATGCAAAATAAAAAATCTGTAGGAAAAAAACCCGCTTATTCCGCTACAGGCGTCCGTGGGTATTTGTCCGCTAAGTAAGCAATATCAAACATGTTCAATTGTAGATTATTGTCAAGTTGCTACTCAGTGTGCATGGTTCGTACAGGTTTTAACCAACTCGTTGCGGTTTCACATGTGCTGACCAACATGACATTTTAATGTATATCTTGAATTTAAAACGGCGTAATGATTGTTTTCTTCCATTTCCATTATGCGGTAATGTTTTGTTTGCTGTTTGGAGTTATTTATTTCTATTGTACACTTAACACCATTTCTGTCATATACCATAACAGAGCGATAGAGAGCCTGTGTTTTTAATAATATTAACTGTATTAGTGGCCGTGGTGGCCCCTGCTGAAGAATAGGCCCCTCCAAATCCACCTATTCGCGGATGTCGTAAGAGGCGACTAGGAGAAAAAAGCTGGCATATTATATGTCATGCAAACCTTTCCTAAAGTAAGTCATTACAGCCCTACGGTCTAGCCGGGTCATAATGTTGTACTGAATTTCATTATTTCCCATGGGACATAATGTGATTTGAATTTGGAATGCAACCCATGTAGTCGTGCTTAATCGAGGTTGGTTTCAAAAATGTTTGGGTGCAATGAGATTTTATTCTAATTAGGCTGTATGTTATCATTTTTTTTACAATGCCTACACTTAATTAAAAAAAAGAAAAACATGAAAACTTTTCGAAATTCATTTTCACCCGCGCACGAAGAAGGATTTATTCGAATGTCGAACTGACCACTACAGAATAGACTACAAAATAAGAAAAAAAGGCGCCAAGCGCTCAAACTGCTGTGCTGTTATCTACACCGAAATTCAGTTTCGATTCGAATAAACTTCTAAAAAATGTCAAGTGATGACGACAGTGATTTTGATTCGACTCCAGAATGCATACAATCTGAAGCCTATAGTTGGAAACTTACTTCCTAAAAATAATTTCTTTCTACTTAACAGTCATTGTTTTCAATTGCCTCGCAGAAAGTATAAAAAGTAGAGTATGCATCGCGGGCTTAAATGTGTATTTGTCTTGGGCGATCTTGAACCCCTCGTACTCAGGATTCTTGCCTTAAATCCCTCGCTCCACTCGGGAGTTAACCATAGAATCCCTCGTTCTCGGGGTTCAATATAGCGCCCGGGACATAATACACTACTTTAAGCCCTTGTTGCACAATCTACTATAATACATTTGTTCCCATGTCAATTCACCCTTGTGTGTTGTCTTTTAGAGTCCTCTGGTTTGTGTAACTGTTTTTTTTAGTTGATTGGTATTATATTGTAGTATGTATAGTATAGTTTTTAGTCCTTATATTACTTTTGCGTATTGTCTAGTTTTTAATTGTTGCATGTTTTGATTGTTTTCATGTCCGCCACATGGAATCGGTCCTGACGGAAGATCAGCGTGGGTTGTATCTATCTATATCTTACAATAATTATTCGATTTTATTCATTTTAACAACGATAGCTCTAACTGCGCTCGCCAACCCGCATGCCCAGCGTGGTGATTATGGGAAAATCCGCCCACATGATAATCAGCAGTGGATGGACGTCGTCGTACGGCTGAAATTATGAACTGTGTAAGTTATGTAAACTATCGGCGAGGACTCACTAGCGTTATATCATAAAGCGACAATACCAAGTATCTCTCATGCTTTACAAGGTGACTTTCCCCAAAGGTTCCTATTCTATCAACAAAAAGAAACATACAGTTTTATTAAATTAGCTGGTCTTGGTCTTTTTATCATAATAATTATCAGTAATTATTAAACGTACGAGAATTTCATCATCAAGATTAATATCTAAAACAGCTGAGTAATTGAGTTTGAACTGATTTGACCCCTAAACAACTGTTTTCCAAAAGATGTAGAATAAACTTTATTGCCAATTGAGTGTAGAATGTGTGAATTGAGTGTGAAGCCCCTTTCGGGGTAGTATACATAATAATCATCTTGTATATTATTATTGAGTAACCGGGTTTTTTTTATACAACTGAGGCGGCAAACAGGCATACGGCCCACCTGTTGGTAATTAAGCGGTTACCGAAGCCTATATATGGTGGGTACACATGTACGTACATGCGCGATGAGCATGTTTCATCCGAGCATAACTATCTACAAACATGCTCGACCCTGCGCCTTCACGTAAAAGCTTGCTCGAAGAACATGTTTAGTGCGCGTTGAAACTCTTCGAGCAATGGACCATTCGTTGTTGTGTTTGGTGGGCATCGCCTGCTACATTTACTGTCAGGGAAAAACTACGCGAAGAAAGCGTCGTCGTCGCTGGGTTAGGCCAATGTTACAAAGAAGAGAACGTCACAGTCATGTTAATTTGATAAAAGAATTAGAACCTGAAGAGTTTCGTAACTATTTACGGAAGATCATACACTGATCTACAATACAGCAGCAAATCTACAACCTTTTTTATAACTCCGTTCATGTCAATATTAGGTTCAATAGTTTTGCACAATAAAATTAAACGTTCATATGCTGCGTTTCTTTTACCCTTATCACTATATTCTTTTAACGTAGTTTTCCACAAGCACTCTTCCTTCTGATACATATTTATAAATTGTTCCACAAAATCCCGAGAAAATGAACGAAAGTCCGACATTTTAACAGCGCACTCGCACCCTCTTCACAAAAATATCAATTACGACTAACATGCTCGACTTCGCGGGTACATGTACAAACATGTTTCGTCATCGAACATCGAGCAAGAATTATGCACGTTTGAATCTTGTTCGAATCAAACATTTTGGTTGGCTTCGAGCATTTGTCTCGAGACTTGTATGGTACACACGTTCGTACTTGCTCGAGATCGAGCAAGTTTATCGAGCAAGTACGTACGTGTGTACCCACTGTATGAGCGCTTGCCCTAACTCCTCCAAAGGGTGGACACTCAAAACTTTAGTCGTATTCATAGGTACATCTATTTTCATCATCTAGGTTCATCTATTTCGCTTGGCGCAAGACAGAGAGAATTTCGCTGAGCTGACAGCTAACCTCCAGTAATGGAGAGCCACCAAAAGAAGAAGAAGAAGTACAGAAACTTAGAACTCATAAATTAATGACCAAAATGCCCAGTGACCACAAATAATTTACAAAGACTATTTCGAAAAATTTCGTCCATCGAATTATTATATCGTTAAATATGCGCGCCTTACAGAAGTTCGCAGCCAAATAACATTAGGTATTTGTTTCAAAATGTGTTTTTTTATGCTCTTGGGTGTGGGGTTCGGGTTCGGCAACGAGTGTGTGATGCCTCTGGTATTGCAAGCGTTAATAGGCTATGGTAACAACTTACTACATTTTGATACACAAATATTTGAAAATTAAGTACTAAAGCGGGCCTCTAACTTTACTGCGTTGAAATACACTGTAATCGCGTAATCGTGTTGTTGTAAGACTTATCCAACAATATCTCACATCCCCAATATCATCTTCCTGCCCTTATCCCACATCATGCGGGGTCGGCAAAACATTGTAACAACAACAATTTCTTCCATTTCCCTCTATCAGTCGTCATCTCAGCACTCACTCCTTTCTTCACCATATCCACTTTCACACAGTCCATCCATCTTTTCTAAGGCCAATAAAATATCATCCCACATCCCCATTAATTAACATAAAATTCTATGAGGCGTCGTGAATAATGATATTTTTGGTTTCTGGGCTCTGTTGAAAAGTTATGCTTGGACTGCTTACAGCAAATACGTTTTCTACCATCGATTACATCCAGTTTATGAATAAGTTATTCAACCTTTGTTTCATTCTACGTAATCGCATTTGAATCTACATGAGATTCGCTCATTTTACATGAGATTTATAAGTAGGATAGTGTTTATTGTTTCCAAGTAGGTATTTGGAAAGCGCCTTTTTACAAATAAATAGCAGGATAAACTGTTTTGAAGTAGTTACATTTCCTTAGTGTACATTTCCTTAGTGTACATTTCCTAGTAGGCAGGTACAGTCACCTGTAATAAAATGTATACCTTTCATAATATTCAAAAAGATGCCACCAGTAGGTACAAGACACAGCAAAATGTCTCAAATAGTATGTACCTATCCATCAACTTGTACCATTTTCTGTTGTCTTCCTATCATCTATAAGAGTATTGTGGCATCATTTTGACAACATCTTATTAGAGGTGACCTTTAGAGAGATGCCACACGGGCGCTGCCACTGCGCTGCGACGACGCAACGCAATGCAGCTTTCTCCGACGTCGCAGCGACGACGCAGCGCAGCGGCAGCGCCCGTGTGGCATCTCTCTTAGATCTTATAGTTTTTGTTACGCACGACACAAAAAATCCTACGGCCTCTGCATAACTAATCTATTTAGAAATAAAGACGATCAAGTACGAGAACTTGCTTGAAATGCTGACATATATCAAGCTACCGGCACCACCCGGCATCTAATGAACTATGCATTCTTCACTTCCCTATTACTATACTTACCTTACTTAGCATAAAGTTTCCCTTTGAAACCGGCAAAGTTAGCGCGAGACCGGCATTTCCTTGCTAATTAACGGGGAGTATCTGCATTGTTGCATTGCATCTTACGCTCTGCTGAATGAAATAAACTTATTTCAAGCTTATTTAATAAAGCAGCAAGTTGCGTTTTGTAAGTCTTCGAAAACGACGATACCAGTATGCGTTCAACGTCAACCACTAAGGCCACATCTGAAAACCATCGTTTCACTATAAAGCTTGGAACGGAAAGCTTTATGGTGGAAAGTAAACCCATGAAGCCGTGTTCAAACGGCGTGCAATGTGCCATCTATTTTTTGTATTTAATGTCTTCATAATAAAGATTAATTTTGATTTTGACTTTTTGAAACTTACGTTCGTTATGCCACATCGCACACCCTCAAATGTCAAAACCAACATTGACTCTATTCAGTAGGAGCTTATTGAAACGAATTTTATATGACATATCAAGGAAATATCGCATGCCGTTTAAACAAGGCTTGAGTTGCGTGACACACGCGCAGTTTTTGGTGCTGTATAAAATACCTATAAAAACTCGTGCTCCGCTGTAACAACAGAAATAATCAAAATACATATTTCATCTGGATTTACATGAGCTTGTTCGGGAGCATGAAGACTGTTCATTCATCTGGGTGTCCAAACATATATTTTACATATCATCATCATCATCATCAGCCTGAGGAGTGCACTACTGGATAAAGGCTAGCAGTAGTTTTATCCATCCACCAACTTACCACGACTTTTAAAATGTCATCATACAGCTTATTTAAAAGTCTGGGTTTGCCGTATTATGATGACGACGTTTTCTCCTTTCTAAGCTACGTTATTGAAACACGCCTAAATACCAGATTATTTACTGGAAAAGAGCCATAAAGAGGTCTAACAGATGCTGAGAAAATATATTACATCGTAACTCAGCCACATTCATGTATAGCAGAAATTGCCTGTGCTTGTCCACCACAAAAACTTACCTACTAGCCTAGAGGATAAGCAAGTTGAAGTGGCATTAGGTGGGGCACATAGCTTAGAGAACTGACAGTCGTTGGGGCAGAAGGGTTCTAGAGTGAATACCGAAACCGGAAAGCGAAGTGTACCACGTACCGGGAAGGGAAGCGTAGGATGGCCCCTCACTATACGTAAACTCGACCGAATAAGGGCTACTAGGAGCCGTTAGGTGCAGGCCGTTCTAGAAATATCTTATGTCCTCCTAGCTGTGGACCTCCTAAGGCTAAATGATGATGATGATTTCCACAACCTTCAGACTGGAAGAAACTCGTGCATAATATCGGTTCCCTTAGAAACAGTCGTCCCATTTTATACGTAAATGTGTCCTAGAATTCAGATTCAACACGAAACACAGAGGTCCTTTTGTTTGTCTGTTCAATTCGGTGCTGTTTGTTTTACAATTTAAATGCAGGTTACGTCGCGTCGGGTCCTCGAATTCTAGCTTTACACTACCCGTATGTAGATACATTGCTTGAACCAATTGTCATTAGGGCGGATCCGACGCTACGTAAGATCTTCGTTGCATAAGATCTCTGGAGCGAATGCTGCTTCATGAATGTGAAATTAAGTTTGGCAATTCTCGTGCTAGATATGGATATTAGTCTAGAATATTAGCAGATCATGATCATCATCATTATAATTTTAGCTGTGGGACTTCCATTGCTGAAAATTGGCCCCATATGATCAGAGAGCGTCTGATCTTCTGTGACTTGCAACAAACGGCGCCCAACAACCCTTGGTGAGTGGACTGGTTTCCGCAACTAGGCTTCTGGTAGGCCTTGCTTTCGTAACGGGTGGAGGTTGCTTGTCCATCCACTAGAATCCACAGCAACCCTTAAAATCCTAGTTTTCATTTTGCAGTGCGCTGTCTCCATTATATAGCCCTTCTTACTGGCCGTCGGTACTCCGAGCTATGTGTCCTGCCCACTTCCAATTTAAAATTTTCTAACTCTCTGGGCAGACCGTTTATTCCGACACGTTATGTATGTTAATTAAACGTAGTACACCTTGGCATTCTATAATAGTGGAGTGTATTTTAGAAAGCATGAGATGTAGGTCTAATTTAAATGAAAAACTTAAGTCAAAAAATGTAAACAGATGCTAAGCTTATTTTATAACATACATGTTACAGGAATAGGGTTGTAATAGGGTAGGAATAGGCTATAAGGAAAATAAATTAAACTAGATTCTCTCTTTTTCTTTTTAGTAAATAATCATGATAGGTACTATTATTATAAATGTGGAAGTTTGTAAGGATGTTTGTGTTTGTATTTTTATGTTTGGGTGTTTGTGGGTCAATCCGCCGTAATGATCCAGCCGATTTCGATGAAACTTGAACACCGTAGAGTTAAACTCCGACCTAGAATAGCATGTAGGCTTTTTATCTAGGTACCACGGGAGCAAGGCCGTGGGCACAAGCCACGGCTTTGCCAACGCTTCATAAATTATAGCGGTTTATGAATTCTAAAATAATAATAATAATAAATATATTAAAATACCTACTAATAAAATAATAATCAGCGAGCGGATTTAAACGGTCTAAATTCTGGTCATCCGATAACCCTATTCAGTGCCTACTTAATAGAAGCCAGGTTAATTAAGGTAGAATTACTACTTTAATCCCAGGGTATAAAAGTTTTTATAAAAATGAAGTTAATAAGTGCCGCCCATAGCCGGCACTTATTTACTTCCACCACTACCTACCCTCTTTACAGACCTTATTCTTCTTCTTATTCTTATTTTTATTAAACTTCCTTCGTTTTATCTTTAGCTAATCGTACGTATGGGCAAGCATCTTCTAGGAACTTCTCTACCCCTACACTATCTACACGCGGCGCTAAAAGCCCCGTCGCAACCTGCAGGCAGGTTAATCTTGGCCTTACTCTTGACTAAAACATGCAGCAAGCACTTTACGTATAAATCGTCCACCGTCAAGGATATCCCAAATGTATTCACAAGTGTCGTTTTATCGGCAAATATATCATTTTTTCGACGTTAAAGCTGATTTATGTCTACGAAATAACAATCCAATTCACACTAACGTTATATAAAGATGGATATTTGTGCGAGACAATCTCGGAAAATACTGCAAACAAAGATTCTAATTCTCTTTTCTCTACTCAAAATTCTATTGAATTTCCTTCGCAATAAATATTATCACTGTCTATTCTTGCAGCGCTCAGCTTCCATATTTTATAGGAGTTAATAAAACAACGGTTATTTTAAGCTATAATTAATGAAAAATAAACCTTTGTATATCTAGTTTTAACTGGTGGTTTATGATTGCAACAATCTACATAATACAAGCATGAGTTAATTACTTTTTCATTTATTATTTTAGTATATCATTAACACTAATGTTGCGTTGGTACATTTTGAGCTAAAATACCTACTCAAACTGAGTTTTTCATTGAATGGCATTAGCACCACGCGTAAAAACGACTTCTTCCTCAAAGTGGTCAAAGTGTTTATCGTGATCCAAGTGCTGGCTCCCATTTGGTCGCTCAGCATTGCCATCCAGCATGGCAATTTCGCCAGCGTCTTAGGAACGCTTCCGACTGATAGTGATCTATATCAATAAAGCAATCCATAGATCGTTTGCAACGGTCTTTAGATAGCTCAACTGTTTCTTGTGTATTTCATAAAAAAACTAACTGTAACGCGCTCAATTTGTATGAAATCGATCATGTGTGCTTGCTTTAATTTTTTTTCAGGTAACTTAAGAATAGTGCAGATGGTAAAAACTAAATTCTAAGACCCATATAAATATATACCTTAACCTAAAATATATAAAATACTATCACTTACTTATATACTACTAATTAATTAAATATAATAAATAAATATAATTAATTATTGGACACGTATATGCGACGACGTGTGACGTAACTGCCCGGTGGCGGCGCCTCCGGCTATGCCAAAGGATGGTTGTAAGTTATATGAAGTACCTATTTATCGCTGAAACGATCTATAAATGAGTTTGAATGCCTGCCATAATAAAAATAGACAAGGTAAATTGTTTACCCCGAGCTTCCATTGTTTTGTTCACCCCACACAGAATGCCGTTTATTGAACAATACTTTTTAACAAACATTATTTACAGTAGTCTTATTTCCTCTCATTTTCAAGAAACAATTGCCTTTTGAAAGCCTTCGAAAGAAACAAAAGAAAAACACTTTCTCTGTAAAACTAAATAGCTTTTAAAACGGAGCAAAACGTTAACGAGTTGAAGATTTACAGAAGTAAAAAAAGGTTCAATCTATCTTGGGATTGCGGGCGAGTTAACGTTAGTTACAGACCAATTTCGTATCGGCGCCTTTCCGTAGAATATAATTCTACGAGTAGTACGTATAAAACTGCCATTGTTCAAAGGCGTATCAATGAATCAACTAAGGACATTAAGCTGCCTTTGTACTGTTCGGGACCAGCTGCTATTCATATTACGCCATTTCGTCGTATATGACGTATAGGTATCTACTTCTTTAGTGGTCTGGTAGATAAGATTACAACAAAACAAAGCAGCACTTATTTAAAACTATTGCTTTGGGATTTGTATCCTCACTGTTTGATGGCTATTTCAAATGGAAATATCTATGAACCAGTCTCTCCTGAGGTTGTGGATTATAGACACATGGGTGGGTTTCCAACGAGTCACCCAATGATATTACAATGTGAATCGTTGGGCTGTGGTTGGGTATACTGGATGTGACTCTTGGAAAACCCTGTAGCAAAGATTGCAATAGTAACAGTTTGACTCGATATTCGCTTGTCGTGTCACTGATCATTTCTTGGTTATCCTGTCTTTCTGAAAATTACATGAAAACAAAAAAATGATTACCACTTGCAAAACCTAACCACTGGGATTCGAACCCACAACCTAGCACTAAAAGGGTGAGTAACAGGGATTAGGTTCATATAGTCTGGATTGTAGAACGTCTGGGTGAGCAAAATGTCCTAGTGGAAAAAGTCTTTAAATATACAATAAGTAATTTCAAGCCAGAATGGTTTTCATCCATACCCGGCAATGGGGACTTGCCACCGAGGCAGCTAGGATACATTCACAAGCCACTACGCTACAGAGCTCTAGGAACTATTATTAATTCTGTAAGTGCAAAGTACAAGATCTTGTATTACCAAGAACTTGAGCTACTATTTGCTCTTATTCGCTTCAGCACGCTTCAATAAAGTTGGGAGTCATTAGCTTCGCTTAACTTCGTTACTGGTCTGTCGAAGGTTCGATGCAAGCGAAGGCGGGCGCAGCTGCGTCGAGCGAAATAGGATAATGAGTAACTGACTCGGTCTGCACGCTGATTCAGTTAGCAATTATAATTTCATTCATTTATTCATCCGTTTAGCCCGTTAATACCCACTGCTGGGTATAGGCATTCATCGTACCATCTTTATCACACCTTTATCACTCCTATCAGAAAAACTTGTCTTGTTCCAAGGTTTCATAGTTTTTCTTTTTTTTTCTTTTTTTTAATTTTATACGGAGGCAAACAGGCTTACGGCCCTCATGATGGTAAGTGGTTACCATCGCCTATTGACATCAGCAACACCTGGAGCATTGCTAATGCGTTGCCTGCCGAACCCAATGCCCCTAAAGAGCTCTGGCAACCTTACTCACCGCAGGAACACAACACTATTTAAAACAAATAATGTTATTTGGCTGCGATCTTCTGTAAGGCGGAGGTACCTCCCAGGCGGGCTGCTCCAATTTAGAGCGAGATATTCTCGCTGTGCCCTACCTCTTCCTTGTTATAAACAAATACCCAATATTAAACAATTCTGATGTTTCACAAGGAGTCGTAGTTATCAGAAATAACGAGTACTAAAGAGAGGCCTAGAAATTTCTACTGAAATACGAAACTTGCTCTGACTGACTTAAGAGCATACTTAACTCACACCGATCAATAATAGTATCAAGCAAAAGATTCGTTCTGTGCATGCACCGTGTGCAGCCGCCTGCCAGCTAGTAACTAGATAATTATCATCAAAGTTCATAGTTTCAATAAAACAACATGAAAACTCACAAAATCAGTCTACTGAGTGGCTTCAACTACGAAGTCAGAAATCTGTTTAGTAAATAAGCTTTTTCGCGAAGCTTTTAGAGATAAGTTTGCTTCTTTGTGACACTTTGGAAACCTTATTATAGGAAGAAGGAGGAAGGTTTGTTGTATCTTACTCGTATGCCTAATATTTTTAAGGGGAGAGTATGAGCCAGCCTCTTATTTTGAAATCAAGAAAACAACAGCAACCTTTTTTTTAAAGAAATTCCTTCAATTTGTATGATCAGAATTATTAATCAATAGCGTTTGATTTGTCGATCACTTTTTTATAAGTGCTTTTTTCATATTTCGGGCAGCCCAGCATTGTAGGCGTCACGTCATTGTCAGCGTCACAGCGCGTTCCGATTTTAGCTTTATTCCAAATGTGTTTTATCACAAATTTGAAAATGCATGCGAGATGCTGATCTAGGTGTTATTATCGCCTTAAGTAAACTGGCTACTGAAATGAATATGTTGGGAAAGAATATAGGGACCCTTTTATTCCATTTCAAGCTAGGGATACCTAAATCTAGTGGAGGAAAATCGCTGCAGAATTTCACGCGCTCTTTTTTCTGGCCTCCCCTTCCCCTTCCGTTTATGTGGTTCCATTACCGAAAGGTATAACGGCGCCCATATGGTGAGACTTAGTATCTGTCTGTCCGCACCATGTCTTTAATTTGAATAGATAAATTACTCAAATATCCATTCCGCATAAAATGACCCGCCCACCTCAACTTGGTAATCCACTGGCCAATGTCTACGTTTTTTGACGATATAATTTATGACGAACTCGTAAACAAATACCAGGCATTAACTAGCTCTCCATAGTTTGCTTTGCGCCCAACGGCTCTCTACAGCCTTTTTTGGGTTAGTTAAAATCCTAAGTTAAAAGATTATTTTTAAGTTTCTTGGTATAACTTTTCTGCGCATTGAATGTTGCAGGTAAATGTTTCTCTTTCTTTCCCCGATAAGAATGTTTATCTTCAGTCCCTGGTTACTTAGAGGATCGTGTTGTTACAAGTAATCCTAGTTTGGGATGGAAGGCACACATGGTTTCTACATAAAATAAACGGGAATATATTATGTTGTATTGAGACGAGAGTTGAAACGCACCAAAGGTTAGCTCATTTCTGTTTCTGTATTCTTTGTCATTTGTATCTTAAACAATTTTCCTCCATTTTACAAATTAATATATGAATTTTATTTTTTACACCACACTGGAGCTTTCACAGTATTTGGCTATTTTCAGGGCCACATACTTCAACTGCCATGACGGAAGCGTCTAGGATAATAATAAAGAATGAATTCGCCAAATGTGACTTACGCACCGAGAGTTCCGGCTCAATAATTAATTGACGACCTCGGTGGCGAAGCGGACGATTGCCCGTTTGAGACGCAAGGGGTGCGGACAAATGTTTGCATGATTGCAAATATTTGTTCTGGGTCATAGTGTAGATTTAGTTTGATTTGATTTGATTCTGATATCTACGACTCAGGGAATCCTAGTGTGGGGTCAGGACTATGTATGTGACTATTGAGAGTAAAATCTTCAATCTTAGTTTTGAAAATGTTTATAAATAATAACGGAATTAAGTGCTTATTTCGAAAAAAACGAGATTAAGCCCTTTCAGGGATTGTATACATAATTAACTAGTTTAAACACAACTGAAGAGCATTTTAATTTACCACAGCCACTCAACTCACGAAACTCCTTGAAAGAAAATGTAGTACCATTATTGTATGCCTCATCTCCCCAACTCAAATAAAACTATATAATTGGCTTTGTTTTAGACCAATTCGGCCTGGGCAATGGCTGATGGAGGACAGCTGATTCAAACCCTGTTCATACAGCGTGCGATATGTCATCTGAAATTTATATTAAAATTATCCTTAACACTAGGTACTGGATAAAGATAATTTTGAATTTGACATAAGAGGGCGTATGATATCGCAAGCTCCCTTAAAAGTCAAACTAAAAACTGATATGAATTTATCCAGTAGAGATAAGGATCATTTTGAAATACATTATACATATCGCACGGCGTCACTCAACATTCGATTCTCAACAAATGCGACTTTGGTTTGGCGCTGTGATAAACCTTTAAAAACTAGTTATGTAATAGCGATTCACTTGGCAGCACAAAAAACTCAATGACATGAAGAAACTTCGATCTGTCTCGAGTTGCTTGGGTCGTGTAGGTTTGGCCGAAGCTTTACTTAGCTATGCTTGGTCTGACTGGTGCTATTAGACCTTACTCTTACATTGTATTGAATGTGGAGCCTTAATTTTGTTAGCGTTGTACAAATAGAAGTGTTTTGTTTTTAAAATGTTTTCTTATAAATTAGGTGTCGTGTGAATGTTAGCCATTTTATCGTATTTAGGAAACAAAGGAATAAAAATAATTTTGTGCCATAAGTAATTTATTAGCCTGCTTAGTATAACTGCTTAGAGGTTTAAAATTTTGCAGTATCCATCGCAATTTCAACCGAATTTCAAACAAGCTATCTACTAAAAATATTGATATTCAGCTAAATTGTAGTAGCTATATTTGGTATAAAATACACTAAGTCTTCTATATGTCAATCACAAAATTACCTATTAAGGTTTGCCACAAATATATAAGTAGATATATTTGTGGCAAACCTCATGTTTGTTATGTTGCGCTTGATCAGTTTGACCATGTATAATGGAGACGGGAAATTGATTGCTCCTAAAATTGCCCAATATCTGTGGATCATTAGCCTGCCCAGTATAACGTTATTTTGTGTGGAAAATTGCTCTCTAATTGGATGATGTAGCTGTCTTTGCGTGAAGTTGCAATAAAGTTGGTAATGTTGTCATCAATCACAAGTATCAACATCTTAGCGCTCGGAAAAAAAACATTGATCTAAAACTATAACGAGAATAAACTACTGTACGAAATCATAAAAAATATCCAACAGCTACATTTTCAAACCAAACATACAGATGTTACTAGGTCACAGGACTTAGTGGGCGAGTATCCGGAAAGCCACAAGAGGTGTCGGTTTGACCACCGCGGCGGCGGCGGCGGCGGCGGCGGCGGAACAGTTATGCGAATATTTGTCATATTTGCATGATCTGCAAATATTTGTTCAGAGACTGGGTGTTATGGTGCAATGCTTACTTGTAGTTTCATATACCTATAATACAGGGAATCCTCTTTTGATTATGTTGTGACTTTTGGTTTGTTTGTTTGTTGAAACTTGGCATCTCATGATCCGATCCAGCTTGTTAGTGATCTCGGTCCAAAAGCTGCACTTTAGTAGCTCCACGACAGATCGTGTCCTAAAATAAGAGCACTGTCGTCATGGCGCGTGGAGCCATCCATTTTAGAGTCATACATTTTTTGCGCTTTAGACACGTTAAAACATCGAACAGTAAAATAACTTAACGTCTGACTGATGGCTTTGAGCAGACTTCTGAGGCTACTGTGATTGTTTATTCGTTCGTATTGCAAACACGAAATGGTACGTAGGGCTTGTAGGTAAGTAGCAAAATGGATTAAAAGTGCCAAAATTGACAAATCCAAATCGAATAGAATTTAAAAAAAAATCTAAACGAGGAACTCCGTAGAAGACAAAAGGTCATTTTAGCAAGTTGAAGTGGCAGTGGGCAGCTCCGATAACCGGGCTTTCGAATAGATGACGTAGTGCAGGAAGAACCCTCAGTCAATGGACTGATATCCTTTTGAAGGTCACTGAAGTTTTTGAATGAGAACGCTCAAGGGGGTGGCCTATATCCAGCAGTGCATTTCTGCAGCTGATGATAATGATGAGTGCGGAAACTTGCTTATGTCCGTGTCTTCACGAGCGTAGAAACGAGTATGCAAGGCTGTTAATACTTCGCCATGCGTCATCGAATAACCCGTACATTGCCATACATTGATCAGCACTGTAAAGTCTATCTACTGCTTTTGCATCAAACCGTTCTTCGTATCCGGGTCCCCGAGACTGCGCTGTCGGCTCCGACGGGCCCTGATTAATTGCTGGTGACGTCTTCGTCCCTGACCTTGATTGATTACATTGTAATCTTGTTTTGGATTTGACGGATGCCAAGTAGGTATTGAAGAGTTTTTAGTCTTTCAAATGTGCACCTTTAACCATTTCTGAGAAAAAGGGACTTGATAGATAGACAGACAGACAGACGGACAACAAAGTGATCCTATAAGGGTTCCGTTTTACCAAATGAGGTGCGGAACCCTTATTACTAAAGATATACATTTTATTAGAGGTGACTGTACGAGGCATGATGACAGTACATCTCCGGACGGACATTACTTCGACAAAAACAGTCTCCAACTTCGGCCGACAGCAAAATTTTACCTTATTACCTTTTGCTTATTTGAAGCCCACATGAAAACAAAATTGATGATCCTTGCAACAATTGAAATAAAAACAAAAATAATACCGAGACATCCGCTCCAAACAGATTGATCGCCAGATTTGTGGCGACCGAGCAACTTCGCTGACAGATTACAGTGGATGAAATAAATCAAAATGTCCAATGGTTTTCGTTATAGTCCTTTTATTTCACCCTCGTTACTAGCAAATGGTTATTTTGCTTTTATACTGATAACCCACTCTCAAATAATATGATTTTAATAAATCTCAAAAAAAACGACTCTGACCGGATTTGAACCTACAGGCCCTGGTTCAAAAAGAGTACAGACAAGTTTTGGGTTTCGGTACCTCTTAAAACTTAGTATAAAGTTATACTTTTAAAAGATTGTCACCCGTTTGTATTTTTTATATTTTATTATTAGTTCTTATTGGAACGTCAAAACTTTCTCGAACCTAATTTTGATATCGGAAAGTTGATCATTCTCTGACTCGTACACGTCATATCATAATAATTTGTCTGACAGATCGAGTGGCAGATGCAGCGTGGTAGATTTAGTGTGAAAAAGTTCTACAGTGGCCTACAACTCAAACTGATTGACTGTACATAAGTTGAAGTAAAGTCCTCCTCAGAATCCTCATCATCCATTTCTAGAACCGGATTTCCAGCGACCGATCTGGTGCGGCCTGCAGCCAACGGCTCCCAGTAACCTATAATACGTCGTTTTGCCATGTAGTGGGGGCCGTCCAAGTTTGTATGAGAGTGTCCAACTCTGCTGACGGAGATTTTAAGCTGTTTGAAGGCCTCTATAGCCAGTGACATGTCACATGGAAGTGCTCGCATGCCCAAAACGGTCACCGATCAATTTTGTGCAGAATAGACTAATTAGATCATTTTGAAATAACCTTTAGATGAACTATTATCGAGGTGGAGCACGGCGGTTCTAGAGTGGAAGCCACGCACTGGAAAGCACAGCGTAGGATGGCTCCCCAATAGATGGAAAGACAATTTAGTAATGGTTGCTGGGAGCTATTGCTTAGCATTGCTGCATTCAGCAGTCGACATCCTACAGCTGATGATGATGATGATATTATCGTGCGCTTTTTTTACTTAGTCTGAAGAGATGCAATGGCCTATGTAAGAAGCATCTTCAGTTTCTTAGAATGTTTACTTCAACAAATGAAAATTCAATATCGATAGCAACAAAAGATAAGGCGATAAAAAAATTACACAAATACCTCTAAATCAGCTCAACGCCCGGATAAGTATTAACTGTAGCGTCAACAGTATCAATAAAAATCAAATGAAATAGGCATCCAATTCACAAGAAGGCTGACAAGACGAGATAGGGTCGGATGAGAATCGCACTCGTTTTTTGATACGGGTCTGGCAGCTTAGAAACTTTTGCTCTTCCGGCATCAGATATCCTACATCTGCAGAAAAATAAAAAGGACCTGATCACAGAGCCGAAAAAGATTCCACCTTCAAAAAGGCTTAAAATAAAGACCCGATTTCAATGTCCCAAAAAAGTACACAACTAATTGTGCCATCGCACCCGTTCAATTCACATTTACCCTAAACGCTTTGAGGGCTAATTATCAGAGTCCCTTTTCCTTATCTTCCGCAATACTTTTAGGAGCGGAGCGTCTAACACAAAGCAAATTGCTAATACCCGATAGCTATGGGAAAGGGCGGCGAATAGCCCATTTCCTGAGGAGCTTTATCTGGTTCTTTTCTCAGTGGGAGCGGTAGTACTGTAGAGTCGTCACGAAATCCCTATAATACGAGTTTAAGTTTTACGACAGTGACTCGCTACAGTTGCTACGAGATGGCTACGAGCGGCTACGAAGCTACGGATCGCGTAGCACTGTTATTGCCATGTCGGAACAGCTGCAGTATAACAGTTATTTTTTCAGGCACAGATTTGCTTCAATTGAGTGTTGTGTTAACATTATCATGTACGAGAGCGAGAGGAACACGGAATGTAATACATACAAATCGTCTCAAGAACGTGTTCAATTATTTATGTTTACCGAGCGGCAAGCCATTTTATTTTAGGGTATTGCTATGATGGAATAACTCAAAAAATAACAAAGTCAGATTTGGATTTTATGTTGTATCGCAATCTCATATTTGTGTTAAGAATGTTTATGTGTTACATACATAGCATAAGCAATATAAAAAAGCCTTCCGCTACACTGGTTCTGGGCGTAAATAGCCCAGTCGTTCCTTATAGATTGGCTAAGTAGAGTAACCTTTAACGTGGTAGCAAATGGATGGGTGACCACTAGTGACATTATTAGCTTAGCGTTTCATTGCTTCGGACGCCATTATATGCATATTAGGTTGTTGGATGGCTAATTGGCCAACCATAAGCTCATACAAACGTACAAATTTCTTTGTAATTTTGACATTTTCTAGTCATTCTTCTTCTTGTCGTGTCACTGATTCTTTCATGGTCATCCTGTATTATGTTAGTGACCATGTTGAGGTATGGTGGCCTAAGACCGTCGATGAAAGAATCAGTGTTTCTATTCATAATACGGACGTATTATGAATAGAAAATGTATAATACGTATACTATAATACGTAATTTTCGGAGGAGGTAGGGCACAGCGAGATTTTCTCGCTCTAAATTGGAGCAGCCCGCCTGGATAGGTACCTCCGCCTTACAGAAGATCGCAGCCAAATAACATTATTTGTTTCAAATAGTGTTGTGTTCCAGCGGTGAGTAAGGTTGCCAGAGCTTTTTAGGAGGGGGGGGGAGGGGTTCGGCAGGCAACACATTAGCAACGCTCCAGGTGTTGCTAATGTCAATAGGCGACGGTAACCACTTACTATAAGCCGTAAAAGCCTGTTTGCCTCCGTATAACATAAAAAATATATATTTATATATTTTGGGACAGATTTGTAAAAGAACTTTCAAATAAAACCAGTATAAAGAATTCCAAAACCGTTGCCTAAATTCTTTCATGGCATACATCTTACGCTAACATATTCCAATATTTTAAACGAGATCTGAATAAATGATTGCAAACTCCGAGTTAAGTTCTCAAGTTCTTATAGTAAGGCCGTCGGATACAACTACAAAACTAGCCAAGAATATTGAAAATGCATGACCCAGTGCTCCCATAGGTCGCGTTATAACTCTGTCGTCGAAAGCTGTGCTAGGTTAGATCGTGTGTGGGTGATAATATTCGTATATTATTTGTGGTAAAAAATATATTTTTATTCTCAAAGAGACAAAGAGATAATCCTAAATATACTAAAATAATCTAAATAACTATTTAAATAACGACTAAGTACTAATAAAAATGCGACTGGTTTTTTAACCTAGTATTTTTTTAAAAAATATATTGAAATTAAAAAAAAAAAAAAAGGTTTATTTCAGTAACGTATAAATTGGTACAATCAGGGTTTGGAGTCTCCTTTTAAGCAAATGTTTGCTAGTATTAGGAGATACCGCTCTTCAATAGCCATTTTCGTAACTTTTATAAGTATGTAGAGCTTAAAGTAAAAACCATTTATGAAATATTATCAAATACATATTAAACATTAAGTAAGTAAAGTGACGTTAAAAAGGATACATATAAATTTTTTTGTTAAACTTAAGTGCACTTAAAATATTTGTGTTGTTTCAGTGAAAGTAGCTCAGCACCAGTCTCTTAAGAGTCTGGGCAACAGGAGATACCCATGTGTGTACAACCATGTGTGTGTTTTAACTGTGACTTTTATTTACATTTTCTTGTTCAGCGTCAAATGATTTTTAAAATTTGATTATATATAAAGTTAAGTGGCTGTGGTGGCCCCGGCTGAAGAATAGGCCCCTCCATATCTACCTATCCGCGGATGTCGTAAGAGGCGTCTAAGGGAAGAAAGCTAGGGGATGGGCAGCAGCGTCCCTCATTTTAACAACGATAGCTCTAACTGCGCTCGCCAACCCGCATGCCCAGCGTGGTGAGTATGGGCAAATTCCCCCACATGATAAGGAATTTGCTCTGTCTGTGGGGGAGGCCATGTTCAGCAGTGGACGTCGAATGGTCGAAATGATGATGATGATGAAGTTACCTCAGAAGCTTTACCTACTCGTAAAACGCTGCCCCTTATCCCCTTACTGGATATTATCTCTGTGATGTTGTGCTTTCAATTTATTTTACAAAAGTAGTGTTAATTTTTTTTTTTTTTCGTGGTCAATTTAGTCTTTATTTACAGAAAAAAACTTAAAACTAATACAAGTTAATATTTACAAAATACACAAGAAACAGTTGAGCCATCTAAAGACCGTTACAAACGATCTATAGATAGCTCAACTGAATTAGCATTGCCATCCAGCGTGGCAATTCCGCCAGCGTCTTGGGGACGCTTCCGACTGGTAGTGATCTGGATCAGTGTTAAATTGAATAATATTGTGTGATTATGGTGGTGTTTTGCGTAATATTGTTTGAGTAAACCGCACAAGTGAAGTGAATTAGAATGATTGCGTGTATCGTCATTTTTCGAGTTGGCGCCTAGAGGTCCCTCGAGGTTTTAGTAAAATAGCCACCATCATATCTTACTAAAACTGAACTTGACTTGATCAGACGGTGACTTGACCATGACTAACGTAAGAAATTAAGGAAGATAAACAAATTAAACAAGATAAAATACACGTAAGACTTGGCGGTAAGGCCTAGATGCCATAGCCATCCCGAAAGGGGAAAAACTTCAATTATCTCTGTTCCAATATTTGAGTTCTTGAGTTTCTAAAGATTTAAGGTTGCCGTGTTTAATTATTTGTTGCGTATTAAATGTATTTTACCAAGGTTCAGAGAAATTCTCTCCAAGCGTTAAAATTCTCCCATACAAATTTTGACACCCAATTTCACCCTTTGTTAGTATTGGTAAATAAATGATGCAGTGTTTCATTATTTATTTTGAAAAATATTGTTGCACAGTTTCAAGTTATAAGAAAACATCAGGATAAAACCACGGTGACTTAGATTTTGTTGCTTCTAAATTAAAGCTAGTGTGAATAGCGCAAGCCAGATGACCCGCGGCTCAGCAAAGCTTCGTTATTTGAGTCACCTACACATCGAATCTACTCTTAGTTTAGTAAGTAAAACATCATGTTCAATTTCAATTTCATTTTTTTTTCATTTATTCAATTACAATTATACAATCGTGTCTAAACTAACCTTATGTTCTTGATTGGTTGATAATAGTTGCAGTCACGTGTCATTACCCTTTCATGGTAACACAAAACTACAAGTAATCAACAACTAGTATAGGAGGTTCCTTATCGAAAACAGCTGCTGAACTGCCAGTTTATATTGGCGAATACCCTAAAGATACCTTATTCATGACAAAATGACACCAGCTATCCTATTTGCCAGCAACGGTCCAAATGCGTAATGGAAACAGCTGTAATTACGGCACAACATTTCCTTCACCATTCCAGCAGACGTAATTTCGTTATCCTTCCAGTGAAAATAAATACCTACAAACGTTTGAAAAATAATTGAACAAACGTTCGAATTGAATTGGAAGGTCATTGAAGAGGTCCAACGTACCTACTTCTTTATTTTGTCCATTCCATAAATGGAATACAACTTCAACGATATCATTTTGGCTTGTATTTTTGAAAACATTGCCTATATCCCGGCTGGAACAATCTAATCTGCGTCTTATTGCGTTTGGATTTAGATTTGTTTTCGAGAATTGAGAAAGTGTTGTGTGTAAGTGATAGAAAATAGGCTTGAACAAAATCGTCCGTTGAGGGTTCACGCGCCCTTGAAAAGGGTCTGACAACGGCGCGTTTCCTTCCTCATCTACACCTATACCTATTTCTGTTTCTTTTTGGTGATAACAATTCGATTAAATAACAAAGAGACGTTCGCTCTATTTTCGTTTATTGTTCACTACGTAGATTTGCAAAACCTGAGACGATTATTGTTCTATTTGTGACGACAGAACAAAATCTATTAAAATGTTCATTAAGTTGTGTGTAACAAGGAGTAAAGTAAAATAAAACCAAATGCCTTAGTAACTAAACCCGGAGTGCTACAGTGAAATGTTTTTATAGGCACTAACTCTAAAATTTTATTCAGCGACACCAAAACGCAGTAGTTTTGTCTCTAGGTTTGACAAGAAGGAGGAGACATGATCATGGTATAAGTTTTCTTTGGGCAAGTGCGTGTTGGACCACTGACAGTGAAGTTGGTACCTATGGCTTGGTTATATTAGGTTTTTCTAACCTCTGAAGGCCTCTGAAGGAACAAAATAAAATCTTTTGCATATGAAATCTCATAGAGCCGGATTAACACGACATAACTCACCATATAATTATAATTGCAAGAAAAAAATGGCTGTGGAATGGAGTTTTCATGAAACAATGAAACAATTACGAACCCGACTGCTACTTGTGAACTAGTAAAGCCATTTTAACTGTAAAAAATTACTATCAGTTCTAACTATATCTGCTGTAAATTATTCCTTGTTGGACTGTGGAACCCTAAAAAACAATTAATTCGTTCATTCTTTTATATTATTTTTATGTGAAAAATTCTAAAATTAAACATTATTTTCTATGAAATGAATGTCAGGCGCCTGTAAGTGTGCATGGAGTGAAAACCATTTAACGACTAAGAATCGGTTGATTCTGCTTATAACTCCACAATTTCAAAGCTATGAATTATTCAGTAAAAACCACACATAACAAGGCTCTTCTAAGGCACTCGTTACGATCTTAAGCATTTTCATACGGCGAATTCTGGAACATCACTCAAAGCCTGATGAAAGTAAACAGGAGCATTGTTATCATAACTCCCTACTCCAGAGACTTCCCTAAAAAGTGCTCGGTACACACAATTTCCTTCAAACACCTTTTGTTATCGTTCCCTCCCGCATACGTCAAAACATACGAGCCTTACGAGGCTTCGACATTGTCTTTTGAAAACAACGCTATAAGCAGAGACTCATCTTCATATCCAAAGACGAAATATTATAGTTCGCCTATGCGTTACTACGAACCATAGACAGATACGCTCAGAAGCCACTGGTTCGTACATCTAGGTATAAGTTAAAAATTTCAATGTACTTCTATACTGCACGATACCTTAGGAAGCACAGTCAAATACGACAACCGTTGGGAAATAAAGTTCTAGAATGGCGACATCAAACCGGACTAAGCAGTGCTAAAAGAAGTCGAAGGATGGAGAAGGCTGAAGACATATAGTCGTGGTACTCTTTCGGGTAGGCCTATGTCCAGCAGTGGAATTTCTCGAGCTTATAATGGCAATGATCCTTCCCCGCGGTCCAAGATCCCGATTGTAAAACTAGTGTGCTAAAAGAAGGTTTATATGCGCGCTCTGTCTAATATTTTCCTTCCATCTTCATATCTATAGAGAGCATCTGGTCTCTCCGCAAATAGGTACGCATCAAAAGAAGCTCGCCGCTAAGAAAATTGATCTAGAGAGTGTCGTGTGAAACATTTACTTGCGCAGATGAAAGTGCAGGTTTGTATACACATTCTGTTGGGCACTTTCCGAGAATGAGCTTTTGTAAAAATAAACAGCCTCTGGGGATTATAAGAGATGGTCTTTATTTAGAAAACTGGCTTTTACATAAAAATAAAGCAATTTTTTAGAGTTCTAGATGAAAAAAATATATTTATATGGTATAATGATCCAAAAAAGTTGCTATGCTGCAAGGTTAGGGAACTCTTCTCTCAATTTGTGAGAGGAGACCCCTCTTTTCTGTGGTCTGCATATGAACACTTCACAACAATGCCAATATAATAGCCAGTATAGTATTAGTAGTTAGTCATTATCATAACTCGAATTATTACTCGAATTAAATACTTATGTAAGTCGGTAAACAGCAAAAAACAATAAGCAGTCCACAAAAAGTTTCTTAGATATAATAAATAAGGTAGGTAAGGTATCTACCGTACTACGTATTGCAGTTTTCATGGTTAAAATAGAGTCAAAATGAATTTTAAATACAATGAATGATCTGAGTCTTTGTCAAAAATAATCTTGTTAAGTTTGTTGAGCACCGGTTCTAAAACAAAATAAAAATTCTAACTAAGTGCCTATCTAATTTAGTCTTAAAGTATATTAAGCAATGTTTTCCTTCATTCTTTGAGCAACTGATAAATGCGTACTTCATAGGCGCATGCCCATCACCCAAGGGGTTTGAAACGGAGACTGCTTGGTAGCGAGGTCAGGACCTGTGGCCCTAGTACGAATAATTTAAAATTGTGTTGTTGTATAGGGGTATTGCAAGCGTACATAGGCTACGGTAACCACTTACCAACAGGAGGGCCGTATGCTTGTTTGCTACATTAGTTGTATAAAAAATATATATATATATATATATCGTAAGCGTAACTTATCGTGGATTATAAGCTATTTTAATAATACATGTTTTTTTAATGGCATCCACGAACCGGGCGACGCAGTTTTGGAAGGCCCCCCACCCGATGGACCGATGACATTGTAAAGGTTGCGGGAAGTCGATGGATGGAAAGGGCTCAAGACCGTTCGTCGTGGAACTCTTTGGGGGAGGCCTATGTCCAGCAGTGGACTTCTACAGGTTGTTGATGATGATGATGATGTTTTTTTACTATGTATATTGTTTACGTAGTACCTACTTAGCATCTTTATGCTGAGTATAAAAATTACCACTCGGACTAATATATCTTGGCAATGAGTAGGTACGAACAAAGTTCAGCCCGAGCAGAGCTATTGTAAAAGCCTAGCTACCAAACTGGTTTTTGTCCCTTTCACACAATACAACTGGCAATAATTAGAAGTTGAAGTCACCCTTCCTAGCTAACAACCGTACTTGAAGACTCCCTGTGAAGAGTTTGTTCTGTATTAGCAAGGCAGGGCGTTATTATTTAAGTAAAAAAGACGTCCATTTGATATATTTCGAATCTCTAGGAAAACCTCGATAAACATTTACAGCTGCCTTCACTCAACATTCTGCAATCTGAAGGTTTGAGTATCTAACTCAAATCCTATTCGGCCTCTTTTAAAGCGTCTTCTCTAGTAGCAGGTGTACAGTAACCGAGCGTAAGCACTCACGCCGCGCCTCAGGCAAGCGGGTATTGTTTTCAAACAGACTAGTTTCCCTGTGTCAGAGACAGAATTTACCTGTTTTAGGGCTGGCCTGGGTTTACATTACCGGTTCATTCTTACAGTTTTATGTGATTGTAGGCATACGACACACCTGATAATGAGCGGTTTCCACCGTCTATTTGTTTTTAGCGTGGCATCCCAGTTGCGTAGCCTGCCCAGAGGTTTAGAGTTAAAGACTCCTGTGCTGATATTGTATGTTGTAAACCTCACCGCAGGAACACAATACTATTGAAACAACTCCTGTTATTTGTTGGGTAAGGCGGAGGTATCTCTTCAGGCGGGCTGCTCCAATTTAGAACGAGAAAAACTCGATGTGCCCTACTTCCTCCTAAAAGTATTTCCTAACTTATACATAGAATTGATTTGAAAATGATGAAGCTGTTGTCACAGACCTGCTATTAAATTTATCGCAGTAGAGATGAGAGGATCACTGTACATTTTTGATCTAAGTATGTACTCTTAACAGTCATAACTGAATTAAAGGTGATTCCAATGAAAACCAAAACCGAATTATGAATCCTCTGATGTGTAAGAATTCAGTATTTTAGTTTTATAACGGCAGGCACAGGAAAACCTTTTGCACTATTTTCTGCTCATTCACGGAAAGTAGTCAACTTATATTTTTGTTTGCCAAGAGTCACGGTATTTTCACATAATACTCCGACTTGTGAGACCTGCTCCCGACAACTGCGAAAACTACTGAGATATCCCGACAACTAAACGTGTATGATAAAACTATAAATTAGTTTTTTATCAATGTTTTTAAGTTACTTCCTATTGATTTTTATAAATATTGTATTTGATGAGTGTAGCATAAGATACATTCATAATATGTTAATCCTTTAGTGATGTAAGTTTCGTTATAAGTTTTAGTTATACGAGTTTTAAAGTTCTGTGGATTTTGTTAAACAAATAAATATCCCAAAAATTTTCACCTCCGAGGGGATTCGAATCCGCTGACTTAGAAATCCGGACAATTATTGTAGGTACATGATAAGACGATAAATTGGTCAATGCTTTTAAGTTTTTACCCATTGTTTTTTTTTTAGAATCCCTAAAATTTTCAACGTAAAGGATATTCGCAATCTTTTCATAAGAATATTCCAAACATATAATTCACCGAGCTACACATCGTCTCAGCGAAACCCATCGTTTGCTATAATTATTTTCTATTCAAGATATCCTGATTCCTATTGGTTCAAAATTCAAGAAATGACTATTTGACATAATGGGGTTTTCTACCGAGTGTGCATATGACTACATACTCATTTAATATATATATTTTTATTAATGTTACCTTCTCAAATAATAGTAAATTACACTAAAAATGTGTCCACTAACACTAAGAATGTGTCCACTAACAATTTTGTTTTCTCCATCTCTGTCGTTCTTGTATTCTTGAATGGCTACACGAATTGTGCATTCAAAACACTAGATACTCTGACAGGATTGTATTTCCCAGGGTCCCTCCTACTTCGTTATATTTAAATAACTGCTACGCTATGTACCTACGGCATAATTTATAACGCTTTTGCCCGTATCATCAAAAGCCTTCCGCTAAACACTTCTCTTTGGTTCCTCAGTAAATACAACTATAGTTTGAACAACTTATTAGGTACATTAACATTGTTACAATTATCTTGTCATTTATTTTTTAACTATACATTAGAGTTTGACATTTTATTTAGATTGTATGGGTACATTGTCATTGTTTGCGCTTACATAGTATTTTCACACATTTAAATAATTAATACGTTACGTAGGTGCTTAATTTGAATGAAACATTGCCTGTACTTATATTGATTTTAAAACCTTCCATTTCCAGATATGAGGAATGTGTGCAGCAGTAATATTTTATAAGATATTTTATCAACCTTTATGAGGCAAATAAAGAACATATGATTTATACACAATATACTAAACTTTTTGGTAGAGATGTGATGAACACATAGCCAAAGTTCAAGCAGATAAATCGCAGTTGTTTTGTATTCAAACCACGGTCATCGATAAAATTTTTGCATATTGGTTAATTGTCTAGGATGGAAAATTTAATAAAAGTTGATTGCTTCTAAATCAATGTTTTATATTCAAAACGCAGCCGTCCCAAACATTTTTGTCATATCGGTCGAATAAAAGTCAGAGACATTCAAATCACGTGTACGATAAGGGCCACCGCTTTCCTGGCTTACACTGACTTTTAAAGTATATTGTAGTCACTTCAGTTATCCTGGGCCACAGTATGCGCAATGGGACCGTTTGTTTAAAACGTTTGATGTGCTTTTATTCTAAAAACGAAATAGGTATTCATTGTTTTTCGATATAAAAAAATATATCTCGTAGTAAATATCGTTTCCTTTCTCATCTGAAATACTTATGTCACGCAATACCATGCCACCAGCAGAGCACAAATTATTAGCAATGGTTTTTGAGCTTAGAACAAACTTAGGGGTACAAGGTGATCCATAATATGTGTGTTATCCCGAAAGAAAATTTGACTGGCCTCATAGCTCAGTTGGTAGTAACTCTGCCTTCTGCGCTAGAGGTCGTGAATTCGATTCCCGCACTGGACAAACATTTGTGTGATACACAGATGTTTGTTCTGTGGCTGGGTGTTACATATATATTATATCTATTATGTTTATCAGTCTCTGGTTCCCATAGTACAGGCTATGCCTAGTTTGGGATCAGTTGACCGTGAATAATTAAAAAAAAAAGGGGTCTTATTCTACATTTAATTGATAATCATTTTTTTCCTCTGTTTTGGGGTCAAATTAGTAATCTTCTTATTGCAACACGGAAGGAACAGTAATTAAAATTTTACAAACCTTTGTAACTCTCCTGATTTTTAAAGTAAATAACGTTCTTGACGTTTTATTTAAAACAATACCTACATGGTTCATATACTGTAAAGTTTTACTGTGCCCAATGCAGGGGCACCGCGACTTTAGTATTCAGTCCGTGCTTAGAAACTTCTCGGAGCACGTCTCAGCAGGATATTTGCATCGCACCTTTACATCTCGTTGCCATTAGGTTTCATATTGTTATATTACTCACTCAGTCGCCTTCCCTCGACACGTGTGGTAAATCTGTCTTACAATAAAGAAAATGGGGGCGTTATAAAGAACTTTCAGAGATAAAAGTAAATTCATGTTATCGGGCAGCCAGAACGTGGTAGTTAAAACGTTGCGTTGCCGTTGGTGATATCTGAAAATATGTTCAGCCTCATAAAATTTGTAAGGAAACTAAACTAGTGCCACCCTGAAACCGTAATGAATGTTTGAGCAGGCACGTTTCACCGAAATTTATATTGGGGTGGGGTATGGATTGGAAGATTTCGAAGTATCAGAAAAATGTACCGTCCGCGGCCAAGTTATTTCTAAGAGCGGACAAAAAAGTTACATAATTCATAAAGCTCATCTTAACGGCGGATAGAAAAATCCCGAAGTAATTCGTGGGTCCGCAATAAAACTGGCGGTCGCATAGTCGCGGAGGCGGCCATTCGAAAACTAATAAATTTTATTTGGACTGTGAATTTATATGATAAACGGCCGAGATAAGGACGCGGAATCTTGCCGCGGTCAGCATGTGTGGAAGTCAGCATCCTGAGAGTCTTTCAGGAATTAGAAATATTTAAAGGGTCAGGAATATCGTTTCTTTTTCCACGTTTCGCTTCTTACTAAAAAATAATGACAGTTATGTCTTTATTTTGTAGTAGTTATTACTATGTAATTATTGCCGTGGTGGTCCCGGCTGTAGCCCCTCCGTATCTAGCTACACGTAGATGTTGTAAGAGGCGACAAAGGGAAAAAAGCTAGGGGATGGGCAGCAGTGTCCTTTTCACAACGATAGCTCTAACTGCGCTCGCCAACCCGCATGCCCAGCATGGTGAGTATGGGCAATTTCCTCCAACATATGTAAGTCTAATAAGTTAATAGGAAGTCGCTCTGGAAATCTGTGGGGAGGCCTATTGTTTAGAAGTGGAGGTCATGCGGCTGAAATGACGATGATAATATAATTATTAATTGCCATTCTCGTGTCATGAATTCTTAACGTGATGGAAAAGCAGATACGCCAAGAACACAAAGAAAATGCTCATCTACTTTTATACAAGTAATGAGTACCTACCATTCATTTGTATCCATGACAGGAGTCTTTAGATTAAATTTTAAATTATAATAGCCAACATTTTCACCTTGAGAGCAGATGATAGTGACTTTCCAAAGTGGTCCTCACTTAAAGCTTAGACTCATAAAATAGGCACATTAGTTATTTATTCTGAAATTTTCAAAGTGACAAGGCACTTAACTTTTTTTTTGCTCGGTACACGACATAATGTTTTTAATAGGTAGCTTCTATGCTATTTCACAAAAAAGAAAATATTTTTTTTGTTACAGTTATGACGAATTTTCAGCGCTTGTTGCTACAGTCAAACTGAATAAAAAAAGTTGGTCAAATTGATAGTTCCAAATGTATTTCAAAATGATCCTTTATCATTATTTTTACTAATACATGTATTATGCACGCGAAAGTGTGTCAAGATATTTGTAAAGACTTTTAAGAGGATATGTGTCTCACCGTAACCACGGAACGGAATGCAATAAAATTTTGCATTTACATAAATGTACTAAATAGCTTAGAATAACATATAGGCTGTTTTTTTTATCTTAAATTGGTTTTTAAATTAAATTTTTATCTGAGCTAGTTATAGTATAAATGCGAAAGTATGTGAAAATGTTCGTTACTCAATAACGTCGTAGCACTGAACGAATCGGAATAAAAGGCAAGTATGTATTAAATATCATACTATCTCTCATATAAGATTGGTTCAGCCTTATAATTATTATAACGCTACTACAAGGAGACAGAGCTACTTTCGCATATATAAATTTATACTGAACTATGAAGATGCTGGAACAAATAAACATACAACACCGATTCACCCAAGTTGTTTAATATAGTATTATGGACCTCAATTATACTAAAAATTCAATTCGTTTATTTCAATCATATGATGATGAAAAAAGACACTCGAACCATGAAAACACTAAATTCCACCCTATTAATCAGACCTCGTTCGTCAAAGTATGACCCATATTTAAAGATCTAGGAAGCCACAGATGAAAATTCATAAAGTACTACGATTTAACTTATTCTTCTTCTTCTTTTCGTGTCACTGATTCTTTCTTGGTCATGCTGTATCAGGTCAGTGACCAGGATGAGGTATGGTGGCCCTGAAAAGGGCCTATGACCGTCGATGAAAGAATCAGTGTAGTGAAAGGATTAAAGTGCGCCTCTAAGAGGCTCCTTTCCTTTCCAACTTATGATTCTCGCACTTGCGAGAACGAGATGCCGATATAAGACACGTAATTTGCAAGGTGTTTATCATTCATCGCACTAGGTACTTTACATTCGTACATACATAGAATGGTACACATAACCCTCACTCAGGTAAAAATATAATTAAATAGTGACGTTTGCCGTTTCTTTGTTTTGCTTGTCTATTATTGTTTGCTGGGGTACCTTTTGACCGTTGAACCTTCCCCTACTGTACAATTCCCTTCTCTATTAGCACGCTCCCTGGTGCTAGCAAATCGCTCTAATACGCCGGAGATTGATACGTTAAACCCCCTTGCCTTTAATTTACTCGTAAGACGCCTACGTATCGAACGCATGTTAATTTTATGCGGTTTTAGAGATTATTGGGGAAATTAAATGAGATTATACTGTGTCTACATAGGCTTATTATAATATTGGGATTCGAGTGAAGAGGCACGAGTGTCTCAATTTAAAGTAATAATAATAACAAAATCTTTATTTCAGGCAACTTAAAGTACCTTCATACATAATTTACAAATTTACTGGCCCACTGTTTGTAAGTGGTTACCGTTGCCTATGAACGCTTGTAATACCAGAGGCATCAAGCGCGCGTTGCCGGTAATTTTTAGTTGGTCTTTGAGGGGCTGGCGATTTTATTGAGCTATACAAATCGGTCGCCGTATGAACTCGGCTTTACGAACTTGCGTTATCGTTAAGCTATATCGCACACCCCCAGATGTTAAACTCAAAATTTACTTTGTTCAATGGATGTAAGGATTATTTTGAAACGAATTTTATGTGACATATAAAGGGCATATCGCAATCCATTTGAACAAGGCTTCATTCCGTTTCAGTATATGGGTGCAAGAATTTCAGAAGTAACCTTCGAAGGCAGCAATAATTATCACAAAATAGATATCCTTGGAAGAATTTCAGTGAAAATATCGCGAATGTTTTTTTTTTTAATTTCCTCAGAATTCCCCTTTGTTATTACTGAAACAGTTTCAGAATAAAGCCGGGTGTGCTACACATAAATTCACATCCCGAAGTTTGTCACACCGCTGCATCTCATATTCTAGACGTCACTCAGTGGAGATAAGCCGCGAGCTTTGCAGAATCCAACTACAATTTACAGCAAACTCTCAGTTTTAGAGATACGAATACAAGTGCTGTTTGCATCATCGCGTCGCTGACTGGAATGTTAAAATAACTAAGCTTGGTGAAAGTTGTAGCATCTACAGATCTAGGCCCGTTTTCCAGAACTGTACTGCAACCTGAATCGAGATTAATGCAAATTATTGTTGTCATTGAAAATTATTTAAGGCACGCTCAAAGTTTTATGATGCGAGCGAAGCGAGCCAAGATTTCTTAATAGAAAATGGTATATTACGTAAAGAAATACGTATTCCTTGTAGCCTAGCTGGAGATCGTTTCTTGCCTCGAAACCGAAGGTAGAAGGGATTTTTTAAAGAAGATAAAAAGTCGAATCGTTTCAATATTTATTGTCTTATGGTCGATCATATCATGTTGAGTTTTTTTGAAAACCGAGTATTTGAGAAACTCCCGCTATATAAATCGGTTGTTATTGCTGCTGCTTAAATGTCCAGAGAGGATATTGCTGTTGCAGTAAGTTGATGAATAGAGACGTTCTATGAACATTTCGTTGTGATGCCGACAATTATCCGGAAATCCAGAAGCAAACAGCTTTATGAATTTATGATCTGTTCGGCAAACTTCTGAAAACAGGAGCTCGTATTACAAGGAATACAGCTAGGCACGCAAGAAGGAACACGATTACGTACACAGATAATTTCTTTTGAGCTTCCCCAACCGTAAACGAATTTATTAGAAAACGTTTACAGAGTTCTTTAGTAATCCGAACATTAGCACGTCTCTGAATCGCTGTTTGATGCAGTTGATTAAATCTAAATGTGGCTAGAATTGCTAGAAGAAAATCTTTTCTTCGTAATCAGCGAGATTCTAGATCGTTTGTCCACGGCGATAACGACAACCGACGGCGACGTCGGACTGAGATAGAGGCATATGCATTGAATGACCGTCTGCGCAAGTGACCTCTTACACTCTAAAAGGTGACACTGCCCGACAATCGGTGGCCAGTAATGTTCGTGAGTGGTGTATTGTCACCGGTGAGTGGTGAAAAGCGAATAGCCTACCATTTTTTTATACAACTAAGGTGGCAAGTATGCGGCTCACCTGTTGGTAAGTCATTACCGTAGCCTATGAACGCTTGCAATACCAGAGGCATCACGAACGCGTTGCCGACCCCAAACCGGGGGGTTAAGGGGTGGCAACGCGTTCGTGAGCGTACCATTAAAGAGCTCTGGCAACCTTACTCACCGCAGGAACACAACACAGCATGAAAATCTCGCAGTGCTCTATTATTATTATTATTTTAATCTTTATTGCACACAAAGAAAACAATGTACAAAAGGTGGGCTTAATGCCAAGGCATTATCTACCATTTCTCTACCTCTTTTTTTTTTTTTTTTATACAACTAAGGTGGCAAACAAGCTTACGGTAACCACTTACCTGTTGGTAAGTGGTTACCGTAGCCTATGAACGCTTGCAATACCAGAGGAATCACGCACCTAATAAAATGCCTCCTCCTAAAATGGTGTCACTTTAAGCGCCAATACAAAAACCGGCAAGCTGTTCACTTTTCACCACTCACCTGTGACTAGTGAGACGGCTCATTTAAATGCGCACTCGCTACGCGGTTGTCAGTATCACATGCTTTTACTCTGCTGGATTACTAAAATTACACAAATAATTTTATTGTAGTGCTCCTTTGTTCGTACCAATCCCAAGTAACGAGGCCCGACCTACAATTTGATTTATCTTTGGTTTTGATGTATTTGATTACTTATGTGTCTTTGCAGCTTTTGTTATTTTTTCTTATTGAAGTTTTAGCCGTTTTCAAATGACGTGTAATATGTCATTATTATTTTTTTTTATAATCCTTGCGTATTCTGAATCATGTTTGTTTTTGAGTTCGACTTTTAGCAGTTTGCGATATCGTCAAACTCAAAATTGACATTATTCAATAAAGTTAGGGCTTTTTTTGAAACGAATTTGATATGCATATCAAGCAAATATCTCATACGGTTTGAACACGGCTTTATACTTAAGTATCTTGTATTTTCGAAACATTACTTGCATTATCTTCATTTTGCAGTTTTTTTTGTGTTTGTTAAAGCTGGCTTACTATAAATTAACCACAGATTCCATATTTGTTCAACCGTCATAATAATTACCATTCAATTTCATGTAAAAATAACAGATGCACCAAACAGGGCGCTGTTGCGTGAAATTCTCACAACACGAGTTCAACATTGTTAATTAAAGCGAAACGTCGAAAGTGCAGTGCAGTGTACCTATTCGAAACACGCCAATTATTACTGCTATATCCTGGTAAAAAAGTACTGAGACTGTAGGTAGATAATATTTAAGGGTCACCCGCGCGAGCCATGTATGCCTTAATCCCTTTTTAGGTTTTAATGTACTAATTAATGTTCCTATTCGAGAAAGAAATATAAATAACACCCAATAGTTACATACATGTCCTGACCCGACACTAGGATTCCCTGTGTCGTGGGTATCAGGAACTACGAGTACCATTGAACCACAAAACCAGACCCAGAACAAATATTTGCAGATCATGCAAAAATTTGTCCTGCAGCGGGAATCTTACCCGCACTTTTTGCTTCTCAGACGGGTACTCGCCCGCTACGCTATCTAGTTCGTCAATGAAAATGGTGAAACATTATAAGTAAAGCCGCGACATAATACCTCATAAAGATCATCATCGTCATCATCATTTCATATCAGTCCACTGTTTAACATAGGCACAAATATACATTTTTTTTTTTGACGTATCACACACGGTCACTTTATCCCAAACTAGGCATAGCCTGTACTATGGGTACCAGAGACTAATATAGGTACATAATAGATAAATATTATATATATACATAAAGAGAATACTCCTGAGGATTGAGGCTTATAAAAAACCTTCTTGTTCCTACTCCGAATTAACGCTAATAATATCTACGTTAATACTAAGATACGTCTCAAACCTCAACATAATTAAAATTATGGTATAAACGCATCATAATATGATGCCTGGTTTAATCCAGGGGAGGTCCTATTAAATGATCGAAAATGGACTAAAATCCATCAGCGCCCAAGCGCCACAGTGAACCATACAGCCTAGAAAAAACAGTTGGGACAATCTGACTCAGGACCGGCATACACACAGTAGATTTAGGCGTTTATTATGGTAATAACTTCCGCCTACGGCTTCGCTAGCGTTGTACTTAGATAAAACGTAGTCTGTGCTATTCTGCAAAAGATCACGTCGATCCTTTGCTCCAGTGCTGTGTGAAAGAAGTACAAGCCAACCATCCCAATAACAATTAAACAGTACACTTTCGATTTATAATATAAAATTAAAGAAGTTGGCATTTATATGTTGATTCCAATTTCTTCAATTTGTTGTTTATTTTATTTATTTTAAAAGTTTGAGAAAAAACATTTAAAAAAATATATGTCATTGTTACAGCGTCGCTACGCTACATACATAGGCATACATATTTTTAAATACATCAAGCAGCAGTGTGTGACAGGCTTTCTATTTGAGAAATATTTTTTATAATCGGTTTAGTAGTTACCAGAGATTACCTACAACAAAACATACAAACAAACCACCTTTTATTGTAACGATGCTTCTAAAATGAGTCAGCTGGATTACAAGCACTGTGACACTGACGCCGGCAAAGTCGAGCATAGCAGAGACATTAATTAAACTGTCAATCAGCTCCCAATACACACATTGTTCGCTTTGATACACGCTACGTACATTTCGGGGGCCTTGTAGCTACGAGGCAGAATGCTCATTCTAAGGCATATGCACACACATAGGTACACAATTATGTTGGCACAAGTGAAGCGTGGCGTTCAGTGCGGTCAACATTTATAGGGTAACTAGCTGTTACCCACTTCGGCCGAATTTATATGAAAGCTAGTAACTCTTAATTTTTGCCCCCTACTTTGCCCCCATTAGTACCTAATCATTTTGCAAAAAATGTTGAAACTAATATTTGTTTATTTCTTACTTTAAGCCTAAATATAAACAGAAGTTGAGGAATCATTGATTGTCCATACAAACTTTTAAACCCTATTTCACCCCCGTCAAGACAAAACAAACAGAGGTATTTTAGCCTTTATAATAATAGTATGGATGGATTATTATAACCGAGTGCAGCAGATTTTTCGTGCTATGTTCGGCTTTAAGATAAAATATGATTCAGCTGCTATACCCATACCTTCCATACAAATGTAGACCTTTATTTCCACAATGGATGTGGTGTATATGTAACACATAATAATTATGTTTACTATGCCAAAAAGCTTAGCTTCTACACCCAATGGATAATAAAGTTTGCTCTAAGACTTTTGGATATTCGACATACCTATTTCATTGGAAAATCAGGTGTTTTGGGGTCACATCAGTTCAAACTCAGTTATAGTAGACATTTTTCTTACACTGAATATATTAGTTAGGCCTACTACTCGTTCTATTTCAAAGAAAAACCAATTAATAGTTAACATTTTTTGATGTGTAAATCTAGACATAATCATACAATTTTGAAAGCATTTCAAGCCTCATCTTATCCAACTAAAAATAAAATTATTGGTGAAAATCCAAGGGTGTAGTTAAATTTCATATCAGCGCTCTCTCATTTTCACCAAAACCTACTCAGTCATAAAAAGTAATTGACACTCAAGCCTCGAACCTATCAATAATGTGATAACTCGTAACGATATCTATAAAATATACCATTTGGCCCTGTTTTATACAGGGCACTTTTATCTACAACGATGGTAGTGGGATTAATAAATGCACGTCTCGTATGATGGTATTTTTACCCAGCTGACAGGTCAGCGGGTTATGTTTATCGCACATATTATCGTTTATCTTTGTCTTTATTATTATGTTGTAAGTGTCAAGCAGGTAATTATAACTGCGTTGCATCCAAGCAGCTTGGTGGATTTGATAATTGTCCTGGTAGCGTAATAGTAGTAGGCAATTAAATATAATACATTCCTCACTCATGTTTAACATTTTTTGTCTTAAAAAAACATGTTTCTTCGTCATTACGAACTTGGCCATGGTGGTTCACGACATTTCATGCATGTTCCTTTAGGGACTTAGGATCCGAATATGAACGCACTTAAAGTTTACAAAAGTCTGGCGGTTCTTCATACACCCGCGGATCTGACGTCAGTTTCTACATATATGTATATATTTTTTTAGGAAGAGGTTCACAGAATATTTTTTAAGGTACAAGAGGTTTACACTATGTTCTCAATCCCTGGTTAATTTCATTCCAATCGCAGAACACCCGCGGTCCCGACGCAGCAGGTGACAAGTCAGAGATTCCCAAATATTCAAATTACAGAAAAATATCTCAACAAAAATATGTTTCGATTCAAATCGACCATATTTATTTAGGATGCAAAAGACGTCGGGGCCTGAAGTCCATCGAACTCAATAAAAGTATACAGGGATGCTACCAACGTAAAGTTGATTATCCAAGTATTCCTGACGGTTTTCCCTTTTCTTGTGTCGAATACGTTTGGTTCATGTTTCGGTTTGTGTGTGTGTGTGTGTGAATCCCACAGTGTACGTTATTCTATTATTGAACTTTTACAAACGGTAAACTACGGAGAAGTAGATATCCCAAACGATATATTCGATAGGTACAAATAACAATTATAAATAAATAATAATAATTTATTAATAATAATTCATTTATTTCAGACTATAGTAAAGTTACAGGTCTTATTTAACTTATTCTACAGTCCATATCAATATATACCTTAAAAATAACATACATACAATAAATGGCACCCAACAGTTGCATATAGGTATAGTCCTGACTTCACACTAGGATTCTCTGTGTCGTGGGTATCAGAAACTACGAGTATCACGGTACCACAAAACCCAGACCCGAAACAAATATTTGCAGAACATGCAAACATTTGTGGAATCCAACCCGCAACGCTTGCGTCACAGACGTGCACCCGCCCACTACGCCACCGGGGTTTAAATACCTCATAAGTATCCTCAAAGTTCCTCAAATAGCCCTTTTTGAAATATTCAGAATCAGAACACAATATGACATTCATTGCTGAATCAATGAATATTTTCCTTAGATTCCTAAAACCCGCAGCAAAAGTACAAATGCCGTAAAAGCTCCATGTATAAATGAGAAATAATTGAGTTGAAATAGTTAAAATATATATATACACTCACGGTTGGCCGTGGTGGCCCCGGCTGAAGAATAGGCCCTTCCATATCTACCTATCCGCGGATGTCGTAAGAGGCGACTAAGGGAAAAAAGCTAGGGGATGGGCAGCAGCGTCCCTCATTTTAACAACGATAGCTCTATCTGCGCTCGCCAACCCGCATGCCCAGCGTGGTGAGTATGGGCAAATCCCCCCACATGATAAGCAGTTTGCTCTGTCTGTGGGGGAGGCCATGTTCAGCAGTGGACGTCGAACGGCTGAAATTATGATGATGATGACTCACGGTTAATTCAACAGTATTACCTTTTTACTTCTAATAAATGTTCTACAAAAAAATATTTAATATCATCTAAAAACTGTATTATTAGGTTTGCCTAAGATGCACTTCCTATAGTTTGTCACAAAAACCCAGAAGATAAGATGCCAAGCCTTATTCTTCACTTCTGATACCCATCGCAGTTGGCCGGCCAGAGATTATTGAATTTTACCGACATAATCCAGCCAGTGCCAGATGCGACCTGCGACCGATACCTTTTCCCTACACAGGCTGGGCCCGGGTAATCGTGCTTATTGCGAAGTTTCATTACGTATCTGGTAAAACATGGATGATATTTCGGAGTAATTTTCTATTGACCTATTCTATTCTCTTCTATTCTCAATCTTTCTGCCATTACTATAAATGCGAAAATGTGTTTGTTTGTTGTTGGTTGGGTTGTTGTTTTTTCACGCAGCAACGGAGCATCAGATCAACTTGATATTTTTTTCCTGAAAACCTGTAGTTAAAGTGCCGGGAAGAGACTTGATCTACTCTTTATTCGGGTTATTGGGTCCAAAAATTACGGGTTTGATTTTTTTCGGCGTTGGAGGAAGGCAGCCAATACACATTCATGTATCAAAAGGAAATAATATCATCCATATTAGTTCGATACATAGGAAATATCTTCCATATGAATTCAAGGCGACAATGCTAAGCCTTGGGACGGTTGGAAATGCTTATTGAAAATATTTCCATCGAGACGGAAATAATATTTGACGTATGAATGAAATTCTCATAGGGATGAGACAAAGACGATCTATCACAAAGGCATGTCCCTTGCTAAATCAAGTAAATAATTGTAAAATTCCATCCTCTTTCCGTCGCTTCACTCTATGAGAGAACTGACTTGCAAATGTGATTTTCGTATTTACAAAAGTTCGTTCGTTGCCCAATAGGGCTCCGTTCAAAAGATATTATCCTGGTATCTGGCGGTAACGGTTGTGAACTCGTTATTCCAGGATTTCACTGGTTTTTGAATCGTGTTTAAAAGGTTGTTTTAGTTTTATTTGTCTGACGAGAAGTAAACAAGCAGAGACGAAATGAAATTGTGCCAACGTCGCCTTCGCGTTGCTTTTCTTCGCGGAGATTCCTTTGTAAGACAGTGTTTAAGTTTATATTGCTAAATGATAACACAGGGGCCAGAATGCGGGAAATTTTGATTAAATCCGATATTAAACTACGAAAGCCGTGTTGGCCTAGTGGGATATTCCCCAACATTCGATCCGAAGGTTGTTAGTTCGATCTATAATGATTGTTATTTTTTTTTACACTTTAGAATAGATTGGTAGCAAAAAATGAGTATTCCCCGATTCATGGCCATCCTATCCTCATAGATCTCCAGGCATCTCCTTAAAGTTGTAATAGAGGTAGACAGATGCACGTCCAAATATTATATTTGGTACAGGCCTACATTTTGCAGTAGTTAGTATTCCATACGTTACATGTCGTAAGCCAATACCAGCTTATATAAATACTAATTATACCAATAATATACTAACTATACTATTTAATACTCCTCTCTATGTTTTCTTTTACCGTTTTAGAGATGTCAGAAATGAGTTTTACAATAGGAACATACATTAGTGCACCCGGATTCGAACTCATGACCTTCAGATCTAAAGTCATGGCGTTTCCAACTAGGCCAACGCGGCTTAAAATATCAAGCAAAATAATATTCCAAGAATCACCTTACCAGGACTTTAGTTCACCAATAAACTTGATCCCTCTGATATCGCTTTACTTAGAAAATATCATGATAACTGATAATGAAATTTTATCCTCAGCAACGCGATCACCGCATCCTGCCTACAACTGGGTTACTTTATTGTGTCTACTATACGAAAGGTTCTGAAGTTTGGGTTTTTATATTTTATTTTATTTAATTCTTGCATTTTAGGAAAATTTACAGCAAGGTTAAGGAATATGTAACAGAAAAAATACACTAAAGAACATGTTTGCTGAGGGCCAGTTAAAAGTTTCCACAGATACTCGTAGTTTTTGTAGACGACAAACCAATAAATTAAAAAAAATATATATTTAATCGGAACAAAAAGAACGTAAAGCGCATTAAAAAGAATTTGAAGTTAAACATTATCAAAAAAATATCATAAACGTAAACATCTACCGATCAGAAATCAATAATAATTCATAGTAATATCAAACCTTAAAAATAAGTTCAATATCTAACAAACAACTTTACAATGAAAAACATGCTTGAGCAAAGTTTTATTTTATTTTATACGGAGGCATACATGCTTACGGCCCACCTGATAGTAAGCGGTTACCATCGCCTATTGACATATGTAACACCTGGAGCATTGCTAATGCGTTGCCTGCCCTTCCACAACTTGCACATATGGGGAAGAAAGGATCTCGAAAAGCGAGTGTTTCGAGATACCCACGTGTCGATGAGGTGTGAATGAGCCTTATTCAAACAAAAGGTTCTTACTTCTAAATGTCAGAGTTCTTCATACAGTAACGTGGCTACAACAATTTTCGCAGAATATCGCGCGGTCTATTTACTCTACCCGCTGGAACTAAATAATCCGTACATCCTCCGCAGATGTAATCTTGACATGCAATCTCCGCCGCCATCAATCAGAGAGCGAGACAGCGAGAACAGGACGGCACTATGCTGAGCGGGACAAGAGATGTCCGCGACTTTCCTTTAGTGGACTTTAAAGAAGAGGTAATTTGGACATTGACTAATGATTGCTTTATATCTCGCTTTCTATGTGCTTTTTACGTGGTACTATTGAATCTTGTGAGAAAAGTTCAACCTGATGTTGTTTATTAAACGAGAATAAATGTAGCACTTACTTTTTCTCACCCAGTTGCATGTTTATTTGTTTCTTTTTTGTTGTTTTTGTTTTGTCAACATTTCTGTTGGTATTTTTTTTTTTTGTGTTTCTCATTGTTGTATTATCGTCACAAATAAATGTATTTTCTTTCTTTCTTTCTTCTTTTCTTTCTTTCACCGTTTATATCCTACTTCCTATGCTACTAATTATTATATGTATTATACGAAAGTTTGTGAGGATGTTTGTGGTTCAATCACGCCGTAACAGCTCAATCGATTTCGTTGAAATTTGGAATAGATAGAGCTCTTTACCTAGAATATCATAGGTTTTTTATATAGGTACCACGCGAGCGGAGTCGTGGCTGGGAACAAGTGTGTAATATATTATATTTTAACTCTAACAAGCGCCTAAGATCCTTTTTATTTCATAAAGCCGTATAGTAGTGAGCGGTACCCACTATAATTCATTGAGTGTACACTAGCTTTAATCAACAAAATCCACATGAATTATCTCTGGGCTCTAGTCGGACGTTGCTTAGCGATTCTATCAAATTACCAGTCAAATTAATTCGAGGAACGATGGCAGAAATTAGCTGTTTTAGCTAGCAATTTGGATGTCGAATTGACCAAAAGCCGGAAACCAGAAGCCGGTTCGAAAGTTATGTTCCAGTAAATAAACATAGACCCGTAAAACGCCGAATCGTAAAGTTGTTTGAGAAATCTTCGTTCGCTTCGCATGCTCGATCAATATCATTTTATTTCAGCCGGAAAAGTAGTAAAGAATTCACATTCACTATCAGGAAGTATCCCAAATTTTCAAAACAATATCTCACCCCTTCAGTGTCCGGACGTAAACGACAAAATAATGCCTATCTCATGATCTCATCTTCCGCTCTCAGCCAGATGAGTGCACAAACCTATATCAAGAGAGCCTCCCAAAGCTTTGTGAAAATGTTTTTATGAAAATATGAACTTACGCCCGGGTATTTCGGTTTATTGAGAGGTTTTTGATGGTCGCAGCGTAAACAGCGTGTTATTGTGTGACATAGCCACACTTGCATTTGAATGGCAATAGAGTCATTGTAGACCCCACGGCACTGTACCTTCAACTTCGCGATTTTGTGTAGGCGACGTAAGTTGACAATCCTACTAATATCATAAATGCGAAAGTTTGTGAGTATGTTTGGATGTTTGTTGTACAGAGATCATCATTTCAGCCGTACGACGTTCACTGCTGAACATGGCCTCCCCCACAGACAGAGCGAATTCCTTATCATGTGGGGGGGTTTTGCCCATACTCACCACGCTGGGCATGCGGGTTGGCGAGCACAGAGAGTTGTACAGAGATAGATTAAATTAATTAGATAGATTATTTGTGTTGTCTGGAATAGCATACAGGCAGAGCAAAGCCGCGTGCGGAAGCTAGTCTAAAATATGTATAGTTTAGACTGTCAACTTACTTCACTGCCAAAATAAATTGATAACATAAAAATAATTTCAGTCTTATGTACATGTGCTTCGAGCCTGACGAAATTCTTTAGGACGTACCCATTAAGGTGGGTCCACATTTGTAACATTTCAACGCGCCGTAGCTCCGTAACATGTTACGGTATTTGCTACGCTAAGTGTGGAACAGTCACGGCGAAATGTTCTTGCTTTCGTTGGTGGGCCTTTGAATGGATCGCTGCGTGGCAATAGCTCGTGTGACATGTCCGCGTGTCAAAATCCGTCCACACTATGTTTTTGTCACGCCTAACGGTTACGGTCACGGAGCCACGGCGCATTGAAATGACACAAATGTGGACGAACCTTTACAGAAGAGGGCAAGAAGTGGCTTGGTGGACCCCCGGCCAACGCATAGGAAAGTCGTGGACTTAATTTCCGCCGAAGAGAATACTTTTTTTTTTTTTTTTTTTTATCAACTGAGGTGGCAATCAAGCATACGGCCCACCTGTTGGTAAGCGGTTACCGTAGCGCTTGCAATACCAGAAGCATCACGCACGCGTTGCCAACCCCTCCCCCCTCCCCCCTCCCCCCCATAAAGAGCTCTGGCAACCTTACTCATCGCAGGAACACAACACTTATGTTATTTGGCTGCGATCTTCTGTAAGACGGAGGTACCTCCGCAGGCGGGCTGCTCAAATTCAGAACGAGAAAATCTCGCTGTGCCCTACCTCCTCCTCAAAATTGATAATTTGAGATATTATTAAAATGTTAGCTGTTCTTTGTGCAGGGCACAAGATAGGTAATTTCACCGTCCCCTATATCTAACATCTGCGACGCCAGTAGCGTTACAAATACGTTGCTGGTCGTCACAAACGATGAAAGTTGTTTAACATCAATTTCGACAAACTCGCTTAATACGGTAACATCACAAACCGGTGCTAGGACCATTATGACCTGCATTAAGCCTATCCGCCTGTGTAATCGTGAACGGGAGTAACCCTCAAGATTCAGATAAGTATCACATGTGACAAAGACAGATGGTTCTATTATGTGCCTGGCATGCGTTTCAGGAGCTTCAGATTTACTATTAGGACTAGTGTCATATCAGTGACTTTGCTTGCGTGGAGCAATTTTCTTATAAACTAAAGCGCTCCGCTACTCCACTTATACGCAAAGCTAACGGCGCGGCTCAACGGCGCCGGTGCACGATGGCATACATAGAACAAAAAATACAGAGCATCCATGGTTCACAGTGCCGAGCACCGTGACGCTAGAATGTATGCCGGTCTCGATTTCCTTGGTTTCCTAGAAAACGTTGCAGCCGTCGTTGACCTCCCGCCAACAACTCGCTATCCAAAATTAAAAAAACAATGTTCATCTAAAATTTGCCCGGTAGAGATCGCTTTTAGCGATACGGCCTGGTTCCTGGTTTTGTGTATTTTTCTTATGGTATAAAATAAAAGTGTATTATTCTATTCTGTTTTCATTTTCTAATAAAGTTCAGTATATTACAATGCCTGTCTACGCGCTGCCGCAGTCCCGTCACGCTCTCTGTGGGTGGCTGGTTGGCCGTCGGCGCCGTTGACGGCAGACCGTCATTGATTGCAAAATCAATCCCACGACGTCTAAATAAGACCTAAGAAGTTAAATTTTAGGTATTTATTTCTTAGTATCATAGAAAATATATTTTCTCGCAGCAACCAGAAATTAGTTTCATAGAAATGCTGTGTAATTTGATTGTATTTTTGAATTTCCCCTCAATGTTACACTCACTGCTATAAACGATACAAGCCTTAGTGTCAGTCAGCCAGTAAAGTTTTACAGTGATTAGATTCACGCTCTAGGATGTGCTGATGACATGAACTAGAGTTATGTGTAATTATGTTTTGCTTCCTTTGTGGAAACTCCGAGATGTTAAGTGGAAAACGTTGAAGTAATTATATTTAAGGATGGTGCTTGTAAGACATTTTGCAGCTCGTAACACAACTGTGGTCTGCATCGTGTGTGTGTTTCACTGAGCAACATCAAAATAATGTACCTACCATTAATAGAACACGTTATCGTGATACATTTTGTGGTACTTAAAAAAACGTGTGTGCACCATATAGGAGCACGAGTCCTAACTCAAAACAAGGCTTATTAAGTATAGCACGTGTGACATTTACCATTTTTGTCGACATACACGTGTGAACAATGATAAATTTACAAAATATGTTTGCACGAAAGTGGTTGATCCCTAATTCCTAGCTGCACTAGTAACGTATTCATCTGCCATAGTGAGATGTTTTTGAGTAGGAACTCCTGAAATTGTGCACATTATGGAAAGTAACATCGACTAGGTGTGTAATTCCATGTAACAGGTGCAAAGTTAGATGGGAATGTTTTCATTTTTGATTCAACTATGGTGGCAAACAAAACAAGCATACGGCAGCACACCTGTTGGTAAGTAGCCCGTGAGCTATGGACGCTTGCAATACCAGCCACATCAGGCACGCATTGCCGACCCCTGAGCCATGCGTTTGTAAGTTTCATGTGTATTTATTTTCACAGGCTTCATCCCCTTCAAACCAGAACATAAAATTGCTAGCATCGTCGCTTGGTGGAATTTATCGGCAAAATAGCAGAACTCCCCGAAACAAACTCTGCGGAAACAGGCCTTTGCTTTTATTTTATTCACATGAAATGAAAATGAAATGAAATTAAATGAAATGAAATACATTTATTTTGACAAACACAGACAGAAGACACAAAAAACAATAGAATAAAGGTTAACGAGTCGCTTCCATCGAAACTAGGAATAAATAAATAAATAACACCCCACAGTCACATACATGGTCCTGACACTAGGATTCCCTGTGTCGTGGGTATCGGAAACTACGAGTACCATGGTACCACAACACCCGGAACAAATATTTTCAGATCATGAAAACATTTGTTCGGAATGAGCGATCATTCAAGATAACCTCGAATTACCTACATCAAATATATTTTTATAAGCAATAATAGCTGAATATCGAACCGTTCAATCAATAACGTATCACGTTTAGGGGGAATGAAGATGTGGGGTGCAAAATTGGCACGTCAAATAAATTCTTGTCACTCGTAAATACTTTGCATAAATTGGATACTGGGGAATTCCCGCAACAAAGACGCTAGACGGCTGTTCCAATAAAATGGAACGATTGAAACTCTTTTGACAGCAAGGCAGCGCTCATCGAAGAGAACACCGTTGTTTCCCGTTTAAACTTTTCCCACAAAGGATAAAATTGTAACTACACAAATCGAGTTGTTATTTCCTCATTCTGCATAAATCGAAAGCCTGTATGATGTCAATTTCGTTTCATAACCTATTTCGGTTCGTATTTTCGTTTTACGGTCCCTCTATATTGCAGTTGTTTCTTGGCGTACCTCTCGGAATGGACTCAGTAATGGCGTTGTCATGTTAAATGTTGGAAGTAGATATAACTTTAAATGAACTGCTGTACATAAAATAAGATTGTCTCGCGTTATTAACAAAGCATTTCAGTAAAAGTTTATTTATGGCGGGCCCCTGATCTTGATAACTAATTTAAAACAAGAATGAAGTCAATTCAGAGTTTCCTCCACAATATTTTGTTTCTGAAAGTTCGCCCCTACAGGTAATTCATGAAGTTTCTTAAAGTCATTTGATTAATGTTAGGTTTTCTGGAAAGCCATCCAAACTTTGCTATCACACAGAAAGTAGTCGTTAGAAAGGGTTATTGCTTGTAATTTCTGTCTTAAATAGTCTTGTCTAAGTAATTGTCACTGTTTCTTGATTTGCAAAATATTAATTGCTTTCGCCCACGGCTTCGCTCGCGAGGTACCTACATAAAACGTGGTACCTATATGCTATTCCAGGTATAGAACTTTATCTATTCCAAGTTTCAACGAAATCGGTTGAGCCGTTACGGCGTGATTGAACAACAAACATCCAAACATCCTCACAAACATTCGCATTTATAGTAGGATTACTAAGTGTTTTAGGAGCTGTTGACAATGAGTATTCATCAGTGAAATTTTAAGAACTTTGTTCTCGTTTATTAGAGAAAAAAAATATTACTTGCTTTGGAACCTAGGCTACATCAAATAAATGCTCACGAATACCTATACTTTGCGTCCTCCAACATACACTTTATTTACCTTCCACAGTATTTTATAGCTTCCATATATTTCAGAACGTGGTGAAGTTACATTTTATAGAAATATTTTATTCAACTGGTGCATTTTTTAGATAACCCACGTGACAAGGATTCTTACGCCGCATAACTTTGCATTTCAAACATGCAAATATAAAGCAGGGTACGAGTTTTTAACGTGAACGATATAATAAACGCTAGTGCAAATTTCAAATCTCAAACTTTCGTTCCGTAGGTCGTGGGCTCAAATCCCGAACGTGCACCAATGGATTTTTATATTAAAAAAATGTATGTGTTCATAAGCCGTGCTCAGAACGGCGAAAGAGAATATCGTGAGGAAATGCGCAGCTTAGTTCCAAACGTATTGATCATGTCTTTCCTATGCATATGTTTGACGAGGCTGAGAAGATGGTACCTATAGGTGTCTAGACTATCTCGAACTCACTGGCCATTATGGCTTTATACCAGGACACAACCTCGTGACGCGTGGCACGAGCTGCTTAGATCACGCCATGATTAACTCAAAAAAGAAAGCCCAAGTCGTAATATGCAACTCAGACATAACTGACCACCACACTATCTTACTTGCTATTGAGATGCACACTAACTCTAAAACAGAAAACCCAGACAGACTACACTACAACTTATTACGAAGTTATTAGCACAGGACTTGGCAAATCTAGATATATCAATATTTTTTTTACTAACAGACTTTTCGGAAGCGGTCTCGTCTTTGAACAGCATCCTAAACGAAGTAATCATAAGACATACTTCACAAAAATATTAAAAAAAAACCACAAAGTCATATTAAAACCCTGGATCTCAACTAACCTATTCAACAGCATTCCAAAAAAAAGACAAACTTCACCTAGAAGCCAAGAAAAACACCAAAAATTAAACAATACAAACAACATATAAAAATTATAGAAACAAATGTATGTCAATACTACATAACCTAAAGAGGACTTACAATCAAAAGGAGATAGCAAAAAAACCTGGGTAAACATAAAAACAATATGCAACCTTAAGAAACAAAAGAAAAGCAACTGCAAACTGCTTAGCACAACAGAAAACAAAAATATCAAAGTAAACAATGTCAACCCATATTTCACTACAGTTGGCAAAGATCTAGCAAATAACATTCTAAGCTCCCTGAATAAGACTGAAGCACAACTAGCCTCTCTTGTTACAACCCCGCAATCTGGTTTTCCTACTGACTCGCTGTTTCTGATGCCTACCGACCCTACTGAGATATCAAAAATCATAAGCGCGCTTAAGACCAAGTCCGCCCCTGGCTGGGACAACATCAGCAACGCAATTCTGAAACGCAACAAGACAAATTATTGTCACCGATCATTGCTCATATAACCAACCTGAGCATAACCAGCAGAGTTATGCCTTATTCGCTCAAAAGAGCCAATGTTACCCCTATCTTCAAAGCTGGTGACCCCCAAGAAGCTTCAAATTACAGGCCCATTTCTCTCTTAACTTCCTTATCGAAAATTGTAGAGAAAGTAATTAATAAGCGCCTCCTCAACTATCTCGAGAAACAATGTTTGCTATCAGATAACCAATATGGTTTTCGCAACAATAGGTCTACCGAGGACGCCGTTACTAACCTCACTGACCATGTCACGAATAAACTGGTTATAGGACAGCGCTGTACTGGAGTTTTCCTCGACCTTGCGAAAGCCTTTGACACAGTATCAAGGCCAATTCTGCTCAAAAAAATGGAAGCTATGGGTGTCAGAGGAAAGCCCCTGTCTTGATTTGAATCGTACCTTAGTGATCGGAAACAGCGTGTAAGGCTTGCTGGTAGATAATCTAACAGCCCACCTTTTGTACACTTTTGTTTTTATGTGCAATACAGATTAAATAAGGGTTGAAGACCATTATAGTGAATTTCCTGAGACTGAATTCGGTGTCTCTCAAGGAAGTGTCTTCGGTCCCACGCTGTTCCTCATTTATATAAATAGTCTATGCTTGCTAACTCTTGAAAGCGCAAAAATATTTGCGTTTGCTGACGACACAGACATTGTATTCCATGGCAATTCTTGGAGTGAGGCGTCACTAGCGGCATCATCGGGCCTACAGCAAGTCTCAACTTGGCTGCGACATAATCTACTGACACTCAACATGAATAAAACAAAATATGTTTGCTTTAGTATTACGAAATGGACAGCTCCAAGGCTACCACTTAAACTTCACATAAAACTATGAAAATGAATGTCCGGAAACCTGTATTTGTACCGCAATCGAAAGAACTCGTAGTATTAGGTACCTTGAGATCCTTATTGACGAGAACCTCACGTGGAAAGACCAAGTATCTTCGCTCTGCCTTAGACTTAGGATATTACTACACATTTTCAAACAACTAAGGACCTTTGCCGATGAACAAACCATTAGACTAGTGTACCTGGGCCTATGTCAGTCGGTACTATCATACTGCGTATCCTCGTGGGGTTCTGCATGCAAAACCACTCTGCTACCACTAGAACGTACTCAACGTGCAATACTGAAAGTTGCATACGGAAAGCCCTTTCGGTACTCAACCGAAGCACTATACCAGGATGTCAAGCACCTGACTGTCAGACGATCTTTTATTCGGTCCACTCTTCTAAAATTCCACAAAAATGCACCACTTGTCATAACTAAGACGCACAGCAAAAGAAGGACAGTATGGAATACGCCCAAGATATCGACCAGCTTTAGTAAACGGTCGTACTTCTACCTAGGACCCTACTTATAAACAAAACTTAATAAAAAACTGGACTTCCTGACCCTTATAAGACGAAACTGTAGAAAAATTATCATACCTTGGCTCAATACACTGAATTTCAACGACACGGAAACTTTGCTAACTGCACCGACATGAACGTATTAGTAACCACGATAATTACTTACCAATCATGTTCCCACACCAACTACTCGTACTACCTTATCATTCTTACTATATAAGTACCCCTCTAGCACAAACAATATCTCATTCACATAAATCATGAAAAGCCACTCTCTTCACATTCACTCATCCACTACTGTTACCGACTCTACCTACTCATGCTCCTACTTTCCCTTAGACACTCTCACAAACAATCACAGTTATAGCCATTTACAAAGACCCCGCACATCCATACCCTCTATCACACCATATCACATGCCTACTTCCAATCCACACTCATATTACACACACAACCCTCATTTCAAAAATCACTACATTCGTTTTCAAATTAGTCGGTCGCTTTATTTTATAGTACTTGGTTATAACCTATTTAATAGTATCTAAACTTTTTGCTACAACCTGAGCTACTTAACACTGTTACTGCCACCTAAACCTAAATCAAATACGAAAGAGAACTAGCCTCCACAACACAGGATATATTCCTAGGGTGGAGGGTAGTGAACTAACTATAACCTGAGAAACCTGCTCCACCCAATCCACCCAATCAAGAATAATAGTTTTATATTAAGCATGCACCTTTTAAATGCTTAGTTGTAAGACCTAGTTTAAATCATTGTCTGTAATTCAATGCTCCATCTAAATAATGTCCCAGGCACTACAGCGTCTTGTAAGTGAGTAAAAAAATTCCTCGCTGTATAAATCACTTAGAATAGATGTAATAAAGCCTTACTTAGTAAATCTGTTCGCTCCATAAATGTAGTAATTGCAAACGAATAAACACAGCAAAATTCTCGGGCTCTAGTAACACATCGACAGCGTGATTTTCGGCCAAACCGAGCGTAGAACGGACACGCCACTCTGTAATCTGTCGCAGCGAAACCGTGCGCTGCATAAATTAGCTGTAGTTAAAAGCTCCCTTATAATGGGAAGCAAAATGAATGGGCAGCGCTCGGCGCCATCGCGTTGCCGAATATCCTGGCTAATAGTAGATAGCGGACCCGTGCTCGCCGCAACCATTTACAATTGCTCTTTGCTTAGACACGCTATTGTTGTCAACATTTCAAATGGAAAATCGCTATTTAATTAGTATAACGAAGCGTAAATTTAGTTAATTTCAACTACAAGAAACTTTGCCTGTGAATTAAGCAAACAAATTCGGTCTCGTTTTCTAGTACAAAACTTTCACTAATACCTTATTATAAAATTTATGTTGTCTTCGAGTAGGTATTGTTTTGTAAGTAGTTACAAGCTGAAATTCAATTTACAATGAAGACTCAATTTAAAATAGCAACTTCAAAGTTATGGATGAAAACGCAGACATCCATTTTAATTGATCTACATTGAACTAAAGAAAAGCACTCTAGACTAATAAGCCAATATTAGAAAACATACATAAATTTACCTTCAGCAGCGTTGCTTCAAAGAGTAAACCAAAAGGAACCCTTAAAAATGTACTATAGTGCTAACGCAAACATTCAACATAGAAAGCTTTTAAGAATTTCACATAATTTTAACACAAATATGATGGCTGCCGTTTTCTTGGCTCTTACGGTTTATTCACCTCAAGGCCCTTGTGAAGCGAGCGTACAGTCAGAGGCAGAATGGTAACTTTAATATTATACTAAGTTAGTGACTTAAAAGTACATCGCATAACGCGATGCAAACGCACGTTAAGCAGCGCTTTAGCAGTGCATTTTTTACAGCGCGTTTACATCGATGTTAACTCGATACAGGCGCGTTATCGGGGAAAGGGGTTGAGGAAGTCGGCCGTATCGATGGCCCTGCGCATTTGTAGCGATACACAGGCTCAATAATATGAACTGCTGTAAATGTACACAACTTGCCGACAGCATCGCGTTTGCGGCGCGTCTTAGTTGCGTCAACAGCGCGTTTGAAAAACGTCGAATGGGATAGATGATTTTTTTAGCTGTTTTATAAGTAACTATTACTTTGTATATTGTTTATTACTAAAATTTACTATAAGTAGATAACATTAGAAAAATATTATATTAGGTACTCTTTATTTAATTATTACAAATTATGAATAGAACATACAAGGAATTATATTTGATTTCTACCTATGTTATATAATACAGGAAAAAAACTGAGTAGAATTCAAATTGTGACGTTACATTTAATAAGTAGTCTCACGCTATCAAGGAGAACTTATGCTATTGACTTTTGGCTCCAACTGTACCGTGATTCCACCACGGTGCGAGCTATGTTTTAATGCCTTTGCTCTTTCGTCATGAGTGTTATTTGTGTAGCTTATACGTGAAACCATTTATTTTGCTCTTAATTATCTGTAAAATTTAATTTGCGATAACATAATTACTTAGGGTATTATATAGATTATACATGGGTGTAAAATACGCTGCATATTCAGCTCTACACATATTGACCTGTCTTTCCTATAGATTGGGCCGACTACGTGAGAGGATGATTATTATTGGTGCCGTGAAAGCCAACTCATCTAAACATGTCAAAGGCACTACTTAAGAGAGAGACCGGGCGTTGATGCTAGTTTACAATGTAGGGATAGTCTCTTAACGGCGTTCTTTTCGCGACAGCCTAATAAGTTTATCTCCAGGGATTATCAGATTAACAATCAAGAGGTCCTATTTAGGTAAGTAAGCAGCTGCATAATCCATTGAAATAATGAGTTCGTTTGAGTTTAGGTACTTTTGCTTAAAATGGGTCAGACTTTTACTTTAAATGGGTCGAGTACTAAAATAACATCGCTACCAATCCACCGCAATGTAGCGGCTGAAAATAATAGTTATGTAAGGGCAAACTATAGGTACTAACTATAGGTACCAAGACGACTTTAAAGAACTTTACTTACTTAACAGAATATTATTTTACTTTCATTTTTGAATAGGTAAACGTGATTCGTAAAACAAGGTGATTCATAATATGTGCTAAAGTATGCCCAAAATGGGCTTATTTTACACCCATTGGCAATTAAGTTTAAATGACCATTGAACAAACACTATGTACTTAAAATATTTTTTTATTTATAGCCGACTCCAAAACGAAATCCATTTCGTTTTTGAGTAGGCTATAAATAAAAATATAGCAAATAAGTTTTATCCTGGCACATGACATTCTGTTATCTGATCTATCTGGCAGTGACTAACGTCACGGCGCGCTGAATCAAGCGCTCGGATTAAAGGTGAATAGATTGAACACCCTGCATTGCAGTTTCAATGAATAGTGATCAACTGATCAATGCTTATTTAGATTTACCACATTAGTACGAATACAGTCGCCTTCTAAAATTGTATCATCATCATAATTTCAGCCATGGGAAATCCAATGCTGAAAATTTGCCTCATGTGGCCATCGCCTATACTCACCACGCTGGGCATGCGGGTTGGTGAGCGCAGTAAGAAGTACCTTTGTGGAAATAGGGGACGCCGCTGCCCATAGCTTTTTTCCGTTAGTCTCCTCCTATAACATCCACGGGTAGATAGATATGGAGGGGCATATGATGATAGGAATTCGCACAGGAAATCGGTGGGGGAGGCATTGTTCAGCATGGCCGTCCTACAGCTGAAATGATGATGATGACTGTCAAATTGGTGATACCTGCGGCCCAATTCTACCTAAACTATGTGATATGTTTTAAGTTATTTGTAAATCTAAATGTGTATACTTATGTGTTCACCATCATGTAATCTTTTGCTAAAATAAACGATTATTCTATTCTATTCTATTGAATTCTGAGATGTCAGTGAGTTCTCACTTCTCACTTTTCGACAGTGAAAAGTGAATAGATTACTGGTTTTGCTAGGCGCCCTTTTTCGTGACACCATACAGAAACGGTAGAGCTGTTCACATTTCACGGTCGATAAGTGAAAAGTGAGAACTCATTACATCTTAGGATTGGGCATCTGGTAGCAAAAATTTATACAAAATAAAATAAACAAACGAACAACCAAATGGCCACCTCCAATTTTATCCACCCCTTTCAAAAGCATTCAATTTACAATCACTATTCACTGTATTCAAACAATTGATTTTCATTGAAAGCTTTTCAGAAAATATTATTACGGTCGAGTGACTTTGGACGGATAGACGGACGGGGCCGATAACCTTATTTTCTAACTTAATAAAGTCTGTTTTTTTTTATACAACTAAGGTGGCCAACAATCTTACGGCCCACCTGGTTGGTAAGTGGTTACCGTAGCCTACTTGGTACTTGGACTGATTTCCGCAACTAGGCCGCTGATGGGACCCTTTTTCATAAAGGCTGGAGGCTGCTAGTCCAGCCACCTGGGAAGCTCCAGGAAAGCCAGCAGCTCGCTGATGCCGGCGCAGGTATTCTTAGGCGTCCCCGGTGTCCCAAGGTGGTATGCTCGTTGAGACGCCTGCACTTGCCACTATGAAGCTAATTCATCATCATCAGCCTGTAGAAGTCTACTGCTGGACATAGGCATCCCCCAAAGAGTTCCATGACGAACGTTCTTAAGCCTTTTCCATTCCCCAACTTCCCGCAATCTTCACAATGTCGTCGGCCTTCCAACACTGCGTCGCCCGGTTCGTGGTTGTTATTCGGGAACCTTTACTTCCCATCTGTCGGTTCTGCGAGCTATATGGCTATATGGAAGCTAATTAAGCTTACAACCTTTATTGAGCGATAAATCTCAGGGTTTTTAACACTACGCACTTAATTTACACTCAGTGGATTTATTAATGCAGATCGGAGCCAGCGCGGCCGCAAAAGAGTTATTTCAGCAATAAATAATGCTAAAACTTCTCTTGTACAGTGGCATTTTGTAGGCATTAATTTACGATAGGAAAAAACATTATTTTCAACAACGTGTTGTGACGACATTTGCGGATAAAGGATTCGTTGTCGTAGTCTTATGTATGTCAACCAGAAAAAAAATACCTTCTACAATCGTTGTATTTTTTATTGTGTCTATAGAATTTGTGTTCAAACGGCGTGCGATAAATGTGATCTGGAGTTCGTATCAAAATGATCCTTACATCTACTTATTAAAGTCAATTTTGAGTTTCGATTAAAAACAAAATCATAATCAATAAAAAAATCGGGAAGGTGTGATCCCAAGAGATGATGACTTTTTTTATGGTTTGAAGGAGAAGTAGAAATCCCCAAACAAAACGCATTTAAGACCATCTCAAAGTTATGCCCTACACAATAGTAAAAAAACATCAAAATCAGAGCAGCCGTTACTGGGTAATCGTGTATAAAAAAATACATGGTATAAAAAAATCCGCGTCCACTTGAAGGCCTCCTTATTTTCGTTGGTCGAAACGAAACAATACAACCAATTCAACAGTGAATACCTAACCCAAAGTCCTAAGGCACCGTTTTCCTGCTTATCGTAATGCTCGGTCATGTCAAGTCAGGCCCCCGGAGGGACAAAATGCAACTTTATGAACTTGTAAGACCTGACTGTGATGAAGACGCTGCAGCGAGCCCCATTTAAAGCACAAATTGCATGCGGAGAAGAGATGATTTTGCTGTCCTGATTCTAATTCTAGATTAAGAAGGAAAACAGTTTCTGTTTTCCATTCTAATAAAGCATACTAAATATTACAAGGGTATACCTACTACATTCGGTGCACAGTAGGTACATTGCCAAGCAATAATTTCACATACCTACCTACTTTATACTAACATAGTTACTATTTCGTTTGCTTGTTGTTGATTTTTGGACAGAATTCACATCACCAGTAAAATACTGCGGAAGTTTTATAAGTATATTTTTCACGGGCCTTGAAATTGGATCTTGGTCATTAAAAACCTATACATTTCTTTCAACTTAAGGGAAAAGACTTTTTCGTAAATGGCCATTTAATTTCAAGGCTCTGTGGGATCGACCGGATCTCGAGTGGAAAATCCTTAACGAGATAAAAAAGAACTCTTTAAAAGTTTAGCGTATTAAATAAATTTTAGTGGACGGGCTTTTAAAGTAATTGGATATATTTATGGAAACCTGCGTTGTGCCTGCGTGCGGCTTCATTTTATTTTGTCAGTTTTCAAAGACAATAATAGCACAACTTGAAGATGCGTCCAAATTAAATCCCTTGCTAAGGGCTGAGGTCACCCGTAAGGTTTAGTCTGAAAACCAGCGCTGCTGCATATTATCATAATGTGTAGTGGCAATAACCTGAAACTATGCCTGTTTGGCTTGCACAGCACGGAAGACTAATTAGCACAAATATTAAATAGATACATTTAGTTGTTGTGTGTTATAAAAATTGTTCAGGTAGAGTTACATAACTATACTACGTTTGTTACAATTTGTTATGTAGGTAATACCAACCCCATATTGTACTATTTATTCTGTGCCTCTACTTAACTTGGTAGGTACCTGCCATCTGATGTATAAGGTTGGTGTCCTGTCTTTTTATCTATATCTTTATCTTTATTCTATTGTTTTTTTTGTGTCTTCTGTCTGTGTTTTTCAAAATAAACTTATTTCATTTCATTTATTTTTATGGTAGACCTTGAACGTATTTTTAATGAGGCCCGATCGTCGAGGGATCGTATACACTATTCTTCGCTAGAACACAATCTCAAATTATTTCAAGACGTGCTTCTCTATGTTATTCAACACGGTTCTTTGTAGATAACATCTGAACTTGTTTTTATGCCACTTAGGGCTCTGGTATTTATGCCACCGAGCAACGCCCTCAATATAAATCAAGTGGTAAGCGACACAGCGCACTAAGCACACAATGCACCGGTATTTTACTCATGTTATTGTGTGCCCGATAAAAGGATAGGACTGTCTCTACCCTGGGGAGATTTTTGTAGTGCGTTCTGAATTTTAGATTTGGCTTTAGGCCGGTCTAAATTTGGATACGAAATTATGTTACAGATAAACTTAGGTACGATTATTGTTATTTCGCCGCTGGAAAGCACATTTGGCGTATCACGAAAGAACAAAAATTATAACTGAGAAACTAGAAAAATCTGATTTTAGTATGGCATACAGTATGTACTTTTCCAAACTTTCTTAAACATTTTAACTTTACTGTTTCAACTACATACCTTTAAAATTGTTGCCCCTTTAACGTATATGAGGCCCTTTTATTTTAATGCATTTAAAAAAACTCTATAAAATCTTGGTAGTATCAGTTTTTCTTTTGGTTTACTGATATCGAATAGAAATGTATCTATACAGACGTACACGCACGACGTATCCAGTCTACGAGCTCTCGTACTTAGTACTTCAAGGGTGTGGAAGTTCAACTGAACTTCCACACCCTTGAAGTAAAAAAAAAAAAAAAAAAAGAAAAGAAATAAAAACTTATTTAACTAAATAAGTTTTTATTTCTTTTAACCCCTTTTCGAGATGGTATACATGTTACGAATCGCCTTGTACATCTAATAAGAATTTTGTTACCAACATTGTTTGTTTAATTTAAACTGTGGCAACTCTGGGCCACTGGCTTGGATAATAAGTTACTAATTAAGCTGAAGCTTGGCTACGGATTTGTCTACATCTATCGCGGGCGCAATCAAACTAATCCTCAATAGGTAAGTCCCACGGGGAGACCATAATAATTATTCCCCACTCAATCTCTCGATAGCAAGCGTCATCGGCTTTACCGTAAGCCGCAGTTTTGGTTTAAGCGAACGTCTTCCTTTGTCTTTCGGACACCTATGAATCTACCGGCCCGCCACGTATCTCTATTGCGCCGGGGGTAATTCCGCAACTAATCCCCTGTATATGTCCCACGGGGAGATTCCACATGATAATTATTACTCCCCCGGTCTACTCAGTTACTGCGACATTCGATTATGGGATAGAATTAGATCTTGGTAACTCTGTACTCGCAGCGAATTTTGATTATGTTATCGCTAACGACGAGTATTTGCCTAACTACTTACTATGCGTACCTATAGGTAAGATTGATATGATAAAGTCTTAAAACCACATGAGTTCAAATTATGTTGGTTGTTGTGGTTATTAAGCTCAAGATGACGTTGTTTTCAAAATTTAATTTCTCCGCAGGCTCAATCCTGGGGCACATTATGAAAACGATAATTACTCTTTACTGTGTAATTTGTTTCTTTGTTTTGTAATTTGCTCGGAGTTTCACTACGTGATAAAATACAAAATGAGGAAATCCGTAGGAGAAATAAGGTCATCGACATAGATCTCAGAATTTGCAAGTTGAAGTGACAGTGGGCAGACCATATTGCTCGCAGTATCGACAACAAACCAGGCGACGCAGTGTTGGGCTCCTACTCTCAGGAGGAGGCCTATACCCAGCAGTGGACTTCTTCGGGCTTGATGATGATGACGATGATGATGAGTTTGTAATTTTTTTACTTCATTAATTTTAATGATCAATGACAATGAAAACAGTCAACGTAGTCATACCTATTGCTACAATTTCGAAGAATTCCCGTCAGACTGTTTGACTTCACGAAATTCAATTGTGAAACCAAAAATATGTATCTTCAACTTCCGTGTTTTGAATACCCTTCCATCCCGAGCTAATTATCATCCCTACCCCAACGACATGCGATTACTCTGATTGTCGCAATAAGGAGCTCTTGTACGAAACATTTCTTCGGCCTGATTGGTTTGTTTTTGCGCCGCTATTATAGCGACTCGTTTATTTTTCCGCGTAATGGATATTGCCATCGTCATTTTATTTTTTGTCTCTTCTTTTCTGTGTGATTTATTTTACGGTCTATAATAATTACAGGCAGTGTATATTTACAAAAGCCGTGTTGGCCTAGTAGGAGATAAGAATTTCGATCCGTAGGTCGTGGCTTCAAATCCCGGTCGTGCACCAGTGGATTTTTCTATTCGAAAAATGTATGTGGTGTTAATAGCACAGTGCACAGAACGGTGAAAGAAACAGGAACAACGTGAGGAAACCCGCGCCATGTCATTTCCATAGGTTTTGACCATGACTTTCCTGTGGATAAGGTTGACAAGACTGAGAAGATAGACTGGTATAGTTGCTGGTTACTCCATCTAAAACATGTCCCAGGCACTGCAGCATACTCGTGAGTTAAAAGTTTCACGTGACGCTTAATAAAACATCTAGAATTAGAATAGATGTAGGCCCTAACCTTGCTGCAATAGTGATGTAGTGGTAGGCACCCTGCCTTCTGGGCCAAGCCTGTGGGCTCGATTCCTGTTTTTATTCGAAAAAAGTGCGCAATACTCTTGTCTTCAACCAACAAAAGACAAGGAGATGCAAACCTGTACCTTTACCTGTCTTTGAATTAGAATGCCCGAGTATACGTACACAAAAGTTTAGTGGCATTTTGTTAGCAAATTGTGACCGTTCTTGTATACTTAACAAAACAAAACCCTAGAGCAATTCAAAGATTGTATAAAATTACCAAATGCAGATAAAAACTTAGAACTGAAACTCTCAACCGGATATAGAACATCTACAAATCTCGCTCGGAACAATTCCAAGAACAATTTTCTCATCCCAACTCACGTCACTACACTGTTCAACTTATTAATTCCGAGCGGGAGCAACATTATTTCCCGTCTCTATGAATTCTGAACAATCTAACCGCTGACATTAAATACGGAACGAAACACCGGCGAAATAAAGTGTCCTTGTTTTCACTGGGCGATATTTTAAGGGTAGGAGGGCTCTTTGTGTAGTGTCCGTCTGAAGGAGTAGGTACTGTCTATAAATACTGCTGCCAAGCATATGAATGCTTGCAATGCTAGGTTCCGGTTTGAAGTGTGGGTTCTTAGCTGGTGAAATTACAGGCACATGATCGACTTACCGAGGATACATAATGATGGATATCGCAGAAATGCAAAAACCTGCATCAAAATATTTTTTTATTCGATAATTTATGTGCGCAATAACCAAGCGGCGTGGTGAAGAATAGGCCCTTCCATATCTACCTACCTATCCGCGGATGTCGTAAGAGGCGACTAAGGGAAAAAAGCTAGGGGATGGGCAGCAGCGTCGAGAATGCACGGTAACATATCGCCCAACATTTGTCGCCCAGTGAATACCCAGCGGTGAATAAAGTGTTGCATTAACTTGAACAAAGAAAAGGTTACTGAATGTTATTGTTTTAATTTTATTTTCGGGTTGTTTATGAAGCTACGTTTATTATAACTTTGTCCGTCGCTCGGGCGTAAGCTGCCGCTTTTATTTCACGGTAAATGGAAGTTAAGCCGAGTGTTATTGTTCCTACAAAAGTTCTATCTTAAATTTAATTGAGCCGTTTTTTGCATCGTTGAATCTACTTTGGATTATCTGGCTTGAGAAAAAACGTTTGTCGATTCTAAATAAGACTCGGAAGGTATAATTTTTGTATCTCTACAAGGAGATAGGTAATGAACGTAATAAAACATTCATATCACATTCTTCGCTATAAATACGAGGTATGCTCAAGGACCTTTTATTTTTTGTTCTACTCGTAGTAAGATTGCTTTTAATGTAGATAAGTGTGCCAAGGGAAGGGAATGGTTAAGGATTTTTGGAGGAGGTAGGGCATAGCGAGATTTTCTCGTTCTAAATTGGAGCAGCCCGCCTGGAGAGGTACCTCCGCCTTACAGAAGATCGCAGCTAAATAACATTATCTGTTTCAAATAGTGTTGTGTTCCTGCGGTGAGTAAGGTTGCCAGAGCTCTTTAGGGGGAAGGGGGTTCGGGGTTGGCAACGCGTGCGTGATGCCTCTGTTATTGCAAGCGCTCAAAGGCTACGGTAACCGCTTACCAACAGCCATATGCTTGTTTGCCACCTCAGTTGTATAAAAAAAAAACTATGAAAAATAAATAAAAGTTGTAATTTTTTCATCCCCGTGTATTTATATGCAAATAACTTATTTACTTCTTACTTTTCAAATAACTTATTAACTTATTTGCAAATAAGAATCCATTGGTCCATCCCGTATTCAAACCTCTTACTATTAACATGGATCTCACACACTTAAAAGCTACGCGTGCTACGTCGTAGCACGTTTTTGCTCTACGTATAACATGGTACTACGCTACACGTTCTACGGCGTATCATGCGTCGGATTAGATCGTAGGCATCAATTCGAATCCCAATTATAGTAAGTCACACTTCTATTGCCCAGAGATTTAAAGCCAGTTAATTTCAACCGAAATTTGGCGTCGCGTGAGTGACGTGAGCAAGTGGGCTTTGGCGCAAATTGCCCAGTGACATAGACCAGACAAAAGCAGCTGATTCCACTTCATCCACTTTATTTATGGAAAACTAATCAAGTTCATATTTACAAAATACACAAGAAACTAAAATTCAGCTTGAACAAAAAATAACAAATAGACAAAGATAATACATATTCCAATCAGGTGTTTATCTATAAATAATATTATTACTTTGTTATTTATCTTTACACGGCGACTCGACTTCAATACACTAATCGTGGCAGCGGGAAGACTGACCTATACTATACTTATACTATACTAATACTATTCCTATGAGAAATGATTTTAAAGCAAATAAAAAGCAGCAAAATTCAAGACCATTTCAATTGTATTGAAAGAAGAAAGAAAGAAAGGAAGACAATAATTTATTTCTCGTCACAATATATAGATAATAATATTAAAAACTTAAATTGATCTTAATTCCAATAAACAACTGTTCAAATCCTATTTCCTAGTGAAGGATAAAACTTTATTAACAGAAAAATAATAATGATAGCAGTTGAAAATTAAGCTAAAATAATATTATACTAAGAATGAACTCAAGTAGAAAACAGAGTTCAGATCACCAACCACAGGCAGCGTGCCCAAAAGGCTGGCGACGTTACCTCTTTGGATCGCTATACTTATCCTTTGTCCGAGGTAAGCACCAGCCCTTCGGTCATTGGTCTCATCCACCAGCCTCCTAGATAAAGCATTGAACAGGAGCCACACCCCTGGGCCCCAAGGTCCTAGCGAAAAACAAATTAGTGACAATTGTGTGTGAATATTGGTTGTGCACTGATCGCCGTCTATCAGTCAGTCAGTTACTTTACAATTCTATTAGCGAAATTTAACTTACTAACGAGAACTAGAGTGATCCAGCTGTTTTTAATTTTAATTTACTGTAGCATTGGTTTGTATCGTAGGTTATTGTCTTTGCAAGTGATCCAGTGACGGATCACCGTTGATCCTAGAATTGAATCACACTGAATAATGCATCGGTGCGCTGAATAATTCTCTGAATCACTGAATTGCTAAGAAACGGTGACCGTCATTATCATCGCCATCATCATCAGAACATAGACGTCTCCCATAGATTTTCAGAGCAATCGACTTACGCAAGCATCCAACGGCACCCAGCGGGTGAGTGCCCGTCTGAGACACAAGGGTTTCGGGTTTGATTCCCGCTGCGAGCGAATGTTTGCATCATCTACAAATATTTGTTCCGTGTCTGTGTGTTGTGGTAGCATGGTACTCGTTGTTTCTGATACTCACGACAAAGGGAATCCTAGTGTGTGAGCTATCTTATGAGGCCTACAGTGAACCGTTTTTAACAGCCGTAATAATATGGCTGAAGTTAATTTGCCTTCAAACGTCGAGCTATAATATTGCGCGCATTGAAGTATATCACGCAGTATATTATAGCATGGATTTCATTATCCTAGGGCAAAAATACTTAATAAATTAAGGTCGATTTACTTGGATATTTTCTCGCACGTTATGTGGCGAGAAATGTGGCAATTACTCGCGTTCATAATGTACCCTTAAGGAATAAACGAAAATACGACATACCTACGATGATCGTTAGTGTAGGTTAAGGGATTCAACATTTTATCTCCTTTTGAGAACAGCAAGAGAAGGTCACCCACCCCTGTTAAAGTCATGCTTCTAGATAGGCTCATATCATAATCATCATGAGTGAAATTTTGAGAGGAAATTTCGAAAAATGATTCTGATTTCATAGAAATTGCTATAAAATAATGTCAGTATTATCAGTATACCAGTGTCAATGGAGTTTCCAAAATAAACGACTAAGATGTTAACGCACTGCGTCCGAATTCAGTCTGAGAAAATACGGATGCGAATTTCAATACAAGTTTTCTTTTGTTATATGACACACGGGCGTGCATACTTTTGCCTTCGCCCTTCCGCGCCACACCCTGCTTGATGGACCGGCCCGAATTAGGACGCAGTGCGGACATAACATAAGAGTGGCAGAGTAACGATGAATTTCTGAACATGATAAACTACCTAAAACTCTAAGGAAGCAAAAATCTCCCTCCCTTTCTTAGTATTTTCGGTCGGCTTGTTTGAAAAAGGACAATGTAATGTTTAAACTGGATTCCCAGTAGGTATTTCGAATGATGTCAGCGATGACATTCGAGAATTTCGTATTCGTATTTTAAGCAGGGTTTGTATTTTTTCAGAACTGCTCATCTTATGGTCATACTCATTTTATGGTCCAGTGGCTTAGCACGAATAATTAACGATAGCCAATCGCTTATGACATCAATATAAAATTAGCCAATCAAAATTAAAAGATTCGGCAATCAAGCATCGCCGATGTCATTGGCTAATATTTGACTTTTACTATCGTATCGTAAGCGTAACGCTATCGTGTATTGTTCGTGCTTGGGCCACTGATGACTGAATGAACTACAGTTTAATGCTTATCTGTCTGTGTGTCCGAAGTTTTAACCGTTTTATTCGGAGGTTAATTGCACTATTATGCTGCAATTGGTGTCCGCCAATAGAATGATGCTTACCAATCTTTTGCTAGAAGATGCTCAAAACTTTAAGAAAAAGTTTGTAGTGAGAAAATTATAGAGATAGAGAAAATTTTCCTTTTCTGTGCATTAATTTTCTGACGTAGATATTTAATTACTATGGAAAACTGACCATTGCGGTGCTAGTTTTTATTGTACTATGGCAAAGGTAAGGATAGCAAGGAATTCATAATGCCTGTTGGGAGTCCTCAATAGACAGTCGAGAAAGCTTCTTAAATAAGGCGGCAAAGCTTCAGTTACCTTTCTTTGCTTTGAGCTTCAAGTATTGAAAGAAGGTACGGTAATTGAAAGGTGATTAAGATTTAGCTAATAAGAACTCTTCAGCAGCTTTTAGACAGGAAATTGTACCAGGAGACTACGCAAAATATCACCTTATAGTTGCCTGCTTGACGTGTTACTGGTTCTTTATTCATCATTCAGTCATTGGCCCCGACTCGCAATCCGAAGGTTCCCCCCCCACCTAAAATATCATCAAGGATCTGATCGCCTGAAGATCTGAGAGGATATCTTACATTGTTGGAGATAAAATTCCAGAGCATAATTCTAATATTTTTTCATCAGTAAAATTGCCAATAGTTTTCCCTGATATTATGCAAAATTCTTTATTTTACTCGCATTTCCAGTTCGTGAGCTGGCATAATTTTATGTAAATATTGTGGTGCAGATACAAAGTAGGTACCTACTAAATACATTTTAATAAAACGTTTAATAATTCCAGCGCCGCGTTGGCCTAGTGGAAGGTGCTTTGAATTTCAATCCGATGGTCGTGGGCTCAAATCCCCGTAGTGATATACACGAATGACTGCCTGATTCATAGCATGTATGTTTTCCCGAAGGAGGTAACTCTACATCTAATTGGCAATGAAGTTTGTTCTACGACTTTTGGAAATTCTAAATTTCTCATCCAAAAATCTCCTCCCAATACAAAATTCAGCTGTATTGGGGTCAAATCAGTTTCAACTCAATTATTCAGCTGTTTTAGCAAGTAATCTTGGTCGTCGAAGTTCTCGTAAAATTATAAAAAAATATTATTGTTTTCTGATTTTTACTCGCACTTTTTTAAAATTTTGCTGAAATGGCTTTTTTATTCTTCTAGTATAATATTATAAAAGCGAAAGTTTGGATAGATGGATGGATGTTTGTAACTTATTCACACCAGAATGGCTAAACGGATCTGGATGAAATTCGGTTTTAAGAACTTTATTCAACAGTACTCAATAAGAACATACAGTTCACTTAAAAAAAGATTACTTAAAAAATATAATAATAAACTTTAGGGTAGTCGATCCCTAGTTAGCAAATAACGATAAACACATCAGAACTCGTGATCCAGAAAAAACGTGGTAAATAAGATTTTTATTTGTGTGTGTGAGGTTGTGTGTGTGTAGGTAAGGCAGAATACTAGTATAACATAGATAAGTAGCAGAACAGACAGGACAACGAGAAAAAAAATATATTTATATATAATTATTGGGTTGGTATGTTTTGTGAAAAGAGTATTGTGAAAGTGTTTCCATAGGTTTATGCAATACGGGCAAGCCCGGGTCTAGTTCTGGTTAGTTATTCATATATATTTTCGGACACATATTTTTTAGTTTGGCTTTGAAACTAGGATTGCTGGTAGAATCCCTGATTTCTTCGGGTAAGTTGTTGTATATTTTTATTCCGTCATAGTATAGATGGTGTTATGGTAAATAATATAAGCTACGCAGATGATATGGTGTTGCTGAGTCCATCAATAAGTGGCCTGAGAGATCTCCTTAATATTTGTGAGGAATATGCTAAAAGGCACGAACTAATATATAATACTAAAAAGAGTGAAGTATGGAATTTACAGGGGGGAATAACAAGGCTCCGGAGAGTGTTCCGCCAGTAAAATTAAATGGAAAAGAACTGAATGTTGTCAGTCAGTTTAAATATTTAGGGCACATTATTACATCCGACCTGAAGAATGATTTTGATATCGAAAGGGAACGTAGGGCGCTAGCGGTAAGAGGCAACATGGTAGCCCGTAGGTTTGCTCAGTGTTCAGTACCCGTTAAAGTTACACTTTTCAAAACCTTTTGCCAATACTTTTACACGAGCATCCTATGGGTTAGGTACACACAAAAGTCTCTTAGTGCCCTGCGTATCCAGTACAATAACATCTTTAGAATGCTGTTGGGACTGCCTCAATTCTGTAGCGCTTCTGGAATGTTCGCGGATGCTAGGGTAGATGGGTTCGCAGCGGTTATGCGCAAACGTATAGCATCTCTAATGAGCAGAGTCAGAGGCAGTCACAACAGCATACTGAATACAATATCTGTAAAGTACGACTGCCCCATACATTATACATACATTTATATTATTATTGTAGTGAATATTTCGTTTGCCAAGTCCAGTTCTAGGTGTGTATTAATTGAGTTTGTTTATGTTTCGAAGTAGCGTGTATACTGTTTTTTAGTAAAAACTGTTTGAGAGTGAATGTTTCCAGATAGGGTTTTTTTATAAAAGTGCAGATGTTCAGTTGTTATGATTGGTTTAGGTAAAAGATTGAGTTTTTTTGTATATAAAAGGTGTGTGCCTTAGCTTATTGTATTTTTTTTTTTTTTCGGGACAACAAACAATTGCACTCTCATATTACTAAACTTAATTAAAGTAGGTACTAAAGTTCTTATAGTGCAATCAGCCCCGTTGTACACGGATTTGGTAGAAAGAGGGCAGTAGTAATGCGAACTGAATAACAAAAAAAAGAAAGTGCAGTTGGTAGGTCTAACATTTTGTCATCCTATAAGGACGTACAAATAGAAATAGTATAAGTAGTGTATTGAAATAGTGCTTTTATACTTTTGTTCAGTGCTCGATTATAGTCTGTTATAGCATATAAGCCATATCCTCTTAGGGCGCCGCCCGTTAGCAAAGCCGCGGGCGGAGGCAAGTCTTCTATAAAAATAATATTTAAACGTTACGTTATTTTACGTTATTATAAATCATCTTGGTTATATCCATGGAAAAAAATACGTCGATCTGTTGATCCGTAGCGGTGCGGTATGAAAGTCCAACTCCACCCACGCTTTCACATAGAAAGTTAGTAAGTACATAATGAGTCCAATATAGGAACTACTAGCTTGCGCCCGCGTCTTTGCTCGCGTGATAACTTGATAAAAAGTAGCCTATTTGCTATTCTAGGTAAAGAACTCTCTATTTTAAGTTGAACAACAAACATCCAACAGTGATTGAACAACAAACATCCAAACATCCCACAAACTTTCGCATTTATAAAATTAGTAGGATAATATAGGCAAGCCACACGGACAACGCCGCAGTCTATCACTATCTACAAAATGATCTTGGGCCTCATATTATAAGGCGTTACAACAGTATTTCACTTTTATCGCCCAGTGAATCACGCCAATATGTCGGTACGTCTCACGTGCCCCGCACTTAGTAGATCACATTAATCTGTGGTACATTTCAGAGATTAATGGTCTGCTCGTACGGTTTATAAATTAGCTATCGAGTAGACGGTGTTATTCAAAGCTTTTAAGCGAACTAACTAGATACTAGTAGCGTAGATTGCTAAGCGGAACCTGGGTAGGTATTTATAGATAAAGCTCAAGAGGACTGTGCGTCGACGTAAGGCGATAAGTATGGCTCAGCCAAACACCAGCTTAAGGCACTGGAAACCATTGTTTTTTTTTATAGTCCAGACATATCACACACGGTCAACTGATCCCAAACTAGGCATAGCCTGTACCATGGCTACCAGAGACTGCTATACCTAATATAGATACATATTTAACACCCAGACACAGAAAAAACATCTGTGTTCATCACACAAATATTTTTCCAGGCGCGGGAATCGAACCCGCGACCTCTACCAACTACTACCAACTGAGCTATTAGGCCAGTCAAAGGAACCTGGGTTAGTGATTATAGATCAAGTTCAGAAGGACTGGGCGTCGACGTTTGGCGATAAGTATGGCTCAGCCAAATACCAGTTTAAAGCCCTGGAAACCATTGAAAGACGAGTCAAAAGGCTCATAGATTAGTTGAGTCTAAACTTCCTCGAACATCGCCGCAGAGTAGCCAGTCTATCAGTCTTCTACGGGATACATTAGCCACATTCCATCATCGGTCAAACAGACGTACGGAGAAGACGCGATATTCATTCATAGTTGACATACTACCTAGCGCTTTTCGACACCGTCGACCACGTCGTCAGCTGACATAAATTGAGATTGTGGTCAAACTATAGCCTATTTTGTATTCAAGAAAAAGTTGAAAGTCTACAATATTCTAAGAAATTTATTTTCAATGCTAACCACGAGCTGAATAAAATATGCTAAAATACGGCCATTATCATTATTAATCGAAATACATCCATTGTCTACCTATCGTCTTTATGGTAATATTTATCGATTCCATCAAACGAATCGACAGCTTCCGTCATTTCAATAGCTTAAGTTAATTCCATACATTTGGTCATCGCTTATAGAATCTATAAAAAAATATGATGAAAGGGATGCTTTGTTTCTACTCAATCGGACGACGGAAACTAGTGTCGAAATCGAGTTGATGAGAGATGTGCACACATGCGTCCAAATTTGTTTAAATGGCTGTAGATTTTAATATATTTTTATTAATGTTCACACCAAAACTTTTTTGCTTGCGAAATATGCTAAACGATGTAAAAGATGTTCAAAGTGAACCGGAACACAAACGATTCTACACAAAAGGCATGAATTGAGAAATGCTGCACAAGCATATTACCTACCAACGCTCGTACATATCGTAACCAACCACCCCTACAGAGTGATTGTGTTAAAAGGCGAATACATTTTTCATAGAAAATAACACATATTTCACAATGAAGTTCTTGTCGATGGAGCAGCCACTTTGTCTTGCTTCTTTTCCTTCATTTCCTCGGTTGATTTGTGTTCTATGAGTGTTCGGTTCCGCTGCACTCGCCCGCCTCCGGGAATATTGGATATCTGTCATGACTCATAAGATTTGGTATGCCGACTTTATAATGTTCTGCATATCGTGCGTCGCTTACAGAATGCGGGAGCAATTTATGTAACGGATAAAATCGACTCGATATCGATACAGATGTCTCGATACAAATTATTCGCGCCATTAATATCTCATATTTACAGATTCCCCTGGCGCGGATCAGCTCACGTTCGGTAAGTACAGAAACACGAGATATTTTCGCAATATATTTTCTTTCCGGATACGGCTGGGAGTGGAGGGCTTTAGAAATGTAATAATACCTTTAATAACGTCCAGTGATAGCTTAGCAAACATCCTTCGCCTAAGGCTATCATCACCCTTAAAGTCATGAATTATGAAGTAGTCTCGGTTCAATTATATTTAACGGTATCTTCGGCCAAGAATTCAAAATGATAGGTTCAATTAGGAAGAGTTACCCATATATTTTGAAAAACCTAAAGGACATTGGGCAAATTTGTATGGAGCCAGGGCCCCGATTTTTTTAAATCCTGCAATAATGAAACTTTCAGTTTTACATTGTGCTAATCGTGTAGATTTCAAATATGTGCGGCTTTTATTGTAAAGCAGCCGGAGTAAAGAGATATAGGTCCTTAAAGTTTTTTATAATACCTGGTTGACAGTGTACGAAATGTAATTATTTTGAACATTACAATATTTATTTTCAATTCTATGTTGTTATTAGTTTAAAATACTGACAGATCTACGTGAAAAGGGAGGATATTACTGGATCCTGTACGCCTGGACCTCTTCAGGTCGGGATGTCTACCATGTAAAAGTATTTTCATATTCAATATCTACCTACCTATATTATGGTTATTAAATAGTACCAAGGATGATACTCTGATATTACCTATTAAACCTAAATAAAAAAAAAAAATAAACATACAATTTTTATTTCAGATTAGCAGTAACCAATGGTATTTAATTAACTGTTATATTATTGATAAACTATGAAATAAAAAAAAATACTACTTGAATAATACACAAAAATCAATCTTTACAAAATATACCTACAGCATTTAACAACTTTTTCACTATCAATTTTTTTTCATTCACTGTTGGAATTTGATAACCATGATGATAGACTAGCCCCTTCTGGAGTGTTAATAACATGCGATCTTGCTCGTAAGACCTAAGAACCACATCCACGGCACACTCTTCGATGTTCAAACCGTCTAACGGCAGCTTGTTCCGCAGGAACGTTTTGCACCAATGTCATTTTTTAATATCTGTAAAAATAATAGTTATTGTCATTGTAGTTAGGTACCTCATTTAAAAGATTCCTACTGATAAAAAAGTTACATTACTAGCAACCCCTTTCAGACTTTCGTACGACTAGTTATGCTCATTTTTGCGGCTGCCGAATTTTATATGATGCATCTTTAGGAGAATGCATGCACATGATGCACACCAAACAAGCAGAGACACGGCAGGGCGTTGCGTTGCAATTTAACTTTGAAACAAATAGCGCTGCGCTCTTTTCCTCATCGTACCGCGTTCGATGTGTGGAGCTCCTGAGGCTTCATCATCAACAACCTGTAGGAGTCCACCGCTGGACATAGGCCTCCCCCAAAGAGTTCCACGACGAACGGTCTTGAGCCCTTTCCATCCACCGACTTCCGGCAACCTTTACAATGTCATCGAGCCATCGGGTGGGGGGCCTTCCAACACTGCGTCGCCCGGTTCGTGGTCGCCATTCGAGAACCTTTACTCCCCAACGGTTATCGGTTCTGCGAGGTTTCATGAATCGTAAAATAATATTACTTAGGAAAATGTAGAAACTTACCTGATGTGGTTAACCAAGACAGTATTAAGGATTACCGGTGGCTGGTCTTGTACCAGGAATCGTCGAAATCTTGAGCCTCAAGCAATAGTGCAATTGGCAATTAAGAATTTCCATTTTTTACTCAAAAACTAAAAACCGGTATATATACAAAAGTACTCTGTGCTAAAAACCGAAACGAAATCTGCAAGTCACAAATGACAATGGTTTATTGTGACAGTCAAAAACAATTGATTGCGGGTAGGGTTTTGTTTCGCTGCACTATACCAATCGAAGAAAAGCGTTCGTAGTAAGAAGGTAGCATAAATATAACACGGAAATGACTATTATCAGCGTTTAATATAACTCCGCTGCTTTAGAGCTTTTCATGACTAAAACTACTACTTTAAATTAACAAAATGAATTAATTAACTCATCAAATAACTGCAGGTTGGGGCCCACGATTACCCATGTCCTTTGAACCTATATTTTGTTTAGTGAATTTAATGCTTCTGACAGCGAAGAATTTACGAACAAAGCAGGAAATTGTAACTTTAGTTTGCATACTGAAGTGAGTTTACCGGTCGCCATTTTTAATTTGCAGTGCTTTATTAAGGTATTGCAATTTGAATTTGAAAAACGTTTTCTTGGTAATCTATAGGGGCGTTCACATTGGCACATGCGTTGCAAATGCACCGCTGGCGTGCAGTTACTGCGACAGCTCGTGAGTAGCATGCGCACTTTAACTAAACTTTATAATTTTTTAGGGTTCTATACCTAATTTGGTGAAAATAAACCCTTATATTATAGGATCACTTTGTGTATGCCTGCCTATCTGTCTGTCTCATGTCTGTCTGTCTGCCAGCACCATTTTCTCAAGAACAGCTAAAGGTATCAACTTGAAATTTCTAAGTGAGTTTATAGTTTTTATAATTATAATACTTAAATTCAGAAATTTCAACGTTTTTGCTCGTTATATGGGATGGTAAAGTTTGTAAAAAAAAGTTACTGAAAATCGAAAAGGGCTCTTCTACCGATTTGGAAATAGTTTACGGATTGGAGGTTTTCGCGTAAAATATTTTTACATTTTTTGTCCGCAAAAATGCTATGATTAATTTGAAAGCAGTGGATATATTACGAAACAAAATTATAATATTTGCGCGGTTAATCTCACACGGTGAACTACGTGAGCGTCCGCGAAATATAAGTTTGTCACTACGTACACTTGTTGGGATCTGGATTTTCCGACCTCATTTCATACGGAAGCCTCAGGGTGCGAGTCCTACTCGCACTTGACTAAATTTATTTCTTAATGTACCTCACTGGTAGTATATTTGTACTGGGTAAACGGGCTACCCAGTATCAATTTACTACATTAGCAAACCTATTAACGATACCTACTTCCCCGACTACGTTGCAAAGTGTTAGTTCATTTCCTTTAAACGAACAATTCAATTAAGAAGGTACGTCTTACTTTCGCTCGGCTAATTGGTCTACCAGCTTACCGTACTTCTTGCTAAACCATTCAGGGATGTACATTTCGAAGCTCTGGCTCAGAAAGACCCGTTGTAGTTTTAGATGGTAGCTACTTTGAGTGAAAGAGTTCGTCAGAACTATTACCTACCATTCCAGATAACTTACATTACCGTATTTTTAACTAAAAGGTCCCAAACCTTGTAATAGAAGCGAGACTACACATTGTTTTTAAAAAAAAATCCGTCCTTAGTGAGCATAGTCGTGGGACCAGCGAACTTATCTTGGTTTCTCGATTGACATCACGATTACTATTTGTTTGACGTATTGTTTAAAATTGTTATTTACCATGGTTTTAGTGGTCTCCGTTCTTTATAAAACCAGGTTTATAAACTGATACCTACGGTAAAACAACCAACAAAATGATATTTTTCGCCAGGCTTAAAATCTCGTACAAAAAATTAATTTTATAACTCGTAGGTACAATAAATATTGTAAAACATACTGAATCCTTTATATTTTCTGCATTCGTTAAAATATTTTTTCAGATATTCTTTAAATACTTAAGCATATTATAATAAAAAAAATCTTTGCTTAATTCGACTTTATTAATTGCGGTTCAACCCTAGAAATATTACCGAACAGAAGCTTACGGAAAGCACCTACTATTAAACGTGTCAACACACAAGGCCGTGATTCATTCATTAAACAGACACACGTAGCCCGAGGCCAGGGATCCCTAAAACTGAGGAATTAGAGTGAAATGTACGGGTTTTATTATACTTACTTACTAGGGATTGCACTATAATCCGTCTCTGGAATTCACAGATAAAGAAAGTAATGACTTTGATACACATACTGTAGTAGATTAATATTAAAATTTTGAGCTGGATTATAATATCCCGATCAAAAATATATACCGTATATATATTACCGATCAAAAAACGAAGCAATAGTAGTGGATTTCGCCTGCACTACCAGGAAAGAGGCAGTGATTACTGAATATAAAAAAATGTGTAAGGCCAGGCGCGAAAATAAGCTACTTCAGCTCAACACATCTCAGATTAAACTGCCGGGTAGTCCCCGTACTATCTTCATATCAGAATCCCTCACACTGAAAACCCGACATCTCTACTTCATCGCTCGTAATTACGTGAAAAATAAAAAACTAGCTGCAGCATGGTCATCTTATGGAAAGTTATACGTAAAGAAGTCAGAGGGGACGCCACCAACTCGCATCTGTTCTGAAGAAGACCTGCATAGAGTAATCTCTGCATGACTGATTGTTTCCTGTTCTGAACTTACATTCCTAGATAGCTTTTGCAACAAATATGTATTCTATAAATTAACTTCCAACCACTACCTTGCTCCTTTTAGTTATGTACATAATCCCAATCACAATCTACACACACCCACACAAAAGACACACATACCTACACCTACCAACACTAAACACATCAACATACCTCTAGCAACTCCTACAACCTTCTCCACCAAAATGTTCGTCCAGATAATCACATTTATGTCCGTTTTGTCATACAGCCAACTGCCAGGCCCAGGTAAATTTAGTATTAATTCATCCCCCCCAGCATCCCTTTCTGATAGGGAGTTACTCAGTAATCATATAGAATGATAGACAACAACAACATTGAATATATTAACCTGGGCTTGGACGCGGTATCAGTGGCAAGATCGTATAAGTGTGATATTGAAGACATACAAAACTACGTGACCAAAACATCCTCACCTACCCTGAATATCATCTCACAGAACATCAGAAGCATTAACTGTAACATAAACAGCTTTATATCACTGTTTCATAGAACTAAAATTAACTGGGACGTTATTGTCCTCTCGGAATGCTGGCTTCCCTCTTCTAAATTTATTCCCGATCTCGAAGGTTTTAACTTCATTTGCACAACTGCGAACAGGACCCAAAATGAAGGGGTAGTTATCTACTATAATAAACTCCTTGACATTTCCTATGAAGAACCACAAGTCAGTGATGCTAACTGTCTGTTACTAAAAGTAAATGCGGAAACATGCATTCTGGGTATTTACAGACCTCCCAGCAAATTAATCACAACAAACTTCGTAAACAGTCTCGATGTAATATTGGCAAAACTAAGTAAGTTCAAAAATATAATATTGTGTGGTGACATTAACATTGACATCACCGAAGTCACCAGGGACAAACGTTCGTTTGAATACTTGAATGTTCTATCAAGCCACGGCCTACTTCCTGCGCATACCTTACCCACTCGCGGTCATACATGTCTTGATCACATGGTCATGAAAACTAAGTTAGATGCTAAATGTTTTGTTGTCGAATCCTCCATTACAGACCATGAAAGTGTAGCATTGAGCATTGTGCAACAAACCAGTTTCGGGTATTTAAGCAGACCTAGTTCCTGTATTGACTACAATAATTTAGACATCTCTATTCAAAATGCTAACTTTGAAGTAATTCTTAATTGCACCGATGTTAACGTAGCTACTGATAATTTTATTGACTTGCTAGCAACAGCTATTAATAAAAACACGAAAATAGTAAATACACCTAATAGGAAAAGAATAAGCAAACCCTGGATTACAAAAGCGATATTACGATGTATGAAAAATAGAGACAACCTTCACAAAAAACTTAATAGAGATCCTGAAAACGATGTCTTGAGAATCACTTACAAGAGATATAGGAACTTTTGTAATACTCTTCTAAAAAAAGCGAAAAGAAATTATGAGAGACAGGAGATTGAAAATGCCAGAGACAACAAGAAGCAACTCTGGGAAATTATAAAAAATATCAGTGGCCAAAAGAAGGCAGTTGACCACGCACCAAAGCTGCTGTCAACAGGTGACCACCTAAGTAATATCAATAAAGTAAACCACTACTTCGCTAACATTGGCAAAAAACTAGCTGATGCCTTAAACAACACAAACCAGATCAATTATCCAAATCTATCAGCAACTTATAGACCCGCACCACTCAATTCATTAGTATTGCTTCCAACTGACGAACACGAAGTAAACAAATTGATAATGGGCCTTAAGAATAAGTGCGCGGTGGGCGTTGATCAGATCTCCGGCTCTATTATCAAGAGATACGCTCACATCCTCACAAAACCCATAACTCACATTTGCAACCTCTCCATCATAAGTGGAAAATTTCCAAATGCTTTCAAGATTGCGTTAATCAAACCAATACATAAAGGAGGGGAGAAAGATCGTGTTGAAAACTTTAGGCCAATATCCCTGCTGCCCACGCTATCCAAGATCTTAGAAAAACTTCTTAACAGTCGACTGACAAACTACCTCGAGTCTAACCACCTTCTTTCACCTTCACAATTTGGCTTCCGCTCTAAAAGGTCAACTAACGAAGCTGTAGAGGAACTTATTAACTCCATTATAATGAGCCTCGATCGAAAAAGAAAATGCATGGCAATATTCCTGGATCTGGCAAAGGCCTTCGACACGGTCTCAATCCCTGTCCTACTTGAGAAACTTGAGGCTATAGGTGTGAGAGGTCTTCCGCTAAAGCTTTTCCAAGACTATTTGTCAAACAGAAAACAGCGTGTCAAAATCGACAAATCTACTAGCGAAGATCAACCGGTTACTTTTGGAGTGCCTCAAGGAAGTATTCTTGGGCCCTCGTTATTCCTTATATATATAAATGGACTCTGCGACATGAATTTACAATATGGAAAAATACTTACATTCGCAGATGATACAGTGCTTTTCTTTAGTGGCAACAACTGGGAGGAGACCTTTACCAGTGCCCAGAATGGAGTAACAAAGGTTTGTTCCTGGCTTAGAAAAAATGTTCTAACACTTAATGTTACCAAAACCAACTTTATAGCTTTTGCACTGAGATCTAATAGCCTCCCTCCCTCGACATTTACAATCACTGCCCACAACTGTTTCGCGGGGACTCCAACCTGCTCCTGCCCAACAATTCAACGAACAGAAACCACAAAATATCTGGGCGTTATCATTGACCAAACACTCTCGTTCAAAAGCCATATCAACATGCTAGTTGCTAGATTGCGCAAGTTGATTTACATTTTTAGAGAGCTAAAGCATGTAGCTGACCGCAGTACGGTCAAGATGGTATATATGGCTCTATGCCAATCCATTTTCGGCTACTGCATCACCTCATGGGGTGGTGCAGCTAAGACCCACCTCATAGAGCTAGAAAGAGCCCAAAGAGCTGTTTTGAAAGCAAGCGCGGGGCTCCCTTGGCGCTTCCCAACCACTCAGCTCTATAAAGAATGGGACGTCCTCACGGTCAGACAGTACTTTATCCTGCAGACTATCCTTCTCCAACACTCCCGCCTTAACTACAACCCCAATCTAGTGAAAGACAAGCGTAGGAAAGGTGCTGTCTGTGAAGCCAAATCATTTGGCACAAGTTTTTCCAACAACTTCAGTTGTTTCCTAGGCCCTTATATTTACAATAAAGTAAATAGTGTCCTCACCATTTATCCTTTAACTAAAATCAAATGTAAATCGGTAGCAGCTGAATGGCTTAAGACCCTGGATTACGTAGAAACAGAAAACTTACTTTCCCCCCTTAGATAACGCTGCATAAACCCTTACTGGAACTGATATAGCTAACCCAGATTGTTTTAAACACTAACATAACTACATATACATTGCATATATATATATATAACACATTACATACACTAATGGGTGGCCTTTGTGACATCAGCCTCACCATGTGACGAAATTACCGGGCCATCACAACTACATCACGACTTCCAACACCCACACATTCATAAAATAACACCATACACACTCGCACATCCTCCCTTCTCCCAACCCCCTCCACCATTCCACTTATATTCAAACACTCGGATCCTTTCCTAAAAGTCTGGAGGAAAATTCTTACCCAGAACCTCTTCAAGCACACCACACTCCCATTCATTCCTAACCTATCACACTGCTAAAAAGATTTTCATCATGAACTTTGTTTAATTTTTGTCTTATTTTTCTTGTTTTAAGTTTTGTTTTTGTCCTCTCAGGCTATATAGGTACTTCTTTGTCTCACTCAACAATGTTCAATCCGCGAAGCGGGAGCACTGGTGACCTGTAATACAGGTTCTACGAACCTTTCTCAGGCACCAGTCTCTCACTAAACAGGTTAACAATGTGTTTTCCCAACCTAATTATAAGTCTTACTATAAGAAACCTTTGTGAGAGAGAATAAATAAATAAAATAAAATAAAATAAAATAATATGGTTGTAAAGAATAATTGTATGATGTTTTATGATATTTTTACGGGCGCTTTGAGTATTTGCTCGTTAGCTCGAAAGTTCGTTCTAGATATTTCATAATAAGCAATAAAACTTAGTCCTTCGATTTTCCACTAGGTATACCCTTAAAATATTATAAATGCGAAAGTTATTAGGTAATTTTTGTGAGGATGTGAAAATGGGTGTTACTTTTACACGCCGCAACCACTGAACTAATTGGAATGAAAGTGATTATGTACCTTGTAAATAGCCTGAATTATCATATACTTTAATTCGGTTTCTACACACGCAAGCGAAGCCGCAGATTTAAGCTAGTAGTAGTAGAAGTATTACACATTGTTTAAATTGAAGCGTCCCGTCAAAGTCCAGTCCTGTCGAAACAAAGACTTGTTGAAGTTTTTTCATTTGAAGTTTCGATTTTACACTCGTGAATCGCTCGAAATAGGCTCAGGAATGCAATCCCTAAGCGCTGTATCCTCTCATAATCTATTATCTCTAGGCACTCAGATGTTTGAAGATGTCTAAACAGGCTCTATACGTCCAATCATTTATCAAGAAATGTTTTCAAATAACTTCAAATCATATTTCCAGTGATAGGCTACAATACCCAATACTTTTTTGAACAAACACTTATCCTTATTGAATTAAAACACATTAAACACAGACCCTGCTTGACGTGTCAGTGATTCATTCTTTGTCATCCTATTTTCCAATCACCCGGGACTCGAACTAACGACCTGTGGATTGAAATGTGGGGCCACTACCACTACTCCACTGACACTGTCATTCCTATTTCCAATGAAAAATTGAATATTTATTTTTATATTTCTTCTGCAAATTCCTCACGACGAAGCCGAGCCCAACACTAAACCAACGAAAGTTTGTTAGCCCGGTACATGTATGAATGTTTAGAACCGACTCGGGCCTTCTCTTTGATGCCAAATAAGTACGCCTGACGCTGATGTAGCGTTTCGTATTCCACCTCCGATAATGCCCACATACCTACTATAATGAAGCGGAAATCTAATGTACCATTTTTGTTAAAAGTCTGAAGGGTCGAAGGAAAACGAAGGGTCGTTTTAAGCTTTTGTTTACTTGAGATGTTTTTGTTTGTGTTGTAATTTTTTTTACACAGTTCCTTCTACAAGGTTATTCTTAGACTATGCCGGAAGGAGGTTAATTTATCAACAAACAGAAAGAAAGAGAAAAGTACAGATTTATTTTCAAAAAAATTCAATTTAGCTGTTTTTGGTATTTTTTTCGACAGTAGTTTTTTTTTTAATTATTAATTCGTTACAATGATGAAAAAAATACCGTACGAGAAGTTCGGCATCAAGATTGCTTTCTTGGTCATCCCGTATTGGATCAGTGATATACATAGTTTTTCATTGAGAAATAATGATTTTCATAAAGCCGTAGAAGAAACTTAATTGCCAATTGGGTGTAAAATAAGCCCCTTTCGGGATAGCATGCATTTCACTTTGTTTATATTGATACAGTGCTGAAATAAAAACTCCCCCAAAGCTGTTAGGCTTACAACTTTATTAGTGTAGCTAGACTCTGTACAACGTGTTGTTTAAGAAAAAATGTTATTAAGCCCTAATTCCAAGCCTTTTTCCCATTTTGTACATTTTCCACTTAATTTTTATCCTCTCCCAAAAGTCAAGTCCCAGACAGTTTTTCTTCTTTTTCAAAACCGAAGGAACGACTGAAGTTTTTGCACTTTAAGAAGTTTCTATATTTTTAAATTGATTAAATACTAAAGCATTATTAAATCTACGTATACTTACATAATCAGTCGTTCTTTCTTTACAATTTTACTGAATATATTTTAGTAATCTAACAATATCGTGTACCAACGAAATGATGATGATGATGATTTAAAGCTATCTTTATCTACATAACTCACGTTTACGTAAACCGAGCCACTCGTATGACCGTAGCGCAACCAAGTTCATTTTTATATATTAAGTATTTCAATTTTGGGTGTCGACATTTCTAACGAGGTCCAGTATGGGAGTCACCTCGAAGCAAAGGCTAAATTAACTTCCAAAAAACTTGGAGTTCTTAACCGTGCCAAACAGTATTTCACACCGACTCAACGCCTATTGCTTTATAAAGCACAAGTTCGGCCACATGTGGAATACTGTTCTCATCTCTGGCACGGCGCCCCCAAGTATCAGCTCCTCCGCTTCGACTCCCTTCAGAGAAGAGCCGTCAGAATTGTCGACGAACCTAAGCTCACTAGTAAGCTGGAGCCCTTGAGCCAGCGCCTTGATATTGGCTCGCTCTGTGTGCTCTATCGGCTTTACAATGGTGAGTGTTCTGAGGAACTATTTGACCTCATACCCGCATCGAGGTTCTACCATCGGACCTCGCGTCACCGGAATAAGGCTCATCCACATCTCATCGACACGTGGGTATCTCGAACCACTCGTTTTATGAGATCCTTTCTCCCCCATACGTGCAAATTGTGGAATGAGCTTCCTTCCGAGGTTTTTCCGCTAACCTACAACATGAAGAGCTTTAAGAAAAATACAAAAAGATTTCTCCAGGGCAGGCAACGCATTAGCAATGCTCCAGGTGTTGCAGATGTCAATAGGCGACGGTAACCGCTTACCATCAGGTGGGCCGTAAGCCTGTTTGCCTCCGTATAACATAAAAAAAAAAAAAAAAAAAAAAAGTTCCTACTTCGTCGTAACTTTGCGTCACCCCAAAGTCATAAAACCACCAGCTTATTAAAATCCTCGAATTCTAGAACAAGAATTCTGTTCGATATTTTTCAAACAAGTAATAGCCAATAAGAAATTTCCGCAATCGAATATTGAAGAGGTTCCACAAGAATATGGCCACATACATTCCCTAGACACAGAAAGAATGATATTTGCTAACGTACAAATTTTCACTCTAGCCAACGGCAGAGGAACTAAAATTGGTGTATGTATTTATTTATCAATCGAATGCTTGCTTACTTGTCGTGTCACTGATTCTTTCTTAGTTCTGTATTAGGTCAGTGACCAGGTTGAGGTATGGTGGCCCTAAAAAGGGCATATATTTTACAATTTAAGAGGTAGGGCACAGCGAGATTTTCTCGTTCTGAATTGGAGCAGCCCGCCTGGGAGGTACCTCCGCCTTACAGAAGATTGCAGCCAAATAACATTATTTGTTTCAAATTGTGTTGTGTTCCTGCGGTGAGTAAGGTTGCCAGAGCTCTTTAGGGGGGAAGGGGTTTCGGGGTCGGCAACGCGTGCGTGATGCCTCTGGTATTGCAAGTGCTCATAGGCTACGGTAACCGCTTACCATCAGGTGGGCCGTAAGCTTGTTTGCCAACTCTGTTGTATAAAGAAAAAAAAAATATGACCGTCAATGAAAGGATGAAAGTGCGCCTTTTAGAGGCTCCTTTCGTGCACATGTCACATGTCCTCGAATTTTAAGATTCTAGAATATACCAGTTACTTCATGATATTTTCCTTCACTGTTTAAGAGCACTGTCGCCTGAAACACAGGATCAGTTCAGGCACCTATGTAACACCTACCTATAACTATGTAAAAATGACCATAAACTTGAAAATTTTTGTGTACTAATCAATCTTATGAAAAAATTATGATTATGTTTATGAATAAATTATTAGGTGGAGGTAGGGCACAGCGAGATTTTCTCGTCCTGAATCGGAGCAGCCCGCCTGGGGAGGTACCTCCACCTTACAGAAGATTGCAGCCAAATAACATTATTTGTTACAAATAGTGTTGTGTTTCTGCGATGAGTAAGGTTGCCAGAGCTCTTTAGGGGGGAGGGGGTTCGGGGTCGGCAACGCGTGCGTGATGCCTCTAGTATTGCAAGCGCTCATAGGCTACGGTAACCGCTTACCAACAGGTGGGCCGTATGCTTGGTTGCCACCTAAGTAGTATAAAAAAAAAAAAAAAACAACGTACATTAATTTTCCAAATGGAAAATCCATTGGTGCACGACCGGGACTCGAACCCACGACCTGTCGATCGGTAAGCGGGACCACTACCATTACTCCACCAGTGCTCTCACTTATCTTATTTTTTATTTAATATGTAATCATACGTATTTCATTCAACAAAAACCTTATATTATTTTGCAAGCTGATGTAAAGTGACACGCTAGAGCAAGGTAGCGCCGTCTTTGATCTCGGCATGCAGACTTTTCTTTGAGAGCTGATTGAGCGCAGCACTCTGTGTGCATACGAGAACGTCTGGTACTCAAAGTCTGCTAGGATTTACTAAAATACTGCCAGAGAAACTGTTTACATTGCCAGACTTTGTAAGGCACATCGTGATTTGGTAAGCAAAGGTTTATTTCGATTTCAGTGCTCCATTACTATAAGTAAGAGCGAATTTTTCACACAATGCTCATGCATGCACATTGTATAATCACTATAATCGTATGATAATTTTTGGTTAAAGGTTGTTTTGGCTGCTCATCCATATACTTTAGTAAGACATTAGAGAGGGAATTCGCGTCGTTCTTAGACAACTCTACCTAAGTACTTAAAGTGCGGTCTGCCTCGGCATCTAGTTTGCGGCTGACTGCCCTGCGTACTGTAAACACTGCATTTAAAACAGTAATGGGCACTGGTTCAATCTAACAGTCCGTAACGCCACGTGAAACCGCGCCTTTATCTGACTGAAGATATGTTATCTTTTGTTTTAGTCATCACATCACAAATTCTAATTCTAATTTATGAGAGGAGTCTAAACCTTTTTGTAAAGCCTTGTATACACTAAATTCTAAACCTTGTATCCGATTACAGATACTACTTCGTAGCGAAGGTCTTACAGCGCAGCGTCTTGTTAAGCCTTTGCTTTGTAGGCGAACGGCCGTCACTCGTCTTTTACGTTAAATTTTTGCAGAGGACACATAATCGGAATTCGGCGAGTTGTTCCCATTGTGACAAGTGTACTTAGCAATATGATTCGTCATACAGATGCAAGTCGTGAATTCTCGCTGAATCTCGGAAATGTGATTCCAGCGTTAAATAGATAAATTCTTTATTCGACTCACACATTTACAGCACAGACAGAAATAAAAGCAAAAAAGAAGAAACAGCAGTAAGTAAAGTAAAACATAAAAAACGGGTACTTTATAGATAGGTAAATAAGTGGTCTAGCAGAGCTTAAAAATACTTCACAGCTATCTACACCACAATCAGCTAGTTACAATGACTGTCGGCCAACGGCACCAATCGCTTCGGAAACCAAGGTTTTCTAATTCAGGCGAAGTTTAATTATGAGGGTCAAGTCTCAAGAAATCGTTCGAGCTAACCGGTATTCGCGTAATATTTCATTAACTATAGCATAGTTTAGATTATTGCGAAGGAGAAGATGCGCCATATAATTTTCCAATATAAGGTATAAATTTTATAATTCCTTTTTCATTACTGTGCCCGTTTTTTTACCAATCAATGGTATGGTTTGTTTCTGCGAATAGCTTTTTAATAGAAAGCACCAGTGAGGCAAAAGTTTGGGTTTTGCCACTGATCTCTATCATTCACGTAGAGTCAGTGTCAATATTACTTACAAGTTTTATAGGTGTTAATTCTGATCAATAATTTGTTTGTCACAGTTTGTCACAGTTTCGACAAACAAGTGCTTGAAATGTTACTAGCATAAAAAAAAAACTAAATTAGCTCTCGAGTTCAAATTTTAACATTCGCACTCGTTTATGTAGGTTACCAAACAAAATATATGCGTAGGAAATCAACAGCAGCATTTACGGTCCAACGGACCTGTCTATGATGACCAAGCCCTGCTACAAATCACGTATCTCATTTACCTGTTCTTACTTTATCCAGCTCATAATAAACCAGGAACCATGTTCGGAATTTCCATGGTATTTTCCATTCAGCACAGAACGATACAGACGGTACTCGAGAAAATCGTTTTCAATTTACCCGCAAATGTTGGTCGGACTTACCACAAACGTTTGATCAATGCCCTAGCGCTTACAATGACCGCTAATATCCAGCCCTATTCTACAGAGTGTTTTATAAAAATTATAACAAACAATAATAATGATGATCTCTGTACCTAAAAATAACTAAGTGCCAGTAGCTCGGTGACGATCTCGGTGGCGTAGCGAGCGAGTATCCGTCTAAGATACATGGGGTGCGGGTTCAAATCCCGCTGCGGGACAAATGTTTGCATAATTTTCAAATATTTATTTCGGTTCTGGGTGTTGTGGTACTATCATCAAAATAATATATATAACAATAAGAACATTTTGTTAGACAAAAAAAGGTACTTTTATATGATTACGCATTTCGAAGGCACATACCACTTCACGCTTTTGCGTGTTATCCATAAAAAAAATGAGTTGTTTTTTCGTTTGACGTTTTTGAGCACTCATTTTTGCAAGCTCAACGACTACTGATACTGTGAGAGCAATAACGAGATTGTGCACGCAATGTACATTAAGGCGTGGTAGTTACTCTGTCCATTCTTATTAAGTGGACATTTGGACATGAGACATACCTACACAATTTACGAACAGACACTTCGTAGACCAAGACATGTTCTTAGAGATCCGGAAGACGCGATCATCCCTTCATCAAACCCCGACACATAACATACCCTCCACAAATCACACCAACCCCGCCGGCGGGCGGAGTCGACGAAGACACGTCCCGTCTCTGCGTTTCCGACCCTTCAGTGTGATGCTCTCCTCAAAAAACCTTCCTCTAGCAACGGCTCAAGCCGAGATGGTACGCTTGAGCTCTTGCCCCAACCTGACTTTTTCTCGACCGCAAGACCCTTTGCGGTCGCCATAGTCCAGTTTCGCTGCATCGAACGTAAGAGACTACAGCTTAAAAATACTTCCGGAACAAAAGTTATGAACAGAATTATACAAAACTAGCTTCCGCCCGCGGCTTCGCTCGCGGGCGGAAGCTAGTTTTATTTCTATAATCTATCTCTGTGCCAAATCCGTTCCTCCGTTTGGGCGTGATTGAACCACAAACATCCAAACATCTAAACATCCAAACATCCTCACAAACATTCGCATTTATAATTTTTGTAGGATAGGATTACAGCTGCGTCGTCGCCGTCGGCTGAATTATGTTGAAATTGTGACGAGCGTGAGTTTAGCCGTTTTAGATGCGCGTGGTGATTTTAGTTCCTTAGAACTTCCTTAGAACTATTACGCATCCAAACGGCTTACTTTACAATACAGTACAATAACTTTATTTCAAGGAACAATAGAATAAAAAACAGATTATTTTTTTCTTATCCTACGGCCCATATACAAATATTTTACGTTTACCTAGATCCACCGGTTGTACTATAAGTTATTGATTGTAACGGCTCTTTCTTAATATGATAATAATTACGATCTTTTCATTTTTTTTTCTATGGGTCTTAGAATTTAATTTTTACCACCTGTTTTTATTCTTAAGTTAGGTACAAGAAATAAAATTTATATTATAATAGAGCAGCGAAAAATCTTTTCTCGGAGATATTGAATAAATGATTATAATACTCACACAAAGCTCTTCGTTTAGTCCTAATTAAAATCTCATAACGACCTTTGATCCTTGTTAAAGCACTTTTCAGTCTAAGGCTGCGTTTCCACCAGAGATGTGCGATGGATATGTGTCGTGCGAGGATGTCTTGCTGTGCTGTGAAAATGTGTGGGTGTTTCCACCAAAGCTGTGCGATGAAAATGAAAATGCGCATTAATGTGTGGTGAGAGGATGCGTTGCGAAGCTATGAAATGTGTCAACCGTCTATGGACTGGCTGGTACAGTATACGCATCTCAAACCTCGCAACACACATTCCTCGCAACACATCCCTCGTACACATCCCTCGTACACATCCCTCGCACACATACCCCGCTTGTTTTATATGCGCAAAAATCTAGCTCCGCTGAGCCGTTTCTACCAGAGCTGTGCTGTCCGAGGCAGAGGTAAATGAAGCGATTCTATTGGTTATTTACAAATTCCTCGCTACGCATCCTCGCACATCTTTGGTGGAAACGCAGCCTTAATATGTATAAAATTACTTATATTTTTGATATAATTATCATCTTTAAGATATTATTTATTATAATAAAACTAAAGATTTTGCAACTTATACTGTAATTAGGTACTTAACTAGTTATTTCGCAACAGTCGATAGCACGTTTCAAATTATAACTCGTAGTAGTAGGTAGTACCTACTACTATTTTAGCCGCGCCGCCGCCGACCCTTTTTTTTTTTTTTTTTTTTTTTTTTAAGCGTGGTAAATGCCGTCGCATTTCCTTTCCGCCATGGAGGGTGGCGGAAAGGGGTATGTGGGCCTCGAACCCACTAAAAACCCCCCTGTGAGCAGTCCTCCGCCTGGGTGAGGCGAGATGGGGTTGTGTTAGCATTCACCATCTCGCCTCAGCGGTAGGCCCGGATTTGCCTTAACCGAGCCACTGCGTCTGTGCCTTGCTCACTAAGGCCACTCCTCAGACTTGTGGGGCCGTTAAGAAATAGGCGGAAAGGTCCCCCGACCTTCCGCCGATGACCCCTCTACAAAGGGAGGAGGCGGGCAAACCACCTCCTTCTCTCCCCTGTTCTTCTGCGGCGTAGCAGGTCTGCTTGGGCATCGTTCTCCCTGACCCGCTCCTCCTTCTGCGACATAACTGCTTCGCAGAAGGAGACAACCGCCTGCCACGATCTCTCGTCGCCAAGCATGGCATTTACCACACTTGGCAGAGAGAGATCTCGGCCTATAATTGCTGAGAGGTTGTGCCGCTGCGGGCCCCAGGCGGCACAAACCTCCAGCGTATGGAGCGCCGTGTCTTCTAGCGCCCCACATTCGTGACAGGCTGGGGTTGCCTCCCGTCTTGCGATCTAGTGCAGGTATTTTCTGAAATATCCATGACCGGAAAGCACCTGCACCCGTCGGAAAGTCAGCGACCCAAACGGCCGACTGACCCACCCTTCTAGGACCGGACTAATGGCTTCCACCGTCCACTGCCCAGGGACCGGTGGAACCAGGTCCTCCTTTCATCGCCGCATCATAGCGGCCCGAGCCTGCAGCCGCATGCCGGCCACCTCATCCCACGCTGTCTCCTCGCCACGACGAAGTGGTATACTTCGGCGAGGATCTCCGCTTGGAGCTCCCATGGGGGATCACCCGCCAAGATACACCCCGCCGTCCAGGACACCGTCCGGTATCCGCATATTGCCCTCGTAACAATAACCCGCTGCGGACGTCCCAGCAGAGTCTTATTACTGCGATTGAGGGCGTCCACCCAGACCGGCGCGCCGTACAGGGCCATACTCCGAATCACTCCGGAGTATAGGCGACGGCAGTGCGGCGCAAAATAACCGGCGCGCCGCCGCCGAAATTTTTCAACGTGGCGCAAATGTCTACTAGGTAGTCCTATTTTGTGCGACCGACGCGCAGCTTTGTAAATCCATACAAATTATTAACTTAAATATTTCTTCATTATTTCTTCTAGTATACGGAAAAATTTAGTGTAGTCTAAAACATTCCGTAATCTATTTATTGACGCCATCTAGTCTCCGAACACGCTTCGGCTGTTTCGATATATGAACGCGCCCACGCCAGCCTTGGCTAATAAGAAACCTTCACCATGACGCGACAATGGCGGCAACCAATGAGGAGAACGCTGGATCACGTCATGTGCATCCCCTACCTATGACGAAGAAACCACGAGTCACTTTCGCTCGCCCGCCAAACTAGCCGCACCTCTGTGCTCCCATATATTCGAAATAGCCTAATTTATTGTATTCTAATAAGTGTGTCGTTCCTATACCTATTGTAAAACGCGCATTAAATCCCTAGAAAGCTAAAACTACTTTCAATTATAAAGTTTGTTCCCTATCCCGAACACTATTTTCTCAAGGGTAGGTAGAAAATGTAAGGTTTTTTTTATCGCAGACCCAAAATAGCCGCCAGACTGTCTTCTACGACTTGCACAATGTGTCAATTACGCTCACAATATTTCTAGAACATCCCATATACGAGACAAATAACGTAGGAATGGGCCCAATTTCCGGCATACTTACTTCGTATGATATTGTTAACTGCTCTTATGGAAGCCAAACAAGGAGGCGGGAAATGGGACCTTAGAGAAAGGATGAGGTAAATACGGGAAATATAGTTTGAGGACTAGAGGACTGTCTGCCCGTTGAACCCATTAGCTATTTCACTAGGCCAATTTGTGATTGGTAAAGATGGAAATAAAGATATAAATACTATATTAGATAATTTATTTCGTTTTGTTAATATATCATAGAAGAAACTTAGCCAGAAGCAGTTAGATCCCCGACATCGATCAACCGACAAAACCCTTATCAAAACTATTTTATAGAGAAAAAAGTTTTTTTAAGGGTTTATCGGTTGATAGTGCTATCTCAGTACCTAAGTCTGTATTAAGATATGGACAAAAAGGCTTGTTGACATCCGGAAGCTACTGAACCCAGGCTTAAATGAGGTACCTAATAAAAAATGCTTCCTTAGAATGTAAAAAATCTTGCGGAAGGGGGAGTTTCGTTCCATCGTAACAAGTGGCCAAATAATTTACGATAGCGTTACGCTTACTATAAGGTGGTTAAAGTCAGATACTATTATCTGACTTTAACCACGTGTCAGTGCTATCCTATTTTACACAATTTTGAACTATAGATCTTTGAGACCATCAATTTACGTCAAGGCCTAAACAAAATCGTAAAGTTGATAGTACGCGTGTAAAGTGTAACCAAATCGTCGCGATTTTTTCGCTAGATTTGTCCCAAGCATTACCTATAATGTGTCTGGTCTCATGGGCATCTTCCTTTCTTTTATCGCTATAACCCACACAAACAAAATGTTCATAAGATTTTATTGAAAATCCCTCCACGTCAAGAAATTATGGTCTTCGTCTAGGTATGTTCTGAAAATAGCAAGAAGCTATAGAAGTTCTCAATTAAATTACTAAGCGACTCGTGTTTGCAAATCTAAGGACCTTTCCAAGATGCCTTACTAAAGTAAGTTGATGATGTGATCCCTACGTACCCAGTTTGCCGTCCAGAAGCCAAACAGCCTTCGGATATATAAGGTAATTAGCGAGAAGGTGCCAGCGAGTAGCGTAGCCTGTTTTGTGTGGTCGCCGGGTAATTTCCTTCGCTTGTTTTGCACTTATGACGCGGAAAGTGTTTTTAGAACTGCTTTCGGAAAGTGTTGTGTTGTGTATTGTAAGCGTTTTGGGATGTTTGCTCGTAGATATCTGAAATTAGCACATTGTGGAAACGAGGATCAGGTGTACTGGCATCTTCGAATGCTTTGGAACTGCAGCGATTAAGATAGTCACCTGTTGTTTTCTCTATATTAGACTGACTCCGGTGTTCTAAGTATTCTGATATTGTGTTTTGTGACTCGAGCATTGTCACGTTTTGATCACTTTTCTATGAAAATTGGCATGACATCAATTTTTTTTCTGAAATTAATTTTAGGCCGCTGTTAGAGTGAGTGGAGTGAAAACTTACTATGCTGCATCGTAAGTTTTAGAAAACTGGAAAAAACCAGTTACATACTCTATGCAACTGGCTTCGCAAATTCTTCTGAAATTAATTTTAGGCCGCTGTTAGAGTGAGAGGAGTGAAAACTTACTATGCTGCATAGTTAGTTTTAGAAAACTGGAAAAAAACCAGTTACATAGTCTGGTAGGCAACTGGCTTATTCCATTTTTTTAATAATAAATCATTACTACGAACATTCGTTACCGTAGCCTATGAGCGCTTGCAATACCAGAGGCATCACGCACGGAGGGATTTCGGGATCGGCAACGACCCCGAAATCCCTCCCTCTAAAGAGCTCTGGCAACCTTACTCACCGCAGGAACACAACACTATTTGAAACAAATAATTTTATTTGGCTGCGATCTTCTGTAAGGCCGAGGTACCTCTCCAGGCGGGCTGCTCCAATTTATAACGAGAAAATCTCGCTGTGCCCTACCTCCTCAAGATAATTCATTAATAAGTACCTAATAGTGGCCTTTTTTGGCTCTCGTGCACATTTTGATACCTAAAACAAAACAATGAGTCGGTCTTGTTGTAGTTATATAATGTCAGCTAGATTAAAACTTGAGTATTCAGAGATATAATCATTTAATTTAATTTGAATATGTATGCGAATTGTGCAGATATCGTAGCGCAAAATATAATTTCTCATGCCATACAGTCCCAATCTACAATAGCAATTACCGACGGCCAATAGGTGTATTGCACCCAGTTAGGGCTGTCAAACGTTCGGTACTTCTATAAAAATACCAAGATAAACTTTTATTATACAACTTTAACACAATTGTGCTCTGTTCTAAACTTTGTTGGCAGATAATCTTTATTAGAATTTATAAATGCCATTTTATTAGGACGTTTTTTTAGTTGCGTCAAAACAGGTTTTCGTAAGTCACTTCGAGCGTCATAAGGATCTGTGAAACACTTGAATAAACATTATGGTTGTCCGCACACTATCTATAGATTCTAGCTCAAACTATAGATATGCACAACTTAGTCCAAAATTCCACTTCTTAGGTCTTCCATGCCATCAGAAACTTCTGTCAGAAAAATTCAGTATTCAACAATATTAAATCAGCGGACGTACGGTGTCATTCTTAATCAACAATCAGTAACGTACGTCCTCTGATTGGCTGATTTAATATTTCTGATAGAAATTTTCTGATCCGGATTGAAGCGGAATAACGGACTCAGTTCAGCATCTCTATAGTTTGAGCTAGAAACTAGAAGTTTTGGAGAGTGAGTGGCAACCCTACAGTGTACGAGTAATATTTGTGTGCGAGGTAGCAGGCAAATGTAATTAGTCGACGACGATGTCCGACCTCTGCAGTTTGCATTCTCTAATTGTTCCCTAATCTGCAAAAGCGAAATAACCTCTGTTATCGATTCTCTAGGTTTGTATGAGCTTCTTTTGTTTCAAAGAAGTTATTCTAGTCACCATACTGTTCGGTCGTGAACTTTAATATGGGATCCATTTCCTAGGGCAGAAATTATTACGCGGTTGGCTGTTGAAATAACTTCAATGCTCGATTTCAAGTCAACGACCTCACAGAGAGTAAAATGGAAAGTTCGTTTTTAAAATTTGGCAAAACAGTAGCAAATATCAATAAAAGGAAAGGACTCAGCGATTATGCAGTAGCCATTAAATACAATTAGTTTCATTTGAACTAACCAGTTTTAATTTGAATAAAATAATCCTGGTAGTCGTTGCTTTTGTACCATTATTTTAATTTACAATATTTTATTTACTGCAATTGTTTTTCATTTCCGGTAACAATAGGGCCTATGACCGTCGGTGAAATAGGTGCACGATTCGAACCCACGACCAGTGGATTGGAAGTAAGGGGCCACTTCCACCACTCCACAACCGCAACCGTCCTTTACGAGTATGTGTATAAATGTAGTATAATATTTTTTGCTATCAATTAGTATTATGTAAGTTTATTTGACTTCAATTTAAGTTCGCCTATGTATGTATCTATCTATCTATCCACCAGAGCTTATTATTTCCTCTTAAAACCTCTTCATAAATGTATTGATGAAAGTTTTCAATCTAACAATTTAATTGGTCTGCCGAAGGCTGTGCTTCCAGTCACAGCTCGCTTCTAGGTTTATTTCCCAATGGTTGTCAATTCTACTAACTATTTGGCCTGTCCAAGTGGTAATTGCAAGATTATCTTAGTTCTAAGATTAATCTCCAAAACCTTATTTCGTCCATTATTTTGTATTCAAAAGTTTGCATTTTTTATCAGGTTAGATTGTCATGTCGAATTGTGCCTACCAGTGCTGTGGTCGCCTATAACTGGCTATTGTATCAGTCCTAGTCCACATAGTCTAGTTCCTAGTTATGTTTGATATATGTGCTGTTGGCGATCCTTTTTAATAAATAATTAAATAAGTCATAGTGAATCGATTGCTGGTTTTTGTAGCTAATTGAGGTAGATTTAATTCACTTTTCACGGTCGAAAAGTGAAGAGTGAAAATTTACTGACATCGCAGACTGGCCTCTGGTTTCCCAAATAATTTACCCAGTATTTTTATTTTCCAAAACAAAGATAAGCTCTTGGCACAGCCCCCTCATTGAGGTTATATTATGTAGCTGCGATGCTGCCACAAACTGACCGGGTTGATTGTCTGCCAAATATAGGTGCATTTGGCGCAGGACCATAGTAGGAAATCAGCTAGTATTTACGTACCAAACAAATTGTACCGAGAGCAAGAGCACCAAAGTACATAATGTGGAGCGAAGAAAATGTTTGAATGATGAATTCATTATTTAAATCTTTACTTAAAACATAACATTTAATCCAAAAATTCTGTGCTTATGTTTTTTCCTCAAAAACGTGTTAAGGAGATTATAAATTGTTGTTATAAATTGTTGCAAATTTTTTTAAAATTGGAAGACCTCTTTGTTTTTTGCCGGGGCTAATCTCAAAAACTACTGGACGGCTCTCTAAGAAACTTTACAAAATTATTGAGTATGATTTTAATTGTTAAATAGGCTATGTTATATTGCGCTACATCCCCTTAAGGGAGGAATAGAGGGATACAAAGTATGTATGAAAAAAATATTATATTTTAGGAGGAGGTAGGGCACAGTAGGAGGAGGTAGGGCACAGTAGGAGGAGGTAGGGCACAGCGAGATTTTCTCGTTCTGAATTGGAGCAGCCTGCCTGGGGAGGTGCCTCCGCCTTACAGAAGATCGCAGCCAAATAACATTATTTGTTTCAAATAGTGTTGTGTTCCTGCGGTGAGTAAGGTTGCCAGAGCTCTTTAGGGGGGAAGGGGGTTCGGGGTCGGCAACGCGTGCGTGATGCCTCTGGTATTGCAAGCGCTCATAGGCTACGATAACCGCTTACCATCAGGTGGGCCGTAAGGTTGTTTGCCACCTCTGTTGTATAAAAAAAAAATGCAAAATTAATTATTAATTTGAAACTTGACAATCATATTTTAAATACAAATGAATGAGCATGAGTGTCGACGATTTTTTTAATATCCACGTTTAAAGATGTGAAAAAATGATAGAAGAACAAAAGTCAAAAACGTGTATATCCTTTCTCTACACTGTGACGCATATAATTCTGCATATGTTTGTTTTGTCTGAACCCTTTCGGGATGGTGTAGCATTAAAAAACCTAGTCCACTTTTCCATCTTTTACTTTGAGAGGAGACAATAATTTCTAAAACCACAATGATCGATCGGCAGATGCTAGGATAGTTACACAAATCATTGTCCTGCCTGAATGGCAAGCACCAATCTGTTTCGTGTTCCGTCCCGAATCTGATTGATTTACCACTGAATGGGGACTGAGGGATCTGTGTCACATCATAATAGATTTTCTACGTACCTACGGCTGTATCGGCGATATTGAATAGTACACACACATATATCTGATCTAATCTAACAATGATAAAATCTTGATTCGGTTAGTGCTTTGCTTATTTTATACTCGAAGCTGAAAAATGAATCATTGAAAACATTATTTTTGGACGGAATTACGGAGATAAAAATATGTCTCTACAAAAAGAGATTTATGTGCTAACCAAATAACAATCATTATGAGTACCTACGCACTAAACTAGGGTCATTATGTTCATTTAGATATTCATCATCGTCATAAGCCTGAAGAAGTGCACTCCTAGATATAGATAGGCCTCCTCTAAACTCTAAAGACTGCCACGGCGAACGGCCTTCTCCATCCACCGACTTCTCGTAACCTTCAAAATATGGTCGGTACATCGGGGGCCTTCCTTCACTGTATCCTTCGTTTGTAGTCGCCATTCGAGAACTTTTATTTCTCAACATATAATTATACCTACATTTAATTTTGTTATTGGCAGGTATGTAACGACGTTCCTTACACAAAAAATATAACATTGAAGTTTACTTTTATCAAAACAATTTTCTACCTTCCAATAATGCAAAGTAGCGTCGACCCATGGGGACGCGATTTGTTTTTAATGAGTTATCTGAAGAAAACGCCTCCAAAGACCGTCGAAATCCTTTGAAAGGGCCCGAAGTTGGGCCGAAACTTGATGTCACGGTTCAAATTCCAAGTTAATTAACTGTTACTGACGTTGGAAGCGGGCTTGTGTTAATTTCATAAAACATGATGGGTTAAACATCTTACTGTACCCGCATAGTATACCCAAAACAGGGTGTTGAAGGGCTGGTTCTCCGGCAAAACAAACGATAAATTACTGTAAGAACTCTGTTTTATAAATTAAACAATTCCAGAAGTAAAATTTGATAGTAAATTATTTATATAAATTAATTTAATTTCACCCAAAATGAGATAATAAACTTTATATTTATATTTTGTTGTAGGGTTACTTTGAAATTTAGGAATTACAAAAGTGTTTGTACAAAAGCAGCAGTGTATTCGTGTTTCCTTTTATGTATCGATCTGTTGAATCTCTCAAGTTAAAAATGTATACCTTTTATTATATTTAATCTAAGCCTTTATATTATATCTAAGCTCTTACCTGGTGTTCGCTATTTGGGGTTATTTGAAAAGGGCAAAAGTTAAAGGTTTCTAATGGACGTTTAGTAGTTTTAACTCAATTACGCACGACCTAACGGGTGAACGGATTTGATTGGAACTATATAGATAATTGCCTGGATTACAGATTCTAGTGCCATTATCCAGAAATTAAATAAGGGGAACACGGAACACGTTTGTATCAAAAGCTTTGTGATTTTAGTTTTTTTTTTTTTATATACAACAGAGGTGGCCAACAAGCTTACGGCCCACCTGATGGTAAGCGGTTACCGTAGCCTATGAGCGCTTGCAATACCAGAGGCATCACGGACGCGTTGCCGACCCCGAACCCCCTTCCCCCCTAAAGAGCTCTGGCAACACTACTCACCACAGGAACACAACACTATTTGAAACAAATAATGTTATTTGGCTGCGATCTTCTGTAAGGCGGAAGTACCTCCCCAGGTGGGCTGCTCCAATTCTGAACGAGAAAATCTCGCTGTGCCCTACCTCCTCTCAACTAAAAAGGTTACTATAAGCCTTCTCCATCATTAAATGACTTGGTAATTACAATATTTTCATTCGGTAAGAAGAGCTTACCGTGGATCCTGGAGAATGGCACAGAGGTCTTTTACCCAGCAGAGGGTGAATTCGGGCTGAGAATGATGTTGATAACCACCGTGTGAATGAAAATAGAGTTACAGATTAACAACGCACATGTATTAACTTATTGGTTTAATATAAAATATATATTCCCCTAAATCATTACTTTGTTTGCAGATAAGAAATAAAAGCACAAGACTCGTGCTTTCATTTGGTACTATAGCGTTAGAAAGGTTATTCCCAAAGGACCCTGCAAAATTATCCATAAGCAAAAAAATCTACTTTTAGAGTTAGTACTAAAAACTATTTTTAGAAGATACCTAATCTTTTATTTAGTTTGAATGTATAACTTAAATAAAGACTAGGTGAGTATCTAATAAACACTTCTGCATTACATTGGTAATCGGAGAAAGTTAAGTAAAAATCAAAATCCGAAGATCCCAACTCTTAGAACTGATACATATCGCTCATGAAATTACGCAAAAAAACAGCACTGATAATTTTACACCTTGCTATTCAATTATATAGGAATATTTTAGGTCTTGCAGATTGTGTGACTTTTATTTTAATTGATATGTATTATTGTTTACGCAAATTCTTAAACTGTAATATCTTTTTTTTCAGATAGGCTAATATTTGACACTTGTTATCGTATCGTTAGCGTAACGCTATGGAGAATTATTTGTGCCCAGACCACAGGCTGGGACGGGTTAGGTGCAAGCCCATCGGTAGGAGTGTTCTTCGAAACTCGTTGGCGCTTATGTCAAAGTTGGCTGAGTAAACAATGGGGAGCACCTATGTAGGTATGTACGTTAGTATGTATTATTAGTTATACTTGCAGTATATAGGGTTCGCCAGCTAAGGAACGAAGTTTAGGTACCTATAGGTAGGTGTGATAGTTATGTCTGTTTTTCATTGATCTTGATGAGCTTATAGGAAAGACAGCTCATTTGTAAACTCGAGTGAAAACACACAAAATATTTATTCATAATCTTTGTATCCAATTCTAAATAAAACAACAAAGCTCTTTACAATATATATACCTACTGAAGGAATTCTAGGTACGTTGATAAATATATAAGATGTTTTCTTGCTTGCGTCACCTTTAATGTTCCTTAGTTTTTAGAATTAATTATCCTAAGTGCGAATAATTCACGATAGCGTTAGGCTAACGATACGCTAGTAAAAGTTAATTAGCCAATGACATTAGTGATACTAGAAATATTCTAATTTTTATTGGCTAATATTTGACATTTGATATCAAATTTTTGAAGTATGATGATATTGCGTTTGGGGCACGTTACCTAAAACTTATCTCGTATAATCGTGTTACATCAAAGTTTTCGAATGAATACATTTTTTTTTTTTTTTTATACGACAGAGGTGGCTATCAAGCTTACGGCCCACCTGATGGTAAGCGGTTACCGTAGCCTATGAGCGCTTGCAATACCAGAGGCATCACGCACGCGTTGCCGACCCCGAACCCCCTTCCCCCCTAAAGAGCTCTGGCAACCTTACTCACCGCAGGAACACAACACTATTTGAAACAAATAATGTTATTTGGCTGCGATCTTCTGTAAGGCGGAGGTACCTCCCCAGGCAGGCTGCTCTAATTCAGAACGAGAAAATCTCGCTGTGCCCTACCTCCTCCTGGATCCTCCACATTCATGCTAGTACCAAAAACTTAAGATTTTTTTCTTATTATAAGTTTATGATTGAAGTCTTGTAAAATCTTACGGCAGAAATTGACCGCAGAATTCCCTTATTTATCAAATTCACTGTTGTTTCTTCAAGAAACAATAAGTCAACGAAACTTAGAGGAGTTTCTTGATAATTCTGTTTGAAATTTCGTGAACTTTTTGAGCTTATACTGAGTTTATCTTCTAACTAATAGGATAAAAGATCAGACGTTTATTAATAAGCAGTGGCATGTTTTTCAGGCGTGAATTCTTTCCGATAAAATGATATTTTCTTGTAATTTTTGGGTAATAAAGCTCTGTTGATGAACAAATACTGAAAGATAACTAATGTTGAATTAAAGAGGCCAGCTAACAGTCACATGGAATGAATGAGTGGGACTTACTTATAAAGAAATCTGTGGAAGAACCAAAGTCACCAACATAGCTCTCAGAATAAGCAAATTGAAGCGGTCGTGGGCAGGCCACATAGCTCGCAAACCCGAAAACCATTGTGGAATAAATGTTTTCGAATGACGTACACGAACAGTATGACATAGTGTAGGATGGCCCCCCATCTGATGGACTGATGCCATTTTGAAGGTTGCGGTAAATGGATGGCTGGACCACGACGAAAGCTTTTCCTTCTCAAGAGCTTTGAGCAATGGATTATAATGCTGATGATGATAATTCAGACTTAGAAATCTCCCAAGACTATCCATCCATTATCCTTTCCTGGCTTTTAATTGATGTGGAACATCAAAGACAAGGCGGCTTGGACCATCTAAGCTGGCCGCGCGCCAGGCACCCATTCTTTGAGCTTTACAAGAATATCCTATTATCCTAATACTAGTACGTGATGAAAATTTACTTAAACAGATATGACACGTAACTTTGTAGGTAGTAATATTTTTTTTTTTTTTAATGTTATACGGAGGTAAACAATCTTACGGCCCACCTGATGGTAAGTGGTTACCGTCGCCTATTGACATCAGCAACACCTGGAGCATTGCTAATGCGTTGCCTGCCAAACCCTTCCCCCCCTAAAGAGCTCTGGCAACCTTACTCACCGCAGGAACACAACACTATTAGAAACATATAATGTTATTTGGCTGCAATCTTCTGTAAGGCGGAGGTACCTCCCCAGGTGGGCTGCTCCAATTTAGAGCGAATGTGCCTTATGGTTCACTTTTAAGTACAATTGAAAAGACAAACCATAGAAAAGCAGAGAAAATGTCTTATATAGGTGTGTGTACGTTAGTTGTTATGCCTTTACCGCGCTATGGATTTGTAAAACTTTTTGGAAGGAGGTTAAACTTGCCTTTCAAAACACAACACACACATACACATACACATCACATTTCACTCAACTTTACACATCTCTGCCGTTTGTATCGATCTCTGCCCAATCGATGCTTTCTGTTTGTTCTGCCATTGGATTTTATTTACGCTTGCTGCATTGGATCTCCACATTTATCTATATACAAATGTTTAAAACTTCAAATCAACCCCTCATGAGTGCATTAGATACTCAAAAAACTTTAAATTACAATCATGAGTAGTAACATCTTAAAACTCTACCAAAATATAGATAATGTGCAAGTATCTGAGGCGGCAATGTGTAATCCTGATGATTGTTCATCCTTTTTAGACAATTCAAAACAACAATGTATCTTTATTCATCAAAACATTAGAAGTATTTCATGTAATTTTGATGATTTTCTCCTGTCACTCCATCGTATGTCACTAAAGCCCAATGTAATAGTTTTCTCGGAATGTTGGCTTCCTAAAAACACTTCTCTTCCAACATTACCTGGATATGACTCATTCCCTACTCATAATAACCTGCTTCAAAATGACGGTGTGGTAGTCTACGTAAAAAGTTTTATGAAAGTAAAATCGCACGAACCATCGTTCCTTGAAGCAAATTGTCTGGTAACGGAACTTGAAAATTCTACAGTGCTCATCTCACTGTATAGATCTCCGTCATACAATAATATCGAAAAGTTTGTAAACTCTTTGGATAATTTACTTACTTCACTATCACGTTTCAAACATATAATTATAATGGGAGACATTAACATTAACATAGCTAATGACTCGGTCGATCGACATGCAGCTGAATACCTAGACCTTTTGGCCAGCCATGGCTTATTAGCCTCTCACACCTTCCCTACCAGGGTAAATAACTGCCTGGACCATGTATTTCTAAAAACTGATCGACGTGCCGCAACTCTCGTAATAGCAAATAGTGTCACGGATCACGCTTCCGTATTACTGTCTCTACAAAACTTCACGCTAAAGACACATACGGCATCTTCAGTTCGCCGCCTTGACTATGGCGCTATTTCGAAAGAATTATCAACTACGGGTTTTGAGAACGTCCTGAATAAATCTGATGTCAATTCAGCTACTGAGTCACTCGTTAAAACATTAAACATAATTATTGGGAAACACTCAACTATTGTAAAGTACTCTCGGCGGAAAACACCTATAAAGCCGTGGGTTACACCGGGACTACTACGCTGCATGCGCCACAGAGACAGGCTTCATATAAAATTGCGCAAATTCCCCGAAGACGAGATTCTTAAAATCACCTATAAGAGATATAGAAATTTTTGTACCTCTCTTCTACGCAGACTAAAAAGAGATTATGAAAAATCGCAACTCGATAGGGCGAGCAAAAACGTTAAAAAAACATGGCAGGCGATAAGTGACATTACTAATTACAAACCCAAAAAAACCATACCCAATGACCTTATCAAGGGTGGTAACCCATCCACTGTGGTCCAATCTGCCAACGAATACTTTTCAAATGTAGGAAAGACTCTGGCCGAGAAGATATTGGCTACCAATGATGTTCATAGCTCTAATACGAAACCTGTTGAAAGTGTCCCAAATTCATTTGTACTACTAGAAACAGAAGAATCGGAAATTTTGTCATTGATTAACTCACTGAAAATCGATAGTTCTTCCGGCTGGGACAATATACCATCCCGTATAATAAAGGAAAACAGGATGTTCTTAACTGTTCCACTTACCCACATTTGTAACTTGAGTTTCTCGAATTCAATCTTTCCCGACATCTTTAAAAAATCAGTTATCTTGCCTATCTATAAAAACGGGGATAAAACGGTAATCTCTAACTATAGACCAATATCTATCTTACCAGCTCTATCTAAAATTCTTGAAAAAGCCATTAATAATAGATTAATTAAATACTTGGAGAAATACGAATTACTCGCGCACAACCAATTCGGCTTTAGGTGTAGAAAATCTACCGCTGATGCCGTGTCGGAACTCGATAAGTTTATTACTGATTCACTTGACCAGGGTGAGAAATGTCTAGCAGTATTCTTAGACCTCGCGAAAGCTTTCGATACGGTGTCGATTCCTATCCTCCTCAAGAAACTAGAAAATTTAGGGATTCGCGGTGGTCAACTGGATTTAATGCGTAGCTATTTGAGTGATCGTAAACAATGTCTCAAAATCGGCAACTACACTAGCTCGGAACTATCTACCACTCAATATGGCATCCCGCAAGGGAGCATACTTGGACCGACACTTTTCTTAGTCTACATGGACCAAATATGCCGCATAAAACCTGTTAACGGTAAACTCATAGCGTTCGCAGACGATACCGTGCTATTATTCCGGGAATCGAGTTGGGAAAAAGTTTATAAAAATGCACAGGATGGCTTTAATCAAGTTTCATACACCCTTCAACAAAATCTACTTACATTAAATGCTACAAAAACACACTACCTAACTTTTTCTTTACGTAAGTCCGGACTCCATAATTCAGGAAATCATATCCTTAAAGCTCATTCAAAAATCTGCCAGCTCACCCCCTCTTTTCCTTGTGATTGTACGGTATTGGAAAGATGTAGCACAATTAAATACCTAGGAGTAATTGTGGATTCACATATGACTTACTTGCCTCACATTAACCTTCTTACTACCAGAATCCGGAAGCTAATTTACGTTTTTAAAAACATACGTCACGCAGCGAGTTCCTCCCAGTTGAAAACAATTTACTACGCTCTTTGCCAATCCTTGCTCATGTACTGCGTATCCTCTTGGGGGGGTGCTGCAAAGACTCACTTGTTGCCACTGGAGAGGGCGCAAAGAGCGGTTCTAAAGGTTGCTTACTCTCGCCCCTATAGATACCCTACCTCTGAGCTCTATAAGGAATGCAGAGTTCTCACAGTAAGGCAAATCTACATCCAACAGGCTATATTAAAACAACACCTCAAGGTCCCTCGGGATGACTATAACACGAAACGTCGTAAAGATAAAGTGTATGTCACGAAACCTTGCAAAACTTCTTTCGCACAAAAACATATCTGCTTCCTTGCACCTCACCTATACAATACCATAAACAAGACCTTGTACATTCAAACCCTTTCACACAAGGAATGCAAGACCAAACTCTACAATTATTTACTTGACTTAAATTACGCACAGACAGAAGCTTTAGTCTATATCCCATCCTAAAATACTTTCAACAGAATACGTTCACTTATCTAGCCTAAACCAACACTCACACTGTATATTTACCCACAAACATGCATACTCTATTATTCAACTATTTTAGACATAGCTAGCATAAACACACTTTACACTTAAACGCAAACACGCATACACTACACTCAAATAACTCTACACATCATTACATTCAAATAACACAAAGCACACATAATAAACCTAATAGGCAAAACTTTACTTTAATCTATTTACTTTTGTTCATTTGTACTCTTGCTTACTTAAGCATATCCACGTCTCTTTCTACATAGGTAGTACCTAGAAACTGGCGAAGCAGCGATCCCTCGTTTCTTTATACAAGTTGTTACTTAGTTAGTACGAGGAGCTCAATGCATAACTAGTTTATAGGTCTAAAAATAACAACTACTGGTCTATGTTATACATTGTATCTGCAATATAATATTGTACATCTTTATATATTTATGCATATTTCGTTGTATAATAATGTAGCACCATATGTATGTTAAGACATTTATGAATAAAAACATTTTTACTTTACTTTTTTACTTTAGACCCAAGTGATTATAAAGCTAATCTCAGGATGTCACATCTGTATTTTAATTTCATGTCGCTCCTAAATATAAAGGGCTGTACGCCTGCACCGCGCAGTTACACAGTTAATGAATGTGTACCAGGCTTTATTTCGCGCAGCCTGCTCGGGGCTGGCAAATTTTTTATTTTAATAGCCACTCGATGATGTAGTATGTAAGTTTTATAGAGCAAAGTTTTTTGTTGTAGGAAAATCATGTAGTTTTGTTACCGCTATAAAACGAGAACTGAATCAGATGAACTTTTAGACTGAGTTAAGAGCAGCTTCAAAGAATCATTATCGAAGTAATCGCTACGGCCGTACAGTGAGTATGGTCTCAGAATGCCAATACACTAAATCTTGCGCGCCGTGAATCAACTTTAGCGAGTGAAAAGACTAAAACTTCATAAAATAAGTACCTACCAATTAGTAAGTAATTAAAACCGTAAGTAAGTAGTTTTATCGCGTAGCGTAGTGTTGCCTGGAACATGTTAAGGTGGTGTAGGCTTGTCCAGCACCCATACCCTCTTCTTTGCCGAGTCCAGCTTTATCCACAGGAAAGACGAGTCAATACATGTTTCCCTTTCACTGTTTTGAGCAAGGGTGAATGCGCATTAATTTATTGGAGTAGAAAAATCCATTGGTTCGCACTCACTATCTTCGGATTGAAAGTTAAGGTAGGACACCATCACGGCGGTATGGACAACGTTGCTCGAATTTGTACCTTATTTCACCATTTTTATACAACTATTCTTTCTAAAACAATAAAACGAACAAACAGGCACTCACAAAGCTTCCCGGCAGTTTCAAAAGTTATTATTCTCACGACGACCCGTGTCGCATAATGGGGGGATGATTAAAATATCAGCAATCCCTTGCGGCGCCCCGGATTGTCTTTTGTACGTTAAAATAAACGTTCCATCAAGACAATTTCGCGGAAAGGAACTTCGTCGGAATATAAACGCTTGTACGGACCAACCAACTGTACAACTGATCTGAAAAAGCATTGGCATTGGCATTTGTTTTTAAATTGTAAGATAAATAATATTGGTGTCCTCTCACTCTCTCTCTCAGTCTCCATCAGTCACTTACTTTATCGGCTCAAAAACTCACGCTCTGTCCTTTTCTGACAGAAATCAACGGACAAACGGGTTGTCAGATTTTTATAAAATAATATCAATTTTGTTTAGAACAAACTCCACTAAAAAGTGTATTAAATGTTATATTCAAATAGGTTAGTAAAAAGATTCCCGTACTATACGAGAGATAAAAGCCATCCCTTAGGATTATAACTGAGGTTGGGAAGTCTGTAGAGTCCGTAACGCGACCTGGTGACGTTGAAATTGTATTATGCGCCCATTCCTATTCTGGTTTGAAAAAATATTTCCTTTTGACAAAGATGTATTGGTTACAAGCTCGGAAATATTATAAAAACTTTACCTACAATTTTGTATTGAAAACTTCATAGATTCTGAGAATTCACTTAAGTAACTTCATAAAAAGGCCGTAAAATGGCAGTTGCGGGGATAACCATACTATACCAAAGTCGAAAAAAAAAAAATTCAGCATGTGGTGATTTCAAGAGAAGATGACGTTTTTTTAAGTTTTACGGGACAAGCTGCATCTCTCAGGAATTAAATTAAAATGAAACTACCCCGGGATCATACTATATACACCAGCGAAAGAATCATCAAAATCGGGTTACTATTGGCGGAGATATCGAGTAACATACACACAAAATATAAAAAATATAAAAATACAGCGGACTTGAGAACCTCCTCCTTTTGGAAGTCGGTTAAAAAGTAACGTGGCTTGGAGAGAAATATGTAAATTAAAAGGCAGGGATGGGAAGGCAAACAACCCCACAATAAAATAGATATTAAGTTGCTAATAAATGTACCTAGGGCGGCAGAGGCATGAATTTTTCTATTTCATAATAGTTGGTATGCGTTTCTCGTACTACTAAACTTTTAGAACCGATAGGTTGGTTGAACCGATAGCGCTGTAAACTTGTGCTAGCGCTCCAGGATTCATAGGGCGTAATATCAAAATGTTTATTTATTTTTTATTTTGTTTATTTATTTATTTTTTATATATTTCTATTCTTTTGGCTGTTGGTATAACAAGATTGCAATATAAGAATGACTTCTAAACGTTACATGCATTCGTTTACAACGTTCAGTGATTTAGCTCAGTAAACGGCTCAAAACTGTCTTCAAATGTATCCGTTAACAACGCCAGTGAAGAGCCGGTTATTGAACTATTGTCGGAACTAACTCGCGAGCTGGTCTACTCCAGCTGTGAATAATGTGTCTATCTGGCGCTGAAGATCAATTGCAATAAACTTCACCACTACGAGTTGAAGAACAGATAAGTAACAACTATAAATAACAGGGAATAACAATACAAGAGTCGAAACACAACACTGGTTGAGGTGTGGTAGTGACTCCGCTTTTGGATCCAAAAGACGTGGGTTTGATCCCGGGTCACACAACAATGGCTTTTCCAATCAAAATATTATTGGTTTAGTGGTAAAGTATTTCCAAAATATTTGTGAATACTTTACCACTAAACAGTCGCCTATATTGAATTATCTTAAACCGGGGTGGTATGATAGTAACGTAGTATTTCTTATACCTACATAAATCCTTTGTTATCTTCCGACAGTGAACGTACAACGCACAGCAACGAAACGAACTCAATCTGCATAAATTTGCAGTTGACCCTGTTATTACAACGCCAATTTATACAATGCTGTCCAAAAGTGTAGTAATACTGGTTTCCGCTCACGAAAAAGCACCTTTCATCTTTAATAAACCCTTCAGCTGTAAGCCGAGAATATCCTCTTAGTAAAATTGCAATTAAAACCTCATCTATGAGAAAATTAAACCGCGAATAGCTAATGGATCTTAACTCGATTCGAAAACGCTAACTTTGTCGAGGACTCGTTCGCTTCAATAAGATTCGGTTAAGTTTGGGCAAAATTTGCTTCCCCTAAACTGGCCCGCCCATTTATCCATTTGAGAAAGCTTTCAAAAACAAAAATTGGACGGCTTTTATTTTTCAAAGGGATTTCCTTTCGGACCTTAACGTGCCGGGGTAAAGTAATTGTATTGGTACTGGAGTAATTTGAAACGAAGAACTTTAACGAACCAACCTTATGCAATCACTGGATACCCGCGTGACTTCGTTCACTTGATGTTATTTTCATACAATTTTCAACAACAAATTATTGAGCAGAGTGCAAAATGTTTACGGCTAGGAAATCCAGGGTTATGCTCGTATCGCTTTACGCGTCAAATAATTTTGAAAAAAAATTCAAACATAATTATATTATATGTCATATTGCACGCCGTTTGTACACGGCTTGACGATGATCATTAAGTTCAATTTCCTCGACATATTTGATCCTTAAAGTTTTTATAATTTTAGAATTATAACTTCAGTTGTAGCACAAAAATTACAGTAATTTATTTAACCGAAAACTTTCGAACTCATTTATTGTTTTAAAAGCGAAAGGTTAAAAGCTTAATAATCGTTATACGAAGCGTTAAACTGATAGGTAACGTGACTCTGTGCGTGACTTTGAAGGTGCAAACTCTATTTACATCGACATTAGATATTTATAAAAGGTTTCTAATGTGCGCAAAAAACTTAGGTAGATTCTTACTACGACCGCGTAGCAAATCTCTACGATTCGTAGACGCTTAGTCTCAGATCGTAGTCAACAATTGACTACAATGTAAGTCTACTACGAGCAATTATTACTACGCGGTCGTAGTAGACTACGCAACAACTTTGTATATTATGGAGAGCGGTGGCTTTCTATCCACTAATAAAAACCGAACGCCATTTAAACCTAAATCATCAAAGACAATTTATTTGCTATGACATTTCTGCAGACAGCTGAAACAACATCTTTTTCAGCCAGAGGGCCACTAAAACCGGTCTTGAGCCTTCTCCAACCACCAATCTGCAACCTTCAAAATGTCGTCGGTTTATCGGGTGGGTGGCCTTCCTATACTGCGTCTTACCCACTTGCATCGAATAAATCCTACATAAATGCGAAAGTTTGATGTTTGTATGTTTTTAGTGTTTGGATGTTTGTGGTTCATTCAACGCCGTAACGGTTCAATCGAGAGGACGTCACGTGATTTTATTTTTATAAAAACTTCAATCTCTTTTGCATTCCCTGTTGGATTGAGTTTCAGGAATACTCTTACTACTAAGTGCGGGGTGCACTTAGTAGTAAGAGTATTCCTGAAACTACACTTCAACGGGAAGCTCATATATTTCGCCGTTTAAATGCAGCTTCAGTGTAAATAGTTCCACTACGTCTCGGAAGGAAGTGTTCACCCCAGCGAACGCGCGCGGTGTAGTGAGTGGAATGCCGGATATCCGTAGTAACACATTAGCATTATCGAGGATATTCAAATCAAGGGCTTATCACTTCACGGGGTGTGAATTTGGTTCCTGAGCACATAATCCTGATATCTGTATTGTCGCGATTGTTGTATCAGTTCTGCCTGCAACTTTGCTTGCAAGATAACATGATTATAATTACAAATAAAAGATTCAGCATTACTTTTGTTCAATTCTGGGTCATTATTTATTTTTGTCAGATTCACTCATAAAAATTAGACATTATTTATTAAAGTATATAGTAGATTTTATTTTATTTATTTATTTTATTTTATAAGTACCGTTTGCATCATTTTCTAACAAAATATGAATATTTATGCTGCTCTTTGTGAAGCACAAGTTTATTGTATATTATTATTCTTAAATTCTGTGTACCTATTATAATTATATACGATATAGTATCTGTATGTGTTTATATAAATGTCACTATATGTATTATATATATATATGATTATCTTGATTTATCTATTTAATATACCTACTTTATTCTGTTTATAGTTAATTATTTTCTTCATAATTTAAGAAACACCATCTTGAGCCTTCTCTAATCTTTTCAGTCCAGTCCATCCTAAGGTTGCCTGGCAGAGATCGCTCTTAGCGATAAGGCTGCCCATTGTATTGCCGTGTAAATTTGTAATTGTGATCTTATGTATTATTTCCGTATGGTGATCAATAAAGTGTTATCTATCTATCTATCTATCTATTTCCCGGACCTATTCATATATTATAGGCTCACTACTGTAATCTTTAAGCATGGTAGATATTTTCTCAGATTTCCAGGCAACCAGATATTTAAAGGTATACAGGGGGTAGTCATACGATTACTACATTTAGCACATGCTCACATTTTACTTATTTATTTATTTGTCACTGATTGAAGACAGGATTACCAAGAAAAAGTCAGTGACACGACAAGAAGATGAAGAGTGGTAAGTATTGCAAACGTGACATGTAGCAAGCCCATCGCCGCTTACAATAATACTAACTGGTTTCCCCACGATGGTTTCTTTCACCGTTCTAAGCCGTTCATATTTTTTATTCGTCTATTCTTTTCTGTATATTTTTTCACATCAATGATCTATAAAGTTGATTGGATGACATCAGAAAATTGTGTCTAATGTTTATAAATTACTTAACTCTATAAATACTTGAATCCACAAAACAAGTTCAAACAATAGTTTAATCAGTCTCTTACAGACATGTTTCTGGAAATATTTTAACAAATTACACAAGTTTCAGTGTAGTTGAACGTAGAAAGCAATTTTACAAGTTACACAAGACTTTCGCCAGAAGCAATTTTAGATAATTACCTACATAAGTTTGAGATTGATTTAAATAACTTGCTTATCGTGTTGCTGGTTCTTTCTTAGTCACAATATCCAGCATTGCGGTCAAAGAGCAGATTTAAGTACGGAAAGGGCTAACGACTTTCGCGAAAGAACCAGTGGGGTGAAAGGTTTGAAGTGTAGGCTCCTTTCGTGCACACTGTCTTCGTTCGTACTGTTTGGTTCTAGGACATGCCGGTTCTGAGAGCACTAGTTTAGCACATAGGCGCGGTGCCGTAACATCGCAACGGTAAAATGCACGGTGTCAATGCCGGCGCGGTTCCGTGATGTAACAATGTGTTACGCCCCAAAGGGTTAGGTTTATCCTCAGTTTTAAAGTTTTAATTATAATTATCGAGCAACTTAGACGTGTTGGTCCCCTTTCAACTTCGCCCGTTTCTCTTGGTTCAAAAGTAGTACCTACTTGATGACAGCCTTTAATTCATTCGGTACAGGGTTTTTGAGTGTGAATGTGAACGGCTCTTCTTTTAATTTATTTCGAAATGGAAGGATAATATGGAATTGGTTTTGTAATCCATTTATTTATTTATTTTCGGCTTTAATTGGGAAGTCAAGGATATTTGCAAATCAAGCAAACATTTTCAAAAAACTGTAAATACTAACATCGCTATAGGTATTGCAGATAATAAGTACCTTACCTACTTTTATGTGGGTAAGAAGGGCTCTTAACAAAAGTTTTTGACAATCCAAGAACATTTTCGTACATTGACTATCTAACCTACACGTAACAACACTATAAAACTTACTCGTCTTTGCAAACCTGCGTATACGTAGGTATATAGTAGAGGTACCTAACATACCAAATTACCTATTACTCCACGCGCGTCAAACAGCGTGGTTTTAGCTTTTATTACTATAGCAACACTACACCAAAAACCAAGCGATACCACGGATCTTTATTATGTGACTACGGCTACTAGATGAAAACCTCTATTCTACCCCAAGCAAATCACAACGACATGGTCATTCCCGGATCAATCAATTAAGCATCACGCAATCAATCAAACTGTGCGTTTGTATGTGATCGATTCGAGGAACTCCTTAAAAAGGTATTCCTTTCCTTTCGCCGAGGTGACATGACTTTGATAAATTATTTGTCCCTCATTCATGACTAAATTCGCGGAAAGGTATCGCTTAGATCTGTTTTTCTGGATGTTCATTTACGCGTCGGATTCAATGTATGTATGTAATGTATGTACAGAACAGATAGTACCATCTCGATCAAAAATTATTGCTAGGATGCTTTATAAGGTGGTTTTTACAAAAAGACATTTATTATCGAGTAATTGCAGGCGAGCGAACCGAGCGAAGATCTCACAAACAACTTAGACGAATCTGCATTTGTATGCTTACCTAGATGTTAAAGCATAGCTATCGATCCGTCAATCCGATCTGGATTAAATTAAGTAGGTCAACACTTTGTACTATCAAGATTTGTTGTTAAGAAGAAGAAAAAAAGAAGAAAGAAGAGTGAAGAAGTTGTGATTTGTTGTTTTGTTGAGAAGTTATATCCGCCAAAGGGTATCTCTTATGGAGTCTAATAATAAGGGGTAGGTAAACAAAAGTTAAACTTACAAATACATGAAGTGGGTGAAAGAGCTTTGTCCCTTGTACATTACATACATTGTTTTGTACATTACATAACGATATCTTTTTATTTTACGCCCTATTTGATCGATTGCGATGCAACGAAATAGACCAATTTAAAAAACCGTAAATTTGGTAAAGCATACCTAACTGACTTCGTTGTTCAGTTTAGGTTGGATATTAGTTAACGTAAATCTTCATGGCAACGACACCGCATTTTACGACACGGACTTACTTATTTGTGACATAAGAATCGACAATCCCAGAATCAGCACTCCGGCCTTTTGACTTGCTTTTGCTTCTCTCATAACATAATATTTTGATTACGTCACGTTGATAGTCAATCACTGAAACATTACGGTCACCTCTCTGTACCAATTTATTTACACGAATATCGAGCCGTATGACACCCTTTCCCTAGTCCCTAATGCAATCAAAGCTTCGCCCCGAGCGAGACCCTTAAGTACGCCCATGGTGAAACGCCACAAGATGGTATGGAAATTAGGTAGTAGGTAGGTACCTACTGTGCCGAATATAATTTGGAGCTCGGTTTCTCCCTTATCTATGTAATAATTAATTTATATTGTTAACATTGTAGCTTAATTATACAATGATATGAAATTCGTGTATTTGGGTAATTACGAAGTTAGTTATTCCAGTCGTCTTTGTATATTTTCATGACAAGCTAGGTTAGGATACTAAGCTAAAAATTCAAAATGATCCTTGTATCCATTGAATAGAGTTAATTTTGAGTTTTAGGGATATCGATGACAGGAGAATCCTTTACGTGAAATACGGGTGTTTGAAATAGGTAACTATTTCACGTAAAAAATACAACATCCCAGTTCGTGATCGTTAACACTAATTTACTTTTCAACGTTGACTTAAAGTTTTATAAAAGGGTTTGAACTGAAGGTTAGTTAAGCCGCCGAGATAAGTGCCGCTTTCACAAGAGCCCACGAGCAAACCGCCGGGACTCTTAGTCACCCGCCGCTTTGGAGGAAACTAGGGCTTATGTTGGCTCTCTAGAAAGGCGGCAGTGCTCTAAAATTGCGGTGATGTTATCCAAATTTACGCTACGATGTTTCTCTGTTTGTTTATGGTTATGTTATTCACTAGAATTGGCAAGTTGAAGTGCAAGTGGGCAGGCCATTTAACTTGCAGAACCGACAACTGTTGGTGATAAATATTCTCGAATGACGACCACGAACCAGGCGACGCAGTATTGGAATGCCTCCCGCCGGTCCATCCACCGACATCCCATCAAAATGTCGTCGCTAAATCGGAGTTCCTCCAACACTGATATTCATTAAAAAAATCTGTGAATGATATCATCTGTGCACTTTGTACGATCGCCACTTCTTAGGAAACGCACCTTATGCCGCATTTACTTAGAAAACAGATTGCCAGTGCTTTTGCAGAATGCTTGCCCGAAACGTTTCTTTGTGGCTTTAAAATAAAATAACTTGAAAATTTATTGAAACAACAGATTGTAATGCTACTATGTTAGCTTCACAGCCTTGGTAAGCGCCGATGGAGCGGTGTCTCGTTTTTAACCGTCACTTCAATGACCTAACGCAGAAAGAAAGAGCAAGAAAAAACCAGTAATATAATGAATGGAAACGTAACACGCCTGCTTTAAGCGTAAAATCACACTAAGAAAATAAAAAGCGCCTGTATTTCCCGTTTTTACTCTCGCATTTTATTTTCTCTAAAAGCTTTTACACAGCAGCGTGTTCAATTAAAACTGCTCTTTTGGACAAAGCACCAATAAATAGAGCTGATAGCATAAAATTTGTATGTAAAAATCATGTTCGAAGTCACATCCGTTTGTTTCCGTTCTGTTAACTGTAAAACATTTCTCGAAGTAGCTATAATATTTGTTTCGTTTCTCTACCTATCTATAATACCTACCTACGAGTGGTTCCTACGAGTACCGAGCTTAGTATTCAATTAATATTTTATTATTAGGATAAAGTTATTTTTTTATACCATTGGTGGCAAACAAGCATACGGTCCACCGGTGTTGTTAAGTAGTTACCGTAGCCTATGAACGCCTGCAATTGATTAAAAAAATATCGTATCGTTTAAAAAATCAGTTGAAAAAATATTGTTTTATTTGTACGTACTTACCTAGTCGGGTTTTAGTTTTTAAGCTTATTATGGTAAGAACACTTTGTACTTTAGCTTTATTTTTCAGAAAGAAAGCAACAGGATATAATGGAAATTTTGGAATAAAAAAAGTAAACCATACTTCTTTCTTTTTGAAGAACATAGCTAAAGCTAACTACAAAGTGTTCGTACCATTTAGGTACCAGCGGATACAACTGTCTCTTAACAACTTATACTATCCCAGTAATGCAATTTGAGCTAAAGTTTAGAATAGCAAACGGAGGCACGTAGAGGTAAGTCACTTCAAATAGTATTGCGTCGAAAAAAGGGCTTTATCTCGCTGGTCTTAGATTCATTATAGCGATGAACGCATAGTTTGAACTTATATTTGTATTTTGTCAAATAAAACAGTCGTTATGTACTGGTTTTAAGTTTCAATTTTGATTATACTTACAACGTGGCACATTGTTTGTGTAGTCGCAGTGAGACTAAGTAAAGTAGTATCATTTTCTTCAGAGCTTTTGCCAAGGAATTCATTAACAGTTCTCCTCTGCACCGGAAAATAAATAGAATAATTTGTTTTATGCCCAGCTAAACAGCAAGAAATTAGAAGGAACGCGGTTTGAGAAATAAATGTAGAGACATCACATAGACAACATCCGAACTCTAGTGAAGTGGTGGTATTGACTCTTCTGGTCCTAAAGTCGTGGGTTGAATTTCGGTCGTGCAACTATGTATTTTCCTTTCGGAAAATTTATGTGCGCTATTACTAGTACGCGTGATGCCTCTGGTATTGCAAGCGTTCATCGGCTACGGAAACCCCTTACCAAAAGGTGGCTCGGTGGGTAAGCTTGTTTGCCAACTTAGATGTAAAAATAAAACCTCTGATACATATCCCGATAGATAATAAAGAACACAACAATACGGGCATAAGTTTCAGAGCACTTCTCACGCAACATTGCACCCACTTTCACCGAAAGCAAAAAATATAGCAATGAGTATTCATGCGAGTATTCGCATACATACTCGTACATGACTACTCATGACGTGACACAAGAGTTGGAGAGTTTAGTGAACTCTGCAATAGATACACTTACGAAAGAGGAGGAGGAGTTGTAGGAGGAGGTAGGGCACAGCGAGATTTCTCGTTCTGAATTGGAGCAGCCCGCCTGGGGAAGTACCTCCACCTTACAGAAGATCGCAGCCAAATAACATTATTTGTTTCAAATAGTGTTGTGTTCCTCCGATGAGTAAGGTTGCCAGAGCTCTTTAGGGGGGGGAGGGGGTTCGGGGTCGGCAACGCGTGCGTGATGCCACTGGTATTGCAAGCGCTCATAGGCTACGGTAACCGCTTACCAACAGGTGGGCCGTATGCTTGTTTGCCATCTCAGATGTATAAAAAAAAAAAAAAAAAAAAAAAAAAAAAAAGAGGCTAACTTCAATTTTGGTTGAACGACCAATGTCGATGCTCATTAGTGTGGGACTAATGAGCATCGACATTGGTCGTTTGGATAAAATTCGCTCGATATTGATAACGTAAACAGACAAAATTTTATGGATCAATAATTCAATATTTAGATTCGGCTATCGACTCTGTTCTAATAAGATTTTGTTATTTATTTTGCTATGATAAAAAATCTACTATTTTTTACGTAGTGTTTAGATTTTTTCCACCGCGATTTTTTGCGTAATGATTCAATCCTCGTTCACTTGGGTCAATTTCGGTTTTTGAATGGGAACGTAAGCCCAAGTCAATGTTCGTAAGTCACTCACTTGTCACCGGTGAGTGGGAAAAGTGAAAAATTCACCGTTTTTTGATGGGATCGCAGGCCCTATTCTGCAACGTTAGTGAGTTCTCACTTTTCACTTTTAGACCTTGAAAAGTGAAAAGCCTACCGTTTTTGTATATTGTCCAGAAAAGGGTGCCTACAAAAAACAGTAATGTATTTAGAAGCCAGCATCGAGCCTCAGAATAGCGAGTTCGCAATTAAATGATCCGTCTCACTAGTGATCGGTGAGTGGTGAAAAGTGAAAAACTTATCGGTTTTGTAGAGCCGCTTTGTGACCATACAAAATCAGTAATCTATTCACTTTTCACCACTCACCGGTGACACGTAACTCACGAATATACGGGATTTGGGTCTTAGTGCTGATTCATGTCTATAAATATAGTCCAGCCTTTGTACCTATGGGCGCGCCTCGACGAATAACGGGATGTATGGCAGAGCCTAGCTACCCCATTCACCCCCTCGTAAGGAGGAAGTTTGTACCTAGCTTTAAAGTTAATTAAGTGTCTACCCCCCTCGACTTCGCCATGTTTTGCGCGATATGTGGCACTTGGGATGGACTGGATTGGCAGTTAATATGCTTCTACACGAGCAATTTTAAAGCGATTGTTGAAACAGTGCACATTTCATGTTAGTAGAATAGAGCCGAAGTGGAGTCTACACACATGTCATGGTTATTAACTTCAGGACATTGGTTTTTTTAGTTATTTTTTTTCCTTTAGTTAATAATCAAACGTCTTGCGGTATGTCACTTAAAATTTATTTGAATATAACCGTATTTTTACTGAATAATTAATAGGACAATTTTTAGTTTGACCTACTGCCATATTGTTCAGCTATATCGCATGCCATGTCAAACTCAAAATTGAAATTAATTCATGATGTAAGGATGATTTTGAGGTCAATAATTTAGATACTTTACATATTTAAGATGACATATGGCACGCCGTTTGAAATCGGTTTAACACTTCTTCTTAATTGCTCCATGATTTAAAAACAATTTGTTAATGTTGCATACAATTTGGCCTAATACCCAACGGCATAACCATACACATAAGCGTAGTTGCAGCCTGCACCCAACGGGTCCCAGAACACTTTTTTAGGTCGTTTTTCCATTATTTTCCTCTGCGCTCACATAATTACAAGCAAATTTTGTATTTCTCTGCCTGGGAATTGCTCTCAGTGGTCGCGACTTTAAAAATCTTCTATATGTTGCCTAGATTGGAGCAATTTAAATTGCACGTGTAAGAGGACTTTTACGCCTCTACTTGCCGAGTTTACTTACAATTTCGTTAAAATAGTGCCGCCGTAAATGTAGGTACTTTGTTTGGCAATGGGTGAGGTACTGCTCTAAATTACTTTGGTGTGGGATGACTTCGTTATTTTGACTTTGTTCTCTTATAAAGTTAGTTGCTTTATTCTTAGTTTTATCACCAGTCCGCTCCCTTTGGTAAGTCAAAGTGCGTCATTGCGATTTCTATCACTGTGACAACCTGCTATGAACTGAGCTGAGAAGCGCTTACAAGCTCGTACATGATACTTTTTCTTTATAAATAGTGTACATAATCTTGGTAATGTACTTCTATGGACTTAGTCTATAGTTGAGTGCTGTTCTCGGAAGCCAAAGTGTCTGGATTCAAGTATGGTTTCAGCCTTTTAAGTAGCAGTTTTTCGATTAACTATGATATACTGTTAGCTATTCTGTGACGGTGTTATCTTTACATGCGCTCGCTCTTCATAGAAAATAAGTAAAGATTGTTTACAATTTTTCTTACATTCAATATCGAGAACCTAATGTCTAGACAAACCTAACATAGGTTTTAAGACATTTACTACCATTCATTTGTATTCCTTTTGTGTAATAAATAAATATAAAAATATAAAAAAAAATAAAAAATAATAAACGCGATGCTAAAACAATATAAATGAGTTCGCACGAAAATTCTTCAAATGACATATCGCATGCAGTTTGAACACTTCTTAACGTTATCGTAAAATACATGTGTACTTGCGCGGGTAATTGAACCGCAAATGTAGCGCCTATAACAAGTGCGTACAACAAACATAAACTCACCGAAAAACGGTCTAAGCTAAATTTTTGAACTAGATATTTCAAATTACGAGCCTTATTTAGCAGGCAACCTCTATCTTATTCGATTATCCTAAGGAGTCGTTACGTCCAGCTCACCCTTTTCAACCACGAATGACCGAAATGGTTAAGATATTATTCGTAAATCAAATTATTTCCAGCATGTCAGTCAGAAGGGCAAAAAGTGGTCCGTTGGGACTTCTCCTGCCTCAATAGAAAACAGGCGTAAAAACATTACCCTTCTGCGCGGTCGAGTAAAAATTTATAACGTCCCACAAGCCGTGTTTGTTGCCTATTATTCGATTCTTCTAGACTTGGTCGCGAGGAACAGGCATTTCTATACCCAGTTTCTAAAACATTTCAAAGTGATCCTAGTGATTTTATTCATATAATATTGAAATCATTTTGTCTTTGACTTTAACTAGACTCTATAAATACATTAAACAATCCATTGAGTATCATATAAGGTTCTATATCCCTGAATGCATAACACCTCGTATGGCGAACACATCAGCCTAATAAAAGCCTAGCGACGATAAAGCAAAGAGCGTCGGCGGGTCAGATGTGAAAAATAACGGACAAACCACACAAAAATCATTCAAGTTAACGGCCTACAACGATCTGCACTCTGCGGCCTCGTGACCTGTGACTCTGGCATTTTTCTCTCGCGACAGCTAGGTCTCCGCAAAAACAAACAAAAACGCGGACAGGGGTGTTCCTGGATTGTAGAGTAGGTTCCGTATATGCGATGTTCTGTTTTCATTTTAACTGTTCTTCTCCTGACTCAGTCTCATCGACTACTATAACTTGATAACTTTAAATTTAGCGTCACTCTAGTAGTAGGTAACAATTTAAGTATTTACTTTTTAATTCTTTTCGATATTCAATATGTTTCGATTATTGGTCACCGTCGAAACTTCAGGAGTCATTAATATTTGAGTTAATCTCGAAAGTCTAAAAGATTCTAATTCAGTTAGAGCTATATTCTAAAATATAATTTTCTAAGCGACTGGCGGCGTCGCCGTCGGACTTTAGCTATGACTGTCATTGGCTTAATTTGACAGCGTTGAAATTATCAATCTTTTTTAGTTCGACTACTTAATAGAGAACGACAGCAAATTTTTAAAAGATATCAGTACTTTAGAACTTCTCATTTTAAATTTGCCACTCTAAGTTTTTACCATAATTTGTATTTTAACATGAACATACCCATATTTTGGTTTGAGTATTGTGTCAAGCGAATCGACAACATTGACTGCGATTCAATCCGACAGTGACGATACGATTGTGTAACTGAGCGACAACTATCCAGGAAGCCATTTTAGTTTGTCCGTTTTCGTTCCCCACGGAACCCCACACAGAAAAGCACACTCGCTCCACTGATATTGAAAACGATGCGAGAACAAGCATTTTTGTAATTGTTCCCGTCACAACGGTTCCGTTCTGTTGCACCGTGGAAATTGGACTTTTAATAAATTCCCTGGATTTTTCGACACACCAATTTATAGTCGAACTAATAAGTTTAGTGTTTTTTTTGTAACTACGGGCTTTCGTTCGCTTCTTGATTGGAAAGTTAGATATACTGGTAACTCATTAGTGATAACGTACCACTCCATAACTGAGATAGGTACTACCAATAACAGAAACAGATATAGGTAGGTACTTTATAAACACGTTGTACGGAAGGAAAGTCACGCGTGTATGGTTTTTTCGTGTTTCCGCAACGGCCGATCGCGTCATCATCTAGGTCCTACCTAGGTCCTTCTGAGATCGTTCCATCGAAAACCCACCATTTGCAACCCAGCGTCAACCAAACCTATGGAACCTTACCGTGCGGACATTCTCAGTGCAGACCGGGAAGAGGACCTTGGATCCGCTCGTTTGATGCCATCAGCTAAGTCATACTCCAAACAGCCCAATGAAATCCCGTACATAGTTTTGCTCTTACATTTGGCAAATGTCTACATGAACATAACAATAGTACCTAATCTAAAGCACAATTTATAGTATTTCCCCCCGTAGTTTGTTAGAGTAAATAGTGATAGATTTCCTATTCTTTTGTATTTGATAGTCTCACCAACTTTTCTCCAACAAAAGGCTTTTCCTCTCGTATTATCAAATCTCTCACAACTTAGGTACGTTGCCTCGTCAAATCAGAGATTTCCAGTTTTCCTTATTTATTCTGAGATTTCAGGAGTATTGTGATTTGGTACGGTATTGATACCAACTGATCAAAGAATGAGCTTTCTGATTGATCGTGGTATTACATTAAATATTTATTTATTTAATCTTTATTGCACACAAAAAACAATGTACAAAAGGTGGGCTTAATGCCAAGGCATTATCTACCAGCCAGCCTGATTGGGTAGAAACAGGAGGTTGGCGTGCGACAGATTGTTTAACTTAACTAAAAACTATACTATATATAACCATACACTATATTTAAATATGTATATATATAAATATATAATACACTGCAATAGATTAACAATAGATAAATAAACATATGTACTATAATATTTGGGGAAAGTACCTACCTAAAAGATTTTTAATCCTAAAATGACTAACTGACTGATAATTAACCCAAAGCTTAAATCAGAAGTTCTAGAGTATGAAATGAGTTAGTTCGTTTCGTTTTGTAGTGTAGGGGCAGGCTCGATTCCTGGTCGGCATTCGAGAACCTTTACTCCCGGTACTAACGGTTGTCGGTTCTGCGAGTTATATGGCCTGCCCAATGCTATTTCAACTTGCTAATTCTTAGAGCTACATATTTGTAGTGAATTTAGTTAGAAGCTTGTTTTTTTTCCAAATGAGGTACCTACGTCACCCTAAAAATCAGTGTGCGACCGATGCTTGATCAGTTAGATATCCGTCTTGCGTTTTGTTTTTTAAGACTTTTTGGAGGAGGTAGGGCACAGCGAGATTTTCTCGTTCTAAATGGGAGCAGCCCGCTTGGGCAGCCCCCAAAATCCGCCTTACAGGAGATCACAGCCAAATAACATTATTTGTTTCAAATAGTGTTGTGTTCCTACGGTGAGTGAGGTTGCCAGAGCTCTTTAGGGGAGGGGGGTTCGGCAACGCGTGCGTGATGCCTCTGGTATTGCAAGCGCTCATATGCTACGGCTACATATACTACACACAAAGCGTGGACTCATGCTAACAGACGTGACGTAATAAAATTTATACACACAGACAAACATTTAACATCCCGAAACGTAGCGACTTTACGAGTAAGTAACTCATAAAGGCAGACAATTTTATTGACACTCGTCATAATTATACCTCGTGTTTATTTCTATTAGCTTAAGAAGTCTCGTAAAACGGATACGACATCGTAAGAACCCATTATCTTATTAAAATGGAATTTCTAGAGGTGGGTAAGGAAAATGCAGAACTAAGGTAACCAAAATAAGGCTTAATTTGTAAAATTTATCGAACTGAATTTCACTTTCTGAAGGGGTGCTGTATACAGAACCATCAGACATCATTTACACAAAAATCAGATGAACTAGCATGAAATTATGATGCTTGCTTGTCTTGCTACTGATTCTTTGTTAGTGATCTTGTATTAAGTCAGTGACCGTCGTCGTTGAAAGAATCAGTGTAGTGAAAGGATTAGCGCGCCTCTTAGTGACTCCTGACATGTCACATGTCTTAGAATTTTTAGGTTCTAGGACATGCCGGTTTCCTCACGATGTTTTCCTTCACCAATGATAAAATCCATTGGTGCACGACCGGGATTCGAACCCATGACCTGAAGATCGGAAGGCGGGCCACCCATTCTGTCTTCAGATCGAGTGAGGAAAAAATTGAACAATGAAAACCGAATCCTTCCGTAAACCGAGGCCCGAGTCATAACAAATCAATGTCTATTATTTATTTATTTATTATTATTATTATTAGCAAGGCTACATGACCAATTACACTAATTTATTATACATAAAATAATAGGCACCTACATTTACAATTTGATCGAACAAGGTGAACGGAGGTAGGGCACAGTGAGATTATCTCGCTCTAAATTGGAGCAGCCCGCCTGGGAGGTACCTCCGCCTTACAGAAGATCGCAGCCAAATGACGATATTTGTTTCAAATAGTGTTTTGTGCTGCGATGAGTAAGGTTGCCAGAGCTCTTTAAGGGGGGAAGGGGTTCGGCAGGCAACGCATTAGCAATGCTCCAGGTGTTGCTGATGTCAATAGGCGATGGTAACCACTTACCATCAGGAGGGCCGTAAGGTTGTTTGCCTCCGTATAACCTAAAAAAAAAAAGGTGAGGCTTCATCATCATCATTTCAGCCGTTCGACGTCCGCTGCTGAACATGGCCTCCGCCACAGACAGATGAAATTCCTTATCATGTGGGGGGATTTGCCCATACTCACCATGCTGGGCATGCGGGTGCAAGGTGAGGCTTAATATTAAAATAATCTAAAGGCGCGCTAAAAGAACCGCTCGAAGGTTATAAATAGCAGATCGAACGATCATGATCTGCGTTTAACTCGAAGTCAGACCAACTTGGATAGACGACTTTTTTTCAAACTTTCCAGGCAAATGTAGAAACTTTTAGTTTCCTGTTTGAGATGCCAATGAAATGAAATCTATTACGGTTCACTTTAAATTCTCGTTTCCATTTTTTTGTTGGTTCTGCTTGTTGGTAATGGATTATATTTAGGCTTCAATACCTAGCATGTTTACAGCGCAATGATGTCCGTGTAAGGATTAGCTACCTCTGGTGATTTATGATATGTATGCTATCCCAAAAGAGTCTTAGGCTCGTATTCAGAGACAAGACTCGAGCATTGATCTGTACTTAAATCTCGATTTGAGTCGAGATTCTAATTCTTGAACAGTACTTATGTATAGATTCAATGATCACAGTTCACCTGAGTAAATGCTTATTCTGAAACGTCAATCAGACTAAATCGGTACTTGAGTTTAGATTTGATTAGACATTAATCAAATGACATTTTCGTTCTGTTACACGTACTTTGATGCATATTTATACTTCACTTTATAGTTCTGTTCTATTTCCACCCTGGCTGTTTGAATTTCTGCGTAAAACGGATCAAAAATTATAAATAAATCAAAATGTAAACGAGGAAATTTGAGTACAGATTTGAGACTCGATTCAGCTGAGAGTAGTTTAAGTTTACCGCTATGGGATTCACGCCTAAGCTGCTGCAGCTATTCACCAGCTACTTCTCTGACCGCGAGCAGTATGTACAACTCTCTAGGTATCGTTCTAATCCCTATGCGACTTGTTCTGGTGTTAGCCAAGGTAGCACACTGGGGCCTACTCAGTTTCTCATCATGATAAATGATCTGCCGAAGGTAGTCAGAACAGCTGAATGCCTCATGTTTGCCGATGATCTTAAGCTATTTCTCGGTATAGGTGACATGACTGACTGTGAGGCGCTACAGAGGGACATCGATAATGTGCTACAGTGGGGAGAACGCAATCACCTAGAATTTAACTGCTCGAAGTGCAAAACTATCTCATACACTCGGCAACACACGCCCCTACTGTACAACTACCACATGTCAGGCGTCCCTCTTGAGCGCGTCACAGAAATTCGAGACTTGGGACTGACATTAGATGTTCAACTTACGCTTAATCCGCATATTTTAGATGTGTGTAACAGAGCTTTCAAATCCCTGGGCTTTGTTACTAGGCAAACATTTAGATTTAATGATAGGAATGCTATCACTATTCTCTACTATGCATTCGTGAGGAGCAAATTAGAGTACAGCTCTCTTGTGTGGGACCCTCATGAACAAAAATATAACATAATGTTAGAACGAGTCCAAAGAAAATTTGCCCGGTACCTGTTTAAGAAAATGTATCGGTATTACCCTTATTTATATCCGTCTCTGTTCGTCGCCGGAATGGTCGGCATCAACACTCTGGAGTTGAGGCGCAAATGTGCATTGATGATGCACTACTACTTGTTGCTTAACAACAGGATTGATAACCCGAGTGCGCTGGCCCGCTGTCGACTGTATACGCCAGACCAGCTGCGGCGGCTGCGCGCGGCGCGCCTATTCGCGGCCCCGCCGGCGCGGACGCAGACCGCTCAGTATGCTCCTACAGCTCAGGCCCTAAATATGCTTAACGACCTGATTGCTCAGAAACCAGAAATTGATATCTTCTACACTAAAGTTAATGATATGCTTAACGCATGCATTAGCTTCTTAAGCTACTTTAAATAGTATAATATAAGTATATGTCATCATTATTATTATAAGTGCCCTTTTTTAAGCGCATTGTGAATGGCTTGCTGGACGCGTTGGTGTAAACTGTAAGTGCAGCAAGCAATTGAACTGAAATAAAATAAAATAAAAAATAAAATAAAATAAGTACCGTTCTTGAATAAAAGCTATGTTTGAGAAGAGATTCAATACTTAAATAGAGTTCAGCTGATCTGTGATTAAATCTAAGTTTGAGTCGTGTCTATGAATACGAGCCTTATTCTACAAATTCCAATTGGCAATAAAGTTTGTTCTACGACTTTTGAAAATTCGTCATTTTTCGGTTCAAAAATAGTCAAGTGTTTTGGGGTCAAATCAGTTAAAACTCAATTATTCAGCAATCATTGCTTGCCTCTTGATTATTGTAGGTACTTTGATATTTTTCATCCTAAGCTTTATGCTTATTCCTTTTTTGGGATGTTAGACTCTTACGTAAATAAATAAATTATTTATTTACATGTAAGGAAGGTGCTCATGGTACGTAGATATATATACTTCAATGGGCTTACGGGATAAGGCCTATCTAAAAGGATAAGAGAAAAATCTTAGCGCTAGCGATATCCAATGAACTATTTGTTTCGTAGAGACCACTAAAAGAATACTAGAGAAAGATTACTTGAGTTTCAAAGTTTATTTCAATATGACGACCTCGGTGGCGCAGCGGGCCATTGCCCGTCTGAGACGCAAGGTTTGCTGGTTCGATTCCTGCGCGGGACAAATGTTTGCATCATCTGCAAATATTTGTTTCGGGTCTGGGTGATGTGGTTACATGGTACTCGTAGTTTCTGATACCCATGCCACAGGTCATCCTATTGTGGGGTCAGGACTATGGATGTGACTGTTGGGTGTTATTTATTTATTATTAATTGTGCCTCAACGATCATCAAAGCTAGATCTCAGTTCAGGGTGAAAGTAATATACTCCACTTAAGCAACAACATTAAAGGGCAACTAAATACTCAAAATTTCCCATTTTCAGCGTTCACAACCAATTTGAGGGCATTTGAAATTTTACAGTAGCCGTGAGCAGTGAGTCGAGACAGAACAGCTGTTTCCTGATTATACTAACGATAATGCGGCACTAACCTTGAATTGCAGCCGTTTTGAAAATCACCTTCCAGGTTATGCTAAAACGACTGTTTACGCGTTACATACTTTGTATATCTGCACCTTCCTACGAGTCCTACCATTTATTTTTACGACCCAGTGCGTATACAGGGTGAGTTTTTTTTTTTCAGGGCCACTTAGGCGAAGTCGAAGGCGAATCGGTACCTAGATAAAAAAGTAGCCTATATTCTATTCTAGTTTAAGAACTCTGACTATTCCAAGGTTCATCAAAATTGGCAAAGTCGTTACGGCTTGATTGAACGGCTTGATTGAATCTCTATCTTCCGAGAGCGGCTTTGCTTGCGTGGTGAAGATAAAAAGAAGCCTATATGATTTTACAGACTATAATCTATCTCTGTGCCAAATTTCATACAAATCCGTTCGGCTGTTTGTGCGTGATTAAACCACAAACATAATATAAACATCCAAACATCCTCACAAATTTTAACATTTATAATATTAGTAGGATAGTTTACTCAAATATTAAACTGACTGTGTGTGTCTATTTTTTTCGTCATTGCGTCTATTTCTATTTCCCTCGGAAGAGGTCTCCATATCATGTTGTATACTAGTATGGAAAGATATGGTCAATACGTACGGAGCTTAGTTAATAATGTTATCTAAGGTAAGGAGCTGAGTAAACCGCGGGTTCCCTCACGGTCCTTTATTCCTCCATGTCTTTCCTGTGGATAAGGTCGACTAGGCTAGGGGGATAGTATAGGTGCTGGCCAAGCCTACTCCATTTAACGGCACGGCATTTTTAGCTCGTCCAACGCTAGGTACTTATTTATACCTGATAATATATTTTTGTCATAGGAAAGTATGTAAATCTCTAAATAAGATATTATTATACCCGTACATACAGCTACGATAAAGTTAAACCTGTGTATCTCTTGTTGTTTTTTCAAAACAAACAAATATAAATACAAAGTCTCACAGAAGCTGCAAACCGGAGCTATTCTGGAAATTAAGACATCCAAGTAACAATACCTACATACAGCAGTCTTCAGCTGAGTACAGAATGCTAAGCCGGTACCTTGGCTCTACATTTCGAACTCAACGCTCAAATGTCTCGGCGTAATGCTTCAACAAAGCCTGTTAAAGTAAACCCAGTAAAGCCTTAAAACGAACGGCTCGTTTGCTTAAGCGATCCCCCCATTACCTGCACTCTTTGGATAATCGGATTTTATTGGGATAGTTAAAATTGTCCCCAAAATTTTGAGGGTACTGCGCAATAACTATTTTTAGTTTGAACATATATTTATGTAATTGCATAGCGTAAATCCGTTAGTACGTAAGAGATATTGATTCGTGTGAGTACCTGCCTAGGTCAAGTAAACCTACTTAAATTGAGTTAATGGCTGTTGTGATAAAGAACACCTGTATGAACGTTTGTTGCTAATAAACTGTAATGTAAAATGTAATGGCTGAACCGATAGGTCTAATGAAATTTGGCAAATTAGCTTGTTAGAACTTAAGTACACTTATTTTGATAGAAGAACGTAGGTCTTGGTGACCCTAGCTTAAAAATAGGCCCATTACTATACATGGATGCCGTAAGAGGCGACTAAGGGAAAAAAACTAGGGCATGGGCAGCAGCGTATTTTAACAACGATAGCTCTAACTGCACTTGCCAACCCGCGTGCCGAGCGTGGTGAGTATTGGAAAATCCCCCCAAATGTAAGGAAGGTGCTAGCAAGGTGTACCATTTAATTAACTTACGATTGAACAACTGGACTAGAATTAGCCACTTAACACCCGATTAAAGGCCATGACCCACCACTACACGTGTAGTATAGTGGTTGCCACCGAGATGTGTGAAGTCTAGCAATTGCGGGTGATCGCACCTTCATGTGCAAATAGATTTGTCTGGATCCATTCCAACGGGCATTTTATTGCAACATAAATCCTTATCTAGAAGCTTTGCTTTATGTTCAGAACCATCTGAAAAAGATTAGAAGTCGGTTATGGAAGAGTGTAAATATTTTATTGCGAAAGGACGCTGAAACGCAAGTTTTATCGCGGTCCTCTTGTTCTTTCTCCTTGAAGCTGGTAGACATTAAAGGCATTATAATTGTGTAATTTTATACAAAATATCAGCATAAAATTATGCCTATCCGAAACATTAAACGCTTTTTGCATAAGCTTATTAATGGAAACATTATTTATTTTAATTGTAATGGTCTGAATAGCGGAGATACTGGTTTTGTCAAAAAGCGCTTAAGGCTATTTTGCATTAAAAAATAAATAGCGGAAGATCTTTGTTTTTTCGCCTTTTTTGGGGTAACAAAATTATTTTTAAAATAAGAATTATAAAATTAGTTTAAAATAAAAAGAAAATTATAGGCTCACTTTTATCGCCCAGCGCGGTAGACACCCTCTCAAATCTCAAGGCTATCAAATCCTTGAATATGTCTAAGGGGGTAGTCAGAGGCAAGTCCGAACAAAAAAGCGCCCCTTACAAAAACCTTCCCGCTATTCACTTTTCATCACGGACTCGGTACTCTGGTATCATTATAGCGGCTCTACTTCTACTGAAACCAAGTCTCAAAGCATACTAAATCAACTTCAAGTTACTTAATCCTTTGATAGATCCAAACAAGCCCTACAATACAGCCTACAAATACAGGGATAAGCTAAGGGCCACCCTTATTTAACAAAGCTTAGACAAACCAAAGTTCAATATCCAAAAGGATTGATTACTTACGAAACCGCAAGAACTAGGCCACAAGAAGCTCACTATATGAATCTAAGTAGTAGTAAGACCTTATTGTACCTATTCTACGATATTAAACGTAGATTAGTTGTAATAAGAATTAGGAAACTACATGCTCCTTCTCTACGACCAATGATTTCAGATATAAAGAGCAGTTTTGCTTTTCTCTAGGCTTAAATTTTGGAACTATTGGGCATTTTCTAATTTTCCTTCTTTTTGTGTATCCACCTACACATCAAAACAAACACAACCTCCAAAACGCCTGACACGAGACACCGGAGGCGCCGCCACCGGGCAGATACGTCACACGTCGTCGCTTAAACGTGTGCAATAATTAAATAATTAATTAATAGGTATTTTATATATTTTAGGTTAAGGTATATATTTATATGGGTCTTAGAATTAGTTTTTACCATCTATACTATTCTTAAGTTACCTGAAATTAAAATTAAAGTCTCTAGAACAGCAGTTCAGACTGTTCCTTGCTAAACCACTGGCCGTAGAGACTTAGGACGGTGTATTCGTTTTGATGTCTAGATTTCAGTCAGTCAAGACTTTGATTCTTATATGTATTGATGATGATGTTGTATAAAATGAGACCACCTAGGTGGAGCGGCTTAATAATGTCATTAGGAAGTGTCTCTGTGTCCCCACTTGTTTTCATTTATAACGAAAATGGAGGGCATTATGGCATAGAGCGGAGTGCTGTACGCCATTACACCTTAAAGTGAGCATTACTCTTTATTCTGAGACGCCTAACTTTTACTTCAACATTAGCCGGTAATCTCTTCAGCTCCAAACCTTTTAGGATTGAAAAATGAGGTTCACTGTGAATTTTAGATGGATAAACAGTAGGTAATAACATCGTTGCTTGTTAATATCGTATGGATTTTTCTAAGTATTCGAAAAATGTATGTGCTTATTAACACGTGCTCATAACGGTGAAGGAAAACATTATAAGAAGCCCTGCGGCTTAGTCATCTCCACACGTATTGAAACTGTCTTTCCTGTGGGTAAGGCCGACTAGGCTGAGAGGATTGCATAGGTGCTAGGCATAAGCCTACTCCATCTAGATGTTATAAGGCCTTGCTTGTTTGATTGTGGTTATTTCTTGATCATCCTACATTAGGTTAGTGACCATGTTGAGGTATGGTGGCCCCAAAAAGAGCCTATGACCGCTGGTGAGAACCAATGTGGTGAAAGGAGTTTTTTTTTTATTTTATTGATAACGGTAAGGCGTTTGGCCACCAACTCACTTTTGCAAGTGAGATGTGGCCTAAGATGGAGCACGCTTTCCCAGAGTGAACTTATTGACCCTAGATTTGAAGACTCCTAGATTGTACTCTTTCGGGAAAACAGACGCAGGCAGATCATTCCACTCTTTGGCAGTACTTATAATAAAAGTGGAGCAGAAACGTTTCGTACGACACTGTGGTATGTTGACCAGGTAAGAAGTGCGAAGAGGCTTTCGTGTACATGTCACATGACTAAGAATTTTAAGTATTAGAATAGAATATCGCTGGTTCTAGGACACGCAGTTTTCCTCATTATCAATTTTCCGAATGAAGAATGCATTGGTGCGCGACCGGGATTCGAACCCACGACATCACTAACGAAAGAAACAAAACGGGAAAATAATTAAAAAAAACTTATAGCTTCCGACGATGTCAAAGTCAAAGTCAAAAGTCAAAAGGCATTTATTTCAATAAAATCACTAGGATCACTTTGAAACGTCTTAGAAACTAGGTGAAGCTATGCCGGTTCCTCGCGACCAAGCCTAGAAGAATCAGGCAACAAACACGGCTTGGTGCCTATCATTTTTTTCGATGATCCTTTTTCACAAAATGGAATTTAAAGCTTCAGTGTGGTGCCGATCGAACTAGGTGAGGCTCAAGAGAAAAGTAATCTAATTATTATCCTTAATAAATAAGAGCTTATAAAAATGTGAAAAAATGAAGACAAATGTGAGCTTCAACAAATGATCTAAGGGCAGCACACGCTACACTTGATGAAATATGTACCTAATGCTTATATAATTAAATAATACTTAAAATATGATGCAAGCAAAAACTGTAAAGACACTGCAAAATGGCATTTTAGCTGTCGAGGGGCAGAGCGACTTCAGGCCATGCGGTTTTATCATTTAAATAATCATTTAGTTTATAGTACGCTTTCTTAATAAGATTATTCTTTATGTACACTTTAAATCTTCTAATAGGAAGTTGCGTCGCGTTTACCGGAAGTTTATTATAAAATCTTACCATATTCCCCATAAAAGACCCATTTACTTTTTGTAATCTAAATTTAGGAATGCACAATTTATTTTTGTTTCTTGTGTTAATACTATGCACATCACTTTTTTTCTTAAAGCTAGCCATGTGTATTGTACACACATGTGTACAATAAGTTTTCGTAAATATATTGTGAAGTTACAGTTAAAATGTTAATTTCTTTAAAAAGTTCCCTCAAGGAGTCCCTTGACTTCATTTTATAAATGGCACGTATTGCTCGATGGTCGTCGGTAACTGATGCTAACCTAATTTTAAATGTTCCTTTCATTCATTTGTTTAATACATGTTAGACTAAAGAATGTAGACAAGTGATCCTAGTGATTTTATTGAAATAAACGCCTTTTGACTTTGACTTTGAGACGTGGCAAGTGATAACATTGTTTTGCATAGGTTGTCGAAGTCATCAATTCTGACAAAACTGCTTTGTAGTTTAGGGTAATGATTAAATTTAATGAAATTTGACCCATAGCTGTATTTGACACTTTATGCTATTCATAAAATGTATCTCTTCTGTTTTATCATTATATAATTTTTTTCAATCCTTATGTGCCAAGATAAACGATTATTCAATATAATATACTTTATAGAATAAGCTGGAGGCTTCTTCGGAATATTTAATTAAATCTTTCATCTTAATAGGGGCTGGTACCTACTCTTCGTCAAACATCGAATACCACTAATTACGCTCGTTCCATTTGCATTTGATTAAAGCATTCAAGTTCATGCCAAGGAATATTAGCTCTAGCTACATGGGTACCGTACTAGCTTAGTATGCTCCTTGGCAAATGAAATTGTTTCTTTGGTATATTGGTATTATACCTAATGTTTCCATAGTTACTAATAAGTGAGAACACATGTTTATTATTCATACAGATAATTAAATTTGACTGAGATAAAGCAGAGTTCAAACGGCATGCGATATGTCATCTAACTACATCTATCTACACTCACCTGCGGAAATTGTGACCCAAAGACTTATCGCGAATTCGAAAAAGAAATAGTTTAGGTAGAATATAAAGGTATTAGTCAAATTTGTCAATAATTTTACGTTAAAATGATTTCATAAGCATAATTCGGTACCTATTTTGGTCCAAATTTTCTGCCGGTGAGTGTTTATCCTTTGAGAGTTTTAAGAGCTTGCGACATTGTTGAGCTATATCGTACACCCTCAAATGTCAAACTCAAAATTGACTTAAATCTGTAGATAAAGGAACAGTTTGACTCAAAATTGAATTTATTCAGTAGAGATAAGGATCATTTTGAAATACATTTCAGATTATAATATCGCAAGCCGTTTGAACCGGCTTTAGCTTCTAATGAAAATAACCCTCTCGTTTATCAAGCGCTTCTAGCTCTGGCATTATTTCTTCACTCGCACCGACATTACATTAGTCTACATCAGTAGAAAGGGACAAACACCGATGAAAAGTACAATTTGTACTAATTTGGCCGCAATTGTGAAACAAATTAATATAAATTGTAGTTTTTTTCATCTAGTGTAGAAATACATTTATTTACAGAAAGAAAACTCAAACGAATACAAGCAAAATACACAAGAAACAGTTGAGCTATCTAAATACCGATACGAACGATCTATTCTCAATAGCTATAGCTCAATTGATCCATATCACTACCAATCGGAAGCGTCCCCAAGACGCTGGCGGAATTGCCACGCTGGATAGCAATACTAATCTGTTGGGCCAAATAGGAGCCAGCCCAAATTGAGTTTTTATTTCTTTTTTTCCAAATATTTCACAGACAATAAGCATGTTCATTTTTTTTCAAAAACAGTATGTTCTGATCAAGAATCTCTGAAAATAGTCGTGAGCAGTAATATAGTGTATAAAACAATAAGGTACTTATTAAGTAAATATTATTTTATTCAGGAATATATAGGTATACCGTTTTCGTCTTAGTAACTATAGAAATTTGTAGATAGTGTAACAGGTGCCTAATTATACTTAAAACGTTTTGGACAACCTTTATTGTTAATTATGATATAGGTATCGTTATTTGCCAACATGTGAGTGTAATTGCCAGAATACTTGTAGATAAAGAACGGTTGCGCTGTAATTGGATTAAAACTTCTCAATGTTTATGCAAAACTCCGAATTTTCATTTTAAAATTGTTGAAGCACTTGTGACTCAAGTTTGAAGCACAGACAAAAGTTTGAATTATAAATATAACCAGCTCTTAAAACTATATAATCCACAATTGAAGCCTTTTAAATTGCGCATTATTTTATTATTTTTGTGTTTTAAACAAAAGGGTAGGGTTCGAGAAAGCGTGAATGTGTTACACCTGTATGTACAAAATAGCTCTCTTGTTTATGAATGTGTTACTCCTGTATGTAATTTTAATTTTACTAAATAAGTTGATTGAAGTGAACTAGAAACTTGGACTTGGTGTAAACAGAGAGTGGTAGATTTAAAATATATAACTAAGTACACGCAAATTCAAAATATTTCTGAGCACATCAGCAAATCCATCATAACCACATCTAATACCCAAGTTAATCTATAGTGACGTGCATTATCTGGTCAATCCTAACAAATTGTGAACCTCCATAAATTAAGCCTATCTACACACCACATCGAAACAAACATACAGATACAAAGGGCACAAGTCGATATCATTACACATAAATTCCACTTATCTAACACATTCGGTACAATTTGCTCGCCTCCGGACGAGCCTGTGTGTTACACGCTGGAATACATTACGGTCTAATGTAGGTAAGGAACATTGATTCAATATTACGAAGACTCAAAGTATAAGTAAAAAGTACTCAAGTTACACTACCGCTCACGTATCTACAAAGGAGCCAAATTGGTACTTTTGTAAGAATTATAGAAGTTTGAGACTAAGTATGAAAATAGTATCAGACATTAGCCTATGTAAGTTTTTTTTTAAATGCAATTAAGGTAGCATACAAACATGCGGCCCACCTATTCGTAATTGGCTACCGTAGCCTATACCAGAGGCATCACGCCAGACCAGACCAGAGCTCTGGCAACCTTACTCACTGCAGGAACACAACAATATTTGAAACAAATATTGTTATTTGGCTGCGATCTTCTGTAAAGCGAAGGCCCCCTCCCCCTTCCACCACCGGACAAGCAGACGCACAGGTAAATACCACCCTTACCTGGTCGACATACCACAGTGTCGAACGAAACTTTCTGCTTCACTTTTATTATGATCTGCCTGCGTCTGTTTTCCCGAAAGAGTACAATCTAGGAGTCTTCAAATCTAGGGTCAATAAGTTCACTCTGGGAAAGCGTGCTCCATCTTAGGCCACATCTCACTTGCAAAAGTGAGTTGGTGGCCAAACACTTTACCATTATCAATAAAAAAAAAAAAATTAAAAAAAAAGGCCGGCTTCTCAATTTAGAGCGAGAAAATCTCGCTGTACCCTACCTCCTCCCAATGTTAGAATACGAGCTTATAATGAAAATGTTTCTCACTTCTGTAAAACCTATCTTATTAGAAGCTTTCAGAATTAGCTTGAAATGAGCTGCTTACTGAGTTCTACAACTGCGACAATGAGCTCATCCGATTTTAATCTCATTATGATAGTCTAGACTTTCGACTAGCGAGATGTGACTAGAAATTTACAGAAAATTTAAGCAAAGTTGAAGCAGGAGATTTTGCTGTATAGTATAGGTAAGTTATTAATATTTTATATATCCTAGTTAGGTACCTACCTTTTTAAAGTTCCGTACCTTATTTGGAAAAACTGGAATCCTTATAGGTTCACTTTGCTGTTCGTCTGCTTAACTGACTGTCTATCTGTCAAGAGCCTTTTTCTCAGAACTGCTAAAGGTATCAACAGACTGTGAGCTTCACACTCAATGCCTTACAAAAATCTGGCAAGGAATGTCTCATTTCTGTATGGAACGGGCAAAAATTAAAAACTTCTAGGTTAGTTCTAGTATCTTCACAATTCTAAAATTTGGAATGAGGAGCATTACAAATAAATGAATTTCGTCCTTTTTACTGTTAAAATGGAATGGTGAAGTTGTTGGAAAAAGTGTCTGAAACTCAAAAAGAGCTTTAACGATTAGAAAGAAAAAGGGTCCTGGCAGACACACGGACAGGCACACAGACGGAAAACAAAGTAATCCTATAAGGGTTCACTTTTTTCCTGGTAAGGTACGGAACCCTAAAACTGACATAAACAAGTTAATGCTTGTGTACGACTACTAAAAGTTATTTACCGGAACTTCGGATCATTATTTTTTAATTAAATAAATCGTTTTAGTCCCCCTTGCTCTAGGGGCTGACGTTAGATCTGCATCATTTATCATTGGAATCCTGTATATTCGTAAACATTTTTTTCGAGGGCGTTATGACTACGAGCCCAATCAGATTTTAAAAGCATTATCTAGTACATTTTCAAAGCAGGGACAAGTTGGCATTTATACGATACATAATATATAGATTTTTCTTAGTTTATTCAATAATATTTTTGAATTTATATCTTATTTTATAGTGATAATGATAGTGACTCAGGGAATACTATGATATTTTATAATATCCCAAAAATTTTGACGCCGACGGGATTTGAATCCGCAACCTGCCCCGCCATAGATTATGGAGCCGCTTTCGCTTCCCTCTCACTGCCATAGCCACATTTGTATACATAAAAAATACCGTCAAATACGATATTTTAGTTGAAATTTCCCTGACGATATCTAAAAAGAGCGTCTAACGAACCTTGGCATACAAGGATTACTTTAATCTATGAAAAACTATGTGATTAAAAATGCAATTGCTTATCATAAATACTACTATTTTGTGTAAGAAATAGGCTCTCCAACGTCACCAAATTGTTTCTATTACACCATAACACAATACAAAAGAAACTCGCATTTTTATTCCAGTCCGTAAAAGCGTTTTCGAATGAACAAAGGGCCCTACTCTTGGTCCCTACGTTTTATCTCAAAAAAACCCTTTCAGCATAAAAAGCACTACGTTAATGTTCAGCAAAACAGATTTATATTTTTACATACACCAGAATAATAAAAGCCAGCTATATTATATAAGCTGCGCACCGTGAGCATATTCATAATGTTGTAAGCATAATGTTGATCATCCGTCTCACAGAAATATTTTTTGCGTAAGATGGCTGCCTCAAATTCAAATTCAAAAGGTGTTTATTTCAATAAAATAAGCAACGCCTGTTCTTCACGACCTTTTATTATCCTTTTTTACAAAATGGAATGTAGAGCCTCAGTGTAGTGCCCATCGAACTCAAAATAAAAATCATTATTAAATAGAAGCTTATAAAAATGTGAAATAATGAAAAATGGTGAGCTTCAGCAAATGTTCTAAAGGCAGCACACGCTACACTTGATGAAATGACCTTATGCACATAAATAATACTTTAAATATAAGGCAAGCAAAAACAGTAACTACACTGCAAAATGGCATTTTAGCTGTCGAGGGGCAGAGCGACATCGGGCCATGCGGTTCTATCATCTATATTATACGAAGTTTTTCCTCATCGCACATAGATCCAACATACTATACCTACTATGACCATAAACGTACCGGCACATGCAAAATACTCTTTGTAACTACAGATTTTTATGTGAGTATCCGATCCGGTATAAAGAATATAATCATTTTATTACCTTTATCGTTCAAAGTATCCGCATAAGAGCGGGCATAGAACTTACATTTTACAGAGGAAATATTTAGCACAGGTGTTTGAGCACACGACGCGACGATGACCATTTCACTGCGCCAAAGAGAAGTTCCCACGCTATAGACATTTCTTACTCTGTCGTTTTCCCTACTAGAACCTTGAACAATATAACATAAATTTTAAAACAAATGTCATTCATAGATACACTAGCTGACGCTCGCAGCTTTGCTCGCGTTGTACCTGTGCAGCAGTGTATATGCAGCTAGTTAACACGATCTCGCTACCGTTACCCATGTAAATATGTGTAATAAAAATTATTAAAAATATTCAGACACTTTGTCTCATCATAATTATGTATAGCAGCCCGAATGGGGCATAATCACCTCCGCCCAATAGGTAATAACATTTTGTTCTACAATATTTGGAAATAACATTTCTTTGGCGTAAGGTATTACGAATCTGCTAATACTATCTTCGCTATCGAACAAAGTTAGTTAAAGCTTTTATTTTCAACAATAACAACTTCATATCCTTGTCTTCTCAATCGACAAAGTAACATTACTCATAACTTCCATATTCACTGAACTAATACGAAACAATAGAGTGTTCGTCCGTTTGTATCGAGGAAACTTCTAAGCGTTTTCGAAATTGTTTCTTTCTGAATGGTTTTTCTTTCTCAGTCGTATGACAGCTACTTGTTTGCTGTCGTACTAAGTCAAGATTCTTTATTAACTTTCCCTTTGTTATCGGCAATATGAATAATAACAGCATGTAGAAGCGAATTTTTCATCCTTGATCACAACGCACCTTAGCTATACAAGAAGCGTATTTCGTAGAGCCAGCCGCGCGCGCATGATGGTGCGCATGGTATGGATTACACATAACATACCTACCTACCGACAAGAATTGTAAAACAGAACGTTTCTCCGTAGACAGACCGTAATTCGTGTGGCGACAATAGCCTAGTCTGGCACCTTTATGAGACTAAATGACGTCATTCTGTACCTAGCTAGTGTCCACTCTGAGGATGAACGGGATTACTGTTCTTTTCGTACTAGCTTTGAGAAATATTATGCTTCAAGGAAGTGGAGTGGAATTTTTCACTGGCTTAAATCTGACATCTGACTTCTAGAGATTTTTTTTGAGTTTCGTTCGAGGAAGGGTATTTTGAGATTTAAATAAAATAAAAGAATCATGGACAGCAATTTTATAGCAATTAAAAGACTGATGTTAGTCTGAGGAGAGAGAAAAAAAGCACTCGGCTAAATAAACGGGAATATCAGAATTAGAAATACAATTTACTAGGTACGTGAAACCTAGGTCAACTAGGTCATCATTTTTTTTCATCTTTGCAGGAGGCCATCCTACACTACGCTGTCAGTTCTACAGCTAACATGGCCGGCCCATTGCCATTTCATCTTGCTAATTCTCAAAGCTATGTCAACTACCTTTGTTCTCTATCGGATAACCTCGTTCCGAATTTATATCCATAAAAGAACTCCGAGCGTAGCTCTCTCTATGGTTCGCTGAGCGACTTTCAATTTGTGAAACTGAGCTACTGTTAGTTTCCACGTTTCGACAGCATAAGTCATGATAGTAGGATGCACTGGTTGAAGACTTTTGTCTTCAAACATTAAGGGGTAGGGCCGAGAAGATTTGAAGAAGTTGCCAAAGCATTGCCTGCCGCTGTGTCTGCCGAACCACAGGATCTGCCCAAAGTAGCCATACTGACTCTTGCACAGCTTCGAGACGAATAGGATGCTATCGTAATTGTTATTTATTACAAAAATAAAAAAACTATTCACATGGACAAATTTCTTGGTATAAATCAAGCGCAGAAGGCTCAAGACCGTTCGTCATGGCACTCTTTGGGAGAGGCCTATGCTCAGCAGTGGACTTTATCAGGCTAATGATGATGATGTCTTTAGTTTTAATTAACCGAAACAATATTCATTTTATCGGAACCTAGGTAGCCAAAGAGTTCATTTGAGCGCTAAATTATCCTGTGTCGGAGTTGAAAACAGCTATCGACTCACTTAGAATCGGCACAATATCTGAGAACTTCCTGCAGCTGTTTGCTCGTCCACCTGAAACATTTTCAGCCACACGTATGTGTGTATTTTGAGTTAGTTAAAAACATTCAAAAGCGTATTAAATAGTGACACTTTTACTTTTAGTGATAATTTCTTCGTAATCAAGGAACAACGTTTCTAACATTCTGTGACATGGGTAATCTAGCAAGGTTTGAGTCCTCTTGCTTGGTTACATGGTTTTTCTTGGTCATCTTGCATTAAGTAGTGGCTAAAGTGTCAATAAATGTTGGTGAAAGAACCAGTGTGGTGAAATGATATCGATCGTGCTTATGTCATATGTCTCCGATTTTTTAGGATATGCCAGTTTCATTACGATATCCTTTACCGTTTGAGAGCATTTTGCAGAAATAAGAACATACATTTCTGTTTAAAAAAAATCTTTTGGGCAAAAGTTTTGGAAGCCAAGCTACATCACATTATGAAGTGCTACGGCGTAGCGTGCTCTACGCTTTATTATAATTTATTCACCATAAACCAACGCTTTTAGCATATCCAAATGTTGTTATACAAAAATTTGCAATAAATAAACAATTTTCCACATCATAAATCGTGTGTAACAACAAGAAAACTGCAAATTTATGCAGATTTCATAGCGTAGCCGCGTGTCGCCGGCGCTGCTTCGCGAACGTTGCCCCGATACCAATGGCTTATGTATTTATGTAAATGCATCTACATTATGTATATTAAACCGAGATTTTTCTATTACATGTGAATTTATAAAGTGACTTTGTGTGTACGTGATACAGTGGCGAAATGTGCGCCGTCTTGGATCAACAACGTGGAGCTTTTGTTGGTTCTCTATCTCGGGAGATTATCGTCAGTATACTATTGTGAGGCCATTTGTAGTTTTATATCGATTCTTTTGTAACAGCTTTGAGTATAAGATAACTGTATAGCATTCAATCCAAACAAGGAAAATGCTCGTACAGCGTTCAAGATGGCTTTTATCCAGTGTTTAGGAGGAAAAATAAAAAGAGTACTTAATCATAGCTCTTATTTGATTCTGAAAAAGTATATAAACATCACATAATATAATTTTCACTTTAAACTCAATATTTCTGCATATTACGATAAACTCCAATCTACACCACGCTGGGCATGTTGGTTGTCAAGCGCATTAGAGCTTTCGTTGTTCAAAATAATAAACGCTGCTGCCCATCCCCTAGTTTTTTCCTACGTCACCTCCTACGATATATACATGTAGGTAGAAATGGAGGAGCCTATTCTTCAACTGGGGCCACTACGGCAATTTCAACTATTCAACTCCAATATACAGCTGGTTTCCAGCGAGTAACGTGAAAGGTTCAATAAACACTAGTAAAGGAGCCTTAATAAAAGCATTTCTAATAAAAGTGGTTTAATGCACGTCCGTTCACCGTACTTCAAACACTAGGGACAGATCACTGGCACGGCTCCAATGCCTTCGAAAGGCTTACGCACACCGAGACGGCATGGCAAAGTATTTTTGTTATTGCTAAATGACATTCAAACTTATCTAGTAGTAATCCTACTATATCCTACTAATATTATAAATGCGAAAGTTTGTGAAGATGATTGGATGTTTGCGGGTCAATCACACCGTAACGGCTCAACCGATTTCGATGCAACTTGAAATAGATAGAGTTCTATACCTAAATTAGCATATATGCTACTTTTTATATAGTTACCTCGTGAGCGAAGCCGCGGACGGAAGCTAGTACTTACTACATGAGTTTGAATATCATTTAGCAAAAATAAAAATACTTTGCCATGCCGTCTTGGTGTGCGTAGGCCAGAAGAGTATGTACACTTCGGGGGAAAATGTCTTTCGAGAGATTGCTTACCTACTTTTCTCATTGTCACTGTTTAGGAGGGATAGAAGATATTTAAATATTTTCAAATGTATATGGAATCACGAATAAGAATATAAAATGAAATCCAAAAATCCACGAGGTATTTTGATTTTTGATATGTTCTGTAACATAAAAAAGTGTATATAATATTGAGGTCTGGCCTTTAAGAACAAATTAATTTCACTAACCAGACTCCTAAAATGTGATAATGGCAGAAGTTTTCTAAAGCTTTCATTAAGTCGAGGCATGGTTTTAGTGGACAATTTTGCTAGTTAGGTCAACTACATAATTATCCTATCAATGTAATGTCATGTTACTTAATTGTTTTTTCAGACCTCTGTTTATTCATTTTTAAACGTTTTCGATGTTTTATCCTTAAATTATATATTTTTTGTATCTAGAACTCTTTGTATTTTTGGTACCTTTTTCGTATTATAATTAGGAATAATAATCGACATTCACACAGTAAATGAATGTATGGTTCAAAAAACATTTTAAAATTGTACTAATTTTGTTTTTGATTCACGTTAAAAAACATCAATCGCTTAGTTTCTCGAGCGTACCTACCATTGAACAAAATGCGGTAGTATTTGCAATCTGACACTGATCCGAATTATGATTGAAACGCAGCGCGATGAATGTAGAGAGCGATTTCATTGTGGATTGTGAGAAATGGAAAAAGCCCGCAGAATTTTCATATTTTTCATGCGCGTATGGCAGAGGGTTCCCGATTTTAATGATATGGTTTTTCTTTGTTTATTGTATAACTAAGGTGGTAAACAAGCTAACAGCCAACCTTTTGGTAAGTGGCAATCTTACTCACCGCAGGATACTATTTTATACAAATAATATTACTTGGCTGTGATCTTCTGTAAGGCGGAGGTACCTCCTAGACGGGCTGCTCCAGTTTAGAGCGATTTTGTTGCCAAGGTTTAGGTACATCGCATACCTGTTTTTTCGACATTTCATGCATAGCTTCGGGTAAAAAAAGAGGTACATGGTGGCCATGGCTGAAGAATAGACCCCGCCATATCTACCTACCCGTGGATGACGTAAGAGGCGACTAAGGGAAAAAATCTAGGGGATGGGCAGCAGGGTTCACACAGATAGCTCTAACTGCGCTCGCTAAACTGCATGCCCAGCGCGGTGAGTATGGGCAAATTCCCCCCACATTGCAGGAATTCACTCTGGAAATCTGTAGGAGAGGCCATGTTCAGCAGTGAACGAAAACAAAACTATATCAAAATCACCCTGAAAGTTCTACCAGTGGGTATTTCAAATATACCAACAATGTGGTTGAACAGCATCCCTGTGGACAAGGTGTTAGAAACAATTTACCTTTACCTAGATTCCTAAGAAGCCATGTCATCATCTATCGGCTGTAATATAGCGCCGAACTTATTTTCCACTTGAAGTCAGTCACAATGGCTTGCAATATGTATGTCATCTAGGATTTATATCAAAATAACCCTTAATCTACTGTATAAAGTTGATAGTGAGTGTGAATACATTATGTCGTAACTCAACAATATCGACCACCCTAAAAGACAAACAACGCAAGATCATTTAAAAAAAATTGGTGACATAATAATTTTTGTACTCAACTTAGCATTACTAAGAAAATGACAATTTCCGCGTCTCCGCTATTTACGGATTTAATTTGACGGTAGCCGCGTCGTAGGTAACCCTTCTGTAATAACGTTAGGAATGTTATCTAGGCACTTAGCACACTACATTAGTGGAATTGCATTCCGGATTATGTACTTGGGACAGATTTAAAAGATTTGATTCTAATTTTATCTATTGGACCTGAGACCTATTGTCATCGAGTACAAAGGGATGAACTTAGATAATATCTAAGGGGATGAAAAAGTTACTTACTATAAAATGCCTTGAAAATTATTGATATTGTATTTTGAAATCTCTAAAGTCTTGGTTACTATACAAATACTAACCCATTTAATTACATTAGGCTACAGAACCTACCTAACTGCTTGGCCATGTTTTGACGAGACGTCTCTAATGTACCTGCTGTCATTCAGTATTGCAGATCGATAATTTTAAGTAACAGCGCTTATTGGTAGTCTATGGCTACTATAAAAAAAATACTTGACTATTAATATTTTTGTTTATTTGGTATTCACACTCACTGACACTGACCTCTTGCTATGGCGGTAGAAAAGTTTATCAAGATTGAATATGTTGTTATATGTTCACACATACACAGTGTTGTCTTACATATAATTCATAGTAGTACTAACTTTTTTACTGATTTAACACTACCTACTTATTATTTTGGCCACTACCTATTACTTACATGGGAAGATAAAGCTCGAAACTCTCGTATTCGCTGAACCTAATCAATGGCAGTTCATCACAATCTTTTCAAATGGTCATAGTCACCTCTGCCCGAACGCCGCACCGGTATTTTTCAATGCTCTGTGAGACAAGTCAGTATTTATTTTTTTAGTTAGTCGTCGCTCGCGTTGTAAAGCTAATCTACTCGCCTGCTCTTAACTTTCAGCGGGTACTATTTTTTAGAAAACATTACTATTTCGGATTCGAAGAACTTAGATCCCAATAATTTCTTTTTAATATTATAAGCAACAAATAGCTCGTAGAACTGATGCATTAAGGTTCCAGAGTGGAGTCGACGCTTTTCATGGTTTTCGTCTTTCCATCAATTTGGTAATAGACGGAAAGACGGCTAACAGCCGTTGGTAGCAGGCCGCACCTAGATTGGTCCCTCCGGAAAGCTATGGAGGAGGCCATAATTCAGCAATGGACGTCCTACGACTGAGATGGCGATGTTTATAAATATTATGAATGCGAAAGTTCTAAGATCTAGCTACATTTTCTACAACGACTGAACCGATTTGAATGGATCTTGAGATAGTTGTAAGTGACGTGGAATTCTATGTATTTGACGTGCTTTAGAGGAATATTACGGTCATTTTGTGACGGAAGCCGCTTCTAAAAAGCCTAAAACGCCCAGAGTCGAAGTCAAACTCTAGCCGGTCACACAATACACTAACGACCCTTTGCAGTGGATTGCTTCGACACGGGCTAATGGCTCCGACAAAGGGAATTCTGACCCAAGAAACAAGATTGAGAATATCACTCAACGCTTGATATGCTTTTAATGGAATGTCAATGGCCTTTGTGTATTCTTAGAGCTCTTAGAGAATAGGTAACTTTGTTGGCAGAATTGTTTGAGTAGAAAGGTAGATAACTTTTAATATAATTTTATCTCTTGTATTTCGTTGAACTTCTAAATATTTAACGGGCTGTGCGATAATATACATCAAAAGTGTATTTAAAATGATCCTACTACGGAATAAAGTTAGGTTTAGATGTTGTGAGATAGATAATATGTAATCTAAAATTAGTTTTAAAATGATCCTTACTTCTATCGAAGAAACTCAATTCGGAGTTTGATATTTAGAGGTGAGCCATTTAGCTCAACGAAATCGCACGCCTCTCATTCAACTCTTAATTGCTTTTGACATATCGCACACTCAAAATCACACCTGAGGTCTTGACAAGATCCTCGCGCTTCGTTTTCCTTCACGTTAACGTCATACGGACAACGTGAGCTTAGTCTACCATCTTTGCAGAAGTCACGTGACATCTCCCAAGCTAATGTCATTCCCATACGAAAAATAATAAGAAGAAGAAATAACCAACTCAGTCCTGACGCCACTCTAGGATTCCCTGTGTCATGGGTATCAGAAACTACGAGTACCATGGTACCACCACACTCAGACCCGGAACAAATATTTGCAGATCATGAAAACACTTGTCCCGCAGCGGGAATCGAATCCGCACTCCTTGCATCTCAGGCGGGCACTCGCACGCAACGCCACCGAGGTCGTCAACAACTCGATCTTTCCGCTGGCTTTAACGCCAACAGAAAATGGATCTTGTCTAGCTGCTTTTTTAGATTTTCTTGCTTTTTGTAGACGTCCTAGAGGTCTAGTTTTTTTTATTTATTGAATTTGGATATTTTTTTTATAATATTTGAAGCGACAAACAGTTGGCCGAAATCTAAATACTTGCATTAATTAAACGAACGGGAATTTTGTTTACTAGGTACCTTAAACAGAGTTACAGCTGATTTGAACCCAAAAGAGACTATTTTTGAATAGAGTTTTTTTTCAATGAGGTGAATGCTCTCTGTGAGGGATTTCATCATCATCATTTCAGCCGTCCGACGTCCACTGCTGAACATGGCCTCCCCCACAGACAGAGTAAATTCCTTATCATGTGGGGGGATTTGCCCATACTCACCACGCTGGGCATGCGGGTTGGCGAGCGCAGTTAAAGCTATCGTTGTTAAAAAATGAGGGACGCTGCTGCCCATCCCCTAGCTTTTTTCCCTTAGTCGCCTCTTACGACATCCGCGGATAGGTAGATATGGAGGGGCCTATTCTTCAGCCGGGGCCACCACGGCCATGTGAGGGATTTACGATCGTTGTATTAGATGATGAGCTTTGAAGGTAACGTTAATTAATATACAATGGGCATACGAATTCTATAACTCAACATTGAATAGGTAATACACGTAAGCTAAGCACTAATTAATTATTCAATTCTAGCTTACGCCCGCGGCTGCGCTTGCGTAGCGCCTATATAAAAAGTAGCCTATATGCTATTCTAGGTAAAGAACTCTATCTATTCCAAGTTTCATCGAATCAGTTGAGCCATTACCGCGGGATAAAACCACAAACATCCTCACAAACTTTCAAATTTATAATATCAGTTGGAAGTAGGAGTTCATTGATTTCCATTGTTCCTATAATTCAGCTGAAGCCTAATTGCTTCTAGTAAATCACTAATGTCCAATATCTATGATCGCGCTTTAATTACTATGTAATCTCCATCAATTTGTAATGCGCAGGTATTGCTAATCCGCCAATTTTGGGGGAGTTCAAGCTCCCCCAAAATTGGCGGATTAGTAATAGTAATCCAACGAACCGATATGCTTCTGTTGATGAAAATTAATGCTATCCTGTTTTCTCTAATTCTTTATTGCACTCAGAAATAAAGTACAAAATAAGGTTATTTCAAAACTTCCAGCAAACATTTGGTGCTATCATACTAATATTGTAAGTGCGAAAGTTTGCGAGGATGTTTAGATGTTTGTGCATCACGCCGTAACAGCTCGACCGATTTTGATGAAACTTGGAAAAGATAGAGTTCTGTACCTGGAATAGCATAACAGGCTACCTTTTATGTAGGTACCACGCAAGCGAAGCTGCGGGCGGTAGCGAGTATTAATATATTGCTTCTCAGAGATGGTCTTGTTGAAAAAGGTAAATATTTCCCGGGAAACTAAAAGGTTTTTAATTTCGTCCAGGGCGGGGTAATCTGAATTTTATCCTTTGAGTGATCAGAAATTTATCATTTAAATTGGCGCAGAGCGGGCGCGGCTCTGCCAAAGGCAGTTGGCGTCTGACGCTACCAAGTACTTCGAGAAAGTTCGATTAACGAGTTCCGAAGATTTAGTGGAGCCGTAATCGCATAAGAATTACGTTCTTTTAAAGTTATCGTGTTTTTATGCAGTTTATTGTTGCAAATGCAAAGTTGTGTAATGTGCAATTGTGAACTGAGAAAGTGAAAAATACCGAAACACGAGCGAGCGTAGCGAGCGAAGATCTCTCAAACTTAAGCAAATCGCGGCGTTGTATGTCTATTTGTTAGAGCATGGTTGGAGCATAAAACTTTCGAACCGTCCATACGATATGCATATAATTGAGCAGTTCAACAGGTAGAACTATCAAGATTACTGGTTAGATTAGACTATAAGTAAAGTCCGACAAATCCAACTCGGATGGGCAGCTTTTGGGAAACTTCGTCATATCTTCTCGTCGGAGATACCGCAGAGCCTCAAGACGAAAGTCTACAATCAGTGCGTGTTGCCAGTGATGACATATGGCACTGAGACTTAGTCGTTAACTATTGGCCTCATACGCAAGCTCAAAGTTGCACAACGGGCTATGGAGAGAGCTATGCTAGGAGTTTCACTACGTGATAAGATCCGAAATGAGGAAATTCGTAGAAGAACCAAGGTTACCGACATAGCTCTCAGAATTAGCAAGTTGAAGTGGCAGTGGGCAGGCCATAAAGCTCGCAGAACCGATAACCGTTGGGGAGTAAAGGTTCTCGAATGGCGACCACGAACCGGGCGGCGCAGTGTTGGAAGGCCCCCCACCCGATGGACCGACGACATTGTGAAAGTTGCGGGAAGTCGGTGGATGGAGAAGGCTCAAGACCGTTCGTCGTGGAACTCTTTAGGGGAGGCCTATGTCCAGCAGTGTACTTCTATAGGCTGATGATGATGATAAGTAAAGTAAATGTTCCGGACATTATCACACATGGTCAACTGATCCTAAACTAGGTACAGCCTGTACTATGGGTACTAGAGACTGATTAGAATTAGAATTAGAATTATTTACTTCAGTTAAAACAGCAAGCTTACAGTATATACCAAGGTGCCTACTGTCTAAAATTAAAACTTAAATATACTCTTAGCGAATTAAATATAGATAGATATATATTTAACACCCAGACACAGAACAAACATCTGTGTTAGTCACAAATGTTTGTCCAGTGCGGGAATCGAACCGCGACCTCTAGCGCAGCAGGCAGAGTTACTACGCTATGACGCCAGTCAACAAACTATGAGTTAAATCAAGGGATTGCTAAAGGAAAATACTAAATAATAAATATTGCTGATTGTTAAAGGAGTCCCAAAGAGGGTTTTTCAAAAAAGTTATACCAATTAATGAAGTGTGGTGTCTATGAAAGATGGCTTATTCCAGAAATCCCCTTCCGGCTCTCAATGCATAAGCAAAGGGCATTTTTGGTCAATTTTTTCCACAAATCCCCTTCGCCATAAGAAGCTAGTACCTAAAGGGCAAACTTCCAATGTCACTCATTTATGCTAAGGAACGATGGAGCCTAGTATTTCGGACGTATATAGAATATACCGGATTCGAAACACCTTCTACGCTTAGAAACTGCACGGGATTGGGCGGGACCCTTGGTTCGCTGAAATGGGTTCCAAAGCAACATTTATTCCTGACGACCCATCAATTCAATTGTGTTATAAAACAACACATATTTTTTTAAAAGTTGACGACGGTATACCGGCTTTTAGAATAACAGCATCAAAGAAACGGATTAGTTCCTTTAACTTAGTAATTTATTACTTTATTGTTAATTTTCTAAAATAATTGGTATTTATATTTTTTTTTTACAAACTAGGGGTGGATTTTTTATTAAAAAGTAACAGAAAAATAATAATGATAACAGTTGTAAATTAAACTGTATTTATATACATTGGCTTTTCCTGTTACATTTAAGCAAAAACAATATGTAACTTTAAGAATAATTAACGAACTAAGCCACATCTCTGCTACAGACTGTTTGGTTTGTAATTACGAATAATACAAACGCGGTCACATTCAAGATATTGGTTTTGTTTCAAACTTATTTGCTCTGACTGTTAAGGCACAAAGTTGGATTTTGAATACACACGACAGGTCACATAAAATGTGCGACATATTGTGACCGACACGCGCTACATATGACTAAAACGCCCATACATTTACGAGTGATATGTTGCTGCATTTATGTTCTGAACTTGTTAGCCTAATACAGGAAAGCCATGAAATAACTATTAACTAAACAAAAAATTATCAGCTTCATCTGTCATCTTTGAAAGATAGATAAAGCCAATGCCGATTACCACCAAATCAATACTTATACCAATTGGTAGGTATTTGACAATGAGGCTGCTAGTGCTAGTTTGAGTCGCGTGAGTCGCGCATTCTTGAATACCGGCTTTAGATTCCACGATTGGCACAAACCCTGGCGAGGTATATTACTTTGTGACAAACTCGTATCTGCGGGATGATCTTTGAAATTAGCCCGCTCCGCTAATTACCATAAAGTTTTAACAGCAACGAAGTTTTGGCAACACTATCAACGTTTCAACAGAGTTACAGCCAGTTCAGAAGCCAAGCTGTTCACAATTGTTTTTAACTGACTTAATATAAGAATAAGACACGAATTTCAACCATCAATCTTTGGGGGTGTCATTTTACGTCACCGCTTAAACAAAATCACTGCATATATTGTTTGTTCGCTCTATTTGTATTGTAAATCTTTCTTCTACAAATTGTAGGTACGCTGTAGAAAAGGGATTTTTATCCATTTTCATGTTTCCGTTATTTGTTCCATTTATAAGTTTGATGTATAATCTTAAGTTACTTACAGTCATAGTCAAACACTCTGGTCTTTGAAAAGATAAACTTCAAACTTGTAATTTGTGGGTAGAAAACAATATATAGTATCAACTTAAATCCGATTAAGCAAAGCTTGGCCTCTGTAAAGAGATAATCTGTGTATTCAGCAAGTTTCTAGGCATGTTCCGAATATTTCGTTAGCGATTTTTGGCTCGAAACGACCGTTATTAAACTTGACGTCTCTAATTAAAACGGAAATAAAATTGTGCCGCACTATTTTGGTGTGTACCTACCTAAGAAAAATAATGATCGCTGTGTATCAACATTCTCTTAATTATATCACTAACCAAAATAAAGTTAGAGAAAGCAGTAGATAAACCTAATTATATTTATTTGCTATGTTCGGAAATGAAGGGGCTCCAGCTGAAGAATAGGTTCCTTCGTCTATCTACCCGTAGATGTCGTAAGAAGTGAATAAGGGAAAAAAAGCTAGAGGTTTGGCAGTAGCGTCCCCGATTTTAACAATGATTGATTTTAACTGCGCTTGCCATCCTGCGTGCCTACATGATAGGGTCGCTCTGGAAATCGGTGGGGGGAGGCCTATGTTCATCAGTGAACGTCTTAGGGCTGAAATGATAATTATGATGCTCGGAAAAGCTCTTCCAAAATCACTTGACTATCACATCAAAGCTCTAAAATTTCGCACCTGACTAATTCACTCTTTGCTAAGTTAACGAGGACTGAATAAATTATAGGTACTTCATAGAAAAAGTCTCGCATGAATTCACTTCCTTTCGGAATAGTTACTTTAAGAAGATTTCATTCCAGCATTTCCAGTGCACTTTGTAAATAAGATAGTGCATAAGCTCGAACGGGCACGATGTCCTTACGAAACTTTGAAGAGTTTTATAAGTATTTTTCATACTTTTTCATGTTAACTGAGTTAAAACAACATACTTTTAAATAAGTGAAAGGATGCATAATGCTCCACCTTCTGGCAAACCGGAAAATCATTTCATGTTGCTCTTTGGTAACACATCTAAGAAACCTTTTACGTACTTACAGAGTTTTTCTTATTTTATTCTCACCTAATTGAGCCTATTTTAGACCAGACCGATTCATTGGCGCATGGGTTGGTTAACAAGCAGTCAGCTATCGAACTTAAATCTTCATTAGAAAACTTTCCTCGAAGAAAAATTGGTTCACACCCGCGGCTCATTATTAGGTATTTGTTCGCCAACTCCGCAGTCAGAAGGCTCATTTTGAAGTTAATTAAACGCCTCTCGTCGTGCCTCTCCATTATTGGCTGCCACAGAGTAGGTTATATGACGGCTCAACCAATTGTTGTGACTAAATAGTGACTTCGTCAAGTTAAGAAGGCCTTGTTCTTTGGACTTCAAAAACAGAAAAATGTAAGGAGCATCAAATGTGTTTCTGATAAATTACTATCTATCTAATCATGTCTTTAGAAATAAGACGAATTAATAAATAAGTAAGTAGAGGTTTACAGTAGCATTTAATGAACTAAACTTTGGATTATTTCCCATCATTGGCTGGGCCACAGAATCATAGATAGTTTACGCAATGACAGGCGGAAGTAGCCCTCAATTTCCGGTGCGAGAGCTCATTATTGGACAGGAAAAATAATGCATACCTTCGTTGGGGAATTGGGAGGGCTTTATGATCATTTTACGATCATTTTGCAAATTGGTATCGATTAATTACAATTGGGTTGAAAAATTTGCGTTTGTATTGGCGGTACGGTATTGGCTGCAACTTTTTGGAGTAAATGCTGTACCCGCGCTGATGCACTCACATCCGTACATTTTAAATGGTAACATGTTGTGGTGTGTTGATACTAATGTGCACCAATGTATGGATCTGATACTGGCATGACGCGTCACGACACACCACACAGACACAGTATGTTGGTCGGAGCGTAGGAAAGTGTCTTTGAAATGCGTTCATATGTCATCGACCTAAGGGATAAAGGTTTTCCAATTACGACCACAAACGGAACGGCGCAGTGCTGGTTGGCCTTCCAACGCCCGATGGACCGATGGACCGTCATTGTAAAGGTTGCGGGACGTCGGTGGATGGAGAAGGCTCATGGCCTTACGGCGAGGCACTCTTTGAGGGAGGCCTTTGAATTTGCCTTTTGAACTTCCTCAGGCTGGTGATTATGATGTTGCTTGCCCACATTTACCACCCTAGTCCAGTCGGCCTTTTTACGGGGTAAGATTATGGTCACAGCATGTAGTCATATTAATTACAATGTCATAATTTTATCATGAAGATAGCTAAGTATCCGGAATAAAGTATTAATCCGAATGAGCGGCAGAATCACAGACTAGGAAGGCAGAATATCGACAGGCCGTCACGTACCGACATAAACCATTATTGACTTACATCAAGACAATTTTCCATAAAGTATTTCAACCGTGACTGCCAGCCCGGAAAACTCAGTGTCATCTTTCGGTCCCTTTATAGCGGGTGAGGCGGTGCGGCAACGTTCTTCATAAATAAAGAGGTTCGCGAATCGTTTTGAGGTTTTGTTCTCTTAGCTAAAAAAAAAACTTAGTGTGTTACCATACCAATCGATCGACTGTCGGTCTATAGCACCGATCGATGGTAGAATGGAACCCATGCCAATCGATCGATTGACGATTTGGTAACACTCATCGACCAGTACCCGTTATCAGCTAAAGATAACACACCTTTACACCCTTTAAGTGGGTCTTTGTTGTCTGTCCACAGTGTATGGTTTTCAGGAATCGGTCAATCAATGATATGAATTACATATAAGCTTGATTTTAAAATATAAGTACCCTCAGTGACCCATGATCGTACTTACTAGCACGTCCCTTACTAGCATGCTATCACAAAAGGGGCTTATTCTATAAACAAAAACAAAAATTATGTGAAAAATAAATCAAAATTCTCAATTCTTTTTATCAGATTTTTTTCGAACTCTTTCAGTTCAATAATTAGTATTTTTATTAATTTTATTAATAATTATTCAACGTACAAGAAGTTCGACATCATGGTTGCTGTTATTGAGTTTGAACTAAAACAGCTTATTGGTGTTCAACGAATTTCCAAAAGTCGTAGAATGGACTTTATTGTCAATTGGGTGTGCAATAAGTTCTTTTCGAAATAGTATTCATGTTCGTATAAATCCATATTTAGAATACCTACTGCCGGTTATCTACCATACAATCTAGAGATATGACATCAAGGAGTCGTTTGGTACAAGTCAACTGGGTCAAGTTGTATGTAATAAGAATGGTAGTGTTGAACATTAATAAACAATTATTTTTATTAGTTTGTCGCGAGTGGACAAATAATAACTCTTGATCGAGCGAGCGAAGATCTATCAAACAACTCGGACAAATCGATGTTTTATGTTTATTAGTTAGAGTAACTTTCGAACCATCACCGTCAATCTGAAATGCGTGTAATTAAGTAGGTAAACAAGTTGTACTATAAAAGTTTACTGGTAAGAACATGATTTTAATCAGACAAGGGGTTGCTGAGACATGGTGGCCCAAATATGGGATTTAAAAGTCCTACAAATACATGAGTGCCGTGTCATATGAAAGAACTTTTTCATACATTCCAAACCGATTTGCTGTTTTATACCAATGGTTTTTGAGATACAATGAAAATAGTGGTATTTAAAAAACCAACATAACGTGAGCTCCGATTTGGTAGAGTTTCAATAACTTCGTAGTTCAGGTAAGATTGGATATTAGTTTTCAAAGATTATCTTAATTGTGTCTCAACGATCATCGAAGTACCAACCACTCATATCAATGAACTTATTTATCGCACACCTTTTTATTATTTTGGTAGGTAGGAATTTATCAACTACATAAATAACAATTAATTGAATCATCAAAATCGTTGGGCTAAGTTTAAAGAAAAAATGACAACCCCGGTCGTCTCGTCCCTCAAAAATAAGATAAACTGAGGAACCTCCGAAGAGGTTTACGAGGGTCAGACAAATCCCCGGAATGGTTCCGCGTGGCTCGCACTTGGCTATCCCCGACCCGCGTTTCAATTTACCCCTTGTACAGTCGGAGACAAGCGTCGATTGCCTGAAACATTTGATTCACGTTCATGTAGGTACACCAGAGCCAATAAAATATGGATGCAGTATTTGAAATTAGTTTTTTGACTCTGTAACACCAGAAAACCTGACGCCAGTGTCTACTTACGTAGGTGCACTTTGTTTTTAATGTAGATTTTATTAGGAAAAGAGACAGGACTTTAAAGATCTGATAATTGCATCAGTACAAGAGATAAACTCTTAAATTTAATAATACTCTCTGTTTTCACACGTCAGTTTACGTTTCAGGAGCAGTGGGTGCTGTAATCCTGTTTTATCACTGTACCAACCAGTACTGTACCATTATCAGTTCCAGGTCAGACTGTTCTGACTGTACCAGATCTGTCGTTAAACGTAACGTTTTGTTTTTGAACAATCAACCTCTGTATTTGTTATTTTATGGGTATAGGATGCGTGAGCGTTGAGAATGAAGGTTGTGTTGCAGACATCGGTACCAGCTTAGTGAGACGTGTTTACGATCCACTACATTTGGCATCGCGACGTGCGAGCGCTGGGCTGAGGCGCAAGGGATACGGGTTGGAACCCCGCGGCAAGTATATGTTTTCATGATCAGCAAAAACGTATCCCGGGTCAGGGTGTGGTACTGATAATACGGAAGAATAAATGTATAAAGCCGAGTTTAAATGGCGTGCGATGATCTTTAAATAAATACGTACCTTCAAATGTTATTCACCACCAGCGGCTGCCCGCTTCGCAAGCGCGTTTTCCGGATAAAAGTAGAGTCTTTGCCTTAAAACAGCGCTACACTCCTCGCAGACCAACTCTGGCTACAGCAGACAGCCGCCCGGCGGGGCTATCTTCTTCTACTAACCAGTACACAACACTTTTTTTTAGCCTTAAGAGGCGCACTTTAATCCTTTCACAACACTGATTCTTTCATCGACGGTCTTAGGCCACCATACCTCAACATGGTCACTAACATAATACAGGTGACCATGAAAGAATCAGTGACACGACAAGAAGAAGAAGCGCTACACCCTATAATCTTCCAGTGTAACGCTCGAATACTGAAACGTCACATAACTATTTGAGATGGTCTCAATTATTTGAGACGCCGTTATCGTTCAGAATCTTATACGCAAACATCAGTTAGATCACCACTTATATTTAAGTGACGTTTCAGTATTCGGGCGTAAGTCCCCTCAAAATCGGTCCAGCTTTTTCGGAGATTAGCCGAAACAATCAGTCAGACAGACAAACAAACATGTTATAAATCGTTTTTTGTTATCAGTAGCATAAATAATTGTTTATACTACCTGCTCGTCAATGGCCTATTATGTATCATGCAAACCTTTCCTAAAGTAAGTCATTACAGCCCTACGGTCTAGCCGGGTCATAATGTTGTACTGAATTTCATTATATTCCATGGGACATAATGTGATTTGAATTTGGAATGCAGCCCATGTAGTCGTGCTTGATCGAGGTTGGTTTCAAAAATGTTTGGGTGCAATGAGATTTTATTCTAATTAGGCTGTATGTTATCATTTTCTTTGCACTGCCTACAAATTAAAAAAAAGAAAAACATGAAAACTTTTTACGAAATTCATTTTCACCCGCGCTCGAAGATGCATTTATTCGAATGTCGACCTGACTACTACAGAATAGACTACAAAAAAAGAAAAAAAGGCGCCTAGGGCTCAAACTGCTGTGCTGTTATCTACACCAAAATTCAGTTTCGATTCAAATAAACTTCTAAGAAATGTCAAGTGACGACGACAGTGATTTTGATTCGACTCCAGAATGCATACAATCTGAAGCCTCTGGTATAGTTGGAAACTTACTTCCAGAAAAATCATTTCTTTCTACTTAACAGTCATTGTTTTCAATTGCCTCGTAGAAAGTATAAAAAGTAGAGTATGCATCGCGGGCTTAAATGTGTATTTGTCTGGAGCGATCTTGAACCCCTCGTACTCAGGATTCTTGCCTTAACTCCCACGCTCCGCTTGGGTGCTAACCATAGAATCCCTCGTTCTCGGGGTTCAATATAGCGCCCGGGACATAATACACTAAGCCCTTGTTGCATTATACAATACAACACAATAACATTATTTCAGGAAACAATAGAATAAAAAAACAGATGGATTTTTTCTTATACTACGGCCCATATAGATATTACCTTAAAGACTAACATACATAATAATAAACACAATTAATTGCCACGTACAAACTCCGACGTGGGACGCGAATTGTCATTGGCAGTAGGTATCCGCCCGCGGAAGCGACGGAACACAACACCCTTCGGTCAGAGATCTTCTTTTAGGTAGGTCGAAAGATGTTCGGTCGGTACCCTCACCACAAAGGAGTTGAAACTGACTCTGTGGTGGGACTCCAACCGTTCGACCCTCAAGCTGATCTTGGTCTTCACGCGCAAGTACTCCGCCACATCCTCCGACTTGACGGTATAATTATCTATATGCATTTAATAAAAAGCTATTATTTTGACTCTTCAAATTTATTTATTTCGTAATGATTCTCTTGTTAGGTAAGTAGGCAGGTAATAACTTATATCAATACAAGGTGATTCATAACATGTATACCATCCATGTTAACAATATTTTCATATTTCACAAACATTCTCAAATTAGCTCTTTTTGGGTTTTTTATCATCTTTAGAACTAATAACTAAACTAACAAGAAGTTCGGAATCAAGATTACTACCTTAATTCGCTAATTCATTGAAATTGACCTGATTTGACCCCAAAACAGCTGATTTTTGCACAGAGTTTTTTGAATGAAAAAGGTCGAATTTCCAAAGTCTTAGAACAAACTTTATTGCCAATTGGTTGTAGAATAAGCCCGTTTCGGGATGGCATACATTTTATGAATCACCTTGTAAGCTGCAGAATAGTTATTTTTTTTATAATTTGGGTGCCAGCAATCCATTACTTATTTGCTTGTACTCATCGGGCATCATATCTGATAAATTGTTTATGCCAAAAGTAGCGTGTTCAGATTCTGCGTTCTTCTTGTTAATCCTTTCCAAGCTTAAAACGAAGGCGATAAAGTGACGAGCCTGGTCTTCAGGGCTCTTGTACGTTTTGTGGTAGTCTTTTATGAACTTCTGGAACAGCTTCGAAGCGTCCGATATGTTATAATGCACCTTGTGTGACGCGCTCACTAGAGCAACGAGCCCGCACATCGCCAAAAGTAATATAAAACGCATTTTCACTTCTTCGCAACTTATTCACGATTAAATTTTATACAATATTTTTCGTTTATATAGGTATAAATATTTTCTACTTTTAACGGAGTTAGAAGTTTGCAAAACTGATTCGTTCCACACCTTTTACAGGAAATTAATAAATCAATCATACTTTACATAATTAATAATAAATAGGTACAGTCACCTGCACTTAATAAAATAAATAAATTTCCAATTTTTAAAAATGATGCCATTGTAGGTACTACAAATAAGGATAGATTTACACAGCAAAAACTATAAAGTTATTAACCTAACCATCAGCTTATGCCATTTTCCACTCATCTTCATCTGAATTGTGTAGGTAATCATTTTAAAAACTAAGCATCTTAGTGCGGGTGACTGTACCTCGGCAAAGGTTACCTAACTTACCATTCTAAGTACTAACTGGTTAGTTAGTAATATGAAGTTACCATAGTTTTTTACAGAATAAATTGATCACGTGCCGGTGTTTTAAATACCCGTTCTTTTTTGTGTGTGTGTCAAATAGTCGTATTTATATTTTAGTCTAGTAAATATATATTTTTTTGGTAAATAAATTGTTATTATTTTTAAACTAGTCTCTTGTTCACCCTAAATTGAGTTCTCGCAATGTTCAGTAGGTACTTTTAAATTATTGCCGATGTTACACAATCCCTGTGTAACATCGGCAATATATAAACAATGGGTCGGAATATCAAGATCTCAAGTGTATGAATGTGTCTTCGTAAGTTTTTATTAGATTATTTGTAGGACTCAGTAGTAAGTTTTTAATAGGTAGGTACATTCGTTTTAGGCCTCACGAATATGTAACCGTAAAGCCGTGCTCAGACGGTGTTCGTTATGTAAAATAAGTTTATATTTTATTTCAAAACGATCCGTACTTCTACCAATTAAAATCAATTTTGTCAATTTTGTCAATCACATTTGATGTCGTACGATATCGCAAGGTCTTAAAATTCAATCGCAAAATTGGCTTTATGTAGTAGACGTAAGAATCAATTTTAAATTAATTTTTAATTTCATATCGCAATTCGTATGTCTCACTATTTTACTCTCAATTCCCCCACTAACATGCTTGCATTGAGCCTGTCAACTTAAGTCACAGCCTAAACAAATTCGTATACTTAATGATACAGGGGCTAGAAATATAAATAGTCGTTTTAGGATGCAAACGCAAAAGACATCCAATTTTCCTCGCAATTTTTCACACATTTTACGAGAGGATAGAGCAGAAGTATCAACACGACTCAAAGTATGACACTTCCTAGTATAAAAATACGGCTTTGTTGCCCGATATTTTGGTGCGAAATTGAACATGGCTTGGGTTGTTGTTGTTTATGTAGATTGTCCCGAGACTGGATACTACCGTTGCTTAGTTAGTTGGGATTTGCATAGGCGGCGGCCTGTGTTACTGTGATAATCCCTAGTTGGTTACGCTATTCATTATGAACTTCATCTGATAGACCCATGTTTATGTTATGCAGTACGTATGAAATAAGCCGTACTAAATAATGGATTTTTGATGCTTTTTAGAGTTCCGAAGTTCGACTAAGAACCCTTAAGGCTTTGTCGGTTTTTCTTATTACGGTGCTTTGAACGTATCAGGCATGAAATAATACGACAGACACTACTACGGCCACTAGAACGTATCGTTATATTTCCTGTCGTGAATTCGCTGTCGGTCCGGTATGGTACAGTGTTGGTCGGTGACGGAACGGTCTAGTGGACGTTGTTTCATATCAATTTATACAAAGAATATTTTTTTGCATGTGCCGATAAGGCTTACGGTCATGTTATTGAACGCTACATTGATATAGATTAATCTAAGTCATTCTTCTTTCGAAACGAAACAATAAACTTTTTGATTTATTTTATTCTATAATCATTTTATCAATACATTATTCTTATATCTATTTAAATTGCATTCCTAATAATATTTCATTTATGGATACCTCCCTTCTTTATTTATAAATGAACATAATGTAACAGAACAATGATTCGACACCAATATATAATTTCCTGTTAAGTTTGTATACGTATTTCTCTGAATTTGTGTGTCGTCACAGCACTCCGCATTTATTCTGAAAGCAAAACAACGTAACATTATCAAAATGTGGGCTTACAAAATAACAATGGTACAGTATTACTATGAAAGTAATGCGCCTCAGAAAACTATTTTTTCATATCGACATGTCATTCTCGCAAGTGCATAAAGAGGAAGTGAAGGATAAAACCAAGATTGCGGAAGCATAACTGTAATCGTAGTAGTGTTAGTACTTAAACGCAAACCCAATTTTCCTAAACGGATAAATAACTACCTACGAGTAACTGACCGAACTCCTGTGTAAGTCAAATTGAGCTAGTCTATTGGTCATTTGGAAGCGCGTCTTTGCAACTGATTGTCTTGTCTTAGTTCTTTGCAAAATCACAGGCTTATGTTTTTAATTTACATGAGTTCGGCGAGTTAATCGTAGGCCTTTTACAGATTTCCTCGTTTCCGATTTTATCACGTTTATTTAAAGTACTGACATCATCATCACTATTCCCGCCGTTGGAAGTCCACTGCTGAACATCGGCCTCCTCCACAGATTACACAAATATTGTGAGGGTTGTGGGAAGTTGGTGGATGGAGAAGGCTCAAGCCCGTTCGTCGTGGCTCACTTTGGGGGAGAGCAATATCCAGCAGTGGACTTCCTCAGGCTGATGATTACAAAGTAGGTAGTGTAGGGTTGCCTGTTAGGTCTTGGGTTGGCTGGTTCAGGGTTGGATTGGTGATGAGTGGAAACAAGTGCTGAAGCGGTCACATCAATTTATTTTCTTCTTACTTGTCGGCCATATTAGCAAGAGGAAGTCTTGCCAACTACAAACTTATATACACATTAATGTTGGGATGCCAACATGCTGGGGGCGGCAGAGCTTGCGAAGAACAATATAGTATAATAATCTTAACTTCAAATACCATCCAGCATATTGGTTTACAATATGAAATTAACAAATTAAATTACTTATAAAAAGATGCAGTTTTTCTGTTACACCCTTTCCTTTATTACAGGTAGGTAAGTAATATAAGATCACCTAGTCTAGTCTCATTATACATATTAAATACCAATTTTGCACTTAATTAACAATCTCTGTGAGTAGGTAAGTACATTTTCAGACTTTTTTACATAGTAAGACTTATTTATTTAGCAAAAATTACTTTCCTTAGAACATTACTTTTCTTCTAATAACAAATCAAATGAAACAAAAACATTTTCTACAGAAACATTAATTCTAAGTTATTGAGTAGGTTTTACTACATGTTTTTTAACATTTAACTAAATTATCTAAATATCTATGTAAAATTTTACTTATATGTATGTAATCTTATGGTATATATAGGTGAGCTTAAGTTGTAGCATACATTATTTTAGGCTAGCACACATAGGGAGACTATACCTACTATATTTGCTTATTCTAAGAAGTAGGCACATAGGTAGCTTTATTTCTTAGTTTTAACTTAGTCTAAAACATAACAGTTTTATTACTTATTCTAAAGGCAATATACATATACCACTTAGTGATCGTTTGTAGATCTTTTTGTTGGGTGTGATTACCTCAACAACACGAACTTTGTTATCTAGACCTGGATGAACTTTTACAATTCTAGCCATAGGCCATGTTAGGGGTGGGGAGTTAGGCTCCCTCAGTATAACTAAGCTTCCAACCTTTACATTGGGTACACTGTCACGCCACTTTGGACGAGACTGGAGAACATTTAGGTAATATTTGTGCCAAATTTTCCAAAAATGAGATTTTACTTTGTTACATAGTTCCCAAAACTTTAACCTATTTACAGGGGTATCTATAACATCCTTTTCTGGAAATGAAGTTAGTGCAGTTCCTACTAGCCAGTGCCCTGGTGTTAGGTAACTGAAATCGTTTACATCTTGAGCTGTTACAGGTAACAAAGGCCTAGAATTCAGGACAGCTTCTATCTGACATAAAATTGTATTTAGCTGCTCGTATGTAAGTACATAGTTTTGTATTATGCGTTTTAGATGAAACTTCATGCTTTTTACAGCTGCTTCGGCAAGTCCAGCAAACACCGGTGAGTAACTGGGAGTAAAATGGAAGGATATACCTTGTTGCGTTACATAGTTTAGGACTTGTGTTTGATGATCCTGCGAAGCCTGAAGTTCATACAAACGGACTAATTCGTTCCTTGCGCCCTTGAAGCAACCGCCGTTATCGCAGAACACGTCTGTGGGTAAGCCACGTCGCGCTATGAAGCGTTTGAAACACGCAAGGAAACAGTCTGTGCTTATATCTGATGAAAGCTCGAGATGGACGGCTTTTGTGACGAAACAGACGAATACGCATATGTATCCCTTGGTCTGTAAGGCCCGTCGTACACGCGAATTCTTTACAGGAATGGGACCCGCGAAATCTATACCTATCTTTTGAAACGGCCGGCAGGCTGTTACTCTTTCAGGCGGCAAGGAACCCATTAGCTGTTTGGCGCATTCGGCTTTCATCCTAAAACAAAGCAAACATTTATGAATCAACTTTTTAATATGTTTGTAACCATTTATAATCCAGTATTTCTGATTTAAGCTAGATAATAATAACCTAGGTGCAGCATGTAACAATCTAATATGCTCATGGTTTACAATAAGATCAGTGATTCGAGATTCTTTAGGCAGGACGATAGGGTGTTTTTGCGAGAATGATACCTTTGCATGCTCGATTCTACCACCTATCCTAAGCATACCTTCGCCGTCTAGAAACGGATGTAGAGGTTTCAATGAACCATTGACATTTTCGCTCTTTTTAGATAAAATATTTATCTCATCCTTGAAATGGATGCTCTGCTCGTGATGAATGATTTTATGTAAAGCAGTTTGTAATTCGAGAGAAGATAACGAAGCACTTGAGAGTCGTTTATTCTTATTTTTTAAATTGTGACAAAATCTAAGTACGTACGCCATAATTCGTGTCATTTTATTGATATCTGAATACTTATCGAGAAAGACAAAGAAATCATCTTTAGTTTGAGCGACAAGAGATACCTTTGCGTCAGAGAATGTGGGACTCTTTTTCATTTCAGGCAAGTCATCTGTGGACAATGGTGGGGTAATATTTTTAAATTCGTACTTACAGTCCCGTAGGAACTGTGGACCCGTCCACCATAGCTCGCAGCTTGTCAGCTCATCTGGATCAGCCCCCCTGCTTACATAGTCAGCAGGGTTCTCCTTCGTAGACACGTACAGCCAGCGCCATCTAGGGGTTTGCTCTCGAATCAACCGTGCTCTGTTTGCAACATATGCGTTGAGTTTAATGGGCTCTGTGGCTATCCATGCAAGCGAGATTTGTGAATCGGAAAAGAGATAGACATCATCTATCTTTATTTTGAGGCTCAGAGTGTCGTAGACTCTGTTTGTTAGCCTTGTAAGCAGAAGCATAGCATTTAATTCTAATCGCGGTATGGTGAGTGCCTTATTATCGCGGGGGTTGATTCGAGATTTAGAGCAGAGTAAAGAAATTGAAGCTTTACCTGAGTCGTTCACCACCCGAAGGTAGACACAGCAGCCATAACCAGTACTGCTTGAAGCATCAGCAAAGCCGATGAGTTGCACTGCAATAGCACTGTCAGGAACCTGTATGTTTCTTTCTATAGTAAGAGGTTGCATAGCAGACAATTTCATAGCAAAGGAAAGCCATTCTGATTGCAGTGATTGCGGAAGAAAATCATTCCAACCGAGTTGTTCGCACCATAGCTTTTGCATGAAAGCCTTTGCTTTCATGATGACAGGAGACATGAAACCGAGAGGGTCATAAAACTTAGAGATATAGCTCAATACTTGCCTCTTTGTAGGGTACTCAATATCAAAAGTTTCCGGACAGGAAAACACAAAACAATCTTTAGCAACATTGAGTGTAAGTCCCAATGTTTTTATGTATAAGTTATTCTTTTGTAAATCTAAATCATCAAATTGTAGTTTATCTGGGGAAATTCCCTCCAAAATTTGTTGACAATTTGATGCCCACTTGTGGGTGTAAAAACTACCTTTACCTAGTAATTCACATAATTGCCGTTTCGCCTCGACAATAATGTCGAAATCAGAGTGAGAATAGCAGGCGTCATCAATATACATACAGTGCTTAATAATATAACAGGCTAGTGGAAATTCCCTTTCATATTTTGTAGCAAGCTCATATAAGCAGCGAGTGGCAAGAAAACTTGAACTTTTTTGGCCATATGTGACTGTATCTAACTGTATACACTTAATATTTTCGTTCACATTGCTCCTCCACAGAATATTTTGCAAGCTAGCGTGAGAAGGGTTTATGTTCACACAGCGGAACATGCGGCGTATGTCAGTGGAAATAGTGTAGTCACCCAAGCGAAATAAAAGCATAATGTCAAACAGTTCTTTTTGCACAAGAGGACCATTCAGCAATATATCATTTAAAGATATTTTCTTATCAGTTTGCATAGAAGCGTCGAAAACCACGCGCGTTTTTGTGCTTTTACTATTTTCGTTAATGACAGCATGATGCGGCATGAAATACAAAGGTTCTTTTTGAAAATCTAGCGAGTTTATATCAATATAGTGCCCATGTCCTAAGTCAATGTACTCATTTATGAATTTATCATATTCGGAAAGCAAGTTGGGACTTTTTTGCAACTTCCTTTCAAGACTAAGAAATCTATAGAAGGCAAACTCGAATGAGTTACCAAGAGAATCATTTATTTCGCTCAATGGTAACTTTAGTGGCAAATCCACTTGAAATTTGTTGTCTTGAAGCACAGTTGTGCTTTGAAAAATATTTTCACATAAATCATGTTCTGAAATTTTTTCAAAATAAGTTTCAGGAACCCTTTCAGTATCAAAAAATTGTTGCAATGTTTCATTGAGATCTGACTTACAGTCTAAACATAACAGTGAGACCTTACTTGAGTTCCTATTTGTAGGCTGTGGCAAAGCCCCAGCAATGACGTGGCCAAACCTCGTGTTGATGAAGCATGGTTGCTGGCTCTGCTTCTCAGTAGATTGCGAAGCGAGGTGCTGTGTAGCTTGTTGCTCCGGAAGCAGGGCCTGGAAAAATACATCGGCTCCAATCAACATATTGATCTCGGACGGGATGTGAAAATCAGCATCAGCTAGCGTCACTTGAGATGGAATGGTCAGAGTCGTCATGTCCACTTTATATTGTGGAATTTTGCATGTGATTTTATCTAGCACATGACAATTTATGGTCACCCTATACGGTGTTGACAGAGAGAAAACTTCTAGGGGAACAGAATATTTTGCAATATTATTATTGTTGCTGACCCCCACAATTGTTGTGTCATCTTTGTTTGGAGTAATACCTAGAACATCTATCACCTTACTTGTCACTAAGGATACCTGTGATGCGGAGTCCAATATCGCCTTAACATGAACTTCCGTGCCATTCTGAGAATAAAGCTTTATTTTTACAGTGGGTAGTAAGATCCTGTCACTTTGTGTGTTTGAAATCAGTGCTACCTGATTTGGTGATGGCTCATCATGAAGCAGTGAGTTGTGTGCTTCTTTGCAAACATTGCACCGAAAATGATATTTGCATTTACCGGAGTGAGTGTTGAGACAAACATCACATAGTTTATTTTCCTTTGAAAACTTTACTCTTTCTGCAGAAGGCATGGTTTTGAATTTATTGCATGCAAATAATTTATGGTCATTGGACTTACAATAAGCACAGGAGCTTGCTCTGGATGTTGCAGCGAGGTTTACCACTGCTCTGGTAGGCTTGCCCGATGACTGCGGCTCAGCATTCTCTAACGCTAAGGCTCTCTTCTCCATGAACAGCAAAAAATCCAACACTGTTGGATCGGAGTCAGTGCTTCGCTCGAGTTGGTATGCCCGGGATGTGTACATATCTATTTTTCGAAACAAAATGGACAATATAATAGGATCCCAGGTTTCAGTTTTCACCTGAAGATTTTTCAAGCTAGATAAACATTGTTTAACAATTGATACAAAATCTCTCAAATTACTCGGAGAAGATTTGACCAGAGCATTCATGTCAAGCAGTGAGTTTATGTGTTCATTTACAATTTTGAATTTATGATTGTATCTTTCATCGAGAAGCCTCAACGCCTCATCATAACTACCAGATTCCAGAGGGAGATTTTTGATTATATCAAAAGGCTCTTTTTGCAAGAAGGATCTAAGATAATACAGCTTTTGAATATTGTCAATGGACCTGTCTTTGTGAATAATTGCCCTAAACAGGTTAATAAATGGAGTGTACTCACTGTATTTCCCATTGAAAATTTGAATTTCTATCCTAGGCAACTTTGTACGAAATGATGGGTTTCCCTCATCCGAACTCGGGGTTGCTTTGGCTCTTATAGCCTCGTTCAGCGCCGACAATACCGTGAAATACTTGGTTTCGCAGTCAGCAACATCCTCACTATCCTGATCATCGAGCGCAAGAATTTGTTTATTGTAACCCTCGTACTCACTAAAGATCTCTGAAACCCTTGATCTCTTAGCTTGTAATGTTGACAATGTGCTTAAAACTACATCCTGCTCGTTTTGCACGAATTGTAAAAGTCTAGTGAGGGATGCCTTGGCATAACCTCGGGAGGCCTTATATTGCTTGAGAGCTGTTTTTTCATCAGACATCTTGTGAAAAATGTTCGCTAATCCTTATTATACACTTATATTTAACGCCTAAAGCACGAGTAATTTTATCACTTTGCACAGAAAATTGCACCGATTCCGAATTGAGTAGCGTCGTTCAGTCGCTCGCGGTGTCGCACTTCGTTGTATGACAAAATGGCGGCGCCTGGGCACGATGCGTTCTGCTACTAGGGTGGCCGGGTGTTATCGATACTATTACGTACGATAAAATTTCTGCGAATTCCCTCGCCTCGAATAAAATCGCTTGTCTTGATTGCTGAGCACGATTCCTCTTAAATCGCGTGCTGGTTGCAGCTGATCAAAAAATTATGTATTGCGGTTCACTCACTTTTCGGTCTGAAAACCTGACCTTTGCCGCGTCCGTGGAGAAGAAATACTGTCTGGATCCCTCCTCTTGTCGCAGGACGAAATTGTAGCAAGGTTATCGCAGGTTCCAGTCTCGATCGCAGCACTCGTGGGAGACTTTTTTCGCAGGCTAACCTGAGCCTCCCCTCGTGTTCCTTGTAATCACCAAACCTTTGTCGTTGTCGAAGGACCATATGTAGGGTTGCCTGTTAGGTCTTGGGTTGGCTGGTTCAGGGTTGGATTGGTGATGAGTGGAAACAAGTGCTGAAGCGGTCACATCAATTTATTTTCTTCTTACTTGTCGGCCATATTAGCAAGAGGAAGTCTTGCCAACTACAAACTTATATACACATTAATGTTGGGATGCCAACAGGTAGGTACCTACTAAACAAAGTCAACTATGCCAAGTAAGAGTTTGTTGTAATGTTGATAAATCACACTTCCTACTGCAATGCAACAAAGCGTTATTCAATTATCAACTTTATTACATTGTGGCTAGGGTACCTAGATGTATCATTGCCAATGCATAACATCATGACATCATTATGATCTCATTGCATTAGTAGTAGTAGGTATTTTGTAATCGCAGTAAAATAGCTTTGTTTGTAAAGGAATATTTTAGTCGAAACGACGACAGATACAGTAAAAAAAGAAATAGTGTCTGGTCTGTGTGCTGTGGTAAGTACTTACTCGAAGTTTCTGATATCTACCCATGTAACAGAGGGAATCCTTGTGTGTAGTGTGGTGACTGTTGGGTACTATTTATTATAAATGTAGTAAGAATTATAAATGACTTACGGATTTTGAAAAGTATTTTATTAAATTCCTATACCCTAATTAATTCAGTCTTACAAGACTAGAATTTACAATCGTTAGAGGTCTCCATATTACGAAACTTTTGCTTGTAAAATTACAACTAAAAACATTGTGTATAATTTCTCAGATATTAAAGAAAATTTCATTAATCACTTTTTTTTACTATAAAAAGTAATGACTATACGTATAAAACACCATCAAAAGATAAACAATGCTTAAAGTATTGCCATCTCTTTACGCGAAACAGTGACAGGGATTATTTTAAACAATGCTTAAATTTAACTAGCGTTTATTAGTAAAGGGGTAAGTACCGTGATGAATGGCATAAGAAATAAAAGACAAATGCCTAGTGGAAGTCGGGATGTGGATGATGATGATGTAGACTCACTTTTAGGAGGTTTAAATCCAAACATAGCTTTTGATTCCTCAGGCGTGTAGTCTGCAAACTTGTTTATTCCGAAAGTGGTCATTGGATTCTCTTCATTCAACCGATTGATCTTCCTTAAATTCTCGACGAATGCATTGTAATGCCTATTCTTGTCTTCGTCGTCTTTGTACGTTTTGTTATGGTCCTTTATAAACTTTTCGAATAGCTCGGGTGCATTTTCTACATCGTATTGCGTCTTATCGGAGCTCGCCATGACGACTAGCGCGCACAACGTCAACACGCCGATTGAACTCATTTCTGCTATTCTGATACAAAATGGCAGCGCAGCCGGTTACGTTTGTCCTAGTGACGCATTCTAGCAGCCATCTTGTTTATATACAGTGTTGGGAAGGAAAATTAACTCGCCCAGTGTGAGTTAAACTCACGCACGGAGGGTTCCGAAAGTTCAGAATTTAATATATTTTCATGGTGGTACTATCTTTTAAATTGAACTAAAGCACAGGTAGCAAAAATATTCATCTTGAAACTATAAATGTCAGGAAAGAGAGGCACGATACTTTTTTAGAAATGTTTGTTGATAAATCTGATGTGTTTATTTTGTATGAAACTTTCATACAAAATAAAACTATGTAAGTTTATAATTTATATGCAAATATATTTGCTAATATTATAATACCAAACTGTTATGGTTGCTTCTCTTGAACAATCCGCTTTTAATATACCTACAACTAATAATAAAATTTCATTTTTTAATTAAATTGGCGTCTTGTCTGCTATACATATCGTTAGAAGCACTAATAGTTGCTTAGGAACCAGAAGTTCTAACAGACAACGGAGCCACACCGTACGGTTCCGTTTTACCTTTTCGTAACGGATCCCTAATTGTGACACTGACCAGCTGACCACATTTGATAACAGTAAAGTGTGACACTGTACATTCAAGTTGTATTATTAATCGAGATTTGCTACTTGAATCTTATGTGTTAACGTAGGTACCTACCCAAATTTTTAACAATAACATGTTCAGCATTCTTCTATCTTAAGCCGTGTTCATACGACGTGCGATATGTTTTCTAAAATGTATTTCAAAATGATATGAAAAAATAGTAACCTGACTGAATTGTAGGTGTGTCTAATTTGTACTAGTATAATTCGAAAAATATTTAAAATAATAATAATAATAAAGCGAAGAGCCTCGATCAATACCTTAAGAGGCTCTCGCTAGACAGCTGGGTGAAGGGCCAGATACAGAGGGCGGTACTCCTGGACTCGGCACACATAGTCAGGAGGTTCCTCTCTCTGCAGCCCTAGCCACCGACCGCCTGAGCCGAGCTTCGCGGTCGGTGTATTATGATCCCATTTATAAATGAGTTCTTAAATAAATATATATTGTGAATAATAATAATAAATATTTATTCCTTACCTTAGCGTTAAGATTTACATTGCGGATTATAATCTAATTAAAGGTAAAAAAATTACATGATGCCTGAACTAGGAAAACCTGTATCTCAGGCGGAAAAAAGGATACCTATTTAAAGAATTGATGAAAATAAAACCTTGAAATTTATTAATTACCATGCTTGTTGTAATTGGGTACTTTAATGAAGAGCTACTGGTATAACAACCCTGTGATTTAAGGTTTCAATATTCCATTACTTATTCGTTTGTATTCAGCGGGCGTCATATCCGATAATTTATTTATGTCAAAAGTAGTAAGTTCAGTTTCTGCGTTCATCCTGTTGATCTCGTCCAAGTTTACGACAAAGGCAGCGTAGTGAAGGGCCTGGTCTTCATGGCTATTGTATACTTTATGGTAATCTTGCATAAACTTCTGGAACAGATGCGGTGCGTCAGAAATTTTATAATGCACATTGCGTGACGCGCTCACTAGAGCAACGAGCCCGCACAACATCAATACTAAGATGAAACGCATTTTCACTTCTATCTACTTTGAAATGTAGTTCAGATTTAAATGTGAGGTTTTAAGATATATTTTTGTTTATATAGGAAACAATATTTTAATTTATTAGCAGTGTGAGAAGTGTGCAAAATTGAATTCGTTTCACACACTTATTACAGGAATTTAATTACCTAATCAAAACAATCATAATTTACTTACATTTAAGTAGGTATTATTAGTGGCTGCCCGAGGCTTTGCACGCGCGTTTCCCGGATAAATGTACCTACCTACAGCTCTTGACTCCAAAATCAAATCAGCTCACTGTCACCCTAATATTGTATTGTCATCGGATCTCTACATGCTAAGTTACGCTTAGTCTAGTGTTGGCCATCTTAAAAAAAAACAGAGTATTACACGTGGTACGTAGGTAAGTTTACGCATTGCCAAACCTTAGGTGGAGGTTCGGTGGTATCATTTTAAATAAAGACGGTCATATGCGAGAATTCGCGCCCTGGGGGTCCCGTACCATTACACAGGATCAAAAAATCAAAATTCCAAGTGTAGGAAGTGACAAACTTATATTTTGCGATCACACACTTAGTTAACGGTATGATATTGACTGCAAATATAACTTTGTAACGGTCTTTAGATGGCTCAACTGTTTCTTGTGTATTTTGTAAATATTAACTTGTATTCGTTTTAAGTTTCTTTCTGTAAATAAAACTTTGACTCGTAATAATCCAATTTAAAAAACATAAAAACATCAAAATTCCTCAATTTTAGACTTTTACCTTTATTTATGTCACAAAAGCTCTTAGCATTCCAAATTGCGAGCGAGCAAAGCGATAAACTATGCAGTTGATTATTTTGATGTTTGTTCTGTGTCTGGGTGATAAATATTAATCTATTATGTATATCAGTCTCTGGTACCCATAGTACCAGGCTATGTCTAGTTTGGGATCATGTGTGATGTTATGGAATATTTATTTATTTATTTATATTTAGATAATTATAAAAATAGGTAAATAGTAATAAATGCGCATTCAATTTTTATTATTTTATTTTAGTTTTATCGAATCAAATCAAAGCTCCTTGTGGACTGGCGTAGGCGTGATCAGCCGCATGACGCTGAAATCCTCTTCCTTCCTGCAATCAGAAGAAATATCGGGGCCAATGTCGCCAACACGACAAAACCATAGGTACTTTTTTTCACACTGGCCCCGATATTGCCTCTAATTTGCAGGTAGGTGTAGGCTCTAAGTCGTCCCGCGCCGTATTTGTCTTAGTATGAGTAAGGCAGTCCCGGCGGATGTTGATGATGAACTGAAATAAAAAAAAAAGCAGACTATCCACTTTGTTCATTGTACGCCTTCAAAACATTGATACAAAATTAAATTTTGGAGTAAACAATGGGGACTAACAACCTGAGATCAGCAATATCAGGATACTGACACATATTTTATCGTAAATACATTTTAAAGGTACGAGGTTGAGGTTTACGACTTTAAATGACGAGAGTTTTCATAAATGAATTCTTGTCTTTAGTTCCATAACCGTCACCGTAAAATCATCAATTTATTGAAAAGCCATGTCACAAAAATAAAAACTTTGTTTCGAACAAGGTTTGATCTAGATCTCCTCATGAACGCTACGGCAAATGGTTTTTTCTTGAAATTAATGTATATGGTGTTGTCGTAGAGAATATAGGCACACGTAGTGGCAGGTAGGTTTTAGTATTTTACTCACTTTTCGTACTTTCCCACAATAAATCATTATTTATTGGAGGCGCATGGTCTGCAAAGTCAGTAATTCCGAGTGAATATAGTAAATCCTTACTATTCGTCTCGTTTATCAACCTCAAGGTCTTCACAAATACAGCGTAGTGTGCCGCCTCGTCTTCTGGGCCGTTGTATACTCTGTTGAAGTCCCTTTTGAACTTTTCGAAGAGCTGCGGTGCATCATTTAGGTTATAAAACTCCTTTTTTAACACATGGGTTTTTGCCAGAGCAACGAACGCACACAACATCAAGAAGATACAACGCATTTTTGCAGAAACTGTTATAACGTTGAACTAAATTGTGTCTTGAAGGATATTTTTTACTCGTATTTTATAGAATTAATCCAGTCCACCGTTATCCACCTTGAAAGATCAATTATTAACGCAATCACACATAAGACAAGTGCACTTACTTGTTAGATGTAGGTAATGTAGGAATTTGTATAATGAGTTAAGGTTCTAACTGACTTCAAAATCTGATCCAAAAGGACAACGATTCATATTGAAAACCAACTTTTCCAACGCAACAATCGGTATGTATGACAGATGAAATGAATATTGAAGGTACAGTAAAGGTATATACAAAATGACATATTATAACATAGCTCTTAGCTGAGACTTGATTTATAAAAGGAAAAAAAATAGCCATCACTATTCTACTAATTCACTACAAATAAATTAAAAAAGCGCGTGTTGTCCAAATACGGCAATAGGGCTTCCAATGTCAATAGGTTCGACCAAATTTCTACTATATTATTCTACTATATTCGAAGTAGGGGTCGTCACTTTTTAATATGGGTTTCAAATTTTAAAATAGGTACGGTTCAAAGTTAAACCGGTCCCCTACCTCCGGGGATTAAAATAACAATGATTACTACCTACTTCAATCAAAGCTTTAAATTCATTCTATCAGAAAAAGTTCCTGAAATCACATAATATTTTAAAGTCATAATGCATACTGCAAGTGGATTGATTTATTACCTACTTCGGATCATTACCAATTCATCAAATCTCGAAGAATTTATGAATCATTGGCACTTAGTAGGTATGGTGTGTTAAAATTGGCGAGACTGAAGTAGGGCTTAGTAGGGCCAAGATAATAAGGTCACACTTGGCATCTGCCAGTCTTAACTTCTTAGTGAGGTGACCTGCTTAAAATGGATATGGATAAATTAAATGAATTTAAGTTATTGGGAAAGGAATAAAATAACATCAATCCTTTTAAAAACACTTAGTCTTATGCTTATGTAGGTAGGTTCTGTAATTTTAATTGAGTCCCATTAGAATCCCGGTCCCATTATTATATTCTATCGTAATTTTAAGGAAATAAAATATAACAAGTACCTAGGTGCACTTCAACTTGTTTATTGTATATGAGAACAATCCTCAGCGATCAAGTCTCAGTACCATTATGCCATCATCACCTACATATCAACCTTAGATAATATACAGATTTCAACACGCACTGATTGTAGACTTTCGTCTTAAGACTCTTGAGGATTTTGGGCAATTAAATTTTTGTGTGTTTTTTACTGGAGCATGCTGGAAATATAATGCTGATATACGTTTCTTAAAGGTCATCGATTACTGAATGATTACAGTAACCGCTCGTTATGTATTGGTGAGCTTGAGCCTCAAAACATGTTAGAAGTGTGAATGTAACTAGTGTATGTAACTAATTTCATTTCACACTTCTATGATGTTTCAAATAACTGTAAATAATCGATTAGATAAATAAATAATACTTTTTAATCACTTTTTTTTATCACTTATAAATATTTATAAGAATCGAAGTCCTGACTGACTGACTAACATACAAACAACGCGCCAGCCTAAATTGCTGCTCGTAGAGTGCTCATTGGTGCATGACCAGGGATTCGAACCAACGACCATGAGATCAAAAGTCGGTGCCATTAAGAATAATTATAATGGTTTAAGGCAATAGTACTAATCGTAGTTCGATTGTTAAAAGATGCAGGTTAGTACCGACATATACACATTAATTAAAATCAACGAAAAAAAACCCAGAATTCTTAAAAATGTTTTAGTTCAAAATAGGTAATTTATAACTGCGTAACAATTTCATTTCTTATAACCTAGGTTAAACATTTATATGTAACTGGTAATGGACGGATCTGTAGGTACCTTCTATACCCAAAAGGGGCCTATTCTATTCTATAAACAAATAAATTAAACAATAAATAATAATATCACATCACACTAATACTTTAAAATCTGTCAGTAACTCTGTATACTTGTAACCTTTTGACTTCCAAACGGCTGAACCGTTTTCGATAAAATTTGGTATGGTGATTTGAATAGATACCACATAATTTTTTTGAATACATAATTTCCATTGGTGCTCCTCTTTTTAAACGTATGACCTACGGATCGAAATCTAGGCACCTAACACGAGGCCTCAGCTCTACGCTACTTATTTATACTGTAGGTACTACAAATTAAATACAATTTCACTGACAGTCATATTATCACTAAAGATGATCTTATACTAGATACTAAGAATTTTAATCACATATTAACATTTAACACCTACTATAAACCAAATCTATTATAGTTGTGTATCACTAACAGCTACTGCCTCTTCTAACACACCTGAAAAAAAGACAAGTATTTTAATTTTACAAATGTACAAACAATACACATAACAAACATCTGGGGTCTAGATACCAAATAATTACCAAAATATAAAAAGTAGGTAAACCAACTAACCCAACCGACTAAGTGGAGACTATTCTAGTGACCGTTAAACACCAAAGAAAGGACACAGGAAAGTCCACAAAATACGTATACTTGGAAGATATGTTTTCCCAGTTATTATTAAACCGATTTTCTATTATTACTAAGTCTACGTCTTCGTTTTTCAAGTTTTTATTGTTTTCGATATCGCTATGTATCGTTGTAAGTTTATTAAACATGATCCCGATCGTTTCGTAAGTCATGGATACTTTACCAGCGTAAACATTATGGACCGCCCTACTACAGAGATTAATAATATCCCAAAAAATTCCGCAACCGTTCGTCAGATGAAGTGTCGACTCTGTGACTAAGGGTCGTGGGTTCGAATCCCACCAGAGTTGGAGATTTTTGGGATATTATTATTAAAATACGTTTTATATTTTTATAACAGTTATATACATAACATAGTCCCGCGGCGGGAATCAAATCCGCACGCCTCAGACGGACACTCGCCCGATAAGCCACTGAGGTCAAATACAACTAAGTTACCAATCCTACTACACGCATTTGGATATTTCTTGTATTTGGAAATATATATCCTACCGACATGTGAATAATATTGCAAACAGGCTTGTGGTAATAGTTGTTCATTAAAACCGCATGAATCTGGCACGAAGCCTACTCGATATGCAATGCTTTCTCCCTTTCTCCCCTCATTATTTTGAAATGGCTTAATTTGGTTTAAAGGATTTTACCCACTACAACGGATCATACTATGAACGTGATAATATAGCGACAAGCAAAAAGATATTCTTTGTATGAAGGCCGCTAAAAAGTTCCGTCACCGACCAACATCGTAGCGTGCCATGACCGGACCCACAGCGAATTCACAACGAGAATATTTTCCGGGTCTGGGATACGCTCCGTGCATGGCACGTAACAGTCCCAAACCGCTCTGTCCGCACGGTGAACATATTCGTTGTGACCGCAAATGATCACCGTTCTAAACGCGTTGCTAATGCTTCTGCAATGATGGAACGGCCACCGTACGTACAAGTATCATACGTGGATGATAACCATATCATACCCGTCTACCTACAACGCGGTCAGTGATCGCACTAAAGTTATCATCCCCGTATGATACGTTGTTATCCTAATGTGTAGCGGCATTATGCTGAGACCATGCCTGTTTTGGCTCACACACACGGGAGACTAATTAGCACTTAAATATTGTAAATGACATAGATACCTAATTATGTGTTGTTGTTTGTACTGTATGTTATCTGTGTTACGTCTACCTATCTCCCTCGTTAACCTTTATTCTATTGTTTTTTGTGTCTTCTGTCTGTGTTTGTCAAAATAAATTTATTTCATTTCATTTAATACAAATACAATAATACAATAACTTTATTTCAGGCAACAATAGAATAAAAAACAGATGGAATTTTTCTTATCCTACGGCCCATATAGATATATACCTTAAAGACTAACATACATAATAATAAACACAATTAATTGCCACGTAGAAACTGCGACGTGGGACGCGAATTGTCATTGGTAGTAGGTATCCGCCCGCGGAAGCGACGGAACACAACACCCTTCGGCCAGAGATCTTCTTTAATTCATTTGTTGATACGTTCTAGTGGGCGCAGTAATGTCTGCCTATTACGTGTCTAATACGTTCATTGCACGGTCATGGTATGATAAGTTGTAGTGGGCAAAGGCCTTAAATCCCAGTGTAATATCAAAACTCAATAAACTTAACTTATGAATTTAATATTTGGCACCTAGGTACATCGTTCTCTTGAATGAAAATTTATCGGAATACCGGACGAAGAAATCAGATGATCTTTAAGGGTTATAAAGGCCGTCTGATGGCTTCTGAACCCGAAAATCAGCCTTTATCAGTCACTGCTGGACCATACCTAGGCCTCCCCCAAAGAGTTCCACGACGAACGGTCTTGAGCCTTTTCCATGTACTGACTTCCAGCAACCATCATCACAAAGTCTTCTTGTTAGTACTAGAAAAAAAATCTACTATATTATCTTCGGTTAGTAGTTTATTACACAATAATCTGTCAATAGTGCTAATACGTAAAAAAAACAGCATAAATAATGCAGTTTATGCACCGAATTACCGTGATAAACCACCGGTTGGCGAGAGTCCAGATAAACAAACAGGAACGTGCCCATCAATATGTCAGTATTTTATTTTGTAAAATATTCATTGAATTATGGATTGTTTTTGTGGCGTTGCGGTTGCGTTATGTGGCATGCGTATGCGTATGCAAAGACGTAGGTAGTTATAATATGCAATAAGGAGATAACTCTCGAAAACGAAAGGCTTGTGAAGATATATACGTGGGTATTCTGTACTCTTCAAAATCAAATCATCTTGACTGAAAGATGTTCAGTTCTTACTTTCTTCCGTCCAAGCACCTTTTAATCTTGTAATATTGCATGGGATATTGAATAAACAGAGTTTATTATGTAGTTGTAATTTTCTTTATGTAAATAAATGATCATAAGATAATTGACCTTCATTCAGAACAAAAACCTGAATGGATGCTACCACCCAATAGTTATGGTTTTCGATTTCATTAAAATTTCAAAGCTAATAGGTATTTTCAAAGTTATTAGGTACCTATGTTACATTTTCCGAGGACCACAACAAACTAATCGCTTCATTATTTCAATAGCCTATTTACTAAAATGTTGCGATAAACATCGAATATTGGTTTTGCACTCTCAACGCGTGCTCAAAGGCTTATGAAAATATATACAGGTTCTAAAATAATGACCGTATTATAAACCGCTGCAATTCTATTTTATTTTGACGAGTGACATAGAGATATAGTCTTAAATAAAATATCAATTTATCAATGATTGCCAAAAACATCATCATACTTTTAAACCAACTTTTTTTAATAAAAAAAAGTGTAAGTTATTTTATTACATCTATGGCAAGAAACCACACGCCGCGTGAAACCCATCAGATATGTAGGTATGTCCGTCTAATATTATATTACCATACCAATTTTTTGAAACCGTAAAAAAATATGTGAATTTATAACTAAAAAATGAATAATAATGAATTTATATTTATACCTAATGACTCTAGCTTAAGACGTATGAAATTTATGCCAAAAAACATTTATCAATGAATATGTCCCCAACCAGCCAGCCTATTGCGTAAGCGAAATGGTAATGAAGATCGCAATTTTAAGGATGATTTTGTCAATTATAGCGACATCTGAAGTTATTCAAACATAAAAAGGAAGAATCTAAGGTCTTGAAGTTTTCCCTTGTCAAGTTTGGAACGTTATGAATGTGGCTAAGATTGTTAAAATTACCCTCAAAATTACGAATTTCATTGCCACTACGCTTAGGCAATTGCACCACAGGGCCGAAAGCATTCTAAACAAACAAAAGCATTTCAATCAAATCATTTCGGGATTCAGGATTGTAAGATTTTTCCCGAAATCCCTACTGCTACGCATGGCCAGCAGGAATGTTGGTTTTGGATCATGATTTACAAGATATTATTAGGCTCCCCTATTCACAACGGATTTGTAATAAAAGAAAAAAATGATATCATTTTCTGGCAGATTTAATAGCATTTCGATGAGTTCATTCAATCTATGGTTTCTTGATAAGTTTATGAACCTTTCACCTTATTCAATGACGTATTATCGAACTTGTTATTGTTAAATAAATTGCTTTTAGCTGTCTAGAGGTAATAAACCTCTAGATAGATAAAATATGAAGAAACATAATCACTTGTTTTTATATTATTCGCATCCTACAACTGAATGCATGATTGTAAAAACCCCCCTCAGACCACTTTTTTCGAATTCCTTTTTATGATGGAAAAATGATCCTTATATCAAAACTAATAGGAATTCGCGGGTTCGATTCCCGCACTGGACAAACATTTGTGACTAACACAGATGTTTGTTCTGTGTCTGGGTGTTAAATATATATATATATATTATGTATATCAGTCTCTGGTACCCATAGTACAGGCTATGCCTAGTTTGAGATCAGTTAACCGTGTGTGATATGTTCGGAATATTTATTATTATTATAGGTGATTCATATGTATGCCATCCCGAAAGGGGCTTATTCTACAACCATTAGCAATTAAGTTTGTTCTACGACTTTTGGAAATTCGTTTCATTGAAAAAGCTCTATACGAAAATCTGCTGTTTTGTTGTCAAATCAGGTTGCAATCATGATTCCGAACTTCTTGTACGTTTAGTTATTAGTTCTAAAGATGATAAAAATGCCAAAAACAGCTAATTTGAGAAAGTTAGTGAACCAACAATCAAAAAAATGTTTTTTTTGCAAATATTATTTATTTTGGTTGATAGAATAACCCCTTTACAGGATGGTATACATGTTATGAATCACCTTGTAGGTATATCATTTAATTCAGACAGATCTGAAAAACGTGATTTCCTAGCGCATTACTTTCATCGCACTACCGTATTCCTAGCTGCCTAAGCTTTGACTCTACTATTAGGTAGGTACTTTGATTACTCTATACTAGTTTAACCTATGCGCTTAGATGGATCGGAATATCACAGCATTGCCTTAGACTAATGATCCTTGTATTGCGGGACTGCTTGATAGGCGAGAGTTGTTTAATTCCCGCAGCGGGACAGTTTGCATTACCCGTGCATTCGTTTAGGTGCTCTAAGTGTTTAATTAGAAACCTAACATGAATGCATACCAGTAAGATGCGTCCTCAACTGATCGCTATCACAGCACAAAGGGTCGTGAAGGACACTGCGAAGTTGTTCTTGGACTAAAGGGCGCGCGTTACACCACAGAATATGCCCGGTTTTAGACCACTCTGATACCAGCATTTTCAGACTCTGAAAAACAAAATGTATTAGGCATTAGTATAGATTCTTTATAAACATTGTTCGTTGTAATACAAGGATAACAGGGATTGTGTCAACATCGTGTTGAACTAAACCAACAAACATCATCATCATCATCGGCCTGTAAAAGTCCACTGCTAGACTTAGCCCTCGCCCAAAGAGTTCCACGACGAACGGTCTTGAGCCTTTTCCATCCACCTAGTTCCCGCAGCCTACACAATGTCATCGATCCTTCGGGTCGTGGGCCTTCCAACACTGCGTCTCTCGGTTCGTGGTCGGTCACCAATCGAGAACAGTTACTCCTCAACGGTTGTCGGTTCGGCGAGCTATATGGCCTGCCCACTGCCACTTCAACTTGCTAATTCTGAGAGCTACGTCGGATTATTTCTATGGATTCTTTATAAACATTGTGCATTGTAATATAAGGATAACAGGAAGTATGTCAACATAGTGTTGACCTAAACAAACAAACATGTGAACGTTAAACATAAAAAAATATTGTACCAATTTTGAAATAACGTCATTCATAGCTTTTTTGCTAAAAGTTTATGCCTCTGCTTTGAACCCGTACAGAAATGTATCTTTAACAAAATAGGTGTAGGTATGGGTGTAGGTAAGCAGAGGTACCCAGGGTACAGAACCCAGGGTACGGTAGCCTTGGACCAGGGCTGGCCTGGTGTCACATACATACAATTTACGCCAAACACAATGTTCTTCCCTACCGACACTGAACACGAAACACTGGTTGGCACTTTTTGTGAATTGTATTTTTAAGTAATTCAGAATAGATGTAGCAGGTATATCTAACCAAAATCTTATCCATTATTACCTAAACAGCTCGTCTTCAAATTATTGTAACATTCAAAGTCATAAATCTTTATCATCCTACTCCCCTTTGAAACCGCCAGACGAAGGTAATTCCTGGGATAAGGCCTGTATACCAAGCAATATCTTATTTATTTTACGCCAGTCCAGCTTATTTCATTCGGTAAATGGAATTCAGTCACCCTAATCAACTACAGGATGTAGACTAGACCCTTCGGACGTCACTGGGAAAAAAAATCTAACTTTAACTAAAAATAAATGTAACTAGTTTCGTCTGGATACATTATCTCTTTTAAATTAAGTACTCAAACTGGGATAAAAGTAAAATGCAAAATATTTCAAAAGTTCAAGCCAACAGATATCTGTGATATTTATAATTCTCATCAACTTGTGTATTTAATATTTTTCATTTTCATCTGTTTGTGACAGACTTCCTAAGAAAACTGACTTTTTTTTTGTGGCTCGCACGAAAAGGGAAAACTTACTTATTAGCTTCCTACTATTTGAACATAAGATTCCCATTTCATTATGTTACGTATTTATTGTTAGAGCGTTTTCGTCACTAGCCGCTACCCGGATGACATGCGACATACGACACATCATGGAGAAATGTATAAGAAATATGCTTTCACACTGTCCTGCATGACAACGATCATCCAGTCGCTGGAATGTCATTTCGCTGACGAGACGAATTTTATTTTCAACTACTGGCTGACGATAGCCGATAGTGTCGTGTTGTTTTAAAACTTGCATATTCAGCATGCTCTGGACAATGTGATGTGTGTGTGGATTCCATTCTCATTGTCCAGTGTTTCCAGCTCTATCTATTTATCACATCCGTTCTTTTACAATATGAAAATGAATTGGACTGATTTACCCCATGCACCGAAACTAATCAAAAAACAGAATGAACGTGTCCAAGTAAGCTTTGGTTTCAGATAATTATTGTTCCTATATTAACCCTAGTGGGTTCTCCAGCGTCACGGGAGCAAAACCGCCAGCAAAAGCTACCGAGCCATAAATTCAACGCCGAAATATCCAGGGGTTAATAATAACGTTGCAATTCATAATTTATTCGGCGTGTTGTCGAGAACACATGGCAGATATTTAAACTAGCGTTGCGGTCGCGCATCAACATTGCATGTGATTTGACATTGTGGCTTGCGGCGGACTGAATATTAAATCCTGCTAATGCTGAGTATGTTATTTCAATGTTTCATGTAAGTTATTATGTATTAAGAGGATACAAAAATCATAATAAATTGTCGAGTGGGCGGAGTGAAGAAAGTGACAGCGCTATGTACTGTAATTGAATGCGGAAAGAGATAGCAAGCGTTAGAAGGCGCTCGAAAGTAATCGACGTAAGCGCAATATAAGAAAATATTGATTATCTCAAAAACTATCTATATTTTTTTAAAGTGTCTTGGATTTAGGTATCCAATGCTATTTTCTAACAAAATGTTTAAAAAAAGTTATTTTGTTAGATAGTCTCAGAGTATTTTCGAAAAAACTGTTGCAGAGGATATAATAACTTTAAAAAATAAATCTATCGAGAAAAGTTTTACCAATCGCGTTTCTGTCTTGGATTTACGTAAATAAAATGCTCAAGTTATCTTTGTCATAAAAATCAAAACTGTGCGTTTTGCGGTTATTGAGAAAAAACAATTCAAAATTCATAAAATAATTAAACCCTCACCTTAATTATTTGTTTTTCATTATTTATGTTTTTAACATACAGCTGTTTAAAAATTAATCTGAAGTACCAACGCAACCAAGTAAAAGAAAAAATCAACATGGACGGCTCGAATACAACGTTATTCAGCAAAAGTTTTTTGTTAGGATACAAATTCTCTCTCATAAATCAAATAAATCTGGGATGTCAGAGGGATCCTATCTGTAATAATTATCGTATTTCGTCGAAATTCCTTCTTGATAAGCCTGCCGATTTTGTTGTCAATAACTTTTGAAGGTTGATTGGTTTGAAATTAGAGAAACATTGCATTTTATAATAATTAATCTATTTATCATCCTATATTGCTGGAGTGTTGGTAGTGGCCTTTCGATCCACAGGTCTTGGATTCGAATCCCATTCGTGCACCAATAGATTTTCCATTCGGAAAATTTGTGTGCTCTCAAACGGTGAAGGAAAACATCGTGCAGAAACCGGCATATCGTAGAGCTTAAGAATTCGAAAAAATTCGGCCTATATCCATCGGTGAAAGAATAAGTGTAATAACCTTGAACTAATTAACGTGACCTTGCAATAACGTAACATTTTTATCAAATTATCTACCGACTAGCGAATTCACGGAATCCTAATGAATTCAAAAGAATACTGGAAAGTTGTACCACACAAAAAGTGTTTTTCTTCCACAGTAAATGGGATCAAAATTACGCGGCATACGAAAAGATTCAAGAAAGCTTTCAATTTTACCCTGCGCTGTTATTAAATATTTATTACGAAATTCATAATTATAACATCAAATCGAGAATTCAAGGCAAGTTTATTTCAATCTTTCTTCAGATCAAAGACGAAAAGTATCTTCAAAAATATACTTATTATAAATTGGTTAAAAAATTATGTCTGTAAAGAGAGAGAATACGTATAGTATATATAACAAATAAACAACTTAAAGTACCTCATTTTTTCTTACCTTTCTTACCTTGTTATGAAAAAACTGAAAAACACCATAGATCACTTGTGTGAATTATTATGAGCCAAACTTATATTTGTGGTCCTTATAGCACATTGAGCTAAGTGAGCGACTGCACAATATAATTTTGTCTTTTCCGACTCTTAGGGATCTCGGTATTTTGACCCGGTGTAACGGTACGGAAGTCTACAAGTGCAAGTCCTACTCGCACTTGACATTTTTTTTCTTTCGGTTGTGAATCTTGCACCTACAGGAATTAAGTAACAATAAGACTTGACAGCAGAGTTTATACGAGTGAAGTTGCGGGCGATTGCCGGTAATATTTGATATTCAAATTGCGTTATTATCTTTTCCATTCGAAATTTAATTCTAAACATAAATCAATTCGAGGAATATCAGTTCACCGAAGTGTCTCAAATTCTACTCTGTAATTTTAAACCATTAATACATTATTTTTGGAATCCATTATATCCTTTACAATGTCGACAGTCCACTTTATTATCAAATTTGGCGTTATGCAAGGCATCGCGCTTGGGTAAGTCTTTTACCCTATGTATTCGAAAAAGCTTTGAAAAACTTACCTCTAAAAATGTATAGTCCAGTCTATACAGTGAATCACAATACACAACCAGCAAACCGACGGTTCTCCTCACAGGCTCAATACCATTTACAGTTCCATTAATTCCCACACCGTTTACTTCTAAATCAGGGATGACAGTGAGTGTTTCGAGGGGCTCAGGTACTTTGGCGTTTCGTAAGGAATTGAGTTTGGAGCGCACTCTTTCAGCGCCCGCGAAGTGTAGGCCGCCTACAGGGTGTATGGCGTAGTGAGGTGGTAGGATGCCATTCTGTAAAGAAATTGAAAAAGTAATACTTTCTGAATTATTATTAGAATTATCCGAATTAAGAGGAGATAAGGTACAGTGAGTTTTTCTCGCTTTAAATTTAATACAGAAGATCGCAGTCAAATAAGATAATTTAAAATTGGGTTGGGTTCATAGAAGTTTGCGGTACCGTTAACTGTACAATGAAAGGGAAAGGGAAAAGTCATCGGATATGTGTCTCGTAGACTTCTTTATGCAAGACATCAGAAAAATACTTTTTTGAAGGTGCGTTCAGTTTTAGAGTAGACTATCTCTACAAACAAGTGTATCATGCTTACATCAATATACTGAACATCTAAAGGTGGTCTCGAATGGTAATAAAGCAGCAATATCATATCCACAATAACTCCACAGATCAAGCCCACTTCGACGCCCAGGGCCAAGCAGCAGACGAAAGTTCCCAACAGTGGAATAAGATCTAGTCCTAGAAAAAAATTCAAGACATTAATACCCTGAAAGCCACCTTTAATAGAACAACAGCTAAGTATCGCATCAAAATAAAATTTATTGTAATAATTGTAATTCATATAAAATATAACTAACCTATAGAAAATAAATTCAGTCAAGTATGAGGCAGCCTATTTGACTAAGGGTTCTGTTTACATTAAAACTTTTCTTAATACATGTAAGTAGTTTATCTGATCGAGCGAGTGAAGATCTCACAAACAACTCAACGAACCGTCTATCCGATCTGCATAGAATTTAGTAGGCCAACAGGTTGTACTATCAAAGTTTAGGTACTCATGTGACCTACGAATTTAACCAGGTTGTGTCAAGGTTTGAAAAGATTCAAACCCAATACTTTTTTCAGACCCCTAAAAAAGGAAAGTGTCGATAAAGCCCACAATATCTTATGAATCAGGAGCAACTTCTATTGTTACGAAGGACCACTATTCCACGTGCCTTGTAACTTACCTAAGATCAAGGACAGACCCCAATAAACTAAATATTCGACTTCCATATCCATAACAATAACTAGAGGGCTCAGAACCCTAAAGGAATAATTTAATAGTCGTGTCCTCAGAGGAAAGAATTTATAGAGTACACAGCAACACGCACAGTACAAAGGTTGGTGCAGGCACGCACCGCGAGCCCGGAGCCCCTTGACATGCATGGAGGCTGGCCAACGTGGTGGTTTTAGTCGGTAAGAGTCCGACATACCCTTCTTTTGCCCCCGCAAAAGGAGGGATACATGAGGATTTCCCCAAGTTAAAAAAAAAAAAAAAAAAAAAAAAAAAAAAAAAAAGGCACGCACCGCGAGATTTTTTCGCTCTAAATTGGAGCAGCCCTTCCGGCAGGTACTTACAGAAGATCACAGCCAAATAAAATTATTTGTTTCAAATAGTGTTGTGTTTCTGCGGTGAGTACGGTGGCTCGGGGGGTTCGGAGTCGACGACGCATACGTGATGCCTCTGGTATTGCAAGCGTTCATAGGCTACGGTATACACTTACCAACAGGTGGACCGGCTTTTTTGCCAACTTAGTTAAAAAGCACAGCTAAAGCATGAACATTCTGATGAATAACATAATTAACTACTCAGGATTAAACGAACAATACCACCCGTGGATGTCGTAAAAGGTGATAAAGGGGAAGAAAGCTAGTTGATGAGCAGCAGCGTGACCTATCAACTGCGCTCGCCAACCCGCATGCCCAGAGTGGCGAGTATGGGCAAATCCCCCCAAATGACTGTTCCCCGCATATAATTGTTTGGGTGCAGGCCGTACAAGGCAGTCGCACTGAAAATTTATCGGGGAGGCCTATGTTCAGCAGGACATCCTACCGCTGAAATGATGATGATGACATGAAAAAAGTAGACCAGATAAATTATGCTCTATTGTTTATTTAGCCTCTTCGTAAGCTTGCCTTGATGAAATTACAGAATCATTCGTTTATAATATTTAGTGGGACAACGTGGCGTAAGGAAGACCCTCTAAGAATATGAAATAGCTTCTAATTGAATATGTTAGTAGGTTAATATTTGAGTTCCTCTAATTGCTATTATTATCTTGCTGCGAGCATGATGGAGTTTTTTCTTGGCTTGTTTGAGATAAGTCAAGACGTTGTTAATATTAAAAGATGATGAGATTTATTTATGCAGTAGATATAAAGTAGCTCTCAGAATTAGCAAGTTGAAGTGGCAGTGGGCAGGCCATATAGCTCGCAAAACTGAAAGTCGTTGGGGAGTAAAGGTTCTCGAATGGCAACCACGAACCAGGCAACGCAGTGTTGGAAGGCTCCCAACCGATGGACCAACGACATTGTGAAAGTTGCGGGAAGTCGATTGATGGAGAAGGCTCAAGACCGTTCGTCATGGAAATCTTTGGGAGAGGCCTATGTCCAGCAGTGGACTTCTACAGGCTGATGATGATGAGATAAGAAGTAAGCACTTTGAACGTTTTGTCAGCTGATATAATTTTAAAATCAAGAAATATTTTTTTTGTACTTTACCTCAGCCAACGCGAAGACAGACTCTGCTGTAAGAGTGAAGAAATCTAGTTCTTATTACTACTCAACTCACTGTTAGTAGTCCAAAGCCTCTTTAATATAGCAACGTCCACCATATGTAGTACAGCGCACACAATCACAGCGGACAATGCTGCGCGCGGGATAAAGTAGAAATACGGCGTCAACAGTGCTAAGGTTAGTAGCACTATTATACCTGTGAAAAAGGGTATAATGAGACTCTTTACGGCATAAACTCTCATTTAAATATTTATTTACTAGCTATTATGCCCGCGGCTTCGCTCGCGTGGTGCCTAAAGTAGTTTAGATGTTAACTAGGTAAAGTACTCTATCTATTCCAAGTTTCATTGAAATCGGTTGAGCCGTTACGGCGTGATTCAACTACAAACATCCTCAACAAACTTACGCATTTATAATATTAGTAGTACACGATACTTCAAGCAGTTTCTAATAAAAAGGGCACTGACACACACACGAACATATACACACACACGGACAGACAGATAGACAGACATCTTTCTCTCGATCTTTTTTCAAATGAGGTACAGAACCCTAAATAGAAACTAAAGGTTCACGTGGCCACAGACCAACCCGCGTTAATTCAAGAGACTTGCATCGCGGTCATGTAGACTAGAATATCAAAAATAGATAACAGAAACAATTTCACCTTTATAAGCTGTAATGGAAACATCATTCATTCTAGCAGCAAACAAACAATTCACTACAAAACAATGAAGCCACAATTCTACACGAACACAATATCTAAAAGGACTGTAGATATTCTAGACGCGCCATACATTTGAAATTGTAAAACCGCCCCTGGAACTTGACTATGACAGTAAACTACGATGCAAACTTTAGATTTATGAACTTCCAAGTACATAGCTCGACCGAAGCAGCCGAGCACGTGGTGAGGTATGATTTACGAACAAGGTTTATTTGATTTCAAAATGTAACTTCTACAACTAATACCAAAATGAAAGACAAATAGTTTTTATTTCGAAGATTAACCATTAATATATGAGCAGCCATTCGTCTAAGCTTTAGTTTGGCAGAGTTTTAGCTTTGGTTGTTCGTGAACTTACAGCCATTTATTTGATATTGACAAATTGTTTTCTAGACTAAATCGTTTATCAAAATCTTTGGAGCTTTTAGCTGAGTTAAATTTAAACAAACTTGCCTGAATGGAGCACAGGGGAGAAGGATTATTGATTTAGCGAGCGAAGCGAGACAAGGTCTCTGAATCAACTTGGACAAATCGGCGTTTGATATTTTTGTTTTTGTATGTTTGTAAGAACTGCATAGAATTTAGTAGGGCAACAGGTTGTACTGTCAAGATTTTCTTACTATAGAGAGTTGTACTAAGAATACGACTGAAATCGGCCAAGGGTTTGATAAGATATAGGGTTATAAAAATTAGTTTAAAAAAAGCAAAAGAGGAAAACATGATGTGGGTTGTCACAATGAAAGAGCTTTGGTCATACATTACAAAACTATTTTTTTAATAATCTAATCTAGACATATGGTTTTATATATACTACAAAAATAACATTCGAAATCCAACATAACATGAGCTCCTATTTGGTAAGGTTTCAATGACTTCGTAATTCAGGTAACATTGGATATTACCTAGATCTAGAACATGCTAAAAGTGCTATTTTCAAAGTTTATCTTAATTGATGAACCTCAAAGATCATCGAAGTACCAATTTTTACCATCGCAAGCTTTTAGTTCGGGGTGAACCACTAGTAACTATAATAATCAATTGAAACATTACATAACTAGCTAACTGGTTGAATATCATTATCCTCACCAAACAAGTCCAGCACAAGAGAGATATATTTTTACAAAATCATGTCAAGATCTCAAGGGCGATTGGCTTGTTCTCAATGTTAATGTTGGACTCAAAGCCATTGGTATTCAATTGGGTCGAGTAAATATTCATTGGAAAGATGTTGAATAATGCAAATTCGAAACACCCGAAGTTTGGAGGGTGACATAAATGCGACACACGATCTTTGCTGTACCTACGTCTGTAGGGAGCATGGTTGCCACTGTGAACTTTGCAGATTACCCGTCTCTATCGAGCTAGATATCGAAAGTGACACTTTGACACTACACGCCTACGGATTAATAAATAGGTAAAATGCCATTTTGCAGTTTCTTTACTATTTTGGCTTGCCTTATATTTCAAGTATTAGTTTTTACTGTGAACTATGTGTTCTGAACTATCTGCTAGCCTACCTACATACGTGGCATGCCTCTTAAGTTTTGTCGTTTGAAGGAAAACTAAAACCTATTATTGTTTTAATTTTTACTGTTTTTACCTTTTATTGTTTTTCAAAGTATTCCACGTAGCTTAATACACTTTTCCATTCGCTCAAACCAGTTATTATAACATTTATTCCACTCTAAAGTGGGGGTGTTCAAAATGGGTGACTTGAAAGCGTCGACTGTTTCTTCATCGGACTGGAACCTTTGACCACTAAGACTTTTCTTAATTTTAAGAAATGTAAAGAAATCGTTGAGATATCGGGCTTAGGTCAGGACTGTATGGAGGATGGCACAGACGCAGTGGCTCGGTTAAGGCAAATCCGGGCCTACCGCTGAGGCGAGATGGTGAATGCTAACACGACCCCATCTCGCCTCAACCAGGCGGAGGACTGCTCACAGGGGGGTTTTTAGTGGGTTCGAGCCCCATATACCCCTTTCTGCCACCCCCCATGGCGGAAAGGAAATGCGAAGGCATTTTCCCCACTTAAAAAAAAAAAAAAAAAAAGGACTGTATGGAGGATGGTCAAGAATTTCTACTTTTTCCTGCTTCAAATACTCAATCGTTTGACGAGCGCTGTGTGAGCTTGCATTGTCGTGGTGCAGGATGATGCGTCACTTTGAGTTATATTTTCGAAGATCGGCGATGACTTGTGGTAAACAAACTGCGGTATACCACTCTGCGTTAACCGTTCTACGATCTTCCAAGTGCAATAGTAGCAACATGGCTGCTTTTTCCAACGAACGTAGCCACCATCTTCTTTGAAGTGCTTCGAGAACGAATAAATTTAGTCGGCTTTGGCTCGTCTTGAAAGACCCAGATTGTAGATTGTTGTTTGGAATCAGGATCGTAGGCATAGATCCAAGTTTGATTATCTTAAACTATTAAAGAAACGAATAAACAAAATCCCTACACCGCCAGTCAGAACGTCGTTTGCGCAACGTTTTGGATTATTTATAAAGGTGTCTATAATAATGTTATAAAGTTCTGTGACATCAAACATAAATCAGTTAGAGAAGCAAAGCATGTAATAAAAGAGTGGTTGGATACTTAAATTACATAAATTAGGTACACATAGTTTATTAATAGCATAAGCGCACTACCTCGTGTATTCCTTACCTTATTTTGTATTTACTTGTTTTTAATTTAGCCCGAGGCATTAAACCAATACTTGTGTAATTTTTTTTTCAAAGGCCTTCACGTTACTGGCTTAGCCTAGTGTGAAGACCGCTGTTTAATTGCTTTCTACTTTATAAGCCCTCTCAACATGTTGCACCTTCATTTTGTACTAACCAACCTATCTAACTACTTTAAGTTTATAATACCGTTAATAAAGTGTAATTTGTTGCTAAATAGAATATTTTTCATTTTTTTTTCATTTTTCAAGATTCGTCACCACTGATGATGTCGTAGACGTGATTTGACTCTCCTTGGTTGAACCTTTGCAGAGTTTTCTTACACCATCTGACGCGGGCCGCCTTGTGATCGTCGGAAAGCAGATGTGGTATAAAACGGCAAACTAGCTTTCTCACACCAAGAGCTTCATGCAAGATCTTCTGAATGGTTGCGCCTGAGATGCCTAATAGAGCCTCTATCTCTGGATACGTCACATGACGATCTTCGAGAATTAGTTGTCTCACAGCAATGATGTTATCTTCAGTGAAGGCGGATTTTGGGCGTCCTTCGCGAGATTTGTCACTAACACTAGTATGTCCACGCTGGATTTCTAAATACCAGCGTTTGACAGTCCGCAGACATGGGGATTCATCACTGAACACAGATGTTAGCTCTTCAAAACACTGAAGCCGTGTCAGGTCTCTTTTAGAGATGTTCAAAATTATTGCACGAACATTTTCCTTAGAAAGATTCATTTTCGTACGTAACCTGACAGATTCCAATCGACGCTGTGACTAAACAATAGCATTCATCCTAATACTTTCAACTGTTTTGAGATTCAAAATTTAAACTGATTCTAATATAAAAAAGTTCCAAATTAAAAATTGTCGGGAAATATGGAAACGACAGAACTTAAAAGGCATGCCTAGTAATATGTACCTACTAATTACTCTATTTTGTACCTACTCTTGTTTTATTTGCCTACTTTTCTATTTCTATTTCTGTCTGTGCTGTATTTGCGTGTGTCGAATAAATAATTTATCTATATATCTATTATATATATAAGCATAGATATTTGAAGGGTAACGTATTCTGCCCATAGAACATTTGCTGAAGCGCACTATTTGTTATTTTTCTTATTCTATAAGCTTTTATTTAATACCTGATTATTTTTCTTTTGAGCTCCGCCTAGTTCGATCGGCTCCATACTGAAACTCTACATTCCATTTTGAGAAAAAGGATGATCGAAAAAAATGATAGGCACCAAGCCGTGGTTGTTGCCTGATCCGTCTAGGCTTGGTCGCGAAGAACAGGCCAAATTTTCCTAGTTTGTAAGATGTTTCAAAGTGATCCCAGTGATTTTATAAAATAAACACCTTTTGAACTGAATTAGTAAGTGCAAATAAAACAATAAGGACAAAAAGTGTTACGTTTATGTTTTTTACAGGTTATATGTTTTCAATATATAACAAACAACTACCTATCGATTGGATGACTTTGAGCCATTATAGAGACCAAATAACAAATCTCCATATAATTTATTTGGGGCACTGAGAAATCAAAAGTCAATTTACGTGGGGCAACCAACCGACAACTTTCATTGAATTTCATTGAACTTTTCTGATACATTTGTTATATTTAATTCAAATAGCAGAGTGATATCCAGTTGCATCAAATTGGGTTTGCATAATTATCCCGAGTTAAGTCAATTCTATGCAAACAAATTTCAACTTAAGTGACAGTTATGCAGACCCAGTAACTCTGGTAAGCGCAAGTCAACTACCAAGCAGTACTTATGTGATTATTTTCCCCTGCCAGCGGCGTTCCGTAAAAGCTATATTATTAGTATTTTATTGACAACCCTGCAGGCAATTCTGTTGGCACAGCAAAGTAATCGATTCGGAAAGTCAAAGTTTTAATCACATTTTTATGGGCGCTGGTACATACTCTGACCCCGAAGTGCTTGGGTTCATATACTTGGGACTACCTCTATACTCATATACTTGGGTCTAGCATAAAGTGATAAGCGAACGGTTATTGACTAGCTTGTGGAACCAATCCTATTTGTTTATTTTCAGATAAGAAGCTGCTCGTCAAGTCCGCTCAAACCAGATAAATCAATGATGTCTTACGAACTTATTGATAAATTAACTACCTACGTACAATACTTCACCATTTCTTAGAGACAAAGTAGCGAAATCTCCTGGAGTCTGGTCATTAAATAAGTAATAGCTAAATAACTTTGTCAAAACTGTATCGTCTTACTCGCGCACTACAAACAGTCAACAAAATACTCACTTTGTGTATTGAGTTGTGTGAAGTAGGTGTGTAGTGCAACAATTTAACTAAACCTCACGTAAAACTTCTAATAACTATATCGAAAAAAGTGGCAAACTGAAAAGGGCAGAGTAATTTTGAGATACAGTTCTCCCGTTAACTGGTAGTTAGCAAAGTAAAACAGATTAAAAGGAGAAAAGAAAGTCCTAACTAGAAGAACTGATGTTTCTGCACGCTTGCTCTTTCGATACCTGTATAGACTTTTAATCAGTATTACACGGAGAGTTTGACATAAGATATTAGACGGTAAGATTGTTGTTTATTGAATAGAACTTTGTAGAGATATAACGTAAGTCACGTCTCTAGAAAAAACTTTAGTGCCACCCAACGCTGTGTATATTTTACACGGAAAATCTTCCCCACATTTCATCTTCACAGCACGTTTTGTGAGTAATAGCTGTGATGCAATACCTTCTCGTTAAATCCATTATAAGCTATAATTGCCAGTATCACAAATATTATTGGCGCCCAACGTGGTAGCCATAGTGGTAAAGGCACCCAATGTCACATAAATCTTCATATTTACAAGCAACATGTACTATCCTTGTTTATATTAATACTAATCGTGGCATTCGCACTAGCTGAAATACTGGCGCCCAACATGGTGCTGGCGCCCAACTTGTTATACAGAGATAACTACGATTTACACTCAATTTAAAACAAAAGTGTTATCTACCAGTATAAAATCCAGCGGCCGGCGTTCTCACGCCCGATGCATCGCTTACAGCGCTTCTGGTGAACGAACCGTTCACTGGAAACGAGCGAAAGAAAGCGCTGACTACGTTGCAAGCACCCAATGCGATGATCTCTTGGGTTGCGTCCAACGTTTTTCCTCTTGCTGGAAATAAATAGAAAATGTAAATTTTCACAAGCGTAGCAGAAATTGAGGTTTCAAACACTACTAGTCCTGACAAAATAGAAATATGAAATTACCTACTATTCATGGAATAACCAATGAAGCTCTTGTAGTAGTTTATTCGGTACCTAATATTCTGTGCTTCCTTACCTATTCTTTGTTATTACTTAACTTCTTCTTTTTTAACTGGGTCACTTTACAAAACAGCAAAATGTTACAGGACCTATAAAAATGCTTCGTAAGTAAACATATTTCCAGAAATTATTAACACCGTATAAACTGTTATCAACTTTGTTAAAATATTGAGCTTTATAACGGCTCTCGCAGCCATTGTGCAAAAGTATCGTAACAGATCGTTTTAGTTTATCTTACAATTGCGGCTCCACTTTTACGGCCAATTGTAAAATGTTGCCACAGAGTCGCATTGCGTCTCGGTTGTGTTTCATTGTAGCTTCTCCAATAAACTCAAGTTTAGACAATAGATAAAGTGAATCTTTGAGAAACTCGTACATTCTCTGTAAGCCTTTATGAACTAACTTGAAAACTGATGCCTTCCTATTGAAAACAAGGAGTCATTCAACAACTTGCTATGCAACAACCAAACAATGTCGTATTTCTTCATTTAGTTTTAGCGAAGACATTTTTGTAATTTTGTTTGCAGTTTCAGACGAGTTGCTTCATAGACCGATTACTGACTTGCTGTGAATTTATCCAGATGATTTTTAGAAAAAAATTATATCGAGACCATTTTTGTCGCGTTGGACTCAGGTAGTCCGAACGTGAAAAATATGGTCTTGATATCAACTAATCCGAATTCCTAGTAAAATGTCTCGAATTTCGTAATTCCAGTGAGTTTTTTTGCAACATGGCAAAATATAGGAATAAACTAGTTCAACTTTATCACGTCTTTTGTCCTCAACTGGCCATCTAAACGCTTATATTTATAAGCATATTAGAAAGATAGCAAAGGGCTTTGAACTAACCTATCACAAACACCTATATTTTTAAGTGGAAACTTTATCGCTGTCACCACTAAGCCCATGCCGAATTGATGTCGAAAGTACCGAACTTTTCAAAGTACCGTTCAGCGCTTTCACACAAAGATTTTACTGAGTAACATTTCATACCTTGACCTATTTTCGGTTACAAAGCCACCTTTACTTATATATTCGATGTTTTCTCTTTCACTGGCCGTAGACACTATATACAACGTGTTTTGTAACCAGTATACTATCCCAAAAGGGGCTTATTCTATTAACAAAACAAAAAATTTTAGATGGAGGAAAAACAACATTTTCAATATTTTTCCAGATTATTTTTTATTTTTTTTAATCCTTCGTTTTTGGTATTTTATTAATGTTTATAACTAATTATTAAACGTACGAGAAATTCGTCATCTTGATTGCTAGCAGCTAAACACACCTAAATAATAGAAACGATTTGACCCCGAAACATCTTATTTTGGCAGTGTTTTTTTTTCAATGAAAAATAACTTTATTGTCAATTGCGTGTAAAATAAGAAATCTCGGGATAGTATACATAATATGAATCACCTTGTATACTGTATATATGTTGCTATAAATGGTACAGTTCCCAAATCCCAATGCGCGTATATCTTTGAAGATTATTGTAATGGCGTAGTCAATGGGCAGATACTGGTCATTGCGTAAGGCAATAGCTATTGAACACTGGCGTCGAACCAAAGTTCAAGACATCCCACAGAGTTATCGAGCTCAAATGGGTTCGGGCTACAATAATGTCCGAGTCAAATAGGGTATGTGAATTGCTCGTTTGAATACGAAATGTTGGTGTATTCTAGATGCCTTGGGAATTAATAAGCCTAGGTTTGTTTTAGTATATAGTATAAAGTTTTATTATAAAGAATAAACTAGGTGTATATAAAATTTGAGAACAAGAGAGATCAATAGTAAGTAATATTATCATAACGTTTATATATAAAGAAAGAAAAATAAAGTACATATTTACGACTATTTATATTTTACCTACTATGGTATTCAAGTTGTACCATTCTACCATTCATGTTGTTCTACCATTCAAGTTGTAGACCACTATGTCTATTTGGGTCAAATGATTCAACTAGGTAAGTCCAACTTCGACAAAGAGGTCAACCGACGAATCCAACTCGGATGGGCAGCGTTTGGGAAACTTCGTCATATCTTCTCACCGGGACAGGGCGACGCAGTGTTGGAAAGCTCCGCACCCGATGGACCGACGACATTGTGAAGGTTGCGGGAAGTCGGTGGATGGGAAAGGCTCAAGACCGTTAGTCGTGAAAGTATTTGGGGGAGGCCTATGTCCAGCAGTGGACAGGCTGATGATTCTTTATTTGTTTAAGTTGGTGACTGGTCAAGTTGACCCTCCCGAGTTCTACTAGCAAGCTACAATGTTACAGGCATGCCTGGCAGGTCTCGAATGTATATTCCTACATTTCGTTTAGAATTTGCATTATCGCTGTGAATCATATTTGTAGCGTATGTATAATTAGAATAATGAATACTCTTAAAAACTATTGATTTGTTCAACTGCAGCTTGGTGAGAATGAAGCGCATAATGAGTTACCTATATGAGTACCTATGGCTGATTTAAAATATATTGTTAAATGTACATATTTCTTGTTTCCCATTTTTTTCTCGCTTTTGTCTGGCGATATGATTGTTATTTTAAATAGCTATAACTAATTATGTCATATTGCTTGTACTTTTTGTGTTCATTTTTTGTATGTTTCTATTAGTGAAGACTTGTTATAGGTATTTTGTTTCTAAATCACGTATAGTATGTTGTTATGTGCTGTTAGTCTTCCAAATAAATAATTATCTTTGGTCCCTTGGGAGAAGTGCAAGGCATATTATGGTGTGGGATAATACTTTTGACTGATACACTAGTGCGGTCAAATCTTCCGGGGACATTAGTTAGGGCAGGTGCGGCGGCAAATTCTTCAAGAGGATATTTGAGCCTTTTGGGGTCGAGACCCTGGGTTCGTGGGGAAACGGGGCCCTCAGGGTTTTCAAAACAAAATCAGAGCGTCAGGTAAAACGACGCGTGGTCCGAGAGCTGGTTTCATTTGGCCCAAACGATCATCTTTGCCATCCAGCGTGGTAATTCTTTTATGGGTACATTTTCTATGCGTAAAAATTTAAGTATTTTATAAAATACCAATGTACATAAAAATAAACGTATCGGCTTCAGCGGAGATGGAAAAAGCAATAATGGTTGCCTGAATTCAACGTAAACTGATTGGAACTACAATCACGCAGCCACTCGATACCCGGCTTATCTGTGAGTAAGCCACGTTATAGATCGAATAATGATTTTCTGCTGTTGATATTGGTTTGTGAAGTAATTTAATTATCTGATATTTCGTAATACCGATGGAAGGTTTTATGCCACGTCAAGTATTTCTGTAGGAATATTTTTGGTATTTAGTGTGATGTTTATTGAAACGTAGCTGTACATTTGTCACACTTCAAGACGTTCGGCTAGAATTTGTATTGTGAAGACGAATTTGCACACGTATTATCAGTTGGTTTTCAGAAATCAAACTAGACTTAATTAACATTACCCAAATGATTGTGCTCAATAAAACGCCCAAAAAGGTATAAAAGTTAGCCACTTCGCTGGTAACTTAGATAACCGTTGTAAAAAAAACTCTCAACATAGTCTTGACCTCACACTACGATTCCCTGTGTCTTCAGAAATTAGCACAGGTATTCATACTGGATACGTAATATGTTTTAACTCCACTCACACAGACAGTAGCCTTACATTTGTTTGCATAGGAAAAATGCTCATAATTACCGAAACAAATATTTGCAGGTCATGCAAACATTTGTCGCACCGCGCGCCGCGGGGATCGGAATTATCTTATGATAAAATGTAGGTAAGTAAACTTCAAAAAATTCAAAATTCATTTATTCAGAACAAAGTACACAGGGAAACAGTTTACAGATTGAACGATGAGACTGCAAAAGTTATGAGAACTGAGTAGCAGCTTCAACGCCCTCCTCATTGACACAACATAGTTATGTATGTTTAAAAGATAAAGTAAACTTAAAATGAAAAAAAAACTATAATTATATACTATTATGAGAACTTGGAATATTACACGATCATTAATCGTTTTTTTATGCCTGTTACCCGTACCTTCTTCTTTTCATAAATCAAAGTTTTGTCAAGGAAGGTATTATTCATGTTCTTTGTTCGTCGTCTTGTTATTTAGTTTAAAAGTTATTCCAGCACAGTCGTTACTAACTTTTTACTAAATTATTCATTGGAATTATAATGTTTGCTCTTGCCGCCGTAATCTATAGCTGGTAGCTTAGTAACATAGCTTTGTAAACCTGAATCTGAATTTCGAAATAGGTTTTCAGTTGAAATTGTTAGGGTTTGTTCAAAATTCAATGGCCATGCCGTTCAGTAGCTAAAGCACGTGTTTGCTGTGAGATGTGAGAAAGGCCAATCAAACGTGCTTTCATAGAGTGCATACGTAACCTCAAACTCTGTGAAAGCTTTTTCAATAGCTTCTCAAAACTACGGAACGCCTTTTGAAGGGCTTGTGGAAACTGTGTTTGGAGTTTCAATGTTGCTCAAGCCAAGGGCTACAAATAGCATTGAATTATAATCATACTGGTTTAAATTTTTCGCCTTCGATAAAATACTGTCGTCGTTCGATAAAATATCTCGAAGAACAGAGAAGGTTTGAAAGATTTGGGGAAGATCTTTGAAGATGATCTGGGAAGAGACACGGCTTCAAAAAATGAGTGGATAAACACGTTTTCCTCAACTCATTCTGACAACAAATTATCTGCAATAACGAGTGAAGAAGGACTGATGAGTCTGGTACCTAACGCCACTAATCAAGAAACTCATCCGCCTATAGTCACCAACTGGTTGCGGACAACAGAATAGAACAAACAAAAAAAAATCCATCAGATTTGCGATCATGAATTGTTGTAAGTTTTCATTTACCTATAGGTATTGATGACTAAAAACAAAACGAAATTACTTGAAGCTAATCTTTTAATGTTTTTGTTAATATTGAGTAACGAGCTTATTATCGCTTGGCGAATATGGAGCATATTTTAATTGTAGCACTCATTAGCCAGGTTCTAGGAACAATAGCTACGATAGCACAGTGTAGTAGCTAAGCATTCTGCAATTTAAACTTACCGTGCAAAGTTTAGTCTCAAATAATATTAAAATTCGTAAATGCTGGCTAGGTATACAGATATAACCTACAAAGTGACCAGCCCTTACATTATTTCTACAGTAGATTGTTCGAACTTAAATGTTGAACCAATTATTATTGTAAAATGATTCCCTCATTAAATAAACTGTGCGAAATGATATATTATTTATTTATTTTTATTTATTTATTTATTTATTTTTTTTGGAGAACCAACAGCTTTGTTACATTTGATTGAACATTTGTTTATCTTTAGAGAGCCAATTACAGGTTCTCACGAATAGAAATATATTACTAAGTATTACAAACAGTGGGGTAACAACTAAACTAGCGGTATACAAAATTACGGTGGAACAGACAAATAACTAATTAAGGTTACATTTACGGTTGCTAATCATCTGCAATAAAGAATTCTCTGCTTAGTCGCGATCTCGCTGAGGAGACACTGGTGCAGAAAAGGTCAAGGTCACTACTCTTACTCAGCTTGTTAAAGTTGTCGCTTGCGCGCCATAAGTATGAATTCTGCCTATACTTAGTTGACACTATGGGAACATGTAGCGGGGCATTGAACCTGGTTAGTTTAAATGGAACTTTAAGGCTAATCATACTTGTAAGATCGGGGCAGTCAATAACATTGCCCGTTATTTTTAAAAGAAATGTAAGATCTGCTATTTCCCGTCTTTTAGAGAGCGGTAGAAGATGAAATTGCTTACAAAGGCTTATATAGTTATCAGATGAGTATGGAATCCGCAGACGATAACAGAGATACTTTAGAAACTTAATTTGGAGTCGCTCGATTCTTGAGATATATATATCGTAACGGGGATTCCAAATTTGCGATGCATACTCGAGATTGCTCCGGACAAAAGTGCAGTAAAGAATTTTAAAAGTTTTAGCTCGCTTGAAGTCACGCGAAGCTCGCATGATGAAGCCAAGAGCTCTTGATGCTTTAGCGACGATTGATTCGACATGATCGTCAAATATAAGTTTAGAATCGTGAGTAACTCCAAGGTCTCTAATTACATTGCTTTTCTGCAGCACCTGGCCTTTTAATGTATATGACGTCGATGTTATCAGCTTTTTACGGGTGAATGTGACTACTGAACATTTACTAGTGTTAAGGTCGAGTTTATTATGCTTACAGTATAGGTCGAGGCGCGATAAGTCAGCTTGTAGGTTACCGACATCAATATCCGACCTAATTGTGCTAAATATTTTCATATCGTCGGCGAAACATAATAACTTGCTTGTGTGAAAACAATCAGAGATATCATTGACGAATATCAGGAAGAGTAATGGCCCCAACAGGGAACCTTGCGGGACTCCACTGGGTATGCGAACCCACCCAGAGATGTAGTTACTGACCACGACAGCCTGTGACCTTTTATCAATGTAGGAGGAAAACCACCTAAGAAGATCGCCTCTTATACCGATGAGTTCTAACTTGGTTAACAGGAGCCTGTGGTCAATCCTATCAAAGCATTTACTATAGTCAGTATAGACCACATCGACCTGGTAACCCCTCTCCATAGCATCTGACAAGTGTTCATTGAGAAGAATCAAGTTGGATACGGTTGAGCGGCCACGTAGAAACCCGTGTTGATTAGGATTAAGAGTAGTGTGCAGTGCTGAGTAGACTTGTTCATAAATTACTCTTTCGAAAACTTTTGCTATAATGCATAGTTTCGAGATCGGCCTGTAGTTGCTAACCTCAGACTTAGAGCCCTTTTTGTGAACCGGTGTTACTAGGGCAGATTTCCAGATATTGGGAACGGTACATGATGAAAGAGACTTCTGGAAGAGTAAGCTAATTGGCAAAGCTAGTGTATCGGCACAGTTAATGAGAAATAATGGGCTAACGTGATCCGGACCAGCTGACTTAGATGGATCAAGTTTCGAAAGGTGTTTGGTAATATCGCCTACATCAATGTCGATTTTGCAAATATCGGAAACTTGCGGGGTCAGCGTTCCACTATGTGAGACGTCAGGACGACTATCGTCACTTAAGAACGTGGAATAGAAATATTTCGAAAAGGCATCACAAATTGATTTCCCTGACGAAACTGTCGTGTCCTGGTATCTAAGGCAGTTAGGTATACCACCAGACTTCGAGCGTGATTTAACAAATGACCAGAACTGCTTTGGACTCTTTTCAATAGAATTCTCTATCTTAGCTAGATATTGTTGATAGCAATGGTTTTCAAGGGATCTAATCCTGTCACGTAGGAGCTTAAAGGTTTCAAGGTTAACCTTGTTACCATAAACTTTAAATTTAGATAAATATTTTGACTTCTCTTTAATAAGCTTTTTAAGCGCCGGCGTGTACCAAATTGGGTAGGACTCACTATTCACATGTTTAGAAGGTATGTATTTGCGTTTCAAGCTGTCGAGTAGGCTATAAAATAATTCAACGGCATCCTCCATTATAATAATTATGATAAAAAAAATTTACCAGAAAAGTAAATCGTCACCCTAAATTAATTCTCTGTTTGTAAAGTTTTTACGACTAAACGGCCTTACCAAGTTTGATGAAATTGTTTATGAAGATAGCTTACACCCTGGCCATATAATCGTAGCACTTTTTATCCGGGTCCCGCGCGAGCGAAGCCGCGAGGAGCCGCTAAGAATAAATTTTATTTTATTATTTATTTATTTATTTACGAAAAGGTAATATTTCTACAGGGGCACCGAATGCAATAGTGTAGTGTGTACATATACTTACAGAAAGCCTTAGCAATGGCCACGTTAGAGATGATCCCCACAATAGGAACCACGAGCATCCCAGAGCCGAGGTGAGAAAGCATGTCGCTCGCTGTGTACGTTGTGTTGCCGACTGTACTTTGGAACGAAGGTGGCTGTGGTGTCGGCAGTCCTGGCGTTATGTTACCTAGGGATAATACATAAATCATTTATTAGGATCAAGTTAATCGATTCATACTCACTGACTATGTCGACTCGATAAAAGTATCCGCCTCTTTCTTTAAGAAAAGGATAAGGCGAGAGTTATCTGGCCGATAAAGTTGACGAGTGATTATGAATAAGAGGATAAGATTTAAAAATATCCCAAAAATGATCCATGAAGACAGCAATTGAACTCACCAACCTCCTCTAGACACGGGATGCGCTGGCCAGTACGTCTACTTAGCTGAGGTAATATGCTTATGATGTGTTTAAAACCCTGATATCTGTCTGTTTCTATCAATATTTATTAAGTCTAAGGGTAATATTCAGTTATATTAGTGAAGTAACTAATCATTCCACAGGGTACCAAATGGCTGAATAGTATGGATATTACCTGCTGTCATATTTTCAGGTACACATAGACCAAGAAGTAGCTTTTCAACATTTTTGAGAGTTATACAGACTGAAGCTATGACTACCTAATACTGATATTTACCTCAAGCTTTCTTCTGTAACTAAGTACCTACAAAGCATTTCTAGTAGGTACCTACACTGAACCCCAAAATTACTTTACACATTACTTTTATTACAAACGGAATTCTCTTACAATAATAAGCTAGGGTCAGTTGGGGTTATGTGAGTGGTGCTCACTAACCGTTTATACAGAGCTCATTTTGTGGGTACTCGTAGGTACTCATCGCACTACAATACAAAGTATCGTTATCCAGACTACAACCCTAATTTTGTTCCACTTTTATTAGGTAATTACCTAGGGTTGCCTGCATGTTGCAAATAAAACGTAGCTTATAAAAAATAAACTTAGCTTAAAAGAATGAAAAGTTATAGTGGTAATTTTTTCTCTGGAGATCCTAATTTTTTAATAATACCTAATTTAACAGTTGAATACATATTATGGGATTACAATTTAGGGCTCTTAGCTCAATTTATCTTGAGTCTTTTTTTAAATGCCTAAATTATTGTCAGAGAATTACGGTCAGGAGATTTCTTGAGAGTCATCCATTTTACCATATTACCGAATATATGAATTGTTCATTCTTTGATATGCATACGAGTAATTATGTAGGAGAGTATCTATCAATCCATCTAATAATCTGTAATAATAAAAATAATAATTAATAATCTGCATGATAATATAAGAAATAATTGTAATTGGACATACCTATGTTATGCAATGTAACGCTAAGGGTGAAATAAATGAATATGAATATCGTAAAATTATGCGATCTCCGAAACTATAAACTTCAGTAAAGTATTATTGTTAATAATATTGGTATTCTTCAAAATTAATACTTTCCGGAATTCCTTACAGGCAAACCATAACATTCTGTAGTGTTTTTTTTCACTCCATTCACACAGTCTGACATTATTTTGAAGACAAATAAAGTCATATTTTATTATTTAAAAAAATCCCCCCAAAACTCACGGTGATTAAAAGTGCGAGCTAAAGCCGTGGGCTTATCGTGGAATAACCCTTATTTCTTTCGTCCATTAATCAGAGCTGTCCAATTTGACTGTGAATAAAGAATTTAATTATTGAAAAAAATCTCGAAGCGAATAGAAATCCCGAAAGATTTTCGAGCGTGAGGTTTGCACCGAAGTATCCTGTTAGGCAAATGTGTGCAAATTCTAACTCCTCCGATGTAGAGAACGAAATTTCCATACGAAGAGGTACAACCATTTACCCAGGAGTACCGTAAATCTAAAAACCTTTTTAAAAGACTGGATTCTACGGGAATATCATAAAACTGTTGACGAAAGTACCTTTATGTAATTTATTTACGTGATAAAATGTTGCTCCGTCTTGGCAACTCAGTTAGTATATCGATCAACAAAGTAGAGTGAAGATTCGCCATTTATCAGTCCAGCGAACTGCATCTAGCGGGGCTGACTTGAATTCGATATAAGTTCGAATCACTGGAAGTTTAACTAACGAAGAAACTTGATACAGGAAAGTAAAGATTGCATCAGCGTATCAGGAAAGGAGTTAATGCTAAACAATCGTACGAGTTTTACTTTGAAAACTAAAAGGTTTCACATTTTATAAAAATTATCTGAGTAGGTCCTTTATTTAATTTTAACGGGGTTTGATCGCACAAGTACCTTTTTATTTAAATTAATCGCTGAAAGGACGTGTTCTCTTAATTTGAATCTCATTTTAATTGTAAAGTTATTTGTAGTAAATTCAGATAAATCAAGTGGTAATGAATAGAAAAAATGCGTCGCGCCTTTTCTGTACTAATTGTAAATCATTTCATATGTAAAATAAGTAACACCCAACAGTCATATACATATTTTTAATCGCCTTGAGAGAATTTGAATGGAAATAATATGAGCTGACAATCGCACGCGTTTAAACGCAGCTTAACCCCTTGTCTGTTTAATCCCAGATCTGGTGGTTTTTTCCTGAAATGGCCTATATATCCGCCCCATAGTTTATACACTATTATCCTGAAATACTTACTACTAGCAGCAGTGGTTCTAAACATGGTACGAAACATAGCTCCAGTAGACTCACCAGTCAGTATCAAAGGCTCCCCCTTATCCTGATGCACAAAATACGCCAGCACAGCGGCAAAAACAACGACTACAGCGTTTCTCGACACCCCGACGAACCATAAGCATTTTTGTAAGATGACTGTAGTTCGTCGACCTTTCTCGTCTTGGGCGCCCTTCAGTTGGATGTCTTTTACAGCCTGAAAATAAAGACAAATCCTGCTGAAATCCAACGAGTCTTTATAACATTGTAGTTGTGAATGATGCTTCTTACTTTACAAGCAATTGTTGCCTCGCAGTGATCGTTATTTTGGTTTTGCCGTATCATCAAAATATCATAGAGATTGTTCTGGATGGAGAAATAATTGTAATCGTTCGGGAATCAGTGTTCTCTGACTATGGAATGTACCTATGTATATTTTATTTTATGCGATAGGGATTTTTGGGGATTTATTTTCCATCCATCACAATTTCGTTTTACATGTTTATTTTTAGGAAGTATATCAAATACGTGCCCAAAACGGTGAAGGAAACCATCGTGAGGAATCCCGTGACTTAGTCAGTATTGATTCTGGTTAATTCATTTCCTGTAGATAAAGCTGACTAGGTTGAGAGGATGGTACCTGTACCATCTTCTCAACCTAGTCGGCTTGCCGAGCTTGTGGGCTGGGCAAGCCTACTCCATATAAAAACTGTCAGGAACTACATGGTCCTGTAAGTGAGTAAAATGTCCCAGCTGATACTGAATAAATCATCTAATGTACCTAATAAGGACCATGTCTTTCCTATATATAAGGCCGACTAGGTTGACTGGATGGCACCTATAGGTGCAGGGCAAGCTTAGGTACTCCATCTAAAAAACATGTCCCGAGTACTACATCGTTGTGTATGTGAATAAAAAGTTCCAGCTGACACTGTGCTTTTATAATATACCTACGGTCAAAACTTAGCTAAGTATTTACCTAAACCAGATCTATATTTTCAAGGCTATTGCAAACTAATTTCAACCAGCTGTGAGATTTAGTTTCGGAGTAAACTTCGTCGTGCTGCGCTTAGGGTAAATTATCTAATGGCTAGTGTTTACCGAGCTCGTATAATTTCTCAGATTAGCTTATAGTTTACGGTAGCTAAATATGGACAACGGACCTACTTTACAATTCCGTACATACCAACATAGGTTTACAACCGTCCTATACAGCGTGTTCCGTATATGGTATAATATTCTAAAACGTGCTTATTCTATCAACAAGTGTCACTTTTAGAACCCAATCAAGTTTATTCTACGTCTTTTGGAAATTCGGCATTTTTCATTGAAAAAGTCTAAACAAAAATTTGCTGTTTTGGGGTCACTCAGTTCAACCTGAATTTTTCAGCTGTTTTAAGTAGCAGTCTTGACGTCGAACTCTTCGTGAGTTTAAATTATAATAAGAAGATAAAAAGACAAAACTATTATTTTTTAGTAGAAACCTGTGTTTCAGAAGTCAATGTCCTCATTCATCCATATTGTGACAATTTAAGAGTAGAAATGAAAAATAAGTGAAAAATGTAATGCTCCTTTAGAATAAGTCCCTTTCGGGGTGGTGTTATGAATCACCTTGTATTTGGTAGGATATGTAGAAAGGACGAAAAAGTAATAACAACTTTTGCACCGTACATTCACCTGCCGGTTCCGAACCCACGCTACATGCTATAATATTGAAGACGGTGACATAAAACAGACTTGCAAAAATACTCGTAGCGCCAATAAAAAGTGGAAGGTAAACTAACTAAACCACCTCTGGTTTAATATTTACGTGCTGCATCAAAGATTCAGTGTCGAACTGGGAATTTTCTTTGGAACCGTGTTTTTTCGTTTTTTTAGGATATATATTTTAGTCACATTCACCAGCATTATCAGCCTGAAGAACTACACTACTGAAGTGCCACGATCTTGAGCTTTCTCCTTCCCACCAATTCCCACAACATTTTAAAAGGCCACCAACAATCTATCCGTCGTGCTTTCCTACATTGCGTTGTCCGATTACTGTTACCATTACAAAACCTTTATTCAACAACCGTTGTCGGTTCTGCGGTTCTGCGAGTTATATGGCCTGCTTAGTGCCCACTGCAACTTTAACTTGGTTATTGTGAGAGCTATTAAGGGCAGTTTTTGGAGGTATCTTTTCAATTATATCTAAGGGTGTAGTCAGAGCTATGTCCAAACATTTTAACACTGCCCACATTTTACAGTAGATTCCTGGGGATTAAAGTCGCCTTTTTTATTTCTTTAATTAATTTTAAATTACTTCAAGTACCTACTGAAATACAGATTGGTATTGCGAGCGAGCTGTTATGAATAGGCAATAAACCCAAAACTATCAGCCGCTATACAGACCTATATCTATTAAATTATAAATTGGCAGGCGTGCGTACGGCCTCGCCAATACCTTTTTGATTTATACGTACGACCCGGCGGTATTTAAAGTTATTTCACACATGGTGCCCGTTTCATTTAGTATCCCGCTGGTTTAATTAAATCCGTTTCGATCTTGACCGTATCGAAAGATATTTGATAATCAAGATAAAAGTCTTGATCAAAACGCATCTGATTGTGGGTGTCATCATTCCAGCCGTTGAAGTCCACTGCTGAACCCATACTCACCACGCTGGGCACGAGAGGTATTTTTATAAAAATAGTGGACTCTGCTGCCCATCGCCTAGCTTTTTAGCCTTAGTCGCCTCTTACGGCATCCACGGTTAGGAGATAGGGAGGGCCTATTCTTCAGCTGGGGCCACCACGGCCAATTGTACGGATTGTAGGTTAATAAATCTCCAATTGCTCATTAAACCGTGCACTTCAAGTGTCATTTAATAACTTGAAGTAGTCTTAGCGGCACCACGTTTCTGCCATTTCTATAATAAAGAGCTATAAAATCGAACGTCTTGTGGTACGACTACCTTTAAAATAGTACAGTCAGCGTCATATTATAACTTAGTTTTTATTACATAAATTTCGGTGAAAGAAAACATCGTCAGGAAACCAGTAGCTTGCAACCTGTCACATATGGAATACTCACTATTGCAAATTGTGTGCATTCATACCCAAATAAACAATATTGCCAGAGCATCATCATAATTACCAATTAAGACGTGGGACGTCCACTGTTGAACATTGGCCTCCACCATAGATTTCCAGACCGATTTCGTACAGCCTGGCTCGCAACCAACGGCTCCCAACTACCGTTAAGTCGACAGGGCCTTTGCTCTCCTCATTTTAGCTTCAATCTCGTGAAGATGTACCAAGCAGCTTGTTCTTATATTATCAAATACACTCAATAACCGTCCATCGTAACGGCAAAGTAACTTCATTCTTATAATAGATGAGTAGGTAGGTACCATCCACTTAGCTCCCATTTGTTAATTTCTTCGATAACTCACAGTGACACGTTCGTCTGTAGTTACGCTAAGTCTGAGTTTTAAGAAGCGTGTGTAAGTAGGTTGAGTCCGTGTGGGAAGGGAAAAAATTCAATCGTGTAAGAATGCCCCAAACCCAAACTCGTTGTTTCACAAACTTTCGCATTTATAATATTAGTAGGATAGTATAATTTGTATTCGGTGTAGACTAAGCGCCTTTATAGATAGTATAGATATTATAAATCAACTTATATTAGTGTTCTCAAAAGGTGAAGGAAATCATGGTGAGGAAACCGGCCGGCATGTGCTCATTCATATATTTTTTTTTTTATTTACTTTTTGCGGCTATTGTGTCACTGCGGCTACAACTGGCCTATTGTGATCGCCACTTTATTTGTGGAGCCCCTTTACAGGGCCTTTAAAGTTCACCGCAAAGCCCAGCAGCTGTTAAAAACTGAAGGATTTTCTTTGGGGTGAGTTGCTTTAGCTCCATTGGGCAGAGGATGTGCTTTCCCAAATGGATGCTACGTTTGAGCATAAGTGCTCCGCACTCACCTAGCAGGTGTAGAGGCGTTTCGTCCGCCTCCTTGCATAGCCTGCAGGTTTGTGTGTTGCATAGCCTTAGTTTGAACATGTGCTTATTAAGACAACAGTGTTCAGTTAAGGCTCTGACAATAATGCGAAGGTTGGTCTTATTTAGCGCTAGGATACGGTTGGTGTACTGTTTATCGAAGGCTTTTATAAGTAACTTAGAGTGGTTCATGCCCGAAGAGTTTGTCCAGAGTTTGGTCGATTCTTCGAAGCACGAAAGCAAGAGGCTTCTTTGAGCCAGGCTTTTTGGTACGCCGCAAAAAGGCTCAGGGCCTATCATTCATATATATATCTAATACATCATTTCACTACACTTGCTCCTTCAAAACTCAGACTTAGGGTAAGTTGTGACCGCGCCCGCAACTTCGCAAACGCAAACTGAGTTACTAAGTAAACACACTCTGATTGTTGAAGGTTTGTAGTTAGGAATGTCCCTTGTAGTATGTGTTCATTCGCATCGCATTTTCTGTTAGACATTGAGTATTGAAATGACGTAGTCTATAGATAAAAGGTGATTCATAATATGCATACCATCCCAAAAGGGGCTTATTCTATCAACAAAAAGAAAGAATAATAGCAAAAAAAAATCAGAGTTTTTCCGAACTTTTTCAAATTATCTGTTTTTGTTCTTTTATCGTCTTTAAGTAATAAACATAAGACAAGTTCGAAATCTATCAAAGACAACTGAATAATTGAGTTTGCACTGATTTGACCCTAAAACAGGCTGATTTTGGCATAGTTTTTTTTCAATGAGAATTATTTAATTTCCAGAAGTATAGTATAGTATATATTTATATAGTCGTTTATTGCCAATTAATAAATGGTATATTTTGAGTTTAAGAAGCTTCTTTTCGTTCGCCAGTTACTTCAGCGAGTGAAACTGCTTCCCTCACTATATCAACGAAACGCTTTGGTTTAATCTAAATAAATAAAAAGACTTTAAAATAAATAAACGACTTACAAAAATCTGTCTTACCTTCATTCCCATCAAAACAATGCAGCAAGCGAGACTTAGCAACGTATCCTGCATCCTCGTTTCCCCAATATGTTGGAACAGCTCCTTCCATGTCAATATGAAGGTTTCAGCACTGAACCTCAAGCCTAGCATGCCTTTCATCTGGGATGAAGCTATGGTTATGGCGGCAGCTGATGTGAACCCGGATACCACGGGCAGTGATACGAATTCTACTAGGAAACCTGCAATTTTAAAGGATAACGCGTATGAGGGTCGTATGTAGGTATATATAGTGGATCGGCATTATCATTTCAGCCACAGGACGCTCTCTGCTGAACATAGGCCCCAATAAAATTACAGTGCGACCGATCTTGTGAGGCCTGCTTCCAACGGCTCCTTCCCCCATCTCTATTATTCCCTATTTATTAATTAATTTTATTAATTGTTATTGTCGTATTATTAATAGTTTTTTTTTTTTTAATTTGCCACAATTTATTTTGATTATTTTATGTTGTAGTTTTAAATTTAATATAATTTGTTATTTTAAATATCCGACCACTGCTGACAATTTCCTAGTATTATATTAGTATAGAAACCTTGACTCTACTTATTAAGGTAGTGAATAGATAAATTAAGTACACTATCGCATTGGGTGCGCCTGTAATGGTAGGTGTATGTTGTGAAATAAATAAATAAATAAATCTCAAGTGAGGGGCGTCCTACGCTGCGGTTTCCAAATAGTGGATAGCTGAACTATTTTCTGGTGAAAATGAATTTGTGAGCTGCCTGAACTGAGCCACTGCAGATTTAACTATTAACATCGTGAAAATAAATGTACTTTAATCTAAAGATTTCTTTCAGATTCTCACCAAGTTGAACAACACCGGCGAACATCTGCACTACGCCAGCGATCAAACATAGAAGCACTGCGAAGTCTGCGTTTGTTCCATTTGTGTAGGTAAATGTCAGCAAGGAGAGCAGTGCAGTGGGTCCAATGTTGATCTGAGGGCATGTTCCCAATACTCCGTAAACAAAACCCCCCACCAGGGATGCGTAGAGGCCGTACTGAAAAAAACAAGGTCCAGAAATTAATATTCATGTTTTTGTTTAGTTTAGCGGTGAAATGAGTGCTAAATCTACAATGATAGACGATAGCAAAGATAATATAGTAGAAATTTTTACGAGAGTTAATCCAAAATGAACCGTAATCCGAATCCGTAGAAGAACCAAAATCACCAACATAGCTCTTAGAATTAACAAGTTGAAGTTGCAGTGGGCAGGTCATCTCGCAGAACCGACAACCGTTGTGGAATAAAGGTTCTCAAATGGCTACTACGAACCGGAGGACGCAGTGTTGGCAGCAATTTTGAGCCGCAATTTTGAATTTATAAGGAACTCAGTCCTTAGTCCTTACCGATTAGAAATTTCGTCTCAAAATTCCAATAAGGACGATTAAAGATAGAGCCAATGATATAGTCTGATCATATGAATAATCATCGAACATTGAAGACATTGAATTCAAATGATTAATAGCTTTAATAACTGCGTTGTTGAAATTAAAGAAATGTTCATAATAGGTGCATTCTTCAAACGATACTCATAACCGGCAACATAAATACTGCATTACTCTTATTCGACTTTTGTTTTTTTTTTGTAAGGAATGAAAACCCATATAATTGATATATCAGATGATTACGACGTTTGTTTGTCAGTAAATATTATTATTGAATCTTATAAACTAGTTGGTGTGTCTGCAAGAAGCGATCGTCTGCAATGAATTTATGAATGCTATTGATTGCAGGTGAGGCGATAAAGCTTGAACGTGCGTTATAAACCGGCTCCTGAACTCCGGAACGTCGAGACGACAACCCAAAGGTGGCATTTGGGCCACAACTGAAGTCTCCTGGTAAGTACTTCTATCGTCGAACACTTTTTCAAGTACAGACTCGTCTACGAGATCGAGGCGAGGTGGTGGCAGTGGCATGTTGAGTAATAACTTAGGTACGCATTAATTCCAAAACTAAACTTAAGCCATGTTCATACGGCGTGCGATATGATTTATCTAAAATGTATTTCAAAATGCTCCTTATCTCTACTGGATAAAAATCAATTTTGAGTTTGACTTATAAGGAGCTTACGATATCGTACGCCCTCAAATGTCAAATTCAAAATTGACTTTATACTACATTATAGGTAACTAAACATGTTAAAAAGTCCAATAACAGATAGTTTAAAAGTTGTAGTTAAGTAGTACTTAGCGCGCACACATCTTCCGGGGACATCAGTTAGGGCGGGTGCGGCGGCTGATTCGGCCGAGGATCTCAAAAGGCGCAAATATGTTAGTCTTGATAGGGCTTACATATTTGAGCCTAATGGGGTTCAGACCCTGGGTCCGTGGGGAAACGGGGCCCTCTGGGTTTTCAAAAAGATATCAGGACGTCTGATCGAAGCCACGCGTGACCCGAGAGCTGGCTCTTATTTGGCCCAGCGAATTAGCATTGCCATCCAGCGTGGCAATTCCGCCAGTGGCTTGGAGACGCTTCCGACTGGTAGTGATCTGGATCAGTTGAGCTATCTATAGATCGTTTGTAACGGTCTTTAGATGGCTCAACTGTTTCTTGTGTATTTTGTAAATATTAACTTGTATTAGTTTTAAGTTTCTTTCTGTAAATCAAATAGTAGTACGTACTCGTATATTAAAATCCTTTTGTATTCGTGTTTAGGACGGGCCTAAACGTGCATTCAAATGACATGCCTAACCTATTCATAGGTAGATAATATCACCTACTACGTTTTCCTTTATGCTCTCTCTCATTACAGGAACCGGCGGGGTTTTGGCTCGCATTGTTCACGCAAATACTAGAATGATAAATAGGTGCTTCGGATTGTATCATTCGTAATAAAGAGCCAATTTCGAAACGTAGCCACTAGATTAGCACCTTGAATCGCGAACTTTCTGCTTTAGCGTTGTAAATTCAAGTGAAACCAGAAGTCGCTCCTACGCAGTGTTAACGATAGATGTAACGTTTTAAATACGAAAAAAACCCTGTTTATAAAAAAAAATATTGACTATTTATTAGAAGTTCAATCCTATCAGTTTAGTATTTAAAATTTTGTGGTAAAATATTTTTAATATAATTGTCAATGAGGATACACTGCCTTATAGGCGATGTATGTTCAGTCAGTTTTATTTTATAATGGATGCAAAAAAGTCTTGGATATATCATATATAAATTTCTTTGTAAAAATAAGCCGCGGATTATGAGAAAGCTACTTCTAAAAACCCTATCTTACGAACTGACAGGGTCTTATAGATACGAAAGAGAAATAGAAGATATGTACCTGCATATTCGAATAATTTTATATTGGACGGAAACAAGTTGAACTACCAAGCCTAGGTTACAGAAAAAGTCAAGAGCGTTTTTTATTAAACAGTGCAAGAATTAATAAAAAACATCTTGCTAGGCAAGAAATCTTGACGCAAAACAGACGAAGCAAAAAAATTCACAGAATGCTTTGCTCATTAAAATGGAAAGGTGAGCGAGGCCCACGTACTCCTCCTGTAAACAGGTTACAGGCCTACAGGCTTCCGAGAGTACGGATAGAGTTATCCACAAAATACAAACTTGTAGGTACTAGGTTCGGCTGTTTTGTGGGCTGTTTTTCCTATTTCATAGATTTTTTTACATTGCCGTTGAGTTATTACCAGTTTGCGAGACACGGCCCTGAAAAATGTCTAATGATCGATGATTACTAAAATTTGAAGCTCTCTCAATTCAATTTGACAGCAATTGCGATGAATACAAAGTCAGTTTGATGTTTTTGACTAATTCATTATATTGTTTTTTTTTTTCTTTTTTCCCTCAAAATTAACACGAGCTTAACCTGGTGAGGTATTTCTTCGTTGATTTTACACTCAATTAACACTGATATTGGATTGACATTATTAATATCGCAATTTTTTGAAAGGCCATGTCCATTAATGGTTTTTTATTCATCAATTAATCCAATCAACACAAATTGAATATATTCGGGTAGAGACATTTAATTTCTCAATAAAAAAAATTTTTAGAATCTTCTAATTTTGAGATTTCAAATTTTCTGGCCATATTTAAAAAAAAATATTTGTATACAGAAAACCACTTTTCAATTTTCGCAGTAACTAGTACTTATGGTAGAATGATGGTAGAACTTATGGTCCTATGTGGCCTGCACAATATAAAGGCTCGCCTAATTTTTTTTATCGCAATTTGTGGCTATGGTGACCGCAAACATTCTACCATAAGCACGAGTTTCTACGAAAATTGAAAAGTGGTTTTCTGTATACAAATAAAAAATTTAAAATATGGCCAAAATTTGAAAATTTGCAAAAATAAAATGCTGTTTTCCACGGAATTTAATTGGAAGATCTATTATAATATACTTATTGCAGATTAACCTGCATTGACCTTAACGAGTGAAACCGCGCGGGTATAGCTAGTGGACAATACAATTGTAATATGTACAGGAAGGACGCAAGAAAAGTGAGCCATAAAGCCAACAGGATATTACAACACAAGGATAATGCGGCCCGAAATTAACCTATTGTTGAACAGCAAGGGGACGGTTATGAGCTCGATAACAAGTTCTCAGGAAGATATCCATTGATGGTAGTTAGAGCATAATGATTCCGATGATTGCAAAATCTCCCCAACCGATATTATGATTGCAAAGGAACTATTCTTAAGCCGTGTCCAAACGGAATGCGATATGTCATTCAATAATATTTTAAAAAGATCCTCACGATCCCCAATACAGTCAATTTGAGTTTAACTTTTAGGGACTTGCGATATTGTTGAGCTATATCGCATGCCCTCAAAATATGCCAAACACAAAGTTGACTTTAATCAGTAGACGCAAGAATAAAATTGAAATAATTTTTTAAACGATAATTAATCATATTTAAACCAGTTTTGTTTGACAGGACCTAGCGCCATGGAGCGAGAAATTGAGTGAACTTGAGGAGGCCTATACCAAAAGAGTTGTAAGGGATCTAGGTAGGTTTGTAGGCATGCAATAATATGAGCCCATTTTGTTGTTCCGAGCTGTAAGTTAATATAGTACCTATGAGTATTACCTACCTCACACTTAAGTACCCTGACAGACTAATTGATTTCCGTTCACTATACATTAAGCGTTCATACACCAGAAAAAAGACGACTACTGTACTTTTAAGCATGTATAGTGAGATCATTGTATTTTGAAGCTGCGCTTTAAATAATTTAGCACAATTTATTCAAAGATAATCCGTTGTCATAAACACAATATATTAAGTATACAAATAAATTCACAAGCAGTAATTGCAACGTGCAAAAACACCTTGAACAATACAAAGTGTGTGATATATTTGTTTTTAACCGACTTCCAAAAGGAGGAGGTTCTCAAGTCGGCTGTTTTTTTTTTTGTGTGTATGTTACTCGATATCTCCGCCAACAGTAACCCGATTATGATGATTCTTTCGCTGGTGTATAGAGTATGATCCCAGGGTGGTCCCATTTTAATTTAATTCCTGAGGGATTGCAACTTGTCCCGTAAATCTTAAAAAAACGTCATCATCTCTTGAAATCACGACTAGCCGATTTTTTTTTTGTCGACTGTGGTTTGGTATGGTAATTTCCGCGACTTCGTTCGCTTGCTGCTATTTTTACATAAACTTTAAACTTAAGGGTTGTGTGTTGGGAATTCCTTTCTGTGCATCCATACGTTACGCTACCCTGCAAATTTCATACTCTCAGGATTTTGGTTAGGCTCTGCGTTGATTTTCAAAGATAATAAAACCACTACGTTTGATTGACAGTCAGTCAGTCAGTACCGTAAGAGTTATTACTTATTATTGATGATGAATGATGGATGTCATACTTTTTTTTGTTTTTGAAAGTTAAGGTGGCCAGTGTCATCCTCAGTAGGTAAGCAAAACGCAAAGAGGTTGATAACAAAAAAAAGAGGTTGATATTGATCTTGTAAATATTCAGGAATTTGAAGGTTGTTTTTAGTTTTTGTAAAAAATATCTTATTTTCATAAAGATTTCTTACGTGTCTCACCGTAGATAATGCGTGATTCATTTCGTCCTTTAAATATGCTCGTGTATCTCAAAGGCCTAACGAGCGATTGTTGGTGCCGAACAAATGTAACAACAGCTTGTCATGCTGTCCGATGCATGGAGTGATTCAGTGTAAATGCACAATCCAAATGTTGGTTACGCTTAATGATCTCCAAGAAAGAAATCCAATTTCAGCTGTAAAACCACGGGGCTACGATAGGAATATTAAAATAAACGAGCATCGTATGAAATTATCATGAAAGAAAATTTACTAAGACATACCACAGAACCTTGACCAAGAAGTGAAGTCAAGCTACACCATGAGCGCTCTGGTCATTACGAACTAAGCACATCAGTAGACAAATCATAAAAACATGCCATTAAAAAAAACATGGCTAGCTGCGTCCTTAAAAGTTAGATATGTACGGGCATTTGATAAGTACACACTTTGATTATCTAGGCTAAGATGGTAGTGGTTTCTACCCGTGGTTGTCGTAAGAGGCGACTAAGGGAAAGCAGCGTTCAACAATGCTTTATCTGCGCTCGCCAACCCGCATGCCCAGCATGGTAAGTATGGGCAAATCCGTCCAAATGATTGTTTCTGTAAATCTATGGGGAGGTCGGTGTTCAGCAGTGGAAGTCCTACGGCAAAAATAATGATGAGGCTAAGATTCAGAGATAAAACTAAGCATGAACTTACGCATCCATTTGTCAAAATTGTGTGCGCTGAGAGGATAACTCTAATTTAAGTAGGTATATTGAGTCACGTCTTAAGCTTACCACACGTACTGGCCAACCAGGGAAACTTAACATGACGTTTTACCAATATCCCACTAATATTATAAATGTGATAGTTTGTGAGGATGTTCGGATGTTTGTGGTTCAATCACGCCCAAACGACCGAACGGATTTGGATGAAAATTGGCACAGAGATAGATTATAGTCTGGAATAGCTTATAGGCTTTTTATCTTCTTAGGTAACACGCGAGCGAAGCCGCGGGCGGAAGCTAGTATAAAGATATACGTTTGACGCAAACTCTATCTCTGAATACTACTTACATCGTGTCGTGATTTGATATTCATAATTTAAAAGTAACATATTTATTTCTTATAATGGCAACGTAGCATTTGGAATTTAAAATATTTATTTCCTATAATGGCAACATAGCATTTGGAATTTAAGATATTTGTTAGCTGGCAATAACAGAACAGATTCTGTGCGTGATTGGACAGTTGCCGGTAGCCAGTCAAGAACGGTGTCCAATCACAGCATTTGGTTTTTTTTATAACCGAACGGAGGTAGCCTTTAAGCAAAAGTTGGAATGGACTGGCATTCTTTTTCTGGAAGCCGAGCAGTGAGCATTGTCGTGTAACCAGTGTTCTAGTATAGAACTAAAAGTTGGTAACTAATCTAGAATATTCCACAAGTTTGGAATAAATAAAGTGGTGTTGTCAAGTGTTATCCTCGTTTCATTACAATCGGTTTCGACCACACTTCGATCTTAGGATCGACTTAATGCATGTCTCATATCCTTAGAGCCTAGGTTAAAAAGGTCAATTATACACTGATCCTTACCTGCGGTTCAAATCCAGCCAGGGAAGCGTAGGCAATCGACTGCGGGATAAGGGTGAGCGCGACAGTTATCCCAGCTATCAAGTCGCCCACCCCAGCACTAAGGTCGTAACTCCGGGACCAGCCGAGGATCGGGAACAAGCCACCGATTAAGCGACGTGGATCTAACTTCAGCATTCTGTCTGGAATTCGAGGAGTAAAAATAGTATGTATTGCTCAAATATCAGGGTACTGTGGACTGATGGCAATATCATAGGGGCAAGTGGTGCCAAGTTTTAATCAAAATTGAATTGACCTACTAATTTTTTGAAGCTATCTCTAGAGGGAGATAAAAGTTGCTTTTAAACGAATTTACCTAGGTGACTACTATACTAAACTACTAATTAAATGATTGATCAGTTTATTCAATAATAATGCCCAGCAAATAGCAATCAAGTCTATTTGCATTCGTAGAGACAGAACAGGACTCCTCTACGCCGTAGAGGGTCTACGAAATCCCACAGCTAATACTCAAAGTCCAACTGTGAGTTACGTGAACGCTTGACGTCATAGATGACAAAACAATGGTTCCTAGGAATGTTAGCCAGAGTCGATAGTAGTTAGTGTCAAAGAATTTGGAGGTCCGAGCTTCGCTCAACCAAGTGTTATTCGATGATATTGTACCTAAGCAGTGTAGTAGGTACCTACCTAATTTAGGTAGGTACTTGTAATATAGGAAAAACAGAATATAACTTCCTCAATGCTACAAATACGATTAGTTTTTAACCTAGCGTGACCTTGTATAATCAGTGAAATCAGGTACCAAAAAATAAAAATATATTTACGTACCTACAAAGAGAGCTCTTTAGTTTTATTTCAGAATTAAAGGTCCGTACCAACAATTACGTTTTTATTTAGGCAGTGATTACAGTCTAAGGATTTATGGTTCAAATTCGTGTGAAAAGGTGCTAATAATGCTTGCATTATTGCAATAAGACGTCATGGTAGTGCCCAAGGTAATAAACATGGAATTATTAAAATAGGTACGTAATAATAATTATTTACGTAAGTACATAAACTACTTCCTTCTTCAGTTGTTGAATAAATTGTCGTTGAAATAATACGTACCTACCTTCAACACTACAATAGCTATTTCACAGATTAAAAAATGATAGGATGTTTGCTTAGGTATGTACTAGGATGAAGGTTTTTCATGCAAGCCAAAAACATTTTGATGGATTCCACAAAGATTGCTTACTTGAATGTCGTATCACTGATTCTTTCTTGGTAATCATGACATGGTCAGTGACCAGGTTGAGGTATGGTGGCCCTCAAAAGGGCCTATGATCGCCGGTGAAATAATCAGAGCAGTGAAAGGATTAAAGTGCGCCTCTTTGAGGGTCCTCCGCGCACGTGTTACATGTCTTCGAATTTTTTGGTTCTAGGAAATGCCGGTTTTATCACGATGTTTTCCTTCACTTCCGAATTCAAGTTTTCATTGGGTATAGGGGCTTTTTATGAATGACCTTGATTAAAGTAGGTTAGTTCCTAATATGTAAACAACGGATGCACTTGCTTACCTTAGATTTTTGTATTGTCTCTCATAACATTAGCCAATCGCCTAATCACACGGGAAATCACCTACAAAATATTTGCATTTATTTCACAATTTCCCGCCACACTCCATTTTGAAAAAGTTTTCTGTTATCTATTCCCGCCACTGCGCTTCTGAGGCCGCATCATGCGCATGCGTGAGTTTTTTTTTAAATCACGCGCACGTGCTTCAATCACCTAGCTCAAACTGCCACTGGTAGACAAGTACCTACAACAATAATCTCGCAATCAGTTAATTTGCCTGTCACGGGCCGCGGTTTCATTTGACGAGGCGACAGAATTCAAGATCGATTGGCTAGCAGGTGATCGATGAAAATTAGGTATGAGATCTTTGCAGGTTAACTTCTGTAGCCACGTTCACACGGCATGCAATATATCCCTGATATTATGTCATTTTAGGTGTTAAAAATATATATCTATTATGTATATCAGTCTCTGGTACCCATAGTACAGGCTATGTCTAGTTTGGGATCAGTTGACCGTATGTGATATGTCCGGAATATATATATCTATTTATCTATCTATATTTAGAATTGGTTTGAAGTGAAAAGAATTGATTTTAATACCAAAATCAATACAACATAATTAAAACTGAAGGTTAGGTATAAAGTCGTAAAACGATAAAAATATCCTTTATTTAGGGAACTAGGGAATTTATTTAGCATAACATTTTTAACTTGATGTTAAAAATGTTATGCTAAATAAATTCCCATGCAGGTCAATTTCATAGTCCAATTTCGAATCTGATAATCTATGAAACGACAACTCTTCCTGTGTACCTCCTACATCATTATTTTTTAATCATTTTGAAAGTTGCGAAATGTATACATGTTAGTGCAGGCGACTGTACCTACTATGCTAGAAATAAGTAAGTACCTTCTTCCAAAATATTTATTCGCAAATAAATGTTGTTCTCACGAAAACAAATTGCTATAAAAACACCACTTTTTATCATCCACAACCTCGGCATTGCGAATGCAGCCGACCGTGAAATGGGACACTCAGCTTGAAACGTATAACTTCCATTCTGCGGAACTAAGTTGCTAGTTTCTTAGTTTCTTTCGTGTCTAGGGAAACAAGAAGACTAAATAGCTATTTAGAGGAAAGGCGGCCCAGGCGCTATACCTACACAATTCCATACCAACCAACCGCTGTCCACTATTTAAAAAAGAAAAAGTACAGTCCTGACCCCACCCACACACATTCCCTGTGTCGTGTGGTGCAGCTGATCTGGTGACTTCCTTCCTTGTGTGTAGGCCAGCTATTGACGGCGGCATTGCTAAGAACTCCGACACAACGTTGGCCATAACTTACGAACTTGGTCATAAGTCACACAACACAATATTTTATGCATCTTACTTTGCTGCAACGGAATAGGTTGAGGATCGTAGCAAGTGCGTAGCGCCCGTAGCACTCCCACGGGAAATTCCTGTTTCCCGTGTGTTGTGTCCTGTGTAGGTACGTGTTTATAAACTAGCCTTACTGCCATGTCTTACGTGTATTTTTAATAGTTAATTGATTCAGGCGTGACTTTGCGGAAGTCCATTATAAGATATTAAATAGTCACATCTTATTTTTATATCTTTATTTTATTTTCATTTCTTAAGTCAAAATAAATTGAGAGCACACTTTGCAAGTTCTCGCTAAAAAGTCGTTTCAAATTCAGAATTTCATATTGTATTAATATTATTGTGTAATTATTTTATATAATTTTACTTAAGGTCGTTTTCAAAATTAACCTTACGTTTACTTATAATACGTTTTTTGTGTTTTTTTTTTGAGAAAAAACGTAAGCCAGGAAGACCACACAAAAGATGGAGCGACGATATAGCCAAAATAGCAGGAAGAGCGTGGAGTAGAGCTGCTAGAAACAGAGAGAGATGGAAGGAGCTGGAGGAGGCTTTTACCGCTGAGAGCGGTCCTCACACATAAAACTAATGTGAAATATATATTACAATTTAGTGAAACGTTATAGAATAAAAAAAATATGGCATTTAGTTACATACACATTAAGATAGCGTTGAATCAAAATGTTGTGTAAGGTATGAATAAAGCTTTTATTATTATTATTATTTATTATTATTACTTATAATAAAGTTTTCCGAGTATGAAGAAGGTCGTGCCCCATTATTTTTCCCCACCTTGTAGTTTGTATGTCTAAATACTTTACCTTAACTATCCGCGAGTATAACCTAGCTTATATTGGAACGTAATAAAATTTAAGTCAACCTCTTTATAATTATCACCTAGGTGATACGCGACTTTAAAATTAGATGTTGGTACCTAGCATATTCTGTTCTTCACCAAGGTTACATTATTGAGGTACTTCTCTGTGACTAAACTCCCAATCAAAAAAAAGATGAAGATGCCAGATTAAATAGGGTCGCTCATCACCGGTCCAGACGTCTCGCTAGCGAGTCCCTCACCGTCGCGAAAGTTCCCCCAAATCCGAACTCTACCAACCCTATGTATTATACAAGGTGATTCTTAGCATGTATCCCGAAAAGGGGTTATTCAATGAACAAAGAGAAAGAACAATTTTTTCAAATTTCCCTAACTTTCTCAAATTACCTATCTGTTTTTGGTTTTTTCATCGTCATAACCTAATTACCAAACGTACGAGAGGTTCGGCATCCATAAAAATGGCTTGAGTTTGAACTGATTTGACCCCAAAACAGCAGATTTTTGCATAGAATTTTTCGATGAAAATTGTCTTAAAACAAACTTTATTCCTAATTTGTTTGACTAGTTGCTGGCTTCTCGTGTTCCTGGCTCTTTCTTGGCCGTCCTGCGTAAGGTCATTAGCAAGTTTGATGTATGGCGGCCTTGAAAACGGTAAATAATCGACGATGAAAGAACCAGTGTAGTAAAAGGATTCAGTGCGCCTGGAAGGGTTTGCTTTCCTGCACATTTAGATGATAATTGGTACTTTTGATATTATTTGCGCGATAGACTCAAGTATTTCCGTAGCGTGCAAACTGGTGCTAGGCTCTCAGATTTCTCGGAATTCGATTGTTATGATCATTACCTGAGGTGTTAATTCAAATTCTAGAGAAGTCTCGTCAAAACATCGTTTGACGGGTAAAAAATAAATAGGCTTCCGCCTTTTATCTCTTAGCATGGAATACATCTTCTCAGATCTCCAGGCGATCCTTGAAGTTGTCTAAGGAGGGTAGTCAGAGGCACGCCCAAACATTTGGCATATTATGCCCACATTTTGCATAGTATAGTACACATATTCGTACGTTACAGGTGGCAAGCTCATCGCCGCTTATAAGAATACATACTGGTTTCCAAACGGTTGTTTTCCTTCACCGCTTTAAGCTATTTATTGGTTACCGACCGGGTTCGATATATGCTATTCTTGGTAAAGAACTTTATCTACTCCAAGTTTCAACGAAATCGGTTGAGTCGTTACGGCGTGATTGAACAACAAACATCCAAACATCCTCACAAACTTTCGCATTTATAATATTACTAGCTTCCGCACGCGGCTTCGCTCGTGTACTACCTATGAAGATAAAAAGTAGCCTATATGCTATTCCAGACTATAATCTATCACTGTACCAAATTTCATCCAAATCCGTCTGGCCGTTTGGGCGTGATTTAACCACAAACATCCTCACAAACTCTCGCATTTATAATATTAATAGGAAATGGGATAGGATAGTAGGATTATAATATTGAGCTCGGTATTTTATATATTTAATCAATTTCTTACATACTTAATTAGATCTAATAATAATTCTTACTTAATTAGATCCAAGAATGATTTTTGTCCTTCAAAGCACCCTACAGCTTCTAAGCTTCTAGGTAGCTTAGCTAGCTCCCTACATCAGCTTTAATAAAAGTCGCATCAACCCAGCGTATCGATCGAGCTTCCAAGTTTAATCTAAAATGCGTTTCCTCTATTTGCAGCTTGTCCTGCGGGGAATCCGCAATGAGGTGAACAATGGATCATCCGGATATTGCCTGTCAACCGTACCTCCTACCTATAGAACGATACCTACCGCTTACTCTACTACACTAGCTTACCCTCTGACCTAGGTACTGAAAGCACTGCGTGGTCGTGGGTTCCAATATAATTAATTAGGTATAAGTATGTATAAATAATTATAGAAGTATGAAATGCTCATTTAGTAAGTATAACTCGCTGTGCCCTAACGTATTTTGAAAAAATGTATGCGTAACACCTCATTGTAATAAACAATTTGATTTGAAGAGGCGCACTTTAATCCTTTCACCACACTCATTCTTTAACTGATGGCAAGGATAAGTACTAAATTGTCGTTGTCATAGGATCTTTCTACGACGATCGGAAATTCGAAATTTTTCATTGAAAAAACACTACCTATGCATAGGTAAATCAGCTTTTAGGTAGCAATATTGATGTCGAACTTCTCGCACGTTTAATAACTAGTTAAACAGATGATAAAAACATCATCATCATCATCATCAGCCTGATGAAGTCCACTGCTGAACATAGGCCTCCCCCAAAGAGTTCCATGACGAACGGTCTTGAGCCTTTTCCATCCACCGACTTCCCGCAACCTTAACAATGTCGTCGGTCCATCGGGTGGGGGGCCTTCCAACACTGCGTCGTCCGGTTCGTGGTCGCCACTTGAGAACCTTTGTTCCCCAACGGTTGTCGGTAAAAACATATACCTAATTAAAAAGTTCGGAACTCATTTGTTTGTTATTATCTCATTACATGTTATGAATCACCTTGTAGTGTAAACGTGAAGTGCTTAGTAACCATGGCGAGAAGATGTTGCCCTCCATATCTACCTATCCACGGATGTCGTAAGAGGCGACTAAGGGAAAAAAGCTAGGGGATGGGCAGCAGCGTCCCTCATTTAAACAACGAATGCTCTAACTGCGCTAGCCAACCCGCATGCCCAGCGTGGTGAGTATGGGCAAATCCCCCCACATGATGTATGAGGAATTCGCTCTGTCTGTGGAGGAGGCCATGTTTTTTTTTATTTTTATATACAATAGAGGTGGCAAACAAGCTTACGGCCCACCTGATGGTAAGCGGTTACCGTAGCCTATGAGCGCTTGCAATACCAGAGGCATCACGCACGCGTTGCCGACCCCGAACACCCTTCCCCCCTAAAGAGCTCTGGCAACCTTACTCACCGCAGAAACACAACACTATTTGAAACAAATAATGTTATTTGGCTGCGATCTTCTGTAAGGCGGAGGTACCTCTCCAGGCAGGCTGCTCCAATTCAGAACGAGAAAATCTCGCTGTGCCCTACCTCCTTCAACATGTTCAGCAGTGGACGTCTAACGGCTGAAATGATTATGATGATGCTACTCAAAAATCCCAGACTTGGAGCAGTCTGGGAGTGTTACACAAAAAACGTAGCGAAGCGTAAATTTAAAGTAGTATTCTATCATTTTCGAGATTGAGTTATATAAAAAATAATAAATGAAGGACCGTCGCGTCCCTAGAGCATTATCGATAAAAGTTTATTTATGAATTAATTTTGAGAGAAGAAAGGCAAAATCGAAAATGGTTTAGCTACGGGACAGGTATTTAAAAAAATATTGGTTAGAAACCAGTTAAATCCCGTTACTTTACCTGAAAATAAATCACCAGTAGCCATGCTACGGCGGGCTAGCTACTAGCAGCGGGAGTTTTGGGAAAAAAATCATAAGGTGTTTGATTGACAGGGTGGGGGGGGTTGTTGTTCTCATGTGTAAACTGACGGCAAACCTAATAAATAAATAAAAATAACTTCAGTTAGTTTGAGGTCGGCAATGGCGTAGGTAGGTACATTGATACCTATTCAGAGTTTCATATCTAGTTATAGTTAGGTAATGGTTGCAATGGGTCAAGTCGTGAGGAGAATCCGAAATGTAGGTACCTATAGGGCCAATATTTATCATCCTGTACTTTATGGTACAGTGTTAGTCAGGAGCATAACAATCTGATAGAAAGGTAGGTACAGTCAACTAGTTTGATTTATAGGCCACTATAGAACCTTTTCGAACTAAGTAGATCAATTGTTGTCGTCATTCCCTTTTTTTAAGAATAAGAAAACTTTTAGGAATAGGTACAGTTTATGAAATCTTGAAAAAAACTATAGTCAATCTTATATACATTTTATTAATTCAAAGTAGAGTTAATCAATTAATTAAATTCAAAATAGTTTATCATTCCTTATATATCTAAATATAAACAAGTTTGTCCAGTTAAAATTTGCGAGATGTAGATATGGTACCTATCTAGTGGGTAAAAAAACCTCCTGTTTCTACCCAATCAGGCTGGCTGGTAGATAATGTCTTGGCATTAAGCCCACCTTTTGTACATTGTTTTTTTTGTGTGCAATAAAGATTAATATATATATATAAAAAAAAAACATTTAAAATAATTGTATTCTAATTTTACACATAAATATTGCAAAATCACCCACAAAATATTATGAACCTTTGTAATTAAGATTTTTCTGTCTCTTGAAAAATTTGGGGTAACAAAATTTGGTATTTCATAACATTGAAAAAAAACCGATTCAAGTGGTACCTAGGTTGTAGTCGCTTGCGTCATCATCACTAGGTACTTCAAAAATCATGTAGCTCTCTGAAGCAAATAAATAATTGAGCAAGTACCTATGACGCGATATCTTGTAGAGAATGCGAATTATCCTCCAACCTTGGCAAGTGACCGCGAAATGATTTGCAATTAGTGATGAAAGACATGCTGAACAAAGCCACGCGGCTCGTTGTTTTTGTTGGTTGTTCTATTCTGTTATACTGTTGGTACTAGTACAATCAAGCATGGAGCGCAGTTCCGCAAAACAATGATCAATAAAACCTAAATAATAGATAGATATTGTAAAGCATATATACGTACCTATACCTACTTACATAAGTAGTAGTATTAATTATAGTTTTCACGCCTACCCCTATTTTTTGTTTCATAATATGATCGGTCAGTTAGTGGAATTTAAAAATCAAATCAAAGTAATTTATTGCGTAATATAGGTTAGGTACAGTTGTTACATAATACAATACAAATTAGGAGCAGCCATATTCAGCGTTGTACGCATGCAATATACATATTTTCAACAAAATTAAGTAGGTATGTCAGAGCTTTAAATTACAATAAAATTGTGCTATTACAAATAATGACATTAAAATAATCATGGGTTGAATAGTAAGCCCTTTCCAATAGTAACTTTTTCAGTCTCACTTTGAATACTACAAGGCTTGAAGTATCAAGTAAAGGTTTAGGTAGGTGATTGTACACACGAACAGCCATACCTACATAGCACACTCTTGTTCAACTGTTCAAATTTTAGTATGAATATGCTATAAAATGACCATCAGCTCTGCAAAGCGTATTTTCATAGGTACCTACTAAAAATCATAGCTTTCCGGTAACCTGCAATCTTTAAAAGCATGAGGAAGGACTTTTGTCACAAATAAAGAAGACAATTAGGAAAACCTGAATTTATGGTTATAATTAACCCTAACACATCAGTAGCAGTAAGTTGTCACTTTGTACTTTCGTTCAAGCATTGTGCGCTGAGAATCGTGTTAAGGTACGGAACCCTCTCAGAGCGCGAGTCTTACTCGCACTTTTTAGTTGTTCCTTTTTTCACTTTCCAGTTTCGCCTTATTGCTATTCAAATACAAGCGTGTCATCACTTTATGGTCCGGGCCTACATTAAAAAAGAAAGCTGTCCTTACATGTTTATAGACGTCCTACCTAGGTCTTGTATCTACGCGGTAGTCAGTCAGTTAGTCCAGCAACTGTTTTACAGAAGTATTAAGACGATAACATTACCTACGTACAATAAGTATAGATAGGTCCCTAAGTATCTACTGGTCCAATTATCTGTTCGATTGACTTCGAACAAGGAAACTATTGTAACTTGCCTAATAGTAGAGTTAGCCCTACTGGCGTCTATCCGAGTTATCATAACTCCGAGCTTTGTTGGCATAGACTATAATTTACTTAATAAAACGTACAAATAAGATTTTACTACTTAGTTCCTTTCTAGAAAGGTAGGTCTGTTCAATAACTTTAGCTTGAAAGAGGTAAATTGCTAACCGTATTAGTATTCATAATAGCTTATTACGGGCTTTTAACCTGTCACGCACGTATGGAATACTCACTACCTACAGCAAAATGGACTATGGAGAGAGCTATGTAATGTAGGTATGTATAAAATCCGAAATGAGGAAATCCGTAGAAGAACCAAGGCCACCGACATAGCTTTCAGAATTAGCAGGTTGAAGTGGCAGTGGGCCGGCCATATAGCTCGCAGAACCAACCACCATTGGGGAAGTGGCGACCACGAACCGGACGACGCAGTGTTGGAAGGCCCCCCACCCGACGGACAGACGACATTGTGAAGGTAGTGGGAAGTCGGTGGATGGAGAAGGCTCAAGACCGTTCGTCGTGGCACTCTTTGGGGGAGGCCTATGTTCAGCAGTGGACATCATCAGGCTGATGATGATGATGATGATGACTGCAAAATGTGAAATGACATGTTCAATGATCTGATCACCTGGAGAAATGAGAGGATGTTTACACATTGTACGGCTGGGCTAACTTCTAAGAGTGCCTACAGGGGCCGCAATGTAGATAGCCTACAGAGGTCGAAATCCGATTTTTTCTTTTTGGTACAAAGTGCACAATTTGAACAAAATATATAATAATAAATAATAAATATTGTGGACATTTCACACGGTCAACTAATCCCAAACCAGGCATAGCCTGTACTATGGGTACCAGTGACTGATATACATAATATAATAGATATATATTTAACACCCAGACACAGAACAAACATCTGTGTTCATCACACAAATGATTGTCCAGAGCGGGGATCGAACCCGCGACCTCTAGCGCAGAAAGCAGAGTTACTACCAACTGAGCTATGAGGCCAGTCAAAAAAATGAAATATATTTTTTTGCTTCTCTATTAGGTGAACTGTATGTTACAAAGATTTCGGAAATACGGTCTAATAAAGGTTGCTGGTAGATTATGGCCGCGCAAGATTGCTCGCTTTGAAAATCTAAGAGGAGGCAGTGGACGTCCTGTGCTGAAATTATGATAATATTTACCTACCATTCCTAAAAAATGATTTAGGAGGCCCGAGCTTCAAACTTACAAGCGCCAAAATGAATAGCCGTCCTTGTTGTTTCGATCTATTAGAGATGGGAACACTCAGTGCTGTCAGATCAGATTAGGTTTGTTTAGGATAGGCAATGCGTTCACAGAATCGATGAACCATTCATGAATATAACATTATCGCAGAATACAAATAATAAACAAGGTGATTCATAATTAGGTAGGCATCACCTATCCCAAGAGGCATATCTCAATAAAAAAATAGTACCTAGCGTTAAAAAAACCTACCTACTGAATTATTTTTTTCCCGAACTTTTTCAAATTATCACCTTAGACGTAATTATGAGTCACCTTGCATAGTAAAATGCTGATTGTGTTTCTTTTGACGATCCTAAACTCGCTCGCTGCCTAGTAGAGTTCATCATCATCATCAGCCTGATAAGTCCACTGCTGAACATAGGCCTCCCCCAAAGAGTGCCATGACGAACGGTCTTGAGCCTTCTCCATCCGCCGACTTCCCGCAACCTAGTAGAGCTCACAATAATATAAATAGTGCGTTGTCTTGGGACAATTCGTGAGACAGCCTGTACACGCTGAGGACAAGTTCAGCCTACTTGTCTAATAAGATTCCTATCAGGATAATCTTCGCAAACACATTCGAAAACAAACTTTCTACAAGTTATATAACACGAATTATCACTTGATTCTGGTATTCGAGTTTCCCGTTTCGAGATGGGCTATGGATAGATTTATTGATGACTTAGGACGTTATGTTTGTTGTGAGTGAATTATACTGTGTTTAGTGAGGAACAATGGAAAAAGGTACTCTTACTCGTGCACCGTTGGCATCTGGTGTAGGTACCTGGATTTACTGTAGGTAAAGCCATAATACATTTATTCTAGATTATGTATGTATGCCACGAAACGGGCGACGCAGTGTTGGAAAGCCCCCGACCCGATGGACCGATGACATTGTAAAGGTTGCGGGAAGTCGGTGGATGGAAAAGGCTCAAGACCGTTCGTCGTGGAACTCTTTGGGGGAGGCCTACGTCCAGCAGTGGACTTCCACAGGTTGTTGATGATGATGGAGATGCTGTATACAGCGTAAGGTGAAACTTTTAGCTTTAGTATTAATAATAGCATGCAACAAACGAACGATTTTTCTTTTTTCATTTATTTTGATTGCAGGAAATAAAACCAGTCCATAACAATAAAACATTTTATTAAACTTAACACAGTACCTACGCTAAGTATATTTCCGCATTTCCAATGCAGATTTGAAGCAAATCAGCTTATAATAACAGGTGGGTAAGACATATTTTGGTTTACATAGAAAAAGAGAGACATCCAATGAACATTAGTCCTTCAAAGGTTCAGTAATGTTAGGTAAGTAGGTACATTACCTACATTGAGTGTACGAATTTACGATTAAATCACAGGTGGGTAAGGCACAATTTCGTTTAGAGGAATGGTCCCCAACCGATGTACATTTGACAAAGGTTGTGTATGCTCGTTGCTTCGACGATTAGATGCTCCACTTGACCTTCCGGAGACAGCGAAAGTGACAGTTGTTTGTTTTTCGTTCGCACCTGTTGAAGAAAAAATTAACATCACAATGTGCATTTTAAGATTTATCTGACATTTACTTGGAACCTATCTAATGGATAATGCTCTCGTGTGTTTTAAGAGTAAAAAAATGGTGATTAAATAATTGAAATCACAAAACAATAAACAATAAATATAATTCATTATTTAATTAATAATATTCTATCAACAAAAGGAAAGAATAAGCGGGAAACCAATCAAAATATTCAATTATGTTTTTTAGATTTTTTACCGAAGTTTTTCGTCATGAAAATCACATCACGCGAACGAAGTCACGGGTGTTCCACTAGTAGTAGAATAAGCCCCTTTCGGGCTACCATACCTAGTGGATAGTCAAACAAGTAGAGGCCGTAGTCTGCATTGTCAGAGAGTTCCCACTTCTCACTTTTCGACCTTGAAAAGTGAATAGCTTACCGTTTTTGTCTCAAAAAGGACGCCTACAAAATAAGTTTTCAAGGTCGAAAAGACCACACTATTGCAGACCTGAGAAAAGATTTACCAACCATTCCATTGAGCCGCTGTCGGATGTGCTGAAGATTCTGCATGGCTTGTTCGTTAGTGCGCTCGCCGCAGTCGACGGGCCTCACACGCCCCCAGGAGACTAGCGGGTCGTATACAAATGGACCGATGACAGACATGAGGGCCGCTGTCTGGGCTCGGAGCGCCTTCATCACTGCTTCACAGCTTTTTCTAGGTTTAATTAAGAGTATAAATATGTTTTAAATCACTTCCGAAATTCAGTGCTCAGGTAACGGACTGTGCGCCTTGTAAATGACCTACCTTAATTGGCCTCATAGCTCAGTTAGTAGTAACTCTGCCTTCTACGCTAGAGGTCGCGGGTTCGATCCCCGCACTGGACAAACATTTTGTGTGATAAACACAGATGTTTGTTCTGTGTCTGGGTGTTAAATATGTATCTATTATGTATATCAGTCTCTGGTACTCATAGTACAGGCTATGCCTAGTTTGGGATCAGTTGACCGTGTGAATATGTCCGGAATATTTTTTATTTTTTTTATTTTTTTTTAATTATCGTTTCAACCATCACCTCTTGAACATAGACTTCCATTTACAGAAACAGCCTCATTGATGAGGAAGATGATGGTTATGATGATGATGGTGATGGTTATGATGATGATGATGACTTACCTAAACATGCCTTCACATTTGAGCGGTCCCATAGCAGCCTCCATATTATGCGTGAGACGGAACGGAACTCGCTCCGGCCACTCGAATGCTTCCCCTTTGTTGAATAGACAGTTGAAATCCACGTGCACCGTGTCGCCGTTTGTGGAATCAAACGATATGTTTTCTCCGTGGCGGTCGCCTAAGCCTGTTTCAAAAAAGATCTATGTAGATTATTGAGAAATAAAATTATTGTATAAAAAATGTATTTGACGTTTCACAACTTAACGGCTTACTAAACCGATCTTGTTGGAAATTTATATAAAACTGCCGTGGTGGCCCCGGCTGAAGAATAGGCCACTCCATAACTACCTATCCGCGGATGTCGTAAGAGGCGACTAAGGGAAAAAAGCTAGGGGATGGGCAGCAGCTTTTCTCATTTTAACAACGATAGCTCTAACTGCGCTCGCCAACCCGCATGCCCAGCGTGGTGAGTATGGGCAAATCCCCCCACATGATAAGGAATTCGCTCTGTCTGTGGGGGAGGCCATGTTCAGCAGTGGACGTCGTACGGCTGAAATGATGATGATGATGAACCTAAACCAGGAGGAAGGACTTAGGCATGGCTTTGCTCCCAAACAGTAGTGGCTGCTGCAGTTACCAAAGGAACTGGGAGCATCAAGCTGAATTAAACGAACCAAAACATCAGCAGACATCAGCTCAATATAAAAGCACAATACATTTTTTTTTGTCTAACTCTTTTAGCAAGTCAATAAGGCCTTGTTACATCTATTATACAGTGTCAGGTGCAACTCAATTACAGGACGCTGTAGTACCTGGGACATTATTTAGACGGAGTAGGCTTGCCCAGCACCTATACCATCCTCTCAACTTTTCGCCTGCCACACACCGCGAACTTGTCACGCTCATAATGCTCTCACTCTTTTAAATGCCTATGTACAGGAGGTCCAACATGTCGACATCTTTAATGATAACATTTGTCAATTATTTAATTCGCTAAGAGTATATTTAAGTTTTAATTTTAGACAGTAGGCACTTTGGTATATACTGTAAGCTTGCTGTTTTAACCGAAATAAATAATTCTAATTCTAATTCTCTCAGCCAAATCAACGTTATCCTCAGGAAAGACAGGGTCAATACGTGTGTTACCGACGACATTGTGAAGGTTGCGGGAAGTCGGTGGATGGAGAAGGCTCAAGACCGTTCGTCGTGGAACTCTTAGGGGAGGGGAGGCATATGTCCCGCAGTGGACTTCTACAGGCTGATGATGATGATAAGTGTAGAGCTGATTAAGCCGCGGGTTTCCTCAAGATGTTCTCCTTCACCGTTTTGATCACGTCTTAATGAGAACATAATTTTTCGAATAAAGAATCCATTGGTCCCGGCTAAAGAAAACGCTTACCTAAAATATATCCAACCATAGACATAACAGCTGTGGTCCTGATATAAGCAGATCTTGCTTGATACCTGCAATGAATAAAGCAAAAGATATGAAATAAAGAAGAAAAGAAAGAAAAAACTTTTATTTGTAACCACAAAATTTGTAACAGTTTCTGTTTAGGCTTAAGTTAGGAGGTGTTAAGGCAAATCCGGGCCTACCGCTGAGGCGAGATGGTGAATGCTAACACGACCCCATCTCGCCTCAACCAGGCGGAGGACTGGGGGGTTTTTAGTGGGTTCGAGCCCCACATACCCCTTTCCGCCACCCCTCATGGCGGAAAGGAAATGAGACGGCATTTTCCCCCATTAAAAAAAAAAAAAAAAAAAGAGGTAGGTTAGGTTAGTTAACAGCCTCCAAAGAACTGAAACGTCAAAACCATTGGAAGAAACTTACCATCCATACGGGTCTGAGAATACTCTTCGGAACCACTCTTGGAATAGCGGCGGGTGTCGAGGAAGTAGCTTATCCTCGTATATCCGTCTCTTTTTCTCCACCGGATCTTTGTTCGAACACATCATCTCTTTCAGCTCCCGGTTGCTGGTATGTATGCCTGGCAATGTAGAAAGTGTACACAAGACGGTATTTTTCACTTTTCTTGTTAGGTCAGGGGCGGTTATAAAAAGAGTACGTGTATTGATCAAGTGAACCAGTGTGGTGAAAGAATCGTTCCATGTAGGGAGGTTTCGTACTACAGGGGTTCGGTTCTAAAATATGCTGAAAATAGTACAGGGGTCATACCTACTACTTTGGCCTCTTTGACTGACTGGCCTCATAGCTCAGTTGGTAGTAACTCTGCCTTCTGCGCTAGAGGTCGCGGGTTCGATTCCCGCACTGGAAAAACATTTGTGACTAACACAGATGTTTGTTCTGTGTCTGGGTGTTAAATATATATCTATTGTACCATTATGTCTCTGGTACCATAGTACAGGCTATGCCTAGTTTGGGATCAGTTGACCATGTGTAATATGTCCGGAATATTTATTTATTAATTTAATTAAAATATCTGTTACTAATCTAGATCGAAAGACCTTGTCTGTCTATTTGTTCGGCCTAATTTCAGAAAGTACGAAACGGAATTTATCAACATTAACAAAACTTATTGATTATGGTTTACATATACAGCCTGATGTTAGATATACATAGGATATGTAACATCACCCTTGAGGGGGGGGGGGTGTATGTTTGAAACGGGAAATAATTCGAAATGTATGTAAGTACCTATCTATGACTCCACGCACAAAAACGTTAACATATTGGTGCAATAGTAACAGTACCTTTTTGTTTATAAATATGCATCAAAACGGGCCTCAGTCCTACAAGATTGGGCACCCATTCGATCAGCCCGCACTCTTCATTCAACGGCAGCACACTGTATGTCCTTATATACAGCCTCCTTTTCCTGGTCTCCGGCGCGTCTTGCAGGAATCTGTTCACGACTGCGTTGAACTCCATAAGGCGATAGTCCTTGCGAAGATCGTCGCGTGGTTTCAGCATTATTATGTAGGACTTGCCGTCGGACCCTGAAAAGTTAGCAGGTCAAAATGTGGTGCGACAAGCAAGCTGCAAAGATATGATGATATATTATGGCAGCAAATCTAAATGCTAAAGTACTGCGAAATATGGGTATGTATTAAATGTGAACTTAGGACGCCCTCTGACTACCGCTCTAGACATTTTGGATCAGAGCGAGTGAAGTCATGACGGTTGCCATTAGGCGACTATCACATGATGGAAGCCAGGACCGGGGGAGAGCGTAAAAACTCCTAACTAAATATATAAATAGCACTTCTCTGTCTTGGGTATCAGAAACTACGATTACCATGGTACCACAACACCCAGACCCCGAACAAATATTTGCAGATCATGCAATCATTTGTCCCGCATCGGAAATCAAACCCGCACCCCTTGCGTCTCAGACGGGCACTCGCCCGAGATTGAGAAACTTGCTGGTCGTGTCACTGATTCTTTCTTTGTCATCCTGTATTAGGTCAGTGACCAGGTTGAGGTATCGTGACCCTGAAAACGGCCTATGACCGTCGGCGAAAGAATCAGTGTATTGAAAGGATTAAATTGCACTTGTTAGAGGCTCCATTCGTGCACAACTCATCCTTTCAGCCGTACGACTGCTGAACATGGCCTCCCTCCCCCACAGAAAAAGCTAATTTCTTATCATGTGGGGGGATTTACCCATACCCACCACGCTGGGCATGCGGGTCGGCGAGCGCAGTTAGAGCTATCGTTGTTAAAATGAGGGCCGCTGCTGCCCATCCCCTAGCTTTTTTCCCTTAGTCGCCTCTTACGACATCTGCGGATAGAGATATGGAGGGGCCTATTCTTCAGCCGGGGCCACCACGGCCACAACTAAATGATAGGAACTTACCTCTTAGAGTGACTTTCCTAGGCTTCTGCAAGGACGGCAGTATATTAATCTGTTCGTCGATACCCGCGATATAAACGGGCGGCTCGGTCGGTATGTTGAAGTCTATGCGCTCCTGCCTCGCCGCTTTGGGAGGGAGGACTATTTTGCAGAACTCTTGGAATGGCATCATTATGTGGCTGAAGTTGTCACTTGTTAGCAGGCGGGGGAGAGTGCGGACTAGAGCTGACACTGTAGTTGTCTGAAAATAGAAATAAAAGTATTTGATCGAGCGAGCGAAGAACAACAACTTTGACGAATCGGCGTGGAATTTTGTAGGTGTACTATGAAAATTTACTGGAAAGTATATTATGAGTTAAATCGGCCAAGGGGTTGCTTAGATATAGATGTTCAAAGGGGGGGTTTTTGAAAATCTCCAACTACCTTTAAATTTGTGCACGTGCCTCTAACTAACCCTTAGAAACCTTCAAGGATCTGAGAGGGTGTCTTCCATCATCATCATCATTAATTCAAGAAGTCCACTGCTGGACATGGCCTCTCCCAAAGAGTGCCACTATGTCTACCATGAAGATAGATAAGAGATTCGTTCCTAATTTTTTCCCTTTCCTTTTCTTTCAAATTTTCGCCTGTGGCTACACTCTCAAGGTTACCGGCAAAAATAGTCATAAGCTATATCTATGCTAAATGTGATTCAAATCAGTTTAGCTGTTGCGGCGTGATTGACCCAAAAACATCCACACAAACTTTCACATTCATAACACCTACAGGGTCTTTCGGAATACGGAATTGGAAGTTCCCCTTATTTTCGTGAATAAACACTCCATAATCCGTGATTAAAGGCAAATTTGTGAAACTTTTACTCTATGACTTTGGAAATTCCTTTATTAATTTTTTTGCCTTTGTACATGTCCTTTCATTTAGTTTGTTTTTTATATGTGTTTTGTACAATAAAGAATAAAGAAATTCCACTTAATATATCCGTGAAAAAATTGCAAATTTGTACCGTGCCAGTCCCAGCTATAGGCTTATTACACAGCTCAATCAACTTCTCAGCTAGCTGCGTGAAATCGTTCACGAGTTTCAACATTCTGGGCTCCTTCAGTCTCGGGTCGGTGAAGACGTCGTTGCAACGTTTGATGCGTTGCGCGTAGCTCGACTTTATGACACACATCATCATCCACAGCGTGTGTTGAGGGTACGCCATGATTAGTTTCACTATAATAGCTTTGAGTTGGAGATACACCTGTAAGGAAATTCAACAACGGTGACAATTCGCTCGATTTGAAAGATATTCTTAAATGTTCACTTCGGTTTTGCTCATAATTTTTATTTTAGTTGATAGAATAAGGCACAACCGGGATAAAAAAAACACCCAATAGTCACATACAGTGGACATAACAGATTGTTCCGAAGAAAATTTTGAGGTTTCCTTCAAACTACAAACCGCATTTTTAGTCAAATAAGAAAATAACTTAATACACTCCCGTTCTATTTGACTACACTCGTGCTAAGATCCTAAGCTTTAATGGTTAAAAACCACCGAGATTATATACCAAAACTAAACTACTCGTAGTAAAACGAAACAAAACGGCAGAGCTAAGCTCCTTTCCAAAATGTCTAAAAAGAAGTCCCAGCTATATTTAAAGAAAATAAAATATAATAATAATCTATTTAATTTTAAAGTGATAACCCACACTAAAGGAATACCACTATTTTTTTATAATATCCCAAAAATTCGACTCCGACGGGATTTGAACCCGCAACCTTCTCCTAGATACGGAGAAGTCTGGAAGTGTCTCCGTAGCTTAGTTGGTTAGAGCATCTCCGTATCTAGGAGAAGGTTGCGGGTTCAAATCCCATCGAATCGAAGTCGAATTTTTGGGATATTATAAAAAAATCATCATAATAATCAGCCGAATTTATGATGTATGGTTACCTCTTTCACCGGATGACAGATTCTCGATATGATCTGTGAGAACGCAGTGAGGTAAAGATACAGCGGCAGTCGTTCGGAGTATGTCTTTATAATGTCCGTCATTTGAGCGAGCACGGAATGAACGCCTGTGTCGGAGGCAGTCACTTCCACGTCGAGCCTGGAAAATTGAAAAAAGACTTCAGTAATTCAGTCCTGGAAGACGATTCTCAGAAAATAGAGATTATGTCTATCTTAGATATTTAGAAACTACACGAATATGTCACGAAAACAAAAAACCGTTCCGCAATTATTATTTTTTGCAGAAATAATAAAAGTTAGGGATAGTATACCGGCGATTACGGAATACATTAAATAAATAAATAAATATTCCGGACATATTACACACGATCAACTGATCCCAAACTAGGCACAGCCTGTACTACGGGTACCAGAGACTGATATACATAAATAATTCTAATTCTAATACATAATAGATAAATATTTAACATCCTGACACAGAACAAACATCTGTGTTAATCACACAAATATTTGTCCAGTGCGGGAATCGAACCCGCGACTTCTAGCGCAGAAGGCAGAGTTAATACCAACTTATCTATGTGGGCAGTCATTAGGGCCACGGATAGGGCAATTGAGGTGGCCGCCTAGTACTCTAAATTAATTTAAAATGTGTGAAGCATCGACACGAAAAGAAGAAGAAGAATTAGTCAGTTACTTTAAAAAACCGTTGGGTTAACTCTTACCAAATAGACAACATTCTGGGCATGCTCTGGTACAGATATTTGTGTCCGTACTGCAGCGCTTTGCCATAGCTGTTCAGTGCGTAGAGACGCCGCGACCATGTCGTCCCATTGTTGGTTATATTGTCCCCGCTGCTCACTTTCTCGTAATACGCTCCGAGACAAACCTGGAAAGCGGAATAGAATAGAATATAATGGAATGAAACGCAACGCAACACAACACAACGCAAGGCAACGAAACGCAAGAGAATGGGACGCGACGGAACGGAACGAAACGAAACGGAACGGAAACAACCCGAACGGAACGGAACCGAACCGAACGGAACAGAACGGAATAGATACGGTTCTTAGATAAGTTCGTAGATACGAAGTACAGAAGAAAAAACAAAGATTCATTTTCCTTTTATAGTCTTTTACAAACTCACCAAACTTTTTTCCCACTGCTTGAAGACATCCACAGACTCTTTGTAGTATCCGATGTTGACGTCGACGTCTACATTAGTTGTTTCGTCGTTGTACTTAGCGATGAGAAGTTTCGCTTTGGCGCAGATTTTTCTGCAAATATGTAGATAGAAAACACAATTATGTTCAACGAAATGGAAAAGAAAATTGTGGTCATATTTACACTAAGGGTGGATTCGACCAAACTAGTATAAGTCTTATCCATAGAATAAAATGACGAATTACTCTAGAGTAAGCCTGTTTTCCAGAGAGTTATCCCAGGTATTGTTACTCTGGCATAACATAGCGTTTGGTCGAATCCACCCTTAATAGTGCATATTCAGAATATCAGGAGCTAAGTGCTGTTATCTAGCTTCATAGATAAGCGTTACTGTCAATTAGTTGACATGGTGTAGCTTGACGGCGAAATACAAACAATTTATTTTTAATTATTTTTTGCGTACCCTAAGTAATATGGCTATCGGAAAAGTAGTGTCGCGATTACAGAAAACCATTTTCTATGACTCCGTTTTTAACAAACTTTGATTTATACACTATTTTTTATTATATGTATACTATTCAGGTTTATTCTATCAACAAAAGCAATGAACATAAGCGAAAAAAACTGTTTTTTTATTCACGTAACTCCGAATTTCTAAAAGCTGTGGAACCAACTTTCTTGGCAAGGGGGTGTAGAATAAGCCCCTTTCGGGATAGTATACATATTATGAACCACCTTGTATAGCCAGTTTGGTAATTTGTTTTTTTTTTGCACGAATTTGATCTAACTCAAACAAATGACCAAACTGACCATATACATAGTTACAAGAAAAAGGCTTCTTGAAAATTTCAATAATAATAAGTTCTACCTTTGTTCATTAGTGAGTTCATCTGTCTTCGGGTACGCGTCGTCTAGCTTCCTCCGTAGGGTAGTAAAGGCTTGTTCATGCTGCCCCCTCATCCAGTACATCTTGGCTTTCTCTATGAACAACTCCTCGGAATGGTACTCTTCTGCATTGAGAATGTACATGTAGGACTGAAATATGAAAATGATTTAAAAAAAAAATATTACCAAGTGCGTGTCAGACCACGTACAGGTAAGGCCACTCAAGAACCTTCGTTCCCGAACGGATGTCGAATCGAGAATAAAATTGAATAAAATATGTATTTATTTTCTCTCAACAAAGGTTAACAGTAATGCATGGGATACAGCAGAATATAAGTATTGTAGGTAGATAAGTTAACCTGTTTTGTGAGAGACCGGTGCCTGAAATAGTTTTAAAAAACCTTTACTAAAAAACGTCAACTTAGGTACCGTGACAATTTAATAAAAATTAAGAAACATTATTAGCAGTGGACATCCTACGGCTGGAATGATGGCTGTACCTGTTGGAATATGCCCGCCTTCCTTGCATGCTTCGCACTCTGCAGCCAAAGGTCGCCGATGCACGTTTTAAGTCGGTTTGCCGTCACGGGGTGGGACGGCTCTAATAACTCCTAAAATATGAAATAAACATAACAATGATCGTTTTATCCTTAACCTTCACCTTTAAGCACTGCACTTGTGAGAACGAGATGGCAATTGAAAGACAAAGATTGGCGATTGAAAACAACAAATAAGAACAATGTTGGAGGGGTGGTAGTGGCCCGCCTTCCGTTACACAGGTCGTGAGTTCGAAACCTTTCGTGGATGGATTTTCCATTCGGAAAATTTATGCGGCATGCTAATGCCCTCAAACGGTGAAGGAAAACATCGTGAGAGAACCGGCATGTCCTAGAACCTAAAAATTCGAAGACATGTGACATGTGCACGAAAGGAACCTCTAAGAGGCGCACATTAATACTTTCACTACACTAATTCTTTCATAGATAGGCCCTTTTCAGGGCCACCACACCTCAACCTGGTTACTTAACTAATACAGGATGACCAAGAAAGAACCAGTGACACGACAAGAAGAAGAACACAAAATTTCCGAATCGCATAACTTTCATGCGATGAACCTGTTGAAGTTACCGAAAAATTGTGCACGAAAGGAGCCTCTAAGAGGCGCACTTTAATCCACTGATTTTTCCACCGACGCGCGACGGTCATAGGCCCTTTTCAGGGCCACCATACCTCAACCTGGTCACTGTCCTAATACAGGGGATGATCAAGTAAGAATCAGTGACACGACAAACAACAAACAGAAAAATAATGATAAATTAGACTTCCATACCTTAGTTTGTTGCAACAATATCCGCCTCAGTCTAAGCAGAGGTTCGATAGTCCTCACATCAGACTGAACTACCGATAACCGTCGCCGCCATTCATCCAATAGCTGATTCAGTATTTCTGTGCCTTGGCGGTCACCGTCGCTGAGATTTTTTAGTCTGAAAATTTTGATTACTATCACGTGTTCCTAAGAGGCTTTTTTAATTACCGATAAGAAAGGATATTAGAAAAAAACAATCCAATTTTTTTTTTTACCTCAACCATTTTAATGTTAGCTGTTATTGGTTTCTCTCCATCTTTATAACTAATTAATAAACATACGAGATGTTCGACATCAGGATTGCTACATTTAAAAACTGAATAATTGAGTTTGAACTATTTAAACCCCAAAACAGCTAGTGTTTTTTTTTTTTTCAATGAAAAACGTCGAATTTCCAAAAGACGTAGAATAATTATTATGGCCATTGGTTGAATAAGCCCCTTTCGGGATAGTATACATATTATGAATCTCCTTGTATAAGTATTTAATATTGTTAACAATCTCTGCAGCGAGACGCGAGATATGCTGTTTCGATCCTCGCAGCTGGACAAATGTTTGCCTGCTCTCCAATTATTCGATCTGGGTATTACCAGTATTACTGTCCTAGGAATAAGCAGCTATCTACTACATACCTTTTCAATATTTCCTCAGCGTGCCCCGCCTCGCTCACAATATGCAGCCCCAGCACACTTTGATACCCACTGCGTAATGCACTCTCGCCTTTACTTTCTCCATCCATTTGTGCCAGCAATCGACTCGTCGCGTCCTTGCACGCAATGGTGAATTTGTCGTGATCTTCAGTTCGGTAGGCTAGAAGAATGCGGCCCATGAGGAGGCCCCAGTTTTCTTTGCATTGCGGCTGGAAAATAGCAATGTTTTTTCAGTTCCTGCAATATTAACCATGTACGTACACTACACATGGTTAGAAGATTACACCGTATTATACAATACCGTAGTAATATTATCCTTGATGTAATCTTCTATACACTAATTACTGTGCGTTAAATTATCTTCAAATTACGCAAGTATTCAACTTTTCTCCAAAAAGCTAATTCGACTCATTATATTGTTGCTTAATGTGGGCCATAACCAATTTCAAGGTCAACTTAACAATGTCAACCTATTACTGACCGACGTAATGCTCAGAGCAGGCAAGTTGTAGCGAACGGGCATCATAGCTCGGTGAGCCGACGGCCGTTGGGCAAAATAGGACGCCCCCCCCCTCCCCCCCCACTAGATGGAAACGTAACGCGGACTCAAGAATGATCGTGGCTCTGGAAATCGAAAGGTCTATTTTCGGCAGAGGACGCCTTACGGTTGATGATGATGATAATCTTACCACAGGTGTTTTGACAAGTTCATCAAGTTGCTGCCATCTGCCCAGTCGCCAGAGCGGCTCAGCGGTCAGCTCGACCCTACTGTCGTCTGTCTCGTGTTCGCTAAGCAGCCTATACGCTGTGAATGGCTGGTCGAGACCGAGGTAGCAATCTATCATACCCTGATAATTAAAGGAAAAGAAACAATAGATTGTGATTATAATGTTGAAAAATAGTTAAATAATTATGACTTCACTGTCTCGCTTGCGTAAGACACCAGCTTAGCTCTACCTACACGTAGCGTAGTGTTTACTGCCTCGATGTTAGCATAGGCGATCGAAGTTAATAAACGAGCAATAATCACTCATGATACCTAAGTTAAAGTATTTTAGGAGAAAAAGTTAGGATAACAAATTCCCTTTCCTAAGCTTTTGGTGTCAACTGAATTCTGTGGGCCGATCCCGGCGGCACTGCAATGCCGGGCCGACCCGTGACGGGAGTGGAGCGAGCTCCGAACATCCCGTCGCTTTACAAAAATCAGTTTAATATACTGGTCCCTCAGTGAGGGAACTTTCAGATATTAAGCTGAAAAGAACAGATACTACACTTTGATCTTAGCCAAAAGGCCGAGAAGCGATAACTACTGAGTATTCACTGGGGCAGGTGACTGCGAGCCGCGTGTTTTCGTCAGCGCGATCTAGAATCTGTACATTTTTACTCGCGCCATCTAGTTCCTAAGTAGCGAACTAATCTTCTCCGCTGCCCAATGCCGCTGCATTCAGTACTCTAACTTTCGGCATAAACAGATCGCAGTGCAGTGTAGTTAATTACCAAACTTGAGTGGCCCATTAGCATTCGCTCATGTAGGTAAAGGTACGCGTTGACTGGCCCGCACAAACCGCAACGCACGCATAACACGCAACGGATTGAACTTGAACGGATATTACGCGTTCACTGTATTCGTATCATACGTAGGGCTTGCAATCGAATATTCGAATATTCGTACATAATTGCGTTATTAGAATAATTTCAAGTGTGAGAGGCAGCCCTAATCTGCAGCATTAATTTTACTCTAACCTAGGTAGTTTAAGTTTTTCAACACTTTGAGCATTATTACTATACAACAACTTTCGTTAATCTGCACTTTCATAATTTTAAAAGGGGATTATTTTTTTAAATGAATGAACATCAATACCTACCAAATTTTCGGATTTTATTTGAAGTTAACTTTTTTTCAGTATTTGGTGATTTTGATAACTAGGGTTCATCTTACCGACACGCGACGCAACCAAAACCCAAATCAATCATCGGGCCAGTCGACGCCTACCTTAAAGAGAGTTACCTGTACACTATGCCGGTCCAATTGTCCCTCTTGGGCCAGTCTTTCGTAGCACAACGCCGCATCTTGCAGCCTCCCAGTAACAACTTGCGCCAGAATCAATTCTTTCAAAGACGGTTCGGATCGTTTTATTGACAAAATCCCTAAAAATATCAAATTGTTGTACAAAAATATATATATAAGCCTGTGTCATAACCATGAGTGCCAGATTAAACCAAAATTCCCAAAGGAACCTAATGAAACCTTATTTTCAAGACGGTAAAGTTCAAAATCTTACCAGCAACAGAATCCGGTTCGTCCAGCAAAGCGTATATCTCTGCTAAGAAAGGTAATTGCTCCTGCATACGACCATTCTTCTCACTCATATACAGTTCTAAGTACTGCAAAGCTCTTTCAAGTTCCCCGCAAGCGAAATTACCACGCGCTATGGTCAGCTTGTCGAATTTGTCAAGGAATGATGATATTGCTCTGTAAAACAGAATTTATAGTCAAGAAGGTAAGGTCTGTTTTAAATTGGACACTTGCTCAATTAACAATTTAAAAGGTAATTGAGGTTACTGAAAAAACAGTATTTTTCATAAGTTATGGGGTGTACTTTCGTTTGCACAAATTAACGCGCCTTGGACCTTACTTGTAATTCTCATTTTCCAGTGGCCGCTGTTTCAAATTACACCATTCTAGAATCCATCGGTTGAGGAAATCGAGTAGAGTGTATATCGTTTTGCTGCATTTACTCTGAAAAGTAACTGTAAAGTAAGTTTTGTAAAGTTTTTTAAGCACAACAAATAGGAACCAAAAAACCGCAAATTAAAACGAACCTACAAATTACAACTACAGTTACTACTATGTACTTAAATTACTTAAGAGATACACAGAAGGAAGCTTCCATAGTATCTATATTAATTGCTGACTAATGCTTTTTGTGCGGCGTCGACGCTGCGACAACGCCTCTCGGTCGGGTTTCTTAGTTACATTAATATAACTCTTTTATCTAGTGATAGTCTTCTTCTTTTTGTCGAGTCACTGATTTTTTCGTGGTCACCCTGTATTAGGTCAGTGATCAGGTAGAGGTGTGGTGGCCCTAAAAAGGGCCTAGGACCGTCGATGAAAGAATCAGTGTAGTGAAAGTATTAAAGTGATAGTGATGTGTGTACTTACTTGATTTCCTTCCTCAGCCTGAACAGAGTGAATGCTAGGAGTCATTCTAATGTGACGCAGCATTTTATATCTCGCTCGCTCCACTGATACTTGTTGAGATTCGAAGTTTTCCAACCCTGTACGAATTTGGAAATTCCGTATAATTCAGGGAGCTTGGGCCCTGCCATGACGTTTTACAGCCATTCAAATGCATGTCAGCACTGTTTTACACGAATAGAAAACGTTCGTTGAGACTGTCAACTTACGTCACCGCCTAAACAAAATCGCAAAGTGATCAATTTTTTCTCGCCTAGCTGACCTTTAGCTTGCTCTGAATCTACGGTATGCCCTTTGCCAATAAAATTGTGCGACAGAGCTTCAAAAACTAAAATTTGTCTGTTGTGCAAATTGAAGAACCCACATACCAATAACAGCCTGTATCTCCTCTTGAATGTACAGTGGGTTGGTCTTAGACATGACAGCGTGGAGTAAAACATAAGGAAGGAAGAGGAATAGAGTTCTGACGTCCCGACGCATGCTGGGATGCACCGTACGAAGGAGGTCTCGAATGCTTTCCGAATCGATGAGAGGAATCAGTTGTCCGGCCCAACTGGAAATAGAAAAGTTTTATTATGACACCTGATTGTTCGTTCTTGTTATTGGTTTCATCAAACGTTGGGTCAGTGACCAGTAGCTTTAGCCTAATGGTCAGCTGATGTCAGTCTTGAAGTAACTTAAACATTATTTTTAACATACAAAACGTGTACTCGTAACTAGAACTAACCCGAAAGGGGCTTATTCTAAACACGAAAAGGAATAATACTTTTATTATTTCAGAACAGAAAATGTCGCACTATGGAGCTGAAGGCTAAGTCCACATGCAACGCACGTTATCGCGCAAATTAATTTAAAAAGAGAGATGACAAACGCTAACGCGAGTTGCTGTCAGCTCGTGGCAGAGGGAGACGTTTTAACGCTATTCGAAAACGCTTGTTTAAATGCCATCTGAACTTAGCCTTATACTAAAGCTCAACTAAATCTATAAATTAGCTTACTTGTGAGCCCACTCCAAAAACGTAGTCGCGTGCGTGGAACCGAATAAAGGATGGGCTTTTTTCGGTTGCGAAGGATATGCCAATGTGTATCTGTGAAATAAACACACACAATTATTACCAAAGATGCATGGACAAACATCCTCCCCCCCTCCCTCTCATTATGCATGTTAGTTTTAAGGTATATGTTGCTATGGACCGTGGAATAAGTTAAATAACAACTGTAACTTTTCTATAGTCTGAAATAAATGAATTATTATTATCTAACACCGCATCATCAGCCTGTATTAGTTTCTGGACATAGCCCTCCTCCAAAGAGTTCCATGGCGAACGGTCTTAAAACTTTTTGAATTTTATACCTGGAACTTAATAGTGGATGCATTATCTGGTGCATATGCTCAGGAAAGCTGTCCCAGACGTCTTTCTTGGTACCGGTGGGCGAAATGTCGTATATTTTCAGTATCTCTTGAATGGTGAGAGCGTAGCAGTCCATGTTCTGAAAATAATATAACTATGCATTAGCATCAAAGTAAGTTATGGGCTTATTACATTATACAAGATGATTATTAATATGTAAGCCATTTCGTTAAGGGCTTTCTATTAACAAAAACAAAGAATATTAGCAGAAAATAAAACATTTCTTCAATTAACTGTTTTTAGTCTTTTTGACATCTAGCTGGTGCCCGCGACTTCGTCTGCGCAGGATTAGTATTTCGAGTAGCTTATATTATTAGCGTAGCGTTACAATTCACATAATATATTTATAAATTGTATCCTATGTGTTATTCTGATGTATAAGCTATATTATTGTACAGTTTCATAAAAATCCATTCAGTAGTTTTTACGTGAATGAGTAACAAACATCCATCCATCCATACTTACAAACTTTCGCGTTTATAATATTAGTAGGAATGATAGAATAGGATAGTAGGAAGGATTAAACTTATGAGAAGTTCGACATTAAGATTACTACTCAAACTCTAGTTTAGGAGAACTGGTTTGACCCCAAAACAGCTGATTTTTATATAGAGTTTTGTTCAATGAAAAATCTTGAATTTCCAAAAGAAGAACAACCTGGTCTTACCATTGTATCCTTCTCATATTGGAAAGCCCTAGAAAGTTCCACCAAAGCGGTCGCCGCGAAGCAGTTATCGCCTATAGTAAAGGCGAATGGCGATCGGTCAGGCTGGACGTACTGCCTTGGTAGATGGCCCGCTTCTATAGCGCCTAACTGGCCAAGACAAGCGCCGCTTGCTGAGTTCACTTTTGCATTTGGGTCTTTGCACCCTGCAAAGAAAAATAACTTTATAAATAAAGAAATGCTTTCACCAAAGGATAGAAACCGAAACGATGAAATCCGTAGAAGAAATAAGGTCACCAACAGCTCTCAGATACTAGTTAGTGGCAGTGAGCAGGCCGGACGACGCAGTGTAGGAAGGGCTCCACCCGATAGACCGATGACATTTTGAAGGTCACGGGATGTCGGGAGATGGAAAAAGCTCAAGACCGTTCTTCGTGGCACTCTTTGGGGGATGCATATGTCCAGCAGCAAACTTCAGACTGATGATGATGAATGAAGAAATATAATTTGAAACGGTATGCTCTCTAGGTAATGAATTTGAAGTGGACTTCAGCCAAATTCGACGTAAAATATTTGTAAACAAACCGCGCATAGTTAACCTAAAATTATCTTGCTTGGCTTGGCTTTTAAAAGAACTGATATCAATTTATACTGAAGGAATAATCACGAACAACACACGCAAATTCTGTGCAAAAATCAACACCACGCAACATAGTATGGGTATTTTTTTTTTTTTATTCCAGACATATCACACAAGGTCAACTGATCCCAAACTAGGCATAGCCTGTACTATAGGTACCAGAGACTGATATACATAATAGATAAATATTTAACACCCAGACACAGAACAAACATCTGTGGTAATCATACAAATGTGTGTACAGTGCGGGAATCGAACCCTCTCTAGCTAATTTGACAGAAGCTTAGATGGTGTAAATAAACCAACATACCAAGAAGCAAGGCGTCAATAAGCTCAACAATAACAGGATCAATAGTCTTCCCGCCGAATATAGCTTTATGTAACTCTGTCCTGTTACTCTTCAGAAGCTTATCCAAATGCGAGAATGCGAACACTTTTATACTGGGTATATCCTGGTTCAAATGCAGCAGGTACCATTTTATCTTATCAGAAAAAGCGTCTGGTTGCGTTCTTTTAACATGTCGCCTAATCACTATCTTTATTTTATCAGATATCTTCGTGTCTTCCATGAAAAATAAGTCCGGTATATAGGAACTTAGTATATTCTCGTTGTTAAGGACGAGATAGTGAAAAATCTTGTTGATTTCCTGCGGCGCATATTCGAATTGCTGCATTAGTGATACAGCTAAATTGGACAACAATGGACCTAGAGATATACTGTCGATGTTATGGATAAAAACCCCCCATGCGTCTGCTAGAATCTTCGGGAATTCCTTCGCTAATGGCAAAGCGGATCGCAGAGTCGCTAGCACTTTGAACCTTAAAGGAGTTAGATATTTTACTCCCATCAGTGTCAATATATCAGGGAAGCTTGTTAGCGCTTTCCGTTTGACCGAAAGGGCTACTTTTGCGTTGACCAGTTTGTGGTCGAAATATGCCAGAACTCCCAGGAATTTTGGATTAAGAAAGTCTGCTATTTGCGTTGTCGTCATGTTCATACTGCCAACAGGAGTTGACACGTCAGGATCGTGGCAAGCTAAGTATCTGCAAGCCTTCATAACTTTCTCAGGGTTACAGCAGTATTGAAGAAGAAACTCCGTCAAAATAATCCTGAAGTGTCTTTTGATTAGACTGAGAACGGTCATTTTAGTCAGTTTTTCGATTATATCGTAGCACTTTTTCGATACATCGCTTGACTCGTTCAAGTATACATGAACGTATATGTGAGGGAATCTTTCTGCTAGGAAATCAGACACTGAGCACTGGACTAGAGAAGCGATCTCTTCAATCATTGATGGAACTTCTTTAATAGTCACTGAGTAAGGTATCAAATAGGGCAGGAAATGGTGCACATCTTTTGATATGAAATCTCGGTAACCAACAAAGCCAAATGCTCGGACGACCTTCAGGAGCGCTATAGCGAACTCCTTTCCGTTATAAAGACTGCATTCAACGAAGAGCTTGCAATAATCTTTCTTATATCTGTGGTAGACTTGGTTCGGAGTGTAACCGTGGGCTTCACAAATATCCCTCAAGCAAACAACGGCCTTGGGTCCGAGAGAACAAGGTTGAGGATGCATTATGAAGTATATCAGCAGTTTAGTTGCTGGTAACACCACTTTATCATCCCGGCACAAGCCAAACTGTTTTATAAGATTCAAGGTGGTGGTTTGGAGGGTGTGGTTATTGTGCTCAAGGCTTGTCTGAGTTGATTCTACAAGTAATTTGATGCAGATGCTGCGAGCTTTTTCTTTCTTGGTAATCCATTCTGAATCGTCATTATTCTGAAAAAGAGTATAAGATGGGCTAAATCTGGTGACGCGTGTTTTAGGGCCACCCGATGGCCTCCGTTGCGGCCTAACGAATATAAAAACCGAGAGCAACATCGAGCCTTCCGAAGCACGGAAACAAGCTATGGCGTAGCTTGTTTCCGTTTTGAGTTGAAAAATAAATGAATGAAATACAATAATTAATATGGCTTTATTGGCCTAGTGGGAAGTACAATCTCGCTCTAAAATTCGTGGATTCGTATCCCAGTCACGCACCAATGAGTTTTAGTATTATACTAGATGCTTACTAGGCATGGGGATAAAAGACTGGTTGTGTATCTTTTTTTGGGATAATTATCATTACAATTTTTTTGTAATAACTTAAAAGTGGTGGTTGTTTTAAAATTCTTTGGACAATAAAATAAGTTAAAAATTTACTCACCAAACCTTCACTCAGAAAGGGTTTCAATGCTCTCAAGATATACCCACAATTCGGAATACTGAGCAACTCTGGTGACGTCTGATCGAACACAAAGAAATGATGGCACAGTGTATCTGCCAGGTTCCAATACCCGCTAGTTTCTACATCAGTATAATGCTTCATATTTAGAAATTTCGTAAACAAACTCCTCAGCCCCATCATAGTTGAGTGCTGACTTGGTGTTAAAAGGTTACGTTCAGAGTTAATTTCAACATATTTCTGTCTTATTCTGGATAGAAATTCCTCACTTGTCTCATTTTTTCCATGGCATTTTGAACATATCGCTGATAGCGCCACAGCATTGTTGTTAAATATTGTATGTCCAAATCCATCTTCTGAGGTGGTGGCAACAAAACTCACGGTCCCAAGGGACAGACAAGAGATTGCTTGTAGAACTTTGATTAGCTCAATCTGAAGGTTTTTATCTTTTGTCAGTAATCCAGGCATTAGTATTTCCCCAATCAGTTTACTGGCTGAGTAGATTTTGTTCATCAGGAGGAACGGGCATAGAGGAATAATCTGAAAGTCAATTAAAAAATAAAGTACAAAAAAATTAAATTAAACAGACTCATGACTTTTGTCCCCAAGCATGACAGAAGGCGATCAGATCCTTCAAGATGTCTATGAGGAGTAGTTAGGGGCACGTCATACAGTACTGAGTATTCCATACATGACAGGGGTGCAAGCCCATCGCCGCTGATAGGTATACTAACGATATTTTGCTGTACCATATTAACCTTCGGATCAAAAATCTGAGTGCCTTCCACACAGCTCTGGACTGCATCAAAGTCAATAAAAAACAGTTTAAAAACATACTTCTCTGTAACTTTCAGAAGATTTATTCTTGATCAGAGAACTAATCAATTGTGATATTATCCTGGTCCAATTATCGCTCAATCTAGTCTTCACTACCAATTTTATCAGCACCAAGTACTTCAATATAAGCATTTTGGTAGAGTCCTGATACCCTAAGTTCTGTTCAGAGAACTGCCCTGTACATTGTAAGCACAATATTTGGATAATCATGTTAGAATCTTCTTTAGACATATTTCTAAATAGAATTGACGTCATCATAGTTATGTCCATTACAAGTTGTGTATTATTTTTGTCTGATAGAAGTACATTCTTGTGATATTGTATGAGCTTTATCAGAGAAATCCATATGCAGAAGCCATTATCTGTGTTTAGTATCTGGCATTCCTCTTTAGTTTGCCCCTGCCTTTCCAAGTAAACAGATACAAGTATTTTTAAGGCTGCATGACATCTCTTTAAGTGGTGTGGTATAAGAAATGCATCTATGTTTCTTTCTTCACAAGATTTCAATGTTTTTATCACATCTAATGTTTGGTTGTAGTACCAGTTTTCTTTCACTTCAGCAGCAGTTTTGTTCTGCAAATCTTTAAGTATTTTTTGACTGTAGGATTTTACCAGAGCATTCATTTGACTTGAGTCCAAATTCTTTATTGCTATTGCATCTCTGGGTAAATCCAATGCACTGCTTAGTGATAAGCAGTGCAGTTTCAATACTTTGCTGAATATTGTACTGTCTTCAGACTGAAGTATAACTGCACAGATATTTGATAGTGTTTCCTCACAGTCTTTGGTTACAGTAGCTTTTAGTAAACTCAGCATTAGTTTATTGTAGCTATCTATGTATAGAACACTCACTTCCCCATTCTCATAGTAAACATTCATGGATTTTGACATTGCTTCAAGAGCATTTAAAAGGTCTTTGTAAACACCGGGAAAGAAATTGCTGAATTTATTCAGACCGGTTTGGTTGTACTTTTCAATCAAGTTTGTGAAGAATTTCAGTACAATCAATTTCAATTCTAAGCTGTAGTTTTCAAGCATGAACAGTATTTGGCTGAATATGTCTTCATACTGTGAGGTGCACTTATCAATGTTTACAGAGTTCATTGGAAAACTTTCTGATAGGAGCTGCAGTGTCAAATCAATCAATGTGTTACAAGTTTCAAGATCTTTGACTGTAACAAAAATGGGTTCCAAATTCAGCTGTACATTTGGAATGTTTATATTTTCTGATGCAAAGTTTTCCAAAACAAGCTCTTTTGATTGCTCATTTTGTGGGGTTTCCTTGTAAAACTGTATTAGTTTGACCAATATGACACAGTATTCTGTGTGTATTTTATCATAAAATGTTGCTTCATTAACACCCAGTATGCTGAGTATCTTCAACTGTGCATCTTTGCTTGTGACATGAATTCTGAAAATGTCAGAATACACATAGGAACCCTAAATAATATATTGTACACCATAAGAATAAGAAACAAATACATAAAACAGTTACCCTCTTATTCATAATCAATCACTAAGTATATAGGCTCTATAACTCCCACCCTGTCCATTTTAACATTAAACAAAAGAAATAGGGTGGACGCAATTTTATCCAGCCAATAAAGTAAGTAGATGATTATGAATAGTGGGGTGTAGTAAAATTATAAACTAAACAGTGTAACCATTGTTACACTGTTTAGTTTATAATTTATTATTCATTTATTTTAGTTTATATTTTATGACATGGTCATCCATTGATGACTGTGTCGCTAAAATCGATCTCTACCAGGCAAACTTTGGATAGACAGGAGACTTAACAGATGAGGAAGTTGTGCAGGAATTGAGCTGAGTAATAAAATAGTGCACAAAAAATTATACTAACCAATTAAAGTCTTAAGACATACTAACCTGTTCAATTCCTTAACCGACCAAACATAAAACAGTCTTCCAAGAAGCCAAGTATTAAACGCACTGTAGTATGTATCAGGGTATTTGTTTGATCCTGGCCGTGGAACAAGGACCTCTGAAAAGTCTCTGAAATGGCAACGTTATTACCAGTTACAGGCATGCTTTTATTTTAAGTTATTATGTAGAGGACAAAGAATAGTAATAGTCTATATATCCATAGCATATAGGCTACTATAGGCACTTCTTATCTTCATAGGTACCACACGAGTGAAGCCGCGGGCGGAAGCTAGTTATCAATACACTTAAAACTCATAAGTTACTGACTGACTGACAATAAAAACCACCTTAACCAGTCCTAGGAGTACGAAATTTGGAGACGAGCTTCCTGTTGTAGCGGGGGTGTAAATGGGTTTGAAGTTTGTATAGATAAACTTCACGCGACCTAAGTTTTACTTGAGTGAGCTAAGTAAGACTTGATGAAATAAATAAAGTTATTAGATGCAATAAATGTTTATCATTATTTTTTTCGAAGTCGCTGGTGATTCCACTAAGTATTTCTTTTAATTATTAAAAGTAAAAAGCTGTTTTATTTACCCCGATAATTTCAAGATCGATGTAAGAAGCCGGTCCAGACCATCGGCTGCGTGTTCTAAATTATTGAAAAGCACCATTGTAGGCGCATTGAACATTTGCCACACCGTGAACGGCCCATCCTGGTTGTCTTCTTCCATTACAATCACTTTGCACTATACCTAGTGCCTCTTTCAATCCAATTTTTAAGTTTGTTTTGTTTTGCAACATTGAACATATTCACGGTTCCCTATATTGTACGACCCGACTTGATCGACAATGTACCTACAGCTCGTTAATGTATGTCCCAATAATATTTGGAATTTGGAAGCTATACGCGCCCCAATATATATTTGGGTTCCAAATATATATTGGGGCGCGCGGTATTGGGTTGGGCAGGCGGTAATGAATAATCAACACGTTTAGATTTTTACAGCTAGTTATTGCACAGACTTATTTTTCACGAATAATTGTCTAAGCTGAAAGACTTTGATAACTAAATAAAACCTAACTTATTAAACCAATATTTTAATTGGCAGCTAAAGTGACTTCGCTCCGTATGGCTACTGGTCGCTACGTTTACTGGGCTGTACATTATCGTCGTGTGTAGATAATTAAGATCTCAATAACTCTTGTAACTGGCTTCATTTTATTGAGCCGTGCATTAATGGCTGTCTGTAGGTACATTACTCAGTTCAGTACATTTTTGGTACAATAACTGGCTGTATATTATCAGACTGTAACATTATTATATCCCTTTGCGGTATTGAAAGTTGACTGTTTACACTGACATATAATATTCGCGCCAATTTTTTTAGGTCGTTCAATGTTTTTTTTTTAATATTTTGTCTTCCCGGGCTGACTATGGCATCTTAGGACTACCTCCAAGTCTTACGGTTTTTTTTTTTCAATTTATGGACCTATGTATAATTTTCATTTTTTAGTTCCAAACCGAAAAATCACGATACCTACACGCAATCATTCTGTTTCACTTCACTTGTGCGCTTTACTCAAACAATATTACGTAAAACATCGCCATTGTTATGTACACACTACACAATATTATTCAATTAATCACTATGGTGTTCTGCCAAAATTGAGAGCAACATCACCGGAGAAGTTATTTATTTTTATGAGTTCTGTCTGGCCAAAGCAGTCTAATGAGTTATGTTATGACTAATGTAAAACCGCACTGCCGGTGATTGTGGATAATTCGCGACATGTCTGTGGTCTGATTCTTTCCTTTGATTTGAATAATTGTGGGATCTTTGCAAGCCAAATTGGTAATTATTTTAATTTATTTTTAAACTACTAAGGTGGCAAACAAGCATACGGCCTACCTGGTTGTTATGCGGGGTACTCCGTAATCATCCAAACGTTCCCACAAAGTTATTCTAATTAATTTCGGGGTTGCACAGTAGGTTAAACAAAATAAAACAAGGTCCAAAATTTTACAGGTTTAATTATCATCATATTACATCATATAACTTAATGTAAAATATTGTAACAAAAACAAAATAATCACCTCGGCAATCGATAGAAAATAAACATTTTGAATTTCTTTATAATAGGTAATTTCTAAAATCTACAAACAATAAAATATTTATACATTTGTTTGCATTTACATACATTACAAGTCCCATTAAATCTAGAGGAAATATAATATTGCAGCAAAAAGATAAATTAAGAATGTTAAGTTATGATAAAATATCACTTGTCGGCGATCAGCTGATCGCTGCGCAGTCATAAAACACAAAGTTACGAGACCAAAAGAAGTAGAACCCAGGGTTAATTCTGCCTATACTTTTCAATGATAGACCAATTTGCACCAACAATTTGAATACAGGGATTTATGACCGGCTGATTATTTTTGGACCATAGCACATACGATACTTTTAGCATCAGCTATTAGCGATGTCGCTTTTCGGAAGCTTGATACAGCGACTGAACAATACACTTTTCACGCATTCGGATACCAGTCGCAGCGATTTGTTGAGGCTTTGGACTCGTTGAAACGCGAGACTTTCATAAGACGATAAACGGAAATCACCAAAACGCGATGCCGCATAGAAGCAATCACTAAAACGCGATACAGCGATCAAACGCAGTAAGCACCAATGCAACTATAAAATCGCTGATGCTATAAGTATTGTGTATGTTATGGCCAAGAACCATTTTACTAACATGCATTTAGAATATTGTTTGATCCTATTGAAATCAGCACCGACAGTGGGAGGCCACATTTCGACCCTATGCTATGAGTACATTAATGTGATAATCTGCTGCAGTGTTTGTTCTATGTAGTGTTTACAGGTGTAGATTTAATAAATAAATTGTGAAATACTTGAAACTTGATCCTACTTATAAATATTGGTAGCAAATAGCCCCATCTACAAAAAACAATTCGCATATATTAATAATTGCAAAATTTATAAGTAGAGATTATTTTATGTGTCTCTTAGTTTGACTATTATCGCGTCTGATCATAAAACTTTCACAACAAAATTATCATTCTCAAAGGCCTACTTTATCTGCAATAGATATACATAATAGATAGAAATACATATTGAATTTATTACTAGATTGCAGATCAAAAGCAAGTCATTGGGAATGACTGATAGTGTAACACAACATCGAACTGACAAACCTGCCAGTTCATTCTCAATATAATAGAGGGTCCACACGGCACAAAAGACCCATTTACACCATACAAGTTTCTGGCCAGTTGCATATAATAAAGCAATATTTTTTATTTATTTGTATATTATAATATTTGCCTGTATTTGTACATGTACTTTGCTGGGTTGCCTGAAATAAATGACTTAATAATAATAATAATTGACATGAATCATCTAACCAATGAGTAAAAATGAGTCCTTGCTCAGGAGGGACTAGTTGAATTCGAAACTGAAATAACTTGAAAAAAATTAAGCTACTTAACAAAAAAAATTACAAGTGTTTAGGCAAGTCAAAAAATCAAAGATATATGTTCAATAATGTTCATGGTGTAAACAAAAATATGTTCCAATATTTGGTTGTGAAAACTCGTGTACAAAAAGCATTCAAGAAATTAATATTAACCGTATTTAAACACTTCATTTAATTCTTGAATGTTATAATTGCATTCAATTATTGCCAGAGATAGAAACTTGCATGGTATAAATGGGCCTTTACATTGTGCAGTAAGTTTGTCAAGACTGATTGATGCAAATTACATGTGCACGTGTAGTTGGTATCGGCGAGAACTTCAGACTTACCGTTCCAGACTTCACCACCTTTTTTGCACCAAGTATGTGCAGACTGCACAAACACGCTACGACACTAAAGTCAGTACCGCGTGGATCCGCTATAAAAGATCCAACGTGAATCTATTCCGCCAGCCCTATACCTTACAACTATTATAATTTCAATCATTACAATATTTTGGTTTAGAAATGTATTACAGCACAAACTTCTACGTGCATAATTATTGCAAATACGTACGTTGCGAAATCTAGCAGTCAAAACACATCTATAGTCATTTAGTATCAGTCGAAGCTAATGAGCTCTGCCGTGTTATTGTTATGTTCCGATTTGACAGGCGTCTGCGGTTGCTGCGTCTGTTGGTTGACCATCGGCGGTCCTGGTTGGCCTTGGATTAAGTTATTTGGTGGCATTTTCATAGCCTGTGCTTGGACAGACCCTTGGACGCCGGGTTGGGCAATCTGCTGCATTTGCCCTGGAATTTGCGAAGGCATTGGACCTTGCATCATCTGCTGGGGCATTTGTGACCCAGGGTTGCCGGGACCTTGCATTGATTGATTCATCATATGACCTTGAGGTCCCTGAGGCATTTGCATACTACCTTGAGGTTGTTGCATCATCATTTGCCCCGGCGGATGCATTTGCCCTGGCATTGGTTGTCCAGGCATAGGTTGACCGGGCGCCATTTGATTCTGAGGTTGAGGTACAGCCTGAGGCGGCATTTGTGGTTGTTGAGACATTTGCGGTTGCTGGTTCATTTGCTGCGATTGCTGAGGCATTTGTTGCTGCTGTGGCATTTGCGGCTGTTGAGACATCGACTGTGGTTGCTGTGACATTTGCGGTTGCTGGGACATTGGCTGTGGTTGCTGTGACATTTGTCCTGGTTGATGTGACATTTGTCCTGCTTGCTGTATCATTTGTCCTGGTTGCTGGGGCATTTGGCCAGGCTGCTGAGGTATTTGCTGCCCCTGCGTTTGAGGTTGCTGCCCTGACGGCATACTTGTAGGAATGTTATGTCCAGGAATTTGAGCAGGCAGGCCCGGCATCCCCATAGGCCCTTGTAACGACATCTGTCCAGGCATCATTTGCGACGGTATGCTCGGCGCTTGGGTATTATTCGGTAAGCTCATGTAGCCTTGGATTTGTGGGTTGTTCCCTTGCATCATCGGCATTCGCATATTTTGCATGTGTACCATCATTTGAGGGTTCATCATTTGCTGTGGAATATTTTGTTGGCCCATTGTCATTTGAGGCATCATCGCGTTTGGTTGGGTCTGTAAATTTTTGGGTAGCGTTCCGTTCTGTTGCGGTAGGTTTTGTCCGTTTTGCGGCAGCATTTGATGCATGCCAGGTTGCCCGGGCATTCTCATTTGGTGCATTTGCTGCATCATTTGCATTTGCATGTTCGGCCGAACGCTTTGCGTCATGGATTGAGTGGCGGGGGGTTGGGTTCCCGCGGTGGATTGTGTGATTGAGTAGTTAGGTAGTTGTGGCATTGACTGGGCGATTGTTGCCATCGCTTGCGTCATTTGCGGCTGTGGTGGGGGTAAATTAGCGTCGGTACTTTGCGGCATCATTTGGTGAAACTGCGGGTTCGCATATATCGGCTGGTTGGGGTAAGGTTGTTGGAATTGCTGCATTGAAACTCCGGGCATGTAGTAGCTGTTTGCTGACATCATGTACTGGTGTTTCTGTTGCTCCTGACGCAGCTGCATTTCTCTTTCTTGCTCCTGAAACACAGATAATACAAAAGTTGAGTGTGGCAACTTTACTATGAGTACATAGTGAAAGCACGAACAAGAAGATAATAGTGAGCGAAGCGAGCCGCTCTCAATTAAGCAGCGAACGTATCTGTAAACTAGTAAATTGGTTTCGATTGTGAAACTCCCTAGCGTGCTTTGACACTTTATTAAGGTGATTAAGATAGTTCAAAAACATTACAGAATGCATCTGGCGCTGGCCTGCATCTGGTTGGCTATTTGTTCGCATCTGCCGCTGGCACATCATCATCATCATTAGCCTGATTAAGTCCACTGCTGAACATAGGCCTCCCCCAAAGAGTGCCACGACGAACGGTCTTGAGCCTTCTCCATCCACCGACCTCCCGCAACCCTCACAATGTCGTCGGTCCATCGGGTGGGGGGCCTTTCAACACTGCGTCGTCCGGCCGGCACTGGCTGCATTTATTATTACCTGGACTCGCTGCAGGGCTAGTTGCCGCTGGTACTGCAAGTACTCGTGCTTCTTCTTCCGCATAGCCTGCAGTTTGACCGCCATCTGCATCTGGCGCTGGCGCTCGGCCGCCTCGGCGGCTTGCTGCGTGCGCGCGGCGTGCTCGGCGCGCAGCGTGTCGAGCGCCGCGCGACTGTCGCGGATCTGCGTCACTTTGTCCTGTGAAAGTCCATTTTATTAATCTCTCTCAAGATAATTTATTTTTTATAATTGTGGTGTATTACATATTCAGGCTCGTATTCAGAGACACGACTCAAACTTAGATTTAATCACAGATCAGCTGAACTCTACTTAAGTATTGAATCTCTTCTCAAAACATAGCTTTTATTCAAGAACGGTACATAAACTACTCTCAGCTGAATCGAGTCTCAAATCTGTACTCAAATGTTCTCGTTTACATTTTGATTTTTTTATTTTTTTCGATCCGTTTGACGCCGAAATTCAAACAGCCAGGGTGGAAATAGAACAGAACTATAAAGTGAAGTATAAATATGAATCAAAGTACGTGTAACGGAACGAAAATGTCATTTGATTAATGTCTAATCAAATATAAACTCAAGCACCGATTTCGTCTGATTGACGTTTCAGAATAAGCATTTACTCAGGTGAACTGTGATCATTGAAGCTATACATAAATACTGTTCAAGAATTAGAATCTCGCCTCAAATCGAGATTTAAGTACAGATCAATGCTCGAGTCTTGTCTCTGAATACGAGCCTCAGTGTGTGAAATAGTGACAATTCATTGACATTTATCAATGAATAGGCATGTGGGTACCTGCAGAAAATGCTGTCAACATATTCTACAACTACCTCTTTAATCTGTCCTGAATAACCAAGTAAGTTCATAACAGTGGCGACGAGGATGGGATGATGTCCTGAATAACCAAGCAAGTTCATAACAATAGTGATATGATTATACAATACAAATACAAAATGTTTTATTCAATTATAAATGTTACAACAGTTTTAGCCATAGTTGGAAACACCTTTTAAGTATATAAGTAATACTTGTGTTAGGCATTTCCGCTCTTCCACATTATCCTGTAAAAGATCATTTTTATTAATCTCTCTCAAGCTAATATTGATTTTTATAGTGATAATCCACAGTAAGGGAATGCTTTGACTTTAATAATATCCCAAAAACCAACTCAAAGCTCGAAGCCGCGCCCTCTTTCTAGATACGGGGATACTCACACTCGCCTTATGAGCCTCTTCTTTAGTTCACCTCTACATGCCCAAACCACTTAAGCATAACTTTCTCAATCCTCATCACTTCGTCTTCATACATTCCAAAATCATTTGAATGTGCAGTTAGATCCCCTACACACCTCCCTGCAAATCTGACGCATTGCGGGCCCATCTTAGCCAACAAGATTTTTCTTTCTAAACTTGGTGGCCAAAAGAGAGTTAAGTAAAAAGTGCTAACGCGCTTTACTAGAGTGGGCCACTGGCCCCAATAATGCTTCAGTTTGCAAGAAGGTTTTGTAAAGTTTGCGTAAAGTCGCTATGTAACTTATGTTATTTGATTATATAGTGGCTCAAGTACGAATAATTCACGATAGTGTTACGCTTACTATAGCAAATATAATTATAATGTAATATTAGCCAGTTAAAAGACTTCAAGCATCACCGATGTCATTGGCTATTATTATTCTTCTAGGAGTCTTCAAATCTAGGGTCAATAAGTTCACTCTGGGAAAGCATGCTCCATCTTAGGCCACATCTCACTTGCAAAAGTAAGTTGGTGGCCAAACGCCTTACCATTATCAATAAAAAAAAAAAGACTTGGTCGCGAGGAACAGGCGTAGCTTCACCTAGTTTCTAAGACGTTTCAAAGTGATCCTAGTAATTTTATTGAAATAGACACCTTTTGATATGATTCGACTTTTACTATAGCATCGTAAGCGTAACGTATCGTGAATAATTCGTGTTTAGGCCACTGCTTCATTTGGTCACGTCCGTTTGTCCTCAGCCTTACCTGTAAGCTCTCCAAGTAAACTCGCTTGTCGTCCAACTGCTGAATGTATTTGAGTAATCGGGAATGCATCGCCGTTATATTCATAAATAGAGTCTGCACCGCCGTGTCGTTTGCGATTGAGCGTCCACTGCGAAAAAAAACATTTTTTTAACACCCAACAGTCACATATGTATATAGTCCTGACCCCACACTAGGATTCCCTGTGTCGTGGGTATCAGAAACTACGCGTACCATGGTACCACGAAACTCAGGCCCGGAACAAATATTTGCAGATCATGTAAATATTTTTCCTTCAGTGGGAATCGAACCAGCACCCTTGCGTCTCAGTCGGATTCTCGCCCGCTATGCCACGGAGGTCGTCAAATTGATTTTCTCCTTGTAAAATGTATGTATACAGAATTGATATCAATTAATTTGTATTGAAGGAGTGATCAAAAATCGTCAAGAAAGCAAAATAGAGGCTATGTTCAGCAGTGGACTTTATCAGGCTGATGATGATGATGATTTGTTATATCGTTGAACGGCACAAACAGTTTAAACTCCATCAAAAGGTCTTTGGGTTGAGTGTGATCCGCAACATTTTCAGAATTTAAATATCTGAATTTTTCTATGTTATACGGAGGCAAACTGGCTTACGGCCCTCCTGATCGTAAGTGGTTACCGCGACGGTATTATTAAGGCGATACAGAAATCAAAATAAAAGTGTCGAGTGGGCAGAGTGAAGAAAGTGACAGCGCTATGTACTATAATTGAATGCGAAAAAAAAGATAGCAAGCGTTAGAAGGCGCTCGAAAGTAATCGACGTAAGCGACATATAAGAAAATATCGATTATCTTAAAAACTATGTTTTTTTTTAAAAAAAGTGTCTTGGATTTAGGTACTATTGCTATTACTATTGCTATTGTCTAACACAATATTTAAAAAAAAAGTTATTTTTGTTAGATAATCTCAGAGTATTTTCGAAAAAACTGTAGCACCCAGACAGGACCCAACTTTAAAAAATAAATCTATCGAGAAAAGTTTTACCATAAAAAAGTTTTAGTTTTGTCATAAAAATCAAAACTGTGCGTTTTGCGGTTATTGAGAAAAAACAATTCAAAAATCATAAAACAATTTAACCCTCACCTGAACATGAAGTTTAGCGAAAAGTGTTCAGATATCTATTATTGGCGTAAACTGATTATATTCTAACTTGAGTTCAAGAGTTCTTATTATTATGAATCCTACTGTTTTTACTGTGAAGTGTAACGTACCGTGATGAGTTGCTCTTCATTCTATTGACGAATATCTCGACTTGCGATTTGAGCGTCTCTACAAAATCGTCGATTTCCTTATCCTGTGCGTCGTCATCTTGAGCTTTGTTGACGGGAGGCTTCGAGAAATCCTGCAACTAGAAAACAAAATGATTTAATGAATTTCGATGTGTATTCGCCATAATCCTACTAATATTATAAATGCGAAAGTTTGTGAGGATGTTTGGATGTTTGTTATTGAATCACGCTGTAACGGTTAAACCGATTTCGCTGAAACTTTGAATACTTTTTATGTAGGTACCACGCGAGCGAAGACGCGGGCGGAAGCTAGTAATAGATAAATAACATAAATATAAAAAATGATTGATACTGTCCCACTAAGTAAATGTTTGTGAGCAGAGACCAAGATAATCTGGACTTTCTGTTTCTGTCCAACTAGTAGCAACAGTGTAGTGAAAGGATTAGAGTGCGCCTCTTAGAAGCTACTTTCGTGCACATTCAGTGGGATCATAGGAGTTATACTTTAGCGGTATTATTGGAATTTTTACTTACTTCAACAGTATCATTGAAGTTTTTACTTATTTCAATGGTATCATTGAAGTTTTTACTTCTTCAGCGGTATCAGAGGACTTATTACTTATTTCAGCGGTATCACTGGAGCTATTACTTACTTTAGCAGTATCATTGGAGTTTTTACTTACTTCAGCGGTATCATTGGAGTTATGACTTACTTCAGCGGTATCATTGGAGGCTTGCGAGCCGGGCGCAGGCGCGGTGGGCGCGGCCGCGTTGTCGCGCGTCAGTCTCGACTCCCAGTAGTTGCGGTCCAAATACCGGGACAACTCCGCGTTGGCCTGGGTGCTGTGTTCCGGAGACGCGCTGACTGATGACGGCGTTGGTGACACTGGAAGAAGAATCAATCAATCAAAGATTTTATTCCTTTTTGATACTGTCTGTACATTAGGAAAAGTAACATTTACATTGTAGAAGTAATAATAAAATACATCAGTAGATTACATATGCCAGAGCTTTGCCAATATTATAATAAGATTTTAACAAAAAAACTTTCTTAATCTAACGCTAAATTATTTGAATGAAATTAAATGGAATCACGCCTTTATTACCCTATTGTTGAGTGTGATAGATCTGATTTTTGATGCTCTTACACAGGCAGTTTTCTAAGCAATTGTAGCCCGGCGAAGCACGGCGAAAAATTGACATAAATTGTCTGCTAAATGGAAAGATTCCAAAAATAAATACAATAGATTCGAGAACCTCCTCCATTTTTGATGTTGGCTATAACTGTGAAATACCTGTCGGATGAGGCGTAGGATCCGGTGCGATGTGAGGGCGGGACTTCCGCTCCTTCTCCTTGTGCTCGGCCTCCGATTGGCTGAGAGCTAGCGCCAGCTGCAGCTCTTCTTCCTCTTGAAGCTCCTCGGCAGTTTTGCCGCCAGGGGCGGTGGATGGCCGCTTCTGGGAATAATAGTCTAGTTAGTAGAGGGAGTCTTAATACTAACGCCCGAATACTGAGAATATTTGAGATGGTCTCAATCTCAATTATTTGAGACACCACGCAACGTTATCTTTCAGAATCGTACCTACTGAAATATCAATTAGATCACCTCTTATCTACCTACCTAAAAACGGAATACAGAAACGCTGATGCGTTTGACAGCTATATAAAGACAATTGAGAGCACGCTCAGCTAATCACGGTCTCAAAAGTAAGTGGCGGCTGATTATTCCACTCAAATCTAACGGTCCCTCAGAAATAAGTAGCCTTTACCTAAGTGGATGAGTTAAGAGCGTTTCAGTATTCGGGCGTAAGTAACCACTAGCCAGCTAGCAAACATAAAGTCAAAGGTTGCCTAGGAGCGCGACTCCAGTAAAATCATCATCATCAGCCCATATTAGTCCACCGCTGGACATAGGCCTCCCCCAATACACGCCACTGAGCCCGGAGTTCGCCCTTGTCATCCACTTACTGCCCGCCGCCTTTCGTAGGTTATCGCTCCACCTAGCCAGTAAAAAAATTAACAGACAAACCATTACCTATAATTTAGAGCATTACCTACATTACACAGAGCACTCACCGAAAATTAACAGTGTAGTTAACGAGTAGGTAATGGGATTATTTGGGATCGTGCAGCCGTATTTAGTATTTGAGAATGAGTTGAGCTGCTAATATGGCGGAATGAGCGCACTTAACTCAGGTGATCTATTAGATCTATTACAAACTACGCACTATAGTCCCGTTTCGCTGCCATGGTCGTAAGATACCAACAGCTTAAAAATCCGTCCGGAAAAAAACAAACTACGCATGCTAGCACCACAGGCATCTCAAGTACTGAAATCCTTGTGAAGTTAGGGTACCTACGTGGTGGGTGGCGTTTCTTAATAATGCACTCACTAGCTTCCGCCCACAGCTTCGCTCGCGTGGCATTTACGAGGATAATAAGCCTATGTGCTATTCCAGACTATAATCTATCTCTCTGCTAAATTTCATCCAGATCCGTTCAGCCATGATTGAGTTACTACATCCATCCAAAACTTCGCATTTATAATATAAGTAAGATGGCACTAGTAGTAAGTATAGTCCAAAAATACCAAAGCCACTTTGCCATAATCAACATCTCAGATTCATTACTTTGTCTGTAACATACTTATAAGCAAGGGTCATTGGCATTTATTTACAATTATTATGACACTACCTATATTATCTACTTTAAATTGAATGACGCAATAAACTTATTCTCACTAAAATAATGTAACCTATTTCTGTTTTATCAGTAACTTTGGTATTCAAGGGATAAAATAATAAACAAATACATAAAATATCTATAAGTTTATTTTACAAAAGGCCTTAAAACATAATTATCATGTCAGTAACTAATTATCAAAAATGAGAATTGAACTACACACACATTAAAGTTAAAAGTCATTCAAGACTCATTATTATTGCTAAAATATCATAATATGTCATTGCATTAAAAAAATTGAGTTAGAAATGTTAAATTTAGTCTAAAACATGATAGATCCATAATGAAACTTCATAGTGAAGTAACAAGTTACTTTTGTTTCAGTCTCCTAACAAACTTAGGGGTTTCGGGAACCGTTATAGGAGCAATTGATTTTTCCGGAAGAAATGCTGTGTTGGCCGGCACTGGTTTGGCATGGTGCACAAGCTTAGCCCTTCGTTCTATCTGTGCTCTTTCCTCAGCTATCTCTATCTCTTTCTGTCTCTCTTGCCTCAGTCTTTCCATATCTTCTTCCTTTTCTTTCAACTGTTTATCAAACTTCTCTCTTTCTGCTGCCCGTTTCATAGTGGTCAAATCAAATGGCATAGGTTTTACTAGCTGCACTTGCTGTAAAACTGGTTTGAACGGCTCCTTGTATAAAACAATAGGTGGCCGAGCTTCAAATTTTATGTGGTTTTCTTTGTTTTCTGAAGTGGACGAAGTTGTAGATGAGCTACCTTTGATGGCGGTGTATTGCATGCGTTTTCTAACACCTCCAGGCAAAGGACATGCTTTGAAAGATGATGCCTGCTTTTTCTCTTCCTCAATTTGACGCCTGATTCTTTCCTCTTTACGTTTTTTCCTTTCCTCGTCTGATCTCTCAAATGAAAACGGTTCTGGGCGCACCGGACCGAGGCGCTGAGGTTTTTCTGCTGGTTTCTGTGGAACCGGCTTGTTTTTAAGCAGGTCTTGAGAGTTGGCTCTTTTGTAATGGAATTTGGGACTTACAGGCTTTGTGATATTTATTATAGGCTTAACTGGAACTTGAGGCTTCTCTAGAATATGCTTGGGAGCAGGGCGGGCTTTGAACTTGAGGGTTTGGTTGGGAGACTTGATATCAGGAAGTTTCTTCTGAATTTCAGTAAGATTAAATGGTTCTGGGATTGTTATTGGCTTCCTGGATACTTCAGGAAGATGTATCGGTCCATCCAAGACTGATTTAGGAATAGGTTGTGCTTTTATTTTGAATTTCTTCAATTCTTCCAGCTCCATTGCTTCTTTCTCTTGTTGTGAGAGGATGTGCTGAGGGCGAGAGCGCGATTTGGATCTCAGCATAGGTGATTGCGGTATGGTGAGTCCAATACGACCTGACGCACCTTGCGATCGGAATGTCTGCGGACGGGTCGAATGAAAGCGCCCGGGAGTATCCCTCTGATAGTGATAGATAGCTTCCGCCATCGAAACAAACTTCGTTTTGGACAACTCATGTGGCTGCCCGGTAGGCCGTCTATGTCTGTGGTAGATGTTGCTACTGTCGAGATGATCACGCATCGCAGTTATATCGGTCATCGACATAGATTTCTTCATGGAACCAAATTCATTTTCAAAAGGCAAATCCAACTGATTGTGGTCACCGAAGTCCTCTTCAATAGGAGTTTGTGGTTCGTCCTTTACACGTATCTTTCCGTCTGGCGTGTATAAACTCTGACCACGAAATTTTGTTACGTGTTTTTTAGACATTTTTGGGTCTATCTAATTTTCCAGGAACGCAAACTTGAATTTTATTGTTCGATTTGATGCTCGTTTTGAAAACGCGTCGTTATTTTCAAAACGAACAAACTTTCAATCATTCAAATGAAACTTTGACATTGACTTTTCAAAACATGATGATAGCTGGCTTTAGAATTTCTAAGAACATGACTCTAGCTAAACGGTGTTGCCAATTTCAATTCACAATCACTCATTTGAATGATTTCTTAACGAACGGAGTGAAAGATAAACAACGTCAGTCAGTTTGCAAATGTCAGACGTCCGTCAGTGTCAACTTTGGCTTGCTTGCGGTGAAAAACACGAAAAACATGTTTGTTTTGCTTACAATTACGGAGAGTTGGTGATTTATGTAAAATTTTAAGAACTATATAAATTACAGTGCAATTAAAACAACAATGGCCTCATCTACACTTCCTAACCCTAACACGCTCCTTCCGCTCGAGCTTGTGGACAAGTGTATTGGTTCCCGGATTCACATCATCATGAAGAACGACAAAGAAATGGTTGGAACTCTGCAAGGATTCGATGACTTCGTAAATATGTTGCTGGACGACGTTACTGAATACGAGTCAACGCCAGAAGGGAGGAAAATCACGAAGTTAGACCAAATATTGTTGAATGGCAACAACATTGCTATGTTGGTTCCTGGTGGTGAAATGCCTGATTCTCTCTTCTCCGAAGGGCAGTGACTTTGTTATTTGTAAATAAACTTATTTGTAAGGAACACTTGTTTAATTTTATCCGACATAACCTAAAACACATTGTTTGTTTTGATCCCAACAAAATATCAAATTCAAGAAAAAAAATGAGTTATTTTTTCACAAACCTGAGGCTGTGTTGGTCCATAATCACTAGTGGTATCAACAATGTCCAATTTAGCTGAGGAGGATGGAGGTCTGCTCACTTTGTCGAAGCAAGCATCACACACTCGGACCTGTTGTGATAAAAACATGATTTATTCCTTAATATGTAAGTATAGCAGGCTATGCTTGGTGTTTCTCTACACATAAAATCAGAAATAAGGAGAACCATAGACAAACTTAAGATAATAGCATAGCCCAGAGGAAAAGCAAGTGGCAATGGGCAGGGCACAACTCAAGAGAACCGATGGTTGATGGGGCAGAAGGTTCTAGAGTTGCCACTCTAATCCTACAAATCAATAGAGTTGCCACTCTAGAACCTTCTGCCCCATGCAATACACGGCAGCCCCCACTAGATGGAAAGATGACCTAAGAAAGGTTGTCGGGTGCAGGCCATACAAGATCAGTTGTTCCGGAAATCACTATAGGGAGGCCTATGTTCAGCAGCGGATAACCTACAACTGTAATGATGATTCTAGAGGTTGACAGAGTTGAGGTTCTAGAGGGTGTTTAGAACTGCACTGACTTCCTGCTGTAGGGCGTTTTGTGTTATTGTAATGTAATTATTTGTGTAAGATAAAAACTGGCTTTGAGTATCAAAGGTCAATTCAGCTCATTCTAACTCTGCCTCTTCAGGGCCAATGTGACTGACCTGATACAGGATCACTAAGAAAGAATCAGATACACAACAAGCGAGCTAGCTATGAGTAAGTATAATCAGATCAGAAGTTGATCAATATTGATTTGTAAGATTAGTTGGAAACTCAACACTGAAGTCATAAAAGTTCATATTGAATACCTACTGTGGCATTTTTCCAAAGGTCTTACCTCCTTTTCAATTCCGAATTTGGGTAGGGTAGAAGTCTTGGAGCTGCATTGCTGACAGAATACCTGGCCACACGCGCGGCAATGATGCCGCCGGACTATGAGTGAGAATGCTACTCTGCATCTGTTTTAGAAAGTAAAAGAATTATTCATTTTTTCATCCACTACAGGTAAAAATCTCCAAATTAAGAATCCACAAAAAGTAGTAACTTGTTGAGGTTGTGTGCCTAATGGCTGGCTACTGGCTATGGGAGACTGATCTTCCAAGAATAAGGTATAAACAATTCTATGGCAAGATGAATGATGACTTCAGTAAGACTTAATCAAAATCAGATGGTGGAGTTGTAGACAAGGATGTGGAATTAATCATAGAGCATCAATTATTTATTATCAAGTGCAACTTTATAATTATAATCAAAGAGGAGTAGAAAAACAAGGCACAATGGAGCTGACATGTTCAGGCTCACCGACAAAAGCATCGAACACAGAGTTCTGTGTGGTTCAGAGTTCGATGTCCTTTGTCCATCGTTCAGAGTTCGATGGACAAAGGTTAGAAAAAAAGGGTAGAGCACTGCTGCCTTATTGGTTATCTTTTGCACCAATGGATTTTTAATTAAGAAAACTCATGTGCTCTCAAACTGTGAAGGAAAACATCGTAAGGAAAACGGCATCATGTCCTAGAACAAAGACATGTGCATGGAAGCCGCCTCTATGAAGCGCACTTTAATACTTCCTCAACACTTTTCTATTAGTTTGGCCCTTTTGAGCAACCATGCCCGAATCTGCTGGTCACTGACCTTACTGGGTGACCAACAATGAACCAGTGACTTGACAAGCAAGCAAGTGGCAAGTCCAGTTTCAAGTAGTCATAATAAGTTAATAAGATACAGCTAAGAAATTATGACTCCAAACATAATGTAAATAAATAATCAATTCAGCACGATGCATTCAGAGCTGAGGAAAAATATTTGCTTTAATCATTAACTTCCCTATCTCTTCATGCGTTACAAACACAGAACATCAGTGGCATTGAACTTAAACATTGTTTAAAATAATCCACACTGCCATTAATATCAATGTTTACTCTACATTATCATGATAATTATAATTTATTATACCTTCTTAACAATGTCCAGTAAGTATAAGTAATAAAGTTACATACCTATGACAGACTTCTCCATCAGCCCATTCTGGGGCAGTGTCTGCGGAGAACATAGCATCAGATTCCTTCAGCGGTGGGAACTTGTAACCTTCTGCTTTGAGAATGTTCACTGTATCCTACAAAATAACACAAATAAACCTCGTTTCAGTTGATTTCACAACACTTTCCATCTACTGCCACAACTAACACCTAGGAAAAAAAAGTTGGTGGTGCACAGTTTATTATGAAGAATCAAGTTTTTTTAGTTTTGTTTTCGTCTGAGCAGTATGTATGATTCACGCGATACGCTGATAAGATGTGAAGATTTCGCGACTGCGATGCGAAATGACGCTGGCACCTACTGTACCGTAAATCGCGTACCTATAGCAGTTATTACTCATTCTGCGGTTTACATTACAGCCATCAACAGAAATCCTTCGACTACACACCTACCGCGCGCTGAAGCGAGGTGGACGACTTTTGTCTGGCACTGTACATTACCTACAACATAAATTTAATGTCGTAATTGGTGTTCGAGACAAAGAAAAGCAGCGAGCAGACTTATCAAAAGTCATCATTCCAAAATTACCTACACTCAAACAAAAACATACATAACAGAACTAAATTGATAATATTGATAACAGCTGCACTGCAATAAGGTCATTGACATGACCTAGGCATTTAAAAAAAATTACCACAGGGACACTGTATTTAAAGTAACTTAAGATAATAAATTATGTAAACCTTTACGCTATTAAACTGCATTGTACACATGCATGCACAACTGCTTGTATCACAGAGCAGACTTGTGGCTATTTTAATTAGATTATAAGAAAATCGATAATAGCGAGACTGTCATACAACCTTGAGGATGGCAAAAAAAAGTTCATTGAACTGAGGTACCTATACAGGTGATTTTTACACAACTGCAAAGCGAAGTGGATGGTGACGGTTTAGCGTAATATTATACTAGCTTGCGACCGCGGTTTCTCCGGCGTGGTACTTTGATAAAAAGTAGCCTATATGGCATTCTAGGTAAATAACTATCTATTTCAAGTTTCATCGAAATCGGTTGAGCCGTTACCGCGTGACCGAACAACAAACACACAAACGTCCTCACAAAGTTTACTACCTGCAGTAAGACAAATCTTGAACTGCATATGTTTGTTCCAGGGCGTGTTGCGGTATGGTAGGTACCTACTCGTATTTAATTACACCCACCCACAACACACAGAATCTTTGTGTGAGATGTTCGTGAGTTAGTCACTTATCACCGGTGAGTGGTGTGAAGTGGCCTTTTTTGTATGGTGTCACGTACAGCGCCCCTACAAAACCGGTACACTATTTTCTTTTCACCAGTCGCCGGTGATAAGTGAGTAAATTCGACCTCGGTGGCGCAGCGGATGAGTGCCCGGGTGAGACGTAAGGGGTTCAATTCCCGCCGAGGGACAAATGTTTGCATGATCTGCAAATATTTGTTCCGGGTCTAGGTGTTGTACTCGTAGTTTCGGATATCCAGGACAGGGAATCCAGTGTGGGGTCAGGACTATGTATGTGACTGTTGGGTGTGTTTAGTTTCTAGCATATTACTTAAGAATTAATGACTGAATTTAACTTTGTCTTTTTGGCAATGTGAATGTTTTATCAGTAGATATGTATTATTTGTTCAGCAAATAATGACTACATCATTACATCATTACATTTAATATTGTATCTAACTACATAGTATTACCAACCAAAACCCACCAGTGTTTATTAGGTTTTGAAGTTAAATTCATCAAAGTCAAAGTCATTTAACAATGCGAGGACAGAGGCAATTATAATCATACACTGTTGTAGAATCAATGTATTTAAAGCTAAATACTATTTTATGTAAAAGTACCTCTGATGACTATGAATTTGAATTTGACTCTGAAAAAATATTTTATTGATCCATGTATGGTAGGGTACTGCAGGCTGTCGGTACGGAGAGACATGGCGCTGGTAAAGTACATGGTGCGCGTGCTCCGCGGAGAGCTGCACCAGCCAGAGGTGCTGGCGTCGCTGCGGCTGCGCGCGCCCATCGACTACTTGGGCGCACGCCGCCGCCCCGCCATGCTGGAAGTGCCCCACTGTAGGACCAACCTACTTAAGTTTGCCCCCATGTCACTCGCTGTCTATCTGCTCAATATCCTACCTAAAATGGTGAATATCCACGCTGTTCGCAAACAAGAGTCTGCGAACGGCGTGGATATTTTTTTCAATCACCTACCGAAACTCCTACAACTTGCACAGGTAGTGATAGAAACGAAATGTTTTGATTAGTACCTAATTGTACCTATTTATTATAATGTACCTACTAATAACATATGTCATCGCCTTAGGAATTAAAAAAAACCTGTTATGATGTTATACTGTATTCTAAATAAATAAATAAAAATTGCATTGTGAGTCTTCACATGTATGTATTCATGTATTCTAGACGATCTAAACAGCATCAGGTGGAACTTTTTTAACTCACTTACGGCACATTTTACCTGGGACATTATTTAGTAGGCTTGCCCAGCACTTATATTATCCTTTCAGCATAGTTAACTTTATCCACAAGCCGCGAATTTCCTTAAGATGTATTCCGTCACCATTCTGAGCATGTGTTAACGCGCACATAATTTAACGAATAGAAAAATTTAAGTATTGGCCGGGATTTGAACCTTACGACCGACGGACCGAAAGTCGAGGTACTCACTACGCCAACACGGCCAATAGTTCTAATATAATACTTCAATCTGGTCACCACCCAGAGGTGACTGAATCCGGTGACATTAGAAATAATAAAGAAGTTTACCTGAACAGCTCTATATTTGGGCGAGTTCCGGAAAGCAAAAGCCCAAGCTTGGATAAGCTCTAGGATCTTGGTTTTTAAGTTCTCATGCTGCGTGGTCTTCACTAGATCTCGGAGCATCTCGCAGAATGCTTTTGAAGTAACTTCATCATGTACACCAGAGCCTGAAAAAATTTCTCTTTAGAATGATTCTTATTGGAGTTCTAACATGTCTATATAAAAACTATATTCACTCTAAGGGCTTGTCCTAATATACCGCGATGCGCGATAAAAACAATGTATGATAGCGTGAATTATTAACGCGATATTGAATATGATACCTAATAAAGACTCCATGTTTGATCGAGCATTCGTACGAACAAAGATCGCGAAATCTTGCGATGGTCGCGCGATCGCGTTCTATTAGAATGAGGCATCAGGCTCTTTAGCTATATCCATGCAAAAAATCAAAGAAGTACAAACCAACCAACAAACAAACAAACACCTTCGAATTTATATTATTAATTAGGATGATACCTTACTAAATCTGACAATCTAGGCAAACTCCTTCTATTTATTCAGATGTAAACACTTGAGTAACAAGATCCCTTTCCTACTCAATAAATACTTAAAAATTACACCTTTGATAACCCCCAAGCCCTATCATGTCTCAATATATAAAAACTATATTCACAAAGCTATATATAATTAAAAACTATATATTATTTCGACAATTAGACTATTGTTGTTGGAATGAATGATATAAACAGTGGTCATCCCTCGTGACAGATAAAGGTGGCCACAAGATACAGTACAGTACCTTGCGGCCTTGTGGTGTAGTAAATGAAAAGCATACTAGTCCGCACTCATGTCACCTGGATAAAAAGTGGTATATATGTTAATCCAGGCTATTTTCTGCATACATGCCATATTTATTTCAATCTGCTTAGTGGTTATGGCGTGATTGAGTAACCAAAATCATCACAAACTTTAACATTTACGGTATAGGTAGGACTTACCACAATTTTTAACAATACTTTCTAATGTTAGCAATGCAAACATAGCTTGATGAGGGTTTGTAGAATACAGTTTCTTTTTGACTCCTGCAACTGCATATTTGGGCCTGGAAGAAAAAACACATTAGTTTATTTATCTATTATTTCAACATAAACTTCTTATGATTGGCTTCTGTGTAGCTATTGTTATAATTGGCCAAAGTCCGTTTTATGCTAGTTTTAAAGGTAAACCTTTATGAAGAAAGTGTCAAGCAAATGGCCGGTATTTTTATATGGCCAGCATATTGCAAAGGGAATAATCTATTAAGCACAATGGCAATGACATTCCCAACTTTGAGGATGCTTTGAAGACAACAATCTTGATTATACTTAGTATGGACCTGCTATTACGGCTATGTCATGCCAATTTGGAAAGAGTATCAACATAATTGATTGACACATGATAAGTATTCCATTCTAGTGAGATTATTTTGTACAGTACAAGGTCCTGAGAAGCCTTGGTTGCTATACTGTCTTATCAGTGTTTGTTTACAATGTAGCAAAATGATGTTTAAAAACCCAAAAAGGAAAGAAAATTACTTACGTGCAGTCATTTTGCCTAATCAAATCACATATTTGCAGGATCGTCGGCCAATCAGGGTCTAGGCGTAGATTACTTGTAGCTTTATCTGAAACATTATTTCATCAATTTATTGACCAGTGAACAATTTTCTTAGTCATCCAAAAACTTGGTAGTTGGTTCTCCATCAAGTTGCTAAGCATCACGATCAATCTTTTATGTATCCTGTTATACTTTTCACTAGCGAAATTAAAGAAAGTTCTATGTAAATCAGTAAAATTGCAAAGAGAAATTACATCTTCGTATTTCGATTTTATTTCAGACGGCATCAAAACGAGATGAGATGGACACGCATGGCGCTTGGCACAGCATTACTTACCGAGTAGCTTATCAAAATTGTTAGCTCGAAACATAATTTCCTATTTTGCCAATAAACTTTTATTTTGGAAAATCAACAGTGAGTGAATATTCCTGAGCCAGAAAAATGACAGCCAGACATGACAGTACACTTTTGTCAATTTTTATTTATGTTTTGAAATGTTGGTAGAATTGAACAACAAATGCAAAAACACAGATTATAGATGCAATACAGCACAGACTATAAAAATTCCGTCATACTTCAATTTTCTGGTCAAGCCGAAGAACTAGTTGTCAGGCTATGCAATAGATGGCGCTGACTCCAAGCGCGGCGGTAACGTTTGAAAAAATTACATGTAAGTCATTATATTATACCTACATAAAGATTTTGTTTGTTGTGCTCGATTCTTGAATAGTTACTTGTAACAGCTTGAAGTAAGTACATAGTATGGTGTACCTACCTAACTAGCTACCTACGTAGGTAGGTACCCACCTAATAAAGGGCTTCAAACTTACTTTCGCTTTATCATAAACGCATTGACTAATCTCTTATCTTTGCACTACATACCCACTTTACTAGGTACAGTAGGTATTCATGGACGTCTACCCAAATAAACTGCTTCTAATCATAGCATACCTACCTATCTGGTACTTTGATTCAACTTTTTTGAATGCTGTGATTGTATAATAACATCATTTTAACCATGGGAGGCTCCTACATCGGGAAGGAATATGTTAGAAATGAATTCGATCTAAACACCAAAATGATTTCAAGATTGGACGGTGATATAGACAGGTGTAAAATTAAACTATCTGCAGTTAAACTAAAAGTGTCGGCTCTTCAACTTCAAATGGTGCAGATGAAGGCGATCTATCAGGACATTATGGAACTAAGGAAAATCATAGGGATACTGAATCCTCATTTGAAAAAAGCCAGGTGAATCAGACTCTTTATTTTTATTGTTACTAAGGCTGATTTAGTTAAGGCATTTTATTTATTGTATAAATTCGTCAGTCGGCCAGCAGAACACAGAGGAGTGTTGATTCTATACGTTTCGTCAAACTTTTTAAAGTCCACAACGTGACCTTGCTTTGCTCTACTATACTCAACCATAGGTGTAAAACGATGTCCCCACAAAATCTCCTGTGCCGTGTAACTCGACTTCACTTGAACGGGCTGTCCAGTCGATTCAATGATCCCTTCGAACACCACCAGAATCTCCAATTCAGATTTCAAGATATCCCGAGCTGACATGAAATATAAGGGGCTACTTTCGTCGATTTTGTGAACAGCAGTCAGAGGATAAATAAATGATATCGTGCCGCTAGAATCGACCGATAAGTTCAGTTTTATTTGCTCATCCAGTTCTGATTTAGCGGTGACACACCTGATTAGGAAAGCGTGGACGCTCACTGATATTATTCTGGATTTCCTTGTGTCACCGACTCTGAACATAAGGCATAGACCTTTATCTCTCTGGTTAATGATGGCGTATTTGGAGAAAAGGAGGGAATGCGCTCTGTTCTTTGGTCTCGTTAACTTTGCGAAGATTATGCCCACGATGAAGGATTGTGTGATCGTTCCGAGGATGCTCTCTAAACACATCGTCAGCATAGCCGATGGGCATTGAAGAGTTATAGTTCTGGTGCCGTAACCTATCGTGGTGTGGATTTCTATGCTGAAGAGGAATATTGATGTAAAACCGTAGATCTCTTTCACGCAAGGGGTCCAGTCAGTTGAGTTTGCGTGAGGTAGATGATCAGGCTCGAAGTCACCGTGAGCGTAGAGAATGATCCACCAAAGAGACGCAAAGAATACCCAAATGAAGATGTAGGTGAAGATACAGTAGAATAGAGTCCAGCGCCATCTTGCTTCTACGAAAGCCGCTACGATGTCTGTAAGTACTCGGTATTTGAACTTCTTCGATCGTTCTAAGTTGAATAGTCCAGATTTGAAGACGACGCGCTCTGCTTTCGTTCCTTGACTTGAAATTCTGTGACGATGCTGTCTAAAAAAAGCACTTTGTTTAAATTTTTAGTCTATTACTTAGTATTTAGTTAGATTTATGCGCTACGCAATTCGTAGACCCCTCGTAGAGGTCTTCTACGACAACATGGCTCGCCGATGTAGGCCCAAGGCCCCAAGCCGTGTTTATTGTCTGACTCTTCTAAGCTTGGTCGCAAGGAACAGGCATAGCTTCACCTAGTTTCTAAGACGTATCAAAGTGATTATTGAAATAAAAAACCTTTTGAGTTTGAGTATGAGCCATCTTGAGTACCTTGTTCAAGCTTTGGAGTGTAGCGTCTTCCATATCTATGGTTAAGATAAACATATTATTTGCGCAACAATAATTAATTGCTAAAATGATAGTTTTTAGCAATTAATTATTGTTGTTAACTTTATGCGGGCCATACATATAGTCGTAGACGACTACTTAGGATCTACGAATGACGTACAAAGAGAAATGTCACTTACCTACAAAAATGTTTTCCATTAGTTCTAGCCTTGGCTTTTTTCACATCCATAGATTTAATATCACTAGAATTCAGTGAGTCCAGCCCGTCAGGCTCCATTTTGTGTTCCTAAGCTGCAATTGAGCTCTAGGAAATGACTAGATCCTACTGAACTGTGTTTCGCACTCCATCTCGTGTGAGTCTGTAATGATGTGACTTCCGCAATAAACCGCTGATGATGTATTTAAACCTCAATCAAACAATGCTGATAAAAATATTTGAACAAGAAAGATTTTCATTCGGAGACACTATCTCTCTCATTTAAATGTCAGGTAGAGATCTAATCTATAACTAAACGCCTACCTATTCAATTGAACTTGATGTAATTGAAATTTTACTACACACAACATACACATAAAATCACGCCTGTTTCCCAGAGGCTTTCTTCTTACCTAATACGATCCTGACATAGGTGCCTCTTTTGCTTCATTCACTCTTAATCCACGAGAGACAGCTAGTGAAAAGTACTGTTTGTACAAGGTGATTCATAATACGTTACTAGAAGTTCAAGTACATCAAGATTGCTGAATAATTCTGCTGATTATTGCATTGTGTTTTTTTTATTGAAAATGTCGAACTTCCAAAAGTCGTAGAACTTAATTTGAATGAACAAAATGTATTTATTCATTGAACAAAAATACACAACAGAAACTGTGATGATGAACACTGAAAACTGCTAAAGTTAAAACTTTGTCGCAGCTTCCAGTATCCAACCTAAGGATAAGCGGAGGTAGACGTTCACTACTTAGTAAAAAAAAATTAAACAACTTATTAAAAAAAAGAGGTTAAACTTAGAACTCTTACTTGAATGGCAGGTGCTTGTTTTTTGTGTTTTGTTAGTGTTTTTGGCAATTGGTGTAAAATAAGCCGCTTTCTACGCCTAGATGAATTAGCAGAACGAATACCGGTATCATGGGCGTAGCCTCCTGGCTACGCTAGTCCATTATGGAGAGGAAAGCGGAAAGCGTTTTATGCTTTCGTTTTCTGAGATAGATATGCGTATCAACCCCTGCCCCGCAGTGGCTACGCCCATTCTGGATAGATTTTATTGACGTAACAGACCCAACACTCCTGCTTGCTTGCTTGTCGTGTCTCTGATTCTTTCTTGGTCATCCTGTATTAGGTTATTCAGGTTGAGGTATGGTGGCCCTGAGAGAGCTTATATCCGTCGGTGAAAGAATCAGTGTAGTGAAAAGATTAAAGTGCGCCTCCTTTTACTCCTAGAGGCTCCTTTCGTGCACAATATACTTCTGTAACATGAGGTAGGTACAAGTAATAGCCACCAGACCTTCCTGCGGAAAGAGCATCGGCCGTGACAGAGGAAAGAGCGTCCAGGCGGGGAGCTAATTCGATAATGGTCTTGCTCTTGAACGGGCTCCGCAGGCCATCTGTCATGTCACCACTCGCAATGATGCGTAATTGTCAGATGCTACCTGTATATGTGTTCCTCATGTGTGATGTCCTTTTTACCCGTGACGAAACGGTAACATGCAAGGTCTGAAGCCGTGTTCAAACGGCGTGCTATATATCTTTATGATTTCAAAATGACCCCTGCGTCTACTGAATAAAGTCAATTTTGAGTTTGATTTTAGGGGCTTAATTGACCTCTGGATCATTTTAAAAGTATTTTTTATACTACCTGCTCGTCAATGGCATATTATGTGTCATGCAAACCTTTCCTAAAGTAAGTCATTACAGCCCTACGGTCTAGCCGGGTCATAATGTTGTACTGAATTTCATTATTTCCCATGGGACATAATGTGATTTGAATTTGTAGTAGTGCTTGATCGAGGTTGGTTTTAAAAATGTTTGGGTGCAATGAGATTTTATTCTAATTAGGCTGTATGTTATCATTTTCTTTGCACTGCCTACAAATTAAAAAAAAGAAAAACATGAAAACTTTTTACGAAATTCATTTTCACCTACGCACGAAGAAGGATTTATTCGAATGTCGAACTGGCCACTACAGAATAGACTACAAAAAAAGAAAAAAAGGCGCCAAGCGCTCAAACTGCTGTGTTGTTATCTACACTGAAATTCAGTTTCGATTCGAATAAACTTCTAAAAAATGTCAAGTGACGATGACAGTGATTTTGATTCGACTCCAGAATGCATACAATCTGAAGAAGAATAGTTGGAAACTTACTTCCAGAAAAATCATTTCTTTCTACTTAACAGTCATTGTTTTCAATTGCCTCGCAGAAAGTATAAAAAGTAGAGTATGCATCGCGGGCTTAAATGTGTATTTGTCTTGGGCGATCTTGAACCCCTCGTACTCAGGCTTGCCTTAACTCCCTCGCTCCGCTCGGGAGCTAACCATAGAATCCCTCGTTCTCGGGGTTCAATATAGCGCCCGGGACATAATAAGGACAAGACTTTAGGCCTAAGTGGCATAATCTACTATTAGAGGACATATCACATAAAATCTTCTTGAGAACACAGAAAAGAGAAGGTGATTCATAAATGTATACTATCCTGAAAGGTGCTACACCCAATTGGCAATACAGTTTGTTCTACGACTTTTGGAAATTCGACAATTTTCTTTGAAATTTCAACACATCAAACAAACATGCAAAAATGTGCTGTTTCGAAATCAAATCAGTTCAAACTCAATTATTCTGGTACCAATTTTGAAGATGCACTCCGTTATTCGTTTTGTTTTATAATTAGGTATGAAAATGATAAAAAGAAAGGACAAAAAACAATAGATATGAAGATCGTGCAAAAGAAACTGTTTTTTTTAATTGAAAATTTGTTTTTTTTCTTACTAATTTATTTCTTTATATTGATAGAAAACGCCCCTTTTGGTATAGTACACGTTATTAATCACCTTGTATAAAAAACGTGTTATTCATTAAATACCGTGCCTGGCCAAGCGTAACGAACCAGCATAAGGTAGAGTACTTCAATTAAAAACCTCATTTTTACTAGACGTGCAACAAATAGTCAAATGTCATTCATCAAATTATTGAATAACGGTTGTAATGTCAATATGAATGAATGACAGCAGTATGTAGCCAGCATTTTGAGAGCTCTAGATTCTCCGAGTCCTTTTAAAGCTCGAGTGAAAGGGGGCGTATGAGCAGTTCAATGGTGCTGGACGGTATATGAACAATTGATTACAAAAGACGTGTTGAGCAATGTTTCCAAAGCTTACTCATTAATTTAGCAAATGAAGCTTAGATTTCTTATTGAACCACTTTATTATTTAGGATTCAAGAATATTTAGTTCCTGGCAAATCGGTTCAAGAAAGTTCAGTGGATGGAAGTAATCCCGCGACAGCTAAGCTGTCATTTTACAATGTCTGATCTACCCTACGTACTGCTTGCCTTATACGGTTTTATGTAGGTAAGTATTATTTATATAAGCATTAGTAGATATTTTATCAAGTTTAGGGCCACACACGCTACAATTGATACCCACCATTTGTAGTTTGTCCACATTTGTATAAGCTTTTATTTAATACCTGATTATTTTTCTTTGTTCGATCGCCACCACATTGTGAGAGCTCTACATTATATTTTGTGAATAAGGATCATCGAAAAAAAATATAGGCACCAAGCCCGATTCTTCTAGGTTTGGTCGCAAGGAACATGCGTAGCTACACCTAGTTTCTAAGACGTTTCAAAGTGTAAGTGATTTTATTGAAATAAACCTTTACTTTTTTGGAGTAGTTACACATTTTCCTATTGAATGGATGAGCATGTGAAACAGGATATGTAAAATCTTATCTGCAGCAAAGCAAATACCGTCAATTGTTTCCGAGCGCGTGGCTAGTTAACAAATAATCGCGACTTACAATTGGAATAGGTACATTGACAAACGAGAGGCAACCGCACACGTTTCTGCCAGGCCAGTTCATGCAATCCTGGCGGTCGACGCACACGCCGTGACAACCCTAGTCATGTAACTGGCCACAAACAAAAAAGTTTTATTCAAAGTCAGTTTCATTCAAAACTTTGAATTTCGAACGGCCCACGCAAATCTGACTGTTTACGCGCCAACGACTGACAGTTCCATTTTCAAATCAGATCAGTGATAACGATAGTGATGTCCTAACAATGGAGAAAATTAACGACAACAGGCAGGAAGTCCTCCCGAAGAGACCTCTGGCATCCTCTAACTAGAGCTAACTACGGTAAGCTGTTTCGAAATTCCTAAATCATTGGGAGCTCAGTCAGAGAGATTTTAAGAATTAGAATACGAACTAAGGCTACGCTTGGGTACGTAACACTTATACCTAAGTACTTTTATAGAGCTACTTATACCTACAGGTCCTAGCTGTTAATATTTTAACATAATACAATATGAGTAATATACGAACCTGGCAGGCTTTGTCAGCTTATTTGAATTTCCTAAAGGTGACATAATAGACTTACATCAGAACAAATTAGGAATGCCTTGCCTATTGACATGAAAACACTGTAGATCTGTAGACATTTTCTCTACTAAAAGTAAAGACTAGTCTATATATATTCCCTGCTAGGTTTTTAGGTAACTTGGATACCTGACACCGTAGGATAAAATCACCATAGCATCTTTAGATGCTCTTCAGTCCTGTTATCCAAACCGGTATGCAGCTTAAAGCCTTATTCAAACGGCGTGCGATATGTCATCTAAAATTTATTTTAAAGTGGTTCTTAGGTACATCTTTTAATAAGAGTTTACTTTGAATTTAATTTTTAGGAGCTTCGCATACCGTTTGAACACGGCTTGATTGAGCAACAAACAAACTTTCGTATCCTACTTCCTATTAATACTTATTATAAATGCGGAAATTTTGTAAAGATTGAGGATGTGAGGATGTGAAGATGCTTGTAACTCAATCAAGCGCTAACCACTGATCAGATGAGTATGAAATTTGACATGCTCTGAGGAAGGGCATACTTACGCGAAACCGCGGGCTGCCGCTAGTGTACAGTCGCCTGCACTGAGATTTATACGTTTCATAGTTTTCAAAATGATGCCACAATACAGATGGAGATGATAGGGGAAAATTGCACAAGTTGATGGTTAGGGACATAACTTTTGAGTATTTGCTTTTTAAATCTTTATGTTTTGTACTGTGGTGTCATTTTGACATAGTGAAATGCATGTCTTATATTAGTATATACATACTATATAACTATAGGTAGGTATATATTAGTGTATGTAGTCGACTGTATTTATAATTTAGTAAGTGTCGTGTTAGGAGCATGACCGAGTAGGCAGGAGAAATGTCAGGGCGTCTGCTGTGCCGTGACATCTGATCTAGGATTGATACGGTAAGTAGGTAGGTCCTTATTTGTGGGTTGGGTGGGAACATAATGAAGAGAACCTAATCTAGGTAGGTACCTATACTTTGCAACTAATTGTTGAAGGACGCTACGTAAATTATTGAGTACTTATTGATATTTGAAGGAAGAGTCTGTATTCTAAATCCTACTAAATATCCTTCTTTCTTCATACTATCTGACATTTGCAGCTTTGACCGCGTAGAGTTAGCTCTAAAATTATGTTTCCTAGCTCTCATGTGAAGCAAAAATTACCGGAATGTCACAACTGAATCTTATAGACTGATTCGAATTTGAAACAGTCTTTCGATATCAAGGGATTGGCTGTTGCTTGGCGTAGCAAATCAACGGGTCTGTAGTCCTAAAATACACACTTCCTGCCTGGTCTTATTCCCAAGCGGTGCGTTGCAATAAATTTTAGGCCGTTGTCAGTGTCAGACGATTTGGCAATTTGGGGAACTGAGGAAGTTGTATTGGACCGCGTCTTGGCCCCTTCGCTTTTCATCCGCTACATCTCTGCGATTAGAGTTGACAAAACAATTGGTTGCTGATTCGATTTCTCAAACAGATAGCTAATACCAAAAACAATTATACTCAGTGCAGAATTAAGAAGTTCAAGTGACAGTGGGCAGGCAATATAGCTCGTAGACCATACAACCGTTAGGAAATAAGGCTAAGGACTCACAAAGCGGTTTTCACCCGCGCCCGCCGTGGTTGCGGGCCCGAAGCCTTTGTAGAATACAGATATTTATGAAAAAAATTAAAGCACACTTCACGACGCGTTTTACGCCCGCGGCGTATGCTATTGTTTGCGGGTCCCGCTGCACCCGCGGGCATCTTGTACCGGCCGCCCGTCTTGCAACCGCCCGTCTTGCGATAATCAACCGCCTAGTTTGCGAGCGATAATCGCAACCGCGACGGCTGCGTAACCGCACAAAACTCCGGTCTCGTGAGTTTTGAAAATAAAACTCCATGGTTCTCGAATGGTGACCACAAACCGGGCGGAGCGGTTCGGTTAAAATTGCGATAGGTGGATGGAAAAGGCTCAAGACCGTTCGTCATATAACTTTTTGGGGGAGGCCTATGTTTAGCAGTGGACTTCAGGCTATGACTGCAGGCTGATTGATGATGATGATGAAAGCGTAATGGTAGCCTCTTTACTCAAAACCATTTGATAACGTACTAAAGGAAATGGGAATGAATTTCGTTGCTTTGAATATCAGAAAGGTTTCAAAGATTATTGCGATATTAGAAAGGTTTCAAAGATCCAAAAGTTCACCTTTGTGTTGTTTTGGATATTGCTAAGATTGATTATATTTTACACGATGTTGAATCATAAACCTATAAGACTATCAATTTAAGTCAACATAAAAGTTGATAGGTAGAGGCCACTCATCTCTAGCAAAACATGTTTTTCACAGAAAAGCTGTACCAAAATCAGTTCACTGTTTTAGCTGTCATAATTTCCTGTTTTCTATCATTTATGAGGCTTTATGAATGTCGAAATGACTATAATAAAGTGTATCGTGATGACCATTATCATAGCACAATGAAATGCAGTTCAACCGTTTACCGATTGTGTTCGTTGGTTTAGCGCGCACTTACTTTTTTATAATCTGCATGTTTTGTTAATCATTGTTATCATTATCATCATCAGCCTGAGGAAGTCCACTGCTGGGTTAAGCCTACCCACGACGGTGGTTCTTGAGCCTTCTCAACTCCACTCACTCCCCTCAACTTTCAAGACTGTTACCAGTCTATACTCACTGCTGACTAGTTCTGTTTAGGTTTGTGGGAAAATATGTTTTCAAACTGTGAACATTCGAAAACAGAAGTTCGCAAGAGCTAGAGGCAACCACCCACCGGTCTTATTCATAAACAATACTTACAGGTTTATGCGTTCAATAGACGTAGTGGGCCTAAACCTCTTGGCGTAGCGGGCAAGTGCCCGTCTGAGACGCAAGGGGTGCGAGTTCGATTACCGCTGCGGGACAAATGTTTGCATGATCTGCAATATTTGTTCCGGGTCTTGGTGTTGTAATACCATTACTCGTAGTTTCTGATACCCACAACACAGGGAATCCTAGTGCTGGGTTCTGTTTTTTCCAAATGAGGTACGGAACCCTAAAAAGCTGGGGAAAGGGTAGCAGCGTTCCTAGTCAACAATTGGTATATCTGCGCATGCCCGTGGCGAATATGAGTAAAATCCCCCCAAATGATTGTTTGGGTACAAGCCGAATAAGGTCGGCCGCGCTGGAAATCTATGGAGGAGGCCTATATTCAACAGTGGACGTTCTACGGCTGCAATGATGATGATGATTATGATATAATCTTTGGCTAAGCGACTGTTTATTCGAGAGCGAAAGCTCAACGCAGTAACTGTGAGGGCGCTAACAAAATACGAGTTGGTATATGTAGCTACATAAACGAACCTTGAGTTCGGAGAAAAAGTAGGTAAGTTTAAAACAAAGTAAATAAGTAACTAGGTACATAGGAACCTTCAAGAGTCTTGTATAGAACCTACTTAGCTAAGATAACAACATAGCCTCCCAGTCATAATAATTTTAAATTGAGCGGATTATTATCAATAATTCACGTCACTTCGATCGTTGCACTTGAGTTATTAATTGTAGATGACTTGGATTTATTTTACAGACGCAGACACAAATAGGGGACTTCTTTATTTATATGTAAACTCATAAAGGCCTCAAATGACATGATTTTAATGTACTAAAATCAGATACCTACCTACAGTGTTTATTTTATATTTTCCCCCTAGATGTTGATGATGATGTTAAATATACGATACACCTAGTACCTAATAAAATTTACCTATAGAATAATCTCCAAAAAAAAGGCAAGAAACATGAAATAAATAATATTGATTTGTTTCTGTGGTCGTGTGTGCTACGCAGCGTAGGAAGGCCCCTCACCCGATGGACCGATGACATTGTGAATGTTGCGGGAAGTCGGTGGATGGAAAACGCTCAAGAACGTTCGTCACAGAACTCTTTCGGGGAGGCCTATGTCCACTGTACAGTAGTGGACTTTGACGGACAGGCTGATAATGATGAGATGAGCCCATAGTCGTTGGAACATTAGAAGAGATGGATAGATAGACAATTCTTTATTGCATAGGACAAAGACAAGAGCATAGGCGAAATTATTTTTATTTTTTTTTATAATTAGTTTACACGTAATAATGTGCTCTAATAATATTACAATCTAGCCATGCTGTAGGCTAATAAGTAATTTAACATTGACATAATTTTTTACAATAACTACAACTAAGAATGTGTCCACTAACACTTTTCTTACTGTCTCTATTTAAGGGGAAGACACTTTGTTCTTGTGTTCTTGATAGGTAGCACTCGTTTGCACTTTCACTACGTTACACTATTATTTAACACTATACTAGTTCGAATGGTTTTGTTCTTTTGAGTCTTCTCACTATGTCCGTGTTGTCGAGGAGCTGGATGGCCTCGACATTCACATGATGATGAAGCCTGTGTTCGTGGGCTTCTGCATATTTTTTTATGACCTCGTTGACGAACTCGATATTTAGGTCCCGATGGAGGTCGTCATTTCTTATGTACCAGGGTGCATTTACGATTTCTCTGAGCACTTTGTTCTGGAACCCTTGTATAATAAGGATATTACTCTTTTTGGTACAACCCCATAGCTGTATACCATAGGTCCATACTGGCCTTAAGACCTGTTTGTAAAGAAGTATTTTATTGTGAACTGACAGGGCAGAATGCCTTCCAAGGAGCCAGTGCATCTTTTTGAAGCGTATTTCTAGTTCATCTCTTTTCTTTTTGACGTGGGCTTTCCAGCGAAGTTTTGCATCAAGTGTCATGCCTAGATATTTCGCTGTATTCTCGTAGGGTATGCTCTTATTGTTTATATAGACCGGATAGTAATGGTCTTTCTTATTTGAAAAATTTATATGAACTGAAACTGGCGAAATTAATGCTAGTTAGCATTTTCTTCCAGCTAACCTTTGAGTGGTGAGGAAAAAAAAATGTAGTGCTGACTAACAGAGAATTTTAAAATTCGAAACAAACTTAGGATATATAGACTTACATATAATACATAAATAGCAAAAAAATATACTACATAAATACACATAAACAGTAGCTCAATTTTGTTGAGAGATCTGCAGACTAAGTGAGACGGGGCTTTCCGGATTTCCACTGGGAGAAAGTTCCACAGGCGAATGGCAGTGGCAGTGAAAGAGTCAGAGTAGAAACTGGTTTTATGCTCTCATGAGTAGAAGATGTTGAGAGGATCGCGACACAAACGAGAGAGTCACAAACTCAAATTAATTGCTGGACGCAAGCGGCAATTGTAATCGACCTTCATACCTACAGGCAGGTAACTGCTGATTCGCAGATTGTGTCTGTTTGTGATCTATCTTTGTGTTTCACTGTACGTTCCGAGCGCGTTCAAACAAAATGGTTGGACCATTTTTGGCGCACCCGTATCTCATGACGAATCCATATAAAAATAGTCTTGCCATATCTACTGCAGTGAATTTATCAGCATCTGATGATGCTTAGGCTGATGCCTGTAGACGTATTCTTCTGGGCATAGTCCTACCCAAGGAGGACCAATAGCGACAAGGGCTATTTTAAAACATCGGAAACATTTCCGATCGGAATCGTCAGCTTTTCCTAACCCAGATCTAAAACAAGAGATCAAAAGATCAGTAATGTTCATTCCGAAATGGTTCAAATTCTAATAGAAAATTTACAAATTCTTATTGAATATTTTGTTCTTTTTCTCGCTAATATCTATTAGTTAATTATATTTTCAAGTGAGGTGTGGCACAGCGAAATTTCTCGGTCTAAATTGGAGCAGCCTGCCTGGGAGGTACCTCTATCGTACAGAAGATCGTAGCCAAATAACATTATTTGTTTCAAGTGTTGTGTTCCTGCGGTGGGTAGGGTTGCCAGAGCTCTTTAAGAGGTGGGGGGGTCGGCAACGCGTGCGTGATGCCGCTACGAGCGTTCTTATGCTACGGTTACCACTTACCAACAGGTGGGCCGTAAGCTTGTTTCCCACCTAAGTTGTCTAAAAAAACAGATGATATAAAAACCCTTGTAAATCTTTGTGAATCTTTGTTGTTCCTCAGTGCCACACTGCAGCCGAGCGCTCCATCCAAACGATATGAGCAACACCGCTAAAGTGTTAAATTGAGTGATCTTACTCGCATCCTCCTCAAGTTTATGAACGCGGAATGGCGCTATTTCTTCGTTTTCCGCAGTCCAGTGGGAGGATATGTCTGACTGGGCATTAACAAAGTAAAGTAGGTATGGAGATCAACCACATCCTAATGAGTGCAAGGACACTCGGATTAGATAATAGGGTGCACGTGTGGAATACTTTAATTTTCTATCTTACCTACTTATTACAAATTTTTGCCATTTCGTCATGTTTAGGGCAGGTAGGTTATCCCGAGGTACGGTATTATGGTAGACATCTTTAGATCTCCAGGCGATCCAATCACTGAAGTTGTCGGGGTAGTCAGAGGCACGAAAGAAAAAAAATCCGCAAAATGAAGGCATGCACCAAATGTAGTGCATTTGATACATGCGTACATTTTGCAGTAGTTAGTATTTCATACGTGACAGGTTGGCAAGTCCATCGTTGTTCAAATCTTTACTGGTTTCCTCACGATGTTTTCCTCCACCGCTATGAGCACGTGCTAATGCGCACATAATTTTTCGCCATCCACACGGCCGGGATTCGAACCCACGACCTTTGAATCAAAAGTCGGGGTACCTCCCACTAGGCGAACATGGCTCTCGTGGCTATGGTTTAGTAGACCACCGAAAATTTTATGTTCGTGTTCCTAGAGCTTAAATAATGAAGCGGGCATACCAAATTACCAATTAGGCCACTTCTCATCTAGTCAAGTGGCCTATCTTGGTTTTATATCAGGTACCTACTTATTAGATAATGCCAAAGACACTAGTGAGATTTCTGAGAAACCTCTATAAAACCAGGTCAGTGCTTATTCACATTGATATCTAAAACATTATCTTCGTATTCTACAAGTGGTTGCGTTTACATTCCAAAGAATAAGATTTTAGTAGGTACCTATAATTTAAAACGATTCTGCACCTGCACTGCATGATACTTGTGATCTACCCTGATAGATAGTTTAGCTGCTCATCGCTAGATGTCACCAGTTGTGTTCACAACCTTTTTTGTTTTTTATTCCTACATTAGATTCAGGCCATCGATTCTTGTTACAAGAAAAAGGCAGCAAAATTAAAAATATTTAGCTGCCAACATCCTCATGTAGACGGAAAATCCTAATTTTTGTCACAGCTGTTTTATCTTCTCATTTTTGTTTTATTTGGCCCTTTCTATGAAAAACTAGAGATGAAACGAATATCCGGTAACTATCTGGTCTAGTTTTACTTTCCGGACGGATACTGGATAGTAGCTCAATATTACTTGGACAATAAACCCTAATATAATATGCAAGTGTGAATATTATATGTATTTTAGTTTTAAGGTATATATATCTATGGGCCCTGTATTTGTACATGTACTTTGCTGTGTTGCCTGAAATAAATGACTTAATAAATAATAATAATTATTAGAGGTCCTAAATTTTACAGAAATAGTTGAGTAAAAACTGAAAAATTGACAAACTTTTTTGTGAGCAATGCGTTCGAAAAAATAGTTGCCATGTGAAGATTCCGAACAAAAGTACCTACCTCGTGACAAGAATCGCTGGCCAGACTGTATGAGCAAACCGTTTGTGCTGGATTTGCTCTTAGATTTTAACACTGTGGCCCAACACAGGGATCCATCTTTCAAGGAATTATTTTTTTCATTTCGGAGAGTGTGCAGTTGAACTGTTATTGAGTGGTTGAGTATGGGCAAATCCCCCAAATGATTGTTTGGGTGCAGGCCGTACAAGGCTGGTCGCGCTGGAAATCTATGAAGGAGGCCTATGTTTAGCAAAGGACGGCCTAAATGATACATGAGAAATGTACAGTGCAGGCGACTGTACACTGAGTTACACTAATCAATTTCTCAGCCGTTTGCCCGTGGTCTCGTTTCTAAAGACCTGGTAGTTACCTACCGACACGACGACAGATTAATGTAACGTCATAACTCAGAGGTGTACAGAATACATACCAAGTTGTAGAGTACTTATTTGCTTTTGAATCTAGGTCCACGGTCCAGTATATGTTAATTTACAGAAAAACACACTTATAGGGGAACAAAACTTAGTTTTAAGAACAGATGGGATGAAAAGTAATTTCTTTTATGCATTTTTTTTGTTTCTTCCAGGAAACACACCTTCGCAATGATCGATGACCCCGAGACCAGTGCAATGACAGAGATTATACAACGGTTCACCACAAGAACGGTGTTGTGACAGTTCGCGAAGATGGAGCCATCCTCGTCCTATCAGATGCAGGAGGTGGAGAGGAGCGATGATGAGAAGGATAAGGATAAGCCGAGGTTGTCCGCTGGGAAGATATTTTACAGGTGCATATATTTTTAACGACGATGGGCAATCATACCTACAACCTGTCACCTATAGAATAGGTACCTACTATAGCATAATGTGAGTTATTGGTATATATGCCAAATGATGTTAAGGATAATGTCCCGAATCTCTTGACGCTCATCAAGGCTATTTTGAAACATCCGAAAGATTTCCAATCGGAAATCGGTAGGTCACAGCTGCATTTTCTCGCTCTAAATTGGAGCAGCCCGCCCGGTACCTCCGCCATACAGAATATCGCAGCCAAATAACGTTATTTGTTCCAAATAGTGTTGTGTTCCTGCGGTGAGTAAGGTTGCCGGAGCTCTTTAAGGGGAGGGGGGTTCGGAGTCGGCAATGCGTGCGTTATGCCTCTGTTATTGCAAGAGTTCATAGGCTACGGTAACCACTTACCAACAGGTGGGCGGGGTAAGCTTGTTTGCCAATTTAGTTGTATTAATAACAATTCAACTTTTTCTCAAACACCTACTAAAACTAATTCGGAATGAGCATCATTGGTGTTCTGATCTCTCGTTTTAGCGCGTGGTTTGAGAAAAGTTGACGTTTACAATCAATCTTCCCGTTGTTTTAAATCGGCCCTGCTGAGCGTCTAGAGATTCGGGAGGAAGTCTACCATATTTGGAAAAACAATTACAGTCATGTTCCTGATATAAAAGTAGTTAGTCTGCGAGTAAACCGGCTCTAACTACTGATGCGCAGACAGAGAGACAGGCGCAGAACCCTTAACGTCAGTTTAATTTCTCTTCACAGGCCTGGCGTGATAGAAGAGGAGACAGATGAGACAAGCTGCGCATTCGACAGCTCCGTAGTAGAGAGCCCTATGCTGGGTTATACCCCTAGCGCCTTCCTCAGAACACCGCAAATGCAACCTTCGAGCAGTCTGCACAGGATACCGACGTATAGCAGCTCTATTGGGCAGAGCACGGTTTATCGACAAGATACATGCAGGTAACTTGGCTGGTTGAGGATCTACGTGTTTCTCGTGCTCTACACTCTTTCAGTGGGGCACGTTTTACGCTGTTGATGATGATAACAATGTCTTATTGTGACTAGGCTGAGAGGATGGTATAGTATAGGTGCTGGGCGAGCCTACTCCATCTTAATATCCCGGGCACTACAGCGTCCTGTAAGTGACTAAAAAAGTTCCACCTGACACTGTATAAATCATCAAGTATAGATGTATTAAGGCCTTAAATAGGAGTTATAATTATTGCGCTTGCGTATGTCCTATCAGCGAACTAACTTCTTTGGTATGTATATAGACACATAACGTAGGTACTATACCAATATCTGAAAGAATAATCAAGAAAAAGTGTCGATTGCTGGTTTAATTAATTTTTTGTGATTAGCTAAAACAATTAAGTAAACTAAATAAATGATATCACCAAATTAATAGCTTTGAAAATGACCAATCACTCTATCTTTAATTTATATCTTTATTCAAGCAATTTAGTTGTAGTTCTTGTAGGGTCTTAGTAGTATTGTGAATCATATCCTTGAGGTGTCGTATCTAATCAGTGTAAAATAGAAGATAAGTTTTACTTATCGAAATAGTTTCGTGAAAATGTGCGTTATTCGCATATTGCTTCAGTGACACTAACCATTGCTTTAAATTTTGAAAAACGAAATACAACCTCCTCGGAATTTTCATAATTCAGTTCTAAAATCAAAAATCAAAATATCTTACTTTTTTATTGTCATTTAAAAGTTTGCATTTGTGATCAAACAATTAAGTTTTGTGTTGGTAGAATGGAAATGCGGTAGGATCAAATGAAAAAATGCGCCGTAGACGCAAATAGTGAAGTGATAAAGAAGACATTATCTTTGTTGACCAAGTTCGTTCTACTTTTGTTTAATACACTCATAACTCATTGGAGTGACAAGGTATGTCTAGCTGAGGGTTTAATGGAAGGTAAATAAACTGTTGTGAATAATTCTCGGTCATAAAAATACAGATAAGTTGTCAATTTTGTGCAAAATTCATGACTCGATTTCCTTATGGACCAACCGGGATGTACAACTAGTTGTGCCGTAATATTAGTTCCATATGACACAACTGCACCTCCCTTCGTTTGACATACGTGACAGGTTGCAAGACTATCGCCGCTTATAAGAATACTGTTTTCCACGCAATGATTTCCTTCGCCGTTTTGAGCTTAATTCATAATTGATTAATTCAATCTTCATTAAAATATAAAATAAGTGTTTTTTGGTCAAAGGGAGTGAATAAAAAAAACTTACATAGAGACCGACTTGATAACCTCCTCCTTTTTTGGCGTCGGTTAAAAATCTGATGTCTGGTGTGATGTGAGTGTGAGTGATGTGAGTTATGAGTCAAAATGTGTGAAAGAAGGTCAATTTTCATATTTTCTTATAACTATGTCAGTTATTAATCATCGCAAGATATACGTTCGAGACAAACTTCAGTTCAGTAGATACCTACCTATTTATTTTAATAGATAGGATAGGTTAGGATTTAATGATTAAATTTCTGTACATCGAATGTGTCAAAGAAACACCAACGCAACGGTGTGATTCATTTATTCAGTAAAATGGTGACATTCTTTGTAGCCATTATCGGTCACTTCTCGGAAGAAATTAAAATGATGATCTATTCTAAACACAGTTCAGGAAACCATAAATTGTACAAATAATAGACCATTCTGTTAGTTTACTTATAAGGCGTTAAAGCTAAGTAAATAATTTTAGTACCTAAAGTGTTTTGGGAAAATCATTCTTAGATAATCACGTTTCAAAAATAAATTATACGACTTCGATGAAGAGTCAATAGGATAGGATAAAACTTCTTGGGGTCATCCTTTATACACCTAACAGATGTAGTTGGCGTGCCTACGCATGCGCGAATCACGTCAGTTTGCTCACTAGGGATGACACAGGCCACCCGGCCACTGGCCGATTAAAAAGAAAAGTATAGGTGTTCCAGGCATTTCCCATGTGCTGTGTTCCTGATTTACTATCAGGCATAATTATGTTGAATGTTAAAAATAAATTAGTCAACAGAGTGTTGAGTACGCGCAGTTTTAACAATGTATAGGACATTTTGAAACGATTATAAATCCGATTACGTTAAGCACTAGTAAAGAAAGTATTTACTTGTAAAGCATCGTAACTGTGATATTTTTCCTTGTAATTTAAGTATACAGGTGAGTTTTTTTCAGGGCCACTTAGGCGAAATCGGAAACCATGAGAGTAATCGAATAGTGATGTTAGGAGTTACGGGCTCGATTTTGAAAAAATAAGACCAACATTAAAAAAACTTGAAAACTATTTACAGTTTTCTGAAAATGAAGGTTTTTGGAAAAAAAAACTTTTGCATTTTTGACTTCTTTGTTTGTTAATAAATAAATAAATGTAGGATAACTATGTGTCTAAAGTTGTTGAAACACCTTCAAAATTATAAGTTTAAATATTCAACAATATTTATTTACTGAAAGTTATTTTATACTAATTAATTGCTTAAATTGCACATAGTCCGGCCGAAATAATAAACCTTCGATAAATAAATGTTGTTTAATTTATAAATTTGCAGTTTGGAAGGTGTTCCAACAACTTTATACTCATTGTTATCATACATTTATTTATTTATTATCAAACATAGAACACAGAAATCCAAAAAAAAATAATCGAAAAATCGATTTTTCAAAATCGAGCCTGTAACACCTAACTTCACTTTTCGATTACTCTCACAGTTTCCGATTTCACCGAAGTGGCCCTGAAAAAAAACTCACCCTGTATATGCCACTTCTATATTTTAGGTATCCCCAAAAAAAACTAGACCTAGCGTCTAGCCTGCGGACAATTCACTCTACCAAAAATTACCACTTCAAAACTTTTTCTTAGTCATGAAACAGATCTCTGAATCGAAAATGTATTCATAAACCTCAAAATTTCCGTATAATAACACTTATAGACTATGAGTAGATCACCTGGCAAGATCGGACTGACAAAATGATGGACAGTGGACGTGGCGAAACTATTAAGGTTTCCTAGTCGAACTTCAAAACCCTAAAAAGGAATATAATCCTGACCGTAATTCCAAAGCAGGGTAGACATCCTCTCAGTTCTCCGGGCATTCAGATCCTTGAGGATGTCTAAGGAGGTAGTCAGAAGCACGTCCAAACATTAAATTTGACCCATGCACACATTTTGCAGTTATCATTAGAATAAAGGTTACCTCACAATGTTTTCCTTGACAGATTAGGGACAGACATTACTGGGTGTTATCTGTCCACCAAACCTCATAAGTCATCCAAATCCAATCCAAGGTCCTCAAATGGAGCACGGTTTGGAGCCTGGTTAGCCAGTAATCTGCTAAATCCGTATAAATCTGCAAACACTGATAGGTTGAACATAATCTTGATTAATGATGTCTTGAGAACCTTTCCACGAGATGAGATCGGCTTTCATGATAACGGCTTTACTTGATCTTTTTAAATACGCGTATACTTATCTTCTAAATTATGATGACTGAATGCTTGCTTGACTCACTGATTCCATCTTGGTCATCCCGTATTAGGTCTGTGATCAGGTTGAGGTATGGTGACCCTGAAAAGAGCCTATGACCGTCGGTGTAAGAATCAGTGTAGTGAAAGCATTAAAGTGCGCCTCTTAGAGGCTCCTTTAGTGCAAATGACACATGACTTCAAATATTTAGGAACTAGGACATGCCGGTTTCCTTACGATGCTTTCCTTCAACGTTTGAGAGCACTAGTATAGCGCATATAAATTTTCCGAATGGAAAATCAATTGGCTCACGACCGAGGTTCGAACCCACGACTTGTGGATCGGAGGGTGGGGCCACAACAACCATTCCACCAGTGCTATCAAATGATGGCTGAATGAAAGTCGATTTTTTGGGGGACACTAATGGTCAGCAAATATTTAAGGGACAAAATGGACATTATATGCATGGTCAGCCAATATGTACCGGCTCTTTATAATTTTTAGTGGTATCCCGACTTTCGATCCAAAGTTCGTGGGTTCGAACACGGTCGAGCGCCAATGAGTTTAAAAAAAAAAAAATAGTAGATCGTCTTCAGGCACCTGATCGCCCGGAGATCTGAGAGGATGTTTTAAAATCGTGAGCCTATTTTTTTTAAGTCTTTCACAAAAAAAAAATCACTATCTGTGTTTGATGGATTTGGGGATTTATTTTTGTACTTATTAGCGTTGATGCAGTTTAATACTTTTTGATATCCGTATCTACTGCTGCTTATAAAGCAGATGATACTTTTATGGCTCTTTTTTGTTTTGTTTAAACAATAATGCAATTATGGATAATATAATTTATTTGCTCTGAATAAAACTTTATACAATTATGGTCTTTAATTTATTTGCAGTAATATGGCTTAACGTGTTAGCTTAGAGACGGTTTAAATAGTATAAAATGTGGGGAATTCCTGGTTGCGTAATTTTAAACGTCAAAAGACTAGCGACATTGTCTTGTTATTTATGTAACTAAGATTGAGCATGTTTTTCGCTCGTGTCTTTAATTGTAGTGAGTGGAATTTCGAGGGGAAATTTAAAAAACCAATCAAATTTGAAATCAGTATGCTGCTGTCAGTGTTATTGGAGTGAAAATATATTAGCGGCTAAGAGTAGTGTTAGAGCTATGGCTAGAGTTTTAGGAATTGATAATATTGCAAATTACATTTTCAATGATGTCGGTTTTCATTATTCGTTCTTTGTCTGTTTGTTCCATGTTGGTCCATAAACATTTAAAACTCTTACGTAATTCATTGACTGACTGACTCTGACTCACAATGAACCGTAGAGTTGAAATTTGGAGGGTAGATTTATTTTGTAGTGTAGGGGTGCAGTAAGAAAGGAATTCCCGTAACTCAACTTGTAAGGGTTGTATGAAATTTGAATGACAATAAAACATCACGCGTACAAAACGCGGGAGTTTTCACTAGTAGGTATACTCATAAAAATAAATATGAATTTGGAAGGAAAACTCGCTTGCGAGCCATGCGGGTTTCCCCTAATCTTCTTCTAAACTAGGTTAATTTACCTAGTCTGTTAGAACCTTTAAGTGTGTAAATACATTTGAAACAAATAACGATACGTGTCACATTACGTGGATTATCTTTACGATGAGCCTTGTCCTGGGTTGTCTGAGGATTGGGCACGGAAATTTACATCGGTTAGCAACGCAGAATTAAGAAATATTTCTTATCAAGTTTCAATTAAAAAAACTAATATTTTACTGGTAAATTTACCAATGTAACTTTTAAACTCTATTGATGTTTTGGTTTAAACGGCATCCGACATGTCTTTCATATGTCGTATAAATCCATTTCAAAATGAGCCTTACGTCTACTGAACAAATTTAATTATGAGTTTGACACATTGAGGGTGTGCAATATAGGTCAATAATATCCCAAAAGCTTATAAAAGTCAAACTCAAAATTAAAGTTATTCAGAAGACGTAAGGATAATTTTAAAATAAATTTAAGATGACGTATCGCACGCCGTGTGAACACGGCTAGCAGATTTATTTGATACAGTTTTGGAAGGCTCCCCATCCGATGAACCGACGACATTGTGAAGTTTGCGGGAAGTCGGTGGATGGAGAAGGCTCACGATCGTTCGTCATAGCACTCTTTGGGGATGCCTATGTTCAGCAGTGGACTTTATAAGGCAGATGATGATAATAATGATACTGTGTTCAAGCTTTCGTTTGGCTATTTCATAATAAACAAGTCCAGTGAGTACACATACACTGCAAGTTGGAGTTAAGGTACACGAGTGAAGTCAGGTTTGCAGATAGAAGTGACACGTGTAGGGTCCACAAACTAAGTTCAAGTTGCAATTTTTGAACAAATATCTGGTTTTCCGCCTCGGGCGTTGGTGGCCATTTTTATTCCAGACCCATTATTCAGACGTGGAAACGGAAAAATAAGATGTCACCCGATGGTGCTTATTCCATAATCACGAAGTGTCGCGTATTTGCACACAAATAAACAAATCGTGCGGAAATATTTACCCGAAGGCGTGGTGATAATTTATTCACTGAAAATAACACATAATTTTATGTGTAACAAGTACCGATGACATACCTACACTCACTTTTTTTTTTAATTTATGTTCTAGAAAATGAGATGCTAGGTACTCAGACTTACTTCAGTATGAAAGCACTGGTGTAGTGGCGGTAGTGACTCCCACCTTCCGATTTAAAGGTCAAGAAATTGAATTGATTTAAAGGTCGTGGGTTCAAATCCATGTACCAATTGATTTTCCATTCGGAAAATTTATATGTGCTATAGGTACCTACTAGTGCTTTCTAACGATAAGGGAAACATCGTTTAGGAAACCGAAATGTCCTAGAAGCTAAAAAAAACAAAGACGAGATGTATACGCATCACACCTCGTTCTTTTAGCAACGGCCATTGGCACTTTTCAGGGCTACCATAACTGCTCACTTACCTTATATCAGGACCAAGAACGAACTATTTACACGATAAGTAATAAAGCAAGCTGTATGATGATAAGTAAGAAAGAAGAAAGAAAAAATTACAGTCTTTGTTTATGTGTAGATGTGTTTGTAGTCTAACCAATATGAACACCCAATTATAAGGTTAGACCCTCTTTTGACCTTCATGAAAATTGGTCGAGAATTACGAATTAGTATGTAAAAGATTCACATTAGACCAATTTGCGCACTGTCAAATTAGCTATTTTAATGATAAGGTTTTTGAGTATACAGGATGCTTCTTTAATATTTTCCATGAAGCACACAACTAAAACGCAGTTTTTTTTCCGAAAGCTGACATATATTTGATATATAACTTCAAAGACAAAGTAATGAGTACTGCCTATATTTTCAAATCGTCTAACGAGTGAAATGCCTCCAACCTAAAAAGCAATGTGCCTCTGGGAGCGTCCCCATCGGCAAATGCCAATTGCTAATTTGCAGTAAATGCATGCGAGCGGCGCATTCACGGTGCATTCACGGTGCATTCACAGCACATTTGCCAATGAGTAACACCTTAAATGCAAAACGATTAAAGCGTGAAACTCTTTTAGCAAACAGATAGAGAGAAAATTTTAAATGAAATAGGCCTACGACTTTTATTCCCGAGCATTGTATACATCTTATAAGATCGGTACGGCGATCAGATCCTTGAAGATGTCTAAGATAGATGTAGTCAGAGGCACGTCCAAATATTTGGCATATGCCCACATTTTTGAGTAGCGCGTACTCCGTGACAGGTATATAGCTTTTTATATTTAAGGATGATAAAAAAATATGATTCATTTTTCTCGTTGCTTGGACAGTTCTTTCACTCGTGGGTACGAATCTTTATTTAGACCCCCCCTCAAGATGATCCTGGGAACTCAGGAACAAGAAAAAACCAGTGATACAAATTTACTTTATCGGCGTAGCGATAGGCTACGCGCGTAGCGATATTCTACGAAAACGAGGTCTCAGTTATAATTACTGCAACCGTGCCTCCACTAAACAGGTATTAAAAAAAACTTATTTGATAAAATTATAGAAGCTTTTCCAGAATGACCTGGGAAATAATACCGGAAATAGTACATGTTACACAATTTACAAGAAACAAAGTAGGAAGACTAGTTGAGGCAGGCATATTATACAAAAAGGATTGAAATCCGGAGACCTGGTTTTTCAAATTACCTGAGTGTGGGTTTTTTAGACATTATTGCACCTTCAGAGTTGGCAGACTTAAGTTTAGATAGGTTTCGAAAAACCAAACATTTTCCAAATGCTTTCACTTCTTATTGTTTTTTTACAAGCCGAAACTTTATTGTTGCCTATTATATTCTTGGGTTGAAACCAAACAAAAGGACATCAACTACACAGGTAATGCAACGATTCAATTTGTTTGTCATAAGTTCTATAGAATCGATGAATTGAAAACAAATCGTAAAATTTTCAGTGGTTGTAATTTTAAGTGATTAATTACACATAGTATGGTAATAAAATTATGTAAATTCAATCAAAGAGTAGTACAGGATTTGAACCCATAACAAACAAAAAAAGTACAAAATTACTACGGCAATTTTTTAAAGTAATAAAACAGTGTTCGTGTGTAAAAAAATACCTAAATAAAACATCATTATATTTCTTAAATCTAAAAGATGCCACGAGCTTTGAAACAAATATCCAAGGTGTCGTCTGCAAATCGTAGTAGGCATTAATAGTATAGCTGCACCCTGTACCACCCCACACCAATGTAGCTATACTAACATAAATATGTTTTCCGTAGCGAGCTGATAATTTCCGATATAGAATCTCGCGATACAATTATACAACATTTAGCGCATCGTCATAGTCGGCGGGCACGAGAGAGTCAGTCGTGACCGAGGCATTATCGCGCACGATGCTTCAGGAGGCGCGAGACCGAGGGATGAAGGCGCAGACGCACCGCTGCGAGTGAGACGCGCGCACGGCACCATGCATGCCGACCCGGAGTCCCCCGTCTGCCGCGAAGAGAGCCAGCTCCTACCCGACGAGTGGCTTAAAGTTAAAACTGTCCCCGCAAACGGAAACCTCTCCCCTGGAGTCTACTACCCCACGGGCAGCAAGAGGTTCGTCGACTATACGCATCCCGCGACAATCCAACCCGTACTGCGTCGCTTTTGTCCGTCTATTTGCTCACCACTAGACTCCCTTCATGTTAATCGTAGTTGCAAATAATTTACATTAGAAAGCTATTATAGACGTATATTATCGACATTAACATTAACGAAGGTCGCATAGATGCAATCGTGAACTAGACATTCACAGTCACGGGAGCACAGATAGATAACGATACTCATCCGTATGATTTATTACAGTGCGCGCGTGTTTTTGTTTGCAGAAGCCGGTCGCACAGGCATGGAGTTACGCGGAGGACGAGACGGCGAGCCGTCCTCAAGAATGGAGAGTGCAATATTCTCAAGTCCCGGATCTCTCAGCGGAAACTGCGATTCCTCCAAGATATGTTCACGACGCTCGTCGATGCTCAATGGCGGTGGACCCTACTCGCCTTCACTCTATCGTTTATCCTCTCGTGGCTGGGATTCGCCCTTATCTGGTGGCTGATTGCGTTCACCCACGGAGATTTAGAGCTGGATCACCTGCCGTCTATGCAAGAATCCTCAAACTGGAAACCGTGTGTGTTCAATATTTACGACTTTACATCGTGCTTCCTGTTCAGTATCGAAACTCAGCACACCATCGGTTATGGTTCCCGCACGACCACAGAAGAGTGTCCCGAAGCGATATTCATAATGTGCCTGCAGAGTATCGTTGGTGTAATGATCCAAGCCTTCATGGTCGGCATAGTGTTCGCAAAGATGACGCGTCCCAAGCACAGAACACAGACGCTACTATTCTCCAAGAACGCCGTAGTATGCCAAAGGGATGGCGAACTTTGCTTAATGTTCCGCGTGGGCGATTTGCGGAAATCGCACATAATCGGAGCTAGCGTGAGAGCACAACTAATACGATCTAGGACGACGAAAGAAGGGGAGCTGCTGTCCCACTACCAAACGGAATTAGATTTGAACGCGGATGGATGTGACAGTAACCTGTTCTTCATTTGGCCGATTACAATGGTGCACCGAATAAACGCCGAGAGCCCTTTCTACGGGGTTTCAGCGGCGGACGTCTTGCAAGAGAAATTCGAAATAGTTGTGATACTCGAGGGAACAATAGAATCTACGGGGCAGACAACGCAGGCGCGCTCGAGTTATACATCAAGTGAAATAATGTGGGGTCATAGGTTCTTGCAGCTTGTGACATATAACCGGGAACGACAAGGCTACGAGGTGGATTACTCGAAGTTCGACGAGACATCGCAGGTGGATACACCCCTTTGTTCCGCGAAGGAGTTGGACGAGTTCTACGGCAGCCAGGGCGACCGTAGATCCATCGGTGAGTGTAATTTCAATGTAAAGCCTAGTGGTTGCGGTTGGATTTATGTGCAAAATCCCTTCAAACGCTTATGAGTGTGCTTTGTCGTGACAGATTCCCTATTCTTTAACCAGATAACGCTCTTGATTAGGCATTAAGTTTGTAGATTATGAGATTTTTGTGACTTCTTTTACTATGTACATTTTATTTAGTAGTAGTAGCAAGTATATCATGATTCAAAACGATTGTGCTAGTTATTATTTTATACATAATAACATTGTAATGTGATAAATTATTTATAGGTTTATTGTTGCGAATTATCTAGGGTCAAGATACGGACAAAAAGTCTTGTATGATTCTACGTTTTATTATGTCTAGTTTACTGCAAGAACTGAGTTCTAAATGCATTAAATAGCTTTATTGATAAACTTAACGCCAAATTAGATAAAATAAAGTAGATAGTTATATGAAATGATAAATGTTATTAATGTGCATGGTCTAAATATTGTAATTGCATGCAGTACAGAGCCAATATACTTTTCTGAGGGTACCTAACTACATAATAATATATATTTATAGTATTAGAGATACCTGCTAACAGGGTATGTATACAAAGACAATATGCAGTGTCAATACTTATATTTACTATTATCATAAAGTTATTATTCATACCTTGTTAGAATACAATCTCGAGATCTCTTATGAAGCGTGTCACATTCACATATCTACAATATACTTACAACACTTACTAAACCATGAAGTGCAAACAGTAGCATATAGAATATCATATTTTCCATTTACGTAAAGATAGTTATGGTACTAGTAATAGTAGACTCAGTTATCAGGCAAATGCCCTTTCGGCCGTACTGCACGGTATCTACAAATGTCTAAATGCTGGACCTTTTTAGAAGAAATGATAAATAGCACCCAACAGTCACATACATAGTTCTGACACTACACTAGGATTCCCTGTCTTGGGAATCAGAAACAACGAGGACAATGGTACCACAACACCCAGACTCGGAAAAAATATTTGCAGATCATTCCAACATTTGTCCTGCAGTGGGAATCGAACCCGCATCCCTTGCGTCACAGACTCACCTACTCGAACGGCACTCACCTACTATGCTACCGAGGTCGTCAATTAAGCCAATGTATGAAAATAAATTACATTGGTCGACAAAAAGTCAGGATTTAACAAACCTAGGTTGAAAAGTCCTTATTGTTCCTTCTTGTCTAATTTCTTCTCCATTCAGTTATTTATATGAAAATACAGGATGTACCATTTTGCCAATTGGTTTCCCCTTTCTGATACAGGATACATTCGTTCCGAGACCGCCTAAGAACAATAAATAACTTTAAGCGTTAACGGGTTTGGCGAGGTTAAAAAGCGCGACGTAAAAACTAGTTAAAAATCTTCAAACACTCTCTAACACTTCTATTTTATTTATACTATTACTAGCTGAACCGCCCGCAACTATTATTATGTTCCTTCCTAGACTCTTGTCATTTAGTAGACTTGAGATCTTTATTTTCCGACCCCGTGTTGCGTGTGTACGGAAAATGTGTGTACCTCAGACCGCGAGAATAACTCGCACCTGACCTACTTTAATTAAAATTGGATTTTATAAAAAAAAAAACCTCTTTATAATAATAAACAAGCTTGCGCCCGCGGTTTCACTCGCGTGCTGCCTAATCATCCTCCAAAACTTTCGTATTTATAATATTAGTAGGAATTGTAGGATATTACTGTAGATTACTAGGTTGTATTTTTTTCCTTTACGACATTTGACGTACCTATGAATCAGTCATCAGTGGCCCGAGCACAAATAATTCATGGTAGGCTTACGATACGATAGCATATAATAGCTAATAAAAATTAAAAGACACCAAGCGCCATCGATAGATAGATAGATAGAAAATTCTTTATTGCACAGGACAAAGACAAGTACATAGGCAAACTTAATGCTAGAAAGCATTTTCTTCCAGCTAACCTTTGAGTGGTGAGGAAAATATGTCATTGGCTTATTATCGAATCGTAAATTGGCCGTGGTGGCCCCGGCTGAAGGAAAGACCCCTCCATATCTACCTACCCGCGGATATCGTAAGAGACGACTAAGGGAAAAAACTAGGGGATGGGCAGCAGCGTCCCCTATTTTAACAACGATAGCTCTAACCGCGCTCGCCAACCCCAGTGTCGTGAGTATGGGCAAATTTCCCCCACATGTTAAGAAGTCGCTTTGGAAATCTGTGGGAGATATGTTCAGCAGTGGACATCCTACAGCTGAAATGATGATGCTGATGAAATTATTGGTGCTTGAGCGACACCTCAGAATACAGAGAGGGCGACACGCAGGATTTATAAACTCACAACGTCTTATTTCGTGCTAATTAACGGAATGAGTAATTAATAGCTGTTTATTGGCGCAAGTCGTGTAAAGTATTATCTTGGGTAGATCAACCGTAATGTGTGTTTAATGATTGATAGCATGCCTTATCACAAGACAGGCCAGTGCGACCTTTAAAGAAATTCTTGAATAGGTTACTTAGCACTGAATGTGTTCATTTTTTGTCATTTCCTTGTAATATTTATATACAACGACCTCGGTAGCGCTGCACCTCGCAGGCGAGTTCGATTCCCGCTGCGGGACAAATGTTTGCAAGCTCTGCAATTATTTGTCCCAGGTCCGGGTGTTGCGCTATTATGGTACTAGTAGTTTCTGATACCTATAACACAGGGAATCCTATGTGAGTTCAGGAATATGTATGTGACTATTGGGGGTTATTTATTTATTATTTTTATACAAGGTTATCTCTTTTATATCTTGCTCTTTCCATCTTTTAACGTTTGTAATAGTTTATTTACTTGAATCTCTTGAATTTTTTGTGAAAATAAATATAGCACATAACAATTTTTATGTTGTCTACTCATAACTAATACTTATATTAATTTATCTGAGTGTATTAATTTAGTAACCTATTTCTGTGAAGAGTGCTTATGTATACTCTACCTAACTTTATACTATCTCGATTTAAACAATTTTGCATGATGAATATATGTTTCAAGAGTGTGTGTTGTGATTGTAAATGTGTTTGTCTTGTGATGTCGTACAGAGAGCACGGAGCCGCAGTTGATGCTGAAAATTCCGGCAGACCGGCCGCCCACCACAGAGCCCAAAGCGGACCACAGCGATGGAGACTTCACTGTCACCTTGTAAACTTGAAAAATGGTGTAGAACTCGACTTCTTCTTCTTGTCGTGTCACTGGTTCTTTCTTGGTCATCCTGTATTAGGTATGGTGGCCCTGAAACGGGCCTATAACCGTCGATGAAAGAATCAGTGTAGCGAAAGGATTAAAGTGCGCCTCTTAGAGGATCCTTTCGTTTAGATCTCGACAAGACGAAGCGAAACATTTTCAAATAGGTAGTCAATTGTCATGTCCTACTTTATTGATGAATCAAAGTTTATAGAAAAATCGAAAATTATGTTGCAAAAACTGTGATAACATTGCAAAAAGCTATAAAAACATCGCAAGTCCCAAAAAGTCATATTTTGTAATTTACTTTATTCAGTGAACGTAAGGATCTTTGAAATACATTATAACATATTTAGAAGAAATATCGCACGCCGTTCGAACACCAAAGCTTAATGTTTTACAAACTTATTTCTATAAAAAGAGAGACACTAAAAACACACTGAGATATTACATACATATTATAAGATGGAAATAATCAAGATATTGTTGGTAAAGTTGGACTCAAACACGAATAACAAACCACCACTAGTCAGTTTTAAAATACAAGAATCTCAAATACGTAACACTAGCATAAATGTAGGTTGTGCTTCTACAGAGATATTAAACATTCCATTACCGTTTTTGGTGATATATTATTTAGATTTTAATAATATTTAATTTAGCTAATTAAATGAGTTGCATTAAATGTGGCCATGATAGATGTTAAGTTAGGCTCGATTTCATTCATAAAGCCGTTCAAGTGTATGTTAATTTAAGGAACAAACATTATGAATATATTGATAATAAAAAGTATAAATAGAGTAGTAAGTTAAGTCATTTAGTTGGAATTGCTGTTCCATCGTTGGCTTTAATTGATTATGTGATACCTTTAAACCCATTTTAGTAGTTATATAAACTCTTAAGAGGATTTTTTCCTATTCATGTTTATGCGCTTATATAAATGTTACAAAATTAATAAAACATAATCTTTTTTTGTTTTTTTTTCGATTTAGGTATATCGATGATGTAATTTCATAAGCACTTTGTTTCTAATTATTGTACGCAGATCATGTGATTGTCTCATTTTGTTGTATGTAAATATTGTATGAATAATTATTTATGTTGTGACGTTATTCTTGTTTGATTTACGTTGCCTTTGGGGGTTCCACTATCTCATGTCCACATTGATGCCGAGGCCGCATGGCCGCAAAAGTACCTATACAAGTTGATTATCATAATATTTCTGCTATCCCATATGCTATTCTATATAGGGGGCTTTATATCGGATAAAAAATCAGTTAATTTATTTTTTCGGATATTTTCTCGAACTTTTTCAAATCAGTTGGTTTGGTCCTTAATAACTCAAGTTATTTGCTACCTTGATACTGATTTGACCCAAAACAGCAGATTTTTGTATAGTCTTATTTCAATGAAAAATTACGAATTTACAAAAGTTTGAACAAACTTTATTGCCAATTGGGCGCAGAGTAAATCCCTTTAGGATTTGTATACCCATACATATTATGAATCACCTTGTTGGTATATTGTTCCATAAAATTGTTCATAATTACTCCAAACTTCATCAAAATCGATTGAGCTATTTCGGCGAAATATGAGTGGTCAAACATGCATAAGTACAGTCACTTTTGCATATAAAATATTAGTACCAGTATAGCTAGGCAATGTGAACGTCCAGTTGTGGTGTTGGTTTAATACTTGTGGGCTAGTGCTGTTTGTGGTTGTCCAAACAATGTGATTTATGATTTACAACTTTTACAAGCTATTGTGAATTGTTACGTAAGTAAAAACTCATTATATAAACTTATTTACTAAAATAAGGAGTTTTTACTCACTAGATTCAGATGGTAAGCTAGGTCTCTGAATCAACTGGAATACAAGTTGATTCTATCAAAGCAAATTAGCGATCTCAAATCTATTGATTGTGAACTGATTTCCCCAAGAGCTGAAATTTGACGAATTACGAGTTTCCAAGAGTCGTAGAACAAACTTTATTGCCAATTGGGTATAGAATAAACCCCGTCGGTATAGTACACTGTCCTTGTAGGTATTATAAGATCATTGAATTTTGATCTATATGATTGATTGAGAAGCAAGCTGAGTGAAAAGATAGCCACGGATTCGATTCCCAAGAACAAGAACTTTGTAATAACAATGAGTGGTCTTTAAAGATTTAGTTCCGTTACTGTGGAAACTGCAGTTTTTTGCACGCTATGAAATTAAATACTATTAGGCAAACAAATTTGCCATAATATGAATAAAGGTTGGGGATTACAGTTTTTCGAATGGCGACTACAAACCGGACCACGCAGTGAAGACTACCCACCCGATGCACGGACGAGATTGTGAAGGTTGCGGGAAGTCTGTCGATGGAGAGGGCTCAAGACCGTTCGTCATAGTACTCTTTGGGGGAGGCCTATGTTCAGCAGTGGACTTTATCAGGCTGATAATGTGAATTAGTACGTATGACGATCTCACGATATCCAATTTTAATTCCAGGCTTCTTAGGAAACTCATCAATCGCAGGAGACACAATCCTGCGCTCATCTTTGAACTCCCAAGGCGTGCCCGGCTCACCCCTAGTAACCATCTCAGATAGGTTGGTAGTCGATGCCATCAGACGAGCTAGCCTGACCCACCGACCATCCATAGTGAAGTATCCGCCTGACTTCTTCAACGCGCCTGATGACCAAACCTCTTCTAGTGAAGAGGAAGAGCCGAATAAAAAGAGGAAGAAGAGTAAAAGCAAGGTGCCGGCAATTTTGCTGAAGTCTTAAATAAAAATCTGTATTAGTTAATATTAATACTAGTGATTTAGGAAATTAGTTTTAAAAATTTAATGTGAAATGTAATGTGGGTTCAAATCTATTCTTGTGCCATAATAACCAAATATCTAAAACGAATTGGAGGCTATTTTATCAGCTACGCCATCTATTGACGAGTAGCAGTCCGATGTAAAACTCTATAGCCGAGGTCAAATTAGTGACATCAGTCTTTGACCTCGTAATTTGTCGCGCTAAGAAGTCTATAGATTGGAAGGTCTTTCGAGGAATTGACCTATTATCAATTTCTCTTATATATTTTGACCTGCACTGACGAAATTCCATACAAAACAGAAAATCAATTGTATGGTGTGATTAACGCTTACTATTCGGTTTGATATGAATATACTTAGTAATATGTATTTAAATATAGATTTTCCAATAATAAAAGACAATTATATTAATAAAAAATGTTTATTCTGATAAATCTATCAGGACAATAGAGCTATGGGCTTTATTCGATTGATAACGGCGCCTGCGCCGGTCTTGACCCCTGTTTTGCAGTAACTATAAAACGCACAAAATGTACTACCTACTTACAATTATCATTGGAGAGTCCCTCGAGACTATATCTATTATTCAATGGTACAGAATGAAACTATTGGTGTATTCTAGATGCTCCATTCTCTCTTCAACCAATGAACTGTATATTTTAGCTCTACAATAGTATTATAATGTTTAACTGAATCACATTGTAAAAATACAATGTTTTTTTTTATAGATTTGTTTTCAAGGATTTTGTGTACATTGAAATTTTTAGGAAAAATTTAGAAGACAACAGTTTATAACTAATATAATTTGGAATTAAATACATACCTACTTTCCTTACATATGTCTTAATAATATAATAAATAAGCTTTTTGTATCAAAATAGCAGCAAATGCAATAATTTATACGCTTTATTTTGTACACTCACAACTCAGTACGTAGCTTGATTAGTATAATTATTAAGTACTTAGGTATGTGAATTTATTTGTACCTCACTTTGCTTGATTTCATCACATTTATTTAATTATAATCATTGTCTAAGCTTGACTCATTCAAGTAAATCTTTGACACAGGGGCCACAATCTAATCATGAATTAAATTCGAATGTTTGGGATATATATACTTATGTACTTTAATTCATACTTTTTCTAATCTATCTCTAGTTTAACTATTGATAGAAATGTTTAGCTTGGTACGAAATAATTCACACTAGCTATATGTAAGAGGTAGGAATATTTAGAAAATATCCTAAGCTTCAGCATAAAATAAAGCATAAATATGAATTATTTTGTTACCAACACTATTTTAATCCTTATATTATAATTCTTAAAATAACTTTAGGACTGCATTAGGAAAATTTAAAGCCTTTTTGTCAATTTCGTTACGCATCATACTTCATACTTCGTCCCCGCCAATTAATTTCAATTAATGAAACAACTAAATACATACAATTGTCTAAATACAATCCTATCTGGTACATCAGTATGTGAAGTAAAAGATAATATTAGTTTATTTGTAAAATTTTACTAAATAAATTATTACAATTGTACCGAATAATAAAAAATTGTACCGAAGAATGAATCTGTAATGCTACGGGTTTTTCTATAGTAAGATAATTATTAAAATTTTATACATAAATCAAAATATATAAAGACTAGTTCCTGACTTCTTCGTTTTTATTGGAATAATGGAGATTTTCTTTAATAAATTTAAGTACCTGCTGTTCTCTACATAAAATAGAATATAATTATGTATATTATCAACTTTATCCTACAAATGATCTACGAGCAAACCTTCATGCGTGTTTAACATTTTGTACTTATTTTGGCCAAGAATTACTTTCATTAAGTCATTTTCTTCAATTTGTTTCCTAATCTTTTCAATTGTCACTAAGTTTTCAATATCATTTGAGATATTGATCAATTTGATAGTATGATCAACTATATTCTAGAAATTATCTACAGCGACATCTATGTTTTCGATACCGTCACTGCAAGAGAACCTCACATGTGGTTTCTTTCGCTTCGTCGCTGGCGGGTTGTGGTCACGGAGGGGTCAAGCTGGCTCGGGGGCTGGTGATGTGGTAACCAGAATTGGGATCACGGGTTTCTCTAAGTGGTTGTCACTGGGGGACCTAGAAAGAAAATTGGTGAGTAAATTATTCCAATCTTTTGAAAAATAATAGAATTTCAATATTAACATGACGCAGTGTTGGAAGGACCCGAGGGACCGACGACATTGTGAAGGAGTAGTCGGTGGATGGAGAAAGCTCAAGACCGTTCGACGCGTCACATTTTAGGGGAAACCTATGTACAGCAGTGGACTTCATCAGGCTGATGATGAAATACTTACTTTTTCATTCTATGATGTTCATCTCTATGTTCATGGCCGTTCACAGCATGGCCCACACCATTCGGCATCAGCGCATGCTTCTTCATGCTCGCGTGGCTGTGACTCCTGTGTATATGCCCCTCCCTTCCTTCCTTGCCTTCCTTACCCTCCCTTCCTTCTTTCTCTGCGTTCCTCTCTACATGGTTATGCAGCTTTTGCAGTAACTCCTGGCCATTTTCAACGGATAAGTGACTGTGGCTGGAATTTCGTGATTTCTCGTTTATGTGTTGGACGAAGTTGTTTTGTGCCATCAAGCGGTTTTCTCTGGCTCTGGATTCAGGGATCTTGATTTCTATGTGCTCATCTAAGGAAATGGAGTCTACAGAGCTGAGATCCAGGGTGTCGTTGGAGAATGACTTGGGAATAGTGCCGAGCATACGATCTGGAAAGACAAGCTCTTGTCAGTCGAAGAACATAGGTTTTCTTCGAAGATTTATACATATATTTTCACTTGATGGAAATAAATACTTCAGACAGTGGCATAATGCAAGGAGATTCATAATATGTATAATATCCTGAAAGGGTAATCCCTTTTGGGCACTCAATTGGCAATTATGCAAAATTCATCTGTTTTGGTGTAAAATCAGTTGACACACAATTATTCAACTGATTGAGGTCAGTTGTTCAGAGCCTTGAAGTAGAAATTCTCTAATGTTTAATAATAAATAAATATTCCGGACATAATATATCACACACGGTCAACTGATCCCAAACTAGGCATATGGGTACCAGAGACTGATAACATAATAGATAAATATTTAACACCCAGACACAGAACAAACATCTGTATTCATCACACAAATAATCGAACCCGCAACCGGCAGAAGGCAGAGTACCAACTGAGCTAGGCCAGTCAAATTAAAAATAACAAAAACAGCTGATTTCAAAAAGTGTTAACAGAGTAAGCCCCTTTCGAGATAGTTATTAGGAATCACCTTGTATATTGACAAATAATACAATGACACAGTGGAATCAACAGAAAAATATGAAGTTGTTTTCAGGCTTCAAAAATGTTAGAAGTTTTTTGTATATTTGTGCACAAACGCTAAAATAATTAAAAAAATCATGCTAACTGGCTTCCCGGACTTACGTAGAAGTCTACTATACATCCTGAAACTCATATTCTTCTTGGGATTCCGTTATTAAGGCTAGCACGCACAGAAAGTGCTGCCACGGGTCTTTCTCGACAGATAGGGCTACAAATAAAGTATAAGCAAGTTAATATTTTAATAAGCAATAAGTTTGTGTATTAATGTCGCTACGTCAAGAGAAGGGATATCTTTTACTGATAGATGGAGGAGATTCATACAGTTCTTAAAATTGCTTAGTAAAGAGAAGGCTTTAGAATCATATCTTTAAACCTTTAAAGCCGGGTTCAAACAGCGTGCGATATGTCATCTAATACATGTATTTAAAAAGGATCCTTACGTCTACTAATGAAAGTCAATTTTGAGTTTGAAATTTGGGGGCGTACGATATCGCTAGCCGCTAAAAGTCAAACTCAAAGTTGACTTTATTCAATAGAGATAAGGATAATTTTGAAATATATTTCAGATGACATATCGCACGCCGTTTGAACACAGCTGAAGAGCGGTGGAAATTACGTCACTTGATGTAAGTATAGTTGATAGTAGGATGAGTAAGACAAAGACATTATAGTAGAAAAAAATGTATACTGTCTTTGCTAAAACAAATAACAAAGGCATAAAATAAAAACTTTGCGAAAAGTTTATAAGGGTACCTCTCGTACATGTGCCGTGGCGTTCATTTTAGGATTGGAAAAATAGACCCCTCTAGGATCATTTAGTTGTCCGTCTGTCAAGACCCTATTTCTCAGGAACGGCTAGATAAAAATCGTTAGCTTCTTCTTCTTGTCCTGTCACTGATTCTTTCTTGGTCATCCTGTATTAGGTCAGTGACGAAGTTGTGGTATAAGCTATTATATATATATATAGCTTCTAAAAGCTGTCTGAATATTTCAATGGGTTCTCTTGACAATGTTATTTTTACACAAGCAACAAGCAAAGGTAAATTTCACTGTACCTAGTTTCTGCGAGGTTGACACCGTCGCTCTCAACTCGTCCAGCTGCTTGGCTGAGCACAACGGCGTGTCGACTTCATACGTGTTGTTGAATTTTGTGTAATCAACCTGAAATAATGCAAATTAATTTTCACCGTTCATTTTGCGGAGGATCGACTGTTTTGTGGCGTAAGGAACATAACATACCTATCTACAATGTCAAAATAATTACGACTTTTTCAAGTAAGTTTTTATATCTCTGTTATTGCAAGCGCTCATAGGCTACGGTAACCACTTGTGGTCGAATAAACCGGTTTTGGGATAACTAGTTATGGAACACTTTGTATTGAGTTTTTATGTTACATAATTATGATGTTATGATGGAAATATAGTTAAAATTTTTACTACCGACAACGAGCTGTATATTTCACTAGCTTATTTTGGTAATTTTAATCTACGAGCCTTCGTAAATGGCGTTTATAAAAAATACCTAGTCCTCCCAAATTGTTATAGGTGACCGCAAAAGTAGCGATTTTAGTAACCGTCCGAAATAAATACGGATTGTATTTTGAAGACCGTTTCCTCTATATACGATTACTACAATACCCATGTACAATGTTTATATCCCCTTTTCCTCGTAATGATATTAGTAATAATTAATAAGTGACAATATTCGTTCTACGTGACTGTCCATTAGAAGGAGCACGAGGATATGCTTATTCTTATGCTCCTACCAGTAGGAGAACCGAGTAGGAGCAAGAGGAAACGGTCATTTTGAATATATGATCCGGGCATATGTTGGCATTGTTTTGCTGATTATAAATTTATGCAAGGTTAATTTTAAATTGAGGAGGAAAAATAGCTGATCCACCGAGCAATTCCTTACAATTATCCTATTTCCTCAAATGACTTCTAAGAAAATCAAGTAGTTATAGCTTACCAATCGCATTTTAAACAAGGAAATTAACTAAATGCAAGTACTTACGAGTAAGACCAAAGATCTACTAAACGATTAACTGCTATTTCGAAATTATTGTCGTCATGAAATTTATTATTTATATCATTTATTTATATAAGCCGTTGTGGCCCCGGCTAAATAATAGGCCCGTCCATTTCCACGCGTGGATGTCGTAAGAGGCGACTTTGGAAATAAGCTAGGGGATGGGCAACAGTGTTCTCTATTAACAACAATAGCTTTATCCGCGCTCGCCAACCCGTATGCCCAGCATGGCGAGTATGGGCAAATCCCCGCAAATGATGGTTTCTGGAAAACTATCGGGGAGGCCTATGTTCAGCAGTGGAAGCCTGAAAAGCTGAAAAGCCGTATGATTATGAATATTCATGAAAGAAGCAAGTTCTTACCTCATATTCCCCAGTGTCTTTCCTAAACGTCACCATGGTCTCGAACCGGTGACCCCATAATATTTCAGAGGGCAGGAAGCTGCTTCGAGCTTGCGCCGTCATACCGGTAGATTCGATAACACCCTCTAGAAGAAAAAAAAACATCAAAAAAGTTGAAATCATAAATCCCATTCAGTCTTTTATAATTTTCGATGTTCGGTTATTCATTCACTCGAGTTTTTTTTACCGAAGTAGTTTGTAAATGGTTGAATGCAATAGCGATAGTATTCATATTAATCACGTATATATTAACAGTATTTCTATGAAAGCAATGACGTCACGTACTTCTACCATAGGAGAAATATAAATCATTCTCGAAAATATAAGTCACAAGCGAATAGCATAACTATGGCTACGTTTTCCTTTAAGAAATAAAGCTGCTATGGTAATCCATCGAGGTTCGAATATAATTTGTAACTTGTAGTGTTTAAAAATGGTACTCCCCAATGGGTAGTAAAATGTTCAGAACGCTTGATGACGTCACAGTATTTATGCGATCTGCTGTAAAGTTCAGGGCAATCTCCCAACTCCATGTCAGCATGGTGCCAAGACATGCGGTACACTCTCGTACCTGATGCGGAGATAACAGACAAATAGAGACAAATGCAAGGTGATTCATATGTATACTATCCCCAAAGGGGTTTTTCTTCTATAAAAAAAAATGTATAAACAAAATTCGAGATAAAAAATAATCAAGATTTTCATTTTTTTTATTCAGTATTTTTTCAGAACTTTTTCAAATTAACTAGTCTTGGTCTTTTTATGATTTTTTTATACTTTTTTAATTAATTATTAAACGCACCAGAACGTACGTGAGTTTGAACTGATTTTACCCCAAAAAAGCTAGTTTTTGCATAGTGGGTTTTCAATCAAAAATTACGAATTTCAAAAGTTGTAGAACAAGTTTAATTGCCAATTGGGTGTACAATGAGCCCTCTTCGGGATTATATACACATTATGAATCACCTTGTATTGTATTTATTATCATGTTGATCTAATTGGAGATTAAGGTCTCGAGGTAGGTTCAGGTTCAAATTTGAAGGCAAATGTGAAGATATAAAATATACAGCTGCAAGATCAAAAGCTTTTCGATTTAGAAATAAAGTAGGTAATTATAGTGAAATGATGAATGGATCAAAGAGTAGTCTACCTACGCACGCATTGTAAAATGGATACGGTGTGCTTCTAAATGCATGGATTGAAAATTTTGGGTTACGGAGCATTTTTAGATCAGCTTTAATAGTAACAAGGAAGTTATTATTTATTTATCGCAAAAAATATATCATTTTATACAAAAGGAGGGCTTCTAAGGCCAGTGCATTTTCTACCAGCCAACCTCCAACCTATAGCTCTATCTGCGCTCGCCAACCCGCATGCCCAGTGTGGTGAGTATGGGCAAATCCCCCCACATGATAAGCAGTTTGCTCTGTCTGTGGGGGAGGCCATGTTCAGCAGTGGACGTCGAACGGCTGAAATTATGATGATGATGAACCTCAGAGGTATAGTGATGGTAGTTGGCGTGTGACATTAGTGAAAAAACATAAAGAGGACTTTAAAACTATTCTAGGCGGGTAATTTGTATACCTATACAAACTTTACTTCTACTTAAACTCAAACGTTCCTTTTACTTGTTTTCTCTTTTGTATCTTTTCTATTTTGTTAAATGTGACGTCACCCTACTCAAGGTCCTGCCTGTAAAACCAGCGCTGCTTTGCATGGCATTTTGTCATGTAAAGCAGCAATAAGCTGAGTCAGGGCCTGTTTGGCTGCACCCGACACAGAGCGAGACTGGTTCGCACCTACTGGCTACAGGTGGATGCCTGCCTACCTATAAGGTGGGCAGGTGTCCTTATGTTTATTCTTTGTTGTCATTTGTGTTTTTACTATACCTTGTATTATATGTTCCCATGTCTGTTCTGTGTTTTCGTGTGTATGTCAAATAAACGTATATTCTTTTCTATTATATAAATATTCTGATAATTTATACAAATAAATATATATACCTACTACTAAAACATCTTGGAACATAGGTAGGCATTGTCATTATCACTTCTTTAATTTTCCTCTAACATTCTCGATTGTTTTTTTTGTTAATGGAATGAGTAAAAATCTTATACCAATAGGTACAGCAGTCTAATCGTGGCGTATCTTTTCTGTAACAACCTAGTTGAAGGGTACCTGAAGGGTCACTGACCTTACGCAAATACTGTAGGAAATGAAGCAATGAACAAATTACGAACTCTCATTCATCGTCTACGCAGATTGTATTAAACTTCAATAGAACGAAGAGCCAATAAAACTCACCCAACATGACGACAATCTCGAACCGTTCCTTCAGCATATCAGAAGCGGAGAGGTTGTAAAGTGGAGACTTCTCGTTGATCTTATGGACTATGGTCATCGGCCAGATGAACATCAACCGGTCTTCCTCGCCGTCGGCTCCAACCTTCAGCTCTTGCTGGTAGAACGGCAGCATTTCACCTTCGCGCGTGATCTGAAGATTGGGGATTTGGCGTTTTGTAAGATTCCTTCTTGATAATGGAAGAATAGTTCAATGTCTCATTTGAGAAGTTACTCTATAAGCAGGTACTCTTGATTATTTGCGAACAAAGTAATCAAAATATATCAGCCGAACTAACTACAGTAGGTAGGTAGGTTAATTCTTTCAAACACTCAAAAGTCCATTGGACTGAATTTCACTGTAGAAAAGAAATTCAGGAAGAGATCTATGGAGATCAATAATCTTAGTTTGTTTTCATTCATTTTGCATCTACAAGGTGATTAACAATATTGTTTCCGAAATTCTACACCCAATTGGCAATAAGTTTGTTCTACAACTTATAGAAATTTGACATTTGTTATAAAAAAAACACTGCAAAAATCAGCAGTTAAAACGGAAAATACACTGAAAAACATGCTTAAAATATATTTTTCACTAATATTCCTTCTTTCTGTTGATGGAATAAGCCTCTTTCAGGATAGTCTATATTTTGAATCACCTTGAATTACATTGGGCTACTGACTACTACTGCTACAGCGTAGAAAAATGACTTTGAACATCTGATTACAAGTAGTTGTTTGGCTTACTTTATCAAAATAATTGATTTAAAAATAAATTGCCCAGAACATAACCAAACATAATTATAGTTTATTTTGTTATTTGAAAGTCATTTTGGACTGTTTGTTTAACTTTTTATTAAGCAGACTTTGGTCTTTAGTTTACTGTGGCCCGAGCACGAATAATTCAAGATAGCGTTACGCTTAAGATACGATAGCAAATGCCAACTATTAACCAATCAAAATTAAAAGATTTCGAGCGTCGCCGATGTCATTAGCTAATATTTAACTTTTACTATCGTATTGTAAGGGTAATGCTATCGTGAATAATTCGTGCTTGGGGCATTGGCCAAACACAATTATAAAAACAGCAGGTCATTTAACTATAGTTCACTAGCATTACAGGTAATGTTGAACAGCAATTCAGAAAGCAACAAATCGATTTCAAATAATAAAATAACATTGATGGGCAAATGCTAGTACATGTTCGTTAGATTAGTCAGTATGGACGGATGGAAAATTAGTAGCATGAAAATAGAGACACAGAAGATTAGAAGATATATGCACAAAATTAGGTAATAAGCAGTATAAAGTGCGAGTGCATGCAGTGTCCATACGTGGGTCTTAATTATAAAACACGCAAACTATAGACAAGGAAAGCCAATACATATAGTACTGCTTGTAAAATTAGATACCTTCTTTCGTATTATTTGAGCTCGGACATGGGCTTCCAAAATGTGGGACTTGCGAATGTCTCCAACGCGAAACAGTAAGCAATACTCCCCGTCTCTGAGGCAGATGACAGCGCTCCTCGAGAAGAGAAGGGTAGTATTACGCTTTTTAGCACGCGCCAGCTTCGCGAATATAAGACCCACCTACGGACAAGAAAAACTCGTTTTGAAATAACATTCCAAAACTTTGGGAGCCGAAGTCTTGTCCTGCAGACTTCGGCTCCAAGTTAGAGAGAGGAGTCAGTGCAATTAAACGTTAGACTGAAGCGCGCTGACTGAAATCCCCAATCACTAACCAGTCTCCGGTTTTGGTGGAATAATATACCTTGCGGCGGATTATTTGTGCTCTTATATGGGCTTCCACGATATGCGATTTTCTCATATCACCCACTCTGAACATGAGGCAAAGTTGGCCGTCTCGTAAACAGATAACACAGTTCCGGGAATACAGCAGGGTCTGTGTGCGCTTTTTTGGTCTAGACATCTTTGCAAACACGATGCCCACCTAAAATTAGAACAACCTTGTTGCATTGTCTGTCGCTTCGAAACAGCAAGTTTCTGCAGCTAGCCACCGTCTTGGAAAATAATGCTTATTTTCATATCAAAGTTCAATGACAAGTGACTCAAAATAGGTAATGTAGATACTCCCATAGAACGATTCGGCTAATAAAAAGTCGATAAAACTGTAGTGGCGTTAATTCTTAATTATTTCGAGAGCAGCATCTGGCTGGATATACGTATAGGATTTGTTACGTTATAAATTGGGCCGATAGCCAACGTTATATTAATAAACTTATCTTATTAGCTTTGAAGCAGGAAGTACTTTTTTCTGACGCGGTGTATTACCCTTTTATACATTTTGACAACAATAATAGATGAACACTACTGTCTATACTTGTTTTTATACATTCAGCTGTTTTTGCTTGGGTCAGCATCAAAAAGATTTATTAGTCGTTACAATGATAATGGCGGTAAAGAACCGACTATTAATCATCCACGGGCAAACAACATTATAGTACTGTGTACGTTATAAAACAAAGTAAGCTCACCATAAATGCCTGGATGAACACACCGACGATGCTCTGAAGGCACATTACGAATATGGCTTCGGGGCACTCCTCGTTCGTCGTCCTGGATCCATAACCGATCGTGTGCTGTGTCTCCACGGAGAAGAGGAAACAGCCGGTGAATGTGTTCACGTTGCTGAGGCAGGGTTTGAAGTTCTCGCCTTGTTCTATAGGATTTAAGTCCCCGTGGGTGAAGATGATAAGCCACCAGAGGAGAGCGAAGAGTAGCCAGGAGAGGATGAAGGAGAGGGCGAACACCATCAGCGTCCAGCGCCACTGCGCATCCACAAGGGTCGTAAAGATATCCTGCAGGTATCGGCGCCTGCGCTTGGCCACGTTCCATTGGACTACGTTGCAGTCTCCGTGCTTGAAGATGACGCGCTTTCGGACGCGTCGAGCTGCGTAACGGGCTTGACGGTATCTGAAAAAAAAGCATCATTTTATATCCAAGATTCTTTCTGAGATTTTCGAATGTATACTTTTAAGCTTTATATAATAAAGAAGATTAGTTTCAACCAAAGAAGTTGAATGACGCACTGGTTTCAATAATCAATTAATGATTCAAAAATAATATGGAGATTACGATTGCAGTGCAGATAGTCTTGTAGTTGACTGTTAGGTATCTACCAAAATAATTGTGGTAAGAATCGCAAGAATTCCAAGCTTTTGTCATAACAGTCATAAGCAATAAATAGCGTCAGAAACAAATTTATTACATCTGCGAAGTCCACTATCATTGTTACAATTCTCTCAATTTATTTTGATCACTTAATTCTGTTTGAATTATGACAAAACAGAAATGTGCGTGATTCTTTGTAATGTACATTTTGCGAGTCTCTTCTCGATTTTTTCGAATGTTTATTAATGTACTTAGTCAATTTTATCATTGTTCCCAATCGATTCGGTGTATATGACGTCAATATTTTAAAACAAACAAACAGTCGTATATTGATCATTGTGTGTTTTGTCATTAATCATGTTCAAGTGGGATTTTATTTTGTTCCTTTTGATAGCATTTATGTGTATAAATCTATAAATCCAACAGCAATATCTTTATTTATTCACTTAATTATATGCCTATTTACAATAGGCATTTAATTAAGTGAATAAATAAATATGTTAACATATCGCAATGCCACAAAAGTAAAGAATGCCTATTTAGAAGCAAAGTTCAAGTAAAAACTGTAACATCTTATGTGTTATTCATAACCCTTGTTATAAAATTATTAATTAATCATTGTAAAGTCTAGATGTCGCCGGTTTGATTTTTGAAATAGTATTTGTATTGGAAGTATTTAAGAGAATATGTGTACTTTGTATCTAAACGGCAAGAAAATAAGTTCGCGAATAAAAAGAATACGAAGCCTTGATTTGGGTCCTCTTATTTAGTATATTTAAAGAATTATCGACCCGAAATATGGCTTGAAAGTAGACTTGAAGTCCAGGACTCCTATTGCTTTCTATAAGCAGTAGAAATACCTACCGCTGCTTTCGACCGAAAAATGAAATTTTCTTCCACTCTTCTTGTAAGTAGACAGAAAATTGTGCTAGAGTAGACATACTAGGCCCTTATTTACTAAATCTTGACCTGCTGATTTCTGACTTTTAGGAAAGGTTAGCTTATCTGAAACTTTTATATTCATTTTGCCACTTTTACCTTATCTGAAATGCAATAAAACCATAATCTTTCTGTATGATGGTTTTCCCATTTACTGGAAGGGTTCTATGTATTTTTTATTCATTGCGTACATTTAGCACTTCAGATGTTTTATCGCCACAGCTATAAAGTAACCACTCTATAATTTATCGGATAAAAAGCTTTCTGAACGAAAAGTATTGACTTTTGTCACGTTTTTGCTTCATATTTATATGAGCTAGTTTTGTTACTTTGGTAGATATCTAGTTGCTATACTGATGGTACCGTGCGAAACACAAACTTGATCCAGGGAATCAAAACATCCACCTGCCTTCATCTTACAATACACTTTTATAATCAAAAAAAAAATAGCGTCACTTCGTTAGTTTGTAAAGGAACGTATGTTGTAGGGATGAAATGTAGGGAAAAAATCCTCATACACAACTGGTTGTGAAAGTTAGTTGTACACGCGCCGAAGGAGTGGAACATATTACCGACTATAACAGGATGAGCCTAAATAATATTTTCGTAAAATTGTATGGTATTTGCTTGAACATTACAGTTTCGAGCATATTTCTTTTTCATTTTAATTGTCACTAGAACATTACCTTATTCTAGTCTAGGCCATAGGTGGCTGACAATAAATGTAAATCCTACCGCGTTGGTAAGTATCAAAGTCTAAGTGAATTTTTGATGTGTTTGACTTCCAACATGCGTTAACACTCAGTAACCGAAGAAAGTCAAACCCATTTTCACGGCGCCTTTATGTCTGAATGAGATCATTGACGAAAAAATCAATGACCCTTCTGGAAATCTGGTAAGCTAAAGAAACCACAAAGCCATTTTATGTAATTACCTTGCGTTTCTTTAAGGTTTATGTTTCATGCAAATCAATTAGTTAAACAACAATTTGCCAATTATTTCTTCAGCCTATGTACTTTCCACCCTTTTGAGGGCTTGGCACGGAACATAGGAAATAAGTTTCTAATTGACCGTTGCGTTTTGACCACTGGACAAGAATTCAATTAACTAAGAGTACAACATAAACTTTAATTGCTGGCACCACACAATTTTCATGTCTTGCGGTTTATCTTAGAAATGATTACAGTAAAGCACAACTCAAAGTTTCCGTCAGCTTAGTAAAGCGCGCCCGATTAACTGCTTCGTGGATGTTATCCTACTTTTTTTTTTCTTTGATTTATATATGTAAACTAGTTCTGAGCTAATGTAACCTCAGAGTTATGTTGCACTGCTTGATTAATATATTGAGGTTGCTCGAGTTAGTCAATAAGCGATTTAATTAATTTTAACTCAAATATTTTGCATAATTGTTTTGAAAACGATCCATAAATGGCTGGTTATAGATGCAATTTGCTTCTAGTACGAAGCTGAAATACGTCATAAATGAAAATTCTTTGATAATAATTCCTTTAGCTATAGAAATGTTTTATGCAAAGGTAAATAGTACAGATACACCCACGTCTGTTGAATGACGTCATGTCACAGAAACTCAGCCGAAAGAAACACGCTTATTCAAATTGACAGCTTAGTGAAAATTCTGGAAAACGTTGGAGGACGCCAACCACCGCCTATTCCTCAATTTACACATTTAATTTTGGTTTCGAAAGTCAATTACCCTGATTTAGGCTTTGAAATCAGCCTAAGAAATAACCAGTGCGCTGAAAATACTCAAGGAGCTCAGCAAAAAGTTCCCTATGTTACCCGAAGGAAATTTAATGATGACACTAGTACGAGTATGTGTAGAGCGCACAGTGAGAACTACAAGAGGTAATTAGCATGTTATGCTGCCAAATATTTGAACTGGACACTTATCTGCGATAGAGATTGCGGGTTTCCTTTCTCTGAATACTAATCTACGCAGAAATAACTCGTCCAACGCAAACCTTGCGCTCATTCGCAGAAAAGCTCTAAACAACTCTACATTCTTCCTTTGTGGAAAAATTGTGGGTAGGAGACAGAATCTCTATGAACAGAAATCACAGTACAGATTGTACATACTTAGGTACATTATGTACGAAATTGTAGAGATTACTTCGAATGGGCCCCAGAAGTCAATAAATTACTTACTTCTGTAATTCTTCGCTCCAAGCAGACTCTGATGAATTGATCGGTTTTCCCGTCATGAACATAGATACTTGGCTTATACATTTTTTAAGCCCCGACATTATTTAGCACACAAATTAATTTAAATTCTGTCTTTCGTCAATGTCGATATACACTTTTACAGACTTATCAAACCTGGGATATTGCACAAAAATAGCGCTTGCTCTTAAACTACTTATTATCACTTTATCACATTAAAATACTGTCGGATGAATGGGTTTTCTTGATTACACTTTACAAAATCGTCTCTCTATCTTTTTGAAGCACATTAATTAGTGATTCACTGAACACTTCTTTAATATCGAATATCAGTACCACAAATCTAGTCATCGTCCCAAAAGTCATTTTGGAGGAAAACTGTTGATAGGTGAAATGACGACGTTTTGAGACCGTTTCACCTTTTACCAGCGAGTGTGGAGGGAATTGGTCCAAGACTGGCGGCTATTTAATGAAACAGATGCGAAGACGCCCGTTTCTCGCAAACAGTACACTGTCTTGTGCCAAAGTTACTTATGGCGTCGTATCGTCGCGTCGTTCGTCTAATCTATTTTTTGAATAAAATCTACTCTGTGGACCACATGATACACACATTATCGCTAGAAACGTTAATAAACGTATAATAGACGTTTGATTCGTTTTCCAGACGAATCAATTAAAAGCACTTGGAGGGGAGAATTTTTTTAAATGATACGTCTAAATTCTCTTCAAAGCTAGAAGAAAATTGTAGTAGATGAGTAAATCAAATAACTTAAAGAAAAAGATAAGAATTGGTACTAGATCCTAGAAAGCTAGGTCTGTTATCTTTTTATTTGACACAAGGCATTAGGTCTTAACAACTTATTACATTCATTTACGTCACTCAATAAACTCGATTTTTTTATAGCGCGCGTAGTGAATTTAACACCGTCATAAAATCTCAACTTACTAAGAAATTACACTCTTTGATGTTAGTGTATAGTGTGTAAGTTGGCGTAATAAAATAACGAAGATTAAAATCTAAAATGATTGAGGAAAGATTTTTGCCTGCTGTGACACTTTACCTATTTCCAAGTAAGGATGTGCAAATCACATCTTGAATAAACGAGACCTCGAGAATCCGCAGATCGTTAGAGAACATTTGAAAACCAAATGAAGTAGCCAGAGCAAAATAGCTTTCTCGTCATGCCGTTCTACATTTTATTTATTTACAAACAATTAAAGAGGGTAACTAAATTAATGCGAAATCTCATATATGGTAGATAAGATTCACCAGAATAGTCAATTTTGGTGAAAGTCGTGTGTTTAATAGAGTTGTACGTAATTTTATGTTTTGAGCAGTTAGTGTCGAACCTTATTTTGTTGAAATTGTCTGCGTAGGTACCCGATTTATAAAATAAGTTCACGGTGTTATTTGAAGTAATGGCTTGGTATTTGCTAAACTTCTGTTGGAATGTTATTAACATTTTCATCTCAGCACATCATCATTATAAAAATATATATATTTTTGGAATTATGATTACCCCAACAACGTGACTTCAAAACGTGTCTTCTTCTGTTCAAAAAGCCCATTTTAAAGTGCGTTGAAACGTGACCAGTGGTCTAGGTATTCTGTGAAGCTATATGTGATTTACGTACCACAGTTTTACCTCTTCAGCTGTACTGCTTGCAGGGTGAAACAAGGTAGCTATGCTGCATGTGCGTAAGTGTGTAAGTATAAGGTGATTCCAATACAAAAAAATAGAAAAATTTGAGCTCGGCACGGAATACTCATGACAATTAACGTTCTGTATTCCGCTATTCATATTAGTTCATTTTGTTGATTGGTCTGTCAGGTGACTGTTAAACAATATATTCGATCTTCGATGTATGAACGACCGACTGAGAACAATGATCGAAAGATCCGCGGTAATAAACAAGATGGAGACGTGGTATTTTGTTTTGATTATTTCGTTGGACTTGCAGTATTATTGTACTAATAGGTACCTACTAGATGTTCAAACTAGTACACTGGTACGATTGAGCCAGTTCGTAGTGACTCCCTCTAATGACTGAGCAAGAACAAGCCAATAGAAATGACATAAGTTTCGACCACAACACGTGAACACAACTTACTAGACTGACACATACATGCCCACGAGTAATATGTTCGTGGCATGGCAAAGCGCAGATCGTCAAATTATAATAGAAATCGTTGGATCGTACTTTTTATATTTATGTTTAATATCAAACACGAGGCGATGTTTGTAGATATCCACTTGTATGTTTTGTCTGCTTTGAGTCACAGATTGATTCGCGAAATTAAGCTCTGAAGCCAAATTAAAGCAATCAAATCTATTTCAGTGCTAACGAAAAGCAGAGTTTCGTCTTCGCTAAGGCTAACTTTAATATCCTTTGGGCCATAGCACCTACGCGTAAGGATATTATTATATTACCAGCCTTCGTTAAAAGTACTCATAAGTTCGTTATCCCAATCACCAGGTCACCTCCCGATGTCATGGTTTAAAGAGAAACAGGTGTTGTATTTGGCTCCGAGCTGACGTATAAACACACGTACATAGTCTACCTATATAAAGTATGTATTATGTAGTGCTCAAACCAAACTGAAATTGGTCATGAGCTCATATTTGGTAAATAATAAATGCAAGTAACTATATATTTTTAGCTATACCTACGATATGTATGAACGTTTAGCCAGCTAAAAACGTTAGTAACTTTTTCAGCTGAAATTTTCTGAAAAGTTTGCCAAACAGACTAGTTGCTGCAAAAACGTTTAAAATTGGTGAGATTTCAAACATGCATTTATGGCATTATTAGGTTCCTATACAATAAACTATAAAGCTAGCAGCCAAGACGAAAAAGGCAGACTATATGGTGTTACTGTTATTAAAATTCTAATTCATAAAAGCAAAGCAGTAGATGCATAAATTATCCTAAGCATTTACAATATCCTAATTAAGACCGCTCGTCGTGGAACTCTTTAGGGGAGGCCTATGTCCAGCAGTGGACTTCTAAACGCTGATGATGATGATGATGATTAAAAATTTTCATGGAAAATTTTGAGTCTCGTAGACTGGACGACAATTGTATCTATTGTGGCGACACCTCAAATAATAAGGTTTGTCAATAAACTTACTGAATTATAGAATACTAGCTATCGCTCGCGTCTTTGCTCACGTCCTGACCCTTCTTCGTGGATCACAAACGTTCGTCGCTATTATATTAGTAAGAGAGTTCTAAATAGAACATTAAGAAATAGTTTTGTGGTTTTGCCAATACCTACGATTATCGCGATAAAATATCGCTAAATTTGATCCTCGCTCGGTCAATTTTAACCAATGACGACGATTCGAGATTTGTATCTTCGTCCTAAGTAATAGGAACAGTGCTGTTGCCAACTCGGTTTGTGTCACAGATGCCGGAAATAACTATGCATGCATAACTACCATGCTATGCGTAGGTATTAGTGCTGAAATCAGCTATAGTTTCAGGGAATAATTCCGCTTCCCGATGGTAGATGACACTGTTATTAACTTTCAACAAGACTAGTGTCGTTAGAAGAATAATTAAAATAAAAGATAATGTGGTAGAAAGGTGGCCTTTGTTAAAATAGTAGTTAAAATTAGGCTAAAAAAGTAAAAAAAAACCCTTTGAAATCACTGTAAAATTAAGTGAGGTTATGTGACGATTTTAATAACCTCAATGAATAACGTTTTCTTTAACTAAGGGCAATACACTCGACCTCACTAATTTACCGACCTAACCTGACTTATTTTTTAACTATAATTTTCTTCTTATTTTGGTAAGTTACAAAAAAAAAGTTAAGCAATACAAATTCATATCAAAACGACTACAAAATCATAAGCCTTTCGCGGATTCTCTACGGTCGTTTATTACGGAGATATGGGCGATCACAGGGACCTGGACTCAGGTTGTGATGTCTTATAAAAATGCCTATAACTCTGAAACTATGGAACTACAAATTGAAAGAATATCATTTCTACGAACTACAAATTCGCCACTAAGTTTTGTGGTTCAATACGAGCATATGCCGAGGATGTAATGTCTTATATTCTCATATTGTCTTTGGGTCCTGACTCTAACGATTTTTCGTCATTCTCCAATAGAAAAAACTTTATTTCCAATTGGATTAGAGTAAGCTCCTTTCGGGATAGTAGACATTATTATAAATCACCTTGTAGGTAAATAATTATGGCCTTTTTTAACTCAATACTATGAGCTGATTTGGGGCTCTACATGAGTGGTGCTCTATGTATTTTCTTTATTAGTCTTTTGCAATAATTTTTGTGCAGTTTCGTTTCACTGGTCTATGATCACAATTAAAAAGGGCTATGTTTCATATTTAGCCTGATTACATCATTCTTCATAAATTGTCCCCACACAAATTGTCATAATTCGTGCGGGATGACTGACGAGAAACGTCGTTCTATCAACACACCCGTGTATTGGTACGCTATTTCTTACTCAGTTCAATGGTTTCTCGGAAAACGATCTGAAATGTATTTGCGTTGGTGAAAATCCAAGTTTACCTGCCATCTGTATTGTTTTTGTTCGCAATTCTATACTTAGTGCTTTTAAACCGAATAAAAAAAAAAAACTCTTGTTTTTTTTAACAATTATGGAGACGATACTATGCTCCACAACTAACATAGCTTCAAAAATTTTGCTATCACAAAATATTTGCTCTTATAAGTAGGTAGATATTTAATTAGGTATACCTATTATTTGTCGAATTCTCAGAGCATACCAAAAAGCAATATAAATATACATTAATAATACCAAACTGGTTTTCCACGATTTCTTTTGTTGCTAAGAATATCCTCTAATGACTCTTGGATGGTTTTACCGAGTCTTTATTCAAATTATCAGTATTTGATAAAAAAGATAGAATATCGCAAAATATTTGATTCATTAGCAACGGTTACTGGCAAAATTCGTAATTTATAACAAATCAATCTCATATTGGCACCAGTTCAATAATGTTCTCAGACGTCAGATTGATGGTGTAGTATTGCTCGACAGACTGATGACTTGGAAAGGTTAAAGATATGAGAGTTTCTGTCTAAGGCCAGGTTAGTCTCCGCATTGATCGAGATGAAGATGCACTGGGCAACTTTAAATATAAAGCCGTGTTTATAAGACGTGCGATATGCCATCTAAAATATCGTATGAACAGGGCTTATTGTAGTTTTCAGTAGGAATAAACATTTTTTTTCAATACATTTTTGCATCCCTAATATATACTCTACATGGTGAGTCGATATACCCACCTAGAAATTACCTATTCTCCGAGATACTTGTATATTAGGTAACAACATAGTAAGGTATATTTACCTTCAGATATATTTATGGCACCTATTAGGTCCTACTGCAGTCCAAGGGCAGCAGCTCTAAAACTACCACAAGTCCTTTTAGATTGTACGAATTGTACCGAATCGTCTAGCTGTTTAGTGAGATCTATGTATGGAATTCGATGTGGGCCTTTGGCCATGACTCAATTGTTAGAAACTACATAGATACGATAATAGTTATATAAGTAGTCAGTGTTGTGTGTTTGATGTTATGTTAATTTAATTATAAGTTAACGAATTTAATAGTTTTGTGATCGTTTCGTTTCAGTATTGTAATGACAAGTCGCTAGAGGACCATGGCGCAATGCTTAAAGACCTTAATACCGTCTTCCAACAGAAAGGTCTGGATAAAACAAATATCATGTCCAATGCTGTTGTCGCCCCCATGCCGGTACAATTATGTTGGGACGATAACATTCAAGTTGTAGACAACTATGCCGATTTGGATCAGACGATTCAAGACCTTTACCATTTTTAAACCTATCTATTTTTTGGAGAATAGAATAGAATTTGTTTATTTGACAACACAGTAAACGGTAAAAAAGATAACAGATAAAGAAACTTAACATACAGACATAAGCATAGTACATAAGACATGGAGTAAGAAGGTAGGTACGTAAACATCTTTTATAGAGCAACTGTACGCGTGCGGCCAAACCAGGTCCCCAAGTCTCAGCTTGTCCCGAACATAGTAGGAAAGCAGTTAGCCCACTAATCATCATTTCAGCCGTTCGGCGTCCACTGCTGAACATGGCCTCCCCCACAGACGGGAGCGAATTCCTTATCATGTGGGGGATTTGCCCATACTCACCACGCTGGGCATGCGGGTTGGCGAGCGCAGTTAGAGCTATCATTGTTAAAATGAGGGACGCTGCTGCCCATCCCCTAGCTTTTTTCCCTTAGTCGCCTCTTACGACATCCGTGGATATGTAGATATGGAGAGGCCTATTCTTCAGCCGGGGCCACCACGGCACTAGCTACTAGTACTACAGCCCGCTAATTAAAGTTCTTTTTTAATTTCGGATAACTTTGCGTCATAATTCATAAGTCTACTACGCATAAATTACGACAAGCTTCTGTACCTTACCTACCAGCTCTGTGATTCACGCTAGTAGGTACTTACAATATTTATTTTCTATTATTCATAAATCGTAGTAACGCCTACGTACTCGTAATAGTGGACTCAATATCGTTTGGTTCATTCTTCAGGGACCTTCCTCGTTTCACCTCATATATTGCACTGGTGGTGTGGTGCTAGTGACACCGCCTTCCGATCCAAAGGATGTTGGTTCGAATCCAGGTCGTACATCAATGTATTTTCCATTCGGATGAATTATATGTGCAATACTAGTGCCCTCACACGGTGAAGGGTAACATCGTAAGGAAACCGGCATGTCCTAGAACCAAAAATTTGAAGGAATGTGATATGTGCACGAAAGGAGCCTCTATTAATCCTTTCACAACATTGTTTCTTTCACCACGGTTGGTCCTTTTTAGGGCCACCATACCATAAATCAATTAAATTACATACGTCACTTAACCTTACGTTAAGTGACGTATGTATTATAATTGATTTATTTATTTGTTCGTGGTATTGAACTCTACAACCTTTTATTTTATTTTTATTTGCATCGTTTAAATTTATTAGTTTGCATGTACTTTCATATGCATAATATTTTTATTAGCCATTCAGTTAATGTTAATATTCTTCTTTGCTTTATCATGGGTTTTTTCTTGGTTATCCTTTAGGTTAATGACATTGAAGTATGACCGACTACTCTTATCACCCTAATTATACTCGTATTAAAAATGGGAAAGTTTGTAAGGATTTTTGGGTGTTTGTATGTGGTTCAATCACGACGTAACGGCTCAACCTCATTAGATGAAACTTGGAAAAGATAAGTTCTTTAAGACCCCTTGCTTAATTCTAGGAACTATCTGGTTTTGAAGCCACTGGCTTTTAGATTTCTACTTTATTCTGAAGTTGCCCAATGAAGGCATTTTATTCTGTGAATAATTTCTCGGAAAGATGGGTACCTATTTTACTAGGACTTAACAATATCCTCTTTAGCATTATTTACACAGGTGACCGATAAAAGCTAGTTGCCATTTTATAGTGTACCTAGTACTGTGATGAACTTTTAAACCATGAAAAAATGCATAAATTGGATTTTTTTCCAAATCTTTTTCCTCAAAGTCTTCCGAATATCTAGTGTATTCATATAAATCTATTATATTTATATATTTCGTATATTTAGTGTTTCATATATTTCTATATTTAGTGTATTTATTTATTTCGATCTATATCAAAATAGTATTTTATATGCACACTGTTGAATACAAATCTCAAAATCTTTTTACGCAATGAAGATTTTTTTTCAATGTCCGTAAAATTGAGCCATGTCGGGCCTAATGGGAGGTACCTCAACTTTCGATCCTCAGATCGTAGATTCAAATAAAGGTCGTGGATCAATTGATTTTTCTGTTCAAAAAATTGCGCTCAGAAAGGTGAGGAAAAACATGGTGAGGAAACTTGTGGCTTACTTCCACACGTATTGACCATGTCTTTTCAATGGATAAGGTTGACTATGGTGGTAGGTGGTGCAAATAATTTCCCAGGTACAACAGCGTCCTGTAAGTGGGTAAAAAATGTTACACCTGACCTTTATATAAAACCATCTAGAATAGATGTAATAAGGTCTTACCACTACAATTTATTTAGGAGACTGTAGGTACTCCCGATTACAGGTATGTAGTTATAGATATTAGAATCTAGAAACTCGGATCTAGGTCATGCTATGCTAAGGCTGAGAGTGATAAGGCATGCCAGAAAACAGAGTAATTCATCGCAAATATTTGCTCTTGCGCACCCGTTACGCACACATACTTAATGCCACCCACACATACTGGGTGGGTATAGCTAGAAGCAATTCATATGGCACATAAACAAAAAAAAACACAAAATTTCTATCTTTCCTTTTCATCGCAGAGCTTGGCAAAATTTTTATGCATTTCTACTTTCTCTAAACTTGCTTTAAACTAACTAGTGAGTCCGTTCTCCTTTCGGTTATTAACTCCTAGGACTTCTGCACCAAACTAACTGCAATTTTGATGCATTTGTTGATAATAATTATTCGTAACCTCCATAGTTATTATCCGGCCTTATAGAAAATATGATATGACTACCTAATCTCAGCTTGCGTTCGTGTCACTGGTTCTTTCTTGGTCATCTTCAATTAGGTTATTACTGTTCAATAACCTAACTTTTGAGGCTTGGTAGCCGACAAAATGACCATTAGTAAAATAAATTAGAAAAAGAAAGAATATAACTATGCCCTCCTAGAGGCTCCTTTCGTGCACGAAGAAGTCGAAAACAAAGCTAAACTAAAGAAGCAAAAGCATTTTTCACAGGTACTGATTATTTTTACTTTCCCGCCGTGCCTTATCGTTTGCCGTGGACTGCATAGGTATTGTAAATTATCGTTCAGGACATCACGTTCAGCTGCAAGTGAATGGCCTCGCCATGTTCTTGGTACAATCGTGTCCTGAATCGGGGGACTATATTAGCAAATAATATATCACATAAAGGCATAAAGTGACCCCACGTTTGAACGATCAATAATTCAATAACGTTCGGCGAAAACGAGGAAGGCAATTTGAGTAAACTGGCTTGGTCTGGAAATACGACGTTTATGCGCAATGATGAAAATATACCTCCACCTTACTACAATTTATAATTTTAGGCAGCCGAAAAAGTACTCAGCCGTACTCGTAACTATAGCGATATAATGAACAAAATAACTTCAACCCATCTTGAGGCTAAGGATACCGCAAAAAACTGCGGTTCTGCGAGATACGCCCATTAAACGCATAGAAATGTATAAAGGAACGATATTAGAAAAAATGTAGTTATGGTCATTATCGTAAGATTTGAAATCTTGCAGACATCAAACATTTTGCAGATAAAATCTACGAAGATCTACGAAGTTGAGGAAAAAGTTTCTGCTAATATTTGATTAAAAAATTCCCAGCCGCCATTCAACTTTTATAGGTACACAAATTTTGCCAAAAAACCGATAATCGAACCGTTGTTGGTGGTTAAGTGTGAAGGAGACCTCGTTTTGGCAAAATTTGTGTAGGACGCTCCGCTTGAAATAATATTTCATAGAACAGTGAAATTGGCCCTTTGTCAAAAAGACTGACACTGGTTAACACAGTATATTTGTTAACTACATCAAACTGACATTGGTGTCAAATTTGATTCTTTTTAGAATATTTTTCTCAAATTTCCCCTTCAGCCCCTCACATCGTGTAAAGATGGACTAGCCTGTTAGTGATAGTTTATTATTTATTACAATCTAGTGATTAGTGCACATTATTATTTATTTCACACGGGTATTTATCCCGTTATTACCTTATAAATATATCTGTAAGAGACGTTTCAATTGTTCCAGCAATCATGGTAGCGGGCAGTCATAACTTGGTAACTCCACAAAAACATATTAACATACATCCCTTAATCATACAGAATTATGAAGATCATTTTACGTGACAATAAAATTAATAATTATTACGCTGATGATTTATATGGAAATCCTTGGACCTACGTATTTATTGAATTTATTATATGACCTGAACAGGTTCTAACCACAATGCATTGTCTGTCTAGCTCCAAGTTTCCTGTGAAATCGACACCATGGTCTAAGGACATCCGTTTCCTTTACAGAATTTAGCATACGCGAAAGATAGATGTATACATACGATGGTAAAGTTTAATTCATAAACGGAAGAGCCATATTTGTATTGTCATTAGTTTTATTGATGTGACGTGTGCGGGCGATTCGGTTCATAGACATGTGTTAGATTATGCTGGTCATAGACATTTCGACTAGTCAATTTACTTCGTATAAATTTATAATAACCGTCTACAAAAATATAATTAATAACTTCCCAAAAATGGTTTTTATATTGTTAATTAGACAAAAACAAAAGTCAAGAGCTGCCGATCATAACCAAGCAAAAAGTCAAGATCACCGCAGGTTCTTCTTATTACGGAAGCCCTCTAAACCATGAAGGCTATACCTACTCGTATGGCAATTTCATTGGAAAAGTAATAAACCACAGACGAAGCCATGCCGGCGCCAATCGCACTTGACCTCTACCACACAATCTACTTATTTCATAGAAATTCCAATAGTGAAGTGCTCCCGCACGCGTGACCTAATAAATTGTAAAATGGCATGTTCCTAGTCTCATAATACTTACTCTGGATAGTAGGTATGCGTAAGGAAAGTTAGGACACAGTGATCTTCAAATAGAATTTTCATCATCAGCCCGTAGAAAAGTTATGTAACAGGGCTTCTGTTGATTGCTGTCCGTACCTTTCCATTGAAACTACTTCGCAATAATACCCTAACAGTGCGTGTATACCTATAGTTATACCCAAAAACGATATAGCATATAGGTATAGAACTTAAAAATATAAAACTAAACTCACTTGAGGAAAAGGTTAAAGGAGCTATCATTCCTAGTCGTTGGGACATCCTTGACGCTGGACGGCTCACTCCGAACTCCCCTCAAAGAGTTCCTCAGTTGCCTTGGAATCGAAGCGAGGAGGCCACTGCTATTTCTTCTCTGGTTCAAGCTCTTCGAACGCGTCAACTTCCCCGACTCCAAATCTTCCCCTGGCGGGGACACTTCATCCTGGCTTTTGGATGTAGTACTGGACGCGTTAGTTTTCACGATGGTTGGAATAGCAGTCTGCACATCTCCTAGCAACTTCTCCCACGGCGAAGCGAGGTCCTCCTCCGAGATCGTCTCGAAGCTCCTCGGACCCACCGACGAACAGGTTTTATCTGACATCTTCGTATTCACAGCTAAGGGTGTAGAACGTAGCACAACAGACACCTACAGGGCACTTCGTCACTTTGGGTTTTTAGTTTCTTGACAGCACTTCACCCGAATCATAATATCCATTTGTAAATCATAATGTTTGGGATAGAAATGTTGACACTGAAACAAAGAAAGGTGATTGTTATTCGAATGGCTGAATGCGACTGTAATAAAATAGAAACCTGCATAATTTGTGTAATAAAAACTAGTGTTCGTTTGGAGTCGTGAAAAAAGTAACGCAAATTCGAAAGTGTATTGCTTTCATGAGAGAAATTTAAGTACTTTTACCAAATTTCTTGTAATGTTTCATTTTATAAATCGCTGAAGTAAGTAACATTAGCTGCATGCAGTTGACTGGAGTGTTAACGCATTGACTTTCTATTCTTTTGTTGGTCGTGTATTGTTTGAGGAGAAAGGTTGTCGTTAGAAAATTGCAAACGATAATTGCAAGGCACACAATTTAGGCTGTCTACTATTCGTTCGCTACGAATCAAAAAAAAATTTCAATTACGACTTTAATGCGAGATAGCTCCTGCATATTACGTTTTGTATTATAATATTTACTGTTGAGATCTTATGAAATAATCGACGTGAAAGTAGGTTACGTACTACTGACAAAATAGTCGTAAAAGAAACGATCTTTATTTGCTCATCAGCTCAACAGCGGCGTTGGTTTTCTGATGGAACCCTTTTCGGCGGCTTTTATTACCCTTTCTCTAGCTTTCCATTATTCTCAGAACAAACTACCTTATCAATAGGTAAAAGAAAACGGCAAGGTTATATATAAGGTTGCTATCGGGTAAGTAATATTTTTTCATGGTCACTTTCGTCAAAATTCGTCAAGCTCAGCAAATTCGTCTCAGCTCAGTGTAGAAAATAACAATATAAGATTTCAGAATCGCTCCCAAATAGTAAGTAATATAACTAATGAATTTTCTGTAATAATGTTTGTCAATACAATTCTCGAAAATCACTTATAATTTTCAATATGAATAACTTTTATGATAATAATAATAGTGTCGGCTACCTGCACTTAATGTACTATTATCAGTTTATATTATTTACCAACGAAAATTACATATTTTTAATTACCTGTGACCCGAGTCTTCGTACGCATTTATATGAAAGCTCTCATTATTTTAACCTCCTACTATAATGATTCAGAATGGAGGAAATTGCATCATTACACCGACAAGAACTCTTAAATTTAATAATTAACTTTAGGGATGATTTTGCGAAAATGCTGAAACACTTATTTCTTTATTTCCTATATTCGTATCGTATTTGAAGTAGGTACTTATAACAGATGTGAATACACGCAGTGCAAAATCAAACGTAGTAAAGTGTCTTAAAAATACCGCTCAATCGTAATGGCAAAGAGCAATCAACTTTTAACGGCACGGGCAGCGCCGGCTTTTAGTAATAGACATTTACATTTTAGTAAGAAACATTTATTTTTGTGAAAAATAAATTACTGTGCTACCGGGACACCGGATAACGATACAAATGGAACACTACACTAGCGGCTGATCGAACGTTGTACGGTTGAGGAAAAAACTGCAGAATTATCACACATTTAGAAGCAGGAAAATAATTAATTTGTTTTGGTATTGAAATACGATTATATTCTATCAAAGAGTAATTTATTTTATTATAAGGCTTCGAAAGTCAGTTCGGCTTTGTTCGGTGCATCTCGTCTAACGACATGAGACGCCCTGTCGTTGTGATTGTGATGATGATGATAAAGAATACTCTAATCTAAATCTTTGATCCTCGCGCTATCCTTGAAATTTTGTGCAAGCGGTTGACTTTTCCTTGCACTGTACAGTCGCCTGCAGTAGATGTATAAATTTAGAGTAAGATGATAACTTTTATAATCTTCAAAATGATGCCATACAAGTAAGGTTCATTGTTTTTAAACTGTGGCGAGTAAGAAACAATTTAAAGTTGATAATGGGACAAGCTGATGATAAGGTAATTTTTTTGTTTTTGTTTTGAGAGACCTTAATATATATTCCATCCCGAAAGGATCTTTTATATTAAGAAGAAAAATAAATAATAAAGCGAAAAAATTGTTCAATGTTAATTTTTTTTCCAGAAGTTTTTAAGTTAGATGTTTTTGGTGTTTTTATCATCTTCACAAGTAATTATTAAACGAACGAGAAGTTCAACATCAAGATTACTACCTAAAACAGCTGAACAAAATAGCTGATATTTGGATGGAGTCTTTTCAATGAATAATTTTGAATTTCCATTAGTCGTAAAAAACCATATTGACAATTGGGTGAAGAATAAGCCTCTTTCGGGATAGCATACTTATTATCTTGTCTTGTACATTAGTTACTATGGCATCGTTTTTAAAATAAACTTCTTCTTGTCGTGTCACTGATTCTTGGTCATCCTGTACTAGGTCAGTGACCAGGTTGAGGTATGGTGGCCCTGAAATGGTCCTATGACCGTCGATGAAAGAATCAGTGTAGTGAAAGGATTAAAGTGCGCCTCTTAGAGGCTTCTTTCGTGCACAAATGATGAATTGTAAACATCTTAGTGCAGGCGACTGTACCTCTGGGTCGTCGTATTTTAAAACGTTTCGTCTGCCAAATGTCCCGTGCTCAGTGAATCTGGGTCAATGCTCCAGTGCGCTGAATCACCGTCTCTCTTGCACCAGCTCGGAAAATGATTAGGTACCGAGGTAAAGCATATTCGTGGAAAACCATTTTTCTGAAAATGATTTCTGGGACGGTGAACCGGGAAATTAATCTCGTTTTAGCTCTGTTTGAATCAATTGCGATAGAGTTTTTCATGGAAAAGATAAGTGAGCCGTTTCTTGAAAATTTTTCATAAAAGTTTTCTTTATTTGTGTTATCGATGAATTATTGTTTTATTATTTTGATTATCTGAGGCTTGCTTGTCGTGTCAATGATTCTTTCTTGGTCATCCTGTATTAGGTCAGCGATCAGGTTGAGGTTTCCTATGATCGTCGGTGAATAATCTTTGTAGTGAAAGTATTAAACTGCGCTATCTTCGAATTTATAGGTTCTAGGACATGCCAGATTCCACACGGTATTTTCCTTCACCGTTAGAGAGCACTGTACAGCGCACATGAATTTTCCGAATGGAAAATCCTTTGGTTCACGACCGGGACTCGAACCCACGTCCCGGGGATCGGAAGGCCGGACCAATACCCTGTCCACCAGTGCTCTATCTAATCTGAGGCTGGCTGAGGGCAGCCCGTAGAGCCTGAAAGAGTTTAGTGTATCTTACAAGTCCCGTCACACATAGCTTTTATGCAATGTTACTCGTAAATACAATTCAAAATGATTCTACTGTGAAATAAATGGACAAATCGGCCTCATTAGTTCGTATTTTAATAACATGCAAACTATTATTAAAGTGTTAGCAATTATCTACATTATTATGCCTATAAATCCACGTGCAAGCCAAGATGGTTTTGCTTTAAGGAATGTATTAAGTAAGCAAATACGTAAGTATTTTTTTATTACATCAACTACACATCCTTTGTCTTATGACAATACCAGAGTATTGACTAAACCTCAGGTGTGATTTCCCGTTGGCGTCGGTTTAGTTGAAAGTCATTTTTAGTCTATAACTTAAGAAAATCTTAAATTAATTAGGTTCGACTTAAAAGGTGCAAAACGACTGATAAATTCTGCTGTTTTGGGGTCAAATCAGTTTAAATTCAATTATTCTGCCGTTTTAGGTTCTGCCGAACTAGTAATAAATTTAATTATTTTTAAAGATGACAAAAACAGGTAATTTGAAAAAGGTCGATAAAAGTCTGAATTGAACTGAAACTAAAGTTTTTTATTATTATTTTTTTGCTAATATTCTCTCTTTTTGTTGACTGAATCAGCTACTTTCGGGACAGTATACTTATTAAGAATCATCTGGTATACGTCATCGTTTTAAAAATATCTTGGACTTTAATTGGAGATTCAAAGGTTGTAAGATAATTAGCAAAAAAACCAGTATCAACAAAATAAATAAATTTTATAAAAAATTTTGCTCGTTTATTGCACACACGTGCACTCCAGCCTTATTTATTCGCTTGAACAATCTTAGTTGCACGCGTAAAATTGCACGGATAAAGCTTATCGTCAATCACGACCAGTGCGATAAATAATAACTCCTTGTTCTGTGGGAAAAACAAACAATGTGGCCTGTTATTACGCAGATTAGTTAGTTATATTTATGCAGATTGCTACATTATCTGATCTTGTACAAACTATTTTATAAGGACTCGCTATCTATGCCTTGCATTGTTTAAGTGACGTCGCGTCAAGTCTTTAATTTTGTTTGAATCTTGTTCTAGTGAAGCTAGGACCTCTTCATGTAATTTATTATATACATGCCGTAACCCGCGACTTCGTTCGCATTAATATGAAACCCATAAATGCGGATGTAAATACCGCATAAACTTAACGCCCTACTTTGCCCCCTTTAGGATGATTTAAGCAAATATGTTGAAACACGTTTCCATTTCAATTTCTTTACCATAAACCTAAATTGAATTTACAGCTTTCCGGCAAGCTATTCACTTTTCACCACTTACCGGCGAACTTAAGTGAGTAACTCACGAACATTACGGACTCGGGCCTCGGCTCATCAATATTGTTGCAAAATTGTATCTACAACAATAATGTTGATCACCGTGATCTCGTTCAGGTAAAGTGAAGTTTATGAACCATGAAACTAATATTTAACGGCCACGTAAAATTCTTCGTGCTGATAAAGACATTTAAAAGTGTCAGAAGTTAGACTTTAAACTAGGTATGCTGTGTTTATTATCTGACACGCTAAAATGATTTAGGACAGCGAAATATTGTTTGGTAGATTACAATAAAACGCCTTCTCACATGAACCTGGTTACGTTAAATGGTGCCTGGTCTTTCACGTCACATATTAGAAGACTGTAATTAGTATTGCAGTCAGCCATATGTTTATGCCAACTTTCTCAGTTCGCCTACCGTTCGAACAAACAGATTGTACTGTTGTCCATTTTACCAACTTTTTAATTTCTTAATAGGTTTGTTGTCAATCGCTGACAGCTGAACAACGGATATCACCGTTTATTTGTTTTCATAAAAAAGCAAAGGTTTCCCTTGTTTTGAAACCATGGCTACCTATAGCCAAGGTATTAAGGTTGAAGTTGTACGTAGGCAAACTTTTACAATTGCTCCAATTTGTAATGTACAAATGTAATTCATATCAATGCCCTGTGGCTAAACAAAGATCTGGTGTCGATTTTGTTTGATTTCAATAGTACACACAAATAATATTTCTTACAAATAAATTCCACGTATTTTATAGGGTATTTGTATGTTTTTTTTTGTGATTTTATGATGCTTTTTTTTGTAAACTAAAACGGAATCTGCCTGACCATATATCGATGTGCCTTTTTGGCCCTTTTTATTCGTTTGCGTTGGCACAAAAAACCACATCTGTGGTAGAGCCCTTGTGAATTTATTTAAAAAGTCGCCTACTCATTGGCCGTGAAAAATGTGGAGAATGAATACGGAAGTCGAGATAAATTACTATAATGAGGGTCGACTACAGTGATTTTTGGCATCAAAATCACCATCATTAGTTCATCATAATGTTTCCACTGATGTTGGTTCAATCATAAACGTATGAAAACGAACCCAATGTACCTATTTAGGACGGAACCAGATAATGAAAAAAGGTACCTACTATTAATAAGTACCCACCTTAATATCGTTTCAATATAAGCTCGAGCAAAAAAATATAGTAAATAGTTTTTGTGATTTTTTACGCTAGTAAACTTTGGTTTGATCACGTGGGAAGTGACAGCATGAAACACCGTGTATTTAAAAACTTTATATGAGCGACTGACTGTCTGATAATCGAGTGCTTGGAGCATGTAATGTTGTATGGTAGCTTTCTGCTATTGAGGTGCACTAAAAAATTATAAGAAGCATAAAGTAATACAAAATAAGGCCATATTTAATTTTGTGAGTCTAATCATTTATTTCAAAGGTAGAGAAATCCATTGTTGCATGACCGGGAGTTGACCGAACGATCGAAATTCGAGGTACCTGCCCACTAGGCCAACACGACTCAGAGTACTGCACAATGCTCACACTATGTAATACAGAACTTTAATATGACCGTATGAACGCGGAAGGCAACCTCATTACAGTTTTAGGACATTGTATCATAAGTAGGAACAATACCTCGTAAACATCTGACCCGTAGAATTGTGACAGATGTGTTGCTTTAGTTTTACGACAATGACTTATTCTTTTCAGCCTTTGTAGTTTGTCTTTCAAGCTATAGAGTTGTTCTTGTATTGGATATTGTGTTATGGAATTAGAATAAATTGTAGCTCGAAGGTTAAGCATTTAATTTTGTGATTTTAATGATATCTACAAGGTGATATCTCTAAAATCATAAAATCAGCTGTAATGTAGAGAACATTTAATTATTACTTACAAAGATAATAAAAACACTAAAAACAGAGAATTGTGAAAAGTTCGGAAAAATCGAGAAAAAAAATTGAAAGTTTTGATAATATTATTTTCTCTAAAATTGTTTCGTTTTGTTAATTGAATAAGATAGTAGTACTTTCGGGATAGTATACATATTATGAATCACCTTGTATTTGTTCTTGTTATAGGAAATCTATCACTTAATTCAGTACATAATTATCATTATACCTGCGTCATTAAAATATACAAATATACTTTACAAACTTCATTTTATCGATAAATATGAAAGAAAAACTGTTACCAAGCGCTTTGTATTGCGTCAGGCATAAGTCAATTCGTGGATTCCAATTGCACATACTCAAACATATTTTGCACTTGGTAACAATAAAATTACCTACTGTGATAAAAATGATGCCTACTAAAAGTCCGTACAGTACATTTGCTAAGACAGGTCTAAGAGTCATCAAATAATACAAATATAGCGCACTCGTTGCTAAGATTAGAGAATACTAGCTTGTGCCCATGGCTTCGATCGCGTGTAATCTAGGTATAGCACTCTACCTATTCCAAGTTTCATCGAAATCGGTTGGGTCGTTACAGCGTGACTTAACCACAAACATCCAAACATCCTCTTAAACTTTTGCCTTAATAAATTGCTATCGTTCGTATATTTATATATTTTCATTTAGTTCCGTGAAGTTTCCACTCCATGCAAAAATCTTGTTAGTTTATAGGTAAACCAGATATTTAGAACATACCTTTCTACAAGGTGATTCATAATATGTATTCCATCCTGAAAGGGGCATATTCTTCAAGCAATTAGCAATAAAGTTTGTTCTACGACTTTTGGAAATTCGAAATTTTTCATTATAAAATAAATAAATCAGCTGTTTTAGGTAGCAATCTTGATTTTGAACTTCTTGTACGTTAGGTATTAGTTTTTTAAGATGACAAAAATGCAAAAAACTTATAAAACTTTATTATAAGATAATTATTTTAGTTCTCGTAAGCGATTTGTAATCTTTAGAGAATTAATAAAGATCTTAAACCTTAAAAACAGCTAATTTGAGAAAGTTTGTGAAAAAAAAAACAAAAAAAAAATGAAAATGTTGTTGTTTTTTTCGCTAATATTATTTATTTTTGTTGATAGAATAACCCCCGTCGGGATGGTATACATGTTATGAATCACCTTGTATATTTATGAATTTATAGTTGGTTATTTTAATCTAGCAATACAATAATCTTCTTTTTAGGGTTAAGCTCGCCTTTGTACATGTCCTTTCATTTAGTTTGTTTTTTTGTATGTGTTTTCTGTGTACAATAAAGAATAAAGAATAATTTATCGCATTCTCTGTTTGCGGTATTTGAAAGGGAATTGTTTATGACGACTCTAGATTGTAGGCGCCGCATTACACCTTATGCGTAAGCGCTGTAATCTAGCAAAATAATATCGTACTTGTACTAAATACTTTATCTTTCAAATATGTTAATCATTGCAATATTATTAATTTTGCAGTGCTTTAATTAATTGTAGTTATGTGACTATGAGAATGATACATAACACGTGATTCATGTCGAAACTTCTTTGTTATAATATCGCTTTTTATCTCTGCTGCAATCTTATTTTAGACAAGGATTTTTAATCGTTTGTTATGTATTTTTTTTTAATTAACATTCATCATTATATTTTATAGTTACATATATTAGTAGATCCGTGTCACAGTAGCTGCCGCGATTCTCATTTGGTGCCACTGAAAATCAGCGCTGCAACGGCCACTGGGCTGATGCAGCAAATGCTGAGTGGCAACCTTTTTTTCGTCACTAAGTATACTAATTTTGTTAGTAATTAAAGTTTTTAAAATTATTATCTCATTATGTGACGGGAAATAAATTATTTTCTTTCTTTCTTTCATTTATACTCTGGGTGAATAGATTTTCATATCTCTTTATTTCATCTTTAGACAACTTTTTTTTTTTTTTTTATACTACTGAAGTGGCAAACAAGCATACGGCCCACCTGTTGGTAAGCGGTTACCGTAGCCTATGAGCGCTTGCAATATCAGAGGCATCACGCACGCGTTGCCGACCCCGAACCCCCTCCCCCCTAAAGAGCTCTGGCAACCTTACTCACCGCAGGAACACAACACTATTTGAAACAAATAATGTTATTTGGCTGCGATATTTTGTAAGGCGGAGGTACCTCCCCAGGCGGGCTGCTCCAATTCAGAACGAGAAAATCTCGCTGTGCCCTACCTCCTCCTAAAAAAACTTCTTAACTATTCCTACTTTCCGACTTATATTATAAATGTGTTATTTACCTAAATGTACCGGTACCTACTACATATTTTATAATTTCATGCTCATCAATATGACATACTACATAAGGTACCAACATAATAAGTAATCAGCATCAAAGTCAGAGTTGTATAATTTAGCAGTAACCGCTGACTAATAATTACGTTCGTTTAGAACAATCTATTGTTATTTTAATTACCACTTGAGAGTCGCAGAAAATATGACAGAGCTACTTTTAGATTTTTCTTATGCGCTGTATCAGAATTCTGATGTGATTTTACAGTGTTACTAATAATTACCTACACAAATATTACGAATATTACAACAACCTTACAAACAGGGTTACTTTAGTACCTACTGGTTTTCCTTATTTATAAGGTAAAAAGGTAAAACTTTGATGGCTTTACTTATAAGAATCCGACAATAGATAAGCAATGGTTAAAGTATTGCCATTTCTTACCATTAAGTATTGAGAAACAATGACAGAGTTAATTTTAAACAGTGCTTACATTTAATTAGCGTTTTTATGTCGGGTTGGATGCGCAAAATTATAAGGAACTATTTTTTCGCATTCTAATCCAAAAAAATACTCTGGCAGTAGTACTTCATGGACAGAACTCTACATAGTTCCAATCCCAAAATAAAATACGAATGTTTAGATGACGACTAACCAGTCATTGTTTTACGATATTTGAGTGATTGCCTTGTACCTAAACATGTGATTAGTTAGACCAAACATCCGAAACCCAGATAAAAATTCAAAGCGTGACTGCAAATTATCAAGCAGCCGTATCTACATGGGTGGTCCATTTGTTACTAGCTTCAACCAATGGCTTCACTCGCGTGGTACCTAAGTACATAAAAAGTAGCCTCTATGCTATTCCAGACTACTGACCAGTCAGGTAATACTTATACCAAATGCGTTGAGTGGTGTAACAAACATCTTCATATCCTGACATACATTGTTATATCTCCACATCTTTACAAACTTTCACATTTATAAATATTACTAGCTTTGGCCTACGGATTTGCTTGCGTGGTACCCAGATAATGTTGTGTGGATGTTAGGATATTTTTTAGTTCAATCACGCCGTAACGGCTCAACCAATTTCGATGAAACTTGCAAAAGATACGAGTTATTTACGTACAATAGCATATTATAGGTATATCCTATAGCAATTATTTTTATTGCGTTAACTCAAAATTTGTTTATTTATGGTTGTATGAAGCTATTACCTTAGTTTTAGATATTAATAAAAACTTGATACTCAAGTTGTATCTGAGAAAAGGGCCTTGACACGCGGACAGACAGGCAGGCAGACGGACGATAAAGTGTTATATATAGGTACATTACTAGCATTCACCCGCGGCTTTGCTGGCGTGGTACCTACAATATACTATAAATATATATTATAAATGCGAAAGTTTGTGAGGATGTTTGGATTTTTGTTGTTCAATCACGCCGTAACGACTCAACCGATTTCGTTGAAACTTGGAATAGATAAAGTTATTTAATAAAAATAGCATATAGGCAACTTTTTATCACATCGGTACCACGCGAGCGGAAGCTCGTCAAATATAAAGGTGGGTCCACATTTGTGACATTTCAACGCGCCGTAGCTCCGTAAAATGTTACGGTACTTGCTACGCTAAGTGTGGACCAGTCACTGCGAAATGTTCTTGCTTTCGTTGGTGGGCCTCTGAGTGGATCGCTGCGTGGCAATAGCTCGTGTGACATATGCGCGTGTCAAAATCCGTCCTCACTATGTTTTTGTTTACGGTCACGGAGCCACGGCGCGTTGAAATGACACAAATGTGGACGCACCTTAACAGCAATTGCGACGAAAATGTCAGTCTGATTTCTGAGTGTGTGAGTGGGGTGCGATGGTTGAAGTACTAAGCTAGAGAGCTCCTAAGCTAAGCAGTCACAGACACTGTTCACTTAGGTAGTACCTAAGTAGCACACCTGAGTAGTTACAAAACATTTACTTACGCTGAAGTGCCTGAGTCATACTTTGGTCATACACATGACGACTATGAATTTTCCAAAGTACCTGATTTTTCTAAAACAAGTTTTTGAATACTACATTAAGGTACTTTTAAAGAATTTGAACTGTTTTTCATTGAGCACTGGTGGAGTGTTGTTAGTCGGATCCACAGGTCATGGGTTCGAATCCTGGTCGTGCACCAATGGACTTTCCATTCGAAATATTTATGTCCGCTATACTACCAGTGCTCTCAAACGATGATGGAAAACATCGTGAGGAAACTGGCATGTCCATAAAAATTGAACACATGTCACATGTGCACGAAAGGAGCTTCTTAGAGGAACACTGCACTGATTCATTCACCGACAGTCATAGGTCCTTTTCAGAGCCACAATGGAGGATGACCAAGAAATAATCAGTGACACGACAAGCAAGCAAGCATTGAATTAAGTTAAACTATTGTGTGTTAAATGGAATGCTGATTCCAAGGTATTTCTTCGGAAAGACAGCCAATAGACCGACACGACATGATTGCCAATTTAGCAAAAGTAGGTGGTGTAGATGACGGTTACTGCTTATATGATGAATCGAATTTTACCTTACACACCTAGTAACAAGGCTTAAATTAATTTGGACAGCTTAAATGGCTTGCAAAAAATATCGCCGTGGCGCGAAGTCAACGGTTTCCGACGGACCACAGATTATTTAACAGGCTGTGGTGTAACTGGGCCCATCAGGTATTGGTGAGTCATATTAAGAACTGGTTACGCTTTTTGTGGTTCATTCTGAGAAATTTATTTATTTTTGGACTTTAGTTCTGAGTAAATCTTTGATGAAAAATGAAATGCCACGGATGACGTCACAAGCTTGTATACGAACCGAAGCTAATCACAAAAAAATGCAACTAAAGTGTTGGATTGTTGAATTACAAATCTTATAAATTATCACCAAAAAATCCGCCTTTACACTTTTGAAACACTAGAATCAGTATCTCCATTTCATTTCATGACTAAATAAATAAATATCACCCTACTATTGCGTACATTTCGACTCCACTCTAGGACTCCGTGCTGTGTCGCCCAGACCCAGACCAGCAAAAAAATATATGCAGGTCAAGAACCCGCACTTCTTGCATCTCCGCCGGGTACTCGCCCGCCACGCCACCGAGATCATCCATCATGATACCAACACCGCTCCTGTTATTTAATTTGATAATTGTGAAGATTTCGAAACGACTTTTAGATAGACATTATTCATCATCATCATGATTGCAGCCGTAGGACGTTCAATGCTGAATATAAATCTTCCCCATAGATTTCCAGAAACTATTGTTTTTAATAGGGAACGCTTCTATCCATCCCCTAGCTTTTTCCCTATAATAGGTATATTACAACATCGACGGGTATAAATGGAGGGGCCTATTCTTCAGCTGGTACGGTACAATTGCCGAAAACAAAACTGTATTAATTTCTAGATTGTCATTTATAGAATTTGATAGTTTTCATATCGAAAACCTTGTTTATCCCGGCTGCAGTTTCCCGAAGAGGTTGTGTGATGCATTCGTGCTAAAATTGTGCAAACTCTTCCCAGGGAGCCTTCAAGTACTTTTGGCAGCTGTATGGAGAGGAAGTCACCCTCTCACAGTTACCAGTCGATGTATGTATGAAAGTGACAAATAGCTCCATAGCAGCTAGGCCCCTACAAAGACTCTGCTCGGGTTGAACTTTGTATATAGGACACATCCGATTCAGTCCCTGGATATATTTATCCCTACTGGTGTTTCCTTACAATTCTTCAGTAGAGCATCATTCAAACAGCTTAAACGTAACATTTATATTATTAGGTGATTGTATTTACGTATTTCATATAATCTTTATAAATGCGTTAGTGAATAAATTACATGGTGGTATCACCTAACCTATAGGTCAAGACGTTTCAGAAATAGCGTGTGCCGGTTTCAGTATCAATTGTGTACATACCTAATCTAGATCTATTTAAATAAAAATGAATCGCTAAGCGCAAAAGTCGAGAACGGCTGAACCAATGTAGCTAATTTTTTTTTTTTAATTCTCCTTTAAGGTTGAGGAAGGTTCTTGTTAAGAGAATTATTGGAAAAAATGTCCGGAAAACGTAAAACCCCACTTTTATTTTTCCCAATACAATCGGTTACTAGCTGTCAATTTAATTTAAGCATATAAATAGCAAAAGCAAAATTTAATGACGTCAGTATATATACTATGCGAGCTAGATAAAAATTATGATTTGGATTGCTTCGTGGATTCTTGAGGACGCCATACTGTGAATTTGACTTAATTTTGAAATAATGACGGCCACGTGCGAGTGCTCGCGCACAGGGGCTTCCGTACACACGTAACACGGGGTCGAATAATCAAAATCTCATCTGTACGAACTACGAAGTAACAAGTGACGACAACGAAGAGGGACTAGTACCTACTATTGAAAAATAGTACCTCTATAATAAGTTTTAAAAAGCAAACTCTGATGAAAAATAGCCTAATGTCTAGATACCTATAAAAAAGAATATGTTAGCATTAAAAGTAGGTATACATATGTAAATGAAATACGAACCGCCATTACTAAGGCTGACTAAAAAATCTATATAATCAAGTTCATTGATTTGATAAGAAGCCGTAAATGTGATATGTTATCTGTTATATTCATACGTATTACTAATAAAATACACAGCATTGAACGATACGTTCGGGCATCGTTTCTAAAGACCGATTTACGTACATGGAAGGAGTTGCTCGAACTTTGAAGCGAGAATCGCTCAGAGGTAATTGCAACTAAAACTCGACGTGCGATTATTGTACGTTGATTCAACTTTTTAATCTCCTTTCTAGATTCGAATCGTCAAGGCGAAAAACTCTCTCCATTTAACCGATACAATAGATCATTGACGTCACTCGTTAAAAATCAATATAAAATCTTACCTTTTATATTAAACTAGCTCCCTCCCGCGGCTTCGCTCACGTGGTACCTACCAGGTTAAAAAGTAGCCTTTGTGCTATTCCTGACTAAGTATAACCTATCTCTGTGCTAAACTTCATCCAGATCCATTCAGCCGTTCTGATGAAATTGAGTAACAAGCATCCATCCATCTATACAAACCGTTGCATTTATAATAGTAGTAGGGTTAATAAAAATAAGAAAAACTTACCTTCATATATGGACCTATCATAAAGAATTATTAGTTCAACGTTTCGCGAAATTTAATTTCACGAAACCAGTCCACTAGTTAAATAACAACAGTAACAAAATAAGTTTAAAAAGTTTCACAGCAAATATCACAGGTTTTTGTACGCGTATACAACACTGAATGTCTGAAACATGTGGTAGGTACAGTAACAGTGTCAGAGGATTTCACAGTTTTCGCGTATAAATTAGCACATGTTGTCTTACAATCCGAACTTTAATTTGTTTTTAAAAACGAGCTATTTCTTTTTCGGCATTTTAAAAGCCAGCAAAGGAAGTTTGTTTTGAATTTGGAACGAGTTTGAATTCGCGGCGGGAAAATGTTTTTCTAGCGAGAGCGACGCGAAGTGCTCTGTGCGTTGTTCGGAGGCGACTGGCGGCGCGCCGATCAAATCCAACATTTGTATATTCGCGAATGTTAAAAAATAAATTAACCTGGTGATGACGGAAACCCCGTTGTTTCGTGGCACTGTTACATAGCTTCCAACAAAGACTAGTTAAACACAAACGTTTCAGAACCTAGATGACGTCACTGTTTAATTCATGAGTGCAACGAGCAAATTATAACTACCTATTTATCCAATCCCATTTTAGTAATATCATCATCATCAAATCATGAATGCGAAAGTTTGTAAAGATGTTTGGCATTACTATATATTATAGTATTAGGTCAGTTACCAATCACCTCAAGATATCAGCATGGGGGATTGTGAAGATGTTTGTAACTCCTTCACGCTGCATGCAACCGCTTAACGGATTGGAATGACATTATTGCATGTTTAGACTTAATAGCCTGGAATAACATATAGGATACTTTATAACTGGTTACAACGTGAGCAAAGCCGCGGGTGGAAGCTAGTTTTACACATCGAAATTGTTTTGAGAGGAATCGCAAATGCACACACTTAACCTATTTTGTATTGCAATTGAAGCAGATAGACCGGTAGGTCATCATATTGACCTAAAACTAAAAGCATTGATAACCCGAACTGAACGAGTTACCAAATATCGCTTTGTAAAAGTATTTCGGCCTTGGTGGCGCGCGGGTGAGTTCCTGGCTGAGCGGCTGAGACGCAAGGGGTGCAGGTTAGATTCCCGCTGCGGGACAGATGTTTGCATGATCTGCAAATATTTTTTCCGGATCTGGATGTTGTGATACCGTGGTACTCGTAGTTTCTGATACTCACGACACATGGAAGTGTGGGGTCAACCAGTCAGGACTATGTATGCGACTGCTGGGTGCTATTTATTTATTTGGAAGCATTATTTTATCAGAATTTTTACTTTTCCATAACTAATGCTCTGCCAGAGCGCGTTGAACTTCTTGGCTGCATCAGCTGGTCACCTTGTCTGTCAGATATGCATGAGACTACCATTTCATATGGTTTGTTTGTTCGTTCGGCGTGAGACTCGGCCTTCGATCATCCAGTGCCCCAAGCACTAATAATTTACGACAGCAGCGTTACGATTACGATACGATATTAAAAGTCAAATATTAGCCTATGACACAGGCGATGAATTAAATCGCATTTATAATACTACTAAGATGACGAGCCCTGCAATGATTTCAGATGGCCTAAACCTATTAGTGTAGAGTAGGTACTATTATATATTATGCCTACTCTAATACTGTATAAAACTACCCTAGATCGACATTTAAAAGCCACTAGTTTTATGAAATAAAAAAGCTAATAGAGATATTGCCTAATATTTACACAAGACTTGGAACATGCTATACGTTTTACAGGTACCTCCTAGTTTGATTCACAGCTTCTCTGCGTAAATATTATGATTCGGAAATGCAAACAAGTTTGATTTAATGGCACCCTGTTCCGTTGTTTTTCAAAAGAAAACAACAAGTGCTCACAAGTGCTTACACAGGTAGGTAATAGTTATTTTTGGAAATTCTAACATAACCTACTACCTAAATCTGTACTCTTTACTAACTTGTATGGATATTAGTAGCTGAATAAAATTGTCACAAAATTCCTTAAAACTATCAAGGAACATAAGACCCACTTTAAAATAATAACTAAAAAGTTCAAAAAGAGTATTCCCGTACCGGGAATCGAACCCGAGCCTCCTGGGTGAAAGCCAGGTATCCTAGCCACTAGACCATACGGGATGTGTCAGATAGGCCAAAATGTTTGATCACAAATCACATTTCACCTGATATCGTAATTGAATCCTTTGCCCCATTTGTACGCATATAAAAAGGAATCTTATCCACATACTGACAATACACAAATTACCTAATATTATTCTAGTGTGAAAAAAACAGAGCCATCTATTGGATAGCAGCTCTACCAATAATACAAACACACACAGCGCGGCATTATGGGTTTCAAGCGGCATTTTACTCTACCTTATAAAGAGCCACGGGATACAACTAGTCGCCGATAGATGGCAGGAGCCTGTTGATAAATAAAACAACCAAAAGATGGCGGAAGATGTGCAAAGTACTCTTCTACTTTTATGCTCTAGGCTCTAGAGCATAAAAAACTTAATAAATCTTACAATAGAGCATATCACTGGCAGCATTTAAGTATTCTGTGATTTAATAGTCTGGGACTAAATTACATTGAAGTGTACCGACCCTTTACATAGTTTACATTGCTATTATGCAAAAGTATTCTGCAGTGCCATAACAATTTATATGTTTTGACACCACTTGCTCGATACCTAAAGTTCAATTACTTAGTGTAGAATAATGTCATGCAGACCTAACTTTAAAGGTTTAGTCAGGCAATAATGTTGAACCTTATCTACTGAATTTAATTATACCCATAGTGATTTTTGAGATAAAATTCTCGCGGCAATAATAGCCTGCGTAATTAAAAAAATGCATGGCACAATTCCGTTACTATAACATCCGTTGTTAGGTACATGAAAATTTATTTCCCGTGATTTAATTCTTATGAAAAAGTAATACTTAACAATTTTCCTGACTAGCCAAGCTTGGCTCTGTATGATCAGTTTTACTACAGAGATTTAAAGAATTTATTTGAAAATGGAACTCTCCGCCACAATCAGAATACAACAAAAAAGAAAGAAAAAACCGTGAATACCGAAACAATAGGTTACGGTTAACGTGATAGCGACCTGACCTTCATACTTATGAATATATCCTGATAACTTCTTTTTCTTTTATCATTATAAGCTTTCTCAGCATAGGATTCCCGTCATCTATTTCTTTTGTCACAGCAGATAATAAAAATGTTTTTTTATGACGGGCCCTCTAGCTGGACTTTTTTGTTACTCTTATATACTAAGTTGTGGATAACGTTGTGGACTACATTATTAATAATTTGTTGCATATGAAATTATGTACCTACTACTCACTGTATCTTACATATATAATGTAGTTGTTTGTTGTTCCTAAATAAATAAATAAATAAATAAACGTGGTGCACGACCGGGTTCGAACCCATGATCTATGGATCGCAAGGCGGGGCCACTATCAACACTCCACCAGTGCCCTAAATTGAATTATTAACTCTTAAACCCTACCCATCCCTGGAGAAACACTATTACTACCCTGGGGCCCAGGTGAACCCCAATATATTTTGGTTTAATATTTTAGAAATAAAACAACATTTTAATAGCATCTTTTTTTTATTGAGATCAGTAGTTAATCAGCCTTATTCAAACACAATAAACACTAGTTAAACTTTCTTTGTAAGGCATTCCTGGCATATATCCTGTGTATGTTCCCTGCACAAGGGGTTTCGGCACATGCCACACCTAATTTTTCATTTCCGGTCCTTGTTCCTTGGACAGACCACACATCTTTTTTTTATGGGCATAATAGGGTCCTGTTCTACCAATGGGCGTTTTTCTTCCAAGATACCTCTCAGGAGAACTTGGAAATGGGTAGGCAAAGTTGGCCATGTGTATCTTTCTTCCATTTGAGGGGTAATAAGATGGATGGCAAGTTTTTTCATAAAATTGCGTCTTTTCTGGGTTTGATTGGAAGCCATTTTCAGTAATCAGTCTGCTCCAATTCAGAACGAGAAAATCTCGCTGTGCCCTACCTCCTTTTATTATTAGTATGCACCTTCTTTCAATGTTTAGATTATTGGTGTTTTCGTTTAAATAAATGATATGAAATAAAACTTTTTTGAATACTACTAAATAATACCCAACAGTCACATACAAAGTCCTGACACCACAATAGGATTCCCTGTGTCGTGGTATAAGAAACTACGAGTACTTGCTGCGATTTAAAAGGTTTTCTAATTAATTCTGTGGGCCGATCCCGGCGGCACTGCAATGCCGGGCCGACCCGTGACGGGAGTGGAGCGAGCTCCGACCGAACATCCCGTCGCTTAACAAAAATCAGTTTAATATACTGGTCCCTCAGTGAGGGAACTTTCAGATATTAAGCTGAAAAGAACAGATACTACACTTTGATCTTAGCCAAAAGGCCGAGAAGCGATAATTGTTATACATTCACTAAGGCAACTCACTCCGAGCCGTGTGTTTTCGTCAGCGCGATCTAGAAAATGGTCATTTTTACTAGCGCCCTCTAGTCTTGAATAGTTTAACTAATCTGCCCCCCAAGCTGAGCCCCTTTGTGAATACCATAGCAATCTAATACGAGTTTGTGATCGGTAAGCTATTATTGCTGTTAAATAAAATTTGCTAAGTATGCTTAGAATTTCTAAAGTGTGAGATAGTCCACGCTTATCTGAGGCCCGATATCAGAGTCCGTAATGGTCGTCAGTTACTCACTCTTGTCACCGTGAGCCGTTAAAAGTGAATAGCTTACCCAGTTTGTATTGTGTCACAAAAACGTCGCTAATAAAACCGTCAAACTATTCACATTTCACGTCTAACGGTGACAAGTAACTTACGAACATTACGAACTTTGGCCTCTGTGGCCCTGTATAATTTTATTACAGTATAAACTTGTTATTATTGCATTTTGTTTTTTTTCCCGTAGTGTTTTATTTATAATGATCAACTGTAATTCATCCCGGTGTCTGCATCGTCAAATCTCTGTACAAAAGACTTCAACGCGCTCCTTAGACCAGTTATAGTTTTAAATGCAGTTGTTAATAATATAAAAACTCTGTGAACTTTGAATTCATTTATTTTGTAAATAATTTAAGTACCTTTAATTTTTAGACGAGTTGCTTCATAAACCGATTATTTTATTGACTTGCTGCGAATTCGACCAGATTTATTTTAGACTACCTTATACTAATCCATCAAGAATAATTATAATTTCGTGGGATACATGAATGTAAGTGTATAATACCAAATAAAAATAGTAGGCATACGACTGTGGGATAAGCATGACGAATAATAATTCCTTGTCATATATAACAAGGAATTAATATTATATATTGCAGTAAATTTGAAGGTTTATTAATGAATTATGTGGGCCGATCCCGGCGGCACTGCAATGCCGGGCCGACCCGTGACGGGAGTGGAGCGAGCTCCGAACATCCCGTCGTTTTACAAAAATCAGTTTAATATACTGGTCCCTCAGTGAGGGAACTTTCAGATATTAAGCTGAAAAGAACAGATACTACACTTTGATCTTAGCCAAAAGGCCGAGAAGCGATAACTGTAAAACATTCACTGAGGCACCTGACTCCGGGCCGTGTGTTTTCGTCAGCGCGATCAAGAAAGTGGTCCTTTTTACTAGCGCCCTCTAGTCTTGGATCGGTTAACTAATCTGCCCCTCCCCCAAGCTGAGCCCCTTTTCGAATCCCATAATACTATCTAATAAGGGTTTGCGATCGGTAAGCTATTGCCGTTAAAACTAGCTATGCGGCGGAGATGCGAATGTTGAGATGGATGTGTTGAGTAACGAGAATGGACAAAATAAGAAATGAGTACATCAGAGGAAGTTTGAAAGTAGCGCCAGTGAGGGAAAAGTTGAGAAGTACCTAATAGATAAGCATGGTATGGGCATGTCATGAGGAGGGATGAAAGTCATGAAACGAGAAGAGCGTTAGGTATGAATGTGGATGGATAAAAGAATAGAGGAAGGTTGAAGAAAAGATGGATGGATTTTATTAAAGATGACATGAGTAAGAAAGAAGTGAGTGCGGAGATGACGGCTAACAGAAGAGAGTGGAAGAAGACAACATTGTGCCGACCCTACATAATGTGGGACAAGGACAGGAAGAAGATAATATTGTTATCATTGTATTTGTTTATTTTTGTTGTTTTTTTACAATCGACTGTAATTCATCTCCTGTCTGCATCGCCAAATCTTGATACAAAAGACTTCAACGCGCTCCGTAGACCAGTTATTGGTTTTATTCTACTATTTTCTAAGTACTATTTTTAGAGTAGTTATTCATATATGAATAACTCCTCTAAATACTAATAGTTTATTGACTTGCTCCAAAGTCTAGATGATTTTTAAACAAGGTAATGACGAAACCGTATGGGTTTTAGACTACCTTATACTAACTCATCAAGAATACCTAATATTTTCGTAAGTATATAAGTCTAATTGCTATATTACACCCAAGAAAAATACGCTCACGACTTTTATCCCCAAGAATGGAAGATCTTCAGGCGACCAGAAGTAAATAATATTATTAGAAAATAATATTTTATTATATCAGCATTCAATGTTTGCAGATCATGCAAACATTTGTCCCGCCAGCGGGAATCCAACCCGCATCCGTTGTTTCTCAGACGGGCATTTGCCAGCTACGCCACTGAGGTCGTTGTTTGGTACTTAGACCCAATTTCGTGTAATTTTATTACTAAACATTTTTTAATGTGTTTTCTCAATTATAAAAGTAACTTATGTCTCTACACAGGCATGTTAATTGTTTTCTTGCCTTGAATGGTAATACTAGTGATCAAACAAGATTTTATTGCATGCTTCAGCAACGCTATTATACCATTATTTATTATACACGCGTCAGCGACAAAGACCATTTATACTCATCCTATCCTACTAATATTATAAATGCGAAAGTTTGCTTATTTTGTTTATTATCAACAGCGTTTACTTAAATCTAGGCAAATACAAACTTGTAATAGATATAAGGCCAAAAAAAGATTACCCCAATATTTTAAGTAAGGTTATAAGTTATTGAGGCAGGAGAAGTTGGTACAACCAGTGAGCTGAATAACTAAGTAGCAGTAGGCAGTCTAGGTATCTTATCTATAGAAGGTGTAGTTCATCAAGTAACAAAAGTCATCTAGTACTGTACTGTCATATAAGTGATTAAATTTTAAGCATCAATGAGGTAGGTATGCGTTGCTAGGATGTTTGGATGTTTGTTGTTCAATCACGCCTTAACGGCCTAATGGATTTGTATTAAATTTGGTACACAAATAGATAGCATATAGTCTGGTATAGCATATAGGCTATGTAGGTACCAGGCGAGCCTAGCCGCGGGCAGAAGCTATTAAAAATAAAAAAAGCGTGCTGGGCCGGTTTACCTGCTCCGATGCAAGAACTTCGATGAATTCTGAGATAAAATGCTTCATCATTTTATGTTTTCTCCCATACAAAAAAACGTAAAAAAAAAAATCTCATAGAAATAACCGTTTTTCGGGGAAGTGACCGTATGTAGTAATATTTAGGAAGAGTTCGTTTTATCGTCTGGCATAATCAAAGTCTACTATTTAAACAAAAAATCGTAAGTCCGCTTTTTAGCCATTTCGACCCACTGTGCGCCGGTTCGGCTGGCCTAATGGGATAAAGCTGCACTTTACTGGAGCATGCTTCCTGTATAGTTCAACCCTAACACGTCCAACTCAAGGCCGTCCATATGTTGTCATCTCAAAATTTCTCATGCTCGAGTCGTGTGAAGACAGGTGGTTCTCAAGATGATCGCATGGGACACTTCCTGTTATGCGTGAACTATTAGCGGTTATAATACGAACTGTCACAATAATTAAAACATCCATTTTAATTCAGTTTCTTTAGCCACTTCATCTCGAAAAAAATGATAGGCGCCTAGTCGTGTTTGTTGCCTGATTCTTCTAGGTTAGGCGAGGAACAGGCCTAGCTTCACCTAGTTTCTGAGAGGTTCTGAAGTGATCCTAGTGGTTTTAAATGCCTTTTGTCTTTTTTGATCTATTTCAAGTCTACTCGGACTCTGCTACCGACCGATATCGTTCTCTTCAGTTCCGGTCCATCCAAAAGATATCTGGAAGAGATCACTCTTAGCGATAAGACCGCCCATTGTACGCTATTACTTGAATTTTGTACCTGTGTGTAGTTTGTAAGATGTCCTCTTACAATAAAGAGTTTTCTATTCTATTCTGTTCTATCAATAGTTTCCAAAAAACTATAGCTTATAGTTAGGTTCAACCTACATTATGTTCAAGTAAATAAATTTATCTTTATCTGTAGGTTAGTACCTACCACGCGAGTGAAACCGCACAAGTACAGCTAGTATGGTTGATTACTAAGTAGCTTCTGCCCGCAGCATCGCTCGCGTGTTAGCCGGATAAAAAGTTAAGTATCTTATATCACAGTGTAGATAATTATATTTAAAAATGCAATAAAATCAATATTTCCACGTTACTGCGTGTTAGATGACTAAACCAACCAACAAACAAACACTTCCGTATCAATAATATTAGTGAGGATGAATCTTACTGCTGAGTAATGAGATGGTTACATTGTCCATTCATACTTCCCCTATTACTAATTTATCCTTCGTAGACCTACATCCACTGAGTCATCGATATTTATTACCATTACATTATATACAACATTTAATTTAAATAGCTGCATTACATACCTACTACTGTTTATATAAGTACAAGGTGGTTCATAATATGTATACCACCCAATCCAATATTAGCGAAAGAAAATCATTTCTTTTTACCAAACTTTCTCAAATTAGCTGTTTTAAGTATTTTTATAATCTTCATAATTAGTAACTACACGAAGTCCGGCTAACAATGATTCAATGAGTTTGAACCGATTTGACCCCAAAACAGCTGAGTTTTTCCCGTGTAGTATTATATAGTCTTTGATTTTGCATGTACATAGTTTTTCTATGTAAAATGTCGAATTTCCAAAAGTCACAGAACAAACTTTATTATGAAATGGGTGAAGAATAAGCTCCTTCCGGGATAGTATACATATAAAAGAAAAATACTAAAATTTAATAACCTTATAAAAAAATATTTGAGCTACCTACCTAGAGAAAAGTTATACATTGATTATAGGCTTTGGAACTCATCCACATATTCACATTGAAAATTCAGGTTGAAATTAAAGTTTTTTTATACAATTTAGGTGGCAAACAAGCATACGAGGTAAGTGATTAGGTACCGTTTTCCCTGAACTATTCCCAAAAACTGAAACAGTCTCAACCAAATGCTACTGTAGCTCCTTTTTACTGAGTATTGGGCACTGTCAATGGGTACTTTCAGCAGACTCCTGATAGTACCCATTTTATAAGTACCAACGGAATTTCTTGAATAAGTTTATCAAGGTTCATACCTAGTCACATAAAAATACCCTGATATTTATGCATGCTACACGCAAACTGAATAAAATAATACTCTTTATGCATATCGTAGCCCCCTAGTAGCATCGCCTACGCAAATGAACACATCACAACAAACATAATAAATAAAATGTATTTAAAGTCACTTCATGATTTTTTTTCTAAAAGTACCTACCTATCTGGATGTTACGATATTTTTACACTACTATCAATCAATTTAACGTTAGCAAGTTACTCACTCGCTTACAAGTGTACAAATCTCCCCTTCGCAAATGAATAGGAGCCATTGTGCACTCCGCATGTTTTAGGGTAGGATCCGACCTTGAGACACCCTTGCCATAACGAATTACATACGTAAATTTTAAACCGTGTCGCTCGTAGCAGTCGTAGCGAGCGAGACATTTATGCTAAGCAAGTAGATTGCGTGTTGATAATGTTTATAGAGTTAAAATAATTTAGAGACATTTGTTAGTCAGGGTCCGGTGGGTAGTGCGGTGATAATGACGTAGCGGTGCGGTCACGCGCGGAGCCCTGGCGATGGCGTAGCGAGCAAGCGGGTTACATGCTCCGGAGTCAGTCACATCGTGAGCGCCGACCGCGCCGCACGCCGCGCATACCGACATGCTGCCCCTAGCCCTCCTCGCCGTGCTCGCCGCCGCGGCCGCGCAGAACGAGACCAACCCTCCGCGACCCCCGGCGCCCCGCCGCGAACAGTTCCGCGTCGTCTACGAATGGAACGCCATCGACTTCGAATGGGCTTCCCCGGTCGACCGCGAAGCCTACCTCAATACGAGCCGATACATCCCCCAAAACGTTTTAATCTCTGGCATAAACTTCTACGGAGAAAACCTGTTCCTGACGATGCCCAGGATGCTGGAAGGAGTGCCGGCGACGTTGGCGACCATCCCCCTGCAGGGCAGCGACACGGCGCCGAAGCTGAGGCCGTTCCCTAGCTGGAGCGACAACGCCGTCGGCGACTGCAGCGCGCTGCAGTTCGTGCAGAACGTGGAAATCGACAAAAGCGGTATCATGTGGATTTTGGACAACGGAAGAGTTGGTACTCTCACGCAAAATCCTGACGCGAAGTGCCCGCCCTCAATCGTGATCATCGATTTAAAGTCCGGTAAGAACCAAATGGAGCGCATTCCTCTTCCCGCGGAAACCGTGAACCCTAACACTACGTACTTGAACGACCTAGTAGTGGACAACAGGGATGGCGACTACGCCTACATCACGGACAACAGTGCTTCAGATCCGGGTATCATCGTCTTCCGGCGCAGCGACAAAAAATCGTGGAAGCTACGCGACACGCAGTCGATGTCATCCGCAACTGATGCGACGCTCTTCCGCATTAACGGCACCACGGTCAGCCTTCCGGTGAACATCGACGGCATCGCGCTCGGCCCGCAGTACCGCGCGGAAGGAGACAAGATTGACAGAAAAGTTTACTACTGCCCACTCTCGAGTTACCATCTCTACGCGATCGATGCCTCGGTTTTACAAAACGAATCTCTAGCCCAAAAGGGCGACGGAGCCCTACGACCCTACGTCACTGATCTGGGAACCAAATCATCGCAGACCGATGGCATGAAGATGGATTCGGCGGGTGTTCTTTTCTTTGGTCTGATAGGTAACTCGACCATCGCAGAATGGAATACAACTGTTGATTTCCACATCGGTCAGCGAACGATCGCCCGTGACACGAACTATATCCAGTGGGTCGACCGATTCACTTTCGACGATAAAGGCAATACGTATGTAGTTATCAACAGGCTATTCAACTTCGTGAAGAATCATGTGTCCTTGAACGAAGTAAACTATAGGATTTTGAAGTCGCATACTGGGTCGAAGAGCTACGTTTTTGCGGAGGACTTGGCGGTTCCTGAGGGCGGGCAACAGAGTGCGGCGGTCGCTCCGACGACGTCGCTGGGGGCTTCGCTGGTGATGCTGGCGCTAGCGCAGCTCCTCGCCTAATCTCCGTGAATAGGCCGAGGCTCCTCAAACTCCGGCCCGGAACGGTGTCCAATAAGAAACGCTCGAATGGATGCGTAACATTACCAAAAATTATGAGTTACCGTGATCTTAGGTCATACCAGTGATACGCGTGTAGATATTGCTTTGTATAATAATTTAGTCTTATCGTAAGTAGAAGTAGGAATGTGCACTGCGTTTGAAACCTTTTTATACAGGGTCGTAAGTCGTAACGTGCCGAAGACGAGTCAAGTTGTGTACGAATCGAAAGGTCGAGGACGCGTTGCCAAAGCGATCGCACTCAACAATATACATTCCAGTGAATTCTATGAGATAAAGGTATCTTCACAATATTTATTTACTTAGAACAGGTTAAGGCAGTAAGAATAAAATGGAGCTCAAGTAGAGTATGTAGCCAGTAACGAAATTAATTTTCACACGAGCAAATTTAGATTGTAAAATAATAACAAGTAATATGGCATGCCTGTATTGTGATCGTGGTTGTATGGTTTGTGAATAAACGTGTTTGTAATATTAAACTTATATGTGGTTTTCATTTGCAAGTCGATGTTAGATTCATGCCTAAGCGATAAACAGCTAATGGTGTTAACTCTAGACAAGTAGGAAAGGTAAGCATCAGCAAGGACACAGCAAAAAAAATAAAGGCTAAAAACTTTTGTGTCAAAATATGTATTTTTCCAACCCAGATTCATATGATATAAGGTAACTTGTTATTCCGGGCTGTCCGTAATTAAGAAGGAATTATTTTTCATTACGTAATTTATTAACGGAACGTAATAGCTACAGCTATTTACGGCAATGGGCCCGGCTGAAGAATATGCCACTCCATATTTACCTACGAGGCAACTAAGGGAAAAAGCTAGTCATCTTTTTTCACAAAGCTCTGACTGCTCTAGCCAACCCTTCACCTATCTCAAATAAAATATCCTAAACAAACTTCCACGTTTAATTTATTTCATTACTTATTTTTATCAACGTTTTTGTGTACAATAAATAACAGTCAACAGTCACATACTCAAACATAGACCTGACCCCACACTAGGATTGCCTTTTTCGCGGGTATCGGAAACTACGAGTACTATGGTACCACACCACCCAAAAAATAAATAAAATAAATATTCCGGACCTATAACACACGGTCAACTGATCCCAAACTAGGCATAGCCTGTACTATGGGTACCAGAGACTGATTAGCAGATCATGCCAACATATTTCCCACAGCGGGAATCGAGCCCGCACCCTCTTACGTCTCAGAGGGGCACTCGCCCGCTGCGCCACCGAGGTCGACAAACACTAAGTAGTCATTGTTTGTGTTTAATGCATTCTCCGAAGAGGTAACTACATATTTACAATGATGCTAATACATAACCATGTAGTAAGAATCATTTAACATTCCTTACAACACAAGTCATCCTATTATACTACCTACTATAGTAACAAAACGGAAAATTTATTGATGGAAATCATAAATGTATCTTGATGAGGGAGCGTCCATATTGGCAAATGCGCCGCGAATGTACCGCTTGCGCGCAGTACTGCAACTACGGTTGGCGCATTTGTCAATAAAGACGCTTGCAAAGGTACCTTCTACGCCTATTTTATCATTTCTTAATATATATGCTTAATACAAGGTGATTCATAACATGTATACCATCCCGAAAGGGAATTTATTCTATAAACAAAAAGAAATAATATTAGCGAAAAAAAACATCAATATGTTTATATATTTTTTTCGCAAACTTTCTCAAATTAGCTGTTTTTGGTATTTTTATCATCTTTAAAACTAATAACTAAACGTACAAGAAGTCGGAATCAAGATTGCTACCTAAAACAGCTGATTTATTGAGTTTGACCTGATTTGACCCCAAAACAGCTGATTTTCGTTTATTCAATGAAAAATGACGAATTTCCAAAAGTCTTAGAACAAACTTTATTGCTAAGAATAAGCCCCTTTCGGGATGGAATACATATTATGAATCACCTTGTATACGAGCTGAATATAATACATGTGCCAAAAGGAGCCTCTACAGAGCGCGAACCATAGTGTGGGGTAAGGACTATGTACCTACAGTATGCAGGTATGTGACTGGTGGGTGTTATTTATTTGCTTAAGATCAAAACAAAATGACCAATTCTAAGTAAGTTTGTATGAACTAGCAAATTCTATATCAGAGATCTACAATCTTTTTCCTAATAGTAACTCTAATGTACACTCAGGGCAATTTTACTACTGATAAGGTTAATTCTCTAAAAATCTCTTTTAGTCCCTAGGTCGGGCACTGGAAATTGCGACACAGTCTATACTTCTCGTACGTGGCCTCTTAGCTCAGTTGGTAGTAACTCTGCCTTCTGCGCTAGAGGTAGCGGGTTCGATTCCCGCACTGGACAAACATTTGTGTGATGAATACAGATGTTTGTTCTGTGTCTGGGTGTTAGATATTTACCTATTATGTCTCTGGTACACATAGTACAGGCTATGCCTAGTTTGGGATCAGTTGACCGTGTGTGATATGTCCGGAATATTTTTTATTTATTTTTGCAATTTCCAGTATTCTAAATTGTATCCTGTATCCTTGTATTTACGTTCAAATAAATAAATAATAATAAATAAATAAAAAATAATAATATATAGGAGTAACAGGATGTCGATTTGTAACAAAAAGAAACAAAAACTGGTAATTACGTAGGTAGCGACTTGGAGAGGCTACAAAAAACTTGGTAAAACGAAGATATCCTCAGTGACCTCGAATGCAAGTGAGGTCAACTTTGTTATGGCAGTGAGGTGAGCAGCATTGGAGACAATCTTAGCTCCAGTGTCCACTGAAGCGAGCTCTATCACATTTTAAGAGTGCATGACAACATTTTTTTTTTAAGCAATCTATAATGACTTTGTTTGCTATGGAGTAGTATTGGAGTTTTCGATTGGTTAGGTAGAGTTCTTCCGTTTTACGATGATCTTGAAATGTCTGGTCATCTTTAAATCATTGATATAAGATTTTAATTGCAATGATTCATGAGAATTGGTGAAATGGCATAACTATACACTATAAACCGTTTTCAAACGGCATACGATATATTCCTGATATGTCATACAAAATTAGTTTCTAGAAGATCCTAACGTCTACTGAATAAAGTCGATTTTGAGTTTGACAATTGAAAGTGTGTTTTATTGCTAAACGATACCTATCGCAAGCTCCTAAAAGTCAAACGTAAAATTAACTTTTCCAAAAGACGTCATTTTAAAATAAAAGAGACGTTTCATCAATATATGGAGCCTGGGCCTGCACTGTGTACACTACTCTAAAATATGGCTAAGCAATAAAGTAAACGTATTAAATTGGTTATTTTATTTAAATTGACTTCGTTCTTAGGTACATTAAGATTTTCTTCGACAAAGAGAGCAACACACAGCGCTACAAAAATATGGCGGATGGACGTGCGTGAAATGTCATTTTGACAACCAACATTCATCTGACAAAAAACAAAAACATCAAATCAAACAACATGACATGTAAAATATGTCAATGTCATGTCAAACGCCAATTATAAACCAACATGGCGTCCTTCAAATAGTGTTCACATAGTAAAAAACTTACCAGAACAACTATTCTTGTACCATCGAATTTGTCTTCAAATTAATGAAAATGTATTTTTGTTGTAATCTATTTTTTCATAATTTTTCTATGTAGTGTACATGGACTAGGCCCAGAATGAAATGGCTCCTTTAGATGATATTTCGCACGCCGTTTGAACAAGGCTTCACGCACACAAATTTAAAAGTTCATTCAGACAGACCACGATCCAAAAATATTGGATCTGTTAAAATAATTATGAATTTTCCTTTTTTTTTCAAGTTTTATTAATTTATATTCATTGTAAGGTACTTAATGTGAGTAACATACTCATGAATACCTAAATTGTCGTGGTAAATAACGCGTAAATTCATGAAGATGCAAAAAACGGAATATGATCATCCGTTCGCGAGGGTAGGTATTACGTATGACGCTAATAAACGCTCTCCCCCCTTTGTCTTTCACAATGTCCGACGTACAGTATATTGCTGGCTGACAAATACTTACCTACATAAGTTAAAAAACGAAGTAGTTTGTTTCTCATGTGTGAATCAAGTCTCATCATCAATTTCAGCAGTAGGACGTCCACTGGTGTTCCAGGCCTCCCTCAAAGATTTCCAGAGAGAGTTCCGTGGATTGGCGAGCGCAGACACCGTTCGTTCGTACTCGTCAGTGTCAGTGACGCTGACGTTAACGTCATTAGTAGTAATTTTCACTGACACCACGTTACGGAACTGTCACGTTTCGGCACTGATGAGCGCGGATCCGACTTAAAGTGAATACTAATAACTAAGTGAATACTACTAAGGTATGTAAGGACTTTCAACATAATTTCTAATCATGTTAATTAAATTAGCCACCGGAGCATAATGAGCCTATACATTATGTTAAGTAAGAACACACATAAAATCACGCCTATTTCCCAAAGGGGTAGGCAGAGCCCACGGCGTTCCACTTGCTACGATCCTGACATACCTCTTTTGCTTCATTCACTCTCATCACATTCCTCATACTACATGCTCGTTGGTTTAGGGTACTCTTGACCTGGCCTTTTTCCAAAACGTCACCGATTTGTTCACTAAACGTACGCCTAGGTCTTCCCCTTCCAACGGTCCCATTCATCATCATCATCAACAACCTATAGAAGTCCACTGGACATAGGCCTCCCCCAAAGAGTTCCACGACGAACGGTCTTGAGCCCTTTCCATCCACCGACTTCCCGCAACCTTTACAATGCCATCGGTCCATCGGGTGGGGGGCCTTCCAACACTGCATCGCCCGGTTCGTGGTCGCCATTCGAGAACCTTTACTCCCCAACGGTCCCATTCACACTCCCCTTATACACCTGTTTCGTATAGTAGTTTTAGGAGGAGGTAGGGCACAGTGATATTTTCTCGCTCTGAATTAGAGCAGCCCGCCTGGGGAGGTACCTCCGCCTTACAGAAGATCGCAGCCAAATAACATTATTTGTTTCAAATAGTGTTGTGTTCCTGCGGTGAGTAAGGTTGCCAGAGCTCTTTAGGGGCTCTTTAGGAGCTCTAACCTAACCTAACCCCCCCAGGTTCGGGGTCGGCAACGCGTGCGTGATGCCTCTGGTATTGCAATCGCTCATAGGCTACGGTAACCGCTTACCAACAGGTGGGCCGTATGCTTGTTTTCCACCTCAGTTGTATAAAATAAAAAAAAGTAGAGAGAGACCATCTACTTATAGTACCTACGCGCTTTCGATTTCAATGATATTGACCGCTAGACAACACAGATTACCTAATAGTAGCTACATCGGAACAACCTTGCGCATTATTTAACGTCTGTCAAATTGAAGAAACCTGTTTATTATCCGGAACTGTCATAGTGATTAGTTTTTTGTAAACTTTTATTAGAAAGGATCATGCTCTATGTAGAAAGTAATGCATGTTTTCAATGAAAGTGCGTTTAGAGACGCTCTCTTGCAGGATCTAATTATTCGATGTTTATTCACAGGTTTGCTTGCTTGCTTGTCACGTCACTGATTATTTCTTGGTCATCCTGTATTATTAGGTCAGTGACTAGGTATGGTGGCCCTGAAAAGGGTCTATGACCAGAATCAGTGTAGTGTAGGATTCAAGCAAGAAATGATTTGCATAAATGGTATGAAGACAGAAGCCTTATAAAAAAAATCCTAAGACCTTGTCAATTTTTTATCTGGGAACTGCACGTGTGAAGCAACGGACAGTCGCTTGAAATATAATAAACAGAGTTTGAGTTTGGCCTAAATTCAAAAAGTTCCACAATCTGTTTCCTTGATTGTACCTAAGAATTTACGATCTACCTTTAGGTAGGTACCTAAAGGCTGATCTCAGAAAGATTAGATCAGACCTCAAATTAGAATTACTTATCATTTGAACCATGCCTTTTGTTGCGTAGTAATGATTTTATTTTATTTACTTGGGTTTTTCTATCTACAACAAGGATGATTCATAATAATGTATACCTACTATCCCGAAAGGGGCCTATTTTACAACAAAAGAAAGAATTATTAGTGTAAAAAACTGGTTTTGGTCATTTTATCATGTTTATAACTAACTAGAATATTATACTAAGCATTAAGTTTAACTAACATTCCAGAAGTTCGATAATAAGATTGCTACCGAAAACAGTATAATTATACCGGAATATTGAGTTTAAACTTATTTGACCCCAAAAAGTCAAAACATATTTATTGCATAGTGTCTTTTAAAGACAAATGTCGAATTTCCAGAACAAATTCTCGTAGAACAAACTTTTGTGCCTATTTGGTTTAGAATGAGCTCTTTTCGGTATAGTAAATATAATCATCTGGTATAAACGAAGGTGCTTGCATCTTTCTCAAGCAATAAAATTATTTCAATCTTTCTAGATGCTTCTTGGAGGTCATAGATAGGTACACTGATAGGTATAGATTTGTCAAGGTTCTTCCTTATTAACCTTCATAATTAATAGATACATTATAATCCTTAGCCTGCCTGGCATTAGTAATACGAATTATTGATTAAAATAAATTAAAAAATGTTATTTGTTTAGAAGGTAACTAGAATGATCTACCTACAGGTACTTAAATGTAGAGTTTGTGTGTATATGTGCGTCTGTTAACGTCGTCTGATAACTATTCTAGGTACGTAAGCCATAAATAATGTTCAACTTGCCAACTATGTATATAGAGAGCATACATTATACATATTTACATACATATTATGATTATGAATCACCTTTTAGAAGCTTTGTTCGTGAAATTAGACTTTAAAACCTTAGGCTTTATTTACAGAAAGAAACTTAAAACAAGTTAATATTTACAAAATACACAAGAAACATTTGAGCCATCTAAAGACCGTTACAAACGATCTATAGACAGCTAAACTGATCCAGACCACTAACAGTCGGAAGCGTCTAAATAAATAATAAATAATAACCGTACTTTAAATAAATGAACGGTTCAGTTACCTCGGACGTAATTGAATAATTAACTACACCCCTTATAATTCCAAGATTCTCTAAGCTAGAAAAAATGTTTGATATTATTTTTTTATTTATGTTGCTTACCTTTATGTAGTTACTACCTTGTAGTTATTATCTATAGTTATTTAGCACCGATTCGTCGCTGTTTTATTCCACTGCATTGCCCGTACCAAATTCTATCTTACAACGTGCATATATGCCCCTTTCGTTACGGAGTATATATACTATATATAGTGTTTCGTTTTTGTTGATAGTATATACATATACTATCAACAAAAACAAAATATATTAACACAATGTATATTTTTGCTGATTTTTTTTATTTGGATCGTCTCTAAAACTACTAATTATTTAACGTAGGAGAAGTTCGACATCCAGATTGCTGCCATGAATAAACAGCAAAATATTTAGGTTTGAACTGAGTATACCAACAGCAAATTTTTGATGAGTGTTTTTTTCAATGAAAAGTTAAGAATTGCCCCTTTCGACATTATTACACATATTATGAATAACCTTGTATAGCATTCAATCACCGTCTAGAAGTGCCTCATAAAATAAAATTATTGTTTTAGGAGCGATAAATCTCTATTTCTCATTTAGCGATAAAAAGACATAGCAATAATAACAAAGTAAGTAAATAATGAAGTCATTGCATTATCTTAACGCTAATAATCTTAATTCGTTTTATTGCACCTTCAAGATAGACAGTTCATTGTCTTGTGTTATTAAGGTATTGTTTGTATTCTAGGGTAACTTACTTACCTACGTTCTCCAAATGGATGGGTGACTGCTAGTAGTTACAACTGTACGCTTTCTTGCTTCGGAGGGTACTTTAAGATGTCAGACCCTTGCAAAATGTGTTCGAGCGGCCTTAAACTATGCAAAAATCTGCTATTTATCAAATCAGTTCAAACTCGATTATTCAGCTCTTTTAGGGAGTAGTCTATTATGAACTTCTAGTATGTTAAAAAAATAGTTAAAGAGATAAGATATGATAAGGCCAAAAACGAAAAGTTCGCGATTTTTTTTATATTATATCGGCCGCAACGCACGCAAAGGATTTGCGCCCGCTGACATCTCAGTGTTAAATCAAGGAGATAGCTTAAATCCTGTGAAAGGACTTCGGATACTTTACCAGCAAAGATGCGAGCAGACCCTAGTAATCTATTAATTCTACCCAAACTCCAAATTTAGGTACACAAAACAGTTATTTTTTTTTTAATTTGCGGAACCTCGCTAAGCAGGTGCCAAATAGACTGAGTTGTCAGGTGACGTCTGAAAACGTAACTAATGTGTTCGTGTGTTGTGGTCAAGGTGTGAAGGCCAACGACAGGATCCTCTTGATATTCAATGTGAAGCATGTTGAAACGGCGTGCGAGATGTCAACTAAAATTTATTTGAAAATGATCTTTACGTGTTTTGAATAAAGTTAGTTTTGAGTTTGACTTTTATAAGCTCGCGATATAGCTTAATATAGCACACCATCAAATGTTAAACTCAAAATTGACTTTATTCAGTAGAGGTAAGGCTTTTTTTTAAACGAATTTTATACGACACACTCGTATATCAAGGACACTACAAAACGGATTGAGGTAGGTACAAACTTCAAGACGCTTGGTCGGAGTTAATATATTGTACATAAACTCGAATTATAAAACCAAATTAAGATTAAACGTAAAAGAATGCACAATGCGATTTCTTAAGTGTACACTAACTGCCTATGTTTATATCTACAACTCAACCACATACTTAACTCAACTACATTTATTAAGTTTTTAAGTTCACTGTTAGCCTACCTACCTACTAAGTGCCTAAGCTGTTTGTTTATAGTGATTGTAACCTACTGGTGTTTCTTCCGATTGTTTTTATCTCTGTCTGTGCTGTATTTGTGTGTGTCGAATAAATGATTTATCTATCTATCTATCTATCTATACTTACACCTCATTTACTTCACTCGATCGTGGGCAAATGACAAAAAAATTGTAAGAGCTATATCTATTCAATACGTGTACAATTCGAAAGCGCAAGTATCACGCTTTCAATGCTCGCAATCTCGGAACTCCAACGAGACGAATTCACCTGCAACCAATTGCAAGACTGATAAATTTCTTATATAAATTATCTAAGATAAATTCTACATTTGTTTACTCACGTCAAGTTTGCAGGAGCTCGCTAAGGGAATAGAACCACTGAGCTCTTTGCTAAAACCGAAGCTGAAACCTCTTTTCACCGACTTCAAAAAGGAGGAGGTTCTCAAGTCAGCTGCATTTTTTTAAAATAATTCCAGCCAGTAATAATTTATTGTAAAAGGTAGTAGGTACTATTTTAGCGGTGGTCAATCTTACCCATTGTTTATGTTGACAAAACTGGACGGCTTCTAAATTAAATCGCGTGCATATGAATAATGGAACAGGTAAGCAGCAGTTCCTTGAACATGACATCATTGCTTCATGGTGTGGAATTAAAATTAAAAGTAAATAAACAAAGTCATCTTTGGAATCAGATTATGAAGATTTCTTTGTTGTGTGGGTATTCACAACAAAAGACCTGAGAAAATAAATTAATTTACCCATTAATTTTCCAGATAATGCATAATTATTTTTTTATGGGTTTATCGAAATATAGATAACTATTTAACACACACCAATACATGAATGCACTAGAATTTATGCAAAAAAATAATAAACAATGTTATGAACACATTTATATTACATAATAGTTTATCAATTTATTGTTGAACGGCTATGCACTATTTATTGTATGTTTTATTTTTTGAAAGTTTATTGCCTTCGCTTGTTCAATGAATAACACTGTGCATGGTACCTATTCATAACAGTTTGAAGGACTTCAGTGGTTTGTTTACGTCAAGACAAATACATACACCGTAGGTACAATCACAGAGGTGAGTGAAGTATTTGTAAAGGATTTTACCCACTACAACGGATGATGGTGATGTTCATACTATGAATGTAACCGCAAGCAAAAAAAATGTTTTTGACTAAAATAATATAATGCAATTCACACTAGAACGTTACGTCACCGACCAACACCGTAGCGTGCCATGACCGAACCGACAGCGAATTCACGACGGGAATATAATGACAGCAGTGTACCTACGTGTCTGATACGTGTAAGTGGGCAAAGGCCTACGACAATGAAAAGTTATTCACACAACACTTGAAGTCGAGATTCATGGTTTCAACTCCTGTGATTTCACTTACCTGAAAGACTATTTTTCAATACTTCATCACCATCATCATCGTCATTAGCCTTTAAGAGTCCACTGCTGTACATAGGACCCCCTAAAGAGTTCCATGACGGATCGTCTTGAGCCTTCTCCAACTTTAACAATGTTTTTTTTTTTTTATGATATATGGAGGCAAACAGGCTTACGGCCCACCTTATGGTAAGAGGTTACCGTCGCCTATTGACATCTGCAACACCTGGGTGGGTATGGCAAATTTCTCCCACATGATAGGAAGTCGTTCTGGAAATCTGTAGGGGAGGCCTACGTTCAGCAGGAATATTGTACGGCTGAAATGATGATGATGATGAACGAGCGGTTTCGTGAGTGAGCGTGAGGGGAGTGAAAAATATGACTCCACTAAAGATACCGTGTAAGTTTGTGAAGCTCCAGCATACATCATGAACTTTATTCCCAAGATAGCGATTATAGAACAAATGAGTCACAAAAATGTTTTCATTGAGTGATTTATACACAACCTATGTTTATAAAATTATTTGTAGTTGTTTGTTTATCTCAACACTATCTCGCATACAATAGCGTTCCATCATTTTGTCTGCATTGTTTTTACTCGGGCTTAATGTTCTATTGTTAATAAGATTATGATTATCTATGTATGGTAGAGTCGTGTCGGTCTAGTGGGTGGTACCTCGGCTTTTGATCCAAGGTGGGTTCCAATTCTGGTTGTGCACTAATAAGTACTTTATTTTCGAAAAATGTAAATGTACATTAACACGTATTTCAATAACGGCAAAGGAAAACATCGTGAGGAAAACAAGTATATAAAGTAGTAAAATAATATATATGAAGTATAAGCAGCGATGAGCTGCAAGCTGCCACGTATGGATGCAAAATATGAGCAATTGCCAAATAATTTTTTTGTTACGTCAAATGTGATCGCAGTCATTTTTAACCGACTTCAAAAAGGAGGAGGTTCTTAAGTCGGCTGTTTTTTTTTCTTGTATTCTATTTGTTATTTAGGTTCTGATTACCTACGTGGTGAACGAGAAGCCAGCCGATATGCATAAGTGAGATTCCTACTACTACATTAATATTTTAACATTTGTGCTGTAGCACAAATGTTTGCCAAATACTTATTTGTTTCAGGTCTACCCAAATCTGTATTGTGACCACCAATGGCTGTGGTAGGTAGGTACTTACCTACTCGTAGCTTATGACTCAGACACTTTTTGCTGATAAGTGAGTATGTCACTTTTATTTCTAGAGCATTGAAGATTACTTACGAGTAGAATAGGTATATTCATCGCCTATAGACGATCGATTCGTAGTTAACATCTACGGTACCAATCGGTATAATAAATTGAAATTGGTAATAAACAAATTGACTTTGCTAGACAACACTTTGGGCTGCCATAAAACTAAAATAAACTAGGTAGTAATAAAAAACTAAACTAAAGCACTAGACCTAACTACTGACATACAATTGTCACTAATCATCATCATCATCATTTCAGCCGTTCGACGTCCACTGCTGAACATGGCCTCCCCCACAGACAGAGCAAACTGCTTATCATGTAGGGGGATTTGCCCATACTCACCACGCTGGGCATGAGGGTTGGCGAGCGCAGATAGAGCTATCGTTGTTAATATGAGGGACGCTGCTGCCCATCCCCTAGCTTTTTTCCCTTAGTCGCCTCTTACGACATCTGCGGATAGGTAGATATGGAGGGGCCTATTCTTCAGCCGGGGCCACCACGGCCATTTGTCATTGCCATGCTATTGTCACTAATACCTATCATCTATTATAAAATAAATAAATATATTGTCCTGCGTGTATCCTTCAACTGCTTCAACATAGATCGGAACGTACATACACTACCTCTTACACCTCTTACATAAGTGTTAAATCTCGGCATGTCTCCCTGTTGCCATACCCTTAGACAGGGTCAACACGAGAAACCACCTAACTATTTATTATCTGTAACAAATCATGTGAAAGCAATTTAAATGTACCTATTGAGTATACAATTTTCTATTAACTTCAGAGTATGATACGATAATATACAAGTGTTTTGACGTGCCTCTGACTGCACCTCTTAGAAATCTACCATGCTTAGGGATAAAAGTTGTGGGCTTCTTTAATTTTTCTTTTTTCTTAATTAGAAATAGCTAGATATAAAGAAATTATGCATAAATGTACGTAATTTTCATCAGTTATCCTCAAGCAAATGGACCGATGGGAAGTCGGATAGAGAAGGCTCAAGAACGTTTATTGTGGTACTGGGGGGAGACCTATGCCTACTTGGCAGTGGACTTCTTCAGGTTACTGATGATTATGATCTTCATAGCGTTTAACTTTTTTGTCCTAAGTTACAACAATCATACCAATAATTTGTAAGGCAAATTCTATAAAAAGATTCGAGCAATCTTTGCAAAAAGTGCCTAAGGCTGTTATCAATGCTATTGTGCCTTCAATGTCACATGAACTACAATGCCTAACAAGCTTGTCGTGACACAATAATTGTCGTCCACTGTAGCCCTGAAGACAATAAGAAATTCCTGGTCTATTTGTTTTTACCTATTTACAGGTACATGATAATAGAAATCCACTTTTAATGATGATGTCGATTCTGTTAATCATTAAACTAACTTTTCAAGCTGTAAAATAAGTTCATCATGAGCATTAGTATGTTGAAGTCCACTGCTGGAAATAGGCCCCCCCATAAGAGTTCGATGACGAACGCGAAGGGGGCCCTCCAAGTGTGTATGTCTACAGCTTACACATAACGAATTTCTGAATTCTGAGTATGCAAATATTTAGTGCATAATTGGTGCAATCTGAAAATCCAATTCAAAATTTAGGTGCCAAAGAGGTTTCTGAGATATGAGCCAAAAACTATGTGTCAGCTGGAGACCCGGGTCTACAGCTTGCACATCCAGTTCTGCGAAACGGCTGACGCGAGAGCTATGAAAACTAGCCAGATATTTAGTGCCAAATTAGTGCCAAAGGTACTAAAAATTTCAGGCCTGCAGCTTAAAAGGTTTCAGAGTTATAAGCAAAAAACTATGTGTCAGCTGGGGACCCGGGTCTACAGCTTGCACATGCAGTTCTGCCAAACGGCTGACGAGAGAGCTATGAAATATAGCCAGATATTTAGTGCCAAATTAGTGACTAAGGTACCAAAATTTTCAGGCCTGTAGCTAAAAAGGTTTCAGAGATATAAGCAAAAAACTATGTGTAAGCTGTAGACCCGGGTCCCCAGCTTACACATTTCGTTACGCCAAACCACTGATCAGAGGGCAATAAACTTAAGGCAGGATTTTAGCTCATAATTAGTGCCTAAGGTACCAAAAGTTTCAGGCCTGTAGCTGAAAAGGTTTCAGAGATATAAGCAAAAACAGTTTTCCCGCCAAAAAAAATTCAAATAAAGTTATTGAAAATCGGCTCATTGCTGCGTTGCCGCTCCGTTTCAACAATTTTGTCAAACGACTTTAATATTTATTTACATGTCACGAAGATTGATTTTGGTATTTGATCATTAAAAAAGTTCATTTGTTTTGTTGAGTTTAGTCTAGGAGCTCGGAGGATAAAATAGTTTTCAGCCAAAACATACCGTGTTGCCATCGATGTAATCGTATCTCGTAGGCTTAAGTCTTGATTGATGATGGAAGTCAGAGGCAATCACGACGACATCATCGCCCTGAGTCAAATTCTTTGTCAGTGTCGGCAAGTTATTTACAATCTCTGTGATAGGAGCACCTGGCTTACAAATGGATATAACAGATTGGTAGTCATTATTATGTAAGTGTATAAATTCTCCAAGAGATTTTCCATATGTATCGCACAATATTAGCATATTGTTAGGTCTATTTTGTGAAATTACGGCGGTATCCTCAGCTATAAGTCTGGGTTCATGGATTTGGGTACTGTTATTCGTTTGGTTTCCAGTGTTCTCCTCTGTCGTTAGCTTCTCTACGGATCGAAGTCCTATTCTTGTAGTAATCCCGTTGTCTTCTTAATTCTTTACTGTCACGACCTGTTTTGTTGCTATTGATTCACTCGTTATTTTTGTCTTCCCTTTTTTCGCTATTTTTTTTTTGTATTTTTCTTTCTATTCTGTGAGTTTTTATCATTTTTCACTTGTTTATTCAATGTTATTCTATTTTTACTTAAGTTCTTGGTCTTTGCTGCATTTTAATATCTACGGTGTGTTTAAATTTATTTATTTTTAAATTTTTTGTTTTCACTTTGGAGCTCAATTATTTGGCTTTTTAAATTGTCCAATTCTTCATTAAGTATTTGGGTGTTCTCATTGGTTTCCAACTGGAGCGTTTTTTGTAGTTGTTCGAACAGCGCTGCATTATTTTCGTGCATACGTATTACGTTTAATGCTTCTTCATATTCATTAAAATCTGCAGTTCGTCGCTCAATCATCTCTTTTAGCTTATTTCTTTCCGTTTCATTTCGTGTAATTTTATTTCTTGTTCTGCAAATGCTACTTTCAGTGACCCATTTTGCGCCAAGAGATTTATATAATCTTTCGCGCAATCGTCTTGTTCCTTTAGAAGCTTCAAATTCAAGTTTTGTGCTTTTAGTATTTCAGCGGTCAATTTTCTAATTCTACGGCAGCCTGGTTTCTTGTTTGGGGCATTCTGGTACAGTCACTGGAACGATCAGAACACGCAAAAAGTCGATTCGGAGGAAGAGATTCGATCCAGGGACGTCGTTACTGACGATTATTGAGTCCACCGCCTCAACCGCTACGCCAGCGGTACTTTACTTACGGAGACGAAATAAGTGTAGAGGTTGAGAGAACTATTTCTTAGAGTCGCAGATTGTTGTAAAAAAAAATCGACCGTCATTACACTTTTTTGCACACCCTAATTAGCTTTTTAGTTAATATGTATTGATAAAAACTTTTATTTAGTCGTTATAACGAGGCACTTACGTATAATATTGTGACGCGTTCGGTAATTTGGTTGTTATAATTTTTGGTGAGCTTCCAATAACTTTAGTTTTTCACTTGGATTTACCTATATGTTTTCACTTTTTTGTAATTTTGGATGTTCTATTTCGTCACACAACCTGATAAAAAAACTTGGATAACACTGTCACATACGAGTTGGTATAGTGAATATATTTCACGTTGTCGATGTGGGTTTATACAAAAATAGACGTATTAATATTTCAAAACTCGAAAAATATACGGAGCCTACGTTACTTGGTCGCAGCCGCGGCCATTTTTGAGAGTAGATCGCCAAAATGGTTTAAGGTAAACATCATGAAGAAACCAGAGGTTTAGTCAGCTCGCACGTTACGAGTACTTACGTGTTAATAGGAAACAATACGATGCCACAAATCTGGGCCCCGATCGCGCAAAACTTTTGCCCAAGGATCTTGTGGCGCTCTGCGGTATATTTTAAGGGATGAACATGAAGTTTTCCAAACGCTGGCCATTAGATAAAACAGAATCGAAACCATTATGTAAGTATCATCATCATCACCTATTTGAGTCCACTGCTGGACATAGTGTACCTACCACTAAATAGAGGTGGGTAACTCGAGTCAGTGACCGTGGCTGCCCCGGCTAAAGAATAGGCCCCTCCTTACCTCCTACCCGTGGATGTCGTACTAGGCAGGGGGAAAAAAGCTAGAGATGGGCAGCAGCTTCTCCTATTTACACAATGATTTTCAAATTCCCCCACCCCCCATGATAGGAAGTCACTCCGGAAATCTGTGGGGGAGGGAGGCCGGTGTTCAGCAGTGGACTTCAAACGGCTGGAGTGATGATGATGAACTCGAGTCAGAACACGCATCCAGATCGAAGCACAGGGTACTGAGCCGCAGGTAAATGGATCACGCCGCTCCCAAGCAGCTGAAGCAGCTCAACGGCTCAAAGTAGTTCTACTTCATCTGCGAGTCATGCGACCCGCGACACCCAGCGAAATTGTTTTGCTGATTAGAAACGATTTCATACGACAACAATTTGTATTATTTTCAACACTATAAAGTTCTTATTAGAAGAGCTGACCCGTTTGATGAAATGAGCTAGTACCCTATTGCATTGTTTGCTTCACTTTACCTGATTCATCTGAAATCATTCATAGATCTACTTGCGCGGTTCAAGAGCGTGAGCTGCGAGCTGATTTGCAGCTCAGTTATTTTGAGTAAGTTACCCACCGCTACCACTTAGAAACTTTGATGTACCAAATAAAAACTATAGTAGGTATTATTATAATATTATAACCACAAAATTTTTGTTTATTTTTAGATTTTGACGCCTTTTCTTTTTAGTTACCAGCATAATTTTAGTGATACTCATCATCTTATCCTATCTAAGCTTCTGAATTCTTTAACCTACATGATATATACTTTAAACATACATAAGCCTCTCGATTTGAGAGCAAAAGACTTGGCAGCAGGAATAAGATGCCATAGCCAGCCCGAAAGGGAAAAGCATAAAAAAATGCAAGCTTCAAGAACGAAAGAATGACACGATAATGTTACGCGCCTGTACAATATCGGGCAGCCTGTAAGTACGTGGACACTCTGATAATGTACAGCCAGCCATATTCACAGCATTTTATTGCAATAATTTTTCCAATAATACGAATCCACCTAGCTTTAGACGGTGGAGTCACATATCTCATCATGTCACATAGGAACCTACTCATCTATTACTTTCGTGACGTGGTTTATAAATAGTTCATATCTACCTACCTTATGTGAGGTACCTACCTACTTCCCTAAGTTTTGTAGGATAGGTACAAAGTGTAGGTACGTAAAACCTAGGTATAATAAATACTTGGTACCTATACCTAGCTAGACCAACATAAGTAAGTACCTCACAAAAAGAACGTAGGATTGTATAATATTATGCAAACACGTCACGAAAGTAATTGATGGCTTCCTAGTACCTAGAGCTAACCAAACTTAGGTAGAACTAAATAGTTTAACTGCGTAATAAAACACGTCAAAAAACTATAGATAGGTAAATAACTAGTACCTAGGTACTAGGTAACTACCATCTATAATTTACTAACCAACTTAGATATGAACAAAATGAGCAAATACGTCACGGTAGTACCTAATAGATACCTGCATATCTAACTTTCATATGTGCTACCTACCTACCTAGGTATCTTGATTAACCTAAATACCTTACCTGACTTCTTCTGACAGACTTTTATTTCTGTTTTAGTGTGTGGCTAGGCGGAGCAATGAACTATGAAATGCGGGGCGGTGGCGCGGGCAGAAAGTGTATGAGAATGGCCGGACATAGGGCTCAGTCGCGCGTATCAGGGTTGACCTATGTCCAGCAGTGGACTAGTGTGGGCTGATGATGATGATGGCCAAAATGGAGGCCAATTTCATACGTCAGTTTTGAAATTGAAAATCTATGACTCTTCAACCGAAGTAACAAATTATGTAGGTAGGTACTAACCAATTACTTACAATATATTTTTATTTTATCTAGATCGATCGACACCTATCTTACATATGAGATAACGGCTAGGTTAGAAGTACAACAAATTCAGAAGATGAAGATACTACCTAATAAGAAGATGTGTAGGTATCACAAAAATTATGCTAGTAACTAAAAAATGGTAGTAACTTACCTACATTAGAGGTAGGTACAGTATGTCCAGTGGACTTCAATAGGTTAAAGATACCTCCTACATAATAGTTTCGATTCTGTTTTATCTATATCCAGCCAATTCTATCCATAGCCAGCGTTTGGAAAACTTCATCTTCATTGCATATAATATACCTACCGCAGAGAGCCTCAAGACGAAAGCCTACAGTCAGTGCGCGTTGCCAGCTTGAACTAAAAAGTTACGAACGGCGACCACACACCGAATGACGCAGTGTTGAAAGGCCCCGCACCCGATGGACCGACGACATTGTGAAGGTTACTGTAATTCACTGAATGGAAATGGCTCAAGTCCGTTCGTCGTGGCACTCTTTATGGGAGGCCTATGTTCAGCAGTGGATTTCTGCAAAATGATAAAATATTTTTGTGATACATGTCCTCTAATAGGTTAGTATTCAAAAGGGAGGTCATTCAACTTATCGTTGATGTGTATATACTAATTCCGGAACATTTTGTATACATACACTAGTTCACTGAAGTAAAAGATAAATCTCTCATTTTCGAGGTACGACACACGAGGTACATCGATGGCAATACTGGGTACGTTTTGGCTGAAAACTATTTTATCCTCCGAGCTCCTAGACTAAACTCAACAAAACAAATGAACTTTTTTAATGATCAAATACCAAAATCAATCTTCGTGACATGTAAATAAAGATTAAAGTCGTTTGACAAAATTGTTGAAGCGGAGCGGCAACGCAGCAATGAGCCGATTTTCAATAACTTTATTTGAATTTTTTGGCGGGAAAACTGTTTTTGCTTATATCTCTGAAACCTTTTCAGCTACAGGCCTGAAACTTTTGGTACCTTAGGCACTAATTATGAGCTAAAATCCTGCCTTAAGTTTATTGCCCTCTGATCAGTGGTTTGGCGTAACGAAATGTGTAAGCTGGGGACCCGGGTCTACAGCTTACACATAGTTTTTTGCTTATATCTCTGAAACCTTTTTAGCTACAGGCCTGAAAATTTTGGTACCTTAGTCACTAATTTGGCACTAAATATCTGGCTATATTTCATAGCTCTCTCGTCAGCCGTTTGGCAGAACTGCATGTGCAAGCTGTAGACCCGGGTCCCCAGCTGACACATAGTTTTTTGCTTATAACTCTGAAACCTTTTAAGCTGCAGGCCTGAAATTTTTAGTACCTTTGGCACTAATTTGGCACTAAATATCTGGCTAGTTTTCATAGCTCTCGCGTCAGCCGTTTCGCAGAACTGGATGTGCAAGCTGTAGACCCGGGTCTCCAGCTGACACATAGTTTTTGGCTCATATCTCAGAAACCTCTTTGGCACCTAAATTTTGAATTGGATTTTCAGATTGCACCAATTATGCACTAAATATTTGCATACTCAGAATTCAGAAATTCGTTATGTGTAAGCTGTAGACATACACACCCCTCCAACACAGCGTCGCCTTGCTCGTGGTCGCCATTCGCTAATCTTTCAATTTAAGTTAGTTCAGGCGAAGACAATATAGTAGAAATTGGATTAGGATAATGAAACAACAGAATCAACACCACTGGTTGTGCAAGTAAATATCAATTATAATACGTTAGGTACTTTTCCGTTCAGTTGCAAAATACTAGCCTTTTAAATTAAATCTATCCAATTTTTGAAAAATACGCAAATACGGCATTTGCGTATTCTTCAAAAATTGGATAGTAGCTCATGATAAAAGAACAAAATTGTACCGAGCCTACTCTTTCACATGTAGGTACACAGCATTCACTACTGCAAATATGGTTATGGCTGAAACAACAGTTCCGTTTAGGAATCAATCACATCCAAGTGCAGTCATAAAAGTTTACACGTCTCATCGTAGGCTTGCAGCGTAGCGCGTTGATGTCATTCTTATTCAATTAATGAATCTTTTAATAGAAATCCGCAAAACGAGTCAGATTTTATAAATCACTGATTCACCAATGGTTCAAAGGACAGATGTCTAAAGGTAGATCTTGTAGTACATAAATGACTCATAACTACGCATATTACTCACGCAAGATCGCTTCATGTGCATCGTGACGGTGAAAATGCTTTTGTAATTAATTAAAGTAGTTTTATGAGAATACTTTGTTTTACAGAGGTTTAGTTTAGGAAGATTTCAATAAGCTTACTAAATACAATGCCATCCATCGCACCTAATAGGTATCAACTAACAAATTAACCCACTTCGTTGATATATGAAGAGAAGTACCGCTACACCAGTTTTCATAATCCTGATAAATATCCCTCATATCACATCTGATGAGAGAGATCTTTGAGGATTAAGAAATCTGGTGTGATCATAGTTTTTTTAACAAACCAACAAAGAGTTTGATTTTGTATTATTTCTTCTGTGTTTTAGTACAAAACAAAAACACATCGTTACATCGGTTCGTACTAAAACAATGATCAATTTCTAAAGTTTTATACAAAAAATTTAAAAGGTTCGGGTTTACCTTGAGTTACAGACAGAAAACTGTGTTCCAGTATCTTCAGATTACGTCATAGGTATCGTAAAATACACGAAATCGTTGCAAAACGCATGGTCGTTGAACCATAGACCGTGGTTACCAAACTTTATTGAAAAGAGCAGATTGTTTATCGATAGCTTTCTATTAGGGTATTTTACAAGGCAAGTCTTTTCAGGTACCTAAGTGTACAAGATGATTTATAATATGTATACTATCCCGAAAGGGGTATAATTCTACACCCAACTTACACAAATTAAACTTTGTTACGGCAATAAAGTTTGTTCTTCGACTTTTGGAAATACAAAGAATTTCATTGAAACAACTCCATGCAAAAAATAATTTTGGCAGCTGTAGGTAGTAAACTTGATGTCGAACTTGGCGTACGTTTAATAATTAAGTACACATTGAGATTATTAAAAGACCAAAAAAGTTATCCTTTTAATAAATAATAAGTTCCGGAAAAAAACTACCTTATATTATTTCTTTATTTTCTCCTAATATTCTTTCTTTTTGTTGATAGAGAATGTCTCTTTCGGGATGGTATACATATAATGATTCACCTTATATAAATCGATATGTGTATGTGTTAAGATAAAAAAAAACGGCGTTCAAACTCTAATAGGTACATAAAAATACCAGGACAGAGTACCTTTATAAACCTATATATTTATTTTCATTTATCTAGTTTCACCAGGTTGGTTTGTATTTTAAGCTAGCTAGGTTAATTGTACACCAAAACTACATTTAGCACAGCCGTAGTACTGTTTGATTGCATGTTCATACAGCATGGTTCAGTAACACGGTAATTATTTCATGCTAAGTAGAGAGTACTTCCACTAAGGTACCACCTACACTTAATTAGGTATGCTAGAAGTTTTCTGATATTGTTCAGTGAAAGACGCTTTGTCACGCTTCCGACGACTTCTTCCAGTTTTATGATGATGATGATAACAGTTCTATGGTTTTTACAGAAGTCCTTAATAGAGTTACACTGCCATTTATTCCACAATTTCAGGGATATTCTTTTATTACGTTCATTCTCGACACAATGGTTTCTAAATTACCCCACCACACGCTCCACTGTTAGCACGCCATGAGTCGAAGAAAGAAATCATTGCATATTATATCACTTACCCACTAACCTACCTACAAACATCAGATTGCGATAGGTAGTATGTATAGCTTCATCATCATCATTCCAGCCGTTTGATGTCCACAGCTGAACATCGGCCCCCCCACAGATTTCCGGAGTGACTTCCTATCATGTGGGGGAATTTGCCCATACTCACCACGCTGGGCACGCGGGTTGGCTATGTATAGCTTGGCGTATCATTATTATGAACCTTCTCCAACGAATTCCCGTTTGGCTTATACTAAGGTTCTTTGTAACTTGGCTTGTAAGGTTCTTTGTAAAATTCTATGTTGATAGTATGGTAGAGGTTGCTGTTATAGGTAAATAATAACATAGATTTCAAAAAAAATATTTTTTTATAAAATACCTACACAAGCATCAGTTGCGGATGGCGGATGAGGCGGATAATGTCGTTACCGTAAAATAATTTCCTTAATTTCATGGGTAATTATGACAACCAGTGAAGTGTTTGTTTAGTTAGCCATGCACATTGCCAAGGTGATTTAGGAATAAAAAAATTAGAGGTCATTCAGGGCTACAAAGAGTCTATTGCAGTGATTCCCAAAGTGGCAAAAGTGCTAAAAGTATATTGACCACCAAGTGTGGATGATATCAGACAATGAATGAAAACATGTGTCAAAATAAAAGTCATTGAATGACTGGTTAATGTGTTGGTGAAAACTAGCCGACCTATTAATAATGCGGTTTGTTTATTTTTGTACAGCCTTACAGTAACAGAAAAGCGTGGAGCGTGTACTTCCGATCGAAACTGTTAAGAAGTGACCTCAACGATGATCACAATAAGGAAATTAGACTATTTGAAATCAAGATTTGATATAATGAACTGAAAGTCCAGAAATATTTATAAATATTTTGATGCCTATTAAATATTAACTTGAAAGGGAAAGAAAGAGCCTTGAAGGGAAAATCCTTGATCCAAAAAGCCCAAAATCGACAGGAACGACTTAGACTTAGACTTTTGAGCTTATGCCTAGTTACCATTGAATGAAATGAAGTATCTCCCTTAAGGTTACTACGTGCATTTGAATGTAAAATACGATGTGAATCTCTCTCCTTCTAGAAAACAGGAACAAATCTCGGACTCTCCCGCTACGCCGTAGGTCTGCACTACGCAGGTTAGTTCCCAGATTTAAATCTACCTTCAAACGTTTCATTCATTGATAAAGTATCGAGTTAAAAAGACCTCATTGCCCACCTGATTGAATAATCTAGTTATTATTATCATTATTAATATCTTCCAGAGTCGACATATTCTAAATAACCAAATCGTAGTGCATATAATCAGAGCAAGCTGATTGATCCAATGTTGAATCATGCTGTTTGATCAGATTGCAGGATCTGCAAATATTTGTTCCGGGTCTGGGTATTGTGGTACATACTGGCTTTTTTTTTCTGGGACCCATCACGACTCAGGGATCCTAGTGCGGGGTCAGTACTAAAAATCCATTCAGCCGTTTGGATGCAACGCGGTAATAAAGAATATGTCTTTTTATTATCTCACTATGTACTTAGCCGATTTGTATGCAGTTTGTGTGACTACCTCAAAGAAGTATATTCCTTATTATATTATATAATATAGTCCGACCTCAAAGAAGACTTAGATATAATTGAAAATCAATAAATTTACAAGAATCTAAAGTAATTTTTTTATCTTAGTGACTCTCAGAATATTCACTTTACTCAAAAAAATCGTACTCATAATTGGGATAACATTGAGGTATTATAATTCAAGTATGTTGCGGATAGTTGCTGCTCTTATGATGCCTAGTTTGGGATCAGTTGACCGTGTGTGATATGTCCGGAATATTTATTTATTATTATTAATTGTCCCTTGTACTGTCTGGATCAAGACGATCGGCTCTTTAATCTATGATCATAGATTAAAGAGTTGCAACAAAACGGCTACATAGGGCCTATAGGTACATCAAAATCCATATAGCCGTTTTGTTGCAACGCGGTAATATTAAGGTGAGGGTTTAATTATTTTATGATTTTTGGATTGTTTTTTCTTAATAACCGCATCTATTAATGCTTATGACAAAGGTAACTTGAGCATTTTATTTACCTAAATCCAAGACAGAAACGCGATTGGTAAAACTTTTTTCGATAGATTTATTTTTTAAAGTTGGGTCCTTTTGCAACAGTTTTTTCGAAAATACTCTAAGACTATCTAACAAAAATAACTTTTTGTTTATTTTGTTAGACAATATTTAAGTACCCAATACTTAAATCCAAGACACTTTTTAAAAAAGTCCGCCTATTGGCGGTAAAGTAAATTTTTCCCATACTTACATAGATACACGCTATAAACATAGGCCGGCTGACCCATCAGTCGGGTAAATAAATAGAAAAAGCAAGCAAGTGCAACGTGACTTCTAGAACATAAAACTAAAGTAGGTGGGTGTCAGACTACTTTGTTACGGTAATTATTCGGTGTCATTATTGGCACAGTTGCAATTTACTATCTTTTCAATGCATGAAGGTACGATAAACACCACCTACTTATTACCTTACCCATATATTAAATACAATTATTAACATTTTCTAGTGATGGTTAAGAACCTAAGTACAGTCGCCTGCACTGAGATGTAAACATTTCATAATTTTCAAAATGATGCCACAATACAGATGGAGATGATAGGTACACAGTAAAGGTGAAACTTCAACTTAATACAGCATGATTTCGAAGATTATGAATTGTATACATCTTAGTGGAGGCGACTGTACCAAGATGTTTCAGGAACCTAACAGCCAATAGGAAATTCGGATTCTTTAATGAGCACGCACACACTTGAACTTGAGAACAAATGTGGTGGTACACAAATGCTTGCTTGCTTGTCGTGTCACTGATTCTTTCTTGGTCATCTTATCTTGTATTAGGTCATTGACCAGTTTCAGTACTACTTTACTATACTACACTTACTATACTTCATGCAAATAAAGCCATTCATTCAGTCGGGTATGGTGGCCCTGAAAAGGGTCTATGACCGTCGGTGAAAGAATCAGTGTAGTGAAAGGATTAAAGTGCGCCTCTTAGAGGCTCCTTTCGTGCCACAGCACCCAGACCCGTACCTCAACACCCAGACAAGGAACAAATATTTGCTGCTCATGTAGACATTTGTCCCGTAGCGGGAATGAAAACCGTGCCCCTTGCGTCTCAGACGGGCAATCTTCCGCTACGCCAGCGAGGTCGTCATACCTGGCCATAATAAAATATTATACAAAACATTCTGAACTTCTTTGTTATAAGATAAGAACCTCTATCTTATATACAAAGTTCATAAACACTTCTAAGAACTTAAGGCATGATAAATAGTCCGTTTCCGACTGCGGTGTGCAGTTCATAATTTATGGAACGATGCACCACACGACGACGTCATAAGGTTTCTAGGCCAAGGTGCACAAGGTGTACGTTGGGTATGGCAACTCATTAGCACGTTGTGATGGCAGACCGGTTCCGCACATCTTATGGTAACATAATTCTATGGTACCTACTTCCAATCCCACAGAACATTTAAAATAAATAACACACAAGTCGAGTACCACACAAATAATTGCATATATGCAAACATTGTGCCTGAAAAAATATCGATATATTATAATAATGTTCACGGAAGAATGAGGTACGTAAAATTCTAATTATTACCAACGTTCATTTCAAATGAGTAATAGAAGATGCAGAGCGATAATAATCATAAATTCATAAGTTGAATAACAATAAAATTCATATAAATTTTAAGTACTTTAGTTATTGCTAATTGAATTAATTCAATAACTACGCCCCTTATAAAACGAATGAAGACTTAACAAATATTACCCATTAAGAACTCTCCAAATAGGTAAATACTTAGGTACCTACCGACAAGATGGTCAAGCAAACTTATTCCCACGTAGCTTCCATCGCGGTTTTGCTCCCGTGGTGCCTACGAGGATATAAATCAAGTTATATGCTAAGGCAGTCTATGATCAATCTCAGTGCCGAATTTCGTCCAGATCCGTTCAGCCGTTCTGGTGGGATTGAGTGACCAACATCCATCCAAACTTTCGCATTTATAAATAGTAGTACTATGGCGACGACGTTACACAACACTGGGGATATAGGTTGGTTACGTAGAGCTAGTGCTACGGCGTAGCCCGCTAACCGACCTATCCTGCCTGGATAGACTGATTAAATGCTACGCCGTAGCAGCATCTACGCATAAAGAGCTGTCGGTATAACAAGTAGGTAAACCATAACCAGTGTTATTGATTTTCCTCGCATTGATAAGCAAAAAATAAGTGGTTTACGCAATATATTAGCGTTTCACCAACATCGGAAAAGGAAGGAGTCACGCTTCACCGAAATAGCGAGTGTTCGAGTAAACGTGTAATTTATACTATTCATGTAACTGGTTCTCCGACTCTGGGTTATTCGAGCAGTTAGTGAAAATTGTCTTTGTAAAATACAGTACCCACTACATACAGGGTATTATGTTTTTTTTACCAGCTGCTGTACCTACCTACCTACTGCCGGTAACATATAAGTCAATGGAGTTGGATTTCCCAGCTCCTATTCCACCAAACATTGGAAGTATTGAAGTTACAAGACGATCTCTACTATCCTCTCGGCTTTATCCGCATAAAGAACTTAGTCAATAGGTAAACTGCAGCGAAGCCGCAGGTGTTAATAAAAATAAACGATTTACTAACAAGGCATGTAATGTAGTTTTTTATAATTCTTATTGGCAATTGTATGTAATACTACACATGTCTATTTGGGTCAGACGATTCAACTAGGTAGGTCCAACTTCGACAAAGAGGTCAACCGACGAATCCAACTCGGATGGGCAGCGTTTGGGAAACTTCGTCATATCTTCTCGTCGCAGATACCGCAGAGCCTCAAGACGAAAGTCTACAATCAGTGCGTGTTGCCAGTGATGACTTATGGCACTGAAACTTGGTCGTTAACTATAGGCCTCATATACAAGCTCAAAGTCGCGCAACGGGCTATGGAGAGAGCTATGCTTGGAGTTTCACTACGTTATAAGATCCGAAATGAGGAAATCCGTAGAAGAACTAAGGTCACCGACATAGCTCTCAGAATTAGCAAGTTGAAGTGGCAGTGGGCAGGCCATATAGCTCGCAGAACCGACAACCGTTGGGGAGTAAAGGTTCTCGAATGGCGACCACGAACCGGGCGACGCAGTGTTGGAAGGCCCCCCACCCGATGGACCGACGACATTGTGAAGGTTGCGGGAAGTCGGTGGATGGAGAAGGCTCAAGACCGTTCGTCATGGAACTCTTTGGGGGAGGCCTATGTCCAGCAGTGGACTTCTACAGGCTGATGATGATGATGATGATGACTACACATAGTACTATGTGTAGTATTATAATTATAGTCTTCTCAAACTATAATCTGGTACTCTAATGATTTGTATCTATGTGCGTGCAGTTAGCAATTCAATTATTTAGTATCAGTGTAGATCACGTTTCTTATCGACTCTGAACGTATATTAAATTGTATGAGGTCAAAAATATCGTGATTTAGGTACATCCTAGTTTATAATACACGACAAAAGTGTTCATAAAATCAAACTACCTCTAATTGAATGCATTTAGTTTTGCCTTTGTGAAACTTTATAATGAACAGTGTAAATAATTGATTTGAAGACGCATTCCTTCAAGCAGCAAAAACAGTGAAAAATAAAACGAATTAATAAATAAAGATAATGTATATTTTCTTACAAAATTATTTACAACGCCATTATTATGCACATATCCACTGTCATATAAAACTTTACCATCGAGATAAATTATTTCTTAGGCGCATTTTCAGCATAAAACTACTTATTGGCGTACCTACATCTATACTATTCTAGGTTACAGATCGATTTTAGGCACCATTCCACAAAAACGTAACCGTTATAATAATGTTTCAATGTACCATTCTGGATTTAATATATTTTTAATCCCCAAAATCACAGAATAAAACAAGTTGAAAACGAATATTTCATTAGAAGAGGTAGAAAACAGAGGTTAGTGTAATTATATAAACTTGCTACAGACGAATAAATACATTTAGAGAAGAACCGTGCCAATAATATGCTAAAAATAAAGTTCAAAGATACAAGTAATTGGAAATCACGAAGGAAAAATCTTTTTTGATAGATTTATTTGGAGATGAAGGAATGTTATTTACAATTTAAACATATTTTATTATTATCCAATACAGTGTGTTTCGTAATATGCATAGTAATCCGAAAGGGGCTTGTTTCTAGCCCAATGACTTTTGTTCTCAAACTTTTGTAAATTTCACTTATAACCATGAAAGTCATTTTTTACATTAATCTGCTTTATTGGGGTTAATAATCAGCTGTTTTCGGTAGCAATCTTGATTAGAAACCTTTCTTACGTCGATTAGTTATAAGGTACAAAGACCAAATATAGCAGATTTGAAAAAGTTCGGTGAAAAAAATTCGATGAAATTGACTTCTGGTTTTTTCGTTATTCATCATATTTGTGTAAATATTTATTATACTCATTTACAGGATACCATACATGTTCTTTGTTTAAAACAATGGAAGAACTAAACAGTATAGTTCATTTTCAGAACATCGCTACAGTGTCTACTTTTTCCATTGCTATTATTAGGATAACAGCATTTTGACGTTGTTTAAAACAGCTGTTAAAAATTTGGAGTACAATATAGTAGGTAGGTAGCTAAATAGATCAAGAATTCCTCAATGGCGCGTGTTGAACAACTGCTAGCGCAATTTATTCAGCTGCAAAACGTAATTCGTACTAAATGTTGAGTTACTAATTTACGCTGCCTATGTTTCCCACGTAGTTATTTGGTAAATCTAACTATCTATAATTCATTCGATATTTACATCATAAGTATAAGCATTGGCTATAATTCTATTTTATTTTTTATAGCTATACTAATATGGATAACTTTACATAATTCAGTTGTATGTTACATTGCGTAAAAAGTAATACTTTCGTTTGAATACGTTAATTTCATAAATCTATTTTAATTTGACAAAATATTGTCAAACTATTCTTCAGCCCCAAACTGCGTCACCACGAAACCGTTTTAAAATTAATGAATTGAATGTTAAAATGTTTAAATTACATTGTTAAAATTATAAGCTTAATGATTAATAATATTGGCGAGAGTTTGAATCATCTTAAAATTTCACACCAAATTATTTCAAAATAATAAGTATGTTTAAGTTGACGCAGTTGTAGAACTATATTTATTGTCAAGCCAGAATAAAGCTTTGACAATGACACAAAAATTATACTATACAAGATGCAAATTATTAAAATAAATAATATTGCGAAATATTCACATTCCAAAGACCTTATGAAGATAGAACTACTTATGCTCATTCTGCATTAGGCCTAGCGTCAATTGGAAGACAGCTAAATATATTATTGTTTGTAAGTAACCAACTGCTCAATACCACTTATATAGCTTTAACTTTTAGTCAACATCTAAGTCAGTGACAGTAAAAGTTTAAACTTCATAAGTTCGTGTAGTCATATTTTGTCTACAAAATAGTTCATATTGCTGTCTTCTGATTGCTCGCTCTTCCGTCGAAATCATGTACAAAATTACATCGTTTCAGTCTTACCTCCGTTATATACAAACATACATGGACAAGAACTGACGATCACGAAATTTTGGTAATTCGTTTGATATTATTGATATGCTAAATTAAGTTGTAGAAAATCAACATACGCTTTTAAAGTTTGATAACATGGTCAAATAAGCCTATTTGTTCAAACATAGTAATTTATGCGTGAATATCTATTTCCAATATGTTATCTACAGATAAGGATATGCGCCTCTTTGTACATATAGCTTGGTTACCAATCCTTTATAAATTATGGAGAGAAGCATTGTTGATCGGTAACAAGACTCAAATAGGCTCATGTCTATCTATGGATAGAATAATGAAAATTACTGAAATATATTGGACCATGCCTTGAAGAATTGTTATAACATCATGGATTTATCAACACACTAAACCTCTTATTCATAATCAGTCACAAACTTTATCGGCTATATAACTCTCGCCCTGTCCTTTTCTAACAGTTAACAAAAGAGGCGGACATACTTTTATCAAGACTATGAAGTTAGGGAATGATTATGAATAAGGGGTAAGAATTTAAGGTGCCGTCACATCAGGATTCCTGGTGGCATATTAGAACCGTTCACACAACAGAAGCATTACCTATGGCCGCCTGTATTAGATAGATTGCCACTTCATTGCCCAGATACTACCGCTATGTTCTACTATAGGTGAACCACTAAACTCTAACCACTTCCTGCGAGTTTCCGCCGTTTCCCCCCCCCCGAAGCACAGAAGTGGAGTCGCAACAGTTTAGTAGGACTCGGCGAATAAAATAAAGAATGGGTTCACTTCGGTACACCTATAGGAAGACCCCGGAAAAAAATCCCAGTGGTCCTACCAAATTCACCAGATGTGTAAATCGAAATTCACTATTTTGGACGAAGGCTGCTGAATCACCCACCACACACATCAAATTGACTCATTTGTATCACTGTACACGGCGTTGAATCTCTATCACAAGTCAATGCCATATTTAAGTTCCAAGTTCTAGTGCTCTAGAACTATCTAGAGGTGTCTAGACTAGTGCGCGTTGTGCACGTTGTGTTGTGCCTTCTTCTTGCGTTGTGCGAGCATGTCGTAGAATGGGTTGTGACTGATTGAGCGGCGGAGACACTCGATCCATTCGTCCCTCTCTTCCGCCGTAGCTGCTGACATTCTGAAAATAAGATTAATACGTGTTAATCACAAAAAATGTCACGACTGTGAGTCCCAAGCAGGTAGACCTACTAGATATCTTCAAGGATCTAGACTGGAGTACCTAGAGATCTGAGAGATTACCAATGGATAAATCACAATCAATCATTTCATTTTCATTGTAAGGCCTGTATTCAGAAACTTCACTCAAACGAAATCCAATCAAGCATAGATTTCATGACAGTTTTTATAGACATCTGAGGGGTTACCAACGGAAAAATCACAATCAATCATACGTTTAAATTCTAAGGTCTGTATTCGGAAACTGCACACAAACTAAATCCTTCAGCATCAGGATCCTATTCTTCAGCATCATAAGCATAGATTATATTGAAAAATTACATAAAATATTTTAAGCGATTGGGCCTTTGTCGCCTAAAGTACGTTATTTCTGTTTACTAATAAAACCTATTTCAAGATCATACAGTTTTGAATAGTTATGTGTGTTTTTGTTAATTAGCCTTATCTGGCTCAAAACTGGCTCTTATATTCGGTACATAAGGAAATAAAATGTATTTTCTTTAGACCAAACCGCTGTTCGCGAAATAATATGTATTTTACCTGTAAACTGTATGTTTTCCTTCAACGACTTTCCCCTCTGAGTCGGTTTTGCAAGCTTTGATGAGATCTGCGCCACCGCTAGCGTACAACTCTAGGCAGTGAGGTCTTTGTCTATCGCTCGCTGGACGAACCTGGAAATAAACATTTTACGTAGAATATTTTTTCCGATACATTTGACAAACTTTGGCCCTAAGATATATGATAGAATGAAGTTAAATTCAACTATATGAACTTTTTCGTAAATTCGATTTTAATTCTAGTCCATAAGTATATTAAATTATTTCACTGCTATTTGTCTATGGGGAATTCCTTTACTTTTTGGTGAATTTGTTTGTATATTTGTATTTACCATTGTGATTGAGCAAGGTGAGTTGGCGAACAGACTCTAACATGTCAATTTGGGGATATGAGTGCGCGGCTAGAGCATGGCGACGCAAAAATACACAATTGCTGATATGTTCGGTTTGCTCCCAGCATTAGTAAATAAATGTATTTTCAGTTAAAATACAACAGAATAACATCATATTATGCTGCACATGGTTTTGAAAAGCTTTGCATCGAAAGGCAAGGTTGACCGTTCACATTTTGACGCCCACCGTTTGTTTTCCTCAAGTATTTACCTTAAATGATGTCATAATTATTTAACCTAGCTATCCTAACTAATCCTAATATTATAAATGCATGTTTGTTTGTTTGTCCATCATTAACGCAGGAAAGGAGCAGGATCCACCGACGATCAGAACGCCTTGGCGACGCTGCGCCGGTTGAAGGATAGGCCCCTCCGTATCTAACTACCCGTGGATGTCGTAGGAGGCGACTAATGGAAAAATGCTATGCGATGGGCACCCGCGTCCCCTATTTTAACAACGATAGCTGTAACTGCGCTCCACCCACGTGCTAATGTGGGTCAATTCTCCCCACATAAATAAAATAAATAAATAATCCGGACATATTCACACGGTCAACTGATCCCAAACTAGGCATAGCCTGTACTATGGGTACCAGAGACTGATATACATAATAGATAAATATTTAACACCCAGACACAGAACAAACATCTGTGTTTATCACACAAATGTTTGTCCAGTGCGGGGATCGAACCCGCGACCTCTAGCGCAGAAGGCAGAGTTACTACTAACTGAGCTATGAGACCAGTCAGACATGACAGGAAGTCGCTTTGGAAATCTGTGGGGGAGGCTATGTTAAGCAGTGGACATCCTAAGGTCCATAGTAACGTTGCCAGAGCGTTTTAGGGGGGAGGGGGTTCGGGGTCGGCATCGCGTGCGTGATGCCTCTGGTATTGCAAGCGCTCATAGGCTACGGTAACCCAGGTGGGCCGTAAGCTTGTTTGCCACGTCAGCTGAAATTATGAATGCAGGTTCCGGATAGTGGCATAAGCAACTTTTTCTCCGTAGGTACCACGCGAACGGAGCCGAGTAAACTGCTTTCGGTCAAATTTAGTAAAGAAAGGGGCAGATCGATGTGATCTGGATATCAGTGATGCAAGCTGCGGGCGAACGCAATTAGTTATCTACGAGACATCTCTGTTTTCCGCAACAACTTCCTACTAACACATGCTGCATAATAAGCATTAGGCATCAAACTGGCGTGTAGCCTTGTCGTATCCGCGGGTTATCGCATTAGCGTGTATTAATAGCGTTTACTGCGCATTATCCAATTACCTATGCGCTTACTGCATGCAGCATAGTACTTTGAACAGGTGACATACTTGCTTATAAAAAATGGACTTGAAGGTTAAGTGATTACCGTCAACTGACTGACTAACAATCAACGCAAAGCCAAAACCAGTTGTCGGGTTATGGTGGCGGTGTAGCACGGAGAGTGCCCGTCTGAGACGCAAGGGGTCTGGGTTCGATACCCGCTGCGGGACAAATGATTCCATGATCTGCAAATATTTGCATAATCTGCAAATATTTGTTCCGGGTCTGGGTGTTGTGGTACCATGGTACTCGTTCATTCTGATACCCACGACAGAGGGAAATCTAGTGTGAGTCAGGATAATGTAAGTGAATGTTGATGACGGCTGATAGAGGGAAATGGAAGAGGAATTAACGTTGTGCCTACCCCCAAATAATGTGGAATAAGGGCAGGAAGATTATGATCCTGTTAGTTATCGGGAGGTGAAGGAGGGGTTGACGTTTGTAAGAAAATATCATTACGCGAACATTTAACCGTAAATTATTTAACCGAACAAATGAAATGAACCGGTTTTGCCTTGTAATGTTTTATCTCGAAAATTTGTAAAATATGAGTCATGAATTTTGTTTATTCACTACCGCTGATTAGTTGACCGTCCATTATTATATTATTATCTTTGCCCTTTGTTACCATTATGTGACTCGTATCGACATTTTGTTTCTTATCAACTACGGTGAAGTAAAGTTTATTTAATTTAATTTATTGCTTATTACACGCCAGTTTTATTAACAACATAGAAATCAAAAATTAAATGCGCAAAGCTTTAATCGAGGCGTTGCCCCGAAAAAAGCCTTGTAACCGAAGGTGAAAGAACCAGTGTGGCGAAAGAATTCTACACAATAGTTACTAAATTTCTAAGAGACTCTTTTCATGCACAAGTCTTCGAAAATAGTAATTAGAATGCTTGCTTGTCGTGTCACTGATTCTTTCTTGATCATCCTTCATTAGGTACGTGATCAGGTTAAGGTATGTTGTCCCTGAAAAGGGTCTATGACCGTCGGTGAAAGAATCAGTGTAGTGAAAGGTATAAAGTGCGCCTCTTAGAGGCTGCTTCTGTGCACAATAGATATTTAGAATAAGAATCTTCTTCTGTCGTGTCACTGATTCTTTCCTGGTCTTGGTAGGATAAGAGCAACTTACAGATATATTTTCTAATGGAATGATTCCCCGTGGCTCCTTATCCGTCGTGTATTCGAAGTAGTACAGGCAGTTGTCATTGAGTATAAACCACCGTCTCTTCCACGACTTATATCTGAAATTGGACAACACATACATATTTTAAAAAGATCTTTCATAACTATCATTTTCAAAGAAAAGAAAGAAAGAAAGCTAGTATAATTATTTGTGACGCTCAATACATGTATGGGACATACACAGCAAACAATTATCAACAAACATGTTGACAAAAAAAACCACGAAAGAAAAAGACTCTTCCAGCACTTGGAATTTAGATTTTCTGACCCCGTGTGTACGGAAGCCTCAGGGCCCACTTGACCGTCTTTATTTGGGATTCAATGACTGGGCTATGGCCGTGGTGGCCCCGGCTGAAGAATAGTCCCCTCCATATCTACCTATCCGCGGATGTCGTAAGAGGCGACTAAGGGAAAAAATCTAGGGGATGGGCAGCTTCCTTAATTTTAACAACGATAGCTCTAACTGCGCTCGCGGACCCGCATGCCCAGCGTGGTATGGGCAAATCCTCCCACATGATAGGAATTCGCTCTGTCTGTGGGGGAGGCCATGTTAAGCAGTGGACGTCGTACGGCTGAAATGATGATAATGATGATGATGACTGGGCTATGTATGTTACCTTCCACCCTGCTTCCACAGCCAGCCCTCTTTGTCTGGATTGAAGAACGTGTGCATGAGGTCGTTGCCGTCGTCTTCTGGTATTTTGAATGGCTCCGTCTTTATTGACTCGTATAGAGACTGAAATAAAACATCATATCGTTATTGATCAAGCGAGCGAAGATCTCTCAAACAATTTGGAAGAATCGGCGTTGTATGTTTGTTTGATACAGAATAATTACCTTGCGAACTGTCAATAGTAATACATGGAATTTAGTAGATCAACAGATAGTACTATCAAAATTATCTGGTAAGACTATGAGTTAAATAGGCTAGGATATAGAAGTCCAAAAGGGATTTAAAAAAATACAAAAAAAGGAAGTGCTGTGTCACATGAAAGAGATTTGTTGAGAGAGAAGTCAAAACGATCAAAACGAAGCCTATAACAAACGGTTCCTATTACAGACTCGCCCCGTACCATCAACTTTGCGATTTTGTTGAGGCTGTGACGCAAGTCGACGACAGGGTCAATGATTTATGGTTCAAATTCGTATAAAATTGTGCTGACACGCTTACATTCGAATGGCAATAAGACGTCATAGTAGGAGCTGTCATTATAATCTATAGTAACATCAGCCGCCCCTTGATGGTGAACAGTGGCCAGATCATTTGAACACTTTTTCCCTATAGGTTAGTAAAAGTACTTTTCTAATACACATAACGGAAATGTCTTCATGACGTCAAAGAAACACACTATCTAGTACCGGCCTAATAAATGAGCTACACTTATTCAAAGAATGAATTATAGTAAACACAGCCGTTTTGTAAGGATCGTTCACGATTACTGAACGTATAAAGTGTCGATTATCTCGTTCAGATAATCATTACTGCATTTGCGTCAATATGTTATTGGCGTTATAGATTTTATCGGAACTTATCAGGAGCTGAGAGCATGGTTAATGTCATCATCATCATCAACAACCTATAGAAGTCCCTGCTGGACATAGGCCTCCCCCAAAGAGTTCCACGACGAACGGTCTTGAGCCCTTTCCATCTACCGACTTCCCGCAACCTTTACAATGTCATCGGTCCATCGGGTGCTACGCCGTTACTGTGGCCGCTACCTAAGCCAGGAATAGCGGAGCTGCCGGGGACTGGGTGCCGTCTTATAGTTGCACTTATCATAAAGGGGGGTTGGCCCATGAACCCACCACGCTGGTCCAGTGCGGGTTGGTGGGTGGAGCGCCAGAGCCTCGTTCGTTGATCGGCAGGGTGTACCGCGTGACGGTGAGGTTGGCTTGGGTTCCAGTTGGTGTTTTTTGGAACCCCTTACACCACATGGTTAATGTGTGATCAAATTATTATGTTATTTCAAAAACAAGCTCTGTGACTATGGTTACCAGGGGCCTATAATGAGATCTTATTGTCATTAAAATGCGAGCGTGTCAGCACTATTTTACACGAATTTGAACCATACATCTTTAAGACTGTCAACTTACGTCACCGCCTACACAAAATCGCAAAGTTAGTGGTACGGGGCAAACGTTTGTTATAGCCTGGACTATAGACACCGAGGACTACAGGAACAGTACGCACAAAGATGTTTTTGTACTGAAAATATTTATTCAGTTAATTTACCTGCCGACGACGCTACCCACATGAAAAACGGGTAACAGGAAGTCAAAATAATGTTATTTTTAGATACGAGTACGATAGAGCCTCGTATGTGTTTGTTTCCGACAGGCCGGGCTGAGTAAGCCTGAGTAAGATCGCCAAAATACTATTTGTAAACGTTTTGGCATTGAATCGAAAGAGGCGTGTAGCACACATTATTGAATGCAAATTAAATATTTAATTTGCGGAGCTATCTTGACACAAATACCTGCGGCCTTTCGTGCAACCTTAGTCATAATTTCAAATCGAAGTCCTGTCTGGTACTTTACAAGGTGATTCATCATAACATATACACCATCCCGAAATGGGGTTATTCTAAAGAATACCTATTAGTGAAAAAATATTTTTTTTATTTTTATCTCAAACTTTCTCAAATAAACTGTTTTTTTGTTTTGTAATTTTTATAACTGAGTACTAAACCTACGCGAAGTTCGGCATCAAGATTGCTACCTAAAACTGATTCATTCAGTATGAAAGGATTTGACACCAACACAGCTTATCTTACAGCACTAGAGTTTTTTCAATTAAAAATGACGAAAAGTCACAACACAAACTATATTGCCAATTTTGTGTAGAATAAGCCCTTTTCGGGATAGCATACACAATATTATTGATCACCTAGTAACAAAGAGACAAGGAGGAGGATAAGAAGGAGAACAGAGTTTTTTGTTTTAAAATGGGTTTTCCGTTATTTTCAAGGTTTATGTTACTTTCGAAACTTTTGTGACGTCAAACAATGAGTCACAAAAGTCTTGATCTTGTAAAGTCGGGTTCCTCCCTCTCACTAGGTTAACATGGCTCTCTTCTCGATTATATGAAAAACGCAGTGTATCTGTCTCATGCTGACTCGAGCCTCGTGTTCGTACACTTCGTATAGAATTCAGAAAGTAATTGGGCGTCAGCAATCAAAATGTGCGTCAGCATTCGTGAAGTGCGTAACACTTGTCAAATCACGAAGCTGACTACGTAGCATGTGTCCGCATCCGCGACATGCGTAGCAACCGTCAGCGTTCATCCATATAAACTCACCAATAGCAATTCCTGTGGTAAGTCCCCGCCGTTGTTGATTCCTCTGTTCATAGCCACGAACTGTTCAGGCGCGGGTTTGTCCTTAACACTCGGATTATGTAGGGAAGTATTGAGCATTATAATCGCGAAGCTGAGAACATAGCACGTGTCAGCATTCGTGAAGATATCAGGGTTGAGTTGGCAGTATCGTTGCGCGAAGCATTCCATCATCCGGTCGATTTTCTGAGCCTCGCCGGGTAGCCGGAAGCTCCAAAGGAATTGTCTGTAACGCCAAGAGGAATAACATTAGGTAAACTTTTTTTTATGCAACTAATGTGGCAAGCGATCCTACCCCTCTGGGACGTTACTCACCGCAGGGACACAACACTATTTGAAACAAATAATTTTATTTGACTGCGATATTCTGTAAGGCGGAGGTACATCCCAGACGGGCTGCTCCAATTTAGGGCGAGAAAATCTCGCTGTGCCTTACCTAACGTAAAACTTAAGCGAAATACCTAAATACGTAATCAAATGAGGTTATACAAAACCCAGAAAAAATCTTCCACATTCGTTGTTATGATTTACGAAGTCACAAAAGCATACACATTTGAATTCATGAACGTAACACAGAAAGGGTAGGTTTTTCCCCACAAAGAATTTCAGACGGCGCGATAGCTTTGCGCAAGTTATATGAGCACCTGCCAAGTCAGCCGCTCGCATTCGTTTGCCAAAATAAAATACTAGTCATTTTTCATACGCGAGCATAAATCTAGAAATATTAAATGGTAAAGTTTGTGCACCACTTGACGTTTATTCATCGCAATATCAATAACAATGAAGTACATAACTCTTCCAGGAGCTATGATATTTGTAGAACTTATCAGGACTAACCAATGAATAACTGCCAACAGTCACATACAGTGGTGGTCATCTAATTAGAAACACCTAGTCACCTGACATTTTTATAAAGTAACTAACATTATTATAGCATTTAAAAGGAGGTAAATTTTTTTTTCACTACTTTACAATGTACTTTAATATCTCTAGTTTAATTACAAGCAATAATATTTGACAACCAATACGACAATAAAAATAAATATCAGTGAAACAAAAAGTATCAATATCGTTAGGACTGGCAGAATGGACAACTAATTAGAAACATTGTATGACTTGGTTCGCAATTTGATTTTTTAAACTGAAATACAGTTCTCACAATTGTCAATCACATTGTAAATATTGCCACCATTTCTAACTCATTACGAAAAGTTACTATTTATTGTTGTTTTATTAAAAATGGGTAAAAATAAGAGCTGTGATGCAGCAACGAAAAAAATTATAGTGAATTTTCATTTAAAACAAAAATGGAGTTACAGAAAGATCGCCGATTATTTGGAATGTTCCGTAAAGATGATATTTAACGCCCTCGCACATTTCAAACTACACGGAACATCAGATAACGTGCCAAGAAAACTTCGGCCCAGGAAGACTACAGTTCAAGAAGACAGGCTTATGCTTCGATTAGCTAAGGCGGATCCCTTTAAAGGATCCAATGTTATAAGAAAAGAGGTATTTTCAGAAGACGATCCTCGACACGTGTCCACTAAACTAGTTCGTAGACGGTTGGTTGAAAGAAAATTGTTAGGAAGGATCGCTAGAAAAGTACCACTACTAACCAGGCAACATAGAGAAAATCGTCTAGCATTCGCTCGCAAATATGGCAGTTGGACTATTCATCAATGGAAAAAAGTTTTGTTTTCAGATGAAACTTAAATTAATTTGATTAATTCCGATGGAAAACGATATGTACGACGACCAATAAACGAGGCTTTGAATAACAAGTACACTAAAAAGACAGTTAAGCACGGTGGTGGGGATGTTTCTCAGGGTACGGGATTGGTCCCGTGAGAAAGATTGAAGGGCAAATGGATCAATATCAATACAAAAAGATCTTGGAAGAGACAATGATTCCATATTCCGAGGAAAATTTGCCAGTAACTTGGATATTTCAGCATGACAACGACCCAATGCACACAGCACGCAGCGTTAAAGCGTTTCTTACAGAACAATCCGTGACAGTATTAGAGTGGTCTGCCAATAGTCCGGATTTAAATCCCATAGAAAATTTGTGGCACACTATAAAGACCAACCTGTCGCAGAAACACGTTACTAATATGCATGGACTTAACAGTGCATTTGAAGACGCTTGGAGAAGTATTCCTGTAGAAACTTGTTATAAATTGATTGAATCAATGCCGCGTCGCTGCAAAGCTGTTATTGATAATAAAGGCTACCCTACCAAATACTAATTGTCTAAGGATGTAGTATTTTTAGTATTTTTCAAAACTATTGTGGTTTTGTTCAAATTAAAAATGATTTAAGTAATGATTTTTTTGGTGTTTCTAATTAGTTGTCCGGTTTGTATCTCGTTTTTTATTTTGTTATTAATATAACTTTCAGTTTTAGAAAAACAACCGTTGTTTTCTGTTATTAAAATGCTATAACAATGCAATATAATATCCGATACATCGATTTTAATACGCAGGAACACTCAATGATACGTTAAAAATTAGTTCGAAAGGGAATTTGCAATAAAAATATAAACCCAGGTAGGTGTTTCTAATTAGATGACCACCACTGTACATAATCTTGACCCCAGACTAGGATACCCTGTGTCGTGGGTATAAGAAACTACGCGTACAATGGTACCACAACACTCAGACTCGGAATAAATATTTGCAGATCTTGCAAACATTTGTCCCGCAGCGGAAATTAAACCCGCACCAGACGGGCACTTGCCTGCACTCGGTAGCTGCCATAATAATTAATAGGTTCGAAAAGCTCCAAGTCTCCATCACTGGATACCAAATCCAGAGAATAAAATAATGTAACACAGGTATAAATCTCATGCTAAATCCCGCATGTCCTAGCATCATCAAAGAAGATTTTTTTAGAAAAGTATAGACAATCCTACTAATATTATAAATGCGAAAGTTTGTGAGGATGTTTGGATGATTGTGGTTCAATCACGGCTAAACGGCCGAACGGATATGGATGAAATTTGGTACAGAGATAGATTATAGTCTGGAATACCATATAGGCTACTTTTTCTGTAGGTACCACGCGACCGAAGCCGCGGGCAAAAGCTAGATTTAAATAAAACAATCTACACTTCGATCTCCCTAGCAGCGACAGGATCGGTATTACATTCTCAAGGCAACGAAAACAAATTATTGTAGGATCATGTTTGCGCTTCAATTTCAGCTCTTATTTGTATGTGCGCTGAGTAAACAGATATCATAATTAAACACTCGCGTTCTAAGAAGTCATATCACATACTTTCTGTTTTTCTTCCGACAAAACTGCTAACTACTATCCTGAATAGGTACTTACAGATTATATATATATAAACCTATGATATTTGGTTAAGTGACTGACAACTGTTTCCCGTGATAGCCACAAAAAAACCCCAGCAATGGACAAACAGAGTTATCTTTTCCTGGCAATCATTTCATTGTTTTTAAAAACATGATAACCGGAGTATATTTACTAGTTAATAGTTGACAACATGAAAGGTTAAGACAATATAGGAAAACATACATAGCGAGTTACCTACGTAGTAAGAATTTAATTAAGCTTTCAATATGCCTGGGTATAAACTTTTTGCCTTCAAAAGTTCAGACACGTTATAATGAGTTTTACTAACCCAAAAGCCCACGACTTTTCGTGGAATTTCCCTAGGAAATTATAACGATAGCCGTTGTCACCCAACCCTTTTACGAAAGAACTAAACCTAAAGTAAGGATAACTCCAGCAATCTGAGCTGGTTCTAAAACTATGAACATGCAGCTAGTTCACTCTATCATTATCATCAGCCTGGAGAAGATGCTTGAAAGAACTAGCCTTAAAATATTACGTGTTCTCTCAGTCTGTTTTTGATTTCCGCCGATGGTGGAGCACCAGAAGCTCTGGGAAAGCAGAAAGGACTGTAAGCAGGCGAAAGTCATGCTCCCGGGCCCAGACAAGAAGTCCACCAACACCATAATAAAGATGAAACGCGAGGACCTGCGAATGCTGGTGGGCATCATCACAGGTCACTGTGAATTAAACCATCACCTGTACAAGACAGGGGCTACTGACAGCGGATTATGTCGGGGCTGCCTACAGGGAGAAGAAACAGTAGAGCACGTAATTTTGCACTGTGCAGCCACGGAAGAGGCCAGGACCACATCGGGTCTGCGGGCCGTGATCGGAAGCGGCTCCCAGACACCGCTGCATACAGGGATACTGAGAGAATGTTACCAACGACCCAAAGTCCTGCTTCGCTATTTTAAGGAGCTGGGCTGGCTGGGGTAGGGTTAGCATAGGGGGACAATGCACAAAACACCCCACAGCGGGAAGTCAGTGCAGGTCTAACCACCCCCGATTAGAATTAGAATTAGAATATTACGTGTTATGCGAGTTCAACTCCTACCCCGGGCAAAGAGTCTGCCTCTACTCTAATAATAACTACAGAGTAAGAATAGCAGTCTTGAAGTAATCCTTTTGAAATTAGTCTGTATTTTGGTCCAGAGGTAGTTAAATCCAAATGAGTTGGCGGTCGTGCATAATTGAATTCAATGTTTATGAGCACCACCGGTTAAATTCAGTAAAGGAAATCATTACGATACAATGTGTGTTCAATGTGGCTGGACTTATATTGGAAGATAATATTGCCTGAGTTGCCTGTTCGTGTCCGTTACTACTTGAAGATCATCTTACGGTTTACCCCGATTTCATAATTACTGCAACATATTGGAGTGAACTGAGTCCGTAGCTCATCCAAGGTCACTGAAGAATTATCAAGTGGCAATGGGCAGGTCCTATTGCTTGCAGAACCGACAACCGTAGGGGAATAAAGATTCACGAAGAGCGACCACGAATACCATCGCAGTGTAGGAAGGCTTCCCACCCGATGGACAAACGACATTTGTTACGTTCCACGCGCGTCGACAGCGCGTTTGAAAGTCATCGTGAGGGTCTAAATGAAAACACAGTCTGTACCTCGGATGTATTTGCCGTTTACATTGGTGAGCTAGCTAGTATCAAAAGCTGTGGTTTCCCGATTCGAAGGATGTTCGATGAACTGTGAATAATGCCTTTAGTATATTATCGACTCCTTTGGTTTCATTCGGTTCGACGAGTCTGTAATGGAATGGAATCTCGACTCGGAATAATTTTCGACACCTGAAGACCCAAATGTTTTCTCAGAAGATAAGGAAGCAGTCACAATTTAGATATCTGTCGCCAGTTATATCCAAACCAATATCAATAAGATTTATCTCATTTAAGAATAAAATAAGCTCCAACTGCCACCTAATAAAAATCTGATCATGATATCAGACTTCTTATCTTACTTAGGATTTCAAACAAGGTGATTCATAATATGTATACTATCCCCAAATAATTAGTTATCCTACTAATATTATAAATGCCAAAGTTTGTGAGGATGTTTGGATGTTTGTGGTTCAATCACGCCCAAACGGCCGATCGGATAATGATGAAATTTGGCACAGAGATAGATCAAAGTCTGGAATAGCATACAGGCTAGACTAGATGATAAAATGACAAAAAATCTGCAAAGGCAAAAGTTCGACAATTTTTTTTTTTTTCGATTTATTCGCTTATTATTATTATATTTAAGAGCTTATCTTTTGTCGGTGTAATGATGCAATTTCCTCCATTCTGATCTTTCCAATGCAAGCTCCTCATTCGCTTATCCCGTATAATTATCATCCTTATTCGAAACACCAACTTCAGGATAGAATGCATATTATAAGTCACCTTGTATTAGAGCCATTATTTGAGCAGCATTTTACGTGTTTTCATATGATTTTTTAAAGATTGCAGACGATAGTCTGATCTCGTGAAACCTAGCAAAACACACAGAGTACAAAACTATTGGAAGCCCCCGCGACTTCGTTCACGTGATGTTATTTTCACATACCTAGACTTCAACCTTCGCTACACCTCCATACGTGTTGAGTTTCGGGAATCGCTTTCTTAGTGCACCTCTACACTACAACAGAAAGCTACCCTCCAAATTTCAAACTCTTCTGATTTAAGCTAAGTGTTCAGTCAAAGTCAAAAGGCTTTTATTTCAATAAAATCATTAGAATCACTCTGAAACGCCTTAGAAACTAGGTAAATCCACGCCTGTTCCTCGCGACCAAGCCTAGAAGAATCAGGCAACATTTATCACGAAATAGAATGTAGAGATTCAGTGTAGTCAGTCAGTTCAGTATGAGTTTTATACATATTAATTGATGGTGTCTCACCTTAGTGCTTGTACGAGTATGAGGTCCGTGAAGTCGTGCAGTTCGACAAATGCTTTCAACACCGCTTCGTTGAAATCGGACCGCTCGCCGAGGTAGTCGCCGATAGCCGTTTTACTCAGTCCCTCGCCTTTATGAAGGAACTGAGCCACGTCCTCTGGCGTCCTCTGCAGTAGCCCGTTCTCGTATAGGTATTCGATGCCTGGAAATAATTCATCAATGAAGGTTGGTATTTATATATAAGAAAATGTCAAGGATTTTTAAGGTTATTTAGCTAAGAGTCAAATAGGAGGACACAATAGCACGATTCGCTTTTGAGAATTTTTATTTGCAACGCTAATGGATTCCATCGTGAAGTTTTGTTTTACGATGCGGCTAGATCCACTCAACGCCTATAATTATTTACGCAATGTTGAACAGTCATGATGAAATCGAAATCATCTACTGAATAGAAGCGCACTTCCAGCAAAAGTTTTAACTTTCTATAGCTTTCTGCAACGTGATCCATTACTAGTAAACTATCCCGAAAGGGGTATATTCTAACAACAAAATATTAGCGAAATGATTTTTTTTTTTCTAATTTCTATCATATTTCTAACTTATTATTAAACGTACGAGAAGTTCAACATCAAGATTGCTACCAAAAGCTGAATAATTTAGTTTGAACTGATTTAACCCCAAAACAGCAAATTTTTGCTCTATTGTTTTCTCAATGAAATATTTCGAATTCCCAACAAGATCGAAAAACAAACTCTATTGGTAATTGGCTGTATTTCTGAATATAAAACATATCATGAATCAACTTGTATAGCTTTCATGTTCACCGGAAGAGAATTGTACAGTGTGATACCTACTACCATGCATAACAACATTTAACCTCGGACAAAGCGGGGCCTCGATGTCCTTTCTTCTCTATTTAGTATTATTGCTTTCTGTACTGGTGTTTTATATAGGCTGGGAAGGGTCAACATTTTTAGATTAGAGGTATACGCATCATAGTTCGAATTGCACACTTTTGCATCTCAAGGGAAGAAATATACGCTACCTTAATGATAGATTTTCGGGGTTTAATAAACAAAAAGTCGATCTTACTCAAAGACCACTACAAAATAAGCAAGTTCGTACAGACAAAAGAAATTAAGGATCAGCCGGAGAATTTCCATTTGAACAAGTCCAGTAACGAATTCCGATCACGCATGGGACTGAGAGAAAAGTACGACTCTACACCACAGTACGTGGCGAAAGCGCGTTCATTCCCACATTAGGCTCTCTTGTCTATATGGAAATTGATTCTGCGGAGACACAAAGTTACATCAACATATAGCGCGAAATCGAAAGAAAGTGGCGATGTGATCGCAATGAAATGTCTGAGAATCACGAAAACCTCCCAACACTAGCTCGCAAAATAATATGTTTTATGTTTGCTCTTCTAAACTCCGACAATCTTTTAAAGACCATCTTTTGTTTGGCTCGAGTACTCGTAATTTTGTTACTTTGCACTCACAGCTCTATAAATAATTGCATTGAAATTTAAAAGCCTTATCGTTGAAGTAAGGAGTAGGCTTTCAGCTTAAGAGTGAAATGATCGCGCATACTACATCAAGTTATGCAGAAATGGCGGGAGAGTGCCTGCCGGCCGAGCCTGCACCCATTTACGTTGCAATCGCAGGAGCAAAGGAATGCACCTTCTATTCGAACAATGCTTGTGGAACGCTTTATTCATCGACCTTTAAAAGCTCATACTTCAAATACCTATGTCGAAAATACTGAGTATAGACAAATTTTAGCCCGAGCTACTATGGTGTTTTGTCTCTACATACATCGACTGGCAATGGTGAGAGGATGATCATCATCGCCCTCTATAGCGTACTCAAAGTATCATTTGAAAGAGTTCTCTCTACCACAGCAGGACAGTGCGTCATAAAATTTGGTTGGGTTGGTTTCAGTTGGGCGTATCAGATGTACCGCTTATCAATATTCGTCGAGTGTATGTCCGACAGATATGGAAATACCATCACGTATCGTAAGTAGCCATTACTACGGACTTTCATGTAAATGACGTCATGAAGCTGTAGGTCCTTCTCTAGGAATACTTATGTACTAGCATTTGATATCAACTGTGATGTCACCTGCCGCCGCAGATTACCTCCCCGAATCGAGGGTTATTTTATGAAGTCTAGGCGACTGGGTCCGTAAGATGACGGGCATCGTAGTCCCACTATAATACTATAAATGAGAAAGTTTGTAAATATCTGAAGTGAGGTGAGTGATATAAGATGTTTATTACTCTTTCACACCGTAACCACTGAACGGATTGGAATTATTGCATTGATTTTGATTGAATGGATGTAGTTAATAGCCTGGAATAATATATTGGTTACTTTTTATATCCAGGTATCACACGAGCGAAGCCGCGTGTTTCTTGGATAAAAGGTCCCTAAGGAAGCCTGGTAGCTACTTGTAATTAAATCCTAAAGCCAAATAACAATATTTCACTTGAAATTTAACTGGCACGATAAGAGCTGCCTGAATTAAGCATAAGTGCAGCGAATGTTACCACTAGCCATTACTGATTTATTTCAAGTACATAAGGAGCATTGCAAATACCTACATTATAATATCTTTTCAAAAAGGTATATCTATATTAGATAAGAATACCATTTATTAGTGTGCTAAACTGTATGTTTTCTAAAAAAGATCATTGTTGCAAAAAGTTAAGGTAAACGAATTACTCTTTGGATGAATTTATGACTGACAAACATATATAGATAGATAGATAGATAAACTCTTTATTGTACACAGAGATAGATATTAACAAAAGGGAGAAACAAAATAAAAATATTACGTACAATGGGCGGCCTTATCGCTAAAAGCGATCTCTTCCAGACAACCTTTGGATGGACAGGATAAACAGATCAAATAAGACGGAGGTGTACAAAAAGTTTAACACTACAATACATACTATAAAAATAATAATAATATACTAATACATAAAACCTAAATATTACCTAACTATTTGTAAATATATAATATAGAGAGAGATAAGATTATACCTACTGATAGTTCAAAGACAAGGACAAGTAGTGATCATACACCATAGTTTTAAAAATATTTAGGGATTTAGCAGATCGAATACGGAGAGGTAAAGAGTTCCATAATCGTACAGCTTGAATAGTAAAAGATTTACTATACTTCTGGGAACTATGAACTGGAGTTTTGAGCTGCAGAGTTTCAGAAGACCGCAAGTTTCGATCATTTGCCTGGTGCAAAAACTCGAAACGTTCCTTGAGATAAGTTGGAGAAGAAGAAAGAAAAATAATATTATAGAGAAGGGACAGGATATGTGCATTCCGGCGAAATCGGATAGGGAGCCATTTGAGCTTCGCGCGAAATTCAGAAACATGGTCATACTTGCGCAAGCAAGCAAATATATATTTTATTTTTTTACCCTAACTTAAATTAATCAATTTAATTTTCTATTCTTATATTATTATTATTTTTACTGTCTGACATTATTATTAATTATTCAATTTTATCAAGGTGTTTCGAATTGTTGTCTTTTTTATTTTTTGCATGTTTAGTTTATATTATCTAATTTTGATTTAATTTATATTGTTATTACAAAATTGCACGCCTGAACAGGCAGAATACATTGCTACTTTTATAAAATGTATAACATCTATAACACATGTATTTCAGGCAATAAAAAGCATGATTTATGATTTATTTATTTATGATGAATGAGCTAAAAATCCATCTTCCATAGTTGCGAGAAAAGAGCGCCGGCGACGCTTGGCCCGGTAGAAACAAACCATAAATCTCTCACTCGCTACCGTATATGTTTACTGTTCGTGACATGCAAATTTGCTGATAGCACCACGACTAATGGAAGCAAATTGAGAAAGACCAGCCCTTGACTGCACAATAACAAGCTTGTTACAAGTATTGCCCACTTTACTATCAAACAAGTTTTTAGCCCGCGGCCCCCGCGTGATAGGTAATAAGCATTATTAAAAATCAAACTTACAGAGGGTTGTATATTTTCCAGGAAAGTAAAAAAGGAGTTCACTTTGATTTGACATACAGTTTTCCCTGTTAATTTAGTTCCGATGTAACAACTGGATGTCGCCGAGAAACTAGGTTGAATTCTGCAACTAATTGATAAGGGAACCCTTAGCGCGGAACTGAGCTAACACTTGGCAAATTTATTTAACTAGGATTTCACATAGATTCCTCTAAATTTTTACATCGCCTACATCGCCAAGCCTTGGATTAGGTACCTATACAAAAAAAGTCTAGTCGGCCTTATCCACAGGAAAGCATACGTGGTGAGCATGGTCATGGCATACGTGCTGAGCTGACTAAGCCGCGGGTTTTCCTAAGATATTTTCCTATACCGTTTTGAGCATGTGTTAATGATAATACGCACTTAAATTTTACCAACAGAAAATCCATTGGCTAGGACCTCCCACTGGGCCAACACGGCGCTGATTATAGCAAATAAACTGTACTCAAATTAACCTGGGTATAGGTGCGACTTGATTTGATTAACAACGATAATAAAATTGTATAACATAGTTAAGTATCTAATACAAAGTAACGAAAACTTTTATTACAAAGGTGGTATAATTTTCCTTGGCCAGTTTGGCCGAACAGGAAAATGATAATGATACTCATAGCCTAGAGTGATTGTCCAAATCACGTACAAAGCAGGAAAACCCAGATTACAAAATGGCTGTCATTCCTCGGGGGAGGAAGGCATAGCACCCATATTATGATATGACTCGAGCGAGGCATATTACTTGCATTATGCATGATTTTGCTTATGCAAAGCAAGAGCATCTATACGAGCTACGCAATATTGACAGGACACTGACATGCCTAGTATGCCAACTTTTTCATGAATGCATCGTACGTAATACGAAGTAGACCAAGACTAGGTACACATTGAAATGTACATTATAAATGACCACAGTATGTTGTACATATACGACAAAAAGTTGCCCCTTGGACTTGCTAAAACCCAGTATAGGAAACGAGAAAGCACTAGAGAAGAAAGGTGGAACTAACAAGTAAGATCTCTCAACGACTTGGACAAATGGGCGTTGCATGAAAGAGCAAAACTTAAGTTAATCTGATCTCAGAAGTTTAGTACGTCAACATTTGCTGGTAAGAATATGAACTAAGGGTTTGCTAAGAGTCCAAAGGAAAGTTTAAAAAAAAAAGTTATACAAATACACGTGTATAGTGGGGTACCCTGTAAAAAAGCTTAGTTCATACATTCCAAAAATATTTTTGTTTTTAGGTCATGTTGGGATACAACAAAAACAGTAACATTTGAAAACCAATATAAAGTGAGCTCTTATTTGTTTAGGTTTCAATAACTTCGTAGTTCAGATGCGATTTTCAAAGTTTATCTTAATTGTGCCGTTGAGGCATGATCATCGAAGCACCAACTTTCACCTGCCATCGCGAGGTCTCAGTTTGGGGCGAACCACTACGTAGTAATATTTTTTATTGACATTTCTATCTGAGCTATAAATAACCATCTACGTTAATAAGCATGAATGTGTCTCCCAAAAGCCTTGTTGTTTCCTACGTAGCTCATTTTTAATTTACAGGTAAAGCATCCAACTCCTGGTGTAATTAGGTCGCGATGACAATAACAAACAACAAACATGGCGAATCCTAGTAGAGCTATGCCAGCGCAGGTAGGACCCTGAATAGATGCTTCAGGCCGGCTCACTCGTCCACTAGAGAGCTCAAGATCCAACAACTTCCTAATGATGTGAAGTCTCGACCCGAATTAGGACACGCCTCGTGCACGAGAATTTTTCGTGAGACATTTTTCTTGAGGAAAATATGAACTTGCTCAGCTTGGTCTCTAGGTTCTGCTTTATAAAGATAAATGCAAGTGATAATTGTCTGTTCTGAGCGTACTTAACCGCTGCGATGATGCGATGTTTGGTTATGGCTTCCTTTACAGTGTTAAAATATAAAGGAAAGACGTATTTGATCGAAAAGACAATTTATCAACGTGAACGAAAAACGTCTTCGGGGAAGGGAAATACATTAGCTCAGACAATAAAGCATTTTCTTTTAGCGAAGAAAAGTAATGTGCCCTGAGCAATGGAAGGTAAAACGCAAACTAATTAAGATAGAAACTTTTATTTTCAGCGACAGCTTGACCGTTGCAGATGAAAAAAGCATTAAAAGTCCGTAGATTGCTGAGCATGGAGGATAATTAATTGCGTTTCTATAAAGACCGTTGGGCAGGTGGATAATAATATGCTTGCTATATGAAGTAGTGTCATCAGAACAGGCGCGAGAACCAAGCACCTGCCGTCGCATACCATAGCACCGGAAAATTCTCGTTCTACGCCACCATTTAATAGTAATTGGCTACAAACGTTCTTTATCGATCTCATGCATAGTTGATTGTTTCTACGCAGGCGGAACTAAATATTTTACTTATTGCGAAATTGTGCAAAAATATTTTATGGAAAATCAAATACTAATTTTTCAGTGAAGCGTGCCTAGCTCGATGCAATGGAAGAGTACAATAAAGAGATTCTATTATCTAAACTACTAGGAACTAAATGCAATTTTTCTTACCTTTTTTAGGGTCCATATTAAATTTCTTCCTGCCAATGCTCATCTGTTTGGCTTTACTATTCTGCTTGCATTCCTCCTGCCCGTCGAGGGCGTCCAACTCGGCCACCACTTCACCGAGCTCATCTTTGAGTTGCTGTAACAAAAGAAAAAGAACGTTAGTGACATCTTCGCGGCAAAAAATATCTAGCCTTTGGGCACCCAGGCCACCCCGGCAAATAGGCTACTATCCTATCCTACCTACTTCCTACTAATATTATAAGTGCAAAAGCTTGTAAAGATGTATGTCTGTTTCTCAATCACACCGCAACTGCTGTACCGATTTGGATGAATCTGAGAATAGATATAGTTCGTGGCCTGGATTAACATATAGGGTACTTTTTATCCGGGTAACACATCTGGCATCTAGTAAAAAATAGATGTGCTTGGCTGTTTCACTGACCAACAATCAAAACTTATTTGTCTGATTCTTACGTACTTATGTCCTATGTGTTTATGTTAACATGCGTAGAACATAACGGCTTCTCGTATAAAAAATATGCTATTGCGATGTTGATACTAGTCTGAAATAGAGAAACTAGTCACGACGGTGGCGACAGGCGACCACAAGGCGAACCGCAAGTCAATACATTCTATACTACTGCCAACAATGCTACTCTCTGGGAATGCTCCGTAATGAGTTCAGAATGTGTCTCGCTTGACTGGCACACCTTATAGCAGAGTCAAGTTGTTCATATAATATTTGATACAAATAAACATAACGTTCTATAGTCTATAAAATAGTTATACGTGCAATCCCGATATGCAGAACATGGCAGGATATTAAACTACTACTATATTCAATCACGCCGAACCGATTTGGATGAAACCCGGAGTAGATATAGTTCATGGCCTGGAATAGCATTTTTTTACCTGACAAGCTATTTTTTACCAGACTTCCCAGGTTTGGTTTTTAACAATTGTAGGTATCAATAAAGAACATGTTCAAAATTCGTCTCGCTTGACTACACTTTAGTACCTAAAGCGAAATCACTATTTTATTCGGATAATCAAAACTATCTGAAAAAAATTAGCAAAAACTTCGCAATGAAAAACAACGAATGAAATAGTTTTCATTAAAATATTAAGCCGTGCTATAGGAAATTGGAACGAAACGAAGAAGGTAATGTACTTTTTGCTCAACTGCGAATCCTCCAGTAGCAAGTTTCGTAACTTTATGGCTTTGACTCACTACAGTCGTAATTTTACGCGCGTGAAATCGATTACTGAGAGTACACAATAAATATTTATAAACGCTAGATTGCTTTAGGATTTTGTCTCGATACATTAGGCACGGTCAGTGAAAAATTTAGGTTACTTACATAAAAAAAATGTCTTGTCTTTAATAGGCACCACAAATTGTTTACGGCACTTTCATAGGACTGCTATAAACGATGGTTGTGACACTTTGTGTAAGAAAACCGTGTCCGGTACAAAATGTCTCTCTATATCTCTATGTCAAGAACAGCAACAAAGATAAGAGTCCCTTTTCACGTAAACTGTCTGTGCTTTATCGTCCTCATCAGCGAAATTATCCGACATTTAGTTAACCTTATCTCTTTTACCAGTTAGGGGAAAAGAAATAATTTGGAGAGGAAAGGCTCAATACCAAAACATCTACTGGTGAGATAGAATATAATTTTATATATTTCAAAACATGGAGGAAGAAGAATACACTAAAAGCCCAAATTAATGCAATAGTAAGAACAGTGCATGTCACGCACCGATAACAAATCAACTTTAAACAAACTACTAGTAAAATGGTTGATGCAAATGAACAATAATGAAATGGTGCAGCGGCTTATGACATCCACCATTGAAGCGGACAAAATGAGCTTAGCACAGAATCACAAAGACTGTGAACAATGACCACACAGGCGGCAACGTTTAGTTATATAGTGTTGTCGTTCTTTCACTACAGTGCAGGCACAAGCAAAACAAAGTCGGAGCCTTTCGAGGAAATATTCCTTCGTTTATTTGTGGAATTTCAAATTAGAGTATGCAAGGCCTTTGAAACTGCAGCGAGCGTGGTTGCAATATCACGTTTCTATTTCAAAGGATCACAATTTTATAAACGTTTGCGTTAGCCTGCTGGGTCCCACTGCTGGGAAAAGGCTATCTCGTATCACTCCAGTCCTCTAGATCATGTGCCAACGCTCTGTTAAAGATGACCAAGTCGTAAGGTTCACAAAACGCTTATCTGCACTTTAATTCACTGTACGATTAACGGGTATTGTTACGTGTTGAGCTGCGTAGGATTATTAACCTCACCGTCAAGGCCTAGTGAACGGAACCTTTACTCTTTATGAAAGCAGATCAATACCTGTTTACTTATCGGATTAGCAAATTTCAATGAAAACAGCTAAAATCTGTTCTGTCTTGTAGGAATATTCAAAAATTAGATGCACATTTTCAACGAACAGTTGTTACGGCATTCGCAAAAATTCAACTTTGTCACGTAAAACGAGCTCGAATCGATAACGAGGCGAAGCAAATCCCGTTTGTAGCATAAAAGATGCCAAAGCAGCCATTTATCCAGGAGAACAAAATAACTTACACAATGATGAGCGCGAGTAGGTAGGTGTGCACAATGCCGCTTGTTTTCGCTACGGTCTGTCTGCTCTAACAGCATTTGTGATCTGCTATCTATTTCCCCTAGAGACATGATACCGGCCTTCATAGTCTAGACCAGGGTTTCTTAAAGTGGGGTCAACGGACCCCCAAGGGGTCCGTAATAAGTGTGACAGGGGTCTGCAGTAGCTCAAATTAATTCTTAAGAAAAAGGGCTTTCAGCTCTAGTGTCGATAAAACAAAAAATCAATAGTGTTTTTTTTTAATTAGTTTTTTTTCCACAATGTTATTTGCCGGAGGGGTCCGTGGCATTTAAATATTCCGAAAGTGGTCCGTGGCTGCACATAGTTTAAGAACCCTTGGTCTAGACGATGCAGCAAAGAAAATGAATATACCTCGTTTACTTATTGTGGCTGCTGATAAATAACTGAATTTAACCCGTTTTAAGTACTTTGGACTTTATAAATAAGGGCTTGCGTGCTCTAGTGGAAAGTACTAATCGATTACAGGCTAGCTAATGTAATTACTTTATGGTAGCTTTACGTGGAATTTAAATATGAACCTCATTTTCACGGATGATGGGAGAGGCAATAAACATATAAAACTGAAATCTTTGAGAGCTGCGATATAAAATACACCAAATGGAATACATTATCCCCTTATTGTCATATCCAACGGCCACACTGGCTCGTTAACGAGGTTATTTCAACAGGGGTATGTGAGGAGGTGCTTTCTGAGCCGGATTGTCCTCACCCCTTCGGGCCAGGGTTTGAAAAATTCGGTTCGAATATAAACTACTTCTCGTGAGAGTATAAGGTTGACAATAACTTGGATGCTGCATTGCAATCATCGGCGCAGAAACATAGGCGCGCTATCGTTAACGCCAGTCTAGACGAGTTTTTGCACTGTTAAGGCAGCAGGTGCCCGGATTTGTAAAAGGAGAAGAAAGCTACAGCACCGTTCACTTGGGTCATACTTCGAGAGTGTTGACTTAAACAATGTCGTCAACCTCAATTGTGTGAGTTCAGGAGTTGAACTTTGATGTCGGAAATATCGTTGAACTCGTGACTAACAGATGCATGTATAAAATAGCATGCATCTAATTAGTACAAGTCAATGTTCATACCTACTAGTAAATTATGATGAGGCCAGACACCTGAATTACCAAATACAAGGTGATTCATATTATGCATGATATCCCAAAAATGCTTTATTCCATTAACTATAAGAAAGAATAATAGCGAGAAAAAATCAATTTTCACAAAAAATATTACTATTCAAATCATCTATTTTTGGTCATTGTATCATCTGTGAACTGATTTGACCCGAAAACAGCAGATTTTTGCTAAATGTTTTTTCAATGAAAATCAAACTTCCAAAGTTTTAGAACAAACTTTATCTATAACTTTATTGCCACTTGCGTGTATAAAATGAGTAAATAGATTGTATATCCTACTTATCCCACTTAATATTATAAATGCGAAACTTTGTGAGGATGACTGTGGTTCAATCACGCCATAACGGTTTAACCGATTTCGATGAAAATGGTGGAATAGATAGAGTTCTTTACCTAGAATAACATATAGGCTTTATATCTAGGTACCACGCGAGCGAAGCCGCGGGCGCAAGCTAGTGTGTTATAAATCAATAATTATATATTCAAATATATACTTATTGCAATGCAAGACGTTTAATTACGGATAAAAATAATAAGTAATTTGCAATGTCTCAATAACAATACACACAGACTTTCACATGAAATACCTTTCACCGACAATAAGATATGAAAAGTGATTGCTGTGAATTCATCTACACATCATGCAACACAACAAGCCTCATTCAAAAACATCGAATTCAACATACGGTAAAGTTTCCTGATTTCTAGCATCGGATTAGTTAATCTAGTACCTATCTCCTGAACCTAAGATCGAGAATGTTGTAAAGACATGGTATAAAAAGTAAGTGTAGTTCAGAAAGGTCGATCTTGAGAACAGCTTGCCCGAGTGTGATGATTACCTAATTGTGTGTTAGTCATTCTATAATGTAGGGTTTGTCAAGTCCAGACTAATACCAAGGATTGTGTATACGTGGCTTCGGTTAAGTTCTTCACGCTTGTCACTTTTACGGTGTAGCAATGTGTTATGGTTGGTTCTTACTTGCGTGTTGTGACGCCATACTCATTAGAATGCGATGCGTGCAAAGTCTATAATGGTGGCTATAATGGTGTATTAGATTCCAAGCTGTATAAATAAATACAGATACAAACTGAGCTGTGTGTGAAAAAATTTAAGACAACAAATCAGGTGCCTCTGGAACCGCATGTGAATATAGGTATTAAGACGAGTCATAACAATGAGTCAGATCATATACTGTCATACATCACTAATTGGATGTGATTCACTAGTCGTAAAAGCGTTTGACTATGGTATATTTTGTCAATTTGTATATTTTTTCTGTCAACAGAAACCACCAATAATTTTTACGATTACCAAATAAATGGACAGATTACTTTTACGATGTAAAAGCAGCACCATAAAAATTTGAGTTCTTTTATTTCGACAATATGTTATTTATTCAATGCATCATCATCACATCGGACAATCTGGGCATAGCCCTCCCCCAAAGAGTGCCACGACGAACGGCCGTAAGTCTTCTCATTCCACCAACTTCCCGCAAACTTCACAATATCGTCGGTCCATCGGGTGGGGCGCCTCCCAACACTGCGACACCAAACGGGGAATAAAGGTTCTTGACGAGCACCTTTATTACCCAACAATTCTGCAAGCTATGTCGGTGACATTGGTTCTGCTACGGATTTTCTCCTTTCGGATTTTATCACGTAGAGAAACTTCAGGCATAGCTCTCTTCATAGCCCTGTTTCGCACCTTTGAGCTTGTGTATGAGGCCAATATAGTCAACAAACGCGAGACATTAATAGCCAACTATACTCTTCGGTCTTCTGCATAATCTGCCTAAGCGCATGAATATGTTCTACGGGAGTTAGGTACTAAAGCCTTTTCAGGAACCGACTTGTTCGGGTCGCTAGAATTCGTCGTACCTAGGAAGGAAACGATTGGTTCTCTCAAAAATTTAAATTATTCAATAATCTTCGCTTCGAATAAAGTAATTTTCTCAATCAACGTAGCCTGTTAATTAAGAAGTAAAAGTGTTACCGAAACATCGGTTACATCATATTTTTATTCGAATAAACTTTCTACAATATGGATTAAAAGCTAATAGACAGTAATTTAAATATTTGTGGTATATTATATGTACTTACTTCACTTCAACTTTGCGATTTTGTTTAGGTGGTGACGGAAGTTGACAGTATCAATGATTTATGGTTCAAATTCTTGAAACAGTGCTGACACGCTTACATTTGCACAGCAATAAGGCATCATTCTAGAGCCCAATGGTCTTTGCTGACACAAAGAAGATGGTCTTCAGATGTAGAATTTTATAGTGCTTTTGAATTCAATTCTATCAATCGAACGAAACTACGTGATTGAAACACAATCTTCTGACGGCAGAGATCAGTGAATATATCAATGGAGAGATTAATGGAAGTCGTTACAGGAGGAGCGACAGTCTACCCGAAATTAAGGGTTAACAAGAAACCGCAATTGAAACTTGACCTAAAGCTTACTACATACAAATAGCTGCTTTATCAAAAGGCGCTCATTTGAGTGTGGGCTCACACGTCAATAGATCAATATCTATTGATGCGTGAGCTTTACTTGTAAACTTTTCATTCATAAATATAAATTTATTTCTACAAACACATGGCAGTACACTCATGTTTCTGAACTATTTTAAGACTAATTACTTCGTTTAGTTAAGAATAGAAACGTTCTCTACAAAAATAACGAGGATGTTTTTAGGAAAACCTTTTTTCTAAAAGACTGTGACTGTGTCTGTAGTATATTTTGAAACTATGCAAAAGCTATTTTGGTTTTACGAAAAATATAGTTAATTCTGATCATGCGTCACAACAAAAATTCGTGGATCCGTATGATTATAAAAAAATAATGAATATCACATACGAATAAAGGGACGGCGCGGTGCGCACGTGACCCACATGTACAAAACTCAAGTAACTCTATCCAGAACCAATGGTTTAAATTAAGCCATTTTAAACACACATGTGGGCGTATTAAAACTGTCACATCGATCAATGACTTGTTGATAATCTTATCATCAGCGTGTGGAAGTCCACTGGACAGAGGCCTCCCCCAAACAGTTCCGTGACAACATTCTTGAGCCTTGGCCATCCAACGAATTCCCGCAACTTAAATAATGTCGTCGGTCCATCGCGTAGGGAGCCTTTCAACACTGCGTCAACCCGTTCGTGGATAACCAAGCATTATTTATATTCGGAAGCAGATAACAACACTTTTCGAACTTCAGCACAGAACATTCTATAATATTGAAAATCCTATCCTACTAATATTATAAATGCGAAAGTTTGTGAGGATGTTTGGATGTTTGTGGTTCAATCACAGCTAAACGGACTAACGGATTTGGATGAAATTTGGTAAAGAGATAGATTATAGTCTGGAATAGCATGTAGGCTACTTTTTATGTAGGTACTACGCGAGCGAAGCCGCGGGCGGAAGCTAGTGTAGTACTACTAGAGTTGTATAAAACTAAACAGAAAAGATTACAAAGGCATAAAGTCAGACCTTGTGAATCTAATAAAATCTGGGCAGGGCACTAACAGTACCAATTGTAGTCCCCGTACAATCATCTTCATGATATCTATTGAGCGAACGAGCACTATAAATCTACATTAACACTGACGTTGCAAGCAATCATGTAATTCAAACTGCAAACCTCTATTTGCAACTTCGCCGATTGCTTACGTTTATTGACTAACTAAATTATTGGCTGTTAAGGTAATTGAGACCAGCTCAGTTGTTAATGTTATCCCTATGACAGAAGTAAAGTTGTAATCAACGTTATAACTTTACGGAATTATCGACGAGAGCTACGTGGCTATCGTATTTCAAAACAAAATTTTGACTCTGATTTCGACTTTCACTGATAATAAGATATTATTTTTACAAATCTAAAAACCGACTTCAATTTCCTGAATATTTACAAGATTAATATCAACCTTTTTTTTGTTATCAACCTTTTTGCGTTTTGCTTGCCTACTGAGGATGACACTGGCCAGCAAAATTTCGGCAAGTCCTGATTTCAAGAGATGATGACGTTTGACAAGTAGCAATCCCTCAGGAATTAAATTAATATGGGACCACCCCGGGATCATAATGAAACCAATGAAATAATTATCAAAATCGGTTTAGTATTGGCGGAGATATCGAGTACATACACACAAAAAAAAATACAGCCGACTTGAGAACCTCCTCCTTTTTGAAGTCGGTTAAAAAGCTCGGGGTCGAGCTTATAACTTGTGGGTTTTTCCAGAAATACCCTACTAAGCTTTGTCATCTAGACAGGGAAGAGAACAGCATGTATGTTATTTGAATGGACAAAAAATAGAACACTTTTATATAGAGTAGGAAATACAAGGTCCCCATGAGTAAGTAGTTTGAAAAAATTATAATGTAGGTTACTTTGACTATGTCATTGAGTCACGTAATCAAAGCAACAACGCGAATCCTTAGAGACATTCTCAAATAATTCGCTTTCCCATTTCTGTTTGTCTTCAGTTCCACAAGTAATAGAAATGTAGAGATTCAATCCAGAACAGTATTTTTTTTTTTTTTTTTTTTATACTACTGAGGTGGCAAACAGGCATAGGGCCCACCTGTTGGTAAGCGGTTACCGTAGCCTATGAGCGCTTGCAATACCAGAGGCATCACGCACGCGTTGCCGACCCCGAACCCCCCTCCCCCTAAAGAGCTCTGGCAACCTTACTCATCGCAGGAACACAACACTATTTGAAAACAAATAATGTTATTTGGCTGCGATCTTCTGTAAGGCGGAGGTACCTCCCCAGGCGGGCTGCTCCAATTCAGAACGAGAAAATCTCGCTGTGCCCTTCCTCCTCTAAAAAATGAAAATGTACGCGTTTATACGTCAGCATGGGTAAAACTTTAAATCGGTTTTCGATAAATTTAATAGGTCCCTTGTTTCGAGATCAATCAAGATTCAATCAGGAAACCAGCTGAAAAGTATTATTGAAACAAATAGGGAATATATACTTAATTAGATTCAAGGGGGTAATTGGTGGGGCAGATTCCTCGGAAAATTTCAGTAGAAAGTTTTCTTTCTAGAAATTAAATACCATTATATCTTTGTCTACTAATTTCTAGAATTCTGTCATTTCCGGGTACACATCTCATGATTATATTGGGTCGGCATGTATGATGATTAATTAAATAGCTAAACATTGATATAATTCTATTGTAGATGGCAATGATGGAAAATATAACATGACATCATCGTCAACATTGCAGGCGAACAGAGGATAACATGATTTGAGATTGGTACAGGCATTTTGTAACTCAAAATGCTGATGATGGAATTGTTTATAAATACCATTGTCGACATGGGAAAATTCCCGGTAAAATCACATTAAACTAAACTGACGGAGCGCGTGCAAATATGTACATTGTTATTAGCGGTAGTGAAGCTAAAGTTCACAATAAGCCGCATTATGTTCCCTGGGTCGAGTTTCAGGCAATGGACGTGGGTACAAGTTCACATGAGCAAACAAACCGACGTAAACCCTCCGGACGTCAAACTATAGAAGGTATACAACTAAACTAAGCAGTACGCATACGTGCATGTATCCGGAATCATCAATATATAACATATTGATACTTTTATATGGGTAAGAAAGGAGTGAGTGCTGAGACGACGACTGATAGAGGGAAATGGAAGAAGAATCTATCTTGTGTCGACCCCACATTATGTGGGATAAGGGCAGGAAGATGATGATGAATTTGTTACTTTTGGTTGATATAATGAGCCCCTTTCGGGATAGTATACTAGTAACGGAAAAAGTTGTATATCATCAGCAATAACGCGAAAAAACAACCTTAAACAAAATTATGCCCCCGATCTGCGGTTATTCCTCTATACCGTTTCCGTTAAAATTTTCTTATACGTCAAGACATTTTACAACGCCATAAAGCTGTGATGATATTCCATAAGGGGTGGTTTTAAAACGAGAGCTTAGTTTAATGGCTGCGCGTGTTTACAAACTTTCCCTCCTTCTATCTGACAGCGCCTAAAATATTAACGTCATTAAGGGTCAGGATATAAATAAAGTTACAGGAGGATAACTCAGAGCTATTAAGAGCGTTAAATAATGTGTTTTCCAATTTAAGTTTCAGAACTACGCGTTCCAGTGATTCCTGAGTTGTGTTAGATGTTGCCAAGTCGAATGCTTAATCTACAAAAGATAGGTTTTGTGGTGTTTTTTAAATTGTCAGTATAAATATTTATTGAGAATATGGAAAGAATAATTCAGTGGAGATTGTCTAATCTAAAACTGAACCCCTCTTACACAAAAGTAAACACAGCAGAGGGGCTTTCGATAAGACGATCTTTTCTTACTCGTAATGGATGTAAAATTACTCTATCTAGGTATAGCAAATTCACGTTTATTAGGAAAATCAGATGAAAAGCACTTTGTCATAGCCTCATAATAAAAATAGCGCGTGCCATTAATACATTTTAGGTCGTCGCTCAGCCCTTAATGCGGCGGCCCATCGGCTAATGGGCTAGCTAATGTGTGCCGAGCTATAAATAATACAGCCTACTTTGCAAGTGAACGGCCAATTTCCGATAAATAGGCAAGTAATTATGAGTTGCGCAACGCGGATAATCATTTCTAAGCTGCCTATGGCGACAAAAGAATGAATATTTAATGGGCTTGAAGATTTATTGTGATCTTTGGGGTCAACAATAATACGAACCGTTCAGAGACAATGTAAATTTGACTAATTGCAGCGTTTAGCTGAACAAAACCGTGTATAAATGGTATAACACGATATAAAAGAATTCGATAAAATTTATAGCACATTAAAAGGACCCGTTTGACTGCACCGCACACCGCTGACGCTTGCCGAGGCGATCGCCTTCGAGCGAAATGCGTACAATATCTGGCAATCTTCCCAACCGCATCACTAACTACTCTATTGTCATTGCGCAGGCTACTTTCCGACCTTCGTACAAGAAGCCGGAGAACGTTTTAGAGCAGAGTTCCGTTAATTTCCAAGATGCCAAGTTGATTTAATTCACACTCAGGGTTAGCGCCGCGAAAACGTCGGTACCAACTATTAATGAATTGTATAAGTGTGATTTGTTGCAAACTTGTTGTGTGAACCAGATATTTGTTGCTCATTGATTATGACGACATCTCGCTAGTAGGAACCTTAAAGTTTTAATTGATGACACGAATACAAACATAGGAATGTGTCCTTGGAAATTTGTTGTCATTCTCTGTACAACATAACGTTTTGATTTCCTAGGTTACAACATTTTCATTCTTATCTACTTTAACACAGATCTGGGGCCCTACCCTACCACGTCTTATTGCCATTCAAATGCAAGATGACAACTCTATACAACACGAACGAATTTGAACCATAAATATTTTAGACTGTCAAATTACGTCACCGCCCAAATAAAATCGCAAAGTAGATGGGACGAGATACAATAAAAAATCTGTTACGAGTTAGGTTAAGAATTACGACTTTCTGTATCGTATTAGTTGTGGCATAAAAAAAGATTTGGAGAGCTCTCTTGTGGCCAAGTGATATTTGCCATTGCGTGCGGCAGTGCAGCGTCTGCCAACTTTTCTATTCTCAGACTACCATTTTCGGCCGAACTCTGATATTTAAAGAAATAACGTGCACATATTTGACAACATAAACCGAAACTTACGTTAAGAATAGTCCGCATATACATGTTAAGTGTTCCGTAGGTGGAATTTCATAGAATGACAGTTCCATCCAGCCACCCTTGGCCAGTGTCGTGTTATGTGAGATCATTCGGTTTAACATCCTTATGTAGTGAGTGAGTGTGATGCGTTCATTCATAACATTCAAGGCAAAGCTACTGCTAAAACGCGTTATTCTAAACAGCCTATGATATTTACTTTAGTCTGAAGACGAAGCTAAGCTTATCATTTCTTTATGCATATCAATACAATAGGTATAAAATATACCGAACAAATAGGTACAGGTAAATTCCTTACTTTATCAAAGAAACACTGTTAAAAAAAATTTGCTAGCCGTTAGCTACGTTATAGATTCAACTCGATTCAGCTGAGGTCTACTTTCACTTTGGCTTGGATTTTCCACTTGAACAACTGCCAAATTGTTCAGGAAAATGAAATGAAATTGTAGGGAGTGCTAAGGAACTGGAGCTAGCTGTTCTGACAACGTTGTTTTCGACATTATTTTCTGAAAGCTAAAGAAACAATTGAGAAGACAAGAGAAGACATGCAAAAGGATGATCAACAAAATACGATCATTATGAAAGGTGATAGCTTGTGACCCCTATTAGATCTGACATTTTGTGATCTGCGTACGTAATATTAGTAGCAATTATGTATGATATAACTTCACAGAGTACGCATTCATTCATTCATTTCAGCCGTACGACGTCCACTGCTGAACATGGCCTCCCCCACAGACAGAGTAAATTCCTCATCATGTGAGGGGATTTGCCCATACTCACCACGCTGGGCATGCGGGTTGGCGAGCGCAGTTAGAGCTATCGTTGTTAAAATGAGGGACGCTGCTGCCCATCCCCTAGCTTTTTTCCCTTAGTCGCCTCTTACGACATCCGCGGATAGGTAGATATGGAGGGGCCTATTCTTCAGCCGGAGCCACCACGGCAAGTACGGAGAGTACGCATATTAGATGTAAAATCTGCTAAATAATACTGTGGTGACAAACTAACAATACAAACTTGTGACTTAAATGTTTTTCACGTTAAAAGGACGATATGAATTAGTTACGATAATTTAATTGTTATTAGGTTATTAGTTATCAGTCGTCTAAATTACATGACTACTGTGAGTCAATTTGTTGCTACTTATTGTTATTGCTCTTAAATACATTATTGTAATTATTATTTTATCAATCATTATCAGAACACGTTACCAATACATACTCATACTAAATTGTTTTAATTTTCTAGGTCATAATTTTGCCTACCGGGACGTTGTATCATGTCGTAAATTGCGTTCAATATTGATTGCATCAATTTACCTCGACTCACGGGTAGAGCATCAAATATTCAATTTCATTCTAAATTGATAATCGTATTAATTCTAATCCGTATTGCAATAATACTAATGGAGTTCAGTAACAGATGTTCGATAACAAAACTAGTGAAGAAACTGGGAACTTAATCAAGAACTAGCCAAGACGACAGTATTACCTACTGAAGGAACGGTCCACGGCAGAATCCGTACCGTACTAACTTTAGATACCTTTCTCGATAGAGAAACTTCGTTTACTATCCAAGTATACATTGGTTGGCAAGAACTTATAAGTAGGTAATTGAATAATATCTTCGAACCATTTTTGCTGAATTTACCTTCATTAGGCAGAACAGACCTACAGAATCGAATGACACCAGCCCCTTACACAAGGAAAATGGCATATGAATCGAAACAAACATGATAAAGATGAAGGCAGAGGAGAGAAACCAAAAGCAATTGCTTGCTTGTAGTGTCACTGATTCTTTCTTGGTCACCTGTATAATGTCAGTGAGCATGTTGAGGTATGGTGGCCCTGAAAAGGGCCTATGATCGTCGGTGAAAGCATCAGTGTCAGATAATGTCAAAAAGGATTAAAGTGCGCCCCTTAGAGGCTCCTATCGTGCACAATAAGCCATTCAAAGAAATAAATATTCTTAGTGAACCCACACACGTACAGCAAATTAGATATTCTACGCGAGTACTTTTCAAAAATGTTGTGAGTTAGACGCTTTAACATTACAAAAACAAGGTATGAATTCTAGTCAATTTGTAATTGATGATGAATTTCCGATCGATGACGTCATCAGTGTGACATGCTGACCTTCAGGTAAGGTAGCAAAATGCGCTTCGCACAAGGCAAATCAACGCAGTGACGCAAATTATTTACAAGTCTCGCCTTAGACACATAGCAAGAAACATAGAATGGATAAATACTTTAGAACAGCAGTGCAAAATCTCTTGGCTAATGTTGGCGATTTTTTCTTCGCGTGGCCACGGACCTAAACTACGTAAACGGTTTCAGTAAAGAACTAAATATGTAAAAAAATAAAGAAATGTTCTGGTTTTATCGATGATCAAACCAAATATGTATATATGTATATGCACTTGCAAACCACTGTGCTTGGGCTGAGAATTCGAATCAACGTCAAATAAAAATCTTTATTAATTACAGAAAGAAACTTAAAACTAATACAAGTTAATATTTACAAAATACAAACATTACAAACAAAATAAAAATTAATTAATAAAAAACTAAGCTAAGGGTATACGGTATAGGCACAGATTACTCGAGTAGTTTAACGCAACGTACATTAAGGAAGTTTTTGTAATTGATACAAAACAACAATTACAATCATGACGCATGTGAATGATGATTTATTATGAATTTAGTTAATATATAGTTTCACAAAAACAATGTATATGGTACCTACAACCTATTGACCTATGAAATTTCAAGCTGATCGGATTAAGGTTCACAGTTATGCTCGAACAAATAAACATACAAGCTGTTTGAGAGATCTTCGCTCAAAACATCAGAATAACTATTTGATGGAGACATCAGAGTCGATGGCTAGATGCAGTTCGTAGTGATTCAATCAATGATGAGATGACCTGGACGACCTTAATAAGTCACTGCCGCATTCTTGACCTATGCCCACCCACCTCTCGGTAAACACCAAAAACACTACAGTTTATTTATAAAAACCTATCGAAATAATTGTAGGTACATTGTGCATAACTCAAACAGCTCATGTACCGCATATTCGCCATAAAAAATATCAAAAACAGAAGGAATTTAGTACTTTTAAGGTATATTTCAATATTTGGTGCCATTGGACCGGGTTAGTCATCCGAAATACCAATATTATCTGCATCGCGCGGATGTTCAACAGTAAAGACCGGTTATCGCGACAATTTGCAAGTTCCAAACGGCACTGATATTAATTTGTTGTAAAAAGCTACGCTGGCCAAGTAAGAGTATAATCAAAGTTCTGTTAAGTTTTAGGAATAAAAGACTGACGCAAAAATAAACTAACTGAAGCAGCCTCAGTAACCCCCGGGCACAAAATGGCAACAATGGGTTCATCCTTCCGGCCGCGGTCACGCCACAGGCACGACCGAGCAACTTCTTGCTTCGCAGTCTCCAACAATCCGCGCGTAAATTAAGGCCGACTGTCAATCTGGCAACCAGCCAAAAAGGGAAGAAGAACGGAGACACATTAGAGAGATTTAGGAGAAGCGCTCGAGCCACTTATGTCGATTGTCGATAGAATCACACAGAAACTCGTTGCCCCACTTTCAGCGATTAGTTAAACTCACAAATTCAATCCCAATTTAATCTTAGAGAAATTACTATTGAGAGAATCGAACTTACGTAAGTTCGATTCTCTCAACAAATCAACAAACTTTCCCTGATACGATTATTCAAAATAACTTTCATCATCCTCGAATGAATATTTAAAATCATCAAATGAAATGTATCCTTCCGCAAAGATTAGAGATTGGCTTCTGGACAATAAAATAACTGACTCCTTCGTGGCCACTTACGACCATGAATGAGTCGAATAACGGAGCAAATGGAAGATGTAAACTACATTTCAATTAGCGGAGCGGGCACAGCTTCCTCACAAATAAAACATGTTGTAATTCCGAAGTCCATTACACTTGATAACGAGCGTGGTAACTCTTTAGGGTCAAAAGGAAATGTGAACAAAAAATAAATATAAGGAAAACAATGAGAGTCGGTATTTTTATTCACATTAGAGAACCCCTATAACATGTTTTGTTATGAGAGTCAGTCCTATCTAATATAACAAAAAAAAATATTTGAGATAATATACCTAAATCATAGTATGTATAATAGAGTACGTAGCTAGATAAGTATACCTATCAGTTACTACGTAACTGATACTCCAGAAGAAAAGCTTAATTTAGCGATGTTTTATGGGGCTTGGGAAACAAAGAAGAAAGTTCAAACAAAGTTCACAGACTTGCATTTGAATACAATTTAAAACTTAAGTCTGTTTAAACAATTTAGTAACAACAGCAAATGCAAAGTATTCACATCATGAAATCAAGTCAGGATTTCACATCCTTTACACAATACCGTAATACACAGAGTATACTGTTAGAAAAATACTATTGTTTCTAATGACTGGTTTCATACACTACATCAGACAGAACATATATTTCACACAATCAAAATTTCCGCAATTATTCATATTCTATTGTAACTTTTAAGCCCGAAGAAGAGCAAGTTCACATTGATTTCATTTTTGTTATGTAACGCATCAGTAATCGACTGTATTGTTTATTGTTCCAGTTTCTTGCCGCTAAGAAACGTTAAACAGAAATCATTTTACGTATTATCATATTTTTAAACCCCCTAGTGCAAGTTGCAGGCATTCACAGTAAACATAAGCTATCGTATGTGTGCGTCATCACATCACCGCAGCAGGTCAATAATCCCATAAGCTTTTTGATGATCAACGTAATATCATTATAATGGTCACTTACACACAATGCTTACGAGACTTTTCAAAATCTATTACACCGAACTCAATTCATTTCAAATTTTACAGTCAAATCTTTCAACGTGAGATAACAAAGGTTATAAAATAGCTTTGTTCTAAAAATAGAAGGTGAAGAGGCTAAATATGATAACTTTGTTTTGTTTATCTCCCGAACGTCTTGCTTCCTTTCAAGTGTTGTGATAAAAGAGCCACATGGCTACGACCAGACACATGGTTAATCTATTGACTTTTTACAACGGCCATGACCGTGAAGCTTAAAGTTCGATACCGAAAGATTTATGAATAGTAGGAGGTATCATCAATCATAATAAATGTAACAGTCAGGTAGATAAATTAATAAAGCATCATCATCTCCCTGCCCTTATCCCACTTCATGTGGGGTCGGCACAACATGATTTTCTCTTCCACTCCCCTCTATCAGCCGTCAAATCAGTATTCACTCCTTTCTTACTCATGTCGTCTTTTACACAATCTATCCATCTTTTCTTTGGTCTACCTCTCCCTTATATCCTTCCACATTCATATTTAACATAACATATTTAACATATTTAAATTAATAAAGCATCATGAATAGAAAATGCCGGAACAATAACCATTACAGATACACTGTTTAAAATAGCCCAGCCCTAAGTTTAGAAAATAAACACATGACAAGAAACATTCCCCAAGTTACAAGTTGACATGCCAGAAGCGTACAAACAAGCAGCATAAAAAGTCATATTATTTTTAATATGGAATATAGAAATAGAAGACAGAACCAAACCAGAAACAACGGTAGTGCAGAAATAATAAATACGTGCTTACAGCAACACATGTTGCAAAGGATGGTCAAGGACTTAGCTACAAGTATCTGTATCGTTTAGGGTGTGGGAGTACAAAAAAATAAAGATGCGAAATATACTCGTAAAAAGTCAGCCCCTAAACAAATGTGAGCGACGGGCGGTCTCAGAATAAGGGCAATTACGTTTTTAGCGGCATTTAGACGCGACATTTACCAACCCTATGGGAACTACATACTGCTCCACAATGCTTTTAGAAAAGGCCCTATTTCAATTGTACCACATTTATTGCGAGGAAATTACTTCCTTGGTATGAAATGCCATGACGACCGAGAGATTCTACTTTATGTAGATGGAATAACCGTAAGAGAATTTGCTAATAGAAACAAAAAGAAACAGAAGTATTGGCATTAGACATTTAAATCAACTCCTGTATGAAAAAAGCTTAATATCTGATACTAAATACTTTTTGATGCTTTGGACAAATAACTACCTACGTCTAGCATTGAAGCTGTGTCTATGTAACACAATACCTCAGTCACCTGATAAACTACTGTGTATTTAATTTCCAAATTGGTATTGAAATGTTGGATTATATTTCTCTGGCCTCGTTAGCAGATTTATCGCAAATAGAAAGTATAACACTCTAAAAATTGTCGACAGCTATTTAGGTTAGGTACAGTAGTTTCAGATAATTATGACTTTGACACGTAAAACTACAAAACATTACAATGAAGTAATTACAAAATATCACGCAAAGCAATCAATTCAAACAGGATTTTGGGCAGAATAACCTAACAGTAAAATTCTAGCATATAAAACCAGCGTTTTAAAATAATTTTGCTATTACAAATTATTTTTATACTTAGATTAAATGTCTCATATTTTCAGATCTATATCCTCAGGATGTCTACGATGCATGCTTATATAGGGGATAAGTTGTGACTCGTGTCGTGAGCCAATATTATCTTTCTTTCTATTTTCAGAACAGAGTTTTAACTGAAAACATCGTTTATGTTCAAGTACCGTTTAAAATATGCTAAATTCACCTCTTAGAACGAGTGTAAGCATGTAACATCGCGTGCAACTAAACCCTGAGTCTCCATTCCCATACAAGACTTTCAAAGTGTTCAAACCAACAGGGAAAATCACTAACGATGCTAAAGAAACCAAACTTTACAATACCTAGAGGTAAGTAATTAACTCCGAGACAGAAAAAACCCATTTAAAAAACTTCAAAGACGGTGGCTTAGATTTCTTTAGAACTGAAAATTATAGGACAAAGGGTTATTGATGAAAAATTCAACGTTATACCTAGCAGAATATTTAAAAATTTAAGCATTCTGTGGTTTTCTTTAGTATTATTTTGTGTGATCAAGTGAGTCAACTAAGCTTTACCAGAATGTGAGGAATGTCTTCTGATAATACCAGTTTTAATAATGGAATTCATTAGGCAACTATCCACTTTAAAAACAGTTAGCTAGCTATATTAATCAATTTGTATTTTATGTATAGAACACAGATAATTTAGGAATATCCAATCATAATAATGCAGGGGTAGTCAAACAGGTCGGTCGTGTCGGCAACCGTTCTGCGTGCAGTCCTTGGCCTTGCCTCCCGCCTCACCTGGCAAGGTCAAGGCACCCCTCTGTATTGCTCTGGCTATGCTATTCCTGGAACTTCCCTATTCAGAGCCGCTGGCTGTTGTGTACTAAATCACTATATTTGGTATTCCCCGCAGCTTGTTTAGAAGACCTTGGTATTGTGGCGAGTTATCTTGAATTTTGTCATAATTCGAATGCATATTTTGCATAAACGCCAATTAAACGTAAATACATGCTCGATAATTTAAGGTGCTTTCAGAGAACAATGAACGCTTAAATATAACGCATATGATAAAACAGTAAACCAAAACATACTGTTTTTTCTTCAAAAACGTGTTTAGAAGATGATAATAAATAACATGTTCCAAAAAAAACTATCGGAAAACTTTGTACCTATGTCTGTTTATTTCTTCGGGCTAATCTCAGAAACTACTGAACGGATCTTTATGTCAAAAGTTATTGATTATGGTCTATATTGTATGAAACTAGCTCGACGTTGCTAATATACGCAGTATGCCCTCCACGCGAGTGAAGCCCTGAGTACAGGTAGCATTATATAGGTCGCATACTCATCGATGTGCACATGTCATATCACAATCGGCATGCGACCTAATAAAATTCACACCGAGAGAGTAGAGCAAGGAAGTAGATCACGAGAAAATTAGCAAGCTAGCGACAATGTGTCAAGCATGACGACCGTGGCACGCACGGTACTAATGAACCGCCTCATTATCACAGGTGACGCAAGACAAAGATGGATAAGGTCAACCCAGCAAACAGACAAGCCATAATCGTAGCAAAGCCGGAACCGAAACACATCGACTTTATGTCGTTTTCATAACCGCTCGAGAAACACTGCGGATGTCTTGCGATAGAAACGGAATCGTTGATGTTGTTGTTTTGCAACACAAAAGGCCATTTTTCTGTAAACGTAGCATTCTATTATGCAATCTTAATCGTGGATTCTTATGTAATGCCATGGTCGGAGCAAACTCCGCCTTCCTATACAAACAAACACATTTATTTTATTTCAGGTTGTTCTGTACAAACAGCACTAAGGAACACATTACTTAACTTCTTTATAGTTTGACAATTTTAGCTCTACGTTGTGAATATTTTACAATTTACACTAAGAGTCTTGCCGTTCTCTGTAAACGTATTATCAAAACTTAATTTAAGTCGGTTAAATTATTTTCATTTTAGTTAAGTCCTGACCCTACACTAGGATACCCTGTGTCGTGGGTCAGAAACTACGAGTACCATGGTACCACAAAACCCAGACCAATATTTGCAAACATTGGTTCCGCAGCGGGAATCGAACCCGCACCCCTTTGGCCTCACACGGGCACTAACCCGCTACGCCGCCCAGGTCGTCAACGTCAACGTTGGAGTGAAACTGCGTGATCTGGATACCAATGACGTGTAAACATTTTTAAACCAAGTTACTTTTTTAATTTTAATAAACAGAGGTTCCTGGAACTTTCTGGATATTCCTTAGTTCAGGGAGCAGGGTATAAACATTGTTTGATCGTAATTGGTTCAACAGAAATGAAGTTAACACAGAAATAATGATTTTAACACGACACGTGCACGAAAATGTTAACTTTACTTCATAAGCCTATCGCCTATCGCCAACGCTACTACGAACACAACTTACTCAAACCAATTTTTTTTGGAAAATTCTTAAAGGTTGTATTGTTAAATTCGTGGGTTTTTGTACCAGGTACATGTAAGATGTGGTACTTTATAGCCCTGGTACTAGAAATAACAAGTACATATAACCCATCTCTATATTCTTCAATCTAGAGAATGAGGAAGGTAGTGTAGTTTACGAAGCGATGCTATGCAATACTGTTTGGTGGGTAATGGGTATAAAGGAAAACATACATACCTATTGAAAGTCATGCACGAACGGATCTTTTATGTGGGATTTTTATACAAATGAGTCACGGCAGGCGAATACTTCAACGTTCATGGGTTGCTTCAGTCAGAATCAGAACTGAACGTTCCAGCGAAACGAGACTTGTTTTTACAGTGAAATCAAACATTACACGTCACTGAAATATAAAGAATCTAGGATAATGAAGAGACGTACTAAGGGTCGTATGACTTACGTACGACCGTTATCAAAAAATAATATTTGCTCAAGCAACCTGAGTAAATAGATTAGAATATGAAGTTTAGTTTACATAAATCATGCACTGTAAAATACGATTCATACAGCAACACGAAAAATTCAGTAGAACAAGATTGTATACACTAGAAACTGCCAATATCGTTCATATTGAAGTAATCCAGGAGTTTTATGATACAACTTTACGATTCATTCGACCACACTAAGAAATACGTACCTAGCTATACCATTATGAAACCGCAATAGATAATAATTATTATATTAACTACACATTTAGTAAATATATAAATTGCTTACGCTCGCGGCTTCTGGTATCTAGATAAAAAGTAGCCTTTTAACTATTCTAGGCACAGAACTCTGTCTATTCCAAGTTTTATCAAAATCGGTTCTGCCGTTACGGCATGATTGAACCACAAACACCCGGTACGGTTATCTAAACATCCTCACACACTTTCGATCCAAAACAATTTTATTGTGAATAGACGTGATCCAAGGAAAGATTCTGTGGTATGGAAAATAATAATCTATTCGAGCCAGTGAAGTAGGTGAACGTTGACTTGTAAGAATACTTTCATGTAAATACCAGCTTTTTATGCCAAGGACATATTTGCATGTTTACGAAAAATATGAGTAACATTCATTCCATGAAATGAAGACATAACAATCATGTGGATATAATAGAAGCACATACTTTTAATACCTACCAAAACCAAACTTTACCTGATCGAAGTTGTTAAAAGTTTGTTTTTAATTGTTTTTATTGGATTACATTAAAATAAACGTTCCCTAGATAAATTAAAAAATACTGACGATAGAGCACAACGCTTACTGAACTTTCAAATCTAACATGCTCAGTACCGACAAAATCTACAAGGAAATAACTGATATTTCAGTAAGGAAAAATAACAGTTTATTGTATTTGTACAAGTGTGGCGACGAGTAGCAAGATACTATTGAAGTCATGTGCCCCGTCCATTGTTCTCATGCTTCCCTATACGATAACTATTAGGTTGGACAAACAATGTTTTAGTTACCCAGACGGCAGCCATTTGTTCAGTGATGTCACAGCAGAGAACAAGCTGGCCAGTGCTGGCTAATTTTGGAAATAAATTTGGAAAAATGAGTAGAATAATTTTAACGAGTTAATTAAACAAAACACAAAAGTTATTAGCTCAAAATGAAAAGTTAACCCATATTCTGGAATACGTACTTGTAACTTCTGTGGTATCAGCATGGTTATTAATGGATAACGAAAATAAATTGTTATCAGGAATATTAATAGACAGCAAAACAGCAATTCAATTGTTATCTAACGCGACGCGACGATAAAATAACAAACAACAAGAACGAATACCTTCATATCACAGGGACATGACATGTACAACTGGTTTCGGAGACAATCGGATGGGTCCATATCAGAATACTCACCTAGCAAATAACGATATCAGCAAAACGCCTAGACCGTGAGAGATCGTAACTAAGTCGCCCTAAAAGCAAAATACCCTAGTAGCAAACCGTCTGGATTGCTCTTAGTCAGTTGGAGTAATAACCGCTTTCCATAACTTTCTTTTACAACAACTCTTGATAATTATAAGAAATCATCACTATATGGAGATTTAACACAGTATCAATCAATATTCATTGTCAGTTACAATCTGTTACAATGTATGTCAAGTACAAAAAACCTAAGATTACCATTTATTCAACAGTTATAAAAATTTTATTCGATGTAGGTACTGGTTTACCTACCCATGCCATGAAATTCAAAATGGATGAAGTGGATATAACAGCCTCATTTGTTTATCAAAAATCAATGCAAGTCTCAAATTATGAATCACGGATTGGGACGTAACAAAATTACCAATTAGGACAGTATCGATTGATAAGACAAGTGGTCGAAGTGTGCTTTAGCCGATAACGACGCAATAATAACAAATATAAGCGTTTTATAGACAAATTAAAATTAAATTAAAGAAAAAAACATTAGTGAAAATTGTGCAGTCATTTTGCATGCAGACGCAAACAGCGTGATCGATCCAGTGATTTGGATATCCGCCAAAAGCAGTCTCCAGCGGGTCGTCGTTGAATATTATACGATAAAATCGAAAACTTCCAAATAAGATACAGACCAGTCTCGTGACGGTGGTAAGGTCCCAAGCGGACCTCGTTTTGCCTCGCGGCTGCTGGCCATCCTTCCGCCTGCCCAGTGAACCGTAATTTGACGGTACGGTGGTCTCGTCGCGCTTACGGCGACCCGCACCACGTCTCAAGGACGAAAACCAGTTGGAGACAGATCCACGACGCTCTTGCTGTTCGGCCGCTGCCGACCCACTCTTGATAAACATTACTTCACAGGTGCCCGAGCACGGCGCACATCACACTCTAATACTTCGTGAACTTCAGTACCACACGAACACAACAATATTAGAGAAGCTTGCAGCACACGTTACCTATAAAAAGCCGCATTTGAAGTAATTGCCAAAATAACAAAGCGAAAAAAAACGGAATGTGGATGACTGCGCTTCGCCGGATCGTCGGTGTCGTGACCTACGTTGAACTTGTTGCCAAAACAGAGCGGGTGAAGGTACATAATAGGTTGGGTTGTGAGGTGCACAGCAAGCGGCGCTGCTGATGGCTTGAAGACACACCTGTTCATAGTCGTCGTCGTAGATGCGGGTTGCGCGCGCACAACGCACCAGCAGCGGCCACCACAAGGCTCCACACAGCAGCCGAAAATGTAAACACATCGCGCGCCATACACTTCCCTCTAAGGAACGCACTCGACTGAAGATAGTCGCGAGCGCCGCCGGTGCTTGGCACGCTGACAATTACAATACCTACAACCTATAGGTACATATTGTTGTACTATGCATACAGTTTTATCTTTTTGCACGCTTGAGACAAGGACGTCACATATTATTTACCTACTTGGAAAAATTATAAAACATTATAGAGGTAAGAGGTAACTACGTGAGGAATCTGAATTAAATTTGTATGGGTTTAATATTTGGGGCTTCGTTATGAAGATCTAATTAGTTAAGGTCTGTTGACTACATCAAAGTGTCAAAGGTCTTCAAATAGGGATTCAGGGGGCCTTAATATTATGTAAGGGCAATGAACGAGGATCCCACACTCAGACTAAAATCCAATTAGTGATGTGTGTTTGTGAAGGATATTTTGAGTCATGATTTGATTGCTGCGAATATTTATTGCAACTGGTGTGAATGTGTATGAATCAGACGGCTTGTTATCGAAACCAGCAGCCACAGTGCGGAAGCGGCAAAGGAAGTCTGATAAAACTGAAATGAATCGCATACATTGTCCACTTCGAGGGAATTTCACGCGTCGTTTCAGACTAACTAATACAGTAGAAAAATACACATGGGAACCGCACATATTTCTCAAGCATGAAACTTAACAGGAAATTTTGATAATACGAGTAATTATTGGCCTAATGAGACAGATGATTTATCATTTTAAGTAGTAAGATGGTTATTAAGTTCGAAAATACAATACATACTAGAAAATACTTGCAAATGGTATGGAAAGTAAGGTATAATTTCTTAAATTACCACCTAATTAGAAAAATAATCGAAGATAAGCGCTAATTAGATCAGCGTCATCAGGTGGCGAAATTACTACCGGAAAAATTATATGAGTATTCATATATTAGGAAAGTAAAACAAGGTACAGAAGTACCTAATTGAAAATATTTCATACAAGCAGTAAACAATAATGGAAGAATCCGCACTCAATGCGTTTTATGAGAAGATATCGTTACATAATGACAAACTACCCACATGGTAATTTCGTACCATGTGGATTGTACCAGTTTTAATTGAAATATAATTTTTATGTATGGGCATTTTGTTTTTGTACGAGCTACTAAGTAACTATAAAACTGATTCCAACGACAAACGCAAACTTGTGTTTATTTTCCTCGAAAACGATGACTAATGGATAGGTTTGGTTAATAGACTATAATAACGTTGACAATTAACAATCAATTAAGATGAAAGTCCGGCAAAATTCTTCGAGACGATGTGAGGATATAGAATTCTAGATAGATACTTTACAATATCAGATACAAAAAACCGGCGATCATGCAGCCGAATCAAATGATAATACAATGATAATAAACACGACGTCCGACGAACGTAGTCTCCACATATTCCATAGCACTGTAAAACTTACGCGTGAGCACTGCACGAGAATTAATGAATGAAATCTTTTTGAGCACTGTATTACTTAGTCACAAAACGTGGTTTTTGTTTGGTATTAACCGTCAACCCCTATTGTGGTTATGATAATACGTAGCGCGCGACGCACGAGACGCGTGACGCCCGTCCCGCAACCGAGCTCTTACTGGACTGGTTGGCTTACTACTCGGCAATACCAGGCTCGGCGGCGGGTATGAATAGTAAGCCCAACCCTAGTATACTGTATACATTCACGGCTTACGTCAGAGTGGTCCGCATAGTATTGAATGAAACGAGGGGACGACGTGGTTAGGGTGCGGATTGCTATACAGTTAATTTAGTAGTATATCAGCCACGGATGATTAAAAACTTGTGGGTAACAGATACCTATAAAACCGTGTTAAAACGGCGTGCGATATGTCATCTAATATATGTTTAAAATCCTTACGTCTACTTCATCATCATCATCTCCTGCCCTTATCCCACTTCATGTGGGGTCGCGTCGGCACAACATGTTTTTCTCTTCCACTCCCCTTACGTCTACTTATGAAAGTGAAATTCAAAATTGACCTAATTCGATAGACGGACGTAAGGGTCATTTTGAAATTGTCAATTCATATGAAATATCGCACGCCGTTTGAACACGGCTTAACTGCAATTTGATGAAAATGCCACGCAACGTAACGAAGCGGGGTTTACGTTACGTGGCATTTTTGTAACGGTGTAGATCAGGGTGTGTTTGAATTTGGTGATTTTGAAGGAACCTAGTGGTTTAGTTGTTCACCAACCAGAACTCGGATTTTATTACGTTCCTACCTAGTAACCTACATATCACGTTATTGTTTTAAAGATATCATACTTCCTATCCTCCTAATCTACTTCCTACTAATATTATGAATGCGAAAGTTTGTGAGGATGTTTAGATGTCTGGATGTTTGTGGCTCAATCACGCCGTAACGGCTCAACCGATTTCGAAGAAACTTGGAATAGATAGAGTTTTTAACCTAGAATAGAACATAGGCTACGTTTTATATAGGTACAACGCGACCGAAGCCACGGCTATATATTTTTATAAAGATAGTATTTAAAAATAGAATACAGTAATCGGGATAAAGAAGCAAAAAGCTGAATGGATTTGATGGTCTTCAAATTTAATTCCTCTATAAAGTAGAGCCTTGCTTATCCACATTATAAAAAATGTATGGATAAAAACACATCTGGGGTGCACGAGGGGTGCACAGAGCAGATTGTAACATTGGGTCAGCTTTGAAAGAATACTCTGAACTTAGCCTTCTGACATCGCAGTAGTAACAACCTTAGATGGTGACATAAAGTGAATTTTCTGGTCTCATGGTTAACTTCAGCGTGTTCTACCGAAAACAATAAAGCACAGATTTTTCTCTCAATTCACAACAGCTGGTAATAACATACAGAATACCTATATGGTGCATTAATTCTTACTGCTTGGGTTAAGAGGACATTGAAGAGTTGTTTGTCTTGCATGGGTGATCATCATCATAGGCCTGAGGAAGTCCACTGCTGCAGATAGGCCTCCCCCAAAAAGAGTACCACAATGAACGCTTTTGAGCCTTATCCATCAGATGTCCTGCTATCTTCACAATGTCAGGTGTCCATCGGTTGGGGGGCCTTTCAAGACTGCGTCGTCTGGTTTGTGGTCCCCGTTCGACAAAAATAGTTCCCTCACTGTGGGTGGGTCTGCAAGCTATATGGACCACCCAATGCCACTTCAACTTTCTTTTTCTAACAGCTATGTGTGTGACCTTGGGTCTTCATGGCTTTCCTCATCTCAGATTTTATCACATAGTGAATCACTGAGCATATCTCTCTCCATCTTGCCTGTTCCCAACTTTGACATGTAAGTATGCAAGTATGTATATATGTATGAACCCAATAGTTATTGACCAAGTATCAGTGCCATTATGTCATCACTGGCATGAGCTGATTGTAGATTTTTCTCTTGAGGATCTGTGGTACATGCCACACAAGAAAATATGATGAAGTTTCCCAAACACTGCTTCACTGGTTGACCTATTTATCAAAATTAGACATACCAAGTTGAATCATCTGACCCAAATAGTGGTCTACAATTTGAATGGTATTGTTCAGTGAGCCAGCATGGGTGCGAAAACTGCAACATGACCATTATGATGTGATATTTATCTATTAATTTTAAGATCCACCTGTTGAGAGATGATATTGAGGTCTGTGATCATTTCACCAAGGTCTTCCAGCAATTCTGCCATGATGACCATATCATCAGTAAATTGAAGGTGATGTGATGAGTTTGCCATTCATGTTAAAGCCATGTCCCAGTGCTGAAGCTTAAAAACCACTTCCAATGCAGAGGTGAATAATTTCGGAGAAATTACATCTCACCATCTCACCTCTTTTTGCCTGCCTGGGTATTGCTATGATAATCAGGGTTCTTTAAGACTTAAATAAAAATCACAGGAAAATAGCATAACAAAACAATAGGCCCAAAAATTATATTAATAAAAAATTAAAACATCAAAATTGGGTATTTTATTACTCATTCCAGACTTTTGTACTGTAGAAATACTAAAGGCTTGTGATTATATTCTGGGCTAAATAAACTCAGCTAACATAATGGCTATACTTACGAAGCTGCCTTAGCCTGTCCAACGCAAAGGTTATTTACAAGAAATCCTGTGAGAACAACAAGGGTTAGCATACCTGGATTTCCAACAGCAATTCTGTCTTCCGGCGCCTTATATCAATCAAGGTCTTCTGCTGGTCGGGTGTCAGCTCTGAAAATAACAGTAGTGACCATAAGAATAGATCAAAGCTATAAATCCTAGCCATTGAGGTCGTTTTAGTTGGAAAACAACTTGTTCTACTCAATGGTTCTACGTCTACAATTTTATGTAAGTGCAAAAACTAACCCGTGTGCGTAAATGGATCAGCATGATTACTAGCAGCATTGTTTCCTCCAAGGGACAAGTTCTCAAAATCACTAATCATATCTTGAGATTTTATTTTACAAACAGTAAACAAAGTTTACATCGTTGGAAACTACAGAGCAGCCATATTTATTTTTATTTACAAAAAACAAGGCCGTAGACTAAGTACTCTGTCTACGGCTTTTGCTAAATCGAGAATCTAAGATGGCGGACATTGAATGATATGAAATAAGATTGTTATCAATCTTTCTTCATTCAATGTGCTATCAATGTTATTAACACTGACATTTGAAACAAATCATCATCATCATTCTGTGAAGTCCACAGCTGGACATAGGCTTCCCCAAAGAGTTCCATGATTTCCCGCAACTTTCAAAATGTTTGCGGTCCATCGGGTAGGGGCCTTCCATCACTGCGCTGCGTCGTCGCCCGGTTCGTGGTCGCCATTCAAGAACCTTTACTTACTCCACAACGGTTGTCGGTTCTGCGAGCTATACCTATGGCCTGCCCACTGCCACTTCAACTTACTAATTCTGAGAGCTATGCCAGTGAGCTTGGTTTTTCTACGGATTTCCTCATTTCGGATTTTTTGTGAAACTCGCATAAAGTGAAAAAGTGAAAAAGCGTAGTGAAACTCCGAGCATAGTCCTCCCCATATAGTCCTTTGCCAGACTTTGATTAAGTTACCTCATACACAGGTCAATAACTAGTTTAAATGTCAAAATACGAAAATTAATACACGTCACGTGGCAGATCCATCCTCAGATTCCTCAGAAGATCTTACACTAAGCTCCCTGAACACGAAGGGAATTGGCGACCTCTACCTCGCGAGCTGAACTGTGGAACACCCCGAATTCACATATCGGCGAAATTCACACGAGTGAAGAATAAGAAAAAAACCATGCTAAGAAGCGGCAACCTACGCCACTGACTAGGCTTACGAAATACCCAAAAGAGCCGCCTGCAAGCCAGTAAGGCACCAAGAGGCTAAACCCAGAGACGGGGATCATAGTCTTCGCGAGTAGATGTCAGATGGGCAACACAAGACCGAGCCCGTTACCTACAGCTCCCAGCAGAGAGCTTTGTAGACGTCCCGTCACTATTCCGTAGGCCGCGCCGCGCCAGCGCCGCCGCCGCCGCGGCCAGCCGTGTCGCCGTGGACGCGGTCTTGATTCATCGATTGAACGAATGATTAAACCCGTCCGCCATAGACAGAGTATACTCTGTCTACGCTTTGCGCGGGCCGTATTGGGTGGGTCGTAGACAGACTTGTCTTTGTTTGTACTTTGTCTTGTCCAACCTTAATAAAACCGAACCCAAATTAATAAAAATTAAGTAAAAGTAATGGAGAAGAGCGAGTACTTGCTTATTGGCTCAAAAGGCCTGCATCCAAAGAAGCTAAAAAAAAACATCGTGAATTCTAGAGACCTTTCTTCTTCTAGTTTTTTTACTACAGATTATCCCATTAATCTGTAGTAAAAAATAAGGAACTGTCATTTTTTATAGTTGCATCGTTCATTTCCTACGGTGAGTTTTTTTGATAGGGAAGCCTAAGATCCTATTGGTCTGTGGATAGGAAGTTGTTCGTCTGATGGTCTGATGCGTTACTTGCGTTAGCATCAGCGTTGCCAGAAGGTTACTTTTGTAACATTTTAGGTGATTTTTAACTCCTTCAGGTTACCTCTAGGTTACAATATTACTCGAAAGGCTACTTTTGTGTGATTTCATTTTTAATGAAAATAACATGAAACGCAACGCAATGTTGGTTAACGCAAAACTTCTTTCGTAAGGCCGTGAGTGCAACTCCTAAAAAAAGTCTGACAATTATTAATCTTTCTACAGTACTGGAAAAAAATAAAAAGTTATTTTTCACACAAAAAGGTTACTTTTTTATGAATTTCCGGTAGCTTTGGACAAGACCCGGCTGGCAGCACTGGTTAGCATGTTATATATTAGCATCTTAATGGTCTGTGGTCTTGTCTGTCTGTCTGTTTTTTAGTTTGATTGATTGAGTATTTTCTTTCAGTATTATTAAAAACATCCATGCATAAAATTCTGTAATGCTGCTGCTGAGTTACATTTGAGTTGCGCACTGAATTGTATTTGCATAATTTGTGATTACTTTTTTAGTTCTATTGGTGTATTGTTTATTATAGAGAAGAATAAAGATCACAATAGGTTGTTACGCATTAAGAATCAGCCGGTTTACAATCCCAAGCAACATGAATGATAATGGTTGCATACACTTGAATAATTTTAAGGCTGCGAAGGGTACAAACCCTTACAGAATTGTGCATGCATTTTTCGTAGCCTGCACGTCTTCTGAAGCAAGGAAGTACAAGGTGAGTTAATCATTCACCATTTAGAATTCTATGGTTTTAGGAACAAACGCAAAATTGACGCAAAATTGATTTTCGAAAGTGCTCCATGCCTTTCATGATTTGATTGCTCGTTCAAGATCATGCCTTGATAATTTATTTTAAAAGATAAAGTCTACCCTGGCTTCTAAGATAGCTGCATGCAGTTGATAATCAGCTGATTATTGATCTTTGACCTTGGATCAGCTGTTTGCTTAGTAACTATTGCACCTACATTAGTCACTAAGCAAACAGCTGATCTGATTTAAACATAACATAATTTATCAGGTTTTTGTAAGAATAATTTTATGAATTATATGTATTCTCTGATAACCATAGTGTTTGTAATAATAAAGCATCAATTTAATTTACTTTGCAATTCATACTAGGTACAAAAATTCTCTAAATACATCCTCAAAAAACTACAATATAAATGCAAGTTTGTAAAAATGTTTGTGTATGTTTGTGGTTCAGTTGCACTGTAACAGCTCAGCCAATTTTGATGAAACTTGTAATATGAGTTCTACTTAGAATAGCTTACAGGTTACTTTTTTATTTAGGAACGATGCAAGCCAAGCCATGTCCACCAAGCTAGAATTATATACTTGGTCTAACAAAGAACTAACTTCTCCTTTGTAGGTACAGGAGATTTATATTAATAAGACCATAGATCCATTGGTAATAAAGATTGTACTATATGAAGCAGAAAACTGTATGTGGTCATTCTATTTCTCAACCTTCATTGCTCCTTTCTTAGCCACTTGTTCACCGTTATGATAAAAATTAAAAAAAAAAAAAATATAATTTTGAAAATTTTTTTTTTTTTTTTAAATACACTCACCGGCAGAAAATGTGCCACAAACGCTTATCACGAATTCGAAAAAGAAATTAGTTTAGGTACTCTTCAGGCCAGAAAATAATGCAAGGTGCAAACTTACTTAATAGAATTGTTTGTCTCTTTCCAGGCAACGTCATGTCTCTGCTTTGCCTGTGGCAAGCCGGGCCCTCGAATGCATTCCTGCATGCATTGCATCTACTTCGCCTGCTACAATGGCCACATCCAGGAGCACGCCAAGATCAAGAAGCATTTTCTACACATCGACCTGAACTATGGAAATGTTTACTGCACTCAATGCCAGGATTATATCTATGATAGGGAGCTGGCAGATATTGGAATCTCCCATAAGATTCTACAAGCAAAGTAAGAAGATTTACACATTTTCCGTACGCTCGACCTAATTCAATAATTCAATAAAATTTAGTCGTCCGTACATTTCTATCGATATAGCTAGGCTCGACCGATACGTCCCCGCCACCGTCGGGCTAGCCCTTTAGTCATTGTTTGTGTGCTAAGAAGGGGATGTAAGTTAGTATTAGACTCGCGTGGCGTTCGGGGCGAACCACTTGAAGATCAATTTTTGTTTATTTTTTGTAACACAGATCACTCGGTATCAGCGTGCCATACATGCCATGGCTTCCGACCAGTGATGAGGCTATGGCGTTACGTCGACTTCGCAAGCGCCGCGTCATCAGCCCACACACCACTATCGGTCTACGGGGGTTACAGAATCTAGGGTCTACCTGCTTCATGAACTGTATTGTACAGGTTGGATACTACTATTTTTTGTTTGAAAAGCAGGATTCATAACTTTTTCTCTTATCAAACGCGCCTGCCGAAAATATGGATGCTTAAAGAGGTTTATGGGACTATCTAAATTTTCAGACGCTGATTCACACGCCTCTACTACGCGACTACTTCTTGGCGGAACGGCACAGGTGTCGATCACAAAGCTCGGGAAAGTGCCTCGTGTGCGAAGTGTCAAAGCTTTTTCAGGTAAATTCCTCTGATATTTTGAGACAGTTCATATACCATTTAACTTAAACCATTTCGCTTATTATCATACCATGAACAAACATTCAAACGCGTTGCCACCCGTTCCCTGCGCTGTAAAACTCGCTTACGATTATGTGTAATTGATTGTAAGCGAGCGAGGATCTCTTAAGCAAACAACTTTGGCGAATCGGCGTTGTACGTTTATTATTCCTTTTACTTCCTTTCTAGAATCGCAATTAAAATACTTATTATTTAAAATGCAAGACAATATTTTTGGAGCAGGCAGACATCTTCGCGACGACGAACGTCGACGCGCGTCGCCAGATTTTTCACACATCCTACTAACATTATAAATGCGAGAGTTCGTCAGGATGTTTGTGGTTCAATCACGCCGTAACGGCTCAACCGATTTCAATGAAACTTGGAATAGATAGATTATTTCCCTTCTTCTGTCGGCATTTACCTAAAATAGCTTAAAGGCTACTATTTAGCTAGGTACCACGGTATGATAATGGCGTTAGTTATGGAGTCAGGATTTGTTCCACGGAATTCCTTATCTCAGTAAATAAACGTCATTAAAGCTTGTTTTTAAGTTTTATTTATGTTACTTAGGAGGACACGTAATTTTCCTCATAAATTATTGCCTCTAACTAGCTCTGATATAACACATGGCTAGATACATTATTGTTTGTGTTTCCAGGAGTTCTACTCTGGTGCGAAGACGCCGCTCACTCTGCACCGTCTCTTGCACCTGATCTGGACTCACGCGCGCCACCTGGCGGGGTATGAACAACAAGATGCTCACGAGTTCTTCATCGCCACATTAGATGTACTGCATAGGTGAGCTGGATATTATTTTATCTCTTCTTCTAAGCATGTCATGAAGGGATATAGGTTTGTATTTGCTGCAAGATCTTGTGTAGCTTAAGCAACCTTTAGCGCGGTCATTAAATGGATGTGTGACCGCTAGTGGTATTAATAGTTGAGCTCTTCGTCCCGGCTGTAAAGTCGTTAAGCTACGACTGAGAACTTAGGTCATAAACACTCCGATGCTCTCCACTGCCTAAAAATATGCTCTTTACATAAGATTACGGTGATTGAAGCCACTTTCACCAACACAAAACACTGTCTGTGATGATTTTGATGTTGTTGCAGACACTGCATGAACGGCGTGGACGAGCAAAACAAGCCAGAGGAGAAAACAGAGAACGGTAACCGCTGCAACTGCATCATAGACCAAATCTTCACCGGCGGCCTGCAGAGCGACGTCGTGTGCACCTCTTGCTCCGGCGTCTCCACCACTATCGACCCATTCTGGGACATCAGCCTCGACGTGGCCGGGCCCGGCTCACTCCACGCGTGCCTAGAGCGGTTCACGCGCGCGGAACACTTGGGCTCCGGCGCGAAGATCAAATGCTCAAACTGCCGCGCGTATCGCGAATCCACCAAACAGCTGACCCTCGAAACTCTGCCGATCGTGGCCAGTTTCCACCTCAAGCGGTTCGAGCACTCCTCGCAAATCGACCGGAAGATATCAGCGTTCGTGTCGTTCCCTGCCGAGTTGGACATGACGCCGTTTATGTCGTCGCATCGCCGTGCGGCAGACGTCGGCGCGGACAACAATAACGCCCCGGAGGGGTTGTTTGAGGACAATCGGTATTCTCTGTTCGCGGTTGTGAACCATTTGGGGTCGTTGGACGCGGGGCATTATACGGCATACGTGCGGCAGATGAAAGGCAGCTGGTTCAAGTGTGATGATCACATGATCACTAAGGCATCGCTGCGTGAGGTGCTGGAAAGCGAAGGGTATGTATATGAATGATCATGTGTTATGGTCGGGGCATACTTATGGCCCCGGCCCCGGATCCGCATCGCCTCAACTCAAGCGGTTCAGAATGATTTGTGTTAAACTACTTACTGAAACGCACACTAATCATCGCGGCATCGCCTCGCCTCATGAAATTTTAGTAGACTGCTTTTGTTTTCGGGGAGATTTGATGCCGATATGGTGCCGGGGCGTTAAGTGTGATTTAACCATTACGTGGTTGTTCATGTTTTACGCTACATACATAAAGAGTAGTTTTGTATACACCTATTTCTCGAGCTTTCTTTAGATTACTTTTAAGTGTACGGATTTTTGTTGGACCCGTTCCCTATCAAATTTTAAAGCTATACCAAACAACAATATCAAACATAAAATGCCTCCGCCACGTGTATTATAATAATCTGGCTTCTTTTGCGCAGAGAACAAAGAGAGGTCGCCGTTTTTTTGAACATTTTTTTTTCTATTTTTCAGGTACCTACTCTTCTACCACAAGACTGTACTGGAATATGAATAAACCAACCTAAATCCAAGTAGTGGAATTATATTTGAATGTTCAACGGTCTACACAAATCACTTGATATTGTGTAAGTCATTTCTTCTCGTGATACTAGTGTTAGATGTTTGATAAAACTATCGTCTCTGTGTTGTCTGGATCATTCACGAATTTGTTAGTCGTAAGCTTTACTGTAAACTAAATTTGAGTTCAAAATTGATCGGTACCCTATAATGTACACCAAGAACACAACGTGTAAAATATGTATAGTATCTGTTTTCCGAAAGTTTTCGAACTAAAATTATGAGTTATCTTATCTAAGCCGCTTTGTTATCTCTGGTTTAAGTAACATATTAAACATTATAAATCATGTTTAAACGGCAAAATTAAAAAGCTAATATTTCTAACAGCAATCGTTATGGGAATCATGATCGTTTTCAGAGAGATGGTGAAAGTGGGGGATAATTATTTAAAATATTGGTATGCATATTTAAGTAAGCGATTGGTGTCGATTCTTTTGTTATATCATAGTTAATTTGAAAGCACTGAAATTGTAACCATCCTTGTTGTTTCAATATACGAGAAAGGGACAGCTACATTTTTAGATCTGCTTTAGGATAAAACAACAACAGAATCAACACCAATATTTGTATCATTTACTTGGCTCGTACACATCCAGACCATGTATTATTTTAGTTAAGCTTGACTACTATTATAAGAATATGCAGCAGCGTATCATTCCTAGTAAGTTAGATGTGTTGTCTTTTAATGTTAGGGCCCGCCTAGACGTAATTACTTTGAACCAGACGCAGCCATTGAAAGTCCGGTCGCTCGACAGAGATAAGCCACAAACATCCGTTGGCGTTGTGGTAAAAACTTTGGTGGTTCAAAAGTGATATCTCTAGAAAAGCCCTTATTTAGCTCATCTGCAGAACAAACATTTCAATCTACCTCCCTGTTATAACTTGTTTGCATTTCACTAGAGCTTTGTGAAGAAATGTTTGATTATGTTCAGAAACCGCTTACTATTATAAGAGCGTATATCCACAAATTGAGCGAGTTAGCTGTTAACTTGCACTATACTATTACGTACGCCTGTAATTGAAATATTCTCACTTCTGAAAAATATTTGTTTATTTGTAAAATTATTAAATTATTGTTGCTGAGAACAAGATCTGGCATTTGAAACTCGCCAAAACAATTAATGATTTGACCACAAGCGTCTTACAACTATTGTGTTGTATTAAAAAAATCTCAAGTCTTCATTTTATTTCCTAATGTGTAGAGGTATATTATTGAGAGGTAGAGGTACTTTGTCACTAATTCTCTTGAATGTGTATAGTAAGCTCTTAGGAGTATAGTAGTAATTAATGTGTTCTGTTCTGTGTGTTCTTGTATTTGACGCTACTGTTTATGTGTCGTAAGTGTTTATTCTTCATAAAGCTATCGGGAGCCCCGACAGGTCTATGGAGAATACACATAAAGGCGGGCAAACATGTTTTGCATAACACACCGTCTGCCTGCGACATGAAGTGAACAATGTTATTCTTAGCTGTAACTATTTTTAAACTAGTGTCTCTCTCTTCAGGCTAGCGCAGGGACGTTATCTCTGTCTCGGATAAAACGTTTGCGTGTTTACGTTTGTCTTAGCAACGAGGCCACGCCCACTTTTAGGAAACCTTGTTAGGTGTTAGAAATAACAAAAGCGGTTAGGCGCTAGGCCACACAGAAATGACGTCCGACACATGCGTCTTGCCAATTTCATACTAAACGTTTGGAAATAAGGTGCAATTTAACACCGAATGGCGTTGCTCTGGCGGCCTAGGTGCGTAGTGCGGTGTATTTTAAACTGAACCTTGCTTACATACAATTAGCACGAAATTTGAATGAAACTGCCAGAAGCGGGTGCTATGTCGTCAGCGCCAGGCGTCGTTTCTGTGTAGCTTGCACTTATGCGCCACGATCATCGTTGTGTTGTGTTCGAGCAGTGTAATGTTGGTTTCTATGTAAAAATGAAATATAGTGACTGCTCGATGCGACCGTTTCTACAGGCTTTCGGTCTATTCCAGCCTGAATGGATAGAGTAGTAACTATGACTGAACTGACATTAGATTAATGTGATATTTAATATTTATGACTTGTATTAAAATGTAGTTAGCTGTATGGATTTTACATCTGATTGTAGTTATTAATTTTGTTTAATACATTTTCTGTTTGCTAGCAAATGATCAGACGTTTTTTTTAGTTAGCGGTACACCGTAGGATTTGAAAGTTAAATGTATATGTTAACATAGGCATTGGGTTAGAGAAAAGTTGTAGTAGCAATGCACAAAATATTTTCACATTACATCTGAACATTTGCTAGCATCGTGAAGATATTAATTTGCATTTAATATTTTAATTTTGTAATTTGGATCCGAGCCTAATGTATCTGAATCGTTAATCCATACTCTATCTATACAAACAAAATCAATGTGATAGACAAAATGTCGCTTTCTATTTTTTTATTTTGTTTGTGGATAAAATCAAATTTAATTACAAAAATACTATCGATCAAAATTTAGTTGTAAGAATCATAATGTATTTAGTTTTTCCAAATCAATGCAGGTATTCAATCAATTAATTTAAGATTACCGTGGAACATCTTGTTCCGTTATTTACTTAAACATTCTTTGACTGTTAAGCCGTGCTCAAACGGCGAGCTATATATCACCATAAATATATTTAAAATTTCAAAATGATCCTTACCAAATCCTTACGTCTACTGATGAAAGTCAATTTTGAGTTTGACATTTGAGGGCATACGATATAAGCATAACGATATCGAAAGCCCATAAATCAAACTCAAAATGGACTTTATTCGGTAGCCGGAAGGATCAAACTCAGAATTTACTTTAAATCAGTACCGTAAAGATCATTTTGAAATTAATTTAAAACATATTGACATAAAAGCGCTAAAATTTAATGTACCCGAATCGCTATCAAAGAGCTATAAAGGAAAATTATAAAAAAAATGCAATCCACGATGGCAGATTAAAATCCCGGTGCTTTCTCTGTATTTGCTTATAAATAACTTATCACAGGTGTTTTGAATCTGAAGTATAAATGGTGTGTCACTTGAATCTCTATCAGGTACATTTGTTTGTACTAATATGAGAATTAGATAATAAGCAGTCAAGGATAGCCGTTTAACAATCCCAGTGCTTATAAACTATGCCCACCATACGTAAACGCATTTATCCCAATTTGTAATAATGTAGTATAAAATCGATGTTCTCACAATTTCATTATAGTTGAATTATTGTCATACCAAATGTATGGATATAAAAATATGTGAAACAATAAAACATGTAAGAAATTAATTTTGTTTTAAATTGTCATACCCAATCAATGACACCGTGAATTGGCTGCGGAGGTAGGTCTTGTAATCCATAGCACTAATCTGTGTAGTAATCTCAGGAACTACGTACCTACCTAATGTTAGGAGGAACCCGTTCTGTAGCTAATCAGCCCCAAGGTCCCGATTTCCAAGCCGTGTTTTTTATTGAGTTTGAACTGATCTGACTGGGCTCCTGCATTGCTTTTGCAGTGTTTTTTCAATGAAAATAGCATAGCAAATAGGCATAGGGTAATTCGTCTGTGTGGAAAGTAGGTAGTTAGGCTTCTCACTCTTCGTTCCATAAAATTAGCTAGAATTAGAAGACAAAAAAAAAACATTTGGTATATCTAAAAATTGATATTTATTTAATAAAATATCACAAAAACTTAATCAATTTCGCTTCAAGCAAACATAAAATAATAAAAAATATCGAAATAAATAACTAATCTTCTGTATTCGAGTAGGTACTTAAAAATACACTACAAAAACAAAACTGGGACTGATCCCAATGTGTAAACAAGTCATTTGATGACAGTAATTTGCCCTTGAGTATATTCCAATTACTACGAGCTACTTGCTAGATGTGTCCAACAGCTATTAATTTAAATCAGTACTCATTCTTTATTTTTCAATAAACTATCACCGCCAATCAGCCTTCTCTATTCAACGCGTGTAGACAACCATGAGGATAGTTAGCGAATTCACAGAGCTTACCATTTATTGGTATGGCCATTTGTCTACCGTACCCTGATTCTATTCTAATTTTTATTCGAGTTACAGTAAAGACTAGGAGAATTTAGTTGCACAAGTTCTGAGCAATATCAACAGCTACAATAATGTTCAATAGGTGAACAAGCAGTGGTAACTCTCATTCACCACTCTATTTATTCCACATAGAGGTGCTGCGTATTTAAGCGACCAGGTTTTAAAACTAGGTATTCGCATCTAAGTAGGTACTACTTTAACGTCTTGCAAGTATTCAGGGACTTGGACATGGACTAGGACTTGGACCGGCACTCGGTCTCTGACTTGGACCGGCACTAGGAAGTACAAGTGCCGATCCGAGTCCGGTACCCAGGACGCCCTTGTAAAGAAGCTTTGTATAGAATAGCATAGCTTTACATATCTTGGCATTGCTTTATAAAATAGCATAGCATAGCACTTCGTAGGTAGTATCAGGTTGACATTGACACTACATACTTTCAAGTGTTTGGAACCTGATTTAGACCTGGTACGCGACATAGCAAGTACGAACCATCTCTAATTCCACCGAAGGTTTTCCACATTTTTATGTTTTATGACATTACATTAAAGTTAGATAGAACAGCTACAGATACCTACGTATAAATACTGATAAAACCAAAATGTCTTAATCTTAAGTTTAAATAACTGGATAAAAACATGACAAACCGCTACTATCGTCATTTTAAAAGCTAAAGAGAGATACATTAATAGTGATTTGGCCAATATAGACAAAAATAAGAGGGTTAGTCAGAAATCATCTAAGCTAAATTCCGATTTGCGAAGAATTTTGATCCAAAATCTGAGATCTTTTTGAAATGATTTTCTGCTTTCTGTCATAATGATGATAGGATCTATTTTTGCTTGCTTGGGGCTTCGTCGAGAATGTTCTCGAGGTCTTTCACGTCAGTGACTGGTAGGGAGCATGCATAACGCCGACAGACATAGGCGGTTGGGGCGTCGTTTGTCTTCCTTACTCGACTCAACACTGGAACAGATATACATTTTTAAAATATCTACAAATCAACAGTTTCAACCACAAATGAATTGCAGCTATCTCCTCATACATTAGGACTTAGGAGCTGCGTTTGAGTGTTGAACGAATATAACCAGCTATCTAAGGGGCGGCTACAACGCACAATGCAAACGTCTCAATAAAGGTGATTCATAGCATAATATATACTTTCTCGAAAGGGGCTTGTTCTACACCCAATTGGCAATAATGTTTGTTCGACAACTTTTTTTTTATTGATAAACACCATGCAAAAATCTGCTGTTTTGGGGTCAAATCAGTTCAAAAACAATAAAATAAAATAAATAAATAAATATTCCGGACATATCACACATGGTCAACTGATCCCAAATTAGGCATAGCCTGTACTATGGGTACCAGAGACTGATATACATAATAATTAATTAATTATTAATATTCCGGACATATTCACACGGTCAACTGATCCCAAACTAGGCATAGCCTGTACTATAGGTACCAGAGACTGATATACATAATAGATACATATTTAACACCCAGACACAGAACAAACATCTGTGTTAGTCACAAATGTTTGTCCAGTGCGGGAATCGAACCCGCGACCTCTAGCGCAGAGTTACTACCAACTGAGCTATGAGGCCAGTCAATAATTGAGCTGTTTTAGGTAGCAATCTCGATGTCAAACTTCTCGTATATTTAATAATTAATTATAAAAATAAAAAAACAGCTATTTTAAATAAGTAAGTTAGTCTGTTTGTTTTTGCTATATTCATTCTTTTTGTTGATAGAATAAGCCGCTTTCGGGATGGTATAAATATCATGTAGTACAACTAGCTAAATGCAGTGGGGTTATTCAATGGAAGTCTATGAACGAGACCTGTTCTATTTGTTAGTACGAGTATGTGGTAAAGATAGAGAGCGTTTCAACTTCACGATATTATATACAGTGGTGGTCATCTAATTAGAAACACCTAGTCACCTGACATTTTTATAAAGTAACTAACATTATTATAGCATTTAATAGGAGGTAATTTTTTTTTTCACTACTTTACAATGTACTTTAATATCTATAGTTTAATTACAAGCAATAATATTTGACAACCAAGACGACAATAAAAATAAATATCAGTGAAACAAAAAGTATCAATATCGTTAGGACTGGCAGAATGGACAACTAATTAGAAACTTGATTTTTTAAACTGAAATACAGTTCTCACAATTCTTTTTTTTTTTTTTTTTTTTTTTTTTTTTTTATTCCGGACATATCACCCACGGTCAACTGATCCCAAACTAGGCATAGCCTGTACTATGGGTACCAGAGACTGATATACATAATAGATATATATTTAACACCCAGACATAGAACAAACATCTGTGTTAGTCACAAATGTTTGTCCAGTGCGGGAATAGAACCCGCGACCTCTAGCGCAGAAGGCAGAGTTACTACCAACTGAGCTATGAGGCCAGTCAAACCAGTCAATCACATTGTAAATATTGCCACCATTTCTAACTCATTACGAAAAGTTACTATTTATTGTTGTTTTATTAAAAATGGGTAAAAATAAGAGCTGTGATGCAGCAACGAAAAAAATTATAGTGAATTTTCATTTAAAACAAAAATGGAGTTACAGAAAGATCGCCGATTATTTGGAATGTTCCGTAAAGATGATATTTAACGCCCTCGCACATTTCAAACTACACGGAACATCAGATAACGTGCCAAGAAAACTTCGGCCCAGGAAGACTACAGTTCAAGAAGACAGGCTTATGCTTCGATTAGCTAAGGCGGACCCCTTTAAAGGATCCAATGTTATAAGAAAAGAGGTATTTTCAGAAGACGATCCTCGACACGTGTCCACTAAACTAGTTCGTAGACGGTTGGTTGAAAGAAAATTGTTAGGAAGGATCGCTAGAAAAGTACCACTACTAACCAGGCAACATAGAGAAAATCGTCTAGCATTCGCTCGCAAATATGGCAGTTGGACTATTCATCAATGGAAAAAAGTTTTGTTTTCAGATGAAACTTAAATTAATTTGATTAATTCCGATGGAAAACGATATGTACGACGACCAATAAACGAGGCTTTGAATAACAAGTACACTAAAAAGACAGTTAAGCACGGTGGTGGAAAAGTAATGGTGTGGGGATGTTTCTCAGGGTACGGGATTGGTCCCGTGAGAAAGATTGAAGGGCAAATGGATCAATATCAATACAAAAAGATCTTGGAAGAGACAATGATTCCATATTCCGAGGAAAATTTGCCAGTAACTTGGATATTTCAGCATGACAACGACCCAATGCACACAGCACGCAGCGTTAAAGCGTTTCTTACAGAACAATCCGTGACAGTATTAGAGTGGTCTGCCAATAGTCCGGATTTAAATCCCATAGAAAATTTGTGGCACACTATAAAGACCAACCTGTCGCAGAAACACGTTACTAATATTCATGGACTTAACAGTGCATTTGAAGACGCTTGGAGAAGTATTCCTGTAGAAACTTGTTATAAATTGATTGAATCAATGCCGCGTCGCTGCAAAGCTGTTATTGATAATAAAGGCTACCCTACCAAATACTAATTGTCTAAGGATGTAGTATTTTTAGTATTTTTCAAAACTATTGGGGTTTTGTTCAAATTAAAAATGATTTAAGTAATGATTTTTTTGGTGTTTCTAATTAGTTGTCCGGTTTGTATCTCGTTTTTTATTTTGTTATTAATATAACTTTCAGTTTTAGAAAAAAAACCGTTGTTTTCTGTTATTAAAATGCTATAACAATGCAATATAATATCCGATACATCGATTTTAATACGCAGGAACACTCAATGATACGTTAAAAATTAGTTCGAAAGGGAATTTGCAATAAAAATATAAACCCAGGTAGGTGTTTCTAATTAGATGACCACCACTGTATATCGTCACTATAGACGGCAGAACACGCCCCGAGCGGCCTTTAAGACGCCACCTGATACTGGCTGACCTGATCATCAGAAAGAACAGGAAAGTCAAAGACACGATACAAGTATTCTATGAGGATCAAACTTAGTAGGTATTTTATAGTACTTGAATGGTGTAGAAATAGTGAGATAAGTTGATAGAAAGCACCTTTTTTTAAAACTTTTATTTTAATATTGCAGATTAGGGCCTCGGAGGCCCGAGTCCGTGATGTTCGTGAGTGACCAGTGAGTGGCGAATAGTTAATAGCTTACCGTTTTTGTATGGTGTCACAAAACACCTATTAACTTTTACAGCAACCCCCTACAAAAATCTACAAGCTATTCACTTTTCAACATTCATTGGTGACTAGTGTGTAAGCAGCGTCCCCTATTTTCACAAAGATAGCTCTAACTGCGCCAACCCGCGTGCCCAGCGTGGTGAGTATGGGCAACTCCCCCTACATGATAGGAGTTCGCTCTGGAATCTGTGGGGGAGGCCATATTCAGCAGTGGGCGTCCTACGGCTGTAATGATGATGATGAAGATGATTTTAATTCATGCACTCTGCTTTCTAGTGGCAGTACAAACACAATGTATATTATATAGTGGTCTCAATATTCTATGGTGTGGGTAAGTCATGGTCGCATCTATGTCTGAATTAGCACACTATTGATTGCAACGCTCATGATTTGAAAGTTATTATTCTTACTGTCACCCTCAGGAACGCTGGATTCTATAGGAAAGAGTAAAATAACACCTGTTACATGGTTGTATGATGCAGTTTCTATATCACCAACGGGCCAAGCTTTTTTGGACCTCAGGCAGAGTGTAATAGCTAAATACCAGAGACCCTAGTCTGCAAAGTTAGTGACTCCTCACTTTTTACGAAGTCGAAAAGACAAAAAGTGAGAACTCACTGACTTTGCAGACTAGGGCTTCTGTCCGTAATATAGTTGTCACCGAGAGAGGGAAAAGTGAATAGATTGATGGTTTTTGTAGGGGCGCTTTTCGTGACACCATACAAAAACGGTAAGCTACTTTTCACTTCTCACGGTGACCACTAATGCACCATTTGTCACCAATACCTTCGTCAGGCATTACTATCACTACGGCATGTACGAGTATCTTTTTATGCTTTTGTTTACAAATATTAAAACAAGATTATGTTAAATTATTGACGACCTCGGTAGCGTAGCGGGCGACAGCCCGGCTGAGATTCAAGGGGTGCGGGTTCGATTCCCACTGCAGGACAAATGTATGATCGGCAAATATTTGTTCCGGGTCTGGGTGTTGTGGTACCGTGGTACTCGTAGTATCCGATATCCACGACACAGGGAATCCTAGTGTTAGGTTAGGACTATGTAATAAATAAATAATAATAAATAAATAAATATTCCGGACATATTCACACGGTTAACTGATCCCAAACTAGGCATAGCCTGTACTATGGGTACCAGAGAATGATATACATAATAGATATATATTTAACACCCAGACACAGAACAAACATCTGTGTTAGTCACAAATGTTTGTCCAGTGCGGGAATCGAACCCGCGACCTCTAGCGCAGAAGGCAGAGTTCCTACCAACTGAGCTATGAGGCCAGTCAAAATGACTGGCCTCATAGCTCAGTTATGTGACTGTTGGGTGGTATTCGGGTATTAGTTGGTACTCGTTGTTTCTGATACCCACGACACAGGGAATCCTAGTGCGGGGTCATGACTATGTATGTGACTGTTATTTATTTATACATAATAATATAACGTATGCGAGTGTGAAACTCACGTATATCCGACATACCGGTCTCGGCGGCGGCGGGGTCGCAGACGCACAGCACTCTCCCGGGCAGCAGCCTCGAGCGCACCACGCGGACCAGTTCTAGGGTGCGGGGGTCGGTGCAGCCGCCTGATATTAATACCTGGAACAAATAACATTTCACTTTAGACATCGATTTTAATACAGAGAGCTATTGTTGTAAAAATAGAGGACGCTGCTGCCCATCCCCTAGCTATTTCCCCTTAGCTAGGGGACTACGTCTGTTACGACATCCAAGGATGTTCAGCCGGTGCCACCACGGCCAGTGGCAGTGTATCCAACCCTGAATTTGGTTTTCCCCCAGACTCAGTGGAAAATACCCTAAATTTAACAACATTTGCACAGTTTGCCCCTAAAAAGTGTAAAGAACAAAAAAGATAAAAATGATACTTGTCGCCATAGACTTAAATTGCTTAATTCTTATGAATTTTTTCCACACACTGTCAAATTTTTTCCCCCAAAAAATACCCTTAACACCAAAAATACCCTAAATTTAGGGAAAAATACCCTAAGTTGTGGACACTGGCCAGTGGGGTAATCGACACATTTACGTAAACGTTACGCTTACGATACAACATTAGCAATATTAGGATACTAACTAGGATAAACAGATTTCAAGCATCGCGATGTCATTGGCTAAATATTTGACAATTGCTATCGCATGTCAGCATTTACTTCAACTTGGACAGTTCATTGACACATACCTGTGTGGGTGAATCGTTATAAAACATCAATGCGGACATCATCTCAGGCAGCGCAGTGGGCGTCTCATCCAGTCTCTTCGCGAACGCCTGCAGTATCCGCTTGGCCATCTCCCGTTCGTGTTGGACGCCTTCGACGGCCGCGCTCTTGTCTGCGTAGGCGGCGAGCCGAAGCAAGTTGTGGCAGGACACACTGTTTCCGGAAGGTTCAGCACTGTCCTGGTCTGAAATATTTAATAATAAATAAATATTCCGGACATATCACACACGGTCAACTGATCCCAAACTAGGCATAGCCTGTACTATGGGTACGAGATACTGATATACATAATAGATACATATTTAACACCCAGACACAGAACAAACATCTGTAGTCATCACACAAATGTTTGTCCTGTGCGGGAATTGAACCCGCAACCTCTAGCGCAGAAGGCAGAGTTACTACCAACTGAGCTATGAGGCCAGTCCAGTAAGGAACTATTCGCCCAAACGGCCGAACGGATTTGGATGAAATTTATTCTAAAGTTGTAGATTATATCCTGGAATAGCATATAGTTTTTTTGTAGTACTTTTAATATAACCCAATCCAAATTATTTTTTTGTGTTAACATTAAAGAAACTAATCTTTTATTCTATTTTGTCTTTATGTTAAAATGAGCTTAGCCGGCTACGAGTGCTGACGACACACGTCCACCACATCACACCACGTAAAGAGCTTGACACCTAAATCACAAGTGTTTCACTTAGTTTAGGTGTCAAAGAACCATAATTAATAACCGTTTACAATTTACAATTATCTATTATTTTAATAGTGTTGGGATTTTTGGCCTCCAAAATACAAGTTTTTAACTTAGTTTGGAGGTCCGTAGTCCATAATATTGTTAATATTATTTATTCTCAATTGTACTTACCACCTAAGACTAGCTCAAAAAAACATTTTTTATCTATCTTAAAAAAAAAAAAAAAAAAACTAATTTTAATCGCATTTTGGTTTTATACCAAATAATAAATACCTAATGATAAACAATATTGCGAAGTAAAGTACCTTCTTTCAACCGCAACACAACAGTGGCGTCGTCAGCGGAGCAAGTGAAGTAACCTCCGAACTCCTCATCCCAGAACAGGTCGTTCTGTTTCTGCTGCAGCTCACGCGCCCATTGCAGCCAGCGAGAGTCTAACGAGGCTTCGTACAGGTCTAACAGACCTTTGATCAGATACGCGTAGTCGTCTAGGAAGCCGTTGATTGGTTTCTCTCTGAAAAAAGAAGGAAATTAAATAAATAAAGGGGCAATTCCAAGGCCTAGAGTTGCACACTGGGTTCGCGTAAATAATCATATACCTAGGCACTACAACTCTAGGTGAGTATATATTAAAAAAACGCATAAACCATCTTTATTAGATTATTTTTTGCATGATAATATATAAAAATCTTTGTATTTACTTTAGTGTTAAAAACAAAAAACAACCCAGAATAGATATAGTATCTAGTTCATCATCATTTCAGCCGTTCGACGTCCACTGCTGAACATGGCCTCCCCCACAGACAGAGCTAATTCCTTATCATGTGGGGGGATTTGCCTATACTCACCACGCTGGGCATGCGGGTTGGCGAGCGCAGTTAGAGCTATCGTTGTTAAAAAAGGGACGCTGCTGCCCATCCCCTAGCTTTTTTCCCTTAGTCGCCTCTTACGACATCCGCGGATAGGTAGATATGGAGTGGCCTATTCTTCAGTATCTAGTTAATTAGGCCTTAATGATGTATTCAGGTGAATGTATTAGCAGATAATGATAAAAATATGTTACTTACGTTTGAGCCACAGATCCATCATCAGCTCTATAGCAGGAATGCAACAGTGTCTTAGTGCTTGCGTTGTAGAGATTTGTATTTATAAATTCTGCGGTTTTAATTGCATCATCTACAAACTCTTTCTCTCCCAATCCTTGGCCAGCGCGCGCTAGCCCGGAGATCATGAGTCCATTCCAAGAGCAGAGCATTTTCGTGTCCAGATGAGGGCGCGGCCTCTTTTGACGCTCTTCATACAGAATCCCAACAGATTCTGATATAACGCGCTCAACCTCTTCCAAAGTGATACTAAACTTCTTTGCTGTATCCTCTTTAGTTCCGTAAATGATCAGAACATTCTTGTTGGTCAGCTCTTCATGAGGATCGCTCTCCGGAGATATATTCCCGTCTTCTTCAACCCCGAAGTAATCAGCAAACACATCCATGTATGGGATATCGTTGATTTTCTTTCCGTCTAGCAGAGATTTCAATTCATCATACTCCCAAATGCAAAACGCGCCTTCCTTTTTCTCTGTAGCCCCAACATAAGGGTACGAGTCAGCGTCTTCGGCGCTGTAAAACCCTCCAGATTCATGTCGCAGATCTCTGTTTACGTACTTTATTATGTCACGAACTACGTCCGCGTAAAATGCATCTTTCGTCGCGAGAAAAGCGTCGGTGTACGCTACAGTTAGCTGAGCTTGGTCATAAAGCATCTTTTCAAAGTGCGGCACGTGCCAATCGTTGTCTACCGAATAGCGAGCGAAGCCACTCGACACGTGGTCATGAATACCTCCTTTCGCAATCCTAGTCAACGTATGAAGACACATGTCCAGGCACTTCTTTCCTTCAGAGTGCGTTTTATCGCGCGCGTAGAAATGGAACAGAAAATTGAAAATCGAAGCTTGAGGGAACTTAGGGGCAGTTCCGAAACCTCCGAACTGCGACTCGTAAGTGGACATGTATCGGCGAACGCACTTATCCCAAGTAGCTTCCCCTGGGACTGCGGTTTTAGCCTCCGGATCAACAATAGCAATCTTCTGCAATGCCTCCATGATATTGTTGCTGGCTTCCAGAAACTGCTGTCTATTATCCCTCCATTTCTTGGCAAGGGATAGCAAGATAGATTTGAAGCCAGGTCTTCCCCACCTATCTTCGGGTGGGAAGTAGGTGCCGCCCGTTACTGGGCGCAAATCTGGAGTGATGAATACAGACATCGGCCAGCCACCTCCCCCAGTGGTAGCCATTACGAACAGCATGTAAACTCTGTCGATGTCAGGTCTCTCCTCTCTGTCCACCTTGATGTTTATAAAGTGTTCATTCATGATTTTGGCAACATCCTCATTTTCAAATGACTCCTTCTCCATGACATGGCACCAGTGGCAGGTGGAATACCCAACAGAGAGGAATATGAGTTTATTTTCTTTTTTAGCTCTGTCAATAGCTTCTTGACCCCATGGATACCATTGGACGGGGTTGTGCGCATGTTGCAGTAAGTATGGTGACTTTTCAGAGATTAATGTGTTGGTGTGTTTTGGTTTCTCAACCGGTGGTGTTTCTGTGCTTGATGTTGCCATTTTGATTTTGGTGTCACTGAAACTTCTTGCACGTGGCGATATTGGCAAGTTGTTATGACCGAATGTTGACAGTCTGTGAATGCAGTGGATTATATTTACTTTGGTAATCCAAGTTTGAACTCAGTTGTTGACACAAGTATAAATAGATTGACAAGCAAGTAAATTAGTAAACACAAATGAACATAAGATAATATAAGGAAACAACTTTAACCTTATCGAGTTATTAGCGAGTAGGATATGACAAGGTCAAATCTGATAACAATTTATTTAGTGTTGTTAGTAATAAAATCCAATAAAATCTCTGTGAAAAGATCTGCAAAACAAGTATATTATTAGTAGGGGGGGCAGAAATTTATTTACATAATAAGGATACAGTAATGGGGATTATTGAAGAAGATAATAATATGCTGGTTTCAACTTTTAGTAACATATGCTATGAGTTTCTTATACTTTAAAAATGCATATTAGGTTCTTAAGCATCTTGCCGCATGCAGGAAAAGGTTGTAAAGGATGCCTCCGTAAAAGGGGGAGGTGAGAAAATTTTCAACTACATTCTATTTCTCATTGTCATTCATGCTGTTATTGTTTTTCTTGCAATATTTGTTGAAAGTCACAAACTAAACAATGGCCTTTGAAATTTCTCAGAAACTAAATATTCTAGTAAAAACTACACAGGTAGTTATACAGGCATCTACAAACCTTTGCCCATTGGTTACAAGTGTTGATGTCAAGAAAATAGTACCACAGGATACATAAGTAAGCCAATCAGTGTACCTACACTGATTGGCTTACGTGTATGTATATACCTTATGTACATTCATGTGTCTTTGTGAATTTTATTTAGTTACATATCTTGCTTGCTTGTTGTGTCACCGATTCTATCTTGGTCATCCTCTATTAGGTCAGTGACCAGGTTGAGTTAGGTACATATGTCTTAATATAATGTAGTTTGATGCACATTCCGGCGAAATTCCCATAGCATATGGGCACAAATATACTAGATCAACGGGTTTACAGACGCTATTGATATACTATGATCGATTAAAACTATAGTTCCCTTCTCTTATATCATAGACATAACGTGTAAACAAAAACAAGGTCACACAACAGTGTCCTTTAATACGAATGTTGTAGACTTCCTGAATCACGTATTAGCGATTCTAGGTACTCACCTCTTGGACAGTCCCAAATCTTTGTGATTATTGCAGGCAGGATTCCCTAACAACGTCTCCTTGGTAGTGTTTTGGTTCAAACTCAAGCTTTTAAATCTGTTATCCCCGGTCGACAAACGCCGAAGCAACAAAGCAGCTCGGCCAGTAGGCATAATAGTAAGATGGAAACAGAATTTTCCGGCTTTACACCAGCGCAATATTCGATAAACTAAACAATCTTACATAATTTTACGAACTACGTTCAATCTTGTCTCACTCGAGTCACGCTCCACAAATTCTTCATATGTGAAAAAATCAAAACAAAAGACACTTGAACGAATGGAATGACACTAGTGACAATAATTTGACATTGACATTGGATTGGGTTCTGTCTGTGCCGTGGACAATGAGTAAACTCTGTTTACTCCATAGAGTAATTTTTGGTCTACTCTTTGTCTCTAACCAAAAGAGTAGACTCTACTCTGTCTAACCGGATCTAGCATTATCTATCTCTTTATGCGTTCTTGGCTGCATGCAAGAGAAAGATAGCCATAGATGCGTTAGCCATAGATCCTATTGGTCTGTGGAGTTAATTGGAGAAAGCGCCGCGCGCCGCCCCCCGGCTCCACCTACTTATCCTCTCTCTCCTCATTAGCATCCTACGTATTGTCCTCAATAAATCATTGTACCTGCCTTCCTGCTGCGGTTCCTAATCCAACAGAAATACAGACCCAAGTATTCCCTAATCCCTAATAGTCTGTGGACCAATCCTGACTGAAAGCCGTGGCCTCACGTTGTTGAAAAATATATACAAAAACTTGAAAGTTCGTGATAAAGTTTACTTTACATAGATAGAACTTAAAGGTAAGTCAGTTACTACGTAAGGATTCCCATATCATTCAAGGCATATCGGCTTAGGCAGTGTACGGACCAAAGATTTTAGAGGTCCGAACATTACTGGGAGAGGGGCATATTGTTGAGATAATCTGTTTTCTTGGTATAACTCTCTGTGACTGTTTATGATCTGTGTTCTGTGCTCTGCAAATAAAATGGTGAAACAATAGACATACGTCTTTGCCTTTTAATATAAAATTAATACGCTTCCACTGCGCCAACATGAAAAATATAAGCCGAAGAATATGAGAAAAAATACATGGAGTATTTCTAGAGAAGAAAACAACAAGAGCAATATAAAATTCTAAGGATGGCGATGACTTCGGTTACAAATTTACCAAAGCTGGTAGATGGAACAAATTTTGGGCACAAATCCTTCCAGTGCAGAACGGGACAACAAGTGAGAGGCCACTACAGAGGTCGGACTTCAATGAGAGGACAACGTGGTCAATCCAGAGGCAACAGCAACTCAAACAGAGGACGAGGTGCAAGCTCCTATAGGTCACCATGGCAGACAGGTCAAGCGGCGCAGGCAGATGAAGAGACCTCTTCTTCAAGGAAAAACGAAATGTCATTTACAGCGAGTAGTGCAAGTGCATTATGTAATAACAGTTGTGTTAGTGATAGTGATGTTCAACTAATAGTGGACTCAGGGGCCACAGAACATTTGATTATGGCTAATTACGAACCTTATATGACTCAGGTTGAAGAACTGGACAGAGAGATGAAGATTTATGTAGCGAACGGACAATATCTAACATGTTACAAAAGAGGTAAACTAACATTAGAATATAATAGTAGTCTATCAATAGATATTGAGGGATTAATTGTTCCTAAGTTGTCACACAATTTATTATCAGTGAGAAAATTATTAGAGAAGGGACTTCATGTTCAATTTTACAATGATAGTGTATCGATAAGTAACTCAGTAAATGAAGTTATTGGCAGGTTGAAAGGCAGGTTATATGTTATAGACATGAAACTCAATAATGAAGTAAGTTTGATTTCAAAAGATTTGTGGCATCAGAGATTGGGTCATGCTAATAGGAAACAGCTAAGGTTACTGCAACTGCCGTACAGTGAGATTCCGTGTGAACCATGCATGAAAGGTAAGTCAACTAGATTACCATTTTATCCTACTCAGAAACCACGTTCTCATTGCATTGGTGAACTCATTCATACTGATATATCTGGACCAATGTCCACACCCAACTCTACAGGCGAGATTTACTATCATACAATCATTGATGATTTTACTCATTTTTGTGAGGTTTACTTATTGAAGAGAAAATATGAAGCAACTGATAGGTTGATAGAATACATAAAAAGGGTAGAAACGCAAACAGGTAATAAAGTGAAGAAGATTAGATCAGATAATGGAGGTGAATTCAAAAATGAAAAAATACAGAATTTTTGCAAGGAAAAAGGAATAATAATACAGTATACAAATCCATACAGTCCAAGCTCCAACGGTGTAGCTGAACGAATGAATAGAACTATATACAACAGAGCAAGAACATTGTTAATAGAGACAGGCTTGCCAAAATTTTTGTGGGGTGAAGCAGTTAGATGTGCAGTCTATCAAATCAACCGCTGCCCATCCTCAGCAATAAACTTCCAAACCCCAGCGGAGAAGATGTTTGGAAACAAGAATTTGTCAAGACTTCGAGTTTTTGGATCTAAAGTGTGGGTTCATATATTACCAAAACAAGACAAATTTCAAGAAAGAGCAAAAGAAATGAGATTTGTGGGATATCAACAAAATGGATATCGCCTATGGGATCCTGAAAACAACAATATTATTGTGTCAAGAGATGTGAGATTTGATGAAAGTCAAATACAATATACAGAAAAGAAAACTAAGGAAAGTGATCAGATATACTATGAAGATGAAAATAGTGGAAAGTTGAATGAAAAAGATTCTGAGAAAACTGTAGAAGATGAAAATAGCAGAAAGAAACCAGCAAATGAAAATATAGAAATTGAAAATGACAGTGATGATTATGAGGATACAGAAGAAGAAATACCAGAACAAAAGACAAGATCAGGAAGAATCATACAAAAGCCAAGTAGATTTCAAGAGGATTATGAGCTATATACAGCATATTGTTTAATATCGGGAGATCCTCAAGATTATGAGGAGGCAAAGAGCAAAGGTTGGAGTAATGAGATTAATAAGGAATTAAATGCCCTTGAAAAATTAGAAACATGGGAAATAACAGATTTACCTAAAGGAATGAAAGCTATAGATACTAAATGGATCTTTAGAACAAAACAAGATGGTACAAAGAAAGCACGCTTAGTTGCAAAAGGTTTCCAGCAAAACAGTTCAGTGAATAACTATGCCCCAGTAGCCAGAATATCTACAATAAGGCTGATGCTAAGTCTAGCAGTACAACAAAATTTGCCATTGAAACAGTTTGATGTGCCTACTGCATTTTTGAATGGATATCTGGATGTAGATGTTTTTCTGAAATGCCCAAAAGGATTAAACATCAGTCAAGGAAAAGTGCTTAAATTGAAAAAGGCTTTATATGGATTAAAAGAGGCACCAAGATGTTGGAATAAACGATTTCATGAGTTTATTATAAAAGAAGGATTTACACGATCAAAACATGATTCATGCCTATATGGGAAAGGACCAAATTGGTTACTATTGTATGTCGATGACATTTTATATTTAGGAAAAGAAGATATAATAATAAAGAAGCTGGAAAAGGAATTTAAACTGAAGGATCTGGGAGAAGTTAAGAACTATCTAGGATTGGAGGTAAATAGAAATCAAAATGAAATGGAAATAAAACAAACAGAGATGATAACAAAGCTTTTAGAAAGATTTCAAATGCAAGACTGTAAAGGAAATAAAACTCCAATGGAAACAAATTTATATGCAAAAACATCCTCAAACATAATTGAAGTGCCATTTAAAGAACTAGTGGGATGTCTACTCTACATCTCAATGAATACTAGACCGGATATAACTTATGCAGTATCATACTTGAGTAGATTTCTAGATAAACCAACACAAGAATTATGGACAGCAGGTAAAAGGATCTTACGATACCTCAAGGAAACTCAGTTTCAGGGGCTGCTATATAACAATACAGGTAATCATACTCAATTAGAGGCTTATTCAGATGCAGACTGGGCAGCTGACAAGGTTGACAGGAAAAGTACCAGTGGATGTGCTATCTATCAAGGTAACAATTTGATATCATGGTTTTCCAGAAAGCAGACATGTACAGCTTTGTCAACAGCTGAGGCAGAGTACATAGCAGGAGCACATGCAGTAAGTGAACTCGTACACATAAAGGGCCTACTCTCTGAATTTCTTAATAGTAAAACAGTGTCAGCTCACATCTACATTGATAACCAAAGTACAATTAAATTGATTCAAAACCAAATAAATACTAAAGCCTCAAAGCACATAGACATTAAATATCATTACATAAAAGATGTAATAAATAAGAGAATCGTGTCTGTATCATATGTACCTACAGAGGAAAATATATCTGATATTTTCACAAAGGCATTGCCTGCAAGAAAGCATGTATATTTCCGTGAAAGATTAAATGTGTATTAGGTTAACTACCTTAGATGGGTATCTCTCTTGCTAATATATTATGATTGTAATGTTTTTATTTAGTGGTTTATTAACTTGATGTTGCTATTTGAAGGGCTAAATAGAAACACTATCCGTTATTATTGTTATATGTTTTTATGTTTAAAGGTAGAAAAAACTTATTTTGTTTGTAAACATTCATTTTATTCTATCTTAGAGTTAACTGCAGCTATGTCTACATGCTATTCTACATTGAAATAGTTAGGTAGAGTCTTAATAAGTTTATTAAAATATGTAGTCTTACAATTTCTGTGTCAACAATTTTCATATTATCTTAGATTCAATTTGTATAAAATATATAGGTATAAACCTCTACAAATTGAGGGGCTGTGTTGAGATAATCTGTTTTCTTGGTATAACTCTCTGTGACTGTTTATGATCTGTGTTCTGTGCTCTGCAAATAAAATGGTGAAACAATAGACATACGTCTTTGCCTTTTAATATAAAATTAATACATATTACCTACCCTCTGAATACAGAATGTATTCTGAGTACCTACCTTGGTTGGGAATAAAAGACCCAACAATCCTAGTAGGTACCAACTGCTTCCTACTATCGTTCTACCAAAATATATTAGCTGCATATAAATCTCATTTGAGATAGAGTTCGGCTGTACATTTGAGATACAGTGAAGTCAGCTGTTTTAACTGCGCATGGCTTATGTAGTTCCTGAACACTACTGGGCATCTGAACGGCTAACTTCAGGATCCCCTTGATCTGCTTGACTTACTGTACAAACACAGGGTAGGTAATGATGAGGACATTTTTCCTCCCAGCCGACCTTCGAAGAACCACGAAGATCAGTGCCACTGAACATTTTGTGCTTATCATATTCTATTTATTGCAGATGAACAATCCCTTTGTCTCATGCCCGTATAACTCGGCCCACCAAGTACTCCGCTCTCGAATCCAGGCGCACATAGTCAAGTGTGAGAAGAAATACCCTCCTCTGGAGATATGTCCATACAATGCCACCCACCGAGTGCCTAAACTTGAGCTGCCGAGTCACATTGCAGACTGTCCTTGCAAGGTTGTTCGTATTGAAGACAAGTTGAGGAATACAGACATGTCAACTAAGCCAAAGATGGTGACTGAACATTTTGCAAAGCCAACAGACTCAGACTATGAAAATTGGGACTAAAAATAATTATAAAGCTTGGCTACTGTAAGTTTGTACCTCACTTAAATGCAAGTCCCTTTACTGAATACATAACAATGATTCTTTTCCTCTACCATCATTGAGGTGACGTTCAAATTTACAGTACAGTAGTCACAACAGATGTTTGAGGCTCTGAAGTTAAGTAGTTTAAGGTAACACCAATTAAAAGTCATCAAACAGTAGATTAAAACATTTGAGATCTGAGCTTTATTAGATTACCCAAATATGTTGGGAGTACATATGACTAGGTATCTTAAGTAAGTTAAGTTTAAATTGTTCATTGTTTAATTGATAATTTTAAGAAACCATTGAATGGCTGTTATTTAAGTGACATTTCTAATAACATAATGTATAAGATTTAACATAATTAAATTTTAGATTACATTTCTATTCTTAGATTACTTTTATTTGCTCTTTATTATGTCTCAACATTAGTTTGTCCATACAGAGGCAATTGTGTTTGAAAATTAGGCCCATTCTATTGTTCACTAGCTTGCGCTCGCATCTTCGCTCGCGGGGTAGGTTCAATTAAATCGGTTGAGCCGTTACGGCGTGATTGAACAACAAACATCCTCACAAACTTTCGCATATATAATATTAAAGTAGGATTTAGGTACCTACCTAACATGTGGGGCAAAGTTTCAAATGTTTGGAACAGAATTGCTATTAACTTTTGAATAAGGCGCCACTGTTAGTATATTTGTGAGGTAGCGCCAACCTGTGAAGGGGATTTTAAGGTCTCCTGATGGGATCCTTTAATGGCCTCACAACTATGATAGCCGGGGCCGTGCCCTCTGAAACACAGAATTGCTTAGCTGGCGGTTTCCGTTCAAATTAACCGGAGCACCAACTACTAGGCTAGCTATATTTTTAGGGCTTCCTCCACGCGCGAAGTTTTAAATAAAACACATCTACAGGGTGTAAAACATATTTTACGGGTACCTACTTGGCCTCATGGTGCCACGGTGCTTGGTGATGACAGGTGGAGTAAGGCGTTAACTGAATGGCGTCCAAGAACTGGATATCGGAACGTTGGTCGTCCAACAGCGAGGTGGGCAGACCATATCGCAAGCATCGCGGGCCGCAGCTGGATGAGGCTTGCACAGGAAGAGGAGGATGGCACATACAAAGGGAGGCCTATACCCTGCAATGGCTGAAGTCAGGCTGTGGATGATGATGATGGGCTCACGACTTTTATTTCCAAGCTAGGTAGTCAATCTCCAGGTGATCAGGTTTTGCAGTAGTGAGTATTTCATACGTAACAGGATGCAAGCCCATCGCCCCTTTAAAGAATACCTACATATAGGTACTTTCCTCGATTTTTCTTTCAACGTTTAAGCACTAACACGTGCATAAAACGGTGAAGGAAAATATCGCACGCAAATGTGCACTTTTTTCGAACAGAAAAGCTGATTCGTCCGGCCGTGTTCGAACCCATGACCTTCGGATCGAAAGTCGGGGTACCTCCCAATAGGTCAACACGGCTTTGTCTATGAGTACTTATCTAGGTAATTTGTTGTTATAACATCCGTCTCTAAAGTAAACCTTACCAACCGCCTCATGTGGGAAAAGCTAGAACGAAATAAGGCTGAGTTCGCACTGAACGAGTTGCTCTACGGGTCACGTTACAAAAGCGCTCGTTGCATAGTTGATGACATTACATTATGCCATGCATCCCTGCTTTGAATGGGGGTGGGTTTTCAACACGCATGCGCTAAATGCTGGACGCCGCATACACTTTCACTAGAGTGGCAAGTGTTTTGACGTATAGCCAAATGTCCACCGCGTTGCTAGGCCTAATGTGTTCCTGACACGAGTACTGCGATAATTTTGAGAAATGAAGCCACGTGTGGGCCCCCACTTATGATGGTGAAGCGAACGAATAGAGAAATTTTGTAAAGGTGAGTGCCTATTAGTTACTTTCGCGTTGCGAGCATTTTTCATCCGGTTATATGTAAACAAAATGTAATAAAAATTATAGGGGTACATTTAATTCATGTAATTACCTAACCCTTGTTGTGACCGAACGTGCTTACTTAACTTGCCACTTTTAATACAAACTTACATGTTATTATTAAATTAAAATCGAGTTACCTGTTATAGTAGGCTCTTGTGTACCTACCTATACCTAAGCATACCTACCTAAACGATTTTTCACAATTGCATTCGTAATACATTTAAGTTTTTTTTGTAGTTTAACGGCACACCAAACAACATTACCTACCTATAATAATTTTTTGTTCATAATTTTTTATATTCTAAGGCTTGTTCCACACTGGCAGAATAAGAATCACGTGTCGGTCCAACGTGTTAGGTGGGAAGTGGGATGGATAATTGCGGTTCGTTGCCATGGCGACGTCAAGAGGGTTGAAACCCTCCGTTCGCTCACGTTTCCCTCCCTCAGCTGATTGCCTATCTCGGTGCTACGAATTGCATTATGCTTCATAAAACTCGTTCATGCTAAAGTCACCCTTACCGTAATGCAAGCCTACTAGACCCAGATATTTATTTAAGGGAAAACTAGAGGAAATAAAATTGAACGCTCTGGGCATAAAATAGTTTGGTAATTTAATGAAATCACGTTGGTGATGGACCTAAGAATAAATAATTAAAAACAACGCAGAGAAAATTGTAGGCATAGGTACACTTAGGTTATCTTTTTGTTAGGAGGCTGGCAAATTATTAACAATTCGAGTTTTTGTTTCAGACCAAAAGAAGCAATACAAACCCTTGGTGCCTTAGAATATTTCTCGGATTCTCTACAATTTTTTACTTGTTACTAGTGAATAAGTATTGTCCACTTTGTTACTGCCCAAACCTTGTCCAGTAGAGCTATAATAATCGTCCAAGATTAAAATCTGTCCAGTTGCACTAAGACGTTCTATTTGATTGCAACGACAAAAGTCCAGAAGATCGAGTACAAAATCGAAGATCGAAAGTCCAGAAGGTCGACTTCTAAAACGAATTTTATTAGACCAAATCCCAGCAACAGAATCAGAGTCCCTGTTTGATACAGAACAAACTACACTAACTAGGTACTACTTGACAAAATTCTGCCTTTCATTCAAATGCCCTCATCCGAAAACAACGCTTAAGGGCTCAAGACTCAAAATAAATAACCCGAAGACCATCTAACTGAGCAGCTTGAACTGTGGTCGTGGTGTGGATGCTGTTGCAACTGAGATGTCGGTATGGGTGGGCAGTGGTCGGACGGGCGAGGCGCGCCCGGCTGTCACCACCGCCTCCACCATGCTGTCGACGAACACGTCTATGGAGTCGGGGATCGAAGCGGGAGTCCTGCCCACAGTCACGGGATCGCTGGCTTCAGCGCGGGACTCGCTGGGCTCGCTGTCCCGCGCGGCAGAGCCTATGTATGACACGGATCATACAGATCTCGGCTCGGAGTTGGACGAGGCGGAGATACGGAGGGAGTTGATGCACGATGTGAGTACCTACCTATTGTAATTGCACCTTTTCATAAAGTAACTATACATGGACCTCGGTGGCGTACCGGGCGAGTGCCCATCTGAGACGCAAGGGGTGTTCGATTCCCGTTGCAGGACAAACGTTTGCTTGATCTGCAAATATTTGTTCCGGGTCTGGGTGTTGTGGTATTCGTAGTTTCTGATACCTACGACACAGGGAATCTTAGTGTGGGGTCAGAACTATGTATGAGACTGTTGGGTGCTATTTATTTATTAATCCAATGCGTCCCCTTTAGCACCACGGTGCTGCGACAGTTGATTGCGGCCGGTTTTAACATCTTCACGTCATCTGACCCTCTGGTCTGGCTCGCTTGCTTTGCTTACACTTATTCATATTCTTTATTGTTTACGTTGTTAATATTATAAACCTACATAATATGGCAAAAATAAATTTTACTTAACATTAACCCCGCTGGGAATGAAAAGTTTAGGTAGGTACTTATTGAATTGTTTGCACCAATAAATTTTCAATTCGGATAAAAAATATGTACGTTACATTGCTCTCAAACTGAGAAGAAAAACATCGTGAAAAAAGGCAAGTCCTGGAATGTAAAAATTCGAAGTCGTGGTGGATCTAAGAGGCGCACTTTAGTCCTTTCATCACTTTGGCACTTTCACCAACTGTCATTGCCCTTTTTATTAGGGCTATGATACCTCAACCTGGTCACTGACCTAATGCAGGATAGATGACCCAGAATTGCGAAAATAGTTGACCAAAAGATGGCGCTACGTGTCCTGTTTTAGAATAATGTAGAGCTTTTGAATTTAATCTTTTTATATCCCAAGATTTCCATCAGTTTACCTGAAATTTACTTGTTTTTTTCAGAAATGGCGCCTTCTCTTCGATCGTGTAAGTATCCGTGCCTGCCTAATATAACATTATTCATCACACGATATAAAAATCATCAATTCGTGAAACTCAGGTTTACACCTTTAAAACAAAAACTTTTTACGATTCGGAAACAAATTTCAAAGAAGACTGTTTTGACTGATTAAAATGTACAGAAGCAGGCTATAAATTCTTTTTTTGTTATTGAGATAAAGAGCGGTAGCGCCGTGGATCAAACGCCGCCATATCACATCACGTAGACCATTCAGATAATCTGCTCTTCAAGCTTGTGCTCGGAAATAGGGGCGCTATTTTTTGTAATGGCTGTTTTTGGAAATGATATTATTAAAGACATGTGTGAAGTTGTAGGTAAGTGGCGCGTGATTATGACGTTTGGGGTGCTACGTGAAATTATAATTAGGAATTGGAACGTGACCGTGACGGGGTAGATGGTACTACCAAACGGTAGATCAATTTGGAGTTTGGCTTTTAGGGGCTTAGGGACACGAAAAGAGCCTCTAAGAGGCGCTCTTTAATCCTTTCACCATATTGATTCTTTCAACGATGGTCATAGGACCTTTTCAGGGCCTCTGACCGGTACCAGTCTGTATTAGGTCAGTTACCAGGTTGAGGTATGGTACCTCACTGACCTAATACAGGATGACCAAGAAAGAATCAGTGACACGACAAGCAAGCAAGCTTACGATATCGTGGAGCTATATCGCATGCCCTGAAATGTCAAACTCGAAATTAACTTTAATAAGTAGATGTATAAAAAAAGAAGAATAGGCCCCTCCATATCTACTAATCCGCGGATGTCGTAAGAGGCGACTAAGGGAAAAAAGCTAGGGGATGGGCAGCAGTGTCCCTCATTTTAACAACGATAGCTCTAACTGCGCTCGCCAACCCGCATGCCCAGCGTGGTGAGTATGGGCAAATCCCCCCACATGATAAGGAATTCGCTCTGTCTGTGGGGGAGGCCATGTTCAGCAGTGGACGTCGTACGGCTGAAATGATGATGATGAAGAAGTAGATGTAGGGACCATTTCTTTTTTTTTATATATAATGGCATCTCGTAGGTACATCGTTCTGAAAACAGCTTTGGGCTTGAATTTTGCAACTACCCATGAGAATAACCACAATGGGTCAAAGATGAACAAAGCAATCATTTTTTTTCATGTTTTTGGTTTAGTTCGATCCAGAAGGGTTTGGCGAGATCCCGTGGCCTGACTTCATACAGACTTTACAGCACCCAGACTTCATAGCACAGGTTTCACATCATAAACGTGAGGTTAGTAATTTTACCCGCTCTATTAGCGACAATCACTGGTATTCTTAGTTATTAATATTTTTTCACTCCACTCCACTGACATCTGTTTGACATTATTTTCACAGAAATTTCTGTTTATTCTTTCAGTTATTTTTTTTTCTATATGCTCTCGTAATACCCCTTACGACAATTAAATATACCCCTGTGCCTACTCATGGGGGTGAGATCTATCAACACGATCCTAAGATCGTGAATTTGAATCTCCGCCGATTACTAAAATCCGTGGATCAATTTGGTAGTCAAAATCATTGAATCATTCCATCCAAAATCTGCTTACCGCAGTAATTAATGTGTCAAACATATTGTTCGTGACTTAGAAGAGTAGGTACAGTCGCCTGCAATAAGATGTATACACATCATAATTTTCAAAATGATACTATAATACAGATGAAGATGGTAGGTACACGGTTAAGTTTAAAATGGCACATGTTGATGGTAGATAAACAATTTTCTGGTTTTTGCTGTTACATCACTAACGTTAATACTGTGGCATCATTTTAAAATTGTGGAATGTATACATCTTATTGCAGACGACTGTACAATAGCAACACCTATAAATATGTTTTGCATTTTCAGATTCTTCTAGACAAGGCACATAGCTCAACCAGCAACGCGATCACCTTCCAGGAATTTGTCAATGTGGTGAGTGAGTGTCCTATTTATCCTTTTAGAATACCTACGGATATGAAAAGGTTTCTTTGGAGCTATTACAAAATATTACAAATATACAAATCTTGCGATTTTATTCGGTAAGTTAGTTTGGGGAAAGTATTCTGATGAGAAATAGACTCGATTGGGTCGAAGTTTTTATTGACAAGTGTTTTTTTTAGCTGACTGCACTTTAAAAAATTGACGTCATGTTTACCTGCCCTTCATGTCCAACTATTTTCCCTCACCCTGTATAAGCCGTGGTTAATAGTTGACTGCCTACCCGTAGCTCAAGAGGATAATATAACAGTGGGTAGGCATTGGAAGCTGGTTACATTGACCCAAGATGCAGTCACATAAATACGATGGAATCAAATCAGTGCAAGGATTTTATGACGCAAGGAAAATTGTGTCCATCTCTGAACTACGATCGTCTACTTACAACAGATTCTTCAAAGTTTTCTGAAGGATATTGGTTTATAGGAGAGTTCACATCTATTTCAAATTAAGTTAGCTCTATCTAAGGTATGGATATCATTTTATAGCTCTACCAAACGTTTAAAATCATGGCTCTATGTTTATAATAGAGCCAATGATTTCGAACATTTGGTAGAGCTATAGGTCAAACAATATAAATTATCAATATCCATTTTCCCGACACGCACACAATTAGGCTAATATTTAAGGTCTCGTGTAATAAATACGACATACCTTAGGCCGGCGTCCGCAGTGGGTTATGTCCATCGGTAATTTAAAGTGGATGGGCCAAACAGGGCGCTTCTCCTTAGAAATTGTACCTCGTCAGAAAAGGACCACTTGACCACCAGTTGGTTTGATTTTTTACGAGTGTATTAGTGTGTGTTCTTCGAAATTATTCTACGCGTGTATTTTTCAACCTATGTGTGTGCTTAAAAAATCGGAATACCATGTACGACGGCGCCCTCTCCCGTTTTGACTTTTCTAAGGTTATGCCCCACAGAGCCTGCCGACTCCCAAAGTACAAGACAACTAAATTAAGATGCAACACCGATTAAACCCGAGTCTCGCCTGAACACAAGCCACGCAAGTCTCTACTACCGATCCCCCAAACGCAAAGTTTACCCTTACGAATGCAGTCGGAAAGCTAACGCAAACATTTGCGTTTCCGTTGGTTCGGTTACGTTTTTATCGGGTCCTTACTGTCGCGTCCGAAAGGAGATAAGGGCCGGGTACGATTTATTAGGTGGACACTTATTTTTGTATGGTTAAATATATTATCTTAAATGCGTATTAACACTGAGCACTGTCGTTTGTTACCTGGTTTTATTCTGTTTAGATAAAGTGAAGCACTAATTAAGTGAGATACATTTATCTACTTTTGACCCCCATCAGATAAAAAGGAGATAATTTAAAAGACTAGCTACATGTACGAGGGTAAGTCTTTCTGGGTGGTGGTCATTTTAGTTATATTATTTTATATTGTTTTACTTAAATCTAATAATGATTTAGATTTAAACATTCATACTACCTTTATTTGCCACGCAAACATTATGTTTAAAACAAAGAGTTCTTGGAATTCCTCCCGCCAGCCTATACATTTTCTGCAAAATTCAATTTTACAAAACTAATAAAAACAAACACATAAAAATCATCTTCCCTAATTTATTTTATTCTTAAACTGTTTAGATAATTAACTGATCTTATTAACCCTCATTTATCACATTAAGGTTCGATACGACAAATCCGAGTGTATCCCCAATTAATTTATTCAGGTGATAATTCAACCAATAAAAATAAAATTCCAATAAATAAAATACTTATAATACAATATTTGCATAAAGGAATCTGGAGAAGCACTTTAGGTCCTCATAATGTCCTTCGTGATTTATTTATATTGACCGTGCTTTAGCCTAATAATGAAGTTATTTTAGAAGGCTTGTTTACCTGAGATTCTCCGATTATTGATAACTTCACACATTTATGGCCTCCTAAATCGACGTTGAAGGCTGAAAAATTGTTTGCTGAAGTTGTGAATGCTGGTAAAATGTTTTTAAGGGAAGAAATTAAAATTCTGTTGATATCGTTTTTTTCTAATACATCTGAATCATCATCATTTCAGTCGTAGCACGTCCACTACTCCGAAGAAATTGTGAAGGTTGCGGAAAGTCGGTGGATGGAGAAGGCTCAAGACCGTTCGTCATGGAACTCTTTGGGGGGGCCTATGTCCAGCAGTGGACTTCTACAAGAAGATGATGATGATGATGACATCCACTACTGAACTTGGCCTCCCTCACGTATTTCTAGAGCAATTTCCCATCATGTGGGGGAATTTGCCTATACTCACCACGCTGAGCACGCGGGTTGGCGAGCGCAGTTAGAGCTATCTTTGTGAAAATGGGAAACGCTGCTGCCCATTCCCTTTTTCCCCTAGTTGCCTCTTACAACATCCACGGCAGATATGGAGGGACCTTTTCTTCAGCCGGCATATATTTTCACCACGAAAATTACAGTTGAATAGATTACCTACATTTATTTGTAAGGGTCAACAGTTTAGAGGCCCAGCTTCGCACGATTTTCTATCGCTTTTTTCTGTGCTACTACGTTTTTTTGGCGAATAAATGAGGTTCATTCTAAGACATACTTACTTATTCTGTAGTTGGTGTACATAGGTAGTTACATTACAGGTAGTACAATGATCTCTAGAAAGGTGCTCTGGCTGGCACCGATGACGTGCGTCGTCGCGTCTCATATTCATTTCAAAAAAATGTTTTACTCACAATTTTATTGTGTGTATGGCCGTAAATCAAAATTAAATTCGACGTATAAAGAGACAACGAGGGACATTGTGGCTCGTAGGCGTTCTGATGCAGCATTATTATGCTAATCCGGGCGAACCGTAGCCACGGTCATGTAGCAAGCAGCTTTCCCGCCTTTGCCGGTAAGCAGAGTCAAGTCATTCAATTGACTGTTATTACGAAACTGGGTTTAGACTAGGACTAACTAAACCCGTGGCCGTGGTGGCCCCGGCTGAAGAATAGGCCCCTCCATATCTACCTATCCGCGGATGTCGCAAGAGGCGACTAAGGGAAAAAAGCTAGGGGATGGGCAGCAGCGTCCCTCATTTTTTAACAACGATAGCTCTAACTGCGCTCGCCAACCCGCATGCCCAGCGTGGTATGTGCAAATCCCCCCACATGAAAAGGAATTTACTCTGTCTGTGGGGGAGGCCATGTTCAGCAGTGGACGTCGTACGGCTGAAATGATGATGATGATGAGGAACTAAACCCTGGTTTTGTGACGTGTCATTTCATACATTTGCTTTATTCACTGGCCTCATAGCTCAGTTGGTAGTAACTCTGCCTTCTGCGCTAGAGGTCGCGGGTTCGATTCCCGCACTGGACAAACATTTGTGACTAACACAGATGTTTGTTCTGTGTCCCAGACACAAAATATATCTAAAAATATATATATGTAAAAAAATATCCATTTATTTACACAAAGAAACTTAAAACTAATACAAGTTAATATTTACAAAATACACAAGAAACAGTTGAGCCATCTAAAGACCGTTACAAACGATCTATAGATAGCTCAACTGATCCAGATAAATATATATCTATATATGTTAAATATATATCTATAATGTATATCAGTCTCTGGTACCCATAGTACAGGCTATGCCTAGTTTGGGATTAGTTGACCGTGTGAATATGTCCGGAATATTTATTTATTTATGTCATAATGTCAAATGTATGAAATGCACGTCACAAAATCAGGGTTTAGTTAGTCCTAGTCTTAACCCAGTTTCATTTTTACAGGGACTATGATCATTTTAATTATCTTCTATAGCTATTCACAGCCGTGTTAGCCTAGTGTGAGGTACCTTGACTTTTGATCTGAAGTTTTCAATAAAACAAAGTCAAAAATTCAATCAAAAAAAATCTTGTACTTTTCAATTTAGTTGTTTATCATCATTCTTCAGTCATCTTTGTAACAAAGTAACGTACTTACGAGAAATACGACATCAAGAGAGTGGAAGAGGAAAACATGTTGTACCGACCCCATATAATGTGGGACAAGGGCTGGAAGATGATGAATTTCGCCATCCAGATTGCTACCTAACAGCTGGATTATAAGTTGTTTAAACTGATTATACTCAACAAAACAGCAGATTTTTGCATAGTATTTTTTCAATGAAAAATTTCGAATTCCAAAAGTGTTAGAGCTTACTTTATTGTCGTTGGCGCCGGCAGCCAGCTTTCTACACAAACGTCCATACGAACGGGGTGGGCCAAATTGTTATTTATATTGTCACCTTATTGCTTTTTTGTTCGGAATGCACCGAACTGAACTAAATTACTGGGTGACTTCATTGCCATTGCCACGGGCGATATCGTGCGTGATATATGCCGAAACATCGGCGTTTATTTGCATTTAAAATACCTACTTCTCGTTCTAAGCTCTTTGTGTTCGGAAACGAATAATTCAGAAGTACTTCCCTTAGATTTTCTATTTATGCAAGTCATCATCATCATTTCAGCCGTAGGACGTTCACTGCTGAACATATAGAATCTATAAGTGGCACTAAACGAAAAACTCAATTTTTCAGTATGGCCATTTAAAGTTTTTGTAATTTTTATGAAGCCAATAACTCTACTACGTATTGAAATAGATTTACATTTGTTTTTTTAAATAATAGTTCAGGTATTATTCTCTAAGAATATTGTTGATATTATTTAGATTTTTAGGTAGATATGACAAAAAAAGTTAATTAAAAAAAAAGTTCAGCATTATGCCACTTTTGTTTTCACATAGTTAAGTATTTTTTTGTTTAGTGCCTTTTATTTAAAAAAAAGTTCAATATTGTGCCATTTTTGTCTCAAATGGACAAAAAGTTTTTTGCTTAGAGCCCTTAATGACTTATAAATAATAATCTATCTCATTCATTATAATTAGTAAAAATCATAGAAATAAAACAAATTGATATAAAAATTATCAAAAACTATTTATTAAGCATAATGTTAATCAGTTCAATCATGAAACTATCACGAAAATACAACGTGGCCTCAACAATTCTGCGTGTGGCCTCTTGAACGTATTTTTTAATTTGATACTGCATAGATGTACATGGCAATGATAATTGGATTTTTGGCTGACCACAGCAGTTATCTGAATAGAAAATTATGTCAAGATCTTCACTAGAAGATGAAGATTTTTTTGCAAATACTTCAAAACACAGCTCCCTATTTCGTTTGCTCCACGATTTCCTTGAGGTTCATACCAAAAGTAGCATTCTGTTTTGTCAGAATTAAGTTCTGAGATGGTAAAAGTCAAGCAGTTCATTTTTGACTTGTAAAATAAAGTCGATACTTCACCTTTTGGGACTGTCATTACTGCTTGCAAGTCATAGCGTGCTACGATAAAACTGTTTGACACTTTTTCTTTATCGCTTACCTTTTCTTCTCGGCTTCGCTCTTTCTCTTTTATATGCCTCTCATAATCTTTCTTAAGTGCTTCCCTTTCAGGACTTACAGCCAATTTGTAAATTGTACATTGCTCGCATTTGTCTTTCTTAGACACAAAGAAACTGATATTGAAATTTTCATTAACAATTTAGCGATAAGCATGCTCCATAACCCAAGGTAACCCATTCTTTTCGCAATCATTTTTATAGTCTTTATACAGGTCCACCACATTTTTTCCTTCATCTATAAATTCTCTGGTAGTTTGCTAACGCAAGTAGGGACTTTTAATACGTGAAATACTGTTTATATGACTTTTAACTCCTTCAATCAAATAATCAAACAATTTTTTATGCTTTCCTCTCTTTTCTCCTTCTAATACACCAGTTACGCCGCATATCTTTTGCAAAACAGTCCTGATACATCTGTCAGTAATATCCAAAGTATTTCTGAAGAATTTTTTGCAGACAAATCTTGTTTTGGTGCTGTTGATTTCAAGGTAAAAAGCATTTATTTTGATTTTCTATTTGAATTATTTTTTTTGTATTGATATTTGGGTGTTATGATTTGAATATAACGAGCAATGTATTATCTTTGTCTTTCAATTGAAGCCATCAGTCCCAGTAACTTTCTAACAGTTTTTGTCTACTGATACTTTTTCTGAGCATTTTAGCTTACAGCTATATCCATAAGTTGGTTTGAGAATTCTGGCCGGAAAAACCTTTTTTGTACCTGAGGTTGAGACGTATATTTTACCAGAATTTCTGAATTGTTTTGTCACAGCACTCTTTTTCTTCTTCGATTTCTCTGTGATTACAGAGTCTGACTGAGTTTCTATCACCACTATTTCGTTGTTTTCATTTGAAGCTTGAACATTCTGGTCAATCAGAACTATCGGAACTGGATTTGGGATTTCAGTAGGAGCTTTCAACTACTTGTGTATTTTCATAACTTTGTTCAAAGTTATATTCAGCCAGCAGTGTTTTAGAGTAGTAATCCACAACAGTTTCCTCAAAATCAACATCGTCGGTTGGAGCAACGTTGTTAGAATCTCCATTTCGCTCAGGTAGAAGACGACGAAGTTGACCAACAAGACGAAGGCGTACTTGAGGATGAACTGGAAGATGAGCTAGAGCTAGACTTGCTCCGTTTCCTTTTTAGGGGTATGTACGTCCTATCATCGTCTGAGGCGGGAGAAAAGTCTCCATCATCATCGCATTGTTCACTAGGGGTGGTGGATGTTGGATTGTTTTTTGTTCCTCATTATTTTTCTGAATAGTTAGTTGTAATATTCTTCTTCCTCTACTTCTGGATGGATCCATAATGATTTCAATGAACTAAGTAGGTACCTTTAATAAAAAATAGACAAGAGCTAAGTACCTATACATAGATAAGTTTGTTGTACCTTGCTAATACCTAACCGCGAGCTTATTAAAATGAACCTAAGCACTAGTACTTGAATATTATTCACTGAGAAGTTCCGTTGAATAGCCCCAAAAAAATGAAGAAAAGAGGCATGAAACAAAATATTTTTTTTCTTTAAATGTTTCTTAATTAAGAAAGTGACACTAAACACAATGTGTCGTTTAGGTTATGAAGACAATCAAAAATTACTCATAATATTTTAGTACAATAATGACATTAAACACATTGTGCCGTTTATTGGTATAACCTCACACAATTTTGTTAATTATCTTACGCAATAAGTGGCACTATACAAAATGTGTCACTGTTGAAATCACCTTTTTATAATTATTTCATTTATAGTTACGATATAACTGGCACTAAACAAAATATGTCACTTTTTCACTTACCCCATGAACAATTGTCGCCGGCGTCCGGACTCAAACTGATTTAGTGTCGGTTTTTATTTAACTAGTAAGCACAAAACCTCGAAGCATGAAGTGACACTTGTGATATCTAGCGAGTTTTTAAGTGACCTATGAGAAAACGGATCAATGGAGATGACGTAGTTTTGTCCGTAGATTTCAGATGTCGCCCTAACTCAATATCGCCAAATTTCGTTTAATGCCACTCTTGTTTTCAACGTGCGAGATCATCCCCCATAGATTTCCTGTGCGAATTCCTATCACGTGGGGTGGGGAGAATTTGTCTGGACTTGAGTCACCACCCTGGCATGTGTTTTGGCGAGCGAGAGCTATTATTTTTTAAATAGGGGACGCTGCTGCCCACCCCCTAGCTTTTTTTCCCTAAGTCACCCCTTACAACATCAACGGGTAGGTAGATACGGAGGGGCCTATTCGTCAGGCCACCACGGCTACCAGCCACATTCCTAGGAGTTACTTTTATCACACATAGTTCACACATACACTAGTTTCCGCCCAATGCTTCACACGCGCGGTACTCGAATCAAAAGTAGCCTATATTACATACTTAGGGATAGTGTAGCTATCTATATAAGTTTACTTATAATATAAGTTTACTTAGTAATATTATAGTATAGTGAAAGAATTTTTAAAATCGGTTCAGTAGCTCCAGAGATTACTCCCTGCCAACAAGCAAATTTTACCTCTTTTTAATATTATAGTGTATCTAGAAAAGTTCCACTCTAACTAAAGTAATCAATTGTTTTTTCCTCTCAGCTTAAATATTTTAAAACGTTTCTCCCTCATATAATTTTCTTTTGTTGTGAAAATAGCTCCCTTTTCTAAGAATATGGTAATACTCTGTATAAATAGCTTGCAATGATTGATGTTCAGAAGGTGACTGGAACAGGCTTTTAAGGAAATCTGAGTCGGCGGCGCAATTTCCTATAGGAAATTAGTTCACTCCATTTGGCTGATTCAGCTGGCTCGGTAAACTCTCATGAATATAGCTTTGTCCAAACGGCATGCGATATTTCATATAACATTCGTTTCTAAATAATACTTGTCTCTACCAATACATTTCTACTTTATTATCTTTGCGTCTACCGAACAAAGTCAATTTTGAGTTTTACATTTGAGGGTATGCGATAGTGGGTTTTGTCAATGTTGTTTACTTGGGCACCTGTACAACCGTCAATTACTTAAACCTTTTCAAAAGTCGTGCGTAGTTGTAGCGTACTAACAAATGATGATGATTATAATTCAATTCGATAAGTTCAATTCAATAACATTGAAGAAAAACATCGTGAGGAATCCAGCAAATATTCTGCAAGCGGCTATGAGCTTGCATCCTGTCACGAATGGAATACTTACTACTACAATATGAGGACATGTGCCAAATGTTAAGACATGCCTCGGACTACCCCCTTACACATCTTCAAGAATCTGATCACCTGGAGGTTTGAGATGATGTCTAGTGTCTACCATTGCTGGGAATAAAAGTCGTGAGCTTATCTTTTTTAGGCTCGTAAAGGGTTACAGTTAAACTTATCCAGCCAGTTAGTCAATTCGTAAACAAAAACCAGTTCGTTATTGTTATCAGATAAATGAAACGTCGTTTTAATACTTCGATAAAAACTATTTTACCCTAAAATGGCAGCAGTAACTTATTTAACGTACAGTGTATATGAGCAGTGCAGCTCAGTCACTCTCTACACTTACTAAAAGTTACTCAAAGTCAGAGCTTATTTTAATGAAACGGCCGTGCAACGGCAGGAACGGGCAGTGCCTGTGACCGCGATTGTTGCAACACAGTCGAAACGTCGGGAAAATTAAAAGGCACGCGTTAAGCACCCGTTTAATTTCAATAGGCTAGCTTACAGACTATACAGACTTAACATCGTATCGTACTGGCGATAATAGGAAATGACAAACACATGTCGGTGCACCATGTGGTTTTGACTTTAGCTTTTTTGAGTTTAGATAGGGTTGGCCGTGGTGGCCCCGGCTGAAGAATAGGCCCTTCCATATCTACCTACCTGTGGATGAGAGGATCATAAGAGGGGAAATAAGCTAAGATATGGGCAGCAGAATCCCCAAAGATAGCTCTAACTGCGCTCGCCAACCCACGTGCCCAGCGTGGTGAATATGGGCAAATCCCACATGATAGGAACTCGCTCTGGAATCTGTGGGGAGGCCATGTTCAGCAGTGGACGTCCTATGGCTGAAATGATGATAGGGTTGAGTCAACTGTTTTCCTTATAAGCTGTGTTACCTGTCTCACGCCACAAAAAACTTTTGACCGTCGCCGCTGACGTGTTGACACTTAATCAATTTATAGGGTGCTAACTGGAACACGGAAAATGTATTAAAGCCAGCCAAGCTTGGTGGGAACTGCTCACGCTAAACGTACCTTTGAACTATAAAAATCTACCTAGTATGTACATTTCTTGCATGTACACGCAATAACATACTCGTGTTCTCATTATGCTTAGGTATTTGTAGAAATTGAAATTAGTTTCTATTTAAAACTGTGGTGATTAGTTTTTCCTACAAAACACCAACCTTACTTAAGTGAGCGACCGAACATCAACACGCCTGAAAAACTTTATTATGTACAAACCAGAACATGAAGCGTTTCAAATCCACATTGGGAACAAAAACAATTACTTAATAAAACACACCTCAATCAAAATTAATTGCTTTACGCATTAATCTCTTTATCTCTGAACAAAACAACGCAACGTGTCCGTCTGTGTGTCCGCTCTGCAGGTAATGGAAGCAATCATTCGAGATAAGGTCCCTAATGTGAGAAAAGGTATAGTCCGTCCGGATCGTTAATTTAATTTGAAATAATAAAAGTTATATCTATCATTTATCACTTTCGACAAATTTATTTTTAAATGCCCACTTTGACGTCCTTCTTATCTGTGACTGGTCAGTGGGGTGGGAGAAAAAAGGCTAAAAGTTGGGTAATAAATAGGCGTAGGCGTGCCTCCGAGGAGTCGAGCCTTTAAACCGGGTGGCGCAGACGCGTAGTGACTTTACAAGTAGCATTTCAGGTTTCAAGTGGGCCAAGGCCTCTTTACGTCTTGGATTAATTTTCCCTGATTTAGGACTGAGGATTTTTTATCAGAAAATCTAGATTTCAATAATTCATTTCGTTATCGTGGCGTTGACGCGAAGCGTTGTTGGGTTAATTGTAAGTAGGTCCGTTTTGGGAGAAAATGGATTTCTGTGATCGATGGCCAGGGCGTTCGTATTCGCGTTTTGCTTGTTTCGTTGAAAAGTAGGGTTTAGGTCAAGGTAAGCCTTAATATTGATGTCGGGAGGTATATTTCTTGGGAGTTTGCTTAGAGATTTTCAAAAACGTAATTTACGCTACCGTAAGACTCTAACTTTATAGTTAATAGTTAGTCAATAATTCAAGACTTTAGCATCATGTATACAGGTGGTTCCTAATATTCCACCCATAGATTTAGGAGAGTTCTACCATGTATTATTCTGTCATTCTTTGATCAGCATCAGCAAATACCTTGGTCTGAATGGACCACCTCCATCTTTCCGAAGGCTCTTAGTCCAAACTAAAACAAACATAACGCCCCTAAATCCTTATAAATTATAACGCTCCAGGAAAAAAACATTGTGAGTACCCAATTCGTTAGCGAGTCCTGCCTTGCATTCCATCGTCAAGTAAGTTTCCGTGTTCTGTGCGGTGTCCGTCCGTAACTCAGGCGTATCGGTGCCATCTAAATTGAGATTTTATTGACGATTACTGTTCTAGCGAGGGTATCGTGCGATCTTGGCGCCGACGGGCCCGAGTGATCCGGCTCTCGATTGTTTTGATTTTTTATGTGTGATAAAGGTAGCCCTGAAAGTGACCTGACTGGTCATTGCAACTAACCAGACCAGGATGACCAGGTTGACATTCCAACCCTCAAAAAATACTTCAGGTGTCAAGGCCAATATGGTGCAATTGCCATCAATCAGCGAATTCCTATAAAGCGTACGTTAGTAATATGTGGCCCGAGCAGGAATAATTCATGATAGCTCTAAGCTTACGATACGATAACAAATGTCAAATATTAGCCAATAAAAATTAAAAGATTCCAAGCATCGCCAATGTCATTGGCTAATATTTTACTTTTACTATCGTATCGTGAGAGTGAATTATATCGTGACACTGGCCTCATAGCTCAGTTGGTAGTAACTCTGCCTTCTGCGCTAGAGGTAGCGGGTTCGATTCCCGCACTGGACAAACATTTGTGACTAACACATATGTTTGTTCTGTGTCTGGGTGTTAAATATTTATCTATTAAGTATATCAGTCTCTGGTACCCATAGTACAGGCTATGCCTAGTTTGGGATCAGTTGACCGTGTGTGATATGTCCGGAATATTTATTTATTTATTTATTATTAATTATTCGTGCTTAGGCTGCTGTAGCTGACATACGAAGCTAGGGTCCAAAACCATAAATGTAAAAATGTGGAAATAGGTATATTTGTTGACAGGGAGATAATAGAGATAATATCGTGATAATCTTGACGCGACTTGCATTGATCCCGCTTCTGGTTTTAATTTTGCTTAACTCTTTCATGCAGTCATTTTTTTTTTTCCGTACTTATTACACACGGTCAACTGATCCCATACTAGGCATAGCCTGTACTATGGGTACCAGAGACTGATATTCATAATAGATATATATTTAACACCCAGACACAGAACAAACATCTGTGTTAGTCACAAATGTTTGTCCAGTGCGGGAATCGAACCCGCGACCTCTTGCGCAGAAGACAGAGTTACTACCACTGAGCTATGAGGCCAGTCATGATAGAAACTAGCATTGGAAAAGAACGAGGCAGAATGCTTTGAAAAAATTTTGAACACATCTACATAGGTACCTATCTCTACAGATTTATGAAAATGCGGCCGTAACGAAAGACATGTGTCACATCAGGACTAGATACTTCTACATATACCTACACACTGACATAGCCCTGTGAATAGGAACTAATCGATGTGGAGTCCATATACTGCAAATTTGAATAATTTTCCTCGCCACCTCAATTCTTTTAATATTTTGATTGACAAAAACTTAACCCTCTCATGTTCCGGGGAGGTAAATGATGATGGCGTTTGGAGGTCTCCGTGCCGAATCGTCGGCGGGGGTTGATGGTTCGTGAAATCGTAATATTTTTTCTTAGACCACACCGAAGCAAATTTACAGTGATTTCACGGCGCTGGGTTCACACGCACCTGTGGCCACAATGGGTTTGTTTACGCTGATGGTCGGTAAAGGGTTAAATGTCTTATTTCGTCAGTTAATCAAGAGCCTTTGTAGAGGCGTGATAAGAGCTTTATAAACTCCCTTTCATCATCATCATCATCAGCCTGTAGAAGTCCACTGGTGGACATAGGCCTCCCCCAAAGAGTTCCATGACGAACGGTCTTGAGCCTTCTCCATCCACCGACTTCCCGCAACCTTCACAATGTCGTCGGTCCATCGGGTGGGGGGCCTTCCAACACTGCGTCGCCCGGTTCGTGGTCTCCATTCGAGAACCTTTACTCCCCAACGGTTGTCGGTTCTGCGAGCTATATGGCCTGCCCACTGCTACTTCAACTTACTAATTCTGAGACCTATGTCGGTGACCTTAGTTCTTCTACGGATTTCCTCATTTCGGATCTTATCACGCAGTGAAACTCCAAGCATAGCTCTCTCCATAGCCCGTTGCGCGACTTTGAGCTTGTATATGAGGCCTATAGTTAACGACCAAGTCTCAGTGCCATATGTCATCACTGGCAACACGCACTGATTGTAGACTTTCGTCTTGAGGCTCTGCGGTATCTGCGACTCCCTTTACGATAACGAAAATCGTATGGAATATTGAAGGAGGCCCAAATGCTGGCGGTCTATCTTACTAACACTTCCTTTTTTGAAGTCGGGTATATAAGCAGACAAGTTCTTACAAGACTTGACCAAAAGGAATTACTGGGTGTTTCCTAATGGCTTACTAGCCCAAGGTTAACGTCAATGCCTTTGATGTTACATAATAACGTCCACTATTATGTCACTAGCTCATGCAAATAATCAGAAGCCTATTTGAATATAAAGGCAGCTAGTACATACATTAGGCGGAGGGCAAAACCCAGCAATATAAATACATAAAATCATTACGTTACTGACTGACTGACAACCAACGAAATATTAAGAGAGGTTTAAAGTCTAAACCTCCTTTTAAGAAGCTACTAATAGCTTCTTTTTACACTAAATAATAACTACCGTGTAGTCAATAATAATAACCAATAACTAACTAATATAGTCTTTGATAATAATAATGAAATCAGTTTGTTTCAAGATGTTACCCGTGCTGATGAAAAGGCCCATCCATATAAATAAATAAATAAATAAATAAATATTCCGGACATATCACACACGGTCAACTGATCCCAAACTAGGCATAGCCTGTACTATGGGTACCAGAGACTGACATACATAATAGATATATATTTAACACCCAGACACAGAACAAACATCTGTATTAGTCACAAATGTTTGTCCAGTGCGGGAATCGAACCCGCGACCTCTAGCGCAGAAGGCAGAGTTACTACCAACTGAGCTATGAGGTCAGTCTCAGTCAGTCATATCTGCCTACTCTACCCGTGGATGTTGTAAGAGGCGACTTAGGGAAAGAGGAGAACCTAAAGGATGTACAGCAGCGTCCCCTATTTTCACAAAGATAGCTCTAACTGCGCTCGCCAACCCGCATGCCCGAGTACGGGCAAATTCCCCCCACGTGATAGGAATTCGCTCAGGAAATCTGTGGGGCTATGTTCAGCAATGGACGTCCTGAGTGGTGATGATGATAACAAGTAGAACCGACTCATATCAACAGATATACTTTTGCAATAAAAAATGCAATCTAGGTATGCTCAAAGAAAGGATTTTCCAAAATTCACTCCATAGGGTGGTTGAAGTTTGTATGTAAATTGATCTACGCAAACGCAGACGCGGGCATTCCACTTTATTATGCGACCTTCACGCATTCACGCCTCTAGTGCCATAAAACAAGTGACATCCTCAACAAATTATGTGTCGTCGTCGACTCGAGACAAAGACGTCATCAATTCAGGATGCTCGCGAGATGCTAGATAAATCAGTTGACAATGACATTCACATTCGCGGTTCATTCACCGCAAGTTGTGGAGGTGTCGATCGTAAAGATTCCAAAACGGGCCCCCACATGACGGCATGGGTCCGGTGCCGGTGATATCACCCACAACAATAAACTAACTAAATAGGCTAGACCGCCTTTCAGAGTCGAGTAGCAAGTGCCATTTAAAAATGAGAATTTGAAATCGAATGAAACAGAGCAAGATCGTGTCGAGCAGGCTTATTTGTGGTCCACCCCGAACCAAAGCTTCAAATTTAAAATTTTCATATAATAATATAATAATAATATTAAAATAAGCTTTGTGAATCTTTTTGTTCCATTAACCATCTTAATCAGCTGTGACTTAGTTGCCAATCTCAAAGATTTATAGTTCAAATTGGTGTAAAATAATGCTTACTTGCTTGTCGTTTCACTGATTCTTTCGTGGTCATCCTGTATTAGCTTATTGACCTGGTTGAGGTATAGTGGCACTGAAAAGGGCCTATGACCGTCGGTGAAAGAATCAGTGTTCAGATTAAAATGTGATACGCCCGCATTTGAATGGAAATAAGATGTCATTTTAGGGCGTCCGGCAGTATAATAAGGCTTGATAGGGTTTCTGCGTTTTGACGTACGAGGAAAAAATAATCCCATAAGAATAACCAAAACCAGGATATAGATGAGTCGTCACCACCCTAGTGATATTTAAATGTTGGAGCGAATTAATTTTATGAAAAAAATGACTGTCTGTTTTCAGTGTGAGGGTTCTATATGAGGGATATTCAGGGCGTCACACGCGGCAGCTATAATGTACAGATGTATATTGTAATATTTAATGGCAATTGGACGGAAAGATAAACCGAAATAATCACAGATCCGTTTTCGCCAATGACTCTGCAACCCTAAAAAGGGGATAATAAAACAATTCGACCGTCAGAACAAGGCGCTTCATGGAATGCAGCTCTCTATATTTAGCGAGCTCGTTTTCGTTGTGTGGAGATGAATAATATTGTATGGGAGAACAGAAGGGTGCTTATAAATTAGCGGATAAGCGCCGACTTCACCTGCCGAACTATACCGCACGCGACTGCCGACGGCTGATTTACGTGTTTCAATGGATAATGACATTGTATTTACTCGCCTGGTGTTTCGGAATCAAATACAAACTTTCTACGGTTCACCCAGGTGGTCTCAGGGGGTGGACGGTGGGTAAGAACTTCCTTAAATTACCTACCACTGTAATGTAGCTTTATCGAATCATACGAAAACCAAAAAAAAAACTACAACAATCGCTAGAAGAAAAGGTAATTGACTAAGATCTCTCAAACAACTTGGGCGAATCGGCGTTGAATATTTTCTCGCCAAATTTATTATTGACAGTAATTGGCAAACATAGTAAGACTGGTGAATGCGTGAGACGAGTGCATACCTACCCGTGGTGTAACGTGCCAGCTTAACTGGTATTTTAACATTTTATCTACCTACTGTTTGCCTACCCTACATTTATAATAATATCTGCGTACGCGAACCACTAACTACTTAGACTACTATGATCATTTATAAGCTAAATAATTATTCTCATGTAAGTGATTGTATATCGTTTAGAGAATAAATTTATCTTAAACCTTATGTTTTCATGATGACCTGACTTGATCATGTTATTGCCCTATCTGCTAGGTACAGTACGATTATTGGATCTAGATATGCAAACATCTAATTAGGTGTTTAAAAAAAAAAATATTCCGGACATATCACACACGGTCAACTGATCCCAAACTAGGCATAGCCTGTACTATGGGTACCAGAGACTGACATACATAATAGATATATATTTAACACCCAGACACAGAACAAACATCTGTGTTAGTCACAAATGTTTGTCCAGTGCGGGAATCGAACCCGCGACCTCTAGCGCAGAAGGCAGAGGCAACCAACTGAGCTATGAGGTCAGTCATAGTCATAGTTTCTTTGCGCGCAGCAATTATTTTCGTTCCTAAAAAATGTTTAGCGCAGCCAAGTACTTCTAGCTTCACGTTTGCCTAGCTAGATCTACTGATTATACTGTATTGCTGTCAACAAGCTTGTTTTGTGTTCATATCTCTTCAATGATACCACGTGCCTATACGCCGACAGATGAAGGTAAACAAACAAAGCGATTGCGTAGCTTTCAGGAAGCAAGTTCAGGTGGCACTTTCTAATCGTTTTTACGGCTGCATCCTGTGAGCCGTGAAATGTTCCGATAGAGAGATAAGAAGGGTGTGCCATTGCCAGACGCCTCTGGACTAAATATTTAAAAGATGCAGTTACCGATGCATACTATGGCATATCGATGACAGGGGTTATGTATTCTGTGAGATACTATCAATGCCCCATGTCAACTACACAACAGCGCATCCCATCCAAAGGTTGTTCGGTAGAGATCGCTACTTAGCGATTAGACCGGCCCTTGTACAACATAGGCCTAGTGGGAGGTACCTCGACCTTCAATCCGTATAGGTTCAAATCTTCGTAGTGCACCAAAGGATTTTACTATTAGAGAAATTATGTGCGCACGTGAACGTCATCATCTGGCCACTGTTGGACATTGGCCTCCACAAAAGAATCCTACGATGAACGGCGTGAGCCTTCTCCATCCACCGACTTCCCACAACTTTCGACATTTGCAAAATCTTGGAAAATTTTACTACTAGTAAATTTGGTGAATCTCAGTCGGTATTTTATCTATATTACAAGCAACGTGAAAATGTCCGTTTACTCGTGGTAAATATTACGTCTCGTTCACGATATGCCATGGTAACAGCCGGGAACAGTACGTATTTACCAACAGTGCAACCCAGGAAAGGAAACATAAATAGTGCTCGTCCGACAGATTCGTTAGTGCTGTTAATTGAACGAGTAAAACAGAGCACTAGTGGAGTGGTGGTAGTGGCCCCGCCTTCTGATCCACAGGTTGCGGGTTCGTGCACGACCGAGACACCAATTTTCCATTCGGAAAATGTATGTGCGTTATACTTGTGCTCTCAAACGGTGAAGGAAATCATCGTGAGGAAACTGGAGAACCTAAAAATTAAAAGACATCTGACATGTGTACGAAAGGAGCCCCTAAAAGGCGCACTGTAATTACGCAATACGTTTCGATAATATAGCTAGCATTTAAATTTGGCTGGCCTTATCCACAGGAAAGACATGTATACCTGACCAAACTGCGAGCCTGGGCTAAAGCACTGATACAGCGCACATGAATTTATTTAGTATAAAAATCTATTGTCCACGACCAGGAGATGAGAAGGCAGGGGTGCTACCACTACATCGCCAATGCGTAAACTCCTAGTAAAATTCCTCCTTTGATCCTACAGCAGCTTAGCGAAGTATCTTACTCAAGAGTAGGTTTTTTTTTTTTTATGTTATACGGAGGCAAACAGGCTTACGGCCCACCTGATGGTAAGTGGTTACCGTCGCCTATTGACATCAGCAACACCTGGAGCATTGCTAATGCGTTGCCTGCCAAACCCCTCCCCCCCTAAAGAGCTCTGGCAACCAAGTAATAATTCATATTACAGTTCGTACATCAACAATGTATTAACACAAAGAAAAGAAAGCAGGAAAGAGTCATTACTCGAAGCTAAGCACCGATCGAGAATGCAAGCGAATTACCCTCATAGGTATGCACATAGAAATATAGGGTAAACGCCCCCTGACTGCACTGCTATGCAGGCCTACGCATTAGGGTAACGTAATAACACGTGTCTGACAATTAAACTGCAGTTCTCAGGCTCCAATTATAACGAGCAGTGTATAGAACCTTAAGAATGTCCAATCGCTGATTGGTAGCGATCTAGGCAAGTGTAGAGATTTGTAGGAATAGCTCAGTCGTGCGTGTTTGACACGGCTGCGGCAGATAAATTATGGTTGCCACCGGCCATGGTAGGTACTTGTAAGATATCAGTTATTTTCCTTACTATGACAGAAGATACACTTGCCTAATAGAATTTGAATTTATATAGCAATACTGTCCAGTTATTTTCAGGCACATCATGCACCCCGCATTGCATGTTTTATTGAAACAGTATTCGTACCAAATACATCTCCTTGGAACCTCCCCCCCCCCCCCCTCCGTTCGCCGGTCCATGGTTCCAGTTCTATCAAGCTTTCTAGCTCTCTAGCCATCTAGCTAAATCTTACCTCTTGGAATAAGAAACCCAATTCGATTCCTGATATTTCGTACTATTTATCAATGCCCGCGTACTGAAACGATTTTTTACCGTGATAACATAAAACAACAACAATATTTAACTTACAAATATTATGAAGATATTTTGTAAGCAATTTCAAACCCACAATATTTTAAAAAATAATCACAGTTGATTGTTTTGCGCTATATGTGTTTAAATGTAATTTCACGGTGGATGAGCGAGGCAATTAGTCACTCGGACGTGAGAGGAGAGCTGATAACATCATATAGTTACTTTATTCTGAAAGGAGGGAAAGTAGGCGTCGGCAGGCCCGTAGCTAGGATCATAGATTATCAGGGGTGCCATAGGTTTCAAATCTTCCAAAAGGGGTTAGGGGGTTCGCTGTAGTTAAATTACTAAAACCGCACACCAGCCTTTACGGAGTAATCGGTGAACGCAAAAAAACACAGTCGCCGAATTGATAACCTCCTCCTTTCTTGAAGTGGGTTAAAAACGGAAGTAGCATTCTGTGGGTCAGTAATCTGTATTGCATTTTTATAAATGAAAACAAACTTACGGACTTACATAATTTATAAGGTTTTAGAGATAACTTCACCTTTTATTAAATTGAGGAGTGAGACACTACACTTCTAAAAGTTTTTCTCTATTTCCTTCATAATTTTCGAATAAAATATAATATATGTAATATAATTTATTTCACACATACACAAAAAATATTATTGTCAAGAACCGTAATTTTACCTTATCAAAACACAAACAATAACAAATAAGTACTAACCTAACCAATATATCCCCTTTGCGTGATAGTGGGTTAAATAAGTCCCATCTCAGCATAAAGCTGTACTATACCTTGTACCAGCAGTCAGCGTTTAGTTCTTCTTTTTCGCATTTCCCCTCCCTGAGCCGGCTCTGGGTGTCGTCGTCGGTTACACTGTATGCGCCTGTAGATTAGGTGGTTCTCACGAGCCAGGGCTTTATCTATAACTGTATGATCATGGAAGTAGTCTTAATTGTTTGGAAATTGCATGAGTCTGTAATATTTTGTCGCAGTTTTAGTCAGAAAGTGTTACAAATAGACAATGTCTTGAAATAAGCGCTAACTCGTTCTTTCATGATCGGTCAAAAGGCCCTTTTTAGGGCCACCTCTGCCTGGTGAGATGGCTACCTGGCGAGGCTAAAATACAGCGTCTTGTAAGTCCGTAAACAGTTTCACCTGACGCCGTCTTCAAACGGCGTGCGATATGTCAGCTAAAATTTATTTGAAAATGATCTTTTAAATAATGTTAATTTTGGGTTTGACTTTTAGGAGCTCGGGATATTGTACACCGCACACCCTCAAATGTCAAATTGAAAATTGACTTTTTTCAGTAGAGATAAGGATCTTTTTGAAACGTATTTAAAATGGCATATCTAGGACATATCGTATACCGTTTGAACACGGCTTGACGCTGCAGAAATCATCTGCACTGATAGCTCACTAACATATAGCTATCAGAATTCGCAGAACCGACAACTGTTGGAGAGTAAATGTTCCCGAATGGCGACCACGAACCGGGAGACGCATTGTTGGAAGCCCCCAATGACATTGTGAAAATTGCGGAATGTCGGTGGATAGCGAATAGAGAAGGGTCAAGGCCGTTCGTCATCGAACTCTTTGGGGGAGGCCTATGTCCAGCAGTGGCCTTCCATAGGCTGATGATGATGCTGATGACTGATAGCCTACCAGTAGCCGACATCATCACAACAAATTTCAGAATAAAATCGTGGTTTCCTAAAGATTGGCGCCAGTCACATTATTTCTGTAATCTCTACTTAGCACGTCAGTTTTTATCGAAGTCAAGTAGTGGAACCAGCATAAAAATAGTTGTTTAGTTAGACTGAAGCCAGGCTTTGGGAGCCGTCGCGTGTTTGAGCAGTGTATTAGCAGCGCGGAGGCCTCCGCCCTCGCCTGTTCTCACGCCCACTGGCCTTTCTTCTTACTAGCCGGTTCATCTGGCTTTTTTCGTCGACATGTTACGTACAGAATGCTCACTACTGTACAACAATCACCTGATATAAATAAAGAAAATCCGATTGAGAAGGTCTTCACAGGTCAGATATTTCTGATGCGGAAAAATCTGGTTGCTGCAAAATTAATTGATATTATAAATAAATAAATATTTCGGACATATCACAAACGGTCAACTGATCCCAAACTAGGCATAGCCTGTACTATGGGTACCAGAGACTGATATACTTAATAGATATATATTTAACACCCAGACACAGAACAAACGTCTGTGTTAGTCACAAATGTTTGTCCAGTGCGGGAATCGAACCCGCTACCTCTAGCGCAGAAGGCAGAGTTACTACCAACTGAGCTATGAGGCCAGTCAAATATTTTCAATCATTATTTGTAGCATAGATAGCATTGTAGTCTTATAGCAATCCGGGTCAAGACGATTCTAATGATACCTTAGACATCAAAATGGGTGCAACGCAATATGAAGATTTGTTTGCCACTTACATAGTAAAATTTGTAATAAATATGTAGATACAGAGACATGTGAAATTAAGTATGGCTAAAATTGTACAGAAACATGCAAAGAATTATACCAACATCCGAACGGAACTAAGCATTATCCGCGCAATCTTCGCCACACAAGCTGTTCCTAATCCCCTAATACCAAGAAAACGTCTGGAATAAGCCTCGGCCTGACCAATTGTCGTTACTAATGTGTTGTTTACCTTACATTAACATCTAAAGAAGTCTGAAATGAATTGTCATTGAGGAATTCCTAAAGGCCATTGTGGGTGGCTCAAAACTAAATTCTGCCGTACCCAATACTGAATTTTGATGACTTATCGTGCGCCTGGTAGCTAATCCGGTAAAGCGGGGATTATGCCAGTTCTCCTTTTTATAGATCTGAGTATCCTTTGAAGGAAGTGAGGATTTGTAACGTTCATTCATGCGTTACATTCATTAGTTTTTTTTTATTCATGCATATCCTACCTTCATTATGCGCCGGTAGCAAATATAGTCGGAAATATAACGTTTCGACGGCATCATGTTTTTCTTAGGCCTAGTGCAGTGCCTGTACCATCAACTTATAAGTAGGATTTGTTTAGGATGTGATGTAAGTTGACAATCACAAGGTTTTATGGTATAAACTCGTGTACTGCTGAAAAAGAACTATTTAGTAATCTGATCTGTGGCATAGGTCGAATTTGAATGGCAAAGACATTATGGGACCGAAACAGGTAAATAGGTAACCCTTCGTATTTCATACTCACACACAGTATAAATAGAACTTCTAATCAGTCAGTCAGTAACGTAGTTTTATATATATTGATTAGCGGTTACTGACGGAGTTCATTATTTTTAGCGACTGCGCCTTACTTACTTTTTTTCCGATTATATTACCTAATAGATCGCGTTCGAAATTGGGTTATTCGTAAACTCTCATGTTTTGCAACTCGATATGTTAGACTCGACTGTTATATTATTTCCCCTAATTACCAAGATTCTGTACGTGACGTCATGTCTCCTCGCCGTCTGGTTTTCTACATGTGGGAAGACAATAGTTGGGGTGTGGGAGGCGCGACAAAACGCAAGCCTACACGGTCACGCCATGCCATAGGGCTGCTAATAAATAATCGCAATTGACTTAGAAATTGTGGTTTTGGATGGAAGCTATTAGCTAATTTGGTAGAGCCAAGAAGCAACTTTACTTTCACAAGTCATAATTAGAAATTGTAATCATTCAATTCGCACCTTCTTTGCATTTTCTCGTACATATGGTCGCTTATGTTAAGTACTCAGTGTACCAGTTTATCTTCCAATTATTTCTACTCAGACCTTGCAAGAATCTTTTAATCAGAACTGTATTTTTTGAAATAGTATTTAAAAAAAACGTGTTTTTTTTGATATTGCTGTATATTTCTTCAAGTTTTTTAAAGCATTGGTCTCGTGACAGCCCTGACTGAGACCATCGACCGCCCTGACCCTGCGTGCTGCTATTAACAGATTTACATAATATTTTATTGATTAATTGCCATCAGATAAGGTAGTCCGGATAAAAAACCTTTTATGCTGGAAAATTAGGTCTAATCGGAGGCAAATATTTGGAAGGAATTATTATTTTCAATTTGATTTGAGGACAAAATAAATCATTGCTCAATTCAGTCAATGGAGAAATGAATGGAGAAACTGAGAAAGTTCTAGCCTGTTCATCGTGACATATGGAAGGCCTGTTATCAACAGTACGGTTGATGATGATGATAACATTTTGTAGATATTATTTACTAGTGTTCAATCGCCTAAGCGTTAAAATTTAATATATGTGATACAATACATTTCATTGCAGAGACTGAACAATAAAGTTCCCTCCCAAGTAAAGTGCCTCCCAAGTATCCAAAACTATAAATACCAATACTTTCTACTAATAAAGAGGTAGCACGAGTGTCACATTATTACCACAGTGCTGTGGGTCTACCGGCCCCTGGGGTCTTTGTCGGCACCCCCCGGGGTTATCGTCGCCCTGACTAGGTACTCACACCACACTAGCGACGAATCTGTTTCAATTGTATCACTGTAAGAATTCAGATCATATACATATTTAGCGTATTTTCGGCGCAAAAAAAGCTCATTTGCCTTCAGTGGCATCGTGTCATCATGTTGACGTTGTCGAGCTTACAATAACGAGTTTATATTCCCAAGAAAACGCTCAATCTGTAGGCACTAAAAGCCTAGCTTAGAACATACTATTCTCCAGATTTCCTCAAATATAGTGAAGTATTTGGATCGATATTGGAGTTAGGCCCGGCAAAGTGAACCCGTGATCCACTTCACCAACAGTTGGGTTTGCTTAAAGTCTATCGTTTGGACCATGGTTAATGTGAAAAATTGCCCCCTTAACCATACAAGTGACATCTCAATACATTTTATCGATATTTTTATGGAAAGATTCTTAGTGTGAAACTTATGGTTATAACTGACTACCTATAGATAAGAAAGTTATAGGAAGAATTTATGCAGTGTAACTCTTGCTTCATTATAGATGGCATGAATAAGAAAGAAGTGACTGCGGAGATGACGGCTAATAGAAGAGAGTAGAAGAAGAAATCATGTTGTACCGACCCCACATAATGTGGAAAAGATGGAGATGATGATAAAGTACAGGGACTTCAAGAAAACATAAAAGTATTGCAGTCTTCTCGCTCCAAAATAAAAAAATATTGTGCTATTGGTACTGTAGAAATTCACCTTGAATGAGCCCATGTTTTAGTGACAAGTAAAAGTTGTGATAATTTGAGCCGTTCAACCGAGATGTTATGTCGACACAATTTATAGAGTCGTCAACGAGACATCGATTCGTCACCGGTCAATATCTGTGATCTACCGTCAACAGAGATGCAGCTAAGGGCTAGTTCGCTGATATGAGCTAACTGAAAGGGAAAATTGACGGTCCCTGCTTTGATTCTTGTTTAGCTATAGTGGAGACCTTTTGGCGGCCTAAAAATTGGCTTAAATATATTAAACTAGCAGACCAGTGACTCAGAAATAATAAGAATAGATCAGAAGTAATAATGGTAGAGTCTCAATTGGACACGAATTCCTTGAGCGTTCACTTGAAATCAAAGTATGATTTTGTATACTGGTTGGTCTGTAAGGAACACTTTAACTAAGGGCCAAACTTCTACAAAAACAAAACGTGCTCATTCGTTTAACGTGCTGTAGACCGATAACGTGATGACAGTAACTAAGGTTTTGGAGCCCTGAATAAATCCTTTTAATGGTTAAGCCCGCAAACATTTTAAGAGGCCTATTTAAGTGCTTCGAAGTTGCAGGTCGTGTTCAATTATTTTAGATTCTTAAACTTGTAAGAACTTATCTTATTATCTTACCTTGATGAATTAGATAGAATTTATCTTGTTAACTTGAAAGATTTGAAGGTGACTGAAAGACTTTGCTAGCGATATTTTAGCCCCAGGAGTATATCTTTGCGACGGCTCTGCATTGACATGGATCGTGACAGCAGGTGGGACGCGACACGCTAGATCGGCGGCGGTAACGATCCGATCGATTATTTACAAATAATCCGATCCTCTCGATACTGCGGTCACGTCTTCAAAAAAAGTTAAGAATATAAAGCGAATAGGTTTTTACAATTTTTTGTAACAAAAGAGTTCTGCTTATTATTTTATCGAAAGACGTGAACAATTTTGTGCATAATGGTCATTTTATTTGTGTGCAGTAAGTCGTGAACTCTGCCTACCCCTCTGGGAAATATGCGTGATTTTATGATTATGTATCTAAATTTCCAACTATCTGCATTTTAATTCATTAAAGAAACACACATGCTAAAAAAATACAACTTTTTTTTCTCTGGTGATCTGTTTGTTCTCATTCTTAATTTTTAATTATTAACGCTCACGTTGGTAAGTATGTTTTGAGTTATTTCTAGGATCCCTAAAACAAAATATGAAAATCGTGCGGAAAGCTCAACCAATTCTTGGAAAGCTTAACTTCGTAGAATATGTTGTACCTTTCTTTATTTCGTATTTTTTGCTCAAAGTTAGCGGAGATAAAAATGTTAACAACTTATTTAGGCACATCAGCATGCGATGCGAAAGCTCACTCGGTGATAAATCAGGCAGGTAGTAGTCTCGTGACGAGAAGGTCGTTATCGATAAAATATGAAATCGTAAAGTGTCAGTTTTTGCTTTATTTGTTGAAAAAATAAACAACTTAAATGTCAATAACATTTGTTATGTATTCATAGCTTTGTTTTTCAAATTACAATACTAAATTTGCTACAATAAAGTTTTAAACAGTTGAAGCAGCTCTGAATTAACATTTAAAATGGCAGTGGTCAGACCATATCCATAGTTAGCAGAACCGACAACCGTTGGGGAATAAAGGTTCTTGAATGGCGACCACGAACCGGATGACGCAACTTTGGAAGGCCCCCACCCGATGGACCGACGAAATTGTAAAGATAGTTGATGTCGGTGGATGGAGAAGGCTCTAGACCGTTCGTCGTGGCTGTTCGTTGGGGAGGCCTATGTCCAGCAGTACAGCATCGGGCTGACGATGATGATGGTGATGACGTAGCAGTTGTTTTCTTATTTGTGTTGTAGATTTCTTACCTCCATATTCTCAGATCATATATACAGTCGACTAGGTAAATAAGTATCGATAAATTAGAAACCTTAATGTCTAACACGTTCCATCCCCATTTATAATAAGTTAATTTTTGACAAGGCTCGTAAACCGATTACTGCTAACAAGGTGGTCTGCGCCGACTGCCGTCTCCTTCTCTCCCACATCTCGAATAAATTGTCTCCTTTTGTGAACGTGATGATGCACTGTAAATACACAGCGAGATTCCGAGATTGCCACCTTCGGATGGCCCTTTATAATAAAGGCGTTCGAGGGAGACACACATTCATTTTATTATTTACATTGTCCTTTGGATATTGTTGCCAGTTCCGCCACGGCTGTCTGGCTATAAATAAAAATAAATTCTTAATACTGTCAAGGAATTTGCGGATACTTAGGTACTTCAAAGCAATAACGCAGAGTGGTTCCCAATGACTCATCGCAGATTTGCAGCTTAAAGGGGAGCGACCGTAAATTAAACTAAGTTTTGATTGCCATTTATGCACGCAGCGGAGTATCACTGGAGCTATTCTCGTCTTGTCCCAGGATAGCGGTTCTCGGAATGCGACGGAAGTCCCGGGCGGATCCCCGTGGCCGCCTCCTTATTAATGGCCTGTTTAGACGAGCTCCTTTGTTACTCGCTCACGTCTCGCCACTTCAATGCTCTACACTGCTATCCGCGAGGGAAACATCCGTGTCTGCTTTGATTTAGATCCGTGATTCGATGCGTCTAACCAAAAAAGTAACGGATAGCGTGTTGGTTGAAATATACGCCGTCGTCAAAAACAATAGGTGTGCTTTGGCATTATAGTTCTCGGTTTCGACTAGTTTAAATTGACGTATCCTGTTGTCAGATTTCCTGGCGTTAATCCTTGCGGGTGTTTGAATTAGCTACGAGCGGCTTCACCCTCTCTTTGATGTTTGATTGGGTATCTGTAGGCGTGTATTTTTGAAGCAATCGATCTGTTTCTGTGGAAAAAAGGTTTATCAACCCGAAGTCAGTGTAGGTTAATATCATAGTAGGTCATTCTGGTTTTTTGGTCGTGAATCATTGCGTGCCTCCGTGAGTCAAATCCGGCGACATTCGCAAGGTCGGCTCTTGTCTCTTGCGTGTTAGCATCCTGTAGGTAGGTATCCTACTTAATAATAAAATAGACATAAAAATCTACACATCTTTATTCGATGTAATTGATACTATTTAAATTTAGTCCTCGGATCATGCCACTACTGGCCAATTGCAATCGAATCTTTTTCATAGAAGAGGCTTATTGATAGAAGGTTATTTAGTAGATACCTAACGATACAAATGCTAGTGATGCTCGCATTTGTTGTTTAGTTAATAGTACGGGGGATGGTGATAAATGTGATCTATAAAAACAAATTTGGTTTTATAGCGGGACTATGGCATGTGGAGACTAAGCCGAGATTTAGGCATTGGTAGAGTTCTATAGATGACGGTATTTCTACGACAGACAAAACAAACAACAAATACAAGAAACATTAACCAAACAACTGGAACAAACAAAACAATAGTTAAAATTTCATTTATACATAATGCGTCCGTTGCTTACCGCAGCGGGCTAGAGTAGATGATTGCTCAATTACGAGGACCTCCTTAGTAGAATCACTGACAGATTCACCAAATTACACTTTCGACTTTATGACATTGAGATAAACGCTTTTTTGTGTCGTCACATTAACGATCTCGTCGGCGAACGCAAAAGGTGGCCTGGAGTCTGCGCCTTGTCATTAGCCCTCAATCAAATATTGTGTTTAGGACTCGCCGACAGCTTAACCTGGCTTTTTCATCCATTTCATAATTTGTTATTTCGGATTACAGGGAGCGTGCCGCGGAGACAGAGCAAACATTAGCCCGCGGTCTCAGCGGTTACTTTGGGTGATAATTGAGCATCATAATGCTTTTTACGGCGGTCGGTATGCGGTAGGTGCGCTGTTGTATAGGTGCATTTGCATAGGCATGTGACTGAGGCACATTATTCTGTCAGATTTAAAAACCTGAGTGCAATTCTTTGTAAATAGTGTTTCCGTGTCCAATTTCCTGGATTACGAAAAACATGCGCCGTAAAAACCAGTGTACTTATAAGTCGAACAAAAAATTCTCAAATAAAACTTTAATTGTTAATTGAAACTAATTTCATAGCTTTCTCATCATAAAAAATAACAACAATTAAGTTAATATATGGAACCAAATTGCATTGCATTTATAAGAGGGTCGCTGACTCTAGCTAGAGCTGTCTAATTGAGTGGGAACCTGGTTTAGTAATGATTTAATTTTTCTGTTCGATGTTTTTCTCAGAGTTTTGGGGAAACAAAGAATACAATTAGTATTCTATTACGCGATGAAGGTAATTTACTGTGCTTATAATTTGTGTTGTAAGGTCTAAATGAGATTTCATCATTATTATCATCATCATTTCAGCCGAAGAACTTCCACCGCTGAAACATGCCTCCCCCATAGATGTACAGAAACAATAATTTAGGGGGATTTGTCAATACTCGCCACGCTGGGCATGCGGGTCGGCGAGCATAGTTAAAGCTATTGTTGGACACTGCTGCTCGTCCTCTAGCTATTTTCCCTTAGTCACCTCTTACGACATCCAGGGATGGAAATGGAGGGGCCCTTTCTGCAGCCGGGGCGACCACGGCCAAATAAAATTTACGTGGAGTTGTAGCCTCTTAATTATTTACTCCACGTCAGTTCCTCTAGAAATCAGGTCTACACGCTGAAAACTGACCACGTAAATTGTCTTTTCACACGAAAAAGCCGCCCAAATATGTAACGGTCATTTCACATGGAATTCGAGCAGCTTGCATTCTGGTTGCATATAATCGTGCATGTCCGGACTGTCCGGCGTGATACGGTAAATGCTAATGCCACTATCAGTTCCGCCACATACCACAGTAGTACAAAAAATAGTTAGTACCTACCACCAACGTCATAGATTAGGTAGCATTTTGTATGGTTAAACGTCACATATGAAGTAATAGTTTGTAGAGCGTGCCGCTGTCCACTCGGTCCGGTTCACGCAATCGTCACGGTTGACGACGCCGCCGCCGTAACTACTGTTTTTTACCCCCTTTTCCGGGTAGGGATCTGCATATTATGAGAGTTATAATGATGCTGGAGCAGTTGTGGATTTACACACTTCCCAAGTATAGGCTCTTTTAACTCTTAGCCGCCCTTATTTTTGTTTTGCCATAGAATATATACGTGATGGTTTAACCAATTGTTCAGTAAGTAAATGTTGTTGAACAATGGCAACGGAATCTTAAAGCCTCTACACACCTCCCTGCAAATCAGAGGCAATATCGGGCCCTAACATGGAGATAAGGGAGAGAAAAACGTTTGCTTTAGTCGGGTTGCCCCGATACTGCCTCTGATTTGCAGAGAGGTATGACTCTACAACTACATGCATGAGTGCCCTCAAATGAAGCGTAGCTGAGCAAGTTGTAAAAACTAGCCAGCATAAAATGTGAAACAGAATAAATTACATTTTCTAGTGGTTGGAGTGGAGTCCCGCCGAACTAATCATGCTGGGTGTACTGTCCACGACCTTGCGCTCACTCATAGCCTCACGCAACTGGTGCCTAGTCCAACTAGTATACCAGATGTCAAGAACCATCGTTGCTCGACCTCGTACTAACTACACATCCAGACCATTACCAGATAATGTGTAGGATACTCTGACCACTGCCTGTTCTCAACATTAGTGCCAATTAGTCGTTCCAGCTTGATCACTGAACCCTGAAAATTACCATATTCTGTATCTTGTTCTTAGATGCCAATCAGTCAACGCCTTACTTCACCTGCCATCAACACGCCTTACCAGGTGTTCTGCTTAACTCCATTTTTGTTCCGGTATGCGGTCTACAACGACTTTGACCTTTGTACGACTTCTGATCTCGACGTTGGGAATAAGCTTGATGCCTAGCATGGCATGCTCTATAGCTCTGTGTGCAATTCTCATCCTTTACACAGCGTCATGTGTGAGCGTCCATGTTTTATTCCTTACATACCTATTCACGGAAGATTAGATAACTTACGAGCAAACAGCTATATTTTTTTAAGCATTGATTTGAACAAGCATGAGATTGTGATGACCTGACAATGGAAGTAAAAACTTGTATTACAACTTCAATGCGTGCAACCCAATTGGCCGCAACGCAGCTGATGCATACCGACAGTTATTGCTCGGAATTGGCGAATTTGTAAACATTACTAAATCTAAATAATACACCGAACAAAGACGCACCCGGATCTAGGACCTCTTACCTGCGGCTTCCGAAATAGCAAAAAACATAAAATTGATTCAATGGGTCCGCACAAAAACGGCATTGTGTTTGTGTCCCTGTACTTAGCGATGCCGATTCCGCTGGACAAATAAGGTTACATCGCGCGGAAAAAAAAGAACAAAAAAAAAAAAGATTTTTCGCAATTCGAATCCAAACGGATGATCAGCAATGTGCAAGATGCTTTATGATTGACTATCGACCCGATTACTGCATTCCGGGAATGTAGGTCAGTGTTCGTTTGCTGAACACAACAAGCAGTAAGACAAAAACGATCCAATTGAATTTGTTGAAAACATAATTTCAAAGTATTTCTTGAACGATGGTAGCGAAGGACATAACGTCACTGCAAGTTATAATAGCCGATTGTTTTTTTTAGAGTTTCCCTTCTGCCACTCCTTGCGTCTTCTGTGTTCTCAGAGATGCGGAATGAGCCAGGATGTAGGCAATGAGACCCGGATGGTCAGTAACTGCGACCCACGCGACTGGTGAGCTGTTCATGGTATGTCTGACCTAATTTTACGGAATGTAAAAAAAAATATCATTTGGCCACTGAGATTAAAAAAATACTTTCAAAGGAGTCTCTTATTTCCTAATTTATGACCAATTACCTAATACGAGTAAGTCCCATAGAGCTAAAATTTTTACTAACAAATTTTTTAATTCAACCGTGTCCAAATATGTCTAACGAAATGAATTAACTTATCAGCGATACGAGCATCAAATCGATGAACTGCTCATACCTAAGTGCCTGCATAGCTATAATAAATCGATAAAATTAAAGCAACGACACAAAACACGCGGTTTACATACAAAGCAAGCAGCGGTACGACAAAAACATTGTCGCCTGCATTCCTCAGACGCGTGCTGCAATGAGGAAATGCCTGGGATGTTTCTCGAATGCACTTCGATTTGGCGCATTCGTCGGTTTCGCTCACGACTCACATGTCTCATAATGGGCCCATTTCATCATAATCATACCCAGGTACTTAAACCACACTGCTGCTTTCACAGAGCCTCAAGACGAAAGTAACAGGTCGAAGTTGAAACTTTTTTCATATCTGCCCCGGTACTGGGATAGAGCTACCGGGGTGGATGGGAGTTAATCCAACGGAATTTTATTGGTGATTATACCACTTTAGGGGTTTCCGATACGTGACCTAGCTTATTGGCGCCAGACAGAATATAAAATCTTATCTAATGGCTGAGACCGGTTTACTGAAGGATATAAAGAGTTCAATAAAAACGTTCAGTTTGAGTAAGTTTTTGAATGGACGTAACTATTAAAATTAACTTACCTACTGCCATTGTTTCAGGTACAATATAAAAGATTGTAGATCCTGAAATAATAACACAACAGGAACTCGTAGCATGATGCCGGTTTATTCAGTCATCTCAGCTCAATGATAAACCCTATTAGAGATGATTTTTATAAGTTTTACGGCACAAATATCAATCCCTCGGAAATAAAATGTTAAGGGGCCACCTCGCAATTATTAATCAGTTCAGTCCGTTTCAGAGTAATCGGAGTACAAACACATTTTTTTTTAATACATACACGTTTTTATAAAATACACCGAACAAATAATATCGATAAACCTAACAACAACATCTAAATTATCGAACAAAAAAAACATGATTTTCTAAACAAAATCAAACGGTACAATTAGGGCAGGAAATTTACCTTTATTATTCGACCTTACAAAGCGGAGGTCGGAGCCGGGCGATTGGAAGATGAGCAATCCTGCTGCGCCTGATCAATTGGATGATTGCCGTCGCGCGTGCCTACATCACGTTACTTGTGAATAGGCAAATTGGTTTCTTTGAATACGAGAAACGTAAACAGGACGTTCTCATACCAGTAGGTCATTGGTAGTGGGAAGAACTGTACCATTTTTACACTTATCTTTGTATCACCTACATATCCAGCTGTAAAAAACTGTTGGACAGAGCCTGGTTTGCCAAAGCAAGAAAATCGTGAACACCTTGGCATGGTTTTACGCTTCGGATGTACGATCCGACTATAGGATTGGAAGTGTACCAAGTGTCTAATACTACTGCGTGAACGCCTTGCCGTAGTCGTTTCAGACTATAGGATCCGATTAGCGTATGAAAAAATCTAACGTACCTTCTCTTATATTCCCGGCCTAATTTGTAAGAGGACTGGTACTATACCTAATTGCCCCTATAACCTACCTATAGGAAGTCCAATTAAGGATATAAAACCGAAAGTAAAGATTATCATAATTGTCTAATGACCGTGCGGTCACGTGAACTAATCCAATTAATGTTAATTAATGGATTTGCGAGTTATAATTCGGGTAGGTACTATAAGTTAGCACCTCGAAAGAATGCGGCGCCTTTCTCTAAAGTCAATATAAATTATATTTTCCTTTACCAGCGACGATGCAAAGACGCACGTCTTGCAAAGTTCATTGTGTCTATAGTTGCCAAATAGTTGTATTTTTACCGTAGTTGTATCTAAAGAGAATAGCTTTTTGTTTTCTGTGTTGTTATGCGGGAAAACATAGGTTGATCAAAGTTCATTGTCACTTTGATAGTCAAGAACTCATCGCGGCTCTGTTACCTAGGGAACTCGTCATTACTGGGAACTAATGGGTACGTGTAGTTGACGAGTAGATCACTACCAGTCGGAAGCGTCCCCAAGAAGCTGGTGGAATTGCCACGCTGCTGGCTGGATGGCAATGCTAATCCGTTGCGTCAATTCGTCGTGTGGAAGACCCATAGTTCTAAATGACCATATCATAATCATTGTTCTAAAATGCTTCATATTTGTTGGATACTCTTTTTCATCTTGTAAATAAACTAACGCCTTTCCCACCATTACTACTTCATCTGACTAATCTTAATTTCACCAAATTGTAACGAAATCTTTAAAACCTGGAAAATTGCAAATTGCCCTAACCGTATCGGCTCTGTTGGTAAATTATTAGACGGAATTAGACTACTGGTCAATGTAGCGTGAAAGAGGTAGGAAAAAATAAATTTGCAACCAAAACTCTTTGTTCTAAAAGGTGATTCATTAAATGCTCTATGCCACAAAAGGGCTTATTTTAACAAAAAAAAATGTTAACGAAAAAAAACAATTCGCAATTTTTTTTTCCTTTTTTAAGCCTGATATTTTACAGATCCATTTATTTTTCTCAAAAATGTATCTGCCGGTGCAGCCGCGCAGAAGAAACCCGCACCTCTTCCATCTCAGCAGTTTTGCGGGCGAGTGCCCGCGCGCCAAGACGCTGAGTTTTCCATAAATAAATGTGTATGAAAAGCTGTTTGAAAAAAAACTGAGTAAAAAAGTGCAAAGTCTTCTTCACAAATCACGTACAAGGAGCCAAGCAGGCAATTCCCATAAAAATCAAACACCAAATGTTGACCCACCATGAGTTCAAAGTTTTCCCATATACTTAGAAAAATAGTCTTCGACACGTCTGCTGCTCACCTAGTTTCTGCAGGGCTGTCAATATTACCATACCCACCGAGGAGTTTATATGACAGTAACAAACTTTTCCCTTGTTCAGTAACACAAATACTAGCTGCAGATAGATAAATAAGCAGATAGGTACTTACGTAATACTTAACTCAAAAGTCATTTTAGAATTTTACGATGAACACAGAGCATAGTAAAACACAGCACCAAGGTATGCAAGTATAGTGTCCTGAATTTTGACAACATTTTCTTATGATGATACAAACATTCTGTGAAATTATAGTCATGAAATGCCAATACATAAATAGAAGAGGGTTAAAACAATGACAACCCTATTCCATGTTTGTTGGGAGCGGCAAACCGTCGGCGCAAACAAGTGGTCAAATCCTATAAGTAGCCAGCGGGTCAATATTTTTGTTAATAATTTACTGTGAGCACATTTTCCCACGGGTCGGGTCGTAGGTAATGGAGAGGACTCGGTTACAGAAGGGCTAGCACGAAAAATTCTGACATACAACGCATTCAAGGCACTGGAAGCACGAAGCGTATTTTACCACTGCATGCTCAATAAGTGTATGTTAGCTTGGTACGAATAAGGTTGGGAATCGTTTGTTCGGTGTTAAGATGGATAGTGTTCCTGCGCTGGGGCAGCGCGGCGTGTTCAATCTTGGCGAAAAATGATGTTCGTTGAATTTACTGTACGCATGGCAATAATCTTGTACAAATTCAATAATTTGTAAGAGTTCTTTACTAATTTCGATGTAACTATATCGTAACGTTGCTATTTCGTGCTCGGGGTACAGGTACGCCCTAGCTGTAGTAACTGTAAGATAATCTGCAGCAGGTTCGAGGATTGTTTGGACAGTTTCGATGACTGCACACAGAGAGTTTACACGGCTGTTTTCAACTGTTGGTCTTTCACCCTTCGAACTTTGCTTACCTACATTCAAATACTACTCCATTTGTTTTCTTTCATTTTGTTTTGCTAAGTACTTATAAAACTTTGTTAATCAAGCCTGTGATTCCTATGAACTTATTTCCTCATAGTCGTTTAGATTTAGGCGTATCTTTCATCGTCGTGAGTAGAATTTTAAGCGTAAACATTAAAAAAAAACAATTTTACTTCAAAAATTATACTTCAGGCTTCACATCGAAACAAAACAATGTTTTTTTGTTTGTTGTTTGGCGTAAAAAGTCTATGAATGATCAAATGAACAAACCACACACAAAAGATTATCAAAGTGTGATGAAACAACACAATGGTTTTCTCTCGGGACTCGGGAAAAATTACGAAATATTTACTCGAGTGATTAAAAAAAAGTTTCTTAATAACGTGTGTTTAGAGAATACTATTATTTAGAAGGAAAACTGGTAGAGTTTTTTGTGGGATAGTTAAGATTTCTTATAAGATCTATCATGCAGGGTACAACGTTCCTACTTATTAGTAGGTAAAGAGTAAAATGTTTAGACGTGTAGGTAGGTACAGTTTAACTGAATACTTCGTTATTCAATTCAATTGAATATATTATCCTATAATTTTCTTTGCAAATAAATGTATGAGATATAAGTAGGGTTATCTAGCTGGCTTATATTATGTAAATTTGGAAATTCTTCTGTTTTACTCATCAGTTGTAGATTTACCAGAGAGCTGAGTAGGCTTGAGCCTAGGGTGGCAGATTTAAGGGGTAGCAAATTTGGAGACCGTTTTTTTTGTTGTTTTGGCGTGTTCTAGAAATATTTTAGAGTGACTTTTTTCTGAAAGACATCGGAAAACTGCCTATACGTGGGAAATGTGTAAATCAGGACTAGGTTCTGAAATAAACTTTTTTTTCTTGTTGTAGCCAGCTTGTAGCAATATTACTCTACCATTTTCAGGTAGGCACGCTTGGGTACATCAAACGCTAACTAATATATTGGTAATATAAAATATATAGGTATATTGCATAGCGTGTTGTAATCTTCTAATAGAGAATCGTGTTAAATGCATTGTTCAAGTTGTAAAGGTTTAGCACAAATTGATGCAAGGCTGTTTTTGTTTGAACATCGCGAGTACAGTGAGAAAATTGGAGCATGCGGGCCTACCGCTAACTATTTAGATAGGGTTACCACGAAACAGTCAATTTCCTTAAACTAGATGTCGAGTTGAAGTCAAAACTCTGTAGGTACTACTGCTATATACCAAGGCAACTATACCTACCTTATCAACATCGATATTAGGTAAGCACTTTTTTTATTTTTTATTTATTCATTCTACACTTAAAAAAAAAAAACGTTTACAATTATTGTTTTTGTGCCCTAAAAACCACGTAGGGTTTGTGTGGGCACTCACACTCGTCAGAACGTAATTAGGTACCTAATACTACGCCACCGAGGTCGTTAACCTCGGTGGCGTAGCGGGCTAGTGCCCGTCTGAGACGAGGTGCGAGTTTGATTCCAGCTGCGGGACAAATGCTAGCACGATCTACAAATATTTTGTTCTGGGTCTAGGTCTTGTGGTACCATGGTACTCGTAGTTTCTGATACCCATGCATGACACAGGGGTCAGGACTATGTATGTAACGGTTGGGGTGTTCATTATTTATGAATTAATAAATACCTTTCTATTCAAAATAATTTAGATAGGTCTCTAGTATTTTTTTACGTCAACATTTAAAATTTACGTCATTAAAATAACTTATTCTAAGGTAACGTCATAGTCTCGTCAAAAAATGCGCATACAATAAGAAGGTGGTAGGGCACCTGACATGAGAAATGTAAATATCCGAAGGCTGTTCCCATACTACAGAACAGTCTTCACATTTTGGTTAACACCTTTCGGTTCTGGCTTCTAGTTATTATGAAGTGGTCGGCTGATCCTAATTGGCGCTAAAATTGCTTCACAGTGACAATGCTCTTGTTTTGAAAATGCGATGCGATGAAACTTGTTTTTTAATTCTGTAAACAGGTGAGTTTTTTCAGACCCACTTCACTTCAGGCAAAGTCTGAATCTGTGAGAGTAATCGAAAAGTGATGTAAGGAGTTAAGGGCTCGATTTTTTTTTTATGTTATACGGAGGCATACAGGCTTACGGCCCTCCTGATGGTAAGTGGTTACCGTCGCCTATTAACATTAGCAACACCTGGAGCATTGCTAATGCGTTGCCTGCCGAACCCCTCCCCCCCCTAAAGATCTCTGGCAACCTTACCGCAGGAACACAATACTATTTGAAACAAATAATGTTATTTGGCTGCGATCTTCTGTAAGGCGGAGGTACCTCGCCAGGCGGGCTGCTCCAATTTAGAGCGAGAAAATCTCGCTGTGCCCTACCTCCTCCAAAAGAATATTTTTATAATTTTTGACATTTGCTATCGTATCGTAAGTTATCGTGAATATATTAGTGGTGAATATTCTGTTGTTCTAATTGAATAGGCGTAAACCCTTGTAGGTATCTATGGTAGCCAGGCATCCTCAGATTTCTACTAAGGTACCTATTCGGTTCTATGATGACTAGATAGAAGATTTCACTCTAACATGCCAGTTTCTACGAGCATTGTATTACGTCGGACCTAATTCTTAATCAAATAACGTTCTTAGTTAAAAAAACTCATTATGTCAGTAATAATTTCCGTGGCACGGATGCACTTGATACAGTGAATCGTGAATTGAGGACAAAGGGAGCGATGCACCAAAACAATAACAATGCCGACAGCGCGTGCACGGCGTACACAAGCGGACAACTAAGTATCATTCGGTGAATGGAATGAAAATGTGATAAATGTTGTACGTTTTTCATGTTGAAAAACTTTTTTTTTTTTTTTATACAACAGAGGTGGCAAGCAAGCTTACGGCCCAGATGGTAAGCGGTTACCGTAGCCTATGAGCGCTTGCAATACCAGAGGCATCACGCACGCGTTGCCGACCCCGAACCCCCCCCTAAAGAGCTCTGGCAACCATACTCACCGCAGGAACACAACACTATTTGAAACAAATAATATTATTTGGCTGCGATCTTCTGTAAGGCGGAGGTACCTCCCCAGGCGGGCTGCTCCAATTCAGAACGAGAAAATCTCGCTGTGCCCTACCTCCTCCTAAAACTTGCTCAAAGTTGTAGGTACTATTTAATGTTTCGAAATCGTAAGACATCTGTAACTAAACGTATTCGTATCTTGGGGACGCTCCGACTGGTAGTGATCTGGATCAGTTGAGCTATCTATAGATCGTTTGTAACGGTCTTTAGATGGCTCAACTGTTTCTTGTGTATTTTGTAAATATTAACTTGTATTAGTTTTAAGTTTCTTTCTGTAAATAAAATTTATTTTTGTTGAAAATGCATGAAGCTGAGTTCAAACGGCGTGCGATATGTCATCAAAATTTATTTGAAAATGATCCTTGCGTTTTGTAAATAAAGTTTATTTTGAGTTGGACTTTTAGGAGCTTGCGATATCGCCCCGAACTGAGATCTTGCGATGTCCGATAAAAGTTGGTGCTTTCATGATCGTTGAGGCACAATTCGGCATAAATAAGATAAACTTTGAAAATCGCATCTTATGCATGTTCTAATTAATAGCCAATCTTATCAGAACTACGAAGTCATTGAAATTTTAACACATAGGTATCACAAAAACCATACATCCTAGAATAAAAAAATCGTTTTGTGTGTGTGTGTTGTCGTTTAACAAAGCTCTTTCATATTTCACCCCACTTTATGTATTTGTATTAACTCTTTTTTTATTAACGGGGTGAACCACTAATATTACAAAACGAATGGACCTATGAAATATGTTTATGACTTATGTTTTTTTTTTTTTTTTATACTACTGAGGTGGCAAACAGGCATACGGCCCACCTGTTGGTAAGCGGTTACCGTAGCCTATGAGCGCTTGCAATACCAGAGGCATCACGCACGCGTTGCCGACCCCGAACCCCCCTCCCCCTAAAGAGCTCTGGCAACCTTACTCATCGCAGGAACACAACACTATTTGAAAACAAATAATGTTATTTGGCTGCGATCTTCTGTAAGGCGGAGGTACCTCCCCAGGCGGGCTGCTCCAATTCAGAACGAGAAAATCTCGCTGTGCCCTTCCTCCTCTATAATTATATTATATTATGTATATTCATTTTTAAATTAAAATGATACCTTAAATGTTCTAACAAGTGGGATTCGAACCCGCACCTTCGCCTTGAATCGGTAATGCGATACCAACTACGGTATGGAACAAATGACGGTGGTGCCGAAAATCTTGGGCAGATGAAATATTTTTATCGGTAAAACACCACTTGCTCAACCTACAGAAGTTTCAATCAGAAACCTTCCTGCTCAATATCACGATGTTCATTCATTATTCCAAACTCTGCGTACGGGTGTTCAATTCCGTAACGAATTATGGGAATTTCATTGATAATGCAATGAGTCACCGGAAAGCTGTGGGCTGGACGGACATGCTGACGTAGGTAGGCTTCGTAGGCTGAACACTGATTTGTGGTGGTAGACGCCGCATTCACTTTTATCAAAGAATAAACAGCATAGACAACATTATCATCGCACTTCATAACATCACACTTCACACTATCTCACTGTATCTTACATATATAATGTAGTTGTTTGTTGTTCCTAAATAATAAAAAAAAAATCTCACGATAAACAATCACCGAAACGTACCAAACCTACATTTCCCACTGATGTGTGCGAAGAAACTTTGTCAGTATTTTTGTAACCTTTTCACGACTTAATGGCTGAAATTATTTTGATGAAATTTTAAGTATAGAGATAGCTTGAATGCTGGAGAAGGACTTAGTTTTATATAAAGCTGATGAGTAGATTTTCATTTGATTTCATCCATAGGGGTCTGTTGAAATAGGTAATTTTTTAGGAGCCTCTAAGAGGCAAACTTTAATCCATTCACCACTCTGATTCTTTCACCGACAGTCATAGGCCCTTTTCAGGGCCACTATACCTGGCCATAGACGTAATGTAGGATGACCAAGAGAAACCATGATTTTAGTTCGAGGCTCCTAAAAAATGCTCAATTATATTTATAACCCTATAGGAATAACTTACCTAAGAGGAAGTGCATTGCAACATTTTCTACTTTCCATATTACACAATTTACAAAATTACAGCCGATGCTCTATTCTCAACTCTATTTCTAAGTTTGATTGCTGCCATTTGTATTTATTAAACATGCTCAAAGTTGTAGGTACTATTTAATGTTTCGAAATCGTAAGACATCTGTAACTAACTCTTTGCCATCAATATCATTTACAATGCAACCGGTCTCGCCGGTCGCAGTCGGAAGTGACTGCACAACTCATACTCGGATGCCGTGAATGAATTCATTCACAACTCCGACACTACTACTTACACTGTGGCACCTTTCCGCAACAATGACACCGAGTTTTTACAAACATACCTTTTACAATTTGTTTTCAAATACGAATAGAACAATAGAAGTAAACAATGGCTTATAGCACCGTACAAATGGACCTGAACGTGAGAATTTTGGGTTAAAACAGCCTTATCCTGGACAAAGTAATACCTTGTCCTTAACGTAGCTGAGAGAAGATAGCAGGTTCATTTTTTACTTTCGAAAGTTCTGCGGAGCTTTGCGTAAGTCGTTCGTAACGATATTCGCCAAAAAAAGTATCCGTTAGTTACCACCTTAGAGATATAAAGACATTATTATTACCTACTAGGTTTACCGCACGGTTTCACTCGCGGTTATGTCAGTTTATCTGAGAATTATCCATATCCATTGTTCGAATCGTTATATAAGAGAGATACTATTTATAGATAAGGAGTTATGGTCTTGAGTCAACAAAAACAACAAAAATCTCTGTTTTCGGGCAAGTCCAATTATTCTTTTGCTAAAAACCTAATTCGAACTATACAAACATTTTAAAAATAAATTAGCCAACTAGGCTCATGCGTTCTCAAGCGAAGCGCTTACCGATGAACAGCACTTCATCTTTATTTATGTAGATGTAGGTATGCTTTTAATGATCACCTAGGTTTAAAGGTTTAAAAAAGTTTTGAGTCCTCATCGAACGAACGACTCTATTAAGATCATCATCATCATCATTTCAGCCGTACGACGTCCGCTTCTGAACATGGCCTCCCCCACAGACAGAGCAAATTCCTTATCAGGTGGGGGGATTTGCCCATACTCACCACGCTGGGCATGTGGGTTGGCGAGCGCAGTTAGAGCTATCGTTGTTAAAATGAGGGACGCTGCTGCCCATCCCCTAGCTTTTTTCCCTTAGTCGCTTCTTACGACATCCGCGGATAGGTAGATATGGAGGGGCCTATTCTTCAGCCGGGGCCACCACGGCCAATATAATCCGACTCTATTCTACCCACTTTCCAATTTTATGTAGTCTCGAAAAACATCTTTGTGGCAGTAAGCCTTAGCCAAAGTTACACCGCTGCTTCCTGAGCTGTATCCATCATTTTTGTGTAAGCTAGAAAAGAGAGCATGACAGACAAACACCACGTTTTTATTGTGGGTGGTTTTACAAAAGGCTGTAAACAATAATAATCTATTGCTGCTATTGATACACCTAAGCTGCCGAACTTGCATACAATCACGTAATGAATTTTGGGCGTAGTAATGCAGTTGTTGGACCCGTGGGAATGAATTGGCGTCTTGGATTTTGAAATGGCATGATTTGTTTATACAACGTGTTCGGTAACTTCTTATTATATAAAGAAAAATAACCAAAGCTAGCGAAAAATATAACTAAATTGTAATTTATTTTCAAATCAGCTCATTGTGGTCTTTATAACATCTTTTAAGAAATTATTAAACGTATACGAAGTTCGACATCAGAGGTCAACATCAGTACATCAGAGGAAGTTTTAAAGTAGCGCCAGTGACGGAAAAGTTGAGAAGTAATAGGTTAGCATGGTATGGGCATGTCATGAGAAAGTCATGTAACGAGAAGAGTGTTAGGTATGAATGTGGATGGATATAAGACTAGAGGAAGGCCGAAGAAAAGATGGATGGATTGTGTTAAAGATGACATGAGTAAGAGAGAAGTGAGTGCGGAGATGACGGCTAACAGAAGAGAGTGGAAGAAGAAAACATGTTGTGCCGACCCCACATAATGTGGGACAAGGGCAGGAAGATACGAAGTTCGACATCAATATTGCTTCCTAAAACTGCTGAATAATTGAGTTTGAACTAATTTGATCCCATATATGGTTTTTGCTAAATTTTTTTCAATGAATAATGACGAATTTTCAAAGTCGTTGACTAATTTTATTGCATAATGAGTGTAGAATAAACCACTTTGGGATAGTATATAACATTATGAATCATGTTGTAGATACTATGAATTAGATCCAAACACGATGTACTTACTTCAAATCCCAACCTAGGCGATAACTAAAAAGTAGTAAATAATATTCCATCCAAAATACAACCGCAACATAAAAATTAGAGAGCCGGCCACATTCGATTTCAACACTCAATTTTGTTTTAATTTTGATTTCCAATTGGTGCTGTGTGGTCCCCATCCGGCGGACATAGCCACTTCCGTCCTCTATTGTCCCAAGCCCTATCCCTACAATGAGCAATGAGCCCTTAGTCATAGCTTTAACGCTTCCATATTGGGCATAATTTTGACGTTTTTATGTATTTTTTACATCCACAGCGACTATCGACGTTACTAGGATTATTTTTCCTGCTGGCCCCTGTCTGTTCTAGATGTTTGTACCTAGGGCGTAGGTGAGTTCATTGTGAGCTAGCGCTGAGTACGTAGGTTATGTTTACTCGCAGGAGTTATGGTGGGATCTGTCGTCAGGTGACTGTCAGTGACAGCTGTGACAGTTGTTGCGATGACGCGCGTTGTTGCTCACAAAAATGAGTTCGAATGCGCTTAAAAAACGCTCAATATGTAAAGGCACATACTTATAGTAATTTACTACGCTCGGTACGTTCGCACTTCCGACCATGGCAATGAGTTGAAATAGCTTAATTATTCATAGTTGAATCATAAAAGTGTTACTTTTTAAAGTCCTGGTATTCTATATGCCGTAACCGACGTCCGACACGCATACAATAATAATTACTATTTTTTTCGAAATTCGGGGACAATTTTGTCTCTGAATCAGATTAATTCTTTTAAGGTAGGGCACAGCACGATTTTCACGCTCTGAATGGTAACACGCTCTGAGTAGCCCGTCTGAGAGGTACCTCCGCCTTACAGAAGATCGCATCCAAATAGCATTATTTGTTTCAAATAGAGGTAGTGTTGTGCTCCTGCGATGAGTAAGATTGCCAGATCCCCTAGTGTAAGTTCTTGTGAATTCTCACTTTTCACTTTTCGACCGTGATAAGTGTATAGATTACTGGTGTTTGTAAGCGCTCCTTTTCGTGAGTCCATACAGAGAGATATTTAAGGGGGGAGGGATTCGGGGTTGGCAACGCGTGCGTCATGCCTCTGGTATTGCAAGGGTTCATAAGCTGCGGTAACCACTACTTAGTTGCATAAAATAAAAAAATCATAGCATAGCATAGAGCATCATTAGAGCCATTTTTTTGTATTTAATAGTCGCGTTCTAAGCAACATGATGGTCTTTTTAAATGGAATAAAACTGAAATACCTTAAAATATTATTATTTTATCATTCTTGCAAATCGTCCGAGCCCCTTGAAGTAAGCCATAAAGAAATTAATTACAACTCGAACACGAAAGAGGGTTCGTGAAATGATAATTCGTTCGTAACATCTGTTTACAAGTTGTTAAACGTAATCTATGCATCAGGCAATTTATTGTTAAATATAATGTTTTAGGTAGGTAACATACAATCCACTAGAAAGGAATGAAACTTTGGCTGGTACTAAACCATTTTTTATATCGAATGTGGACCACGAACTCCGGTTCGAGTTTTTTTTCATACTACTTAGGTGGCACACAAGCGAGGCCCACCTGTTCGTTAGCGGTTACCATAGCCTATGAGCGCTTGCAATACCAGAGGCATCACGAGGCATCAAGAGGTCTACCCTATGGAACGACGACACCCTATGGAACTGTGAAGGCAAGTAGGTGATGGAGAAGGCTCAAGACTGTTCGTGGCACTCTTTGGGGTCTATGACCAGTACTTGACCAGATTGATTATGAAAGAAACTAATATTTTTTTGTTTGAATACATGTGACCTCTATGGAAAATATTCCTAACGGTACTCTGCCTAACGGTCTTCGAAAACTCATATTTCCTACAGACATGCACCGTATGCGCAGTAGGTAATAGAGAAATAGGTAGAGTTTATCAAATAATCTTTTTTTTAGAACTAGGTATGGAAAAACGGAACTTATTGTGAAATAAATAAGGATTTAACCATATTTTGGACCGACTTTGGAAGTAGGGAGGGCACAGCGAGATTTTCTCGCTCTAAATTGGAGCAGCCCGCTGGGGCTGTGGTTACCGCCACCTAGGCGACGGTAACCACTTACCATCAGGAGCCTGCCTGTAAGCCTGTTTGCCTCCGTATAACATTAAAAAACAAAAAAAAAACCTTAACCTTAATTATCAGAGCAGTTCTTGCGACACCCCCGAGGGTGGCGGGATGTGCCAGCAGGTGCGCAAACGCACGTGCGCGCGCAGCTTTCCACCCTCCAGGGATCAACAATGTTTGAATAAAAAATATCCAGATCATGAATGTTAATTACTTTTAGATATAGATCGAATTATGAAATCTTCGGATTGTTGTGGTAATATTTTTTGAGTACTTTCTCCTGTTTCCAAAAAAAAAATTGTATTCGAAAACCAAGAATGACCATAAAATAATCAGTTTGTTAAAAAGACATAAAAAGCATTGCAATGAAATATCTATCCTACTAATATTATAAATGCGAAAGTTTGTGAGGATGTTTGGATGTATGATTATGCAATCACGCCATAACGGCTCAACCGATTTAGTTGAAACTTGGGATTTATACCTAGAATAGCATATAGTTCTTTACCTGGAATAGCATATAGGCTATTTTTATATAGGTACCACGCGAGCGAAGCCGCGAGCGGAAGCTAGTATCTATATAAATATAATAGCATAGAGCACGTTGAGGTCTATTTCAAGAGAAAATGGCGCGTCATCTGTTGGTAATAATAATAACACCCAGCAGTCACATACATAGTTCTGACCCCACACTTGAATTCCCTGCGTCGTGGGTATCAACCGTCGTCCTGCGCGACCTGACCGAGGGTAATTATATCACCATCATCGGTGACAAGACTCCCGACTGGTTACCAACCTTAAGCGATTCTCCATTATACTTCCCTAAAAACGTTTTCTTCGTATAGTTCGTTCAGACACTTACGACACTATGGATCAATACCTCAAAATGGATGTGTTAATGCTTCAAGTCTTAACCATTTTCGAGCTAGTGGTAGCAAAGAATGCAGTTATTGTTTTCACTAACTACGTTCCATATCCATGTGTTACAGAGCCATTAAGGTGCATTTAAATTGGTGACCACAAACATGAAATGGGTTTCATGGAACAGAAACTCAATGGACAAGATATTTTTATGGGTAGTATTTAGTTTTCGACGGTCTTTTTTTGGTACCACTGGTTTTTTCTTGGTCCATGTTTTAGATAACTGACTCACCCTAGTCAAAGTTACGGATTTGTCATAGACCAAAGTAGATAATATTGCTCCCCACTCTGCAGCCATTCGCGGGTTTTCGGTATTCATTTTCATGAGATCAGCGTAGCATACTTTGATAACAATTGAGCTGATTGACCCAACATCATTATCCTCTGCATAATTGCACAACATTACTAAGATCTGAATTCGACGGATGTGGTGATCTACCACATCCACGGAATTTAGATGTCATTCATTCAATAAGTGGGCAACAATAAAGGAGACGCATCAAAATTGGCGTCATTCTCCGCTTTACACGCCGTAACCTTTCGAAACCACATTGCGGTCACAGAAGTGCTGCGCTTGCTATAATTTTACTTTACACCTGCCGGAATATTTAACGCTCCGATAACAATGGTAAATGTTGCACAGAATAAATAGAAGCATGGGTCATTACGGGATGATGCGGAGTTTTTGAGAACCTATTTCATTGTTTAACCCCGCGCCGGCGCCGGCTGCAACCGGCGTTAGTTATGACTCGTGTGAAAACGGTACTTTTCCTGTTCTGGAGTGGAAATAAAGATATAATTAAAATTTCCACGCCTGATTCCAAAAGGGCAGGAACGACCTACATGAGCACGAGTCTACCTACACCTATTTATGAATTTCACAATTTAAATTCTTACTGCATTTTACACGTGAATGTAGAATTGTTCCAACGTATCATCCATTTAAGTTGCACTCTTTGGAAATTTCCACGGTAGAGGCACATCTAGTTCGCTAGACAATACTGGTTGACAATAGACATCAGCACCGTTGCTCCGTCGCTCTCCAACCATACACAGCATAGACTGTTGTCACAATGCGACTGTCACTTGACACTCCTCAAATGAAAACCTGTCTATGGCTATTTCGTACCGTGAATAAAGTAACTGTTTGCGTTAGTTCACTACTGTGCCCCAAGCACTAATAATTCACGATAGCGTTACGATACGATAGCAAATGTCAAATATTAGCCAAATGAAATGAAAAAATGTCAAGCTTCGTCGATGCTATTGGCTAATATTTGACATTTAATATCGTATCGTAAGCGTAACGTTATCATTAATTATTCGTGATCGGGCCACCTGACTGCAAATGCTGATGACTGACTGACGGCTGACTGACGGCTGATGACTACAAATTAATTTTCTTAACTCTTGCTTCTTTCGTTTGTTTTCATTGCACATCCATCAAAGATATGCACATAAATGTGCAAAATCAACGAATGATAACTAACCTACTCGTAGAACCTATCAAACTCTTATCACGTCATGGTTTTTTGTTTGAATTTCCACATTTCCTATTCACTCATGCTCAGGTGGTGCTTTTGTTCCTATTATAAAACTTGTAGGTATCAGCGATCTTTCTCTACTATAGCACTAACAATCTGCGTGTTCAAATACCGTTTCCTCATCCGAGTACCTACTTATATTGTTGTACTTGTCTCAACTAGTCTCAAGGAGCTGAAAAATCAAGCATCTGCAGAAATGTCGTCACCGTTACTCGATCAAAGAATAAAATTGCGTTGGATTATTTAACCGCGGCTTTTGGTATGTCAATTCTTGTCCACCCTAAGTGCCCTTAAGTGAAGGAGCAAGTACAATCGGCCGGAAGCGGAAGGCGCGCGTTTCGCGATCTCTCGCCGAAATTCGGGCGGCAGCTGCGCCTACGCACACAGCTGCTATTATAATAGGTCATTTCCGTGTTATACCCCGTATTGATCGGACGACTCTAGTCTAGAATTACATTATCATTTACGGAAAAATATCATTACCATATGATATTTAATATTATTTTAAGCGACTAACGACCTTCCTACTTTCAAAAATTAAACCTTCCCAAGAGTAAAATGAGCTGAATATATTAATAGTTTTGCACCCATATGTTCTCTTCTATTTAAATTTAAAAAGTTATGATATAAAAAACTTTTATTTTTAGATACCCCTTGGGGGACATGTAGCTTCCGCTGATTTATCACCTGGGTTTAAAATAATGATGTTTTAAGACCACTGCAAGCAAACCGACTTCAAAAACGAAGCAAGGATTTTCTTAAAAGCGGCAATTGTTATTGTAAACCTGACGATAATTTTGTAAATACCACTTCTTCGCTATCTATTACAGCCTTCAAACCTGGCATACCTACCAGTTATCACCTGCGCCAAATTATAGCGTTGTGGTTCGTTTGAAAACTTTAGCTTAAATGAAAAATCCTGAACTTTTTAGGAACGCGATGTGGAGGCGATTTACAAATAAACCTAATTTTAATAAAATAAAAAATGACACGGTTTTTATGTTCACTTCTTTTAGATTGTTTTCAAAACGGAAGCGCCTACAGCTGTTTAATTTTTTTCTTTGCTTCAAAATTAGATCAAGAGGAACGTTTTTCATGCCTCATCGTTGACAAATGGACACTTCTGTGTATTGATTATGACTCCCATAACTTTCCGACCAAAGGAAGTTTTGTAGCAATACGATTTATAGACTATAATACTACTTGGCTTTAGCAGGATGTATTAGGAATTTATATTTTTGTGTCTTTTGTTCTTTAGACTGTTTCAGTATCATGAAAAAATAATAGTGAAACTGATTAAGCTATTATAATGTACCTACTTATAACATATGGCATCGCCTCAGGGACAAAAAAAAACCTGTTATATTGTATTCTAAACAAATAAATAATAAATAAATAAATAAATTTCTTTCGTTCTAGGGATATGAAAAATGTCATGCTTTGTGGCAAATTAAATGCATTACCTTCACTATATACATACATAACTGTGTTCTAAAAAGGGCTACCGGTAATCGAATCCCTAGCTAGATGTCAAGTTACAACAGCCGACGAAACCCCTCAACAGTCCACAAAAACCCTTCCAAAACAGCCTTCCGCCAACCTGTTTCCGGTGCAAACTATGCTGCTTTTAGACGGAGCCCTTTTGACGTTTTATCCAATAAATATTTTAGAACTCAGGTATGGTAGACCACGTTACATCTTGCACGTTCGGTTCGTGGTCAACATTAGAGAACCTTCATTCATCAGAATTTGTCACTTCAACAAGCTGAGATAACAGTTAAGTACCTTTTAAACCGGCGTCAAAAAAAGGCAGAAGTTATCAATTCGGAAAGAACTATGGAATACAAACCTACAAGAGCTGTACTACAGTTCCTACTGTTGTTGGACATTGTTTAGTCCTGATAATCTTCCCGCAATCACCAATTGACCTCTGTTTTTCTGATAAATCACATCCGTTCATTTCATAAAACTGACATAAAGTATGAACAAGCTGTGTTTGTTTACAAAATATAATTAAAGATTATACACAGTCAGTCAAAATATATCACATGACCATGGACCTACGCATGCGTGTGTCATAAAATTTATTTGTTCATGACGATTTGTTATGTAACTCCTTTCTGGGAAAAAAAATACTTAACCCGAATCCCTAATAAAAAAAATTGTTTCCATAAAAAAACAAACCCCATGTAACAGAAGTCGCATGCTAAAGCTTATATCCGTAGTATCACTTTTGCAGATGTTACATATCAACAACCTTTCGAACCCATCAATAACTAATTTCCAAACGAAAACACTCGAAACGGAACCAGAAGTAGGTACCGTAACATCTGGCAGACTGACGAAACATCTACATATCCCCAGGAAAAAAAACATTAATATCACCCTTATTGCATAGGAATAAGGTTCAAGAGAATAAAGTAATCGGTTAGTTACTTGTTCGGTAACAAACTGCAATATTTTGGTACTATTTTTATCTGACACGTCGTAAATCTCAAGTTTGTTTACAATATTTCGTTATGTTTACCCAAAACATTATGATGTTTGACCGATATCAGTTTAATTAGCTCCTTTGAAGACGTTTGTATACTGAAGTATTTAAGAAATGTTTTGAATTTTACATTGAATTATAATTATTTAATTTGTTGAATTATTATTAGCTGTAAGGTTGCAATGTTGACTTCTGTTTATTATTATTAATAATTTTTATTTTATACAATAAAAAGGTGGCAAACAAGCTTACTGCCCACCGGTTGGTAATTGGTTACCGTAGCCTATGAAAGCTTGCAATACCAGCGGCATCACGCACGCGTTGCCTACCGCAAACCCCCCTCCCCTTAAAGAGCTCTGGCAACCTTACTCATCGCAGGAACACAACACTATTTGAAACAAATAATGTTATTTGGCTGCGATATTTTGTACTGCGGAAGGAAAACTTGGAGAAAAGGGTTTTTCAGGGTACCTTCCTATACAGGGTGGAATTGTTGAACATCCTGTATATGAAGTAGGGTTGTTTTTTTTATTTCCATACCCTATCGTGTAGGTTTGTTGGATAGGTCCATAAAAAAATCGTTTTTATATGAATACTTTTATTATACAGAAATCTGTTTAGCTTTGAAGTAGTCATTTTTGTTTGAGTCAGTTGCCCCGCTACCGGCTAGTCGGCTACCTTATCTTGTGCATCTCCGATTTTATTTCACGTCTATTATTTATTCTGTGGTTGAGATAACAAACCCACTACTACTTAATCTGTGGTTGCCATGTAATCTTGTTACAGCAGGGTTGTTGGGTTGTTCGGTGTAACACAAGATTAGCTGAGAGCAGCTCCTGCGCTATGACACAGCTTAGAGACAAGGCAGCTGGTAATTTTAGAGAATCAGAACATCAAGCGCAGGCCCGATGAAAAGATGAAATTGTGGCGTTTGAGTTGTACCATTTCATGCGGGTAGTCTATATCCAGCAGGAGGTAGTGAAGGTCTGATGCTGAGTCTGGGATTGGGGCACTAACATGTAAGTATTCGAATGTAGTATAATTACCATGGTGATGTGAAGTTACCATGGTTACCAGGTTACATAACTTAGGTAACTATCTACCCTTGTCTTCTCAATAAGGATTTGGCGAGTTTGACAGGGTTCGTACCTACCATCAAAGTTTGATGCGATTTACAATAATGATAGGTAGTTTCCACTTGAAAAGCTTATATACTTCTTGCGTAAAACATTTACAAATCTAATTGAAGAAGCTTTAGCAGCCCTGCTGTTAGTGTGGCATTAATTGACCTAGCTGTTTCTTTTCTATGCTTTCCAAAAGATTTCGTTCCTCTCTGTAATCCTATTGTCCTAGCATTGTGCAGCAGATACCTTATCTATCGAATGATAAAACAAGATTCGACACCATTCAGCTAATAGCATTATCTGTTAGTTTAGCTTTATGCGTTGTAAGCTCATTGAATTAGGTGTTTGCGATTTGCTGATATGATAAAGATAAACCAAAGTCTCACTTTAATAAAAAAAACTATAGAACGTTGTTCTCAATTTATTTGGTTTCATAAGGGTTTTATTTTTGTTTAATTTTAGATGTAGAGCATAAATATCTGACGAAACTGCTTGCGTTATCCTATTAAAATCTTTGAATGAATGAATTTAAATGCTTAATTATAATAAAAAAAAATACATACAAAAACTGAAACTTTAGCTAAAAACCAAAACGTTCATCCAATTTAAAAAAAAAAAAAAAATTTGTAACTCGTTAGTTTTCTAAAAATAATCCTCGCTCATTTGATTCCACTTTTGATACTGAAAAATATGTTTTCAAGGTTTGCGCATTATACAAATGACTCTTTAAGGGAAGGTGATGCAAGATGGGCTAAAAATAATTAAGTTACGCAGTGAGGTACGTACAAACTAAACACTCATCAAGCAATTTAGTTAATATCTGGACAGGGTTCTCTTCCAAAATAAGCGCAATGACTGTAGCCAAGGAATGTCCAATTCAAAGTTGTTATACCTAATGATCACTGTGTGCCATCTTAATTAAAACTTAAAAGGATATCCTACTCAACCTCAGAACGTAGCTCGCTCGTTATCACATTACGTCACTTGAAACACTTTAGCTAGAATTGTTTTTAATAAGAAATTGTTTGAAGGCGGAATGTATAAAAAATGATTCGATAAAAAAAAAAACAAGAAGGGCTGAGTAAGTTTTCACTGTCATAAAAACTCCTAAAATTGTGTCAGATTATGATTTTCTAAAAACTTATCAGTCTTGCTTGATGGCAACTGAAAAAGTGAAAAAGATATTTTCTATGGATCGCGTAAGTACGTAAATAATGAAAAAAAAAAAATACATTCCACCGGATTTGGGGTCGGGATTCGCGGAACAAGCATCTCCTAATCCATTAGGTACATTGACGATAACATCTGGTTGGCAAGGTGTCTGTGCACATTGTAACATTTAATTCTATTGCAAGCACACGTGTGCCCAAGTATCCCGTACTTACCCTAAAAATAGCCTTGGAGAGAACATTGAACAACTATCTGGGAAAGAGGCTGACGACACTGAACGAGCTTTACTCATTGCTCATAAAGCAAGCTCAATGTGAAATTGCTTCATCATCAACCTGAAGAAGTCCACTGCTGGATATAGACCTCCCCCATTGAGTTCCACGATGAACGGACTTGATCCTCTTCCATCCACCGACTACCCGCAATCTTTTCAATTTCGTCGGTGAAATCGGAGGGCCTTTCATTACTGCGTCGTCTGTTTTATGGTCGCCATTCGAGAACCTTTATTCCCCAAAGGTTGCCGGTTCTGCGAGCTATAGGGCCGGCCCCCTGCTACGTCAACTTGCTGATTCTGAGAGCTATGTCGACCTTGGTCTTTCTACGGATTTTCTCATTTTAGATTATAGCACATAGTGAAATTCGTGATAATTTTCTCAAAATTCAGCTTTGGACAGGGTGCAGCGAGCTTGCAGTTTGTATAAAAAACTCAAATAAAGTCGCGGAGGCTTTTACAAGTTTTTTCATAAGTACTAAAAAGAAAATCAGGTTCTCTGCATCAGAAAGCAATGGTGTTTTTTTTTTTTTTTATACAACAGAGATGGCAAACAAGCTTACGGCCCACCTGATGGTAAGCGGTTACCGTAGCCTATGAGCGATTGCAATACCAGAGGCATCACGCACGCGTTGCCGAAAACGAACCCCCCCACCCCTAAAGAGCTCTGGCAACCTTACTCATCGCAGGAACACAACACTATTTGAAACAAATAATGTTATTTGGCTGCGATCTTCTGTAAGGTGGAGGTACCTCCCCAGGCGGGCTGCTCCAATTCAGAACGAGAATATCTCGCTGTGCCCTACCTCCTCCTAAAATGTGTGTGTTCTAATAATAAGCCTCGCCCGCTACGTCACTGTGGTGTAGTAATAAGACTAATAAGGTCAGTTTGATGTCAATATGAATTGAGAAAAACAATGAGTAATGATTTAGGATTAGCGCCATTTATTTGCACACAAACACTTACATTGTATTTAAAATTATATGTATTATTAAATGTACTTACTGAGCTTTACCGAAACAAGGTTTCTTATTCTTGTCGTGCCACTGATTCTTTCTTGGTCAACCTGTATTAGGTCAGTGACCAGGTTGAGGTAGGTAGGTAGTTAACAAGTTATTTACGAGTATATAATTGGTCATCTATCGAGATAATGGATATCACTCTAGTATAGCTTCTAAGTCCGTGGTCTTATAAAAACCACTTAAGGGTCACCGCCATCCCAGCAAGGGTGCCGGGGTGCATTAGCCGGGTGTTAATGCGTTTTTTCTAAGACATGTGCTACCGATAGACAGCTAATTCGGTAAAGGTGTGCCGTGATTTGCCGTATGCGCACATTTGTTACAAACACATGCAACATTTCCGATACCATCAGCTTGCCTTTTGCTAACAACAAGGGAAGAATTTAGGCGAAAATGTTGTTTAAGGTAAACTATTTGATCGAGCGAGCGAAGCGAGCGAAGACTTGGACGAATCGGCTTTGTACCTATGTATATTTGTCAGAGCATAACTTTCGAACCGTCAATCCGATTTGCATCGAATTTAGTGGGACAACAGGTTATACTCAATATTTGTTGGCAAGAATATGAGTTAAATTGGCCAAGGCTTGCTCAAATCCAAAAGGGGGTTTTAAGAAAACATGAAGTGGAGTGACATATAAAAGTGCGTTGTTCATAAATTTTAAACTGATTTTTATTCTAGGCCATATGGTTATTGAGATTTGAGATTTGATTAATAAACCAATATAACGTGGGCTGCCGTTTGGTAAAGTTTCAATGAATTCGTAGTTTAGGTATAATTGGATACTGGTTAGAAAATGTAAAAAGTTTATCTAAATGTTGCCTCAACAATCATAGAAGCACCAACTTATACCAGACATCGCAAAGTCTCAGTTCGGGCGAACCTCTTTGCCCATTTAGGTCTTAGCAAAGCAAAGTACTGTAATTTTAATTTTAGTTTGGGCTGAGTATTGAATCCCATAAACTCAGAAAGAATACAAAAGAATGTTCAAAAAAAGTAAGTATCCTAGACATCGTCCTCTCTTATATCAATTTGAGGAATGGTACGTTATTCTTTACAGCCATAATAAACATATCACTCTAATCTCATACGTTATGAAAAACATAGGTAAAGCAATTCACTTAACTCCCAAAGCCGTAGCAATTCGACCGTAATACTTCGTACAATGAAACCCCATGACACAGCGGTCGTAAATAAAGAATATGGGCTCAAACGCATAGCGATACCCTATAGCAGACCTTATAGGAATGTGGAAAGGTTGAAAATTGTTGTGGAGTTTATTGGTTAGGGGAGGACTAAATAATGTTTATGAATGTAGAGCTAGGGGGCTGTGCAAGTTTTATTGACCAACAATTTTGCGAATTGAACCGGTTAATTTTTGTTAATGAGATCCTGTGCGATATAATAACTCCTTCCGGACTGAACTCAAGTCGCGATTATAGCAAATAGGTACATCGAGGACGTGTATAAAAACTATTTTTTATACTACCTGCTCGTCAATGGCATATTATGTGTCATGCAAACCTTTCCTAAAGTAAGTCATTACAGCCCTACGGTCTAGCCGGGTCATAATGTTGTACTGAATTTCATTATTTCCCATGGGACATAATGTGATTTGAATTTGGAATGCAACCCATGTAGTCGTGCTTGATCGAGGTTGGTTTCAAAAATGTTTGGGTGCAATGAGATTTTATTCTAATTAGGCTGTATGTTATCATTTTCTTTACACTGCCTACAAATTAAAAAAAAAGAAAAACATGAAAACTTTTTACGAAATTCATTTTCACCCGCGCTCGAAGAAGGTTTTATTTGAATGTCGAAATTCTGACCACTACAGAATAGACTACAAAAAAAGAAAAAAAGGCGCCAAGCGCTCAAACTGCTGTGCTGTTATCTACGCCGAAATTCAGTTTCGATTCGAACAAACTTCTAAAAAATGTCAAGTGACGACGTCAGTGATTTTGATTCGACTCCAGAATGCATACAATCTGAAGCCTCTGGTATAGTTGGAAACTTACTTCCAGAAAAATCATTTCTTTCTACTTAACAGTCATTGTTTTCAATTGCCTCGCAATAAGTATAAAAAGTAGAGTATGCATCGCGGGCTTAAATGTGTATTTTGTCTTGGGCGATCTTGAACCCCTCGTACTCAGGATTCTTGCCTTAACTCCCTCGCTCCGCTCGGGAGTTAACCATAGAATCCCTCGTTCCCGGGGTGCAATATAGCGCCCGCGACATAATACACTACTTTAAGCCCTTGTTGCATAATCTTCTATTAAGCGTTCACCTTTCTGTACAAAATAGGCCAGTTGTGGCCGAAGTGACACCATATGTAATCGCCATATTATAGGCTTGATAAACCCTGTGTCCTGAGTATAGTAAAGTCCTAATATAATAAAGTTTAAAAAGAACTATGGCTTTAAAACTTAATTCAATCAGAAAGTGTACCTTCCTTCTAGTTTCGAATGGCGGCGTACAGACGGAATTACCTTGATATAAGGGCTTCCCTAGCACAGCAACATGAAATAGTGACGACAACCACACAAATACAATCCCATTTCTAAAGCGACTCGAGCCTAACTTATAAAAGTAAAGTCAAACCTAGCGGAAACTATTTTGAATTCAAAACATCTATTCATTGCTTTTGATGATTACACGGTGTATTAAACTACCTCAAAACCGCCCTAAATTATTATCACAATGGGCACAAAGTACAATCGTATTCGTAATTGCTTTTAATTGGACCTGTCGCATGTTGGACGTTTTCTTTACTTCTTTGAGTAACATGCTTTTGTCATTACATACCGGCCTTTGTTGTAAAATGAGTTATAATGCATTGACGTTAGATTCAAAATCAGATCTTCCTGTAAAAAAAAAGTCTTCCTGTTTTAGGGCATCGTTCCCCTAGAATAAATTCTTAAAATGTTAGAACCTACTGTTAATTTTCTGAGGAAAGAGGCACTTGACAAATAAAAGATCTTTTGGACAATGTTATGTTCACGTTGAAAGAACAATGTTTTTCAATTTTCTATGGATAATTATGTAATAACCTACCTATATTATCATCAACTTCATCAGGGAGTGTCCTGAACATCTTGTAGAGAAACCAAGCGGAAAGACGTTTTTATAATTTTACTTACTAGAACTTCTTCATTTTCACTTACAATATTTCTTTCAGCCTTGTAAAATAGTTTTCCTGTTTTGTTACGTGTGTTAGCTAGAAGCCTTTATCTTGCCAAAATAAATATCAATGTTTTCGCAATACGAGCATACTTAGTTTTTTAGCGACAAAAGTCTAGGCGCCACAAAACCTGGCACGTCTAGCCACTATAGATCATTCCTTTCAAGTCTTCCTAGATAAGTTGTCTAATAAAATAGCTTTTATTGGAAAATATATCACAGATCCTCCATCCTCGTACTGGCTAGTAAGTTTCCCAAAAACTCTTAGACTGGGAGAGGAGTCCATCGAACTCACTTTATAAAATCCTTTTATTTTATTCAGCTTGTTCTCTCGGAAATATATCTAGACCCAGCGAGGAAATCTCTTAAACCTAGGTAAAACCTAGGTAGGTGAGTGGGGAGATGTGTTGGACGCCTGCCACGAGACACCGGAGGCGCTGCCACTGGGCAGTTTCGTCACACGTCGTTGCCTATACGTGTGCAATAATTAAATAATTAATTAATAGGTTTTTTATATATTTTAGGTTAAGGTATATATTTCTATGGGTCCTAGAATTTAGTTTTTAACATCTGTACTATTCTTAAGTTACCTGAAATAAAATTTATATTATATTATATTATTATTATAAAACTAAAAGAAAGATTAAATGTGTTCCCGCGTGATCCAATCACTCAACAGGTAGAGCAACTTAAAATCAGTAATTATTTTTACGCTTGATACTGCGTGAACCAGTGTGTAGTCTTGATTCAAAAAACCTCCTTCCCCCTTAAACATCTTAACAGGATCGTGAGTAGAGTGATGGTAGAGAATTTCTAACATGCTTGGGTTTTTCAATCATGAACCTATTTCTCTTGATAATCAATTTCATTTATTCATGCTCCATGTACATATTTAGCTTAGATGGTATTTTCAGCTTAAAGTAGGTAATTACATAGACCCTGTAAGGACGCTGCAAATCTTGAAATCATATATTTTACAAAAAACTTGACTGAGCCGATAACACATATTTGATGCAAGTCGGTTAAATAATTTTTATTGAAATGTATAATAAGGACTATCAGAAGGCCGTTATGGTTAGCGGTAGACACTGTCCAATACAGCTACAACATCACCACGTAGTATTGCATTGCATCCACCACCCTGAGACATGCGTTGGTTCAAACCGAAACACGGCATAGCCAGCATTACTATTATTAGAATTTATAGGCAAGTTAGTACTTCCCGGGAAGAACTCTGCACAAAGAGCTCTCCTGTTATGTGTATCGTTAGTTTGACGCACTCAGCTCTCCGTCTATTTTTCCCGGCTAAGTTACGACGCGGATATTCTTATTCCCTAACCCTTGTTCCGAGCCGTTTTCTCGAGATGCCGATTATATTCCGGATGTATTATGCATGAGATTGGATTCAGGCCGCAGTCAAACTAAAACAAGCGTCCATCGAAATCGTAATATAGTAACGCTAGGAAAATACGGGAACGGCCGTTGTCGGTGGATGGAGAAGGCTTTTCCATCCACCGATATTTCTCTTGATTGAGGTCTTGAAAAACGTGTCATGGCACTATAGGGAGGCGTATGTCCAGCAGCGGTCTTCCTCAGGCTGACGATGATGATGATGACATTAGCCAAAGTTTTGCTTTAAAAGGACGCTCAATCGGCCATCATTCTATAGGTCACGAATGCTTGTGCGCCCGCTAGCTGAAGAACCCCACGCTTCCTTGAAAAACCAAGTTAAAGCGCCTTCGTATGGCGCATCTGAGATGAACGCTCGCTTGTCTAATATCGCCATTTTTGTGAATAACAAAAAATAAAATGGCAGCAACAGTTAATGAAACGCCGAGACAGGCCGGCGGCGGCGTCGTGGCGACGTTAGAATGTTAATGTTTGTTTTGCTGTTACTAATATCTCCGCAATTTCAGTTCGTTTGCTCATCAGGGCTTGGTTTGGAACAACCCATATTTAAGATTAAACATGACTTGAAAAAAAAACCTGTTTCACACTCTCTGAATTGAAATGAAATAGGCACAACAACTGTCATCCTCAAGCATGGTAGACATCGGCTCAGATTTTCAAGTACCTCAGTAGATCCTTGCAGATATCTAAGGGGTTTATCAGAGGCACATCAATAGATAACATTTGGCACATACATGTTAATGCATGTGTGTCTCCAATTCATCTGTTTTGCGCGCATAAGGTTTATTCTACACAACTTTGCAGACATAATGCCGAAATATGTGTATTTAGCTATACGAAAATTGTGAAATGCGGAAAACATTAGTTCCCCAACGACCCCTACTTTTCTCCCAGAATTTATTGTAATCCGATACATGTCAACCACGCGACTGAGTAGAGCTTTGTTTTCCTAAAAATGGGTGATCTTCATTTTACGGCCATTATGTGGCACAGAAATTATAATTATAAGTAGGTACTGGAGGCCGTGGTGGCCCCGGCTAAAGAATAGGCCCCTCCATATCTCAGCGGATGTCGTAAGAGGCAACTAAGGGAAAAAAGCTAGGGGATGGGCAGCAGCGTCCCTCATTTTAACAACGATAGCTCTAACTGCGCTCGCCAACCCGCATGCCCAGCGTGGTGAGTATGGGCAAAACCCCCCCACATAATAGGGAATATGCTCTGTCTGTGGGGGAGGCCATGTTCAGCAGTGAACGTCGTACGGCTGAAATTATGATGACTGAAATTATGGAGGATTACAAAGAGTGGAACGATCTGCCTGCGTCTGTTTGAGCCGGATGAGAACAATCTAGGAGTCTTCAAATCTAGTGTGAATAAGTTCCTTCTGGTATAGGTGCTCCATCTTAGGCCACATCTCACTTGCAAAAGTGAGAGTTAGTAGACGGCTTTGTTTTCGGGGCGAGGCTTCGAAGGCTTTGTAGAGCGCCAACCGTCATTGCGGTCACAGCTTGTTATGAAACCATTTTAACCAATCGTGTCACACGATAAGAACACAACTTTTATATGTTGCTTCTGTTTGTATTCAGTAATCAGTGGGATGACGCTAGCAACACCACCGTGGCGAGTAATAGGCGCAGAGAGTAATTTATATAAGAATCAGTGTAGTGAAAGGATTAAAGTGCGCCTCCTAGAGGCTCCTTTCGTGCACATGTCACATGTCTTCGAATTCTTAGGTTCCTTTCAGGCCTAGGTTCTACTTGCCAATTTCCTGATTATGTTTTCCTTCACCGTTTGAGAGTACCTACTAAAAATGATGAATTGAAGTGAAAATATGTTTCATTTATACATTGGCAAACAGAGCCTCTTCCATGAAATGTAACGATCGCTATCAAATACATTTATTTATTTATGATTTTACATAAGAAATTGATCGCTGATCACATCACTGCTGTCAAGGGTCAGGCGACGACCTGCGGTCACGCGTTTCCCTCATTTCCCAGTGGCACGACAAATACTCTAATAAACAGTCGTTTAGAACATGCAAGACCTTATTTGAGGTCGTGACACCTGTTACTATACATTAACATTAATTTTTGAGAACTTTACTGCTTCTGATAAAAGGTCTGTAGTGTGTGTCAGTAAACTTATTCAGGGTTACATATTTAGAAAATGCGCAAACCCTGAACTTGAAAGTGTCAGGAAATTTTGTAAAATATTATTTTTTAAGTAAATAACTTGCTTAATTTTTCTAATCGTATGCCGCTTTTTGTCTCTAATCTGGATGTAAAATCAACAATTCGAATCGCGCGTAGATCACGACGTGATTTTGGTACAATTCTGTTGGTTGCTTTTATTTGATCTCTTTTAGGGGAAGGATAATTCGGAGTTCACTTACCAACAGGTGGGCTGTATGGTAGTTTGCCACCTTAGTTGTATAAAAAAATCTCCGCTACGCTCATCTTATTTGGATACTGAGCCTAAAGTAAGCCACGAGCGGCTTACCAATAAACTGAAGGTTACGAAAACGTATTATTCAAATTATGCGTAGGTTCAACTTCAAGCTCAAATAGAATATTTTAACAATAATTCGGAACAAGTGGACCACTCACATTACAAGCCTTAATTACAATGGTGGTTCCATAAATACTCCGGATAAAGATTAAAGGAAAATTCAAATTAATTAAGTATGCGGGCTTTTAAAATATTACAAGCGATAAACAAGCACAACTTAACAAACAATTAACTTGTTTTTTGTAAGAATTATGTGATTTTCATTGTAATTTCTTAGATTGTTTACCTACTCGCTAATGTACTAACGCGTGGCTATGTTAGCATAGTATTGTTCAAAATTGTATGTATGTATGTACTACTTGTAAGTACTCGATCTATTCGTTCCTACATCCTTTACCAATAAACGTTGAGCAGTTTTTTTTCTGATATTGCTTACATATGCGACGATTGGCATGTAATCGTTTGAGATGTTTTTTTTTTATACGAAATAGGCTAACGTTTGGATAACTCATATTGGATGGATAACTCATATTGGACCCAAAGGGGTTTTACGTTATAATGTTGATATTTTCGTTGTATCTCAAAAAACATATGGCCTAAATATCGTTTTGGAATATGTAAGTAAAGCTCCTTCATATATCACTTTATGATATAATGTTATTATAGTATAATTTTTAGTTAATCTGTAATGACGCCAACCTCGTGTTTCTACCCAATCAGGCAGGCTGGTAGAAAATTCCTTGGCATTAAGCCCACCTTTTGTACACTTTTGTTTTATTTGCAATAAAGATTAAATAAATAACATAATTACTGTAATTATAAATCAAAATAAAATTTGATTTAAAGGATAAAATTGATTACCTTGAATTTTTTATTAGAGTAATATATAATTTTAAATATAAAATAATTAAAATTTAAATAGATATTACTAATGCAATTACTCCTCCTAATTTATTTATTGATAGTAAAATTGCATAGGCAAATAAAAAATATCATTCAGGTTGAATAAAACTCTTTTTAGGGTTAAGCTCGCCTTTGTACATACCTTTCTTTTTTATTGCTGTAATCTGTGTTTTCTTGTGTACAATAAAGAATAAATAAATATGATAACTCTGTCTCTATCTTAATAACTCTGGCCGATTTAAGTAATATTCTTCATTCGTCATTGTTGATAGTAGGTACAGCCTGTTGACCTACTAAATTCCATAAAGATCGGATAGACCGTTTGAAAGATAAGCTCTAACAAATAAACTTAAAATGCCGATTCGCCCAACTTGTTTGAGAGATCTTCGCTTGCTTTGCTCGCTCGATCAATAACTCTGTAAGATCCATAAACACTGATGAATGCTCTAATGGGGTATTTATTTTATAAAATATGTCTACTTAAAAAATATAACGTAACCATTTTTCTTTTCTTTTCTTTTCAAACTTCCATTTTTGTTCCTGATTTGTCTCGGATAGCATTTTAAACTCTGTTCCGACGTACTTTCATCGATTATGCCATTATTGTCGATTCGTTCTTATCTGGCAGTGAAAGCTTCCGATAAAGGAAAACGTGGGAGCTCTCGCTAAAGAAAGTACCTACTTATATCACAATACGGCATTCAATTACGCCATTTTCTAGTGATTTACCGTTTTTTGACGCAATTAGTGCAACAATTGTTTGAGGATGGAGAAACGTGGAATATTTAGCGAGGCTTCTAACGAAAAGAATGTTGATTGTAATAGTAAAATCGATTTTTCTGATGAAAATATTTATCTTTGTAACTGTGAAAATTCGTGTACTGTTTCATTTGCTATGTAGAGCAAAATACTATAAAAATGAATATATAGGCTCACGACTTCTATCGATAGAAAGATAATTATGATAAATAATTTGACTGGTCTCATAGCTCAGTTGGTAGTAACTCTGCCTTCTGCACTTCGATTCCTGCACTGGACAAACATTTGTGACTTGAAATTAGCGTACTAAGCATTACGAAAACCTGAATTTGTCTTGTATTTTTTATGTATATGAAAAATATACAAAATCATCAATAATGACAACCTCTGTCGAGTTCCGAAATCACACACAAATATTGCAGAGGTTTTAAAATTTCGCTTGGATGTTACTGATAAACAAATCGTTATAAATAAGAACTGTAAACTCAATTTACAAGGAAATCGCATAAACAATTCGAATAAGCGATACACCTGCACCAAATAACGGTACAGCATTTTAAGTTTATAAAACACTGTAAATCTAAAGTGCGCAGCGCTGTACGACAAAAAGTAGCATTGCAGCCATTGCGTACGCGCAGAATGTTGATACACGACATTATGTCGCATCTGTCGTTAAGACGCGCGTGCGCAACGTATTTGCAGCTTACGAATGTCATTGTGTCTCAGGCTTGCAGTCGTTAGCAATTCCCATTTATTTACTCCAATATATTGCGTGCCTCTCAATCTAGCATCTAGACCAAACTTCTCTGAATCAATTTCCATTTAAGGTACTACAAAATCCATCCTCCCAATAGTAATATACTCGTACAAAGTCCTGGCCCCATAAGGATATTCAGTGACCTGGCTCACGGGTATCAGGAACTTCGAGTATCGTGGTATTACCCGACCCAGGATGAAATCTATACAGGTCATGTAAACATTTGTCTCGCAGCGGAAATCTAACCTACACCTCTTCACTCATCATCATTTCAGTAGTAGGATAGCCACAACTGAATATAGGCCTCCCCCATAGATTGCCAGTTTTTTTTTTTATACAACTGAAGTGGCAAACGTGCTTACGGCCCACCTGATGGTAAGCGGTTACCGTAGCCTATGAGCGCTTGCAATACCAGAGGCATCACGCACGCGTTGCCGACCCCGAACCCCCCCCCCCCCCCTATAGAGCTCTGGCAACCTGACTCACCGCAGGAACACAACACTATTAAAAACAAATAATGTTTTTTGGCTGCGATCTTCTGTAAGGCAGAGGTACCTCCCCAGGCGGGCTGCTCCAATCCAGAACGAGAAAATCTCGCAGTGCCCTACCTCCTCCAAACCGTGACCGACCTTGTGCGGCCTTTCCCCACGGCTCCTAGCAATATTTATTAGGTCAGCATCTAGTAGGGGCCATCCTATGCTTCGCTTTTCGGTGCGTCGCCTCCCCTCTGGAATCTTTCTGCCCCAATGGCTGTCGGTTCTGCGAGCTAAGAGCCCCGGCCTCTACTACTTCAACTTGCTCCCTTCAACTCTACCTCTCGCATATCGAGCGACAATATAAACAGAATGGTCTAATACCATAAAAACGCATACAATATTAACTCCTTCATTCATACTCAAGTCATCGGACACCACGGACTCCTTGTTAATACATTGCCACTGGAACAAGAATGGCCCTTAGCATCATTGTCAATCGTTTTTTAATCTTTAGCGAGTGCGTCGGCGTCACATATGTCACACTATATTTCATAAAGCGAGCGAAGATCTTTCAAACAAATAGAACGAATCAGCGTTGTAAGTTTATCAGCACCAACTTTTACTAGTCATAAAGATATCTGAGTTTCGAGCGAACCAATAGTTATCCAGTTAAATTGTAAACATAAGACACACCTCTACGTCAAGATCTTCCAGTCCTTCATAAGTCGTCACGTCGCGTCGGTCGTAATAATTTTCATTTGCGTTAATGGTGAATGACGTTTTTGGATTGCTCGCTAGCAATGGCAGAAACTAGTGCTAAGGCAACAGCGCGCGGTCGCAGATCCTGAGCCAGTTTTTACCCACATTGCTTTCAGGCTGTTCTTTGTTGGTCTTTATGACGTGAAGAGCATAATTTTTACCGATTATATATTTTTTTTGTAATTCATTGATGTTATACTTTTACACCTGCAGCCTGTTACATCCTTGTTTTGTGCACATGATGGCGAAATATTAAAGGAAGGTTATTTTCAACAACGCATTTATTGTTTATTACTTACTTAGGTACCCCGTATTATTTCACTCCGCTTACACTGTTACGTAAAACTGTCAGTACTAACGTTAAAAGCTAGATAAAATACCTAGACTAAAAACTTGGAACACACAAAATTAAGATAGTTAGGTAGATAAATAATGTGTTATTATGTATTGATAGAGTAGGTAAAGTCACGCCCGAAGCCACACCTATCAAAGGTGTGACAGACTTTTGACGATAAAATTATAGAAAGCTAGGTATGTAAAATTTTGTATTAATTCCTACAACTCATGCTAAAGCACCGACTACACGACCAATTAAACCCTCAACTTCACGCTTTCTAACTCGCATTGTTATGTAAATGTTACGCTTTTATCGTAATTTTAATAAATGTAAGAAACCATCAAGCGTTTCAATTAGTGCAACTGTCATGTAGAGAATGTAGGAATGAGACTATCAAAACTTACCGCATCATTCTTGCATTTTACCTATTATAACGGATCATACAAAATGCAAAAAATATTCTTTGTATAATTTATTATGAAATGCCCACTACCGCTCCGTCACCGACCAACAAAATTTAGACTTCAGACTCTTAGGCTCATATTCAGAGACACGACTCAAGCATAGATTTAATCACAGATCAGCTGAACTCTACTTAAGTATTTAATCTCTTCTCAAACATACCTTTTATTCAAGAACGGTACTTAAACTATTCTCAGCTGAATCGAGTCTCAAATCTGTACTCAAATGTTCTCGTTTACATTTTGATTTATTTATAATTTTCGATCCATTTTACGCAGAAATTCAAACAGCCAGGGTGGAAATATAATAGAACAATAAAGTGAAGTATAAATATGCATCAAAGTACGTGTAACGGAACGAAAATGTCATTTGATTAATGTCAAATCAAATCTAAACTCAAGCACCGATTTCGTCTGATTGACGTTTCAGAATAAGCATTTACTTAGGTGGATCATTGAATCTATACATAAATACTGTTCAAGAATTAGAATCTCGCCTCAAATCGAGATTTAAGTACAGATCAATGCTCGAGTCTTGTCTCTGAATACGAGCCTTAATATTAGTATTTTTTTTAAGTGTTCCAATATTAACTTTAGCTACGAGTAACATTTATTTATTTATTTAGAATACAGTATAACATCATAACAGGTTTTTTTTATCCCTAAGGCGATGCCATATGTTATTAGTAGGTACATTATAATAAATAGGTACAATTAGTTAGGTACTAATCGAAACATTTCGTTTCTATCACTATCTGTGCAAGTAGTAGGAGTTTCGGTAGGTGATTGAAAAAAAAATCCACGCTGTTCGCAGACAAGATATTGAGCAGATAGACAGCGAGTGACATGGGAGCAAACTTAAGTAGGTTGGTCCTACAGTGCGGCACTTCCAGTAACATAAATGGTTACGTATTCACCGTAGCTATAAAGCGTTTGAAAACCTCTGGGATTCTCGATCCTTTTATACCATTTAACTTGTCTGTGCAAGGGTAGGTACATAGGTTACAACAGTTGGTTAAGCTAGTAAATCTTTCAACATTCAGGAAGTTTTCTTTGTATTTCCTCGGACTAAACCACCCAGCATCGTGGGAGAAGTTTAGTGAGTGCGTGTGAACTCAATGCGACAATAGGCTCAGCACACATGATTTACTTACTAACTCATTCCCAAGCTGTGGCGCTATGCACAGTCCACAGATACTAAAGAGAGCTCTGATTTAGAGGAGACATTACATCGAACAATGCTGGATCGGAGTGGTGCAATCGCATGATAATTATGCCACAGGCTGGGCTACAAATGGCTAGTTCAATACAAGTTTATTGCACACTTTAAGGACCTAGAAATACTTGGGCTTACTTTGACTTGTCGACCTGCTGGTACTCTGGCATTTTGATTTCCTGGACAGAGCTGTTCCGTTGATAAATATATTTTTCTTTGGATCAACTAGCTTGCTTGCATGTCGTGTCACTGATTCTTTCTTGGTCATGCTGTATAAGGTCACTGGTCAGAGTGGTCAGGTTGAGTTATGGTGGCCCTAGAAAGGGCCTATGCCCGTTGGTGAAAGAATCAGTGTAGTGCGCCCCTTAGAACCTCCTTTTGTGCACATGTCTTCGATTTTTTTCGGGTTTAGGTTTCCTCGCGATGTTTCCCTCACCGTTTGAGAGTACTAATTATTCGCACATAATTTTTCAGAATGGAAAAACCATTGCACGGCCGGGATTCGAACCGGTGGATCGGAACGCAGGGCCACTACCAGCACTCAGTGCAGTGCCTTTAGCATTTTTTTTTTTATATTATTTCAATAAAATCACTAGGATCACTTTGAAACGTCTTAGAAACTAGGTGAAGCTATGCCTGTTCCTATTATATATCAACTAGCTGCAAAGCCACACCAATTTATTAGGGATGATAAAAAACTATGTGTGACCATTTTGTTGCCTAGCTTTCTACTGTAAGCTGTTTACGCGCTAGTTGCGTAGGACGCATGGGAACATATCCTCTGCCGTTCAGTCACAGGTGGACTGAACCCAGCGCACGCACCAATTACTACTGATTGGTGGATAATTAGCCTTTCTGCATGCCAAGCGGACGGACGATTACTGTGCCCTGATTCTTCATGAATTTTAACGCGTGTTGTAGGTAACTATGAGCCGTGTGATACCTACATTGTAGGTTCTATCATTCTGTAAAATATTGTTACCTTTTATTCAATTACCTACTCGTATTCGTACTAAATACATTGAAATCCGGACACAGTTTTTTGATCCTTTCAGGGGGCTGTGGGCGGAAGATGCGTAGAATTGGGCATGAAAGGATGGGTTGCTAGAATTAAGCTGAGTTCAAACGCATGCGATATGTCCTTGATATGTCATAAGAAATTCGTTTCAAAAAGATCCTTACCTCTACTGAACAAAGTCCATTTTGAGTTCGACATTTGAGAGTGAGCGCTATAGCTCAACGTTATCGCAAGTTCCTAAAAGTCAAACTCAAAATTGACGTTATTTTAAACACGTAAGGATATTTTAAAATTTTTGAAGACATATCGTACGCATTTTGTACGCAGCTGTAGTTATGAAAATTATTATGTACGTCTATACAAGGTGATTCATAATATGTATGCTATCCCGAAAGGGGGGCTTATTCCACCCAATAGGCAATAAACTTTTTTCTACGACTTTTGGAAATTCGTTATTTTTCACGCTATGCACGAATCAGCTGTTTTAAATATTAATTTCGATGCTAAACTGCTGGTACGTTTGGGTATCAGCTACAATGATGATGAAAATACTAAAACCATTTCAACCAAACCAGCTCTCTCATTTGAGAAAGTTTGGGAAAAATATAATATAAAAAAAAACTAAAATATTGATGTTTTTTTTTTGCTAATATTATTTCTTTTTGTTGATAGAATAACCCCCTTTCGTGGTATACATGTCATGAATCATCTTTTATAATCATAATTATTTTAAACTGAATAATAATTAAGTATACAGATATCTAATGACATCTGATATATAGTATGATCTGATTTTCACTTGGTTTTGCAACGCTATTGTCGTCTGCTATTGTTGCACCCACATGAGATTACATTACGTAGGTATCTTTCAGGGGCGATCCATCATCACGATCTGGGTTAGTTCGTAAATTTATCTGTGAGAAACATCACCCAAAAAGATTACGAAATGTGTTCTTTCAAGCAAGTGCACCACAGGTTTAGTGTGCTCCTATTTAGGTATTTTATCTTTGGTTTGTTATGTAAACTAATTCTGTAATTACGAAACTGGGTTTAGACTAGTTCTAACTAAACCTATGTCTATTTGGGTCAGACGATTCAACTAGGTAGGTCCAACTTCGACAAAGAGGTCAACCGACGAATCCAACTCGGATGGGCAGCGTTTGGGAAACTTCGTCATATCTTCTCGTCGCAGATACCGCAGAGCCTCAAGACGAAAGTCTACAATCAGTGCGTGTTGCCAGTGATGACATATGGCACTGAGACTTGGTCGCTAACTATTGGCCTTATACACAAGCTCAAAGTCGCCCAACGGGCTATGGAGAGAGCTATGCTCGGAGTTTCACTGCGTGATAAAATCCGAAATTTGGAAATCCGTAGAAGAACCAAGGTTACCGACATAGCTTTCAGAATTAGCAGGTTGAAGTGGCAGTGGGCCGGCCATATAGCTCGCAGAACCGACAACCGTTGGGGAACAAAGGTTCTCGAGTGGCGACCACGAACCGGACGACGCAATGTTGGAAGGCCCCCCACCCGATGGACCGACGACATTGTTAAGGTTGCGGGAAGTCGGTGGATGGAAAAGGCTCAAGACCGTTCGTCATGGAACTCTTTGGGGGAGGCCTATGTTCAGCAGTGGACTTCATCAGGCTGATGATGATGAACTAAACCTTGATTTCGTGACGTTTCAATTCATACATTTGCTTTATGTCATAATGTCAAATGTATAAAATGACACGTCTTTAAATTCCATTTTGTGAAAAAGGATCATCGAAAAAAATGATAGGCACCAAGCCGTGTTTGTTGCCTGATTCTTCTAGGCTTGGTCGCGAGGAACAGGCATAGCTTCACCTAGTTTCTAAGACGTTTCAAAGTGATCCTAGTGATTTTATTGAAATAAATGCCTTTAACTTTGACTTCGTCACAAAACCAGGGTTTAGTTAGACCTAGTCTAAACCCAGTTTCGTAATGAAAGAGGAAATGTTAAGAATAGAATAGAAAACGTTTATTATGCTACCAATATACACTTAAACTTATCATAACACAATGTAACATCAAATTCAATTGGATGGTAAGAAAAACGGCCACCACTCAGCGTGTGCTAAGGCAGAAGTCAAAGTCAAAAGGCGTTTATTTCAATAAAATCACTAGGATCACTTTGAAACGTCTTAGAAACTAGGTGAAGCTACGCCTGTTCCTCGCGACCAAGCCTAGAAGAATCACATCACAATCAGAGCAGCTCATACCGAAGCGCTGGTCTAAAATTGTTCTGTTTCTAAAGTATTTAGGTAATGTTATTTTTCCGAAAAACTATAAAGTTTTATTAAAAGAAATACCTAGCTCCACCAAATCGGTAAAATATAGGAGAAGCTTTAAAAAAAAGGTGGTACAATTTCTAGTGAAGCTAGCGAGGCCCTTCTGTTTTAAAGATGTCGGGTATCGTGCAGTTGCTTTCATCCTTTCTAACAACTTATTAAAGCATTAAACGCGGAGTCAATGCCCAAATCCGCTGGTCCAATGGTCCCCTACACTGCTACATTAGTTTGACAATGTTGCCGCATCGTGGCGTGCTACACGCCAACATTCAACTAAGTACAGGCTAAATGGAAATGCATTGAACGTTACGGCTTATGAAAACGATGTATATCAGACGTCTCGAACACGAAATGCTTCATAGACGGTACAAATAACTTATTTATTGATATTTACTCCGGTTCAGGGTTGTGAAATGTACAGTTTGATTCTTGTAAAATAAAAACTGGGGCAATGGGGCAAACTCTTTCTTTATATTGCAGAGAATTGTAATATTTTCATGTAGTTCGAGCTAGAGTCAAATATAAATTTTATAATCTACCTGAAGTGCCTGAGGACATTTTGTTTTATGCGAGGTAGGGCACAGCGAGATTTTCTCTCTCTAAATTGTAGCATTGGGTTATGGAGAGAGGTATGCTCGGAGTTTCGCTGCGTGATAAAATCCGAAATGAGGAAATCCGTAGAAGAACCAAGGTCACCGACATAGCTTTCAGAATTAGCAGGTTGAAGTGGCAGTGGGCCGGTCATATAGCTCGCAGAACCGACAACCGTTGGGGAACAAAGGTTCTCGAGTGGCGACCACGAACCGGACGACGCAGTGTTGGAAGGCCCCCCACCCGATGGACCGACGACATTGTTAAGGTTGCGGGAAGTCGGTGGATGGAAAAGGCTCAAGACCGTTCGTCATGGAACTCTTTGGGGGAGGCCTATGTTCAGCAGTGGACTTCATCAGGCTGATGATGATGATGATGATGAAATTGTAGCAGCCCGCCTGGGAGGTACCTTCGCCTTACAGAAGATCGCAGGCAAATAACATTATTTGTTTGAAATAGTATTGTGTTCTTGCGGTGAGTAAGGTTGCCAGAGCTCTTTAAGGGATTCGGGATCAGCAACGCGTGCGTGATGTCTCTGGTATTTAAAGCATTCATACATGCTACGGTAACCACTTATCAAATGGTGGGCCAGTTTTGCCACATGACTGGCCTCATAGCTCTGTTAGTAGTAACTCTGCCTTCTGCGCTAGAGGTTGCGGGTTCGATCCCCGCACTGGACAAACATTTGTGTGATTAACATGTGTTGATTTGTGTGATAAAGATGTTCGTTCTGTGTCTGGGTGTTAAATATTTCTCTATTATATATATCAGTCTCTGGTACCCATAATACAGGCTATGCCTAGTTTGGGATCAGTTGACCGTGTGAATATGTCCGGAATATTTTTTTATTTATTTAATTTTATTAGTTGTATAAAAAAATTGTGCCAAATCTGCACGTACCATGTTTACAAAAACATTTGCAAAAAATATGTAAGAAACTTAGGTACATTGATGATAAATGATAACAGACACAGCATCCGTTCTATCGTGGATGGAAATAATTGAGTTATACATCGATCGCTTCATCACCTTTACAGATGACTACATAAATGAGTCGAAACAGTAAACGCGAGGAAACAGAATGAAACGGGAAATGTTAAACAAACACAAGACACAAATGAATGCAAGAATAACAATAATGAGATATGTTTTCCAAATGCGGATTCGCAGACAGTTATAGCATGGAGACAAGAAAATCGTTTATAATTAACCACCCGTGGCCTACAGACACGTCGTTAAATAAAAATAAACAAATATTCATAACGTCCATTCAGTTTAGATGTGTTGAAAATAAGTATGACAAACCTTTCATAGATGGATTTTCATGACTAACTCTTCATTGGTAAATAAATCGATGGGTTTTGGCCCGTTAACCAAAAGCATTGATACAGTGGAATTGTTTCAGAAACTGATCCAATTGTCCCTATATACAAAAGGAATCCAATAGCATACCGTAGTGACGATTTGGTTGTATGGTATGCGTTCATTGGCCCGCTCAGACCGTACCGCATGCAAAGCACGCAAAGAATTGAACGGAAATACCGTAAGCATACGTTCTCTGTATTCGTATCATCTGAATTTCTTTTTTAAGGTCAAACGGGTCAAATGTGTTAGAAGAGCAATGCATTTACCAAAAATATTCTAAGATGGATATATTTTAGAATTACTCTTAGTACCGAGTTGTTTTCGTGAATTACGTCTTCTGTTGTATTCGAACCTCTGTCGGTGAAAAAATCCTTGTGACGTCACTGGCACCGATAAATCTGATGCGTAACGTGCGTGTGGTGTTTCCGGTGCGGGCAAATCAACGCCTACAGAAGCAAATTTGAACAAGCGCATTCTAATGAGACTGGTCATAGTTTGGTGTATAGTGAAAAAGGTCCACAATCTATTTCCTAATTACTTTTTGTAATCCTGAAATAGTTGAAATTTGTTTCTATTTTTGCACAAAACCAGGCAAAACACATCTGCCTACAAGTTGACGACAGCCAAATGCAGCAGAGTGCTAATTTGTATCTACCTATAATATATATAAGGATGGCGCCGCGACGCCTCGGTGAAAAGAGAAAACGTTTAAGCGCTGGCCATGAACGTACTCCAGTTACTTACCAAGGGGAATCAAAAACTTACATCTCCCTAACCTAAAATGACTACTAAAACTACTCCCTTAATTGGATAGGAGGTAACTTCCTCCTATATCGTCAATCATGGGCGATATAGTCTAGCTTTGTATTTAGGTAACATTTACGTAAAATAGAAAACTAAGTATAAATAATAAAAGTTACACAAAAGTGCCCCTTCCTGGACCATCATGACTTTTTTTTTATAGATTAAAAAACCAAATTATACACGATAAACTTTTTTATTAAATTGTAGAATCTGACTGAAGCCGTGTTCAAGCGGAGTGCGATGTGTCATCTAAAAATGTATTTTAAAATTATCCTCCATCTTTTAATAAAGTTAATTTTGAGTTTGACTTTTAGGAGCATGCTATATCGTTGTGTTACATGGTACTACACCCTCTAATTTCAAACATTTCTACTATATTATCCTTGGAGGTAAGGCTCTTTTTGGAACAAGTTTTATTTGACATATCGAGGACATATCGCATGCCGTTTGAAGACGGCTTGATAGTGGTCTGGAATTCCACTAGAAATCTTTTCTCTCCATGGAAAAGCTAGTATCACGTAATTTATCGAAGGAACAAGCATCGCTGATTGAATTCACCTCCTGCCAGGATTGCGTCGATGCGGAAGGTTTGCTAGCAAATAAAGACGGCGTACCTAGTCTCATATTCTGAGCACAAACACGTCTGATTGGATCGGCTAACTAAGCAATTTCTAAGCCAAGATTTACAGATACACGCTGAAAGAATTGGATTCAACACAATACCTGATGAAGCCGGGTTTTCCAGTGAGCTTTATAGCTACTTGGTTGAAGGTTACCCTGGAATTGATAGTTTTTCACTCCCCTCACACTGAAATCAGGCTGACTTTATTTTCATCGCAATTGCTTTCAAATTCGAAGCAATTACACAAACAAATTCAAAATTCCCACTGTTTAGGAAGGACGTTAAAAAACACAGGGAAATGATAAGAAAAAAGACAAATTTCACACCATTGCGATTAAAATAATGTCAGTCTGATGACAGTGTAACAGGACTGAAATATAATTAACGACTGTGTTAATTTTTTCATAATGCTAAGGTTATTTTTCTCAACACAAAACACGCTTTCTGTTCGCATGAAAATCCTACCACACCACCACTCTCTTCATCAGAGATCGTTGTAGCCTTGAGTACGTCCACGTTGCCCCGCCCAGACGCGGATGCTGCCGCATTTAGTCGGAGTGCGAAGGATTTGAGACGCCCTAAGACAACTGTCCTCGAGTTGCGATATTTTTGCACTAATTTTATCATTTAAACTTGCTTGCTGTTCTCTTGTATGGGTTGAAGAATCAAAGGAGTGTTTTTGCGCTAGGGGCTTTTTAGTATCGCTGTTTGAATAAATTGTAGATTCTGTCACTGAACTCAATTTCTGTGTTCAGTTCAGAGTATTGCTACTTCACAACACTTACCCTATGTAGGTAGCTATATTTTCTTAAAACTCTAGACTACTCTTTCTTACTTTACTTTGAACCTTTTGTCGAAATGTTTGTCCATATTCAATCAAAGTCGATTTGACGCAATAACGTGAAGGCGCTAAAATGTGAAGCAAAACCTCAAAGTAGAGTCACACAAATGCTAACAATTCTAACGTGAATGTTCGCATAATCTAGTTCCGTAATAAAATAGCACGCCCAAATGACTCAATAACCAGTATCCAATCTGAAATAGTCCTTGAACCCGCCGGGTGCAAAGGCCTAGAGGCATGCGAGTGGCTGTGCTGCCAACTCTGCTACTGTATGGCTAAACCTACCATTATTTGAGGTGGTCAAGAAACAGTTTGAAATACGGATCGACTACAGTAACATTTATTTCTTTCACCATTTATCTCCTGCGTGTTTTAAAATCAAAATAAAATACGTTATAAATCATATTTTATGAAACATGCGATTCTTTGGTTGATAGTCCAAAATAGTATTTCTTTAAAAAACTTTGTCCCCAAATTTTATGGTTCGATACATACGATTATAGGCTTACAAATCGATGCCGCGGCACCAAAAGGAATTTCTTGGTGCCACAGAATCGATTTGAATATTGATAAGTTTGGCAAATGTTATTTAGCAAAAATATAAATACTTTGCCATGCTGGTCTACATAGGCTATAATTGTGATTCTAGCCACTTTAAAAGGTCTCAGCTGGCAACAGTGGCGAGCGGCATAGCAGGCTGGCCTTGTGACCTATAGCGGCCTTGCTGCAGTTGCGCTTAGCAGGTGCCATCATCAGTACAATTACCTATAGATACAATACAATGAGAGCTGGTAGCTCATTAATTACTGTTGGGACAAGATAGATGCAGCTTGCCGCTCAGGTGCGTTTACATAACCACGCATATTTTTACTAATCCTGAAGAAAAAATGCGGTTCGAAGGCAAATGTGCAACTTTGCAATGTGCTGTTTATGGTGTCTATTTTGGTTCTTGTGGATAACTTTTCTATAATGAGAGATAGCTTGAGATGCTGATGCTGAGCTGAGCGTTATAAGTATTACAGTCTTAATATTTTCAGGCTTAAGTCATAACGAATCTTTTACAGGGTTAATGTTAGACGGATTTGTAGAGGACTGCAGTATACTACTAGGTAATTTACTTTATTGAGTTTAGGCTAGGGGAAATATATTACTATAAAGTGAAAAAAGCTAAAAAGATAGTTATTCAGTGATCGTACTCGTACTCTATTGTCAAACCTTTTATAATAACCAAAAGTTTATTGGTACAAATAGTCCAATAGATAATCGATAGTCAAACGACACTTGCCCATGGAAACACAAACAAAATGACGCGCGACTTCGCTTGAAAACTTTTAGATAAGTCATCGTCGCGTGTCGAAGATGGGCTACGGACTAAGATACTCTTTTGAGTTCCTGCTAAAAACCCAGAGATTTCGCTACCTTATAGCGTCGGACATAAAGCTGTTTATAGCGTGATGAGCAGTAAGATTATGTTAGTTGGGCAGGACAGTCGGTTCTGGTTCAAACAAGAGGTGTTTGCGGGAGATAGCAGCTATCGCCTGGGAACGTCAAACAGGCGGGCCCGTGCGTGCCACTGCGACTTGCAACGAAGTCACTGCCGAGGAAATACCTCCTAATATGGGAGATAACGCGGTGAATCAGGTGGTTTGGTGAAACAATTCAGTACCGTTAGAAAATATTTTAAAGGGGAGACTGAGATTATAGTCAAGCTTGTGAATAGATATGGACATTCCATTTATATTTGTGTAAAATTTCATAAATACAAAATGGACTTTGTTTGTAACAAGATACCTACCTATAACCCAATGCGTCAAGAACGTAGTACGTAGCACTGCAGCTTAAACCTTATGTCTGGTGTATAACAAGTTAATTTATTATTATGTTAATATTAGACCAAGAAATAAAACTCTTTTTTTTATGAATTCAAGACGTAGAGAAGTTTAATACTTTCATATTTTCACTTTAATGGGGTATACTTCCATCATAGAAATAAATATTTACTCTACTTATTTACACTGCACAAAACCTTATTACCATAAATGTGTATGTTGCCCGTAATATAAAGCAGTATTTTTTTACAACTTTTTGCGCTGAAAGAAATATTTGTGTATATTATACCTATGTGGTGTATGGTGCGTGATTAAATTCGACGAGTGTCGGAACTGGGACCGTTTGGTATGCGCCACAAAGCACCTACGTCCGTCTTGAACAGTGTAGAGTAATGCAGTGTTTCATCTCTTCAGAAGAATCCCCATGTCAATGAGACTAAATTATTTTTTTATCAGATTGACTCATCCAGGCTGATGACGCGTACACATTTTATACTACAATCTCTTGTTTAGCACATCTACTCTTCGGTTTGCTACCTGTTATGTTACATATTGAATTGTCTTTTACATGTAAGGTACTTGGTTTAATTCCTCAATACATTACCATCGAATAATTATAAGCAAAAATATTGGCCCACATATAAACATACATATAAAATAAACCTAACATTTACTTATTGCATACGTATAGGCGACGACGTGTGCCGTAACTACAATATCCAGTACCGTATTGCGGTACTGTATTTCCATTTACTAAGGTCTGCGTCCGCTGCAAACACAATGACGTAAATAGATAGGACACAATAAAGCGGAATGGTAGGCATGCATGTGAATAAATTTATATGAATACGTTTTTTACTACGCCAAGAACAGTTGATTACTTATTCTACGAATAGAGTAGAGTTTGCCAAGAACTCCTTTATACACGGTTTCATAAAATGTAGATATACTTTCCCGAAAGGGGCTTTCTACAACCAATGGGTATTAAAGTTATTTCTTCAAATTTTGGTTTCCGGTTCATTTTTGAAAATCGTAATTTTTCATTGAAAAAACACTGCATCAATCAACTGTTTTGGGGTCAAATCAGTTCAATCTCAATTATTCAGCTGTATTGCAGTCGTCCATAGGCAACGGTAACCACTTATCAACATGTCAACAGCCGCAAGCTTGTTTGCCACCTTAGTCGTATAAAAAAAATACGGAATGGCGTGATTTTTTGCATGGATATAGATAAAGAACCGGAGAATGACACAGGCTATTTTTATCCGGGTACCAGGGGAACAAGGCATGGGAGGAAGCTAGTTGTCTTTAAGCCCAGTATATCAACATCGCGATCGTCACACTACCGCTCATTAGATACAAGCTACAAAGTATAAACATGTTTATTCAAGAGCATCGATAATATCGACAATCGAGCGAGTCGGCGCTCGATCGAGCGGAATGCAACAATCGAAGCCACTTGGCACTAGAGCGAGAGTCAGTTGGTTCTTCATCATCATCATTTCAGCCGTAGGACATCCACTAAACATAGGCCTCCCCGGTAGATATCCAAAGCGTCCGATCTTGCGGCCTGCACCGAATGGCACCCAGAAATCCATATTAGATTTCCGGTGCGTGATCACCACTCTAGAACCATTCTACCCCAACTTCTGTCGGTTCTTTCACGCCAGGGCAACTTGCTAATCCTCTGGGCTAAGTCACTGAATTTAGTTTGTCTACGGATCTCTTCTTTCGTAACGGCTGAACCTAATTTTTATGTTTCGTATGGACGTAGGCTACTTTTATCTGGTTAGGTACCGTGCAAGTAAAGCCGTTAAGGCAGAAATTTAAGTTTAGATGACATATCGTACGCCGTTTGACAATAATTGAGATATAAATTAACGTTCACTAGTATATATATATATATATATATATATATATATATTTAAGAGGATTACTTTCTTTGCTATGATGGATGTTTGATGTACATATATAAATATGGTGGGTTGTAGTCGCGACCTCTTGCACTACATGCAAGTATTCGAAGCACAGGTGCCAGCACACCTGCCTCCGCCTCGACTCGTGCGGTGACAATTCGCGGCAAACTCGATTACCGGTGCCGGCGGCCGATATCATCGATTAATATACAGTTTTGCGTAATTAATTAATCGATCGTGTTGTTACTCATTAACAGCAATAGATGCGATGTTTGCAAAAATGCTTATCCTAGAAAAACATGAATTATTACAAATCATTTGAACCGTTGTTGGCTTTAGAATCTGGCAATTATAAAATCAAGTATAAACCTATCGGGACTCTAGGACACTAGACTAATATAATAGAATTGAGGTGGCAGGTAATTTCGCTTTTGTTCAAAATTATCGAAGGTTTTAAAACTGACTGACTACTAATAGATTAGGTACACAAAATGGATACTTTTTGGGCAAACTTATTTACAAATACAAATTTTTCCTGATCATTTTTAGACAAGTTGATGCTGAGACGTCCGTTTTAGACTACCTGTAACCCGTAAAATCATTACTACATCCTTCTATTCTACACATAGACGTAAGTCAGTTCTCAGAAAAGACAGAAAACCAACAACGTAGGGGGCTATCACAATTCACAAGACGACCTATGCCATTGACCTATGCACAAACAAACTAAAGGTTTCATTTATCTGGTGTCCTCGAAACCTTTCCCTACATAGGCATACCGGATCAATGATGACGTCAGATTAGTCGTTCTGGACTTTACCGAGTTTTATTAATGACGTATACTATGGTTCCGTACAAATATTTCCAACAAAACCAAAGTACAAAATGAAATGGAGTTTCCACCGGATGTATCGGTTCGACATTCCATGTTCCGCGTTCATTGATCGATTGAATTCCGTGTTCGGCAGTGGGAACAAATTGTCAAACGAGGCTAAAAGTTCCTATATGTAGGCAGGTATGTACCTAGTTCTTATGTATCAAATTAAACCGTATTCAAATGACGTGTGATATCAGATGTGTCATCTAAAATGATCCTTACGAAAGTACGAATAACGAAATGACACGTCACAAAACCAGGGTTTAGTTAGTCCTCGTCTATACCCAGTTTCATAATTACAGGGTAAGAGTATGACTTTTAGGAGCTTACGATATCGTTAAGCTATATCACAGACCCTCAAATGTCAAACTCAAAATTGACTTTATTCAATAGAGGTAAGGATCTCGAGTGACTGATAATAATGAAACAACATAGGAGTCCTAGTATTAGCCTAGGACTCCTTGGCTCAGTCACTCAATATGGTCGGTAATGTCGGTAAACTCGGTCAGTCATGCAATAGTTATAAATGTATAGAAGATCACGCCGCGAAACAATTTGGTTTGCCTGTGATTCTTTCTACAAGCTTTTGTTCAAATGTAAATGTATTGCTATCGAGTGAAGAATGACACAGTTAACTGCCAAAAGCTTACAAATTACGACAAATATCCCATAGCCAGCTGTAGTTAGTTCAGCAAGAGCTTGGGCATTTGACACATCTGTAGCCATTCCAATTCTCATTCAATAACAATTTATCATATCAAATCACTGGCAACGCGGCCAAGCGCTAAGTAATTGGTTCTACAATCAACAGCATCGATTACTTACACAGTGGAGCGGATAATCGCTCGCATTGTACTTCCGACTCGGAAACCACAAGCATTCTTCAACTCACCTAGGACTTTTAGTAGTTTTCGGATTCGGACGCAAAGTCTGCTAGCATGTTAATCAACCATGACCAAATGGTAGTAGTAAAATCGTTTAGAGATAAATTAAAATCACAAAAGCACTACAGCAGAATACTGATTTAAAAACAATTTGAATTGTTTCGTATTTATGAAAACAATGCCATTACCACTAGGTAATAGGTATATTCATCAGTAACAATAACTGTCGTCGATAGCTCACTATCCCGACTATTTTGTGAAGACCGAAGCCATGAATTCTAGCATTCCACACTTACGTTCCTACTCATTACGTATTTCGTGACGTACTACCTTTTAGTTTAAAAACTCCATGGTGACGTACTCGTAGGAAATGAAAGATTTATTTCTTAGTTACTTATTTTTTTTAATACGTTTCTGAGATAAAGTAGCGTCCAGACACCAATAGTTTACTGGTATAACGAGAGCCGATGCTTGAGGCAAGTCGCAGGGAGTGTCTGTCTATACGGGGCTGCGGTTAGCGGCAGTGAGTGACTCTCATTTATTGGCCAATATTGAGTAGGAAAGTTTGGGAAGTTGTACGCATATTTTTTCGAATTAATATGAATAACTTCTATAAAGCAATAAGTAGGTAGGTACATTACCAAAGTTGATACTTCCCTTCTGTTCTCTACAATACTCTCCAGTATGGTCATAAGTGTATCATACTAGGATAAACCCCTACTCTCAAGAATCATTGTCTGCAGAGGATTTATGCATTGGCTGGTTTTGGGCTTAACTTAGCTAGTTTTTAACTTTATAAAAAACTAACAAGACTTGTAGGTCGACGCTATTAAGATTGTATCAACCCCAACTAGTTAAAACACATTATTTACAACACCCTATTATTCCCTTTGGGCCGTCGGCGCCGGCGCCGGACCGTGAGAATCCGCACTTTGACACCTCGACCGTGACAGCTCACTTCGGAATCCACGCAAAAACGTGTCAAATGTCACGGGAATCAACAAATCGATTCTCAACGTCATGACGCTGACGACTAGATCGATATCGATCGCGCTCTAATCGATTTACGCGTCGAACTTGTGACAAATCAGGTAGGTATGTCTCGACGATAGAATGTTTTTCGATCGGTCTGACATGGTAGCCACTAGCCAGTAAAAGCAGCAGAACTAAAGTTATAATAAAAAGCTCCGAAGAACTACACTGTCAACGGAATTATTCGGGTCATGTACCTAAATGCAGGATAAAATGCTATATGCTTCATCATTTCAGCCGTTCGACGTCCACTGCTGAACATGGCCTCTCCCACAGACAGAGCAAACTGCTTATCATGTGGGGGGATTTGCCCATACTCACCATGCTGGGCATGCGGGTTGGCGAGCGCAGCTAGAGCTATCGTTGTTAAAATGAGGGACGCTGCTGCCCATCTCCTAACTTTTTTCCCTTAGTCGCCTCTTACGAAATCCGCGGATAGAGATATGGAGGGGCCTATTCTTCAGCCGGGGCCACCACGGCCAGCTATATGCTTACGATGAAATATATTTCAAGTGGATTCTTGAACAGTTGAATCCTAGTCACGAATCCTAACTATTAAAATCAACGTGTCTATTGTTGTGTCGAATAGTAGTAAAACGGTATTGAGCACTAGTGGTTTAACAAATTGCTCCATAGTGTTTAGCCATTCAAAACAAATGGCCAATCGCGATGATCATCTTAGTTTAGTAAGTATTACACCCCAACACTTTCCCAAGACAAGTGGTTCGTTGCGGTAATAGGTTTGGATCGGTTCTGGCGCCGGGTTCGGCGGCATTTCGCTTCTGTAGTCTTTGGCCTGTTTCACTCCTACACCAACCACCAAGGGTTCGATTCCCGCTGCGGGTCAAATGTTTGCATGATCTGCAAATATTTGTTCCGGGTCTGATATTTGTTTCTGATATCCACGACACAGGTAATCCTAGTGTGGGGTCAGGACTATGTATGTGACTGTTGGGTGTTATTTATTAGAATTCCATTCTATCCAAGTCTATGTATTGAACATACCTCTAAACAACTGTGGACATACATAATGTTTTGAAATCAAACGGGTGTTTATCGCGTATTTGCCGTTTTTGATATAATAAATTATGTGTACTGGTCGCGAATGTTTAAAAAATATCGTCATACAAAATGTATGGGCTATTGAAGCACTTCAGAGCTGTTATCTGTTATTCATGGAGCTTCTCTCTTTGACCAACGACATAAATTTGGTGATCGGGAAGCGCGAGTGAGTATGAGTGAAACAAGCCTAAGCGTTTGAACGGTGGTAAGGTGAGGTGATTAAAACCGGGCCGCGCGTGCCCTCCGGCGAGGCCCGCCCGCGCGTATATCACATTCCAATATAAATTAGTTTTGGACGCCCGTTTATGTGCCGAAATGAGCTCCTTCGGTAACCCAAATAATAAGTGCTTACAGTAACCGTTTCTGTAGAAAAGGTACGATTTATTTTCTATGGATAAGGTCAGGACACCTTTTAGAACAGTTGTGCGCCCTTCTGTGTGTGGTATTGTACTATTTTTCTCAATTTTATAAATTAATGGTAAAGATTTTGCCTAAATTCAGTTGTTAGGAACATATGTTTATAATTTTATTTTTTAAGTCGTTTTGATTTACCTCGGAATTTACGATTGGGTAATTGGGGAGTTTGGTGCTTTCAAGTGGCCGGCTGCGGTCGGCACACTCGGCACGCGATGCAAGTTTAGGTCTCGCTGAAATCCTGCGCAATTTCTTTCTCCGTTTCGCCCGCGGCCATCGCCAAATTATAACACACGCCGGCAGCGTAATTGCGAGCGGTTCGGGCTTTACGCACAGTGAGACGCGAACCAGTAGAAACACTAAGACATTAAGACGATCGAATGCGAGGGCTTCCTTACCATTACACGGTGTCGGAAATCGAGATCCCCAAGTGTGTAGTGACAAATTTACAAGGTATTTTGCGGTTGCTCATATAGTTTTTAGTTTTCCCTGTATTAATATTAACCACAAACCTAAGGTAGTCTCGTAAAAACTCCACTTGTGATGTGAAATGGATAATTTTCGAAATTTTCTTATTCATGTCAAATTTCAGGACCAAAGCTCACCGGCAAGTACCCAGTAAATAAGTACCATGTTAGCAAGGTATATAAGACAAGGACTTTTAATATGAAAATATTTAAACATGACCGTGATCAGGATAAATACAATTTATGGATAGTACATTTTAAATTGGAACGCACTCAAGATTGCTCTCGTTGACGCATTACCTCTCGATAATTGCGTGAAACATGCGGAACAACCCTTGAAATTACAATATATTTCTGTATTGCATCTGTATTGTGATTTCTCGGGACGCGTGTGGGAACACCGACCGATTTATTAAGATTTAATCGCGGCCAATTAAAATACGCCGCATATTACAGAATACAAAAAGCCTATGCAAATTCTGCGTTGTTGTTCGGCGCCTCGGCATAGATGCTTGTGGAGTGACCAGCGCCGGCGCTACGGAGAGCCCTGCTACGCCGTAGCGCGTAGATGTAGCAAACACTTGCGTAGCAGTAATATGTCGTAGGCTAGTAAGTTTGCAATTGTACTATGTACTGCTATATTATGATTACATACTTCAATAGTCTTGTTTAAGTAACTATGCATACATGCATGCATGCTACATATAACTCCTATTCGTATTTAATGCTGGTTAGGATACCACTACTATGAAAATTATTGAATTATTGTCCATATCGCCTCTGGTTGTGGCCATATAAGTGACCAAAAGTATTTCCTAAAATAGTTAGGAAATACTTTTGGTCACTTATATGGCCCAGAATTTGGCCCTAGCTTTTGTCTTGGATTTGCTATTAAATCCGATTCTTTTTTGAAATAACCCCCAAAAATTCTTCCCACGACGCGACGTAATATATGAGCTTCAGAAATGGTAAGTATGTATTTTTGGTAATGTTACCTATCAAAATAATCCTAGTACAGCCCTGTAGAAACTACGACACAATATTCTAAATAACAAAGGGCAGTGTGGTCTGGTCTTCACAATTGCTCCCGTATGTTGAACACAACTTATATGAATACCAGTAGAACCTATCAGAAGACCAGTTGCAATGCATTTGGGTGTAAGTAGAATAGTAGGTATGTATTCCTAATGATATTTACAAGGGTCTGTGGGAAGGGTCCCATTAGACCTCCCCAGCGCGCATACATTACAGCACGCATTGTTGTCGCCAGCGCCGGACCGCCTCTTCCCCAACCAGCCAGGGCTGCAACCAGGGCCAGGACCTGGAGTGCTATTGCGTTACCCTCAAATTTACGAACTTCAACTATATATATCTATGGGCCCTGTATTTGTACATGTACTTTGCTGTGTTGCCTGAAATAAATGACTTAATAATAATAATAATAATAATAATTGCCATTACGCTTACACAATTGCACCACTGTGCTTCCCATGCGGCCAAAAAACACCAAAAGTATTTCCTAAAATGGCAACCAAAGGCGATAATTATGGGCAAAAGCCGATATATTGAATCTATATTGAATCGAATTGTCATAGTAGTGGTTTCCTAGCCAGCTTTAAATAAGAATAGGAGATTTAAATTATATTTATAGGATGCATTGCAATCATGTTGTAGATAAAAACGACTATATTTATAGCTCTATAGGTGATTTGTTTCCAATACATAAGATACATACAATTTAGAACGCACCCTAGCTAAGACGTAGAACCCGATTTCCCTTACAGCGAAGCTTGGACCTCTCAAAATGTTTTATTTTCTATTGAATGACATTATTTTTATCGGAATTGCTGTCAACCTTATTCTTTTTTGAAAGATTCCTGAAAATTCTTCCTAGACCGGTATATATACAAAAGTACTATGTGAACGCAATTCCCGAGCTTCAGAAATGGTAATTATGTATTTGTGGGAATGTTACCTACCAAAATAAGCCTAGTACAGCCCTGTAGAGACTCCGACATAATATTCCCTGTGCCCGGCCACACGCACGCACTCTTGCACCTACACACAAACCCTGTGTCTAATCGAAACTGGCTATTATCACCAGAACGATGGGATCTCGCTGTTTCGGCACTAGCTCGTCATGCCGATTGATTTGATGCCTCAATCAATATTGACTCGCTCGTTTATGGTGAGGTTTTAAGAGGTGAGGCTATCAATGCTACTTTAGTTTATTCAACAAAAGAGCCGCGTTGTGGTAGCGATTGTAATATATATTCTGTATTTTTAAAAAGATAACAAAATCTGAGTTGGGGTTATGATTTGAATCCTGAGCAACCTGCTCTACCAAAGAGCTTCACCCAGTTTCTAAGACGTTTCAAGGTGATCCTAATTTGAATTTGAAGATGTTGAGTAATGTAAGTAACTCATAAATACGCTCAAAGAAACTCATTTCTGTCCTGGCGATATGGTCCACTCTGGAAACTTAAGTCTATGTAGTCCTATTGCCATCGCGGCCCCTTGAGTATGAGACGGAAGACACTTTTTTGTCATAGAAAAATATCAGGTTCGACCTGAAGTATTAATAATATATTAATCGATTGATCGTTCAATATAAAAAATACCAATTGTTCAACAGTCAAAACTCAATGTAAATTCGACTCATTGCCCGTGGTCCGGTTCAGTTGTCCGGTCAACCGGACTACGGAAAAAATATATCTTCCATAGTACAGTTGACCGGACTACGGAAGATTTTTTTTCTATCGTAGTCCGGTTGACCGGACCACGGAAGATTCGACAAATGACGCTGATTATTATTATCGCTTCCCAAGTGCAAACTACTCGGAGGATAGCCGCAGGATTCCTGAGTACAACCTATTTGGAGGACAGCTGACCCAATAAGCATTCCATCCAGATTCAGCATTAGCATGTTAATGAAGGGGCGGGGCTGCCGCACACAAATCAAGGGCCGAGTCCCACCGCGTGATATATGCGCTTTTTAATAACCAATTACATTGTCCAACTCCCAAACATCTCTTCATACTTTGATAGGCTTAGAAACAATTGCTTTGTTTCTTCATGAGTGCTTCAAGAAAAGTGCTGATTTCTTAAAACTTTGTTGAGTGGACAGGTTCCTGAAAGCTCGACAAGAAACGCGCTTTTTCATTCTTTAAAAAATGACTCTAAAAAGTTCTCATACTCAAACGTTCTCTTCAACAACTCAAAAGTATTTCAGAGAAACATAGGCATACCTTACTTGCTAAATAAAATATTGATAAAGGTAAAACTTTAATCCAAATACCGAAGGCATCCAATCCATTACGACCCGCATTCCTGTGCTCATTTATTTTTCGGGGCGTGAGTTGCCGAGCCCGCCTCTTCGTTACTATGTTAATTTGTGCCATGGTGCTACCTGCCGACTCCTCCTGTGAATCAACAAAGACACTTAATAGATAATGGGATACTTTTTAGTGCTTGCTTGCTGTGATAATGCAGGTTATTGCCGATGTCATTGGCTAGTATTTGACTTTTACTATAGTATTGTAACGCCATTGGTAATATATATATATAATAATTCATGCTTGGGGCACTAAATAAATAAATATTCCGGACATATCACACAAGCTCAACTGATCCCAAACAAGGCATAGCCTGTACTAAAACTGTAATCACGAAGATTTATTTGAATGTAATAAGTAATTATAATAAATGGTACTGAAGAATAGGCCCCTACATATCTACCTATCCGCGGATGTCGTAAGAGGCGACTAAGGGAAAAAAGCTAGGGGATGGGCAGCAGTGTCCCTCATTTTTTAACAACGATAGCTCTAACTGCGCTCGCCAACCCGCATGCCCAGTGTGGTGAGTATGGGCAAATCCCCCCACATGATAAGGAATTTACTCTGTCTGTGGGGGAGGCCATGTTCAGCAGTGGACGTCGTATGGCTGAAATGATGAATGGATGCTTTGGTACCTAAGTGAAATATATTTATGATAAATAGATACTAATGTGTATCTACTACTCTCTGTAACTTGTAACCAATTCGTTGCCAATAAAATACTATGACTACTATGGGTACCAGAGACTGATATACATAATAGATTAATATTTAACACCTAGACACAGAACAAACATCTGTGTTAATCACAAATGTTTGTCCAGTGCGGGAATCGAACCCGCAACCTCTAGCGTAGAAGGCAGCTGAGTTACTACCAACTGAGCTATGATGCCTGCACTGTAAGTAACTATCATATCATATGTAGAAATTAACGTGTGCTGCCAGTGCAATTTTGACGGAACGATGCGTGTGAATCATACGCGTTCCTTACGCACTGACTAAGACCCCCGATTGAACAACGACATTGTTAAAGTTGTGGGAAATTGGTGGAATAAAAAGGCTAAAGACCATTCATGATGAAACTCATTAGGGGAGGCCTATCAGTGGATTTCTATCTGGCTGATGATTATGATGTGGAAATCATTGTTGTCTCCATATTATTATTATCCATAGCACGTTGATCTATACCGGCATCTATCAGCATTATTATCTTAGGTTTTGCCGACGCGACTTTAATCCCTATAAATTTAAGTATTTTTATAATCCTCGGTCGTCCTCTGGCTATCTGACTCGCATTATCCTCTAATTTACACATGCCGCCCAATTAATGTAGAATTGCTATAAAAACATTATTGAGTTCGCTAAATGTAAATTGGATCACCTCTGCGGACGCACATTATTGAAACGTATTTATTTTTATATCGAGATATAATTATTTTATACTATTACTGAATCAATGTTGGCAATGGCCTTAGACCTTCAATGGGAATGTCAACATGCATACATTTCAATCGAATCACTTCGAATTGTAATCAATCGAATCACATAAAATAGCCCAGTAGCTCGTGATGATTTTTTGACATACGATACTATAGGAAAAGCCTATATATCGTATCGTATAGGCTGCCATACCATCAAAAAGAAAAAAAAACAGAGGACGTACGGTCATTATTGATTAGTGATTAAGAATGTTGTCGGTCATCATTGCAATCACATTCACATTATTATTTACACATTACTATCATTGCAATTACGGTCTAGCTTATTTTATTAAACTTTCCCTCAAAATCCTCCTTAGAATGCGAGTCTAGAGATTTTTTTTCCACCCCGCCCACCTGTTGGTAAGCGGTTACCGCAGCCTATGAGCGATTGCAATACCAGAGGCATCACGCACGCGTTGCCGACCCCGAAACTCCCCCACCCATAAAGAGCTCTGGCAACCTTACTCACCGCAGGAACACAACACTATTTGAAACAAATAATGTTATTTGCCTGCGATCTTCTGTAAGGCGGAGGTACCACCAATCCAAATAGGTGCTCCAATTTAGAACGAGATAATCTCGCTGTGCCCTACCTCCTCCAAAAAAGCCTGGCGGAGCTTCTAAAGTAGTAAGTTAAATATTGTGCATAGTAAAAGTGTTGTCTCAAACAATATTGGAGACTATAACTTTTTGCACAGAAGTGAAACTGACTGGAATCCAGAGCCTAAATAAAACATTTGAGTAGACGTGTGTTTACTGCATGTATTGGATCGTTGCAGAGGGTCGTGCGTGCAGTGGGTGGCATCGACATTTGTCATTGTGGTCCGCGACACACGAATGTGTAGTGTTCAATAGGTCAGTGAGCACAGTCTAGATTTCGACACAAGTGGCTCATAGTGTCTAAGCACACAGTCTCTGTTCAATGTCTAACCATTAATCATTATTTTGTGAGATAAGCGCAAATGCTCTATGAGTGACCAAACCATGTTGTTGTGGCACAGGTCTTCTATGAGATTTAAAACACGAAAATCACGAAAGTGAACCGAATCACCAAACTGACAATATAAATCAAAGTTTGTAAAGTCGTAGAAAATTATTTGCAATTGTCATAAAACTACTTGCTCCATCCTTAGAAATGTTGTTGTTTCATTAACCTCTTTGTCTCCACCAGCCATTTTTCTTGGAGAACGTTGAAAATATAAAATCCGCTTAAATTTTGCGGATCTTTTAATCCCTTTTCCGACCTACTTTGCCTAGTAACCACCACACTTTAGATCCTAATTTACTCGTAAATACCTGATTGATTCAGGTTTCAAAATTGACACGAAATAATAACATACAAAAGACATCAACGCGCTCTCTTCGCTGCAATTTGTGTTTTTATCCCAAAATCATCATTGAGTAAGCAACTTTTGAGAGAACGAATTACTAAATACAGGTCCACACGGGATGTTTGTAAGGTTTCTGTGTTTTAAGGGTCTCAAATGCATACCACGAAGCGGTTAAGAAGGCCCCGCTGACTGCCGAGATTGTGATGGTTGTTGGAAGTCGGTGGATGGAGAAGGCTCAAGACCGTTCGCCATGGCAACCTTTGGGGGAGCCTCATGTCTAGGACTTATTCAGGCTGATGTGAATTATGATTCTTCTTTTCCTGCCTTATCCAATCGTTCGTATATCCGCCGAAGAAGTCGCGGTGGCCAAGCGCTATCGCGGCACAGATCGAGGACTATGCAAATGCAGTTTTTGCTAGCAACCAATTGAGGAGCAAGCCGACGAATCCTCACGGTGGCCCAATAAACCGCCAAAATAAACCTTATGACACTGCAATAAGAAATGAAGATGTTGCGGACTGCACAAGTAGAAACGCTGTATGACAAGAATATGTATGAAAAAACTGTGTGTCTAACAAAGTCCCAGTAAAATTCTTTCGAAATTGAAATCACGTAATTTATTTATTTAACTTACCATAGGAAGCCATACTATACCATTACTATTCTTCTATCATGGTTTACATATTATGAATCACCTTGTGTAAAGTGGCTCTAAAGAAAGCCCAACGTTAGAAAGAACCATAATAATTTTATTCATATTTAGGCATATCAAAATGCGTCCAATGGTGGTCCAATAAATAACACTAATTGTATTTCGGAGACATTCGAGTCACAACAAAAGGGAACCTCGGTGACTAGTTTACATAATGTTTACATATTATTATATTCAAAACTACTCTCGGCGACTGAGTCATCCTCAGTCAGAACCCCATTCAATTTAGGTTAGACTCTTCACACATGCGATCATGTTGCATAGGTATCTTGTGCTCGAAGGAGCCTCTAAGAGGCGCACTTTAATCCTTTCACTACACCTCCTATCCTTTTTTTTTGATGCTTTCACCGACGGATATATGCCTTTTTCAGGGCCACCTTACTCAACCTGCCTAATACAGGATGACCAAGAAAGAATCAGTGACCAGCAAGCATAGGTATCTTGAATCAGGCATAATTTAAGACAATTTCTGCAACCCTATTGTTTGTTTATAAGTAGCTAAATACCTACCTCGCTCCTAAAAACATTTCCCACACCAGCAGCCAGTCTACTACTAGGCAATCTGGGCATAGGTCTCTCTCTCCCAACGTGTGCCGTCTTGCCCGATTCGATCTGTCGTCGTCAAGTAGTCGAAACAGCAAGCTGATGGCCGAACTTTGGCAACTCATAAAACTAACATTTTTTATAATAGAAAGTACAGTAATTTTATTGATCGAGCGAGTGAAGCAAGTGTACCTTTTGATCAAACAACAAAAATGGAAATTTATGATGTGAAAAAGCCTTTTTCGTACATTCCAAGACAATTTTTATTTTTATTCTAGGCTTTTTATGGCTTTGACATTTTTATAATATTAAGTTAACTATTTTAACCAAACCTTCGGTCGCTGCAGCAACACAGCACCTTAACTGGATATTTTTTGCGCTCGCGACACGATCATAAATTAGATGCGTTGAAATGTTTGGTGTTGGCGTCTTGGGGTTGAGTACGACGATGCCAAACGTATACGCTTGTTCGATTTCCCGCTTCACCACTTTCTGGATAGATGTAGCCAATTTTTTGGTAGGCTCAGCTGTTTGGTTTGAAGTCATACCTAGTCGTATAATCCTCATAATCGGCGAGTGCCCGCTTGAGACGCAAAGTGTGCGGATTCGATTCCCACTGCGTCAGAGTCTAGGTTGTGGTACCATGGGAACCGTAGAAATCCTAGATCGGATTCAGGACTATTCGATTATTGCGTGTTATTTGAATTATGACTTTCTGTAACAAGATTTTAGAGACTCAATAGTTTAAGTGACAAACAAGCAAACCAGGGATAAGTTGGAAACATCTCACACACAACACTAATCTGTGTCCATACCGCGGGGGGCACCATTGTGTGTCCTTAAATCTTCACACATACACAATATAAATATAACCCTTCCACGCCCCATGCACTGCCACTTATTCTGTGACCTAATGAAAGATTCGTCGGGACCTGCAATTATGCGATAAACATCGTCGTCCACGACCCGGTCATATGGACCTCCCGAGCTGTCTGTCGGCGCAAGGGTTAACAACTCTACTCATACAGGCATGTTGAATTGTCAAATAAATTACTTTTTAGACAGAAGAAACAACTTCTTGGACAATCAAAAAGAAAAATTTGTGCCACGACAAGCACGCAAGCAAACAACACAGATAGGTTGTTTCTTCAGTCGGTTTTACCTATCGGTAAATTAACTCAGACCACTCCCTGAGTGTTTCCGGGGCGCGGTGTGATGCGATCGAAGAGGGTGGCTGGCACATTTGAATGAACTTATGTTCATAGTATTAAAACCTACCGTTCTCCTGCGCTCCACAGTGTAGGAGTGGTTCACCTATGGGCTCACTTTTGAATTTATCAACGCACCCTATAACGACACCTGTCACCGTCGTAGCAAAAACGCTGAATATACCTACGCCGAACCTGTAATTACCTATGCTTAGGATGGATATAACAGTTTTACAGTGCAGGGCTAAAGGGAATCGCTTGGCGTGTGCGCATAGCGTGTAGTGCACACCTGCTGCAATCATCTGGTCATTAGCCGGCAGACTCCCGCGCAACCCGAAATTACGGACAGCCCTAATAGTGCGGCTGTTTCCTTCTAAAGAGTAAGGGTTCTTCCATCGTTCAAGGGTTAGGGTTTTTGAACATTGTAGCAGCTTTCATATAATTGGACTGTAGTTTCAGGCGCAAAGCCTTTTTATTACGTTGAGGTCTCGTAAAAGATAGGCTGTCGCACACTTCGTTTTTCATTTCTCCCAACAGTCACTTAAATAGTCCTCCTCTAAGAGGCGCACTTTAATCCTTTCACACCACTGATTCTTTTACCGACGGTCATAGGCTATTTTCAGGGCCACCATACCTCAACCTGTCACTGACCTAATACAGGATGACCAAGGAAGAATCAGTGAAACGACATGCAAACACTGCAAAATTCAAAGCTAATTTTGAGGGATTCGATAAAACAAAGGAAGTAGGATTGTTACATCATGTTTTTTTTTTTTTTATACAACAGAGGTGGCAAACAATCTTACGGCCCACCTGATGGTAAGCGGTTACCGTAGCCTATGAGCGCTTGCAATACCAGAAGCATCACGCACGCGTTGCCGACCCCGAACCCCATTCCCCCCTAAAGAGCTCTGGCAACCTTACTCACAGCAGGAACACAACACTATTGGAAACAAATAATGTTATTTGGCTGCGATCTTCTGTAAGGCGGAGGTACCTCCCCAGACAGGCTGCTCCAATTCAGAACGAGAAAATCTCGATGTGCCCTACCTCCTCCTAAAATGATGAAAACTTCACAAAGCCAACAGCTGTGAGGTCGGTTTAGCTTCACGTTCCATGTATCAATGATATCATCTGATTATTGCTGACCCCATACATTTTGAAAGTAGGTAGGTACTTCTATATACCTTGGAATTTCGGCTGTTATAATTTGCTTGCTAGTACATACATACCTGCAGTAATATTGTAAAAGCTCGCCCGAAAGAGAAATCGTGCTACATAGGTACCAACTGCATCCACCCCAGCAAGCTGTTACTATATAAGTAAAGATACATTTTTTTCTGGACCACCTAGCTCGCCCCGCGCCACATCCGAAGAAAAAGTCCAAACGAAAAAACGTCATTATATTTGAATATTATTATAAAAACAATTAAGGGTGCCGCGTCACCTGTCGTGGGCACGAGATACGCATTTGCATAGACACCAATAACTAAGGCTTTGACAAACGATAATATTAACATTTTGAATTGTATTTATGCGATACAAATCGAGTGTATTCTAGAGAGATGGCAGAGTACTTATCTACTCTAAGAAGACAGAATTCGAATAAAAACGATAAAAAAACATTTTATAGGACAGCTGTAGTTCTTCTCAGATGCTGCTGACTCGGTTTTAGATAGATTTTTTAACAGCTTTTAAATGAAAAATAACGAAATCGAATATACCTAATTGAGTCACGATTCAATATTGGCGCAAGTATATATTTCAATTCATAGTCATGTGGCTGCCCGCGGCTTCACTCGTGCGGTAGTAACCTTCGCTATCTCCGTACCAAATGACTACAATAGACATGAAAAAGTACCAAACAGACAAACTTTCGCATTTTATAATATTAATTGTGTTGTTTTTGAACGTTAAACGCCTTAGCGATTTTGTAATGTACCTAGACTATTTTTAAATAAAAAAAATTGAGTTTTTGTATCAAAAATTTCAGAATAAAGTTCCCAATATTTTCACAGATTATTTTTCATTTCTCGGAACATTGATCCGATGCCTAAGGTTAATTTTAAAAACATACATCTCCGAACAAAACCTTTTTCAATTCCTAGAAAAAAAAGTTACATTCATCCAATTAAAAAACTAAATTTAAAATTCGAATTTATGGTAACGACTGTGTTTTGAGTCTAGTGTGACACGTCATTGTCTGAAGAAAACACCTAATCATCGGGTTGTCAGTGGGCAATGTAAACGCGCGCCTCGCCTATTGTCGCCAGTAACAATTCCATGTTATGGATGCCGAACGTTGACATAACCGCCTGACAGAACTAGACAAACCCATTCTTCTTGTGTTATGTTTACATTAATTATTCCTTTTGTTCGGAATTAGAAAACATTATCCACTTAATACACGTGGAAATGTTGGGAATGCTGCTCATGAAAACATATCTACCTACAGGTGGGAAAAGCACACTGTTCTAGTATTTATTAAAGTTTTAAAAACTAAACACCGATTTACACCGATAGGGGTTGTGATATCGTTGAGCTATATCACACGCTCTATTCAGTAGATCATTCCGAAACAAATTTTAGATGGATATGTCATCTTTGAATGCGCCTTTAGACATCTCTACCATGAGGTTTTGTCGAACCTTTCCGAGCATTAGGCCTCAGTTTCAAAAGTACCTATTTCAAAAAGTATTTATTTGGAACAGTAAAACACAGGAATACTTACAAGAAACAAATGGAAATGATTATAACTGCAAAAGTAAAAACTGCGTAGCAGTAACGATAACCCTGTTTCTTTTCTACTTGCCTTGATAGGAAAAATGAAGCCGCGCTCGCACATTCCGTGGTTTGCCGCTGAAAACTTGACTGACCGCTAAAGATCCTAAAGATCCTTTGTTACATTGTGGTTGTAATAGAGCCGCTATTACGCGATATTCACGGATAAGCAGGCGGCGGTTGCTTTGGAAGCTATGATGATCGCTGATGAACACATTAGTGCACCATCCATAGGTAGGTCGGTATCTACTTGGTTGCTAGCTTCCTTGTCGTGTCACTGATTCTTTCTTGGTCAGTTAGGTCACTGACCAGGTTAGATCAGGAATAATGTAGCCCTGAAAAGGGCTTGTGACCTTCTGTCGGTGAAACAATCAGTGAAGTGAAAGGATTAAATTGCGCCTCTTATGAATCCTTTCGAGCACAATCTACTTGGTCATCCGCTCTACATCATTCATCCTATGCTTTATAAAAGAAAGAAGACGAGTTGTGACTTGGTTTCCATAGTAATTAAGGAATTAGTAAGTAGGTACTTACAAAAAGGAAGTAAAAAACGGGCTCGCGACTTTTATCCCCAAGCATGTTAGACAGATCTCCAGATCTGATCCTAGGTATTCGATGCGTGTCAGGTGTTGCAAGCACAACATTGCCGCTAAGGAAGTAGGTGACAGCATAATCGTGCAGTTTCCTAAAGTGCAATCGCGGAATCGGAACCAATCATTTTGATTCCAAAATAGTAGGTTTTTGGAAACAAAATGATTGGTTCCGATCATTCCTTCTTATGAACGTAAGTGTTATTATCAAAACGAAATTGGTCATTTCCTTTCGATCGAAAGCTTCCAGCTATTTTGCTCCCTAGTGCTTGCTTACCTAAATTCAAAAGCTTCACATCACGGACCACGAAACAATCAATAAGAAGAAAATTGGTTTGAATTTCGAACGCGTGCAATGCCGGTGCATTTCGGTAGCGCATAGCCTCGGGCGCTCGTGCCATTCGCGTTCCAATTTCGAATGCAAATTTTCTTTTTCGTAAACAACGATGCAGCGATGCGGATAGAGGTAGAGGTGTTGCGGTCAATGATACCGGCGAACTAAGTTGTTATGTTTATTTTTTTTTGGCCGGTAGGTATTTCTCGACAGCTTAGAATTTTTAGCAGCCCTACCTAATACAAGTGACTTATATCCTCATTGCCATTAGGTATTCCGCTACGAAATGTAAATTAATACTTAGATACCTAAATTTTGTAGCGGAATTCGTTGTTCCACTGTGAACAAAATATTTAGTGAAACGAGTAAATTCATTGTTTTTTATTGTTTTAAATACGTAACGGTGCATTCAAAGATTTTTTAAAAGCCACATGGCTGAGCTCCTCCTCGAATCCGCAAGATGAGAAAATGTTTAATTATTACGCAAACTGAAAAAACGCAGATAAAGATTAATAGTTAGTAGTAAAGAACCGCGAGCATGTACCAAGGTATATTTACAAGGCCGGTTATTCACACTATCACGGATCCTCGTCTAGGTCAGTGCGTCCCCAGTCGCATCACTACGTAACGTGGCGTAATATGTGAATCATTCGGGATTGCTAAAGATAATTATGAATCATTTCTTTTCGCGCGTGCCGTGACATGCTCTTCGAAAGGATTTGAATGAATGATGGAAAAACTTTATAAACACTTTTGCATTAATTTTAGGTCATGACGACCTCGGTGGCGCAGCGGGCAGTGCCCGCCTGAGACACAAGGGGTTCGATTCCCACTGCGGGTCAAATGTTTGCATGATCTGCAAATATTCGTTCCGGGTCTGGGTGTTTTTGTACGATGGTACTCTTAGTTTCTGACATCCACGACACAGGGAATCCTAGTGTGGGGTTAGGTAGGACTATGTATGTTACTGTTGGGTGATATTTTTTTTCTTATAAGAATTTATTGTCCTACTCCGGCTTGTATTTTCCGCGCACTACGCCTACGTTACTATTTAACTTAAGCAACAAAATCTTAGAGAAGCGTGTATAAAAAAAGAAAACATTTATTTCATACCACAAATATAGTGAGCTACTCTTATTTATTTTACTTTAGTACCTACTTACAGGCTTTGTAGGTAACCTTTATCATAAATACCTACCTATACTAAGTCAGTTGTTGATGGATCATACTCTATACTATTGCAATTACCATCGTTTTTCCAAATCGTTATAATGTACCTCTATTATTTTTGTTCCGAAATAAATTATTTTGTATTTTTTTTGTATACACCAGCGAAAGAATTATCAAAATCGATTTAGTATTGGCGGAGATATCGAGTAACATACACACAAAAAAAAATACAGCCGACTTGAGAACCTCCTCCTTTTTGAAGTCGGTTAAAAAGAGAGATATCGTTGATTCAGTGTCGGTCCAATTCAAATGAACGACATCATAGAATTCATTCCTCGCGAGTTTCCAGTTCATTAGGCAATAAGTAGAGCGACTTCCAAATCTACGACACTCGTAAAATAAAAGCTATATCGCCTAATGATGCTTAAGAAAAGAAGAAAACGTTATAAAATGTCCATTTATCGGAGTAGACGCGGCATTATTGCACGAGTAGAGCTCGGGATGTCCTAATAAAGGCTCTCCAGATTGGCCGTCTGCTCCAAATTACCGATCGTTTACTTTTAAGTCGTTGTAATTGCTGACCACATCGGTATCCAGATTGCCTGTGCTTACGTTACCGAGCTCACCGCTGGCCACCGCTTCGGTCCAATTTGTCCGTGCTACTAAATCATGACACAAAAGCACCGCCCGATCTAAATCGATTTGTCCAAATTATGAACGATCGGTAACCTCAGTATCTTTAAATATTGATCGTTCGGACACCTGCTCTTTCGCTAAACACACGCACGGCCCTAAATAAAGATCAACAGACAAAGCATTTGTTTGTAAGTTTAAATTTATCACGGAGAAACCGCGATGAAGTTTTTGAATTAAGTAACTAGAACCCACCTGTGGGCCTGAAAAAAAAGGTCGTTGCTATTGAGAGGGCTACGCTTTTTATTTCTATGCGAGATTTAATCAGAAAAGAGGATAACTGTACACAAACTAAAGTCACCAACATAGCCCAGAGAATTAGCAAGTTAAAATGGTACCTATATGGCCGGGGCATATAGCTCGGAAAGCCAATGGTCGTTGGGGCAGAAAGGTTCTAGAGTGGATACTATGCAATGGAAAGGACCTACTAGATGGAATTACGACATAACAGAGGTTACTGGGAACCGTTGGTTGCAGGCCGCACAAATCGATCGTTTTGGTAGGTAGGTACTCTATGGTTAGGCACATGTTAAGCAGTGAACGTCCTACAGTTGAAATGATGATGGTGATGATGATGTTGGTGATAGTGATGGTCATGATAATGATGACGATGACCTATAATATTGACCTGTAACAAAAATTCTAATAACTTGTCAGCTTCTCATAGAGTGCCAGGAGAAACGTTTCATTTTACGGAAACGATTGTGCAATCCATTTGTTATTCATTCCGATTATTCGAATTGGAACATTTTGAACACAACAGTTCCAGTTTGATTATAATGTTATACTAACATGGGGTAAGGGAACAGACGCAATGTACGACTGTTTTGAGTAGATTAACGAAATTTTGATACGTTTGGTCACGGGGGCCATATGTTTGACTCGTTGAAAGAGGCGCCGGCCGCCGCCGCGCCGCCCGGACAGACATAATAGGTTTGCTCTAGTTGTACCTACTGCCCTACCACTATAGTCTATGGCATAGCATAGACTATAGGGTCTGCTCTTGCTGCATAGGTCATAGCATAGACTCTATGCTATGACCTATGCAGCAAGACAGTAGGTAGTTAGATAATATTTACAAGGTGATTCATAATATGTATACTATCCCGAAAAGGGCTTGTTCTTCTTTGTTCTACTACATATTAGAAATTCAACAATTTTTATTGAAAAACTCTATGCAAATGTCGGAGTCAAAGAGTTTTTTTTGCTTATATTATTTATTTTATTGATAAAGTAGGTAAGTTAGACCCCACTTTCGGGTTGGTTTGGTACATTACATACATACATTCATGAATCAACTTTTATTGAGTTAACGGAAATCCGACATTCCACTAATAGTGTGGGCAGGTAAAGGTTCGTGAATTTTATGTCCTAAAATTCGATTGTACCTACCTACGATGCAATAAGAATCTATTTAGAAGACAGGCGAATTTAATTCCAACTTCCTTTCTTGAACTGTATAAAAGTGACCGAGTAGATATCGCTACCTGAGTCATCAGAAAAAACGGTGTTACCTCGCATTAGCGAAGGCACCTCGCCAAATGGCGCCTATTATAATGATCCATTAGTTTTCGGCCGCCATGTTGCGAATAAATATTGTACAAATTAGCTCGCCCCCTGTCGTCCACCTGCTTGTGACCGGATTATAGCATGTGTTGTGATCAGGCAGCGGCAGGGCTAGAGCAGGGCTAATGCGGCGTGAAATGTCATTAACTGTGATCAAAGGTGCCGATCTCCTTTTGTTTGAATTGGCCTCTCAGGTCCACAGTCTATTTGTTTGTACTATGAGAGTTTTGGAATGAATCCTACTATCCTATCCTATCCTACTAGCCTTCTTCCTAATATTTTTCTCTCCCCTTTTGGGGATAGAACACGAGATAAGGAGCACGTTGTATAAAACAATGCATCTTTAAATACTTTTTTTTACACCTAGATGCTGCACTGAATCTAATAGGTTAAGTATCTAATCTAACACTACCTACCTACTAGGTAGGGTATGGACTAGGTTAGATTAGATGTTAGATAACATTAACCAGCCTATAAATTTACCTCTTTTAAATATACTTAGGTGCCACCCTTAGCTTACCTTTTGGTATATTTAAGTCATTACTTTATGTATACTTACTAGGGTAGGTACTCCTACACAAATAATAGAAATTACAATAATAGGGGAAAACATCTGGAACAGCTAAAGGCCTGTGTACCACAGCATTTGTTAGGTCCACAGGTGTTCTGCCCGCAATAAATGAAAGACAATAAACTATACAATTTCATAATATCGTGGGAACTAACTAATCCTATTTCTGTGTGCAGAGTATTTAGATTAGAACCAGGCATAAAAATAAAAATAAATTACTCAGATAAAATTCCCTAATTAGAGTTACGGAACCCTCGCTAGGCGCGCTTAATTTAACTCGCACTTGGCGAATTTATTTGTGTTTGTTTATGATGCAAATAGTTAGATACCTACCTACCTACCTACTCTTGCCTGATTCCAAAAAAGCCGCACTTTTTTAGACAATTAACACTTGCTATATTACCTAACGGATATTCGTTAAAGGAATTGGGCATTATTATGTACCTAGGCAAATAGGATAAACTAGGTACTTACCTACCTACTTAACGTGCAATTTTACATGAGTACCTTTTTTACCTGACACTTCATATACATAATATAGTCCATCTACTCCTAAGAATATAAAGTGTAGCCCAGTCCTATTTAACCACCAGATGATAACGACGAAACGCAGCGACAAAAAAATACTATTTCGATTTGAATAAAACCAACCACACACGGGGTGAGTCGGAACGTGCGCGGACAGACGACGAAACGGAACGCACAGTCCAATCCTCCAGCCAGTCAGTCGGTCGGGAGCGCGCGTCGAGGACGTGTGTATCGTTATTTCGCTCAACACAGCTGATTTAGATCGCGGACTTTGAAAATTCACAATTCCACATCGCTACTCATAAGTGACATTGAAATTGTGTTGTGAAAGAAAATAATTGATTTATTCAGTTCATGTTTTTCATCTGTGTAAATTATGGGTAAGTTCCATTATTGTTTATTCTCTGTTTATTTGCAAATGTATGCTAACTGTTAAAACTTAAGAACACTCCATTACCCAACAACTAGAGAATTATTAACTAAAAGTGATCCTGGACATGAATCGTTTCCGTACTAGTTAGGTAGGATAATAGGTTTCCACAAGACATCAAATTTATTTCACCAAAGCAAATCTTAACATGTAGGTACACACCTATGCCATAATAACTTAGTTAAATTGCCTTTATAACCAAGTATTTTGTATTTTGATTGAAATTAATGAAAATAGGAGTACATACGGAAAATATATGTTCGGCTCCGAAATCTTTGATCATCAAAGATCATCAACTTTGACAACCAAAATATTGTACGCCTAACATGTCTTGGTCCTCCAGTGATGTTTCTTTCTACCCTTAAAAAAGGATTAAAGTAATGAACCGTACTTGAGTTGTGTACCTATTTTTTTTATTTTTCTATGATGAATATACCGTGCTCATAGTTTGGGTTTAGGTACAGGATAGAATAACGACTATCTAAAAGCTCTGTCTTAATTGGTGTAAATAAAGATACGTAAAACTACCCACATGTGATTACTTTTTTCAAAAATGCTATAATACCTAGGTATCATAGATACATAGGTAAATTTAATATTGCTAAATTGACAGACACACGTAAAAAGCTATTTTATTGGTTGATTACGTTTGTTTCATACCAAAAGCGACATTGTATTAAACATATAACTTTTTAGCTAAATTAGCTAAATTAATGTGGGACTAGACATTTTGTAGGTGGTACTGACTGACTCTGCCCACACTACCTACTAGATATGTGGGCGCCACTTTTGCAATAGATACATCATAGATTAATGTAATGGTCAATTATAATATTTTTATTTGTGTTTACTTTTAAACCTGCTTAATCTGCTTCGTAAACATACCTAATTATTTTAATATATCATACTTTGGTTTTTAATTTTAGTCCATAATTGCTTTTAAGCCTGCTTGATCTGCTTCGTAAACATACCTAATTATTTTAGTTTATCATACTTTGGTTTTTAATTTTAGTCCATAATACTTTTTCCAACTTTATATTTATATATTTAAAGAAAAAAAAATATAATATATAAAAAGATTCAATACGTGATTATTTTAAAATGAATGATTTTTTTAGTTAAATTAATTATTGTCATTAATGTATTAATAAAAATTCTAATTTGTAAAATACACTTGTTCGCTTATAAGCTGACTCATAATCTGATTGATTTCATCACATATATGAATCGCTAGTCCGAAATAACTAGTGATAAAATAATAAGTATATGACAGTGATTAAAAAAACAATATTTTTAAATAAAATAATAAATCAGAAAAGCTGTTTTAAGTCCAAACCTAGTAGTCTTTTACATTCAATGGCACAAAAGAATACCTAGATTATCTGTAACTCGTATGGACATGTTGCGACTGGGATTGGCGAGCGAGTATTTTCTTAAATTTATTGAACACCACCTCAAGGACGCATTCCATTCCAAACCATACTTACATTATAAGAAGTGAGTTAAATAAGTAAACATTTTTTCATCAATTTACATAAATTTATTCAAAAAACATGAACTGAATAACCATATATTTTGAATACTCATAACTTATATACATTTAATTTTTATTCGAAAATTGTGGTTTAAAACTTAACTATGATCAAAATAACTTTTTTATATTCATAGATTTTTCTAATCGTAACTTATGTTAACCGGAAGTTCCTACAGGAAGTCGCGGTGCGCCGCTAAGCTCGGTGTGTAGTGAGGGTATTGATTGATTGAGTGAGTATCATCACTGCTAAAACCGATTGAATGTAAAATAATCAGTTTTATACTGCCACTTATCCCAATTTTCTCAAAGCGACTTTATAACATCAAAGTTTAATTAATAATTTTCTTAATCTTCATTAGCAACATAGCAAATTCCGCAATCCTACTTCCCGCTTGCGGTATGTATAATATCGTACTTTCACGGCTTTGTACTGCAATGGAAAGAGACTACAAGAGGTTAAAACATAATGGAGCGGAGGTGGGCGCGTGGGAACACTCCCAGCGTTCACGTGCCCAGCACATCATTCTACCGTACCAAATCTAACATTAATATGCTAGATTTAGATAAAATCCCCCTATCCACAGTGCAGATTCACTTGAAGAAGTCATTACTTCTCGGAGAAAGCACAAGTCAAACGGCTAGTGACAAAGAGTTGATGTTAGCTTCCCGACAATGGTATTAAGATGAATTTAATTACGTTCATTTTTAATTAATCATGTTTATTATTAAATGAAAATTTTATGAATTGCAAAAAGTTAATTTAAAGGTATTTTTGCAAGCTTATATTTAATTTCTACGAATAATGCGAGTGAATGAACTATGCAAGCAAATCAATTCATACTCCCATTCATAAACTCGCAATCATTCTCTACGAAGGCGTAGGTGGCCATAAGTCACTGCTTAATAAATTTATATTATATAAATTTTAATTTAATAGAGGAGTTTTCAAAGAAATCAACTATATGTATTGTCGATTTCTTTTAAATACACAGCAGTAGCATTATTGCATTGAATTTCATTAATATACAAATAATGACACAAAAAACGCTTCAAAAAAAACGCATATCCGCACCTTTACATATAATCTATTTAAAATAAATATTAGCCTTATTCGGTAATTAGAGGTAAAATTATTATTTTTATGCCACGTAGGCTCGTGCGTACTCCTATGACGAGATCGGCAATAGGCACCTAGTTAGTGGTTCCGGATACGTATCGGACGTGTCGGATGTCTACATGAGTCACGCGGCGGGCGCCCACGCCACGCGCTTCGTCTATACTGCGCCCACAGACGCCCTAGTATAACTTAAAAGAACTTGATTGAGCAGAATTGCCAAAATTATTTTTGATTGAAAATGTAATCAATTCGCTATTATTGTATACACAAAAAAAACATTTATGCATTAATATAATTATACAAAGTAATGTGCGTTAAGTATAAATATTACTGTACTTATTAAAAACATTTTTTGTGGGGAGAATTTAAACGGCATAACAACAGCCCATTGCAACCGTAACTCAATCATGACAATGACTGCGGACAATCTTACACGCACTGTCGGCTAAATTAATCCGATCGATGCCGTTGCTGAGACAGATTTAGCTGTGTCTGAGACGCGTCTAGGCTATTTGTATTTAAGTTTTGGCATTGGACATTTCACAGCCTCGTGGGAAACAGAGTTGAACGACTGCAGAGACAATGCGGTTGTGTGGTATCGCGACCAGTCGTTCACCGGCGCGAACCACCGCCCACCCGCGCGACCTGCTTATGCCGAATGCCACTGCAACATACAATTTAATAGTAATACATATGTACATCGTTCGTAACCTTATGTTATAGTACAGTCGGCAATGGAAGTCTGTGCACACAATTAAACTAACAAAACACCTGAGCACTGAATCATTCCATATGGAACAACAGTAGTCAGCGAGATTTGTTAAGAAACATTATTTTGTAATTTACTTTGGGCAGTCATATTTAATTAACGTCGTTCAGGTGTTATTAAAACGAATTCGTGTTCAGCAAATTGCGTTGCTGACCTGACCCAATTGTTTCAAGAAAGATCGCTTGTTTTGTTCTTGAAAATATTCACATAAAAAGCAAGAAAAAAATTGGCCCGCCGATTTTTATCCCAATCGTGGTAGACCTCTGATAGGCCTTCTCATATCCCTAGGCGATAAGATCCCCGAAGAACATTTGCAGTAGTGATTTTTCCATAAATGTCAGGTTGCGAGCCCATCGCCACGCCGCATAAAATAATACTTACTGGTTACCTCACGATGTTTCCCTCACCCTTGTAAATGCGCACTTAAATTTATCGAACAGACAATCTGATTTGTGTACGACTGGGTTCGAACCCACAACCTTCGGATCGAGAGTCAGGGTAACTCCTACTAGGCCAATACAGCTTGATATATTGATACAAAGCTACATAATATAGGTACCTATGCAATGGGAGTAAGTAAGTATTAAGTAATATTAAAAGTGCTAGGTAATATTTTAATATTACCTAGCACAAAAACTTCAAACAATCTAGGTTAATTGTTGAGCCGCACTGCAAGAATTAACAAAATGAAAATTTAAAATGAGGTGTCTCAAGGGCGGGCGGCCGCGGCGGGGTTCGAGAAGCAAGGCACCGGGGTCGATAAGCGCTGGACGCGAGCCAGCCGCCAGCCATAGCCGCGACACATAAATACACCCTCGCGGCGTCTCTAAAGTGGAAGCACTCATTACATTAAAATATGCAATTGACTAATAAATAAGCAATTATTATTATGCAGTAATGACACGTTCTAAAGACAAATATCATTTTCAACTTCTATGTATGGAATTTCGTTGTATTATTAACATTTCTTGATTACAATCCAATAAAAACAAAATCGTTAAATTTCAAGTATCAAAACATGTTAGTCACGCTATCCCTACAACACACTAATAACTTCACATTTCCCTGGTACCTATATACTGTTTGTTACCTGTCCTGGAAGTTCTTGAAATCTGTGATTGAAACTTGGAAATTCTGGAACTAGTTATCGTTAACTGAAATCAAACCTTCTTCACAATCACTTACTAACTTTATCGGCTCGATAAAAGTATGTACGCCACTTTCTTTTGTTTACTTTTAGAAAAGGATAGGGCGAGAATTTCGAGTCTTTATAGTTCGTAGAGAGAATGAATGAATAGTAGCCTTAAGTAACAAAATCACCGCCGTGTCTCGTCAGGGAAATTAACTGTCTGTGACTTGCCGAGGGAAACACGCGTTGTTTTATTGTCTTTCTCGGAAAGGATTACTGTGCCTACTTATTCGTTTAACCAATAAGTTACGGTATTAATTACTAGTAAGTTATTGCCAATTACTTATTAAATTAGTTTATCCCAGCGGTTCGGCAGTTAAGTGAGCTTTCCTTAGCTTTCACAATAATTATTAGCTATTGATCGTAGCAAGGTTTTATTTAATTACCTACTACTACCTACCTACCTACCAAGCGTTGTACATCCTATGTGCAGTATAGTGTTGTACGTATTATGTGCGCTATAACTACTAGTGCTCTCAAACGGTGAAGAAAAACATTGTGAGACATGTCCTAAAGCTGATCAAATCGAAAACATGTGTAAATGTGGATGAAAGGAGACTACACTTTAAGGCGTGATAAGTAGAGTACTTTTTACCTTAGCCTTTTGAACACGGAATTTCTACTGTACTATAGGGTAATTAAAATTCGCCCAAAGTTAGAGGTAGATTAGAGAGTAGAAATGAACTGAGAATCCCGGACCCGTAATTAGATCTTTCTCAAGTATGTAAGTTAACTAACAGCTTAAGGGGCCTACCAACCGTCGCGCCTTCAGCGATTTCGCTCATCCGCCCGAAAAAGTTGCCTACTTTCGGCGCGGCGTGTGCGTAGTGGGAGGTATCCCGTCTTTCGATCTGAAAGTCGTCGGCTCGAATTCCAGTCTTGCACCAATGGATTTTTCTGTTCGAAATATGTATGCGCATGATAAACCCGCGCTCAAAACGATGAAGGAAAACATCGAGGAAACGCGCGGCTCAGTCAGCTCCTCACATATTGATCAGGTCTTTCCTACGGGTAGAACCGACAAGGCTGAGAGGATGGTATAGGTGCTGGGCAAGCCTACTCCATCTAAACATGTCCCAGGCACTACCAGCGACCTATAAGTGAGAAAGAAGTTCCACCTGACCCTGTATAAATCATCTAGAATAAATGTAATAAGGCTTTACTTTTTTACTATTCTCAGTTCTTGTATCAATAACTCTCCGATAAACCTATTTACTTACCCAAAATGTTTTCTTTTGTTGTGCAGATGAGCGGGAAGCGAACCCGCAGCTATAGATGCGCGGTGCACCACCGGGACCGTGAGGTCAGCTCTGAGAACGACTTCCATCTACTGCTAGAAGATCCTACATTATTTGCCAGGTAAGACTTAATTCATCATTAACCGACATAGCTCTCAGAATTGGCAAGTTGAAGTGGCAGTGGGCAGGCCATATAGCTCATAGAACTGACAATCATTGGGGAATAAATGTTTGCCGGACGAAAGAAAGTTGTAAGAAAGCTCCACGATGGACCGATGACCTTTTAAAGCAAGTTGGTGTATGGAGAAGGCGCGAGACCGTTCGTCGTGGCTCACTTTGAGGCATGCCTATGTGCAGTAGTGGACTTTCAGGTTAAAAATGATGATGACTGCATTCACGTACTCAAATTGTGATATGGTAAAACTGGTTCGACTTTTCGCAGCATTTTCTTAAACTAAACTTTGACCTTTTTAATGTTTATCCTTTCCTGACTTCGGTCACACGTTATCTTAGCTTTTTTTAAGCAGCTAGAAAAGCTCGCTGTTATTAGCAGAGGCGTTTTCACATAAAGCTTTTTAAGATTAAACGAAGAATCAGTACTAGGTAATTCGATCGGATACTTAGAGACTTCCTTCAGACCTTTTTTTCATTTGACATTCTTATAATAGCAGTGACAATTCGTAAACGAACACTGGCATTTAACCTAGGGACGTGTTTCGCATATTCCTGAAGTTTCAATAAAATTCGAGTAGGTATGCCGCCGTGACAATTTTCATTTTTTTATTACTTAAACACAAATTCTGATTCCTATGCTCGCCTCGTAAATTTATAGTAAAGTCCAATTCAAAATTTCAGTTTTCCTCCTAAATTCAGCGTATTATTTGTAACTGGGGCTTTATTAATTCAATACAATTGTGTGGCATTTCTACTGAACGCGTTTATTGATTACCGTCGCTAAAATATTTTTTACGGACTTTTGTCGTGTCACAATGACATGTAGTGTTCTTTCGAACGATAAAATCGTTAAAATTGCTTTTATACGCCGAGAATAACATAGAGAAAGCTATTTGATCGATTACCTACACAATACGGTATGAAACAGAAGTGTTGAGTTTCATTTCAACAGAGAAAATCCAGGTAAACTTTCGCAATTTAAAGTTATATAGGAACGGCTCCGAGAAAGCGTGAAGAATACCCCCGAAATCGTTAAGTTTTCGCTGGAGCGCCCACCATTTCAAAGAAAAGCCTTTACACGTGGAGGTAGCCGTACATTACCCCATTTTATTCAAAAGATTCCGATTTTTCTCTAGTGAATTTCGTTATCCCTACCAACAAGGATTTTCCCTTATCCGTTCAAGTAGTTTTTGGCTACTACTTACCTCATTACTTCACTTATTTTTACGATGTACGAGTTCTCAGTTTTATGGATAAGGTCCTCATACGAATTTTCCTTCCCAGAATGGTGCACCTAGTAGCAATGGAGATGCTCCCTGAAGAGCGGGACCGCAAATACTACCAGGAGAGGTATACCTGCTGCCCGCCGCCGTTCTTTATAATCTGCGTCACTTTACTAGAGGTAAGAAATAAGCATATTTTACCAAAAGCTTGAAAAAGAGTCATTAATATTATACATACACTAGTTCCCATAGTTTGTCCATCGAGGCTTTCGTAGCGGGCCTAACGCCGCATTCACGTAGGTTGCTAAGCCAAGCAAAGGCATTGGGAACTATGGAATCTTGGTTCCAAAACATGCTAGTTCCATATCGATGTTTTTTCGCCCTTTTAGCCATATATTTGTGCTAGTGGAGTGCACCGACTTCGTTCACGTGGAGTACCTATTAATCCTACGCTCCGCGTGCCATTAGAAGTTGTATTTGATATAATATATAGCTATAATAGGACACTACCCTCCAAGTTTCAGGTTTCTGGGACTATAATTGAGGCTGTGAACTGATTGTCAGTCAAGTTACCTTATGCATAAGATTAGCGAGTCAGATGCAACACACGTACCTACGCTATTTAATTTTGAAGTGCTATGGTGCGTGTTGTGCTCTCTGCCAGTCCGGTAAAATGGCCCAATTTTTAGCAACTCTTATTTCTAGCGAATGAGCAATATTAACACAATACGCGTGTGATTTGCTACAGGCGTATGGCGTATTGCGTATGCTCATTGCACTTGTTTGTTGCTCTAGAGAGGCAATAATAACACTTTGCTACCGGTCAGATGTTGGATACGATACATAGAGCTCTATCGGATTTAGATGGTCATCATCATCATCCACAGCCTGACTTCACCCACTGCAGGGTATAGGCCTCCCTTTTTATGTGCCAATCTCCTCTATCCTGTGCAAGCCTCATCCAGTTGCGGCCCGCGATGCTTGCGATATCGTCTGCCCATCTCGCTGCTAGACGACCAACGTTCCGATATCCAGTTCTTGGACGCCATTCAGTTAACGCCTTACTCCACCTGTCATCACCACGCCTTGCCAGGTGTCCTGCCCAACTCCATTTGAGTTCCGCTATGCGGTTGCCAACGACTTTGATCTTCGTACGACTTCGGATCTCGACGTTGGCAACAATTTAGATGGTACCTAGGTACTTTTAGCGCTACATTTCATAATGCACCTATTATAATACTAGACTGTTTAGCGTGAGATCTCATTCTTTACCTAGTATTACGTAAAAAGCACGAGGTCAATTTACGCTACCTCTATACAGATTTTAGGGCTTTTTATTGTGTAGACTTTTTGTATAGTATATCTAATTGATGAGATAATCAAGCACACAAGCACACGGTTCGATAAATTCTGAATAGATAGTTTAAGTTCCCAGTCGCCTGAATAAACGCCGTCGCCAGGGCTGGTACAAAGTTAATTTAACAATTTACTGAATAATTTATTAGTGGGTTTTCCCAAACTGTAAACTTTCTGTCTAGAAGGGTCTTGTCTAAAAGTACACTTCGGTTTGCTCGCAGTGTCCGCCCTAAGCCTACGTTTAAAGTTAACCCCTTACACAGCGTAGGTATATCTAGCGTGCAATACAGAACGATCACTTTCTACGAGTCAGTACCGCTCGGACCCCGCTCCAATTGCTGCGCTTAATTAAAAATTATAATAGCGGATTTCACATCCGCGCAAACAAGCGGTTTACGTGAATCATAACAATCGTTTCGCGGTGCGCGTGCGCCGGCCGTCACACGTTGATTCACCTTACGCTTCGGCCACAGAATAACGTTATCAGTTGCACTAATTTGGATTCCTGGCAGTCGCTCGCGTATTTTGGTCGGGTCAGAATTGCTCATTATGACATACCTACCTACTTCATTCATTGAAGCCTTTTGCGCTTCGGCAGTTTACTATGCGAATCACGTCTGATTTGTCATTCATTCATTTTCCTAAAAGCTATGTGGTCAAAAAAAGCAGCAATGCTCTTCTTTCATCTAAATTATAATAATAATAATAAATAAAATATGGCGGTTCATCATCTCCCTGCCCTTATCCCACTTCATGTGGGGTCGGCACAACATGTTTTCCTCTTCCACTCCCCTCTATCAGCCGTCATATCAGTATTCACTCCTTTCTTACTCATGTCATCTTTCACACAGTCTATCCATACTATCCATATAAATAAAATATGGCGGTTATCCGAGTTATTTTACAAATGGTATTGTTATGGCATTCTTAATATATGAAATGACTATTTCATTCGTTTTTCTCCTTTTGACACGTTCCTTCTTCTTCCAGTCTAAAATAATAGCTTGCACACGCGGCTTCGCTTCGTGGTACCTATATCCTAGTATATGCTATTCTAGGTAATGAGATCTATTCCAAGTTGCATCGAAATCGGTTGAGCCGTTACAGCGTGATTCAACTTCAAACATACAAACATCCTCTCAAACTTTCGCGTGGGTAGCGCTCTTCTGCGTCGTGTTGTTCTGTGGTGTAAAGTACTCGATTCTCATAAGCCACAGCGCCAGGTGGGCCGCTAGCTCCACGCACGCTTTCTGCTAACGGTTTTCCCTAATGAATAATGCGGTGCAAACGTCATTACGTAAATTGGAATAAAATAATTGGAGCAATGACAAATAAATCAAGTTGTTATTTGCTCTACTGAACAAAAGTTTACTGTATGTAATGCAATACTTCGTTTTATTTATTATTTTCCGTTATTAAGGAAACTTGAGCCGGAACAAACATATTTTTTTATGCTTTTCACGAATGGTAGGTATGATGAAAGCTTATCCTAGAACCAATATATCATGTAAGTAATCTTGTTTCAGCTTGGCGTATTCACGTGGTACGCTTGCAGTACGGGCGGCGTCTCGGCCGCGGCTGGTCCCGTACCGGTCGACTCTCCGCTTGTGTACCGTCCCGACCGGAGACGCGAGCTGTGGCGCTTTCTTACGTACAGCGTAGTGCATGCCGGATGGCTACATCTAGCCTTCAACTTACTGGTGCAACTAGCTGTGAGTACAACCCTCTGTTCCTGCTAATAAAGACGTTTTTAGCACTCGCGACTGGTACCGTTCAGATCGGAGACTCAAACATCTGGATACTTCTGGCCTTAACTATCTGGGGCAAGTAGGTGTGAGTACAACCCTCTGTTCCTGAAAATAAGGCCGTTTTTAGATTACCTACTCCTAACTCGCAGTTGGTACCATCCCGACCGGAGACACAAACATCTTGATACCCCACATCTAGCCTTCAACTTGCTGGTGCATGTTGCGAGTGCAACGCACCTGCGATAAGGATAGGGTCTAGTTTAGGTTTCCAGCGGCTGGCAAGCAATTGCAATTTCTTGATCTGTGATGGAAGAGTTTATGTTTCGTCAATCTTGTTTCATTCATGGAAAGAAAAGGAAAATGTATGACCTAGGCTCGTATTCAGACACAAGACTCGAGCATTGATCTGTACTTAAATCTCGATTTGAGGCGATATTCTAATTCTTGAACAGTGCATAAGTATAGCTTCAATGATCACAGTTCACCTGAGTAAATGCTTATTCTGAAACGTCAATCAGACGAAATCGGTGCTTGAGTTTAGATTTGATTTGACATTTATCAAATGACATTTTCGTTCCGTTACACGTACTTTGATGCATATTTATACTTCACTTTATTGTTCTATTCTATTTCCACCCTGGCTGTTTGAATTTATGCGTAAAACGGATCGAAAATTATAAATAAATCAAAATGTAAACGAGAACATTTGAGTACAGATTTGAGACTCGATTCAGCTGAGAATAGTTTAAGTACCGTTCTTGAATAAAAGCTATGTTTGAGAAGAGATTCAATACTTAAGTAGAGTTCAGCTGATCTGTGATTAGATCTATGCTTGAGTCGTGTCTCTGAATACGAGCCCTAGACCCTGATCTCTTTTTCCAGGTGGGTCTACCTCTAGAAATGGTGCACGGAGCGCTCCGCTGCGCCGCCGTCTACCTCGCCGGAGTACTAGGGGGTTCTCTAGCCGCGTCAGTGCTGGACCCCGACGTATGCCTCGCGGGCGCCTCGGGCGGAGTGTACGCGTTACTCGCGGCTCACCTTGCGAATGCGCTGCTGAACTTCCACGCGATGCGCTACGGAGCGGTGAGGCTGGTCGCGGCTCTCGCCGTGGCGTCCTGTGACGTCGGCTTCGCGGTTCACGCTAGGTATACTAAGGTAAGGCTCTTATATCTCAACTTCATTTAGGTTTGAAAATATTAGGAATATACATCATCATCATCATCCACAGCCTGACTTCACCCACTGCAGGGTATAGGCCTCCCTTTGTATGTGCCAATCTCCTCTATCCTGTGCAAGCCTCATCATCAGTTGCGGCCCACGATGCTTGCGATATCGTCTGCCCATCTCGCTGCTGGACGACCAACGTTCCGATATCCAGTTCTTGGACGCCATTCAGTTAACGCCTTACTCCACCTGTCATCACCACGCCTAGGAATATACAATGTACCAAAAATTCCGAATTGGGCGGGATTAGAACCTGCGACACTTCCCTATTTACAAGGTGATTCATCATAATGTATAGTCTCTTGAAAGTGTTTTTATTCTACACGCAATTGGCAATTAAGCTTGTTCTACGACTTTTGGAAAGTAAACATTTTTCATGGAAGATGAAAAAATCTAATCTAAAAGATCTGTTTTGGGGTCAAATCAGTTCAATCAAACTCGTGTTATTCAGCTATCTTAGGTAGTCATTTTAAAGCCGAACTTCTCGTACGTTTAAAATTAATTTCCAAATATGATAAAATGGCCAAAAACAGCTAAATATGAAAAAGTTCGGGTAAAGAATCCTTAGCAGTTAGCGGTTAATTTTGGTTATCATTTATGATGATGCTGAGTGGTGACCTTTTTTCGTCACAGTACTGTGTACCTATACTATAATTTAAGTTTAGATCTTTATTTTCTACATTGGCGTGTGTGGCGAGAAATAAATCATTTTATTTCTATAAGTTTAACGTGTTTATTTCTTGTTTTAAAAGTAAGCTTTTGTTTGTCAAGCAGGAAGTGCCGCCCGTGTCGTACGCGGCGCACGTGGCGGGCGCGCTGGCCGGGCTGACCATCGGCCTGCTGGTGCTGAAGCACGCGCAGCAGCGGCTCTGGGAGCGCCTGCTGTGGTGGACGGCGCTCGGGGCCTACGCCGCCTGCACCCTCTTCGCGGTCCTGTACAACATATTCAGCGGGCCGGTCGACGAGCTGCACTATATGCCGCCTGACCCGCCGCCCGATGTCGGCTTTTGACCTGACACGCGTCCGGTCGCTTAGGTCGCGTAGTGGAACCCGCCCTCGGAATTACGGCTGAGAGTGCTAGTGAAAAACGCAACGGGATCGTTTATGTATGAAACTTTAAGAAGTTCCCAATTTTTTGACGCAGACGCCCTAATGTTATTTCTCACTTCTCTTTTCGACCGTGAAAAGTGTATAGATTACCGTTTTTGTATGGAGTCACGAAAAGGGGCGCCTACAAAAACCAGTAACCTATACACTTTTCACGGTCGAAAAGTGAAAACTGAGAACTCACACTCGGGCGTCTGCTGTAAAATGTTCCCGATTGCGTTCCTCGTAGTGATTTAGGCCCGCGTTCAGGGGGTTGGTAGGCCCCGACTCGACCTCGCCTGATTATTTCCTAAGTTTCCCCGCACTAGCGTCGAGCCCGTGCGACCACTCACAACACGCCTAGTCAATTTACCTTAGTGTGATTCGCGATAAGTAGTAATATGAACGAGGGCCGCAGTATTTACAGTGTATCTACTCAGCCTTACACGTTCCGGATGCTCTAGAGGCCTCCTCGAGATACTTAATTGTTAAGTAGTAATAATTATATTGAATAGGTGAACTATTTTTGTACCTATCAGCGTCCGTAGTGTTAGGAGGAAGGCGTTACCGCGACACAACACAATATGTTCCCTGTGAACTGGCCGCTGCGACCGAATGCCGGCTTAATGTTAAGGATAATACAATAATAAGTAATTGCTTTAATAACAGGGCGTCGGTAGGCGTCGGCGCCGCATTCGGTCGAGGCGTCAGCGTAGTTATGCCCACCACACCAAAGATTAGTATAAATCTGGAACCATGGTTGGATGGTGTTCCTTCTTTCCTGATTTGATTTGATTGTTGTAAACTTCGTAGCTCCATTTTTGCTCAGTACGAATCGAATACTTTAAGTATGCCTCAATAGTTGATTTTTTACTAAAGTGATTGTTATGTAAGTGAATTGCTCAATCGCAATGATTATTGTTTTTAATCAGATTATGATTATGCTCAAAAGTGAGTTTTTTATTTTATGGGATCAATTGATTACTAAAAATTTGATTGTATTTTTATTTTTATGTGTGATGTGAATTCGTCCATTTCCATTTGCCACTAGTTTGGTCCATTTGATTGTCTTTAAACATTTAATAGGTAACTTATATCTCGCTATGCACTAGCCAATAGTTAATTAATAATGTGCCTGATTCCTATTATTATAACGTTCATTTGATTTTAAACTTTAATTCTAATCAAATAGCGTCACAAAATGACTGATTTTTTTTGTATACATTATTGCAGTGTTTCATTTTAATTTATTTGAAAATTATTTTAAGTATGAATCGGAATAACTATAATAATTATGTGATTATAATGAAGAATGAGAATAATAAAAAAAATAAGGAAAAGTTATTGTGTTTGATTTGAAGACATTTGAAACCCATTTTAATTTTGAATAATTTATTTCATCATCATCATCTTGTAATGCAACATAACAAATAAATTAAAAAAATAATGCAAGCATATCAGTTGTGCTATTGCGTAAGCGAAATGGCAATGAAGTTCGAAACTTGACCAAGTTCGAACGTTCGGATCATTGTAACAATCTAAGCAATATCCAAAACGTTTAAAACTTGACAAAGTAAACTTCACTACCTTAACTTCTTCCTTTTCATGTTTGAAATATTTCTGATGTCGCTAAGATTGATAAAATTGTCCTCAAAATTGCGAACTTCATTCCCATTACGCTTTGCGCAATAGCACTGCAGGTCGATCGACAAGCTGAAATACAACTACTTAAGTATAGAAAGCTACATTAGAATGGCTCAAAAATTGGTAACCGCCACTGAGTTTGTTGGTCATAGAAATAAACCCATATTTCTATGTACCTACATAATTCTGACTAATCTACGACTTTGGAATTAGTTGACTATTTTTGATAAATACCTACCTTCTATTTGTACCTGAAGTGTGACTTACTGAGACACAAAATAAACTTATTATTCTACTAAATATAACGACGTCAATACTTGTGGCGGAGACAGTCTTTCAAAATGAGCTTACTCTATGAACGCCTATTTCACCAACAAATCTATAGCCTATAGTCCAACAATTATTTATATTCCCTTTTTGACAGTTATGGTGCTGACACTGAACATTGAATAGTGAAGTAATCAAATGAATCAAAATCATTGAGTCAGTTTATTAATCGTGGCGGATCACCAGGGTGGAGTCTGTGTACGGTATACGCGATCGCACTACATTCATCGCGTGATTTTCGGAAATCCTCGGTGAGCGGGCATCGCAATTTGTGCTAATCCACTTAATTTTAGGGCTATAATGAGCTAATTAGTTCGCCGTTCATGTATTGATATCATCTGTAACTGCACTAACGGTCTGAACGCGGAAACATTATTACGCGTTTTTACATTAGAGAACTGTCAAATCGCCAATCTTATTGTCATTTGTTGGACTATAGATTGCCTTCACATGTACATTTCATAACATTCCGTCGTTGTTTCTTAGTGAAATCTGTAATTTTCACACTTTTCTCTAGCTAAGTTTAGGTTGATGCAAATAGGCAGTTTCTAGAGCTTTATTTTAGCCCTACAGACCTAGCATATTCAGGTCTAGGTTTGTCGATCGAAAAGTAAACAAAAATTACAATTGGGTGTTAAAATTAAGCATAGTGGTCGTAAGAATTAATAAAAACGCACAATCGAACCCGCACCCCTTGCGTCTCGACGGGCACTCGCCCGTTAGGCCACCGAGGTCGTTACCTCGTTGTCAGTATAGTATTCTACATCCAACTGTATTTTTTATATTTTCTTCATCGACAATCTGTTGGGATGCTGACATACTGGGCTGCAGTGCTATTGCGTAAGCGAAATTGGAATAAAGTTCGCAACTTTGAGGATGATTTTATCAACCTTAGCGATATCTGATAGGTTTCAAACGTGAAGTTACGTTCATGAAGTTGTCCTTTGTCAAGTTTGAAATGTTGTTAATATTGCTAAGATTGTTAATACTAACTTACAGAGAGGAAGCTTTACTGGTTACTGTATTTCTATAAGTTCTTAGTTTAAGTGGTATATTATGGCAGTGGGCAGGCCATATAGCTCGCAGAACCGACAACCGTTGGGGAGTAAAGGTTCTCGAATGGCGACCACGAACCGGGCGACGCAGTGTTGAAAGGCCGCCCACCCGATGGACCAACGACATTGTGAAGGTTGCGGGAAGTCGGTGGATGGAGAAGGCTCAAGACCCTTCGTCATGGAACTCTTTGGGGGAGGCCTATGTCCAACAGTGGACTTCTACAGGTTGATGATGATGATAATTGTACTGTTTGTTACCCAATAAAAAAAAAACATTCATTCATCATCAGCCTGATGAAGTCCACAGCTGAACATAGGCCTCCCCCAAAGAGTGCGCTTATCATTATGGGGGGGTTGGACCATTCATGCATTGATCAGAAGAAACTCCTGAAGAGGCCGACGGTAGCTCGCACCCAGAGCGGCGTGTCTCGCTCCTGCAGTTGCTCGCTGCACTCTGTGGCGTGCTCGTGCAACAACGTCGCTTCTTCGTGAAGCCTCTTCTGTAAGAACAATAATAACATTATTTGTTTCAAATAGTGTTCCTGCGGTGAGTAAGGTTGCCAGTTGCTCTTTAGGGGTGGGGGGGGGTGGGGGGGGGTTCGGGGTCGGCAACGCGTGCGTGATGCCCCGGTATTGCAATCGCTCATAGTGTGCAGAACAGGGTTCGACGATTCCTAATTTTCCTTCCTGCACAGCCGATTCGATTCTAATGGGGTTTGGGTTTCTTCAGGAAAATACAGGTTTTTTTCTTGCTATCCATGTGCGGCCATTTTATTCACACGCCGAAGAGGAAGTGAAAGAATTACAGGAAGTAACAAGACAAATAAAATGAATGAATTTACAAAGACAAACAACAATAGACAACAAAAGTAAAATTTGAACGAGAACAGATAAAACTAAAACCATAGATACTATTAAAACTAATTTTCTAGTCGTCGTGCACACATAGGCTACGGTAACCGCTTACCAACAGGTGGGCCGTAAGCTTGTTTGCAACCTTAGTTGTATAAAAAAAAATACAAAAGATAGGATAAGTCATTATTATGTTACTTTAAGTCCGAAGATCTGTCCAAATAACATTGTTTGTCTCAAATAGTGTTGTGTTCTTGCGGTAAGGTTGCCAGCTCTTTAAATTGGTATTGGTTATAAGACATCTTTTTTCATACACTAACCCTCTTATTCATAGTCAGTCAATAACTTTATCGGCTCGATAACTATCGCCCTGTCCTTTTCTAGCAGTAAACAAACGAAACAGGCGGTAATACTTTTATTGAATGAATCAAATATCAAATCAAATTAAATTGTTTCGAAGTCAAAAGGCGTTTATTTCAATAAAATCACTAGGATCACTTTCAAACGTCTTAGAAACTAGGTGAAGCTATGCCTGTTCCTCGCGACCAAGCCTAGAAGAATCAGGCAACAAACACGGCTGCCTATCATGTTTTTCGATGATCCTTTTTCACTAAATGGTTAATGGTTATTTCAATAACTTATAAATTGAGCCGATAAAGTTAGTGAGTTATTATGAACTAGCTGTACCCGCGCGGTTTCACACGCGTGGATTCACAGGATAGAGAAAGGAGATACACGCCTTTAACTATGTTTGCAAAGGTTCAGTACTGAACATAATATGTTCATTAAAAAAAACGTACAAACTTCGGACCCCTCTATTTCCCCCCTCGGAGGGGTATAGCGCGATATAACATAGGATAAGTAACAATTTAGACCATAATCAATAACTTTGTATAAAGATCTGTCCAATAGTTTCTGAGATTAGCCCGGACAAACTCACTTGTAAGTCTGGTGAGGCGGTGAATATCGCGGCCTGCGCCTCTAAATCCCGGCGCACGGATCGCTCGCCGAGATTAGCAGAGCCCACTATGGTAGCCCACGGGACGCCGCTTCCTGGAGGGTAATACCTACAACACAAATAAACACATGTACCTATTGTATAGGTACCAACTGCTTCAATTAATTATGGGCAAAGTGAGGGGCAAACGACTTTGGAAGAAGGAACTGAAAAAAACTGAACTCAGAAACCGAAAGAAATTGAATTCAGAATGAACAGAATTCATTGATAGGATATGTAAAAAACATGGCAATTTAATAATTATTGGTCTAGCAATTATTGCTGAACAAGGTTTTAGTTAAATCCTGATTTTAGATATAAAGCTAAACTGTGATTGTTTGTTTGTTGGTTTGTCCTTCTTTCGCGTGCAATGGAGGGACGGATCAACGTAATTTTTTTGCATTGATATATTTAAAGAGATGGAGAGTCACAAAAGATTTTTTTATTATCTGCTATATAGTACCACGCGGACGAAGCCGTAGGCAAGCTACTGCATAATAATAAATTAACACACCACATGCCCTTAGCATGGAAGGTCCACCCAGGCCGTTCATACTCCAACATCTGCAGTCTGCTCGCTTGATTTGAATCAACTACTCTTTCCCAAAACCTGCAACACACCCAAAATGTGTCAAGTCAAAGGTGTTTATTTTAATAAATAAAGATCACTTTGAAACGTTTTAGAAACTAGTGAAGCTAAACATGTTCCTCGCAACCAAGCCTAGAAGAATCAGGCAACGAACATGGCTTGGTGCCTAACATTTTTACATGTGTGTGTTGGATATTTATAAGATGGTTATTTCAATAAAATCACTAGGATCACTTTGAAGCGGCTTAGAAACTAGGCTAACTCTATCAAGTGAGGAACAGGCATAGCTGCCTGTTCCTCACTTGATAGTGTTTCAAAGTGTAAGTAAGATTAGGCTCGGAAAGGGAAAATAATCAAGTAGGTTGGATGCAAGACAGGTGGTAACATTTTTGCTAAAAATTATTGATTTTTGGGCTATTGCAGGAGTATTAGTAGTTAGTTACTAACTCTGTCTCTCTCCTTCTCTCTGTCTGTAGCATTTTTACGAATAAACGGCTGAGCTGATCTTGATGAAATTTGGTATGGAGATAGACTACGCCCTGATGTAGGACATACACTTTTTAACCGAGTATGGCGCGAGTGAAGCCACTAGTTTAGTATAAGCCTGTAAAATCCCACTGCGGGGCAAAAGCCTCCCTTCCTTCTTTCCACTCCTGTCTGAAGTAGTCGGTCTGAATGCATAGAAAAGAAGAAAAACTTAAGACCTACTTTCTTGCAATATGTGAATATGCAAATGGTATCCCACCAGCCGGTCCAGGGGCTCCAAGAAATCCATTAGCCTGGAATGAGAATGAATAGAATAGAAATATAGGTTTAAGTATTGATTTATTCATGCATCATAGTTTGTATTGTATGCTCTTTAGTAGGTACTTGTATTCTTGTTTCAACAAACTGTGTCAAATGATTCTACACTTGTTTGTTGTTGATAAAGTATGATAATGTCCAAAAATCTTTAAAATCAGTTTTAAGCTTTTTCATAAATGTGTCAATAACTATGAGTATATCTTGGTCTTATTTGGCTTGGAAGCAGTTCACAACTTACTGGTTTTAACTGTTATACAGATTTGTTGTATGTTTTGTTTCGAAGCCAGGTTTGGTGGTGCCAGCCGTAGGGCAGCCATAGGGAGTTTGCAAGGGAATAAGTAAATTATTTCTAACCGGTTCTTAGAATAAAATTTAAATATAATTCATTCAACAACTACTTCTTTGCTCCTTGCATAAACTATTATATTATGACAGTTTAGTGCTAGTTATCATCAGCTTGAAAAAATCCAGAGTTTATTGCCAGTTCATCAACATCATTAGCTTGAAGAAATCCTGGACATAGGCCCTCAAAGAATGCACAATAATAAATGATCTTGAGCATTCTCCATCCTCAACTTTTCTTGTTCAGTCCATTGGGGCCTCCCTACACTGCATCTCTGTGTAATTCTAGTTAAAATAAAATAACTTACATTAGGGTGAGCCATCAACAGGCTAATATTTGCCTTACAGTTGCTCAATAGCGTCTTTGCGTAATTGTCAGTCAAGTTGAAATACCCAGTGGCTAGTCTTATGTAGGAGCCCTTGGGCACTGATGCCAGGAAATGGTTTGTCACCTCTTCATCTTGTGTGATGTTGAACTCTCCCATTTGTATCAGAGGGAATATCCAGGTGTCATTGTTTGAGACTGAAAACAAATGATCTTTTAAAAAGTGCCTATTTCAATCCAGTGTCCAATATTCAAATTTTCGTGAATTTTGATTTAAAGTTGTGTAAGTAACAGGACCAGTATTGACCAAGACTTTCTTCTTGAAAAGATTTTTGGTCAAGACTGGCAGGAGAGGGAGGAATGGAAAAAGATGGAGGTATTTTTTTTTTGCCCCACATCACACAGTCAACTGTTCCCAAACTAGGAATAGCCTGTACTATGGGTACCAGAGATGGATATACATAATAGATATATTATATTTAACACCCAGACACAGAACAAACATCAGTATTCATCACACAAATATTTGTCCAGTGCAGGAATCGAACCCGCATCCTCTAGCACAGCAGGCAGAGTTACTACCAGCTGAGTAATGAGGCCAGTTTTGTGTCATAGACACGCTATCCAATAGTGAATAGGAATAATATTTACTTAACAATACCTAAACATAAATGTAGCAATAAAGGCTTTGAAATTTTGAAGTAATGGGACAGATAGACATTGCAATCTCATAGGGATTCCTTGTCAGACCCTAGATGCAATAATGATGTGGCACCACGGAAAACCAGTGATGCAGCAGCTACACAGCACTTTCCGGCATATGCTGAGTGATTTGTGTCATTAAAATTGTAGGTCTATGTCTGAGTGTATTTATAAGTATTGTGTACCTAATACATTTTGTTCAACTATTTGTTTTGATGCAATATAAATATTTTTCTGTTCTATTCTAATATGAAAATTATTATGTTGAGTAAAGTATTGATCAATGTAGTACTTTTAGCTTACCTTCTTTCCTATCTAATGTAGATAATTTAGAAAGCTGTTGCTCTTTCCATTTGTATATCAGATTTAATATTCTATTATTCATATCTTTGATCAGCAGCTCTTTACTTTGAAACTTATTGCTTAGTATTCCATCTTTAACACAAATCTTACTGAAGGCACTTACTTCATCTGTAAATTTCAAATATGGATTTTAGAAAAAAAAATATGCAGAATCCCTGTTATCAACAAAAAATCAATAACAGAGATAATTCATAAAAAATGTTAGATATGAATGTGGATGGGTGTAGGAGTTGAGGTAGGCCAAAGAAAAGATGGATGGAGATGTGTGAAAGTGGTTATGGTTTAGAAAGGAGTGCCGAGATGATGATTGATAGAGGGAAATGGAAGATAAAATGTTGTGGCAACCCTACATGATGTGGGATAAGGCCAAGAAGGTAATAAGTTAATAAAAAACTAAAAAGAAAATAATATTGTAACAAAAACTTACAGATTCTTCGTACCTATAAGTTCCTTGTAAAAGTTAGCAAGGTCAGCATCAACAATTTCAACATAACGATCTTGACGCTGCCCAAAATAATCATTGGAACAATTGGCGCCACTCAACAACACAGAGTCATCAGCTATATAAAGCTTCATGTGCTGCAACCCAACTATCTCATTATAGCGGGAGGGTAATGCCTTTGACCAAGAACCTTGAAGCCGAGGCGTCTGATACAAACTTATTCTACATTGTTCCGGGCCATTTATGAAATCCTGGAGCAACGTCACAGAATTCACCTCTCCACGTGTCCCTCTTTGGTAGTCTAGCAAAACATCAAACTTCAAGTTTTTATTCATCATTACATTTTCTTTGGTACACTGTAACAACCGCTTCTCCAAGTTCCCTGTACCGATGTAAAGGCTTGCGATGGATATTCTTCGGTTTGCATTTCGAAATCTTTCACATAGAGTATCGTAGAACTTCTTTGGGTCACTTATTATATTTACTTTCGAGGAGTTAACTGGGAAACATGGTGCGACACTGTACAACCAGTTGAAGTATTGCAGCTCCACTTGCTTGAATCTAATCGGTATGTTGGCGTTTATCAGCATGGTGTATGGTTAAAGTCGACCACTTATATCAATCAGTAAAAGTTCTTACATTTAGTACAAATAAATCTTGTCTCTTGCTTGCAGCTAGTACGAAAAATTCACGAATCGCTGTATGTATTCGTCTCCAAACGAAAAGAAAGAAAAATCACCATAGCACTCTGTGAAATCATCTGACTGACTGAATCACAGAACAGACTGAATAACCGCGTTCTCTCTTTCTGTCAATTTAAGTCATCCAAATAATCCAAATTTGTCATCGGCAATTATTCAAAAACTTAGTACTGTCAAAATCAGTTAGCGAATCGTTCCATCATTCAATAAAATAATAATATTCTCGGTACATGGATAACCCAGGTAAAAAAAAAGCTGAATGCTGGTCGCCCTCGGATCAAAAGAGATTATGAGAATTTACAATATTAAGACATTACATCATCGGAATATGCTCGTATTGAACCATAATACTTTGCTTGTGATAGATACCGAAATTTTAACACGCCTTCCAAAACGAGATTAATATCGTCGAAAAGTTCGATTAAGGAAATCGGTATTTAAAAAATTGCACGCCTATTAGAACAACGCCCTCATGCATTTAGGTAGCTAAATCCTCATTTACTAAACAGCGTCATACACATGGAACTAGAAAAAAATGGGTTGTTTAGGTCCTACAAACCAAAAACAAAACGAAAGCGGTAATAATTATGTGAGTTTGTAAATTGCATACATTGTGTTAAACATAAAAATGAATATCTTTAATAGTAATATGTTAAGGTGTTTGTGATTATAATATAATAATATTTTAATTATTTTAGTACATATCTTCGAGAACTTCTCCTTGTTCGATTCCATAAAATATTTTAGAATCCTTTACATAAGCCCAGGACATCCGTTTTGAACTGAAATGTACTCCTACTTCTCCTGTTTTAGATAAAGTAATAGCACCAGCTGTATTTTTCAATCGCATTGTCATACCTGAAACACAGCAAATATACTTTCTTGCAAAACGTAATTTAAGGAATGATTTTTCTGGAAATCTGCTAAAACTTACCATTAACAGCGTGTTTTGTAGCAGTGTTAGCATCTACGCCAGTTTCCATAATTTTGATGATGGCATGGGCAAGGCAATATTTCAAAATCGACTCTCCATGTCCTAAAACCACAAATACATCCAAAATGTAGTTTGTTTTGTATTTGTTACCTAGCTAGCTATATCTTCTGGAGCCAAGAAATACAGAGGAACTGGTATAGAATGAACAAACACAAACATCTATGTATCAATCACTCATTTATAATTAGGTATAATTATACCTGAGTACCTAATACTTCGGAAACCGTTGCTCGTCAACCCTCGTACTCCTCGTTGTTTATACATTTTTAAGGTGTTCCAACAACTTTAGACGCAGAGTTATCATACATTTATTTATTTATTAACAAAAAAAAAACTGAAAAACTAAATAAATTTCAACTTTTTTTAATGCTGATATTATTTTTTTCAAAATCGATCCCGTAACACCTAACATAACTTTTCGATTACTCTCACAGTTTCCGATTTCGCCTAAGTGGCCCTGAAAAAAAACTCACTCTGTATATAGATTCTTCAAAGTAAATAATTATATAGGTACGGGTTTCAATTTTGAAATTTCCCTGAAAAACGGCACAGTGTCTCTTTTATAGGGTACCTGCCATGTGCATCATTTTACTTACCGCTTCTGCTGATGAATGTGGAAGGATATAAGGGAAGAGGTAGACCAAAGAAAAGATGGATAGACTGTGTGAAAGATGACATGAGTAAGAAAGGAGTGAATACTGATATGACGGCTAATAGAGGGGAGTGGAAGAGAAAAACATGTTGCGCCGACGCCACATGAAGTGGGATAAGGGCAGGGAGATGATTCTGCTACATATTTTACCTGTAGTAGATACACCACCGATATTGTCATCAGCATATGTTCCACTCCCAATCTGCGGAGTATCACCAATACGACCAACTGCCTTTCCGCTCATACCACCCGTGCTGGTTGCCACAGCAATATGACCTTGGGCGTCAATAGCAACGGCACCAACTGTTCCAACACCCAGCTGAATTAAAACTTATATTTAGAAGTAAATAAATATTTATTTTAAGTAAGTAACCTATCTACAGAGGCTTCAAAATCGTTGCGTGACTTATAGACTCACAGTCAACGTACAGCCTAAACCAGAACTCCTAGGAATGCAATTTGGAGGGTAGCTTCATGTTGCGGTGTACCGTGTAGGGGTGCAAATTAAAAGCCCAAAACTCAACCACAGGGCGTTGAATTTTTTCATAAATAATGATTAATAACATCACGTGAACTAAGTCACGCGGGTTACCTACTAATAATACTGTCACTTTAACATTAAAATAAATTGATATATACTTACATCACTAGTGCCAATCTCAGTTCTACCAAACTCCCCATGTTCCAAAAACTGTTCAAGAGCATTTTTGGCGTGAGGACTTATCAATGATGCTTGAGGAACAGTAGTGAATCCCTGAGATTAAAAGTCACTATTAAAAACATAAATGTATCAAATACAAAAAAAAATACTTATCAATACAAAGTGACACACCTTTTCCAAAGCAAATAGTTTAGCACCATCAGCTCCCAATAATGAATGTGGAGAGTCTGTGAGAACTTTACGTGCAATGCTTATTGGATGTAGGAAATCCTTTACCAATGTGACAGCTCCTACGTCTAATAGTGTGCCACTCATTATACTGGCTTCCATTTCTACTTCACCGTTTAAGTTAAGAACCGAACCGTATCCTGAAAAATATTTTTTAATGAATTAGTGACCCTTCCTAGCTTCGCACGGGTATTATAACTCTATTGGTTTACGCTGCGCACGCCAGTAAAGCTACCAATCGGCATGATTTTTTCGACATCTTCAGCAATCATCGTCATATTTCAGCCAATTTGGATGTTTTGATTTTTGTCTTTCAATAACGCCGTAGCGGCTCAACTGATTTAGTTGAAACTTGGAATAGATAAAGTTCTATACCTAGAATACCCTATAAGCTATTTTTTATGTAGGTGCCATGTGAGCGAAGCCGCTGGCGGAAACTAGTTAATTGTAAACGCAAACCTCATGAATCACTCCGTCCATTGGTGAAAACCATATTAAAAGGAGTTGTGCATTTTTTAAGTTTATCGCTGAGACAGACAGAGAGACGCAGGGGGAGCGATTTATAATATTTAGCGATGGATAAAAAATATATTTGGGAATGAAATAATACAAACCAGCATTAAAATTTTCGTCTAGTTCCATCGATACAACTGCTGCTTCAACAGCGTCAAGTGCACTTCCACCATCACGTAACTGCTGGTAAGCATCTCTGACCGCAACTCTTACTCCATCTAACTTTCCTTGGACACGGCTTTGAGGTATGTCTCCAGCACCACCGTGAACGATTACAATTGGCTCCATTAGCTTACAATCTAGAAACGAAATTGATCTGAACTAAACAATATAAAGTACCTTCCTGCCAATACAAGTAGTAAGATAAATTACCAATTTGTAAGGTAGATAAGTACCCATTTGTTCTTACTACCTTACAATTTGGTAAATTATCTTACTAGGTGCCTACTAAAACATTGGTACAGCCCTAGTTAAATTTCATTTTGTTTGTTTGTAGATAAGTTATCAAGTTATAGCAGTTTACATTACAATAAAGATAAAGAATCTGGTTCTATATCAGACGTGGACCTACCTAGAATATGGCTTTCATACTAACGAGGTCCACTCCAGGCTGGACTTGGGATTAGGTACACAGACTAGTAGGGAATATTAGATTAAGAAGTAGTGAATATTAGACCTTTTTTCCTAACTAGTGGTCAGTGAAAACCTTACACATGCATGCATACTAGTCTAGATCCTAGTGTCTTGCATTCGCTATATGATTTCTATCGGTGCCTTTATCATTAATAGGTTTAATAGATTACTTTACGTAGGTACATACTAGAATAAATAATAAATAAATATTCCGGACATATCACACACGATCAACTGATCCCAAACTAGGCATAGCCTGTACTATGGGAACCAGAGACCGATATACATAATAGATATATATTTAACACCCAGACACAGAACAAACATCTGTGCTATTCACAAATGTTTGTCCAGGGCGAATAAGTACATATAATGTTATAAATTAATAAAGGAGCCATTTCATTCTGGGCCTGGTCCATGTACACTACATAGAAAAATGAGGAAAAAAAAGGAGATTACAAGAAAAATACAATTTCATTAATTTGAAGACAAATGCGATGGTACAAGAATAGTTCTTGTGGTAAGTTTTTTACTATGTGAACACTATTTGAAGGCCGCCATGTTGGCTTATAATTGGCGTTTGACATGACATTGACATATTTTTCATGTCATGTTGTTTGATTTGATGTTTTTGTTTTGTCAGATAAATGTAGGTTGTCAAAATGACATTCACGCACGTCCATCCGCCATATTTTTGTAGCGCTGTGTGTTGCTCTCTTTGTCGAAGAAAATCTTAATGTACTTTAGAACGAAGTCAATTTAAATAAGCTAACCAATTAAATACGTTTACTTTATTATTTAGCCATATTTTAGAGTAGTGTACACCGTGCAGGCCCAGGCTCCATATATTGATGAAACGTCTCTTTTATGCCTGAGTTCATATTTTAGTTACCTAGATGTAGAGGTAGGTACCCACACTTAAGGTATTAAATATTCTAAAGTTTATTTTAGAAATACCTGTTTATATTAGTTTTATACTATTTAAACTAGATTTATAAATAAGTACCAACTCAAGTAACAATAAAAATAGGTACTATGAAAATACTGGATGTTTGTATTCACCTCTTTTACAACTTGCAAAAATCCAGTCCAGCGCCGACGACGACGCCCTCTCCACTCATTCACTTTCACTGAAAGAATAAAATTAATCGAACTGCATTGAATTGGTACAAAATACATACAAGTATGTAGCACTCGTCGTGCACTCGGCTCCAATAACTTTGATGAATAGTATTGTTTTTTTTTTGTTTTCTCGATCTTTCGCTCGAACGATGAATAAAAACAAAAATTCAGTAAAGTAGTCGAGAATGTTGTTTGATTTGATATCGGTTGCGTGCCGTTGTACAACATTTTTTTTTTTTTCACTTTCATTCCGTTTTATCATTCATTCGGTCAACTTGAATCATTCATTCAATTGAAAATGGTGGTTGAAAGTTTACGTGAAAATCGTGTGTAAATTCACTTTTACACAGTTTTATTCCAATGTATTTTTAAAAGCAGAATAAAATGACCACTCCCATACCCAATCGTAAATACGGTGCTCAAAAAATACGATTGACCAGTGAGTATCTTGCCTACAAACAGTTTTAAACTGTTGTGAATAATTTCCATTCAAAGTTTTAATTCGCATCACATTCCTTTTCTTTTACCAAAATATTATTCTGATTTTAGTCCTGTGCGCGAGGAACCTGGTTCGGAAGGATCTATTTCGTGAGTATTGTTCTATTGTGTAAAGTAATTATTTTTGATTTCAAGGTGAGACTAATGTTTAGGCGCTTGTTGTTACACTGGTGTAAAAGTATTGTGATGAGACTGTCTTCAACAGGTTTGCCGGATCCTTTCGCTAAAATCTCAGTTGATGGAAGTGGGCAAGTCTACTCAACCAATGCTGTTAAAGCAACACTTGACCCTAAATGGAATACACACTACGATTTGTATCTGACCAAAGGAGATGGGATAACAATAAGGTATGTATATAGGTACCTTTATGTCTGCATTGTCCATGGTTTAAGTACAAAGCATTAAAGAATAAAAACTCATGAAAAAAAAATAACAACTTGGCGCTATGAATACATGAGTATGAATAAATTAAAATATGAATTAGTTGTTTTTAATTTAAACACATTATTTTTTAACATGCCATTACAATTTTCATCAGTTGCAGTTTTTAATGATAGGCCTTAGGTGTTTATGCAATATGAAGCAAGCTATATTATTTTTTTCTGCAACGTGAAGTCAATGACCTATAACTTTCTCGCATTAAAACAATGCATATGCTGTCTTTTTTGTTTAAATTACACAATGGATTTCATACACTAAATATGTTACGGATTTTTTACCTTGGACAGTGTACTAATTAAAAATAACCACAACAAAGTGTAGACATGTTAAGCCTTTTTGAATTCCAAAATTTTTATTTCTTTCAGTGTGTGGAACCAACGAAAAGTTCACAAAAGACAAGGCTCTGGGTTTCTCGGCTGTGTTCGCATTCAACCGTCTGCAGTACACAAGTTGAAAGACACAGGATGTGAGTGTTTGTTGTTTTATGAAATTTCCAGTGTGAATGGCGTCATAGGAATTTGTAGCTGAAAATTTATGTTTTGTTATGCTTAAGAAGGATGAATGATTTATGGGCAAATATTGTTGAATTTACTCATATAATTTAGGGAAAACCTTGGCCCATGAAAACTCTTCTTTATGTTTTATAGGTACATCATTCATATAACCCACACTAAGAGCACTTTCAAACTAGCGTTTATTTTCTTCTTGTCTTCAAAAACCGAACGCGTAGACGGGCTTATTCCCGCGTGTCCGATCGAACCATAGACATCTTTGGTTCCAGAGAAGAAAATATTTGGGACAATATTAAAAAAATATGTTGATTTATGTTCGATGCACATCGACCAATTTAGCATATTAGCAATCTAGCAATTTTGACTATGTAGGCCGCACGAGGCAGCGCGCGCGCGGTTTACCTAGTCAGTGCATCTACGGATAGCGTTCGGTCCGCACTCATCAATCATCATCATCATCCCTAGCACATAGCCTCAAAGTACAGTTAATAAATTCTCTTCGTATCGTCTAATCTGGCTATCAATCAACATCCTCTCAAGGGTCGCGTACAGTCTCGTACAATTTATGAGTTTTCTTTAGTTCTCCTTGATTTTATGACTTTTTCTTTCTTGGTCAGTAAGTCAGTTTAAAATGATGACTTATACTTTCAGACCAATGCCTAGAGTTGCGTGACGATGGCACAGGCGAGTCCATAAGTGGCAGAGGACAGGTCATAGTATCTCTACTCTCTCGCGATGGGACGCGAGGCGAACCAGCATCAGCGGCCGGAGAAGGCAGTCCCTTAGCTGTGGTCGGACCAGCCGGGGAAGTTAGGGCACCGAGGGAGCCACCAGTCAACTCCAACTCCAACTCACAGTTGCCTTTGCCACAGCACTGGGAGGAGAGATTCACTTCTGGTGGCAGGTAACTACCATCTTCATTATTCTATTATAAAAAGCTATCTTACTATACAGGCTGACTTTTCACTGCTCATTAGACCTCTCCGGGTTTTTATCGTCCCACAAGATCCATTTATTATACCATTGTCTGTCAACCTATCCCGCTAAGATCTCACAAAGACAGGACGTCTATCGCTGACGCTGGCAATCAAATCAACATCATACTTCATAATAAATGGCAATAAGGTGTAAAGTCCTGTAGTCCTTTCTGTGTGGCTTGCACCATAAGCTGCGATCAAACAGCGATATGTCATCTAAAATGTATTTCAAAATGATCCTTATGTCTGCTGAATAAAGTTAATTTTGAGTGTGTCATAAAAGCTCAAGCAGCAGCACATCCTTCAAAGTCAAACTCGGAAGCCTTTATTTTTATAGTACTCGGCCTTTCGGTTCGATAACAATTTCTTGGATACCATTCAGTTATCGTGTTACGCCTTGCTAAGTTTATGGCAGCACCAATATCAGTTCCATAAAAAAATCGTGTTTCTAACAACCATTCTTGTAGAGAAACTTGATTGTCCAGATACTGACGTATCTCCTCTTTTAGGCCATATTATGTAAACCACGCGACACGGCGCACGCAATGGGACCGTCCCACCGCGGACGGGTCCGGCGCGTCCCCCACACACTCAACGCCGCCGTCGTCCCCGACCCCGGCGCTGACGCCGACGACGCCGGTATCGCCAGGCTCGCCCGCCTCGCTATCCGACGCAGAAGCGCACGCCACATCCATATCGCTCAGGTTTGTTTTATTACCATGAGAATCACTTGACAGCAGAAGAGGAGGGTCTTGTCTATAAATTGCAATGCTGTGTTCCAATTTAAAGGGTGAGATAGCAGTGAACTTAATGTAACATTGTAAAGGTAGTTAACGTCTACCGATACCAATTTATTTATTTGTGTATCATAAGAAAAAAACTTTCTAACTATAACAGAATCTACCCTTCATGCTCAATTATTTTGCCTGTTCAACATTCTTGTCAGTGACTTTAATTTCAAGTCAACAAAAAAAGGTTACAAGACAATGTGATTCATAATAATTTTGCTAACCCGAAAGGAGATTATTCTACACCCAACTGGCAATCAAGTTGGTGCTACGACTTTTGGAAAGACAACATTTTTCACTGAAAAAACTCTATGCAAAAACCTGCTGTTTTGGGGTCCAATCAGTACAAACACAATTATACAGAAAAAATTCATAGGTTACTTTGATTTTCCTGCTAATATTTTTTCTTTTTTGATAGAATAAACCCCTTTCATGATGATTTACATTATTAATCCAAGTGACCAATCTCATATCAATACTTGGTATAAATATTTAAATGTATTTTCAGGCCGGAGCCCCAACCCCAGACCGCAGTAAGGTCCCGCCAGCCGGTCGCGCCGGCCGTCACTCCGCCGACGCCGGTGACTCCTGTCTCGCCCATCGCTCACGTACCACCTATTGCTGCGACTGACTTACCGCCTGGATACGGTACTTAGCCTCGATATAAAAAAAATACCCAAACTACTTCCGATAATAAGTACATTAAAGCTATTTACATCCAATTCAGCCGTTCATTCCAATCCAATCTGTGATTACGGCGTGATTGAGTAACAAACATTTTCCATCTTCACAAACTTTTAAAATATTACTTATAGCAAACATAATTCCTAATATAACTAAACATAATTCATAATAAATCATAATTACTATTAACATAATTCCCAGAGCGTCATACAGAAACTAGACGTAAAATTAGAACCAAGTTATTTGCACATTGTATGTTTTTCTCTTCGCATGCAAACCATTTCCTTGTTTGCATCTGCACTTCTTCAACCATTTTTGCCTTCAGTTCGTCCAACGACCTACATCTGTACTTTTTTTCTAAAATGACTCTCATTCTAACAAAACCATCTCCTTGTTTGCATCTTCACTTCTTCAAACATCTTTGTCTTCTGTTCGTCCAAAGCCCTACATCTGTACTTTTTTCTAAAATGGTTCTCATTCTAACAGAAATGCGGACAACAGCACAAGGCCAAGTGTACTTCTACAACACAGCGACCGGCGCATCGACCTGGCACGACCCGCGCGTGCCGCAGCACCTGCGCCACTGCGCCGCCGCGGCCGGGCCGCTGCCCCCGGGCTGGGAGATGCGCCACGCCCCCTCCGGACGACCCTACTTCGTAGATCACACGAACAGAACCACGCAGTTCACCGACCCCCGCCTCGCGCTTGCTACCAGATTCGTACGTATCTAGTCTAGTCTCGCGCAACCAGCTATGGAGAGAGCTATGCTCGGGGTTTCACATTGTGATAAGAAACAAAATCGACAAGAATTGAAAACTCTTCCATAGTGAAGAGTTTCAATGAAAACTTGCCAATGGATTATTTTGTCCACTGTATCCAATTATAAACATTTCCGTTCCAGACACCAAGCGAAACCCCCCCAGTGCCGACGACAGTGCCCCCTACATCGACCCCCGTCGCACCCGAGCCGACAGACGCCGACGCACTCCCGAAGTACAAACGAGATCTCGCGGCCAAAGCGAGAGTGCTTAGAGCAGAGCTACAGGCGTTGCAGCCCCAGACGGGCCATTGTCGAATAGAGGTAAGTACTCATCCTTCTAACATAAATGCAAACTGTTTGTCAGATTGTTTGGATGCTTATGGTTCAATTCTACTTCAATGAAACTTGGAATAGATAGACTATAGCTTAAAGGCGATCGAAGCCGCGGTTGCAAGCTAGTTGTAAAATAAAGGTACTTTTGATAAATAGGTAAATAGGAGAGAGATGTAGGTAGGAGATATAAGCAAGCAGTAGATAAGATAGGATATTTACTATCGAGTATTTGGCCTATATGCAAATGGGGCAAGCAGACCTAAAGTTTGATTGAAAAATAATATATAAAGCTAACAAAGTCGCTGGGGCTTTCACTAGTCTACCTACTTTATGGTTGCTGTCCTGGCTTTTGTTTCCCTATTTTTAATCTATTGTTTTGTTTCTTCTTGTGCCTTATGTTTGTGTTCGTCAAAATAAACTTATATCATTTCATTTAGTCTATCATAATTGCTTTTTGTATATATTTTACCTTCCAATTATGAGGTTTTATCAATTTGTAGATATCACGCAACGAAGTGCTTGAAGAATCGTACCGGCTCGTGATGAAACTCCGCGGCAAGGAATTACGCAAACGATTGCTCGTCAAGTTCCGCGGTGAAGAGGGCCTGGACTACGGGGGCGTGGCGCGCGAGTGGCTCCATCTACTGGGCAGGGAGCTGTTCAACCCGCACTACGGATTGTTTCAGTATGCAAACGCGGGGGACGATCGATACGCGCTGCAAATCAATTGTGATTCCGGGGTGAGTGACATTTGTGATCCAAAGGTCGTGGGTCGAATCCTGGTCGTGCACCAATTAATTATCTCTTCAGAAAATGAATGTGCACTAAAATGGTGAAGGAAAATAAATAGAACCTCGAAGACATGTGTACAGAGTCTCTGTGAGACACTTTATTCCCTTCACCACATTGGTTCTTTCACCAGCGGTCATAAATAGGCCTTTTTCAGAATCAGCAAACTTAACCTGTTCACTGACCCTAATGCAGGACCAAGAAAGAACCCATGACACAAAAACAAGCAACTGAAGGGTTTGATATCTGTTGAATTGAACACTTTCTGTGAGCGAATCTACAATTATTTTTTGACGAACTAGGTTTTCATTCAAAGGTTAAGATTTTAGACTTGATACTGGTTCTATCACAGGTGAATCCAGAGCATCTGTCATACTTCCACTTCGCTGGTCGGATCCTCGGCGTAGCTCTGTTCCACGGGCATCAATTAGACGCGGCGTTCACGGCTCCCTTCTACAAACAACTGCTCGGACGAGCAATTACTCTGCGCGACATAAAGGACGTTGACCCCGAGCTGCACCGCTCTCTCTCTTGGATGCTGTGAGTGACACCATCATGTACTTCTATCAGAACATCAATCGAATAGCTGGATTATTTAAGGATGTGTTCTACGCCGCTGATAAGAGTTTCACTGTGCTGAAGGTATCGGCACGACAAATGCAACATGATTAGTAGCCATAGCAGAAACTTTTGTCACAATAGTAACAGTTTATGTTATTCTAGCTTGCGCCCGCGGCTCGCGTGGTATCTAAATAAAAAGTAGCCTTTATGCTATTCTAGTTAAAGAATCGTTTCCAAGTTTCACACGAATATTATAAAAATCTGTTGTCTGTTAGTAACCTTTTCACAAACAAACGGCAGAACCGATATTGATAAAATTTGTTATGCAAATAGCGTAAACCTGGAGGAAGAACAAAGGCTACTTTTTATCAAAGTACCGCGCGAGCGAACCCGCGGGCAGCCACTAGTTTTCTAAAACGTATTTTTATAGTAATTGTCCCTAGCTGGACATTTCTGCCAGCGTCACGATATATAACAGTTCAGCGTAAAATATAAACATTTGGTTCTCCTTCCAGTGAAAACAGCATCGCCGGCGTAATCGATACTACATTCTCGGTGGAATGCTCTTCCTTCGGCGCCGTGCGCAGCATGGAGCTGCGGCCGGGCGGCACCAACGAGACCGTCACCGACGCGAACAAACGCGACTACGTGCGCCTCTACGTCGCGCATCGCTTCACGCGCGGCGCCGAGCGGCAATGGCTGGCGTTGCAACGAGGCCTGGCCGACATCATCCCCGCCCAACTACTAAGGCCGCTGTCCCCTCGTGATCTCCAACCTTTACTGGCCGGCAGAGCCGATTTGGACCCGGCTGATTGGCGCCGTCACACGAGGTTGAAACATGTGACGCCCGAAGCGCCGATTGTCGGCTGGTTCTGGGAGATTGTAGAGGAGTTTGACGCGGAAATGAGGGCACGATTGCTGCAGTTTGTCACCGGATCTAGGAGGGTCCCGCTCGCCGGCTTTCGTGCTTTACAGGTACTTACGAGTTTTCTTCACCATATTCAACTTATGTATACACTTGTGCAGCTGAAAATAATAAAGCAACAAACAGGTGGCTCATTCCCAGCTATAGATATTATCGGCATACTCTTTGTAGTGGCCTAAAATATCGGCTGCAAATGACACTTTCATTTTCTATGATAGTGATAGTATATGATAGTAGATTTATCTATTATATATATCAGTCTCTGGTACCCATAGTACAGGCTATGCCTAGTTTGGAATCAGTTGACCGTGTGAATATGTCCGGAATATTTATATATTTTTTTATATTTATGGTAGAGTGACGAATGTATACCGTCTGGATGTGGGTTTGTTTCTGAGTGTGTGCTCTTCTTTTGTTTTCCACAAATCCACTTTCAAGTTACTTCAAAATGTCTGTATAAATAGGATCTCTATGTATCAAGTAAAGTAAAGTAAATTTTATTGCATCAAATACATGTAAATAAGGTACATATGTTTTGTATGTGTAAATTAGACACAATGTATTTCTACCGTTGCGGCGTGCAAAATCTGTATACAATGTCACTTAATTACATGTTTGGCTAATAAATCTATTTATCTATATCTATCGCAAAGAAAACTAAAATAGAATTCAAAAAATAAAAAAGTTATACTTTGAAAGGATGTGAACATTCTAAACGAAAGCTACACGCCGTTATCTTGTTATTTTCAACCTCCATGGTGATTTTATATTTTTATTTTTCAGGGTTCAACTGGTGCAGCGGCTCCCAGACTGTTCACATTACACTTAGTACCAGATGCATCTCCCGAGTCACTACCCAAAGCGCACACTTGCTTCAACCGTCTCGACCTACCCCCATATGCAAACAAAGAGAAGTTCCACGACAAACTCAAGCAAGCTGTGCTCGAAACCGCGGGCTTCGCGGTCGAGTGACCGACGGCAGTGACGTCATGCGATTCCATATGGCGTACACTGCCTACGACGATTTCGATCGATCTATGTAATACTGGCCACTTCCAATATTTGCTCTATTGAGATAAGATATGCCAATAAATGCATCGTTTGTTGCATAAGTAAAAACCAATCAGCCTTTTCACTTTATAGTGATGTATTGGTGATTACAATATTGGAAATGGCGAAAATACCTGACGAGCATCTAAAAGGCAATATTATTGAATTTTTGCGCGTAAAACTTGTGATTATTGTGTTCATTCGCGCTTTTGTTTTCAGGTCTATGTACCTGTTTCTATTGACCTGTGTAATCGATTGCTTGTAAATATTTGCTTATGCTGTAATCTGCTGCTTATGAGGGCTCTAACTAGATGTATGGAACTTATAAAATTATATATGTATACACACTTTCATACAAAGTTTCTCAAGCTGACAATATTTAATCTATTTAAAGAAGCTAGAATTCTAAAAGATCACAAACACGGATTCATCAGTTATTTACATTTTTACGATGCACATCTAGTGAATGTGTGAACACCAACACCCTGTATATAAAATTCGTAAGTTTGGATCATCATGTAGGATTTATTTATTGATCATGAATGTGTTGTTTTGAATATTGGCTGCTACAAATGAGACTGAATATGAGCGAAATTAAATGAAATGATTATTGACTTCCCATAAGTGACGCTTATCCATAAGTTTTTGACACAATATTTACATATTCGTCAGATAATCGAAATACTGTTCTATTTAACCGAGAGGCGTGGGTTGCACTATGTACATTTATTTTAAGCATTTAACGTCTGTCTTATAGGTTTTCTTAATCATTGTTATACATTTTAGTTCGCTTAATCAATTATCAGAGTTAATTCAGGCTTAAGTTATGTATAGTGACTTATCAATGCTATCAATACAATGTAGATATTGGGTCTTCCACATCCTTTTTAACAATAATAATAGCATATAATTTCCGGCGCGTAAGTTAAATGTAGCATAATAAATAGGCACTATTTTGTCGTACAAAATAGCACTTACGAACATATTTATAGAATGTATATGTTTATTTACAGTACAAATTAAATCTGTAATATTCAAGCCATTATGTTTCCCAGTAGCTTGGTTGTGAAAATAACAGGCCTATTTCCTTACGTTGATGGTGCCTAATTTGTAACACTGGGACTGCAATTATCAAAATGTCCCATTTATTTATTTTAACTAAATATTTATTGATAATTCCATGGTTGTTGTTTTCAATATTTGTTGGGGAGTTACAGTTCTAATTATTTTATTACCATTCATTTTAATGAGAACCCTAACAGGTTACATGTACTATTAAAAAAATGATATTATTTATTGTAAGGAAAAGTGCCTTTTAGACTTGATAAACTAAGTAAGAAAATTACATAGATTATAGTTTAATTTTACATTAAGATAATAATTTATAATAAAATATGTAACCTGTAAGTAATATGTAATGAATTTATAACATTATATTATTTTTGCACAATAATTTGAGCTTCATTTTCAACATTTTGGAGTTTTAAATATTTTTCTGTGGTGAGCAAGCATGGACCTATTTTAAGGACCGGTCACAGTGGTGACCCACTGTGACCGGTCCTTAAAATAGGTCGGTGGTGCTATTGTGTAAGCTAAATGGGAATGACGTTTGTAACTTTGAGGATGATTTTAACAATTTAAGCCATATCAAAGACAATTTAGTACTACTACTTTATTATTTATAACCCGTACTAAAAACTACCCTTTTTTTCAACTTACTATAATGCTAATAGTCTGTGATTGATTCACTCACTCCACACTACTAGTCTGTGGAGTACCACAGACTAGTAGGGAATACACTCACTCCACAGACTAATAGGGAAGAATACTACGTCTGTCCTGAGTCTGACTCACTCACACAGAGTACTTTTGTATATAAGTTCACTCATTCGTTTCCCCACCACAGAGTACCATAAACGTTTCCCGTCGTGAGCTTGGTTGCACGCATTTTGTAATTATTCAATTCGTTTATTTTTTAGCCTCGCTCGGATCACAGGCAGGCAGTCATTTGCACTTTGTTTATTTCCAAAGCTTCACTCACACATACATGCGCTCGCTTTGTTTCGTGTTCTGAGTTTTATGTTTACCTGCTCCGACAGTCAAGTGAAGTAAAGTGCTTGGAGTGTGGAGGTGCAGTGATCGTGAAGTGTTTGTTTTGCGACGCCTAACTCGAAAATCGATCAGAATGCCTACAAGCGCTGTGTACCAGCCCACGACAGTGACCTACGAGCAGCAGCCCAACGACCAGCGATGGAACTGCCCAATCAGCTACTTCTCACGGCGCGTGACAAGTAGTTTGAATCGGGCAGTTTGCGTTCGAATCGGACTATGCTTGTTGGGCAGCACGCTATCCATAGTTGGTAAGTACAGGTTTAGCGCTGCCAGCAGCCAATCCTAGTAATATTATAAATGCGAAGGTTTGGATGGATGGATGTTTGGTACTCAATCACGCCAGGACGGCTGAACGGATCTGGATGATATTTGAGAGAGATAGATTATAGTCTGGAATAGCACATAGGCTTTTTATCCCTGTAGGAACCACGCGAGCGAAGCCGCGGGCTGAAGCTAATAGGATAAATTGATGTGTCTGTGATCTGTGTAGCATCTTGAGATAACAATTCTGTATGTTGTAATTTCTAACTATAAAGAAATAACCGACAGATGAGACAATGTGCTCTCAGTTGTCGAAATGGCTCGGATTCGCTGACCGCTTGGATTCTGATAGGAAACTGAGAGAAGGAAAATGAATTTTGGCTTTTGAGTAACAGGGCAGACCACAACAAGCCTAATATTATCTACATACACCTGAAAATGAAACGAATATTGTAAACTAGCTACCAGCCATTCATGGTTTTGCTTGGATGGTAAACCTGGAAAAAAAGTACACCTATGTTACCAGCTCAAAAAAAACATGTTGGTGTCTTGCTCCATTGCTGCTAGAACGAAAAAGTAATAGAGAATTGATAGATGTATAAAAGTTATCGAAAATTTAAAAGATACTCCAAAAACTGATGGTTATTACTATAATATTAACCCCTTGTGTGCATGCTTAAACACAAGACCTGAAATTGCTGCAGTCTAAGATTAAAATAAATAATTTTAAAAGAAAAACTGTGGTCATTTTATTCTTAATACAAGACCTAGTAGGTACAACTTTTTGTATTAACTGTTTCTGTCCATGTCATGCTTTGTAATCATAAACGGCCTTAAGTTATTTCATTTAAGATTGAATTGAAGAATCAGGAGCTATTAAGTTTTTATGACTTCAATTTATGATTACATCATAGCTAAAAAATAAATTGGTTTTCATAGGTACATTGAAGTCATGATTAAACTTCTGGATTAGGATACCAACTCACTGAAAATACTTATTTTTCAAGTTACATTCCTGCCCACTGCCACTGCAAATTTTGAGTGTGATGTCTATGTTGGTGGTTCTAAAATTGATCGTCCTCAAATAGTGAAACTGAGCATAGCTCTCTCCATAGCCTGTTGTGAGTCTTTAAAGCTTGTGTATGAGCCAATAGTTAGCAAGGGGTCTCAGTGCCATAATATGTCATCACTGGCAACACACACTGATTGTAGATATTCATCTTCAGTCTTTGCGGTGTCTGTAATGAGAAAATATAGACAAGACTTGCGTTATACCAACAAGTAAATACCTTTAGGTGTCAATGGAAGTACTTCCGGACAATATGCCTAAATGTAAGTAAAATAGGAAGCAACTCCTCATTAAAATATCAATCAATATTCCAGTCATACTTACAAACACATTAAGCAGGCACAATGCAGACCGTACGGCGTACGTCCATCCATAAATAAATATACTTAACGAGAAATAATAATACCTACCCAGGTAGGTAGATCGTTTCGCGAGACAAAGGTTTATAGTGCCATGTTTATGCGTAAACGCGCTATCATCCCTATAAGGCAGTGACCAAGAAGCAGTCCAGCATAACAAGGCCTGAACGTACCACGAAACTGTAGCCACCTTATAGGTCTTACTATTCTGGCTGCTGCGTACAGTAGCGTAGATAAGCAATTCAGTTGCGCATAACCAATTTTTGTATCGTATACAATTCAATATGAACTGTAGTAAATGGTATCCGGTGTCCGGTGGTCGGCGCTAGTGGCAACTCGTGATGGTGACTCATAGTGGCTGCGTGATCTGATCACGACGCGCCACAGACACCGCTACACTCAGACATGGCTAGACAGTTTCTACAAGTGAGTAAGCTGTCGTGCGATCGGTGCTATTCTGGTAGTTTTGTTTATCCCTTTAGTTATTTATAGTTTTTTTTATTCACCCTCGCTGGTTCACTAAGGCCCTAGTCCACAAAGTCAGTGACTTTTAACTTTTCGACCGTGAAAAGCGAATAGATTACTGGTTTTTGTAGGCGCCCTTTTCGTGCTAACATACAAAACGCTAAGCTATTCTGTTTTCACGGTCGAAAAGTAAAAAAGTGAGTACTCACTGACTATGCTGACTAGGGCCTACCTTACAGTAATTACCTAGTCATTTTATTCTATGGATAAGGGCCCCCAAACAAATTTTTATACGGGGCCCCGCCATGGCACGCTACGCCACTGCTTCGAGGATTTAGGCCATAGCTCCGGCAAGTACCCCGCCATATCTAGAAGTTATAAAGCTGCTCGACTGCTCGAACAGGCATTACGAGCGAAGGTCGACAAACTCGACACAGCGTCGAACTACTATGAGACGTTTCCTTAATCGGTTATTCATTTACACTTCCATCCTTCGACTTCCTTTACGAAACAGAAAATTTAACCTATGCGTTGTCTCAGCGCTCAGCCAAAAACCCGTTTTTAACCGGTTTTTTGAAAGGGCCACGCTTTCAACGCAAAATTCTCTGAACCAGCTGAAATACTGAGCAGAGAAGTAAAATTTAAACGCATGTTTTTACAACTTCTTGGCATTGGGTTTGAGAAAGCGTATTAGTTTAAACTTTTTAATGTTTGAATTAAATGTTGTTGGGTTGGCTTCCAAGAATACCGAGAATATTATGCGCAGAGATTATCTGGTTGTCTTATGACCCGCCTGTTTATTTGAGAAACTAAGAGTAGGTATACTTATTGTATTATATTACTTAGACTAGCTGTTACCCGTGACTTCGTCCGCATTCATATGAAAGCTAGTAGGTACCTCATAATTTTAACCCCCTACTTTGCCCCCTTTAGGATTTAGCAAAAATGTTGAAACACGTCTTTCTTTATTTCTTACCAAAAGCCTAAATCTGAATTTGCAGATTAGATAGAACATGAGGAATTATGGATTGCCGAGACAAATTTTCAACCCCCTATTTCACCCCCTGTAGATTATTCTTTGAGACAAAAGATAGCTTACGTCCTTCCCCAGGATATAACCTATCTCCTTGCCTTTCATTACGATCCTTTCAGCCGCTTAGTCGTGAAAAGGTTACAAACAAACAAACAGAGTTACTTCGCATAAAATTAAATGCGAAATATTATAAAAGAGACGTTTCATCAATATATGGAGCCTGGGCCTGCACTGTGTACACTACTCTAAAATATGGCTAAGCAATAAAGTAAACGTATTTAATTGGTTATTCTAATTAAATTGACTTCGTTCTAAGGTTCATTAAGATTTTCTTCGACAAAGAGAGCAACACACACGCTACAAAAATATGGCGGATGGACGTGCGTGAAATGTCATTTTGACAACCTACATTTATCTGACAAAACAAAAACATCAAATCAAACAACATGACATGAAAAATATGTCAAAGTCATGTCAACGCCAATTATAAACCAACATGGCGGTCTTCAAATAGTGTTCACATGGTAAAAAACTTACCGGAAGAACTATTCTTGTACCATCGCATTTGTCTTCAAATTAATGAAATTGTATTTTTCTTGTAATCTCCTATTTTTTATTAATTTTTCTATGTAGTGTACATGGACCAGGCCCGGAATGAAATGGCTCCTTTATAATATTAGTATAGTATGGATTATAATATCAACGAGACGCAAAAACTATAGGCACCGTTAGTCATCGTCGAAATTAATATCGTTAATGTCGAAGTTATTATAGCCTAAAGAGCTAAAATATGCTAATACATATATACTTATATTCATAGCTTTAAGATCTCCCTGTTACACTTATTTCTGCAAATAAACATCTTGAATCCTAATATTGCTTATCAAATCTAAAGAGAGATTTTGGATTTCTCTAATGATATGGATACGGGCCCTTTTCTGACACTACTTCAACGATGAGATTCCCTTCGTCTTTTGCGTAATATTTGCTAAAGGCTTGGCATTGTGCTGGAACTATAAAATATCTTTAGGTTGAATTGAATACTGAGTAAGCTCGTGGGTGTTTATTGTTCCAGTTCCATCGTCAGTGAAAGCCGGTCTAATGAATCGCTAATGCGTTAGTTGCCCACCGCTTTGGCGCAACCTACTGCATCCGTTGCAGCGGCCCATTTTCGCAATCCTCCGGGCACTGTTGGCGGACCGGTCTCGCTAGCTTGTTTGTTTACTTTGTTTAGACGCTTGTAGTTTTGGTCCCAAATAGGTTATATTTATTGGGGCGATATGAGAATGCTAAGATTATTTTCAGGCGAACACTGTAGCATTTTCTGTAAAATGAATTAGAAGATTCTCTACCACACACCACAACCACCACTACCGCCTTATTCATACCCAAACCCTAACTTAATCGGCTCGATAAAGTATGTCCGCCTCTTTCTTTTGTTTACTGTTAGAAAAAGACAAGGCGAGAGTTATCGGGCCAATAAAGTTAGTAAGTGATTATGAAAAAGATGGCTCTCGCAAGCGCCATCCCTCCTGGCCGCATGAGCACGATAAAATATTCAATAAGATTGTATAAAATTACGATTGAATGATACACCACCCAGTCGATGATGCTTGTTTTGTTACTTAGTTTTTTAATAAATTAGTTAAGAATTCAAAGGGATGGGTCACTTCTACAGTTTTGCGGTTCTGTTGACACATAAATTGCGAAAACACTAAAACCGGATGCTGCAATTCAATAAATTTTATAACTAGTATAATGTATGTTTACCTAGGTATGTTTTTATTGTATTTTTATTAACCTTGGTCACTCAATATGTGCCAATTAATTGATTGATTCCTTACTCTACGGGTGCTCTAGTCTACCTACACACCAACTTGTTATTTTTTTGTTCTTCATATTTAAAAACATTTACTTGGTAGTCATGTCCGAACATTAAGCACATGCCCACATTTTGCATTAGTGAGTATTCAATACGTGACAGGTTGCAAGCCCATAAACGCTTTAAGAAGTCACTGGGTTTTAAGCACGTGTTAATGCGCACTTAACTTTTTCACAATAGGAAACATATCGGCCAAGACGGCTTTTTTACTTGGAAATTTGGAATTACTTAATTTATCCCAATAAATTTTGTAAAAACTTTTGTAAAGTCTAAAACTGTATCCAAAATTTTAGTTCAATGTCCGGTAAATCTGCTCGTCGTCAAATTATCATCGCGATGAATTCTTCAAATACACATCACCTGCACGTTTCTAACACCTGCGTCCATCCACGCAAGTATTGATTCAGTCTTGTGTGGATTTTATTTCAACCGCAAGCGGGTATCCATATCAGCTAGTCGCAGTCGGCAGTCTGAGCACGTAGAAAGGAAGTCCGCCCACATAAACCGGTACTTAAATCCTAATCCAATAAGGCCCAGGCGTAAGTTGCGTAAATAAAGTGTTGCAGTGGTTTTGATTTTTATTTCAAGAATCGATATTTTTAATAAGGGCTTTCTTTACTTCAACCACATCGGTAGGTATAGTTTTTTTTTTTTTTTTTTTTAGAATTTCAATAAAATCACTAGTATCACTTTGAAACGTCTTAGAAACGAGGTGAAGCTATGAAGGTAAATATATATATGATTTACCTGCATATCTGACAAATCTATTAGGTATTTGCTACTCGTTAAAATTGTAAAACATTTATAGCGAAGTACAATCATTTGTAATATTTTTAGAATACTCATAATAGAATTTAAAAGAATAACCTATTGATAAGAGCCATAGGAATTTTTGTTGAGTAAATGATGTCATAATTGTCCGCATTTCGGATGCATTATTGATGAGTTTGAGTCACCTCGCGTGTTACGGTTCTGACTAAAGGCTATTTTTGGAATGACAGTTGGCTTAAATAATTTAAGATTCCGAGATACTTAAAGCCTATTTGCTTTGTTAAACCGCTTGCTCCATTGAAAATTGAAGCAACCAAGTGTGTCTAGGAAACCCGAAACCTTAGACCACACTGACTCTAGTTCTCTCTACCAACCAACCATATTCCATATTCAGGAACTTTGAGATAATTTTTAGAACGCTTTAATCGTGCATCAAATATCTGGTGGTCGAGGTGTCTAAACAAAATGCTGCTGTGAATGTTTATTTAATGCCCGGTCAAATCGTGAGAGTTTCAGAAACACGCTTCTGAGCTGTTGTTTTACTTTATTGGGGCCACTGTACTCTCCGACTGTTATTAATTAATCACAGGAAATGCGCTAATACCTACTTCTGTACAATTATATCTATTAACACGGCTGGCTTTTATTACATCACAATTAGGTATAATCTAGGTACATGTATATGACTCAATCGATTGGACATTATAAAGACGAGACTCATCTCGGAAGTTTGAAATAGGTAAGTAGAACTTACAATAACAAGTTGATTTTATGGTAGGTAAAGTACCTAGTTACTCAGTTGCTAGGTAGGTATAATTTACGCCACTCATTGAAGAGACATTCCAAGAATGAGATAAGCTTACTAATAAATTACAAATCCTATGTCGATGATTGGTTTTGTTCCCTGGATTATCTATCACATATGTTAAATCCGAAAGTAACTCTGTCGCTGTTTGTTACCTTTCACAACGAATATGGCTGAACCGATTTTGATTAAATTGGAGACAGATTAAACCTAAGAAAGGACATACTTAGGAAAAAAACATATCCAGGTACCGCAATATTAGTAATTTCCATAAATCATGTTCCTGCATAAAATGTATCTAACCAAGGGCGAGGTGTGGATGCACCAGTACGAATTTATAATGCTCTTGATTTTTTTCTAGTATTTGTGATAAATGAATATTGCTTTAGCTAGATAGGTACCTACCATTTTACTAAAACGATGTTGTCCACAATGTGTCTCATCGGCCGGAAACCGTATATTGAATTGAAGCCGCGATCTAATTATTTTAATTTGTTATACCTCCCATCAATTAATTCAGGTTACCGTCCTTGTTATTTAGTTTAGGTTATGATAATTAATAATAATTACGGCAATTTACTGCCCCAACTACGAACTGGAACGTTAAATGTTTCCGGCACTCTTTTTGTCCGAACACAATGATATCAAAAAACATAAAAACGCTTTATCTCTGTTTGGGTAACAATGAACTTTGCGAAACCTGACTCATCGGGCTAAAGAACCATATTGAATCACGTCTTGAGACAAAAACGGCTCACGAAAAAGCAGAAATTGAAGTCAACGCACTACCAACATAAACTTAATAGTTAACTGTACTGAGAAGTGGTTCTGATTATACCCGGGCCTCGAGGCAGGAACATTTTCCGGGAGAACAAATGAGCACACCGAGCTATATGACAAAGGAAAATGCTGCTACGACCTACAAATGCCAAGACGTCAACGCTTTAAAAATAAAAAATAGAACACCTGTGTGAGATGATAACAAACTGGAATTTCTAGTTGATATTCCAAATGATGAAAATCATGTGGGTTATCAAGCTGACCAAGTGGTGTGGCTATGTTCTCAAGGTGAATTAGTTCATTCTGAATGATTTTTACATAATAACTTATAAAATAGTTTTATAGAAGAGTTATAAAATCTTTACGATTTAAGTATTAAAAGAGGCTTGTTTTGTTGCACAGATTTTTTTTATCAACCGCATTGGTTGACAGTCGCCTGCACATGATTGAGCAACCTTCGCATAACCGACAACGCGCAATTCTCGTGGTTTGACATACATCTAATTCTTTTGCCAGAATTTCAACCAATTTGTGTCAAATATATCTTTACTTCGATCATAAATTAACGAGATTCAATGCCAAGAACGTAATTGTGTTTGGCATATTATCATATCATGTACCATTTATTCGTCTTTCTCTGCATAAACAACAATTATTATTTTCAACAGTATTTCGTAGCTGAAGACTAGTAGAAATTCTAGCTTATTACCACAATAGTAGAAATTCCAGATTAGATATTATTTATTTTAGACATAAATGTTTTATTTATACTGCCTTCTAAGTTTAATGCAGATCGTACGTAATGCATCGACGTCCTATTTCATTCCTATTTGCTCATTATAAAACTAAAACTATCGCGACTAAAACACAGAACATAGCGGGATCTCAGTTTAGTTTTACTACTAGGTAGTACTACTACCTAGTAATGTGGTTACGCCACTTCGAAACGGCATAACTCACCATAACCATACCATACATGGTTATCGTATCATCTGCACCCAGAACCCAGAAAATCGGTTGCTATCACATTTGACCATCTCGCAGCAGTAATCTTCCGAGAAACACTTAGCTACCTACGTATGAACCTGTGACTTCTTGAAGTTGTGCAAATCCTTTTACTATCCGTTATTTGATGTAAGACTTGGAACTGTTTCCGGGAAATGTTGCGTTATTCAACTTGTAGTGTAAGCAATGAGTAATCAGACTGTTTGCAGTTTCTTTAGACCATGGCACCGTCACTGTATTGACCACATGCTAACCTTATAATATATTTTATAGGACAAATATATTAGAAGTACGTAAGGTTTCTTGAATACAGATATGATAATCTTTAGAAGTAAGTTTATATTTCAGACACGTTGTAAAAATTGTTATAATGAATGAATAAATGAAATGATGAAAATTATAAGTAATACTTTGCGTTACAGAAACAAAATACAAAACTGTTACTAGCCCTGTCCCATTTGAATACAAACACGTTACTCACTCACACTTACGTAGTACGTATCTTAATGTTACTTCTTTGATCTTTCTTTTTGTAAGCAAACCGAAAGAATCCATCATTTAACGAGTGTTTACTACACTAGGTTATTCTCTTGTCTTTAATAAACAGGTTTCCACTAAATCTATTCCTATTATCCCACTGGATCCCACTGCAGGGCAAAGGCCTCCCTTCCCTTTTTCGCAGTCTAAGCATTCCATGGGCCGGTCTCTAATATACAAAACGACTTTATGCTTTAAGTTTCATAGATTTCCATAGCGACACATCTTGTGTGCCCTGCATCCAACGGCTGCCGGCAAAAGTGGAGCGCAGCAAGGTGTTTCTTATGCGATCAGTGAGCTTAACGCCCCGAGGACGCTGCGCTCCAATGGTCTAAACTTGAGGACAAGTTTAGACCTTTGAACAGCCGTCAAAGATTCCAATATGTTATATGTTAATTTATTCCAGGCTTGGCGCTGCTGATCGCAGGAGGCGTAGAGTACTCGAACACACCGGTCCCGACGCCTGAAGGAGCCGAAACAGGCACCGGCACACTCATCGCTGGAGGAGTCCTACTCTTCGTTGGTCTGCTGTTTGCTGGTGAGTATCAATTAGACAGTGAAGGAAAACACCGTGAGGAGACCGGCATGTCCTAGAAACTAACAGTTCGAAGTCGTGTTACATGTGTACGCAAGGAGCCTCTATAAGGGCGTCCGCTGCGTTAAGCGGGTGCACGACGCGGGCACCCGCGCGGCGTGCTGTTTCTTGTAATCTCATAGATCAGCGCTGCGTGCAGCGGGTGCCCCGTCGCACGCGGCGCGGGCGGCGGGACCCGCCCCGCGGGCGACGGGTGTCCGCGCCGTTGTGTCCGTGCCGCACGTTCCGTGCTTGTACAGTCTGTTCTATAAATTGATTTCTTTTTACTTTCAAAGTACTTAAACTTCGTTTCAAATATGTTTCAAGTTTCCAAAATAATTCGTCAAATGTAGACGTTGACATTTAAAGTAATTAGTAAATTTCTTCTCATCTTCTCTTAATAACGTAAACTTTGATACAAATTCTCCACACAACAATCTAGACGTGACATATGGGCTGACTGGCTGTCGCTCTTGTCTACGTCGTCTTTTGGCTAGGTAGTATCATCATCAACCTGTAGAAGTCCACTGCTGGACATAGGCCTCCCCCAAGGAGTTCCATGACGAACGGTCTTGAGCCTTCTCCATCCACCGACTTCCCGCAACCTTCACAATGTCGTCGGTCCATCGGGTGGGGGGCCTTCCAACACTGCGTCGCCCGGTTCATGGTCGCCATTCGAGAAACTTTACTCCCCAACGGTTGTCGGTTCTGCGAGCTATATGGCCTGCCCACTGCCACTTCAACTTGCTAATTCTGAGAGCTATGTCCTTGGTTTTTCTTCTTAGTTAATGACCATGTCTCAGTGCCATATGTCATCACTGGCAACACGCACTGATTGTAGACTTTCGTCTTGAGGCTCTGCGGTATCTGCGACGAGAAGATATGACGAAGTTTCCTAAACGCTGCCCATCCGAGTTGGATTCGTCGGTTGACCTCTTTGTCGAAGTTGGACCTACCTAGGTAGTATATCAACAAATAATCCATGATATCGACTACACCCGCGCGATCGAAATTGTACTGGCGGCGCTGCAAGAGGCGGGAGTCCGTCGCGGGCGTCCGCGACGGGTTAAATTTGTCCGCGACGGAGCACGGCGCGGGTCCCCGCGCCGGACACCCTCGACTGACACCCGCTCAACGCAGCGGACGCCCTAAGAGGCGCTCTTTAATCTTTTCATCAAATGTTAATTTATAACATTGAAACCGCAATGGGACATTTTGAAACGTCTTAAATCTAGATGAATTTACGCCTGTTCTTCGTGACCAAGCCTAGAAGATACTGGCAAGAAACCACGGCATGGTGATTTTTTTATTGATCGAGTTGGGTCTCACTCAACATCACATTGGTTCATTCACCAACGGTCAATGGACCTTATCACCTATACATCAACCTGCTCACAGACCTTAATTCAGGACGGCAAAGAAAGAACCAGTGACATGACAAGCTAGCAAAATCTACGATAGCACGCTATTAGGTTTAAAGAAATTTATTCTCAAAAAGATTACAATCACTTACATGAGAATAATTATTTAGCTTATAGTAATAAATGATAATAGTAGTATAAGTAGTTAGTCGTTCGCGTCTGCGTACGCGTATATTATTATAAATGTAGGGTAAAATAAAATAAGTAGGTAAACAGTAGGTAGGTAAAATGATAAAATACCAGCTAAGCTGGGACGTTACACAGATAGGTATGTACTCGTCTCACGCATTCACCAATCTCACTAAGTTTGCCAGTTACTGTCAATAATAAATTTGGCGAGTTTGGTTTTGAATACGTTATTACGCTATTACGGTCTTAAGCCTTGTCGGTGTTTAATACGGCGAGAAAGTTCCATGAAAATACGATTCTATTTTTGCCACAAACCTGTAAAGATGTACCTACGCAGTTATGACGGAAAACAATTTGAACAATGAATGAAAAGATCAAGAGTTCAAGTTCAAACATAAAATCAACATTGCTAAAGCGAAACTCCGTCAGCTATGAAAAACTAAGTTGGAAAAATGTTATCGTACTTCTGGGCGTATTCTTAGCAATCAGTTAATCTGTACGGCAATCGATTTGCCCGCCCTCACTGACCTCACGGTAGATTCCCCAGCCGATAACATTGATATGTTAAAGTTTAACATTGGGAAATTGTAATGTAAATTGTGTAAACACACATATTGCAAAGGATTTTGTATTGTTATCTCTACATACTGAACATTTCTTAGTATAGCGTGTTTCAGTACCTATGGCTTTTCATTGGAATATTTTACATAGCGAAGGGTTTCAAATTAGAGATTTATTTATCATGAAATAATCAGTATTTCATTGCAAGCGTAGGCCGTGGTAGGCCATCGATTCAGTTGGTGCACTATCCTATCGTAATTTGACAGACTAAAAATGTGCCTTTCATAAAGGAACAAACAACAAAGACGGTAATAATCAGCTTCAAGATCTTTATGCATTGTCAGTTTATGATCGTGTCATCATCAGCCTGTAAAAGTCCACCGCTAGACACAGGCCTCACCCAAACAGTTCCACGACGAACGGTCTTGAGCATTTTCCATTCACTGACTTCCCCAACTTTCACAATGTCGTCCGTCCATCGGGTGGAGCGTTCCAACATTGCGTCGCCCAGTTCAGGATTAAAGCCTCTATGAGGCTCTTTCGTACACGTCTTCGGATTTTTAGGTTCTACTAGGTAGGACATGCCGGTATCCTCACGATGTTTTCCTTCACCGTTTGAGAGCACTAGCATAGCGCACATTACATTTTCCGAATGTGAAATCCATTGGTGCACGACCGGGATTCGAACCCACGACCTGTGGGTCGGAAGCTGTGGCTACTACCTCCACTCCACCAGTGCTCCCACACTGATCGACACCAATGTAACCCGTGTTGACAGGTAATATTTTAATCAAAGCATAGCATAATGTGGTGATAGCGGCCGCCTCTACTGTTTCAAATAATAAATGAAATCTCAGTTTGAAAAGTAGTTACGTAGAGGTTATAATGGAATGCAAGAGGTTACAACACGCTACACTAATGACAGAATAATACTGTATTGATATAATAAAGAAATAATGACCCTTGCACGCATGTAAGCCATTTGTGCAATATTATAACAACTTACCTAATCTATCCAACCTACTTAAAAAATAAAAAAAAATTGAAAAGGATAGGGCGCGAGATATCAAGTTAGTGACACAATATTACAAAGAGGTAAAATTTGTTTGTTCCTATCGAAATTTTGAAAAAAAAACACAAATAGAAAGCTACACTATCCCAGTGTAACATGGGCTATATCTAATTTTGATAAAAATAACTATTCATTCCAAAAACTCATTATTTGTAAATCAAGTGGATGAAAAAAATCCGCTTGGCTTAGGTCCTACCCTATGTAACTTTTATCTTATCAGTGACAACTGCACGCTTATTTAGTCCGTGGCTTTACCACAGAATAATTAATAGTATTTAACGAGTTTTTAGGAGAAAATCCATTTTGAAATAAAGACGGTCAAGTGCTGGTAAGGCTCGCACCCTGAGGTTTCCGTACACACGTAACACGGGGTCGGAAAAGTAAGATCTGATGTTTACGAAGTGACAAGAATCTAGGTAAGAGGGAACATACTTGAACGCGCGGACGAAGTTGCGGGTGGGTCAGTTAGCTATGAAGGTATAATAATAGCGAATTGACGGCCTGATAGGCCTACGTCTGCAACGATTATAGTGGCACATCTATTATCGTGAGGTTAAAGTCCTGTACAAAAATAGAACCACACGTATCAAACCCACTCAAACCTGGTCATGTGGGATCTCAGGGAGCGGCAGTGTAAACCTTAAACGGATCTCACTCTACCGGTTTCCCTTGCGTCGAAGTTCATAAGTCCCACTTGTAGACGGCCGCTGAAATACACTATTAGCGGTTTATTTATAACCCCCGCTGCGAAAATCTGAGTGATCGATACATTTGTCCTGACTTCGCCACAGAAATACAGGATTTGTGCCTAATATGATAGGGCCCAGGAAGAATCTTCTAAATAATAATGGCTTCATATTTAAATTCATTGGAATCCAGGTGAATATTTAATCAATTTGCTATAAGTGCAACAGTAAAGTTACCAATTCCTGTCTTTGTAGCAAGCAAAAAGTCTTATCGATTTAGTTAAGCGAGTTCAACACTCACTTGTGTACTTACCTATTCATCATCAGCCTGATGAAGTCCACTGAACATAGTTCTCCTCCAGAGTGCCATGACGAACGCTCCTGAGCCTTCTTCATCCATCTACCTTCCTACACTGTATCGTCATGTTTGTGGTCGCCATTCGAGAACCTTTATTCCCAACAACGGTTGCTCACTGCCACTTCAACTCGCTAATTCTGAGAGCTATATCGATGACCTTGGTTCTTCTACGGATTACACTTACCTATAGATAGATAGACCATATAGCTAGCGGGTTTTTACTTTTGGATTGCAGATAACGTGACCTTTTCCAGCAAAATTCAATCCAGGTTCTTTACTTTTATTGTTTCATAATTCCGTTGTCTGACATAGAACATCATTACAGGTGTAGGCGGATGGGCCTGGTCAAGGATCGGAGGCGGCAAGGAGGCTCCTACCAGCGGCGCAGCGGCCCTCACTGCGTTGAATCCTTCAACCGACCCATTGGTAGCTGCACAATACGCGCCCGTCCGTGACGCGCCGCCCGCGCCCGACGACGAGATGCGCAATCTCATGGACAACAAGGAGTGGTGAGTGTTGGTCTCTTGTAGACACTAGGCCATGCGGTGTGATGGTGTTGGCATTAAATAAGTCGGAAATTGACAATCGTTATTATTAGTACCAGTAATGGAGTTATATGGCGACTAAGTCTTTCAAAGCCCTCTAGTGACCCCGCATATATGCATATTTCAAATATCATACGAGGGAATTACTAGCGGCGCGCATCACTCTCGTGAATTTGTCAATCGTCCTGTTGAAAAATATAGTTTTTGTAAAATCATATTGCTTTTACTACCAATAGTAATATCAAGCTGAATGATATGAGCCCAGACACGGATAATTTACGCTTAGAGTTCAATGGAACAGCTCATGCGGTGCTATTTTAAGACATCGGAAAGATTTCCGATCGGAAACGTCAGCTTTTCTCAACCCAGTTCTAAAACAAGAGATCAAAACTCTTTTTGTTTTTATTGATATTGGTAAAGCGTTTGGCCACCCTCTCACTTTTACAAGTGAGATGTGGCTTAAGATGGAGCACGCTTTTCCAGATAGACCTTGTTGACCCTAGATTTTAAGACTCCTAGATTGTACTCTTATAGTCATATTCATAGTATTACTTACTTCTCTTGTTTTAAAATATCCCTGCCAACTTCATCATCAAATCAGCTCGTTCTCACCATAATATTGTATTGTCATGCACTTGACTTGTATGCAAAGCTTCAGCGAGGACTACGGGAAGGTGTCTTCGAAAGAGTTGAAGAAAATCCCTTGTAAGATTTTATCCGAACCACAAAATAAATAGTACACCCGAACGTAGATACTTACAAATAAACATACAAGGCGAGCTCGTAACAATGCATTCAACTAATTTTCAGGAAGGGCATGACATTATTGACAAGAATATAGAAACTAATTGTCCGTTTCACAGAATACCTAGCCTTTGCTGGCCATATATGTCTATTGTCAGGCTGGTTCAAGGTGTGAAGTTACGCATTGTCTCGCTTTGTTTACTCTACGATTCCTAGGTTCGTGACGCTCGTACATTATTCATTTACTTATAGGTGCCATTGTTGCTCGTATCTTGTTAGCAACTTGTAGTGTACGTGCGTAGCAATGGTTTTTGCTACAGAGCAATTGCGGTGCAAAGGAGCCAAAGGAGTCGTTTCATTCTGGGCCTGGTCCATGTACACTACATAAGAAAATTAGGAAAAAATAGGAGATTACAAGAAAAATACAGTTTCATTAATTTGAAGACAAATGCGATTGTACAAGACAAGTTCTTCTGGTAAGTTTTTGACTATGTGAACACTATTTGAAGGCCGCCATGTTGGTTTATAATTGACGTTTGACATGACATTGACTTATTTTTCACGTCATGTTGTTTGATTTGATGTTTTTGTGTGTACGTCAGGGCATCGAGTATCTTCCTTCAGTGATGATAGATGTGATGACGCCGCTGGCGCCTGCGCGGCGTCGTCACGATCAAGCTAAATCTTCTGTAGTTCTTATATGACGTACGATCAGACGTAGATATTTCAGAAAATAACTTAAACTAACGCAACTAAGTATTTTACATTAAACTTCGCTTTGTGGAGTGTAAGGACGCGTTAGATGAATGGATGTTAAACAACACAGTATTTAGACAAAACTACAACGTATTTAGACTAAACAAAAACATGTCAACAGATAAATGTTGGTTGTCAAAATGACATAGATAAATGTAAGTTGTCAAAATGACATTTCACGCACGTCCATCCGCCATATTTTTGTAGCGCTGTGTGTTGCTCTCCTTGTCGTAGAAAATCATAATGTACCTTAGAACGAAGTCAATATAAATAAAATAACCAATTAAATACGTTTACTTTATTGCTTAGCAATATTTTAGAGTAGTGTACACAGTGCAGGCCCAGGCTCCATAGACTGATGAAACGGGTCCTTTATTTATTTATTTATTAAATAAATAAATAAATTACAACGCAATGTGATCCTTGCAGCGCACAGGTTCTTTCAGGGCCACCACACCTCGAGCTTGTCACTGTACTAATGATGTATGACGCTGTTTTATAGTTTTAAAATGTTTGTGTCTTTTTCAGTCTAAGCAGCGCGGAGGAAAGCGACAAAATGCTGGATGGTAGACCGTCCGTAGCGTAAATCACGAGATCCTCCCAACGCCCTTCACTAGGCTAGTCCTAACCCCTCAAACGACGAAGTGGTATTCCCGACACAAATTGTACCCTAACATAAGTAACATAGAGTTTATTTTTATGACATTTTCATTATGATAAGGCCCGTAATCAGTACCGTTCCGCAATACCACTTCGTCTTCATTGTGTCCATAACTTAAGGTTGCATTTTGTGGTACAAAGTATAGATGTACGGTTGAGTATTTGAGCGAAACGATTATCGTTAGTCGTACGCGTGACGCATATGACGTGTGCTTGTTCGTGTGATATTTATTTAAATGCACGACTTTTTCAGTAATTGCGATTATCTATCCCCCGAATTTTATAATTAGACATAGAACGAATATCTTGGAACTACATACTTTGTAAACTATTAAAGGCACAAACATTTCTTTGTTCTTTCTATTCTCACTAATAGTATTCTAATGGAAGTGTTCAGAAATCTCTTTAATTATAATCTCTTCTCAATAAGTATTTAAAACAATGTATTTACCCGAGTTGTATATTACATAGATGTATGGTGTATAACACATTCTATTTTGCAATAATGTATGAAAGCTTGGTAAGAATTGTCTTATACAGTAATTAGTGAAAGACAAGTGGCCAAATTATCGTCCAGAAGTTGTAATAAAAATGTGTAAGTAACAAAATTACCGAACTAGGAAAGTTATTAAAGTTGCTAACCATTGGTACTTAAAGTATTTATTTTATTTAAACTAAAGGTTATAATGTGTTTAATTTTATAGTAGTTATAAACAATTAATGACATTATTACTTAAAATGGTATCTGTTGTTTTTGGCGAACCGCCTCTTACCTAAAAAGCCCCTTAATTATAAAGGCTACATACATATAAGCATTGTTTAAAATTATTCCAGTCGCTTTTTCTCTTTATGTTCCTGTCACTGGTTTTGTGTGTAAGAAATGGCAATACTTTATGAATTGTTTATCTTTTGAGGTATTTTGAAAATTAACCCTATAACGTCAATATTTAACTGGCTAAGAGCCTCTTCCAACATCGGAAGATACGAGGCTAGTGGCCCGAACAGGACATAATAATTTATGTGAAAATATTTTTATATTAGAAGGAAACAAATCAATTAAAACTTTGTCTACCAACATTAACAACAATTCATTCAAAATATTTTTTTGATTATTTTTTAATATAGGTGGTCCTAAAGTTTACTATTTTATAATCCCACGTGGTTATTGTTTGATGCCGTCCTTGCTAGATTTAAGTAAAATATCAGAATCAAGCTTGTTCTCAATACAATCATCTGGTCGGACGGATTGCTCAGCATTTAATTTGCATAATTCTATTGATATTAATTCCTAAAGCTCTCTCAAAAAGCTCATAAAAACCTAAACATCACAGTATCTGAGAGTATAAATTACGAAACGTATTTAGATTATAAGAATAAACAGTTAAGATTATAAGTTGAGGTCCTCAATGTTATTATTTCGTATTATTTTATTAATTACTTACAATATTATTATTATCAGTCTTTTACGTTGTTTACGTTAGCAGTATTTATGATGCTTCATAATTAAATTTCAAAATGTTATTATCTATAGATTGGTTTACTATGATTTTCTATGTAATTAAATTAATAAATAAGTACCTAATTTTTGTATTTATTTATGACCCTGAATAGCCTAATTCTTAGGCATGAAGTAGGTACCTTGCGAGTGAATATTCCCATTCTAAATTTTTACTTTATTACTCCTAATGACTAAATATCTTAAGTTAAAACATTAAAACACTATGGAAGTACATATTATTATGATTTATTATAAAAATAAAAAATAATTCAGTGTCATTATTACACAAAATGTTGAATAAAATGTAAATATAAAAGATACACAATAATCGTGAGATTAGTAAACTTAAAGCTAGTCAGTCTATGTTGGCGCGGCGCCACCAAGGAACACCAGTTATATCCTCGTCAGCACAGATATTTATTGTAGGCCTGAAACAATAATAAATATTGTTACTAAACAATGTGTTATGTTGGTGATTACCGCTGAGGCGTCATTGAGACCCAAGCCGTCAGGCGAGGGTCTTAAGAGAGCCGAGGACGGTTATCATCAATACACACGTGTATCATAGTTTTTCAATTTTGCGCACGATCTTTTTTGTATTAAAACTTTTGAACAAAGCAACTCAACCAGTAAAATAAAATAACTCACGTTAGTGTATAATAGTTTGATTACAGGTATCATTATGTGCCTAATTGCGGTGAAATTAGAGAAAATTAACATGTTTTAGGCAAGAGTAACCATGGAAAAGTTATAAGTACCTGTACACTTGAGTATGAGGTAACGTGGACGTCAATAATGGGCAAGCAGGGGCGGGTGATTCCTAGAAAGGATAATTGATGTTTTTTATGCATGGCCACGAAATTCAAAACAATTTGCATTTTTTCCTATTTTTTGCGTTCCCCATAAATAATGGCTAGCCGAAAAGTTTTCCGCCAATCGGAAGCCATTTAGTGACTCCGTGTTTTAAAGAAAAAATAAATAAATAGTCAGTTTGATAATTTCGAAAATCACGAAAATTGTCTTATCACAAAACTACAACGATTGTTGCAAAACGACTTCTCCTCTGGCCATTTTTCTTGAAGAACTCAGAAAATATATTGCAATATGTTCGCATTTACGATATTATTAGGATATATCCTAAAACTATCATAAATGCGAAAGTTTGTGAGAATGTTTGGATGATTGTGGTTCAATCACGCCGTAACGGCTCAACTGATTCCGTTGAAACTTGGAGTAGATATTTACCTAGAATAGAATATAGGCTACTGTTTATCTACATACCATGCGAGTGAAGCCGCATGCGGAAGCAAGTATGACATATATTTCGCGGCCAAGTGATGTTTTGCTTTGACGTGGATTCAATAACATAACAGGCATACAGACAAAATAGTTTATATTTTGTATGTATCTAGTATTCAAGGACCGGATAAGGAAAAATCGGTTTATAGCTCTTTTTAACCGGTTTTGGGCCCTGAGCCTACCTATACTTTCCTATTAGGCTAAACAGCCTTCTGAATGTGGATAAGGCTGATTAGTAGGTAGATTTAAAAGGAAAGTATAGGTGCCTACTCGTAGGCTAAAAGGAAATGGTCTATACGAAAACCAGTTGGACCATGGGGACAGATGAAAAATGGGGGTAATAAATGTGATGTTTACCTGAATGGACTGCATAGGTATGTGCATGTTGGCCCTCATCTTCCTCTGCCGGATCTCGCGGCGCACGCAGCACTGCACGCCGAGCAGCACGCCGCACACGCACGACGCCAGGCAACCTGCCCACAAGTCAACTTCTAATTACAAGGTGTTTCCTAATATGTATATTATCCCGGAACGGTCATATTCTACACTCAATTGCCAATCAAATTTGTTTTCCGACTAAAAACCAACACTTTCAAGCAGCAATGGAAATTCATGTTTTTTTTTACATGGATATAACAAGAGCTGTAGCGTGACAAGCTACCTTATCCAGCTTAATCATGTTCAAGGCATTCTACAATCTTTATCACCATCATAGGTATTGTAGAACTTTTCGTCTTACCTATGTATACTAATACACCAAGATCTCCATTGCGATTTGTACGCCTCAAAACGATTCCAGCGATGCAAAGAGAGATACCAGTCAGAACGCCCACTACGAACACAACCTGAAAATCATTCAAAATCTGTCAGGTTCAGATATTTACAATTCTACTTGAACAAGTTGAGCTTATTTTATTACAAAATAATAATTATTCATTTATGATATATACACACAACACATAGGTACACACACACACTTAAAAACTCTAAAACATGTCTATTTCTTGTAGCTTATAATCCATTATCATAGTTTTTTTTTTTTTCATTTTTTCTTATCTATAATACCTACCTGTATTCTCTTAGGAACAAACTGTTCATAGTCTAAGAAGGTGGGCGTTGGATGGCTGCGACACAGCTTTAACAACTACTGCAGTCATCATCGTTTTACCCAATATTTTACTGTATCTTTGTAAATGTTCCAATAAACTTTTTGAAACTTTTTTATGAGAGTCAGATATTTACCTATTTATTTTTCTTTCAGTTCAATAGTGACTAATTGGTCTGAGTATGTAGAAACCATTAGAATAGCATATTATTAAACCTCACCTGTAAAATATAATAACACACATATTCAAATCCAGGGCAGTGTCCACCACAAGCCCCTATAATTGGCACTTCAGGGCTTACTGACGAGGCAGTAGGCATTGGTGATCTACCAGCCATCCTCTGAGGCTCATCGCACAGAGGTAGAGAAAATGCTGAAGCACACTGGGGGAATGTGAACACGTCTGAGGGAGCACCTCTTGTGGGTACTTTCTCCACCTTTTGGTAGCTACGCCAAGTACCAGTGCTGTATGGAGTGTGGTAGACTGGGGAGGGTGGACCATATTCTCTCAGAGTTGCATTGTATTGAGGCATCTGAAATAGATGTAAGATGAACTTAATTTCTAGCTACTTGATGAGCATGTTAATTACTGTCCATTTTTGGGTATAACAATATGTCCACTGGTTTATTGCATAATTGTATGGCAATGGCTACCATTTATTGTTAATTTTTATTTATTTTACCAGAACTTACTCCACAACACATCCCCGAAACTCCTATTTACAGTAGCAACTGACAACAAAGAACAAAAAAGTTTTTACAAAGCTTTGGAAGGGGAAAGTTGGACATCTTTTTAATTTTTTCCTTAGCATTCTCCAGTGAAAAACGGAATTATCTTGCGAGTCAAAGCTCACAAGTCTGATCACATAGATTCTAACTTTTCAAATTTTTGGTCAATTTTTCTAATGTTTGGTTTGGACACTACCATGATTGACAAAAATTATCCTCATGGTGCGTTTTTCTAAACAAGGCTTTTTTAAGGTAAATCTCACATGTCAGCGAGCTTGTGCAGCCAGCAGCTCGCCATATCACAAACAATAGGTGTTCATTTCAACTACATTAAAAGCATTTCAAAATGGTCCTTGCATATTCAATGAATAAATAATTATTTAAGGTTTAAGTTGGATGCACCCAGACTAATGCGTGAATGTCACAACATCTCGGCAGCCTGACAGAACAATAGGCGAGGTCCAGGTTAAAAGCATTGGAGAGATGGTCTATATATATGCCTTTGATTGGTGAGAGATTGATAATCTCAAAGGGATAGGGGATGGTTGGAAGGATTTGGGGGAGACCTTTAACCAGCAACAGGAAGACAGGACAATGGAGACACAAAAAATTGAAAATCTCACATGATAGGCATTCTCCGAGGTGGAACTATCCGTGCCAGCGACCTGGTACACAGGCGTGTGATTCTCCGCCCACGGGTACTTCGCCCTTTGTTGTGTAGCCGAGGCAAACTGCTGTTCACTGCGCGGCACCACTGTTGTCTGGTACGGGTGCACGCTGCGGGGCGACAGTTGCTGCTTAAACATCTTTACCTACAACCAGCCATTCGTTTTTTTAGAAACATGTCCACAACACTCGTAAACAATGCACGCACGGTTCAAGGGATGTTACCTCATTTTTATAAAACGGACGATTCTAATGTAGAGGTTAGCTTGGTTTAACACAGTTTATTATTCACGATAGCGATCCATTTTTTTCGTGATTCCGTAAGAAATTGGAGAAACAGAAGAAATCGACTACAAACCAACCCCTGCTGTTTTTATGAAGAATCCCTATAATGTTTGTACGAACCGATAAGGTACAGCCCGATAATGCATGACCCAATAGTTAGATGGCTAGCAGTCACGTTTTAGTAAAATATTAGGCTGTACATTATCGGATTGTATATTATCAATACGATTTATTTCTGTTCAGCCAGATAATAAACAGCCTGAGTTGATACGAAATATTGTATCACCTCGCACTTTGTTTATTACTACTCAAACCTAACCCATTCAATTCGATCTGGGTAGATGTGTGACTACCTTAGCTCGCTAAAGCTACTGGTGCATTGGTATTATTATCTGTATATTTCCACTACGTGTTGATAGTGTACAGCCATTAATCCTAATCACTCTTATTTTTATTTGGCCCTGGATTATCGTACATTATCTCTCTCTCTCTCTCTTCGGCTCTCTTGAATGAATGAAGAAATCATATCTTTATGATTTAATGGATTTATGAATGAAAAGAACGAAATATTTATGTGTGGTTTGATTGATCGGCTCTAAGGATCGGCTTGAAAATGCCTATATCCTCTGTGGCATATTCCTTCCCACAAAATAGACCAATAGGATGCTTCATTCATTTCATTCATTGTCCGTGTTTTGTGGAATTTTGTGTACTTTTTCAATCGTAGACGTTTTCAATAGGTAGGTAGGTAGTCTTTGGTGCATTATTTTATTTTGGATGGATAGATTTTATTGTGTTGATTTTAAAGAACTATGTGTTGCTTTATTCAAAGGACATGTAAATCTAATTGCCACGCAGGACGACAAGATTTTGTGCGTCCGTGAACGGGATAGCGTGACCAAAGACTACTATTGTACTGGAAAAAGCGTGAACATGCACTGCGAAGAAAAGTCGATCACGCTAAAGTATTAGCATCGTCAGTTTTAATAAAACAAACCTCAATGCACACTCTAAACATGCCTGAAAATAGTGATATTAAAGTCAACGCTAGCGCCTTCTGCAAAGACTGGATTCGCGGCAAGTGCATTCGAGAGAACTGCAGATTCATTCACGATTTACCACCACCGGCCTATCTGAAAGATCTTTTTCGTTTCTGCCATGATTACCAAAACAAAGGTTGTTTTCGACTAAGCTGCAAATTTATTCATAGCTCTAAGGAAGAGGAAGACAACTTCTATGAGACTGGAATATTTCCGCACAGCTGCCACGATGCCACCGATGTATCGATACCTGCTCCGTTAAATATTCCGCCGCAGCATTTGGTACAGCAACTGATGCTGCATCTCAGAGATGATGACTCACCTCCAGAGGCTAAGCTCAGGAGATTGACGCATGAAGGGGAATTAGAAAATCAAAATCAAGTGTTCACAAGCTTTTGCCCAAACTGTAAAACTTTAGAACACAAAGTAAAGTTGCTCCATGAAAACATCAGCATTTTACTGAAAAAAGTAGCTGATTTGAATGAAAAAAATATACAGCTTACTTCTATGAATGAATTTTTATTAGTTCAAACTGCATCTGTGAGAGACCAGCCATGTGTGATTACATCCAGACACGGTGCCTCAGCACCTGTTTCTCTGGCTACTGTGAGTGTGACTCCTGTTGTAAGCCTCGCGGGAGCTCTGCCTGCTTTGGTTCCCACAGCAGCCACACCTAACTTAACCCTGGCGCCCGCCGCTTCTCGAGCCCAACTATTAACCCCAGCACCTCAAATACTCACTGTGAGCACAACTCAGCAACTTGTTGGAAATTCGGGTGCTTTGATAGTAACCAGTGCTGGAGCCCAGCAACTAATGCAGGTCAGCGATTCTGGCACCCTCATGGGTGGAGGCCAGACAGTGGTGGCTGTGCCTGCCCAGTTAACTCTGGCCCCATCAACCCAGCAGCTGATTGGCAGTGCATCCCAGACTACAGTTCAGCAATTAGTTCAAAGCCAGTTAGCCCCGCAGCATCAAGCCCAGCAGTTTGCAGCGCAGCAATCGGTGCAACATTTGGCTGCCCAGCAGTCTGCACAGCACTTAGCAGCGCAACAATCAGTGCAACATTTGGCGCAGCAATCTGCTCAACACTTGGCAGCCCAACAATCTCAGCATTTGGCAGCTCAGCAGTCTGCTCAGCATTTAGCAGCGCAACAGAATGCTCAGCATATGGCGCAGCAGTCCGCCCACATGGCGCAGCAATCGGCCCAGCACGCGCAGCACTTGGCCGCCCAACAGTCGGCTCAACTAGCCGCTCACCAGTCGGCGCAACATTTAGCCGCGCAGCAGTCTGCCCAGCTTGCAGCCCAACAATCCGCTCAACAAATAGTTGCACAACAATCGGCGCAACAACAACTAGCCGCTCAACAATCCGCTCAACAGCAGCTGGTGCCCTCAGCTCAGCAGCTGGTGCATCAGACCTCTACTCAGCAGATAACTATTTCCAGCACTAGTCAGCCATTGGCATTGTCCAACTCCCAGGCACAACCAATGAACTTTCCCATGATGTCTCAAAGTATTTTGCCACATTAGAATTATGTAATTGTAAGAGTAGAAGTTTATGAATAGTATGAGAATGTAACAGTGTTGTATGTAACTCAATTGTTAATTTTACAAAATATTGTATATAATATAAGAGCAAACAGAGTAACTGATACTCCTCCTGATCCTCAAAATTATTTAAAGTACCTACTAGAACTTCTAATAAAAGTGTAAGCCAAGAATTAGATTAATTTATTGCCCCAACTTAGGGTACAGGTGTGTTGTTTCTATGTATAAGCAACGTACAGTTGCCTGCAATAAGATGTATACACTTCATAATTTTCAAAATGGTGCCACAATACAGATGAAGATGGTAGGTACACAGTTAAGTTGAAAATGGTACAAGTTGATGGTAGGCAAACTAATTTAAGTTTTTGCTACATAGTACATCACTAAAGTATTTTTAAAATTGTGGAATGTATACATCTTATTGCAGGCGACTGTACCTACTTATTCTGCTGGGACTGGGAGACACGATGCATAAATTGGAATTTATAATAATTTATGATCGGCTTCGCCCACTCAGATGTTTTTTTTAGATTATAGAGTTGCTAGGTAAGTAGATAATCAAATCATCTGTCTACCAAATATTATTCTGAGTACCTACTTGTGTCAAAATCTTTACAAGATGGTATGTAGAAATGTCCAGGGACCGGCATAATGTGTATTGTATACGAATTAATAGTTTCGCGTTGTTTTTAGACCTATATATTAGGGTAAGCGCAAGCGGACGGAGTGGTGGCGAAGAAATATATTCGATTATAAATTAAAACTCAACTTATTCATATTTTAATTTTAGATACGATACGGCAGAGACGCTATTTCGTGATTTCAGAGAAAATATTTCGTTCAATTTCCTTAGCGAATTAGTCATTCGCTGGCCCTCCGTTCGTCTTCTCTGACCTTACATTGTTTTATTTAGTTCATGATGTACCTATATTGAATATATATAGTCCACGCCACGAAACAAGTCCTCCAGACCACAGAATACTCAGTCCGCCAATTGGTAGTCTTTGTGATTCCTGCGCGTTTTATTTCGTGGCGAAGAATCGATAAATGGACTTTTTCCTACTAAAATTGTAAGCAAGATGCTATCGAGGAAACGGATTGTGGTCCCTTTTGATTTTATAGGCCTTACTTTTACGTATAATAACAGTAGGTACGAACCAAATAAGAATGCGTTAGTACCTATACGATTCTTCGAGTTTACCTATTAAAAAAAAACAAAATACGGTAACACCTACAAGGGTATAAAATCCGTTTCCTAGAGTGTACCTCCTTCCCTATCTCCCAATGTTGTTTATTTAGAACTAAGATTATTAAGCTGTTACGCGCGAGTAAAAATAACCTATTTATTCTGTCATCAAAATCAGTCTGAGGAAGGACATAGGACATAGGCCGCCCCAAAGAGTATCATGATGAACTGTCTTGAGCCTTTTCCATCCACTTCCCGCAACCTCCAAAATGTCGTCGGTCGGTTGTCGGTTCTGCGACCTATTTGGCCTGCCCACTGCCACTTCAACTTGCTAATTCTGAGAGCTATGTCGATGATCTACGGATTTCCTTATTTCGGATTTTATCACTCAGTCAAACTCCGAGCTTAGTTCTCTCCATAGCCCGTTGCGCGACTTTGAGCTTGTGTATGAGGTCAATAGATAACGACCAAGCTTATTCGATTTAAAATGTAATTGATGATCAATTAAAAAATAATGTTACACATTGTGCGAAATTGTGAGAAATCAAAATAAGCAAAGTTAACTAGGTACCTATTCTGCTGCAATAAATAGGTATGTAATTATATTGTAGTCCAATCCAAACAATGTAGTATTTTTAGAATGAATAAAAAAAAGTTTCAATGAAAACTTGTACTTATTAACTTTTATTTTTACACTGTAGTAGAGTATTCATCAATCACTCTATTTTTGCGCAAGTAACATTCATTTTTCTTGTATTTTAGCAATTCTCCTCGCACGCCAAGACATAGCTCAACATCATCGTGATCGAATGCTATAGCTGTAACATTTCCAGGGACATTTTCCACAAATTTTTGATTCCTAGTGTCGTTCTCATGAAAGTAAGATAACTTTTCGCTGGCTATGAAAACATTGTTATTGTGGAATGATATTTGAGCATTGCCACTGTAATTCACATTGCCAATGCACGTAGGTGTTTCATTTCTGGATTTCATCACATATAATTTGTCCTCTCGTATAAAGTAGAAGTTATTCTTGTTATCTATAGCCATTTCATTCAAAGATTGGAGATTCTGGTAATGGATTTTGCTGTGACCTTCTAAAAGGTAGAACTCTTCAATGCCGTTTACGTTTTCAATAATGTACTTGTTGCTGTTTTTGTCTATGAAGATCATGTCTAAATTCAATGATGAATTGGATACGGGGACGGCTGTCAGCGATTCATAGTTGTAGGTATACATTCCCTTTCCGGTTCCGAAGTAGACTTTTGTTTTCTCTACGTCGATAGCTATCGAGTAACTGACGCCTTCTGGTAAACCTGGGAAAAACAATTAAAAAAAAACTTGATATGTAAAATACTTGGGATATCATAAAATCAAAGTAAGTATTCACTATTCCCCTAAAGAAACTATAACATAAATAACCATTTGAAACGAAATGCGACTGCTCTAATCAATGAATTAATAACACCCAATAGTCACTAGTTCTGACCCCACACTAGGATTTACTGTGTCGTAGGTATCAGAAGGAACGAGTACCTACCATGGTAGGAACCACAACGCGCCGAGACCCAACAAATATTTACAGATCATGTAAACGTATTCGTAATGACTCCATCATGGAGCAGCAGTCGCGGGTTCGGGTCCCCGTCCAAGTCAACATGTCTGGGATATTATAAAATAATAGTAGCGTGAAAAACAAATAACCAATAAAAACGTTTTTACCTGGAACCTTTTGTGGTGTTGATGTATTGAATTTCACAACATTGATATTGAAATGGTAGCCTTCGTTGTTAAGAAGCGACTCTACGTAAAATAAGTTCCCATAGGTGTCGTAGTGGGCGTCCGTAGGTACGACATCGCTGCCAATGTGATAGGTTTCAGAAACGTTATAGTGGTCATCGTTGATTCTTATATCCGAGAGGCAATTTTGCGGGAGATCGAAGCTGAAACAAAGTTTATAAGAAAGTATAAATACAAAACTTAATAACCACATGACTGTACTTGAGAAAGTTCTCACTTAGACTGGAAATATATTGCGAACACACTAGAAGTTTGATATAACTTAGTAGACCACATACAATTTATTGATGTAAGTTCATAAAACTACTATCCTATCCTACTAATATTATAAACGCGAAAGTTTGTAAGTATGGATGGATGGATGTTTGTTACTCTTTCTCGTAAAAACTACCGAATGGATTTTAATGAAACTTCACAATAATATAGCTTAAACATCAGATTAACACATAGGCTACAATTTATAAAGATATTGTATGAATTGTCCAAAATATGACGATAAGTGTCAAGTAGGAAAAATTCTACGCCACGCTAATATAAGCTACTCGAAATACTAATCCTGCGCAGACGAAGTCGCGGGAACCAGCTAGTTAAATAATAAATAAGAAAAGTAATTTTATTGTTTTTCTAAGTATAATCATGTAGCTTGAAATAAAGTTTATTGCAAGACATCAATCAAATGATTACCTATTGAATAAATTATTGCTGTTATCATAATTACCCTGTTTCGCAGATACAATGTATATGTAGTATTAGTAAGTATTATGTTATCTGTGCTATTTCCATACTTTTAAGTTTTATTCGTAGGTATGTACCTGTACTATGCTAGTGCTCAATCACTGGTGATGCAGTTTTAAGGCCGCTCGAAAGCCTCCGTCTTGACTTACTGCTTTTTTCAGATGTGTAACCGCTAGTGGCATTAACAGCCATTAATTTCGTAACTGTGCTGACGGTTTCGTAACTTAGATGATAAATTTAAGAAAAACCGTTCCACAATACAATACAATACAATACAATAACTTTATTTCAGGCAACAATAGAATAAAAAACAGATGAAATTTTTCTTATACTACGGCCCATATAGATATATACCTTAAAGACTAACATACATATTAATATAAAAACACAATTAATTGCCACGTAGAAACTGCGACGTGGGACGCGAATTGTCGTTGGCAGTAGGTATCCGCCCGCGGAAGCGACGGAACACAACACCCTTCGGCCAGAGATCTTCTCTTAGGTAGGTCGAAAGATGTTCGGTTGGTACCCTCACCACAAAGGAGTTGAAACTGACTCTGTGGCGGGACTCCAACCGTTCGACCCTCAAACTGATCTTGGTCTTCACGCGCAAGTACTCCGCCACATCCTCCGACTTGACGGTGTAATGCACGCGAGACACGTAGAGCTGCGTCGTCGGCACCTCAGAACGCAGCAGAAGATTCTGGCTTTGCGGTGCGGTACCGCACTTGTTCTGACAGGTGGGCTTCTTCTTCTTCCTTTCTACTTTGATGAAGCCCTGCTTGTCTACTTGCACCTTGGGTGAAGGCGCAATTCTGCGAACTGGTTCGCATAAGCCTCCACTAGGTTTCTGCAGCGCGGCAGGACGGCTCGCCGCTGCAGCTGCGTAGGCACGTTGAGGAGCAGGCAACGTGACACGTGTCGGCTTCTCCGCGGGGGGAGAGGCGGCGGCGGGGCGCAGGGACTCACTCGCACACAATGATATTACTGAATAAATTAGCGGAGGCATTTCAATCTGTATGATTCTCTTAGTTTTTGCTGCTCCCCATTTCTAATAACTTTAGTGTTCTGAAGTCCAACAAGTCCGATTTTGTGAGCCGTTCTACCTGTAGAGAATTCGTGCTATCATGCAAATTTTGCACGGTAATACAGAATGATGACGCCCAGGTACTATGTTATGAAATAAAAACATCTAGGAAAAGGATTTTTCGAGGCAGTACCTCCCCTACATGTATTGTCTAGCTTCCGCCCGCGGCTTCGGTCGCGTGATACATAGATAAAAAGTAGGCTATATGCTTTTCCTGGTAAAGGACTCTATCTATTCCGAGTTTAAGTAAGGTTCCCATGTGTCCACTAATTTGTGAAAAAGAAACAAAAGTGGAACAAGTATGGGCCCTTGTGGCACAGCTATCTTTTATACCTCGTATGTGATAAGGGCAGGGAGATGATGATGTGAAATGAAGAGTAATTTCACACGAGGTATAAAAGATAGCATGTACCTATTGAAATTGAGAAGGACAAGATTTGAATTGAAAAAAAAATGTCATGAAAACGTTATGTGTATGTGTATCATGTTTGTTCTGAGTCTGGGTGTTAAATATACATCTATTATGTATATCAGTCTCTGGTACCCATAGTACAGGCTATGCCTAGTTTGGGATCAGTTGACCGTGTGTGATATGTCCGGAATATTTATTTATTATCATTACCTAAAACAATCCTTCTTCCTACTAATATTATAAATGCGAAAGTTTGTGAGGATGTTTGGATGTTTGTGGTTCAATTACGCCCAAATGGCCGAACGGATTTTGATGAAATTTGGCACAGAGGTACATAGTCTGGCTGGAATAGCATATTGGCTATCTTTTTATCTTCATAGCGAAGCCGCGGGTGGAAGCTACTAGAATATAAAAAAAGTCTTACCTACTATGTATCCTAGCTAAATAACAATTTATCATTATTATTGCCACTAGATTATTCTATCTGGGCCCGTAGATACGCAGGTATACGACCTTTCAACTTTTTAATTTTGTGTATCTTGATTTGGTGATCAAGCAATATGTTCCTGTAAAAAAGAAACAAAATGAAATTGTAAAGTAGAATGACCAAAATCCTATGGAAGGTTAGGCTAATCTTGCGTCTGTACTAAGCTATCGGTAGGTAAGAGCTCGGAAATGTAGGTAGGAATGTATAAAAGAAAAGTTCATGAAACTTTTCGATGGGATATTTGAATAATCAGTGATGTTTAAAAATAAGTTTGATCAAGCAAGTTCGTACGAACTAGTTGCAAACTCTGATACTGATACTGCAAATTTTTAGCACATGCCTGAAAATCTGCGTCATGGTAGAGCGCTCCACAGCACCACAGCTATGACCGAAATTGTAATGTGCAGAAGCACGGAAGCGATCTTTGAAAACTCTACTAGCGGCCACCCATCCCTATGATGACTGAGCTGATATACAAGGTGATTCATAATATTATGTATACTAAAATAAGTAAAATGTCAAGTAAAGATAAATATTTAATTGACATAATAAATATATTACAATCTTAAATTGTAACTATAGGCTCCAGAATAGTCCCTTTCGGGATAGAATACATATTATTATGCATGACCTTGTACACAACCAGCAAACGCCACGAGCGCATTAATTTTCTACTTACCTAGAACTAAATTGAATAGAGCAGATTCCACATTGCAAAGTGCTTTGCTTCACATTCACATGTTTTTGTTTGATATGCCTCGTCATATCATATTTGTATACAAATGCTGTCTCGCAAAAATTACACTGTAAGAAATCCATTAAAATATTATAATAGATAAAAGGAAAAATTTATTGGCCAATGAAACCAAGTACCCGGCAGTACAGTAATAAGTGCCCGGCAGTAAGTAGACGCCTGAACTGCGGGTTCGTTCGAGTTCGGAGTTTTTTTGCATGATCTGCAAATATTTGTTCTGAGTCTGGGAGATGTGGCACCATGATACTCGTAAATTCTAATACCCGACACGGGATCCTAGTGTGAAGCCAGGACTATGCATGTGACTCTCAAGTTATTATTTATTTGAGTAAATTATTCACCTTGAATTTCTTTTGGGTTTTGGTCCTCACACGTCCATGATATCGCATGTGCTTAGCGAGATTACTGGCTGAGGACATTGCAGTAGGACATTGTTTGCACTTAAACGGCAAATCAGCCTTGGATACATGTGACAATTTATGCGTTTTCAAGAGATCCACAGTACGGCCTTTGTATGGACATTTGTCACATTTATATGGGAATATGTTTTTGTGGGTTGTTCTGGAAAGAATATTAAAATTGTCTTAACGCAAAAACATATTGTGGTGTGGTGTGTTGTGACGCAAATATCAGTATCAGATCCATACATGGGTACACATAGTTGCAACACTCCTACGTAAATATGCGCACCTTGCCAAAGTAAGCCTTTATAAAAGGGTCATTCCATGTAACAAGTGTTACAGTTCGTACACATTTACGTTGCTTTTGAACAATGTTTTTAAAAGAAAACATATTTTATGGTTGCCCAACCACCCCTTACTCCACAGTTCCTTAAAATCGATCTTAATTTCAAATATTCTTCACCGGATTTCCTAAATTCTACTCTAAGTGTGTGTAACAAGGGTTACGTTTGACATGGAATAACCCAAAAGGCATTTATTATATTTTTCTCATCTACACTAGATGATTTATACAGCGTCAGGTGGAACTACTTCTTACTCACTTCTAAGACGCTGTAGTGCGACAAACAGGACTACAAACAAACTTATATAGACATAAACTACATACTTGTGCAATTGTAATGATCGTGATAGAACAGTTTTCCCGCACTCATCACAAAGACCTAAATTTGGCCCATCATCTTTGCGTCGTATTTTCTTGGTTATTGTATTTTCTATTGCCTAAAAATAAAATTATATATCGTTATACAGGTGTAATTGAATATAATCTACAGGCTTTGAGACTTGAAAGTAACCATCAAACCAATAACTTTTATTATGGAACCAACTTTAACAATACATTTTGGTACTTATTGAGCTTTTCTAATAAATAGCTGATTTTTGTTTCGTTCTGTTGAAGTTAATTCTATAATTATTAAAAGATTTTTGTTACTTTACGTCTGAAGCTTATATATTCAATTTCACTCTGTATTCATTTTCATAATATAAAAAAAATATTTAGCCATTCATTTGGAGTATTCCGTCTACAAAATAATGTACTTATGTACCAAGTTTCTTAGAAACTCCCTGTTCGTCCTGCTTTCTGCACACTCCTCAGAGAAGTTTGGAGAAGGCATGCTGTATAAACTTTCAGATTCAGCATGCTGGTTAATATCATTCCATTCCATGCAGCTGTCTGAAATAACAAAGCCTATGGTGAGGGTCTGAATGTTCAAATAGTTCATTCTGAATGTCTGAATCATTGGATACTTTGATTTTAAATTTGAGTATTTTATGTATACATATTAATTGTATTGGTCACTGACCATAATACAGGATGAAATAATCAGTGACACAACAAGCAAGTTTTAGAAATATTCATTATTATTTTGTGGTATTGAATACGATGAGTGGTAGGACAAGGATTTCCAGAGAAAAACTACAACCTGTATAATATTCACAAATATTTTTTGGCCAACTAAAGGAAATGGAGGATTGCATTCTCTATATTTGTACAATATTTATAAAAAGACAGCACAGGTCTTTAACGTGAACCAGAGTCCATACATTCATGGGCATTATCCTTTGAATAAACATGTATAATAAACATACCTACATTAATATGACTGGCCTCATAGCTCAGTTGGTAGTAACTCTGCTTTCTGCGCTAGAGGTCGCGGGTTCGATTCCCGCACTGGACAAACATTTGTGACTAACACAGATGTTTGTTCTGTGTCTGGTTGTTAAATATATATCTATTATGTATATCAGTCTCTGGTACCCATAGTACAGGCTATGCCTAGTTTGGGATCAGTTGACAATGTGTGATATAAACAAAAAAAAATATGGTACCAGTACACCAGTAGGTACTGAATTTATGAATAAAATCCAATGGAGTTCTTCCATTTCATCAAGACTTGTCTGGCGACCTTTAACTCATTGGTATAAGATTCAAATTACAATGATTCCTGAGACTGTGAAATGGAACCAGTACCAGTTACTCTATATTAGAAAATTATTTTGTAACACTCTACTGTACCCACCTTTCATGATACTCATTTCAATTAACATTTTGTTAGTTTTCTGACACATTTCTCTGAACATTATGCATCCATTGAGGAGGTCCAAGCAGTTTTGGCACATATTTTTGGATAGGCCATCGGAAAGCTCCACCTAGAAATTAATTTAAGTTAGGTCATACATAAATCCTTCTTGAAAGTTTAGTTATGTTTCTAAATCTATAATAAAAGAGTAGGGTCTGAGCAACACAATGAAAGATGTTTGCACAGCCAAAATTATAAGTCCTAGGGACATGAAATTTTGAAGTTGTGTTATTTTCATATAATATAGGCATACAATGATCAAATTTTCTGATATTTAACTCATAAGAGGGTGCAAAGGGAATAAATTGTTTCAATGAGAGTGATAGATCTGAGACTTGATATTGAACAAGAACAATCTACTAACTACTCTTGCATTTAACATTTTATTATTATTCTCATGTTAGTTACGTGCTTGTCTTTTTGAGAATAAATGTCTACTAATTCTAATCAGGGGGGGTTAGACCTGCACTGACTTCCCGCTGTGGGGTAAATGTCTTTAAACTGAAACTTACGACAGTAGTTGTACTAAGTTTCAGGAAATGCATTTTACAGGGTTCAAGACCACTCCTATAAAGGGGTGTCAAATATTGTACGAGAGGATATTGACTTTAACTATGAAACATAATTTTTGAGCTATTGCTACATTACATTATGCTAAGTTTATTTAAAGGAAAACAAATGCCGGTGCCCGAAAAGGTACTAGGATTAGATTGAGACTTGAATGTGAGAAAAATAAAATATTGAAAGGTTTCTGGGTCTCTGTTCTCCTCACCTTTATACCTGAGAAATTATAAATTTCCTCTGATATATTTGGTTGAACCACATTATTTATAATTGGTATTGCACCATCTTCTTGATCACAAATTCTACACTTGTTTACATCTTCATAAAGTTTAGTTGCTTTCCTGAAAGAAGGATATCCAGGTGAACATAGTGGTAGGTAGGTAAGATGTTTGTTTTGCTAGAACAGCTGGTATATAATATACAAACGCTAAAGGTATCTTCTTGCTTTTTGTTACTGCATTATCAATCAACATGGACTTCCATAGCAAAAGCGAGGTCATTTTAGTCAAGGAGAATATAACACAGATTACTTTTGTTTATACTGGAATATAACCACTACTTAATTTAGTTTAAACTTTTCGCAAACAAACACAAATCAACAAAAAATTCGAAGCACAGAGTCGTACAGCCAGCCAGCACCCAGACTACTTTTCATTCACAGCTGGTATATACAAAATTACTCTATGATTCACAGACTCTGGAAGGACAAGAGCGTAAGACCGAGAGAATATAAGAGCGTAAACCACAGACCAGGGAGGTAGACAGAGTATAACCACAGACTAATATGGAATAGAGTATAACAGACAGAGTATTATACTCTGTCTACGTTCAAGAGAGTTAATTAGCGCCACCTTAGCGTGAATTAGAAAGCACACCAAAAAAATAATCAAATATATATAGGATAATCTAGTACTTGCTTAGGGCATAGTTTAAGTGGCTTAACTAGTATGTATGCTGCAATACCTCCATGCTGTGCACATAAAACACACTGTGGGGCTTTGAGAAAGTTGGTATGGATCGGAGCAGTAACTGGGCAAAGTTAGACGCCACAAGTAGGCCACTGCCCTCCTATAGGAATGGATAGTGTTCTTTAGTAGTACTAGGCAAGCTTCCCTTGTATTACAAATCTCGCAAATCGATTATGATACAGTTCCGTTTCCCGGTTGCTTTAGTTATAACTTTTTATGTTTATAATTTAGATACCTACCTGTAAAGTTTCGATGACATCGATACAATAGTAAAGAGATTAATATTTGTTTTTTTTTTTTAAGTAATTTCTAAAAATATCCTATATAAATGATACCCAAAATTTTCGAACCAGCGGGATTCGAGCCCGCATCTTCGCCTTGAATCGGCAATGCGATACCAACTACGATCCCTAGTAGAAAGCAACACTAAGCTACTTTTTACCCGGGTACCACGCGGGTGATGCCGTGGGCAAAAGCTATTACAATAGGTACCTATAGGTAAATGGTGAGCGCGAGATTATCGACGATGAAGATTAACGATCTAGACTCGCGATTTAAACAGTTCGGCCGACGGAATTCGAGTACGTGCAGTCAACAAAAAAATAGCTTTTAATACTTCACGTAGAACGAAAAAAATATATTATTATTCACACCACACGTCACGTCGAACTAATTACAAATGTTCATTTTATTTTATTACAATTTAAATACAAATCCAATTACTGAGAATGTTATGTTTGGTAACAGTTGATACGTATAGGCTTATCCGGCTATACGTGTCAACTGGTGTCAAACACGCCATACCTACTTATTACAATATTATTCAAAATCTATAGATCAACTCTATACATAGATGGCCTAATAAGTACCTAGCTATGTTGACATGGCTGGCTAACTACAAGGTGATTCACAATAATGTACCTATACTCCAATCCCTATTGCTCCTGCTGATTATATTAACAAAAAGAAAATAACGTACGAGAAGTTTGACATCATTGACATCAACATTACTAACACAGCTACTTAATTGTATAGCTGTCTGCAGAGATTTTTCAATGAAGGTTTTGAATTTCCTAAAGTCATAGTACAGACTTTATTACCAATCGGGTAGAATAGGGTCCTTTCATACATATTAAGAATCACTTAGTATATGCGATCGGGGACAATATCGCTGTGCATTTACAATGTGAACACGTTTTAAAGCTATGTTATGTATATTCAGGTTCGTTGCCAATATTATCATTAACATTATTATCACCACTATTGTCACAGGGTTCTTCCAGCTGGGCTTGTAAATACGCTGGTATGCGACCCTGTCTTTCACCTTTCACTTTGTGTATTTTGTATTGGTGTCCACGTAATATTTTCCTGAAAAACGAGAAATATTTATAAAATTTGCCTTTGACACACACCTAAACAACAAATGAATAAGAGTGAGTAATAAATAAGACAATTTTAATTATTGAGTACATGTTATTTTGACTAACTTTGGCTGCTTGTTGTGTCACAAATTTTTTCTTGGTCATCATGTATTGGGTCTGTGACCAGGTGAGGTTACTAACTCTGGTAAGGAGTTATTTGCATTTATTTTATGGTCAGGGCCTAACCAGTTCTAACAGTTATAGCCAGGAGAAATTTTTTATGGCGCCCTCCGAATGACGAAAGTGCTCAGTCTTTGCAATCGAAATTAATTTCGGTATACTAGCACTTTATACCCTACTTACTTATTAGCCGATTAATACAGTAGGCTAATTAAATGTTTCTTTTACTCACTTAGTATTAAATTTTTTGAAACAGATATCGCATTCAACCGTGCTTTGTCTCAGATGTATTTCCTTGACGTGCCTCTTCATATCGTGTTGAAATGAAAATGCTCTGTCACAATAATTACACTGAAAAAGATCAAAAGTCACATTAGTGTGTCTTCTTGAAAGTACCTATTCAGGTATTACCTTTTTTTTTATGTTATTAATTTGTAGTATGTAAGAACCAGAATGGTTATGGTTATGGTGCAAGAAAAAGTGAGTGTCAAGGAAAAGATTCCAGTAAACTGCGATGCACATGGTATGCCAACTAAATACCTATTACGCAAAGAAGTGCGTAATACTTTTTGAATCTTGCATCTTGACTATCCATAGTGGGACGTCATCCATGATGTTGGTGTAAATTACCTTGTGAGCTTTATTCACGCTATGCACATGTCGAATGTGCTTAGAAAGATTACTGGCCGAAGTGGTAGCTTTCGGACAGTGCGGGCATCTGTAAGGTCTCTCAGCCTCTGTCAGGTGCGACCGTTTGTGCACTTTCAGAAGATCCAGCGTTCGTCCTTGGTATGGACATATTTCACACTTGTACGGAAATATGTTTTCATGTGTAGTCCTGAAAAATGTATTATTCCATTATTTACCTTGTAAGCGTTTGAGCGCTTTTCGCTCTCGCTCCTATGCACGCCTCGCATGTGCCTAGCGAGATTACTGGCCGTTGTGGTAGCTTTGGGACATTGTGTGCATCTGTACGGCAACTCAGCCTCAGACAGATGTGACATTTTATGCGTTTTCAGAAGATCCAGAGAGCGGCCTTTGTACGGACATTTGTCGCATTTGAAAGGGAATATATTTTCATGGATATTTCTGAAAAAATGTTGATATTTAAAAACCAGCATGTCCCAAATTCAAAGATGAAAAATAAACAAATGCAAGAATATCGTACACTTAGCTAGGATAGCACAACCCGCCCTTCAATTTATTCATACATGTGTACTTTGACGAACTTAATTTCATAATGCAGGCTAAGAATAATAATGCTTGGGTATAAAACTTTATACATACTTGTGAATCAATAGATTTGCTCTAGATTTTGAAGTTTTTCCGCATACATCGCATAGAAACTTTTTCTTTGGCGTGCATAGCTCATCTTTGTGGCATTGTGTGCTGTGTGTTCTGTATGAAGCCTGGAAAAATAAGGTCGAATTGCATTCACGATTACAAATTTGGCTGATTAAAAGCACACTTCAGCTAGTTGAATCCAATAAAGAAATATCCACAATCTGCAATAATAATATGAGAAAAGAGACGTTTCATCAATATATGGAGCCTGGGCCTGCACTGTGTACACTACTCTAAAATATAGCTAAGCAATAAAGTAAACGTATTTAATTGATTATTTTATATAAATTGACTTCGTTCTAAGGTACATTAAGATTTTCTTCGACAAAGAGAGCAACACACAGTGCTACAAAAATATGGCGGATGGACGTGCGTGAAATGACATTTTGACAACCTACATTTATCTGACAAAACAAAAACATCAAATCAAACAATATGACATGAAAAATATGTCAATGTCATGTCAAACGCCAATTATAAACCAAAATGGCGGCATTCAAATAGTGTTCACATAGTAAAAAACTAACCAGAAGAACTATTCTTGTACCATCGCATTTGTCTTCAAATTAATGAAATTGTATTTTTCTTGTAATCTCCTATTTTTTCCTAATTTTTCTATGTAGTGTACATAGACCAGGCCCAGAATGAAATGGCTCCTTTGGAATAACTGTACTCTTGTAACTCCTATCAAAATACTGATTGATCCAGATGGCTAACATTAACCTCCAATGGTATGATGGTTGCTAGCTATATTGGTGGTTAATGTTAGCAACAAGTAGGTTTTTTTTACTTAAATTTTTTTTTTAAATAAAAATATTTCTTAATCCAATTTGAGTCCAATATGACTTACTGTGTCAGGAAAATCCTTGTCACATTTAGTACATCTGACTTCTGGGCACTCCTCAGAGTAGTTTGGAGAAGGAATATTATATGAACTGTCACTTTCAGCATGCTGCTGCAATCTATCATTGTATTCTGGGTAGTTATTGTAGTCTGCAGTCAGTTCTAAATTCAATTCTGAAATAAGTTGGAAAGGTTTGTAGAACTGTTGGTTAATTAAACCCTCTGGGCAATCACTGAAAACATAAATTGATTTTGTGATATATTAGTTGGTAAATAAATTAAATGCAAACCCTCCAAATATTAAAGGAAAAGATACTTATTTAAACAAAAAAGGTTGAGGCTGCAATAATAAAAAAATCAAATGATAAAAATTCTGTGTTTATTTTACACCCTCACCTTTCTTGATGCTCATTTCAATGAGCTTTTTGTTAGTTTTCTGACACATTTCTCTGAACATGATGCATCCATTGAGAAGATTAAAACAGTTTTTACACATTTGTTTTGGTAAGCCATCGGAATTCTCCACCTAGCAATTAAAATAAATTAAGGACATGCTGTTTCGGGAAGCTTGCCATCAACCCAGTACATTATTGCTTGTTTACATTCGTTTGATAAATCTTATCAAACTAATGTAAACAAGCAATAAATTAAGATTGTTTGTTTGATCGTTACAAATTAATCATTCAATCATTGATAATTTTGATGTGACTAGCTAGATCAAGTGTTTGAAAATAATGGAATATAGTTGCTGTTCTTACCCTTACACCTGAAAAATTCTGAATTTCCTCAGTTATGCTTGGATGGAGAAAATTATTGAATATTGGTATTTCACCATCTTCTTCAGCACAAATTCTACACTTTGTGTTTAAATTTACACCTTTGCATAGTTTACTGATTAGTTTCCTGTAATTGCAGATAGTATTAAGCACTACATAAATGCTGCTATTTAAATGGGTTCCTACTTCACATGCAAAGCCGCAGGCAGAAGTTATTTGTCTCAAATGGTCAATGTAGTTAAGTTAAAGTTGAGCGACCTTTTGGTCTTGTGATTGAGCTTGGAATACTGAGCGGTAAATACTTACGGAGAAGAGAAGAAATACTTACGGTTTGAGTAATAGTTTTCTCTTCTTTTTCTTGGTTTTTGCTAAAGCATTAGCCATCAACATTGATTTCAATAGTAGAAGTGAAGTCATAGTTTGCGCGTTTTTCCAGGGAGAATATGTTTCATTACAGTCAATCAAATAATACCTATCATTCTATTTGTTTATTATTTTTACAGTTCCATCTGATTTTACAGAAACCACAACAAACACAAAAAAAGCGCCCTAGCACAAATATGAATCTGATCAACCATTAAAAAAATCAAGAGAAGTAGTGGAATGGAATGAGTTGGGTTAGTGATGTGTGGGTTTATTTCACCCACCGTAGACAGAGTTGTCTACGGTGGGTGGTTATTTTCCACCACTACAAAAAGCCTATCTATGGCGTAGTATTCCTTAGTTTTAGTTTTTTTTTCTATTAGTCTGTGTATGGCTTGCTCTCGTCTTGCTCTAGTCCGTCGTCGACAGTCGTCACCGTAGACCGAGAATAAATATAGACGGGACCAGCGTATACCCGAGCAAGAGAGCGATAAAGTACATTAATTTTTAAGGTTGCCATATCTTACAAATTTTACCTTCTCTTAAACTATCGCTCATGCAGCCTACAATGCTGCAACGTACCATGGTAACAGTTCAATTCTACACTTGCTACGCAATAATATTAGCTAATAAATTAGAAATAACTGCACCTTTTCACGACTTTTTCACACTAAGCATTGACTTTGTTGTGCACCAATATTGGTGCACAATAAACCCAAAGTGCATACGCAGACAGTGATGAAAGATAACAGTTCTTTCTATTAATTTTATATTAAAAGGCAAAGACGTATGTCTATTGTTTCACCATTTTATTTGCAGAGCCCAGAACACAGATCATAAACAGTCACAGAGAGTTATACCAAGAAAACAGATTATCTCAACACAGCCCCTCAATTTGTAGAGGTTTATACCTATATATTTTATACAAATTGAATCTAAGATAATATGAAAATTGTTGACACAGAAATTGTAAGACTACATATTTTAATAAACTTATTAAGACTCTACCTAACTATTTCAATGTAGAATAGCATGTAGACATAGCTGCAGTTAACTCTAAGATAGAATAAAATGAATGTTTACAAACAAAATAAGTTTTTTCTACCTTTAAACATAAAAACATATAACAATAATAACGGATAGTGTTTCTATTTAGCCCTTCAAATAGCAACATCAAGTTAATAAACCACTAAATAAAAACATTACAATCATAATATATTAGCAAGAGAGATACCCATCTAAGGTAGTTAACCTAATACACATTTAATCTTTCACGGAAATATACATGCTTTCTTGCAGGCAATGCCTTTGTGAAAATATCAGATATATTTTCCTCTGTAGGTACATATGATACAGACACAATTCTCTTATTTATTACATCTTTTATGTAATGATATTTAATGTCTATGTGCTTTGAGGCTTTAGTATTTATTTGGTTTTGAATCAATTTAATTGTACTTTGATTATCAATGTAGATGTGAGCTGACACTGTTTTACTATTAAGAAATTCAGAGAGTAGGCCCTTTATGTGTACGAGTTCACTTACTGCATGTGCTCCTGCTATGTACTCTGCCTCAGCTGTTGACAAAGCTGTACACGTCTGCTTTCTGGAAAACCATGATATCAAATTGTTACCTTGATAGATAGCACATCCACTGGTACTTTTCCTGTCAACCTTGTCAGCTGCCCAGTCTGCATCTGAATAAGCCTCTAATTGAGTATGATTACCTGTATTGTTATATAGCAGCCCCTGAAACTGAGTTTCCTTGAGGTATCGTAAGATCCTTTTACCTGCTGTCCATAATTCTTGTGTTGGTTTATCTAGAAATCTACTCAAGTATGATACTGCATAAGTTATATCCGGTCTAGTATTCATTGAGATGTAGAGTAGACATCCCACTAGTTCTTTAAATGGCACTTCAATTATGTTTGAGGATGTTTTTGCATATAAATTTGTTTCCATTGGAGTTTTATTTCCTTTACAGTCTTGCATTTTGATTTCTATTTACCTCCAATCCTAGATAGTTCTTAACTTCTCCCAGATCCTTCAGTTTAAATTCCTTTTCCAGCTTCTTTATTATTATATCTTCTTTTCCTAAATATAAAATGTCATCGACATACAATAGTAACCAATTTGGTCCTTTCCCATATAGGCATGAATCATGTTTTGATCGTGTAAATCCTTCTTTTATAATAAACTCATGAAATCGTTTATTCCAACATCTTGGTGCCTCTTTTAATCCATATAAAGCCTTTTTCAATTTAAGCACTTTTCCTTGACTGATGTTTAATCCTTTTGGGCATTTCAGAAAAACATCTACATCCAGATATCCATTCAAAAATGCAGTAGGCACATCAAACTGTTTCAATGGCAAATTTTGTTGTACTGCTAGACTTAGCATCAGCCTTATTGTAGATATTCTGGCTACTGGGGCATAGTTATTCACTGAACTGTTTTGCTGGAAACCTTTTGCAACTAAGCGTGCTTTCTTTGTACCATCTTGTTTTGTTCTAAAGATCCATTTAGTATCTATAGCTTTCATTCCTTTAGGTAAATCTGTTATTTCCCATGTTTCTAATTTTTCAAGGGCATTTAATTCCTTATTAATCTCATTACTCCAACCTTTGCTCATTGCCTCCTCATAATCTTGAGGATCTCCCGATATTAAACAATATGCTGTATATAGCTCATAATCCTCTTGAAATCTACTTGGCTTTTGTATGATTCTTCCTGATCTTGTCTTTTGTTCTGGTATTTCTTCTTCTGTATCCTCATAATCATCACTGTCATTTTCAATTTCTATATTTTCATTTGCTGGTTTCTTTCTGCTATTTTCATCTTCTACAGTTTTCTCAGAATCTTTTTCATTCAACTTTCCACTATTTTCATCTTCATAGTATATCTGATCACTTTCCTTAGTTTTCTTTTCTGTATATTGTATTTGACTTTCATCAAATCTCACATCTCTTGACACAATAATATTGTTGTTTTCAGGATCCCATAGGCGATATCCATTTTGTTGATATCCCACAAATCTCATTTCTTTTGCTCTTTCTTGAAATTTGTCTTGTTTTGGTAATATATGAACCCACACTTTAGATCCAAAAACTCGAAGTCTTGACAAATTCTTGTTTCCAAACATCTTCTCCGCTGGGGTTTGGAAGTTTATTGCTGAGGATGGGCAGCGGTTGATTTGATAGACTGCACATCTAACTGCTTCACCCCACAAAAATTTTGGCAAGCCTGTCTCTATTAACAATGTTCTTGCTCTGTTGTATATAGTTCTATTCATTCGTTCAGCTACACCGTTGGAGCTTGGACTGTATGGATTTGTATACTGTATTATTATTCCTTTTTCCTTGCAAAAATTCTGTATTTTTTCATTTTTGAATTCACCTCCATTATCTGATCTAATCTTCTTCACTTTATTACCTGTTTGCGTTTCTACCCTTTTTATGTATTCTATCAACCTATCAGTTGCTTCATATTTTCTCTTCAATAAGTAAACCTCACAAAAATGAGTAAAATCATCAATGATTGTATGATAGTAAATCTCGCCTGTAGAGTTGGGTGTGGACATTGGTCCAGATATATCAGTATGAATGAGTTCACCAATGCAATGAGAACGTGGTTTCTGAGTAGGATAAAATGGTAATCTAGTTGACTTACCTTTCATGCATGGTTCACACGGAATCTCACTGTACGGCAGTTGCAGTAACCTTAGCTGTTTCCTATTAGCATGACCCAATCTCTGATGCCACAAATCTTTTGAAATCAAACTTACTTCATTATTGAGTTTCATGTCTATAACATATAACCTGCCTTTCAACCTGCCAATAACTTCATTTACTGAGTTACTTATCGATACACTATCATTGTAAAATTGAACATGAAGTCCCTTCTCTAATAATTTTCTCACTGATAATAAATTGTGTGACAACTTAGGAACAATTAATCCCTCAATATCTATTGATAGACTACTATTATATTCTAATGTTAGTTTACCTCTTTTGTAACATGTTAGATATTGTCCGTTCGCTACATAAATCTTCATCTCTCTGTCCAGTTCTTCAACCTGAGTCATATAAGGTTCGTAATTAGCCATAATCAAATGTTCTGTGGCCCCTGAGTCCACTATTAGTTGAACATCACTATCACTAACACAACTGTTATTACATAATGCACTTGCACTACTCGCTGTAAATGACATTTCGTTTTTCCTTGAAGAAGAGGTCTCTTCATCTGCCTGCGCCGCTTGACCTGTCTGCCATGGTGACCTATAGGAGCTTGCACCTCGTCCTCTGTTTGAGTTGCTGTTGCCTCTGGATTGACCACGTTGTCCTCTCATTGAAGTCCGACCTCTGTAGTGGCCTCTCACTTGTTGTCCCGTTCTGCACTGGAAGGATTTGTGACCATTTTTGCCGCATCTGTAGCAGGTCATAAACGTGTGCGTATCTGATGCTGTGGTTTCATTACCTTTAATCTTCAGTTCAGCATCTAGCAATCTGGATTTGACAAAGTCAACATTCAGTTCTCTATCAATTGTTTCTAATGTTGTGATAACAGTGTCATACTCGGTCGGCAGCGTTAGAAGTAGGTGGCACACCTTATCTGCTTCCTTCAGCGTTGCACCAGTTGACTCTAGTTGTGCTATTAAGTTATCATACTTTAAAAAATGATCTTGTAATTTTTCATCTATACTGGTTTTCATTGATAACATTTTCATTCTCAGATACAGCTGATTAAATATACTTTTTCTCTCTAGTACCTCTTCCAGGCATTCAAACATTTTTGCTGCCGTTGGGCATTTCTTTATTAATTCGACGAATTTATCGGAGACACATTGGGCAATTATGCTCCGTGCCTTGGCATCTTTCTCTTTATCTATTTGTTCAGTTTTCATAAGAGTGGACTCCAATCCTCTTTCCTCCAAAATTAATTTCATACGAAATTTCCAAACACTGAAATTTGTTCCATCTACCAGCTTTGGTAAATTTGTAACCGAAGTCATCGCCATCCTTAGAATTTTATATTGCTCTTGTTGTTTTCTTCTCTAGAAATACTCCATGTATTTTTCCTCATATTCTTCGGCTTATATTTTTCATGTTGGCGCAGTGGAAGCGTATTAATTTTATATTAAAAGGCAAAGACGTATGTCTATTGTTTCACCATTTTATTTGCAGAGCCCAGAACACAGATCATAAACAGTCACAGAGAGTTATACCAAGAAAACAGATTATCTCAACACTTTCTCCTTTACTCATATTTCTAGCCTTTTAATTCTTGGTATTATTATTTAATGTCCCGCCTATATTTATTCTCTGTTTACGAAGAGAGTTAAAAAGAACAACGAAGAAATATAAACGTAAGGCTTGGCGGTAAGGCCTAGATGCCATAGCCAGCACGAAAGGGAAAAACATAAAAAAACATAAAAAAACATATGTTTTGTTTGTTTTTTTGCGTCTGTCGACGGATTTTTGGTTTGCAAAGATTTACATCTGCACTGAAATGATCCACGAGACGAACATGAGTTAATTTATTTCGATCACCATGGCGGTATATGTGACAAAATCGATGTTGTTAAGGATGAACCGAGTTCAATACCCAACCAACACCAAGCCGGAAAATGAAAACATCGGCAATGATCACTGGCAGAAAATGTTTTCAGATGGGTAAATTAATAGTTTTGTATTTTATTGTCTTTAACAACTTAGCGGCCAACTGCTTCACTTCGCAACTATAACAATCAGTCGGTTGGTGGAACGGCCTTCTAAAACTGCGTTGCCTAGTTCGTGGTCACCATTCTAGCAAAGTTAAAACATTTCCTCCAAATTCACACTAAAATTTTAATGAAATTTAATGTATCTTTGTTTTCAGCCACCACAACATACCTCTGGCGAAAGCGTTGATTTGTCGCGTGTGTGGACGTGATGGTTGTACTCCAATTACTGAAAAACTCAATGGAATTAGCATTTGCCTTGCAATTTGCATGGTTACTAATGTTTCTGTGAGTGCTATTCTCCCAAATATGTCAGCCAATCTCAAACATCTGTGCTAAATGATTCTTTGAAACTCTGTACTTGATGCATACTAATCAGTAATATATTGGTATCACTTTGCCTTGTGACTTGTAAATGTTAGTAGACGGCAATTGCTTTGTTGCAAGGCCAATCTATGGGGCAATTACGTAGCTTCTTTGCAATCAGTTTTTATTTGAAACCAATGAATAATTGCTGGCTTGCCAAATGATGGACTGACCAGTGGGTAATTACTTATAATATGTAATCACAAACCATGTGTACCCTTTTAAAATAGAACCAGATTGCAAAAATGCTTCTTAATTTCAATGCTTAATTGATCTTTTTTTGTAGTAGTAGTCAACTCTTCATTCAGAATCAAAGGATCAGACTATACAACCAACGTTTTGTTCTTACAGATTGAGTCCAATGATTCCTTACCCAAGTTCATTTGTACAAGTTGTATTGACAAGCTGAGTGTTGCAATGGAGTTCAAGTCAACATGTCAATCTTCTGAAAAAAAGTTCAAGAAAATTCTTAATCCTATGGGTATGTATTATTTTCCATATAAGCTGTGTCTGTGTGTGGACCAAACTAGTGCAGGATTGTGATGGATAGCACTTACAAAGGGAGATCTATGTCCAGTAGTGGGTGATGATGACATCGGGCCGTGGATGATGCTGATGCAGATACCACACGCGACTTTAAGTCCCTAAACAATAATAGGATTAAAATTTGTTTTAAAATAAGTAAAAAGTCACATTTTATTTCACAATATGATACGAACAATAGAAGTTGTTTCTCCAAATCCTACTAATATTATAAATGCAAAAGTTTGTGAGGATGTTTGGATGATTGTTGTTCAATCATGCCATAATGGCTCAACTGATTTAGTTGAATCTTGGAATAGATAAAATTCTATACCTAGAATAGCATATAGGCTAGGGCTAGGCTTTATATGTGGGTACCACGCGAACGAGGCCGCGCGCGGTCGCTAGTGGGTCATAAACGTTTTTTTCCAGGAGACCCAGCGATCCACTCATATCCATACTCAAAACACGATTTCCATTTGATACTGCATGAGATGAAGCAGGCTAGACTGAAGGTTGAAGAGGAGAAAGCCAGACTACAACAAGCTAAGCAAAAGAAGAAACCTAATAAAGGGAAGGAATTCAAATGTGCATCGTGTGATATGACATTTACAGGAAAGGTAAAAAAATCAAAAAGGTTCAAGAAATTGAAAATTATCTTGTATTTAAATCACAGTACAGCCATTTCAGGTGTGTTGCCAACTCAATGTTAGTGCAAAAGTCCTTCATATTCCCAGCTTTGTCTGAAAACCAGTGCTGCTTTGGCCACAGGGGCAAAAATCAAAGTTATAGTTACGATCATATGAATAAAATTCCCTGTGTGTTGGCAACACGTACCAGAAACTATGAGACCCATTGTTTCCAGGCCAATGTTGTTTTAAAATGTGTTATTCGCTTACGTGGTACCTGGGTAAAAAGTACTCTTTATGTTATTCCAGGGTTTATACTAGTATAAACCCTGGAATAACATAAAGACATAAAAACTTTACATGCCAGATTCCATTCCAATCCATTTAGTGATTACGGCGTGATAGAGTATCAATCATCTTCACATCTTTCTATTTTATTTTATCTAGTGATAAGCACACTAAGGGAATATGTACTATGATTTTTATAATATCCCAAAAATTTCGACTCCGAAGGTATTTGAAACCGGAACCTAACAAAAAAAATCTTCAGATCTTTCCAGACTTTCGCATTTATAATTGTAGGATTATAATAATGCCTACCTGTCAGTATCTACCTAAAATGTTTTAGGAGATGCTAGCAGAGCACCGCCGTGATCGCATGTGCATGCGCCGCGCTTGCGACATCTGTGGTCAACTGGTGGTCAGCATCCGGCAGCATATGCGCATTATTCACAAGCAGGCCGTCAGCCACCGCTGCCCCACTTGCGGCAAGGAGTTCCCTGTGCTGGCCAGGCTGAAGAATCACATGTCAGTGTTGCTTTGCCTAATATCTATCTTATACTCACAGTTAGAGTGGTTACCTACGTCTATTATACGAATTTATGTATAACTAGCTTTCGCCCGCGGCTGCGCTCGCGTGATAGGTACCTACATAAAAGTAGGTAGCCTATATACTATTCTAAGTAAAGAACTCATTATATTCCAAGTATCAACGAAATCGGTTGAGCCGTTACGGATGTTTGGATGTTTGTTATTCAATCTCGGAATAACAAACATCCAAACATCCTCACACACTTTCGCATTTATAAAATTAGTAGGATAGTAGGATTCCGATATAGCGTGGTTTTAGCAATTACAATAAAAGATTTTGGAGATCCGAGCTTTGATCATCATAATACATGTTACTATTTTAAATCTACTCTCTCTCTCTTTTTCACAACAAAATTTATTACCTGTAGCTGAAGTCTTTGGAGGCCTTTGTATAGCAGTGGACTTTCTAAGGCTGATTTCATACATTACGTTGTTTTCGTTATATGCCCAAAATAGAACTTTTGTTGCCTACACATGATCTTTTTCCTACACAGTTTTAAAATAATTAAAAAGTAAAACTAATCTTTGGTTTGAGTTTCATGTTTCAAACGTTCATGAATTCTGTTACAGGGTGGTCCACTCAGACACATTCAATTTCTTCTGCGATCTCTGCCCGTACAAGTGCAAACAGAAGTATTACCTAGTGATGCATATGCGGACACATACGGGAGAGAAGCCATACAAATGCCAGCAGTGCCCCGCCACCTTCGTCAACCCGTCCAACTTGAACAAACACAAGCTCACTCACCAGGAGAAACAGTTTAAGGTAATTTGGTCCTTATTGCTTTAACCGTAATGACTGTTTTCGCGAGGAGCCATACAAATGTCAACAGTGCCCCGCCACCTTCGTCAACCCGTCCAACTTGAACAAACACAAGCTCACTCACCAGGAAAAACAGTTTAAGGTAATTTGGTCCTTATTGCTTTAACGGTAATGACTGTTTTCGCGAGAAGCCAAACAAATGTCAACAGTGCCCCGCCACCTTCGTCAACCCGTCCAACTTGAACAAACACAAGCTCACTCACCAGGAGAAACAGTCTAAGGTAATTTGGTCCTTATTGCATTAGCCATAGTGACTGTTTTTTGCGAGAAGCCAAGCAAATAGAATAATAATAACGTTTGATTACATTCTTCTCCGTCAGTGCATGATGTGCGAGAAAGCGTTCAGGACAAACGCGGCGCTGCGCGAGCATCTCGGCGCCACGCATATGAACATCAAGTATACATGCAACTACTGCGGCCGGGACTTCTGCTACAGGTAATAAATAAAAATCCGTACAAAGCCACGTAATGGGCGGCCGTTGGGCCCGGCTGAAGAATAGGTCCCTGAATATGTGGGCAGCAGCGTCCCCTATTTTCATTGATTAATTGAGTTTGATCTGGATTTGACACCAAAACAGCAGTTTTGCAGTGTTTTTTCAATGAAAAATGTCTTACTTCCAAATGTCTTAGAACAAACTGGTGTAGAATAAGCCCGTTTCGGAATATATCCTAATATTTTAAATGTGAAAGTTTGTGAGGATGTTTGTGGTTCAATCACGCCCAAACGGCCGGACGGATATGGATGAAATTTGGTACAGAGATAGATTAGAGTCTGGAATAGCATATAGGAATAGCATTTTTATCATCATAGGTACCACGCGAGCGAAGCCGCGGGCGGAAGCTAGTTATACAGCACAATGCTGAGCGAAGATCATGTTTTCCTGCTCTGCTGCGCACAATATTTATATCATTCAGCATTTTATTGTGTAAGGAAAATAAATCTTTCATTCATTCATTCATACATATTTTGAATCAGATTGTATAACCGCGATGATCCAAGTCCGACCACGGAAGACCAGCGCTTTGGTATGAACTGCTCTGCCCTAGCACATGCTGTTGTGTTCATTTTTGTTACCATGATGTTGAATTGCATTTTTTTGTTATGTTAAGCCTGAATGTATTGGTAACAAAATAAACGTTTTTCTATTCTATTCTATGATGCGATTTAATTGAATAGGTCGGACCTTCGCAAGCACGAAATCCGCAGCCACAACCGCACGAAGCGCGACTACATCGGCGGCGAGCCCTCCTACAAGCGCGTGGAGCGCATGCAGAAGGTGCACGACACAACCGAGGAGATGGCGCACAAGTGGCCGGCGCACGAGATGGTGGCGCCGCCGCCGCAGATCATCCAGGCGGCTTACATCGACGTGGATCCCACTAAAGCTTACTGCCACTCGAACCAGGCGATATACTTCACGGACGGTTCCGGCCTGATACAGCAACCGATGCACCATATGGGTAAATCTTTGTTATCCTACTATACTACGTACAAGATTTTTTTTTTTTTTTTTTTTTTATACTACTTAGGTGGCAAACAGGCATACGGCCCACCTGTTGGTAAGCGGTTACCGTATCCTATGAGCGCTTGCAATACCAGAGGCATCACGCACGCGTTGCCGACCCCGAACCCCCCTCTCCCTAAAGAGCTCTGGCAACCTTACTCATCGCAGGAACACAACACTATTTGAAAACAAATAATGTTATTTGGCTGCGATCTTCTGTAAGGCGGAGGTACCTCCCCAGGCGGGCTGCTCCAATTCAGAACGAGAAAATCTCGCTGTGCCCTTCCTCCTCTCGTTTTCAGATTATTCAAAGATTATTCAAAACATGTATGATATACACGTTAAGAATAATCTTATCAATCTCTGATTATAATCTATCTCCCGAAAGACCCTAGCTATCGTTTTTTTTCCCAAACTGTCTCAAATTAGCTATTTTTGGAATTTTTATCATATTTTTATCTAATAAAAATGTCGATTTTTCCTTTTACGTGTTAGGTACTGCTCACATAAACTTTTCGAATGGAAAAACTCATTGGTGCACGACCGGTTCCATCGCAAGCAGAAGCTAGTTAGTTATAAAGATGATGAAACATCCAAAAATAGCTAATTTGGAACAGTTTGGGTAAAAATGCTGGTCCATAGTTCATAGTTATTTATTCCATAAAACAAGTCATTGTATGCGGAAATTATAATATACAAAACAAAATAACAAAATATTCATAACTAATTTAACCACAATTACATACATCACTATTATACATAAAAAAGTCCTTACATACAAGATAGATAAATAAATGTCAAGTTGTGTTACAAAAATGTTCAAATGTCATAGTAGGAAATAAAATAAGATGTCATACAAATCTTTGATGTGATCAATAAAAACACGAAACGGTCAGAGTTCGTCAAGTGAGTAGAGACACTTCTCCAAAAGGAAAGACTTTAATTTATTTTTGAGGAATCCAAAATACAAGCTCCAAGCTGGTTATAAACAAATACGAAAGAATGATGCCCATAACCAAGCTAAGTCACAAGGGCCCAAAAAGTGGACGACTCTTTACCATTCATGTAACGAAAATTTTGCTATGAATTATTATATAGCTTTTTACGTCTGGAATATAATTAATTTTATTCATCAATTCTCGTGATACATTATTATTTTATGTTACAAATATTTTTGTGAACAACATGAAATGTACGTGAAATATTCACGATCACGCTCAATCAATCAATCACTGTCCACTGTGCTCAGTCTGTGCCTACTGTGCGCAGTCTGTACCTACAGGATTAGCCAACGCGTGCCAATACTCCTACATAAATTCCAGGCACAGAAAACGGTTCTTACATTTCGGTATTTATATAATAAACGGCTTAATTAAGGTATAGGCAAAGACAATAGCTCTATTGTTTTTGGTATAGGTACTGCATAAATTACACAGGGTGACTATTCTCCAGTTATAATCTAAAGCTCTAAACGGTTATAGTTTAGCAAAGTTTGATAAAAATAAATTAAAATCTTCTTAAAATTGTTTTACCATGATAGGGATCTTTCCACTATCCTCACCGGGAGAGGAGCAGGAATTTTAGGGTTCAATTTCAGTACCGTTATTATATCAATACATTTCGAATTATTTGTATTATTTGGGTACCGTAATGAGTACCGGTAAGGTTCTCGAACGGCGACCACAAACCGGATGACGCTCTGTTGGAAGACCTTCCACTCGATGGCCGTCGACATTCGGAAGTATGTGCATGGAAAAGGCTCAAGTCCGTCGTGGCATTCTTTGTAGGAGGTTTATGTCCAGCAGTGGACTTCCTCAGGCTGATGATGACCGTGATGAACCGATACCTTAATTCAAGTTACCGATTTTTTGGGATTTCTATATAAATCGGTATGATGTCCCTAATTTTTCAGTAATTCAGCCCCTGCTAAATTCCGCTAACAATATTTCACGAGAATTTATTTCGGCCAGAAATTTAATTACGGATTTTTGAAAGTCAAATGATCTTACTTGAGTTTCTCATAGTGAATTATCTCGTTTGCGCGATTCATGATTTCACTAGCCTTGTTTTTTTGTTCCAGTTCAACAACAAACTGTGGAAATTACATTGTAAGTACTTCCTTGCTTCTATTTAAGCTTTTGTATGTTATTTTCTTTATTCAGTACGAATATGAGACGTTTTTTTATTTCTTTATTTCCAGGCCAGAATTAACGCTAAAGAAGGATGACGTAAAACTTGATTACGAACCGCAACAAAACATCGCGTTTTTCTAAAGGTTTCGGAATAACGCCTGGATAATTGTACGGATGTTGTTTGTAATGTTTATTTTATAAGAAAAACGGTACTTAGATCTGTCCTTAATAATGACGAATGAAATTTTGTATTTTATACAATAATTATTATTTATCCATGGAGAGTACATATAACATTTTTAACTATCATATAAATTATGTACCTATTGTATGCTTACAAATCGAATTGATTTTTTATTTTAACGCAGTATAAAATTGAATAAATGTTATATTATACACGTACTAAAATTATTTTGATTGTACCCACGCCTTGTGAAACTTCGAATCTAGCAGTGGTAATTCGTAAGCGCAATGGGAATGAAACAACAACTTTAAGGATGATTTTTTGGGAAGATTTATGTGGGAGGAAATTGCCCATACTCGCCATGCGGGCGAGCGTAGTTAGAAGTATTGTTGTTGAAATAGGGGGACGCTGCTGCCCATCCCCTAGCATTTTCTCTTAATCGCCTTTTACGACATCCATGGGTAAGGAATGGATAGGCCTGTTCTTCACCCGGGGCCACCACGACGAAATTCTATATTGCTAAGATTGTTAAAATGATTCTCAAAGTAACGAACTTCATTGCCATTTTGCTTACACAGTAGCACCGCTGGTCTTACCACCGTTTTATCAGACAGTCTAAATTATTAAAAGAACCGATTTTTTTACCCGAATTGATAGATCAATCGTACTAACAATCCAACAGAACGGAATAAACGTATTGAGCTTCGGTCTCGTCAGCGTTTTTAAAATATGAAAAAAGTTCCACAAAGTTCCGTTGGCTTAGCGGTTAATAACGGCAAAGATAATATTCAAAGGAACTGAAATGATATTAGTTGAGGATAATTTGCAGAACTAATGAATATGGATGAACTTGGCCGCTATTAATTGAGTTTTCCCTTGTTTGGATGTTTCAGGCTCAGTCCGAAACATCGCCAAATCTCATTTTGACTGGTTATAATTTTACATATATTTTACTAGCTTCCACACGTGGCTTCGCTCGCGTGGTAGCTGTATAAAAAGGAGCCAATAATTATGTTATTCCAGGCTATTTACGCAATGACAAAATTAGATGTCATTCCAATCCATTCAGTGGTTGCAGCGTGAAAGAATAAGACATCTTCACATCCTCACTTACTCACATATTACATTATACCTTATTATTATACTAGCTTTCTAATGGAAAGTTGTAAATTTCCAATTTAATGGAAAGTTGTAAAGCATAGAAGTATCTATCTCTATTGGAATAACATAAGTTTGTTCAGTTTCAATAATTCCTAGTTAAATTGATTACACATCTAGCTATGAATCTGTTCGATGTAACATTCGTGATTCCCTGAATTCTAATTAATATTGGACCACCTGTCGTCCTTGTTTCCAACACACGTTATGAAATCGATAATTCTTACATACATACAGGGCGATGTGCTCAAAGTCTGCAAGACAGCACCGATAAAAAAAAACACCATCAATAGCTAGTAAGTTTGATCACCATCGGTCAAAATTCTTTGAAACTCCATACTGCAACGCAAACTAATCAGCATCGTAACGGCATCGCCTCGCCTCGGGAAATGTAGTAGACTTCTATTTTCCGGGGGCGAGGCGATGCCGATACGACGGCGCCGATAAGTGTGCGTCAACCTTCGTTTGGATGCGCAATATATATTTTTAATAACTAAACTCGCCACTGTAGGTGCCTACGTCCAAACGGCTAACTCCACGTTTGCCAAAGATCCACTGGATGACATGTATACCTATTAGATATAGGTAGGTATATTTATACGATTAGGTACTTTATCTCAGCAAGAACTGTTTAACGAATAGAACCATTTATCAATATGTTGCGAACACGCACATACTAACTACTACTTACGTATTCCCTGAACGATTGATAATCTTATTTGGACGTAATTTTCAATTTACGCGTCGCTTTAATCGCGACGGTATTTCTCCGATTCCCGAAAATGTTATCGGAAATTAAATCTGCGATATTGCGCGTGGAACGAGGGAGCGTAATTGTGCCACTTCCCGTGATGTTGATTGTGGTAGACTTTCACACTAGCTCTGCCATTTGTAAGTGTACGGATAGCGAGAACATATTAGTCGGACCGTGGTCTCAATCGTCACTGACGATGAGATCCATTTTAATAGTAGAGGAACCGTGGTGGCCCCGGCTGAAGAAAAGGCACCTTGAAGACTTGAAGTTTGGATGGTGTGTCACTTTAAGTGTTTAGGGGCGAACTAAGAAAGTTATTCTCAAAATTCAACTCCTAAGAGGGTCCAGCGGGGTTTGAAGTTTGTATGAAAATCTTCACGCGTACAACGTCGCGGGGGTTTTCACTAGTAATGTAGTACGCATATCTCACGCTATATATAATATTAAAGTTCATTGCTCACTACCTATTTAGTTCTCCATTTGACTTGCTGGTTTCCTAAGACTGACCTCGTAATATTTGGTTTCTTATAGCCAACCGGCCAGTTGACGAATAGTTTACAAGGGATGAGTAGAGCATTGTTAATTGATGGTTGTTTGCAGCGTACTAAATACTTGTAAGCCGAGCTGTCGCTATGGAAGACCTCCCTTAGTTATCTTCATCCATCACACTTGACGGTAAACACTATGACTGACGACGGGATCAAAGTACAAGAAGCCTACAATCTACAAAACAAACATCTATTTATCTTTGTGGTGCTGGCACAGATACGGTAACAAACGAAGCTCGGTCTTCCGAATCTTTGATACATAGTTTGGTACCTATGTTGTTACCTAACAACATACCTAGGTATCTAACTAACATCTATATATCAAAGGTACATATGTCTACCTAGATTAATTAGGTTTTCCCCATAAAAAATCTTGATTTCTGAGTAAGTTATTCCTCTAATATTATCTTGGAGACTATGGGGTGGCCCGCCGCCGGCGCCGTTGTGTCGCTATGTCGTCGAATGGATAATAATGTATAGGTACAGTCGATGAGATTAATACGTTTATATTTTTATTATCCACTAGCAATAAAATTACTTTGCCTTGAGTGTGAATTCACGTGTATAGAAGGTCTGAGTGTCTACGTGAGCGAGCATATAAGGGTCATCTCAGGTCAGGCTGAAATAATGCTCGGGTGTTTTTCCACTAGTAATTGAGTATCAAATAGATTTAGGGGAGACCTTTGCTCAGCAGTGGGACGAGAAAAAATAGAATCACTCGAATAGAGTTGAAAACGCAAGAGACAGTGCTACTATACAGCCTCTACTTGTATTTGAATTGGATATACATAATATTTTGCTCTTTGTGAAGCACAAGTTTATTGTATATTAGTATTCTTAAATTCTGTGTACCTATTATAATTATATACGATATAGTATCTGTATGTGTTTATATAAATGTCACTATATGTTCTTGATTTATATATTTAATATACCTACTTTATTCTGTATATAGTTAATTCTTTTCTTCATAATTTAAGAAATACCATCTTGCCCCTTCTCTAATCTTTTCAGTCCAGTCCATCCTAAGGTTGCCTGGCAGAGATCGCTCTTAGCGATAAGGCCGCCCATTGTATTGCCGTGTAAATTTGTAATTGTGATTGTGTGTGATTGTGAGTAAGTATTATTTCCGTATGGTGATCATTAAAGTGTTATCTATCTATCTATCTATCTATCTATGTATTTTCTCGTAAGATGTGATGATGTCATCGCGGAAAAAATATAGATATCCGGTTTTCCGATCGATCTAAGCAGAGGCCTGAGGAGGGATAACTGGTCTTTATAGACGCCCTTTTCATGACGCCATACAAAAGTAAGTAAGCTAGTAGTAAGCTATTCACTTCTCACGGTTAAAAAATGAGAACTCACTGACTTTGCAGACTAGGGCCTGAAGAGTCCTAGACTAGATAATGTTCGTAAGCTACTCACTTGTCAAAGGTGCGTGGTGAAAAGTGAATAGCTTACAACCGTTTTTGTATCGTGTCACGTAATGTGTCAACTGAACCGGACTACGGGCAATGAGTTATAAAAATTAGCATTGTTCTTAGGGTTTAGGCTATCTCCATGACAAATTTAATCAAGTTCGGTTCAGTAACTTTCGCATTTATAATATTAATGTAAAGTGTCTTTGCCGACGACTTTAGCTCGGGAATTCAGTGACCTGTCTGTTTAGAAGTTGTTATTTCTGTGGTTGGCTCTGCCCAGACTAATAAAGTTAAGGATTAATGCCCTTAGCAGTAAACAAATTTTGTAAAGCTTTCCTCGAATCAATTTTCTAGAAAACTTTTGATGAACAATTGTGTTTTCGATTAGCGCCAGAGATTGAGTTCAAAATCTTAACATCTTGTTTAATACAAAAACAAATGTTTTGATCTAAATTCAGAGAGCCTTTTGGTTTGCTTACCGAACATACTTACTGCTGACTACTTAGGTAAAACTTTAAGTAAGTAGGTAGGTATTCCAGATGGGAAAAAGAACAGCTGCCGCTACGTTCATAATACGTTTAGATATCGGATTACTTTTTGCCTCCTAAAGTGGGGATGTACCTAAGAGGTTTGTTCATCGGATGGATCATTGGGGTGCCAAGTGATGCGCGAGGGGAGTTGGGGGTATTTGCAACGTGCCTAAGTAAATTAGCTTTTAGAAGATGAATTTAGCTAAGCCATGTTTAAACGGGGCGTGCGATAAGTCATCTAAAATTTATTTCAAAATGACCCTTACGTCTTCTGAATAAAATTAATCTTGTGATATCGATGAGCTTTATCGCATACCAAACTCAAAATCGACTTTGTTCGGTAGAGGTAAGGATCATTTTGAAACTAATTTTGTATGATACTCATTTCCACCCGCGGCTTCGCTCGCATGGTACCTACATTAAAAGGTAGCCTAAATACTATTCTAGGTAAAGAACTATTTCTATTCCAAGTTTCAACGAAATCGGTTGAGCCGTTACGGCGTGATTGAACAACAAACATCTCCACAAACTTTCGCATTTATAATATTAGTAGGATATCAAGGCCATATTGCATGCCGTTTGAACACGGCTTTATGAGTGATTGATCACGTAAATCGTTGAATTTATTTCTTTAGAGATTCTGGAGTGCGTATTTTTTATGAATGTAATTTCTCAAGAAAACAATTTCATTATGCAAAGAACTCAGGTACTTACTCTAGTCCCAGACGTTCAATTGATCTTGAACTGTAAAAGCACTGGAGAAGATTGGATCAAACTGTTCATCCCTGAATCTTTCAGAAACTATGTCTTAGTTAAACGTTCGAACCCACGACCATCGGATCTAAAGTCGGGGAAACTCTCATCACACTAGACTAAACGGCCATTGTAGTTATTTTTATTGCAGAAAAAAATCCTCTCAGGAAGCCGTAATAATGTAATTATCTGCCTAGTCGGCGCGCTCCCGAGAATACTGGAAAATGGGACGGTGTTTATAGCTTGTTGTTTTATGTAGTGAATTTTAATATTTTGTAGCACTGCTCCATATTTTAAGCCTTTTTTAAAATCAGAATCTTTAAGGTTCACGTCACAAGCCTACCACCTAATTTACGGCGTGTTAAAACGGCATGCGTATGTCGTATAAAATAATCCTTAGGTACCTCTACAGAACAAGTCAATTTTGAGGAGCGTGCAATATAGATCAACGATATCGTTAAATTCAAACTCTAAATAAACTTTATTCGCAAAATGTAAGGACCATTTTAAAATAAATTGGAAATTTGACTGGCCTCATAGCTCAGTTGGTAGTAACTCTGCCTTCTGCGCTAGAGGTCGCGGGTTCGATTCCCGCATTGGACAAACATTTGTGACTAACACAGATGTTTGTTCTGTGTCTGGGTGTTAAATATAATCTATTATGTATATCAGTCTCTGGTACCCATAGTACAGGCTATGCCTAGTTTGGGATCAGATGACCGTGAGAAAGCCTTTAAAAAAAAAAAAAATTGCTCTGTTAACTCTAGTGATAAAACACAACTTTATCTTTTGAAATCTTAGTCGTTAGTAGTATACAATCATAATTATTCGTACGTTAGTATGTTTACCTACTCTAGGTAGTGCCTAGTCAACGCATTCCCCAGGGTATAACCAGCATTATTTGGGCAATAGATTATCCGTTGTTTGTGGGGCCATTCCATATCTATTCATAGCAATATTAATCAAGAACAAAAGAGGCTGGAGATTGCAAACGTTACCATTATGCCCAACTCCGGAACTACTTTGCAGAGTTCGTTACGACCTTCCTCAATAAGTTTTGTTCTGCTTTTGTTTTTTGGACAACTCCGAATGTTTGAGTTGTACTTACTGGTAGCAAAATAAACGTTTTCTATACTATTCTAAACCAAATTGCATAGAGCATGCGATGGAATAAAACCATATTTTATCCGACTGTACAGAAGGAGGGTAATGTTTTATGGAGGAACGAACTCCTAATTTCAATATTGAACGCACTTGGCTTTAAATATTGAAGTTCGGAAACATTCCTTTATTTTTAAAAGTCAGTAATACTGCATTATATGCCTTATCCAGTACTCGAACCCGCTAATGTTAACAAAACCATTCTGTATTTTTATGATAGATACCTATCAAAAGGGTTAATCACAAATATCAATTCTTTCTGTATAAAATAGTATGTCAAATTGAAGGAAAACTAGTTTCAACATTCAGAAAAGATGCTGTTCAGGATACTTTATAAGACACAGTTCCACAGTTACCACTGCCTTAAACTACTGTATACCGTTAGTACCGTTATGCGGTCCACATGGGATTACATTGCGTCTATCACCCTGAGACATAAGTCTCATAAGCCTATAATTTCACCGGCTACCTCACCCTTCAAACCGGAACACAGCATTGCAAAAACTATGTACTAAATAATAATACAAGTTTTTAAACTCAAACTGGATTCCCATTTCAATTAATTAGAAGCTACTACTTGGAGATTAGTTCCCAACTAAGAAGTCGATGCAGGGAAGTAAGTTTTACAATTTAATTGAACAAAAGCAAACAAAAGTCACTATTATTTGTATATACAATATAGTGTATGTAATACCAGGTATTTTTTAAATCTATCTATCTGTCTATTTGTATCAAGCTACGGCCCTGTGCTACGATCTCTACTACGGTATCTGCTACGAACTTTGCTACGAAACCTACGCTGCGTAGAAAGAACGTAGCAATAGTATGTAGTTAAATGCTAATAGTACATTTACTACTATTGGCACGTTCTTTCTACAATTTACCATTAATACAACTATGTGCGCTACATCGTGCTATGGTATTTTCAATTACTAAAAATCAGCTTAAAGTACTTAATACAAGGTGATTCATAACATGTATACCATCACGAAAGGAGGTTATTCTATCAACGAAAATAAATAAATTTAGCAAAAAAAAAAACACTAAATATATTCCAAAAAAAAATTTTTTTTTTTACAAAAGCTTTCTCTAATTAACTATTTTTGGTATTTTTATCATCTTTAGAACTAATAAATAGACGTACAAGAAGTTCGGACTCAAGATTGCTACCTAAAACAGCTGATTCATTGAGGTTGACCTCGCGTAGAGTTTTTTCAATGAAAAATATCCAATTTCCAAAAGTCGTAGAACAAACTTTGTTGCCAACTGGGTGTAGAATAAGCCCCTTTTGGAATAGAATACATGTATATTTTAACTTTCAAATTAACGAAAGCGCAAATCTGCCATGTAATCTCAAAACCGTTAAGTAATTTTGATTGCGTTTTTAGATAATAATATGAAAAAATTAAAAGAAAGATTGATAGGGATAATAACTCAAAGAGGATTTGGATGAAAAATAGCTAGGCTCCGGGAAATGTAACGCGAGAAAACATATTTTATTTTCCAAACTTTAAATTATAGGGGATTTGAATAAGAAGCGAAAAAAAATTGAGAAATGTTTTTCTGTTACACATTTCAGTAAACAAGAACTTGAGCAACGTTGACAAAGGGTCGTTTACTCAATAAGTATGTACTTCGAAGAGCCATTAGTTGGGCTCTGTTTGTTTTATGTTCAAAAGAATTTGATGGCCCGTGTTTTGAAGACATAAATGGATTCTTTCTCTCTAGCCCTGGTATTCTTAGTGACTTCTCTCATACTGACAGCAGTCTGACATTAATTTTATAGAAGATGCTGTCAAAGTTGTATCTTTTAATTTCACTCAGAATTCTAAAGCCCGTACTCGACTTGATATTCATTTAAAAATAATCTTCGTTCGGCCGTGGCGTGTTCTTTGGATTGTATCAATGGGTTGGTTGTGTTCGGTTGAACAGCTCAATAAATCAACTAATTAACCCAGCGACTATTTATCTTGATTCAGCCAACATTGATCACAGCTCCTGCGACGCCCGAGGGATTAATCTCAATAATCTAGAATAATCTGATATAATATCTCGACTTAGTTATATTTACGACTTTGCTTGCTGTGAATTACAATTTGTGAGCATCCGGCAAAGCATTCTTTTGGTATACTAGGTATGTATAATAATAATATATTTATTTTGAAAGAACCAGTGCGGTGAAAGCATTCAATGCGCCTAAGAAGAGACGAACAGTCTCATTGACCATTTCATGAGAGATCCCCAAGAAGCTCCTTTCGTGTAAGTCCCATCTTAACCTGGTCATTGTACTAACGCAGAGTGATCAAGAATGAACCAATGACGAACAAACAAGTTTATCGTACCACCGAACCCTATCTATACTTTCATCCATGTCATGCTTACAGGTAGGTATATTTATTCAACTCATATAAATCGGGATTACGGCGGATTTAGTGAGCAAATCCGAATAAAATCCCTTTGTTTTACCGCTTCTATCCGGATCGTGCGCTCTTATCGGCCACTTGCGGGAAGAGACCAAGTCGATCTTTTGTTTTTTAATCTAGAAGGCACACCTAGCGGATGTTCCGCTACGGAAACGACTTGACAGCGGAAACCTCCCGTCAGTCTCTGCTCCGGGCCTCGACTGCAGCAGAATATTCGAGTTGAAAACAAGCGTTGTTTTACAGTTGCGACGGTTCAAAACAGCTGCTCTGGGCTACTTGATAAGTTTCGATTTAATGTTACAGCTGCTTGCTATCGGTATGTTTAAAGGATTATATATCTTTAAGCACCAAACTACCATAATATTTAATTACAGCTGTACCTATGATCTCTAAATTATTCCAAAACTTAGGTACTAATATTGTTTAAAAGAGATCCTAAAATCTGTAGAATTATTTCAGCTGTGACGATTTACGAGATCATAAAAAGCGAGACAGGGATCTACTACTGTACTACTGTAGCGGAATTTGAATGCTAACAAATTCCGCTACAGTATGTCTGCTCTAGAAACATAGGATCTTGATCCCAGAATACAAAGCGTTGCTACAGCTTCCACTTCTTAACTAGAGATGAGGTTCCAATGCGAATTTGTATGCAAGGCAATTTCGCTTAGTACCTACGTGTGAAGAATACCTTGCTTCATTAGCAAAACAATACAAATAAGTAGGGTTGCTCTGGTTTCCTTCCTCCGGTTGTTGCAACTGCAACGCGAGAATAGAATATGTATTTATATATGTATTTTTTTTTGTATTTATTTTCTCTCAACAAAGTTTAGACTACTAACTAAGAACAGGAATTTGTATCGTTGTCGTACCTAGTACCTATAGTCTTACACATTGTTTGGTAAATAAAAGCCTCTTAAACCTATCTGCTAATCAGAGGCAACATCTGAGCCAGTGTTGTCCACTCGACGAATGCACAAGTTTTTCTCTCTTTTTCCCCCCAAGTTTAGAAAAAGAAGTACAATCTTGTTGGCAGCATTGGCCTCTATATTGCCTCTGATTTGTAGAGAGTTGTTTAGAGGCTTTGGCCAACCCTCGTCACGGAGTTCATACAAGCCGCACAAAGGCGTCGGTCGTGACCTAATGGTGACAGCGAGCTGATCTGATTAAGGAGACGCACTTAATACAGCTGCAAAGAATTTGATTGATGCTGCAAAGGTGGATACCACATACTTTATTTAGTTCTACACCCGGAGATCGGCTGAGCATCTCGTCGAGTAATTTGCATTATTCAGGTTTATAGATACCTACCTGATACGTGTGTCGGGTTTCCGTATTAACTTTATTTACTCACGTATTATATCTCAAACCCCAGAGTTTATACGACTTCATGATTACGCAGCAAGCAACATGCAATCTTCTCTTTATAGTCTCGTAACGTGACTCATATTATCCGTCATAAGGACTGCTTGAATGCTTTTGCATTTTTTGATGTCGTTCGTTTTCCTTACATTCTTGGTAAATAAGGATCAAGTAGGTATATTGTATTTTAAACATCGCACAATAAGGTCACATTGTGCGATTTGACTGGCATCATAGCTCAGTTGGTAGTAACTCTGCCTTCTGCGCGCGGGTTCGATTCCCGCACTGGACAAACATTTGTGACTAACACAGATGTTTGTTCTGTTTCTGGGTGTTAAATATATATCTATTATGTATATCAGTCTCTGGTACCCATAGTACAGGCTATGCCTAGTTTGGGATCAGTTGACCGTGTGTGATATGTCCGGAATATTTATTTATTTATTTTTACATTTCTGCTATTTGGTTTGGAATTTGGGGACCAGGCCGCACAGCTTTTCGCTTGATTCAAATTAGATTTGGTAGGTGGGGTGATTTACGGCCAATATGGGCGTTTACCTATTTATTTAACGGTATTAACTCACAAGGTTAAAAACTGATCAAACCGGGTGCCATGAACCCGAACTAGGTTGGGGTAGGTGTTTCATTAACTTCGACAGTACCGAATGATGGATGTGACATCAAGTTCAATTTATCTTGCGAGTTCGTTAGTGTCAAATAGGAACATTAGGTATTCGTTAGTACCTAATGAAAACGTTTTTATTTTCCCAGTAGGTACACGTCTTCTTGTTTTACTGCATAGGTACTACTAACAAAAGTAAACCTAGCCATTCTACAACCAGCGATGTATAAAGTTAAGCCGCATTCTTATTACTGTAATAATTTATGGAAGAGATAGAAGCCTATCGCTTCCATACATTTAGTATGACTATGTTCACATTACACCAGTCCAGCGTGTCGTGGAGCGAAGTGTCGTGTCGTGTCGCATATCGCTCGTTCGATCGTCGTCAGAACGGTGCGGTGGGGCTTGTGGCGGATGAGAGCGCTCCAAGAGTGAACACGCATACTCGCGCAGTACTACTACGTGCTAGGTTAGTTGGTACCTCTCTGTTTTGTTAACTATAGGTACCTACTTACTACCTAAAAATAACCAAAGAACATAACTTCAAATTAATACCTTCCTATTAAAAGTAATTTTACTTTTGGTTTTGTTTTAGGAATCTTAGTATAGCCCAAACTCTGAGAACCCAAACAACAGATCCATTCTATGATTTGAGCACAATTCTGTAATAGGATTTAGGTACAACATTGTAGACAGCCGCAATCGACACGCAGGTATAATGTGCACACTTGCCGTTACGTAGGAGCGATGACTCCACGACACACCACTCCACAGTATGTGCGCAGTGTGTACGCGCATATGAATGCGGCTTTACTGTATTATAAACTCGCCGATTCACTGACTTCTGAAATTGATGACAAAGATCACAGTTACAAATGAAGTGAGTCGTTTTTGACACACGGCTCTAACGGAATTTATTTATCGCGATAAATATCTTTTAGGCTCGTAATCTCTAAGTCAATTTCCCAACGCTGTCTTATCTTGTAAGATTTTAATCACAGAAGCAAACAAAAACAACACAAGTTTCATAAATGCCATTTAAGTATAAGTAGATCAGTTTCGCAAACTTTTGATTGAAATTTGCCCTCGTTAACCCCTTTTTCCTCAGTACACATTGCAAATGAATAGGTAAATGAACTTGGGCAGATACACACATTGAAGTGTTCGAGTAGGGTTGTTCGTTCAATTAATTACCTCATGTCAGTTGCGGCTCGTTGGAGGCCGTCGATTTTTCCACACTTCAGGCGACGTGATTTGCATACATTGTGGGTGAATACGTGCTATTCGGGCATTGATTTCATTGGGGCGTCCTTTTCCAATAATGGAAGAGCTTTTGAGCATCTCGCCCACGTAGGCATTGTTATCAATTGATCGGAGGGATAAAGGTCAAGCCAATTGATTTGGAAAACTAAACATAAATAATTGTTTTTGACACTGAATTAAAACAAAGCACTGGTGGAGTGTTGGTAGTGGCCCCGCCTTCCTACGAACTATAGAGATGGAGGCTGGATACTTTGTACTAATGAACAAACCTAAAGTTTTTCAAAGCAAATTACTCTGTTCTTTGTTTGAAGTTTTTCTCTGATCTCAGTATTAGCGGAGACTTATCGAGTTTCTTTCGCATATGAGTTGCAACATAAATCAAGAGCTTAACGAGAATTTTACGACTTGAAGAACGATACCTATTCGTCTTCAATATGGTGTGGGTACATTAAAGTTGCTCTCGAATAACTTTACGAAATTCACTGAAAGATGTAGGTATGGTATAATAACAATAAATTAATATACCGTGGCTGAAGAATAGGTCTCTCTATTACTATCCGAGGACCGTAAGAGGCGGTTAAAGGAAAAAAAGCTAGGGGAGGGGCAGCAGCATTCTATAACAACGAAAGCTTTATCTCGCCAACCCGCAGCACAGCGTGGCGAGTACGGGCAAATCCCCCCAAATGATTGTTTGGGTGCAGGCCGTACAAGGTCGATCGCGCTGGAAATCTATGGGGGAGGCTGAAATGATGATGATGGCGATATTAATATAGTTGTACGCGAAAGCGTCAAAAATCATGTAATTGATATACGATCAAGCACATTCTTTGGTTACTAAGCAGCGACAACCGTAGTGGCAAAGACGCGGCATGCATTTTTATTTGGCCATCGCCGCTGTAAACTCTAAAAAAACGGTCGCCGCCACTAATGAAAACAACGCTTATCTTAACAAATAGATCCTGTAATGACTTCAAGAGGTATATACATCGAAAACTATCCGCCTTCTCAAGTTTCTTCGTGTTCCATTTGAGAAAATTGAAGAAGTTTACAAATGCATTCTACAGTCTCAATAAATGGATGTTTGTTTTGAATTTCTATCCTTTGAGTGACCTATTGTGGTATTGAATTGGAATATTTAGAACGTAATGGGAGGTTTTGATTGTTTCTAGAAATCTATGTCATAGTCATATTATTTATTCACCTTTGGAACACTGGGAACACTTGGTTTTGTTAATTACATCAAGTTTTAGCGGCTGTACATAGGCCTTGTCAATATTTTGTAATATAATAATAATAATTGCCAATAAAACATGTCATTATAAATCAGTAGGTACAATCAAACAAATCAAACGAAAAACATTTATGGGTCAGACCAGTGTCCAGCAGTGGACGCCATACGGGTGAAATTATGTAGATGATGAATGGTAGGTACATGAGCTGATGAAAGTTGGCCTAAAAGCTAAAGTTAGTTAAGTTGATCTACTCAAAAGAGGATCTCTGTTCGAAGGGTGTTGTGTTCGGTCGCTTCCGCGGGCGGATACCTACTGCCCCTGATATTTTGCGTCCCACGTCGCAGTTTTTACGTGGCAATTGAATTGAATTGTGTTATTTATATGTATGTAAGCTTTAAGGTATATATTTGTATAGCTATGGGTCGTAGAATAATAATATTCCATCTGTTGTGTTATTCTATTGTTTGCATTGATGTCTGTATAAAATTAACCATCCATCATCCGCACTTAATTTGGGTCGGAGCGTGCATGTAGAATGAAAAACACAGAACACGTTTCCGTAGAACATAAATTTAATTATCGCTGTAACAAACGGGACACGAAACGCTATGAATGCAGCCATTTATATAAATTCTACGCCTAACGCTGTTGTAATGAGAAGCGTACCTGCTTTCGGTTCGGTATAAGGTGCCATATAACTTTCTAAATGTCCTTTTCTTCAAAATAGGAAGATCCGTTTCTAAGATATGTATTATCACAGGAGTTTGAGTAGAATCCAGATAATATTTAATGCCAGTCCCGAAATGGGTCAAAATTATTAGAAATTTTGATTATTTGGCCCGAGGGGAAGCCCAAATCTTCTTTCGGACCTTTTGTTGTAGAATAATTTTCAACCACACGTAATTCACCTACTTACCACAGTATGTAAAGCGTCGTATAAATGGTTAGCATTTGGGTAGTAGGTTCATAAAAAAGCTGAAAGAGAATGTGCCCCTTTCACCGACATGGTAATTTTACAAAGAGCCACAACAAACAACTGAAATGTTTCTCTCAACGAGCACCGTCGGTAGAGCGTTAACAAAAAGAGTTTGTTAGGAACATTTTTTATAGCGCTGCAATTGTATTCTCAGAAAAAAGTTTTTTTTTTTTTTTTTTATACGGAGGCAAACAGGCTTACGCCCCACCTGATGGTAAGCGGTTACCGTCGCCTATTGACATCTGCAACACCTGGAGCATTGCTAATGCGTTGCCTGCCCTGGAGAAATCTTTTTGTATTTTTCTTAAAGCTCTTCATGTTGTAGGTTAGCGGGAAAACCTCGGAAGGAAGCTCATTCCACAATTTGCACGTATGGGGGAGAAAGGATCTCGTAAAGCGATCGAGATACCCACGTGTCGATGAGATGTGGATTGTGTGATGTGTGTATATAGTTTTATATAATTAATTAAATGCTTAGTTACCTACTACTAACCTCAAAGATACTTAAATGATGTCTCTATCCCTCTACCGTCCATCAATATATATTAAAATTAAATGTTGTTCGTTGGTAAGCGCATCACTTGAGAAGGGCTGGACCGATTTGGATAGTTTTAATGTTCGTTATAGTTTGAGTAAAGTTTTAGTTAATTTTCACCCGACTACGGAAGGGCTATGATTAATTACGTGACTACGTGCGCAAATGTCTTGATTATTAAATTGTGAATCATAGGTAGGAACATTGGCGGAATGATCAGCTAGTTTGATAATAATTTTTAAGTAAAATTGTTTTTCCATGAGGCAGTTTTATTTAAGAAGTAAAATACAATGTTTCACTTGTATATGTAGATAAAATACGTCTCCTTCTTCCTCGTAAGGAACCAGAAGCGGCAAGTAACAAAATATATAGCTCCATAAAACCGTTGTATTCGTTTATGGATGTCATCAGTTAAGAAAAATCTTCAGACGAAAGACACTGGCGAATTTCCTTGGCTGTGTACTTTACCAGTATTTGTTGTATCTATGGGCTTCGTCTTGTTTGTTTGTGCTGTCGGGAAGACTGCTTTGTTTAGGGTATAGTATTATGTTATCTGTGGTTTAGGTAAAGTATTATACTGGCAATACGTTGAGTTACATGGCTGAGGTTTTGTGTGGAAAACTAAGTAAAAGCTTTTACTTTTCTGTTTACGGCATGGTCGGCCTAGAAGCTAGCCCGAGGAGTTTTTGAAATTAGTCTTTGTAGAAATTTGTTTTACTCACTATCCGATGAAAATAGCCCACCGTCATTAATATAACTATAGGTACCTATGTAAAGGTCAGAAATTACTTTCTGTTAGAAACGTTGATCCCAAAAATAAATCGAATTGACAATTTAGTTAAACCTTTTTTATTTTATTAAAACCTACTGAGAAGTTAGGCCTATCAACGGTTGCACCAATCAAACTGTAATCCGACCGTCGCGACAGATTGGTGCATTGGTAATGCAGGAACGTTGGAACTAATGTACAGCCAACCAATGAACTAATGTACAGTCGTCTATAACTAATCTTCGTAGATTTAGTATGAAACGTTTCTATATTGGCCTACAAATCAAACTTTTGACTGTATCTACATCAATATATACACAATTGTTAGATCTAAAACTATCCAGCTTCTACATACTACATCAAACACGATAGGTTGCAAGGTATTCTCGGAATTCTGTGCAAGTTTGGCAACCGCATCTAAGTTCGTTCAGCAAACTGAATATTGTACGAGTGAATATTGTAGGTATGTACCAGCTTCGGCTCGTACCTACAATATTCACGCTCGTGTTTGCATCTGACATCAGTTTACCTCAGCTCACGCTGCAAACTTTGCTTAGTGCCACTTCAAATGGGTGTGTTTTGACCGCTCAACGAGTTTGCCAAACAAAAACTTTAAAATTCGCTTCAAAAACAAGTTACCTAACTACCTACTGGCTGTGTGTGAATTAATGTTAATACAGACAGAATGGATGGTGGTCCGGTGGGAACCGTCCTAGTTTTCTAAAAAGGGTCGCTGGGTTTCAATCAGGGAGGCGGCGTATATCAATGAATTTTCAATACTAAATCTATTAGCAAATTGTATTTACTTTATGTGGCTATAATGTCACTACTGCTATAACTGGCCAATTGTGATCGCCACTTGATTTCTAGAAGGGCGTTCAAAGTTCACCGCAAAGTGCATAAGTACTTGGTTCCAAAATGAAAGAAACGAGCAGAACATAAAAAGATATGAAAAATTTTAATTGAGCCCACGAGGATTACGGCCTCCCATGCACGTTTAAGAGAAGATAAGCCTCGAGCCTCAGGTTGAATTATAATAGGTTTATGAACATGATCAAAATATTTTATGAGGAGGAGAGGTTTGTGCCATGTGATATTTTATTTTTATTTTATTTAATTCGACGCACAAACACATTACAACAAAATAATAATTATAAAACAATGAATAACAAAAATAAATCTAAAGTTTTCATTTTATTTAGATAGCCAGAATTTTTACTGAGGCTTGTTATGTTCTATGGAGTATAACCCACACAACCTTTTCGCCATAAATAACGAAATCAGTCGCCACGCTAAGTAATGAAATTGTAACTTATTTTACGCCGTCTATTTCGGCAGCTGTAAACTGTAATTTACTTACAAGAGTTTATTGTAAGAGCTTGTTGAAAATTATAAAGCTTTAGGGGTGACTTTACTATTTACCTGATTGCTTTATTACAACAATGTAAGTAGATCTCTTGGTGTGACTGTACGCACGTGCAATCAATGACAACAAACAATTATCAAATAAGGATACCTACCTATTGTATAGTTCTAGTCTGTGTAATTGATTCTGTCATAAAACAAACAATGATTAAAGGACGTATACAATTGATACGCAAATAAACATTCAACTATCTATCTATCTAACGTCAAGAAAACGAATAAACAAAGCCTGAGTCAAATTAACTCTGTTTCAAACGACGAAGAAGGGACGCTCAAATTGAATGTAAACAATCGAAGGAAATGTGGAAACGTGGAAACATCTTGGAATATAAAAATTATACTCGAGTCGACTGTCCCGATAAATAAAATAAATTGAGTTTGTCATCTACTTGGGTCTGGGATTTCCGTTCAAGTTGGCCATTTATTGATTAAATAAAGGCTTTCCCTTTCGTCCAATTTGTTGTTGTACTTGCAATCAGAGACAATTATCAGAACCGGTGCCAACAAGAATTTTCTTCTCTACCTAAACTTAAGGAAATGTTAGTTTTAGGAGTCAGCAATATTGGCCCCGATTGCCTCTGTAGGGAGTGGTGAGTAGAAGCTGTTACACCTACCGAGGAGACTATGTTCTGATATACCCCTATTTAATCATATCCAGTCCACTCCATCCAAAGGTTGTCTGGTAGAGATCGCTACTTCAGCGATAAGGTCGCCCATTGTTCATCACATAGTTTAGTTTTTATTGTTTTTTTGTTAATGTTTGTACTTTTTATGGTGTGCAATAAAGCATTATTTATCTATCTATCTATGTTTCTTAAAACCGACTCTATGACAAAATATGAACTGTGTGTTAAATAGGTATATCATTATCTATGTCTTTGCTGCACTGCTCTTCCCGACGATTGGAGCGCTAAGTGTTCATAATAGCTTCTTAGAGAAAGCGGTTGAGGGTCTCGCTGGAGTGCTGCGCGTCACTTCACCCTGTTCGACCCTGTTTCTTTTATACGACGTTATTTCTTTTTTGAAGGGCAATCATTTCACCTATACGCGGCATATTATTATATACTAGTGATTCGCCCCAATCTAAGAACCCGCGATGTCCGCATCATATATTAATATGAATGTAAGTACAGAATAAAATTAAAATATTACCTACCGTTTATATTATTGCTACTTTGTGTAAGATTACTAAAATATATTCAGTAAAATTGTAAAGAAAGAACGACTGATTATGTAAGTATACGTAGTTTTAATAATGTTTTAGTATTTAATAAAATTAAAAATATAGAAACTTCTTAAAGAGCAAAAAGTCCAGTCGTTCCTTCGGTTTTAAAAAAAGAAGAAAACTGACTGGCACTTGACTTTTGGGAGAGGATAAAAATTTAGCGGAAAATGTACAAAATGGGAAGAAGGCATGGAATTAGGGTTTAATAACATTATTTCTTAAACAGCACGTTGTAAAGAGTCTAGCTACACTAATAAAGTTGTAAACCTATGGCTATGGGGAGTTTTTATTTCAGCACTGTATCATTTGTAACATTCGTAATATAGTGTGAAAATTTAACAGCTTCCCACTTCTAGGCAATCTATAATAGTTGAGGTAAGTTTTGCGAATCGCATTGATAGCGCGATCCAGTTAGGAGATTAGCTACAAGCAATTTCAGGGAAGAAGGACCTCGAGTTTTTGTCACACTTAATTCAAGCGTAATCCCGTAAAAAAGTCTTATAGTTCGTCTTTGCTCTAGCATGTCCACTGGTCGTGTGACGTGTGTGCTCATTCCGACAAACCACTACCCTTTACTAAAAGCCTATATCACAGAGGATTTCACTTACGGGTTCGACGTCGACGGCCTTAGAGCCAGCCACGTCACTTACCTACTCAATAACTCTGTGGTAGAGGTTTGCTCGCGCTAGTGCTTATAATTATATTAATCCAAATCCTTATTAAAAGCTCAATTACTTGATTGATGAATGATTTATTACTGTCTTCACTGATAAATTGAGTAAAATTTTGTTGTAATGATTACGAATTGGATGATTGATTTATTACTCGCTTCTAGATATCCGACGATCCAGCGAAATTATTAAAAAAAAAACTGTTTTGTAATGAGCTTTTCATAACACATACTTGATATTTTTCTTAACCCCCTTGGCTTTAACTCGAGAACATTCAAAATCCCCTGGGATAGCCAAATTATAATTGTGTCATCCCTTCACATTTTTAATTTTATGATTTTCGGATTATTTTCGAAAGGTTACGTCGAAAAAACACTCGTACTTAAATACAATGCCCATTCGTCCAACTTGAATAAATCTTCTTAATAAATACGTGATTTTATCCGAAATTACCTACTTGACATGAAGAAATGAAGGAAATAAAATACTTGGCACGAGGATCAAAAATGGTAGCCCGCAATCAACGAATGAATGAGATTCGCTAGCATTGTGCGGGCTTATGATTTTAGAGTCTGCTGCGTTGTACGGACTTTTGAACTTGCACCTTACAATTAGACAGTTTCTCTCTTTCCTATTGTCTACAACTCTACAAGAGATCGAAGCCTCGAGAAGAAACTCAATAATGGTTACTACTATATCGATATCATAATCTGTATCGTCGTAGTTTTCGTTGTACTATGGTATCGGCCAATAGGGAAACATCAATCTCGTAGACTTCGTGTAGCGTGCTACAAATGTCGTAGCCTCGTAGCTCTCAGTGAATGCTACGAGGCTACGACATTCGTGCTGTTATTGCCCTGTAGTGAGTTTCACTCACCCTAGGGCAATAAAAGTATTTCTGGCAGTATTAAAATCGCCGCAAACACGAGATAATAATGACAGATTTTTATTTTAAGCCATTTGAAAGTAAAATCTGATTTACGAGTATCACTCACAAATTGTGAAATGCCATAACTCTCGCAGTGAGAGATGGTTTCGAATAAAAATCGTCGTAAAAACCGTTTACATGTTCACGCAACCATCGCATATCTCTGTGACGTAGGCAAGACAGTAGGTTTACATAGATATTCTATGTTATTTTTAGGTAGTTTCTTGTAAATTATGGCGGTAGAAAATTCATAAATTATGCATACAGAGTTTATAGTATGATGATAATCAACCATTGTCAAATGGTTTGTAATACTCAAAGTTTGGCAATACAAAAGCCTTGAAAAAAGGACACATTGTAACTTGGCACTGTTAGCGAAAAAAAACACCGTAGAAAATTGGCAGCACTATAGGATGTTCCGTAACAGTTGTGGAGTAAGCCAAAAAGGATTACTGTTCACCTAATAGGCAATGACTTTTGTTCTACGACATAAAAAGCTCTATAGAAAAAATTACTATTTTAGGTTAAAATCAGTTCAATCATATTTTTATATTCAGCTAAAATCTAAAGAAAATGTTGTTTTAGAATAAGCCTCTTTCATGTTATTATATGAGTTATGTAACCGTTGTATACAAGCTAAGGTAGTCTTGTAAAGTAGTACCTACGGCTACGAGTAAGAGTACCTGGTATATTAAACACGGAAAATAGCTAACATACCGCCGTGCGTGGCCGTCTCGCGTCGTCTCGCCCTATATTCACACTGTACAAACACTGCTTACCTACTTGAATAGTTGGTTCAGTTGCTTTGACGCCAAATCTACCACGGAGTTATGAGACTCTATGACCTTCCTCAGTAAATAAAGTTACGATTTCCTGTCTGGAGCTTTTTGGTGATATGTTTAGAAATAATGAGTATGTAATTAGCCTAGCTTTGTATTATATGGTTTGAAAACAAACATTGTTATAACTATGCTATAGGTATTTGTACATTATTTCGATGTCTGGTCTTCGTGGCTTTGAACATGTTAAGTATTTACTCTATTTAGACCTTTCATCACTATCCAATCCTTTCTATTCTAATTTTTATGTACATAACTTACTTAAACTTTACTAGTTTACGTATCTACTAAACTTTCAGGATGGTAAGCTTTTGAGCGCATTTTTCAAGTCAACTAGTTTGTATCTTATTAGATGAGTACTCTGACTGTTGCTTTAAAGTTAAGAGCTTATATATTTAGAACCGCAACACCGGCTGGCACTGCCTGCTTATTAGTTACAAAGTTTCTGAAGAACCAGAAAAATGAAGTGTGGCGGCAATTTACACTTCATTTTCATACATATTTCTACCTGTTCTCTAATAAAAGTGAAAATAATAGTAGAGTAACACGGTATTAAGTCAACTTTGTAGCGCCGTGCAATTTGCAAGAATCTGTGCACGTTCCCTGGCAGAGAGCCAACAGCCGAAACAAACAGTTCCTTACCTTCCAACTTTACAGACAGTTTTTATTTAATCTCACCGGATGCCGTTTAAAGGCGCTTTATCTACCATTCTAGGAATTTATACAGTCTATTGTAATCTTGTTTATTTTAAAGGCCAATTACGCCTCAGCTGGTTTAAGCGCTCCGACGAGTTCAGCGGCTGTTTGCGTTTCAATTAAAATCTGTTTTGCATATCAGTGTCGTTACAAATAACGTGCTGGCTAAATTGATTAATCTTCTCGATCACCTGTGGAGCTACGTGACACTTTGTTGGCAACCCGCCAAATCGAGCCCGGGCCCGTAACCAGGATTTGAATAGAAAATCGTATACCCTGGAATCTCATTTACCCCGTTTTTTTAAACATAAATTACTTTCTCTATCTAGTTTCTTGAGTTTTATCAGCTTTATGCTCAAGTGACTTTATTTATAGTACTTTTGTCACTTGATAAAACAATGACATTTCGGCTTTTAGCTGAAATAAGATGGTGGATTCTATGGAGAACGCCATTGGTTTACTATTAACTAATAGCTGATTGTCATAAATGTTTCTGACTCCCCCCCGTATTCTAGCCTATCAAGGCATCTGTCCGAAGCCACGGTCTCGACTTCCGACACGAAACAATTACTTGGTAAGCTGACCTGGAAGTAATTTCCTGGAGCTAATCAACTCTCGCCTATAAAATCAATTATCAGTAAAAGTAACGATTTAGAATGACCTACTTTAAAGGATTTTCGGATGTATAATTTAGTTTGAATTACCATCAAAATTACTTCGTTAAAATTCAGTGGGTACTTTTAGGATAAAAGGGAGCGGAGAAGGTCCATAAGTAGGTACCTATGTCTTGATTGTTTTGTTCTAGCGAAGTTAATTGCTTTTCCGAAGAACACAAAACATTGTTTACAGCAATTAACTAAATCAATTAAAAATGAAAATGTCCAAGCTTGAAACTCCTTGATCCAGTTACGTAGGTACTTATTTATTTTTATATTTGTATGGGTTAACTTAGTAGTTTGAATCAGTAAGTTCCAACTACCATATTCTGTGCCTATTTAATAAATAAATATTCCGAACATATCACACACGGTCAACTGATCCCAAACTAGGCATAGCCTGTACTAAATTTAGTAGGTTAGTTGTTTTTACGGTTTTCAGCAGGTACATAAAACTATGTTATCAACGAGGTTGCAAATATAAAAGTTTATGTTGCAAATCGGTGAAACTGTGGTATGATATTGAGAAAATATACCTTGTCATACGTTATGTTATATCTTATGTTATGACGCCTATACGTTTTGCGACGTCGTAAACAATGTTTTACGTCTCACAATATCGTCATAAAATAATACACTTATTACCTATAGGTTTTCTAGCACTGCATCTTAAAACCCATCATACTGGGTTGCAGTACACTACACATTATGATACACTGTGATATTTTTGTAGTTTCTGTATCTCATAGCACTAACACTGATCGATTAGGAGGATCTTTTAGTATAGGTCCCTAGCACGTACTTTCCGTAACGTACCTTCAGAGAATAATATTATATCCTGAACATGTGCACAGCAAAACTGCATATTGAGTTCTAACCAATAATCGTGAAGCAAACAAAGACGACAGGTTAACATGTAATAAAATGAACGTTTTCGAGTAAAATAACCGTAACAATCACATATTACTGAAATGAAAGAAACATTAAATAACCTTTATATACCTACATAATGATTTGACACATGCACATATACCTACACAGTACAGAGCACAAAAACAGGGATATAGACGATAGAGTATAGATTGTAGGTTGTAATTTAATTTCTATTACTATTGAATACTTCGGCAACAAGAACAGACTTTATCCACTATTTTTGAACAACTATTCGGTTCAGATGCAACCTACTTACCTAGTCACAAAGTCACAACCTCAGCCGTCCTCTATCTTTGATTTCGAACTTCCTTTTATGAGAGTGAAAGCAAACATCTTTGCCTTGGGATATTTGCGATTTTGTATTCCATTGACATTGCAAAATAGGCGCCTAAACTTACATACTATTTGCACCTTCTATTTACACCAAATTTCGATTATTCGGAGCCCTAACACGTACAAAAGTTAGCTTTGTACCTCCTCTTAGTTGGCCAAGTTTCCGTCTTCAATTCACTAGAGACAAACATTAGTGTACTTAATCAAGTATAGGTGAGGGAAATTAATGCTAAGCTATTTATCACAGTAGAGTGGGTTGATACAAGGTTGATGGATATTCATAGATGCCTGTGCCTACTGACATTTGTAGACTATGTGCCTGTTATGTAAGCCTATCGTAAAAGCTTTAAGCAGTGTTCAAACGGCATGTGATATGTTCTTGATATGTCATATAAAATGTGTGTCAAATGATTTACAGAATAAAGTTCAAAAACCCAGGCGTGTCTATTTTCCGCTAAGAGGAGTCAATTTCATCTAACTCCCACTTTCCGAGATGTATCCATACCGATATCTAACCAGCTAGAGCTTCTAGGGTTCACACTTACTCCTAAGCTCAACTTTGGCTCTTTCATTGAGTCCAGGGCCAAGACAGCCGCAAAAAAGCTGGGCATACTGTCGAAGGTGAGGCAGTACTTCACACCGGGACAGCTCCTTAATCTGTACCAAGCACAAGTCCGGTCGTGTATGGAGTACTGTTCACACCTTTGGGACGGTTCAGCCAAATACCAGCTTGAGGCCCTCGAAACCATAGAAAGACGAGCCAAAAGACTCATAGGTAATGATGACTTAGTTGAGTCTAAGCTTCTGAGCCTCGATCATCGTCGCCGAGTAGCCAGCCTATCGGTCTTTTATAGGATACATTTCGGAGAGTGTGCGATTGAACTCTTTGATTTAGTCCCCCCATCCCCATTCCATCATCGGACAACCAGACGCACGGACACGCGACATCCGTTCATGGTTGATATACCACCTTGCCGCACCAAGCGCTTTGCGTGTACCTTTATAATGCGGACAGCCAAAGAGTAGAACTCGTTGCCGGCGTCTGTGTTTCCGAATACCTATAATTTGGGTGTCTTCAAGACCAGAGTGAACAGGTTTCTTCTAGGCAAACGTGCTACACCGTAGACCACATCATTACTTAACATCAGGTGAGATTGTGGTCAAACGTTAGCCTATTTCGTATAAAAAAAAAAAAAAAAGTTAATTTTGAGTTTGACGTTTGTGGTTGTGCGATACAGCTCACCGATATCGCGAGCTCCTAAAAGTAAAACTCAAACTCAAACAAAAAATAAGAAGTTGAAAACAAACAGATTTAAAATAAATTTTATATGACATATCGCATGCCGTTTGAACGCACTAAGCAATGAATAGTTGCTGAAATCTTATGCAAACATCTTAAAAACACTAACACAAAAAAGTGTACCTATTCAGATCGAATATTTGTATAATTTTTCAATCATGCATTCAAACTAATTTATTGCGTAATACGGGTTAAGTACAGTTGTAACATGTTATTTTTGTAGGTATGTAATGAATTTTATTCAGGATATGTACGACTGGTAAAGCAAGTAGACACATTTAACTTGTTCCTCATTTCGGTGAGGTAGAGCAGGAACAGGAAGGTAGCTACTTCGTTGGCAGTTAAATTATTTCGTGAATGCAGTGCTCTTGCATTGTAATGCGATTGTTGCGCTCAACATTTCAATCTAGAAATGCAAGGGAGCTTTTATTGTGTTGAATGTAAAGTGGATAAATAAATTTTGCCTTAATTTTATAGAAAACCAAAACTTATAGGTGTCATGGTAACACGGTTGTGGTTCTATAAGCATAATGTTTTTTTCACCATTGAAATAGAAGATCTCTCTCTAAGATATAAATTGAACTTACTGGCAGTGGGACATGGGTAGGTACATCTTCCTAAAAGTAGTATCATAATAATAGTATGGAAGTATCATCATACTGGCAAAAACTTGTTGATCATTTATGTAAAGTATCCCAACTTTGTACAGAATATTAATAAATTCCTACTATTTTTGAAGTTGGTTCAAAACTAATGCCTTAATTGGGTCATCGATGTACCAACCAGCTAGTTCAAAGCAAACCGCAATGAGTGTACCTACACATAACGAAGTTGGTTACTGTGTGTAGCGGTGGTTCATTTTACGCTTATCAGAATTAATTACATCTCCTAGGATAAAACAAACTCTGGACTGCACTTGGCAGGGTAGTTGAGCGCTAAAATCTTCGAACAACTCATATCATTACTGTTTAAGAGTCCATATATTCGTAGGCACGAGTACCTATACCTATTCTCAACCTACACTAAAATCTTCGAACAACTCATTACTGTTAAAGAGTCCATATAGGATACATATTCTCAACCTGCGGAAGAAATAGATGTTCTCAAGTTTTCTCGTGTGAACTATTTATTCTTTCAGGGTTATCCGATTATCATAATTCGTTTTTTTATCGAGTATAACTTCGAGGGTGGTCCCATATAAATTTCATCGATAGCGAACTAGAAGTTTTTCCTTAATAAATAAATGAAAGTTATAAAACAAACCCGGCATTTTTACTCAGGGGATTTTAATTTCTCACTCCCCGCACACTGATACCGTTGTTGGACTGACATATTATTAATTTAACGTTTTTTTTGACCTCGGTGGCGTAGCGTGCTAGTGCTCGTCTGAGACGCAGGGGCACGGGTCGTTTGCCGCTGCGGGACAAATGATCTGCAAATATTTGTTCCCGGTCTGGGTGTTATGGTACCATGGTTTGCGTAGTTTCTTATACCCACGACACACGGAATCCTAGTGCGGGGTCAAAACTATCTACCTCTGTGACTGTTGGGTGTTATTTATTAATTTTAACCAAAACTGCTGTCAAAATTTAGTTGAGCGTTCTATCTACCGAAACATATTGATTTTGTTTTTTTTTGGTTCAGAAATGAAGAATGCGGTTACGTGTTATAGCCGTAATTAAAAGACACGAGAGTCCAGTGGTAAGTTCGATGTAGCTCGATCGAAGGCGTCACTTCGTTATAGTTGGTGGTTGAATTATTATTGAAGTATTAATTGGTTTGGTTAGGCATACGAATTTTACGTCCAACAACCAATAAATTAATAGGTTGGTGACTAAAATGAATGGCTAGTTTTAATAGAAAGTGGTTTGTGGTGTTCTGTATAATTGCTAACAAAAGTAAGGGGTTTATTTGCTAGTTTAAAATTATTGAACAAGTTTCGAAACAGTTTTGCCGTTCTAATTAAAACATTCGCTGAACAGAGATTAATTTAATTCGTGGAGTACAAATTAATTCTTTACAAACCCTAGAGGGGATCACAACAATTCAACAACAGTGTGCTCCATATTCATCGGGCAAACTTCTCTGCAAACTATCCTTGTGTCTGCAAATTATGCACAGGTTTACATGAGGTATGATGGCACAACTGGCCTATTGCCAATCACAATAGGCCAGTTAATTAAGTTATAAAGTAAATTAAAAAAAGAGGTATGAAAACGTTCCACATTACTGAAGCAACAAGCGTATTGATCGCAGTAATAAATAAATAAAATTGTGTTAGTCATGTTACTGCGACTTCTTACGCAGACTGTTGAATACTAGAAAGTATTTATGAGCTTTTAGCAGTCTAGCTAGTATCTAAGTATTTCCAACAATACAATGTGTTACTTAACTAGTATACAATCCCGGAAGGAACTCTATCTACAAAAGATTTTGTTCAACTAGATAGGTACAACTAGATTTAAGACGTTTCAAAATGATGCATGCATCAATGGATTTTCCATCCGGAGAATGTAGGTATGTGCGCTATACAAGTGCTCTCAAATGGTGATGAAAAACATCGTGAGGAAACCAGCATGTCCTAAGAACCTATAACTAAATTCTAAGACAAAAATGAATTCGAAAAATAGAGACGCACTTTAATGCTTTTACTACACTGATTCTTTCACCGACGGTGATAGGTCCTTATCAGGGCTACCTCAACCTGGTCACTGACCTAATAAAGGATGACCGAGAAAGAATTAGTGACATGACAAGCAAGCAAGCATACAAAGATTTCGGAATCGCTCGTGCTGAGGCGATGTTGATCTAGTGCCAGGGCGATTGTGTTCGTCAACCTAGTCAACGGAGAAGGCCTAATGAAGGTCCATCACGTAGGGTTGCCATTTGTCTCTGCCCGTATGCCATCAAAGACTTTCGAAATATCAGACCCTAATAAAGGTTTGATAGCCTTCCGTGCCCCTCACACGCGCGGCTCTCCGACAGTGATAAGTCGACGGTGTTTGTTTCTAGGAAATATATCGAAACGAAATTTTCTTTTTGCTATTCCCGTTTAGATGGAGAAAGTTTCTCGCCACTTAAGAGCAAGAATATTTGCTTTTGAATATAGTCCATGTGAACAAAGCGAGTTTTGTTTATTACTTGAGTGTGCCACAACGTGTGAGAAACTCTCCTCTTATAAAATGGATCTGTTGGCGAAGAGCCTAATTTATAGAATGTTTTTAACATAATATCAAATATACACAAAACTTCCGAATTTATGCTTACTCCTCTATTAGACGACCGAATAAAATGTCGTTGTATTCCTGCTTACATGTTACGAACTGAAGCGAGCAGACGCAACTTCTCTGTATAATCCGACAAGCTTCAAACCGAGCACGCAAGCGGAAGATTACCTTTCCGATGACTTTACTTAGTGAAGCTACGGCGTAGCACCTCATAGCGAGTTCGTAGCTTCCGCACGTTGACTATACATAGAGCATTTACCATGCTGTGCGTTTGCAGCTGTGCATTCGTCACATGACAAATAATTAAAACAACAAGAGACTCTGAGCTCAGTTTATAAACATGATAATAACTTACAGACCCAACGTCGTCGTAGGTACGTATGCTTTTTCTAAGTCTTGAGCGAAGCTCGACTTTTTTTGCTGAACAAAGAGTAGGGATGATAATGTGGAGGACGAATAAAATGAACGTTTGTGCTGTATAATTTATCATTACAAGAAGGCAGCCATAAAATACAGTTTTTATTTCTTCTGCTTGTTTTTTGATTCCAAGTTTGAATACTTTGAATAAGTAGGTACGTATTGAAGATGAATGAATAAATGCTACTCGTCAATTTGTGAATAATTCCGACGAAGCGCGTGCCGAAATATAAAGCCACCTTATATTTCATTGTTGTAAAAGGTTTACTTATAACGTGATATGTGAGGTTACCGACAAAAACGAACAAGACGAGGGTTAAGCTGGACTTTACAGGCTTTAGGGCTTTAACGCAAAAAGCTTGTTATTCATAACAATTTTGAAATTGAAACTGACATGTTCCAATACTGGCCCAGTTTTGATAGCCCGTACTTAATAAAGATGTCCGGCGTACTATAAAGTTTCTAAGTTACTTGCCAACTTTCCTCTACACACCCACTTATAGGGGATGTGTAGTAGGTGGGGAAAGTTAAAATGTAAATTAATAGAGATATTAACATGAACGTTCTCATTATATTGGCAATTAAACCTTTGCCTCGTATTATAAGAAATAAACAATTTACCTGGCCCTCAAGTAAGCTAAAATATTTTTTTTTATAAATATATAGTCATTCTTAGTGGAATAGATTATTATTTTTCACTCCCCTCACGCTGACAACATGCACCAGACTAAAAATAATACTCAGAGCAGTAATTCCGGTTAAATAAATCGGAATTACTGCTATCTGTATTTCATTATAATATAATATTTTGCAATTCCCTCTGGGCCCGGCAAAATATTTAAGAAAAAGCTTAGATATGTAATTTCTAAATACATATATCTATTTAAAATGTAAACAAATAAATAAACTCATAGATGAACTGTGACAAAAGAGTTAGTAGCAGTAGATAGGTTCAGAATGTGGAGGATAAAGATAGATAATTGATACTGAAATTATAATTGAGTCTGTGTGGTTGTAAACCGTTCATAGGCTATCTGGATTCGTGCATGTATTTATCATAACTCTCATGCTCCAGCATACATTATATTCGTATCCAAATGAGCAATGTATTTCAACCACAGTGACGACAATTGCTCCAATACAATTCCCTCTAATGAATGAGGACAAACGGTCGTTCAGTCGGTTTTGTTCCATTAGTAACACAAAGCTCGAAAATAATTATTTCCAAGAAACTTTTAACATGAAATGGTCATCTTAGAATTTTTTTTGCGCAGAGACAGATTGTTGTAAAAGTACAGAGACCATTTGAAAAATAAGCTTTGTTGAACAATATATTTGTTAAGGGCAATAATAACACAAAATATACTTATTAACTCGTATGCCACGCGGTAGCGTGTCAAAGCAAAGTTCAAGGAACGGGCGACACAGATGCGGTGTGTAATACTATATACATAGGCATATAATCAAACCTAGCAATGTAGATTGAAGCCGATTGTAATGATTGAGCCTCAAAGCACGTCAATCAATAACGGAGGTACGCTATTAATGTCATCAGCCGCTATTCCTAGTATTCCGTACGGACAACCGCATTGCAATATTTGCAATACGGACATACGTACCGTCACTCCACAAATTCAGAATTCGTCTCCTAGGTAAGACAATTGCAACATATTTCAATGTGAGCCAGTTCCTTCTGCCAAATAGGCAGGTAATGTAACATCGTTCTAACAACAACGTACTGCGTTTTCCTCACAAATCTTTGCAAATAAGTAGAAAAATAATGCTTGCACACCTACAACGCACCGCTACGCTAGGTATAGCACGTCCGTCCAATTCCAGGTACCATAACCACAACCTTCGTTTATTTTTCTGATAACTTTCATTTTGGGATTGTACACAATTGAACGTACGATCTTTCAATCTTTTTGAGTAGTATTCAAGTAAGTACTTCTTAAAGTTGGCCTCATAGCTCAGTTGGTAGTAACTCTGCCTTCTGCGCTAGAGGTCGCGGGTTCGATTCCCGCACTGGACAAACATTAGTGACTAACACAGATGTTTGTTCTGTGTCTGGGTGTTAAATATATATCTATTATGTATATCAGTCTCTGGTACCCGTAGTACAGGCTATGCCTAGTTTGGGATCAGTTGACCGTGTGAATATGTCCGGAATATTTATTAAAGTATCTGAATGTACAGTAGATATTTTTCTTCGTAATTTCAGGTACAGTCATATTCAATACCGAGCGTGACAGTTCAATAGCTAAGCATACTCAACTCTTGAACTCTATGAAGACTAGAAGTAGGTAATTATCGTTTTTGTGTTATTTTATACTATTATTCTATATTTGACGAAAATCTATACTTAATTTTGTGATGTTTAATATATACTAGGATAGTATTACCTATTTATGGACCTATTAATTATTATTTTTCTCATATTATTACCTACTGCAATGACGTGTAACCTGATTGTTATCAATAAATGAACTCTGAACTCTGAACTCTGAACTCTCTCTTGAAGGATGAAGGGTACTAATTCTTGAAGTAAGTACAGTACTTAGGCATTATTTAATTTGTCCTAAGTGTCAAAAACTGGCTAAAGCAGTTCAATTAGAACGCTGAACACCAGATCGGTGTGTCAAATGCATCGCTTACTTCGCTTTTATTGTAAAGGACAGGGTTAAATAAATTCAATATCTGCGCCATTTTCATTTGAGCTGACGACAAAAGTGTCGGGGACAGATCAATTTACGCTCCGTAAAATTCATAATAAACAACCTATTTCACGGCTATAATTAGCTTTCTAACCTTTTTTGTGGCTCTTGTCAAAGTTTCAAAAAGGATTCCGAAATTTCGTGGAAGGTAGTCAATAAATAAGCTGCTACGTAATGAAGGGGTTTAATTAGGTATGGCCCATGGGTTGAGGCAGATAATAAAATAGCTAACGGTGCGCTATATCGACCAAATTACACAATTTTAGAAACGCTACGATGGCTCATTTTGTAGTTAGACTCTAACTGCTAGAGGCTACCGTCATATGTCTGGTCGAACATAGTGGAAAGCATCAAAACATCAATTATTTTTCGACGTAATGCTAAAAATCGCATTTCCCTCTGCTACACATGTTTCTTATGAAAGCAGCCTGTTTTTGTTTCCAATCGTATAGGTATCGTAATCGTATCGTATGGTTTGAGGAAGGGCGTGTTGCTTTACTTACCTAAAGCACGGATCACCCTTGTACTTGTGGAGCAAATAAATCGTTTTTCTTTCTTTCCTTGTAAAAATGTGTCTTGGGCTTAGTCTTGGATGAATCTATTGGTCTTACGAAAGTATACTATTCTGCCGATATTTTAACAAGGTCACCACCCCCTGAATTTATTTATTTCTATTTGTTTAAAACTTAGTTCTTTCGACACAATGGCTTAGAATTTGTATAAGCTGTCTTAACTAGTTTTTAATTCATGAACGAGTTTGTTATTTGAAGAAATATTTTGTTTATAATATAGGCTGAATTGAATTGAATTCGAGATCTAACATGTACCAATGTAATTTTCATTCCGAAATTTATATTATCTTCCTCAAACGCTGAATGATAGATACAGGCAGTATCTGAAAATTCGAAAAGATGTGACATGTGCACGACGTTTCGTATGCTCCATACACGAGGCGGACTCTCATCCTTTAACCACAGTGGTTCTTCCATCCACCAACGGCTATTAGTCCTTTCAGGGCACGATACTTCAGTCTCGTCACTGTCCTAATGCAGGATGACCAAAAAAGAACCAACAGTTCAGAATGGTGCAATGTTATGTTAAATAGTAGGTACTAATCTATTTTCTATGGTACAGCCCCGAATGTCTATATTGTCTCCGTATTTTCACCTAAGCTACTTCTCACAACAATTTGGAAATCTTCGCTTTAGATTCTGTAAGCTCTTCGATTTGGCGTTGCGCCAGACAGTAAATTTGATATTAAATTAGATTTTCTAACGTGCTTCTTTTACATGATTATAATACTTCAGATTTGTTCAATCTCTCTTGTAATAGTATTTAGGTACTTTAGTGGCGTGGTGACCCTTTGATCTTGGTTTGCATGCACATCAAAATACAGCACATAAAAATAATCACTCCCGACCCGATGCTTATTTAAATATTATACGTACCATAATAACTATGTTATAGGCGAGAGAACGAAAATCTAACCGCATCCCGGTGAGGCCACCGCTAAAATACGAGGTAAAACTTGATTGTGTTGGAGTGGACCAACTCAATTGTACCGAACGAAAAAATACGTACGAGCAAAAATGAACAAAACTGAATGTTTTTAACCCAAGTTTTTAATCAGAAACTGAATAATAGCGCCAGGCTCAACTGCATACTAGGTACGAGTACTTCATCTCGGTCGAGCTCATCAAGAACCATCGTCTGATAAAAAATTCATGAAGTGAAGAGGGCAAGCAGATTTGCGACGAACTCAACGAGAACTGTATACCTCATTGTTTCGCCATACTTTTATTTCACCGGCGGGATTTGATGTCTACCCTGCGATAAGTTTATTATGCATCAGGATTTCGCAATGTTTATTAGCAACATTTTTGGCGGCACTGACTAAGTAATTTACTTTTATAAATTGTTTGATATCAAATATTTGCTCGTCATCAAAAAGGGAAGCTCGCGTGACCTGAATATGGAATCTTATTATTTTCTAGTCCGTCGAGTACACTCGTAACCTCGTAGCATATCTCGTAGCGAAATGCTACGGCTTGTGATATCGGGTACCTACCTTATTCGCTAAGATGACTCTCGCTAAAATCAGGATGAAGATAAATTGATATAAATTAATATCATTCATGACATTGGCTCATGACGACAGCCAGTAATATACTAACATTTTATTGTCAGCTGAAGGCCGATGATTCCCGTAGTTGGCGAGGCTTCTGATTCAATAAGATGGGCGATTAGGTCGTCAATAGGAGGTATCTTATTCGGTAACTATTTAAGTACTGTAATAAACATAATAGTCTGTCACAACACTGTATAATACTGTAGCTCGTAGGTAGATAAGAAAAATTACCTTACTACATATGTAGGCACGGAATAAATATCATTGAAATTCTCAAAGTTATTCGCAACAGAGCGAAACTAAATAATGCAGGCATGGCGCGAGGCACAGAATTTAATTTTGCCGTAGTTCTCGAATCTAGAACTTCTCTTAAACTCAGCCGAAGTCGTCGCGTCAGCGGAAAACTTTTCCTGAAAAAATTCAAACATTTCCCTTGCAACATGCTTTTGTAATTGCCATGCGAGTATACTCCGGGCTTTGGAAACTTTGTACTCGTCAAAAATGCTATTCCACATGAAAATATGTTGTTTGAAGGTGCGTTTATTCCAACAATGGAAATGATTATGTTGACGTAGCTTGAGTTTCGTATATTTAACAACTATTTCAATAGAAGGTCGAAACAAATCGGTTCGATAAATATGAGCTCGATGCTTAGCACTACAGCTGCATAATACTTATAACACAAGTTATTTACTTCTGGTCAACGTAGTAACAACATTATTTGCAGTTAGTTGTGTTTTCGGACCCACATTGTATAGCCGTGGCACAAAAGACCATTGCTTTAAAGAGCAAACCCCGAGTATTTCGTGGCTATTCACAGAACTGCCACATTGTCCGTACAGTATCCTTGTGCCACAGTGTACATACAGTTGCAGTGTATCACCAACACACGGCTTTATTTTCGTGGCACAGTGGAGTGAGTAAATCATTCACGGAATTTATAATGAAAACATAGCACCAATTTTACAAACTCGTTAGTTGATCGAGCGAGCGAAAACTTTTCAAATAACTTGAACGAATCGGTAATGTACTCGTATATTTGTATATTTAATTGTTGGAATGAATAGATTTTTTCTACTATATTGTCTTTGGTATTTATCTATCGAGTATGCATTACCGCCCAAAATTTAATGTACTACCTACAAGTAGTCTGCAATTGTAGTATAATGTACCAATAGGCTGTCCTGCTGTAGTTTTACCATATATGTCTGTACGTCTCGGTGATACAGATATGGTAAAACTAGGTTCTGAAATCTAACAAGGGTTCATTGTCAAACTTCGGAACCCTAAAAACTGAGTCGAGCGACCAAGTATGTAAAGATGCTTATACATGGGCCAATGAATTGCTCCAATATAGGGCAACCCTCGTGTCATTTTTTCGACCATAGTAAGCAATTAAATGAAGTTGCGCTACTTCAATAGTTTTACTATTTATGTCAAAGCATCCCGCAAAACCTTTATTACCTACGTACTCAAAGATGTAATCACACTACATTATTTCTACGCGAGGTGGTTTGGTGTTTGTAGCACCCATAACAATTAGGGCTTATGGATTATACGTACGCATAATCCACAAGATTATGCGTATATACGGCATGCGATATAGATTAGTATCGCATGCCGTTGGAACACGGCTTTATACGATTGTGGTTATGGATTCCTAACACAAGGCACGTCTGAGAATAATTTATTTGCTAATGATTTTTCGGTATCAATCAAACTCTTCATTTTTTTTGTAGGATACTCTGAACAGTAACTGGTGATAGATGGATGTTAAGCATGTTATGCAGTATATGTTAAGTATATGTTAAGCAGTTTATGCTATCGAATATTGGGTATCTGTCAATCCTCAACAGGAAAAAGTATCAGAGGGTTTCAAAGACGCATTGTAAGTATCTGCTTATCGGTATAATTATCGGCGGCTTTCTACAAAACAAGGCTTTTACCAAGCTTTTTGCATTGCGTACACCTATACTTTTACAAAATAACAAAAAGCTTTTTGTCTCATTACACTTCGTTAGGTGTCGGGGTATCGTTACGACTAATGAAATAACTTGAAGGGCAAAATTATTAGCGCGGATCAAGTTGGCTTAAATCTTGTTAAATAAATCTTAAGTAGGTAGATAGCATCCAGATTTTTGAATCTTTTCTAAAGGAAATTCTTGCGCAATTCTGTAGCCAATTAAGCAATTATGCTAGTCACGTTTATAAATGAAAAAGACGAAAAATTATAATGATTGTATATACGGATTACATCTGTTAAACAGAACGCGATGTTGGAAATGCAATAGCGGAGCGAAACGAGAGAACAAAAGCTATTGTTCATAATAGGTGGGTAACCTAGAGAGAAATAGATCGTTGTATTCCTCGCTGTAAATGAATAATGACAATCAACATCGACAATAACCAATTTGCGCAAATGGAAAAGGGATTTACGGAAAAGGAACAGAGTGTTGATCTACTTTTTAGTGCGTAGGAACAAAACTAAATGGGGAAAATGATTCGCGTCTCTTGTGAAGTTGCGTTGCATTTTTATAAAAGGGACGAAATTAACATTATTATAACAAAATCTCTCTTTTAATCCATAGCTCATAAAACAGCCATTGCAACTTGCATGGACAAAGCTGAAAGCTCAATAACGGCGGTAGCTTGCTTCAAAACTGGCACGTTGCTCCGGTCATTAAGCGTTGAAGTTACAAGGGTGAAAACATGAGGAGATGGAACTCAACGGGCGAGGCAGTAGGCAGCCCGCCCGGGAGCCCGCGAGCCTCAGCGCCTCGGAGGCTAGGCTTCAGTGCCCCACAGAGTGCGAGACGCCACGCCCGTGCGTGATCCACGCTCGCGTCGCGGGAAACTTCGTCAACATTCGAACAATGGAACCGACCCTGTAAAGATTGACGCTCTAATATGTGAAGTGATACGATCTCGCCCCATTAGTACGAACGAGGGCTCTTGTAGTCCAGTGGGATTATTTTCGAACTGATGTATAGCGTCGCATATAGGATGAAATGATGCTACGGTTAGTAGGTACATTAGTATACATGCTTAGTTCGTTTTATACGTTTTGTAGTTTTATTATAAATTTTTCAAATATAAGTAGGTATGAATTGATTTCAGATTTTATTAAAACCATTAATATTATACTTCATTTGCACTATTATTCTTCTGCATACCATCTTCAAAAGTTGGGAAATGAAATATGTAAAGTGGAATAAATTGTTTATTGAATTATTTGAAAGCTGACAATTCGATAAAAATCTAGGATAAACAAACAGTTTCTTAGTTAATGTACTACCTACTACTAGTCAGGAAATAATGCATTCATTACGAATCGACATAGGCAAAGTATTTAGCTAGATGGTATATGCATATATTTTTTATAATCCTTTTTTCGACGAATTCCGACTGGCATAACCCATATGATTTAAGTATAAATTCAAAGAAATTACTCATCTTCATCTTGAGGGGTGTCTTTAGCAGTATCTTCTAATTTTTAATATCTCTGAATAATCTGAATATTCAAAAGAGTCTTTATCTAAAAGGAAAATAAAAGCTTTAATTTCATCTTACTAATTAAGCCACTGGGAGCCCAAGCTGTTCAGCAACATACTAAAGTCCCTTTTGCATTTTAAATTGGGCCGGTATCTATGTATTTACGTACATAAATCTCCCCGTTGATTTGTTAGAGCTACTTTAGCTAAGCTTCAAATAACTCGATGGGTACCATAAATATTTGCAGAGCTTTTGGAGGAAAACGTTGAAGACGTACAAAATCCAATTATATAAGTACTTGCCAATACTTTCCTTTGAAATGAAGCTTTTGTCTATGAAAATGTTGATTTCTTACTCGGGTACGGATAGTTCACATTGATTTCTTTAGGCACCACACTTAAATTTCCGATACATTATACACGGACAACCACACAGTCATACATGCATTGTATGTACCTGTAACACATGTATGATATATAGGTAACTTTTAGGTGCTCACGCACACCAAACACACAAGCATCTGATTCACATAAACAGTTTGCCTTATCTCAACACTGTAAAAAACCGGCCATTAGATTACCATTTTACGAAGATTGCGCCTCGTTCGCGTACAGCCATATAGGTCAGTCATCATAAACCCTCGAATAAAACTGCTGGACTTTTATCAACGCCATTGAAAGGGTTCTATATGGCCTTCAAATGCTGGAGGAAATGTTTTGTTTGATATCGGCCACTTCAATCCAATCTCATATTTCTGTTGAAATTGATATTACCCACCTAAGCAGTTTAGTGACCCGGGTTTCTTCAAATGTATGTTATTACTAGGTACTTTTATATTCCGTCCGTGGATGTAGGTATTTTCCTTTAGTTTTCCTGTTTCCTTCTCACAATAGGCTTTGCAGAGTATAGAAATGTATTTGATTGAAGAGTAGATTATGTTATCTACATAAACAAAACATTTAAATTCACTTAGGTACCCCACACGCGGCTACCATTACGTTGTTATTTAAAACGAAGCTCTTTATCATCCCGGAGGCTACAACAATTTGAAATGCCAGATAACGGCTTTTGAGGAAAAGGGTCATTAATTATTTCGCAGGTACGTAGGTAGCGACTTCGATTGTGCACCTTGAAACAATAGGACTCCTTGAAACTTTCTCATAACGACGCGTAAAGGAATTTGGTTTGTTTGTAGAACTTCCAATGACTTCCAGTCTAAACTTCGGTGATAAAAGTGATCATTTTAGAAGCTTTGGTTCTGTATAAATCGTTGGGTATTTCAATTTATTTTCAACAGACTTCAAAAAGGAGGATTTTTTTTTATTAGTTCGGATGTATAGCTAAAAATTATGACTAACAAGCTTCCGCCCGCGGTTTCGCTTGCGTAGTACCTACATAAAAAGTAGCCTATATGCTATTCCAGACTATAATCTATATCTGTACCAAATTTCATCCAAATCCGTTCGGCGGCTTAGCCGTGATTGAACCACAACAAAAAGTCAAAATTAAATTGATTCCGCATTTCAAAATTTGTTGTTAGTATTATTTTTAGGGCCGAGGTGGCACCGGCTGAAGAATAGGCCCCTCCATATCTACCTATCCGCGGAAGTCGTAAGAGGCGACTAAGGGAAAAAAGCTAGGGGATGGGCAGCAGCGTCCCTCATTTTAACAACGATAGTTCTAAATGCGCTCGCCAACCCGCATGCCCAGTGTGGTGAGTATGGGCAAATCCCCCCACGTGATAAGGAATTTGCTCTGTCTGTGGGGGAGGCCATGTTCAGCAGTGGACGTCGAACGGCTGAAATGATGATGATGATTATTCTAGTTTATTACATTTCGTTCTTACAACAAATAATTAATTGCGTTGTGATAAATCCAACTAAAACCAATTAGAGCAGGTAGCACTTGCGCTTGACAGAGGTAATTTATATAGAGCAATATTTTAGCTATGTTTAAAATAAAATGGGATTGTGATGAATCCAACGAGACATCATTTATCAAAATCCATCAAGCCCTTTTCGGCTACAGATGAGCCAATGGAGCAGACATACTTACGAAACACATTGCCCTCCACCTCGGGCAGTCGGGTAAAAAGACCGATTATCGCCAGTTTGCTTATAAATTCGTGAAAACAAATACTTGCCTACTCATTGAATTCAACGACACGATAGTGGAGAGTGGAATTCTATACATAGTAGTAGGTATAATTTGGGATGAAACCCTATCAAGAAACAAGAGCGAATAAATGCAAATGACATGAAAGGCACGACCTTTTCAGGTAAAGTAGAATGACGACAGATCGGATAACAAGGGACACGCAAACCTAGGCGAACAAGATATTTGCAAGGGACGGCCTTAGAATAGGAGAGTCCGACACCACACAGATATGAGATGATACTTCCCAGCCCACCCCACGTCTGTCACTAACAGGAAAAGTAAAGGTTTACATCCTGTACAATTATCATTGTACGTATCATTATTTTTTTACTGTGCCATTTATCGTCCATCTTCCTTGTACTATAGAGGAAACTCTTTATAATAAACTTAAAGTCGCATCACATTAGGTTGGCAAATTTTTCTTTCTTATAGTGTTGTCTTTCCCCACTTAAGTACGTAAGTACTTCTTGAGGAGCTTGGAACTTTGCAGAAAGTTTCATATTACAATCTTTTTAATTTACTTTCGTAAGAGACATTCAGTCCGACTTGGAGTGAAATTTACAAAAGGCAAATTACTTAGTCTTTGAAATCTTAGCACATGTTTCTAGGCTAAGATCTCTTCGCTTCGTAAGACAGATGCAATGGCGTCGGTATGTCGAGATGGTGGATGGATGGATCCATTAACTTTTTGTAAAAACCTGCCAGTCAAACTTAGTGGGCAATGTGGGTGGCCAACTTGGCCTTCAATACGAACGTTAAGGCAACGGGGCACGAGTGACTTTTTCTGTGCCAATGGGTCGAGGATTTTTTCCCATCTACCCCGGTACTGGACAGTGCCACCGGGGGGCGGATGGGAGTAGGTTTTTGAAAGTTTAGAAGGTTAACGGCAAACGGCTAGGGAAATAAAAAATGCGTGAATCGCAATTATTTACTTCCTAAATGGAGGAATAACTAGGTGGAGATTTGCGCATTGATTTTACAAAAGTTGTTTTACTTTTTTTTATACTATTGAAGTTGTGACTCAGTTTTATACCTACTAAAACTGTTTTTCTCCCGTCTTGAGTGACAGTTTTATAAAATAACATCTTAATTTATGAATGAATTAGAGATTGTAATTGAAAAAGTTTTTTACGTCGTCGTCGCACGAACACCGATGTTAATATATATTTTAATGTACCTATTATTATTTATTCTTGAGCGTGTCTCGACCGTGACGATTGGTTATCCCGCCTCCAACTGTGAGTATCCACGCGCCACTCTCAATCATAATCTCAGGTTAGCAGCCAGTCACGCGTTCACAAATATTTCCTCGTCTCGTGTTTTGTACACGATCGTTTCTTTTCTTTCGTACGTTCGTTTTGTACTGTATCTATTAAACGAGAGCTGTTGACATCATAGAATGTTTGGTAAATAACTTTCAGCTTCATTTCCACTTTCAGTTTCAGTTACATCCACTCTGCAGCGAACCTTTATTATCAAAGGAGAAAGTCAGTCATGCATGTGTGACTCATGTAAAAAATTAAGCTGTCTCAGAGTGCGTCCAGATCTACAAAAGCGCCGCGAATACGCCGCTCGCGAGCTGTTGCAGTAACATCGCGCGAGCGTCGTATTTGCAGATGTCGACGCTCCCTAACTTTTGTATTTTTAGTGAAGTGCATTATTTTCTTACTTTTTAATACTGCCATCGAACCGACATACATTTTATCGCCAGCATCGAATTGTCACTCACGAGAACTAAAATTAAAAAAATAGTTAAAGTATCTACACTATGGGTACTGGAAACTCCTATCTAAGGTCCGAACCTTTCCGCATCATAAAACATTTCACAACGCCGGTAAAAAATAGGTCAGCTTGAGTTCTCATATTTTATCAAAAATCTTAGCATAATTTTAAAAACACTTCCATTAAACATTCCACTTTATAACTTTACACTAACGGTATGACTATCGGTGTGCCAAGTTTGACTTTACTATCTGGCTCAAATTCAAACTGAAACTCTACAATTTATTAAAGTAGTAACTGTTAGAGGACATCTAATTCGAATAATACGAAGCGTTTCAAAAATTCTTCCTATGATCTAAGAATTTATGAGTACCTACCTTTTTACAGATTAAATTGAAAGGAAGTTGTTTTTTTTTTAATAAAATCGAAATCATCTATTTGTCTCAGGTTTAGCATCTGAATGGCAATAAGATGTCATGCAGCATGACTTCTTATTGCCTCTTATTCAAATGACTCATAGTAGACCCCGTAGTTGTATACCACAATACATATGTATTTCGTATGGGTTTCCTCAACAGAGAAGCTGGGCCATTTCAAAAACAATAACAGTTCGGTAGTATGTAAATAATTGTACTTCAAAGCAGTTACGGACATATCATATCAGCATATCTTAGAACTTCCTGTCAAGTGACACAGAATGAGAAACCGAGGCCTCTTAAATGTTGGTGTCTCGACGGACAACGCTTGATTGCTTTAACTAATCACACAAAAGTCTCTCTACAGCTTCATTTACTGGAGTGTCATTAATTCTGTGTCACGTCGCCTTCTGATATCTTCTGGATATTCCAAGTGAGTGACCTGTTCTAGGGTTCCGAAGTCCGACTAAGAACCCTTATAGTTTTGCCATGACCGTCTGTCCTTCCGTCCATTTGTCCGATTGTTTCAGCTGTTTACTCGCAGACTATTAGTTTCATCATCTATATGTTGTCTACATGTTTGCATTCTGTAATACATAATGGCATAACGCCTACTACTTTGAGAATAGAGGTATCGTTGGATAGGTCTTTCAAATTATTAGTCGGTTTCATAAACACTTTTTCGGTTACGTACGGAGATACGTTTAATGAATATAAAGCTTTGAAGTGGTTATATTTGTTAGAGACAAGTGTATCTCTTACCGGCTTATTCGCTATTTGGAATACCTATAATTTGATCAAAATAGTAGCATTCATACTGTTTAATTCAATTGTGTGATCGATTCATAAAAGCTCCTAACTTCTCGTAAATTCATTTGTTCTTGCAAATATAACCCTTGATGGCGTGTCGATGGCATATCATGTTAAAAGTGATATTTTAACTATATTTATTCGGAATATTTATTTATTTATTTGCCTTTTCTAATCAGGCATCAAATTGAAACAATTCGCCCCATCTTTACTTCTAAATTATAATATCCTCAGTCACCACTACAATGTGGTCTAAAAATATCTCGAACTTGATTGTCTCATGTGCGAGAGCTATATTTGAATGATAGGAATTAGAGAGATAATCCATTTACAAATAATATTCTGTGTAATAGCGTCTGAAACGTCTGGAACGTGACAAAAATAAAAACAGAAAAGAATTTTCGATCGATTGAGAAAATGAGATGAAGATAGTTAACCTTATTTTATTTGAGTTAGAATGTAGTACATGCATATTGAAAAAGAATATATCTACCTCGAATATATTTTTTTGGGCTTAATACGCACTTTCTGATTTAAAATACTTCAAGCAATAAACTCAAATAGGCTCCTATTCTGGCAACATTGATTTATCATTTCTCAAACACATATCAATTACGAGTTAGCTTCTGTGAATTGGCTATATCTATAAGTACTTTTGTTAATTCTGTGCCCGAACCTGATGCAAGTTAGATCTCTATTTGCATCAGGAGAAAGCAATTACTGTACCATTTCACTGAGCTCGCCCATACTCCATTAGCAATGGCAGACCGCTGCATCCTGGAGAATTCCAATTAGGCTTTGATGGGCCACAATTACTAAGCACTAAACTCCTCCGTACACATTACCAGGCAGTATAACTTGTCGTTTAGACTTGGCACGTAAAGTTATAGCGGTGTCGCTAAAGGAACGATTGCAGGCTCATTCTGTGAAGACATTTCGAACCTCGAAGAGCTGAATCCGCGGTGACTTTCAAATTTCGTATTCTGTAGAACTCTAAAATGCCTGTGGCGCCACTGACGTGACTTTCGAAGTGAGTTTGTCACTTGAGTGAATTCGAGTTCGGGTTCGAATGTCAGGTAAGCGATCTTGAGCATATTTCTTTTGTTATTGTAACCCCAAACTGACAGCAGCCTGACATCAATTTCAAAGAAGCAGCTGTCTTATTTAGATAACACTTATTTTGCAATTTCAGCTCAAAATTCACTTCACAACGATTAAAGATACGAGTCCTCGAAAGGCTTTCTGGAGTGGGCGTTCCACTAATATTTGTAACAGCACATTCGAATTGAACATCAACATAATATGAGATGATACAGCAATCTATTTTTCCCGAGCGGAAGTCGCTTCCTGTCCCATATCCCACAGACTATTTCGCTAAACCGCACTAAAACATACTCATTGTTAATGTTTCTATTGGGATTCTATCGCACCGGAGTAAACCAAAAACGGCTTTTGTATAACACGACAGTATTTGTACTATATTAGTTTAGTTTTTCAACAATTTTGCAGTCAAATTAAGAAAGGTTCTGAGATATTAAACGTGTTTTGATTTTAGAGCCATTTCAGTGTCATCAACCTTTATTCCCAACGGTTGTCGGTTCCGAGCATTCTCAGTATGATTGAATCAACATCATGTTATTGAGTTAGAAGTGCAAATACACAATAGCTAGATACATAGGTAGATATGATTTACTTACCAATGTATATATTATTATTTCCTTTTGTATATAACCTAACCTCCGCATGTGGATTTCACATAGAATAAATATATAGCGTACCTATTAAATTATTCATAGATTTAGTTTTATGATATATCTGACCGCTGCGTTTCACCTACCTAATAGGGGAAACGTTGCAGTTAACCCATAACGATCATATTTCCATCAATTCGATGTTTTTCTACTTCGACTCATTCCTGTCTCGTATCATTTTAAATCTTAATCAATCGTCGTTTTATCGGGAACAAGCCCAGTCACATAAAACTGTTTTCTACCCCCAAAAAGATGCAGGCTTTTGATTATAAGATTGATGATCCTTTACTTTAAATATTGCATGAAAATTCGCGACAGCTGATGTCGCGAATTTTCCTTCACCACTTTTAGCACATGCTGAAGAAAACCAGATAAACAGTCGTATGGAAAAAACATAAAACAAAGGACATACACATGTTTTAGCCTACTGCGTGTGGATTGGATCAGATAGATAGATAGATAGATTAACACTTTATTGTACACAAAGGATTACATATTAAATCTATTACAAACTTAATGTAGTACAATGGGCGGCCTTATCGCTGAAATCGATTTCTTCCAGGCAACCTTAGGATGGAAAGTAATGGAAAAACAGTAATGGATGGCGGTGCACGAATTATCACGATGATATATAAATATTCTAAAACAAAAAAAAGAACCTACATTTTTAAATTATCCTAATACATAGATTACAATCATAAAATATACTAATACATATTAAAAAACTAACAATGATGTGACCCTCCTGTTTCACAACCAGATTGCTTCCACTGAGAAACAATCTGTTTAAAAAGCAGGAGGATCTTTGAGATAGAACTGTTTCAGCCTCTTCTTGAAAGTATATAGCGATGATGCCCGTCTGATGTCCACCGGTAATTCATTCCACAGACGCACAGCTTGTACTGTGAAAGACTTCCCATAGAAGGAACTACTGTGTTCAGGTGTTTTGAGGGATAAGTTTTCTGACGACCTTATGGAAAAGTTGTTGGTGCTATGGAGAAATACGAACCTTTCCTTAAGATAGCGTGGAGAAAAAGGATTAAACAGAATAGAGTAATGAACGGAAAGAAAATGCATATTTATTTGATTTTGTCAGAATGTGAGGTCACTTTCCAACACCCACGACTCTTCGTAGTGTATTATTTTTCCTTTAAGTATTTTACCCTACCCACTCATATTTCCATTTTACCAATATCGATTCGGGATGGAATGGTTGGAATGCTTGAGTGGAAAAAAAACTCGATGTGTTGTGCAATCAAACTCAATACTGTTTGTTCGCTTTGTACTATTTGAGTTTGTTCCAACGAAGTTGGAATACCAAATTACTTTACGATTTTTTTGCCTACTCACGAGGTGCCCATTCATGTGTATTAAGGTGTCTACTTTATGTGTAGTACCTACGTAAAGTGAATAATTTAGAAATAATACGCTGCTACGAAATACTATGCTATGCTGCTTCGATCTACGCGCGTAGCACTATGCTACGAAGCTCTTCTTACGCGTAGCTACGTTAAGAAACCCCATATAACGGCGTAACTAGATAAAATCTATTCAAAATCAATATTATTGGTATGTATTGGTTCTACAATACACAACAAGTTCATTAAAGCAAAACCGCTCTAATGGAAATTGGTGAACCCACATCATAAATTCAATAAAATATTAACCTAGCAAGCGCGCACACACACACACACACGTCATTAATTATGTGCTGGTACCGTGCGAATTTAATACTTATAAGCTCTTAGTTTTGTATATTTATTAGCTCGCTAAATAGGAGATTACAAGGGCAACAAGGATTTTGTTTTATTGGGTGGAAACTAAACACAACATCCGCACGCCACGGTTCCCAAACTTTAGACCTTTTTCCCTCCGGGTTTTCAAAAAGATATCAGGACGTCTGATCGAAGCGACGCGTGACCCGAGAGCTGGCTCTTATTTGGCCCAGCGCATTAGCATTGCCATCCAGCGTGGCAATTCCGCCAGCGTCTTGGGGACGCTTCCGACTGGTAGTGATCTGGATCAGTTGAGCTATCTATAGATCGTTTGTAACGGTCTTTAGATGGCTCAACTGTTTCTTGTGTATTTTGTAAATATTAACTTGTATTAGTTTTAAGTTTCTTTGTGTAAATAAAAGTTTTTTTTTTTCTTTTTTGTTACATGACATGTTCATGCCTATGAAATGAGCTCTGTTTGATGCAAAGTTTATACCTATGTAAGTTTCCGTTATTTTCTTTTTACATAATTTGGTGACAAACTAGCTGATGGCCCGCCCAGGTGGTAAGCGGTCACCGTCGCCTATCGACGTATAATACTAATTATCTATTAACAAATATTCGCAACTGTATTAGGCTAGCGCCTATTTAAGCAAGGTAAAGACATGTATTGATATATTACTAGCTTCCACCCGCAGCTTCGCTCGTATGGTACATACATTAAAAGTAGCCTATATGATGTTCTAGGTAAATAACTCTTTATTTTGCAAGTTTCATCGAAATCGGTTGAGCCTTTGCGGCGTGATTGAACAACGAACATCCAAACATCCTCACAAACTTTCGCATTTATAATATTAGTAGGATAAAGTAAAAGTAGGTTTTACTTATTCGTCCAACATCAAAACAACTTTCAACTATTTATTCACATATAAGGACATTATTAAACACAATAATAGAAAAATAAAGAATGAAGCTAAATTAATTCTCAGAATGAACTCTGTTTTCTAGGACTACAAGTAGAAAACAGAGTTCAGATCACCAACCACAGGCAGTGTGCCCAATAGGCTGGCGACTTAACTCGTTGAATCGCTATAAGGATCCTTAGCTTTAGGTAAGCATTATCCATTCGGTCATTGGTCTCAGACACCAGCCTCAATTTTATTATTGTATTTAGAAAAACAATATCTAACTTTTTATTATATCAAATAAAATACATGATAATATTATGTAGTAGGTAAAGATAGATATATCATCATCATTCATTCTCAAAACCATGTTGTAGAATAGTTTTAGGAAAATAGCGCTAATTTGTTTGAACATACTTAGTGGAAAGTTCGATATTCTTTTTCAAAATTCAGGCTTTGGTATTAACAGTAATAACATTACGGATAAACTTAGCCTAATAAGCCCTAGAGACGTTCATGACTTCCCACAGAACAGCCGAAGCTGTTACTTCTTCCTATTCTGTGATCATTTCCGAGTGCTTTTTTATGTTCTCATCTTTTCTTAGAACGGAGTATAGAACTTACCTAATTCACTTAGATAAACACGCGTTCTTTTCGGTAGTGATAAAGACAAAACACACGCCAGTCTTTCTACACGATTCCATACACACTTCCACAGAGGCTTTTTAAAAAAACAAAAGGCAATTGCCTCCATCAATCTTTCTTCTACTTAGCACCGCTTCATTTGCCGCAGTTTTATGGTGAAAATAATTTCTTATAACCAGAGAGGGCTGGTTGGTGATAGAGAGTTAGGTTAATGCATAAATTGTCTGGCAGTTGACACAAAAAGGCGCCCAAATAAAGCTCTAGGCTAGTCTGGGAATCCATTGCAATGGCGGCGTCGAAGCCACTACTGAAGGATGCCATATATTCTGTGGAGTAAGAGCTGTGTCAGACTGAATTTACTGCTTTGTGATATCTCTATAGATACCCTATGGTATTGCGATACGTTCCGTGTAAGCAAATTATGGAACTCGTATTTTCGTTCGTAAAGTCTGAGGATGGCTGCCAAATTCTGCGTCGGATTGAGAAGTGGATTTTGTTTTGCCCGAGGCCGCGTATGCTGGGATTGCCCATTTTGTTTTTATTTTATGCCTTTTTACGAATGTCTACATGTATTTTGTGTAAATTCTGGTCTTCCAAGTCGTAACAAACAAAGTGTGTTGCAATTTTATCGTACCTATTGCCTGTAATCGATTGTATCAATTTAATCACGTCTGATCGAAGCGACGCGTGAACCGAGAGCTGGCTCTTATTTGGCCCAGCGAATTAGCATTGCCATCCAGCGTGGCAATTCCGCCAGCGTCTTGGGGACGCTTCTTACTGGTAGTGATCTGGATCAGTTGAGCTATCTATAGATCGTTTGTAACGGTCTTTAGATGGCTCAACTGTTTCTTGTGTATTTTGTAAATATTAACTTGTATTCGTTTTAAGTTTCTTTCTGTAAATAAAGTTATATCAATTGTTATGATAACGATTGTGGTTTTACCGACATAAAATTAATCATACCTATATCTATAAGACTCAATCACCCATTTTATAAATAAAAGTAGCAACATTGTGTTGGTATCTGCTTACATGGCATTACATCCATGGCAAACTTTGAAGCTCACATTTATCGAAGCACCAGTGCTTTATGTAGCGCGAGAAAAAGCGATGTGTTACCATACAAAATATGAGGCGGCCTTTATAAACATAATTTCGTTATATTTGTGTTTTCGTAACATTTGCTATTTCATTATTCGGCAGGAATTGCGACGCTTTCCACCACAATTTGCTTGATTGTTGCCGCAAGCAAGTGATTTGAGAACACAACAGGAACACATAAAAGTCTCAATTTTCTGTGTCAATTCTTTATTGCTATTTAAAACATTTGTATTGTTTAGGTTTTGCGTACGGTATTAAAAAAACCCTGTAGGTACTAATGCTAAGAATTTGAAAACTACGGTGGACTTTGCTGGCTTGGCTTTTCAAAAACTTGACACACAACGAGGGTTTTCAAAGTGGGAGGCGCGTCTTCCTTTAGGGGCGCAACGACTCGCAAAGTGGGCGCGAGCCACCTGTATGGCAAGCACAATGGCAAGGCTCAAGAGCCAAATACAAGTAAATTTTTAGTTACCTGAGTAAGGTAGTTAAAATTTGCTTGATTGGAGATTTAAGGTGTATGATTTCTAATGTTAAGCCAGGAATTGGACATCTCGTTGAAACAAATGCTCATATTGGTTTTTTAAGTATACAGATTGAGAATATACTTTTTTCTAACCTGCTAAATTGACTTTACTTAATTGAGTAGGTAGGAAGGAGCCGACGTAACACGACTTACTTTGTGAACCCCTAGATTGTGATATTACGATATTTGATTTAGCTAATTTTGTTTCACTACCCATTGCAAAGACAAGAAAAAGTTATTTTGCCAGTTCACGTGTGAATAATGTGTGAATGTGGAATAAATAAGATGAAAGCTGGGAAAAACGGACAGGTCACTCGGAATAGTGTCAAGGTACAAGAATATTCCCTGTTCCACGAATGGATATCGAACTTATATTCTGAACACGTACGTTTAGCTTACTATATTAGTTTACGTGTGTTCAGGAATATTTTTGGCCTTACACTGAAATTGGTTTATTTCTTCACTTTACACCAAGTTTTGTACTATTTTAATGTCTTCAATAATATTATGCACTCTACATTACCTATAAATATAACTTCCTTTGTCTCTTTCAGGTGCGTTTAGGAGCTAGCGTATGTTGCATCCGATCTGATTGAAAAAGCCTCGGGCTTTTCCCAGCGGAGAAGAAACACAATCTAAGATGGCGATTATAATCGGTGAGTGTAATAAATCCTACTAATATTATAAATGCGAAAGTTTGTGAGGATTTTTGGATGTTTGTGGTTCAATCACGCCCAAACGGCTGAATGGATTTGGATGAAATTTAGTACAGTGATAGATTATAGTCTGGAATAGTATATAGGCTACTTTTTATCTTCTTATGCACCACGCGAGCGAAGCCGCGGGCGGAAGCTAGTAATACAATATTTTGATTTGATTTAAGATTTGTAGACCTTCTACGCCGTAGACCCTCTACGAGAGATATTTTGTATCCGTACACTGACTGTCACTGGATAGACCATAGAGATAAAATATTTTTTTTGGCATTCACTGTCTTTGGGATATACCGTTAGAGAACGGCCGTCTGTTATGACATGTAGTTGGCTCGGCTCCCATATCTATGAGTTGACCAGACGGCGCGGCGTGTCAGCGGTTCTTTTTTATATAGGGTTAATGCATAGAAATGGGACTTCTCAAAGGCCTTTTGTGATCGCCGTTCGATGATATTCGTCCGTCAATGGCACCGTCCCCTGTATTTTGTTTCAGTGCTCCTAAAAAATCCTGTAGGTAGAGTACCTATAGGATTTTTTTACCTGGACGAGCGTTACCTGGTATTCTTAGTTGCTAATGATGTTTTCGAAGCACTCACCCTGAAAGCAATCTGACATCGAAAAAAAAATTTTTTTTCTCAAAATCCTGCTCCTTGTGGAATTTTGTGTGTGTGTGTGTGTGTTTGTGTGAAAAAATAAACTCAAACAATCATTAAAAATTTAAGAGGTGTCAAGGGTCCAAGAGGGACTTCTCTAGCGCATTTTTCGGAGATTGACCCAGGTAATCTATAATGAGCATTTTGTTTGTCAGGTCGTGCGTACGTCCGCACGGGGACCGTGATCCTGGTGATGGCCGGCAGCGCTTCTGCCAGGGTCGCTGGCAAGATGGGCGGCTACTCCAACAAGCAACACGGTACATATGTAACTTTTTTAAATTTATTTATTTGATCAAATATTGACGAAGATTGTAAATTTTCTCGTGAATATGAGGGTAATGAGGAGGGACTCAACCTGGTCACTGACCTAATACAGAATGACCAAGAAAGAATCAGTGACACGACAAGAAGAAGAATGAGGAGGGAACATAGAAGTATAACTACACTAGTAGTAAGTCTATGGGAGGGAAAATAATTACTAATTTCCTGAAATGTATAGTTATTGAGATAAAAATGAAACCCCTTTTTCATTTTTTCCTGCCTGTACTTAATTTTCGATTTACACTAGATACATCCACAACAATATTTTATTCAGCTGCCGAATTTGATTGGTTACGGAGCCCTCGATACGAGAATGAGACTTGGCGAATTTATTTTATGAAAGTGCTGTTGATATTTTGTCCAATGGCCTCCCATTTTCTACTTGTTCTAGTCCTGTGCCATAACCTGCCAACCACTAAAACAGTGACTAAGCCAAATAGAAAAAAAAAATGTCGTTTTGTACTTTTCTCCTAATCTCATAGGAATACACGTATACGTATTCAAAACTCAAATTAAAACTAATTTAAGTCACTGAATTTGTGCCTCAAGCAACATAATCTGGGATTAAAGATAAGCTTCTTTTAGACTCCACAGGCGCTGGAAGCAATTTAGAAACGCAAAGAAAATTAGTAAGCATTCCCCGTACGCTCTTTTTAACACATACAGTACCTGGGTGTAATCAGACTTACTTCCGACAAATGAAACAGAGAATTCGGACCAAGTTTCCATAAACATTAGACTGAAATGAAGGTAGTCAAGTGCGAGTAGGACTTGCGCACCAAGGCTTCTGTATCACTGTACACATGTACAGGGGGTCGGAAAATAGAGATCCCAAGTGTACGAAGTGAGAAACTTATTTTTTATCCGCGTAGTTCAGTAATAGCTCCACATAGGATTTAAAACTAATCTCAGCTAAATATATTTCTGTCCGCAAAAACCTCCAAACCGTAAATTATCATTAGAGCTCTTTTCGAGTTTCGGCAACTTTTTCCTACAAACTTCACCATCCTATTTTAAGGGAAAAAAACAGATTCCAAATTTCAGAATTGATGTTACTGAAAGTACTCTACAGGTTTTTAATTCTTGCCTTTCTTACAAAAATCAGACATTCATTATCTTTGTAACGCATTGAGGTAGAAGCTTGATTTTCTTACGGAATCTTTAGACCTTATATTAAGTAGGTACTCATTTCAAGATGATAGTAGGTTTGGGCGCTTATGTAAAAGTCAGACGGACAAAAATACAGCAAAAAGATCCTATTAGGACTCCGTTTTTTTCAAATGAGGTACGGAACCCACAAAATGCGAAAAATCGTTTTGAGAGGAACATAAATATCTTCTAAAATAACGTCTTCAATTTCATAAATTAAATTTTCAAAAAACTGCAATATGATTTGCTTCCTACCATCACCTGTGCGCTGGCAATGACCCGCATTCATTTATCATCACAAAATATGTTTTGTTTGTCGACGTTTTTCCTATTCTGCCCCATGTTTACATACCTACTATTGTTCAACTAACACCCATAAATAGGCATTTACACATAACACTCCATCACATAACCTCTTTTGCCGAACTCGATGCCAGCTTCCGAAATGGTACCTAATTTCGAGTTATGACCTATACTAGTGGCCCGTATAAATCAACTATTCTCTGATCACATAACGGGCTTTATTGTTGTTGTGTCCTCGATAGTAAAACACATATTTTGATAGAGGCAAAAATGATCGATACACAATACGTTACGAGATATAAAATATATACAATATCTTGCACATACCTAAGAAACATGGGCCCCATTCCCCAAGTACCTACATAAAAACTTAATAACACTACCTTTAATCGACGCCGCTGGTGATAAGAAGGCAGACTCATTTAATTGGCAATTCAACTTGGGAATGCAGGTAGTGCTTTTGACATATTGCCGCATGAATAAAATTATGTGTTTTTTTATTTGATTTAATAATTCAATTTATGTAGTAACGTAGTAACACATGTTAACACTGATTAAATATTTGATTTCTTCTTCTCTATAAATATTTGATCTTTATAATTAAACATACGGCAAATTCGACATCGATATTGCTACCTAAAATAGCTGAGTTTGGACACCAAAGCAAAATATTTTTTCTTATTGTTTTTTCAACGAAAAAGGCCGTATTTCCAAAAGTCGTTGAAGAAACGTTATTGGGTATAGAATAAGCCCTTTTCGGGATAGTAAGTACACGTATTATGAATCACCTTAAAAATAATAACTTCATCCAGGATTTCTCACCACTCCGGTAAAATATTTAACGTCGCGTAGTCCAAAGGGCGAAACGTGAGGCTTTCGACCGAAGGTTAACTTGGGTCTGTTGTAAAACTACATTCTCAGCATTTTGACGCGGGGGTTAAATCCAAGGTTGAAAACGTTGGCTTCAAATAAAAGGAATGAAAGAGCTCTTTCTAAATGTGTAATTTCTCCCTGTAGAAAAATAAGGCAAATAAGGATCGCCACTTTCTTATTTTGATCGTCGGATGTGGGTCTTTTCGGGACGGATTTATTTTCATCTCGTACGAGCTATGTGGCTTAGCTGGGTAGAACAAGAGCCAAACGCTTAGTTTTTATATTAATTTCATTATGAAAGAAGTAGAATACATTTTTAAAACTAAAGAGAGATTCTATCTGGAACATGTAAGTAAAAAAAATATCTGTTGTTTATTTACCATGTAGTGAAGCTGTTTTAGGCCAAAAATGTGTATAAACTTGTAAACGCTTGGAATGTTTCTTTCACCAAAATGCAGAGGTTTTCAACTTAAAATTTTAAGCAAAATTTGTGACGCCGCAATCACATAAAGATTTAGTTTTTCTCATATTTCGAACCGCGCAGCCGTCATAAGAGTCAAATCGGAGCGTGTTCCAATTTCAGCTTTATTTCAACGTTGCATAGATATTTTATTAGTCGCAATAGTCGCGGTTCTAATCTAGCTATTGTTCTCACCGCACGCACGGAAAATAAAAGGGATTTTGTTTTCATTTTACTTGGCTGCTATGTAAATATTTATTACCATATTATGCCTATGCCGGATGCCCACACTAAATATCTTCTTCGTTGTAGTTTCATTACTGAAGTCAGGCCCGTCTAGAAAGAGATCTCTTTCTACTATAGTAGAGTGGTTGACGAGCTGTTTCCATGCTGTTCTATCTTCGGCCTGTCTCAGTTCGAGAGCCTTTACTTGATCAGACCACCCGGCTTGGTGATAAGTCTTTTACCAACCCCGACCAGTTTATCTGCGTTATCTGGCTGTCTTCGGGCTATATGTCCAAAATAACTGACAACTTATTGGTAACAACAAATATAACAAGAAGGTAAATTGTAAAGTAAAGCCAAGTGCTTTGTGGGCTGACATCAAACGACACTCAAGTAAATTAGGTAGGTACATACTTTGCTATCAGCTATATATTATACTACCAGATAGGTACCTTTGTTTGCGCGGCAACGTCCAAGTAACCCAAACCATCCTAAACTCTCCTTTGAGCAAGTAAACTTCTTTAGCTTTGGATGCCTAGGTCGAGCCTCTATGGATGTGCTACCGTTTGCTGACAAGAAAATATAGGTAGGTAGATATCGTCTTATCTTCTCTTATTGAAATATTGTGCCGTGGTGGCCCCGGCTGAAGAATAAGAGGCGACTATGGGAAAAAACTTAAGGATGGGCAACAGCGTCCTAGGTATTTTCACAAAATAGCTCTAACTGCGCTAACCCGCGTGCCCACTTGAGTATGGGCAATTCGTGATAGAAATTCGCTCTGGAAATTTGTGGGGGGGAAAAAATGTTCAGTAGTGGACGTCTCATGATGATGATTAAGAATTGAAATATATAAGCACTCAGACTGACCCTGGTATTCTTAGTTGTTTATATGTTTTCAATGCATTGCAGCATTCCACGTGTTCACTCGTGATCTGTAGAATTGAGTGAGTCAAATACTTCAGAATATAAAAATACTGGCGTTTTTTAGAAGGGAAAAATCAAAGAGGTTGTAAGTATGTGTAGTATGTTTGTTCTAAAATGTGTCAGATTTTTCTGTACTTACTATTCTGAGTCAAAACATCTCGAAACCATTGCGGTAATACCAATAAAGCGGAACAGGGTGAAATTATAGGGTAGGTGGTACATAGGGCTGCCACCAAGCTATTGACTATAAATAAATTGAAAGTGTACTTTATTCTTCTTCTTTCTTCATTATTTCTTTCTTAGTGTGAATGGCACAGTTAATAAATACAGCTATGGTAGAAGGTTTAACAGCTTCCGATTTTTTTTTTATAACAAAATGTCGCGCTTGCTCAGAGGGATCCACGGCCCAGTCCGTAAACATTCACATGCTTTGTTTTATGTTTATCTTGTTATGTTTTTGTGCTTGAGTTGTTGGTGACAGCCCTACGCCAGGACGCTTACGCTAAGCAGATAGTTACTCTGTCGCCACATAACTCATCTTGCCTTCACTCCGCTTGGTTTGCGTCTACAGGTTTGGTTATTATTGCCAATTCGAGAAAGATGTCGCTTAACCCTTTATAGCGATCTAAGATCGTGTTGATCTGATCTCTCTCTTTTTAGTCTTAAATAACTGACACAGAGAGATTTTACGTAAGTATCTGATCAGGTGCACGAAAGGAGCCTCTAAGAGGCGCACTTTAATCCTTTCACTACACTGATTCTTTCACCGGACCAAGTAAAAAAACAGTGATACGACCAACAAGCAAGGTATCAGGTTCATAGATAGATCGTTATGCCGCGTTTTGAGAGTAAGCACACGTTCGTTTAGATTAAAAATTAGCTAGCTCAGATCGGTTAAGAACACAAGTTAGGTATACTAAGAGCGTATCGTCAAATTCAGTGTAATTGGCATGGTAACATCAAATCATCATGGCAATTATGTACTTTGATAACAGCCCGACTCGCTGCCCAGGTTTTCTACTGTAGTCGCCACTCCTAGCATTAGAGAAGATCTCATACTCCCGATAATCATACCCCAAGTTTCGTAGCTACGAAAATAAAGGATTTGGATCTTGCAAGTTCGAACACAACTGTTGTTTGTTCAGGCAGCCTTTACTCAAATAATAGAAGCCCGGAAGGAACCCATAAATACTTACAGGTACCTAGGTACATGAGTTTTGTAAGCCAACAAATCAAGCTCCTATTGACGATCTTTTTACGTAAGAATCCTAGTCTTATGAAAGGAACACACGTCTCATGAAGGAACTAATTAGATTGCTGGAAAAGGCCGGGAGGTCAAATGTGGGGGGATTTATTGAGTTACGTTTGTTTCTGGGGCAGATTACTTTTATACCAGAAGCTGAATACAATTGCCGGATATGATTACTCATCCCTCTAAAGCGGCGATCACAATAGGCCAGTTGTGGCCGCAGTGACAAAAATAAATAAAAATACTCGTCCCTTATATGCTTAGAAGCAATTGTATGGATGTAATGGATTCCAAAACAATTTTTATACGGGGCCCCGCCATGGCATGCTACGCTACTGGTGCTATTTTCGAATAAATAATGTATCTGTCTAAGAAGACTGAGCTTTTTGCATAGGTACAACCTACGAGAAAGTTGCAGAGTTAAGCCACTTCGGAATGTAATAAAATATTCCTTTATTGCGATCTCCGTGACCGAACTCAAGCAAATGGCTTTTGTTTGCACCTTATTTGAATCTTGGGAAAATAATTATATTCTCGAACTAGAAAAAGTCTCTAGCTGCAATTAAACGTCTGGATCATATTTCTTATCGAAAACATGTATTTAACTAACCAACCAAGAAACAAATCTTATCTATTTTTATATTGTGTTATGTGTGGTTTAGTTTTTAGGGTTCTGCACCTCATTTGGAAAAACGGAACCCTCCTAGATTTTATAAATTTTGTTATAAAATATAAGTTTGTCTATTTGTATAGTTGTTTATTAAATAAATGTCTATGTCTATGTCTATGTCATTTGTTGACCCCGTGTTATTAATTATACGGAAGCCTCAGAGCGCGAGTTCTAAACGCACTTGACCGTCTTTATTATTACGTATTATAAGGTCATTGTCTATTGGGTGTACGATAAGCCCCTTTCGGGTTAACATACATTAATGAATCACCTTGTATTATTATTATGTCCACTGTGAAACAGAACTAACTAACATATTTTAAATGTATGTAAAACAAGATATTTGCAACGCCCTACAGGGTACATGTACTAACTTAAGCTACCTTTACACCTAAGCTGTATCCATGTACATGTTGGCAATAAATGAATATGAATATGAAAAGTTAAGTAATGTTTTTATCCCTCCCTTCCAGGAAAATCAACAAGTGGCATCAACGAGGAAATAATCTGGATCAGCATAAGCATGGCGATCGCGATAGCAGTGCTCATAGCCATCGCCCTCTGCTACATCCTAAAGGAGAAGTGCTCCAAACGGAAAGCCCACAGAGAGCAGTCATGACGATACAAGCAGGAGTTCGCTAAGCACGCCTTAGCGGACTCCCTCGCCGAGGCCGACTTTCCGTCATATACACTCTACCCACAATACTCGCCCGATGGCAAGGAATACTATTACAACTTCCATCGATTCTCGTATCTGAGGAACAGCTTCAAACTGCCCCCTAAGGACTACCCGAAAGACATGTGTAAGGATTTTCCAAAAGACTTCGCTGCGGACTTTCCGATGGAAAAATACTATCTAGAGGACGACTATCTAGGGGACGACTATCCCATTAAAACTAAGCAGGAGGTTTACATAAGTGCTTAGTAACTAAAACATACGCTCCTTCTTACCTCTGAACCTTACCTTTTTATTTAAATATAGGCTCACGACTTTAATCCTCAAACATGGATCTCTCTCAGATCTCCAGGCCATCAGATCCTCGAAGATGTCTAAGGGCGGTAGTCAGAGGCACGTCCAATAAATTTGGCAAATGCCCACATTTTGCAGTTGTGAGTATTCCATACGTGACAGGATGTAAGCCCATTACCGCTTATAAGAATTCTTACTTACTGGTTTCCTCACGGTGCTTTCCTTCACCGTTTTCAGGACTATTTATGTGAATGTTGGGTGATATTTATTTATTATTGTTCTAGGAACTTGCAGCTGTTTTTAAATTCCGTTTACAGTGATAGTAAATTCTGGTTCACGAGTAAATTCTCGATAACCATTCAACTAGCTCAGGATTATGTTGCTAATTTATTTCTCAGCTCGGTCGGGAAGAACAAGTCTTGCTTACCTGAAGCTAAATGATTTTGTCGGCTACGGCGGCAGAGGCTTTATCCTACCTGCGGCAACGTATTACGGGAAAATCACGTTACGCCTCTATCTCAAGGTTTATTAGGAACATGGGAACTTATAGGACGGGGTGGGCCAAATAGAGCAGAATGGATCAACGAAATTGTATGAAATTCCTAATACGAAACTTTTATTTGTAATAGGGAGGACAGGTATTACCTACCTGTCCTCTTAAATAAATCGCCCGTGCGTAAGTTAGCGTTAGTGAACTGATAGCGGTGGATAAAGAACGACTAAGGTAGTTTTTCAATCCCTAGGTACCTACACTAACAGTCATTTCCAGACATTTAATGTAAATAGTTTTCGTGAACGCTAACTTGTCGCATGATCGATTAAAATCTATTTAATTATCTATGGTAACCAGGTTATGTTAGGGCTCTCAGACCGGAAAACCTAATTATCTGGACGACATCAAAGACTATAAATATAATACGGACACACACTACGGACAACATTTCAAAATGTTGGCATGTTGGGATTGTTGTCTGGAGAAATTAAATTATATAAAAATCTTATATTTTGTTTTTAAAATCAACAGTCTTCAAAAATGTATAATATTGTTAATTTCACATCGTCACACGTGATCATGGCGCCCGCGTGCGACTATCTATTTCAAACTAAGTATTAGGTAGGCCGTGGTGGCCCCGGCTGAAGAATAGGCCCCTCCATATCTACCTATCCTCGGATGTCGTAAGAGGCGACTAAGGGAAAAAAGCTAGGGGATGGGCAGCAGCGTCCCTCATTTTAACAACGATAGCTCTAAATGCGCTCGCCAACCCGCATGCCCAGCGTGGTGAGTATGGGCAAATCCCCCCACATGATAAGGAATTCGCTCTGTCTGTTGGGGAGGCCATGTTCAGCAGTGGACGTCATACGGCTGAAATGATGATGATGATGATTAGGTAGGTACCTACCTATGCACAGAACTTGACGATAATCTGTTTGTCGGAGATTTTGTATTTTGCCGGGAGTCTGGAAATCACGTGAAAATATGTCGGGAGAATCCAGACGAATCCCGACCATCTGGCATTTTTAGCCGAGGTAGCCATAGCAGCTTCACATCATGGTAACTACGTTACTCTTCGCGATACCCTTTTAGCGTAACAATCTCAGACTCGCTGCTCAAACTAACTTGAGTAGGTATCGATTTGTAATTGAAAACTTGCGTCGTATGAGTTGAGGAGAAACCAGGTCGGTTAATTAAACTTACCTAATGAAACGTTAGGTTTACCTACTTATATATATGTTTCTTCTTATTTTAGGTAGGTCCTTAAGTAACATAATAACATACCTTAGGCTTAGGTAGGTACTTAGGTTCCTGCTTTCCTGCCGGGGCATTTTCACTCAGTGCCAATAAAGATGTATTTAAATTTTACCGTTTAAAATTAAACTTTAAAATATTGTAACATAAAATTATTTACGATAAAAATTAAATCTATATTCATAATATTGTATTAAATTAAATACAGGAATTTTATAAGAGGTATTACTAAATTTCTAAAAATACTTTTAAAGTAGCTAAGTAATAGGTACTTATTAGGTATCTTTATCACGTGTAAGTACTTACCATACCTAGATATTGATGTGAATTTATGAATGGTAACAGTAGGTTACTTAACTATGTGGGAAGATATCTACAGTTAGCGTCACCAATTAACATGGTTACTTACTACGCATAAAAACGTTGTGACCATGGTAACCATGGTAACTTCATATCACCATAGTACCTAACTACGATATTATATTGAAACAATCTGAGACTTACCGCGCGCGTAATTCCCTGCGAGTAGGTATACGCTGAATAATACACCTACGTAATTTGCTGAATTACCTACTCAACAAGGTGTGATTCATAATTATGTATTTCATCCCGAAAGGGGCTTATTCTACAACCAATTGGCAATAAAGTTTGCTCTACAACTTTTGGAAATTCGACATTTTTCATTGAAAAAACTCTATGCAATCAGCTGTTTTGGGGTCAAATCAGGTCAAACTCAGTAAATCAGCTGTTTTAGGTAGCAATCTTGATTCCGAACTTCTTGTACGTTTATTTATTAGTTTTGAAGATGATAAATATAATTTGAGAAAGTTCGAGAAAAAAAAAATGAAAATATAGATGTTTTTTTTCGCTAATATTATTTCTTTTTGTGGATAGAATAACCCCCTTTCGGGATGGTATACATGCTATGAATCACCTTGTATAGCACGTTGTGTGTTACGATGGATTGAAGCGAATAATTTCAAAAAAACTAAAGCAACTATATTTTTATTTATTTTTTTACTTTATGTGGCTATGGTATCACAGCGGCCACAGTCCTATTGTGATCGCTAGAAAAGCAACTAATGGAAAATATGGTGTTTTTTTATAATATCCAAAAAAAAATACTCAATTGGGATTTGAACCCGCAACCTTCCCCTAGATACGGGGATGCTTTAACCAACTCAGCTAAGGAGCCACTTCACGTCCGAATGAAAATCTTTTCGACTTCCATAAAGCGCCACCCAAACCACGTAAAATTTTTGGAATATTATAAAAATATTGTACTTATTCCTTTAGTGTGGCTTATCAATTTTCACTATAAAAGTAAAAAAAAAAAAATTATGTCGTGTTTGTGGGCATTTGAATCAAGCCGTGTTCAATCGGCATGCGATATGTCATCTGAAATTAATTTCAAAATGATCGTTAGGTATCTGTATCTCTACCTACTGATAAAGTCAATTTTGAGTTTGACTTTTAGGATCTTGAAAAATCGTTGAGCTATACCGTACTCCCTCAAATGTCTAACTCAAAATTGACTTTCATCAGTAGACGTAAGGATCATTTTGAAAAACATTTTAAACATAATACATTATAGATGACATATCGCAAGCCGTTTGAACACGGTTTATACCTATGTAGAGAAATATGTAACTAAAGTATAATTAGTATTTCAAGGATACCATTAATGTAAAGACCAACTTATTAATAAAGAGAAGTAAAATAAAGTCTTATTATACTGAAATCATCTTTTATTCCTTTGCAAATTCCTATAGGTAGGTACTTATTAAATTTCGGACTAAAATACAAAAATAAATCTTGGGTACCTACATCCATAAAAAACACGAGTTTGACTTTGTTGAACGTGGAGAGGAAAGAAATTTCGACACACCTAATTAGAATTTAATATCAACTGAGGCGCGAGGCTGGAATTCTTACGCTGAGAGCGTATCGTAAAGTTAGCGTAGCGATGTGTAGTTGCGACCATGCAAAAGCCGTGGTAACTATAGTCACTTCTCATCACCACGCTGACTACGATACAATACGCGATAAGCGTTTATCGTAACAGTCTCCAGAAGTCCAGACTAGCTGCTTTGAGCCCAAGTTTCGAGTGAGTGGATTCCAATCAAGTTTGGAGGCGAGTTCATTGAGAGGACAACTCTACCTACACTCACCTTAATCACTCACATATAGATAGACAGTAGGCGATACAATTTTAACATCCCTACTTATACCTAATAATCGACATCACACCACTAAATGTAGGTACATTGAGCATGAATAAATGAAATGAATGCTCTAACCATGCTCTAACTAAAAATGGGACATGTAGGTAAGACTGGTAAAATCGAAATTTTGTTACAAAACACAGTAACAAGTAGAGTACCTAAGTATGAGTGATCTATGTACCAGAGGACAACACGTAACTACAATAAAACATAGAATAAGTACTCTAGGATAAAGCAAAAGCAAAGTAATTTCAACTCAAGAGCTCTTCAAATTTTTTCCTGGGAGAACTTTTAATTGTTCGCACGTTACTAAAATGATTTGAAGGAAAATTCTCTATTATTTTGAACGCTCTATTTTCCTCATGTCCAGTTTATCGTTTTTTTTTGGGTTCCGTTGCCAAAATTCTGTTGTTGGTAGAACTCTGGTTTGTTTTTTTTTTCAAAATGTCGCTAAAACCCATTAATAAAGAAAAGAAAGGATTTACTAATTCCCATGGAAATTTATAAATGCCTTCCCTAAAATCTCCTATGAAAATAAAAATTACCTTTCTCCCTAACCTATCCCCTATTATAGGAATATAGGAAAAACCAAACTTGGTTGAATTTTGTTGATTGCGATTTCGCGACCACCCGATTCCCAGAACAAAAGGAAAGTTTTATTCCGGCAGCTATTAAAATCACCAACATTTTCTTGGAAAGTTAGTTAGATTGGTTTTGCTCAACTTAATGTTTTGTTGTTGAGTAGTTGGTAGTAGCAAAGACTAATAATACTACACGTAGTAGTATGAAATATTTTTTAACACACTTACTCATAAAGTGGTGTGATGAAATTAGTTCAGCGCAATTAGGCACATAATGATACCTGTAATCAAACTGTGACTTTTTCATTGCTATTATTCACAAACGTGAGTTATTTTATTGGTTGAGTTGCTTTGTTCTTAAATAAGTTTCGATACAAAAAAGATCGTGCGCAAAAGTAAAAAAGTACTCACTCTTTTAGTCTATGGCCGATCGCCATTGTTAGATGCGCGTGCATAGGAAAACTGACTAATATTTCCCGCCATTGCGAAAAAAATACAAAATTCACACTCGTTTTTACAGTTATTTTTAGTATTAATTTATTCTCAAGTGTGTTGAAAAACGTCGTATTGATACACGTGTGTATTGATGATTACCGTCCTCGGCTCTCAATGACGCCTCAGTGGCAAGCACCAACGTTACACACTTATACCATAATGTACTACTATTATCGATTTCATATCATGTGTGTTTTGATGGTATGTATTAATTTTCGTTCGTTAACATTATGGATAGCATTGTCTGAAATAAAACCTTTTTTTTTTATAACTTTAGGTACCTGTAGGGACCCTGTAAGTGTGAATGATACTTGAGCCATGAGTTTTGGATGGAAGCGAGAAGTATGAACTTTAGTTACTAAGCGACCTCGAACAAGTGTGTACGTATCCTAAAAATAGAATAAACTTTTATATCAAATTTTATGTGGTATTTAGTAACTCCCAGTGCAAACTTAGAACTTTAATATAAGTAGGATAAAAGAACTTATAATTGGTGACTCCGTGAACAATTTGAACAACAAAGTGAAATAAAGTTTGCATTGGTTTAATAGACAGTTTTTATAAAAGTGTAAGTAAATAAAGTGAAAAATGAATGACCAACCGATATTTTTTGAGAGCAGTGACAAGGTACTGCAAAGAGACGGGACAACTGAAAATATGTCTCAATTAGCTGAAGTTAGTACCAACTCTACCAGTAGCAGCCAGTTTCCTATAGCGGAAGTTCTAGCGCAGATGCACAAACTCAATATGGAAGTGGCATCTCTTCGTGAGGAAGTACAACAACATCGTCGCAGTTCTTTTCGACGAGGAAATAATCGTGGTCGTGGCGATTTTAGGAGTAATTCAAGACCAAGATCCAAGTCAAGGACAAGGGATGACCCGAACTGGTTATGCAAATGGCATTATAGATATAGAAACAAGGCAAGGGAGTGCGAAAAGCCTTGCGCTTGGATATCGCCAGCGGAAAACTAATGGAGGTACAGTCTGTCGCGATGGGAGATTTTGTACCAGGAAAAAACCATCGCCTAAGTGTTTTTGATAGGGAAAGGGGTATAAAATTTTTAGTAGATACGGGTGCAAACGTATCTGTCATTCCAGTGTCGGTGAAGCAAAAACTATCGGGTGAGTGCACTAACTATAAACTATATGCAGCCAACAGTAGTGAGATTAAAACCTACGGTACTAAGACTTTTAACTTAAATTTAAGATTGCGTCGTCCTTACCGTTGGACATTTATTATTGCGGATGTAAATCAAGCTATACTAGGTGCTGATTTTTTGGAACATCATAATTTGTTAGTAGATTTAAGAGCGCGTAAACTTATTGATAAGACGACTAATTTGAAAACTTTTGGAAAAATTGTAGAAACGAATGATTACTCTGTTAGCACAGTAGACATTAATCATCCATTTCTAGATTTATTGTCTGAATTTTCTGATATCACTAAGCCCGTGTCATTTAATGATTTAGACCGAATATCTAGCAACGATGTATATCATCACATCGAAACGACAGGCAAACCCGTGTACGCACGAGCGCGACCTCTTCCGCCGGATAGATACCACAAGGTAAAAGAGGAATTTAGGTTAATGCAGGAAATGGGAATATGCAGACCGTCTAAGAGTGAGTGGGCCAGTCCACTGCACATAGTAACTAAAAAAAATGGAAATATTCGACCAGTAGGTGATTATAGACGTTTAAACGCTATAACCAAGCCGGACCGATACCCTGTACCGAGACTTCATGATTTTACTTACATTCTGGCAGGTAAAAAGATTTTTACAAAAATTGACATAAATAGAGCTTATCATTACGTGAAGGTAGCACCTGAGGATATTGCGAAAACAGCCGTAATCACGCCATTCGGATTGATGGAGTATATTCGTATGAATTTTGGGCTCAAAAATGCTAGTCAAACATTCCAGAGATTTATGAATAACGATGTGCTAAAAGGATTAGATTTTTTATTCAATTTTATTGATGATGTAATAATTGCTAGTGACGACATTGAACAACATAAAATGCATTTACGAAAGGTATTTGAACGATTTCAGAAATTCGGTATTACTATAAATCAAGAAAAGTGTGAGTTTGGTAAGTCCAAAATTGAATTTTTGGGTTATGAAGTTTCAATCGACGGAATTCGACCCCTGGACCATAAGGTCAAGGCCATAGTAGAATTTCCTCGACCGGAAACTATTGAACAATTAAGACGATTTTTAGGAATGATCAATTTTTATAGAGCAAACATACCCAAAGCTACTAATTATCAAATCATTTTGAACGAATATTTAAAAAATTCGAAGAAAAATGATAAGACAAAAATTGTATGGACGGACAAAGCGATGGAAGCGTTTGAACAGTGTAAAGTGAGCCTTAAAAATGCAGTAATTATATCTCATCCCGTGCCCAATGTGCCGTTATCTCTGATGACGGACGCGTCTGATAAATGTGCAGGGGGAGTTTTACAACAATGGGTAGAAAATGCATGGTTACCATTAGGATATTTTTCAAAGAAGTTTACAAACGCTCAACAAAAGTATTCTACGTATGATAGAGAATTAACAGCAATTTTTATGGCAGTTAAACATTTTCGATTTCTTTTCGAAGGTCGTGAATTAATCATTTTCACGGACCATAAGCCATTGACATATGCAATGAAAAAGGTGGAAAGTAACAGCGAAACACCCAGACGTACAAGACAGCTATTATTCATAAGCGAATTTACAACGGATATAAGGTACATAAAGGCCGAAAGCAACAACGTAGCTGACGCGTTATCGAGAGTTGAGACAATATGCTATCCTACGTCCATTGATTACACAGAATTAGCATCAGCTCAGGAATGCGATTTGGAATTGTCAAAATTATTAAGTGAAAAGAATGATAATATTTCTCTAAAGAAAATTTTCATTCCCGGTAGCGATAGAATGATATACTGCGAAAATTCAACTAGTGTATGTAGACCGTATTTACCTGAAAGTTACAGAAAATTAGCATTCAAATCAGTTCATGAATCTAGTCATCCAGGTATTAGAGCAACGCGAAAAATGATAGCGCAACGATTCTTTTGGTCAGGTATGAATCGCGATGTTAATCAGTGGGCAAAAACATGTATACAATGCCAGAAATCGAAAGTAGGAAGACACACTGTATCTGAATTACAGCAGTATCCTGAAGCTAAGCGATTGTCACATGTTCACATTGATATTGTAGGACCGTTACCACCCACGAAGGAAAATTATAGATATCTAATAACAATGATAGACAGATTTACACGATGGCCAGAAGCTATTCCTGTTAGCGAAATAACAGCGGAAATTGTCGCAAAGGTATTTTATGAAAATTGGGTTACACGATTTGGTATTCCCGAACGTTTAACTAGTGACCAAGGTCGGCAATTTGAAAGCAATTTGTTTTGTGAACTTTTAAAGAGAATAGGTATAAAAAAGAGTAGGAGTAGTCCTTATCGACCACAGAGTAACGGAATAGTCGAACGTTGGCATAGGAGCATGAAACAGGCTTTAACAGCGCGACTTATGAACAATACATCATGGAGTGACGAATTACCTACAGTCCTACTTGGTTTACGTGCGGTAGGTAGAAGCGATAATGGCGTAAGTCCCTCAGAATATGTTTACGGTACAACTCTTCGTTTACCTGGTGATTTTTATGATATCTCAGATAATCGAAGCGTTGGAGAACATGTATTTTTAGATCAGTTAAGAAATCATATAAATAACTTGAAACCAGTTTCGCGAAAATTACGGGATTCACGCACATTATTCGTACATAGTGAGTTGGATAAATGTGAAAATGTTTTTATCAGGAATGATGCAGTACGCAGACCATTGACATCACCGTATGATGGTCCTTATCGTGTCATTAAAAGGAAAAATAAAGTATTTACAATCCAGTTACCCAATAGAACAGTGAATATATCCATAGATAGGCTTAAACCTGCATTTATTTTAAATGAGCAGAGTAGTGAGCGAGCAGAGGATAATTGTAGTAATATAGGTAAAAAGTGTATTGTAGAATCTAAGACTAGTATTAGTGAAGAAAATACAAAAAATGATGTTGAAAAAGTAACAAAAAAAGGTCGTAAAATAAGATTACCAGTAAGATTTAATTGTTAAAATTATTAATTAAAGTTCGTCAAACTGTAAGCAATGCATTAAACACGAATTATTTCAGAAAAATATTTTTGTTTAGTTAATTGTTAACTTATTCCATTCTATTTTTGTATTTCAAGAGCGAAATCAGTATCGATCACATTTCTAAGGATTGGTTATTATCGTTATCGTATCCGTAATAGGATCAGCTCTCTAAATATTTATGTTACAAATAGTCCGATAATAATGAAAAGTGAGGCGGTATTTCAATCCACACTTCATCTAAGCTAGCTAAGAGCAACTTGAACCAAGTGTTTATTGAAATGTGTGACTCTTTGTTCTCAAGTGCAGTAGGTGACGAAAATATATTTTATTTGTTTATGGTATCTTAAGTGTATTGTGACTTTTGTATTTCTATTGAATAAGTTTATGAATGTTATTGTGACCATATTTTTGTGTTTCTAGGATAAGATATTTTTAATTTTTTGAAAATTTATTGTGTAAAATTTGGGGGGTGTTATGTAGGGACCCTGTAAGTGTGAATGATACTTGAGCCATGAGTTTTGGATGGAAGCGAGAAGTATGAACTTCAGTTACTAAGCGACCTCGAACAAGTGTGTACGTATCCTAAAAATAGAATAAACTTTTATATCAAATTTATGTGGTATTTAGTAACTCCCAGTGCAAACTTAGAACTTTAATATAAGTAGGATAAAAGAACTTATAGTAGCAACTAATCCTTAAGCACTTATTTATTACATAACACGATATTCCTACTAAATCATTACTTACTTACCTACCTAAATAAAACGCATTTACTTGGGTAAGTAGAACTTAGTAGGTCGGTACTCAGGCCTATTTTGAGCTCGGTCTTTGAGATTGAGACAGTGACAAATTGCGGTTCCGTGAGGACTCCACACATGACTGAACAACAATCTACAATCCGTCTTCGTCTCATAGAATAACATCGCATTTTTATAGATACTAAAAGTTATTTAGTTACATAAATAGGCACGGCACTCTACATCGGACTAGAAGGTAGGTTTTCATTCAAGAACGAGAGAGGGATAGAGAAGTTAATTAATAATTACGGGTGCCATTTTGAATCCCTAGTGTAACGAACGATTCTAGAGGTATTCTCCCAAGAGAAAGTTTAGCGCTAACTCCCGAGCGAAGCGAGCCGAGTTTTTTGATTTGAATACTGAGTGCACCGGGGGATTCAAGCTCGCCCAAGACGAAGATGAAGAAATCCCCGAGAATACTCTACTATTCATACATTCTGCGAGCTGTCTTGAGGACAGTGCGAACCGGGCCTATGACCGACGACATACCAGCGGCAGCGCCGCCGCCGCGCGCCGCCCCGCCGAGACGCGAAGGTGACGACGACAACATAAGCTAAAAAGTACCTTAAACTACGCGGTAGTACCTACGACCGACCGACTATGACCATTTGTGTCTGGTATAGGTCGGCTCAGAAATCGTTCGTCTTAACTCTTGTTCACTTACACCGCGATACGATACCAATAATAATTACATACTTATACAAGCAAGCGGAGACACTGGCTGGAATCGGACGGAGTTGGTATACTCACACATAAAGCTTTAGAATTGGTATCTAACAGGGGGAAGCGATTTAAAATTAATTTATACTGAATATTTTAAAGACTAACGTAGGTAGGATACATCTTACTTACGCGGCTCGACATTTGGTTCCTTATATAATACCTACAGCACAGATAACATAATACTATACAGGTACCTAGGTACCTACCTTAAATATAGAACGACCACAAAAATCGAGTTTTTCTTTCAAGTGTACATATTTTATCGCTTATTTACAAAGTCAAGTCATTATAAAACAGGATTGTTATCGTACGAAACATAATTGTTTGTCGCTTTTGTTTCAACAGACGAATTTGCGCTGGCTAACGGTGTGTGTGTGTGTGGTCGATCAATTTGATCATTGATATTTCAAAATTTTATAAACATTTCCCGCCAAGCCTAGGCTAGGACCGCAGCTAGGCGCTCTTTCTTGAAACGTCAACACGTCACGTCAGTCTGCCGTCGTCGCCCGCTAGTGTCAAGTCAGTCAATCAACTCGGCAGTGTGTGTCAGCAAAGTTCATATTAGGTTATCAGCGGTTGATAAAATGAACCTAAGTATCTAAAATAAAAACACATTTCATTATTTATTTGTAAACCAGTCTGTTAAATAATCATTAAAATGCGCAATAACGTGGCAAAAACTGGTTTTTACGCTCTAAGGCGAAAGTTTAGTGGATTGTCATCACATCCTATGAACAATCAGCTGATTGCGATACAGACTAAAATCGACTCTAAGGTAAGCTTTGTTATTGTTGTCATCAGTAAACAATAGTTTTTTTTGTTGCTATCTTCATAACCTGTCCTAAACTAAAAGCCATGCTTCCAATATGCCTTTATTAATGTAGGTAATATATTCGAATCGAACACACGACCATTTAACTTTCCAATTCGGTAAGTCTGCTGCTAACAGTTTCTAACGAATTATTGCCAAATGAATGTCAGGCTAACTTCCACCTCTAACTTCCTTTAACTTCACCTAACCCTGGTTAGTTTGTAAAAAGACGCGCTTCGTCGCGGCTCATTGATGCAATATTGGTCACTGGTAACTAATAAATAACAACTTTTGTTTGTTATTGCATTATCTTGTTATCAGCGCGAGGTCAGTGCTTGTTTTTATGGCATGTTACTTAATTAGTTCAGTTATAAATCGAACTTCAAAAGGTTAGGCCACATCCCTGTAACCTCATGAACATAGGATTTAATAATTGTTATATTTCAGAGCTGTTATCCAGTGAGTTATTTGCATACAACAGTCAGAATGAGCAGCAAAATCATGAATGGAAATCTGTGGGATACTGATCCAGAGCTGTTTGATCTGATCACAAAAGAGAAGGGTCGTCAGCGAGCTGGCCTAGAGATGATTGCATCAGAAAACTTCACTTCCATCCCTGTTCTGCAATGTTTGAGCACATGCCTGCACAATAAATACTCTGAAGGGATGCCCAATCAGAGGTTGGTATTATATATTCTTCATAATTCATTGAATTTTAAAACTGAATACTCAATAAAAAATGCAACTGCAAAATATGGACATATGGACGTGCCTCTGACTACTCCTTTTGGACTACTCATCTTCAAGACTGTGATTACCTGGAGATTTGACTGGTCAAATTGTGACCAATCAAATCTTTCTTTTATTTTAAAACTATTGCACCATACACTGTAATAAAATTAACAGTGTCATTTGTTTTGCTCAAATACGTTTTATTCCTCTTATGTTTAGCTATAGAACTTTTTATTTCTGCCCTATTTAGCAGTATCAGTGTTTCTAACATTGACATAGTGTATTTTTCCACTTCATAGCAGTTTTATAGCATGATTGAAATTTACCCTCAAAATTCCCCTGTCAACAATTAAAGAGACAAGCCCTAACGCATGTAGCCTAACATTTAGTTTCATTTCTTTCAGATATTACGGAGGCAATGAGTACATCGATGAAATTGAAATTTTAGCCCAAAAACGCTCCCTGGAAGCATACAGACTAAAGCCTGAAGATTGGGGTGTCAATGTGCAGCCATATTCAGGTACAAATTACTTGTGTACAGCAATTTATGTAGGTACCTGTCTGTACTGGCTCTGCTCGGAGAAAACCATATGATTTTTCTTTTTAATTAAATATATGCTAGTACATACAAAGAAATATTTTTATTTATCAAAGTTATACCATGTAAATTAACAATGGAAAATGCAATGTAATTAGATTTGAATGTAACCTAATTAGTTTAATTGCATGATAGTTCTACTGATAACCATGTATTTTTGTTTAATTTATTGCAGTTTACCTTATCATATTATTATACATGCACTGCTATTTTTAGAAGACCTCGGTGGAGCAGCGGGCGTGAGCCTATCTGAGACGCAAGGGGTGCGGGTTCGATTCCCGCTGTGGGACAAATGTTTAAATAAACATTTTTTTTTCTGGGTCTCTGGGTATTGTTGTACCATAGTATATACTCATTGTTTCTGATACCTACGACATAGGGAATCCTAGTGTGGTTTCAGGACTATGTTATGTATGTGTCTGATGGGTGTTATTTTATTTTATTATTTTTGTTTATAAAGTCAAATATTTTTATCACCCATATCCAAATTGTAAAATAATAATTGTGTAGGTATGTACTGGTATAGGGTATCGCATATACATACCCACCATACCACTTACTGAAAAACCTATAATTATACCTAACATTCCAGGTTCCCCAGCAAACTTCGCAGTGTACACTGGAGTGGTGGAGCCCCATGGCAGGATCATGGGCTTGGATCTGCCCGACGGTGGCCATCTCACCCACGGCTTCTTCACAGCCACCAAGAAGATATCTGCCACTTCCATCTTCTTTGAAAGCATGCCTTACAAGGTAAGCCTAGATATGCATAAGGTGTAATTTTGGAAAAACTACTGTTTTCGATTTTACGAATTCCTGTTCTTCGACACCCTGGAAACTAAATAGTTTTATTCAATTTCCTCTCCACAGCACCCCTGTCTATTTAACCAACCCAATCCAATGATTGTGATAATATTAATAATAAAAAGTTTTTTACCTAGAAAAAGGTCCCAACTATCATAACATACTTTCTTATGCACCTAATATGTTGGAGAATAAAGGTTCTTGGTAATTGAATGGCAACCACAAACCGGACGACTCAGTGTAGGAAGGTCCCCCAACCGATGGACAGGTGACATGTTAAAGGAAGTCGGTGGATAGATACCAGCTCGGTGGGTAACATACCGGCCTCTTAATAATATAATACTGGATTTGTTTCTGTCTGATCTTAACTCTATTGACTGGGATTATTTTACAATAAATAAAGATGTAAATGAACTAGTTCCAACATTAACCAACGCGATTATAGCGCTGTTCGATCTACATACCCCAATCAAAACCTCCAGGTTTAAAGGTCCACCTCACCCCTGGATAACCGAGACAGTGAAAACAATGATGAAAATACGGGATGATTATCATGATAGGTACAAGGCAAATCAAACGGATGAACTAAAAGCTTGTTACAAAAATATGAAACATATTGTAGTAGCGGCCCTTGAGAGTGAAAAAACAGCCTTCTTTACGCAAAATATTAATAATAACAAAAATAACAGTAAAAAACTATGGAAAAATTTAAAAAATAAAATCATACCAAATAAAAAAGATGCCAATGAAATCCCATCTCATCTCAATAATCCCGATCTGATCAACCTTCATTTCCTGAACGTGCCTGGAGCTGACCATGTGGAAATCTCTCACCTCACCTTCTATGAACACCACAGGTTTGGGTCTGAGATCTTCTCTCTTCAGCCTGTAACAGAATATACAGTGCTTAAAGTCATTGAGAATTTTAAATCAAATGCGCAAGGGATAGATGGTATCTCACTGGAGATGCTAAAACTGACCTTGCCACAATCTCTAATGGCAATAACCAATATTATTAACGAGTCCATAATGAGTGGTAGGTTTCCTGATGCATGGAAAGTTGCGGTAATAAAGCCAATCCCTAAAACCAATCAGCCTTGCTCCCTTGGGGATCTAAGGCCAATAAGCCTGCTCTCCAGCATTTCCAAAATCTTGGAAAAAGTTGTAAGCTTGCAATTGGTAAAGTTCCTTGAGACTCACAACATCTTGCCTCAACATCAGTCTGGATTTCGCAAGGGCCATAGCACATCTACAGCACTTCTCGATGTAGTTGACGGCCTCTTGGCTGCTCAGGACAAGGGGATGTGCAGTATACTGGTGCTATTAGATTTTTCAAGGGCTTTTGACTCAATTAATATCCCACTCTTATTATCTAAGTTGGCCTTCTTTGGTTTTCACTCAAACTGTATTAATTGGTTCTCTAGTTACCTCAGTGGCAGGTATCAGTGTGTAGAGCTGACGGCCCCAAATGGTGGTACATCCAAATCCTCACTTCGCCCAGTCCCTCGCGGCGTGCCCCAAGGATCTATACTCGGCCCAATCCTCTTTATCTTGTACAGTGCAGACATAATAAAAGACATCTCATTTTGCAGATTCCATCTTTATGCTGATGATCTACAGCTCTTACACTCATTCCTCCCATCAGATACTGCCAGAGCTGTAAATGAAATTAATACAGATTTAACTGCAGTTTCCCATTGGTCAAAATCTAGCTCCCTGGTCTTAAACCCCAAAAAGTCAAAATACATGGTGATTAGTACTAAAGCCAGGCTGAATAAAGTGGATGTTTCTAGTTTAAATATTAATATTGATGGAGAGAAAGTTGAGTATGTGAAAGAAGCAAAAAATCTTGGGCTTATCATGGACAGTTCTCTCAGCTTTGAGAACCATGTTGCTGAAAATGTACGGAACTGTTTCTACAGACTCAAACTACTGTACAAGATTCGTCCTTATTTGTGCGAGGAAATCCGTATCACTCTTTGTGAATCCTTGGTTTTATCAAGACTAAACTACTGTGATGTTGTGTACGGATCACGCCTTTTGAGTCGTACTGAAAGGCTGGTACAGCGCGTTCAGAACGCTTGCGCCCGCTTCTGCTTTCATATCCCTCCACGAACACATGTCACCCCCTTTTTAAATGCAGCAAATATGTTGAAAATGGAAGCGCGTAGAAAACTGCACCTCGCTACCCTCCTTTTTGGCCTTATTAAAACTGGAATTCCTGAATACCTGTACAAGAAACTTACCTGGGCGAGTCAAATTTCACGTTACTCAAAGCGAACTTGCACTAAAGTGTTTGTGACGCCGAGACACAAGTCTGTTGCTTTTAGAGGATCCTTCCGATTTGCTGCGTCTCGGTGCTGGAACGATTTGCCGCCACCAGTACGTGACCTAAAAACAATCACAACATTTAAATATACACTCAAAAAAGAGCTTCTTGCATTACAGAAACAGTAGCGATTAACTTTTCCAACTCACCTTACACTACGACGCACGTATGGCGGGCACGTGGGAGTGGTTTCATCGGTCCAACACTAAACTAGTTAGGTGCGGACTGTACATTACACTCTAAACAAGAGTGTATGCGTAGCCAGTAAAATCGCACCGTTTAGTGTTTTTCATGATCTTGTCACCAGCACACTGTATAAGTATTGTAGGCACCTACGTAACACAACACTCCATTCACTCCAGTCCACATTTCACCTTGTTAATCCATGTAACCACTACCCACACGGCACCTAGGTACTGCCAGGCAATAGATACAAAGTAACTTTATTATATCTGCCAGGTACTGCTTGCGTGTGTCCGTCTGTCGGTCGTCGCCGTCGTCGGTCGCGCGCGTCGTTCAAGCAAGTTTAAACTTGTTTTGTTTGTTTGATTCGCGGCACCCACAGACTATACACTACATGAATACTGCAGGCACCATAGATATGGGATTGGGACTAGACTAATGACGCACTGCAGAGATTGACAGAGAAAAAACATTCCTTCTTAGCTACTTTATCTATGCTCTCGCTTGGGCTGACTGAACCTATTTATGTACCTATTTATCTAGCTACCTACCTACTTCACCTTACTTGCTTACCTGTTTTTCGTATATTAAACCTGCCTACCTATGTACTACTTAATAATTCTATTTGTATACCTACTTACCTACCTATATAATTTTACTTCTACTTCTAGTTCTACTTATTCTTATTTTATTTTATTTAATTTTTTTGATCTACAATTCCTACCTACCTACCGACATCGACTAAAGAACGCGAGAAATGCAGCACACTACGATCGTGAGGTCGCCGTAAAGGGTTCCATCTGAAAACCAGCGCCGCTACACTTCGTGTGCGGCATCAATGCTGAGATGGAACCTTTTTTGGCTCACGCATGCATCGGTACGGACTAATGAATACCCTAGTTTTGTTACTTCCTACCTACTTTTGTTTTGTTTTGTTTCCCCCCTACCTTTTGTATTGTAACCTGTACCTTGTGTCTTTATTTTTTATTTTATTAGTTTGTGCTGTGCTTGTGTGTCCAAAATAAATGTATTTTCTTTCTTTCTTTCTTTCAAGATAAGGCTATGTCCAGCAGTGGACTTCTCAGGTTGATGATGATGATGAAACCACTGTTTTTTGGTACCAATTGGTAGTTTATTACCTACTTTCCGATTGGAGTTAAACAGTTTGACCTAAACAAATGCTTTGACAAATTATTCCCTCTCATGTTTGGTACAAAAATTCCATTACTCTTTTTATAACTGTTGTGGGTTGTAAATCAAAAAGTCTGTGATAATATTTAATTATTGATCGAGCGAGGATCTCTCAAACAACTTGGGTGATTTTCGTTGTATGTTTATTGTTTCCAGCATAGATAACCGTTAGTCTGATCCGCTTGAAATTTCATAGGTCAACAGGTACGGCTAACAATGAGTTAAATCGACCAAGGGGTTGCTAAGATACAGAAATAAGCGAGTAACCAGCTAGGTGGTTATAAGTTAGAACATGCTAAAGGTGCGATTTTCAAAGTTTATCTTATATTTGTACCATCTATCATTGAAGCACCAATTTTTACTAGATCTCTCTCAGTTCGGGGCGAACCACTAGTTTATTCAAGTAAAATTCGTTTGACATTATTGGCCCCGATAGCGGTTTTAATAAACCACACCCGCTTGACGTAACCCGCGTAAACGGTTTCACTTATTGACTTCGCTTGACCTGTGTGTGTTATTTTGACCTTATGATAGTTCTTCAGTTAGATAAATGGATGATAGGGACAAGGTTAAACAACTATGAGCGAATATGAAGTAGGTAGGTACATAAGGTCCATATTTATAAACTGCTCTCAAATATAAGAGCGATTTGAACGGACCTAAGTATCCATTAGTAAATACCTTACTATTTGCAATTTTAGCCAAGGTAGGTAGGTTATTTATATTCTGTGAATGCGATGACTGTTCAGTGGAAATGAAACAATGGTGTATCGTCTCACTATAAGCATAAACAGAGTCTCGGTATCACGATTATTTTTAGTTTTTAATTTTACATTGCTGCATTTACTACATGCCTACACTTGATATGCAATATGAATTACATTAGTAGGAAGAGAGTCACTTTAGTCGAGTTAGTACCTACTTGTAATCCTAACCACAGACTACTAACGAATACTACATACTAACCTACTATTACCTACTATCTCAAGGCGATTTGAATAATGAGGACTTAAAAAAAATACAAAGAATACTTTTAAATTCTATGTGTTCTATTAGGTACTTGATAAAAGTAAAGGAAACAATTGAATATGCAGTTGTCAAAATAAAAAAAATGCCACCCAAGTTCTTATATGACGAACACTTCGAAAATCTTGGACAAGCATCAATTGAACTAAAAAATTTACTATCAGGTTGACCCCAAAAGTGGTCTGATCGACTACGACAAGCTAGCGGAGACGGCGAAGCTGTTCAAGCCAAAGCTGATCATTGCTGGTATGAGCTGCTACTCCCGCTGCCTCGACTACAAGCGGTTCAGGCAGATCGCTGACGAAAACGGAGCCTACCTGCTCGCGGATATGGCGCATATCTCTGGACTAGTGGCTGCAGGTACGACGAACATAAACAATAACATTTAATTATTCCTTCATTTATACATAAAAAAATATATATTCCAGACATATCAAACACGGTCAGCTGATCCCAAACTAGGCATAGCCTGTACTATGGGTACCAGAGACTGATAAACATAATAGATAACTATTTAACACCCAGACAGAACAAACATCTGTGTTAATCACACAAATGTTTGTATTAATGTACATGTAAATATTAATTAAGTAATCTAAGGTTGCGGGAAGTCGGTGGATGGAAAAGGCTCAAGACCGTTCGTCATGGAACTCTTTGGGGGAGGCCTATGTTCAGCAGTGGACTTCATCAGGCTGATGATGATGGATGATGATGATGAAATCTTGCTGGATGGATTAATTACCTGGCTCATTCTTTGCGCATGAATTTCATTAGCAATTCAACGCGGGAATGCAGCAAGTTTTCTTGGCGCATTGATGATCATCATCAGCCTGTACAAGTCCACTGCTGGACATAGGCCTCCTCTGCAAAGAGTTCAATGACGAACGGTCTTGAGCCTTGGCGGTGGATGGAAATCCAACAATTTCCTGCAACCTTCACATTAAAAATACCAAAAACAGCTAATTTATTAGCTTGGGATATTTTTTTATTTATTGTTGTTTTCCCGCAAATATTCTTCCTAGAAAACCCCATTTCGGGATTTTATTTCACATACATGTTACGAATAACCCTGTATAGCTCAATGTGAAATTTTCTAATTCCAGGCGTGATCGACAGTCCGTTCGATTACTGCGACATGGTCACCACCACCACCCACAAAACGCTGCGCGGGCCGCGCGCCGGCATCATATTCTACCGCAAGGGCGTGCGCTCGGTGAAGGCGAACGGACAACAAGTGTTATACGACCTCGAGAACAAGATCAACCAGGCGGTGTTCCCCGGGCTACAGGGCGGGCCGCATAACCACGCGATCGCCGCTATCGCCACCGCTATGAAGCAGGCTACGTCACCCGAGTTCAAGGATTACCAGATACAGGTAAAGGCATAACTGAGAGCATCCAGAGTGATTGTTTTGCTCGGTCCAGAGGTATATGTGAGTTTGGGATCAATCGCATAAATGTGTAAATTTTATTCAGTAGAAAATTTAACACCCCGTTGACCCCTTTATATGGCGTTTCATTGCGTCCATCAACCCTAAGACATACTCGTACGAGGATAAGTTACACCAGCCCTTCAAGCCCTTCAGAATTTTCAGGAACAATTTTTTTTAAACCCATCTAAGATCATTCAAGCTTACAGCCAACCTGTTGCCCCTGTTGGTAAGTAGTTACCGTAACCTATGAACGCTTGCTATACCAGAGGCATCACGCACACGCTCGCGTTGCCGACCCCGGACCCATGGGGGGTTCCCCCCTGCCCTGAAAGAGCTCTGGCAACCTTACTCACCCCAGGAACTGTTGGAAGGTGAGTAAGGTTGTGTTCCCTAGGAACACAAAACTATTCACACGGTCAACTGATCCCAAACTAGGCATAGCCTGTACTATGCGTACCAGAGACTGATATATATAATAAATAAATATTTAACACCCAGACAAAGAACAAACATCTGTGTTTATCACACAAATGTTTGTCCAAGGCGGGGATTGAACCCGCGACCTCTAGCGCAGAATGACAATGTTATTTGGCTGCGATCTTCTGTAAGGCGGAGGTACCTCCCAGGCGGGCTGCTCCAATTTAGAGCGAGAAAATCTCGCTGTGCCCTACCTCGCATCCAAACAAATCCATCGTCCGCAGGTGATAAAGAACGCCCAGCGGCTATGCAGCGGGCTGGTGTCGCGCGGGTACGCGATCGCGACCGGCGGCACCGACGTGCACCTCGCGCTCGTCGACCTGCGCAGTGCCGGCCTCTCCGGCGCGCCCGCCGAGCGCGTGCTCGAGCTCTGCAGCATCGCCTGCAACAAGAACACCGTGCCCGGCGACAAGAGCGCGCTCAACCCGAGCGGCATCCGACTAGGTCAGTAGCATCGCCTGCAACAAGAACACCGTGCCCGGCGACAAGAGCGCGCTCAACCCGAGCGGCATCCGACTAGGTCAGTAGCATCGCCTGCAACAAGAACACCGTGCCCGGCGACAAGAGCGCGCTCAACCCGAGCGGCATCCGACTAGGTCAGTAGCATCGCCTGCAACAAGAACACCGTGCCCGGCGACAAGAGCGCGCTCAACCCGAGCGGCATCCGACTAGGTCAGTAGCATCGCCTGCAACAAGAACACCGTGCCCGGCGACAAGAGCGCGCTCCACCCGAGCGGCATCCGACTAGGTCAGTAGCATCGCCTGCAACAAGAACACCGTGCCCGGCGACAAGAGCGCGCTCAACCCGAGCGGCATCCGACTAGGTCAGTAGCATCGCCTGCAACAAGAACACCGTGCCCGGCGACAAGAGCGCGCTCAACCCGAGCGGCATCCGACTAGGTCAGTAGCATCGCCTGCAACAAGAACACCGTGCCCGGCGACAAGAGCGCGCTCAACCCGAGCGGCATCCGACTAGGTCAGTAGCATCGCCTGCAACAAGAACACCGTGCCCGGCGACAAGAGCGCGCTCAACCCGAGCGGCATCCGACTAGGTCAGTAGCATCGCCTGCAACAAGAACACCGTGCCCGGCGACAAGAGCGCGCTCAACCCGAGCGGCATCCGACTAGGTCAGTAGCATCGCCTGCAACAAGAACACCGTGCCCGGCGACAAGAGCGCGCTCAACCCGAGCGGCATCCGACTAGGTCAGTAGCATCGCCTGCAACAAGAACACCGTGCCCGGCGACAAGAGCGCGCTCAACCCGAGCGGCATCCGACTAGGTCAGTAGCATCGCCTGCAACAAGAACACCGTGCCCGGCGACAAGAGCGCGCTCAACCCGAGCGGCATCCGACTAGGTCAGTAGCATCGCCTGCAACAAGAACACCGTGCCCGGCGACAAGAGCGCGCTCAACCCGAGCGGCATCCGACTAGGTCAGTAGCATCGCCTGCAACAAGAACACCGTGCCCGGCGACAAGAGCGCGCTCAACCCGAGCGGCATCCGACTAGGTCAGTAGCATCGCCTGCAACAAGAACACCGTGCCCGGCGACAAGAGCGCGCTCAACCCGAGCGGCATCCGACTAGGTCAGTAGCATCGCCTGCAACAAGAACACCGTGCCCGGCGACAAGAGCGCGCTCAACCCGAGCGGCATCCGACTAGGTCAGTAGCATCGCCTGCAACAAGAACACCGTGCCCGGCGACAAGAGCGCGCTCAACCCGAGCGGCATCCGACTAGGTCAGTAGCATCGCCTGCAACAAGAACACCGTGCCCGGCGACAAGAGCGCGCTCAACCCGAGCGGCATCCGACTAGGTCAGTAGCATCGCCTGCAACAAGAACACCGTGCCCGGCGACAAGAGCGCGCTCAACCCGAGCGGCATCCGACTAGGTCAGTAGCATCGCCTGCATCAAGAACACCGTGCCCGGCGACAAGAGCGCGCTCAACCCGATCGGCATCCGACTAGGTCAGTAGCATCGCCTGCAACAAGAACACCGTGCCCGGCGACAAGAGCGCGCTCAACCCGAGCGGCATCCGACTAGGTCAGTAGCATCGCCTGCAACAAGAACACCGTGCCCGGCGACAAGAGCGCGCTCAACCCGAGCGGCATCCGAGTAGGTCAGTAGCATCGCCTGCAACAAGAACACCGTGCCCGGCGACAAGAGCGCGCTCAACCCGAGCGGCATCCGACTAGGTCAGTAGCATCGCCTGCAACAAGAACACCGTGCCCGGCGACAAGAGCGCGCTCAACCCGAGCGGCATCCGACTAGGTCAGTAGCATCGCCTGCAACAAGAACACCGTGCCCGGCGACAAGAGCGCGCTCAACCCGAGCGGCATCCGACTAGGTCAGTAGCATCGCCTGCAATAAGAACACCGTGCCCGGCGACAAGAGCGCGCTCAACCCAAGCGACATTCGACTAGGTCAGTAGTCAGTGGTATCGCCTGCAACAAGAACAGAGAGAAAGGAATTATAAGATGACCCGAAAAACCATGTAGTATTACTGACTGCTATTTTTGTTTTACAGGTACACCTGCTTTAACTACAAGGGGCCTAAAAGAAGCCGATATTGACAGGGTGGTGGACTTCATCGACCGAGCTCTTAAGTTGGGTCAAGAAATCATCAAAATTTCCGGCCCTAAGGTGGCAGATTTCAACAAAGTTATCGGCGAAAAAACTGAATTCAAATCGAAAATAGCTAAAATCAAGGAAGAAGTTGAAAGCTTCAGCCAAACATTCCATTTGCCAGGTTTTGAGAAATACTAAGTTTATATATAACATAACAGCTAAAAAGCATTTATCATGACTACAAATTATGTAGTATGTATCAACATAGAATCTACTACTATGTGATTGTACGCTATGTATTATTTTAAGCAAGTGCCTTCCACTTTTTATAATCTCTTTAGTTGTTAAGAATATCCTCAAATGATAGGTATGTCCATTGTTTACTAAATTGCGTATTGTGGACAGCATTGTTGAATAAATATTTTAAAGTTATGTACCCATTATTCAATTATTCGTAGTATATGACATAAATAGAATAAAGATTGAGGAGGCATCCTTTTGTAATGTAGGTAGGTACATAAAGAAATACCTAGTTAAGATTGTATCTTGTGGCACAGAACGAGTCTACGGTGCAGGGCGCCCCAGTGGCATGGAGTTTGTAAGTACCTACGAGCCACAATTTAGGTAGGTACGAACTGTACATAATGCTTTTCACGTAAAAAGTCCCTTAAGGAGGCGCTGGTTGTGTAACTACAGAAAAAAACATTTTGTCATAGGTACTTTCTTTCTTTTTAGAGTACCGCTTTTTGCCGCGTGACTTTTAATCCACACCAAATGGTTCTGGACGTTGATCTTTGTTCTATCATAAAATTATTTTGGAACTCTTTAGCTCTATCCACGAGCGTAGCTCGGCTCCAAAATCTTAGATCCACTGTGATCCACACCATCCCAACGGATTTTGGCTACAGCTACACCAAAGAAAGTAGTCGAGTTCAAAAAAATGCTTTGGCTGCACGGAACTCGGAACCGATCGTTTCCAAACCATAGAGAAAATGAATCTAATCTTTTTTTTCCAAAATAACGAGAATGTCACTAGTGAAATCCTTGTATCTGTGGGAAATCTGTACTCATGCAAACTATTTCATTCACTCGAATGGTCAAATCATTCGATCGCTATTTTTGTGAAAATTGGGTTGTTTTTGTGTGAAGTAGAACAAATAAAATCTAATTACTGGCTCAACTAAATGGGGTAATTGAGTTTTATTCGCTTTTTCGACGATCTTCTGACGGAAATACCTAATTGTTATGATGTAGGAGTCTGATTAAGTGACGACCTTGTGTTCTCAAACGTATGTTATTTTAGCTGGCAAATCGACGGGATACTCGAACTATTGAATTTTTAGCTTGTGTTGATATTTATAAGTCGGAGAGCTGTAAAAATTTGGTTGGATGAAGTGTGTGTACGGCAGTGATGTTTCAAGTCGCGTGTGGTAAATACCACCTGGAGTCCAGACGAGTAGTCTTTACTCCACGATGACTATGTACCCGTCACCCGGAGCGGTAGCAGCGCCTCAGCAAGCGACTGGCCAGGTAGCTAATGGAAGCACTACTTTGCCACGATCACATCACCAAAGGACTGGTAAGTAAACTGACCACAGTTCCTACAGTCTTAAAAGTCCTTTTTATGTACTATTGAAGTCACAAGTGTTCAAGAGGCTGAGCAAGTAATCAGTAAGGCCTTATCTTACTGATTGAATACAGCATCTGTTGGAACTTTATACTCCCAAGGAAGATATGGTGCATGGAACATGTATAGATAGATAAGGCCTGCCCAGCACCCATACCATCCCCGCCATGTAGTCAGCCTTGTCCACAGGCAAGACAATGTCTATATGTGGAGAGCTGCCTAAGCCACAGGTTTCCTCACAATGTTTTCCTTTACCTTATTGAGCAAGTATTAAACATCATCAGTATAAAGCGCACAATTTTTTATTAATACAAAAATTTATTGTTGCCTGATCGATGGATCTGATTTGAACCCAAAAATCTATGCATGACTGTTTAAGTAATTTCTTGAGCATTTTGTAGGTCGACCTCCAGCAGCCCCGAAGTCCTATGATTACCTACTAAAGGTGTTGCTCGTAGGAGACTCAGATGTGGGGAAGCAGGAAATACTGCAGGACTTGGAGGATGGCTCGGCAGATTCCCCCTTCTGCAGCGGGAGCGGTAAGTACTGTTAGTATTCAACAATGTATATTTTTGCATGTAGATACTAAAAAAATTGTCTGGTTTTATATCAAAATTTTATTGAAAATTTCATATTTTATTAGCCTATTTACTTTTGTTAGTCCATTACTTCTCTGTTTAGGGGGTTCTAGCATTGGGCAGAATCTCACATAGTGGTCTACTGAGCTAAGTACTCTGATGATGATGTCCCAATACTTTTAATTCTAGTCAAAACATCAAAGAAAATATTGTTGTTTTTCTAGACTTTCTAATTATACCAATTGCGAAACTAACAAGTGAAACTATCTGTGACATAAATATTATAACCCACTGCTATCAGGAAACACATTACTCTCATAAAATGATAACTGTACCCAGAACAAACCACTCTACTTATGTTTATTAAAATATACATGAGGTGCAGTAATTACTATGAAAGGTGTGCTTACTGATAAAGTACTAAAGTACTGTTATTTATTTATTATAAAACATATGCTCAAAACTTACAGCTATAGGCCTAAATGTTTGTATAAGCTATAAAAATAGAAAATACATACTCTAATGGATAGATACATCAAGTGCGCCAGCGGCTTCGCTTGCGTGGTTGAGCTGTTACAGCGTGCTTGAACAACAAACATCCTCACAAACTTTCGTATTTATAATATTAGTAAAATTAGGATATTAGTAGGATTGCAAGCGCCCATAAGCTACGGTAACCACTTACTAACAGGTGGGTATACTTGTTTGCCATCTTAAGTTGTATAAAATAAAAAATATAAGCATATTTTTTATTTTATTTATTTTATTTTCACAGCATACAAAACTACAACAATCCTCCTTGATGGCAAGCGGGTGAAACTCCAACTGTGGGATACGTCTGGCCAGGGTCGGTTCTGCACCATCATCCGCTCATACTCCCGAGGGGCTCAGGGTATCCTGCTTGTGTATGACATCACCAACAAATGGTCCTTCGACAGCATTGACAGGTGGCTTGAGGAGGTTGAAAAGGTAATATCAGTTTTTCTAATAAAGAGATTCGCAATAGAGTTATAAATGACTTCTCTGTGAGTTGTTTCCCTAAGAGCATTCTTCATGCCATGATTCGGATTCTTTTCTGAACAGGATTACAGAAATTTGACATCATTTCAGCCATAGGATATCCACTACTTAACATCGGCCTTCCCAATAGATTTCCAGAGCCACCGATTTTTTGCTATGTGATTGACTCCAAACTTGCTATAAATATTCAGCGACAAAACGAGATACCTACAGGTATTTCAGGAATTTTCCAAAACACTGCGAAAACTGGTGCAATGTGATGGGGTGTCAAAGATCGTATGGGAGCATCAACCTTTTCTACGAAACATTATTTAAGGGGTAAACTCTACGCGGATAAAGTGGCGGGTGTCACCTAGTGTAAAAATAAACTGGGTGCAATGTGAGGTGTCGGTATTTTATCTAAGCTGTGTGAATCAGTACATGAGAATTGTAATACATCGCATATAAACATAGTTACGGTACTTATTGTGCGTCAGCGATATAAATTTATCTGAATATCAAACATCTTTGTTCACAATATGGAAAATATTATCGTTCACTCCATGGGAATTTAGTTGGCTTCCGTCTATAGAGCTTTTAAAGTTATGGCGTTTGTATCACAACTATTAATAACTAGCTTCCGCCCGCGGCTTAGCTCGCGTGGTACCTACATAAAAAGTAGCCTATATGCTGTTCTAGGTAAAGAACTCTTTATATTCCAAGTTTCAATGAAATCAGTTGAGCCGTTACGGAAACATCCTCACAATCTTTCGCATTTATAATATTAGTAGGATTATTAATCGTATGAGAAGTTCAGCATCAAGATTGCTACATAAAACAGCTGAACTTGAGTTGGTTGGACAGATTTGACAGCAGATTTTTTCATTGAAATATGTCGAATTTTCACAACTCGTATGTAAAACAATATTTATTGCCAATAGGATGTATATCCCTTTCGGGATAACACACATATTATGAATCACTTACAATCATGTACAATTGTAAAAGTATCTTGAAAATATTTAATGTTTGTTTCAGCATGCACCAGGCGTCCCGAAGGTATTAGTTGGCAACCGACTGCACCTAGCGTTCAAGCGGCAAGTCCAAGAGAGGGACGCGGAGTTGTACGCAGCTAAGAACCGGATGGCGTTCTTCGAAGTCAGTCCGCTGTGCGACTTCAACATACGAGAGAGCTTCTGTGAACTGTCGCGGATGGCGTTACATAGGAATGGCATGGAGCGACTCTGGAGGAGCAATAAAGGTAGAATATAATATAAATTTATTGTACACCAAAAGAAAAATACAAAATCCAGGAAGAAAATGTAGGAAAAGGTAATCTGCTGATCATCACCAGCCTCAAGAAGTCCATAGGCCTCCCTCAAAGAGTACCACGACGAATGGTTATAATAGCCTTATCCATCACTTCTGGCAACCATAGACACATCAGATCCATAGACACTAAAAGAAAAGTTACCTACTTTCGCATTTATAATAACACAGTGTGAAGTGTGATAAAAACCCGCCCTGTAGAAACAATTTACGAATCAAAGTTATATTAACTCTCTCATCATCATCATCATTTCAGCCATAAGACGTCCACTGTTAAGCATATAGCTCCTCTAGGATTTCCAGAAACAATTATTTGGAGGATTTGCCCATACTTGCCACGCGGGGCATGCGGGTTGGCGAACTCTCTCAAACCCACTATATTAAAAACTAAAGTGTACATTTTTGACAGTTTTCAATGAAAACCGCTTCCACCATCCGTATTTCTCACGATAATGATTTGTTCCAGTCCTAAGCCTCCAAGAGCTGTGTTGCCGGGCGATAGTCGCGCGCACCTCAGTCTACGGTCTGGAGCGTCTGCCGCTGCCCACCACTCTAAAGTCGCATCTCAAGTCGTACGCCATCTCAGCGGCGCCGAGCCGCCACCGAGCCCGCACCACTAAACACCCACATCACGCACGGCTCAACTGTACCGGGCGAAACTCGTGCAATATCGCTTGAAACCATCTGGTATCGCTTGAAGCCATCTGGTATCGCTTGGAAACATCCGGTATCGCTTGGAAACATCGGGTATCGCTTGGAACTGACGCGGTATGTCCTTTAAATACGTCCTATTTCAAGTGTTACGTTATCTCAGTCAGAGCCTTACAAAACAATCTTAACATCCTTAATAAGCGATTTAACTGCACCCGACGTAAGGCTGCTCAAGACCAGGCTTATACAGTCTCAATTCAGAAAACTTATAAATGGAAAAGTTTTAAGATTATATACCCGGTGTGTAAAATGTCGAGTGTATGACTCTTGTTATATCTCTTAAAATCATCCAGGAAACAAACTGATAAACATTGCTTATAGTTTGTCTCGACACGGTAAGTCTATTGTTTACTGTAACTTTATCTTCTGCTCGGTTCTAAGCTACGAGATCGACTGAACGAAACATCACATGTCACAAAAATCACTTTCAGGTTCTTGCCTGAAACCATTCGTAAGTACATTAATTTAATTTGTGAATAGTGCACAGTGTGAGAGCAAGTACCTAAAGTAAGTATTTCATAAACTATGAATAATAAATATTTTGGTGTCAATCCTGTTGCATTATCCTAAACTAACTAAATCTGCTAGCGCTAAAATTATAGCCGTCTTTGTTGTGTCAATTGATTAGAAAGGGACGGCAACAATTTTTTATCCTGTCGAGTTTTGGATAAAAGTTTTGTTAGTTTTGCAGCAACAGAATCGACAACAATGAATACCGTTAAACGAACGTCAAAATTTATGTAGAACGTTCCCCGTTTATTGCTAAGATAATTAACATCGTATTCGAGTTTTCAGCTTGAGACGTCAGTTGTCGACGTATTATCTTAATAGTAGGTACTTATATGGACGATACTTTAAAAGCAATCCGGAATGCTATCTGCGAAGCGAAAGAGATGTGTAAAATCAACACTATACCTATACGTACGCCCTATATCAGTTGCGTAAGTTATAAATTAACTCTGACTGATTTGACCCCAAGATTTTGCAGAGCTGATTTTGCAGTGTTTTTTTTCAATGAAAAATGACGAATTTTCAAAGTCTTCGAAAAAACTTTATTGCCTATTGCATTTAAAATAAGCCCCTTTCTGAATAGTATACATACTCGTATTATTACGGATCATACATAGATCAAAGTATTGTATTAAATTTAAATGATACCCAAAATTTTCAAACCAGCGCCATTCGAACCCGCATCTAATTTAAATGATACCCATTTTTTTAATGTTAACATTATTAAATAAGTGTTGCTTTAAAAAAAAAAATGTATTATGAACAAAGTATTAATTTGCTACTGGGTGTACAAACTTACAAAGTGATTTGACGCATTTCTTCTCTGCTTTGATATATTAATTTTATAGGACACGACACGACTCTTGAAAAGTCTAAAGTAAGCTTATTGAATCACTTTATCCTAACAAAAATACAGGCTGTAATTTACAACGGATTTGTGACTAGTTTGTAGAAGTAGGGTAAGGTATTGTTACTTAACGGATACAAAATTATGTAATTTATTTTAGTATAGCTTGGCAACTATTGACTATCTGTCATCTTCGTAAACTTTAAAGTGAAAGGTGTGTTTTGGTTCTTTGGTAACTATTAATTAAATGAAATGTAGACGAACTATGGTGCATAATCAAAATATGATCCCAGTTTTATAAAGCTGGAGCGTAGACTTTTGCAGTTATTGAAAAATAGTTTAAAATCTTCGATTTAAATTGAGCATCGATTCACTTTGAATTAGTTTGAATACAATTTTATCACCATTTGAACACGAGAGTAGAGTAATAAACTAAAGTGAAAAAGTGTCCAAAACGAAGTCTAATACCGGCCTGACTTTCACACTCTTAAAGTGTAAAGGACAGCTAGTCATGAAAATGCTTAGCGTACTTTACGTATAGCGTTTTTAGCTTAACAGAACCAGAACTCACCTAACAACTGACGCGAATAGAAATAGATCAGACTGCAGGTGATAAAATGAAACAAATCATACAAGTGCCATGAACGGTTGGCGCCTCAAACAAATCCATTATTATGTAACCCATTCAATTCTTGTAAGTTTCTTATAATCACCTTATTTATTGTGTGTGGTGTGTATTCACATAAAAAGGCTAAATATCCACACAACTTAAAAGCAACTGCGGATGAGACCACCTAAAAAGGATTCCAGTAGTTAAATGAACTGTTCAGAATACTATTATTTCTGTGTATTTATCAGTCTTTTGAACTAACCACAATAAAATTTGTCAAATTAACCATCTATGTAAATATTTCTCGTTTATCCCACTAATATTATAAATGCGAAAGTTTATGAGGATGTTTGTGGTTCAATCACGGCAAAACGGCCGAACAGATTTGGATGAAATTGGTACAGAGTAAAGGTACAGAGATAGATTATAGTCTGGAATAGCATATAGGCTACTTTTTATGTAGGTACCACGCAAGCGAAGCCGCGAGCGGAAGCTTGTTGAAGATATAGTAATTAAATGAATGTAAGCTCACCCACTAATGATGCATGCCTCTGTGAAACTTGGATATCTAGCCTTCATGAATTCACATGTCCATTAATTATAAGCAATTTTATACCGTAAGTTCTATAACTTATACTTTGTAAATACTTTGGCTAATTTGTAAATAATCTACTGCGCGAGAAAACCAAAAGTTATTTCTAAATTATAATGTGGTAAATATTGGCTATTTTCAGAAATATATTATTTACTCGTAAGTTATTTGTAGTCGGTTTTTAAAATGTATGGTTTCACTGTATTTTCTATATAATGGTTGTGTAGAGTTTAGCATGTGACAATACTATGTTTATTTTGCATTTAATATGAATGTTATCACGTCTCGAATTTACAAGCAGCATGTACGTTTCTAATAAAATGATTTGGTTAAGTCCGTCCCTAGCCACTAAAATATTGAAATTGAAATCAAATTGACTTAATACTTTTTTTGTATTTTTTTACTTCGCCAAAATATTTTATAACCTGTTTATGTTTTATGTTATTCTAGATTAATAATGTTAAAGTTACGACTAAAGTTTCAACCCTTTGTAATGAAGACAGCACACCGTAGTGTTTCCATATACCCTCGTAAGAAACATAGTGTCTAATGATTGACCCTAATCAAATCACAATCATCATGAATACTTTGATTTCGAAACAGTTGACGTGTTATACGTACAAAAATACACGTAATCCGTTCAATTTTGTATATAATGTATTTTCAAGTAACTTTCATACATCTTATGTAATGTGATAGTTTTAGTTTTAATTCATAATCCAAATACTTTACACCAATGCCAGCTATAAGTTTGGATTAGGTTGATACAGTCATAACTTTATAACTACACTAGTAAGTTGTGAAATAAAATTAATTTATAAATAATAATTTTCTTTAATTTCATAGTAATATGTGTAACACATAAAAATAACTGAGTAAGTAACTATTTTAGGTATGTTTTCAGAATTTTCATTCTTAGAAAGAAACCATCTATCACTTTTAGCTTGCAACTAAGTATCTACCTACAGACTTTCTAGGCACTTGAGTAACTTGGCTTTCACATAGAAAAATCCCTCTGTTCGTTCATATAAGAAGCAATTGTGGTGACGACATTCTAGAGTGTAGAGCCAAAAGTAGAGCCTTGGCATTATACTTGCGCGGTTGCTCTACCGACAATACAATCAATAATTTCAGGCATGCGCGCGTTCATACCAAAGTTCCATAGTCTAGTAAAGTTTAGGGGCTGTGTCCAAACAATGCGTGCAAATTGTGCAGTTCGGATTTCCGTGGCCATTTAGACCTAAGAAACAAAATGTTCGTAAGAGGAGGAGACTGCTATTTATCTCACAATATGTATATTCGCCTGAATAACTTCATGTACATTTTCAACTTACGCCAAGGCACGATTCTTATTGCCGTCCATCAAATCGTAAGTACCTACTTAATTTTTTTACTTGTGTCACAGAAAAATCGTGCTGCTTATTATAAATGCGAAAGTTTGGATTGATGGACGATTGTTACTCAATCACGCCGGAACGGCTGTACGGATCTGGATGAAATTTGGCACAGAGATAGATTATAGTCTGGAATAGCATATAAGCTTTTTATCTAGATAAGTAGCGAGCGGAGCCGCACGCACAAATATGTATGTAAATAATTGTCTTTATAAGAAACAAAAGCTGGATCTAAACTTCAATTGTTTCTGTAGGTACTTAAGATAATTTATGTAGGTATACATATTGTAAAGTTGTTTATCCTCTATCTCTAACTTGGCTTTACAAATCTAGACTAAGTAGTCTGTTCTTGAAGCCATGTGATCATCTCTAAAAAAGTGATTAATAAAAATTTTTCGTTGCAGGCTTTATCATCCTTTATCCTTATAATTTTGCTAGTAGGCATCTCTCATGTCGGCGAGATGCTATCAATGCTTCATAACGACATGGAAGATGATGCCGAGAGACATGGGTTCTACGAGGTCGCTGATGGAGATACTATGACGTTCCATGAGGGTGATGTGATCAGCACCAACAACCAACGACGGTTCGCGAAGGCGCAGCATCTCGCTTCAGGTAGCACTATTATCTTCGTAGGTAGGTATACATTTAGATCGGCCGTGGTGGCCCCGCCTGAAGAATAGGCCCCTCCGTATCTCTTACTTGATAATGTCGTAAGAGGCGACTAAGGAAAAAAAGCTAGGGGATGGGCAGCAGCGTCCCATTATAACAGCGATAGCTCAACTGCGCTCGCTAACCCGCATGCCCAGCGTGGTGGGTATGGGGCAAGTTCCCCCACATGATAGGAAGTCGCTCCGGAAAACTGTGGGTGAGGCCGATGATCAGCAGTGGACTTCAAACGGCTGGAATGATGATGATGATTGATATATTTATGCGGTAGATTATTAGCGGTATCGCAATTTTACATGAATTTTAACCATACATCTTTAAAACTGTCATATATCGTCGCCGCCTAAACCTGATGCAAAGTTGATGGTCCAGGGGCAAATCTGAGTTTTGAATAAGTAGATTTATCGAAAACATGCCTGTTTCCTTTCCAGTGACCGTAATATTCCTGTACACGAGCACGATGCTGACGTCTGTGTACCTGGTATGTTGCATCTCGCTGTTGCACGGCGCGGTGCGCTACAAACGCGAGTACCTCGTGCCTTGGATCTGCGCCGCGTGTGTCGCCGCTGTTCTGCTGGTCACCGCCTTTGTCGCCGGGGATAACTACCCTGCGCTTATCAACTTCTTCAACGGACACACCATCTACCGTGAGTTTCTTATTCAACAATTTTGATGACCTCGGTGGCGCAGGGGCTGACTGCCTGTCGGAGACGCATAGGGGGCCGAGTTCGATTCCCGCTGCGGGACAAATGTTTGCATGATCTGCAATTATTTGTCCGGGTCTGGGTGTTGTGGTACCATGGTACTCGTAATTTCTGATACGACACTGGGAATCATAGTGTGGGCTCAGGACTATGTAAATAACTGTTGATGTGAATAACTTGGTTTTCTCTTCAAAGCAAATACTAGGTATATCTAAGATGTCTTATAAGCGAATAGTCAGAACCGAGTCTAATCCTATCATGAGTTCAGCCGAAAACACGATTCCCACTGGCCATAGGCTTCTCTTAACCATTTCTCACCCTAGATGTATTCAAGCAGATTGCGTCGCCGGCCTCGTAGTCTCCACCTACCTCTACGCCATCTGCACCGTCACCAGCTTCGCTATCGAGACCGGCAGAGGGAGCTGCCGCGCCGTTCGTACCACAAGCGACTACCAGCTCGGCGAGAGGCTGTTACTACTCGACCATGCGGCGCATTCAAGCCTACTGTCCGCTGCGCAGATCAACAAGCTATCGCAAGGCACGAGGACACAATTCGTCTAAAATGTTTCATCTACACAATTAGTTGCCGACACGGCCCGCTAGGTGCGCTGTTTTGGTTACCGTAACCCACGAACACTAGTGAGCGCGTAAAACTAAGCTAAACCTGTTCTGAATCTGCAGTTACCTCCCATCGTTTATTGAAAACCACAGCGTTCAAACTGTTGTAAGTAATTTAACATGAATTCGATATTTTTTGCGTTTAGAGCGACAAATGTTGTTTTTGAAGATATTAGAGAAGCCTACATGACTGGTAGGGGGGAACTTACGACAATGAAAGTCTATGTAGGAGTTTTGCTGCTACTTGGAAATGTGCTCTTTTTCACACTTTAATGATAGATGAAGGTTGCGGGAAGTTGGTAGATGGAGAAGGCTCAAGACTGTTCGTCATGGCACTCTTTGGGGGAGGCCTATGTTCAGCAGTGGACTTCATCAGGATGATGAATGATAGGTATTTGTTATAATGTATATACTAACCTGCAACCAGCTTGCAACTCTATTTGCAAGTGCTAATACAGTATCGTAATCAAGCAATAAAGATAATTTGATTTAGGTATTTTTATAGGTTGTTGAAATAGAGTGTGCACACTTTAATTAGATTTTTATTAATTTAGTGCACTTACGTAGGATCTTTGAAAAGGGTAAGTAGGGTCAAGTATTCCAAGTAGGGAACCTAAAGGTAGAAGCTAATGCTAGGTAGTTAAGCCTAGTTTTTTTTTGTCTTGATCCTATCAATTCTGTATAATTTCATAATGTACAAGCTACTAATTTCATAATGTACACCAAAATTTATTTATTTTTAGCCTATGTAAGTAAATCCATGGTTGACCCACTGTAGAGCAAAGTACCTATGATAAAGTTAAGTATTATTCAGTAGGTTATAATCGCACAAGTATTTTTAAGTGCTTACCTACCTAAGTAAACGAAAAAAGAAAAAGACGACTGTAAGCTGTACTTTAACTTAAATAGGTACTAAAAATGATATGCTAAAATTAAAAACCCCGAAACAAATATTATGCTACAAACAGATTTTAACAATAACAAAATTGATATACATAATTACTTTATTTTAAGGACACAAACAAGCTATTTAAGAGTATGATATTATCAGTTACGTCCAAGTCTTGAGTGCATTACAAGTACTTTATAAATGCTTAGATATATTCAAATACTTGTGGTATTTTTATATCAAACTTTATTAGTTTGTTATTTATTACAATTGGTACAAAGTAAATGTAAGTTTATGGGAGTCTTGTGTGCAATTTGTTGATCATGCTTAATTATTATGACTATGTAATGAAGTTTAATAATTCTGTATGTTATTTCAAAGATTATATTTCTGAGTAGACTAGATAATATTGCGAGCTAAAATGTCTTCTTATTAAAGTATTAAAATGCGCAAATCATGCTATGTCGAAAATAAATATAAATTCTTATTACATTGAGTTATCACTTTATTACATTTATCTCCTTACAATGTAGTCTAAAATTAATATCTGACTGTGGTACTTTTCAGTAACAATTCTTTATTAACTAGTTCAGAATGGAAGACATTCAAGTTTATCAAATTAATTATTGCCATAATAATTCCATAAAATATCTATTCATTTTCTCCCCATCTGCCATTTTTTAAGGGCCTCTGTATGCCTTTGAAACCTCTGGCCAGTATGAATTTCTCTGATGACTCTGACCTGCTAGCTCGTGGCTTTAAAATCCTGATACTTTTATAAAATCTCTCTAAATCCATTTGTAGGATAGGTACTTCCTTACCATCCCACACTTTGAAGAGTAAGCTACCATCTACTTTAGTGACTAGTGCAGAAAATCTTATGGCCATGTAGCATAGGCCTATTATTTTATCCTTGTCTAGTTCCCTGAACCCTGTGGCGCTGGGTGCCATGTCTGATAGAACCACATCTACCTTCTTACCATTGAGTAATTCTACAACTTTATCATGAGCCTCTATTTTGGAGAAGTCCATATGGTTAACTATTGTTGCACCCTAAAAAACAATGACTGCATTAGATGGTGATTTATAGCCTATAATAAACATACAAACAACAACAAGCTCATTAGAATCCATTAGCACTACTGTGACTAATAGACTGTAAACTCACTGGATAGGTAGACAATGGGTAGGTAAGGCTTTTAAGTTGGCACCAGTAGTACAGCACCAGTAGTACATCAGTACTGATTACATACCTACCGCATCAGTTACCTTGTTGCAATATAATAATTCTGAAGTGAAAAGCAAAATAATACCCATTGTTTACTAACCTCGATAGGGAATGTCTGCAGTTTGTCTATTGCAAGTACTGTTCCCTTAGGTTTGGTGGGATCTGCTCCATCTGCGTTTGTCTTCTGTACTGCAACTTGCGTCCAGGAGCCAGGGCACGACCCCAGGTCCACGACAGTGAGGCCTGGCGTCAAAATATTAGTTTTTTCATTCATCTCAAGCAATTTGAAAGCACTGCGACATCTAGAGAAAAACGAAGACAATGTACAATAGATTGTATGTTCCAGGTGGTTTGTAACTTTGAAAGTAAATCAAATGAAGTACCTGTAATTATAAATCTTGGCCTTTTCAACATAGGGGTCTCCCTTTTGTCTAGCCAGCCACTGTTGAGAACTCTTGAAACGTTTCAGACAATTTACAAGAAAACACATTCTGGTACAGTTCAATGGTTGTCGCGCAAATGAGCGCAAGTTTATCATTGTCTCCGTATTATATTTATAATGCTCTGACGTTTAGAACAAATACAAAAATATAATGATATGAAATCACTCTGTAAAAGAGAAAGGAATGCACAGGCAAAGCAAGGGAAGGAAACCAAAATAATAATAAATAAAACAGACTAAAAAATAGATATGTCAACGTGATGTGATGTTGACTTTCACTTATTATGACATTTTGTTCGTTTGTTTCGTTCATCCATTCATTCAATACAGAGCGGGCGGCGGGATTTATGCCAATCTAAGGCCTTTTGTTTGTTTACTTTTCTAATTAGTTAGTTTTGTAAACAACGTACATCAAAAGCCGCACTGGATGGATTAACGTTTTCTCACAAATACTTGAACCTACTTGAAAGTGTCTACGAACCATGAGTATTTGTTTGCATTTTATACTATGAGTGTTCTAATCCGTAATGGATATAACCTTAAACGAAAAGTCTTTAAAGTTTATTCGTGTAATTACCCCGTTGTAACTCTATTCCGATGTAAAACAGAAACTATGAAATATTTAAACGTAGCCGAAAAGAACGATGCTGCAAAGAATATTGCCCTTCACCTATCCCGAGGAACTTCAAGACGGGTAAGATTTATCTCGTCAAATTCTATAAATATCACATCAATACGTTTTTTTTAAAAGAAAATGGTATAACTACCAATAAAAATTACCTTTTTGGCTAAACAGATAATATTGTTCACGTAGCAAAGTTACTAAAAACATTGTTTTCATGTTTCAGCGAGAAGGTTTATCTCAGTACAACAAAATATATGAATTTGAAGATGATGTGTGTGGACAAAAAAGTCAAATGGTCATGACTTCAGTGTCTGGACATCTTCTGTCTTTGGAGTTTGTAGGGGCATACAAGCATTGGCAATCCTGCAACCCACTGACCTTATTTGATGCCCCTGTGTTCAAGTACTGTCCAGAAAATTATGAAAAGATAAAGGTAAGCAGGAGAGCTCTATTTGTAAGTTCATCTGGCAGAAGTAGAACAGAAAACCATTTATTCAGAGTGCCACATAGACACATACTTAAAAATCTCAATAAAAAACATTTTACCTAAAAACTTAACAAAGTATACTACCTTGCAAATAAATTCTGCTGCCAAGCCGCTGCTTGGAATGCTTTGTTTTGGTTTGATGGGCATGATTCAGGTATCTGCAACCTGTGCATGATATGTAATGGAGCAAGTGTCCATAGGCTAGCTAGGGTAACCATTTACCAACAGGTGCTTGTTTGCCACCTATAAAGGAAAAAGTGTACTTATTCAAAGAATAATACTTTAGATGAGAGAATAATTTCACTGTTTTCATAATTTTAGAAAACTCTAGAAAGAGAGATCCGGAGTTGCCAAGGTCTAATCATATGGACAGATTGTGATAGAGAAGGGGAGAATATAGGATTTGAGATAATACAAGTGTGCACAGCTGTCAAGAGTAATCTCAAAATATTCCGGGCCAAATTCTCTGAGATAACATCAGTCTCTGTAAAGAGAGCTCTACAGAACTTGGAACAGCCTAATAAGAATATTAGTGATGCTGTTGATGTGAGGCAGGAGCTGGATTTAAGAATAGGTGAGTTTCTATAAAATTATTAGTTGTAAATAACAAGAATACTAAAAATAACTATAAATTAAATGCGAAGTTCAGTGTTTGTTGCACCACACTGAACCTATTCATTACAGTTTGTGAAAAGGATCATAAAAAAACACCAAGCCATTTTTATTGCCTGATTCTTCTAGACTTGGTCACGAGGAACAGGCTTAGCTTTCCTTATTTTCTAAGAGAAATTTCAAAGTCATGCTTTTGATTTTATTAAATTGTTATTTATTTACTAGTTGGTTTGCCCTTTTTTGCGGAGCATCAGTTTGATTTTTTATGGTTATAGTTGAAGAGCCAGAGAGTATATGCATTTTATCCCAATATCATGCGACCAAAGCCGTGAGTAGAAACCAGTATTAAATACTCTTTATCATATTTACTAATATACTATGTTATCAGGTTCATAACACTGAATAATGCACACAATTCAGTCAAAACATAGTGTTTTGACTGAATTGTGTGTGTGTGAAGTACAAGTAAATTCTGTATTTGTTATGCTGCTTACTGGTTTGAAAATCAATTAAAACAATTTATACATTGCAATCCTTTCATTTTTAGTAGAATTTATATGATACAAGATGATATGAGAAGAGAAAGTGCCACGTTCATGCAAGTGGCTGATTAAATTTATAATTCTTTATGTTCATAGGTGCAGCATTCACCAGGTTCCAAACGTTGAGGCTGCAGAAGGTGTTTCCGAGTAAACTAGCAGACAGCTTAGTCAGCTATGGCTCATGCCAGTTCCCCACACTGGGCTTTGTAGTGGAAAGGTACAGGGCGGTCGAGAGCTTCGTAGCTGAACCCTTTTGGAAGATAAAAGGTATTGCTGATAACAATTATTCAAATTGACCGTAATCCATTTGGCAATTTAAATAATAATAAAAAAGTTCGAATTTATCACATGCATAATATTTTCAGCAGGTTAATTGGGCAGTTAGATTATTTTTCCCAGTGTGAGTATGCATAGTGTGATGGTCCTAGCCAAATAAATAACACCCATCAGTCACATGCATAGTCCTGACCCCACACTAGGATTCCCTGTGTATTGGATATCAGAAACTACGAGTACCCTTGTACCACAACACCTAGACCCGAAATATTTGCAGATCACTTAAACATTTGTCTCGCGGAGGGAATCGAACGCGCACCCCTTGCGTCTCAAACGGGCACTGGCCCGCTACGCCACCGAGGTCGTCTAAGATAGGAAATCCATCATACCAGAGAGAGAAAAATATAATATTTTGTATATCTCACTTTTAGATCTAAGCTGTGCAGTAGAGTAGTCATCATCATCATCATCATGATGACTACTCTAGTAGTAGAGTAGAGTCTAGTCTAGTCTAGTAGAGTATTAAGAGCCGGCTAATCTAGGCGAACGAGAAGTAAAACTGTACTGCACATGCATGCGCTTTATGCCGTATTTAGTGCTCGACCGACCGTGCGTCGGTGCGTACGCCACTTGCGTTTGTCATTTGTATGAAAATTCACTCAGTATTGCACTGTAGCCGTTCATATGTTTAATGAATATAGCTACGTTCGACCGATGATGTCAGCGCTGGCCATCGATCGAGCACTAAATACGGCCTTACAGTTTTAGAGGCTAGCGCATCTAAAACGGCTGACTTCACGCTCACCAAGACCCAACCGGCGAACAGTATACAAAGGCACTAATCTGCGACATTAGTGAGTTTTCACTTTTAAAAGTGTATAGTTACTGGTTTTTGTGGGCGCCCATTTCGAGTCTTCATACAAAAACAGTAATCTATACACTTCACGGCCGAAAAGTGAGAACTCACTAATTTCGCAGACTAGAGCCTCAGTTTAAACTTGTTCTCTCGTCCAGTAAACCACACAGTGAACGGGCTAAGCGTAGACTTCACCTGGGAACGAGTGCGTCTGTTCGATCAAGACGCGTGTCAAGTGCTCCACGATATCTGCCTGGAGAACCCGCTGGCCAAAGTGTGTGACGTCAAAACTAAGCCCAAGTCAAAATGGAGACCACTGCCGTTGGACACAGTGGTACGCTATACCTTATTATTGACATATCCCTTTATTCTTAATCACTCACTAATTCTATCGGCTCAATAACTCACGCCCTGTCCTTTTCTTAACAGTAAACAAAGGTGAGGCGGACATAATTTTATCGAGCCGATAAAGTTAGTAGCTTTATAAAGCCACTGTTGTCAATTGCTTGTAATATTCACAGGAACTAGAAAAGCTAGGGTCGCGCAAGCTGAAAATAAACGCAAAAGAAACAATGCGATTGGCTGAAAAGCTCTACACCCAGGGTTTCATCTCGTACCCGCGTACGGAAACCAACGAGTACCCTAAAGAGATGAACCTGGGACAGCTGGTGGGGCTACAGACGGGTGACCCCAACTGGGGGGAATTCGCGCAGGGGATTTTGGATAGCGGAGGGCCAACACCGCGACAGGGGAACAAGAGTGATAAGGCGCATCCTCCGATACATCCGACAAAGTATACTAATAGTAAGTTATTGCTGAAGTAACATAAACAAGCTCAGATTATTTAACCACTTTGTCTTTCAAGAATTTTCAGTTATTTGGTTATGGTGCGGCACCTTAATTGCTTTATTTTATACAGCGACTTAGATAAACGGATAATAGCAAAAGGATTGCCGTAAAAAGTTTTGTTTAAAAAAGTATTTTTCTAAACAAGCATTTACAATTGCCGAAACACGGATAATTACTGTTATTCGCTGTTATTCCATGGAACAGCTTCTTACCATCATCACCCATCATCAGAATAGCTCAATGTCACCATCCTACTAAGATTATAATAATATAATATGCAAAGTTTCAAGAAAATTTACATAACCACTTATTTTGAACTGGAAAGACACAAACTTACGAAGAAAGTTAAAATAAAAGGTTGTAGAGATATCACAACGAAAATGTATCACATATTGTGCTCCTTTTTGAGTAGCGCCATCTAGTTTGGCTTTTTAAACGAATTTTCTGATACGGCACAATCAGCCAGTCTGAAATCAACCTATATTCATAAACATTTAACAGGTTTATCGGGCAACGAGCAGCGTCTATACGAGTTTATAGTGCGCTCATTCCTCGCGTGTTGCTCGAAGGACGCGCAAGGACAAGAGACCACTTGCACAATCGACGTCGCAAACGAAAAGTTCTCAGCCAGCGGCCTTATGATCACTGCTAGGAACTACCTGGAAGTGTACCCCTATGATAAGTGGTCTTCGAAGGAAATTCATGTTTATGAGGTTAGAGTTAATGGTTTATTTTTCAATATAATCATAGGTATGAAATAATTTGTTGTAATGATCTGGCGCATGCGTGGCTGCTAACTGCCGGTCTGAGACACTAGAGGTTCGGGTTTGATCTCCGCGCGGGACGAATGTTAAATGATCTGCAGAGATAGCATCAACCCTGAGGAAGGACATAGGTAGGTTACCTTTTACTCTGGTAAAGAGCGAGTGAAGCCGCAGGCGGAAGCTAGTTAAACATAAAATGCACTGATATTGCAATATCAGTGCATTCCCTATGCACTATGGCGTAGTTGGTATCGCATTGCCCATTCTAGGCGAACGAATCTTTTCATTATACTTTCATTGTTAGCTTTCCCTTTTTTATGTTTAACTAGCTTCCGCCTTCCGCTACCTGCAGGTAAGTTTTTTTTTATTTCTATTTATTAAGTTTAGGTAGGGTATTGAAAAAAAAAAAGTTAGACAAATGTATATTGTTACAGGCAGGACAAACATTTTCTCCGACTAGTATTGACATGGTAGATGGCAGCACTTCTCCTCCCAACTTACTCACTGAAGCAGACCTCATTGCACTGATGGAGAAACATGGAATTGGTACGTAACTACCCGTAATTAGTAACTAACTATGTTTTATAAGGAAATACTCCATATCCTCCACCTTTACCAACCCGTGGATGTCGTAACAGGCGACTAAGGTTAAACATTTAGGGGCAGCAGCGTCCCCTATTATAACAAAGATCGTTCTAACTGCGCTCCCCAACCCGCGTGCCCAGCGATGTGAGTATGGGCAAATCCCCCCACATAGTAATTCGCTCTGGAAATCTGTGATCATATTCAGTATTGAACGTCTTTCGGCTGAAATAATAATGATGAAGGGAATACTCTGAATTTATAATATCTAATATAGTGTTCGTGAGTATCAGAAACTACGAGTACCATGATACCACAACACCCAGACCCGGAACAAATATTTGCAGATCATGCAAACATTTGTTTCGCAGCGGGAATTGAACCCCTTGCGTCTCAGTCGGACAATCGCCCGCTACGCCACCGAGGTCTAATAATAGGTCTAGTCTATCTAGCAAAAGCCTGTAAAAAAACTTGTTTCAGGCACGGACGCTACCCACGCGGAACACATAGAGACGATAAAGAACCGTTCGTACGTAGCGCTCGCGGACGCAATACACTTCGTGCCGGGGCTGCTCGGGATGGGGCTCGTGGAAGGATACGACGCAATGGGCCTTAACATATCCAAACCGCACCTTAGGGCCGGGCTTGAGGCGGACTTGAAGGCGATCAGTGAGGGGCGGAAGCAACCGCAAGTGGTTTTAGCTAAGCAGGTAAAAATTAAACACTCCACAGTGATAAACACAGTCCTGAGTAGTAAGTGAGCGGTGAAAAGTGAATATAGCTTACCGGTTTTTATTCGTTTACGTGAAAACGGTAAGCTATTCACCACTCAACGGTGAGACGTGTGCAATGGTTGACGTTGAGTTGGTCACTGGCCCATTTCAGGACCATCATACCTTAACTTGGTTACAAACCTAATTTAGTATGACCAAACAAGAACCAATAACACGATTAGCAAAGCAAGCATGAGAATAGGTAGCGACTTAGGGAAAAAAGCTAGGGATGGGCAGCAGCTTCCCCTATTTCCACAAAGAACCTATTTTCAAGCTCTGCGCCCGTGCGTGGAAATTCGTTCTGGAAATATGTGGAGAAGGCCATGTTCAACAGAGGACGTCCTGCTGCTTAAATAATGATGATCATGATGATGAATGTGTTATGAAAATGCACGCGTACCTATTCCCCTTCGCCCCACTATCCACTATCATTTATTCCCACTGGTAGGACCACTGGGAATTTCTTGTCGCAATCGCTATAGTCGTAAATTTATTTTTCAAGGTAGCGAAATATAAGGAAGTATTCTTGACAGTGACCGCGGAGGCTAACAAGATTGACGGCGCACTGGCGGAGAGATTCAACGAACGACCCAACGATTACACGCCCACCACTGAGAGCATGCCTGCTATGCCGTCTGGTAAGAATCATTTTTTTTTTTTTTTTTATACAACAGAGTTGGCAAACAAGCTTACGGCCCACCTGATGGTAAGCGGTTACCGTAGCCTATGAGCACTTGTAATACCAGAGGCATCACGCACGCGTTGCCGACCCCGAACCCCCGGCCCCCCTAAAGAGCTCTGGCAACCTTACTCACCGCAGGAACACAACACTATTTGAAACAAATAATGTTATTTGGCTGCGATCTTCTGTAAGGCGGAGGTACCTCCCCAAGCAGGCTGCTCCAATTCAGAACGAGAAAATCTCGCTGTGCCCTACCTCCTCCTAAAATCATTATTACATACTAGCTTCCTCTCATCATTGGAGAAGGGTAGCGCGAGACAGAACCCAGTGGAAGGTGTTAGGGAAGGCCTATGCCAAGAGGCACACCGAATTACGGGATATTTTATAAATAAACCAAAACACACTTAACTTGCAACCTTGTAATTCTGAATAAAGGTCTTTATTATCATTATTATTAGCTTCCTCTCGCGGCTTCGCTGGCGTGGTACCTTTTTTTTTTTTTATACTACTGAGGTGGCAAACAGTCATACGGCCCACCTGTTGGTAAGCGGTTACCGTAGCCTATGAGCGCTTGCAATACCAGAGGCATAGTACCTAGATAAAAAGTGCTATTCTAGACACTTCTATTACACAAACATCCAAAAATCCTCACAAACTTTCGCATTTACAATCCTACTAATAGGTATTATAAATGTGAAAGTTTGTGAGGTGTCAACGAAATCGGTTGAGCCGTTACTGCGTGATTGAACAACAAACATCGATGTTTGGATCACACATATATGGAGCTCTTTACATAGAATAGCATATAGGCAACTTTTTATGTAGGTACCACGCAAACAAAGCCGCGCGTGGAAGCTAGTTGGTGAATAAATCAATAATTGTATGTTTCAGTATTCAAATGTCCAAAATGCGGTTCTGATATGGTGGTGAGACAGAAGAAGAATAACGCAGAGGAGTTCTATATCAGCTGCCTATCGTTCCCCAACTGTAAGAATGCCGTCTGGTTCCCGACTATTGTAAAAACATTGCAGGTTCTACCAGAAACCTGCTCTGAGGTAAGTACCAGCTACCATGATCATCAGCCTGTAGAAGTCCACTGCTAGACATAGGCCGTGACGAATGGTCTTGCGCCTTTTCCATCCACAGATTTCCCGCAACCTCCATAATGTCGTCGGTCCATCCAAAAATACCAAAAACAGCGAATATGATAAATTACGGGTAAAAAGCTGAAAACTTAAAATTAAAATTTCGTTCTAATTTTTCGCTATAAACTTTCCTTTATTTTTATAGACAAACAAAAAGAACCAAGTCGGGTCCCTTTTGGGATAGTATATATAGTACATGTCGTCTTGTATAATGTAGTGCTTTTTATTCCAGTGCGGCCCAAACTATAAGAAAATCAAATTTGAATGGCGCAACAACTCGATTAGCCATCTCTACCCGCCTCCATACGTAGCCTGCCTCGGGGGCTGTGATACCACTTTCCTAGAACTACTCAAAATAAACCTGTCTTGTGTCAGAACTGTCGCCAACACACAAAACACAACGAACACTAGACAGGCTACGAATAGTAGTGGCCAGAATATGGGTCGACCAAATACAGCAGGACAGAATGTTGGACAAAATACAAATAATAGTGCCCAGAATACAAATATTAGTAGACAAAATAATAGCAGCGGCCTGAATACGAATACTAGACAAAATAATAATAGGCAAAATAATGCAACAGAAACGAACACAGTGAGCGCAATGCCAAGACCGGCGCAACGGCCAACGAATCCAACTCAATTTGCGCCTCCGCCCACTGCGAATAGAGCTCAAAATGCAAATAGAATGCCAACGCCCGGGAGTAGTGATGGAGCTGATAATAATATACTCTGTGGCTGCAATAAGCAAGCGATTTTGCTGACGGTCAGGAAACAAACTGCTAATTTTGGTAAGCAATTATCAGTTTTTCAACAATTCTTTGGTCACCAATAAGCTCAAATATAACGTGCTGTATTACTGCAGACTCTACTATGGTAAGACTGCGTTTGCTCGCGGCTTCGCCTGCGTGGTACCCGTATGAAAAATAGCCTGTCTTTTCTCAGGGTTCAAGACATCTCCGTACCAAATTTCATTAAAATCGATTCAGCTGGTTACAGCTTCGCCTGCGTGGTACCCGTATGAAAAATAGCCTGTCTTTTCTCAGGGTTCAAGACATCTCCGTACCAAATTTCATTAAAATCGATTCAGCTCAGATTACTCGTGAAAATTAAAATTTATGTGCGCTATTATTTTTATTAACTCATTTATTTCAGATAATACACCCATAATTAAATATAAACTACTATGCCAATCGGTGAAGGAAACCGGCATGTCCTAGAACCAAAAAATTCGAAGACACGTGACATGGGCAAAATTTCCTCTAAGAAGCAAACTTTAATCCTTTCACTACACTGACTGTTTCACCGACGGTCATAGGCCCTTTACAAGGCCACCATACCTCAACCTGGTCACTGACCTAATCCTGTATTGAACAAGAAATAATCAGTTACACGACAAGCAAGCAAGGCTTGATCCTCAATCGTAACATCTTTATAATAAAATAACACCTTCCACACTCACACATCCTCCCTTCTCCCAACCCCCTCCACCATTCCACTTATATTCAAACACTCGGATCCTTTCCTAAAAGTCTGGTGGAAAACTCTTACCCAGAACCTCTTCAAACACACCACACTCCCACCACCCATCCATCCCTAACCTATCCCATTGCTAAAAAGATTTTAATCATTAACTTTGTTTAATTTTTGTCTTCGTTTTCTTGTTTTAAGTTTTATTTTTGTCCTCTCAGAGCTATATAGGTACTTCTTTGTCTCACTCAACGATGTTCAATCCGCGAAGTGGGAGCACTGGTGACCTGTAATACAGGTTCTACAAACCTTTCTCAGGCACCAGTCTTTCACTAAACAGGTTAACAATGTGTTTTCTCAACCTAATTCTAAGTCTAACTATAAGAAACCTTTGTGAGAGAGAATAAATAAATAAATGTTAAATGTTTATAAACTTTCGCTTTTATACGAAGCGGGATGGGACTGATTTCAGGTAAGAAGTTCTACAAATGCCCACTAGGCAAAGAAAATGGCGGCTGCGACTTCTTTCTATGGGCGCCCGAAACCGACGGAGCAAACCAATACGAGACGCCTCCACAGACGAATTCTTGGGGCAATAATTCGCCTTCAAATAGCAATTCTTGGGGGAATAATCAACAGCCTCCAAATAGCAATTCGTGGGATAATAATCAGCAATCTTCAAGTGCTGGGAATTCTGCTAGAGGTTGGGGGATCACTCCCAGCTTTTCAAGGGACGGCTTCCAGCCGAACGATGATGATGTGCAGTGTAACTGCGGACTACCTTGTAAAAAGTAAGTATCAAGCAATTTTGAATCTTATTTCGAGGTGAGTATGGGCTGTTGAAATATTAAAAATGACCTGAGACACATTATCATTTATATCATAGCACATTTACTAACTGTATGTGTGTTCTAATGAAAAGGCGGATTTCTCGAAGGCGACTATGAACCGGATGACGTAGTGTTGGAAGGCCCCCCCACCCGATGGACCGACGATATTGTGAAGGTTGTTGGAAGTTGATGGATGGGGACAGCTCTAGACCGTTCGTCGTGGAACTCTTTGGAGGCAGGTCTACGTTTAGCAGTGGACTTAATCGGGTTTATGATGATGATGAATGAAAGGAGAAATTTTCATTAGAGCAAAACTGTGCGCAGAACACAGAATAATAGAAAATAATTAACCGCAAATACACCATAGCTAGATCCATCGAACACAGAACTGTAATCTGAGTAGCTAGCTTAGAATAGCATCACACACGTATAATAATATTACTATGGGTCCTAGAATTTAGTTTTTACCATCTGTACTATTCTTAAATTACCTGAAATAAAATTTATATTATATTATTAATCAAATTCCGTCAACGCTATTTTACAGAATTACCGTGCACAAAGAAGGTCCGAACAAGGGGCGACCGTTTTACGGATGCCCCAAGGAGTTCAACGTGCGCTGTAATTTCTTTCAATGGGCGGATAGCGACGGTTCTTCTACCACCACAGGTAACCATTATCCGTGATGTTCATATACAAGAAGATTATTTGCAACTAGTGAGAACGTAGTAATTATTTCCTAAGTGTAAAAAAAAAATGATCCCAAAAATCAAGCCTTGACCTAATGGAACTTTTATTGTTACAGAGTGGGGTAGCGGCGGCGGAGGAGGCTTCAGTTCAAACTCTCGGGGTCGCGGGGGACGCGGGCGGGGCCGGGGGCGAGGTCGGGCCTCAGCGCCGGCCGAGGACGGGGCCCGGGGCGGCGGCGGCCGACGCTGCGGCATATGTCGACAGGAAGGACATACGAGGAATAGGTGTCCAAACAACAACTAGCTTATTCTTAAGACTGCTTAGGTTATCCTAGAGTTAGGAGTGGTATTAATCAATCGCGCTCAAACATGACAGCGATCTTGAATGCATTCCAGTTGCTAGTTTTCATGCATTGTCCCCCTGCAAGGGAAAGGCCTTCCTTCGACTTTTCGCAGTACTGCGCTATGGAGGACCAAAATCTAAGCTAATTTTTGCTGCAGTCAGGATCGCATTCAAATTTGGGTGCGATTTATTCATACCACCGTAGCATCGCATCGGCAATAAGCCGCGCAATCTTAAGAAGGTAGGTACTTTCAATTTGCCAGGGCAAGTTCGCGTTAGGAGATTTAATGCGAATTTTGCGCATGTTCTGCTAATTATTATTGCCTTCGTTCAAGGCATGGACTTGATTTCGTCCACGATAGAAAAGTAAGCTGTAAGCATGGGTGCCGATATGATTATTTTTAAGGGGGTGAATTCTGCATCTAGTTTTATTCACAGTGAGAAAAGAAAATAAATAAATATTTTCTTTGTACTTTTCCAATGACGTGGCTGCACTTTTGCACCCCCCGTCTTTGGAAAATGTACTGGCGCCCATTGGATGTAAGTCTTGGATTTCGTCCAAGACATTATAACTCATGTTATTCTGATTTAGTAAGTGTTGTTATAGCCATAAGCATTTTGTAACATAATTTAAAAAGTTATTTATTAAAAAATATATGTGTATTAAACAAAAATTGCATCATTATTCAATACTTATGGTAATTTACATACATAATAATAACTTTTAGTCATAAATTAACCTTATACTGAAAAACTAAATTAACGTAATTACTCTAAGATTCGATAATGTCAAAGCTACCATCGCTGCTTTTTACTCTTCTGTTTCAAAGAGCTAAGGCTCTGCGCGCGATGCATTTGCTCTTGCTCTGCTTCCACGGTCTTATCAGTCATCATATCCAGCAGTATTTCGAATTTCAGCCTCAACATATTATTCTCTTCCTCCAGTCTTTCCAGTTCATTTTTCAGCCGAATGTTCTCTTTGTGGGCAGTGCCAGCTTTTCCGGAAGCTGCAAAATAAAATAACCGAGTGTACCTTACTGTAGGTTACTATTACCTATATATGTAAGTAGGTACTCTACCTACCAATGTGTGGCTATAATGGGAAAGCTTAAGAAAAATAGTAGGTACCTGAAGGTAGTGCATAAAGACTAATGGTGTTTATTACCTGGTATCCACTGCCCATCTTCAAACGAAATTTCGAAATCTCCCAACTTGAGCTTCAGTGGTGGTACATCTATGGAGAGCTCCTTAGATGCGTAATCACTGCCAAATTCATTCTTTATTACTGAAGTATCCTGCCTTCTCACAGGTATTGATTTTGGTGAAAATTTATTACTGAATAGAGGCATTTGTAGGCAAGATGCGAGCACAGAAGAAATAATAAAAATGATTGTTTTTTCCCTTGGTACAGAGTCAGTTGTGTATGTTGACAATGAGGATTTCATCACGGTGTTGATGTCATTGACATCCAGTCAAAACAAACCGTTTCTATGGAAACATCGTTCATGATTTTGATCCTTTCAGATTCGAGCTTTTGGGGCTGTCAAAACTACATGACCTCGGAACGAACGAAGCTCATTCGGAGCACAGATAGAGCGATGCCCGACCTCCAAAATCTTTGCTTTGATCCACAGATTACGGAGCCGTTACGCTCGTTTGTTCTGATGTTAATTGAATGACTGAATAGCCATCTTATTATCTTCAAAAGGATGCTAGAATCATAGATAAAAGGAAGTAGCCATGTTTTTTTTAAATTAGAACAGTATGAAAACGCGGCAAATTATAAATTTGAGTTTTTTGAAGCGCGGGAAAACAAGGCAACTAAAAAAGGCAAGCAGGCAGGGATTCAATATTCATCACTATAATTTAATGCGGTCTGGACTAAGTTTGATTTTTTTGGATATATTTCATCAATATGGCTGCAGCAAAGAAAACCGTGAAGTCAAAATTAGTATCTGAAGATGTGAGCGAGTTTATTAGTCAATCACAATTTTTGAAAGATTCTCCAAAACCCAAAAAAACTCTGAAGCGTGCATCGAAAACTGAAGCATTTGAGGAAGAAGATATGGCTAGGTTGATTGGACAGTATCAGGCAAGTTCTAAGAAGAAGAAAGCAGAGACCAGTTCTGAAACAAACCCGGAATCTCGGAAAAAGATATTGGATCTAGTGGGTAATCAGCTAGAAGCAAGGTAAGCAATATCCTACTATTATAAATGCGTAAGTTTGTGAGGATGTTTGGATGATTAGACGTTTGTTTTTTGTTGTTTGTTCAATCACGCCGTAACGGCTCATTCACGGCATTTCGATGAAACTTTAATAGCATAAAGGCTACTTTTAATCAAGGTAGCGCGAGCGAAGCCGCGGGCAGAAGCTAGGATATAATAATAGTTAACTTGATACATGTTCCCCCACTTTGCTGATGGTGCCTAGTAGATAGCTACAAGGTATGAATGCTCACATGAATTTCTTTAAGCGCTCTGCCCCAATAGTTGCCTAAGCGCCTAGTCTTTTTTTTATTTCCTTCACACATTTGGAGAAATACCTACCTAGGTACTAAGGTTTTATAATACTTATCCCAAAAATTTTCGACTCAGGCTGCCGGAATCGAACCCGAAACCATCTAATACGGCGCTGTAACCAACTACACTGAGTCGAATTCTCGCCTATTGAAAATAATCAGGGGATTCCTCGGCTTGAAGCGCCGATAGCTCTCAGTGACTCGTTGGCTTAGTTGGTTAGAGCATTCCCGTATCTAGGAGAGGGTCGCGAGTTCAAATCCCGTGATAGTCGACACTTATTGGCACACCACTCTCGTCCATAAGAAGATTAGTCAAATACTGCCTCTGGGCAGGTAGGTAATAGTTGGTAGGCCAGGTAGATAATAGTCGGTAGTTCATATGCGGTAAAAGTATTTTTGTTTTAGAAAGCAAAGTAATGAAAACTTGCTCAAGAGCCTCTCAGAAATAACAGCCCAGATTGAAGGAGACTACAACGCAATGAAAGAAAACGAACAGAAATTGGAACACCTGACAGGCACCTACATGAAGTGCATCCAGCAAGCTACTGTGGCTTACAAACACAAGCTCAAGGCCTTGAAGGAAATCCATACTGCGTTCCAAAAAGAGTAAGAAAATATTTAAAGTCCTTCCTTAATCTTGGTGTAGGCCTGTGTTGAACAGTCAGCAACTAAAGTGCTGAACGCGAATTAATTTAAATTACCTACACGTGAACGTTTTTTTTTTTGGTCAGTTAGTTAAAGATCAGTCCACGTGATCAAAACATAAAAACCAAAGTAAAATAAAAAACTATTTTAACACCTAGGGCACGTATTAATAATTCGAACTCAATGATGCGAGCGATTTGCTTTGTGTCGAGTTGGTGTTGAGTAGTGTGCCTTGACTTGAATGTGTTCCTGGACTTTCGTTGCCGACTGTACTTACAATATTATTTTTTTACAGGTGTGAAGAAATGGAGTCTGATCATAAAGCAGAAACTGAAAAGGTTGTTGACGAGTTGGAGTATGATATCAAGAAGTTGCAAGACAAACTTATTGCTGAAACAAAGCGCAGCGGCTGGGAGTCGGTGCGCCGAAGCATTTTTCATGCCATGCACAATGATTTCTAAATGTGTCATCATTACTCTTACTATGTTCGCAATTTTCCTTGTAATTCTTTGTGTGATTAAATAAAATCTTAAAACGTATGCATTTATTTCACTGTACAGATGTAACGGGTAATAGGTAGGTACCTATTGAATAGTACCGTTAGGTACTAGAGACAATTTAAGTTGCGACCGTCGTCGAAACGACGTGACGCAGACGGTTCGATTGACACTACATTGCGACTCACGACTTACAAAAATACTGAGAAGAATGCATAAAAAGTACCGACTTACTTAGGTCGCATACATAGGACACACTTTACGTAAACTATCGTAGGTCCGTTGACCTACGATAGTTTACGTAAAGTTTTATTTCCAAACGGTCCTGCGAGTCGTACCTTGTCATGCGAACAAACCTTTCACGATCTAACTTGTCGCATACGACAGAAGTACGTGCGACATGATCCGTAGGACTGTCGCAATGTGTAAGTTGCCTTAAGTCCTACTAAGCCATCAAGCGGCCGCTCTATTTATCTCATGTTCTCTTACCGCAAAGTCATTGACTATTTCATCCAACGGGCCTGCAATTCTTTTGTCTGTCGTGCGAGACATACCGTACGACCGTCGCAATGTGTACCTACCTATGTCGCTTTTAAGTCCTACTAAGGCAACAAGCGGCCGTATCAAGTAATCTTTATGTTCAATTCAATGTCGGGTTGAAAGTGCGTGCAGGCATATTTATTATTGACAAGGGTTAGGTATATTTACGAAACAACTATTACATGAAACCAGATTTTTATTGATAATTTAATACTGTTATTCGAGATAAATTATCGAAAAGTAACTAATAAATAAATACTTAGAAGAACGTTAATGTATAAAAATAAATAATGGAATTCTTATACACGGAATACAAATATTGCTTATTGTGGCAGTGTAAAGGCTGCGTATAAGCGTAACTATGTTCATGTTTTCAGTCTAAACAACATCACAGCTGGAATTACTAAAATTACTGCTCCTATAGTGTAGGTTACGGCGGCCCCGGAACACCAGTACACTGAAACCAAGATAATACAATAGCCGTCAAACATTATTTATTTAGGCAGGTACACATTATTCGAACACTTTCTCGCAACGTGATTCGAACCAGTTTCTCATTATTTTGCGTTCTCAAGTTCATTTTGGTATCTTCATCCACAGAATAAATAGATAGGTTGATTTCTGCGTGTAGTAAGGCGCTGACTAGTGAACAGCATAGCTTCAACTCGTTTCTAAGACGTTTCAAAGTGATCCTAGTGATTTCATTGAAATAACTAAAGTAAAAAAAAAAAAAATAAGTATAGTGGTTATTACATACCGGCAGACGCCAGCAGAGGGCCGGCGGCGCGCGCCAGAGCGCCCAGCGACCTGAGCGCGCCGAGCACCGCGCCGCGCGCCTCGCCCGGCGCCTGCGCGGCCGCCATCGACGTCATGCACGACACTGCGAACGCCGTCGCTGGAATATTTAAATAAATAAATAAATATTCCGGACAAATCACACACAGTCAACTGATCCCAAACTAGGCATAGCCTGTACTATGGGTACCAGAGACTGATATACATAATAGATATATATATTTAACACCCAGACACAGAACAAACGTCTGTGTTAGTCGCAAATGTTTGTCCAGTGCGGGAATCGAACCCGCGACCTCTAGCGCAGAAGGCAGAGTTACTGCCAACTGAGCTATGAGGCCAGTCGAAAAAAAAACACATGGCTATCGTTTCAATAGAATGGCCTCACAAGCTTTTTTCTCATCATAGCCCGTTAGAAGAGAAGCTATGCTCGGAGTTAGTTTGACTAGGTGATAAAATCCGAATTGAGGAAATTTCAGAAAAGGTCACCGACATAGCTCTCAGAATTAGCAAGTTGAAGTGGGCAGGCCGTATTGTTCACCCATACCACAGATAACATAATACTCCTATACTATGGCCCATTGGCTACGACACAGGGAATCTTAATCTTAATAGTATAGAGTCAGGACTATGACAGTTTTCTTCTTATTATTCAAAAAATAAAAATATTCTGTACACCAGCCTATGGACGGCTCGTACCATGCTAAAATCTTATTACAACACGAGTTCAAGAATTAATAGATGAAAACTACCACTTATTATTTTCAAGAACTCTTCTAAAGCAAACGTGTTTATCTTATATACTAAGTTACATAATTTCAGCCGTAGAACGTCCACTGCTGATTTTTGCCTTCCCCACAGATTTCCAGAGCGGATTCCTATCATGCGGGGGAATTTGTCAATACTCACCACGCGGGTTGGTGAGCGCAGTTAGAGCTATCGTTGTAAAATAGGGGACTTTGCTGTTCACCCCCTAGCTTTTTCCCTAGTCGCCTCTAACAACAGCCACGGGTAAGGTAGATATGGCGGGGGCCTATTCTTCTGCCGGGGCCACTACGGCCAAATACTTAACAAGTTTAGGAAGGGAAAAAAAATTGGTAACACTGGCCACGATATTGCCTCTGATTTGCAGGGATACTTACACAGAGCAAACAATATCAATCCGATCCACAGCCAGGCGAGAGGGGACGGTGACGTCACGTCCGAAGCCGCCATTGCTATGCACAGGAACGAGAGCGGCGTTAGAGCGAGAGCGCCACACGCAGCTTTCTCGGCTCCTCTCGCACCGAGTCTACGCGCCGCCCCGCCTTGTAGTATTGCCATTATTAACCCTGGATAAAGAAAGCAGTTCATTTCATACCTGCAAATCTTGATAGTAGTAGTGTAACCTGTCAACTTACTAAATTCCATGCAGTTCGGATAAACTTTTAGGGATGGTATACCTGTTAAGAATCATTTGTTTAAACTAAGAGGCCATAAAGTTCTGTTCAGTAATTTCTGAGATGCATAAGCCCGAACAAAAAAATCACCAACATTTGTTATTTATAAACCTAAACACGTTATTAAAAAAATTTATTTTCAGAATTTTGGGATATACTGTTTTATTATATGTACATATGTTTAGGTACATATACATAGATTGTGCAATGCTTTTATAGTTTGACATCATAAATTTTATAGTCACGTTGATTCTCAAGGCAGGCAAATGTAAATGTTTTCATACTTATGGATTTAATTACATTTTTCATCATAACATTGAATATCATGGTTTTTAAACTCAAAGTATCTCCTATACCTATAATTACACAATGGGATTTATTCTGCGTAAAATATATTATTACTCACCAATGACCAAAAACATTTTTCCCTGTTGCATGGCTGTGTATTTAAATGTATGATGAGTCAGGAATGTAATTGTAAACTCCAGACCCGAGTAAACAAACAAGTATAGAAAATAAATCAGTCCCAGATTAGAAAGAATTTTGTTCTGATGTCCTGACAAATTCTTCACTGCGGTGAATTTTAGTAAATGCCAAGGAGAGACATAGTCCACTGTTTTGGAAAGTGTGAATGCTAGTGGTGATCTTTTTTCCTGAAAAGAGAGAAAGATCACACAAATAATCGGAGTTTTTTGGTAACAAGTCAGCGGCTTCGCTCGCGCGGTACTCGGATACAAGTAGCCCAGTCCTTCCTTAGAGTTTAAGGGTCTCCAATACCAAATTTCATCAAAATCGTGACCGTTTTTAGGTAAAAAACAAATAGTGAAATTAGAGATTAGCATGATGGATGGAATAAATAACACCAAACAGTGTGACTGTTTGGTGTTATTTATTCCATCATAGTCCTGACTAGGGTCAGGACTATGTAGGGTGTGGTGGGCCACACTATAATTCCATGTCTTGGGTATTTAAAACTACGAGTACCGTGCTACCACAACACCCAGACCCGGAACAAATATTAGCAGATCATGAAAACATTTGTCCCGCAGCGGGAATCGAACCTGCACCCTTTGCGTCACAGATGGGCACTCGCCCGCTACCCACCGAGGTTGTCTGTCTGTAAAAATCTGAATATAAAATAGTTTTATTTGGCCAAAGCTATAAACTCAGTTTTCAATGACCTTACACCCAGGCTAGCGCTACTTTATGATAATTTTAAATTATAAAACAAATAGATAAAGTTTACTTTACCTTGGGAAGAGTTTCAGGTACAAACATCCATACAAGCGCTATATTAGCGAGTGAAAGAGATAGCGCATACATAGCCGGCCTCTCTCCCCACAGACCGGATGATGCGTCACTGTTTTTCGCGAACCACGCACCTGCTAGGGGGCCCACTATGAACCCTATTGAAAAAGCCAGTCCTATGAGTGCCTGAAAATAATGATAAATTCAGAAGTTGATGTTTGAAGACAACGCATGACCTACTTCGGTTAGCGAATAAGCATTGCCATACAACGTGGCAATGCCACCATGCGCCATTGGCACGCGTTCTGTTCTGAGCTCGCTATCTTCAGGTGGCGACAAGGACTGACTAAATCATTTGACTACTCGTAAATAAATCTGTTCACTATTTAAGTAAATTGGTTTTATTGTTTGTTGTGTTAGTACACAATAATCTTTTTTTTTTTTCATATAAATAGCGATTATGGTAAAGACGTGACATAAATTAATTGCGTGTGTTGAGTAAAGGTGGTTTCAAGGATTTCGCAGGCAGGTGTTTTTGAACAAAATAAAACAAGCAAGAGTATGGAAAACATAGGTACAAACTTAATTACACCTTACTCACTTAAGCCATGACGCCTACTGGGAGGTGTCCCGACTATCGAAACAAAAGTCGTGGGTTCGAACCCGATCGTCGACCGCTTAAAACGGTGAAGGAAAGGAAGCCAGTAATTATTTTAAGAGACGCCGACGATGTGCTCACATCCTGTCATGACTGGAATACTCACTAAAAAGTTTGCTTGGGTGAATTGTAATGAGATGTCTGGTCTACTATGCTTGGCGATAAAAGTCAAAAGCCTTTTTACACAAGATTCTAGAATATAAGGGTGCTTCTTACCATGCCCTTTGCCCTAGACTTTTCATTAGAAGCATCAGTGACCACAGCCATGCTGAGGCTCACATTGGCTTTGCTTAGGCCTCCAATGAACCGAGCCAGCACAAACAAACTGAAGGTGCTAGCACAAGTCCATAGTGCATGTGAGAGTGCTATTCCTGTCTGAAAAGTGAATAAAACTTAAGTTTAAATTTTAGGACTACTTATTCAAATGATGATTTTGGTTGCTTTTGTAATAAAATATTTTAATACCTACTCGTATTATTTAATTTGACAAAAGTCATCTGAATATCCTTCAAACATCATATTCTTGTAATTTGCATTGAAATTACATGATTGGAATGCAAATTAAAGTAATTGGTTAAACGAACAACTGTTTTCTACTTTGGTCCTTGAAGTAAGTTTCACTGTATAAAATGCCTTATTAAACAGCCAAACTAACTGGCTTTGTGTTCCATAATTTAAGTAAATAGAAGGACATTATTTTGCTATAGAAAACAATATGATATTAGATATTGATATTCAACTATTCAGACTTACCTACTGGTTTTATCAGCAATTGAGATACCTATATCAACTCATATCACTATTTCTGCTTTGATAAGATCATAATACTTGATAATTTATAAAAGAACAGTTTTCTGCATTAGAATACAATGATATCTACATTTTTAGGGGCAGACAAGGCAGACAAAAAAGTCACCACAAGGGATCTGTTTTACAATTTTGTAAAGGATTACAAAATTGTAAAACAGATCCCTTGTGGTGACTTTTTTGTCTGCCTGTGCCCAGGCACTTGCTTAGCCCAGGCTAAGCAAGTAACAGTGCTATAGACTTAAAATTTGGTGCTTCAATTTTATTGAAAGACACAAAAATTTGCTTGAAAAGGGGATTGTAAATTTTCAAAGTAAATTAAACATGTCCAATGTGGAATCTTTAGAAAATGTATAAGCTTTTGTAACATAGATTTCAAGCGTAATTAGTTAAGTATCATATTTTCAGATTTATCATCAAAAGTGTGACTTGAAATGTTTCCAATAAGTTTTAAACGAAATTCTAGTTTTTATAAACATTTTTTTTTGTGTTAGGCAACAAATTCCGGTTTTACTTTATCATTGACTAATTTAGTAGCTATTTCACAACACAGGTGAAATTTAATTCAATTTATTTTTTGTAGTGATTCTTAAAATGATCTAAACTTACCAAACAGATTAGGAGCATTGGCTTCCTTCCGTAGGCATCTGAAAGGCTTCCAACTATAGGGCTGGTCAAAAATTGCAGGAAGCTGTACATAGAACCGAGAGCCCCTCCAAATAAGACGGACGCGAAGCGGTCCGGCGCCCCTGTGAGTTTCTGAAACCCTTGAACTGCTTTCAGTAACCAGGCGTATAAACCATTCCCTTGCCCTTCTTCCTTATTGTAGTAGTCCATAAGCGATGGCAGCAATGGCAAGATCATCGTAAACGCTAGCAAATCTAGCAGTAGAGATATAAATATTAGCGCTATAGTTTTTGTATTTGTAGCTTTCGATTTATCTTTTTCTTCGCCATTGTCAATCAATTCCTCGGGTGCAGCCCGAATTGGGTTTGATCTCTTTTTCAAATCTCCGTTACTCATTTGATTGTCCTAAAAGTAAGCAAAGTTTGAATGAAAATTAGCAACGATCTACGGGATTTAACACCGTATCGTATTTATGTGTTACTCACCATTTTTCAATGAGAAGTAAAACGAAATTACACAAAAAATATTATATCAACGACACACATGCTACGCAATGGATTATGTCGTTGAAACACGTAGTCTTATTTGATATACTTTCACTTTTTTTTGCGCCGAGATGAGATGAGAACAACAAACAACATATAAAAAGTTACTCTATGCAAACAACCCCCTCCTCGTCGTAATTTTGTTTTGAAATGAAATGAATGAATGAATTTAATTTATGAATTTCTGTTGTCAGTCGAAAAGCGAAATTGAACAATGGAATGAATGAAAATACTTCAGCAAAATGAGCTTAGTTCATTCAATGTTTCCAACTTTTTATCAAGCATAGTTAGGAAAAAAGCATAGCGGCTCCTTAATCTATGGTAAAAAAACTAACAAACAAAACAATCAAACATAAATAAGTGTTATTCTCGGTCTACGTAAACAAGCAAGACATCCACCCATCCCATATAACTATCCCCTATTATGTCTGTGCACCTGTCATTCATTTTGTCTTTGAATTTAGAGGACGCTTTTTCGCCAGCCATTTTGCTTTGCTGATGCGAAGAATTATTTTGAGCGTGTAAAAACAGTTTTTCGGAAATGGGTGAAGATAAAGGTTTGTATCTATTCGTAAAATATCATGACGTAAGTTAGCATTTCAACAAGTCTTATCTGTCTTGTTTGTTTATTTTTAGTAGAGCGCCGACGTAGATCTCGCTCTCGAGGCGAAAGGCGCCGCTCGAGATCTCGTTCTCCGCAACGAGAACGTACCGAGCGCAGAGAGAAGAAACGCAGCAGGTCGAAGTCCCCAAATCCTGCTAGCAAGAGATCCCGCCGTCGTAAGCCCTCTCTGTATTGGGATGTACCGCCACCGGGATTCGAGCACATTACTCCGCTGCAGTACAAGGCTATGCAGGCGGCGGGTCAAATCCCGGCTAATATCGTCGCCGACACCCCGCAGGCAGCCGTGCCAGTCGTGGGTTCGACCATTACCCGCCAAGCTAGAAGATTATACGTCGGAAACATTCCATTTGGCGTCACTGAAGAAGAAACTATGGAGTTTTTCAATCAGCAAATGCATCTATCGGGCTTGGCACAAGCCGCCGGTAACCCGGTGCTCGCGTGTCAGATAAACTTGGACAAAAACTTTGCATTTCTGGAGTTCAGATCCATTGATGAAACTACACAGGCCATGGCTTTTGACGGTATCAACTTCAAAGGGCAGAGTTTGAAGATAAGGCGGCCACATGACTACCAGCCAATGCCTGGAACTGAGAATCCATCAATCAATGTGCCTGGTATGTTTACAAAATATGCTGCTGTATATCAAAACTCAGTTGCGAATATATTTATCATCTTTAACACATCAAATTTACCCTTTTTTTACAGCTGGTGTAATTAGCACCGTAGTTCCAGATTCTCCACACAAAATATTCATTGGTGGTTTGCCCAATTATCTAAATGAGGATCAAGTAAGTTGCCATTACTCTCTAATTCAATATGTTTTAACTACCATGGGAAACATTTATTGCAAATCACATTTATAAAAACTAATTTGTATGATTGTTATATGTGCTGAATACTAACCTATTTTTGTCATGTTATACATTAAAAATGGTAGACATGTTGTGATTCTTGAGACTTGATGTTTTGTGATAAATGTTTTCCAATTAGGGTCAGGGCAGAAGGATGGTGCGGTGGCAAAGTGGCTCGAAACGTGCAGTGAAAGTGCACATTTTGTGGTTCAAAAAGTATTTATTTAACAAATCAGTTGCTTGATCTCCACTCCATCCGCTGGCACTGTTCCTTACAGAGTTAAATATCATACAGGTGAAGCCACACTGTAATGTGTTCTGCTGTTGATGAGAAGTAAATAGTTTTACCTATCATGGTAGCGACAAGATTATGAAATGTGGCTTAACCTGCTTGATATCAGTTTTCTGATATTATGTGGTTGATAAATGACCAAAGCACATGGCTACGTGCCCAGTAACTTCAAATATCACTTTAAAAACTTTTCAATGCAGTATTTGGTCTATAAAATATTTTGTCAATTTCTTTTTGATTTGCAAAATTATATGTTGCAGGTGGGTAACCAGTCTCCGCATTTTATTATCTTTTTAGGTCAAAGGCTGTTCCATTCTATCCTCAAACAAAAGTAACATATTTTAACTATTAAACTTAGGAACATCAATCTCCCTAAAACCTCTAGTTAGGTGTCCACAAATCAGTCGCAAGTTTTCTTGGCGACTACTAATTGTTTGTGAATGCCTATGAGTTGCTAGGCAGTTCCCACTAGGCGGCATCAGATGCCGCATTTCAGGGCGAGATTCAACAGTTGACAGGGCTTCGGTGACGCCAGCAGTGAGCCGCGTTGTTTTGTTCCTTTCAGGAATTTCCACAGGTACCCTAGCGGGACGAGCGTGCGCTACACGCTCAAATCACAAACAACTCACTGATATAGTTTGCTTTCTGCCCCTCCCTAGCATAGATTTGGCACATTCGCGGCTCGCGTGTCACTGTTGTCTCTCATTCTCACCTATACCGTCTTGTACTTGAATGAGACATCGGCACTTCAAGGCAAGTCTCCTCCGTTCACATCTGATTCTAACTTGCGGCTAGACACAGGTCAGCTTACATTCATTAAATTCGCTGCCTTTTGAGAGAAAATGATAAGGGAACACAGTAAATACCTAAATATCCAATCAAATTAACTGCATAACAATATTCTGTATAAAAATTTGTTTAATTAGTATTTGTTTTGTATGATTGCGTGGCCTTTCGCTAATATAGTAATGTGTGTGTAGGTAAAAGAACTGCTGATGTCTTTTGGGCAACTTCGTGCGTTCAATCTCGTGAAGGATTCTTCAACAGGACTCAGCAAGGGTTACGCCTTCGCTGAATATGTCGACATTTCAATGACAGATCAGGTAAATCATTCAATTTTTTTTTTATAAGCTCTTATTTATTAGAGATTATAATAAGATTATTTTTCTTTTGAGCCTCACCTAGTTCGATCGGCACAACACTAAAGCTTTAAATTCCATTTTGTGAAAAAGGATCATCGAAAAAAATTATAGGCACCACGCTTTGTTTGTTGCCTGATTCTTCTAGGCTTGGTCGCGAGGAACAGGCATAGCTTCACCTAGTTTCTAAAACGTATGAAAGTGATTCCAGTGATTTTATTATAAGAAACAAACGCCTTTTGACTTTAACTTTGACTTAAATATTTTTGAACAAAGCTTAAAATTTTGTCATCACAAAATGTTTAAATCTCAATTTTCTTTCAGGCGATAGCAGGGCTGAATGGTATGCAGCTGGGCGACAAGAAGCTGATTGTACAAAGGGCCAGTATTGGAGCAAAGAATTCCACATTAGGTAATTCCACTGTCTAACTTTTTCATAAAGCCATTAACACTCCAACCTTCAATTCAAAATTGTGCCTGTGCCTTTACAAACCAACTTGACATACGAAGATTTCACTTAAAACTTCCACTGCTGGATATAAGCATCCCACAGAGTGGTACAACGCTCAGTCTTAAGTCTCCTCGATCTACCTACTTTTGCGGATTTGTGCGGAGTATTTTCGGTGCTTTTACAAACCAACTTGACATACGAAGATTTCACTTAAAACTTCCACTGCTGGATATAAGCATCCCACAGAGTGGTACAACGCTCAGTCTTAAGTCTTCTCGATCTACCTACTTTTGCGGATTTGTGCGGAGTATTTTCGTGGCGCGATGTCACTCTGATTGTTTAAATACCCCCCATATTAACAATACCGAGCTATGATAAACCAAACTATCTGATTAACCAATCACAGCCATGTTACTATCTTCAGCCATGACGGGGGCGGCGCCCGTGCAGCTGCAAGTGGCGGGGCTGACGCTCGCGGGCGCGGGCCCGGCCACCGAGGTGCTGTGCCTGCTCAACATGGTGACCCCCGACGAGCTGCGTGATGAAGAGGAGTACGAGGACATCCTGGAGGATATCAAGTGAGCATTCATAAGTTTTACCTCATTATCTGGGTGTGTCATCATCATTTCACACACACACACTCACTTATACACTTTTAATTTAATGATTTAATAACTGCTGCGAAATACAAAGAGCGTCTAGCACATCACCCTAACCAGCTAGCAGCCCAGCTGGTCCTACCCAGCTACCAAAAACGGCTTAAACGAGCGGACATTCAAACGCTAGACCAGAGGCACTAGCAGTATCTAAATGGAAGGCACTGTGCACCAAGGGTGGAGCACAAGCCAAACGACACTTCATCACACAACACATTTGCTTATAGTCGAAAGACTGATCGCAGATCAACCCAGAAATGAAAAAAAAAAAAATTTAATGATTTTTTATAATTCTATTCCTGATTATTCTAACATTAACTTTTTTTATTACCTTTTAATTTATAAGACTGTTCTCACATGGTTAAATGACTGAGAGTAGGTAATGGTTTCGGAAGAATACCAACGTCTGCTGTTATAACAGCAGGCATAATGCTGAGCTGAGGCCATTTTGTAATGAAATATTATTTAATTTTCAGGGAGGAGTGCAATAAATATGGTTGTGTACGCAGTATAGAGATTCCAAGGCCTATTGAAGGTGTGGAAGTACCAGGCTGTGGAAAGGTATGACAATTTTTTATAATAAAAATGGCGCCTAATGAACTTTTAGATGGTTACTAATAAACATAATATGTTTGTTGATTTTGACCAGGTCAAATCAAGAAGTCCCTAATTCTAATTCGAAGTGGGGGAATAGAACTAAAGTCCCGCGTTGGGATATATTGTGCATTGTCCCCCTGCTGACATGAAGAAGACCCTAATCAATTTATATTTCTTACCGATTTTAAGTTTAATTTTTGTTCTTCAGGTATTTGTAGAGTTCAACAGCATTGCTGACTGCCAAAAAGCGCAGCAGACGCTTACTGGTCGCAAGTTCAGCAATCGTGTGGTGGTTACCTCCTACTTCGATCCCGACAAATACCACCGTCGAGAGTTTTAATCTAACTTATTCTTGCTTCCATTAACTTCATATACAATCTCGTACAATTTCCAAACCAGACGTAATTTAAAATGACTCATAAAATGTTAACCCAGATTAATAAAATACAATTACTTAAAATTATGTTTTATTTCTAGAAATATTACTTCGGATATATGTAATTCGTTCGTAAATCGTTAAAAACATTTTTATAATTAGACAATTCAGGAATGTTATAAAACTCGATGGGACTAACAAAAACGCTTATCATTAGCACATGACCTACTCATAAAACAAACAAAACTTATGAATTAAAACACGTAAGTAGGTGGTCATTTAGACTTGTATATCTTGCTGCATAGCTGGTTGATATGTGTTCAGTGATCCCGTCTCTGAAGACAGAACTAATTTCCTCATGACGATGTATAAAATTCCACCGACGAACAGCATCCCTATGCCGGCCATGAGACTGATGGCCCACGCGGGAACTGCATTTCCATCTGTGAACAAATCAATGGAGAATGTGTTGTGTGAACAAATTGATGTTTTGAGAGCATGGTGATGTGGTGGTAGTGACCCCGCCATCCAAACCAAAAGGTCGTGGGTTTGATTCAACTTGCTCATGACCAAGTTAGAACCATTGACGCGACCAGCAATGGAAAATTCGGTTATTCGGGAGAATTGCAAAGGCTTTTCAGATAACTAAAAATAGAAGACAACATCCGCCATTGGACCGGAACTCTAGAGGCTAGCTAGAGCGCTAGACTCGTCCTAGGAATCAAGGCTGATAAAACAGAGCATATTGGACAGGAGGATCAGTTTACTAAGTCATCATTAATTATTCTAAACAATATAACGTTATAAATAAACATTCCGAACTTACGGTAGTAGGTGCGTGTCATGACGCGCCTTCCTCTCAGGATTTTTCGCCTCGCTTCCGTCTCTTGCGTTAGTGTGCTGAGAATTACTGAAAATATAACAATCATTTTATTAGTTCTATGGTAGATAGATACGTACTACAAAATAGATAATTATTAATTTAGTCGTGTTGGTCTAGTGGGAATTCCAAATTCCGGTTTTTTCTCTGGAATTTTCAATTGCATTATTCTATTCGTAAAATGTACCTATGTAGGTACACACACATACAACACAACACGTTCTCGAACGGTGACGGAAAGGAAAACATCGTGAGGAACCCGCGGCTTAGTTCCTTTATTGACCATATCTTTCCTGTGGATAAGGCTGACAACGCCTGAGATAATGATAGGTGGATATGGGACCTATACACCACAGATGTAAGCAAGCCTACTCCATCGAAATAATGTCCCAGGCACTACATTGACAGTCCCAGCGTCCTGTTAATGAGGAAAAGTTCTGGAATAGATATAATAAGACCTTTACTAGTCGCCTTATCATAGATGCTGAAGAAGATGCCTTCTTTATTAATTGGGTCAGTGTTTTGTTAGTCATATTGTAATGCCAATCCAAAGAACGGGCTTTTCCCTCGCGATTAAATGGGCATTCCCTTTGGGTATATGAATAATTTTCCTTGTTGGTTAAACTACTTGACCTTCACTTCACACCTAGGTAGGTACCATAAAATAAAAACTATGTTTATAGGTTGTCTGAACTTATAAATTGCGATAAGGTGAGTAACGCACCTTAATACCTACCTACTTCCATGAACAAAGCAATAAGTACCTAACAAGATTTGTTATTGACATTCTTTTCTTTACCTAAAACTACAGCAAAGTAGAACAACAGTGGTTTCCTTTGGGCCATGATTGAGGTCACTCCTTCACTTTAATCCAACTTTAAAAAAAAATAGGTAACCGCACAGCACCTATAGCTTCACTGGTAATACTAAAGCCAAGAGCAATAGGTAGGTGCGTTCGGTTGGGCTCTTATCTCCAAGATAAGAGCTTGATTAGTAATGTGCCAGTATTTTCAGTAGTAGCTCAAAATGCGAACCTGACTCATTGTTTATCATTTTCATGGACCAAATAAGGATGACGACCTCGGTGGCGTAGCGTGGCAAGTGCCCGTCTGAGACGCAAGGGGTGCGGGTTCGATTCCAACTGTGAAACAAATGTTTGCATAGGTACCTAGGTCATGGGCAAAGTCAAAGTCAAAAGGCATTTATTTCAATAAAAATCACTAGCATCACTAGAAACGTCTTAGAAACTAGGTGAAGCTATGCCTGTTCCTCGCGACCAAGCCTAGAAGAATCAGCCATTAGGTATGTATGGCACGTCACGGGAATCTACTAGTAGTCGCAGGTTCGATTGCAGCGCTGGCGCATGGCGTCAGCGTCAGAACGAAAAAGTGGACTTACCTATCTAGAATTTCTAATCGAAGAAGTGTGAGAATGCTTCGGTAGGTAGGACATTCCATAAAAAAAACATAGATAAAATTTTAACAATTTATTACAACCACACACTCATACAATTGATTAACTATTCTACATTAAATTTTTCTAATCTAAAACTGAACACTACTCCACAAAACAGAGATTGATGATAAACCAGAGTTAAAACAGTGGAGGCGCATTCAGTTTTCCATAAGACAATCTCCAATACCTACTATTAACTATTCCTTGAAGATATTTTTCAAGTCTGCCTCAGACAATACTTTGGATGTGACAGACTCAGGGTTCCCTGGTATCTGTGTTTTAGTTGCCTTGAGTGCCTCATATTGTTCTTTCCGTTCAGCCCCAACTGCTGTTGCCGATTTCTCCACTAATTCCTCTTCAGGGACTCCTTCAGCCTTGAACTTCTCGTACTGTTGGACTAGCCTTTTGGTTTGAGTTTCATTATTTTGACTGAGGAAGTCAATGGCACCAGTGCCATGTCCTTTGGTGTGGAATTTCCTGTAACAAAATATCAATATATAGGTATAGGTACATATAAAAACACTTACATTACTGACTCACTGAATGACAATCAATGCAGAGCCTTAACCAGTGGCCCGAGCACAAATAATTCAGTGTTACATACTCTTACAATATGATAGACAAATATTTATCAATCAAAATTAAACAATTTCAAGCATCGCTGAAGACATTGGCTAGTATTTGCCTTTTAATATTGTATACATACTTATTTAAAATAAAATAAAAGGGCATTTATTCACTAAGAATTCCTACATACAGTTATTAAGATACATACATGATATAATTACAGAAAAGGTGAAATGGTCGAGGGCTCAGCTACGCTGCTTTTCAGCCTCGCCATAAAATTTAGCGTAATGTTATTGTTGGGGCACTGAAGGCTGAAGTTCTAGGAGTATGAAATTTGGAAGACAGTTTCTTGTTGTGTGACTCAATCTCTAAGGAGGTGCAGTGAGGGTTGAAGTTTGTTTGAAATCACATTATGCAAACAAAGTTGTGGGGTCTTCCACTAGTAATTGACAAAACTTACACTCTGATGGTATCTTCATGGTAGAGGATTGGCCTTATTGGCTTGGGCTCAGGTTTGGGTCTTGCAAACTTAGGCTCTAGAAGTGGTGGAAAGGCTTTGTAGACATCGAACCAGACTGGTCTGTCATCTGGTTTCATCCCTCCGCGGATCAGAAGCCCTTCAACACTGAAAATATTGATTGAACAATTCATAGGTAATCAGGTAAAACCTGTCATCGAATTAAGCACAACAGTAAAATTATGGACTAATACATATAATAAGCAATGTCTCCCCTGACTATGCCAACAACAACTCAACCTTGGATATCTAGGAAACAGCTGATCCCATTTTGGACGGATGGTGCTAGTTAAAACTTACCGGGTAAATATTGTTCCTATCCTTTCTAATCTGCTGCTAGCCATGGCTGTTTGTTATTTGTACGTATTTAATTCAGGAAGTAGTTATTTTATTTCTACATAAACGAACTATTTTAGAGGTTACTTTTTTGTTTTTTTCCTTTCGTAGTTTGTTCGTCTTGCTGTTATTCCAGTCAATATTGCCAGTCACAACTTCTCAAGTACTTAAGAATGTCAAGTTTAGTTGGATAGCGCTTCCTTTCCTTGGTCCAAGTAAAGATTTCGCAGAGCCGAGCAAGTTTTATTCTCTTTGGAAATATGTAACACGGCGCGGTAGTGTCATGCCGTATAAAAAAAGTTACTCTATGGTGTCATGCATGTCTGCATGCAACCAACCATGCATGTGCTCGGGTTCACCCAACGAAGCACAGTAGAAATCAGAATAATATTACAAGTACCTACAATGTCCTATATCAAGAGTAAGAGCTAGTCTAGAAAGGGCGAATTCGCCGCGAAACGTTTCGCGCGTTAGTGAGATACTAGACACCAATTACATCGCGTCCACAAGTATCGCGCGAATTCAAAATACGCGCGTAAATAGAGTCGAGCTACTAGGGACGCCTTGTTGCGTCCAGTTGCACGTATTTCATACTGAATTCCTCCCCAAATGCTCGCGCTTTGGTACGCACCTTGTGGAGAGAATCGCGGCGAATTCGTCCTTTCTGGACAAGCTCTAAGGTATAACAAATAAATCAAATGCAAAAATTATTAGGAAATTTATTTTAAAAATATTTAAGCTAACTCACAAAAAACACAACACATTCAAGGAACCCCCAAACTTAAAATAAAATAATATGTTTTACTTCATATTTTTACACTACAATTATTTACAATTATTGCCACATTAGAATCATCAGTTTCATTAAAGGCATACATTATCAATTTTATGGACTTTACAATTAAAGGAATTGCACCTTTACGCCGTGCTCACACGACGTGCGACGTGCGACGTGTTAAATAAGAGTTTGATTTTTAAGGGGGGCTTGCGATATCGTACGCCCTCCTCAAATGCCAAATTCAAAATTGAATTTATCCAGTAGAGATAAGGATCATTTTAAAATACATTTTAGATGACATATCGCACGTCGTATGAACACGGCTTTATTCTACTACTATCTTATTCAAGTTAACTGCGTTCTGTGTGGAAATCGGTTGAGATTCGGTTGTCGCGTGGCGCTACGATTGTGAGCGATGTTTTCTGAAGCACCTCTTGTCGGCTTGCCGGGCGAGAATGTCGGAGACAGACTTTCTGTGCGTGAACACGCGGAGGATATCCACTCGCGCTTCTTGAATGCCTTCACAGACGATCTTACTTCTTTGAATGTTACCCTGAAATTTCATTTCATTTATTTCATTTCATTTCGAAATTAAAATTAACAAAATATTTTTTGTTTTTTAAGTCAGAATTAGCAAATTGAACTTCGGATAAAAAGTATTGTTTATGTAATAACATAAACGATACTTTTGTTAATTTTAATTTCGAAATGAAATGAAATACCAGGCTGTGAATTACGTTCATGCCAAATTTCATTCCAATCCGTTCAAGAGTTATGGCGTGATTGATCTAGCATCTTTTCTTTAGCAACTGCGTTTATAATATGAAGTAGTAGGATAGGATAGTAAGATGCGAAAGTAACTCTGTATATCTGTCTGTTTTTTACCTTCTCACGACTAAACGGCTGAACCGATTTTGATGAAATTTAGTATGGAGATAGCTTTGATCCTGAGAAAGGACTACTTTTTAGGAGATACTATTTATCCAGGTAATGCGCGAGCGAAACTGCGGGCAGGCCACTGTATAATATTCTATATTACAGATTTAGAATAGAATTTGTACCTTGAGTAGTTCAAGAATTGTATGGGAGTGAGGTTGCAAGGCGTTGAGCGCTTTACCCGACGCCGTTTCTAACGCCCGAAGTAGCCCTGCAAGCTGGTCCCCCACATCTGATTCTAGAGACATCTGTGAACAATTTTCATGGTCAAATTAAACTTTCATCAACAAATTAGACTTTCTTATGGTCTGGGACACGGATTGAAGACCGGAATGTTTTAAGTCCCTTGAGAGAGAAGAATGTGGCAACATTATTTACCGTTTTGACATTAGAGAACTGACAAATCTTAACTGTCTAACTATTCGTAAGACAAAGGTTTGACAAAGTCTGCGAAGCAGCCACCATAGCCGAGAAATCGGCCAACGTAATGCCACTGAGAGGCTGGTACTCACAGGGCAACATCCAGCGTTTTTTTATACAATTGAAGTGGCAAACACGCTTACGGCCCACCTGTTGGTAAGCGGTTACCGTAGCCTATGAGACCAGCAGAGGCATCACGCACGCGTTGCCGACCCCGAACCCCCTCCCCCCCTAAAGAGATGGTAGAGTCGAGGTGTAGATGACTCATGACGATGAAGACTATAGAACCAAAGAGAGAGAAAAAAAAAGAAAAAAACAATGACGTAAGCAAGTGTACCAAGTCGTCCATTTGCGCGGTGAGGTGGTGCACCTTCCAGCCCTCGGCGCTGGTGAGGACATGCTTCTGGCTCGCAATGGAGACGATGTCCTTCGGCTTCGGGTCGCGCCGCTTCACGTCCGCCGGCCGGATGAAGTGCAGCGCCGTGCTGCGCCAGCCGCACACGTAGCTTGAACTCAGGAGTGGTCCTGCCGTAAATCAAACAACATCATTACAGCGACGCACTGGCCATTACAGGCTGAGCAAGAGATGCGGGTTCTAACCCCGCGGCGGGACAAATGTTTGCATAATCTGCAAGTAAATAATGATAAAACATTTTATTTGTCTCCCACAAATAAGTATCTAGTATACAATTTCACATAAAATTGTATATTAGAATCAAGCAGAGATCTAGAATCTAAGCAATTTTGATAACCAACGTAGAGTTTACATCTTAAAATGTCTTAAATTCCCCTTTTTATATGTTTATGTGTTCTCATTTGTGGATGTTGAGACACAATTCTAGACACACTTTATGACAGTAAATAAGCGAATTCTTACGTTTAGGTGGCGGGTTGATGACGGCAGGTGGTGGTGAGGGTGGCACGTCCTCCGCTGGGTAGTCGCATTGTCTGACGTCGTTGCTCAATCTACAAATAAAATATTCCGTTATTCTTACCTTATACCTACTACCGGCTGAACCGATTTCGATGTTTAGTATGGAGATAGCTTAAACCCTGAGGAAGGACTTTAGTTAGAGGGCACTTTTTATCTGGGTACCGTGCAAACGAAGCCGCGGTGTTAAATATTAAATAAGTAAAAATTTAAACAATTTTTTCATTTGGTCTAGTTTTGTTGGTTGTCATTTTATTATCACATGTAGCTTTTTTTTAGCTGCGAGAAAAACTCGCTTTAATATCGCTAAGTGAAATCTGAAATAATATACTTGAATTGAATTGAAAATGTCTGTCATTAGTAGAGTAGGTTGTCACACTCTGCTTTTTTGCCAGCGCTTTAAGAACTATCAGCTTTTAAAAGCTACGTGTGACCGACGCTTAACTATTTATATGTTTATGTTACAATCTGATAAAAAAAAAAAATTAGGACCATAGCAAAACTTACAGCTGTTTCCTTGGTTTTTTCCTCGGAGACATGTCCACATCTCTGGGTGGGTCCGGCTCATCATCGGGGTGGGGAGAGGATGAAGCGGACATGGTGGTGGACCCACCCGAGCCACCCCCCCTCCCTGTGCCCACATCCTCCCACCCTGTGCTCTCGGAGGGGTAGATTATTGTGTTTGTGCTGACAGATTTTGTTGGAGATCTGTTGAGAAAATTATCAGAAGTTTTTTTTAAAAAGAGAAAATTCCAATCTCTTTTACTATTATAAAATACTTTTAGAAAGATCTCAATATCAAATGGTATGTCTATGGATGAGGAAAGCGTGAGATCAGAGTATGGCAGATGATATTCTTCAAATGCACTGGTGTTGATTCTGTTTATTACTCTACACCCAATTGGCAATAAAGTTGGTTCTACGACTTTTGGAAATTCGTAATTTTTTATATACTATGCAAAAATCAGCTGTATTGGGGTCAAATCAGGTCAAATCTTGATCAAATCAAAACAAATCAAAAGTCAAACTTCTCGTACTTTTAATAATTAGTTATAAAGTTGATAAAAATTCCAAAAACAGCTAATTTAGACCTTGAAGCTAAGTTTATAAAAGCCCCTTTCGGGATAGAATACATGTTATGAATTTTTGACTGACTTTTGACTATATAGACGTTTAAAAATGATCCTGATATCAATGAATTAAGTTTGAATTTGGAGAAAAGAAAATACTTACCCTTCAAGGTCCCTCTTCCTCAGTATCGTAGGTCTGGCCAGTATTGAACTGACGGGTACTGAGACTGGCTGCGGCCTGTTCTCCGATAGCGCTGATACAGCTGCATTTACCACTGTCACTATGAAAAGAAACGGAAACATTTAAATTATTCAAGGATCTGTACTTTGTATGCCCAAGACAACCCCTAAAATCAAAGGCAATATAGTGGCAAAGTCGTATGTAGGTTTGGATAGTAGCCTCCTCTTAACATCCTAACTATCCTAATATGCAAAAAGCTAAAGACGCTTAGATGTTTTTTAAATTTTATTTTGAGATATTTGTGCAACCGAATTTAGGAAAAAAAGAGAACGATTAGATTTTTTTATAACACTCAGCAACCACCACTTACATAGTCCTTACTCCACACTAGGATTCCCTGTGCTCTGGGTATCAGAAACTAAGAATACCATGGTCCACAACACCCAGACCCGGAACAAATATTTGCAGATCATGCAAACATTTGTCCCGCAGCGGGAATCGAACCATTGCGTCTCAGACGGGCACTCGCCCGCTACGCCACTGAGGATATCATTTCAATTACCTTGTGTTTGCAGCTGTTGTGGCTGGGAATGGTTGTATGGTGTGAGTGGGCGCGGTGCCGGCGAGGCGTGGTGCGCCATGGGCGGCGGCGCAGTGGGCGAGGGCCGCGGCACCTCGTAGTACAGCTGAGTTGGCGCACTGTTGCCCACCACGCCGCGGACCCCGACTGGACTCACACCAACTACCTGGGAAATAAAATAACGTTTAGTAAACAGTTAATTTTAAATCCTATTCGTAATACTCCCTGCAATCGGAGACAACTATCTTCTAGTTGTCTCGGATTGGAGGGAGCACTGGTGGGAGATCTTGTTGGTAGCACTGGTCTAGATAATTGCCTCTGATTGCAGGCAAGTGTGTAAGGGCTTTAAGCGTATTTTGGGAAAATTTATAATATAAAATACTAGTGGAACTGCGCGACTCTAAAGCGTTTCGGAATGAACATCACTGATGTTTTGATGTCTTGTTTTAGAATTGGATGAGAAAAGCTGACGTTTCCGATGTTTTAAAACAGCCCTGCAGAAAGCTACCTCTCAAATTCCCTTCCTAGTGCACTAAGTACCCTTTTACTACAATAGGATGTTACACTCCATTCTATTTCTAGGACCTCTGGTTAAGGCTGTGCATTGATATTTTGATAGATACATACATATTTTTAATCAAAATTTTACAAAATTTTGCAGACTTGGTGCTTATCTAAGAGGTTGATTTAAGGTTCACCTTTGGAGATTGGTGCCTGAGATGTGTTAAGAAAACTTTTTATTGACCTAAAATTTGTTACGTAGCTCCTGGAAGGCATGTGAGAGGCATTTTGAATGACCACACGATAATTGTAGCCTGAACCTTACTTTAGCAGGTTGGTAGTTCCTCTGTAGAAGTGGCAGTGGCCTCGGGCCGGTGGTGACAGGCGCCGGAGTCGGGGTCGGCGCGCGCGGTGACACACCGCGCACTGTACCCGATATTACTGTGTTTGCTAAAACAAAATAATTAGTTATAAATAATATTACATGGACACACTTATGATACCTATTATTTTTAAATTAAAACCAACACTTATGGATAAAATTAAATTTAGCGTAATTGGTATAGAGGTGCCGATTCTAGGCGAAGATGCGGGTTGGAATCCAGTTAGTTCAAAAATGTTGGGTAGCATTTAAATTATATTGTTTAAGACTTTAATATAAAACATTTTCAGAGCTGGAGGGATATTTGTGCTGAATCCGACCATGGAAGTGCCCTATAAATCCCTATAAGGTACACATCATTTTAGAGGTGACACGCGCACAACTTACAGTTGATGACAGAGGCAGTTGGGAGGGTGACTATGTTGGAGTGCGGCTGGTGCGCCGAGGCAGGCGGTGCTCTGGGCCTCGCACCATACACTAGCGCACCGCGCCCCGCCCGCGTCTGGCCCCAGGTCCCGCCTGAACACGGATATTATACACTCTTAAAGTATTATTGTTATTCAAACAACAATTTGATCATTTGTGTTAATACCTACTAGTCTTCATAACCTACGTTAGTTTTTTAGTATTAGTTTTATAGTATTCATTAATGCAATTCTGATAAAACAGTTACATAATATATAATAAAATGTTTGCTTTAGGTGATTCGGTAACATGGCCTGTAGAGGCTTAACAGACAGTGATTTTTACTTTTTAAAGATGTTAAGAAAAGTGTAAATGGATGGGCTAATATTATTGAAAAGTTTATTTAATTTCAAATAAACAAAAAAAGAAGGTAGAAAAAAAGAGATATCCATTGTTAGACAAATCATTGAAAAAAAATGAAAATACGTTTCAAATAGAGAATTTGATAGCATCATGAATTTCCATGGATTTTCTGATGATGGAGTCAATTATTCTACCTTGATTAGCAGCAGGCTGTGTGATAGAAGAGGGTGTGACGGGGCGCAGCGCTAGCGAGGCCCCGGCAGCGAGCCCGCGGGGCACGTGACTCGTCACCGCGACGTTCACTCCCTTGCTGACCAGCACATTGCTAGCACTGCTTACGCTGACACTTGATAACTGGACTGATGCTGGAAGAACGGGGATTTACTTGTAGTTATAGCTTTAGATCTGGGAAGATCATGCTTGGGGTAACAGATGTGAGCCTATTTTTTTTTACTTTGATTTTTCTTCAAAAGGTACTACTTTAGCTTCTGGCAAGTAGATAAAGTAAAATACAAGTTTTTAACTTAGTTTGGAGGTCCGTAGTCCATAATATTATAATTTTTTTCTCAAATGTACTTAACACCTAAGACTGATAGCTCAAATAAAATTTTTTTATCTTTTTTTTTTATAAAGTGAGTTTTTTTACTTTTATCCAAAATATTAAATGAAGATAATTTAAATTTCTGACAAAAGGTGGCAAAGAAAATGGAGAGGCTCTTGCCCTACAGCATCATCAACATCATCAATTCAGCAGTAGGAAGTCCACTTATGAACATAGGCCTCCTAAGATTTTCAGGTTGCGCATTGCGCAGAGTAGAATAATTAAAGAGAACAAAATAACATTTCCATACCTGGACGGCTATTATGATGGGACAAAGGAGGTAGCACCCTGACCGTAGGTGGTAATGTGCGCAATGATGAATTCACTATAAGATTGCCTGCTCCAAGTTGGCTGCCCACATTCAGCACCTGGGCTCCGCTAGTTTGAGATATACTGGTCACAGTTCCACCCATGTTACCAGCGTTAGAAACTTGTGCTGACAACTGCGTTCCTGGAATATCAATGGGTCAAATAATAAAAAAAATACGTGAAGTTTGTCTAAGAATGTGGAATGTGATCATTTAAAAATTAATAGCCAGATTTTAAAACACCTTGAAAATTTTCAACTCAGGTGGGATTGCAACCATCCTCTAGCGAGGATGCTCTAACCAAGCAAGCCACTGGGTCGACTCCTTGCCTGTAGAAAATATTCTCATCTACAAGTGCCATTCGCTCCAACTACAGGTCTGCAGTTAACCAAGACTAAAGTTACATTAAGATCATAAGTTTTCTAGTTACAAGCCTTTACAACTAACTAGCTTCTGCCTGCCCCTTTGCTCATGTGGTTAATCCTAAGTATACAGTGTGCATGTGTCAAACAAACACACTCACACATTCAGGTATAATATTAGTTAGGATAAGAAGAAAATTACCTTGACTTATGATCTGTGTGCCTGGACTCAGTATCTGGCCACTCGCCAAGAGCTGAGAATGTGATATAATCTGTGGACCAGGATTATGGAGCTGCGTCCCTTGGCTGATGATCTGACTTCCCTGCAATATTGGTGACCCGCTTACTATCATCTGAGCCTTAAATGTTAGAACAGTATTAAATTCAGATTTTTTTTATTGACATAGTCTCTCTTGCAATGTAAATAAGTAAAAAAAAATATTTAAGTTTGGTGTATCACAGATTTATAATGAAGTGGGAAATGGTAATGTACGTAAATGAGCAGGATGGGATCTCAAATTGTTTCAGAATTTTGCTGATGTGGACTTAAAAAAAATAAGATTTTTTTCTAAAATAGATAAACTGGTTGAAAACACATACTTGAATGAAAGAGAGCGCACCTTTAGGAGAGTAAACACATACCTGCGGCGACGCATTTGGTGAAAGAATCTGAGCAAGTGCAGGTCGCATCATTCCTGATACCGCACTGGTATGAGGACCTAGCTGACTGGTTCCTGTGTTCTTGGATTGGCTCGACATCAAGTGAGCCATTTTCACTTCTGAATTAGTAACACTCTTCACAATAGTAATCTTTTGAGGCGCCAAATCAATGGGATACATTTTGCCAGTTGTTACCGATCTATCGTTATCCAAATTACCGCTCATTCTGGACATTAGTTGTAACATGCACACATTATATCAACGAACACTTATTTTTTTGGAGACTTATGAATTAAACACTAATTCGTTTAGATTTTTCTCCCACTATTTTTATTTTCATCTCTAAGAATTTCTTCAACTTTTTGTCTTTGTAGTAGTAAATATTCTGTCTGTGTTGTGTGCACAGAACACTATTACATTACGTGACATGACATGACACACATACGGACGGACGGTCTTAGATTGCTTGAAATGAATGAATGAATGAACACCGTACTACCGTACAGTGCGCATCCTCATTCTATTCATAGACAAAACGTTTGCTAGATGCACTTGAAGCAAGCAACAATAATTAATAGAAAGATGAGGTGCCACTCTATTTAGTCCGTAAACAGAGTATAACAATTTAATCAAATGTGTGGCAAAAAAAAAATTCATAGTTTTGTTGCCCCCTACTCCACGACGACATGACACTGTCAGTGGTTTTATTTTAATCTTTTCTTTTTTAATTGGGGGTTCTGTCAGTTGGGGCTGGCGGGCGCTAATCGTTTCAACGGAGCTTAAAAGTAGAGACAAAAACTAGAAGACGGAGGAAACCAAAAATTTCGGAGACGAGCGAGCGAACGAATTTCGATGCTCGACAATACAAATCAGGAGTAATAGTGTTCTGTGATACAAATTCAGTTTGTTTTGTTTATGGTACGCCATGGCGGAGCGACTGAGTGACGACGATATTTGTGACGAAAATATACAAAAATTCAACAATGAAAGGCGGAGTAGTAAGCAGTGGGTCAAATTAAACGTCGGTGGAACATATTTCTTAACTACTAAAACCACTTTATCTAGGGATCCCAATTCATTTTTGTATCGATTGGTTCAAGAGGATAGCGACTTGATTTCAGATAGGGTTTGTATCATTGTCTTTTTGTATGTTATTGAGTTATTCCTTATTCGTGTAACCAAAAATGAATGTTAAATGTTGCAGGACGAGTCAGGCGCATACCTCATAGACAGAGACCCGACGTACTTCTCTCCAGTGTTAAATTTTCTTCGTCACGGTAAACTGGTCATCAACAATGACATCGCCGAAGAAGGTGTGCTAGAAGAAGCGGAATTTTATAATATTACGGAGTTGATAAGACTAGTGAAAGAGAGGATATGTCTCAGAGAGAGGAGGCCGCTCAAGGATTCCAAGAAGCATGTATACAGAGTGTTACAGTTCCATGAAGAAGAGTTGACTCAAATGGTGTCTACAATGTCTGATGGTTGGAAATTCGAACAGCTCATCAACATTGGCTCCCAGTACAACTATGGCAACGAAGAGCACGCAGAATTCCTTTGTGTGGTGAGCCGTGAATGTGGCAGCTCACTCAATAGTAATGACATAGAACCAACAGATCGAGCCAAAGTGCTTCAACAGAAGGGCTCGCGGATGTGAGAGTAAATGTTATCACTAATGTTTTGAGACTGTCAGCTCTGTGGCGTAAATTGTGTACATATTATGTAGTGTTACAATCATTCTTCATTTCTAACTTTTCTCTATTCTTCTTAAATACAGCTTGTACAATATTTTCATTAGTCAATTTGATGGTACTTTGTTACTCTGCAGTATTGTATCTTCAATAATAAGTGTTCAAATACTCAGTTTGATATATTTAGGCAAAATAGATTATGTATTTGAAAGTAGTAATAAAATTTTGAATCTAGCTAAAAAACTAAAAATAATAATGTAGCTAAATGAAAAGTTTCTTATGCAAGCAGGTTAACCTATGCAGATAGTATTTTTCCTGTTTGAGTATAAATCTAAAGAAATGGTAATTGAATAGCAAAAAATAAGCAAGGAAAACATGTAGTATGTAAGTGTTCACAAAAACCTTGCAAGTGCTACTATTCACTCCAATCTTGTACATAGAATTATGAGATACCTAGATGCCTTTGATCAGTAATAAAACAAATTCCATTTATATGCTCATTTGCAGAATATTAAAATAGTGTATGATTATGTACAAAACTGTGTTTTAATTTATTTGTCCCTTAATCATATTCATATTGATAGCCATTTGCAGTTACTAGAACCAAGGATAATATATTATACAGTCTCTGCTAGAACTTTTATATTACCCTCATTGATTGGCCTAGTTAGGTATTTAGGTACTACAGATTTGTGCCTAAAAACTCCCACTGTGTTGACACACAAACTACCTACAACTACCCTTGGTACAAATATCCCATTATATTAGGTACATAGTTTTAACCTATAGGTACGCTAATGTAGCTAGATAGTGACCATGTAGTCGATTTTCGAGATACTAGTTGTCTAAAGGTATTTATTTTGATAGGTAGAAACTTACCTAAACATGTTAATTACCAACTGATTACTTCAAGGAAAGGGTTAATGAACCTACTCTGTATTTGGTGCGAAAGCAGAGACTGATAGTGACAATTACTATAAAACAAAAAAATATTTATATTTTGTTGATACCTTTATTTCACTGAATAAGTAAACAATTGACTGAAAACGTAATATGATTTGACACGCCTTCACTTAACATTATTATTAGTCACTAAAGTTAATTAATTTCATAACCACGTAATATATAAATCTATAACACGATGTTTTTAAAAAAATAAACATTAGCACTATTTAAAACTTATTAAATTACTCAATTTATAAAATATTGCATTTAACTGCATTAAATACAAGTTAACAAGAGAATCTACGTTAGATGCTCTATGCAAAGATAACATAGTTATTATCAAAATACAAGTTTTTCACACACTTTTTGTAAGGCATTGGGGTTTTATTGTTTTAGATTAGAGTAGAATCTAATTTCGAAATTGCTTATCAACAAAATACATAAGAATTCACACACATGTAAGGCAATGGGGGTTCATTGTAGAACAGATTGTAAATGAAGTGCTACAGAGAAGTTAGCACCAGTCAGCCATGTATGTAAAGTCTGAGAACATCTTGTGGTCGGTGGATGAGAGCGCGCGCGGTTCCTTAGGCGGTGTGAGTACTGCCTGCTCTGAAGTAAACTCGCTGTCAAAGTTACTTACATCCTCTAAATTATTAATAGTTGGCACAAACGGTGGCTTCACCTTACGTAGAAGTAGCTGCTCCCAATTCACGTTGCGGAAGAAGGCCTGCTTCTTCACGTCCTCTGCGTCTCGCTCCGAGGAGCCGAGACGTCTCTCGGGATTCTTTCTGAGCAACCGACGCATGAGCGCTATGGCCTCTAGTGATAGCGTCCTAGGGTACCGCACTTCGTCGTTCACGATCGAGTCGAACACTTCGCCTTCATCTTCACCGGGGAAGGGCGATTCGCCTACTAGCATCTCGAATATCAACACTCCGAGACCCCACCAATCCACGGCTCGCGTATACGATGTTTCCGTCAACACTTCCGGCGCTAGAAACTCGGGAGTCCCACAGAATGTGCCTGTGCGGTCACCCCACCCCATACCTTCCTTGCACAACCCAAAATCGGCGATCTTAACGTAGCCGTCCGTATCTAATAGTAAGTTATCTAGTTTTAAATCTCTATAAATTATGTTATTCTCATGTAAATACTGTAGGCCTAATACTACACAAGCTGCATAGAAGACTGCGCGGGGCTCAGTAAACACGTCAGCGTGGATGTGCATCATAAGGTCACCGCCGGCCGCGTATTCCATCACGAAACAAACATGCTGCTCGGTTTGGAAACACGCGAACAGGTTCACCAGGAACGGATGCCGGATCGCGTTAGCTACCTCGAAAATCCTCTTCTCTGATAGCAAAGAGTCTACTTCATCCCTCGCTATGATATCACCCTTCTTCAAAGCTTTTATCGCAAAGTATTCGTTCGTAGATCTGTATTGAGCGAGAATTACTTTTCCGAAGTGCCCCCTCCCGAGAACGCTCAACAGCCTGAAGCTATCCATGTTCATGTCACCGGATTGCCTTCTTGAATCCTGTTCCTTGCCGAGGGTTTCGATAACGGACGAGGACCGCGATGATGATATCCTCATGTTGCTCGTCACTTCGACTATCTGGTCTTCGTTGCCCGGGAAATCCAGGACCAGCTTCGGAGACGGTGACGGTGGATATTCAACTAGCGGCGTGTCACAAGAGGGAGTTGTAGGCTCCTTGTTAACATACACCTCTCTTGTGTAAGAGTCCTCTAAAAATGCGAATGCTTCTTGCAGTTCCTTTTCCATCCTGAGGGTTGAGACGTTGGGAGGGGGTTGCATGGGCAGGGTTGGCTTCGGCAGAGGCGTGACAGGTGTTTGCGGAGTTACTGGAGTAGAGGGTAAGCCTAGAGGCCTCACGCCAGCCATTCCACCTAGTGTAGCATTTTCCGCTTCTCTATTATCGATCGACGTAGACTCGAACTGCGACGACTGAGATTTAACGGCACTTTGAATGTTCTGAATAGATGGTGATGAGCGTTTGAGAAGTCTGCCCAGAACAACAGCCGGTATGTGCATTTCGCCATAGGAAGGTCTAGGGATGTTCTTTCCTTGTTGCTTGAAGATCTTCCTCTGCCGTTGCAGCTTCGGTTTCCGGGATATTATTGGGTTTAGGAACTTGATTTCAGCGAATAGAAGACCCTGCGGTTCCAGTTCCAGGGCCATGCCGTGTCGGATGTCGTCGATAAACTCTTCGAGACGTAGAAACTTGATGGCGCACAACCCTCGCCAATCCTTCCAATGGATGCCGATTTCCAGTTCTCTTGACTTGTCCAGCTTCATTGTGAACCTGAAATTTTAGAAAGCATAATAATGATAACGAATTAAAAGATACAGGAGCACCTGCAGGGCTATTTTAATCTAAAACAGCGGAAACGTCAGTTTTTCTCAAACCATCTCTGAAACTATTTCGGACGGAAAATCACCGATGTTTTGATCTCTTGTATTAGAGAAATATATGTAGTTCAAATCTAGTTGCTGAAATGCAAAGTATTTATTACGCATCAGGCAATACATACTTTAAACTGATAAGGAAAACATCAAGTAGAAACCGGTATTTCCGAAAGCGAAAATCGATGGCAAGTGCCCCAAACTCTGCCTGAACTCGGCCGGTTTTCTCATGCGGCGAGAATTGGCCAAAATATCGCAGCGACATATAAGGCATTAATAAATTTATTCTAGACCATCCTCTCAGCATTTAGTAAATCTTACGATAAGGTTATGGATATATTTATTTATTAATTTGTTGAAAGTGCACAAACATTATGTATTTTACCAATTACATAAAATATCTTCATAAAAACATATACATCTCCAATACGTGCGGTTTCCAAACACAATGTTTTCCATCATCGATAATCATCGGAATCGCCGCAGGAGTCGTCTGCGGCGATTCCACACTTATATTATAATTGAATAACAATAGAAGCAGACATTATTATATATAAGGGATAAAGCGCGTGTTTATGCATACATTTTTCGGATAGGAAATCTACAGAATCGTGATTCAAACCCAAGGCCAGCAAAACTCACGAACGGACATAGGCCGAAAACAGAATATACCTACCTAGGTTCTTATTTATGCACTAAACTTAAGTGTCATTCAATAAAAGCCAAAACGAGTGTGAATTGGCCTTAAAGTGCGTCCCTAAAAGTTAGGACACATTAGTTTAAAACATCACCTTTCGATCCTAAGGTCGAAGGTTCGAAGCAGAGTTCTCAAAATATGTCACAGGACTCTTTCTGGATCACCTATCTCAACGGTCACTGCCCTTAATGCAGAGTAATCAAGAAAAAACCAGTTACACAACTATAATGTATGAAGAACGCTTAGAACACTAATTGGTTATGTAACAGTCAGCTTGTATTTCGAATGCAACAATACTATTTACCTACAATTCATTTGAGTTACATTTACAAGTGTACTTTGTTGTTAAGCCGCGTTCAAACTGCGAGCGATATTCCATCTAAAATTCCTTTATCCCACTATTTAAAACTACCCGCTGAACCTTTAAGTTTCCGGCCGCGGATTCGTCGGATAAAAGTCGCCTTTAAGTACACTTTTCCATGATATGGTGTGATTGAATCACAAACATCGTCACAAAATTTTACTTTTATTTCTTAAGTAAGATAAGGCAAGTGAAACTCATTACAGTTACATACTAAGATCCAAGCAACCGAAATAATTTGGGTCAATTCGAACCAATAAGCCACCTGATTGATGATAAGAGTTCATACTAGGTATAAGCATCCTACTAATACAAATTTTCGCATTTATAATTTCTAATAATTATAAATGCGAAAGTTTGTTAGGATGTTGGATGTTTGTTGTTCAATCACGCCGGCCGGCGCCGTAACGGCTCAACCGAATAGCATATTGGCTACTTTTTATGTAGGTACTACGCGAGCAAAGCCGCGGGCGGCAGCTAGTTTACAAATGCACACCCAGCCTGTATTAGTTCCTATACATAGATTATGCTCCCATACCATAAAAACATTGCGATTCTGTTTAGGTTTGTGGCGTAACTTGACAGTCTCGAAGATTTATGGTTCAAATTCGTAAAATAGCGCTGGCACGCTCGCATTTCAATAGCAATAAGACGTCATGGGCCTATTTGAACCATTAATCTGAGACGTGTCAAATGAAGTTACCACCTGAACAAAATTGAAAAGTTGACGGTAAGAGGGATGGACTTATAACTGCTTAGCTGATGGAAAATATAGGCTGAGGTAATAAGCTTTTAGTCACACTACAAATATGTGCGTAAAACATTGATAAGATAAATGAGTAATAGTTAGTATCATAAAGATTGCTGTTCTAGGAAGCAAAGATAATGCAAAATTGGTGCTCAGTTTCACTGCTGCGTTACACCAATTAATTACAAATTGCACAGCATACTGAACACTAATTGCATTTATATTTAATGTTCATATGTTAAAGTTTCAAGGCCAGTTTTATCATAATAATTTCCTTCACGGTTTTTTAATGGTATAAATAAATACTTTTTTCAAGTGAAACATACCCAATCACATCAGAGCAGCTAGGCTGCATTTTGCACCATAGTATTAATTCTTACTTGTGAGAGTGATTCACAGGTATTTTTGTGTGGGAAAAATGAGTAGCATTTATAGCCACTAGAGACACTGTTTTGGATTCATTACAAAAACATAAGTGATAGTGAAAACTATGGTGTATAACACAGACTAACAGCTTTTTAAAGATGATTTTTTTAACTTGAAAAAAGTATGTATACTCTACCATAAAAAAACAGTAAAGCCTATTAAGTCTGTAGGTGTAGGTACACAGAATAAATCTGAGTAGTGGGACTTTTATAAGCTGCTTTAAGTTTATACTAGCGACTTCCATGGCTTCTCTTGTGTGGCACCCAAGCCCAACTTTATTGATATAACAGCCCATGTCCTTCCTCAGGGCTAAGGCTATCTCCATACTAAATTACACCAAGATTGGTTAAGGCATTCAGTCATAAAAACATTACAGACTGACAGAGTTACTTTCATATATTTATAATAGTAATATAGTGTGATTAGGTAGGTACCTAGATAATACATTTTAAGGCTTACCTTTGATCCCAGGCTTGTTGGGAACAGGGTCGCCAACTAGTCTGAGCCACAGTGTGGTTGTCAAGTTTCATGACAGCCATTATTTCATTGCTTGTATCTTCCTTGATACTATAGGTATACTTCATAGAGTTGCGAATGGTGACTCCTTTTACAAAAGACTTTAAATCAGAGGGACTTGCTAACGGGTCCCGCCGTGTGCGGCCAGGTACATCATCAAGTAAATCCTGACAGCCCATAAGACGGACTTCTAAAGTTCCTGTTACTTGAACACAAGGGCTTATCAGTGGTGCAGGAGATAGGAATTGGCTTCTTGAACCACTGCCGCTTGATAGGCTCACATATCCAGGACTAGAGCCGGTGCTGCGCAGCTCATGTCCGAGCTCTATAAATGCAGGACTTTCCGCAGGAAGCTCTTGTCGTCGCATGTCCAGCGATCTACGCAGCAGGTCCAACTTCTGTGTTGATTCCAACAAGTTAGTCTGAGCTTCCTGCAAAGCTTTTTTGTCAGTGACCTTTTTGTCACTCTGTAACAATCTTATGGCATTCTTTGAACCTTCCCCTACAGCTGCTTCTATTCTAAGGCGATTTCTTAGCTCTGCAATGCGTTCATCTAGTAGAGCTTCAACACCACTGATTTCAGAGTTTCTGCCATCCCCATTAGCGGCAGTGTCTCCCTTTTGCTGCTTGGTGAGCTTAGATATACGCAACTTAAGGTACTCAATTTTATCTTTTGAGTCTGCTAACATTTGGTGCGCCTCAGCAAGGAGCTTCTTATCTCTAGATTGGTTACTGCTACTGATACTTTGTATCATATTCTCGGCACCTTGCTTCACCTTTAATTCTATGTTCAGCTGCTTTTCGAGTGATGCAAGTTTTCGGTCTGTTGTACCTTCACCAAGTTGCCTTTGTTGCTGTGCTGCTTCTGATGCCAGTATGATCTCTTCATCGTAGGAGAGGTCCTCGGGCGACGTAGGGGTAGACTGACCACGCGATAGCAGCAGCTGCGACTCTAGCTCCTGCAGATCTGACTTGAGCTCGTTGAGCTTGATGTTAGCTTTCTTTACGATGTTCGCAACGTCGGAAAGCGAGCGCCTGTCAGTTGCAACTTCGCGCAGTTTCTCGGCACCCTCCTTTATCTTGAGTTCCTTACGTATTTCCCTGCGGATGACATCCTTGAGCTCCTCCAGCTTCGATGGCAAAGCTATTTCTGGAATACACTCCGTCTTGATTCCATACTTGACGCCCAGCTCGTGGAGCACTGGGTGCCGAATGTAATCACTGTGGTAATAACCCGGGTCTGCCATAATTGAGGATGCAGTCTAACGTCAGTTAACCATAATTATGTGGGAAAATATCACAACGATTGCTTGAAGATCACAAAAGGTTGGTCGACTTGGTATGTTTATGACTATCGATACCGTTTAACAATAAAGATGAAATCATCATGTGAAAACGTATAAATTATACGTAAATAATAAAATAATTCACAAAACAAAACAATTTACACAAGTCAGTCGGTCAACGAAACCACTAAACGACGACGAATGAAATCCTACCATTTTGACCATAGACACGAAGACGAAGCTCTTGCCATAGAGGAAAAATCTACGACCTGGTACGAAAATTAGGTCGGAAGCACACTGAACTCAATTCATGAAACCGTACTTAAGATGATTTTTATGATTGTTAATGTATAACATACGTTTACGTAATCTCATTCTATTCTGAAATACTAAATTTATTGTGATAAGCTCATATTCAGAGACAATAAGCTTCAAGCATTCACAATACGGTGCCGATTTGCTTGGGCTTGATCGAAGGTAATTTTTGATGATGGTAATAAAGATATTCTATGTGTTGTGTGTACCACAGGTGTGTACGTTCACTGGTAAGTCTATTTTAGTCTATGGACATTTTTTTATCTGTTCGTGCTTGTGTGACGTTTGTGCGTGACGTACGTACGTTTCCCGTTCCCTCCCAATAAAAAAATATAGCATAGCCATTGCCCATTGCTTTGCTTGCATCTAACTAACTTTCTCTTCCTCATTCACAGAAAATCTTAAGTGTAGAACTCTAGAACAACGTAGATCAATTAGATACAAACAAACCGAAAAGTTTACAAGAAATTCCGAAACAGCCTAGATTCTAGATAGACTTTACTGGAAGAAAGCCACTTGTGTCAAGTGAGGACCGTCACCGGAGTATACACCAATCCATCTGTCACATTACTGTAGCTGGGTCTCAGTTTTTAATGGAAAAAATATGCCAGTTAAGGTTGATATAACTCCACCTCCACCGGCGAACTCAAAGCAGCCTGGTGTGACGAAGTCCCTGCTTTACAACGGGTCCAAATTTCAAGGGCATCAGAAAAGCAAAGGGAATTCTTATGAAGTCGAAGTGGTTTTGCAGGTTAGTGACAATAACAAAGAACGCAGCTTTGTGCAATCTTTTGTTCTGTTCTCTTTCCTTATTAATATTCTTTGTAAGAAACATAAATAATGCATTGGTTGTCCTCAAGAGCATGAATATTGCCTCCATTGTAGGTGCCTGTTATGTATGTAATTTTTGTATAATTTGTGTTTTGACTATTCTCAGTGTTTATGTAACATCCTATTACAGCATGTTGATGAAGAGAATTCTTACCTCTGTGGGTATTTAAAAATAAAAGGCTTAACAGAAGAATTTCCGACACTCACAACATTTTTTGATGGGGAAATTATATCGGCCAAGTATCCTTTCCTCACAAGAAAGTGGGACGCGGATGAAGATGTTGACAGGAAGCATTGGGTAAGCATATTTATATTTGGTTGCATTTAAAACAATTCACACAAGCTTGTAGGTTTAAATAATATGATACAGATGACTTTATCATAATTTATTTTTTCAGAGCAAGTTCGACTTATTTGTACCATACCTGAAGTCATTCAACTCGGACTCGTTTGACTATGAATCACTAGAAAAGGCTGATTACGTGTTTATGAGATGGAAAGAACACTTTTTAGTGCCAGATCATACAATTAAGGATATAAATGGTGCTTCTTTTGCTGGTTTCTACTACATATGCTTCCATAAGTCAGCGGCAACTATTGAGGGTTACTACTATCATCGAAGTTCTGAATGGTTAGTTCTACTTTGCTGTTAGAATAAAATGTCGCATGTTATTCATTTTATTTATATAAACAAAAAAAAAAAAAAAAAAACGCAACATTATTGTTTAACAGATTTTGCTTATGTGTCTACTTCACACATTGAATTTGAAAGTCAACTGTCAAATTTTATTTGGTGGTGTCTAAAGCTGCACTGACTTCCTGCTTTGGGGTGTTTTGTGCATTGTCCCTGTCCCTGTGCTAACCCAACCCCAGCCAGCTCAGCTCCATGTTTGGAATTTGTCAATTGTCATGATGTGTTTGGTTCATGACAATTGACAAATTGATTTTATAATAGCGTAGTTGAAGTCCAGCAATAAATAAGATATTATTTGGTATCATCATAGATTCTTACCTTTTTTTGCCTTTATTTTGTTCTTGAGCAACCAAACAGCATCCTGACGAGAAGTAGTACCACCATTATAGACCTGTTTAAATCATCGGAAACATCAGCTTTTCTCAGCTTCAACCCCACTCTAAACCCATTTCGGAATGAACCTCACAGGAATACACAGTCTACAGTATTTTTCCTTAATTTCAGGTATCAGTCATTGACTCTTAGCCATGTTCCTGAACACAGCATCCAAATATATGAATTCAGATGAAACAACAAACTGGAATCCTAAAAAATGGTTTTGTATATGTGTCCGCTAGTACTTACTTGTTCATTAAGTCTTAATTTTGTTTCTTATAAAAAGACTAAAGAAATTTTGCCATTGGTTAGTTTTCAGTACGTAATATAAGAAGATGTCAGTGATATTTGTGAAGGCTTCAATAGGAAGGAACCATAGAAACTACCAGAAAATGTTTTGTAATTATTAAAAATGTCTGTCCTTGCATATACTTTTTAGTTGGTTGTAAGTGTGAAGGCTTTTCAATCAAGTGAACCGACAAACAGATCAACCATTGATGGTGCAAAAGTATGAATGCATAAGGTTCTCAATAATGATATGTACCTATTATATTGTGATATTTTGTACAAATTACTTGTGTGTAAGTGAAGTATTTGTGTTGCTGTTATTTTTAATATAATTATTTTTTCACAAATAAACAATAGTGAAATCAGAGTCTGTTAGTTACCACAGCCACTTCATGGATTAATTTAGTATGTGCAAGTACAGGAAATCTCTATTTTTGAACAAGTTAATATATTAAATGACACCATACCTGTAGGAATTAATTCAAGAAATGTTATTGATAAAATTAATTATATTTTTTTTTCAATAAATTTCTTACTGAGAGTTAGTGTTTCATTTAATTTTGTGAGATAGGGGTGGGAAATAAAATGCATAGCTTCATTTCATTTAGATTTAATGTAACACATTCACTATTTACAATAGAATACTGGCATTGATAGTGTTATTTTAATTTACCAAATTCAAGCTTTTTTTTCTTTAGATTTGCATTTATTTTCAGATAGGTAGTAATTTTTAGAGAATTATCAATAAAATCTTAAAATATTTGTACAATAGCAATTTTATTTTGTAGATAAATAGGTGTTTAATCTTATATCTCTATACATTAATGAATCAATAAAATAAGCATTTAGTACAAAAACAGGAATAATAAATATTTTTTGATATCAAGAAATTGACAAAAGATCTGCAGAAATCACGCTGTTTTTGTACCATGAGTAATTTAGAAGAGAAAAGATTGTTAGTGGGATATTATGAAAACTAAACACTTATTATCTAAACACTGGTGTAAATATTTTGAGAGCGAGTCATTGTCTATCACCACAAAATAAGGTAAAATACATTAAATAAGTATTTTTGTTACGTGCCTTAATAAATTATCTATAAATTCAAAATAGCAGAGTATTTACATCTTGGATTGCACTGTTAGGTATTGTGTGCGATAAAAGACAAGATACGATCTCTACCTGCGAGTTAAGTGCGCCAAGATTCGTAGGATTATAATATTAGAGCAATGATAAACTTCTGACCAGACGAATAACTTTCAGTTAAACCTAGCTATTAGAAAAATACATTTAAATTGTCTACATTCTAGAAGTTATTATGTGATACAAAACTAAACACTTATACTAAACTTTGGTGGGATCGTTATGTGTAAATAGTTCGATAATGTTCAGACCTTCACCTCTCTTGAGGACTAATCATAAGAAAATAAATATTTCATTAGCAGCAAGACGCAAGTTCATTGAATATTCATAATAGCATGCAATGTTATAACAGAAAAGACAGCCGATCACGTAAAATAAAAAAATATGAATATTGTGTCATTTTGCAATTTTTTGCTGTAGAGGATGTTTTTGGTGGGCTTCTAATGTCCGATGTATAATTTGGTTATTGTTTTGAACTTATATTACAAAAAAATTACTTACTTTAAAATCTACACACAAAAGAATATTGAGTTTACACATTAACAATTCTCGTCATAAAAAGGCAAGAGGCAATCCAGTGCCGTATTTTCAAAATAATTTATGAAATAATAATACATTTTAATACATCAAACATCTAAACACAACTACATTGACAACGAACAAGAATATAAAAATATACATCGAATAAATACGAATCGGCGATTATTATCCATTGAACAAAATTACATTTTAACATAATCATGAAACAACATTAGTTAATACTATGAAACAAGAGTTTGATTCAAAATAAAACACTTAGAATTATACTATATTTACAAAACTTAAAACATCTAACAAAAAGTATAACTATGACTGTATTATTTGGCTTTGAAATAAATAGGCTAATATAATGAAAGCTATAGATAAATGGTGTATCTCCTACACAATATTACTTGAATTAGTAATTTTTCCTAGATGTAGACTGTAAAATATAATATCATGCACAGCATGTGACTTGTACCTTGTAGGATATGAACGATCTACGCTTAACATTTTGTTTGTCCAAAGCTTTCATTATATGTCGTCGGGTAACATCAAATTGTCTAACAAAGGAGAACGCAAGCTATCTTTTCGAAGTGCCTTCGCTGCTGAACCAATGCCTTAGTCCGAGGAGGCTGTAGAGATCCTGGTTGTTGCCGTGGGGATGCACAGGGATAGCGCGGCGTTGAGCTTCTCTGTGAATGTAACCTTTCAGCTGCTCCGGGTACGCGTCTCGTACTCCAGGTAAGCCAACATAAGGATAGCCGTGAGGTCGGACATTGTGCGGGTACGAATGATGGTGACGTCTAGGATTCTCGTGCGTGTTGTAGACTCCTCCGAATTGATTGCGGTCGGGCCAGTAGTCTTGGAGATGGCGGAACGGATAGTCGGGAGGTGGGGTCGGCGAATGTTGACCAGGCCAGGGGTATCTGAAGTAAATTCCGTCTTTAGAATACTCATGTGCCGTTTTAAATGGTGCTCCTTGAACCGACTGATGTTCCATGGTCTCCGATTCCTTTGGCCTGTTACGACGATGTTGAAGTTTAGTGCGCGTGCCAAGTATGCTTTCATCTTTTGTGGCATATTTCTTTTGATCTTTGGAGAAGTTATCGTCTGTAGTCACCTCAGCGTAACGACTAATTAACTTTATTGCTTCACCAATGTCTGAGTAATCGTTTTCAGGGTTAAGTTTAGTCTGATCTCCGTCTTCCTTTAATATTTGTGGTTTGGTAGAATTCTCAGTAACGTTTGGAATAATTGCATGTGACATTGAGAAGGTTTTGTTTTTGTCGGTGACTCTATCAGCAGAAGTTATATTTGGTTTGGTTTCCATTGTAGTTCCATTCTTCGGCTCATTATTCATAACAGCGTTTGCGTTATCATTGGTGTCGTAGAGCACGGGATCAACATTGACATGACCGAAAAATATTTCCTTTTGTCCTACATCCTCCGAGACGTTAGCAGATTCAGTGTCAGTAGCGTTTACAGCTGTACTGTCTCGTTTGGGTTTGTCAGGATAGGAGTTCAATATTACAGTTAAGTCATTTGTTGCGTCACCTTTAGTCGGATTAGAGTTGTTGTTTGCACTTTGCAGTTTCAGTATTTCCAGTTCAGCTTCTATGCTAGAGCCACCGTCCTTATTTTCGTCTTTTTTGACAACTTTTACAAGGTTTCCCTGTAGCTCTTGAGCCTGAAACATTTAAAGAGTGTTTACACGTGTTGTTTGTTCTCAATGTGAAAAGACAAAACAAGTAGATAATGATTACTTTGTTGTGCTTTAAAAATGTGTTTACCTGTGCTGATGGCTCTTGTCCCTGGAGAGGCGCTGCCTGCGGATCCAGACCGATGGGTATGGAGAGCTGGAGAGGTCCGATTTCATCATCACCGTAGTCGTAGAGATCACCGCTGGGGGCCGACGTGAAGAGTGAGTTTAGTTGCTCGAGAAGTATACGCTCGTGCTCTTCTTTATTTACTGTTACCACCTGGAAGTGAAAAGGATTCAAATGAAATCTTAAAAATTGAAACTTGCTTGTGAAACATTTTACGTGCAGTGGTTTAGTATCTTTAATTTTGTTTAGACGAGAGTTTTATTTGGCCGTGAAATTACCTGGACACAACCATTCCTATCCAGCCGTTGTCCTCTAGGGCACACAAGGGGCGTTATGAACAGCGATTTAGTGGTAATCCGTCTCGGCGGGGAGTTCTGGTTGCCACTTTCTGGACTTTGGAGCCAGGTCTTCCACGCTAGCTCAGGGGACTTCCTGTCGAGGGTCTGTGGTGGCGCACGGGTGGTGGCCACCGGCAAAGCCTCTGGGGCCTGGATAGTCGTGGTCTCCTCCGCAAACACTAGTGCACAACACACCAGCAACAGCGTCGTCCACTTGTGCCACATTGCAAACACCTGTGGACAATAATGAGGAGTTACAAATGTACGATGGGTTTTCGCTTTAAATTTGTCTAGATAACATAATTTAGATGGCGACGGTATCAAGACAACCAGTTGATTGTATGTGACTTGTCTACTTATGAATAGTCGATTGCTGGGCAGTCCCTTTGTTTTTACGACTGCGGTGAAATTTCCATAAAGGATGAACGAACGCCGATAGTTTTAGGTACTTTACATATAGGTAAAGGCTAAAATTGTGAACAAGTTCAGAAAAGATGTGATGTCAACCGGATCAAGGTTCGGCCATATCCATTAGCTAAATAGCTCGGACACGACTGTATTCACGCTGTATCTATTGATAGGTATTGACGATTCTACAAAACCACTGACCGGCTACAACAGGTCATCCAAAACAGGTGTATGGTTTGCCATAGACGAAAGATGAACCAAATAACGGCTGTCCGACCTTGAAGCCCTTTGTCACTTAGAAAGTGAAAGCATCTTAATCATTATGCTCACATGCCATCATTTCTTCGCCTTAACTTTTGGCTCTGATCAAATTATAGGTATCTTTGCACAAAATTATACTCCAGTCCTATTATTGACTCTGGTAATGGATGTTAAATTGATATAGTATCAAAAACGATGTCGTAAGACGCAGAAAGTACGACTTTCTGTTAATTTGATTTCGTTTTGCTTATAATGAGAAAGTCCAAGAAATTATATGTTACATTTGGCTGTAAGATCAACATTCGGCTTGCAAAATGGAATGTTTTTTTTGCACAAACAAACGCCTCTTGAATTTCTAAACAAATAAAACTAGCGGGCTTCGATCGGCGCCGTAATATTTTCAATTTGAAGAGATTGGTAAGACACACGGTTCAATTATTTTTGTAAGTCTATGTAGTTGGGTTTGGGCTGAGCGGTTTGCAAGAAATGATGTGGGTTCTATCGTGAATATAAATTAAGATTGACTTAGAAAATAAACCTGCGAACTGAATGTGTAAAATAGGTCGGCATCGTCCCTTGTGATACTACTGTTAGCAGTCGATGTAAGTACGGTTTTAAAGATTGAATAGGTTTACTGCAGGTAGGTACTTCACCCTTCCCCTACACATAAGACCTGTTTGTAGGTTGCCAAGGATTTCTTAAATCCTTTCACTAGTTAGCTACCAACTTTGCGCCTTTAAATGTTTAGTATTTCATTCTTTTCCGATGTCTTATACCAAATCTTATGGTAAATTCTATCTTATAGGCGTAACTTGATTAAGCTCTTCGATCCCAGAGTACTCGATATAAAGCGATAGGTATGTGCCTGCCTGCCTACAAACAAACACATACCTATACCTACTGTGTTATAACAACAATGTTGTTTGATAGAAAATAATTAGCAAATGCAGAATTTTGCAGTCTTGTTTATCTTCAGAATTGATGTTCATTAATCATCATCATCTTCCTCTCAGTTCTTGTTAGCTCACTGCACTGCTGCTATGCTAAGTAATGCAATCTCTAAGTTCATTGTAACCTTTGTACAAGGATAAGTTGCAATATAATGAAGTCGGTTAAAAATGTGTTGTACAATGGATGTAAAATCTCCCCCTAAGGGTTTTTCACACAAAGCTAATTTAAAAAAGTTTATTAAAGTTTTCGTTGTAGGAGTCCTCCATTACTGAGCAGGGATTTTATGGCCGCATTTGGTTTGATAATCACAACTGGCACATTAAGTCCTTGGTGTGAAGTGATATGAATGTAGGTACCTACTTCAATTACTAAAAAATAACTGAAAATTCAATTACTAATAAACACGAACGGTACCTTTTGCTCTAAGATATAAAGTCGAACTTTGTGTATAGGTAACTAACTCATCGAAGTTAAAAGTGCGGTATTTTAGTGAACTAACAACGACGGAGTCGGCGTGTCGGATTGGCACGGGCACCGGGCGCCGCTCATTAGTGTTTTGATCAGGTACAGGAAACACCAATTAGGTAAGCATTTTGTTGATAAACCAAAGGGTTCTTCTCACCCATTGTCAGTCACTCAGTACAATATTATTCATTTGATAAGTTGTAAGCAATTAAATCATTGAATAAAATCTGCAGGCGTAGTAGCGAGATATTGTCGATTGGGATTGTTAATTCCCTTGACCTCAACGAGTAGGTACCACTGTGTACAGTTTATGGGCGTCGTAGGTACGAATATATAATTTGGTGCGCAGAACAAGGGCAATGGCTGTTGACCCCGTCGCGCGCGATCTATCGCCATCTGGCAATGATCTCCCGGCGGCGCGCCGTATGCGCACGCGCACGCGGAAGCGACAAGGGAATTGACCGTGTTTCAATGGGTGCTTGATTGAACCGCTTCACACTCAACACTCACTGTGAAAAGGATTAGAAAGCGGCATAATCTCACGGTATTACTCAATATTTTTACCCTTCGCTGACGAGCGAGACAGCGTCTGACCTAATGAGATTCTGCTTACCCACATAAAGCCGACACCTCGGATATTCCGTTGGAGGTATTATTATCTGCGCACTGAATTCTCGAATATTGAACCCTACCTTGACATGTATGCGTGAGCGAGAAGACGTTGCGGAACAGAGGTGCGTCGGCGCAGGGTTGCACACAAATAGCTTTCCAGTTGGAGTCGAGTGCTTCTCGGAATACTCGGTGCGATCGGCGTGCGTGTGTACCAAGTACCGAGTTTTTGAGCAGAGATAAAGAAATTAATTACTGCTTGCTTGTCGTTTCACTGATTCTTTCTTGGTCGTCCTGTATTAGGTCAGTGACCAAGTTTGGGTATGGCGGCCCTGAGAAGGACCTATGACCCTCAGTGAAAAAATCAGTGTAGTGAACGGATGAAAGTAGAACCTCTTAGCTCCTTTCGTGCACATGTCACGTCTTCGAATTTTTAGTTTCTAAAAACATGCCGGTTTCCTTACGATGTTTTTCTTCACCGTTTGAGAGCGCTAGTACGCGCACATATTTCCGAATGGAAAATCCATTGGTGCACGACCGGGATTCGAACCCACGACCTGTGGATCGGAAGGTGGGGCTACTACCACCTCTTCTACCCGAGCTAAATTTACTTAAACGTTTGGTACCTCTCGATTGACTAACTCTCTCACTCAGCTATCATCGACTTAGGTACGCGTCGAGATTGCATCTTTGTTTATGCTCGGCGTATTCCCATCAATTAGGCCCGTGCATGTAGAGACACTTCCTCTTACGAATTAGTGCACTTTAATTAACGGTATTGGGTAAGGGGACCAGGGTACCTTACTTTCTACCGTCACGCTCTGTGAGCCACCTTCAAGGATTGGCAGGTGCATTGTATTAACAATGAACTTTTAGGCAGGTAACGTTTTTTTCACCGTCTTTTTTATGACCAGTCATCTCCAGTCATATGTTGCCTTTGTTGCGTTCGACCTACTTATATTTATATTTAAAGAGTATTTAAAGAGTCTGCTTCTCATAGAGTTTAATCATATATTAGCTTTTGTATGTGACTTTGCTTGCGCGGTACAGGAATAAAGTTGCATACTTCCAAACATCAAAACAGCCGTGACATAAAAAAAAATCAATGAAACTTGGAATAGATAGAGTTATTTAGCATATAGGCTCCTTAAATTAGGTACCTCGCGAGGCAAGCCGCGGGCACAAGCTAGTAACAAGTTAGCTTAGTATCAAGTAAATATTCCAAAACAGTTCGTACGTTATTGTATTCCATCTTAGTAATCCGATTTTTGATCCTGTTTCCGTCGAAACCTGCTCTTGGACCATATCCCTTTCACTTGGTTGATGGTTCACTCTCTTGCGGATTTTACATAATTAAGTTTTAATTTTCTTAAATATTGTGTTGGGTAACATTCTTACTTAATACGGCTTTTTGTGGCCCGTTCCTCCATCTTAAGGTATCTCATTATCTTATTTGCGTCTTGTCTAGACTTTCTTTCCTATCATTTTAAGGCACACCTAGGTAAGATGATTTGCCTAATCAAATACAAATATTTATTTTGTACCCCATTGTTTACCTATTGATGCCTCGTTCATAACATTGAACTTCTCGATAATGTTTACAAGGATCGTGTCACCGATAGCTAATACCACCATTGTGTGGTAATGACACTTGTAGAAAGTGCCCGCTAACTGGACAGCCACGATTGCGGCCAAATTTGCATATTAGGTAACTGCCGTTTTATGCTTAAACCTTGACTTGAACAGGATACGTGACTAGCCAGGACAAACGGTGGTAGATGACAACACTTCGAAAGCCCAGTAGGTAGGTACTATGAAGAAGGGCCTTTGTTTATTGACAGTCAGATTTTTTTCTACTCTGTTTACAAATAGGTAGGCGACGCAGTGTTGGAAGGCCCCATCCGATAAACCGTCGACATTGTGAAAATTGCGTGAAGTCGGTGGATGGGATGTTGTTTTCCTGCCCTGGGATATTAAAATTAAAGTTTCGAAGCGAGTGTGTTAGAAGAAAACTTTATTTGTAAAACATAAAAACACCAGGCAAACTTGATACAAGCTTCATAATATTGACTTTCAGAAACATTCTACGGGATACCTACCGTGTAGAACGTATCTACAAATTTGGTTTATTAATTACGATTAATTATAGCAAAAACACGACAGATGTCCATCAACAAAACCAGATTTCTTTATGGCTTTTAAATGAACATATAAAACTACTAACAGGGTCACAATGTGCTTTAAATGTCCATAATCCGAAAGTGGTGTGACAACTAGGTGTTTCATCTTTCGATTTGACTGACTTTTTGACCCTCAGTCTTGACCTGTTTATTTAAAATGCTGGCCATTTATCTTTGCTAAAACATTTTTTTTTATTGGTAATTGTAAGGCCTTTGACCACCATCTCACTTTTGCAAGTGAGATATGGCCTAAGATGGAGCACGCTGTACCAGAAGGAACTTATTCACTCTAGATTTGAAGACTCCTAGATTGTACTCATCCGGGAAAACAGACGCTGGCAGATCGTTTCACTCTTTGCCAGTGCTTATAATAAAGGTGGAGCAGAAACGTTTGTAAATATACACTTTTTCTTGCTTATGTATAACATTCCGGCAAATATCGCCTTGCATCTATAGTTTGGACAAAAAAATTAGAAAGAAAGACAGAGCATGAAAAATGTCAAATCTCCAGAACTCGTGAAAAAAAAGTTTATTACCAATTGGTTTTATATTTGTAGAAACCTAAGCCTCTTTCGGGACAGCATTCTTATTATGAATCAACCTTGTATTACTACACATTGTCAGCCCAATATTAAAGTCTAAAATTTATATGTTGAACACAGAAAACTGAAGTACCTACCCTAAGGTGCTAACGCTTCTATTGATCTTTTGTTCCCAAAAATATCCTCGAGAAGCTCAAATCACCGTTACGGCTTTAGTGGTCATGTTCGTTGCCACTTGTCACGATTCCACTACAAACTAATACTAATGAGAGTGTTGCTTCCTAGCTTAATGACCGTGTCAACAGTAAACAAAGACACTTGGATACGGCACAGGCTGGGGATAACGGCTGGTTTCCTTGCTTAACCTGGACTATAGACCCGGGCACTTGCACTTGCATATGATGTAGTGTAGGTAACGAGCTGTTTCATATGCAAATGTAGTTAAACAACAGAATATTTCATGCTAGGCTTTTGACAGGTGCCATAGAAGAATGCGCAAGCGTACCCACAGCCCCGACCGCGGCGCCCACGTTGGGTTTTATTCGGTAAGAGTCCGACATAATCCTTGTTGCCCCCGGGACGGGAGGATATCCATGAGTATTTCCCAACGTTAAAAAAGAATTAAAGAAAAAGGTTTTTGACAGGCAGTTGGTTTATGAAGATTTACAAATTCACCTTCTCTTTTATCGTCCACCCAAACGATGTTTCGGTGAACCAGGACTCAATTTTCAGTGGAAATTCATGGGTCCTCCTAGTTAATTCGTAGGTAAAAGACCTATTTTTGTGAGGAGATGAGTCCTAATAGGCACATGGTAAACAGGAACGCTGTTGCGCATGTACTACACTGGTGGCAACAGAGACATGCTTGAAGCACTTTTGTTAGGATTGAACCAGCGGCTGGTAAGGATAATGGGTGATGCTCCTATTAGGTGAGGACAATGTCCTTTAACGATAATGTTACACTGTTATAGCTATGGAATTTTGTGTCTCGGGTTGCTTAACTGATTTAATTTTAAAGTTAATTGCCTGTTCATTATGTGTCAGGTAGCTCAAGAATTTTAACGATTGTTACTAGTTCACTATAAGAATGGTAATTTTCACGTTTTTTTTATCGGGGCGATGTTCATGAAACGCAAAGGAAAATTTATGTGCAGATTCACGAAAAATGCTATCGGTAGGTAGTAAGATTGTTGCTAGGTTGTAAAACCACTAAGTAGATAGAATGCAGTCTCCTTTTATAGCACGAATGACTCACATCGAAACTTTTCGCACCCTGTCTCAAAACGTTTCACACTTCTCATTAATTTGTATTCTTTATTTATCAATGATTTTCAAGTTTCCTTACTGTTTGCTAACTTCAGTTTCCAGATAAGATATTGTTATGCTATCCCATAGGAACCGTGCATTTTTTCGAGATAAAAATTAGCCTACGTCATTCTCTGACCCCTAAACTACCAACCAAAAAATCAGGTTGTTCCCTAGTCCGTGAAAAACAAAAAACGACTCTATCCCACAAGAACCATAAACATTTTCCGGGATAAAAGTAGCCTATGTGCCCGGACTATAATCTTTCTTTGTGCCAAATTTTATCCAGATCCGTTCAATCGATTTGGCGTGGTTGATTAACAAACATCCAAACTTTCGCATTTATAATAGTAAGTATGTATTATTTTCAGAAGTTAGCAAACAGTAAGCAAACTTGAAAATCATTGATAAACGTTTTGAGACAAGGTGCGAAAAGTTTCGGTCTGAGTCATTCGTGCTATAAAAGGAGACTGCATTCTATATACTTAGTGGTTTTAAAACAAAGTTGCTGGATTTTTTTTTGAAAGAGTACAAATTATTTATTTATTATCTACTGTAGCTCTTTTTATTTTTATTTATCTACTGTATGCCCGCATGTAGGTATGTCCAAAATATACTTATAGAAAGGCTGGGTGCCAACCGCCAATACTTTTTTGATGTAAAATTCCGGTAATCGTTAGCCTTATGTATCTTACCTCGTTAAATTTTACAGAAACCAGCTTTTTATCTTCATGAAGACATAAATAGTAATTGTATAGGTACAAGGTGATTCATATTATGTATACCACCGCGAAAAGGTTATTCTACACCCAATGGGCAATAAAGTTTGTTCAAAGTACGAATTTTAGAAATTTGTAATTTTTCATTGAACAAACACTGCTAAAATCTGCTATTTTGGAATCAAATCAGCTCAAACTCCATAATTCAAATGTTTTAGGTAGAAGTTTTGATGTCCAACTTCTCGTACGTTTAATAATTAGTTATAAGGATGATTAATATACCAAAAAGATCAGGACGAAACTGAAAAAAAAATAATACTGAATGTATATTGTACCTATATTGACAGGCCTCATAGCTCAGTTGGTAGTAACTCTGCCTTCTGCGCTAGAGGTAGCGGGTTCGATTCCCGCACTGGACAAACATTTGTGACTAACACAGATGTTTGTTCTGTGTCTGGGTGTTTAATATATATCTATTATGTATATCAGTCGCTGGTACCCATAGTACAGGCTATGCCTAGTTTGGGATCAGTTGACCGTGTGTGATCTGTCCGGAATATTTATTATTATTATATTTATTATTATATATTTTTCGAAAATATTTTTTCTATATATTTATAGAATAGCCCCTTTCGGGATGGTATACATATTATGAACCACCTTTTCGCAGCTGCAAGCAGTTTTGTCACTCTCGTGGGCAAGTGTGTCAGCGACCTACTGACTGACTCGTTTGCCACAGGGACATTTCACTATCTACCGGCATCTCAGTTTAGATTGGTATACTGATAATCTTGCAACCTGATCAACCTTACCATCGATCAAACGCGTCTCATTATTATGGGTGTGTCCACGGTACTCATCTACACCTCTAAGTTTGCATAATTGTATTTGATTTAACGATATCTTGACATTCATCATCATCATCTCCGTCGCTTATGCCGACTCCACATGAAGTGGGATAAGCCCACTTCATGTCGGGTCGGCATAACATGTTTTTATCTTCCACTCACCTCTATCAGCCGTCATGTTAGTATTCACTCCTTTCTTACTGATGTCGTCTTTCACAAAATCTATCCATCTTCTCTTTGGCCTACCTATTCCCTTATATCCTTCCACATTCACTTCTAGTTACATGACATTCTTCCCTCCGCATGACATGCCATTGATCTTGCGAAATAGACCAGATACAACAACTCTATATTTTTTATCTTCTAAGTTTATCGACTACTAACGCTTTTTGTGTATTGCCTATAGTTTGAATATGAGTCAAGAACTTTTACTTTCATCATCTTTCGTTCGTTCGTTTGTTTTTTCTAGTGCCAGGTGCGTGCCATCTCACTAAATTGTATTCTTATGCGTAGTACGGCGCCTCTGTTGGAGAGACCGGTGTTTATTTTTAAAGCCCCATTCATCTTCCTTATAATTTTTAGCTTTTGTTTAATACCGCACCGAAGTGCTGCTCTAATGGTACCAACTTAGAAAGATTTAATTAACTCCAGAATGCAGTGACTATTCCCAAGAGCATAGAACTCTTTGAAGTGTATATAAAATTCTACTCGTCTGTGAACGAGTATCAGCTCGATATTTCCATTTTGAACTCTTCATCGCATGAAAAATATTAAAGACTTCTAGCTTCCGCCCGCGGCTTCGCTCGTGTGATATACTTTCACATTTATAATATTAGTAGGAAGTATGATAGTATGATGACGTTTGTTTATTCAGTGCGAAAATATATTGTTCAGCTTTGGCTATACATGTTTTTAATTATCTATAGATTTAATTATTACAACTCTGCAGTGATATTATCCAAATTACAAAATCGAACTGAAGTCCAAGCAGTCCAATTCAGTTTCTTTGCAAAATATTTTTTTTACCAGATCTCTGTGTTGTCAATCAATCGTATTTACTAAACCTATTATTCATAATCGGTCACGAAGCTAAAATTTACCAATGTACCTCACAGAACTATAACAAGTGTTTACTATTCCGTGGGTGCTTTGACTATGGGCCAACACTTTTTGTGTTTTAATTGGAGACGAAAAGTCTCACGTGTTCGGGTTGTTTCCGCCACGAAATACCGAACTTTATTCGCGGCAGCAACGAGCGTGCAAACCGTGCTCCGAGACCGAGGCGAGACAGTGTGTGGAATAATGTTGTATTTTTGGAAGGGAAACGTTTGACGGAAGCGGCCGGCGAGAGATTTCACTGTGAATAACAATATATCAGTCGGATTCATGGTCGGCACTCCGTCTCGGTGCAACGCCGTCCTGCCGCAGCTTGTAGGGAGCTGCGTTGCTGCATTCAAACAACAGCGTTTGAGTAGCTTCATATATTTGAGAACTTGAGTAAGGTAGGTATCTATAGTAGACAGTATCATCGTTGAGAGAAATGACCTGTTCAAGTAGGTTGCTCAAGTATTTTCCTGCCAGCTCCGTCTCTTTAGCTTCGAACCCTTGCATCTCTATTATAAAGCTAAGTTATCCAGTCCCCTGAGATTAGATCCGCCGTTTCTGTTGCCTTGATGTTTCTCTTACAGGACGCTTCAGTTTCCTGGCGTCCTACATTCGTTCTTCATAGCCATTGTGGCCAACAATAGAAAAAGATCAACTTTAATAAAAAAAAATTGGACTGATAAAATATGATCTCCGTAATTAATGCTCCTTCATTGATGCAGTCGGTATAAAATATTGGGAGCATGCCAAATGCGTCACTAAACGAGGGGAACCACAACACTAATAACTATCATTTCTCGTGTGGTGGTGAGGAAAAGAGTGTAGGAGGTCTGAAAGTGATCCAGCTAGTTATCTCATAAGCTGTGAGTCGTATATAAAGACAATTATATATAGGTACCTTGTACATTATAATAATATGCAGACGGCTTTAAAGGTTATCTGAAAGCGTTGCCATAAAATCTGTTCAAAGGCTTGTAAGTGCCGCAGATTTTGAAAAACATTTAACGTTACCAATTTTACAGAATAATACGTTCAATAGCAGGACTCATACTAATAATGGCAGGTCCAATTGCAGTGATAAATCAAAGTTCAACGAACCTCAGGAACAATGTTATTGACCTGATGATGATGACATAACCAGAGTTGTGTTTGAATGCAGGAGAATGAGGTCGTTAGGCGACCCTTTAAGTTATACTTAGGATTGTGGAACAATACAGATCAACTCATAGCAACAGCACCAAATGTATTCTATTTCCTTACATTCATGTATGGGAGCCAGGCAGGTGAAAATGTGCAGTAGGGGTTCTGTATTAGAATTTTCTTCAATTTCATTTGACCGTACCTACCTACATAAGTTTACGGATTTACAATATTATTGCGGATTTTATTGATCTTCTCACACGTCTCGTTTATCTTCATCCAATCAATTATTCATTAAATTATATAGACTTGGATTATGTAAATACTTTTCCTGTGTTTTTTTTTTAATTCTTCTGAGGTGGCAAACAAGCATACCGCCCAACTGTTGGTAAGCGGTTACCGTAGCCTATGAGCGCTTGCAATACCAGAGGCATCACGCACACGTTGCCGACCCCGAACCCCCTCCCCCCCTAAAGAGCTCTGGCAACCTTACTCATCGCATGAACACAACACTATTTGAAACAAATAATGTTATTTGGCTGATATCTTCTGTAAGGGGGAGGTACCTCCCCAGGCGGGCTGCTCCAATTCAGAACGAGAAATTCTCGCTGTGCCCTACCTTCTCCTTGTTTGCCAAAATACAGTTTTATGTATAGTTAAATAGTAAAGAGGCAACAGGTAGATACTGAATAGAAATTAAGGGCCAAAATAACATTGTTAATTATATTCTGGTTGGAAACAGGATTTCAAGACATTTATTTGACGACAGTTCATTGATACATAACCATAGTTTTCATGGATTTGATAAACATCCTGAAGTTGTTTGATCATGTAAACCAAGTTACATGATTTAAAAGTAAAGTTGAAATTCCTACAGTAGAGCATCGGCATCGAATCATCAATCGAAAAATTGATTAGGTATCTACCTACTTTCTCCATGCTTTCCCAGATCATTTTGTTGATAGCTTCCAGTTGTCAATGTTGTGTGGTCAGCCTCTTGAACGTTAAGTATCTCTTGGCAACCATTACGTAATCGTTTTGGTTCATCTACGCTATACGTTTAAGGGAGGCTTTAGGCAGCTAGTAGGTAATAATGCCGTATATTTGGTCGTAAGCCTTGATCTTCAGGATTTGTGGATTCATCAATCTGAAGTCGTCTTTCAGGATGGGAATCTTTCGGAAAGCTGAAAGAGAAACTCTCCTACACCTGAGAATATCAGCCATAGGCGGTAGGTTAACATTCTCGTCATTGCTGTCAATGTCGAGCGTCAATTTGACGCTGCTTATCAAAGTTGTAGCGATGGAGAGAATGAAACAGTGCTCAACGAAAATCCTGGACATTATTATGAAGATGATATCCTTCGTTATGCGTTCGTTGTACTGACATGACAGACAGACAGTCAAGTGCACTCGCAAGGAGAAGAGCTTACCTTGGGGAGAGCGCGTCGTGCGCCGGTCACATTATAACGGGCGCTTGAGCTCGCCCACTGTAAGTCTGCAACAAAAACAGTTCATGTTAGCTTTTAGTCACTAAACTCAAAATTTCCGGAACCACAAGGCACAGAAGCTTGTAATTTGGTATTTAGCCTTATAGAATAAGCACTCGCTAAGTCAGGATTACCTATAAGTATAGAACAAGTCTCACACTTTGTTGGATTTAAGTTGGCACCGGAAACTGGGTAAATTCTATGAAAGATTTCAAGATTTACTGTAGGCTGTGAAAAGTCTAAAAAAATGAAACGTTAACTATGTGATAATTCAAACTCGGTTCGATACAAGTTAGGCTATCTCCATACCAAATATCAATAAGATCGTACGCCACTTAATCCTGAAAAACATTACAAACAGACAGGCAGACAGAGTTACTTTCGCATTTCTCGGTAGGTAGTATTAATATGGTATGGTTTTCATCCCAAGAAGGTGCGATATGCTATTGAAAGCTTGTATGAAAAAAATCTTAAATAATCGTTGTATTGCCTTGATAGTTGGAATAAAATGAAGCAGTTACTTAACAAATTGCATTGTTGTTTTACCAAAATAACCACTACAAAGGGGTGAGATGAAAGGGGTTTGAAAGCAACTTTGAAAATAACATTTTATTCTCTAGAAATAGTGACTACTCCTCCAGATTCTTGTGCACGAAAGGAGCCTCTAAGAGGCGCATTTTAATCCTTTCACTACACTGATTCTATCATCGACGGGTATAGGCCCTTTTCAGGGCCGCCATACCTCAATCTGATCACTGGCCTAGACGACAAGAAGAAAAAGACAGGTTCTTGTAGGTTATTTTACCATGTTAGCTACCGTGCTAGCGCGGGCATTGTTAACTAGGTAAGCGTCATCCTCAAAGTGTGTTTCCTATTTAAGTATATTGGCTACTGAACTTTACACTGGTAGTGAACTTATGGCAACGGCCCAGATAGAGTTAAGAAATCTTGGTATGATTTTACGCAGGTTACTTTTGTGGAAAACGCCCATCAAATGTGAAAGCAATGGAAGTAAACCCAATTACATTTTGCAGAACAGTTTTAATCCAATCAAGACGCATCAATTCCTAGTAAATTGTAATCGCGTAGTAGTAATTTTCTCTGCGTTCTATAGTTTATGAAGTTCCCGACGTCCCAGACGGATCATGTCTGTGGGACGCTTTCTAGCAATATCTGTGCAATGGCTTAGAATAAGTAGTAGTGTCTACGGTGATGTGTGTGAGCAGAATGTTGCCACGCGACTTTGTGCGCCCGCGCCGGCACATAACTGCAAGAAAGTGGACCGGCCGAGCCCAGGCACCTTCTAACCCGAAACTAGTAACCCTCATCGTCATCATCAGACTGAGGAAGTCCACTCTTGGACTTAGGCGTCCTGCAAAGAGTACCACGGTCTTGCCGATATCCAACCGACTTCCCGCAACATTTACAATGTCGTCGGTGCATCGCCTTCCAACACTGGGCTCCAACTTAGTTATTTTAAATAATTATTACCAAATTGTCGATTTATAATAATTAGTGTAATTGGTTCTAGCCTTGCTAATTATCATAAATATGTAAAGATAAAGATAAAGGTCATTTATTTGCTTAAACATGTGTACAGTGGATGACTTGTAGGTGGTTCAACATGCTTGACCGGCGACGATATGCAAATTTAGAGAGATGGCATGCAAAAAATTATAATAGTAATAACTTAAATTGACTAAAAAATAATAAATAAATAATAAATTCGGAAAATGTTACCCATTTCCATATTTTCCTCTGCGGCCAACCAAACACCTTTTTCTATTAATGGACATTATGAGGATTTCCTATTATCTAGTAATAGGAAATCCCCATAATGAGGAAGCTTATTTATCCGACCTTTCCTGTAAGATGAAGACCTTAAGTGTAAGATTTTCTTACTCAAAATATTAATAATGTAAGTAATAAACTAAGCGTTAACTGATGTATATTTGCTTGATAAGTAATACAATGTGATTTATAATATGTATGCTAACCCGAAAGGGGCTTATTCTAATATACAACCAATTGGCAATCAAGTCGGTTCTAATTCTTTTGGAAATTCAACATTTTTTCATAGAAAAAATTCTATGCAAATATCAGGTGTTGACTACATCAAATCAGTTCAAACTCAGTTATTCAGCTATTTTAGGTAGTAATCTTGATGACAAAGTTCTTGTAGGTTTAATGATTACTTGTAAAGAAAATAAAAAGATCAAAACAGGTACCTAATATTAAACATATAAGATGAAAAAAAATTAGAAAAAAAAGAATAGTTTATATTTTTCGCTGCTAATAATGTTTCTTTTTGTTAAAAGAATTTTTCGGGATGGAATACATATTATGAAACACCTTGTATATGAGTGAGGGATGAGTATTTTGGCGAGAAGCTTAGGTACAGACAGCTCTTGAAAGTGGGGGATTATCCTCAAACTACAAGATGATGTAAAGCTCTTGAAATCTTGCAGGTAGAGCTTTCCATAAACAAGATATCCAATATTTATTAGAGGTAGGTAATATGCGTAGGAGGTAAAATCAAAGAGGCACTAACAAAAGAATATGCCTTACAAAGAGATTAGCCGTCAGTGAGTGGACAAAGAATGTCAATATTGGTTTGTATGGCTGCAAACAAACGTCTCGGGGAGCCGACTCCCAAGAACCCGCCTGTGTTATATCCACTACTTAGGTATTACAGACTCTCGATTGTTTCAGGAACAAAGAGTGTGGAGGCTTTCATGGTATGCCTACTGACTTGCCCTAGGTGCTATCATTTCAATATCCACCTTTATTGGTAAACAAGCCCAGCTATTCAGGATATATATTGACAGGTATGCGGTCTTTGAACGTAATAAGGCGTAAAAATACTCGGAACCTAATTGATTTTTTTAGGTAAAATAATTTCATCATGAAGAATTAAGGAGTTAGGGGATAGATGCTTATAGCCCTTTGTCTTGTTGTGAAAATAGGTGAAAGCAGTGCCTACAAATCAAATTGGTTGACTGTTCATAATAGTGCAAGGAAATGAAATGCAAGGCAACAAATCCAGTTTACCACAAATCCACTTTGAAATATTAGAATAAGCAAATTAACCTATCTAGCGAGCCTTGTCTTATAAATATTGGTAAATTATTAGTACGTAGACCTTAACAGTACACATTCATATGGGTACTTTTGAGTTTAAAAACATTAAATAAGGCCTACGCTCCACTAGAAAGCGTAGCTGCGTTAACGCTTACCTGTGCGCGATATTTCTAAGCTTGTTAGTGATGTTCAATTCAATAACATTGTTGTTATTTGTTAACGGCTCAGAATACAGATCTCTCGACTAGCATCAGAAAGCTAATTCACGCAATTGTCATAAAACTAAGTAACTATACCTATTTAAAATTAACAAAGCCGAGAGAATTGTAAAGAGATATATATGATTGTGACGATATCGGAACTTAAATTTGTCATTATTATTACTAGATTTTGGCCCCTGTTGTATTTATAATGGCATACCTAATACACAGCGATGCTATGTTTTGTTTATATGTGGACAGTTGCTCTTACTCTCACAGTCATAAGGCATGAAAGCAAAACAGCTATAAGTTGTGTTTCTAAACATTGTGTGCAAATTTTCTGTCGATAAAACCAAATAAGCGTGTGCGAGTAACCATCTTTAAATGCATTCTGGGATGTTATTGTTTATGGCATCTCCACCTGGAGCATCCAGCATTCCTGAGCGCACTTTGTAAGACACCTAGTTATTCAGTGTATTTTATATACTCGGTGTTTTTGATCACGTGCGTTGCGTGATTAAACATGCCATTGTACGAAAAATCTCTAAAAAAACATAAAAAAAAACATTAAAATACTTTTTAATTATACATAAATGACACTGTTTACCGTACTAGACGACTGCGATGAACGGAGAATCAAGTGTTTTTAATTATATTAATTTTGTACTTTTGTTGGCCATAGTTTGGTTGCTGACCAAAAAACACCGTCACAGATAACATAATACTATACTAGCCGTGTCGGTGTCTACTTGTTTTCGTGTAGGATTCAGACTAAAGAGATAATATAGCGTATAATTTTTTGTACACTTGAAACGAAAGCATCAAAGTGAATAGGTACTACAATTTAACTGAAGTCCTGTCCTTCTTGTTCTTTAATGTTTGTTAAAAATCACGATTTTATAAAGAAGTTCAGATAAATCGCTAACAAAATAACATGTCAACAAAGTCTTACTGCTGATGTGTACAACCAAATACAGAACAAGAAAGGAATGAGCTCGGCTTATAAAGCAAGATTGTGCGAAGAATAACTGCACAATTACTCATGTTTGTTTACGATATAACACATTTTGCACCACGTTCCGTTATATGTAATCAAAACACGTGCCAGAGAAACAAAATACTTAGGTTGATAACCGTTTGGTGGAACATTTACCATCCGACCCGTAATTGAATGTAAGTTTTCAATTATTTTAGAAAAACTGTTCAATAATTAATCAGTGCTTTACAATCATGCATTTGTATTTTGTTATCCGTTTGAGCAAGAGTAGAGTTGTTTGAGCCGCTTTTTGTTTTATTTTATGGCATCAATATTATTTCAAAAGATTTTTTTAATAAAACAATTGATTACATTTTCCGACAAGGGTGGACGACCGTTTCAGGTATTTGGCGAAAGTTAGGGAAAATTTAAAACAAGTGTTTTTTTTTGCTAATATGCTTTCTTTTTGTTGATACAATGACCCTTTTGGGATGCTATACATATTATAAGTCACCTTGCACATGAAGGTACATTAATCCATTTATTTCAGAGAGTTAACTGAAAGTCTCAAACGATATTGGTCTGGGAATGATTGTCGCCCGACACTTCAGTAATTGTACCCTAACTACCTACTGTAGAGGTGGGTTGGGGAATTAGTTGTCTCTTGAGTAGCGCCAAGATGATTGTGACCTTTTGGTGAGATTTAGATTTCGTATCTCTAATCATCGTAAGTGGAATTTTGAGAGCTAATTTAAAAAAAAAACTTCTTTTGCTTCGAACTTTTGTTTCTTTATTAAATATTTATCATTTGAGGCTGATTTGGAGGAAATTATACAGCTAGAAAAGTTTATATAAATAAAATTTACTCATCAATATTGCTAAAATCAAACGCCAAATATGATGTCTGGTAGGCAAAAGTCTTAGAAACGGTTTTATACGCTTGTTCTACCAACTATAGTCTATAAGTAGACGATTTATGTCAAAGACAGTATCATTAATTCTTTATAGTTGCCACGCAACTCCAAACTGAACTGGAGAAAGTGAATTACTGCCTGCTCTCAAACTTGACACTGGAGCCTGCTAGAGGGATCGCCAATAGGTGCGTCATTAATGAAATTAAACTTAGCGGCGCTAGTTCAAAACTAAAAGTGCATTATTCCTTAAGTGTCGTCCATTAATCACGAAAGTTTAGAAAGGAGGGGGCACTAAATATCACAATTGGGCCCTTCCCAATTGTGATATTTATTTTCCGGTTTTGTAGTTGCTTATCGTGTCAATGATTCTTTCTTGGTCATCCTGTATTAGCTCAGTGACCAGGTTTGATGTATGGTGGCCCTGAAAATAGCCTATGACCGTCGGCCGGTGAAAGAATCAGTGTAGTGAAAGGATTATAGTGCGCTTCTTAGAGGCTCCTTTCGTGCCCATGTCACAAGTCTTCGATTTAGTTTTTCGTTAGAGACCACTAGTATAACGCACATACATTTTCCGATTGGAAAATTCATTGGTGCACTACCGGGATTCGAACCCACGACTTGTGGATCGGAAGACGGGGCCATGCGGGGCCACCACTCCATCAGTGCTCACACGAGGAGCTTTTCGCTTGTTCTTTTGTAACCTGAGTAATTACCTACCTACCCTAAATACCATACTTCAACTTGTTCACTGACCTAATGCAGGATGACCAAGGAATAATCAACGACACGACAATCAAGGACCGACACATCTCGTCTTCAAATTTACTTAGAGTAAGAAAAAATACCTTTCCAAAGCCGAATTTGAATCCAATATTTACGAGACCTTTAGTTTGGGCGCTCTGAGCCACTGATATGCTAAGCAGTCACCAACAAAGACAGTCTTCGCTCATGAATCGAACATCACCTGTTTTATTCTTAAAGGTAAGCAGAATCGCGTCGCCTGGATCGGACCTAATGTTTACATTGCAAAGCTTAATCCTAGTATAGCTGAACGAGTCGGTTTACTATTCTTGAAAGTTGCTCCCGACACAAGAATGCCAGTTGGCGCCAGCCGCTTTGTACCTACAAGGCAGTATACTACATACTTAGGTGCAAGATTGTGTTACGCAAAACTGCGTAAAGCTGGTACGTTTTTTGAGAAATGTATTACAGGTTACAGGTCGTCAGCGTCTTGTAAAAAAGAAAAAGGCTTATGACTTTTGTCGCCAAGAAATGGTAGGCATCCGCTCAGATCTCCAGACGATCAGATCCTTGAAGAAATCTAAGTCAGAGTCAGTTTTTTTTTATCCAACTTATGTGGAAAACAAGCTTACAGCCCACCTGTTGGTAAATGGTTACCATAGCCTATGAACGCTTGCAATAGCAGAAGCTTCACGCACGCGTGACTATATCAAACGAATAATGTTATTTGGCTGCGATCTTCTTGTAAGGCGGAGGTACCTCCAGGCGGGCTGCTCCAACCTCGCATCTTGTTCCTGTAGGTACCTACAAATATTTGGCACACGACCATTGCAGTAGTGAGTATTCCATACGTGACAGGTTGCAAGCACATGTAAGACATTTTACTCAATTGAAGAATTTTTTGACTAATGACTTATGATTATTTTATTACATACAGACAGCAGTACAGTTTAATTTTATTTCTTATCTGATTATTAGTAACAATTAATTAATGTTTTATTTTAGTTTTAGTTTAGATTAAATTTGTTGACTTGTACAACTCAACTAAATTTGTACGCGTTACCGCAGATCACAGTGCACATTACTCTCTATTGTCTATATAATATATATACTCACATTATACTATATTATTTTACCTGTGTATCACAAATAAACTATGAATAAATGAATAAAAAGGGTACTGGTTTCCTCAACATTTTTCATTCACCGTTCTAAGCACATTATGCGTACAAAATTAAGTACGCATAATGTGCTTAGAACAGACAGTAACTCATAGTTGCGCGACCGAACCCACGACCTTCAGATCGAAAGTCAGGGAAACCACCACTAGGCCAGCACGGCTTTTTGTCGTATGTAGCCCGTTTATTGAGCTGGTCACCTATCACGTACATTTACCCGCCAGTTTTTAAACAACCTTCACTTTTTGCTTTATAGTGGCTACTTACTCGATAGCCTATAAAAAAGTAGCCGTCAAAGGGCGTTTTTATTTTCTTTTGGATATGAACTTTTTATTTTATAATCTATTTGACTTTTATATTAGAAGTATGTCACAGAAATAAACCAGTTATTTATATGCGTGACCGTACAATATGCGCAGGTACATTCATCTTCATAATGTGGATGGCTTACTGAATGGCGATGAAACAAAAACTCATTGAGTTTTTGAATAATAATTACAATACACTCCACCGGATGGTAATACAAAATAACTGTTGTTTTCACGGTTATCTTGATGATAATTTCTTTTTTGATGGAACTGTACCTACCTACGCTGCATATCTGTTACCCGGATGGATATCAAAATCATCTAGTCATTGTGCTTGTGATATAGATGAAATTGAAATGGTCAGTAATGATTTCACATCAATTTATCGAGTGAAAAGGCTTCGTTTCTTTGTTGAATCGAAGTAGGCAAATAGGTGTCTGCATCAACTGTCTGCTGTCTTATGAGCCTTTATTCTACCATCAAGCCAGATAAACAACAGTAACTTGTGCTCAATGCAAGAACTAAATCACCCTGGGTCACCAAGTTATTTAGCACAACTAAATCCATACTTTATTAATATTAGAAATGCGAAAGCAACTCTATTTGTTTGTTACCTTATCACGAATTAACGACTGAGCGGATCGTAATGAATTTCGGCGAGGAGATAGATTTATAATCCTTGGGAAGCATAAGCTATCTTTTGTCTTAAAAAATAATCATTTAGGGGGTGAAATAGGGGTTGTAAGTTTGTATGGCCAATCCATAATTACTCATGTTAGGGATTTGTAAATTCATAGTTAGGTAAGAAATAAGGAAAACCCTACAAAACATTTGCAATGTAAAAATGCTGCCAAGTCTCGCAAGTTAGGTGCCTGCCTACTCCTTTACTTTCATCACAAAAAAGTTCTGAGATATCATGTAGTACCTACCAAGTCGGTAATTCTTAAATAATCCTTATCTTCTTATCTTATTCCTTATCTAATAGTCTTGTATCATTCATAATCATTATTAACTTTTTTGTTACTTGGCTATCACGCATCATGATTCTGATGAGAAGCCATAGACTTAGGTAGGTACTACTAGCTATAATACTTCTATAAATAAATAAATAAATATAAATATTCCGGACATATCACACATTGACAACTGATCCCAAACTAGGCATAGCCTGTACTATGGGTACCAGAGACTGATATACTTAATAGATATATATTTAACACTCAGACACAGAACAAACATCTGTGTTAGTCACAAATGTTTGTCCAGTGCGGGAATTGAACCCGCGACCTCTATGTGAGAAGCATAATCAATATTTGGTGTAAAATGCATGCTGCATAATAGCAAAGTTAAAAAAGTTAATAATAAGGCTTGCGATATCGTTTAGCTATATCGCACATCCCCAAATGTAAACCTCAAAATTGGCAAGTAAGAGTAAATAATAAATAAATATTCCGGACATATCACACACGGTCAACTGATCCCAAACTAGGCATAGCCTGAACTATGGGTACCAGAGACTGATATACATAATATATAAATATTTAACACCCAGACACAGAACAAACATCTGTGTTCATCACACAAATGTTTGTCCAGAGCGGGAATCGAACCCGCGACCTCTAGCGCAGAAGGCAGAGTTACTACCAACTGAGCTATGGGGCCAGTCCCATCTCAAATCTTTGAGTCTGTCAACTAAAACGTCACCTTCTAAACAAAATCGCAAAGTAGGTGGTACGAGGGTTTATCGAGATCTTGAGCGAAATAAATCTTGATATTAGAAGCACGTATATGGTGGACATTTTACTCGTAATTTATAATTATAGACACACATGTGATGTGTGAACAGGACGTCAGCATTGGGTTGTCAGTCACGTTAACCAGTCTATCACCAATCACATTCTATTGGATCGTTTGATGCATAAGGGGCGGGTCGATTACAGCACATCCGATTCACAATGCTTACTTTTACTCGTTGCCGTTGCCTCACAATACTTATTATGTCATGTGAAATTATAATGTTGCTCGCTAATCTGGTTCATTGATCTTAGTTTTGGGGATTGTTATGGTCGACCTTTAGCCTCGTACAAGGGTTATAGGATTTCAAAGGTATAACGGAACTTGTATGAAACTACAAACGATAACAATACTTTAGCTAGGCAATGAAGTATTAACATCATAAAATAAACAGTAGCCGTTTTCACTTTCGTAGCGCTGACAAATGAGGTGATTAGCTATTCCGCTCGCGGACATCACGCAGCTTCCGCGTCCCGTCCCTTGGTGAATGAAATAATGACATTGTGCGCATGCCTTTAGGCAGGGAGCATGCAAGAGCGAAGCGTTTTGCCTGCAGCTGAGAGTACGCAGTCTCAATAACCGGTTTTTTTTTATTGTTTTAAAATACGCACAAGATAGTGATAAAAAAGTAAACTTACTTTTTTTATCACTCAAGATAGTGATAAAAGGCGCGTAGCGCCGCGTAGGCGTAGCGTAGAAGCTTCGTAGCAGAAGTTTTAGCACTTATTTTTTTTATATTTTTAAACCACGTTAAGTGGTTTTTTCCTCAGACGGGACTTGAACCAGCGACCTTCCCCTAGATAGGCGATAACCGCTTTCGGTATTATTTATTGATATTTTGAATTATTTTTTGTTGTGAGTAAAGATTTTATTTTTCAATCTTTTTCTTGAGCAACGCTCTACGCTATACTGTGCGATGACGAGGTCTCATTACTACACTTTCTATAGTCTCTGCACTTGATAATCATTGCTTCGGCCGTTGACAGTATATTAATAATCTACTTATACATTTAGATTTATCAAATTGCGTATAATCGACGTGGGCGTTGTAGTACTTTCACTGATTCAGTTTCGTAATACGGTGTTGACTAAAAATTTGTACGTCGTTCGATAACTTTGGAGCCTACTTGTGGTATTATTTATTATTATTATCAAGTGTTTTATTAATCCATTCGGATCTGCTATAATGCTCATTAGGTATTCTATGAAAGTACCCGAGAGCTTTACTTCCTTCCGTAGTAGGTAAGAACATAAAGGATGTGTCCATTTACTTGGGTGTTTGTTGTATTCGTAATTGGATAATTTACAACAGGAAACAGTGCAAAGACGTACCTAATTTTTTAGAATTGTTATGTGATTTGGTTAACATAATGTGATATTTTGACATTATTTGATAACTAGTGGTTATCTACGATAACGTGTTGGCCTAGTAGTTGGCAATATTAATTACAATCTTTTTACAACACCGAACACAACTGCTTTGTTTTAAACCACATTTCAGCCTCGGTAGAGCCTAATTAGTAGCTTTAAATACAAATAGTTTGTTTAACAATATTAATGATCGAAAAAAGCTGTTGACAAACCGCCGGCGGTGTTACTTTTTTAATTTGTGTTTCCAACAGCTAACACAAACTACAAAAGTAGTAGTTTGAATAAGTCAGAGCACACACTTGCGGTAGGTAGCCGTTTCAGTTTCCCTGATACCATTTACGGATCAGCGAATGTAAGTATTCAGTCACGCGAGAGGTTAACATTCGCGGTATGAAAATGACGGAATTGATGATGAAGATAAACCGTAACTTTATCTGTCACTTATGCATCATTTAAGCAGGACTGGTTTGGATCAGTAGTAGTAGTCTGTAGTCAGATATACAATTATGACAGGGTTGACATAAAGATTAACTATTCAACCGCTATTCTAAATAACACTCAACAGTCACATACTACTCCTGACCCCACCGACCAATGGTAACAACACTCGGACCTGGAAAAAATAATAGCAGATCAAACAAAAATTTGTCCCGCAGCGGGAATCGAACCCGCACCCATTGCATCTCAGGTGAGCACTAGCCCTCTACACCACCGAAGTCGTTCATTTCCATACTGTGTTGCCAGGTTAGCGGTTTGCGAATACGCTAACATTTTCGCAGTCGCAGTTACAGTGCGTGTGTACCCGGGCTAAATCTCGTCCAGCAAGACCGGACGCTGCAGGCGTGCAAATCTGGCGGCCTGTCAATCAACGTAAGTACACGAGCATTCCACTTTTACAATCCGAAGTTTATGTTTAGCTTACGATCCAATTGAATTTCTGAACATTGCTTGAATGAGAGCTTTTGTAAATAAATTGCTTTTGTGGAAACATTGTAATTCGTAGTGCGGATAGAACTTAGACTGTTATTTCTTCCGTGGTATGTATGCGTTTATTCATTATAGACTTCCCCAATCAGACGAATCTTCCTCCTGCTTTCAGATTCTAACAGCATTGCTTAAAATACTTCTTAAATAAATAATTAATCGATTATTGGTTACTATGTATTCCTTTCTGACTCAAGATTTTAATACATTAAGGTGCGGTCACACGATATCTAAACGTGACTCATTAGGTATACGTAGAATCGTACCAATGACCGGTTTTTGACCGCACAGGTGTGTTAAAACCAATTTAGTAAATTAGTTATGTACTGTCCAATACAAAACTATACCTACTAAAAGAATACTGTTGAGTTGTGTTACATACAACCGTGATTGAAAGCTTAGAGACACCAGCGTGCTATTGCGTAAGTGAAATGGGGATGAAGTTCACAAGTTTGAGGATAATTTTATCAATATTAGTGAAACTGGAAGGTTTTAAACGGTTGCCATTTCACTTACACAATACGTTCGATTTTTTTTTTAAGTTTATTTTAGTTTTTTTAGCACGTAGCATTTTTATGTCTGTGAGAACCTGTAATTATCTTTCTGATATTATATCTAGTTATTAAGGAGTTCTAGTGTTAAGCTATTTATCCTGAAATAAATAAAAGTCGGACAAAAATTTATCCGTTTTTTCGGTCTCTCGTTACCCAGGCTTTTTACACGGTTAGCATACGAGCGAAGCCGCGGTTGAGAGCTAGTTGCAAAATACAGCGACAATTATATTATTTTCGTGATCTTTACACGACTAATTCAGTGTAATAACACAGTGGTTTGAAATATGTAGGGCGCATGCGATTAGGCTAATTGCTGTCTTGACCAACTAGATTAAGCTATAATTACACACCACAGATAATTCGAAGCCCTAAGCTAATAGGATATGTAATAGTTAAGATAATACGGCGCCGTGACTCAAGCACAACACTTACATACCTACTTACCGACTACCTATAATAATAGTATATGCCTAAAAAAGACTGATGTTTTTGAGTTAAATACATGGTGATTTATAATAGTGTACTATTCCGAAAGGGACTTATTCAATACCCAATTGGCAATAATGTTTGTTCTACGACTTTGGGAAATTTGGATATTTTTTCCCTAATATTATTTTTTATTGTTTATATACACACCGGCACAATTAGCGGAACACAAAAAAAAACAGGATTTTAAAATCTTTTACTTGAGGAACTGGCCAGTTATGATATTTTTTTAATTTATTGTCAAATTTGAAAATAGAAAATTAGATGACATACACTTTTTTCATTCATTTGTTTTATTTTCCCGAACAATACGTTTTGTCAACTTGTTCAAGTAATAACTACGTAATTTATTACAAGCCCCTTTCAGTTTAGTCATTATCCTTCTCGTAGTCACGGCAGAAGTTGTATAAACAGCTTATTTATTTAATATATTATTCAGTTTTCAGTTTATATGGTAGGTAATTCAACTAATAATCTTCATCATCATCATCATCAGCCTGTAGAAGTCCACTGCTGGACATAGGCCAAAAAAAAAACCTTCACAATGTCGTCGGTCCATCGGGTGGGGGGGGGGGGGGGGGGGGCCTTCCAACACTGCGTCGCCCGGTTCGTGGTCTACTAATAATCTTTCAACACAATAAATTACGAATCTAGATCTAAACACAACAGTATGCGTGTGGTCTACAATGGCAATAAGACATTTAGATCCCCATGACACAAAAATGCAATTAGGTATAACAAATTAAATAGGTATATACAAACTGGTCCTATTAAAGTTGAATAACTACCTAAATAGTTTGAATCCACCTCTACCAGTGCTGCCACTGATCTATACCTCAAATTTGACAAAATAGGTCCAAAAATATCTATGTATAAAATAGTAAGTCTCAAATTACTAAAACCATTACGTGTAATTAGCTTTGAATACGTTTATCAAGTTGGATAAAAGTAATTTTTTAATGTCTTTCTAAAAATTGCATATCTGGTAATGGGTCTTAATGTAGTACAGTCGTTTTTTTAGCTAGGTAACTTTCCTATCGTTTTTGTATACAATGATTACGTTTTGATTTATAATTGTACGTAGGTATATATTGATTACAGCACGAAGCGTAGCCGGTAGGTATATTATGGCTGGAAACTAATTTTAAGTCGAATCGAAGTAAAATAACCACGTAAGTAACATCTGTACTTACAATTTTGTAAAAGAAATCGAAAGTGTGTATGTGTTATGTTTCAGATAAATCTGTATAGACGGCAACTCTGCCACCCACTTAAAATTAAAGGTTCTCTGTTGTATAGCATGTTTTTAGATATACCTAATTGCTAGCCGTTCGCCGTCGCTAATGAGTAGTTTAACTAGAAACTGATTCGGCGATGGTTTAATAAACAGATTTAAAGGTGTCAAGGGCTCTTGAGTACGCGACGCGGTTTATACCTGTTTCACTTAAACTGTGCTGTTTTGCTTAATAATCGAACCGACAGAAGAAACTAAATATGAATTTCTTTGGCCCGTTTTGGATAATGGTTTAATAGTCGTGAGTGGGATTTTATGGGGAAATTTCTAAAACAGACTCTTTTACAGCGATGTCTAAGAATATAATGTCAATCTGATTTCGGTGTTTGTGGAGTGAAAAATATTTAACGACTGCATACCAGCGATTTTTGTTTGTCTCTCAAGGAGAATTGACAAATAATTAAAGTACATTGTTATTATTAGAACTTTGACGCAATTAATGTCAAGTTTGACGTAGGTATCGTTAAAAGAATTGGCTTTCAGTTCCCTGTGCTTTTGGGCCATTGCCATCTATGACAGTCTCATTTATTAATGCTATATATTTCTACCCTATATATGTATAATGTATATTATCTAAGATTTCTATTACACTCTCTTGTTTTTGTCCCCATAACACAGGATGCCTTTCGAGATAATTAATGTCCTCAAACTCATCCTCAAATGATTGACGTCACTTGACAGCTTTTCTAAGAGATACTAATCTCCGGCATTTTAGTTTGATAAATGGGCATCCAGAAATGGTAATTCGTTTTAAACTTCATTGATGACATGATAGTTGATTATGATGGGTTAATTAATACATGTTTAAATTCATTAAGTTACCTGTATGTTTGGCACTTTGCCTGCGAATACATTAGTTTCACAATCAAGCCGTAAGTTCCAAAAATAAGGAATCTCTACCGGAAGTGCGCTATTACGAAATTCATTGAAATACCTACCTACCGACAAAAGGGAAAGCCAAGAATCAAATAGGCGTTGAAACGTCCATGCATTGTTCGGAGGAACTTTTAACCGAGTAAAACACGGTTTGTATTATAAAGTCATCCGATTTGCTTATTTCTGCTTCTCGGACAATAGTTTCAATTGTTTGAAGTGAACAATTAGATAGTAGTTACTGATCACGACCCGTAGGTAGAGGGAATATTTTGTAACTGGGTATCATCATCATCAGCCTGATGAAGTCCACTGCTGAACATAGGCCTCCCCCAAAGAGTTCCATGACGAACGGTCTTGAGCCTTTTCCATCCACCGACTTCCCGCAACCTTAACAATGTCGTCGGTCCATCGGGTGGGGGGCCTTCCAACACTGTGTCGTCCGGTTCGTGGTCGCCACTCGAGAACCTTTGTTCCCCAACGCTTGTCAGTTCTGCGAGCTATATGGCCGGCCCACTGACACTTCAACCTGGGTATACTTAGCACAATATTATCAAGCCGCGGGCAAAAAGTTTTCTCTAGATGTTCGCATTGGCTTTGCAAGGATGACCAAGAAATATACCGAGACTAGAACGATCGAATGAACCCAACAGAAGCATCATATAAGGTGTGCCAATTATTATTTACAATACATACTTTTTTGTTTATTTTTTTGTGGTGGCTGTATAAATGTTTTCTATCTATCTATTTTTAAAAACGATTACTTTTTTAAATAATCTTTTTACAACTTTAATATCTTTATCAACAATAGGTAAAAAAACCCTCCAAAATTACTGCTGACAATTCTGATGTTACCATGATGCCACGTATTGATATTTTGATTTATTGGAGATAAATCTATAACAGTATATATAGTATAAAATAATTTGCTTTCATTTGGCATCTAAAAGGATTTGACAGAATGCGTTAGTACTTCGTTAGTTACGGCTTATCTCGCAACATGAACCGACCGAACAAGTGTTTTTTTGTAGTATAATCCATATCGCGTGGAGCGTGCATTCGCATCTGAACTTCCTATATTAAATAAATATGCATAAGCTCCGTGTTCAAACGGCGTGCGATAAGTCATCTAATATATGTTTATAAATTTCAAAATTACCCTAAAGTCTACTGATGAAAATCAATTTTGAATTTGACATTTTAGAGCTTACGATATAATATTACGAGTCGCACAACGATAACGCAAGCCCCTAAAAGTCAAACTCAAAATTTACTTTATTTGGTAGATGTAAGGATAATTTTGAAATACATTTCAAACGACGTATCGTACGCCGTGCGCCGTTTGAACACGGCTTAATGCATGGTAGATATGGGTGTCATACTTACTATTGACATTTTAGAAATCCATGTGCGGAAAAGCGGCTACAAATAGAATATTAATTTGATTGACGAGGGTTCCTTCTCATGACAGACAATGCTGTGACTTGCGGTGGAATTATTGATTGCTGATGTACAGGTACAAAGTATAATTTACCATGAATAGGTAGTACCTATGCAACATCCATAAAGAGGTGATTCCAAACGTGCCGCCACAGCGGTAAAATCTCATACGAAATCTGTCTTTAATTATTTAAGAATAAAAAGAAACGTCTAACTTCGACTTATTATTCATGAACTTTTGACCTAAACCATAGAAGGTAGGTTTCCAGAGAATAGGAAGTTTTACTCACGTTTACGAGGTGTTTTAAAACAAATGATTTTAAGATTACTGGTACCTAAGTAGGTACCATATATTTCTAAATAATATCTGAAATCATTTATTTCAGATACTAATTAAGAAATAATCCTAAATATACTAAACTAATCTAAATAACTATTTAACTAACGACTAAGTACTAATAAAAATGCGAGTGGTTTTTATTACGAGTAGGTGTCATAAAAAATCCAGTCGATCCCTGTCGCCACCAGATGGTAGCGTGCCCAAAATACTGGCGACATTGCCACGTTGTATGGCAATGCTTATTCGCTGACCGAAGTAAAAGCCAGCATTTTGGTCACGCGTAGACTCTAAAAGTCTCCCCGCCAGGTCCTTGTAAATTTTGTGTGCCCCTGATCCCCATGGGCCTAATGTCTCTACCCCAAACGGCTCGAACATATAGCCTCTATCAAGAAGCATATATCTGAAATATAATGTGCTTTCCTATAGTATGAAAAATAACTCTTTAAGTAATAGTATTCTGGGTCACCTTGTAGTAACGCTTTTAATTATTGCAAATATTATAGCGTGCTGAAGTATCGGTGTTGCCAGGTTTGCTTTTAGGAAGGAAATAAAAACTTTATTTACAGAAAGAAACTTAAAACGTATACAAGGAATTAAAGGAGGAAATTATGAAATTACAAGTGTTACACAGTTGGTATTAAGTTTATATTATAGTAAAAATCTGACTTGGAAATTCAGTGCAATAATTGTACAGTCAATACCTATTTATGAAAGGTACCGTCTAGTTTCAGCGTCCACGAGCATGAAAATACTCTGAATAGCATTACTCCATTCACAGCCTTGAAGCATGCAGTATTTTATTACAATAGCCAGTTGCATGCCGACCTGAATCTCCAAATTGGGTCAGTTTATGAATTAGGCCGAATATTGGCGTGGTCAGGGTATTCATATTTATGTTCGGTGAAATTCTGCTAACGAGAAGGCATAAATACCGAAATTGATCTGTTACAACATTTACATAAAGAATTTTGCCACCCACTGAAAGAAAGAACCCAATTCATATGAAAATGCGGAAGAGTGTTCTTTTGGTAGGTTAGTTCGGCACCTCGGTAGCAACGGAGGAACGGGATCGCCGTGATTATTTGCATGGACATATTGTTACTAGCTTCCGTCCACTGCTTTGCACGCATGGTACCCGTATGAAAACAAGCATACATAGCTACATGAACATTATGCTATCCACGTCACGAATCACAGAACGTAAACATAAAACACAAAATCCGAAGACATCCCAAAAGAATGTCAAGTGAGTCTTTTTCAAACTCCAACCTGACCCTCATAAAGATATGGTCAAGTTCAAACTTCAAGGGTCTACTACCAATGATGACCGAAATAAAGAGCATTTTTTTTTTACTCTTAACATCCCTTTTTGACCCTTTAGGATGCGAATTTTCAAAATTACTTTCTCTATTCACCTACGCATCAAAACAAACTCAGCCTCTAAATTGTCTCTACGACCAGCGGTTTAGGCTGTGCGTCGTCTATATATCCGTCAGTCAGGTCTTTGATTCTTATATATGAGAGCCGGAGAATGACAGATATAGGTAATTAGGCTTTATCCGTTTACCACGCGAGCGAAGCCGTCGCGGAAGCTAATAGCCTAAATAACGCCGTAACGAAAATTTTTGATCTCTGCTTAGCGTAGATCTACCCTTGAACGTGTGTTTAGCTTGAAGAATTTGTATTTGGTTTAGCTTGAAGAATGACACACGATGCTCTGTTTACTAGAAACTTATTGCCAATCTATAGCATTGGCCGCACATTGCCCACCGGATATTTACAATTCGTATTGATCTACCTATCGTTTAATTGGCTTGTTGAAGTGTTTTCTATTCTTTGCAGCGTTTGTTTTTGTGTCATAAATAACCATAATGCAATACTATACGTAAGTTAACCTAGTATTCCTAGTCTCTATTTATTTTGCTCTTGCTGATTTTCCCGTTTCATTAGCTATTCTGCACTAGAGGTCGCGGGTTCAGTCCCCGCACTGGACAAACATTTGTGTGATAAACAAAGATGTTTGTTCTGTGTCTGGGTGTTAAATATGTATATCTATTATATATATCAGTCTCTGGTACCCATAGTACAGGCTATGCCTATATTGGGATCAGTTGACCGTGTGAATATGTCCGGAATATTTATTTTATTTATTACCCTCCAGATTGCTTGTTTGATAACTATAAATATCCATGTTAGTGACGACTAAAAATACCAAAATTGCTCTTTCTTTATGAATAGAACCCATTATAACAAAATTGTAGAACGCTAACACTTGCTAGATCTTTTCAAATGCAAGCCGCCTATTTATAAACTAATATTTTCTTTGCGTTTTAACTCTGAAGTCTCCGCTCAGATGCTTGTCTCGCCTGCCCATTACCATAGAGGGGGAAACTCTTATGGGTAAGGGGAAAACTGAGCTATTTTCCTCAAGGGAGCATGCACACCTTGACAAACTTATCTTTGCGTTCAGTACGTTTGAGAACCCTCTTTAATAATATGGAAAATCCCGTGTTTGGAGATGTAACGGTGAAGTCTGAATGCATTTACGAGTTTGTCTGTTTATCTACCTGTGCGATTCGGTGCGGGTAATTGCGGTCTGTTAATAAACATCTGGGAACCCCAAAAAGAGGAGAAAATGCAGCCCCTGTTACATTTGCGCAAATTTGAAGTTGCTGGAGAATATAATATTTGCGGGTTAATCTTGAACTTTGCAAAAACATATAAAAATATAAAGCATTTAACAACTGTGAAACTCTATGGGTGTTTTTAAAAGTAGTGGTTTACCCCGTACTGTGATCTCAAGGTGTGGTTCTTTAACCACACCTTTACACACCACACTTTTAGAGGCTTCTGCTTAAAAAAATTCTGTGATAAAATTGTTTGACGACAGATAAGAAAAAAAATGAAAATCGCATCTTTAGAATGATCTTACTGTATTTATTGAAAAAACTTTACTAAATGGCAGTTCAAGCTAGGTAAGTACACCCGTTCTCAAATATTACTAATTTCGTTGTAACTCAAAATAAGGTATACATTAAAATAAAAATCGATTTGGAATGTATGAACAAAAGCCGTTTTGTAATGTTTAATATATTATCCTAGCTGATGATTTTTTTAACCCCCTTTTTGGACCCCTTAGCTGGCCGATTTAACTAATATTCTTATCAGTAAATCTTGATAGTACAACCTGTTGATCTACTAAATTCCATTCATATCGTATTGACGGATCGAAAGTTATGCTCTAACAAATAAACTTACAACGCAGATTCGCCCAAGTTGTTTGAGAGATCTGGCGGTGTAACTGTAGAACATTTAATTAAGAAACTGCGTAAAGGGAAACACCCTTAGGTACCTACGCGTATATATCTTTATCTGGACATGTGTATGTGTAAGGAGGGTGACCGGAGAGCATACATCAATGAATATTTGAAAACATTGCGTCGTAATGGAAGGCACCAAGAGTTTTACCTCCGTTTTATTGTCATACATAAAATAAAGATGTAAAGCTGCTGGGTGAAAGCTTTTCAGTTTGGAGGAAATAAGCTGTCCAGTATGGTAAGACCATAAAGTTCAGGAAACCTACGTATAGTTCTGTTTATTTCTCTTCTAGCATTCGCAGGCGGGTTCGCTCGCGTGGTATAAGGGTAAAAACTATCCTATGTCCCAATCCAGGCCATATATATCTACCTACTTACCAAATTTCATCGAAAGCGGTTCAACCCTTTAGTCCTGAAAAGTGAGCAAACAGACTTAGCTACTTTCGCATTTATATTATTAGGTGGAAGTGTAGATATTCTTTTCGAAATACTCTCGTGTGCTGCCATGTAATTGAATTAGCCATAGAGCTTAGTATATTAATGGTATTCGCTATGTTTAAAACTGGTTTAGTCACCGGAGATCTAAATCTAGATAAGTTATGGACGAAACACAGAAACTGCACATTATTACTGAGCCCCAAACGGTTCAGTAAGCTCATTAAACCAGACCAGAATGGGTTCTAATTAATAGGTACTTGCGATCCCCCATCGTGTCGCAAAACGGCATCGTTAAATATTAAATTTAATATTTACAGCCTATTCTATACGAGATTTCCATGTAATACGAGATTCCGCGTTTCCTTAAATCAAGCACTACGAGGTAGCCTTTAAATGCCTCAGTTTAGTTTTAAGATTTTCTGTTTTTCATTTATTCATTCACTGATGTAATATCTAGTATATAGTAGGTAACATAAAGCAATGGATAACAATACTGTGACTTGACATATCATCCTGAAGTCTATATAAGTTAGCTAGGCGCACAAGCTACCTGTGTATGAGCAACAGGTTCCTGGGTGAGGCCACTCTTGGCTCAGCAACCTGCCTGCGTACCCACCGATCAGAACAGACTTACTTTCTACAAAAGGAAATCGAAATTAACTCAATACATGGAGCATTCCATTTCTCTTTCGGTAGTTTTGATAATTGAGACCCCAATCGCTCGATTCACTTGTATCGCGCACTCGTAGAATCGAGTTAGAAAAACCAATGCAATCAACATTCTTTTCTTTAGTTCCGAATACCGATTTGTAATAGCTTCTTGCATAATCAGATTGGTGGAATATGGAGACGGCTTTGTTCGTTTCTGTGATTTCTTTTCAATCGATCCCGTTCCTTCCGAGCGACATCCGATTGTATTAGGTACACCCTCAATTGAGCTCTCACACGCTTCTGGGACTCAATCATCGGTAGTAGGTACCAGCTGCTCTGCTCTATATACTTTGTTTTGCGTCTGACCTGTTACCCGCTTATTGAGTCGGGTCCTGTGAGGTCATAGCCGCCAAATCCGATTTCCTGTTATCAGACAGGGTCCCGGGACTTGATAGTTTTATCTTCCATGCACATAAAATGGAGACGACAAAAATTGTTACAGTAAACTCTGACCACAAACACACTTAAGCCTACAAATCTGGTGGCATTGTTTACTCAACAAAGAGCCTTTAAAAGGGTCGTCGACATCTTGTGTTTGTGTAGTGTACCTTTATAAAAAGTGACTTGCGTTACCGATGAGGATATAGTAAATAAATAAGAATGATCATCATCATCATCATCATTTCAGCCGTTCGACGTCCAATGCTGAACATGGCCTTCCCCACAGACAGAGCAAATTCCTTATCATGTGGGGGGATTTGCCCATACTCACCACGGGCATGCAGTTAGAGCTATCGTTAAAAGAGGGACGCTGCTGCCTATCCCCTAGCTTTTTTCCTTAGTCGCCTCTTATGACATGGATATGGAGGGGCCTATTCTTCAGCCGGGGCCACCACGGCTAAGAAATTGATTAATATCCCTCAATGCATCGTGAATGGAGATCATTGCAGAGCCCATTCTAACTAGCCTTAGGAGTCAGATTTTCGTGTGATATAAATAGCGAGGCGCACCCGGCCACTGATGTAAAGTGGACACTAGTAAGAAGTGCTCTCATCTATTTCCAACAAGTGCAAATAAATCAAGCGAGTGACTTTCGTAGTCCTAGGTTGTCACTTTCATTGGTTGCCGCTTGTCGGTCGCCGCGCCGCCGCCGAGCCGATGCCGGGATCTTTGAGCTTAGTATCATCGGTGATAGGTGCTAATCCCGAACAGCGTCGGATTAAAAAGTAACAGTCTTGAAATTATTTGTTTCGTAAAACTTGATCCGTAGGATGTTTATTACACATTACAAACATGAGTTACATTTTGAACCAATGTTATTACAATACAATACAATAACTTTATTTCAGGCAACAATAGAATAAAAAACAGATGATATTTTTCTTATACTACGGCCCATATAGATATATACCTTAAAGACTAACATACATATTAATATAAAAACACAATTAATTGCCACGTAGAAACTGCGACGTGGGACACGAATTGTCGTTGGCAGTAGGTATCCGCCCGCGGAAGCGACGGAACACAACACCCTTCGGCCAGAGATCTTCTCTTAGGTAGGTCGAAAGAATGAATGAATTATTGAATGTGTTTTCGATATCACACAACTGAATAACTTAGCTTTTTGTCATTTGATAGCATCTGCATACTTAGGTACTTACATTAAATTAATAATTAACTGATAGCCTTTAGTAATAATTAAACAATGAACTTGATATGCGGTGCGGTCTCGATTGTTGTCAATTTCAAATTAATCATTTGAACAAATATGGCCTTCATAAATCACGCAGCTTGATAGCATAATGAGATGGTTTTATGCATTATAGGGATTAGCCATGCATTAGGTCATATCAACAGTCATCAAATTATAAGAGAACTCGTGATTGCCTATAGGGATAATTTCAATCTTTTTTTTTAAATACAACTGACGTGGCAGATAAGCATACGGCCCGGCCCACCTGTTGGTAAATGGTTAGAAGAAGAAGAAGAAATCACTTTTTATTACAACTCCATTATCTTTTAGGAACTAAAGAGAAGAGGCGTAGCTACACCTAGGTTGTAAGACGTTTCAAAGTAATCCTAGTGATTTTATTGAAATAAACAGCATTTTGAATTAAAATTAGTATTACAATTAATATTAAATTTATTCTGAAAAGCCGCGTACAAACGGCATGCGATGTGACTAATTCGTTTCAAAATGAACCTTACATCGACTTATTATAGTCACTTTTTAGTTTGACATTAGAGGGCTATCCATTAAGTTAATCGCAAGCCTTTAAAATTCAAACTCAAATCGTCTTATTCAATAGTCGTAAGGATCATTGTGCAATGAATTTTAATTGACATATCGCACGTAGTTTGAATACGGCTTAGTGCTAAAGCAAGGTAAACAATTCGTAGGTAATAGAGGAATTAGAATGCGTATAAATGGTAATAACACCCGGGTGTTATTACCCAGGTCACATTTCACCTGTCAGTGGGTTCCTTACGCATTGCGAAATTCCTTCCCACGGCCTTGCATTATTTGCAAACTTGGTCACCTCTCAAATACTCAGTGAAATGAACGAGCTCTAGAAAGACACAATTAATCTGACCATTAACTATGAACGTTTAGGAGGTCAAGCGAAAACAGTGGAAAGGCAGATCCAGTGCAGTTAACACAGTAATTGTGAAAGAAATTGAGAAATTCAATAGCAAAATATTTAAATTCATACGGTTGGTAAATGTTTGCATCAGACTGAGTAACGAGTGGTGATATAGTAGGGACGCGCATACTTGATGGCTTCAGTGAACGCAGCAAGCTCTTCGCGCTCGGTACTAAACCAAACGCGAACCAAAACAAATGGACACAACACCGTTACCACTTCGCCGAATTAAAAAAAATGAGCGAGCAACGGTAACTTTGTTCGTAAGGTCGAAACCCCGTCTTTACGTTAAGGCCCGCAAATGCTCAAGATGTATACTCTATAATTAAAATCAAAGCGAGCATTGAACGCCAGCAATTTATCTCCACAAACACAGATGTTCAATACTTGGTCGGCTTTTTAATGCATACCTACAGTTTTAAAGTAATGCCATAAGAATCTGCAAAAACTCAAGTGCCACCATGTGGTTTAAAATGGACTGTATAGATAACTCAATCTCAGTTTGTTGTCACCTTTAGTGGATCCACATGTTATCGCTCCTAAACGATTCATAAACGTTCTAAATCTGAAAAACAACAAACTCATGTGATTCGGGCTACTGTGCTAAGAAGGTCGGAGTATATCTACGAATTCTCTCGTTAACTACCTCTAATCAAAGACAATATTGGATTTTTTCTTCTATATTGTCTTTGCTATAATGATTTCATGCACACCAGCACGTAGCTAATGTAATGATTCATCAATTTATCTTTGCACTTGAATAGACTATAATCATAACCTACGCTCCAAATACAAATTGAATCCAGGTCGGCGCCTGTTTCAAAGGATTGGGATCGATAACTGCAAAAAATCGATTTAATACCGATCGCTATGCGGAAGCGATAACGATTCTACAAAACTTTAGAAAAAGACAAGTTTCACTTCCAGGAACTCTTGATGCACGATCAAGCGAGCTGGAGCAAAAACGGATCAGTAAGTTAGCTATTGTCCGTGAGGTGAAGACGGAAGGTGAGCCGTGGGAGTCAGCGTCGACCTGCTCCGTCGCGGGAAAATGTTCCTCTATGGGCACCGTTCACATGCTCACGGAAAAACGCACAACTCGATCGAAATCACAGAAAACAACTGGGTTCACAGTCGTAAATTAATTCTGCTCGATGCATTGCGGATCTTGGTTTAACGAGTCTTTAAACGGGTGCCGTATATTGGGATCCATGTGCAGTGCGCACTGCATTAATTAAAGGAGGTATAAGTATTTTCATATAGGCCCGACAGTTTCACGCATGCTTTGATGTTATATCAGTTTACGGCCTTTATAAACTTTATTGGGAGTTGTAATTACGCCATAGCACGTAATGTTTTTCAGTTTAATTAAATACACATGGTTGAAACTAATTAAAATGCTTGAAAGCTGTTTAAACAAGTATTCTTCATCAGCCTTATGACGTTTTTGTAGGTCGTTTGGCGGTTACTTTGCCATGACCTCAGGATGACTGAGCAACTTAGAGTCGTGTTCAAACGGCGTGCGATATGTCATCTAATATATGTTTAAAATGTCTACTGATGAAAGTCATTTTTTGAAAAGGTTTGATATTTGAGGGTGTACGATATAGTTCAACGCAAGCTCTAAGGACTCTTAGGAGTCAACATCAAAATTGAGTTTATGCAATAGAGATAAGGATAATTTCGAAATAAATTTCAGATGACGCAAGACGTTTGAACATGGCTCGAAAATAAAATTCAGCAAAAGCCTAAGTCGTGCCCTCTAAAAATAACACCACCCGCAGTTATCGACACTGACGATGCAAACTAAAGCGAAATCATTATTGATTCACGAGTTATTCACTCATAAATCGATAATGATTTACTTCTCACACCAAAAAGCTTTTCTAATTTGTTCACGTCCTTATTTGTAAATTAAAGTTTCACTCTGTGTAATTACTATAAAGTGATGATCATCCATCAGTTGGTTGGTTTTCGTTCGACAGGTGCGAGGTGATTTCGCTACTGGTTCGGAACGCCTCGGGCAGAACCTTCCAATGTCAGAGACATGACTTGACCTTGCTAGGCCTACTTTTCTTACTTTGGTACATTTATTGAAACAGCTTTTTCATTACAGGCAATTGCAATTGTAAATTGTAATTGCAATTATGAACGAAAGATATGATAATACAAGTAAACAGGATATAAATCAGAAACGATCTATATAGGTTTCATAGCTGTAATAAGCAATAAAGCAGGCAGTTTCATTAGCGAATGTGATATGCGATGTCAAATTTACCAGCGAAACACTGACCTACGAGTAAACCTGAATTTATTCTGTGACTAAATAAGCAAAAAGAGATTTATAGCAGATATGTATTACTTTATTGTCAAGGGAATGCAAGTTTGTTTTTGTAGCCTCTTCTACAAGGTGATTTATAATATGTATACTATCCCGAAAGGGGCTTATTCTATCAAAAGGATAGAATATTAGCAGAAAGCAAAAAAAATATTACAAAAAAGAAACAATTTTTTCCCCAAAACTTTCTCAAATTTTTGGTTTGCATAATAGTTTCGGACTTAACTAACAACAATGAAAAATTTCAACTTCTTAAAATGTCCGTTTATACCTACGTTGTAGTAAAACATATTCATAGTTCTTAGAAACATGGCATAATTAATAGTACTCACTACGAGTAAAGATACGAAAGTAGACGGCGAACAATGATCACATTCTCATTTACCCGGCCCGTATCTGTAATCCAATCCATGGTAATAAGATGGAGACACGCTTGCTTCAATGTATCAGAACCGAACCACAATAGTGTACGTTTACAAACAAAGCAAACATTTGTTGACAAATTCATGGTCTTGGAATTAGTAAATGGTTATTGAATATATGCGAACGTACGCGTGATGCCGCATATAATATACTTAGCGGCTACTCGCACTTCTAATTCAAAGTGGAGGAATAAGATCTGCAATGACGTCTCGCGCTGCGGTGTATTGTGCATTGTTCCCCTGCTGACCAAACCCAGGCCAACTTCTTTAGTCTAACGAGAAGGACTTAAGGTTGCTGGCAACAATGTTCGAGAGTACCCGTTGATGTTGTAGATGAAGAGGAGCAGGACCCGATCACCCCCAGCAACGATTAAAAGTCCTTCGTTAGGGCATAAGCTGGTTCAGCCGTGTATGTGATAAGGTAACAAACAGACCGATAGAGAGACAGAACTTTTTTCGCATTTTCAATATTAGTGTGATATACAGGATCTCAGATTTTATGACAGTATCTACAGTATCTTTAATAAAAAAAACTAATTGAAAGAAACCATAAATTTTATGCATCCTCTGAGCATTAGAATTATTTTTAGGTCGCGGTACGGCAGCGATATGGGCACTTTTATTACATTTATGTCCAATTTTAATTATTCATAGATTTCGTTGGATGATAAATGGCCTATTAGCAGAAGCAATTTCATACACGAACGAAAAACACACATCCTTAATAATAATGGACGTAGTGAGATTTAAATTGAAATCTTTTATCCATCTCTGTTCAAATAGAAACCTTTCAGTTTCTGTTCTGCCTTATAACAATTGCTTTTGCTGTCTTCATTCCATTTATGATGGCACTATTTTATTAAATTTTCGTTTAGGTATTATTGAATAATACATTTATGTTTGTACTTTGCTTTGTAATAGGTACAGTCAACCAGTTTCAGTTACTGTAGAACCACACTTAATCTACGGCGCAACGCGTCATTGCTGGATCTGCCACTAGATCTGTCAGATTAGTGATAAAGATAGTTGATTTATTTATTGGTTGGTTTGTTTGTCTTATTTTCAAGCAACAACGGAGCAATGGATCGACGTGCATAATAAAAACGCTAGCCCTGGTACAATTTAAGATTGACAAGTAAACGAAAAAATGGATTGACTTCAATGTTCGTTTTAATTTGAGAAGGCTTTACAAATCAAACTAGTTGACTGAACGCGTATAAAAAACCACGCATAAAACATAGATCTCCTCTTTGGCATTTAAAAAAGGAATATGCAATAGCTTTCTAGTGAAGCTGTCAAGTACCAAGTTTTTTTTATAGAAAAACAGTTGTCATTAAAAGCTTTAAAGTAACATATAACCAAAGAGCAATCACTAGCATAGAACTGGTTCCCGACACTTTGTGTTCACATCACGCCTTGTACGGTAGGGACGTGATCTTATAGGCGCAGAAAAATGTACAGAACCCTAAGCACTATTATCTCATGTTATTAAATGTAAGCAAGTTCATCACAAACGTTAGGTAGGTATAATCCAGTTCCGAGTGGTTGCCACGTGTTTTGATATCCTAGGATGTCACTGATGGCGTAACTATTTGACCTCCGCGACGGATTCGCCAGCGATTTAAAAACGTCAGAAACTAGTGCTAAGGTGGATCTCCTTGCAGTTTTGTGGCACATTGCGGACAATCATTGGTAATTATTGTTTTTTATGGAGCCATGCGTCATTTTAAGATAAAGTTAATGCTCCGTTTTATCAGGATTGGCGTTGCGTGACAATTGTAGACATATGATTCGTCACACGCTAGAACGAGATATACATACAATGCGAATATTTGCTGGTTCAGCTTGTCCCCAGGATTCTAGCGGATTAAAAATGTTCATACATGAGTTCCGAACTGATTCAAAGATATTATTTAGGTATCCTTTTATTTCCGATTGCAAGCATGCAAGTAAAGTACAGTCAACATCAAAAATTAACTAGCATCGCAAGATTTCGCAAATCCTAATAAGCCTCTGAATCCAGTGGGGTAAACGCTAAGATATCAAAGTTAGAAAACTTTTTAACATAAGTAACTTGTATCTCATTCACAATGTGCCACAACATCAGTCGGCAACTGTAATTGGTCCTTACATTCCAGTTTGTAAAACATGATATTTGTGATTTTAATTCGCTTCTCTAGTGTTTTCTACTTTGCACTCATTCACGTTTATAATGAGTCTTTTGTTATACTGTGAAATGGGTTTTATGCGGCGCACATTGTCACACTTGTATATTTAAATACCAACATTAATTTTAACCTTTGCATGAGCAAAGCATGAGGTACCTTATCTTTAGTAGTTACCTTTGTTATTGTAGAAGGATCACGCTTTTCGCGAAATATTTGAAAAAGTTAAGGAAATAAATCAGGAAAAATATTCAACATTTTATTTTTTTTACGCTAATGTTTTTTCTTTTTATTGACAGAATAAGCCCCTTTTGTAATAGTATACTAGTTACGGAATACACTGTATGTATATAAAGATGACGAGAGGCAAATTATAGGTAGGTATTGCCTAGTTGCCTAATTTGTGGCGTGTCTTTGATTGAATGTTTGATTTGGTCAAGTGAAAAGTTTAATTTTTTTTTTAATGAAATAATCAGCTAAATACCTATTATATCTAAACACGCAAACTGATGCCAAAGTTCTTTTATCTGTGAAGTTTTAGAGAGGCTTCTTGTTTATTCGGGTGAATAAGTAAGGTCAAGTCAACATAATATTTGTTTATTACATGCAGAAAAAATAATGAGGTAACTCAAAAATGTATGATTATTAGGAAACTGAGGCGTGACCCGTAGATAATAAAATAATACTGTAGTATCCATTAACTACGTCAAAAGTGATTAATGATACGTAGTAGTAAAATTACACAATAATACACTTTGATGGGATTTTCCATACAAGTTTTAAAAGATACCAAGATCAAAGTATGTAAACAGAATTTCATATCCATTTACGCATTGTCTCCAATCAAAGGCAGTATGTTGCTTATTGTATTGATTTTGTACGATAATAAAATCAAATCTTTCCTACTATCCTGTTAAAATAACCTAATCGCGAAAGTTTGTTATAATGTAAGCTACTGTTTTATACTATAGAACAAAATGTAATATATCTTTTAGGCTTAGGGGCCTAATATTTTGATTGTCATTCAGGTAGACCTAAACAGAATTGTCAGAACTATTTATATATATATATACGATTTTGAACCCAATATCTATGCGACTGTCAACTTAATCACCGCTAACTTGATCGTACGGGCCTTGTTCGCGTATAACAGGCACAATTCAATTAGATTCCATTCAAAATGATCCTTGTGATTTCAATGACTAAAGACTTGAGATTGAGTTATAGAATCAGGGAATTACGATGCATCTCTTAGCAATTTATCAATTAAAAGGTCAACATCAAACACTTGGCCTTTGGAAAAGCACTTATCAATCACTGAATGAATTGATGATAAACAGTAATTACAAAACAAGAAAATAAGGATATGAAATAAAGGGAGCTGTATCAACCTGACTATATGTTTAGGTATGTTTATGTGCACAGATAAGCCAATTGAAAAATATTTATTTTGATTAATTGAAGTCCATCCAGTTGGCATGTTTACAAAGCAACGAATCAGTGGAAATAATTGATTAAACAGATGTAGGCATAATGTAAATATATTGGTTGATGGTAATACATCGTAAAATGTATCCAACAAGCTTATTTGCACCAAAAAGCAACATTGATATACTAATACTACCTTGGTTTTTCTGATTAAAAAGAAAGTTGATGTTTGTCAAACCATTGGTTTTTCTTACAAAAGACTTCAACGCGCGCTTTTGTTCTACGTTCTATTTTACTTTTGGTAAAAAAAATGCTGATTTTTATGCTCCGTTTCGTAATAACTGGACTGGTTTGATAATATTTTAATGGTTTGCATAATTGAATCAATTTTATATCCATTAAATAGTCTAATTATTTGTTTTTAATGATTAAACCTATCAAAAATTCGCTTTCAATGGGTTCAATGCTAGTTAAATTTACTTAAAATATTTTATTTTATTTACATTTATTCAGGACCATCGATAATTTTTGCGGTTTGAATTAATTATGTTTCATTTAATATGTACCGGTTCATTTTATAGATACTTTGATGTGAGTTTACATTTATTTTAATAGGGTTGGTTAAGTAGTGTTCATTGGTCATACCACTTGGTAAATGATTACATAGTTGGTGAATACACTATTAGAAATATCAACTAACGACGACGAAATTAATACAGGTAAACAAAGGAACGATAAGTGAACAACTCTGACCCAATACTAGTACTGACATAGAAACGGTTTCGATTGCACTCTGACGACCTCAGTCCGGCAAAATGCAGTTCACGGCACGATCTCATCGCCGCATAAAATATCAGCTGGACGGTACATTAATAAATTAAAATTCAACGGACTCACCGTAAACAGACGGCAGTATAGAAAATATACCGCACCTCCAATGCAATTCACAAAAACAAAATAAACAAACACAAAACCAAAACAGTCTGTCGCGAAGAGAGCGTCCGCGGTTTTCTGTGGGGGAATAAGTCAAAAACACTACTTCATTCACGTTATGTCGAACTGTGACGGAGCGTGTAAAGTTTCGCTGTCGAGAGTGAACGCGGCGGGCGTGCTTTGCGCTCGGTGGTCTCGCATCGAATGGTTTGCTTCTCTCGTCTCGGCCGTCGCGTCGTCGTCGGTCGCGTCGAGCGAAGCGCGAGCAGCGAACCTCATCGGGACGAGACGGACCGTTTCCGTACTGCGACGCATCGAAAAAGAAAATTGACTGCATTTGAACTAATATGCATATAATCGGGCATCTCCCGACATCCGGCGCGGCGGCTGCGCTGACACCTCATATTAGCATTTCGCTTGATATGTTTGTCGCCTCCTCCGGTGATTAACCCCGGTTAACGCTTGATTTGTTACAGCTGGGGGAGCTTTACCTGTTTGTTTTGGTTCATCTGTGAATTGAAGTTCAGTCAGAAGTCTGTATAAGGCTCACTTTAAGAAAAACTGCATCCATAGATTTTCATGAAAACGTAACGTGGATCGGGAATCGAACTACGTAATTGAATTTTTATTTTATTTTATAACGAAAATTGATAGTGTAGGTAGAAAGGAATAAATGTTGCTACGGGACCCTGTATGTTCAACTTAATTATGCTTACCTTAACTCACAAAGCGACGTCATGGTTCCTTCGAACAAACTCGCTCTTATCTCTCTCAAATCTCTTATAGTTTCAAACTTCTTCGTACTGACCCTTTCTGATGAATCATACTTTAAACATAACTAGTGAAAGCTCACGCGACTTCCTTCGTGTGTTTTACTTCATTTAAACTTCAACCCCTGCTGCTCTCTGTTTTTAGTACTCCACTACACACAGCCTCCAAATTAATACTCTAGGACCAACGGTTTAGTGTGTTGTCTGTCAGTCAGTCAGTCAATTACTGTTTTATAAAATATTAAGATTTAGATACAAAAACTTTCAAATAATCATTTTAAATTAATTCTCTCTAATTTATTTAGATTCGATTACAGACCTTTGATTTAGATTAGATTACCTACTTTCTTATAGTAAAACTTTCCAAAAGTCATCCCATTCCAAAAATATATCCTTAGTGTACGCATCTCAGGAAAATTAAACATGTTATAAGAGGGAAACTAATTCAGGAGTAAGATAACATTCTTATACACAGCGAGGCACCAGATTGGATCATAATGGTTTAACAGCGCTGTGGGCTCCCGAAAACGCTCACACAAACAAAACAACCATCAAACAAAATTAATTTTAGCAATAAAACCACATTTACAAGACAATACGTTTTAAGAGTCACTTAGCGGCTAAAGTGTTCTTTATCTTTTAATTTATAAACAGAGGAAACTTCCTTAAGTGTTTTTTTAAGCGCCGAACAGGCCCTTGGGGTCCTCTTGATTACTTTGGAGGGACGTAAAAATATAGCCTTGCGCAGAAGTTCAATTAAGACACCCCTTATATTATAATGTTGGACAGTAACACATTCTTGGTGTAGTTCAAAACAATTTATATTCCAGTTGGCAGTGAGCTTAACATAGAAGGAGAGATTGCCAAGTTGATCGCCATCGCGCTGTTTATATTCACCATCCTAGTAAAATGAAAATATTTTCCTTTCCTTATCGCAGTGGAAATACCTATGGAAAACATTGGATTCGGGTCATGAATAACGGTGGTTCGACCAAACAGTACTGTGACCAGATTAGCGTGTGTAATGCTATGTTGCCGCCGTTTCAAGCGAATCAGGTGTGTTTTTGCGAGTGTTCGCGCTATATCGGTTATCACCGTGGAAATGTTTTTCAATAAAATCATGAGACAAGATTAGCGACCGACAGAATTAGTTATCAATTTGAAGATTTTAGGGTTCCGTACCTCATTTGGATAAACGGAACCCTTATAGGATCACTTTGTTGTCCGTCTGTCTGTCTGTCTGTCTGTCCGTCTGTCAAGACCCTTTTTCTCAGAAACGGCTATTTATCAACTTGAAATTTATACCACCTATTAAGGTCTGTGGGTTTATGGTGCCGTATAAAAATCAAAGCTCTAGCTTAATGCATTAAAAAGATATGGCAATGAATGTATAATTTTTGTATGGAAATGGCAAAAATCAAAAACCTCTAGGGTACTTCCAGTTACCTCACAGTTCTGAAATTTGGAATGCTAGGAGCTTTTGTAACACAAGTAAAGGGAAAAGTCTGAAATTGGGGAATTTCGAATTTTTTTAGGAAACAAAGTTATATTTGCGGTCAATGTCATACAATGACTACGTGAGGGACCGCAAATATAAGTTAGTCAATTCCTACACTTAGTTTTTTTTTAATCCATTGGTGCACTACCGGGATTCGAACCCACGACCAATGGTACGGAAGCCTCAGGGCGCGAGTTCTCGCACTTGACCGTCTTTATTTTAAACAACTGTCGCATAAATAGTCCTTTTTGAATTAGTGTTTGCTTGTCGTGTCAATTATTATTTTTTGGTCATCCTGCCAAATCGAGGAACCCATCGTCATCACGCACAAAAGTTACCTACGTCCCGAGCCAGGTTAAAACTGTTATGTTAATAATTATGGTATTATCTTGTATGCTTGTTATGTAATGTGTATCTAAATAAATAAACGAAAGGAACCTCTCAGAGGCGCACTTTAATGCTTTTTCAACATACTTGCTCATAAAGTGTGACTTTTTCATTGCTATTATTCACAAACGTGAGTTATATATTGGTTGAGTTGATTTATTCTTAAAAAAAAAATTGTGCGCAAAAGTAAAAAAAAATAACTCATTCTTTTAGTCTATGGCCGATCGCCATTGTTAGATGCGCGCGCAAAGGAAAACTGACTAACATTTCCCGCCATTGCGGGAAAAAAAAATTACACACTTAGAATTATTTTATTCTCAAGTGTGTTGAAAAACGTTTTATGATACACTGTGTATCGATGTATACCGTCCTCACGGATGTATGACGCCTCAGCAGTAATCACCAACGTAACACACTTATACCATAATGTAGGTACTATTACTACATTGATTCTTTTACCGACGGTCATAGACTCTTGTCAGGGCCACTATACCTCAACCTGGCCACTGACCTCATACAGAACGACCAAGAAAGAATCAGTGACACGGCAAGCAATAAATAAACTTCATGTATGTCTCAAACCGACGACCGTCTATTTGTTTTATTTCTCAGGCACAGTCTAGAACTGTTAAGGCTATCTGCTCGTTGGTCTAATGTCCAAGGAAGTGGGACGATTTTGATGAACGAGGTGTCAAATGATTCGTCATGTGCTCGCCAGTGACCTAGTTTCTTTATTTCTCCTTAGTGCATCCAAACTAGTCGACTGGGAGCTACAATACTTGTTCTTTTTTATCTTGCTGTCCGAAACATCATCACAATAGGTGTATTTATTTATTGAATGATTTATTTGTTTATTAATAGTAGTCCTTGCAGTTAGGATGGTCTTGCGTATTTTGAGGCAGCATACTCGTAGCATCTGCTTAGGAAAACACGAGCGTCGAACTAAGTAGGCAGTAAAAAAGTTGTTTCATATAGGTATTTTGTTGCATTAATCCACTTATTGCTACTATTTCCTTACCTACCTAACAAAGACTAGTACTACCAAAATTAATCCGAAGTTTTAGTCTGTATTTGGGGCTAGTTTGGAAATTTACGTAATATACGCATCGATACAAAACGTTCCCAATAAGAGCTCAATATTTCGTTAATTTTCCATTAACTTCTGCAAATTCCAAGCTAGCTAATAATAAATAATAATTAATAAATATTCCGGACATATCACACACGGTCAACTGATCCCAAACTAGGCATAGCCTGTACTATGGATACCAGAGACTGATATACATAATAGATATATATTTAACACCCAGACACAGAACAAACATCTGTGTTCATCACACAAACGTTTGTCCAGTGCGGGAATCGAACCCGCGACCTCTAGCGCAGAAGGCAGAGTTACTACCAACTGAGCTATGAGGCCTGTCAGTAAGAGGCCTAATCCATTGTTTATTCAGCTTTAGGGAACTGCCTATTTGCTGTATAATACTCGAGTGGGTACACAGTTTAGTACCTTTGCAAAAGCTTTTAGGCTAGTGTTCACCAACGAATAAACCGACAGTACGAGGACTGCATAGTTTAACCGATTTTTTTGACATCTACAAGGCGGATATTTTGATATTCTTTTGCATGGACTGAGATTGAAAGAAAAAGTGGCTTAAATTCATAAAGGATCAAACGATTTTGAAATAATTTACGGATAAGAGGTTTTTTCGGTCCAGAATCTAGCCATGATTAATTTCAAATCCCACAGTGAACTACGTGAGGGATCGTTTGTCATTTCGTACACTTGCGATCCCTATTTTCCGACTCCGTGAAATGGTATGGAAGTCTCAGGGCACGAGATCACTTGAACACAACGGTTGGAAGTGATGATGTGGCGTACGAAGGAGCACGGTGTAAAATAATTTAATCTTGCCTTGAAAATACCCTAGATTATAGCTATCAGGGTATACAGCCTTGTTAGAAATTTCCCTGCCTGTTTTCCGGAAAGAGTATAAACTGGGAGTCTTCAAAATAAGGGTCAATAAGTTCTTTCTGGGAAAGCATGCTCCATCTTAGGCCACATCACACTTGCAAAAGTCAGATGGTGGCCAAACGCTTAACCATACTCAATAAAAACTAATAATAATAATAATTCGGAAATGATAAATTAAATTCAAGGACAAACCACTCAACTTTTCACCACGCTTTTATTATTATTTTATTATTCATTTATACAAGACAACAGGGTCAACAATGTTAGTTAAAAAATTGCAATCAAAATAGAAAATTAAAATAAAGTTAGTAACTTATAAAGAAAAGTGATTTAGTCCACTGTATGAGTTTCCCCACTAGAGGACAATCAAATTTTTCAGCAACCGCGTTTAGGATGCCGTTATTACTTCCGCGAAGTCTGCTATATGTCACGCTATATTTTTAGATGCGCCAACTTCATCCCTGACCTAAACTTTGGAAACCAAGCGGGAACCAAAAAACACGAAGCACAAACCGATGGTCACACAGACCGACCGTTATGATTTGGTGAACGAGGCCTCAAAGTTTCGTTCCACCTAATAAATAGTCTAGATGGCTTCGTACAAGCGGTAAACTTTGAAACAACAACACGGTGCATGAAATAATTCTACAGAGCGCTTTTAACGAGACTGTAGGAAAACTACCCACTAAGTCAATATATTAAAGTATTTAATTAGTTATAAGGGCTCTACATTTGTTATTATTTTTTATTTTTTTTATACAACTTAGGTGGCAAACAAGCATACGGCCCACCTGTTGGTAAGCGGTTACCGTAGCCTATGAGCGCTTGCAATACCAGAGGCATCACGCACGCGTTGCCGACCCCGAACCCCCCCCCCCTAAAGAGCTCTGGCAACCTTACTCACCGCAGGAACACAACACTATTTGAAACAAATAATGTTATTTGGCTGATCCGATGTGCTCAGCCAAATAACATTATGCTGAGCCGATCTTCTGTAAGGCGGAGGTACCTCCCCAGGCGGGCTGCTCCAATTTAGAACGAGAAAATCTCGCTATGCCCTACCTCCTCCAAAAAATGTAGTCGTTGTGTTTTAAAAATTTACTACTGTTATACTACGATAGTTATTTTTTTAATCCGCACTGTTATTAGCAGTGCTTATTTCAGGAGTGAAGTATTTTATTACATAGAAGGGGGTTCTTACATTGGTTTAACTCTGTAGCACTTTTATTTTTAGAAGTGTACTCGATAGCTTTTACAAATCTACAACTTATAAACTACCATTACAGGGTCTACAATCAGTGTAGTCAAAAGGATTAAAGTGCGCCTCTTAGTGCCTGCCTCTCTAAGAAATGAGCGAGAGCACTAGTATAGTGCACATATATTTTCCAAATGGAAAGTACAATGGTACACGACCGGGATTCGAAACCACGACATGTGGATGCAATAGTAAGAGATGGCAATACGTTAAGCATTGTTTATCTTTTGTTAGAATTTTTATAAGACCATATAGTATGTAAACAGCTACAGTCTGGTTTTTTAATGATGAAAAATGCAGTAAAAGCCGTCTTACTGTCCATAGAACATTATTATTCCTTATATTTACTTTTTTTCAATTAATCGTATTTCGTTTTTCTTAGCTTCAGCGTGTTCGCATAATTGCTTATCAATGACGATGTTCAGACATACGAGGGCATGTGCGAAATATTACACTGGTATCGATTGCAATAAATAGGCAATATTTTTATTGCCTTGTATTGTAATATTAGCAAGTAGATAAGCTAATCAAATAATGGTAACAATATGAAGTTTTTGAACTAAATGCCTGGATGGAGTTTCCCAAAGAGGAAAGTAGAGCTCGCGTTTAATAAAGCATGCTGAATTACTACAAAAGAATTCCTGTGTCGTCATCTATAGACTAGTATCCTAAACCATCCAATCAGTGGCGGATTTGCAGTCTTGGCCGCTTTAGGCCCCAGGTCATGTGCTGCCCCTTTCTCAGCACCCATCATATAAACTAGGTAGGTACATAATGAATTTACTTTATTGCCAACTTTATATATATCGAAATCAGAAACGACGAAATCTGTTCGAAGCCCTCTGAAGCTAGTAGTAATAAGTCTATGGAGCAGCCTTTTAAATATTTAGGTACTTTGCATTTAATTTAGGTATTTCTTGCTATCATCAGTCATTTTTTTGTCACGATTTGCCGCCCTAGACCCGGGCCTACTGGGCCTTAGGGCAAATCCGCCACTGCATCCAATACCTATTTAGGTAATGGGTGGTTTAAAATACTAGTTTAGTAGTTATTTAACTACAAATTTAAAACGAGCAAAAATATTAAATCACATTTATAAACAAAGCGCAATTATGTTTCGTCTGTGTGTTAATACAGTTCGCCCTTGGCATTAAGTTGATCTTTGTACCTATAACAGGCTCTGTAGTTAAAGCTCAAGGAAGACCATTCGCTATGTAAACTGTTAAAAAACTTTATTGAACCACATAATCGGATCACACGATTGTTTATGGTTATGAAGCTTCACCAATATGGATGTATTCTGATATAATAACTTGTATGAATGCCTGCCTACGTAGATATACGTGCTTATACAGCTTAACAGCGTCCCTAGGTATCGGCAATATTGACATGGGCATAAATTATTGCGGAAGCTATACAATCTAGAGTAGATGTGAAGGCCGTGAAAAAGACGCAGGGCTTACTGAGAGTACCTACTTGAAGCCACAAAACCATTCTGAAATTACGGAGCATCTACAAAAAACCTAAAGCCCAAAAGGCAGTGCTTAGCTATTTAATGGGCACTTTGCAACAACACTTGTAAAAAATTTATCATGTTGGCACTTGTCAACATTAAGTGCAATTTTTGTTAAACCCCTTTCGATGTTATCTGCGAGCTTTTAGAATGGAAATGGATAACACTCACACTGTCCTGTAATACATATTACTAGCTTTAAGACTGAATTGTATGGGGGGAGCGTCAGCTTTATAAAAATCGTGCGAGCAAGTAAATATAAATAGTAGCCTGTAGTAACCTGAGTAAATAGTAGCCAACAAAGGGATTTTAGCATACTTTGGACTACATCTGGGGTAGAGCGCCAGTCTTGAAATCCATTCAGTGGCCCGAGCACAAATAATTCACGATAGAGCTACGATACGATATCAAATCTCAAATATTAGCCAATCAAAGTTAAAAGATTACATGCATCGCCAATAATAATAGGCTAATATTTAGTATCGTAAGCATAAGGATTCTATGAATTATTCGTTCTTGGGACACGACCTTTACTTGAATCGATCCTCAAAGACATAATATCTCTTTCATCTTCGATGTGTTACTTCCATATTCAAAGAGAATACAAAACTCTCCAGCGTGTTTGTTGATAATCGTCTTGATGCAGGCGGCTAACAAAACAACTTTCAGCGGCTTCAAGATCTTTACACTTCATTCTATATATCATTTGTGATCGTTGCCTGGCCTTATAAACAAGTACGTGAGACAACAACAACGACCAACGACAACTCATTTAGGGCCCAATTTTCTTCATACTCTTTTTTTCTTATGTACTTATAGAGTCCAAGACGGCTCTACAATAACGATAAAGAATTTGATAATAGGCAAACTTTATTCTGCTAACATACATAATGTGCATTATTACAGCTCAGTGTGACTGAAGAATCTTGCAAAGTAACAATGGTCAAGGGCGACCGCGTAAACCTGCCAATTTGTCAGAGTCGCCTTCAACACATGCTTGTTCGATAAGAGGCTTAGATTGAATGTAACGAGCTCTTATCATTCTGGTGTCAAGGAAAAATTTGCAACTTGCTGATTTATTGAAGGGTATTGTTTTTTATTTAATTTTAGTTGTTTAGCTTTTTGGGAGGTTCCCAGTCTTTTTTAAGAAGTGTGAGTATTAAATGTAGTTTCGCTATATAAATCGTATGGGCGGGAAATGCACGTACATACATTGCTAACTTTTAATACTTTACAATCCAATAACTTTATTTCAGGTAACAATAGAATAAAAAGGTCGGTCAAGTGCGAGAACTCGCGCCCTGAGGGTTCCGTTCCATTGGTCGTGGGTTTGAATCCCGGTCATGCACCAGTGGTCATGGTCAGAAAATAAAAATTCTAAGTGTAGGAATTGACAAACTTATATTTGCGGTCGCTCACGTACTCATTGTATGACGTTGACCGCAAATATAACCTTGTTAAAAACTTTGAAATTCCTCAATTTCAGACTTTTCCCTTTAATTGTGTTACAAAAGCTCCTAGCATTCCAAATTTCAGAATTGTGAGGCAACTGGAAGTACCCTAGAGGTTTTTCATTTTAGCCATTTCCATACAAAAATTATACATTAATTGCCATACCTTTTAATGCATTAAGCTAGAGCTTTGATTTTTATACGGCATCATAAGCCCACAGATCTTAATAGGTGGTATAAATTTCAAGTTGATACCTTTAGCCGTTTCTGAGAAAAAGGGTTTTGACAGACGGACAGACAGACAGACGGACAACAAAGTGATCCTATAAGGGTTCCGTTTTTCCAAATGAGGTACGGAACCCTAAAAACAGATGGAATTTTTCTTATCCTACGGCCCATATACATATATACCTTGAAGACTAACATACATAATAATATAAATAACACAATTAATTGCCAGGTAGAAACTGCGACGTGAGACGCGAATTGTCCGTGGCAGTAGGTATCCTCCCCCGTAAACGAACACCCCCCCCGGGAACACAACACAATTCGGCCAGAGATCTTCTTTTAGGTAGGTCGAAAGATGTTCGGTCGGTACCCTCACCACAAAGGAGTTGAAACTGACTCTGTGGCGGGACTCCAACCGTTCGACCCTCAAGCTGATCTTGGTCTTCACGCGCAAATGATGATTGTTATTTGTTGATTCGTTGTAAAATCCACTTTTATGCAATCTCTAACTGGAATATTAGGAGGAATATTTTTAGGAGGAGGTAGAACACAGCAAAATTTTCTCGTTCAAAATTGGAGCAGCCCGCCTGGTACCTCGAGGTACCTCCGCCTTACAGAAGATCGCAGCCGAATAACATTATTTGTTTTAAATAGTGTTGTGTTCCTGCGATGAGTAAAGTTGCCAGAGCTCTTTAGGGGTGGGGGGGTTCGGTGTCGGCAACGCGTGCGTGATGCCTCTGGTATTGCAATCGCTCATAGGCTACGGTAACCGCTTACCAACAGGTGGGCCGTATGCATGTTTGCCACCTGTATAAAAAAAAAAAATGTATGTATTATCTTTTCTGCCCGTGGATGTCGTCAGAGGCGACTAAGGGAGAAATGCTAGGGGTTGGGTAGCAGCGTCACAAAAATAGCTCTATCTACGCTCGCCATCTTGCGTTCCCAGCGTGATGAGTATGGTCAAATCTCCCCCACATGATAGGAGTTCGCTCTGGAATCTGTGGGGGAATGTTCAGCAGTCGACGTCCTTCGGCTGAAATGATGATGAATCATACGAAATGTATGTATTCATATGGAATGTAGAATCAAAATAAATGTGTTGTGCTGAAGCAAGTGCTTAATGGAACTTCCTCAATTGATAAATTGGTCTGTCACCCATATATTTTGCGGTCTTCGCTGAATCACAACTGCCTACTAACTTTTTTATATTCTGTGGAGTTGGGGCTTAAAATGTAGAACAGAGTCTTCAAAGTTTATGATCCACTTATCATGTACCAGGGTACTACATTTAGTATGTCACTTTGTGTTAGTGAAATTTCTCCCAGTGATTTTTGTCGGTCGGTAGCGTATAAAATACAGCTCTGCTAGGTACATATTTTTCTGAATAATGTTGATAATAATTGTGTACAATGTAACCATTATAGGATAGTATGCTTATTACGAATCATCTTGTAGGTATGTGTAGTCTAATTTACCTACGTACGTACATTATCGTAATTTATATGAATGATTCAAACTGGATATTGTTTTTATCTTTATCATGATTTCTATAAACAACCTTATCGGAATGTTGACCAAATATTTAAAAACATAGTTTTCATTCATTCACTTTATCGCACGTGTTTTCAAAGCTCAATGGTAGCACGTGTATATTTATGTGATTCCGTTTAACGCTCTGTCACAAATACTACTTATAATAAACAAGAAACTGCACTACGAAAAATATCATGAAGAGTAAATAACCCATATATACAAAATTTGATGAAAGATTCACTAACTTTTTTTTAATACATCTAACGTGGCAAATGCCCCACATGTTGGTAAGTCGTTACCATAGCCGCTTCACGCATATACATTGCCGACCCCTCCCCCCTATCAAATAATACTGATTAAATGATGCATAGCAACACATTTTTGACGAGATACACTATACGACTCTTTTAAAAGAAAAAATAATATATGAGGTAATGTATGTATGATCTGTGGACCGATGTGAGCATTGGACCTTAGCAGAAATTGTACGGGAATGGTGATCATCTTGAACAGCGTTTGTTGATCGATAAATTTACACAAAGCATGTCAACTTATTCTTTAGTAACTACGCTAACGACCAAAAATCAGTAAATGTTTCTAATAGGAATCTTAACTCCTACATATAAGAAACATTTGTTTTTTGGGTTTTTCGTTGACACAGATAAAGATCTAGAAGTATCTTTAACCGTCGTGATTGGAATTAAGAGGAAATTTATTTAATTAATAAAAAATAGTTGCAAGTAAATTCTATAATAGTTCATAGACATTAGTTAGTTTCTTTGGCTAGAGAGAAGTCAACTTTTCAAAACATTGAACGATTTTCTGCACGAAAATCGTATAGATCTAGCCAAAAGAGGTATGCAGCACTAGCACTGGCATGTACCGGCTAAACTTGGCACAAATCACGTGACCAATGCTCCACTACCGAATGCTTAACAAACGTATCCAGCAAATTAACGTGACATTGTAGTCAAAGAGATAGTAGTTATTTACTTCATAAAAAATACGGTAAAAATATACGTTTTTGCATCCATGAATATAACATAATTTATAGAGACATTGAGCAAGTTTGAGTTAGGTAATTTGTATTGTGACAAGTACTTAATGAATTAGAGTGCCTAGAAGTGAAGCCCACCTGTTTTCTATTGTTCTATGCTGGACTGGGATAACATCCCTATTTTAATCTATATTTAAAAAAAAAATGTATGACATAAAAAAGTTATCGTTAGCTTCACACCAAAGAGCGTGACCAATTCGCGTGCGCACTTCTTAAATCTTTACGAGCGTGTTTTCGCTCAGAAATGAAGCTGTTGTGATTAGAGTTCCTCTGTTTGGGCTTTAAAATGATTGGAGCTGTAAACATCGTTAATAGGAAGCGGTTTATTTCGTTTTTTCAGTGAAACTTTTCGATAAAATGAGTACAATCACATCCGTTTCCGGTGATACCTACCTTTTGACCCAAGTAGGTATACTTAGATACTTATAACATAATTTTCGCTATTACTCAGGTTTGGGATGGCACTCGCAAACGAGCTGAAGCATGCAGGTGGCTGACTTAAACAACGAGTTCCGCAAATGGTATATTGTTTAAATAACAGGGTGGACAGGGTTTAAATAAATCAACAAAAAAAATATGAATTAAAAATGTTATAAAGTTTAACTTATTATCTGATTATTAAACGTAAGAGAAGTTCGACCTAAAACATCTGAATAATTCAGTTTGAACTTATTTGAAAACAGCAGATTTCCGCATACGGTTTTATCAATGAAAAATTACGAATTTCCTAAGTCGTAGAAACAAGGTTATTGCCAATTGGGTGTAGAATAAGCCATTTTCGGCTTATTACAGAAAAACAGGGAAACAGAAAGTAAGAGAGAGAAAGAGAGATAGAGGGAGAGGGATAAAGAGAGACAGTAGACAGAGAGATGGAACAGATGGAGACAGACAGGAAAGACAGACTCTTATAAACTCCTGCTTTCATAATAACGGGAGGTATGACCGAAGCGAGTTAACGTGCCGAAAAGACGCTAATTTTGAAGAATGTACCTATTATAAAACGGTCTTACTTATAGCTCATTTAGACTCTCGCGTGATCTCATGGAAAATGAGTTTCTGTGTTTCGACGAGGATTTGGAAAGAAAAAAATTCTTAAATCCAAGTTAAGATTTTATCATAATTTCAACTAAGATTTGAAAACTGAAACAGCCCATTTAGAACCTTATAGCTATAAACGTGAAAGTCACATATTTCACAAAACTATCAGAGGTAAGATAAAGTTCTTTTATAATGTCCGCTGTCTTTCCTCCGATTGATTACAAATGAACCAATTTATTAATGTACAACTTCCATCGATTCTGTTGCTGCCGTAAAGCATCGAAGTCAGTGTAGTGAATTATTTAATTATTTGTTTTTTTACCTCCCCAGGCGGGCTGCTCCAATTCAGAACGAGAAAATCTCGCTGTGCCCTACCTCCTCCTAAAAGATAGAGAAAGATTTTTGATAGAGTGCCTCATTCTCAATTAAACATGGAACCATTTTAAGCTGTGAACCATCTATCCATTTGTATGGTTGGAGCACACATTCATCGCTTAGGGTGTAATCAGACTACTTCCTAAAACTTAAATAGTGCATTCATCATGATTCTGATAGTATAGTGACTGAAAAAACACGAAAGCGTCATCTTCTGGTGTAATTATTAAAATGTATTAATTACTCCACAAATAAGTAACAAACGAGCCCAAAATCGCGTACCTTCTCTAATCCCCCGAGCCCTGACCCACTTTTTGATTTACTGCCTTCTGTTAAATTACATATCTACAGGTAGGTAGGTAATCTGGTTACCTCTGCTATGAGAAGTCTCAACCTTGGTTATATGAAGGAAGTTAGTCGAGTGTTCAGTTATCTATTATCCGGTAGCTCGGTAGGTACATCACTTAACCATATTTTATGAGAGCTTATAATATACAGTCTGGGGAACACAAGCTTTAATGTAATGGTCACATCGAGCGATGCTTTGGAAACTAATGTTTAAGGTAGATACGTGGAGGTAACAGGTAATAATAATAAAAATCGTGCTGGAATTACCCCAAAGCTCTAGAAGTTGGGCTGGCTGGTTAGTAATGGAAAATGAAAAATTCCTAAATCACAAGCAAAAAGTGAATGCAGATCTTATACTTCTTCAAATTGTTTAATTAGAGGTTTTATTATAAAGAATACAGTGTTTCATAAAACAATATTTTGTTAACCCGACTTTTGAGATAGTACGAATAGCATACAAGCAGTTAATCCGATTACTGATGTGTGGTGCATACCAAATCCTTTGATGCTCTGCGATCCGAACAACTAGGCTAGGCTTAGCTAAAGAATTTAAGCTGCAGAGCTCATAACATAAAATATTTACGTAGGTATTATAAACAAATAAATAAAATAAATATTCTGGACATATTCACACGGTCAACTGATCCCAAACTAGGCATAGCCTGTACTATGGGTACCAGAGACTGATTTAAATAACAGATAAATATTTAACACCCAGACACAGAACAAACATATGTGTTTATCACACAAATGTTTGTCCAGTGCGGGGATCGAACCCGCGACCTCTAGCGCAGAAGGCAGAGTTACTACTAACCGAGCTATGAGGCCAGTCATGAAATCATGTTATTTTCAGTACAACTCAAATAAATAAATATCTATTACCAATTGGCGTGCAACGCAAGGCTGTTTTTTTAGACAAATAATATAGCACCTTGTAGATCAACCTCTGCGGACATTCGGAAGTGCCCAAACGGTGGTTAATAGTAAGAAGAGATCAGAAGCAAAAGTTTTGAAGCAGCATTGAGACCTATGGTTTTTTCAAATAGGAGTTAGTATCAAGAAATCCTTTACAACTGGACACTAAGATAGTTGTGAAAGTCTATATAGGACTTACTGATGTGGTGACGCATACTGGCAACTGTGGATGACTGTGTTGTGCTTAACGACAGGTGATTCCTGTTGGATGACGCATCGCGGCAGAGGTGCTACACTGTTATATAATAATTTAAGGAAACCAGGAATGAAATAAAAACGGATGGTATAGAAAAAGCTATTGTAATGTTTGTTACATGGAATCTGGTAGGTAAGTATGTTAACTGAGAATCATTGAATGAAAAAACTCAGGAAAAGATGGAATCAATATTGTGTAGTCATTTATGTGTAATTTTTACGCAGATAACGCAAGTTAGGTATAACTCAATAAAGTTAAAAGTCCTTCGGCAAAACCACACCTTGAGCTCATTTGACTAATTTGAGGTAAATCCCAGAAACCCAGTAGGCTAAGGTAACAAAGACACAATTAGCTAACATAAAATTCTTAAGTAATTTCTTAAGCTTTGTTTTTTGAGTTACATATTTTATATGTATAAAACCCAGTAGAGTATCAGATAATGGCCATTATAATAAAGATATACTGAAATGAATGAGTATTAGTCAGAAAAATCTGTAAATACAGAGCAGATGGTAGGTAATGCTCCCTGTATCAGCAGCTCAATGTCTGCCAACATCAACATACAGTCAAGTGTTGATACACAGTGTCCGCTGTATCTACTGCATCTACCTCTGAGTGTATCTACTTGGGATACTGCCAAAGATTTTGTTTACGCCTATCGCTGCAAGGGAATCAGACATGAACAGAAACGATAGACTTGTCGACAGCACTACAGCCAGTTGATTGCAAAAAATCTGATATGATTTAGAAGTTAAGATAATATCATAACTCCGCCCGTATTCTAGAACAAAAGTCAATCTCTCGTCTCTCTGTTTCTTTGACACAAAATGTTTACGGCTTTAGTTCTCATAGTGGCTGAGTCATATAGCTTCAGGTATTTTGCATTCATAACTTTTGTTTTTTGATCATCGATGCCAATGCAGGAAGGATTTTTTTCCATCTCAAACGTAGTGAGTCAGTTTTAAATTCAAATACGTGGTATACATAGATTCATAGAACTTTATTACTACCTAAAGCTATAATGGTCGTTGGTTTTACTTAGCTAGTATTTTATCATAATGAATTTTAAAGTACAAGAGCAATCACGTTCTTTATTCGTAGAACAATCTCAATGTACCCAGTTATTTTTGGAATTTTAAATAGCCGGTCAAATGTGTTTCCGATCACGCATAGTATCGCTAAGATAAGATTGTAAAATGTTCTAAAAGTTTTTATTTTTTCGGAACTGTTCCCTATGATCCAATAAGGATGATGATATTAGTTATTAGGTCAAGTCAGAGAACAAGCTAAAGACCTTACACAACGTTGCTCTTTGAAAATAATACGTAGGTAGGTACTTGTGGAAGTGCCTAATGTGTGCTTTGGAAGTGCCTAATGTGCTACGAGTATAAGGGTGTATAGGCTCTTCAAAGATTCCAATTTCTATGACGTCTCGAAGGCTAGCCCTGTATAAATGCATACGAGTAGTTCATCTGGTATTATCAAGCTGGAAGCTAAATAGTAAGCACAGTAATGATAGCGCATCCGGCGGCTCCATTTGCGTGCCTCGCTGCAGGCTCCACTGAATTACCGGCCTGCCGCATTTATTGGATTGACGAGATGCCAATTTGTGTTGTTCCCCGCTGATTTCTCTGATTTGCATAGAGTTGAAGAGACCCGACATAAAAGATACGCCTCGAGCTTCGGTGTACGTCAGAATAGCTTATTTATGGTAACTTATATTCCAATTTAGTAGTTCAATATTGAACGAGTTGTTTAAGTTTTCAAGATGTTTTAGGCTACAACGCAGCAAAAAGGCATCTAAAATCTTTTGTTAGGTAAAACTAAAGGTAAACAAGAATAAAGTCAATTATGAATAAGTTAGAGGGTTGGTTCACCAGAGATATGCAGAATTTAATTTGGAATATCAGGCTCTGCCTATTCAATAAAATGCCATATGAGTCAACGAGTTTGGGTTACTATTTTTGAAAGTCGCAATGGAACCAGAATTCTAGAGATGTATCTCATTATTCACCTAGGCTAGGTAGGCAGGAAAATTACTAATTTATTGATGTAAGATTTTACAACTAATGATCCTATGTCGATTAAATATATAAATAAAAATAAATTAGAAGTAATCGCAAGAAATGAAACAAGACTACAAATTATTGTATACCTATTTTTCGCTTGTATTGTATTGTTCGATTATCCGTATGCAATTTGCAGTTATCTCGATAGTTGTAGGTGTGCAAGAGACTGAAAAATCAAGAGATTTTGAATGAGTCATCCCTACCGATCCGTTTAATCGTCACATCATCGGTTTATTCATTAGTTATTCATCGGGCTATCACATATTTTGTCACAAATTGGTTCGCACGTAAACATGCAATGCTGCATGCCGACTGCCGGCTCGGGATGCCGAGCATACCAGGGCAGTGGAAATATCCGGCATCCGGTCTTGTTCAGGTATTAGTGGATAGACACTTTACTGTACTAAATTCACTGGGATTTCTCTAGATGTGCCAATATGTATTGGCTGATTTTTTATGGTTACAGTTTTTTTGTTACTAATGTTGCGAGAAGATAATATGATTCGAGTTATTTGAGTTGACGATGTAAGATCTCTAATGGTTTTTTAACCATTCTTCTTTTTCTTTTTTCATTCTTCTTTTTTTCACATTTTTATAAGCTCTTATTTATTAAGGATTATAATTAGATTACTTTTCTTTTGAGCCTCACCTAGTTCGATCGGCACCACACTGAAGGTTTAAATTCCATTTTGTGAAAAAGGATCATCGAAAAAAATTGAATGGCACCAAGCCGTGTTTGTTGCCTGATTCTTCTAGGCTTGGTCGCGAGGAACAGGCATAGCTTCACCTAGTTTCTCATACGTTTCAAAGTGATCCTAGTGATTTTATTGAAATAAATGCCTTTTGACTTTGACTTTGACTTTTATTCATCATCATTATCATCATGAGCCTTTATATGACCATTTTAGGACGTAGGCCTCTCCCAGCCTTTTCCATGCCTGGCGGTTGGATGCCTTCATCATCCAGTCACGGCCCCCATGTGCCTTTATATCATCCACCCATCGCTTTGGCGGCCGTCCTCGGGGTCTGGTGTTTGCCCACGGTCTCCATTCAGTGACCCTTCTTGTCCATCGATTTTAGTCCATTCTAGCGATATGACCCGCCCAACTCCATTTCCTCTCAGCTATGACTGTGACCACATCTTTCACCTTAGTTTTTCGCCGTATCCACTCATTTCTTTTCCGGTCGCGCAGGGACACTCCAAGCATCGCTCGTTCCATCGCCCTTTGCGCCATAAATACAAACTAAAACTAACCTAACCACACCTATAACTAACCATAACTTAAAATCGCCAGGCAATGCGATGTTTTTATATTTTGAATATATTTTGGAAAAAAATGCAAATGTAGAAGAATAAATCCAGGCTGACGAGCAGCACTTCATTGCAGCGACGCAGCTAACGAAAATGAGGAACGCCTGCGCCAAGCGTATCCAGTTGTTGTTCCTTTGAGCTTTCAGTCAATAATAAAGCACTGCAGTTGATTGATCTTAGCAGCGAGTCAGAATATGATTGATGAGCTACAACACGTAACAGTTGCGTGATCGAAGCGAAATGCTCACATCACGTTTACATCACGTTTTTCACATATTTAATTTTGTGCTATACAGTAGTTCGATTACTATAATGCTCGGCTTCCGATACTCGCGTGTGCGCATTAGGATTTGATTTGTATGTGAAATCATCCTATTCCGCCTAATTTGCACCTTTGATGATCATGCATTTCCTGCATTTCGTAGCTTCTCCAATCCATCTCGCATCAAAGACTGTATTGATCGAATTTCCGGTAATTATCTCGGTTGATTGACAGATTTACAAAAGATCGATTAAAAGGAACGCAGGCACCTAGGGATGGGCTGACTTCCTTGTTTTTATTGCAACCTTGTTACGTGTGCGATTGCGTATGCTGCCCAGGTAGTGCTTTAATGCTGATGCTCTGGAGAATACGATTTGACTATAAATACTCAGCCTTCGCATGGAAAAACAAACAAACATAAAAATGTTTTATATCGGCATAACTTTTATTTCTTTTTGAAATTACTGTCTCGTCGGTAAGTACTAATGTAATGTTGTAATAAGAATGGCGACCACGAACCGGGCGACGTAGTGTTGGATGGCCCCCCACCCGATGGACCGACAACTTTGTGAAGAATGCGGGAATTCGGTGGATGCAAAAGGCTCAAGACCGTTCGTGGTAGAACTCTTTGGAGGAGGCCTATGTCCGTTAGTGGACTTCTACAGGCTCATGATGTTGATGTTTTTTCCTTACTTTTGTATATTATATATTTTGTTAGTTCATCAACGTAAACAGGCAAAAACAAACTTGTTTATGGCGAGAAACCCATTCAGTGGGCCAGGTCAAAGTATATTGGAACGAGTAAACAGAGGTGACTAAAGAGGCGGTTGAAATTCCTGGCCAATTTCATCCTAGCTGGCACACCACGGGTTAAACATTGTACCAAGGCATGTCATGTGCAAGATTTATTTGACCACGTTAGTATCAAATACGACCACGCATTAGCTTTAGACCAGGAGCAGTACTCATTTCTATACATCATAGATATCGATTTAGAGATTGCTCTTCATTGTTGCTCTCTAGGTAATGATAACTGTAGAACAATTTATATTACAACTGATGCAATCCACTCTGCCGCACTCAGCTGCATCTCCAAGGGTTGCTTCAGTAAGGTTTAGTGTGACGCAACATCGCTATCTCTGGCTCTTAGACATAAAGTAGGAAGCTTGCAATCGTGTTAGGATCTGGGCCGATGAGATGGGCCGTGTAAGCAATGTCCAGGGACGCCTTCCTGGCGGCCGTACGCTTACATTACCCGTAAGGTGTACAGTGTACTCTACCACGAGTTAGACAGCGTGAGCTTGGATATCGGTGAAAAATTACATCATAATTATAGTCTTCGGTTTCTGAAAAATAATGTAAAGAAACTTTATTTTTATATTGTTTGTCTATGACTTTGTTTAGGAGCCGAAGATGAAGCTTTTATTACTCCAATACAAGGTGATTCATAATAAATATGCTATATATATATATGTGAATCATAATAATATGGTTCTATGAATTGTGAAAATTCAAGATTTTCATTGAACAAAACTATTTTTTGGTTCTGGGATCAAATCAGTTAAAAATCAATTATTCAGTTAATTATTATTATCTATTATTACCATTTTTCTATATGGTACTAAGGATACAAAGTTGTGTCTCTTGTACCATTAATGGTGCAAATCAATGGTAATACTGACACAAAGGCATTTTATGTTACAATCTTGGATGTCATACCTATCATTAATCACCTTGTATTGTGTGTTGTCGTCTCAACACAATACTACTAATGTGCGTCTTGGGACATATGTAGAAGGTTTCGGAAACAAGAAATTGTCAAACAAAATATTGTAATGACCCTAAATTATTACTGCGCGTTTCAATGTACCGATCTATAAGTGTTCCCAGATCTGCTGATCATGAACGGTTTTTAATAATCTCCAAATTCCAATCCTATAAACTGAATCTGATTGAGTCCAATTCTCAGTATATCTCATACTTTATGGCCTCCATGACGAATCTGACTTATTAGATCAATAAGACCATTGTACCTACTTATAAACAGTTACCGTTTATACATTGATTGAATGCACTTCGCACCGAACTCATAGCTTACCCTAGTATATGGATAGTCTTGCCAACTGTTCAAAGATTTATGGCTAAATTCGCCTCGAAAAGATTAACAATTATTTTAATTCAAAGAAATTACACACCTGGATTATTCATCTTGGTTCCAATCAATAAGAACGTATTTGATGAATATTTATTCTCAAGACTCCTTATAAGTAACTAGCGCGGCTTCAATCGCGTAGTGCCCGAATAAGAAGTTCCCTATGCGTTTTTCATGGTTTTTACTACATACACGCCCAATTTTATACCAATCCGTTCAGTAGTGCTAGAAAGTGTAACAAATATTCACAAACACATTCTTAGAACTGTTGGATTTATAGTATTTGTGGGAAATTTCGCAGGTATTGATCATTTCAAAGTTTGCTATAGTGGCAATATAGTAGAATAAAGACGGTCATGTGCAAGAACTCGGCCTGGTGGTTCCGGCCCATAACACGAGGTCAGAAAATAAAAAAAACCCAAGTGTAGGAAGATAGGTTGGGATTGGATAGGTTGAGGAGGAGGTAGGGCACAGCGAGATTTCTCGTTCTGAATTGGAGCAGCCCGGCTGGAGAGGTACCTCCACCTTACAGAAGATCGCAGCCAAATAACATTATTTGTTTCAAATAGTGTTGTGTTCCTGCGATGAGTAAGGTTGCCAGAGCTCTTTAGGGGGTAGGGGGTTCGGGGTCGGCAACGCGTGTGTGATGCCTCTGGTATTCCAAGCGCTCATAGGCTACGGTAACCGCTTACCAACAGGTGGGCCGTATGCTTGTTTGCCATCTCAGTTGTATAAAAAAAAAGATACAAACTTATCTTTTGCGGTCGTTTAGTTTAGCCGTTTTTTCTGAGAAACAGGGTCTCGACAGACAGACAGACGGACAACAAAGTGATCCTACAAGGGTTCCGTTTTTTCCAAATGAGGTACGGAACCCTAAAAATGGTTAGATCTACCGAGAAAAAGTGAATAAGTTGGCAAAGTATCATTACTAGTTGAATACTCAGTTGCATTTATGTAGGTGTAATATACCCAGCGTTGTGATTAGCATAGATGCCTTTACTTATTAAGCCCATCTAACAGTTATAACCTACGGTTGACGAGATTATTACGGGATCAGAAAAAACGTTTATTTACCTACCTATATATTCACAGAACTGTAGTGAGGCTTATGGGCCTTCCACACGTGACGTAGTATCAGGTACCCCATAATATAACAGTCATGGTATGTATGGTGGTACATGTATGACTTGTGCCTCATAGCCGTCAACCAAATAATAATAATATATATATAATATATGGTCAAACTCAATATATTTATTTACACAAAGAAACTTAAAACTAATACAAGTTAATATTTACAAAATACACAAGAAACAGTTGAGCCATCTAAAGACCGTTACAAACCGTTACGCCAGCGTCTTGGGGACGCTTCCGACTGGTAGTGATCTGGATCAGTTGAGCTATCTATAGATCGTTTATAATATATTGTATAGCACACTCATAAGGTTTATACTAATTAAGTAGTAAAGGTGTAAAATTGGTAAATTGTAGTTTTGCGTCATAGGTACCTTTTGGTAAATACTTATTAACAAAATGCATAAACGTATCTTGTGATAAGCTGACTGTTGTTATCATTTAGGTAAGAAATTTATTGTAGCACGTAGGTAATCACCCATGGTTGTAAACAGGGGCGTGTGGATGTTATATACTAGATTTAGTTATGTTTGTATTACATACGTATATTCCGCCAGCATTCCTACTTTCCATAAGTGAATTATTGTGGGTACTTAAATAAATAATCAGTCTCGATTTTATGGTGGTTTCATTTGCATCTAGTGTTCTCATATAAAACAATTATCTTTGCCATCAACCCATTTAAAACGGCTATTGTCACGTGTAGAAGCACTTAGGGCTTAAGTTGATTAATTTACAGCCGTTTGTATGGCCCAATGTTACGTTAACTGTTACACAGGTTTTAGGGAATTATGGTAATAGGTGACACCATAATTTGAATATTGGTTATTAGGTCGATACAATATCAGGAATATCTAGTATAGAAAAAACAAAAAATTGTCTGTGGCTTCCGACTTTAAGTCGCTAAATTAAAAGGATTTTTATAGAATAATTTGCTTTACTTCTCTCATCTTTCTCTATCATCATCTCCCTTCCCATATTCCCCTTCATATGGGGTCGGCACAACATGTTATTCTCTTCCACTCACCTCTATCAGCCATCATGTCAGTATTCACTCGCTTCTTACTCATGTCGTCTTTCACACAATCCATCCATCTTTTCCTTGGTCTACTTCTTCCCTTATATCCTTCTACATTCATATTTACCACTCTTTTCGTCACATGACATTCTTCTCTTGTATTTTACTGTTTCTCCATGACGCTACCAATCATTGTCTAGCAGACCACACCTTCATATAGAGGGATATTAATATGTTTCTGTTTATTCATTAGCAGAAGTGGCGTATGGGCTTGTGTATATTGGTCTGAATCTGTGTGATTTGCGTGTAGGCTGTCATTCAGGTATTGGCATTAGCCGGCAATTACCCATTTGATGTAGTGGCTCACTGTGGTGCAAGCGATGGTCGCCCTTCGGTGTGGAGATTCAGTTGGAGTGTAAATGGGATTCTACAAGGCTATACATAATTTGTATATTATCCCATGTATACATGTATAGAAAATGTTTGTCCTACGACTTTCGGCATTTTTCATTGAAAAACATTCCATAAAATCTGCTGGTTTGGGGTCAAATCAGTTCAAACTCAATTTGTTCAGCTAATAAGGTATTAATCTTGATGTCGTACTTCTCGTACGTTCATTTCATCATCATCATCATTTCAGCCGTTCGACGTCCACTGCTGAACATGGCCTCCCCCACAGACAGAGCGAATTCCTTATCATGTGGGAAGATTTGCCCATACTCACCACGCTGGGCATGCGGGTTGGCGAGCGCAGTTAGAGCTATCGTTGTTAAAATGAGGGACGCTGCTGCCTATCCCCTAGCTTTTTTCCCTTAGTCGCCTCTTACGACATCCGCGGATAGGTAGATATGGAGGGGCCTATTCTTCAGCCGGGGCCACACGGCGTTACGTTCATTTATTTGTTATATAATATAATAAAATGAAAAAAGTAATAAAAAAATATATTACTTCGATCGTTTTTTTTCGCTTATATTCTTTCTTTTTGTTGAAAGAATAAGTCCCTTTCAAGATAGTATACATATTACGAATTACCTTATATAGTCTGATGATAGGAAGGCTATAAATGTCTCAACTCAAGTGGAAATATGCCAAATAAGAAATGAAGATCCCAGAAATTGTTATGGTGCTCATTCTCTATCCTTGAATAAATGAGTTCTAAACGCTAGAACGAAACTGAAATCATCATAAGACAAACTCTTCGTATTTCAGATAAGTAAGCAATTGCAAGCAATAATAACGTAACAGTAAGCTCTCCTTAACCTACTTCCACCGTAAGAAACAATAATCCTAAAAGTAATGCGAGTCCATTCACTGGGTAAAGCCCATATCCATCAATGCTATCCATCGCACGCACATTTGTCAAAACGAATGCAACGAATGTAACGGTTAAAGAAAATTGATTAAACGTCAAAACACGGACGACCTTCGGTACAATAACAAATGCGCGTGCGATGGCGTCGGCTGATGGGTTGGATGCACGATGGTGCAAGCCGCGTCAAATCGGCGGCATTCCGGATTGTCCGCGGACCGTTACGGCACCCGGACGCAACTTACGCAACCCAACGCAGCATTATGTATTATGTAACTTGTATCGTACTCACTATGGGGAGAATTGAGGTCCATAAGACCAATTTTGAGGTAAATCCGGTTAAAATTTGCATGAGCAATTATTGCACGCAATAGTTTTAAAAAGTGTGTTTGACTGGCCTCATAGCTCAGTTGGTAGTAACTCTGCCTTCTGCGCTAGAGGTCGCGGGTTCGATTCCCGCACTGGACAAACATTTGTGACTAACACAGATGTTTGTTCTGTGTCTGGGTGTTAAATATATATCTATTATGTATATCAGTCTCTGGTACCCATAGTATTGGCTATGCCTAGTTTGGGATCAGTTGACCGTGTGAATTGTCCGGAATATTCATTTTATTTTATTTATTTATAACAGTTTGTAAAAACGTTGTTCAATAATCAATAATCATCAGTTCATATATGAGCGATCAAAATCGCTCCAATCAGGTCAATCTCTAGTCATTTTGACGTCATAAATTGCTTATGCGTGACGTCAAAAAGACTGCCATTTGTATTATTTTTCTTATTCTCAAGGGTGTTGAATAATCTTGCAGATTATCTGCTAAAGCTTAATGACATTATTTACAAAATCCGTTATTTACTAGAGTTGTACTAAGCCATTTACGGGTAGGTAGTAAAACATCTGTACAAAGTAGTTTTCAATTTAAAAAATATAAGAAAGCACGTAGTGTGTACGAAGCACAAAAGATCAGACGCGTGCGGTGCCGGCGCCTGAGCGGCCTTGACAATGTCGTTCGGACCACCCAGCCTTGCATTTCTACTGCGCATACGCTGCGGTGATGATGGAATGGGATATAATGAAACTACTACTACTTACTAATATGAGTAAAAAAACATTTATTTACATGCACTTACTTAGGCTCGTATTTTTTATCATCATAGGGAAATTTAAGAGGTAATTTCAAAAAAGCTTCAAGTTTGACAATGAAAGTGTAGAATAACCTCCACTAAAGATAGGGGACTGTAATAATATATCTTGTAGGTCTTTTACTGATAGAAAAATAACTTCTCAGACTTAAGACTCAGAACTGAAAGGTATTTTTGTTTTACATTTTCATTATATCCTGCATACTCCTACTACTGCTGCCTTGGTTAAATTACGACCATGTCAAGGTAAACGAGTGCAGTTTTCGGTGTTTTATTAAAGTAGCTTTAAACTAAAGTTATAAAACCGAACTTCGGACTTACCTAGTGCGTGACGCGGAACCGCCCTAAATGACCTTCACTAAATATGCCATCGTTTGTTAAAAACCCTTTTGGTTTTCATTCTTATTAGGAGATGGCATCAGCTTTCTAATTCCATACTCCATGATAGAGAAGGCCTGAGTACCGTTTGTCGTACTCTTTGGGGGAAGGCCTAATTTTGAGGACTTCATAAGGCTTATGATGATAATGATGATACCAAATTCTTTTTAAAATGTAAATTCATTTAAGGATGTTTATTTGAAAAAGAAGAACCGATTGATTATGAAGAGATCCGTAGACAAACTAAAGTCACCGATATTGCCCAAAGGATTTGAAAGTAGAAGTGGCAGTGGGCGAGTGAGCGATGGCGCTCGGGAAATCTATGGGAGGCCTATATTCAGCTTCGGATGTCTTACGGCTGAAAATGATGATAATGATTCTCTTAAGTAATTAGGTACTAAAAGAAGCATAGAGGCAGGGTTCTCCAGGGATAATCATTTAACAGAGACACGATTGTAAAATGCCTTTCATGATTCCACCATTAGTCCGGATGATAAATTCCAAATTAAGAACACGTCGTTAAGTTTCTCTTAATTTTATTATAATGCATCAACGTGAATAGGTCTGTGACACGTCTACCAAAGTATAAAAAAAAGCGGTACTACTTATGGGTGTGCCATTACAAGTAGAGCGTTTTTTAGGCGGGAAAAATCTTAGTTTCCAACATGCTTCATGACGACTGCTGAAACGAACTTTAAAGCGCCTAAAATACGCTTAATCCATGTAAAATTTAAGAACTACTTAGGTACCTACTTACGTGCCGGCAAAACATACCTTCAACAATTTATTTACAGAATCAAAATTAAAACTTATACAAGTATTTATAAATATTTTTCAAAATACTCAAGAAACAGTTGAGCTGTCTAAAGACCGTTGCATCTGATCAATAGATAGTTCAACTGATCCAAATCACTACCAGATGGAAGCATCCTCAAAACGCTCTGGCGGAATTGCCACGCTGGATGACAATGCTAATCCGTTGGGCCATATAGCAGCCAGCTCTCGGGTCACGCGTCGCTTCGACCAGACGCCCTGATATGCTAGATAGATACCTACAAGTACAACATAAATAAACGAGGAGGTACATTCAGTGTAAACAAACCGAATGAAAGATTTAAAACATAGAATGAAATAGGATCTGGATGTTCAACTGGTGTTTGCACACAAATGTAACGCCTGATTGTTTTATTGGAGCTGGGCCAAAAAGCTTCAGCCTATGCTATCAAATCAAGTGAGTATGTATATTCGTACCCACCTTCCTATTGTGTGTTGTACTTTCCTGTATCATCAACATGTGGTAAATTAGGATTAACTTTAAATCATTCAATCATTGGTCTCATATTTTCATAATTTTCCGGATATTTGTTTCCTACAAAAAAGCTCTGTTTTTGATTTGCATCTAAGTATTTTACTCATTGAAAAATCAAGGCGCTGGTGCTTTCAAGATGGTCATGGTTTTCAAGTTTATCCTACTAATATTATAAATGCGAAGTTTGTGAGGATATTTGCGCTCAATCACACCGTAACAGATCAACTGATTTCGATGAAACTTGGAATAGAAAGAGTTCTTTACCTTGAATAGTATATAGGCTACTTTTTATCTAGCTACCATGCGTGAGAAGCCGCGGGCACAAGCTAGTTTAATATAAAATCACTAGTTGTCTTATGAACACTAGGGGGAAAAGTGAAACTTCCATGTCCCCCTAGTGCATCCTATACATATTCCTCCCAGTCCCTCTCTCATTGACCTGAATCCTGATATTTTCCGTAGCATTCTACAATAAGCCTCCATGGCTTGGAGCCATGTTGGCATATTGGGAGGTACCCCGACATTCAAGCCAATGTTCGTAGGGTTGAACCCGATCGTGCACCACTGAGTTTTCCGGTTCAAAAATGTAGGTACGCAATAACGGTGAAAGAAAACATCGTGAGGAAAAATTTGTATTCTTATAAGCGGCGATTTGCTTGCAACCTGTCACGTATGGAATACTCACTACAGCTTATTAAGGACGTGTGCCGGAAAGTGTCTCTAGCTACCCCTGCCATGCTTGGGGATAAAAGTCGTGAGCATATTTTTTTTTATTCAATGAACAGTATTTTTTTTTGCCACCCAACAGTCACAAACGTCGTCCTGAACCCACACTAGGATTCCCTGTGTTTTTGGTATAAGAAACAACGAGCACCATGGTACCACAGCACCCAGACCCGAAACAAATATTTGCAGATCATGCAAACATTTGTCCCGCAGCGGGAATCGAACCCGCAATATATTTTGAAAGAACTGTTGCGGAGTTGTTCTACCACAGAGTTCAGGGCCCCGTTGCGCATAAATGCTTCTTCAAGTTGTTTTCAGCGGTCGATTCAATTGTGTGGAACTTCCAGGAATCGATTTGGGTCGGTGAGTAGGGAGTGATGCGTCGGCGCAGATAGTGGGACGAAGGTCATCGATCGCGGATTGTATTGATTATCAGGAGCTATTCCGAAGAAATGAGTTAAATTATAGCCAGTTATGATATTAAATACGGATACCATTGGTAACCTTTGCGTAAATCTTACCCTGGTACCTATTACTATTTTGCAAAATATATATAACGCCTAAGGCCACGAACACTTTAATCGACCGTTCAACGTCTTTGTAACTTAACCGGCTGTTTAAACACGTGTTTTTTTAAATATGCTGTCATCAAACCAATTTATAAGCCACTATTCACCAATACATAAACGGGTGGTTGGAATAGTCATTATTTCAAGTCGATTATTTCTTGAATTATTTCATTGTACTTGTTTCACCGTTTTGGCAGCCTTAAAAGCGTTCGCCACTGGACAGCGTGTCGGCATTATGGGAACTACTTACGATAGGTACAATAACAACGAATCCTAATTTGCCGAATGATGTTTACATTACGCAGCAGCTAGGAACCCACGAGTAGGTATTCTCACACTGGGGAACTTCCATTCTCATGAACCTATTACGAATTTTATTTTATTGACTAGTCATTTAGTTCTGGCAACATGCCTAGCAAAAGTTCCTGTTACCTCCAATCGGGAATTGGTTATGGAATGAAAATCATGATTTTGCAATGGCGACGAACTTCCAGAAGTCGTAGAACAAACGTTTGCCTATTGGCTGTAGAATATGCCACTTTTGGTTATAGTATACAAGGTGATTCATAATGTATGCTATCCTGAAAGGGGCGTATTCTACACTAAATTAGTAATAAAGTTTGTTCAACGACTTTAGTAAATTCGACTGCTTTGCTGTTTTGGTGTGAAATCAGTTCAAACTCAAACAAATCAGCTGTTTTAGGTGGCAATCTTGATGCTTAACTTCTCGTACGTTTAGTAATTAGATAAAAAGGTGATAAAAATACCAAAAACAGCAAATTAACAAAAGTTTGGGAATTTTTATTTTTTAAATATTGATGTTTATTCCGGTAATGTTCTTTCTGTTGATGGAATAATCCTTTTTCGGGATGGTGTACATATGAGGGGTCACCTTGTATACAGTATTATGGAACACCGTGTATAACATCTTCTGCTGTTTGGTTATATTGTTCTGTTCAATAGGTAGTTTATGAACGCGTCAGATAGCTTGTCAATTCCATAACCCTTGCAAACTAGATGAAAAGGAAACGTTCGAAGGGATTCTAAATTTAGAGCTGTAACTTCGTTAGTAGTTTCTCGAATGAAGCTTAACTAAATATACAATCATAAACTGTAGAGTTTCATGCAAGACGATTTATAAAATGTACCTATATTATCTGGTTCCTCTAAAAACATAATATGGAGAAAGGAAGATTGATAAGGTACTTCATTGTTTGCAAAACCAATATAAAGACAGCTAAGTGCAAGTAGGACTCGCACCCTGAGGCTTCCATACTATTGCACAGGGTCGAAAAATCGAGATACAAGTGTACGAAGTGAACTTATATTTTGCGTCGCTCAACTACAAGTAGTTCAATGTATGATATTAACCGCAAATACGAGTATGAGTTTGTTTTGTAATAGCTCCACCGATTTAAGGCAGGTATTTCATGTTTGCCATTTCCATACAAAAATTAGGCATTCATATCTTCGTAAAATTGTAGTTGCATTGAGAAAAAGCTTGATTTTTTAGGACACTTCTTTGGTATAAATTTAAAGTTGGTATCTTTCTTTAATCTTTGCTGAGAAAAAGGGCCTGTATATCTTTTTCTGTCTGTCAAGATTATAAGGTTCGTTTTTAGCAAATTAGATACGGAACCCGAATAACTGGTACTTAGCGAGCAGTAAATTCTCAGTATGAGTAGTCTCACCTATAACCTTTAGGAGTAATGTGCAAGCAATCTGTTTTATTGATGACCAAATCGATCCTTGAGTGGGATGCATGGAATGTCTGTGAGAACACAGATTCATTATGGATTAATATGTCGACGAGGTGGAAGCATATTTCGCGTATCCTGAACATGGAGAAGAATAAAATTAAATAAATAAATATTCCGGACATATCACAGACGGTCAACTGATCCCAAACTAGGCATAGCCTGTACTATGGGTACCAGAGACTGATATGCATAATAGATAAATATTTCACACCCAGACACAGAACAAACATCTGCGTTAATCACACAAATGTTTGTCCAGTGCGGGGATCGAACCCGCGACCTCTAGCGCAGAAGGCAGAGTTACTACCAACAGGAGCCATGAGGAATTCAAATTTCAAATATGATAACTCGGAATCTACTTTACAGAAAATTAAGATTTGGCTATTTTAAACCTGAGAAAGATTTCCTTCGGAAACGTCAGCTTTTCTCAAACCAGCTCTCAAACTATATCGGAATGAATACTACCGAATGTTCTGAAGTCTAGACTCAAGACATGCAATTGATAATTTTGCTCTAAAATTAGGATTATTAGGATTTTTATGAATTCTGGTAAAAAGCAATTTTTTCGAGATACTTCATATATGCTTTCAGGCCTCTGTGTATATTTATATAATTAATCTTAAAATTACTGGAAAAAGGGCACATTTAATTTTCAGGTATGAAAGATCATAAGGCAAGCGTAAAGGCACATGCTGAATCTTCAACCTATTGATTAACAAACATCTTTACAACTTTCGCATTTATATTCGTACAACGAGAAAGATAGGCAATAGGAAGTAGGATTAGAAGGATAGGGTTCATTGCAAGATACAGAAAGAAAGCGTAGGTAAATTGTGCCTTTTGTTGGTACAAACAGTGTGATGTGTGGTGTAGTGAAAGAATGATGTGCAAGTATGCTTCTGTTGGGTACCATAACTATTGGCAACATTTGAATGATGTATCTGCATACAAGACAATACATATTGAGGATATGATCCTGCTAGACATGCCTCCACTACAATTCGTTTAGTATTATACTTTATCGTCACCTTGCGAAGCTGGGGGCGGGGCACAAGAATCTTTGAATTCTACGGGTTAAATATTAAGCAACAATTCATGGGTTGTAGCGTTTGAATACGGTTTTAAAGGTTGTCCATGAATATTTTTAGGTAGAGGTATAAATTGTAAAAGTAAACAAGGGCGCATTCCCTAGCAGAGGTTTATTATGGCTATGATCTCACCGAGACGCGACGCGAACACACCAAATAACACCTAGGTATTCTACTGAATCGAATTGCTGTTACAGATTATATTTTGTATTGCTATTACAGATTGTGGCCAACTGGTAGACTTACAATTGTCGTGTACTTCGTGTACACTTGTTCTTCTTGGTCATCCAGCTTCAGGTCAATTACCAAGTTGAGGTATGGTGACCCTGAAATCTGCCAATGACCGCTTGGGAAAGAATCAGTATGGTGAATGGATCAAAGTGGTTCGAGGCTCCTTACGTGCACACGTCACATGGCTTCGAATTTTTTGGCTCTAGGATTGTCATGTCGTTTTCCCCACTATGTTTTCATTCAGCATTGCACAGTTTGCACACATACATTTTCCGAGTGGAAAAACACCAGAATAAGTACCTACCTACAACATTTGGATCTGAAGACGTGGTCACTACCACCACTCTCTCGTAAGTAAGTGTCACTTAACTTTTTTATCTAAGTTATAGGTTTGGTTGTTTGGAAAAGAACAGTGTTCTGTTTTTGGTCCGATGATCAGGGAAGCGAAAGCAATTTCCTATGATTTGCGCCGCTTCTTCTAAGCAGCAATGGTACGGGCAAGGTGAGGCATCGGAAAGGGCAATCCTCTCGGATATATACCCAGGCCATCCCCGCTGGAAGTACTACATGCTGCGGCTCAGTATCGACACGACCCATCGACCACACAATGTCGAAACTGGTGAGTTTACAATGGCATGCATTGTTTTCAAGAGCACTTGTTGCAAGTTCTAAGACAGCTACGAGGAACTATTGTTTTAGATTTAAGACTAGCGTGTTGCACATTTTTTTCTCACGCTTGGTTTTTGAAATATTATTACATTATTTCCTTACCGACATCTCTCGCAGCACGACTATTGGACGCCAAACCATTTAATAGCCGCGTTCACCGTCTTATTCTATTAAGGATGACTTGGCTAGGTTTTTTCCCTAATGACTACGGACTTATTGGATTATAACTTTGCTTTGTTACATTGCAGACTCTTTGCCTGACTCTTCTCCTAGCGGCTTCGGTGTTCTCAGCTCGCCTGGACCACCTGGTGCCGCAGGGTTATGCTTCCGCCAGTGCAGGCTCGGCCAACGCACAGCCCTACAACTATGAGAACGTCAACAACGGCGACGGTACCTACCGTTTCAGGTAAGCTTCAGCTTGAACTAGTACAGCAGTGATCGAAAGCTTATTGGCAAATCTTGCTTGGTGTCCTATTAGGAAGTGCGATAGGATCATCATTTGTGTTTTATTTTGGGGAGAAATTAATCTAGAAGTGCCAATCGGAATGGCATAGTGCAGGAACTAAGACAACTGGAAAATAAAGTTTCTCGAGTGGCGATCATGATGATAGGTGTTTGTGCATATAAATATATATCCAAAGGTTACTTTTCCGAATTGTAAAGTTCAGTTTTTTTTTACATCTTCATTAGATGGGCACTTTCAAAAACAACACGTGAGTTAAGTCGCGGGCAGAGCTACTTTTAATATGCGAAAGTCTGCTTGTATGTTTTTAGTATTTGAAACTAGTATTGGTAGTGCTTAACTAGATAAGTACCTAGCTATTTTTAAATTGTTTTCGGCGATGCTTTCTAGCTACGACACCCCCGAAGGCATCTCAGCGCATGAGAGCGGGTCTCCCCGAGCGCAGGGCCCCGAAGGCCCAGCGGTGACGGCTGAGGGCGGGTTTTCGTACCGCGCTCCTGACGGCCAGCAGATCTCACTCACATACACCGCTGACGAGAACGGCTTCCATCCAGTGGGTGCCCACTTGCCCACGCCGCCGCCCATCCCAAAGGTATTCTTAAAGCTTTGGAGTTCAACAGACAGAATCCTTCCTCGTGAGTGTTATCTATCCTCTTAAATTAAAGGGCCTATGTTTAGCAGTGAACTTCTTCAGTAGTATGTACTACTAATTATAATTGCGAAAGTTTAGTTTTTTGTTAATTAGTTGTTTGATACTCAATCACGCCAGAAAGGCTGACCCGATTTCGATGTAACTTGATATTTAACTTTTACCTAGAGTTGCATAATAGGCTACTTTTTATCTAGGTAATGCACCTAATACTAATACTGATATGTGTGATATCTAATAACTTCAGTAATAACACAGAGTTTGTTTCTATTTTCAGTGAAAATGGAGGAGCGTACGGGGGTGCCCGTAACCGGTACTAAGCTCAATATTCAAGGATCTCGGACTTGGCTCTCTCAATGGTACCTCATGCAAGGACTGTGATATAATGTACACTTACCATATTTTGTAGTAAATGACTTGAACAGATAATAAATCGTAATGTTGCTTGAAACTGTATTTGGTTATTGAAAACCCTATCCTTGTGTAGGAAATGTGTGAGCTAAGAGGTGTTGAATAATCTCACATTATTTATAAAGGCTATATTTTTCATGCTCTTAGAATAAATAAAAAAAAATATAAAAATAATAAGAGCTTTATTTACATATACACTGTTTATAAATATACTATCTAAATTCTAAGTTCAAAATATCTTGCGATGTTTAAATATGATAATTGCTAAAGTGTATGGGACCACCTGTCGTGGTAAAAGTCTCCTGCAAGTGTTCTTCTCCTCGATTGGGTCAAGAAATAGAATAATAATTATGTAAGTAAGTAGTTTCTGTTGTAACCATGTGAAAAAGGTAGAAACAGCTGAAAATACTATTCTACTTGTCCCGAACTGAGATCACGCTATATCTGGTTTGGCACAATTTAGATAAACTTCGAAAATTCGCATCTTTAGCACGTTCTTACTGATATCCGACACTGATGTGCAACAAAGTCATTAAAACTTTATCAAATGGTAGCTCACGTTATATTGGTTATTAATTTTACTATTGTCGTTGTATTTAAAAAAAAACATATGTCCCAAAATAGAAATAAAAATTGTTTTGGAATGTATGAACAAAGCTCTTTCATATAAGAAGTTGAGCTTCATGTATTATTGTTACTTTTTTCTGTATACAGGGGGTAACAATAAACAACAATTTGAAACCCTTTAATCTTAACAACCCCTTGGCCAATTCAACTTATATTCTTACTAGAAAAATATCTTGATTGTACATCCGGTTGATCTTCTAAAGTCCAAGTTTTTGAGAGAACTTATTTGCTTATATAAACAAAAAAAAATATTAATAACAGTTGAAAATTAAGCTAAAATAATATTATACTAGGAATGAACTCTGTTTTCTACGATTAAGACTACAATTAGAAAACAGAGTTCAGATTTCATTTATTAAAAGCTTGAAATAAATTTGCTTATATTAAATCAGTTATATGTATTATACATAGAATATTCGACAAAGCTGTAGAGTACGTTTATCCATCGATATGTTTGAGAAAGATCGACGACTATACAACCGGTAATCGATTTTGCTTATGGAAAATTCGTCCTAAACAAGCTTGGGCCCGTGTTTCACTAATATCGGTTGAGACGTTACAGCGTGCTTGAACATCCTACCATCCAAACAGTGTGGTGACAGTGGTGGGATTAACGTGCGCCATAGAGCCGTAGAGGTCCATTTCACGCACATATTGTCACGTGTCTTTCCTTCGGCGTTTGAGAGCACTAGTAATTAAAGCGCACATTATTTTTCCGAACGGAAAATCCATTGGTGTATGATTGGGATTCGAACCCACGATATTTCGATCGAAAGGTGGGGTCAATAGCACCACTCCAGCAGCGCTCTCAGCATACCTTTAATCAGGAGCTTTATTTTTATTTTCTCAGTAGCTATATAACTTTGTTATTTTCAGAAGCTCTAAGGCAAAGTTAATCGAGAAAAATAGCTAAACGACAGCAAATATTAAACTTAAGCGGATAATTATTGTAGTAATATAAAAATAGGTGTTTTATGTATAGCTCATTCATTTATTAAAAGCTTGACAATAAATTAAAATTAAACAAATTTTGTTCTAGAGGTTGCCGTGAAAAGTACAAAATCTTGATATAATTAGTAGTTATAGTTCCTGTTGTAACCACTGTTGTAGGAGCCTTCTCCACTGAAACAAAAAGTAATTATTAGATCTGTAGTTTAATGTTTACTTTAAAACTAATATTGACTACATACTTATTTGTAGGTAAAGGTGCGTCAAACACTATTTACCCGGTACAGTTATATTCGTCAAATTCATCAACCTACATAAAATATCAAGTTACTCAATTTTCTAAAATCCAATCGAAAGAAGTGGCTGTGACTAGTCTACTTACGAAGAAGGATGCTGCCTGTTGTACTCCAAAGACCTAAGTATAGCTTCGGGAATCGGCGGGGCGGTCGGGATATGAGATCCGGTGGGGTGGAAGCCGTTTTCATCAGCAGTATACGTCAGAGAGATCTGTTGTCCATCAGGCGCGCGGTATGAGAACCCACCCTCAGCAGTCACAGCTGGGCCTTCAGGTCCCTGCGCTCGGGGAGACCCGCTCTCGCGAGCTGAGATGCCGTTGCCAGTTTCATAGCTGAATAAAAAAAAATCGTGTCACGACTTTTATCCCCAAGCATGGTAGGCAACCTCACAGATGTCCAGGCGATAAGATCTTTGAAGATGTCGATGTGGTAGTCAGAAGCACGTCCAAACATTTTGGCAGCCCATCGCCGCTTTCCTCATGATGTTTTTCTTCACCGTTTAAGCGTGTTAATGTGCGCTTAAATTTTTCGTACAGAATAACTCATTAGTGCATTTTTGGGTAATTTTTGGTAATTTTCTAAAATTAACTTTATTTAATTAGGCAGTAGCAGTTGTGTTGTGATGTAAATTGATAGGAAATAATCATGTTTACGTTTAAAACTAGTCTTAAAAGCGACTAGCGTCATCAGAGTGGCCGTGTCTGGCCCTAGCTGTTGCTATTCTTTGCGATCAGAGTTAAATCTTATCCCACAGTATAATGCCTTCCGACAACAATGGAAGATTACCTGTATCTGTAATTCCCGTCGCCGTTGTTGACGTTCTCATAGCTCAGGATGGGGATATGGGCTCCTCCGTAGTTGTTGCTGTAAGCCGCATTGTATGGGCCTGGGTTGTAGCCTCCTCGGTTTTCGGCGGATACCACAGCAACCGCCAACAGGACTGAGATACACTGAAGAAGAAAAATATATGATTTGAAGAACATGCCACAAAGAAATCAGAACGGAGGGAAGACCAGTCACGAGAATTTATGAATAGAAGGAAACTCGCATTTGTCCCAAAAAACAAGTAGAGTTATCAGTAGAGTTGGCCTAAGATGACACACACATAGGCCAAGGTGTCCCCGGCTGAAGAATAAGGCCCTTCGTGTCTACCTACCCGTGGATATCGTAAGAGGCGATTAAGGGAAAAAACGCTAGAAATGGGCAGCAGCGTCCCCAATTTTCCCAACTCTCTTTCCGAAAAAAGGGGACTAAAAGGGGACTGCGCTCGCCAACCCGAGCGCTGAATGCGCGAAGGGTGGATTTGGTGGTGGACGACCCAGCGTCGTGAGTATGGGCAAATCCACCCATGATAGGAATCTCTTGGGGAGGCCATGTTCAGCAATGGGCGTCCTACAGCTGCGATTATGATGAAGATGAGAAGAATGGATGAGTGGGAAATGAGAACTTGTACTTGCATTATATCATCAGTAACATACAAATTATACTTTTTTTGCATATTTTTTTGTTGTTCCCGGAATGTTATGTACTTGTAGACTTCGCCTTTAGGAGATTTATGGCGAACGCTTCGTAAGAAATTAGTTCACCAGACAATGGAATAATAAAAACGTTAGGAAAGAATACTGGGTTACCTTGAAAGCAATCATATTGTACTCCAAATTATAATCCAAACTATATAAACCAAACTCGTTCGATGACTGATACCTGTCGAGAGTTCAACAACTCTTTTATATCATGACCGCTCACCCATCACCTTGCCATCACAGAGCAAAGAGTATGACTTATTCTGTGGCACTGGGCGGCGCTGAGTACATTCCGATGAAGCCACCCCCCATGGGTGCTATTATTGTTATAGAAGGCACGATTTATTGCAAGTCAAGACAAAGATTTCCGGTCAATTAAGGAGTATGCACAAAATTCCTTATGTAGAGCAATCGCGAATACCTACCCAACAAAACTGCCGTATTTGTTCAGTGGTCAATAGGTATCTCAACTTTGTCTCAAAGTTAACTTGACGTAAACCATCTACGCACCTAGCAATCAGAGGCGATATAGCGGCCAACGCTAACAACTCTACTGACGTTCCAGCGCTGATTACCGAAAGGTGTTTAGAGGCATTAATAGCTCTAGTTTTAAAATATGAGCGTTGGCGCATTTGAGTAAATTTTACCCTGAATTTCAAAGAGGAGTGTTTTTTAATTAACTTCCATCAAACTGACATTAGACATGAAATTATTTTCATCGATATAGGTAGCTGTCAAGTTTGACTCATTTTTGAAATTTGTCCTATAATTTTGCTTCCATCTTCAGTAATAAAATTTGTTTTTGTTTTTTAACGCGTGTTTGTTATACAGTGTGGAATTTTTTAATGCCACCTGGAGGGAAAGTACTCTTAGTACTCTTAATAATGTATATAGAACATTTTACTCAAAGAAAACATTCCTTTTTGAAAAGAAAGAAAACTGCATTCAAAGATTTTCGAAAATTCGCTTGTCAAACCCGGGAATCGAACCCCAAGGGGTGCGGGTCTCAGACGGGCACCCAACCCACAGAGGTCGTCAAAAAAAGTTTCCAGTTTGGTTTTAGCTTTGGTTTCAGAATCTATGCGATGTTAGGTTTCAGAGCTGCCTTGCAGTGGTTTCTTAGAGGGTAGAGCATGCTGTAATTTTCCTGGTAAATAAATAAAATGTTCATTAGCTGGTAATAAAACCCAATTACTGTTTTCAGCCGGTTGATATACTTGACGAGCATTAGCACAATGTAACTAATCTACTTGACGCCTTGATGTTAAATCGAGCAAAATATTAAAGGTGTGCTCACTGCTTTCTTGTGTATTCATTAGCTAAGAAGCTAATAAGATGATTATCCTATAGCTACTTAGCTCATCAACAGCATTCTTAAAATGAAATAATAACGTTTTAAAAACTAAAACAATAACCGATTTAGATAGATAGATAGATAAAAAAAATATTTGGCACCACAGACATACACAATTAACATAGTTAAACAATTTCAAATAATATTACAAACATAAAGTTGTTTAAATAGTATTTAACACTGTTTGTTTTCCGAATAAAATAAAAAAATTAATAAAAAAAAAGTAAATAACAGTTGGTAGGTAAGTTTGTGTGGTTTCAAGTTTGAGGAAGGAGTTTTGTTGCTTGTAAGAGTACTATAGGAGTGATACCAAGTGATACATAGATGGAATGATATACTTACAGAGAAACAAGCCTTTATAAAATAATTAGCTGGCCTCATAGCTCAGTTGGTAGTAGCTCTGCTTTCTGCGCTAGAGGTCGCGGGTTCGATTCCCGCTCTGGACAAAAATTTGTGACTAACACAGATGTTTGTTCTATGTCTGGGTGTTAAATATATATTTATTAAGTATATCAGTCTCTGGTACCCATAGTACAGGCTATGCCTAGTTTGGGATCAGTTGACCGTGTGTGATATGTCCGGAATATTTATTTTATTTTTTATTTAATATGTAAGTTATTGTGGAACGTAATTAATTGAATGCATAGTATTAGGTAGGTATGTATACTACTATGCATTCAATTATTATCTCGCTTTAAGATGAACACCTGCATTCAACTAAAATCCTTATCTACGTAGTAAGCTTAGAACTGAGGAGAAGCTTCATACTGACCATAAATATTTTACCACGACGGGATCTTTTCTATGTACACCAGCGACATATCGTGTAACATAAAAATAGATGAAAGAACAGCTGAATAGATAACTCCTTCCTTTTTCGAAGTCGGTTTAAATGACATAAGCTCACTACTGTAATCTCAAGCATGGTACACATCCTTTCCGATCTTCAGACACACACGATCCGTCAATATTAGTCTAAGGGGATAATCAGAGGCACAACCAAACATCATCTTGGGCTTGTTATATACGTGTCGCGTGCTGGCAACCACACACGCCTTTGAATTCCTGATATATTTTCCTTACGAATTGCTATTATTTCATAATAGCTGTAAGCGAGCGTATTCACTTGCGTGGTGGTTATAGGTATTCGTACTACGCAGCTTTATCTGGACTAGCCAGTAATTAAAAAAAATTATAGTTGATCGAGCGAGCGAAGTGAAGAGCTATGTGAAGGCTATAACAGTTTATCCAAAACATGCATTCGATATTAGTCTATTGTTGATTCACAAACATCGACCTACGAAGGGCGGCCTTATTCACTAACAAGTGCATTGTTTTATTGTATTGACGAACGGAGAAGCACGTACTTTTGTTTTGTGGAATCAAAATTAAAACATCTTTTACATATATTTATTTTCATAAAAATGTTCCACATCTCAATCTGCGGTTCATAGAGTGTAGCGTAAGTTTACATAGCCTATGCAGCAACGTCGAGCATTAATACTTATTTAACTTTGTTTATCATAAAGATCTGTTTATTAGGTTCTGATATTTCCTTACGATGAATTAACCTTTGCCGATTGAGCAGCAGTCGTAAAATGTTTAATAAGTTTGCTATTTTACCCAATAAATAATTTAAAGAGTCCTACCCAGAAAATCATTTGAAGAGTTGACTATTTAAAATTTCTTGAATACGCCATGTTGTTAAAGAAAACTAATAATAATAATCGTGCTCTACCATTATGTAGTAAAAATATCTACGTATCCGTTATACCATTCTAGGATACTTACCTGAATCTATTGTTACTATGTACTATATAATGAAGAAAAGTTTATGGCAATTCAGTAGAATACTAACCGACATGACATTAGTAGACAAAGATAAGAAAAACTGCAAGGATTTCATTCACGTAAAACAAACGTTTACTAATAAAATTTATACCTATGTACATTTATGAGTTAAGTTCATGCATATAAATAAAAACTTAATTATTGTGCGTTGTTACATAGTGGTATCACAGTCCTAGTTCAAAAACAAGCATTGTCAAAATTTAATTCTACTAAGCTCGCAGAGACCGCAGACAACGTGACAATCTAGAAAAAATCGAGTTGTTTTTCAAAGCGATTCCATTTATATTCCATCCGATTTCAATCCATTAAAGGCTTTCGTATTCAGTCAGGCATGAGGTGCTAATTTTCCTTGTAAACTGATCCTTTTCAAGCTTTATTTCGTTCATCTATATATTTATCCTTTCCTTATCACTGTGTAGACTTTGAGACAGGCTAACAAACCACATAGTCCTTAGTTTCATAAGAATGGGAACATCACAATATTATGACGGCCGTTAAATAAAATATGTACTCCATTTTTGTGTCCACTTCTTTAGGTTTTTGACGGCTGCCATACGCTTGTCGCCATTTCAAAGGAAACCAAAGATTCATGATAATAGCAGATTGTCTCCTGACTTTTTACTTTTGAACCGTGGTTTGAGACAAGAAAAAGATTCTCCGTGCATTCCTTTCACCATTCTTTCCTATCTAATTCTTTTGTCGATCCTCTCTTTCAGTTTCTAGATTTGGGTGGGTGATGTCCGTTTGTGCGACTTTGCTAGCTGAGAATTGGTGAGATCATTTTAGTAGTGGTAGCCTTTGGCGCCATTGCCACCGTTGCCGCTGCCACCACCGCCGCCGCCGCCGCCGCCACCACTGCTGGGTCCGGAACCACCGCCGTTATAAGCACCCTCACTGAAAAAAAAGAAAAGCTATAGGACTTGTATCTTTAATAAATTACGAAAGGAAATTTCAAAAAGAACCAGATTTGACAGCTATTTCTTTGAAAATAATAGGTATCAGTCTGATGTCAATGTGAGTAGAGTGGAAAAATATTACTTAATTTTTGCACTTTATTCACACTAACATCAGTTTGACATATATTTCATAGAAATTGCTATCAAACTTAATTATTTTTTGAAAATTCCTTCATATTTAAACTCAGGTCGATTAAAGATACGAGCCTAGGAATGCCAGGGCTAGAAATCGAATTTTCGGTTAAATTATTTTCGTTTACTTTTCCTTTCGGCTTACTTATCTTGACCTGATTGTACTCAGAATTTTATGAGCCCAATTTTTTATTTATTACTAGCTGGTGCCCGCAACTTCGTCTGCGCAGGATTAGTATTTCGAGTAGCTAGTAGTTATATTTTGGACAATTCACAAAATATCTTTATAAATTGTATGTGTTATTCTGATGTTTAAGCTATATTATTGTGAAGTTTCATTAAAATCCATTCAGTAGATTTTACGTGAAAGAGTAAAAAATATCCATCCATACTTACAAACTTTCGCGTTTATAATATTAGTTGGAAGAAGGATAGGATAGGATTACCAGAAATATTCCGTCAATGCCTTTTCGGCAAGATAAGGCAGGAAATGTTAAACATATGAGCCAGTGCTCAACCCTGGTGACGTGGGTAATGCTTACGAGGAAGGATTGTTCTTGTTGAACTCAATAGAGCGCAGGATCTCCTCCGGGATGGGAGGAGACGTGGGTAGGTGCGGCCCGACGGGATGGAAGCCGTTTTCATCAGCGGTATAGGTCAGCGCGATCTCCTGGCCATCCGGGGACTTGTAGGAGAAGGAGCCTTCAGCAGTAACGGCCAGGCCTTCTGGGCCCTGCGCGCGGGGAGATCCGCTTTCTTGTGCTGATATGCCATTTCCAGTCTCATAGCTGAAATGAGAACGAAAATAAATAAAGTAGGAACTTAGGCTCATGACATGTTAGAACCCTCAGACATTACTCAAGATCCTCTAAAATGTCTAAGAAGGTTATCCAAAGTACGTTCAAGAGCTTTTACAATGTTTCTTTTCAATTAAAAAGGTGTTTTTATAGACATCATTCTAAAACGTCTCAGAAACTAGGTGCAGAAACGCCTGTTCGTCGCTACCAAGCCTAGAAGAATAAAACAACAAACAGGGTTTGGTGCCTATTAAAATGAAATATAAAGCTTCGGTGTGATATCGATCGATGGGTAAGTATCTAATATTAAAAATCTAGGTCTACTTTGCAGATCGAAAGTTAAAGGAATATAAGTAAACGTTTGTTATGCTCCATTGACTGCTTATTCACAAAGTAAGACCAATGGCATGGATAAAATGTAGAGTGCCTTTTCTAGGTAGGTTGGTACTAAACTTTATGTTGTCACGGGTGTTGGAAAAGATTAAGCCGACCCGTATATTTTGAGTTAGAATATTTACCACATCCTAAAAGTACAATTATTTGCACGATGTTCACTTACCTAAAATGGTAGTTCCCGTCCCCATTGTTCACATTCTCGAACTTAGTGATCGGTATCTGAGCACCGCCTCCGCCTCCACTTGCACCTCCGAATCCGCCTCCTCCACCTCCAGAACCACCGCCGAAACCTCCGCCTAGGCCTCCATTACCACCGCCGGAACCACCGCCGAAACCGCCACCGAGGCCTCCGTTACCACCTCCAGCACCCCCGCCAAATCCACCGCCCGCACCACCTCCTCCACCGCCGGCCCTGGGGGGGAGGTACTGGGGCTCTAGACGTCCACACGTGGCCACGGCTATGAGAGCCGAGGTAAAAAGTAACTAGACAAAAGAATTGTACGGATTAGGTACCTAGGACTTTAGATCACTTTTTCAACATACAATTCATACCAATATCCGCTATCAGCATTTGTTAGCTCTGCGAATCGGTATATGATTGTACGTTTGGGGCTAATGATGTTCACAAAATAATGAAGCTTCTGAAATTATCCACTCATGTGGCCCTATAAAATTATCACTGAGGAGTTAATTACAAAAAGAGCTAAGTACATATTTTTATGAAAGTTACTCCATGCTTCTGTTATATTGCCAAAAAGGAGCTAAAGTATATTCGCTTAATACGAGTAATATATCGGTATTTAAACTTCGTACAAGATTTTCAAAAACACATTAGGAATAACGGAATTCAGTTGTCCCTAATGTGTTTTTAAAAATGTCATACGAATGTTCAATTTGCAGATCCTTGTGTTTTGTCCTATATTTGCATAACGTGGGCGTGGAAGAATATTGATACAGCAATAGAAATTTAATTAATAATAAATAAATATTCCGGACATTATCACACACGGTCAACTGATCCCAAACTAGGCATAGCCTGTGTACTATGGGTACCAGAGGATGATATAGATTATGAATAGATATATATTTAACACCCAGACACAGAACAAACATCTGTGTTAGGGTTAATTAGGGTTAATTTACGGCATTTTAACTGCTCATAATGTCAACTACAGATATCAACTCACAAGAACCCTACCAGCGTTGCGGGAACTTCAACCCCCGTGAGGGTAATAAAGTTTCACTGAGACTCACCAGAACAGTTGACATCTCGATTTTTTGTCTCGAGTGGTGCTTTGTTCAGCTATTTACTGAATACTGTTTGCGAGGATGTGCCTCGTTTTATATTGCTCCGAATTGCCCTTTCTCGGTTGCCTCACCTTGTACGTTGTATAGATATCGACTGGATCCGTACTCGCAACACTACCTCACTTTACCTAACCTGGTAAGAAAAAAAGCATGGACATCCTCTCCGATCTTCGAACGATCAGATCCTTAAAGATAGCAAGGCGGGAAGTCAGAAGATCCTCCAAACAATACATTTGGCTCAAGCCCACATTTGCAGTAATGAGTAACCTGGTAAGCTAGGATCTGTTCCAGGATGCATTTACACCTGATTGCGCGAAACAAGAAGCACTATGAATTCCCCCCTAGTGTGTAAATTAGGTTAAACTACATTTGTTTGCATGAGAACCTACAAACGCTTCGTACATAGTATTCTATATAGTTGCGAAATCCAACCCCCGATTTGTAAATGTTTGGATTCGGTAATTTAGTAATTACTGATTTTTGTGGGTTTTTATACAATATTTTAACCGAAATATATGTACGTAAAGTAGGCCACGTTATTGCTTCCATGACATTATCCAGAGATTTCATCATGAATTAACTTTTGCTTTAAATAGTCTAATAGTGAAATAATCGTAGCACGAAGGTATAAAAACGGTTAATAATTAATTGATGAGTATTTACTTGCAATAGTTGCAAGTGTATCCTAAAGTCTATAAACAGTTTTTATGCAGAGGCCACAGTTTAGACCTTCTCTTGGACTCAAACTTTTGCAATAAAGACTGCAAACGGCGTAACTTAGCACCTTATTTTAACTCTGAGGAAGTTTCAAATGAAACCACCGCCTACATCTCCAGACAAAAGCCCCTTTGAAAAACTTTGATAAAGTAAAAAGTAAGTCCTTATTACTATTTCAACAATAATAAGCAGACTTGAACATATATGTATATATCCTATAGATAGATTTTTGATACATATTCTAAATTCAACATCATTCAAACTTTTCAATGGGTAACAAAATTGCCGGGGCATTCGTAAATGTCGCACCGCACAGAGATACCAAAGAAAATTTTATCGCTACTCCTAGAGAAGCAGTTTCAAATGAAGTTGGGTAGTAATATTGTAGTGATTTTCGTAGTTTCACGGTGGCGGCGTAACCGACTCAACATCACGTGAACTTGCATACGTGGCGTAGAGCTAGTCTACGCAGCGTAGAGCAAATCTACAGTAAGCCTACGCAAGCAAGATATGAAAAAAAAATTGGGTTCGCATCTACATTAGCGCAATTCGAAACTTTCATTGATCCTCGTCGCATGGTATGAAGATCGCGTCCGTGACCGTTCGTTCCTCTCGTGTCATCCACTATTACTTGAAAACGAGCGCGTTCGGATCGCTGCTCTAAGTACGCTCATATTGCTACTTACACTTGCAAAATTAATTGTCAACCAAATAAAGCGAGGATTCGAACATTTGTGCTCCATTTTATGGAATTCACCTTCGGATTCTTTGCTCTACTTTTCAGTTAGTGGTATGTGGTGATCTTGAATATTATTTGATTTGCTGTTTACACCTACAAGTTCTGTAAACTAAAATGAACCTTACACTGATAATTGTTAGTTGATATTCCTTTGTCAAGGGTATGCTGACGACTTGCTAAGTGTTCATCGATAATGATGTTGAAGAAAAGCCATTTAGGTAACGAAAGTAATGCCATTAATCAACTCATGTCAAGCAATACTACCTCCGTAGTGGCATGTACGTGTTTTGCAATCAGGAGACTAGTGTATGCCCCGGGAATAATCCGGAAAACTTAATCTCTAAATAAAAAGAACCCTTTTTTCACGCAGTAAAATGAAAATTGACAGGCCTCATAGCTCAGTTGGTAGTAACTCTGCCTTCTGTGCTAGAGGTCGCGGGTTCTATTCCCGCACTGGACAAACATTTGTGACTAACACAGATGTTTGTTCTGTGTCTGGGTGTTAAATATATATCTATTATGTATAACAGTCTCTGGTACCCATAGTACAGGCAATGCCTAGTTTGGGATCAGTTGCCCGTGTGTGATATGTCCGGAAAATTTATTTATTTATTTAAAATTGGTCTAGTTTTATTTCCTGACCTGCAAGAGAATAAAGGCTAATCTTTATATGGGTACTATGCAAATAACATAGGTTTGTAATAAAGCGCTGAACGCTATTTTCAGCTCAGGATCCCCTATCTATGAGTGCATAATACCGACTTATTGTACTAGTTCTGAAAAAATATTTGCACTTCTAATGCGCCACACTTTCGAGATTTGTCGATGGTTCGTATTGTGCATCTCTGTCTGTTGTGAAACGAACTATACATGGCAAGACAGAGATGCATTCGCAAAGTTTAAAAAAAATATTAGCAGATTAAAAAGTCACGTTATCTTATTAGATTTATGAAATATAACCATGTATTGAGCATATTATTCCATGTTTTATAATTTATTCATCATGAGTTTTCTTTCTAGCCAGTTTCCATGTTTCCATTTTTAAACCATTTCTATGGGTTAAAGATGACGATGATGATGTTGATATTGTGTAAAAAAACTTGTCTCGGCTCCATCTGAAGCAAGTAATTAGGATTAAAGCAGATGATCAAACAAACACTCATTACATATGTCCATGTAAGGACCACCATCACCAATTAGGTGAGTGAGTTTTTACTGCTATGAATGGAAATAGCCTAAGCTTGTTTTAAGTTAAGTTAGAACATGATTCACATGTCACTTGTTCTTTTGTGGTCATCCCGTATGTGGTTTGTGACCTAATTGAGGTCATACTTTTTAGGAATATTCAAGCTTACGATTATTTGTTTTTTTCATAAGAATCACATCTCGGTGGCGTTGCCGGCGAGTGCCCGTCTAAGACGCAAGGGGTGCGGGTTCGATTCCCTCTGCGGAACAAATGTTTGCATGATCTGCAAATATTTGTTCCGGATCTGGGTATTATGGTACTCGTACTTTTTGATACCCACGACACAGGGAATCCTAGTGTCACGAATATGTATGTGACTGTTGGGTGTTATTTATTAATTATGACTTTTTTAACATTGAACTAAACACTATTTTTAATAAAAGACAAAAAGTCGGTAGTTACACATATTCAAATAAGCATTGTGTGATTTTACGAAAATTAGACTAATGGACGCCTGCTTTATGATCTTGTAAAAGTTGAAGTGGCAGTGAGCAGGCCATATAGCTCGCAGAACCGACAACCGTTGGGGAGTAAAGGTTCTCGAATGGCGACCACGAACCGGGCGACGCAGTATTGGAAGGCCCCCCGATGGACCGACGACATTGTGAAGGTTGCGGGAAGTCGGTGGATGGAGAAGGCTCAAGACCGTTCGTCATGGAACTCTTTGGGGGAGGCCTATGTCCAGCAGTGGACTTTTACAGGCTGATGATGATGATGATGAAAGTAAACAGTGTGATAAAAAGATTCACGCCAATACCATTTCATTTTATCGGTAGTAGGTACGTAAATAATATTACTGACAAGAGATGTTTTACGAAAATGAAGCATAAAACAATTTCGCAAATTGGCTGTTTAACCTATCGGCACATTGATGCAACATTATTCCTCGAAGGCAACGCCCTCACTAATGTATTTCATAAGAAATGACGAACTTCATATTACGTTGGTATGTAATAAAGCGGTAAACAGTATTTGGAAGTTAAATCACACTAAGTACAAGGTACAAGTACTACATAACATGCATACCATCCCGAAAGGGGGTTATTCTTCAAACAAAAAGAAATAATTTTAAAATTAAAATTCATTGAGTTTGTGCTGATTTTACTTCAAAACAGCTGATTTTTGCACAGAGTTTTTTCAATGAAAATATCTAATTTACTAAAGCCGTAGAACAAACTTTATTGCCAATTGGATGTAGAATAGCAGACATTATTATGAATCATCTTGTATAATAATCTCGAAAACGATGTCTCCCGTTTGTAACATTTCAAGGTGAAACGGCAGAACCGATTTAGATGAAATTTGGTATGAAAATAGCTTGAACTTTAAGGAAGGACATAAGATACTTTTTATCCGGGTACCGTGCACGCGAGCCACGGAAAGCCGCTAGTAAAAAAAAAGCCGGGTTTTCGCTATATTATGCTACACAGATAGCGACAAGCGCTTGTTTTAGAAACCAAAGACATAGTAGGTGAATAACACAGGCTCGAATATTCCAATGATCTATATTTTACGAGCCAATATCACGATCCACTACGCTATCGTCATGAATGTTTCGTCAAATTTTCTGGTTTATTTTTTCAATAGTTCATCATATTCACCAAAAGATTACAAGAGTATTAGAGTATTACAAGAGTACACCTTTATATAAAAGTACCTACATATAAAGTACATTGGCACGATGTAATGATAATGCGCCTCGGAAAACACCTTTTTCACATCTAAATATCGTTCTCGCAAGTGCATAAATATAAAACGATGATTATATTATGGAATAAAACGAAAATTGCTGAGGCGCATATCGAAGTACTGTAGAAGCGATTTTTTTTAATCGCGTTCTGTTTTTCCATATTGGTAACTATAGGTACCAAAGCGTATTAGCATTTCAATTCCAATACCTTGTTATTATTGGGCAATAATACGCTATATGAGAAGGAAATAAAAGCAATATTGCAAGCTCCTTGAACTTTCAACAGTCACGGAATGGGATGCGGCTCTCTCGAGATTATACCCATTTAACTTCCAAATAGATTCTAGGCGCCGATTGATTCAGATTTGCTTGTTTTGCTTTTGTGCTTTGAATAGATGAGGTACTATTGTAGTCCTTATAGACCAAGGAAGCGTCATAATTCATAAAAAACAGTAACCAGCATACGGTGGCCAGTGGCTACACACTTCTGCATGCAGGCTGGCAAGGAACATCCCGATAGAAGGAACACAAGTATTAGAGAATTCAATCACTCGGAACATTTAGCATCGAATCATTCTTGCGATAGATACCTACCTACTACGTTACCGAAAAAAAACTTAGTATCGTGTCGAATGTGAATCATGAATCTTCCATAGGGGTCTAAGCAATCGTCATTAGTAATGAATGCATATAAGACTAGAGGAAGGCCGAAGAAAAGATGGATGGATTGTATTAAAGATGACATGAGTAAGAAAGATGTGAGCGCGGAGATGACGGCTAACAGAAGAGAGTGGAAGAAGAAAACATGTTGTGCCGACCCCACATAATGTGGGACAAAGGCAGGAAGAAGAAGAAGAGTAATGAATGCATAGTAGGTACTTGGAACGAGCGCAGCCTCAGCTCGGCTCCAAAATCTTTGATTGAAACCTTTTTGACTCGTTCAGAAAATAGTTTAAATTCTCATGTCACACAAATGTCACAGCGGATGGATCTCCATAGTAGCTTTTGGTCGGTCCTTGCGTCTGTCTAGTTTAGTGTCATGTGATAGCAATAAAATAATTCGAATTTTTGTGTTATTTTCTACAATAAAACATTTCAAAATGTTAATACCAACTTGTATTATAAAATTTATGGAATTGGTAAGCTTTGATTTCCTGATTTATATTTTGAGCGTAACAGAAAATGTCCATGATACACGTCAGCTCAAAAGTTTATAGAACTAACATCGTCCGTGCAAACTTTAAACACAACAACACAGTTTGCACAGTTTACATGCTGTCTAAAACAAAACAGATTACTACAGTCTGTTTTTCACTAACCCTGACGTAGTAATTCATACAATTTTAATGTTATTTATTTTGCAGACGTTAACAATAGCATGCCTTACTCTTCACCACTACAGCTACGACCTAACGGACGTACCCTCACTGATGCTGTGCTCTGGCACTTACATCGGCTACGTGGTCGTCCTCTCGGGAGAGATTGTAGGTGAGGCTAGCACACTACTATTGTCTCTCACCCATCAACCGTCATGTAGCTTGCCTAGTCGATCCTATTACATCAATCGTTTAGAGCGGTCGCCAAGTAAATGCATGATTGGTGCTAGCGTGTCATAATTGGTCCCGGCTACACAGACAGATGCTATCGGGCTACATATAAACTCCAACTCCAAATATACAATCACCACAGGATAACAGGGAAGTATATATCAGAATACTCACATAGCGTTTGTCAGAGTTTGTCAGTTAAAAAACGAGTTTTTCTTCAGCGTTCTGAGCATGTGGTACTCCGTACGAGTAAGTGCACTACATCGACCTTATAATCAGGCGTCCTCTTGGGATAGATTGTCTGCAAAGCTATGACTTCGTTATTGTCGATGTGCGGCTGCTCAGATTGTACTATTAATATTAAGAGTGTAGGTTTTGGTGTCTGTCTAAAATACATGGATATAACAGATTACTTATTGAGATAAGGGGCTATACATAGGTAAGAAAGTTTTACGAAGGTTTGTATCTAGAATCTTTCAAAAACGTCCCTCTGACATTTGTGTCAACTGTCGTTAGTGGATGCTAGCCTAAGAGTAGATTAGGAACTTTCCTAACTACATAGTTATTTTGAGCAGGCTAATTAATAATTAAACACGTAGAGCAGCTGCTGGTATTCCAAGTCATGCTTTTAGCCGTAGTATTTTCAGTAAATAAGTGATGAAAGTCGAAGTTACACCACCTTTTTCATAAAATATATTGCCCCGCACTATCAACTTTTCTTTACTATCCGTAAGTTGACTGTCCAAAGATTTATGGTTCAAAGTGTGTAAAATAGCACTGACCTGCTCGCATTTGAATGGCAATAAGGCGTCATGGTAGGGCCCATTATCTCTAAAATCTCTCCAAAAGTTGAATAAAGTCTAAGAAGTAGTGTTCCTCCTTCATCCAGATGAAAAGATTTCTCCAGGGCAGGCAACGCGTTAGCAATGCTCCAGGTGTTGCAGATGTCAATAGGCGACGGTAACCGCTTGCCATCAGGTGGGCCGTAAGCCTGTTGGCCTACATATAACATTAAAAAAAAAGGTGATCTACGTCTAGCGAACCATATATTTTGTCCACAGTAGGTGTAGCGGATGGGGTACAGTGAAACAACTGGTTACGAAAAAGGGTGAAGGGTTGGGAGAGGCAATGACACGTCCGCGCGTTATCTATCGTAAAGACCACTGCTTCTAAAAATAGTTCGGCTAAACCGCGTCGCTAGGCACGCGCCCCCTCCCCCGGTCCTATGCGTCTCCCGCGCCTTATTGCAACCCTGCGCTTTATTATAAAATAACACATACAAAACAGGAAGAAATAAAGCTATATAGCATAGGTAAATAAAACTAACATTAAACAAAATCATAAAATTATCGATGCGATCACGCGTCGCTTACATTCCCCTCCCTAGTGCTGCCACAGCACTCATCATCCATAGTGTTAGGCGCGACGCGTGTCGCGTTCCGTCGTGAGAGGCCGGACTTGAAAATTCTTTGTACGATCGATCCAACGCCGGTATGCGGCCGCGCTCATCGCTTGAGTTGACGCGTCACAGAATACGTGTAGCTGCTGCTGTAAGTTCATATAGCGCTCGGTTATCAATGCCGGCGCGCTATTCAGTGCGTCTGAACTGAGATCGTGCGTCTCGCTCTCACGCGCAGGTACTGGGTTCTGTGTACTTCTAGTTACCGACTCGTAGTGCTTAGGTAGGCAAATTGGATCAATGTTCTTCATTGTGCTCAGCCATCCGGTCCATTTTATAAATATTTGGTCTGTTATTTCGTCGTCCCAACTGATACCAGATCTCCAAGTATCTTGTAACATGATCTTGCCTTTGATCGTGATAGGCGAAAGAAATCCATTGACGTCGAATATGGACATTAGCACTCGAAGCATTTTTCGTTTAGTAGGTTTCTTTTGTCCGAGCAATATTGGCGTAGGAATTCTTTTGAATGACACATCGAATCCCAGGTTATCATCAGTCGGAAACCTTTAATTTTACCTAAAATTAGGCCCAGTGAACTTTCTCCGTCGTATAGTTGTCCGTTTTTGAACGTTACAGATGTCGATCTCAAGTTATCCTTAGGCAGATCTTGAAGTACAGACTGAATATTAGATGTCCAGTTTCTGATCTCGAATCCATCTTGTTTATGAACGAAGGTGTCGTCGTTCACAAGTCGAGTTGCCGTTTGTTGAAGATGTTCCAGAGTTGTTACTCCAACAGATTCCAACGCAAATGATTGACTCATCTCGTCTTGAGTTTCTCGTAAGATATGCTCACAATCATTGTTTTCTACTCCTGTCAGGAACAGAGTAGACTGCGGCTTCACATCATGATTGCCCGCTGACTTGGTTCGCATGCACCCGTGCATGCACCACCCTAGCGGTGTGCGGGTAAAGTAGGGATCAGTAGGTTTACCCTTAATTACTTCCAACGGTAAAAGTAAATCGTAATTGTCCTGCCCTATCAAAAGTTCCGGTCTATCTTGTCCATCACAAATCACATTTTTCATTTCCGGTTTCATCAGTTCATAATCACTCGTGTCCACGGCAGTAACATTTTGCACTGGTAAGTTCATGTTTGTTACACTGCGCGCCCGAATCGTAAACTTAGTTCCTTCACAGTTAGAAAGTTCAAGGTCGAGTACCTCGCTATGGCACACCACTTCACTATTGTCCCATGCACCGCACACACGCAAGGATTGTTTATTACCCCGTAATCCTACTTTCGACGCGAGCGCAGCGCTTATCAACGTCACCGTTGATCCGTCATCAAGTAGCGCGACACTACGAAAAGTACCGTTAGGGCCGTGTAGGTAAATAGGCACAGTTTTTAACAAAACTTTACGACAGTTCACTTGAAGATGATTTACGTTTTCCACTAGCGGCTCAGTCTCGGTCTCAGTCTCGGTAACATCGGTAATATTCACACTATTACTCGGCACTGAGTTTTTATTCACTATGTAATGCAACAAACGATGATGCGATAGTCCACATTTGTCTACGTCACAAACCGGTGCAGTACAGCTATCTTGTTTATGTTGTGACGTCAGACACTTGTAACAAATACCGTGCCGCTTCACAAATGACCATCTGTCCCTACGCAGCGATTTTTTAAACTTTTTACAGTCTTGCAAGGGGTGCGCAGACACATGACAGTAACGACACTTATCATCACTTTTTTGTTCATTGTTCATCACTAAAGTACGATGTTTATAGTTTTCGTTGTAACTTTGTTTACCAAAACTTTGCATGTTTGGTAAGTTCACAGAAGTTTTCGATATTTTCACAGCTTCTTCACTGAGAAAGTCAGACAAAATCAGCAGTTTCGGTTTTTCAGTGTTACTGATAAGAGGATAACAGTAATCCGTCCATTTGGAGACCAGTACTATCGGTAGTTTTGCCAGGATGACCGAAACAATGTTCATTCCCTTCAGGTAATCTTCACGTCCGATGGCAGTCACAGCTGCGACACAATTTCTCACTTTCACAGAGAATGGAATAATATCCTTCTGATATTCTTGTGCCATGGGGCGTAATTTACTTATGTCCTGTAGAATCCTGGATATGATTACATCAGGATTTCCAAACTGAAGTTCTAGCGTGTTCATGACATCGACTGCGGAAGTAGCACCAATGAGCAAGGCAGTAACTGCTTCTTTGGCTGGTCCTTGAAGGCTCTTCCTCAGTCGCCACAAGTTTTCTTTGTCACTAAAGTTGCACACTTGAGAGGACTCTTCAAAAGCTTGCTTAAACTGTAACCATTCAAGCGGATCACCAGAGTATTTTGGTAAGTCCCTCGGTGTACATAAACGATTCAGCATTCTATCGTTAGATTTGCTGGCATCAGTAGCGGAGGCAGCAACTAGGTCTTTCAGAGCACTCGCCAGGGCTTGCACGGTTCCATCAGTACCACCAGGAGCTGGTGGTGGCGGCAGGCGAGGTTTGAGCGTGAGCTCCGTAGCGAAATGTTGCGGGCCGGCGGCGGGGTCCATATGGTGCAGGTTCGATTCCTGCTGTGCCGGGCGCAATACATTATCACAAGTGCCACGGTGAGTGACGCTCCGAGTTTTCAACTCTTGTCGGCTACTTTCCAGCCATTCTTCCACTACACGGTCATTGTTTTCACTCAGACATTTTTCCGACGGTAGGCTGCAGCTGCTGCCCTCGTCTTCCAATTCCGCGAGATCCGCATCTAGTTTCTTATCGATCAATTCCATTCTAATTTTAGCCTTTGCTTGAGCGGCTTCCAATTCCAGCCTTTTCTTTCTCGCCGTAATAGATGAAGTTGATGATGACTTTTTGCGGGTAGACTTTTGGGCACTTCGCACTGTAAAAGTTCCAGGTTGATTTTGTTCCATTTTGTTCCCGGGTTCAATAGGTTTTACAGCTTCTTTAGAAGTATCTGGACGTTCGACTTTGCATGGTTCTCGAACTTGATGAGCATCTTTTTGTTGCGCTTGGTCTTGCTGCTCCTCCTTTTTTCTCGCACTTCTAGTGCTCACCATACTTCTCGGAGGTGTTTTATACATCCAGAGATCCGGCTCGAAGACCAACAAATGTAGCCGGTGGCGTATAGTGAGACAAATGTTTACGAAAAAGGGTGAAGGGTTGGGAGAGGCAATGACACGTCCGCGCGTTATCTATCGTAAAGACCACTGCTTCTAAAAATAGTTCGGCTAAACCGCGTCGCTAGGCACGCGCCCCCTCCCCCGGTCCTATGCGTCTCCCGCGCCTTATTGCAACCCTGCGCTTTATTATAAAATAACACATACAAAACAGGAAGAAATAAAGCTATATAGCATAGGTAAATAAAACTAACATTAAACAAAATCATAAAATTATCGATGCGATCACGCGTCGCTTACAGTAGGTTAGCTCTCGACTGAAGGGCTTTGTCTCATCTTCATTTTTACATCATCATAGATGTATTTTCCCTGTTATTTCTACCTTTTAATGTCCAATGTTATCTGTGTTAAAAGTCAAAACATTCTTACTCATAATATTGACTCTCGTTATTTTCTCTAGGAGAGATGATATTCGCGCCACTGGACCTCGTCCAAGACATGTACTTTGGGATGCTCGGAATCGCTCTCTTCTCCGTCAGCGGCGGTCTGGTCATCTCATCGCGAGTTCGAGGGTCTTCGTACCCCAAAACTGGTGACCCCACCGCGGCGCTACTGTGTGGTTCCTTAGCTATTCTGAACGCTGTGATCATGCTGTTTGACTTGAGCCTGGCGTATTTAGACTCTGAAGAATATGACGATGAAGCCAGTGTTTGAAGGTGACAAATTTGTGGCCATTTTTTATGTAGGTAGGAGGAAGAATGTATGGAAGCATTTGTAGTAGTGCAGTTCAGTTGGTGCTTAATAGATTCATGTGTTGGTTATAGAGGCTAGCTAGAGGTAGGCATCGTTAAAATAGTCATACCTACTTGTTATAGTTACCTATCATGAAATGAGGAAAACGGTAGAAGAACCAAGGTCACCGATGTATCCCTCAGAATTATTTGAAGTGGCAGTGGGCAGGCATATAGCTCGCAGAGTAGTGGGCTTCTACAGGCCGATAATGATGGGGTGTATTAACTTGTATTAAAACCAAATTCTAAATAAAAACTTTTATTTTCACCCTTCTTCAATTTTTGATTTTATTCTGTCACCCGTTGTTCTCCTAGCCAAAATGCGGTCCGTCATGACGTTTCTCGTCGTTTTCATTTTTTTCGTTCGGAAACCGAGAATCATCAATCGTTTTAAATGAAAATGTACGTTTATTTTTTAATACCGCTAACACTTGCAATTGTTGTTCATTATTATTGTTGATCAGCCTTCTGTAAATAGTATTCATCTTTATCAGATTATCATACATAAAGCATAATATTCTATTCTTTCTTTTTTATTGATAGAATAAGCCCCTTTGCTTATTCTATCAATAAAAAAGAAAGAATTGGTATTAGCTAAAAAAAATTGTTGAACGTTTTCAAATTAGCTGGTTTTGGTCTTTTTATCACCTTAAACGTAGGTACGAGAATTTCGACATCAAGATTGCTACCTAAAACTGCTGAATAATTGAGAGTGATCTGTTTGGACCCCAAAACAGCAGAATTGTACAGAGTTTTTTCAATGACGAATTTCCAGAAGTTGTATTAAAAACTCTTATGCTGAAAAGTAGAATCATCCAACAACTCAACGTCATTTGCAGGAGAAGCAGTATCAGCGGCAGCGGACGCGTACATAGACGCGTGGTGGTCAGCCGGCGGAGGCGCGCTCTTCGGGGCCTGCGGGGCCCTCACCCTGCACAACTGGCGAGACGTCCCCGCCTGCCAGCGGCGGACCTACGCCTTAGCAGCGGCGGTGTGCGCCCTCGCCGCCGCTGCGCTCTTCATCATAGACGCACTTCTGGCCCTCTGCTCTGCGCACAGGGACGGGAGCAGCTTACGTACAAAGTCACTAAGGACATGCAATCCATGTAGCTAAGCCAATAAATTTTCATACCTGTACCGTTTTATTAATAGATTTCAGTTATCATCCCAATCTTATAAACTTTTTTTTTAAGTACATCCAAGCCCCTAAAAGTCAATACAAACAAGTCAAACTCAAATTGACTTTATTCAGTAGTCGTAAGGATCATTTGGCATAAAGCGCCGTTTTAATCACACCTGTAAGTAATAGCTGAAGCTTACGTAGGATAATATTTTTTCCGTAAAATAAAATAGCATACAACATTTATCCAGGCGGCGCGGCAAGAGAGTTAAACCGAGAACAGAAGCTAGTTTCTTAATACATTTACTTTTACGAGCAAGCTGTGCCATCTATTGAACCTACATTGAACTAATTGAAGATAGTGGGTATCATCAGTGGGTTCATGAATTTGTGTTGCTGCGTCTGCTTAGTTATATTTCCAACTCGCAAGTTCATACCGACTGTAACAGATGGTTCTTCCATACATTTTAATGAATGTCCTAATAATATCATATGCGAAAGTTTGTTAGGATATTGGATGTTGGCTAAACCAATTTCAATAAAACTTGGCAGAACCCTAAAAACAACATTTTGAAAATTAGTTCTAAATACTAGGTATAATTAAATTCCAGTTCATGTAGGTATGTATGTTTACTATGTTGTTTCCCAACTTCATGTGTAGTTTCTAATCAAGCCCAACCCATACATATTAACACCATTAGCACGCAGTAATCAAATAAAGCTGCAAGTAAGATAGAGTCGTTACAAACTCTAGCTTTAATTGAGCGCAAACAGTGAGGTTCTAATTGAAGGACGAAATACTTAGAGCTCAGAGTTAAGAGATGACAGTATTACTTTTCAAGCAGAGATGGAACTGAGATAATTATCATGATGATGGAGGTATTTGGCCTACAAACTTCGACAGCAAAGCGGCCTGTACATTGTAATTGGCACAGCGACAATTTCATAGATGAAGTCGTTTACCAGTTAAGTTATACAATAAGCCCCAATGATGAATACTTAATTATGAATGTTAGGGGCATTTCTAGACGCCTTGTCATTGGATACTTCAAGGCCGTGGGTTAGTAGGTATTATTTTAAAAGTATTAGATTCCAATGCTGCTTCATTTAGGTATTTACACTAGTTTATCTAAATCATAATTTAAGTGCTTACCTTCTTGAGCCTTCTTGTATCCGATGCGTAGCTAACTAATACGAGTAGGTATGTATATAATTCTACATATCCGATAGTTCGTTAGTTTCCTCACCATGAGTAATAGCTAAGTTTAACACTAATATGTAAGTAGGTAGGTAATGAAGTAAAGCTATTAATACGTTTTACGTACCTATCTACTTCGAACATGCGAAACGCTATTGTTTAACTCTAATTGCTATAAGTAACATAATTCATGAACTCTAGGTGAAAAATATTGTAAAGGTATTTATGAGTTTTTATACATTAAACTTTAACCCTTACAAAAAATAAAGACAGTCAAGGATGCGAGTAGGATTCGCACCCTGAGGCTTACACGAAGGTAACGTGGACTTCAACAGGTTGATCATGATTTACAGGGTATATAGTTTTTTTTTCTCAATTTTAGTCTTCTTCCTCAAAGGCTCTTCGCATTCCGAATTTCAGAATTGTGAGGTTATCAAAAGAGGTTTTTCATTTTTGGATCTCTAACAATTATTTCAGGCCCATTCTCGTTTTATTTTCTAATCACAACAAGAAAACATAAAAAAAAGGAAGCAGCTCATACATACAAATTGATTGCAAGGGCTACTGTAGCCAAAAATTTGCATGCAAAATAAGCACTTGCTTATGAGGGCGGTTTTCGAGCTAACACCACTTCTAATAACGCATATACCGTCGTGCTAGGAAGTATATTAATCATTTCACACGAATATTAGTAGGCGTTTTATTTTAACTTCTTTGTCATTATTGATCCACAACTGGATGATGTCACTCTCTAATGGATAGGAAGGAGTAAACACACAGAGTAGCATCGTATTCTTAGGGTATCCACATTGACAAACAAAATCAATACAGATCATTACGAAACAGTTTTGAATAACACATTATTTATATACTCATTATTCGACCTACCTAAAAGAAGATCTCTCGAAGGGTGTTGTGTTCGTAGTTTCCGCGGGCGGATACCTACTGTCAATGACAATTCGCGTCCCGCGTCGCTGTTTCTACGTGGCAATTAATTGTGTTTATTTTAATATTATTATGTAGGTATGTTACATATGTAGGTATATGGGTCATAGGATAAGAAAAAATCCATCTGTTTTGTATTCTATTATTGCCTGAAATAAAGTTATTGTATTGTATTATTTTCCTGTAGTTCATCATCAGCCTATATACCACTGCTGGACATAGGCCTTCCAGAAAGAGTTCCACGACGAGCGGTCTTGAGCCTTTTCTAACCACCTACTTCCCGCAATCTTCACAATGTGGACGGTCAATTGGGTGGGTTTCGTAGTCGCCATTCAAGAACCTTTATTCCCCAACGGTTGTTGTTTCTGCGAGCTATATAGCCTTCCGACTGCCACTTCAATTTGATAATTCTGAGAGTTAGACCGGTGACACACCATACCTATAAAACATCATAATCTGTGCCACAGATTTATAGGATTAGCTAAACCGCCATAGCCAGTCCTATATTGATAAAATGTATGGTCACACCGCTATGAATGATCTCATCGGCCGCCATTGAAGGCGTTTTCGGTCACCACGCACCGCACGCTGCGCACTGCGCAGTCTCAGTGTCGACTTGGCCTTACACGCTCGTGTGAAAGTGTAAACAAATCATTGTAAACAAAACAATTTGAATTAATAACAACGAAAATGGCTGTCAGTCGATTGTCTATTATCAAGTTTTTGGAACTTGTAAGTAACTATGGCTTTTTACACTTCCTTAGACATCAAACTTTCATTAATTGTATCGCAATTGCAATCTTTCATTATATGTTTTAAATTTCCCCTCATAATTCTCCCATACTTATTTAGTTATAAGAGCTTAATTTTATTATAAAAACAGTTTAATAAGATTAAAAATAACTAATTTTAACTTTTTGTTTTCAACCATTACGGTAGGCCTATGATTGTGACACCTGTTGATCATGATACCTTTGCCTTTTATTTATTTGAAAACGTCATATTATAATTAGAATCCTTATTCTACAATGATAAATAGCTTTGAATTGAACTCCAAACAACATTGCTGTGCATCGTATCGCAAGGGCATTGACTGTTTTCCAATGAATGAATGCACATGGATTTCAAAAAGGCGTGGCCGTTAAAAAGTTATATTAAGTTTTTTGAAATTGAAAGGGAATGACTTGATACGACACTTATTTCTCATTTGAAATTGATTCATAATTCAGTAATATTTAAGCCATGGGCTGTCTTATCCGTAGATAATATTTTGTTCTTACAAGGAGACCTATTGTAGTACTCCTCGGGAGCCCTCATTATTATAACGTGTTGGCCTTGGTCGATGCCAGGTAGGTAGGTACATAACTGGTTTTGGAACAGAGTCCCTGAGTTTTATTCCCCAGTTGTACTTAAGGTAAGCTCAGAATCCTTGGGAACAAATACAAATGTTTTATTTTCTTTAACTTAAGCAACATAGTTTTAACCGTAGTTGATATCTCCTTTTATTTATAAAAATACCTGTATTAGGCGATATCGCTCTTCCATAACGTAGTTTGGATAACTTAAAGGAAAATAGGTAATACTAAAATATTTATTTATAAAGTAGGTATACTTTTGGAAAAAGACTTTTCTCTTTCTCTGTTCGTTTTGATTCACTTCACGCCAAATCTTATTTAATTACTTGAAAATAACATCAACAATGCATATTTATTTCCTGTGTCCAAGCTATCTCCCGATTACATCACTAGGTCGATTGGAGCTATTCCTGGCGATTGCGTTATGTTCTGACAAGTGATTCAAAAGCGCATAGCTTATTATTGTATGAACACGATGAATAAAACAGATGATACTGCATTTCTGATATCTACATTCTAAAAATAGACCTATAACTAAGCTATTTTTTTACAAACGCACTTAAAAATGAAAGATCATCAGAGTATAACGTTGGTCAATCTTAAACATATAAAAACATTAAATCATGCAACCTACCTATAACAAAATTGCTGTTTTCTTAGAGCTATTTATTATATATATTTTTTTTATATTTAACACCTATGCTGCGTATTTCAATACAAAGACCTACGGTGAACTTTTGTTAGCTAGTTCGTACTAAACATTCTTGGCAAAACGTAGTTGGTGTGTAGCTGGAAAAACTATAGCATCCGTTTTAGAGCGAGCTCGTAAACTAAACAAGCAAAACAATAAACCGCCCACACGCAAGTAGGTCGTCTAAGAAAAGACCACGAAACTCATATAATGACGTGATTAAATAACACACCATAAATAATAATAACAAATAAATAACACCCATCAATCACATACATAAAATCATGACCCCACAGTAGGAATCCCTTTCGTGGGTATCAGAAACTACGAGTACTGTGGTACCACAATACCCAGACCCCGAACAAATATTTGCAGATCAAGCAAACATTTGTCCCGAAGTGGGTATTGAACCCGCACCCCTTGAGTGTCAGACGAGCGCCCACCCACTACGTCACCGAGGATTATATGATTATTTTGAGCTATCGTTTCGGCCAGTAAGTTGAATCATTCAATCTCTAAGCAGGAGGTAGAGTTTCCTTTGGCTGTTTTGTGTAGACTTTGAGAGGAAGAGAACAGAGGCCATCAAGATCCCACTAAGGTCGTAAAACTTCCATGTTCAAGTACCTATTTATAAATAAGGATTTGTACTGTTTTTATACATCAATAGGAAGTCTAATCTACCAGCAGTCCTGCATAATAATTCCATCCTTCCGGTATGGAATAAATAAGAGTTAGTACTTGTTCCGTTTTCTCTTTATTACTGGCCAAGTAGAGAGCATAACTTTCTTCGCTAGGAATGTAATCAGTTCCAACGTGGATTTATCGGTCATTGTATGATTGAAAGTTAACTGAAGATTTACACTGTGAGTTTGTTGGTGCGGGAAATATAAAAATCCTAAACATAGATACCAGTTGATTGCCCATTAAAAAAGCTATTAACCTCGTTTTAAAGTTATTTTTCAATGCCCTATGGTTAATGAAAGTTAAATTCTTATCTTCGACCGTAGTTCATTAGCTCTTTATTGTTTTTGTGTTTCTATTCATTTTTATTTACATAACTGAATAGAATAGAATATTATTTAATAAATAATTTGGTTTTAAAAAAACCGTCACCAAGTTCGAGGAATGGGGAGTTAACTTTTATTAAACTTAATAATTAAGGTCAGTGTGTCATCGTCCTTTAGTAGGTTCTTACATTTTTACATGATTCACATTATATTTCATATTAATTCACAGGCATACCACCAACTACTATAGTTGGAAATTCAATTCAAAAGGCATTTCATTAAGCTTAAAAATATATAAGTTGACTCCCCCGATGAATGTAACAAGTTGATGTTTGATGGTAGACGATTTTTTGGGTTCTTTATAAAAGTCTTTGGTTTTCCCTTGTGAGGTAACACTTTTAAAACAAATAACCATACATATCTGGTTTTATGATTATATACACTGACAGCAGCCTGACATTAGTTTCATAGAAAATGCGGTATGTTTTTTTATTTTGCATCAAAATTCTAAAATTATAATAATAATAATATAAATTTTATTTCAAGTAACTTAAGAATAGTACAGATGGTAAAAACTAATTCTAAGACCCATAGAAATATATACCTTAACTTAAAATATATAAAATACCTATTAAATTATTATTATTATTAAATTATAGAGTAACACAAAAATTCAAACAAGTTGGCACTATCAAGGCGAACTTAGTACGGCCTTACTTTAATGTGTGGTGCGCAACTGCGCTGAATACGATTATAAGACACACTAAGGTCACATGTACTTTAGGTACTATAAGACAGTATTTTCTGCAAACGAAGGTATCGTTAATTCGTATTTACGATATTTGAATATAAGCCCGAATTAGTAGAATTTTAGGAATCACCATAGACGCTCTTATCTCTACTAAGTGGAATTTAGAGGAAATCATAACGATTAGACAAGCATAAAACTGTAACGTTTCTAAGGAGTGGTTTAAACGTCTTCGTACTTATTATCTTATCAATATCCGATTCGTTTTGTTATCTTTATTATTTGAGTAAATATTTGAAGAATATCGATGCTCAAGTACCTAAATAAGTTAGCAGCTCTTCTAAAGTGTTTGAGACTTAGAAAGGAAATCTTTGCCAGAGCTATTGAGTTTTTTCGCAATCCTGCAGGTTATGGGCCCAGGCATACACGGAAATAAAATTGCATATTTAGTGCGGTTGTCAGTTTCAATATCCAATAACCTGAAAGTTTGCAAGTAAACCACCAGAATCTACATCGCTCCACGCGGATGGAAATATTAGCATGAAACTTATGAGTAATCTATCCTCTGCCCACAACAGTAGGTACATACAATACTAGTGTAAGACCAGAATTATTTTCCTCTGCAAATTCCTGCCATAGATACTGGTTAAGAACCAAGTGATCAGGGTAGCCATCATCCCATGGTCCTGTCTGATTCACGTGAATACTCACACGGGACTACCATAGTATCTTTTTAGTTTCGCAAATTACTGCGTGACTTCTTTCGTGAAAAGGTTCTATATGCTTCATTATTTACAGTATTTGGGCTAGTTAACATGACGTCATGACCCCACAATACTGATTCAATTTCAACCTAACTTTGAATTAGAATCAGGATAGCCAGGCCTATGTATGACGAAAATGTTTACATGAATGAAGCCTGCTGATATTTACCTCATACTAATAAGAAGAAAAAAATCACGCACGTCGCAAGGTCTAGATTTGTTGATGACCTCGCTCGTAATCGCGCCTCGTCTTTTATAGAGAGCTGATGTCACCTGTGGGTACATCGATACACTTGAGGTGACGTCATGCTTTGCTATGTTATACGATACAGCGATGATGTCAGACCGTGACCCTATTAAATAAGAAAAAGCTGAGTCATGGTGTGGTGTTCAGTAGAACGTACATTTCGCAACTAAGTGAAATAGGGACCAACCATTAAACAAGAAAATCATAGAGTTCTTTAATGTAACCCAGCACTAATATTATAAGCCTTTAAAGAAAGTAATCTAGTGTGATCGTATATCAATTAAGCAATTGACAAAGAAACAGTTTCAAAATAACAAAGTTCAGTGGAATAATAGCAATTGACCCTGATTGACCCTATTAAAGTGTGTTGGTTTTTATCAGCAAAAAATGTATAAAACATAGCGCAGTAAACAATGAACTTTATCAAATGATTCATCATCAGCCTGAAGAAGTCCAATCCCGGACATAGGCCTCCCCAATGAGTGCCACGACGAATGCTCTTGAGTGAGCTTACTCCACCCACCGACTTCCCTCAACCTTCACAATGTCGTCGATCCAACTCCTTCTAACGCCGCGTCGTCCAGTTCTTGGTCACCATTCGAGAACCATTGATTCTGAGAGCTATTTTCGGGGACATTGGTTCTTCTATTTTAGCTCCAGTGAAACTCCGTGCAAATCTCTCTCCATAGTCCGTTGCACGACTTTGAGCTTGTGTATGAGGCCAATAGTTAGCGACTAAGTCTCAGTTCCATATATCATAACTGTGATATTTCATCAGATGATTTATTTGTAGCAAACCATTCCATTTGTAATGTTTGTTGTTTTCAGGCCCTGACATGTTCCTGCGTGGCGCTGCACTACCACAGCTACAATAGCGAAGCCGACATCGGCATGCTGGTCACTGGGACTTTCGTTGGCTACCTTATTATCTTCGCAGGCGCTGCTGCAGGTACTACAAACCTTATAATTCTTTTAAAAAATTGGAATATATAAGAGCGTTTTTTTATTTTCTTAGATTTCCTCTAATAGATCTTGAACTCGTAGGTATGATGATTTCAAAATTATTTTGCGAGCAAGTATTAAAAATAAGCTCTGTTGCAAGTTTCATAATAAGACAACCAGATTTTGACATGGTATGAGATTCCATACTATCAATGACTATGAATAGCACCAAATTTTACTTTTGTTATTAAATTATTTTCCAGGATACTTGATGCAGACCCCTTCCCACAAACGCATCGACATGTTCTACTCTTTGGTTGGCGTCGGCCTGTTCGTAGCCAGCGGAGCTCTTATAATCGACAGGTGAGCAATGTTTATTTGTCTAGTAAGACCGTTATTCGACGGCGGAAATAGGGAAACTATGCTTTTCAAATGTGGATATTCAGTTAACGAAAGGTTTTATTAGCAAGAAAAATATATAAATTATAATAGGCTCTCTATCCTCTCTCTCTCTATCTCTGTCCACGTCATTGTCATTGGCAAATGCGACGTTCGCGAGCAGTTAGGTACTGCATCAGCTTACGAGCTACATACGAGATGCACGCGCGCGGTGCGCGAACCTTTTATATCTATGGGCCCTGTATTTGTACATGTACTTTGCTGTGTTGCCTGAAATAAATGACTTAATACTTAATAATTTTACGAACGGGACGGAACGGATGACATTACATTTTCATTACAAAATGCGCGCGTGCAGAACAGCGCGCCTTAGTAGGTATACCTCGCGAGCTGTTACAGTAATTGCATGCGAGCAGGGAATTCGCGGCGCATTTGTGGATGACCCTTAGGCAAACAAACGCGACATCATCATTCACAAAAACAGAGCAGAAAACTTGTCAGATACTACCGCAATCGCCTTGCCCTAACTAATTTTTTTTATGTAATCTTGTTAAAACAATCATTAAACAACCTTCTTTTCAATTGCAGATTCCAACACTACGGCAAGAGCGATCTGAGAGACAAGAACCTGGCGAAGGCTTCTCTGGCCATCATCAACGGAGCCATCCTGTTGGTCGATGCCATGCTCACGCAACGGGGAGGGTAAACTAAGTTAAATTTACATAAATAAGTATGCTTACTCGTATGACTGATGTAAGGTGTCTCGTCCATAATAGTAGCCTCATATATTCGACTTTGTATGCTTGTATCTAGTACCTGTAATGAGTAAAAGAAAAAAATCGTGGACGAAGCGCTACTGAGTTGTGGCTTAGCAGTTTCTTTCCGTTAAAACGAAATCTCATAGAATCATCATATTTTTGATATACCAGCAACTTTTTATAACACTTTGCATAGGATTGGATAAGCGTGTTTTTTTTACTTGGGCTAAGCTTTAAACTTTCGAGTACATGTACATGTGAGGCATTTTAAGCCTTCAGATTTGTTCAGTTTAAGACTTTAACACTAGCCACTACATTTTTATATCATTTTCAGTGGTAGTTATATTTCCACTGTTATTTAAGATTTAAATGCACACACAAATATAAGAACTGTTGCAAATCTGTTACTGCTTATGTTACGTTTACTCTCTAATTTATTATTGTTTATTTATAATTTGTTACAAGACTTTATAAATCAAGTAAGTTAGCCTGTTCCCACTGTGTCGTGACTTTTTTTGTCGTACGACTGTCGTTTTCTGTTGTTCCCAGTGGGTCGCAACGACAGTTTTATTGCTGCAAGACAGTTAATCGTGTCATGTAACACGTTTCGAATCGTGTCGTGTCGTGTTTAAAAACAGGGTGAGATTTAATAACGTCGATAACCCATGAATACGATCAAGTTTTACAATGGAACCAACTGCAACAGCGTGATACAGAAGTCAGCTATTCCATAGAAAAGTTCATTAATATAACTTTATCAAAATGTGTGAAATGGCGGTTTTTTTTCGCGCTGTTTTTAATTCCTATTCAAAATTTATTGGTCACTCCTCAAAGTTTGTCGACTTAATTATATTTCACCTTGTATACAAACCACGACACAAGACGACTGCTCACTACAGAATGGGAACAGACTTTATAGATATAAGACCAAAACAGTGACAATTTCAAGCTTTTGTTCACTGCAAAATGCATTCTATCTACACTTTTACAATCGACCTTTGAAATGTATTCTGTTTTATGAAATAAATCTTATCTACATACTATACTGTCCATTAAATAATTAGAATCGTATCTGATCCTGCTTTAATGAAACTAAACTACTGTTGCTGCTTTTAGGGTAACAGAGGCACATGGCACAAAACAGAACCCTAAAGGATCGTAATATCTGTATCACACACTTCATCACTACATTCATTTTACACTTTAATATGACTCCTAAGAAGATACAATTTGGTATGGAAGGTTTACCCAGGGTGTATTTTTTCACTTCGACGACTGACAACAGACGTCTTTATTTTTATACAATAGTTCTCTTTGTTTCCTATTTAGGAACACCTAACGCCTATCCCTGGCATTCTTAGGCTTATTTTAATGCTTTAGTGAAATTTTAAAACAAAAATTTCAAAAAAAAAAACTTTGAATGCATTTTCTATAAAATTAATGTCAGGCTGCTGTCATTGTGAGTGGAGTGAAAACATATTAACAATTATGAATACCAGGCTAAGTTCAGGTAAGTACGTTAATATTTTTCACTCCCCTGACACTGAAATTATTTACGACACATATGGCTGGCCAACTCTTACTACATAATAAGAAACAATGAAAGGGTTAATTTCAAACAGTCCTTAAATTTAACTAGCGTTTATAAATATGGGGAGGAAGAAGGGGGATAGAATCGTAGGTCACGTAGAGAAATTAAAAAAAAATTGACTACAATTACAATGAAAATAATGTCAGTCTGATATCAGAGCGAGGGGTTTAAAAACACAGTCCACTACTTGCGTTACTTGACAGGACTTGGACAGTTTTTTTATAAACAAACATAGTGACAAGAATGTAAATAAATAAATCACATTTGACCTTCCTTTGACCCATAATTTTATACTGTTAATCCGTAATTACGTGAGGCAGTTTACCTACTCTACACTAAAGTAAGAGTAAACAACTTCTATGTCCTTTTAATGCTACAAATTATAGAAAATCAAACCAGTAAAAAATTCGGAGTGTCGTTTAGGAATTCGTGTTCTCCGTCATTGTTTCATACCAATAATGAGAATCCTTAAGATTGAGATAGTATTTATGACTCAAACAGTATTATGCTTAAAGACTTCACCAGTGATAGAAAAAACTGTACACGTAGCAAGTTCTGCGTATGCACTCAACCATGCCACGTCTGTTGTTTGGTGTGTAAATGACCTTGAAGAAGTAAACAGTTTTCTTAGAAATTTCCATGGATGTGTATTCCTTCCTTCAATGCAAAATGGCAGCAAAAAAGGGGTTTGTAAGTTCGACAAAAGATTTTCATATCAACAAACAGTCTTCTTTGCTAAAGACATTGAAGAATTTGGCAACTTTATGTCGGTGTTGAAATTAAATATGATAGTTCCTATTCATCTCATATTAGTTTTGACGAATACGGCCACTGATGCTGATGTGTCATTTGTAACCAAAACAGCCTTGGAAAACGATCTTGCCAATATCATAGTGGTGAGCGCAAGGGATACAAAAAATGTAGAGCTTTCAACGTATTTTCCATACGTTAAAGGAATTTGTGGAAATCATGCACCAGTCACAATAAATCCAGAAGATACGAAGTGGTTCCCGAAAAAGTTTTCCAGTTTTCAAGGATGCTCCATTAAAGTGGCTGTACATAGTCTTACACCATATTCCAAACTAACTATTGAAAATGATACTCTGAAGTCTATCTCTGGCCTTGATGTGTGTGTCTTCAAGTTGTTGATGGAAAAACTCAACGCTAGCATAGATATCGTATCATGGAGGGATCATGGCAGTGTCGCCCCCTTGGTCAATGGCACTATAGCTGGTTCGTTCGGAGAACTAGTAAATAAGCGTGCAGAAATCCTTGCACCAGCGGTAATTATCAACTATTTAAGGTATCCGGTGGCGCAGATATCTCCCGTCTTCGAAACAGTAGACGTTTATTGGTTCGGACCACATCGCCGAGAAATCAACCAAAGTTTGAGAATTTTACAGCCTTTAATGAACTACTTAACACCAGCCATCATCACGTCATTCATCCTATTTATAATTGTCACAAAGATGGTGATGCGGTTTGGCCTTCATATGGTGCATTTTAAGTACAGTGTCATGTTCCAGTCGTTCATCATATTTTTGGGTCAAGAAGTGCAATTCGAATCAAAGTCCTGGTTGGTTAACAGTCTTTTTATCATGTGGATTTGGTTTTGCATGATAGTGCGCATCGTCTACCAGGGCGAGCTCGTTGATGGTTTGCAGAAAGCTATACTGGAAAAACCTCTTAGGGAGCTTGAAGATGCAGTCAAAGCTGTCGAGGGATACGGAGGAAATGAAGCGTTTCGCGAGTTTTATAAAGGGACCAGCTATTTTCAGGAATATACCGTTTCAAAAACTGGCAATGGTTCTTCGCGTTTGGAAAACATTTCCGCTGGAAAAAGGTTTCTTTTAGCTACAAATAAGCTAGTAGCGTTTGAGGTTGACTATAACTTGCAGATGTTGAAGGAACCAATAACGCATGCTCCTGCGTGCTTCTTCATGCGTCCTGGATGGCCAGCAGCGGAAGAAATTGGCAATGTCATTCAACGACTGGCTGAAGCAGGTTTTGTGCAAAAAGTTTTGAGGGATCATGATAATGAACAGATGAAGAAAAAAATCCAACGCCCCAGTCAGGAAACCTACCCTTTAAACATGGATACTGTGATCGGATGCTTCTATGGATTAGGGGTAGCATATTTAATTTGCGTTTTAGCTTTAATTGCTGAGATAGTTTATTATAAAATTACGCATAAACCAAAAGGGGAATAAGGATAAGTCCTTTTATGCTGTAAGGTTGTTTTGTGTGTTGTTTTGTTGTGTTGTTCAGTAGTAGGTAGGTATGGTCTATTTTTATGACTTTTGATTGATTGTCGTTTGTTTTAACAATGGTTAAAAAGTAAAAAAAAAAACAAAATTATGAGGTGTTTGCGCCTTCTGAAATATTTAGCAAGTCACATGCGGCGAGCGACAAGTCGACGCGAATGGCTGGAAACAGTCTCGCTATAGCATATTCTTAAATTATGCACTTCGTGCTGTGGCGGGGTTTGCTTTTAGATGCTGTTTTATTAGGTAGATTAAAACCTTTCAGTATTTGATATGCAAAAATCAATACAATACAGTTCGTGCTTTTTGAGACTTGAAGTAGCAAACGCTTCACGCAAATAAATTATTTCATTTCATTTCATAGCAAAGTGGTATTGACGTCTGCTGCTATGGAACGGCCTTAGCAAAGCTCTTTTTGAACTTACAGCCTGTATATTATTGTATTCCAATGTAAATAACCGCTTTTTAAGAGGTTGATAGGAACAAGGAAAGTTTTAGTTTTTCACACAGAATACCTAGAGCTTATGTATCTAATCGGTTTACAACAATATCTACTACAAGTAGGTAATGAAATTTTCGATCACCCCTAATCCTGATGCCGTGTTCAAAAGGCGTGCGATAGACATATTTAAAAATTATCCGTACTCGTTATAGTTTGAAATTTGAGGGCATGCTATATGGCTTAACGATATCGTAAGCCCTAATCCAATCCGACGAATCCAACTCGGATGGGCAGCGTTTGGGAAACTTCGTCATATCTTCTCGTCGGAGATACCGCAGAGCCTCAAGACGAAAGTCTACAATCAGTGCGTGTTGCCAGTGATGACATATGGCACTGAGACTTGGTCGTTAACTATTGGCCTCATACACAAGCTCAAAGTTGCACAACGGGCTATGGAGAGAGCTATGCTAGGAGTTTCACTACGTGATAAGATCCGAAATGAGGAAATTCGTAGAAGAACCAAGGTTACCGACATAGCTCTCAGAATTAGCAAGTTGAAGTGGCAGTGGGCAGGCCATATAGCTCGCAGAACCGATAACCGTTGGGGAGTAAAGGTTCTCGAATGGCGACCACGAACCGGGCGACGCAGTGTTGGAAGGCCCCCCACCCGATGGACCGACGACATTGTGAAGGTTGCGGGAAGTCGGTGGATGGAGAAGGCTCAAGACCGTTCGTCGTGGAACTCTTTAGGGGAGGCCTATGTCCAGCAGTGGACTTCTACAGGCTGATGATGATGATGATGAAGCCCTAATAATAATTTTAAAATATTTATTGAATATCATATTGCACGTCATTTGAACACGGCTTGACTCCAATGCAAAGTAACATAGATTTTTAAGTTTGACAAAAGAGTTACATGCCAACCAACCGTCTTGTTGGCTACGGGGTAGAAGAATTGGCCAAGTTTTATGTCGGTGTTCAAATCAAATGGAATGCAATACGACTAATCGAAGTTGGAATATTACTCAATCAGGCAAATTGGCGCTGAAACTCAGGGAACTAGCAAACAGAACAGCTCCATTTGTCGATGAAACGCAAACACAGGTAACCCACATTTGATCAAACCGATCGCAACTTCCTCTAGGGCGTGCATAATTTAATTGCACTGTATCTTCGGTGGTTTGCACCCGTTACTAATTCTATCCTATTGAGTACCAAACATAGGATGAGAAGGTAGATAGATAGATAGATAGATAAAAAATTTATTTGGCACTACAGACACACACAATTAACATAGATAAACAATTTTAAACTAAAGTACATTCATTAGGTAGGTATACATAATCAATAGAGCAATTTTTTTAAAAAGTAGGTATCTTAGAGTAGGCAAGTTTGCGTGTGCTGCAGTACGACAAATAGGCTATGGCTCAGTGAAATATTTTGCTTAAAAGCAAAAACACTGATTTTCAGCCAAAACCTGATCGAGAGCGAGCAGAACGAGTACAAACGAACAATGCGTAGGTACCTAGCTGTGAATTTGTGTTGTTGTGATTGTGTAATTTGCTATCAATGATGACAAAATATGAAATATAATAAATTAATGACAATAGTGCGAAAAAATATAATAATGAACAAAATGAGCTTACAATATTTTTGTTTATTTTTGGCATACGAAGTGCTTGGGAACACCCTCTATTTGCTTTTGCAATAAAAACTTTTTAAGCTTTAATTTAAATGTGTATTTAGTGCTAACATTGCGAATAGGGGGAGGAATATTATTCCAGCACTTCGTTGCCGCATATCTGAAACTTCCCCTGAAAGCTGCAGTCTTGTGATTGTGATAGGAAAGTGCAGATCTTAGTGACCGTAACCTTTCACCAGAGACGAAGCTGAGTTTTGAGTGCAGATACTCAGGCTTTTTAAACTTAATAACGTCAAATATGAGTCCACCCAGGTGCAGTAGTCTACGTGATTCCATATTCAACAAGGACATGTTATTCAGGTATGGTGTTATGTGACTACGAGGCGGAATATTGAAACAGAAGCGACAACAAGCATTCTGCACTCTTTGTATAGTACGCTGGGTTCTCACAAGTAAACGAGGACCAAAAACAATATCACCATAATTCAACTTGGAAATAATTAACGATTCGCAAAGGACGACACGGGATTCTTTAGTCAATTGATTCCTAATTTTGTAAAGTATCTTAAGGCGGTAAAAACAAGTTTTTACCAAATTAAGAACATGATTCTCAAATCTGAGGTGACTGTCAATGACAATTCCGAGATTCCTAGCTTCCTCCACTCTGCCCACTTTAGTGTCACCGATCATTACGTCAGGGTCGCCATTTAGCTTGCCAATTTGGTTTTTGGTACCCAAAACCATATACTGTGACTTTGTTGGGTTTAACACGAGCGCATTACGCGAGGACCAATCTGCAATGGCGTTCAGATCTCTGTTTAACAGTTGAACAGCTTGTGCTAATTTGTCAGGTGTCTCTGATACATAAATCTGCACGTCATCTGCATAGCAGTGGTACTTAGAATAAGCAATAGCCTTTGACAAATCTGCACAATAAATAATAAAAAGAAGAGGTCCAAGTATAGAGCCTTGCGGGACACCACGAACGATAGGCATTGGTTCTGACAATAAAGTCGATCCATCATTTTTTGTCAATTTTACAGTCTGTAACCGAGAGCTAAGATAGCTATGGAACCACATAATAGATGAATGACTTAAACCATAATAAGAAAGTTTGGCGAGAAGGAGTGGTATGTTGAGGCAGTCAAATGCACGTGAATAATCAAGCAGGGTTAATACTGTGCAGCACCCTCTATCCTGCTCCGCCAGAACATTATCTGTGACATCCAGAAGGGAAGTCACAGTTCCACGACCTTTACGAAATCCAGACTGCAGAGGAGGCAAAATGTTGCTTGATTCCACATACCTTGTAAGTTGGTCACTGATAACTTTCTCAAGGAGCTTCGACATGAATGGCAGAATGCTTATTGGCCGAAGATCTTTTATCTCAACCGGGGTGTTAATTTTCGGTATAGGTGTAACGATAGAAGTTTTCCATTGGCTTGGAACCGTACCTGTTATAATGGATTTATTTATTATTGCTGTAATGGCGTCCAAGGTACAGGGAAGCGAGAACATAATCATTTCTCTACTAATACCATCATCGCCAAGGGCGTTCGACGTTATGGACATTATAATTTTAGACACCTCAGTCGGCGTGATGGGTTTTAGTTCTAATGTCTCGGTAGTTTCTGAGCGCTGTTTTGTATTAGAATAAACACCTAATTTTATAATTTTGTTTTTTGTTTCCTCCTTCCTACTAATATTATAAATGCGAAAGTTTGTGAGGATGTTCGGATGTTTAGATGCACTGTAGATGTTTGTTATTTAATCACGCCAAAACGGCTCAACCGATTTCGATGAAACTTGGAATATAAAGAGTTTTTTACGTAGAGTAGCATATATATTACTTTTTATGTAGTTACCACGCGAGCGGAAGCTAGTATAGCTAAATTTCTTCGTGTTTTGTATCTGAGTTTCTGAAATGTTGCGAGGTTGTTTTGTTTGGATGTTTGTTGTTCAATCACGCCGTAACGGCTCAACCGATTTCGTTGGAACTAGGAATAGATTAAGTTCTTTTCCTAGAATAGCATATAGGCTACATGATATGTAGGTACCACGCGAGCGAAGCCTTGGGCGGAAGTAAGTCTAAAATAAAAATTATTTTTTTCCATTCTTGTTACGTAATTAACTATCAATAAGGCATCATTCAGCGTGGGGAGTATGGGCAAATCCCCCTACAAGATAAGGAATTTTCTCTGTCTGTGGGGGAGGCCATGTTCAGCAGTGGACGTCGAACGGCTGAAATGATGAAGGCATCATTTACAAAAGATTTTATTTACAGAAATATTATCAAAGCCTAGTTACGTATTTGACACTGACTTATTTGCTATGAAATACTGAACCCTAACTTTGTGTTAATTCATAGGGTTGACGGCAGCTTTTTGTAAAGATAAACATAAAAGCAAGAATGTGAATAAATCATCTTTGACCCATAATTTTGTAATATTAATAAGTAATAGTAAATAAACATTACTTAACGCTCACGTTTTTTCATATATTGAACAAAGACATAATTCAGTTCATACTTTAAGAGATTTTAGGAGTAACGACTGAAAATTCGGAAAAAATGCCTATTATTTCATAATACAATGAAACAATTTTTAATTGAGATGGTATTTATGACTCAAACAGTATTATGCTTAAAGACTTCACCAGTGATAGAAAAAGCTGTACACGTAGCAAGTTCCGCGTATGCACTCAACCATGCAACTTGTGTTGTTTGGTGTGTTAATGACCTTGAAGAAGTAAATAGTTTTTTAAGTAATTTCCATGGAACCATAATTCTGACTCAAATGCAAAATAAGACTACAGAGATTCGTAAGCTTGAGAAAAGAGTTTCATATCAACAAACAGTCTTCTTCGCTAAAGACATAGCAGAATTCGCCAACTTTATGTCGGTGTTGAAATTAAATATAATAGTTCCAATTCATCTCATATTAGTTTTGACGAATCCGGCCACCAACGCTGATGTGTCATTTGTAACCAAAACAGCCTTGGAGAACGATCTTGCCAATATCATAGTGGTGAGCGCAAGAGATACAAAAAATGTAGAGCTTTCAACATATTTTCCATACGTTAAAGGAATTTGTGGAAATCATGCACCAGTCACAATAAATCCAGAGGATACGAAGTGGTTCCCGAAAAAGTTTTCAAGCTTTCAAGGATGCTCCATAAGAACGACTGTTCATACTCTATTACCGTATGCCAAAATAAATATTGAAAATAATACTGTAAAGTCTATCTCTGGAATTGATGCATATGTCTTCAAGTTATTGATGGAAAAACTCAACGCGAGCGTAGATATCGTATCGTGGAGGGATCAGGGTAGTGTCGGTACCTTTATCAATGGAACTGTTAATGGTTCTTTCGGAGATCTAGTAAATAGACGTGCAGAAATTCTTGCACCAGCGGTTATTATCAACTACTTGAGGTACACAATGACGCAGATATCTCCTGTATACGAAACTGTGGATGTTTATTGGTTTGGACCACATCGCCGCGAAATCGACCAACGACTCAGAATTTTACAACCTTTGATGAATGACATCACACCAGCCATCATCACGTCATTCATCCTATTTATACTTGTCACAAAGATGGTAATGCGATTTGGCCTTCCTAGGAAACGTTTTAAAAACAGTGTCACGTTTCAGTCGTTTATAATATTTTTGGGTCAAGAAGTCCAATTCGAATCAAAGTCTTGGCTGGTTAACAGTATTTTCGTTATGTGGATTTGGTTTTGCATGATAGTGCGCATCGTCTACCAGGGCGAGCTCGTTGACGGATTGCAGAAAGCAGTACTGGAGAAACCTCTTAGGAACCTTGATGATGCAGTCAAGGCTGTCGACAGGTACGGAGGAAATGAAGGGTTCCGCGAATTTTATAAAGGGACTAAGTATTACCAAAAATACACCGTTACGAATAATGGAAATGGTTCTTCGCGTTTAGCAAGTATTGCTGCTGGAAGGAAGTTTCTTTCAGCTAACAATAGGTTGCTCACGTTTGACGTTGACTACGATTTTCAGATGTTGAAGGAACCAATAACGCATGCTCCTGCGTGCTTCTTCATGCGTCCTGGATGGCCAGCAGCGGAAGAAATTGGCGATGTCATTCAACGATTGGCTGAAGCAGGTTTTGTGCAAAAAGTTTTGAGGGATCATGGTAATGAACGGAAGAAGAAAAAAATCCAACGCCCCAGCCAGGAAACCTACCCTTTGAACATGGAAACTCTGATAGGGTGCTTCTATGGCTTAGGGGTTGCATATTTAATTTGCTTTTTAGTATTAATAGTGGAGTTATTATATTACAAACGTACGGAAAAACTTAAAAATAGTACAAATATAGTGTAAAGGTTCAGTAGTAAGATTTTTATGTGATTGATTTAGTGTGCTTCAACATATCTAATGTTATTAAAAACTTTAAGGTGTACACATATTTTACTCGTTCTTCACTGGTTGGATACGTCTATATTATAATAGATACCTACATATTGTTAAATACATACAGGTAGGTACTCCCTCATAGAAGTGTATCTTTCATTACTGTGTATGGAATTATGAGGGAAAATTAAAAAAAAAATCCCTTGGTAAATCATGTCAGTCAGATGTCAACCACCTCCGTGCATAACTTGCTGTATTAGATCATGATTTCCTTAATTTTAAATAATGATGTGGCTTACCTCTCGTTTTCGTAGAGTCTCTACGAGCGTAGAGGGTCTAAGTAACGGGTGGTTTAAATTTTAGTAAAATACATGCATACCCACTCTAAATACTATAATTGCCTAAATCACTATCTTTAAAGTAGAATTGGTCAAAGTATTCTCAGAGAGGACAAAGACTTGATATTTGGTGATCTTATTTTCCAGCTGCTACTCTAGATTTTGACCAAGAAATCTATGCAAATGTTCCATTGTGTTCCCGATTTATATTCCACTGTATATATTATCTGAATCGTTTATATTCTAATACTATTTTGTAGGTATTTTCTGAACAAAACTGCTGACATGAAATGGGCTTTACATGAAATCAAACATGATCATACAACTAACTAGGTACTAGCTCATCCATCGTCTACTACCCACCTGTGAATACTGTTTGTGGTAGACCGTACATTTTCTGACAAAATGATTCCACATATTCGTGAAATCCTTATTCATGTCTGAGGCATGGTTTAATTTTATAAGGTCCATAACAATAACGTACGAGACCGACCATAAGTAAGGCCGCATTCACATCTATATCAGGTAGCGGCCGACCGTTCACAATCACGGATAAAGAAGAGTGCACACGGAGTCAATATTCATATGGGTTCGGTGATTTCGCCTTATTTCCTGTATGAAATGAACGTAGCGGCATGAAAGATGGAAAAAATAGTATCAAATGTTTTGTTATGTCGTTCACTGAAATAAAAGCAAGTAAAAACCTACTTAAACATTCATTCCATTGCAATGCTACCGAAAACAGATGAAATCTTTTTGTTTTTATCTAGTTCAGGAACGTCGCCACGTTGAGCTCGAATGCGCCCTATATTTACGACGCGAAGCGAGCTGGCTTTCTGCTTTGTTTGTAAATGCGGCCGGATGGTCATACATTACCGGCCGGTATCGGCAGCATATAACCGTAAATTGCACCCAGCTTGAGACGGAAAATCTGTCTCTAGATTTTCGTAGAGAAAATACCTACTCCATTGTTTGAACGCCAATATTTTTGATATTTGAGGCAGAAATTTTAGAATGTTATTTAGGTCTTGCGACTGTAATAATCCAGGGAGATAAATGGCTTATAAAATAGCTCTTTGTTTTCTAAAATCGATTAAGGACAAACTTCACATAGGTGATGAAAGAAGTAGATTTATTGCGGTGCAATGATCTAAACATAGTTGGGTTTGGTAATCTGGGTTGGTATTGGTACATACCAAAGTAGCTAAATATCTGAAATTTGTATCGAGTGTTATTTAAATTATAGCTACATGCGCATCTCTCTCTCTCTCTCTTGCTCATAACCACGCCAACTTATTTATTTTTTATTTGTAAAATAAATGTATTCTTATTCCGTTAGAGAACCACTGAATAAAGTGGATATCGTGGCCGCAAATTTCTATACAAATGAACAGTGTAACGACGCGTGATTCGGTATCTCCGTTACATATCTTTAATAACCATAAATCTACAAATCGAGGCAGTCCCATTATTATTTATGGCTAGAAAAAACCACGACGTCATTTCTCCAGTACAAATTATGCATGAGGATTCCATATGGGTCCAAAATGAAGCCTATTTGAGATGTCTGATTTCTGACGAGAGAGTAGGGCATAAAAGGACATGAAAAAAACATTTAAAAATTAGGTCTTTGAATAAGAAGAGGCGTGGAGCAGCTCAATAACTTTATAGCCGAAATTAAGCACGTCATCAGCACGCCTCATTTGTAATAGTCGTGTATTGTATTGTCCACGCGTGGTCACATACATACATGGATTGTTGTGGCGTCTCGAACGCGATAAATCGTTACAAACAATAGCAGAGGCGCCTGGCTAACATTCTGCCATTGTCGGCGTAAATCACTCCATACAGCGCGTTGTATGGACAAGCATTGATACAGAGCCTATTGAATATTTTAGGTGCTTTTATATTTTTTTGTCACAAGAGCTTGACAGTTTCGTGCAGGAAAACCTATCTCTATCTGTTTGTTTGTCACAAGATTTGTTCTATTGTCAAATTTGAAAAAAAGTTGAACGTAAGGATGAAGTCAGAAGTTTAACACCTTCTGACTTCATCCTTACGTTCAACTTGAGGAACTTTTCTCCTATATAGATTTCTAAATTTGACAATAGAACAAATCTTGTGACAAACAAACAGATAGAGATAGGTTTTCCTGCACGAAGCTGTCAAGCTCTTGAAGTTATTTTTGAACGTTTATTTAGCTACTACACGTAGGTACTTAGTGGGTAAAATTCGGTGCCAAAGTGTGCATGAAAAACTTTAATTCAGGTCAACCTGCGAAGTCGCGAAGAAGAATACCTACCTACATCATGCAAAATACTGTGGAGCGGCCCAGCTTCCTACCTTTTCATGAAATACGGTATTAGGATAGCTTTAGCCTATAGTAGCTAGTGTTTTATAAATGAAAAACATCGAACATGATTGCTCATACTACCCAGCCTTGTAAATATCAAGCGAGATAATGCAAAAAGCTATTCATATATCCTATAGAATATTCTGGATATGAACAAAGTTGCAAATACGTATAAAGTATCGAATTTCATCCCTCGTAAACTTAGAGTTTATTAGTTTGCGTAAAATGCTAGCGATTGACTGAACAGTTCTGTATAGCAATGTATCAGATTCACAACTTTTATTGTAGGTATGCACAAGTTGCTCTTCTAACCTCAGTTGGACAGCTTAGTACTGTTAGCTGGACTGTAGGTGTACCTGACTTGCTGACATGTTTCCTACAACTTCGAAGTTTAGACTTCCGAGCTAGTAAACATGAAACGGAGTTGGTCAGACAACCAAGTACCTACCTACAAGGTAATTCATATAAGTATGCTGTACCGAAAGGGGCTTATTATCCATTTGACCATAAAGTTTGTTCTACGGCTTTTGGAAATTCAAAATATTTGATTGAATTAGCGTTAGGCTAAAATTAGCTGTTTTGTGGTCAAATCAGTTCGAGCTCAATTATCCAGCTGTTTAGGTTATAATTTTAGTGCCGAACTTCTCGAACGTTTAATAATTTGTTAATAAGACCAAAAAACAGGAAAAATATTGAATGAATAGTTTTATATTTTTTTCCGTCAATGTTCTTTGTTTTTGTTGATAGAATAAGCCCCTCTCGGGATGGAATACATATGCATGCTAGGAGAAGAAACGATGAAATAATTACACTTTACTCAGGTTCACTTTATTCACTCACTCCCAAGAACGCGCGCTTATAAACGCTTTTTATAAACAACAACATCAAAATAACTTCTTTGTGATTGTAGTGAACAGAATAATTTGAAAATTAATTAAACAGGGCCGAACAATGTCCTCAACGACCGACGGCTCTACTCGTAATTCAATGTTCAGAGTAATTCTACAGCTCATTATGTAAATTAATATTTATCAAAAATAGGACCTTCATAACTCGACTTGGGGGTTCAAGGATTGTGACATACTTACTAGTCAATATTCTGTCGTCATGGGCCATAGTAACTACTTCAGATACTGTGTCTCCGGAACCTGTAGGCAAGTGTCGACAACTGTCGTCAGATTTCACGATAATTTCCTTTGCCTTTAAACTTCTGATGGAGACTTAATTATTAATTATTCCTTTATTCCCTTTTCCTCCTAGAATTCTGGAGACTATAATGTTGTAAATGATTTGAAAATAAGTTTCATTTTAGGAAGAAAAGTTAAAAAAAAAACAATTAATTGTACAGTCGGCTGCACCAGACATGAAAACATTTCATAATTTTTAAAATGATGACACAATACAATACACTGTAAAGTTGAAAATGACACAAATTGTTGGTTAGGTACATAATTTTTGAGTTTTTGCTCTTTATTTTTAGTACTATATCCTCATTTTGAAAATTATAAAATGTACACATCTTTGTGCAGGCGCCTTTACTTAATACGTAACATCAACCAAGAAGAACCAAGGGGCTCGACGTTGTAGGTATTCAAGGAATCGTCTAAAAATAATACATCTACAAGTGATTCAATAATGAATACATATTACATATTAATGTATACCCGAAAGAGGCTCAACCTACACCCATTTGGAAATAAAGTTTGTTCTACAACTTTGAAAAATTCGTCATAACTAATCGAATAAAAACTATGCACATATCAGTCCAAATTCAATTTATTCAGTTGTTTTAGGGAGGAATCTCGATTTTGAACTTCTCGTAGGTAAGTTAAATAATTAGTTATATAGGTAGATAACAAAAACACCAAAAACAGGTGATTTGACGTGAAAGAATGTTGTTGATATAATCCTCTTTCGGGATAGTACCTACATATTATGAATCACCTTGTAGATTCGATAAATGTACAAAATCTTGGTGATCTAGCTTAAAAAGAACTAAAATACATTCAAACATCCTACTTTTTATATTATAACTAAACGTTTTTATAGGCACGGACGTGTCTCAGGATCTCGGGTTTTATGCGACCTTTATACTGCTACGGGACCACTGACCCAATAGATACGTTCATATTTTTACGTCAGTATAATTTGGTTTTGTTGTTTCATTTCCTATTATTGAATTTTGTTATAAATAAACGATACATCGGAAAAGTCAAGAGAGATCCTCCAAATACTTAGTTGTTTTAATTAAGAAAAACTTTTACTTCATTACACATTTCATTTTTATTCAAACAGTCATCATAACAACGTTGCTTAGCAACTAGCTAAAATACCTACCTACCACATATACGGCCTATTTCTAACACTCCCACTTAGGTAGGTAATGTATTTGCAAATGAGGAACACAATAACAAAAAGATAACTTCTAATTAAAACAAAAACAAATTAAATACTCCCACTTAACCAAAAATAGGTAGCTTCACATTCGTGTAGCTTGAAAAATTAAATCATAAAGGTTCACTTCAAAATATATCGTCTCAGTTTCACAAACTTATCTCTTGGGAGAGCTTTTGTGAAGATATCTGCTATTTGGGTATCTGTGCTCACATATGTGATAGTTATATCCCTCTTTTCATAAAGCTCTCTGACATAATGATGTCGCACATCGATGTGCTTAGTGCGTCTGTGATACTCTGGATTCTTAATTAATCGAATAGCACTTTGATTATCTGTATTGATGTTTATAGGAGTGATGTCTCTGTTCTCAACTTCATTCATGAACTGTTTTATCCACATTCCTTCTTTTGCAGCATCACATACAGCCATATACTCAGCTTCTGTAGTAGAAAGTGCAACAGAGCTCTGTCGTCTGCTACACCAAGTTATTGGTGAGCCACCCATCATAAAAATGTATCCTGTGGTAGATCTTCTGGATTCTACGTCCATTGCATAGTCAGCATCTGAATAACCAACAACTTCTGTGTTCTGGTTTGAGTATTCAATAACAAGATCAATAGTCCCAGATAAATACTTCATTATACGCTTAACGTTATACCAATCTTCTGGAGAATAGTTATTTAATTTTCTGCTTGCTACTCCCACTGCATGTGATATATCTGGCCTGGTTGTGATTGCTAAGTAAATCAAGCATCCAACTGCTTCTCTATATGGTATACTGCTTTGATTTATCGCTTTTTCTTCAATGCAGGATATTTTAGTTAATGCAGGAACACACACAGGATGAGCATCAGACAGGTTAAACCTTTTGAGCATATTTTTAATATAGCTGCTTTGGTGAATACAAATTTTCTCACCAGCGTCTTCTCTGTTTATTTCTAAACCAATGAAACATTTTGGATCATGTACAATAGTAATTTCAAACTTCTTTTGAAATTTATCTAAGAATGTTGACAGTGTATCTTGCTTTTTCGCAAACAGTATTCCATCGTCAACATAAATTGCCAAAATAACAGTTTGATCATCAATTGTTCCGATATAAACGCATGAATCAGACTTTATATTATGAAAACCCATTTCATTCAAAAAATCATTCAGTTTCTTATTCCAGCACCTTGGAGCTTGCTTTAATCCATATATGGAGCGTTTCAATTTGCAGACTTTTCCACTGCTAATCTGAAGACCTTCGGGCGGTATCATATAAATTTCTTCATCTATGTCTCCATGGAGAAAAGCTGTCTTCACGTCAAACTGCTTCATCTCAAATGCGTGTTTAGCGCTCAGTGCCATTAAAATTCTTATAGAATCATACCTTGTTGTAGGTGAAAAAGTTTCGAAGTAATCGATGCCTTGTTTTTGGTCAAAACCTCTTGCAACTAATCGAGCTTTGTATTTAGATATCTTACCGTCAGGATTCTGCTTTATCTTGAAGAGCCATTTCGACGTAATGGGAGCTTTGTTCGGAGGTAAATCTACCTCCTCCCAAGTATCATTTTCTTTTAGTGAGTTCAGTTCAGATACAATTGCTTCTTTCCATTTTATTTTGTTGATGTTTTTCATAGCATCTTCGTAACAAGAAGGTTCTTCCATTTCAGTCAGATTAGACGTATACCTATCTGGTGGTTTTAGCATAATTATGTCTCGGTCTGAGCTTTCTATCTTGATCAATTTGAATATTATCTTCATTCACAACTTCTTCTGAGTCATAAAACATTTCTGTATCTTCATTTGTCTGACTTATATTTTGTGTGTCATTCATATTTGACTCTTCATTACTCTGATTCTCATTTTGTGTGTCATTAACTTCATTATTAGCTGTCTCACTATCAGAGTTTTGTAATAAACTTAGCAGAACTTTTATGTTGGTTTCTGTTGAAGTTTCTGAGAAGTTGCTGAATGATGTTTCATTAAACTGCACATTTCTGGAAACTTTGATATATTTTGTGATAGGATCCAGTAATCTAAAATTCGTCGAATTGCCATCATAACCAACAAAAACGAGTTTCTTACTTTTAGCTTGCAACTTACTACGTAATTGATCAGGTATGTGCATATAAGCATCGCATCCGAATACTCTCACGTGTTCTAATTTCGGTTTCTCTCCGCACCACCTCTCATATGGTGTAGAAGATGGAGTCTGTACAGTCGGAGTTCTATTCAGAATGTACACGGCACAGTTTACTGCTTCTGCCCAAAGATATAATGGGACTTTAGCTCTATGTATCATGCTTCGTGCGCACTCCATAATTGTTCTGAAGTCTCTTTCAGCCCGTCCATTCTGCTCTGGTGTATAGGGTGCGCTAGTCTCTAAAATTATTCCAAAATTAGAAAGGAAGTCTTTGAAATCTTTATTGCAGTATTCTCCACCATTATCGCAATGTAGAATCTTAATTGACTGTCCAAATTTATTGCGGCAGAATCTTAAATACTCCTTGAAACATTCAAGAGTTTCATCCTTCCGTTTCATGAAAAATACTACTCTGTATGCTGTACAAGCATCTTTGAATAACACGAAGTATTTATATCCAGAAATAGATTCCGAGGAAATAGGACCACATACATCAGAATAAATGATTTCACCTGGGCAACATTCTCTGTAATTTTGTTCCTTTTCGAAAGGTAACTTATGTTGTTTGCCGTAAGTACAAGCTTCACAGAAGAAATCATCGAAATTGTTAATATTTACCCCATTGGCCAAGTTTTTGGTCACAATTTCTTTCAAGTAATGTTTATTTATGTGTCCTAATCTTTCGTGCCACAATTGGAAATTTCTTTCTTGCATTGTGACATTAACATCTAGTCTCGCTGTCGTCTTGAACATGAGCTTGTATAATTTGTTGTGTTGTTTCTGTGCAACCGCTGCCAATCGCCCTTTATTATCAGTGATAACGGCATTACAACCTTGTTTGTCAACTCTGAAGCCTTTTTCAGTCAAGACGCCTTCGCTGATTAGGTTCCGTTGCAAGGTTGGTATATACAGAACATCTTCCAACTTGGAGTCATACCATGTTTTATTGATTAACTTTTTGATCTTTATGTTTCCAATACCTTTTACACATAACTGTGTGTCATCTCCTAAATGTACGTTATTGGCTTGACATTCATATAATTCATCAAAAATTTCTTTCCTATAGGTCATATGAGCTGAAGCTCCGCTATCTAATAGCCATATATCTCTATCATCAGAGTTACATTTATATGTAAGAAATGCAGAATGATTACTGTCACAGTTTTCTATCTTTTTGTGGTTTCTTTTTCGAGAATAACAATCTCTTGCTATGTGGCCTTTCTTTTTACAATAATAGCACACGGGAGCTTCTCTTTGTTGAAATTTCGAAGACGTATTTAGAGCCACTGCAGGCGATGAATCATCATCAGTTCTCACATTCTCTTCTTCGTCAAGTAGGCGTGATGTCAAATTGTCAATATTTTGCTTAGATTCTTCTAATGAGAGCCATGCCTGCCTGAATCCTTTGTATCTAGATGATAATGTTCCAATAATTTTAGTCATGATCAGCATTTCGCTTATTGTGTCACCGCTTTCATTTATTTGACGGGCTATTGATTGTATTCTAGAGATATGTTCAGCCATGCTGTCTTTTTCGCTCATTTGATACTTATGAAACTTCTCATGTAGCATCATTTTATTAAATTCAGATTTCTTGGCATATATAGAATCAAGTTTCGTCATTACCTGTTTTGCAGTTTTGCAATTTTCAATCAATACAATTTGATTAAACGTCAGAGCTGACGTTATCAGAAACATTGCAGCCGCATCTTCTTTTTCTTTATGTGAGAGAGCCTCTCGTGACACTGAAGGCTCACCAGTACTTCCTTGTGAATCATGGTCATCACTGATGTACTTGAATAGGCCCTTTGCCTTTAAGGCGCACGTTACTTGAAAACGCCATTGCTGATAATTTGTCTGATTATCGAACTTAAAAATCGTACCAATACCGAATTCTTTTTCCATTATGCTGCTTTTTAAAGCGTACCCGGGCTCATAACCCTTAGTTGTTTTAATTAAGAAAAACTTTTACTTCATTACACATTTCATTTTTATTCAAACAGTCATCATAACAACGTTGCTTAGCAACTAGCTAAAATACCTACCTACCACATATACGGCCTATTTCTAACACAAATCACTAAAAATAACCTCTTTATTACCACTTTTGCGCCCTAAGTACCTACTGCCCAAGAAAGACAGTGTTCAAATTGTAGCTTGTAGTAGGTAAACAAAAGAAGTCCGTGGTGGCCCCGGCTGAAGAATAGGCCCCTCCATACCTAACCACCCGCGAATGTCGTAAGAGGTGAATAAGGGAGAAAAGATAGTGGATGGACAGCAGCGCTAACTGCGCTCGACAACCCAGCGTGGCGAGTATGCGCAAGTTCCTCCCGCATGATAGGAAGTCGCTCTGAAAATTTGTGGGAGAGGCCTATGTCCAGTACAAAAAAAAATTTGCTAATTTAAAACAAAAAGTCTTTTTAGATACCACGGCAAGGCCCCGACGAGATTCGAACTCGTGATCTCCTGTTTACTAGACAGGCGCTTTAACCAACTAAGCCACGGCGCCTCGGGTGAGGGCGTTCAAATTAGTCATGATACTCGTACTCATAGAATTAGATAACGATGTGTGTAAGATTATTGTTGCTTTGACACATCGTATTATTTTTCAGTTTATTGAAATATGTTTTAGCAGAAGCTCGCTAAAATTATTTTGTATTTTATTTTTAATGATTTTTTTTTTGTTTTTAGGGTAAAACCATGGAAAAAACATTTCATTCAATTAACATTTAATTTGTAAACAGTCAACATAAACACGCATACAATTGCATCACAATTTTTCTATACAACAAATCGAACATACAATATTTTTAGGTACGTCTTTGGCAAGTCAACTCTATTTCAAATTACCATAAAATGAGCACAAGTTTTCATCAAAATAAATATCTACAGCTGAACTTGCGATTGCTACTAAAACTAAGTCAAAATAAAAACTAATAAAAGTAAAAGCAAACCCTCGAAAGCGGCCCCAAAACATAGAGACATTTCCTAAAAATATTTTCTACCAGTAAAGTTTTCAGAATCTTTACGTACCTAAGTAGGTAGCATATTATAAAAGCTAAGAATGAGATTAATGATAATGATACATATTATGTATGACGGCGTGGTAGAATGATTCACCAGCTCCCGACATGTAGGTATATGAGATCAGCTGCTAAAATATGATTTACAATGCTAAACGTATATATTTGCCCATTCAAATTAAAGGAAAAATACATTAAACATGTCATTCCTTCGATTTGGCGGACAGTAATTTAAATCTGTTACTCGCTACATTGTAATAATAAAATAAGTAGATGAAAATTCAAAAGAAGCAAAAGAAAATTGCATTGAGAGCTGAGGCTTTTCTTTCTTGAGAGAAAAAGAAAAATCTTATTAAAATAAAAAGACTGCCTAAAACTATCACACGCTTACGATATGTGCCTTCTTGAGCTGTCAGCTGGTAACAAGACTTTTATAAGTAGCAGATAATCTTACAAATATGCTTACAAAACAAAGTAACTGCATTTTCATTTATGTATCTACATTTATCATTGCACTTCCGCCTATTTTATTAATTATACCTATCTCACAATTAAGTTTTAGAAAACCAAGCAAAATATACATAAATTTTAAGCCCTAAATATATCATTAGGGTCTATTAGTATAATCAATACTGAAATAATTTAAAATTTCACAACATTCAGTGCCAATCAAAAGCCGAAAATTGTTGCTCCTATTTGGCTTAATAATGGCGGTAAATAATCCCATGGAATGATTCTTAATATTATGAACGTCAATTATTCATTTGGACAATCTTTGGCACTATAATCTTATATCTAAAGTCTCGACGACCAAAGATTAGGACGATGCTGGGTTAAGGCGTTGGCTTCGGTCAAACCAACGTGATGTGCATTGCGTCATCCATCACAGTGGTTTGCGGTACTGTCTGCTACAATCGCACCCTAGCAAGTTCACAATTATTATTATTTAGTTATAAATGTTTATTCGAACATACATCAATGTTTATAACGCGAACCCAATATCGTTACAAAATTTCAATAGACTATCGCGTTGGTTTAACCAGCGTTTACTAACTTAAGTCACAATAGAGTTGTTTAGCGAGTCTTGTATTGCACCTCCATTATCACAATTTATCCACCAAAGTTTCAACAAACGGTCATACAAAGTCGTTCACTTCTTTTTGGAGTGGGTTCTGTGCCTTGTCTACGCATTTTCTGACCGCGTCCAGGATGGTGACGATTCGTCTGTCGAGCGCAGCTAGGTGTGGTTCCCAGAGGATGGGGGCGACCGGGTCAGCCTTAAGAGACTCGCGGAGGTACTTTGACAGGGGAATGCCGTTGTGGTATCTGAAAATGAGTCGTAATTATTAAGGTTAAAATCTCTTATGCATAAGTCTTAAATTACTAAAGGGATCAGAAATAAACAAAGAGATATCCGGGATCTCTCCGTAATTTTAAAATGTATATCTATATTATTGTCTATCAAAGAACAGCCAAATCTATTTAGTTTTTATGGTATAATGGTTTTCTTTAGCTTTTGCCTTTATGAGCAAGTGATCCTTGTAGGTCGGTATCTCAACTATTTTCAGGATATATGTACCTAAATAACACCCAATGAAAGTCGCTGTAAAGAAAGTAAAAATTGATAGTTTATTCTTCTACTTCTTATAAAGGCAATTATTAATGTTAAGACCCCCCAGATCATTGAAAATCTCAATAAAAAAATCGTTTGGCAACGACCGCGCGCGCTTACTCAAAACTGCAGCCAAATAGTCTTGAGCTCAATAGAGTTAAGATTCGAATAATCTTTTTTTTTATATACCAGGACTAGAACATAGTGTTATTCAATGACGTGGTCACATAGAAAACTTTTGTGACAGATAATTTTGTAATGTGGGTTATGTAGATAACCAGGTACCTACCTAGTAGGAATATAATATCGGCAATAATATCAAAAGCACGAATAAAGAAGGAATCAAGTACGTAAGTCAGTACGTTTTTTCGCTTTAAACATCAATATCTTCACTTTGAAGTTTTGCAAGACTGAAGTAAGTTTTGCCATAAAATTACCAGATAGAAAATAGATACAGAAATGTCTCAAAATTTTCATGAGAGTTAGTTAGGTTGACAGAGCCGATTCAGAGCACTCCGACATGAGAAGGTTAGGTCCAAATAATTGACAGAACCAGCCCGTATGCCCGGCGTGGTGAGTATGGGCAAATCCCCCCACATGATAAGGAATTTGCTCTGTCTGTGGGGGATGTAAGTGATGTGTAGATTTTCGATGTAAGTATGTTTTAATGCCGTGGTGGCCCTGGCTGAAGAATAGGCCCCTCCATATCTACCTATCCGCGGATGTCGTAAGAGGCGACTAAGGGAAAAAAACTAGGGGATGGGCAGCAGCGTCTCTCATTTTAACAACGATAGCTCTAACTGCGCTCGCCAACCCGTATGCCCAGTGTGGTGAGTATGGGCAAATCCCCCCACATGATAAGGAATTTGCTCTGTCTGTGGGGGAGGCCATGTTCAGCAGTGGACGACGTACGGCTGAAATGATGAAGTGACACAACCAACACAGAGCACCCCGACTCCAAGTGGTCTTTTGGTCCCTCCCCCTAGAGTATATATAAATAGTGCACGTGCCGAAGCTCGAGAGAGGTCCTGAGTGGAGCAAACCATTACGAGTGCAGCGAAGCGACACTCAAGGGCGACCTTAAAGGCTTCGGCAGAAGCGCACCAAGAGTCTGAGAAATCTGTCGTATAATATTTCTGTATAATTAATTAAATGGAAAACAAACACGGTAAATGGAACCATCTGGCTTTTGTAAAATCGGATTATTGTTTTGTTGTAATTTAACTTTATTTACAGAAAGAAAATATAATTTAATTCAAGTAAATATTTGCAAAATACAAATGAAACAGTGTGATTGAGCGATCTAAAGAATTAAATACATCTGTCATGTGAAAAAGAAAACCATTACGTTCAAAATCCATATTGATTTTGAGAAAATGGGATAATTAATCTTGTTCTTACGAAAAAAAAGTTAATCAATAAAATGCCCAAATTTTTCTGGATTTCAAAATCCGCGATTTCCTTTTTCGTCAAATAGATAGGTAACCCACAAGAATGGATTTTTACCCATATAGAAGTACATTAGAGTAATATTTAAAAAACTGAAAAGTTAACGAATGGTGTCTTTGATTTGATTCGGTTGACCACTCTGTGGAAGTTGGACCTACCTAGTAGAATCATCAGACGCAAACATAGTGTTCTACAACTTGAATAATATCGTTCACAACATGTGCCGGCAAGGGTGCAACATGAGCATTGGACAAGATATATTTTGTCTTTCCAATGTTCATTTTAAGACCCACCTGTTGAGAGATGGTGTAAAGGTCTCTGAGAGTTGCACCAAGCTCCTCGAATTTTATAGTAGTACCTCTATTCTATAATATTATAGTAGAGGTAAACCAAGAAGAGATGGATGGAATGTGTAAATCATGAAAGAAAGTAGTAAGTAGGTACTGAGATCGAAGCTAGAAGAGAAAGAAAAACATGTTGTGCTGACTTCAAATACCGTGGGACAGAGAAGATGATGATGATGAAAATCAGATAATACAAGCATACTTACAAATTTTTAATAGGCGTGAACCGACAAATTCATCTCATAAAGATTTTTTCCAATTGCGCCCAAAAATACAGTCTGTTTCCAAAATTTACATTCGATCAACATTATCGTTTATATGGTTCCAGTGCATTACATTTATTACGTCCGTGATTGGATGGCGATATTTGACTCATATAAATCTCATTATTATTAAAAGTTAAATCATGCTTTACGTTGTCCCAAAGTAAATCAGGCAATAAACAATTAATATATGAGTTTTCATGCAGTTATACAAAGTGATTCATATTAAGTATCTATACTATTCCGAAAGGGGCTTGTATTTACTATAAAACAAAAAGAAAGAAAATTAGAGAAAAATAAATTAAAATGTTCAATAGTATTTGTTTGGGGTTTTTACCAATCTTTTCCAGGTTAGTCTGTTTTTGGCCTTTTCATCATATTTACAAAAAATATTCAACGTATGAAAAGTTCAACATCAAGATTGCTATCTAAAACATCTGAGTTTGAACTGGACACCGAAAAAGATTATTTTATTCACTCAAGTGTTTTATTTGATAAATGACGCTTTGTAAATAGTCTTACAACAAACTTAATTGCCAATTGGTAGTAGAAATAATCCCCTTTTGGGATAGTTTACATATTCTAAATCGTGGGCAATATAATGTAGTTGAACCACCAATGGTACTGGCGCGAGTTTCGGAGGTGGACAAATCAGTGTCAGTTGTAGCATCAATGTTATTAGTGGAACAAAATATGCCAGTTGCATCATCAATGGTACTGGTTGATGGTAAAAGTGATCCGGAGGGTGAGTGAATGACTCAGGAGGAGGAGGAAGGGGGCATCATTTTATCATGAGATTATAAGGAAGTGCTGGTTACTTGAGTAGAACCGCGAGAGTAGTATGCCTCACAAGGCAGCACTGCAGCAGTGGAGCGAGGATGCTCAGTTCGTCGTGGTTCGCCTTGCCGAACGCACGTCCCTGGTCCAGGTGCAGTGTGAACGTCTCGTTGCCAAACATCCTATAATAATAAGTTAAATGTATCTTTAGCTGAATAATACTGTTCAAGACAAGCTTTTGTAAAATTAGACCACAGTTATGATGTCGATAATAATCGGGGTGATCAGAACCGCGAGCTAATTCACCAAGGAGTTGTAATCTCCATCATCAAATCAGCCTGCTCACTCTCTCTAAATTGCTCATACAAGCGAGTCAGATGAGGTGAGGTCATCATCATCATTAGCCTGTCGAAGTCCTCTGTTGGACATAGGTCTCACCCAAGGAGCGCTACGACAAACGATCTCGAGCCTTCTCCGTCCTCCGACTACGTTTACGTACACAATGGCGTCGGACCATTAGGTGAGGGCCTTCCTACACTACTTCATGTTCCTGGCCCGCCCACTGCAACTCAACATGTCAATTCTGAGAGCTTTTTCGGTGACATTCGTTACTCTACGAATTTCCTCATTTCGGATTTTATCACGCAGTGAAACTTTGACCATGGATCTTTCCATAGCTCGTTGCAAGACTTTAGGCTTGTGTATGAGGCCAATAATTAGCGAATAGCTAATTGCCACATTTTCGAAGTTGGACCTTCATAGTTGCATCTTCTAACCAAAAAGACATAGTGAAAGACGTAGTCTACAACTTGGATGGTATCAGTCCCAACATGCACCGGCATGGGATTTCTTAAGGTGAAGTACAGAGATAAAATTAAGCGTAGATTGTTCATAGGTAACTCACTTGAAGGTTTCATAGTGGTGCCTGTCCATGTTTCCAGTAAGGAAGTCGAATATGGACATGTCCATCAGGTCGAGAAGTCGTCTTCCAGAATCGTACGGAGGAGTATTTCGGACCTAAAACCGATTAGATTATTATTATGGGACGTGAACATCGATGAAACAACGAATATCAGAAAAAATAGTCTTACCGTGTCACAATAATCTGACTGAATTTCCCATTGTGCTTTCCTTCTCTTGTGATACGACCTTCTCCAAGGATGGCGCCAAACCTGCGAGATATAATTTCATCAAAACCAAAACAGGGTTGCTCTCTGTAAAAATTATTTTATAATAAAAGATCCAGATTCCTACAATAACCTATTTTTAATTACTTTTAATGCACAATATTTGGAGAAACCCATTCTTTAGTTAATTTTTAAAGTAGATTTGTAGGAAAGTTAATATACACTGTCGTGGATCAGTTACCTTACGCTCAGCAATATCTGCAGACGGCAAGAATGCTGCAAAACTACCCTCCAACATGTCAGGGTTGCCACAGATCGCGTGGCCCGTGTCGCAGTAATACGAACACTTCCCGTGAAAGCAAAAGTTATTCGCAGGTGATACGAAGAAGGTTTTCAGGATGTCCCCTTCAGTGACGTCATAGATCTCAGTGGTCATGTTGAGGACGCGGCCCACGACCGGCATCGCGCGTCGGAATTCCAGTATCCTGGATTGGGTAATTTATTACAAGCTATTACAGAATTGTGGACAGGATTTGGGCAATTACCTACTATTTTAACACAAGAACACTGACAAGTAGAGTTCAAATTAAGGTTATTTGGTTTTTCTCAAGGTGCAAAACTTGGTAACAAAGTCTTTTAAAGGGAATCTGATAAAGTTATTTTAAGAAAGATCGTTGATATTCAAATTTATTTCACAAAACTGTTATCTCGATGAGACCTCATGCGTTCATTTCACTTGTGACTCACTATGACAACTTATTAATGTTTTTCGAGAATAGGACATAGGTATTTGTCTTTACATATTTATACTTTTATGAATGAGGCCTTGTTTTATGCTAACCTGTCCAGATGAAACGCTGCAATTTCAGCATTGTGTCGTTCGTAGTCGGAAAAGTAGAAGTGATTTGGTAGAGTTTGTACATCTCTTGCAAACCTGTGAACAAGAACATACTATTTTAATATAATTTATATTGGAACAAGCTGCCCCAGTTCAATCAAATCACAAAACTTTAAAATGTAAACTATAAAAATATTATAGGTATGCTTAAATTACTTCATTATGATATTCATCATTGCTGAATTTGTTGTTCAATCTATTCTCAGCTATAATTTTAAATTTGTTCCGGTTGGTATTGCAATTCGCCCTCAGACATAAAATTTGGATTCTAGAAATAATTCGTTTAGTTCAAATGAAGACAAGGTAGTGAACAGGCAGTTTTCTGAGTTATTTATGACAAATACTGACTATTCAACAATTTTTTTACTGAACTTATAAAAATTACTGGGAACAAGAGTAGATAAGTGGATGGTATCTGATAAGGCACGAACTTGGCTCACGTTTGACTTCAGCGGCAATCGATCGTATCTTCATCCTAAACTAATCAATTTGCAACTCGAGCACGTTAACTACCTATCGAAACGTACTCAGTGATACTCGAAAGGGGAATTTATATTTACGGATGTAAGAAATATAAATTCACCTTGCAAGTTCGGCAGATAATTGCAAGTTTTAAAATAAAAGAAGGCAAGTAACAATTTCCTAGTCTCAAAGTCTGTCCAAAAAAGGGTAAAGAAGGAGGTCTAAATATAGCTACGTATTTCGTAAAATTCCAGAAGATACTTGACAGGTACTTATTCAAAATGTAAATTGAAACCCAGTAGGTAATATAAATCCATTAAAGATAAATATCAAATATCGCGATAAGGGACCTCTGTCGTTTGAAATTTATGGCGTTGAAAAATTAGTCATTATACTGGTAGAATGGGGTACGAATGTTATACATGTACTTAAAGCTATAGATAGGCGCTTTATCAATTTCTGAGAGAAAACTATTAAAGTGGTACTTAAATCGTGAATCTGGTTAGATAGGAGCAATCCCGGTAACATAGTGCACGGAGAGTCTTCCGATTTATCGTCTGCAGCCGAGGTCGTAAGTGAGATACGGGTACTAGGGACATTTAAGAGGGTCACAATCAAATGCATTTACATTTAGCTTCGTTTGTTTTGTGCCATTCGTTCGGAGAATGATAGCATTTGTTTTGTTTAAAGTTTTACTGCACTTGTGCACCTAAGGGCCGGCACACGAAATACTTAAAATAAACGACAACGATCTTTCGTTCTCTACAATTCAGACCGTCATCATGTCGTTTGTGGCTCGCTCGTGCCAGTCGTCGTCGTCATCTCGCCACGATCGAGGCCTTCGGGTGGCCTTAAATCTCGTCACCATTGCGGAATTAGCCTCTAGCTTATACGAACTTATTTTGATTTATGCATCTTTTGGCTCAATCCGCTTTTTTGTCCGGCAACAATTTCATAACTAGTTGCCCGCGTAGCATCAGTGGCATCTTAATACATGCTTGGCAGAGGGCACTATCGAGTGCGCGTGACATATTGCTCCCGCGTGAATTGTTATCGAAGCCCCTTGAAATGTCGCCGGGATAACCCCTAGAGTCTATATTTTTTCTTGTAAAGTAACACCTACTTCGTATTCGAAACCGCGGAGCGGAATTCTATTTGGATTTTTTCGGTGTTCTTGGTTTTTATATTGGGAACATATTTTTTTACAACACGAAGCAGATGATGATTTAAACTATGTAGTTTAGAGTAAAAGTATTGAAGACCCGACAAAAAATATTATTATTATTATTAACTAAAATACCTATTAATATCTTTAACTTATAATAAGTAAAAAAAACTTTCAACCATTTACGTTAATAAGAAAGATAATCCAAATTTTTTTGCGTGGAATTGCAAAAGTCAGGTTAGGTATGTATGATTTCGTTTTTAAGTTCTAAGAAAAAACTAGTACCTATTTCGGTATCATTCCCTAACATAATAAAAAAAATCCATTACACGGAGGTCATTCAAATATTTAAAAAAAATTGCGCCCGAATAGATAACCTTATTTTTTTTAAGTCTGTTAAAAATTAACTAAGAGCATCTTAATGGGATTAGTTTACAAAATTTCGTCAGGTCTCTATTTCCCATGAAAGAATATTCTTAAAGTGGCAACGAATTGCTACGACGTCTGATACTCAATATACAAGCCCGTTGGGAATGTTACACCACTCCCGCGAGCAAATTTTTGGAAGCTGATGTCTTACCCTTTGTCACGACAAAAATTGTATTTGATAGCCTTTCAGAATATTATATGCGGAACACCGGTTCAAAGGTATACGTAATTTACTTTTTGCAAGAGCTTTATGTTTACGAAGGAATATAATAAATCGAATGACGAAGTTCTAACAATCGGGCGTAAGTACACGTAAGTAACAGAAGTTGTGTACAACTCGGTACTTGAAGCAGTGTTGGAGTGGGCAAGCCGCTAAGCCGATCGTGTGAAAGAACGCTCTCCAAGTTTTGTGAACAGAACCAACAACGCACTGAACAAGGGAGCCTGGAAGTTAGCACAAGTACTTGAAGTACTCCAACAACGTGGCACCTTCATCGAACAGAAGTTGGATATAAAACTTCGCCGCGACCATTACGTATTTTATTTGACCCTGTTAGGACGCCGAACACGAGTCCGAGTTATCAAAAGGCATGAAACATGACTACACAAATAACATTTTCTTTTCAAGGAACGTAGGCGCTGTAATACGAATCTGGAATATTGCCTACAAAGCTGTAACCGCGCGGTTTCACTCGCGTTGGTCATACTAGGCAGCTTTTTAAGTTCTAGTAAATTTCATACAGTGTTGTCACTTGTAGGTAGACAATGAATGAAAGAAATACTAACAATACAATAAAATTTTGACCTTTTTAACCGACTTTAAAAAGGAGAAGGTTCTCAAGTCGGCTGTATTTATATATATTTTTTTGTGTGTATGTTACTCGATATCTTCGCCAATACTAAACCGATTTTGATAATTATTTCGCTGGTGTACAGAGTATGATCCCGGGGTGGTCCCATATTAATTTAATTCCTGAGGGATTGCTACTTGTTCGGTAAAACTTAAAAAAACTTCATCATCTCTTGAGATCACAACTTGCCGAATTGTTTTTTTGGATTGGACGATGGTATGGTAATCCCCGCGACTTCGTTCGCTTGATCCTATTTTTATGTGAACTTTAACCTTAGGGGTTGTGTGTCGGGAATTCCTTTCTGTGCACCCATACGTTACAGCAGGAAGCTACCCTGCAAAGGCCATGTCCATTAATGGTTTTTTATTCATCAATAAATCCAACCAACACAAATTGAATAATATTCGGGTAGAGATCTCCAGACATTTAATTTCTGAACAAAAAAAATATTTTTAGAAGCCTCCAATTTTGAGAAAACCACTTTTTAATTTTCGCAATAATTCGTACTTATGATAGAATATTTGCGGCCACCAAACCGGCGGACTTTTCGTTAGGCTCTGCGTTGATTGTCAAAGAGAATAAAACCACTACGTTTGATTGTCAGTCAGTACCGTAAGAGTTATTATTTATGATGAATGAATGTCATAGTTACTTTGGTGTTTTGTTCGAAAGTGTTGGTGGCCAGTGTCATCCTCAGTAAGCAAAACGCAAAGAGGGTAAATTCAAAAAAAAATCTCAGGCAAAATGACGCGAGAGCGCGCGAAGTTCTATAGGATGGCCCCCAAATAGTTTTTTGTCCTATTTTAAATTCTAAGGTCTTAATTTTCTAGCGGCTATAATTATAATCTTGTAAATATTCAGGAATTTGAAGTCGGTTTTTAGTGTTTGTAAAAAATATCTTATTTTGTTATGAAAATTTGTGTGACAGCCAAACTTTTGAAACTGAGCCTCATTTCACGTCCTATCAATATCATCAAAATTTAACATAAAGATTTTTTTCATATAATAATACCATCCAAATTTCCTACTTTGCCCATAGATTTTCTAAAAAAAATCTTTCATGCCAACCAATTACGACCACAACGAAAAAGAAATTAGCCAAATCGGTCGAGCCGCGAGCCATTCTCAAGTGATGTTCTGTCAAAAGATTTTTACTAAGGTATAGATAGATAGATAAGTTGGTATAAGGTGCAACATTTAAAACTAAATTTGAAACATAGACTAAAATTGCTTGCTTTAGATATGCGGAATTAAAAAAGACTGCAAAATTTTTACCGCTGTCCGTTTTAATAGAATGCTGTACAGAATCGATCCCAAAGCGTAAATCCGGCTTACCTCATTGGCTTGAACAGTGCTTGAACTCCATTTGGATAGTCTATTATGAGCTTCAATTGCGTCCCTCCCTCTTTTTGCTCTGTCAAAAAAAAAATACAACTTAGAAGTTATCCATATAGGTACTCGTAGAAATTTAAATACAACCTTCAGTTTACAAATGAGATTAGAATGTTGCTCTAGCGCAATAATTGAGCAGGTGAGTGTACCGAAACGAATGCAGTGCCATTAGCACGAGTCTCTTAATCCACTGCGAATCCGTAGCCAATATCACTATAGACAAGCCAAACAATATCAGTAACATCTCTACCTGACTTGTTTGATTGTCAATAGATTGCCTGTACAAGGTGACTACATGTACTATCCCGAATGGAGCATATTTTACACCTGACAGATAATAAAGTTCAGTAAAGTTAGACCTTTTGGAATTGCGTTTTTTTTTAATTAACTACATATTATATAAAAACCTGGTGTTTAAAAAATCTGTAAGGAGTGATAGTTTCAAATTAGTTCAAACTCAATTATTACGCTGTTTTAGGTAGCAATCTTGATGTCATACTTCTCGTACGTTTAATAATTAGTTTTAAACTTGCTAACCACACCAAAAACAGCAGATTTGACAATGTTTGAAAAAATAACTAAAAATATTCATTATTTTCTATCAAATATTGATTCTGTTTGTTTATACAATAAGCATAATTCGTTATAGTTTACTTTTTACGGAACAAGTTGTATTTGCGACTGATTCGCAATCTATCTGATTACCCAAATAACATCTAGGTACTCCGGGTAGGTAGGTACCTACTGTAGGTATACGATGAAGTCGGATCAACAATGAAATCCATTTAAATGGTTTAAATATTTAAGTCCAATTCGAAGTAAAGGGCGAGATTGTTGTGGCACTATTGTCCGCCGGACCGCTAACCCCACAACTGATTGCAGACCCGGCTTCATTTAAAATACATACACCTTTACCTGTTTTAGCTTTATATAATCCTGTACATAATTGACCAGGGCTTTAATTATATACTCCTGCTAAAAGTTCGGGGTTTTATTCATTTGCAAATAGATTTGTGAAATTCAAACTATAGATTTACTAGCTTCGGCTTTGCTCGCGTTGTACTCGAATACCATGTAGCCTATATTATGATATCACAGATAGAATATCACAGATCATGATGGCCAGGTCACAGATCACAGATTGTTAAACATTCTAAATACGAAGAGCCCTAACATGACCATCCTATCTTTCCCTTCCAGACCTTTCCATGCCTTCCAAATTCGTCATCGGATCTATTGTTCTCAAATCCCGTAAAATTTTCATGAAAACAAATTAAAAAACTCAAACTCTGCTGCACGGCGTTGAGGAGATATCTCTTCAATTCGAACATTAAACCAATCATCACGTTGAATATCACAAACAAGTAGCCTTAAGCCCTAAGCCTCAATTTAGGGGTAAAATTTTGACCTTGGAGTCTTATAAATATTTGACACTTAGGAACAGGCGCTGCCTTCTAATACCTCGAAATACTGTATAATTAGGCTAAAACGATATATCTTGCCAGATTTTTTTTACTTTTTGAAACTAGTCATTGATTATTGACTTTAAGTACCTAATCCACATGCAACAAGAGTTTCCAGTAGGGTAGGCAGGGTAACAAGTGACATTCGTCGAATGGTATGAAAATAACAACTTTAAATCAAAACGAACGTCCAGTCTACAGAATAGTGGGCTAAAAGTTCTATCAATCGTAGGTACCTAATTGGTTTTCTAAGTCCGATCAACTATAATCTGAATATTTTATTGCCCTACATACTTAAATTGTGATCGTAGCGCCTGACTTGGTGAATGAAATTGATTCTAGATAGCTGTATTTTACTGTCCAATAAAATCGAATGGGTTAAGTTCCGAATAAATCTAATGAGCTCGGATAGAAGGTAATTTTTATCGTTCATTGTTCAGTTTCCTTTTTTTTTTTTGCTCCAATAAATGTTCTCTGCTCGAGTTATTTACAGTAAGATGAGGGTTATTTGTTATTCTTTCCATGTGAGGGTTCTTGTAAAAAGTATAACACCCAACAGTTACATAGGTACATAGTCGTGACCCCAAACTATGATTGCCTGTGTTGTGGGTATCAGAAACTACGAATACCATGGTACTTGCGTCTCAGACGGGCACTCGCCCGCTGCGCCACCGAGGTCGTCAAATCAAAGTATTTTTTTTATATTCATAGGAACATACTTTACATCACGCCTGTTTCCAGGATGCAAAGACCACGGCTTACCACTAGCTATGATCCAGACATAAATTTTTTGCGTCATTCAATCTCATCACATGGTCCATGCCCGTCAGTAGGTACTCTTGACCTTTTTGGGCTGGCCTTTTTCCAAAAGATACCGATTTGATGATTGAGTACGTACGCCGAGGACTTTTCCTACCAATCACCCTATGCACACTCGCCTTAGGCACCTGTTTCGTTAATTTTCTATGCTTTATTAAAAAAATATATATATTTTTTGAAAATATTTACCTGCATGTATGACCGGGGAAGTGGCCATATCCTTTAGTACAGCGTCAACTAATGGGTCTCCCTCCTCGTAGAGCTCATGCTGAGCTATCTTCAACTGGAACTTCTCCAAATTAGACGCGTTCACACTAAAAAAAAAAAAGAAGTACGACATCCATAAGACACTCATCAAAGAAGGCGTCAGTCAATTCCATCAGTCTGATTTAGGAATGAACGGCGTGGCGTTCAAAATTCATTAAAATTATACTTAGGTCTACTGATTATAGTCAATTTTTAGTGTAACTTTTAGGGGCTTGCGTTATCGTATATTTTAAACATATTTAAGATGGCATATAGCACGTCGTTTGAACATGGCTCGACTACAGGACTACATCAGGCTGATGATGATGATAATTGAAAAATAATCTGTCGGTAAATAAGATTATTTACGCGGTGTAGTAACATGAATTATATTGGCATTGGCAATCCCAAGGCCAAACCAAAAGACTGATACAATGCAACGCGCTTCATTCATAATTCAATTGCGTTATCCATCCAATATTGTAAATGTTATGATAACATGACTTATTCAGCAAGATTTCAGTGTCGATATCGCGATGCTTGGAGTCGTGTTGGCCTAGTGGGAGGTACCTCGACTTTCGATCTGAAGGTCGTGGGTTCAAATCCCGGTTGTGCACGTATATATTTTTTTGTTAGATAAATGTATGTGTTAACATGTGCTCAAAACGGTGAAGAAAAACATCGTTAAAAAACCCACGGCTTAGTTGGCTCCACATGTATTGATTGACTATGTCTTTTCTGTGGATAAGGGCAACTAGAATGTTTTAGGTGCTGGCCAAGCCTCAACATATTCCAGGTAGTAAAAACGTACCACCTGACGCGCATTATTAAGGCCTAATAAGGCCTTGAGAAACAAAGTGCAGGTACTTAGATGCAGACGGACTTAGTGGGAGGGAACATACTTAAAATTTTTAGCACATATTTCTAAACCTGGTCGTTAACGTCAAGATTTACATGGAAGATTTTGCGATGGCGGGCGTGTTGGTTTTGGCTGCGTGGAACACATAAGCGGACGTGATTCGCCTACTAGGTATAGGTGCGAAACTCCGGGCGACGGCATACGATGGAACTGAATACTAAGGAGCCTACGTGTAACGTTCCCGATTTGTGGCATGCTCCGATAACCTCCATTTAGAAATCACGCCGGAACCTACTCTAAAATTTATTGACTCTCTTTTGGAGCGATTATGCCGGGTGTCAAGTGGGAATTCAAAAAGCGCGCTCGCTCCACCGGGACGCACGGACGCTTAGGATTCCAAACGACCACGACACGGCCTATTAGATTAACATTTACGAAGCTATTTCGGCTATTCGCTGCGGAGTAAACAAACGGATTCACAACAAAAGAACATTGTATCGAGCACGGACAATGTAAGCTCGTCTCTTGCTCATTTGCCTAAATTACACATACACCTTATGAGTCTGAGAAAATTTGCCACGTAAAGTGACCCTTCTTTGTACGGACCCAGCAATATAAAGGTCCCGTCATATCGCGCAACATTTTGAGGAAGCCATCATGCATTCATTCCATTTAGTTTTATTGTCAAAGACCCGCGCCTATCTCGGCGGGCCCCGTAACTGGATTTTAAATAAGATTCCTGGTAGGCTGGTGAAATTCGCCTCGTACAAGATAAAGAAAGGTCGCTGTCTGTTTCGTATTATAGAATCATCGTCTCGTGGAAATATGATACGATCCTTTTTTTATAGTAATGTATAAAACGAAATTCCGTTGATAGCGTAGGTAGTGAAGTGGAGCAATGTGATATTCTTTTCATTGCTTTCAGAGTGTCCTGTGAGATTTGGTCTAATATTTGCTTTGGTGAAATTACGTCAGCCGCGAGAGGCCGCCTCGACCGACCTGTTTGATTTTGATGCATACTTCAGTGCTCTGCGGGGCATTCGAGGCGGATGAAAGGGTATCGCTTTACAAAACACGCCGTAGTGTGGAGAGGTCAGGGCGTTTAACATTGAAACTGCAATCCACTTTACAAATGCTTTCGTCGTATTCAGACTTCCATGAACAAAATATTAACAAAGAACGCATTTTTCAATGAAAGCTTTTGCCTAATCCTAAACTACTAAATCAATATATTTATGAATCAAATTCACCGCCAAAGGAGTCAAAAATGGAGGACGAGTAAAATAATGCTCTTTATTGGAAACAGTTATATAGACCCTTGAAATTGCACATGTAGGTTCCTCTAATAAAATTATAAAATATGTGTACATGTTTCTTTTAATTTTCCTGCTGAAAGATTCTATGAAAAGTGAAAAGGATATCGGTAGGGCGGTTGTGTTAACTAGCAAAATTTTATCCAGGTAGCACCTACCATATGAGCAAAGCTGCGAGAGTCAGCTAGTTTTTATTAAAAATGCGAAAGTGTGGTGCTTGATGTTTGGCTTGTTCTTCTTTCACGCAGCATGAAGCAAACGGATCGACGTGATTTTTGACGAGTTTGATTGGGCGAGTGACGCCCTGTGTAAGCTAAAAAGCGATTATCCACTTTATTACACGTCTCCACACACTACATATTATAACTACATCATAATATCACGTATCGTTTCGAATGGTCATGTTAGCATAATGACCTAACAATGAAAACGTTCAAAAACGAACTCAAGCAGTTCTTCCAGCAACATGACCTAGTAGCAAAGTGCCCTAATATCTAAATGACTTGTCAATTTTTTCAAACATTAGGTACCATTAGCAAAAGTAAGATTTTGAGACTCACCATTTAATATAGGAAGTGCAAGCAAGGTGCTGCTCGTGCTAAGGATACTTTTAGTGCAATTTAGCGTTATCTCAGTGGACTTGCAGCAATAATGCGGTACCTAAGTAACAATTTAATGCGGTAACTTTAATTTGGCGAGGAACATAAATCGTACTTGGCGATGTCAGCTGTCCGGAACTTTCCTTGTAATGTCCTCAGCGCGTCGTTTTTCGACGAATATTTTAATTAATATTTCTTAGCGGAATATTGTATTACTGAACTGCGCAGTAAGAGCTTTATTAACAAAATAGATGGATTATAGCTTCCAGGAACGTTTTAAAGGGCTTTATAGGTGAAAGAGCTTAGCAAGTGTTTTCTATCTATTGCTAATCACACGTAAAAACAGGTAAAAAAAAATAATGTTCTAATTACTTCTTCTAATAATTTGCACTAAAACTGAGCGATAAATAGAATCATAGACTTGGGTTTCACGAGGTTAGTTTTCAGGGGAAATTTAAAAATGGAAGAGATACTGTGTGTACGCTACGAGTAGGTCACAAAAGATTATGATGTTATGAGTAATATGAAGAATTTAAACAAAATGTAAAAAAAATAATGAGATGAATGCACCCATTTAGGCTCTATTCTCGTTACTTACTGTTACGTAGAGGCATTCCTAAGATTACGCCTTACGTATGTATGAAGAAAATCCTTTCATAACATTTTCTTGAACAGAATGGAGCGGCTATCAGCTCTAGCTTTTCTTCTCTTTAAATAATATTAATAAAAGCTATGAAAATGTTCGCCTATAACGAGCTTTTTGCTTAGTGAAAATAATACTATTGTGCCTTGTGCTAAGGCTTTAGTATTGTATCTGTAACTTCTATTATTTTCTTAGTTTCTATTATTATGCTATCGACTGCGTGAAATTTGGGTTTTAGCATGTATAACTATTAAAGTTTCAAGCTTCATTTACTAAATATGAGATGAAGCAATATCCCCACCAGCCGATAATCTACACTCAAGGAATCAGAAGGTATCCTTTTACGTATCTTTGTAATTTGGTTGTATATAACGTAAACTTGAACAAGTTAATATAAGGTGAACATATACATACATATACTAAAAAAATATTAATTAAACTAATATTTTAAAGCTTGGTTGCAGTCGAAATCCACAATCAGATTTCTACCTGGTACTTTGTTGTATGTTAACTTGGTAAAAGGCATCCCCGTTTCTAGGGCAAGGTCGTGGGTTCGAGTCCCGTCTTAATCTAAAATTGGGATTTTATAAAATGATAGCTTACCTTGGCTCTAGATCCTCCATTTCTCCAATACTAGGGTTCTCGGGGCGCAGTGTATTAAGATCTCGGTGTGGTGGCGTAACTACCGGATGATCGACTTCCTTCCCCTGCATCTGATCATAAAGGATCTTCACCAGGTCTTCGTATTTGTCCGCAGGGGGCGCTGGAGTGCGGGGCTCAGCCTCTCCACCGCTGGTTTCACTTGGAGCTGACTGCTCGTATTCACGGGAACCGTTGCTGCCATTGCTGTTTAAAATAATAATAATTAAGACATGACGTATTCGGTTTACTTCGAATTTTGTAATGTTTCTTTTTAACCTTAACTCCCGTTTGTTCAACGGTTGTCGGTTCTATGAGCTATATGGCCTGCCCACTGCCACTTCAACTTGTTAATTCTGAGAGCTATGTCGTTGACCTTGGTTCTTCTACGGGTTTTCTCATTTCGGATGTTATCATATTGTAGTGAAACTCCGAACATAGCTCTCTCCACAGTTGCCTACATCGGAAAATATCTGTTCCCCGTTGCCGGGTCGCGACTGCCAAGATCCGAATACGACCTTTTGTGACTAGAAATTTTATCTCAGTTGTACAAACCAAAACTAATACACAGATTAGTAAAGGTTATAACCATTTCTAAGAAAAAAGTACCTACACGTTATCTTGTTCATGAGAAAGAAGTAATTTAGTATGTGAAGAAATATTGAATTAATCGTTTATTGTGACCGTGATTGTAAAACACCAACTGACCTATTATTTACTTGGCAAACTTATATAATTACTAAGCAATTGTTTTCTATGAATAGCTTTTAACAAAAGAAAATTATAATATTGAAGTTGCGAGGAAAACAATCTGTAGGTACAGCTCAATGTGAACTTTTTGGAAAATGTACTTCTCTCAAAACCAAATCATTTGATCAGAAAATTTTATTTTTCTTTGGGTTAAACGATGATCCAGTTAGACGGCAATCATAATTTCCACGTTGCTTTCAAATTATGTAAAAAGGCAATAAGTCAACAATATATTTGTCGTTATCTGTTTACCGAAACGAAAAACCTCTTTGTTGGTTATCTATGAAAAACTCTCTGTAAGATATTATTCGAAATAAAAAAACCTCTAGAGAACTTCCAGTTCTACGAGGCTGATGGGCAAGTGCTATGAAATATAATGACTGAACTGTTTTTTTTTTCAGAGACATTTATCTTGTTAATAAAAAAAGTAGTTGAAACGATAGGAAAATTTTGGACAATATATTATAAGTACCTAATGAATGAGGAAGTACTAAAATGAAAGAGTAGAGCAGAAGAGGGTTTTTATCAAAGGAAACCTTTTCTCCATACAGAACAGAAGAAGCAAAATGATTGGACATATTCTACGACATGGCAGCTTCTTAAAACTCTAGTGTTGAAATAAATAGGTACTTATCGGGTTTCCTTGCTTTTGTTCCTACCCCTTCATGGCAATCCTAGTACATAGGCACCTATGGGTGTGTGTTTTCCATACATATTTATTAACCGAGGCCAAAAATAGGAGGAGGAAATTGATTCGGTGACTATGTATATCTTTTTAAGTTTGTACACTAATTATTCCGTTACAAATGGTTCGATTTCAATGGTCATTGGTCACATGACCATAAACTACGCATGAAATTGACATAAAATTTATTTGCACATGACTGATGTGCAATTCGATAGAGAGGTTGAAAATGGATAATTATGTTTTATTAAGTAGTTCCTTTCCGGAAAAAACAAATGCATGAAATCCCTAATTTAAGAAAGTGTTTTCACATAAAAAAAACGGAAGCCTAGAACTTGACGTCGGTTTTTTTTTAATTTATAAGACGAAATTATTAGTTTCGAAACGAAAGAGTTTTCATGAAATAATCCTTCTTTTGACGGAGATTTCGCCGAAGTTGGTACAGTCGTTGGCGAAAACTCCGACATTTCAATATTTACCCGTGCAAAATGAACGTCTACATTGAACTTCCTACATTGGATAAATAATGTGCAGCTGGTGTGGTGTCAATAAAATTCATTGTTTTAAAACAAAAGGTGTTAATTGATACTTGCAATAAAAATAGTATTGTTGCATGATAAAATAAGTCTAGAAAGGTCTACAATCAAAATGTGTACCGAACGACAAACAAACAAACAGACAGACAAGATAGCGAGTAAATAAAAAATAAACAATAGGCTTCCGACCATTATCCCATAGCATGGTAGACATCCTCTCAGATTTCCAGATGATCAGATCCATAATGGGTGTAGTCAGAGATATGCCCGAATGTTTGGCATATGCCCACGTTTTTCAGTAGTGTATACCATACGACAGGTTGCAAGCCTATCTTTACTTTAAGAATACTTAAATATGTTTTCCTGCACGGTTTTAAGCACGTGTTGCTGTACACTTCAATTTTTCAATAGAAAATGGAGGAGGTAGGGCACAGCGAGATTTTCTCGTTCTAAATTGGAGCAGCCTGGGGAGGTACCTCCGCCTTACAGAAGATCGCAGCCAAATAACATTATTTGTTTCAAATAGTGTTGTGTTCCTGCGGTGAGTAAGGTTGCCAGAGCTCTTTAGGGGGGAGAGGGTTCGGGTTCGGCAACGCGGGTGTGATGCCTCTGGCTATTGCATGCGCTCATAGGCTACGGTAACCGCTTACCAATTGGTGGGCCGTATGCCTGTTTGCTCAGTGGTATAAAAAAAACCTCCTTGGTGCACGATCGGGTTCGAACCCTTCGGTTCGAAAGTCCTGGAACCTCTCACTAGCCCAACATGGTTTGCTAATAAAAACGTTTTATAAAGTAAATATGCTCAAAACGGTGAAGGAAAACATCGTGAGGTCTGGAATGCTTACTACCATTTGGACGTGCCTCTGCCTTTCACCCTCAGACATCATCAAGGTTCAGAGTGCCTGGCAATCTAAGTGGATGAAGACCTCGGTGGCGCAGCGGGTGAGTGTCCGTCTGAGACGCGAAGGTTGCGGGTTCGATTCCCGCTGCGGGAAAAATGTTTGCATGATCTATAAATATTTGTATTTGTAATAGGTGTTATGGTACCATGGTACTCGTAGTTTCTGATATCCAAAGGGCATTCTATCGTGGCGCCAGGAAAATGTATATGACTGTTTGGTTTTATTATAGTTATTATTATGCTTGGGGATCACAGTCGAGTACCTACATTTTAATTTTTTTCAATTATGTATATAATAATTTTTGTAAAGGTGACATTAATCTTGTCGGTTGTCTTAAACTACTGTTTAATTGCAAATTGAGTGATAAATCAATTTATTTGACCAACAGGTTCCAGTAAAGCTATTATGATTCCTTTGTTCAAAAACAAAACCTACTTGATAACTCAAATAAAGTTTGATATAGTGCCAATAATACAAACTGAAAATATGACGTATGTTTAAACTACGCTGACGAAACTACGTAAACAAAGAAGTTAACTAGGTACCTACAGGTTAGATTTATTACAATTATTTTTTTGACATTCCTTCCTACGTTACCTTCTTGACATCAGATAATAATTTTCTATTTTGTGTTATTGTTAACTATCTTAATTTATAATTTTCAAATTGTGATTGTTTTAAGTTATAATTAGTGTAATTGGTGGTATTCGTGCTAAAATAATAAATAATAATAATCATCATAATAATCATCAGCCTGTAATTTTGAGGGAAGTCAAAAACATAAACTACTAAGAATACCAGAGTAAGATATCTAGTACAGCTGTTTGACAATATTTTGAAAATTTGCCGCAAAATAAATTGCTAAAACTATTTACACAGATTGAATTGAGCACATCGCATCATTGCCAATAAAATTATAATATTTGCCGTACCTATTTGGCGGAATATATTGGATAACAGTATCGATCATCACATCACCGATAACTTTGGATGTTGTCGAAATTGTTTTTTTTTATCTCCTAATCTAAAATACTGATAGCAAGTAATTTTTGTACACATATTACCTATAAGCTCTGTTTGCATAATGATAATCATTTGAAGAGTTGACGAGTGGATGTTTATAATATCTGTAAATTTTCCAAAAGCATTTGATATAAGATATTTTTTACAAAAACTGAAAACAGACTTCAAATTCCTGAATATTTACTAGATTAATACCAACCACTTTTTTTGTTATCAACCTCTTTGCGTTTTGCTTACCTACTGAGGATGACACCTGCCACCAACACTTTCGAACAAAAAACCAAAGTAAGTATGACATTCATTCATCATAAATAATAACTCATATGGTACTGACTGACTGACAGACAATAAAACGTGGTGGTTTTATTCTCTTTGACACTCAACGCAGAGCCTAACCAAAAGTCCTAAGAGTGGGTATGAAATTTCTGTTGTAACGTATGGGTGCACATACCCCTAAGGTTAAAGTTTATGTAACAATACCAGCAACCAAACGATGTCGCGGGGATAACCATACCATACCACAGTCGACAAAAAAAAATTGGCAATTCGTGATTTCAAGAGATGATGACCTTTTTTTCAGTTTTACGGGCAAGTAGCAATCCCTCAGGAATTAAATTAATATGGAACCACCCCGGGATCATACTCTATACACCAGCGAAAGAATTATCAAAATCGGCTTAGTATTGGCGGAGATATCGAGTAACATAAACACAAAAAAAATATTGCCGACTTGAGAACCTCCTCCTTTTTGAAGTCGGTTAAAAACGGATTATTTTTGTCACAAACATACCTACATAGTGTAATGCTTTTTATTATTATGAACTGGGTCAATTGAGCTAGTTATAGATTTTTGCAATGGTCTTTAGCTAGCTCGACTGTTACTTTATTATTTTGTTAAAAAGTTTTAAATACTTCTATTTATTTTTGGGTGTGGGATCGTGCAACCGTCATCGTCGTAAGCGCCGTTTAGGGCGCGTTCTAATTTCAATTTTATTATTAATAATGCTAAGGCAGTTATTTGTAATTGCACGAGCCTAGTGATAATCTTGCATATGGTAAGGTACAACCCTTCGTTTTATTTGTAGTGAATAGGGGTTAATGTCATCTCGTAAACTCTAATTTTTATGCAAATTTTCTCATTTTCTTAGTTTGCCATGGTATGTTTAAATGAAAGAAAAGGGAATGGAAATATAAGAAGAAGTATCAATAAAATAAAGATGCCCTAAAATGCTTAGATATAAAATTACTTTCAGTCATTATATTCTTTACCCATAGAAAAGACTTAAACGAGCGCCAATGCCATACCGTCATTTTTTCCATGAATTTACTGTTATTATAAATTTAAACATTTTTGCAGTCATTCAGTCACGCATCAGTTTTATTAAATGAAAGAATACAAAACTTATCTTGGTGTAATTAATAATAAAAAAAGTTATAAATAATTAGTTGTTCTTTGATTATCTTATTGGCTCCTACGGATATGTCGGAAGTATTTTAGCAAAGTTTTAGGCTTTATTTGAATACCCAAATTGAAATTAATGGCCTTTTTTGAGATATACAGGGAGATCCATCACGAAGGGTCATTATAGAGAAGGCTAAAACTATAAGAGATATAGATATATGTTTGAAAGAATCATATGGTCGATTTTAGAGAACAGAAAAACTGCAATCATAGGTTTACTAAAAGAGTCGAGAATCGAACCGGGGTGTTTTTTAAACTACGATAAATTATTACGAAAATTGATAGTGTGGGTTGTATACTTCTAAATATATAATCTCTTTTAGTTTCAGCCTTCCCCATACTGACCAAACTTGCTAGATCACCCTGTCTATTATTGCTTCGTATTTAAGATAATAGTGACTCATCATCCCAGTGCCATACGCTGAGACCCAACGGGCGCGGGTTCGATTCCTGCTGCGGGGGACATTTTTCATGATCTGCAAATATTTGTTCCGGGTCTGGGTGTTGTGAGGTACCATGGTACTCGTAGTTTCTGATACCCACGTTCCCGTTACGGGAATCAAACCAGCTCCCCTTGCGTCTCAGACGGACACTTGCCCGCGATTTACATAGATTTTATCAACGAATCTGACGAAGTCCACTGCTGGCCCTACGGCCATGAATTGGAGAAGGCCTACGCCTTCCCCAATGCATGGCAGAGTGCAACGACGAAGGGTCTTGAGCCTTCTCCATCCACTGACTTCCCGAAACCTTTACAATGTTGTTTGTTTAATGGTTTATTGCTTTTGAAGTATACACACTTAATTTGAGCCCTACCTACCAAACTAAGTCTTTTTTTTTTTTTTTTTTTTTTTTTTTTTTTTTTTCAAAATCTTAGAAGAAACTTACAGCTAGGTTTACACAACATAAAATGAAAAATATATAAAATATAACATGCCTGGGAAGACCAGTGCATGTTTGTTGACGGCTAATTACAAGTTTCTGCAGATAGGTATACTACATATTACATGATGAAAAGTTAGTTGACGACTTATTGAAAAAAATATAAACATAATTAAAAGAAGCATATTGGAAAAACAACAAAAATTAAATTAAAAAGGTTACATAATGAAGTTAGATAGATAAACTCTTAGCTTACACTTTAAAAAATTTATCACTAAGTAAGCGTCTGAGCTTACTTGTACTGGTGTGAAATAAATCTACCTCACTGTTTACACTTACTAGATAATTAAAAGAGCAAGAAGCTTAACAACTATACCTCGGTATTTAGTGCCTTCCCTTGACTAAAAATAGATTCATCATCATCATCTTTCCAGCCGTTGTAAGTCCACTATTGAACATCGGCGTTCCCCCACAGATTTCCAGAACGACTTCCTAGCATGTGGGAGGAAATTGCACATATTCACCACGCTGGGCACGCGGGTTGGCAAGCGCAGTTAGAGCTACCTTTGTTAAAATAGGGGTAACGCTGCTGCGCATCCCCTAGCTTGTTTCGTAGTCGCCTCTTACGACATCCACGGAGGAGATATGGAGGGGCCTATTCTTCAGCCGGTCCACCACATCCATAAAAATATTAAGTGCGTAGTGTTTATTATTATATTTTATAATACTACGATACTACGATCTGCCAGCGTCTGTTGGATGAGTACAATCTAGGAGTCTTCAAATCTAGAGTGAATAAGTTCCTTCTGGTAAAACGTGCACCATCTTAGGCCACATCTCACTTGCAAAAGTGAGATGGTGGTAACTAACCTAACCTAACCATATCCAATAAAAATAAATAAATAAAAACTAATACGTATTCATTATGTTAATAGTAACTACATCAGTGCATAAAAAAAACATATTTTGGGATATCATAGACCACTTTAGAATATTTCTTGTTCAGAGTGAGTTGTTATCTATAAGACGCTGTCAAACTAGTCAACATTGTGATAACGGGTGTCAGATAAAATTACGCATATACTTAAACATAGGTTTTAAAACGATTTAATTAATTATCTATTCAATTATGTAATGTACCTTCGGTCCCTACAAATTATTATATTTGCATTAAATTACGTACCTGATAGTGTTTAGAGATGCATACCTTAATATTTACGCTAGTTTCAAAGATAGTTCTACTTTAGTGTGTCAAATCTACAAATTCTTGAATGAGGTGCGTTTATTGTGTTGTTAGCGTTTTCATTTATAATTGTGTACTTAAGTGGAACTATTTGGCGGACACTACAAGTTTTGTGCATTGTTAAACTAAAGAGTCGACAGGTAATTTAAGAAGATCATTAAGTAAATGACGAAACCTTAATGAGCTGCGGAAATCAGTTAGGAATCGGAATATATTTGTTAGTTCGAGCTCTTGTCTATTATTATATTAATGCTATCAACGGGTCATTGTAACTCTTGATAAGATAAGTGGCAATTAGTTTTGTACTTGAGATGTTACCCTTATGTACATTCGAGTATCTACAATCTCTTACAAAAACTGAAATGATAAGTAATCTCTCATCTCTTCAAAATCTCTTTATGAAAAACTTCTGTCCTTGTCGAGTATCGAAAAAGGTAACACAAATATATAATATTTTTTGTTATTCGTACCTACATCAATATTTTTGATATAAGAGTTGAATCAGCAATATTAGTTTTTTTAAAGTTCCTGAGTAAAGTTTATTAGTTAAAAGAATACTAACCTAAATTAGCAAACACAAAGCTAAATCGCAAGTTAGAATCAATGAAAACTTACCAGAAATTAAGCAAAACCAAACACAGATCACACACAAAAAATTGCCACAAAAAATCACTGCACCAACCTTTTTTGCAAAAACCTCTTCCGAAACTCCATGTACGCCGATCTTCCCTTATCCTCCGTATCGCCAATTTTAACCCTTCCATGCAGGGGTACTCTGTGTCCGGATATCCCATAGTCCATTTGAAGGTCGACCACAAGCATTAGAGTGAAGATTATGAGGAAAGCGCTGAGTGCGAGCGCCAGGCGCTCTTTTAGTTTCATGTTGAGCATGGTGCGCGCGGTGGGCCGGCGCGGCGCGTGAGGACTGGGCGGCGGCGGCCCGCGCGCATCGTCGGGCGTCGGCGACCGCTTGCAGGCGCGCGCGCACTCTCCACGCCACTCCCGCCCGCGCCCGCGCGACCTGCAACAAACACCGGACGTTAGGGGGGTTGATAGCTTTGCTGGTAGTGGTGGCGCTCTCTTGATCTAGCTGCGTGGCTAACGGAAAAGCAAGGTTTAGTGGAAATTACCTTACAGAAGATCGCAGCCAAATAACATTATTTGTTTCAAATAGTGTTGTGTTCCTGCGGTGAGTAAGGTTGCCAGAGCTCTTTAGGGGGAGAGGGGTTCGGGGTCGGCAACGCGTGCGTGATGCCTCTGGTATTGCAAGCGCTCATAGGCTACGGTAACCGCTTACCAACAGGTGGGCCGTAGGCTTGTTTGCCATCTCAGTTGTATAGAAAAAAAAAAAAAAAAAATGGTAACGCAGTCCATCAGACCGTGCTTCTTGAAGAAAATGCACGTCGTGTATCATCACAATAAGAGAACTTGGGACATTTTGTAAAATGCACGTGCACAATATACGAGCCTCGTACCCTTAAGCCTTAAATTTGGAAAAAAAGGGTTATTGTATCTAGGTTTTGAGTTTTATTCCATTTTTATTGTGTATTTCATGCTTTGAAGCATTTTACTTACCGACATAACTATTTTGCAACACATATTTATTAGAAAAGTCAATAAGTAGGTACAGCGTATTGTTGACACAAATTCTATAAATTGTGCAATAATTAGCCAATTCATGTGTAACCAAAGACAAAACCGTAATAACTTAGTAATACGAGCTCTGAGCAAAGTTCTAGGCATCGTATTATGCTTACTCCTAATTCGTGGAATATAAATAAATAACCTACTTTACTCTCTTTATTACTAACCTAACAAAGAAAAGATGTTCTAATATTTATGAATAGACAAAATTAAAAATTGTAATTGTTTACCTAGACAGCATTTATAACCGTAGAGAACTTACCTTATTTGAATCTACGAAAATTTTAAAATTAAAAAAAAAACACTTTATACCAATAATACAAATGCCTTGATAGTCAAAAAGTTAGTTACATAGTTTGAATACTAGGCTATCATTTTATTCATTGGACAAAACACTTGTTCTTGCTTTAAAAAACATGCTTTTCCTTGACTATACTGAGTAGAGCCGTCAATATTTAATGTAGTTTAAAATATTTATCTTAATTTTTATGCAAATATGGACTAGAAACTGATGAGTTGTCATCAGTATTTATATAAGTGAATCAGTCAACCTCTGTTTACTAGCAAGATATGAAAATATGTGTCACTTGATTGATATGATACAGAATTTTCTACCTCAACATCTCAAAGGAAATTGTAATGTGTTGGGACAACATTTACTTCTCTATAGCACAAATAAAGAGTGACATGATTGCTTCTCACTAAATCTTGCCTTTTTCTTGGATCTGGAAAATCTCAGCAATCGCGTATCGCATATTTATAAAAACATGTATCAAACTTGGCATTTCTGTTTTCAAGGAATATCCTTGGAATTCGTAAAGAAATCCTAGTATTCTTTTTCCGCGTGGTTTGGGTAAGTACCTACCCTTAATTTTAAGTGAATGATTTAGTTTCCAATCTGCCAACATCACTGCCCAAAATAGGCTCTGTGCAATTCGGGGTCACCATTTTAGTATTTCCCGCTTAAGAAAAACTACATTCTAATCTAGCATATCATTCAGTTTTTGCTTTTAATATGTGTGTCCAATATTGTGCTTTCTTTCTTTATGTCTCATCCCCCGTTCAGAAAGCTATGTGGAGAGTCCACTGATATCCGTTCAGTCTAAATAGGCCCATTTAAATTCGTACTTTTCCAAACAAAATCCGTTATCTATAGAAAGCTCATAGTTATTCTCTGAACGAACGTCTCTCTCCCATTCAATCTGAGAGTGTAAAGACCATGACAGTTTTATCAAAGAGGTGGGAAGTAACGTGCGCGTGTAATAACACTTTTGTAAACAGAAAGTGCTTTTATTTCTATTCAACATGTGTAGGGTTGCAAATCAACATCTGTAGGAAGATTGCGAATCGTTTCTCTAGGTAAATTGCCATATTAATATAAAGAATCATCAACCCCAGCCTCTAATTCTGGTATGCCGCTACACAAAATATAGAGCTCAACAATTATGATGAGAAAGATCACTAGTTTAGAAACCGAAGTCTGTAATAAAAAAAAATGACACCCTCAATCACATACATAGTCCTGACCCCGCATTAGGATTCACTGTTTCGTGGGTATCAGAAACTTTGAGTACCATGGTAGGTAACACAATACCCAGACCCGGAACAAATATTTGTAGATCATGCAAGCATTTTTTCCCGCAGCGGGAATCGAACCCGCACCCCGCGTGTCAGAGCATCCACCCGCCGCACCACCGAGTTCGTCAAATGTTCGTGAGATACTCACTTTTCACCGTGCGCCGTGAGACGAAAAATTAATAGCTTAACGTTTTTGCATGGTTTTACGAAAAGCACCCGAACAAAAACCGTCAAGCTGTTCTTTTCACGTCTCAATGAGTAACTCACGCACATTAGAGACTGGGGACTCAGCTACGTGAAAATGACCTCACTGAGTATGTTCGAGTTCAATTCGGCAATACTTCTAACTTTATATACATTGGTTTTTTTATGTTATACGGAGGCATACAGGCTTACGGCCCTCCTGATGGTAAGTGGTTACCGTCGCCTTTTGACATCAGCAACACCTGGACGGATTAATGAGTCTAGGAAAACATGTTTAGCACGCATGAATTTCTCCTTACCATATGTAATTTTAATAATAATAGTTAGGTATTGATTACAATAACTACGCAAAACATTGCGTGAAGGAGAGCGTCTGAAGTTACAATGTATTCGGTAAACAGGGTTACGGAGACGGTGACCTGACACTTGATCGGAAACACGTGTCATAATAATATTATATTTAGCGTACTACTGGCTCCTCGTGGCTTCGCTCGTGTGATACCGTTATAAAAAGTAGCCTATATCCTTTCTCAGGGTTCATGCTATCTCAATACCAAATTTCACTAAGATCGTTCAGTCGTGAAAACATTAAGCAGACTGATAGATAGACAGAGAGACAGAGAGAGACAGATAGAAAGAGAGATAGAGAGATGGAGAGACAGAGGGACAGAAAGACTGAGAGACAAACAGTCACGTAGCATAGTCCTGCCTCCACACTAGAACGGTGTCGTGGGTATCAGAAACTACAATTACCACACAGCACCTAGATACGGAACAAATATTTGCAGATCATGCATAATATCTGTTGAAAAATTCATCAGATATCCTCTTAATTGAAATGGTAGGTACATAGTTCTATTTAATTCCGGAATTATTGCATAATATTTCTCATATTTAATGTTGATTTTTCGTTTAAAAACGGGATACCTGTATGATTTTCACATAGCAACTTGATGTTCTAAAGGTATTTGCATACGTACTTCACCAACGTAGGTAAGTAGGTCCATAGGTATCAGAGTTTATTTGGCTTTGCTAACTTCTTTCTATCTAATCTGAATTCATGAGCTACTGGTTGCCTACTTTCGCGTGTAGTTAGAAAGTACTTTGTTCAGTTTACCCAATTCTAAGTAATTCTAATCCTGATCAATGCCCACTATGCAATTATTTTAGAAACTCTGTATTTAGGTAAATTTTCTAAGTAATAACGGGAAAATTCGTTTAGACATATAACTATCTACTACCAGTAATCAACCATGTGAAAGCATCAAATGTATAGAGTATTGACTTTTTTCATCGTAACCTACTGTTTGAATTGGAACCAAATATTGTAAATCATTACAGAAACCCAATCGTGATAGTGCAGATAACGTATTTCTAATTGATTAAATTATACAAAACGAGCCCTTAGGGTTTCAATTAATCGAATATGAACCGCTATTACTTATTATTACTAGTTGGACCCGCGGTTTCACTCGCGTCGCGGTCATACGCAGTTACTACTTTTTTTTAAATTAGCTTTCTGTCTATTGATGCTTTATAGTTTCCACATCCCTAGCCTCTCACATAGTATCTATCCTATATAAATATCTAGCCTCAAAAATTGCTGGAAGAAAACTCTTTTTAGGGTTAAGCTCGCCTTTGTACATGTCATTTAGTTTGTTTTTTGTATGTGTTTTTGTGTACAATAAAGAATAAAGAATCCCCCATTTAGAGATCTCACATTTGATAGTCTTTATTTTTATTCAAACTGCAAACATTCAAAAATGCAGTTTATGCGAACAAAGCGAATATTCTTTGCTGTATTTTATAACGTTACTGAACATAAAATCAAATCACTATTTCAGCAATAGTGAAAGTCTCGTGCATTTGGCGACAGATGCAAAACATTTGAGAAAATACAACAAAATTTTCCGAAAGAAATACGAACCGTATTAAGTAAAGTTTCAAGACCAATCAAACCGTGTAAATAACAATATGTTTCTTGAATATAATATTTATAGGTAAATGCAAGAAAAAAGCGATTTCAATTTTCTCTAAATCAATAACTTGTGTTCAACGATTATTCAATGTAGAATTTGTACGTGTTTTCGTTAGCCGTACTTAACATGAGGGCTAAGCATGATGAAGCAGATTTTGACCCCAGTTTTGAGAGTGAAAAAGTACTGCCGAACTTCAGAATCTATTGATCATTTTTCTTTGGGATGAATGTTTTGATCCACTTTTAGTGGGAACCAAATGTGTTTTTGTCGAAAATTACGTGGTTCTGGCTCTATATGCATAGGTATATTATAACTAGTAAAAAAGTCTTACCTAATATGCATGTAGTATTACATTACATGTAGTACATTTATTCCTTTTTGCTCGCTATACTAGAAACAGAAAACTACTTGTTTTGCGTGTAAAACGGAAAATGTACCATATCATTGTGATATTTTATTCAAATTCGGTATATCATTCCCAATTACAGTAGCTCTACTGTGAGTTACAGTAGGTAGAGACCTGGTTTGCTAAAAAACGTTGTCCGTCATATTATGTACAAAGGCAGACGTAAATGAAAATAACATAATACAGCATAGAAATCATGGGAAATATTTGAAAATCCGATGCGATCCCTCCGGACTGAGTGCGACTTCAAGATCGCGAATGTAATACGTAAGATGCAAAATCTTAGACACCGCAACTCATTTTAATTGCAATAAATTGAGTTAACGAAAAAAGTTGGCGTAAATTTTTAGAGAAAAATAAATAACAGCAAAATTCGCAAATTTTTCACGGACCAAAAATTAGCTGTTTTGGGGTCAAACCAGTTCAAATTTAATTATTCAGCTGTTTTAGGTTGCAATCTTAATGTCGGAATTCTCGTACGTGTAGCGTGTATTGTAGTTAGATGATAAAAACACCAAAAATAGATGGAAAACTAAACTTTTTTTTCTTTAAGTTGATAGAAAAAAACGCCTTTCGAGACATATTAGTTACCTACGAAAATCGATGTTTAAAGTTGTTCAGAGAGGCAAAAAAAATTAATTGCTTAATCCATAAATATCCCTGTTACGGGCGTTAGAAGGCGGTTGTCAGTAAACCAATGCTACGGCAGTCAAATGCAAAATAACAACCAATCAAGAACATCAGCAGAGTGGAATACTAATTAAAAGGGCCAATTGAATGACAGGCGTTTCATTCCTGCTAGAACAAAAAATCCAATTATACAAAATGGATAAACAAATTCACCTCTGCTGCCTATGAAATAAAGGCGAATGTATTTGATGACATATCAAAGTAAAAGAATGTACTTTTTTATACCTACAACTAAAGTTACAAACAATCATAAGGCCCTGAGACCTGATGATACTGATAGCATTTTTATGGGTTTACCTACCTTCGTATTATAACAATTTTAACGCACACGGCATACTAAATTGATGGCAAATATTGTATGAGCATATCCTTCAATCATCTGCCCTTAGATCATTTGTTGAAGCTCACATTTGTCTTCTTTTTTATCACATTTTTATAAGCTCTTATTTATTAGGGATTATAATTAGATTACTTTTCTTTTGAGCCTCACCTAGTTCGATCGGCACCACACTGAAGCTTTAAATTCCATTTTCTGAAAAAGGATCATCGAAAAAAATTATGTGTTTGTTGCCTGATTCTTCAAGGCTTAGTCGCGAGGAACAGGCATAGCTTCACTTAGTTTCTAAGACGTTTCAAAGTGATCCTAGTAATTTTTTATTGCCTTTTGACTTGACTTTGACTTGACTTGACATCAATTATTCTCCATTTATGCCATTGGTTCCTTCTTAGTCAATCCAAACAAGCAAGAGTGCCAGTCCAAACGCACGTCCATATGTATTTTTTTAATGACATATTATTAGGTTAATATATTTTATTATTAACGTTAATATTTTTTACAACCTAACAATCTTATATACGATTCAATACACGTCTAACAATTATAAAACGATATGATAAAAATGTCTAATTAATTTACTAACATATCGTAGGCGTAACTTACCTAATCTTTCATTATTTTGTGCTTGGGACTCATGCTAAGCTACGATCATAAGAAACGTGTCGATTCGGTTTTTATTTAGACATTTGACATTTGCTATCGTATCTGACTATGCTAATTATGCATGGTTGGGGCACTGTTCGCTATTCACTTTAGCAACGTGGATGTCACAGGCGCTTTTAACCACTAAATGCAGGTGCAGGAGCAAGCAAGCGTAGAATGGTAATGGTGTACTTGCATTGTAATAATCACCTGTCGTCATTGTGCAAACCGTTTCCCATAGGCTTTCGTATTAAATAAGCCTGAACACGCAATGACTTCACGGTATTTGGATTTTTATATGGATTGGACATTGATGCATTTATGAACTCATTGGAATTATTAGTTGTTTTAAAAAAAAAATTATACCTCTGAGGTGGCAAACAAGCATACCTGTTGGTAAGTGGTTACCGTAGCCTATGAACGCTTGCAATACCAGAGGCATGAAACACGCGATGCCGACCCCTTAAAAATTTCAAAACGCCCTTTTTGAAGAACCCCATACTGTAGTCCTTAGGGAAAACCTCAGCAGGGAGATCATTCCACAACCTGAGTGTTCGCGGGCTGGTTATCTCATCTTAGCCCTCACTGCCATGTCTAACTTCCTCCTATTATACTTTTATTTTTTAGTTACGTTTCATATTCAAATCAAGTCAAGTATAGTGGTGATGGCTATTTTACTAAAGCTTCGTGATGCCAATCCGAAAAGTCGCGATACAAGCAATCCTTTTATTTCTCTTCTCCTCAATTATTATTCAACTGAACCCTACCCTGCAAAAGTTCGTTCAATTATTTTGAAAAAAAAATATCGTTCCATTTTTGAAAATCGAAATCAATGTATGTTGTTGTTATAAATCGGATCGTAGTGGTTGTATTCTCTTTGAAATCGGTTTAAATCTTTGTTGAAATGAAATGGATGGTACCATTGTATCTAAGGTAGGTACAACTATACAAAAACACATATGTTTTATCTCCATTAGGAAATGTAATGTAGCCACTCTGAACGCTTTTCAGAAAACAGAGAAAAACAAAATAATCACGTTAAGCATCGGCCATTTGCGCACAAAGCAAGCATGAGCGTTCAAATCACGCAATGGCATCTTTAGGCACACGGGCTTTGAACATTGTCTTGGAAAACTCATACAAATATTTAATGAATGGTAAAAAAAAGCAAGGCCTTATTAAATCTACCCTAGATGATGTATTCAGCGTCAGGTAGAACTTTTTACTCACTTACAGGACATGTTTTAGATGGATGCCTAGGACATGTTTTAGATGGAGTAAGCTTGCCCAGCACCAATCAGCCTAGTCGGTCTTATCCACAGGAAATATCGGGTCAATACGTGCGGAGCTGACTAAGCCACGGGTTTCCTCGCGATGTTTTCCTTCACCGATATTAGTACGTGTTAATGCGCACATCTTTTTTCGAATTGGAAAATCCTTTGGTCAGGATTCGAACCTTATCCACTCTCGAACTGAAGGTCGTTCGAGAGTCGAGATATCTTCAACTTGGCCAACATGGTTCAATATGAATGGTAAAGAATATAGAGAACTTGGATTACCTACAACCTCTCCATTAGATACAATCTACAGGAAAATTTTCATGTTTATTTCCAACCAGCATTTGCCTCATTCGAAGAAGAAAACAACTTTTTCCAGCCTTGGTTTTCTGATTAATTCGTCACGTAACAAGTACCCATGTACATATTCGTAAGTAAAGAAGTACTCATTTTATGTAATTGCCATGTTCAATGATTTTTCTAGCTAGGTGATTCAATATGTCTAGAATACGCAATGATTCAAAAGAAAATTATCAACTATTATTTTATTCTGTGATCGCACACCGATAGCATACTAGACAATAACTAGGAAAATCTTCTATGTGAAATAGGACAGTTTTTGCAATGACAGACGTCCCACGGTAAAACCTGCGCGCGCGCTCCATCAATTGAAGCTGCAATGTAGGATTATCTCAGTGTTCTAATACAGCACCGAGTGGAAATTGTTTAAATTAGAGCTTGTTAGTGCTGCCGACTAAATGTTATAGGGGCTAGCATCAGTTTTGACGTTTTCGCTGGCTCCCTAATGATTAACAATAGTACTAACTTTGATTCCCATACTGTTTCTGGTACTAATATTACATTGTTCTAATGATAGCTCGACATAACAATAATACACAGTGTAAACTATCGAGTTCATTGCCAGATAAGTAAGAAAGATCTACCATGATTCACACTCAACCGTCTTTGGTCAACAAATTCCTCGACTGAACTAGTTTTAAAGGCGTTTGAAAATTAATAAAAATAACACCACACATCCTGTCCCCAATAGGATGACCTGTGTCGTGGGTATCAGAAACTACAGATACCATGCTACCATAACACTGTCACATACATAGTTCCGACCATACACTAGGATGACCTGTGTCGTGAGTAGTGAGTAGTAGTATCAGAAACTACGAGTACCATAGTACCACCACACCCAGACCCGGAATAAATATTTGCAGAATGGAAGGGGAATCGGACCCGCACCCCTTTCGTCTCAGACGGTCACTCGCCCGCTACGCCACCAGGGTTGTCTTATTTAAATTACAAGTAATTCCAGTTCTTTAATAAATAAAACTCTATTGACTTCGAATTTCGCAAAGTACTCGTTATTGATAAACTCGTTAGTCGGATTCCAAAGCGTTGGAACAGTGCTAACCCCCCCAGATCTTGTAATAAAGATGGTCGTTTGTGATTCTGCCCTCTAATTGAACAAGCATCGTTGGATAACCCTTGACCAGTGGTAATTACATTATTAAGACGTGTTAGAGTAAATGAGCGAATTACTGTATTCAAATTAAATCCTTTACTTTCGAAATCATTATCAGTACGGGATGTCACAGTTAGCACACCTCCCCGATGCACAAAAGAAGATCTCTGGCCGAAAGGTGTTGTGTTCCGTCGTTTCCGCGGGCGCATACCTACTGCCACGGACAATTCGCGTCCCACGTCGCAGTTACTACGTGGCAATTAATTGTGTTTTTATATTATTATGTATGTTAGTCTATAAGGTATATATGTAAATGGGCCATAGGATAAGAAAAAACCATCTGTTTTTTATTCTATTGTTGCCTGAAATAAAGTTATTGTATTGTATTGTAAAAGTAGCTTAATTAACTTTTGGTGAATTTCGAAAGTTTTAAAATTTGGTAGAGGTTGCATTGTCAAAAAGTAAGATTAATTGTTATGTTCTAGGTATTTAAAATTCAGTTTTATAGTTTTAGCGGTCTCTTCCCTATCTCTATATATTTTAATCAGTCATGTATCCCCCTCTCCTCTTTAACCTAACTGTGGGAAAACCCGAAAGGTGATCAAAATAGTCGCTGAAATACTGGGAACACAAGGAAAATTACGATTAGTATACCGTACTAGTTTATCTGAAACAATTGTCTCGCAGCAGGAATCGAACACGCACCCCTCAGCACCGTCACACGCCCACTACGCCACTTGGTCGTCGATAGGTCTTTATTTATTTACTTTACTATTTGGAACTATGTTGCGTTTGGAAAAAGTTATGTCTCGGCTGGGTAGTAAGTGAGTATGCCGTTCGCAATATTTTTCTTGTACCCTATGTTATAATAAAAGATAATGATAATAATAATTAACGAACGTTAACGAATGGCTTTAAGGTGCTTCATACCAAGATGTGTTACTATAGTGAGCCTTATGCAATATGTTGTAGGGTGGTAAAAGCTTCTCATCACTTTAAAAATGCGCGCTATACAAAGTGCTCATATTTATTCACCGCTTAGTCCTAGAGATTACTAAGTCTTTATCAATTAATTTATGATCTACCAAATTCAAATATTCAAAATATTATTTTTTCACAAAGCTCTTATAGGCGCCTAAGCCTGCCGAGTTATATTTATTTAAAAATAAGCTGTATCGTACTAAACTGTGTTTAGATAAAATACTTCTGTACAAATCGTATGTTCAATAAAGACCTTTTAAAACAAAACAAAACGATGTCTCGGCTGAAAACATTCCCATTATATAGGTTTATAAATTTGTATGTAAACGCTATTATAAAAGTCATCTCGTTGTACTTGCGAATTGTCGTGTTAACATTAACCTTTTAAAACATACCCTACACACTGGTTCTAGAACCATCAGCTACAGAATAAGGAAATCAGCTGGTTTACTTTAGAAGCAACGTAGGCTGTGTTTAGTTAAGGAATTTGTGTCTAACACAAGGTGATTCATAATTATATCTCTAAAAGGGCTTATCTGGTAAGGGAAATAAAGTTTGTTCTACGACAGTTTGTTTAGAAGTTCGAATACGTTGTTTTTTATTTCATAACAGCCAACACAGATTGACATACGTGACATTTTTGAAAAATTAAAAATGCGCTAGAAAATATTTATTAATCCAACTATTGTCGCTACGCTGTAATAAGCTGTCCTTCAATTGCATTCCTAGGCCGTAGGAAGGTAGAGTACATACGCGGTGAACGCGGCAAATGGTTTCCTTCCACTTTGGCGCAGTTGAGCAATTTATTTTATATGCGCTCATATCACTAACTGCCACATTATTTAAGGTTTTTTAACCTATGCGCTTGTTAGCTTACTTGGCTTCCTCAGTCTTTTGTATATTAAGGCGATACAGAAATCAATATAAAATGTCGACTGGGCGGAGTGAAGAAAGTGACAGCGCTATGTACTATAATTGAATGCGGAAAGAGATAGCAAGCGTTAGAAGGCGCTCGAAAGTAATCGACGTAAGCGACATATAAGAAAATATCCATTATCTTAAAAACTAAGTAATTTTTTATTTAAAGTGTCTTGGATTTAGGTACCCAATGCTATTGTCTAGCACAATATAAAAAAAAAGTAATTTTTGTTTGATAGTCTCAGATTATTTTCGAAAAAACTATTGCCAAGGACCCAACTTTAAAAAATAAATCTATCGAGAAAAATTTTACCAATCGCGTTTCTGTCTTTGATTTATGTAAATAAAATGTTCAAGTTATCTTTGTCATAAATCAAAACTGTGCGTTTTGCGGTTATTGATTATAAACAATTAAAAAATCATAAAACAATTTAACCCTCACCTTAATATAAAAAGTTGTGAATTTATTGTTCTCATAAGAATTTTAATACCTACATAGTGGAAGTTATACTTATAAGTTAGTGGGACTGTAGTATGGAATTCTTCAAAAAGGGCGTCCTGAACTTTTATAAGGGGTCGGCATTACGTGCATGATACTTCTGGTAATGCAATCGTTTGTAGGCTACGGTAACCACTTACCAACAGGTGGGCTGTAATATTCTTTACCACCTTAGTTGTATAAAAAAATCTTACAAAGAACTGTATTTATCCAAGATTCATCAAAATCGGTTGAGAACGACAAATATCCAAACATTATCACAAACTTTCACATTATATTAGTAGGATAGGAGCTACAATACAAAAATACGTCGTCATCTTCTGTCATAAACAAATCATAATAAAACAACTTGACACCTTCCATTGGCCATAAACACCTTACCTACTAAAAGCCACCTCAGGAAGCCAGCTCTAGGAAAAATATAAAATGGAAAATGCTAAGCTCGGTCTAACAGTCACTCAAGAGTAGAGCTCGCTGAAAGAAACTCATTTCCGCCTGAGTTTTTCAATACATTTCATTTAAATACGTTTCTGAGTCAAAACGGTAAGAGTTTTAATTCTGCATTTCTTATCTCATGTGGGGGAGACATGGAAACGCTCTCTATAGAGATGGTAAGGATAAAATCGTGGGCATTGTTGCATTAACTTATCCAACTTCCTTTCGTTCATTGATTGTAAAGCTTACTTAGCGGTCCCGATTTATTTTCCAAGACAACTTATTTCTAGCATTCAAATAACAGCTTAGACTTTCATGTGCTCTACTTGTTGTGTAGCCAGCGCTTTTCGGAACATAATCATCATCGCAATTATTCCTTTCGTTCATTGATTGTAGAGCTTTTAATATTTAATAATTAATGAATCTCAATTGCATAAAACTTAGTCCATCTTAGCTCACTTAGCGGTCACCTGCGGGTTTTCCAGATTTATTTTCTAAGGAAACTTAATTCTAGCATTCAAATTACAGATTAGACTTTCATTTGCCCAAGATTTGAAGACAGCGCCTGCAGCGCCAGCTACAGATCATATGATTAGGGAGATCCCTGCCCTTCTCCAACTTATGTGGGGTCGGCAAGGAACAACAAGAAGTCGGCAAGGTCGGCAAGAAGCAGAAAAGGAACAATCAATAGCCAATTATTTTTTCGACTAGCCAAAAGCTGTTTTTTTTCCAAGGACAAACAACTAAATCCACCCCTTCACCAGTAACTTTAGTTTGATTGACGTATCTATTGCATTTATTATTGATGAGATAATTTACTATTATTTATAGTAGTTACATTACAGTTGTACACAACTCAGAGACTAACCCCTTAAGTGTTAAGTCACGAAAACAAAAAATACGGCTATTTTTGAAATGAAATCACAATAGCCGTGCTTACCAAATTCAGGCATTCAGATTTTTTATGCATCTATACCAATCATTATGGATTCATATTTAATACTACATTTATCACATTAACAATAAGTTGAAAAGTCCCCTTTCACGTTCATGCATAACTCTTTACGACGTACTTAGCAAAGTGGAAATTCACGTGGAAATGTCATTGCTAAGAGTGACATCACAAGAAATACTAGAATTGAAAAAATACAGAAGTTGAGCTAATACGACTGAGTAGGCTGCGTTCTTTCACTCGGGCAAAACATTTTAAGGGAACAAGTTAGCTTTTGGAACCTCTGATGTATGTTGTTCTATACACTGTTCTACTTAATTAGACTTGTAAAACTACTTACCTATATCAATTTAGTCATTGTCTATGTAGGTCGTGTTGTAAGTTGGGAGTTAATTTATGTCAATCAGTTTGTAATTGTATTTGATTTTATGGCTGATAAAATAGTCAATGGGTTAGTTTAATTTTCCCTATTATTTATACATCTGCTCGATTTTAAGTAGGTGCTAGTAAAGTGGAACATTACCCAGTGTTGTTTTGTAATTTCTAATGTGACTCTGCTATTTATTTATTTTTTGTAGTTATACCCCTTTCGGGAAAGCAAACATACGTCACACCTACCTTTGAGTCGGGTGTCTAATGAAAGTGACCTATTTAATTGAAATCAAAATAACTTTTTCACTTATTATGGGGTATCTACAGTTTGTTCACAAGTGTGTCAGTGTCAGGTGGTTAATAAGGCGGGAAGCAATGGTCCAGCGTGCCTCGAATGCTAATCTTGTGTACTGTCATATCTTGTGTCACGGATGTGCACATGTAAAGCGATCTCTATCAATGTCACGAACGAAATTTGCTTGGAAGTAGGAACAATCGAAGAAAGCACAGTGTGGTCACGACTTACACGGTTAATTTTTCATTTAACTACGTTGAGCATGGTTTCACGGAACGTAAACTTGAGTTGACAACTTAACCAAGTTGAAGTATGGTAGCACTGAAAAGGGTCAATTACCGTTGATGAAAGAGTTTGTGAAGGACTCATGGAAGACGTGGCAGTATTTGAACATGAAGAGAATCGGGCTGGAGTCCGACATGTCCTACTACACCAAAGAGGATATAAGACACTACGACTGTCATTTGACCGGATATACAGTAGGTATTTGCGCCGCCATTAAAGTTTTATCATAGGTAATTCATATATTTTTTTGTGCATGGAATTTTCGCCTGCCTGTACTTCACTTTAGTTTGATTCGAATTCAAGCCAAAGAGGTTAAATGCAAAAAAAAAAAAGGTTTTTTCGTATCTCTATGATTCAAACACTAATGAAATTCGTAGTTTTGCAAATACCACGCTCGATTTATTTTCAACTATTCCTAATTCATTTACGTGGCCGCGTCTAATGCTTACAAATATAACAAACGAGTCTGCTAGAATTACCATTTCAGTAATTACCGCACTTATTGGTATTTAAATACGTCAAAACAGGTTTTATGGGTCTTTTGCTGATAAGAACAACTTAAGAATGTTTTTTTGTGATAAAGAAAAAAAATATGTAACTTACATACCTATTTCCTTTAGTGCATTATTTTATTGAAACTAATTAGTGTTGATTATGGGATCTGGGATTTCAAACGAGAAATACACAGAGATAATGAGAATTACTGTACAAGGTGATTCATAATATGTATACTTACTATCCCGAAATGGGCATAATTTATCAACTATAAGAAATAACATTAGCGGAAAAACGACAAAATTTTAAATTACTTGGAAGTTTTTCAATCTTTTTGGAGGAGGTAGGGCACAGCGAGATTTTCTCGTTCTAAATTGGAGCAGCCCTCCAAGGGAGGTACCTGCTGTGCCTTACAGAAGATCGCAGCCAAATAACATTATTTGTTTCAAATAGTGTTGTGTTCCTGCGGTAAGTAAGGTTGCCAGAGCTCTTTAGGGGTGGGAGGGTTCGGGGTCGGCAACGCGTGCGTGATGCCTCTGGTATTGCAATCGCTCATAGGCTACGGTAACCGCTTACCAACAGGTGGGCCGTATGCTTGTTTGCCACCTTAGTTGTATAAAAAAATGTTTTTCCTATTAGCTGTTTTTTTTTTCTTTTTATCACCTTTGTAACTAGTTTTGAAATGTAGGAGATCTTTTCATCAAGATTGAAACTTAAAATAGCAAAATAAGTGAGTTTGACTCCTAACTAACTTTTTTGTTTTCTTTTTGACTTGATTTGACTTCAATACTGTCGATGTTTTCAATTAAAAATTACTAATTTTCAAAAGTCTTAGAACATAATTTATTGCCAATAGGGCGTAGAATAAGGCCGTATCGGGATAGGTACTTCGAGATATAGTATATATTGTGAATCACCTTGTATCATCACCTTCACCTTCACCACATCACTTCAGCTGTAGGACTTCCACTGCTGAACAAAGGCCACAGCTGTCCAGAGCGAGCGACCTTGTTCATCCTGCACCCAAATAATTTGGAGGATATGCCCATTGCCCATGCTCGCCACGCTGGGCATGCGAGTTGGCGCAGTTGTTGATAGGAAACGCTGCTGCCCATCCCCTAGCTTTATTTCCCTAAGTCGTCTCTTACAACATCCATGGGTCGTAATAGAGGGGCCTATTCTTCAGCCGGGGCCACCGCGGCTCAATCGATCAATGGAGTATCAAATTGTACCTACTTATAAGCTGTTTTAGTGTTTCGTATTGAACGTAATGAAGAAAATTAGATTTTGTAAGCGTTCTTACAGAAGAGACTTGAAATGTTACATCTAGTTATGTAATTATTTATTTATTAGTATTAAAGGTTACGACCCAAAACCCTGTAAATATTAATTTTATTTCTTTGATAAAATTATGAAATAAAATTACTAACGCCATCTAGTGATAAGTAGCATTATGCAAGAAAATCATATTTCCGTCCTACAGCAATAGCAGTTACGGATCTTACGGAACATTGATTTTACGAGATCTGACTTGCATTTGACTGTTTTTTTATACTTTTTTGCACCATTAAGAGGTCAACCACTGACCATTGAGCGAAAAATTTAGTGTGAACATTATATAAAGTATAATCGTTTCAATCCGCCCCTTAATTTCCTAACTCTCAAGTTACAAGGCATCAAAAGCTACCTGAAACCGGTCCATAAAGAGTTCTGTATAAAGTGTTTCAAATGCTGCCAATGTGTTAATATCTTAAGAAACAACACCCACCTGTCTGTCGACCCTACATTACCCACAGGCTATGTTTATTAGCGTAATACTAAATACGATCGTGCGTGCCAATGTTTTACGAAGAATTCATTACGACATTCTACGCAACTGTACAAAACAAGACGATAAAAATATTTTTTGAAGGGCCCAAGCGTTTGGCTATTTAGTTAGGTACTTGGCCTGAGTACATATCTATTGTTTTTGCACACCCAACAGTCACATACATAGTCCGGACCCCACACTAGGATTACCGTACGACGAGTACCATGGTACAACAACACCCATACCTTCAAGGACCAAATATTTGCAGATCATGCAAACATTTTTCCCTAAGCGGGAGTCGAACCCGCACCCCTTGCCTCTTAGTCGGGCATTCGCCCGCTGCGCCACCGAGGTCATCGAAATCGATATTGGCCTGGTTCTTAACTCTTTTCTTGGATTTTGAATAATTTGAGACCAAAAATACTGGAATTCAGAGCATAATAATATATCCCAATAAAAACATTTTCAATGTAAAAATGCTGCCAAGTCTCGCAAGTTAGGTACCTGTCTACTCCTTTACGTACAGCACAAAAAAGTACTGAGATATCATGTATTACCAAGTCGGTCATTCTCAAAGAATCTTCCTATCTAATCCTCCTGAAGCATTTATAATCATTACCTATTTTATTATTTTTTACTTTTGTGGTTTAGTGGATTTCGAAACCACTAAAGTACCTATCTCGGAACTAAATTGACGACCTAACTACCTACATGTAAGTACGTTATCATTTAGACTAAACCAATAATAAAACATGATATAAATGTGGGACGAGTCCAAGTGTTGGCAATACCACGGCTAAATAAATTAAACAGTCATAATCGATAAGCGATAGTAAGCATCTGAAAATCTGTTATTACAGAATAGCAGCGGGTCGCTCGTCCCTTTCCTTCATAATTTAAAATACTTATGAGGGAACGAGAAAGATAGTAATGCTGAAGGATGGCGCTAAGCCAAATCGCTTTATCGCATCACTCGACCTAGAGTTACATTTGTAAACAGAAAACTTGGTATTGTACAAGAATAACAAAATGCAAGAAAATAGCAAAGTTTGCTTGCATACGAGTAATGCTTCTGGCGGACTGAGAATAAAATTTACATAATACAATATAGGACGAGTTGGAGCCGGCATATTCTATGCGTAGGAGCCCGGTGCATTTGCATAACCCTAACAAAATATATAGGACTAGCTACCGCCAGCGGCTTTGCTCACGTGGTACCTACATGAAAAGCAAATATGCTATTCCACGTAAAAAACTTTATATATTCCAAGTTTCAACGAAATCGGTTGAGTCGTTACGGCGTGATTGAACAACAAACACCCAAACATCCTCACAAACTTTCGCATTTATAATATTTGTAGGATAATACTGATGCTGATCTTCTTTCATCATCATCATCACCAGCCTTAGGGAAAAAACAGATAAAAAATAATTAAAATAAGTTTCATACTTTTTTACGGTTAAAGATATTTATTTCTCTTAAGAATTAAATAATTCACTTACAGAGAAAACTTAAAGATAATGTAACACTAGTGTGCCTTACAGCGTTAATATATTAATGTTCTACAAATAAGAATTAAATCTAGTAAGATATAATAAAAATCACACAAAAAACGAAATAGAAGAAAGAAAAAAAAAACAATCATAGTGGGTAGTTTCGCACTTCTTGCATTTACAAGTAGCGAGCGAGCGCTTCGTTTGTTTCCGTGGTTGGTGTATAAGGCCTAGGCCACAGTGAAATGAATATTGCACCAGAGTTAAGGACGCGTCAGTTTTGTTATAGTTAAGTAGGTAGTAGTTATAAGTTTTAAATTAATGAAAATCCTTTAGAATGTGAGTTTTGAGCAATCTTTTAAATGTCACTAGTGAATTCACATCCTTGATGTCATTTGGTAGTTTATTGTATATTTGCGCACCTTCGAACATAATGTTCTTCTTGCCATAATTCGTCCTAGGTGCTCTTAAAATAATATTGTTTGCTTGTCTTGTCATTCGGTTTTTAATATTTATTTTCTTTTTTGGGGAGGCTTATGTCCAGAAGTGAACTTCTACAGGCAGATGATGATAATTCTGCGGGTTACTAAACTGCCAGCTTATAGGGACAAACACACATCCAACGCGCTTGTATAAACGGAAACATTCAATTATTATCGGCTGTCCCCTCGAATTAGACCATTATTAGACAGGACACGCCCTTCACGAATCGCTTCTGACATTTATATATTTGGTACACCAGATCACACAGTACCGATAAATAAAAAGTAACAGAAATTATGGTTCATAATTTTGGTTCAAATGAAGTGCGATTTGCCTTACAAATATGTTTAAAATATATTTCAAAATTATCCCTGTCTATATTTACACAAAGAAACTTAAAACTAATACAAGTTAATATTTACAAAATACACAAGAAGCAGTTGAGCCATCTAAAGACCGTTACATTATATTACCGTTTCCCTGTCTATTGATTAAAGTCAGTTTTGATATTTGAGGGTGGGCGGTGTAGCTAAACGATAGCCAAGTATTTAGTCAAACTAAAAATTTACTTTATTCAGTAAACGTAAGGATTATTTTGAAACAAATTTTCCATGACATATCGCACGCAGTTTGAACACAGCTTCAATTTCGCTAAGTATATAGATATTAATAACTGATGGTTAAACAACAAAAAAATACCAACACGTACCTACACAAAGCGCAATTCGCGTACTAATAATATTAAAAAAAAAATACGTATTTACACCTTTTTTACAAAATACACAAGAAAAAGTTGATTTATCTAAAGACCGTTGCGAACGATCTGTAATAGCCTAATTGATCCAGATCACTACCAGTCAGAAGCGTCCCCAAGACGCTGGCGGTATTACCACGCTGGAGGGCAAATCTGATCTGTTGCGCCAAATCGGAGCTTTATAACGTTGTTTTATTAACTTTATAAAGTTTCATAATGATCCTTCCAGTATTTTCTGAGATTAGCCCGGACAAATCAACAGACAGAGAGACAGAGAGACAAAGTATTCCGACTAAAAAAAAAATTTGCAACATGTTTTTTATGAAAAACGTGATCTCTTAATCACCTAAGTACCTAACGAGTACCTAAGTTTTTTCTTCGAAAACGAAGAAAAAACTTAGGTACAGAATTTCTGGATTTAACCTTTTACTAAATGTATAGAACAGGCACTATATCGGCTCGATAACTCTCGCCCTGTCATTTTCTAACAGTACCTAAATAAAAGAAAGAGGAGGACATACTTTTACCAAGCCGATGTGATTATGAACAAGGTGGTAAAGCGTATAATATATTTGATAACAATTACAAGAGGCGTAACAAATGTGCGGCATTTGGCTGGTTTGGCACGCGACGCTACAGGTGTTGTCGCCCTGTCGCGATTACTCCTCGTGACATCGCGTCGATCCGAGGCGATATATTGTTACTACACTTGTATTTACTTGCAGATGAGCTGATTCGATGGAAAGAGAAGCTTTCACAACATATATAACTCAAGCCCGATCATATACAATACACACAGTTTATTTACCAGTCATTAATAACAAAACAATTACTTACTCTAATGTCGTTACCGAGCGGGAATTACTCTTAATTTTTATTGAGATGTTTCATAAATGTATGGAGCCTGATCCTGTACAGTATATATTTATAAATTTAGCTAAGCAATATAGCAACAGTTTTCAATTGCCTATTTTCTATAATTTTACTCCGTTTCATTGTATTTCATCATTGCATTTTTCTGGTATTCTTCTATATATTTTTTTTTAATTTTGTATATAGAGTTCATTGTCCTGACCCAAAATGTAACATCTCTATTCCCACTAAAAACTTGTCAGCTGTCCGTTTTTTGCGGAAATGCACAAGTCGGATGAAGTCAAAATAAAGTTTACGTTAATCACTTCCTTTCATACCGCATTATAATTATTATTATGTCATTTACCTGTTCATACAAGTGATATAGATACCTATTTCTTTATTTCATTCATAGTGATCTAGATCAATTGACTATCTATATATCGTTTGCAGTCTTTAGATCTCAAGCTCAACTGTTTCTTTTATAAAATATTATGAAATATTTATGTTCTTGTATTTACTTTCAAAAGAAGGTACCTATATAAGTGTAAGTTCATTTAATTAAACGTTATTAAAAGTATAATCATATACTAAGGATCCAATAGAAAAATGTGTGTTTATGTAAGCATTGTTTACACGCACCTTGGCAGCTCTAGCGCATCCTCGGAAGCGGAACCGGTGCGCACGCGACGTTATGTGATCCATACTTTAGGCTGGGAACACACAGACGACTTGAGCATTCGGCCATTGGAAGCTCAAGCGGCTGCTGCATGAAAACTATTTGATAAATTAACCAGTAGTCATCATCGCACCAAGCCAGTCTGATAAATTATTAGGTACCTATGTATAAATTTCCCGCTCCAGCGGAAGCCAGAAACTTTTTGAACACAGAACCGCTACTGCTCCACTCGTTTATTCCAAGCCTTATTCATTACATCAATGAGTAAATAATACATGTTACTTATTCAGATTTAGGTTCTTCTAGAATGTTATTGGCAATATTCTTTGGCGTATTTCCACTTATAAGGAAAGCTAAAATAATTATGCAAGTACTAAATTCAAAGAAGTTTGCAGAAAGTTTTTCTGCTGCTGCTGACCGAAAATATGCTGCTGCTGACCGAAAATATCTCAAAATATCTATCCAAAGAAATTGTGCCATCTTCTCGCTATTAGAATTAGAATATAATAGAAAAGTATTGTCATAGAATGTACCTTTTCATGTATGACCAACCATTTCATAATCACGTATAGAAACTCTTTTCGGAAGCACGAATTCAGATTTATCTAATATTAAAAACATATCATGGTATTCTACATAGATATAGAAGCAGAGCTTACGCTCTAGTATTCTTAGCCCCTATATTTTTTTCAGTCTGACATCAGACATTATTGTTATAGAAATTGCTGTCAAATTTGATATTTTTTTTAAGGTACGAGCCTAAGCTAATAAAAAGCAAATAAAAAACTCCTTGAGTATTAAAACTAGATAAGTATTCGCCTTAGTCACGCGACGAATTAATTTGTATCAGTTTAGCGGTAGACACTTACAATATTATACCAGTTTACTGAAAAGTGAAAACAGTATGCTAAAACTGTATAAGGTGATTCATAATATATAGACTATCCCGAGAGGGAGAACAAAAAGAAGGAATATTATATATTAATAATATTCCTTTAAGCGACATAAATATAGCAAAATTTTCAAAAATAAACAAACTGATTTTTTTCTGAAATTATAAAATTAGCAGATCTTTTTAAATAGTTATTAAACGTGCGAAAATGTTCATCAATATTGCTACCAAATACACTTGAATAATTGAGTTTGTACAAACAGCTGATTTTTGAAGTGTTTTTTCAATGTAAAATGACTAATTTCTGAAAGCTATAGAACAAGCTTTATTGCCCATTGGGTTTTGAATAATCCCCTTTCAGGATAGCATACATTTATGAATCAACTTGTATTTATTATTGTTGTTTAATTCCGTTTTGACTGATAAAACAATTGAAAAGCTTATAATAGGTAGGTAATTTACAGGAGAGCTTTAGTGAAGGCTCTTATTGGTATTTCGTTAAATCAATGATTGTTCTTCCCAGTCGTTGAATTTATTAATAGGATTGGTTGTCATGGTTTTAGCACTAACAATGAAATCTGCGAGATGTTAATTGGACTGAGTGAACAAGCATTTTACCAATACGATAAGGGTACCTACTTATACTACAAGTTGGTGGTTATGGTTACACTATAAACAACGGTCTTTCTCTAACGATATCTGTATATATAAAAGAACAAGGCCTCAACGTGGAATCAACCCACAGCCCAAACCAATGATGCTATAAAGCTGAAATTTGGACAGTAGCTGCCTTATATGACAATCACATCCATTAATGAGGGATTTTAAAATATCAACCCCTATGAGGGTGAAAAGGGGTTATAACCTTTGTATGAAAAATTACGTGTGCGAAGCCGCGGGGAACAGCTAGTATATTATAAAACAATAACTTACTGACTGATAGACAATGCAGAGCCTAAACCGTTGGTCCTACAGACTTCAAATTTGGAGATTGTGAGATAAGCTCTCAGTTCACTTCAGTTTTCGTGTGTAAAGGTGTGCACTCAGAAAGAAATTCCTGAAATTCAACCCCTAATTTCAAGTAACGATTGTTTACAATTTTTCTTACATTTAATATCGAGAACCTAATATCTAGACAAACCTAACATAGGTTTTAAGACATTTACTACCATTCATTTGTATTCCTCTTGTGTAATAAATAAATATAAAATATAAATAAATAATAGTGTGTGTGAGCGGAGTGATCTCTTGTATTCTTAGTGGAGTATACTTTTTCATATACTCCACTAAGAATACAAGAGATTGTCGCAAGTAAGAGGTATATTTAAAATAGCTTTATTATCATTAATGGTGTTGCCATCACATGGTAGAGTAACTCCAGCGAAGCCGTTAACCGTCATTGCACCATAGAAAGCTATGTATTTTCGTAGAGCACTCATACGTGTAATTGATAACTTTCCGTTTGAAGAGAGTGTAATTGTAAGCAAAACTAGGAGAAAAGTACCCCTAGATAGAAAATGAAAGCATTTTTTGGTCAAAAATTGGCCCCGGCGCGGCGCCTTAGTTAGTTATTCCCAGACTACACAAATAATAATAATTAAATGAATATTTCTTATTATTTGATTGTAACTTCAATATTAAAGAAGGTAATTTTGTTTACAGAAAGAAAATTAAAAATAATACAAGTTAATATTTACAAAATAAACAAGAAACAGTTGAGCCATCTAAAGACCGTTACAAACGATCTATAGATAGCTCAACTGATTCAGATCACTACCAGTCGGAAGCGTCCCCAAGACGCTGGCGGAATTGCCACGCTGGATGGCAATGCTAATTCGCTGGGCCAAATAAGAGCCAGCTCTCGGTAAATATTAAATAGAGTTAAAATTAGCTTGTTTGTATCTGGGAGGTTATTATAAAACTACTGATGACATTTCGACCGATAGAATGCTATACTGTTACCGAATGTGCGAAAGAGGCTTCTTTTTATTCGGGTACCACGCGATCGAAGCCTTTGTCGAAATCTAGTCTTTTGTATTTTAGTCTGACTCTATATTCGAAGATTATTAATACGAAGATTTATTTAAAATTTGTAATACGCAATAAGTAGGAAATAATATAAATAAATGTTTATAATAAGACTATGTTTTCTGCATATTTTAGTCGGTACCTAAGTATTATATATATATATATATATATACATATATAGAAGATAAGTAGATACTAATGTGTGTACTACTCTGAGACTTGTAACTAATTCGTTGCCAATAAATACTATGACTATGACTATTCAGGCTCATTTTCTTTTAGAGCAATTTCGGTAAAATTTGATTCAGTAGTTTTCAAAATTGCTTATTTTACGACTAGGAAGACCACATGGTAAGTGTCCCAGTGTTAACTAAGTGTCAATATTAGGGTTTCATTTTGTACAAATAAGGCGCAGAACCCTAAAAATCCAGCATTGGTGGAACGGTTCGTTCATTCGGCTCTTTTGTTCAAATAAAGAAATGAACGTCTGATATCCCACTGAATAAATCTCTTATTGTAAATCAATCACAAAGTGTAGCGAAAGTACCTACTTGACTGGTAAAAGGCACATTAGGTCGTGTTGTGTCGTGAGAGTCATGTTGTAGCGTAGCCTATTCACTGGCACTGTTGTTGTCTTCGTGCTTTTAAAGTATCACACGTACAACATATACTTAAGTAGGTACTATAAATATTGTGTACAATCGCTTCGAATTAAGCCGTTCACATAATTGTAATTGAACTTACTTGATAAGTTCGTTTTACAATTCTTTACTCTTGTTCGCTAACCAAACTGCATGACCATCTCCGTGATAATATAGACAAACTCTTTTTTTTTTGACTGGCCTCATAGCTCAGTTGTTAGTAACTCTGCCTTCTGCGCTAGAGGTCGCGGATTCGATCCCCGCACTGGACAAACATTTGTGATTAACACAGATGTTTGTTCTGTGTCTGGGTGTTAAATATTTATCTATTATGTATATCAGTCTCTGGTACCCATAGTACAGGCTATGCCTAGTTTGGGATCAGATGACCGGGTGTGATATGTCCGGAATATTTATCTTTGAACTCAAATTCTTGTGCATTTTCTAAAGACTTTACTAGACGATGGCACGACGACTAATTCTGTGGCGAATGTATGAAAGACTACAATTACGTAAAAAGTTCAAGATGTACTTACCCGCAGCAAAAGTAAATTGCCGCCCCCAAATTCCTGAAAAAGAAACATTACTTATATTAGTAATTTTCAATAATACGTTGAAATAGAATAATCAGTAAACAAAGCGCAAACATACAAAGAGGAAAATATAATATGCCTTCCCGCAACCTTCAAAATTTCATCGGTCTATCGGGGGGCCTTTGTTATCTGCGTCGTTACATAATGGCGTTTTCCATATTCTAGGCCAGCTTGAGTCGTACGCACGTATCAGGTGTAGCGACGATTTGTCTGATTGTTTGCATTTTTCAACAGCGTGCATTTTGTTGTTTTGAATTTTGCTACTAACCTAATTTTGTATAGTAAAAATCGCAATGCAACGGAATTTAATTAAATAAAAATGTAATAATAGGTATTCAGGAATTCTTCTATTCTATTCTATTCTCAATGAAGGTGCCACCGCCGCCGTGGTGACCCCGGCTGAAGAATAAGCCCCTCCATTCCTACCCATAGATGTCGTATGAGGCGACGAAGAGAAAATAGCTAGGGGGTGGGCAGCAGCGTCAACTTTATCTGCGCTCGCCAACCCACATGCCCAGCGTGGCGAGTATGGGCAAATCCCCCAAATTAGGGCCTGTGTTTAGCAGTGGACATCCTACGGCTGAAATGATGATGATGAAGTATTTCAATGAACTATGATGGTTGGAAGATGGCGCTATCATTTATTACAATTTACTAAATAAAGGTCTTTAGTGATCTGTGTCATAAAACTAAGTACTACATTTTACGACGCGCCGGACACCGAACCGATACACCCCCATCAAATTAAAGGCGAAATATCGAGGCTTTCGCAATAAATATTAATAACCAGTACTAAAATGTCAATAAGTGCCGAGCCATCAGCCAGCCATTAGGCCGCCTCAAGGCCGCTATCTACCAAAGTGATTTTCATTTTCTATCCAACTTTTCTTGACACGGAGCTGCCTTTTGGGCTTTCCACTACCTTCCAAAACAGTCCACTCCAGTTTGCTCTTGTGCGTTAGTTGGTTTGTTAGCTTTGGTGGATAAGTTCCTTTGCACAAGCTTCGGTCATTAGAGGCAAAAACGTTTCAAATCAAACACAAACTTGTACCAACAGTCGAAACTTCTAGCTAATTGCTGGCATTCCTTTGAGGTACATAATTACGAGGGAAAAACTGAAAATTTTATAATAAAACAGTGTACTAAAAAAAATACCAATTGACTTAACATTACGTCTAAGAAAAGCTTGTAAAAGTTTTCAACTTACTAATCATAAGTTTTTAATAAAGTTTTATAGAGTAACTAGGAGATGCCCGAGACTTCGATCATTGACACCCCATTATACGAGTAGTTTTTAAAAACCCTGATTGTACCCTGTATTTAATTTCATCATCATCATCAGCCTGTAGAAGTCCACTGCTGGACATAGGCCTCCCCCAAAGAGTTCCATGACGAACGGTCTTGAGCCTTCTCCATCCACCGACTTCCCGCAACCTTCACAATGTCGTCGGTTCATCGGGTGGGGGGCCTTCCAACACTGCGTCGCCCGGTTCGTTGTCGCCATTCGAGAACCTTTACTCCCCAACGGTTGTCGGTTCTGCGAGCTATATGGCCAGCCCACTGCCACTTCAACTTGCTAATTCTGAGAGTTCTGTATCTAATTCTGTATTTAACTTGGCACCCTTTATTTCATGTGATTTTAAATATCTTTAAGAAATAAGTCTCTACAAACTGTTTAAAAAAAAACTTTGACACATTAATTATACCTAAGTTCTTTTATATTATGTTACTAACAAATTATGGATCTAAGTAGTCCGAAATAAAATATTTTTATTTTTTAATTATTATTAAACTCAAATCCATAAGCCCAAGTCCACTTTTAAGTCAAGGAGAGAAAAATAATTGCATAAAACATTGTTACCCTCTTTCACCTTTTTAGGGGTAGTTTAGACAACCTTATTTCTTATTTCCCTAAAAATTATCTTCTAGGTATTGAAAAATCCGAATACCCACGTTGTCAACAAGGCCTTATTTCACAAAATTAACTGCTTCTGAGTACTTATTATGCTGGTTATAATAACATTAATGCCTATTATCTAGACAAGGGAACATTGACCCCAATACATAATAATATGTAATGAAACTAATATAAACTTATTTAATATTTGAGCGTGATAATAATCTTAAAGGTCATTTTTGTGAGAATTCATGCATTTTGTTTATGAACAACGAACATTTTAAAATATTTTACTAGAAAATGATATACTCTTGTTCAACATTTATGCCCGATCACTTATAAACTTTATTCAGTTGAGTTTACGATCATTTTGGAATAGACTATTGATGACATGTTGCTCATCGCTTGTCAACTTAAATGTCAAACATTGAACAATCACTAAAGAGATAAAAACGTTGCAAGTAAGGGTCATTTTATATTTTTCTTAGTTGCAATAAGCGAATACCCTACATATTTTTCTACAATTTGTCATAGCACTGTGGACCGGTCCGGCAGCCAAGGTCGAAGACAGGTTCCTCGAGATGAGATTACACAACTCGCATAATGTTATGTGCATCATTACTGGTTTTATAGTGACGTACTGTCGCCTGCACCAAGATGTATTTTCATAATTTTCAAAATAATGCCACAGTACTAAAAAAATGTACACAGAAAACTTCAAATGATTGACCGTCAAGTTTACTGTGTATTTACCATCCTTATCTGTATTGTGGCGTCATTTCAAAGTTATGAAATGTATACATCTTATTGCAGACGACTGTATATAAGACTGCATGCATTATATAACTACATAAAATCAATCGGTGATTTAAAAAAAGTAAAAAAAAGCTTAATGCCTTTATATGACGTCGCGCTATATCGACATATTATTATTTCTACCGACTAATCAACATCATCAGCTAGAAGTCCCCTGTTGGACATCGACCCCAAGGAGTGCCACGAGGAACGGTCTTGAACGGTCGTCCAGTTCGTGGTCGCCATTCTACCGACTAATACTATGTAGTAAGAAATTACGCGGTTCTTGAACCAGGCCGCTTATTAGCTCGTTTTCACCCTGGAATTCTTAGTCAATAAACATTTTTCTTCACTCACACTGACATCAAATTTATATTCTCGTCGTGAAAAATGCTTTAAAAATTGATTCTGTTTCTGAAATTTTCCCTCAAAATTCCCCCTACATCCTCAGACGCTTTATGTTTGTTGTCTTTTGATTTGTATGCAAAATTACACATGTCAGATTGTGTCATGCCGGTAAACACAGAAACAGGACAGAATGATTTCTATATGAATGCGGCCTTACTGGTTTTTATGGGTATGGGACATGTATGATGGCAAGGATCATTACCCATTACGTTTTGGATTTTCGTCATTAGAATTCCAATGATGTCGCAGGTCAATTAGTTGTTAATGTAGACGCGGGGATTGGTTCACTAAACTTTCACTATACAAGGTGATTCATAGCATGTATACCATCCCGTATTCGGATTATTCTATTAGCGAAAAGGAAAGAATATAAGCAAAAAAAACATTTATTTCCCAAACTTTCTCAAATTAATTAGCTGTTTGTGGTATTTTTATCAACTTTAAAACTTATTACTACACATATTTATTGCCAATCAGATGAATAATAAGCTCATTTCGAGATAGCAAACACATTATGAAGCACCTTGAATAACTTTAGTATTTACAAACACCCTCCCCTTGCAAGACTAGCCCTTACCAAAGAAAAGTATTTGGCGTTCTTTAAATTGTTTTCCATCAAAACCTATCGCGTACCAATGAACAAGAGATTTTTGCTCTAAAAATTCACCTCTCCATTTCAACCTTGAACGATATATTTTGAACTCAATGAACGCGGAATTATTTCTGACCTTCTGATGATTTGCAGCTCTAATGCGTTACATAAACAGATACAAATTCATACAACAACCATGGACTGACAATGTCTCAACTCTCAACCTACACATGGATTTCTCTGAAACGCGTTGTTATGAAGTTATGAAGCAAACGAACAATTCTTTAAAAAACGGCTTCCATCAATTTTAGATAACAGAATGTAGCAAACAAATTATTACCTGTACAACAACACTAAGCAGAACTGAAAGTAATTCATCACTACACTTATCACTAAACTATTCACATGTCTGTATAAAATCCTGCTCTTTGAAGTTCGGTAATAAGTAGGAGAGTAAAACGATCCGACAGTGCGCGTGAGTCGAGTGTTTTGAGCAAATCTCGTACTTCTCGTAGTAGAGAAAGATCGTGCGCCCACGCATCCATGTGGCTATAACGGGTGCCTGTGTCGCCGGCCCTGGGGCAAGGCCGCCTGGAATACATACTATCTCGGAAATCACATCATAAAACCATGTAATAATTGCTAAATTCTGCGACTTAAAGTTTTTTTTCTTTTGGTACCGAGATATTATAGACTGGACTAGCATATTGGCTACTTTTTATTCCAGAAAAAGGTACGGTTCCCGTGGGATAGATTTGTTTTTTGTTTGTCACAGAGCAAGGTATCAGGGAGCATGCTTTTTCTGCATAGTGGTAGTTTAGGGGTCAGAGAATGACATATTTTATTTTTAAGCTACTTTAATCCCGAAAAATGCACGTTTCCAATGGGATAGCATAACAATTGTATCCTACAAGAACCGTGTATTGAACCTTGGAGTTTCATCTGCCGCCCTGAATAACAGCGCCCAAAAGGACGCCTTTTATAGTCATCACCCACATTGATCACATTTTTATCAGGCCGTCAGTTCTCACACATACACATTAAGATTTCCACGCAACAGCTAGTAAATAATAACACCCACCCAACAGCCATAAAATAGTCCTGGCCCCACACTAGGATTCCCCGTGTCGTGGGTATCAGAAAGTACGAGTACCATAAAATAAAAATAAATATAAAATAAATATTCCGGACATATTCACACGGTCAACTGATCCCAAACTAGGCATAGCCTGTACTATGGGTACCAGAGACTGATATACATAATAGATATATATTTAACACCCAGACACAGAACAAACATCTGTGTTAGTCACAAATATTTGTCCAGGGCCTAACACACAGTGCATAACACCGAGACCTGAAAGAAATATTTGCAGATCATTCAAATATTTGACCCGCAGCGGGAATCGAACCCGCACCGTTTGGGTCTCAGACGCGCACTCGCCCGCTACGCTATGAAGGTCATCAATCATTATTTAGGCTCAGTCATTATAATGTCGTGAATATTATGCTGTAAAATCAAAACATGTCCAACAAAAATGCTAGCACAATGTGCAAGCGCATTATTTCAAGTATTAAACCATCAATAATTTTATGTAAAATTCAAGCAGTTAGTTTTACATCATTGATTGAGTTATGGAATCACTTTTTAACACTTTATTATTTACTCTTTGTTATCACGAGATATCTAGGAAAGATGAAAGTTTTGAGATACACCGCATTGACATCTGGTTACGTGAAAATGGCACGTTAAGAATAATGAGACTACACAAATCACTGTTGATTTGTAATTCAATGGATTCCATCATTGGAAAAATATTACCTATTATTCCAATAATGGAATCCATTGAAGTGCTGTTTGTCTTATTTGCATAACTACAGTTCTTTAGTAAGTACAGAATCAGTAATGATTTTATTCTGTGACTCATTTAGTACACAATATTGTAATAAGTAATATTGAGTGTGAAACCTTATTATTTATCTGAAACCAATTGTTACCAGAGACTTCATCCGCATTTATATGAAAGTAGTACCTCATAATTTTAACTCCCTACTTTACCCCCTTTAGGGATGAGATTGGAAATATGTTGAAACATGTATTTCTTAGACAAAAATAACCTTTATCCTTCCCCAGGATATAATGTATCTACTACCCAAATTTAATGCAAGTTTAAATAATATTTTCCAATATCCCAAAAATCGACTAGAGCGGGATTCAAACGCGCTACCCTCTCCTAGATACGGGGATGCTTTAAACCATCTGAGCTACGGAGTCGACACCACGGATGTTCTTCTCGAAGCGCTGATAGCGATTTATTAAATATTTTAAATAATATTAACATTCATAGTTTATAAAATATTCAAGTTTTGTAGTTTCTATAACGTGATACTAAAAATGTCTAGGCTACGGGGTTTTTATAGCCGACTCAATAGAATTTTGCAAGAAGATCATAAAATGTTATCGTAAACAACCTATTTCTGATAAAAGTTGCTCAATGTTCACTTGCCTACGATGTAAATATATTCAGTTTACACTTTGAGGATTGCTTCAAGGTCTTTAAATAAAGGCAACGATCCATTTACGGTATGTGAAAAATCTACAAACTAGGCACCTTGGGCGACTTGTGGTATGAAGCGTACTCCAAACATCATTAGAAGATTATACTTTACATTTTCATTTTATAAAATACCTGTTGTCTGCGTTTGAAAAGGATCATGTTGCGGTTGCCCCCTACCGGCGAGAGAAGCGAGCCGCTTTAATTCTTCAATGATAGTTCGTTATGGAATTAAAGCCAGCTAATGAACGCAAGAGAATGTAGAGAAAGCAAAATGCAGAGATGAGAATAATTACTAATAATAATTACTTACGAGAGAAGCAAGCCATTTTAAACTTATTACCACAGCATTGTCTCTGCACCAAATCATATCTTGTAAAGATTTCATAATCAATAATCATCATCATCGTCATCAACCTGTATCAGACGCGCCACTGAACCCGGTCCTTTGCTCTTATCATCCACTGTTTACCATCTAAAGCTACTTTTAGTCCACGCGACGTAAACATATTATGCGAACTAATATTATTATTGAACTACTCTATATCTCCAAGCATACGAATTGTGGAGCATTTTGACTACACACCAAACTTTTCCTTAATGGTAGTAATACTTCCGCGCCACGCTTCCATACTATTTGTCAAGTTTGAAACGTTTTGAATGTGGCCAAGATTGTTAAAATTACACTCAAAGTACGAACTTCATTGCCATTACGCTTACGCAATTGCACCACAGGTCAGCATCTACGGAGCTGAGTGATAACAAACATACAAACACACACCCTCACATAAGATATACACACAGTAAAATGTCATTAAAAATAATAAAATTACAATTATTCAGACTCAAGAGATTGACCTATTGTAGTTTGAGGTAGTCAAACTACAATAGGTCAATCTCTTGACTTTTTCATTTGGGCATAAATTAAACGACAGTGAACCTATGCGATGATGATGTAAGAGTTCACTTGCATTATTGGGACGAGTCGCGAAAGTTGTTGAGCCGGTTGTATAGCTCAGGGTTGTCAATTTACGTACCTACACTGCTTAAAATGTGTGTATGTGCAATGTATTATTCTTTCATTTCCCTTTAGCAGCAGCTAAAGTCATACAAAACTTAGAATTAGCGATATCGTGGGCTGGCAAAAAAGACAAAAGTTGCAATAGAAGGTAGGCCGTAACCGCGTAAAACCGCCAACCGAAAACTGACAGCATGAACCGAAAATCGATACTTTTGTCTCCTATGAAAGCTACAAACGAAGGACGGCGGCGTTAGAAGAGGCGTTCTTTTTTTAGATACCAGGGGTCCATATAGGTGGAATACATCAACGAGTTGAAACCAGTACCAGTATCAAAACATATTTAACCAGAACACCATAATATGGTTGATAGTCAACCACAGTTTTTATCGGCCACAAAAAATTAAAGTTTCTGGTTAGTGACAGCCCTATACTTTTACGCACCTATTTATTACCTACTGTTCTGTAATCTCGACTGGCCACTATGTCATCGGAGCAAGACGAGTCAACCGCGAATAATTACCAATAGCCATGACGATGCCGAGAAAATCTTTCATCGTAATGCCGTTATAATAAATAAAATACAGAAATAGATTTCCGTATTCGGATGACATTTGGGAATAACAATACACTGCTTAAATTTCTACATTCGATTGACATTTGGAAATATCAAGGATAATGCACAAGTTCTGTGTGCTATTTTTGGAGACACAGTTATAATCACAAAATCTGAAACTTCTATGGGCATGGTGTATCCAAATAAAAACTCATAAGCGCATTTTCTGAAACACTATCAATCATATAAATAAACTGTCTTTAATTGGCATGAAATCAATTCGGTAACATTTGCAATTAATCGTTTTTAGCAACAATCAAAGAGAAGCTCACAGTATATACAAAAAGCCAAGTTCATACTCAAAAAGTTTTCTTTGTTTCTATACAACTGCAGCGAAGCATGCAGTTATAATGAACTTTTAAGTTACTCGTAACATAGTTACACTATACAAATGGAATGGCACCGTAACTTTCAATTTTCTATTTGATTTGGTTGCGTAGACCAACACTGTTTGAATTTTACACTATTATGGGCATCTCCTTTCCGCTTGGCTGAGTGGCTAGTAGGCAAGTTTAGAAAACTATCCTTCTCTACCTAGAGAGAAAAACTAGCTTACAAAATCGAAACTAATTTAGTTTTAGGCTCGTACGCCGGGTCTAGGCGTTCATAGGCTAGTCTTCACCAAACATTAACCGGCCGTTCAACGACTTTGTAATTTTGTGACCGACGGTTACAGTAACCGCCTGTTTATGTATTGGTGATCAATTGATTTATTCATTTTCATTCAATCCCCTCTAACTGACATTATTTTTATTGCAGAGAAATTTCATACATTTCCAAATGTCCCTTCACATTATGAACAGGAGTTTGATGTTTGGATGATTGTGGTTCAATCACGCCGTAACGGCTCAACTGATTTCGATGAAACTTGGAATAGATAGATTTCTTTACCGAGAATAGCATATAGGCAACTTTTTATTTAGGTACCACGAGAGAAAAGCTGTCATCATTAGAAGGAAATAAGAAAGTATTTATATTATTGCTTCATTACCAATTTTAGGCACAATATGCTAATTGTGAATAAGATAATAATTATTTTATTCTGATTGCAGTGCAAGGTAAGGTTAAAGTGCTATCGGCTGAAGTTACCTGGGTTAGAATAATTGTGATCACAGATTGCATTTGTGCGAGTCGGATGTAGTAAGCGTTTGAAATCAGATACCGGAAATATATCGGGCAATCAGACGCCGAAATCTTAATGGATTTCAATTAAAATCCTGATTGTGGACAAAATAAAACAAGATAATGAAGAACTACTAATGTTCGTGTTCAGTTTCCACTAGGTCCAGTCATTACTAGGCTGCCAGCTATTTAGAGTTAGTTGCCCCTGTATTGTAATTTGTTTGTCATAGAATAGATACTATTAGTAATAATAATTATATGACAAACAATGAATAACAGAGTGAATGAAGCAAAAGAGGTATGTCAGGATCGTAGCAAGTGGAAAGCCGTGGTCTCTGCCTACCCCTCTGGGAAATAGGCGTGATTTTTTGTTTGTATGTAGGTATGTAATTATAAGATAATCAAAATAATCAGTGCAGCTATTAGTTATTCTTTGTTGATTGTATTTTTTCATTCATTTATTATTTATTCCTTTTATCGCAAATACTGCCAAAGGGGTTCTAATCTAATCAAGTTAGCTGCCGTTTTTAACCGACCTCAAAAAAAGGAGGAGGTTTTCAATACGCAAGTATTTTTGAATCACGAAATAGCAACCGCAGTTCATACTGGCTTTAATCGATTGAGCATATCAATAAAAGCAAAAAAAATATATTTCAATATTAGTATGTTTGACACATAATAGCAAAATGTAAGAACACCTTGGATGTATTTTTAGCGTTAGAAGAAATTCCTTCATAACGACTAAAAATACGAGTGTAAACTGCACATATAAATTGGATCAGCCAATAATTATAAACGGGAACAGGTGTGATAGGAAACATCGGACACTTAGATGCTCCTAAACGAATCATATAAAAATAAACCACACTACGGCTGTGCTTTCGTGGGTACGAAAGGTAGCGAAATTTGTGTCCGCGTTCCACTCTATGGAATTTTTATAAAGAGGTCATTGCAAAGGGCACTTTCGAAATCACTTGCCATTTATCTAGAGACATTGCAAACGTTGACCAATCAAACTACTCACGATGCCGACTGAAATTATTCGTAAGTGATGCAACAAATACTCCTTTTACGAATACGGATACCTAGTTGAAAAAAAAAGAAAACAGAATTATTATTAAACAAGATATACGTATGTATTAATTGACTATAGTGCCAGTACAGCAAATTTAGTAATTCAAATCGACGGCTGGTAAATTTTTGTATAAGAGGCACAACATTTGCAATTTTTTTGGTTCAAACGACATCTTACTGATATTATGTATGAATGCGAAAGTTAGTGAGGATGTTTAGATGTTTGGATGTTGTTTGTTCAATCGCGCCGTAACGGCTCAACCGATTTCTATGTAACTTGAAATAGATAGAGTACCAAGAATGGCATTACGCCATATAATGGCATATATAGTCCAGTCCACCCTAAGGTTGTCTGGCAGGGATGGCTGGCGTTTAGCGATAAGGCCGCCCATTGTATTGCCTTGTAAATTTGTTATTGTGATCTCATGTATTATTTCCGCGTGGTGATCAATAAAAGGTTATCTATCTATCTGCGCTTTTTATGAAGGCACCACGTTTGTTGATGTCAGTTTGATTTTATTGTGGGAATAAAAATATATCAACATAATCATTTCAAAGGTTCAAAACATTTAATGCAATCACTTGCAGAGATTTTCAAGTAAGTTACCACGCAAGTAAGTAAGTGACTCAGCTCTGACATTTATCAACAGACTGAGGCTAAAGAAAAGTTCAAAGAGTTTTACCAAATATTACACAATACTGAGAGTGCGTGCCATCACACTAGAGTCATGAGTACTTTACGATCAACTACTTACTTAGAAAGCTTTTTAATTATTTTAGTACCTACATAACCAATAATACAAAGGTAAAAAAAAAGCTTAAAGCTGTAAATTCCACTAGCGGTCGCCACGAAAAATAAAGGAAAAGAAATAAAAAAGTGCGTGCTCTGCAACGCAGTCGTCTATTGACAAATGGGACAAATATGTTACCATAATATTAAAACGATACGGAAAGATAGAGAAGAAACGATGAATGAAGTGGGTTGTTCTCAGCCATGAACTTGGAAAAAATAACAATGAATGGAAATCTAGTTAGAATGTTTGCAGTGCTGCCTAATTCAATAGAAAGCTGAGTACCAATTTATTGTTGTGAGTATTATTAACTAGTGGTTCGCCGCGAACTTCGATCACGCGATGTCCTGTAAAAGTTGGTGCTTGGATGATCGTTGAGGCATATTTAAGATAAACATTGAAAATCGCACCTTCAGCATGTTCTAACTAATAACCAATCTTACCTGAATTACGAAATCATTGAAACTTCATAATTTGCGAGTTCACGTTATAACTATTTTCGTTGTACTTAAAACAATATCCGAAGGGGATATAACAATATGGTCTAGAAAATAAAAATCGTTTTGGAATTTATGAACAAAACTCTTTCCTAAGTTTCCTATGCCACCCCACTTCATGTTTTTGTATTTCATTATTTTTAAAAGCAACCCCTTGACCGATTTAACTTATATACTTACCGGCATATCTTTGTGGTACAACTTGTTGACCACCTAATATTCCAATTTTGACAATTCTAAAGTTATCTACTAACACAAACATACAAGGTTGATTCGTAAGTTGTTTGAGAGATCTAAACTCGCTTCGCAAGCTCGATCAAAAATGAAGCCTATAATTTTAGCCGATGCGTGTTATCTCCATATTTAAAGCCATCATTCAAATACAAAACAAATATGACCCATTGAATGCGCTGAGTGGCCGTCGAGTTAAAATCTCATTACAGCGTTGGTTTGCTAAAAAGCGACGAACAACAATGATGAATGTAATACCACTGAGGTGGCTTCTATTTAAACCATAAGCCGCATTCAAAGGGCGTGTAATATGTCGTGAATACGTTTGAAAATGATTTCAAACTGATCTTTACATCTACTAATTAAAGTTAATTTGAGATCAAAATTGATTTTATTCGGTAGATATAGGGGGATCGCTTTGAAATAAATTTTAAATTACATATAGTGAGCCGTCTGATCACGGCTTTAGTTAGATAAGAGAATATATTGGCTTCTATTGTGTGATTCTAACAATCATTGATTCATTGGTCATCAATAAACGTGAAACACAGATCATCATTTTGCAGCTGGCCTTTAATAAGTTTTTCATGCAAACATTGTTAATACCTCTTTTCAACCCCATGTGAATTTTCAAAAATTATTTCATAGTACGCCCTAAAAGAAGGGCTACAAGTGCTAGGACTAGTGTAAAAAATTGTATATATAGTAATTTCTAGACAATTATACAGCAAGGAACCCCTAGCTTCCACCAACTTAAACGAACTTTATCCTCTGTCTTCTTTAGTCATTGCCTACGGCCGGTATATATGACGGTCGCTGCAACTTGGAAAACTGTAGCTAGCGATAGTATGGTTTCGTTTTATAGGTTAAATGAAATTCGTACTATTAAGTCGTGTGCACGAAAGGAGCCTCTAAGAAGCGCACATTGATACTTTCACTACACTTATTCTTTCAGCGACGGTCATAGGCCCATTTAAGGGCCACCATACCTCGATCTAGTCACTGACCTAATACAGGTGACCAAGAAAGTATCAGTAACAAGACAAGAAGAAGAAGTCGTGATATCACTGTAAAGTGCTGTAGAGCTAAAAAAAACTAAAACCATTGCGTTTTTAATCTCATTATCGACTTGCTCGTGGGCTTTTTTACTTTTATTGACGCATAAAATTGAGTTATTCTACAAAACCTTGACTCTATTTCCGTTGAGTAGTGACGCTTACATGTCGAATGACGACAACGGTTTGTGCTTGCTCATGTGGCGTTACAAGATTTATTTGTTGTTGTTATTATCTGTTATTCGCGAATTTTGGTACCCTGAGAAAGTCACTGTGCAACACCTATGACGTGATATCATTTGCATACCTAAGGCACGCGTTCCTTGTTGCGTACCAACCAAGCAAACATGTAGCGAACAAAACGCAACGCCAAATACATTAAAGTACAAAGTGATTCATATTATATATGTTATCCCGGAAGGGGTTTATTCTACACCCAATTAGCAATAAAGTTTGTTCTACGACTTTTAGAAATTCAACATTATTTAATTGCAAAAACTTTATGCAAAAAATTAGCGTTTTAGGGTTCATCATCATCATTATCATTTCAGCCGTTCGACGTCCACTGCTGAACATGTCCTGAACATGGCCATGGTTTTAGGGTTAAATCAGTTCAATCACAATTATTCAGCTGTTTTAGGTAGTAATCTTGATTACGAACTTCCTGTTTCTCAACTGCACAATATCAAAATATCCTTTATTTAAACCTATAAACCACGAACAGCACCAAATAGAGAAAGCAGGGAGCAGCGTGCCCTATCAACTATAGTTAAATTTGCGCTCGCCGACCCGCATGCCCAGCGTGGCGAATATGGGCAAATCCCCCCTAATTATTGTTTGGGTACAGGCCGTACAACGTCCTACGGCTAAAATAATGATGAAGAAGAGAAATTCATAACAAAAACAACTACTTCATCTAAATTCCTTCCACGCTCTTCAACGCCGGCGCCGACCATTCATCATACCCATAAAATAAAGGATCTACCGACTGACGGGCTAATAAAGGATTAATCAACGCTGACATTATGCAGGTCAGCGTCTGCGCACGCGAGCGCATATTCAGTAGTATTCACCGTAGATTGCGCACGCGCAGGGCACTATTCAACTGCAAATCGATCATTGTGTCAGACTAATTTTCCTATTGCTTGGTTCACTTGTTTATTTTTAGATTTTCTGTCTGTTGTCAACCTTATCCAACGCGTAAAAGTTAAGTAGGTAAGGTAGTAAGGTCACTTAAAATGTTCCAGACAACCGCTGAACCTAGGTAACTATAAATAGTTTGTTCTAAGAGGTACTCACACCAAAATGATAAGGAATGCGGGTTTGATCCCACTGCGGGACAGATGTTTGCATGATCTGCAAATCCTAGTTCCGGGTTTGGGTGTTGTGGTACCACGGTACTCGTAGTTTCTTATACCCACGACACAGCGAATCCTGGTGTGGGGTCAGGATAATGTACGCGATAGTTTGGTGTTATTTAAAAAAATTACTTCATCAATAATATATTCACGTTAATGTTCTTCCTGCATCCAAAATTATCGACATTGAAAGAGTAAAAGTCTAGACATAAAAATGCGGAAAATGTGAACAAATATCGAGGAATTGACGTATGGCCTCCACGACCCGAGGTCTATTTGTCCCGCCGCCAGTATAAATAGGCTGGGGTCATTCCGAGACAATTGATTCATCGAGACACCGCAAATGTCCTGTCTTTCATGATGAAATTGACTTCATTATGTCGATCTAGCTCACGGGTCACCTACTAACATAAGCGGCTCTATTGTATCATTATTTTCAACAAATTAGATTAGATCAATAGACAGAGACGTTGATTCAATCATCATTTCAGCTGTACGACGTCCACTGCTGAACATGGCACAGGCATCACAGACAGAGCCAATTCCTTATCATGTGGGGGGATTCGCCCATACTCACCACGCTGGGCATGCGGGTTGGCAAGCGCAGTTAGAGCTATCGTTGTTAAAATGAGGGACGCTGCTGCCCATCTCCTAGCTTTTTTCCCTTAGTCACCTCTTACGACATCCGCGGATAGTTAGATATGGAGGGACCTATTCTTCAGCCAGGGCCACCACGGCTAATTGACTCAATGACACATCCAAATCACCAACTTAAACATCAACCAAAACTTTATTCAGCAAAAACTGATCTTATTACAAAATATTCGACTATTTATATGACAAAAAAGCTTGGCTTAATCGAGGTGGAGTTATATAGTAATATAACTCCACCTCAATTATTAATAAAGTTGTAAAAAGGATCATTAAAAACAATAAACGAATTCGGTTTCTTGCCTGAATCTTCTAGGCTTGGTTGCGAAAGACTGGAGTAAATTCAAGTGGATTCAGGTAGTTTCAAAATGATCCATGAATATTGAAGTTTAAGTTCACCATCACCATCATCAGACTGAAGAAGACCACTGCTGGACATCGGCATCTCGCAAAGAGTGCCGAGAATTGTCTTGAGACTTATCCATCCACCGAAACCTTTATAATCATATCAAAATGGGGAACTACAATGTGGTGGTCAAAGCAGATAATTATTCAGTTGGTGTTATAACGGGCTGCTATGACCACAACTTGAAAAGTGTCCGTTCGGCTCTTTCTAAGCCCCACTTACTCCATGCTAGTTTAGAGATTAAAGTTTAGAATTCGCGCTAACGAAGTCTATTCATATCACGTTATGCAATGCGCTTAGAGATGCGCCATATCGTTTAGATAGTAAGTCCAAGATGCAGGTACAGTGCGGATCTTGAATGATGGGCAGTTTTAACGAGCTTTAAATTCTCTTTCCGCATGACTGCGTAGAGTCGCTAAGGGACAAAAATGTTATAGGTTAGTTATACTAGGTGATTCATTACCATACCATCTACCATCCATAAGGGGTTCTTCTATCAACAAAAATAAATAGTGTCAGCAAAATAAGCGAAAGAAATACTTTTTAATTAATAGCTGTTTTTGGGTATTTTATCAGGTTTATATTGAAGTTTTACATCAAGATTGCTATCTAAAACAGCTAGGTATATAATTGAATTTGATCTGATTCGACCTCAAAATAGTTGATTTTTGCATAGAGTTTTCCAATGAATTTCGTATTTCCAAAAGTCGTAGACAAAGTCAGTCTTTCGGGATAGTATACATATTGTAAATCACCTTGTATACCGAGTAGGTATCAGTTTTGTTTATCGCTACTGATCTTCGGTCTGATGCTGTGTCGTCACCTAAATGCTTGTATTCGTTGGCCAAAGCGTTTTAAATTGCTCACTAGATACAGTACAAGACAAAAACGTGCAGATAAAAAGTTTCGTAGTTTTTTTTCACGATCTTTATCGTGTTTCGACATAATTATCGTGAGAATGTTTAGTGTTCATTGAAAAGAGACATATTGTATGCCTCTACGAGAACTAATAGGTACGTACCTATATTATGTACCTAAACAATACCTAAATATGTGTAGGTAAAGACAATAAATTCATGGAAAAACTATGTAAGCAGCTTTGTTCAAAACTTAAAATAAATACGGTCGAGTGCGAGTAGGAATCGTCCGTGATACTTCCATAGATATCCCAAGCGTATGAAGTGACAAATATATATTTTGCTGTCGCTCGCATAGTTCGCCGTATAATGAAAATAGATAAGTAAAAAAAAAATAGATAGATAAATAGATTAGTTATAAATATGTAAATAATTATTTTTATTAATTACTAGTATAATTGGTGTAAATTTCAAGTAAATACCATAAGCCGTTCCTGACAAAAAGAGTCTTGACAGACGGACAGCAAAGTGATTTATAAGGATTCCTTATTATCCTGTTGAGGTATGGAACCCTAAAAATGCAAAATTTCAAAGATTTTTTTTTAATCTGAGCTTTATACAACAACTACTACTAAAAGTAGTCTCTAAGCTATTCTAGGTAAATAACTTTATCTATTTCAAGTTTGATCGAAATCGGTTAAGCCGTTACGGCGTGATTGAATCCAAACATCCTCACAAACTTTCACATTTATAATATTAGTAGGATTGGATAGTGGGATGTACAAAAAGATTTAGGCAAACTTGTTCGATTCTCCATGTTATTAATAATAATCATTTATTTCTTTCATTTCATGAATATTATATTTTTTTCATTTCACAATATTAGTTTTTAATTACCTAGCATATCATTCCTTAGGTAATTTAAAATTAATTTCCAGTCACATAAAATAATATAAATTAACAATAATATTAATACAAATTACAATTCAATCAAATTATAAATCAATAATTAAATGAAAGGCAAAATAATAAATTACAAACATATGAGTACAAAAAAGTTTAGTATCTATTTAGCTAGATACATTTAGCCACTTTTACAGGCTATGAATTCTTCATAGCTGTAAAAGCTGTTGTCAGTGAGCCAGTGCTTTAATTTGCTCTAAAAGCATGCTAGGCTAGTTGCATTCGTAACAATTTCAGGAAGACTGTTGTACACTGTCGGTCCCATTATGCGCCTATAACTTCCCCGACTTCGCGAGAGTACGTGGTAGGGTGGTGAGCTTGTCCGCTCGCCGAGTATTGTACCGTGATGCATACGCATGAATGTGGGTATTGAAAGCAGCGATCTTACCGTGGATGTCGGTCGCAAGAGGCGACTAAGGGAAGAAAAGCTAAGGAATGGGCAGCAGAGCGTCCCCAATTTTAACAACGATAACTCTAACTGCGCTCGCCAACCTGCTTGCCTGGCGAAGTGAGTACGGATAAATTCCCCCACATCATAGAAGGTCGAACTGAACATTTAAAGGAAGGCAATACCTAGCGTGGTGAGTATGGGCCTAGCCGTGGCTCGGCTCTAACAACGATAGCTCTAACTGCGCTCGCCAACCCGCATGCCCAGCGTGGTGAGTATGGGCAAATCCCCCCACATGATAAGGAATTTGCTCTGTCTGTGGGGGAGTCCATGTTCAGCAGTGGACGTCGAACGGCTGAAATTATGATGATACCTAGCGTGGTGAGTATGGGCAAATTCCCTCCACATGATAGGAAATCGCTCTGGAAAGCTATAGGCCTATGTTCAGCAGTGGACGTCCTGTGGCTAAATGATGATTTTGAGCATACTCTTTCTTGTACGGTTCTGAATCTTGGACATATAGGAGAGGAGAGTATGCCAAAAAGGAGTGTAAGATAACAGATATTCTAATAAGTAAGTAGTCAATGAATCAGTGATTGTGATCATGACAGTGCCTGTAGGTAATTATCTGCGACCTTGGCCGTCATCTGGCTCTATTGTAGTTACCTACTACCGGAAAACCTTTAGCTGTGAGATTTTATGATTCTTATGTACCGACAACATTTTGACTACGCATTACGGTGCATTATTACAATATACCTGTAATATATATAGACGTGTATATGTATGAATAAGAATAAGAATTTATTTTTTTGACACACACATACAGTACAAAAATATTAAAAACACATAACAATAATCACATACATAACAAAAATGATCACATACATAACAAATAAGTAGGCAGGTTAACAAAGGTCAATTTTATGTTTCTTAGTGCGACTGTGCAAGTGCGGCCAAACTAGGTCCAAGTCTCAGCTTATGCCACTCCCGAACATATTATGTGTAATTATATTATTCTTATCTACTCTTATTTATTAATTAATTAATTAATTCATTTATTTCGGTTGTTCACCATAATTGTTAGTACATTTATCTACCTATAAACTATGTTAGTAACCATAAAAACAGATTTCAAATTATTCATGTCACATATTATCAGAAACAAATTATTATTGCAAAAATAAATTAAATTTACTTAATATTGAAAATTCTAACTAGATTAATATAAGCAATATAATGTAAATGTCAATATAATATTCAAGAATTCTAATTGTTTAAATAAAGTCCAGAAATAATATTGTACTTTTAGACATGTCAAAGGATTAATAAAATGAATTGAATTGAATTGATTGATAATTTAATTTTATTTTGCACAACGCATTGAGTTGCAAGGCAACACATGCGTCTCGGTCCAGTGTTTGAGGATAGGGCCATCCACCCGTTCAGCCACCGTGCCCAGGAGGCTGTTGGGGCTGGCGCGCACCCTCCGCATCAGGGAGGCAACACGCTTGCGCATGATGGCGTGGAAGTCATCCACTCGCGCCTTCGCGAACATACCCGACGCGCTGCAGTAGCGCGGCAGCCCCACCAGCATCCGGAACGCGTTGTTATATTGCACTCTGAGGGCGCTGTACGCTGCTCGAGTAACGTTGATCCACAGGCTGCAGGTGTAAAACGATTGGCAGAAGGCCCTAAACAAAGTAATTTTCACCTTTTCGGAGCACTTTGCGAACCTGCGGATCAACATGTTACTCCTCACCGCCAGCGCGCCATTTATAATCGAAGTATTTCGTTTACTGTGTAGTGCACCCCGACTAATCTTCCGTACAATTCAGACTCTCTCTCTCTCTCTAACCAAAGGTTGTCTGGAAGAAATCGATTTCTTAGCGATAAGACCGCCCATTGTACATATAAATCTATTAAGTCTTTGATCTATAGTAATTAGTTTTAAGGTGTGTGTACAATAAAGAATTTCCATTCATTCATTCATTCATTCTTTGCAGGTTGACATTAGTATTGACTAGCCTCCCTGCTAGCGGGCCTCAACAATCAACAGCACCAACTTTTACCAGAAATCGCAAGGCCTCAGTTTGGGGCGAACCACTAGTTCAATTAAATTAGTTTTTACCTAGGTTCAACAAATAATTTCTACCTCCTAAAGTAAATGAGAATAACATATTTTTTACAAAAACTAAAAACCGACTTAAAATTCCTGAATATTTACAAGATCAATATCAACCTCTTTGCGTTTTGCTTACCTACTGAGGATGACACTAGCCACCTAAACTTTCGAATAAAAAACAAAAGTAAGTGTGACATCCATTGATCATCAATAATAAGGACTTTTTGGCGGGAACTTGCAAGGTGATGTTGTGCTCTCAATTTATTTTACAAAACTAGTGTTAAATTGAATAATATTATGTGATTAAGGTGGGGTTTTACTTGACGGTGACTTGATCATGACTAAGAAGTAAAATGAAGAAGAAAGATAAAAAGAACAACGAAGAAATTAAACGTAAGACTTGGCGGTAAGGCCTAGATGCCACAGCCATCCCAAAAGGGGAAAAACTTAAAAAAAAAAAACAATAATAAGTAATAACTCTTACGGAACTGACTGACTGACTGTCAATCAAACGTAGTGGTTTTATTCTCTTTGAAAATTGACGCAGAGCCTAACCAAAATCCTAAGAGCATGAAATTTGCAGGGTAGCCTAACGTAACGTATGGGTGCACAGAAAGGAATTCCCGACACACAACCCCTCAGTTTAAAGTTTATGTAAAAATAGCAGCAACCGAACGAAATCGCGGGAATTACCATACCATACCACAGTCGACAAAAAAACATTTCGGCAAGTCGTGATTTCAAGAGAAAATGACGTTTTTTTAAGTTTTACGGGACAAGTTGCAATCCCTCAGGAATTAAATTAAAATGGGGCCATCCCGGGATCATACTCTATACACCAGCGAAAGAATCATCAAAATAGGGTTACTATTGGCAGAGATATCGAGTAACATACACATAAAAAATAAAAAAAACAGCCGACTTGAGAACCTCCTCCTTTTGGAAGTCGGTTAAAAAGAATTAATTTCTTCTTGATTGTGGTTGAGGTTGACCAATCTGTTTACCTGTAAGCTGTAAGTAATTAGTAATCGTAGAGACGTAATAATAAATTGCATTCACTAATGAACTTTTTTCAGATTAGCTTATTCGTAACGCCCCGAACTAATTACTAGGTAGATAAGTACCTACTTTAATTTTAAAAGAAGGTTTTCAAGTCTGCTGTACTTTATTATTATCATCATTATTTTGTGTGTATTTCATTCGATATCTTCGCCAAATAATAGTCGATTACGATGATTATTTCGCTGGTGTAGTCGATAGAGAATGATCCTGATGTAGCCCTTCATGTTCCGTAAAACTTGCAAAACGTCATCATCTCTTGGAATCATGACATGGATTGTATTAAACTTCAAGGCTGGACCAGACTTAGCGCTAGCAAGGCTTTAGTCCTGTTACGCTGACGCATTCCGTTGCACACAATTACTCAAAAGTCCCTTGGTGCACGACCGGGACTCGAACCCCGCTATTCGATCCACCTTTGGTTGGATCGAATAGCGGGGTCACTAACATTCAGACAATTTCACAGTAAGTTGGTAGTGTGTGTTAGTAGGCATAGTAGAAATACGTAGTAACTAGGTACAAGACTTTTATTTACACAAGTGTTTTTATAAATAGGAACCATTCATTTTATCTTTTGGGATGACCAACTAACTAATGAAATTCTTTCGCAAATCGAAATAATTCGACATAATTTTTAGTATAAATACCATACTCTCAGCATAGGCGGCCTTATCCACAGGAAAGACATGGTCAATACTTGCGGAGCAGACTAAGCCGCGGGATTCCTCACGATGTTTCCTTACGAAGCCCTTGGCGTGGTTCACAGAAATAAGACGACCTCGGTGGCGCAGTGGGCGAGTGCACGTCTAAGACGTAAGGGGTGCGGGTTCGATTGCCGTTGCGGGAAAAATGCTTGCATTACCTGCAAATATTTCCGCGTCCGGGTGTTGTGGTACTATGGTACTCGTATTTTCTGGTACCCATGACACAGAGAATCCTAGTGTGGTGTCAGGACTATGTATGTAACTGTTTTATTTATATAAATAAATAGGTTCACGGCTATAATCTTCAAGCATGGTAGACATCCTCGATCTAGGCGTAGGCGCGTACAGCTCATGATTTCAGTGGCGGGTTTATGCATTTACCAAGTTCAGGCTGTTAAAATTTCGCCGCTTTTTTACCATTGAATAGAGGAGTTTGCGGTATCCGTGAATATACAATGAAAGAGAAGAGATAAAGTAACCGGAGATATGTCAAAAAGACATCATAAAAAATTTGACCCGAAATTTGCAGCCCTATGCTCAAGCCTACTCAGCCTGTTGGTAAATCCGCTGCGATTGCTACCCTGATTTTGTCAGATAACCAATCCATGAAACAAGTATTGTAAGTATCATCAGTCTGAGTATGTCCTCTTCTGGACATAGGTCTCCCCCGAAGAGTGCCGCGACGAACGGTCTTGAGCCTTCTCCATCCTTCTATCTTCTCCATCCACCGACTCCCTGCAACCATCGCAAGGTCATCGTCGGTCCATCCAGTGGGGGGCCTTCCTACACTGCGTCGTCCATTCGTGGTTGCCCTTCGAGAACCTCAACACACTGTAGCTCGATTATTATTACGTCCAGTCATTTGACCGTGACTGAGTTCGTGCCAATTTGTTCAAATTGTTCCAAACGTAATGTTTGCTTTCGTTTTTTTTTGTCATTTTTAGGGTTCCGATGGTTGGATTGGATAGGTCTTCCAAAAATATTAGGAGATTTCATCAATATTACTTTCGATACGGAGATCCATTTAATAAATCTGAACTGACCTGTTAGAGTCAAGTATCAAGTCAAGTGATCAGGGGATATGGGAACCGCTCTTCGGGAATACCCAAAATCTACCTAGTAGGATCCTACTATCCTACTTAATATTATAAATGCGAAAGTTGGTGAGGATGTTTGTGGTTCAATCACACCCAAACGGCCGAACGAAATTTCATCCGATTTGGATGAAATTTGGCACATTGATAGTCTGGGATATCATGTAAGCTACTTTTTATCTTCATAGGTACCACGCGAACGAAGCTACGGGCGTAAGCTAGTATACCTATAATGAATTAATATGAAAATTAGTTTTTACTGGCTTTACTTGTTTACGAACAGAAATTAGTAGATTTTGTGTCATAAAAAAAACTCATTACTTGTCGTAAATGCATTCGTTCTTGCAATCATATATAAATGCCGTATTGATGGCATATCGTATTAAAGGTGATATTATATACCTATCGAAGCTTTAAGCTACACCTGACTTCGGAAGCCTTCACTGTGCATGATCCGACACGCGCTTGGTCATTTTATTACTCTAGCTATTGTATAACTTGGACTAGCGTGGTCTATTGGGCATTAGATAACAAGGGAAGGTTGTACCTTTGTTCAGCCTAATTTCGTAAGTAATTATAAGGTGGAGAGCCGTGTTGGCCCAGTGGGAGGTACCTTGACTTTCAATCCGCAGGTCATGCGTTCGAATCCCGGTCGTGCACCAATGGAATTTTCTGTTCGAAAAATGCGTGCTCAAAAACGAAAACATCGCGAGGAAACCCGCGGTTTAGTCAGCTCCGCACGTATTGACCATGTCTTTCCTGTTTATAAGGCTGCCTAGGCTGAGAGGATGGTATAGGTGCTGGGCAAGCCTACTCCATCTGAACATGTCTAGGCACTACAGCGCAGCGTCCTGTATATGAGTAAAAAGTTCCACCTAACACTAGGTAAGTATACCATAAATTATCTAGAATAGATTTAATAAGACCTTACCTCTAAGGTAGAGACTCTAACTCGTATCTTCTTATAGAAAAAAAAAGCTGTATTGGAAAAGACGAAAAAAAAATTGAGAATGTGCATGAAATCTAATATTTTCGCAATTTTTTTACTTGTTTATCAAACCTTTTCGGGACACATTATTAAGCATATTAGAATTGTTTGAGTTGAAGCAAAAATTAATCACAAACAGCATTATTTTCCAATGCCTCTGTATAGTAGATACCTATACCTTCATGTCAACTAATTGACTGACGTAGCGGACCTAATAATACCATGGACACCACAATTTTACCGAGCAAGTGGTACGTGAAAAAAATTACAATTCATTGATTGGCCGGTTATTACCTTGCTTTGTCATTATCCACCTTGGAGAAGTCAGAACGGGAGACGTATACCTTAGTTTTGTATCTTACAAAATATGCAATCATCAACGCAACCTAGCCGTGGTTTATTGCCTGTATCTTCTAGGCTTGGCTAGAACAGGTGTAAATTCAATAAGATTTACGACTTTTCAAATGGTCCAGGTGATTTCAATGAATAAATTAATATTGAAGCTACTATACATAGAATTGAACCTACTTGTTTTGAACAAAACAATGTAATTCCAAACTGCATGAATTCTACAATAGATAAGTATTTATTTTTCTTTTCCATTATTTCGAACATTGCTAGCAATCAAACTATGTTTCCATTTTCCGTTTCAATTCGAAAACATACTCATAAACGTGAAAATTATGAAAAATTCCAACTATAAAGAACAATAAAATCGTATCGAGCGTTAGCTCAATCGCGCGTAACGCGACAGTTTGTAAACAAATTTTATGTTTAAAACTCCTTGCATTGTGTACTTTATGCTTTCTCTTACGCAATGGCATGCGAGGCGAGCTTGTAAACTGAAAAATCAATTATTCCTACCAACCACTTCAAATTCGATTAAATAATGAAACTTTAATCGGAAACACTGCGATAAAACCGTAGAAAACCGTTGGTTACACATAGTAGTAACTTTTGTTTCAGTCCTGCCTACCTGCCAACCCACTTATCATCATTAATTTATGCATGACTTTTGGTCTAGCAGCAAATTAGTTACCTACCAGCATTCTATCCTAAATGAAATCACAAATTGCCTATTGAACGGGTTATTTGAAAAATGTACACACGCTAAATAGTTTTTTTCAGAATCGGCAATACAATCGAATCTGCGAGTTTTTTATATACAAGGTGATTCATAACATGTATGCTATTCCGAATGGGGCTTGTTCTAGACTTGGAAATAAAGTTTGTTCTACGAATTTTGGAAAATCGGCCTTTTTCAATCAAGAAACTCTATGCAAAATTTTGCTGTTCTGGTCAAATCAGTTCAAACACAATGAATCAGCTATTTTAGGTAGCAATCTTGATGACTAACTCCTCATACGTTTACGTTACATTTTGTTTTTTTTTATCATCTTTATAACGAATAAACTGTAATAAATATGATGATAAATATGAAACTAATTTATGTTTTTGTATTTTACAAAAGCAAAAAAAACGTTTTTTCTGATAATATTCTTTCTTTTTATCCATAGAACCCCCTTTCGGGATAGTATACCTACATTTTATGAACTACCTTGTATGTATAATATAAAAGTTACATACTGTGTAAGTTTGCGGTTTAAAATCGTCATTTTACCTATTCCTTATTTATTAAAAAAAATTTTTTTTATCAATTTATTGCAATTTAATTCAGTTGGGGTGTCTGATATTTTACAAATAACCTTAATAGGTATCTACGTAATAAACACGTTCTTACCTAGAAGTTATGAGCGTTACGCCGAAACTCATAGGTTATCTGGTTTGATAAAATATGCCATTGCTATTATTCGCACAGTTGTGTTTCATACCTACCTTTGTAGATAAATATTATAGATTTTCTAAATATTTAAACATAGGTACATATTTCAAAACGAAAACCGCGGCGTAGAATTAAGATTGCTCGAAGCCATTGGGTGCGGTCGCTCTGGAAGTACAAAGTGATTCATAATATGTATGATATCCCGAAAAGGGCTTATTCTACACCCAATCGGCAATTGTAAGACTTTTGAAAATTCAAAATTTTTAATTGAAAAAACACTAAAATATTATTTTGTCGCTAATATTCTTTCTTTTTCTTTATACTTAGAATAACCCCCTTTTGGGATGGCGTACGTGTTATGAATCGCCTTGTACATGGGCAGACCAATTTTTACGGCTGAAATGAAGATGATCGTGAAAATTTCACGTAGATAAGTAGGCAGGTTAAAAATAAACCCGACTCTAGTCTGTGAAGTTGGTGTCTTTACTCAGGTGCACGGGAATAATAGTAAGTAGGTTTATTACTATTATTATCCACTGAGACTTTCAAATAATATGTGGTTATATTAGGTTCAGTCGTGTGCAATAAATACATTATAATTATACAATACATATTCCAAAGTTTTCATAGACTACGTTATATTGAACGTGATTCTAAAATGTATGCTATCCCGAAACGGGCTTATTCTACACCCAATTGGTAGAAAAGTTTGTTTTATAACTGGAAATTAAACAACATTTAAAAATGCTGCTTCTTTGGGGTCAACTCAATTCAAACTCAATTATTCAGCTGTTTTAGGTAGTAGGCAATCTTGATGCTGAACTTTTTGTACATAAGTATATTAATTACTTCATATAAGGTGATAAAAATACAAAAAAGAAAGAGAAAAAAAGAAAACGTTTTTTACCCACTAGTATTCTTTCATTTTGTTAATAGAATAATCCCCTTTCGGGATGGTGTACATGTTATGAATCACCTTGTACTTATAGTGTCACGACTTTTATCTCCAAGTATCGTAGAAATCCTCTCAGATCTCCAGGCGATCAGATCCTTGAAGATGTCAGAGCATGTAGTCAGAGGTATGTCCGAAAAAATTTCACATGCCCACACTTTGCGGTAGTAAGTATTCCATACGTGACAGGTTGCAACCCCATCGCCGCTTGATGGTTTCCTGAAGATGTTTTCCTTCACCGTTATATTTTTTCTAAAACTCAATAAACATATGTGGACTATGTTTGAATTATGTATGTGACTGTTGGGTGTCAAATATTAATTTTACTATAGCACAATCGTGGGTATATTAATGTCATGCGAGCACGCAATTAACTGTAAGAGTGTTTTATTGAGGAAGGATACTGAACAATTGACAAAACATTTAGCGATGGAATCATTTGATTTCTTTGTTTTAATAAATAGTGTAGGTACGCTACGCTATTATTTAAGTGCCTACTTAGGTATTTTAAGGGGAGTTTTGTCGTTGTAGGTATCTAATATTTTTTCAACATTACCTTCCTTTATTGTGTTATGCCGCTATTGTTATATAATGAACATTAATTAAAGGAACAAAAACTTGAGAAACAATATTGCAGTCATATTTATTGTTCATCGACTCAGCGGTCGAGGAGCTAAAAAAGTGATTATAAAGATAGTAAGGCACCATTGCCTGTTTTGCTCCAAATGCATATGTTTTTGTTTCGAGATTTTGAAATTTTTAGATAGGTATAGAAAAACTCATTGGTCTGGGTTCAAATCACTACCTACGGATCGAGAATCAGGGAATATTCCACTAGGCCAACCCGGCTTGAGTAGGTACAATCAATATATCAATAGGTATATATTATATAGCATAAGTTAGGTAATGTATTTTGTATCAATCTGCGGGCAGCATACTTAACATAAAAAGTCATTCTCCTTTACTATAAAGATTATACATAATCTAGGTAGGAAGGTATCTAAAAATCTATTCCATAACTCAGCGGAACTTTTATTTCGTAAGAAGTTGGTAGCCTTGTTAATTATTTCACTAACATGGCCTTGCGAATAAAAATGAACTCTACATAATGTGCCTAAACGAGCCTGGCATATTTTTGTTCACATGATTTTAGAATATTTGATAAATAAGAACCTATTATTTGATGAACTGAGCGAAAACTATTGAAAAATCTCATTACAAAATATCCGACTACTATCTAAATGACAAACAAGCTTGGGATTTTTTATGCTCTAACTCTATATAGTAAAGATTTACCTAGGTATCTAAAAGGAACATTAAAGTAATAACCAAGCCCTTCACTCATTACACTAATATGAGAAAACAACTCTATATCTCTGTCTCTCGGTCTGTTTGTCACCTTTTAAAGACAAAGCGATCGATTTTGATGAATTTTTTAAAGGAGTTAGCATAAATCCTAATTAATGACATACTTTTTTCCGGGTACCGCGGGAGCTAAGTCACCGGTAGCCGCTTGTGCATTATTAACGTTACCGTGGTTAGTCAATGTGTGAGATTTTTGTATGGTATCCTAGCTGCCTACTTATCTATTAGCTGTTAAATGACATTTTCATTTGTACTAAGTATTAATGTTACGGAAATTAAATTTCATAAACAATCACAATTTTGCGGTGCAAAACCGCAATTATTTTCTTGCTGTCGTAACACTGCAAATAATTTCCTGATAAAAATTGACATCAAGTGACACGCCTGACAAAACAATGAAGGTACCTACCTAATATGTATTTTATTTATGAACAAACAGACACATACCTGTATGTAATCGAAGGATAATGCCGGCTGGCGGCAAAACGAATGCTACGTCGTTGTTTCCGTATCAAAACAAATAAAGCGAGAACTGAATCGTACCAAAGTCCTTTATTCCCGAAAAAAACACTTTCTCAGTTCAAATAAATTCCAAAAGACTTGATTTGCCAAAAGTTTTAAAGTATACGTGAATTATTACGCGGGAGCAGAGTGGAAAGGCGCGCGGTCTACGTAGCCTCGCAGTTATTACTGACTCCAACCAACCGTGTTTTGCCTCAAGTTCCGCTGGCTCTACGTTCAACTTAGACGTTGTTGGGTACTCGTAGCCGTAGGTATGAGGGGCTACGAAATCCTTGCTCCAGGAATTACGACGTAGTATCCTGCAGTACAAAGTCTGTAACCGCTCTGCACCAAATAATATCAGCTCGGTCTAGTTACAACCAATTGGATGATTATTGCACACAAAATTGATAATATTGTAGGTAGGTACTTACTTACATAGGTACCTAAATTATGGCACCTACCTACTAACATAATGGTATTATTATGTAGGTAGGTATGGTATGGTACCCAACTTATTGTAGGTATGGTATGTATGGTATGTGGTTGTAGTACGGTTGAAGTAAAATTGATAACAAAATTAGGTATGCTTACAATATATACAATGATATCATATTGGACTGGTTAAATGTGACTATTGAATCTGTTGGAGGTTTGTGAGGAACAGGCATAGCTTCACCTAGTTTCTAAGACGTTTCAAAGTGATCCTAGTGATTTTATTGAAATAAAAACCTTTGACGTTGTCATTTTAACTAGTAGGGACATAACAAATTTTATAAAGGATAAGTACTTACCTACCTACCTACCTATCTATCTACTTACACTACACGCACCTACCGAAAAGTATATTTTTGGTACCTAGATACCTACTTATTACTATACTTACAACTATAACCTATCTATACCTTACTCTACCTCACTACCTCATACTCTGTCTCCATGTTGCCATACCCCAATACAGGGTCCACATGATCATTCACGCTATTCTCTAAAATATTTTTTAGCGGTATTGTAAATATACTAAAAACCGGACAATTTCATGAAATTTTAATTAAAAGCCATTCCATTATTCTACGAACATTATTCTCTGTCTGTTCGTAGAAGCGCGTTGAGATCTTTTGTATGGGGAGTTGGTCATATTCGCGTCATGCTGGTACGATCCATAATCTGATAATCTGTGGTGCTGGGAAGATATTTTCTTTTTGGCATGCTAACCAAAGATTAGGTCAACATCGATATAGGTATTTATGTAGATATTACAAGATGATTCATAATATGTAGATACCTATGCTATCCCGAAAGAGGCTTATTCTACACCCAATGGGCAAGTTTATTCTACGATCTAAGGAGATCCATATTGAAACTGATTTTGAACGGATTTGACCCCAAAACAGCATATATTGATTGTAGAGTTTTTTCAATATGCAAAAATATGCTGTTTTGGGGTCAAATCCGTTCAAAATCAGTTATTCATCTGTTTTTGGTAGCTAATTCATGATGAAAGAAAGAAAGAAAGACTAGGGGCATTGATTTCGTCCATCTGTAGGTATATTATTTATTATGCTAAATAGAGCACGAAGCGATCCAAACCCACGCTTACAAAATTACAAATGTTCTAAACAATCTTAGTGCTCCTAACCTCGTCAATTTATTTTTATTCTGAGGAACTGTGTAAGTACTCTACCTGCTGGTAAGTAGGCGTTACATTTCAAACGTAAGGTTGAAAGGGTTCACAGTGTTCAGTGGTTACAGCTACTCGCCATTAGATGGTGCTTAGTCGGTTTAATTCAGGTTTTTTTCCTCAGATTGTATTTTAAATGTTGTCTTACATGTAAATATTCATTATATTCTGATATTAACTACAGCACCATCTATCATGCACAAAAATGTTGACTAACTCACTTTGCTTCAGAGCTGCTAATAAATCAATAAAAATACATCTCACAAAAATAAATGCATCCCACTAAAATAAAAATATTAGTGTTTTTATTTTTATCTCTATAATAAATTTAATAAACTAAACCAAATATCTCTGCGCTCGGTTTTGGGCATAAATAGTAGAAGTTGGAAGTTTTCATTCAAGTTTGTTTGGTTGGCACTTCTGTCCGTGACCGTGACAAAACTTTCGTTCGTTGTGTTTCGTGGAAATGTGTTTTATCAGTTTTCTGAGAAATATATTGTAGAAAATCTGCTTTGAGTGGATGCAGTACCCACCGTGTACTCAATTATTACAATTTTAAACTATTTCAAGTCTCATAGTAATAAATTTAGCCAAGAATTTCCATGAAAAATGTTATTGTGCGATTGTAATGGCGGCCCGTCGCGTCCCCCGCGCCTCCATTTCGGTGACAGTAAAATATGACAATGCCGATACGTAAAGCTTGAAAATGTTGTGTATTTGTAAATAATTCGTTGTGAATATTCAATTTACGATTAATGACACACCAAAAATGAATCCGGATCATCACAACATCAATACGGGTGGAGGCCAGCCTCCTGGGAGTTCAGAGGTTTGCGAGATTGAAGTGTTTTGTGTTTTTTTGTGCATGTCTTTGGAGCGTAAATTATTTTTTACGGTGATTTCAGTCCCAGAATCAACGAGTGCAGGGTCAGCAGCAGCAAGTTAGTCTGCCTGCTACGACATCTGCCACCGATTTGCGAGTAAATTCGGCAGCTGTGAACGTTGCATTGTCCAGCGTAGCGAAGTATTGGGTGTTTACGAATTTATTCCCTGGGCCGATTCCTCAAGTCTCCGTCTATGGACTTCCTACTGGAACAAGAATTGAAAATGGAAAGGCAGTGCAGGTAATAATAAACATGACAAACTTTTCAGACTCTACAAACATAATATTTAATCATATTTGTAATTAATCATTTGGATTAAGTAACTAATTGGGAATTGGAATAACAAACCAGGGTAACATATTGTTGTTATATCACATGACACATGACCACCTTTTCCAGTAGTGAGTATTATTTAAGTGACAAGTTGCAAGCCCATCGGTGCTTTAATAATACCTACTGGCTTCCTTACAATGTTTTCCATCCCTGTTTTAAGCATGTATTAATGTGCATTTAATATTTTCCAATAATAAAACTCATTCACTCTTCTTTCTGATCAAAAGCTTTACATATATCACTAAAATTTATCATGTAGTGTATGCTTTTAGTGGCTATAATAAAGAAAATGCCACATCTATATTGTTCAGCCCTGCATACAAATTGGCATGTAAATAATTTATTCAAATTTTATGTTTAACTTAGTGGAATCTTTTATTTTTGACCTTGAGCATTACTGATGGCTACAAATATGCAGATGTACAGATAACCTAAATATTTCTAGTTTTTATCATCAACCATTTACCTACTACAAGGTGATTCATAACATGTATACCATCCCGAAAGAGGGTTATTATATCAACAAAAAGAAATAATATTAGCGAAAAAAAACATGAATATTTTCATCTTATTTTTTTGATTTTTTTTCTCAAACTTTCTCAAATTATCTGTTTTTGGTATTTTTATCATCTTTAAAACTAATAACTATACGTACAAGAAGTTCGGAATCATAAATGTATGATAACAATGTGTATAAAGCTGTTGGAACACCTTTAAAACTGCTATTTATTTATAGAAGGATCTTCCTACAACTTTAGTCACATAGTTATCGTACATTTATCTATTTATTAACAAACAAAGAACCCAAAAATGCAAAAAAAATAATTTTCGAAAACCTTAATTTCTAAAAAACTAAATAAATTTCAATTTTTTTTAATGCTGATCTTAATCGAGCATGAATCGAGTAATGAATTTTTTTAATTGAGCTCGTAACTCCTAACATCTCTTTTCAATTACTCTCACGGTTTCCGATTTCGCCTCAGTGGCCCTGAAATAAAAAACTCACCCTGTATACGTATCTGGGTTACACTAAGAGCTCAGGTAGGTATGAACACTAGTGTTAAATCAGCAATTTTAAATAGGCCTCTTTAGCCATACTGAGACCCTAATTTTAATATAGCCAGTGAATTTCTGTTGCTCCATACATAATGTTGTCTTTCAATCTTTTAGGACCTCGGGCAAGCACATGCAAGTATTCTCAATGGAGACCCAAACATCATTCTCGGGCACCACGGAGGGCAGTCTCAGGTCACAGTATCAGCTGCACAACAGATTCCTGTTTCACAGATCATCGCCACACAGTCTGGTCAAGCACATGGTAAGTGAATAGACAATTGATGACTAATGAATGTAGTGTTATGATTACTCACTTCCTATTAAACTGCAATGATAGGTTCGGTTCCTAGCCAAGCTTGTGACTGGTGATTGGATAAGAAATTCACTGGAAACATGACCTATCTTCACAAATAACTAAGTAAATCTATATAATGAAAAGGCTTGATGAGTACATTCTAAAAATATAAATACATTACTATGATAATCATTCATTTACCTACTTAACTTTGTCTTCATGGCAAAAAATCTGTAAGTATATAAAATCTTATGTGTTGATAGTAGTTTCAAATACATAGGTACAACACTAATGGTAAAATATTTATTCTTGTTTTTATTAATACTATTTTATATCACAAGTAGGTATAATTTAGATATTGTCATTGTTTATTACAGGGTTGTTTAACACGGAAAATGGAAGGAAATTAGTTCAATGGCTAAATATCATCGCATGCAGACCAAATGAGTACTCTTTGTGCCACAGTCTTTTATAAAAAAAAACACATCAAATCAAAATGAGTTTGATCATTGGAAAGTTTGTTCCAGAAGCATTGGTGGCACACAGCCAACAGCAGGATCTCCAGGCCTCCAACCAGGTCCAGGTCACCACCTCTCACCACCAGGTACCCAATAACCGGGTCGAATTTGTCCAACACCATAACATTGATATGGTAAATCCAAGTAACACTGATTACTAGCGGGAATGCTCCAGTCGCTGTTATGTAGATAGATGCTTAATTTCTATAGTTGCATTTACGTAGAAAGTAGGTTGCCTTCTGCTGTCCTCTTACTACGTCCTACGTTAAGCGAACTCAAAGCGAACGCGGCGCGACGCGGAAACGTTAAACATTCGCAGCCCCTTGAAGTGGCCTACGTGAGCGGAGTCAGCGCGGCGTAGATTGGGGCGAAACGAACGCCATCATTGCTTTGATATTCCCGCGCGATCTGGACGCAATTTGCCACTTATATTTATGACAAATTCATAAATCATACCAGTAACGCTTGCGTGGTGAGAAACGTAAATATTCGCGCCGCACCGCGTTCGTTTTGAGTTCGCTCACCTAGGACGCTGGTTTTCTAGGAGGACGTTGCCGTCGTTGGCTATCTGCGAACAGTCCATCATCAAAATCAAATGGAAAAGCAAACCGCCAGCTTACCGGTGACACGTGGTTGCTGACGGCCGTTCAGCCTAAGAATTCAAGCCAGCATGAAACCGTAGCCACAACTTCAGATGGAATCGCAGTCTGTTCAGGCGTTAGGCTACTTGACAACTATTCGCATGAACAATATTGCCAAGTCGCTGCTTTTCCTGACACATCATCTTTTGACATTGTGGTTTTTACAGCGGTAAAGGCAACGCCGGTAATCTGTTTTCTACACAAACGTGACCAAAAAGCAGTCCGCATGACAGTAATGGTTAAATGTATAGCCGAAGCCTTCATATTTTGTTCTGGTAGCAAGTATTATTGGTTCTATTCATTGATATGATAACCTTTATTTCGTTTTATGAAAACTCAGTTGTCATTTGTCAGTGTTATGCATGGATAAAAATGTTGTGTAACATCTAAAACTAACTGTATCGACCCCACTTATGTGGATCGAGGTAGGGAGTTGATCATATGCATGGATCTAAATGTTTATTCTATTCTCATTCTGTACCTATTCTATGATCTGCATGTCAAGAGAATGAACTATTTTAGAATACCTATAGGTAGATATGCCCTCTTAACCCATGATATTAGCAATTTGGCGACACAATAGTTCTTTAATTTCTGCCTTAAATAAGCCTTAGCCAGGTGTAAGCGTGTTTCGAAAACGCTGACGCTCGGAAATCTGGAACAACGTCAGACGCCGTTTAATGAGCGGTTAAGATCTTCGGAACTCCTTTTTTATACCTACTCAGATTATTTTTGTATCTAAGAATTTCTAGTGCATGTAAAAGTTCAGATATTGGTTTTTATTCATTGTTATTTCATGCATAGGGTCACCACGCACAGCAACAACACATAATGCAGCAACAGCTTATGGCGGCGGCGCGGCCAGAACACACCAATCAGCAGGTAAGCTTTTCAATACTTACAACTTAGTATTATACCTAGTTCACTGAGCCGTCGTCCCTGCATAACCTTCACATCTACTTTCGATGTATGGTATCGTTTAGTTAGACCATTACGTACGGGATTCTGTAGTGTCTGGAATACTTTTAGAATAAGGTTTGCCTACTATCCTAACCAGGGACTTGAAACGGTTGTGCGGGATGCAGGAATATTTGGGTTAAATAACGGTACCGTTATTATATCAATATTTTTCGGTTAACCTCTATTTTTGGTACCCTTATATTTCGATACCATAATATAGTGATACCATAATTCAGTCTACCGATATTTTTTGGATACCGATATATTATTGATATGACGTCATATCTGAAAATAAGGGTATCCCAGTTTTGCGGTAATTCAGTCCCTGATCCTAACCTTCGTCTCAGCCTAATCGGCCTTATATAAGTGCGGGCTGCCTAAGCCGCTGGTTTCCCCATACCTCAATGCAGCCTACACAATAGGTGTATTAAATGATTCCGTTCAAGTTAAAGCGAGAATTTTCTTTTTAATTCGAGAATTCTACAACGCCCGTCATTCCCAAAATTGCTTAGCAAACGCTCGTATTGTTTTCGATTGCCTCTTGCTTAAAGGTTGCAGGCCTACTATACAACCATAGATACGTCACATACACTTCTATGCAGCGATGCCTACTCGATTTGTCTAAAAACTACCCTGCTGAACTAATGCTTGAAATAACATGCACTTGAACTGTGTTCCTATGCTCACGCTGCTTCATTCTATCATCATCCAGCAGGTCAGCGAGGTAAGACCGTAGACTAACTTGGTGTTCATAGTTATAACGAACAATACACTTTACTCGTAAATGTGTTTAGACATCGACAAACGATTTTATGTAGTGTCATCGACAGCACGATTTTAATAATTGTCTACGCTTTGACACGGCCAAATTATAAGGTTTCCTTGTCGGGATCGTAAAAATACTTTGGGAGTGGAGTATGGCATTCCAGAGAGGTGCAAACTTATAATAACCGAGTTGTTTTAGTAAATGTCTCCGGGTACATATTGGCTCAACGTAATCATACATTTTGTTCTGTAGTTGCTTACCTATTTCTTTTTTTGCTAAAATATGATTGTCTGCATGTTTTTGAACTATTATTGCTATTCTGGACCTTCAAAGTTTTTTGTCAACTCATAATAGTAAGTATTGCTAAGTTCCTGTTTATACTCTGTCAAAGACAAATATAAATTATATTTATCTTTGACTTTGACTTGAGCAAAGATAAATATATTTAAGTTAAGTGCTCAGTTACAAGTATAATTCTAGGTATTTGTAGTTTAGCACCTAAGGCAACATGGGACTTGTCAAGTGCAAATTAATTATTTATGACTTTACTAAATGTGCAGTTGTTTGTGGGTTTGAGATTTGTCATAAAAATGTAGCTAATGGTTAAAACAAAATTATAAACATGACCTATATAGGAAATACAAAATAGCCTTGAGGATCCATAGATAAAGAAACTATTAAATATTCTTAACGTGAAGCTATACCTCCTTTGCATCGGGCGTTAGGTCAAATATTGTCAGTCAGTACCGATTCTTTTTTTTTATATTATATTGATGATAATTCTCTTTCAAAGATACAACTGACGGTCAGCGAAGACGGCATCGTGACAGTCGTGGAGCCTGGCAGCAGCAAAATGGTGGAGAAGGAGGACCTGCATGAGACCATAAAGCTACCGGCCGATCATACGCTCACCGTGCATCAGCTGCAGCAGATTGTTGGACAGCAAGTATGTTGTAGAATGTTTGTTTCTTTTGAGGCAGTTCAATGCTTCCACATTGAAAAATATCAGTCTTACTACTTCTTCGTTGTGTCACTGATTCTTTCTTGGTCATCCTGTATTAGGTCAGTGACCAGGTTGAGGTATCTTTCTACTTTCCTCTAATATCATACATGCGAAAATTTTGTGTGGATGTTTGTGGTTCAATCATGGCGTTCACGGCTCAACCGATTTCCATGGAACTTGGAATAGATATGAATTATTTGCAGCATACAAGCTAATTTTTAACTAAGTACACAGCGAGTGAAGCCGCGGGCGCAAGCTAGTTACAAATAAACGTGAAAGTTGGGATAGATGGATATTTGTTACTCAATCACGCCAGAACGGCTGAACGGACCTGGATGAAATTTAGCACAGAGAGATTATATCTATGCTACTTTTTATCTGGGTACCACGCGTGCGAAACCGTGGGCGCTAACTAGTTATGTATAATCACTTGAAACTATATGTATATTACAAAAATATACTCAGCAGACTAAGTAGTTTTTAATGCAAAATACCGAGAGTTAAAAATAATATTTGATTGACACTCTTCACTGAAAAAATGAAAAAGTACGATAAGAATTTGGAACACATGTTTTCGATAGATAAGGCTTGCTTCTATTGCGTGTGTTGTTTTCCTGTATGGATGCACTGACTCTGATGCCTAAGCTATTATCCACATTGAAATACAAACATCATAACAATGAATTTCGAATAACATAGGCTAAGGCCCATGGTAATAGAAATTCATTGTTATATATCTATATCTGTCCAAATGCGAGCGTGTCAGATAATTTGAGACTGTCAACTTACGTCATCTTCTAAATAAAATCGCAAAGTACGCATAACTTACGAGGGCGTAGCTCTGCTATCGAACTACGACTGCGATAATTAAATTCCCCTGCGACCTTAAAATGGCAACTACTCAGTTACTTGCAGGTATCTTCAGAACCAAAAACATTCAATGTGACTATGTATCTCTATAGGTACTCAGTGTCGATCAAGTAACCTTAGGGTCATTACATGTCAAACGTAACACTTGTTACACACACTTAAAGCAGAATTTAGGAAATCCGGTAAAGAATATTTGAAATTAAGATCGATTTTAAGGAACTGTGGAGTAAGGGGTGGTTGGGCAACCATAAAATATGCTTTCTTTTAAAAACATTGTTCAAAAGCAACGTAAATGTGTACGACCTGTAACACTTGTTACATGGAATGACCCCTTACCTACCGTACTATCGTAAATAAAACACTATTGACTCCTGAATTCGTAGATAAAAGATCCTTTTATAAATCAAAAGCAGCATTTCTCCCAACAGGTGCTAGACAGCGTGGTTCGCATAGAGCAAGCCACCGGTGAACCCGCGAACATTCTCGTTACTCACAACCCGGACGGCACCACGTCGATCGAAGCGAGCGCGGGCGACCCGCTATCCATCGTCAAAGATGAGAAGAGCGGAGGGAAAATGGAGACGGCGCAGTTCGCTATACCGACCGAGATCAAGGAGATGAAGGGCATTGATTTGAAGGTCAGTTTGAATGCTTTATTTGAAGTTTATACTACTGAAGTGGCAAACAAGCATACGGGCCACCTGTTGGTAAGCGGTTACCGTAGCCTATGAGCGCTTGCAATAACAGAGGCATCACGCACGCGTTGCCGACCACGAACCTCTCTCCCCCCTAAAGAGCTCTGGCAGCCTTACCCACCGCACTCATAATGTTATTTGGCTGCGATCTTCTGTAAGTTGAGAATGACCTACTTTCTCTACACAACTCGAAAGGCACACGTCGATTGAAAGATTCGCTGAGAAGATGATACATAATAGAAATTGTTTTTATTTTCTATCCGAAATACTGGAAGCTGAAAATCTGTGGAGGCTATTTTCAATTATAACTTTTCAATCTAATATGATTTCTAGCAAAAAATACCTTCCGTCCTCAGACTGTAAATGCGATGAACATGGAGGGTGCTGTGGTGAAGATATCGACAGGGGCACCAGACCACGACCTCCACGCCATGTACAAAGTGAACGTGGAAGATCTATCGCAGCTGTTAGCGTACCACGAAGTATTCGGCAAGATGGGCCCCGATGGACAGCCGCAGGCCAAAGTTGTAAGTATCGAGAGATATTGCATTTTTTAATACATAATATATAGAATAGAATTTATTTATTTTAAAACACACACACAGTAGAAAAATGGTAAAAAAGATAACAGACAAAGAAACTTAACATAAAGACATAAGCATAGTAGGTAAATAAGACATGGAGTAAGAAGGTAGGTACAAACATCTTTTATAGTGCAACTGTGCGCCTGCGGCCAAACCAGGTCCAAGTCTCAGCTTGTGCCACTCCCGAACATAGTAGGGAAGCAGCGCTGGTTTTCAGACTGGACCTAACAGGGTGACATCACGCGGGCAAAACAACGATGTGCATAAAAAATATGAGCAGTGTAATATAAATACAATACACTTCACTAGCTTCCGCCCACGGCTTCGCTCGCGTGGTACCTACATAAAAAGTAGCCTATATTCTAGGTAAATAACTTTATCTATGCCAAGTTTCAACGAAATAGGTTGAGCCGTTACGGCGTGATTAATCAAAAAACATCTAAACATCCTCACAAACTTTAGCATTTATAATATTAGTAGGATAGGATAGCATGTCATAAAGTAATATGCTGGTAGATAGCCTTGTAGTAAGTAAGCAGTATCCTGTGCCAGATACAGCCCATGTTGTATTTCATTGCATACAAAACCCTAAGACATGCATTGTAGGTCTCATATGCCCGCAATTAACTTCCAACCAGAACATAGCATGACCAGCTTTGCCGAATTTAAAGGCAAGACTACAGCAAAGGCTCATGGTTTTTGCTTGTCTAGTTCACATTACTGTAAACTCATACTTTTGAACCGTAAAACGATGTGTGAAGTGCGAGTTGGCATCATAGTTTCAATCTCACTTGTGAGTGTGAAACACTAGTTTATGTCTGAACAAAATAAAATGCCGTGATGATCCGCTAGAGGCACTGTTTCGGATTCCATAAAAAACACGTCACATGAAGACCATAAAAAAACTTCAGATTTCTCCATCCGCAGTCTTTCCTTTATCTACATTGCAATAGCTGACCATTTATCTTCATTCCATAGCCGGATATAGAAATAGAAGTACCAGGGACGAGTTCTGGAATATCGGAGGCGGAGTCATCGCCCGGCCACCACGCTTGTGATATCTGTGGGAAAATATTCCAGTTCCGGTATCAGCTTATTGTTCACAGGTAATTCTATGTTTTATTGGTCTCTAATAGTCTCTATAAATATGGGCACCTTATAAGGCGTTGTCGTTACTTTGGATTGCGCTTAAATTTCAGGTTTCTATGGTAAAAAATACCTTGGTAATGCAGCAACTCAAGATTACGTTCAGATTTGAGAGCGATTTATGAATACCGCCCTTAAAAGTCTTATAGTTAGGTCTCCAAAACATAGTCATTAAGACGCAATCCTACATTCGGGCTTTGTGCAAATTTATTTTTAAATACTTGTCGTAAAAATTGCCTATAGGCAGGTACTAATGTCAAGAGAACTAGACAAGCCACGAGCCTTGACCTCAGCCTCTCAAGAGCGCTTTCAATGACTGTGTAGTTAGTTACACGTGTAGTTTATTATGCAGAAAATGATGACGAACAGCAAACCTATTTTATAATTGTGTTTCATATTTTTTGTTTTGTTTATTTTTATACAGACGGTACCACGGCGAGTCCAAACCTTTTACGTGCCAAGTTTGCGGCACGTCGTTCGCAAATCCTGTCGAACTATCACGTCACGGGAAATGCCATCTTGGTAAGAAACCAAACCACAAATTGATAAAATTGTTTGATAGTACTCATCTAATCATGAATAAAATAATAAGTACTGAATATTTATGAGTTTTTACCATAGTATGCCAAAACCCTATTTAAAACGCCCAACAGTCCCATAGTCCTAAACTCACAGGAGGTAAGATTCCCAGGTTTCATGGTTATCAAAAACTACAAGCATCATGTTAGTAAGACAACACCAAGACTCGAAAAAAAAATATTCTTCTTCTCGAGTCAAAGACTCTTTCAAAATCTAGTCGACCAATACGTAGCAACTTCAATGGCCCTATCTGTTGCATCGTTTAGATCCTCCCAAGCGCAGGTAATATATTGCAGATTGCGCAAACATTTGTCCCGACGCGGGGATTGAACCATAACCTCTTGCGTCTGGCAATGGGCCGCCACGCTACCGAAGTTGTCAAAATACCAGAAATTCAGAACTGTGCTGACAGCCAGGCTATTTTTTTCCTTTCAGTCAGCCCAAAATTTTAGAAATAAAACTTATCAATTTATTCCAGCCGGTGACCCCGCTGAAAGGCATGCCAAGAGAATGGCCCAAGACAAACCGTACGCATGCAGCACTTGCCATAAAACTTTCTTGCGTAAGGAGCATCTAAACAACCATGTACGCAGTCACACGGGCGAAACTCCATACAGGTTAGTATCTTTAATAATAAAACTAAACTAAAAACTTTATGATAATGGATTTAGAAAGCATTTAAAATATAGATAACCCGTTAAACCGCCTCTGGCTATGCGCGTGTAAAACACCTAGCGCTGAGCTCGCTTAATGGATTTCGGTCGCGTTTTTCGAAAGGTTTGAAGTATGAAAAGGAACTAGTAAAGAATCGTGAAGTTTTCCCTTGTCAAGTAGATTGCTGAAATTATCCTCAAAGTTACGAACTACATTGCCATTTCGCTTAAATAATAGCACCGCTTGTCCAGAGGATCTGTAATCTCACAATAATAACCTACTTCAGATGCGAGTTCTGCGCCAAAACGTTCACCCGCAAGGAGCACATGGTGAACCACGTGCGGAAACACACGGGCGAGACGCCGCACAGATGCGACATTTGTAAGAAAAGCTTCACAAGAAAGGAACACTTCATGAACCATGTCATGTGGCATACAGGTATGTTATAGTAGTAAACATACAGCTTCTAACTTCGCTTGCGTTATCCTGATATTGGTTACGGAACCCTACTTTATGTATTATTCAAGAACACTAGGTAAATATCTACTAGATTTATTCAAATGGAAACATGGAATTAGTCTATTTTGAAAAAGGATCAGTGACGACGGGTGCGGCGTAGTCGACAAGTATACAAGTCAGCGATGACCCTTATATACAGACAGAAGACACAAATAAATGTATTCGCATATTCTCTATGGTAATTCGAAACTTTTTCTATTCATATTCACAACATCCATTGTTTTTCTTGAATAATGTTCTCAAATTGATTGTACGTGTTTTGTTTCTGTAATGTAACGTATAGACAAAGTTACTACGAACGGAGTAAACAAAACATTCCAAATTATTGTGAAATGAATATCGCCTTGTAAAGGTAGACTTCTGAGTAAAGTGGCTCCAGTGACAGTGTCGCAGAGACACTGACGCGGAGATTAAGCGATAGTATACTACGCACTATGGAGATGTATACATTGACTTCCGAGCAACGCTGCTCCAGTGTTTACGACAATGACGCGGCGGCATTGACTCTACAGCCGCGGCGATGGTATTTGTATGGTTATAATTACTTACTACTTAGTTTTAGCTTAGAATATTTTATTTTCGGAATTTTTAGTTTGTAATACGAAAAACCCAAGCCTGCACCAGTTGTATGGGTCAATTCCTATGCAGCAGAAAGTAGATAAAAGACAATTGAATGATTCAACTATCCATCCAGTCAAGCGCAAGCAGCCATACGTAAAAACAAACTAAATGTTTCGAGAGAAATAGTTGCATCATTGAAGTGTTAATATTTCATTTTCTGCCTGCCCAAATAGGTGAAACGCCGCACCATTGTACAGTTTGTGGAAAGAAGTATACTAGAAAGGAGCATTTGACAAACCATATGAGATCGCACACGAACGATACTCCGTTCCGGTGCGATCTATGCGGGAAGTCCTTCACGAGAAAAGAGCACTACACAAATCACATTATGTGGCACACTGGTTAGTAAATAAAGCTTTATTTACACGGCCATTAAACTTTTGGGGGGCGCTATTGAACATGGCATGGCAGAGTACAATCAAATTGTTTTTTCGAATCAGCACACAAACGAGTGTTGAATTGGCGATTTGCATCCAAATTTAATTTTATTCACTTTATTTTTATCAGTTACGCGAATAGACAAGGTGATTCATATGATGTAATATTATTCTATAAACAAAAAAAATTAAGATTCAAGATGTTAATTTGCAGGAATAAGTGTTACAGAGGTCTTAAAGCTTGTTCGTTGTTGTTGTTGTGAGGTCTTAAAGAATGTTAATAACGAAAAGAAATACCATATTTTTAATTTTATTTGTTTATAGTCCTTATATTATGTAATAAAGAAGCCTACTCTCCCCGCACTAGGGCAAGCTACGGATCGTAGCTTTATATATTTATTACTTTGCCATGACCTATTTCTAGTTGTTCTAAGCGTAAAAGGTAACCGTGACTCGCCGTACCCTGTTGAAACACGGCAGGCTTGGATTTTTCCTAAAATTATATCTGTATCATAACTCAAATAAGCTAAACAGCATGTTGTGTATGTGTGGGTTTGATATTGGTAGCAAAATGCATGGTTTGTTACTATAGTAATCATTGTTTTATAAACTTTTGTCATCAATAAAATGCGTGAGTATACTGAGCTGACCTGAAAATCCAACGATCTTCTCAAAAATTACCATTATTTTTAACCTTAAGTTTGTCCGAATTTCCAAAACTTTGTTTAAAATCCGTTCAGAAGTGATGGAGAAGATCGTGCACAGACAGACAGTCGTATTTAGCTAGGTGTTTTGTTATATTTACTATGTAGGTAGGTACTAGTACATTCTCAGCGTGATTCTGGACCCTTGCAACAACACCGGGTTCATCATCATCAACAACCTGTAGAAGTCCACTGCTGGACATAGGCCTCCCCCAAAGAGTTCCACAACGAACGGGTTAGATTTTCTTCATTATTTTACCTAGTCATATTTGATGTGTGTCCACATCTTAACCCTTGTGCTCATATAATTAAAGACTTCCTCTTGTTTCAGGCGAAACCCCGCACCGTTGCGACTTCTGCTCAAAAACGTTCACCCGCAAAGAGCATCTACTAAACCACGTCAGGCAGCACACGGGCGAATCGCCCCATCGCTGTAACTACTGCTCCAAGTCGTTCACGAGGCGCGAACATCTGGTCAATCACGTGCGGCAACATACAGGGGAGACGCCATTCCAGTGCGGATACTGCCCCAAAGCGTTCACGAGGAAAGATCACCTGGGTAATACTTTTTCGTATATACCCGTATGATGTTCGCGGTCGCCATTCGAGAAACTTTATTCCTTAACGATTGTGGGCTTTATGAAATTAACCTAGCACGTACCTGGTACGGACGCTAGTACTATATAACGAGCTCGGTGGCGCAGCGGGCGTGTGCCCGTCTGTGACGGTAGGGTTGCGAGTTATATTCCCACCGCGGGATAAATGTTTGCATGCTCTGCAAATATTTGTTCCAGGTCTGGGTGTTGTAGTACCATGGTACTCGTAGTTTCTGATAGCCACGACACAGGGAATCCTAGGAGTGTGGGGTCAGGATTATGTATGTAACTGTTGGGTGTCATCATCAGCCTCTAGAAGTCCACTGCTGGACATAGGCCTCCCCCAAAGAGTTCCACGACGAACGGTCTTGAGCCTTTTCCATCCACCGACTTCCCGCAACCTTCACAATTTTGTCGGTCGCCTGGTTCGGGGTCTCCATTGGTGGTATAATATTTATGTGTATTTATTTATAACATGTAATATGGTACAGTGAACCACGTGCGGCAACACACGGGCGAGTCCCCGCACAAGTGCTCGTTCTGCACGAAGTCGTTCACGCGCAAGGAGCACCTCACGAACCACGTGCGGCAGCACACCGGCGAGTCGCCGCACCGCTGCACATTCTGCGCCAAGTCCTTCACCAGGAAGGAGCATCTCACCAATCATGTTAGGTGAGTTGATGGACTCTTCGGTGGCTTTTGTGGAGTATTTTCATGGGAACAAAATTTAAGCGAGATACACACCGACCGACGCTCACATCTCAGACCTGTGTAAGCCAAACCTTAAAGTTGAAGGTGCCCAGTAGTGCTATTGTTTTAGCGAAATGGCAATTAAGTTCAAAAATTTGAGGATCATTTAACCAATCTAGAAATATCCAAAACGTTCCAAACTTGTCAAGGTAAACTTCACAACCTTAACTTTCATCCTTTTCATTCAAACATGAAGCTTTCGGATGTCGTTCAGATAGAAAAAAAACATCTTCAAAGTTACAAACTTCATTCCCATTTCGCTTACGCATTAGCACTGCTGGGCCTGTACCATCAACTTTTAGGTTTGGCTTAGGCTGTGACGTAGGTTGACAATCATAAGGATTTGTGGATCAAATAAATCTCGTGGATTACTTCCTCCAAAGTCCAAAAAGAGACAGCTGGATCTGTGTCTCACAGTGTGATTGTGTGGTCTCAAAGTAATAAGGCAAACCTTGATTGATCGAGCAGTAATATAAGGAACTTGAAGGAATGAAAAAAAAAACACAAAGTTTTATATCTGTTTTGTCAGTTGTTTTTTTTTTTATAATATGGGTTGTTCAATAATTTTATTACTGATAGTTTATGACACAATGATGACACTTTCCATGAAAATACTTCCATAAAAACCACAAATATTTACATAATATAACAATCTATTAGTATTTGAAGTTGAAGACCAAAGTACAATGCTGTGCTACGAACCACTACAGAGTTGCATATAACTTGCTCGTCTTGTAGAGTAGTCCATAATTGCATGTGTAGAAAGCATGATATTGACTTGTTTACTATGTATTCAAAGGTAAGCCATTATGTAGCTATTATAATTTCCTTTAAATTGTACGAGGGCCGTTATCAGTTCAGCATACATTGAAACTAAAAAACAATTCAATGTCTCACTGTGAGTACCAATAATGAGGCAGCTTTGTAAAATTTAATTGGGCTCTTTATTATTTTATATAGTAGCATTATGGATCTATTTGCGTTGGACTTTCTTCTTGCATCCAAATAACCTAGTCGTTCAGTATCCAGAAATTAATTTTATTTTCGCATGATGAAAGTATTCCTAGGCCTGGTTCCTTTATTCAGAATACGAGGCGTACTTGCTACGGACCGTTACGAAAATCTCTACTTTCGGAATATTTTATCAACAGATTTTATGAATACTCTTGGAACGAAGACTTCTAAGAGCATCCGTAAGTTGATCTATTGGTTGGTAGTTGTAACACGTCTACCGATACTGATCGGTATAGTACTGGAACCGGGCATTAGTCTTAAACGTCCGTCAGACGGCATTTGTGTGAGGTTTCCTGTAGCACAGCATTGTGCATTCCGATTTGTGTCTTCTCAGATGATACATCCATGCCTAGTTCATACCGTTAAGCTTACCAACGTAGTGAATAGGGCGACTATTACTATAAGCGCGAACGTAAAAATGTGTGCGTGAAACTCATCGAATCTATGCCTTACCTGTATGAAATTAATGTACAAATCGGAATGTGCTCTGTGCAGACAGCATACGGGCGAAACGCCACACAAGTGCACGTATTGCCCGCGCGCGTTCTCGAGAAAGGAGCATCTGAACAGCCACGTGCGGCAACACACGGGCGTCACTCCGCACTCCTGCTCTTACTGTAACAAGAGCTTTACCAGGAAGGAGCATCTCGTCAACCACGTACGGTACGTTATCATACAAATCCATATTCTCCATCCAGTTTCGTTCATCATCAGCCTGTAGAAGTCCACCGCTAGACATAGGCCTCCCCCAAAGAGTTCCATGACGAACGGTCTTGAGCATTCACCATCCACTGACTTCCCGAAATTTTCACAATATCGTCGGTCCATCGGGAGGGGGACCTTCACAGAGTGCTAATGGAGTATCTATATTGTCGACTCTATAATACACAGCCTGATATTACGAAGCTAGAATTGAAAAACACGGCTACAAGAAGTGGTATATACACGGACACGGCACCATGCATGAATCTGTAGCACGCACTAATTATGAGAAACTGCATTTTAAACTCTGGGTCCACGTGCCTATCGCCATATTGAATTTAAAGGCAAAATGATAAAGCCTAGTTTTGCATGGCAAGCTGATGCAAAGATAGACCAATATGTCGTGTATTTACATTTCGCATTTTATAGAAGCATTTTGTTATAACGTTATGCATAATAGTAAAATACGATGACAGGAAACACACCGGCGAAACTCCATTCAAGTGCACGTTCTGTTCGAAGTCATTCTCCCGAAAGGAGCATCTCACGAATCACGTGAACTTGCATACTGGGGAGACGCCGAACAAATGCCCGTTCTGCACTAAAACCTTCTCTAGAAAGGAGCATCTTACCAACCATGTCAGGTTAGTGATTAGTCCCTAATACCTTGATCAAACGTAACAAGTCCAGTGGCGAGACAGTGAAATAGTACTTAGACCGAGAGAGTTGCCTGGCCGAGTGAAGTCTCGCAACTGTTGACATACCCTATTTACTTTTGAGGCGACTTAGACTATATTTTTCATACGAAGCATGTGACCACACGTGTGCGGCGAGTCCATACAAAATGTGCTAAAAGTATAGTCCGCAGCTTGAAGCGTGGCTGTCGCGAGTGGCTCTTGTGCGAGTAGCCTTAACCTACAGAGCTGCGAGTTATAAGCTCGGAGGTGGAAATTTGGTGTAATGTCTAGTAAAATAGAAACGAGTCCGAGTACTTCTCTCGCTCTTTTTCGATCACTCGCCAACGCGTTCATACGATACGAACACTGCTTTATCACTGTTCCTCCATTGTTACGTGTAGTTAAGGCATAATTCAAAATAGGCTGCTAACCATTTGATACATCCGCCAAAAACACGCACGATAGATCTTGGCCTCTTTGAAAGTACAGCAATAAAAGCATTCCGTTCTCAAAAAATGTACTCATACCACCAAACTTGCGACAAAAACCGGCCAAGATACGTCGTGTAGTGATTTGGTTGTTTCAAACGCTCGGTTACAAGCCTAGTTCCAAATTGCCTAAGTGTTGAGTGTTTGTTGATGTTTTTTTGCTGTGTACTTGCCTATTAGTTCATTTTTTCATGATAATCTCTGTTATTCGATAAATTGGCTTTTTGGATTAGATCTCATGCCCACATAATGCTAAATATCGATAAGACCTTTGCTTAGTTTATGGTATGCAAAATAGAGTCTAAATTAAGTATCAAAACGCATAATGCCTGGTTGAACCAAGATTGCTTTGTCGAAATATCCTATCGAGTGTGTCAATATGTAATTTTCGTTGTCCCAGAATACACACGGGCGAATCGCCGCACCGCTGTGAGTTCTGTCAAAAGACGTTCACTCGGAAGGAACACCTCACGAACCACATGAAGCAACATACGGGCGACGCGGCGCACACGTGCAAGATCTGCCAGAAACCATTCACAAGGAAGGAGCATTTGCAAACACACATGAGGTTAGTTATTAGTTAATACTTGTTAAACTATACAAGATCTATTGGGGTATCCGAAAAGGGCTGTAGAGGGCCGCACAAGGCCGAATCAAGTTTTTTATTAACTGGCAAATCAGCTGCTTTTGCTTGCTAGGCTTGGTACCACATCTTGGGGAACATTTAAAAACATTTTGTCAGGAGTTGTTTTTGTAGTATTCGTACAGATTGATACAAAATTTCAAAAATTCAATAGATTTGACCCGAAAACAGCAGAATTTTTATAGTTTTATTAAAGAAAAAGTCTCAGAATTTCCAAAAGTCTTAACAAAAGTTATTAGCAATGGAATTAGACACTTTCGGTTTTACTACACATTTCATAATAACATTATAAAACACCGTGTATAGGAAATCCTAGTTTTACATTAATAAAATGAAACATCAATTCTTCCTATTGCCAATAAACAATCTCTAAAAGAGCATTCTATCTATGTCATTACAGGTATCATAGTAGCGACGAGCGTCCGTACAGTTGCGGCGAATGCGGCAAATCTTTCCCACTGAAGGGCAACCTCATGTTCCACGAGAGATCCCACAACAAGGCTGGAGCCGGCCCAAGGCCGTTCCAATGTGATATCTGTTCTAAGGACTTTATGTGTAAAGGTGAGAACACATTACACACACACATTACCAACTGGTACTAACTACTAAGTGGTAAATAAATGGGCTTCCCATTGATGTTCATCAATCATCACTGATTGTTCCAAAATCGTAATAATAGCACGCAAACAGCAGATGCTATTATTGGATCATAGTCCGGTGTGTTTCTACAGTTGGAATGCCGGGATACCAAATGTTACTGAGTTGCGATCTGTTACAGGGCATTTGCTAACCCACCGGCGGATACACGCCGACGCAGGCGAGGAAGCCCCTGCCGAGCCCCGGGCGGAGGCTGAGGAGTGTCTGACTGTCACCACTGACTGCACAAACAAATGCATCAAGGTGGAGCTTGAGACCGTCGAAAGAGCTGAACCAAGGTATGTCATCTACTGAAAGCGGATTATGTCAGGGCTGCCTTGTAGGAAGAAAAAACAGTAGAGCATGTAATCCTACAGAAGAGGCCATGGTTCCAAATGATCTATGGGGATTGATAGAACTGGCTCCAAGACATACTGAAAAAATACTAAGATACCAAACAAAATATTACCAACAATACAGTCTTGCTCCGCTATTTTGAACTGGGCTGGCTGGGTTAGAGTTAGCACACAGGACAATGCACAGAACACTCCAAAGAGGGAAGTCAGTGCAGGTCTGAATACCCTCAAATCAGAATTAGGTTCCTATATCATCATCTGTATAAAATGCTAGTGTGATAGTTACGATCAGGCTGTTGAAGTCTAGTGCTGGGCATAGACCCCCTCAAAGAGTGCCACGACGAACGGTCTTGAGCCTTCTCCATACACCTGGTTCAAGCACCCTTTGGTCTATTTGGTGGTTTGGTTGCCAACTATGTGGCCTGCCCACTGCCACTTCAACTTGCTATTTCTGAGAGCTATGTCGGTACCTTTGAGCTTGTGTATAAAGCCAATAGATAGCAACCATGTCTCCTCAGTGCCATATGTGACCACATCCCTGGCAACAAAAGTGAGTAAGTGGCACTAATGGCTAGTTTTGTTAGAGGAGTGCATAAGCCGCCTTTTTCAAGGCTTGAATATTCATACAATTTTGACGTTACTATTATCATTACTAAAATATGTTTTGTCTTTCATTAGATCATCAGTAGAAAATGGACCAACTGAAAACAATGTAGTAGTTCAGCCTGCACTCAATGATTCGGCAAATCACATTGTGACGCAAACTCAAAACACTGTGATGCAGATAAGTAGCCAAGTAAGTTGTAATATTTCATGTTACCTAAAATGTTACATTATCTACACTACACTAGCCTTACATCAATTGACTGTCCAGGGACCATCCAGTTGTGGGTTTCCACTAGCTTGAACTGAAACCCATGAGAGTGTGAAATGAGGATCGTAGTACAAAGCTACATCGTATATCAAAATTAAGTAGTTGAAATAATAGTAGTACTCAAGAAAAGAATATAAATAAAATGTTTCTTGTGCTGCATGGACTAAATAGGTTCTGTCTCAGCATAATGCTAGCTAAAATGTGTTTGATTTCTTAACAGGTGCGCGTCCCTTCCTCGAGCCCGAGCGGCGGTGTCACCAGCGGTACATTCACCCACACGGTGACCACACAACACCACGCCGGCACCACCATCTCTCACCACCCTGTGACCGTGAACTATTAGCATACTGGCTCTGCAGACGAGGAGGCCTCGTTAGCGAGCTGACCGTCGCCTGTTTATGTCGTACCATAGAACGCGGACGCTAATGCTAATGGAGTGATATTGTGCTGAGGTTACTTGTCGAAGGATTTTGGATGCAAGACAGTGCTACTAATTTTGTGATGCAGTTGTTTTCGTAGATAAATTTAACGCAAGACCACAATGCCTATTCTATAATAGTCAATGAAATATTAAAAAACGATAACCTGCACAAATTATGAATGGTGACTTGGGTTGCAACTGAAGTTTAGTTATTGCAAGGACAATTTGAGTAATGTTATGGTGACGTAAATACATGCTTGACGGTTTAACGTTTGATTCAAGCAAGACAATGTATAGATGCACATGTATAGCAATTTGCAGCCATTATGTTTTGTATTAGCTACAGATCGCACATTTTGTACATTATTTGCATCGACGTCAAAGCCACGAGCTTAAGCGTTAGTTTAATAATAACATTCTTCATGGGATGTGTGATATACACTTTTGATGCTGCCGTGATAAAATTATCTAACTTGTATTCTGTGAAAATGTTGATATATGTAAATAGTTAGTGTAAATATAGGTAACTAACAGTTCGTTTTACTTTATATTCGACAATCACTTTATGATTACATGAGTTTTTAATTAGTTTCTATATAAGTTTTTTTTATTATATTTTAACTACATAGTAATAAGTCCACTTGAATTACATGGATTTTATACATTCATGTGCCATTCGTTTATGCACTGTACTCCGCACCAAAAGTAGAAAATTATGTCAGTCTTAGGCCATAGATAAAATATTTATTTTAGGATGACAATGATAGATTACTTTTGTTGCGGACTGTTGAAAATTCTTCAAAAATTACAATTTTGTAATAAATGCCATACTTGCTGATAGCTAAATAGTATTTTTCTGAATAAAGACATGCAGTTCAAGGCAGCCGAAAATAAGGTTTATGAATAATCTTTGTCATCTATCTAGAAAATCTCCTTAAAATATAAAATCATCCAATGAGCTGTAATTTCAAATTTTCATCTATAGATTGGGTTGTTGGTTTTTTTGTACATGATTGCTGATAGTTATTGACGAAATAAATATCAATCTGCTCATAATAATTTTAATGATTAAGTCCGCGCTCCGGTCTCGCAGGGAGGCGCAGTCTCAGACTAATATCTGAGATCTCTTATTGTCAGCTAGACTAAAGCATCATCAGTGCTTTAGTCTGGCTGAAAGCAGCAACACACAGTGGTCAGTACCAGTAGTATCCACTATGGTAGAATTTCAGCTATCTTTATTTATCGGCTTTTAAATTTACATTCCGAAATTATTTTTCAATGGCGCTTTAGTAATGTAAACTGTGTTTTATTTAATGTTGGAAATGGTCTATGTCCAAACGCAAAATCCCCCATTGAAGTTATGGGTGCTTTAAACTTTTACATATTCAAAACTTTATTGGGGGGTTGTTCCCAATTGCCCCATACATCAATTCACACAAGCCCCAAAATATTTAACTGTTGGACCGTGAATACAGAAAACTTGTAAAAAAATATTGAGTTATTTCTGTCTGTTTTATTTTAATATTAGACAGTTTTACTAATCACTTTTTTTATAATTTATTTGATAGAACCGTTTCACCTGTGTTTAGAATTGGGACCACATCAAAAAAACGGTTCAGTACCCGTCAACTCGCGGCTTGGCTGGTGTATAGGCATCATTGTGATCATCTTAATTTTTTTGCAATCTTTTCACTCAAATTGGCTAAATTATGAATGTCTTTTACTTCATTTGCTTTGCATATTGCGAGAAATTAAAACGCTATGACTGCTTTAGGCATACAGGTTCTTGTCAATAGAAGTTTTTGATAAATTATTATCATGTCCAATTTATTTTTAATCACTTGCCTCTAAATTGGAAAACTATCTGTGAAGTATTTAACTAGATGCTACTCTATGCCATTATGTACATATGTACAGGAAAGTGTGATGATGGGTAAAATGTATAGAAGACTCTAGAGAGAGTCAGTATTATAATAATTATTTACAAGTGACTATTAAGTGTTGAACTGCACTCCCAAAATCTGTTATACTTACCCACATATTTAATGTTACCTATCGTGAATATTACAGATAAACCACCTATTCTAATGAGGCTAAAAATCATCTGGTTTGTTTACCTAGCAGCATTCATAAAGAAATGTAACACATAATAACTTTGTATGCTGGACAACTGGTCTGGTATGTCCATCAGTCTATCTCAAAGATTCTGAGTTAACAACTACTTTGTCATAGAAATTGTTTTATATTCAGATAAACTCATGAAAATCACATACAACTTTATTCCCCAATTTCTGTCAGTGCTGGACAAAAAGAAGAGGAGAACAAGAATAGATTTATTTAACTACCATACACATAATGCTTAATGAAGTTAAAGAGTGGATTAGATTGTTGATTCATAATATAAACAAACTTGAATTTGGAACTGGGGGTGTGTTAATTTGGGTGCGGCTGTAATTCTTGTAATATTGTTTGTAAATAGTAATTTAAACTGAATAGCTGTAACTAGCTTAATTTAAGTAATATAATTTTAATAGGTGGTTTATTGAACGATTCAGAATCGTTTCACAACAAGTTATTTTAGTTATCTAACCACACCTTGTGCAAACCATAAATTAAATGCTGAGCTGATTTTTGGAAGTGAATGAGCGTCTATACAAAATGTATAAATTTATGCAACAGTAAATATAGGTAGTAATGTTAGACAGAAGTGAACAGAGCATGAATAATCTACGTTTTCAAGGTAATTTATATTTTATAGCAAATTGAAACCGTTAGAAACAATAGCTGCTAAATTCTAACATATGTTCGATAATTTGATATGAGATTAAAAATAAAATATGAAGAGAATGTTGTGTGGTTTCATTATTTATGATCTGTAAGTACCTAGGTTGTTTTTTGTGTAGCTTACTGTCAAGCTTACTATGTGCTCTAGGAGACTCATATAACTAGTGGGCATTGTTTCATCATAATGTACTAAGCATCTTTAAGTAAGGTCATTTTGTGTACCTACTAGCTTACTATTATGTTAGTGCTTGTCGTGTTACTGATTCTTTCTTGGATTCAGGATACAGGATTAGGTTCAATGACCAGGGTTGTCCCTGAGAAGGGCCTATGACTGTCGGCGAAAGAATCAGTGTAGTGAAAGTATAAGTATGCACCTCTTTCGTGCACATCTCACATTTGAGAGCACTAACATAGCGCATATAAATTTTCCGAATTGAAAATCCATTGGTGCACAACCGGGACTCGAACCCACGACCTACGGATCGGAAGGCGGGACCGCTACCACCACTCCACCATAAGTGTTAGGAGCCTCAAAATATATATATATAAATACATTTTTTAAATTGCAATCTGCCCAAATGGACTTTGAGCTAGAGTTTGGTGTTTGCTTCGGTGCATAATTGGCATGGATGGAAAAGAGCCCAGTGACGCTTCCATATTTTCACTTTTCTCTTTCTCATTAGAGCTGTATTAGGTCTTGAGGAGCTCTCCTCTTTATTCTTTTGAAGGATGTGGTTGGATTCATTTGATTTTTGGTGAGTTCATTCGGGTGAAGTTCTATTCGTTTGGCGTTGGGTTTTATTTTGTTGGTTATATCCTCTCTAACTGTTGGAACTTCCAAGTCGTGATGCAGCTGACAGTTCGTGATGTACCACGGGGCATTCGTTATCATGCGTAGCATTTTGGATTGAAAGCATTCGATAATGTCTAAGTTTGAATTTGCCGCTGTACCCCACAGTTCGGAACCGTACAACCATACGGGTTTGCGAATGCTCTTGTAAAGGAGAAGTTTGTTGTTAGTTTGTTTGGCGAATAATAATATACAAAAACGAATCAGGATTGTTACATCACATCAAGGCAGGGAGTCAGAACCCATGACCTGCGGATCCTAAGATGGGGCCACTACCACCACTCCACCGTAAGTGTTATGAAGCTCAAAATAAATATAAAAACTACATTATTCCATCACAGTAGGGGCAGGGAGTTGTAAATTAGGCTTTGTTTGTACTGATTTACAAAATATAATATGCTGATTTTCTTATGTACATATCTTTGTTATTTACACTTAGCTCAAGCCTCAACTGCAACTTTTGTTGGAGTTTTGACTTTTTTTGGTTTCTCTGAAGCTTTCTCTTCAAGAACCTCTGGTAGCTTGTCTGCAGGAACGTCTGGTAGTTGGTCATTCACATCTAGGATGGCTTGGAGTTCTGCTTCAACAGCCTCATTATCATCATCAGTTAGTTGTCCAGAAATGAGAATATCAATCTCTTGTTGCTTCTCAATGCCCTCTTTGGTCTCATCTAATATCTTTTCGATTTCATCAATGCTGAGTATATCGTGGACCTTCTTCAATGCATCATTTCCTGTCTTCAAACCATCTATGACCTGTAAATAGAATAATTATTATTATGGTGTATCTTTGGGTATAATAATTCAAAGATAAAGTCTGCCCGCAGCTTCACTTGCATAGTATAAGAATAAAAAGTAGACTATGACCTTCCTAGGGACTTAGGTTCCAAACATTTCAACAAGATTTAGTTAGGCCAGGAAATTCAATACATTGGAGGACAAAATTGTGGAGATAAATAATGTCAGTATACAACAAACCTGTATTTCAATCTGCGTAAATTCGAGATCGTGTGTAAGCTGTTCGAGTCTCTCCAACTGCGTATCTGTGTTCTGCAAAAGATTCTCCTGATATTTTTTCTTCCTCAGCAGAAGTTTTGCTCTATCTCGTTTTCCTTCTTCCAGCAGTTTCTTTGCGAGTAATCGGTCTTTTTCGAGGTTCAACTCTATCTTTTTCTGGTACTGTTTCAGTTTATCTCTTTGTTGTTTCAGTTGTAGGACCGCTTTATCTTGTTCGGTTACTCGGCTTGCTGGCTTTTTATGTTTCCCAAACAAAGCCCCCATTGTATTATTTATTGTAATCTATCTAGTTAGAGAGTAGGTAATTAGATAGGAATGCTCGAGACATTGAGATCTTTGATCTGAAAATGTAACTAGGAAAAATATTTCTTTATTTCTTGCACCAAATTGTGAAAACAGATTTTATATCGTTCGACACAAAATAAAAACTAAAAAAATATGAATCAGTGAATGAAACAGCTGAGCTGAGCTGCTTGTCTCTGGTATATACAAAATTACTCTATGATGCTGGCTGAGTGGCTTATTGCTGATGCACTCATGCAGTATTGGCACGCGCGGCGGTTGGCGGTGCAGCTGGAAAATCCGCGCTGGCGCGGCTACCGTTAAAGCTGAGCGAGCTACAAAAGCGTCTTTTTCACTAAAGGGGCATTTAATGAAACAGGGAATGAAAATACGCGTAGCGGCTCCAAAGCCGTCGATTCATTCTGTCTCGTCGTAGACAGACCGAGAATTTTGATATTGATTGATTCAGTCATTCCGTGGCATTCCATTCATTCATTTCATTCACTTACATGTAAATTCGACGCGACGATGGAAGAGCGTGTCGTGTTTATTTCTTCTTGAATCTAAAAATAATTTTTATTCGAATTCCTTTCGTTTCAGCATTTTGTCGTGAACACAATTTAAGCAGATTCCAATGATTTTACATTTGTAGTTTCACTGATCGGTTAGTGTAACCACGACAATGGCGGTCCTAGCTGCTGCCCAGCTACTTGACGAGTTGATGGGAAGACATCGCAATACGAATCCCAACGAAAAGATTAGAAAGCCAAATTGGGAGGACCCTGAGGTAACTTGACTTGTTGAAGCTTCTATTCTTTTAAATCTTCGTTCATCAATGTGAAAATCAATACTCACTAGGAACACTAACCTAACTTTTGCGGCGTCTATTGGTTACTTAGAATACAGAACAAACATTGGTTATCACTTTGGACTGATTTCCTTCACTGCCTTCACTATAATCTACTCGTAAAATAAAACACCAGATTTCGTCGTATTAGTGTAGGTACTATTGATACCGACGGCAAAGATTTTTAACCATAGAAAATTTAATGTTTAGAGGTATAATACTTACTTGGTCAGGCTTCTAACTAGCTGAAAAAATGATGCGAGCTTATTGAGACACTGCCTGCATTTGAGTAATAAGATCAACTAGGTACCTATTATTGACTTCCAATTACAACTGCGAGAGGAGGGCTCTTTTTGCAGAGTCAGTCTGGGTCATGCCTATGCCACCAATTAAATAAGCAATGCTTGCAATGCTGTTTCAGGGGTCGGTAATGCGCTTTGGTTCCCTCTGGTTCCAAGCATCCAAGTACTTGCTTGTTTACCACTAAATTGTATAAAAAATAATTTAAAATATTTGTTCCAGTACTGCAAATACTACATGGTAAAATTCTGCCCTCACGACTTGTTTGTGAACACAAGGGCTGATCTTGGGGTGTGCCCCAAAGTCCATGACGATGAGGTCAAGGATTTGTTTGAAAGAGCTGAGACTTCATACAAGAAGTCTCAGTATGTTGAAGAGTTTCTAAGGTTCTGTCGTCACATGATAAATGATGTTGAAAGTAAGTTCATTAACCAGGAATTTACATTTAAATACCTATTATACATGTAATTTTTTTTTAGACTTGAAGTGAAAATATGCAAATTCAATCATGTTTCTTTCAGGAAAAATACAAAAAGGGAAGCAAAGGCTGGAGCTCATGAATTCAAAGCCTGAGGGTCCTCCTATGACTGCAGCTCAAACTGAAAAGAACCAAGAACAGGTAAGCTCTTTGGACAATTCAATTCAATTCAATTCATTTATTATTTCAATTGGGTACATTTTCAAACATTATTAAATAATAGATTGTAGTACACTTATGAACGTCAAACATAATAATCAAACACAATAATATAACAAAAATAAAATAACACGACATTAATTAAAAGAAAATTAAATAAATCATGTCATAAATGTCAATAAAATTAAATAATAAATGTCACACAATAACTAAACATAACAAAGGCTACCTACATAAACTACAAATTCAAATTCCTCCCGCCATTTTGTCTTTAATAAAATCGTCAATCTTATAGTAGGCTTTTTTCGTCAGAATTTCTCGGAGTTTCTTTTTAAATGCTTTCTCGTTCAAACTTGTCAAGCACTCCGGCAGTATATTATAAAATCTAACACAGTTCACAGAGAAAGATTTACTTATCTTTGTGAGTCGAGTAATTGGTAATACAAGTTTATTTTTGCTCCTTGTGCTGTAATTATGGATGTCACTATGTTTTGTGTACTTTTTCAAGGACTTTCTGGCTTGCATGATGGTAACATAAATGTAAAGACATGGCATGGTAAGAATGTCAATTTGTTTAAACAGTTCTCTCAGGGAATCTCTGGATCGTAGTCTGTAAATGCCACGTATGGCCCGTTTTTGCAATATAAATACACTGTTCACATCAGTAGCATTACCCCACAGCAAAATGCCATAGGACATTATCGAATGAAAATAACTATAATAAACTAGTCTGGCAGTTTTAATATCCGATATTTCTCTTATTTTCCTTACAGCATAGGCTGCAGAGCTAAGTCTTCCAGATAGCTCAGAGATGTGCTTGCCCCATTGGAGCTTAGTGTCCAGAGTTATCCCAAGAAATTTGGTCTCTTTAATTACGTCTACTCTATTATTATTGATTTTAATGTCAGGAAATGAAAAATTATTAGTCAAAGTGAATTTAATGCATTTCGTTTTATTAGCATTGAGCACTAGGTTGTTTACACTAAACCAGTTATGAATTAATGTCAGTGTATTATTTATATTCGAAATGTCAGGATTTTTTATATTTACCTTAAATAAAAGAGAGGTATCGTCAGCGAACAGAATAATATTTGCACGTTTCTTCACCAAGAATGGGAGGTCATTGATGTAAACTAAAAAAAGAAATGGACCCAGAATTGATCCCTGAGGAACTCCTATTGTCACACCCAGAGCATCTGAGAACACACCATTTATGTCGACGGACTGCACGCGTTTAGACAAGTACGACTTCATCAGACCAAGTGCACCAGCCCCCAAGCCATAATGGTGGAGCTTCTTAATGAGGATCTCATGATTGACACAGTCAAAAGCTTTGGACAGATCACAAAATATTCCTAGTGCATCTGAACACATTTCCCAAGCTTTGTAAACATTTTCAATAAAGTCAACCACCGCGTCTGTTGTTGAACACCCTTTGGAAAAACCGTATTGGCCATTAAATAAAATATTATTACAATTAAAAAAGGAAGTCAATTGGATTAAAATTATTTTCTCAAAAATTTTACTGAGTGTTGGCAAGATAGAAATTGGTCTAAAGTTATTTGGTAACTTTTTATTACCACTTTTGAAAAGTGGCCTGACCCTGCTGCATTTCATCAGGTCTGGAAATTCATTTCTATCCACGCAGTCATTAAAAATACAAGAGAGATATGGCGCTATTAAGTCTATAATATTACCAACGAATTTCACTGATATTCCTCAAAGATCTTCAGAATGTTTTAGCTTTAAGGATCTAAAAGTTTTAACGATAGTCTCACTATTTATTTTCCTAAAGGAAAAAATATTGTGGCAGGGCCCTATGTTTCCCTTCAAAAGCCCGGTTGCTTCATTTATACAAATATTTAAGGACTTTGTGGTGTCATATGGTATATTCGTGAAAAAGTTTACAAATGAATGCGCAATCTCCTTACTCTCTGTTAATACTTTTCCTTCTGCCAATATTTCCATATCATTATTATTATCACCATTTTGATTCTTTCCCGTTTCCTCTTTGATTATTGACCATACACATTTAATGGCATCTTTGGCATTTTTTATTTTATTCAGGACATGCAAAGCTTTGGCTTTTTTGCACACTATTTTAAATAACTTACTGTAATTTCTAACATATTCAATAAATTTAGTGTCATAATTAATAGATTTTTCATAATAGAGGTCATACATTCGATCTCTACTTATTCTGATACCTTTAGTGGCCCAATCATTAAATGTCATTTTCGCTTTAATTAGTTTATTACGCTTAGGAAAGAAAATGTCAAAATTATGTTTTATAATTTGAAATAGGTTATTATAATTCTCATTAGGGTCATAATTTAAAATCAATTTGGACTGGAGATCCGTTTGTAACTTATTTTTGAAGTCTGCAACATTGCCATGTATAAAATTTCGCCGTAACACAATTTTACTAGAGATTTTTTTGATCATTTGGCCCGGGACCTCAATATATTGACCGGTATGGTCGGAAGAGAAATAATGAAGATGGACTTTTCCAAGGTAGCACAGTTGCAATATATATTGTCAATACATTTGGCTGATGAGCTGGTGATTCTTGTAGCCTCCTGAAATTGGTGTTTAAATTGTAGCATTCAAACAAATTTACTGTTCTTCTCCGTGTGGTCGATTGTATGAGTAGGTCAACATTAAAGTCACCGGCTACAATAAGTTCTTTACTTTTACTACTCAGTTTTTGCAGAACATCGTCCATGACTCACTCAAAAGTATTAAAATTACCCCCTGGGGGTCTATAGACACAAATTAAAATATATTCATCTAGCTCAATACATTAAAGTTCTATTTGTCGTTCCACCGTAAGGCAAACAATATCATCCCTATTTTTGAATTTAAGTGTGGAATTTAAAATAATGATAGAACCTCCCCTAATAAAGTTCTTTCTACAGTAATAACTGCCTAGAGAGTAGTTTTCAAGTTGAAACAACAACTCATGAACCAACAACCAGCTCTCAGTAATACATAAAATGTCTATTTTACTTTTTTCCAGAAAAAGAGATATCTCTAGAAGCTTATTCATAAAGCCTCGCATATTTTGGTGTATTATCGAAATATGCGAGGCTTTATGAATAAGCTTCTAGAGATATCTCTTTTTCTGGAAAAAAGTAAAATAGACATTTTATGTATACACTTATCTTCATATCATAAAAATTGAAATTTACCTCTAATAACTCAAGATTTCTTTAAGAGACATATTGTGTATAGTCCACAAATAAAGGCCATAAAGATATGTGTTAAAAACAAATATCCAACTGTGTTAAACTCTTAACTAGCTATACATCCGATGAGCAAAACAATCAATGAGTTAGGTGTATGATGTATTGATCATGAAAAAAAAATTTACTCCCCAACTGTTGTTGATTCTGCAAGCTATATGGCCTACCCACTGCCATGCCACTTCAACTTGCGAATAACTTCACCTGAATGAAGTTGTGCAGGTTTTCAGAATCAATTTCTTCTACTTTTTATCCCCAGGTGACTCTTCTTTCCGAGAAGGTAAAGGCTTTAGTGCAAGAGGCGGAAGAAGCTGGGACAAGGGGTGATGTGGAACAAGCACAGGGTCTGATGAAGTTGTGCGACCGACTGAAGGATGAGAAAGATCAGCTACTGAAACAACAAGAGAACAGGTGAGTTGATTAAAAACAGTTGAGATACTTGTTCTAAATTGTTCCACCAAACATAAACTAATATTAGAATTTGAAACAGCAAACAGTTTGCTGTTTTCCCTGTAGGTGTTACGGCGTTCTGATCCGATTGAACGTCACAAACATTAACAACTGGATTGTTACCAGACTAGGTTCGGCGGTTGCTTAGCGCCCATATCTAGGAAAAGTTGGTTATAACTATAAAAACAAATAACCAATTTAAACCAGTCTTCCTTTAAGAATTTTATTGATTTTTCCCTTCTATTTCCAGCCACTGGTCAATAACCGCGGAGTTGGCGGCCGCCCAGGAGAAACAGATGGAGGTATGTCCGGTTTGCGGCGCGTTTCTGATCGTCGGCGACGCGCAACAACGGATTGATGACCATCTATCCGGGAAACAACATGTTGGGTAAGCTTTATCACATGTCTGAACTCGATATCACAACTCACTAACTTAAAATCAGATCTAAAGGTGAGTTACCACCTTTCTAGATTTTATATAGTTTCTGTAGTATATATTGTGGGTAACCTGTAAAATATGGTGGAGGGGAGACTTAGGTTAGCCGGCAGTCGGAATAAACGGGGCACTCGTATCACATATTCTTGTTTCATTTACATCCCGGCTAATATACTACATTGGCGAACGAGTTAAATCGGATTCTGTGCGTGCAATAACTGTAATCGTGATTTAAAATAATGTCGATCGGCAAAATCAAGGAGTTCAACGTTAAAACGGGAGCGTGGTTGTCGTACGTTGATCGACTCGAGATGTATTTTCAAGCCAATGGAATCAAGGAGGAGTTAAAAATGCCTACGTTGATCTCTTTAATGGGGGACGAAGCTTACGAGTTGCTTATGAATCTGGCAAGTCCGAAGAAACCGGCGGAGTTGACCTACATTGCGGCTAAGGACATATTGCGTGAGCATCTTCAACCTAGCCCATCATTGCTTGCGGAACGCTACAGATTCCGCCAGCGGAGGCAGCGCGGTGATGAGAACGCAGCAGACTATGTCGCGGAGTTGAAAAGGTTGGCGCGTAACTGTAAATTCAATGAAAGTTTGGAAGATAATTTACGCGATCAATTTGTGTGTGGGTTGAAAAGTGACGTCATCAGGCAACGGTTGTTTGCGGAGGATGACAGTTTAACCTACGCAAAGGCGCTGAAGCTGGCGACCTCACTGGAAGCAGCGGAACGCGATGCGGCTGCGGTAGATGTTGGTAGGGACCAGCAAGGAGCCGCGGCCAGTGTGGATTTGCACGCTCTTAACGCGAGAGGATCGCGCGCGGGCCGAGCGCGGTTGGCACGCGGAGGCGCAGCGCGTGGCGGCTCAACACAGCGCAGTGAGACGCGGGGAAATTGCAGGGGCTGCGGAGCGACTGGTCATGAATATAAAGACTGCCGTTTCCGTGACTATATATGCAGCCGGTGCAAGCGTACAGGTCATCTACGGCGAGTGTGCCCGGGGCCGGGCACTAGCGGAGCGGTTAAACCTGGGGACCAAGGTTTCCATTACGGCGTGGCGGCTGGGGACGATTTGGAAACTGACGCAGAATCGGAAGAGGAACTTTATCTTCATCAATTGTGTTTGAGAGACTATAAGGCGGTGAGTTTACCCATAACTATCGAGGGAAAAATCATACGTATGGAAGTAGATACTGGAACGGCCATATCGTGCATCAGTAAGGGTACTTACGATAGACAATTTAGCCATTTAGAAATACAGCCTTACAATTTGTGTTTAAAATTCTACGATGGGTCGAAGATTCGACCATTAGGATTTATTAAACCTTCAGTGGTGCACCAGGGTATATCGAAGGAGTTAGAACTTTTTGTGATCGATGGGGGGACTACTTCTCTCTTGGGTAGACAGTGGCTCACGGAACTAAATATAAAAATTCCTAGTATCAACTGTTTCAATATTGCAAACGGTAGTTCTCAAGGTGTTCACATAAATAATGAGATATGTGTACTGGTGGACAGGTATAGGCAGCTGTTTGATGGCAGTCTGGGAAGGTTCACGGGAGGCAAGGCGACGCTGAGGGTGCGCGAGGGCGCGGCGCCGGTGTTCCACCGCGCGCGGCCGCTGCCGTTCGCGCTGCGCGAGCGCGTAGACGCGGAACTGGACGCGATGCTGCGCGCCGGCGTCATCGAGCCCGTCGACTGCTCCGACTGGGCCTCGCCGCTCGTCCCCGTAAACAAGTCAGACGGTACTCTTAGGATCTGTGTAGACTACAAGGGTACTTTGAATCCTGCCTTACTGGTCGATCGCTTTCCACTTCCGAGAATAGATGATGTACTCGTTTCTTTGAATGGGGCTCAATATTTTAGTAAAATTGATTTATCTCAGTCTTATAATCAAATAGAATTAGATGAATCGAAAAAGTACACCGTTATAAATAGTCATCGGGGTCTGTTTAGGTATAACCGCCTAGTTTATGGCTTATCTTCCAGTCCGGGTATATTCCAACGAATCATGACCACTCTGCTCAAGGATATACCAAATGTTGCGGTGTTTATCGATGACGTAATCATTGGGGGACAGTCAAAGACGGAACACCTTAAAGCGTTAGAAATGGTTTTCAAGCGGTTATTAGATAGCGGTCTTAGGTTAAAGGAAGCTAAATGTGTATTTTTGGTCCAAGAGGTATCATACTTAGGTTACATTTTGTCGAAAGACGGCATTAAGGCGGATCCTTTGAAGGTAGAAGCGGTACTAAAAATTCCTAGACCACAAAATGTACCGGAACTAAGATCATTTTTAGGTCTTGCAAATTTTTTCGCAAAGTTTGTAAATAACTTTAGTCACAGGTTAGTACCGCTTTACAACCTTTTGAAGAAAGGAATCGAATGGAATTGGACAGGTGAATGTGAACAAGTATTTAAAGGAATAAAGAAAGATTTAGTAAGTTCAAAAGTCCTTGCACATTACGATCCAAATAAGCCACTGATAGTGACATGCGACGCGAGCGCGGCGGGAGTGGGCGGCGTGCTATCGCAGCCGAGCGGCCGCGGAGACGGCTCGGAGCGCCCGGTGGCATTCGTGTCTCGCACACTTACTAGCGCGGAGAAAAATTACTCACAGATTCATCGGGAAGCCTTAGCTATTATTTTTTGCATGAAAAAATTTCATCAATATATTTTTGGTAGGCGATTTACCCTTCGTACCGATCACAAACCGTTGGTGTCGATTTTTGGACCAAATACTGGTATCCCAACGATGACGGCAAGTAGGATGCAGAGATGGGCTATAATTTTATCCGCGTATACCTACGATATTGAATATGTAAAAACAGACAACAACAGTGCGGACGGGCTGTCTCGCTTGCCGTTGCCTGATAAGAAACCGGTTTCAAACGTACTGCCAGAGCAGACTCATTTACATTTCGCCCAAGAGGCAATGTTATTAGATTATAATGAAATTAAAAATAGCACCGCTAGGGACCCGATTACTAGTAGGGTATTAAAATTTATTCGGAACGGATGGCCTACGGAATGCGAGATCTTAGGATTGCGGCCTGATTATAATAGGCGAAATGAGCTGTACGAGGAGCTAGGTTGCGTTATGTGGGGGCACCGGTTAGTAATTCCCGATAGTTGTCGGGATAGGGTACTGAAAATGTTACACGAACCCCACATGGGGATAGTTAAGTCCAAAGCGTTGGCGCGGAGCTATGTATGGTGGGCGGGCATCGACGAGGCCGTCGAGGGCATGTGCCGCGCCTGCTCGACGTGCGCCGCGCAGGCGGACGCGCCGCCGCGGCAGGCGCCGCGCCCCTGGCCGTGGCCGCGCCGCGCCTGGTCGAGGCTTCACCTCGATTTTTTAGGACCTATTTTCGGCAAGATGTACTTGGTGGTGGTAGATGCTATGTCCAAGTGGCTTGAAATTTTTTGCGTACCGAGTACAGCGGCGTCTAGTACCATTGAGAAGTTAAGGGAGCTATGGAGTAGGTGGGGCATACCGAAACAGATAGTCACAGATAACGGGCCACCATTTACGAGCAGCGAGTTTGCGGTATTTCTCGGGGCCGATGGGGTAGAACACACGTTATCTGCGCCATATCATCCCGCGTCGAACGGAGCCGCCGAGAATGCAGTAAAAACATTAAAACGAGTTATTAAAAAAGCGGATTTTGAGAAGGAAAATATAATGAAAGCATTGCATACATTTTTATTATTCTACAGGAATACGGAACATGTGTCTACGGGTGAAAGTCCGGCCATGTTAATGTTGAGTAGACCTATGCGAACTCGGCTAGATGCGTTGAAACCAGACCTGGAGTCGCGGATGAGTCGTGTGCAACGACGACAGGTCGAGAATGCGGGCGGCGCAGAGCGGGCTGTCGACCCCGGGGACGATGTGTGGTACCGTCAATTTCTTAAGAGTGAGAAGTGGTTACCTGGCAGAGTGGGAAGTCGAGTAGGTCCTTCTAACTTTAAGGTATTAGGCGAAGGTGGTAACCAAGTTCATCGACATATTGACCAGATAAAGCGTAGGACCAGAAGTTCCTTGGTCTGCCCGGATCCTGGGCATACCTCAGTGGGTAGTGAACGGGCGGTGGTAGAACCTAACATAGATAATACCGATGTTCCTAAGTTAATTACCGAGGAGGAGACATCGGAACAGTTAGACACGCCTGTTACAACTTCTTCGGCCGAACCGCAACAACCTCTCAGTGAACCTCTCCCAGAACAGCCACCAAATATATGCTTACCCCAGTCACGGCCCATTCGTAAATGTCGCCTAAATACACCTAATTATACATAAGCATTATTTCTTGCATTAGGTATTGTAATTAAAAAGTACCTAGATACCTACTGTAGCGTAGTATTGTTAGTAGCTAGTTATTATTGCTGTACCTAGTATACTTTTAGTTAGTTATTTTTTTGTTTTACTTAAATTATAATCATGTTACCTTCAGTTACTTCTTATGTTAAGGTTTTATGCCAAAGGCTATGTGTTAATTAAGTGTAGAGGAGTGTAGTATATATTGTGGGTAACCTGTAAAAGATGGTGGAGGGGAGACTTAGGTTAGCCGGCAGTCGGAATAAACGGGGCACTCGTATCACATATTCTTGTTTCATTTACATCCCGGCTAATATACTACAGTTTCACCCAGTGGTTTAGCTATACATATGTGGTGAACTTACTCCTTCACAAATTTAGTGGTTACCCATCACTAAAATTGCAGAGTATTTTTATAAACTCATCCATTTGTTTTTTTGTATAATTGTTTTGGAACTAATTTTGTTAATACTTTTAGCTATAGATCACAACAAAACTACTAAAATATCAATACATAGTAGGAGGAGGCAGATAATACTAAAGATATGTACTGTGCTTTCTAAAAGCTAAAATTCAAACCAAAGTATAGTACGGCCGACAGATACAGGCGAACGTAAAGTTAGTCGTTTGAATGCGCAGTCAGTTATAAGGAACTTAAAAAGTCAGCTGTTTCAGTTATTTGGAAAAAAAGACTTCAGGCTTGCCAAGATACTTCGGCTGAACTGTAGCTCAAACAAGTTTACCACAATTTCAGCTACTTCAAACTCCGTCAAGCCTACGAAGAAATGAACGAGGCTCGCGAGAAGGAGCAGCAAGAGAAAGAGAAAAAGCGGCGCGAAGAGAGGGAGAAAGAGCGAACGCGAGCCGGCGGCGGCCTCGGCTCCGACCGGCGCGACAGAGAGCGCATGGAGAGGGACAGAGAAAGGGATAGGGACCGCAGCGGTAACAGGGGCGACAAGGACAAAGAAAAGAACAATGATAAAGACAAGAGTGTTGATAAGGAGAAAGAGAAGGACAGCAAAGAGAGGGACAGTAAGGATAAGGAAAAAGAACGTCATAGGTAAGTGTTAAGTACTGTGTGCAATTGTGGTGCAATGGCAATGAAGTTCGTTACTTTGAGGGTGATTTTAACAATCTTAGCAACATTCAAAACGTTCCAAACTTGACAAGGGAAAACTTCCAGATCTTAGCTTCATCCTTTTCATCTTTGAAAAACTTCAGATGTCGCTAAAATTGATAAAATCATCCTTATAATTGTGAACTTCATTACCATTTCGCTAACAGGGCGACAATTTTTTGAAACAGTTTTATATGGTTCGCCCTGAACTGAGATCTCGCCATGTCCAGTAAAAGGTGGTGGGTGGTTCGATGATCTTTCGGGAATAATTAAGATAATCGTTGAAAAACTTTCTAGAGGAATCCAGACGTTTTGTTACTAGGGTATTCTGCTCTTAGATAAATGGGACATTTCACGATCTATAGGTGCTGTACTGATATCGTCGTTTTGCTAAATGGATATTCTGATATGCCTGTAGGTTTGGGAAATTCGGCAAAACTGCGTAAAACACCGTGCAATTATAATAATTATAATTTGTACTTTAGCGTGAACAAAGTAAGAACCATTGTAATTTTACTTAAAAAAAAAAAGGTTTGTGTAGTCAATCGAATCGCCACGGCACCTTTGTTATTGTTACCCAACTTAGTAGAATACCTTTTTTGCAGGTCAAGCCGCGACGAGAAGAGCCGAGACAAAGACCGCGAAAGGGAACGCGACCGCGACAGGGACCGCGAACGCGACCGCGACCGCAGACATCGCAAGGACAGACATCGTAAGTGTACTTTACTAAGCCATTCCATGATCGTAACCTAACTGGCATATACAAAATATATTCGTCATACATAAATTACTATTAGACTGTGTATACATATACAGTAGGTATAATAATTATAAGGTTATTCTGTATAGTCGGAAGAGAATAATCAAATACAAAAAAAAAGGTTTTACCAAACTGTTTTTAAATCACCGGTTTCTGATATTTTTATCATCTTGAGTCAGTGAGAACACTGATTCACTGAGTGATGGACTTTCCAGGGTCACCACACGAGCGGTCCCGCCGGCGCTCCCGCGATCGTCGCTAGCATTGACTGAGGTATCACAAAATGCGCCTCAAGCCGGTAAGTAGACAAACGTTCCCTCTGTTACACTTCCACCCCAAGGCTAACCTCATATCAGCTCCTAAAACCAACCTCCACCCAAACTAACATTCACTTCATATAAACACTCCACGCTATCCAAAAGCCCTATCCAAAAATGTAAAAAATACAAGTAATAAAATGAACACTGTTATTTTACAGCTTAATGTAGAATTCCAAAATATAACCTCGTTAGATGGCAAAAATGGGGCGTAATGACCCATTGTCGATTCGGTAGATACGTCACGCCGACGGACCTGGCAGGTATTTGATTGGTATTTTGCATAGTTGCCGAGGGGAGGCATACCATCGCCTTTCTGTCTATGATTCACGGCCGATTCCCAAGGAGCTGTTGGCTTCGGCGTTGTTTTGAGGTATTTCTAAACATGTATGTTTCGTCGTCGTGAGCCACAGACATAGATCTATGTCTGTGTCGTGAGTACTGGTGCCGATTGAAAATGCCAGGTATTTGTTAGGGCGTTCTTGATCTAGGGCTAGCTCAATCCAAACAGTCAGTCGTATTTTCACTGAAGCATCATTTGATTCTGGCTTTGTGATCAAATGTTTAGATTCAATTACTAAAAAGTATCTGAATGATTTGAATGTAGAGCTTTTCTAGACTTAAACTGTGCGCTTCTAAATTCGCTATTAATTATTAATTAGTTTATGATAAATGTGAAAGTGCGCGCAGTTTTAGTCGGGAACATCTCTCGACTCATATAATTACGCTTATCTACACCAAAATTTTGTGATATCGATGCGATGTCGCAATTCGGACTATGGAGCACACGCTGTGCGCTTATCACACCATCTACTGTATGTTTCCAGGTACCCAAATTCAATGTGTGGCAACAAGTTTTATGGTATTTCATATAAAGTTTATTTTTGACTGACATAATTGTTTTGACTTGTTATTTTTTTTTTTACAAAACTTGATGCTACAACCTGATTAACTACTACCCCATCACCAAAACGGAATCTGTGTGCTAGTGATCGTTTCCAAAACTTATTTTTCTGCTGTTTTAAGCACAATTTAGCTGTAATTGTTTTGATCCTAGCAACTGATTCCATTCACTAATAAAGGGCCCACTACTAGCATACTCGATGGACTTTTCAGTTTGGACCGTAGAAGAGAGACGCAGAGAATCGCCGGGGAAAATGAGGTACTTTTCAAAATTCAGGCACAACCAGGCTGAAGAGCCGAAGGCGAGGAACGGAAATCTCATAAGAACATCGGTCCATCGGTTTCGAGGTGACAAATGACAGAATAGTCACGTTTATTCTTACTACACTTTCTGTGCTAGACTCTAAATTTTATTATATTACGATATATTGCATGTCGTTCACCAATGGACTAGCTATTATTCTCTAGTTATAAATGTATGTAAAGTGTAGCTGCAAAACGAACCCTAGGGATGTCACTTTTTTCTGTATACCAGTTTCTACTGAGGAATATTCAGGTATTTATAATTTTATTATATTCACGATGTTATGTCGCGTGTTTATGAAGTGTGGTTTAGGGTTTGTTTGATAAAATTAAAAAATATGCACCATATTTTTTTTGTCGTTTCACTTGTACCTCCAATCTTAGCTACCGGGGTGAATGTCAAGATGGATTACTGAACAAAATACGTATTGAATATCGAGGAGTGATCCCGCCATCTCGACGTTCATTCACCTATTATAACCCCCACCACACAGAACCAGGAACATAAGTATGTATATCTATTTGTTTATTACTAACTGAACCCGCGCGTTTTCACTCGCGTGGAGTTATAGGTAGGTAGGTACCTGAGGGTCTAGAGCAATAGTAATAGTGTTCTGTGGTCTAGAGTAGACAAACGGTGTACGCTACGAATCCGTTATAGCTGTGACGATAGCGAAATTCGAGTGATAGTCAACGTCACATAAGTTTAGCGTCCGGAGAGTCGTGATTCCTCTGTAGAATCATCTTTCTCCGGACAAAATACCTCGCCAGCTATTTTAGCCGCTCGGAGCGCGTCGTGGAGCTTAGTTATTAGCATGGACACCCATGCTTATGCGGATTTGGTCAGACCATCTGCGTGGACTGCGTCCCCTTAGAGGTTTGCCATCTACCTTCTTTGTAGCCATCAGGTAGCATCATTCGAGGTAGTCACAGTCTATTCCTGGTTTTGTGACGAAAGAATTCCAGAACCTTTCACACATACATTGACTGGCAATAGTCGGAGATGACATGTTATATCTCACTCTTCCTATAAGTACCAAAATATGTTGGTACTTACTCGAAATCTCCCTGGGAAGAGTTCGTAGTAACAGTACTACTGAACCAAAATTGATGACAAATGGTAGGTAGACATAACAAATTAGGCACTAAATGATGGCATACTTAGTTTAATCAAATGTGCAGCGGTTTACCCGGGACAGAATTGTTCCTGCTGCGTTGACGTCAAGCCAGCAGGAAACTGTTAATTCACAAAATATCTTAAACTACAGTGGTACAAATAGGTACAAATAAATGACAAACTCATCACTAAATGATAGCATAGTCAAAAGTCCAGAAGCTCCCGTCTAATGTCGGTGTTCCTGCTGCCCTGACGTACACACGGGGTGAGGCAGTGCGGCACTTTTTGGCGGGAACTTGAGAAAGTGATGTTGTGCTCTCAATTTATTTTATAAAACTAGTGTTAAATTGAATAATATTATGTGATTATGGTGGTGTTTTGCGTAATATTGTTTGAGTAAACCGCACAAGTGAAGTGAAATGAAATGATTGCGTGTATCGTCATTATTCGAGTTGGCGCCAAGAGGTCCCTTGAGGTTTTAGTAAAATAGCCACCATCTTATCTTACTAAAACTGAATTAGACTTGACGGTGACTTGACCATGACTAAGAAGTAAAATGAAGAAGAAAGATAAAAATAACTACTAAGAAATATAAACTTAAGACTTGGCGGTAAAGCCTAGATGCCATAGCCAGCCCGAAAGGGAAAAAACTTCAAAAAAAAAAAATGAGGCAGTGCGTCACTGGTTTGATGATGTGTACGTCAGGTCAGCAGGAACAGCGACATTAGCCGGGAGCTTCTGGACTTCTGACCATGCTATCATTTAGTGATGAATTTGTCATTTATTTGTACCTATTTGTCAGAATTTGTACCGCTGTAGTTTATGATATTTTGCGAATTAACAGTTTCCTGCTGGCCTGACGTCAACGCAGCAGGAACAATTCTGTCCCGGGTAAACCGCTGCACATTTGATTAAACTAAGTTTGCCATCATTTAGTGCCTAATTTGTCATGTCTACCTACCATTTGTCGATGCTGTAATTTTTTTACGCTGTCAATGACAATGTCAGCCAATTGTCAGCTGTCTGTCATGTTTCGCGCCGCGCCGGTTGCTGAATGCCCTATATTGTACGAACCGATAGAGTACAGCACTCTCAGGTTGTGCATTATCGACACGTATTGATATTCTACAGCTAATAATGTACAGCCTTCCGTTGGGGAATGAAGGTTCTCGAATGGCGACCACGAACTGGACGACGTCGTTGGCGTGTCGTAGGCTGGCCCCCACCCGATGGACTGCCGACATTGTAAAGTTTGCGGGAAGTCGGTGGATGGAGAAGGCTCAAGACCGTTCCTTATGGAACTCTTTGCCCCTTCGTCCATGACGCTACGCAAAAGTGACGGAACTCATTAGAAACTAGAGTTGCGGACTGATTGGAAACTCTGACTCGTCCACGACGCTACTGGAATTTCCTGAAACTCAGTCACTCAGTACACGATTTTATGTAAACAAAGTTTTGAAAACGAAAATAATTAACATGACTAGTGATAATTCGAGCGATGACATGGAATTATTACTTCTCCAGTCACATAGACGTCAAAATAACTTATAATTACTTTTTATTCGTTCATTTTTCAACAGTTTCTCGAAACCAGTCGCCTAGCGACCAGCATGTCGAGTCGCCAGGAGACTAGTTACAAACGCGTTCCTTTTGAGTAGCGTCGTGGACGGACGCGCATTGAAATACTAGTGCTATCGCAGTCAGGCTACTCATAAGTGACTACAGTTTCAGTCGCGTTCCTTTTGAGTCGCGCCGTGGACGAAGGGGCTTTGGGGGAGACTTATGTTCAGCTGTGGACTTTATCAGGCTGATGATGATGATGAATGCACAGCCTGGTATTTCGTGACTTCTTCGCTTCGTCTGCTCAGTCGCTTCGCGCGCTGTTTATCACACAGTCATTTTGTTTATACAAGTCACAAACCATATCGAAATCGATAGGGTATCGATTTCGATATGGTTTGTGACTTGTTTGTTGACTTTCTTTGCTCTTGTTACCAGTTGCTTGAACTATTGAGTTGTGCATCATCAGGCAGTAAATTTTCACGACGACGCGTTGACGTCTTGATAATGTGCAGGTAATGGACAGTGTCAAAGGCACTGTATTATCAGGCTATGCAACCGTGAGCCGGCTGTACATTATCGTCGTCACACCCTGTTGCAGTAATTGCCGAATCCAAAACCAAATGCGCGCCGAAGTAAAGTTAGATTTATTTTTATTGGTAGGTAGGTACTACCTAAAATAAGATTAAATCGGAAGGAAATAACTTCGACAATTTTTATTGATTGATCGGGTCTGAAGAATTGAGAATTCCTAATGAACATGATTATTTTAACACCCCAACAAAGGGCTCGGGCAGAGCTCCGAGCAAATTTTCTTTACGCCCTTTGTGAATTGAATGGTAAGTTTTCTACCTTTCACGTAGTTTCAAAATCTCCCGTCCTACCCCTATAACCACCTCACCTTTAGACCCTTACCTACTTCACAATAATTAAATAACATGATTTCAGGTGAGCCCTGCGATATAACAACATTTGAACAATCAACACTGAGTGGCACCTTCAAAGGATGGAAAACAGATGGCGCAGAGATTCTGGTGCGAGGACTACAAACTCCCACAGGCCAGAACATGAATACAGCTCTAATGAGAACATCGGACATAATTTCTGTTGAATTCAACAAAGACATCATTCTGCCTACTCGCTGTAGAGTGAAGACAGGCCCCTGTAGTGGGGACTTACGAGGCCGCTGAGGCTGTTTATAGGTTGGCATCACGGAGGGTTCATTTATTGTGTTCAAATATAATTGCTAAGGTAAAGTGTTAGATCACATAAAGTAGTAGTAACTATAATACTTACCTATTTTAATCTGTTCCAAGTAAACTGGAGCACTTCAATTCTAAGATCTAAACTTCAATGAATAAACTTGTTTCATTGATAAAAATAGTGTTGATTTTCATATTATTTTTAAAAACACATCCCTTTCTAATGTGCCTATTAAGCCTATTTAAAGTGAATTCGCCAAAACAAACTTATTGCAGGCATCCACCTTCAGCTTCACTCATGTGGTACATACGAGGATAAAATGTAGCCTATGTGCTATATTCCAGACTAATCTATCTCTGTGCCTACTGTCATCCAGATCCATCCAGCCATTCTAGGGTGATTGAGTAACAAACAGCCATCTACCCAACTAAACTTTTACATATAAATAACATTGAGGAAAATTACTTTAAATATTGAAGTTACAATGTTTTACTTATTCAAGCAAGACTCCTTTATTTTTTAAGTACCTATGTAATACTGCATACAAATAATTAAAAAAAGTCGCCTAATCTAATGTTATATTCCATGGTGTTCCCAGGTACCTACTATGTTTTTGTGAAGGCATTGATCCTTGTGATTTACCCTTTCAATCGGTACCTATCATAAAAATATTGAATGATATTTAAAGTAGGTACTTGTTCTCCATGTTGCTGCGTGTACATGGCCATGGGACACACTGTATAATTATCCACTCCATGTAAAATGGCCATGGGACACACTGTATATTTATCTAACATGGCGGATTCTCACATACCTATGAGAGGCTAAGATTGACAGAAAGTTGATTTAAACAAAAAAACTTAGAGCCACTATACTATACATACCTACCCCACTCCGCCATTTGATATTTCATTTCACACAAATTGAATTTCTAAGAAAACCACGATATAGGTAGAAATTATTATTATAATCATTTAATCACATACCTACATTACTTTAATCACAGATAACATAATACTGCTTTAGTGTTGTCATAAAACAAATGAAATACACAAAAAAAATCGCGAAAAAGCTAAGGAATCGTTGCAACTTATTGGTTCGTAATGCGAAAAAACAACACATCTCTGAACAAATAGAACTTGCCACTCCAGCTGGTCTTTGGAGATTCCTGAGATCAATTGGAATTGGTAAACCTAAATGCATTAATTCTAAATTAGCTTTTGATTTGAACACCCTTAACGTTCATTTCTCTTCTAGTTCCAATCTGAGTCCATCTGCTAGATCTGAAGCACTGACTGAAATTTCAAAATTCGTTGTGCCTGATATCCAAACCTTTTCATTCTCTCCGGTCAGTCAAGACAGAATTCAGAAAACTGTAATCTCGCTGAAGTCCAATGCGGTGGGCAGTGACAACATCGGTCGCAAAATGATCTCTTATATCCTACTGCACTTACTTCCCACCCTTACTCATGTTGTCAATTTCTCACTTGCCTCATCAAATTTTCCTGACCAATGGCGGCAGGCGTACATCATCCCCCTTCCCAAAGTAGCTGAACCTGCCCTTCCTAAACATTACCGTCCTATTTCGATCCTACCGTTTTTTTCGAAAGTAATTGAATCTGTCGTTCATGCTCAGCTAACTGATTTCCTTGCTGTTAATCACCTTTTTAATTCGTTCCAGTCTGTGAGTGTCTGAAGTGTCCCATGTAACAGTTCTAGTGCTCATAGATTTCAGCAACGCGTTCAACGCTGTTGATCATAGCCTATTGCTACCAATTCTGTCGAAACTCAATTTATCACCGCCTGTTGTAAATTGGTTTTCATCATATTTAAATGAGCGTCGCCAAAAAACCAGAGATGGCCAGGATTTCTCTGAATGGAAAGCAGTTGAGGCTGGTGTTCCCCAAGGAGGTATTCTCTCTCCACTCCTTTTTTCCTTGTTTATTAACTTTCTTTCCCCTCTCCTTCAAAGTCATTACCATATGTACGCTGACGATCTGCAGATTTACTTTTCTGCCTCTGTTGATAATTTCAGTACTATTGTTGAAACAATTAATAATGATCTTGCCCGGCTGCTCACCTGGTCTAATCGTTTTGGGATAAATGTAAACCCTGATAAGTGTCAAGCCATTATTATAGGTAGCTCTTACCAACTCACTTAAATCAAATCCCTTGGTGTTCTCCCCCATCTGCGTTACAATGACTGCAAAATACCTTACTCGCCAACTGTCACTAATCTCGGTGTTGTGTTTGATTCTAGGCTTAGTTGGGTACCCCACGTTAAAGAAATCTCTCGTAAATTTTATGCCTCACTGCACTCAATCATCCGTCTTAAACATTTTCTCCCTATATCCACTAAAATTACATTAGTAAATTCACTTCTTGTGCCAATAATAGATTATGCTGACGCAGCTTTCCTTGATCTTTCTGAGGAACTCCTCAACAAGCTCGACCGCCTCCTAAATACTGGCATACGGTTTATTTACTGTCTGTGTCTGTAAGTATGACCATGTAAGCCACTACCGAAACAAACTTAGATGGCTCCCCATCCGAGATCGCAGGAATCTGCGAATCCTTTGCATCCTTTTCTCAGTTCTCAAAGATCCTTCTTCCCCTGAATATCTGAAATCTCGTTTCCGATTCCGGTGTGATACGCATGACAAACCTCTTAGATCGTCTGACAACCTCCTCCTTGATACCCCTGAGCATAGCACTTGTTTTCGTGGCAACTCCTTCTCCGTTGTAGCAGTAAGACTTTGGAATAATACATACATACATACATACATAAAATCACGCCTGTTTCCCAGAGGGGTAGGCAGAGACCACGGTTTTCCACTTGCTACGATCCTGACATACCTCTTTTGCTTCATTCACTCTCATCACATTCCTCATACATGCTCGTCGGTTTAGGGTACTCTTGACCTGGCCTTTTTCCAAAACGTCACCGATTTGGTCACTAAACGTACGCCTAGGTCTTCCCCTTCCAACGGTCCCATTCACACTCGCCTTGTACACCTGTTTCGTCAATCTTCTTTCGTTCATTCTCTCTACATGACCAAACCATCTCAGCATACCTTTCTCAATCCTCATCACTACGTCTTCTTTCACCCCACAACGCTCTCTTATCACACTGTTCCTCACTCTATCTTTCAAAGTTACTCCACACATACTTCGCAAAGCTCTCATTTCCACTGCATTTATCCTACTTTGATTCTTTTTCTGCCATACCCAACTTTCACTTCCAAACATTAGTGTCGGCACTAACACTCCTCCATGCACAGCCAGTCGTGCCTTTTTGGACACTTTCCGACTGCTCATAAAGGCATGTATAAACATGTATTTGGAATAATCTTCCGTATAATATCAAAAAAGTTGACTCCAAAGATTCATTTAAACGATTAACTCGTGAACATTTTCTTAAGAACATATAGCATCTACACTACATGTTAATAAAACACTTGTTTTGTACTATCTGTTAATCTATTGCAGTGTATTATATATATATATATATATATATATATATATATATATATACATATTTAAATATAGTGTATGGTTATACATAGTATAGTTTTTAGTTAAGTTAAACAATCTGTCGCACGCCAACCTCCTGTTTCTACCCAATCAGGCTGGCTGGTAGATAATGCCTTGGCATTAAGCCCACCTTTTGTACATTGTTTTCTTTGTGTGCAATAAAGATTAAAATAATAATAATAAAAAATAATAGGTAATTTTGGGGGCACAGAAATAATGAAACTCTGCTGACACCGCTACTCGGCGTTTGATTCTCACAGTAAAAATAATTGAGCTCAAATAAATAGAAAAAAAAACAAAATTTAAACGAAAAGCGATTTTAATTTCATTAGTAATTAGGTACCTACCTACACGTTAAAATTATTAATGCAACCTTTTTCAAAAGGCCAAATAAAACGGTGTATTCCGAGGAAAATTCGCAACAGCCCTAACGAGGCATGGAGTTTGCGAAAAACAAAACACGTGGATCGGCGTCTTGGGGATAAATGGACGTCTACGAGGATGGATGAGTCTACTTTGTATGGGTTATTAGGTTTTTGTTCCCAAAATGAGGTAGGTAGGTCTGCCTCTGCCAGTTGTGAATGTTGTGTTAGCTATTTATTATCGGAATACCTGGGTCTCTGCTAGATAAATGTGCATACTTGGTAGCTAAGTCTCATAGTAACATAAGTCTCGGGAGGCAATGTACTTAAGGACCTAGTATATTATCTAAGCTAAGTACCTACAAGTAAAGGCAATGACTGAAAGCTTCAGGTCAACTAATTTCCGGTTTCGTTGTAGACGTGGTTTAGGTAGAGTCATTGTTCTACATAGGCTATCATAAACTTACTACCAGTATTTTGAAGGCAGAAAACTAATGTTTAGGGTCTTCTCAAGGATAGCCATCGTACAAAGAAAGTTCATTTGATATTCTTATATCTAACCAAAAGAAAAACAAGAGACAAAAGCAGCCATGTTAACATTGTAACCTAGTTGCAGGTAGGTAGGTAGGTACAGCATAATAATTATGGCCGATACTTGTCTATAGGTAATACATAACATAATATGTTATGTATTACCTATAGACAAGTATCATAAATATACTATATATTAGGTACTGTATATTATACAGTACCTAATATATAGTATATTTATAACTAATAGCTACTTACCTATGCTTACGAAATTGATCGCGAATGTCTAACAAAAGGCAACAAAACGAGAATAGCTAAGATCTCCCAAGGGTATTTTTCTATTTGGTATTGCACACGCTTCAAACTACATCGAGGCTGCGCTGCAACGCGTGATCATTTACACAGGTAAAGTCTAGAGTGTACAGTAGGTACAGCCAGGGACAAAAATGATAGTAGGTCTATGGTAGCGGAGTCCGATTCGGAAGTAGAATCGGATAAAAACGGAGCTGCGCCAAAAAACGGTTGGGTAGATAAGGGGGCAATTAAAACAAATAAACTAAAAACATCAGACGCGCGTAGCGCAGGGCACTTTGGGCACCAGCGAAAATTTAAACTAATACCCTTTAACTTGGTCTCTACAACGCGTTTCTTCTAGCTATATTGAGATGGATATAAATAACAAGCCGGTCACATTGTGCATTGTAAATAAAAATGGTAATAAATAAAAGTGTGATACCTATACCTAAATAATTTACTATAGGTACGTATATGGCCAGACTGTTGCGGAAAAATAACGCGATTGCGTCCACATTGTAAATGTGTCAAGTTTTTCTGGCCAAAAAATAACTTGTTTCTGTGTAATGTAACAAGCTTTCGTGTCTGTAGGTAATTTTGAATTGGATTTTCAGATTGCACCAATTATGCACTAAATATTTGCATACTCTGAATTCAGAAATTCGTTATGTGTAAGCTGTAGACATACACACAATCGTTAGGTCAATTTCAATTTTTCTAATTTTCCAGCAGATATTCTCGCAAGTTTTCGGAGTGCGATAACATTCTCATCCCATCTCTAGCGTAGAGCCTACAATCGCAAGGCCGAAGCCCGGCAGACCTGTTGCTCGATCGATTTGTGCCACTCTTTGTGTGGCGCAGCAGGGAACATACCAGCGAGCTTTTTAAGCGCAGCGTAGGTAGGTACTTTAGGTAGGTAAGTACTAGTATTATTCATCTACGTAAGTACGTACGTATACGTCGAACAGACTTCAAAATGTAGACATAAGTACATGAAATGGGCTACATTTCGTTACGGTTCAGTTCGGTTTCGTGCGGTTCGCTGTACGGCTTCGTTGGTTTATGTTTATTACAATACCTATACCGGGTTGTACCTATGCTAGACTAGCCCAGCAAAGACAAAACTGGCAACGGTTGGAGGAGGCCTTTGCCCGCAAATGGGCGCCCTCCATAAACTTAACTCAACATACTGAATAATTCGAATATTACTAATGAAAATAATAATAATAATCGACGATTATACATAATTAAATTAAGTGAAATAAAATGAACATTATATATAATAAATAATATAAATAATTATAATTGATATGGAAAATAAAAAGGCTTAAAATAAATAAAATATGGATAGTACCTATGGATTAATATGCATAGTTACTACCCGGAAAGGGGCCTATTAAAAATAGCTTTATTCAAAATAGCTGTTTAGTAAGTATACCTACAAGGTGATTCATAATATTATATATACTACCTAAAAAATTGCTAAAAATAACCTAAAATAGCTGTGTAGTATACCTACAAGGTGATTCATAATATTATATATACTACCTAAAAAATTGCTAAAAATAAGCTAAAATAGCTGTGTAGTATACCTACAAGGTGATTCATAATATTATATATACTACCTAAAAAATTGCTAAAAATAAGCTAAAATAGCTGTGTAGTATACCTACAAGGTGATTCATAATATTATATATACTACCTAAAAAATTGCTAAAAATATGCTAAAATAGCTGTGTAGTATACCTACAAGGTGATTCATAATATTATATATACTACCTAAAAAATTGCTAAAAATATGCTAAAATAGCTGTGTAGTATACCTACAAAGTGATTCATAATATTATATATACTATCTAAAAAATTGCTAAAAATAAGCAAAAAATAGCTGTGTAATATACCTACAAGGTGATTCATAATATTATATATACTACCTAAAAAATTGCTAAAAATAATCTAAAAATAGCTGTGTAATATACCTACAAGGTGATTCATAATATTATATATACTACCTAAAAAATTGCTAAAAATAAGCTAAAAATAGCTGTGTAATATACCTACAAGGTGATTCATAATATTATAGATATATACTACCTAAAAAATAAGCTAAAAATAGCTGTGTAATATACCTACAAGGTGATTCATAATATTATATATACTACCTAAAAAATTGCTAAAAAATTGCTAAAAATAGCTGTGTAGTATACCTATAAGGTGATTCTTAGTAATATTATGAATAACCTTGTAGCTATACTACACAGCTATTTTTAAACTACGCAGAACCTTCAGACACCCCTCTTTACTGATTTAGATTGCAATGAATTTATATAAAGAATATAAATCGTTATGCAAAGGTAAGAGATAGGAAGTAATGTCACAGAATAAATAACGTCAATGTGCCGAAACCAGGTAAAATTCGCGAAAATTACTGGAAAAAATTTAAGATAATCGGGCAGGTTCGACTCTAAGGTCGCTGGTTGTGCCGATCACAAGCTGCCGTCTAAGGTCCTTAAGGTCTCTAAGGTATAAGGAGCTTCTACATACATCAACATCAGAAGAAGTCCACTGCTGGACTTAGGCCTCCCCCAAAGAGTTCCATGAAGAACGGTCTTATTCTTTTCCATTCACCGAGTTCCCGAAACTTTCTCAAATTAGCTGTTGGTATTTTTATCATCTTTAGAACTAATAACTAAACGTACCTACACGAAGTTCGTAATCAAGATTGTTACATATAACAGCTGATTCATTGAGTTTGACCTGATTTGAACGTCGTAGAACAAATTTTATTGCCAATTAGTTGAAGAATAAGCCCCTTTCGGAATGGCATACATATTATGAATCACCTTGTATTGACAAAAATAAGTAATTTGCATCAATATCGTTTCAACACTTTCTTGTAACTTCATTGTTACATTAGCATATTTACCGACAATATGAATAACAATTTTGAAACATCTGTTTGAAATTTTTAAATTGGTAAGCAAAGCAGGTTATGTTTGTTTTGTTGAAAGCAGAATGTAGGTAGGTAATAAGTATAAGTAGATTTGGGTAGGTATTATTTTTTAATTAGACATCATTCAGTCTTCAGAGTCGACGCCTTTTTGTAGTAGTTGAAATGATTCATATATTAGTAACAATACCTACCTAAGCACGTACTAAATATACTAAGTATTTACACTTCTTCTCAATCTACTTTTTAGCTAGAAATTATTATTATGAAAGCGATTACTTTGGTAAGTTTATTAATATAAGTACCTACGTCTTATTCTTTACATAGCTTCCCCCTGAGTCTTCGGCCAACTTCGAACCTCAGAATAAAGGAAATGAAATACAGAGTTCTATCTTCGTAGCTTCGAACGTAAAATGTTTGTAAATAAACCGCCCATACAAACTTAACCTAAATTTCTCTCCATCATTTGAGCCGTAGGACGTCCGCTGCTGAACTTAAGCCTCCCCCATAGATTACCAGAAACAATCATTTGGGGGGATTTGCCCATACTCGCCACGTTTGGCATGCGGTCAAATGTATTAATTTTATGTCTAGTCAAATGTGTTCGTACCGAATGTCTGCTGTACTACTTGCAGTACCGTATGGATGGGGTGATCCAAACAGACTTTTGTCAACGAAACACTGCACGGTGTAAGTTTGCCGTGTTGAGGTGGATAGGTACCTATACCTAGACCTACCTGATCTCTGCGTGTTTCAGTACCTAAGCTTACGAATGTGTGTGTACTTACAGCATTTTGACTGGCCTTATAGCTCAGTTAGTAGTAACTCTGCCTTTTGCGTTAGAGGTCGCGGGTTCGATCCCCGCACTGGAAAAACATTTGTGTGATAAAAACAGATGTTTGTTCTGTGTCTGGGTTTCTTTGTTGTTCTGTATTTGTCTATTATATATATCAGTCTCTGGTACCCATAGTACAGGCTATGCCTAGTTTGGGATCAGTTGACCTGGTGAATATGTCCAGAATATTTATTTATTTATATTTTACAGCAGCACACAAAACTTACACTAGGCCCTCAGAAGATGACTGAAGTTACTATTGTCCTTTTGTTGTAGATTTTGTTCTGCATAGCTGCTGTCAGCTGGTCAGTCTCCGCAGACTGCGAAAAACATAAGCAGTTTAGGGTTTGTCAAAGTGCAAACTCTAAAGGCATCAATCGATATGTAAGCGAGTTGGTGACTATACTTAGCAAAGGTGAGTTATGAGAAGGGTTTTTTTTAAACGATCCACTGCTGGACAACGTCCCTGAGTAGTGGTCACGGAGGGCAAAAGTTTTATTTCAAAACGTTATTTTAACTAAGTATAGGTAAGGTCACCTACAATGCTCACCAAGAACCGTATTCCTCAACTCATCGTTTTAAAAGGTTCCGCGATTTCAAAAAGGTAAATATTTTGCCATGACGAACGGTCTTAAGCCTTCTCCGACCACCGACTTCCCGCAACTTTCACAATGTCGTCGGTCCATCACTGCGTCGTCCGGTTCGTGGTCGCCAATCGAGAACCTTTGTTCCCCAACGTTTGCCGGTCCTGCGAGCTATAAGGCCGGCCCACTGCCACTTCAACCTGCTAATTCTGAAAGCTATGTCGGTGACCTTGGTTCTTCTACGGATTTTCTCATTTCGGATTTTATCACGCAGCGAAACTCCGAGCATAGCTCTCTCCATAGCCCGTTGGGCGACTTTGAGCTTGTGTATGAGGCCAATTATTTAGCAAGTTATCTACCTAAGTTCTTCTGAATCCTGCTTGTATTTTTCAGACTTACAGGACAAGGCGTATTTGAAGTTAAACAGAACGGCCCTCGATGATATCCCAGATGGAACATACCTGGCGTTTGTCGTTAATAAAAGTAAATCATCATCATCAAAAATAGTAAAAATCCGTGACATAAAGACTAAAAACGAAAGTGATGAATCTGATTCTGAAGAATCTAGTTCTGAAGAATCTAGTTCTGCAGAAGACTACTACTAAGTAAGTTCTAAAACTCGTATCTTTATTAGTCGTGTGTGGAATTTAGGGGAAATTTCATCATCAATGTTACAATTTCGTTGTATCTCAAAAACCATATGGCCTAGAATTAAGATAAAAATAATTTTGTTATATAGGTAAGTAATTTTAAATAAAGTTTTTTCTTAATTATGACACCCCACTTCATGTATTTGTATAACTTTTTTTGGAATAACCCCCTTTATACCCTGTATTTTATTAGCAATGATTTGAATCGTAGGTATTCTTACCAGCAAATCTTGGTACCTACTTATAAACTTTGACCTACAAAATTTCATGGAAATCTGATTTACAGTCTGAAAGCTATGCTCTAACAAATAAGTAAACATAGGTACAAACATATTATACCTAGAACGCCGATTCGCCCAAGTTGTATGAGAGATTTTCGCTCGCTCTAATAAAAATAACAGCCTTAAATGTTGAAATGTCCCCAAACTAACCCTTAAGGGTACGACTTACAAAAATGTATATCTCCATACAATAAAGTGAAATATTACCGTGGGATTATAAACGAATTCAAAGGTACGAAAGACACAATTCTATCGCGTGATAGCTAGCGCAACATGGAGTGCAAATAATATTTGTTCGTGGATAGGGTGTTATAGGCATGATATCCACGAATACATAGAGGCAAATGGGCCTATATCTAGGCCCATTTGGACGCTAAATGTCAAGGTTGTGTGGTGAATAAGCTGACACTTTACTCTCCTCCCTACCTTTTACCATTAACCTACCCTTTGCCTCAGTAAGTAGATAATCAAGTGTTTTCTGTAGTCTCTTTTGCCAATCTGCCTGCTAAGCTACTATTGCACCCAATAAAGTTCTGAAAAATCTACTGTACGCCGTGTTATGTTTAAGCTAACAATTACAGCGACCACGGCAACGGCCGATGAACAGATACTTGAAATAATAATTCCTCAGTCTCAATACCTCGTCTGCGTGTTCTATAGTCCGCGAGTGGGCAGACATTTGGTCTCGCCTGCGGTCGCCAGATTCGCCCGAGGGACGCTAATCTATTTCCCAGCATAGCTACCTTTTTTACCTGTCTATTTGAGCTCACATGAAAAGATATTTTGTTGTGAAGTATTTTGGATTCACGGAAATTGTTTTTCTGTGTGATTTACGGATGTTTTCAATACCTATCTATGGAGCTAGTAATGTACAGTCGCCTGCAGTATGATGTTACATTTCATTATTTTGCTCCAACCTGTAGGTATATCTATATTATATCCTGTAATACTCTTTATATACAGAGTGTTACATGTATAAGTACAAATATCGGGTAAATATCACTCTTGTTGTAAACGCCAGTCACAAAAAACGAATTAAAATAAAAGGAACGGAATATAAAAGCGTCATTAAGTTTTACAATGACCCTGCAAGCTTTAACGATGCTTTTATGGTAGACAAAGACCTCATTATGGTTTGGGGATTCGTAGGAGTACATTTTTAGTGGTGACAGTTGAGCTGCTTTTTAAATTATTCACTTTAAAACGTGGGTCAGTATTATTAGTATTTATTATTTATTTGTTAGTGAAATTACGTTGGAGGAGGTAGGACACAGTGAGATTTTCTCGCTCTAAATTGGAGCAGCCCGCCTGGGAGGTACCTACCTACCTCCGCTCTACAGAAGATCGAAGCCAAATAAGAAATAGTGTTGTTTTCCTGCGTTACGTAAGGTGGCCAGAGCTCTTTTTACGCGGTGAGGGGGGCTAGGGGTTGATTTAAATGTTAGACAAGGACAGTGTGCACAATGATGGACAAAGTGTACATACTTAATATCCGGGTTGGTACCCTGCTTGCGTGGCGGAAGCTTGTACCCTGCCTAGTAAGCCTGTACCTATAGTTTTTTAGGTAGTTTGTTATGCTCGTTTCAGCTTTGATTACACCCAATGATCAATTTAGAACGTGAGTTGGTTGTTTTAATTTAAAATTCTAATCCCTACAAATGAGGTAGAGAATAATAAATTTTCTGAAGTGAGTTGTGTTCCCTCGAGATTTACCTAAAAGAACACAAAGCTGGCGCCATCTGAAAATTATTATCAGCACAAAACTTCCTTATTTTTTTTGGATTTATCAAATGGATGGAAACAAGACAATTTTTTTTATTAAAAAGTTGTACGTACCTAGGAACAACGGTTTCAAATTAAATATTTCTTGTCATATCTCCATGTGACCTAATTTTTCAAATATTTTCAATGCAGCCGTGTTGGCCTAGTGGGAGGGACCTCGATACTAACGTAGGTCGTAGGTTCAAATTTCGGTCTTACACACATGGATTTTTCTGTTCGAAAAATGTACGTAGGTACCTACCATTGACCATATCTTTCCTGTGGATAAGGACACACGTAGGTACCTACCATTTGACCATATCTTTCCTGTGGATAAGGTTGACTAGGCTGAGAGGATGTTAGGTAAAGGTGCTGGGCACGTCTACTAAAAATTATGTCTAAGACACAACTGGGCCCTATACTGTAAGTAAAAGGGTTCCACCTGACTCTGTCTAATACTCTTTAAAAGATGTAATAGTAATTTCAAATAATTTATTTCGGAACAAAAATAATAGAGGGACATTATAACGATTTGGAAAAACGATGGTAATTGCAATAGTTATAAAAACTGTGACGCAATCACCAACGCCCGCCTCCTAGGACTAAGTGAATACAATGAAATGCTCCTGCAAAAACCACTTATAAGAAAGAAAAAAAAAAAAAGCTTTAAATAGGTACATATTTAAAGCCTTACTAATAATTTTTGAACTCAGGTATCTAGTTGGCAGCCAACAAGATCGATCAATTGTGTAATATCAGTTGCTTCTGTCTCAATCTAGATCTTTTGCAATCCCGCTGTAATCCATAAGCCGATAGCGAAGTCACGATCACAAGTGGAAACAATACTCGGATGCAAAAGTTGTCTCTTGAGATAATAAGTAGCTTTTAGTATCAAGTGGTTTCTAGAGCTATTATGTTATGAGCTCATTGAAAACTGCAATCGAAAGGCTGAAGTGAACTTGTAAATTAATATTAGTTTTATCTTTCATACTTAGATAATATATTTTTTTAATTGCATTTAAAGTCTTCAGTAAACTTAATACTGGATCTTTTAGATCATTCATTAATTCTCTATACGGGTATATTTCACGGGCAAATCCTATTTTTTTTTTGTAAAATGACAATGAAGGTCTTTAGTGTAGCTACTTGTAAATTTATTTATTATTTATTTATTTATAATACAGTATAACATCATAACAGGTTTTTTTTATCCCTAAGGCGTTGCCATATGTTATTAGTAGGTACATTATAATAAATAGGTACTAATCGAAACATTTCGTTTCTATCACTACCTGTGCAAGTTGTAGGAGTTTCGGTAGGTGATTGAAAAAAATATCCACGCTGTTCGCAGACAAGATATTGAGCAGATTGACAGCGAGTGACATGGGGGCAAACTTAAGTAGGTTGGTCCTACAGTGGGGCACTTCCAGCATTTTTTTCGCCGTGTGGCAACCCTAGCGGTCTGACGTACAAATCAGCTGCTCAATAATATTTTATCTTTTATTTATGTTTTATTGCAAAATAAGTGTAAAATAGTCAGTGTAATTGTTTTAAATAGTGTAAATAGACTGCACCAGTGTTTGTGTTAAATAAAAACAAGTAAAAACTTCTAAAATCTGTGTGAAAGTTTTGGACTAGCCGGCATCAAACTCAACGAATGACGATTTGAATTTGCAACAAAGTTGAATTGGATTTACGCCTGTGTATTACCTAACAAATGTGATTCGGAGATCTACGATAAACCTGGGGAGTATTTGTGTTCATTTATCATTACATTACTAACCTAAAACACTACACAAACACAACATCATACTCGCTCAACGGCATCGATGAGTCACGTCACATTACAACTACACTTGGCTTCGTTTTATCTCTCTCAGCTTGACAATAAGTGGAAGCTGAGTTGATGTCCGAAACATCTGCCTCACACAGTTATTATTACTACAAATACATTTGCAAATTATCAAAGTACTAACTACCTATTTATAACTCCAAAGGCACAAACCTACATAGGTCACAACTCTTCTAGATAAATCAGTGTGATCCCTTGTCCTATGTTTGTTTGCTTGTTTATTTTGTACAGGCATTACCTAGACATAATCTCACAAGGTATTTGCCTACTAAAAACACAAGAAATCCAAGATTTTGTACTTAGTATTTGAGTAGTTATACTAAAAAGTGACTTGCACTCTCACCCATTTTTATTTTGTAGTATTTGTACAACATAACAACATTTTGGTATAATTTTTTTTTTTATGTAACCATAGTGAGAAATTGAGATACTTAGATTTAGCATTAATTTTAAATTTGTTAGCAAGTTTATATTCATTTTCCTTTTCAATTTCAATCTAATACTGTTATTCTTAGCTTTTTCTACTCCCCCTCTCTGACTTTTGTAACTTTATTTATTCCCTATCTATTCTACACACCTATAAGCCTCTATCCACTGTAGGTATCCCATACTCACTTGCTTTCCACTGTGTTTCAGTTAACAACAACCATAATGATGACTCGGAGGGCATGCGACTTGGAAGCAAAATTAAAGGTGGTCACCTCGGAGCTCAAAGAATCAAATGAGATTCGACAGCAGCTGCTACAAGAAAGGGAGGAGAGTGAGGTTGAGATGCTGGGAATTCTTGGAAAGAACCAAACCCTCAAGAAGCAACTTGCCGAGCTCCACACCCAGTATGAAGATGCTCTGCAGCAGATGGAACACCTTCAATCTATGCTGCAATCTGTAGACCACTGCCACGAAACATATGATGTGGCGCTTCAGCACAATAAGGACCTACAGCAAGAGTTATCCGAGTGTAGACTTAAAGTTGAACAATTAGAATCCAAACATGTGCCGTTGTATAGTAACTTTAGTAGTCTTGATTTACAGACTGAACTTTTAAACAGTGAGCCAAACATCTCAATAGAAGATCTCACTACACCCAAATGTAATAACTCATTTCCAATTCTGAAAGGGAGTAACAGAATTAAAAAATATGTAAAGTTAAGTAATTTTATAAAAAAATCTGCTAAAAAGCTAAAAATGTATAAAAATGTATTTGATAATGCTAAGATTTGTAGGCAGAAGTGTAACTTGAATGAGGAATTGAATTCCTGCTATAGATTAATTGGACGAAACTCCATGGAATTAGACTACATGACAGGAAAAATAGAAAGCCTAGAAAAGTCACTTCATGATATAACTTGCAAATATCAAAAGGCAGAAAAAGAAGTATCAGATAATCTGAAAAAAATGCACAATATCGTAGAAATAGTCAATAATGATAGCATATATGTTCAAGTATGCAACAGTAGCTCGCAGACAGACCCTTCCATGTGTGATTTGTTCCCCTCTGGCACATCACCAACTACATCAGTACAGGTGGCACCAGATGTCTCACAGGTGCACTTACAGCCTACACTCCCTGTACTGATTGAAGTGCCTGTGCATGCCACTCAGCCACCGGTTAGACAGCCAAAAGCCTGTCGGCAGACCCGGAAGACTGTGCTGTATTCAGACAAGATAGGCACAGGGATGGGATTGTTGCTTAGCGATCAACTAGGGCAGACCGTCATGAATAACTGTTTTCCGAATGCCCCCATAAACTTCTTCACAAACTGTATAAGAAGTGACGATTGTCTTGACAAGGACACCACTTTGATAGTGCAATTAGGTGAGAGCAGTGGTGTCAAGCGGTTAGACTTAATTAACCTAGTAGAAAGTTTGTTAGAAAAGTTAGATCTAGGATTAGGAAAACTAATTCTATGTGCATTCCCATATTCTGATTCTTTGAGTGCCAAAGAGAAGCAGAATATTTTCAACCTGAACCTAATATTATATAACTTGACATGTCGTCATAGTGACGTTTTGTTTTTCGATACTAATAATTTTATTAGTAATTTTATTTTGACAGGAAGTACATTGTACTTGAGTAGGAGTAATAAGGCGATGATTGCTAAATTGTTAGCATATAATATTTTTGATCCTGTTATAAATAATATAACACAGTTTACAGACGAGTCCGTAGTTAGTAGTAGTACTAATGAGGGCACAAAATTAGTAGGGCCAGCTGACCAGCATTTAAACTGACCACGTCGACAATGGGTAAGCAAGGCACTTTACATGTAGTACACCAAAATATGCAAGGCCTTCCCAGCAAAGTATTAGAATCAGAATTATTTTTAAATCAGTTTAATGTAGATATTATGTGTGTTACTGAACACTGGATATTAGAATTTGAGTTGCTCCCTTATTATAAGAATTTTAATATTGTTAGCTCATATAAACGTAAGAACGCCATTAGGGGCGGATCTTTAATTATTGTTAGAAATGACATAAAGTGCAAGGAACGTAAAGATATTGTAAATCTCACTATTGAGAGGAGCATTGAGCTGTCGTGTGTTGAGCTAGAGCGGCATATCGTTGTGAGCGTTTACCGTCCTCCCGACGCAGACTTCGCGTTATTTGAATCCATTATGGAAGATGTATTGCTCAAAATTTTTGCATGTAATAAAATTTTAATAGTCTGCGGAGATTTTAATATAGATATTCCGATCCATCCGTTATCTGAACGACTGCTTAATTTATTTAAATGTTTTAATTTAAATCATCTCTTTGTGGAACCAACAAGGGTGACACTAACCACTTCCACTTGTTTAGACAATGTTTATTGCAGTTGTGTACCAATCGCTAAATCAGTAATTAAACATTTCAGCTCAGATCATTACGGCCATAGTGTCATATTTACATGTAATTTAAGAAACAAACCTGAGGAATTCACGTACCGACCCATCACAGAAAGTAATATTAAGATGTTTCAGGCTTGTATTGAACTCAAAATGTCCCTTGTACCATGCATGGATGATCCAAACGACCTTTTTACCATTTTATCGAATTTAATAAATAAAGAACACGAACAAATTTTTAAATTAAAAACAAGCACAGTTAAGGTTAGCGTCGGGTTTGCTGACTGGGCTACACCTGGCATTTATAAAAGCAGGAATAAATTGTACGAACTATATGCTGATAGGGAGTCAAAGCTGCACGACATTACTTTTATACTACATGTTAAGAATTATTCTAAAACTTTTAAAAAAGCTTGTCATGCAGCCAAATCATTGTACTTAAGAAACAAAATTGAAAAGTCTTCTAATAAAATTAAAGCTACTTGGAAACTAATAAATAATGAAACAGGCAAATCAAAAGCCCTCAATAAACAAATCAATTTAATTAATAATGATAGTGTTTTAACTAAGAAAATTGAAGTGGCGAATGCCTTTGACAGTTTTTTCTCTAGTATACCTAATATTGTAACCCAGTCGTTAAAATCTTCAGCTTCTGGAGCGTCCCTTCTTCTAGAAGCTAGTGTTGCTAAATGTGAGACTGAGTTTAGTTTTAGTTACATTAATGCGGGTAATATTGTGAAAACCTTTAAATCCCTCAATATAAAAAACACTGAAGACCTATGGGGTATATCTACAAAGGTAGTAGGTGCTATTATTAACGATATTGCTCCATGCTTAGCCCACATCTTTAATAGTTGTGTTGACGATGGAGTTTTTCCTGACCTTATGAAGCATAGCAAAATAATTCCTTTGTTCAAGTCCGGAAACGAAAAAGATCCCGCTAATTATAGACCTATCTCGATATTGCCTACTCTAAGTAAAATCTTTGAAAAAGTTATTCTTACTCAGTTATTATCTCACTTCAATCTTAACGGGCTTCTTCATTGTAATCAATTTGGATTTACCAAAGGTCGATCAACAGCCGATGCCGGGACTTTGCTCTTAAAGCACATATACGATGCCTTTGAGAACTCACAAGACGCAATCGGTGTATTCTGTGATTTGTCAAAAGCGTTTGACTGCGTGAGTCATGCAACATTAATCTCAAAGCTAAAACATTACGGCATCCAAAACCGTGCAATTGACCTTTTACAATCTTACTTATCCAATAGAGTCCAAAAAGTTGACGTGGGTGGTGAAAGGTCTTCTGGATCAACTATTGTCATGGGTGTGCCACAGGGTTCGATTCTAGGCCCTTTCTTGTTCCTAGTTTACGTTAATGACCTCCCTTCTTATGTTAAAGAAATGTGTGACATAGTTCTATTTGCTGACGACACCTCGCTAGTGTTCAAAGTCGACAGATCCAAAACAAATTACGATGACGTAAACGCATCCTTGTCGCTAGTCCTTAATTGGTTTTCTGTAAACAATCTCTTGCTAAATTCAAAGAAAACGAAATGTATCAAATTCTCTTTGCCTAATGTAGTACACAATAGCCCCACTAACATTGTATTAAATGGAGAGTCACTAACCCTTGTTGATTCTACAAATTTCCTAGGACTCAATATTGATTCAAAATTGCAGTGGGGACCCCACATTGAAACTCTTGCCGGTAGACTTAGTTCCGCGGCATATGCCGTTCGTACGATAAGGTGGCTCACAGATGAAGCCACAGCTAGGTTAGTTTATTTTAGCTACTTCCATAGTGTAATGTCCTATGGTATCTTTCTCTGGGGGAATGCAGCAGATATCCAAGTCATATTTGTTTTACAAAAACGAGCAATACGTGCCATTTATAAAATGAAGTCAAGGGACTCCTTGAGGGAACTTTTTAAAGAAATTAACATTTTAACTGTAACTTCACAATATATTTACGAAAACTTATTGTACACTCATAAGCACATGGCTAGCTTTAAGAAAAAAAGTGATGTGCATAGTATTAACACAAGAAACAAAAATAAATTGTGCATTCCAAAATTTAGATTACAAAAAGTAAATGGGTCTTTTATGGGGAATATGGTAAGATTTTATAATAAACTTCCGGTAAACGCGACGCAACTTCCTATTAGAAGATTTAAAGTGTACATAAAGAATAATCTTATTAAGAAAGCGTACTATAAACTAAATGATTATTTAAATGATAAAACCGCATGGCCTGAAGTCGCTCTGCCCCTCGACAGCTAAAATGCCATTTTGCAGTGTCTTTACAGTTTTTGCTTGCATCATATTTTAAGTATTATTTAATTATATAAGCATTAGGTACATATTTCATCAAGTGTAGCGTGTGCTGCCCTTAGATCATTTGTTGAAGCTCACATTTGTCTTCATTTTTTTCACATTTTTATAAGCCTTATTTATTAAGGATTATAATTAGATTACTTTTCTCTTGAGCCTCACCTAGTTCGATCGGCACCACACTGAAGCTTTAAATTCCATTTTGTGAAAAAGGATCATCGAAAAAAATGATAGGCACCAAGCCGTGTTTGTTGCCTGATTCTTCTAGGCTTGGTCGCGAGGAACAGGCATAGCTTCACCTAGTTTCTAAGACGTTTCAAAGTGATCCTAGTGATTTTATTGAAATAAATGCCTTTTGACTTTGACTTTGACTTTGACATGGCGGGGCGGCAGCGCGCGCCCAAGTAGTCGTTGGGCGCGCGCAGCCGCAGCGCCGCCAGCACCGCTGGCTGACTCATTTAGTTCATTGATTCATTCTTGATAGGGTAGTTTATAACATGTATAGGTATCCTTTTTTTTAAATGCCAATGAAAGTCTTCAGTGAACCTAAAACTAATAATGGCTCTTTTAGTTCACTCTATATATCATATATATCATAATATCATCTATATATCTCTATTGCCTACAAATAACTGCATATAAACCCACAGACATAAATGTGTTAAATCTTACCTACCTACTAAGAAATTTTGTACAAAATTATATGCTTCAATAAACGTTATTATTATTATTATCTTGATAAGGGATCGTGCATATCCTTTTTTTTGTTAGTTGTTTTCATGTCCATTCGAACCAAGTTACTGTAGATAGTTTTTCAATTAGATAATACAGAAGAAGTAGAAATAAACTAACAAAATAGTGCACATGTTTACAAAGAAGCCGACAGCGTGATTAACGAGGAAGGTAATTTGCGGATGAGGGTCGCCGGCGGACCGGCGGGTCACCATATTTGCTCTTAATCTGACTCGATAGGTCACGTGGGGGTTTGTGAGAGACCTTAGTACCTACGTCAAGCACTCTTTCACTTCCTGTTGGGTAACAAAACAAATTAGAATCATTTCACATTAATTCGTTCGTTCATTAAGTTAAGTTCGGTCTTTTGACAGTTAGGTTTGTACCTGAGACCGACTACGTTTAACATTCAGAAACACATTAATCGTTTGTGAATCATCATCATCATCATTTCAGCCGTAGCCGTAGCCGTGCTGACATGGCCTCCCCATAGCTTTGCAAGATCGGTCTTGAGCGTCCTGCAATCTTTATTAGATTGTATCAATTCATCCCTCTTTTCTTTGGTCAAATTCGGTTTACTCCTATCCACTTTAAATTTCATGGACAAACTACGAATTCACATGATAATTCGACCCAATTCTCCGACCTTGTAACACATCTGACAATCCGTACTAATTCCATTCCATTCCAACTTACACGCTGTCTGCCAAACGCCAACAAAGCAGAACAAACTGTCCTAATAAAATCAGTTGGCAACCCTAACCTACGCAAGGAGAGAAAACGTCATTTGTGTAAAAGCCCTTGTTCCACTGAAAGTAGCAAGTTTGCGATGTCGTTACAGAATGCTTGCTTGTCGTCTCACTGATTCTTTCTTGGTCATCCTTGGTATCAGGTCAGCGACCAGGTTGAAGTGTGGTGGCCCTGAAAAGGTTTTTTTTGTGAATGAATCAGTGCAGTGAAAGGGCTCCATCCGTGCACATGTGACATGTTTACGAATTTTTAGGTTCATGTACCTACGATGTTTTCCTTTACCGTTTGAGAGCACTAGTGTAGCGCACATAAATTTCCCGAATGGTAAATCTATTGGTGCACAACGGGATTCGGCCCCACGACCTGTGGATCGGAAGGCGGGGCCACTATCACCACTCCACCAGTGCTCTCAGTTATTAAATATGATTCGTGGACATGCAAATATAGTCGTTTCTTAGGAACCCAACAAAAGTTTTTTAAATAATAGTACCTACTAAGATATTACAAACGATTTCAATATGAGTCGCATGTTGTATAACAGTGGAACAACAGGCTTACAAAAGAGCCGTAACATTGTAACCAATGCTCAGTAACTACGGGTATTTGCCCATTGTTCCGCCCTCGACGGCCGAATAAACGTTTAGTTTCCAACACGCGTAATGATAATGAGATGTTCCAAGAATTGAGGCTCTTGTGGATTAAACCGTAAAATATTTACTTAGTAATGGTAATGGTTTAGGTACTATAGATGGAGTTATTATGCTTTTTCTAATGTACAAAATCACTATTGAAACGGAGCAACGACCGGAATTTGAACCAACGAATGTTGGAGGTTCGGGTCCCTTCTACCACTCCGGCAGTGCTCCCTATGCTAGCAATTTTACGAATATTATAATCCTAAGTCAGTCAAAAAGTATCGAGAATATTTTTATGAAATAAAAGCAATTTTTGATATACGTATTAAGGCGTAGAGGCTGCTACGGCGTAGCACTTTGTAGACGGCAGTGATTCGAGAAGCTCCTTGGATCTTGGATTACTGGGAAGTGAAGATAATCTAACGAGACAATCCCCAGATTTACATGATGGTCCTGAAGGTTTTACGATAATTGAACTATACTATCAATAACTACCCATCAAAAATAATATTAGCGTCTCAGCGGGTGGCTCTAGTGATTTGATTCTCATCTACTATCAGATAAAACATACAAAAATGTTTTGTAATGCTTCCTTATTTGCTGATTTGTTGTATTGCTGATTACGGAATTTGCTGTATGGTAGTAAATATATTTTTTAAGTAAGTATTAAAAATTATTTTTCCGGATACGGTTGAAAAGTCATTATAGCTACCTGTATGCTATTCAGTTGCGGGCATCTGTTCATATTATCGGTGGTGCGTCTGTTGTACTAGTACTTGATACAGACGTTCTGTGCTTATTAGGTACGTTATCTACACGCAGTTCTATCTCTTCACTCATCATTGCTGCGTTAGGCCTTGATATCTGCTATTGAAATGATATTCAAAAGATTTCAATGAGAGTAGGTACACAAAAATCGATCGACAATGTAAGTGGATTTCACGCTACTTTACGCCACGAGACTCAAAGGCCGGATCTTTGGCTCCGCTTACCGGACTAACAACGCTAACGTCCTGTGGACAAATTGATTCTTCTAGGCTTGGTCGCGAGGAACAGGCATAGCTTCACCTAGTTTCTAAGACGTTTCAAAGTGATCCTAGTGATTTTATTGAAATAAATGCCTTTTGACTTTGACTTGACACAGGTTAATCGTGTTGCAGTAAGTTTGTTTACCGTGCTGGCCCCGGCTGAAGAAAATGATTTATTTATTTATTTAGAATACAGTATAACATCATAACAGGTTTTTTTATCCCTAAGGCGATGCCATATGTTATTAGTAGGTACAATAAATAGGTACAATTAGATAGGTACTAATCAAAACATTTCGTTTCTATCACTACCTGTGCATGTTATAGGAGTTTCGGAAGGTGATTGAAAAAAATATCCACGTTGTTCGCAGACAAGATATTGAGAAGATAGACAGCGAGTGACATGGGGGCAAACTTAAGTAGGTTGGTCCTACAGTGGGGCACTTCCAGCATGATGAAGAAGTGGATGTCGTAAGAGGCGACTAAAGAAAAGCTAGGGAATGAAAAGCAGCGTCCCCTTTTTCACAAAGATAGCTCTAACAGCGCTCGCCAACCCGCGTGCCCAGCGTGGTGAGTATGGGAAAATCCCACCACATGATAGGAATTCGTTCTGGAATATGTGGGCATGTTCAGCAGTGGACGTCAAGGCAGAAATTATGTTAATGATGATGATGATAATGAATAATGTCTGCTTGAGCTAGCGACGGAGTTATTAGGCCTTCATGGCTAATCGACTATCGTATCCGGAAATTATATCTTAACTTGCCCCCCTAAGCACAAAAGCGCATACCTATCCAAACTGCAAAATTATGGTAATATTGAAGGTGATTCAACACATCTGTACTATCCCGAAGGGGCCTAACTCTTCTATAGACTGCATAGAGTTTTTTCAATGAAAAATGTTGAATTTCCAAAAGTCGTACAACAAGAGGAGTAGGAGTAGGAAGAGGTAGGGCACAGCGAGATTTTCTCGTTCTGAATTGGAGCAGCCCGCCTGGGGAGGTACCTCCGCTTTATAGAATATCGCAGCCAAATAACACTATTTGTTTCAAATATTGTCGTGTTCCTGCGATGAGTAAGATTGCCAGAGCTCTTGGGGGGGAGGGGTCGGCAACGCGTGCGTGATGCCTCTGGTATTGCAAGCGCTCATAGGCTACGGTAACCGCTTACCAACAGGTGGGCCGTATGCTTGTTTGCCACCTCAGTTGTATTAAAAAAAAAAAAACTTGATTGCCGGGATAGCATAAATTTATGAATAAACATGTATGTGAGGAATACTCAGCAAAACTTTACTATACTAAGGCTCGTATTCAGAGACAAGACTCAAGCATCGATCTGTACTTAAATTTCGAGATTTCGAGATTTTAATTCTTGAACAGTTCACCTGAGGAAATGCTTATTCTGATGATCAAAGTTCACCTGAGGAAATGCTTATTCTGAAACGTCAATCAGACGAAATCGGTGCTTGAGTTTAGATTTGATTAGACATTAATCAAATGACATTTTCGTTCCGTTACACGTACTTTGATGCATACCTATTTATACTTCCCTTTATAGTTCTGTTCTATTTCCACCCTGGCTGTTTGAATTTCTGCGTAAAACGGATCGAAAATTATAAATAAATCGAAATAAATAAATCAAAATTATAAATTAATAAGTAAACGAGAACATTTGAGTACAGATTTGAGACTCGATTCAGCGGAGAGTAGTTTAAGTACCGTTCTTGAATAAAAGTTATGTTTGAGAAGAGATTCAATACTTAAACGGAGTTCAGCTGATCTGTGATTAAATCTATGCTTGAGTCGTGTCTCTGAATACGAGCCTAAGTATCACAATTTAGTTTAGTATATGATACTCTACCTACCACAGACCTCTCATAACGAAGTAGTTATCAAACTTCGCGAATGCTTACACCCTGAACTGATTTACTGGGATTATCATGAGCACGTGATCCTGGTAAGTTTATTAGCCGCCAGTATTTCTCATCTGGCCTAACATACGTGGTTATGTGAGTTGTAAATGTAGATATGCCCGCATTTAAGGTTCTTATTTTATGTTCGTCATCGTAAAGGAAATTTTGTTAGAAGAAAAAAACAAATTTGGCAGCATGAAAATAATTACGGTCAGTATAAAAAATTTAAAAACATACCACTTATATTGACATACAGGTAACCCTAGTTTAGGAGTCAGGGCTTCATTTTGTTTTGTACATTGGTTTACTCAATAAATGTTTTATTATTATTATTACTACTTATAGATTATTATGGGGTTAGTTTTTATACGAGTGCGTGTAAGTTCTTTTTCAGGCTATTTACTACATACTTACATGCAAAGTTTCAAGTTGTTTTCAAAGTTGCTTGCTTGCTTCCTTGCTAGTCGTGTCACTGGTTATTTTTTGGTCAGTGGCCAGGTTGAGGTATGGTGGCCCTGAAGAGGGCCTATGACCGTCGGTGAAAGAATCAGTGTAGTGAAAGGATTAAAGTGTGCCTCATACCTTAAGTGTACAAAGAATAAAGGTAAAAAAGATAAACGTAAAAGAGTAAGAAACATCTTTACCTACGAAATTTCGTATTTATTATATTAGTGAGAGTTACTTATTTTTATACAAATTGCCGAAAGAAAAGTAGGTCTTTTGTGGATCGTAAAAATAAACTTCAGATATAATATTTAAGGGTTAAACAAATTTATTTCGTCCCGCAGAAACCGAGTCGGCTGGCTGTAAATCAAGTGGCACCGCTGCTTTTGAGCACCTATTTTACGTAATAACTGGCAACATTACCTATTATTAAAATGAGGTAACAGATGGTATAGATAGGATGTACTAGTTGGCAGAAATGTCCGACCGTCTAACCAAGACCGCTACAGCTGTAAACTATTACTGATAGTTACTGCCAAATAAATATTGCTAGATATGTAGATACATGTGGGTATGATTAATACAACTACCAACATGGTACTGGCCACTGCTGCGTTTAGCACATTCACATGATTTGAAGGTTTTGAAAAAGATTATACTTATTGATCCTTGCTCGTCGTGTCACTGATTCTTTCTTGGTCTTCCTGTATTCGGTCAGTAGCCAGGCTGATGTTTTGTAACTGGTAATACTGTACTGAATTGAGTACAAAATAGTCATATTACTACCTACGAGTATGCTGCCCTTATAGCAGCATACTCGTAGGTAGTGGAAAGGTTCCATACACAGAACTATATCGAGATAATTCTGTGGGTCCATACTTCCAAAGTTAACCCAAGATTTCAGGTCATATTGACCTTCAAATTGCCTACGCCCTCGACCCAATAATAGGTCATGCAGGTCTCATAGATAGACACTATTGTTTATAAAGTCTGTTTTCCTCTCTATAAAGCAGTTAGGCAGTAGCGCAGTGCTATGTCCAACAGGTATACGGAAACTCCGTCTTGTCCCAGTGATGCCTATCTGGAAAATTTCCCCGTATCGAGTTTCCCCACACGAGCTTTCTAATTAAGTTAAACACATTCATTTAAATAAAAAAAATGAATGTTTTTTATTTAAATGTTAGACAGGTAGCTAAGACTTAAAGGAGAAAATAGGGGACAGACACGAAATATTTGTTCCGGTTTGTCCCCTCGTGGGGACAGGACGAAGGGACAGACAGTGATAGATAACTAACGAATAACCCAATAATAGTAACTAAGGAAGAAACTAATAACTTTTCTAGGCTTAGTCGCAAGCAACATGATCGAGTAATATGCTTCAGATGATTGAATTGGACTTGTGATGAATATTTGTCCCGTAGCGGCAATCGAAAACTTTCATCTCAGACACCCATCTGAGACTCGTCCGCTATGCTATTCGAAATTATTTAATTGTAGATATGAAAACAAACATGTTGGTACAATGTAATTGCAATACAATTTCATTTTCAAACTCTTCAGGGCAGTTTAATCACATTCCTTTTAAAAAATATATCTAAATCAAATTAATTCGTATAATAACGAATTACTGGCCATTGAAACTTTACAAAGGGACTTTACTAGAGGACGGACAAATATTGATTCACGGCCTTTAATTTAGGGTTGTTAGCCAACAAACAGAGGGCTGGACTAACACACAAGGTTGCAAAATGTTACAAAAGCAGTGTAGGTACCTATTTAAGTAAAACTTCTATGAAGTAGGTAGGTACACCATTATATATATAGAGCTTACAAAAATGTGATGGCTTATAGTTTAAGCTACAAAATACAATGAGATTGCGCCAGATTGTGACATGCTCGAATTTATGAATTTATAAATAAATTGGCTCACGACTTTAATCCCCAAACACGGTAGACACTAGACAACCTCTCAGATAACCAAGCAAACAAATCCTTGAAAACGTTTGAAGACAGAGGCACGTTTTAGGACATCACATTTTTGGTTGTAATGAGTATTTCATACGCGACAGGTTGCAAGCGCATCGACGCTTATCTTCTTGACGTGTCACTGATTCTTTCTTGGTCATCCCTTATTAGGCTTATGACCGTCGATGAAAGAATCAGTGTAGCTGTCGCCTCTTAGAGGCTCCTTTCGTGCACATGTCACATGTCTTCGAATTTTTAGGTTCTAGGACATGCCGGTTTCCTCACGATGTTTTCCTTCACCGTTTGTGAGCAATAGCATGTGTGGGTAAAAATATTGGAGGGGCGTGCATTTTTAGAATGTTTCGAAAGCTACTTAGGTACCTACCTAGAGATCTTCTCTAGGTACATAAGTAGCTTTCGAAATGCAATCATACGATTTTCGAGTTCATGCTTTTTATTTATTATCTGTGTCGTTATTATTACATTTCAAAAACTTTTTATACATCTATAGGTATTTTTATTATTCCACGTCGGTTGTATGTAAAACTAACTGACAGAATAATAATTGATTAAAACGATGCGGACTAACGGAATACAAAACACTGGATCGAACAGGTTTTACAATTTCATTGGACACACATTTTCATGAGTGGATTCACGAAAATAATCTCACCAATGAATTTAGGTAGTCTAGGTACATAAAGCCAGTGTGGTGAGTGGGATTTGGCACAATAGTTTTCACTCTGACTCGTGCGTGGAAACAAACACGCTACACGTGTTTTTGTATGGACAAAATGAGTGACCGTAATGGTCTGCTAGAGTCACTGTTTCGGATTCCATTCGTGCTTTTGTAAGCACGTGTATCACGCTCACGAGTGAGTGTGAAAACCATCACCCCTCTGGTCGCGGCCTGAAGTTATAATATTATTTTTGTAATTAGGAATTCGCACGAATTCATTAGTAGTACCTACAGTTACAGCAGTTTGCCTGCAGGTATAAACAGGCCAACTGATGGCTATTTGTAAAATATGTATGTCTGGAGATGGTTAATAATGGGATAAAGCAGGGATGTTTTATTTTACACAGCATTGTCCAATTAAATTCATAAAAACGTACGGCCCGTCAGAATAAAGCTTAGAATAAAATCCGTACGATTAAAATATTTGTAACAACGTAATTTTCCACTTATAAGTTCTCACAAAGGATTGTTTGCCTATTCCGGGACACAATAGCTTTTGTGGAATACACGTTTCATTCACTAATGCCTGGGGATTTTTTCCAACTGGGTAAAAATCGTACGGACTTTCATTCATCTTTCACTAAGCTGTGGCGGAGTTTTTATGTTCTCGTCCAAAATGCGTTGTGCACGTTCCATAACTTTTTTTCGGTTTTCATCTAAATTGTTCGCAATCCATCATCAATTCATCATATTATAATCAAATTGTGATACAAATGATCGAGTACGGTTTCAATGTGTTTCGCTGTACGAGTAATTTCCATTATGAGGCAATTTGACTGAGGAAATAAGCACAGGGCACTTTTTAATTTAACTTTTCTACTGAATAATTTAGCAAGTCTGCACGGCCGAGAGATAAGAGTGACAGTGACAGCTTATGTATGTCGTGGCATTAAAATATTTTCTATTATTTAAAAAGGCTTGTATTATCTTACGTAATACACCTACCTAACCTAACCTACATAGACAACTTAGCTTTCTATCTTCAAAAGAAGGTAGGACATCAGGGAATCGGATTATGCGCAAACCCTGAAAAAGTTTGTTCAGAATCGAAAGTCGCATCGAGTGAGGAATTTTGGATTATTCCTAATCCTAATCTTACATGAATGGTCAGGACTAAGTATGTGACAGTTATGTATTTAAAAAAAAACCGAAATTCCGGATTATTCCGGAAATTCCCGATTTAAATATTTACAGATCATGCAAATATTTGTCCTGCAGGGGGAATCATACCCGCACTTACGTCTCAGACGGGCACTCCCCCGCTGCGCTACAATAGTAGATTATGCAACAAGGGCTTAAAGTAGTGTATTATGTCAAGGGCGCTATATTGAAACCCGAGAACGAGGGAGTTAAGGCAAGAATCCTGAGTACGAGGGGTTCAAGATCGCTCAAGACAAATACACATTTAAGCCCGCGATGCATACTCTACTTTTTATACTTTCTGCGAGGCAATTGAAAACAATGACTGTTAAGTAGAAAGAAATGATTTTTCTGGAAGTAAGTTTCCAACTATACCAGAGGCTTCAGATTATATGCATTCTGGAGTCGAATCAAAATCACTGTCGTCGTCACTTGTCATTTTTTAGAAGTTTATTCGAATCGAAACTGAATTTCAGTGTAGATAACAGCACAGCAGTTTGAGCACTTTCTCAAATCTCATTGCACCCAATCATTTTTTTGAAACCAACCTCGATCAAGCACTACTACATGGGTTGCATTCCAAATTCAAATCACATTATGTCCCATGGGAAATAATGAAATTCAGTACAACATTATGACCCGGCTAGGCCGTAGGGCTGTTATGACTTACTTTAGGAAAGGTTTGCATGACACATAATATGCCATTGACGAGCAGGTAGTATAAAAAGTATTTAAATGCGGTTCTTAGATAGACACTCAACTCCAGGTAGAGGTAAGAGTTAACCGACTTCGGTATACTGGTTTAATTAAAAGGGATGCACACTATCAGTTTTGATAGGTAAGTAGGTACCTGCCTAGGTACATAATTTGGTTTAAATTCCCAACTTACCTCATTCTATAGGTTTATGTACTTAGCTGAAGACTCGTTAACGGCCCAAGTGAACTGTTTGAGCTATTCATTAGGCAAGGAGCACCTTTTTAAGTCCCCTTACCCAAATGGGAGTTCAGATTTTGTTTGGCGATAGCGACTTTGTCGAGATTGTATTTAATTTTTATAACAGGTTTTACGTGTAATTTCAGCAATCTGTGATTTTAATTTTGAAAAACTTTGCTATTATTAATTTTATAGGTACTAATTAAGAGTAGTATGTAGGTACGAAGGTTTTAAGAATAGGACGTTTCAAAATAATAATACTTTATGATGTTATTTGGATTTTGTAATTTTGATGTCACTGATGACAAAGTATTCTCGACTAAAGATATCAGGGTGTACCAGGGTAAAACTTTATTCTTTAGTGTAGCTCTACGGTAGAGGTGTCAGGTGTTTGGTACTATTTAGCACCTGACAAAAAAATACCTTTAAAACGAACCTAGGTATTCAAAATGGAAATGGTTTTAAGTTCTGTTTTTGACAGACAGACAGACAAATTAGACCGAGGTAGGCAAGCTGAGAAAGTAGGCGAAAGCTACACGCTTCAAATAAAATAGTCTTGTATTTATTCAGAGATAAGCTGAGCTCCGTTAGGTGAATATTATCCTTGGATATTGTGTACTGTACCACATAGACCAACCTGTCAGAACTCATGTAGTCCCGCCATGTTTCATGCCAAACTACTTCGAAAATACGAAAGCCTAAATAAATAGGCATCCAACCACAACATAAATAACTGCTTATACGCACGTTCGCTTGAGAAAACCTTTGACCTTATATTTTTTGTTATTCTAACCAAATTCAGTACAAATAAAGCTTGTTTTGGGTATAAGAGTTGTTTCACATGCTCCACAACCACACCACGTGCCATCATTATTGTCCGCGTTGGTGATACCGACCACAACGCAGTGACAACTCAACCACAACGCAACCACCAGCGACGACACCGTAAACTAGCGGCCGGCCACATCGCAGATACAACCACATCGACATTTTGTCGGTACCACATCGCAACTGCAAAAAGCTGCAGCAACACTATTCACACGTAACGACTGCTTGACCACCTTTTTTTCTGAACGAAAGATTCCTTTCGCTGCGATGTGGTGAGGTGTGGTACGTGTGAATTCTCCCTAAGATGAAGTCATCAGTACAAGCCGGGGCACCGGTAAAGACGTCTATTCCAGCTGTAACGAGTGCGGCCATTTTAGAAATATCAACGAGATAAGGCCTTTTATTGCTTGGCAAAGCTATATAATTTTTATAGACTCTTGTAAAGAAACGAGGCATTTTTGGGACCTTACATAAACATTGGGTTTAGTGCGTTGCTTCACATATTTTATTGAACAACAGATGAATTGCGATCTTGATATATGGCACTTATACAAGCCACATGATCTGGGGGCTAATTCTTCAAATTTACAACAATTAACGTTCTATTTAGTTCCAAGTATCTTGAGCTGGCGAACTTTTGACGATCAATTGAATTGAATTCCTCAGTGGTAAGGCATTTATGCTGAGCCGAGACCTTTTTGCTGCTGTGGCGCACAATAACATTTCACGTGTTCTTTTTTATAAGTTTTTGTGTGTTACCTCTCTGTCTTTGTTTCATTTTTTCGCTCTCTATGTCTTGCTTTTATTGTGACGTGTATTGTGTGCCAAGTTTGTGAATAAATGTTTGTCTATGTCTATGTCTATGTCTAATTGGTAAAATATCTTTCTTTGATCGATCGTTAGCTTTAGCTAAATACAAATACACCGAAACTAGATGAAAATCTATCGCTCAGCTGCGTTTCAATTGCTATGTCGGCGGTCCATCGGCTGGGGGCCCTACCAACACTGTGTATGCACATAATCTTCTTAATTTACCTCTACTGGCGCGAATAAATGCCATGAAATTCTCATTGCACTTTTTCACGCAAAGCTCTACCATAATAATCCAAGAATGAGAGTCCACATGACATTGGCTGTAAAAAAAACTTGTGAAAGCAAAATGAACAAACTTTATCATCTAACTACAAAGTTTATTCATTTTGCATCGCGGTAGCTATTCACAGCCTTCAGTCAACTCTGAGTGAAAAGAGAGTTCAGACGTTATTATTTTACTTGAAAAGTTTATGCCATCTGATTATGCTCGGGTTTATCTCAAATGCGGACACTTTTCAACCCTTATTATTTTATCGAAAAGGATTATTGCCTTCTGTCTTTTCAATAAAGGTGAATTTTTATGTAGATATGTTGTTTTTTGGTGATTGTTTCTTTCCACGGCGACCGACGCTCGAAAAAAAACAAGTCTAACAGTGCGTAGAGTGCGCGTGGCCCGCTATGCCTGAGTATGCTAGCTCTAATTTAACGAAGATAAAGCCAAGTGTGAAACGTAGGTGCGTTGTAATGTAAAGTTGTCCGAAAATACACGAGCTGACGTGCATTCTGACGTCGAACAATCCCCACATTTCTTTCACAGAAACTAAACGTAAAAATGTGGAATAAAACAGAATTAAACCCAGACGAGCTGTAACGAGGTCATTAAAGAGATACCAGCCGAGATTATGGGAATGCCCAGCCCCTCAATTCGAAGCCAAACGAGTCGGCTGCTTTGCTAAACGGTTTTTACTTTACTTCTCACAAAAGTATGCAATCTCTTAAAAGCAGACTTAGAGAAGTAACTTTTGAGCAATTATACCTACTGAAAACTATCTTCGCTTCTCTTCAAATTAAAATGTTATTCTAGCTTTAGATCTTTCTGTGACCGTTCGTCAGCCAAACGTGGCTGGGCTGTTCGGAAATCTTCAGGACAGCGCCAACGCCTGCTCCAGAACCAAGAAGCCAAGGTTCCTAAAACGGTCACCTCAATGATCTAACGCTTACTTAGCAGAGCACTGGTGGAGTAGCGGTAGTGGCCTCGCCTTACAATCCAGGGTACGATCTGGTTTCGAATCCCGCTATAGCAGTGCTCTTAAACAGCGAATGGCCTCTAAGAGGCGCGATTTAATCCTTTCACAACTCTGATTCTTTCACCGACGGTCATATGCCGTTTTCAGGATCACCAAACCTCAACGTGGTTACTGACCTAATACAGGTGACCAAGAAATAATCAGTTTCACGACAAGCACGCTTACTTAAACTAGGTGTGTGGTTCTGTTCACTGGGATCATAGACCTCGTCTGCATTCGGTCCTCTGGAACATTAAAGTCGTTAGGCTTTCTAAAAATATTCAAAGTAAGCAATAAAAATTTTGGAAGGGCATTTAATTTAATGCCCTTAGCAGACGTTATACATATTAATAGGCGGGGATTAACGGGCTGGTTGCGAGATTTAGTTTTGAAATAGGTACTTATGTTGAATAATTGTTAGTTAAGTTAGCATTAAATTAATTGTTTAAGTTTCAAACATAATAACAGAGCTATAAAGTTACTTGTAGAAATAAATAAACCTGGGTGTAAAATCACAAGGATCACTGCGAAATGGTTTGCCAAAACGCCCATCCCCTAACTTTTTTCTCAAGGTCACCTTTTACGACATCCACGGGTACAACGCGTTGGTTTGATATTTCTCCTTAAAATTACTCCTGCGATGAATGGATGAGCCGGCAAAATGTGTGCTCAAATATACTTTTACCTTCTTAACTTCTGATTTTTTTACAAACTTTCACCTCTATCATTTTCATAATGCCCATCTTCTAGCAATACACAATTTGTCTATGCCGTATTACGATAAGCCGAGAACCTCTTAAAATCATCTTCAGAGGGTCAGTCACGTACCGGGAACGAGTCGGGGACTTATGAAAGGCACTCCTTACTGGATCTGAATGCAAATGTGCACGTTTCGTGAAATCCATGTGTGTTTTGAACCCTATTTTATTTGAAAATAAGGTTTAGATTCATTTCTTATGTCGAGACACAAGTAACAGGTGAGGTGAGTGTGGGTTCGTTCCACGTAATGAGAGCGAGGAGAGACGTTTTTCAATGGAAACCGAGTTCAAATGGCTATTGCATCAGAGCAGACGTTCCCATATAAATATTTTAAGAAATAAATGGACATTTGTCGTAATATATGTACCTACTATCTCAAAAGGAGCATATTTAATCAACAAATACAAAGAAAATAAGAAAAAAAGTGTTTTTTGCCATGTTTTTTCCCCCGTTTTAAATAAGCTGATTTTGTTGTTTTTCCCATCTTTGTAAATAATTATTCTTTATTCTTTATTGTACACAGAAAACACATACAAAAAACAAACTAAATGAAAGGACATGTACAAAGGCGAGCTTAACCCTAAAAAGAGTTTTCTTCCAGCAAACCTTTGAGGCTAGAGATATGTGGTTATAGAGGTAGGGTTCGTGTACAAGACCAATGAATAAAAAAATAAAAATAGTAGATGTATAAACAAACTATTCTAACAAGATATACTTATTATTAAACATAAGCCCCTTCGTCCACGGCGCGATTAAAACTGAAAAAGGAACGCGACTGAAACTGTAGTCACCTATGAGTAGCCTGACTGCGATAGCACGAGTATTTCAATGCGCGTCCGTCCACGGCGCTACTCAAAAGGAACGCGTTTGTAACTAGTCTCCTGGCGACTCGACATGCTGGTCGCCAGGCGACTGGTTTCGAGAAACTGTTGAAAAATTAACGAATAAAAAGTAATTTTATGTGATTCTGACGTCTATGTGACTGGAGAAGTAATAATTCCATGTCATCACTCGAAATATCACTAGTCATGTTAATTATTTTCGTTTTCAAAACTTTGTTTACATAAAATCGTGTACTGAGTGACTGAGTTTCAGGAAGTCCCAGTAGCGTCGTAGACTAGTAAGAGTTTCCAATCAGTCCGCAACTCTAGTTTCTTATGAGTTCCGTCACTTTTGCGTAGCGTCACGGACGAAGGGGCTAAGAGACGTTCGTCAACGAGGCTTTACCACCTACAGCCGTGTAAAACAGCTGAATAATTGAGTTTGTAGGTACGGATTGATTTTTTCAGAGTTTTGTCAATGAAAAAAGTAGTATGAATTTTCCAAAGTCGTAGAACAAACTTTATTGCCTATTGGGTGTATAAAAAGACCTATAGATACATATTATTAAGAATCGCCTTGTAAGTGGCAAAAACTATAGCTAGCAAACAGTCGAATAGCGAAAAAAACAAATATCTTTTCGCTTTAAGTTTTAGCTAGTTGTCTGGTTTACTAGGTACTTATACTAGCTGCAGTTTAAATAACTGCATAGCAACTGAGGAAAATGAATTCTCTCAACCTTGTTTGGATTATCAGGATAAGTTATCGGTCATAGGTCCTTTTCAGGGCCACCATACTACAACGAGGTCACTGACTTTATACAAGATGACCAAGAAGGAATCAGTGACACGATGATGATATGATGAAATTCGTTTTTGGTTTTTATAGTAAGTAATTTGTAGATTTTAGCAACAACGGGGTTTATCGGGGTGTTTTTTTTGGCATACGAAACCGATATCCGTTTCGTTAAAAAAATTGAAAATATCACTGATATCGTTATCGAGTCGGCCAATAGTGTTGGTGTAGACGGTATTTATACACCAAGTATCTGACCCCCGAGTCCTTAATGTTCGTGAGTTACTCACTTGTCACCGTGAGACCTGAAAAGTGAATAGTTAGACGGTTCTTGTAGGGGAGCTTTTCGTGAGAGCATACGAGAACGGTAAGCTGTGAATAGAGTTACCACTCAGAGCAAACAAAAGGAATTAGTAAATAATGTAAAAATAAATACCATTTCCGCTTTACTATTAAAAAGGCATCTAGCTTTCGCTGGAATAGTTTCTCGAAAAAGAAAAGTAATAACATCCAAGTCAAAGTAAATAGCCGTGTTTGTATGGTCCACACGAATTATTGGATCTAATACATTCTTGGCCCACTCTACTAAATAAATGTTTACCTTCAACCAGCTTCTATTCAATAAATTCAGATACATAAACCTTCATAGAGATCGTTTTTTTAACTTGAATGAATGCTTTCGACAAAAGTTATTTAGTCATTTAATTCCTAGTTTGTTATTAAGTAGGTACTTTTAAAACTTATTAATTTTGGTAGGGTTCTAATAGTAGGTAGGAACCAGACTTGACCATATTTATTCGTTTTACTGTCTACCGTTTCGTAATTTAGTCGCAAAATAGACTTTACGATATTAGCGATAGACGTTCGATTCGATTCGACTGGGCGACGCAGTGTTGGAAGGCCCCCACCCGATGGACCGACGACATTGTGAAAGTTGCGGGAATTCGGTGGATGGATAAGGCTCAAGACCGTTCGTCATGGAAGTCTTTGGGGGAGACCTATGTCCAGCAGTGGACTTGTTCAGGCTGATGATGAACGATAGATCACAGCATACCTATGTTATTTTTCAAGTGAAAGCTAATGGCTGATTTGCGTTTAGAATCCTAAACCTCAACCCCCAAAGCTTAATTTAAAGTAAATTCTTGAGTTGTTGGTTCATTGTCCACGTTACTAGATGCTTTTGAATTCCTGAAGAATTCAAATTTCATTGTTGTTCTCGGCTCCACTTTGTTATCAACAAATTGTTACAATATTTTTGCCGTAAATTGTGAACCCAGGGGAAGCGCCGACAATTTATGGTTGGTATCAGTGACCTCTACACTTCACCTTTAGACGATAAAATATTTGTCAGCGCTTTTAGTAAATTTTATCGCGGCACTTAAGAACGCCCGCGGCTTCGTTCGCTTCGTCTGGTTCGTGGTCGCAATTTGAGAACATTTATTACCCAACGTTTATCGGTTCTGCGAGATACAGGGCCTTTTTACAGACGATTGAATTTTGGAATTTGTCTTTAAGGGTCTAAATTTATATAACTAATTTGGCAAGTCTCGTGTCACTGACGCAATTATACCTAATATATAAGTTAGTCAAATCAACTGTGACAATCGAGTTTGACGCGAAACTGTAATGAGATTAGATTGAATTGATTTACGTGGATTGTGTTAACTAGACCTGAGAAAGACATTTTCAATACGTGCGGGGCTGAATATTCCACGGGTTATCGAGCCTATAAAATTAGAGAAAGTATTTTGAGGATGGGTTGTAAGAAATAAACAAAGACAAATCCTACATCGTACGAAAAAAGTTCTAAAGTATAAGGGAGCGTCCACATCCACAACTCAGTTACAAGCCGCACGCGTGTATCTGTAACGCAATTTGTTCACATATTTGTAGAACTGGGCGCACCCTAACATCAGAAGTTTTTCTGAATATAGCACCATTATTTAGGAAAATAGCCGTATGCTGAAGAAAAATACTTCATAATCTGTTTTATTTACGTCATAAACAAACAATATTTACAGCACGCAAGGCGGAAAATAACGACTTCTATCTCACAGAGTTAACTAGATTAAAAGGTTATGAAGCATGAACTGGGGAAAGAAAATGTGATCAGCCGAGCTTCATTGACTTGCATCCAGTGACGCCACTCTTCGTTTTAATGAGTCTTTCGAGAGCCCTCCCTGCGTAATTCCTCGTTAGTTCATTCAGCTAGCTCCCATCCTTTCACAATGGAGATCTCTTGTATTTTTAATTTTTAAACCTACTTTCAATTCAGTGTTCATGAAGTAAAAATATGATGTCAGGATTAAAAGTCAAAGAAACCGTTAACAGACTAGGAGTTTATTTGACGCGGTAATTTCTTTTTTATTCTTTTTTATATGGTCAACGTCAACGAGAATCCAATTCTTGGCAAAAATAATTAACCGACTGTGAGAGTAAAAAAAACCTAGTGTAAAAGAAAAAAAAAAGAAAAAAAGATTTTTATTTCCCTTAAGAACTACTACACATAAAATAAAATAAAAGAAATTAAATGCTAAATGATAAAAAATATTGTGCGCAGCAGAGCTCTTGGAAAACATGGTCTTCGCTCAGCATTGTGCTGGATACACACTGATGTGTGCACCCAGCGCTGGTTTTCAGCGGAGACCATTGTAGTCACGTCACGACCTTCTAGAAGTGACTAAAAATAACACTTGTATATACTTGTGGTGTTATATACTTATTTATATAACTGCTGTGATGGCGAAAGAAATATACACCTGCTCATATTCACATACCTACTCGTACTTTTACAGGTCTATCTAACAACAGACCATGTATTTTTCAGAAGTAAAACATTAAGGTATACTACTGATACATGGAGAGAAAGGGTTATGAATTAATAACGCCTCTTCCACCAGGTATGAGTTGAATAAATAATAAATATGAGTACAATACCCGTGGGCACAATTTAATGAACAGATTTCTACGGCATTTGCGCTATGCTTAGTAAGTATGTATTTCTAGTATTAGAACGTAGGTAAAAGTGTCTGTAAGTCAATAAAAATATCGTTTAGGTATTTTTTCAAGTAACTGTGCTTACACAGATTTGTAATTCGAATCAGAAACTCGTCCAACACAGTGCTAAATAAGTTTTTAATTCATTTTTCACTTAGCAGATCGCAGCCTGATTTTCGATCAAGTTACGAATTGTAATTTCCTGATCGGGGTCGTGTATGCTATCAAGGTCTGTTTAGCTACGGGACGAAAAGTTTGCTCATGAAATCTAATAAATATGTCTTTTCCTGTCGGGCAGATTAAACTAACCTATAAAACGAACTTACATTTAAGAACCGATCACGTTCTGTATATATACTTGCCTCATAGCTCAGTTGGTAGTAACTCTGCCTTCTGCGCTAGAGGTCGCGGGTTCGATTCCCGCACTGGACAAACATTTGTAACTAACACAGATGTTTCTTCTGTGTCTGGGTGTTAAATATATATCTATTATGTATTTCAGTCTCTGGTACCCATAGTACAGGCTATGCCTATTTTGGGATCAGTTGACCGTGTGTGATATGTCCGGAATATTTATTTATTTATATAATAAGTAAGCAAAAAACCGTCAACGGTTGGGTAACCTAGGTATAATGGTTTTCGAATGAGGACCACTAACCGGACGATGCAGTGTAGGAAGGCCCCTTAGACCAATGACATTGTGAAAGTTGCGAGGTCTAAAGTCTAGACCGTTAGTCGTGGCACTCTTCGAGTGAGGCCTATGTCCAAGCATTAGACTTCTCCGGGCTGATGATGTTGATGATGGTGCAGTGAGTAAATCCACCTTATTTTTAGTAGGAATAAAGCCGCGTTCAAACAGCTTGCAATATGTCATGCAAAATTTATTTGAAAATGTTTCACTGAATAAACATAATTTTGAGTTCGGCTTCTAAGCTTGTATGTCGCATATCCTCAAAAGTCAAATACAAAATTGACTTGAAAGGATGTTTTTTAAACACGCCGTTTGATAGCTCTGATCTCTTTGCGTGTGTCGCGTATCGCGCGTATCCGAATGGCATAGCGCAAACGTCATTCAGAATTCGAATGTTTTTGACAGCTACTGTCACTGACTCACTTCACTAAAAATCGTTAATCCTATACCATGTAACTTGAACTTTTTTATCATTATTATACGCAAAATCAATCAATCTTTGGACTTCATCATTTCTATACATCACGAGAGGATCCCCTGTGTTTGCGGATACAGCGTGCCAAACAAAATTAATCGACCTTTGTTTTCTGTACAGTCTAATTCGCCAAACCTTTTGAAAATTTGGTTTTGTTTAGCAACTTATGACCAGCAACGGTTGATTTTCGTATCCAGTGGCGATTCTCCCCAGGCTCCGAGTAATAGATTCAGCCGGAACATCTGATACGCGTTTCGCGTCTCCGAATTTGCACCTGAACTCGGATAATTATATTATCAAGACGTGACGTTACACTGATAATTTTGTAGAGGTCTCTGTTGAATGTAAATCAGTTCATTGCTTAATGTGTTTTTAATATGCGGAGGACTTTGAGTTCATCTCTATCAAATAAATCATGAAATATCCTGAGTTAACTTCAATTACCAGAGTTACGGGCTCAAACGAAAATATCAATTATTCATAAAAGTTTAATTAATAAGCTGCGAAGTTGAAACAACTTTATATTTCAAAGATTTAGAAACTTACAGCTCAACTTAAACATGTATACGTAATCTGAGTTCGCTAAACACTTTAGATACTTCAGAATCTCTACTGAAATCTTTTATTTCAAAAGTTCTAATGGAAAGCCTTCTCCAGACAACGAGATTTACGAAGGTAAGGCAAGACAGAGGTGATCGCTTAATTGAATTTATTTCTCGTTATAAAACAAAAATGAAAACTCCGAGATGATTCGATGAATCCAATTTTGTCACCTTTCAATGAAAAGTTCCACAAAAAATGATGATTTAATTTTGCTATAAGGGAAAATGTTACTCGATTGCTTGTAGGGTTACAAATGTTTTGAGGCCGGAGTCCGTAATGATCGTTAGTTACTCTCCGGTCACCGTGACCCTGAGTGAATAACTTTACGGTTTTTGTAGGAGCATTTTTCGGATTTTTCGTAACATCGCATCGTACAAAAACGGCAAACTTTTCACTTTTTACGTCTCGCCGCGACATGTAACTCACGAAAATTACGGACATTACGGACTCGGACCTCTGAACACTTACTGTAAAATACTAAATAAACCTTGTTCTATTTTGGTAAATCAGTAGTACTAGTAGCCGTGTCTGCCTAATGGGAGGTATCTCGACTTTCGATCCGAAATTTTCGAAGGTCGTTGGTTTGAGTCCCAGTCGCGCACCAATAGATTTTTCTGTTCGAAAAAATTATATGCGCATTAACACGAGCTTAAAATGGTGAAATAAAATATCACAAAGAAACCCGTGGTTTAGTCAGCTCGGCACGTATGGACCATGTCTTTCCTGTGGATATGGTCGACTAGGCTGACATGATGGTATAGGTGCTGGGTAAGCCTACTCCATCTAAACATGTCTCAGGCACTAAAGCGTCCTGTAAGTGAGTATAAAGTTCCACCTGATGCTGTATACAATCATCTAGAATAGGTAGATGTAATAAGGCCTTAGTAGTACTTAACACAGTAGAATCAGTTAGTTTCACTCAGCAAAAACTGGATTTACCCAACGAGGTACGTGTTCCGAGTGTTATCGAAAGTTGTCGACAAAGTCCCGAACATGAGGCGTAATTTCCGCGACATAATGGTGATCGGCATCCACTAACTTTAGATTAACCTTTGGCTCAGAAACTGTTGGGTAAGTTTGACGCTTGATTGGTGCCAGCCAGTTAGGAACTGTTCAATAAATGATACTAGTTCAGACATGGTACGATTCCCATATTATCGATTTTATATTATACGGAGGCAAACAGGCTTACCGCCCTCCTGATGGTAAGTGGTTACCGTCGCCTATTGACATCAGCAACACCTGGAGCATTGCTAATGCGTTGCCTGCCGATCCCCTCCCCCCTAAAGAGGTCTGGCAACCTTACTCACCGCAGGAACACAACACTATTTGAAACAAATAATGTCATTTGGCTGCGATCTTCCGTAAGGTGGAGGTACCTCTCCAGGCGGGCTGCTCCAATTTAGAGCGTGATAATCTCACTGTGCCCTACCTCCTACCTGAAGGTTTTGTAACTTGGTAAATTACTATCTACTCGTATTTTAGAGTAGTGTTACATCAAATGGGCCCCAGGTTTTGTTCGGTGCATTAATTATTCATGGTGACCTTTCTATGTAGTAGTTTGTTCAATGATCTACCGACAAGTTGATAAGTTCGGCCGAGGTTTAACATGTGAATTTATGAAAAACTGTTTTTAGGTTTAAAGCCGCAGGATTAAAGAAATAAATCAGCTACAACAGCCTACTTTAATGGGTGTGTCATCGTCATCATCAGCCTGTAGAAGACTGGCTGGACATATGCCTCCCCCAAAAAGTGCCATGACGGACGGTCGGCCTTTTCTATCCACCGACTTCTCGCAACTTTCAGAATATCCTCGGTCCATCGGGTGGGGGCATTCCAACATTGCGTTTCCTGGATCGTGGTCGCCATTTGAGAAACCTTTATTTTTGAACCAAAGAGTGCCATGACGAACGGTCTTGAGCCTTTTTCATCCACCGACTTTCCGCAACTTTCACATTGTCCTCGGTCCTTTGGGTTGGGCGATACTGCGCCTTGTTCGTGGTTGGTGTAACGAAATAAATCAGCCTACAAAAAGCCTACGCATACGGGATACTAATATTTATATTGCATAAAGTTTGTTCGACAAATTATTCCTTCTTCTTCTTCTTGCCTTGTCACTGATTCTTTCTTGGTCATCCTGTATTAGTTCAGTGACAAGGTTTAGGCATGGTGGCCCTGAAAAGGGTCTATGATCATCGGTGTCAGAATCAGTTTAGAGAAACGGTTAAAGTGCGCCTCTTAGAGGCTCTTTTTGTGCACATGTCTTAGAATTTTTAGGTTCTAGGACATGCCGATTTCCTACGATGTTTTCCTTCACCGTTTGAGAGCACTTTTATTACCCACATAAATTTTTTGAATTCGAAATCCATTGGTTCACGACCGGGATTCGAACCCACGGCCTGAGGATCGGAAGGTGGGGCTGCTATAACAGCTCTACCAGTGCTCTCTTCATCTTGTTTGTCGATCCTGCTTCTACATATAGGTACCTAGGAAATATTTGAAACAAAACCTGTTTATTTTACATAAGCCGGTAAATCATGGTTTTTATAAAAAGTCTGTTGAATCGAATCCGATGTCAGGTCAGGCCGTGATGTTGTAAATAACTGCAGCGCTCGACGCTAGAGAGATAGGTTTAAAAATATTGCGCCTTGATTTATCTCGCCTTGTACAACGTGTTCCGTAACACTATACCAAAAGGGGTTTTTTTAGGGGCCCATTGTACTTAATATTTGTTGTTTTAAAATTACAAGGATCACTTTGAAATGTCTTAAAAACTAGTATCATTCAACTTTTCTTACTCTATCTTTATCTACCAATTTTTTTTAAATATTTGCTTGTGTTGAAATAGACGCCTTTTGACTTTGACTAACTAAATAGAAAAATAAAAACATTGTTGTTCATTAGTCCGTGCTGATCTAATTATACCTATTTTGGCTCACGCATGGGGTATGCGTGAGCCAAAATAGGTCCCATCTCAGCTCTAATGCCGCTCATATAATGGCGTCTTTATTATGCTGGATTTATTTTTGAATTTATCTTGTTGGGCTTTTTTGGAATAATTTGTTAGAGGTGAGCAAGAAGTAAAGCTGCCAGCAAACAGTGATCGAAGGCTGGATGAGCCTCAGCGTGTTGTAATGTACTGAAATGTTTGCTACAATTTGTATTTTTGAGGATTGAGGTATAACTGTAATTGATTTGAGGCTAGGCTCTTTAAACTAGCACGCAAACATTAGGCACGCTTGGTATAATGTGGCTGTCTACCAAGAACTAACTTTGTTCTAAGTAGTAAGTAGTCCCAAGACACATAGATTAACAACTTTAAGGTTGCTATCTACTTAGCTATTAGGCTACCGACTTATTGCATGATTTTCAAAGTAGGTATGAGATGAATATTGAACCTTGGAACAATTCTGAATGGGAGATAAAGGAACGACTGTAACTATATTTTATAATAATTTTAATTTGATCTAGGTAGGTATGCACTTGTAAAATTGAATAATTTAGAGAAGATAGCCAAGTCAATTATAAAGCTTGGCAAAACTTGGCACCCATTTAGATCTCAATATTTTTTTCGGCGAAGTCGACAACCACTCATAACTTGGCTCCCATTTTCACATTTAGTTTTTCGTGGGATTTCAATATTTCTAAAAATGTGTTTTTACCTGCTTTACTTGGATGAGCTGCGTTCATACACAGAAAGGAACGCGTACCCTTAAACTCACAGGTATCCAATAACAGCCACTGACGATGCCTACCATTTTGCTAAAATTCATTTCGTTTCAAATCTCGAGAGACAATGAAATAATGAATCTGTTGGGGCTGAGGACTCGTTTTGTTTCGAGTTTTGCGATTCGAGCGAATATTCGGCTGGAATGATTTGCCATTGTTTCATTATTTTCATTTCACGTTTCTGTTCACCTTTTAATTTCATTTTACATTTATTTATTCAACTCAAGTTCCCTCATACATTTCTGAATATCTTTATTATACTTTCCTCAAGCGAGTACATGTTTATGTCATTCCATAACAGTTTATTCACCTTACATAATGTTCAGCGTATCGAGGCCTACCTAAAACAGGTTAACAATAGTACCTACAGTGTTATTCAAAGGGCAGCTAAATACTTAACTGTAGTGACCCCATTAGTATGAGCCCCAACCTACCCGAGAAAGGTAGCCTGTCCTGTCTGAAACTAGGGAATGGTAAATAACACAGGTTTTTTTATAAACCTCCAATTTATTTATAGCAACTCTTATTGTGAAAGGCGTTGCCCAGAAAAGAACAACCACACACATATCGCACCGGCATAGCACCAGATCGTCATCGACTCAGCTCAAGCCATTCGGAATTCTAAGTACCTATGAAAGCTATGAAATTCCATAATGCAATGTTCGACATCGTCTCATTTCGGTCATTGGTTTTGGGCGAGGCAGTGCCAATCCCTTACACCATATGGAATGAAGGCCCGATGGACCGACGAGATTGTGATGGTTGTGGGAAGCCGGTGGATGGAGAAGGCTCAAGACCACGCGTCGTGGTTCTCATCGGGAGAGGCCGGTGTCCAGCTGTGGGTTTCTTTAGGCTGATGACGATAATGACGAAAGTTATAAGAAAATTTCGTGTGATGAAAATTACGTGTAATTTTAACAGATTTAAATAATTCTTGTAGATACTTACCGGACACGTCAAACTTTCCCTTCGTTTAGGATATACACTGTAACACATTAAAGATACCTATAGGTACCTACTTATTAGCTACCCATATAAACTTAGCTATGGACATTGTTATGTTTAATTACGGTGTGTTTATCTAAGACTATTACAACAAAGCGTGTGTTACAGAGGTTTAGTATGAACTATATGGTTTAACGGTTAGTTGAGGAGATAGATAGATGTTAGGGCCCTACCTTGACATCTGCCATTATAGCCATTAAAATATAAGCGTTTTAGCACTATTTTATACGAATGAATGAATTAAAATTATTTATTATACACTCTTTACAAACTATTTACAATTGATTATAAAGAAACTAAAGCAAATTGATTAACATAACTATGAGCGGAATTATCGCAACGAAAGCAAATTTTCTGCCAACACAGCGTTGTTCGGTTCGTGGTCACCATTCGAGAACCTTTATTCGCCAACGGTTATAGGTTCTGCAAGCTATATGTCAATGTCGCTACCGCAGACGAATCGAATATAGACTCGGTCAAGAAGCTAAATGTATATTATAATATTTCTGACATTTATTACCTTTCATTTATTTATTATTTTTCTGTATTCAATAATTTCTTTCTTATCTTCTATCGGACGATCTCGGTCAATGCCCGTCTGAGACGCAAGGGCTGCGGGACCAATGTTTGCATGATCTGCAAATATTTGTTCCGAGTCTGGGTGTTGTGGTACCATGGTACACGTAGTTTCTGTTGCCCACGACACAGGGAATCCTAGTGTGGGGTCAAGACTATGATTGTGACTGTTGGCTGTTATTTGTTTATTATTTATCATCTTATATATTTACCTATAGGTATGTATAGAAGTACCTACCTACCTACCTAAGATAAGTAAGTAGATGAAATTATTCCCTTCCCATGATATTCCGATACAAAGGAATATACTTATCATACACATATATCATAGATCATAGTATCTCCTTCGTGGGGGTTATTACTATAAAATAAAACTATATATACTTATGTAGTAAGGTAATAAAATAAATGTTACCTTTAGATGTCTTATTCGGAACCAGATTTGTCTCTATAGTAATATTTGTTTGTTTGTTAAACAATACCAACAGAGTAAACCGATTAGAGGCAAATTGAGTGGCCGATTACAGCTGAACGGCATGACGAGGGCGACGTGTGTATGTCTACAGCTTACACATAACGAATTTCTGAATTCTGAGTATGCAAATATTTAGTGCATAATTGGTGCAATCTGAAAATCCAATTCAAAATTTAGGTGCCAAAGAGGTTTCTGAGATATGAGCCAAAAACGATGTGTCAGCTGGAGACCCGGGTCTACAGCTTGCACATCCAGTACTGCCAAACGGCTGACGCGAGAGCTTTGAAAACTAGCCAGATATTTAGTGCCAAATTAGTGCCAAAGGTACTAAAAATTTCAGGCCTGTAGCTTAAAAGGTTTCAGAGATATGAGCCAAAAACTATGTGTCAGCTGGAGACCCGGGTCTACAGCTTGCACATCCAGTACAGCCAAACGGCTGACGCGAGAGCTATGAAAACTAGCCAGATATTTAGTGCCAAATAAGTGACTAAGGTACCAAAATTTTCAGGCCTGTAGCTAAAAAGGTTTCAGAGATATAAGCAAAAAACTATGTGTAAGCTGTAGACCCGGGTCCCCAGCTTACACATTTCGTTACGCCAAACCGCTGATCAGAGGGCAATAAACTTTAGGCAGGATTTTAGCTCATAATTAGTGCCTAAGGTACCAAAAATTTCAGGCCTGTAGCTGAAAAGGTTTCAGAGATATAAGCAAAAACAGTTTTCCCGCCAAAAAATTCAAATAAAGTTATTGAAAATCGCCTCATTGCGACGTTGCCATTCCGTTTCAACAAGATTGTCAAACGACTTTAAACTTTATTTACATGTCACGAAGATTGATTTTGGTATTTGATCATTAAAAAAGTTAATTTGGTTTGTTGAGTTTAGTCTAGGAGCTCGGAGGATAAAATAGTTTTCAGCCAAAACATACCCAGTGTGTGTGTACCTTGTGTGTCGTACCTCGAAAAAGAGAGATTTATCTTTTACTTCAGTGAACTAGTGTATGGATACAAAATGTTCCGGAATTAGTATATACACATCAACGATAAGTTGAATGACCTCCCTTTTGGATACTTACCTATTAGAGGACATGTATCACAAAAATATTTTATCATTCTGCTGAACATAGGCCTCCCATAAAGAGTGCCACGACGAACGGTCTTGAGCCATTTCCATTCAGTGAATTACAGTAACCTTGGCAATGTCGTCGGTCTATAGGGTGCGGGGCCTTTCAACACTGCGTCATTCGGAGTGTGGTCGCCGTTCGTAACTTTTTGGTGCTGGCAACGCGCACTGACTGTAGGCTTTCGTCTTGAAGCTCTCTGTGGTAGGTATATTATATGCGACGAAGATGAAGTTTTCCAAACGCTGGCTATGGATAGAATTGGCTGGATAAAGATAAAACAGAATCGAAACTTTTATGTAGGAGGTATCTTTAACCTATTGAAGTCCACTGGACATACTGTACCTACCTCTAATGTAGGTAAGTTACTAACATTTGTTAGTTACTAGCATAATTTTTGTGATACCTACACATCTTCTTATTAGGTAGTATCTTCATCTTCTGAATTTGTTGTACTTCTAACCTAGCCGTTATCTCATATGTAAGATAGGTGTCGATCGATCTAGATAAAATAAAAGTATATTGTAAGTAATTGGTTAGTACCTACCTACATAATTTGTTACTTCGGTTGAAGTTCCAGAGATTTTCAATTTCGAAACTGACGTATGAAATTGGCCTCCATTGTAGCCATCATCATCATCAGCCCACACTAGTCCACTGCTGGACATAGGTCAACCCTAATACGCGCCACTGAGCCCTATGTCCGGCCATTCTCATACACTTTCTGCCCGCGCCACCACCCCGCATTTCATAGATCATTGCTCCGCCTAACCACACACTAAAACAGAAATAAAAGTCTGTCAGATGAAGTCAGGTAAGGTATTTAGGTTAATCAAGATACCTTGGTAGGTAGGTAGGTAGCACATATGAAAGTTGGATATGCAGGTATCTATTAGGTACTACCGTGACGTATTTGCTCATTTTGTTCATATCTAAGTTGGCTAGTAAATTATAGATGGTAGTTACGTAGTACCTAGGTACTAGTTATTTACCTATCTATAGTTTTTTGACGTGGTTTATTACGCATTTAGGCTATTTAGTTCTACCTAAGTTTGGTTAGCTGTAGGTACTAGGAAGCCATCTATTACTTTCGTGACGTGTTTGCATAATATTATACAATCCTACGTACTTTATGTAAGGTACTTACTTATGTAGGTCTAGCTAGGTAAAGGTACCAAGTATTTATTATACCTAGGTACTACGTACCTACACTTTGTACCTAGACCTACCAAACATAGGGAAGTAGGTAGGTACCTCACATAAGGTAGGTAGATATGAACCATTTATAAACCACGTCACGAAAGTAACAGATGAGTAGGTTCCTATGTGACATGATGAGTAGGTTCCTATGTGACATGATGAGTAGGTTCCTATGTGACATGATGAGATATGTGACTCCGCCGTCTAAAGCTAGGTGGCTTCGTATTATTGGAAAAATTATTGCAATAAAATGCTGTGAATGCGCACCCCAACGCGGGACGTCAGTGCAGATCTTATCCCCCCATTTAGAATTAGATGCTGTGAATATGGCTGGCTGTACATTATCAGAGTGTCCACGTCCTTACAGGCTGCCCGATATTGTACAGGCGCGTAACATTATCGTGTCATTCTTTCGTTCTTGAAGTTTGCATTTTTTTATGCTTTTCCCTTTCGGGCTGGCTGTGGCATCTTATTCCTGCCGCCAAGTCTTTTGCTCTCAAATCGAGAGGCTTATGTATGTTTAAAGTATATATCATGTAGGTTAAAGAATTCAGAAGCTTAGATAGGATAAGATGATGAAGTATCACTAAAATTATGCTGGTAACTAAAAAAGAAAAGGCGTCAAAATCTAAAAATAAACAAACATTTTGTAGTTATAATATTATAATAATACCTACTATAGTTTTTATTTGGTACATCAAAGTTTCTAAGTGGTAGCGGTGGGTAACTCACTCAAAATACCTGAGCTGCAAATCAGCTCGCAGCTCACGCTCTTGAACCGCGCAAGTAGATCTATGAATGATTTCAGATGAATCAGGTAAAGTGAAGCAAACAATGCAATAAGGTACTAGCAATCAGTTCATCAAACGGGTCAGCTTTTCTAATATGGGCTTAATAGTGTTGAAAATAATACAAATTGTTGTCGTATGAAATCGTTTCTAATCAGGGTCAGGGTCGCATGAATCGCAGATGAAGTAGAACTACTTTGAGCCGTTGAGCTGCTTCAGCTGCTTGGGAGCGGCGTGATCCATTTACCTGCGGCTCAGTACCCTGTGATTCGATCTGGATGCGTGTTCTGACTCGAGTTCATCATCATCATTCCAGCCGTTTGAAGTCCACTGCTGAACAGCGGCCTCCCCCACAGATTTCCGGAGTGACTTCCTGTCATGGGAGTGGGGGGAATTTGAAAATCTTTGTGAAAATAGGAGAAGCTGCTGCCCATCCCTTACTCGCCTGCCTAGTACGACATCCACGGGTAGGAGGTTAGGAGGGGCCTATTCTTCAGCCGGGGCCGCCACGGTCACTGACTCGAGTTATCCACCTCTAATTAGTGGTAGGTACACTATGTACAGCAGTGGACTCAAATAGGTGATGATGATGATACTTACACAATGGTTTCGATTCTGTTTTATCTAATGGCCAGCGTTTGGAAAACTTCATCTTCATCCCTTAAAATATACCGCAGAGCGCCACAAGCAAAAATTTAGCGCGATCGGGGCCCAGATTTGTGGCATTGTATTGTTTCCTATTAACACGTAAGTACTCATAGTGTGCAAGCTGACTAAACCTCTGGTTTCTTCATGATGTTTACCTTAAATCATTTTGGCGATCTACTCTCAAAAATTATAACAACCAAAATAACGAACGCGTCACAATATTATACGTAAGTGCCTCGTTATAATGACTAAATAAAAGTTTTTTATCAATACAGTCATATTGAACTAAAAAGCTAATGAGGGTGTGCAAAAAAGTGTAATGACGGTCGATTTTTTTATTACAACGATCTGCGACTCTAAGAAATAGTTCTTTCAACCTCTACACTTATTTCGTCGCTGTAAGTAAAGTACCGCTGGCGTAGCGGTTGAGGCGGTTGACTCAATAATCGTCAGTAACGACGTGCCCTGGATCGAATCTATTCATCCGAATCGACTTTTTGCATTTTCTGATCGTTCCAGTGACTGTACCAGAATGCCCCAAACAAGAAACCAGGTTGCCGTAGAATTAGAAAATTGACCGCTGAAATACAAAAAGCACAAAACTTGAATTTGAAGCTTCTAAAGGAACAAGACGACTGCGCGAAGGATTATAAAAATTTCTTGGCGCAAAATGGGTCACTCAAAGTAGCATTTGCAGAACAAGTAATAAAATTACAAGAGACTGAAACGGAAAGAAATAAGCTAAAAGAGATGATTGAGCGACGAACTGCAGATCTCAATGAATATGAAGAAGCATTAAACGTAATACGTTTGCACGAAAATAATGCAGCGCTGTTCAAACAACTACAAAAAACGCTCCAGTTGGAAACCAATGAGAACACCCAAATACTAAATGAAGAATAATTGAGCTCCAAAGTGAAAAAATAAAATTAAAAAATTCTAGACACACCGTAGATATTAAAACTGCAGCAAAGACCAAGAACTTAAGTAAAAATAGAATAACAACAATAGCAACAAAACAGGTCGTGACAATAAAGAATAAAGAAGACAACGGGATTACTACGAGAATAGGACTTCGATCCGTAGAGAAGCTAACGACAGAGGAGAACACTGGAAACCAAACGAATAACAGTACCCAAAACCATGAACCCAGACATAAGTCTGGGCTATAAAGCTATAAAGCTGTAAAGCTATAAAGCTGAGGATACCGCCGTAATTTCACAAAATAGACCTAAGAAAATGCTAATATTGTGCGATACATACGGAAAATCTCTTGGAGAATTTATACACTTACATAATAATGACTACCAATCTGTTCTATCCATTTGTAAGCCAGGTGCTCCTATCAGAGAGATTATAAATAACTTGCCGACACTGGCAAAGAATTTGACTCAGGGCGATGATGTCGTCGTGATTGCCTCTGACTTCCATCATCAATCAAGACGTAAGTCTACGAGATACGATTACATCGATGGCAACACGGTATGTTTTGGCTGAAAACTATTTTATCCTCCGAGCTCCTAGACTAAACTCAACAAAACAAATGAACTTTTTTAATGATCAAATACCAAAATCAATCTTCGTGACATGTAAATAAAGTTTAAAGTCGTTTGACAATCTTGTTGAAACGGAATGGCAACGTCGCAATGAGGCGATTTTCAATAACTTTATTTGAATTTTTTGGCGGGAAAACTGTTTTTGCTTATATCTCTGAAACCTTTTCAGCTACAGGCCTGAAATTTTTGGTACCTTAGGCACTAATTATGAGCTAAAATCCTGCCTAAAGTTTATTGCCCTCTGATCAGCGGTTTGGCGTAACGAAATGTGTAAGCTGGAGACCCGGGTCTACAGCTTACACATAGTTTTTTGTTTATATCTCTGAAACCTTTTTAGCTACAGGCCTGAAAATTTTGGTACCTTAGTCACTAATTTGGCACTAAATATCTGGCTAGTTTTCATAGCTCTCGCGTCAGCCGTTTGGCAGTACTGGATGTGCAAGCTGTAGACCCGGGTCTCCAGCTGACACATAGTTTTTGGCTCATATCTCTGAAACCTTTTAAGCTACAGGCCTGAAATTTTTAGTACCTTTGGCACTAATTTGGCACTAAATATCTGGCTAGTTTTCAAAGCTCTCGCGTCAGCCGTTTGGCAGTACTGGATGTGCAAGCTGTAGACCCGGGTCTCCAGCTGACACATAGTTTTTGGCTCATATCTCAGAAACCTCTTTGGCACCTAAATTTTGAATTGGATTTTCAGATTGCACCAATTATGCACTAAATATTTGCATACTCAGAATTCAGAAATTCGTTATGTGTAAGCTGTAGACATACACACGAGGGCGACACAATAAACGATCTCCCATAATTTATACGACAAATTGTTATTACTCTCTACTATGGTTGAAATAACAGCGGAATAATAGCGGAAACATCGCAGATAAAAAAGGTGACTTTAATAATTTTCCAGATCTCCAGGCGATCCGATCCTTCGAGATGTCTAAGGTACCCCCCTTCGTCAGAGGCACGTCCAAACATCTTGGTACGTACCCACTTATTGCAGTAGAGTATTCCATACGTGTCAAGCAAGCCCATCGCCGCTCATAAGAATAGGTACTTTGGTTTCCTCACACTTTTGGGGAATGTCCTGTATACCGGATATCGTCGTACAAAAGGTTTGTATGGGATTTCCAACCTTATTGACATTATAATTGGTTCTTAAAATCTGCGTTTCCCGATAAGTATCTGTCTGTGAGCACTATTCAATGCTTAAAAAATCATAAAAACAAGTTGAAAAAATTAATAGCGTAGCTCTTCTAAGAAATTACCCGGTAATAATATATAGAATAGAACTACTATCGCCTCCTAGATACAAGCCACAACAAAAGTCGATGAACATGAATTAATTTTATAACCCCTGAACGATTTTAATTTATCTGACTAATGTAAAACACAAAACAATGAAAACATATCTAAGTGCAAAATTGTTGATCTCTGTGTAATGATTTAATGCCACCTGAGTATTAAATCTTTTTTTGTAATTTTAAATGTGTGTTCTTGGAATTTCTATACCGAATACCGAATGTATCTGAGTTTTTTGGCGGAAAGAAACTTATAACGAAGTCAAGTACGAAGCATTGTCAGAAATTTGAAACTATGCGTAAGTTTTATAAGTTCATGCAAGTTTTCCAAGCAGGTCGATGTGCGATCTACTTGAGAACTTAAGACATGAAAATCGTTTTACGTCAGAGTACAAAACGGTTTATGAATGAATTTTATAGCCAATCTTCCAATATAGGTCAACCAAGCTACCAATATAGCTATGCGAAAGGAAATACTATGCATTCCCATACAATGCGATTCATAACATGTAGTGCTCTACTCAGAGGCCCGAGTCCGTAAGGTTCGTGAGCTACTCACTTGTCACCGGTGAGTGGTGAAAAGTGAATAGCTTGCCGGTTCTCGTAGGGGCGCTTTACGTGACACTATACAAAAACGGTACCTGACCTACCTTGGTAGGTAGATTATTATTACCAACCTACCGAAGCTAAAGGATTTCTAAAATCGAAATTCCTGCTTTAATAGCTTACAAGAAATTGTAAAATTGTAAGTAGGCACTTACCTTTGTATCTTACTAATTTATTTTCAGTACAGTTGACAAATAGCCATAATTCAAGAGGACAACGGCCACTAAACTTTGCCCATTACAAAGTCCGCTTCAGAACAAAACAAACTTATTTACACATTGTAAAAAAGAAATAAGCAGTGAATTGTAAACAAACTTTTCCAACAGAATTAAACAAATTAAACTGTTTTGCAAGAAAGCTGTGCGCACAATGTTGGTTCTTACTAGCAAAAACAAGAATGTTTTTTTTAAGATGAGTTATTCATTTACTATCATCAGAACGGCGCAATGCATAACACTACTTCAAGAGAAAGTGAAAAATCATGAACCTAATCATTATAATTTAAAAACGCACAACTTTACGTCGAAAGTAGAAAGTCTATAAAAGTAGAAAAACGAGCATTTGGCACTCTCAATTACACTATAATGAGATGTCAACTACACAACATGAGGTTTGACAAAATAAATACATTTTATACCTACTAAGCTATGAATTAGAGGGGTGCTGTTTATGTATTTGTTTATAAGGAAGCGAGTTCAGGACGTGGAAAATATCAATACTTATCTGATAAAAGCTGTGCGTAGCCGGAAGAATAACCAATTAGAGTTTGCATTTGGGTCAGGCTGGCTCCAGGCAGGCGGCTGCTGAACGCTACAATATTAGGAGGCGTCCACACCAAAAACATTAGAAATTCCAGTATTTTAACACACATGAAATTGATTTCTTGTTCTAGCAGGGAACGATATCTAAACACGTGGTAGCGTGTCAAGCCAAGTTCAAGAAAATATAACTCGCGACGTAACAGCGGTGTGTTTTATTACACGAACCATTTGGGACCACTTTTGACGCCTTATTCCTTTTTCATCATCATCATTTCAGCCGTTCGACGTCCACTGCTGAACATGGCCTCCCCCACAGACAGAGCAAACTCTTTATCATGTGGGGGGATTTGCCCATACTCACCACGCTGGACCTGCGGGTTGGCGAGCGTAGTTAGAGCTATCGTTGTTAAAATGAGGGACGCTGCTGCCCATCCCCTAGCTTTTTCCCCTTAGTCGCCTCTTACAACATCCGCGGATAGGTAGATATGGAGAGGCCTATTCTTCAGCCGGGGCCACCACGGCCATTCCTTATTACGCAATTACAATAGGAGGTTATTTGTTTTAAGAACAATAAAGTACAACTGTTTAGAGTTGCAGTAGGTGCCTACTATTAGTACTAGATGAGTATTATTGAGCTAGTTCGGAGCAATTTCTCTATGAGAACAAGTTTATAAATTGACTTATAGCTTGAGCTTTGTGTCTCGGTGAAAAAGTTATAAAATGTCGTTGTCACAGGCAATAAGAAAACAACTTGTGTTTTGTTTTAAACTTCCAACCAAATCCATTTTTACAAGTCAACGAGCACGCTTGGTGACTTGTAAAAATGAAATTCGTCGTATAGCAAAAAAACGAAATATGCAAACTGTATATTTATCTACTAACAAAATGTATTGTACCTATTGTCCGAATAAAAACTCTTAATTTGATTTGATTTGATAGGGGCTCGGCGAGAAGATCTACGAGCCCTGCTAGTTACTTCATACATAATTTCTGAAGCTGTTCCTTAAAAAATATAGAAAGTTGCGATTTCAGTTTGCATCACTGAAATCGCAACTTTCTTTATTTTTAGGTAGAAAGTGACAACTGTTGGGGAATAAAGGTTCTCGAATTGAAAAACCTGATGGACCGACGACACTGTTAATGTTTAAATAAATCAATGATCATTATGATGATGACATCCAAATCACGAAGGTTTCACGTTCACGACAGTCATGTCTTAGCACCGTTGCACGTTGTTTTAGTTTAATTTGGCTAACTAAGAAAGTTGCACGTAGATTATTATGTAGTTAGCTTTACTTATTTCCAGCTGTATGAAACAAATGAATAATAAATGTATCATAATTACTTTAACAAAACGGAGTTAATCCGCTCAACCGACTTGATTAATTAAGTTCTGTTTGGTACATAAAATTTCCTTTGTTCAGGAAGCTTTTCCAGCACGGTCCCCATTTTTAAGTCTAATTATTTGACAAGCAAATCCTTTACTTCACTCCTCATCTTTCGCAAAATGGGCATTATGTTGTTCAACATGATAAAGAACCCATTTAAATTCGTTTCCAGGAATTATGTAAATGCGATTGTAAGCGCGTGGTAACAAGATCAGACCACAGTTTAAAAGAGGGTATGCTATTTTCTTGGAAAAATATGTGTTATTGACTTTTTGAATTGATTGTTGACTTTAAAACACCAATAAAAGCCAAATAGCTTTTAGCTTGTGAATTGATTTTTATTCATATAGACTATGCTGAAGAGACCGGGACCCTAATTATATTATAATTGCGAAAGTTTGTTAGAAAGGATGTTTGTGGTCTTATCACGCCCCTAAGTTTCAGCCAATTTCTATGAAGATAGAGCTCTTTCCTTAAATAACATACGCTAATATAAGCTAGTGTGTATTATATGCGTCGCCCGTTCCTTGAACTTGGCTGGACACGCTAGCGCGTGTCTTGATTGTTTTTGCTTCATTGAAAGAACAAAGAAACCAACTAGTGAACATGTTAAATCATTTATCAATACGTATTTTTTTGGGTATAAGGTTCAGATTATGGAGTTCAGTTACAAAATTCTTATGAGGTATTATGAATTTTGTAACTGAACTCCATAATTTTATCATACTTATTATAATACAATCCCTTTTGAATAGAATTGTGATTAGATTTCCACACTGAACGAGCTTTCTCTTGTAAGCTGCGGCCAAGAGCCAGGCAAGATTGTTGCTAAACTCAATTCGGCTCGCCTGTTGCTCTTTGTGCGACTAGCTAGGCAAATTGTGAGCTAAAAAAATAAAGAGAATTACTGATGTTTTATATAAACTATTGTGTTTGACTTTACCAACATTTTAGAGCAACGTTTTTTATAGAAGGTTTGAGCTTTATTCAATTTAATTATTTGGGCTAGTTTGGGTTATCTTGTTAATGAATAGATATCTATAATTATAAAAAAATGGCTATTGCTGTTCACTTTACTCTATTCAGTTTCTTCTGAAATCGGCTTAAATAATGCCATTATGATCATCATCAAAGAATTAAACAAAGTTACATAGTGCAATAATAAGTAGATTTGTACAATCTTACTAATTAATCATAAATGCGAAAGTTTGTTCCTCAATCACGCCAGAAGGGCTGAACAGATCTGGTTGAATTTGGCATAGACTGGAAAAGCCAACAGGCTACTTTTCATGGTACTTTGGTACCACGCGTGCGATGCCGCTAGCTAGTGTATAATAATTTCAGAAATTTAGGAACATCGGTAGCACGCAGGAACTTGAATATTCACTTAAACTACGTTCTGATTACAGGAATTACCCGATCTGTGCTGTAAGCCAGATAAACTTAATCAGTACATATAAAATAACAAGCCCTCAACGTGCGATCAACGCACAGCCCAAAACGCTGAAGCTTTAAAGTTGAAACTTGGACTGTAGCTGCCTTATATGCCAAACACATATTTTATCACATTCTTCTAGGCTTGGTCGCGAGGAACAGGCATAGATAGCTTCACCTAGTTTCTAAGACGTTTCAAAGTGATCCTAGTGATTTTATTGAAATAAACGCCTTTTGACTTTGACTTTACATCCATGAGGGATTTTCAAAATATCAAACCCTAAGAGGGTGAAAAGGGAAAACGTTTGTATGAAAAGTCGTATTCTTTGAACCTACAGATTTGAAAATAACTTTTAATAATGAATGATAGAAATAAGGTAAAACGGTATTTTTAGATTTTCCAAACTACCCCTTAAAAGGGTGTAATGAGATGTCAAAGTTTTTATGGGAGAATCTTAACGCATGGAGAGATTTATCTGAAACTTGGTACAAATACTCATAAAGTTAAATAATGAAATTTGATTTAGGGTTTTTCAAAACTGCCCCTTTTTATCAAGATACCAAGCGAGCAAAGCCGCGGGCATACGCTAGTATATCTATGTTTTTAGATAGGCTCACGACTTTTACCCCCGAGCATAGTAGACAACGGTCAGATCCTTGAGGATGTCTAAGGGGTGTAGTCAGAGGCACGTACAAAAATTTTTGGTAGCTATCTATATGCCTACGTTTTTGCAGTATTACATATGAGTACGTGACAGGTTGCAAGCCCATCGCCGCTTATAAGAATACTTACTGGTTTCCTCACTGAATGTTTTCCTTCGCGTTTTTGAGCAGTGTCAATGAGCACTACAGGAATATTCATTGGTGCACGACCGGGTTCGAGCCCACGACCTTTATATCCAAAGTTGGAGACAAGTTTTCGAAGTAGATTTTGATGAAAATAACCTTACTTTGAGCAGTCCATTGAATCGAAATAGGCTGTGGAATTTTAGAATGAACCTGAAAGCTATTTTGGTTTCTATAATGTGAAAATAAAAACAGATTTGAATTTTAGATTTATTTTTCAACCTAACATTGTCGTAACTTCGTAACTTGACAGATCACCAGCTAATTTAACAGGTGTACTCAACTATGAACATTGTTCATACACTTAAAAATAATTACACAATCAGTACCGAAACAATAATTCATCATTATCACGAAATTTACTTTTATCACGAAAATACTATACTTAATATTATCAAATTTCCATATAATCAATTTTATGAATGTGTGGGGATAAATTAATATTTTTTAACAATAATCACGCTGTCTATCGTACTACGTTATTGTAGCTACTGACTGATTCTAAATTCCGTTTGATAGCATTCAAAGAACAGGAGGAATTATGGAAGACATTATTATAATTAAAAGACAGACGACAATGGAAAGACAAGCTTTGTAGAATAGATGTTTAAAAAAGTATGTAGATAAATTAATTTGAAAGTAGAAAATGTATAAAAGAATTAAATGCTAAGAAGTTCTTACTATTTTACTGGATACAAAATAGATTTAGTAGTTCGGAATGATGATTTCATAACACGGGAAATGTCTTAATTACAAAACTTTACAATGACGTTAACGAAAAGTCTCAACAAGGATTTATAAAGACGACCCTCCAACTCTACAGATATACATTTAATGAGAATCTACCACAAGCTAATACTTTAGAAATAGGAAAGGCACAGTTGAAGTATAAAATTTATTGCTGACTTCCCTAACTAGATACCTTCGTAACACACTAAGTTACATCTTCAAAATAATTCTAGCTTTACTTAGAGTTTAAAACCGATTCTTATTTGAATACTTTGAGTACATTGACATATTTTGTCTCGCGTTTCGGTGGCCACTTCTCCTCTTGAGCGGGAAGTTATTTTTTAAGAAGCCAAGAAGCTTTTAAGACATCTGACTAGAATAATAAGTTAAATAAATAGGTATCACTAAATTCCGTAGAGTTTGTAGATTTGGCACGACTAATGACAGTTGCACTAAAAATAATTAGGTAACATAAATGTTTGAAGCTTTGTCGATTGACCACTAAATGTTTTCGTGTTACACCTAATACATTACATTTTAATGTCTTACTTGAATGTGCGTATTGCCAGTTAAGTGTCTAAGTTACGTACGTTTTTGTAAGAAAATAGGATTCAATTTATGTATTCAGAAAATATTTTTGTCTTTGAGAAAAAATTCTATTCAATTCTCGAATGATTGGTTCCATAGATACTTATAGTTTGACAAAAATCTAACTAATAACAATTAACTACGAGGCTACACAGTCGTTGACTAAATTTACTTTGAAGGAAAACAACATTCATGTCACATTACTATGGTACCTACTCTTTATTATAGTAATGTACCGTACCTATGCTTTTACTCAAATCGCTGGATTATTAATACGTGGTATTTAATTCAATGATTTTTCGTTTTCTATACTTCGATTAAAAACTAACAACTCTCAAAATTGACGAACAACGTGAAACAAGTCTGCGGTTACACAAAAGTAAATACTACTTCGTTAACTCACTATAAACCAAATTCGTTGAAGTTTTTAAAACTCTAGCTATTTTCATAAATCACGAATAAACTTTAACAGCAAGCACCACACTAATAATAAAATAACGAAGTGAACTTTAGCTCTCGTAGAAAACGTCCCACAATAAATTGACTAGTTCTAACTCCTATCTAAGTAATTTTATAAAACTTAATTAAACATTTATAAAAGTCTCTTTGAACAGTTGAACCGGCCGCGAGCGGTAAAGAAAGGAAGCGTGGAAAGTAGAAGGAGATTCATCACATTAAATCATACAATAACAATCACCATCTTCTGTTGGAGCTAGAATGCAGCACTGAAACGGTAGTCAAGTTCATAAAAGTCACTGCACTGTGCAACCGAGTTCAAACTTTCACTCATTACATTCCTTAAGGACAGAGGAGTAGGATAGGGCTGGTGTACACGGACGGGCACGTCGCTGTGCGCGCGCCTAGATGTACACCTCGTGGTGCTGGTGCGGCCGGCTCCGCCGGGACTAGGAGCCGCGCTCCGCCAGCTCTACGCCACCACCGTCTTCCGCCTCGGCGCGACGCTCTAAGCCGTCCATTTTCCTCCTCTCCGCTATCACAATTCTTATCTTCTCCTCCTCGCTTACAGGCCGATCCACCACCTCCGGTGTCGGTGGCTGATTGGGCGATCGAAGCACGACGCTAGCATCGCTTGTCGGCGATGATTCCGATGATAACCTCCTCTTGGTGCCGGTGAGCCTGAGGCTCTGCCTGTTGTGAGGTACCGCAAGCAAGACGGGTCGGAGGAGGCGGGATTCCTCTCCGCGAAGGGAGTTACGTTTGTCGACGCGTTGGCGTCGGTTTTGCACGAAGGAGTCTCGGCGCGGTGGACTACCGGGCTCAAGTTCTTCCACTTCGTCGGCGTCAATGAAGCGCGCGTCTTCCTCGTAGAGCGGGGTAGGAGCTTCTGAGGTAGTAGAGTCTTGTCTGCGGCGGCTAAATGCGTGGGGTGATAAGGAGGCCCGCCTGGGGGGTAATGCCGCGGGTAATAATGCGTGGTGGGAATGCATCGTTCGCCGTCTGCTGCGGTTGGGAGACGGCAGCGGCTGCTTGGGCTCGCTGTATGTAAAGTTGGCCGGCAGAGAGGGTACCTTGCTGATGGGGCGTGGCGGGCTCACGCATTCCTCGAGGGCGCGGCAGAGCGCGCGGTCTTCTTCGTCGTCGGCTTCGCGCTCTAGCTCCCGCTCGAGTTCGACATCCATGTCCATTTCGTCTTCCATTTGCTTGTGGGATTCCTCTAGATGTTTCATTAGCACCTGTTGTAAGAAAAGATAAACAATAAAGTTAAATCTACAGTTCTTCGTGACATTACAGGTGAGCGAGGTTTACCGAAGGTTATTTTTTACTAATTAATTGCTTTGCTTGCACATAGTCCGACCGAAATAATGAACCTTCGATAAATACATATTGTTTAATTTATAAATTTGCAGTTTTGAAGGTGTTCCAAAAACTTTATACACATTGTTATCATTTATTTATTTATTATCAAACATAGAAAATGGAAATGCAAAAAAAAATGAAAATAAAAATATTTTTGTGAAAAACTAAAAATAAATTTCAACTTTGTTTAATGCAATCTTATTTTTTTCAAAATCGAGCCCGTAACTCCTAACTCCTAAGATCACTTTTCGATTACTCTCACGGTTTCCGATTTCGCCTAAGTGGCACTAAAAAAAACTCATTCTGTATAACTACATATTAGAAGTATATACCGAACGTAGCCGTCCTTGATTTTACAGAATTTTTGGAAAAATGAAAAAATAATAAACTTAAATCTACAGTTCTTAATTGTCATGACAACCGCATTGTAGCATGTATTTGTCAACTCATCCTGTATAACTATATATTAGAAGTATATACCGAACGTAGCCGTCCTTGATTTTACAGAATTTTTGGAAAAATGAAAAAATAATAAACTTAAATCTACAGTTCTTAAATGTCATGACAACCGCATTGTAGCATGTATTTGTCACTCCATATCATTTTCTATCAGGGTGGCCGCACACGGGTATCTGATCTGATTCCACGACTCGGTTTCCCGATCGGATGAGCCCCGCTCATAGACGGTTGATTACATTTGGTTTTTACGCTGCCTAGTCGTGCGCCAGAGCCCGTCACGATCGTATTGTGTATATGCATATAGGTAGACATTAATATGGAATACTTACAGCGACAACAACATTGACGAGTACGAACTGTGCCATAAGAACGAACACCACAAAGAATATTGGGGCTATGATCGTGGAGACGCAACAGTTCCTTACACAGTCTACAGAACTATCACAGTCTTCCCGAAGAGTATCCTTCATTATTCCATTCCAATTGTCACCGGTGGCCACTCGAAATAGAGTAAGAAATGCCATGCCAAAGTTTGCAAAGTGGGCATGTTCACCAAGCCCTGAAAAGGAGATATTTGTTGTTAAAAGAAAATTGTAATCCGTTGCGTCATTGGAGCTATATGGATATATTTAGAATTTACAATCTGGACTTCTCGAGTAACCAATTATTACGGAGTAGAGTTGGGAATTGCCCCAATTTAGATTAGAAATCAATTTTCATCGGATGCGAGCATGTGGGTTGATTTATCCGTCCCCTTATAAGATACATCAAAACGATGTTTGGCTCGATTCCAACTAAATTCAAGGTTCACTCGTGCAAAATACGATGCCGGTCTATATTCCGCAGCCGTTGTTCTGTTATATCAAAATATCCAATTTCGTATTACAATTTTAACTTAGTCAGCTACAGTATACTGAAAAAGATGCTTGGTTTTAAAATATTTTCGTGTGAAGTCTTACCTTGACAAGGGATTTCATCCGAACATTCCAATCGGCCAAACAGTTCCACCCCCAAAGCCGCAAAAATGAAAAACAGTAGAAAAAATAGAAGCCCCAGGTTGCCCACTTGCGGAAGCGCTTGCATCACAGTGTCTAATAAAGCGCGTATTCCCTTCGCCATCTTTAGCAGTTTTAACACCCTCGCTATTCTCAAAACTCTCATCACCCTCATTATAGTCGGGTTGATTGGAATTATATTAGTCTCAAGCTCCTCCAAAACAATTCCTACTATGGATAATATAACTATGCCCACATCCAGCTGGTTCCACTTGTCTTTCATGTATATCTTTATACCTAGTGCCACTAGTTTCATCACCGCTTCTAGGATGAATACTGCAGTGAAGAAATAGTTGAAAATTTTCAATGCGTATTGTAAGGCGGGTGGCATTCTGTAGTACTCTATAGCCATGGTGACAACGTTCAGTCCAATCACCCCAGCAATGGCTAGATCGAAATATTTCGAAGTGACTACATTATGAACGAATAATCTGTAGTGCGAGTAACTCGCATAATAGGGTCTTTGATGCATTTCTGAAATAAAAACGGATATAAACATTTATGTTAGCCAGAGAGGGTTGTTATTGGTTCTACAAAAGCACTTCGATGAAAATATATTTGTTGTCTAGACAACTTTTATTGGCACAATAGTCTCGTGTTTTGTGTGGAAAACTTGTTTTACTAACTTCGTCGTTTTTTCTCCATTTGCAGAGCTCGTTTCGCCGCTCGACGAACTCTTTCCTCCTTTTCTTGTTCTTCGCGACATCGGTGGAAGTTCTCGACGACAACTCCGACAAACATGTTTAGCACAAAGAATCCGACGAGTAATATAAATGCGATGAAGTACAACAGTCGCCATTCCGAGTAATTTACAATTGGCTAAAATAAAATCACACATTACTCAACGATTCAAGTGTATCTAGTAAATTAGAAATGAGCTGAAATTATACGAGGTCGTTATTTGAACTTTTTTGCTCGAAATGGAGTCATTATCGCTCCACTGTTACAAGACCATTTTAAACATCTGTTACCATTGAGTGAGCATATTTCAAAAGTTAATTCACGCAAATAACGTAAAGCCCATGTGATTTACGCATTCCTAACTGAACAGTGGAAAGTATAATAATTTATCGTAAGCTGTATAATTGCAAGTGAATACCAACCAATCACTGGGCTCTGTTCTAGATTACAGCTCATCGATTGAGCTAATTAAATTGATGTTTTCCATACCAACGTTATGTAACCGCGATACATTATATATTTGGTAGATGTCAAAATGCCTACATCTGAGTTGGTAATATAATTAATTATAGATTAATTAATTAATTAATTAATTATTATAATTAATCTAATCCTAATACAGGATGGCTAAGAAAGAATCAGTGACACGACAAGAAGAATAAGTTGGTATGTATGAGTTGAAAGAAAATCATGCATACCTATAAATAATTATTCCATTCAGCTATCACTTAGTAATGGTTCCTACTCGCATTGCGAGTGCCTTACCTGTTGATCGACACCCACTGCATCCAGTCCAGTGTACATGATATTGACCCATCCGTCTCGCGAGCTGAGCACAAACAATGACATCAAAGCTTTGCCAAGGTCATCGAAATTGTACTTTCTGTTTACCCAAACATTGCCTTCGATCGCCAGGCAGTCGGTCTTGTTCTTTACATTTTTTATATTTGCACCCTCGCAATAGAAGAATGCTCCTTTGAATAACTGAAAATTTATTGAAAATATTATACAGCTGTTGACGCGATTAAGCTTCGAAAAAAAACGAAAACCCGGACGTGTACCAATGGATTTTACATTCTTAAAATGTATGTACGCTCTCAAACGGTGAAAAAAAACATCGTGAGGAAACTAGCATGTCCTTGAACTTAAAATTCGAAGAGATGTGGCATGTGCACGAAAGGAGCCTCTAAAAGGCGCACTTTAATGCTTTCACTACACTAATTCTTTCCGCGACGGTCACAGGCACATTTTAGGGCCACCGTACCTCAACCTGGTGACTTAATACAGGATGACCAGACCACAACAAGCAAGCAAGCAGGTAATTTTTTGATTAAAGGGAAGAACCGTTATATTGTAGGTAATGTTTTGTACTTGCTATTGTCTTATGGTAATGGAAGTGCATACCACGGCCATCACTTCATTAAAAACTGGATAATGATAAGCAGCCCTTGACTTGTGAACTTGAAGGGAAATATTTGTTACATCATATCGTCGCAATTGGTTGCTATCAAGCCTAATATCATCGTAATGCTACCCCAACATCGCTTTGGGCCCCAGAATGTTGTACCCACAAACATTGACACGCCATGCGACATGTATCCGGATAAACTGGTGCCTTGGAAACCAGAAACAGTCTTGGGATATACCAAAATTTACAATTAGCGAGCAATCTAATTCAATCCTAGATATTCATGGGGTATTGCTTTGAGACTGTGAATCTGAGAAACGCGTTGCTGAGCTGAATTGGTTTTCCCTGACTAATGGTATCAAGTATTTAGATACAGCTCTTGTGTGTCACAACTATAATTTTCGTTGTTTAGTTTAAAAGTCGTGAAGAAAAATCCTTACCTGAACTCCTAAAATGCCGAAAATAATGAAGAATGTGCAGCAGATCAGCACAATGTTTCCGATGGGCCGCAGCGACGACAGTAGCGTTTGCACCACCAGCTTCAACCCTGGAGCTCGGTTTATCACTCTCAAAGGCCGCAAGGACCTTAGTAATCTAAATACCTGGCGGAAAAATATTTTTCTACATCAAAAGAAAATGGAATACCTACATAATAAATATTTGTTTGAATATTTATTGAATGAAAACAAGGAAAAAGCTTGTTCCTCGTCGTCGTCGACCACACCGCCCAAATAGCGTTTGTTATTCAACATCTTATTCAAGGTTTGTATAGAATGAAATGTTCTCTCAAAGGTGGGGTTTCGGTTAGTATTTCAAGCCAAGGCAATTAGTGTGCATATTTTTTTTTATAGGATGCTATCTGGCAAATGAAACCTGGGCAAGTGTCAAAATGAACTTGCCTCCATAGGAAAAACATTCCTAATACTAGTATTAAGGTAGGCCATTAGAATTATATCACTTACCCTGAGAATTCCGAATATTCTTGGACTAGACTCTGAAACCAGAGACATCAGTAGATCGATGATGGATATTATCACTAGTGAGCCGTCCATAATATTCCATCCTGAAGTGAAATACGCTTCGTGGCCGTAGAACATCCCAGAGGCCACTACCTGTGGAAGTAGATTCTGTTGTAAATTTAATGAGAACATTTAAGAAATTTTTCAGAAAAACAAACGAAAATGATCTCACACATAAAAAACTTCCACACCAGAATATATGTAATATAAAATAATTTTCGGTTTCCTTTGTCAATCAAAGAACTAAAATAGATCTAAGATGATATTTTACACTTAGTTGTAAGATTTCATAACGTATCAAGATCAGAAACGAGGGAATTTTTATTCTGTTTTGTGTCTTGGTAACAAGGAAGGTCTCATATTTTATGGTTTAGTTCCTGTTGACGGGTAGACCAGTCGTTAAAATAGCCCTGATATAAAATAATGAAATAAGATCAAAGGTGGCATCGTAACTAACAAAATATAATCTTTTAGTACCTACCTACATAAAAATAACAGCAAATGGTTTTACTTCCAAAATCCAAAATCTAGTAAAGAATCAATACTGATAATTAACAAAATAAACCTCATTAACATTGTTAAGGTTGAACAAGGACCTGCTACTCATAATTAAATCAATGCATTTTTGGCAACAAACTAGTCATTACCGTAGCTCCACTCCATACAAATCCTAATGTATGAGATGCAGGGTGATATGTACCTCCATAGTAAAAAAAAATCACACATACATGCACATCACGCAGTACTGGTGCAACCGATAACCTAGATTGCCGATAACCGATAGCCGGTATTGACAGAGTGACTCAATTTTGTAGTCGAATTCATATAGAAAAAAGTGGAACATTCATATTTGATGCGATTCGCCCGGCTTCGCACGCGTAGCAGAGCATAATATACTAATAAAGCTACCAGGTGGCATGATTTTTCCGACATCTTCAACAATCATCATCATATTTCAGCCAATTTACACAAAAACTTATTGAATTATACACTTACACCTTCCTCATGAATCATTCTGTCCATTGGTGAAAACCGCATGAAAATCCGTTCACTAGTTTTTGAGTTAATCGCGTTTAGACAGACAGATACGCGCGATAGCAGCGGCGGGGGGACTTTGTTGAGTAATATAAAATACAATATAGGCGTTAACTATATTATCTTTGGTAATATGTAGTTACTACGTACCTTTATAAACATTTCCACAGCGAATACAACAGTGAACACATAGTTGGCGCTGGACAGGAAGGCTCTCTCCTTAGAATCCGGCGGGATGTTCGGTCGCTCCATAGCGAGCGTTATGCAGTTCAGCGCAATGAATAGTAGGACTATGTTGTCAAACCAACCGCGAGACACCATCCATACGCAAAGCCTTCTCGCCCTGTATTCAAAGATAATTAAGTCATTCCCCAAAGAAATCTCAAACAGGGAAATTTTGTAGTTTTTTGGCAGCAATTATTAAATAAAACGGATTCATCGTCAACATCATTAGCTAATAGAAGTCTGTAACTGTAACTTCAAAACTCCTTTATAATCTTGTAAGTACATAAGTTGGTAATAGAAAACTTACTTGTTATCAGGCGCGAAAATGTACAGTGAATAATGTTCCTTCTCCTTGAGGCACCCTGTGGGCTCCATGAATCGGAAGAAGTCTTTGAATCTTATCTGTCTTCTGTCGAAACGTGAGGAAAATATGCACATTCTGGTGCTGTTGTTATTGTTGGTCGCAACCTGAAAACGATTACACTTTGAAAAACTTAACAAGTAGATAAAGTGATTCGATTTGACAATATTTTTGCGAAACAATTATTTTGTCCTAAGCTTGTAAGTTGATTATGTAGTTCACGGCAGTAATTATACGAGATGTTCTGAACTAGTATATTGTCTCGAAAGAAGATATTCTAACAACAAGAGATAATATACCTAAAGCGGAAAATAAATTGTAATTTTCAATATATTTTCTCAGATGTTTATCTTGTACCTTTCCAAATCATCTGAGAGTTCGACACCATGATTCGACAGCTAAAAAATTGAGCTTGAACTGATTTGACCCCAAAACAGCTGATTTTGCAGTGTTTTTTCAGTGAAACACTTTGGAAATTCAAAAGACGAATTTTATTGCCAATTGTTTGTTAAAAATGCCCCTTTCGGGATAGTATACACTTAATGAATCACCTTGTATAAAAGTAGATCATTGTTTTCTGAGCAGGTGTAGAAGATATTCCGCAATAAATAAATGCAAATGAATTGAGTTGTAGCAAATATATACTACTACAGAGCTATTTTTTAAAATTCCTACAAAAACACGGTCGGTTAAGAGCGGTAGGTAACGTTTATTTATCTCGTGCTTTCATTTCAGTCACTTTATCGTTCGTTATCTTTAGGAAAAATCGCGATAAAGGATAAAAATGGTTTTCCTAAAAAAAACATGCTTACATTTTCGTCTCCAGATAAAGTGCGAGGGGTAGGTAGGTACCATCTATATTCAACTAGCTTCTGCCCGCGGCTTTGCTCGCCTGGTACCTACATACAAAGTAGCATATATGCTATTCCAGACTATAATCTATCCCTGTACCAAATTTCATCCAAATCCGTTCGGCCGTTTAGCTTGATTGAACCACAAACATCCAAACATCTTAACATCGAAACATCCTCACAAACTTTCACATTTATAATATTAGTAGGATTTATCGCTAGAATGTATAATGCAGTGTTCTAACGGCGCCGGCGCGGCGTGTGATATGTCATCTATAATTATTGAACTAACGGCTTCTCAATAAAGTTAATTTTGAGTTTGACTTTTAAGCCTTTCACACACGGCAGCTCTAATGTAAAAATGTATATTATAGCACGATACATCTCATTACATCTTTCCATAGACACTGACAGAAGATACAAAGATGTAAAAAGATACATTATAGCTGCCGTGTGTGGTCTCCTGACGGTTTCTATGGAAAGCTGTAATGAGATTTATCGTGCTATAACATAATTTTTTACATTATGGCTGCCGTGTGTGACGTCCTTTAGGAGCTTGCGATATTGTTGAGCTATATTGCACACCTCCAAATGCCAAACTCAAAATATACTTTATTATGTAGAAGTAAGGATAGTAAGGATCATTTTGAAACGAATTTTATATGACATATCAAGGCCATTTAATTCGTGCCGTTTGAACACGGCTTTACATAGGGAAGGTATAATCTTGTAGTCATAAAGTCAGAACGAAGTGCGTTACAAAATTACTTAACAACCATTTAAAAACCTATCCTTTGAAAATAACGTGACTTACCTCTTCGTTGATCTGTTTTATGAGCGGCAATGGTTGGTTGTTCGGCCGTGTGGGTAAGGTTGCCACTTCATTTATTGTCGCCCTTGCGGTAACAGGTGGTAATGGGGGTGGTGATATGAGATTACTGGCCTTTACTTCCGACACTGTAGTTACTGTTTGAAACAATAAAATCTTTATCTAGGAACATTGAATTTTATTAACTTGTTTAAATCATTCATAGCTATTTTGTTAAACTGAAACGAGCTTGCTGGCCTCATAGCTCAGTTGGTAGTAACTCTGCCTTCTGCGCTAGAGGTCGCGGGTTCGATTCCCGCGCTGGACAAACATTTGTGTGATGAACACAGATGTTTGTTCTGTGCCTGGGTGTTAAATATGTATCTATTTTGTATATCAGTCTCTGGTACCCATAGTACAGGCTATGCCTTGTTTGGGATCAGTTGACCGTGTGTGATATGTCCGAAATATTTATTATAGTGACGAAATTAATTGTAAATTATTTCCGTCACTTTACTTAAAATTTGTTGTTAGAATGATAATTATTAGTAAAGAAGAAAAACTTACTTGCAATATAATCGTTGGTAAGTGATAGCCTATGTGAGGGAGGTCTTACATTATCTAATCGGACTGTTGAATCCGAAGCAAAACCAGCTTCCGGAGCTTTCCATGAAACCTAAAATAGAACAGCCTAATAAAAGAACAGTCGACTGAGAACCTCCTCCTTTTTAAAGTCGGTTAAAAAAGGAGCATCATCTTTTAGTTTCTAGAGCGGACTAGCAGGTCAAGACAACGGCGAATTGCTCATGCCAAGCCTGTTGAAAACAATTAAGCACGTCACACACGGCAGCTTTAATATAAAAATGTATATTATAGCACGATACATCTCATTACATCTTTCCATAGAAACCGTAAGAAGACCACACACGGCTATAATGTATCTTTTTACATCTTTGTATCTTCTGTCAGTTTCTATGGAAATATGTAATGAGATGTATCGTGCTTTAATGTACATTTTTACATTATAGCTGCCGTGTGTGCAAGGCTTTATAACAAAAAAGTATTTTTTTGTATGCAACCTCCTTGACGGTAACAAGATCGTTGGGCCCTTGCTTAAATTTCAAACTAGCTTCGACCCGCGGTTTCTCTCGCGTGATATCCGGATAAAAAGTAACCTATATGCTATTTCAGGCTATTTAAACGCCTAACTTCATTCCTATCCGTGCAGAGGTTACGGCGTGAAAGAGTAATAATCATCTTCACATCTACAAGCCATTGGTGCACGACTGGGATTCGAGCCCACGACCTGTGGATCGGAAGGGGCCACTACCACCGCTCCACCAGTTCTCTCGATTAAAGTGAACTTTAATCCGTTCACTACACTGATTCTTTCACCGACGGTTATAGGCCCTTTTCAGGGCCACCATACCTCAACCTGATCAATGACCTAATCCTGTATTAGGACCAAGAAAGAATCAGTGACACGACAAGTAAGCAAGTAAAGTGTGACTCACATCAGGCAATAAGGGTGCATTGTGTGCAGACACTCTCCTGGCCGGAGGTGCTAATACTCTTGGTGCAGGCAACTGCGGTCGCGTCCTATTGTTCGGGATTTCCGATTGGGTGTCATTTTTGATCACAATCGATGATGAAAGGAGGATTTCGTTTTTTCGGAGATTTGAACCTGTAATGAAGAATGAAATGAAATAAAACTTAATTGAGGACCTTTAGAAAAGAAAACACAGTTTTTACAAAATAGCTTATAAGCCTAAGATAAGTTCCTACAATCGGCGGTCTTATCGCGGTTTACGATTTCTACCAGACAACCGTTCAACAGAATTAAATTGAACTTCTCGAAACTTTTTTGGCTACGAAAAAAATATTTTGTTATGACGTTAAGATTGTTTATTTTTCAAGGCTAATAATTATACTCTATTGATTTTAAACACAAACTTTCAAGATGTTTTATTGTGTTAGTTAGTATGTTTTTTTCTCAAAATGCATGACTAAGTATTGATTTTAACTAGCATTTTGTTGAGAATTTTCTTAGGGTATAATATGTTTTACCATTGCAAACAGCGTGGTCTCTCCCATTGTTCAATACAACAGCATCTGAGTCAGAGCCAGTTCTCTGTTTAGGTTTTCTCCTGAGGCTTGGCCGTGATAATTTCCAACTGTATCCTCTTTGAACTCTGCATTTTTCTTCACCATTGGTTGGAACAACACCCACTATGCTGATGTTCCTAAGACGAGGAATGGTTTATGAATACAAGGTGATTCATAACATGTATACCTATTTATTATTAGGGTTATTCTTTCAACAAAAACAAATAATATTTGCGAAAAAAAACATCAATATTTTCATTTTCATTTTTTTTTTCTCAAACTTTCTCAAAATAGGTGTTTTTATATTTAGAAGAACTAAACGTACAAGAAGTTTGGAATCAAGATTTCTACCTAAAACAGCTGATTCATTGAGTTTGATCTCATTTGGCCCCAAAACAGCTGATTTTTACATAGAGTTTTTCAATGAAAAATGTCGAATTTTCAAAAGTCGTAGAACAAACTTTATTGCCAATTGGAATAAGCCCCTTTCGGGATGAAATACATATTATGAATCACCTTGTACAGTGACTTATTATTGGCCCACACTACCTATTGCAAAATGTAGGCATGTGCCAAAATGTTTGGACGTGCTTCTGACTATCCCTAGACATCTTCAAGGATATGATTTCCAGGTGATCTGAGAGGTTGCGTATCACGCTTCGCTTGGGTATAAGAGCCTACTTTTTATTTAATTTTTTTTTTGTGATTTATCTCCAAATTTTTTATAACTATTACTTTTAAGACTCCTCTACAAACCAAACAATCAACAAATGTCACATCAATTAAGAAGCGTAATCTTGCTAAATCAAAGTACTGTCTACTATGAGGTTAAGGAATCCACTGACTTACTTTTGCGAACTAAGAAGACTGGACTTATCACTGGTGTTCAAACAGTTTTCATCCTTTTCCTTCACGATGGTCACTTGCAGGTTCTTTTCAGGAAATATCGGGGATTTCGGAGTAGTTGGAGTGGGAGCAGGAGACGAGGTTCTGACAAGGGGTAGAGCGAGGGTCAGGGAGGGAAGGGCGAGGCTAAGAGGAGGTGGGGCAAGGGTCATGGGAAGTCTGGCTTTCTCGGCCCCGAGCTGTGCGGAGTGAAGGGTTAGTGTGTAGCTGTTTGGTGGCTTTAGGAGGCCTGGTATGCTTGCACACTGAAACAATGAAGCTGTTTTTACAAAGTAGATACTAAAGCTATAGAAGATCACCGAATTCTTCAAACTAGTCAGCGTGACGCGCTGTTATGGCTGAAAGCACTATAACTGTATCGCTACTACCTGCAACATACCCATATCTCGTAAAAATTAAATAAATTGAAATTGAATTGAATTACATATTTTATTCATCGTTTTGTTAAACTGTCAATTACTTACGGAAGTGCGGTCAATAGAGTCCAAACTTGACAACATAGAGGACCTCTCTAAACTCAAAGCCACATTGAAATCCCTGAACGTAGCTCCAGGTTCTAATGTAGTGGATGGTGAATCCTGAGGTGTGGCTGCGGTGTGAGTTATCATCGGTAGCGCTACATCGACGTTACCTGCATTGTTTGCTAGCATCTTTTCCTGGATAAAATACATAAATAAATAGGTACTACGTATTTAAGTAAGTATAAGTTTAGTCAAAAGTTTATATCATCATCATCAGCCTGTAGAAGTCCACTGCTGGACATAGGCCTCCCCCAAAGAGTTCCATGACGAACGGTCTTGAGCCTTCTCCATCCACCGACTTCCCGCAACCTTCACGATGTCGTCAGTCCATCATAGAAACTCCAAGCATAGCTCTCTCCATAGCCCGTTGCGCGACTTTGAGCTTGTATATGAGGCCTATAGTTAACGACCAAGTTTCAGTGCCATAAGTCATCACTGGCAACACGCGATGATTGTAGACTTTCGTCTTGAGGCTCTGCGGTATCTGCGACGAGAAGATATGACGAAGTTTCCCAAACGCTGCCCATCCGAGTTGGATTCGTCGGTTGACCTCTTTGTCGAAGTTTATATGGTTACGGTTAAATCAATTATTTTCTCAAAAGAATACATAAGAACTTATAGAAGGTATATTGTGTAGTTTTAAACATAAGCAGTAAGTATGTAGGTACATGTGAGTACCCATTTTCACGTCAGAGATTCGCTACAAATTATCATTAATTTCGGCACCTTGTAGGTAGTTTTGCGCACTGTTAGATATGTTAAACCATTAAATTTATTTACTTACTAGCTGGTGCCCGCGACTTCGTCTGCGCAGAATTAGTATATATACTTACTTGACACTTAGCGTTGTATTTTGGACAATTCACACAATATCTTTATAAATTGTAGCCTATGTGTTATTCTGATGTATAAACTATATTATTGTGAAGTTTCATTAAAATCCATTCAGTAGTTTTTACGTGAAAGAGTAACAACCATCCATCCATTCATCCATCCATACTTACAAACTTTCGCGTTTATAATATTAGTAGGCAGGATATATAAAAAGATTGGTTAGAACTGAAAAAGTCCAGCTTTAAAAAAAAAGCCTATTGATTTTGCTAAAGTAAATATCGATAAGTACCTATCTATTATGCCAAAATAAGCAACCTCAAAACAAACAGAATTTCAACAGGCCCCTGATTCAGGTGTTGTCAAAGCACTTATGAATATCAAAGCGCCTACCACCGAAGGCCTTACGAACTCTATTTGTGAATAGAAGCCTAGTAGGCTAGGTTTCAAAGCATTTCGTGATTTTACGTTAGCTATTGTTAACATAATTTACTAGCGTGCCAAATAGGGTCGTAAACGAAATCTAAACATCGTTTCGTGCAAATGAAACCTTTTTTCAAGGCACCTAATGTAATGAGCCAAATTGTGATATATCTCACCTTCTGTAAATTACATTTGTTGGATTGGGCACAGTCTTTGCAGAGCGTGGGATGGTGGGTGGGTTTTGCTTTGCGACGGCGCATCGACTTTTCCTTGTGTCCATTCACGTCGCCCTTAGCTTTTCTAACATCGTCTGCCGACCGCCAGTAGTTTTTTATCTCGTTCTGCGAGAGAAATATCGGAACATAATTGGGTTGTCAAGTTGTAGACACGAACGTTTCCCCTTCTGTGGTCCTTCGGGCAAAACTATTGCTCGAGGGCAAATCTCACATGTAGTTTAGTTTGTTGCCAAGTAATCTGTGAGACAATCCCGATCGCCATTTCATTCTATGTGCATAAAAGAGACCTTCTACCTACGTTATTATTTTGGAATTGAAGAGTTTAACACGAAGATATGAAGAAAACATTTAAAAAATAATGATGTACCTATAGTATATTTACCTGAGAAAAGCTGTCGCTGGAATGTGATCCCGAATTCGACTCATCGTATTGTAGCTCGTTGTTGTCTGAGAAGCATTCACCTGACAATTTAGATTTTGCCAACTCCCTCTGCTCACGTTCCCGCCTCTCATTTCGCTAAGAGATTGAATTACACATGAGTAGGTATTTGTTTGCAGACTCAGCGAATGAGAATACTTATGATCTTATTACACTCACCTCAGAGCTAAATCCTTCGACAAGAATAGCAACCAACAAGTTGAATAATACGTAATTCCCGAATGTCATGAGTGTAACGAAATATAACGCGGCCCAATGGCTCGTCTTTTCCATACCGTTAAACAACACAATATTCCAATCTTCCTGTGTCAAAACCTGAAACGTTCACATCAAAGTAAGCATTCGAGTCGGGAGCTCAAAGTCGCTCTACCACATCAAATATCATCCAATATTAAATTCACTTTAGTAAATCAAAATAAGCAAGGTGTGCTGTCATATTGTAAGTAGTGCCTTTGTTTGTTATAAACTGTAAAGTAATTCAATGTTATTAAAGTAAACAAAACAATTTACAAAAATCACTTGTTATTGTACAGCGTGTCAGCTGGTGTTAGTGTAGACAAGTATATAGCATTGTTGTGTTAGTGTACACTAATAATGAAAGGAAACACAGACGGCGGTTGGAGTACACAAGCATATCAAGGAGTCCGGCATACCTACGCCTAATCTAAAAGCAAGATGCACTAGCTACAGAGCGCTCGTTACGATGCATTACCACACTAGAAAACTAATCTAATACGGCGAATCTCTTCGTTGTTTTAAGTCTGCCCAATTCGAGTGTTGAAATTAGTTATTCGTCTTTGTTCACAACCTCATAAGTTGTAAAACAAGATAAATAATTGCAAATAATTTCCATAGTTGCGAGAAACGCGTCACTTCTACAAAATATTGAAACGGGATTGCAAATAAACCGGCTATGCCTAGTCTAGGGACGGAGCTAGACTTACCTGAAACACGGTGACTGTGGCCCACAGAATGTTATTAAAATGTTTCCTGTCGCATTCACACTTGGGGTGATGCGAGACGATCTCTGGGCAAGTACAGTCGCGCTCAGCACCATTGTCTTCGACGTACTTGCAAAACTTACCACCGAATAGATACATGCCCAGAATACTGCGCGGCGAGAGCCCGATGAAAAAATGAAAGAAAAAGAAAATGCTATGCGCATACGCCGCATCCGAGACAACCTGACGACGCGACTGTGCGAACGACAACACTGCTACCACCCGATTGAACAAATAACACCAATGTTACGGGCAGTGTATTTACAGAACTTTTTATGGTACGAGTAATTGTTCGTTTAGTGCTGTGCGTCTAAACCTAGATGTGGTTCAGTTTTAAAATCACCGTAAAATTAGTTTTATTCAAATAAATCATGGTCTGTTGGTACTGAACTGGAGATTACAGTAACAAACGATCCAAGCCTAATTGGTTAAGCAGTGTTATCGTCGTTGGGACGCTACCACCAACAACGGGTTTGTTAATTAATCTAAATTACATAGTTACAGTAATTAACTTTATTTAGTGCAATTAACGTTTTCTGTTTTCATACTATAATTAATTTCATTCTTTATTTACTGCCTCGTAAACTTATAGAAATAATATAATGCAGAAAAATAAAATGGAAGAAAAACAGGCTTAAAAAAGTGCATTGCCTACAGTTTGAAAAAGAATAAAAAATATGTTCATCTACACTGTTTCATAAAATTACATGTAGCGAATACAATGAAAACTGTATGCAATAATTTTTAAATCATCATTCTTATTATGCTGATGAAATAAAAAGACAAAGAAAATATTATTCAACGTTTATAATAAACTGGAAGTTAAAAGTTCGAGAAAAGGAAAAGTAATTGAAAATTAGATTGCTACTGAAGTTAAAACAAGGGTGCTGGGGTTACCGAAATCAGTGGAAACTTTGGTCGTAAAATCATTACAGCTTTCAAGAATGCGAGCAAACAAAATGTGGAAAAGAATTGTGAAATAACTGCATTCCACGAATTTCGTATAAGTATAAAGATAATACTAAAGTAATAGAAGCGGCATGCAGAGTGATAGAGATACTGTAACCGAGTGCGGTCGTAGTAGTGGAAGTCAAGTGAAGGATCGACGAGAGGTACGCGACGCGGCTCCGAACGCCCTCAAGCTAACCTACGTACGCTCAACAAGCTCACTGACTAATGTGCTTCGACAACTTCGGATGGGAGTACAGTACGGAACAACTGGTGAACGTGACACTAGATGATTTTGGATCAATCTGTTACGAATGGATCTATCTGACTACGCGGGTTCTAGGGTAGCTGTTACGCGACTGAACGCCTGTTGACAACGCACGATGCTGCAAGCGAGACTTCGGTTTACAAAGTAGGCAAAGTATTTGCGAATGGATCTCTTCTCTTGCAGCAAGGTGTCAGTTCGTTTGTGTACTCGCGTGGTTAGTCGATTAGCCGCCACAGTACAATCCTATGTTATGGGATTGTCATACTGTCATGAGTGTTGACTGCTGACGGACCCGTTTGTAAGCGTTTAGTAATGTTGCAAGTTCAGTCTGTTTCTGGGTTGTCTGTTAGGTACTTTTATTGAAAAGTTGAATACCTGAAACACCGTGACAAAGGCCCACAAGAGCGTATCAAAGTTTTTTCTGTCACAATCTGGATCGCCATCCTCGTCTTTCTCGCAGAATTTGCACCCGAAGAGGTTCATACCGAGGATGCTGAACGTTACCACGCAATATACGATTAGATAAATACGAGATCTAGTCACCTTTCCATACATACAGAGGACAATACAAATATATAGAGGATATATACATACATATTGTGTGGGTAGAGGCTAAAGATGAGCGAAGTGCAGTTGTAAAATAAACTCGAGTGGAGGTAAAGCACAAAAGCGTGAAGTCACTATGAAAAAGATACATTAAATAGAATAGAAAAGTTGTGAAGTGTGATAATGGCGGTGTGTAGTGAATGTCGAAGATAGAAGTACACATATAGGTATAAGGATAAGTATGAAAAGAAAAAAGGAGAAATCACTCACAGTTAGTGCACAGGTTAAGGGATGCGGGTGACAGTTAAGTAGAAACATTCAGAATTTCATATTTTTATGGAGAGTCGAATAAATCTTCTTTGGCTACGGAAAAATGAATGAGCAATCATTAAGTGATTGCCAGGGAGATGTCTCTACTTGCTACTAACAGGTATGATAATACGTTACAATAAGAACATTGAGAATTCACATATAACTATTAGAACCAAGAACCCCGAAGGTCAGTAGTAAAATATTTAATCGCAGATCGTAGAAAAGATTTTAGTCAAATCAAGTTTTGAAAAGGTATAGTCAAGTATTAGAGAAACAGTTCAGTTAAATCTGTGAAGTTGGATAATAAAAATAAAAAATGACCGGAAGAAAGTTGACTTTGCAAGAATGACAACAATCTTTTAACACAAATAGCAGTTTTGTGTATTCATCATCAATTATACTTATCTCAAATTCAACTGAATATTTTTTAATCTTCAAAAGTACGTAGGTACTTTGAATGACATGCAATTTATGTATTTTATTTTTAGCTTTCAATTTATGATTAAGTTTATTAATTAGATATTATCATAAGTTTGTAATTTTTACATATTATATTCCACTTCTAGAAAAAAAAAATTGTTAGTTACCTGAATATAAAGATGAATAGGACAAGTAATGAAAAAAATACTGCCACATTGTCCATGGTCCGAAGCATGACGAACAGTTGTCGGCGCAAGTTTGGCATGAAACGCACTAGCTTCAGTATGCGCAAGAGTCGAAATGTGCGCAATACCGATAGCCCAGAATTGCCTGCCATTTCTTTATCGTGGCCGTAGCTTTGGGCCAGCTCGAATGCACTGTGTGAAAAAAAAATTATTGGAATGATGCTATGACTAAGACGAAAAGATACAATTAGTTCTTGTTGCCAGTGATGATAATATATGGCACTGAGACTTGGTCGGTAACTATTGGCCTCGAATACACAAGCTCAAAGTTGCGCAACGGGCTATGGAGAGAGCTGTGCTCGGAGTTTCACTGCGTGATAATATCCAAAATGAGGAATTTTGTAGGCGAATCAATGTCACCGAGAAAGGGATGGCATCATTTTTTTAAGCGCTATTAAATTATGTTCGTTTAGTGTATTGCAACATCAGAATTGACAACAATGTACCTACAGCTGGAATAAAGTTCTTACCTCAATATCACAATAACGCCATCAAAAACGTTGAAACCATTCGAAATGTACTTGAAAGGGCCTTCTGCGCCGATTTTGAAGAGCATCTCTACAGCGAATATGGCAGAGAACACAATGTTGCTGATTTCAACGATCACAGTCAACTCTTCAGGCTGATTGTGGTATTCAATGCCCATTGACAGCGTGTTAATGAGGATTGCTAACAAAATGCCTGGAATGTAAAACTAGGTATAAAAAAGTCTTATTACATCTATTCTGATATTTATTTAGAATCAGGTGGAACTTTTTAGTGACTTACGAGACCATCCTCTCAGGTAATTGGGCAGTTTCCTCACGATTTTTTTTCCTGTTTTTTAAGAATATTTGCATGACCAGGATTCGAACCCGCGACGACTTTCAGATCAAAAGTCCCAAATTAAACCCAGCTATAGTCATCAAGGAAATGTCACAGATAAGTAAAAGCTTGATTTTTTATGTAGTCAAGGCAGGTTTCCAATAACTATCTCTGTGAGTATTATTTTCATCAAAGTAATAAAAATAAATATGTTTGCTCTAATAAAATTGTAATTCATTTGTCGATATCTGGGAAACTAATCCAAGCTCTGTAACATTTATTGATAAAATTAACTTTATGGTTGGAGAGATCTATTTCATCGATTCCCTGAATTGATTAGGGCCGCCCACTGAAGTAAATAAGTGGAGGAATGAAGGCGAATCAGGTTAACGGAAAAATGCAATTGAAACTGAATAGTTTTCGCCATTGTAAATCAAAGTTTTCACCTTGTGCTTCGCGATCGAAGTCTTTATTAGGATTTTTCACTAACTTTGCATATGCATTCACTCATACATATAGGTCTGCTTTCATAAGACCTATTATTGTTATATAGATTTTATTTTATAAATATCCTTATAATTTTATTTGTAAACAGGCATTTTTTTTTTCATATTCCCAATCAGGATTTTTTACACAGTGTACGTTACTGCAAACGCAGTTTGAAAGAATCAGTGTAGTGAAAGGATTAAAGTGCGCCTCTTAGAGGCTCCTTCCGTGCACAATACAGGATTATCAAGAAAGAATCAGTGACACGACAAGCAAGCAAGCAATGCAGTTTGGATGAAAACAGTGTGCATGTAAAATGGGACATACACCAAAAAATCGACTTCATTTCTTTGTTTAATATTTCTCTCCTAGTTTTCGACACACCTGAAGAAAAAGTTTCCATGAAGACCTGACGCTACGTACCTTGTTGAAAGTATTTGTGATCGACGATGTTTTTGACGTGTTTTCTTATTATTCCAAAGAACCTGGATATTCTCCTGCAGAAATTGTAGCAGGCATTCTTGACCCGAGTCTTTTTCGTCAGTTTCTTGGCAGCTTCAGCTGCGAGCAGCTCCGCGCAGCATGAGTAGTCTTCAATATCTATTGTCTACAAAAAGTATATAATTATGTTCTACCGTTTCTATTTATAACTTGGTGGCAAACAAGCATACGGTCCACCTGTTACCGTACCCATTACCAATTGGTTACCGTAGACTATGGACGCTTGCAATACCAGAGGCATCAGGCACGCATTGCCGGCCCCTGAGGTATGTGATGGTAAGGCTCATTTGCAAGCAATTTTACCGGTTTGTTATTTTTAAAAATTGACAAATCAAAAAATGTACTCACATGCGGAGTGTAATAGAAATGACTGTGTCGTAATTTTCACAGAAAAATCATTTATACCTCATTTATATTTGAAATATATATATATATACCTACCATGCTTCCTTAATATCCCTTTCATTATTAATCGAAAACATTTTGTTTTCAATTTATTGCAATAAAAATCAAGATAGCTAGAGATTTTTTAACGTTTTTACTGAAGTACAGCTCAGAAGCCCTTATCTCTACCTAACTTCGTTTATTAAAATTTTAAATTCTTATAAGACCTATTACTATTTTATTAAAATATTAAGTAGTAATAGTCTTCCAAATTAAATCCGTAACTTCGTATCCATTTCTATTTTATTATTTATTGTTTGATTAAATATTTAAAGCAAGGATTAAAACCCGTGCTACAATAAATTGAAACACCTATTTTGTATTAAAAGCTTCAACCAATTGTTAAATCTTTTCATATCTTCGCGTATCCAGTACAGCAAAAATTATTTCAATTTATATTAATTATTTCAAATAGATATATAAAAAAATACTTTTCGCTAGTTCGGCACTATTTAAATTAAATTTACAGAAAATTACCAACCAAGAATAGAAACAATGATAATACTAAACTCCAAAACGAATTGAAACTTTAAAGTCGACGTGACTCTGACAATAGTTCCGCCAGTTTGCGGATAGATTAAACTGCTTTGAATTGCGCAATGTTAGCGTCTGTTCCAATAGATAGTCTATTAATTATATAATACCTAGATATACTATCGTTATCAGCTCACGACGGAAGTTGAGATTCCATAGTACTTGTTCTACGTTCCTGATGATTTTTTTGAAAAAAATGGAAATTGGAATATTTTTAAAATGAAGCACCGTGCTTCATTATATAATATTTTGTTTGACGAATGTACAAAAAAGTGAGATGGACACAGCAACGCTGTCTGTTGCCTTCTAATAAATTACCATAATAAATTGTACTAACCTTCCGTTAAAGTTGCTAATTACACGGTTCTATTTGCAAACCACTGCATAGTTTGAATAATTTTTCCCGAAAAATTAACGATAACGACTCAGATAGGATTTGAACCCGCAACCTTCCCCTAGATACGAGTTTGTTCTAAAATATCTATAGAATAAACCAAACACCTACTCAATGACTAAAGCTAGGTTTAGTTCGTTGACGAGAGGTATCGTAGCTTATTCAAATGAAGTAGAATCGCGCTTTAAGCTCATCGGAAGTCCCAAAGATTTTCAAACATACGGTAAGCGGCTCGGTAGTTTAGTTGGTTAGAGCATCCCCGTATTTTTACCTACTAAATTCACAAAATGTCTTACCTTTGACTCTCCCTTGTCCTCTCCAGCTCGTTTACTGATTCCCTTGGTGAGCTCCTCAAAGAATGAGTCCAGGGCCACCTGTCCCGTGGGTAGTGCGGCGGACAGCGCCCCGGATAGCGCCAGCAGCTCTTGGCACGACATGGTCCCGCCGGCCGCCACGCGCTCCTCCACTGTGTCTGGAGGCAGGTCGAACTCTACGCCACGTATAAATGTGTCACTACTTTGTATTGCTAGGAAGAGTACAAAGAGAACTTCAAGCATTTCCGTTTTCCAAAAGAGGAGGTTTTTCATGTAGGTATTAGCATCGGTTGTAATGTATGTGAGATTAGTAGCTTTTCCTAAGCACTTAATTAATTTAATCATCACTTGACTTCACGATTTGCAAAAACATTTTTTTACGGTTTCTTCTTTATTCTTTATTGTACACAGAAAACACATACAAAAAACAAACTAAATGAAAGGACATGTACAAAAGCGAGCTAAACCCTGAAAAGAGTTTTCTTCCAGCAAACCTTTGAGGCTAGAGAAGATTATATTATTTATATTATATTATATTTAGTTATAAAGGTAAGATTTCTTAGTTGGTAGCCCTGAGTAGCAAGCCCGTATTTAAATGAGCCGTCTCTATATTACTTATCAAACAAAATTGGATACTACTTTATAAGTAGAACATGCTTGGGTGTAAATACTTAATACCTATACTAACGTAAATTGTCGTCAACCTGTTACTATGTTTGGAAACAAAAATGCTTTGAAGGTTACAAAGAGGATAAAGACCAAGAAATACTTAGCATCTAAATTCTAACGAAACCTAATCTGAAAATATCAAGCGAAACACCAGAAAAAACAATCCTATTCCTAAAATACTTAAATGTTGTTCTATGAAGAAAGATAGTGAAAGCGAAGAGTCAGACATGCCCGTCTAATATACCCCTTTCTGATAAACGTCGCACGTTTATTAGTAAGGAGGCCGTCTAGAACTACCGTCTCTAGACTCACCACCGCTCGGGCACTTAAGCCAGTCACGTTGAATCAATGAATCTACAAATATGCATTACATTCGTTAAAAATTTCATTAGAAAGATGTGATGAAGAAAAGAGTGCAACAGGTAAATTCTAAAATACTGTGTCATAAAAATGTGTCGACTTGTTTTATTAGTGAAAAAATAAACGAATTCTTTACCCCTAAGCAACATCAACAATATGAGTAGATACCTAGATGTATATGAAATTTTTCAGCCGGGGGCACCGCGGCCATTTTTAATTATTGCAGTATAATTTTGAAAATTATAAAATGTAATAGTAGTATATATAGTATAAATATAATATATTATAGTACCTACTGATTTTCAATTTGTTCCTTTGCATACGTTTGGACTCAAAATCTTTCAACTAAGAATTACAAACGATGTACTTGTTAAAAGTTGACCCATCTAAGTGCAGTAAAATCTCCAAATAGGCTGATATTATTATTCCAAGTACTAACCTGTTTGAGTCATTTTCTCTGAAGAGCATACATTGTGAGGATGCGCTCCATGAGGGGAGTTCGACGTGTGGAGAAGCACCGTGTCGCTGAACATCACTGAAGATCTCCGTCTGGCCAGTGATGGTGGTGATAGTAAGGAGAGGTTTGAAGCGTTCTGTGACAAATAAAACCATCAGTTAGCCCTTGATTCAATATTAAGAGTTTTTTTCATAATGTTAGACGTTTTACTAAATCAAGCCTTACTGCATCTATTTAAGATGATTTTTATAGGTGGATTTTTTTTAACACCTGCTTTAAACGTGGAAGGAAAACGTGAGAATACCAGCAAGTATTCTTAAAACGGCGATATGTCTCTGACTACTCCCCTTAGACGTCTTCAAGGATCAGGTAGCCTGAAGATCTGAGAAGTTGTTTACCACGCTTGGGGATACAGCCTAATTTTTACTCTACTTTTACAAATTTTTAATAAGGAGCGATATGGTCAATACCAGCCGGACTTCGCAGCAGATCCCTTATAAATTGAAGTTGAATTGAAACTTAGTAGCGGATTTGAAATATTGAGCCATTTTGCACGAATATTTTGTAAGCGCAATTATTATAATATAGTCGATCACCAAAGAAAAATTGCTTGATTATGATACCCAAAATAAAGTGCCTTTATGCTATATCTTCCACATTAAAGTATAAGCAGAATAGGATTGCTAAAAACAAAACAACTTTTGTTCATTAAAACTCTTTGCAAGCGTAATAAAGTCAATTGAAATACAGATATATCACCCCAGGAGCCTCACATTAAGCAAACCCCGTTTCAGGAAATAGGGAGGTGTAAGGGAAACGTAAGTATGTCAAGGTTACCTCCAAGTCGGCGGCCGAGAGCGAGGGCACGCGCAACAGGCTGGGCCGCGAGAGAGGCTCTTCGACGCCCTCCTCTAGCACCTTGCCTCCGTTGGTTTGCTGTACGAGATACGGTAAATACTATATTGCGCAACACATTATACCTCTACAATGTTTATGGGCCTTTTTACAACGGGTTATGACTTAAAAATGGACGAATGTATCGTCACCTGAATTTTACTTGTGTAACAAAAGAAAGTATAAAGCTGTGTTCAAACGGCGTGCGATATGTCATTTAGATATAATATATTAATACATATTCAAGACAATCAATCTTTATACCTATTAGGTGGGTGGGTAGAGACCAGAAACAGTAAATAACATTTAACGATCGACATCCTCCAACCAACTTTGAAATGAAAAGTATTAGTGAGGTACGAGTATGTAAATTAATTTTCCAAGGCTTCACATACACAAATGAATAGCTCGTGGTATATTTCCTTTATGTCCCATTCAGGTATATTAAATCAAAGTTAACGACGGTTATACGTCATATATGAATATTAAGGTTGTCTAGATAGCTGGGTTTTTAGAAAGAACGAAAACATCGGAAATTATTACGAGTTCATAATCATGTTAGGTACTTTTACCTACGAAACTGCTACGAAGTTTCGTAGCGTATTCGTAGCAACCGCGTAGCACTTTCTTTGTTTGGAACTTTTGTTTGAGACACGTTTCTAGATATATTTTGCCCATTTGCACCGGAGAAGATAGACTTCTTTAATATTCAGATCAGGTATGTCTTAATCTACTCGTACTTGTATTATTAATTTGAAATTCCGCTCGAGATAATATTTAAAATTATATTCATGACAATACATCCCGCCTACGCTACGTGACTTTATAAGTCTGCCCTAATATTACAATGTAATTCCAAGTTCTTGAAGATGTCTTCGTGTTGAGAAAGTTTGAATTTTAGGGAGGAATAACTTATTAATTTTGTCACCTGGGAGTTCAAGTGAAGACGATAATAAGATATTAGACTATTTTAGGTGGATGGTTGGGTTCTTGAATTACGTAATTTCAGTATAATTTATAATTAAATTACGTTTAAAAATGAAAAATACCTATAAAAAGATAAATTCAGAACATTCCCTGCTTATTTATATTTACGTTCCCATTTTCACATTAGCACTGTTCTGGTATTTGTCACGTCGTAAATACCTTTTATAACAAAGTAAATACCTTTTTCGCACTCATTTTTTAAGGATGAGTAGTTGGTATGTTACCTGTGGATGGGCTCTTGGGCAGCATGGATGATGCTGCTTTGGCTTGCTTGACGGTAACTGTAGAGTCTCCTTGCTGGTCCGCCATTGCAGTTGAGCTCGCTGATACCGGTACAGCCTGGATGTTTTCAAAAATGAATTTAAGTAAAATGTTAGTAATAATAATTATTCTATATATTTAATACATTATTTAATTATTGCATCATTTCCAATTTATCCTTTTTGGACAAACCAGTTAGATTATCCGATTTGACCACCCGCAAGAAGCTACACTTCGTTTAGGTTTAAGCTCAAACACCACTTGGCCAAGATTAATACTATCATTTCTAGATCATATTATCAATCAATCAATCATTAATTAGTATATTTATAAATCTTACGCTACTGACCGGCTGTCTGACTGACTGACTTACAGTCAATGCTCAGCCCTAATCAGAAACCGCAGTATTATGAAATGGAGGGTAGCTTCCTATTGTAGTAGGGGTGCATTAAGAAAGGAATTTCTAAAACTCAACTCTAACTTCAATATGAATTTAAATCGCATGGATAATTTTGAAAATGCATGAAAATAAAATATCACTCTTACGAAGTCGCAAGGAATTCTACTAGTAGTTATGAAATTCTATTGCAATCATAGAAAGCTACAATAAAATTGTAATCAAATCACTATTATTAAAATATATACTTACTAAAAATAAGACATACTATAGGTAAACAATAAAATGTTTCTAATGGCCGACGTAACAAGATACTTCAGTGTACGTCGCGAAAACAAATACATTGTTTCAACAAAATCTGGGGATCTGTAACGCCTGGATAAAGAGATTTGCTAGCAGAAAATGACAATGTTGTGTACCGTGGATTCGTCACTATAGTATGCAAACATTCTTTGGAATAGTATAGTCGGGTTTGTTCTTTCGTTGTACAATGAAAAAAAATAGACATTAAGTTGCTGTTTTGCTGCCATCCTTCATTGTGTTTCAATCACGCCGCAACGGCTCAACCGATTTCAATGAAACTTGAATATAAAGAGTTATTTACACTCAATAGCATAATAATAGGCTACTTTTTATCTTGGTACCATGCAAACGAAGCCATGGGTACAAGCTAGTTGAATAAAATACGATTTTTAAAAGGACAGTTTGCATGACATTCATAATTTTGACGTACACTCAACGGATTTGTCTAATTCTTGAATAATATAACTCGCAGTTGACTCGCCTTATTTTTTTAATCAGCCTCCTCTTGAACCTCCTATACAAATGCGCCACATATTTTACAATCTCTGCATAGCAAGTCGCAGGTTCGCTGTTATTGGTCGAGGAGGCTAGAGTCGAAGTGGACGTGAAGCGAGCTCTCTCAGCCCTCATTCGTTCCATCTCACGTTTCTTTGTTTCAGCGAATTGCGTGGCGATGACGACCAGGCACAGATTGATCATGAAGAACGATCCAATCTGAGGTAGTTAAAATAATATTGGGTGAAAACTATAACTGGAGACTCTGTACAAAGGCCTGCGGAAATTTATTATCTATACTGAAACAAGCGTGTATGTTAGATAGTTCAACATCTCATTATAATAATCATCACCATCACCAGCCTGTAGAAGTCAACTGCTGGACATAGGCCTCCCCTAAAGATTTCAATGACGAACGGTCTCTATCCACTGACTTGCCGCAATCTTCACAATGTCTTGGGTCCATAGATATCTTATTAGATAGTTTTTTAAATAAAATCGCACAATCATAATCGCTATCGGATAATAAAGCATTTTGGCAAGAAATCCAATTCATGAACACGGTAGGTTAAAGTTTGTATAGCCCGTCTTATGGAGCCAATAGAAAAGGAATTTGAATCTGCTGCTTAGTTTTAGCACTTTTTAAATTGGTCTTCAAAGAACTTTAATTTCCATTTTATATTTCATTATGGTTTAAAGAATTAATATGAAAATGAGGGTTAGTGAGTGAGCTTCGGGTATTAGGTACGGCTTTCAATGATTTTTCCCAGTTAATGTTTACTTATTTTTCAGTGGTTTTTCTTAAAAGATGTTAAAAAATTCAAGGAGGCCATAAATTGAGAAGTGTTGATAATATTAAAAAAAAGTAGAAGTCATTGTATGGCCACAGCAGTCTTTTATATTATCTTAAATAATATAGAAATTTCATGTATTTTGGTACATAAAAGTATGCGCTAATTGGATCTTGCGGTGATCATTCAGCAGTACTAAATACTGATGTACTGCCCTACAAGGATAACGTCATGCTCCTTCCTATATATCTGGGCCACCCACCAAATAAAACCACAATATTGTAAAACTCGTGTCCTTACCTAGATCTTAATTAATTAATTAATTTTCATACTGATTCGCGTCTAATGAAAGCCAAAGCGTCTTTACCCTCGCTGAGATAAGATCGCTTTCAATTTGGAAGCTTTAGGAAAGGCAATTGAAGCGTTGATTACGGAGTATTGTTTTAATTAATTTTACATTCAGCGGTTATCTTTACCTGACAGGGTAAACCCTTATCATAGGGATCGGACCTTCTAAAATCAATGATTTGAAATCTGAGGAGGCACATCAAAAGTAATTTCTAGTCACGCACGACTTGTCGATTAACTATGACACTATATTTTTTCAATTGAACTTACCACAATCAAAAGTACAAAATAGATCCAATCCCAAAAACTGTGAGCATCTTGAACGTAGTACATTATGTCAGTCCAGCCTTCTAGAGATATTACCTGGAAGCCAACAAAAAAATTAGACAAAAAACACAAGTCAAAAACTATGTATGTAAAGAGACATCTACAAGGTGGTTCATAATAAGTATGCTATCCCAAACGGGGCTTATTCTACAACCAATTGGCATTAATGTTTTTTCTACAAGTTTTGGATCTTCAACAGCTTCTTTGAAAAAAGTCTATCTATAAATTTGCTTTTTTGGGGTTAAATTAGTTCAAACTCAATTATTTCGCAGTTTTCGGTAACAACCTTGATGTCGAACTGTTTACTTTTTAAGATAATAAAATGACCAAAAACGTCTCTAAAAATAATTTAATATTTTAGGTTTTTCCGGCTAATATTCTTTTTTTTTTGAGGTGGCTAACAAGCATACGGCCCACCTGTTGGAAAACGGCAACCGTAGCCTATGAGCGCACCCCCTCCCCCCTAAAGGGCTCTGGCAACCTTACTCACCGCAGGAACACAACACTATTTGAAACAAATAATGTTATTTGGCTGTGATCTTATGTAAAGCGGAGTTACCTCCCGAGGCGGGCTGCTCCAATTTAGAACGAAAAAATCTCGCTGTGCCCTACCTCCTCCTAAATCAGCTTGTATAAGAAGACTTACCAAAAATATAGCCACCCAAGCAAGTCCAATATTGTCGAAAGAAATCGTGCCTTGAAATGGATTTGATCCCCTCTGCGTGCAGTTCGTATAGTACTGGTTCCAATTCACACAAGATATATTCGTTGGAGTGTTGTAGGAGTATGGCTTTGCCGTCTCATTGCACACCAAAGGCCCATATCTGTACGGAGGGAAGTCACCACAATAGTGCATTCCATTGTCCTCAGGCGTCGTGCATATGTAGTCCAACTCTTTCGAGAACTCGTAGTAAAACGATATGCTGCACAAACAATAATAATATAAACACAAATGCCATAGCCCCGGAAACGGTAACTATGAGTGCCTTTTTGATAGTGATTGATGTGTTTCGTGAGGAAATGTGATATAATTTATACATGAGATACTGAATAATGCAGTCGGTGTTGTAGAGGACCGATTTTAAAGTGAAATGGGCTATTTTAACACATCTATTTCGATGTCTTGCCACTGAACGGATTGGACACGTAAATATATAAAGTTGAGGATTGGTAACTGCAACGAAAGAACGTAATTTCAATATTTTATATTGATTCAGAACTTGGTAAAGTTCTTATGTAAGTAATGAACATTAAGCCAAAGCATTTATAGCTGTTTACATGAATGTTTACATGTTATTGAAAAAAATTAAATTGCACGTGCGCTCTACAATATTTAAAAACGAATTTTATGTGACTTAATTTTTTGAAGGCATGGTGGTTTACTAGATAAAGGTCAAATGTCCAATCAGTCTACAGATGGCTTATTCTAAACGACACCTAACACATCTAAACATTGAGTACAGAAGCATGCAAACATGCTATTAATGAAGGTTTTCAAAGCAATACTATTAGGTGTCCCGATTAATGGTAATGGTAGCGCTAATAAAGGTAGCTTGGGAAGGTCGGTATCGGTAAGATTAACGTTAGTAGCCTTACAGTCGTTATCGTTTAACGACACTACATGCGTCGAAATACGAACTGTGGCCATAACCCACATCATTTGGGAAGCCAGCTCGTTACCCACGATATTCGCCGTAAGCCTTTTATTGTCGTCTCCGACTTCTTTAAATGTATTTTTGATGTAGTACATGCGAAATGGCAATGACCTCACGATAGCCTTTTTAGTATGTTTTTGCATCGCGTTTGATGGTCAAAAGTAGAATTGAACATTCATGAACACACAATGAACAAACGAAGCTATTATAGCAAATAATGATTTCAGCAATGTCATGTAGCTTAGGTATGTCTTTGATGTGTGTGGCTAATTCTTCATGTTGGACAATATTATAGTTATAGCATTTTTTGTATGGTTTACGTAATATTTTGAAATCAATATATAGGTAGAATTGTGTTCTATACAGAAAATTAGAGTGTACTTTTTAAATATTTCAAGAGGAAGTCGAAATAACTACCCACATTTGTAATTCAGATAACAAATTGGCAGTTCTTCAAACAAAAGTTATTTTGAGTTAGTTGATACTGATTGTGAATTTGGTTTTTCAAAACTGCCAATTCGTAAAAGGGAAGCCAATACGATAGCACATCTGGACGGCAGATGTGTGAAGGTTCACGGAACAATAGTTTGCAGTATTCTTAATAGAAACACATTAATTTTGTACGCAAATCCTTACGAGTTCACTCTGACGCGCACTCTGTACCATTCGGACAGGTCTCTGGAACACAAAGTTAAGAAGCCGTGACGAATGTTATGTACCTAGAATACTAATGGGTTCTATGTTAGAAGTCAGGTAAAAGTGATTTCAGAGCTAAAATTCCAAAAACACTATCTTCCGAAATAATTTTACAAGAAATCGTTGTAAAATGCAACGACAAATCGCTACACAACGCCCGGAGCCGTGAAATCACTTTCCACAACATGTTTTGGAATTCAAAGTCTAGTAAAATCTATGATTGATAAAAATATGACTACTTGGATCTCTACTTCATAAATGTATCTGTTCTATGTTTGTTTAACTCATGTTTTGCTGAACCAGCGATATATATGTCTTTTCTTATATAAAATGGTTCACCATGCGTGTGTTCTCAGGTAGTCAAAACATTATTAGTAATGTGAGTATTGACGGAATGCAATATTTAAGTTTAGTGTCATGATGTTAGTTTGTAAGCTGATCTCTCAACATGCGCTTTACAATGTGTTGACTAGAAACAGTGCAGAAATTGTATGCAATGAAAAAATATAATATTGAAATGACAAGTAGAGCCACAGCCATGTTAGTGCGCTGCGAGATGTAAGCGTAAATATTGCATGCAGTCAACGTTAGCAATGGAACGTGCCGCTAAGTCGAGCGCTCGCGAGAAAATGGGACAAAATGAAAGTCGTTTTAGCCGCCATTCCATCCACACCACATTTCCACTCAAACTGGCTACATCCAATTTCATGTATTTACTTATTCAAAACTTTGTTAACGCTTACTTATTCAAAGTGGCATAGAATGAAAACTACCTTTCTAGGCTGCGGTTTTCATTCTGAAACCAAATTATTAAATGAAATGATTGAAGAAACATACTTGGGCCTCAGTACGTTCGGTGGAAGCACGAGTTCACATCTTTGCCTCAAGATCCCTTCCCATAGCTGTACTCCTACTATGCCGAATATAAAGAAAACGAAGAAGCATAGCAGTAGAACATTGCCAAGCATAGGCAACGTGTCGAGCAGCAGCATAACTAGGATACGCATACCTGTAAACAAAAAAGTTTTACAACTTATCAACTTACTATTGACATTAGTAATGAAATAACCGAAAATAGTGAAGAAAATTGCTTTTCAAATAACCAAGAACACGAAATGGAAGAAATTAGATTAATAGTTGCGATAAAGAATAAAAAAACAAGCACAAAGTTCCATAACTAATTCATAACGAGTTCGAGCAAAGGAAAATATTTTCTCTTGGCAGCGGTGCTGTTTTTGAATTAATTTACCTACTACCTACTGCTGAGTGCAGTTGTTTTACATCAACGGGATTTCAATTAATACGATCCCGGTACAAGAATGCTTACATGTGACATGATGGCATGGTGCTGGTATGATTCAGTCTATGTCATGTCTATAGTACAGGCTATGCCTAGTTTGGGATCAGTTGACCGTGTGTTAGAGCACTAGTATAGCGCACATTTTCCGAATGGAAATCCATTGATGCATGACCGGGATTATTGTACTTTTACGTACGCGTCATCGTCAAGATCTCGAGTCCGAGAAAGTAGTGAAATACAGACAGACATAGAACAGAAAAAGAAATAGCATCCTGTTGCGCCATAGGGATAAGAAACCGTGAAAGTACGTGAGAGCGATAAATCGTGCGCGGGCAAATTAGTGCCGATGTATGTCTAACCGCAGGCGGGTGGCCCGATTTAATTTGCGGGAGAGTTGCATTGTTCCTGTTGTTTGCGAGCCCCAGATGGGGTTTTGTGAAACTTTGGTGCGCGCTCTTTTGTTTGAATGTTCAATGGCAACCATTTGGAAGTCGTGACGGTCTGCGGTCTGTACAGTGCGGTACAGATTTATTGAATTCAACGTTGCTTTGATACAGTTAGCTCGCAGTTTTGGCGAACTAGCCAAGTTCCTGGCAAGTTCGCCAAAACTAACAGTTTGTTGTTGCCAGACTTTTAAGTTTTAAGTTTCCAGAATAACTTAATCCGCGAGTAGATTATGACTTTTCAAAGTACCTTTTTGACTTTGGTTTCTGTTTGCCGTGTAGTTGAATTATAAATAGGGAGCAGGCCGAGATTTTCTTGGGATTGCCCGGTGGCTGTTCACAGGAGAGATTAGAGTTCATCCGGAAGGGAACAAATTTCCGCATTGAAAACGGTAGGCCCAAAGGTCGTAATCATTAAACATGATTAATGCTCTTATAGCCAAGATCACGTTTCATCCCGTATAACAAAGATACTGGGCTATTTAAATCACTGTGATTAAGTTATTATGGGGCGTTAACGAGTAATTTTTTGATATTAATTCCGTTATCGTTACTGTTATCATGGCTATTCTAAAAATAATAATTTGAGCACAATAATATCTCCATAATAGTTACTAGACAGATAGACACGGGGGAAATATGTTGCATAATCTGCTTTATCATACGACCATAATCTTCTTTATGTAATAATTACTACCTACAAGCTTAGACAAATTTAGTAAAGTGTAATTATTTATCTTTGCTGCAGCTCATTGTAGGAGCTATGCCAACTCTATGTGATTTTTATAATAGTCAAATAAAGTTAGGCGCTTCGTCCTGGTTATAAACTAGAGCGCTACTTGAATTTCTTGAAACTTCTGTCACTCAGGACGCGGTTTTTGTAAACAAGGTTTCTAAATAATTCTAAGCTCGTTTGTTATAAATATAAATATTGTATCTAAGTCCCACTTGACCTACTCTTTTTGTCAATTGACAATGTTTTTTCACAATAATAATAATAAATATTACGGACGTATCACATAAGGTCAAACAAGGCATAGCCTGTACTTTGGGTACCAGAGACTGATATATATAATAGATAAATATTTAACACCCAGATATACAGACCACAGAATAAACATCTGTGTTAGACACAAATGTTTGTCCAGTGCGGGAATCGAACCCGCGACCTCTAGCGCAGCAGGCAGAGTTACAACTGAGCTATGAGGCCAGTCAACAATGACGTGTATTTTAGTTCATTTTTCAACAGTTTCTCGAAACCAGTAGCTCCGCGACTGATAGTCGTCGCGAGGTGTCTAGTTACATATGCGTTTGTGCCGTGGACGGGCCGCCATTGAAATACTAGTGATACTATAATCTACTCATTAGTGATTACAGTTTGTAACTAGTTTGTTTTGAGTAGCGTCGTTGACAAACGGCCTAATCCAAACTGTTATTTAGAATAGCTAGGAATTTGAGCGATGAAACCGTGAAACCAACATAGACATTGATAATTTCATATGCAGTCCACCTTCATAGTTTTAGATGACATAGAAAAGGCATCTGCTGTTTGTAAGATCGGTCTATGCGCTAGAATGTCCAAATAGACCACTTCAATAAATTACTCCTATGTAAAATATTTCCATTTATCCTAGTTCTGTAATCTGCGAGCGTATTGACGTTTCTCAGAGCTGGGCCCGGGCTCACTTGTTGCTGCGATCGATACGCGCGGCCCCTTGATAAGCGGGTTCATTTCAACAGTATATATTTCTGACCTAAACAAATTTTCATGTTTGCCTACTGTGTAATAACAAAACTTTTCAATGGATATAAGCATGAATACTTAGTAAGTATTTATAAACTGAGACTACTGATAATGAAATTGAACACTGTCCACAAAAAGTATTCCTATCGGCACAATCGTTAAATTATGAATGAGTCATAGAAAATGTGATTTGTGAAAATGATTGAGACATTGTTGTCGGTGGAGCTGTTCAACCGCCCGTGTAGGAGCAAATTTAAGAAAGTGCTAACGAATTAATAAATAGGCCCTGATCATAAAAACTAATACAATTAGCCTGCTGTTTCCTACGGCTAGGTAAAATCTTTCCTTTAAATCTCTAATTACTTCAGTCTCTATCAGTCTTTATCAGTCTCTATTAGTCGCTAATAGTCCATATAAATCTCTATCAGAATTTATCAATCTTGAGCCCATGGAATCCACGCTCTATTTCCAAGTCGTCCTTTTGGGTCTCCCGCGATACTCTTTTTGGGTCTCAGGGGTCCACTGAGTGGATATTTGGGTCTCACAAGTCTTCCGGCATACGATAGTCAGTACCAACGCTTATTTAAGCTTCGAAACCTTGAGAGCTATATCAGCAATTTGGATTCTAGAGCGCAGTGTTGCTTGCAGTCGTACGAACGGGCTTTTGGGTGTTTGTAAAACAAGTCTATATGGACGACACACATGTTATTTGTTAAAGTCAGATGTGAAACTCAAGAAAAAACACATAATTCATCCAAAAACACGTGCCAGAAAAAAAATAACCGCAAAATCTTGACTTTACGGTAGATTAATAAGTAAAGAGCCCTTCTATAAAGAGGTTTAAGCTCCAGGAACCGAGGCTTAATAGAAGAAAACTTGCTCAAAGCTTTGAAGAATGCGTTAGTTGTTTTTGTCGATTTTGTTCTACGGTATGGGAGCATGACCTTCGTACAACTTTAAGTGCTACACCACTATCAATATTAGGACACGCTATTATGATATTCGCCTTGATTACTAGAACACCCAAGTGTTCTAGTAATCATGGCCAACTATCATTCGTGAAACCGGCTTCCGAACCAAATGTCGTGGGTTCAAATCCCGGTCTTGCACTAACGGATTTTCCATTCGGAACATTTATAAGCGCTATTAGTAACTGAAACGTTGAAGGAAAACATCGTAAGGAAACCGGCATGTCAACAAAAAATCCAAGACACGTGACACGTGCATGAAACAAACCTCTAAGAGACGCACTTTAATCTTTTCGCCACAATGGTTCTTTCACCAATGGTATGATTAGCGCTTTTCAGGGCCATTATACCACAACCTGGTCATCCAGGATGACCAAGATAGAACCAGTGGTATGACAAGCAAGCATTGTATCAGAAAGCCAATATAAAATTGCGACTAAGCATGATACTCGGCAAAAGCTAAAGAACTAAAGCTTAAGACTGGCCTCATAGCTCAGTTAGTAGTAGCTCTGCTTTCTGCGCTAGAGGTCGCGGGTTCGATCCCCGCACTGGACAAACATTTGTGTGATAAACACAGATGTTTATTATGTGTCTGAGTGTTAAATATTTATCTATTAAGTATATCCGTCTCTGGTACCCATAGTACAGGCTATGCCTAGTTTGGGATCAGTTGACCGTGTGTATGTTATGATATGTCCGGAATATTTATTTAAATTTAAATATTTAAAATATTTTATTTTAACTAACAAAAAATACTCACTTGGTATCCTATTGATGGCTCTCAATGGACGAAGCACTCTGATTGTTCTGATCGCTGATAAGTTTATATTCTCCACATTTAGTCCGTATTCTAGTGACCTGAGAAAAACAAAATAAATAAATAACACCGAACAGTCACATAGATCTGACCTCCCACTAGGATATCCTGTGTCGTGGATATCAGAAACTGGTACAACGAGTACCATGGACCACAACATCCAGACCCGGAACAAATATATGCAGATCATGCAAATATTTGTCCCGCAGCGGGAATCGAACCCGCATCTCTTGCATAACAATGCTTGTGGATGCATTTCAGCTGAGAATCAACTTTGTTTCGGCTAAAGCTAAGATTCAGTTCCGTCATTTATTTAGTACAGTTAGAATGGCTTTTCGGTAAATTTGAACTGCGATCGGAACTGCTGAACCATAGCTGGAACTGAATAGAACTTTTAACGTTGTTAATTAGTAGAATTGGCTCCTTCTTAAGCCGCGACAGAGGTCTTCTAGCGGCCATATAATTCCGTTATCAGAGTCGACTATTTATCATACAAAATTATTTTTAGTATTTTTAATTGCGAATCATCGGCTTAGGGGTGGATTCGACCAAACGCTATGTTATGCCAGAGTAACAATCCTTGGGAAAACTCCCTGGAAAACAGGCTTACTCTTGAGTAATTAGTCATTTTATTCTATGGATAAGACTTATACTAGTTTGGTCGAATCCACCCTTAGGCGGTAACTCGCCAAGACAAAAACTCGGCGAGTTTACAATTTTGGAAAACTGGCTGAAAGCTATTGGCGAGATGATCCAACCTTTTAGCAGACTTAATAAAACAAAAATTCGGGATAAGCCAAACGGACGAAATAAAACTCTCCACAAAAAATATTTCCGCTTATACCCAATGGAAGCCTTCAGCCTCATCAAGTGTGCATACATACATTTTCGCGTCATGAATAAATTATGAATAAATTAATATGTATGAAGAAGAACAACATACCCAGCCATAACAATGAAAAAATCCAGTCTATTCCATGAGTCGGCGAGATAGGTACCGTGGCCGTAGGTACCCATAGCCACCATTTTGATTGCCATCTCCACAGTGAAAAACGCGAAGATAACGTCGTCAAAAACCTATAAATGTGCAAAATCATTAGACAAATAATATAGTTATGAAATAAATGCAGCCTCTAACCGTAACACGCATACATATACAATACAGGCTTCGTTGTTTCGTGGCGAAAAAAATTCGTGATAAAACGCGAAGTCCATTCATATTTTTGTTGACAATGGAAAATGAAACGGATCTTGAGAAATAATATTCAAAAGCGCTGAAATAATAAAAACAAAAGAGCATCGAGATTTTTTTCGGAACACGAAAAAACCAAACTGTGACTAAACTGCCAGTATACAGGTAATATTATTTACCTGTAAAAAAAAATTTTAAAAAGTATTTATGCCGCTATGCATAAAACCTTCATAGAGGTAAAACCTTCATCATTCTTGAGGTTTGTAAATTGTGTAACCTACTTAAATAAGTTTAGATTTTTACTCGACTACCGGGAATTATGTTTATTACATTGATTGACGGAGGGTGCTGGACCATTATAAAAATGTTTCATCTTCCCAAGATTTTCGAAGTCTGCGTAGGTACTCAGTATCTACCATGAGAATGAGACTTCAAATACTTTATAGATTCTAGGCGTAGATGCGGGTTTGAATGTCGCCGTTTCGAAAACTTTGAGCACTTTGCAAAGGCTGCTTTCGTATTTTTATTAAACATTTTAGTCAAGGGTTAATCAGAGGCAAATCCTTACAAATTATTTTTATAATGATCAATATTTCTTATTAAAAAAGCTGACTTGGCTAAATGTGAGGTACCCCGACTTTCGATCCGAAGGTCATGGGTTCGAACCCGGTCGTGCACCAATGAGTTGTTCTGTTCGTGCTTTAAACGGTGACGGAAAACATCGTGTGACCACCACCAACCAGTAAGTATTCATTATAACCGGCGATAGGGCATGCAAAATGTGGACATGTGCCAATGTGTTTGGACCTGCCTTTGATTATCCCCCTTGGATATCTTTAAAGATCTGATTGCGTGGAGATCTAAGAGATTGAGCAAATTTTCCTCTTAACTTATTATTTGGTATCTATTCTTACTCTCTACATCACTGACCTGTAATATTTTACATCTATTCGTCACGCACTGGTCGTCAACGCACGGCTGATACATCCCCAGGGTCACGCAGTTCAGCAGGATCACCAGCATTGATATTCGCTCGAACCATGTGTACTGGAGTTAAGGTTAGCCATAGAAGCAAGATTGGTCTCTATCAGTTACTATCATAAAATTCCAATTTGTTAATGGAAATCTGTTGATGAAACAATCTCATCGGTAACAGCTGTACTGATGAAGCTGGTGAAGGGAATTATGACTATTACTATGATAGCTTGAATACCTATTCTCTTGCCTATTGTCACACGAACGACAACACGGCAAAAAGAGGAACAAACAAGGAAAACTCACACCGAAAAATGTATATCATCCGCAACTTTACGAGAATGGTTCGCTCTGACTAGCGACGCCTCGCATTGTATAAAGTCCATACAAAAAGTAGATTTTGTATTGAGAGCAAGACGCACGATGCAGCGCGGTTTCTATCACAACTGCACCTATACAAACTCCCGCGCTTGACGCGTTGCTGCGTTAGTCAGGGCTAACCCTGTCGCCATGATCATAAATACCCCTACGTAATAACAAACCCAAGTAAAATAGTCGTAAGTATGTTAATAATCCAAGTTTGGGACGGAAAAAATAAGGATTTAATTCTAGTTGGTTGTTGTGGTTGGGGCTACGGGATTAAAGACCTTGAATATTATATTCTGTGTTATTCAGAATGTTTGTTTGCGAAAATAAGGATCATGGTTTTGCGGTTACTCATAGGTACTTTGTAGATCGGATGAGGAACGGCTTTAGGCTTTCAACTGCCTAATCGTTATGCCCTAAAAAGGGTATAAATATACAATACAAGGTGATTGCTATCATATTGTATACAATCTCCAAATACGGCTTACCTATCCATCATGACAACAAAATGAAAGAGAATTAGTTATTTTTTTTAAAGTTTTTTTTCTCCGACTTCCTCAAATCAGGTGATTTTGGTCTTTATATAATATTTTCAACCGACTTCAAAAAGGAGGAGGTTCTCAAGTCGGCTGTATATTTTTTTTTTGTGTGTGTTACTCGATATCTTCGCCAATACTAATCCGATTTTGATAATTCTTTCGCTGGTGTATAGAGTATGGTCATGGTGAGTACATCCCGGGGTGGTCCCATATTAACATAATTCCTAACGGATTGCTACTTATCCCGTAAAACAAAAAAAACGTCATCATCTCTTGAAATCACGACTTGCCGAGAAATGTTTTTGCCATTGTTGGTATGGTATGGTAATCCCCGCGACTTCGTTCGCTTGCTCCTATTTTATGTAAACTTTAATCTTAGGGATTGTGTGTCGGGAATTCCTTTCTGTGCATACGTTACAACACGAAGCTACCATACAAATTTCATAGTCTTAGGACTTATGGTTAGGCTTTGCGTTGGTTGTCAAAGAGACTATAACCACCACGTTTGATTGTCAGTCAGTCAGTCAGTACCGTAGAGTTATTATTTATGATGAATGAATGTCATATGTACATAATTTGGTTATTTGTGCGAAAGTGTGACGAAAGGAAGGAAGACGCAAAACGAAGTGAGAGCGCTAAGTTCTATAGGATGGCCCCCAGATAGTATTTTATCCTATTTTAAATTCTAAGGTCTTAATTTTCTAGCGGTATAATTTAAATCTTGTAAATATTGACGAATTTGAAGTCGTTTTTTAGTTTTTGTTAAAAATATCTTAATAATGATTTATTAAGCGCATGAGAATTTCGACATTAAGACCTAAACCAACTGAACATTTGCACTGATATGACTCCAAAACAGCAGATTTTGAGTAGTATTTTTTTTAATTGAAAAAAAATCGAACTACCAAAAGTTATAGAACAAACTTTTGACAACTGGGTGAACAATAGGTCCCTTTCGGAATAAGATCAAACATTCAGAAATCATTGGGAATTAAGGAGTAAGATAGGTCCTCGAGTGTACACGTCTATGCATTTAATAGGCTATGGTAGTCAAGTATTCATGTAAAGATCTATTTTCTGACAAAGGTTGAAGGTGAATAATTTATGCGATGCCGGAGCACGTTTATGTTCAGACGTCGTTGATGTGAATTTAAACGTTCCTAACCTTTGGTTTCGGATGAAGCGACGACCGCCATTGGGGGCCGTAATACTACATATTGTTGGATTTGGTACCTACGCAACAAAATAGCAACCTTAGTTCAAAATGCCTAGAATCGAAATACTTATTGGTAACTGAAATTTCAAGTCATCATCATCATCATCAGCCTGTAGAAGTCCACTGCTGGACATAGGCCTCCCTCAAAGAGTTCCATGACGAACGATCTTGAACCTTCTCCACCCCGCAACCTTCACAATGCGTCGGTCCATCGGGTGGACCAATTTCAAGTAGGCATTCGTTTATATTACCAGCGTGAAACAATAATCAGTGACGTTTTGGAAAAAGGCCAAATCTAGTGTAGCCTAAACCGACAGGCATGCATGAGATGAATGAAGCAAAAGAGGTACGTCAGGATCGTAGTAAGCGGAAAGCCGTGGTCTCTGCCTGCCGCACTGGGTAACAAGCGTGATTTTATGTATGTATGTGAAACAATAAAGAATACTTCTTCTAACATAAGCTATAAAAATAACAACTAATACCGCTAACTAAGCCTAATCCGTTAAAATAATTCAGTCAGTTTTTTCTTATAGATTTTTTTTGGAGGAGGCCTACCTACGGAGAAAATCTCGCTGTGCCCTAGCACAACGAGATTTTCTCGTTCTGAATTGGAGCAGCCCGCCTGGAGAGGTACCTCCACCTTACAGAAGATCGCAGCCAAAAAACATTATTTGTTTCAAATAGTGTTGTGTTCCTGCGGTGAGTAAGGTCGCCAGAGCTCTGCCTCTGGTATTGCAAGTGCTCATAGGCTGTTCGTTGAAAACTCTTTTGTATAAAAAAAAAAAACTAATCAGTTTTAACTGTACCTAAAAGAAAAAACTGACTTAATTATTTATGAGTAACAAATGATGTTCGAGTCGATTACAGTGAACTTGAAACCTCTCACCCTTTTATGTCTGTAGAATGAAACCATGCCTTCATTATACATGGGTCAATAATAAGTGGGTAAAAATATATAAGGTGATTCTTATTTGTCTAGTGTTTAAGTATTTTAGGGGCTACACCCAATCGGCAATAATGTTTGTTCTACGAGTTTTGGAAATTCGTAATTTTTCATTGAAAAAGCACTTCGCAAAAATCTGCTGTTTGGGATCAAATCGTAGCCATCTTGATTTTGAACTTCATGTACGTTTGATAATTATTTATACAGATGAAAGAGACCAAAAACAGCTGACTTGAGAAAGTTAGAGGTTTTTTTTCTAATGTTGTTTTTCTTTGTTGATAGAATAAGCCCCTTTCGGGACAGCCAACGTATCATTAGCCACGTTTCACGTTCGCTAGCAGACACGGCCTCAAGATGGAAAGGCCGCAAAAGATCAGTCACTCTGGAAATCTATGGACTAGCCTAATTCGAGGACGTTCTGCGGCTGAAATCATGATGCGATAATTGCGCAATGGTTTTTTGGAGACCAGGGTTTTATTCGCCTATTTGTCCCCACTATTCCAGGCCTAAGCGGTTTAGATCGCCCTCCAGCCATTGTTTCACTCCATTCTGCGAGAATAAAGGGGGTATTTAAGGAGGTCCATTATTGAAATAGAGACGAATATGCAACATTGTAGTTCGCATAGAGCTCAGACAAAAGCCACCCCTCCTAATTAGGCCGACAACAAACAATGAAAGTGGATTATGAATAGTGAAAATAATTTTACCATGGACATTTTGAACTATCATCAAGTTACTTCAGGTCAGATTATGATTCAGTATTTCTTCAATAACTAGTTTTAGAATAAAAGGGACATGAGTCCGTCTTAAAGTTTAATAAACTCTTCTGTTACGCAATCTTGGCGTCTTTCTTCATTATCATCATAACACTGAAGAAGTCCTCTGCTGGACATAAAAAGTGCCACGACGAGCGATTTTGAGCCTCCTCTGCCACCAACATCCCGCTACCGTCACAATATCGTCGGTCCAACGGGTGGGGGCCTGCCTACACTGCGTCGTCCAGGTCGTGGTGAGAAACTTTCTTCCTCAACAGTATTTTTGATTAGCCGAAGCTCTTAACAGGCAATTTTCAAAGTTTATATTCGCTTGAGATGTTCGAGTCGAATCAAGTGAACTTGAAACCTCTCACCCTTTACGTCTAGAGAAGGAAACCATGCCTTTTGCAGACACAATAGGGACATATTTTGTATTATATCCTTATTTTTAAATCTGCTAGGTGTACTTTGTCATAAAAAAAATCCTCACATCGACATCTGACTGAAATGTTTATCTCCATGTCTGTGAAATTTAAGAGTTTTCTTAATTTTTATTTATAAATGCTTATCCAACGATTAAGAATACCAGGGTATGATATCAAGTTAGCAGGTCATTGACATAGCTCTCAGAACTAGCAATTTGGAGTGGTAGTGGGCAGGCCATATAGCTCGCAGAAACGACAACCGTTGGGGAGTAATGGTTCTCGAATGGCAACCATGAACCAGACGACACAGTGTTGGAAGACGACTTTGTGAAGGTTACGAGAAGTTGGTAGATGGAGAAGGCTCGAGACCGTTCATCATGGCATCCCTTGGGGGAGGCCTAGCAGTGGACTAGTAATGATTATACCAAAGTTACCAGGTTACGCGCCGGCTTTGAAAATACTCTCGGCTTAAAAATAACGAGCTAAAGGTTACAGTCTATTTTTGAGCTTAAACTACACATGACCTAACTCTCATCGGCTTCAAACGGTGTTCGTTATACACGTTCAAACCGACCACGCTTGCATTAATTAAGGCATGTCGATCATGACTACCGATTTCTACCCCTGCAGTACATAGCAACTGTATAATATTTAGAAGTATTGAGTTTCACATGTTATGTACCTAGATTAGTCATGTTCAATTCTATTCTTAGTTTTTTAAGAACGTACTATTAGCGTAAGCTTACTAACTGTATGCGCTTAAGACAAGCCCATATGGGCTTTCTTTTAAGTGTGTATTAAACATGTTTTTTAATTTCTTAAATAATGTGCAATAAACCTTTGTAGCTTTTAGGATCGTTATGTAACGGTCGTATTAGAGAGAACTAGCTTCAGCCCACGGCTTCCCTCACGTGGTACCTACATAAAAAGTTCTGGGCTATTCTGGGTGGCTATTCTGGGTAAAGAACTCTATATATTCCAAGTTTCAACCAAATCGGTTGAGCTGTTACGGCGTGATTGAACAACAAACATACAAACATCCTCAGAATTTCTTGCGCGGTATTTTGATAAAAAGGGGCAGTTTTGAAAAACTCCTAAATACGTATTTCATTACATTTAACAACAAGGATACAAGGGGTTTTATATTAAAGAGCTTTGTTCATGCATTCCGAAACGATCACTATTTTTATTCTAGGCTATAGGCATAAAAAACCATGTTCAGACGGCGTGCGGTATATTATGTAATCTAAAATGATTCTTACTTTTTTGAATTAAGTTAATTTTGAGTTTGAATTTTAGGAGCTGCGATATCGTTGAGCTATATCGCACACCCGCAAATTAAAGCAAATGACTTTATTCAGTAGAGGTAAATCTCTTTATGAAACAAATTTTGTACGATATATCAAGGATGATATCGCTTGCCGTTTGAATAATCTAATTATACGTCTGACTGACAAGCGTTGGTCGCTTTGCTCAATTCGGCCGCGATGCATTTATCCAATTGAATTTATGGTAAAACCGATGGCTTGATTACGCTCATGTTTGTGGGCTCCGCAATGTTGGAATGTTTAGGTTCGACTGGCTCTGATGCTTTCGATTTGTTCGCTTAGAAATCTGCTGGCTGAACTGCATTGTGGCTGTTCCACTAGCATGATGTGCCAATCAATTTTATTTGGCATGTGGAAGATGATTGGTTACCTAGATGTAGTAGAGCTACCTCAAAGTGATACTATATAGATACTAGTGATAATTTATTTATTATCTATTTTTGTTTTTTTATATTTTTTAGTTAAACTTTTTTTTATTTTTATTAATAGTATAATTGTACTTTATCTCTTGTTTAGTTTAGAAGTGTTTTTTGTTGGTTAGCTCCGTAACTTGTTGTTTATTTTTTGTGGTGGCTGAATAAATGATTTCTATCTATTTATCTATCATACTATATTTTTGATGCCTGCTTTTCATAAAAACTAGGCAAGCCCGTGTCGGACTACAGAGTGTTGATCTCTAAGTAATCCAACACCAGTAGAAAATGAGGAGATCGTTTGGTTTTAAAACTTTAAAATTTTGGTTTGGATCGATACCCGAGAAAACTTTGGATGAGAGATCACCCACTTACCTACATGGGGAAATTTTACGTTTCGCGGTGGGCGGACGGTTCACGGCAATTTTTAAGGCCTTTGATATCTTTATGACTTCGGAACCCTAAAAAGACTAAGTATCTATTTTGTGGCTAAGAAATAATTGTAGCTTGTCGCTTTTCTGTAATTACAGAAGTTGATTGGATTTGGATCGATTTGCATTGATGAGAAAGGAGGTAAATAAACTAATTCATTATATATTCAATACTCTAGAACTAAATACATTGAATACATAGAGCGATTAGAGTTTGCATAATTAAAACCACAGCTGTTAATGTGCATCTAATTATTAATTCAGTCTATTCGGGTTTTGCATTAACTGGACATTATAATAATGATTCGTTTCAAATCAGGCAAAAAGCTTAGTGCACACATTGTATGCCTAATAAATGTGCCATGTGATGAGCTTCACTGATCTAAATTAAACTCAATTTATCTGCATAGGTAATGTGAACATTTGGAAGGCTACAGTAGATTTTCAAAAAGACAAGACAGGTGAACTGCATAATTAATTATTAGTAGGTATCTCATATCAGTTGCCGAGCTCAATTTATTATTTCCTGTAGAGAAAGAAAGAAAAGATCCAACTCATATTATATAAGTGAAAGTTTGTAATGATGTACGAAGTTTGTTACTTTTTCACGCCGAAACCACAGAAATGATTGGAATTAAATTTAGCATGTATTTGTATTTAATAGATAGCTAAGAATAACACACAGGCTACTTTTTCTCCGGTTAACATGCGAGCGAAGCCGCGGTTGGAAGCTAGTAACAGATAAAAAAGTGCGTAGCGTTAACACAAGAATCAAGTGAATAGAACGTGTTGCATGGGGTGAAAAAGGTTCTGTCTTTAGCATAAGCCGCACCAATAGGGTGCGTCTGACTTTCAGATGGGACCTAAGGTATAGGTATTTGATGATTTATATCGCCTATTATGCCTTTTCTTAAAGCCTATTAGTAGTATTCTTACTTATAGAATAACGTTGTTGAAGTTATATCTTGTAGGTACTACGTAACTAAATATTATATAAGAGGGAGAACAGAAATAATTATCTACCACAGTGCATTGTATCTATTTTCTACCTCAACTCGCGAATGACCGGACACGCAAGGTTTTATGAAATTATGAAAGTCAACACAAATAAATCGTAACAGCTATCACTATTCATCCAGTGACCCGCCGCGGAAGGTCGTCATTAAAGTCACGGCATTATATTGTCATAATCGATTCGATGGGTATAAACTCGTAAGTAGTCGATTTCTGTACTAAAACGTTTATCCAAACCACAGAATAGATGATTTGATAATCAGTACGGATACTAGACAACATTATGGTCTTCTTATGGCTAAAATGTACATACGGTGAAATGAGTAAGTTCGTTTAAGCAAATGGGCAACTCTGGTAGCGAAGTTTTTAGTGCCCTAACCATTCATTATACCTAGGCAAGCTACACCACAAGCGCTAAAGTAAAGTCCCTAAGTCAAGCCAAAAGGTGCTTTTCAATAAAATCCTACGAGCTACGCCTGTTTCTCGCGATCAAGCCTAGATGAATCAAGCAACAAACTCAGCTTGAAGCCTATCATTTTTTTCAATGATCACTCTCACTAAATAAAATGTAGAGCTTCAGGGTGGTGCCGATTGAACAAGGTGAGGCTCAGAAAAGGAAAATATTCACGTATTAAATAAACCTACGCTGCAAGCTCTAAAATGTGGGCTTGGATATTTCCATATAACCAAAGCTTGTCACGAAACTTACCTATAGCTACCTACTCTGTAACCTTCCGGCATAAAATCAAGGTAAATAAAGAGCTCGATTCCTTTGTAAGCGGGGAGATTATCTCAATAATGGACGCGAGTAAGAACTTTCTAAGAGCAAGCCGAGTCGACCTGACTTGCGTTTTCCATTATATCCCTCATCTGTTTGCTAAAAGGCCTTTCAATGCTGTGCTTCAACCTGGCCGTTACATAAATCAGTTCAGAGTTCCTATTCAAAGAAGGCTCTGCCAATCCGTCATAGTTCTTCAATCTCCATAATAACACTTGGTAAGTACTAAATTTAGGAATATAGCTTGTTTTAGAGTAAAAAAATGACAGAGCGTGAAGTCAACATATCTCGAGGAAGCTCTGCCTGTGGGTGCAAAGCAAAAAAGATTTTCTTCGAAAAGGCCCCAGGCAATCGGTCTTTGTTTATCAATGTTATGCATTTAGAGTGTATGGCACTAAAATGCTTTGATGTTTTTTAAATGGGATATGCTCATTAGTTGAAACTACTCAGAACACGCCACTATTTTCTATAAATAAAAATATTTTTAACATTTTGCTGGAATTCAAGGTTCTCGTTTCACAATCCAATAATAAACACAAAATAATACGAGTTATTTGTTTTTCCGATAGTTCCACACCAAAGCTCGGGCAAACATGATAAATTTTCTGCTCTAGTAGGCAGTCTCTGAAACAACGTTGATAATTCCTGTTTACTTCAGAAACTTTGGATACCTGCGGGTGTACACTATCACGGAGCGGCGCCAAAATCAGGTAGGTAGGTTTAAATATAGTAGGAACTTACATAGGTATGTGTTTTCTGGGTCAAATAGGTCCATGTCTCAACATAAGCTGCACAAACCTTGCAGGTAAGGCGCAGCGCTGATTTTCCTTGTTGACATCACAACGTATAATCCACGTTGCCGCGTACCACAGTGCGACGTCGAACCGTAGTGATGTGCCGGCGACAATATAGATTCTAGAGCTGTTAACCTGTATCTATCACCCATTCCGCCATGATAATGGCCGATAAAATACGCACTGTCAGAAAAACAATCACTTATTTCCCGTCGTGAAAATGTTGGAATATACTGTGATCTAAAGATAACATAAACAATCTCTCAAGATATTGGCAAGAGATTCGACTCTCTGTGAGGCTTATTGTACAGAGTCACACAATACATATACAAGGTGATTCATAATATGTAAACAACCCTGAAAGGGGCTTATTCTACACCCAATTGGCAATAAATTTTGTTCTACGACTTTTAGCAATTCGTCATAATCATTAAACAATTCTATGAATTAACCAATAGAATTGTGTAAAAGTCGGATTACGTCATACCCAAGGTTGTTTTTATAGGGAATATATTAATGTGACCACACAACAAGATTAGCTACTTCCACGTAAAAGACCTAATGTAACAAAACTAACCGCGCAATTTCAAAGTAAAATATACTTAGGCCATAGTTATTGTGTGCAAGTATTGTTCTCTTTGGAAACTTGTAACACTTGTAACAATACCTGATTTTAACTTTGGTTTCCTTAGAAGCGCTGACAAAGCCCATAAACCATTCGTTCGTACAGCGGTTCACTGGTCCTTTCTCGAACATCCAATGTCGTCCATATCCTTTGAAAAAAATTAAGAATGCTCACGATTTTTATCCCGAAGCATAATAGACAATATCTCTAATCTCCAGGCAATTAGATCCTTGAAGATGTCTAAGGGGGATAGTCAGAGGCACGTCCACACATTTTGGCACAAGTCCATATTTTTCAGTACGCAGTGGAAGCGTGCTGGGCCCATAACCTGATGAAATAACACGAGATATTTTGGATAAGACTTATACAACAATTTATTTTAGATCATCATCATCATTAGCCTGATGAAGTCCACTGCTGAACATAGGCCTCCCCCAAAGAGTTCCATGACGAACGGTCTTGAGCCTTTTCCATCCACCGACTTCCCGCAACCTTAACAATGTCGTCGGTCCATCGGGTGGGGGGCCTTCCAACACTGCGTCGTCCGGTTCGTGGTCGCCACTCGAGAACCTTTGTTCCCCAACGGTTGTCGGATCTGCGAGCTATTTGGCCGGCCCACTGCCACTTCAACCTGCTAATTCTGAAAGCTATGTCGGTAACCTTGGTTCGTCCACGGATTTCCTCATTTTGGATTTTATCACGCAGCGAAACTCCGAGCATAGCTCTCTCCATAGCCCGTTGGGCGACTTTGAGCTTGTGTATGAGGCCAATAGTTAGCGACCAATATATATATATTTTTATTTTTTTTATTTTAGATAAAATTTAACAACGATGTAGTGACATTTTGCTACTTATTTGCGTCCTCATTTCCAACAGTGTGTATACCCGCTTATAAGATTACTTACTGGGTTCATTATGATGTTTTCCTTCACGCACGTGTTTGTGCGCACTGCGCACGAGCGTGCAAGTGGTTGGTGCGAGAGACAACGTCTATTACCAACCGACCAACCAAGCTGTCCACCTAGTTGGACGATACCCTTATCAAAATGTGTTCCCTAGATTATGTATCTAAGTAGGGTTTTTTTTTTTTTCGTATTTATTGTATGTGTGTTGCATAAGTAGTTCTGTACTAATTTTTTAAATTATTTTAAAATTTTCTAACAGAAAATGTCAATTGTGCAAGGCTGCGTTCGAACCCACAACATCGGATATCAGGATACCTCCAACTAGGTCAACATGGCTGTAATAATTATATCCCTTGAAGGACCCGTTCAGAAAACCTCTTCTTAAGCTATTACCATTTTAATGCATCTCTGATTTACGAGCATCTTACTGCAAGGCGAATACGTTTTTGAGTGAAACGGCAGATTGTTATAGATCGAGAGCCGGTAGTGTCCTTTTTTGCCTGCATCAATAATCGATGAATTAATCATACATTATTATGATTTCCGTTCCGTGGTGGCCCCGGCTGAAGAATAGGCCCCTCCATGTTCGTACTCGTGGATGTCGTATGAGGAGACTAAGGGAAAAAGCTAGGAGATAGGCAACAGCGTTCCCTGTTTTTACAAAAATAAGTCTAACTGCGCTCACCAACCCGCATGCCCAGCGTGGTGAGTATGGGCAAACTCAAACCCATGATAAATCTAAAAATTTCCATCAGCTATGGAAATCTTTGTGGGAGCCAATGTTCAGCAGTGGACGTCCTACGGCTGAAATGAAGATGAAAAACCAATAAAAACCGAGTTCAATGAAGACTCAATAAAATAAATTTCCTTGGGCCCATCCTAACCTAACCTAACGTGGTTGGCGTTCTTACGCATGCGCAAACTCACGTCATTTTTCTCACTCAGGATATCAACACTAGGCTACCCACACTTTTGGATAAAAAAGAGAACCTTCTCCTGTTTAGGAAGTTGGTTCAAAATAGGGAGGTAGAGACGTAAAAGCCAATTTGAATTACTCCGATGTTTTTGTAAAGGATTTTTAAATACTCCATCGCTTCGCAACGACCAACGCTATTTTTAACATAGCAGGCTCCACTGACGTAAAAAATGTATTCATTGGCTCTCCTGCGAGGTTTTAACGGACACTGTTCAAAGACGTTGACTCAGCTCGGCTCCCGTCAACCATAAAACCGCCATTAAGCAGCCTCGTGTGTCAACTCAGGATATAGGGTAAAATCACAGAATAGAGGCATTTGAAACCAGTAGGTGCATTAGACAGACGTGAAAGTAGTAAAAAAATATATAAAATCCTTGAAAAAGAAAACTGTCGGTATAGACCTGAAAACTCTTCGCCGGGACACGTCCTTAATTTTTCTAGCCTTGAAATATGTGAAAAAAGAGCTTCCCTGTTACATACTGAATCCTTTTAAAAACAGATGTATTCCATGAGTTCTAAAGTTCAATGTAATTCAGTCTTTCAGATGGCACATTCTAGAGACTGAGAATAATCAATGCTACGAGAACTGAATGAGCATATTCTTATTCACCACCAAGCTAAACTTAGCAGAAATTAACGAGACAGAACAGTGTTGTATGCGGCGAGGAAAATAATATAATCGAATAAAGATACCAGAGTCAGGTGAGGCTACAACAAGTAGACCGGGAGATCTTCGCAGACCTTCAAAATTTAAAATTATTCTTCGCACTGCTGGGTATAGGTATCTGCCGTTCTGATACTGCCTGTTTCTGACGCACTGGGGACCTGTCGCAGTTTTACGACAGGGTTTATACTTATTTTAATGTGACATGCTAAGATGGCGTCATAAGCACTACAGGAAATGATGTTCATGTTTGAGTGCTTGGACAAGTTTTTTGGTAAAGACACTAAGGATTCCATTTAGATTTTCTTGCGAGTCAGCTTTTTTCCCCTTAGTCGGCTCATACGACACCCACGGGTGGGAGATATGTAGAGGCTAGAGATGGGTCGTACTTGCTATTTCGCGTACCAGATCCATAACGTAACGTATTTTGTAAGAACGACGTACTAAATACTTGAAAGTATTACTTAGACCATGCGAGTCCACTGCGCAAGTCCACTGTGCAATTCCACAGCGCAAGTCCGCCGCGTACCCAAGGATGCGCCGCGACCTTGCGACCGCACGGCGCGTCGCGTCCAAGGTTGCGCTGTGGACTTGCGCGCCGCACCCGAGTATTTTTAATACTTCTAAGTATCATGATGTCGTACTAGGTACGTATAGTTTTATGTGAGAACCTGCGTAAATACGAACCACCTCTAGTAGAAGCCTATTCTTCAGCCGGGACCACCACGGGACAGATATGCGCACAAGTTATGTTACGTAATGTTAAAGTTGTCACTTTTGTGATATGTTATCATCCCACTAATAAACATTTCAACATACCTTGAATATAGCTACTTACCTACCGAAGGAAATTTTCCTCAACTTTCTACATCCAGTTACTGCTATCACCCCATAGTTTTAGATAATTTGACCTTTAGTACACTACCTTAGATTCTAATGTAGTTTTATGTGAAAACTTTTGACAAACAAACAAATAATAAAAGTTACCCACGAGAACACAAATTAGGGTAAAGTGCTGCTTTGACGTCCCAGATATTTTAGACTGTCGACATTTCCCTCATTTTATCGTCAACGGTGCTCGAAACTCGGCACGTCGTGATATCTTGTGTATTTTCTCTTTTGTCTTGCTGACCTTGTCTTAACAGAGTGGTTCTATACAATGCTCTTTCGTTGAGCTACAAGTGGGTACGCATGTGGATGCTACGGCCTTACACAAAAGCTCAAAGCTTCTTTCTTACTTTCGCAAAACTGTTTTTTGCGACGAAACGATATCCTAAGCTACTTCCTACTAATATTATAAATGCGAAAGTTTGTTATTCTATCACGCCGTAACGGATCAACCGATTTCGTTGAAACTTGGAATATAAAGAGTTCTTTACCTAGAATAGCATATAGGCTACTTTTTATATAGGTACCATGCGAGAGAAGCCACGGGCGGAAGCTAGTATAAATATATTACTTCCGTTCGACTGCGTTTAAGTAAAGTCTATTGCGATCAACGCAGTTATTCCGATTGTGCACTAAAGGAGCCTCTAATTTCAATACGGTCGTAGGCTCTTTTCAGGGCTTTTTTCATACCTCAACCTGGTCACTGACCTTATACAGGAACAAAAAAGAATCAGCGACACGACAAGCAAGCAAGCGACATAAAGTTTTATATTAGTTCCGTGCAACGGCATATAAATAAAGTTTATTGCGATGGACGCAGTTATTTTGATTTCCTATTGCTTGGAATCTGTGAAACACCGGTGTCACGGGTCAAGTTTCGTTAGTCATGGTCACGATCTGTTTTCAGCAAAAGAAAAAAGCTTTTTTCTCGGCAGCGGAGATTTATCACGTCAATTTAGAAAGAGCAGGTAGCCTTACAAAAGCTTGGCTCAATCAGGGCTATGAGTAATACGCTTTGAACATTCCGTCATTACTGAGTTTATGTTCCGCTCCGTTTGTTAGTACATAAGAGTACCTACTACTCTAAATGACACACTAATGATCGCACGCTGTTTTAGTGCATAATGAGCGTAAGAGCTTACCTTATAATTTACCTGCCTGTAATACAAAACTTGCTCATCATACCATCATAATCATACCATTACAACACTTTCCGTAACTAGTATTGTATCACGAGACTCTTGACTTCTATCTTTTACTCTATATACAAAAATAAACAAAATTACCATATGAGAACTTTTCGGAAAATTTCTTCCAGAAAATTAACCAAATCACCTGTTATTGGTTTTGGTACCGATAGTAAAACTAGTTATTATACGTACCAGAAAGTTGGTATCAAAATTGCTAAAACAGCCGAGATATTATCTTAAATGTCGTACCTATTTCAAAAGTCGGAACAAATGTTATTGCCTGTTGGGTATTGAAAAGTCCTTTCCAGCATATTAAACATATCGTGATACACCAAATAGAAACGAAGCCAATAAGATTATTATATTAGATATTAGCATTGCCATCCAGCGTGGCAATTCCGCCAGCGTCTTGGCGACGCTTCCGACTGGTAGTGATCTGAATCAGTTAAGCTATCTATATATTATATATTACGTTTATTGATGTTCGCCACGTTGCGTCGCCTAGGCCCCGTCAGAAAAACAGCGCCGCACCGTACATAATATTATGTTCGGTGCAGCTTTATGCTGAGACGGGACCCATTTGCCTCACACGACGCATACTACTTAGATTACCACTTAGCCCTACTGCGTTGTGTATTACCTACCTATAAAGTATTTTACATGTTGTGCCGACCCCACATGATGTGGGATAAGGGCAGGAAGATGATGAAAGTATTTTTCTATGTACCCACAACGCAACAACGCTGGTAGGTACAGTAGGTACCTACTGTACCTACCTGTGTTGTGGGTCAAATAAACAAATTTTCTTTCTTTCTTTCTTTCTATCTATAGATCGATTGTAACGGTCTTTAGATGGCTCAACTGTTTCTTGTGTATTTTGTAAATATTAGCTTGTATAAGTATTAAGTTTCTTTTTGAAAATAAAGATATTATAGAGTTTTTAACAAAAAAAAAAGGCCAATAAGCATCTCTCGAGCAAAATAATATATTTGAGTAAAAATATTCAGTCACAATAAAAGTAAACATTAACACACTGAACCTCTTATCTACTTAGTGCGAACAACTTTTGGCGAGACTTTCTCAGAAATGTGCGGAGTGTAAAAAGGGCGCAAATTTGCAAATTGTAAAAGTTTCGTGTCCTGAAAGCAGGCGACATAATACTCATACATAAGCATGGACTTTCATTTTGTTGTACTCGTGCTCCTTTACAAACTTTTTGTTGTAACTTTTTTGTTTTATTAGTTGCCTTTTTCCATATAACCCTGAGTAACAAGGCCGCATTTATTAAACGAGCCATTCTTCTAGGCTTAGTCGCGAGGAACAGGCTTTGCTTCACCTACTGTCTAAGACGTTTCAAAGTGATCCTAGTGATTTTATTGAAATAAACACTTTTTGACTTTGAGTAAATAGATTACCGGTTTTTGTAGGAGCGCTTTACGCGACAACATACAAAAGCGGTAAGCTAACAGGTGATAAGTGAGTAGCTCACGAATATTATAGACCCGCACTCGGGATAAGGATTCCTAAGATAACGGTGCCGACAGCAGGCGGGTTCGGTATCACAATAAAAGACGATTCGATCAATCGCCCGCGCCGTATGTTCCAGGCCTTAATTAGAACGGTATGTTGTTTCATTCGAGTTTACACATTAAATTTACTTATAAATAATGATGAGATGATTTTGTTTTAACACGTTACCCGTAAAAAGGGTCAACAATTTTGCCTACCCTTTTTAATCTAATGACCTGTAAAATGAATCCCTCCACCCCACAACCTTTTAACGCTTCATAACCTATGACAGGAAAAAATGTCCACGTACCTCCAGTTCAAATAAGCTTCAATGATTTATTTGGTGTCAATATTGTACTTCAAATAACAAAAAGTTGAATTGAGTTCATCATCATCATCATCAGCCTGATGAAATCCACTGCTGAACATAGGCCTCCCCCAAAGAGTGACATGACGAACGGCCTTGAGCCTTCTCCATCCACCGACTTCCCGCAACCTTTACAATGTCGTCGGTCGGACGGGGGGCCTTTCAACATTGCGTCGTCCTGTTCGTGGTCGCCACTCGAGAACCTTTGTTCCCTAACGGTTGTCGGTTCTGCGAGCCATATGGCCGGCCCACTGCCACTTCAACCTGTTAATTCGGAAAGCTATGTCGGTAACCTTGGTTCTTTTACGGATTTCCTCATTTCGGATTTTATCACGCAGCGAAACTCCGAGCATAGCTCTCTCCATAGCCCGTTGGGCGACTTTGAGCTTGTGTATGAGGCCAATAGTTAGCGACCAAGTCTCAGTGCCATATGTCATCACTGGCAACTGACCCAAATAGACATAGTGGTCTACAACTTGAATGGTATCGTTCCCAACAAAAGTAAAAGTCAAAGTCAAAAGGCGTTTATTTCATTCAAATCACTAGGATCACTTTGAAACGTCTTAGAAACTAGGTGAAGCTATGCCTGTACCTCGCGACCAAGCCTAGAAGAATCAGGCAACAAACACGGCTTGGTGCCTATAATTTTTTCGATAATCCTTTTTCACAAAATGGAATTTGAATTTAAAGTGTGGTGCCGATCGAATTGGTGAGGCTCAAAAGAAAAGTAATCTAATTATAATCTATCCCTATAGGTATTTGGGAATCAAAACTATCCCAAATACCTATACTTATCATCTTTCTTTGTATGAAAATAATAGGTACGTAGGTTATTGCTTGGTGACAAGTGTCTACAAAAATAATTCTTGCTACCGGCAATCTGTCGAACAACCCTATATCAACGAACCCCTACATACTCGAATGAATGAATAAACATGCTTTATTTAACTGTACCTACACCAAATGAAACAACTAAAAACCAATACTGTATAAAGGTGGTTTTATTGATAAAAAGCGATCTCTACCGGACAACCTGAACCGGAAAGACAGAGTGAATCCGAGATGTATGGAAGACTTGCTGAGAATGAAAATACTAAGTAAGGAGTGCCCTACCTACCTGTAAAACAGAATATCATCGCAAATTTTTACAGAGGTTTGAAATACAAATTTCATTTAGTGATTTTCGGCTGAGGAATCCACTAGCGCGATTTTGATTAATAAAATCTCATTGGCATAATTGGCATTATATGGAGCAGAACGACTGACTGGTATCAAAAAGGTTTGTATTACTAAAAGGAACGCTACCGTCCCGCCTATTGGGTCGACAACCCTACCTACGGTGTGATCACATCATTTTAGTAGGATTTCAAGCACTCGTAGCTAGAACTAAAATGTGTAAATTTTGAGTGAAATACAAGTATCTTATTATGTTCAGAAGTTTATACATTTCTTTGAGCTAAGGAATTCATATCTATGTTTTATTTGAATAATCCCAACAGGAATTTCTAATAGATCTAGAAACACACCTACGAAAACATTGGCATTGATCGTTTTTTATTTTTTATTTTATTGATAATGGGCGGCCTTATCGCTAAGATGGAGCACGCTTTCCCAGAGTGAACTTATTGACCCTAGATTTGAAGACTCCTAGATTGTACTCTTTCGGGAAAACAGACGCAGGCAGATCGTGTTCATTGAAAGCTTATAAATCTTATGCAAATAAGCTTTTCACCAAAATACCTCAAGAACAATATTGGTTCACGGTTTCATTGAATGATTGTCATTGATCGTGCATGATGTGGTTTTATAGATCGTAAAACTATCGTAAAGTTGCACGTTCGGTTTCGGTTTAATGACGTAATTGCTGGTTTTGCTTTTTAAATGCATGTCATATCCGCTAAGTTGAATGATTTAATTGAGTTTTATGTTTTGGTAATAAACTGTATTTTTGGATGAAGAATAAAAAGCATTTAATCACGGGAAACGTTAAGATAATGTAAACAAATTAAGCATTATTACCAGAATCACTCCGGAGAAATTCACTGGATGACATCACAATGTATTCAAAAGCAACACTAAAAAGCTAACTTAGGCTTCTTGATGGTAAATTTTGAAGAACTGAAAATAACGTCTATCTGATATCAGTACAGCGGCTGGCAATCCGTGTAAAATCTCATGAAATAAAAGTATGAGAGGAGTGAAATATTCTCTGCTAGATAAAGGCCCACTTTCTGGAGGAACTTAAATACCTACTATTAATTAACTCTAAACCTCAGGTAAAAACAAGTAACGAGTAAAAATCGACGAAGACTACATCGGTGCATCTGGGGGATCGCCGCAACACTAACTTACATTATTAGTATAGGGGCCTCTAAGAGGCGCACTTTAATCCTTTCACTACACTGATTCTTTCACCGTCCGCCATAGGTCCTCTTCAGGGCCACCATACCTTAACCTGGTCACTAACCTAATACAGGATGGCCAAGAAAGGATCAGTGACACGACAAGAATCACCCGCCAAGTTTTTGCATATGAAGAGCAGCGTCTAAACGAGGCTCTTGCTTCCTAAAGAAATGCGATAGCTTCTCTCATTTCATATCATCGAGTCTCCAGATTTAATATTTCATTCTTTACAAATGGACTGACATTTTAGAAAGAATTCTGTTCCAATAAAAACTGTGAGTCAACACCGTTATTTTCGAACGATTGTGTTTAAGGCCTTGAGTTTTTTGTTATCACAGCTATACCATTTCTTTATAATTTATTGCGATATCTTGCAAGCAGATTGATATGTAGTTTTACAGTAGTAATCAAATAAAGTTAGTTAATAAGTAAGTAGGTTAAAGCCTAAACAATTTGTCTATGAAAGCTTTTAGAGATCTTTGACTCTAAACTACGCTTAAGCCTACGCTACAAGTTTTTGAGGATAAGCTCTCAGACAAAAGTGAATGCGCCCCTACCTATTACTAGTAGTACACGTTAACGATACCAAGAAATACCATTTCATGCTTCAAAATATATAAGTACCTATAAAAAACAGGATCATCAAAGTTAATACATGCAAAAGAATCTATTTTGGGGTTCACAATAAGTTTTTAAGATCAATAAATATCACTGACACGAAGTTAAACAAGATCAAAAACATCGCTGAAAGACCGATATATATCAAAGAAAGACTATACGAGTTTCTTTTCGACATTTTAATGATGATATTCATTTAAATAGCATGTATCGTTATAAATTCCGTACCTACTCAATTCACAAGAAAATGTTGTGAATAGGAGTGTTATGTATAAAGAACTGAGAGAGGAGCCATTTCATTCTGGGCCTGGTCCATGTACACTAACTACATAGAAAAATTAGGAGAAAATAGGAGATTACAAGAAAAATAAAATTTCATTAATTTGAAGACAAATGCGATGGTACAAGAATAGTTCATCTGGTAAGTTTTTTACTATGTGAACACTATGTGCAGGCCGCCATGTTGGTTTATAATTGGCGTTTGACATGACATTGACATATTTTTAATGTCATGTTGTTTGATTTGATGTTTTTGTTTTGTCATATAAATGTAAGCTGTCAAAATGACATTTCACGCACTTCTATCCGCCATATTTTTGTAGCGCTTTTGCTCTATTTGTCGAAGAAAATCTTAATGTACCTTAGAAAGAAGTCAATTTAAATTAAATAACCAATTAAATACGTTTACTTATTGCTTAGCCTTATTTTAGAGTAGTGTACACAGTGCAGGCCCAGGCTCCATATATTGATGAAACGTCTCTTTTATATATTCGTTTTGAAACTTGCAAATGGTGCGTTCTTTTTCAAGCTTTTGGTAAGACTAAGTGTTGATCGGCTAAAGAATAGGCCCCTCCACATCTATCTACCCGACAACAACGGACGTCTTAAGAGGCGACTAAGGGAAAAAGCTAGGGGATGGGCAGCAGCACCCCCTACTTTCAAAAAGATAACTCTAACGGCACTCTAAAATCAGCGTGCCCAGAGTGGTGAGTATGTTCAAATCCCCCCACATAGGAATTCGCTCTGGAAATATGTGGGGGAGGCCATATTGAGCAGTGGACGTTCTACGGCTGAAATGATGATGATGAACCACACCAACATACCCTTCTCTTATCTTTTCATTCCAGTCTATCCAAAGGTTGCCTGTTCTCTCAACAACAGATTTTCAGAGAGATCGCTCTTAGCGATGAGGCCGCCCATTGTATTGCCTTGTAATTGTTATATTATCCCTTTATTATTTCTGTGTGGTAATCAATAAAGGGTTAACTAACTATCTCTGAACGAATTTATATAAATAAATAAAAGCCGAATAAACGTTATCAGTAACGCAAATTACGCTAAACGCACCCACTTTGTGGCTTTTCTAAATTGAAATAACGTGAAAATCTGTTTCAAGTTGCTCGGAAACTCAAAAACAGCAATTTGAGCCTCTAATAGAATCAGAATGTGCGGATCCCGAAAGGTATTAGCATAATTTTGGGTCTGATACTGAATGGGGAGCAATTTGAGCGTGCCGGCAACAATGTCCATGTATTGGGCAGGGCTCTGACAATGTAAGTGGTCTAGCATCTGTGATACTCATTCCTAGTAATTTACATAACGACTTAGTAAATTACTAGGAATGAGTAAAGGCTTTTAAATCTGTCCTTCAATAAAATATTTTTTAAGCATACTGTGAAGCCGTGTTCAAACTGCGTGCGACATAATTTCATCTGAAATGTATTTCAAAATGATCCTTACATCTACCGAATAAAGGTAATTATGTGTTTGACTTTTAGGTCGATATCGTTGAACTATATAGATCGCCCGAAATATCAAATTTAAAATTGACATTAGTAGACGGATAATTTTGAAATACAATTTAACATTTTATTACATCAAATGACATATCGCGCGCCGTTTGAGCACAGCACAGACTTGCATTTACAAAAAGCAGATAGAATAAATACGCAAACTTCTGAAATCCGGAATGTAAACGGCTCGAATGTTCACACATAACGACCCGCTAACAAGCCATCGCAAACACGTAAGGAAATACCGACAACGCCTATGTAGGCAAAATTACGCAGTTGTTCTACGAGACTGTCTGAATAAATATTGGTAAAACAAAGGCTTTTGTAGAGATTATACTGTTTTAGGAGCCTGTTGAAACTGAGACAGTTTTTGACCGAGCGCGTGAATAGAACAACAATTAGAACATACTAATTGTTGTTCTATTCACGGTTCGAAAGTTGTGCTTTAACAAATATATGTATATTTGTTGAGGCATAACTTTCGAACCGTCATTGTGATTGCACAGAATTAAAATCGGCCAAGGGGTTGCTAAGATACAGAGGCCCAGTAGATGGATTAAAAAAAGGAACACAAATACATAACATGTGTGTATTTTATTTTACTATTTGGCATTTAACCATAGTGAGAAATCAAAAGCCACTGGTATCTAAACTAAATAAACGCAGCAAACCATTTTCTTTAGTTGTACCAACACTCCGTAGGACATTGTTCACACCATAACCGTCGTTATGTTTAATTTTTTTATCTTGGAAACTAGCCAGTGCCTCTGTTTATTTGTTATGGACATTTTTATAGACCGCCCAGACGTGTTAAAATAAAATGGTATATAAATCAGTTGAGTTAATTCGTTGGTAACACCCATTGGGGTTTCTCTGTGATTTAGACATCGGGTAAATTACATGGGAATACAATTTTATTATTTACTCGATGAACTCAATAAATGTTTCGTGATTAAAGGTTATTTGAGTTGTAAGAAAGTGCAGATAGATGGTGCGTTTGAAACCACAAAACACCATTTGGCCTTCTAACACTGCGTCGCCCGGTTCTCGGTAGCCATTCGAGAACCTGTATTCTCCAACAGTGGTTCTGCGAGCTATATGGCCCGCCCACTGATACTTCAACTTGCTAATTCTGAGAGCTACGTCAGTGACCTTGGTTCTGCTACGGATTTCCTAATTTCGGATTTTATCACGCAGTGAAACTCCAAACATAGTATCCATAGCCCGTTGCGTGACTTTGAGCTTGTGTATGACTAAAGTTAGCGACCAAGTCTCAGTGCTATATGTCATCCATCACTGGCAACACGCACTGATTGCAGACTTTCGTCTTGGGGCTCTCTGTTATCTACGATGAGAAGATAGGCAGAAGTTTCCCAAACGCTGCCCATCCGAGTTTGATTCGTCATCAAACAATATTAAAGTTTAATAAAGACATGTTTCTGTATGATATTAAAAAAAATGTAGTAGGTAGGTACATTACTGTGTGGAACTAGTCATAGATTACAATAGACGTCCACAGAGCGCTAAAAATTGGTGAGTGTTATGGTTTTTAAAACAATATAAGATTCATTACACACATGTTTCTCTATGATATTAACCAGATTTTTGTAATTTATTAGTAAGACTCTACTGAATTGTTTGAACTTTTTATATTTTGGTATTTTCAGATTCATAGTGACGTGGCGTTTACCTATCATGTGGTGAAGGTTGACTCTAAAATAAACATTGCCCAAACAGATAATAAAAGAATGGAAGTGGAGAGATAGGTAGTCTGAAACAATTTTATGAAGAGTTTGTCTACGATTACTCTGATCTTCGAAATAACTCAAGCTTCAATTGTTTTTTAAGATTTGGGAATGAAAACATAATATTATGAAATCAAAAGCTCCATTTGTTGTTGATTCGTTTTTTTTAAAGCGACCGAGTTTGAAATGACTTTTGTGCCTAACTTAAAAAAAAAACATAATATATGTTCAAAATATTTTTGACAGATCTTTTCGCGAACTTTGTCAGATCAACTGTTTTTGTTTTTTTTTTTACATCTTTATTATTCTATCTTAGGAATTATTAAACGTACGTGAAGTTTGACATCAAGATCAAAAGACTAAAGAGCTGATGTTTACCTAGAATTTTTTTCACCGAAAATTATCGAATTTCCAAAAGTTGTAAAACCCACTTTACTGCTAATTGGATGTAGAATAAGCCCCTTTCAGGACAGCATACATAATATGAAACACCTTGTGTCTATATACCGACCACTTTCTACCTTCAACAAGGAAATTCTCAACCAGTCTCAATATTGTCCCAAATATGATTATGGAGGCTCGTCCCAATTTGTAAATTGAGCTTTGTCTCTAGCAAACCAGTCACGAATCTGCTTGCCTACGAATTAACATTTTCATCGCCATAGTTACAAGAAGCGTATATAGGCTTTTTGAAGTGTGGCATAAATAAGTGAGGTATGTACTACACTTGTTTTGTACGTAGTAAAGCCGTGGTTAAACAGCGTTCAATGTGCCATCTAAAATTCGTTACAAAATGATCCTTACATCTACTGAATAAAGTTTAACACGGTTTTACTCGTGGTAACACGAGTTTTTAAACAAATGAAGTATCCGCTAGAATACTACACTAACCTACATAAAATTCAAACAATGGATCGGTCACACATAGCTTTAAATGCTGCTAGTCCATAAAAACGCTAGTAAACGCTACGTGTGGCCAGTGGAGAGCGATGAAAAATAAACGCACACCATCTGTGTGCGTTAATTTTCTCTTTCACCTCCAAAAACCAATCAGCGTAAAGCATTTTCTCAAACTTAATACCTTGTTTCTCAAACTCATAATGACAGCGGCTTAGGGTATCAGGTACAAACACTTCGCGTTTAATTAAAGTTCTTGTCGCATCCTAATTGTCTCAGCGTCCAAAGCCTACAGATTACCTCATACCAAGGACCCAATCTATCTGGAAACAGCAAAATCTGTAGTGTTGCTGCAGACTAGGTTATAAATAAAACCCGGAGCCACTCACAGGTATTACAGGCGTGGTCGGGCAGATAGTGATGTGGTGGAATGACTCACTTGCAGTCTAAACTTTTCAATTAACAACATAATAGATCTAGGATATGATAGCAAGTGTAACCATCTCTTTATGGTTCATCCAGCCGGATCTATAACTCGTGTTTTATTGGAAACTAGCTTTCGCCCGCGGCTTCGGAAGGTAAAAGGATAAAAAGTAGCTTCATCATCATCATTCATCATTTCAGCCGTACGACGTCCACTGCTGAACATGGCCTCCCCCACAGACAGAGCGAATTCCTATCATGTGGGGGGGATTTGCCCATACTCACCACGCTGGGCATGCGTTGGCGAGCGCAGTTAGAGCTATCGTTGTTAAAATGAGGGACGCTGCTGCCCATCCCCTAGCTTTTTTCCCTTAGTCGCCTCTTACGACATCCGCGGATAGGTAGATATGGAGAGGCCTATTCTTTAGCCGGGGCCACCACGGCCTAAAAAAAAAAGTAGCTTAATACGTCATAAATTCAAGAAGTTAGGACATGGACCTGGACCCTCTGCTGAAGAACAGCCACGTGTAGAGCTTACGAGTTCAAGCCAGTGTATACCTAATCAATGACTCTAGTGCGGAAACTGTGCCATGCCATTGTTATAGATGCGTGAAATACGGCTCGTATCTTTAATTGTAAAGGTGAACTTTTGTGGGTGTAAACAGAGGTTACGAAGTGCCGATTCAACACCCTCAAACCAATTAAAACTTTACTTGGAAGTAAAACAAAACATATAATCTTATTTGATATCAATTCCTATAAAAAAAATGTAAGTCTGATGTCAGTACAAGTCAGTGACAAAATACCCTCCTTTCTAAGAATGCCGGTTGAGAGAAAGGTGCTGAGCAAGCCTAATATTCCATCTAAAAACACGTTCCTTCACTACTAAAGTTCCACCAGTATAGACAATGGGCATACGTAAAAAATACACTAGAATAGGATGTAAAAGCTAAGGCCAAAGGTACCTACGTTATTATCGGAGCTACTGGGCTTCGCGAGCTAAATTACTACTAATTAAGAGGTTACGAAGTGCCGATTCAACACCCTCAAACCAATTAAAACTTCACTTGGAAGTGAAACAAAACATATAACCTTATTTGATATCAATTCCTATGGAAAAAAATGTAAGTCTGATGTCAGTGACAAAATACCCTCCTTTCTAAGAATGCCGGTTGAGAGAAAGGTGCTGAGCAAGCCTAATATTCCATCTAAAAACACGTTCCTTCACTACTAAAGTTCCACCAGTATAGACAATGGGCATACGTAAAAAATACACTAGAATAGGATGTAAAAGCTATGGCCAAAGGTACCTACGTTATTATCGGAGCTACTGGGCTTCGCGAGCAAAATTTTCTTCAGGCCAATGTTACCGAATTTCACGCGATTGTTTACTCATTTCCATGGATCGATGTAAAATGTTTTAAAATAGGGTTTGTTTATTAATTATTCTTCGAGCATGATCTCTTAGAAAACAACACTGGTTCGTGCGAATTTATGTATTTTAATTACGCAAAACTTTGTTATGTTCTTCGCAGACAAATTTTAATAAGCTCCCTTCATTACTGAGCACTCTCAGGTAAGTAGGTTGTGTAATACTAGCATTAAGATATAATTGTTTACCTACACGTAACTTTTAAAACAAACGAGTATTTGTTATAGGTATACTTTCTGCGTCGAAATGTTTCAAAACACATTTTACACTCCAAATCGTTTGAACAAAATGTTCGAAAAAAGTTATACGTTTTATTTACCGAGAATAACTTCGTAAACTTGACCGGTTTTTGCCAGTTTATAGCATCTATCGGGATTCTGAATGTTTCATGTTTCAATCGGCACAGTGTAAATCGATTGGCAAGTGTGTGTTTCCAGTTTTAGAGACTTATCAGGTTTATGTGAGTAAATAATTAAGATGTAGTCTTAAAGCTTCGAACCCATAAATATGACTTGATTTTTATACCTTGCCTTTTTAATTATAACATTTTTTTTTATAAAACGCGTTTTCACTCTTGTGTACTGAACCTTATTTTGAAACTACTACAATTTTCAACCTGATGAAATGTCTGTGAAAACGATACTAAATAGATAAACTAGCAAGCATCCTCTTAGATCTTCAAGCGCTCATATCTTTGATGTCTTTCAACCTAATAAAGCTGTGTGTAAATTTGAGGGCGTACGATTTCGTAAGCTCCTTATAAGTCAAACTCAAAATTAACTTTATCCAGTAGAGATAAGGATCATTTTGAAATACATTTTAGATAACATATGAACCCCGTATGAACACGGCTTAAAATGTGTTTCAAAGAAATAAAAAAAAATTCTTTCACCGCATATTACGACTGCAATAATTATAATGCAGACTTCACTGGTCGTGGTTTTCTCAAGTAAAATATTTTCAAAAAACATATGAGATTTTAGCAAATGTTCTATTAATTTTTACAAGGAAAATCTCTGCTATTTATTCATTATGCTTAGAATGTTTCCGTCAAAACAGTGGGTTCGGCCGTGTAGCAACGGAAAAAGGAAGTGTGTTTGTAATACCATAAACTTTATGAGTTGGCCTCTAATAGTTGTGACCGAACTGCGAACCATAAAACTTCCATTTAGTCTCATCTTGAATGAATTTCCCGTTATTTGGTTAAATCTCCTCAGGGACTGAAAGCGGTAGAGGTTATAGGTACCGGTAGCGAAATAAACCGAAATGAACTTCGGAGCCAGATTTTCCGGTACCGTTATATTTATCGGTAGAGAAATATTCGGGTAACTGGAATTTATCGGTATGACGTCATATCGTTATTTAAAGGTACCTTTATATTCCGGTTTCCACTGGAAGGGAAAAGGAAACAAGGTAGACCGAAAAGAAGATGGAGGGACATATTTACACAAAGATGTGGACCGGAATGGATGAGGAAGGCGAGGGAAAGGGTTTTATGGAGGGATTTAGGGGAGGCCTACGCCGTGGAGGCGACTACTGCAGATTTAGACTAGATAATTAGATAACAGTGAAATTAATATTAAGAAAATAAGTGTAGTTAAATTTGATAAGATATGTTAGTTTAATAAGTGGTAGAAATAAAAGGCTTTTTTATTTTTATTTTATTTTATTATATTCCGGTTATTCAGTCCCTGTATCTCCTATCTCCTCGCCGCACCAACAACTGTTCGGAAATAAAGGTTCTCTGGTGGAGGACACAATGTCAGTCCCCCACGTGATAGACGACATTGTGAAGATTCCAGTAAGTCGGTGTATGGAGAAGGCTGAAGAAACTTCATCGTGACACTCATTAGGTTGATCAGCTGGACTTCCTCAAGCTGATTATGATGATGGATCAACCTCAGCCCACATCCAGCGACTGATGGGTACACCCACCAGTATATCTCATGTCCTTTGCCAAAATTTCTCACTACTCACAAAAGATTATAAGCCCATCTGCCTACAGACTACGGACAGCCAGATGGGCTTACCTACAGATGGTCTATCCCATTGAATAATTTGATAAGTACCTACTCGTAGTTTGAAATGTAATGTCCCGTTTCCTTGCATCTTATTACGTATTCATTAAAACGTTTGCATACCCAGTGGTATAATTCAGTGCATGCTCGACTTTATCAAGCACGTGTCTGTCTGTCAACGTCGCACAAAACGCCTGTATAGATGATAGACGATTCTATCAATGACGGATACAGATGATCGTTGGCCTGACTATATCAAAGTTCGAGAAATGGTAGGTATGTCTATTACATGACGGATGCACGTAAATGTTTATGATCTATACTTGATCAGAAAGCCTAATTTACAAAATCGTATCAGAAGTAAAATGCCGGAATACCATGCCTAAACAAAGAGCGAATTGCCTAAGATTCAGTCCCCTAAGTTAGTATGCCTGAAATGCAAAACGTTTAAAATGTGAAACTCCTAAAAAACAAATAGGCTGAAATGCAAAACACATATACATAGCAAGGTGTTTAAATCCTTGTGATATTGAAAAGGATATGGATTGGTTATAAGCGCCAAACACCAACTTCTCGGCCTCGTCTCTTGCGTGAGGTACCCCAGGGCCACCGGCACAAATCCCGGGAATGGAAGGCCCTGCCCCACGGACGTCTCCGTGCTCAGCCCACCTTCTGAATCCGACTCCCCTCCATCGGACTCCGAGCCCCCACTAGTGTCCGACCCGGCCCCCCCCTCCCGATAGCCGTAGTAAGGCATTTCTCCCGACATCCACTTAAATTATAAGCTCATTTTCACTGTAGTCTATCACTTCACCATTTTAATTTCAACTGTTTAGATACGTATCAGCTTGTATTCGGAACGAATGGTTTGATTTCGATGCCACTGATGCAGGGAGGTGCTCCATTATTGAGTCTTTATTGAAAATGCAATGTGTATCTGTAACAAAAGAAAGGAAAATAGTTAATAAAATTGTAACAACAATAAATATTGGTGAATAACTGTACCCGCGCGATTTCTAGGTTTCGCGTAGGGATCATAGTTCTACTTGTAGAAATGAATAGTTTATATGAAACTTGTTTCAATACAAACAAGTTTCATATTAACTATTAATAAAACATCAAATAAGAATATAGATTTAGGAAATTATTTAAAAAAATTAAAAGCAGTTGGAAAGAAAGCAGAAAGGAGATTCACACGCCTTCAAGTTTCATTTTATTTCAATTTTCAACAAAAGGGAAAAGGAAAAGATTTTTTAGTTTTTGAAAAATCTTAGGTTTTGTTTTGGTACTTTGAGAAAAGTTTGCCTGATGAAAAATAGAGTTTTTTCTTTTGTTTCGTACGAAAAAACGACTCTTACTATAAAAGAAGAGGTATCCTTCATGCCTTATTATTTCCCCTCATCCTGTATATTCGAGTGCAGATTTCATTACCTACTTTTGCAGTTCAAAGACGATCAAAATAAAGCACCTACCTACTTTTCAAAAGCGGCCATAAAACTCATATTCGCTTACACATCAATGCGTAACATTGCGAAACCGAGCCACAGATGAAATAATACAGCTACAGGTTGACTCATTAAAACTTGTCGGACTAAATACTAAAGATTTGGGAAACAAAACGTTGAAGGAAAAATGAATTTTCAATGCTGCTGTGAAAAAAAACAGCTCGTGGGTAGGGTTGCGGCCTCCTATTGCCGGTTACGTTCAAACAATGCTTGTAAGGGAATTATGCACCTAATGAAATATTATTTAGGCACCGAGTATATTAAAAATAATGTAAAAGGAGAGTTGCCTACAATGCCCGTAAAGCTAAGGAAATAATTTTGTGTTGAAATTTCAATGGCAGTGTAAGGTGGAATAACAATATATCATTAAAGGATTTGGGTTAGTCTGCTTTTAGACCAAGTTGGTTGAGAATCTAACCCCTACCTTTATGCATGGAACCAACTCAACGAGCAAAACTCGGACCTCTAATTTTCTTTAAACTAAACAAAATGCATCGAAGGCGCCATAATGTCGGCTACCTTCATTTAGCACCGTATTTCCCTGGCGCATATAATTGGTGGAGCCAACTTTACTGTTCTACCTATCATCGGTTTGATAGGTGTTTGGACCTATAGAGCCGTCGTGTAAACACGTGTATCACTTCCCGTAAACACGCAGCAGCGCGGATGGATCCTTTATTAGTACTTCAGGAGACATTAAAGTTTTACGAATGCCATTTAGCTGTTATGTGTCCGTAAAACTCATTTTTCTGAGATTGGCTTTTCTTAGTCATTCAACAGTATATATTTTTTGACTAAAAACTTATTTGCTGCTCATACCAATATGACATAACCGGTTGATATGGTTTCAAGAGAGCAGCAATTAAGGTACCACATTAAACACAATGCACCCATCGAACTTCAAACTCGCAGGTTCTGACATTCATCTTCTAACCCTTGAAACTAATTATTATTATTATTAAGTCATTATTAAGTCATTTATTTCAGGCAACACAGCAAAGTACATGTACAAATACAGGGCCCATAGATATATATACCTTAAAACTAAAATACATAGAATATTCACACTTGCATATTATATTAGGGTTTATTGTTCTTTGGCGCATCCCTATAGCGTCGGAAAACTATTCCTGCAGGCCAAAAGTCGGGAGAGAGGAACATGTCGCGAAGCTTCGCAGGCACCTTCAGCACGTACGACTTGAAGTTCGTCTCTCTAGACGACTCCAGGCGTTGCAAATGTAGCTGTATATTGGACGGGTCTCGGCTCCAAAACCGAGTCCTCTCCTTCACAAAACGGAGGACCTCCTCCCCTGATGTTTGAGCATCCAGTCTAGATACATAGATCGAGATGGTCGGGTCCACAGCACGCAGAGTGATCTCCGATGCTATGACGGCGGCGGTACCTCGAAGGTTGCGCGACTGTTTCAGACGACGGTTCCTCTTCACCAGGGTGAAGCCATCGTCGTCAATCTTAGGTGTTTCACCAACGGGTTTCTTCTTTTGAGCCAGACTCTGCTGCTTCCCATCAGCGCGGGGCACTGCGTTCGCACGAGGCTGGCAAGACGCTTGCGCATAACTCTTCTTCTTCGGCTGCTGTCGAGCTGTCGGAACAGGAAGAGGCGCACTTTGAGCAGGGTGCGTTGTTGACCCACTGGGGAATGAGGTCGTCGGACCCGGGCGGTCATTTACCTGCGCATCGGTATTTGTCGCATTTGCGGAATCGGTAGCCGGTGAAGTTTGACGCCGAGCATTTATGTTTCTCGCTGACTGAGGCGATATTACGGGCGCATTCTTATTTCGTAACTCACAGACTTCATTTTTCAATTCGGCCACAGTGTGATTTGAATCTTCCAACTTAGTCCGGAGGTCAGATATATCGGCACGTAGCGTCGTGATATCTTTCAGGAGCCTCGTGACGTCAACATGGTCAAACGTCACGGGGGGCAGCTTATGTAGATCACGTAACACGTACGTTGGGACGTCATCAGGGTCGGTCTCGTGGGAGATTTTAAAAATATCTTTGATGTCCTTCTTGCCGCGACCATCTCTCTGCCTCGTAATCAGGCGGATGTTGGTCGCAGCTGTTTCAGCAAGCACTTTCTTCGCGTCGACAATATCCTGCTCCGAGTAACTAGTTGTCAGGATCTGAGTCAGGCTGACCTGATCCATGACATCCAGCTTGTTCTGGATGAACGCCAGAACCTCGTTCACGAGGATCGTATCCGAGCGCTTGTGATTCGCCATTGTGAACGTCGCGTTGATTAACGCGAAAAAATATGAATATAATAATAGACGTCATCCCATTATTACTATAATACCACATGAAATTTCATACTTTTCTTAAATTTTTCCTTTGCTCTACCTCTACGACGTAGGTACATAGACATAAAACCACCAACTTACGTCCAGGAAATAAAACTTTACCGCAGAAAATTCAATTGGAAATGTCAGGAAAATTTAAAGATATGAAATGACTGCCATATTTTCAGCCACTCGCTAGCTTAACGAATATTCAACAAGAGGATCAAAGGAATGTTTGAGAAAAATCTCCCGCTTTTGAGTTCCAGGCATTAGACACTGGCTCCGCATCTTGAATATTCGTCACTGAAATGTTGAAAATATATTTAAAAAAAGAGTCAACTTTCATAGCGATTTCTACTGCAGACTTCAAACTTCAAAATATAAACATACGTCCTCTGCTTCCATGAGTCTATCGCCTAGATACAGCACTATTTGAAAAACAGGGTGGATAAGTTACATAACAAACGGAACTAATTAGCGCAGTTATAGTTAAATATTATATAAGAGTAGAAGAAATATGAAACTGTTCAAAATCCGAAACGTTATCTTTATGCCTTTTCCATTTCCCCTTAAAACAGTTTAAAATAGGTACGGGAAATATGTCCAAGATGCGTGGCACTTGTTCGGGAATCACCCGGGGGCAGTCGGATGGCAATAGTCTGGCAATTTGTCCAGCGGATCGATTCTCGTAAACCGTTTCAAGTCCGCAGAGGAGATCGCAGTTTTTGAACAAAAAATTAATGTATTTAGTAACTACCGTACTGCGATTAATCCAGGCCATCCTTGAGTACATAATAAAACGATTCTTAAGGTTTTTTTAATACAACTCCATGCAACTTCTTTTCAGAAATAATGAGTGATATGACAAGCAAGTCGTTTTTACAGTCCAAGTGAGACCCAATTTTATTCAATGCTACTTCAACAGCAGGTATAATAACTAAAAAAAAATAATTCTTGACAGTCGGTTCAACTACAAGTCTGTACGTGTACATTGAATAACTCTCAATAAATTGAATCTATAAATAGTTCAGTAACTATTAATCACAGCTAAATGGTATTAAAGTTATCGTACAAAGTTTTAATTGCACTTGGTTATTTTAAGGCCACCGTTAGTTCTGAATTTTGAACATGCATTAGATCGAGTCCAGACGGACTGCTTAAGAAACTTTCTTAAAGATCTTCTTGAAATTCAGTTGCAAAAAAAGACTAATCCCCAAGCATGGTAGATAACCTCTCCGATTACTTGGCGATCAGATCCTTGAATATGTCTAAGGCACGTCCAAACATATTGGTACATGCCAACATTTTGCAGTAGTAAGTATTCCATACGTGACTGGTTGCAAGCTCATCGCCGCTTTTAAGAATTATTACTGGTTTCCTCACGATCTCACCGTTTACGCACGTGTTGAAGTGCACTTAAATTAATCGACCAGAAAAACTCATTGGTGCACGACCAGGTTCGAACCCACGACCTTCGGATCGAAAGTCAGAGTACCTCCCATTACCCAGCACAGCTTACAAGAACGAAAATAATTCTTTCATTTTATGAATGTTAAGATTCACGAAACAGAAGCATAGATTTTGGTCTGACTTGTGACCAATAACTTCAATTTTAATAAAGAGTGGTCTGAAACTTTTCTTTGTCAGCTAGTGGTTCTTACTTCTAAAACGACTGAACCTTTGAAAATTTGCATTAAATATCTTGCTTGAAATTGAAGTACCTATAAACATTTGCTGTTATCATTATTTTTTAAATGAATACACTGAGCATGTAATAAGGTATACTCAACGCATTTTGATTTGCCTTGTTAAATACGAAACGTCATTCGACAACTTCTCAAGCAGCCCGTCTATTTCTGGCCTTAGAGATAAATATAAAAGTTTCAACCGCTTTCGATTGGAACTTTTATATGACCATAGTATGTAATAGATTTTTCTTGATTTATATGCATTTGAACTTTTGAACGGTAAAAAACCTTCAAAGTTTGTTAGAACACGACTAAAAAAATTTATCGGGCAAGCTTGAACACAAATAAACTTTATTGTTCGGAAAACTTATAGTTTTAAAGATATCTCATTGATTTAATAGCCTTAAGGCTCGTCCACATTTGTAAATGCACGTGAAATGCGTACTGCATGCGCGGATTTTATAATGCAATATGTTCGTAATTGCCTATCGCGCCGCTTGCATGCAGCTCGCATGCTGCATAACTGCGTGCGAGCGGCGCATTTGTCAATGTGGACGCACCTCTAGCTGAATAAGCTCATTATGAATAAAGCTACTGAGCTATTTGCTAAAAAGTTACAGGTCAATCCGTGCATGGAAATGGGAGACTTGTCGAACCGTCAAAATTAAAAAATCGAATTAGCAGTAACACGGCACACTACAGCGGATCTCGTTAAGCGAAGTGCTTTTGGCAAACAGCGTGAAGGTACGGCAATTACCTCCACCGATAGCTGCATAAGTTTCAACTTTACCCCTCAGACTTAAGGAGTACATTTAAAGCGACTAAGTTAACTTGCGCTGGTTACTGTACGTGCCGGTTTATGGAGGGAAAGTGGCCATGTATGTACGGAATTATGGCAATAAACGTATGCGTGATAACGCGCAAAATTGCGTACAATGAATATGGTATTATGTCTGAATATCTGGAGCAAATGAACCTGAATTTCAAGAAAACATAAGGATTATTGAAATAACAGCTTTTTGCACTGAATATTAAATGAAAGGAAAGCAGTAAAATATTATTTATGAGGTATGGGCGTTTGACTGATTTCTCATATATGAACTGACAGGATGATTGCCATGTAAATTGACTGAACTCAGAACATCTGTGCTCGCTTTTTAATACATACGTATACGTGGAAGTAAACTGTAGGTATATGTAGTTTACCCCAGGGATTTTCTGTTCAGTTAATTCACATGGCAATCATCCTGTAGATCGGACTAAATAGATAAATACCTATGGCATATCCTACAGTTTTTTTTTAGATTTAATTATACTACGTACTTTTTCTCAAATCAATAGATTCCTAGGAAAAATGACATCCTTACTCAACTAAAATATTAATGAGCGGAAAATTATTAGCCAACATAAAAGAGGGGTTTCTCAATTAGTGTGTTTTTAATGGGTTTATACTCCGTAATTTGAAAATTTGAAAGAAGTGCCAGTGACAGAAACGTTGAGAAGTAATAGGTTAGCGTGGTATGGGCATGTCGTGAGGAGGATGAAAGTCATTTATCGAGAAGAGAATAAGGTATGAATGTTGATGGTTATAAGAGTAGAGGAAGACCAAAGAAAAGATGGATGGATTGTATAAAAGATGACATGAGTAAAAAAGAAGTGAGTGCGGAGATGACGGGTAACAGAAGAGAGTGGAAGAAGGAAACATGTTGTGCCGATCCCACATAATGTGGGACAAGGTCAGGAAGATAATGATTCCGAAATTTCAATGATTATTAAATCACATTTCAGCTGAAGCTATTAAACATATTCCCATGTGTTCCCATGTCGGTTGAAACACTAAAGCTACACCCTGACAAGTCATAAGGACACGGGACATATGGAGTCCACAAATAGACTGCTACATTAATCATACAAATGACAAAGAAACAACTCCATTCAAACCGCGTAGCTTGGTAACACGTTGCTGTCAAAAATTACAAGCAACTCCGGGAGCGCAGTGTAAGTGAAATTCTAATATTTTATTCAACGATGCTACGATATCTCTGTTTTTGAAAGCTGTGCCAGGCAGACCCGAGACACCTCATATTGGTTTTATTGGGCATGCTACGTGGTGCCATGTTAGTCTGAACTTTATTACTGTCACATGTTCGAAGCTTTTGTTGAATTACTGTAAATTTAGTCTCACCAGGTACCCTTAAATAAAGCCGTGTCCAAACGGCATGCGATATGTCAACTTAAATTTATTTAAAATATATAATTTATTTCTAAAAAGTTCATTATGAGTTTGACCTTTATCGCACACCCCCAAATGTAAAACTCAAAATTGACTTATTGATATCAAAACGGGTATTTATCGCGTACCTTATTTTATATAATTAAAATTGACTGTTCAGTAGAGGTAAGGATCATTTTGAAACGAATTTTACATGACATAATAAGAACATATTCCGTTTGAACATAGCTTTACTGCCTTGTTGCGAATAAACGATAAAGTAGCTAAATATTAAATAGAAAATAGCTGCACGAGCTAGTGTCCGCAAGGTTGTTCACCCGCTTATTGATTGCAAGTGAATAACGTCAGTAAAAGCATGATAAGAGTCCCTTTTTTAAACATAAGGAAGAAGTAGGGCACAGTGAAAATTTATCGCTATAAATTGGAGCAGACCGCCTGGTGAGGCCTTACAGAAGATCGCAGCCAAATAACATTATTTGTTAATAGTGTTGTGTTCCTGCGGTGAGTAAGGTTACCAGAGCTCTTTAGGGGGGAGGGGTTTGGCAGGCAACGAATTAGCAATGCTCCAAATGTTGCTGATGTCGATAGGCGACGGTAATCACTAACCATCAGGAGGGCCGTAAGCCTGTTTGCCTCCGTATAACACAAAAAAAGAAACATAAAAGTGTCTTCAAACGGTAAACGAACAGTGCCTTTTATTGTCAATTTTCATTCAAAGAATCAATATCATCAAAACTGATTGACACTGATATAGACAAGCACAGCCGCTGATCGTAGAGACTTGAAATTTTGAGGGTGTGTTTGTTTATAAGCGTCTCAACGCTTATAATCTTCGCTAGCTTCGCTCGCTCGATCTATTTCGATGCCTCGAAGAGATTGGCATAGACGCTGTCTTTAAAAAAAAGTAATTTATTGACATAAAATATTGGATATTAAATGAATCCCCAATTGAATGAACAAGTAAAAATTATAGAAATGTTTGTCAGCTGCAATTCCTATGCAAATCATGACAGTGTGAGTGGAGTCAAAAATTATTAACGACTAAGAAAGCCAGGGTTAGTATGCTATCAAGAAGTTTATTAATTAGTTACTAGATTGTGTCCCTCACTACGGCAAAGGTCTCCTTTTCACTTTTACAATCGTTTCGTCGCCTCCTCTCAAAAAAATATGTATTGTTTTGATTGATCAATCACTGTTGTAGATAATTTTAGGCATAAAAAAGCATAAATTTAGCGTCATAAAATTAAATAAATTATTTGAGATTTTGCTTCTTTATAGCATTGTAATTTATTGTTTTGTAGAGTGAGTTTCTTTAGCCTTTCCGAAATAATTTTTTCAACATTTTTAATATTTCAACACTTCAAGATGAAAGATCGCGTCATATAACTGATTTTTTACTATTGAAGTGGAAATCCCTTTGAGAGGGGACACTGACTTTTTTAAGGAAAATTGTAATAATCTTTAATCATTGATGTTTTAGAATATTGCTTTGCTCTGAATATAAGAGTCAAGTTTTGTTGAAATATTTAGTAAGTACCTAGGCACGCTTTTGACAAAATGCCAATCCAATTAATAACTATTAAAGTTCGGTATTTTTAAATCGCTACTAAAGTGAATTACTAATAGATGACATTGTAAAGGTTGCGGGAATTCGGTGGATGGAAAAGGCTCTAGACCGTTCGTCGTGGAACTCTTTGGGGGAGGCCTATGTCCAACAGTGGACTTCTACAGGTTGTTGATGATGATGATTATGACTAAAGTGAAACGCGTTTCGCTTACTTTTTGTATGAATATTTCAGAGATGAACATTTCGATTATTGCTTTTTTAAACCTAGCTTCATCACCTTTAGTTTATATCCATTGTGTTCATAGATAATAAACTCAGGAATTCAGACGCCCATAAATAAACTGTAGGTATTTGCACGATAAACGTCATCAACCCGTAACACGTATGGGTACATTTTTTTTCAAATGCGCCGCTGCCGGTCCCAGGCCCGGATGAAAAAACAGGAGGGTTTGTCTGGAGAAGAACTGACCAGCTATGAAACAGTCGTCAAGCATTGGGTGGTGGGCGGTCAATTAACCCGACACATCGCAACAAAGTAGAGCGGTTTGCAGTAGCCGTAAGGACTAAATATCCTCAAAAGACTACTGTGGACTAAACGAATGAAATTGAATGAGCCTTTTTCTCAGCGCTAGGACCCAGAGGGTAGTCATAAAGGTTGTGGCGCCATAAAAACTTAAGTTTCCTATAGGGCAATCTATATAACATTTTGATGTTACGACTATACGAAGTTATTTATGAAGACAGAATTTGCCCTAAAATCAACAATCAATGACCCGTTTGGGATCAAAATGCACAACTTGTCCGAAATTAAATAGACGAACAAATATGTAGTAGGTACTAATCCGCTAACCTATTCTTCATAAGTCCGCAATTTACATGGTTTTTTTATTGCGGGCGGTGCCGGAGGTGAACTTGTCTGCATTTTTTTGAGCATATGAGGAATAGATTAGCGGAAAAGTACTAAATATTTGTTTGTCTATCTTAGCTTGGACTTCCGCAAACTCACGCCTGAATCAATCAACTTATAGCTCACGTTTTAAGTGTACGATTGGTATGCAGATGTGTCTGTAGCAGGAACGTTACGATGTCTGGAATCACAGCAGACAGAAATAACGCTAACCTATTGTGCCCGTTCGGAACATACATCACGGATCACCGACAATACTGGTAGCTACACATCTCAATAATACCCTAGGGCTGACGCGTTCTATAACTGTATAAGAAGCTCTGGAAATATTAATATACTGTTTATTTTTGTTAGTGAATCCCTAGCTAGTGAATTTGTTTCGAACAATTTCCCGGTTTATGCAAGTTTGGAGTATAATTGCTGGAAGAAAATAATGCTAGCATTTAAGCACAGTTCCATCCCTAGGTGGACGCTTTGATCTGTTTGCAGTCAGTCAGCCCGGTCGATCGGTCTTGGATCATTTGAAATACCTATGCCGTTTAGCAATCGATTTGTGACGGTCGCTTTGCGGAAAAAGATATTTTCATTTTGAACAATAATACATAGGTTTTAACGGGTTAGGTTGGCTTCTCAGGTACCCTTATTAGATGAGTATAACGATGTCCGAAGTCAATATGAGACTTTCATTTGACAATATCTGCCAAAAAATTCGAGAGTGTTAGAACATGCTGCTAGCCCCCACTGCTAATAAGCGGTTAGCTCCAAAACTTCCAGCAAATTCTTCCTAAATAATTTACGTGCCCACAAAATACCGGGGCCGCGAAAACTAATCCATGGCCGTATCGAATATCCACAGGAATGCCATTATGTCGTAGGTACATCCGTAATGGATCTGTCTTATGAACATTCCGTAGAAGTTCACTTTCTAAGAACATTTCTCTGGCGGTAGGTAGTTGTGGAGACTGACGCTTATTGGAGGAGGTAGGGCAAAGAGAGATTTTCTCGTTCTAAATTGGAGCAGCCCGCCTAGGAGGTACCTCCGCCTTACAGAAGATCGCAGCTAAATAACATTATTTGTTTTAAATAGTGTTGTGTTCCTGCGGTGAGTATGGTTGCCAGAGCTCATTATGGGGGATGGGGGAGGGGTCGGCAACGCGTGCAAAATATTATTTGAATAAAATTAATATAAACCAATGCCCACAGAACGTTCCGTCACCACACCAACCAACAGTCACATATACAAAGTCCTGACGCCCCACTAGGATTCCCTGTGTCACGACACACCCCCTGGGTGTTGTGGTACCCTTGTATTATACTAGGTACCGGTACTGTAGGGTACCACAACAGCTAGGCCCGGAACAAATACTTGCCGATCATACAAAAATTTGTCGCGCGGTACTCGAACCCGCACCCCTTGCCTCTCAGACGGGCACTCACCCGCTTCGCAACCGAGATCGTCAAATGCACTAATCAACATTCTTTACAACTTGCAAGTGTCTCTACTATTTGGCTTTCTACCGGCAAAACCTAATGTCGAATGCAAAGATCTTAGCCACGTTGTTTTATCTTTGTAGAACGCCATCGTCAGCTTTTTCTAGCGTAAAGGCTAATCAAAATACCTGCTGAAGAAGCGGCTAATCTAAAGTGCTTGCTAGGATGGTTTAACTGCTGTGTAAATGTTTATACAAGCTCATTGGGACTCTTAGAAGAGTATTAAGTCTTTATGTTTCATTTATACCTCCGTAATATGACAGAATCATTTTATAGACATAGGTGAGAGTAGAGAGTGGCTGGGAAAATGTGGCCAAGAACGGCACGTGATAGGGAGGTTTGGAGATCCTTGGAGGAGGCTTATACCGCCGAAGGCGGTCCATATTAAAAATCAATTTATAATTATTTTATCTTTTATCTTTAGTAATGTATATTTTTGTGTGGAAATAAAGCTCTTAAAAAAAAAAAAAAAAAGGTGAGAGTAAGTACACACGCTGAGACGATACTCATAGGAGTAGGCAGAGAGAACTATTACCCCATGCACTCGACTTAAGAACCGATGATGATAAGAAACTTAATCTTGACAGACCCCATTGTCTCTAGAATTAAACTTCTAACTAGGGCTAAAACTTGAACAAAGTCATGAAACAATATGTATGTCTTCATAAGTATAATTTTCAAGAGCCTATCTATTTGAACTTACGTTTGTGATTCGTAACCGTAAATTATTAATCTAAATACCGTGTCAAATGGAGTACGTGATAAATAATTTATGAAATAGATAGTTATTCAAACATGCAACATGCTATTGGTGACGGAACTATCTTATAATAGAAATAGCTGGCAACTTATTTCTAAACCACGAATCTATATATACAGCCATGACCAGAGATGATAGTAAACGAAAAGTAGAAGATTCTACTCAACACATGCACTAATATTTGTATCTACTAGCTAGGTCTTGAACGACTTATACCTAACTACTGCAACCAACAACGTGAACGAAATTCATCAATGTGTCTAACGCTAGCATACTGATTTGATGGATGGCTTGCATTATAACTCTAGGTCGACATTTGCCAACAAAGAAACGACTTAGCTCGAGTGAAGGCTCACTCAACTTGGTTGATGCAACTGGGTCTTGAATTATATAAGTCCTAGGACTGGTAACATAAAATAAATAAATAACTCCCAGCAGTCACATACACAGACCTGATCCCACACTAGGATACCCTGTGTCGTGGAAATCAGAAATTACGAGTACTACGGTACCACAACACCCAGACCCGGAACAAATAATTTGCAGATCATGCAAACATTTGTCCCGAGCGGGAATCCCCTTGCGTCTCAGATGCGCGCTCGCCCGCTACGCCATGCGCCACCGAGGCAAAAACAAAAAGCTACAGAGGTGTAAGTAGGTAGGTTGCTGATCTTTTATTAGGTATGTTAATTAAATTATTTATGTCCATAGTAAGATAAGTGCTATGTATGTTGCTGCTGAAGCAGCAAAGTACATAGCACATACAACATACATAGCAATACAGCTCCGGCTTCCGGCCCAAGACTGTTGGGCCGGAAAGCGTAGCGTAGGACGGCCCCCCACTTGATGGAAAGACGACCAAATAAAGATTACTGGCAGCCATTATATGCAGGCCGCATAAGATACGTCGCTCTGTTAAATGGGGGAGGCCTACGTCCGGCGGATGCGGACATGCTACGGCGAGCTTATTAGAATTACGAAATCGAAAATCTGTTCGACTTGACAATTTTCATTACAAAAGATTTGATCTTATTTTCCGGCTTTCAAACTGTTTTCAAAGCATTTTGTATTTCTGTTCCCAAATTATTCGCAAATCACAAAGTGATAAACAATTCGACTTTGTCTGATTTGTTTATTATGAAAGCTCGAAGTCAAATTTAATGCCTGAGAGAATCTTCTCGAATAAAGGAGACTGGGGTACCGCAGGCCTAAGTTGCGACAAGTATTAGGGCACCAGTATTCGATACGAGTGATGAGTGTCACAGCCTCTTCGGTACTGAAATAAGTGATATTTATCATGTAATGGTGGATAAAATGTCTATAGGTAATGCACAGGAAAAAACAAGTAGGTCCATAGGCGAACTTGAGGGGCGACAGTGGTAGATCATAATATTTTCTTAGTGAGTATTTTTTTTTCAAAATTGTTTTATTTACAAAAATGCAGATTCACATAAAAATAAAACATTACATTACATAAATAATGCCATAATTTTCATAAATAAATAATAAACTTAGGTACCCATTTATATCGAGCAAAAACTAATTAAGAACTATTTTGAAAATGGACCAAAGTCTGAAAAATAAAATTGACATCACAAATCATTTGCCATAAACTTGATAGAAACAAAAAGCTGTCTCGCATCCTTTGTTCGCATTTTAGGACAATTGCCCGTTTTGCCCAATCTCCTACCGATGATAATCCTGCTTCCTATGAAATGCAAAGTAATCTAACGAACTAGATAATTTGTTGCTGATTGTTGAGAAATATTCAGGTTTATGCAGAAAAAATATAAAAAGGGAGTTGGACCAATCGGCGTTGTATGTTTGTATGATGATGATTTTAATTTTTATTCTTGTCCTCGTTCGTTCGTTTTTAAGATGCAACGAAAATAGTAACATTGGAAGCAAATTTATCGTGAGCTCCTCTCCTATTCGGTATGGTTTCCATGACTTCATATTTCAGGTAAGATTTATTAGTTGGAACATGCTAAAGTGCGATTTTCAATGTTTGATCTCTGCGATCATCGAAGCACCAAATTTTAACAGACAGCGTGAGATCTTAGTTATGTGCGAACCATTACAATTCAAATCGTCTTGAACTTCATAAGATAACAAAAACTTACAACAAAAAACTCTAGTCTACATTGAAAACCGTTTCTTAATTTCGTCGCAACAGACGTCGGGGATATAGCTCAGTGGTAGAGCAACCGACTGCAGATCGGTAGGTCCCCGGTTCAAACCCGGGTGTCCCCTGAAGCAGTGCGCAGATTTTTGGTGGTATAAATCTTTTTTTTTTACTTTCGGCTTAATAAATTGATTTCCATCCAACTCACTACAGGTTGGTAGGTCGTTGTGGAATTTGTACTAAACATATTGAGGATTAGGAGCTCTAAATTAAAATCTGATTTCGATGTTGATTTATTCAAAGGAATTCATAAGGTGGTTCTTGAAAATCCGATCAACCAACCATTTAGTTATGCGAACAAGTGATTTATAAATTACAAAAGGAATCCCTCTATTCCTTTTTGGATACCAAAAGAAATTCCTGTAAAGGATACCTTTTACAAAACAGGAAACATTATTTTGAGGGCGAATCAACATGTGTGGAAGTAGAAATAACTGGGTGCCGTGTAGGATCCAAAGGTCTCTCAAGATATTGCATGTTTAATAATCTCATTTTTATTTTATACAAGATGATAAAATATAGTATGTAAACCATCCTGAAAGGGGTTTATTCTGTAAGCAAACAAAAACATCAATTTTTTCAGTTTTTTTGCATTTTTTTCCCAATCTTACTCAAATTAGCTGTTTTTGTTCGTAATCAAGATTGCTACCTAAAACAGCTGATTAATTGAGTTTGAGCTGATTTGACCCCAAAAAAGCAGATTTTTGCATAGAGTTTTTTCAATGAAAAATGTCGAATTTCCCAAACACGTAAAACAAACTTTATTTCACATTGGGTGTAGAATAAGCCTTTTGGGATAGCATACATAATATTATGAATCACTTTGTATACACTTAAATCTCGTAGAAGTAGTTTGACTTATACAGTCAGTTGCTAAGCACAAAAGTGGTTTATTTTCAGTGGCCGATTCCGCTAATAAGTGACAGCTCCATCAAAAGCTAAAAGCTTCGGATTTGTGTGACTTTGCAAAGTGGATCGCATGAGTGTTATCGCTCCAATCCCAATACATTGACGTAAAAAGTGTATGTAGGAAGTAAATTGAAATAGAGATTTATATCTATGGAGCGGAATTATTTTATCCAAAAGATTACTATGAATTTTGAGGGAAAAATTTCATGTACGGTAGATATCAAATACGACATCAATTCCGATGAAAATAATGTCAGTCCGTGTTAAGACATGTTCAAAGGGCGTGCTATATGTCATTTAATTTATTTGAAAATGGTCTATTTTAAGTTTGGCTTTTAGGGTCTTGGGACATCGTTGAGCTATATCGCACGCACTCAAAAGTCAAACTCACTTTACTTAGTAGTCGTAAAGATCGTTTTTAAATACATTTCGAACTTATTTTAGGTGACATGTCGCTCACCGTTTGAACACGGCTTTACTATTATTATACGCAAGGGCTAGTAACAGGTGTTCTATAATATGTGACTATAAAAATATGCAGGTCATGCATGAGCATTGTGGCTTGTTTGAATTTGACCAAAAGGGCACGAATTAATGGATCAACCTTAGTACTAACATTACCAAAGTAAGTTTAATGAGTCGGATCTGTCTTATCTGTCTTCATTCTTCAAAGTCCGAGTATTATTGGCGAATCCACAATGTTTTAGTAACATGCCTAATTTTGTTTTGGTACATTTCTATTTCTGACTTTCCTTGAGAAAACCACTTCATTGATACAACACATTGTGGTTTCTGCTGGTCGAGTTTGAGGCTTACACTCTTTGCAATATAGTTGATATTGTGCTTAAATTTGGGTTCGACTGTACCTACAATTTACGTTCATTATTACGCTTCGGTATGCACTATTCGACTGATTGTTTGTGGAGTTATCATCCTGTTCTAGCAATATTTATGTTAGAGTTTGCTCAGTCGACTGGAATGCTTTTGGCATTCCGGGTACCTCCGCAAAAATCTTGATTTTCATTCACAAAAATTATGAAGGTGGATTCTATCGCCTGCCGCGTGGATAGGTATAGGTAATATTCAAGTTACATTTTCCTTCATTGTTCATGTATTTTGTAATAATAAAACAGAAAATTTTATTTGGATGAGCAAAAGCTTCTTTTTTGCGTGTCTAATTCACAATAAGTGTTTCGTTATACACACGTTCAACGCAAGATTTTTTTTAGATTTTTCATAAAATCTGTAATGGTAAACGCGAGCTAATAAAAATTACCCCAAAGAAAGCCTTCATGAAATTTTGTAATTACCGCGTATATGTATTATTTTTTAAATCTCCTATTGGATTTGGTACCCATAGTTTAAATTACTTACTTAATTCCATGCAATTTGGATAGACGACGGTGCGAAAGTTTCTAAGAAAGCTCTAACATACGAGTATATACATACATACATAACCGATTCGTCCAGGATATTTGAGAGATCATCGCTTGCTTCGCTCAAGTTTAGAATAGAATAGAATATAACTTTATTGTACACCAAAAGAAAATACTTAAACTTTGTTGTGGACTTCAAAAAGACAATGAATCGGTTCGGTAAAACATCATAAAACGTAGACACTAGACATCATTTGCGAACAAAAGAGCTTACAAACATCAACGTCAGAAACCTGTTATAAATGTAATCAGTAAACAAAAACCTGCAAAGAACAGATTCTTTGAAACCCAGCGCGGGTTCCACAAAAGGCGCTCAGCACCCGATCGGTCCTCTCGCCTATAACGCGGTAACAATGGCCAGATGATGGACATTGAAAATAGAACGTACAGTAAACAGTGACCGACAAAGCGTTGTGAAGTCGACGTGGTGAGATTAACCAACTGAGCTTTTGATATCTTGTGACGTCATGCGGGCAGCGTGCTACTGATACGGGCATGTTTTGACAGGTAGGAAGTGTTTGGAAGTCTCTCGTAGATTGAAGACTCTTTTCATTCCGTTGTCTAGGATTTTACTTTTGTATAATATCTTAGGACTGAAGAGGTCATAACGACTGTGGCCCAATCATGAACAATTCACGATAGCGTCAAATGTTTGCATGGTTTGCAAAATATTTGTTCTGGGTCAAGGTGTTGTGGTACCTTATACTCGTAGTTTCTGATACCCACGATACATGGAATTTAAATATTTCAGATATTTTTCTTCAACTTTTTAGAATTAGCTGTTTTTCAATGCTCTTTATAACTTATTTATAATTACTAATTAACGAATGAGAAGATAAGCTGTAACGGTCCACCTTCGTGTCTCCTTACATTCACAAATAAAGATTACTAATAATCGATTTTACTAATAAGATTCGCATTAGAAACTAGTAATTAATCGAGAAGCAGCGCATTTTGAATTTAGCGCAATTATTGATTGAACATCTAGATCCGTTCAAGACATTGACTAAATTAGTCAACACAATAGAAATATATCGATTAAACTTTAAAACAAGTAATATGAAACCTAAATTAAAAATATGTCTTGTAATATCAAATCATAATACTATTTCAATAAACTCCATTAATAAGAATAGTAAAATTCAGTATATTTATTGAACATCAATGTTGATTCATTCAATCAAATAATTGCTGGAAATAATAAAACTTAAATGTTTTATCAAAATGAACCTTAACGTTGTAGTATTAGGAGCCACATATTTGCGTGGGAAGGTAGATGGCGCTGCTAGTAGAACAATTGCAGGTTGGCGGCAAAAACTAAGGTGAATTAAGAAAATATTTATGATCTGTGCTAAAATGTTCAAACCCTCCGCGCATGCGCAGTGGGAAAATGAATTACGTCATAGGAATAAGGTTTTAATTCGAGCAAATAATTCAAATTCATCAAGATCTCGTCAAATTTCCATCAAATTCTGCGTTTCTCACACTGTACTTGTGCTAAAGGGAAAAACACATTATGTCAATGGAATAAGGTTGTAAACTGAGCAAATATTTTATTCCTTAACATTCCTTCAGTCTTCCAAGTAGGATCTTTTGAATCCAGAATTTGAATTTGGAATGAGTCAAGAATGCCAAGGGAGAAGAAGATTTACATCATAGAAAATAGGAAAGGATTTTGAACTAGCCTGAATTCATAGAAATTTCTAGAACAATCAGGCTATATAAGCCTCGTCAGGATTAAGATCATGGTCATTCGATTTCGAGATTTCCTTTCAGAGGGCGAAGCTCTGCCGGTTTGATTTCAGAACGTAACTTTGGGGTTGGAATTTTCTAAGTTCTTATTAGTACTTTTGGATGGGATTGGATTGTGTGTAGTATTGTTTGAGTGTTCGCCGTCTGAAGGAAATTATTAGGAGCTAGGGCATTCCCGTAACTAAACCCAGTCCGGACACTGGTCGCAAGCGGAGTTGCTACCTTGCGGTGTTATACCCAGCTTGTGTCCTCATATTAGCTAGGAAGGTGATAATCTTTGTAGCGGACCACCAATCGATTTTGGCCATTAACTTGGCGTCGATATGCTACCTGGAAAGTGCGTCCTTTGAACTCTAAACAGGAGGGCACCGTCGAAGTGGAGCCCGCGCCTGTATGGGCACCTGAGCTTAGGATTCTTAGTCCGCTTGTCCAGTCTTATTTATATATTTATTTGTACACAAGTTTATCCCCTGTTAGGCTGAGATCTGCCCCCCAGTCCAATAGCGGATCTTGGCAAGCACACGGTTATAGGGCAGGACAAAGTCGGGATTTACCACCCGCACTCATTCAATTAGCTAGTTAGGTGACTGACATTGCACTCCGTCAGTCTTCTCACACAATTACAAGTAAATGTGGAGTCGGTCTCCTAGTTTGGATGGTAGAATCTAGCTAGAATAGGGCCTCTTAGGTACTCACACATTCAATTAGATTCAAATAGGATGCTGGGTCTACAGGCTGATGAAGGAAAGGATACTAAACTACTATAATTAAAACTCAAAAACTAAATAAACAAGAAACTTAGTTTAATCTAAATCAATTCATCATAGGAGTGGCTTTGTAATTCAGGAATAACATTAATTTCATTAATATCTGGTTGGAAGGTTGAGTTATTATCATCAGTTATTCCTAACCTATTCAAATATATTATAAAGAGACAAAACTATAAAATAGCAATTTATAATACAGTAAAGTATGCAATTGGGTTATAAACTCTGCTGGCATTCATACAACATTGAATATTTACTTGAATAAATTAAAAGTTTTATTTATGGCTTTATTGAGACTAAACTTTAATTGAGCAAAGGTCTATACTGATTTACTTAGTCTGATTCAGGACCGGTAGGGTCCTTAGCTACCTCTGTAACGGAAATCACAGAGAGGACTATAAGGGTCCTAAGCTTTCCCCTGAACTGAAAATAAAAGTCAGAGTGGGCCGAAAGTGCCCTAAGCTTCATCCTCTGTAAATAACTGTGAACAGAGAGGCTATCTACAGAATAAAGACTATGCAAATCATGTTTGTTACCTAAGTCATTTCTACTTGAAAGATTGAAATCTTTAATCACAACCTTTGGCCGGATGTGCCTATAACAGTTGTTTCATGCAAAATAAATGCAGGTGGAATAACTTCTTCACTAATTTGTTGGAGATATCAATTTACTTGGCAGTTGTCCATGTAGCTTGGAAATAAAGCTTTAAATAGAATTCCAAAGAAATTGTACTAAATTGTACCTTTAGCTATGATGCTAGCAGAGTTAATATACTCTTCAGAATACTGATCAAAATAGACTGACCTATGGCTATGAGAGCTATGTAAAGTATTCATTCACGCAAAACCAGGTGAATAAGCTAATTGCTTAATATATAGTAAATATACTCTTTAGAATACTGATCAAAATAGACTGATCTATGGCTATGAGAGCTATGTTAAGTATTCATTCACGCGAAATCAGGTGAATATGCTAATTGCATAATATAGAGTTAATATACTCTTCATAATACTGATTATAATAGTCAGATTGATGGCCGTATGAGCTATGTTTTCCTTCACGCAAATCCAGGGGAAGAGGATGTTCACAGAATTATAATAAATTAAACTACTAATAATGACAATAGCTACTTTAGGAACTATTAGGTTTTCTTAGGTAGCGATCCGCAGCGGAAGTTAGGGATTCTTGGGTACCGAAGTATTCGGTAGCTTGGAGTTCCGCATGATAACTAGATATGATGGATGAGTATGAAAGTTTTGCTTTGCAAAGAAAAGTAAAGTAGAGATTCCTTGAATGATTTGACAATGGACAAACATACAAATACTAACTACTTAGCTTTCCTCATAATCTTTTGATGAACAAGGACTGACAAACATACAGATATAAAATCTAGTAAATGTAAAGAACAGCATTCTCTATAAGTGAATTAAATAATCACTTATTACAACGCTGGAAAGAAGTCCAAGTATTGTGATGTTTCTTACAGTCCGCGTGCGGAGGAGGGGCCCGGACCTTTGGCGTTATAATCCCTTTGCTACTTAAATTCAGTATAACCTTTAGTTGAAGTATTTCCTAATATGAAATAATTATATTGATTCCCAACCATATGTCCTCTCATGCCATTCTACAGTTCCAGACTAGAATTAGAGTTTAGAATTATACATCTCATATTAAATTTAGAGTCAGAATGAGTCAAAGTTAAATATAAGTTAGATTCGGAAAGGGTTAAGAATTTAGATGTAGGTTAGTTAGTTAAGTTGAATTGTCTATAAAGTCTTTAAAGGATTTGAGTTACTACATTAGTTCACATCTTAGGGTCCTACCACTACTACTAGACGATCACTTGGCCATACTACTATCATGACAATACTATACTTCATATACACTGTTAGGATAGGTAATATAGTATCTTTAGGGGGGGTCGGTACAAAACTTAAAATAATAGTGCTATGTGAAACAGTTTAATTGTTGAGTTTGAACTGTCAAACCCAAAAACAGCAGATTTTTTTAAAAATGATAAATTGAAGATTTTTCACAAGTCGTAGAACAATCTTTCGGAATAGTACCTACACAGTGATATTTAACACATCGTATATATTATCAACCGTACACGAATTGTCACTGTATTGGGAAAGTATATAGACGTATTGTTATCACGTTTCGATAAATCATGCCGTGCAAGCTTAATGGCTTTCTGTGTTTGTCACTGATTATTATTAGGCTAGGCTAGTCAGCTGATTATGATAGGCTAGTCAGCTTAATAAGGCAGACTAATCAGCTTCGTTAGCTTTCATACCGATATCATGATTATTAATGTCGATTCGGTGCTGCATTGTATAAAGCCGAAACGAATTTACCACCAAAATTATATCGTAAGGATAGTAGTAAGCCACTTGTGCTTTCGTAATCTTTAATTCATAGAACTATCTTCATTTTAGTGCACTTTCATTGATATTAAAATTGAATAGAATAACGATCAGTGGCCCGAGTACGAATAATTCACTAAACCGTTACGCTTACGTTACGATAGCAGGTGTAATATTTGACATTTGCTATCGTATCGTAAGCAAAAGCAAATGTATCGTATCCAGTCATAATGCCGATGGCAGTGGCTTTTCTTTGACTTTACTACATTGTTTCGTAAGCGTAACGTAGCGCTACCGTAAATTATTCGTACTTGAGCTACAATAGAAATAACTATAGATATCTATGATAATTTTTCCACTAAAACTCCTTATAAGTAGTGTAATAAGTGGACAAGCATTTGTGTGAATAACACAGATGTTTGTTGTGTCTGGGTGTTAAATATTTATCTATTATTTAATCAGTCTCTGGTACCCATAGTACAGGCTATGCCTAGTTTGGGATCAGTTGGTCGTGTGAGGTATGTCCGGAATATATGAATATATATATATACAAGGTGATTCATAATATGTATGCCATCCCGAAAGGGGCTTATTCTACACCCAATTGGCAATAAAGAAAAACTCTATGCGAAAATCAGCTATTTTGGTGTCAAATCAGATCAAACTCAATGAATCAGCTGTTTTAGGTAGCAATCTTGCTTCCAAACTTCTTTTACGTTTAGTTATTAGTTCTAAAAATAACTAATTTGAGAAAAGTTGTGAAAAATAATGGTGAAAAAATCTATGAAACTATTGATGTTTTTTTTCGCTAATATTATTGATTTTCGTAGATAGAATATTTAGAAATTACAATTATATATATTTTTTTTTATTATTTTGTTTATTATTTATATATATTATATTTATTATTTATTTATATATATATATTTACATATTATTTTATTTATATATTTATTTATTTATTATTTAGAAATATTATTGAATTTCGGGATGGTATACATGTTATGAATCACCTTGTATATATACAATTATAGTCTAACAGTGACGAAGGTAAGTAACTATATTCGTGATTGACATATGAAAGGGTTGTTCTTTTATAGTGGGGAAAATATTTTGACAATCTATACTAGACTTGGGTCTGTGAAAAAACCCTAAACAGTAATTTTCAAGTTAGACACAGTGCTCCAATTATTGGCGTTGTTAATTTATTGGGACATTCCGTTATGCGACGTTGTAGAATGGTCCGTCCATCCCATTCACATAATCATCATCATCATCATTTCAGCCGTTCGACGTCCACTGCTGAACATGGCCTCCCCCACAGGAAGAGCAAATTACTTATCATGTGGGGGGATTTGCCCATACTCACCACTCTGGGCATGCGGGTTGGCGAGCGCAGTTAGAGCTATCGTTGTTAAAATGAGGGACGCTGCTGCCCATCCCCTAGCTCTTTTCCCTTAGTCGCCTCTTACGACATCCAAAAATCTAAATACACAAGAATCAGTTGAGCTATCTTTAAGTTGGCGAGCGCAGTTAGAGCTATCGTTGTTAAAATGAGGGGCGCTGCTGCCCATCCCCTAGCTCTTTTCCCTTAGACGCCTCTTACGACATCCAAAAATCTAAATACACAAGAATCAGTTGAGCTATCTTTAAGTTGGCGAGCGCAGTTAGAGCTATCGTTGTTAAAATGAGGGACGCTGCTGCCAATCCCCTAGCTCTTTTCCCTTAGTCACCTCTTAAGACATCCAAAAATCAAAATACACAAGAATCAGTTGAGTTTAAAGCGTGCTCCATCTTAGGCCACATCTCACTTGCAAAAGTGAGATGGTGGTCAAAAGCCTAAACATCTCAAATAAAAAAAAAAAAAAAACAAGCTATCTTTAAGTTACATTATTTATATATGATTATATTTAGACTTCAGTAATATTTTCATGAAATGGACCCAAGAAAGATTCATTATTAATTTTAGTGTAGCTATTCGCTTAATATAACGCTGTAGCTTCTCTTATAAATCTCTGCCGTCAAAGTGGGTTCCTGCTAACCATCAATATCATTACGATTTGCTTATTTACATAGTAATAATCGATTTACAATCGAACAGATATGTTATGACATTACGTGGGCAATATTTTGAACGCTGTTATACTCGATTTATGAGATTTTGTGTGGAGTGTAGTTGAGTGTGTTTTAGGAGGAGGTAGGGCACAGCGAGATTTTCTCGTTCTGAATTGGAGCAGCCTGCCTGGGGAGGTACCTCCGCCTTACAGAAGATCGCAGCCAAATAACATTATTTGTTTCAAATAGTGTTGTGTTCCTGCGGTGAGTAAGGTTGCCAGAGCTCTTTAGGGGGGACGGGGGTTCGGGGTCGGCAACGCGTGCGTGATGCCTCTGGTATTACAAGTGCTCATAGGCTACGGTAACCGCTTACCATCAGGTGGGCCGTAAGCTTGTTTGCCACCTCTGTTGTATATAAAAAAAAAAAAAAAAAAGTGTCTGTAAGAACATTCGTTTATTTACATTTACAAAATTTTAAATTCAATAATATATTCGTTTAGATTATATACTTAAATAAGATAGCTGACTTTATCATTTTTGTGTGTACAAACGTTGACATACTAGCTTGTGATTGTTAATAATTTATGTTAATGTATTACTTATGTAATTATGCGGTGAACTTTAAAGGCCCTGTAAAGGGGCTCCACAAATAAAGTGGCGATCATGATAGGCCAGTTGTGGCCGCAGCCCTCTATTGAACCTCTATATCTTATATAGTAACACCATGGCCGATTTAACATAAGCACCTACATATACGTACCAGAAAATTTTTGATTAGTATAAGGTAATTATTTGAAACAATAGCCACAAAAAGTAAATAAAAAAAATATATATACTTAGTTGAATATATTATTATTTAACCGAAGATGACCTTCCACAACTGCTGTTAGCATGAGAGTCATAATTATATTTATTATTACATACATACTAAAATATTTAGAAAAAAATAATATGCAAATAGCCAAAATATTATTTTAATATTTCAGGCACTTTCCAATCTTTTTGCAGACAAATTGAGTTCATGCATAAAATGATATCGCTAGTCCCAAAGGTATTATGTGAAGTTGGTTATATTTGCAAAGTTTCGCCATTTGGCGTCCTGCCGAGCGGTCATGTCAGCCACAACTACTAGATTAGGCAACTGAAAGCCAGTCTCGCAGTCGCAGTGCAAACCACAATTACATTCGAGTCGTTACCTCACAGTCGACCAAGACGAAATGTGCAGCATAAAATAAATACATGAAGTATAGACAGGTGTCTATGAAAAAAAAGTTCACAGTTCACATTTCAGTGAGTCATCATGTGCCAGATCCGTATGTTACCCATAGAACACATTATTCTCAATACAACCCAGCACAATAATGTCCACTGTACCGTATCAACTGTATCGATTGATGATATCGATCTGGCGCTATAAATAATAGTTGTTTGCACTGAACTGAGATCTCGCGATGTCCGCATCTTATTATAAAAGTATGAATTATAGGTACTTACCGTGTATTCAAAATACCTACAGATTCTATTTTACAGCTTACCGACTTCTACTTTTAAGTAGCCATCTATAATTGTTGAAATAAACTTTGCAAATCGCATTTATAGCTCAATTCAGCCAATTTCCAATCTTACCTGAACTACGAAGTCATTGAAACTTTACAAAATGGAAGCTCACTTTTTATTGGTTATCAGCTTTCTATTTTCGTTGTATACCAAAAACCATATGGCCTAGAATAAAAGTAAAAAAAGCTTTGGGATGTTTGAACAAAGCTCATTCATATGACACCCCACATAATAAATAAATAAATATTCCGGACATATCACACAACTGATCCCAAAGTAGGCATAGCCTGTACTATGGGTACCAGACACTTATATACATAATATATAAATATTTAACACCCAGACTCAGAACACACATCTGTTTCCATCACACAAACGTTTTTCCAGTGCGGGAATCGAACCCGCGACCTCTAGCGCAGAAGGCAGAGTTACTACCAAGTGAGCTATGAGGCCAGTTTTTTTATAATGTATGTTTTACTTTTTTATACCCTCTATTGAACCTCTATATCTTATATAGTAACACCATGGCCGATTTAACATAAGCACCTACATATATTCGTACCAGAAATTGTTTGATTAGTATTAGGTAATTATTTTAAACGCATGCTGTGGTATAATTAGTTGTACGCATAGACTTAAGTCCATTGTATTATATGCTTTTTACATTGTATTGTGTTATCACTTTTGGATACCCTAAATAAATAAATAAGTAACTTTAACTTCTGTCATTGACTGTACCGGGTGACATTTTGGCTCTCAGGTTAACTCTCCGGAAGTCAAAGGGGCAACTTAGTAATTAGAACATCCACTTTAATAGTAGCTACACTTTGTCTGCGAGAATTTAAGTTTGTCAAACTCCAACTTTCTTCCAATTAGTCCCAAACACAATATACTAAAGAGCAATAATCGTCATAAATTACGTCTAACTTATTATAATGACGTTGAAAATAACGAATATTCGATTTTAGGTTTAAATGCCGTGTTCAAACGGCTTGCGAAATGGCATCCAAAATGCGTTTAAAGTTTATTTAAGAATAATCCTTATATCCCATGATTAAAGTTAATTTTGAGTTTGACATTTGAGACGATATAGCTCAACGATAACGTAAGCCCATAAAGTCAAACCATTTTGAAATGAATTTTAGATGACCTATCGCGAGCCGTTTAAACACGGCTTTAGTGTTTGTTTTTGAAACACTGGTTTGATTTGGAGATGAAATTAATAATTGTATCTTAGAATAATTCAACGAAGTCTTAATATTCAAGGTATTCAAGGTTTTCAGTAAGGTCATGATTAATATCTGTAAAAGTTTGCATATTATTTTTGAGAAGTCCTTGAAATTAACCCACATTTATTTTACGGTTTCGTATGAAAACCGCAAGCCAGCAGGTGGATGCTCTGAAAGCTCCCACTTTCATCATAAAAAAGTTTCCTTTCTTCTCTCAGCGTTAAAATATTCTCATATGAACACCATTAACCAAACAGTGATGTGTAATAATAATTAGTGTAATTGGTTGTAGCCGTGCTAGTTATACTAATAAATAATAATAATTATTAAACCACACATCATTTTCGTTGAGATTACACGTGCCCCTTCTACGAAACCTGTTAATCTATCTTGAATCGGAAGTATTTGTCCGTCTGTCTGTTTATTTTTCCAGGCCAATCTTAGAAACTACGGAACGAATCTTATGAAACTTTACTAAATTATTGATTATGATGGTGGATTATGGTCTACTACATTGTTACATCTATAGGCTATGTTGTATCGCGCTGTACGAAATTTGTAACAAATAAAATTTCGTTCAAATATTTATATGAAACTTTGCTAACATATTTTTAATAATAATTAATGCAATAGGGTGTCAGCGATTTCTAAATGTACACATTTCAAGATGTGATTTTTTTTAAGTTTGAGTTAGAACAAAAGTTAAAGGCTTTCTTGATACTGTGAGTTGCCGCGAGTGAAAACCAAGTAGGTACAGCTAGTATATACACAAATAATACAATAATTGCTTGTGGGGTTATTTTTTTTTTTATACGCCTGAGGTGGCAAACAAACATACGGCCCACCTGTTGGTAAGCGGTTTTCGTAGCCTATGAGCGCTTGCAATACCAGAGGCATCACGCACGCGTTGCCGACCCCGAACCCCCTAAAGAGCTCTGGCAACCTTAGTCATCGCAGGAACACAACACTATTTGAAACAATGTGTGTATCAAAGTTTACCACAATATCCAAATTCATAATAAAAATATTTGAAGACCTCTCGCGTAACTCGCACACCACGCGGCAGAGTTTAAATCCTGTGAATTTAACCATGACTTAACATTGTACCACGTTAGATTAGGATAAACATTGTTCGGCCAGCCAGAGCATGTGTCCGCACAAGGCCAGCAGAGTTTTTCTCAGTTTTGACTGACGTAGACAATGATGGTTAGGTAACTCACAAGCCACAGCGTAACGTACTGAAACGTGACTGACAGTTTAGTATTTATGATACCAGCAGCCATAATGAAGACCTGGAGACAGAGTCCCGCGTTTGACTTTGACTTTGGTAAAACTCGTTATACAAAAATACTTGCTTGATGTCTCTTTATTTCACTAGATTGGTAGGTTCTTCATTCCGAGTATTATACCTATGTCTATATAAATTGTGTTATGTTTGGTCGTCTAGACTAGACTCTTGTTTAATTATTTACCTATTTTATTTTATTCATCAGCCTTCTATAAGATGAATATATTATTTTTTTATTCTTTTCTATTCCTTAGTGCTATAGCCTCCGCTCTCCTTCACATCAAAATTGTTATGATAGTTGATTTATTAGGTGAACATTTTGTTGTATGAAAGCTGGTATCGCGAAATCTCTATGAATCATGGTAACGACCGCGAGTAAACAATCCAAGCAGAGGTCAAGATTAGTTTGAACGCGTCTGTTTTTACCCGGATTCTACGGAGAGATTAGACGTACAGTTTTAGATTATGTGAAAAACTGCCATGAATTTTCAGGTAACAACGAAAAGTAGATAGTGATTTTGTTCCGGTAGATATACAATAATTGCCCCACTGGTCAGTCTATCGTTTGGCGGCTTTGCAATTTCCCTTATAAATTTAATCGCAAAACTCGCCTCAGACTGAAAATCCTTACAAGTTTTCCAAGCCTTTCCAAAAAAAAATATCTTGAGTATCAATTGTTTTTGTCTGAGAACTTGTTTAACATATCATTACAGAAAACTTCGAATGCTTTCACTGGCTGCCTCTATCATTATAAGTAGCGTTCAGCCACCTCAGGTGGAACGACAGTACCTCAAAGCATTGTTACAACGAGTGCGACCAACTGCGATGATGGACCCCAATTTTCGCATGAAGTACTGTTGCAGATTTACCGCGGAAAATGAACATTGTCATTCTAATTTGACTCCTATGTCGTGTAAGCTAAAGTCAAAAGTTTGACTCCTTGTTTTGTGTTTAGTAAGCGATATGAAGGCTGAAGCATTCGCATTTACATACGCAAGGAAAAGTTGATGTAAATATCGGTCAATCGATTTGTTTTCATTCAGAGCTCCTACCAGAAAACTACGCTTTTCGTTTATATGTTATCAAGGATAATATCCGTATCATATAGTCTTTGACGTTATACATTGCCCGTAAGTCGATCTGCCTTGATTGTCGGAATGTAATTTTATGTTTTGAGTTTTCGGGAGTAATCTTATAACACTCAGTTTAATTTTCTCCAGCAGATGAGTTGACTTATGAAGACGTTTATGTTAGTATGCCGTTAGGTAAATCGTGTTTGAAATGTATTACCCTAATGGGGTAATGGTGCGTATTAATACATTAGTGGCGGCAACCATGCCTTATTATCAGTGATCGGAATTATGGGAGCTAAAATACCTACTGCTCGAAAAATAACAGAGGCAAGTGGAGACGCCTTAGGACTAACTATTTTTTGGCCCAATTGTCTCGGTTTTCGGGACATTACTATATACTACAATTCCGATCACTGGTCATTAGCTTATTATAGACATTATAGGTAAATAGAACTTATAGGAATTGAACATACCTATGTGAAGTTATGTTGAATTATTACATGAAGTTAAAAATAGTTCCTGCGACCTGGACAATGTCATCGGATCTTCGGGTGGAGGGCATCCAACGCTGCGTTGTCCGATTCGTGGTCACTATTCCCCAACGGTTGCCACAGAACGTTTATTCCCCAACGGTTGCCACCTGCTGACCATGTCCTGCCCACCACCACTTCAACTTGATATTATGCTAAACCTCTTTAACTATTATACAGCCCTTTGATAGATTATACAGGCTTTTCTTGCGTGCGCATTTAAAAAAAACACTAGGTTTTTTTTAAATGCGCACGCAAGAAAAGCCTCGGGCGCAAGCTTGTCATCAATACAATTATCAACCGTTCAGTCACCGTTATTTTGTAGGATTCTGAAAAAGTAAAAAGTTAATTCGAACCTCGTCAACTAATTTGATATGAATAGAAGGCGAAAATTCTTAATCAAATAAACCAAATCAACCATTATTACCTATTATATAATTATAAAGAACTCAATTCAGCTGCCATTTCCATTTCAAATCCGTGTTTTGGCATGTTAATTAATTTAGCTTCTTCATCTGTTGATTGATTAGCGTAATAAATCTAAATCAAGGAAATCATTTATGACAGTTCACGTCATTTGTGGATTAACTTCCAAATTTGTGGATTAAATTCCAAGGCGATTCATAATATGTATAGTATCCCGGAACGGATATATTTAATCAACTGGATGGATGCATATTTGTTACTCATAAACTTCTCGTAAGTTTAATAATTGGTTAAAAGGGTAATTAATATCAAGAATTTAGCAAAATTAAAAAAATAAAAAAAAAACGGCAATTCAAAAAAAATATTTACAACTAGCTTACGCCCGCGGCTTCGCACACGTTAAAAAGTAGCCTATATATATATCCCAAGTTTCATCGAAATCGGTTCAGCCGTTCTGGCGTGATGAGCCCAACACTTACAATCTTTTGTATTTCTATATTTGTAGTAATTATACGATGAAATTAAAGGTAAGCGTTCCTTGTAGCGTATAAACACAGCGCATACACGCAATGTACTCGTACAAACACAGGAAGCCGGGTTCCTGGATGTGCATAAACGCACCTTGACGCTATTACGAATATAAAAATTTAAGTAATTAATATTTTTGGTATTTATTATCGCTCACAAAACTAGCAAATTTGTGTTTATATTTATCCTAGTTAACTTTTTAGTTACAAAACCGATGAGATTATATAAGATGCGACATTTTTGTGCCATCGCTTTTGGTCCCGAATAAAAACCCCATGAAACCCCTCATGGAATTCCAAACGCTTACTAACACAAAGTATCCACCCAGAATTTGCATAAATAAACCACCTCTTGAAGACTGCATGAACAGCATTATCCCCAAAAGCTTTAGATTCTCTGATAAAGTATGCCGTATAACGTTACTGATCCATAGAATAGACAGACGGCCGACGGATTCTTGATTAATATATATTACCAGCTAAGAAAACCGCGGTTTGGCCCTGAATATTATCTAAAATTCTGGCTCAATTTCGAGTTACTAAGCAACCCTGATCCGAGATAGCTTTGAAACGGAATATCTGAACCCAACCGTAACCACTGCCAACTGGAATTCACCGGAACTCAGCGGAAACGCACAAGAAGGTCGCACACATCTTCGGTAATCACTGTGTGCGAACAACTATAAAAACCCTGTAGGAAATAGTCACTTTGTAAGTCGAATTACAGAGTGAATATCCTACGATAATCCTTATGGTATTGGAGCCTTGTCCCCAGTGAGTCTACTTGAATATTCCTTGCAAACGGTGTATGTCATCTAAAATGTATTTCAAAAAGAACCTTAATGTCTACTGAATGCCATAAATTTTGAATGTATGATGTCTTATGAGCTCAATGGTACCGCTGACCCCTAAAAGCCAAACTCATATTATTCAGTGGATGTACTTAAGGATCATTTTGAAATAAACTTTAGATGCCAATGGGTTTGGTTCACATTGAGAGTGATTTATAATATCGCAAACTGCAGCCCTTGCCAGCGGATTTACCGAAAGCGGAATACCAGTCGGAACCAGTGTGAAAGAGGATGCCGCTCATTCCGATCCTCACTAATCATATGTCATCGACCGCGAATCTCTTGAAGACCTGCCAAATGGAAGCCCCGTCCGCGTAGTAAACGCTAGTTTTCTACGATACTGCCACCGTCAAACTACGTGCGTTGCTTGTTCACATATCGTGTCACATGTCCTTTCTTGAACACCTTATATTCACAGGTTGAGGGGTACGCCCCGCAAGGGCGTATGGCCGTTGCAGTGCGTTTGATAAAGGAAAGACAATCGTAAACGCCTGGGCGCTGTTTCAGACTCGGATATACGATCCGAAAGATGATTCATAAATATGTATACTATTCCGAGAGGTATAGGTAATTGTTTTTGCATAAATTTTCTTAAACTGTCTATTTAGCGAAAAAAAACATTTTTCTTCTAGATTTTTCCTGATCATTTAAATAAATTAAGCTGGTTTTCAAACATTCATAATGATATATACTGCCCCAAAAGGGGCTTATTATACACCCTATTGGCAATAAAGTTAGTTCTACAATTATTAGAAATCCATTTTTGCGGTTGTCGGTTCAGATTATGCAACTTCGCTGTTTTAATACGGTCGTTAATCACGAACATTGAATTTTTAAAACAAAAACTTTAACGGAAACATGTGGCTTGATATTTCGAGTAAACAATTGAGAAAATGTATTTTGATTTACTGGACTCAAGTATATTGGGATATCCTTTAATCGCTGGGGTATCTGGGCAACAGAAATAAGCATTTTTTGCTGGCAGAAGGCAGGCTGCTTTAGTGCATCATGTATGCACTCATGTTGCACTCACGTCTCATTCAACGCTTTGTTTATTCGTGGTGTAACTGGTTCTTTCTTGGTCATCCTACATGATGAGTTCCTAAACATATACATCCCAACTATCATACTTTTACAAATGCGAAAGTGCAGCGAGAGTGCAGCGAAGGTGCAACAGAAATACTGCTAAAGTGACGCCAGTGTGGACGTCCTACGGCTGAAATGATGATGATGATGATGCACAAAAAACGTTTGTTTATCTTTGAGACAAATTGCACAACTTTTTCGTGCGGTTAATATTAAGTATTTCATTTCGTAAGAAAGACACATCAGCGTGATTGGCATAAACTACACTATCTCCTACAATGACTCGCGAAAAGTAGTTTACAAGTTCGCACTCGACAAATGGCGTTTGTGTGAGACGTCATCAAAACTAGCGGCTATCCGCAGCTTTGCTTGAACCCACATTCTTATTCTTGTCGTGTCACTGATTCATTCTTGGTGGCCCTGAAAAGGGCCTATGACCGTCGATGAAAGAATCAGTGTAGTGAAAGGATTAAAGTGCGAAAACGTAGCCTATGTCCTTCTTCAGCGCTTATGCTATCTCCATACCGAATGAATTAAACATAATTTAATAATTGGTTCAGCCGTCTAGTTACATCTTTAGAGCCTGTGGAGATCTGAAGAGGCGTAGGGATTACAGTAGAGAGTATATTTAACTCCCTGTTCTTTTGAATAGTAAACAAATTCTATGTAATGTGTAACCTATTTATTTAGTAATGCTGCGAGCAACTCGCGTATGAAAGATGCCCGCATGAGGGCTGTGGCATAGAATAAATAGCAGTACAAACTGTGGCCTGAATCCTGAGTTGGAAGCGGGGCGCTGGTTTGCGCTACAAAATGTACAACTTATATTTTGTTACAGCCTTTTTATGTTCTTGCCTAGACAGTAAGGTAAACCTATGCGGTTAACACAGGTTTGAACCTATTTAATTTTTTAACAATACTACCTACTCGCGGTTTCGCTCGCGTGGTATTTACGAGGGTAGATGCTATTCTAGACTATAATCTCTCTCTGTGCCTATTTTCATCCAGATCCGTTCAGTCGTTCTAGCGTGGCGATTGAGTAACCAACATCCATACTTCCAAACTTTCGCATGTCTTTTTGTCTGTAATGTGAATCACCTATGTATGACTTGGTTAAATTATGCAAATGAACTCCCAACAAAAACTTTTTGATCTACAAACCTTGTTCCAGATAGATACATATAAATTAGTCATTTTGGGAAATCTTATCGAATTAACCTGAAAATTAGAAGTCTCGTTGAATTAAATTAATAAAAGTGTAAGTCTGAGGCGCTCTGGAGTTTTGAATAATGGTTCTTAATAAAGTTGTCACAAAACTTCGTATTTAATTATACTCAAAGAGAGTAAATTATAGGTACCTACTTACAAATTTATCTGAAAAAATTCTTTAAAAATCTTTCATAGTCATTGATAATTGATTGAAGAGGCCTTAAAATAACTAATGTCATAATGATCGAACGAACTCTATCTTTCTATTCGAATATGAAGGTTGTTTCTTTGACTACTATTGATAGTTGTCAAAAATCAATATGGAGGAATTCCAATACATAGCAATAGTTTAAAGCAATTTTTATGAAAATAATGCCAGTATGAGTCGAATGAAAAACTATTACAGAATAACTAGTAATTTTAAGGCCTCTTTGCATTAGGTCAGCGAACAGATCGACTTGTGATATGTCTATAACTTGTATAAATAGGCATGTAACTTATTTCTACTACAAAATAGCGAAACGTTTGACCACAATCTCACCTGATGTTAAGTGACGATGTGGTCGACGGTGTAGCATGCTTGCCTAGAAGAAACCTACTAGAAGACGCACGGACACGCGACATCCGTTCATGGTTGATATACCACCTTGCCGCACCAAGCGCTTTGCGTCTACCTTTATAATGCGGACAGCCAAAGAGTGGAACTCGTTGCCGGCGTCTGTGTTTCCGAATACCTATAATTTGGGTGTCTTCAAGACCAGAGTGAATAGGTTTCTTCTAGGCAAACGTGCTACACCGTAGACCACATCATTACTTAACATCAGGTGAGATTGTGGTCAAACGTTAGCCTATTTCGTATAAAAAAAAAAAAAAAAAAAAAAAAAACTTATTCACTCTAATCTTGAAGACAATTAAATAAAAGGTATTCGGGATCCTAGACGCCAGAGTTCCACTCTTGGTTGTCCGTATAATAAAGGTTGAAGTCAAGCGCTTGGTGCGGCTAGGTGGTATGTTAACCATAAATGGATATCGCGTCTCCGTCCGTCTGGTTGTCCGATGATTGAACGGGGGGACTAAATCATAGAGTTAAATCGCACAATCTCCGAAATGTATCCTGGAATATATTGTGAAGGATCCAGTAAAATAAAGGGATAAGATGTGCTAGAAAAATAAACAAATATAAAGCTTACATACTTTACGTTTCTCGAGTCTTGTCTCTGAATACGAGCCTGAGGCTCGTATTCAGAGACAAGACTCGAGCATAGATTTAATCACAGATCAGCTGAACTCTATTTATGTATTGAATCTCTTCTCAAACATAACTTTTATTCAAGAACGGTACTTAAACTACTCTCCGCTGAATCGAGTCTCAAATCTGTACTCAAATGTTCTCGTTTACATTTTGATTTATTTATAATTTTCGATCCGTTTTACGCAGAAATTCAAACAGCCAGGGTGGAAATAGAACAGAACTATAAAGTGAAGAATAAATATGCATCAAAGTACGTGTAACGGAACGAAAATGTCAATTGATTAATGTCAAATCAAATCTAAACTCAAGCACCGATTTCGTCTGATTGACGTTTCGGAATAAGCATTTACTCAGGTGAACTGTGATTATTGAATCTATACATAAGTACTGTTCAAGAATTAGAATCTCGACTCAAATCGAGATTTAAGTACAGATCAATGCTTGAGTATTGTCTCTGAATACGAGCCTCAATGTATAAATTAGTATTGATTGTACGATAAAACTTAATCCATTTGGCTTTTGGGAACGAGCATCTTTACGACCTTTACGTCATTACGGAGCCCATAAGAATACCTTTCAATTCACAGGCCTATCTCGTATTTTATGACTCACTTGCAAACTCATCATGTCGGTACACATCTACCTAAAGGTACCCTACCTATATGAAATAAAGCAGTGATAATGATTTTGAGACTCGTATTCTCATTTAGCCGTGTTCATATGGCGTGCGATATCATCTAAAATTTGTTTAAAATGTATTTCAAAACGGTAACACGAAGAGCAAGCAGTAAGCAATCTCACTAATGGTCACCCGTCATGCCGTTCGCGCTGGTCGTTCTTTCCTCTCAGCGAGAGCTACAGAAGCTTCAATTTACTATCTGGTAGATTATGTTCGTAGATCGTCAGATCCATAACGAGCGGCTTAGCGCGTGATACCGCCCGAACTGGGTCAGATAGTTCCATTTGCAGTTGACTGGCTCACTGCTCGCGTCAAGAAGCAAGGTGATATTAAAAGTTAGTGCTGCAAGTTCGTTGCTGTTATTATTTATTCCATAAAAAGTTCCTACCTGTTATATAGATTAGATACCTACCCTACTCTAAATAGAGCTATTTAATGGCTGATAAAGAAACAGGCATGTTAAGTTTAGTTTATCTGCCTGCCTTTGGGACATTTTCCTCGCGAACAAGTTGTAGGTACCTAGTTATATTTGATCAAGCGATCGAAGATCTTTCAAACAACTTCGGCGGTGTAGGTATATTTGTTAGAGCATAACTTTGAACTGTCAATACGATCTGCAGGGAATTTAGTAATTTATTTTTATTTGTAATTAGCATGAACTGGCAGTGGGCGGCCGTATAGTTCGCAGAAACGACAAATGGTAGAAGGCCCTCCATCCGATGGTCCGCGACAATGTGATGGTTGCGGGAAGTCTGTAGATGCAGAAGGCTCAAGACCGTTTGTTGAGGCATTCTCGTGGAGGTCTTTATTCAGCAGTAGACTTCATCAGGCTTATGATGCCGATTATGATAATATTTTATAAACGTTTGTGAATAGAAATAGCAAACAAGCTTAAATGCAGAGGTCGCCGCTATCTGAAACTTCCTCCCTGTAGTTTATAGTTGCGCTTCCGTTCAGCTCGCGTTGACTTTCAGATCTACTATGAATTATTTAATATCTTGTTTCCATAGTTTCCTGAACAGATTTTTTAATGAATAGATCTTTTTATTAGATTTTTTATTTCACACTATCTTCTAAACGCAGTACCTACCTATTCGCTCGCGTGTACCTAGATAAAAAGTAGTTTAGGTAGGTACATACGTCACTCTCCGACTCTATAACTAGATACATATTAGCCCTTTAAAAAATCACGATGATCCGTCTACGCAATTATTAAATCAACCTATAAATTAAATAAAAATTCGCTTTAATCGGCCGAGCGAAGCCAGTGAATATTTTCGGCGTTGTCGAATGTCGTTGGACATTGTTGGAATCATTCATATTTGCAAAGACAATAGAGGGGAGAAATTTCTACTTTATTTTCTTTGATTAATTGCTAGAGAATAACTTTCTTAACGTCAATCCGATCTGCATGGAATGTAGTAGGTCCTAAGGCAGCATTGTAAAGATCGGTATAGAGACAGTACCAATCAAGGTTTCGAAAAACGTCAGTCTTTTGGGCTTGATTTAGTACAGAGTTAGCGTTGTAAAGTTTAGTATAGACACTTAGTACAAATCAGGGTTCAAAAAAACGTTCGTCTCTTACTTTCGATTTAGTACAAAGGTAGCAATCCCATAAAGTGCAGAAGGGTACTTTTTGTTCGTTACACTACATTGTTACAGTTCCAAATTGAACACAGGCACTGGGGGCAATTTGTTCGGACGGTAGAATGTTGCATGGGAAGTTTCAATGGAAAAGCTTTAGCAGATATTTCACATGTTTCGATTAAAATATAAAAATGTTATTTGTTAGAGTTCTGTTGTATAGTAATTGGTAAAGTTGAACAGCATTTTATGTGTCGGTCAACTTTAAATCGAAATAATACAGTTTTCATCAGCTGTTCAATACAAAAAACGATGGAATAGGGGGAAAAAAATAAGGTAAACTGGCCAAGGTGCACTTAATATTTGCGTAGATTAGATAAGATTATATATTATTGTATACCAAGAAAAGAAACAAAAAAACATTAAATATCAGATCAGTTACAAATAAGCGTTACAATGGGCGGCCTTATCGGTAAAAGCGATCTATTCCAGGCAACCTTTGTATGGACAGGACAGATTAGAAAACCTAAGGACGTAGCCATGTAGTTTAAGCTTTTTAACATTTAATAAAACCAAAACCCAATGGAGAAGGGTGTAATGCAGTAGTTACGTAAATGTTTTTATAAAAAGCCTCATTATTTATGCTAGAAAATCCAAAAAATAAGCAGCAAACGGTAAATTCTCATAAAAGCTCACATTTTCACATTCATGTATAAAACCGCAAAAAGCGTTTCATTGTAATCACTTTTCCTGGACCTTTCTGAGTTTCGGACCATTGTGAAACTTTTTCACTGGTTAGCCAGCTTGCCTGCGAGTGTGCTATAAATTTAAGCGAGAATACAAAACGTCATTGCCCTGTTATTTATTTATCGCAAATTAAATTTTGGTCTTCTATGCTATAATCTTATTTGTTTATCCATTTAATCCATTTCCGTCCATCCATCAAATTCGCGATCGGGATTCAAACCCACGACTTGTGAATCGGAGGGTGAAGCCACTATCACCGCTCCACTAGTACTCTCTGAAACTGAATTCAATTCAATAACTATCTATATGTATTCAACGGTTGAACCTAGAGAATTTTAAAATTTCAATCAAAACCAACCGAAAACCGTTGGGGAGTAAAGGTTCTCGAATGGCGACCACGAACCGGGCGACGCAGTGTTGGAAGGCCCCCCACCCGATGGACCGACGACATTGTGAAGCTTGCAGGAAGTCGGTGGATGGAGAAAGCTCAAGACCGTTCGTCATGGAACTCTTTGGGGGAGGCCTATGTCCAGCAGTGGACTTCTACAGGCTGATGATGATGATGATGATGATGATCAAAATCGAATGCAATACTAGGATAACGTGCATGCGAGCATTTTTATTTTTACATCATCTATGGAAGCATAATCTAGGTCTATGTACTTAAAAAATAAAAACAGCCTCTCTTTTTTCATTTTTCGTTATAAAGCAAACCTCTGTTTTTTAGTTTACACACAAAATGCGAGAACAAAGAAGCTGCAGAAAAATAACTGCTGGAATAACAGCATGTCAAAACTGTTTAGAAATGACGTGGAATATTTTCATAAAACACCAGCTTTATTCGGGAAATAATCAATGGTGATATATTAAAAAGTATTACCAGAACGCAGTTTTTTAAAACTATATTTAGCCTGTGGCTTTGCTCGCGAGGCAAAACAGTTAAAAAGTAGCATAATTATGTCACTATCCTGCTCTCTTACGATCCGTTACTATATCGCCTTTGAAAGGACAAACAAACACACTCTTGCATTAATAATTATTAGTCAGTGTTTAACACTTATAATAATGATTATTAGTTAGTGTGTGTTTTCGGCTACAGCGTCACGAGGTAGTTGGCATCGCATAGCCGGTTCTAGGCGAAGATCCGGATTCCAATTTCAATGGTTCGAAAATGTTGGATATCATCTGATATCATTTAAATTTAATTAGCTTGTCTTTTAAAATTAAAGAACAAAAATGGTTTAGCGATGAAAATTTAAATTTCTTCTCAAAATAGTAATAGTTCTAACGCGCGGCGCAGTATTCCCCCTTAACTTTACAAATGAAATATTTTCATTAGTGGATCCAATATTGAGATTTTACATAAAACAATTTCATAAAAGCTACTTACTCAAAGATTGTCTGTAAGATTTTAAATTCTACTAATGAACCATCGTTCGTCCTCGGTAAGTATACCTACGACTTCAAGGTATTTAGAGCAAGCTGTAAAAGTTGGGACTTAATGAGACAACTTGTTAGACAGGATGAGATCCGCTTTAGATATATCGAAAACATCGATTCGTGATTAGGGTTCTACTGATCATATTGCTAATGATGAATTAACATTAAATAATTAGTTTATGGCCGTGGTGGCCCCGGCTAAAGAATGGGCCCCTCCATATCTACCTATCCGCGGATGTCGTAAGAGGCGACTAAGGGAAAAAAGCTAGGGGATGGGCAGCAGCGTCCCTCATTTTAACAACAATAGCTCTAACTGCGCTCGCCAACCCGCATGCCCAACGTGGTGAGTATGGGCAAATCCTCCCACATGATAGGAATTCGCTCTGTCTGTTGGGGAAGCCATGGTCAGCAGTGGACGTCGTACGGCTGAAATGATGATGATGAATTAGTTTATGACAAAAACCTACTATATTAATAAATAATAAATAATGTAGTATGTTATTGACACACAGATCAGATTAACGACGGTTCGAAAGTTATGCTCTAACAAATAAACATACAAACATACAGCGCCGATTCGTCTAGTTCTTTGAGAGATCTTCGCTTGCCCGATTAATTAATATTATACATCCTACTAATATTATAAATGCAAAAGTTTGAGAGGATGTTTGGATGTTTGTTATTCAATCACGAGGTAACGGCTCAACCGATTTAGATGAAATTTGGAAAAGAAAGAGTTCTTTACCTAGAATAAATAGCATAGGCTACTTTTTATGTGGGTACCACGCGAGCGAAGCCGCAGGCGGAAGCTAGTATAAAATATAGATAAATCCCAGTATTTCAAATGAGTATCACCATTCACCACGCCTATTCGCGTCAGCACGCTTTACAAGTCTTCATTTTATTGACTGACAGGCTTCCTCGGGAAATTGCTTCCAATATAAAACTTTGCTAGGAGACGAGGGACCAACAAGGTATTAGGGTAATGGAGTGCCACTCTTCGGATATTTTGTTTCCATGAAATCAATTCAGTTTATGATAAGCCCTGAATATCGAGAGGGTGACGAGATATGGCTTTTAGTTTTTGGATTACTAGCATCCTCCGGGGCTTTGCTTGCGTGTTCTAAGTCTTTATGATAATCTTTCTCTGTTCCAAATTACATCGATATGGTGAGGTGGGTGTGTATAAGGAATCGATTTTTAAGTTGTGTGTTTTAGCTTTAGAAATGTAAACGTTTATAAGTGTTTTAGTGTCTACCGATTACAGTTATGATGAGGCTTGTATCTTTAGATCGCCTTTTGTCTAACATTATTTTTATAGATCTATCAATGTCAAATTGTATTCTTTTTTAGGGTTCCGTACCTCATCTGGAAAAATCAGAACCATTAAAGAATCGCTTTGTTTTCCGTCTGTCTGTCTGTCTGTCTGTCAAGATCTTTTATTTCTCAGGAATAGCTAAATGTATCTTGAAATTTAAACTTTAAAGGTCTGTGAGATTATACTGGCGTAAAATTAAGCTTCCATATCAATATACTTATGAGAAGCAAATAATCGCTAACATCAAAATGTCGTTCTTCCGAGAGCAAAAATACCCCAAGACAAGAATATCGAGCATCAGTTACAAACTGATCTTCAAACGAACAAAAGTCTTTTGTGGCGCCATAATCATTACGGAACACGAGATAAGGAACAGTGGGGCTGTCCCACTTTACACCTTGTGACACTGTCATAGAATATGGTTGCTGCGACATCGACAGTATTTACACAAGACAGAGCCACATTCGGTGAACGAATTTGGAAGTCCGCCTTAGATTTTAACCGACTTCAAATAGGAGGAGGTTCTCAAGTCAGCTGTATTTTTTTTTTTGTGATTATGTTACTCGATATCTCCGCCAATACTTAACCAATTTTGATAATTCTTTCGCTGTTGTATAGAGTATGATCCCGGAGTGGTCCCCTATTAATTTAATTCCTTAGTGATTGCTACTTTTCCAGTAAAACTAAAAAAAACGTCATCATCTCTTGAAATCACGACTTGCCGAATTTTTTTTTTGTCGACGTTGGTATGGTATGCTTATCCCCGCGACTTCGTTAAGTTGCTGCTATTTTTAGATAAACTTTTACCTTAGGGGTTGTGTGTCGGGAATTCCTTTCTCTGTGCCCCCATACGTTACAACAGGAAGCTACCCTGCAAATTTCATACTCTTAGGATTTTGGTTAGGCACTACGTTTGACTATCATTCAGTTAGTCAGTAACTACCGTAAGAGTTATTATTGATGATGAATGTCATACTTACTTATTTTTTTTTATTCGAAAGTGTAGGTGGCCAGTGTCATCCACAGTAGGTAAGCAAAACGCAAATAGGTTGATAACAAAAGAGGTTGATATTAATCTTGTAAATATTCAGGAATTTGAAGTCGGTTTTTAGTTTTTGAAAAAAATGTTTTATTATGTACAAATAACTGCTCAATATTTGCAGATCGTGCAAACATTTGTCCCGCAGCGGGAATCAAGCGGAAAGCGCCATAAATTTTCGAATACAAAAATCCATTAGTGCACGATCCGGATTTGAATCTGCAACCTACAGATCGAAAGTTGAGGTAATTTCAACTTGGCGAACACGGGTCTTAAAAATAATTTACCAAAATGTAATCTTCTTACCTAAAATCTAAACGAAATTCCTTCCTCATAACTTTGACGACCTCGGTGGCGTAGCGGGCGAGTGCCCATCTGATACGCGGGTTCAAATACCGCTGCGAGACAACTTTTGCATGATCTGCAAATATTTGTTACGGTTCTGGGTGTTGTGGTATCATGGTTCTGGTAGTTCCTGATACCCACGATATAAGGAATCCTAGTGTGGAGTCAGGACTATGTATGTGCCTGTTGGGTGTCATTATTATTAAAGGACGTCCGGGATTTGATGCTAAGAACTACGGATCAAAAGTTGAGGTACATCCCCCTAGGCCAAAACGGCTCTTAAAAAGTATTTACCAAAATACAATCATACAATCTCCTTACCTCAAATCTTCACGAAGTCCCTACCTCAGAACTTAGAACTGTAAAGTTTAGGTACTCGTAGAACATTATAGGTATCCATTAAATAATTTTAACGGAGCTATCTTTTCCCGGCTATTTCACAATTACGCAAAAGAAAACGATCTTTCAGTAATTACGCAACCTAGATAATTGTAATGAGCAAATTTCTTTCCCGACTCGGATCGTCCAAGTTTGGAGGATCCGGTCTTCTTTCTGTAATTGTGAAATAATTGTATTACTTTGGCTAGAACTTTTACGCGGGCAATAAACCGGTTTTCTCATTATAAAGATGATCCTTGAAAGAAAGACAAAAACTTTTATTAGTAACCTCGTGTCCTCGCATTAAAACTCTTGTTTAAGGTGAGGGTTAAATTGTTTTATGATTTTTGAATAGTTTTTTCTCAATAACCGCAAAACGCACAGTTTTGATTTTTATGACAATGATAACTTGAGCATTTTATTTACCTAAATCCAAGACAGAAACGCGATTGGTAAAACTTTTCTCGATAGATTTAAGTTTTAAAGTTGGGTCCTCTGCCACAGTTTTATCGAAAATACTCTGAGGATATCTAACAAAAATAACTTTTTTAAAATATTTTGTTAGAAAATAGCATTTGATACCTATTCCAAGACTTTTTTTTTAAATACATAGTTTTTCGATTTTTTCTTATATTTCGCTTACGTCGATTACTTTTGAGCGCCTTCTAACGCTTGCTATCTCTTTCCGCATTCAATTATAGTACGTAGCGCTGTCACTTTTTTCACTCCGCCCACTCGACAGTTTATTATGATTCTCATAGCGCCTTAAACGAAAACTCTTTAAAATTCTTATTACATAATAATGTCAAAAAACAAGATTAGCCCTCGTTTCTTCATAAAGTTAAGGATTGGTAAAAAAATAATAATCAAGCCAAATACCTACTAGGGTAAGTAGGTCGCTTCTTACAGATGTTTCCTATTTAGCCGCTTCACTGGCTATCAATTATAACTTTTTTATGAAGAGCTCTGATTTTCAACTTACCTCCGTTTTGTAAAGAACTGTCGACAAAGTTAATCAAACTTCCTAATTGTTATCACTGCACACTTCACAAGAGCTTTGAGTTAGTTGGCCGACCGCTGAGATCTGAAACAATGAAAGGGAAAGTGAGAATTTCTGAACACCATTCGTTCCAAGACTTCAGTTCATTATACGAGTATGAGAGCACTGGTGGTAGTGGCCCGCCTTCGGTCGTCGATTCGTCAATCGGTACACCAATGGATTTTCCATTCGGAAAATTTATGTGTTCTATATATTTTGTGTGTAGCTGAAGAGTAAGCCCTTTTCGGATTATTTTAGATATCCCGGAGCACTGTGTATAGATCAACCCAGCTGCACGAGTATTTTAAACACACCAATTTGTCCAACACTCCAGAGCCGTATTGATGCCAAATGGCCGTCGATATGAAATACCTGAGTTATGTATTGTTCAACAATTCTATTTACATTCGGAACGGTACATTCCTTCTATAATAATTTTAAATGTACCTACCTACGTATTACAAACGGGAGCGAATAAATCAATTGTTGTTGCAACTATTCATTTACTTTTATACCGACATACTCTGGTCTAGGCAAATGTTAACCTTAGGTTGGTTATTAATAGTTTATAACCCACCTAAAGAACTAACCAAAAAGCAGGAGTTTATCAATTCATCTCACATCAAGATTTGTCTAAAACATTTTTTTTTATGTATAATTAGTTGATTCAAATAAGAATAGGAATAGGAAGAAGTAAGTAAAATTTCGCCATGACACAAATACATTGCGTACTTGCACTGCCGTACGTTTACAGGGTAAGCTTACATGCCCGTAAGTGAAACTTTATAGGTGATAGATTTGTTTACTTGTCTATGAGTTACTTGTCTATTGTAAATTGAGTTCAGTTTCAAAACGTATTTATTGAACCTAAGTTACCTCTATTCGGGATTGGCTAAATCGCTTTGGTGACCAATTTTAACCCATCTTCCCCTGTTTGGGCTCTCTAAGTATATGATTATAACTACTTTTGTATTATGAACTGTACTTTCATGCATATAATATTTAGCTTCCCAGCATCATTTCAACTTACTAATACGAGTAATTTGGTCGTAAGTGACATATTTACGATTGAGCTTGAGCTTGAGTGTATTTTCAAATAGCTGTGAGGCTGTGAGGAATTGTTTCATACGTCGTTGTAAGTCACTGTTGGGCCATTCAATAGGCAGCAGTAAAAGCTCTTTTGTTTCAATGAAAGAAACCAGCATAGCCGTAGACCGAATCTAACGCCCTGTAATAAATTCTGAATCTGTGACCAATACCCACAAGCCTGATTGATGGATTAGGGCCCACACGCTGACTGATGGAGGCTTACGTCCCAAAATAAACTTTATTACCCGAATTTGACAAAACCATTAAAACAAAAACTCATTAATAACAAATAAATTTATAAGAAACATCAATAGAATTGGAAACGTACCTATTATACTTGGCCCGAAAAAAATGGGTAAATAAACTTCACCTATGGGGGAGAGCGAAAAACCTTTTTCTCACAGTTTTTCAGTTCATAACGAACAAATTTCAGTATGATAGCATTTATAGTCTGCGATTAGAACGACTGGCAAAGTCGGACAGACGGACATGGCGAAATTATAAGGACATATATCTGGACTTCGGTACCCTTAAAAATAGCTAGAGTGCCCCCGCGCACGCCCAGTCACCACTCGCCCGTCAGCCAGTCCCTTTGTTGGCCAGTCCGTCACACCATCCAACGGCAGACGCACGCTTGCTCCGTAACTTATCTTTACTTAAAGAGCCATATTAATTATAATCATAAGCCATTATAATAGAAATTTTGCGTACATAGTCGGTTTTTAGTTTTTTTAACTTATTATCTTGTTTATGAAACTCGTAATAGTGGCGCGCCCGCCAAAGCTTTTAGTTATCTAGGCATTAGGCGCCAGATTCACTCCAGTTGTGATATCATTGCATTTGCAAATTTGATATACTGCATTTTCAGTGGGCCGTGCTGGCCTAATGGCAAGTAAATCAAATTATAATCCAAAGATCGTGGTATTCGAACACTAGTCAAACACCAATAGATTATATTCGAGAAATTGATGCTTCCTAAACTGCGAAGGAAACATGTTATCACGAGGAAATGAAGTACCTACTGCAAAATGTGAGTGGTATGGAAGTGCTTCTGGCTACTTCCATGGAAATCTTCTAGGATATGAACGCTTAGAGATCTGAGAGCATGTCTTGCTTAGTTGAGGATTAGGCGTGACCTGTTCAGAATTTTCTTTATGCTTTTTAAGTCTTGTAGAAAATACGGATTGTTCCGAAAAAATACCGTTTGGTTGACCACCATCCAGTAGGCCACCATTGTGGTGACCTCTAAAGTATTGTCCTAGTACTTTTGTAAGTGCCCAGTCGAACATTTCAATAAACATTCGGCGCAATAATACCCAGGGATGTAATGAGTTTTATGAAACTTTTTGTCTTTTAATATCGGGCCTCTTAAATGGATCACGGCAAATAAAATACACTTTTTCGAGACTTTAATTAAATTTTACCTAGGTACCTATGAGCCTATCATTTGATCTGTTGTGTACTTGTTTTATAATTTTATTTGGCAGAGCACGCAAAGAGATCTTAGCCTTTATCTTTAACAAAATCTAAAAAATAAATAAGATTGCGAACTATACCTCAGCGTCCCCAGTGTGACTTATTAAGTATCCCCAGAGGGGGCCGTAAAGATTTTATTCCTTACAGTCGGTGGTCATGAATAAAAAATTCTCACGGCCCCCACTAGAGCAGAACTTAAATGCTTAGGCTGTTTTCAATCTCTGACTTTTTGACGACATTTTCATACAAATAAATTACACCGTCACATAATATAGTCGTGACTCCAGACGAGGATTCCCTGTGGCGTTTGTATCAGAAACTACTAGTAACATAGTACAACAACACCCATGCCCACATCAAATATATTTAGATCATGCAAACATTTGCTCCGCAGCCCTCACGTCTCGTACGGGCACTCGCTCGCTACGCCTTCGAGGTCGTCGAGGTCGTACAAATTTCTAAATGGAGAAATGTTTAATGCTCGTGTAGGAGCACTTTTGAGACCGATGTCCCCCGTCCTTTTTACTACACCATCATTTTAAAACTTTGAGCTTTTATCGCAAAGAGTCAGTATCTAAATGGAGCGATAAATTCCATAGATCTGATAGTAAGGATGGATTGCGCACCACGTTAAAATAAACTGCCCCAAGTAGTCAACAATCTGCACCAACAACGATGAGTGTAAATCAGTGTTGATGGCGCTGAAGTTCAGAACTCTCGTCGTCTGTTTAACCGATTCTATTGCATAATTGCCGTGGAGGTCCCGGCTGAAGAAGAAGCCCCTCCAGATCTATATATCTCCACATCACATGATAGAAATTCGCTTTGGAAATATGTGGGGGAGGTAACGTTTAGCAGTGGACGTTCAACGCCTGAAATGATGATAATTGCAATATTTTTCAGTAATCTGGCAAGTTCTTGTTCCTTTTAGCGAACATTATCAAAACGTGCTTTGGAGTGCAAGTTAAGATGTCGTTCCTAGCAATTAAAACTCCCACAGCAAAGGTTGACTAGCCCTACGATCTAGCTCCGAACCCGAAATCGAGAAAAAACTTAACCTGTGAAAAAAATTATAATCATGTACTTGTGATCAAGATTGGTTCTAGAACACGCGTGCTTTGTACATAACCTACACATTCTTGCAAAACTACCCCAGACTCGCCGAACACCAGTAAAGATCATATTCGGCTAGTCTCTTCTATATTCATGTGTTCTTTATTGGTCGCTTTGTCTAGGCAAATATGCTCGCCAAAACCTTCATCAAGAATGCGGAGCAACCTTACATCGATGGTGGTTGGTAGGTATTTTGCAGTTTGTGATATATTGTGACTCATGGGTAGTAGGGACCTTAATCACATGCCGCAAATTAATTAGTGCCACAGAATAGTCAATGTGCCTCGCAGGAGGTTCCTAAGAAACCCTTCACTAATCAAACCATGCGAAACGATTGTGTAGAGACCAGGGACGCCATTCACGCCAATTTGAGAACAGTGTCGGATAACACAATCACGATCTAAGAGTGTGCAGAACTGCTCTCCATCCATACTAATATTATAAATGCGAAAGTAACTCTGTTTGTTTGTTTGTTACCCTTTCACGACTAAATGGCTGAACGGATCGTAACGAAATTTTGCAAGAAGATATATTATATCTTAGGAAAGGACATCTTTTGTCTCAAAAAATAATCTTAAAGGTGTGAAATAGGGGTTGAAAGTTGGTATGGGCAATCCATAATTCCTCAAGATAGGGATCTGAACATTCTTATTGAGGGTTTTGGTAAGAAATACTTGTTTCAGCATTTTTGCAAAATCATCCGTAAAGGGTGCAAAGTAGGGGTAGTAAATTATGAGGTAAATTAGCTTTCATATAAATCGGATGAAGTCACGAGTAACAGGTAGTTACTTATAAGTTGAGAGTTTTCATAAATTGTAACCGGTTTTCTACAATCATCACCACTACCAGAATTTGAGATATCATTACTCTCAAGAATCGTACCCCAGTAAATTAACCCATCAAAACCATTCTGTGTGTATTTGCTAAACATTTCCAAATCATTGGCTGCTGTATCGCGTGACGTGACATGTCACGCATGGCGATGACGGATGCCCGTGACTCAGCGGAAAGCGATCGAATGTCAATCTCGGGAGCTCATAATCAGAGTTCAAACTGTGATAAACAGATAAACTTTGTGAAGCAATAAACGTTAAAATGGTAATGAGAATGTGAGATAGGACAACAACAGAATTTGCGAAAATTTGATTATGTTTTGATTAAACTTATTTTATGAGGAGTATAATGGATGCTTGTATTTTCGTTTTCAAGTAAAACTGTCAAAATCTTGAATGATCTTTTTGCCAAATTACTACCTAGTGGGCTAATTTAATAATATTTTTTACAAAATCTTCTTGGTTGTAAGAAAAAAGCCAAATCCTAGACAGAACACGGTAGGCTTAGACAGGTAAAGCCGAGCCAATCTCGACCGTATCAGAGATATTATTCCATTTCTTTCGGAAACAATCTTCACGGGACTTCTAGACAGGTAATTTTTCAACGTTCACATTTTTCCCAGCATTATGTTGGTACAGAGAGCCTATTTCCCTTCTCTAGTGATGAAGGTCTTTGACTCAAAGGTCGAAAGGAAATCGAATTGAGTTTGTTTGATATTATAATAAATATTCGATTTAAATAATGTACTATTGTGTTCTGAATCTGATATGTCTCATGTTTCAACGATGGGAAAATACTTTTGACTAACTTTTGTATAATAATAAAATAGAAGTTTGAGAGGCTGATAAAATAACGCGATAAAATAAAATCTTAAAAAGAACGAACAAAGCGAAGCTTACCGGCAAGGCGACAATTGCATAGAATGATAGAATCTAAAAAAAAATAGTTGATCATCGTCTGGGCCATTAACCACCTTGGTGTTTTCACATAAATCTTAAAATAGATGGAAGAGCGATAAAGGTAATTTTGCGCGACCCACTCGACGTGCTAGACACTAAATCCTACTTCAGCCCACCACATGCAAAGTGAAATGCAAGCGCGCAGCTTCACGCCTCGTTTACACGGAACATCTCACTATTCACGTGTCTACAGATGTGCTACGTGTGTAAATCATGAAACGAGTCAACGTAATGGGAATTGTAAGGAGAAGCAAAAAGAATAAAACTTGAGGATGAAAATACTGTCAGTCTGACGTCGTCGTTAGGTAAATAGAGTGAAAAATTACAGACCAATTCAAAACGATTGTTTGAACCATATAATTTGTAAAATTGGGTTATTCCAGAAACCCCATTGAATTGCCCCATCTATAGATTGAGTGTTCGAAATATTGTCGATTTTTGACGAATTCGACCGTGAAATATTAAAGCATTGTTCAAACGGCGTGCGATATGCCATCTAAAGTATGTTTATAAGATGTAATGAAACCACATATTATCTTAATTGAGAAGTTTTATTATAGCGTATAATATCTAGTAAGATATATTTATATTGTAGCTTGCGAAAGAATTGTCTCTCTTTTTAATGGCTTCGTTTGTACGTAACAAAGAAAAACTTTGTGTTTCTGATCTCCCAGGGCGATCCTTGATTATTTAATGTGCCAAGAAAAGAATTGTCGCTGTAATTTCACAATGCCTTATTTTCCTGCTTTCCATTACCAAGTTACGGGAAAATAATTGCACGGTTGAGAGAGTTGGTTTTGTTTTGTCTTACCTAAATATGCTCACAAAACGTGGTATCGGATTTTGTTAAAAAAATACAGTTAAGGTGAGGGTTTAATTATTTTATGATTTTTGAATTGTTTTTTCTCAATAACCGCAAAACGCACAGTTTTAATTTTTATGACAAAGATAACTTGAGCATTTTATTTACGTAAATCCAAGACAGAAACGCGATTGGTAAAACTTTTCTCAATAGATTTATTTTTTAATGTTGGGTCCCTTGCATCAGTTTTTTTGAAAATACTCTGAGACTATCAAACAAAAATAACTTTTTTTAAAATATTTTGTTAGACAATAGCATTGGGTACCTAAATCCAAGAACTTTTTTAAAAAAATAGATAGTTTTAGAGATAATCGATATTTTCTTATATTTCGCTTACGTCGATTACTTTCGAGCGCCTTCTAACACTTGCTATCTCTTTCCGCATTCAATTACAGGACACAGCGCTGTCACTTTCTTCACTCCGCCCACTCGACAATTTATTATGATTTTTGTATCCTCTTAAATGGCAATGCCGGATGATATTGGATATGGATTTTGGAGTTTTTGTTTCCGTAGGAGTGGTTGTCAGGTAGCGAGTACTACGTCTATAGGAAAGTTCAAACGGTGACCTCTATCTCATTAATTTCAACTACAATTTATTTCGAAAAGAGGACAAAGTCTAACTGAAAATGGATTATTTAATAAATATCGCTCACCGTTTGAACTCGGCTTGTGGTAATGACCGGTGGTGACTATCTGCGAATAAGACGGCAATAAAAAAAGCTAGGTACATATTTTCAACCTATAGTCAGTGTTGATTGATTAATTTTATTTGCAGTCACATTGTTAACGAACAGTTGAAGTAAAATTGCACGCGAATAAAATTATTTCCGCAACCAACAGTTCTCGTTAAAGAAGCTAACCGTATAGATAAAAATTGTCACACGGAATAGTCTCGTCCATTTGTGCACTCGAGATAAAGACATCCCACCGGGCGGCGGCGTATGCAATACAAAAGATAACGTCAAACTATTTGTCAAACCGATTTAAGCTCCAACGTCCTCTATCACATTCAGATTTACACGAGAAAACGAAGAGATATACTGGATGGTATACTCGTATTCACTTTAGTCGGGAATAGCACAATACATCATTGAGATGGTTCCTTTAAACCCCATATTCGTGAGTCCAATGGCGCAGAAAGCGGGACATATCGGGATTCTGGTCCCTTATTGAATTCTTCAGATCGCGATATTTTCCGGGCTGACTGAAAGGATGCGGTTGGGTACTTAATGGCCGCATTCGAGATATTACTCTTTGAGCCGTATCGTTTCGGTAATACTGTTGAGATAATTGACATGGAAGGGGATTTTTCTGTATAATGAGGTCGATGAGATATTTTATCGAGATATTGGTTCGTAATGCTTGGATTTTTTTCTCTAGCGTAGAGTAAAAAAATCTCGGTAATCGCTACAATTCCGTCATAATTAAAATGGTTGCCTCACGTCCCATAACGCTTAACAAAAGTTTTAGAACTCCATAAAAAATATTTAAAATCATTCACGATTTGCGAACCCTTCAAAATAATTAACTACAAGCTTTTAGCTTGGAAGATTAAATACCTACACTTGGACGTAACAACTTGACTACCCAGACAAGTCGAGTGGAAATCTCGGGGCCGATCTCAGCACTATCATGATGGGAATTTGAGTAAGTAGCCATTACTCTCTCGCTAGCAAAAGAGATACACCCTTATATATAAAGCTATACGGTTGATTTGGCTAAGATTTAAAACCAGTAGGTAATCCTGGGCTGAGATATATGCAGCTCAATCACTGGCTTAATTCCTAATTTAGTTAATGGAGTGTTTCAATTTCTGATGGAAGGGTAGGTAGATAGATATCCTTTAAGGGTTTTTAGTTGAAAACGTATAGGTTTCAATTTTCGACAGCGATTGAATGAAATGAAATTGGAGCTGCCTAAAACGGACATTGGATTTTCTATGCCTTTAGACAAAAAAACATCAGGTGAATAATTAAAAAAATGTTAGGTTCAGAAGTAGGGACTTAATTTTATTTTTGTTATTTGTGTGATGTTTTTTAAATTTCCCAAATGTCCTCAATTGACGTTTTAGAACATAATAATCTATAATGTTAAATCTGTTTGCAAATAAAACATAAAACCAAAGCAATAAAAACACATTTCCCTACTTAAAAAAATTTAAACATTGACTGTTATTACAGACAGTTACACAAAATATTCATCAATCTGTGCTCACTCTTGACCTGGAAACCTTGTTCACGGCTCAGAAAAAAATCCAATAATATTTTTGAAGTATTCTCATTCGAACGAAACCGGTATTGTTACTAGTACAGATTCGGCCTGAACAAATAAGCTTCAGTAGTTTTCAAATATTTTTTTTGTAGTTTCACAACTTGTTTCTTTTTCTAGTATTCAGAAAGGTTTTGTACTTTTATTAATTGCTACCCAAAACAGCAGATCTTTGCACAGTGTTTTTAAAATGAAAATTATCGAATTTTCAAAAGTCGTAGAGGAATATTTATTGCCAATTGGGTGTAGAATGGTAAGTGTAGAATAAAAATAACACTACGAACGGTCTTGAGCCGTTCCCATCCACCGACTTCTTGCAACCTTCACAACGTCGTCAGTCCATCGGGTGGAGGGCCTTCCAACACTGCGTCACCCGGTTCGTGGTTGACATTCGAGATCCTTTACTCCCTAACGGTTGTCGGTTCCGCGAACTAAATATATGGCCTGCCCACTGCCTACTTCTGCCAACTTGCTAATTCTGGAGAGCTTTGTCGGTGACCTTGGCTCTTCTACGGATTTCCTCATTGTCATCATAATACAATCACCATATTTTAAAACCAGGGCCAATATCAAAATGAAAATCCCATAAAACTATGCACAAATAGATGTTGAGTTACATCATTTTTATTTGGGGCGTTTTTGTAAAATATAGGATTCCATAATTCACTTTAACACCTCCAACGTTCATGACATGTTATTCTTTTCTAGTTGATTTATGAAGCGATTCAATGTATCAACTGCACCCGGGATAGATGGACATGTTACGACTGTACAGAATAATCCATTATTATGTTACTATGTGTTATAATAATCTATTCATTTTATTAACTTTTCCTAGTTGGTACAGCTTCATCACGCTCTTTTTTTAACAAATCATATCTACGATAGATCTCATGAAATGAAATGAAAATAGATACCTACTGATAGATATGTACATAGAATGAAGAATAGTTTAATTTAATTTAATGAAAAAATAATAATAACAATTAAAAGAATGCATTAAAAAAAAAACTATTCTAGTGAATTATCATAAATCTTTACTTATATTTAATATTCAATGGATTAATAAAAGGCTTTAATAATAATAATAATAATAATAATCTACGATAGATATGTTAGTGAGTAAACAAGTATCGTGAGTTTTCACTCCCCTCATACTATTCTAACATTTGTTTTACAAAGTTTTTTTTACAAACGACTATTTTCTTCAAAACTACTAAAAATGTTTTTAAGGACGACTAGAAACACAAGTTTGTAAGTGATTGAAAATTTTCAGCTGTTAAAATCATCTAGGGTAGATGAGTAGAATACATTGATCTTTCTATTCAAAGTAAATGTATTCTACATTGAACTGTTGACGACCAGTCGATCAACAAAAACTGATAGAGATTTTGAAACCTACGTTGAAGAACTAGGTAGGTAATTTGCATCTACCTCATCTCATTACGGTCACTGCTTCTGTAAATTGTTTTTTATTTCAACCAGCCTTCAGAATTGTGATTAATACACAGCATATTGCGTACGGCTCATTTGCGTTGCACAAAGAGCGAAAATCGAATATGACGCTTTTCCCCTCTTTGAGCGCTTGTGTTTCCGCGAAATAAATTATTTGCCATGGAAATATGAATGGCTGTTTACGAAAACTCAATAGCAAAATCACTGTTTTTTTTCATTGAATTACTCAATAATTAATAATTTTTTTGTAAGGTAAAAATCCCTCTCTAAAAATATAGAGTGAAAAGTTGTGATAAGGCAATGATCAAGTCTTCCTTCGGAGCATCTTGCATGACCACTAAATTCTTAAAATGATCGTAACAAAGAAAGAAACAGAGACAAGAAGCAATGCTTTAATGTATGTAAGTAGGATTCTCCTGTAATAAGCATGCTTAATATGATGATACATTTAAACTACAACATTTAATAGATCAATTAAATTCAATATAATAAATGAAATGTTAATAAAAAATATCCCGCTGCGGTACTAATGTTTGAATGATCTACAATTATTAATAATAATATAAATTTTATTTCAGGTAACTTAAGAATAGTACAGATAGTAAAAACTAATTCTAAGACCCATAAAAAAATATTAATTATTAATTATTGGTTCCGGGTCTGGGTGTTGTGGTACCATAGTACTCTAAGTTTCTGATACCCACGACACAGGGAATCCTAGTGTGGGGTCAGGACTATGTATGTAACTGTTGGGTGTTTGTTATCTATTTTATTTTAATTACACTTCCAAAGTGATAAATAATGTTTTCATTGTTGGTTTCGTAATATTACATTAATTAGTCAATGCGTTTATTTTGGTTATTAATAATTCTTAAGTACTACAGATTGCGGACCGGGCTGCGTTCATTGTTTATCCTGCTAAACGTCTTTCAGTGTTTGTGTTGTAAAGGGGTCATGGTATGTTTATAAATTACTTGTTTTATGTGGACTTTGAGTATTTTCTCAAGCTAGGGGGGAGTTATAATCGATATCGGTACAATGAAACATGTGAAAGAAGATGAAGAGTCCTTATAAAAAAGCGTTGATTTCCTGAAAAGGCATCTGCCACAGCAGAATATAGCAGTGAACTACATTTTTGATCACAATAAAATTGAGAGATATAAAGTGATAAATAATCATTTGTCATCATCATTAACAAACACTATAAAAAAATCTGCTGTTTTAGTGTCAAATCAGTTCAAGCATAATTATTCAGCCGTTTTATTTAGCAATCTTGATGTTATACGTCTAGTGAGATTAATAACTAGTTATTAGTATGATAAAAAGACCAAAAGTAGTCTTCAACTGCTCACTCACACTTCTAATAAAAGGAGTAATGCAAAGGTAGTATAGATAAGTTTGCTAATAAATATTATAAACTACCTACTAATTATAATATTTTTAACTTGTATTTTTGATAAGTTTTTATACATACAGATCTTTAGATCTAGTTTTGTAATAAAATAAATAATTTATGTAAAATAAGTTATGCACGCTTCGCCACTAGCCTAATATATTCTGTTTACTTACGTTACGTAAGAATGTACCTAAAATTAAGTCTCATTTTAAGTGAACTGTAATTTGTTCTTATGAGAATAAACTCTTTAAACCGAAAAGCAGATAATATTGATTGTTTTTTCACTAATATTATATTTTTTAGTTTATAGAATAAGCCCTTTTTGGGATAGTAATATTGAGAATCACTTATTAAGATGGATGCTTACGAGATACTTTAAAAGAGATGAGATGTTAATGAACAAAGCAGTAGCAGGTTGCACATTGCCTTCGCTATGAAAGCCCTTACCGCTTTTACGACTTACGACTGGAAAGCAGCTGAGGCTCTACGTTTCATAGTATATAATAAATGTTCGTACATGGCCCAATTATTCGTAGTAGCTACAACTACTACCTCTACATATAATACAGCACATAGCAGCCAATATCATATCCTACTAATATTATAAATGCGGAAGTTTGTGAGGATGTTTGTATAATTCTTGTTCAAGCACGCCGTAACGGCTCAATTGATTTCAATGAAACTTGGAGTACATAGAGTTCTTTATCTAGAATAGCATATAGGCTACTTTTTATTAAGGTGCCACGCGAGCGAAGCCGCTTGTGGAAGCTAGTGTCATATTTTGCGTATTTTTCAGCCACAAACCAAAGACATACTGTTTGTATAATTACAGTAAAAACCACCTCAAAACAGCATTCGGAATTGTTATGATGATTTTCTGAGTACCTAATATTTGTTTTCTCTAAAACTGTAATTACAAAAAGTAATAAAGACGGTCAAGTGCTACCCTAAAAACCAATAAAAATACTCAAAATATTACAGCTACTTACAAATTCGTTCTAATTAACTTTTTTGTAAATCAACTCTTACTTCCGCCTTCACGAAATGAACAATTCTATTTTTATTTGTAGCGAAATTTCTACATTGGTACGAAAATCGCGGCAGAAATTCGTCGTGTTTGTATTTCGTTTTTTATCGACTCCGAATAAGTCGATTCCATTAGCTGCGTACACATTCTTGAGCCATTCCTCTCTCGAGGTTATTAAATTTTCTCATCATCATTTCAGCCGTAGTACCTAAGACCGCTGCTGAACATAGGCCTCCCCTATAGATTTCCAGCGCGACCGACATAATCACTAGGGCTGGCTACTTGCTCTTGCAAATATAGCTAAGTTAGGTAATGAATACTAATTCAAAAACCAACACTAAGATTCAAAAGCTGTTGCGGCAAACCAGCGGCCCGCAGATTCTCAGTGTGACTATATTTAGGACCGAAGCTACTCAGTTGGCCATTAAAGTACATTAGAACTGGAATTATAGCCTATCTCAAATTTTATTGCTCTGTACTTACACATCTCGTTGGAACGTGACCACAAATATTAAATTTCTTGGGGTAAATGGATTACACAACATGAGTTTAAGTTACATCATACATGCCTGAATAAATCCTTGCACGATAAAGTGTGCACGAGCACGTTCCCGAGTTATTGACAAATATTTGAACTGCTTGGGAGTGCTCAGAGTGGGCTACATAAACGTATTAGCTGAGTTTGCACTTAGTTTGTGAAAATCCAATTAAGTTAGCTACTTTATTTACTCATGAGTTCAGATCAGTCTGATCACCAACATTTCTTGAGCACCCGATGATGTTATGTCATAACCTTTCTTACTTACTTACCTCATTTGGAAAAAAACAAAGTGATCTTATAAAGGTTCCGTTTTTTCCAAATGAGGTACGGAACCCTAAAAACCATTTCAAAGCTCATAGGTAATGCGTGCTTTCCGTACGATACTAAACATACACATGTTACAACACATTTTGCAGTTCTTTCATAAAACCCAGGCATTGTTATAAGAATGATAACGCGTGCTATTAAATTTTACAACTTCTGGCGTTAGTGCCTGGAACAGGTCGATCCGAGCTCACCGGCAGATATCTGCCTCTTAAATCTGCGAGATCGAACCACTTCAATACACCACAGACTAGAGACAATAGCTGGAATGCTCTACAGTAGATTTTAAGGGTTTGGTAAGTACCTCATTTGGAAAAAAACGGAACCTTAATGGGATCACTTTGTTGTCCAACTGTCTGTCTATATGTATGTTTGTCTGTCTATCAAGACCCTTTTTCTATGAAACGGCTAAAGGCAAGCTATCAACTTGATATTTGTACCAACTATTAGGGTCCGTGAGCTTATAGTGCCTATATAAAAATCAAGTTTCTAGGAGCACTGAATTTCTAAATTTAGTATGGTAATGGCAAAAAAAAACTCTAGAGTACTTACAGTTTACCTGAAATTTAGAATTCTAAGTGCTTTTGTGCCGAAAAATTCTACAATTTGTAAGTAGGCGTTTTTTCTGAGATTGAACATTTGCCGCATACACATTTGTGAGCAGGCTGTTCAGTAAAACCTGCAATTAAACCGACTCCACGTTCTGTCTGTATAAATAATTCCACGCTCCGGACGAAAAACATTGGCGCGAGTACTATCCAACTCATATTCAGTGGTGTAAAGTACGATACTAGTACACCATCGCCGGAATGCTCACATTCTCAATCTCCTATATAATACTCTTTTTTCTCCATTGACTCCTCCTTACCTTAAGGAACGGTTCCAGTTTTTGCACCTATCCAATTCTTGCATCCTACGATCCACTGACACCAACCAACTTAAAGTCCCAGTTCACTCTTCCACCTTCTATGAGAAGTCGTTTACAGTCCAGGCTGTTCGCTTGTGGAACGCATTGCCTGTCAATATCAGGAAAGCCAAGTCTCTTGCTATCTTCAAAAACATGGTCATCACTCATTATCTGGCATGCTGCTCTTTGTGAAGCACAAGTTTATTGTATATTATCATTCTTAAATTCTGTGTACTTATTATAATTATATACGATATAGTATCTGTATGTGTTTATATAAATGTCACTATATGTATTATATATATATATATATATATATGATTATCTTGATTTATCTATTTAATATACCTACTTTACTCTGTTTATAGTTAATTATTTTCTTCATAATTTAAGAAACACCATCTTGCCCCTTCTCTAATCTTTTCAGTCCAGTCCATCCTAAGCTTGCCTGGCAGAGATCGCTCTTAGCGATAAGGCCGCCCATTGTAATGCCGTGTAAATTTAATGAGATCTTATGTATTATTTCCGTATGGTGATCAATAAAGTGTTATCTATCTATCTATCTATCTACCATCCAACATTTTCCCAAGGTTACAAGCTACAGTTCACCCCATCTAAAAGATTACCATGAATTATCAACATGCGATAAATAACACAATATTATCTGGTTTTTCCCGATTCTCAGTGTGCCATTGGGGTAAATTATTACCACTTTAGGATCAACGCCAGTTGTGGAGGTAAGTATGAAATAACTTACTTCGGAAGTTTGAACCCTCCCATTTTCAAGATAAATCATTCCGGAATCTGGCTTTTGGTGTACTACTGAACCTAGATTAGTGATAGGCATTCGTCAGGTGAAAAGCTAAGAAATTTCACCAATATCTCCCTCTACGAAGGTTTCCCAAAAAGTACACACTTAGTTGATTAAAAAACCCCAACGACTTAAATTACACTGTGGCTCAATGTAATTTACAAATAAATTTTAACTAAATTTTTTTATTTTTTTTTTATTGTAATGTTATTTTTTTTTTATTTAATTTTTGTACGTTGGGATTTTTCCCATCGAACTCGTCTCACTCCTTTCTAATTTGCGACTTACAAGTCATGTCAGGGCATGTCTACATATTAACAATTAATTGTACTCATTCTGTACGTTTTCTGTTTCACTACGCGATAAGATCCGAAATGAGGAAATCCGTAGAAGAACCAAGGTCACCGACATAGCTCTCAGAATTAGCAAGTTGAAGTGGCAGTGGGTAGGCCATATAGCTCGCAGAACCGATAACCGTTGGGGAGTAAAGGTTCTCGAATGGCGACCACGAACCGGGCGACGCAGTGTTAGAAGGCCCCGCACCCGATGGACCGACGACATTGTGAAGGTTGCGGGAAGTCGGTGGATGGAGAAGGCTCAAGACCGTTCGTCATGGAGCTCTTTTGGGGAGGACTTCTACAGGTTGATGATGATGATGATGATTCTATACAAGTGATCCTGAAATATATTTTATCTTTTATAATGAAACTTAAAGTTTTGTATAAAACGTTACATTTTTAAATAAAATTACAGTAAAGCTATGTGTTGTGGTACTTTTGATGGATGCTTTGGAGAATTTTAATGGACGAAATAAAGCTGGGGAAATTCAAGACGGCTAAACAAGGGGTTTTTAATGTTTACGTCCCAATGAAAAATGACGCTGTTTTGGTATTTTTTGCGTTCATTAATATTAATTAATAAAAATGTATCCGTTTCTAACGAGTTAAAAATTAAATTAAATTTATTATCACAAATTTTTGATTCGGCTCTCATTTTTTTGTCTTTGGTTGCGTATCATAGATCCCCAGATATTTCAACCTACGTATGACTGATAAAAACATAGAAAGTCGACATATTGTATCATGTGAAGATCGAAACAGACAAATCTCACCAAGGAATAAACTACGAGCCTACAACGATATAACAATATTTTAGTAGATATTGCTTTGAATCATGTTGTGTCTAAAAATAAAATGTATTAGCAATGTATTCACATCCTCATAAGATGCTTTCTCAGCTCAGTAAAAGCCAAGGTCCAATAATTAGGTAAAATCTTGGTCTCTAAGAAACGGCGGCAATCATTTGACGGTCATACAGGCTTACGTCAAAGATATTATTATTAACGTAGTAGGCATCTGAATTACGGTCAAAATGGCCCTACCGCATACGCGCATTAAAGAGGTGTTTGTAAAGGTGTTTTGCATTATGTTTGATATATAATCTTGTATCAGGGAGCGCTCACAATTTTTAAAGAAGAACGAATACATTGCTAGCTTGGTATAATTTTTCCAGATAGTAAGTGGTTACCGTCGCCTATTGACATCAGCCACCTGGAGCATTGCTAATGCGTTGCCTACCGAACCCCTCCCCCCTTTAGAACTCTGGCAACCTTACTCATCGCAGGAACACAACACTATTTGAAACAAATAATATTATTTGGCTGCGATTTTCTGTAAGGCGGAAGTACCTCCCAGGCGGGCTGCTCTAATTTAGAGTGAGAAAATCTCGCTGTGCCCAACCTCCTCCTTGTTGTTGTATTATCTGTTGTTGTAAAGTTATTACATAAAGGTTATGTATAAAAAAGTCAATTAAGTGGCAAGCCTCAAGCCTGATACCGCAGATCCTAGAAACGAAAGTCTACAATCAGTGCATGTTGCCAGCTATGACGTATGGCACTGAGACTTAGTCGCCCCATACACAATCTCAAAATCGCGCAACGTGCTATGCTCGGAGTTTTACTACGTGATAAAATCTGTAATGAGGAAATCCGTAGAAGAACCAATGTCACCGACATAACTCTCAGAATTAACAAGTTGAAGTAGCAGTGGGCTGGTCAATGGCCATATAGGACGCAGAACCGACAACCGTTGGGGTATAAAGGTTTTCGGAAGGCGAACACGAACCGGGCGACGCAGTGTTGGCTGGTGATGATGACGATGATCATGTATTTGTTATAACCCTCATTAAAATTCCTAAGGATATCCTTAATCGCTATTAAAGTCGTGAGATATGTGTGCATAGAGCCTGCGTAAGTGTGCAAATATTTTGCCTAATAAATTTCCCTATGAACATAACCCGAATGGGGGCACATCCTAATATCTCCTTGTACAGTAGTACCGTATTTCAGACTTCTCCAAATATTAACCACAATATAGTACAAACTTAATCACAGCAAGGGATCGCGGGTCCCGTCTATGTCTAATCTCCAGTGAACATTGGAATAGAGCCAAAACACAGATTAGCACTCCCTAAAGAAATCCTTTGTAACCGCGCTGTAACTTGTAATCCTATAAAACAATTTAAGTTATAACTATCCTCAAAATTAAACTTTATTTCAAATGTATTTTAATTGAAAATGTTAAGAAAACTAGATCTATATTGTATTCGAGATTTAAAGCGTGTTTAAAAGGCTGCAATATTTAATCTAAAATTCGTTTCATAATGATCCTTACGACTGCTGAAAAAACGACCAAGCACAAGTCGTGAAAATGATGTACCTAATAGACAAAGAAGTAGTAGTACATACATATCAGTAGCGGATAATAGCCTCCTAAGAGGCGCACTTTAATCCTTTCACTACACTGATTCCTTCGCCGACGATTATAGGCCCTTCTCAGGGCCACCATACTTCAACCTGCCAGGCTATTGCGTAAGCGCAATGGTAATGAAGATCGCAATTTTAAGTATGATTTTATCAATCATAGCGACACCTGAAGTTTTTCCAACATGAAAAGGAAGAAGCTAAGGTCTTGAAGTTTTCCCTTGTCAAGTTTGGAACGTTTTGGATGTTGCTAAGATTGTTAAAATTGCCCCCAAAGTTACGAACTTCATTGCCATTACGCTTAGGCAATTGCACCACTGGTCACTGACTTAATGCAGGATGGCCAAGAAAGAATCATATATTTACAAACTATTAGTACTTTATTGCTGAAACTTTGAATGGTTATCCTGGTAGGCTATCTACAAAGTTATCCTATCCTACTAATATTATAAATGCGAAAGTTTGTGGGTGTTTAGATGTTTGATCGATCACGCCGTAACGGCTCAATCGATTTCGATGAAACTTGGAATATAGAGATTTCTTTACCTAGAATAGCATATAGGCTTCTTTAAGTAGGTACCACGCGAGCAAAGCCGCGGGTGGAAGCTAGAGTTATAATAAAGGTTAAAATAAAAAAAAGTTACGATCATGTTTTTAGGTGTACTCCTCTTTTTAGAAAAGTGGGTTTGTTTTTTATCAAGGATGCTGTATTGCAGGAATTTACGGTCTTTCCTTAAATATAATATTAGGTATTATATAACCCTTAAATCCCAGTAATAATCAATGGTTTGAAAGTAACCCAAAGGCTGTAATACTAGAGAGCAACAAGTATGCCTACCAAAGTCTTTGTTACTCGTTACTCGTACATTGTCGTCGTTACATTGTAACGGAAAAGGTTATACGCCTTGGGCTTTTATGGTAAAAAAAAAATATTGGTAAGTATATAATAGGTATTTCAACTACCTTATTACAAAATAAGGAGTTGAGCTTTACGGTTTGTTATGTTTTAGGAACGTGGATTCTTCTTTTTTCAATCAAAAAGCTTTTTTATAAATAGATCTCATAGCTTTCTGTTGAAAATACTTTTATGTAAGCTTCAACATTTGGAATAAGTTATAAAACTTATTCAAAATGTAGAAGCTTACAACGATAAATATTTTTTTTGGTGATAAATATTTTTAACGCTGTACATTACTTTCTTTATTAATATAATTATCATATTAATAGACGAAGTGATGTATTAAATATGGTGAAAAGTGCATAAAAAAAATTACCTTCCACCATTCAGAAAATCGTCCACATGTCGATAGTCAGAAAGGAACACAAAAAAATCACCATGCACTTGACTCGAGCCACTGAAAGTCCACTGGTCCGCGTCCGCGAGGCGACCGTCCCGGATGGTGGCTGCGTGTGCACTGCCGCCCGCCCTGCCCCAGCCTACCTGTTACAGGTATTCTGAGTAGCTATTGATGGACAAATCAGATTGATTTTCACGCATTACCTCGCTCATTTGTTCAATTATTGATTTTTAATTGGTTGGAATCCTGCTCATTCATTTCTTGTATTTCGATTTTGAACCATTAGAAAGCTTTGAGCTTGCTTGCGGTTCGTGTCACTTGTCATTTTTTAGTCATACTGGATTAGGTCGATGGCCAGATTGAGGAATATTCGGGCTGAAAACGGCAATGGATTAAAATGCATCTCGTAGTGTGAAAGGCGTGCATGACTGCCACGTTTCTTCGAAGTTTTAGGTTCAAGGATATTATTATGCCGGTTTCCTCACGATGTTTTCCTTCACCGTTTGAGAGCTCTAGTAATAGCGCACTTAAATTTTCCTAATGGGAAATTGGTTAAGGTATTCGAACCCACGAGCTTTGGTTTCAGGGCCACTACCACCGCTCCACCAGTGCTCCGATGAGTAATCGGTGTGTGTACATACGAGTGTAATTATAAATTTATGTACACCGATTACTGATGGTTCGATTTTGATGGCTATTATGCTATTGTGTAGAGAATAACTCCAAGGTGGTCACATATCCATTTCATTACTGAAAGATTGCTACTTGTACCGTAAATCTTAAAAAAAACATTGATTTGTGGATGATTCTTGTTACCATTTTGTGCTTTATCAAATGCGCTAACAAGAACCTCCAGTTGAGTTACCTCGGAATAAGTGATTTAAGTGTAACAAGGTGAAGGTGTGAAAGGGATGGATGAAAGAAGAGTACATGCTGCGGAAATGAGAATGTTGAACAACATACGGAATGAGTACATCAGAGGAAGTTTGAAAGTAGCGCCAGTGACTGAGAAATTGAAGAGCAAAAGGTTAGCGTGATTTGGGCATGTCTGCGGACGGAAGAATGCCATGTGCCTAGAAGAGTGTTAAATACGAATGTGGAAGGATATAAGGGAAGTAGACCAAAGAAAAGATGGATAGTTTGTGTGGAAGACGACATGAGGAAAGGAGTGAATACTGGTATAACGGCTGATAGAGGAGAGTGGAAGAGATAAACATATTGTGCCGACCCCACATGAAGCGGGTTAGGGGCAGGGAGATGATGAGTGTAACAAGGTGACGTCACGCATTCCCCACTAGACTCTCCCGGAAATAGCGTGGTTTTCCACCGACTGCACTAGCAATGAAAAGCCACTGAATATTCAGCAGCGATGGTCGGAATCGAATCAACGGGAGTCGATTTAGTTTTTTACGTTTGTTTGCGAAATCTCCTATTTCAGGCTGAATTGGTTTAAAGTTTGTGTTGTAAGTAATTCTGAGTGCAGTGTAGACTTTTTTAGTTCCGGTCAGAAACTATTGTTTTCTCAGAACTATGAATTGAAAGTTTAAGCCTAGGTAAACAAATAAAACATTCCTAGGCACAGCTTATTCGCAAACTAAATATTATGCTTGAATGTGTAGCTGACATGTGAAAATTATAAAAATGTAAAATCTGTCAATGCAACCTGTCTCGTATGGACTCACTACCGCAAAATTTAGGCATGTGCCATAAGTTCGGATATGCCTCTGACTACCCCCGTAGAAATCTTCTAGGACCAGATCGCCTGGAGATAAGAGAGGATTCCCATTCTTGGGGATACCAGTCAATACGCGCACCAGATGTTCATAAAATTACTCCTTTCATTCCAGATATTTAAAAACTCCACGAAATGGCAAAAAAATATTCTCATTCAACAAGTTATTCAAGAGGAAAATTGGAGAGAAAAGTTGGACACATTAATATCTCTTTGTAAATGGTGTGCACATTCTGGGTCGACCAATGGCGTTGAAAAGAGTTAGTAGCGTTTTTTGAACGGCTTGGTTTTTAATAATATATCTTGGTGTCTAAACCTGTTTCATTTGGCGAACGCAGATGGTACGCAGTTGAAATATTACGCAATTTGGAACCGCGAAAGGTGAAGGAAACTTGCTTTGTGTATACAAGGTGATTCATAATATGTAGGTATTCTACCCTGAAAGGGGCTTATTCTGTCAACAAAAAGGAAGAATATTACCGAAAAAAAGCTTTTTTAATACAGAATGGTAGACTATTCTCCCAGATCTCCAGGCGATCAGGTCCTTGCAGGTTTCTAAAGGGGTAGTCCGAACATTTGGCACACGCCCAAATTTTGGGAAGTAGTCCATTCGTGACAGTTTGCAAGACCATCACCGCTTTAAGAATAGTTAGTGGTTTCCTCACGATGTTTTCCTTCACCGTTTAAAATAAAAAGAGAATATTAAAATCGCTTTATTTTTTAATTCTGTTTCGCTAATTCATTTTGTCACTTTTTTAAACAGTTACATTTTTATGGAAAAAATATGAAAAGGGCAGACAGTTTATCGATAAGGGTACAAGGTCATTTCTAACAAAGAATTTAAGACTTTGATGAGGACATGTGGAGCTGAAGTTATTGAGACGTGGGTTAAAGGATATGTCAATAACTTTTTTAATATTGATAATCCGCTGCCTGAAATCCTACACACGGACTTCATAGACTGGAAGAATACGGCCCGGCTTTCCTATAAAACAAACAATAATTTAGATGACGTAAATAAAAATTGCAGTCTCCGATCATTGCTACTGATTTCGTAAGATGGCCTCAGACTCTATAGCTCGCAGAACCGACAACAACAAAGGACGTAGTGTCAAAAGGCCTCCACCCATTGGATCGACGACTTTCTCAAGGTTACGGGAAGTCGGTGGATGGAAAAGAATCAAGACCGTTCGGAGTGGCACTCTTTGAGGGAGGCCTATGTTTAGCCGTGGACTTCATCAGGCTGATGATGAAGCGTCACACACGCGCTTTCTCTGAACAAACTTAGCAACATTGAAAACAATGCCATAAAGCTTGAACCTTATTCCAACGGCATAAAGTCTATCCTTAACTTTATTAGTTCTACTCTGTTTGAACAGTTATGTAGAACAAATGTTTGACTCCATCATCGCTTTGCTAACTTGCGTCTTGTGCAAATGTTTGTCACAGTGTTGAGCTTGTGTACCTATTATTGCCGACAAAGGAGAATGATATGCTAAATTGTTTCACTGCTTTAGATTGAAATGATTGAAATAATATTGAAATCTGTTTTAATGGAGCACCAATGTACATCAAATTATGCAATTTGGAACCTCTTTGTGATTTCAGTATTGAGTTTCAATTGTTAATCGAAAAGGAGCTTTGCCGCTTCGCCGTCCGTCGCGTCGGTACTGAACCTTGAGGTACGCGTTCATTGGCCCACATCTGCCACACCGCACATTCATCATAACGAACTTTGGTCTGCTTTGTATGAATTCGTATAGAATTGTGTCTACTCTCGGCACAGCACCCAACGCCATATACGAAAGAAATGCTTTGAATACCAATGGCGTCAGAAGGATTTGTTCAGTGAATTTCGCTCGTTGCCGTCAGAGATTGGAAGACAGTAGAAGAAGGACAGAGGGTAACTCACGAAAATAACTAAGATCAACTGAGTTAAGTGCGTCACGTGTCTCGTCAGTAAATTTGAGAACAACTTGATAAGTGTTGAATGTAAGTGGAGTGTGATACATTGTTTCAGTCACACATTTGCCCGGTCGACCATTAAATAGAAAACTCATCTGATACGAATACAGTGAGCGCATGTTACCGACAATTTGTTAAGGTTTTGCTTGCTCTCCGCAATATCATAACTCATTCTTTAATTCCAAGAAAAACAAGAACCAGGCTCAATTTCTACTCAAACGTTACAAGAGCACGGATAAAAATTATCTATATATAAAATCGTTAAACTTGCATGTACGCTGCATTCAACAGCTGGAACCACCTCAAACCCCCTTTTTACTGCCCCCAACCCCTCCCTACTTTTAGCCCTGAGCTTATTCGAGTGGTTATAAAGCCACTGGAAGTCACATTTTTGAAAAAAACGTTTCCTAAAAACGCGGAGCGCATGCAATAGGTACGAGTAAGTATACATTTCTTCCCACGTTTTAAGGAGATTCAGCTTATTAGGGTCTGAAATTTTAAATAATTAAATGTTTCTATTTCTTACGTCGCGTCGTCGTCGTTTGAAAATCAAAGGGGCCAATTCACGTAAAAGCCGCTGTTGCAACGCGCATTAGTACACTATCGAGTTGTGTAATGCACAACTAGTGCATTATGATTATCATCATCATCATCATCATCATTTTCAAGATTAAACCATAGTCTAAAAACAAAGAAATATCACAAAATCGATTTGATTAGATCCAACCATACAAAAGTCTTCGTACCTAATATACTCTTAGTTTGCCGCAAAGTCCATTCTATAATCTGTACGTCTACGCCCCACAGTAACTACTTATGTGCTCTCATTACATACCTACCCACCTCGGTAATGTATTCATGCAGATAGCCGAGGTGTAAACAATGCCTGGTATGCTAACCCAGTGTTACAATTAAATGGATAGTATGTATGTAATTTAGTCAGTAGTTTTCATCCAACGTTTGCGTTTTTTTTTCGCAATTTAGGTAACTGCTATTTCAGGTTGCAAACTTCTCTAATATGATTGAACCCTGAATAAGCTATCGCGTTTGTTAACTATTTACAACATCATCAGTCTGATAATGGGCACTGCTGAATATAACTCATATAGCACGTTGCGCGACTTTGAGCTTGTGTATGAGGCCAGTATTAGGAGTCTCAGTGCCATTTCATTGCTGGCAACACTATTTACAATAACCTCCTAATTTCAGCGTTAATAATATGCTTAATTCTAAAAACTTGATGACCGCTAGAAGCATTAACAACTAAGCGCATTCATACGAGTACTTCGGAGGGCACGTTAAGATGTCGGTCCCAGCTAGGCTATAAAAGTCATTAAGCTTAGACGTAGGCCTTCTGTGGCTTAAAAGCTTCGTCACTATAGTTGGTGAAGTAGCGTAATTAACATATTTGTTTTTACAACATTTTGAAGTGTGATTTTGAACTATTGGGACACTAATAAGATATTTTTTACAAAAACTAAAAACCGACTTCAAATTCCTGAATATTTACAAGATCAATATCAACCTCTTTTTTATTGTTATCAACCTCTTTGCGTTTTGCTTACCTACTGAGGATGCCACTGGCCACCTAAACTTTCGAATAAAAAACAAAAGTAAGTATGACATCCATTCATCATCATTATTATGTAAGAACTCTTACGGTACTAACTGACTGACTGTCAATCAGACGTGGTGGTTTTATTCTCTTTGAAAATCAACGCAGAGCCTAACCAAAATCCTAAGAGTATGAAATTGGCAGGGTAGCGTAACGTATGGGTGCACAGAACGGAAGTCCCGACACACAACCCCTAAGTTTAAAGTTTATGTAACAATAGCAGCAAATGAACAAAGTCGCGGGAATTACCATACCATAGTCGACAAAAAAAAAATCGGCAAGTCGTGATTTCAAGAGATGATGACGTTTTTTTATTTTTTACGGGACAAGTTGCATTCCCTCAGGAATTAAATTAAAATGGGACCACCCCGGGATCATACTCTATACACCAACGAAAGAATCATCAAAATCGGGTTACTATTGGCGGAGATATCGAGTAACATACACACAAAAAAACAAAAATTTAAAAAAATTACAGCCGACTTGAGAACCTCCTCCTTTTGGAAGTCGGTTAAAAACAAATAATATTTGAAGTGTACTTTTGGGACATTGAACATAAATAAATAACATCCAACAGTCACATTCGTAGTCCTGACCCGATAGTTCGTCACGGCACACTAGGAGGATTCCGTGTCGTGGGTTATCAGAAACTACGAGTACCCATGGTACTACAGCACCCAGATCCGGAACAAATATTTGCAGATCATGCAAACATTTATCCCGCAGCGCGCACTCGCCCGCCACCAAGGTCGTCGAAAATGTTTCTACAGTGTCCTTATAATATAAAATGATCTTAGAAATTTCTATCACAGGGGAATTGTAAAACCTACATTCAAAGCACAATACAGCCATTACACTTCCCGCGTAGTCTCCTGTAAAACTATGACAAAGGCATGAAGTTGTATGTCACTGAATTATAAATCAGCAACTTTTCCGACGTTAAAGAACAACGGAATAAGAAAGGGGACTTCGCTGAATACATTTCATAAATATCTGTTGACTGCTGAAAGTTTTCTAAGTAACAGTGTTGACAAAAACACAGTTTTTTTGCTGAAGGCATTAAATAAAATTGTATTCTACTTCTCAAGCAACAATTTGGGTACCCGTTTTGATAAAGGTTTTTGATAAAAAATAATCGTTCAACATGAATGTTTAGAAAGTTTGACATTTTTATTTCTCAGAGGATAAACTAACGAAAATAATTTAAGAGCAAAAAATTCCAGATTTCAGACGATCTCGGTGGCCTGGTGATTGCCCGGCTGAGTCGCAAGAGGTGCGGGTTCGATTACGGCGGTACAATGTTTACATGGTCTGCAAATATCTGCTCTGAGTCCAGTTGTGAAACCAGTACCTTCTCTTAGTTTCTGATATCTAAACGCAGGAAATCCTAGGAGTGGTCAGGTCATTGTTAGCTGTTCAATCAGTTAATTTTTTATTTAGATTTCAAGCAAACTCTTAGGCTCCCAAGCTGACAGGCGGTATTGGGCCCTTAACCCTAAGAAGGGGCTTTGCCTCCTTATGTGTGTTCTACCGCCTGTATAACGGGTTGTATACTGAAGAATTTTTTGATAATATGATGCCTTCTGCTTCTTTTTATCATCGCACCTCTCGCCATAGGCAGGGGATCCATTCTCACACCCTGGAGCCGGGATGGTCGCGTACCGTGCGGTTTCAGAGGAACTTCCTCCCGCGAACACTCAGGTGTTGGAATGATTTCCCTGCTGAGGTTTTCCCAACTACTACAGTATGGGGTTCTTCAAAAAGGGCGTTTTGAACTATTTAAGGGGTCGGCAACGCGTGCGTCATGCCTCTGGTATTGCAAGCGTACATAGGCTACGGTAACCACTTACCAACAGGTGGGACGTGTGCTTGTTTGCTACCTTACTTGTATAAAAAAAACACTATTTGTACACAAAAAAAACTCTTAGGTAATTTCAACTGTTGCTGGGGTATATACTATAATACATTAAAAAACCTTACCATTCAGCAGCAGAAACTTCCTAATTAATTTGAAATGTGAAATTCAGTACCAGCTCCATTGAAAGCACTCCTGCAGTTTGCATTGTCTCTGTCCTACGTCTCATAACGAAGCAACTTTGTCTATGGTACTGCAACTGAGGGATATACTGAAGAAGTTTAAGATGTGTATTTAAATTAATGAATTTCCAGAATTTTAATGAAGGAACAGCTGAGCTTTTTGAAATACCTTGAAGTAGCTGGAATAGTCTATTTGTTACCTTTAAGTTAGCACCAGTTTGTCATTTTGAATAATTAACGAGTTCATTAAAATTGTTGAATATTTTACTAGGTACTTACATATGGTATGTAATAACATTTTAAGCCCTTAAATAGTTTCTTAGTAATTAATCGATGTATGACTCTAATTTGATGCTTTATCTAATAATAATAATAATATAAATTTTATTTCAGGTAACTTAAGAATCAGCCTGACTGCACCCTGCAGTGGGTGAAGTCAGGCTGTGGATGATGATCATGATGATGAACTTAAGAATAGTACAGATGGTAAAAAACGAATTCTAAGACCCATAGAAATATATACCTTAACCTAAAATATATAAAATACCTACTAATTATTTAATTATTGCACACGTATAGGCGACGACGTGTGACGTTTCTGCCCGGTGGCGGCGCCTCCGGTGTCTCGTGTCAGGCGTCCAACAAACCTCCTAAATTTGACACCTTTAGGCCATATCTCCCCACTCATTTAAGAGACTGTTGTATGAGATGAGACCAATGACCAAAGGGCGGTACTACTTGTAGTCCTAGAAAACAGAGTTAATTCTTAGAATTAATTAAACTAAATTTGTCATTCTATTTTTCTATTATTGTGTTTGATAATGTCCTTTTATGTTTGTAACTTTATTAAGAAGTTGTTTGATATAACTAGGTAATGGTTATTGTATGAGTATTTACAGAAAGAAAATGATAACTATGTATTAGTTATCATTTTCTTTCTGTCAGTAAATATTTACAAAATACACAAGAAACAGTTGAGCTTACTTACTTACTTACTTTATTATTATTAAGCCATCATATAAAAACCATGAGCTATCTAAAGACCGTTACAAACGATCTATAGATAGCTCAATTGATCCAGATAACTATAACTTAACCTCTTGTAGTTTTCTATTGTTTTTTTCTTGGTACTCACTTCAGGTCATAAAAAAGACTAAAGACCTTATTAGAAAAAGAAGTCTCTAATAAATAAACACAAAATTCTATCCGATTACTAATATCCAATTTTACTTCAAATCAAATTACGTTGAAAGCTTTCTTCTTCGTAAAATAACCGGAAGATAAGCCCGTAAAACAATGACAAATTAATACCTACTCCCCTAATTACCGTAATGCGAGTAATCCGTATACGCGCTTAGTAATAATTAATCTGGGATTATGTTTCAATGCCGCGTATCATAACAAACTACTTTATGTAGAGTAGATAAGGCCTTTATTCATCAAAGCTGAGCAAAGAGATGAACATCGAACCAACGGATGTGTATTAAACCACATATAGTTATGTACTTTCAAAGAACTATTCGGAACTATAGAACTTAGCTGCATGCGAAAGGAACTCACATTTTTATGCTCTGCTGGAACAAATACTGGCATACCATTAAAACCGCGTCAAACGAACTATGTACTCGTAGCATCAAGTCATGAACGTACGGTTTAATTGCTTGATTTTTAGGGTTCCGAAATCCGGTTCTATTCCCCAACGGTTGTCGGTTCTGCGAGCTATATGGCTAGTTGCATAATAATATATTGTGTATTGGGCTTGATAGTTACTAAACTTTAGGAAAGAAAAATTGGCCATGAAAGATAGGCAGGCTCACTCCACATTGAAGTAACGGTTCATTACTTACTAACCTGTGTAGAAAAACGTCTTATTTCTAAACGAAAGCGATTTCGAGACTGTTTTTCCGATAACTCCTTTGTTAAACAGCACATTACCTCTAGCCTTGATAGAAAGAGTGCAATAAAATAGGCTTATTCTCACGTGGAAGTTTAACAATAGCAATGGCCCATCAGTCTCACCCTTTCAATGGAGCTTTGTCCTACGACCCTTTCCAAAAGCTCTGAAGGAAGTTTGTACTCCACACATTATTCTGGTCAATTTTGGTTCAAAATAAGCCGTATTGCGCTGGCACAAAGCTTAGGATAGAATGAATGTTTAATGACGTTGGTTAAGTTAGTCTAAGTACCAACGTTTGACCCACGTAACGCTTATAATTCATCCTATTGTTTTGTTTACGAGACATGACCGTGGTATGACAAAACGTAGGTACTTAATTTCTTTCAGTAAAAACGGGTACTTTCTCACGTCTGTGTGCCATTCCTGCTTGTCATCTCACCCTGCTTTAAGGTCAGTGAGCAGGTTGATAGTAGTATATTGGCACTGAAAAGGGCCAAATTACCGTTGGCGACAAAACCAGTGTGATGAAATAACCAGAAAATATATGTGTACGTAAATAAATATAATAACTATTAACACCTTACAGTACTTTACGTATTCCTAGCCCCACACTATAATTCCTTGTGCCGTGGGTAAAATAATAATAATAAATAATAATAATAAATATTCCGGGCATATTCACACGGCCAACTGATCCCAAACTAGGCATAGCCTGTACTATGGTGACCAGAGACTGATATATATAATAGATAAATATTTAACACCCAGACACAGAACAAACATCTGTGTTTATCACACAAATGTTTGTCCAGTGCGGGGATCGAACCCGCAACCACTAGCGCAGAAGGCAGAGTTACTACTAACTGAGCTATGAGGCCTGTCAAAAAGAAACTACGATGTCTATTGTTTTATTGTGTCACTGTTTGTTTACCCAAATAAATAAAATAAATAAATACTATAGTACCACAAGTTCCAGGTCCGCAACAAAAAGCAAATCTCAGGAATATTAATCTCACCGCACCTCTTGCGTGTCAGTCGGGCAGTAGCCTGCCACGCCACCGAGCTCATCAATGGGTACGAATAAGTTGGTACAGATAACTCTGCAAAATACTAATTTACCAATAAAATACAGGCTCCAACAATATACAAAATTGCATGTTCCCAAGTCACCAGTGAAGTCTCGTCACGGGCACTTTATGTAATTCTAGATAGCAATATTGCTAACAGGAGAGCGTGCCACACATACTGATCGATGCGATGACCTTTATACCCTTAATACCAAAATATCTGCCGTGATCGAATTGCGCCAAGTAAATATTTCAAGCGCTGAGTAATTGGTTAATCATTCGGACTAAATCGTTCAAAAACTGTCGCTAAAGTCAAAAACTAATCAATGGGATCGTTTACAAGTAAAGTCAGATTTAGATTGAGTCATTGACTGAAGCAGTACTGGCGCCCATATCTAACTCACACTGTTTACAGTACCTATAGTAGTGAAGAGTGTTTTAACTTCCTTCTATGTTAATTTGGTTTGTAATACTTTAAATGCTGATGTAAGCATTTCATTAATTCTGTAGTTTTGCGATTCAATAGGTGTTTTTATATTTTACCGTTGCACGTCACGGCCATTCACGATATTACCGCCACAGTACACTAGGAGGGACATTATACATAATTTATGCATACCTACGTAATGCGACATGCACGACTTTTATAGGCGCTTTTAGCGACTCCATATAATTTCATATATTTTGCTCTCTCTCTTGAGGTTCTAGAAAAAACCTCAAATAACCAAACTTAAGTTTGTAACCAAAATTGTTGGTATTATCGAGCTAGATGGTAGAACCTAACACAATAAAAGTATTTGTAAACAATTTTATGTGAAATACTCCAGTAAGTAACTAGCCTTCAAAGACCATCAACCTAGAAAACTTGAAGTCTTTAGTAAAAGAACTTCCATTATTCCGGTAATAATCGACAAACTGCTACAAATTTATGCCTCTTTATGTTTGTTATGAAACTAGAAGAACATTTTTAGGAGTAAACAAGGAATTTGCCGGGAAGTTACAAGTTGTAAGTAAATGTTATTGTTCGACTGTATTTTATTGCAGGTACTTTGTCTCTCGAGTAATTTATTTCTTTGTAGACGGCCCATCACAGGCAGTCGAGTTATTTGGTGTAAAAATCTGACAAAGAAAAGAAAAATAAAGAGAGCTCACGACTTGGTCCACATCCTTTCAGATCTCCAGGCAATAGATCTTTGAAGACGCCTAGATGTAGTCAGAGGCAAGTCCAACCATGTGGCACATGCTCACATTTTGCTTTAGTGAGTTATCTATACGTGACAGATTGCAAGCCCATCGCCGCTCTAAGAACACGTACAGGGTAGCTGCCCTCTTACATTTTTGGAATGGAAAACTCATTGGTGCACGTCCGGTTCGAACTCACGACCTTCGGATCGAAGAAACCTTCCACTAGGCCGTCACGGATTTTTGTGTGGGTATAATACTTCCCACTACATAAACCTACACAATTGCACCAATTGCTAGGTATCAATGGAACGGATGGTAGTATATCCGCAAATGAATTTTCTCATTATTCTCCAATTGATTATAACCCAGTGTATTATTGAACCCCGCAAAATAATTCCTACAATAATAATTGTATTGTTTTGCGGTTTTTAATGACAAACCCGTAGCTTTTTGTTTTAATAACATTTATTATTGACTTCTTTTACCGTGCACTTTAAATATGTATGTAAAGTTTGGTCTATTCGGATTAACAACATGTGTGTAAAATTGCTTTTTTTTTGGCATATCACACACGGTCAACTGATCCCAAACTAGGCATATAGCCTGTACTATGGGTACCAGAGACTGATATACATAATATATAAATATTTAACACCCAGACACAGATCAAACATCTGTGTTTATCACGCAAATGTTTGTCCAGTGCGGGGATCAAACCCGCGTCCTCTAGCGCAGAAGGCAGAGTTACTACTAACTGAGCTATGAGGCCAGTCGAACGCTTTGACTTAACTTCTTACGTATGTGAAGGCACGCGTCCTGCCACACAGCTTGCTTGCGTGTGTACAGTTTGTATAAATAAATGATTTATATTCTATATTATATATTGATTCCTGATCAGAAAGTGTAATTTATAAAACGTCTTCGAAGTAAAATGCCTAAATGCCATGTCTAATAAGCAAACGGCTGATTTTCGCAGAACATTTTTTCAATAAACATTAACGAATTTTGAAAAGTCATAGAACAAAATATGTTATTGCCTATTGGGTGTAGAATAAGCACCTTTCAACTAAGTATGAATATATATTATGAAACATTTTGCACATCGAAACACATTTAAACGCTTTCAGTACCTAATGAATTGCCGAACTGACTCACGTGTTTAAATCATTCGACATCTAATGAGTCGTTCACCAAATTCAACGTAAAAGCTTCATAGCTGCTGCCATGAAATATTAAAAGGGAAAGGTAATGACGGTTCATCCGATATATCAGGACTAGTGGAACGCTCATGACTTTGTTCGCGTGGAATACACGTAGGAATTTAGTATATTTTATTTCAAAATAATCATTCCGACTACTCATGAGTTTGACATATAAAGGCGTGCGAAATAGCTCAACGATATCGCAAGCTCCCAAAAGTAAAACTCATAATTCACTTTATTCATTTTGAAATACATTTTAAATGATACGCACGCCGCGTTTGAATACGGCTTAATAGGTCAAAATGGTTGTAATGGTTGTTGTAAAGACCTAGTAGGTTTTACAACCATTTTGACCCATTTTTCGAAGTAGGCGTCAAAATGGTTGTAGTGGGATTTAGGAGTTTATTATTTTAGGCAAACTACATAATTAGGTGTTCTGTATCTTAGGTATTTTGCTCTTTGGACGTGGTGTTAGGCATTTATTCTTTTTGATCAAGACGCATTACTTAAATAAAGCCGTTAGTGCTAGAAGCCTATGAGTTGATGTTGTTCGTCAGTAACGCATCAGTTTTATATATTGAGAGTTTAAGTGGGCCAAGGTTAGGTGCGTAAACAAGTCGTTCGAATGTTTAATAACTCTTTTTTACGGTTCAAATGCCCATAAAAGGGGTAAAAGGTTCTAGTTTACTAAATACGGTGACCGTATTTTTACAGACTTTATATCTCGCAGAATAAACAGAAGAAGTTAAAGTGGCAGTTGACAGGCCATACAGCTTTACCGAAACCGTTGGGGAATAAATGTTCTCGAATGGCCACCACGAATCGGACGGCGCAGTGTTTGAAGGCCTCCCAATGGATCCGATGGACTGACGACATTGTAAAGGTGCATTAAATTATGGCAACCGTTTCTTAGCTAAACTTTTGAGAACGTGCAAAATGGTGAACACTCGTTTTCATTCCGTTCCGTTCCAAAGTCGTCAAACGAAGAAGTAGAAAGAGTTTAAATAAAGCTTTAGCCAAATCGAAGTAAACAAGGCGATTGTGTGAGCGATAATCGCGCTTTAAAAAGACACACACCCTTAAAATGTTGTTCATTAGATTAGTATTTATACAGTTTAGTGTAGTGATCATTTTTTATTTTATTTCAGTTTAATTGTCTGTGTGTAGCTTTGCTCTGCCTTAATGTGCCGTTATAAATAAAAACTTTTTCTTCTAAATTCAAGTAAAGTAAATGTTTATTCCAATTAAAATGGTACAATTTCTTTGTAACTTGAATTTCTCTCTATAAAGGTCCGTGTTTGTTGCCGCTCCATTCAGCACTGAAAAAAAGGACACAGCATTAGTCTTCTTGTATTCAGGATGAAAATCGGACGCTGTTCGAACCAATCACCATCATCACTGTCAGACAACTATACCGTTGCTTCTAATAGGCACATTTTTGTCTACTCCGTATTTGTGTTTAGATACAGGGTTTTGAATATCCTTCATCGATGTCTACCGAAAAAATAATGCCAAACAATGCAATGAAGATATAATTATATTTACCCAATGAGAGATCTAGCTAACTTCAGATCCAAGTGACGATAAAAGACAGGACAGGTTGAACTTATAGGTACCTGTATCTAAACACACAATAGTCCGATAATTCTTCACAACAGTAACTCACAAGGGATGATCTAATCCTGCCTGTTTGTGAGCTTTCGCAATTGAAAACAAACAATGGATATAGAGTCATTCTGTACGTGACAACAGCGATAAATTGAGTAATCCAAGTTTGGTATTTATTATTGGGAATGTGTTGTATTATTTTCGTTTTGTTTAAAGGGCTCAGTCTGGCTATTGCTCGACTGCAGAGGTCAGACTTAGCATTATCCTCACCTAGCCACACGCATTCACCTTTTGTATTTGACATCGTTGTTATGTCTAAGGGACAATTCATTTATTATTTAATGGTGGGCTCTATAAGCAGATTTCGTCTTTTGAAGAACGGCCACCTTGCCTATAAATTGGAATACTTGTAAGAGTTGTCATGGTCCCAAGGACCGAGCTCATTATTCCCTACGCTTTGCCTTTTAGCATCCAATGAGCGTGCCGTCCGAATCGATACGATTTTTCGACTCATTTTCACTGTCACGCTTTCAAATCTAGACATTTTTCACATCAATATTTTCTCAGCCCTCCGGTATTGTAAAGAATAATAAGGTGGGTCCTTTGAAGGCTTTATAAATCACAAAAGTCTAGCTCAGCTCAGTTTGCTCTTCGTGGGTAGACTGTATAATAGAGGTCGCATTCAAAGCAGGTTACCGTCGAAGCCGGCGCCTATTGACACACAAATCCATCAACTTATACCAAGAGAACAAAGAGCTAGAGCAAGAGAGAGGGTATTATCTCTAGCTTGCTTGTCGTGCCACTAGTTCTTCCGTAGTCATTCTGTATTAGGTCAGTAACTAGGTTGAGGTATGGTGGCTCTGCAAGCGCCAATGAACGTTGGTGGAAGAACTAAACTCTCTAGCTAGAACAAACAACTAAAGGTTTTCTTTGGTTCAAAGGAAGAGCAACGAAGGAATTCTCTTTAACTTTTACACCAATAAAATAAGAAAGAGCAGAGCTATGATAGGAATGAGCTGAGCTATGACAAAGATGTCTGAAAATAAACCCGTTATCGACCTTTACATTGCCCAACAAATATATTGTTTTAGCAAGCGATTATTGGGTTATATACACGCTCAATTATACGCAGACGTCACGTCTCTCTGCGAACCTAAGTTCAATAAGTATAGTGATTGAATGAATTTTGAAGTAAAATTGTATGTACAGTACAGTTGCACAAACTTATAAGCGCAGTGGTCAAATAGGGCACTAACATAATTCGATCTGGCAGTTACACAAGTGCACTGTTAATAAAATTTCATGAGATAGCAACATGCCACTTAAATATTTTATAGAGATGATGAAGAGGATATTTCTTTGTCATGGGTCAATAGTAGAAGAATTTAAAGCTGGCAAAGCAGGGTTGATGAGGCTGGTATAATTTTTTGCAAACCATCTTAGGTTTGGCTTTTTTAAGACAACTATTTGTTTATGATAGATACTAATCAACGTTGTCCTATGGAAATCCATATTTCCTAACAGCACAAGCTCTTATCTGTACTATTATTTAGTTGCCTGAAATAAAGTTATATATTTTTAACCTGTATTATTATTTCTTTTTCACCTGTAAGCACCGGTAAATAGGCCTTGGCAATGCGCATTCCATGTGAGTGTACAAAATGGTAGGAATTGCAACTTCAAGGTACGAATAGGTAGGTAAATCACTCGATTCTTTATCGCACCTTTGGGAAATGAACGTAAGTTTTTGTTGGAGGATGGTTTGATGTATTTTTAATGGAGCAGCCTGCGCCTTCGCTAAACAATTTCATAACCTTGACTGTGAAGGAATATTTATGTAGAAAATAACTCTTGTTGTTTGCTAATTGATTGTAACATGTTGAATTACAAACAAGAAGTGCATTGTAAATAGCCTGATTTATCCGTTGTGTTTATAAAAGGTTCAAACAGCATAACATACTCAACTTGGGGGCCATCTTTTCCTGATATAAAAAAAAAAAAATACGGCCGACTTGAGAACTTCCTCCTTTTTGAAGTCGGTTAAAATAAGACCCCTCAGTCACATACATAGCCCCATCATACATAGTGTGGGGTTAGCCTCACTCTAGGTTTCCCTGGGTCGTGAGTTTCAGACTCTACGAGTAACATGATATCGCAACACCCAGACCCAGAACAAAGATTTGCGGATCATGCAAACATTTGTTTCACAGTGGGACTCAAACCCGCACCCCTAGACGTGCACTCTACGCCACCATGGTCGTCATTATAAAGTTCTTTTTTTATGTCATACGGAGGCAAACAGGCTTACGGCCCTCCTGATGTAGATGTTCGAAGATGGTAAGTAGCTACCGTCGCCTATTGACATCAGCAACACCTGGAGCATAGCTAATGCGTTGCCTGCCGAACCCCTCTAAAGAACTCTGGCAACTTTACTCACCGCAGGAACACAACACTATTTGAAACAAATAATGTTATTTGGCTACGATCTTCTGTAAGAAGGAGGTACCTCGCCAGGCGGGCTGCTCCAATATAGAGCGAGAAAATCTGGCTGTGCCCTACCTCCTTCAAAAAGCTGGGTCATTATAATAAATTAATGACTTCATACCCCAGCCACGCATAGCTAGCATATGCAACGTGACGTGCTACAAGTTTTGTAGCGCTATTTTATTCCTACTAAAGAACAAAATTATGTCGTGCAATTTGGGGGAGGCCTTCCCAGCAGCGGACTTCTATAGTCTGTTGCTGTTTAAAAACTAATTTACCTCCCAGATTAGAAAAATCACCTTTAAAAGACCCGCTTTGTCACAACACCGTCTCGTCATTCTGCATATTTAAAGCTAAGTCTTCACAGTCTAGTGAAACCCAACGAGATGTATTAAAACTCATTGTGCAAGTAGTTAACTCGGAGTACGCAAGAAGTGAGAATCTCTAATCTTGACAATCTTTTTATGCAAACGATTATAGACACATTCTAAACTTATTTATAAGAGCGCCTATTTCGTAAGATGATAAAAACTGCAAAATAAAGCTATTTTTTTATGGAATAAGCCCATTTCGGGATAGTATACTAATTACGGAACGCGTAGTATTTTTTTGACATCAGACAAAATCACGTCGATCCTCTGTGCTGCTGACTGAAATTCTCTAGATGACGTGTTGCGGTTTGTTTAAGCAAACACGTGTGTGACGACACAACACTTCTCAAAACCAAGACTCGTGTTTCAAAACTAATTATTTCGAGCTACTGAGCCACTGTACCATTTCATATTAAACATCTGTGTAAAGCCATTCTTACCGGAATGTTTAATTAAATGATAGGTTTCCGACACCTTTCACGCGGCTTGTTCCTAATTAGATAGCTATGACATGCTTTTGATAGGCTCTTGTTTTTGTAAGCATGAGTGGAATAATGTGGTGCGGAGTCGCCTGTTTTGTTGCTCTCTGCATGGTTTTCTGAGTTCGAAGAGGTGCAAAAATGAAATACAAAAAAGAAATGAATTTGATAAATTCGTCGCAAAATCCTATAATAATAAAATGTGGTTGGTCGTAACTTTTTGGTGATCGGAACTCACCGTAACGCCTGAACTGATTTGCATAGCAAATATATAAATACCTAATAAGTAATATAAAATATAAATAAAATAATATAATGGCCGTGGTGGCCCCGGCTGAAGAATAGGCCCCTCCATATCTACCTATCCGCGGATGTCGTAACAGGCGACTAAGGGAAAAAGCTAGGGGATGGGCAGCAGCGTCCCTCATTTTAACAACGATAGCTCTAACTGCGCTCGCCAAATCGCATGCCCAGCGTGGTGAATACGGGGAAATCCCGCCACATGGTAAGGGTCGTCTCCCCCACGCTCTGTCTGTGGGGGAGGCCATGTTCAGCAGTGGACGTTGTACGGCTGAAATGATGAAATAATATAGGCATTTGATCAGTTATTAACCCAAATATAACGTGGTATATAAGGTAATTCATCACAATCTAGGTATATCCCGAAAGGGGCTTATTCTAGGTACTCTCAATTAGCAACAACTAACAAGGTTTGTTTTGCGACATTTTTGGGGCAAATCAGTTTAAAATTCAACTTTCCTTTTAGCAATGTTGTTGTCGGCCTTCTTTTACTCCCTCGTAAATATCCAAAAAAGCTGTTTTGAAAAAGTTCGAGAAAAAACTATTTTTTGTAATATAAGCCCATTTCGGGATAGTATACTAATAACGGAACAAGTTGAACTATTTTTTTTTTAAATTATTTAATTATCTTCACTCCACATAAACTGACATCAGACACAATCAAAGGGACCGATTGCTTATCTCCTACAGAAAATTTTAGTGGACCCTCTGCGCTGATGCTGCTGACAACCAAACAAACCAACACACTTTTGAATGTTCAGAGCAGATCCGTAAAGTAAGCCTCCAGGAGTTACTGTAGAAAAAGTTTCAACCAGAAATCCATAACATTTAACCTGCTTCAAAGTATTCTAAAGGAGCCCGAATTCCTCCAAAGTTATACGCAACAGGCGGTAAAGATATGCTTCTACATCGGCTACTTTTTATGATATTATTAGAACTTTAACTATATACGGAGGAGGTAGGGCACAGCGAGATTTAATGTGCGTGATGGCTCTGGTATTGCAAGCGCTCATACGCTATGGTAACCGCTTACCAACATGCAAGTTAGACTAGCCTCATAGCTCAGTTGGTAGTAACTCTGCCTTCTGCGCTAGAGGTAGCGGGTTCGATTCCCGCACTGGACAAACATTTGTGACTAACACAGATGTTTGTTCTGTGTCTGGGTGTTAAATATATATCTATTAAGTATATCAGTCTCTGGTACCCATAGTACAGGCTATGCCTAGTTTGGGATCAGTTGACCGTGTGTGAATATTAAAAATATTAAAAATATTAAAATATTAAGTTGGCCAAATCAGTTGTACAAAAAAAAATTGGTTTTGTCGAACAAAATACATTGAACTGGAATAAGTAACAGTTAGATATAAAATATTTTTTTAAGTTTAGCTTTCTCTCCTATATTGTAAAATTTACATTGAGTTCCGACGAGGAGACAATGCGTTGAGAAGCATTGTTTCGCAAGGGTACGCAATATTTAACTCTATCCTAGATCGTTGTCCTAGATTGGAGCAATTCATTTCGCGTGTAGGAACATCTCTGGAACTTTTACCACCTTATTTATTTATTTCGGAAAGTTTCAAAGAACCGATGGATAAGCAAAGCCTAGTGGAATAAATAAAATGCTTCGGATTACTGTGGAGTTTCAAATGGGGTTTTTATTTATCCTACACCGGAGTTTTGTTGAGTTATTATACACTTTGCTATAGCCGTTTATCAGGCGTAAGGCCTGGCCTACAGGACAGAGGGTGCTGACAGAAGAGAAAGGAAGCCCATGCACAGCAGTGAGTGATACCAAGCTGAGATGATGATGTCAAAGACAAAGTCATCAGGCGTTTATTTTAATAAAATCACTAGGATCACCTTGAACGTCTTAGAAACTAGGTGAAGCTACGCCTGTTCCTCGCGACCAAGCCTAGATGATGAAAACTATTCAAATTTCAGTCATGTAAACCAAGCCTACGGTAGCCATGTTGATGGCCTGCTTCAAAGCTTGGTTCCCAAAACCTGCATCAGCCCATATCCGCCGGTGAACGAATGCATCTTTAGCAATAGTTTCTAACGTTATCGAATCGCTAGCGGTCTAGTGATTTTGTCAATTTCAACTGAATTATCCAATTCGCTAGGGACTTGGATATTATGTAATGGTAACAGCGTACCGTGGAACTGTCTTATAATCGAATGGACTCGCCTAGCGATTTGTTAGTGCCAATAGTGCTAATGGATCAGGTAAATTGACAATCATAGTTTCATTTCCCCTCGTACGGTCCGTCTATCTCTACTAAAGTGAAAAACGACGTGCAGTCACAATTTCCTTCTAATTTCTGCAACCGTGTGACTTTATTTCCTTGTCAGATTTGTGTAGCACTCTTCAATTATGATTTGATCAGTGTGCCCGGCACTATATAACGGCGGATGTAGGTACGCGATTTTACTATAAAACTTAATGATGGAAAAATTGCACCAAAATGGTTTTTGATTTCATTGAATTTCAAACATCAGGCTTCTAGGAGTAATCTAGTGCCTACATAGGTAATATTACCTGAGCCTCGTTTAGACTTAGGAAGTTAAAACTAAACGTTTAGCATATAATACCAGCAGTTAGCTAGTACCACAATAACAGCTGTTACAAACTGCAGCACAAAAACCGCTTAGTTAAAACAAACCTCAGATTGCAAACCCGATCCAGTTCATCATAATTGGCATTAGCCGCCCTTGGGCATACCGAAGGCCACCCCAAATTGGATGCCAATACCTCTAGAGTTGTCTCTGCAAGATATTTGAATTTTCCCCTTTCAAATTGTCGAAATATTTCCCGTCTATTAATTAAAGCTTTCTGTAATTTACAAAGGGGCTCAGTTTGGTATTCATTTGTTTTGTATCAAGGGTATTATTGGATACGTATTTTTGGACTGAAGAAAAAACTGTCTATGCTATCTTTATGTAACAGTACCTATAGATTGTCAATTCAAAGTTAAATTACATAGGTAGTTGTATTAACAACTTTCAACGACATTTACTTACAAAAAAAGAATAATAACTAAACTTCCAATTTAAATACAAATATCTAAATTCAAAAGACTAACGAAAGGAGCCTCTAAGGGGCGCACTTTAATCCTTTCTCTACACTGATACTTTCACCAATAGTCATAAGCCCTAATTACTGTCACAAACGATCCTAAGATCGTTCGAGAAAGCGAGAAGCTTAGGCAGCTTAAGTTTAGCTTGAAGCATTGGCTACATCGAGTTATTTTCTATAAAAATATTTGTTCACGCAACTCCAACGAAGCAAGCTGAATATAGCTAAACTAAACTGTGAAACTTCACCTGAAGTTCTGTGGCAACTTGGCTTGTTAAAGTTGTAGCTAAGGCGGGTAGCTAAGAACCTATTAAGGTATTGATTCTTGTGGTCATATTATTATAGGCCTACTTTGTGTTGGTGCCGGCTACGTGGTTCCAACAGAAGACCGGCGTTGTGTTGCCAAATTCTGAGTTGGACCCCGAATTGTGGCAAAACGAGACCTGGGCTTGGTGCTTAGTGACACACATTCTTTGACTGATATGTTTTAAGATTAATAAAAGTATATTTATCAATAATTTGGACCTACACGTAGGCATTGGGGCCATTTATAAGAGTTTTTTTTACATTATAATTAAAACTTAAAAACAATAGGCTCACGACTTTTTTCCACAAGAATGGTAGCCATCATTTCAGATCTCCAGACTATCAGATTCTTATAGATGTCAAGTTCCTAATGTTCAGAGGCAGGTCTGAACATTTGGTTTATATCAGAGGCAGGTCTCTCTATATTTTGAGTATTCCTAAAGAATGGTTTCACGCACATTGCCGTTTTAAAATAACAAATTAAAATAAGCGAATTTAAGGTAATATTACCTGAGCCTCGTTTAAACTTAGGAAGTTAAAACTAAACGTTTAGTATATAATACCAGCAGTTAGCTAGTACCACAATAGTCATAAAAAGAGCATAATTGATGGAAAATGAATGGCCTAGTCTCATTAAAAACTCAAACAACTTCCAGCAATCGTAGATCAAAAAACTTTCAGCAGTCAATACTTAAGTATAGCAAAGTCATCAAATTCACACTTCTATCAAGACAGAGTTAACTTTAAAGTTGAGTATATTTGCGAAATAACCCCAAATTATCATAACGGGCACGATCCATTAGTAGATCGTACCTGCTTCACCTGTTCATTTGTAATCCCGCGCCGACAGTGGTATTACTGATGACTCAAATGATTCGAGTTGGCGTGATAAGCCAACCTTTCACTTAAGGCTGGAACTAGACGTACAGCCTTTTTTTGATGTCGCACTCAAACAGCTCATAAAAAAAATTGTTCACTCAAACTTGTGCACGAACGGAGCCTTTAATAGGTGCACTTTAATCCTTTCACTACACTGATTCTTTCATCGACGGTCATAGGCCCTTTTCAGGGCCACTATAACCTTAACCTGGTCATTGACCTTATACAAGATGACCAAGAAAGAATCAGTGACCCGACAAGAAGAAGAAAAAGTTCATAAAAGCAGAGGCAGTTTATTGTCCACCGCTCAAAGGGAGCATTTATTAATAATTTTCAACTGTTTCGATCGCGTGGTAGAGTTCGACAAAAGAAAAATCGTTCATAAGAATGATTAGGAATTTAAAAGTGGGGACAATTTACTTGAATTTTTGCCGTCGATCATGCAATAATGATACTTAATTTAATATCTAAGAAACCTTATTATTGCGAAGGGAAATAAATCAGTTTAAGTTATTATTATAATCGCAGGTAAAAGCTACTTATGAATATAGCGTCAAAGCAGTGACATTTTGTGTTTTAGTATTTCTACTGCTTTTTTTTAATACAAAATAGGCTAACGTTTGATCACAATCTCACCTGATGTTAAGTAATGATGTGGTCTACGGTGTAGCACGTTTGCCTAGAAGAAACCTATTCACTCTGGTCTTGAAGACACCCAAATTTTTCCAAATTATTTTTGCATATGCTATTCGTGTAAAACCCAGCCTTACTTTAGATGATATTTTAATTTTTAATCTATAACTCTTTGTGGATAAGCGCTTTCGGGCAAAAACCATTGCTTTTAGACTTTATGTTGCGAGAGATTACGTAAACGTTTTTGTTGAATCTGGGGCAAAATTAATTTTAAACGTTGAATTATTACTTATTTATACTTAGGCCTAGATAATAAAGTAGCAAAAGTTTTCTCAGGATATTTATTTATTTATTTAAGTTCAGTTGCTTGCTGTACTTACAGTTTACACCAACGCGTCCAGCAAGCCATATACAATGCACTTAAAAAAGGGTACTTATTTAGTACTTATACTAGTTAAAGTAGCTTAAAAAACTAATACATGAGTTAAGCATGACATAATTGTAGAAGATATCGATCTCTGGATTCTGGTTTATTTACTACATTCGTGCCTGGTTTCATTCCAATTTGTTCAGTGGTTGCTGCGTTGTAGTGTATTTTATTTTTATTTTATTCGGAAAACAAACAGTGCTAAATACTATTTATACAGGCCTCATAGCTCAGTCGGTAGTAACTCTGCCTTCTGCGCTGGAGGTCGCGGGTTCGATTCCCGCACTGGACAAACATTTGTGACTAACACAGATGTTTGTTCTGTGTCTGGGTGTTAAATATATATCTATTATGTATATCAGTCTCTGGTACCCATAGTACAGGCTATGCCTAGTTTGGGATCAGTTGACCGTGTGTGATATGTCCGGAATATTTATTTATTTATTTAAACAACTTATGCAAAGAAACTTAAAACCAATTATATGTTTTCGCATATAGAAACTAAAAGTACCTACATGTTTGCCAGTTAAAAGAACAATAAAGAAAAGTTACATTGTAAAGATAAAAATAAATAGATAATACAATACATATAGGTACAATAGTTATTGAACCAAATTAAACAAATGGTTGGAGAGAGCATGCTTGAAAGTAGTGTAGTGTGTGGCGGTGTAATGTACCTTTCTAGGTTGGTTTCCTGCCTGTAGTAAGTTTTGTATTCTTCAACTTCCACAACGAAAACACTCAAGACACTCTTTACACCGTTTAATACACTGACGAAATATAATATATAATTACAAAGCACAACAAGCATAGAAGGATAGATCGTAAGCGGTAGCACTAGAAGTATAGGTAAGTTGCGGAGCAAGCGAGCGTGCGTCTGCCGTGGGTCGGTGTGGCACCTTTATATATATAAAAGACTCCGAATATAAAAGTGGGTATAAGCCGTAAAATCCCAATTGGGGTTCCTGAAGGACACTCGAACCACAAGATCCACACTTACCTACATTTCTAACCTGACGGAAGGTGAGGGAGAAGTGCATTTCTTACAAAATTAGGTTCGAGTGTAGACGCGTGCTTATCGCTCGCTGAGGGATCTGATGCTGACTGACACTAGGTTTGGAGGTCATTGGGGGCTATTATACGAGTAATGTATGATACGACATTGCGAATGTACATCTAAAGCATGAATTCCTTTATTTACATAATCCCATCTCATCCCACTTCCTACTATCTTACTAATACTATAAATGTGAAAGTTTGCGAGGATGTTTGGATGTTTTTGGTTCAATCACGCCGTAAAGGCTCAACCGATTTCGATGAAACTTGGAATAGATAAGTTCTCTGCCTATAATAGCATATAGATTACTTTTTAACTATTTACCACACGAGCGAAGCCGCTGGCGTAAGATAGTCCTACTATAATACTACAAAAAGTTTGGATGGATGGATGTTTGTTACTCAATCACGCCAGAACGCATGAACAGATTTGGATGAAACGGAGATAGATTATAGTCTAGAATAGCACATAGGTTATTTTTTATCCGCGTAGGTATCGGGCGAGTGAATTCGCGGGTGGGAGCTAGTATAATATAAGCTAGAGTTTGTGAGATGTATTGAGGATGTGACGATCTTTGTTACTCTTTCACGCCTGTAGTGACTAGTATTTAAGGAATCCTGCTGTTCCTTATCTAATATACTATACTATTTCCGGACGACAACTGACAGTGACAGATAACAGATGACACCTGAGATGGAGAGATGGATACATACTCTCTAGGAGTCAGTCAGTCTGTGGTAAAGCCGGCACGAGCGGGCGCGCGGGAAGTCACTGTGAGGTAACTATAATAATATGGTTGTGTGGAGTTGTCCTGCTAGAAACCAGCATAGTGTAAGGCATACTACTGTAGTGTGTGGCGGTGTAATGTACCTTTCTAGGTTGGTTTCCTGCCTGTAGTAAGTTTTGTATTCTTCAACTTCCACAACGAAAACACTCAAGACACTCTTTACACCGTTTAATACACTGACGAAATATAATATATAATTACAAAGCACAACAAGCATAGAAGGATAGATCGTAATTACACCGCCACACACTACAGTGGTGACCCCGACGTGATATGGCGTCGGATGAAGGGACTCGTGATGCGCTTGCTGAGAGTGAAGTTTTGTTGTCGATGAGGCGTTTGTTTCGGCAGTCTACCATTAAATCGTAGAAAGATAAGAAGTCGACTCCGATTCACCTCGCTCCCAAGAAAGACAACGGATGGCGACCATGCGGTGATTATCGGATGCTGATTACGCCAGCGGCTTCGCTCGTGTGGTAAATAGTTAAAAAGTAATCTATATGCTATTATAGGCAGAGAACTTATCTATTCCAAGTTTCATCGAAATCGGTTGAGCCTTTACGGCGTGATTGAACCAAAAACATCCAAACATCCTCGCAAACTTTCACATTTATAGTATTAGTAAGATAGTAGGAAGTGGGATGAGATGGGATTATGTAAATAAAGGAATTCATGCTTTAGATGTACATTCGCAATGTCGTATCATACATTACTCGTATAATAGCCCCCAATGACCTCCAAACCTAGTGTCAGTCAGCATCAGATCCCTCAGCGAGCGATAAGCACGCGTCTACACTCGAACCTAATTTTGTAAGAAATGCACTTCTCCCTCACCTTCCGTCAGGTTAGAAATGTAGGTAAGTGTGGATCTTGTGGTTCGAGTGTCCTTCAGGAACCCCAATTGGGATTTTACGGCTTATACCCACTTTTATATTCGGAGTCTGTTAAAAGGTCAGGGTTAGGTTATTCAAGGATAGAGCGGCCACCATATTAAAATAGGTTGAAAATATTTAATTTTAAAAATTTAAAAAAACAATTGCCCACGTTTTTATACAACTGAGGTGGCAAACAAGCATACGGCCCACCTATTGGTGAGCGGTTACCGTAGAGCGCTTGCAATACCAGAGGCATCACTTAGCGTTGCCGACCCCGAACCCCTCCCCCCTAAGCAGTTCTGCGCACTAAGGTAATAAAAGCAGTCTGATTATTTATATACTTCATCTAGTTTCTAAGACGTTCTAAAGTGATCCTTGTAATTGAAATAAACACCATTTGACTTTGACTTTGAAAACAATCATCACCATTATCATCCACATTAATTCCTACTATTCTTCTTATATTATAAATGTAAAAGTTTGTGAGGATGGTTGGATGTTTGTTGCTCAATCACGCCGTAACGGCTCAACCGTTTTCAATGAAACTTGGAATAGGTAGTCAAAAGTAAAAAAAAAAGTCATTTATTTCAATAAAATCACTAGGATCACTTTGAAACGTCTTAGAAACGTCTTACGTAGAGTAGTATGAATAGAATAGCATATGGGCTACTTTTCATCTAGGTCCCACGCGGGCGAAGTGGCGGGCGCATGCTAGTAGGACATATAGATCAACAATGATATCTAAATGGCTATGAAAGACGTTTACTTTATTTCAATTATTTAAATATTGACTCATGAAATTAGACTCACAATTTGTGGGTAAATTTTAAGACAGACAATAAACATGTTAAGACTGACGATAAACATGATAAGGATAGTTTGAACTATAACTTTCGGCTTATCTATGCAATTAAACGCAATTCATAACCACTATTGTAGTTAAACCAAAGATAATCAAAAATAGGTACAGTATTATTTTCAATCTCCTGGTTCATTTTGAAAAAAACATCGGTGTATAAATAATAATAATTAATATTTATTCATTACCTTAGCGCTAAGATTAACATTGCGTATCTATTAGGGTAAAAAAATTACACTATGCCTGAACTAGGAAAACCTGTATCTCAGGCTGAAAAAAAGACTAACATTAATAACTTAAAGTAGGTACTTATAGTATAATGAAATTTATTTATTTATTAAGATAACAACATCATAACAGGTTTTTTTATTTAGCCCTAAGGCGATGTTATATCTAGGTACCTACTTAACTTAATTTATTAACAATACTAATTAATATATTTTGTCTCAATGACAAGCTGTGCCATTTCCATGGCTTTCGGCAGGTTTTGGTAAAACACATCTACACTGTTTTGGGACAGAATGTTGAGTAAATAGATAGCGAGTGACACGGGAGAAAACTTAAGTAGGTTGGTCCTACAGCTGGGTACCTCCAGCATGGCGGGGCGGCGGCGGAGGCCCAAGTAGTCGTTGGGCGCGCGCAGCCACAGCGCCGCCAGTACCGTCGGGTGGTGCAGCTCCCCGCGCAACAAATTAATAAACTTAAAATTATTAAACTTAATATCTGTATGATGATATTTATATTATTAATGCTGTTTAGGGCTATATAACGTGGGCAAGCACGAGACTAAGTCTTTATACAAACTTACATCAATTTTCGTATTATATGTAATACATAAAACTAGAAAGTGGTTAGAGAAAGATATAAATTCAAGAAGATACCTAGATATTATTAGTTATTGATATTAGTACATAGTATAACAAGATGTAAAAACAAATAGTCTCACGACTTTTATCCCCAAGTATGGTATACATCCTAGCAGATCCCCAGACGTACTGATTCTGGAAGATATGTAAGGAGGGTAATCAGAGGCACGTCCAAGCATTTGGCTCATGCCCACATTTTGCGGTAGTGAGCATTCCATACATCATAGGTTGCAAGCCTATTGCCGCTTCACACGCTTTTTGAAGCTGTTGACGACCTCGGTGGCGCAGCGGGCGAGTACTCGCCTGAGACGCTAGGGATGCGGGTTCCATTCCCGCTACGGGACATTTGTCAACATTTTTCTTCATAGGGAATCCTAGTGTGAGGTCGGGACTATGTATTAATTATGGTTTATGTAGCACAATACCTAAACCTAACCTAATGTAAGTCATGTAAGATAATAAAATTGAATTCTGTTTTGCATCTTCTGCCCATGAGCGTCAAATAATGTTGTCATGATCAACAAACGCAATACCAAAGTATAGCTCATGCATAAACACTCAGCTCAGTTACCTAGTGTTTGGCTGTTAATTTTAATTAAAGGCAGCTGGATGCCACGATACCAGCCTTCAGTGCAGTTTGCATGACAAGTATCTAATGTTAACTTCAGGCACAGGCATGGAAGTTTAGCTAGGTCACTCTCAACAAAATTAAATGGTAGGCTTCCATCCTAAACTTACTGACATATACGGCATTTCAATGGCAATAAGAAGATAAGCGAAATAACTACTGCCCCATAAAGCTGTTACAATTAACCCACGTATACCTAGTATGCCCCTTTTACTATTCGAAAAATTTAAGTGTGTGCAAATCGCGTTCTCAAAAGGGTGAAGTGTAGTACGCGGCTAAGTCAGCTCCGAACATATTGGCCATGTATTTCCGAAAGAATAGGCCTCTCCATATCTATCTATCCGTTGATGTCGTAATTGGCGACCAAGGGGAAAAAGCTAGGAGTTAGGCAGCGGCCCCTTTTTCACAAAGATTGCTCTAATGCTCGCCTACACGCGTGCCCAGCGTGGTGACTACGGGCAAATCCCCCACATGATAGGAATTTGCTCTGGAAAACTGTAGGGAAAGCCATGTTCAGCAGTGGACGTCCTACGGCTGAAATGATGAGATATCATAAAGCCTTACTTGTTAGTCACGTGTAATGCAATGTTTGAGTGAGGTATCTATTCACCTTTCAATGTGATAATGACAGAGCTAAGTTCATGCACGAGCGTGTCGTATCTCTATCGGTGTTATTAGATGGACTTGATGAAATGTTACCCCTTCAATTTACACTTCCATCGCAGTGGATTTTCGAAAAAGTTCGGGAAAGAAAACATTTTTTTTTGCTAATTTTCTTTCTTTTTGTTGATGGAATAATCCCCTTGCGGGATAACATACATATTATGAATCACCTCGTATATTGTGCACTAGCTCATACAAACTATCTTTTATCTACCTATCATGTTCCTGTCTCTTTCTTGGTCATCCTCCGTTAGGTCAATTTTACTGGTTCAAATCAGAAAATAGCATTGCAAGTATTGTAACTTCGTGGCAGTTTTTATAAGCAAGGTAGCCGTCTTCCTCGGACGCACTTTACACAATCAGCCTCTCCCAAGGATCCGTCCTTTCATCCCTTGATATCTCAAAGTTAAAATTATCTCCAATCAATGAAACTCAGATTGAACGAAAAACAGTTCTTATCTAAAAGTTTAAGGCTCACAGGCGTCGTTTTGTTTAATTCGCGTTTGATCTCGTCGGCCCTCAGGACCTTCCGCGCCCACCTTAACTTTATCCCTTGTCTAAAGTTCTATTGTGTACTTCAGACGCTACGATCTCTTCCTATTACATATTAAGGACTTTTTATACTTAGGCAATCTATTCCAGTTTGGCAAAGCCCACGTACTCTTGGTTTTTATTGTAAAAACCTATAGATTGCAACAAACACATAATAGTTTTGCTAAGTTCAATATTATTATGGTGAAATTCAGGACAAAAGGTCAATCGGGGTGTATATAAAAATAGTTTTTACTAATCAACGTTTTTGATGTCTGAGTTTTGGGCGTGAAAATGCAGATGCATGTTTTATGCTTAGTTTATACCTATACAAAGAAAATTACCTACTTGCGCAAGTAGGTATCCACCTCAATGTGATTACACGCTTCATGTGGTAGTACAAATTATTTATGGCTTTCAGATAAAATGCACTTGATAGTACGCACGCACTTTTGCACGCACAATCTTTTTATTCTCCGATTTTACAGTATTATTTTGTACAATTGTTGTACATTGCCAGAGTTCACGACACGTATAAAAACTTACACAAACAATACAATTAAATTACTTAGTAGGTACGGGTTTTCCATGCTCCAACTGAAATGTTCTGGGTGTACCAGAGTCCAATTTATTTCTCCATGGGCCGATTAAATGACGCAGATGATGGTTTACGGGAGATAATGAGAGAAGAATACGTTCTGTACCGATCCACGTTAAAATTGCAGTAATCAGTCTTAAACTTCATCAGACCTACTACATACACTGGGAGAGACCCACCAGTCTCTAAAGTTATAATACACTGACACCTCTTTCACTGATTCCTCGTCGTTGAGCAAAGCACAGAAACTACAGTACTCATTCGTTTCAACTGTTTCTATAGTTTTGTGATACGAGTAGTGGTTCTTCCATTTGAAGTACGTCGCATATTCTTCAGGATTATTTACCAGCTCGTACATTTTAGCTGCTAGTTTTTCGACACCTAATTGATTTGCATCTAAATATGCTCCATCTGGCATGAATCTGTGAACATATCATGTTGTTATTTTATAAAGTCGTTTTACAATGATAATTATATTATGATTGTTCGTTTATTGCATTTGGAAAATTGATCTGGATCTGCTTTAGAATAACTAATAGTTTGCACTGCACTGAGATGTCTGGTAAAAGTTGTGCTTCGATGATCGTTGAGGCATAATTTAGATAAACTATGAAAATCAACATGTTCTAATAGGTAGATTTTTATTTACAGAAAGAAAATTAAAACTAATACAAGTTAATATTAACAAAATACACAAAAAACAGTTGAGCTCTCTAAAGACCATTACAAACGATCTATACATAGCTCAATTGAATCCAATCTTATTAATATCCAATCTTATCTGAACAACGAAGTCATTGAAACTTTACCAGATGGGAGTTAACGTTATATTGGTTTTAATGTTATTATTTTAGCGCATAATAGCGTGTACACTATAGCCCGATGTCACGATTGCGCGATGCTTCTCTAACGCAATATAATAAATATCAGTCCCGGCTGATGGAGGCTCTTCCCCCATCAGCAGTTTGGCCACAAGCTTGTAAGAAGTTCATAAGTTATCCTTACCGTGTATAGTTAGCCCCTCCAAACACTATAGGCACAGCATTGTTGTTCAGGGCACGCAGCAATTTCTCAGTTACATAATCTTCACTGAAAGCATTTTCGAATGCTAAGTAAAAGTAGTATTTTATTTCAATATTTTTATCACACAACTTTTCATGGTTACGGGGACACACTAATGGTCCACATTCTCCGTAAACATCGATCCTACATGCAGTGTCCAGACAGATGTATTTATTGAGTTCCAATTGAAGTTTACTAACAAATATCTCTCTATTGCTCATTGTTAAACAGTTAGAAGCAAACCAAGCAGCAGCTTTCCTCTTGGTCTTCAGCTTATTCTTGAAATCATCACTCACTGGTATCATTTCCTCAGGCTTCAGCCAATTCATGTTTTTTTTAGGACCGATAATAACGTTTTCTATATCTCTGATCACAATATAGCCCCAATGCACTTCGGAATCTAATTTGTAAGTCCAAGTCCAGTTGAAAAATCCATCATACTGATTAGTGCATATCGGATAGTTGTCCGATGCTTCTATGCTCGCGAAAACATACTTTTGGTGTGGTGAGCGTCGTTTGGGTTTCTCTATTCTATACACTTCCTGCTTTGATAATTCTGGTCCAGCGAAAGCAACAACGTCGAACATTGTATAGTCACTTAGGTACGACTTGTTTGATGTTACAAAACAGTTTGTGTAGGAACAGTTTCTGGTAACAAACCCTTCTCGTCCTTCACCCATGTACACAAATGGCACGTTTGAATCTGAAGTCCATTGTAGTATATATTTCAGACTATTCACTTCCCTTGAGTCATTTTTTTCCGTTGGATTTTCTTTTATTTCGTTTTGTACGAAACCGGCATTGAGAACCACCCTTCCGGGTGAAATAATCGCTTTTGTATTTATCACGTCTCTGAACGAAGAGTAAACAATTATTAGAAGTGATATCAATGCGCAAAATAAAGTAAGTTTTAAGAGATGTGATTTCATATTTTCGATTGAACGCACACCGAACGTCCAACTATTTGTCACTGCGTTAAAAAATGATTCACAAACAGAGAAATTGGTTAACACATTCTTCCATGTATGCACACCTTGTCAACGCTATATGTAGCACACAAATACCTTCCTATATTCATGCCTGCCGTACTTTACGATGTGTAGTCAGTTTATGGTTGTATGTTTATATTCCGAACTAAAAATGCAGTGCAAAAATATTCAAAAAAAAACATTCTATGCCAAAAACCTGCAATTTTATTTGGTATGAAATAATATGTCAATTTTAGTAGTCAAATACCTTCCGCGTAAAGTAAAGTGAGCCTAATTTCAAAACTCCCTTCGGGAATAAACGTCGTACTATCCACAATACACACTTCAAAAATCATCTATTTTGTAGTCAAATCATTTCAAACTTAATTATTTACGCACGCATTTAAAAAAATATGAAAACATGCTTTCAGAAATTTAAAGGGCCACGTTAGAGTTCTTAATTCATGGACTAGTGTCATGGAAGAGAAAATAAATCATCATCTTTCTGCCCCTATCCCATCATGTGGGATCGGCACAACATGTATTCTTCTTACAATTCCCTCTATCAGTCGTCATCTCAGCACTCACTTGTTTAGATAGATAGAAATCATTTATTCGTACAAACTGTACACAACAACAAGAACACAACTTTCTTACCCATATACACTTTCACACAGTCCATCCATCTTTTCTTAGGCCTACCTCTACTCCTACATCCATCCACATTCATTTCTAACACTCTTCTTGTCGCATCATCATCATCATTTCAGCCGTACGACATCCACTGCTGAACATGGCCTCCCCCACAGACAAAGCAAATTCCTTATCATTAGCCCATACAGTATAGTATTATGTTATCTGTGCCCATACTCACCACGCTGGGCATGCGGGTTGGCGAGCGCAGTTAGAGCTATCATTGTTAAAGGACACTGCTGCCCATCCCTTAGCTTTTTTCCCTTAGTCAGCTATATAGGATAGGTCGCGGATAGGTAGATATGGACCTATTCTTCAGCCGGGGTCACCACGGCACGTTACAGAAAATAAATATAATTTGTCTAATGTTTGTGGTTTTATATCGCCGTGGCGGAAAAAACTTGTAATAAATATAGTTCGTGACCTTATCGTTATACGTAACAACATTAGGCTACCGTACCCGGGAAGCTGTGGGCAGAAGTTCTATTAATAATACAAACTAGCTTGCGCCCGCGGCTTTGCTCACGTGGTATCTACATAAAAAGTTAAGCTAATAATGAAATTTTAAGTAAAGAACTCTATCTTTTCCAAGTTTCATCGAAATCGAAATCGATCGAACCACAAACTATCGCATTTACAATATAATTGTTATGCCAATATTGATATGCCTATACAAAAACCAGACTACCAGTGCAGTACGGTGCTCTACGTTCAGACGTTCTGCCGTGATTGAGATACAAACATCCATCCATCCATCCAGACTTTCGCAATAGAAGTAAGATGATAAACTCAACCATGCACTTGAAAACAAAAATTATTGTAAAATATATATAATTATTGTACAACGTTTTAAACACAAAATGGCACTTTTAAAAACTAAATCTATGTTTTACTCCAGTCCCTGAGTTAGCACCGATCGGGTGGGTCCCACCACTCTCTAAAGTTTTGATACACTGTATGTTCATGCACTTTTTCCTTATCATTCAATATTGAACAAAACAAACAGTATTCGTCCGTGTACACACTGTCCATTTTTCTATGATACGAATAATGGTTTTTCCATCTGAAAAAATTTGCGTAGTCATCCGGATTTTGGATTAGTTTGCTCATTTTTGCGGCTAAATCTTTAGCTCCCATTTCCTTGGCGTTTAAATATGCACCTTCTGGTATAAATCTGAAAATCAAAAAATAATCTTATGGTAACAAGTATTTTTTCACATCCTTGATACTGTTAACAGACTAGCATTATTTTCATCGCAATTATTGCCATCACATATAGACGTCATTTGCGATGAAAATATTTTGTAAGTAAATATAAATTCACCTTGAATAGTTAGCAGAACCATAGACTATTGGCACAGCAATATTCCAAACTGCATTAAGAAGTTTCTCCGTTACGTAGTCTTCACTGTACGAGTTCTCAAACGATAGATAGAAATAGTATTTCTCCTTGATCAGATCGAAGCACTCAGCTTCTTTATCCCGCGAACACTTTAAAGGTCCACATTTTCCATAAACGTCCACGGTCAAATCGTATTTCTGAAGCTCATTCTGAAGCTCTTTAACGAATACTTCTCTTTTACTCCTTGAATGGCAGTTTGAAACGTACCATGCTGCAGCTTTAGTTTTAGATTTCAATTGCTTTTTAAATTCATCACTCACTGGTTTCATATCTTCATACTTTATCCAATGCATCTCTTTGTTTGGACCTACAACGTTGTTGTTTTCATCTCTTATCACCATATACCCCCATCTTACGTCCGAATCTAGTCTGAAAGTCCAGGTCCAGTTAAAGAAGCCATCGAACCTGTTTGAGCAAACAGGATAATAGTCCGATGATTCTATCGATGCGAAAGCATACTTTTGATGGGGAGATCGCCTGGCAGGCAGTCTGTCATTAAACATGTGTATAACTTCCGAGCCAGCGAAAGCAACTACATCAAACTTTGTGATATTATTTAAATATTGTTTGTTTCCTGTAACAAAACAGTTTGTGAAAGGGCACTTTCTGTCAACGAAACCCTTCTGGCCTTCGCCTATGTAAGCAAATGGAGCAGTCTTCGCTGACGTCCATAACAAGATATATTTCATGTCATTTTCGTGTTTACTATCAGAGACGTATTCGCTCACTTTCACTCCATTCTCACTAGGAATATCAATTTGAAATTGTTGTTCCATTGTATTTTTTGTTTTACTTTGGAATGTGTAAAAAAGGATAACCAAAACTGCTAGAAACATCAGTAGTTTGGCTTTCGTTGATTTTAATGTACTCATTTCACTTGATTTCAAAACTCAGATTTTTCACTTGTTTTTTTTTTGGTAGCTTTCTTGGATAGTTAGGTTTTAGACACTTCATACCACATCACATTTAATACTCACACTATGAATCGTGGTATAGTAATCGTCAACAGCTGCTGATATCGACTTTATCTAATCTAATCCAATGGATGCATCCATTTAGTTAGATAACGAAATAGATAGGCAATGAAATAGCGGGTTATAACTTGTATTTATCCTATATATTCCTATATATATTGCACAACTAAGCATACAGCCGTCCATGCCTGTGATCATGCTTATAGGGAAAAGGGAATAAATAAGATATTTTTTACAAAAACTGAAAACCGACTTCAAATTCCTGAATATTTACAAGATTAATACCAACCTCTTTTTTTTTGTTACCAACCTCTTTGCGTTTTGCTTACCTACTGAGGATGACACTGGCCCCCTACACTTTCGAACAAAAAACCAAAGTACCTAAGTATGACATTCATTCATCATAAATAATAACTCGTACTGACTGACTGACAGACAATAAAACGTGGTGGTTTTATTCTCTTTGACAATCATCGCAGAGCCTAACCAAAAGTCCTAAGAGTAGGTATGAAATTTGCAGGGTAGCTTCCTGTTGTAACGTATGGGTGCACAGAAAGGAATTCCCGACACACAACCCCTAAGGTTAAAGTTTATGTAAAAATAGCAGCAACCGAACGAAGTCGCGGGGATAACCATACCATACCACAGTCGACAAAAACAATTTCGGCAAGTCATGATTTCAAGAGATGACGTTTTTTTAAGTTTTACGGGACAAGTAGCAATCCCTCAGGAATTAAATTAATATGGTACCACTCCGGGATTATACTCTATACACCAGCGAAAGAATTATCAAAATCGGTTTAGTATTGGCGGAGATATCGAGTAACATACACACAAAAAAAAATACAGTCGACTTGAGAACCTCCTCCTTTTTGAAGTCGGTAAAAAAGAACTACCACTACAGGAAATCATATTTCGATCAGTGTTGCCACTGTGCTGCTTTGTTAATTACAAATATTAATAAGTGATTGAGTATGTGGAAAATTTTATCCGAGTTGCAAGAGTCAAATAAAAAATTGAATAACGGTCATGTGCGAGATCTCGCCCCCTGAGGGTTCCGTTCCATTACACGGGATCGGAAAATCAAAATTCTTAAGTAGGAAGTGACAAACGTATATTTTGCGGTCGCTCATGACTCGTAATAATCGAATTTTAGTGGCAAAAACATCGAAATACCTCCATTTTAGACTTTTTCCTTTATTTATGTCACAAAAGCTCTTAGCATTCCAAATTTCAGAATTATTGTGAGGTAACTGGAAGTATGTACTCTAGAGCGTTTTCATTTTTGCCATTTCTATACAAACATGTAACATTAATTGCCATATCTTTTTAATACATTGAGCTATAAATTAGATTTTTATGCAGCACCATAAGCTCACAGACCCAAATAGTTGGAAATAATTTCAAGTTTATAGCTTTAGCCGTTTCTGACTTTTTCTCAGAAACGGCTAAAGCTTCTTCTAAACGGTCTTGACAGACAGACAGACGGAAAAAAAGTGATCCTGATAAGGGTTCCGTTTTTCCAAATGAGGTACGGAACGATTTTGAAACGTAGGTATGTGTCGCATTTGGGACACCAAATCATTTTTTTTACGTAACGATTGTGACATTCACAGACTTCAGTTTATGGCACATAAACATCATCAGCCTGAAGAAGTTCACTGCTGGGTATAGGGCAACGACTTCCCGCAACTTTAGCAATATCATCGGTCCAGTGGATCGGGGTCCTACCAAAACTGCCTTCTTTTCCCAACGGTTTTCGGTTCTGCGAGCTATATGGCCTAAGTATTGACTAAATAATGTATACTTAGGTGCCTTGAAGTTGCACCTAGGTATAGGTACATTATTTAGTCAATACTTGACTTTCAGCGGTATTTGAGTTCTTGGCAGATGGATCGAACGAGAAACAAAGTGGGTTCCGATCGTGGAGTAAATTAAAGAAGACACAATTATTTAATTTTCTATTAGCCAATGGCAGGAGCCGAAGGCCGTGGACATCGAACCCCTCTTCGTATCTTAGGCGGGTTCCACCATTCCTTGAATTTTTTTATAACTGTTGTTCTCTTCATAAGGTTATCATCATTCATGGCCTCACAGAACTTGCAATGGAAATCGGTTTCTGGAGACTCTTCAACGTAGTGGAATGAGTAGTGGTTCATCCATTTGAAATAATTGTAGTATTTTTCCTTGTCGTTTGCAATTTCCACCATTTTCTCGACCAACGCATCTACTCCTAACTCTTTAGCGTTCAAGTATATTCCATCAGGCATAAATCTGAAACGAATGTACAAAAGATTTTAGAAGAAATTCAAGTTTCAGTTTGTTACTCTTTTACATACATATTATGTGTTGAAAATGTTACCTAAGATCCAAAGTCCTGCCTGCTGGGATAGATTAAATTTAATTATTTTTTTTTTAATTTAAAATTTTGTTTATTTTCCACCTGTACATTGAATTACAGACAGTGATTTATTAGATTCTTAGATTATTAGAATTAGATGAGGTAAGGTTAGCACAGGGGACAATGCCCAAAATACCCCATAGTAGCAAGACGGTGCAGGTCTAAACACTCCTATTAGAATAAAAACAAGCAGTGTTTGTCATAGGTACCTTGTATAGTTTGCGGTTCCGAACACCACAGGCACGGAATAATGTTGAAGTGGGTGTAAAATCTTTTCGGTGACATAATCTTCAGCGAAGGAATTCTCGAAAGAAAAATAAAAATAATAGTCCTTTTCAAATATTTCTAAACACCTGGGCATATCAGCTCTTCTGCAGGATTTCGTTCCACATTGACCATATACATCGACCGTCATATAATTGCCTATTCTCTTTAATTTATGTTGGATTTGTCTCACAAAAGCATCTCTTCCACTTGGTGCGTTACAGTTGGAGACCAACCAAGCGGCAAGCTTCTTCTTTGAACTCAACTTCTCTTTGATAGTATCAGTGATCGGTTCCATTTCATCGATACTCATCCAATGCATTTCTTTCTGAGGTCCAATCACCTCGCCATCCTTATTTCTTATTATGATATACCCATAAAAAATATCAGAATTCAGTTTGTATGTCCAAGAAACATTGAAATATTCGTCGAACATATTATCGCACACAGGATAGTAATCTGACGACTCGATGCTAGCGTACACGTAGTTTTGATCTTCTGATCGCTTTGGTGGCAGATTTGGAGATTTTTTGTCCACGACTTCTGGTCCATTAAATAATATGGTATCAAATTTCGTTATATCTTTAAAATATAGCTTGTTTGTTGTAATAAAACAATTATTCACCCTGCAGTTTTTCTTGGTGAAAGTTTCCTGGCCTTTACCTAGGTACATCAGAGGGTCTCGATTTGGCAACGTCCATATCAAAACGTGTTTTAATGAATTATTTCTCTTTGGTAATTCATCAGCTGGAGTTGTAGTTGTCGAAAGCGATACTTCTTCTTCGCATTTCTCTTCATTATTATTGCTTAAATATTGCTTAAGGTCTATTTCTAAAGCATCTTCTATTTTATCTTGTATGTCAACATTCATTTCTGACTCTATTTTTTGCATTTCAGTGGCTAAATGTCGTAGCCGTTTCTTTTCTGAGTTCATGTAGTAAAACTGTGACCATACCATAAAGAGAGCTAATATGAATGCTGCAAATAGAAAATTGTTGCGTACTCGAGTCATGTTTGTTTTGTTCAATTAAATTCTTCAGTGAATTGTTACCTATTCCTGCAAACAAAAAAAAACAAAATATATCATCATCATCATTTCAGCCGTAATACGTCCACTGCTGAACATGGCCTCCCCCACAGACAGAGCAAATTCCTTATCGTGTGGGGGGATTTGCCCATACTCACAACGCTGGGCATGCGGGTTGGCGAACGCAGTTAGAGCTATCGTTGTTAAAATGAGGGACGCTGCTGCCCATCCCCTAGCTTTTTTCCCTTAGTCGCCTCTTACGACATCCGCGGATATGTAGATATGGAAGGGCCTATTCTTCAGCCGGGGCCACCACGGCCAAAATATATAGGTACCTACATATCTGATTAAAACCTGTAACTGTGCTACACGTAACTACTGCAAAATGAGGGTATGAACCAAATGTAATGTTTGGACGTGCGTCTGACTACTTCCCACCTAGGGAAGTAGTCGGACGTACCATGATAAAATGAGGACGATTTGATTGATTGTTAGCTGGAGTGAAGTGAAACGGATGGCGCTATACAAGGTGATTCATAACATGTATAAATCCCGAACTAAGACTAAGACTAAGATCTTCAACCAGTGCGTCCTACCCGTAATGACTTACGGTGCCGAGACGTGGACACTCACAGTGGGGCTCATTCACCACTTTAAGGTCGCACAGCGAGCTATGGAACGGGCTATGCTTGGAGTTTCTTTGAAGGATAAAATCCGCAACGAGATTATCCGACAGAGAACCAAGGTCATCGACATAGCCCAGAGAGTTGGCAAGCTGAAGTGGCAGTGGGCTGGCCATATATGCCGAAGAACCGACAACCGTTGGGGTAAACGAGTTCTTGAGTGGAGACCACGTCTAGGCAAACGTAGTGTGGGGCGCCCCCCGGCTAGGTGGAGCGATGACCTACGAAAGGCGGGCAGTAAGTGGATGTCAAGGGCCGAACACCGGGCTCAGTGGCGTGTATTGGGGGAGGCCTATGTCCAGCAGTGGACTAATGTGGGCTGATGATGATAAATCCCGAAAGGGGCTTTTTTTATGTAATACGGAGGCAAACAGGCTTACGGCCCTCCTGATGGTAAGTGGTTACCGTCGCCTATTAACATTAGCAACACCTGGAGCATTGCTAATGCGTTGCCTGCCGAACCCCTCCCCCCCCCCTAAAGAGCTCTGGCAACCTTACTCAACGCAGGAACACAACACTATTTGAAACAAATAATGTTATTTGGCTGCGATCTTCTGTAAGGCAGAGGTACCTCCCTAGGTGGGCTGCTCCAATTTAGAGCGAGAAAATCTCGCTGTGCCCTACCTCCTCGTTAAACGGGCTTATTAGATTTTGGTCTTTTTATCATTTTTAAAACTGATTATGAAAGTACGTTCGAAATCAAGATTAATGCCGAACCTTAAACAGCCAGCATAGTATAGTCCAAAAAAATTCCAAAAATCGTGACACCAACTTTATTGCTAGTGCTTATTCTAGAACCTTTAGGGATAGTTTACATATTATGAATCACCTTTTATAAAACGGAATGGAATGGAAAACGTTGAGTCTGTTAGACTAGACGCTAGGTAGGGCACAGCGAGATTTTCTCGCACTAAATTGTAGCAGCCCGCCTGGAGAGGTACCGTCTCCATCTTACAGAAGATCGCAGCAAATAATTTGTTTCAAATAGTGTTGTGTTCCTGTGGAGAGGTAGGTTGCCAGAGCTCTTTAGGCTAGGGAAGTTCGGGTCAGCAACGCGTGGGTGATGCCTCTCTGGTATTGCAAGCGGACATGGGAACACAGGATCAGAATGATGAGTGATAATAAAATAATGACTTTAGCGAAAACAAAAATCTATTCTGAGTTTTAATTAAGTAATTATTCATACCTTTTCACGTGCAGAGCTAAAGTATCAAAATATTGTAGTAGAATTACTTATAAGATTAAATGTATTGTAAAATTTTATCCACTGCTCAGCATGTGGATTCCACCAATCTTCGAAGTCATTTATAACACTTGATCTGTTATCTAATTGCATTATGTTTATATATTGACACAATTTACAGAATGGATCGGTATCAGGCACTTCTTGGATGTCGTGATAAGAGTAGTGATTGTGCCATTTGAAAAACTCGTTATAACTATGCGGATTGCTGATTATTTCTAGCATTTTTTCTACAAGCTCATGAGGTCCTAGTTGTGTCGCATCTAAGTACGTTCCATCTGGCATGAATCTGTAAAATAAATTGAATAGACTTATTTTCTATTTCCTTTACACTACATTTTTCATTCCATCATCATTCCAGACACAGGATGTCCACTGCTGAACATAAGCACAGATAACACAGATTTCAGTGCGCCTTTCTATCATGAGGGGGTAATGCCCATACTCACCACGATCGGCATGCGGGTTAGAGCTAGCGTTATTAAAATACGGGAAGCTGCTGCCCATAGCTGCCCTAGCTTTAAAAATAATGCAATTATTTACAACTATTTTACACAATGCCTAAGAAACAGTTGAGTTACCTAAAAACCGTTGCAAACGATCTTTGGATATCTCAAAAGATCCAGATCAGTACTAGTTGGAAGCGTCCCCAAGATACTGGCGGAATTGCCACGCTGGATGGCTATGCAGATCCTTTAGGCAAAATAGGAAAGCTACGTTAAAAATAGGTATAGAAATACCCAAACTAGGTACCTATAGCTTCTTTTAAATGTAGGTAAGTACAGGAACACGACCTTCAGCATAATAAAGGATGCTTGGTGAGATTAAATGGAGCCCTAGTAAATAATAGTTAACTATTTTAATTATTATTTGATGTTCGTATAAGTACAGCAGCATACATACGTTACTGGAGGCGAGAGGGTCAGTAGCCAATATGCCACCAAAAAGTTTGTTAATTTGATAAACTTGTGGTCAATTTGATAGCACAAGCTGCTGTAGGTATATTTGATATCATGTTTGTTGGTTTCGATTTCTTGTAGAGTATAGGTAGGTTGAATATTCTGTTTCAAGTTACTGTACCTTTTATAGTTAGCACCTCCAAAAACGACAGGCACTGTATAGTGATTCAATGCATACAAGAGTTTTTCAGTAACGTAATCCTCAGCGAAAGAGTTTTCAAACACAAAGTAAAAGTAGTAATCTGTCTCTAATAGCTTCAAGCAATTGCTCATAGAACTTCGAGGGCACCGTTTGTCTCCACAATGGCCATACACATCTACAGACATTCCATAGCCTTTCATCACACGTTGTATCTCTTTTACCACATTGTGTCTTTTGCTGGGAGCTCTACAGTTCGATACAAACCATGCGGCTGCTATTTTTTTATTAGCAATCCTGTTTTTAATAATTTTACTGGTAGGCAACATTTCATTATGGCTCATCCATTGGATTCGTTCACTCGGCCCTATTATTTCACCATTTCGATTCCTGATTACAAAGTAACCGAAATAAATATCAGAATCCAACTTATAAGTCCATGTTAAATTAAATACACCATCGTATGTGACTGGAGGAACTGGATAGTATCCCGCGGATTCCATACTAGCAAACACGTATTTTTGGTTCCATGTGCGTTTCTCTGGCATTTTTATAGCATTTTCTCCGACGATTTCCTTCGCATGGAAGAGCACCACATCAAAATTCGTGATCTCACCCAAAAGCTCCCTATTGGAAGTGACGTAGCAGTTCATCACTGGGCAGTTTCTTTTTAAAAACGTTTCAACTCCTGTACCCATAAACGAGAAAGGTTCAGTATATGATAGTGTCCATTGTAACATGTAAATTATTCCTGGTGTTTTTTCAACCCTCACTGATTCTAAACGGAGTCTATACACCAATACCATCCATATGAGAATTATTATAATTACACCACGCATACACATTACTAAATTGAATTTTAGTTTTGTCAACATCATTTTGTTATTGTTAACTAGTATTTGAAAACTAAAAAAATCACTGTTTTACTTTAACTTCACTGAACTGAACTGTCGATCACACGTCATTCCACATATCACATTTTTTTAATTTTGAGAGAGATAACGTTTCCAACTTGACTATCGAGTCACTTTTATCTACCTATAGCTAATATTATTATGATTCATAGCAGTGAACCGAACACAGAAACAACGTGAAAGTAACTGACTCAGTTTGAAATGTCTGTATTGGTACGACATCAATGTTTGTCGGTTGAATGGATTATTGTTATTCAATAAAGTGGATGCATAAATATACAAACAACGTACAGTAGGTCTGTTTTTAATGAGAATATGCATGGATCTAGGCAAAAGTGAGTTAACGTTCGGCTGCGCAGTTGCAATTTTCGAGCCTAATAAATATATTGCGCATCCCAATCGCTGGCGCTGACTTCACTTTTGACTAAATCCGCTTATTGTAGCTAACATTTTCTGATCTGAAAGCACGGTAATGGGCCAAGACAAACAAAATGAAGCAGGGTACGACAACGTAGGATGGTACACGAAAATAATTTCTATAACCACAGTAACTTGGGCAAAGCTATTCGCAAATAAATCCTCGTAAGGAAATTATATACGTAACGAAAATAAAGTTAAATAAAACTTACAAAATACTGTTTTGACAGACCTTATGAGAATGAAGATTTAAACAAAACACTAATTTGACAGACCTGATGAGCTTGAAGTTTCATACAAAACACTGTTTTAACAGACCTCATAAGTATGAAGATTCCTACCAAACACTGTTTTATATAACAGACCTGATGAGTATGAAGATTTATACAATACATTGTTTTAACAGACCTTATGAGCATGAAGTTTCATGATGTGTGTAAGAAGTAACAGCATCTGCCTACACGACTTTATCGCTCCGATACACAGCTAAGGTAATGATGCCACACTTTTAATCGCAAAAAAGTTCTTTAAATTTATAATAGCGCAAAGTCAAACAGTTGTCTGCTCGACAGCTAAATTAAAAACCACCTAGGTATATGGATCGTTATCAATGATTATTTATGTTATCACCACCTACATGCCGTTACCATCATGTACTAATCGATATGATTGATTATTCAATGGTCAGGGCAGATAATGCATGTAGATGCGTGTAGATGTATGTAGTTTGCATGCACGCTAATAAAAATGAATGTGGACAAAATGAATGTGTCTTCATAACTACCCCTGACTGTACTGTAGTAGAGTTGTACTACATAGATAAGCGACTAATATTTTTATAGGTGGCTCGCCAAAAACCAGTACCATTTTTTTCAGAGTTCCCATATAAATAGAGTTCCGTAGAGTTTTGTCATCAAATTAAACAAGCCTGGCGAAAGTCAACGACGCTGCTAACAGTTCAAACAGATTCATCAATCTATACCTACCTACAGTAGCGCCATTATTGTAGAGGGATTAAATATCGAATATGGACGGGATGAAACGGAAATTGGGAAGGTTTAAAAGTAAAGATTGATTCCTTGAAATTAGATATTTTGAAATAATATAGGTTCGATTGTGTTTACTAGGATGAACTTGCTTTATGAGGTACTGTGGCTTCTCGCGGCTTACTCGCGTGGAACCCGGATAAAAATAGCCTATGTGCCTTTTCAGGGCTCAGATTAGCCACCTACTTAGCTATAGCTATCAAGATCGGTTCAACCGTTTAGTCATTGTAGAAGATGAGGGGCGTGGAGTGATGAATATGAGTAAAATTAAACTATTGGTTGGGAGTTTTAGAGAAATTCCGGAGTTTCGTTTAATTACCAAAAACAATACCTACCTTACAGACAATTTAAATGCCTACCTACAATTTTCTATATTTTTGATCTATCTCTATATTTCTATCTATTTCTATATTCTCTGATGTGGGCTGTCAGGTTCACGAGGTTCGTCGTTTACAGCCATGTACATAAAATATTTAAATAAAGTGCGATTTAAACGACTGCATCATAATTTTTGCGAAACACTAAAGCATTTTTCTCTCATTTGTGTCTGAAATTGACGTATTAATTAAAGAAAACAATTTTTATGTTAGGTAAATCAATTTATTGCATTTTAAATCAGTTGGGAAGGTTTTGCCCATTTTACAATAATATCCCTGTATTAATAAATATTACACTTAATAGTAATCAGTATAAAGTAACTTTAAATAGAGGTAGAACTTACATAAATAGGTATTAAGTACTAACAATACCATAAAATATTGTATACTATAGTTTAGCAATTTTTCATTTTTGGTACGGTAATAACTCTGACATTGTTTGAGTACGGAGAAAATGCAATTTAAGTTTATCGATATTTTATAAGGAACATTCATAAATTCCCTATATAATAAATGTCCCTTCTTATTGGGACTATTTAATCAGGTAGCCACTACAAAAAAAATCTGATATTATGACAACCAAAATGCAATTTAATTTATGTAATTTTCAAAACTTAAATGCTATATAAGTAGACATTCTCTCAAATCTCTGTGCTAAGTCAGACCTACAAACATGCTTATAATATTGAAAAGTAGGTATTATAAAATTTCATCCACTGTTCAGCATGTGGATTCCACCAATCTTCTAAATCGTATATCACACTCGATCTGTTTTCTAATTGCATTATATTTATATAGTCACACAGTTTACAGAATGGATCGGTATCCGGTGATTCTTGGAGGTCATGATAGGAGTAGTGGTTATGCCATTTGAAAAACTCACTATACTGATTTGGCTCGTTGATTAATTGAAACATTTGTCTCACAAGCTCTGCAGGTTTTAGCCTTGTCGCATCTAGGTATATCCCATCTGGCATGAATCTGTGAAATAAGCAGAGAGTTAATTCATGAAGATATTATATGAAGTCGTTATAAACATTATTTGATTAAAACCGAGATAAATAAATAAATAACACCCAACAGTTACATAGATAGTCCTGACCCCACACTAGGATTCCCTGTGTTGTGGGTATCAGAAACGACGAGTACCATAGTACCACAATACCCAGATCCGGAGTAAATGTTTGCAGATGATGCAAACATTTGTATCGCCGTGTGAATCATTCCCGTCATGGACGCAAGGGGATGTCCTTGCGTCTCAGACGGGCACTCACCCACTACGTCACCGAGGTTGTCGGGTATTTAGCACGATTTGTGAGTTTTTTTTCTTAAAACACGATGAATAAAAAAGTTCCTGACAATAGTGCCGATTATGTTGTTTATTTTGACAGCACTAAAATTATCGGCGTCCGTTTTAATTCGATCTACAAAAGGACGGCAACAATTTGCTTCAACATTATAGACACCAATATATGTAATTATTCCAAACTTAGGTTTCATTTTTTTTTTTTTTTGTCTTTTTCAAAAACTCGTTTTTAATACTTAAGCTTGTTTATAGCAGTTACTTATAACTAATTTATTATGTCCGGCGGAAGGTATAGGTATGCCATCATACAGTTTTATCCTAGTTTGTATATTTATGTTTTCCCACATGCATTGTTTTAATTTATAAGTGATACATGTATAATAATCTTGCTCTGTAACATTTGTTGTAAAATAAAAATTATTATTATTATTATAATTTGTACCCGTTCTCTATGTTTTACATTATTGATTAATGTTTATGTACCTAACCTTTTATAATCAGCGCCTCCGAATACAACAGGAACCGCGTAGTTTTTCAATGCATGCATCAGTTTATCAGAGACGTAATCCTCAGCGAAAGAGTTTTCAAACGCAAAGTAAAAGTAGTAATCAGTTTCCAACAACTTCAAGCAACTGTTTATTGAATATGGAGGGCACCTTTTATTTCCACACGCACCATACACGTCTAGAGACATCCCATATTCTTTCATAGCAAGTTGTATCTCTTTGACCACCCTGTGCTTTTTAGTGGGAGCTCTACAGTTCGATACAAACCAAGCTGCGGCAATTGTTTTATTAGCTATCTTCCTTTTAATACTATCAGTGGTAGGCGACATTTCTTTTTGGCTCATCCACTGAATGTCTTCACTCGGACCTATTAATTCACCATTTCTATTCTTGATTACAAAGTAACCAAAATAAATGTCAGATCCCAATTTATAAGTCCAAGTCAAATTGAAGAACTGGTAGAATGTGACTGGAAAAATTGGATAGAAGCCTGCAGACTCCATACTAGCAAACACGTATTTTTGATTGCATTTGCGTTTTTCTGGCATTTTTACAGAATCTTTTGAAACAATTTCCTTTGCATCAAAGAGTAGAACGTCAAAATCAGTGATATCACCCAACAGATCTTTAACTCCAGTAACATAACAATTTTTTACTGGACACTTTCTTTTTATGAACGTCTCGACACCTTCGCCCATCGAAGCAAAAGGGTCGGTGAATGCAGGGGTCCATTGCAGCATGTAAACTATTCCCGGCACTTTTTGATATCTGAGATTTTTATATTGTAAGTGGGTGAAATACGCCATCCATATAAGAATAATCAAAACAGCACCTCGAATACATATCACTGCATGGAATTTCCAATGTGCCAACATTTTATTTTTGTTTTACAAGAAATCAGACTCACTTATAGCAAAACAATTTACTTTATAGAAATAAACTTAGGTTATAATTTTTCATGCACGGTGCTCTATATCAGGTTCTGTATAACAGAGTTATTCAATGAGACTCCTATTAACAGTGAACCGAACTCAAAAACTACGTGATAGTCTTTGATTCAGCTTAAAATAACTGTTTTCATAATATAAATGCTCTGTCATCGATGTTATTGTGGGCGGAATAAATTATTTAAATTTTATGAATTCTAAATAAACATCCAACAGTCACATATCGGCCTGCACCTTTAGGATTCTGTATTGGGGTAAAATCTACCTCGAACATTAATTTCATTATTGCCTGAAGAACTCTTTGGGTAAGGCCTGCCACGACAAGCCTTCTCAATTCAACAACTTCCGCAACCTTCACAATGACGTCAGTCCATCATCACCTATACTGCCTTTTCCTGTTAGTGGTCGCCATTCAAGAACCATTGTTCCCCAGCTGTTGTCGTTTTTGTAAGATATATGGCCCGCCCATATATCTTGCAAAACCGACAACAGCTAAAAAAGGCAGATTTACTTGCTGTGTACATTTTGGCTTGGCATTAAATAATAGAGCATAAATTTACTTCCTGTGGGTATTTTTTATAAATCTCGAGTGGTTTGTATGGAATTCAAAATAGTCTCAAAAAACAAAATTTTCGAAAAAAGGATGAAAAACAAAAAAAATACGGGTTTAGTTTTGTATAAGACACATACCGATGAACAATTTTGCTAAGAAAGGGTCACTTTGGTTTAACTGCGATTGAGCGCTAAGAGCTACGCCTGCTTGTGATGTCGGAAGGCGTTTATAATGGTTCTCCTCAACAGGAAACAGTAAGCCACGCGAGCAAAGCTGCGAGCATCAGCTAGTTATTTATAAGCTCCGAATCTGGCCGCCCGTGATTGATGACCTGGGGTGTAGACCGATTTTGTTTAAGACGCCGAGATGGATGGGCATATTTCGCAATGAAATATGGGAAATAAATTGGTTTTTAAACACACTTCAGCTAAACAGTCAGTGAAATTGTGGCTTTGTTGGTGATAGTTTGGGGTTAAAGTCAGTATGGTTTGAGCGAGCGTAGCAGAGCCAACAATTTTGGAGGTCCGAGCTGGTTTGCGTGGCCAGGAAAGTTGACCAGCTCAAATGATCTTCCTTTAAGTCATGGTTTGTTGTTAGCTACACATCCCATTTACAAAGCCATACAAAAACTCCAGTAGCCTGATTTATCACAGCACATGGCGTAACGCAAAAACACTGTATAATACGAGCTCCACTCATAATAGTGAAATAAATCAGCGGAGGGATCGCCGATCCATCTTGTGGATCCGCTGACGGCCGCCGGCGCCGGTTAGCGCGGATTATGGAAAACAGCGTAACATCTGTTGCCCGATTAAATTGTAAGGATTGTGTGAATGACTTTTAGAATACCGGGAGTAGATTTTCATTGAAATGAAATGAAATGAATGAAATGAAATGAAATAAAACTTTATTGAGGACCTTTAAAAAAAGAAAACACAGTTTATACAGAATGGCTTATAAGTCTAAGATAAGGTCCTACAATCGGCGGTCTTATCGCGGTTTGCGATATCTACCAGACAACCGTTTAAATAACTTAAACCTAAATTCGTCGACAGCAGAGATATGCGGGTTGGATGTATTCCAGCCCCCAAACTAGTTATAAACTGTATCTCAGGGGTCGGTTTCTATCCTCACCGCCTAGTCTTTGTTGCCGCGTGTCACTGCTCTATTTGTGCCATTATCATCATTTCAGCCGTAGCACGTTCACTGCTGAACAAACCCGAGCTACATATCCAGCGCGACCGACCGAAAATATTTTATAACTTCTTTGATATAATACCTTGCTTATGGTACATTGTTTAATCTTTTGTACCTGCCTAAAGATCGTCAAAGATTTTGAAGTAGTCGAGCGCCAGCAAGGCCTAAGTCTAGGCTAATATTGTGGAGCTAGGGCTAGGGCTTTTAAGATCTTTTGCTAAGAGGCCGGTGGTGTAAGCTCGGACCTCAGCTCGGACCTCTTCAAGTCCTCAAATCTTTGGGCTGGTGGGTGTCAATCACGATAGCAAAGAGAATATAACCGCCACGTTCACGACAGTACTTGTTTTTATCTATGGTGTCAGCTGTCAGTCCTGTTCCTGTCAAAAGAATGTGCTTTTGAGTTCGAGAAAAAAATTAAATTAAATTAACATACTATGCGCCCCGTTTTCGTCTACAAGAAATATTCGCAATATTTCAAAAATGTGAAGCGAATCGCTTGGTAATTTGTAAAGAATACATTCTCAGACTGTTCATTAATTCATACCACATACCGTAGGATCTGCCTCATCGTTCAGCCGGTTCAGAGTTCAGCCTTTATATGTATACCTTGCGTGTTTTGTATCGCTCGTATTTCTACGGAATATAATATTGTTCTGGAATAATGTCTTATAGACAGCTCTACATCGGGGTAGAGTAGACCAGGTACTAGCTTGGAAGCCAGTGATTATTTTCTTACGTCACATTGCTGATTCTTAAAGACAGTGTAACCCAAGAACGGACGCTTGAAGAAGATAATATTATCGTCTAATCTAAAACTGAATTCCTATCTCTTAGAGGCTTCTTTCTTGCACATGTCTTCGAATCTGTAGGTTCTAGAACATGTCAGTTTCCGCACGATATTTTCTTTCACCGTTGGAAGCAACTAGTATAGCGCACATAAATTTTCCGAATGGAAAATCCATTGGTGCACGACTGGGATTCGAACCCACGACCTATGGATCGGAAGGTGGAGCCACTACCTCCATTCCACCGGTGCTTGGAATGACTGGATTAGACTATCTCTCCAAAGATCATTGGGTCCGCTGCACTAGAAACTGATACAGCTATACAAGCAATGCTTTAATGTTATTTCATAATAAAACCATCCCTTGTTTTCGAGCTATACCTACTGTTGAGATTTCAGGAAACCCATTTATCATGATATCAGTGTCAAGTTCCTTTGTATTGACGCGACCTTCACAAGTTACTGATTTAGAAACGTGGGAGTTTATATTTCTTTTTTGTCTGTTTTGTTGTGAGAAAATGTTAAACAATGCATTATGGTATTTAAAGCATACTGCCCAAAAGATTTTTTATTGTAAAGTAACAGACTGACGATGCCCTTTTGGTAAGCGGTAACTGACCAACACTGCTGCATTACCATTTATGATGCGGCACTTGTGGTAATGCGTTAGGATCATCCCTATGAGAGGCATGGCATTTCACCGGCAACTCACCCTTCAAACCGGAACACAGTATGGCATTTTTTCCCATAGTCGCCTCTTACGACATTCACGGTATGAAGGGGCCTATTCTTGAGCCGGGGCCACCACGGCGTGCTACTTGGTAGCCGAATTTATATTCAAACAAGTCTCCTATCGCGAGGCAAATTTGCAAACTATGATAAAGCTGCATTCAAGTGACTGCCCTCCGTACTAGTTTTCACTGTATGACGGCAGGGCGTCGTTGCTCTTGCGTGCAAAGTCAAATAATAATGCAAAAGTAACTAACAGAAGGATCCAGAATTAGATTATTATATTACATATAGCAAGTTCTTTACACTTCCCCGGACGGAGTCTGCCCAGAGTTCTTCCGCTCGTTCATCTGGAAAGTAGCTATATTGGCACAAAGCAATACAAATTATAGATACTCCACATCTGCGAATCGTAGGCCTTTATCTTAAACTCCGTTTAACGGATCTGCGCTCTTGTTCAAGGTACATCTACTACGCAATTTAATAAATAAGAAAAAAAAAGCAGTATTCAAATGTGCACGAACAGAGCTTTAGTCAACAGCCTGGAGTGTTACATGGACGATCTTGTGGACTGCTTCGAAGACTTTGTGAAGAAATCCCTCATTGTAATATCTGTGGGGGTCGGTACTGTGGTGGTTATGCTCGTTTACGTGCTCAAAGTGCTCACAGATCGGACTGGAACCTCAGCTGGTAAATACTGCTTATTGTCATAATAATAGTTTTTTTTTTTTCGCGCCTATTAATTATTTATTTCACTTAGGTACATTACACTTCCAAGTGGCCCTAATTACCAAACTAAGTATAAACTTGTATTTTGACAAATAGTGCCAGCCCTTCATTTTATCATTTAAATTTTGTACGGACATTACATAGTAGGATATAAAAACTATAAATAACCTTCATAGGTACACACTAATATTGCGAATGCGGAAGTAACTATCGTATTCACGACTAAACGGCTGAACCGATCTTGGGAAATCTGGTGCTAACCAAACTGCACCCCGATTAATGACAAAGTTTACTTTTTATCCGGGTACCGTGCGTGCGAAGCCGCGGGCAGCCACTAGTTATTTATAAATAAATAAATATTCCGGACATATCACACACGGTCAACTGATCCCAAACTAGGCATAGCCTGTACATAATAGATAATATATTATTTTATAATATAATATATTAAGTAACCCACTGTTTTCATGATTACTACGACCCAATTTAGAATGACTATATTAATCATACACAGGTACTCGTACAAGGAAATTCATAATAGTATGGTATTCCAAAAGAGGCTATTTCTACACCCGATTGGCAATAAACTATTTTGGAAATTCAACAATATTCATTGAAAACCTCTATGCAAAAATTATGTTTCAAATTCAAATCAGTTTGCACTCAATTATTCAGTGGTTTGGGTCTGATGTCGAACTTCTCGTACGCTTCACAATTACTTATAATTATGATAAAAAGACCAAAAACAGCGAATTTGAAAAAGATCGTCAATTTCAGCAGGAGATCAAAGAGGCCAGCCCATTCAGCGTGGCCAAAGTAGCGGCAGTATTTGTAGCACAGCTTCAAAGTGCAGTTCCAAACGGAACACCGTCAGTAACGACTTCATGCTATGCTGTGAGCCGAAACTGACCTGCCGGTCCGTCAACACCGTCCCCATGCCAGCTGTTCCGAGCTTTGATGAACGTGTGCTAAGGGACATCGGGCTTTCGGATTGCAATAAGGTAGGAACCATTATGGCACTATGGAAATATTTCATTGTATGGTAATGGCATTCGTTTCTGTGATGTCACACGACTGCTGCAAAGTTGGTAGACTAAAGCTACAGTTACACATGCTCATTACTAGCACGAAAGCATGCTTTTATTGAGCAAACGATCATTAGTAGCATGTGTATTGAAACATTGCTTATAATGAGCATGCTCATTTCGAGTTTGCTCAAAAATCGACGGTCGTGCGATTTTTGAGCATGCTACCTGCATCGCGGGTGGAGGGGGGCGTGAAACTAGCATGTAGCGCGTCATACCCAAAACGAGCATGCCTATTGCTAGCAAATGTAAACTGTTCATAAGCATGCTCATATTGAGCATACTCAATAGCACGCTTTTTAGCATGCTATTTTAGAGCATGTGTAATAGTAGCATAAATTCCGTTGTCTGTGTGACGTAAGCGTGAAAGAAACGAAGTATCAGGATCTTCATCAGGCCCCCATGATCGTGGCCTTAGGCTTGCAATATTAAGAACGTAGCGCGATCATTAGCGGGGAATGGAGTATTTATGAATCACTTTCTGTTTTCAGAATTGTGGAGTACTAAAGTCACGTAGTGAACGTAGTGGTTCGTCTCCTAGGTGAGTTTCCTATCATGTTCGTATAAAATACCGTTTCTTGCCATAGAAATTTAAGAAAGTATTCTTATGAGTTGTGTTCAACGCTGATGATGGAGTTTTTGTGCTGCTCACAGTCCTCCATCGTAGCTTACGACTGTAAATGAATTTTAGGAACTCGCTTGCTTCCTTGTCGTGTTATTAGTTCTGTCTTGGTCATCTGACATTAATTTAAGTGAGCAGGTTGAGGTATGATGGCCCTGAACATGATCTTGTTTTAGGAACGGACGTTTGGATGGACTGTGGTCCTTTACCCGGTAGATACCCGGACAATAAAAATGGCAATGAATGAGTAGGTATTGGCAAAGACTAATTTATTTTCAAAATAATAAGCTCACGATTTTTATGATCAAATCCAATATCTTATGCTCATAACTATTGATCACTCTACTTACTCTTTCTTTTGATTTGAGGAAGGCCTATGTCCAGCAGTGGACTTCTACAGGCTGGTGATGATTTTATGTAATGTTATGCTTGAATCAGTCTGAACAATTACCGAAACTATTCATGAGATTCAGATTAATGAATAATTATTATCTACTAATCACTAATATTATTCGATTAATTTCCCAATAGTTTTTTGCTAAAATCTGCTGCAGGCTCAAATGAGGGCCCAATACTTTCTAAAATAGATAAAACTTTTATTTATTTCGTCTGTAGGTAATAAATAGTTTTGTAGAAATCTAACTTTTATTGAAGAAAAAAATCACAAATTCATCTTTAAATCTGCATTTATTAATCGTTGTGAGGAAAATTTTGAGGCGATATTTCTTAATGAATCTTTCACAGCAATTGCGCTTAATGTGAGTGTGAGAGGAGGGAAAAAATATTAACGTCTAAGAATGCTAGGGTAAGTTAATAATTAGATACCAGAATACGTTACTTGCTGGTTGTGTCACTGATTCTTTCTGGTCACTGACCAAATACAGGATTTGGTCAGTGACCAGGGGTGCTATTGTGTAATTCATTCGAAGTGTAGTGAAAGGTTCTTAGAGGCTCTTCGTGTACAATACGTGCAGAATACGTTAAAAATATAAAAAAAAAATACTTAAATACTTTTTTAAATTTATTTTCAGAATATCCATACCTAGCTTATCAACCTGTTTACCACAACGTAAGTCTTCCGAGTTTTTTTTTTTATCAGTAGCGATCTCACTGTTCTACTCGCGATAATCTAAATGATTACGACTTAGTCCAGTTTGATCTGTATACTTATAAGTTTTATTAAAATCGACCCAGTCCTAAGTACCAATAATAAACAGACGACCGATTTTCCACTTTTATATTTATTGTTAAGTGAATTAAAATCTTCGTAGCAACGTGATCGGTCAGCCTATATCTAGAAAGCCATCTATTTATCTCACAATATAACTATCTCGCGGTTTCTGATAATTATTGATAGTGCTTCGATGATTGTTGAGCAACAGTTAAAATGAAAATCGCATCTTAAGCATCCTTTAACTATACGATTTTTTTTTTATTTTTAAACTAAGCACCGCCGATATTTTAACAAGTCCACACGTACAAACTGCGTTATTACGTTCATCCAAGAAGGAACGTGTGGCCATACAGCATAGCCGTCTGATAGGAGCTATGCTATATGAGACATTCTCGTCGACCATATAACTGCATTTATAAGCACCATTATATTTTGTTACAGAACACTTGTCGCCATCTCGGAAATGTGTCAAGATGCTGAAGCGGACCTCCTGTTGCTCCATGTGCTGTGACGATGATAAATCAAATATTTACTGATCAATTTACTTATTTGAGCTTTTTGATGACTCTCTGTACAGTCCAAAAGTTGCTAATATCCACCTATCTTTACCTACATAAGTATTCATTTGACTCGGGATGCCTGTACAACACAAAACTAAGATACAAAAAGAAAGACTAGGTTATTGATTTACTTAAATAATTTGGGTACCTATAATGTTTACATGTTTGTGTAGGTACTTGTATTCGTGAATAAGGCGCGCATAGAATGTTATTTATAGAAAAGTATTTTTTTTATTGTTTTGTTTATTTTACTCTTGTAACAATAAATTATGAATGTTCTGTTATTTATTTTAACATCGTGTTAAGACGTATCAAATCAAATCAAATCAAAGTAATTTATTGCGTAATATAGGTTAGGTACAGTTGTTACATAATACAATACAAATTTGGAGCAGCCATATTCAGCGTTGTACATATATTTTCAAAAAAATTAAGTACGTAATAGAGCACAATGAGAAAGCGAAGGTTCCATGTAGTTTCATGCAGGAACTTCCGAAATATAGGATAAAAAACAGATATAGGAAATATAAAAAACAATAGGATAGTCCTATGCATGCCTATCCTACTAATATTAAAAATGCGAAAGTTTGTAATCATTCTTAATTAACTCCATTAGTTGTGAGTCTATGTCCTAAGACTGGCCTTATAGCTCAGTTGGTAGTAACTCTGCTTTCTGCGCTAGAGGTCGCGGGTTCGATCCCCGCACTGGACAAACATTTGTGTGATGAACACAGATGTTTGTTCTGTGTCTGGGTGTTAAATATATATCTATTATATTATGCATATCAGTCACTGGTACCCATAGTACAGGCTATGCCTAGTTTGGGATCAGTTGACCGTGTGAAATGTCCAGAATATTTATTATTTATTTATTTATGTCCATAATCTACTTATGTATTTATGAGATTTTGACACTTCTATTGATTTCATGGTGTCTCAAATACTGAGGAAATAACCAATGAGGATAATGATTACGTGGAAATAACTAGGACCGTACCTATATAAAAAGTTACTCTATGACTAGGACCAAGATAAAAATATATGAGTGTTTTTTCATTGTTCATATAACATAGTGGTTTATTCGCTTTGGTTCATAAGAAATTGGAATTAGAACAACAGAGTATTTTTTTTATACATGAGAACGTAGTGGTTAGATTCTCTTTGGGCATGAGCACCACAGAGTATTTTTATGAGCACCATGCACAGAGTACTTTTTTTAAATACCTTGTCAGATTACGTCAAATCGTACTAAAATCCAATTTTCGGTATCTTTATCGTTTAAATTATCTTGGATGTATCAAAATAATATAAAATTCATGATGTGAAAATTGAAATTAAAACACAAAAAATGGCAAAAAGGCATCACGGCTACTACACAGGTTAAGTATTCAACATTCAAGTTTATATCACTACCGTAGAACTACTATACCTATATAGAACCACTGAAGTACCTACCTACTTGACATCTTCAGATTACCTTGGATCATGTATTGGCCTCTTCCATTGTAGCATTCTTCAGTTGTAGGCCATGGCTATAATGCCGTCACATGCTATGGGATTAGAGTGGTGAGCATATTTCATTTCACTAGTGGAGTGGTGGTAGTGGCCTTCCGATCTCCGAACGACTTGTGCGTTGTTTTGAATCCCAGTGAACCGTTGGCGTGAACTAATAGAGATTCCATTTCGGTAAATGTATGTGCTGTGCTGTACTAAACGGCGAAGGAAAGCGAAACCGGCATGTCCTAGAACCTAAAAATTTGAAGCATGTGACATGTGCACAAAAGGAGCCTCTAAGAGGCGCACTTTAATCCTTTCACTACATTGATTCTTTCACCGACGGTCATGGGCCCTTTTCAGGGCCACCATACCTCAACCTGGTCACTGACATTATCAGGACAAAGAAAAAGGATTTCATTCTTTTTCTATCTCAGGTATGTACACCCAACATGATCGCCGGGCGTCCATACCACCGCCGCGTGCCCCCCCGGCTAACGAGACCAACCTTCCCCACTTATCTGCCATGGCTGTAAACTACTTCTGGACAGCCTACTCCACCATGAACGGAAATTACGTGGCAATCGCAACTGTATTTCTAATAGTTCTACTGAGTTTCATCCTGCCGGATTTATCGCAGAAGATTCACAGGACTAATGAACTGAAGGCTATGAAGAAAGTGCTTACTATGATGACGGTAAGAGCTATTGAGATGTATGTAAAGCTAGAGTGACCAAAAATATGTATCGACTCTTTTTAGGCTCCGCTTTAGGCGGGTGCTACAACTTTGTATACAAGGTGATGAACGCTGTAGCGAAATGGGCACATTAGAAAAAACATTTGATGAAAAAATAATCAATAAAAAAATCCTGAATTTATTCGAATCAGCTGTTTTAGGCCTTAATATTGAACGTACGAGAAGTACAACAACAAAATTGCAACTTAAAACATCAGAATAATGGAGTATGAAATGATTTGACTCCAAACCAGCTTATTTGTGCATAATGTTATTTCAATGAAAAATAATTAATTTAGAAGTTGTATAACAAACTTTATTGCCAAATGGGTGTACAATAAGCCCCTTTCGGATTTGTATATTTAGGTGATTTTTTTTTCTTTGGAGTTACAAATGTTTAAACCATATAATTAGATCGAGAAATGATGGAATAATGTTTGCTTCCAGAAAGAAGTAAGCAGAGCGGAAGTTGCGTGCCTGACTGTAGCAGATGAAATCTGTTGCCTCCACTGTTCCATGCACGATGGCACCACGGAGACAGTTAGTTCTCATCATCAGCTTTTAAAATTCCACTGTTGGATGTAGGCTTCCCCCAAAGAGTGCCACGATAACGGTCGAGCCTACTCCATATACCGACTTCCCGCAACCTACACAATGTCGTCGGTCCATCGAGTGGGGCCTTCTGCGTCGCATAACAACCCGACCCTCAACAAATATTTTCAGATAATGCAAACATTTGTCCCGCAGCGGAGAACGCTCATGACCGTTCGTCATGGCACTCTTTGGGAAGGCCTATTTTCAGCAGTGAACTTTATCAGGCTGATGATGATGTAAATTATAGTTTCCCAAGATGTTATAAGGTAATAGTGCATACATAGTGTTAGGAAATCGGCCGTGGTGGCCGCGGCTGAAGAATAGGCCCCTCCATATCTCCTACCCGTGGATGTCGTAAGAGGCGACTAAGGGTAAAAAGCAAGGGGATGGGCAGCAGCGTCCCCTATTTTCACAAAGATAGCTCTAACTGCGCTCGCCAACCCGAGTGCCCAGCGTGGTGAGTATGGGCAAATGCCCCCCACATGATAGGAAGTCACTCCGGAAATGTGTGGGGGAGGCCGATGTTCAGCAGTGGACTTCAAAAGGCTGGAATGATGATGATGATTATTTATGTTTAAAATTAAGTTTATGTTTATTTTAAGAGGTTTTTTTTTAAGAATGCTATAGTGCACTTTTATTTTTATGTATATCAGACCCTGTTTTTATTTATAGTTAAGTTTTTTTTTTACGTTTTTGTTTATATTTTATGTAATTGGTAATATACATAATGTTTGTGCACTTTCAACAAATAAATAAATGAATAATAATAATAATATTCCGGACATATGACACACGGTCAACTGATCCGTAACTAGGCATAGCCTGTACTATGGGTACCATAGACTGATATACATAATAGATATATATTTTAACACCCAGACACAGAACAAACATCTGAATCACACAAATGTTTGTCCAGTGCGGGAATCGAACCCGCGACCTCTAGCGCAGAAGGCAGAGTTACTACCAACTGAGCTATGAGGCATAATGATGATGAATAGTGCATATGGTTCAGTTGAAGGACCAGTGTGACCTGTCGATGTGCACCAGCGGCGGCATGCGCACCACCCGATCAGAGCCGGTGCAAGTCGAGAAGATCGGCTTCTTCCGGCGCATATTCTTCCCAAAGAAAAACACCTCGCATAAGGTAAACTCTTTGTAATCATTTCATAATTTTTTTTGTTTATTTGCGAAGGTAAACAGTCGTACATTGTAGTATCGTCATCATCAGCCTGTAGTCCACTGCTGGACAAAGCCTCCCCCAAATAGTACCATGACGAATGGTCTTGAGCCTTTTCCATTCACCTGATTACCGCAACTTTCACAATGTCGTCGGTCCATCGGGTGGGGGGCCTTCTAACACGGCCCAGTTTGTGGTCGCCATTCGAGAACCTTCATTCCCAACGGTTGTCGGTTCTCCAAGCTATATGGCCTGCCCACACTCATATTTTATAGTATAAGTACAGAAAATGAAAATTATAGAATGAATATGTAAAGTATGACCCACAACATCTTCCACATTAGTAGAAATAAAGTTTGTGTTTTCAAAGAATGTTAGTAGGAAAAGTTAAGTACATAAGTGCAAAGTGGACCCAAGCATTACGTTCTTTACGAATAGTTGTATCATTTGAACTACCAGTTGAACTACACAGTAGTAAGTACTACTGATTCGGAGCGAAACTTATTTTACAGCAAAACCCGTACCCCTAAATATCTTTGATTGTTTTTCAGGAAGTAACCATCATGTCGTATCTCTACACGGACTCCTTCGATGCAGACAAATCACTGCACGATTCCAGCAGTCTGAGTTCTGAGTATACAACCAATTAAATTGTCTTTATGAATGCGAAAATGCTTTGATGATAAACCATGTCGAACAATCTTTATTTTATTTTTTAGTAAAATTAAATTAAGCTACGATGCTACGGGTGGGTCTACGGCGTAGACCCGTGGCGTAGTTCTGGGGCCTAATCAGTGGTGTTTCGAAAAAGGCCAGGTTGGTCCAGAGCGGTCTCTGCCTAACCCTCCTGGAAAAAGAGGGCTCCGTACAGGGCTCCCTCTACGGTGCCCTTGGGTCTAACTTATCGTAAACGAATTATTATTAGAATCCGTTTTTTTCGAGATTTGGCAAGGACAAATAAATACCTTTGAAGGTACATACATACAAAAATCACGCCTTTTTCCAGGAGGGTTAGGCAGAGACCGCTCTGGACCAACCTGGCCTTTTTCGGAACACCACTGATTAGGCCCCAGAACTTAGCCAATATAGCATTTTCGCCAATCGGATAGGTTGTTCTCTACCACCACTAGATATGGAGTGGTCAAGGACAACTGCAGACACAAACGGCTACCGGGTGGCTTTATATGGTCAACGGCTTTATATCCATGACATAGACCTTCGTCCGAAGCTATTTTATGTAGGTAGGTATACCTTAGTAGAGCGAGGATCGATCTCCAAAATCTTTGGGTACTATGCCTAAATATATAGCTTCGCTTCGAAATAAAATCTGGTTTCGTTGCATTGATCGTGTAAGACGTCCGAAAAAAAAAACACTACGACATTTTCGAAGCTTTGGGCAACAATGATGATGATGATGGTGACAATATGTACCGAAACTCGAACATAAATAGATACAGACCATAAAAGTAAACCTTTTTTACCAGCGTTATTTTATGTTTGTGTCATTTTCAATATTGATTGAAATTGCCTGTCAATATTGATTTAAATTGCAGTAGCTGTGTCTGAAAAATGTAAAACGGCTAATATCAAAATATACTGAAAAAATTAGAAAGTGAAATGCAATCGAAGAAAAAGCGATGCCCCGTCAGAGATCTATCAAATCTATTTTCGTAGAAGCTATAGTTTTCATTGGACTGTTAGCTTTGGTCGGACACCTCAGTGTGAACTTCTGGGAGCGATTCATCATTCAATCAGAGCTGACCCAAATGAAAACAAGTTTACACTCCTTGAAAGTGAGTCTCACTTGACCTATTTAAAGTTCAAGAGAAAATTATCTGACATTTACTCTTCTTGTAGTTAAGGCTACAGTGAAGAATGAATCCCACATAATAGGAATTCGCTCTCTGGAGGAATCTGGGGAGGTGGGCCATATTCAGCAATTTCTATGGCTGAAATATTGATGATGATAGTGTGAGTCAAAAGCAAACAGTTTAGATAGATTGATTATCTGTTCCTGAAGTATCCTAGACTTCTCCCAAGACTCCCGCCTTACTGAATTTTCAAACTGCTAATGACATCTTAGCAAGCTCAAAATTGATTTTCAGGAAACGCTTGAACTTATTGGCAACGCTTACGACAACCTTCACAAAGAACTGAAGGGGCTGGTGGAGAGAACCGAAAAAAGCCAGCTTCCAATCCGATTTAAAAGCACTGAACCTGAACACAATTGCAAATCTAAACACACACTAGATAGACGAAGGCTTCACGATATACAAGTGAAGGCTCTACTCCTAGCGAAGAGTACCGAAAATGATAAGGTTTCAAAGGCTAACAAAACTACAGACAAACACGTTCATATGGCGAACAAGAATCTCGAAGCTATTCTCAAGGAACTCAGCCCAGGCAAAAACGCAACGACCATAACCAGATATCCGCCGAAATCTACTGGGGTAGGTCATCATAGCCCAGACCACTATTCTGCGAAGGAAACTTGGAGGGATAAGGATCCGGTCTGCGAACACAACTGCTGTAGGGACTATGATCACTGCAATATCCAAAAACAACACAATTGCAATAACTGGAAGTACTAAAATTTTACCTCGAATTTGAGCTATGTAACGATAAAGTAGAAACGTTCAGTACATAGTGTTTAGTTGATCCAATTGTTTCTTTCAATATCATTTCGAATAAACACACATTTTTTTCATATCAGTATCCCTGTAGAACATTGCAATCCAACTCATTTGTATGTAAAATGTCAGTAGAAGGAACCCTTGACATAACACTATCATCGATGGCAAAAGTGACACAGCTTTGTATCCTTAGTACCACTTTACTCGTTAGTTTAGCCCAATTCAGTGATTAGAAGCAGAAATCTGTCCTCTTTGACACATCAGGAATGCGTGTTTGATGCGGAGCCGGAGCTTTTGGATTAAGTCTAGCTAGACAAATTTGAATAATAGCCCGACCTGTCTCAATCATTTGCATTATTGAATTAGACCTAAATTATTCAAGAAACCCCACAGACAGAGCGAATTCCTTATCATGTGGGGGGATTTGCCCATACACACCACGCTGGGCATGCGGGTTGGTAAGTGCAGTTAGAGCTATCGTTGTTAAAATGAGGGACGCTGCTGCTCATCCCCTAGCTTTTATCCCTTAGTCGCCTCTTACGACATCCGCGGATAGGTATATATGGAGGGGCCTATTCTTCAGCCGGGGCCACCACGGCCAATAGGCACTTAGCCTAGTGCATTTCTATCGTAGGTATCGTAGGTAACATGCGAGTGTGGTGAGGGTTAAATTGTTCTAGGATTTGAATTGTTTTTTTCTCAATAACTGCAAATCGCACAGTTTTGATTTTTATGACAAAGATAACTTGAGCAATTGATTGTAATAGTTTGAATCACAACAGAACTAGGTACTCAACAGAACAAGTGAGAATTGTATTCCCATTTGTTTTGTGGACAGAACTAATGAGAAAAAGAATCCCAGTAGTTCTGTCAACAGAACTACTCAACAGAACGGTGGGAGTAAACGATTTTATTTACCTAAATCCAAGACAGAAACGCGATTGGTAAAACTTTTCTCGATAGATTTATTTTTTAAAGTTGGGTCCTCTGCAAAAGTTTTTTCGATAATACTCTGAGACAATCTAACAAAAATAACTTTTTTTAAATATTGTGTTAGACAATAGCATTGGGTACCTAAATCAAAGACACTTTAAAAAAAATACATCGTTTTTAAGATAATCGATATTTTCTTATACCTAATGTCGCTTACGTCGATTACTTTCGAGCGCCTTCTAAGGGAAATAGCCGCGTCTCCAACAGGCGAATGGGCTCGCGAGCCACATTCGGGCGAGCGGTTCGGCCGAGGCTGGCTCGCGAGGCAGCCTCATCGTTTACCGGAAACATTGAGGCGGGGCTCGTGAGGCAAGCCGATCCATCCTGAGCCATCAGTCTACCGTCACGCACCACCGTCCCCACCGAACGCACAGCGCACATCGAGGCGCCTTTGAGCACGCGCGCTTTACCGACGCCGCACGGCTCGGCTCCGAGGCATGCTCGGCCCTTAGATAATATACTACCGGCCGAGGCACCGTGCGCCCGCAAAAACCCGAGGTACGTCCACACCGACCGAGCATTTTGCTCACGAGGCTGCCTCGCCCGAGCATGCGTCCGGTGGAGACGCGGCTATTGAGATGCCTAATACCAACCTACCTTCATAACACCCATTAGTATAAAAAGGGCTCAGAATACAGAACAAACCAGAAATGGCGTACGATGAAAGGAGCCATTTCATTCTGGGCCTGGTCCATATACACTACATAGAAAAATTAGGAAAAAATAGGAAATTACATGAAAAAACAATTTCATTAATTTGAAGACAAATGCGATGGTACAAGAATAGTTCTTCTGGTAAGTTTTTTACTATGTGAACACTATTTGAAGGCCGCCATGTTGGTTTATAATTGGCGTTTGACATGACATTGACATAGTTTTCATGTCATGTTGTTTGATTTGGTGTTTTTGTTTTGTCAGATAAATGTAGATTGTCAAAATGACATTTCACGCACGTCCATCCGCCATATTTTTGTAGCGCTGTGTGTTGCCCTCTTTGTCGAAGAAAATCTTAATGTACCTTAGAACGAAGTCAATTTATATAAAATAACCAATTAAATCCGTTTACTTTATTGCTTAGCCAAATTTTAGAGTAGTGTACACAGTGCAGGCCCAGGCTCCATATATTGATGAAACGTCTCTTTTGTACCTACAAGCTAATGTGTCGCTAAAAAGCCGTGCGCATCTTTGTAATGTTGCAAGTTGGGAAACGGTTTACTAATTTTGGGGTAATGTTTGTATGTTGGGTACTCCATTACTAATACGGATTACTACACTATAGGCCAAACTACTGCGGTGCATAGCAAACGTGTGTTACATGCAGCGCAATTAGTTTCGCAGCCCAATACCTTTCTTTACAACGAAAACCGCTGTCAATTGCGTCCCATATATCTCCAACAATTCTACGCATGATCACCTTAACCAATTATTTGAATAAACGAAATTAGATTGAGAACGGACGCATGCAATATTGGCGATGTGTATGGAAGGGCTGAGATGGAGGATGGGATTCCAAGCTGGCAAATTTTTTTTTCAATGTATGAACATTACAATTTAGTTAATAATTTGTGATTACGAACTCTAAATGTGCTACTTAGATATGAAATCTGATCATTATTTTTAACACGCCCAGTTTAATTTTTTCATGTTGGAACAGCACAGGCTGCTGCACCGGTGCCGGCTTTTCTGGTTTTTTCTGTATTCTGAGAAAAAGGGTTGAGACGAAAAAGTTATTAGAGAATAAAATATAGAATTTGGCACCCACCACACATGAGCTCTACAATACTCTACATTACATTTATGCAAGGCCGTACTAGGCCGTACTATCAACTTTGCGATTTTGTTTAAGATTTATGGTTCAAATTCGTGTTAAATAGTGCTGGCAAGCTCGCATTTGAATTGCAATAAGACAGCATGGTAGGGCCGAGGGGCATCCAAAAAACCTTTAGTCTCTGAATTAGGTATTTAATAATATTTCCTTAAAACACCAGACCACTCATTTGCAGTCCGTGATTTGTTACTCTTATCTAGTCAATCCTGATTAACTACGGCTTTCTGTAAATGTTTTGAACATTTTCGGCTGGTATTCCTCCCATGCTCGAGTTTGTTCAGATAAACATCGACGTTCGGTAAGGTCAAATGTGTTTTTGGATTCCATCCAAAATCTCTACCCTCTACGGTGTTGGCGAACGCTTCTAAGATGTCGATCTGGCCTTCGATCTTCGGAAGTTCTTGGGAGAATTTTGATATCTTCAGTTCGAGGTCGTGGTAGCTTTCTTTGATTAGGGATAGATTTTTCTGGGAACAGAAATGTGCAATGCTATATTTGGCTGGTTAACTAAAAGTTCCTATCTATGAGGTAGAAATTATACCTCTATCTTAGAATAATAACACCTATAGGTACCTACTTACGCGAAATGATGGGCAGCGAGTCTGAGATGTTTCCGCTAAAAGCGTTACGTAAAATGCAGCGTAGTTGCCATAGCAAAGAATAAATAGAAATGTCATGGTAAAATTAACGTAGGTACCTAACGATCCCATACAGACTGATATACCTAAATAGCTGGCTAGCGGCTGTCCGCGGCTATGGCCATATTAGCAAGGTACCCGGTTAAGAAGTAGCAATTTAATTAAAAACAACTGAGCCGTTTTGTCATGAAAAGGTAGCCGTTTTAGGAAGCAATCCTAGTGTCGGAACCCTAGTACATTTTATAATTAGTAATAAAGATTAGAAAAAAACCAAAGCTGATTTGAAAAAAAATTGAATAAAAACCGTGATCAAAAGTAGTTATAGGTACTTAGATCTATTTCAAGCTTCATCCAAATCGGTTGAGCCGTTACGGCGTGATTGAACTACCAACATCCTCACAAACTTTCGCATTTATAATATAAAGTAGGATAGTAGGAAGGACCTACCGCAATGTCATCAATATTCTTTGAAATGCTGTTCATATCACACTTAGCAGTACATGTGCTGCAGTGGTACTCCAGCATCAGGTAAATGATAGCCATTAGGCTTGACATGATGAAGAAGCTATACAAGCCGCTCAGATATGACCAGGGTTTGCAGTAGCTTGGAGGAATGAACGAATGATACACGCCAGGTACATTATTGGCGCGAGAGTGATTTTTTCGTCTGCCTCTTCTGCCTTGATAATCCATTGCAGATATTCTTATAGATGACTCTGTTTCTAGATGAAAAAAGAAACTATCTTCTTAGACCACTCTCTCACTAATTATGCCCGTTTTGTTATAATTTCCTTTGGTTTTCAATACATTTCTAGCTATTTTTCTTTTCTTTTCTTGGATTTTTATTGAGACATTTTGTAGAACTTGGACGATGAACTTGAAATTTTTTGATTTGATATTTTTTTATATTGAAGTTTGTCAAAATGTAGATGGGCTCCGCCAGAAAAAAAAAATTATATTTAAATTCCTTTTTTTTTTAAATCAGCCATTGATGTAGGTACCTATATTTATTTGATGTTCCCTCCCATTAAAAACTTTTTGAATAAAATATAGTAGGTAGAACTTCTTTCTTGCTGAATAATTTCAAATTACAGACAACGCCATCTATCAAGCTCCAGTTAAATTTTTTTTAGTCAAGTACTTTCTATATCGCACTGCATGTGGCGCACAGAAAACCCCCGCTACCAATAGGTATTTAGTTTTTAATAAGCCCATGAGATGGCGCTGTAGTCTAGTTTATATTTTAGGGTTTCTCATGAAAAATGGTATAGGCTATATTTTATTCATCAAGGCTATCTACCTACAAACAAATAATTTTTTACAAAGAAATAATTTAGATTTTAGGGTTCCTCCTGCAAAAAATAAAAAGCGGTGTGGATATAACCACAGATAACATAATACTATATAACATTGTGACTTGTCCAGTCCACACGCCATATAATAATATAGGGGATGGGTAATTTTGCTGTTTATTCATTCATTTAGGAACAAGTTAGGTAGGTTCAATTTTAGATTGGACGTTCTCTAATTACTAAAGTAAGGTAGGCCATACCTAGGCTGATGAAACTTTTCTTTGAGACCGAGGTAGGTAGGTTTAAATACTTATTGCGAGTTTGTGATTAAATTTTTAGTACAGTCAGCAACGAAAGTTGCACGTCGGTTAACACGAATTAATGTTACTCACCTGAAAAATATTACTGTCCAACAGTGGTGTTTGTAAAATACCTACTCAAAAACGCCTCAGACATCCGAGTGGATTTAAATGACAAATAAATAAGAAGGTACTTAGATAACAGTTATTAAAAAATATTTTACCTACCTACCTAGGTATCTAATTTACGGTATTGGTCAGTAACTTAAAATATTTGTTTATTTATATTGGCCTACTTAATTGATTCTCATTTCGAGTCGGGAAAAACTGTTCTCAGGGTTTGCCCATTTTAAAAATAGACTTCATAGTTAGTTATCTAACTAGCTAAACCCTGTTTAAATAACCACCGTAAGAACAAAACAATCTTTTACAATGTTGTCGAGCCTCCAGCTTCACCTTCGTTTAGTTCGGATCGCTTGGCATGGTGACTTGCTTTTACCGCCATTTCGTCGAGACGCCAAAAGGAGAGGCACGTTGTTGCCAACCCATTCCCTCTCATTGTATTCCGTAGTTGGTTTTCGTTTTACATTTCGAACTTTTAGTGAGAGGCGACGCCGACGGTTTTATCGATATCGATATACTTACCTATCAGGAAAACTCCAAATAATATTCAAATACAAGGTTATAAGGAAACTCTTAAAACTCAACCTACCTACAAAGTTATTCTTCTAATATGACCAAGTTTTTTTATTCTTGTAAGGCAAAGGTCTATTTTGTAAAGTTGATGTACATTTTCGAAATATAATTTTACTTAAAAGATAAAGGTTGATACCTAATTAATAATTAATTACTATAATAAGTAAGGGCGGGTGTACTGATCGTACAAGTGCAACAAACATGGTCTTCGTAATCTAAACCATTGAACCTCAGAATATCGATCATTTTGCCATACACAAGCCCGTTTGTGCAACTCTACCCGTCAGGCTGGCGCGTCGCTGCATGATGTCATTCAAGCTAGCACACACTCACACATCGCTCTCCGTGTGACTCGGCCGCGATTACCCGTGTGTTTACATTCAGTACACAGTGACTTCACGGCTCACCCGTGCCTGTGATTTAATTTATATTAGTGGTTAGATAGTTTATTATCCACAATGGCCAACAATCGTGCTGCTAAATCCGGATTTGCCGCTGAAGCTCAGAGAAAGGTAAGATGAACCCTTAAATGGTATTCAATTGTTACCGGCAGATTATGTCAGGTATGCATGCAGTCAAAGAGTATAGAAGGGAGAGGTTATCGAAATAGGTCGTGGACTATCGATCCGGAGGCTGTGGTCCAGAATCGAGTTACTAGGATCAATGCCTTGACCTACATTTTGGGCTCGGCGGCAGACAGATCATAAGGACGTTTAGTGAGGGTATTAACTTGATGAGTTGATGGAAGTTGTATAAAACTGGAGTAGGTAGGTATCTACCACATTATAGGCATAAATAAACTAGTTACCTACTACAATATTTCAATAGCTAGTAAAAATACAGTAAGTAATAATAAAAGCGCCAGATGTATCCTAAAATGGCCTCAAACAGGTTCCTGCTGCCCAAAAAAACGCGAGCCCGTTTTTAAAGATACTTACATTAGGTAGGTAGGTATGTACCTACGGATTTGCATTCCAACCAAATACCTATACATCTACCTACCTACCAAATATATCCTCTACCAAAATGTATCTACTACCTATACCTATACTTACGGTTTTTAACTTTTTAGTCAAGTTGGATGGAATGGTAGGTGGTAATACTAAAACAATGTGCTTCCAACAAAAATTTTGTCATTGGACTAGGTCCAAAGATAACAATAATAATAATTAGATTAGTAGGTATTTTACTTGAGCACATAAACACCCGAAGAATCCAACTCAGATGGGCAGCATTTGGGGAATGGAGAGACTATACTCGGAGTTTCACTACACGTGATAAAATCGGAAACAAGGAAATTCGGTAGTCGGTCAGAACTGTGGCCATAGCGATAACCGATGACATAAGTTTCAGAAGTCGGTGGATATAATTCTAATTCTAATTCTAATCGGGGGTGGTTAGACCTGCACTGACTTCCCGCTGTGGGGTGTTTTGTGCATTGTCCCCCTATGCTAACCCTACCCCAGCCAGCCCAGCTCCTTAAAATAGCGAAGCAGGACTTTGGGTCGTTGGTAACATTCTCGCAGTATCCCTGTATGCAGCGGTGTCTGGGAGCCGCTTCCGAGCACGGCCCGCAGACCCGATGTGGTCCTGGCCTCTTCCGTGGCTGTACAGTGCAAAATTACGTGCTCTACTGTTTCTTCTCCCTGTAGGCAGCCCCGACATAATCCGCTGTCAGTAGCCCCTGTCTTGTACAGGTGATGGTTTAATTCACAGTGACCTGTGATGATGCCCACCAACATTCGCAGGTCCTCGCGTTTCATCTTTATTATGGTGTTGGTGGACTTCTTGTCTGGGCCCGGGAGCATGACTTTCGCCTGCTTACAGTCCTTTCTGCTTTCCCAGAGCTTCTGGTGCTCTTTTTCAAAGTGTTCTCTTAGTCTGTTTTTGATTTCCGCCGTTGGTGGATTTGATAGGCTCTTGTCCGCTTCTGTAGGAACAAGTTTTGCTCCTTCTTTTGCCAGGACGTCAGCCCTGTTGTTGCCAAGGTTTGTGCTATGGCTCTTTGTCCATTTGATGAGCACTCTATGATTCACACTTAGTTGTTGGAGTGCATTATGACATTCCAGTATCGATTTGGATCTGGTGTCTGGTCTTTGAAGAGCATTTATAAGTGCTGCACTATCTGTTGTGAAGATAAGTTGTTGTGTGCATGCTAGAGCTTTCCCTGTTTCCGGCACAGACTTTAATGATGTCAGTATATCTTTGGCCGCCAGATGTAGACCTATAGTTTCGGCTTGGAAAGCCGTGGTGGTTGTGTTGAGTGGCTGAGCCTTACATAGTCCTGTTTCAGGGCAGTAAAAGCCACAGCCCACCCCCGTTTTCTGTTTGGCTCCATCTGTGTATATGTGGTATGTGGGCAGCCCAGATGAAGAACTTGAGCTACCTTCGGGCTCCGAAGTCACCACTTCGTAAGATTTGTTGACCAAATAAGCAGTGGCGATTCTGTCCGTGCCTCGTAGGGCCTCCGGAATGACTTTTGTCGCCTTATCAAGTATCTTGCAATGATATGTTGTTCTGATGCCACCTTTCCATTGGTTAGTGGATTTTATTCTTAGTGCTGCTGCCATCGCTTCCTGCTGTATGTGCAGCTGTAGTGGTACCAGCCCCAGTATGACATCGAGTGCCGCCGATGGAGTAGATTTTGTGCATCCACTTGCGAGTGAGCATGCTAGTCTTTGGACCTGTTGTAGCCTGTTGATGGCAGTAACTAGGATAGTTCGGGGCCACCAGACTACAGCGCCATAGGTGAGCACCGGTCGAACCATGACTTTGTACATCCAGAGACACAGCTTAGGTTTTAATCCCCAGTCCTTGCCCACGGCACGAGTGCACTGCCATAGCACGTTCGTAGCTTTTGTCGTGACATGGTCAAGCTGCTTGTTCCATAGAAGTTTGCTGTCCAGCCATATGCCCAGGTATTTGACCTCCTTACACAAAGTCAGTTTTGTTCCAAATAGGGATGGTAGGTCTAGTGCCTGCAGTTTCTTCGTTTTGCGAGTGAAAAGAATCAGTTCAGTTTTGTTTGGGTTCACAGATAGGCTGTGCTTGTGGCACCATGCTTCCACAACACGAAGAGCTTTTTGCATCTTCTCGCATAGAGTTGATTCAAATAGTCCCGATATCATGATTGCTAGGTCGTCAGCATAACCAATTGTAAGGATGCCATCTTTGTTAAGTAGTTCTAAGAGCTCGTTAGCTACGAGTATCCAGAGTAGGGGTGACAGAACTCCCCCTGTAGGGGTGACAGAACTCCCCCATAGTGGATATACATAGAAGCCTCAATTATTTGGGGAAGGCCTGTGTCCAACAGTTGACTTCTGTAGGCTGATGATGATGGCATAAACACGATTACTTTGGTAAGTAGCAGTTAGGAAGTGAAAAACCATGAGTAGAATATAAAGACCTACCTGACCTGGTACTATACTTACTATGGTTACTGGTAAATAATAGGTTTTTTGGGACATTCTCTGAAATAATATTATTATCCATCAGTTTTTTCAATATTTTAACCAAATTAGGTACCAATTTTGATATAGTTTGGTAGGTATCTACCTAATAATCATGGAAGTTAATGGAAGCTGAATAAATATTTGTTTTTCAGAGCATACTCACGAGTGGGTCACGTAAATTAATTAGTTAATGTGACAAGTGCAAACGTTTGCGTAACTGCTTTAAATAACTATGATTTCACAATAAGTTTTTAAGCGTTCGGGGAATTCTATACAATTACTAGATAATAATATATAAGTATTGAGACCCATTCATCATGTACTCCTTACAATGTCTCATCCTTGTGATTAATAAAAACTGACACTGTCATGAATGTTTCATAGCTATGGGAACGCATGCTTACCTCACAAAATGTGTCAAAATTTACCTGCTTCTTGTTTGTTTTTTTCTGATGGTCGGTCAATATTCAAATATTACCACCAGTTTTTAGCAGAATTGTTAATCATTAACCTACCTAAATACCTTGGCCGTGATGGCCCCGGCTGAAGAATAGGCACCTTAATATCTACCTGCACGCGGATGTCGTAAGAGACGACTAAGGGGAAAAAAGATAGACGATGGGCAGCAGCGTCTTCTATTTTAACAACGATAACTCTACCTGCGCTCGCCAACCCGCGTGCCCAGCGAGGTGAGTATGGGCAAATTCCTCCCTCATGAGAAGTCGCTCTGGAAATCTGTCTCCCATCAGTGGCCTATGTTCAGCAGTAAACATCCTACGGCTGAAATGGAACTTTTCTCAATAATAAGTCTGTCTAAAAGGTGTTTAGGTAAAGATCAGGATATTTTCTTCCTGCATCAAGCTTATTCCTGGAAGTGGGTCAAGGAGAATCAGTCAATCGAGCTTTACAACCGGTTCTTCGTTAAATATTTTTTGTAACTCGAAGTGCATGCGTCTCACCGGCTTTACGAGGACGATGCACTTTGTATAAACATTAAAAGTAATCAAATGAGGACGTTCTTCGAGGATTAACTATGTAGAAGGGAACTAACATACGTGACTTTTTGTATGGTTTCAGCAAAATATGCAGGTCAATCATGATCAACAACCTAAGTACAGTTGTTTGTTACTCATAATTATTATTATATTACATTCATCGTTTTGAGAATTTTGAACAAATGATCTGTCCCAGTTTATAAATGATCACGTTATTATATTCTTATTATTTCTGTTGTTTATTTTAATTAGTTAAGGTAATTAGAGGTCATATAATTGAAAGGACCATTTTTATAGATCTGAAATAAGTCACGGTCTGGTTTGTTTATGAACGTATTGGCAAAGGCAAACTACAGATGTTCAACTAGCTTGAAATAATTTATTTTAAACTAATACCAGGTTGTGACTCATATAAGGCTCGGTTCTGTTACAACTTACAACACCAGTCCTCACCTTATAAGGTATGGCCTTTACGCAGGATTCATTTATATGGCTTAAATACAGGCGACTTTCAAAACTCAACCATATGTTCAAGATTGACGTGTGACCAAATTTCTTTTTACCGTTTCACCTGCAGTGAAATATTGTTTCTGTTTATGGAAGGCATTTAAATTTCACTGGTATATTATTATGTAGCGAGGCGGGAAGTAAATACATAGCAAAATTTTTGAAATTTGAACGTTATACCACCTGTGTGGCCTAGTTTGTAATACGATAGCTACGTACGTCCTTAAGTTATGTTATTGTTCTATTGTTCTTCAGTCATAACTCGAACATTAGTTACCCCTCTACATCAACTAGCCAAAATTATTTACTGTTAAAATCTATTCCAAATGAAAAATCTTGACTTACCTAATATGACTGTAGACTCAACCTACCCACTTAACGTTTTCTCGTTACCCCTCCGCAAATTTTAGTTTTTCTGTATCATCTGTTACGTTAAGACATTTATCTATTCACAAGGAATGTGTACATCATAAAATGTAGTTCATACTATTAACTTAGCACACGTACTCAATGTGGCTGGACCTACTCGATATGCAATGCAACAGGTAAAAATCATCCACGTTTTCGAGTACTTTATCAATAACTCGTATTGCATTGACCGTTCTGAGATGACCTCGTCCTGACCCCATTCCCGACTCCATAGCGTTGAGTCTTTGTGGACGAGCCTGTTTGCGGCAGCTCGTTTTTATAAGCAATGTCATTTGCTTCAATAGACCGTGAATATCGTACGTATTGTTATTGAAACCTATTCTAAGTATTCTATTAATTTTTCCACCAGCTATGGTGACAAATCTTGGTTTGGTGTTACATAGAAAATAAGGTATCTGTGCCATACTAAACACGGTCTCTATAAGTCTATCTGAACTTGATAAATGCCTAGAATCCGTAGCAATGGTTCATAGGTACCATTTAACGTCTTGCCAATAAAGACTTACGATATTCATACGAACATCCTCGTGTTTCAGAGCCTGAGCAAATCTGACGTAAGGCTTGCTATACTTCAATACGTTGACATTGAATCATAGTTATTTACGGCTTCAACCGTTTTTTGTTGCTGACCCGTGTATGGATACGGACGAACAGAGATTAGCTGTGAATGAACGCTTTGATAATAATTAAACGACTATTGATAATCTCACAATGACCTTCTTTAACATCTGGTGTTAGTTGCCCATATTTAAAAAGAGGAAAAACGTAGGTAGGTACCTATTTAGTCTCATTATTATGCATTTGTGTTATCAAATTTTGTTGATAATAGCTTTCGTTACTAACGTGTAGTTAGATAACTATAATGAGAAATATTTCAAAAATAAATGACCTAAAGGTATGAATTTTTAACAAATTACGCTAATAATGGTATATTAGCGTAATCCTTGAAAAGGCGTTGTCCACTTTTTATATGGGGCCTGGTTTTTAATTCATCAATAAATCGAAATAAATATATTCAATTTGGGTTGATTCGATTTATTGATGAATAAAAAATCATTAATGGACATGGCCTTTATTCAAACAGTGCAACAGCAGGACATGTATTAAAAGAAACCACTTCATTTGTCTTCATAGGTACACAAATTCCTTAACACATTAGAATAATAAACTACATACTGACAATATATGTAAGCAATTGAAACAATTTTCATATGCTCTATATAAGTTAAGTAAAGTAACAAATATGCCTGCCCTACTAACTGCCTATCACGGTCGTGTATCATCGGTTTTGCGATATGGCACGATATTTTGGGGGAACTCAACAGGGAAACTAAAAGTATTTAAGGCACAAAAACGCTGTATTCGAGCAATTTCCGGACTACATACGCTGGACTCCTGCAAGGATCATTTTATTAAATTGAAACTACTTACAGTACCAGCAATTTACATCTATGAGGTAGCTGTCTTTGTTAAATGCAACCCCAAACTATTTGAAATGTTTGCAGTTGGAAGCCGCTTGGAGGGTAATCTTCGTTGTTTACCATGCAGAACACAATTATTACGCCAGAGTGTATTTTGTATGGCACCCACAATATTTAATAAAATCCCAAAATCTGTTCGAATGTTGTCTATTAGTGAATTTAAGCTCAAGTTAAATGACATTTTAGTTAAAAAAGCATATTATAGTATAAACGAATTTCTGCATGACAAACTTAATTTAATTTAATATTGTATAAGATTGACATTAATGATAAATTTATATATTTTTTTGAATTTGTTACTTAATAGTTATTATGTAATTTGTAATATAATTAATATCGGTTTATTTGTGTGTATTTATAATGTTTGTATGACCGATGTCAGAATCTAGTGATCTGTACTCTAAACCTCACCATCTATCAATGTACCTAGGTTCACGAACAATAAATGAATTATGAATTATGAATTATGAATTATGAATTATGAATTATAACAGTGAAAGGCTATACGTATACACATATCGTTATCAGCACGAGTCACGACCCATCTACTAACTAATTGAAATTCTCAATCAGTCTCTTTATTCAGTAGGGTTTCATCACGAAACGCAGCCAGTTTCCAAAAGGTTCCAAAGTAAAAAATATTTTAGTGTGCCTAATCAACGAAAGCCAAGATAATTATAATGTTCATTGCCATATTTTACCATATTTCTTACCTACATAACTGTCCATACCTAGTACCTACGCATATTTTGCTCACACACTCAAAATTAAATAGAGTTCATTACCAAAATTGTACTGGCTTTTTCTGTTGCCTTTCGTATAGGTACCAGACTGGACTTAAGCGAATTCTGAGTCACGCTCGAATCCTTTTCTGATGACGTCAGCTTGTGTGTGCTGTGCATAAGCCGTCTATGTCCATAGTCATTTCTTTAAAAATATAATATTGAATCAGTGGCTAGTAAAATACCTATACTGCAAGCTACAAACGGTCAAAAAATACGGTGCCAAACGGTATCTCTCGAGTTCTCCGTTCTGTGGAAATTTTATATGCACAGTCTGCATTGTGCTCAATTAGTAGCTACGAACGGATCCATTTGAGCCAGTAATAGACAAGTAGAACTTGCAACAGGGGCATCCTAGAGCACGTGGTGACTGGCAAAGTGGCGCTGGCGACCTACTGCTGTTTCATTAAAGTCACGGGAGCGGAAGTACCTATGTGCTTCCATAATCAAGCGGTACGTGACCGAAGTGAGTTTATGATCAGATTTCATAATTAGCAGCCCTTACAAAAATATATCAAACGGTATGAGATAACTTATTTAGCAGGTTAAGTTTTTTACCTACTTGTTCAGTATACATTTCTTATTTTGCTAATTTTCTACAGAAAAGCGGCGTCTTGATCAAACCTAATTTTCTTACAAGCATGCATGGGGGATATAATTTTATCTACATAAAAGGTTAAATTCAAAATAACTAAGCTGGTAATGTTAAGCAGTCCTACACGTCAAGCTACAAATTATATGATTACTGGGTAACTAACCAAAGACATAGCTTAACGTGTAGGTCTGACTTTAGATAATTGCTATCTCTTACAGGATACTTGATTCGAGAGAAAAATAAAACAAATTAACCAATATATATATGGCTGAAAACAACAGTTTCCTCTTCATATCAACCGAGTTACTTTATATCAACTAATTAACTAATTAATTTGTTTCGTAGCTATAAAACGAACGGGTTCGCGTTTTATCTAAGTAGAATGGCAATATAGCAATATATTTGCTAGTTTTGTTTTGTTATCAGCGTGGCCTTCCGCTTCCAATGGCGATTTGTAGAATTATATATTATGGTGTAGTTTACCTGTAACTAGGAACTACGTCGGCGTCGGTAGGTGTCCTCTTATACCTAACTAGGAAAACCTACATTACAGAGGTACATAAATTACCTACCTATTTTCCTACTATCAGTATTTGATATTTCAATCACCTAGCAGCGTTATCCAACGACTGGTTGGTTACCAAAGTGAATGAAATATAGGTAGAGCTACGTTTACTTAACATTCTTGGCTAAGTATAAAAACTTCGTCGGGCCCTATATCACTGTTTTATTTTTAAGTTTGATAATAAAATAAAGCTTTTCTAATTGGTACACAACATACCAATGAGCACGTAGCCCTGTGAATATAGAAGAAATATTTTCATAAATATCATCCCAATATCATCCTTCAAACGATTGCTGGCAGGATCACCTCTCCCACGTGGCACTGCTTCGTGAGGAGAGTGATCTATTGAAATGTTTAGGTTTATTAAGCATTAAGTACTAACCCTAATTATAAGTTATTTTATATAATTTTACTAACAAATTATGGATCCAAGTCGTCCTTAATAAAATATTTTTATTTTTATTTTATTTATAAACCAGACGGAACCCAGTCTCAAACGTGGTTTGACTAAACTTGGGCAGATTTCCTTGTACGAAAGAAATGTTTCAAATTGCAATGTCTAGATGGCGCTAGTAGCTAATAAAAGGCATTATGCACGCACTACTGACTAAAATGATTTTTTCTTTTTCTCAAAAAACTTGCTAATTATGCCTGGACTGGAACTGGAACAATAAAATACCTAAATTTTAGAAAGTACCTAGGTGCCTAGTAATTTCGTATTTTCTTAAAACCTTCTCCCATTTCAGATAAACAGCAAATACAGCGAGGAGTTGGCGCAGGAGTGCTTGGAATGGATCCGGACCATCATCGGCGAGCCGGAGAACGTGTCCGGTGATATGGACAACTTCTACGAAGTGCTAAAAGATGGAACCATGCTTTGCAAGTGAGTTACCTACCTACCTCAACGTTTCTATGAATCACTTTTGAAGACTATAGGTACCTACTAATCAGTTGATGTGTGTTTCTGTCCACCGACTCTACCGAGCGATCTTTGGCTCGGGGTCCTAAGACCATAGATAAATCTGCGTCTAGGACCAACGGATGTTGTTCAGAGGTAGTACTAGTATAGAAGGTAGGTAGACAGCTAAAAGAACCTGCCATACATAGACAATGCTAGTATCGTCGCTAAATACAATATAGTAGTCTCCATATACTGTAGGTAGGAAGGTACTATAAAGTCTAAATAATAAGTTTAAGGTAGGTACTTATACTAAGTACCAACCTATCAAAATTTAAATTAGGTACCTACTAATCAAACGTAAGTTACCTGGAGTTATTACTAATCAATATCTGCCTATACTTTTCAGACTGGTAAATGAAATCCAACCCAACACAGTGAAGAAGGTGAACACATCGAAAATGGCGTTCAAGTGCATGGAGAACATCAACGCATTCCTTGAGGCAGCCAAGAATTTGGGAGTGCCAGCGCAAGAGACTTTCCAGACTGTGGATCTGTGGGAGCGACAGAATCTCAACTCGGTCGTGATTTGTCTGCAGTCACTCGGTAGAAAGGTGGGTACAAAATGTTAAAAATATATTGTTATCATTTTAAATTAGAACTCGTTATGTAGATACTCGTGGTTTGAGGACAGAAAATACATTACTACTAGCATCCGCATTCGTCTTCGCTCGCGTAGAAATATTATATAATATTATATATAAAATTGCCCTTTGAGACTATACCTACTAGCAAAAGAACTTTATCTAGTCCAAGTTTCAGCGAAATCGGTTGAGCCGTTACAGCGTGATTGAATAACAAACATCTAAAAATCCAAACATCCTCAAAAACTTTCGCATTAACAATATGAGTAGGATGTAGGATTTAAATACATATTTGTGTGTATTAATTTGAGTTTGTAGTATCTAAAGTCATATTTTTTCTGTATCGATACTTCCAATATGTGTTATTAGTACTTTCCATATAACCTACATAATATTCTTAAATTTAACTAATTGGAATGTAACTCTGTAATGATAAAGGAGCCATTTCATTCTGGGCCTGGTCAATGTACACTACATAGAAAAATTAGGAAAAAATAGGAGATTACAAGAAAAATACATTTTCATTAATTTGAAGACAAATGCAATGGTACAAGAATAGTACTTCTGGTAAGTTTTTTACTATGTGAACACTATTTGAAGGCCGTCATGTTGTTTTATAATTGGCGTTTGACATGACATTGACATATTTTTCATGTCATGTTGTTTGATTTGATGCTTTTGTTTTGTCAGATAAATGTAGGTTGTCAAAATGACATTTCACGCACGTCCATCCGCCATATTTTTGTAGCGCTGTGTGTTGCTCTCTTTGTCGAAGAAAATCTTAATGTACCTTAGAACGAAGTTAATTTAAATAAAATAACCAATTAAATACGTTTACTTTATTGCTTAGCCATATTTTAGAGTAGTGTACACAGTGCAGGCCCAGGCTCCATATATTGATGAAACGTCTCTTTTATCTGATTAATCTGATTATAGTTACTTTTCAACATACTTAGCAAGGATTGCTTACTTATTAGGTTTTTCGACAATTTCAGGCTGGGAACCACGGAAAGCCTTCTATTGGGCCCAAGGAGTCAGAGAAGAACGTAAGGAACTTCTCAGAAGAGCAACTAAGAGCTGGCCAAGGCGTGATCTCGCTTCAATACGGCTCGAACAAGGGTGCTACTCAGAGCGGCATCAACTTTGGCAATACGAGGCACATGTAAAGCACAAGATTTAAAAGTCAAAACAAAGGAATGGTTTACCATAATTTTGGAACACAAACTAAGAATAATAATTAAAAATAATAATTGTATAACAGTTACTGTTTTTTGAAACATTATGAATACACATTCTGGCCATAGAATGGTAATATCGAGTATTAATGCTGCGCTCTGCTAGATATTTTCTATAAAAACGTTTTGATTCGTCACTAATCTCGTTATTTATAGGTATCTACCCAATGAATGTAGGTACAGAGCACAGCTATGTATGCATATAATTCATTTCGAAATACTAAAAAAGTAGGTGGACCATTTGAAATGTTTGAATCTCTTTGGCATTATAATTTAAGACTTTTGATGACGTCATTCCAATGACATTCCAGGTACTTTTTGTTTTCATTTCGCTGACTATAGCGTCATTGTACTGAAGTCTATTTAGATAGTTGTTTATCTTTAAAACTATACCTTTTTTAAAATCCTTTTGAAAATTTTTGCCCTGAGTGTTTGTGCATATTTCCATTTTATTTTAAATAAATTAATTTAAGCAATACCTATTACATAAATCTCCCCTTGTTTTTTGTAAACTTTGTACTTTCTACCTACATAAACGAATTTTCTCAACAATTAACTTAAGTGCCTTTTGATAGCTCCGTAGAAGAGGAAATATTTAAAATATTTTTTTCACGTGCATTTTTCTGTCGAAAACTATTTATTAAAATTGTATTAATTATTAACCATTCCATATTTAAGTATGTTACATACGCTCTGTGATTAATGTTTTTGTATTTAATGACATTATTCTATTAAATAATAATTATTATTTTCTTATTTTAGGTCAGACGATGCGTAACTTTAGTACTTATTGTGTAAATTTCATATATTCTCATTTTATGGAAGTACTTACGTAGAATTAAAAATAAGGTGAAAATAAATGCTTTCTTTATTTAACTATACCATAGACTAAGTTATTTGTGTTTATATACAATCTTTAGTATGCAAGGGTAGGGATCGTATAATCTAAAATAAACTGAACGCACCTCCACGAAATATTGTAGGGAGCGTTGACGATACCACAGATAACAGACGATACAAAACGGTAAAATTAAATACATGGAGGGGCGTCTAGTTTTTTATCAGACTGGATTAGACGATCTATTTAGACACTTAAAGACTCAACGAAATTAGCAAATCACTGAAATTTCTTTTTCTGCCACGATAGTAAAATTTTTTTGAGATTTCCATTTGGTCTTTCTTCTGCAAAACCTACAATGATAGTAAATAATCGATGAATCCTTTGTTAGCGAGGGCCGCTACGCTTCGGTAATAGCGATGCGCGACTTCGAGAGATACTAATACTCTCTAAAAGGCATTTCTCGAAACATTTTGACTAATCCCAAATTGTTCGAACTATTTGCGTAGCGAGCGAACTACGAAAGACGAATAAATCATTCAATTTAATTAATCTATCCTTGAGATAATATTTCGAGTGATATCGTTCGAATCATTCGAAAGCGGAAATCAATAAACGACTAATTTCATTTTCGAAAGGCAAAATTAGTAGGTAGCGAACGATGTTTTGAAACCTGTTTTCATTCGAAATCGCGCATCGCTAGATAGAAAGCCAATTTCACAAAATGTTGAACATACCTAACTGGAAAAAAGTCAGAAAATGTCAATAGAGAAATTTGACAGTATCCAAGGAAACTGGCTAACATTAGCCCCTTCGTCCACGGCGCGACTCAAAAGGAACGCGACTGAAACTGTAGTCACTTATGAGTAGCCTGACTGCGATAGCACTAGCATTTCAATGCGCGTCCGTCCACGACGCTACTCAAAAGGAACGCGTTTGTAACTAGTCTCCTGGCGACTCGACATGCTGGTCGCCAGGCGACTGGTTTCGAGAAACTGTTGAAAAATGAACGAATAAACAGTAATTTTAAGTGATTCTGACGTTTTCAAAACTTTGTTTACATAAAATCGTGTACTGAGTGACTGAATTTCAGGAAATTCCAGTAGCGTTGTGGACGAGTCTGAGTTTCCAATCAGTCCGCAACTCTAGTTTCTAATGAGTTCCGTCACTTTTGCGTAGCGTCATGGACGAAGGGGCTTATTCGTTCATTTTTCACACAGTTTCTCGAAACCAGTCGCCTGGCGACCAGCATGTCGAGTCGCCAGGAGACTAGTTACAAACGCGTTCCTTTTGAGTAGCGTCGTGGACGGACGCGCATTGAAATAATAGTGCTATCGCAGTCAGGCTACTCATAAGTGACTACAGTTTCAGTCGCGTTCCTTTTGAGTCGCGCCGTGGACGAAGGGGCTAAAAAGTAATTATATGTGATTCTGACGTCTATGTGACTGGAGAAGTAATAATTCCATGTCATCGCTCGAATTATCACTAGTCATGTTAATTATTTTCGTTTTCAAAACTTTGTTTACATAAAAACGTGTACTGAGTGACTGAGTTTATTAGAGTCAGGACCCTCGGACCAATAGACAATATGAGAATATAAGACATTACATCCTCGGAATATGATCGTATTAAAGCACAAAAATTTGTGGCGAATTTGTACTTGTTGGAAATGCTATTCTTTCAATTTGTACTTCCATAGTTTCAGAGCTATAGGCATTTTTATAAGGCATCACAACCAGAATCCAGGTCCCTGTGACCGTCCATATCTCCATAACTAAGGACTCTAGAGAATCCGCGAAAGGCTAATGATTTTGTACTAATTCTGATATGAATTTGTACTGCTTTGCTTTTTTTTGTAACTACACTAAATAAGAGAAAATTAAAATTTAAAAAAAAAGTGGGGTTATGTGACGATTTTAATTTTTTTAAGGTTAGATTACGTTTTTGCCGTGAATTGACATAGGGTAACCAAGTTTTCAAATTATTATGAGGAAAGGACGTTTAATATGAGTTTATTAAGTATATATGTATGGTTGTTAGGAAAGTGGCGCTGCGCCTCCATTTGTCCTACCTAAACTACACAACACAATCGAGGTGGTTCGTATTTACGCAACCAGTTTTTTAAACCAGGTCCTCGCATCAAACCTCGTGTAGACTAGGTGGTACCTACATACTTTACCTACTTATGTATTTAGAACCTGTACCGAAATAGCAAGTATGACCCATCTCTACTACACAATGAGACTTGGCCATTATTCTAGAACTGAAAGATGGAATGAAACGAAATTCAGAACATAAAAAAGAAAGCCCTCAAATAATTTAAACTTATACCCCCATACAAACTTTGCCTATTTTATTCCCTAGGATATAATCTATCTCCTTTCCAAATTTCATTACGATCCGTTCAGCTGTTTAGTCGTGATGAGATAACAAACTCACTTACAAACAGAGTTACTTTTGCTTTATACATAGGTAGGTATACATATATGTATATGGTAAGTATATGGATGGCCAAGTCTCATTGTGTAGTTTAGGTAGGAAAAATATATACTCACTCACACTATAAACTACATACCTACTCACTATAAACACTACCTATTAGAATAATCTCACACTATACTTTACCATTAAAATTTAAAAACATGGCCACCCTATCACAAATTACGGCAATAGACTTAACCAAACCCCACTTTTTTTTTCAACTTAAATTTTCTCATTATTATGTGTAGTTACAAAAAAAGGAAGGCAGTACAAATTCATATCAAAACTAGTACAAAATCATTAGCCTGTCACGGATTCTCTAGAGTCCTTAGTTATGGAGATATGGGTGGTCACAGGGACCTGGATTCTGGTTGTGATGCCTTATAAAAATGCCTATAGCTCTGAAACTATGGAAGTACAAATTGAAAGAATAGCATTTCCAACAAGTACAAATTCACCACAAATTTGTGTGCTTTAATACGATCATATTCCGAGGATGTAATGTCTTATATTCTCATATTGTCTATTGGTCCGAGGGTCCTGACTCTAATCTGAGTTTCAGGAAATTCCAGTAGCGTCGTGGACGAGTCAGAGTTTCCAATCAGTCCGCAACTCTAGTTTCTAATGAGTTCCATCACTTTTGCGTAGCGTCATGGACGAAGGGGCTTACTTACCACGGGGAAGATTGACTGTAAAAACAGCAGATGCAAGAGAAACTCGATGATGAGGACTCTTACTTACCGGTCCGAGTTGCCAAAATTAAAATTAGGTAGGTATCCCGTTAAATTCGCCTGTTGAATGATTTAAAATTGATGAAAAATGATAGTAGTAGTCTTAACAAAATATTTCCCGAACAGAATTGTATTGTACCTGTCTTGAGGTTTAAGTAAAATAGTAAAATCAATAAATCTTCTAAAATTAAACTCGAATTGAGTTGACTAACGGTGACTTGACTTGACTGACGAAAGAAAATGAAGAAAGTTATCAAGAAAAAATACACTTAAACTTGGCTGTAAGGGCTATGGTGCCAAATTACTCTATGATCATAGAGTAATTTTGTATATCTATGATGGTGCCATAGCCACCGCGAAGGGGAAAAACATTTAAAAAAAAAAAATTCGACGCAAAATTAATTATTTTTATTTTAAAAAAACTCCCAGTGTTTTTCGATTCGTTCGATTGATAATGAATAAAGTTAGCTGTTTCAGTCATGCATGACTAATTAGAAACTGAAAAGATGCCTTCACGACGACGCAAATACGATCGAAATACGACTGCGTATTTTGTTGGATTATTCAATGATTTTAAACTAGGATAATGTCTCAATCGCTTGACGTACTTTCAAATGGATGGGCAATCGACACCACAGCCCCAGTTGACCTCAAGAAGCCGGCTGATAGCGACGACGTAAGTGCACCCCTGCGGAGTTGTTTGTTGCTGATAATGCCAAGATAATGCGTCCTCTAGGTATTGACCTACGGACAGTGTGACCTCTCATTTCAATATTCCTTTATCACCGACTCCTGCAACTCAGGGTAAAGTGGCGTCACTTGACTACGCACTATTTTATTCGTTGGCAGAAAAACAAGTGACACAGTTTATCATTCTGTGTTTTCATGCCACTACGTTTTTTGTACTTTATTCACAACCAGAAACCACAAGTTCAAATGGCAAACATAGTTTGTTCTTGGTGATATTTTATAAGTGAATTGAGAATGACATAAAGCAACTTTGAGAATGATTTTAACAAGCTAAGCAATATCCAAAACTATAAAGAAGAATGTCTTCTTTGCCTCAAATTCCTTCGCATTTGAAAACTTTCAGACGCTAAGATTTTATTAATTATCCTCTGTTACAAATTGCCATTTCCAGTTTGTACACAGTAGCACAGCAGCCACCTAAAGTCATGTTCAAACTCATCTAAAATGTATTTTGAAATGATTGGTACATCTTCTGAATAAAGCTAGTTTAGAGTTTCACGTTTATAACGCACACCCCCAAATTTAAATGTCAAACACAAAATTGACTTTTTCGGTAGAGGTAAGGATCATTTCGAAATTATTTTTATATGACATATCAAGGACACATTGCATGCCATTTGGTTGCCAGCTTCAGTAATTATATCTAGGTACTATTCACCATTAAAGCAATTAATTAATTGGTTCAATGTTTGAAACACCCTCAAAGTTATGAACTTCATTGCCATTACGCTTACGCAATTGCACCACTGGTAGGTAATCTACATACCAAGAAAAAAAAATATTTAGGCAAGTAATAGGTCCACAAACTGAATGTGTATTGATTTAAAACATTTTGAGAATCAAACATTTTCTTAAGAGTAATTTTGGTGGGATATATTATAAGTACCTAAGTAATGAATTTATCTCGTGTAACAACAGTCTTGTTTGAATAGTTATCAAATGTTCAAATATGTACAAAATGGGTTAATTACTTGAGATCATAGCTCTATCTCCAAATTCATTATCTCTTCTAAAACTATTATTTTGCTTATAGCTTGCAAGGATGCTACAATTTTTACTATAAATTAAGTATTTTTACCTTATATACCTTAGGGGGGAAAAGTTTCTTGAATAGTGACCAATAACCGAGCAGCAAAGGCCCCCCACCCGATGGACCAACAAGTTAAAAGATTGCAGGAAATTGGTGGATGAAAAGGCTCAAGACTGGTTCATCATGGCACTCTTGGGGGAGGCCTATGTCCAATAGCGGACTTCTACTGACTGATGATGATCATGATAGCTACTGTATTGCTTATTATTATTAGAACTGATAATTGTAATTTGCTTTAACTATCAAACACCCATTGTATATTTTAAATAAAAGAAAGGAATTTGGACACTTGAAGCCAAAATTATCAAATCATTTGCACATTAAGGGACTTGTTTGTTTGTCTTGTTACTGGTTATATCTAGGTCAGTTACAATGCAAGTTGTGAACATGTTGAGGATTCAAGTGCTTCTATTAATGTTTCATTCTGGCTAAAAGATATGATAAGCCAGGTCATAAATTGTCTTCCTATTACTTGCTATCCAATCTGTTCAGAGATTTGTTACTCCCAAATTGTTAACAGTAAAAGCTAAGTTGGTTGCTATCATCATACATTTTCTTGGTGTGAGGTCATTGGTCTACAATTTTTCTTTGTCTCCCGCCTGAGCATAGGTATAAAATGTTTAATAGTAGATTATGCATCAAGGGCTTAGTGTATTATGTCCCGGGCGCTATATTCGGGTTCAAGATCGCCCAAGACAAATACACGTTTAAGCCCGCGATGCATACTCTACTTTTTATACTTTCTGCGAGGCAATTGAAAACAATGACTGTTAAGTAGAAAGAAATGATTTTTCTGGAAGTAAATTTCCAACTATACCAGAGGCTTCAGATTGTATGCATTCTGGAGTCGAATCAAAATCACTTTCGTCGTCACTTGACATTTTTTAGAAGTTTATTCGAATCGAAACTGAATTTCGGTGCAGATAACAGCACAGCACTTTGAGCGCTTGGCTTCTTTTTTTAGAAAATGAATTTCGTAAAAAGTTTTCATGTTTTTCTTTTTTTTTTAATTTGTAGGCAGTGCAAAGAAAATGATAACATACAGCCTAATTAGAATAAAATCTCATTGCACCCAAACATTTTTGAAACCAACCTCGATCAAGCACGACTACATGGGTTGCATTCCAAATTCAAATCACATTATGTCCCATGGGAAATAATGAAATTCAGTACAACATTATGACCCGGCTAGACCGTAGGGATGTAATGACTTACTTTAGGTAAGGTTTGCATGACACATAATATGCCATTGACGAGCAGGTAGTATAAAAAATATGTAGGTACTGAAGTACTCAAGCTCTCTTGTGCAAATGTGAAATGATGCAAATTTATCTATGATTAGATGATTACATGGTTGTTTGTTATTGTTTTTACCAAAATATCAAATGCGGAAAATATGTCCCTACATAGTTTGTTTTTGTGTAAGTTGATTTAATTTGTTTGCGCAGATTAATATCTGTGAATCTACCTATTTAGCTACGAACCTATGTATGTGCATAAACAATAGGTACACTGTTGTTATGACTGAAAAAGAACACTTGTCTAGCCAGCAGTAAGTGGGTTAGGTAAGTAGGTACCTATGACAAATTACCTGTATTTGAAAGCTCAATGTCTAAAATGGTGGTAGGTACCTACGTTACTATAGTTACTAATACTGTCATCAGTTTTTCATCTTCCAGTTCTCAGAATGGCTTCCCCATTTGCGTAGCGACCCTAGCTTATCATTTATCATTACCCCCTAGGCAGTAGGCAAGGATCGTATCGCCAGGGTTGAGGATCACGACCTTCCACCTACCCCCCCTCCCTGCAGCCCCGTCTGCTTCTGATAACACCACATATAAATTAACTTTTATCTATACGCGGCGCGACAGTTAGCATTTTGACGCTCATCAGTGCACACTTATTGCGCCAAGCAAAGTTCTAGTGTTTATTTTTGATAACTTACTCATTTTGTTTCAACTTTCCTAATGGCTAAATTCGTTGACAGTGATTTCCTTTCCCCTTACTAGTTTTTCGTTCGCGTTAAGACTTTACCAATCGCCTGTGGACGTATCCACAGTTGGTTCATCCTCCTTTAACATTCGTAGATCTGGCAAAAGCATACATGTGTACCAGCGAATTGCTGCAGAAAATGACCATTTGTCTAATGTACCGAGTCAACCCTATCTACTATTCAGACTATTCAGATACGATCTCGGCTTGTATCTAAAACTTTTCCAACCGAAATTCTCTATCTGTCATTGGCTCTACCATTTCGAGTACTACAAGTTTGGGGTGTACCCTAAAGATATTACCTGACGGTTAAGGAGAATAAATTGGAATTAATATGGATATTATCGCGAATGTAAGTCTACACTTCCTTTTATCAGTCACACAGCACACAAGTGGGGGTTAAAGTGTATCGTACTCTGTGTTGTGATTACACGAGCGTACGGCCCAAGCGCGATTAATTTGCGTTAGCGTTACGCTATTTGTCAAATATAAGCCAATCATAAAAAACATGTCATTTACATTGGGGTACTAGCTAGTAGGCAGGCAGTACCCTTTACCCTAGAACCGATAGGTACACTTCGATACAACGGTCGTAGGTTCAAAACCGTGCGAGCGCCAGTGACTTTTTGCACGGTAAAAATAATTGTGCGGTATCCAAGAATAATAACAGACCAAACTGGCATGCCCTGGAGCCAAATATAGTAGTATATAATAGTCCCAGGAATAGGGTTGGTCAACTTGATGTACAATTTTTCTATTTTATTTTTCAGTACCACCCGGTGTTCAAGGCGTTTCTTGCGGGTTCCTTCTCTGGAACCTTCAGTACGATCCTGTTCCAGCCACTGGACCTGGTGAAGACCCGCTTGCAGAACCCTGGCCACCATTTTATTGCGGCGACGACAGTCAAGTATGTTTTCTTTTAGTTTAAACACGTTTAAATCCCTAATTTTCTAGTCCAATCTTCGTTGAGACCAAAACGCCAGCCAGCTAATGCGGAAGTAGCTGCCGAAATGTTCAACTTTTTACAGTGATTTAAAAATCATGGTGTTTAATTTTTATTTAAATAAGTACTATCTACATGTTTACTAGTTAATAAGATATACCATCAGGTAGAATCACTAATTGTTTTTTATCATTCCTATCTGCCTACGTCATAGGTCAGGTAGGTACTCCTATAATCTTTCAATGATTGCAAATAGCGGCTTATCAGTGTTTGTCTGATTTAGGTAGGTACCTAGGTACCAACAAATGATTTGGGATAATTGAGTTTGTTGACTCGCAAATTGAATTCTTGAATTCTCAGTTATTGCATGTCTGAGATTATTTTTATATTTCGGATAATGGATTTTTGACTTCTTATCACAGAATCAGTACATGGTGATTCATGATACAGTTTGCTGATTTATACCTTTCTCTTTTTACTACATTGATAGAAACCCACATCTTCATTACCTGTCTAAGGTTGCGAATTATTTCCTTTCAAACTTCTGAACCCCTATCAGGGTGGAAATTCATTGCCTCCTAGTTCACCCCCTAAGCAACCGATAGAAGACTTTTGATCTATGGAGAAAAATACACGCGGGGTTGGCGGCGCGGTGTCGTTGCCTTTGCCGATTCCGATGCACCTATGGCACACTGCTGCCGAAACTAGCTATTATGACATTACGAAAGAAATATCCTAGACACGTGAGAATGTAAGAAAAAGTATGACTCCGAAGCTGAAGGGGTCCAAAACCGAGCACCCTCCCCCAAATAATACGTATTAACAGCTCCTAAGTAAATTTTCTTGACAAGTTTCGGCAACAATTTTAATTTGTTTTCCAGCAGCCGACTCCAACCCGGCATGATCACGATATTCACTAGCATCATCCGCCAGGAGCAGATTGTTGGACTATGGCGAGGCATGGTGCCGTCCGTAGCGAGATGCGTTCCAGGTAACCTTGCCTTCTCAAACTTTGCTCAAAGATTTAAGGTTCAAATTCATGTAAATAGTGCTGACATGCTTGCATTTAGTAGGGCCCCTTGTTTCTAGAGACAGTTAATTTCAACTCCCACTTAAGCCCCTTGCGGGATGAATTAAGACACGGTTTCGGTGGTCAAGTAAGAATGGCCTTGTTACTGTACGCCTTAAGGAGGCCATTCTTACCGAACTCCTAGACCAAAAAAAAAACATTTTGAGGAGTTAGGAGAGGAGGAGTAGTTTCCTAAAGAATTTGCTATATCCTGACCACTCAATATATAAAAAGGAACTTCTTGAGCTATGGCAGTAGATAGCTGAACTAGCAGAGAACAAGCAGAATTAAACCTCAAGATCCCACCTATAGAGTTCCATTTCACTTGTCTTATATTCCGAATATTCACAGGTGTGGGACTATACTTCTCATCTCTGCACTGGCTGAAGGCAAAGCTCGGCAAATCGAAGGGCGACCTCGGGCCCATGGAAGCTGTGACTCTAGGCGTCGTAGCGAGATCCATGAGTGGCATCGCGCTCATCCCAATGACTGTGATAAAGACTAGGTAAGAACAAGTTACACACATGTTTTTGTTTTTCAGCTTAAAAAATTAAGCCAGATATTGTGAGATTTGACCGAAACAAATAGGTGACCAACATGTTCAAACGGCCAAACGGCCTCCAATTTTTCTATCGTATCGTAAGCGTAACGCTACTGTGAATTATTAGTGCTTGGGCCACTGCTGCTGTCATAAATAATGCCGGCCCCCTACCGGATTTGAACTCCTGACCCTACTTTGTTTTGACTGGGAATTAATCATTTAGTTGCTATAGTAGCGGCTAGCCTGATATTAAAAGCAAAACTATTGATATGTACTATCAATCTTCGGTACACAGTGTAACACATCACCCAAAACGTATTTTATGTATTTGCAGATCATGCAAATATTTGACCCGCATCGAACGCGCACCCCTTGCGTCTCCGCCACCGAGGTCGTCAAAAGATAGTGTAGTACACTATTTTTTGGCGCTCTCGGTGGCGTAGCGGGCGTGTGACCGTCTGAGACGTAAGATGTGCGCGTTCGATTCCAACTGCGGGAAAAATGTTTGCATGATCTGCAAATATAATATGTTTGGGTGATGTGTTGTGGTATCATGGTATTCGTAGTTTCTGATACCGGGGATACGACACAGGGAATCCTAGTGTGGGGTCAGGACTAAGTATGTGACTGTTGGGTGATATTTAAAAAAAAGTAGGTGTGTAGGTAGGTATCTCTTTTTTTTTCTAGAGGTCTCCAAAACAAAGCTAAACAAACATGTTTTCAATTTAATTTAGTATCTTATCTTGATTTCACTAAAGTAGGCTTGTTGCCGACGTCACATCACATCGCATGATGTTTTGCAAATTATCAGTTGTTTATGCATTTAATTGCGCAAATACGATCTGTGATTATGTGATGATGTTTCATCATCATCGGCTCAACTGATTTCGTTGAAACTTGGAATGTAAAGAGAGTTCTTTACCTAGAATAGCATATATGGTACTTTTAATGCGAGCGGAAGCTAGTATAAGAATATAATAAAACTTATTATTTTCTAGTTGCGTTTCGTTTTTTAGTTGTTTTAGCAAGACAGGTGTGTCTTCATAATAATATTATATGTAATCGGGCAGGTAGCATAGTTTGTTTATCTATTTATGAATGTTGTACGCCCACATTTCAACTCTTAGATACTAGGGACGGGTATGCCCACAATAATAAGAACATTAGTGGGTTGGGTAATTATAGAAGACCAACCTATTCTTTATCAGCTTGTTTTTTTGGTAATATCTGATAATAATCGAAAACTTTCTACATTCTACTTATTCTACGTAGGTTTGTTGGTATAGGTACTTCTTGATGCCTATACAGTGCCTGATTAGAAAGATATATATTTAGCTGTCACGGATAAGAAAATAGTTACTAAGGACCAAAGCCAAGCGGTGAATCATCCGACTTGATTTACAAACATCATACAAGTTACTTTTATCAAAATAAAATTAGCCTATGTTACATCGGGGTAGTTTATAATATAAGTAGGATGCGCAGTCTAATGCTTCTTCTAGGCTCGGTCGCGAGGAACAGGCGTAGCTTCACCTAGCTTCTAAGACGTTTCAAAGTGATACTAGTGGTTTTATTGAAATAAACGCCTTTTGACTTTGACTGGCCTCATAGCTCAGTTGGTAGTAACTCTGCCTTCTGCGCTAGAGGTAGCGGGTTCGATTCCCGCACTGGACAAACATTTGTGACTAACACAGATGTTTGTTATGTGTCTGGGTGTTAAATATATATCTAGTATATCAGTCTCTGGTACCCATAGTACAGGCTATGCCTAGTTTGAGATTAGTTGACCGTGTGTGATATGTCCGGCATATTTATTTATTTATTTACTTGAATGGTTATATTCAGGACGGTAAGTAGTAACCTATGTCACGCGTCTGAACATTTTACTAGAATTTTCTCAAGACATACTGTAATCCTTATCTTTAGACTGTTTATGAGACGCAATTTGGACAGTGCTTGTGGACAAAGGTTGACATTATCGCATCAGGTCGATTGTCTATCAGTTCTCTTCGTAGGTACCTCTATTGGAATTCCGACGTTATTATTTGTCTACTAAGGTTGCTCTTTCAACTTACTTGTTTCTCTGCTGAGCATGGTTGTTGGAATTTGGGCTTTATTTGTGAGCATCAGGGTTGTAATTCATAATCTTTCTTTGCAGATACGAATCTGGCGTTTACAAATACACCAGTTTACGCGGTGCTTTGAAGGCGATCTACAAAGCTGAGGGCATCCGTGGGCTGTCGTGTGGACTTGGACCGACATTGGCAAGGGATGCGCCATTCTCAGGACTGTACCTGATGTTCTACACACAAGCTAAACAGAATGTGTCTAAAGGTGAGAATTTTATTCGTATTTCTGTAGAAATAAGGCTCGGTTTACAATGCTGATGGTTAACGGTATTATCCTCGCAATTTTTGAGGCACTATGCTGTTTGCAACCATCTATGCAGGTACAACCTCTCCCATCCCCTATGATGAGTACAAGTAGGTTATGGAACTCTTTGGGGGAGGTCTATGTCCAGCGGTGGACTTCTGAAGGCTGATGATGATGATAAATAAATAAATAAATATTTCGGACATATCACATAAGGTCAATCTCAAACTAGGCATGGCATGTACTATGGGTACAAGAGACTGATATACATAATAGATAGGTATATATTTAACACCGAGACGTAGAACAAACATCTTTGTTAATCACAAATGTTTGTCCAGTGCGGGAATCGAACCCGCGACCTCTAGCGCAGAATGATGAATCCCTGAGCGGGTGAGTGCAGCGGGCTTAGGAGTTTGCATGAAAATAACACGAATGAAGACTTGCATAAGTTAATGTATTTGTCCAAGTTTCCCTTGGTGGCGTAGCGGGCGAGTGCTCGTCTGAGACGCAAAGGGTGCGTGTTCGATTCCCGCTGCGGTGCAAATGTTTGCATGATCTGCGAATATTTGTTACCGGTCTGGGTGTTGTGGTTGTGGTACCATGGTACTCGTAGTTTCTGACGACACGGGGAATCCTAGTGTGGGGTCAGGACTATGTACGTGAGTGTTGGGTGTTAATAAGACAATTTGTTTTTGAAACCCTGGCTATTGGTGCCATGCCATTATTTATCGTTGGGCCAGGCTTCCCAATTCCACCACAATAAAACATTTTTAAATTTTTAGAATATAATAGAAACTAACTTTATTCTACACTAAAAGAAAAATAGGTACACAATGCAGGAAATAAAAACCTATTAAAAAAATTGTGTGACAATGGGCGGCTTTATAGCTAAAAGCGCCAGGCAACCTTTGGATGGAAGAATGGCTACAATTTATTTTTTCTATTTTACAGAATGGCTTCAGTCACCAGGAGCAGCCAGTGCGGTTCACTTCAGCTGCGGAATAGTAGCGGGAATCGCTGCCTCACTAGCCACCAACCCCGCTGACGTGCTCAAAACCAAAATGCAGCTGTACCCGGACAAGTTCCCCAACGCTTTCAGTGCCGCTGTTTATGTTCACCAGGTAAATAACACATCCCACTAATTGCCACTAATATTATAAATGCGAAAGTATGTAAAGATGTTTGAACGTTTGTGCTTCAACCACGCCCAAACGGTCGAACGGATTTGGATGAAATTTAGCACGCAATTAAATTATAGGCCGTATAGCTCGCAGAACCGACAACCGTTGGGGAGTAAAGGTTCTCGAATGGCGACCACTAACCGGGCGACACCGTGTTGGAACGCCCCCCACCCGATGGATCGATTGTGAAGTCGCGGGACGGGCTCAGGTTGTGGGAAATCGGTCGATGGAAAAGGCTCGAGACCGTTCGTCGTGGCACTCTGGAGGGGGCCATGTCCAGCAGCGGACTTCTACAGGCTGATGATGATGATGACATACAAAAATAAAAGTCCAAGTTGTCTAAGAGATCTTCGCCCACTCGATCAATCGAACAAGACATGTTATAGACTAACCTCTAATTATTGGCTCTTGAAAACCGTTTTAAATGCAACTTGCTTTTGTGGCGCCAATGTTTCCGTATTGTGCCACCACCAATGTTCGTAACGCAATAAGGCAGGAAATCGCGTAACCAATTACATAATGTCTCGATTAATCAAGCGACTAAAAACCATTTTTCATGAGGTCACCTCATGTGAGGTCTTACAATGAAAAACGTAAGATCATCTCAGAACTAAGCTCTTTTAATTGGGTGCACGAGGACTATCTTCTCATAAATGACATAAAGGTTCATTAAAATAGATAGGAAAAATGATTATAATAAATGGCCACCAGTTAATCATGACCTTTGATTGTGGCATTGATATACGGCCGGAGGGGGCATCTTGACCTGGTATCATCAACACCATACGGTCGCTTTGATACTTTGCCACTGATAAATTGATAGGTACTTTGCTTCCAAGTTCTTGTGTACTCACACTTGATGATACCTACTTACTTATTATTGACATATTCGTTGTGCTACCTTCAGCCCGTACCTTTTATTGGTTACTAGAGAAAAATATTTTTTACACAAATAAAGTTGGTCAAGTGCGAGAAGTCGCGCCCTGTGGCTTCCGTATTACACGAGGTCTATCACATCAACTAAGGAGGGATTTTTAAAATATCAACCCCTAAAAGGGGTTAAAACCTTTGCATGAAAAATCACGAGTGCGAAGCCGCGGGGAATAGCTAGTTTTAATAGTATTCTATTTTATTTTTGTGTTTTAGGAAAACATACAGCTAGGTTAAGAAATATGTACCTAACAGAAAACATTCATGAACACTAAAGGTACATGTATGCTGAAGGCCAAATTAAAGTTTAACCATGTTATTATGAAACTGGCTTTAGACGAGGTCTAACTAAACCCTGGTTTTGTGACGTGTTATTTCATACATTTGCTTTATGTAAAATGTATGAAATGACACGTCGCAAAACCAGGGTTTAGTTAGACCTCGTCTAAAGCCAGTTTCATAATAACAGGGACAGTTTAAGTACATACCTAAGTACATAAGTATACAAGTGTATCATACAATAACGAGTTCTTCTCTTTGTTCTAGACTTACGGCGTAAAGGGCTACTTTAAAGGAGCTGTGCCGCGCATGATCCGCCGCACTCTAATGGCCGCCATGGCTTGGACAGTCTTCGAAGAGATCACAAGAAGTATCGGCTTGAAATGACACTTAAAATCCTGAGGGTTTTAGTTGGATTACAGAACCCGGTATCTGAACTATTGTGGAACTTATACATACATACAAAAAATATGTTTCCCGGAGGGGTAGAAAGAGACCACGGCTTTCCACTTGCTACAATACTGACATAAAAATGTGGAACTTGATTGTTATAAAATTGTCAGAGGGTTCTTTGATAGACTACGGAACTTTTTAAATTTTGAGCTGTCAGCCTATCACTGGTGCTATATTACTAAAATGCCTCTGACTTAATCATAATTTGGGTACCTATAATGTTGTCTAACCATGAAAATGCTATATAAATTAAAAAAAAATGTTATTAACAGCTTAGTGCTTCCCTGCTTTGCAGGGCAATCTAGCTACTAAGGTGCTCGCTCGTTTGTAAATGTTGTGGGTTCCACTTAGTGAATACCTAGTTACCACTGTTGATTTTGAATCAAATGTTCCTTCTTTTCGAATAATAGTTTTAACTATTCCTGTTTTTATAATCACATTTTAAGAATGTTATATTTTTTTGTTGTAATCAATAGGATAAGTTAAAAGATTGGGTTTAAAGTAATTTTTATGCTGTTATTTAGTTAGAATAATTGTGATCTGCACATGAATATTGTAGTTACTGTGCGTTGTAATTTTATTTTGAATAAACTTTATACTGCACAAAAATAGTGGTATTTTTTGCAACAATTTTTTTTGTATATTTTTATCTCTTCCTACTACATGATATTTTCGACTACAAACAAGGTAACGGATTCATAACTCAGTAAAAATCTGTAGACATCAAAATCAGTAATGGTGGGATTCTGTTGAAACGAAAATCTGTAGACGTTGGAATCTGTAGAGTTGGCTAATAAACGCTATAAAGGGGCTTTTATTCTACATCCAATCGGCTGATGTCAGTTGGAGGTGTCATAAGCCTGTAATGTTACCAGGTCAATGACCAGGTTGAGGTATCGGTGGATCTGATAAGGGCCAATGGTCGTTGATCAACGATCCACTGTAGTGAAAGGATGTAGATACTTTTTGTGTACCCATCCTAATTAAACTTGTAGAAACAAAACTAAAATATCTATTCACATAATTACATTGATCTATCACATTCATTTATATAAATTCTACTCCTTCATACTTCAGGTCTTCAACAGGAGTGTCTTTCAAAAGCACTTTTCCGTCAGTTGTAAATGCAGTGATGAGAGTAGAGGTTTTACCTTCAAACTCAGTCGTCTTCAAAGCCAATATGGCTTCGTCGTTCGTTCCCGGTATGAATTTGAACGAAGAGAAGCCTAACTTTGGACTCTTTTTTGTAATCTGGAAAAAGATAAAAAATCTATAGATTTTTTTTTCTAAACACAAATAGTATTTTGTAATGGGTAGTAGCTCGTAGAATTAGGAAGTTGAAGTGGCAGTGAGCAGGCCATATACCTCGCAGAACCGTCAACCGTTGGAGAAAAAAAGTTCTCGAATGGCGACCACGAACCGGGCGACGCGACCCTGTGTTGGAAGGCCCCCCGATGGACCGACGACATTGTGAAGGTTGTGAAGGTGCGGGAAGTCGCTGGATGGAGAAGGCACAAGACCGTTCGTCATGGAACTCTTTGGGGGAGGCCTATGTCCAGCAGTGGACTTCTACAGGCTGATGATAATGATGATGGTATTCCTTTAGTGTGGGTTATCTACTCTAAAATAAAATAGGCTTTCTAGGAAGTTAGTCAGAGGCAAATATCAAATTAAATCAGTAATCAACTACAAACCTCAAGAGCTTTGACATTCTTGAAGTCCTCATCAGCTGTTATCAAATAATTGCAGCCCATGACTTCATCCTTTGTCTCATTGTAAGTGTCATAGCAACACCTTCTGGGTAGAAAGTGCCATCTCCGTTTGTGCTCGGACCAGGCACCTGATTCATGGATCATGTAGCCCGGCCAGGTGATACCGATGGAGCTGCGGATTGATTTGTACTGGTTCACCCAGCTCAGGTGTTGTACCTGAAACATTATTGATTTTTGGTGTTGTGATTGTTAGATGAAGAGTTTTACCTATAATTTGTTGGCCTGTGTGATATAAAAAAAAACGTGATAAAAAAACAGATCTGATGATAGAGTAGAAGCTGTTTCACAGAACTGCTTATCTTAGAAAACAACTGTCATTAAAGCTTATTTTTAGAGATAGTTGAGTGGTAATCTCAACTATTAAAGTCTTTGGTTCAGGCCTTTCAGTATCTCAATATTAAGCTGAATCATTTTTAGCAAATATATAATCAAATGTTTAATGACAGCTAAATATTATACCTCTCCATATTTAGTGATAGCCTTCACCCACATGGGATCATAGCTTTCGAAGCCACCACTGGCAGTCGTCCATTCCTTGCCCATCGACCCGAGGTACAAAATTTCATCCTTTATGGTAGCCCATTCTGTCTTGAAGCCTTTCTCTACATGGCCGCTTCCATCAGGGATGATCAGCCATGGAATTACTTTGTTATTAATTATCTCAAAGACCTGGAAAGACGTTATATATAAGCTAAACTAAGTGCATTCAAGCCAGTCTATTTTAAACATGTTTAACTCAGACGCAGCGAGCATGCTCTACCGGGCCACATCTAGGCTTGTAGACAGATGATGGAGTCGAAAATGAAGCCACAATGGAGCTGACATGGTCGGGCTCACTGACAAAAGCTCCAAAAAAAAACAGAAAAAAAAAACATGTTTATCATTGACTTGGTGGCATAGCTGGTGAGTGTGGTACGAAGTGCTGGTTGGATCCGGATGGTGGCACAAATATTGACATGATCTGCAAATATTTGTTCCTGGTTTGGGTTTTGCGTTATGGTACTTGTAGTTTCTTATATCCATGACAAAAGGAATCGTAGTGCTGGGACAAAACAGTATGTGTCTGTTATGTGTAAATAATTATATGAATTTGAATTTTTTAAATTATATGAAGTTGTAAATAGTAGTTCTGCTGTGTACGGAGGGACTCATTTTTATTTCAAGTGATGATGGACATTACAAATAAAAATTGAAAATTACTTTGCTCATAATGGGATATACAGAAAAAAATATATAAAAAAAATCATTTATTGCCTTTAAATTGGTACAATTATTAAAAAACAGCGGGATACACAAAAAATAATAATAAAAAGACAAAGAGAGTACATTCAGCATTTGCGGCTATCAACTATATTTTCAGATAACTATGTATATGTATATGAAAGTAAACACTGTGTGCCACATTAACAAAATTTAGTAGTATAGTACAAAGTCTTACCATTCCAGACCTATCATCAAAAGCAAGCAGTCTGCCGTCATAGACAATCAATTCTGAGAGTTCCATCCCTCTTCCCTTATGTGAGTAAGTGGAAGAGAGCACAGTTGCTGGCTGCGTGTCCCACGTAACCGTCACATACTGCATTTCTCTATTATAGCTAAGAAATCCCTTCTTGAAGTAACTAATGTATGTGTGCGGTTTATCACTCTTCGAGTTTGTGTCCAAATCTGATATGATGCCTATTCGGAACGTGACCATGTCGCCAGAAACTAGTGGTTCCGTCAAAGGATATGTGGAATTGTATTGCCGTAAGGGTGAAGTCCATCTGTGAGTGTACACTTGACTGCTCGTCCACCAGTTGTAGTAGAACAAGAGCAGCAGAAACCCACCTATAAGCAACACGAGATATATGAACTGTGGCTGTAGTCTCACTGCGTTCCCGACTCTGTATGTAGCTGGGGTACGAAGCGCTTTGCGCCAATCACGAAGGGTTCCCTTCATGCTTCTATCGTCCAATTCGTAGTCATACATAATAGATAGCTTAGAACATACTTTATATTGACTTGGTAGTGACTAGCAAACAGATACAAGAGGAAAAACTTATAAAATTGAAAACACTCGGGCGTCTCAGATGATTGGCAGTTGTTTTTAACAGTAGCCACTATTTTTATTATGATTTAAGAAAACACCAAACGCAAGTAAAGCGACCGAGGAGTTTTAAATCTATTTCACAGCTCATAATCGGTTAGAAATTCGTAATTTTGGAATATTCACAATCACAACACTGCACTGCTGGCTGCATTTCGTAGATTTTACCAACCAAACTAAACCTCTTTTCCTTTTTTCGCTTTTTGTGACACAATTGACATAACTGACAATGACAATCTTGACTGGCTGACATTGACATTTACACCAACAATTTTTGACATATAACTTTGAAGATTTTTTGCCACAAATTGGGGACGTCTGCAAGCGCTACAAAACATCGCCCTACGAGTGTGCACAGGAGCAGGATACGCTACTTAAGGAACGAGGCTATCACCCGCGACCTGCAAATCCCCAACATTGCAGACTTCGTGGTGCAGTTGGCGCGACGTTTGTACGACCGCGCTGACTACTGCTACCACCCTCATCGCAATGCCATAGCCCCGCTGCACACGCGGCCGCTGGAGACGTCCGAAGAACTTGGCGACCATAGAGTAATTTTGTATATGCCAGAGACCATTGCCCCGAGAAATCTTGGGTGCACCGCCAAGTTTTACGTTTATTTTTTTCGTGCTCTAGTCACAGAGTTTATTAATTTTTAATAGATCAAGATCACAGACTATATGGAGTTGATCAAAATTATCTATTTCACAAAAAAATACACAAAAACCAAATTATCTAAAAATTTCAAAATGCATGGAATTTTTACCAGTGTGCTGTGGTATATTGAGTTTTTCGCCTTCGCTGTGGTGCTGATAGCATTTTTCTATTTCATATTATACTTAGCGGATAAAAATTACGTTCATTACAATCCCAAATTCGATAAGAGAAAGCAGTAAGTACCTACCTCATTCTGTATTCTGAGGTACCTACTTATCTAGCTAGGTTCCTACCTAATAAAAGGTAGTACCTTGATATCTACCTACTCTAATTATTAACTAGATAAGTAATAAATAATAATAGCTTAGATAATCTTTCACTAGGTACACCTATACCTACCTAACTTTTAGTAGGTACCTGCCTATTTAAGCTACCTACATAATACGAAGTAGGTGCGAAAGCTTGAGTCTGGAATAGTTAGTACGCAAAAAGCGTATAGTGAAAAGTGTGGCATAGTCTCCATGGTAACTTCATGATCATCTTTAATACTACCTACTAATCACTAGGTACTTAAATGATAGTATCTACCGCAAAAAGCGTCACGAGAAGTGTAGCGTAGTTGCCATGATGAATATGGTGATGCGATTTTGTTATTGGTGGTACACTGTTCAGAGATCCAAGTCTGTAATACCTATTACTATTCACTTTTCACGGTGACAAGTGTAAATTAGCGAGTCCTCATAAGTCATCTTACTAGTCACCGGTGAGTGGTGAAAACTGAGGCCCTGATCTGCAAAGACAGTGAGTTGAGCATGGTGTCACGAAAAGGACGCCTACTCTAGATACTACAAACAGTAACGCTACAAAAACCAGTAATCAGCTAATTCACTCCTTACGGTCGAAAAGTGGAAAGTGAGAACTCACAGACTTTGCAGAGTAGGGGCTCTGAATAGATTGCCGATTTTTGTAGGTGTGCTTTAGACCATACAAAAACGGTAAGGTATTCACTTTTCACCACCTCACCGGTGACAAGTGAGTAACTTACGAACATTACGGTCTCTGGTCTCTGATGTTTACCAACACTAGCGATGATATTCTACGCTCAACGCTACACCTTTGCAGGGCCGGATTTACCCTATCAATTCAGCCCTATCAATGGGCCCCTAGGCAATGCAATTCTCGGGTTCCGAATTAGCGCTTACCTTACTTCATCATCATCATCATTTCAGCCGTACGACGCCCACTGCTGAACATGGCCTCCCCGACAGACAGAGCAAATTCCTTATCATGTGGGGGATTTGCCCATACTCACCACGCTGGGCATGCGGGTTGGCGAGCGCAGTTAGAGCTATCGTTGTTAAAATGAGGGACGCTGCTGCCCATCCCGCCTCTTACGACATCCGCGGATAGGTAGATATGGAGGGGCCTGTTATTCAGCCGGGGCCACCACGGCCACTTATATCGTCAATTATAGCTATTTTTAGTTCTACTATGTTTATAGTATTTAATCAACTGACAATATGCGTCGAAAAAAGAGGATTAATATTCAGGAAGTATACAAATTTTCAAAACAAAATTCGTTCGATGTAACGTTTTTTTATTCTTAGTACGTGCACGGGGCCCCTAGTCGATGCGGGGCCCCTAGACAGTGGCCTAATCTGCCTTAAGGATAATCCGGCCCTGCACCTTTGCTAAGACAATACCTGAAATCGTGACCAGTTGTTGCACTGCAAATACTGCAATGCGATTAGTTGCGGTTTCTCATTGTTATTTGCTTTACAATTTGGTTTTGTTTACATACCGTTCGTTACATTGTTCCTTCCTACTTAGTTGGATTATCTCAGGGAGTCTTGATATTTGATTTGTTAGCGAATCGGCGTTCCGTTATTGTCAATTTAGGAAGGTATTTGAGCAGTACGGTACCTGCAGTGATATTGCGTAATCGAAATTGGAACTAAGTCCGCAATTTTGAGGATAATTTTATCAATATACCGAAGTACGATTTTTTTTGCATGAGAAGGAAGAAGCTTATTTCGCGAAGTTTTCCCGTGTCATGTTTGGAAAGTTTTGGATATTGTTAAGATTGTTAAAATGGCCATTAAAGTTACTAACTTCATTGCCATTTCGCTTACACAATAGCACCGCTGATAACTCTGCTACTTAGCAATGAAGTTGAATATTCTCCTACACGATACGACAATATAAGTAACATAGGCCTGGCTTCCTATCATGTGGGGTAATTTTACCCATATCTAGTATAGTATTATGTTATCTGTGCCCATATTCACCATGCTCGGCACGCGGGCTGGCGAGCGCAGTAGGTACTACTTTTCAGTATTCAGTATGAAGAATACTGAAAAGTAAGAGCTATCGTTGTTAATATAAGGACGCTGCTGCCCATCCCCTAGCCTTTTCCCTTAGTAGCAGCCTCTTATAAGGGGGGTTGGACCATAAAGATTCTCGAGTGGCGACCACGAACCGGACGACACCGTGTTGGAAGGCCCTTCACCCGATGGACCGACGACATTGTGAAGGTTGTGGGAATTCGGTGGATGGAGAAGGCTCAAGACCGTTCGTCATAGGCCTATGTTCAGCAGTGGACTTCATCAAGCTGATGATGATGATGGTGAGTCGCCTCTTACTACATCCACGGGTAAATAATGAGGGGCCTGTTCTTCAGCCAGGCCAGCACGGCAAAGAGTTTGCCACTTAGGTGAATAAAAATAAAATTATATCCGTCCATAGCCTACCAGATTTGAACCAGATGTTTCTTTTGCAGATACATGGCCGATGGCACCTGGCTTTTACAAAGCTAGTAGATTAATTGGAAATGGTGCAAGTCGTGTGAGTATTTAATGCGACCAGGGTCGTACCCCAGTGCTTCAACTGTAAAAAATCCTGTCTTTGCGTATCCGCCCCTTTTAGGACGGTGCCATCCTCAAAGAACCTCACTCTGGCAGCGGCCCAAGGCGAGCTCCGTACCTTATTTTTGGGCAGCCGCTAGTTTTACTATAATAATGTGATAGGGTAGGTATATTATTATAGTAAACTAGCGGCTGCCCACTGCTTCGCTTGCGCGGTATCCGGATAAAATCTAGCCTAATGTCTTCTAAGGCTTTGAGGAAGTACATCGCATTTAAGCGAATATAGCTTAGGTACATTTTAAGCTATCATCAAATAAATGCGAAAGTAACTCTCTCTCTGTCTGTTTGGTCCTTTTTCGCGACTGATGGCTGAACAGATTTTGGTAAGGAAGGACATAAGCTTCTTTTTGTCGTAGGACCGCACGAGTGAAGCCGCGAGCTTCTAAATCGCTGACTAGCGCCTCTTCCACAGAGTTCACAAGCTCAAACCAAAACCGAAGCCTCTTAAGCCACCCGAGCCGAAGCAAACCCCCCTGTGTTGCGAACCTAGCTGCATTTGGTTCTGCCGGCTGGTGGGCAGCGTGACTTTAATCGCAGTTTGCTACTATTTCGCTTATTCGCTTATTTCTCACACTAAGCTGAAATTCGGTCTTTTTGTACCGTGATCACACCACCATCATTATTCCTGCCCTTATCCCACATCATGTGGGGTCGGCACAACATGTATTCTTCTTCCATTTCCCTCTATCAGTCGTCATCTCAGCACTCACTCTTTTCTCATCTTTTCTTTGGCCTAACTCTATACAACCATCCACATTCACTAACACTCTTCTCGTCACATGACATTCTTCCCTGCTCATGACACAGTATACTGTGATCATACTGTCCACTATAGATCAATATTTTATGCAGAGACATAATTAAAGGCACTAGGAAACTACATAAAGAAAAAGAAAATAAAGACACTGCGCTGTACCTATAACGTACAGCGGAACGTAATCATATAGAGACAACGCAGACCTAGAATGAGGTTGATACCCCCCTAAATTTACACACTCCCTCACTCACACACCACACAACTATTCACAATCAACAAATGCTACATCATCAGAGCAGTGACACGAGGCAACAAAGACTGTGCGGTGAGGATAGAAACCGACCCCTGAGATACAGTTTTATAACTAGTTTGGGGGCTGGAATATATCTAAACCGCACATCTCTGTTGTCGACGATTTAGGTTTTAGTTATGTAAACGGTTGTCTTTAGTTAGTTTAGTTATGTAAACGGTTGTCTGGAAGAAATCGCGATCCACGATAAGACCGATAAGCTTTATAAAACTGTGTTTTATTTTTAATGGTCCTCAATAAAGTTTTATTTCATTAAAGTTTTATTTCATTTCATCATATTTAATACCCAACTGTGTGCATGAGCTCATCATCATTTCAGCCGTACGACGTCCACTGCTTAACATGGCCTCCTCCACAGACAGAACAAATTCCTTATCATGTGGGGGGATTTGCCCATATTCACCACGCTGGGCATGCGGGTTGGCGAGCGCAGTAAGAGCTATCGTTGTCAAAATGAGGGACGCTGCTGCCCATCCCCTAGCATTTTTCCCTTAGTCGCCTCTTACAACATCCGCGGATAGGTAGATATGGAGGGGCCTATTCTTCAGCCGGGGTCACCACGGCCAACATGAACTAAACTTTCATCATCATCATCATCAACAACCTGTAGAAGTCCACTGCTGGACATAGGTCTCCCCCAAAGAGTTCCACGACGAACGGTCTTGAGCCCTTTCCATCCACCGACTTCCCGCAACCTTTACAATGACATCGGTCCATCGGGTGCGGGGCCTTCCAACACTGCTTCGCCCGGTCGCGCAACGTGCTATGGAGAGAGCTATGCTCGGAGTTTCACTACGTGATAGGATCCGAAATGAGGAAATCCGTAGAAGAACGAAGGTCACCGACATAGCTCTCAGAATTAGCAAGTGGCAGTGGGCAGGCCATATAGCTCGCAGAACCGATAACCGTTGGGGAGTAAAGGCTCTCGAATGGCAACCACGAATAAAATTTTATAAAATACAAATATAGAAACATAATGATATTTTCACTTTCTGTAGGTATTGTTGGCCTTTACGTGTTTGGATTTAACTTCCATTAGGTATAATGGTAGGTAAGTAGATACCTCTAATTTCTTCAATTAGAAATCATGTGTATTCACGAATCTCTCTTCAAACTCATTCATAAAACAAAACATTTCGCAAATAGGTACAAATTGCCATTGAGCCAAATGGACGAACGAAAGTGAAGAAACACCTCTTTAGATTTAATATACCGATTTGCTTTTACAAATATGGCGCCACTTTCTACGCAAAACTAAATCTTGCTCTACTATTTCTACAAGATAAAATAGTTTCCGACTTCTGCCGCACGCACGAGTATTATGCCTTAATACAGGGTGTCGTTGTTTTTGCTAGACATTATCTTAGTGAGAAGGCTGTCCATTCACAGATAGCAATCTAATTCGCATTGAATTCGGACATAATTTGCAGCTAATTGACACCTAATGTTCGCGCTTACGAATACGTTTTTTGCACCTAATAATATAATAACGTGTTGCAAAATTATTCAATGATTGTTGATTTTATTTTATTTGCTTTACGATGGATTATTAAGAGAATGTGATTGTAGTGTGATTATTCAAATTGCGACGTTAGTCGCAATGAATTTAGACCTTAGTCCTTTGAAACTGTCAACATACGTCACTGCCTAAGCAAATTTAAATATATAAAGGAGTAGTCCACTCACTCACTTATTGATTCATCACGAAAGCTCGGAAGCTACTGGGCCGAGGAATCTGAAATTTGGCACAGGCATTTTTTAAGGGGTGTAGGCGCGCACTAAGAACGGATTTTGCAAAATTCTATTTCTAAAGGGGTAAAATAGGGGTTCAAAGGTTGTATGAAAGTCCTATGTTTTTGAAGTTAGACACATCAAAGTCGGTTATCAGGTAAATAGTTCAAAATAATAAAATACCTATATAAGGTTTTTTGAAAACCACCCTCAGGGTGTGTAAATAGGGGCTGAAAGTTTATAGGTATGGGATTTTTTTATCTATTACGCCTATTCAGTTGAAATTTGGCAGGCAGATTCCTCACTGGACGAAGGCATCTGCTAAGAATGAATTTTACGAAAATTCACATCAAAGGGGATGAAATGGGCGTTAAAAGGTTCTTTGAAAGTCCTATGTTTTTGAAGTTACAGACATAAAAATCGGTGTTCAGGTTAAGAGCTATAAGTAATAAGATATATATCCGTATATGAGTTTTATGAAAAACAGGCCTTGAGGGTTAATAATCATCATCATCGACCTGTACAAGTCCACTGCTGGACATAGGCCTCCCCAAAGAGTTCCATGACGAACGGTTTTGAGCATTTTCCATCTACCAACTTCCCGCAACCTTCACAATGTCGTCGGTCCATCGGGTGGGGGGCCTTCCGCGACCATGATGGTGACGGTGACGAAGGTGGTGAAGGGACGGGGACGGTAACGGGACGGTGACAGTGACGGTGACGGTAATGGTTACGGGACGGTGACGGTTACGGTTAACGTTACGGTTACGGTGACAGTAGGTAGAAGTAGGTAAATAGCTGCATAATAAGTGTTAGTACTTCGGTAAGGATAATGGAAAATTGTCTAGGTAGGTAAACAAACGCGGACGAAGTCGCGGGCGGGACAACTAGTCGCAAATAAAATGATGCTACGGGGCTTTGTCTTACACATCTGCTTATGCATACTAGTTTGCATACTAGTTTTGGCTCAGCCTTAAGCTTACCTATGTCTTCACTTGACTGTGATGTGCCATACTTCTAGCCGTGAGGTATACAATACAGAAGTTCCCATTACAGCTTTGATTGACTAGTTACTTACATAACAAACCCTATCACTAATAAGCGCCCACTTACCGCATAAAAAGTCTATTACAATTAATCGTGAAATTACATGAGAAATACTATTAAATTGCGTAATATTATAAACTGTTGAAATAAAAGCATCGAAACCAAAGCTTTCTATAGACAATTAACTTCGTAACGAGCTAACACGTGTATGATGTATCGTGACTTGATTAAAAAACTTCTGAAAAAGAGTCTAGGAGCCAGTAAGGGCCTTTATACATCTATTCTGGTGATTTTGACTCTCGGTAGTTACTCGTAGTTTCTGATAACCATGACACAGGGAATGTTTTATTCACAATAAGTCGTGAAAGGAACTCAAAGACCTGAATTAGTTTGATGGTAAACAGGCATTCAAAAAATTGCGAAAAAAACTCAACTCGCTTTTTCTGTTTGTAATTAAGTCTTGAAATATGTACGTGAAATAAATGCCGTAAGAAAAACTACCCTGGCTCATGCACCGCCACGTTGTAGCGCCGGTCTATAACGAAATACACAAGGTAGCTTCGACCTTAATCTGATTGGTATAAAGCTCAAAAGAGATGCTCTGAATGCATTTCAAATCGATTGCAGACTTGAATAAAATATATTGTTTTGACACCTTCAAAATAGGATTTAAGTCATGTAAAAATTTAAATTGTCTATTAACTTTTATTTGTGTGATGAGTATGGGCAAATACCCGAAATGATTGTTTGAGTTCAGACCGTACAAGGTCGTTCGCGCTGGAAACCTATGGAAGAGGCCTATGCTCAGCAGTGAACGTCCTACGGCTGAAATGATGATGATGAATAGTTACTGGTATGTACCTAAGTAGTAACATTGCACTCCCACACAATGCCTACTCAGATACAGTCTAGTTCATAGCAATCTAATCAATCTATCTTACTAAGTAGCTGAGCGAAAACAAAAATTTCTATCGAATTTCACGCAAAGAAAACTCGCCTCTAGAAAAACTTTGTTCACCGTTAATTACTACTTCATGATTATATCTGATGCATACGAGCTCTGATAGCATCTCTGTATAAGTAGCCAGTAAAATGTTATAAGTACAACTAAATATTCCGGAAAAACGGTTTTTTATGCCAAAACGCTTCCTTGCGTAGCCTCTATGTACCTACTTTAATACCTATTAATAGATCTATTATTTAAAACAACACCGTGACCAGTTTAACCCTTTCGTTCAAACTTTAATAACGAGAGGGTTAAACTGGTCACGGAGTTTTGATCTGATACATGGACATAAAGAATGATATAACATTATTGGTGAGCGAAGCGGACCTCCAAAATGTTAGACTTTATTATAGGTGCTTGCAGTGGTAACATATGGCACTGAGATTTGGTCGCTAACTTTTGGCCTACAGGGTGTATTAAGAAACAGTGTCGCAAGAGGTAGCCTAGGGGCCTAGCGGGAGGTTCCCCGACTTTCGATCCGAAGATCGCGTACTGAGTTTTTCTAATCCGGAAACTTAAGTGCGAACTAACAAGTGCTTAAAACGGTGAAGGCAAACATCGTGAGTAAACCAGTAAGTATTATTAAAGCAGCGATGGACTTGTAGCCTTATCATGTATGGGATACTCACTACTGACTGACCTCATAGCTCAGTTGGTAGTAACTCTGCCTTCTGCGCTAGAGGTCGCGGGTTCGATTCCCGCACTGGACAAACATTAGTGACTAACACAGAATAGATGTTTGTTCTGTGTCTGGGTGTTAAATATATATCTATTATGTATATCAGTCTCTGGTACCCATAGTACAGGCTATGCCTAGTTTGGGATCAGTTGACCGTGTGAATATGTCCGGAATATTTATTTATTATTATTATTATTACTGTAAAATGTGGGCTGTGCCAAATGTTCAGACATGTCTCTGAATATCTTTAGACATCTTCAAGGATCTGATTACCTGAAGATCTGAGAGGAAATCTACTATTCTTGTGGATAAAAGTTGTCAGACTATTATTTTTACCGCAAGAGTTATTACTAAATCATAAAATCATCGCATGCGTGAGGAGCGCGTTGAAATCTTTTGTATCGGAAATCGTACTTGCAAATGTATTTGTCTGTCTGTATTTTATAACGTGAACGTCTAGTAGCTTATTAGTCTTAAATAATTTCCCAATTACTTCTAAATTATGTCAAATAAGCAACAAAAAAAAATGTAGTGCACCAGTGACCATGACGGCATTAGACACACACGGAAGGAAATTTTGTTCATTTACATACGCGTCTGCCTACCACAACCGTTATCCTCTTTTGGCTTTCTTAATAGGACGAGTTTTATTACACCTGTTAAGTTATCACAAAGAGCCCAGTGAAATAATGAAAGTAATTATTGTGGTAAGTAGGTGAAGACCACACACGGAGTACTTGTTTAAAACTATGCAATTTACAGTAAATATATTTTGAAGTGTCATCATCATCAGCCCGATTGTATTTCCACTGTAATGTGCCATTCTACACTAGTAAGAATGTCTCGTTTACAGTCTTTGCAATTGTGTAAGACTAGCGACCCGCCCCGGCTTTGCACGGGTATCTATAGAGCTCTATTGGTTTACGCGGCGCAAGACAGTAAAGCTCCGAGTCGCGATATCTTCAACAATCATCGTCATATGAAATATTTACTCAAAATATTTTATGATCTCATGAACTTTTCCAACCATTGGTGAAAACCGTATGGAAATCCGTATATTAATTATATTATTATATTATATTAATAAATATATTATTATGTATTAAATTCCGAATATTTTTTGAGTTTATAGCGTCCAGACAGACAGACGTGTTGGAAGACTTTGTTATATAATACGTTGTGGATGTGGTCTTATATTGATTATGACTGTTGCCAGAGGTCAAGTGCGAATAAGCACCGAACAACTTGGGCTTCATTGTCTTTAGAATATGAAGAATCATATTGGTAAAGAGATTGGCTTATTATTTTTTCAATTTAGAATGGAATATTTTATTTTACTTTGATAGAGAATTTAGAATGGAATTGCTAGAGATGCAGATACTTGAATTTAGCGAAGCTACCTATTTACTGGGTTTAATATTTCACTGGAGCCATGTTGGCCTAGCAGGAGGTACCGCGGCTTTCGATCCATGGGTCATGGGCTCGAACCCGGAATAAATGACTTACTGACTGGCCTCATAGCTCAGTTGGTAGTAACTCTGCCTTCTGCGCTGGAGGTCGCGGGTTCGATCCCCGCACTGGACAAACATTTGTGTGATAAACAAAGATGTTTGTTCTGTGTCTGGGTGTTAAATATGTATATCTATTATGTATATCAGTCTCTGGTACCCATAGTACAGGCCATGCCTAGTTTGGGATCAGTTGACCGTGTGAATATGTCCGGAATATTTATATTTATACTTGATTGTTAGTTTCTTAGTTTAAGTTTAAATAATCCCTTAAGACATTTTTAATTTGATTTCCTATCGAGAGTTTTGGACTTGGAGTTAAAAAAATATGCCCACTACAACGTACGCCCCATGATATTAACGTATCAGACACGTAACGGACTCTACCAGACACAACTGTGCCCACTAGAACGTATCATTATATTCTCTTCGTTAATTCGCTGTTGGTCCGGTCATGGCAAGCTACGGTGTTGGTTAGTGACGGATTCTAGTGAAAGAGGTATGTCAGGATCGTAGCAAATGGAAAACCGTGGTCTCTGCCTAGCCCTCTGGGAAACAGGCGTGATTTTATGTATGTATTTTAGGTTAGCACGTGGAATACCATTGTTTCTGGCGATTTTTCCGGTAAAACTTTAACTTTGTAAGGTAAGGTTATCGCTGGTAATGTATAAATCTGAATCTGACATCCGTGACGCACTACATGGTTCCAACGGAAGACCAGCTTTGTGCTGCCAACACGGCACAACAAATGCTGAGTTGGACTCCAATTTGTGACGAAGCGTGGACTGGGTGCTAGGACACACATTCTTACAACTAGTACCTTTTTTCTTGTTTTTTATTTACCTGTGTTTTTTGTTTTTTTGTTTCTTTTTTGTTGTTTTTGTTTTGTCAACATTTCTGTTGTTATTATTATTATTGTTTTTTCTGTGTGTCTCATTGTTGTATTGTCGTCACAAATAAATGTCTTTTCTTTCTTTCTTTCTTTCTTTGTATATGATTGCGCGTGTTTCCCTGCGTGAAGTACAAGATAGGCTACAAGATGCAAGATATCTTACAAGAACCGCGGACGGCCACGGTATCCGGTGAAAATTTATAGCTTGCAGTTACGCTTATATATTTTATGGTTTCACGTTTTTCTGATCGTTATAATGACTCTGTTGTAACCATTGTTTATTATTCAATGAATAAGATAACAATAATTCATTTAATTAGATTAATGGGATCTCAATGGCTACAGTCGAGTGGCTTAACTGTTAGATTTTATTCCGCTATTCTTTGTGGCTGCTGTTCAACAATATTTTGACCAGCTGCTAACACTTGCCGCTTCTTTTGAGAATAATTATCAACATAATTATTTCAGCCATAGGACGTCCACTGTTAAACACAAGCCTCCCCCATAGTGACCGCTCTTGTGCGGCCTGCTTAGCAATCATTTGGGGGATTTGCCAATACTCGCCACGCTGGGCGGGTTGGAGAGCGCAGCTAAAGCTATTGTTCTTAGTAGGAAAAACGGCTGCCCATCCTGTAGCTTTTTTCCCCGTAGTAGTGTTATAAGAACGACATCTACAGTTAGAAATGAATGGGCCAATTCTTCAGCCGGAATCACCACGTATTTACTTTTTAGCATCATCATCATCCTGTGGAAAACCACTGCTGGACATAGGCCTCCTCCAAAGAGTTCCACGACGAACGGTCTTGAGCCTTTTCCATCCACCGAGCTCCTGCAACCTTCACAATGTCGTTGCTCCATCGGGCAGGGGCTTTCCAATACTGCGTTGCCCGGTTTGTGGTCGCCATTCAAGAACCTTGATTCCCCAACTTTTTAGCATACATAGCTGTTAATTTAACCGATGATTACAATCACGTGTTGGTGAACATCGGCCTCAATGTGTTATTTATTGTAAGGAGACAACGTTGAATATTAAATATGCGTTCATGACTGACTTCACGGCATCGAGTACATACTAAGTGAGTTCGTATGACGGGATCTCTTTGTGTAATAGCCAAATGTGTGGCAGTGTAACACATTAGGAGTAAAAATCCCGTGTCACTCATTAACATTTTTCTGTCCTAATTTGTAAAATAAAATCTATGGTATCGCCATCCAACTTGGTCAGCGTGCCTTCCAGATAACCTTTGGATGGACAGTATAAACAAATCAAAAAATAGGCGGGGTTATGAAAAGTGTAACACTACATTAACCTACTATAAAAATAGCTATGTGTAAAAAAGTATTAATACATAAGACCTAAATAATACCGAAATTTTTCGAATAAAAAAACGCATTGGTTCAAGACCGGGTTCAAACCCACTCCACAGAACGATAGCCGAGTAACCACTAGGTCAACACGGCTTATTCAAATCCGCTTTTCGCATTTCTATTCATACTTGGTGTGCCTACTTCAACTTGATACTAATTCATACTCATGAAGTAGGTTGTAGTGACACTAAGAGAAAATATTTGCGCGTATATGAGATCATCGCCTAACACCAGACTTTCTTGTACGCGTACCTTTGTGGTCAAAAGTAAATCACAAAAAAAGTTTCATTTGTACTGTTCAAGACCACATCGTTTGATAGAATGTACCCTCAGAGCTATAATAACTGATAGAGAGTACATAAATAGGGTATCTAGAAAACTAGAACAGTGCCTTCACACACTGATTTTGAAAACATTAAGCTGAAAAAACTGGAAAAATTAGGGTCGTATTATGCCCACTTTTTTAGACTTTTCTTAGGACGTATAGCACACACATTACTTCAAGCATCAGCGATCAGCAATTTTGCACTTGCATCCCGTTTTGATGCACTCAGTTGTTTCAAGCGTTTTGGTGATAGCCAACTCGACATGGTTGCTTCACTTTGAAAATTTACAAGCGTCATACGAAGCACATTTTTTTAAAGAAAAAAATCATTACTTATCTTATTAACTGACAAGTCGTTAGCTCTGGAAATCTCTTAGTAATGACAAGAACGGCCAGACAAACAGAAACGAAGTCTTCACCATGATGGTTAAAGCACGTTATCGTAAAGAGATTATTTTTCATCATCAGGCTCACGCGCTTTTTAACAGTCTACCGGACTACCTTGGTTCATATTAGCGATTACATAGCTAGCTGAAGACTACTCTAAGAACTCACATTAGCGAATGCGTAATAACTTCTCATTAATCTATGGAATGTGTCTCTTTTACCATTTTTATCATCAGTTTTTGTAGTTCCACTTTCGTCTCGCATTTATGATTTTTCTGAGCATTTGCGGCAGCGCTTACATTTGTTTTGTTACTAGGCTTATAAAATAACTGAGCAATAGATTTCGCGTATAGAAGTGATAATAACTAAATAAATAAACCTACCTTAGCGCTGAGATTTATATTGCGAATTATAATCTAATTAAAGGTAAAACATTACACGATGCCTGAACTAGGTACTGTTTCTCAGGCGCAAAATAGGATAAACAAATTCAGATTCATTTTATTCATACTAAAAATTGGTAACTGTCAGATCGATTAAATAATACATTGATTGTGATTGATATACATAGTGAATAAAAATATAAAAATACTAATTAATATTATTAATTCCAGCAATAAACAATAAGGTGAACTCATCGAACGAACCAAACCGATTGAATGCCAATTAGGATAAGAATAAGCCCCTTTCGGGATAGCATACATATTATGAAGCACCTTGTATGTACTGGTAATTTACCTACAACATAGAGATCATGCCCTGCGCAGCACGGAAGTGCTCTGTTCTAACACCACGCACCCCATCAATATGATGACCACGCGGAATTACGTGATAAGTTTCTGACTATCCCGGGAATTTCACTTCTATGTTTTGTTGGCAGGTGTTTAGTGGTTTTGCCCAGAACGTCAGTACTCTGGCTGTCCTACTCCGCCCCTCTTGACGTATTGTAATGATACACATCAGTTTTTAAGTTTAAGTACTGCGTATGTTACTTTGTGTAAGAGATGAAAGAGAAAAAAGTATTTATTTACTTACTTTTTACTCAAGTCTGCTTTATTTTTATTATGATCGGCAACTTTGTAGGATTTTTTCCCAGGCTGTTAGAACGTGGCTAAACAGTAGCTATACATTACAATCAATCGTAGTCTAGTCGATGACCTCGGTGGCGTAGTGGGCAAGTGACGGGTGTCTGAGACGCTACGGGTGCGGGTCTGATTCCATAGTTGGTATGGTACTCATAGTTTCTGATACCCACAGGGAATCCTAGGACTATGTAATGTATGAGACTGATGGATGTTATTTATTAGTAATCACCAATAAAAATGTTCTGAATAAAACCGAATTGTAACAAGCCGTGAGTGGAATCTTGACGGCTTTCAAAAAAATAATCTGTTTTGACGGCAATTTCTATGAAAATAATAACAGTCTGGTGTCAGTATGAGTGGAATGAAAAAGAATAAAGAATTAACTGTAGTAATTTGTGTAATCGTTTGATTTTAATAAATCGATCCATCGAGTATTCTTCATCGAGTCTTCCAACACTGCGTATCGTCCGGTTCGTGGCCACCATTTGAGAACAAAATTGGTTATAAATATATATAACTTTAATATAATAAGCGAATTTCTTCCTACATGCTAATAAATAATTACATCCCTTATAAGCCAATAAATATAAAAATCCATATACGCTACAACATCCTTTGAGATAAATGAGGAGAAGCAAAAACGTAGGCTGACTAGACATGGTACAAGTAAAAATAGGCCTTATTACATCTATTCTAGATTATCTATACAATGTCAGTGGAACTTTTAACCACTTACAGGCAGTGTAGTGCCTAGGACATGTTTAGATGGAGTAGGATGGTATGTATATCTATATGGGCCGTAGTATAAGAAAAAATCCATCTGTTTTTTATTCTATTGGTGCCTGAAATAAAGTTATTGTATTGTATTGTAGGCTTGCTCAGCACCTTTACTATCCTCTCATCCTAGTCGGCATTATCCACAGAAAAGACATGTCAATTCATACGGTGCTGACTAAGCCACGGATTTCCACACTGTTTTTCTTCACCGTTTTAAGCATGTGCTAATTTTTCGTATTTAAAAATCTATAGATCGCGGTCTCGGGTGAGATCCGAACCCACGAATTTTGGGTCGATAGCCGAGGCACCTCCCACTAGGCCAACACAGCGCAGCGCTAGAGATGGTATGGTATCATAAACTAAGGCAATAAAGCTCCCTGTCTTTCTTCGCAGTCGGGATTAGCCCACCTTATTAGATAGATATGCTCTCCCTTCTCTATTTATAAATACAGAAGAAAATGTTCGTTGCTATTTTGAGATATTGTTGTACAAAAATAAATGATAGATAACAATTTAATAGCAATCAATTATATTTGGCAAGGAATAGGCAAGTCTTAGCAAAAACAGTAAATTAACAATAATTTCATATAAAAGGTATCCGGCAGATTTTCAACTTTGAACTCACCTAGTGCATTAAAGAAACGAAAGCGTATCATTCGTCGCGTGAGTTAATCGGGCTATTTATATACTGGCTATACTGGCCTCATAGCTCAGTTGGTAGTAACTCTGCCTTCTACGCTAGAGGTCGCGGGTTCGATTCCCGCGCTGGACAAACATTTGTGTGATGAATACAGATGTTTGTTCTGTCTGGGTGTTAAATATATATCTATTATGTATATCAGTCTCTGGTACCCATAGTACAGGCTATGCCTAGTTTGGGATCAGTTGACCGTGTGTGATATGTCCGGAATATTTATTTATTTATTAAAATTGTTTGTATGTATTTATATTTATATGTCTCTGGAACCCATACTATGGGTTCCAGAGACTGATATACATAATAGATACATATTTAACACATGTTTATCACACAAATGCTTGTCCAGTGCGGGGATCGAAACCGCGACCTCTAGCGCAGAAGGCAGAGTTACTACTAACTGAGCTATGAGGCCAGTCGAGTTAATGAGTTTATTTGAAAAATAAAAAAAATCTTATAGCAAACATAATCGACCCTATATATTCATTTCACGCGTTTGTCAGTCAAATCAATTCCACATTATAAGTGAATTAGTAAAGTAACTACACCCTGGCAGCTTTATTCGTAGTTATCATGTTTTTAAACTACAAATGAACCTTTGCATCTTAGCCCCATGGGGTTACTTAGAGGGCTAAACAGCGAAAGTGCGCACCCCGTCACCGGGTATAAGCGCGCGCGCAGTTCGGCGCGCACCACTCGCGTACCAAACCCGAACGCGCGCGCCGGCCGCACGCACGAAACGCATCCGCAAAACTACGCGGAACGAAAAAAAAAAATTGTGGCTAGTTGTGAAGATATAAAGTGATTATTGTCGTTGTTTGTGACTTCGAGAATTTTCCTCGGTGAGTTTTATTATTTATTACTTATGTTTATTCCTGAAATAATTTATGGGTAGGTAAATTTTATAACTACTTGCTGATCCGCTTGAGTTTGCACTTGAATCGACAAATTAATTCTCAAACATATTGCACATATAATATTTAAAAAAACATAAATTATTCATATTGATACTCACTTAACATCCTTTACAACCTTAACCTGCATTATTTATAGTCTACCCGCTCTTACATTATTATTGTTGTTCACAAAGTGAATCTGGAATATTTCTATAAAAAGTTAGGAATATGGATTTTTATCTTGTATAAATACTGAAATCAGTAAGTTACGTAACTACGAAAACATCACTAACTGTTAGTAACATAAGTCCGCTCTGCATGTTAACTTAAGATATCCTGTATTTCTCTATAAGTGAATTTATATTCTTAGAAATAAATTTCTAAAACCGTAAACCGTACAACCTTCTTGAACAAGATGTTCATTTGTGAAAAAAAATCACCCCGAATAAAATAACGTGTTAACTAACATACATACAGGACTAAGTACTTTATTTTGTATCTATTAAATGTAGTCTAGAAAAATGATCGGACATAAACGACATGACAGCTTCTTGAATTGAAGGAAAAGTAGAAGAAAAATGGGAAAGAGGAAGACCCAAAGTTACATGAGCCAGTTATATATAAGCGAAGATTGCCGTCATGTCGTATAAAGGGTGAAGGAGCTCGCATTGGAAAGATCATAATGGAGGAAATTGCATCATTACACCGACAAGAGCTAAGCTCTTAAATTTAATAATAACATGTACCTAGTCTGCATTATAATTTAATTGTTTTTTGCAACCTTTTCGTCTTCTTCGTAGCGGTCAAGAACAAAAATGTGTAAGTTCATTTCCAAATTCCTAATGTACTTGAAGGAAAAGTTTTTTAGGGACATCTGACATTTCTAGTACTCTAACCTCAGTTAGTGACTTTATAGGAAACAGGATCTATTGGCATAAAAACATAAGTTTGTCCAAAAAATTGGGCTTTTTCTTGCAGCAGTTTTAAGAAAAAGAGTTTGACAGATCTACCTTAAGTCTGTAAGCAAAACGCTTTAACTCAAGTTATCTTGTGAGGGTTCCGTTTAATACTACATGGGTACAGAGCTCAAAAATATCAATCAAGAAAACGTTAACCCTGTTCATTTTCATTTACCTTAATAACAAGCTATATAAGCCATCTCTAATCACTTTAATGCATGCAAAACTATAAAGTCTACTAATAAAACGCGATGTTAACAAATAGTAATTTAACTAATCTGTTTTCTTCCGGTGCACCTATAAAGCTTCTTTATGATGACCATTAGAATCGTAGATTTACCCCCTATGATTATGGATACGAATACGAATGCTGAGGATGCAATTTGGTTCTCATGGGTTGAGGAAAGTAATTCTTTCTATCTACGGAGTTTAATAAGATTCAGATTAAATTAAATTGAAGGCAATGAAATGAGTATTCAAAAAATAAAAACTTTAAATTTGGCTGGTACACTATTATTGTAGGTAAACCTCATTTTTTTTTGGCTTATTATATCCAACCTACAAATATGTGGATAAAGTGATTCATTATATGAATAATTAGCTATGAAGATGGCAAAAATACCAAACACAGCTTTTTAGAAAAATTACTGAAAAAAACTTTTTTATTTATATTCGTTTTGTTGTTGATAGAATAAACCCCTTTTGGCAAAGCATACAATATGTAATGGATCTCCTTGTATAGCTTCATGTCACAAATTCTTAAAAAAAAACCCCTAAAAAAGGATAACGAATTGTTTTTATCTTCTGTGAATATAATCATCACCCTTTTTCATGTCTGAGAAGGTTTATGTGCATAAGCAACAATATAAAATATACCCCCTAAATTCAGTGTACAAGTGTTCAGTTTTTTAACCTTTTCCGCTCATTAGCCCTACTGCAAATTTTTATACTTACATTTAATGTGGCAAACAAGCAACCAAGTGGCATCCCGCACGATTTGCCAACCCCGAGCTCCTAAAGCGCTCCTTCAGCAAGGTGGCAATTAACCAATGTTACGGTATTTATGAAAATTTTAGAGTCGCCCAATTAGTCTGACCTAGTGACTGAAAACCAGACGATCAATGATCGATTATCTTTAGTTATTTTTTTTGAAGTATTCGATCAATTATTCTATATGGATGTTACCGTTTCGGTAATCGATTATTCGATTGACTCGCGTTTCCGTGAAAGTTTCCGGAGTGGGTGCGGGACAGAATGTAGAAAGTAACTTGACTGAAATTTGAATTTGGTAAAGTAGCGAATTATATTTGCTTGATTGCATGCTCATAGGTTCCTTCAGAAATTGGTAATTCATAATATTAGGGGTATTTGTGTTTTTAATTTTTGCTAAGAAATGTAACCTATTTGTGTTATTATTGAGTGACTCCCCTGAATCGTCATCATCATAATTTCATTTCGCCTCTTACGACATCCACGGGTATTAATGGAGGGGCTTATTCTTCAGCCGGGGCCACCACGGCCCCATTATTTATATATCGATGTTAATTTCTTAAAATTTAAATATCGGTGCCTAGTACATAATGAATCAAACTGCATTTCATTGCGCGCTTCAGCATTGTCTCGATCATTCATGAATGATCGAGATCGAGCAATGTTTTGTACGGGATGAGGTCTGAAAATCGCGCACGCTATGCTGAGACTCCACAAAAAAACACGATTTTTATATGGGTGCAGTACTGAAACATGTTGATTATGTAGCTGGACCCTAATTATACCTCATTACGGCACCCGACGATTTCATTTTAGTCAGATAAATTATCTTCAAATATAATTAGATGCATGATGCGATAATTTGAATAATTTTTAACCGATATCAAAAACGGATAAGTTTTCTATTTTAAAAATGTAAGTGCGCATTATTGGTGATAAAAGTCGTGAGCCTATTCCGATGTTTTCTTTCACCGTTTCAGAGCACTAGTACAGCAAACATAAATATTTAGAATGGAAAATTCATTGGTGCACGGCCGTTCTTGAACCGACCACCTTTGGATTGGAAGACCCCAACTACCCCAGCGCCACCACTTGTTTGGAACATGTCGCAAAACAAGCTTGCTAATTAAAAAATGCTCTTCAAAGAAATGTAAATGTAATCTTTATAGATCACTATTTATTGTACAGTCAGACAACAGATGCATATTACCAGCTGTGCCTTTCCACCAGAGTTGTGCTATGCTACGTTGCTATGGATGCGTTTGATACCCACTACGTGCTATGTATGTTTGCGAGTGGAATCCCTCCATAGGCCAAGACACGTTCTTGGAGATTCAGATGACAAGATAATCTCCGCTAACGCGGAGGTGATCCCGTCATCGAAACCCGACACTTAAAAAACTTATATATCACACCGACCCCGCCAGTGGGGTCGAAGACGACGTCCCGTCCCTGCAGTGGCGGATTTGCCCTAAGGCCCAGTAGGCCCGGGCCTAGGGCGGCAAATCGTGACCAAAAAATCACTGATGATAGCAAGAAATAAATAAAATGCAAAGTACCTAAATATTTAAAAGGCTGCGCCATAGACTTATTACTACTACTAGCTACAGTAGACATGCAGCTTCGAACAGATTTTCACTCGAAAACTAGGTGCGTGTGTGTGAGAAAGGGGCGGCACATGGCCTGGGGCCTAGAGCGGCCAAGACTGCAATTTCGCCACTGCGTCCCTGCGTTTCCACCCCTTCAGGATGATGGCCTCCTTAAAAAACCTTCCTCTGGCAATAGCCCAAGGTCCGTACCTAAGTGGTGCCCTTGAGCTCGTTGCCCCAACCTTACTTTTCTTGGCCGCAGCGCCCTCTGGGCTCGCCATAGTCCGGTTACACGGTCGTAAGAGACCCAAAGCATACAAAACCGTCCGAAAAAAAATATATGTCGGTTTCGGTATAGCTATGTGCAGAGCAGAGTACAGTAGGCGTATAGCTCGAGCTGCGCATCTTCATAGCACATCTTACCGCCTACATAGCTTAGCATCAGTGGAAACGGTCAGATAGTTTCGTAGCTTAGCTTTCACATCCTCGCATCATAGCTGCATAGCACATATCTGGTGGAAAACCAGCCTAAGTTTCGAGAAGCTGTTAAACTGACGATAGAGTTGGAATTTTAATTTCCCATTTTAAATTGCAGCTCATTTTAGTTTTACTGTTTGTAGTTAAAACTGTTGGTCGCCCAGAACTGAGATCTTGCGATGTCCAGTAGAAGTCGGTGCTTCGATCATCTTAGAGATAAACTTTGAAAATTGCACACATATTCACAAAAAAATTTAGTATTTTCGTTGTATCTCAAAAACCATATTATGGCCAAAAATAAAAGTCGTTTTGGAATGTATGGTCAAAACTTTCATATGACAACCCAATACATGATTTGTCTTTATTTGTGTTAATCCCCTATTAGACCCCTACTTCTGGGTAACTCTCGGCCGATTTAACTCATATTCTTACCAGCAAGTCTTGATAGAATAGAGACCTCTCTTGACCTACTAAATTCCATACGGATAGGATTAAATGGATCGAAATTAGGCTCTAACAGGCTGGACGAATCGGCCCATCTACTTTAAAGAATAAAGAAGATGGGCCGATTCGTCCAAGTTGTTTGAGAGATCATTGCTTGCTTCGCTTGCTCGATTAACTATAGGATACCTGACATGTTCAGTTCAACATACTTACTTAACTTGTGCTTTTTTCTGTAGTAAGGTATACTTTTCCTCATCTGGTGGTTCGCTTGGTGATTTCAGTGATTAATCTATTGTTTGTAAAGTAGGTTATGGGGTTCAGAAAGTCATTGATAAGCGTGTTTATTCAGATGTCTTTAACATAGCACGTACATATTGGATTCCGAGCAAAAAATGTATTTGTAAGTATTACAATCTAAGGTAAGTTTACCTACCTAAGTTTACTGTAATTTGCATCTCACATCGTTGACGGTAATAATTCTCCCTCTTATTTGGAGGGGTATTGACTCATTGCGATGCCGGCCAAAAAAGATTCCATCTCAGCTTTTATGCCGCACACGAAGTGTAGCGGCACTGGATTTCAGATTCACCCTTACAGACATTTACCTCTCTACGTCTGCCAATTTCTATTGTTTGTCGAATGAGTCGATTTTACCGCCGCTTGGTCCGTTGGCGCTGACCCTATCCTGATCCCTATTAGAGGGATCTAATAGAGACATGTTGGTTGCATTCCAGCTAGGTGCAAATTTATAGTAACCGAGCTATCCTTTGCTTACTTACGAGCTATTCGGTACTTAAAATTCTGTACTAACTCTACCTGTAGTCCAGTTTAAACGAACGATTCACGTGCTTCGCTTAGATAAGAAGAGTGAATTTGAATAGAAACTAATATTATAAAGAGGTAAATTTATTTGTTTGTATGAAGGGAGTAGATAATCACTGTAACACTGAACCGATTCTAAAAATAATTTCACTTATTAAATACTATATTTATTTCGATAAAAAATTTAATATTTACAAAATACACAAGAAACAGTTGAGTCATCTAATGATCTACTTGCTTACATATTTGAGCCTTTTGGGGTTGAGACCCTGGGTCCGTGGGGAAACGGGGCCCTCCGGGTTTTCAAAAAGATATCAGGACGTCTGATCGAAGCGACGCGTGACCCGAGAGCTGGCTCTTATTTGGCCCAGCGCATTAGCATTGCCATCCAGCGTGGCAATTCCGCCAGCGTCTTGGGGACGCTTCCGACTGGTAGTGATCTGGATCAGTTGAGCTATCTATAGATCGTTTGTAACGGTCTTTAGATGGCTCAACTGTTTCTTGTGTATTTTGTAAATATTAACTTGTATTAGTTTTAAGTTTCTTTGTGTAAATAAAGATGTTTATTTAACTTGTATAAGTTTTAAGTTTCTTTCTGTAAATAAAGTTACAATTGATAAAAATTACTTTGCATTCCGAGAACTCAATAGGTATTTGTAAATAAAGTCGGATGAAAAATCGCCGGTTGACTTGTGTCTTGTAACTATTCTCTAATCTGCGACAGCAGGACGCTCATTTAGTCCGTGGCTTTACCAAGATAACAGTACTAACCGATCCATTTTGAAATAAAGATGGTCATGTACGAGTGGGGCTTGCGCCTTGAGGCTTCCGTACACACGTAACACGGGGTCCGCAAATCAAGATCTCAAGTGTACGAAGTGATAAGAGTCAAGGTTTTGGAGGAGGTAGGGCATAGCGAGATTTTCTCGTTCTAAATTGGAGCAGCCCGCCTGGGGAGGTACCTCCGCCTTACAGAAGATCGCAGCCAAATAACATTATTTGTTTCAAATAGTGTTGTGTTCCTGCGGTGAGTAAGGTTGCCAGAGCTCTTTAGGGGGAGGGGGTTCGGGGTTGGCAACGCGTGCGTTATGCTTCTGGTATTGCAAGCGCTCATAGGCTACGGTAACCGCTTACGAACAGGTGGGCCGTATGTTTGTTTGCCATCTCAGTTGTATAAAAAAAAAAAAAAAAAAAAAAGGAACATGCTTGAAAACGTGGATGAAGTTGCGGGCGGGTCAGCTAGTACTATATCATCATTTCAGCCGTACGACGTCCACTGCTGAACATGGCCTCCCCCACAGACTGAGCAAACTCCTTATCATGTGGGGGGGATTTGGCCATACTCACCACGCTGGGCATGCGGGTTGGCGAGCGCAGTTAGAGCTATCGTTGTTAAAATGAGGGACGCTGCAGCCCATCCCCTGGCTTTTTTCCCTTAGTCGCCTCTTACGACATCCGCGGATAGGTAGATATGGAGGGGCCTATTCTTCAGCCGGGGCCACCACGGCCATAGTACTATATATAGTCAGTTAATTGTAAGACAGACTAGCTCACTGTGTCTGAGTGGTACATTCCTGGCTATTTGCTACTTAAATGCTAATCATTCCAATCTATTCTGTGGTTACGGCGTGATTGAGTATCAAACATACAATCATTTACGAACTCTCGCATCCTACTATAATTTACTAGCTTCCGCCCGTGGCTTCTCTCATGTGATACACGGATAGGTATACCTACCTAATATCACACTCTAGAACTTACCTATATCCATGCTAAAATCACGTCGATACGTAGCTTTGTTGCTACGTGGAAGATCAAACACACTTTCGCATTCATAATATTAATAAACATTTTATAAAAGTTAGGATTGTCAACAGTTTCATCATTTTTATTTTATGATCGCTTCATAAAGAGTTTTTATTTGAACAAATTGGTCAATACTCTTTACCTATAGTTGTGTGAAGCTGATAAACGTAAAACTTGGCGGTAAGGCCTAGATGCCATAGCCAGCAAGGGAAAATAAAATAAAAAATACTGTAGATATAGTGGCAGATCCAACGATGACGCATTGCGCCTAGATTTAGCATGAAAAAGTTCTACAGTGGCATATACATCAAATTGGTTGACTGTACTTTATAATCTAACGCAAAAATCAAGAAGAAAGGCCGTAAGAATGCAGGTTTTCATAAAAATTTGCATAATTACTTGCAAATAAAAAACTGAATAAAAATGGTTGTTTATGATCCATTCAGATTAGTTAGTAACTGATAGGGAAGGCATTCAGCGGAACCACTCGAAGAATATTTTTAAAGTACAGCTAATAAATTGCATGAACAATTTTATTACTCTACATATCTATTTATTAAAATCAAATTAGGTGACTTATCCCTATCAGTTAACATAAAAAATTTATTAACTTTTGGAAAATATTTTTTTTACCTACGCGCTGGATATTTAACTTCAGTCTGATTTTGTTGCTTATACAAAAGCTAGAGACGACCGAGTAATGGCCTACGCACACCGGGACGGCATGGAAAAGTGTTTTATTTTTTGCTAAATGACATTCAAACTTATCTATTAGTAAAAAATAAATACCAACGTTTCAAATAGATTTGAAATATACCTACCATGACATGTTACATGTTGTGCACATGTACCCACTACTTTTAGCAGTTCTCTCTAGCCTCAAAGTTTTGCTGGAAGAAAACTCATTGTAGGGTTAAGCTCGCCTTTGTACATGCCTGTATTATTATGTTTTATTTCTGTATGTTTCCTGCGTACTATAAAAAATTAAAGAACGTTTTCATTCTAGTAAGTACGTTTTATTGTTCAGAAACAGAAAGAAAATATGATAATATTTTTGTTATATTCTATTATAACCACTTGTACCATCAGCCAGTACCACCGATGGTACAACTGGCACTGGATTGTGTGCGCAACCAGTTACCTATACAATAAAAAGCTAATTGTCTAATCTCCACACTTCCACTGCCCGTACAGTAAATGGATCGAAATTGATTCCTAATGAAATCTAAATGAAATTAAGTTTATTTTCTGGACGTGACGCAAAAAGCCAGACGTGAAAGTACGACGTGACTTCCGGCCGAGTCTGAGCCTAAGCATTTTTTAGAGGAGGTGAAAAGTGAATCTGGTAAGTAGATAATTTGTGTATGAACTTTTTGCTCCCGTAAGTAAATGATTTGTGTATGAACCTTTTGCTCGACTTCCGAATGGGATAAATGCTAATTCATCATCATCAGGCTGAAGAAGTTCACTGTGCACGATGGATCGTGAGCCTACTCCATCCACCGACTACCCTCTAACTTCAAAATGTGTCGGGCTTATCTAAACTGCGGCGTCCTGTTCCTGGTTGCCTTTATTCCACAACAGCTATTCAGAATGCTACGATTATATGGCCTGACTACCGCCGCTAATAGGGGATATTGAAAAAAATCATGAATTGGGGCGCCTATAAAATAGCGTTATTCATTCATGTACTCCAAAACGATTCTTAGCCATATGGTTTTTAAGATACATCGAAAATTGTAACATATAAAACCAACATAACGTGAGCTTTCAAGCTTTCAGGGTTTTCAATGAATTGTTCAGGCAATATTGTATTTTGGTTAGAACATGTTATAGATCCGATTTTAAAATTTTGATTTTATAACAACGACTAATTTTTACCAGCGTCGCTATATTTCAGTTCGAGGTGAACCTCTAGTAGGTATAATTAAAAGATAAAAATGAATAAAAGAATATTATAAAACAATACCTTTTGAAAGTACGAAAAAATGATTTAGGTAGGTACTTGTATGTAGAACCCAAACAACTTGATGAATAACATACAATGTTTGAGTTACCGGACTGGTGCGTTTTCCAAAACCATACAAAGAAACCAATATTGTATCTGCGTGTCTGTACAATAATAGTCCATAATTAATTTAATACCCCCTTGTCTCATTATGGTACTTGTTATTCCAACCCACTGTGAATGGTGACAGATAAAGATATAATCGCCCTACATTTTATTGGTTGCATGTACTCAGCTTAATTGAAAGAAAAAAGTTGAGGCAATTTCTTACGGTCACTTTATCGTTTACATTCAGTAAGAGCTCAAGTTGTCTACAGTGGCATTACTTTATTTGGAGTTGTTTTGTGAGCAATGAGTAATATAGGTTCAATTGGACAACTTAAAAAAAAAAGGCAAATGTCTTCGAACAAAAAATATAGGAACTATTATAAAAGGTTAAGGTAAGGTTTAGTTATTTTTAAGTTTTAATTGAATTTAACATTTTTTTTAACTGAGATTGCGACTCTAAGGTCTACACACTTCTTTTATACGTTGCAGTGATGGACTAGGTAACAAACATTGTTACAAACGATTCTCTTAATATAAAAAAAAAAACAACTTTGACAGGATTTGATTCCACAACCTTCCCATAGAAACGACGATGCTGCTCTAACCAACTAAGGTAATGAGCCACATCCCCTCTGTGTGAAAATCTTTGGGACTTCTTGGGATATTATGAAAATCATAGTATTCCCTTAGTGGTTGTTATCGTTTTTGCTTGTGTGTTGTACCTTACTGGTTTCCCCTTCCACCACCGGACAAGCAGACGCACAGGTAAATACCACCCTTACCTGGTCGACATACCACAGTGTCGAACGAAACGTTGTCTGCTCCACTTTTATTATAAGTACTGCCAAAGAGTGGAATGATCTGCCTGTGTCTGTTTTCCCGAAAGAGTAAAATCTAGGAGTCTTCAAATCTAGGGTCAATATGTTCACTCTGGGAAAGCGTGCTCCTTCTTAGGCCACATCTCACTTGCAAAAGTGATTTGGTGGCCAAACGCCTTAACATTATCATCAGCCTTATTATCAATAAAAAAAAAAACACATCTTTACAAAAAATCATTTATAATATTAGTGGGACTGTCGTCTCTAGCTGTTCCATGACGACATTTTAAACGCTCAAAGACAGTGAAAAAATAACCGTAATTAATCGAGCCCGCCTATAATTATGTGAATGGTTCCATTTACCTACAAGCCTTGATGCCTAAGTGATCCCGGTATATTCCACCTTGGTAATTCGGATCTCGAACAATTAGCGGTCATCACACATAGCTTTTTTCAGGCAGCGAGAACTAGCGGCGAGGAAAAATGATTGTCGCACGTATGACAGCGAGAAGACCTCTCACGCGCTGGCAAAATAGTATAAAAATATGCTCTTATAGATTCTATTAAACTATTTAAATAATTAACCCTACATATTCCAAGTTTCATCGAAAACGGTTGAGCCATTCCGGTGGTGTGATTGACCACAAGCATCTGAACATACAAACGTACAAACATCCTCACAAACTTTCGCATTTAAAAGAAAAACAAAATGATTTTTAGGAATTTTTCAGTTTTTCAGTTTTTTTTTTTAATTCTGCTATTCGGGGCGGATACAAATCCAACAAGATTATTTTGCTCGCGGCTAGTTGTCATTAGCAGCGAGAAGGTTGTCACACGCAGCTTTTTTTACCTACATAAAAGCTACGTGCAATCGAATCTTCGCAGCCTTTTCATACAAAAGCTACGTGTGACCGACGGTTAGCTGCCCAATTGCAAAATCACAAGCTTATGTCATAGAGAATTTCACACAATTGCGGCACTAATCGAAAGAAAGCGACTGCGTAATTGCCTTAAACATTTCGTTGGGATCCGAAATGATTTGCCAAAATTAGTTTTTCAGATCACGCGAACATTATCACCACTAGCACAAGTTTCTAACGCCGAATCGCTAGCGAGCCTATATTTTTGATCTAAGTCAACGTCAATTGTCGTCTACAATTTCTAAAATTGGTGCTAAAAGTACAGTTTCTCATTTTCTCGAGCCTCTATTTCCTGCTACATAGAGTTGGTTTCTGTTTATTGTATGCGCGGTTTTGATACGTTTTCCTTTAAGTGGCGTGGACACTCTCACTGGATGAATTACGAGCTTATAATGATGGACAGCTGATGTTTCACTCATGACTTCCAACCTCGTTGACTGAGATTGACTCAATCGTGCGTAAGTGGTTCGTAATTTGATGTGCGTTTGCGAAATTATTTATTTGTTCGTGGGCTTTTCTTCTGATTAGATAGGTCTACAATTTTGTTTTTTCAAAGAATATGAAAATAGAAACTATTGAATACGTAAGGATTTTTACATTTATTAAATATGATCTAACAACATGCAGAAAACCCCCGTATTTTCATCGAAATTGGATTAGTAGTTTTTTCATAAATGCTAAATAAATTAAATCATCACTAACAATTTTCAAATATTTTTGAGGTTGAATTTTTCGAACAATTGTTCATTGGAATTGAATTATCTACACAACTTTAATGCGAGTCTTTAAATTTTCAGTTGTTCTTTTTGTTTTAGTTTTCGAAACGTAATTTATACCTCCATGTTACTCATTCGGTTCTAATTGTAACCCATTATTTAATTAGACGTTGCAAAAGAACTATTAGCAAACACTTTCGGACCATTTATCGCACAAAGGCAGTGAAAGGAGTTGCGGAAACGGGGTCTTCATTTAAAACAAATAATTGTACTATTACAATTTTATTGAAGTCACTTACGAGACTCTCTAGTCTTTTGTGTTATCACCAACACTTGTTAAGCTTCTGTCGATTAAGCGACTGTGGTGAAGATTCATTACGCGACCACGACCACGGTCGCAACATTGGTCGCATACGCTTGCAGATCTTGTTGCGATTCCACCATTCGGTGCTAGGCACATTTTTATTTCATTAATGAATAATTCTGTATGTAAACTCGCTGCAAATGAAATTCCGCTAATAATACGATACGCAGACAAGCAACTAAAAACGTCATACTGTTCGTATATCAACGGCTGGTGGCTGGCTGGACTGCCTGTGTTGCCGCATGAAAGAGCGAGTGAGCAAAAGATACATTATTTGACTAACAATGCACAGCCTCACTGACTGACTGACTGACAACCAACGCACAGCCTAAGCCATAATGCATAGAAACCGGAGCAGTTAACATTTTTGCATCGCGGATAGCTGGTTATCTCATTACACGTGATAACTCTTTCTTTATGTACCGTGAACAAGCTACGGGAAGTTGGCAGTAATATTCCTCAAATACAAGAGGAACCAGTTACCATTAAATATAAAAATTAAAAAAAAGAAACCGGGGCAGCTTCCTTTATAATTCTACGGGTGCACTGAGGAAGCAATTCCTGAAAATCAACCCATCACGTAGCTTTAGTCACTTTGGTGACTGTGCGCAGGATTTGCATGACCTCATCCCTCCCTCCCCCTTCCGCTACCAGACAAGCAGACGCACAGGTAATTACCACCCTTACCTGGTCGACATACCACAGTGTCGAACCAAACGTTTCTGCTCCACCTATATTATAAGCACTGGCAAAGAGTGGAACGATCTGCCAGCGTCTGTTTTCCCGGACGAGTACAATCTAGGAGTCTTCAAATCTAGAGTGAATAATTCTGGTAAAGCGTGCTCCATCTTAGGCCACATCTCACTTGCAAAAGTGAGATGGTGGTCAAACGCCTAACCATCATCAATAAAAAAAAAAAAAAAAAAAGATGAGGTCATTCCACTAGTCTTAGATTATCTTTATCACACTATTTGTTTATAAGTCAAATGTTTGTAAAAATATTTATTTTAATGAATATAGCATACCTATACCTAATGCGGCGCTGAGTAAAGATTCGCGTGCAAAAAATGCTTACTTTGGCTTTGATAGTGTTTAATTATATGGTTAGCATAAGGTAGATTAGGAAAGTGATACACTGGCCGTTCGTACTATATTCTTAAGTGAGAATTATCATCATCATCATAGGAATCTTCCTTACTCTCGATCGGTTAGATTTCAAAATCTCTGTTTAATTTTTATCGGAATTGGTTCAGCTGTTACGGTAGGATTGAGTCAAAATTTCATCTTAATTCTGTCTTGATTTATTGAAATCATAATGATTATTTTGAAAAGTCTTAAATCCAGTTAAATTCACAACTCTGTTGCATACTAGGTACTTAGCAAATATGATAGACTTTAATAGAATTTTTGAAGGAGATAGGGCACAGCGAGATTTTCTCGTTCTAAATTGGAGTAGCCCGCCTGGGGAGGTACCTCCGCCTTACAGAAGATCGCAGCCAAATAACATTATTTGTTTCAAATAGTGTTGTGTTCCTGCGTTGAGTGAGGTTACCAGTGCTCTTTAGGGGGTGGGAGGGGGTTCGGGGTCGGCAACGCGTTTGTGATGCCTCTGGTATTGCAAGCGCTCATAGGCTACGGTAACCGCTAATTAACAGGTGGGCCGTATGCCTGATTGCCTCCAAAGTTGTATAAAAAAAAAGACTGTATCTAGGTAAAATATCTATGAAATGCCTAGCATGCATTCCGGTCATCTGACGCGTTTCTTTATAAGCTTCACTGAGCTTGGTATGGTAATAAAGTTTTTCTGCCCTGGAATAATATCTTTCTGGATATCTCCCAGTGATCACAGACTTTATAAACCAGACATAATAGGTTGTTGGCGCCTTGCTGGTCGACGACACGAAAGAAATGATTAGTGTTCATTAATTCAGATAATTACATTATGATTTTAATAAGTGTATTTGCATGGTTTGAGAAGGGAAACGCTTTCGTCAACGGTTGATGGGAAGAACAGGTTTTGTTTGATCACACATAGTGGGGAAAAAAGATTATTTCTTTCGATTCTTCGTTCGGACGGTCTATCCCCACGGTTCGGGGTCGGCAACGCGTGCGTGATGCCTATGAACGCTTGCAATGCCACGGTATTGCAAGCGTTCATAGGCTACGGTAACCACTTACCAACAGATGGGCCGTACGTATACTCGTTATTTTTTTTTCTTTTTTTATACAACTTTGTGCATGAAAGGAGCCTCTAAGAGGCGCACTATAATCATTTCACTACACTGATTCTTTCACCGACGCGGACGGTCATAGGCCCTTTTCTTAGCCACCATACTTCAACCTGGTCACTGACCTACTACAGGATGACCAAGAAAGAATCTGTGACACGACAAGAAGAATAAAACTAAGGTGGCAATAGGTGTATAAAAAAAGAAAAAATAATAAAACATTTTAAAACTCAGAGCAACATGAATAAATAAATAAATAAATAAATAAATATTCCGGACATATCACACACGGTCAACTGATCCCAAACTAGGCATAGCCTGTACTATGGGTACCAGAGACTGATATACATAATAGATATATATTTAACACCCAGACACAGAACAAACATCTGTGTTAGTCACAAATATTTGTCCAGTGCGGGAATCGAACCCGCGACCTCTAGCGCAGAAGGCAGAGTTACTACCACTGAGCTATGAGGTCAGTCAGTACTAATAATTTGTTAGTAGAATAGCATGTGCAAATACAAAACTGTTCTTTATGATAAATTTTCTTTTGATTCCGTTTTTAGTACGGCGCTCCGCATGCAGTTCCGCATTTCAAGGACTTGATTGCATTTCTAGATGACATCGCATGTATGTACTGTTACTGCAATACAGTAGTTTAGCTTTATAAATATTAATGCGTCTGAAAGAGAACAGAACGTGTGAACTGGACATTTGAATACTTTACTGTGGCACGTGAGGTGTATTTAAAGTCTATCTCTTTCCAACCGACTTCAAAATAGGAGAGATTTTGAACTTTGCAAATATTTGTCTCGCGGCGGGTATCGAACCCGCACCCCTTGCGTCTCAGACGGGCACTCGCCCCCTACGCCACCGGGCAAATGTTTTACAAATTAATTGTTGCACAAACAATACAAAACATATTTAAACAATTATACTCCAATGTCCATGTTATCAATTCGCTTATTTAATCACTGCCATTGCCTTTAAAAGGAATTATGATCATAGTCATCATAATTCCAGTTATAATAGTTCGCACATAATTTTTCTAATCACTAAATAATTGGAAGTTATTTTTTTTTTCATTTATATTGTTAGTGTATAGATAAAGCAAAATCTATGATAAAAAGGCATACCTACATTTTCCTCAAGGCTCTGGGTATTTATAGAACGAAAATGTTGACTAGTTAATGACGTTTTTTCAAATTATATAAAAAATCTGATCCTTTGAAGACGTGGGGAGAGGGGGGGGGGGTCAAGGACATGTCCGAACAATGGGTCGTGCCCACATTAGACACTAGTGAGTTTCATTCGTGACAGGTTGCAACCCATCACCGCTTTGTTTTTTTTTTTTTTTATACAACAGAGGTGGCAAACAAGCTTACGGCCCACCTGATGGTAAGCGGTTACCGTAGCCTATGAGCGCTTGCAATACCAGAGGCATCACGCACGCGTTGCCGACCCCGAACCTCCTTCCCCCCTAAAGAGCTCTGGCAACCCTACTCACCACAGGAACACAACACTATTTGAAACAAATAATGTTATTTGGCTGCGATCTTCTGTAAGGCGGAGGTACCTCCCAGGCGGGCTGCTCCAATTCAGAACGAGAAAATCTCGCTGTGCCCTACCTCCTCTCGAAACTACAGGTTTTCTCACGATGATTTTCATCACCGCACGTGTTAATGCGCACTTAAATCCAGTTTCGAACCCCTTTGGATTTAATGTCAAGAAACCTCCCACTAGGCCAACACGGCTTCTAAACACTTGAAATATCAGTGCTTAATAAGGAAAATTTGGGATATTCGAACACCAGTCACAGCTATAGGATTTATCGTACAGACTTATAGAGTCCATGGTGATCATATTATTTGCAGGCACTTTAATTTTTAGACCCGATATGAATTATGTCCTGAAAATCTTTTTAATTATGTCTCACTTATAGATAACATTGCCGACGGATTGGTAAAGAAATCAGCGACTATGAATCGCTGACGGCCGACGTGCGCTTAGAAGACCAAGGAATGTTTAGTTCCACAAGATTTAAGTGGCAATTTAAGTGGCCATTCAGTACATTGCTGTAGGTATTCTGAAAATGTGCGTAGATTGACTTTTTCCGCCCATTCTCCGGGTTTTAAAATTTCTTACTTCATTTTTCATGATCATCATTCATCTAGCTTAGCTGATAATTGATGTGGTATTTCTTTCGATATGAAACAAACGAGTACGTTTAAAATCGACACTGTTTGAAGATCTAGACTCCTTGAAAATGCTATATAGGAATACTCATTTCTAAAGTAAACCACCTACCTCATCATCATCATCATCATCAGCCTGTAGAAGTCCACTGCTGGACATAGGCCTCCCCCAAAGAGTTCCACGACGAACGGTCTTGAGCCTTCTCCATCCACCGACTTCCCGCAACCTTCACAATGTCGTCGGTCCATCGGGTGGGGGGCCTTCCAACACTGCGTCGCCCGGTTCGTGGTCGCCATTCGAGAACCTTTACTCCCCAACGGTTATCGGTTCTGCGAGCAGTATGGCCTGCCCACTGCCACTTCAACTTGCTAATTCTGAGAGCTATGTCGGTAACCTTGGTTCTTCTACGAATTTCCTCATTCCGGATCTTATCACGTAGTGAAACTCCTAGCATAGCTCTCTCCATAGCCCGTTGTGCAACTTTGAGCTTGTGTATGAGGCCAATAGTTAACGACCAAGTCTCAGTGCCATATGTCATCACTGGCAACACGCACTGATTGTAGACTTTCGTCTTGAGGCACCTACCTACCTAATCCAAATTTCAATTACAAGCAGTCGTTGTGGCGCTGAGTGTTAACAGGCATATGCACACACACACGAAATTTATAATATTAGTAAGACATCTTAGTTGTCCATAAACATACCTAAGTTAATCTTTGCTGTACTGAACATTGCATGGACACGCATAAATATGGTCTGTATACCTGATACTTAACATAATAATAAATCAATCTCTCGCCATATTATGTGAATGTTGCATAGACTGTTTATACAAAACTTTATGCTGTAATAAATTTCTTATGAAAGTCGGAAGATGACAATGATTATTACGCCTTTCAATGGTGAAAATTTATGTTATTTATAAGTTTAGAGCCAATGAATGCACAGGAAATGTCGGGTTGAGTAACCATTTAAACGCCTGAAAACTCATTTAGGTAAATAAACACCTTATGACTTTGACTTATGCTACAGCCTGGAAAATTACCTTTTCACTTTTAATTAAGAAAGTGAGTCTCAAATTTCTCGTAGCATTTAAAAGCCATTGACAAATCGTCCGCGATCCAAGCAACATTATTGAAGTAGCAGCTACGTTAAATACAGTTTTTAAGGATGTCCAAATAATTAATGTCCAATGGCAAAATTAAGATAATGAGACTTTCTTTTTTCTTGTGGGAATTAGTCGTGGTTTTTGAGACGTGAGTTATGATTATTAATCATCATCATTTCAGCCGTACACCGTCTGAACATGGCCTCCCCCACAGACAGAGCGAATTCCTTATCATGTGGGGGGATTTGCCCATACTCACCACGCTGGGCATGCGGGTTGGCGAGCGCAGTTAGAGCTATCGTTGTTAAATTGAGGGACGCTGCTGCCCATCCCCTAGCTTTTTTTCCTTAGTCGCTTCTTACGACATCCGCGGATAGGTAGATATGGAGGGGCCTATTCTTTAGCCGGAGCCACCACGGCCATGATTTTTGGTTATTTGATTTTATCAGTGTAATCTCGAATTGAAAAAAAACCGTGAAATTTACAAAAAAGTTATGAGAAAAAGATTGATGTTATAATATTCTGATATGCGTGTAGATAGCATAGATAGCTATAATAAATAATTGGTACCTAGGTACCATCCAGCCCGTTACAACCGTGTCTTGTTGAAAATACTTACACTTTTTAACAGCGTCCTATAATCTAAACAGGGTCTTATGACTAAGTCGGCAGGGCTTTTGCTCAAATTGAAGAACACCCACACAATACACACGCAATATAATATCTAAGACAAGAACACCCACGGATAGCATAAGAACCGTACTTAGATAATAAATCAAAATTGAAAACAATTTTCAATCAATTTCAACACCCTGGAGCTACTGTTTCAATTCCATTTCGATGTTTAGCAAGCAAGTGCAAACGGCCGCGCCGTTGTATCGTCTTTTATGAAAGCAAGCCGCCTCCACGTCCTAGCTGACGGCTGTACGCTGACGACTAGGAAACCAAGCTTTAGTGGGTCCCGTCAAGCTGAGATATTGTGGCCAGTTTGTACAATCGGGAATAAATGGCGTTGAGACATGTTGATAATCAGAGCACGCAAATACGGAAGCAGTGAATGACAGTAGGGCTGGCAATTATTTAAATGAAAGAGATTGGGGGTGAAATATGTTAGCTGATGAAACTTTTGATGAAGGGATGTTTCTACTCGTTAGATGATGTGTATGACATTGATTTATAATTATTGATAATAAGGAATGTGCCGCGGTTGACATCTGAACGGTTTTATTGAGTACCGAGTACTTGCGTTGGTAAAAATCTTCTTGAAGATTGCTTCGAACTTTCACTAAAAACGGAATACTTATCACCATTGGAAAAATTATTTTTAGTGAAAATTATATTCTTAACCATGATAGTTTCAAAACTGATAACACTAACTAAAGTTTAAATTTTGACATATTTTTAAGTAAGACCATTAAAATCCATGTGACAGCCCTGTCACGGCCTTTGCTCTAATGATTAACGCATGCTACGCGACAAAAGACAAGTTACACTTATTATTTTAATCGTCAAAGTCACGGTTTCACGGTAATCGGTATCAGCGCCAATACCTTTTGTATAGACAGCTTTATCATGTACCTACACCGTATGTAAAGTACCTTGCATGCTTGGTTTCTTGCATGTATCTTCTTGGCTTGGTCGCGAAGAACAGACGTTATTTCAACAAGATTGAATGACTGTGTAGGTGATGGTTTCGGCAGAATACCAGCGTCTGCTCCAAAATAGTAGGCATAATGCTGAGCCGAAGCCATTTTGCTGCTGCAGCACACATCACACCATTTTTACTTACATTACTTTTTCTCTTGTTTCTTTTATTATAATGTTTATTGTAAAAGGTTGTGCAAATGTTTGTGTTTTGGTGGCAACTAAATAAATGTCTATGTCTAAGATTTAAGACGATTTCAAAAGAATCCTTGAGATTTCATTTTATAGATATTGAACTTTGAAGTTCGACAAAATAAATTATAGATTGCAGAAAAAGATAAAAACTGTAATTAGCAAAATAACTAAGCATGATTTTTCTATTTTTATTTCACTAAAACAAGCCAAAATCGTCTCTAGTATTATTTTACCTTGTCTAGGTCTAAATATAGGCAGCTGAATAAATTAAAAGCAAGAGTTTTTTTGTGCAGATTCCTTCCTGGGAGGTTCTGCCACCTTTCCTATAAACAGTGCCACCAATTTTCAGTTTCAGTTTGAAAATTGATGAGGTACCTAATTCATCATCATCTTCCTGCCCATAAACCACTCATTTAAATATCAATCTCAAAATTTTCTTTCTTTCTTCTGTGAGGGTCATTTTAAAATACATTTTTAACATATATTAAATGAAATATCACACGCCGTATGAACACGGCTAAAAAACTGTATTTAGTGTACTAAATACACAAAGTACACTGTTGTTTTTTTTGTGTTTTTGCTTCAATTCGTCATTTAACGGTAAATTTATTGACATGGTCTCAAGTGCGTCCTCTCGTCGGTTTAATTCGATTGTTTGTACACACGCAAACAATTTGTCGAGTGTTTGATCATCACTTTATGAGACACTGGCTAGTTGTTCTACAGTTTTTTGCGAAGCGATTTATGTTTGTTTTGCATGAGTTATGAGAATTGTGTAGTGCTTGATTTGTATTGAAATCAAATTATTTTTTGTATAGCTACTTTTGATGTCGGCGCCGAGTGCCGACTTTCGTAGTTTGCCTACTTTTGCAATATTCAATGTAAGTATTAGCGGAGTGCCGACTTTAAAAAAATCCTATACAACTAATCGCTTATCGACGACTTATTATAAAATTGCGTACTTTATGAGTACTTTGCCTTCTATTATAAACTTCGTTACTTCTGAAAGCACTATACCGACAGTGGTACAATTAAGTTCAAAAATGTTGGGGGTTCAAGTGGCGCGCACCCGTTACTTCAGTTTTATACTTCCATGGGCACGCTTGTGTTGTTTCTATTTAGTGGCAATCATGAGCTGTTACGGAAGACCTCATCGAACCACAAACGTCGTAGAAGGATGGCATTCCAGATTAAATAAGATCGTCGGATCTAAGAAACCACATCTTTTCCCTATCATAAAAGTTCTAAAAGATGAAAGTGTTCATTGCGATTACAACGTTAGAATGAATAACATGCATTTACCAATTTCCAAAAAACAAATAAACAAGTTTAAATTAAGAGACGACCGTATAAAGAAGATCACTGATGATTATTTAACAAAAAGGATCGATGTAAAGACTTGTTTAATGAGACTCAGCAAAGTGCGATTTGTAAAATAACGTTTAACTGCATAATAACCAACTTTAATATTACAATATTATATTTTTTATTGCCTTAATTTTTACGTTTAATCTTCTTGACTGTACATAAATTTGACATACTGCGAAAATATACACGACTTAATTTAATAGTCTACAAAACGCTACTGATTGCATAAACATAACAAAAATCGGCACTACGCGAAAGTCGTCGATAAGCGATTAGTTGTATAGGATTTTTTTAAAGTCGGCACTCCGCTAATACTTACATTGAATATTGCAAAAGTAGGCAAAGTACGAAAGTCGGCACTCGGCGCCGACATCCTACTTTTGGTGTCCTAAATTTTACCACTGGCTACAAGATATAGACAGCAGTTAGGGAAACCTGGGTTGCATATTATTTCATAAGAAGTTGATGGCCTATTTGCACTTATAGAGTAAACTAGCGTACGCCCGCGGCTTTGCTCGCGTGGTATCTTGATAAAAAGGGGCAGTTTTGAAAAACCCTCAAATACATATTTCATTATTTGACTGTATGAGTATTTGTACCAAGATTCAGATAAATCTCTCCATGCGTTAAGATTCTCCCATACAAACTATGACATCTCATTACACCCTTCCAAGGGGTAGTTTTGAAAATCTAAAAACACAGTTTTTCCTTATTTCTATCATTCATTATTGTTAGTTAGTTTCAAATCTGTAGGTTCAAGGAATACGATTTTTCATACAAACGTTTTAGCCCCTTTTCACCCTCTTAGGAGTTGATATTTTGAAAATCCTTCCTTAGTGGACGTGTTTGGCATATAAGGCAGCTACTGTCCAAATTTCAGTTTTATAGCTTCAGCGGCCTATTTTTCAGCACGGCCACCACGGTGATTAATTAAAAATTAAGTGTATAACATTTAATTTTATTAAAACATATATAATTCTTCTGAAAATAGCGACAAAGATACGCAGGATTGGTGGTGTGCTATGCTTGTTTGTATGACAAAAAGTCTAAGCTCTCACACCTTAAACATTCTATTAGCTATCAACTCATAACAGAATATGATAGGTGATGAATATTTTTTTTATAATGAAGCTATATTGTATTAATTAACCACTTATTAATATGAGAAATAGCGTGAAACGTTTCCCCTTCTTTAGTAAACCGCGTGCGGTAATTTTTTATGTAGAATGCGTGTTAACTAATCATTCAAGACGGGGCATTTGCATGTTAATTATGACTTATAACAGCATTACATTGGGACAGGAAGGTGTTGGTCGGTTCAGCAGCTTGAAAATTAAATTCTTGCCAAAATTGCCTATGCTTTCTGAGTGAATTTTGCATGGTATCTTCCGTATTCTAAAATAGCGACGATGTCGACGTCAGGTCAGTAAACTACAAATGCTAGTTTGGTTTTCATTTCAATAGAATTAGGTTATAGAATCTGATGAAAATCGAAGCAACGACATCACCGTTTAACATTTTTTAACTAATCATTAAACCTTTTCGTAAAAATAGCATACAAAAGCGTATTATACTTAGGTACTTTTACTTTGGCCGTGGTGGCCCCGGCTGAAGAATAGGCCCCTTCATATCTACCTTTCCGCGGATGTCGTAAGAGGCGACTAAGGGAAGAAAGCTAGGGGATGGGCAGCAGCGTCGCTCATTTTAACAACGATAGCTCTAACTGCGCTCGCCAACCCGCATGCCCAGCGTGGTGAGTATGGGCAAATCCCCCCACATGATAGGGATTCGCTCTGTCTGTGGGGGAGGCCATGTTCAGAAGTGGACGTCACACGGCTGAAATGATGATGATGACTTTTACTTTTTCTTCTTCTGATTTTATCACCTAATCTTCCGATTCGTGGCTATTTAGTGATTTACAGGTATGCCATGCCGTGTCGAACGCAATGGTATGTCCATATCGTTCATGTTCGGGCTGCCACCTTCATTAAAAGCCAGAATTTTTATTGCAAAATGTTATTGAATATGCGTGCTGACGATTTCGTTGGAACTTTTTTCAGAATTGTTTATTAAATCCTTTGTCAATGTCGTTAAGAATTGCTCAAATTACAGTAGTACCCTACCTATTCTAAAAGCGATGGTCTCGCAACTTTTATTCATATGAATAGGTACATTAGACTGGCCTCATAGCTCAGTTAGTAGTAACTCTGCCTTCTGCGCTAGAGGTCGCGGGTTCGATCCCCGCACTAGACAAACATTTGTGTGATAAAGAGAGATGTTTGTTCTGTGTCTGGGTTATATGTATCTATTATATATATATCAGTCTCTGGTACCCATAGTACAGGCTATGCCTAGTTTGGGATCAGTTGACCGTGTGAAGATGTCCGGAATATTAAAAAAAAAAAAAAAATTAGGTACAACTAACAAAAAGTTTTACAAACATGCTTATTTTTTGGATTCGTTTCTGATTACCTAGGAAGATTTCAGTCATCCATGATGACCTCGTTGGTATAGTGAACTGCGGTTTGAATACTCTGGACCCGGGACATACCTACAATGGTAGCACCACCCTGGGGTGGTGTTACTACGCATGGTAGGTAGGTACCATGCGTAGTTTCTGATAGTAGCGACTCAGAGAATCCTAATGTAAGGGCGGAGCTCTGTGGGTATGACTGTTATTTTATTAATTTAATTATTACTTGACTTAAACATATACTGGTACCAAATTGTTATTTAAACTAGTGGTTCGCCGATGTCTGGACAAAGTTGGTTTTTCGATGATCGTTGTGGCACTATTAAGATTAACTTTGAAAATTGCAATTTTAGCAAGTTCTGACTAATAATCTTACCTGAAGTCATTGAAACTTTAGCGAATGGGAGATCACGTTTATATTGGTTTTAAAATATTACTGTTTTCGTTGTATCCCAAGAACAATATGGATCTACTAAATTCTCTAACAAATATACATACATACAAACATACAACGCCGATTAATCAAAGTTGTTTGAGAGATCGTCACTCCTTCGATCAATAATAGGTAAACTATGACATTTAAATTACTTATTTCTTTTATGCGCATAATATATTCGTAAAACAGTCGTCTGATGGTAACCCTATAGCCATTGTTCAATATTCACTTGCGGTGACCGTTCCACTAGCCATGGTATTTTCCGACCGCAACAAGACCTAGTTTTGTTGTGATAAAGAACATAAGTAGCGGGAGTATCGTCATGGTTTATTGTTGACAAGTGTAAGTTCGAAACCGGTTCAGTCGCAGAATATAAAATGGTAATAGTCCTTTTTACGAAGGAAGACCTTCAGAGGGGGCGCTGTAGTCTTCTGTGTTTACTACAAGATAATAATATCTGTGAGCTATATCGCACACCCCCAAATGTCAAACTCGAAATTGACTGTCTTAGGCAGAGGTAAGCCTATTTTTGAAACGAATTTTATATGACATATCAAGGACATATCGCATGCCGATTGAACACGGCTTGAGTTCGTTTCACTCACGTCATGGTAGGCCACAATGAATGAGAAGAAACTTTTTGATAACTAGGACGTAGAAACTCAACGCGTTGCAAAAAGCTTTGATCTAATAACGGAAATGGCAGATAAAGTCATATTTCCACAGAGACGAGGTTGATTGTAGTTTACGATGACCACGGAATAAATAACCACTGTTACAAGTCTATTCTACAAAATATACACAGTGATTTTCATGAATATTTAGCTGGCGAAACTTATTGATAATCTTCTAGGCCATGGAATTTAGGAGGGCACTTGGAAAGTTAAACGAAGAGAAGAACCTGACAGTTAAATACAGGTAGAGTAACTTGTGGATCGAGCGAGCAAAGCGAGCGAATATCTTTCAAACAACTTGGGTGAATCGGCTATGTATATTTGTATATTTGTTAGAGCATAAGTTTGGAACCGCCTATACGATCTGCATGAAATCACGAAGGTCAATAGGATGTACCTACTGTAAAAAGATTAACTGTTTAGAATATGAGATAAATCGGCTAAGAGGTTGCTATGAAAAGCTTTGATTCAACATTCCAAAACGATTCAGCACAGTTGTTGGTATCATATTATTTTGGACATAACAACTAAGGCTACGATGGCAACGTTGCACCACTAAAAATATGGTATCTGCCATGTTTGCAGCATTGGCTATTATATTAAAATTTAGAAATATTATATTATTATAAAAAGTAAGAAATAACACACTAAATTTCAACTGAAATGGACTTATTCAGGAAATGGACATGTTGATTTTTGATGATGAGGCGTACAGTTTACACCGCAGACTTGTGGACGTAGTTATGACGGAGCAGGGGCGGGCACAGGCACTTGCCACCACTGACTCGACAACGAAACAAAAAAATATCAATTTAAAAGCTGGCACGTGCTACGCCATGTCAATGTCAACTTTTGGTAGCACAGAGAATATAAACTTTTACGTTTTAAAAGAAAATTTTTGGTATCCATCTTTTTGTTCTCCCGTAAACTTAATCCTGGCTACGCCCATGACGCAGACCGCTACCGCCATAAAGATGGTTTCACACCAGGCATTACAGCAGCCGGTGGCCGGCCGTTACAATCATCGACACCGGTACTCAATAATACTAGCGTATAGATGAGTTGTACATTCCACGTGTTTTTTTAAATGTGTGATGCGTCGGCGCGTAGACGCCTGTAGGTGCGATCTAATGGCCCTTACACACTAGCCCCTGCATTCATATTCACGATATCGCTCTAGCTTGTCTTTGTTTAGCAATAGAGTCATCGCTAAACTAAGCTAAAGTAAGACGCTATTGATTATTAATAAGGAGTACCGATGTCCACAAGGAATACCTACGTAACTATAGTTTGAATAAAAAAAGAAATCAGTTATATTGTTCCTTGTTAAGTATAGAATAAGCCCCTATAGGATTACCATACCAGTTCTGGTACAAGTTTTGAATCGGGATATCTTAAACTTTCCAAATAGAATTTCAATAGAAAATCTATCTTGCTCTAGTATTGTCCACTGCCTAGACATTGGCATTCATACTCGTACATAACAGTTTCCCTACTATCCAATTGACCTATGTGCAAAGGTAATAAAATCCCATGTTGTAATCCACATGTTAACTTACTAACTTGTATCTTGTAATAGTAAGCCTGGGGAGGTCCTCCGCCTTACAAAGATCGCATTCAAATAACAATTGTGTCAAATAGTGTTGTGTTCCTGCGGTGAGTGAGGTTGCTAGAGCTCTTTTATGGGAGGGGGGGAGGTTCAGGGTCGGCAACGCGGGCGTGATGCTTATACACTATACACTTCTAAGCGATTTCCTACACGTTGCTTGCTTTCATGTCACTGATTCTTTCTTGGTCCTCCTGTATTAGGTAAGTGACTAAATTGAGGTACGATACGTTTGAATTGATTAAGTGGCCTCATAGCTCAGTTGGTAGTAACTCTGCCTTCTGCGCTAGAGGTCGCGGGTTCGATTCCCGCACTGGATAAACATTTGTGACTAACACAGATGTTTGTTGTTTCTGGGTTTTAAATATATATCTATTACCTATATCAGTCTCTGGTACCCATAGTACAGGCTATGCCTAGTTTGGGATCAGTTGACCGTGTGAATATGTCCGGAATATTTACTTATATTTATTATTATTTATTAAATTATGACGCTTCCGATTTCCGTATAGTTTCATTATTTTTTATCCTCCTGAACCGTACAGCACGACATAATGCTTTACGAACGAATCGATTCAGCTGTTGTTTGCCACGTGAATGGGTCATGAATGTTTCCTACCAGAGTGAAGGATACCTCCGAACACTTGAACCGTAGTACGGATTAAATTGTGCTACCGTTGGTAGTCTTGGTAGACGCAAGTGGGCCCAATGCGCTAATTTTATTACATGTTGGTGGCTATATAACCCTGCTCCTTCGGCATATAAATTTACCGTTTATGTTAGTACTATAACACTTCTTTGGACTAAGATATATGCCTGTGCTCGGTGCTTTTAAATTCTGGAATTCCATTCGTACGTTTATTTAGTGTGCGTGTATTGGATCAGCATCTGAGCGTACGCAATGAGAGGATTAGTTTTTACTTTGTATTGTTTTCTATGGATCTTAACATCGGTTGAGATTGTGGTCAAACGTGGCTAACGGTTGACAACAAACTTCTGCACAAAAAAAACTTCGTTCATTAAATCGGCAAATCCGAACGTCAGCATTTTGAACTAAATGTATCGATAACCTCCATCCGCAGTGGAAACATTGGAAGTATTGGACTTCATTAGGCTGATCATGATGGTGATGATGATGAAGTCTAAGCTATGAATATAAGAAAACCATGAAAATTGTGTTTTTATTATCATAACGAAAATTGCGAGGATGGCTCGGGTTTTTTGATGAGTTAAGTGACTCTTCGCTCCTCTATGATAAAAATAGACATAGTATAAAACTCACCACGAAACCAATAAACATTTGATGTGTTTTAAAAGTGCTAATTAAAATGCAAAATTCATAAGAAACCAAAGTTAATTTAGTTCTAATTTACCTTAACATTCTCTCTGGAAGATGCACAATGATCTTACCAAATTCATCTCGTTGTAATTTAGCTGTGCAATCTTTAACTGACGGAGTGACGATGATTAATTGATCAGTTTCTAATTGCACGCGGATTTCCTGTAGAAAGATTCTTTGTTACGTACATTCAAATTATTACAAACGCACGTGAGAACACGGGTCCGCAGGTGGGAATTTTGTGTGTGTCCCTATTTGAAGATAGTCTGTAGGTACCTTTTTTCTTTTCTTCATGTGGCTATGGTGTCTCTGCGGCCACAACTGGCCTATTGTGATCGCCATTTGTTACTTGTGAAGCTCCTTTACATGGCGTTTAAAGTTCACCGCAAAGCCCAGCAGCTTTTAAAAACTGAAGGATTTTCTTTGGGGTGAGTTCCTTTAGCTCCATTGGGCTGAGAATGTGCTTGCCCAGATGGATGCTACGTTTGAGCATAAAGTGCTCCATGCCTTAGTAATCCAAGCGGGATAACCGTCGCGGACTGAGGAAACCGGCAACTTAAAAGGAAATATGACCATTATTTCTGATTTTTCATAGAAATTTGATAACCCTTTTCAACCCTTATGTATGTGAATTTGCAAAAATAATTTCTTAGCAAGCGTCTACGTTCAGAAAAAGTTAGTTGCGGTGCCAAATTCTTGGTGCTCGGGAGATAGAAAACTCTTTATTGTACACCACAAGGACATATTACAAATTACACACAGGTACAAACATTCAATTATTAGCGAAGTACAATGGGCGGTCTAATCGCTAAGAGCGATCTCTTCCAGACAACCTTCCAGAACGATATGGGTCGGTGTCACAAAGACAAAAATAAAATAAACTAAAATATATAGGAGATAAGGTGTGAATAAAATGTAGGTATCGATTCTTTGTGTGCAAAATTCTTTCACAATTCCAGTTCTATAACCATCGATCACAATGTTCTTTTATAGACACCTTACCTTAACCTGCGGGGCTATTATGTAATCACCTTCAACAAAACGCGTTGAGGAACTGTCAAAACATAATAGGAGTTTGACAGTTGAAGCCAATCACCATTACGAGTGGACACCCGTAATAGGCTGGTCTAGAGTTATTGGAGGCAGCAGTGAGGACTTCCGTAATGATCTGATTTAAGGAAAATTGTTCCCGATATCCCTTAATAAATAAATATCAATCAAAACGAACCGGGCGACGCAGTGTTGGAAGGACCGAATTATTACCATCTGCCTCAACAAACACCCTCCACGATGTGGCAGTCGGTAACACTATCGACCACATTGTTAAAGTTGCGGGAAGTCTTTGGATGGAAAAGGCTCCAGACTATTCGTCATAGAACACCTTGGGGGAGTCATACCGCCCGAATACTGAAACGTCACTTAAAAATATAAGTGGTGATCTAATTGATGTATACGTATAAGATTCTGAACGATAACGGCGTCTCAATTAATTGAGACCATCTCAAATAGTTAAGTGACGTTTCAGTATTCGGGCGTTAGTCCAGCAGTGGACAGCAGGCCGATGACGCTGATGAGGATCCCCAACTAGCCATTTTTATAGCTAGTTAGTGGTGTTAGTAGTCCTGCCTTTCGAATCACAGGTCGTGGGTTCGAATACCGGTCGTGCACCAATTGATTTTCCATTCGGAAAATGTATGTGCGCTATACTAGTGCTCTCAAACGGTGAAGGAAAACATCGTGTGGAAACCGGCTTGCCCTAGAACGTGAAAATTCGAAGAAGTGACATGTTCACGAAAGAAGTTTCTAAGAAGCGCACTTTAATTTTTTCACAACACTAATTTTTTCACCAACGATCATAGGCTCTAGACAAGCAAGCCATTTTTCATTGAGTGGGGATTTTGTGACGAAATCTAGCCAGGGGGTACAAAAATAATCCGACAAGAAGTGCCGGGGCTATGACAAACGCATTGCCAAGACTTTACTGTTGCACCATTCGGAAGTGATTGAAAGTCCGTACCTCCGCCTACAAGCTACCGCAAACAATACACTGTTGGAACTGTTTAACCAATTAGAATGTCGCTTTTCTGAATTATTGCCGTATTAAATCATAGAAGAGTCACGAACGAGTTTAAGCACACTTGCCGCCAAACCATTACAGCGCGCGTTCAAACATCGTACAATACGCAGAAATTAGCTAGGCACCTGCGTGGATTGTGCTTCCCCCTCCCTCCACACCCCACTGCCTACCGCTCTCGCGGGTGAGAATGAGACAAAACATTACAGCGAGGTGCCTAGTTAACTTCTGCGTACAACAGAGCTGTTATAATCAGAAAAATCTCCATCGATTTTGTTGCAACTGCGTCAAGTGCTCTTGTTTTTTGTTAAATAAATTATCATCATCAGCGTAATGAAGTCCACTGCTGAACACAGTCCAAATAGTGATACGAATAACGGTGTGGGGGGGTGTAGACCATAAAGGGGGGGGGGTCTCAAATGGATACTTTAGCTGACGTTACGCTTAAGATGTGGCGCTATACTTCTATATTAATGAGAGTTTTTATTCGATATGTAAACGAAACGAGATAAAAAGGGAGCTACCGGTTTAAGCGGGCAATTATTCATATGATTGTGTCTTACTTTATCACGTAATTGTAATGGTTCGTAATTATGATAAAATGCGGCTTAATTAAACTGAAACCCAATTCGTGCAATTCGACGCAAGAAATTAAGAGCATTAATGTATTAACAGACCCTGACATTCTTACCCTTGTATTCTTTATTCTTAAGTTTTCACTCCACTCACACTGACAGCAGCCTGACATTAATTTCATGAAAAGTATTTTCATTTATTTAGTTTCGCTTTAATATTCCACTCACTCCTCGAAGAGGCGCAAACCGCTAATCCTTTCATTTCACTGATTATTTCACTGACTGTCTTAGGCCCTTTTCAGGGCTACCATACCTCAAACTGTTGACAGACCGACTACGGTATGGTCAAGAAAGAATCAGTGATATGACAAGCAAGCAAGCATTCCACTCAAGAAGATTAAAGATGCGAGCCTGTGGTTTTAAGCCGTGTCCTAACCTTTTTTTTCGGCAGTAGCGCCGACCCACAGCATAAAAAACCGTTCGAAAAAAAAAAAAAAAAAATTTAAGCTGTGTTCGAACGGCCAGCGATATGTCATCTAATATATGTTTAAGTTTTTTTCAAAATGATTCTTACGTGTATAGTATTAAAGTCAATTTTGAGTTTCTTAAGGGTTTGATATATAGCCAAGACATTGATTACCTAAATTGATTGCTGTTCGCTATATGTGCCATTGTTAACTCATTGTTTTCTGTTGCAGATTGCCAGATAACGCAGAAAGGTGAGAATGATGTGTTCCGATAGTTGAAAATTATTGGTCAGTTTTATTAAGGACTGTTTCACACTATGCATAAACGGTCACGCTAGAAACTAGTATTTATTCTGTGCACTAATGTCATCATCATTATCATCAGCCTGTAGAAGTCCACTGTTGGACATGGACTCCCCCAAAGAGTTCCATGACGAAAAATGTGAACATTATGAATGTGCATGGATTGAATACTAGTTTCACATTTGAGAAGACGGCCGGCTCCGCTGGTTGTCGTCGGTCGTCACCACGTACTATCCCCTCACTCAGGACGGGGGACTATAGTATAATATAGTCACTATACTGACGTTGGCATAACATCAGTTATGCATACCAACCGGTATCCTACTAATATTATACATGAGGAAGTTTGTTAGGATGTTTGTGGTTCAGTCACGCCGCAACGTTGAAGCAGCGGGCACAAGCTAGTCTAGATATTTTATATGACGCCCAATGGCTATGAAAAAACTTTGAGTGACGCTTACATCTGCGTTGCTCTTCTGTTTTTCATACTGATTGCTTGCATGTCGTGTCACTGATTCTTTCTTGGTCATCCCATATTAGGTCAGTGACCAGGTTGAGATATGATGGCACTGAAAAGGGCCTATGATCGGTGAAAGAATCAATGTAGTAAAAGGATTAAAGTGCGCCTCTTAGAGGCTCCTTTCGTGCACAACTGATGTAGATGATCGTTACCAGATTCCCACTTACCCAAATTTTTACCCAACTTCGTACCAATTCCACCGAATTCCTTAAACAATTGGTTTTGTATGCCTCAAGCTAAACGCCGAGCATCAATCGTAACGGTACATGTTACGTCCGACTAGTAGAGGCGTGTAAACGGCTCATAATTTTGATGGATGACTTAAATTTAAAACTCGGATCAGTTTCAATTTGTACGCTCTCCAAACGGTGGATCAACCATCAACTTCAACGCCACCATCAACGACCAGAATTAATTGTTTCGACGTCTTTTGGCAGATAACTATTAAAAATAAAATTAAATATAGGCTTATGACTTTTATCCCCACGAATGGTAGACATCCTCTCAGATCTCCACGCAATCAGATCTTTGAAGATGTCTAAGGGGGGTAGTCAGAGGCCTGTCAGAACATTTGGCATAGGTTCGAACCCAAGATCTCCGGATGGAAAAACGGAAACTTCCATTCGGCAGCCATTTTGAATGGCCTGTTTAATTCTGTTTTCACAGTTTCTACAGGCCTGTTTGCTTAGGTATCTGACGCTGTGGTCTGCGAATTAATAGTTGGTACCATTATTTTCATAGTGGAGTAGAAGATATTCAGGTGTATGAATCAGTCTGGAAGGAGTTCAACTATCGAGTTTTGCCATCGGTGCAAGTAATTTAGATGCGTCCAAAAAAAAATCGAATGTGTCCAAACACAGGAGTAACCCTGGCAAGTTCCCGAATACTTACTGTATCAGACCGCAATGTGGTATTCTATTTATATTTCATCCATCAAACCAAAAATGCAACTGATAATATTACCAGTTCTCCCGAATCCTGACTGGGCGCGTATATTAGCAGTGTTCAGCCGGTTGAACAGTTCATGTGGTACCTGAATGGCATTATAAATATTACCTTGCAATGGCAAGGTGACGCCAACTACTGAATAATGGAAATCGATGGTTAGTTTTTAAGAATTGGTGGTTGATCCACCGTCTATTTTCACCTGACTGAAACACTCGGATCAGTGTCAATTTAGCTGCAACGCAGTTCGCGTGAGTGATTTAACCGTGTGTAATTGCTCACCTAGTTTCAAATTGAACACAGATTTTCACACTTCACTTACTTGTTTTTATCGATTAAGTATCGATTTTAATGCCAGTTTCGTAGCAATTTCAACGGAAGCGCTACTTTTTAACTTTTCTTATTGATTGAGTTATTTAGAAAAGTAATAAAATAGCTTAGAGCATCGACTATTCAAAATGTTTGGAGCCGACTTTGGCCGTTCCACGATTTTGTTAGTTAGCCATTGGTATTTGACACTTGTTTTATCTAATGGTCACACTAACCTCTTGTTTATAATGTTGGTGAATAGTGCCTAAGCCAGTTAACCCCCCACCCCATGCACCGATGACATTTTGAAGGTTGCGGGAAATCGGTGGATAAATAAGACTCAAGGCCGTTCGTCATGGCACTCTTTGGGGTAGGTAGCAATACAGTTTGTATGTTCAGCAGTGAACTTTATCAGGCTGATGATTATGATGACTTGGCATGTGCCCATGGTTTTGCACAGAGGTTGGCCCGTTTAAACGGGTTAAGTAATAAATCGTGGACTTTATTCTACACGTAGTAAGACAAATTGCTAGTACAAAGCTTATGCAAACAGACCCATGACCAAACACAATGTTTGTCGTGATTCATAGTTAGGATTAACCTTTTTTGCACAGTAATATAAACAGTTAAAAACATATTGGAATACATTGACCACTAGTGAACTCTGCGTAGGATTTTAATTTGTTAAAAAAACGCATTAATGAAGATATGAACTTGATATTATTGTATGGGCTTGGTATGGTAATTTATATTTATTATTCAATTCTAATGTGATAGGACACCGAACACATAAAAAAATTCGTCCATTTTATGCCCGCACCTATCTAATTTTTATTAATTTTATTCGAAAATATTGGATTTCCATCTAGATCTAAGGCTTACGCATAAAAGTATCGTCATTTAGTGTTTAGTCTAGTTTTAACAAATAATATTCAAACTGATGTCTTTTATTGTATTGGTTATGACGACGCGTAGAATATATTGTACAGTTTGGATTATTGAATAAAATTTAAAAGAATGACACTACTACTACTATCAGTCTTATTCTCACTCGCGACTCGATCTCTACACACTCAATAACGGTGTCAGGACGTGTCACTGGTACCTCATTCTTTCGGGTTTTAAACTCACAAATCATGGTAAATGGTTTTAGTGAAAATTATGTTCATAACCATGAGTTCATAATATTTTAGTTGATTAATATTTTGTGAATAATGAATGATCTAATAGTAGGTACTTATATTTATTGTCTTTTTATTATTGTAAGTAACTAGAGGGAAATAAAGGCTATTTTTATTTTATTATTATTTTAACCACTATAGTTTCAAAAATATGAATTTGCAATATAGGTGAGAATAAAATCATAATATCGGAATTGGATCGGAATGATGAGAAGGAGGATTAGTCAGCGTTTCGGTACCATAACTAAATCACCCTGTATGTCGTAATCACGGGATAAAATCAACAATTAATTCACGGTCCAGATGACCTATCGCTCGATTATGTTTGCCTACGCATCCGTTGCCTCAGGAAAGCTCTGAATTATAGAATAAATCGAATCTAGATTCACCTAACTTTCTACTGTAGGTAAGAAATTAATCAGTTGGGAGCATGAGGGCCTCTAGATAATAGGTTTCCGTTCCTTTACGTATCCTATTTATTATACCTTATTCCAAAGAAATAACAAGGACGGTGTCAATTATAGCGCTCTCAAATTAAGTTAGTTTAGGATAATGGAACAACAGAATAGAGATGTGTCGTACTTGCTATTTCGCGTACCAGGTCCATAACGCACCGTATCTTACAAGAACCAAATACTTGAAAGTATTACTTAGACCGCGCGAGTCCACTGCGCAAGTCCACTGCGCAATTCCACTGCGCAAGTCCGCCGCGTACCCAAGGACGCGCCGGGCCACGAGACGGACGGTCGGGTTGCGAGCGCGCAGCGCGTTGCGTCCTAGGGTGCGCGGTGGACTTTTGCGCCGCACCCGAGTATTTTTAATACGCCTAAGTATCGTGAAGTCGTACTAGGTACGTATAGTTTGATTCGAGAACCTGGTTAAAAACCGTAATACGAACCTCCTCTACAACAGAATCGATTCCAATATACAATCACTCTCGATCTACGTCTTTTGGAATTTCCACTTTTAACCTTGAAAAAGCACCGCACCAGCTGATGGAACTAGGAAGGAACCAGAGTGGTGGAACCCTATGCGAAATACAAACAAGAAAAACGACTAGTATCTTAGCTCGTTAAATACATGCCAAGAGTTTTGTAGGATTTAAATAACATTTACTGGACAAAGCTCCGTCCTATATGGTCAAAAGTACTTTTAAGAGTCAATCAGCATCCTTTTTGAGATGTTCCTACACCGGACATATCACACACGGTCAACTGATCCCAAACTAGGCATAGCCTGTACTATGGGTACCAGAGACTGATATACATAATAGATAACTATTTAACACCCAGACACAGAACAAACATCTGTGTTCATCACACAAATGTTTGTCCAGTGCGGGAATCGAACCCGCGACCTCTAGCACAGAAGGAAGAGTTACTACCAACTGAGCTATGAGGCAACAACAACAACAACAACAATCAATCGGGTCATCTGCAAGCTCGATCCAGAGCTGCGGGTAAGGGCCTCTGGCTTGCGCTATTTGCCCTAGCTTCAACTCTAGAAGCAAATACTTCTAGGTCGCGTGGCTTCGTTGAGATGTCTCTTCCATGTTCGGCGGCTCATCTCAGCGTTGTTTGTTTTTCATTTTTTTGTTTTTTTTTCCTATGTAACTTCCGAGGAGGATTCCTCGGGTGCACTTAGGATCTCTCTACATGCGACGCGCCAACCTCACTATGAATTCCCTGATGCTAGGTATCCGCACATCGCGGGCGATGACATCGTTTCGGACGTAGCGCCCCGCCCCTCTATTTGACGTTTTGTCATTATCAAGCAATACGAGCAACGGAACTAGGCCAGCGCGAAGTTAGCCGTTTTCTGCGGACAGCGGGAATACATCCGCATGAAGCCGTGTTCAAACGGAGTGCGATATGCCATCCTACTAAGAGGTATTATAAATGTGAAAGTTTGTGAGGATGTTTGGATGTTTAGATGTTTGTTGTTCAATCACGCTCATAGGTTCAACCGATTTCTTTGAAACTTGGAATAGATACAGTTCCTATAGCATATAGGCTACTTTTTATGTACTACTCGCTTGCGTGGTACCACGAGAGCGAGATAGACCGAAAGAAATGCTGCATTTATTAGATATCGCTCAAGGTATCGCTTTTTTCTAATGCCGGTATCGCCGGGAAATCCTTAAACTTGCTCGTGTAGGACCTTCTCAACGGCTGTATTTATGGAACCTTTTCCATTAACCGTCAAATTCAGGTTGAGCAAGGTGCGTAAACTTGAAAGGCGAACGTAAATCATCCTGCGACACTACAATACTGAGACTCGCCCTTTTCTCCATTTATTGGGAATGGACCTACCTCAATGCGATCAATAAATCAATGTTGATGCACCTACAATTCGGTTATGTAATTTTGTACCTATTTAGAAACAACGAAGGCATATAAATGCACTGAACGGGTATTGCTTACTGGTAAGTAGTCTACTTTACAGTAGTCTACTTTACTGTAGTATAGTTTACTGTAGTCTACTTTACTGTAGTCTAGTTTACTGTAGTCTACTTTACTGAAGTCTATTTTACTGTAGTCTTCTTTACTGTAGTCTACTTTATTGTAGTCCACTTAACTATAGTCCACTTTACTGTACTCTCCTTTACTGTAGTCTAGGTTTTGGTATTTTTACCATCTTTATATCTAATTGTTAACCGTATGAGAATCTCAACACCAAGATTTCTGCCTAAAATAGTTTATTAACCGAGTTAGAACTAATTTGACCCCAAAACAGCAGATTTTTGTATAGATTTTTCAATAAGAACAAACTTTATTTGCTATTAGAAGTAGAATAAGCTCTTTTGGGATAGCATTCATATTAGGAATCACTTTGTACATAAATACAGTTGTCACCAATGCATGCTTGCTTGCTTGTCGTGTCACTGATTCTTTCTTGGTCACTGTGTATTAGGTCAGTGACCAGGTTAAGGTATGGTGGCGCTGAACCATTTCAGGGACTGATTCTTTCACTGACTGTCATTAGCAAGGGCTTATGACAGTCGGTGAAAGAATCAGTGTAGTGAAAGGCTTAAAACGCGATTCTTAAAGGCTCCTTTCAGCAAGTTGTGTACTCATATAATAAATAATAATAAAATGTTTTATTTGGAACTTTAACAAAGGTACAGTAATGAATTTGGGAAAAACGATGATAACTGCAGTAGTTGTTAAACTGTGTCGCAGCTACCAACGCAAACCTCCTTAGACAAATATCAGTTTGTTCCTAACAGAGATACAAATAATAATTAGGTAAAAAAAAAACCAAAAGAAAGTTAATGTTAAGGTAAATAAACAAATAATAAAAACGTAAGTTATAGGATTTTGCCTCACAAGATTTAGACATATTTAACAGAGTGTAAGTGTGTGTAGTAGGGAGTATGTTGGGTGTGTGTATGTTGTGTGTGCGTGTGTGTATGTGTGTGTGTATATTGAGTGCAGCATATGTATAAATTACGCATAAAACCGGGGCAGGCCAGCAGTAGGTATATGATCAAATTCACCTACAGCCGGCAGCATTAACTTTTACTCGCACTTCGGGTGGTCAAGTTTCCACTTTATCAACGCAAATGTAACGACATATTGTGCTGTAAATTAGGTACATAAACATAGGAACGTATACACGCAAGCGCTGCTGGTTGATTGTTTCAGTGAGGTTTAACAGTTGAAAAATGAACTTTACCCTAGTTGAGATAAAAAAATAAATATTCCGGACATATCACACATGGTCAACTGATCCCAAACTAGGCATAGCCTGTACTATGGGTACCAGCGACGGATATACATAATAGATATATATTTAACACCCAGACACAGAACAAACATCTGTGTTAATCACACAAATGTTTGTCCAGTGCGGGAATCGAACCCGCGACCTCTAGCGCAGAAGGCAGAGTTACTACCAACTGAGCTATGAGACCTGTATTTTGAGAGTTATTTTTAACCGACTTCCAAAAGGAGGAGGTTCTCACGTTGGCTATATATATATTTTTTTGTGTTTATGTTACTCGATATCTCCGCCAATAGTAACCCGAATTTGATGATTCTTTCGTTGGTGTATAGAGTATGATCCCGGAGTGGTCCCAAATTAATTTAATTCCTGAGGAATTGCTACATGTCCCGTAAAACTTAAAAAACGTCATCATCTCTTGAAATCACGACTTGCCCGCGACTTCGTTCGGTTGCTGCTATTTTTACATAGACTTTAACCTTAGGGGTTGTATGTCGGGAATTCCTTTCTGTGCATCCTTACGTTACGCTACCTTGCAAATTTCATACTCTTACGATTTAGGTTATGCTCTGCGTTGATTTTCAAAGTGAATAAAACCACTACGTTTGATTGTCAGTCAGTCAGTCAGTCAGTACCGTAAGAGTTATTATTGATGATTAATGGATGTCATATTTACTTTTGTTTTTTTATTCGAAAGTGTAGGTGGCCAGTGTTATCCGCAGTAGGTAAGCAAAACGCAAAGAGGTTGATAACAAAAAAAGAGGTTGATAATAATCTTATAAATATTCGGGAATTTGAAGTCGGTTTTTAGTTTTTGTAAAAAATATCTTATTTATATGTAGATACTTCCTACACAAAATCATTGCTTATATAATGATCGTTTTTCACTTTCTTCGAAGAAAAAAGTTGATAATTTAAACGCAGCAAAAAATGATCTAAAAAGTTAACTTAATTCGAACGCTTGTCGTCGTCGATATGCGACACTGTGTTCAGTTATTATTTATTCTGTGGCGGATGTCTCGTTTTTAGGGTTGCCATAATTCAAATTTATTAATTTTCTCTTTCTTGATTGGCCCCGATGATATTATGAAGATTGCGGAAAGTCGGTGGATGGAAAAGGCTCAAGACTGGTCGTCTTGGAATTATTTGGGGGAGGATGATGATGCTATTTCTAGTAGATATATTACTTAAATAAAATGATCAAAAAAACGTTCAAGCCTTTTTGGAAATCGTTACAGCCCTTTTCGAGTAAAAACCACTTCTTCCTACAAACTTCACCATCCAATTTTAGTGTTAAAAAAGCTGCTAACTTCGAATATTGTGAAGCTAACTTGGGTCAGTTAGTTTAGTGGTTATAATGATTTTGTTCATAAAAATGTTTATGTCAACCCTACTTGGTGTGATTATTGTTGCCATGGTGTTGAGTTGATCTTTTTTCAAAATTCACTTTCACTGTCGTGTATCACTGTTCATTACATTAGGTACGCATTGTCCGGTTTTATATACATATTCATAAACTAGCTTCTACCTGCGGCTTCGCTTGCATGGTACCTATGAAGATAAAAAGTTGCCTATATGATTTTCCAGACTATAATCTATCTCTGTACCTAGTTTTATGCAAATCCGTTAGGCCGTTTAGGCATGATGGAACCACACACATTAAACATCCTCACAAACTTTCACATTTATAATATTAGTAGTAGGATCGTTATCTATAAAAAAATCAATCAATTGTTGAAATATTGTTTTTTTTATTTATTTTTTTAATACAACAGAGGTGACAAACAAGCTTACGGCCCACCTGATGGTAAGCGGTTACCGTAGCCCATGAGCGCTTGTAATACCACAGGCATCACGCACGCGTTGCCGACCCCGAACCCCCTAAAGAGCTCTGGCAACCTTACTCACCGCAGAAACACAACACTATTTGAAACAAATAATGTTATTTGGCTGCGATCTTCTGTAAGAGGGAGGTACCTCCCCAGGCGGGCTGCTCCAATTCAGAACGAGAAAATCTCGCTGTGCCCTACCTCCTCCTAGATTGGTTTCTGACAGGGGATAGGGAACAGATTTTTTCCTACTGTCTGTCTGTCTGTACGGTAGTACAATGAAGCTATGCGCCTTAGTAATCAACATTTCATATAGAAATCTTGTTCTCGCAAGTGGATACGGAATAAAACGAAGATTGCCAAGGCGCATTACCTACTTAAATCGTAGTACTATTTGTCCCTTTGAAACACCATTTTGAAACACTCTTTTATATTTATCCATTGTAATAACAATAATCCTCACCACACCAACATAAAAAAATGTCACAGCAAAATGATTCATTGGCGTTTTAATCGGCTTATTCGTTTTTAAATTAGCTAGTCACCTTCGTCACTCGTTTTAATTCGAGACCACCTGAACTCGGTTTACTGAGAGCCACCACGCATCGGTGACCCAACCACGAATACTTCACAATAGCGTTACTTTTAAGATATGATCTTCATGATCATTCCAGCCGTTAAAAAGTTCACTTTTTTTTTTTTTTTTTTATACAACTGAGGTGGCAAACAAGCATACGGCCCACCTGTTGGTAAGCGGTTACCGTAGCCTATGAGCGATTGCAATACCAGAGGCATCACGCACGCGTTGCCGACCCCGAACCCCCCACCCCAAAAGAGCTCTGGCAACCTACTCATCGCAGGAACACAACACTATTTGAAGCAAATAATGTTATTTGGCTGCGATCTTCTGTAAGGCGGAGGTACCTCCCCAGGCGGGCTGCTCCAATTTAGAACGAGAAAATCTCGCTATGCCCTACCTCCTCCAATGTCGATGTCTGCTGGACATCGGCCCTCCTCACAGATTTCCAGAGCGACTTCCATGTGGGAGGAAATTTCCCATATTACCACTGGGCACGCGGGTTGAAGCTATCGTTGTTCTAATAGGGGACGTTGCTGCCCATCCCCTAGCTTTTTTCCCCTTAGTCGCTTCATAGCCCGTTGCGCGCCTTTGAACTTGTGTATGAGGCCAATAGTTAGCGACCATGTGTCATCGTCACTGGCAACACGCGCGGATTATGTGATTGCAGTGACATAAGAACGTATTAAGCTTGCGGAAGTATTTTGTGAGTAAAATGATTTGAAACCTTACCCAATTTAGCACACCTTTCGTTTATTTAGATTCACAAGCACTCTCTCGTTTGATACTTAATTTGTTAATTAATTGTTACAATTGAAACTGTTTAAAGCAAACGCAGTTTTAGCAAGCTATGATAACTTTTCGCATTTAGCATTCACGCCCCGTAATTTTCAAAATAAATAAAAATGCAATTTGCGCGAATATTAAAATGTTTGCGAATAATGCACAGAAAACGGGAAATTAAAACGGTAGAGATTATTTAAATATCTAGATTTAAATGATAATCTCTATTTAATGATAATATCTTCATTTGTTTTTATATCATAATTATAATACCTTATAATTGGTTAAGTTAATTATAATAAATTATAAGGAAAACAGTAAATATTATTAAAGCGGCCACAGGTTTGCAACCTGTCACGTACAAAATACTCACTACTGAGGATTCCCTAGGGATCAAAAAGTACCTAAGTACTAGAATAAACTATTATAGAACGTTCTTTAAAGTCTTATACATATACAAGTGATTTAACTTTACAGTTGAAGCATATCTTCAGTTCATTGAACAAGTTTATAAAATCAATCATGAGGCTAAAAGCATTTGTGTAAAGGGCAACTCAGTGTTGCTATGAAATAAATCATTTGCATACGAGATGCGTGTACGCCGATCACAGTTTAATATAAAGATGCCATCATTTCTTTACAGAACTACTAAAAATATGCAATAACTCAAATAAACAAAAACAAGAGTTTTCTGGACCACTTATTTTATTCTTTTTAGTCTGTTTTAGCATGGTATAATTCATTGTTTCCTTGTTTATTTAAATAATTAATTAATTTCTTCTTGTCTTGTAAAATATTTTTTTTTATATTTGATTCGTCGTATATTGTATTGTATAACCTAACGGCTCCTTTATCTATGGTGTAACCATTAACCATCTATGATATCAAGATATGATGTCTTTCCGGTCCTATGCCAGCCAGGTAGAAATATGAAAACTTATTTTACTTTTTTTTTGCACCCTCTTTGTTCAAAGGCAATAGATTACTTTTTATTTGTGTATTAAAAACTAGTTTAATGTAATGACATTAGATTTTTGGTAAACCAGCCATCACGAAATTCGTGTTTCAAAAGCAAGCAAGGCCTTATAACATCTATTCTGGATGATTAATACAGCGTCTAGTGGAACTTTTACTAACTTACAGGAGGCTGTAGTGCCTGGGACATGTTTTAGATGGAGTAAGCTTGTCCAGCACATATACCATCCTCTCAGCCTAGTCGGCGTTATCCACAGGAAAGACAGAGTCAATACGTGTGGTGACTAAACCGCGGGTTTCCTCACGATGTTTTCCTTCACCGTTATGACCACGTGTTTCATTAACACGTGCTCATAACGGTGAAGGAAACAAGAAGGCACATACATTTTTCGAATAGAAAAATCCATTGGTGCACAGCCGGGATTCGAACCTACGACCTTCAGATCGAGAGTCGAGGTATCTCCCACTTGGCCAACACGACTTTTTTCGTGTTTGAAAAACATACCTATAAAACATTTAGAAATAGCTTAATCATATGCATTAGCTATTACTTACTCAAACTCAGGCGCACTGCGCAGGCGCCGCAATGACAGGTGTATAAAAGCTCACAGATTAATCAACTAGATGATTTTGATATTATTGAACGAGTAATTGAGTTGTATCTTTCTTTGCGCAAGCGCAGATACAAATGCTTTCTGTGTTGACGTGAATGATAATGCTATTTATTAGTTCTGAAGTGCTGAATAGTTTATTATTTAAATTTGTGAAAGCAAAATAAATATTAATTCAACACAATACAATTTTGTGTGTATCTATGTTCGTTTTTAAGTTTGGTTCAAGTATAGGTCGGGTCATAGAAGGTAGTACAAAGCGAGATTTTATCGCTCTGAATTGGAGCAGCCCGCCTGGGAGGTAGGTACCTCCGCTTTACAGAAGATCGCAGCCACATAACATTATTTGTTAAAAGGTTGCCAGAGCTCTTTATAGGTGGGGTGGACTTGGTCGACAATGCGTGCGTGATGCCTCTGGTATTACTTGATTAAAAAAAAGTACTGCAAACTGGCTATCAAGTTATTTTATGTTCTCGCATACCTTTTTCCATTTTAATATTTGTTTACATAGAGAAAATAACCATATAGCTCGCAGAAGCGAAAACCGTTGGGGAGCAAAGGTTCTCGAGTGGCGATCACGAACCGGACGACGCAGTGTTGGAAGGCCCCCCACCCGATGGACCGACGACATTGTTAGGGTTGCGAGAAGTCGGTGGATGGAACGGGCTAGAGACCGTTCGTCGTGGAGCTTTTTGGGGGAGGCCTATGTTCAGCAGTGGACTTCATCAGGCTGATGATGATGATGATGAGAGAAAATAGCCACTAATACAACTATTTTACAAAACACAAGAAATAGTTGAGCCATCTAAAAAGACTTGCAATTTCAGATAATGAAAAACAAAACTAAACGAAAGACCTCAACGCGCAACTTTTTTTTATTCATTCTCACCGTAAATTGTGAACATAAAAAGGCGGCTAAATGAATATCTTTTGAAAGGAGAACTAACATGCCTATTAAATAAAATTAATTCGAATTTAGAATTCCAAGTCAAGCCGTAGACATTACAGTTCAAAGTAACCAGTTCGACAAAACGGCAATTTCATAAGAAAGGCCGTTCCACATCCTTGCCAAGATTATCAAACGATCTGTCCATAAAAAGCCATATATCCAGCCATCAGCAAATAGTATTCCGCCAAATTAGGCATTTATAAAGTGTGAGAAGGAATTCCCCAGCGACTAGGTGCCATTAATCCTTGTGATAAAGTGAACTGATTTAATCCGTTCCAAATTAGGCGGTGCTAGGCACGCTGTCCCGAGCGATAGCAGGCAGAGAAATATGGGCAAATTGTTGCACTAATTCACTGCTATCGCTGATCGTAGCCTTAAAAATTTTATGCATAGGCAAAACCTATTTTTACTTAGACAAGTTTATTATTTTTATCTTCTTTTTTAACCCGTATCACTTGGAAGTTGGTAGTGGAATGACAGAATTTTATCGCTTTTGGACTTTTTCGATTGGAATTTGCCAAGTGATGTTGTTCTCTCAATTTATTTTACAAAACTAGTGTTCAACTGAATATTGTGTAATTATGGTGAGGTTATGCGTAATATTGTTTACGTAAAACGCACAAGTAGAATAAAATGATTGCTTGTATCGTGATTTTTCGGGTTGGCACCAGAGGGTTTTTGTTATCAAGAACCATTGTAATAATGATAAGCGAAACACAATAATGGTAGGTACCTCAAAATAACCATTCTCGTATAAACATGAAAAAAATACTGCAACAACTTCCAGAGCAGAATGTATTAAAGTTACGATCACATTCATGTTTATAAAAGGCTTTGCAATATTTACATTGTCGCAATTTAACCTATGCTATTTAGCATACAAACTGCAGATTAAAAAGTGAGGAATACAGAATATGACATTTATAAATTGCCGACGAGCTAGGGGGTCCCGATTGTTTAACACCTCTGTCGGTGTGTCATTGTATTTTATTAACGCGTGGCCGTACAAGGTGATTCATAATATGTATTTGTCCCGAAAGGGGCTTATTCTTTAAACAAAGAAAGAATAATAGGAAAAACATTAAATCTATTAAAAAAAAACTTTTTTTTCCTAACTTTTTCAATTAGCTTTTTTTTTGGTAATTTTACCTTCTTAAATTATTAAACGTCGAGAAGGTCAACTTTAGGATTTGCTAATGGTACCTCAAAAAAAATTGTGTTTGAATTGATTTCATCATCATCAGCCTGTAGAAGTCGACTACTGGACAAAGGTCTTCCCCAAAGAGTTCCATGACGAATGGTCTTGAGCCTCTTCCATCCGCCGACTTCCCACAACATTATCATTTAATTTTGTTGGGCCTTGCTAACACTGCGGTTTGTGGTCGCCATTATAGATTCCCCAGTGGCTGTCGGTTCTGCGAGCTATATGGCCTGCCCACTGCCACCACTTTAACTTGCTAATTCTGAGAGCTATGTCCGTGACTTAGGGTCTTCTACGGATATTCCCGATTTAAATTTTATCACGCAGTGAAACTCCAAGCATAACTCTCTCCATATCCCGTAGCGCAACTTTAAGCTTGTACTCAAGTATAAACCAAAGTAAACTCTTACTTTACTTCTACCAACTTACATCCCGTTACTATTATAATACTATCTTCGAAAACTGACTATCTATGACTAGAAAGATTATGTCTAGTAATCATTCTTAACTAAAATATAAAGGGTAGTAATAACGCTAAGGACCTACTTAAAATAAATACAAATGGTATTAAAGGAAAGTAATGTGTACGCAAAGTCGCGGTTGCAAATTGCACATTTTCTGCAGCGCTGTGATTGTAGAGGCGTCTCTTTCTAACACGAGCCGAAATAGTCAAGTGCATGATCTCGCGAAGTGAAGGCCGTACCGAGGCCGGTCGATGACCCAGCTATTTATATATTGACTGGCAACTGGCAACTGGTTGTCAGAATCTGGACAGAGTAACGACGGCACAGAGGCTCGGAGGCGTGGCTGGCAAATTACGATGCCTGATAATGATTTAAAACACTTTTTTTCTGAAAAACAGCTGTGTTCAAATGCTTTATTGTAATAAACAATTATGACTTGTTAAAGGTACACTTCGCTTCGTATACTCACTTATAATACCGTTATTTTAGGATTACGTATCGGTACTGCATACTAACGACCTAAAAAAATTGATTGTTTATGATTTGAGCATAACTTAGTGTGGTCAATAAATATTGTTATTTTGAAAAGCATACATTACTCAACATAAACAAAAAATTCAATACATTAGTTTAAAAACTTTTTCATAATAATTAATATAAATAATTCAAAGGAAGAATCAACAAGCTTTAAGATCTTAGGAAATAATGAGTAAGGATCTTTTCTTTTACTCTCACTCTTAAGTTGAATTTAAATCAATTAAAAACCTACACCATGATAGTAGAAATGTAAACAGGAGGCTCTACCATCACATTACACTATATAAATGGATAGAATGACGTGGGGTCTCACAATGATGCGATCAGCAATGTGGCAAGCCTGGCGCCAATTGCTTTACATCAAAAGGATATTTCACATCACACCGTGCCCGGGCCGGACCGAGTTGTGCAAGGAACATGTCTTCCTTTCCCCATTAATAGCAGCATGCATAAACAGATTTTTGAATAGCCTTTTTACCCTTACCTAATAACCTTTTTCATAATAAGGGACAGTGAATGTATTTTTTATTTAGTACCAGCTTGCGTGGTAACTATATAAAAAGTATATACTATTTTTTTTTTTTATGTTATACGGAGGCAAACAGGCTTACGGCCCACCTGATGGTAAGTGGTTACCGTCGCCTATTGACATCAGCAACACATGGAGCATTGCTAATGCGTTGCCTGCCGAACCCCTCCCCCCCCCTAAAGAGCTCTGGCAACCTTACTCACCGCAGGAACACAACACTATTTGAAACAAATAATGTTATTTGGCTGCGATCTTCTGTAAGGCGGAGGTCCCCAGGCGGGCTGCTCCAATTTAGAGCGAGAAAATCTCGCTGTGCCCTACCTCTCGTTAAAAAATATACTATTCTGTATAAAGAACTCGATGTATTCCAAGTTTCATCGAAATCGGTTGAACCGTTACGGCGTCAAACATCAAAACATCCTCACAAACTTTCGCATTTATTTAATAATATTAGTTGGTAGTAGGATTATTCTTTAAATAAACTAAAAACAATACATTTTTTTAGTTCATCCTCAACATGAACTTTATAACTACAAGCTTGGTACTTCACACTCAGGCGTGTATTCTCAGTCAACAACAAGCAATTTTGAATAATTAAATAATACAATATTAAAATTTAAATAATCCAATTTGATAGCATTTGTAATGAAAATAATGAGAGTCGGCTCGGATCCGGCTCGCTCAAGTACAAATCTTCCTCTCTTTACTCCGGGCAACTCACCAGTTAACTGTCATTAAATTAATTTACACCCCTTGGGTAGAAATTACCCTTTCAATCGCACATTATGGAAAATATTTAAACTAAACAAAAAAAGGATTGCTACGGTTTATCTTTTTCATTTGCAAACATTTTTTGTAGGTATCTGCTACTAAATAGATATGTAATTAATATTTTACCCGTTTTTAAAAACATAAATTTTTAAATAAAAAATGATAAAGGTACTTACTTACTTTTGATTATTAAAACTTAAACTTCTGAAACGTTGATTTTTGTATTTGCGAAATATACCGTCGAACACGTGTTACTTAAACTTTGGAGAAAAATTCACGGCTAAGTTCATTTTATAAGGCATTGGATTTTAAATTATCTTAGCCAATGTTATTTTTAATTAAACTTTTGACATGAAATAATATTCATTGAGCATGGAAAACAGGCGTAGATATCTTTATATCATTTAAGTATCATCTCTGTCTTCGTTATTACCTACTCTATTATTTAAGGCATTTACAAATTAATTTAATTTCTTATAAAGTACGTTTTATTATCTGATCCTAAGTGAAATTGGTTGGTCCTAGTTTAATTGGTCCAGTATTAACTAGTTTTTTAATTGTGATTATAAATATCTCACTAAGTATTTACCACATTGTAATTATTATCATACTAGCAGACCAACCCGCGACTTTGTCCACGTGTTTAAGTATCTATGTCACTTACTACACCACCCCCGAGGGAATCCCTTCTTTCTCGGGATAAAATATATACTAAATGTTAATCAGTCATCACTGTGCCAAGTTGCATCAAAATCCAGTCCAGTAGTTACAGCTTGATGCTCTTTCAAAGATATCGACCACAATTTCCATTAAATATTTATTATTTAATAGGTTTTTTTGCTTGTTTGACGACGTACAGATCTTGGTATTTTTACCCTGTTGTTCATAATCGTTAATACGTTTTCACTCCAATCAAACTGATATAAGCCTGACATTATATTCATAGAAATAACTGTCAAATTTGAATCTCATTTTATAATTCCCCTCTTTTTACTCTTAAAGATAAAAATATGAGTCTAAGAAAACAGCTTTAAACATTATAATGAGTTTATGCTGACCCAGAGCCCTATAAAGATAATTTCATTGTGATAGACCGGTCATCGGAATGAGTAGGGACAAACGCTGTAATCATTTCAGGTGTATAGTAATTTAGAAAAATAGTCCATGCGTAGTAATTTATCGCAAATGCGGCAAATTTTTTTATCTCAAGATAATAAATTTAATAACTAAAACCCTAAACCAAAAACTACGCAAAATCTTGATTATTATCACCTTTTACCATCATCATAATTTCATTTGAAATACAGATCAATATTTTGCTTATAATAAAACAAAGTCAACTTACCTTTATAATCCATTTCTTTGTCAGTTTTTATTCTTTCTTTAAATATTTTTGAGTAACACTCCGAATAAATTTCTAACACGAACTGGCTAGTTTACCATAGTCAAATTGAGGATATGCCAACAAAACTATAGCAAAAATAAAGCTTCAGCCAAACATATGCGACTAAAATGACATGGTAGCGTATTGTTTTTTTTATACAAAAAAAGCGTCGAGTATGTCTAATGTGGGTGACAAACGTGTCAAAAAACGCGACGCGATCCAGCAGTGTCAAATTATCAAATAATAGCCGTACCTACACATGTCATACCTTTATGCGTATACCGCGTTTGCTATAGGCTTATAAGTTTCGTTTCTTTTTCTGCAACACGGTCCTATACTCTTTCCCACGGTTGTGATAGAATTGAGCTGATGGGACACACGTCACGTTTAGTATAGTGTCATAATATATCGTATTGCTTTCCGTGTCTCACCTAAGATGTCGAATTTCACAAGCATCCTGGTCGCGTAGGCACTAAGCATGCGTGGTTGCAAGTATAACGACCACTGCGCGACTAACGCTCCCACTTCGCAGGCACTTTGGTCGCGTGCGTTTAGCCAACGCTTTTACTGAATATACAAGTTGTTCAAATATTTGCCATTGAACAATATAAACTTAGCGCAAAAAACAATCACTTGGACGACCTCGGTGGCGTAGCGGGCGATTGCTCGTCTGAGACGAAAGAGGTTCGATTACCATATCTTTAAATATTTGTTCCGGGTCTGGGTGTTGTGTTACCATGGTACTCTTCTGATACCCGACACATAACGACAGGGAATCAGTTTGGGGTCAGTGCGATGTATGTGCCTGTTGGGTGTTATTTTTTTTACTTTATGTTCTATGCGTATGCATAGACTATATACTCGTACTTGAGGTAGGGCACAGCGAATATTGTTTCAAATAGTGTTGTGTTCCTGCGGTGAGTAAGGTTGCCAGAGCTCTTTAGGGGGAGAGGGGTTCGGCAGGCAACGCATATGCAATGCTCCAGGTGTTGCTGATGTCAATCAGGTGGGCCGTAAGCCTATTTGCCTCCGTATAACATTAAAAAAAAAAAAAAAAAATTGACCGTATATATTCGTGATCATTATTCTGGTGGACGACCGATGGTGGCATTCACAACTAGGCGCTTTCGTGCTCTAGTTTTCAACCTCGGCTAAGTTAGTGCTTCTGTGCTTCGGAGGGCACGTTAAAATGTCGTTCGGTCGACGCGAACTAACTTTCCTCTCGCTCTAGTAAATAAAAAATCCGTCGTAGTGGCACCGGCTGAAGAATAGGTCCCTCAATATCTTCTTACCTGTGGATGTTAGGAGGTAGGGCACAGCGAGATTTTCTCGTTCTGAATTGGAGCAGCCCGCCTGGGGAGGTACCTCCGCCTTACATAAGATCGCAGCCAAATAACATTATTTGTTTCAAATAGTGTTGTGTTCCTGCGATGAGTAAGGTTGCCAGAGCTCTTTAGGGGTGGGGGGGTTCGGGGTCGGCAACGCGTGCGTGATGCCTCTGGTATTGCAATCGCTCTTAGGCTACGGTAACCGCTTACCAACAGGTGGGCCGTAAGCTTGTTTGCCACTTCAGTAGTATAAAAAAAACAAAAAAAAAATGTTGTAAGAGGCGACTGAGGGAAAAAGCTAGGGGATAGGCTAGTTTCCCGTGTTTTCACAAAGATAACAATAACTGCGCTCGCCAACCCGCATGCCTAGCGTCGTGAGTATGGGCGAATTCCCCCCATATGATAGAAAATCGCTCTGGATATCTGTAGGGAAGGAAAAGTTCAGCAGTGGACGTCTACGGCTAAAATTATGATGATGACGATGTAATAAAAAAATATGCTTTATAAATTTTGCTCACCCTATATTTTTAAGGTGTTACCATATTTTAAGATGATGCAAGCTGAATTATTTTTTCCCATCATTACAAATGACAACATACTTTGTCGCACAAAGCGTTTATCATTTGAAACATTGCAATGGTCCGTTGATTGCTTATTGTGCCATTGGTTGTTTTTTGGTCATCATGCGTCACAATTGACAAATATTCAATACATACCGTTCGAAAGTAAAATGGTCTGTTTGAACATTATTACGCGTTTTAACATTAGAAAAGTTTCAAATCGGGAGTCTAAATTTGTTAGACCATAGGCATTAAAAAATATATCCATAACTAGGTACATAGAAATACGTTATAAACTATTTTTTCTCCAGAACTTCACAATTAAAATTCAGTCCGCAGAAATATTTAGCAAAAAAAATAATACAACTAGGTAGGTAGTAAAGCATGCTTTCTATCTTATGTCCCTATTCCAAAACCAGCAATCCATACTCTCTACCATAAATCGCTCTATAACCAGGATTTCCTAAAATATTGGCGTCCGTTATTTGCCAGCCGTTTCGTAAAACTAAAATGACAGTATAGAGAACTCTATCATAACTCTATAAAACATAAAGTGTAACAACACTGTTACATTCACTCTTACACTCAGGTCTCTTAAAAGATTTGAGCCTTAGCTAGACCTTTCATAAGGCCCGCTTAAGCGACAATATTCCGAAATGCAGTTATTGGTTGTATATTTACCCGGCTGATCTGTCAATCCGGGTTATTATTCGCGTGTAACTTTGTAGGTATCAAGTAGCAAAAAGAAGAAGATAACGCGATGCACCCGCGTTGTTGAATAATAGGCCCCTCCATATCTACCCATAAATGTCGTAAGAGGCGACTAAGGGGTTTTACACAATTAGGGGTTAGGCAGCAGCGTTCCCTATTTAAACAACGATAGTTCTAACTACACTCGCCGACCCGCGTGCCCAGCGTGATGAGTATGGGTAAATTCCCCTCACTCTCGGAAAACTGTGGGGGAGACCTATGTTCTGAAGTGGACATCCTGTGGCTGAAATGATGACTGCCAGACACAATATCGAGCAAACACCGAATTTCAACCCTAACTTATGACATGAAATGACCAGTGACAATAAAGAACGTACGGCGTTTTATTAACAAACCTTAGCCAAAGGTTCGCGTGCAGAAAACCCATGTTAACATCGACGCAGGGGCATAACAGTGTTGGACAACGAAAGCAAACTCAATTTATATGTAAATACGCAATTAGAGGCTCTAAGCTCGCCTATTTCACCTCCCGATCTGTAACTGAACTACCTACACGATCGGAACTAAAGCGTGAATTGATACTGAGTGAGCTGTCTAGAGCAGGCAAACATTTTTAAAGATTTAATAATGATGCGCAACGCGTGCGTCTAACCTCTGGAATTGCAAGCTTCCATAAGCTACGGGTACTTCTTAGGAGATATCTTCGTATTTACCACCTCATCATCATCATCATCATCATTTGAGCCGTACGACGTCCACTGCTGAACCTCCCCCACAGACAGAGCAAATTCCTTATCGTGTGGGAAGTGGGGTGTGTGGGGATTTGCCTATACTCACCACGCTGGACATGCGGGTTGGCGAGTGCAGTTAGAGCTATCGTTGTTAAAATGAGGGACGCTGCTGCCCATCTCCTAGCTTTTTTCCCGTAGTCGCCTCTTACGACATCCGCGGATAGGTAGATATGGAGCGGCCTATTCTTCAGCCGGGGCCGCCACGGCAATTTACCACCTGAGTTGTTTTTATAGCGTTAAAAAACCATTCTTTCACTGGTTACTGGTTAATTCTAGGACACTCGCGGTGCTCTCAATAGTTAATTGTTGTCATCCTAGTAGTCTGTGATCGCGTGAAATATTTAAATTCACATTGCGAACGCCAGAATTGTTCGATTTAGCGTCTAGACTGGACCGTATGAGAACGGTACATGGCTTGTCCTACAAGTTCAATTAGGCAGCTTGAACGCAATTTCCAAAACCATGTCACGTTTTGAAATTTTGAGGACAACAAAGCCTAACTAATTGCGAAGAGACGGTTTCGTGAAGGTATCGGAGGTAACTGTTTGGCACCGATTGGATTGGGCTCAATTTGAGATCTCTAGAGATGTTATCCAAAACCACTGACATGACTAAGGAAGCAAGCAAATTTCGCCAAAATAGTCGCTGGAAGCTTTCCAGCAGTCTAGAAGCTCTATTACAAGAGTTGCCTTTAATAGTATGAAATTGCTACCCTAGTTCTGAATGATTGTTAACTACTTGCATAGCCCTGGTTCCTCGTTAAACTTTTTCACACTGGCTTACGCAGGTGGTTTTGGTTCCAAAGTTATATCTGTTCCAAGTTTCAGGCAGTTCATTTTAGCCGTTACGACTTGACTGCATCCTAAACATCCACTCATTTTCCACACATTATGAGTAGGATTAGTAGGACCTTAAGGAAATACTAGGTAACTATATCGATATAAATCAGAAAGAGGTCCAAAATATGTTGGACCATATTAAGACGAGCAATGATCTATAAAAGCCGGGTGCTTGGCAACACTAACCAACGTTTGTCGACCTCTCTCGTGGCACGCATGCTAAAACACTGCTCTAATTTTGTGTTGCAATTATTCACGATATCTGTATGGTTCACACGTGATTTTGAGCTTTAAAGTCTGATTTCCTTGGAATGTATTTGCCACAGATTTCTGCATTTCAGCAAAACATACATCTATCGTGTCAAATTGGGCGTTGACGCGTATAAATCCGTTTTTGCAACTTCGTCAACGCGCGTTGTTAGAGATAATTATAGCCGTCCTTGTATATTTCAATCTATATGAGAGACGGCAATATTTTCTACATGCACTGATTCCCCGCGACTTACAAAATGTCATCGGTGCATCGGGTTGGGGGCCTTCATGAAACGCGTCGTCCGGTTCGTAGTTGCCGATCGAAAACCAATTCTCCCCAGCTGTTATCGCTTCCTACGAGTGATGTGGTCTGCTCTCTGCCACTTCAACTTGCTAATTATAGTTGGATAAAGATCAATTTTAAATAAATTTCTGATGACATATTGCTCACTCGGCTTAATTAAGATCATGATTATGATTCGTTGTTTGTTTCTTTTTCAGGTGTCAAAATTGGTGCCTCCATAGAAGAATAAAAATAACAGGTGAGGTAAAAATTTATAACACATAATATTAATGTTAAAGCGACGAGTGATCCAAAAGCTAGATATATTTGTCTCAACAGATCATCATTGATCCAGCGTAGCAAAGCCGCCAGCGTTTTGGGGAAGCTTCCGACTGGTAGTGGTCTGGGTCAGTTGAGACTACGATCTCAGCTATCAGTTCGTTTCTTGTTATATTATATAGAGTTATGTGAGTCACCATCTTTCTGCCCTTATCCCGCACCATACGGGGTCGACGCAACATGTATTCTTCTTCTATTTCCCTCTATCAGCCGTCATCAATAGACTCATCCTTTTTTACCAATATATTAAAATTTCACACAGTCCATCGAACTTTTCCTTGGCCCACCTCACACATCCATGTAGATTCATATCTTATTCACTAGACATTGAAAGTACGTAGGTAGGTACCTATAGACTGTATTAGTAGTTTCTTTCTACTATTAAAATAGTAGCTTTAACTTTAAAGTATAATAAAATGAATATTTAAATAAACCGAGATGTTTACAAATGAAAAATTTACGATATTTCAACAAAAAACGTTTAATGCCTACCAAGCTGGTATAAAAACCTGAATCGAGCTAACCTATCCAGGCCGCTACCAGTTCAGAGCGCGAGTTGAATACTAAATAACCTATTAATAATCCATTGGGTAGTGAAATAGTGCCGTTATTAATCTGTAGGTAAACTGATGTTCCTGCTTAAAGAAAATAGTTAATAAAATACCGGGCGTTCGACACTCGTATTCTTGATCGTTAATGATGTTATCATCAACGCATATGACAGATGATTATACCATCTGAGTGAGTGATTTTTTAAATTGTTCGTTTGACGTAGTTGTTTTTATTTCAATAAGATTGATCTAATTTAGATTGATGTTATTTCAATAAAAGATTAGACTAAACAAACAAAGCTAAGTAAATTGAACAACAGTCAAAATGGTATCGTCTTTCGGAAATAACTAGTACACTTTTTGGTAACAACCATAACGCCGGTTCTTAGCAAAAAGTGTAAAAGGATAGTAGGCATTAAATATAAGTCACTCTATGGACCAATCAGAAGATACGGTGATTTTCATAGATTATGGAACCGCTACGCTCCTCTTTTCCTTAGTCTATGCTTGCCAAAGGTAATGAGCGCGGTCCGTCTAAATTACCAACGCACTGCGTGTTATTTTTTTTTTCTTCTTCTAAAAAATATTTCCGGAATATGATACTATTTTGACTTTTGTAAATTTATCTTAATCTTGCAAGATCACTTTCTTCACTTTGTAAACTTTTTGGTAAGAATATTAATAAGTTCTACATAAGTTCTTATCAAAACGTGTACAATTTTTATTCTCAAAGACGATACGATTTTGACTCTTGTCCATTTTACTTAGCCCTCCAAGATAGGTCTATATTGATTGTAACTGTCGCAATAATAATATAGGTCTACGAGTAAGTTAGTATCATAGAAAATGATCCAACATTAAGATAAGCACTACTTACTCCTTTACGTTGAGACATTACAAGTAGGAAATTGGATAACAAATTGAGATCTAGGTAAAGCGTTTTGAGACATCCATGGTATGCAGGATCTACCAGAATGTAGGCCTGCAAAGAACTAGAGACGAAATTGTAATTGCAAGCTGATGAATTTTACCCGATAATAGGGATAAATGTCCCTAAATAAGTCTCGCTTTACTATATTTATAAAATACTCTTTAGAAAGAGTAGATCCGTCCAACATCAGGCTATGGTAGTATCGTAAACAAACAAATACGAGTACATAGTAAGTAATTACTCGTATAAAACCTTTGGTAGAAACAAAGGTTCTCGATGGTGAATTTATATGAATAAAGGGACTGAAAAATAGGCCCCTTCCTATCGACCTAAACCCGTGGATGTCGCAAGAGGCGACTAAAATAAAAAAGCTAGAGCAGCAGCCCCTGTTTTCAAAAATAAAGCTCTAACTGCGCCCAGCGTGGTGAGTATAGGCAAATTCACCCCAAATGATAGGAACTTGCTCTGGAAATTTATAGTGGAGGCAACGTTCAGTAGTGGACATCCCATGGCTGAAATTGATGGGTTATTTTGTCATACAACTGAGGTGGCAAACAGGCATACGGCCCACCTGTTGGTAAGTGGTTGCCGTAGCCGAATTCTAATTCTAATTCTAAATGGGGGAATAAGATCTGCACTGACGTCCCGCGTTGGGGTGTATTGTGCATTGTCCCCCTGCTGACCTCACCCCAGCCAGCCCAACTCCTTAAAGTAACGGAGAAGGACCCTGGGTTGGTGGCAACATTGTTCGAGAATCCCCGTTGATGCTGTGGATGAAGAGGAGCAGGATCCGATCACCTCCTGCATTCCTGTTTTGAGCCTAGCTTCATTTGTGGCAGTGCAATGTAGTACAACGTGCTCCACTTTTTCTTAATGCTGAAGACAGCTGCGACAGAGGCGGCTGTCTGTAGCTCCAATCTTAAGGAGATGGTGGTTGAGATCACAGTGGCCCATGATGATGCCCACCATCAGCCTTAGGTCTTTGCCGTAGCCTATGAGCGCTTGCAATACCAGAGGTAACACACACGGGTTAGTCCCACCAATGCCACTTCTATTGTTCTCTGAATTTTTAAGCTTCATACATTAAGTCCCAAGCAATGCCACGACATTTTAAATCGACTGATACAAAGTAATTTCCTTCCCAGTGAATGCCACGAGTTTTCGGCAGGTACAGTTAACGCAAAAAGCCTAAGACAACAATTTTGGTTTACCTTCCCATGTTTATAGGTAACCTACTATCAGGGATGCTAATAGAAGAATAAGAATAAGAATAATTTTATTTACGAAATTATTTGATTTTATATATTTGACTGGCCTCATAGCTCAGTGGTAGTAACTCTGCCTTCTGCGCTAGAGGTAGCGGGTTCGATTCCCGCACTGGACAAAAATTTGTGACTAACACAGATGTTTGTTCAGTGTCTGGGTGTTAAATATATATCTATTATGTATATCAGTCTCTGGTACCCATAGTACAGGCTATGCCTAGTTTGGGATCAGTTGACCGTGTGTGAAATGTCCGGAATATTTATTTATTATTATTATATATTATAGTACATTTGTATATAGTATGTATAAGTGTATATTTAAAAAAAAACTTATTTTCCTGGAATAAAAAATATACCAAAAAAAGAAATTTTACAAAGCATTATATAAATAAGACTATACTAGAAGGTACTACATAAATACATTTTAGCAAAAGAAGAAGGCACCTATGTTTATCAAATGAAATAACAAATGAACTCGCAATTTTTTTTTTATATAATATATTTCAGAAATCACTTCCTCTTTATTTTAATAAACATCTATTTTTATAATACCTTACTATTCAGAAAAACTAGGTATCTATTTTTATAAATATCACAGTAATCAACCTTAATATTTAAACTTTTATGAAAACACTGGTTTAAAATCATCTTAATATTCAGAAAAACAGTAACTATTAATACATGTAGATACATAAAATTAATGTTATTGCGTAGTAAAGTAATTCGACCTGTGTATAAATATCACAAATTAAACTAAGTTATTACCTAAATAAGTATCTACCAAATATTTTAATCATCACAGAAATCAACGTAAGAAGTACGTAACAATGGAAGACAATAGTCTGTTTCGCTCAAACATTTACTATCTAGCTCTAGCATTTCTTCTTCGATCATACTATGATATTACCGTTGACTGTACTTGCTTGTCATGGCATTGGTTGGAAATAATTTAGGTACATAATTTTTATTAAAATATTTCGTGGCATTCTCTGAGAAGAAATCTGGCATTGAGTGGAACCAACCCACACACAAGCATTGCCGACCCCGAACCCCCTCCCCCCTAAAGAGCTCTGGCAACCTTACTCACCGCAGGAACACAACACTATTTGAAACAAATAATGTTATTTGGCTGCGATCTTCTGTAAGGCGGAGGTACCTCGGGCTCCACCCTACCTTCTCCAAAATACAATACATTATGTGTAGTTGTATCCCGATAGAATACATATTATGAATCACCTTGTATACTTCCATTAACCTAAAATTTACGTTCACGACGCTACATTACCAAAACAAAACGTAGTCTAGGGCTGAAACTCCAGTTAAAAGATGCCGAACACCGATAAGCATTAATCATATGTTACAAGCCCGCACTCATTAAACCCACACGTATCATACAAGCAATTAAAGTCCCATAATGCCCATTAAATAACGCTCTAAATTAATCATTTTTATCCCATTAAGCAAAAACAACAGTAATCTGCAACTAGAAAGCATAACTGACAATTAATTCGACATTACTTTAACATGACATGGTGGTATCAGATGTTTCACAATACAGTGATGTGCAGGGTGTGACTATCTCTCATCTGTGCTGATTAGTTTTCTCTAGAGCTATAATTTCCCATTTCTTCGAAAAGGTAGAGGCCTAAGTTATACACCATAGGTGTAAATATCATATATATCATACTATAGCATATATATACATATATATATATATATATATATATATATATATATATTATATGTATGTCTAGCGTCTGTTTTCCCGGATGAGTACAATCTAGGAGTCTTCAAATCTAGAGTGAATATTAGTTCCTTCTGGTAAAGCGTGCTCCATCTTAGGCCACATCTCACTTGCAAAAGTGAGCTGGTGGTCAAATGCCTAAACATATCCAATAAAAAAAATAAAAAAAAAGTTAATCTGTAAGGTATTTATTAATATGGGCCGTGGTATATTGTGTAATATGTCAAGTAGCCTGAAATAAAGATACTAATAATAATTAATTACTTATTAATAATAGTAATAGCACCTCGTCAACAGGCGCTGACGTAAGTTGACATGACAGTTACCAAAGATGTCCCTTATATCCCCCGATTAAAGTCAATTTTGTGTGCGATAATATGCCATTGCTCTGTGATATCGCACACACCAAAAACTTGGCCTTATACACGAGAAGTATATACTGACAGTAGTATATATTGACTGGCCTCATAGCTCACTTGGTAGTAACTCTGCCTTCTGCAGTAAAGGTCGCGGGTTCGATTCCCGCACTGGACAAAGATTTGTGTGATGAACACAGATGTTTGTTCTGTGTCTGGGTGTTAAATATTACTTATATATCAGTCTCTGGTGCCCATAGTACAGGCTATGCCTAGTTTGGGATCAGTTGTGATAATATGTCCGGAATATTTATTTATTTATTAATTTATGGATAATTATTTTGAAATAAATTTAAGATACTATATCGCTCATTGTCTGTATTCCATTTTCCATCCGTTATTCAAACGTATGGTACTGGTTCATAGGTGATAAAGTTTGCAATACGGAAATCTGTCGTTGGACGAAAGTCCAACATGTTGGTAACCCTGCTGTAGACCTTAGATTGTGCGGAACAATTTGCTAGACGAGGTGGTGGCCGCTGTGGTTAAGCTTTGACCAAGCGGTTGCCAAAGACAGGCCGAATAAATCCTGGTCGTCAATAGCGCGTTGGGTCAACGACCTTGAGAGTATAGAATAGAATAGAATTGAATATTTATTCATACCAAATATACATTGTCTTAGCAATAATCATAAGATTACGTATGTAAATTTTAGCATCAGCGTCATACATTTATGAGGTTCTTTTCTAGAAGTAGGTATAATAATAAAGTTCAAATTAAATTGTTATCAAACAAAAAGTTAAAACAAAAGAATCGCAGGCAAAACCAGGCTGTAATGATGATGATGGTAAGTTCAAAGCATTTTAATTCAGACAAAACCGGGATGTACCAAGCGATATCCAAGCAAGTGGACGTGAACTAAATACGTTCATTTATGTACGTGAATTACACAATCCCGTGAATAATGTAAAGAGCACGCGCTGCTTAGCAGGCGGAGGTGCTGCCAACGAAAGTGCGAGGAAGTGAAAAGTAATTAGACAATCATCAAACGTTCTCCCGCTAATTGAATAGGGATTCCCGATGTTACGTATCACTTAGTGTTTAGAGCACTGGTGGAGGGGGTGGTAGCGGCCTTGGGTCCACAGGTCATGGGTTCCAAACCTGTCGTGCACCAATGCATTTTCCATTCTGAAATTTTATGTGCGCTATGCTAGTGCTCTCAAACGGTGAAGGAAAACGTCGTGAAGAAACCGGCATGTCCTAGAACCTAAAAATTCGAAGTTTTTTTTTTTTTTTAATACAATAGAGGTGGCAAACAAGCTTACGGCCCACCTGATGGTAAGCGGTTACCGTAGCCTATGAGCGCTTGCAATACCAGAGGCATCACGCACGCGTTGCCGACTCCGAACCCCCTTCCCCCCTAAAGAGCTCTGGCAACCTTACTCACCGCAGGAACACAACACTATTTGAAACAAATAATGTTATTTATCTTCTGTAAGGCGGAGGTACCTCCCCAGGCGGGCTGCTCCAATTCAGAACGAGAAAATCTCGCTGTGCCCTACCTCCTCTTAACGAAGTGTGACATGTGCACAAAAGGAGCCTCTTAGAGGCGCACTTTAATTCTTTCACTACACTGATTCTTTCACTGATAGTCATAGGCCTTTTTCAGGCCACCATACCTCAACCTGGTCACTGATATAATACAGGATGACCATTAAAGAATCAGTGACACGTCGGACAACTTTGACGACATCGGTGTTTAACACAGCTTCCAGGTTTGTCACGGTCAAAATTGCCACTACGCAGTGCGTCATTTAACTTCTTTGCCACTAATCTATACGATTATTACCGCAAGAATATTCTTCTGTGTTATAATGGCAGTTTTTGTTATACATAATGATTTATCCGTCTTTAGATTATTGGATAGTACGGGCATTGTTCACGTGCAGTCACGAATTCGTCATTACATTTTTGTTTAATTTATGTATTTCCTTGAAGTCAGGAAATCCATTAACTACTAAATTTGCTTTAGTTTAGGCTGTTTTCATAAGTAGGTATATACCTACGCATAATAATATTAGGAGTGCCACGGTTTTGCAAGCCCGTCATGGCGATGGCAGGAGAGTAAGCGCCAAAAATGCACATAACCTGTAAAGATTGAGCGTATTTTCGGTGCGTTTTTAAGAACGCGTTTTAACCTCGATTAAGAAGAGGAGTTAACTGTAAGTGAACATATGAGGCTTTAGTGAGTTTGTATGTCTGTGGTAGGCAGGTTGATTTTTAGTAATGTTAGAAGGAAATCTTATCATTGGTTTCCAAAAACTGGTCGGTGTCAAAAACCAAGTCAAAAACTAAGCCAAAAATTAAAGTTTGTCTTTTAGAAGCTTACGATATAGTTGAGCTATATAGCAGACACTCAAATGTCAAACTCAAAATTAACTTTGTTCAGTAGAGGTAAGGATCTAAGGGGGATATATGACATATCGCAAGCCGTTTGAACACAGCTTCAGACAATAAAAATTATGTGTGCTTTTAAAAAATTAAAGTATTTTACAACGAATGAACAAAGTCAGATTTCTGTTTGAATTTGAGGGATGTGCGATATCGAAATTAATTTTTAATGTCATATCGCTCGCCGCTCTATCACTTTAACCCACTAAAGATACCGTGAGGTGTGTCTATCTGTATTATTACGGTCAAGAAAGACGGTCACCGTTTATATGAAAACGATGACTTGAGAGTGAGAAAATGAATAGGTTATTAAATATTAAGTGCTTCCAATCCGTCCGGCTATTAGCGCCACCGGCCGCCACTCCATTATCTGTTTGTTATTAATATCACAGTGCGCTTGCGCATTCATCACGGCTATGCACGCACTAATCAGTGTAATGGTGGGATGCTTGGACGAATCGTTCTGGACATCAATTTTCAAAGCTATCTAGGTGAAATATTAGATACTACTATGCTACCTATGTACCTACTTGATAAATGTGTTTTGAAGAATTTACTCATAATTTTAGGAACAATATTTACAAAATGTTTGCCGTGGTGGCCCCGGCTGAAGAATGGGCCCCTCCATAACTACCTATCCGCGGATGTCGTACGAGGCGACTAAGGGAAAAAAGCTAGGGGATGGGTAGCAGCATCCCTCACTTTAACAACGATAGCTCTAACTGCGCTCGCAAACCCGCATGCCCAGCGTGGTAAGTATGGGCCAATCCCCCCACATGATAAGAAATTTGCTCTGTCTGTGGGGGAGGCCATGTTCAGCAGTGGACGTCGTACGGCTGAAATGATGATGATGATGATTTACAAAATAATTTGCAAATCTACAACTGTCATACAAGATGATTCATAATACCCTTGCTTTAAAATATCAATAAAAAGAAAGAATATAAGCGGAAAAGTCGTATTTTTCAGATTTTCTCCCAATGTTTTAAATCAGCTTTGATGAAAGCCGAATTATCACAAGACGTAGAACAAACTTCATTCCCGTTTAAGTGTGAAATAGGACCCTTTTGGGATATCATACATATGATGAATAAAGAATTGCAGAACCTATTACTACCGTTTATAACTTCTATCAAGGATAAGTATTAAATAGTCTTTGCTTCTATCTTATCTTAAAACCCAAAGTAATTCAGCATTTGTCATACAATTGTACTGTAATGTAACAGTAATTCAGCATTTTGTGTTTTCTAATAGTAGTTCGTTTGTGTTTAGTCCAGAGGCAAATTAGTCCGAGCGTTAAAGTTACTTAGTGCAAACTAAGCGTAGGAACACAAGATTACGTACGAGCCAGTGGAGTGAATTCAATTAAGGTTATTTGTTGTACAAGATTTTAATTTGACATTTGATATAACGAATTACTGGGCTCAGCCAACAACTGACAAGACAACTGAACCGGACCACGGGCAATGAGTCAATTTAAATCACTGCCTAAAGTTTGCCTCGGAATATATTACTTAGTAAGCTTTGCGTGGGAGCGTTTATAAATAGAGCTATTAAGCCTGTCGTCCACATACCGATCCATAAAACAAGTATTGGTTAGAGAAACATTTTAACTATAAATAGTTCGTTCTTATACTATTTATAATTGAAATGCTCTTCTAATAAGCCTCATTGTGCTGACTCATCCTCTTAATAGGATGCATGTGATGTAATGCGATATAATCGCTTTTAATGCGATGATGTGCTGATGTTAAAGTAACTAATATACGAAAAAGTATGATTACACGGAAGTGCATGATTTTATTTTACACGGCCAAACGGTCAGTCTATGAGAGAGAGAGAGATGAAGCAACTGTCAGTCAGTAAACATACTTTTTTTTTTTATACAACTGATGTGGAAAACAAGCATACGGCCGACCTGTTGGTAAGCGGTTACCGTAGCCTATGAGCGATTGCAAAACCAGAGGCATCACGCACGCCTTGCCGACCCCGAACCCCCCCACCCCTCTTTAGCTCTTTAGCTCTGGCAACCTTACTCATCGCAGGAACACAACACTATTTGAAACAAATAATGTTATTTGGCTGCGATCTTCTGTAAGGCGGAGGTACCTCTCCAGGCGGGCCGCTCCAATTCAGAACGAGAAAATCTTGCTGTGCCCTACCTCCTCCTATGACATTCTTAACATTACAGATTAACATTGACAGTTTGTACGATCAAAAATAGTAGATTAGCAAAATGCACATTCAATACAGTTAAATTATCTCTTTCTTTATGTACCATGAAGTTGGTAGTTGCCATTAATTAAAAATATGTTAAAGGAGATCAGAATCCTGATTTTATGTTTTCACAATTTTCTACGTCATCTTTTATTTCTTGAACGCAAAACCATTTTTATTTGCATAAACTTAAATGTCAAACAACTGGTGTACATTAGCCATTAGTCATTATTACACTTTTTGTTCTGTGAAAACTAAAGAATCCACGTGTTTATACCAATACTTTCTATACGAGATATCCACATAATGCGATAGGCGCGGTGTTCCTAGAAATAAGATAACTAAAGTACCTACCTGTATTCAAGCATAGGACGTAACCAGGATACTCTACAAGGGCTTCATTAAATTATGGGCACTAAAAGTCTAACCGAAATGAGATCCGAAATGAGGAAATCCGTAGAAGAACCAAGGTTACCGACATAGCTTTCAGAATTAGCAGTTTGAAGTGGCAGTGGGCCGGCCATATAGCTCGCAGAACCGACAACTGTTGGGGAACAAAGGTTCTCGAGTGGCGACCACGAACCGGACGACGCAGTGTTGGAAGGCCCCCCACCCGATGGACCGACGACATTGTTAAGGTTGCGGGAAGTCGGTGGATGGAAAAGGCTCAAGACCGTTCGTCATGGAACTCTTTGGGGGAGGCCTATGTTCAGCAGTGGGCTTCATCAGGCTGATAATGATGATGAAAAGTCTAATCCCCTTATTCATAATCTTAATCATGCACTAACTTTATCGGGTCGATAAAAGTAGGTCCGTATCTTTCTTTTCTTGCTTACTATGCTATATTCTAACAGAACACCTCTGTTTTAGATAAATTATTTTCTTAATAGATATAAGAAAAAATACGAAAAAGCGTCGTATAGCAATATTTTCATGACTGGAAACTACTCTCTAGTTTCATATTGATATATTCCACTAAGCACTAGGTTGATATCATGAAGACTGACCAAGAAGCACACTTCACATTTATTCCACAAAGACAGTATCAACGCGTACGTCGATACTCTTTCATGGTATGTTTATGACTGTAAAAGTGAGTTGGTGGCCAAACGACTTACCATTAACAATAAATAAAAATAAAAAAAAGTGTGTTATTATTGTTATTATGATCAAAAAAAAACCAATAACATTATTCATTTGTGTAACCAGCCACATGAATCATTTCAATATTGTCACTCATTTGTACTAAGTACCAATCATTAGACCAGTTGATTAAAAATAATATAATTTAAAGCCTTTTATGGAACAATAAGTAATTTTTTGAACCGTCATCTTTGTGAACTACCGTTAGCTTTTTACACATTCAAATAAATGACTATAGCTGCGTCCATTATATATATATGCTCCTTCACGAACGAAGAAATGCTCCATATATATAAGCAAATGAAGCAATTTCTGACGTCAAAAATTAGAGCGATTGTCATGAATCGAATTTCTATCACTCATATTCTGCACTGCATTTTAGGGAAATTAATATCCCTCAGGGTTAACTCCGTTAGCCCCCTGGGTACGCCCACCAAAGAACCGTAGACGCGTCGATGAGTTGCAGCGTTGGAGCTACCGAGTTGATTTAGCCCCGCCGTGGAATAAATCATAGTTACATCGCCGCTGGGTGGATTTATTCGCCCGATATGCCGTGATGGTCGAACGGTCACGATATCGATAGTTAGGCATAGGTGCGGCTCAGTGGTAAGCAAGGCGATAATTACTCTAGAACAGGCAAAGGTACAGCTCATTGGTAAGAAAGGCGACTAGGATAATTAGGATACTAACAACAGAATAGATCTTCTTAGTGGAGAAAATGTATATTCAACATTATTTTCATCGCAAATGCTGTAAAATTTGATTGAGTGAAACTAAAAATTCGTTGAGAGATACTTAGAATACTAGGGTCTGTCTAGAGTTTCCTTTTCATTCTACAGGCTGATGATGATTAAGATTATTATTTAATTTATTATGATCATCAGCCTTTAGAATTCCATTGCTGGACATAGCCTCCCCCAAAGTGTTTAATGACGAACGGTCTTGAGCTTTTTCCATCCAACGAATTCCAGCAACATAAACAATGTCATCGGTCATCGGGTTGCGGGCCTTCCAACGCATCACTCGGTTCATGGTCGCCATTCGAGAACCTTTACTTCCCAACGGTTATCGGTTGTGCGAGCTATATGGCCTGCCCATTGCCATTATAGGTAGGTACTCATCCGAAAATCGCTTTTCTGTTCCTGGAGCCGCGCCCTAACCTCAAGGTTATCGCAGTGGGCTAGTGCAGCATTCCGCTGAAACAAGCTAACTCCACCGGTCTTTAATCCTGACTTTGAATAGGGATGTCACTTGTTGTAGTACTATAGAAAAAAGTTCAAAGCTACTTTACCTAGAATTTGAATTACAAGCCCATAAGCAAAAATTGGGTTTATAAAAATCTCCATAGTCTATGACTCTATGCTATGGTGGCAAACAAGCATACGACCTACCTGTTGGTAAGTGGTTACCATAGCCTATGAACGCTTGCAATAACTATTAGTCCGCGGTTTTGTTCTTGTGCACTTGCAGCGTGTTTGAATCACAATCATCCAAAAATTACATATTAATAGATTTGTAAATTGTTACATTTTACCTTATTTTGGATATTTATATATTATGTATGTTTAAAAAGTACCAAAGTTCACCTAGTATCTAAGTTATTTCAAAGTGACCGTTGTGATTTTATTGAGTAAAAACCTTTTGGCTTTGACTTCGAAATAACCAATTTTGTTACAAAACAAAACCGAACAGAAATAAAAAGATATAGTCAGTCAACCCTATTTCCAATCACTTGAAATAGGCTCACTGATAAAGAAATTACTTATCTCGGGAGTCGATACTTGCCGTGATTCTACGAGCAATAATCTATGGTTCTGTCTGTTTAAGGGCCTAAACACCACACTGCTTCACTGGTGCTGCCATTACAAATGATGCATACCTTCCGCAATTCAATTTCTCGATCAGTATCGAAATATCAGTATATTTCTATAGGAATACAAAAACCTATATAGAATTGGGGAAAACGGCTTAAACACAGAGCTGAGACAACGTAGCCTACGTTGTCTCAGCTCTGTGTTGAAATGATTACGATTTACTGTTTTTTTTTGCAAATCTTTGATTGCTTAATTATTGCTAAATCCTAAGATTATTGTGTATTGTAATCAAATTGTATTGTAAACTAACCTATGCAAAGTTTCGGCTCAATCGATCAATTTTCTAAGGCGTTCTGTAGAACAGCTCCTGACGTCATCATCAGATTAGCTCATTGTCACCATAGTTTTAGGTTTTCATCGGACAGGTATGCGAAGTTCCAGCTTCTTCTTAGTTCCAGAGCCTTGAACACAGACGGCGTGTGGCCAGACTGTCAGTGTTCTACAAGTACCACTTTGGTGACTGTGCGCAGGATTTGCATGACCTCATCCCTCCCTCCCCCTTCCACTACCGGACAAGCAGACGCACAGGTAATTACCACCCTTACCTGGTCGACATACCACAGTGTCGAACCAAACGTTTCTGCTCCACCTTTATTATAAGCACTGGCAAAGAGTGGAACGATCTGCCAGCGTCTGTTTTCCCGGATGAGTACAATCTAGGAGTCTTCAAATCTAGAGTTAATAAGTTCCTTCTGGTAAAGCGTGCTCCATCTTAGGCCACATCTCACTTGCAAAAGTGAGATGGTGGTCAAACGCCTAACCATCTCCAATAAAAAAAAAAGCTATCGAGCATATTTCTCAGGACTCCCGTGTATAGCTCTTGACTTAATCATCAGATCAGTTCACTTTACCATAATTTTAGTCGAATACCTATTGTACTTCTAATAACGCGTTCTAAGTCTATTTTAAATAGGATAAGAACGCGTTAGTATAAGTCTGTTTTTTAATTAAGTTACCTGATTTGAAACGCTAAGAAAAAAATCCGCTTCTAGTAGACTGTAGACCATCGGACCTCGCGTCACCGGAATAAGGCTCATCCACATCTCATCGACACGTGGGTATCTCGAACCACTCGTTTTATGAGATCCTTTCTCCCCCATACGTGCAAATTGTGGAATGAGCTTCCTTCCGAGGTTTTTCCGCTAAACTACAACATGAAGAGCTTTAAGAAAAATACAAAAAGATTTCTCCAGGGCAGGCAACGCATTAGCAATGCTCCAGGTGTTGCAGATGTCAATAGGCGACGGTAACCGCTTACCATCAGGTGGGCCGTAAGCCTGTTTGCCTCCGTAAACCCAAAAAAAAAAAAAAAAAAAACAAGACTGTCTTTTGCACTTTTATGGACTAGTGAGCGATCGACTTATTATAAAATACTTAGCTATTAAATATGACGTGTACGTTCTCTTAACATCTACATTACTTTTTGTGTTTACAAGCATAATATATACGAAGCAAGCTATAAGCTCATTGCTTATATCATTAATATTACCAGTTCACTGACAATAACATGAATCCAAATGCATTTTTTGCGGTACTTTCATATTAAAAACATTTTAAATTGGTCCTAATAATTTGTGGGCGTGATTGACCCAAGTTTTTTGTCCAGTGATCATTGCAAATCCTTAAATTACATGTTTAGTATTAATCGGCCAATAACGACTGCTTATTATCTCCAATAACTGCCAATCATACATGTCATTGATCCCTATTAAAGCTGCTTGTCCACCAATACGATATTAATTAAACATCAACGGAGAAAATAATATACACATCTAGAATAGATTCAAAAGCAGATCACAACACTGGAAGATTTTAATAATCTCCGCTTTAGTGGAGAGATCCCCTAAGGTCATTGTTTCAATAGGAAAGTAGTAGCTTCGCCATATCTTCTCGTCACAGATAATACAGAGCCTCAAGATGAAAGTCTACAATCAGTGCGTGTTGCCAGTGATAACATATTATGACACTGGTCGCTAACTATTGGCATCATACACAAAATCGAAGTCGTGCAACGGGCTATGGAGATCCCTATGCTCGGAGTTTCTACGTGATAAAATCCGAAATCAGGGAATCCGTTGAAGAACCAAGGTCATAGACATAGCTCTCCGAATTAGCAAGTTAAATTGGCAATGGGCAGGTCATATAGCTCGCAGAACCGACAACCGTTGGGGAATAAAGGTTCTCGAATTAAGACCACGAACCGGACGACGCAGTGTTGGAATGCCCCCCACCCGATGGACCAACGAAATTGTGAAGGTTGCTGAAAGTTGGTGGATGGAGAAGGCTCAAGACCGTTCGTCGTGGCACTCTTTCAGGGAGGCCCATGTTCTGTAGTTTAAAAGAAGGTAGGGCACAGCGAGATTTTCTCGCTCTAAATTGGAGCAGCCCGCCTGGTGAGGTACCTCCGCCTTACAGAAGATCGCAGCTAAATAACATTATTTGTTTCAAATAGTGTTGTGTTCCTGCGGTGAGTAAGGTTGCCAGAGCTCTTTAGGGGGGAAGGGGGAGGGGTCAGCAACGCGTGCGTGATGCCTCTGGTATTGCAATCGCTCATAGGCTACGGTAACCGCTTACCAACAGGTGGGCCGTATGCTTGTTTACCACATCAGTTGTATAAAAAAAAATAAAAAGTCAACTTCATCTGGCTGATGATGATGATGACGAGTACCTACTCGTCATCATGTGAGATTAATCGATGTTTCAATTTGATGCACAAAAAATAAGTAAGTAGCATGACAATTTTTTACACTAGCAAAAACTCAGTTCAGCACACTCATAAATTGTCTTAAAAAATTGCGAGTAATGAATGTATAACAAGATCTGATAAATGAAATGCTTTTATCTAAGTTCACTGTGACAGCGACAGGCCTCATAGCTCAGTTGGTAGTAACTCTGCCTTCTGCGCTAGAGGTAGCGGGTTCGATTCCCGCACTGGACAAACATTTGCGACTAACACAGATGTTTGTTCTGTGTCTGGGTGTTTAATATATATCTATTATGTATATCAGTCGCTGGTACCCATAGTACAGGCTATGCCTAGTTTGGGATCAGTTGACCGTGTGTGATCTGTCCGGAATATTTATTTATTTATTTATATTTACTGTTAAAAGCATTTCATGAATAACGGATAAACTGTAGCTCGAGGAAAAAAATATTAAACACTAGCTACCGCCTGCGGCTTCGCTCGCTTGGTATCTACATAAAAAGTAGCCTATATGCTATTTTTGGTAAAGAACCTTATATATTGCAAGTTTCAACGAAATCGCTTGAGCCGTTACGTGATTGAACAACAAACATCCAAACATCCTCACAAACTTGTGCATTTATAATCAAAGTCAAAGGTTTTTATTTCAATAAAATCACTAGGACCACTTTGAAACGTCTTAGAAACTATGTGAAGCTATGCCTGTTCCTTGCGACCAATCCTAGAAGAATCAGGGAACAAACACGGCTTGGGGACAGAGCTTTCCCGTGGTTCACCTATTTTGTCCACCTGGTGGACCACGGGTAAACATATTCTTCCGTGGTCCACCAGGTGAACTAAGGTGAACCATAGGAAATTATTATTTAACCGTGGTCCACCTTTGAGCACACAATCTTTTTGGTCTTTCGTTGACTATCATTATTTTCGATGACCCTTTTTTTTATTATGTATGATTTTTAATTTTTTTTTTTTACAAAATTGAATTAAGAGCCAGTGTGGTGCCGATCGAACTAGGTGAGGCTCAAAAGAAAAATAATAATGATCCCTAACTTTCAGATCTAAATCGTATGTTAATTTATTTTAAGTAAGTTTAATCGAGTTGGAATATTAGTAGGATACAAATAACTGTTTAAGATTCGTTTGATTTGATTCCAAGGCGAAATTTTGACCAACAATTTCATTATAGGATTCATGTTTGACGGCAGTTGCTATCAAATTAATATCACACTATTTTAGTCTGAGGTGAGTGAATAAAAAAAAATAGGCTGAATTAACGTAACATTCAAGAAAATATCGATCCAACTAAATATATACTTTAGTAATTAACGGTTTATTTTATACATTTAAAAAACTTATGTATCCCTAACAAGACCGCTACAATTAAGTACTTTCAAAAAACTTCATCTTCTAACCCGTTAGGTGAATTTACGCAACGTTCAAGAAAATATCGGTTATCAAGAGGTTAAACTATTCTACGTTCTTTACAACCTACATCATTATATTTAGCGAATATATATAACTTTATGTCGCCAATAAATACGAGTATAACTTTCACGGCAAATTAGGAACTATAGAATTTTACAACACAGATGACACAAGATTGACTAGGAAATAATTCCTGGCTAGAAAATCTTCATAGAATTATCGACCTAAAATACCTATTGGTTGACTGCGGTGATCAAAATTATGGCTAAAAACAATGTTGGAAGCAATATTTGATATTGGTTAAATTGCGCTACATAAACAGTTATACAGAATGATTCGGAATATGTAGTCAAAAGGGTTTTTTTTATTTTATTGGTGATGGTTAGGCGTTTGACCACCATCTCACTTTTGCAAGTGAGATATGACCTAAGATGGAGCACGCTTTACCAGAAGGAACTTATTCACTATAGATTTGAAGACTCCTAGATTGTACTCATCCGGGAAAACAGACGCTGGCAGATCGTTCCACTCTTTGTCAGTGCTTATAATAAAGGTGGAGCAGAAACGTTTATTGTACATTCGCACTCTTAAGTATTTATTTTCACTTTGATAGACCGATTTGCCGCTTGTTGGTTTCGAATACTTAGTGATAAACGCAAGATCATCATTTAACATTACTCCGATTTATTAACATTGCTCACGTTGGGTACTCCGCAGAATTTACTCGATTACAAATTGCAGTCAACGGTTTAAAAGTGTTGATGCTCAGGAATGTCGGGTATGCAGACATGTAGCGTGATTTGTGTACTTTGTATGCGCTTTATATCAATGTTAACTGTTTTCACTACGCGGTCAAATTTATCTAAGCTGGAGTCCATGTCTAGACCAGATCCTCGCGCTTCGTTTTCCTTACACGCTAAAAGAAAGAAATAAGTTATTTTCTTTATTTCTTTCTTTCTTTCTTTCATACGAAAACGGAATTCGATCTTATAGCGCTAACAGCAACAGAAAATGGATCTTGTCTAGACCCCAAGGTCATTTTCTATCTCTCAACATAATTTCATTGAAATCGTTTTAGTTATTACGGCGTCAAAAATGAAATTAAATAGCACACGGCTGAAATCAAAACCATAGTCCATAACCATACTAGTATAGTATTAAGTTATCTGTGCCATAGTAGACATCCTCTCAGATCTTAAGGAAGTTGTGATGGGACATAGCATTAGGGACATGCCCATTATTTTTCATATAGGATGTTTAGATGTATGTTTGTGGTTCAATCAATATAGTTCGTACCTAGAATATCATTAAAGATTACTTTTATCTACATGCCATGCGAGCGAAACCGCAGGCACAAGTTAGTAGGTAGTAGTTTAAAAGTTGTTCTGATGGGTTCAGTTTCTTAGTTTATGTTCATCATGCAATGTTTGCTTCGTGGAGAAAGGTTGGGTCTCAATCTTAATCTTTATCTCTATCTATCTTTTTTTTGGAATTCAGGTTTTAATACAGGAGCTGATTTTTATTCTATTTAGGGATTTTTTTTATGAAAATAAAGTGGCAAACAAACTTGCGTCTCGGCACACCTGTTGGTCAAAATACAACGTGTATCATCGAGCTATGGGGAGCTTGGAAACTTTATGAGATAAAGAAATTTGTTCCAAGGAACTATGGCGTAAAAGAGTTAAAAACAACAGCTTTCATTTCGGCTTTTCATAGCGTAAATTCATAAATCTAGCTATCTTGGCTGCCAGCGACAATCTTCCATCTATAGCTATCCTTAGCAGGGTGAGAGGGCATGTAGCATATCGATAGCAATTCCTGGGTGCGGTACGGCGGAATATGAAATTATGGAGCCAACCAGTGCCAGTAATTTGTTTCCACGTGCACTAAAACTTATATATAGGTACTTATCACACTAAAGAATAGGCGGATAGGTTTATCTTTTTCATTTGAGTTGAAATATTATACATACCATTAATAGTATGTTGGCCGTGGTGGCCCCGGCTAAAGAATGGGCCCCTCCATATCTCTATCCGCGGATGTCGTAAGAGGCGACTAAGGGAAAAAAGCTAGGGGATGGGCAGCAGCGTCCCTCATTTTAACAACGATAGCTCTAACTGCGCTCGCCAACCCGCATGCCCAGCGTGGTGAGTATGGGCAAATCCCCCCACATGGTAAGGAATTTGCTCTGTCTGTGGGGGAGGCCATGTTCAGCAGTGGACGTCTTACGGCTGAAATGATGATGATGATGATGAATAGTATGATAAAAAGGACCTTTTCTAGACTAACATTGACATAAACAGACTTTTAGAAATTCAAATTTATATCCATGGAAAAACAGGTATTTATTCAAATATCTGCTATAATGTCCAATTTTTCCAAGATATTTAGGTTGCAATTTATATGTTGTAAAGTTTTCTATATAACCATTTATTTATCTAGGTGTATAAGGTGTTTCCTAATATATTATATACTATTCCAAAAGGGGCTTATTCTATACCCAATTGCATTGCCAATCATCATCATCATCATTTCAGCCGTACGACGTCCACTGCTGAACATGGCCTCCCCCACAGACAGAGCGAATTCCTTATCATGTGGAGGGATTTGCCCATACTCACCACGCTGGGCATGCGGGTTGGCGAGCGCAGTTAGAGCTATCGTTGTTAAAATGAGGGACGCTGTTGCCCATCCCCTAGCTTTTTCCCTTAGTCGCCTCTTACGACATCCGCGGATAGGAAGATATGGAGGGGCCTATTCTTCAGCCGAGGCCACCACGGCTAATTGCCAATTGGGTATAGAATAATAATAAGATTATTGAATCTTTGTTCTACGATTTCTGGAAATTCATCATTTCTCATTGAAAAATCTCTATGCAAAAATCAGCTGGGTTGGGGTCAAATGAGCTCGAACTCTCTATTAGTAAGCTCTATCTCTATTAGTAGTAAGGTATCTATTATTCTTGATGACGAACTCAAGTATGTTAAATAATAACTTATATATGTTGAAAAGACCAGAAACAGCTAAGTTGAAAACAGATTGAGAAAATATCTGGAAGAAAAAACATGATTTTTCCGCTAATGTTATTTCTTTTTGTTGACAGAATAAGCCCCTTATGGTATACCTGTTATATAGGTGATTCACCTTGTATATCTACTCTGCTCGCTTCTAGTCATGCAACACCTCACAGATACTATTTCCTTACAGGTTCTTAAGGAAATAATAATAACACTTGCACTAATGGTTGTCACATGAAAGTGAGGAAAGCCGGAAAAGCCATTTTCCGACCACGCAAGGCTGCCTTATTTATAACTCGAAGTAATCGTTAAATAGCAGTGTAGTGTGGTTTAAAATTTATGATAATCTCCAAAAAAAATAACAATTTTCTCGAAACCAAAATATGAAACAAAACATTATCACAAAATAACTAATTCACTTTCATACACTTAAACATACTATATACATACTATAAAATATAAAATCAAATAATTAAAAAATAAAATATAAACTAATAAAACAAATAATCATCATGCGGCAAGGTGCCAAGAGCACTGGCTGCATTCCCGCGTTGAATTGCCAAAGAAATTCTTTGTGCAAGGAATGAGCCAGCTCTCTTATCACCGGCGGCGTTGACCAAAGTTGGTATTATTCACTTTGCATCTCTTCTTGGATGAGAAGCAGGCGTGACGATGTTTTCAAATCATTCTTGCAAATTTTTTTTCGACCAAAAACACTTATTATTTAATTTAACATATAATTTAAGTGACAGAAAAATAATAATAATAACAGTTGTAAATTAAACTAAAATTATATTATACTAGAAATGAACTCTGTTTTCTACGACTACGACTACAAGTAGAAAACAGAGTTCAGATCACCAACCACAGGCAGCGTGCCCAAAAGGCTGGCGACGTTACCTCGTTGGATCGCTATACTGATCCTTTGTTCGCGGTAAGCACCAGCCCTTCGGTCATTGGTCTCATCCACCAGCCTCCTAGATAAAGCATCGAAAAGGAGCCACGCCCCTGGGCCCCAAGGTCCTAGCGTCTCAACCCCAAAAGGCAGAAATATGTATCCATCGCCAAGGGCCAAAAATTTCCGCAATCTTTACTATTTTGTACAATATTTAACTTGCCATTTCTGTACTAATGTAAGTATGTATGTTTGGGTCAAATCTGACCACTCAATTCATCCGATTGATATCAAATTTGGCAATGACAATCCATGATTAGCTAAGTGACGTTACAATAATCTCACCTCATTCGCTTGTTATTAAAATATGACACACTAGCTTCCGCGCGGCTTCGCTCACGTGGTACCTACATACAACAAAGTAGCAAAGGTTTAGCATTCTAGGTAAAGAACGGTTTATATTCCAGTTTGCACGAAATTGGTTGAGACGTTATGCCGTGATTGAATAACAAACATCTAAACATACAAACATCCTCACAAACTTTCGCATTTATAATATTAGTAGGATAGGATTTATATTTCATGCGGAAACAGGCGACGCTTACGACGACAAACGGTGATGGTCTAAAGTAAAGTTTTCCGGCTAATGTTTAGACCACTAGCAACCCTATCAGCTATTAACCGCACCAGGGACATTCTCGACACGTACTGGTACAAACACTACAATTTATTAGAATTAAATAGAATTGCCTGGAGCGTCAAAGAGCGGTGTTTAGACCTTTGAAAGAGCTACTATTAATCGCCTTTTTATTTTTCCGTGGCACATGCCTAATTGTTACCTACGTTATTCACGTTTGAAGCCGTGTTGGCCTAGTGGGAAGTCTCTAGACTTTCGATCCGAAGGTCGTGGGTTAGAACATCGATCATGCACCAATGCGTGACTTAACACGTGCTCAAAACAGTAAAGGAAAACATCGTAAGGAAACCCACAGCTTAGTCAGCACGTATTGACCATGTATTTCCTGTGTATAAGGTGGCTGGGCAAGCCTACTCCATCTAAACATGTCCCAGACTAAAGCGTCCTGTAAGTGACGAAAAAGTTCCACATGAGATGGTGTATAAATCATCTAGAATGGATGTAATAAGGCCTTACTATTCACGTCAGGTAGTACCAACTGTCTTGCTTTGAGCCTTCTGAGTCCACAGAAAAATACTTCTAGGTTTGGCTGTTCGGGGGCTAGCTGGATTCATGCTACACTGTGCGCGGGCTGGGCCATGTCCTTAACGGGCACGGTCTATAATCTATAGTATAGTTCTAGACCAGGCTGGGCACGTGCTCCAGCCGGGGCTGTTTCCTTGAACGTGTAGCGTGAATCATATTTTATGTCGATGCACAATAAAATTTAAACGCAATAATTCAGAGCAGCACTTCAATCATACTAAAAGTCAATTTCCCATAGTGTTTTGAAAATCTCTTCCTATTTTCTTTTGTTCGATAAACCAGATACAGAACATTTCTGATTTACAGATCAAAAATATATGCACGCAGATGACGTGATGACAATCTTTTACATTAATCTTTGTTGATAAACGAGCGGCCCTTATCAATGCAGGACTTTGCCATACTCCAAAACAACCTTGAAATGAAAAACTTTATATATTTATTTCATAAATCTTTATTTAAAAAAAGTAAAAGTCTTTATTTACAGAAAGAAACTTAAAACGAATACAAGTTAATATTTACAAAATACACAAGAAACAGTTGAGCCATCTAAAGACCGTTACAAACGATCTATAGATAGCTCAACTGATCCAGATCACATTATATCCATTTTATTAATTTGGAAAACAAACAGATCAATGATAAATAAAAATTATGACTATAATTGGTAAAACTTAATCCAGTGAAGTTTTCACTATTAAGTATAACATACACGTGAACTTTATTGAGGAACAATTTATGGTCTTACAATCGGCGATCTCGGTCACCTTTTACAACACAGCGACTCGAGTTTAACTCAAAGCTGTATTTTACAAGCTCAAGAAACTATCATAGACAATTGGACAAGTAAAAGAGCGGATGCTTTGTCAAGTTGAAAATTCATTATCGTTTTCTAATAGCTACGAACAATATCCAGTAACGAGTTTTACTACTGTAGTTCTGTGATTAAGCTTGTGAGTTACGGGTCCTAAAATTACCACCATCTTGATTTGTGATGGCAATAACAGATTTTACGGTCCTTTTATATTTTCGTGATTATTGGCATTTATGTAGAACTACCTTTTATCATGAAGTTATTATTATTGGTTGTAATTAAGACGTAAAATACCGCAATAAAACTCAAAATATTAAACGTAAATAATGGTTAGAAAACGAGTCAGTTTTATAAATGGCGCCTTAACGCTCACTAGAAGCTCTTAAATCTATGCTTAGGGATTAAATGAGAAGATAAAACTGGTAACTTTGCATACTATTTCCTTTTATATAGATAACTTTCATTCATTTACTGGAGGGGCTTCCTTATAGTAATAATCTGTATACGATCTATTATTATCGGTAAGCGAAAAGGTGTTATGTACATCCATCCAAATAAACCAATAAAATCTCGAAAAAGCCTTACTAAGGAGGTTAAAGGTAGTGGGACGTAGGCCTTGTGGTACAATTTTTGTACCTTCAATCGTAGTGTGTGAAATGTTGATGGGAATATTTAAAAAAACTTTTGACACTAACTTCTATTAAAATTGATAAAACAAAACGAAACAACATTATTGATGACTCTACAACTCAACCACTCTCGATCCATTCGGTACTCCCGACTGATTATGATCATATATTTTGTAAAGCACTGTTTCCGCTATCCTAGAGTAGGAAATATCCCAATGTGGGCGTTATCATGTACTTGTAGAACCATTCGGGACTACCTATCTATTTGAGCGTGCAAATGTACCCAATTTACATGATTTTCTTTATTTCGTGCCGGCGACTTTCCCTCTCGTGTTGGGGGCAAGCGGCACAAATTGCCACCATTACTATAATTCGATGTCGCATTGTCTGAAGCGGTCCTATTTGAAAGTAAAAGATTTATGATCCGTTGAGAAGAATCTATCTTTTTGTAGTGGCCTGAATGGATCGTGTTTTACTGGAGAGGGTGCAACACACTGCAATTTAGGTATGTTTAATGTTCAAAAATATATTTATCTAAAAAGCCCAAGCATGGTTAGTTTACTATATTCATCAAAAATTTATATTGTTATCCTTCCGTGTCCATTATAAGATCAGCTGGTTGTCGCCACAATATTATTTTGTCATCAGAACTTGACGCGTAGAAGTTGTTTGGGAAACAAATACCTAGTTTGGGATCAGTGTCACGGTCAGTGTGTGATGTTCGGAATATTTATTTATTTATTTCAATAAAATTTCAACTTATTTGGAAAACGGGAACTGATTCGAAATCTATAATATGCAAGATTTATAATGTATCACACAAACAAAGAAAGCATTTAAAAAATATAAGTACATCCTCAGTAGTTGGATGGACCGACGACATTGTGAAGATTGTGGTAAGTCGGTGGACGGAGAAGGCTCAAGACCATTCGTCGTGGCACTCTTTCGGAGAGGCCAGCAGTGGACTTCCTCAGGCTGATTATGACTCTGGCTTGGCCATTTTTTATTGGTTTACATGTCTAATACGACTATTTTCCTGGTCGAATAAAAATCACGATCGATAATAAGCAACAGTTAAAATAAACTGATCTATAATTTTCATAAGAGATATTTAACGACACATAATAAAGTACTGGCAGCGTTTATGATACATAATTTAGTTTTTATTAGATACATTGTATAGAGTAAGTAGACTCTTAATATACCTAGCGGTTATAAGTCATGCTGGCTGATTTATGAAATCATCAATGGTGATAATGCTGGTATGATGGTGATAATGACCCCGCCTTCCGATCGAAAGGTCTGAGTTCGAATCCCGGTCATGCAACAATAGATTTCCATTCGAAAATGTGCGAAATACTGGTGCTCTCAAACGGTGTAGGACAACATCCTGAGGAAATCAAAATGTCCCAGAACCAAAATAAAATTAAAGGCACGTCCACTAACAGAGCCTCTACGAGGCACACTTTGATCACCACGATCGTCTTTTTTTTATTTATTTATTTTGACGCACAAACACATTACATCCAAAAGTAAAAATAATAATTATATAACACAGATTAGAACTAGGTAGTAACGTAAATATTATGGGCGTACAGCAAAAGTATTAACAGTAAACAACAAACATTTTAGCTTATATGGGAAAAAAAATAATGACGAAAAACAAAATTCCTATAAAAATTAAAGTAAAAAGTGAAGTGAGTGACATGTTTCCTAACGAACATCTAGTGTTTAGGATACAAGATATCCTTAACATTTTTTATGTAATGGCACAATTTAGAACTAAATATATCTAACTGTAAATTATTTTAGCCATTTTATTGTATTGACGAGCCATCTTTCACCAATAGCCCTAAGCTCTTTTCAGAGACACCATAACTCAGCCTCTGGTCACTGACCCAATACAAAATGACAAAGAAATAACAGTGGCACCACAAACAAGCTGTGGAGCGTTAGTTCTAGAACTCATTCGATAGGTACTGCATTGTCTTGAAAACAGTTGACCTGTGACTGCACATCTGACTAGACATTACTAAAGATAATTTAGTACTACCATTATCCTTGACATTAATTTATTTAGTTAGTCAGTTAGCATTAAGAATTGGTTATCTATTAGCTGACCTAAAATTTAATCTATAGATATTGATGCTCTATTCTGCTCTGTTAAAAGGTTATTTATAATTTTCAAAATCACCACCAATATCATCCAAAAGCAGTTATGAAAAACTCTTGTTTCCTGCCAAATCAGTTGCTGTGCCTTTTAGCTCTCTATTTTGATAAGTTCTTAATACTACCAGCAGCAAAAAAACATGAGGCCTAGGATGTACATTTTAGTCTTTTCATTCATTCTTGCGAGCACTCTGCTCAAGCATTAGAAATATTGATTCTTCGTTCTTGCCTACACTCAAATGTAATTTTTGTCTTCACTTCCACCTACAAACGATATCTTGACCTGCGGGTGTAAATATCAACTCGTACAAACAATATTTCGCTGCCAGCTACCTTAACAAGTTTACTCACATAACGTTACTTAATTTAACGAGAGCAGAATCGTGTACTCGCTACGCCCTAAACTCGGTTTACAAATGAGCATTAATTCACAGCCATTGCCCAAGTGTTACCCTAATGATAATCCCATAGCAACTGTCTGTATCAATTTTGATGTAATTACGGGAAGCATAAAACTTGTTTAGGCGTAATTGCCCTTTATGTAATTTGAATGCACCGAATGTCTTGAAGAAATTGGGTAGAATAGCCATGGAAAGGTTGCAAAAAGAACTAAGTAACCTTATCTGTCATTGTCATACTAGTTAATCTTATCACTGGTGGAAAGTTTCGCAGTTAGCGAAACCATTTTCTACTTAAACTTCACACCCCACTGCACACCCTTAGGTGTCGACGTTCGGGATTTTTTTTCCTAGGTACCCCTAAGCGTGTATGTACAATCTAGACCAGCCAATTACTCACAATCTCCACCCTAATTTGCATATGGTCCTTCGAGCCGGATATGCATGCAGCTATTCTTTAAATAGATAAACATTTGAAACTCATTACCTGGAAACATACTGTGAGCATTGTCAAGCTAAAAATGATTATGACTTCCAATGAATAATCTGCCTATGCCGTATACAGCAAAAAATGAAATTACTTCATAGCTTAAATCGTAAAGCTTTATGTTTATTGTTCCGGCGGTCATTTGATTTGTGATTACAGTGTTCCATAATTTAATGTGCCCAATGTCGGAAAATATCAAGTAGTCACTTTGGCTATCAAGAATTTAATTAGGCTGGTTTAGATTCTTATCTCTTATAACGGGTGTCAGAATTGGGCTACGTACCTTAAATTGAACTTGATTTGTATCATGATGGCGCTTAGCTATTAATTGCTTAGCGTTGGTTCGTTGCCTTTGTTTTAGAAAGATTGAATTAAATTTTGCATAGATACATAATGTGACGGGCTGTTTAGCAAATTGCTTGAGTTTTGCTTTTACCTTAGGAAATTAAAAACCTAAGTAGTAATCGTAATAAGATGTTAAAAGACTGATAATATAAATTGTCCGATTATATTTATATTGAGTTGGTAACTGGCGTCGTCACGTGTGGTCAACACCACAATCCATCATTTCTTAGGGTCAGCGCTGACGTATGAAGTGGTGACGAAGCGACTATTTGGCTTATTAAACAAAACTTGGAACTTGCATATGGTTGGAATCAAAAATCTCTCGCCTCTCGACCGTTCTATTAGAGTCTACGATGATTTTGCGACTCTTTATCTTAGGAAAGGACATATATATTTTTTTAATTTAATTTACTAATGTTTTGTGTCATCTTTGAATATTTTCAGTGAAAATGCTCGAATACCTTGAATGATGCAATCGTAGGTATGTTGATTTTTACATTTATTATAGTTAAAAGCTTGACCGGCAAATGTTTAAATACAAAAACAAAACATGCGAACCCAATTTTAGGCACAGCCATCATGACTTTAGCACTTTCGCTTCCCACATTTGCGAACATAAATTGTATTTTAATGTGTTCACTTTCCTTTGAAAAACAGATTTGAGATGTGAAGTAATTTGTAGCTAATGATTTGTAATTGTAGTTTTTGCACATCTACAGGTACAATGGTAAGGTACAGTAGCTATCTGGTAGCATCTAAAGCTTAGCAGACAGATGTGGAAAAATGTGACTTTTAAGGCCGCGAATTTCAGTAAAATATCTGTTTCACCCGACGGACCGACGACATTGTGAAGGTTGCGAGAAGTCGGTGGATGGAGAAGACTGACTGCGTCGTGGTACTCTTTGGGGAAGTTCTATGTCCAGCAGTGGACTTCTACACGTTGATGATGATGATAGCTGTTTCAGTGCTAATAACAACAATGATAAATATGGCGAACGCTATTATAGGAAAATGCTATCATCGGACATACAAGTTACATCAATGTGCGTTCTTTAGTAATGGAAAATATACTAATAACATTCCTACAAGATAAAGAATCTTCAGTCACTATCCAAAGTGCCTATAAAGAGCATCAGCTAAAAGGATCTTGTAAGGAATTAAGATATGCCCCAATGTACAAAGTCATTTTATCTCCTTAACTTATATACAGTTTTATTTTTTAATGAGGTGAGTTTGAAAATAACCTGTGATATTGGTATGGCCGTCAAATTATAACGGTTGCAAGTTCGTAGAGACTTGCGTTAGTGCCAGCATTATCGTGATAGTTTCAGTAATCGTCGACCCTTTTAGCGTTCTTCCACTTATTTATTTGCAAGTGTAAGTAACTAATATAGCTAAAGACATTTTAAACAATATCCCGCTGGGCGCAAAGACAAAAGTGCCTGGGAAAGACTATAAAATAACTCACACAGTAGATATTTACACTTAAACAGCATTCAAATGAATTACCTAATGATTTTCATAAACACATCCTACCTCGCAATTTTATTTGAAACTGGAAGGAGCCCTTTGACGTGCAATCCTTTCACCACAGTAGGTTTTTTTGTAGCGCTCGTGGTAAAACTTTTTTAGTCGTTCGTAATAGTTCAGCACGGTCACCAAAAGGATGTTGACCGCTAGTGGCATGTCCAGGCGTTCCGGTCCAGGCGTGATGATGGACAAACACCTTTGGGGGGCCTAACTCCTTTACCCGTGGCACCCAGTAGCGCATACAAGCTTCATGCTAGCACTGGTGGAGTGATAGTACTGTAGTACCTAAGTATACCACACGAAGGTCGCGAGTTCGAGCTTTGAATCCAGGCCGTGCATATTTGCACTATTTATACTACTTAGTGCTTTCGTACGTGAAACCGGAATGTCCTATAAATAACCAAAAAATTTGAAGCCTAAAGATTTTCTTCGAGGTCCTCTTTAATCCTTTCAACACACTGACTATTTCACCAAATTGTTTAGTCATTGGCCGTTGTCATGGCCACCATTCTTCAACCTGCTCTCTGCCTTTGATGAAGGATGGCGAGGAAAAAACCATTGACACGACAAGCAAGCAAGCAACTTCTGTTTCTTCTACAATTAGTCAATAGCTCAAGTCATCATCTCCCTGACCTTATCCCACTTCATGTGGGGTCGGCACAACATGTTTTTCTCTTCCACTCCCCTCTATCAGCCGTCAAATCAGTATTCATTCCTTTCTTACTCATGTCATCTTTCACACAGTCTATCCATCTTTTCTTTGGTCTACCTCTTCCCTTATATCCTTCCACATTCATATTTAACGCTCTTCTAGTCACATGACATTCTTACCTCCGCATGACATGCCCATACCACGCTAACCTTTTGCTCTTCAACTTCTCAGTCACTGGCGCTACTTTCAAACTTCCTCTGATGTACTCATTCCGTATCTTGTCCATTCTAGTCACTAGTCAATAGCTCAAGTCTAGACGTAAAATCCAATGACAGGACGCCACGAAGCGAAATATTTCTTGACTGTATAAAACCTGTAGCAGCAAGAAAATTATACTTAGTGAGGATTTCATTCATGATCAATTAGTCACACCCTACTTAAGATCTTACTCTCAATTTTATCTTAAGGCACAGTAAGTAAGTAGGTTCATTATTTATCAGATTAAATTTAATTCGCGAGTTTTGCGACAAAGTAAAAAATTTATGGAAGTAAGTAGAGCGTGATTGAGGACTCAGCGTAGTTGTCATATGCCTGTCTCCACTTAACATTTTTGGTAGGTACCTACTTCTTCATCACTATCGATAGCCTGACTTCCTGGGCTAATCCCAGCAGTAGCTCTGGCTATCGGCCTCTCCTTGTATGCCAATCCGCACAATCCTGAATATAACGTAACTGAGGCTGAGGCTCGTAAAAGGAGATTCATGGGAAATGGCACAAATAGCGCTGGCAATGATGATGATGGCAATAAATGCTAAAGTAGACATAAAGCAAAGAAGATAACATCGCTAACTACCTCTACATAGAGGCATATTGAATTGTCTTTGATAAAGCCATGGTTACTAACCGTCCAACTAGGTGGACAGCGTGGTTGGTCGGTTGTTAATAGATGTTTTTATCCATCAGTTCATACCCTTCAATTGTATGATTGTCTTTATCTAGTTTTCATACCTAAACTATGATCCATTTATATCTATACCTAGGCGTCTTCCAGTAAAAAACTGCTCTACCTGTTTTAAGCAGAGCTGTGTAAAACTCAAAAAATACAAGAACACGCGTGCATCATCACGCACTCCCTCGTCTCGTAAACGTATACATAACCTCATCGTTTTTTGAAGTCGGTTAAAAATGAATAGTATCGATTACGAGCACTAAAGGTAAAGAACCGGCCTTGTCTCGCTTCTCGAAATGTTTTACCTTTTTTTGTAACCATCTTGTTTATTAATCCAGTTATATTAGAACAAAATTGTGCCGGTCGGTGGTGCGTTTTAATATTGTTAGGTCTAAGTAACAATCGAATAAAAAATAGCATTCTAAACTGGCTAAAAAATAGCATTTTGACTGGCCTCATAGCTCAGTTGGTAGTAACTCTGCCTTCTGCGCTAGAGGTCGCGGGTTCGATCCCCGCACTGGACAAACATTTGTGTGATGAACACAGATGTTTGTTCTGTGTCTCGGTGTTAAATATATATCTATTATGTATATCAGTCTCTGGTACTCATAGTACAGGCTATGCCTAGTTTGGGATCAGTTGACCGTGTGAATATGTCCGGAATATTTTATTAAAAAAAATCTTTCATAAATATACCTGCTAAAGATTGATTAAAATTGTTTGACTAACAATGCTTTTCTCCTTCTTTTCAGACTGACAACGATGGATTACTCAAGCCATTTTCTCCTAGCACTGGTGTTGCTGAACCTAGCACACTACGGATACAGTGCACCCACACCCAGAAGGTCAAAAGCCGCTGTCTTGGTAGAAGATAACAAAACCGACAGGTCGAATGCTACCGCCTTAATAGAGGAAGCTGAAACCGCCAGAAAGTCAAGAGCCACTGCTTTACCAGAGGAAGACGAAACCAGCAAGCAGACCACAAGAAGATCAAGAGTTTCCACCATACCAGAAGAAACCGAAACGTCCAGCCGAGACAGTAAACTCCAGGCCAAGTTCAAAGACTTCACAACCTCCCAAGTTCCCCCAACCAACAGAAGAAACAAAGCACTGGATTTGTTTGGGTTCTACCCCTCATTTCTATCTTCTGGCTTCGATTTCCCCGAGGACAATGACGATGATAACGTGAACTTCACCGTCAACGACGACAACTTTGACGACGAAGACCTCTCCAGAACTATCCCTTCAAGACGTCGACAGAACAACAAGAAAAAGAACGGAAACGGGGAGTCTTTCCAGAACGATAACCTGAACTCTCTGCAGTATGATAACTCACCTATCTTCTACATAAGACTTCCTCCTACTCCGTACATGTTTGTGCCTGGTCTAGGGTACGTTTCTCAGCCCCCCAGCCTCGGCCCACCAATGTCGCCCATGATGCCTCAAGGCGTTCCACCTCAAGTCGCCGATCCCTTTATCAACCTACCGTTGGACTTCGTTTCGAATGGTAAACCTACCGGCGTGTACCAATGGAACGGTGGCCCTGCATACCCGCAGGTACCTCAAATGCCTGTTGACCCTTACGGCTTTGGACCTCAGCCAATGATGCCACCTCGTCCGAGCTACACGATGCCGACATACCAGCCGAAACCGAAGCCTAAGCCGGTCCAATCGAGCTCCAAGGTCACAAACCTGAAGGGGCAGTACATGTTCAACGGCAAGCCTGGAGACAGCGTTTATGTGTTGAGGGATACGTACAACTCGATCTACTCCGATGCGCTGCAGAACTTCTATCCTTAGATAAGTGACGTAGTATAGGAATTGAATGGCTCGTATCGAGCCGCGGTCATGGACCAATCTTGCCGTATGCAAGTAGGATAGACAAAGTCAACAACAAACAGAATGTAAGCTCCGTCCAAGCCATGAAGCCTTTATGAATTGTATTAAATGTTCAACTGAGGGTATTAAGTTAGACTCCAACGAATGATTGAATTTAGGAGGAGTAGCTGTCTAAGCTGCAATATTTGAACAATTTTAATCATAAGTACAAAAACACCTACTCCCTTCTCTATTTTTGTAAGCAATTCCTTTGAACTGTCCTATACCTTTATCATACAATCGTAGGTAGGTATAGGGCACATAGCTTACTATGTGTAATTTATTTTTCTGGGAAGAACAAATTATTTGAATAGAGCTAGTAGAGATATCAGCGCGAACAATTCCTTGAACCGACAAGCTTGGTGGCGACAAAATGTTTGCATGATCTGCAAATATTTGTTCTTGGTCTATGTTGTGTTAGGTACCATGGTACCTACTCATAGTATACGCATATAATATCTGCCAGATTTTTAATCTGCCTGAACTATGTAGGTACCTATGTGATTATTTATTTGAATTACTGGAAATATTATAAATCTATATTTTTTCCTGGAAGAGCCAATTTTGATGTAGAGCTATTAGAGGTATTAAGTAGAGGCAAGCATTTCAAGTTGTAGACCACTATGTCTTACTTTACTTAGACGATTCAACTATTAGGTCCAACTTTGACAATAAAACCGACGATTCCAAATCGGATGGGCAGCGTGAGGAAAACTTCGGTATATTATCTTTTCGTCGCGCAACAGGCTACGGAGAGAGCTTTGCTCGGAGTTTCACTGTGTTACTACGTGATAAAATCCGGGATGAGGAAAATCCGTAGAAGAAACAAGGTCATAGATATACCTAGCTCTCAGAATTAGCAAGTTGAAGTGGCAGTTGGCAGGCAATATAGCTCGCAGAACCGACAACTGTTGGAGAATAAAGGTTCTCGAATGCCAGACGCAGCTGGAAAGCCTTCACCCGATGTAGGGGTTGCGGAAAGTCGTGGAGTGAGGCTCTAGCTAGACCGTTCGTCGTGGTAGGTACTCTTTGGGGTAGCCTATGTTCAGCAGTGACTTGTGGTACCACCCACGGTAATCGTCTTTTCTGATAACCACGGCACGGGGAATCTTAGTGTGGCGTTAGGACTATGTAGTTGGGTGTTAGTTATTTATTTATGTAAGTATTAAATCGGTGCAGCCGTTGCCATGTTCTGATGGTATTCAGCCCTAGACCCCAGTTTTGAAGGGATCTCTGGAATAATATTGCAGTTTGAAAAAGTTTGGTTTATCCCAAAGCATTTAGCTTCGAGTTATTTTTAAACATTGTCTGATAAGCAGCCTATAGCTGTTCTATTAAATATATTACTATATTTTTTTATCTTGGTTGTTTGTTTATATTAAGTGCCAGCTTGGTGACTAAATTAAGCTAAGGTTCCAATTAAAAGCAACATAATTTTAAAAATAAATAATGTTGAGTCATAGTTGTTAGGATTAATATTTTTATAATTTATTTCAATAATATGGATCTATTTAAATATTTATTTCTAAATTTAATTATGGTGAGTAAGTATAAGATTTATTGTATGTACAAATACCTATAATACTCCGTCCATAAATCTAGGTAATTATAAAATCTAGGTACACTTATAATTTATAAATGTGCTAGTACCAACCTTTATTTAGATACTTTCGTAGTCTCGTTGGGAAACGAAAAATAAAAGTAACGTCTCGTGGTGAGGTCCTAAGGTATGAGTAGTAAGTATGTAAGTATGTAAGTACCTACCTATATATGTAAAAATAATCTAGGTAGTTAGGTATGCAACGAATACCTAAGGCAGTTTAATTAGAACTTACTAGCTATACTTAATTACCTAATTATTTTCACTTAGGTTACATATTAATCCTGCTATATTATTAAAAATGCGAAAGTTTGTATGTGTTGATAGTTCAGTCACGCATAAGGGTTGGAGTACCTACTTAGATATTAGTACTTCGACTAGACTATTATTAATATTTATATAGGCTATTTTCTATCTAGGTACCACGCGAGCGAAGCCGTGAAGAATGGCTAGTTAATAAGTAGGTACAGGTAGGTTACTACCTACATAAGTAGAACAAGAATACCTACATAAAGTTTTTATTGTAACAATGCCGGCCGGGCAATTAGCAAGAAAGAATGAATTAAGTACATATAAGTTGTAATTACTACCTATTATTTTATACTGAAATAAACAATTAAATTATTTACCTACCTACTTATAGATTGTTTTTATTACCCAGCAGTTAATAGGTAGGTAGGTACCTACGTAAGGAAGATACCTACCGACTTATAATGTACTACCGAAGGATTCCTTTCGCGGCGCGGCGGACCTAGTTATGTACAGTCAACGACATAGATAGAGTTATATAATAAACAAATTTTAGATTCTAACACAAAAAGACGGTCATGTGCGAGAACTCGCACCCTGAGGGTTCCGGTGTGTATGTCTACAGCTTACACATAACGAATTTCTGAATTCTGAGTATGCAAATATTTAGTGCATAATTGGTGCAATCTGAAAATCCAATTCAAAATTTAGGTGCCAAAGAGGTTTCTGAGATATGAGCCAAAAACTATGTGTCAGCTGGAGACCCGGGTCTACAGCTTGCACATCCAGTTCTGCCAAACGGCTGACGCGAGAGCTATGAAAACTAGCCAGATATTTAGTGCCAAATTAGTGCCAAAGGTACTAAAAATTTCAGGCCTGTAGCTTAAAAGGTTTCAGAGTTATAAGCAAAAAACTATGTGTCAGCTGGAGACCCGGGTCTACAGCTTGCACATGCAGTTCTGCCAAACGGCTGACGAGAGAGCTATGAAATATAGCCAGATATTTAGTGCCAAATTAGTGACTAAGGTACCAAAATTTTCAGGCCTGTAGCTAAAAAGGTTTCAGAGATATAAGCAAAAAACTATGTGTAAGCTGTAGACCCGGGTCTACAGCTTACACATTTCGTTACGCCAAACCGCTGATCACAGGGCAATAAACTTTAGGCAGGATTTTAGCTCATAATTAGTGCCTAAGGTACCAAAAATTTCAGGCCTGTAGCTGAAAAGGTTTCAGAGATATAAGCAAAAACAGTTTTCCCGCCAAAAAATTCAAATAAAGTTATTGAAAATCGGATCATTGCGGCGTTGCCACTCCGCTTCAAATGATTGTCAAACGACTTTAAACTTTATTTACATATCACGAAGATTGATTTTGATATTTGATCATTAAAAAAGTTTATTTGTTTTGTAGAGCTTAGTCTAGGAGCTCGGAGGATAAAATAGTTTTCAGCCAAAACATACCCAGTGCTGCCATCGATGTACCTCGTGTGTCGTACCTCGAAAAAGAGAGCTTTATCTTTTACTTCAGTGAACTAGTGTATGTATACAAAATGTTCCGGAATTAGTATATACACATCAACGATAAGTTGAATGACCTCCCTTTTGGATACTTACCTATTAGAGGACATGTATCACAAAAATATTTTATCATTTTGCAGAAGTCCACTGCTGAACATAGGCCTCCCATAAAGAGTGCCACGACGAACGGTCTTGAGCCATTTCCATTCAGTGAATTACAGTAACCTTCGCAATGTCGTCGGTCCATAGGGTGCGGGGACTTTCAACACTGCGTCATTCGGTGTGTGGTCGCCGTTCGTAACTTTTTAGTTCAAGCTGGCAACGCGCACTGACTGTAGGCTTTCGTCTTGAGGCTCTCTGTGGTAGGTATATTATATGCGACGAAGATGAAGTTTTCCAAACGCTGGCTATGGATAGAATTGGCTGGATATAGATAAAACAGAATCGAAACTATTATGTAGGAGGTATCTTTAACCTATTGAAGTCCACTGGACAAACTGTACCTACCTCTAATGTAGGTAAGTTACTACCATTTGTTAGTTACTAGCATAATTTTTGTGATACCTACACATCTTCTTGTTAGGTAGTATCTTCATCTTCTGAATTTGTTGTACTTCTAACCTAGCCGTTATCTCATATGTAAGATAGGTGTCGATCGATCTAGATAAAATAAAAATATATTGTAAGTAATTGGTTAGTAGTAACCTACCTATAATTTGTTACTTCGGTTGAAGTTCCATAGATTTACATTTTCGAAACTGACGTATGAAATTGGCCTCCATTTTGGCCATCATCATCATCAGCCCACACTAGTCCACTGCTGGACATAGGTCAACCCTAATGTGTCCGGCCATTCTCATACACTTTCTGCCTGCGCCACCGCCCCGCATTTCATAGGTCATTGCTCCACCTAGCCACACACTAAAACAAAAATAAAAGTCTGTCAGAAGAAGATAGGTAAGGTATTTAGGTTAATCAAGATACCTTGGTAGGTAGGTAGGTAGCACATATGAAAGTTGGATATACAGGTATCTATTAGGTACTACCGTGACGTATTTGCTCATTTTGTTCATATCTAAGTTGGCTAGTAAATTATAGATGGTAGTTACCTAGTACCTAGGTACTAGTTATTTACCTATCTATAGTTTTTTGACGTGTTTTATTACGCATTTAGGCTATTTAGTTCTACCTAAGTTTGGTTAGCTCTAGGTACTAGGAAGCCATCTATTACATTCGTGACGTGTTTGCATAATATTATACAATCCTACGTACTTTATGTGAGGTACTTACTTATGTAGGTCTAGCTAGGTATAGGTACCAAGTATTTATTATACCTAGGTACTACGTACCTACACTTTGTACCTAGACCTACAAAACTTAGGGAAGTAGGTAGGTACCTCACATAAGGTAGGTAGATATGAACTATTTATAAACCACGTCACGAAAGTAATAGATGAGTAGGTTCCTATGTGACATGATGAGATATGTGACTCCGCCGTCTAAAGCTAGGTGGCTTCGTATTATTGGAAAAATTATTGCAATAAAATGCTGTGAATATGGCTAACTGTACATTATCAGAGTGTCCACGTATTTACAGGCTGCCCGATATTGTACAGGCGCGTAACATTATCGTGTCATTCTTTCGTTCTTGAAGCTTGCATTTTTTAATGCCTTTCCCTTTCGGGCTGGCTATGGCATCTTATTCCTGCCGCCAAGTCTTTTGCTCTCAAATTGAGAGGCTTATATATGTTTAAAGTATATATCATGTAGGTTAAAGAATTCAGAAGCTTAGATAGGATAAGATTATGAGTATCACTAAAATTATGCTGATAACTAAAAAAGGAAAGGCGTCAAAATCTAAAAAAAAAAAAAAAAATTGTAGTTACAATATTATAATAATACCTACTATAGTTTTTATTTGGTACATCAAAGTTTCTAAGTGGAAGCGGTGGCTAACTCACTCAAAATACCTGAGCTGCAAATCAGCTCGCAGCTCACGCTCTTGAACCGCGCAAGTAGATCTATGAATGATTTCAGATGAATCAGGTAAAGTGAAGCAAACAATGCAATAGGGTACTAGCAATCAGTTCATCAAACGGGTCAGCTTTTCTAATATGGATGGACTTTATAGTGTTGAAAATAATACAAATTGTTGTCGTATGAATTCGTTTCTAATCAGCAAAACAATTTTGCTGGGTGTCGCGGGTCGCATGACTCGCAGATGAAGTAGAACTACTTTGAGCCGTTGAGCTGCGTCAGCTGCTTGGGAGCGGCGTGATCCATTTACCTGCGGCTCAGTACCCTGTGATTCGATCTGGATGCGTGTTCTCACTCGAGTTCATCATCATCCTCATCATTCCAGCCGTTTGAAGTCCACTGCTGAACACCGGCCTCCCCCACAGATTTCCGGAGTGACTTCCTATCATGGGGGGTGGGGGGAATTTGAAAATCTTTGTGAAAATAGGAGAAGCTGCTGCCCATCCCCTAGCTTTTTTTCCCTTACTCGCCTACCTAGTACGACATCCACGGGTAGGAGGTTAGGAGGGGCCTATTCTTCAGCCGGGGCCGCCACGGTCACTGACTCGAGTTACCCACCTCGAATTAGTGGTAGGTACACTATGTCCAGCAGTGGACTCAAATAGGTGATGATGATGATACTTACATAATTTCGATTCGGTTTTATCTAATGGCCAGCGTTTGGAAAACTTCATCTTCATCCCTTAAAATATACCGCAGAGCGCCACAAGATCCTTGCGCAAAAATTTTGCGCGATCGGGGCCCAGATTTGTGGCATTGTATTGTTTCCTATTAACACGTAAGTACTCGTAACGTGCAAGCTGACTAAACCTCTGGTTTCTTCATGATGTTTACCTTAAACCATTTTGGCGATCTACTCTCAAAAATGGCCGCGGCTGCGACCAAGTAACGTAGGCTCCGTTTTTGTATAAACCCACATCGACAACGTGAAATATATTCTCCAACTCGTATGTGACAGTGTTATCCAAGTTTTTTTATCAGGTTGTGTTTTTTTACAGGTTGTGAAATAGAACATCCAAAATTACAAAAAAGTGAAAACATATAGGTAAATAATACCAAGCGAAAAACTAAAGTTATTGGAAGCTCACCAAAAATTATAAAAACCAAAATAACGAACGTGTCACAATATTATACGTAAGTGCCTCGTTATAATGACTAAATAAAAGTTTTTATCAATACATATTGAACTAAAAATCTATTGAGGGTGTGCAAAAAAGTGTAATGTCGGTCGATTTTTTTATTACAACGATCTGCGACTCTAAGAAATAGTTCTCTCAACCTCCACACTTATTTCGTCGCTGCAAGTAAAGTACCGCCGGCGTAGCGGTTGAGGCGGTGGACTCAATAATCGTCGGTAACGACGAGCCCTGGATCGAATCTCTTCATCCGAATAGACTTTTTGCGTTTTCTGATCGTTCCAGTGACTGTACCAGAATGCCCCAAACAAGAAACCAGGCTACCGTAGAATTAGAAAATTGACCGCTGAAAGATGCTTTTTGTAAAGCACAAAACTTGAATTTGAAGCTTCTAAAGGAACAAGACGACTGCGCTAAAGATTATAAAAATCTCTTGGCGCAAAATGGGTCACTCAAAGTAGCATTTCCAGAACAAGAAATAAAATTACAAGAGACTGAAACGGAAAGAAATAAGCTAAAAGAGATGATTGAGCGACGAACTGCAGATCTCAATGAATATGAAGAAGCATTAAACGTAATACGTATGCACGAAAATAATGCAGCGCTGTTCGAACAACTACAAAAAACGCTCCAGTTGGAAACCAATGAAAACACCCAAATACTTAATGAAGAATTGGACAATTTAAAAAGCCAAATAATTGAGCTCTAAAGTGAAAACATAAAATTAAAAAAATCTCGCCACACCGTAGATATTAAAACTGCAGCAAAGACCAAGAACTTAAGTAAAAATAGAATAACATTGAATAAACAAGTGAAAAATGATAAAGACTCACAGAATAGAAAGAAAAATACAAAAAAAATTAGTAGCGAAAAAAGGGAAGACAAAAACAAGACGACTAAAACAACGAGTGAATCAATAGCAACAAAACAGGTCGTGACAATAAAGAATAAAGAAGACAACGGGATTACTACGAGAATATGACTTCGATCCGTAGAGAAGCTAACGACAGAGGAGAACACTGGAAACCAAACGAATAACAGTACCCAAATCCATGAACCCAGACTTATAGCTGAGGATACCGCCGTAATTTCACAAAATAGACCTAAGAAAATGCTAATATTGTGCGATACATATGGAAAATCTCTTGGAGAATTTATACACCTACATAATAATGACTACCAATCTGTTCTATCCATTTGTAAGCCAGGTGCTCCTATAAGAGAGATTGTAAATAACTTGCCGACACTGACAAAGAATTTGACTCAGGGCGATGATGTCGTCGTGATTGCCTCTGACTTCCATCATCAATCAAGACTTAAGTCTACGAGATACGATTACATCGATGGCAACACGGTATGTTTTGGCTGAAAACTATTTTATCCTCCGAGCTCCTAGACTAAGCTCAACAAAACAAATGAACTTTTTTAATGATCAAATACCACAATCAATCTTCGTGATATGTAAATAAAGTTTAAAGTCGTTTGACAATCATTTGAAGCGGAGTGGCAACGCCGCAATGAGCCGATTTTTAATAACTTTATTTGAATTTTTTGGCGGGAAAACTGTTTTTGCTTATATCTCTGAAACCTTTTCAGCTACAGGCCTGAAATTTTTGGTACCTTAGGCACTAATTATGAGCTAAAATCCTGCCTAAAGTTTATTGCCCTGTGATCAGCGGTTTGGCGTAACGAAATGTGTAAGCTGTAGACCCGGGTCTACAGCTTACACATAGTTTTTTGCTTATATCTCTGAAACCTTTTTAGCTACAGGCCTGAAAATTTTGGTACCTTAGTCACTAATTTGGCACTAAATATCTGGCTATATTTCATAGCTCTCTCGTCAGCCGTTTGGCAGAACTGCATGTGCAAGCTGTAGACCCGGGTCTCCAGCTGACACATAGTTTTTTGCTTATAACTCTGAAACCTTTTAAGCTACAGGCCTGAAATTTTTAGTACCTTTGGCACTAATTTGGCACTAAATATCTGGCTAGTTTTCATAGCTCTCGCGTCAGCCGTTTGGCAGAACTGGATGTGCAAGCTGTAGACCCGGGTCTCCAGCTGACACATAGTTTTTGGCTCATATCTCAGAAACCTCTTTGGCACCTAAATTTTGAATTGGATTTTCAGATTGCACCAATTATGCACTAAATATTTGCATACTCAGAATTCAGAAATTCGTTATGTGTAAGCTGTAGACATACACACGGGTTCCGTACCATTACACGGGGTCAGAAAATCAATATTCCAAGTGTAAGAATTGACAAACTTCTAATTATGGGTGCATTTTTTATTGATGGTTCTATGTAATATTTAGGTAGTGTAGTTAATGTATTTTTTTTTATTCATCACCAAGTCTCATGTCATTAATAAGATGGAAGCACTATGTACAAAGTGTTTCTTCCTCGACTATGGCATAGGCCTTCTGGCGGCTTAAAAATTCCAACTACATATTTACTAAAAGGCCATGCGCCTCCGCACGCGCCTCGAATGGGGCTGGCCAACTTCACAAAGATACAAATTAATTGGTTCTCTGGCTTTTTGGCGGGAACTTGAGAAAGTGATGTTGTGCTCTCAATTTATTTTACAAAACTAGTGTTAAATTGAATAATACAATGTATTTATGGTGGTGTTTTGCGTAATATTGTTTGAGTAAGCCGCACAAGTGAAGTGAAATGAAATGATTGCGTGTATCGTCATTTTTCGAGTTGGCGCCAAGAGGTCCCTTGAGGTTTTAGTAAAATAGCCACCATCTTATCTTACTAAAACTGAATTAGACTTGACTTGACGGTGACTTGACCATGACTAAGAAGTAAAATGAAGAAGAAAGATAAACTAACTACTAAGAAATATAAACGTAAGGCTTGGCGGTAAGGTCTAGATGCCATAGCCAGCCCGAAAGGGAAAAAACTTAAAAAAAAAAAACCCCCCGTCCATGACGCTACGCAAAAGTGACGGAACTCATTAGAAACTAGAGTTGCGGACTGATTGGAAACTCTGACTCGTCCACGACGCTACTGGAATTTCCTGAAACTCAGTGACTCAGTACACGATTTGATATAAACAAAGTTTTGAAAACGAAAATAATTAACATGACTAGTGATAATTCGAGCGATGACATGGAATTATTACTTCTCCAGATCACATAGACGTCAGAATCACATATAATTACTTTTTATTCGTTAATTTTTCAACAGTTTCTCGAAACCAGTCGCCTGGCGACCAGCATGTCAAGTCGCCAGGAGATTAGTTACAAACGCGTTCCTTTTGAGTAGCGTCGTGGACGGACGCGCATTGAAATACTAGTGCTATCGCAGTCAGGCTACTCATAAGTGACTACAGTTTCAGTCGCGTTCCTTTTGAGTCGCGCCGTGGACGAAGGGGCTTACCCTAGTTAGTAAACAATGTTGTCAGTAAATGCTGACGTCAAATTATTCGTACGTCAATCAATGTCACAAATACTGACGTCAATCAATGTTAAATTATTAAATTATTATTAAAATGTTAAATTTAAATCCGAGACTAGATCCGAGAGCTGGCTCTTATTTGGCCCAGCGAATTAGCATTGCCATCCAGCGTGGCAATTCCGCCAGCGTCTTGGGGACGCTTCCGACTGGTAGTGATCTGGATCAGTTCAGCTATCTATAGATCGTTTGTAACGGTCTTTAGATGGCTCAACTGTTTCTTGTGTATTTTGTAAATATTAACTTAGTTTTAAGTTTCTTTCTGTAAATAAAGTTATCAATGTCACAATATTTCAAAACTGACAGCCTGTTAGCCTGCCTGCTGCTGTCATTGTCATTTGTCAATAATTGTGTGTCAAGCTGTCAACAAATCGTTCATCGTGGTTGTCTTGTCTGTCTGTTGTTGTTTCGCTCAACTAATTTATCAAAAAAATATTCCATACATAAAAAATCCCAAATTAGGCTAATAGCATTCACAAACTAAACACAAACGTGCTTCACTTCTATTCATATCTTACTGCTATGTTACTCAAAAGAATGACCACAAAAATACATAACAACGTAGGTGCCAATTAGTAACGACGTGCTATTGATACAAAAAAAACGAAAATGTGCGGAGATCAGTGATTTGTGCATAGATCCTGTTGAGATAAGCGATGTTCCGGAGTCGTAGTTGGTTCGGGGCAGCCTGGGGGCGCCCCAAGAACCCTCATTCATTGGAGAGACTGAAGTATTTACATAATATCCTATGCAAGAATACCACGGTTTCCGAGAGCAATCGTGGGACCTTGGTGGAGTCTCTCAGGTGTATAGCTGAGATACTTATATGGGGCGATCAGAATGACAGTTCCGTGTTTGAGTAAGTATCAAGCACTCACGCTAACATTGCAAGTAGGTAAACAATGTACTTAGCGCCTGTTGGAGCAGAAAGGAGTACACATTGGAAAGTGCAGCGTGAGACGGTCCCACGGCAGTACGGCGGACGGCAGCTTAGATGGAAAAATCAAATAAAGGTTGCTGGGAGCTTTTTGGTCAAGGCTGCACAAGATTAGACGCCTCAGAAATCATAGGTGACCTATATTCAGCAGTGAACATGTAGACTGAACCATGAAGTAGTACCTAGAGCCTACCTAGTGTAACACTGAAGCAGTACCTACCAACATTAAAGGCCTAGAATGGACTTGGAATGAGATCATTGCTAGAAAACAATGTGAGATTCAAATACCTACCTATATTGCTGCAAGCAATATAGTTATGTTCTGTTTCACACAATGTTGCTGTATCTTAGCTGGTACTGCAGCTTTAATGGGCAGTAAGTCAACTGCTGGTTTGATATTTGTTTTTATATAACCTGAATTTTTGCAACCTTGATTTTCAAAGTGCTTTCCCAAATCTTTCCAACCTTCTCTATGCTTGGAGGTCTCCCATTCTAGACCAACTCGATTGCCTATAACAAAGTTGCCATAAACAATTAGAATTTTACCTTGAGAATGTTTGAAATTCATCAACCATATTCTTTGAAACTTGAAACTAGCCTTTTTTGTTAAAAACATATGTTAAATACTTTTTTTACATATGAATGCTGCTTCAAGGTAAATTGGTCAGTAAAATAACAGATTTCCTAGAATCATTTGACAAAACTTAAGGACTCCAAGAATGAATAGAAATATACAGATTAGAGTTTCCTAAAATGTATGAAGCTTTCTTAAAAATGGACGAATGGTCTTAAAAAGCCATGTCCAGTCCTGCTAAGAAAAAGTAAAAGTATTGTTGGTTCTACACCTTATTAGCATCTTAGAAGTCAGAATCAGAAGTAATGACTTTATCGGAGTTTAAAAATTAATTATTACAGTGACGTAAAAACTGAGGAGTAATCGGTTAGCTTGGTATGGGCATGTCATGAGGACGGAAGAATGTCATGTGACAAGAAGAGTGTTAGATATGAATGTGGATGGATGAAGGAGTAGAGGTAGGCCAAAGAAAAGATGGATGGACTGTGTGAAAGTGGATATGGTGAAGAAAGGAGTGAGTGCTGAGATGACGACTGATAGAGGGAAATGGAAGAAAAATACATGTTGTGCCGGCCCCACATGATGTGGGATAAAGGCAGGAAGATGATGAACTGAATATAGTTTTGAGCAGTTACTCTTCTTTCTGCATTGGTATGATTTAAAACAAATGTGACTGCTGGGTGTTATTTATTTATTCTCTGCTTTTAGTTTCTTCCTGGAGAAGAACATGCTATCATACTTCCTTCGGATCATGAGACAGAAGTGCGGTGGATCATCGTATGTGTGCGTTCAACTACTCCAAACGCTCAACATACTGTTCGAGAATATTAGGAATGAAACATCATTGTGTGAGTACTTCAGGCCCCGCACGCCTACAATTAAATTGTTTGATTAGAGCCTGGTCACTGAGCTAATACAAGATGACCAAGAAAGAATCAGTAACACGACAAGCAAGCGAGCAAGCCTATGCACATGATGCTTTTCAAACGCGCTGTTGACGCGCTTCGAACGCAACGAAGACGCGCAGCAAACGCGACGCAGTTCGCAAGTTGTGCACATAATATTGAGCCTCGAGCTTACAGCGAAACAAATGCACGACTGGTCATAGACCATGGAATAGCAGTTCAATGGACTTTTACAAATTCTCTTAGTATACATAGCATTATGTTTACAGATTATCTCCTAAGCAACAATCACGTGAACTCAATAATCGTCCACAAGTTTGACTTCTCCGATGAAGAGGTGATGGCCTACTACATCTCCTTCCTGAAGACTTTAAGTCTTAAACTAAACAATCACACCATACACTTCTTTTACAATGAAGTAAGTTATCGACTCATTTATCCTACTATCATATCCTACTAATATGATAAATGCGAAAGTTTGTGAGGATGCCTGGATGTCTGTTATTCAATCACGTCGTAACGGCTCAACCGATTTCGATGAATACAAATAGTTCTTTAGAAGCTAGTCTTTTATAATTTTATTTTTAATGGACTGGAGCTTTAAACGTTTTTAATGGACTGGAGCTTTAAAAAATTTGCCTTTCAGCACACCAAGGATTTCCCCCTGTATACTGAGGCGATTAAGTTCTTCAACCATTCTGAATCAATGGTTCGAATCGCGGTGCGTACACTCACGCTCAACGTGTATCGAGTGCAGGATGCGAGTATGCTGCGGTTTATAAGAGACAGGTACCTATATTTTAACTGCAAAAACCATATTCACTTTATATTTGTGAGGATAAAGTCTACACACTCGCAGTGCAGATTTACTGGCTGATATGATTCAATTTGAATAATTGATTATAAAAAATCCTCTTGCCTGCAGCATCGCCTTTATGAAAATGCACCCTTCGTGGTTAGGCTCGGAATATTGCACTTCATCAAAAACAGATATTATCTTTCTTCTATATTTTAACTGCAAAAACCATATTCACTTTATATTTGTGAGGATAAAGTCTACACACTCGCAGTGCAGATTTACTGACCGAAGTAATTCAATTTTGAAATGGATATCATATAAATATCCTCTTGCCTGCTGCTTCGTCTATATGAAAATGCACTCTTCGTAGTTAGGCTCGGAAGATTGCATATCGTCTAAAGCATATTATCTTTCTATGGTTATGTAGAGGTGCACTAACAAATTCAACCATTTTAAGGGGGGAGTGTAAAATTAAATAAATCAACAAGAGCGAAGTCACAGGCCTTCCATACTAGTATTAGTTTAAGAATACCACCGCAGCCAGGTAACAAAGAATATCCTTCAATTTTCTGACGAACTGGTCGCAACAATACCTACCAACAAAAATACATTAGGCAGGTAGTAGGTACAGTAATCAAGTTTGATTTGTAGGCCACTATAGAACCTTTTCAAACTAAATCGATGATTGACGTCATTCCCTTTGGTTGAGACATCTGTACTTGTCTATCAATATCAATATCAATATTAAGACAGGCCTCATAGCTCAGTTGGTAGTAACTCTGCCTTCTGCGCTAGAGGTAGCGAGTTCGATTCCCGCACTGGACAAACATTTGTGACTAACACAGATGTTTGTTCTGTGTCTGGGTGTTTAATATATATCTATTATGTATATCAGTCGCTGGTACCCATAGTACAGGCTATGCCTAGTTTGGGATCAGTTGACCGTGTGTGATATGTCCGGAATATTTATAAAAAAAAAAAAAAAAAAAAAATATATACATATGAATTATTCCATGACTGACCGACTTTATTTTTCACTAGCTTTCGCTGATCGATTGGTATGGAACAGTCGATGTCGACTGTTCGATTCTACCACCGATCGATGCTATCGATCGACGATTGATCGGTGTGGTAACACCCATAGGATTGCCAACAGTTAGGCAAATTTTTGTTACTATCGCACATAAAGAGTTTTTATTTGAACTTATTGGTCAAAACTATTTAGGTATCTATAAAATATAAATATTCCGGACATATCACACACGGTCAACTGATCCCAAACTAGGCATAGCCTGTACTATGGGTACCAGAGACTGATATACATAATAGATAAATATTTAACACCCAGCCAGACACAGAACAAACATCAGTGTTTATCACACAAATGTTTGTCCAGAGCGGGGATCGAACCCGCGACCTCTAGCGCAGAAGGCAGAGTTACTACCAATTGAGCTATGAGGCCAGATCAACCTATTGTTGTTATCTAAAAGGTAATAATCCTCTCACTCGTACTAAACGTCATATCGTTATAATTTACCTGCCAGATCCAGCGAGCGGCACCGTAAATTTAGAGTGAAAAGGTTCTACGGCGGCCTATAAATCAAACTGGTTGACTGTACCTAGGTAGGTACTTATCAAGGTAAAAAACCTGTACGGTTCGAAATATCCAGACACAAATTGGAGGCCATTGACATTTATCAATGTGATCTACACAATGCATCTTATCATTGGCTTTGTGCAAAAACAGGTCACACGTGCACTATGTTATTTATTTCAATCTATTTAAAATTGTAGTCATATTTGTAACGTGATATTTGAATATTGCCTCATATACAAGCTCAAAGTCGCGAAACGGGCTATGGAGAGAGCTATGCTCGGAGTTTAACTACGTGATAAGATCCGAAATGAGGAAATCCGTAGAAGAACCAAGATCATCGACATAGCTCTCAGAATTAGCAAGTTGAAGTGGCAGTGGGCAGGCCATATAGCTCGCAGAACCGACAACCATTGGGGAGTAAAGTTTCTCCAATGGTGACCACGAACCGTTTTCTTCAAATCAACTTCATGTTTCTTTAGAACAAAACCTTCAAACTTGAAAATAAAAGGTAACGTTCATGTCCCATTATTTTGCCTCTGGTTGTATTGCAGTTGCATTCTTTCCGCTCGGTAAATTTAGACAAGGCTGCGCCACTGATACTCCTTACTAACACTCCGTGTTTTCAGAACGGCTGCGCCATACTTCAGCAATCTCGTCTGGTTCATCGGTAAACACATTCTAGAACTCGACGCATGCGTTCGAAACGACGCTGAGTAAGTATCATGCCTTGCTATCAAAACATCATGCCAATACCCAGTAGGTACAGATATGCGATTTAAATTAGAGCCTTTAATTTGAATACCAATTATCAAAAAGAAGGCCAGCCAGCAATATATTTGTGTTTATGTTCCTCATTTAAAATTCAATGGATAATTGGTGTTAAAGTTGAATAAACTAATTTTAATCGCGATTTTGGTTTTGGTATCCGAGACTTTATGATAGGTACTGAGTAAGGGCATGACCCTTTATTACTTTACTTGCTTCCGCCCGCGGCTTCGATAGCGTTTTACCTTCATAAAAAGTAGCCTATATGCTATTCTAGGGAAATAACTCTTTATATATTCCAAGTTTCAACGAAATCGGTTGAGACATTACGGCGTGATTGAATAACAAACATCCTCACAAACTTTCACATTTATAATATTATTAGGATTTTCTCCTCTAACGACTACCTCTTATTCATAATGACTTAGTACTTTTATCGACTCGATAAAAGTATGTCCGCCTCTTTATTTTCTTTACTGTTGAAAAGGAAACAGAGTTATCCAGCCGATAAAGTTAGCGACCGATTATTAATAAGAGGGTAAGATTAATAGGGTTAGGTATGGTCGCGAAAGAATTGAGAATTCATCGCAGTATAGGATATAATGCATTATATACCTATTTTATTATTTTACAATTATTTTTTATAAGCTTTGTACAATACCGCTAATCGTATATAGTAAGGCTGCCTTGTTCCAGCCACCAATCTCAACAGAAACTGGACGACTTGGTCGCGGAACATTTGGACCATCTGCACTACATCAACGACATTCTATGCCTCAACATTCCCGACCTGAACGACGTGTTGACGGAGCATTTACTGCACAAACTACTGGTACCTCTGTACATTTACTCTTTGACGCCGGGATCCGTCAGACGAATAGCGACCTCGTCGCCTTACAATAGAGATCACATTCAAAGCATTGAGACGATAACGAGGAATTTGGAAGCTATTCTATCGGGAAAGAACGCTGATACTTCGCCTTCTAGAATGAACTTTCCGAGGCATAGATTGGAATCGGAGGATGAATTGAAACCTTCCGTATCATGTGTTGTTTCACTATTTTTATTATCACAAGTGTTTCTTATTATAACTCACGGGCCGATAGTGCACGCTTTGGCTTGGATAATTCTGCAGTCAGATTCATCTGTGTTTGAAGACGGCGCGACGAAAATTCTAGAAATGTACATTAGCAACGCGAAATCGAGCGTCAAATTGGAGTTCTCAGAGCCGCAAATGAGCCTTGAAAAGGCATTAGAAAACACGTCTCAGGAAAGAGACTACACTACGCCGGAATACGCCGGTGCTAAATCCTTTGGATATGACACGGATCATTCGAGTTGTGACCTTGATCCGGAACTTGTATCGAACTCGCTTCCGTCCACTTCGCACATAAGCGAGACGTCTAGTATCGCCCACGACTCGACCGAAGACTTAGTTACCCAAATACATTCCACTAAAAGTATTGCTCAGAAAAACGTCCCAGACTCGCCTTTGCCTGATTCGGGCATAGAATCGTCCAAATCCGAATTCAATAATATTACTGATGAGGAAAAGCAGAAGTTACTAAGAGGTGGGAGTGTGAGTGAGAGAGCAACACCTGTTGAAAACACTATAGAGAGGGAGTACAAAGAGGTAGAAAAACGACCGTTTTTAAAAACGATACTAGACTCCTTGGATTGCAACGAAAATGATTATAAAACTCTTTTCGCGCTTTGTTTGTTGTTCGCGCTGATAAATAATAAAGGTTAGTTGCTGTTTCTAATTAACCTAATTAACTAGATATTTACAATTTGTTATGCTCTTGAGTAGAAACTGTGTCTAATTAGTTCATTGATTGTGATTATGTACTTGGCACCTTGATGTCTATTTATTTATTTGAATGGACCATAGCAACTCATTATAAATTTAAATCAAATATGAAACTACCCTAGTTGGGTAGTTTCATATTACTACTGTACTACTGGGTATACTCTGTACTAGTAACCTGAAGGGTAAGTACGAACTTGGATATCATATTTACAATTTTATAAAGTACTTATAATATAAAGACTTATAGTTTCATAATTTACAAACAAAACACAGATCCTTTTCGGCATGCAAATTCATTATGTGGCAAAAAAAAAACAGCCATTTAATAAATGGTAGTATCTGCATTCGGTAATTAAGGCCAGTACACGCTCTCTTGTTATGTCGATTGAAATTGAAAAGCTATATGTGTTCCGTAACTGGTTTACTATTCCGGAAGGGGCTTATACTATCCACAAAAAGAAAAACAAAAAAAAATAAATATTTAACCCGATCTTTTTCAAATCTGCTGTTTGTGGTCTTTTTATCATCTTAACAAATTATTACATAAGCGTACGAGAAGTTCACATCAACATTGCTACCTAAAACAGATGAATCATTGAGTTTGGACTGATTTGACCCCAAAACAGCTGATCTTTGCATAGTGTTTCAATTCTTCTTCTTCTTCTTGTCGTGTCACTGGTTTTTTCTTGGTCATCCTGTCTTTGATCAGTGACCAGGTTGAGGTATGGTGGCCCTGAAAAGGGCCTATGACCGTCGATGAAAGAATCAGTGTAGTGAAATGATTAAAGTGCGCCTCTTAGAGGCTCCTTTCGTGCACATGTCACATGTCTTCGAATTTTTTAGGTTCTAGGACATGCCGGTTTCCTCACGATGTTTTCCTTCACCGTTTGAGAGCACTAGCATAGCGCACATAAATTTTCCGAATGAAAAATCCATTGGTGCACGACAGGTTTCGAACTCACGACCTGTGGATCGGAAGGCGGGGCCACTACCACCCCTCCACCAGTGCTCTCAGTGCTTAGTGTTTCAATTAAAAATAACAAATTTCCAAAAGTATAACAAACTTTATTGCCAATTGGGTGTAAAACAAGCCTCTTTTGGAATAGTATACATATTATGAATCACCTTGTATAGGGTCGCGTCTGAGTTATGCGCGCTGCTCCGTGCACACGCCTGATAGGTATAACACGGATTTATCTATTAGAACCGGTACACCGGCATCTTGCGGGCCGTTTCGCAAACTCATGTTGTCCAAACCGTGTACACCTCTACGTGTTACACGCTGCTTTCTCAGAGCTCCGACTAGGCCCTCAAAAAGTATACATGTCCTGATCACTAATGCTACCTGTCTTTCTTTTGCTCGCTCTGGCTGTTTGTTAGTGGGTAAGGAATCATTATATTTTTAGAACTAATTTTAGGAGTTATGGTTTTACTAACTTTCCACTTTTAATTCCTTGATAACATAAATAATATCATCCTCATAAGAACCAAATAACAATCCTCGAACAATAGACGCGCAAAGAATACCATTGAACAAAGAATTTTAAAAGAAAATCAAAGTGAGTATGTTCAAAAGAGATATCTATTTAATTCAATAATATTACCCGATCTCAATTTTACTTTCAGTAATTTACTAAAACCGATCACTGAATCTCAATGTGAAATTGAAACCCGAAAACTTACCCATTTGTTCATAATCAGTCACTAATTTTATCGGCTCTATTAAATTATGTCCGCTTCTTATAATGAATGTACAAAAAGGAGAGGACTAAAGTTATCGAGCCGATAAAGTCTGCGATTATCAACAAGATGGTTAGGTTTTATCGGAATACTACGCGACCAAAACCGCTAGCAGCTGGTTTCAATACATTTCCATCTTTCAGGGGTGAACACAGAGCTACTAGACACACTACTGTGCCCAGAGTCTGAGATTTCGTGTTCCAACGAAGGCGCACAGTCGCAAGATGCGTCAACGCCGACCAAGACTACGCAAAGCTTCAACGCGTTGCTGATATCAAAACTTATGGCTATCGCAAACTCCAGTTGTAAACCAAGTGAGTAACACAATGGGGATATATACACTGTGCATTTATTCCACTAGGTGGCGCGAACGGATAAGAACGGATTTTGCAAAATTCAACTCCTATAGGGGTGAAATGGGGGTTGAAAAGTTGTATGAAAGTCCTATGTTTTTGAAGTTAGAGACATCAAATATAATATTACCTTTTAGGTAAATCCTACTAATATTATAAACGCGAAAGTTTGTAAGTATACATAGATGGATGGACGGATGTTAGTTAATCTTTCACGTAAAAACGACTGAATTGATTTTAATGAAACTTTACAATAATATAGCTTATACATAAGAATAACACATAGGCTACAATTACACAAGATATTGTGTGAATTGTAACGCCACGCTAATATAAGGTACTCGAAATACTAATCCTGCGCAGACGAAGACGCGGGCACCAGCTAGTATTCATTATCAGCATCGCCTTAGGGATAAAAAAAATGTTATTTTGTATTCTAAATAAATAAATAATTGTACTTCGTCATATCTTCTCGTCGGAGATACCGCAGAGCCTCAAGACGAAAGTCTACAATTAGTGCGTGTTGTCAGTGATGACATATGGCACTCAGACTTGGTCGTTAACTATTGGCCTCATACACAAGCTCAAAGTTATGATAAGATCCGAAATGAGGAAATTCGTAGAAAAACCAAGGTCACCGACATAGCTCTCAGAATTAGCAATTTGAAGTGGCAGTGGGCAGGCCATATAGAAAAACCGATAACCGTTGGGGAGTAAAAGTTCTCGAATGGCGACTACGAACCGGGCGACGCAGTGTTGGAAGGCCCCCCACCCGATGGACCGACGATATTGTGAAGGTTGCGGGAAGTCGGTGGATGGAGAAGGCTTAAGGCCGTTCGTCGTGGAACTCTTTAGGGGACGCCTATGTCCAGCAGTGGACTTCTACAGGCTGATGATGATGATGCTTATTATATTTTATTTTCGAATTTTGGGAAAACTTACAGCTAGAACAAAAATAAGCAATAATAATATAAACACATGAAAAATTACATGCAGCTGAGGGCTATTTACAAGTTTCCACTAATATAAAAAAACAAATTATTTAGTTTAGATGATAGACAATTAGGTTTGTTGATGTTTGTTGACCCGATGGACCGACGACATTGTGAAGGTTGCGGGAAGTCGCGGTCGGTGGATGGAGAAGGCTCAAGACCGTTCGTCGTGGAACTCTTTAGGGGAGGCCTATGTCCAGCAGTGGACTTCTACAGGCTGATGATGATGATGCTTATTTTATTTTATTTTCGAATTTTAGGAAAACTTACAGCTAGAACAAAAATAAGCAATAATAATATAAACACATGAAAAATTACATGCAGCTGAGGGCTATTTACAAGTTTCCACTAATATAAAAAAACAAATTATTTAGTTTAGATGATAGACAATTAGATTTGTTGATGTTTGTTGACCCGATGGACCGACGACATTGTGAAGGTTGCGGGAAGTCGCGGTCGGTGGATGGAGAAGGCTCAAGACCGTTCGTCGCGGAACTCTTTAGGGGAGGCCTATGTCCAGCAGTGGACTTCTACAGGCTGATAATGATTAGTTAGATTAAAGTTGAATGTAAGTGAGTAAGTTGTTAGTAAAACCGTTGACAATTAGGTATGTTGATGTTTGTTGACCCGATGGACCGACGACATTGAAGGTTGCGGGAAGTGGCGGTCGGTGGATGGAGAAGGCTCAAGACCGTTCGTCGTGGAACTCTTTAGGGGAGGCCTATGTCCAGCAGTGAACATCTACAGGCTGATGATGATTATGATGACTTTTTGATTGTTTCCAGCGTCCAAAGTCCGGCTAGTGACGCTGGAGCTGAGCGTGACGCTGGCGCGGGTGGCGATGCAGGGCGCGGCGCCGGCGGGGCGCGCGGGCGCGCGGCACGCGGCCGCCGCGGACGCGCTGCGCCTGCGCGCCGCCGCGCTCGCCCGCAACTTCTACAAGTGCGACGACATCTTCCTAGACATGTTCGAAGACGAGTGAGTCACTTTTTCACTTCATACAAGCACCCAGCCACGGGTCGTGGGTTCGAATCTAGCGAGAGAAATCACGGGTCTTCCACCCGTATTACGTATACAAAATCGAATTAATGAAAAATGAAGTAAGAAGGTAGATTATATCTTTATTGTTCACCAAGAAAAGAAACAAAAAACATAAAATTTCATCAGTTACAAATAATCTTGCCTTATCACAAAAAGCGATCTCTTCCAGGCAATCTTTAGAAGAAATAAAAACTAGCTTCCACCCGCGGCTTCGCTTGCTTGGTACCCGGATATAAAGTAGCTTAATTATACTATATTCCAGGCTTTTAACTACATACATGCCAAATTTAATTCCAACCTGTTCAGTGGTTACGTACATCTTCACAAACATACAAGCGGCAACGCTATCGGAATAAAAACTCTTGAACCCTCCACTTAAGATTTATTTTCGATTGGCAGATACTGCGAGATGAGCAAGCGGCCTCTGAACGTAGAATGGCTGTGCATGGACGCGGCGATACTACTGCCGCCTACAAGAACGCCTATGTCGGGCATCGCTTTTGCGAAAAGGCTTCCTGGTGGAGAGGTAAATAATTTGAAAACTCAGATAAAAGTATACAGAGCAACGGGGCAATACAATGGAGCATATAATCTTACGATTTGAATTGCAGCATTTTTTTATACAACTTACTGTTGGTTGTTGTTACCGTAGCCTATGAACGCTTGCAATACCTTCTCTAAGATGGAGGTACCTCCCAGGCGGGCTGCTCCAATTTAGAGCCCTACCTTAGATAAAGATAAAGATAAAAAATGTTTATTTGAGCTAGTCTTAGGTGGTAAGTACAATTGAGAAAAAATTACATTAACAATACTATGGACTATGGACCTCCAAACTAAGTTAAAAACTTGTATTTTGGAGGCCAAAAATGAGCCTCCTGAGCATCCTCCAACCTCCACCAACCTCCTTGCATGAGCATGTTGTTTATATCGTTAGAAGTATTTTTTAAGTTGACAGTACATTGAAAAAATGCAGTTCTCTTTTGTTCCAAATTGTAAGAAAGACAACAACAACTACTTAATAAAAAACAAAATGTTCTAGCTATGACGGAACCGACCTTCATGTCCAATTATTTTTCGCGCACATAAAATTTTGGACATGCGGTTATGGTATTTATTTTGTATGTACAATAAGGTTGTAATTCATTTGTAATACCTGTAGTTCAAAAACTTGCAGATGGAGCGGGCGCGGCGCGCGATTCGAACATTCTTCCTCATTCGGGATTTGTATCTGAAACTCACTGGGAAGGCCGAGACTCAGCTGCCATTGACCAACCCTGCTCCTTTTGTGCAAGTCGGGGACGTTTTGGACCTTAGTGAGTTGAAATAGGAGTTATTTTGGGCTAAACTTACAGAATGCCTGGAAAAATTTGAGACGGCAACTTTGACTAACTTCACCGACGCCCTAAGTGCAAATTGGACCTTAATGAGATGAAGTAAGGCTCGTTTCAGTTTAAAAGTTACGGCATGCCATCATAACGACGCGAGACCATCAGAGTTATCTTCAAGCAATTAGGTTATTTTATGCATTTAATTTGCGGTGATGGCCCGGCTGAAGAATAGGCCCCTCCATATCTGCCTATACGTAAATGTCGTAAAAGGCGACTGAGGGAAAAAAGCTAGGGCATCCCCTAGCTTTTCTCCCACAGCTTTTTTTAGCTTTTTTTTGCCCATCGGCAGCAGCGTCCCCTATTTTAACAACGATAACTCAATCGACTCTAACTGTGCTCGCCAACCCACGTGCCTAGCACGCTGGGTATTTGGGGAGAATTTGCCCATACTCCCTGTGGTCAAAGATATATTGTCTTTGGTATGGGCAAATTCCCCCCATATGATAGGAATTCGCTCTGGAAATCTGTATCGGAGGTCACGTTTAGCAGTAGCTTAAATAATGATGAAGCATAAAAAATATTTTATTTCTCAGATGATTCGGATCTCATATCTTGCGATATAATACAAAAGGACGGGACATGGCAGCATCGCTTCTTAGCTGTCGACAACATTCAAATTATACTAGTTGAGCCTGACAAGCAAAGACTCGGCTGGGGCGTGGCTAAACTAGTAGGCAGCTTGCAGGATCTTGAGGTAATTGTAACAAGACTAAACAGCTGATTTTTGCATGGCGTTTTTCAATGAAATATTTCGAATTTATTAAATTCATAGAACAAACTTTATTGCCAATTGTATATAATAAATCCCTTTCACAACTATTGCAATGCGTGCGTGACACCTCTGGTATTGTAAGCGTTCATAGACTACTAGAGGTGGTTCGTATTTATGCAAACAGGTTTTTAAACCAGGTTCTCGCATTAAACTACACGTACCTAGTACGACTTACTTACGATACACGATACTTAGACGTATTTTTTTTTTTTAATTAATATCTTTATTAAGGCTACTTGACATATTACACAAACATGTGTAATATGCCATGGCCCATATTAATAAATACCTTACAGACTAACATACATACAATATTGAAAAAATACTCGGGCGCGACGCGACGTCCGTCTCGCGGCGCGGCGCGTGCGTGATACCTCCGGTATTGCTAGCGTTCATAGGCTACGATAACCACTTACCACAAGGTTTGCCACCTTAGTTACCTATATAGTAAAACCAAAAGCTAAAATCGGAACGCGCTCCGACGCTGCGCTTATCTCTTGATATAATTTATATGATATAATTTTTATATCAGATACAAGGTGACAAAGAAGATCCCCGCTGCCTGCACCTCACGATACACAAGCCGCGAGTGGGCGCCAGCGGAGCCCTACCGCGCACCGTACTGCTGCGAGCCAAGTTTAAATTCGACGACCACATCCGAAGCATGGCCGCCAAGCAACGATTGACTAAGGCATGTCCTACTGAATAATTTTTAATAAGTTAAAAAAAACACGCTTTTATATCTTGATAAATTGTTATTTGCTGAGGTGGGGAAGGGCAATTCCTGACTCCATAACAAGAACGCATCGCTGTCACCATAACATTGTATTGTCATTGGATAAGCCCGCTGATCTCTTTCCTCCTCTCAGAACTCAGCGAATCACCTGTCACTTCGCCGCCACTCCGTCCGTCTGCACTGAGGAACAATCCTGAGATTCGGTGTTGTCTGTTACAATGCCTTAGCGATAAGGCCGCCCATTGTATTGCCGTGTAAATTTGAAATTATGATCTTATGTATTATTTCCGTGTGGTGATCAATAAAGTTTTATCTATCTATCTAATGCCGCACTTAAACTATCTTAAATAAGCTGTTTTTGGTATTTCTATCATCTTTAGTTAGTAAACGTACGAAAAGTTCAGCATCAAGATTGCTACCTGGATCAGCTGATTCATTGTCTGCGCTTAGGAACAGTCCTGAGATTCGGTGTTATCTTTTACAGGGCCGCACGAAATCCCGTCAAAAGAAGATGCAGCAGATCGGCCGGCTGTTAGAAGTTTCTGGAATGGCTGCGCCGGCGCCGGCGCCGCGACACCGGCCGCTGTTCGCTCGGCCCGGCCTCTCGTCGGTTCGGCGAGCTTCTGGTAATAACTTGAGATAAATAAATAAATATTCCGGACACATCACACACAGTCAACTGATCCCAAACTAGGCATAGCCTGTACTATGGGTACCAGAGACTGATATTCATAAGATATAATAGGTTTAGGTTTAAATTCATTTATTCCCATAAAGACAGTGAGTCACTTACATGAGAATATTAGTATCATAAACAATTCAAAAAGTGGGTCGGTCTAAGTAGGTAGTTAATATAATATATATTTAACACCCAGACACAGAACAGACACCTGTGTTAGTCACAAATGTTTGTCCAGTGCGGGAATCGAACCCGTTGTCTCTAGCGCAGAAGGCAGAGTTACTACCAACTGAGCTATGATTCCAGTCAGATGCCGCGAATATTCCAATTAATATTTACCATGCCGATTATTATTTGAAGTCAGATTTCAAATCTTATATCTTACTCAAATTATAAATGTGAAACTTGGTGATGACGTGTTATAGCCCTATTAAATACTATTTAATACAAACTGAACCATAAGTCTTTGAGGATTCTTACGGCACCGCCTAAACAAACTCGCAACGTCACCTGATATTGCAAAGCCAGTATTCCAAAGCGTACTTCGTATCTGGCTGCGTATGATCGGCTATCAATATCTGGTTGTTCATTATCACCTGCTTGATAATACGTGATATACTACTGATATTCTTCATGTTATGGAGCCGTGTAATATCAGACCGCATTATATCGTCTCCAATCTATTATAAGGCCGTCTAATATCTGTACGTACAATATAATTTCCTTACCTGTCTATCTCTGCTAGCTTGTACTAGCTTATAATAAATTTACAGGTGAATCAGACGAAACGGATCGGCGGCTGCGAAGACCAAGCAGCCACATGCTAAAAGACGGAATTGTCGTGTACCGCGAGCGGACAACGAGCCGGGAGAGGTTAGAATTCACGAATAGGTATTTGATGGACAAATCTTTAGTGGTGGTGGGATTTCGGTGATGGGCATGCGTAAGGTAAAATTCGGAGTGGACTAGAATTATAATTAACACTAAACTATTATCAGCCTGTGATAAATAATTTCTTAATTCCAAAAAAGTCATCATAGTCAAACGGTTTATTCCAATAAAACCGCTAGGATCTAGGATCTCACTTTGAAACCCCTTAGGAACTAGGTGAAGCAACGCTTGTTCGTCCAGACCAAGCCTCGAAGACATAAACTTTTGATGCTGACCGTACCTTCATATACCTCATAGCTCAGTTGGTAGTAGCTAGTTCGATCGGCACCACACTGAAGCTTTAAATTCCATTTTATGAAAAAGGATCATCGAAAAAAATGATAGGCACCAAGCCGTGTTTGTTGCCTGATTCTTCTAGGCTTGGTCGCGAGGAACAGGCATAGCTTCACCTAGTTTCTAAGGGGATTCAAAGTGATCCTAGTGATTTTATTGAAATAAATGCCTTTTGACTTTGACTTTGACTTAACTCTGCCTTCTGCGCTAGAGGTCGCGGGTTCGATGTCCACACTGGATAAACATTTGTGACTAACACAGATGTTTGTACTGTGTCTGGGTGTTAAATATGTATCTATTATGTATATCAGTCTCTGGTACCCATAGTACAGGCTATGCCTAGTTTGGGATCAGTTGACCGAAATATGTATTTATTTATAACTAATTTTGAAACATATGACAAGTTTGACATCAAAATAAATGAGTTAGAAATGATTTGACATCAAACAGCATGTTTGTGTATTGTGTGTGTTTATATGAATGCATTATTATAGTTTCCCAGAATGATTATACAACGCATAATGAATGATTATACAATGCTTAATTGATAAATAAATAAACTGCATAATTGGTGTAGAATAAACCTATTAAGGCTTACTCTAACCGATTCACTATATATCCCAAAACGGGCTTAATATTTCAACAAAAAGAAGGAATATTAGCAGAAAAAAAAAAACAAATATTCAAATGCTTTTTTGTTAGACCAAACTCTTTCATTATCAGCTTTGTAAGTAATTACCTTGTATAGGTTTATTACAAAACTTATTACTACATATATTGTTACTTTTGTGGTTAAAAAACTACTTTCTGCATAAGTCTAGTCTCTACTTCTAGTTGTAGAACACATTCTTTTATTTGACTGTATAATTTCGGTTATTTTCAGCAGTGTATCGCGCAGCAGTAGCGCCCACGGCTCTAGAGAAGGCTCGCCTCGCGCCCGACCAGAAGACATTCCCTTAGAAGACATCAAGAGGAACGCCGTCAGCGCTGCCTCCACATCGGTCGTTCAACCGGTAAGAATGGTATAAAAAACGGTATAAATGATTTTGTTTTTAACTAGCGTACGCCCGCGGCTTTGCTCGCGTGGTATCTTGATAAATAGGGGCAGTTTTAAAAACCCTAAAGTCCGTATTTCATTATTTTACTTTATGAGTATTTGTAACAAATTTCAGATAGTGATAGCCCATGCTAAGAGATTACTATGATTTTTAAATATCACAAAAAGATAAACCGTGACATTCCCCTATGTACGGGAAAAAACTATGATTTTTATAATATCCCTAAAACTCACTAGGATCACATTGAAACGACTTAGTAAAATCTTATTCGACGACCTCAATTACTGAGACGCATGGGCTGCGGCTTCGATTCCCGCTGCGGGACAAAAGTTTGCATGATCTGCAAATATTCTTTCCGGGTCTGGATGTTTTAGTCCTCGTAGTTACTGATACCCACGACACATGGAATTCTGATGTTGGATCCTGAGGACTGTGGCTGTTGGGTGTTATTTTTATTTATTCACAATCACTCACTAATTTTATCGGCTCGATAACTCCCGCCCTTTCCTTTTCTAACAGTAAACAAAATAAAGAGACTGGCATTATTTTATCAAGGCGTCAAAGTAAATTGAGTGAATAAAAGGTTCATTTTTTTTCTCAGGTTCAACCAAGCACTTCCACTGTACATCCACAAGTCCAGCGAGTGAAAAGCAAAGAATCTGAAGAGACATCGTTTATATCGGGCGAGCCGCGACCTAAGAGGAAGGGGCAAGTCGAGACGATATGATATTAGGTATCAATACACTGATTATATTCATGGTATTGGTAGAATACGATCTAAGGAGTGAAAGATGTTAAAAACCGAGAAACCCATTAAAATATAAGCCAATAAAATTCACTTCCGGTCTAGTCAATATCAACTACTGACATATTTTTATTGAATAAAAATCGTATCGAATGCAATGAGATAATATCATACAAGTTCATGATTCATAATATATACTATTCCAAAAGGGGCTTATCCTACGTCCAATGGGCAATGGTTTGTTCTACAACTATTCTCTGAGACAAAAATCTTAAGCTGACTATTGCCGGGCTATATTGGTTTTATGTATAACAAATGAATGAATATGACATAATATTTATCTTACACACAAGGGTTTGACGCAAAACGCCTTGACTAAAAGTTATCCAATAAAATTAAGTTGTCACCTTTTCAAATATTATCAAGGTGACTCTCGTAGATAATAAGGTGAAATTTCATGTGAAAATTAAAAAAAATATGTGGACTAGAAGATAAGATATGACCATACAAATATTGTGACATTATTAGATGATAATAATCAACAATAATACAATTAAAAAACGTAATTCTGTAGTTTTTTGCTTGTAAAAGTTTCGGAGATAATTAGTAATAACGTTATTAGCAGTAAGAGACAGCGCACACTGTAAAAGTACGCGACTCGATGATAATAATTATGCAATTAAAAAATTAATGATGATTTACCTCGACGCCGTAAGTATGCGCTGATCTTTACCATAATTTCACGTATGGAATTGACATCATGTATGATAAGTTTAATTTATAAAATTATAAAAATGTATGACATAAATATTGCACTTTTGCACTATCAAAAAGTTAGGACATAAAAATAAGTATTTAACGAAAAAAAAAACAATTCAAATAAAACATAAGATTAAAAAAAATTGCAAAAATAAAAATGCTGTTAGCACCATACGATACTGTCGTTATATTGTCACGACAGACGACACTCCTTGTCGTCTTACGAGTCATATAGAAGTTCACTTCTCACACAATGTAGAAAGTGCATGTAGTGTAGAAGTGCATTCGTATGGCACACAAACTAGATTACGCTACGACAGCGGACGAGTTCGAAAAAAGATCGTGAAAAAAGGAGAGTGCATTATCACACCTTTGCTGTTGTTCGCGTGTCGTGAAGATAAACGATAACATCGCGATACGCTCGACATCGTTTTCATACACAAATTGAAAAAAACGTAATCAATTAAATACGGTGAATACTGACTCACGCTTGCTAAGCTCGGCGGTCCTTCTTCGCTACGTCGTCGCTTACGAAATCCACGTGTAGGTAGATATAGAGGGGCCTATTCTTCAGCTGGGGCCATACTTACCTACCTAATCGTTGGTGAAAAATTGTATAGTTATCCTTCCAGTTATTGTGCAACTTCAGATAATTTTGTGCGCAAGGAAACAGTGAAATTACCTAGTAGGTAAGTTCTTACTATGAGCTAGCATGTGTTAGGTTAGTGGTCTAGGAATGTTCCTGGAAAAAAAAGGTATCTAATAAAAGATCGAAAAAATTATGAACGAACGTCCAATCTCTAATTCCTAGAATGCGGGGCGCTTCCAAGAAGTGACATCGCTGATGCTAAAAATGTCGTGTGTTCCATTACCCTTACGCTGCTGAATTGTGAAGTGGGAGTTTGTTGCTCGGATTGTCGGCCTGTCGTGTCGCGTACTGAAACTTTCTGTACGCGACATGACAGGCCGTACTACGCGATCAACGTCAGTGAAGGAAGAAAACCGAACTAAAATGTGGTTGTAATCCGTGGTAGACGGTGTTGGTGTCACAATTATCTGTTCATTTACCATTTAAGTTACAGCCTATGTTTTATTGTGTCACTGTTTGTTTACCCAAATAAATAAAATAAAATATGATAAATAATAAAAGATTTATGTGATTCGTGAGTAAAGTTTATACTGAGACACGCATACATATTATGTAGGGCATATCCAAAGTTGTCCAGAAAGTCGTTGAACCGTCCTACATAATCTGAATGATGTGGGATAGTTTTAAGAGAAATTTAATGCTTGTATGTGCTAGTGATGTGTAAATAAAGTGTTTGTGCAAAGAATTCAATGGCTGTGCTCGATCGATTTGGTGACAAACATATACATTTCATATATATTATATTATCCTATTCGTTGTGTGTTCCTATGTGTGTTTACATTTATCATGTAGTTGGTGACAATAACGTCGTATCCACTATCCCATTATTTCCTTAAATCTTTTCACCGTAAAGTATTAAAAATTACTAAAAATATGATAAAAAATACACTTTCGTTTGTTCCTAAATTTAAACAACATTTGGTTAAATTTAGACCCAAAATGCAATGTATACATATTGTAGTTAAACTTCACAACCCTAAAATCTAATGTAGGTTATGTACGTTCTAACTTAAAATAGTATCAAATGTAGTTTACAGTGAACTTGTCGATTGTATTGAGTAAACAAAAATTAGTTTGTAAATGAAGATTTTATTATTATTTTTCTAACTATAAAAATGGATCTCTAGTTACGTCCATATATTATGTATTTGTATAGAGTTTATATAAAATCGAAAAGTTATTTTAAATGTGTATATTTTATTATTAGCAGGGGATTTCATCAGGCTGATGAATCTGATGATGCTAATTATGATTTGGAAAAATATTAAATTAATTAGTTTTATATTAAATTAATTAGCTCTTAGCACAATGTGAATGTATTGTTTGAAATAGGTTTATTATTTTATTGGATAAAAAAATAAAAACTCATAGTTTCAGATTTATCTTATCTCATCCCACCTAACAATTTGATACTTGTTTACACTACGTTTCATGTGATATTTAAATAAAAACTAATCCCACACTTCATTTACAGAATTAACGTGAGTTGTACTATTAGACATTTTTAAAAACGGGTTTTAATACGTCTAATTAATTTCGATGAGGGCAACAATTCAATTCAATTCAATTTATTTTTCTCAATAGGCTAAATACATTGCACTTAAGATTGTCAATTTTACAGGATAAATTAAGGCGCTATGAGAATAATAATAAACTATCGAGTGGGCGGAGTGAAGAAAGTGACAACGCTACGTAATATAATTGAATGCGGAAAGAGATAGAAGGCGCTCGAAAGTAATCGACGTAAGCGACATATAAGAAAATATCGATTATCTTAAAAACAAAGTATTTTTTTTAAAGTGTCGTGGATTTAGGTACCCAATGCTATTGTCTAACACAATATTTAAAAAAGTTATTAATGACTGATAGTTTCTGAGTATTTTTGAAAAAACTGCTGCAGCGGTCCGAATAAAAAATAAATCTATCGGGAAAAGTTTTACCAATCGCGTTTTTGTCTTGGATTTAGGTAAATAAAATGCTCAAGTTATCTTTTTCATAAAAATCTAAACTATGCGTTTTGCGGTTATTAAGAAAAAAACAGTTCAAAAATCATAAAAAAATGTAACCCTCACCTTAATAAATAATAATTAAATTTAACAAAATATCAGTTAATATAGGTATCAGTCAAATATAATGATTCAATTCGTCTAGAGAATCTTTATCTGATGGCCTAGTCTGCAAAGTCGGTGAGTTTTCACTTTTCGACCGTGAAAAGTGAATAGCTTACCGTTTTTGTATGGCGTCACGAAAAGTCAGGTGAGTATGATCTACCGCGCACTCCAACACTCGCGATGGCGTCTCACTCATTGACGGAGCACCCATCGACATTATTTAGACGTAGAACTCGTTTTTCAAAATGTCTAATTTCGCTATATTTATGTATTGTTTCTATTATCGGTTCGGTCAAAAGCCATTTATATATGTTGTGATTTGTTTAGGAGTTGCAATAACTATTGATGTAAATATTGTGTTATTATGTTCGTAAATTGAATCTATTGTAGTGTTGAAACGAAATATATCACATGTTACATTTATTTATCAGTTTTACTTCTGCAAGCGTAATCCACGGTTCACTTGTTGTACACGTGCTTAATCGCGCAATTACGAGTTGCGCAGCACCATAACGTCGATGACGTCAATACTCGTTGCTCACCTGTATACAATTATTGACGCGAATTAATTAAATAAAGAATTGAGCAAAATGGTACGTGGATGTTCAAACTGAGTGATAGCTCTCGAATGAGGAGTCCAATTGAATACCTACATAAATCGATAACATTTGAAAATATAATATTGGTCTATTGTAGTGCTATTAGGTATACAAGGAGGGAATAGGGTTAAAATACGTTTGTATGAAAAATGTGGATACAGGCTCTGACTTGAATAAATAGGGTCATTACTATAATCCCCGAGCATGGTAGATATTCCCTCAAATCACCAGGCAAAATCCTTTTGAAGTGTAGAAATCTACAGAAATCAAAAATGTAGGAAACAGAAGTCAAACATTGTTCTCGACTATTTTCATTCTAATTTATTTGATTAATCATCTGCTCTATACACATGATATGCACCAATGCCTATAAATTATACAAACAATGTCATGAACAATACGGATAATGACATAAAATTATTTACAATAACACAACAAAACAATATTATACATTCCATTGCTCTTTATCATAATAGTCTATATTTTTATCGTAACTTGAGCTACATACGCGAAACTACATCTTCTTGTCGCAATTTGACTTCTCAGATGTCAACATTGAATCACAGCATTCTTTCGGTTTGCACCCAGAGTATTTTCTTAATAATATTTAGGAAGAGACATGAAGATATAAGTTTACTACCTTACTTATAAACGCTATTTAAAATAAGCAATGCTTAAAATTATCCCCGTCACTTTTTGTCATTATGCAATAGCAAGAGAGTAATACGTTAAGCATTGTTTATCTTTTGACAGATTTTTATAAGTAAGGCCATTATTATTTTTATCAAAGGCAATTACCGGGGCCGGTTGCCAGCTCGACTGAAACTAGATTTTTTTCTCTTTTTTTCTTCAGTTTAGAAAGACAAAAAAAACCTTGATGGCATCACCGGCCCTGATTGCAGGGAGGCATATAGAGGCTTTTAACTGTCATTTTGTTTTTATTCAGGTTTCTTAGGCCCTTATTTTTTAGCACAGTTGACATTTTTATTTCATCCTTGCTTCCTTTTTACATTGTGATAGTTGTATGAACCTACATTAATGACTAAAGAGCAGAAGATAGAATTAGGAGAAATTACGCTAAAATATCCAAAGTAGATACACTTAAAACTATAAGCGATAAATAACAATCAAGAAAACAAACAATATTTCATGGCTAAATCTTTAACTTATTATCTTTTGACAAATTTATTTATGTATTTCATATTGTCTCTAATAAAATGATAAGAACAACAGCTCCTTTAATGCAGCAACTTCACAGAATAATAATTTACAAGATTGAAGCCCACAACGTAGACGTATATAGACGTCTTATGGTTTAGATGACAAGTTTACTGAAATTTTTAGTTTTATGCGTTAAAAAACTCAACGATATCGAAGTCGAACTCAATAAAATTATATTTAGATGATATATTGCACACCGTTTGAACTCAGCTCGAGAGAGACGCTGATCTCTATTTGGCCGTTCTTTAATATTTTTTTGCGGCACAATATTTATTTACATCTTCATGTTACGTTAATTTGTGCTATTTATGTTCAATTATAATGATTTTAGCTCAATTTATTGTTTATTGCAGATAATTCTCATCAAACATAGATAAATAAATAAATATTCCGGACATATTCACACGGTCAACTGATCCCAAACTAGGCTTAGTCTGTACTAAGGACACCAGAGACTGATATATATAATAGATAAATATTTAACACCCAGACACAGAACAAACATCTGTGTTTATCACACAAATGTTTTTCCAGTGCGGGGATCGAACACGCGACCTCTAGCGCAGAAGGCAGAGTTACTACTAACTGAGCTATGAGGCCAGTCCTAAGGTAAGGTATATGTTTTAATAGATAGTATTATCAAAACAAGATATAATTTTCTCTTAAAATATGTACAGAATAGGTACTAGGTGGTAATGAGTGGTAGCAGTGTTTTGATAACATCCACTAAGTATAAAAATGCGGTGATATTTTTCAAACTATTTTCTGTCTTTCCGAATAATATTAAAACGTACTAACTCGTCAAAGAACACATTTAGGCCTTGCACAATCTGCCTATTAAATAAACCTATGTACACGACTATGTGGTAGCACTTAATAGGAAACACGAAGAAGCATGGTCTATGCAAGCTTAAATGGAAGCACGTTTAAGAAATAACCTTAAATAATACGAGCTAGACAATTTTCAATTATCAGTTATCACTGATAAATGAAATAGTGTAATTTTTTATACAATAAAAAAATATTTTGATTGGAAATATCACCTAAGCAACATTTGCCTGAATAATTAAGAAAGTGTATTAGTAACCAGTGGCGGATTTGCAGTCTTGGCCTCTCTAGGCCCCATGCCATGTGCCGCCCCTTTCTCAGAACCCATCATATAGACTAGGTACATAATGAATTTACATTTGATTTATTTCTTGCTATCATCAGTGTAACGATTTGCCGCCCCTAATATCTGGCCGCCCTAGGCCCGGGCCTACTGGGCCTTAGGGCAAATCCGCCAATGTTAGTAACACACGTAGCTGAAATGAGATACATAAGAGAGAACATTGGTTGTGATTGTTGATTAATAGAAATTTAATTGAAAATGTCGTGTAAATTTTCAGACTATACTATAATATTTTATAAAATTATATTTCTATAAACTCAAGCGGACAAAATTTCGTTCGCAAAATAGAATTGTTGTTAGATTATTCAGAAGAGTATAGTATACAAAGTATATAATTATAAATAGAAATCTGTCCGCTTGTTGACAAAAATAAATTAACCCTGTACCGGTTTAATGTGCGCTTAAATCGTATCGGTCATTTTAAAGAAATCCGAAATTAGTATGACGTGATGTGATCAAAATAAAGTTAAGAATGACAATGTGTTTGATCTGAACACGACTATCTATTTCTTTAAAGTACACAACACGATGTCACACAAGCCAGTAAGTCTAAACGAAGCTCATATTTTTCTTAACATCTATTTCCGTCTTTTATAATAACGGAGACAAATAAATTACTCATTGTCGAACATAAGAAGAGGAACTTCGAAAAGTAACTTTTCAAAACCAACATAGTTTTTTTTTATGTAGGAACTCTGCGTTTAAGAAAATACTAGCGGTACAAGCATTTTGTAAATTTTTATCTTTACTGAAATGTATTTTAAGTAGAGTCATAAATGTATTTTGTGTAACAGTTAGCAAGAAGACAAATCAAAGCTAAATCTTAGTTTAAAATAAAATTACGTAATTGACCATTCTTAAATTTAAACAATTCAAAATAACTACATATCGATTTGGTTACAAAGGTATAATTGACAAAAACGAATCAAAACTTGTATAATAGAGTAAATATAATATTTTCTGTTTCGTCCTTTAAACTTAATTTCAAATGACGTTGCAATGACACTTAATGCCTTTTTCACCATCTCTGATTTTCGCTACTTGGCAAATGACAAATATATTTTTTGCTTTTTGACATGTAAACGGAATGGACAATTTTTTTAATTCGCCAATTAGCGATAATCAGAGATGGTGAAATAGGCACTTAGCATCATTTTCTATCTAGCTTATAAATCTGCAGATATACATCATAATATTCACTACTAAAGGTGCAAATATTTCTAAAATATATCATATATTTAAAATTACTATACTGTGCAATATACAATGCACGCGTAACACATTATATCAATAAATTACTATAGTTACTTACACATAAAAACATTACTGTTAAACAGTATCACTCGCTATACATCAACCTTTATGTAATTATCTAACTATCAAAGTAAATATATATTTTATACTATATTTTGGTGTAACACTATTATGTAGTTCACTCGCCAAGTTTCTAGTAGGTACTACCTTGAAAGTTATTCAACAGAAAAAGACTAGAAACCATTGCCTCCTAGGACTGAATTTGAGTACTCTCCAAAATATTTTTTAACATATTACCTATAGATGTTATATTCTACAAAAAGCTGTTGTGCTAGTTGAAGTTGAAAGACAAAAATTAATTCAACCGAACCAATATCTTAATAATACTTGGCGTTTGTACTACTATATAAGTTGGACATTTTGAAATAAAAAAACACACATACGCCGTAACACTTTAAACATCATTTAACAATCATTATTGTCAGTTATATATCTATTTTTATGATTTATATATTTATATAAATTCGCATCTAACCATAGGCAGTTTTAACACAATTGTTTATAATTTAATTTTACTATTAACCTGCATCAAGGTGTGGTTGTCACTGAGTCTTATTATTTGTAATATGCGAAATTATAAAGAAACTTACAAACATTTAGATTAGGAAATCTATCTAAATCATATAATTACAACTAACACGTTAGTAGATAATATATTCTTTACATTATTTGCACCACACCTCAATTAACAGGTTATCCTACACGTTGGTATGAAAAATGGAACTAGCACATTCAGTATTAAATAGCTACAGAATTAGAATTATTTAGATTTAGTTAAAGATACTTTCCTACTGTAAAAATAGTAATGGCGTCGAACTTAATAGCAGACAAAATTGATCACTAGGTTTTATTTTGGTCTAGCTGCTTAACACTCGTTGCTCGTTGCTCACACAATAATAATAATTACCTATGCAGTCGTGAAACTTAACACATCATTCATTTTTTTTTTACTACGATTATTTTCTGATTTGACTAGAAAATAAATTGTATGTATGAAACGTGATGTTCGGTGTGTGCGGATGTCAAGTATTTTAGGTATCAAAGAAACCTGGGGGGCTATTTTTAAACGTCGGAAAGATTTCCTATCGGGATAAATTTTCTCAAACCAGCTCTTAAACCATTTCGGAATAAACATCACCAATATATCATTTTTCAAACTTTCGCGATCAGTATATTACAGATACAGATACATAGCTTATTCATATCGCAAAGGTACGCGACAAACACCCATTTGGGTGTACCTTTCTTATTTGTTGTAACAATCGCAAATTTAGCAACAAGGATACATCTTTCCGATATTTTAAAAATAGCCTACCTGCACACATACACAACACACAAGTTGAAATAATTTTTGTATCGTTATTACGTCATTTGTCAAACCCTCATCTTCAGCAATTCCTTAGAATGGTCTTTTAACTAGCAAAATATACTTAAAAATAGTTACAAATATTTAGGAATATGCAAGAATATCCAAACGTGCAAATAATCCTCGTAGCTTACCGTATAAATCACTTAAAACGAACGGTCTGTCACTATCACATAACCGTAAGATCGCATAGTCATTGTCTTTTTGCGACCTATATTGCTTGTTAGGATCGGAGTTGTGCGGGGCTGAGAACGAGTTCTCCGTCCGGTCCGCTGGCGAAAGACACGTTTCTCGGAGGTGGCCTCCGCTGGCTCGGCCCGTGAAGGGCGCTTTGCGGTGCACTCTGCAAGGGCCTTGGGATGCCTTGCGTGGGACCTTGCACTGGCTGGGACGGGCTGGCCACCGCGCCCGGCTGTAGCGGACTCTGCGGTGACGGGGTCTGTCGTACCGTAGTATGTGACGCGCTCTGGCATGGTGCGACCTGAAATAAAACCATACAGAGACGCTTGAACAAACTCAAAGGGAATTGTCTGGAGTCTTCTCTTCTAACGGTGGATTAGTCACATATCATCAACCTTCCTTAAACTAAAAGCAATGTATATAATCGCCATATTTTTTCTCTAGACGGGAGCTGACTTTTGCCAAACAATGGAGCCCAACATGAGGAATTTACGTTGCCTGTAGGTACAGACCGGATGCGGGGTGAAGTGGGAGTTCAACTGGTGGGTCAAATATTACACAAACCAATCTTAAAGGTTGTAGTGGCGCCCAGCGTGGGTTACTGATCGCATACTGTATAGCGCAGCCAAACACTCGACGAATGACGTGGGAACTTGGGAAGTAGTGAAGGAAGGAGGTAGAGACGTAGTTTAGCTACGTTTCTCGTGATGGTACCTACTCGTCAAAAGCACGAGCCGCTAAGACCATTGCCGAAAGGCGAAAGTGAATGCGGAGCATGGCCATGAGTAGCGCGACTAGAGCAGGGCAACATCGCGGCAGCGCGATGAGCAGATAGAAGAGCAGTGCGAGGAGCATAGTGTGGCTGTGGGGGTATATTTGATACTTGCCTGTATGCTCTGTGCTTGTATGGGCGGGTGCAGTGTGTGGTGTGACGCGGTGCGGTACCGACGCAACCGCTCGTCCTCTTCGCCGCTGGATAGGCTCGACACGTCGCAAGAGGACGCGTCGAGGCGGCGCGCAGGCGAGCATTGCGCGGGGCCGCGGGAAGTGCCACCTGCGAGTGGCATCTCTTCGCCTTCCACGCAACCGGACAGTCTGGAATTTTGCCGTCGGGGTTAATATAAATATTATATATATAGCAATCAGCATGATTTGCTTGAGTTTTCTTCTTGATTATTCAAGAGACGAAGGTGAACTAACCTTCTGTTCTCCTTGTAGTTGGTCCGCCGACGGCAGCAAGGCTTCGCAAATATACAAAAGGCAATACGCAGTAGACAAAGCGCCAGACCGGCGAAGATGAGTGATGGGCCCACGAGCCGTAGCGCTGGCGTCTTGAAACCCTGGAAGTCGACAAAATATGATAATATAGACAAGATGATTTCAGTAAAACGATATAATCCTATACTTTTATTTCGCTGTCATATACAGTTCAAAAGTGTGCTAATTAGCGCCCTATGCTGAACGCATGTTAATGGTTACCTATTAAATGATAGTGTTCCCGCAAACCTGCAAGCCTTCTATTGAAGTACTTCTATTGGTGCGATTGCACCCACTTCAGTACAGTGATCCCAAAAGCAGCATAGAGACTTGAGGGAGGTATACAAGTTAAGCCGTTTTCAAGTGCGCATACCTTGTCTCCAGTCCCCACAAAGTAGACCACGAGCCCCACAGCCAGGATAGCGAGTCCCGCATAGAGCAGCCGCGCCACTCCCCACGGCTCCCCATTGATCCCCTCCGCCTCTCCGTCTGAGTCTGATGATGAGCCGTATGATGCGTCCCGCACCTGGAATCCACGTCAGATAGTTACATTTCAATGTCAATTGGGTCAATCACTCGTGTCGGTCAGTTTGCAAGGCGCTGGTACGCTTTTGATAGAGTTGTTTGTCAGTTTAGCGTTCACTTATCACTGCTCACTGAAAACTGAAACTTTTAACATGGCTGCCGTTGTTACTGACCCATGATTAGGTAATTGGTTTCCGTTTGTGTGCTTAATCAGAACTATCGAATATTCTATTCTCTATATGATGTCTTTGTCTAAATGAATTGTGTTACTAGAGTTTGTTGCAGGTTTTAAACTACTTGCAAAAACTAAAAGGTAGGTGGAGTGGATTAGATGTATGATAATGATGATGTGAACTCTTTGTCTATAATGTCATCTACACAGTGTTGTTAGTTCTGCAGCAGTAAAATCTAAAAAATTACGAATATTTAGAATCAGTATGAAAGACTTCTGGATACATAAAAATTCAGTCAATTATATTACCATCGATGAATATAAATATAAATATATATATTCCGGACATATTCACACGGTCAACTGATCCCAAACTAGGCATAGCCTGCACTATGAGTACCAGAGACTGATATACATAATAGATTTAACACCTTTCAATTTCTCAATAGTGTTGGCACTATAAAGTGAATTAATTCTCAGTTGCTTTCTACATGATAGACTAGATGTAGCGTTTGACCAAAAACATTGTGAGACCACATATGCAGTGAAGAACCTGTGTCGAATTACATTGTTGTTACCCCAGTAGGTATAACTTACAATAAAAGCGTCATGCCATGCCGTGCAACACAATATTGACACGATAAGCTCACTAGAAATATGAAAAATGATTAAATCATGTCCTTGATATACTTATTTTAGGTCTTGCCAAGTCAGATTACATGTTATGAGTCAATCATTGTTTAGTGGTGCATCTTTCACCAAAACAAAACACGTTTAATCCAATATTATAGGTCCCACCTACCGTTTCAAATCATGTAAAACTGACTTTCGGTCCGCAAAACAATGGATTTTTGTCTGATTGTCCAACAATCCATACGCTTCAAAGACCCCGAGACCTCATACCCTGTTGTTCCTGTGCCACTTTCCTCCTCGCCTGGCGCCGGGGTGGTCTCCGGGGACTGAGCACCGTCGTGCCGCGCCGCCAGCGCCCGCGCCGCCGCCGCCCACGGAGAGCGCCGCCGCCTCCTGCCAGGCCGCGCGCCCGGCTGCGCACTGCACATTGCACGTCATGTTACCCTTTTAAAACTTGTGGTAAGTATTTCATGCATGTTACTATGTTACCTACTTCTTTTAAAATATTTGTCGCGAGAACTTTGCATGTTACGCTACTTCTTTTATTATTTTTATAAGTCGTGCCACTTGTTCCATGGAACAACCGGAACTTTGAACATGTTTAATGTTATTCCCTGGACCTTGTTGTACTAAAACACGTAGTCCTTGTTCATTTTATGTTCCTCACACGTTACGTTACCTCTTGAAAACACGTGCTTGTTTCATACGCTATGTAAAGGTTTTTATACGTATGAACTAAACTACAACGAAAAAAGTTCCAGTCTAAAAGCTCTACCTATATTGTATTCTAAGATACAGTTATTAAAATAATATGTTCATGCATAAATCCATATTTTCTCATCCATCTAATTTGAAAATCAATGCTGATTCCGAGCAGCGATCCCGAGCGCATAAATTCAATTGATATCAAAACATCCCTTCAGTACAAAACGTGAGGAACGGAGCAAGAACCCACATAATTTATGTGCCATAAATAACCAATAAACATCATTGTCTCGGTAATAGATCACAGATGTTGTCGATACAAGTCACGATTTCGATAAACAGAAAACGGGAACACATTAGGCAGTGGATTGAGAGCGGTTTACACCCGCGTATTGGTTGGACTATTGGGCATCGTATAGGGCGGTGAAATAAATCACAAAAAGGCTAGAATTTTATTCAAAGAGCCGACAAGCAATATCCACCGCGTGGACATTTGGATATAACAACATTTTATAGAACAAACACTTTAAATCGAGTGTCAACTGCCCCTGTTTTGGTGCTGTAGTTAGTACTAATTTACTAATTACAGAATACTAAACTCTATAGTAACTTGATATCGAGTGGTGACTGCGACGATTTGACCACCAACAATTAGGTGTGTTTTACGCCTTAATACATAATACCAACTGATATTTTAAAAATTCTCCAAAGATTTTAGTAGTGTTCAGGCTCTGTTTAATCCGCGTATTCTACTACCTACAGGGTTGCCAGATGTGCTTATAATATATTAATAATAACTGATGTTTTTACTGACTGAGGGCCCAATGTTCATAAGATGCCGGATATATGAGAACTTATGGCAACCCTAACCATATATCATGTCCGATGAGAAACAGTGCAATAAAAAAACCTCTAAAATACCCATAAACAACTGGCTTACAAACAACTGACGGAAACAACGCGTCGATATATCACTTTCTTTGTTTAATAGGTCAAGATGTCAGGAAGTTTTTAAATCCTTCCTGACAACTTGCCACTAGAGCTGTTCGGAAAATGTTATACTTACGAAGATAGTGATTGATACCATGTAGGCACTTACTAAAACCCTTCTGACCCTATTGATAATGCCTTTGTGTCAGTCGTACTATTGATGCGTACCATTGATGGTACAAGTGACACAACTTTGTATACATAGTACCATTAATGGTACTAGTGATCATTGTTTAGGATCAGTAGTACCATCATGGGCAATAGGATAGCGTTACAGTCACGTAGGTAACACTTATGACGTTGGTTGGCAGATCTAACTTTACCATTAATATATTTGATTTAAGTACAGATCAATGCTCGAGTCTTGTCTCTGAATACGAGCCTTAGTCACGTGACACACGATCACGACTGCCCGGCACGTGTTGCCATAGCGTCGAATTACAACCTAGGCGTTGAACCCAGTGCCGTACAAACTACGCACTACGTGTGAAGTCTCACACGTTGTTATTATTACCTGTACCTTACCTACAATACATTATGGACACTTCTAAGTAACTGAAAAATTAATGACCATTTCTAGAATTTTATTGTAGGCTGTGTTGTGTGTTATCAAAATTATAGTATTGATTATCCGAAGGTGTGTTTTGAACCAGTATGCAGTAAGGAACTTAAACATTCCTGATTCCTAATAAATCTTCAGACACACCTGAGTAGTTCAATCGCTAAAGGAACAATCGTGACTGAGTGTTGTTAGCAAGCAAGACACTAATATTGAGCCAATTATTACCGTGAACAGTGGTAACCGTCTCATAATCGATTTAGAAGTCATTATCGCTTGAGGACAGTCGCGGGCGACAAACTAAATATTCATTAGACTACCTGCCTATCTAGCGTCTTGTTGATGTCTTAAGTAGCGTTATTTCAATGTATGCACATTGCGAATCGAGGAATCAATGATCAGATGCAATGAGTTTATTAGTAACGTATATCTTTATAACCCTGTTTAAATGCATATCTACCGAGATAGTTTTTAACAGTATCAGCAAAGTCTTAATACAATTCAGTTTGGTTAGTTACTTTGTTAAAGTTTTCCTTGTAGAATATACAATACAGTCGATTGAATTCAACTTGATTTTTCTTTACAATTTTTTATGACTGAATGTGCTTTTTACGAACATCTAAAGATCTCTGAAGTTTCACTAAAAAGGAGAGGTTCCCAATTCGTCTGTATTTTATTCTCTACAAAATTGACTTAGGGCCTGAACTTTGTAATTACGAAAGTTAGGGTGTCTTCCCTTGATTGCCCATTATTTTTCTCCATTTTTATACAGGATTGAAAAGCTCAAGGCGCCAAGCAGGCTGGCACTAACAGGTTAGTAAAAGATCTTCTATTTTGAGCCATAGTAACAAAAGGTAGACAGAACCTATTTCTAGTAAGAAGTAGAGCATTCGACTTCAATTGGCTTTTATTAATATACCAAAACAGTTTTTTTTTAAAACGAACCACGTTATCACCGCATTTACTTACCATTAAAGCCAGCGTAAAACATACCTACATGAGTTATGATCGTGATAACGAATTTCATGTTCGCGGAGCGGCGTGGAAAACTCTTCTATTAAACACGTTAGACTTATATCTAGCAGGCTATATAACGAGCCTGTGAATTTATTATAGATTTAGGTTTTAGTATCTTCTGCCAATTTAGATTTTCGGAGGAGGCACAGCGAGATTTTCTCGCTCTAAATTGGAGCAGCCGCCTGGGGAGGTACCTCCGCCTTACAGAAGATCACAGCCAAATAACATTATTTGTTTCAAATAGTTTTGTGTTCCTGCGGTGAGTAAGGTTGCCAGAGCTCTTTAGGGGGGGGGGGAGGAGTTCGGCAGGCAACGCATTAGCAATGCTCTAGGTGTTGCTAATGTCAATAGGCGACGGTAACCACTTACCATCAGGAGGGCCGTAAGCCTGTTTGCCTACGCCTAACATGAAAAAAAAAACCAAAAAAGATAGCTAGCTGAAATATGGCGTTTTTTGTAAATTAATCTCTAGGTACATCTTCATAGATGCCCCACTGCTCTACCCTTTTAAGCCCTTTAAAACCGGTATTATCAACTGGATCTTGTTATATCGGCAGACAAACGTATGATTTTGACGGAAACTATAAAATTAAATATTCTCGACTTAAGATAGCACAGTACAGACGATCAAAATCTATCTAATAAAGCTGTAAGTATTAAGACCGTTCGTCGTGGAACTCTTTAGGGGAGGCCTATGTCCAGCAGTGGACTTCTACAGGCTGATGATGATGATGATGAAAGCTGTAAGTATAGTTAGTATCGATATCCACCACTGGTTGACAAAGCAACTAATTTCGTTACCGACGTCCGCCAGTAGGTCAATTGAGATTTTTGTTGCTCTACCTGTCAATGCAAACATTGTTGTTTGCATTGATAGGTAGAGCAACCCTTTGGAGAGAGAGAGAGAGAGATTTAGATGGAGAGAGTCGCTCGGTACGAAGGTGCGCTTCTCAAAAGGAGATAAAAACACCTACAGTACCTCATCGTTTATTTCGTTTTTGTTGATTGCTTAAGTGTAAGCTCACCACAAAGTGTGAAACTATCACTCCATGTAAGTCTGTCTTAATAAGTGTACCAAAGATTAATCTGCAAATTCCTATATAAGTAGAATTTTGCCCTCTACCTTCATACTTATTCCGCCTGATTTATACATGCTAATTCGAGCTTCTTTGCGCAAATTATTACGAGTTGATTTATGAAAGCTAAAGAACGTAGTGACGCGGGGCGCGCCCTCACGCCATGCCACCCTGTCATGCGACTGTCGGGGTGAACATTTCAAAATTTACACGATAGCTAGAACAAAGCTAGCGACTTCATTCACATGCCTTTTTTTAATAATCATCATCATCATTACAGCCGTTTGAAGTCCACTGCTGAGCAACGGCCTCCTCCACAAATTTCCGGAGTGACTTCATATCATGTGGGAGGAATTTGCCCATACTCACCACGCTGGGCACGAACTCAAGGAGGGCTTTACCCAATGTCCAGACTATAGAATAACATTATGAAGTTTAAAAGCAGTTTATCGTCAAATCCCTAGCTTATTATCACAAACAAACTTAATATGATATTTTCAAGTGTTTTTGGTAAGTATTTTCGGAATTTTCGGAATACACATAAGCATACTTTAATTCATAAAAAAAACTTTTAACATACCTCATCACCTTTAAAATATGTCATAGAATTTAATAAACCTATCAAACTCATCATCATCATCATAGTTTTTCAGCCGTACGACTTCCCCTGCTGAATATGCCCTCCCCCACAGACAGAGCAAACTCCTTATCATGTGGGGCGATTTGCCCCTACTCACCACGCTGGGCATGCGGGTTGGCGAGCGCAGTTAGAGCTATCGTTAAAATGAGGGACGCTGCTGCCCATCCCCTAGCTTTTTTCCTATAGTCGCCTCTTACGACATCCGCGGATATAGATATGGAGGGGCCTATTCTTTAGCCGGGGCCACCACGGTAACCTACCAAACGGCACACATTTAATTTTAACTAAATTGTAATTGAGATCTTCAGGTCATCGCAAGAGCGTGTAGATTAAACGACGCTAAAACAGAATTGTTAAGGTTGCGGGAAGTCAGTGGATGGAAAAGGCTCAAGACCGTTCGTCGTGGAACTCTTTGGGGGAGACCTATGTCCAGCAGTGGACTTCCGCAGGCTGATGATGAAGAAAACAGAATTTTGAAAGTCCATGATTGGAGGTGCTAGTCTAGCTTCTAACAGGCCCATTTTTGAAATTATTCGGATCGTACGATACCCATCTACAACACAGGGAACGTTAATGTGACTTTGGACTATGTTTTGACAGTTGCTTAAAATTAAAATGACAATATATAATAAATTGACATCTTTATGACATGTATTTCAAGCAATAAATTATACTTTGACTTAAATGTACTAACAATTATGGTGAACAACCGAAAAAATGAATTAAATGAAATTAATTATTAATTTACAAACATCAACTACCCAATGCACCCTCGTAAAAGTTGATTTTCTGAAGTGTATTGTGTTGTTTGTCTTTTTATGATGTTGATGACGATGCAAAAAAAACAAAAAGGTTACCCCTAGGTTACAAAAAAAGCTATGCTTATGTTACTTGACGTTTGAGTTCATAAGCTGAGCATTTAATGTCAGCCAGTCAGTATCGCAACAATTTTATATAAATTAAATGTAGAGTTTTTCAACTCTTTTCTGTAGTTTTTATGTCTTTATTTACCTTAAAGCTGAAGCCGTTACGTTACGGATGTCTGTTGAATCGTTGGAATATCACGCGATTTATTAAATTGCATTTTGTTTTCCGTTTGGTAGAGACCTTGAAAAATTGTGACTTTCATTAACATTTGTGTTAGCTTACATGTAGGTACTTTACAGATTAAGCCGTGTTTAAACGGCATGCGATATATCATAAATGTGTCATGTAAAATTCGTTGCAAAATGATCCTGTCAAACTCATAATTAACTTTATTCAGAAACAGTAAGGATAAAAATAAAATAAATTTTAGATGACATACCGCAAGCCATTAAGCTCAATTGTTATTAACCTTGAGTAAACCTTCATCGGGCCCTTACATTTTTACTTCACGATAAGAGCCTTAAGAGTTCCTTTTGACCAACTTGATACACTCCTAACCTCTACCCTACAAAAATTCTAAACCAATTTACGAAACGAAGCAAATATGCATTAATTTAAGGCCAGCTATGTGGGTCACTGGGGTTAGTAACGGGTAGAAAAGGATGGAGCCCATACATAAGCATGCGACGGCTGTCATTCAATACTAGAAGCGTTTTTTGTATGGGACGATACCAGATGGCAGTACCGAGATGTAGACGACATTGCATTTTAATAAAACATGCTTTTAGTGGCGCAGTACTGATGCATGCTCGTGTGTAGAATCCATTCCTCAACTTGAATAACCCATAAAACCTGTTATTTGTAGCTAGTTCATCATATTTGACACAAGGCACTTTATAAAAGCTTGCATGGCTGTATGCAATGAAGTACCTAGTGTCGAGTTTATGGAATTTTTGCCTGCGTCAGGATTGCGGGTGTGCCTCTCCGATTCGAATGAAAGTACAAGCTGATTCATAATACTGTCGCTAATTTTACAATTTGACAAAATTCTGTATTTTTTATTTAATAATTTTTTAGTAGGAATATTTTAGGTACTGTTTACATTTCATTCGAACCGGAGAGGTACACCCGAATTCCTGAGGTATTCTTTTTTTTTTTTTTTACAAAATCAGCTTACTTTTGCCCGCAATCTCACCTGATGTTAAGTGACGATGTGGTCTACGGTGTACACCTACAAATATTTTATGTTAAAACAGAAAAATATACTTATAATACTATGTTTATTTGGCTTGATGCAAGTTGTTTTTCTCCCTTTATTTCTCATGTTTATTTAGATTCATTTATATTAAAAAAGTGCTGGAAAGAAAATAATGTTTCGCTTATTTAAATTTTATTAGCCACAATAAACTAGTTTTACTATTTCTTGTTAAAACACGCCGTTGTAGAATTTATTAGTTGTAATAAAAAGAAACAGATGTAGTAGATTTATTTTTGGAGGAAAATACTTTTAAAATCCTGTTTTCGTAGACCTTCTACGAATTTCGTAGACCATCTACGATTTACATAGATGGGCTACAAAATGTTAACCGCTATAACTTCACATCCTACTAATCTAACCGCACGGTATTTCGGTATGCATTTGTTTCCAAAATAAATCAAACGCTTTGAATAACCAAGTGAATTGGAAAGTGCATTTAGGAATTACCTGTTTGGTGGATATCACAGATAAGTAAAAACGAAACGACGGAAACGATATATAAGAAAAGGTAAGGAAATAAAGAACACTGAGAACTAAACACTAGTTGATACATTTTACATAACAGTAGTTCATTAGTATTTGTGTTTAGTTTTTATTGTTTTATTTCTCTCTTTTGTTGGTACTTTACTGGTGTGAAATAAAGAAAGAAAGAAAAATTGTTTATTTGACCCACAACGCAGGTAGGTACAGTAGGTAGGTGGGTACATATAAAATACTTTATAGGTAGGTCATACACAACGCAGTAGGAAAACATAAAAAAGTAGGTAGGTAGGTGGCTATGTGGTAGGCTAAGTAGTACGCGTTGTGTGAGGCAAATGGGTCCCGTCTCAGCATAAAGCTGCACCGAACATAGTATTATGTACGGTACGGCAGTATTTTCTCTCTTTTTTTTTTTTTTTATACCACTTAGGTGGCAAACAAGCATACAGCCCACCTGTTGGTAAGCGGTTACCGTAGCCTATGAGCGCTTGCAATACCAGAGGCATCACGCACGCGTTGCCGACCCCGAACCCCCTTCCCCCCTAAAGAGCTCTGGCAACCTTACTCATCGCAGGAACACAACACTATTTGAAACAAATAATGTTATTTGGCTGCGATCTTCTGTAAGGCGGAGGTACCTCCCCAGGCGGGCTGCTCCAATTCAGAACGAGAAAATCTCGCTGTGCCCTACCTCCTCCTAACTAATCGTTTCTACGTAAAAAGTCTTTCGATCCATTATGACGACGCGGTGGCATGTGGAGTCATGGTACCATTAGGTAGATGTCCGAAAAGCACATTTTATATTTTAAGATTTGGGCTGTCCTTATGGCTATGTGGTTGTGGCAACGTCGGATACTCATGTAGGGACTTACCCATGCATATTCTCACCCCAGCTTATGAAAAAAATAATGATATATAATCTCAAAACTAATCTTTAAAAGTAATGGTATACATCCTCTCAGATATCTAGAAACCCAAGATCCTTAAAAATTATGGTAGTTAGTGACACGTCAAAAACTACATTTTTTTTTATTTATTCTTAAAAAATAGTTACAGAATATGTTGTATACATCGAATAAACCAAGAGAGGTTTGTCTTAGATGCAAAGGACTAACATACCTCAAAATAGGTATCTACCTATTAAGAGGAATGTTAGGTTATAAGTAGTCAGCATAACACAAGACACAATTTGACACAAAATGTGGGCAACATTTTGCACAGTAGGTATAATTGCAATAATGACTATTCCTAAACAAAAGGAACTCCTTCTACAGTTCATGTCTCATGAGTTTACCTACAGCGTCGTTATGAATGCCGTAATAAGGCATGGAACATTTGTCAAAGGTTGAAACTCATATTCGTAGAGCGTCTACGGAGCTACGAATTTCGTAGCAAACGCTACACGTTTAGCTCGGGACGACTCCTAATTTAGAGCTACAACTCGATTACTGTAAGTTTGCATGTCGCTGGAATGCTGGAATAAAGTCCCTCGATACAGTGTGTTCCAAGGGGGTGGATTATAGGTGGCAGGTGGGGGGTAGGGGACTTCAGTACCCACAAATTTAGCCCCAATGTTACAAAAGCCGCATTATATCTATTCTAAATGATGATGAGCCGTGGTGGCTCCGGCTGAAGAATAGGCCCCTCCATATCTACCTATCCGTGGATGTCGTAAGAGGCGACTAAGGGAAAAATGCTAGGGGATGGGCAGCAGCGTGTTAAATGAGAACAACGATAGCTCTAACTGCGCTCGCCAACCCGCATGCCCAGCGTGGTGAGTATGGGCAAATCCCCCCACATGATAAAGAATTTGCTGTCTGTGGGGGAGGCCATGTTCAGCAGTGGACGTTGTAACGGCTGAAATGATGATGGAAATGATTTACACAGCGTCAGGTGGAACTTTTTACTCACTTACAGGATGCTGTAGTGCTTTGGACATGTTTACATAAAGTAGGCTTGCCCAGCAACTATACCATCTTCTCAGCCTTATCCACGGGAAAGACATGGTCTATAGTGAAGAGCTGACCAAGCTGCGGGATTCCTCACGATGTGTACCTTAACCGTTTTTAAAGAATGTTAATGTACATACATACATTAAATCACGCCTGTTTCCCAGAGGGGTATGCAGAGACCACGGCTTTCCACTTGCTAGAATCCTGACATACATGTTTTGCTTCAATCACTCTCATCGCATTCCTCATACATGCTCGTTGGTTTAGGGTACTCTTGACCTGGCCTTTTTTCCAAAACGTCACTGATTTGGTCACTAAACGTACGCCTAGGTCTTCCCCTTCAAACAGTCCCATTCACACTCGCTTTATACACCTGTTATTTATGTTAATGTGCACATACCTACCTACATTTTTCGAATAGAAAAATTTGGTGCACAACGGAACATGCTGAACAACATACATACATACATAATTTCGGATCCAAAGTTGAGGAACATCCCACTAGCCTAACAACAATCCGTGGTTCAATCAATAATACCTATTGAGATCCACTACCCTCCTACTGCAGATGATTTACACCCATTACTACACCCAGTAAAGTCTATTTTCCTTTACTATCATCGTTGCGAAGTGCAAACTAACATTTAGAGATATGAGCCCGTCAAACGCAGGAAATAGAGGCAAACCGGGAGCCGCACTCGGGAACTGGTTTACCTTTGATTTATTAGGAAAAGTAAACGAGAGCAATTTGTCGTAATTGCTTTGACTTCTGAATAAGTCATCACTGACGTCTTTCAAATAAGTTGTGTAGATAAGTATGTTAGTTTTAAGGTAGGTATATATTTAAATGGGCCCTGTATGTAAAAATATTTGTTGCCTGAAATTAAGATTTTTACATACAGGGCTCATATAAATATTATATAAAGATACCTTAAAACTAACAAACTTATCTACACAACTTATTAAAGATTATTATTATCAGTACAAATGGGAAAAAGATTTACAGTTTTATTCAGTTGTATTTCACGTGGTAAAGTAGTGAGAGACTTAGTAATAGTTATTAAATTAAAAAATTCTGTTTCTTATGAAAATAATTGTTGATAAAGTAATAGTTCGCACCCTGAGGCTTCCGTACATACATTACACGGGGTCAGAAACCAAGATCTCAAGTTTAAGTGACAAGAGTCATTTCCATTTCGGGTTCCACAAGTGTAAATTTCAATAGTTACATCCTGAAATTTACCCAGGTATACTTATGAAGTGGAAATTTGGTTGAAACCTCGCAATTTCAGTAGTTTATTGAAAGGTTAGGCCTTGGCTGGCATTTGCCGGTCCGCTGGCCTTGTATGCCAGTACAGCACAACATTTCGCGGGCGTAAGCGGGATCTGATAATTTAGCGAATTCAGCATTCCGTATTTTAATGGCAGCATTGAAGTTTTTGCTATAGATGGTTGGCATACATTTTTAGCTAAATTCTTTTTGTCATACACATGCAAGCGTTTCAGCACTATTTTAACGAATTTTAAACCTTTGAGAATGGTATCGATTCTGTTGTGCATAATCCTAAACTTACTTTTTCGACAGCCCTAAAATTATCCCTTTCCTCGTTATTTCGATTTATAAGAAACGGAGGCCAAAATGTCATAATAACTTAGTTTAGGATAATGCAACAACAGAATCGACACCAATTTCTACTTGCCTAAACAAAAGCGCAAAGTTATTATCTTATTATATTTTTTTATGGCAAAATATCAATACATATTATATTTTTGACAATTCATTGAACACGGTAGTTTACAAAATATCAAATTGTATCTGTAGGTATATTTTTGAAAATGAATAATGCGGGAACTCTATTAAAATATATATATATATTATTTTTTTATACTACTGAGGTGGCAAACAAGCATACGGCCCACCTGTTGGTAAGCGGTTACCGTAGCCTATGAGCGATTGCAATTGAAACAAATAATGTTATTTGGCTGCGATCTTCTGTAAGGCGGAGGTACCTCCCAACCAACTCAGAACGAGAAAATCTCGCTGTGCCCTACCACATCCTACAAATATCATAAAAAGTACTAACAATTATAATGAATCACCGAGAACATTGATTGGTGAGTTACAGAATTACAGGCAGTACTTAGTACTATAAAAAAAGGCTACAAAAATCCTTCAAAATAGGTACCTTTTTTATAGACATTGTCCTCGTCAAATTATCACATTACTAGTTGCACCAAATGATTATTATTAACCATTTCGTCTGCGACTTAGAACACACAAACACTACTTTTCAGTATGATTTGAAAATATCAACTAAAGCTAAACCCAACCAATTATTTCAGAAATAATATCAAGAATTGTACCAATTATGTTAGTCATTAAAATGCTTTCTTGTTACCAGGGTTCCAGTCGCATAGCTAACTGTGGTTTCTTGATTTATACCTATTATATAAATAACCTAACCCACCTCAACTTGCCTGCCAGAAAAAACTGTCTTTATAAATATTGGTACGAGTTGTTCATTATCATCAACAGCCTGAAAAAGTCCGCTGCTGGACATAGACCTTCCCCAAAGAGTGCCATGACGAACGATCTAGAGACTTCTCAACCTACAAACTTCCCGCAACCTTTACAAAGTCGCCGGTCCACCGGATGGTGAGCTTTACAACACTACGGCGTCCGGTTTCCCCAATGGTTGTCGGTTCTGCAAGCTATATTGTCTGCCCACTGCAACTTCAACTTGCCAATACTGAGAGCTATGTCGGCGAGCTTGGTTATTCTCCGAATATCGTCGTTTCGGATTCTATCACGTTGTGAAACTCCGACCACAGCTCTACGTAGTCCGTTGCGCGACTTTGAAATTGTGTATGAGGCCAATAGTTAGCGACCAAATCTCACTAAGCTGCGAGTGTAATTATCATAATGTCCTTTAGTGGTATTTTACGTGTCTGATTGACAATCAATCTACAGCCTGCTACGATTATGTTTGGAGGATAGCTTCTGATGTACTAGGTGTGCTAAGAAAGGAATTCCCAAAATTAAACTCCTAGGAAAAAAAGGGATGAAGTTTAATAAGTTATGAAAATACCTACACGCGAACGAAATCGCGTGGGTTTCTTAGAAATTTTTGTATACTTAATTCATTCACAATATCTCCCTCCCTGACTTCAGCCTTTACCACAGACAGCATTAAATATAAAATTATAATCTGAGTCGTATGTAAGCTTTCCTTACAAGCCAAGTTTATTCCACCTTACAAGTTTATAAGATGTCATTAAAAAGCAATTTCCTCTGAACTCAACCTTCATACACGTCGTGATCTCATAAAATGTAACGATTACCTTCCAGTCTTCATCTTAAACGTCTATCTACGTACCTACATTCTAAAGGAGTATATTTGTCTGCATAATGTTTCAACTGAACGTTTCTGTGAAAATAGGCATCCTTTTTGGAGTGGTATCTCCAATTCTGTTTTGTGTAGGTAGTTTTGAACATGTTTTTTGTGTTTTACTATTTAGAGTAATCCAGGTATCCATTATTCTAAGAATCACGACAGCTTCGTGACTTAGTAAAGGACGTTGACCTCTCATTATATTACAAAGGTCGTGGGTTTCAGTATAGTCCATAAAACCTACGATTTTTGCTCAAATAACTAGACTACAGTAGCTCAAGATTATTAATAGGATGCAATTCTAGCGGTCTTTTAAACCTAAAGATAGGCTCAAAAGACTGCTAGCTTTGCGGTCAGTAGTCAGTCAGTATCATGTACCTATGGGGGTGGCAAGGGTGGCTTTGATCTGACGCTGGATCGACGTATCGGCCCCCGAGGGGATGGTGCATAGAAATTGATCATTGGGGGAATCAACGAGGGAAATTGACGCTTCGTGTTTGTTATTGCTTTAATTGACGGACTTTATTAACATGCGGGAGATAATGTGGTTTTATTAATACACTGAATGAATGAAATATTATGTCAGTTTATTATTAATTGATGTGTTGGTAATGCGTTAGTCACACTTAGTTTTTTAACAGTTGCTTTAAGCTCACATATCACGCGTTATTAATTATCTCGCGAGCCGTGCGTCAATCTGACGTCAATTGTGTTGGGTGACGCTTGTTTGATTTTAATAGGTAGGTTCTTTGAATGACGTAGTTTTCTTTGTAAAATATAGATTGCAATTTCTATGAACATCCTTTGAATAAAAAAATACACTCCACTAAGAACGCTTTAGCCACGTCAATAAAAACTTTGAGAAAGTTTCTTCATAGTATGTTTTTTCCAAAAAATAACCCCGCTTTACCAAATAACATCCTTGTATTCTTAGAATTATGGTAGAGTAAATAATTTTCTTAAAACATCATAATAAATAATAAGCAATTGCTGATTTGTTTTGCCGCAAAGATCAGAGCCACGTCAACAGACCTACATTGGTATAATTTGAACGCAATCGATGGGTAATAGCATAAAAGCATGGACGATATTATGGACGTTTATATAACGACGCAAAGACAAAGACAATTTTACTACATCTATATTAGTATACATACGTGCTTCATAATTAGTATACATACATACATACATAAAATCACGCCTATTTCCCAGAGGGGTAGGCAGAGACCACGGCCTTCCACTTGCTACGATCCTGACATACCTCTTTCGCTTCATTCACTCTCATCACATTCCTCATACATGCTCGTCGGTTTAGGGTACTCTTGACCTGGCCTTTGTCCAAAACGTCACCGATTTGGTCGCTAAACGTAAGCCTAGGTCTTCCCCTTCCAACGGTTCCATTCACACTCGCCTTATACACCTATTTCGTCAATCTTCTTTCGTTCATCCTCTCTACATGACCAAACCATCTCAGCATACCTTTCTCAATCCTCATCACTACATCTTCTTTCACTCCACAACGTTCTCTTATCACACTGTTCCTCACTCTATCTCTATATTTTTTTTTTTGTCTTGTCTTGTTGTGTTCATAGAGTAATTTTGTGTGTTTACATGTTATTATTTTGTTTGTCTACATAATTACTATGTAAGTAAAAAAAAAATGTATCTGTTCTGTTCTGACCTATCTAAGCACATGTAAATATGTCTAAAGATTAATAAAATTGAAATTGAAATTGAAAAAATTTTTCTGCCATACCCAACTTTCACTGCCAAACATTAGTGTCGGCACTAACACTCCTCCATGCACAGCCAGTCGTGCCTTTTTGGACACTTTCCGACTGCTCATAAAGGCATGTAGTGCCCCATTCACTTGATTTCCAGCATTCACTCTCCTTTCGATATCACTCTCATGATTCCCATCTCTTGTAAACAAAGTCCCCAGGTATACAAACTCATTCACTTGTTCAACGCTTTCTCCACCAATCAGAATATTACAAACTGTCACACATTAAAAACCATTACTTTCGTCTTACTTACATTTACTTTTATTCCTTTTCTTTCAAAAGATTCATGCATAATTGTTACCATCTCCTGTAACTCCTCCGCCGATGACGCAAGTATAACCTGGTCATCAGCATAGAGGAGACACTTGACGAGTAACTCGTAATTAGTATATTATCTCGAAAGGGCTAATTCTATCAACAAAAAGAAACTAGTCCTAGTCTAACTAAAATAAAGGTCTTCTGCCGTAACAATATAACATTACAAAATTAAATGCCAAAATAGCGTTCATTTTATAGTCATGCTACAATATCCGTTCAAATCACGACCAAAAATATTCTCAATAAAATACTTCTGAACTTCTAACGAAACTTCAGCAATAGATAGATAGATAAACAATTTATTTGGCACCACAGACACACACAATCAACATGGTTAAACAATTACAAACAATATGAAAAAAAGAAATGATAAAATATTTATTTGTAAAAAACAATCCAGTTACAATCTACCAGCGGCCTTCACACTAGGCATAGCCTGTGTCGTGGAGACCAGTTATAAGAATTAACAGGAAGATAAGTTCGGACTACCTACTAAAACAAAAATTATAAAAATAATAAAGAAATACTTAGATTAATTAAATGTAAAGCATGCACTTAGTTTTAAAATAAAATTATTTTAAAACTAAGTGCATTACAAACATAAATTAACAAAAAAGTAAATAACAGTTGGTAGGTAAGTTTGTGTGTGCTGCAGTACGACAAATAGGCAATAGCAAACCTTCAAACAATTACAATAAAATATTTCGTCGAAAATAGAAGCAAATGACAAAATGATTAGTATTTAATAGTAGGTACAGCGAAAATGAATATATTTGGCGCGTTGTTAGTCCAATTTCGGGCATGGAATGACCTTTAACAGTCCTAGGTTAAGACGATAATCGCGAGCAGAATGAATGCCTAACTGCCCACTAAAGTATGGAAAACTTGTAAAGTTCATGCTTAGGACTTGAAAAGGTTAGTAATACATAATTCTAATTCGTAAAATAGGCTATTTTTTATTATAAGCTTTCATTTATTGTCTAACAATAATCATATTTACAGTTGACAGTTAGGGTGCTGCCACTTTTTGACGTAAATTTAATTTATTGAAGTATATATAATATGAAATGAGGAAATTCGTAGAAGAACCAAGGTTACCGACATGGCTCTCAGAATTAGCAAGTTGAAGTGGCAGTGGGCAGGCCATATAGCTCGCAGAACCGATAACCGTTGGGGAGTAAAGGTTCTCGAATGGCGACCACGAACCGGGCGACGCAGTGTTGGAAGGCCCCCCACCCGATGGACCGACGACATTGTGAAGGTTGCGGGAAGTCGGTGGATGGAGAAGGCTCAAGACCGTTCGTCGTGGAACTCTTTAGTGGAGGCCTATGTCCAGCAGTGGACTTCTACAGGCTGATGATGATGATGATGATGATATAATATATTAGTCATAATTAGTCTTAGGCAGTTATTGGTAAAGATCATTTACAGGTCTAGAGTTGGTCATACAGGTCAATTTAAAAAGAACAACTGATCTGATGAATCAAAATCATTGATTAAAAATCTTGGCAAGTCACGAGTGTGGAGTCTGCCTAAGGTATAAGCAATCGCGCTTCGTTAATCGCAATTACGGTGAGTGGGCATCACAATTTGTGTAAATCCACTTAATTTTAAGGCTATAATTAACTGATCAGTTCGCTAATCATTTATTGATCTGAACAGCACTGACGGTCTGAAAGTGGCCACTTTATTACGCGTTTTGACATTAGGGGACTTTCGAATCGAGATTTTAATTATTTGTTAGACTATACCTTGCAGTGTGTGTTAGTTTGTTTGGGTCAAAAGAGACGTTTCATCAATATATGGAGCCTGGGTCTGCACTGTGTACACTACTCTAAAACATGGCTAAGCAATAAAGTAAACGTATTTAATTGGTTATTTTGTTTAAATTGACTTCGTTCTAAGATACATTAAGATTTTCTTCGAAAAAGAGAGCAACACACAGCGCTACAAAAATATGGCGGATGGACGTGCGAGAAATGTCATTTTGACAACCTACATTTATCTGACAACACAAAAACATCAGATCAAACAACATGACATGAAAGATATGTCAAACGCCAATTATAAACCAACATGGCGGCCTTCAAATAGTGTTCACATAGTAAAAAACTTACCAGAAGAACTATTCTTGTACCATCGCATTGGTCTTCAAATTAATGAAATTGTATTTTTCTTGTAATCTCCTATTTTTTCCTAATTTTTCTATGTAGTGTACATGGACCAGGCCCAGAATGAAATGGCTCCTTTGGAAATGAATTTTAAAACCGTTTCCCCAACCGATTGAGCTGTAATTACGCACACACGTTTGGATGACAATGCATGGTTACCTAAGTAAAGTAATTCTAAATCTTTTAATTTTTGTATTACGCATATCACACCTAGCAACATGTATGCCTTAATTGCGAACTTTTTATTATGGTTTTGTTTTCTCTGTCTATCTCTCTCTATTCCACAGATGGTAAAACTACAATGAGCGGTATAATGGCTGATTTCTGTCATAGTAAAAAAAACAACAGATCTTCTTTTACTTATTTTCGTTGTTATGGCTACTACTAGGGGGCCCTGCATTTGATGGCTCAGAACGCCAGGTGTCTGACTTCAGGGCGGCTCATTTATATTGGCAACACCGTATGCAAATCAAATACCTTGTAGCATCGTAGGTAGGTATTTTCATAGTAACCCTTTCGAGTATCAGGGTTAAAGCAATGTTACAGATCGGGAGTTTTTAGTACGCTTTCAAGCCTTGTTTTTTCGCACAGAAGGTGTTGAAGCTTGCATGAGCCAAAAATTTCTTAATTTATTATGGAAATTGTCCCTAGCGTTCGTCTTAGCCTGATTAATATTTTATACTGGTGCCTTATATAAAATAAACTACATATAAAAATACATTTAATTCAATCAACCGCAGTAAGAATATCTAAATATTCATGGAAATTTTAACTGGTAACATTCGCAAAGCTTTTCAACTTGACGTGTTAATAATAAAATATCATGAATCGTCATCGCCGTGTCACGTCACTAGTCGATCGTTATCGATATCTGCATAGCGGGGCCTTGACACGTCGGTCGTGTCACTACACTAAGGGCTTTATCACACTAGATTCAACGCCACGAAAGATAAGGCACACCCCATGGCAATTGGTGGAATGGAAAACAAAAAATGCATGGGAAATACAAGTATGCACGCATATTGACAAAGATTATACGCTGCTCCTTTCGTGCGCATATGCTCTGGCGATCTTCAAAAGATTTTTTTTAGTTAGGCGATTTGTGCACTTATTCACAGCAAGCTACACAGGTACACAGGTGTACAACGAGTTTGCCGCAATACAGAGGAAGGCATACGTTAAAGTGTAAAATGGCACAAGTTGAAAATAAGGTACAACATTTTTGACGTTTTGCTGAGTGCTGTACATCAACATTTTCTGTGGTATAATTTTGGAAAATTATGTAATGTTTACATATTAGTGCAGGCGACTGTACGCAACGTGTGCACCGCGGAGGTATGTGCCGACAGCCTCTATGCTTGCTCGTGATGAGCGATCCTCAGTTTTGGACTTTGACATTCTTGTCATGGACACTATGTAAACACAACACAAGCCGCTCAAATCCCTATTTTACCGTGTAATATGAATACAACTACATAATCAAAAATAACATGCTTTCTATCGTGTTGACTATAGAACCGACTCATGTTCGGGAACAAAAGCTTCATGTTCGCTGCGCTTACGTTTTAGTTGATGTTGTTTTTTGTGCATGTAGTTGCGATAATAGGTAGTAAGGCTGTTGATAATTTTTGACTGAAAAATTAAGCGGGGTCATGTAAATTAACAGGTGTAGTACAAAAGTTACAAATTTAAAAAAAAGCCTTTATCGAGCACCTTTGCTTGGAACTTTTTGGCTGTGTGAAATATTTCAAAGTTTTTCAAGAACTTTCGTTTCCACGAACTACTTTGACCTATTCTTCTATTATTCCTCTTCTGAGGGGCCTATTCTTCAGCCGGGCCACCACGGCAAGTAACGCAAGGTACCTAAGAATATCTCCTCTTTCTAGTCTGAAAACCTAACCTCCAAGTTTGGTGCAGCTTATGCTGACACTTGGACATATTTGCCCCACACAACACGTACCTATGTACCTATTTTACAGTAGGTAATTTTATTTTATCCTTCCTATCTACCTACCTTATTTGTGAATGTACCTACCTAGGAATATATTTGCCTGTTTATTTTTTTAATTTTACTCTTTACTCTTTTCTTTTTGTATAATATTGCCTTGGTACCTACCTAGAAACAATATAATACTGTAAAACTGTGCTTGTTGTGTGCTTGTCATGTGACAAGAAGAGTGTAAGATATGAATGTGGATGGATGTAGGAGTAGAGGTAGGCCAAGAAAAGATGGATGGACTGTGTGAAAGTGGATATGGTGAAGAAAGGAGTGAGTGCTGAGATGACGACTGATAGAGGGAAATGGAAGAAGAATACTTGGTGTGCCGACCCCACATGATGTGGGATAAGGGCAGGAAGATGATGATGTGCTTGTTGTGTGCTGTGGAACAAATAAATAGTTTTTCTTTCTTTCTTTCTCTTTAGACAGTCGGGCAAAAAAGAGCCTATTTGTAGTATCGATAGTGAATTGAGTCGATTCTCATCGAAAATGACTACAAGCTAGTAAAGTGAAACTTTTGCCGTATCACTATCGCCGTCACCCTACTTCATCATGTACACCTTAACTCTACCGCTGGATTTTCAGCCTTACAGACAACGAAAAAAGGTTGATTGAGGTGTGGTGTAAAGCTTTCGCGGGGTTAGCAGGCGGTAATAGCTTCCGTATTATATCTGAATAGGTGCTGACTGCGAGGTTTATAAACTGTTATGTAAACTGGAATTTTTTTTTGCTTACTCAGTCATTGTCAAGTTAACAGAGGCTAAGGAAAATGGGCTATCTTTTGCTAGATTGATGTTCCGTTCCTTTATAAACAAACAAAGATATTTCACAATATTATTTACAAAAACTCGGTTTAATTCACACAAGCACCCAGATGCTTTCTGATATAATTTTCCAAATAGTGTACAGTTCCATTAGCAGTGCTTTCTGACGTCATTGAATCACTAGCAAGTCTATCGTGAATATCTAATACGTTAAGTCCCTTTACCTTTCAAAAATTCCAATTAAAGTATATTAATCGTTCGCATTGAGTCTCAGTATCAAGCTTTGTCCAAAGCAAATAAAACATAATCGTCATCATTCTATCAGCCGTAGAACTTCCATTGCTGACCATAGACTTCCCCATAGTTTTCCAGAGCGACGGATTTGTGGATCTAACGGCAACCTTTATTGGATCCTCTTTTCATCTAGTGGGAGGCCATCCCCACTAGATGAAAAGGGCCTTCTTTTCAGTTTAAAGTCCCCACACGAAAAACCAAGGACTTTCGTCAAAACGTTTTTATTCTAAGCATTTTCTCATAAAAGAGTGCTGTGTGGCAACTTCAATAATTCAGGAAATAAAATATGCAAAAGCAGAACAAGTTAAAACAGTTAGCGTCAGAGTTAATGGTCTCGCGGTAACCGTCGACAATTTCGCTACAAACCCGCGGCAAGCCAACATAGCGACCGACAAAACTCGTTTAAAAGCAGCGTTCCTAAACATATGGAGGTACTCTGACCAAGTGAAATATAATTAAATGTACGATCCATAAATTACAAGTACCTTGTACAATTTTTTAAAACATTTACGTTTTAAGCTTTCCAAAAGGATATAAATAGTTACAGACGCAGTTCCTATATCTAATGTGAAGCGAAACCACACAAACTCTTTCAAAGTCAAAAAAGTAAAGGCAAAAACATACGGTAGGTCTAGTGATATGATATATTATGACATCTGAAATTTACTTCAAAACTAGCCTCTAACCGCGATTTCCATCACGTGGTATACCCGAATAAAAATAGCATTATGTCCTTCCTACGAGCTTAGACATTTTCATTTTATTAAAATCGGTTCAGGCGTTTTGTGACTTGAGAATGGCTGAGAATGGAGTTACCTTATTGTTCATCCTTTAGACCTACTTGGCTTCATACGTAAATGTTTAACTTTCATAGTTCATTCATTCTTAAACTAATCCACTTTGGCCTATGGGTATATAACTGGCTTTGAATTCCGGTCGTGCATCAATTTATATGCGCGTGCTCAAAATGGTGAAGGAAAACATCGTGAGGAAACCCGCGGTTTAGTCAGGCCTCATATCTCAGTTGGTAGTAACTCTGCCTTCTGCGCTAGAGGTCGCGGGTTCGTTTCCCGCACTGGATAAACATTTGTGTGATTAACACAGATGTTTTTTCTGAGTCTGGGTGTTAAATATGTGTCTATTATGTATATAAATCTCCAGTCCGTCGCTGGAGAGACGACATTGAATCAGTGGCTGGAAAAATATGGACACAAAAGGCAAGAGACGGAGGAGGATGCCACGAGATGGAGGAGGCCTTTATCCAGCAACGGATAACACCTAAATAAATAGAAAAAAAAAGTACTCTAATACGGCTAATAATAATAATAATAATGTATATAAGTCTCTGGTACCCATAATACAGGCTATGCCTGGTTTGGGATCAGCAGACCGTGTGCGACATGTCATGGTGTAGGTACTAGGCAGACTACACCAATTTAAACATGTCCCAGGCTCTAACAGCGCCCTGAAAGTGAGTAGAAAGTTCCACCTGACGTTTTACAAATCATCTAGATTAGATGAAATAAGGTCTTACTACTCCGCTAATTAGTCCGCTTCTGGTCATAGAATATGCATCGCGTCCTTCCTCTGCTTCACAAACTTTGACAGTTTACGTTCATTCCTGCCTACATCAACGTGCTTACTATTCTATGACTATAATATGCGTTGAACAGTTTTGGCGAAGTTCGGCTATCGTCTGACAGTTTTCAGAACTGTTTCAAGGGGTCAATTCTAGGAACGAAAGAGTTTTATCCGTTTTTAGTGTTTTTGTTTCTGCTACTGAATAATAATCTGGCTGTAGTTACGTTTCAGGTACCTAAAGCTAACGGTCGATCGAATGTTTTACAAAAGCCATTACTACGTTAGCTACAAATTCAGTCGAACGTCAAACGTTCGCCGGCTTTTATTCTGCTAAAATGACACAATTAAATTAATAAATACACAAAATAAAATAAATAAATAAATATTCCGGTCATATCACACACGGTCAACTGATCCCAAAGCCTGTACTATGGGTACCGGAGACTGATATACATAAGATAATAGAAATACATATATTTAAACACCCAGACACAAAACAAACATCTGTGTTATTTTTTTTTTTTAATTTTTTTTTTATACTTCTGAAGTGGCAAACAAGCATACGGCCCACCTGTTGGTAAGCGGTTACCGTAGCCTATGAGCGCTTGACCAGAGGCATCACGCACGCGTTGCCGACCCCGAACCCCCTCCCCCCCTAAAGAGCTCTGGCAACCTTACTCATCGCAGGAAGACAACACTATTTGAAACAAATAATGTTATTTGGCTGCGATCTTTTGTAAGGCGGAGGTACCTCCCCAGGCGGGCTGCTCCAATTCAGAACGAGAAAATCTCGCTGTGCCCTACCTCCTCCTAAATTAATTATTAATTGAAATCTGTTTTATGGTTACTAACATAGTTTATAGGTAGATAAATGTACTAACAATGATGGTGAACAACCGAAATAAAATAAATTGAATTGAGTTAATCACACAAATGTTTTTCCTGTGCGGGAATCAAACCTGCGACCTCTAGAGCAGAAGGCAGAGTTACTACCAACTGAGCTATGAGCCCAAAAATAATAAATGAAAAATGAAGAAGCCCTGTTTGGTTATGTACTCCCACATATAATTTTTTGAGTCATAAAAGTAATCTGAAAATATAAAACAACAGTAACATAAATTGAAATTCCTTTCTGATAATTTGTGCTACTTCTAAAACTTTTGTCTGCTAAGCTTATAATTAGCCAGACTAAGATTAAGCTGATAACCAAAGAAATACAAGGCGGATGCCAAGACCGACTCAACGATTATAAGTCACGTCTTTGAATTAATTCAGCAAAAACATTATTCAAGTGGTTTATGTTTTATTAAAGTTTTGAGCAAAAATAGGCATACGACTTCATCTTGAAGGATGGTAGATATCCTCCCAGAGGTCCAGGCCAGATCCTAGATGTGTCAGGGGGTAGTCAGACGTATGTCCGATCATTTGGCACATGCCTACAATACGAGTTGAGAGAGTTGAGTTGAGTTTGAAGTATACGTTTAGTTTTAGGAGGAGGTAGGGCACAGTGAGATTTTCTCGTTCTGAATTGGAGCAGCCCGCCTAGGGAGGTACCTCCGCCTTACAGAAGATCGCAGCCAAATAACATTATTTGTTTCAAATAGTGTTGTGTTCCTGCGATGAGTAGGTTGCCAGAGCTCTTTTGGGGTAGGGGGTTCGGGGTCGGCAACGTGTGTGTGATGCCTCTGGTATTGCAATCGCTCATAGGCTACGGTAACCGCTTACCAACAGGTGGGCCGTATGCTTATTTACCACCTCAGTTGTATAAAAAATAAAAAATAAAGTTATAGGTGGCAAACCCATCGCCGCTTTTAGACTACGTACTGATTTCTTATCGATGTTTTACTTCACAGAAATTAAGTGCGCATTAAACGCACTTAATAGGTATTTTCGGAAACTCTTTGCACGACTGGGTTCGAACTCACGACCTTCGGATCTAAAGGTGGACCACTAGCATAAAGTACTCGTAGAATATAGAATTCGTACTGATATGGTCCAGTAAATGAAGCGGTCTTCTCTCATGATTGGCCTTTTAGAGCCCATTCAGCTACATAAATGCGCTCGAATTTTAACCAACCTAAATAAAGGAGGAGGTTCTCGTGTCTGTATTTTATTAAGATTTTTTTATGTGTGGATGTTACTCATTATGTCCGCCATTGTTAACCGATTTTGATGATTATTTCCTGGTGTAGGTATAGAAAATAATCCCCTATAATATTGTTTTTTCGCGGAAACCTAAATGAGAAAATAATACGTAGGTAATTCGTTTTGTATAAAATATAGGCAAAAACTTCTTACATCATCATCATTCCAACTCTTTGTGTTTGATAGTTAGAGCTATCTTTGTGAAAATAGGGGACGCTGCTGCCTATCCCCTAACTTTTTTTCCCTTAGTCGCCTCTTACTACATCAACGAGTAAGAGATATGTAGCGGCCTATTCTTCAGCCGGGGCCAACACGGCCAAAAAACGTTTACTTTATCGTTGAAAATAGCTAAGTAAGTGATTTGAAATCGGAATTCAATTCAATGGTTACGCTCTATGAAACTGAATATCGGTTATACGTAGTAACGTCAAGTTTATCTGACATTCAATTAACCGTGGGTAACATTTCAGTGCACGTGACGTACTATTTGGCAACCGTTCTCTCTAGCGTGAAACGGTTCAAACCAAATTGATTATTATTATTAACAACTGTGCCAGTTGGTACACTTGTATTTTACATTTATTTATCTACCTACCCGTAAGTAGATGTCGTAAGAGGCGACTAAGAGAAAAAAGGCGGGGTATATTTTTTTTTATTTTTTTTTTTCGAACGGATTTATATGCTGTGGGTCTCTTACGACCACTGCCAGCTACACCGGGCTAGCTGGGGTATAGGCAGCAGCGTCCCCTATTATAGCTCTAACTGCGCTCGCCAACACGTACCCAGCGTGGTGAACATGATAGAAAGTCACTGTGGAAATCTATGGGGATGGCCTATGTTTAGCAGAAGACATCCTACGAAAAACTTGCAAAAGTGAGTTGGTGGCCAAACGCCTTACCATTATCAATAAAATGAAATGATGATGACCTAGTGCTTTCAATTGATATAATATATTATATTATATTATTTAAATAAAATGGTTCTGAACCTAGAACGGGTTTTCTCAGATAACGGGTTTTAAAATAAGCATGCTAATTTTAATAAACGAGCTAAATACTTTCCTAAACTAGGCTAGCTTAATGTTTTCAAATTTATTTTCTAGACAGGTTCTGCATAACTTCAAGTATTACTAACTTACGGTTGACAAAAAGTTAATGATGAATATTATAATTAATGAACGACAACTAGTTGTAGTCTAACAAAAAAATATATTCTTGTTTTGACAGTCAGGATGTCACCGCGTTTTGACTAAAATTTAATAGTGATGTAATAAAATGAACAGCTGATCTGATGAATCAAAATCATTGAGCTTGTTCATTGGTTCACTGATCGTGGCGAATCACTAGTGTGGAGACTGTCTACGGTATACGCGATGGTGTTACGTTCGTCACCTGATTTTTGGAAGGCCGCGGCGAGTGATCTATTATTATTTGATGGCAATTTAAGGTAATCCAATCCACATAATTTTTGAATTATTTAACAGCAATAACAGAAGTAACAAGAGAAGATAACCAAAATATTGAGGTATAGGGCTGATTAGTTCGCAGTTCATTTAATGATCTGATCTGTTACAGCGCTGATGAACGGAATGTGGCGCGTTCTGACATTAGAGAACTATCAAATCAGGAATCTTATTATTTGTTAGACTATAACTGCTGCTATAGCTATTATTTTTTGTTACGTGACATCATTATAGTATCCAATATTATAAAGATTAGCGCTGAATCCAATCCAAAAAAAAAATGTAATCCTATAGTAAGATTTCTCTACATAAAAAAAATCGGGAAAATGTCATCCACTTTTAAAGCTACGTACACTACGTAACGTTCACTCGATAATCAATTTATCATACTCGCTTGTTTCTGAATCATCATTTCAATGAGAAAAGTTCAGAAAGCAGCGAAGGGACTATAATTTTTTTTTTTTTTTATTCCACTGAGGTGGCAAACAAACTTACAGCCCACCTGTTGGTAAGCGGTTACTGTAGCCTATGAGCGCTTGCAATACCAGAGGCATCACGCACGCGTTGCCGACCCCGAACCCCCTCCCCCCCTAAAGAGCTCTGGCAACCTTACTCATCGCAGGAACACAACACTATTTGAAACAAATAATGTTATTTGGCTGCGATCTTCTGTAAGGCGGAGGTACCTCCCCAGGCGGGCTGCTCCAATTCAGAACGAGAAAATCTCGCTGTGCCCTACCTCCTCATAAAATAATAGCTTCATTACTTCAAATGTTGATAAATAACTACAAAAAAGCGTACATACCCATGATGTAGGCGGATATCTTGGGAACGGTGCGATCTGCTTGGTGGCGATATTACTCGGTAGGTCGTGCTTGATCCCTCTTTTAAGGCGCGCTTTTCTTCTGTCCCGCGATTTCGATCTCAGCATAAGAGCTGCCTGCATACTTGCCAGGTTTGTGGTGGCCGTGAGTAAGCCTTCAGATAATTTAGCCACAGGCCTTGAGCGCGCTTAAACTCCACAAAAACGGTTACGATGTGCAGCGAAAACGGTATTAACGTTCGAAGTAGCAGTTATCACTCGTTATTACGCGATTTCAAAAATTGTTCTAGCGCACTAAGTTGCGAATTTTAATTAGGACTAATAAAGATATAATTTATTTACATATCATACGTGAAACACTACGAAATCACAGAGTTTATTACTTCTAATAAATCTCACTTCGACGCTTTAGAATTGAATAAGATAGGCACAAGAAAGGCATAAAATTATGCAAATTTTATAGCTATTTGAATTAGATTATTAAATTTAGTGGTCGTTATCTTAAAATACGATATGTTTAAGTGAAAGAGAATACTTTATGGAAGCAAGCGCAATTTGGCGTTAATATCAAATAATTGAATATTAGGTTTTTGTTTTTTCACTATTGTTTTTGATTAAACTTTTCACTCATGTTTCATTCCGCACATCAAGTCGTAGTCTCTGGTGCTTCGACGCCTGCCATCGGACGCTGCGTTCCTTCAGGTGCCGTACTTTCATGGCCAGCCCACTTTTGTCACTTCACATGATAACACTGCTCCGTTATACATGATATTGTTTATATCAAACGAGGCACACTTTTAAGCAAACAATTATAATGGCGGACAAATTAAGAGAAACGTCAAAAAAGGTGGCGCACGTTGCATTGTCTCATGTCATACACATACATGCTTACATCGACTAGCGTTACAGAAAAATACGTACCAAATTCCTACAGCTACGTCACGAACGATAACAATAACTTATATCTATCCGATACCATGCTTAAACTAAGTACATAGACACACCGAGTTACAACACCACAGGCAAGGTAGGCTTATACCTCGACGAGTTCGCATGGCGAGTGGGGCTCGGAGACAGGGCGAGGGGGCGGCGGGGGGGCGTAGAGGAGCGACTCCCAGTGCTGGCAGGAGTATGCGCGGACGCCGGTGGGCGCGGGGTGGAGTGGGTCCGGGTGCGGGCTCGGCGGCGCGGGCTGGCGGCCGTGCTGGCGCGCCTTTAAACAAAACAACACCATTAGAATGGTACCTACACTAACGAATAACAGACAAGTTAACTTTTAAAGAGTGGAAAAGAGTGATATGATATTAATCAGAATATCATAGCTCAGATCAAATTTAAAAAAACTTGACAAATAACAAAAAATATATATTTATATTTTTTGTTATTTGTCAAATAACAAAAAATATATATTTATATTTTTTGTTATTTGTCAAGCTTTTTTTACACAGGCCTCATAGCTCAGTTGGTAGTAACTCTGCCTTCTGCGCTAAAGGTAGCGGGTTCGATTCCCGCACTGGACAAACATTTGTGACTAACACAGATTTTTGTTCTGTGTCTGGGTGTTTAATATATATCTATTATGTATGTCAGTCTCTGGTACCCATAGTACAGGCTATGCCTAGTTTGGGATCAGTTGACCGTGTGTGATCTGTCCGGAATATTTTTTTTTTTTTTTACAAACCATCAATAAACGTCTCATCACATATCCATAAATGTGCCCAAGTCCAAGCGCAAAGCATTAAGGATGTACATATAGATGCAAGAATAATAGCTACGCGATGAAGGCAAGAGTTGTGATGGTACAAGGCAAACAAGTCATCCAGAGATTAATCTAGTGATGTTTTTTACCTTACGGCCCGCGAGCGACGCGCCGCCCGCCGCCGCGTACATGCACCGCCGCCGGGCTCCGCTCGCTAGCGCGGCATGCCCGCTCCCGGTGTGCGCCCGGCCTCACTCGCGCGCGCCGGCGCCGACCCACTCCGCCGCATCCGTGCCTCTAATGACGAACACCTATAACGATAACTGCTGTCAACGGAATAGCTGCTTTTACTAACGGTATGTGGGCACAACACTATTCAGTACAAAAATACACATAAGTGTACACGTATTATTTGATGCTCTGATTTACAATAAGCAATAATTTACATTTTTAAGTTTGGTTATACAAAACACCTCTATAGCTAAAACGATTAGTAACCAAATAGCTGCTTTCGATAACGCTATGTGTTTTTACAAAAAGGTGAAAACACACGGTAAGGTACGGTATAGAAACGTTACTTTAATAGCAGAATATGTTTATAATAAGATAAATATATGTAGGTACGTGGGCTTTTAACATTATTAGTGTATACATTATGGTGTAGGTCTCTAGGTACATACTACATCAGATGTAAAACATCTGTAACTTTAGACTTGCTCTTAAATGAATAACGGGGTGTAAAGACGCATGTTTTAGCAACATCAACATGTAGTATAATATCTTTATTTCTATACCAAAAGCCTAAATATGAATTTTCAGATCCCTAACTAGAGGAATTATGGACTAACCATACAAAATTGTAACCCCTAATTCACCCCCTTCAAGTTTATTTTTTTAGACAATAGATAGCATAATTATGTCCTTCAGCAGGATATAATCTAATTCCTTGCCGAATCTCATAACGATCCGTTTAAACGTTTAGTCGTGAAAAGGTAACAAATGAATAGAGTAACTTTCGCATTTCTAATATTAGTATGGGTTCCATTGAAATTCGTTCGAAGTCCGCTTGAATAGATTCGCGTCAATCCAGCTGGGGTGGGATTTAAATAAATTAATCGCTTAGAGTCTCATTAAATATTCATTTATTTAGACCAGCTTTGATATTTGTTTCTAATATTAATTAAAACATGTTCTAAAGTGATGGTAGAGTTGTGACCGCATTTATTTTGTTCGGGGTTAGCTGGTAAAATATTTTATTGAGATGAAAAAAAAAATATTTTTGATGCTTTTGAAAATGTTTTAGGTAAAGTAAGTATTTGTATTTAAAACATCAATCATTCATTGTGGGTAAGCTACGTTATAGAACCCAATCTAGTACTTAAAGTTAATTCAGTACATAAACTTAGCCTACCTTACTCAAATAATGAGATCAACGTTATATCTTTAATGGAATAAGCGATCGAAGGTGGCTCCCGTCGCGATCTAAATTAATGCTACTTATTCCCTGAGGGAATGTTCGAGCCATTGTTACACAGTTGTTACTGTCTTGTTTAACGTGGCACATCCTAGGGCCATTTATGTTCATATTAGCATAGGCTTGATTGCTTGTCGTTCCACTGCTTCTTTCTTGGTCATCCTGATTTAGTTTGTGATAATGCAGTCACTTAATCAAAAAAGTTTCCAGCTTATTCAAGGTTGACATCCTTGAATAAGCTGGAAACTCGTATGTTTGTTCTGTGTCTGGGTGTTAAAATATTTATCTATTAGGTATTTATATAAGTCTCTGATACCCATAGTACAGGCTATGCCTAGTTTGGGATCAGTTGACCGTGTGTGATATGTCCGGAATATTTATTTATTTATTTATATACCTTCATTTTGACGTTCTTAAAGTCTCTTAAAATCTCGTGTCTCGTGTTGTACGTAAGTTATTCAAGGTCAAAGGTCACAAAATTGTTTTTTCGCGATTATCTAGGTTTGTTTAGATGGTGAGAGATGATGAGATTCACATCTAATTTACAATTGGTAGAGCATCAAATTTGCGGTAATAATTAATTCAAACATTTTTTCGCACACCTTAGTCATCTTCAAAGCTAAAAGTCGTGAGCCTTTTTTTTAACATATATTATACAAAAAAAATATGTCGTGGCTCTCTTCATACCAAAGACATCGAAAATGAGTTTTTCAAAGAATTTCTAGCTTTTTAAAGATTATGTAACGCGTGTCATAGTCAAAGTCAAAAGAAATAAGAAACGCAATAATATTATTTGCCATACTTTTTAGCTGGAGTCATATGAGTTCGGGCTTACTTGTACCTTGATATCTTGTAAACATTATTCATATTCTTGGTTTGAAATTTCGGCCATTTTTATGTTATTTTTAAGTCGTCTTTGTTCTTTTTGTTGCGATACATTATTCGTATTGAGTTTCATACCGCAAAATCAGAAATGTTCTATACTTTGGTAACTTTTACTCTGAGTTTGAGTCAAAGAACTTGATCGACCGATAAGCGATATCGTGCCGGCACAAAGTAAGGCAAATATAGGATATTTTTTGATTTACAACATTTACCTACTTACTAAATGGTATATAGGGTGATCTATCAAGAAAAAATCAGTACCTATGGACAAGTCGAAAGCATGTCGTCGATTTTAGACGAAATAAAAACTGTATGATTTTGAGAAAAAGTCTACGGTAAAAAGTGTGTTTAGGGAATCAAAGCGGGCAATAAAAAAATTATACTACCTATACATTTTTGTAACAAAATCACAGCAAAACTAACCGGGTTCAATTGCCGCGTTTTGACTTTAACTTTTTTATTTTCCCTAAAATCGACGACATGGTTTAGTTCTACGAACGAACTCTCTCTTACAGTTTCAGACTCAGTTCTCATTACTAACTTTTCTTTGTGGATCACCCTTTATAGGTACTTAATGGTAGTTATTTTATGTGCCGAGACAAGCATGCTACTTTCCTAAGATATCAAAATTGTAAAACTTTGCTAATATTTGTAATTTTTATGAAAAACGGTATTGCTTTTTGTTAGTGGTGTGGTTGGAAACAGTAAATAAGCGGTCGGGACGTTATCGTAGCATCAGCGTAGCACCGTAGCACTTGCTACGTATTTTGGAGAGCTGCTAAGCTATTCTGTAAAAATTCGAACTCAATATATTCTATAGAATGGCTATACTAAGATAAAACTTCAAGGGACTTTTTGGCGCCAACCCGAAAAATCTTTTCCTTTTTTCTTTTTTAAATTAGGCAGCGTCCTTCGGCATTTCGGTGATGCACCGTACGCGACTCTCACCGGCCAGTAACTTTATTCATACAATATGTAGATACAAGACTATTAAAAAATTCATGTTCTAAATTCAAATCTCAAAGCATCATAAAGTGCTACTTTGCGCGCACTTATTGGGGAACAAAAACTCGTTTTGAAAATAGATGGGAAGAAAACAACTTTGCTACGTTCACTCTCAATCTTGATGTTATAATATTAATTACTTGCACAAACTGTTTTTAATAACAGAACTCAATAGTATTCAATTGAAAAAAACCTCAATGCAATACAAAAATTCAAACGCTCCGTTCAAACAAACTTTCGCCCCTAATCTTACAAAAGCGCTTCATAAAACGTTTATGTTAGAAACAGGAGTTTCATTTCACCCGATTCTGAGCATTGCGTTCTAGTGATAGAGTTGAGTATTGTGTGTAATAATAATTGGAAATGTGCAATAAGCTTAGATTTCCTTGGGCCGTCGACGGTATTGTGTCCGGTATTAATATGGGATTGCTTCTCGGTACGATGCCTGGTCGTGTATTGAATTCAAAATAGGTTCCAGTCACGACTGTATTTTATTTTTCTACGTACATATCCTCACTACTTTCATACGATATTGATTCTCGAGTAAAGCCGTATATGGCGTAAGATATGTTATCTGAAATTCGTTTCTAAATTATTCTGACGACTACATAATAAAGTCATACTACATAATATTGTAAAACTTAGATATATTCGCTCATTATGTATGTCATTTTAAGTAAACCCTGTGTTTGTATGAGAATAAAGTTCTTTAAACCTAAGTCAATTTGGAGTTTAACATTTGAGGGAGTATGATATAGCTCAAAAATATAGCTTATATATCAAAATCAAATTAAAGTCGATGGCTTGGCGGGCGAGTGCCCATCTGAGACGCAAGGGGTGCAGGTTCGATTGCGAGACAAATGTTTGCATGATCTGCAAATATTTGTTCCGGATCTGGGTCTTGTGGTACTATGGTACTCTTAGTTTCTGATACCTGCAACACAAGGAATCCTAGTGTGGGGTCAGGACTCTCTTGTTGTGGTATCTACTGTATAGCTGGAAGAACGAACATGCATGAAAGCAGTAGACTGAAAAAATGTCTAAAAAGTTGAATAGGGTCTGCGGGTGTATTCTAGCAGACTGTTTATTTAAATTAAGGCTTGTTTTTTGAAACTACGGATTGGTATTTTGTTATGATCGTATATCTTGACCCTCGTACCTAATGGTCAAGATACATGGACCTATGGACTACCATAAATCCTTTCCAGATTCACGCCCGTCGATTATGACACCCGGTGAGCAATTACTACCGTACCTACCTACTTTGACAATTGATTTAGAGTCACAGTCCCTTTGGAATAAAGTTGAAATTGTTTAAGATTGAGAATCAAAACAAAAACCGTAATGTGTTTTTAATAATCAGTTTGACAAAGCCATCAGCTCACACGTCGAAGGAAATATTCGAGTAAGAAAAATAAATGGTGTTCTTTGAATATGTTACACACTAGGATTTCTTGTCATTGGGTTCTGTCACCATCTCTCTATGTATTCCAAGTTTCAACGAAATCGGTTGAGCCGTTGCGGCGTGATTTAACAACAAACATCCAAAAATCCTCACAAACTTTCGCATTTATAATATAAGTAGGATGCTTCAAGTATTTCCATCTCATCCTATTATAGATAAAAATAGTGTCAAACCTAATTTTAAGGAATAATAAATTGATATAACGATTACTACTAATGGAATATTTTCTTATCTTATTCGATATAAATTATTGAATTCATTTTTTTATTAGATTTTATAGTTTAATGTGTAGTTATAGAACATTGATTATACTAAACTGTAGGTATATATAAATATCCATTTTATATCCAAGATCATCATTTTTCTACATGTTTTCATTAAACATTATTAACTTTTAAGATAAATGAGGTAATTGCGTGTGTTTTTCAAATATGGCCTCGTGTTTTTGCCTATAGAAGCGCCATAAAACAAAAAGTTTCGCAGTAAGCTTTGACTTGAGCAAATTAATTAACAGTGAGCCTATAGAGACAGTCGTCATGACCACAACTTCAGTTAATTATTGTTTTAATACTAAAATGTTTTCATTGACCTTTGTATACGAGAAAGTAGAATTATGAACTAAATTATGAGGGCACTGAATATGTATCACATAATATTTTGTTCGGAGTTAATATACCTACTCATTATAGAAGGAAGATAGTATTTCCACCCAAAATATTAATTGTATAAATAGACTTACAGGCGGTTACAATTTATTTTATTAAAATGTAATTGGAGAGGTTAGATACTAATAAGCTTACTTATAAAAATCTGTCAAGAGATAAACAATGCATAAAGTACTCGTATTGTCATCTCTTACTGTTGCATAATGACAAACTGAGACATAAATAATTTTAAGTATTACTTATATTTAAGTAGTATTTAAAAGTAAGGGGGTTAATTTAAATAACATCCTGTACCTAGTGTGGATTGAGTATAACAAATACGCAAGCGATTAGTTGAACAAAATCGATACAAGAATGACCACTATGAAAAGATTTCAGTTATAAATGAATTATTGATCATTTTACATTTTACGAATAACATTTTTTTGGGAAGTAAGAATTATAGGACTCTCTACGAACTATAGGACTACTACTCATTCCACTATTTGACTAGAAATTTCTAGAAAAGTATTAAGCTCAAAGATACTTGTATGTATAGGACTTAATTAAGGATAAATCTTGGACGTTTTTGTCCTTGCCCGGCAGTAATAATATTTCTCCCACAGATATTAAGTTTCTCTATTGTCTGACATTATCAGAAAATTCTGCGATATACTTTGACATAGATATAGAGGGAAATATTTTATGGTAGAGGCAATATATTATGCCCTCTTAATACATACGAAAAGTTTACTGCTGAAGGAAACGTTCTGTCCAATTTTGTTTATTTGGTTGTTCTCGTAAAATGTGTACGAGTACTGTGCCAGTTTTGTTAGTACGGATGTCATTATTAACTTAGTTTTCTATGCTATAAGTACATAATTAGATCGCAACTTAAACAAAACTAGATACCTGATTTTGTGTTCATAGAGCTAAGTGGAACAGGCGTTTAACCCAGTTGCACAGGGAACTTGTAATACAGGCCATAAGTAATAGGTAATAACAACAAAAGTTATTTATAGCTAAACCTTAGAAACTATTATTTACTTTATAGACATTGCCTGAGAAAGCGATGTTGCTCATTAATCAATAAAACTGAAGGTCGTAACAGCTAGCTATTTTGACTTAAGCATCCACTTGGATTATGAGACAATGCAACTTTGATGGTCGTTTTTTCAAATTACACAGCCGCAAATTTATTGCGAGTACACAAAATCGACCGAGGTGTGACGTCACCTTTAATGAAAAAAGAAACGGGCACGAATTTATGTGGTCGAGCGACAAACTGACCCAGGTTCGGGACGGCCGTCGCCAAACCCATAATCCCTTAATTAGCCCACCATGTACATTACTCGGACACTGGATTAAAAAAAAATTAGATCACTTGAGCACTGGCCGAAGTTTTGTTCTCCGATTGTCGGAATTCGAGATTTGAACTTTTGAGAATAAGTTTTGAATATTTTCGCGGGTCGTGCGGTGGCTGCGGTGCGGTGTCGTGCAGGTGGGGGCGCGCGCGGGCGCTGTGTGCGCGGTGTTCGCGCCGCGCCGCCTCAGCCTCGACTGCCGGCATGGAAATTCGATTTTTCTGACGTTTCCTCCGCGCCTTGCCACGATCGAACTGCACGCCACATGAATAGTTACCCACCGCTGATTTTGCACGTCCATACCGCCGCAATAACTCCACTCGTTTTATGTCAGTTTTGGGTAACGTCGACGGTAGTGTCGTACGTACGGGGCCCAAACACGCGAATTTCGATCATTTGGCGGTACGCACTTTGCTATGACCTTTATATTTTTCGTGCAGGCTCATTATTGGCTCTACGCGTTTCAAAAGTAGAACGACAAACGAAGTTGGGTACATAAAATCAGTAAATCCAGGTAGGGTAAACTTTAGTGCAGCAAAAAAGCTCAGTATTTACATTTAAAGCAATACAAAGCTTGCCCATCCACAAGCTGATTTAAAAGAACTACATTAAGTGCAGGCAATTGTTTCTATTTAAACTTTTTAATTCAGTCACTTTATTCAAGGCAGTTGAACATACCTTAGTCGAATATTTTAAAGTTCAAGTGCTGTAGAAGCGTGTTGTTCACGCGTGAAGAATGTTAATTTTAGGTTTTCCCATGCTTTCGCCTTTGTAAAAACTGGCTGTGTGCGGTTAATGAACAGTCGTGTCGGTCATTAGGGCAATACCACGGAAACACGAGTAATTTGCCCCACGAAGCCTATTTCGCGAACATGAAATATTTAATATTAATAAGAAAATTATAATGTGGTGGTCATAAAGCCATGGACTAGTTTATGCACGTTACTGCATTATAAAAGGTTGTTCAGCAGTTGTCATTTGTCATACAGGGTGCCTTATAACAATTTGATAGAACGAACACTACACGGTGATTTTTAAACTAATGTTTATCAGACCATCATGATCCACAAACATTTTATAGCATGTTTAAAAAAAATCGCCCATATAATTGAAAAACAAAATAAATTACAGCTCCAAACAGAATGATAGTAACTTCCTTCAACTAAACGCGCTCGCGCCGCCTACGTTGACAAAAACATGAAATAACATCGCGCGAAGTCGCGGGGGTTCCCAGTAGTAGTAAGGCATAAAATATTATGTAAACACTTTTTTCATTTTACTGTAAATTTAATTGAACTTTATTTATGGTCTGATCCATGAAGACTGATCATCTGAGAGAGACAAAATAGCGGGTCCACACGGCACAGACTTTACACTGTGCACCGTGTTGTGTAGAGCACTGATGGAGTGATAGTTGTGACCCCGCCTTCCGATCGACAGGTCGTGGGTTCGAACCCGATCGTGCAGCAAAATTCAAAGGAATGTGACATGCATGTGCACAAAAAGAAGGCGCACTTAAATCCTTTCACTACACTGATTCTTTCAACGACGGTCATAGGCCCTTTCCACGGCCACCATACCTCAACCTCGTCACAGACCTAATACAGGATGACCAAGAGAGAATCAGTGACACGAAAAGCAAGCTGTGCAGAATAAAGTCGGTGCAGTATGGACCCGCTATAAGACACGAAATGTGTTCCTATGAAGCATCTGTCATAACCTACCTAAATGAGAAAATCCGGATTAGAACCAAGGTCACCGACATAGCTTTCAGAATTAACGTGGCAGTGGGCAGGCCATATAGCTCTGAGAACCGACAACCATAAGGGAATAAGGCTCAAGACCGCTCGTCCTTGCACTCTTGGGGATGCCTATTTTCAGTAATGGACTTCATCAGGCTTATGACGAACTACCTATCTAAGTTTTTTTTTCTTTTTTGTAGTTTCAATACCAACCAGTAGATTTTCACAGGTCACGTCAAATTGCTTCCTAGACTATTGAAGAGCCTAAATTAAAAGTGTTTCTCGTCCAAATAGCGTTTAAAACTACATCCGCCGCCGCTCGCCAAGAAACGAATATAATGACACATGTAGCGCAAAACTGGTGTTTAAAGTGAGGTCGATGCCAAATCTGCGTGATAGCTGGTGTTAACAGTTTAGTGGGGGTGTTTTGGCGGCCATTTTAGCAGTCTAAGAGTCGGGGAATGGTTTTACTAAGAAAAACTAAGAAAACCATTCACTGCACACCACACAGGCGTGGCCGTGGTGGGGCAGGGTGGACAATTGGTGCCCACGTTCCTTTAAGCAAAGAAAACAAAAAAACTATTTCAGAAATGGCGCATATCACTTTCGGCATTAAATAGAATTTTAACGTAAGGTTAAAATAAAATATTAAAGCATTGACAATGACGTAGACAAGCCAAGCGTTTAAAAAATATTGAGTAGGCACACGAAGTTTATTGAAGAAATGTGCATAAGGCGGAGATTTTAATGTTGAGATGTATGTATGTATGTTGAGAATGTTGAGATGTATGACAAGAATGGACAAAATAAGGAACATGTAGAAAGGAAGTTTGAAAGTTGCGCCAGTGACGGAAAATTTGATAAGTATAATAGGTTAGCAGTGTATGGGCGAGAAAAACGTTAGGTAGGTATGTGGATGGATATACGAGTGAGTATAGAGGAAGACCAAAGAAAAAGATGTTTGGACTGTATTAAAGATGACTTAGTAAAAAAGAAGTGAGTTCGGAGATGACGGCTAACAGAAGAAAGTGGAAGAGGATAAAATATTGTGCCAACTCCACATAATGTGGGACAAGGGCAGGAAGATGCAGTAAATGTAAGTATAACTACGAGTTATTTATTCTTATTTTATTTCACCTGAAACCTGGTGCTTCAGTTTCATGATATCAAAACGATCGTCGGCTGCCGGGCTATTAGTTTTATCGTAAGGTGTCATCTGTGATGCCGTCAGTTAAGTTTTATAGAAAAAATACTGTCAATTTGCACCTATACTTATTGATCGAGTGAGCGAAGCGAATGATATCTCCAAGTAAAATTAGACGAATCGGCATTGTATATTATGTATGTTTTCTAACTAATAACTTTTGAATGGTTATTCCTAGAATCTCAGTTCGGGGCAAACTACTTACTAGACTGTTGTGTTGGAAGGCCCCCCACCCGATGGACCAACGACATTGTTAAGGTTGCGGGAAGTCGTTGGATGGAGAAGGCTCAAGACCGTTCGTCATGGAACTCTTTGGGGGAGGCCTATGTTCAGCAATGGACTTCTACAGGCTGATGATGATGATGATGACTTACTAGACTAGTAAGTAGTTTGCCCCGATAGTTTTCTTGGTATAAAGTTGAGCCACAGTTTGCTTTCTAATAAAAATTACATGAATGTTCCTTTAAATAAAACCAAACCTGTTCTTTTAACGTCGGACCAATTACGTAAAATAAAATACAGTATTTTTATTCATTTTCAGTACCAATGAATTCATTATTCAGACAGAATCGCGAATCAAAAGCGAAAGCGCTACTCATTTATTTTATAAAATCGCGATCATTTAAAAACTGAATTACCGTGAAGGCATATCTAAACTCTAACCACTTATACACTTGTGAGCTGGCAGCACTCCAAGCAGCTATCGTGTGCTACGAACCATTACGATCACATTCCACTTTTTAGCTGAAAACCGTTTCAGTCATAGTCCAAAATCCAGCAAAATCTAATTACCTGTGAGATAAAAGTTTTTACTAGAAAAAATAAGCTTTCATATACACTTGAAATGAATTTTGCCGTTTTCACGACACATTTTTTGCGGACGGATATGTGGACTGTATGATTTTTTACACTCGGAGCAAACTGCACTTCACAAGGGTGAGGTACCTATTTTCCTTTCGATTGAAAATTTGATTAACGTTTGAACTAACAAAATGTAGAATACGAAACGTGTAGACCATTATTTTATTGTATCTTTAGTCTCTACGAGATTTAACATATCGACATATTTATTGATAGTATTCATGCCATTTTAAATTCACTAAGAGCATATAATATATTTAAGTTCTCGAATGGCGACCACGAACCGGGCAACGCAGAGTTGGAGGACCGACGACATTGTAAAGGTTGCAGGAAGTCAGTGGATGGAGAAGGCTCAAGACAGTTCGTCGTGGAACTCTTTGTCCTATGCCTATTTCCCTATTTAGCCTATGTCGAGCAGTGGACTTCTGCAGGCTGATGATGACGATGATATTTAAGTTTCATTTGATTAAAGCGCAGAAATAAACACGTACCTTTAAATTAAAATGCACGCTTTCCTTCCTGCGCATTATATGAATGCAGCGCAAACACGCAGAAAACGCTCACGGCAAATTGAGTCCGAATCGAAAGGATTCTGCGTTCCTTGATACGCAAAAACGCACTACGTAACTTCTATATTTCAATGTTTTTGACGTCTATATTTGTTATTACGTTGCGCTACGTGCATACTCTGCAAGGAACGCGTACTATAAAATAGGAGGCATTTTATGTTTTTTTACCATAAACTTGCTGTTAAAACTAGGAGAGGAGGTAGGGCACAGCGAGATTTTCTCGTTCTGAATTGGAGCAGCCCGCCTGGGGCTCGCAGCCAAATAACATTATTTGTTTCAAATAGTGTTGTGTTCCTGTGGTGAGTAGGGTTGCCAGAGCTCTTTAGGGGGGAAGGGGGTTCGGGGTCGGCAACGCGTGCGTGATGCCTCTGGTATTGCAAGCGCTCATAGGCTACGGTAACCGCTTACCATCAGGTGGGCCGTAAGCTTGTTTGCCAGCTCTGTAGTATAAAAAAAAAAAAAAAACTGAGATAAATAAGTAATTCTAATTCTTATTCTAGCTAGATTACCTACCTTCTTTTGAGTTGATTCCTATGTTTGCAATCCCAAACTAACAATAAATGGCTTTTTTATAAATTGAAATCAAAAATCCTATACGCTTTATCATTTTTTGAACAAAATTTCACAACAACAACGAGTTTGTCAGCGCTAAATTGAAACTGTTTTTTTTTTATATTTTTGTTCCTTGAATCGTGGCTACGGCAACGTGAAACTCAATGATTTTTGCTTCAATAAAATGCTGTAGCGAATTGTTTGAAATGAATTACGCACGCGAAGCCCCGTTCCGCTGAAAACAAACAAAGATTTGTTTTTCCTAGAAAAATAGTTGTATGCAATGTGGATTTATTTTATTCGGTTGAGAAGAAGATTTTTCTCGACTTCTTTGACTTCTCTGCAGTATTTGCTTGCTTATTGTGTCACTGTTTCTAATCCTTTATTAGGTCAGTGACCAGGTTGAGGTATTTTGGCCCTGAAAAGGGTCTATGACCGTCGCGTATCGGTGAAAGAATCAATTCAGGGAAATTATTAAAGTGCGCACCTTAGAGGCTTCTTTCGTGCACATCTATGTGATATGTGGTCTTCCAATTTTTAGTAGATTCTAGGACGGTTTCCTCACTATGTTTTCCTTCACCGTTTGAGATTCAAGATTTAAGATGTTTATTTGCAGTAATAAGTGTTACAGAGAGGTCTTAAAGCTATGAATATGGCACTTAAAAACTTAGTCACTCTTTTCGAACATCGCAAACTATTATTTTAGACGAAAGACTGTAAACTCAACACATACTATAGTAAATTTTTGGGTATACCACAGAAACAGGACTCTTATATATAGCGCACATAATTTTTACGAATGGAAAATCCATTGGGGCACGACCGCGAATCAAACCCACGACCTGTGGATCGGAAAGCGTGGCCATTACCACAACTCCACTAGTGCTCTCTGCAGTAGCAGAGGGTTGATCTTATTTTCGTAGAATTACATTCTCGAAAAATGTTGAAACGAATCCGCTATTCATAATTCTTCTTGGAACCTAGAAAATAATAAGCTTTGAAATATGGACCTTCTATCAGATGAAAGCTCGATCAACGCCCTCTAGTTGTAACGTTGTGTACTAAGCACCAGGTAGGGACAGGTGTTTAGAAGTTGTATTTTGTTGGAATGGTTTTATATTTTCGACTGAATTCATGTTTTGCGTACCCGTTGTACCGCAAGTATTCCACGTTTTAGTCCTAAAAAACAATAAAATTAAAAAGTATTGTGTGAATAAGCTTGCATTGTATGAGTTTACTCCGTTGTCATAGCGCATGAAACTGTGCCGAAATATCAGGAACAAATAGAACTCACAAATCGTGGTAAAAACCGATTTTCGTGAAAATGATGTACGTAACCAAGATAGTTTCAAAAATAAATATGCATGTAATCATCATTTTGTGACAATTGATTTTAACCACGTAAGTTCGTATACGCTGCTTTTTCACAAACCGCGACACTAAGATTCGAAGACGATAATAATATAAGGAGACGTTTGCGTCTCCTTATATTATTATCGTCTTCGAATCTTTGAAATCTCACGCTACGTCACTTTTTGCAAACGACGACTCAGCAATCACTTGTTGTGACCGAAAAAAAGTCGTGTCGTAGGTACAAAACGAAATAAAATCGCGCTGATTCTATCTAAGTGGTCACTAGATATCCAAACCTTTTAACGGATCGGACATCAATACTAAACGTAGTTTCAATTAAAGTGGATAAATGTGTGCAACCATTGATCTAATCCAATTACTTAGGTGTACATTCCCGAACGGTAAACAAACGTTACAGTTAAACAGGTTAGCCCTCTCCGTCAGTTCGCTGTCGAGTTTACTTACCGCGGGGAGTTCTAGGTTTTATCCTCATATTGAATGCAGATTATGTGGGTAGATCCACTAAAATGTTTTCAATAGTAATTGCATTGCACAATTTGCACATGTTTAAACAAGCGACTACAGACAGAGATAGAGAGACGGAACGACACGGAGTGACGGTGAAACGAAGAGATGGAGAGGAGGAAAAATGTAGAGACGGAGAGACGGCGAGACGGCGAGACGGCGAGACGGTTAGACGGAGAGACGGCGAGACGGTGAGACGGCGAGACGGTGAGACGGAGAGATGGCGAGACGGAGAGACAGCGCCCTTGATTTTTGACAACACTGTCCTTTGAGATGTTTTTTTTATTTGTACCTACAGATATTTTTACCACAATAAAGCAACGCATGTGCGAGATGTTTAAGTATGTATCACGAATATGATTTTGGACTGAGGGAACTTACCATCTTTGTCAGAACTGACAAAGACCCCAACTCTACAAAACCGATAGGTAATTGTTTGCTAGTGAAAAGCTATGCACGAGTCCTTAGATACTTAAAATAATTGAAATCCATTACTTTACAGGCACTTCCAATACTAATAAAAAACAAACCAATGTGTGTAAACTGTAGTCAAAGTATAAATTTCTTATGTTCGTGCCGGGTTGAAGTGTGTGGGTACGGGCCTAATTAGAGGTGAATATTTGAAGGTATCGTGTGAGACGGTAATCGGTTGGGTTGCTTACATCCATGCAGTGTAAATCAAACGTAAGTATGTTTGTTTATTGAGGGAGCGGAAAGTTTTGGTACCGGTGAACTAATATTGAAGTAAGTAGTAATAAGTCAGACCCTAAAAGGTGTTACAGCAACTTGGCGAGTTTGGAACTCGAACTTGAATCAAATATTTACAATAGAGCACAAAACAAACCCGCACTAACGTTTGTTTTTTCGTCCCTTATATAGGTGTAAAAAATAGCCATCAAAATCATATTCTTGAAAAGCCGTGTTCAAACGGTGTGCAATTGTCATCTAAAACTTAGCCTTACATGCTTTGAATAAAGTTAATTTTAAGTTTGACTTTAAGGAGCTTGTGCTATCGTAGAGCTAAGTCGCTATGTGCTATGAGATATGTCGCACACTCTCAAATGTCAAACTCAAAATGGACTTTGTTTGGTAGAGAGAGAGGTAAGTATCATTTTGAAACGAATTTTATAAGACATATCCCTTGATATGATATGTCGATATGTCCTTACATATCGCATGTCGTTTGAACACGGCCAAACGTTAATGAAATCGACCCGGGTAGAAGTCTAGACAACTGCGGATGAATTAGTAGAAAGGTGAGCGATACTATGTAAAAACAATCTTATGTACCTATAACACTAAGCAATTTGAATTTTTTATTTTAACGCGTGCGTGATGCCTCTGGTATTGCAAGCGTACATAGGCTACAGTAACCACTTACCAACAGGTGGGACATATGCTTGTTTGCTACCTCAGTTGTATTAAAAAAAAAAAATATTTGGCAGTGTTTTCTGCCATAGGTGCCCAAAATTGGGTACCTATTTATATATTGGGCAGAAAAGGAATGAGAGTAAAATAAATGCACTGGATAAATGCAAATGAGAGCTGTGCCAAGTATGTGTAACTTTGAAAGGTAGAGTGAAGAACAGTGTGATAAGAGAGCTTTGTGTAGTGAAAAAAGACGTAGTAATGAGGATTGAGAAAGCCATGCTTAAATAAATACTGACGAGTGTGCACAAGCCCAACGCGGTTTATAGGGTCCAAAATTAAAACTGTAACCGTATTGTTTTGTTAGTGTTGCATAACTAAAAAATTTATAATGAAATCGGATACAAAGCACTGCGCACAAAGCTCATGAACGCAGCAAAAGTACAAAAGCACGTTAATGCATGCCGCCGCCGCTGGTCGGAGTTTCAGTTAGTGTTTATAGCAAACAACTCTAGAAACTCAACTTATACATATGAAACTCGGTTGCCAAATGAATAGAATAATTGGGCTGCAAGTTTTTGTTCAAAAAATATCCATGTTCCGTAACTAGTATACTATCCCAAAAGGGGCTTAAACCGTGTTCAAACTGCGTGTGATATGTGTATCTGAAATTTATTTCAAAATGATCCTTATCTCTACTAAAGAAAGTCAATTTTGAGTTTGACTTTTAGGCGGAGTGGCTAGGGATTGCTAAAGACAGGAGCTATAGAACATTTTGAAGAAACATTTGGCTAGCAGTGGGATTATAAAGACTTTTAATTTAAAAATAAATTCGGCAATCTCGATTCACCAGGAACATGGTTCTGAAATAATCTCACATAATCTCAAAGAAAATATCTACTTTCTATCCTATACCTAAATGAGAAAATTTGTAAATATGTGAAGGTCGTTGTTACCCAATCACGCTGTTACCACTGTACATATTGCAATGAAATTTGGTATGTATGTCGTTAATAGCCTGGAATAGCAGTACATATAACAGGCTTCTGTTAATCTACCTTGCGAGCGAAGCCATGGGCGGAAACTGGCTAAACAAATCAGTACTTTCTGAGTAGCCCGCAGAATCCCAGCGGTCATTCCACTCGACCGGGCGCAGTAACAAGCTTACCTTATTATATTTTATCCGCAACTTCCTGACCGATCTTATGTTGAGAAAACCGGGATCTTTTTCTTTGAGGGATTTACTTTTTTTTTTTTTTTTTTTTTTTTTCCGGACAGATCACACACGGTCAACTGATCCCAAACTAGGCATAGCCTGTACTATGGGTACCAGCGACTTATATATATAATAGTTACATATTAAACACCCAGACATAGAACAAACATCTGTGTTAGTCACAAATGTTTGTCCAGTGCGGGAATCGAACCCGCTACCTCTAGCGCAGAAGGCAGAGTTACTACCAACTGAGCTATGAGGCCTGTCAACTTGTGTAAGATTAGAGAGTTTCATTTTGTAGAGGGATCTATCATCAACCAACAAGGATTCCTATAAATTGCCCCCTTAAAATCTAAATGTTTATTTAGGTTAGAAGTAGGTATTCTCAGAAGAAGGTCTTCTTTCTGTGTCTGGGTGTTAAATATATATATATTATGTATATCAGTCTCTGATACCCATAGTACAGGCTATGCCTAGTTTGGGATCAGTTGACCGTGTGTGATATGTCCGGAATATTTATTTATTTTATTTATTTTTATTTCTTTCACTCAGGGTATTTTTTTATCACAAAATAAGGGTCAAATATTTTATACAAGGCTATTCTATATCGATTCTATATCCTATTACGAAAGAGGCAAATTCTACCAACAAAAAGAAAAAATAATAACAAAATTTTCTTTTTTATCTGGTTTTGCCGCGAACTTTTTAAAATCATCTATTTTGGTTTTATTATCGTCTTTATAACCAAGTACCCAATTATTAATCGTACGAGAAGTATTTGTAAGCCATCTTCATGTTAAATCAAGATTGCTACCATAAACACCTGAATAATTGAGTTTAAACTGATTTGTCACCAAAAAAACTTATTTTCGCATCGAGTTTTTTCAATGAAAAATGTTGAATTTCCAAACGTTGAACAACATACTTTATTGCCTATTGGGTATTGATTAAGGCCTTTTGGGGATATCAAACAAAGTATGAATCACATTTTTTTTACATTCTAAAATCGTCCACCAGACAGTTAAGGTAGTTTCTCGCAGTATGGAAATAATACCGACGTCGGTGCCTTAATAGGAAAAATTCGATTGCATATAAAGTGCGGCGGACACATTGCTTGATTGATCGATCGCTTTAGAATTTGTGCAGGTAAATGGAAATTTCGTGCACTGTGCAAGAATGAAGCGGGAATTCAGAAGCAAGGTGATGGATCGATATTAAAAATTCGCTGGAGACCACTTTAAGAATATTCGGAAACAGTATTTTTTGTAGAGAATAAGAACTCATAGTATTTTTACTAAACATAACATAACACCCAACAGTCACATACATAGTCCTGACCCCACACTAGGATCACCTTTGTCGTGGGTATCAGAAACTACGAGTACCATGGTACCACAACACCCAGACCCGGAACAAATATTTGCAGAACATGCAATCATTTTTCCCGCAGCGGGAATCGAACCCGCACCCCTTGCGTCTCAGACGTTTGACTTTTAGGGGCATGCAATATCTTAGAGCTACATCGCACCCCCTCAAATCAAAATGTGAAATTGACTTTAACCATTAAACAATACAATACAAATACAATACAAATATTTTTATTTCAGTAAACTTAATCTAGGTTACATTTCATCGGTTTGGGACCCTCTTTTAAGTATAGATATACCTGTGTTAGAGGGTCTCGCTCTTCCGTAGTACATAATTGTTAGAATTAAGTAAGTAAAGAAATTAAAAGGGATATTTATGTCTATAGTAAGCTAAGTTAAAGTTAAACGTAAGGATCATTATAAAATAAATTATAATATATTTCGGATGACATTATCTACTTAAAAGTTTTGTTATAAGTACATCTCTGAGAAGCTTCGTCAGATATTTACTAAATTAAACTAAGCGGAAACTACTAGCCATATTCTTCCCAATTTATAAATATACGAATAAAAAACTCATTATTTAAAACAATATAAATTCAAATAAGAGCCGCCATCCCTTAAAATCATGCGATGAAATCCACAACGAAATTCGTTTAACGAATTTTCAGTCCCCATGTGCCGGTTGTGTTCCCAGAATGACCCACCCGATTCAAAACAACCCAACAGGTTGTTATAATGAGGTTAATATTTAAACACGGTTGAATGCGTATCAGGGGTTAAGTAATAGGCTTTTACTTTTGTAATGGCTTTATTTAGGGTTATATCGCGCTGAAGTCGTACGTGTATTGTAATACGATTTAAAATAGTGAAGAAGATTAGCGAGTTTTGTCTAAACGCATGACTGCAGAAACGCACGCGACTGACTGACTGTCAATGAACGCACAGCCTCAAGTAACTAAAGGTGCGTCCACATTTGTGTCATTTCGACGCGCCGTGGCTCCGTGACCGTAACAGTTAGGCGTGACAAAAACATAGTGTGGACGGATTTTGACACGCGGACATGTCACACGAGCTATTGCCACGCAGCGATCCACTCAGAGGCCCACCAACGAAAGCAAGAACATTTCGCCGTGACTGGTCCACAATTAGCGTAGCAAGTGTCGTAACTTGTTACGGAGCTACGGCGCGGTGAAATGTCACTAATGTGGACCCACCTTTAGAGAGAAAAAATCTAACAAATTCCCGGAAAAACTTAAAAACGCAACTTTTCTTTTTCCTATACAAACTGTTCCTAGTCCTCCTTCCTGTCTATTTAAACATTTCATTCAAAAAATATTGACGTCAAATACTATGCAAGCTAGATAACATTAGGATTTGGATTAGGTACTTCGTGGACACCATAAAGTATTTTGTTTTAATTTTGCAATAAAGACGGTCAAGTACTGGTAGGGCTCGCGCCCTTAGGCGTCCGTACCTACATTCATAACACGGGGTCGAAAATTCAAGATCTCAAGAGTATGAAGTGACAAGAGTCAAGGTAGGAACATTATTGAACAAGCTTTTCAGCTAGTGCAAAAATAAAACATCTTGGGAGTTAAAACGAATGGGACGCAAGACCTAGCTTCCACGAAGAGTAGTATATATGCTCACGATGGTCCCGCATAACAATCTAACTTGCTCGGGGTCCGGTAGATGGCGTAAGCAGTGGTTTTTAGTTGTACTGTTTTCCATGAAACACTAACTGGACCACCTCGACTCAACATGGAGCTAATTATGAGAGTTATGTTGGTGACCTTAGTTTTTCTACGGATTTTCTTGTTTCGGATTCTGTCACGCAGTGAAACTCCGAGAATAGCTCTCTCCATAGCCCATTGCGCGACTTTGAGCTTGTGTATAAGGCCAATAGTTAGCGACCAAGTCTTAGTGCCATACATCACTCGCACACACAATGTACCTACATACGAGTAATTATGTAGATTTTATTTCATCGGACCGCAACTAGCGCAAGCGTTACCCGGCGTGTGAACTGTTAACATCTGAATACCTACGGTCTACATTCCAGCTTGGCATGCGAGCTAAAGGCGTGGATATATTTAATACGGCGTAGAAGAGGAACTGCGGACGTAATAAAGCCTAAGGTTCCCGTCATCGGCCGTCAGTTATCCTATAATATTGTGTAGTCAGCTTGGGTATACCTACTTAATATAGGATTTAAATGACAATTATTCGTCAACGGTACCTACAGTTCGCTCAGAAAGCCATAGCTTAGTTGACAGCAGATGATTGCGATGACTTATCATTATCATCATCGGCGTGTAGAAGTCCACTGCCTTCCCCAAACGCTAATGGTTTCCTACTGACGTTGAAATACCCAAAGTGATGAAAGTGTACTTCGTTACTATATAAAGCAATGGTGGTGTAGCGGATGATGATGATTTCCGAAAAGAATATGAGGCTGGTTCATATTAACGTGCACCAAAGGATTTTATCACTCGAGAGTATTATGAAAACGCGAAGCCGAAATTTAAATAATATAGCATTTCTTTTCAATGTTGGTGCTGTAATACTTCAGAAATATAGATGTCCGGGAGTTTATTAAATATAACTTAAGGACTTAGAGAATTATCTGGCAACCTACTAAAAATGAAACTACATAAATGGCTAGCAGATAAATGTTTTTATTCTATTGCTGAATTTTAAGACTGTAAATTTGACTAATGATTACCTACTTATTGCTAAAATCTAATTGAATTAATGTAGAATGTGCAACTAATATAAATATAACTCATAATCTTGACTGTTTTTAACTATGACTCTAATTTTATATCTAGGTATCTTAATTTGTAATCATAACGACATTGTTTTTTAATTTTAAAATTTTGGTATTTTTTAATTATTGTAATCCTACTATACTAAATAAAACATTTGCATGCTTGTGTAGTAAAAATATGTGCGCCCACTTACTGCATAAGAACAGCGATTATATTCAACTACCATGTTTTAGCAAATAAACTGATTTCATTTCATTTCGTTATCATTCATAACGGAGTTTAGTTTCTATGCGCTTTTTATAATCCTAATTAATGCCATAGGTTTGCAAATAACCTACTTCCAGCCAGAATAATTACAATTTAAAGTAATGACCGTACAGCTTGGCTCTACTTCCACCAATGTAGTTTTTATTTGATGTGTTATTTAAATTTCCAGTTCTACAAGTTTTTGCATATTGTGTAATATTTTAAAGAAAATGCTTGCTTTTCGTACCTCTGATTATTTCTTGGTCATCCTGTATTAGATCAGTGATCAGGTTGAGGTATGGTGGCCCTGAATAGGACCTAAGATCGTCGGTGAAAGAACCAGTGTAGTGAAAGGATTAAAGTGCGCCTCTTAGAAGCTTCTTTCGTGCACATACCACATGTGTTTTAGGTTCTAGGACATGCCGGTTTCCTAACGATTTTTTCCATCAGCCTCCATAATCGTATGACCACACTGGTTCTGTTTCAAGTCATATGGCACGTCCTCAATTGTTAAAATCTAAATTGCCGTTAATCAGTGTTCAGTCAAAGTTCTTTATTGTCACGCGCCGATGTTCTGATACCATATGCGTAAGCTATGACAATGGGCTTCGACCAGCTTATAAACTACGTAATATAGGCATATACAAAGGCGAGCTTAAACATACAAAGAGTTTTCTTCCAGCAAACCTTTGAGCATACCTGTTTCGGGTCATTTTGAAAAAAAAAATAAACATATTTTAGATATCGCACCCGTTTGAATACGGCTTAAAAGTAGCAAGCTAAAAAAGCCAATCTCCGCGCAGACAGCTGAAAAGTTCAAAAATCAAACGCAAAAAATCAAAAGCAATTTTCAACACGAGACTAAGCAGGTGGGCCGTCCATCTGGCCGGGGCCTAATAAAGCGTGGCCTACGACCGGCCATTACAGGCAATTACACGTTCCGTACGGTTGGTTGGCATCCCTGCATTCGTTCAGTGAACGGCTTAGGACCAGCGATACATTTACTGGCTATAAATTCGTGTATCGTTCCTGAAAGGTACGCAGCATCTACAACACAAGAGCATCTAACCGCTCCGTATCAGAAGCAAAGCCTGTAAATATTCAATAAATTAATTTAAAAAAAAACTGGTAGTGATCTGGATCAGTTGACCTATCTATAGATCGTTTGTAACGGTCTTTAGATGGCTCAACTGTTTCTTGTGTATTTTGTAAATATTAACTTGTATTAGTTTTAAGTTTCTTTCTGTAAATAAAGACCTAAAGATTTAATCTTTATTGCACAAAAAAAACTAAGTGTAGGTGTAACCCTTATTTATGTGGACAAGTCACTATTATATATTAATAATTATACTGCATCAGTGTTAATTTACCTATTTAAGTTTCCTATTATTGTGATACAACACGCAGAAGTTAACTAGGCACCTCGCCTGTAATGTTTTGTCTCATTCTCACTCGCGAGAGTGGTAGTGTGGGGTGTGATGGGAGGGGGAAGCACATTCCACGCAGGTGCCAAGTTGATTTCTGCGTGTAGTAGATGAGCTATAGCAAAAATATTATTATTATTATTTTATTGCCTATCTTAACAAGTTGATTTACAATAGCTATGTATAGGTATAATATATATACCCCTAAAAGGGCTTTGTCTATACACAATTGACTATTAAGCTTGTTCTCTAAGTAAAGTCTTACTTTTAGAAATTCGATATTTTTCATTGAAATAACACTGGTCACTGACCTAATAATAAAGGATGACCAAGCATTATCTCAATTTACAATAAAAATAAATAAATAAAATAAAAATAAAAATATTTTATTTCGGACGACTTGGATCCATAATTTGTTAGTAAAATTATATAAAAGAACTTATAATTAAGGTTAGTACTTAATGCTAAATAATCCTAAACATTTCAATAGATCACTCTCCTCACGAAGCAGTGCCACGTGGGAGAGGTGATCCTGCACAGCAATCGTTTGAAGGATGATATTGGGGCTATCACGCACTCTGCGCATCAGGGATGTGGTCTTTTTACGGAGAATTGCAGCAAACCCATACGTCTCGTATTCTGCATCCCTGATGCACTGCAGAAACGCGGCAGCCCCAACATCATCCTAAAAATATTGTTGTACTGAACACGCAGGGTCTCTAGCGGTCGCCTAGTGTAGTTAAACCATAGATTCCCGGTGTAGAAACGTTGATACTGATCGTTAAATGATATAAAAAACAAACTGAACCGTAATAGAAATACAGCATCAATGAAAAGAAAACTGAAACCAGAATCAGTTATTGTACACTCTGTAAATTATTCTTCATAGAAAAACTTTTAAAAACAGGAATAATAAAATACCTACTTATCTGCATCTCGTTTAATATTGTTGAGTCTAGATGAACTAGGACGTGAAAGAATCACGCGAACCGTACGACATGTCTAACGAAGCCAATGAGTGTCCCGCTCCCTAGATATGCTCCAATGCACCCTTGTTCAGGCCAACGTTCACTACTAAAGCCGTGTTCATACGGCTTGCGATATGTCATCTAAAATGATCCTTATCTCTACTGGATAAGGTTCATTTTGAATTTGAAATTTGAGGGCGGACATCGCGAGCCTCTTAAATTATTCGATTGGATCCTAGTACTACCGGAGAGAGTGTTCTCCGGTATGTGGAGGAAAGAGGCCGTCTTCGGATCAGTCCCGCTCCGGAAGTCCTTGTACGTGGCCTGAAATGCCTGGAGTCGAGTAGGGCGACTAACTTCAAGTCCTACGTGCTCCAGGTAGCTGCCAAGTACAAAGAGGTCTTCCTCGCGCCCGACTTCTGGTCAGCTGGAGTGGTCTACCGTCGCTACAGGGAGGCGCACACGATCAAGAAAGTCCCTGACTCTAGATGTGGTGTAGTTATTTAAGTTTAATATTATATGTATGTTAGTCTGTAAGGTATTTATTAGTATGGGCCATGGCATGTTACACATTTTTGTGTAATGTGTCAAGTAGCCTGAAATAAAGATATTATTATTATTAAAAGTCAAACTCAAAATGGACTTTCCAGTAGAGATAAGGACCATTTTGAAATATATTTTAGATGATATATCGCACGCCGTATGAACACGGCTTAACGCATAAAAATATTCGGATTCACGAGGCTTTGGACCCAAGAACGTCGGTCGTCCAGCAGATGTTTGTGCACGAAAGGAGGCGCTCTAAGAGGCGCACTTTAATCCTTTCACTACATTGATTCTTTCATCGACAATCATAGGCCCTTTTCAGGGCCACCATACCTCAACCTGATCACTGACCAAAAAAGAATCAGTGACACGAAAAGAAGAAGAAGCAGATAATGTCACTAAAGTCGTGGGCCGCAACCGGATAATGCTCGCACAGGATCACAGACTAATGCCGTGTTCAAACGGCGTTCAATATATCATCTTAAATTTATTTAAACGTTATCCTTGCGTTGTATAAATAAAGTTAATTTTAAAGACTTTTTTTAAAGATATCGTTGAGCTATATCGAATGTCAAACTCGAAATTGGTTTTGCTTATTAGAGATAAGGATCTTTTTGAAACGAATTTTATATGGCATAATATCAAGGACATATCGCATGCCGTTTGAACACGGCCTAAGTATACACAGCATTAGATGAAGTCACTACACAGAATTCTCAAGAAACATTATCGATACTAAGAAACACATAAATATTACCGATTCTACTCAGTAAAGTTAGTTAGTTACCTTTGATACTTCTTTGATGTTCTGACGCTTTCAAGGATTTTCAAGGAATTCAACCCTGGTTACCGATTCTCATTAAACCCGTTTTATTATAATTGCTTCACGGTTGGTATTAACTTAAAATTGCATATTATTATGTAGTAATGTGTGCATAATATGCATATTACTTTGTAGAGATGCTACGCGTGATGTGGTCATAGGTGACGTAGAGGCACTGTAGAAATGGTGTTATAGAGGCTACGTTAGGCTAAGGACTCACGAAGCGGTTTTCACCCGCGCCCGCAGCCTTTGTAGAAGACAGATATTTATGTAAAAAATGAAAGCATATTTCACGACGCGTTTTACGCCCGCGGCGTTTGCGATTGTTTGCGGGTCCCGCTGCTCCGGTGGTCATCTTGTACCGGCGGGCGCGGGTCGCGGTCCCGCAGCCGCGGCGGGTGCACCCGCGCGCTCTGCGATCGGTTGGCGGGCGACCGCAGTGGGTAGCACCGTCTTACAACCGCCCGTCTTGCGATAATCAACCGCCAAGTTTGCGAGCAATAATCGCAACTGCGACGGCTGCGTAACCGCACAAAGCTCCGGTCACGTGAGTTTTGAAAATAAAACTCCATTCCGCCACCGCGGCGGGCGCGGGTGAAAACCGCTTCGTGAGTTAGCTTAAGGGCACCCATTTAGAAGTAGAGTTACCGTAGAGATGTTCTAATAATGACCAATCGTATTAGGGCTATCCCTTATACGATTGGTCATTATTAGAACATCTGAAATTATATGTAGTCTTTTATATAATTAATTTTCTCTAAATACAGCTATCTGTATTTAGAGAAAATTAATTATTTTCTAAGACACATAAACTTTCGATTCGAGATTTGAGCCCGCGACTTTTCCCTTGATACGGGGATTCACCTTTTAACTTGTGCTACCAAGCCACTACGAAAAACACTCGCTCCGCTACCCTCATAGCTCATGAACAACCCGGGGTCTGCGCCCAAACACACCCGCTTCTAGGTCCAAGGTCACGCGGCATGCGGTACAGCATAGCGGGGGCATGCAACATCCGTCAGACTCTCACTTTCTTAAGACTAATACAGCCTGTAATGTGCGGGTATGGCCTCAAGACCTAGATTTTTTAGGAATATTTAAGTTTTTTGACGCATTTTATAAAATAGAGGCGTTTTTATTCATATTTGGACATTAGCTTTCGATCGCGTCGTTAGAATCTATTCCGATTTCACATTATTCCCGGCACAGTCTTCTTCTTGTCGTTTCACTGATTCTTCCTTGGTCATCCTGTATTAGGTCAGTGACCAGGTTGAAGTATGTGTATTAATCGGCACAGTGCTACCACAGCCCATTCATTCTTTGCTAAATATATCTGCTTCTTGTTTAATAACTGGTCTATTATTTCCCGGTTCCAATATTCAAAATACGATCCGTATTTGCTATGGACCGTTACGAATAACAAAGTATTCTACATAATATCGTTAATTTATTACAGATGCTCGTAGATTGAAAATCCCAAAATGAAAAAAAAAAAACCGGACATATTCACACGGTCAACTGATCCCAAACTAGGCATAGCCTGTACTATGGGTACCTGAGACTGATATATATAATAGATAAGTATTTAACACCCAGACACAGAACAAACATCTGTGTTTATCACACAAATGTTTGTCCAGTGCGGGGATCGAACCCACGACCTCTAGCGCAGAAGGCAGAGTTACTACTAAATGAGCTATGAGGCTAGTCAATGAAACATGCCAATGAGCATGTGAAACGCAAAATTTAACTACTACTAATACTAGTAGTTAGTAAATTTAATGTAATGTAGTAAACGTCATAAGAACGCCTAGGTAAGCTAAGAACCAGATTGGAATTTGTTTTCTCTGCTACTGAACCTGAAGGTAGAAGTCGGATTCACTGAATTTCTATTAGCTTGATCCGCTTAGCTCACTATCGCAACCCCACCCAAACACGCCCATGTCTAGGCTCGAGGTCGAACTAGGTAGCATTGACTTAAAAAGCAGGGGTCTGACGCCTGTTTACCTAAACTTTGCACACAACAAAAACAGATTCCTTGCCACAAACGAATTTTCACGGCATTACGCGTAACTAAGTTCTATAAAGCGATGCACATATATATATATATATATTTATGTGTCAGAATAAATTTATACCTACACTTGTCTCAGTCTCACAGCGAAACGACTGCAAATTACCAGTAATAACTGAAAACCTATATCCAATGCTATTGTAGATACCAATATATACCTACGATTATATTATAAATAATAATAATAATAAATGAATAATATGTGATTTCACACTGTTTACAATCAGGGCAAGACGGAATATACACAAACCCCTACTTTTTCTTGAAAATGGTAGAAATAGGTACGCATAGAACTCTAAAGCTCTATGTATTTGCCATATTCGGCATTAAAATCAAGGTTTTGGAAAAAAACATTCACCGATATGACCAAAATTGACTTTTTAATATCAAAAACAATATTATAGTAGAAAAAATGTATTGTCTTTGATAATATAGAGATTCTATCGGCGGAGATTTTGATAGCGCGCACCTCCACCGTATTTTTAATGACCTAGAATCAATAGTCCGCGAAAATGTGACTTGTGCGTTCAGGCAAAACAGACGCACTTATCCATTAGCTTCACTATTCCACTTCCACCGACGATCACAAAGCCATCATATCGGAACCTGTTTACCGGAGTTCTGTTTTGAGCCTCAGCGTCCTAACTGAAAACCTGCTTTTGGTGTATATGGTGCTTTAGTCACGAGGTGAGGCAAAGGCATGCGATGCCGCTAAGCGTCACTTTCTGTCGGATGGTGCTATGTTGCCGTTTAGGACAAACTACATGCACGCATGCTTCAACACTTCGCGGAGTATATGTACGTCTGATGAGTGAACTTGTAAGCCAAAAAAAGGATGCTATCGTTAGCACATCATATTAGCTGTAGGACGACCTCTGTTGAACATAAGCAATAGATTTCCAGAGCGACTGACCTTGCACCTAATGGCTTCCAGCATCCTTTATTAAGATAGTTATCTTCAGGGAGAATATAAAGCGCTTAGCAGGATGAACACCAACTTTTAGGATTGATTATAATTCATTCGCGTTATAATTCAGATCTCCTGGATGAATTCTGATGAGGTCCACTGCTGAACATAGGCCTCCCCCATAGAGTACCACGACCAACGGTCTTGAGCCTTCTCCATCTACCGACTTCCCGCAAACTTCACAATATCGTCGGTCCAACACTGCGTTGTTGTTTTCGTGGTCGCCATTCGAGAACTTTTATTCCCCAATGGTTGTCGGTTCTGTGAGCTATATGGCCCGCCCTCTGTCACTTCAACTGCAGTTAAGACTGCTACACTGCTAGTTAAGAGAGCTGTAGATGACCTGGTTTCTTCGACTCATTTTATCACATAGAGCATAGCTCTCTTATTTTAATAGTAAAATGATTCCATAGTAGGATTTTAGGACACTAGCGTACCATTAAAAACCGAGCGTCCAGCCCTATATGCCATGCGTCATAGAAAACACGCATCCTTTCGCAATCTGCAATGCTGAAGCATACCGTGATATGTAGTTTTACTTTAACCAAATGAGTGGTTTGTTTTTCAGGTTTCACGTCTTTGTTATGGGAAGTAGTTCACATGAATTTACATGCTCGGCGCAAAAACATCGCACTCACAGACATTGTGCTGGGACTTTCGATTTGGCCAACTACCGAAGCAGGGTTATATTTTATGTTTAAAGTAACGGATTGGCAAATGGTCCACCTCATGGTAAGCGGTAACCGCTGCCCACTACAGTTGCATTACCATAGGATGTGCTATTTACTACAACAGGTAACAGATTAACTGAGTAAGGCAACGTTCAGCGGGGTCACCACTTGATGGGTGGCTGCTCTGAGTACTTCCGTTGTATCAGGGTCGTCTAGGCTTATACGTTCAGACACACGGAGGACACGGAGGTCAGACCTCGGTCGGCAGAGTTCGACTATTGTAGCCGACTGATATACGTGCCATCCGAAGCACGAAAGCGCTGCTATTAATACCACTAGCGGTCACCCATCCGAATTGGAAAGCTAAACTACAAACACTTCACGAATTTGAGCTTAGTTAAAATCTTTAACGTAATCTACGTGTCACCAGCCATATCTTGTATATCCATTTTGATTACCTCTCTAAGTGATAATAAAGGAAAAGATCATTAAAACCCGATAAAAACTTCAATTAAAAGTAAGGGCTTTTGAGTAGAGACGTCATTGGATAAAATCGAAATGAAAATGAGTCACCCACCAGTTGAGAGAGCACACTCGTTCGTTAGGGCGAAATGACACAGTGTTAAAAGAAACAGAAGTTAATCTTTCATTCATCCTCTCGACATGACCAAACCATCTAAGCATACCTTTTTCAATCCTCATCACTACGTCTTCATTCAAAATTACTTCACACATACTACGCTAAGCTCCCAATACATTTTTCTCAGATTCGATTTTTTAATTTTATGTAAATAAAAACAAAATAGAAAGGTATAGTTTCAAGCGTCCATAAGCTACGGTAACCACTTACAACAGGTGAACCGTATGAATGTTAACCACTTTAGTTTTAAGTATACTGAAAAAAAGTTGACCTACTATCACACCTATTGGTACACTGTGACTAAAGATACCTCTATCCAAACTCGTGAATGCTTACCAATTAGTGCATCATGGGTTCGCACCTTCCACTTTTATAAGTGCTTTATTTTCCTTTCATACGGCTTTTTCCACTTTTCCTCTATAATTTTAATAGAGCCTATACCGTGACTTCGACGACCTCGGTGGCATGGTAAGCAAGACGCAAAGGGATGTGGGTTCAAAATGATCGCATGTTTGGCAAGCGCAGTGCTGCAATGTTGACGATATAATTATCAAAAGGAACATGAATCAGTAAATGGTACTCTCACATATGTTACCATCCACTGTTTATGGTCATTTTCTATGCACTGCGATTGATGGTGTGAACGTTTTTATCTTAGAAATTATATCTTTGGTTTCAACTGTAGCATGCCATTTAAAATGCATATCTTTCTACTCGTAGACTACATGCTTTATGCCCTAAATGATGATGGTGATGATTTTTATACTCAATTTTTTTGTATATTATTTAGAAATAGCTTTTCTTTCATAAAGACTATAAAAATTTATAATTTGTTTTACGAAACTCCACAAAAAATAGAGAATTTTGTGTTAAAATGTTTTCAATAAATACCTGTAAATAATAGGTATTTAAAACAACATTGTTTGTAGCAAATTGCGTCTTTTAAACTGTACCCAAACTCCATTATCCGTAGTATTTCATACGATGAGTATTTCGTAAGCCTCAGCTAGGGTTGGGTGGGACTGCCATTTATGAAAAGTCGGGATAAGCCCTTTTTTTTATCTAAATTTATGAAACATCATTAACAACCAGAATCAGAAAATCAATATATTTTATAAACCTACCTATTAAAACTAGACACGCTTTTATGTTATTTTTTAACAGTTTTACTAAAAAGATATGTGGTCTCTTTGTACATTATCCGTTCGGGAAAAACACTACAGCTATGCCTAAAATTCTTTGTTCCAGTTTGAAGAGTGAGATAGCTGGTCCCTTTATAAACAAGTATTAGCTAATTTCCTACCCCACTGCCTATGCCGAGCGGTGCGGTACAAAAGTCACAGCGAGGGGACTCTGCGCTTGGCTTTTGGACTGGTCGGACGTGTATTTTCTTGTGCTAGGAACTTAGTTCTAGTAGTGATGTCATACTTAGGTTAAACTCTGTTGGTTAAATGTTCGAGTTAAAATCATTGTTAGAGTTCAATCTTAGATAGGTTGCCTGTTGTTATTTTTTTTATTAAAATCGATACTGGTCGATTACATCAGAAGTGGGATAGAATCGCGTGTTCTAGCTCGATTTCTATCCAAATAATTGTTGAGGTATGTGTTTGTTATTGTTTGTGACTTTGAAAAACTGTAAGTACCCTCACTTTATGTTTTTCGCATAATAAGGCAGGACCTTTTGTCCAGATTAGAAAACATGTACGTGAGCGTAATCGTACTCGTAGCATGAGTCACGATTGACGTCACAGTGTTTCTAACAGCCGCTATAAGCCTGTAAGCGCCATCGCAGTCGTTCGACTGACCGCTGCGATCGCGATAGTCGTGATGATTTACGTAGCTTACACAGTAGCTTTCGTAGGCATTGTAACCATCCAGACATCGTGCGGTCACGGAGTTAGTCTTGAGATGTCACTTTTAATCAAGTTTTGAAAGGATTAGAAGTTATTGAGAGTAGTTTGCAATAAAATTACAGTCCGTCGCGTTCAACTAACAAAAGCCATGCGTTATTGTCGCTGCCTCCGGTTATGCCAACCCCGTAATTGAGCAAGGTTCTGGCGTAGCTGAGACAGCTACCGATGAGAACATTTCGCGTTCTTGTCACTCCGAAACCGACGACAAGCGATAAGAAATTAAATTACCAGCCTATCGCCTGATGCGCGGTATAGTGATGAGCGGTACAGTATGAGAAGTCATGAGGTTCAACCTCTTACTTCACACTTAAATGAGTTTCCAGAGGTCTCTTTGAAAGTCGTGTTGTTTCATCTGAGTTTATCATCGCTGATCGGTACTTATGTACTAAACAGAGGGGACTTGACATGCATGCGGACTACTGATGATGATGATGACGAGTACGTTCTACTGATGATGATGATGAGTACAGACTACTGATGATGATGATGAGTATGGACTAAAGATGGCTGTGGATGATGATGATAATGAGTTTCTGTAATTATTTGTGTCACCTCCACGGTAAACGTGGGTAGCGTGGAAATAAGATTGACTTCGACTAGTTTTGAGTATTTATGCGACTTTAGACTTAATCATTAAGGTCATGGTCAGGTACAGCCGAGATCGGGAAAATTGTAGTTTTTGTTAAATCCCCAAAACCCACCAACGAAAAGGAAGTTTTACCAGTTACTTGGACTAGTGTACGTTCGCCTGTATATCGTGGGGTGTGCCTATGAAGTCGCTTGTGCTGTTTTGTTTGTTTGAGTTTTGTTTTTGAGTTTTAGTATCAAGATCGCACTCGAGATGGTGGGCTCAGGCTCTACGCCATCTTCGGGGTCGTGTGAGCGACTCGTGCTGCAGACGCGTGGGAGCGGACACCAGTCGTGTGTCACTGCGCGCACCAGCGTGCCATTGGGGCGCGCTCACAGAGTGCGGTAGCGCGCTCACTAGCGTGCCATTGGGGCGCGCTCACAGAGTGCGGTAGCGCGCTCAGCAGCGTGCCATTGGGGCGCGCTCACAGAGTGCGGTAGCGCGCTCAGCAGCGTGCCATTGGGGCGCGCTCACAGAGTGCGGTAGCGCGCTCAGCAGCGTGCCATTGGGGCGCGCTCACAGAGTGCGGTAGCGCGCTCAGCAGCGTGCCATTGGGGCGCGCTCACAGAGTGCGGTAGCGCGCTCACTAGCGTGCCATTGGGGCGCGCTCACAGAGTGCGGTAGCGCGCTCACTAGCGTGCCATTGGGGCGCGCTCACAGAGTGCGGTAGCGCGCTCAGCAGCGTGCCATTGGGGCGCGCTCACAGAGTGCGGTAGCGCGCTCAGCAGCGTGCCATTGGGGCGCGCTCACAGAGTGCGGTAGCGCGCTCACTAGCGTGCCATTGGGGCGCGCTCACAGAGTGCGGTAGCGCGCTCACTAGCGTGCCATTGGGGCGCGCTCACAGAGTGCGGTAGCGCGCTCAGCAGCGTGCCATTGGGGCGCGCTCACAGAGTGCGGTAGCGCGCTCACTAGCGTGCCATTGGGGCGCGCTCACAGAGTGCGGTAGCGCGCTCACTAGCGTGCCATTGGGGCGCGCTCACAGAGTGCGGTAGCGCGCTCAGCAGCGTGCCATTGGGGCGCGCTCACAGAGTGCGGTAGCGCGCTCACTAGCGTGCCATTGGGGCGCGCTCACAGAGTGCGGTAGCGCGCTCACTAGCGTGCCATTGGGGCGCGCTCACAGAGTGCGGTAGCGCGCTCAGCAGCGTGCCATTGGGGCGCGCTCACAGAGTGCGGTAGCGCGCTCACTAGCGTGCCATTGGGGCGCGCTCACAGAGTGCGGTAGCGCGCTCACTAGCGTGCCATTGGGGCGCGCTCACAGAGTGCGGTAGCGCGCTCACTAGCGTGCCATTGGGGCGCGCTCACAGAGTGCGGTAGCGCGCTCAGCAGCGTGCCATTGGGGCGCGCTCACAGAGTGCGGTAGCGCGCTCAGCAGCGTGCCATTGGGGCGCGCTCACAGAGTGCGGTAGCGCGCTCAGCAGCGTGCCATTGGGGCGCGCTCACAGAGTGCGGTAGCGCGCTCAGCAGCGTGCCATTGGGGCGCGCTCACAGAGTGCGGTAGCGCGCTCACTAGCGTGCCATTGGGGCGCGCTCACAGAGTGCGGTAGCGCGCTCAGCAGCGTGCCATTGGGGCGCGCTCACAGAGTGCGGTAGCGCGCTCAGCAGCGTGCCATTGGGGCGCGCTCACAGAGTGCGGTAGCGCGCTCACTAGCGTGCCATTGGGGCGCGCTCACAGAGTGCGGTAGCGCGCTCAGCAGCGTGCCATTGGGGCGCGCTCACAGAGTGCGGTAGCGCGCTCAGCAGCGTGCCATTGGGGCGCGCTCACAGAGTGCGGTAGCGCGCTCACTAGCGTGCCATTGGGGCGCGCTCACAGAGTGCGGTAGCGCGCTCACTAGCGTGCCATTGGGGCGCGCTCACAGAGTGCGGTAGCGCGCTCAGCAGCGTGCCATTGGGGCGCGCTCACAGAGTGCGGTAGCGCGCTCACTAGCGTGCCATTGGGGCGCGCTCACAGAGTGCGGTAGCGCGCTCAGCAGCGTGCCATTGGGGCGCGCTCACAGAGTGCGGTAGCGCGCTCACTAGCGTGCCATTGGGGCGCGCTCACAGAGTGCGGTAGCGCGCTCACTAGCGTGCCATTGGGGCGCGCTCACAGAGTGCGGTAGCGCGCTCACTAGCGTGCCATTGGGGCGCGCTCACAGAGTGCGGTAGCGCGCTCACTAGCGTGCCATTGGGGCGCGCTCACAGAGTGCGGTAGCGCGCTCAGCAGCGTGCCATTGGGGCGCGCTCACAGAGTGCGGTAGCGCGCTCAGCAGCGTGCCATTGGGGCGCGCTCACAGAGTGCGGTAGCGCGCTCACTAGCGTGCCATTGGGGCGCGCTCACAGAGTGCGGTAGCGCGCTCACTAGCGTGCCATTGGGGCGCGCTCACAGAGTGCGGTAGCGCGCTCACTAGCGTGCCATTGGGGCGCGCTCACAGAGTGCGGTAGCGCGCTCAGCAGCGTGCCATTGGGGCGCGCTCACAGAGTGCGGTAGCGCGCTCAGCAGCGTGCCATTGGGGCGCGCTCACAGAGTGCGGTAGCGCGCTCAGCAGCGTGCCATTGGGGCGCGCTCACAGAGTGCGGTAGCGCGCTCACTAGCGTGCCATTGGGGCGCGCTCACAGAGTGCGGTAGCGCGCTCACTAGCGTGCCATTGGGGCGCGCTCACAGAGTGCGGTAGCGCGCTCAGCAGCGTGCCATTGGGGCGCGCTCACAGAGTGCGGTAGCGCGCTCAGCAGCGTGCCATTGGGGCGCGCTCACAGAGTGCGGTAGCGCGCTCACTAGCGTGCCATTGGGGCGCGCTCACAGAGTGCGGTAGCGCGCTCACTAGCGTGCCATTGGGGCGCGCTCACAGAGTGCGGTAGCGCGCTCACTAGCGTGCCATTGGGGCGCGCTCACAGAGTGCGGTAGCGCGCTCAGCAGCGTGCCATTGGGGCGCGCTCACAGAGTGCGGTAGCGCGCTCAGCAGCGTGCCATTGGGGCGCGCTCACAGAGTGCGGTAGCGCGCTCAGCAGCGTGCCATTGGGGCGCGCTCACAGAGTGCGGTAGCGCGCTCACTAGCGTGCCATTGGGGCGCGCTCACAGAGTGCGGTAGCGCGCTCACTAGCGTGCCATTGGGGCGCGCTCACAGAGTGCGGTAGCGCGCTCACTAGCGTGCCATTGGGGCGCGCTCACAGAGTGCGGTAGCGCGCTCACTAGCGTGCCATTGGGGCGCGCTCACAGAGTGCGGTAGCGCGCTCACTAGCGTGCCATTGGGGCGCGCTCACAGAGTGCGGTAGCGCGCTCAGCAGCGTGCCATTGGGGCGCGCTCACAGAGTGCGGTAGCGCGCTCACTAGCGTGCCATTGGGGCGCGCTCACAGAGTGCGGTAGCGCGCTCACTAGCGTGCCATTGGGGCGCGCTCACAGAGTGCGGTAGCGCGCTCAGCAGCGTGCCATTGGGGCGCGCTCACAGAGTGCGGTAGCGCGCTCACTAGCGTGCCATTGGGGCGCGCTCACAGAGTGCGGTAGCGCGCTCACTAGCGTGCCATTGGGGCGCGCTCACAGAGTGCGGTAGCGCGCTCACTAGCGTGCCATTGGGGCGCGCTCACAGAGTGCGGTAGCGCGCTCACTAGCGTGCCATTGGGGCGCGCTCACAGAGTGCGGTAGCGCGCTCACTAGCGTGCCATTGGGGCGCGCTCACAGAGTGCGGTAGCGCGCTCACTAGCGTGCCATTGGGGCGCGCTCACAGAGTGCGGTAGCGCGCTCACTAGCGTGCCATTGGGGCGCGCTCACAGAGTGCGGTAGCGCGCTCACTAGCGTGCCATTGGGGCGCGCTCACAGAGTGCGGTAGCGCGCTCACTAGCGTGCCATTGGGGCGCGCTCACAGAGTGCGGTAGCGCGCTCACTAGCGTGCCATTGGGGCGCGCTCACAGAGTGCGGTAGCGCGCTCACTAGCGTGCCATTGGGGCGCGCTCACAGAGTGCGGTAGCGCGCTCACTAGCGTGCCATTGGGGCGCGCTCACAGAGTGCGGTAGCGCGCTCAGCAGCGTGCCATTGGGGCGCGCTCACAGAGTGCGGTAGCGCGCTCAGCAGCGTGCCATTGGGGCGCGCTCACAGAGTGCGGTAGCGCGCTCAGCAGCGTGCCATTGGGGCGCGCTCACAGAGTGCGGTAGCGCGCTCACTAGCGTGCCATTGGGGCGCGCTCACAGAGTGCGGTAGCGCGCTCACTAGCGTGCCATTGGGGCGCGCTCACAGAGTGCGGTAGCGCGCTCACTAGCGTGCCATTGGGGCGCGCTCACAGAGTGCGGTAGCGCGCTCACTAGCGTGCCATTGGGGCGCGCTCACAGAGTGCGGTAGCGCGCTCACTAGCGTGCCATTGGGGCGCGCTCACAGAGTGCGGTAGCGCGCTCAGCAGCGTGCCATTGGGGCGCGCTCACAGAGTGCGGTAGCGCGCTCACTAGCGTGCCATTGGGGCGCGCTCACAGAGTGCGGTAGCGCGCTCAGCAGCGTGCCATTGGGGCGCGCTCACAGAGTGCGGTAGCGCGCTCAGCAGCGTGCCATTGGGGCGCGCTCACAGAGTGCGGTAGCGCGCTCACTAGCGTGCCATTGGGGCGCGCTCACAGAGTGCGGTAGCGCGCTCACTAGCGTGCCATTGGGGCGCGCTCACAGAGTGCGGTAGCGCGCTCAGCAGCGTGCCATTGGGGCGCGCTCACAGAGTGCGGTAGCGCGCTCAGCAGCGTGCCATTGGGGCGCGCTCACAGAGTGCGGTAGCGCGCTCACTAGCGTGCCATTGGGGCGCGCTCACAGAGTGCGGTAGCGCGCTCACTAGCGTGCCATTGGGGCGCGCTCACAGAGTGCGGTAGCGCGCTCACTAGCGTGCCATTGGGGCGCGCTCACAGAGTGCGGTAGCGCGCTCACTAGCGTGCCATTGGGGCGCGCTCACAGAGTGCGGTAGCGCGCTCAGCAGCGTGCCATTGGGGCGCGCTCACAGAGTGCGGTAGCGCGCTCAGCAGCGTGCCATTGGGGCGCGCTCACAGAGTGCGGTAGCGCGCTCACTAGCGTGCCATTGGGGCGCGCTCACAGAGTGCGGTAGCGCGCTCAGCAGCGTGCCATTGGGGCGCGCTCACAGAGTGCGGTAGCGCGCTCACTAGCGTGCCATTGGGGCGCGCTCACAGAGTGCGGTAGCGCGCTCACTAGCGTGCCATTGGGGCGCGCTCACAGAGTGCGGTAGCGCGCTCACTAGCGTGCCATTGGGGCGCGCTCACAGAGTGCGGTAGCGCGCTCACTAGCGTGCCATTGGGGCGCGCTCACAGAGTGCGGTAGCGCGCTCAGCAGCGTACCATTGGGGCGCGCTCACAGAGTGCGGTAGCGCGCTCAGCAGCGTGCCATTGGGGCGCGCTCACAGAGTGCGGTAGCGCGCTCAGCAGCGTGCCATTGGGGCGCGCTCACAGAGTGCGGTAGCGCGCTCAGCAGCGTGCCATTGGGGCGCGCTCACAGAGTGCGGTAGCGCGCTCAGCAGCGTGCCATTGGGGCGCGCTCACAGAGTGCGGTAGCGCGCTCAGCAGCGTGCCATTGGGGCGCGCTCACAGAGTGCGGTAGCGCGCTCACTAGCGTGCCATTGGGGCGCGCTCACAGAGTGCGGTAGCGCGCTCACTAGCGTGCCATTGGGGCGCGCTCACAGAGTGCGGTAGCGCGCTCACTAGCGTGCCATTGGGGCGCGCTCACAGAGTGCGGTAGCGCGCTCACTAGCGTGCCATTGGGGCGCGCTCACAGAGTGCGGTAGCGCGCTCACTAGCGTGCCATTGGGGCGCGCTCACAGAGTGCGGTAGCGCGCTCACTAGCGTGCCATTGGGGCGCGCTCACAGAGTGCGGTAGCGCGCTCACTAGCGTGCCATTGGGGCGCGCTCACAGAGTGCGGTAGCGCGCTCACTAGCGTGCCATTGGGGCGCGCTCACAGAGTGCGGTAGCGCGCTCACTAGCGTGCCATTGGGGCGCGCTCACAGAGTGCGGTAGCGCGCTCACTAGCGTGCCATTGGGGCGCGCTCACAGAGTGCGGTAGCGCGCTCACTAGCGTGCCATTGGGGCGCGCTCACAGAGTGCGGTAGCGCGCTCACTAGCGTGCCATTGGGGCGCGCTCACAGAGTGCGGTAGCGCGCTCACTAGCGTGCCATTGGGGCGCGCTCACAGAGTGCGGTAGCGCGCTCACTAGCGTGCCATTGGGGCGCGCTCACAGAGTGCGGTAGCGCGCTCACTAGCGTGCCATTGGGGCGCGCTCACAGAGTGCGGTAGCGCGCTCACTAGCGTGCCATTGGGGCGCGCTCACAGAGTGCGGTAGCGCGCTCACTAGCGTGCCATTGGGGCGCGCTCACAGAGTGCGGTAGCGCGCTCACTAGCGTGCCATTGGGGCGCGCTCACAGAGTGCGGTAGCGCGCTCACTAGCGTGCCATTGGGGCGCGCTCACAGAGTGCGGTAGCGCGCTCAGCAGCGTGCCATTGGGGCGCGCTCACAGAGTGCGGTAGCGCGCTCACTAGCGTGCCATTGGGGCGCGCTCACAGAGTGCGGTAGCGCGCTCACTAGCGTGCCATTGGGGCGCGCTCACAGAGTGCGGTAGCGCGCTCACTAGCGTGCCATTGGGGCGCGCTCACAGAGTGCGGTAGCGCGCTCACTAGCGTGCCATTGGGGCGCGCTCACAGAGTGCGGTAGCGCGCTCACTAGCGTGCCATTGGGGCGCGCTCATCGAGTGCAGTCGGGCGCTCAAAGCGTGTCACAGCGTGCTTGCTGTATGCTTGTGCAACTTACGGTAACCGATCGAATCGTGGATGCGATCCTGTCGATAAATACAGTGGTAAGACCAAATCAGTATTTTTATATTTCTAGTTTTGGCTTTAACTTACATAACATCAATAATTGATGTGCTGAGGTAGTTCGCGCTAAGTTTCTGAACAAATGGAGTGATTACGATGATGTCAAAGCTGTGCCTTTGTCTGGCCTTACTTACTTCATGGGTGTCTCTAATGATGAAGGGTGACGTTCTCATATGGTTTAACGAATGGGTGTCCATTCAATGACTGTATCTGGACCTATTTTAGGCGCATGTTTGTTTTAAGCCTTTGTTTTGAGCCTTTATGTCCAAACACGTCTAAACGTTGCGAACATTTGACTGGCCTCATGGCTCATTTGATAGTAAGTAACTCGCCTTTTGCGCTAGAAGTCACGGGTTCAATTCAGCAGGCATGAGTTCAAAGTGTCTCTGAGGTGTAGTCTGTGAGAGGAGATTTGAGCTGATAAATGTTTAACGATGTGAGGCATTTGATGTAATCCGATCCGGAGTACGTCATTTGCAATGCATTATGCTTTCATGTTTTATTTTTCTGAAGCTAAGGAAAGTTTATTTCAACCTACGAATTGACCGAGCCTTTCCTTACGGACACTTGAATGTACGCTTGCGCCCGTGGGATAAGAGCTTGTTTTAGTTTAACTGTTTTTGCCTCTTCATAAACGCTAACTTTGAGAACATAGAGGATCCCTTCTTTGTTTAGCTTCAGACTATGATAAATCCCTTACTTTGTTGTTTTCGTTTGAAATTTGGTGAATAGGGATCGGTGTGCGTTGAGTGTGTTATTTACGGCACATTCCGGAGATTGAGATGCTTTCTCTCTCACGGTTCACGTTGGTATCGAGTGTGACTCTCTGCCACGGTTTCAATAACGGTATCGAGTGTGACTCTCTGCCGGTTCACGTTGGTATCGAGTGTGACTCTCTGCCACGGTTTCAATAACGGTATCGAGTGTGACTCTCTGCCGGTTCACGTTGGTATCGAGTGTGACTCTCTGCCACGGTTTCAATAACGGTATCGAGTGTGACTCTCTGCCGGTTCACGTTGGTATCGAGTGTGACTCTCTGCCACGGTTTCAATAACGGTATCGAGTGTGACTCTCTGCCGGTTCACGTTGGTATCGAGTGTGACTCTCTGCCACGGTTTCAATAACGGTATCGAGTGTGACTCTCTGCCGGTTCACGTTGGTATCGAGTGTGACTCTCTGCCACGGTTTCAATAACGGTATCGAGTGTGACTCTCTGCCGGTTCACGTTGGTATCGAGTGTGACTCTCTGCCACGGTTTCAATAACGGTATCGAGTGTGACTCTCTGCCGGTTCACGTTGGTATCGAGTGTGACTCTCTGCCACGGTTTCAATAACGGTATCGAGTGTGACTCTCTGCCGGTTCACGTTGGTATCGAGTGTGACTCTCTGCCACGGTTTCAATAACGGTATCGAGTGTGACTCTCTGCCGGTTCACGTTGGTATCGAGTGTGACTCTCTGCCACGGTTTCAATAACGGTATCGAGTGTGACTCTCTGCCGGTTCACGTTGGTATCGAGTGTGACTCTCTGCCACGGTTTCAATAACGGTATCGAGTGTGACTCTCTGCCGGTTCACGTTGGTATCGAGTGTGACTCTCTGCCACGGTTTCAAAAACGGTATCGAGTGTGACTCTCTGCCGGTTCACTTTGGTATCGAGTGTGACTCTCTACCACGGAAGAGCAGTAAGCTCCTCTGGAGCACTGTCATGGTATACTAGTCACTGCCAAAAATTCTACCTGATCAGGTTGTTGTGTGTGTTTAATGGGAGCTCTCAAGATTGATATGTGAATAGATGGTCAGATTTAAAGTGAATAACGACTGATGATGAATGCTCAATTTTTAATGAAGATCTGAAAGGAGTATGTTTGCTACATTTTTGAGTAATAAAATCTAATGTGTCCAATTTTTCTACTCCTTCTAGCTGATGAGACCGATGATCCTACTTCCGCCACAATAGCTGAGGATCAGGCTGGTGCAGGTTGAGAGTATCCCAGGGTTGCGGACGAGGACGACCGCCCGTCAGGAGAGGCCGTATTAGCTAATTTCCTACCCCACTGCCTATGCCGAGCGGCGCGGTACAAAAGTCACAGCGAGGGGACTCTGCGCTTGGCTTTTGGACTGGTCGGACGTGTATTTTCTTGTGCTAGGAACTTAGTTCTAGTAGTGATGTCATACTTAGGTTAAACTCTGTTGGTTAAATGTTCGAGTTAAAATCATTGTTAGAGTTCAATCTTAGATAGGTTGCCTGTTGTTATTTTTTTTATTAAAATCGATACTGGTCGATTACACAAGATATATTTTTCTTTACTATCGTTGACTTTGAGGCGCAAACTAATACGGCTATTATAAGTCCGGCTCGCTAAAATGTCCGGCTATTGTCGGTTTGTATAATTGTCCGGAACTCTTACCGCAGCGGCACAAGCGCCCATCCACAGAGTCCTAATGACCTGGATTTATGACTCTAGATAGCATTAACTCGCTCCGAGCTCCGGCTTTACTGTTGTGTGTTTGTGTTGTGGCGACAGGATTGAAGAGTGCAGTTTCGTTTCAGAATCATTGTTCTTAGGTTTGTTTTATAAAGAAGAAAAACAGACTGTAAAAGCCCTATCACAAAAGCGATTTTTGAGTGTAGGTGCCAGAACGATTTTTGCAATATCATCGAGAAACTGATAGCAATAACGTGCGGTGATAACGTCAGAATACCGGCGATGAAAAACTCTCTACCAAACTCGCAATGAAGTAGGTATTTGAATGTATAAACATTTTAAGGACTTATTATCGATATTAAACTGGACTGGAAACTTCATACTGATTATATATGTAAGCAATTTAAGCAATTTTCATATGCTCTATATAAGATAAGTAAAGTAACAAATTTGCCTGCCATACTAACTGCCTATCACGGTCATGTATCATCGGTTTTGCGATATGGCACGATATTTTGGGGGAACTCAACAGGGAAACTTAAAGTATTTAAGGCACAAAAACGCTGTATTCGAGCAATTTCCGGACTACATAAGATGGACTCCTGCAAGGATCATTTTATTAAACTAAAACTACTTACAGTAAGTACCAGCAATTTACATCTATGAGGTAGCTGTCTTTGTAAAATGCAACACCAAACTATTTGAAATGTTTGCAGTTGGACGCCGCTTGGAGGGTAATCTTCGTTGTTTACCTTGCAGAACACAATTATTACGCATGAGTGTATTTTGTATGGCACCCTCGATTTAATAAAATCCCAAAATCTGTTCGAATGTTGTCTATTAGTGAATTTAAGCTCAAATTAAATAACATTTTAGTTAAAAAAGCATATTATAGTATAAACGAATATTTGTATGACCTAAATTTAATTAAATTTAATATTATATAAGATTGACATTAACGAAAAATTTATATTTTTTTGAATTTGTAATTTGTTAGGTATTATGTAATTTGTAATCTAATTAATATTGGTTTAAATCTTTGTATTTATAATGTTTGTATGACTGATGTCAGAATCTAGTGATCTGTACTCTAAACCTCACCATCTATCAATGTACCTAGGTTCACGAACAATAAATGAATTATGAATTCATCTTTTGTATACTATCCCGAACCGGCTCATTCTTCACCGAATTGGCAATAAAGTTTGTACTTTGAAAATTCGACATTTTTCGCGCAAAAATCTTAATTTTTGGGGTCAAAAGGGAGCACTCATGATGTAGGTACTTCTCGTTTGTATAATAATTCGTTATAAAAATGATAAAAAGCCCTAAACAGTTGTTTTGAAAAAACAAAAATTTTTTGCTTGTAAATTTTTCTTTAGTTGCTAGAATTTAACAAAGACTCTTTGAAAAATATCCTTTTGGGATAGCATACTACTTACGGAACATTACGGAACATCTAGTATAATAGTAAAGGCAGAACGTAGCGATAAAGAAATTTGTCATTTTCGAAGATCGAGAGGCGAATTTTGTATTCATCATTTTTCACACGCGTATTTCACGAAAACCCGACACCGCCCCAATAATTACTCGGCGTTCCGTTCACCTTGGAATCAAACTTGGGTCGGAAATAACCCTTATAGCTGTATAATGGTTGTATTACCATAAACAGTTTACCTATACAAAATCCCTTACCACTTCTCTATGATATAATATAGCATCTACATTCTATGCTATCTATATGTCATCATCATCATTTCAGCCGTATGACGTCCACTGCTGAACATGGCCTCCCCCACAGACAGAGCGAATTCCTATCATGTGGGGGGATTTGCCTATACTCACCACGCTGGGCATGCGGGTTGGCGAGCGCAGTTAGAGCTATCGTTGTTAAAATGAGGAACGCTGCTGCCCATCCCCTTGCTTTTTTCCCTTAGTCACCTCTTACGACATCCGCGGATAGGTAGATATGGAGGGGCCTATTCTTTAGCCGGGGCCACCACGGCACTATCTATATGTATGAGTAGATAATGTTCACCAACACTTTAGATGATCGATGAACGGCTTTATAAATTACTAGCTCCAGCCCGCGGCTCCGCTCACGTGGTACCTACATAAAAAGAAGCCTATATGCTATTCTAGGTAAAGAACTCTATATATTCCAAGTTTCAACGACATCAGTTGAGCCGTTACGGCGCGATTGATCAACAAACATCCAAACATCGAAACAGCTCCACAAACTTTCACATTATAATGTTAGTAGGATAACATTTGTAATGATTCGTTCACATAGTTGTTGGTTAAGATAAATGTCGATAATTGTTTGTCAATGAAGCATTTACAATATGTTTAATTTGTTTTTTTCGTAGTCAATAGGATTATTTATTTATTCACATTAACAGAAAAATAATAATAATAACAGTTGATAAATAAGCTACAATAATATTATACTATGAATGAACTCTGTTTTCTACGACTACGACTACAATAGAAAACAGAGTTCAGATCACAAAGTATATTATTTATATTAGGTATATTATTATGTATTGTTGCTATCCGGTGAAATAGCTGGTTTAAGTTATCAGTGACAGCGACAGGTTGCAGAAAATATTCATCAGTCTTTCTATCAGCGTCACGTCATGATACTCACTACTCCAAAATGTTTGGACATACCTCTGACTACCTTTTAGACATCTTCAAGATCGAATCGCCAGGAGATCTCAGAGATTGCCTACCATGATGGGGATGGTTGTGGGCATATTTTATTTATTTATAAATCAAAGTTAAATTATTTCGGCCAATCCACTTTGTTGTCAATCAGCATAATTATACAGCGAGGAAACTCTATACTAAACGTCTATGTAACAACGTCGTAACAACCCAAACTAAGCCGTAAACAGACATTTAAGACAGGCCTTACAATAAACATATCGCGCATGCAACTTATCTCGTCGCTTTAAGGGCTGTTTTCCTCTGAATCTATACCTATAAGGTTCGCACGAGGCTTGGTTTTCGCCATTCGGTCCCCCTCCTGGGTCAAGGACTTTTCCTCCGATAAAATATGACCGCGTGGTGGATTTCGAGACGCTTGATTTCGCGTTTTGTGAAACATTGCGAAATTTTCACTATAGTTATTATAACATATGTTGCAATTGTGATTGTCTTGTAACCTGTGTTTTATGCTATGTATGTATAGAATGCTAACTACTCCAAAATACGGGCATATTTCGCCTAATCCTTCCCATAACAAAATGATAAGAGTGCATAGAAAGCGTACTGTGCTGTAGATGATTATAATATCTTAGTAATGACAGAACCGCATGGCCTTATGTCGCTCTGCCCCTGACAGTTATTTTTGTGTAGCGCGTGCTGCCCTTAAAACATTTTGTGAAGCTCACCATTTGACATTTTGCACATTTGTACAAACTATCATTGTTTTTCTTTTGAGCCTCACCTTGTTTGATCGGCACCCAAAAAGGGTCATCGAATAAAATGATAGGTTGCGAGGAACAGGCTTCACCTAGTTTCATAATAGTTTGAAAGTGATCCTAGTGATTTTATTGAAATGCACAAATTTGGCTATGACTTTGAAATATACCGACATACCTCTGACTACCCCTCTTAGACATCCTTAATATCTGAGTGCTTCGAGATCTTTGAGGATATCTGTCTGCCATAGCTCGGATAGCAGCGTAAGCCTTTCTTTTTATTTTATGACATAATAAGATTCCGCCTTACTCCCGAGCTAGTGCTTTACTATGAAATATACCTATTTTACAGCACTAGCCAGATATTCCAGAGAGCCCTACATTTCACAAAATTCAATTTCAACCCGTGGAATTGAAACTACTCTACTTTTTTGGGAGCCGTTACACAACCTCACTTAACCGAATGCGGCAAAATAAATAGGTTGCAACTTCCAATCGCGATGCCACTGCAATGTTTTCATATCACACAGCCTCCGGGCGCCAGGCCTATGCTAGATAGAATCGGCTTTCGTTGTCTAATTTGTTTTATTGAGCTGGCTTTTACATTTATTATGGCATAGCAATCTAGCTAAATAAAGTTAGTGCCGACAGCGTATCGTTTTCTATATTACCTATCTGTAGGTACCTAATAAAATATTGTGTTTGCATGCCTCCAATTTTGGAAGTAAAACGAATAAAAAGTTAACAAATACTGCATTATTATTCTTTTTCAAACAAAGCAACTCATGGTTATAATCCTATTATTCTGTACATAGCATTTTAGCCTAGCATTATTCTGTACATAGCCCAAAAACTTAAGTAACATTTTGACCACAAATCGTCTCAATAATAAATAACTTGATAGGTTATTTCTAAAGCAACAAAATCCTCGGTGCAATTCTAATCCTTAAATCCGTCTCTACTTATATTTTCTTCAACTCATACTGATATCAAACTGAGGTTAGTAACATTGAAATTACATTCAGATTGAGTGAGCTTTAAAGTAAACTTGAGTATCAGCTTTAGCTTACTTAGGTACACCTGCATTTATTTCCCCGTGCCCATTAAGTTCCAGCTCAAAAGAGAAACTCGCTTTTCTCTCACATTTTCTTTACATAACTAAAGTAAAACGCTAAAGTTTACCTCATTTGCGATTACGTTGGAAGGTGTTAAGCGGCATCAAAGAGCATCACACCGCAAATTCGAATGCACTGAATACACCGCAGGCATGTTCGGGTTTCCGGAGATCCACTGCCGATGTGAATAAGCCCGTGGCAACCATTAAATGAATTAAAAAATGTATTCACTCAGTAGACACTTTAGAATATCCATCACACTAATGATACTGACATAAATAACTAGTGTAATGAAACATGGTTGTTTGCTGGTAGATCGTTAACTTCCTCCTACTTCCTCCTTCTAACTCTTAGATATTATAAAATCGCAAAAGCATAAGCACCGAAACTGACATTTGCGAGAATAGGCAGTATCTAAACAGCGGTGACTGAAGAGTGCCCTCTACAAGGTGATTCATAAGTATGCCATCCCGAAATAGACTTATTCTACAACCAATTGGCAATAAAGTTCGTTCTACGACTTTTTTAAATATGACATTTTTCATTGAAAAAACTCTATGCTAATAAACTATATGAATAAATCAGCTGTTTTGAGGTCAAATCAGGCCAAACTCAATAAATATAATCTACCTACCCGTGGATGTCATTAGAGGCGACTATGGGAAAAAAGACGATGAAGAAGGGAAAAAGCTAGGCGAGGTGTAGCAGCGTATTTTAACAACGGTAGCTCTAACTGCGCTCGCCAACATTCCTGCCCAGCATGGTGAGTATGGGCAAATTCCACCAAATGAAAGGAATTCACTCTGGAAATCTTTGGGGGAATCATCAGTGGAAGTCCTGTGGCTGAAATGATGATGAAAAAAATATTGGTACAGCGGCATTATCTAGGGAGAAAACTGGAGAATACATTTTTATGTAAAAAAAGTATGGGTATAGTGGCTTATGTTATCTGTGTCAAACAATAATAAATTGTCATCACTACTCAGTGGGAACAAAGAGCTAGGTAGATACGTCGGTCATCCAACGGTAAAAAAAAACCCTCATGATACAGTGGGAACATGCTCTAACTAAGCCAATAAAGTCTTCGATCAAAATAGCCCCAAATCAATCTCGAATCAATCTCGAACCATCGCAGTAGATTACTCGCAGAAAACAAAAACGGACCGATTCCGACCTCTTTTCTAACTAATATTTCACTCACCATTATAGAATAGAGGCAGAAAATCCAATTTTATCCCATTCCGCAGTGAAATTGAATTTAAACACCGTCTAATGGCTCAGTACATATAACTCAATCAAATGGTTATCATATGCTGATACCGGAGCTCAGAAGTGTTGTGATCGAAATTACACAAAAATAAAAACAATTCGTATAAAATATCATAAAAATGCATTGCTAATTAATTTTGCCGTGTCTATCCCACTACTATCCTACTATCCCTGGTCACAAAAGTGAACATTTGGAATTGAATATTGCTGTTGCACGAAAAACTCTTAGAACTATTAATCTTTTAAAAAACCTTTGAATTGAAATGAAAGTGTGACTCAGACACAATCTTTGTAAACAGCTAAGCTACTCAATCAAAATCACATAAGCCACGAAAGCACCAATGCATTTTCAAAAAAATAATATTCTTTGCCGCATGTCCGCGAATTCCCACTTCCATTTTTGTCACTTTTATCCCACAATGAAATATTTAAATGGCTGTACTAAACAGCTTACCGGGTATCACTGGATTACGGTGGCATGAGCGCCACGCGTGGTGGGGATACTTTGCATCGTTTATTCATTGTATTGTCACAACAAAGGCGAAATATTGTGTTTGTTCTGTACAATCGGTTTGAAAATTGAGTGCTACGCCGTAGCCCTTTCGTAGCAAATTTTTGTGTATCAAATGCTAGGTACCAACGCTAAATAATTTCGTTTTTTAAACTGTATTTAAGCCGATTTCAAACGGTGAGTGAGCATTATGTTGCTACATCTATTTATGTCAAAGTATGAAAAGACTTTGATAAATAGATGAACATTTTACAAACTCGGTGGCGCGCAGGGCCACCGAGTGGCTTGTGCCCATCTGAGACGCAAAGAGTGCGGGTTCGATTCTGGGTCTGGGTACCATGGTACTCGTAGTTTCTAATACCCACGACACAGGGAATCCTAGTGTGGAGCCAGGACTATACATTATGTGATCGTTGGGTGTTTTTTTTATCGTATCTTACGCTGTCAGTAGTTTTTTTTTTCAATCTAGCCGTATTCAAACGGTGTGCGATATCTGAAATTAGTTTCATAATTGTCCTTACTCAATAAAGTCAATTTTGTGTTTGATATTTGAGGTCGTGGGAACGATATCGCAAACTCCTAATAGTCTCACATTGTCATCAGTCTGAAATCCATTCCTCACTACAATTAAAAAACGGACCTATGAAATATTTTAGACAAAATTGTGACCAGTCTTCCAAAATCCAAGTTTCAATTTAAAAACCCGCGGAATTTTGTTTTTGACTGTACTAAAAGTGAGTACGAGTACATAGGTAAAGCTCTTATTTTACTAAAAAGTGGTGGCTGTGATATAACGACCGTAATGTGGCAGAACCGCGGAAAAGAAATCATTTGTATGACGTAGATAAGGCTTGAGTTTATGTCATCAACTTGCTAGATTGCTGACCAGTCTTACTGATCCTTTCTCTCATCATCATCAGCCTGTAGAAGTCCACTGCTGGACATAGGCCTCCCCCAAAGAGTTCCATGACGAACGGTCTTGAGCCTTCTCCATCCACCGACTTCCCGCAACCTTCACAATGTCGTCGGTCCATCGGGTGGGGGGCCTTCCAACACTGCGTCGCCCTGTTCGTGGTCGCCATTCGAGAACCTTTACTCCCCAACGGTTGTCGGTTCTGCGAGCTATATGGCCTGCCCACTGCCACTTCAACTTACTAATTCTGAGAGCTATGTCGGTGACCTTAGTTCTTCTACGGATTTCCTCATTTCGGATCTTATCACGCAGTGAAACTCCAAGCATAGCTCTCTCCATAGCCCGTTGCGCGACTTTGAGCTTGTATATGAGGCCTATAGTTAACGACCAAGTCTCAGTGCCATATGTCATCACTGGCAACACGCACTGATTGTAGACTTTCGTCTTGAGGCTCTGCGGTATCTGCGACGAAAAGATGTGACGAAGTTTCCCAAACGCTGCCCATCCGAGTTGGATTCGTCGGTTGACCTCTTTGTCGAAGTTGGACCTACCTAGTTGAATCGTCTGACCCAAATAGACATAGTGGTCTACAACTTGAATGGTATCGTTCTCAACTTGTACCGGCATGGGTGCAACATGAGCATTGGACATGATATTAGTCTTGCCCATGTTCATTTTAAGACCCACCTGTTGAGAAACGTTACTGAGGTCTCTGAGCATTTCGCCAAGGTCCTCCAACGATTCTGCCATTATGACTATATCATCGGCGAATCGAAGGTGAGTGATGTATTCGCCATTGATGTTGATGCCATGTCCTTCCCAGTGCAGAAGCTTAAAAACATCCTCCAATGCAGAGGTGAACAGTTTCGGAGAAATTACGTCTCCCTGTCTCACCCCTTTTTGCAATTGGATAGGATTTGTGCTCTGGTCCTGGAGTCGGATAGACATGGTGGCCTTGCTGTACAAACACTTCAACACTTCGATATACCGGTAGTCGATCTGGCACCGCTGTAGTGACCGTAACACTGCCCAGGTCTCGACTGAATCGAAGGCTTTCTCGTAGTCCACAAACGCTAGACATAATGGCCGATTATACTCTTCGGTCTTCTGTATAATCTGCCGAAGCGTGTGGATGTGGTCTACGGTACTAAAGCCTTTGCGGAACCCGGCTTGTTCGGGAGGCTGGAAGTCGTCAAACCTACGGGCGAGCCGGTTAGTGACAACTCTCGAAAACAGCTTATAGACATGACTCAGCAGCGAGATGGGCCTATAATTTTTCAAGAGGGTGTTGTCACCTTTCTTGAAAAACAGTACCACTACGCTCCTGTTCCACGCCTAAGGCGTTGTACCTTCGAGGATGACGGAATTAAATAGCTTCTGAAGGACTTTAAGTACCGGTGTTCCACCCGCTTTCAGAAGCTCTGACGTTATTCCGTCCTCCCCCGGTGCCTTATTGTTCTTAAGCTGTTTGAGGGCCGTCCGGATCTCGTATAGGCTGACGTCCGGGATGTCTTCGGTATAGTGCCGGGTCAGACGGGCTCTTGCATCGCTTGCCGTGCTTGAAGCAGGTTTTTGCGATGAGGTGTACAGTTGTCCATAGAACTTCTCGAGCTCTCGTAAAATCTCAGGCTTCGACGAGACGATATTGCCGCTATCGGTCTTCAGTTTCGTCAACTGACTTTGTCCAATAGACAGATCTTTTGCGAACACTTTCGAGCCTTTATTGCGCTCTATGGCGCGTTTAATACAAGCTGTATTAAAAAGGCGCAAATCGTGTCGCATGGACTTAGAGATCTGTCTATTGAGCACGCCGTATTTCGACCTGTCCACTGAAGAATGCAGTCTCATGTCGTTTCGCTCAGCCATGAGTTTTAGAGTGTGCTCAGAGAGTTTCTGGGTTCTATTTTTACGGTGGGTCTTAAAGAACTCCGACCCAACCGCTTGGACAATTTCCACTAGCCCGTTGTTCAGCTCATCCACTGTTCCGCATTCAGCCAGGCTTTGGAAGCGATTTTGGAGTTCTAACTGAAAGCTCTCGGGGTTTTGAATTTGGACAGGACTTGGGCGAAGAGTAGATTTCATCAGACGAGACCTTTCCAGCTTAATGTTGATATTCAATGAGCCTCTAACCATACGGTGATCACTGCCGGTTTTGACCCTGTTGATCACAGAGACGTCATTGAATATTTGCTTCTTGGTCGTCATGATGAAATCTATCTCGCTTTTGTAACCGCCGGGGTGCAGCCACGTCCATTTTCTGGACGGCCTCTTCTTGAAGAAAGAGTTCATCGCAAAGAGTCCCTCCTTCTCCATGAAGTCGACCAGACGCTGGCCCCTTTGGTTTCGCTGTCCAAATCCGAATTGCCCCACTTTCAGTTCATCGCCGTTCCTTGTGCCTAGCCGCGCGTTGAAGTCCCCCATCACAACTGTAAAGTGTGTTTTCGAGGCATGCATGGCATTTGAAATGTCATCATACATGGCCTCCACTTCATCGTCTGGGCGTTTTGAGTGTGGGGCGTATACCTGTATGACCTTCAGCGAATACCGATCGGTGATTCTGAGTATAAGGTATGCCACCCTGCTCGAAACGCTCACTATCTTTACAATATTGTTGACGAGGGACTTATGGACGAGAAACCCGATACCGTGTTGGGATAGCTGATCTCCCTCCCGGTAGTAGAATAAGTTGCCGGAATTTAGGATTATCGTGTCCTCCCCCTCTCTTCGGACTTCTGATAATCCTATGATATCCCAACGCAACTTACTTACTACTTCTTCCAGCTCAATCAACTTCTCGTCGGTCCTCAGTGTGCGTGCGTTAAAAGTCGCCAGGGCCAGGGTTCGTGGGGATTGGTAGCTGGGCCTCTGCCGGGGATTCTTAGCACCCCCTGCTCCGCCGTTACCGTGGCCGCTACCAGTGCCAGGAATAGCGGAGCTGCCGGGGACTGGGGGCCGTTTTTTATTATGTCCTATCATAAGGGGGGGATTGGACCATAACCCACCACGCTGGTCCAGTGCGGATTGGTGGGTGGAGCGCCAGAGACTCGTCAGCTGATCGGCAGGGTGTACCACGTGCCGGTGAGGTTGGCTTGGGTTCCGAGGGTTGTAATTTGGAACCCCTTACACCCCATCCTCTAGATCCTTTCTCTAGTCATTCTAAATTAGGTAAGTGACCTGCGGCCTTAAACAGATAATCGTAATGAGGTTCAACCGTAGAATAGAATAGAATAGAATAGAATGATCGTTTATTTTAGCAAGAGAGATTACATGGCCGATTAGGTGGTGACCGTAAAATGTCCAGTGAGAAATGAAGTTTGAATGAAGTCAAACCGATAACGATTATCAGTTCGATTTCACGGTAAGGGGACGGTAGAACGCCTCACACACGCTTTCGTAGATTTCGTACCACAATATTCTACGCCCCCCATTATAACGAGGCCGCTTCTTGGGAAGCTTGGCTTTGAGCGGTGGTTTTCATGCCCCACCGTTACGCTCAGAGACACAGGTCAGCTTTTAAATCCTTCGTCCACGGCGCTACTCGAAAGTGACGAAATTGGTTAGAAACTAGAGTTACAAAATTATTGGAAATACTGAGTCATACACGGCGCTACCTCACGCTACCTCACGGTGCCGTGGTGGCCCCGACTGAAGAATGGGCACCTCCATGTCTACCTATCCGCGGATGTCGTAGGAGGCGACTAAGGGAAAAAAGCTAGGGGATGGGCAGCAGCGTCCCTCATTTTAACAACGATAGCTCTAACTGCGCTCGCCAACCCGCATGCCCAGCTTGGTGAGTATGGGCAAAGCCCCCCACATGATAAGGAATTCGTTCTGTCTGTGGGGGAGGCCATGTTCAGCAGTGGACGTCGTACGGCTGAAATAATGATGATGATGTTGACACGGCGTAACCTCAATTTCTTGAAACTTCAGTCACTCAGTACGCGGTTTTATGTAAACAAAGGTTTTAAAACGAAAAAAATGGCATGACTAGTGATGATTCAAGCGATGACGAGGACTTATTAGTTCTCCACTGAAATAGACGACAGAATCACTAATTATTACTCGATCATTTTTCAATATTTTCACGAAATCAATTGCGCCGTCAATGGCATGTCGGGTCGCGAGGTGACTTACAAACGCGTTTGTGATTGGTGTCGTGGACGGACCGCCATTGAATAGTGCTACGACTGTCAATCTACTCATAAGTGACTACATTTTGTAACTGGTTTTCTTTGAGTAGCGCCGTGGAAGACCGGCCTTAAAAACAAAAAACAGTGCGTCAGGCAAGTAATTTATTGGCCACATGAGGCTAGTTCTTGAAACATTCAGTCAAAATAGTACAACAGTAGGTTTATATATCAACACTAGGTTTGTGTGGTAAGGTACCTACCTAATCCACTTTTACCGTGCACGAATGGAGCCTGTAAAAGGCGCACTTTAATCGTTTCACTAAACTGATTCTTTCGCTCCGTATCAGAAGATCTATCAAGGAAAATAACGTAGTTCGCAGAACGTCGGCATATTAAAACGTCTATATGGTGGCAATGTCTTGAGTGGCAAAACGACTTACTAGTAAAACGTCAAAAATGTTAAATTGACAAGGATATAAAACGTTAGGGAGACTCATTAACAAAATCAGAAAATAATTTTAAATATTTATTAACAAAATAAAATGAGAAAAAAACATTTTTGCCCTTCACCGACGGTCATAGGCCCTTTTCAGGGCCACCATACCTCAACCTGGTCACTGACCTAATACAGGATGACCATGAAAGTATCACGAGTGACACGACACGGTTTGCTTGCTAACCGTTTTTGACGATCTCTAGCGTGGCGGGCAAAGGCCCAGCTCCGGCGCAAGAGGTGCAGGTGTGTTCCCCGCAGTGGGACTGTGGGATAAATTTAGTCATTTTAGTCATTTTGTTTGTATGATCAGCAAATTTTTGTATCGGTATGATGTTATGGTATGGTACTCGTAGTTTCTGATACCCACGACTCAGGGAATCCTAGTGTGGGCTCAGGACTATGTCATCATCAACAACCTGTAGAAGTCCACTGCTGGACATAGGCCTCCCCCAAAGAGTTCCACGACGAACGGTATTGAGCCCTTTCCATCCACCGACTTCCCGCAACCTTTACAATGTCATCGGTCAATCGGGTGGGGGGCCTTTACTCCCCAATGGTGGAGCCCCCCCCCCCCCCCCCCCCCAACGGGCAGTGGGCAGGCCATATAGCCTATATGGCCTGCCCACTGCCACTTCAACTTGCTAATTCTGAGAGCTATGTCGGTGACCTTGGTTCTTCTACGGATTTCCTCATTTCGGATCTTATCACTAAGTGAAACTCCGGGCATAGCTCTCTCCATAGCCCGTTGCGCGACTTTGAGCTTGTATATGAGGCCTTTAGTTAACGACCAAATCTCAGTGCCATAAGTCATCACTGGCAACACGCACTGATTGTAGACAGGACTATGTATGTAAAAGTAATAAAAAGCTAATATAACGAAGTGTCTCTACCAGAGTGATTATGAAACCGTTACTATTGAGTAGTGAGTAATTGGTACTCCAGTTAATTTCCAGTCAAGATTATAAAGTTATATCTGTAGAATAAATGAGTACCTACAAAACAATACGTTATTACCTATGTGTGTAGATATGAATACAAACTTCGAATTACAACAGCGCCCTACTAATTCTGCGTGAGTTGGGGCGCGAACGTGGAATAGTTCTGTTTACCTATATTCGCGTGTTATGATATTTAACCTCTCCCCTCATCACGACACACGAGTAAATAACTAACAGTGAATTTGGTCTTTTACCAGTCTTAACAAAAGACAATCGCAAACAAGGGCGATCCAAAGAAAGCTGGGTCTGGTAAAGTAGGACGTAAAGGGGTCCTTACTCAATAGGCTAGTTTAATATTTACTTAGGTTGTAAGTTTTTTCTTTTATGTAACCAAAGTTTTCGACATAGTTCTCAGAATCAGCAGGTGCATTTTAATTATTTCGCAAACTAGCAGTGGCAATAGACAGATCACATAGCTCGCAGAACCGACATTGTTGGGAAATATATGTTCCCGAATGGTACGTAGAATGTACCCGATGGACCGACGCAATTGTGAAGGTTGCAATTCTGAAGTTGGTGGAGTGGCTTAAGATCGTCCGCTGTGACAGTCTTTGGTGTATGTCCAGCAGCGAACTTCCTTAGGCTGATGATGATGGCTTACTCTAGGAAATCTCGAGGTAGCTCTATTTACAAGGAAATATAACAGCCAATAGTACAGATAACAATTAAGCCGTATTGACCGCATTTACCACAGCGGCTTCGACCCTTGAGTGTAGCTTTCCCTCTGTTCGTAATTTACTCGTGTGTCAACTCACTACATGTTATGATACATTTCTGTACCAATAATGAAACAATACGAAGAGATAGGCTCGTATTACAGCGTCTACACTTTCTTCCAAGTTTTCTTGAGCGTGATATTAGCTTAGTCTGATAAGTATAGTGTCCTTTAACTTTTTGTCCCCGTGACATAACTGGTTAGTACAACCAGTAGGGCTTTACATCTATTCTAGATGATTTTATACAGCGAGGAAGTTTTTACTCACTTACAAAACTTTGTAATGACTGGGACAAGTTTTAGATTGAGTGGGCCAACCCAGCATTTATATAATTTTCTCAGCTTTTTCAGCCTTATCTTCGTGAAAGACGTAATACGTGCATAGCTGACGAATTCTGGGCATTTTAGTGGTAAAAGTTTTTGAATCCACACGCACTGACATAAATTTTATGGAGAAGACTACAAGTTTGATTATGGTAACCGTAGCCAATGGATGATTGTGATACCAGAGGCATCATACGCGCGTTGCCGACCCCTGAGACTAAAGTTTTTAAGTTTTAATTTCCTCGGCTACCCTTCAAACCGAAACACAGTATTTACCATACTGAGTTGCTAATTATCGGCAGAATTTATGGGCGAGGTGGCAGAACTTCCCCCAGACATACTCTGTTCAAAGAAGCCTTTAGCTGCCGACGATTTAAGATACTAGTCAAATGGTTCTCTTTGGCATCTTATCCAGATTATAATCGCGTTGAGTAAAATATTTATCCGATGGATACATAACGAGTTGTGTGATGGATGGCATCACAGCTCACGTGGGCTTCCACTTGATTGACTGCGACCGCCGGCCTAGAGATGAACGATGACGTGCAACTTTTATAATCACTGTGCCCCAGTAAAAGGTACGAAGTAAGTCGGCCGGTATTCTTAGTTGAGTTTTATTTTACCACTCCCCTAAAGATAGCCATGAGCTTTTTTGCTGTCAAAAAAGTATTGTTGGTTCTTCAAATTTCCGCACAAAGACTCTTCTAAGAAAATAATATCACTCAGAAGCCATGTTCAAACGGTGTGCAATATATTATCTAAAATGTAAAAAAAATATAACATCATAACAGGTTTTTTTATCAGGTTTATATAGATACATTATAATAAGTAGGTACAATTAGATAGGTACTAATCTAAACATTCGTTTCTATTACTACCTGTGCAAGTTGTACGAGTTTCGGTAGGTGATTGAAAAAAATATCCACGCTGTTCGCAGACAAGATATTGAGCAGATAGACAGCTAGTGACATGGGAAATTATCCGTATCCTATACGTCTTGTGAGTAGATAAATATAAAAAGTTTAACTTTCACCGAGGGTCATAGGCCCTTTTCAGGGCCACCAAACTTCAACCTGGGCACTGACCTAATACAGGTGACCAAGAAAGAATCAGTGACACAAGCAAGGATCACTTTGAAGCGAATTAAGAATAGAATATAATTTATTTGACACACATAAAAAACACACAGAAAAGACCAATGTCACAAAAAAAATACCTTAGAAAAAACCTTAGAATTAGATAGGTACCTAGTCTATACAATTAAACGGGAAACAACATAATAGAACCTACCTAGTTAGGTAGGTACATGTTAATAAAACACTTGTTTTGTACTATCTGTTAATCTATTGCAGTGTATTATATATATATATATACATATTTAAATATAGTGTATGGTTATACATAGTATAGTTTTTAGTTAAGTTAAACAATCTGTCGCACGCCAACCTCCTGTTTCTACCCAATCAAGCTGGCTGGTAGATAATGCCTTGGCATTAAGCCCACCTTTTGTACATTGTTTTCTTTGTGTGCAATAAAGATTAAAATAAATAAATAAATAGGTACATACTAGTTAGACCGATAGGTAGGTACTGATGTCCCAAGTATCTAGTCCTCTCTGCGTGGTTGTGTGCCAAATAGGTTCCATCTCAGCATAAGACCGTTCCACACCACCGATGGCGTGAAACGGCGCTGGTTTTCAGATGGGACCTAAGTGTTGCTGACCCCACGAGCGCAATAAAACAATAATTTATACTTAAATAGGTAGTATACAAGCAGTTTAATAAAATAAAATAAAGAAAGAAAGATAATGTATGTACATACTTAAGTATGTACAACATACAATATAAAAATAAAAAAAACACGAATGAATCGGTAGCTAAGATGCCTTATCCATCCTCAAAGGACAAACACATTAAAAATAAAAATAAACCACGTGACCGACAGAGAGTAATTTAATAGTAGTAATTTCATATGAAATATCAAGTACATAAAGCATACAGTTTAAAAAAAAGATAAAAAATGTTTATTTGAGCTAGTCTTAGGTGGTAAGTACAATTGAGAATAAATAATAATAACAATATTATGGACTACGGACCTCCAAACTAAGTTAAAAACTTGTATTTTGGAGGCCAAAAATCCCAACATTATTAAAATAATAGATAAAAGGTTATTAATTATGGTTCTTTGACACCTAAACTAAGTGAAAAACTTGTGATTTAGGTGTCAAGCTCTTTACGTGGTGTGATGTGGTGGACGTGTGTCGTGAGCACTCGTAGCCGTAGCCGTAGTTTGAACGAGGCTTGAACACTGGCAGTGTTTGAGTAGTGAAAAAATACACTCTACTATTATACGAGTGTAAGAATATTAAGCGAGTTGAAAAGAAGAATGTGAACTGCAGAAAATAAAAGCGCATTCAACTTCATGTTCTTTTCAGCCGAGAGCACACTTTACGCCCTTGTATCTCACAAGGGCGTAAAGTGTGCTCTCGGCTCCCAAGCCGTGTGTCGAAATAGTTGTGCATCAAAGCTATGAAAACTCCATGCTAGCTTTTCATTATGCCGTGTTCTAACAACGTGCGATTTGTCATTTTGAGAGGAGGTAGGGCACAGCGAGATTTTCTCGTTCTGAATTGAAGCAGCCCGCCTGGGGAGGTACCTCCGCCTTACAGAAGATCGCAGCCAAAAAACATTATTTGTTTCAAATAGTGTTGTGTTCCTGTGGTGAGTAGGGTTGCCAGAGCTCTTTAGTGGGGTTCGGGGTCGGCAACGCGTGCGTGATGCCTCTGGTATTGCAAGCGCTCATAGGCTACGGTAACCGCTTACCATCAGGTGGGCCGTAAGCTTGTTTACCAACTCTGTTGTATAAAAAAAACTAAATGTATTTCAAAAAGGATCCTAATCTTTACTGGATAAAGTCAATTTTGAATTTGACATTTGAGGACGTCCCCCCTTAAAAGTCAAACTCAAAATTGCCTTTATCCAGTAGAGAAAAGTATCATTTTGAAATACATTTAGATGACCTATCGCACGTCGATGAACACGGCGTGAGATCCGGAGATATTTTTGGAAAGTACGAGTGAATACATGCATAATGCATCTATTAGTCATGGTACTATTGGAAAAGACCATTGCCAGCTGTAGCAATAATTGGAACTTGATGGTACAAGTGGTCTGCAGAGAAAATCTATGTAAGCGAACGACGCCGACGCCATATTGTTCAGTTTCGCTGACACAATGCTTGATAAAGCCGAGGCACCGCACAAGAATTGTGCCGACGCCCAACTATTGCCGAATCAGGTGCTGGATTCGGGAGTCTAGGGCTGTCAACTGTTTTATTTCAATGATACGGTACGCAATCCCAACCGCTCCATGAGGTAATAAAAAAAATACTTTGGTGTTGCTAGTGTTGAGCGTGGCTGTCCAAGAAACTCTGAACTACCACATAAGAAAAACCACCTCCACATTTCATTGCCAAAATATGCAAAACCCAAATAATATTAAAAATAACTCAAAATGGTCTCTATGAAGTAAGAGTAAGGATCATTTTGAAATGAATATCACATGTAATATAGCACGTCATTTTGAGCATGGCTTAATGCACGGAACGGATTCCAAAACCTCTGGTTGGTTAACGTCGTTGCATTCAAAATACGTGTTAAGCGTTGGACTTTGTTATAGTCCAACACGCTTCTCCAAACAAGATTATCACGGTTTTGGGATTTGCATGTGTTAACCCTGTATGAGTTAGATGCCTTGCGCCATCCGCCACATTTAGACATACAAATTTAGTTATATATGTGTATACAGGGAGTAAAAAGATTGCTCTGGATAATCCGGGACTTTCAGATCATGTTTAATTATTTAATTTTATCGTCTGTACCCAAAATCCAGTAAAAACTATGTATTTTCGAACATTATATCGATAATATTCTAAGAAAAAAAAAATTATTGTCATTACGTTTTCTGTAACTTCTAGTATTGAGCACAGAATTTTTTAGTTACGATATTTTTTATATTAAATAAAACATTATAATAATAAAACTATCAATAGTTATAAACTGAACCTTCCTCAGGATAAAGCTATTTTGACTTGATTTAAAGGGCCGACGTGAGGAAACCTTCTCCCAGGCAGGAACTGTCTTTGAAACCTTGTATAGTATGTAGGTCACGACACCCTTTATCTCGGGATGCATGCACCCGGGTTTGCATGAAGTAAAGTGTATTACACAATAACACTTTGGAGTATCGGTCTTATCGGCCCCCGGTGTCAACGAGTTGCAAGAGACAGGCACTAAAGCAAACAACATCGTTTAGATGGAGAGAGTAACTCGCCACGAAGATGCGATTCTTGAAAGGAGAGGACAAGTGCGATAGTCGCATTTTTGATTATCGCATGAACGTGAACATATGCGAGTATTGCCTGGCGATTCCCGCTAACGATATCCCACAAACGTAAAAGTAACTATTTCCATGTAAATCGATTAGAATCGATACATTCGATCGATTAGATCGATGGAAGTAAAAACACTTTGTTCTGAGTATGAATTCAGAAAAATATGAGCCTTACTTATAATAGCTCGGTTAATCTAAGATGGCTCTGTAAGTCGTGTTCAAATGGCATGCGATATATCATCTAATATAAGTTTAAAATTTAAGTTTCAAAATGATCCTTACGTCTACTGATGAGTCAATTTTGAATTTGACGTTTGAGGGCGATGATAGTTCAACGATATAGCAAGCCCTGAAAAGTCAAATTCAAAATCAACGTTATTTATAAGATGTAAGGATCATATTAAAATAAATTTCAGATGACATATCGCACGCGGTTTGAACACTGGTGTTTGGCTTTAGACTGTTCCATTTGACCTTCATATGATGGATCTGAATTGAGCCCTTGGAAATTCTCTGAATTCTTCGAAAGTTCTCTTGACCTATCAGCTCTATCGGAACTATGCGCTAAAATTAATGCTGCATTTTCTTCGGGGTTCGGGGTCGGCAACGCGTGCGTGATGCCTCTGGCATTGCAAGCGCTCATAGGCTACGGTAACCGCTTACCAACAGGTGGGCCGTATGCTTGTTTGCAACCTCAGAAGTATAAAAAAAAAAAAAAACATCTTTTGAAACATTGAAATCGATTCAGTCTTTACGGCGTATTACTTAGAGGCTCGTTTAAGTAAAATCAAGTTTAACATTAATTTCTACGAAAATAAAATGGCTTTGAAAGCTCTACGGATAAATGCAGTAGGTACATTCATAGCATTGGCGTATGTATTTATGCGGCACGGTACCGGTAGCCATAGTAATTTCCCTCAAAGAGATTAGGTACAAATGGGCTTTAGAATAGAATGTACAAAGAAGATAGTGGATAAAAAACCTATTACGCTATTCTAGTTAAAGAACTCTATATCATCATCGTCATCATTTCAGCCGTACGACGTCCACTGCTGAACCACAGATCCACCCACAGGATCAGGATGGCTTCTGTGATTCTTAAACAGTATGATAACGCTCACGTCGTCGTGTTCATACGACGAGCGATATCTCATCTAAATGTATTTCAAAATGATCCCTATCTCTACTGCGTAAACCATTTTGAGTTTGACTTTTATGGGGCTTGCGATATCGTACGTCCTCAAATGTCAAATTCAAAATTGCCTTTATCCAGTAGAGATAAGGATCATTTTGACATACATTTCAGATGAGGTATCGCATTTCGTATGAACACGGTTTCATTCCTTTTCCAGTATAGGTGTTATTTAAGTCCAGTGGTCGAATAACCGGAGTTAAGCCCCTGCTCCTGAGAAGATTTCCGAGCGCTCATGGCAACCCGGGGAAATCCCACAAAATTGCAATATCATCGGGATGGATCCGAAATTAAACCTTTTCTGCACGATGTCTTGTGATTCATCATCATCATTTCAGCCTTAGAACGTCCACTGCTGAACATTGACACCCAGATTTCCAGAGCGAATTCCTATCGTGTGGGGGGAATTTGCCCATACTCACCACGCTAGGCACGTGGGTTGACGAGCGCAGTTAGAGTTATCGTTGTGAAAATAGGAAATTGTGATTACAACGGCAATCCTACTATCCTACTCATATAAATGCGAAAGTTTGTGAGGATGTTTGGATGTTTGGATGTTTAGATGTTTGTGGTTCAATCACGCCCAATCGGCCCAACGGATTTGAATGAAATTTGGCGCTGAGATAGTCTGAAATAGCATATTTTATAGGCTACTTTTTATCTTCGTAGGTACCACGCGAGCGAAACCGCGGCCGGATGCTAGTTATAAATACGATGGTTTGTGAGGATGTTTGTGATTCAATCACGCCGTAACGGCTCAGCCAATTTAATAAAAACTTGGAATAGATAGAGTTAATTACCTAGAATAGCATATAGGCTAGTATTTATAAACACGTAACATGCAAGCGAAGCCGAGGGCACAAGCTAGTATTCCATAAAAGTATGTGTTAGGTAGAGTACAAAAGACAAAGATGACCTCGCGAAATCGATCCAGATAAAAAACATAAAACATGTTTGACGAAACAGTGACCTATTTTAAAAGAACAAACAAGAAACTCGAAGTATCCTTTTAAGAGGGGAATTAAAGTGTTCCCATTGACACAAGAGAGATTGAAAATGTTGGATCCGGCTGTAAACCGCTTCCTTTGAACAACTACATTCATTTTAAGTTATGCCCCCATGTCACTCGCTGTCTATCTGCTCAATATCTTGTCTGTGAACAACGTGGATATTTTTTTCAATCATTTACCGAAACTCCTACAACTTGCACAGGTAGTAATAGAAACGAAATGTTTTGATTAGTACCTATTTATAATAATGAACCTTCTAATAACATATGGTATCGGGATAAAAAATAAACCTGTTATGATGTTATACTGTATATATTTTTTTTTATGTTATACGGAGGCAAACAGGCTTACGGCCCTCCTGATGGTAAGTGGTTACCGTCGCCTATTGACACTAGCAGCACCTGGAGCATTGCTAATGCGTTGCCTGCCGAACCCCTCCCCCCTTAAAGAGCTCTGGCAACCTTACTCACCGCAGGAACACAACACTATTTGAAACAAATAATGTTATTTGGCTGCGATCTTCTGTATTCTAAATAAATAAATTTTAATGGCAATTAATTACTTGCTTGCTTGCTTGCGTGTCACTGATTCTTCCTTGATCATCCTGAATTAGGCCAGTGACCAGGTTAAGGTATGGTGGCCCTGAAAAGGGCCTATGACCGCCGGTGAAAGAATCAGGGTAGTGAAACGGTTAAATTGCACCTCTTAGAGGCAGGAATAAAATAATACGCCAGTAAACATAGTCATAATCCCACCTGCATTGTCGTAACACGTAACTTACGTCTAAAAGCTGCTGTATTTTGGTCTCACATACAGCTTGTCAGCTCAACCACAAAATAAATCACCTAACCTACCCCGACACAAAACACGCCCTGTAAAGCGGAACATAGCGATTATTCAGCAACTAAAAACGGTAACCGAGAAGCCCCTGATTAGGAACGTACGATTCGGCTGACTTTACGTACGATAAAACCTCAAAATAATTGAACCTCCGCCTTACAAAAGATCGCAGCCAAATAACATTATTTGTTTCAAATAGTTTTTTTTTTTTTTTTATTGATAATGGTAAGGCGTTTGGCCACCAACTCACTTTTGCAAGTGAGATGTGGCCTAAGATGGAGCACGCTTTCCCAGAGTGAACTTATTGACCCTAGATTTGAAGACTCCTAGATTGTACTCTTTCGGGAAAACAGACGCAGGCAGATCATTCCACTCTTTGGCAGTACTTATAATAAAAGTGGAGCAGAAACGTTTCGTTCGACACTGTGGTATGTCGACCAGGTAAGTAGTGTTGTGTTCCTGCGGTGAGTAAGGTTGCCAGAGCTCTTTAGGGGGGGAGGGGTTCGGCAGGCAACGCATTAGCAATGCTCCAGGTGTTGCTGATGTCAATAGGCGACGGTAACCACTTACCATCAGGTGGGCCGTAAGCCTGTTTGCCTACGTATAACATTAAAAAAAAAAACTCCATTCCATCGATTTAGATATTTATCGATTTTTTTGCGTGGTAACTGCTTCTAGTGTTCTAATTCTCGTGAATAAATTCAATATAATCTCATTAAAATTATAAGGCAAACTCATTGTATGCTCCATTATAAGGTTGTTTTCAGTGAAAAGACAGCTCATTATATGTTTTTGTTTTAATTTAAGTTTATTATTTTTATGTGATTGTTTGTACAATAAAGCAGTTTCATTCATTAAATTTTAACAGTTGATTTGACTTATGTATTTGCATTTTAGGTAACTTCCGCCAGCGGCTTGATAAAAAGTAGCCTATATGCTATTCCAGACTATAATCTATCTCTGTGCCAAATTTCTTCCAGATCCGTTCAGCTTTTCTGGCGTTATTAAGTAACATCCATCCGTAAGATTATGTTAGTGACATCGACATTATACTACCTACAGTGCTTTTGAAATAATTTGAAATGTAATTTGAATCAAAATTCATCTTTTTAATTTCCTTAACTACTACTTCTTATGGTAGTTCCGATGAGAACCTAATACCAGCCACTATTTTACATGATTTTAAACCTACGACAACACAAGTTGGCAGCTGAATCGGGTAGTTTTGAATCGGTGGGCTAGTCCAAAGGTTGACCGAGCCTGCCTTTTAATTTAATGAATTATTCCAGAAATCCCCACCAAGATGACCCACTGGTCACTTGTGGAATAAAATTCCAGAAGTTCCAGAAGCTCTGTTACTGTGAGCGAAGCGAACGAGATCACTGAATCAATTTGGACGAATCAGCATTTCAATATTTGTATGTAGGTACCTATGTGTATTTGTTTGTCCAACAATAATGTTTCGAATGGTTAACCCGATAAATAAACACATCAAAATAACCTAAATTAAATAAACCTTGCGGACCCACTGCCGGCGCGGCAGCTGGTGATCTCAACTCTGTTTTCTTATTTAGAAATTAGGGAAATTAAAAAGTCATTGAAATATAATAATTAAGTCCAAGTATGATTTTTCTGCTTCCTACAGAATATGCACATATCTATACTACCTACCTAGGAGGCCTATGTCAAAGGACAACCTGACTAAAAGAATACCGGTGTCACATCGTAATTAAAATCATAAGATATATGTAACCTAATATAGTTAACAGTAAACATAATATGTAACATACCTAGTAATATAATATATTTAAGTACATAAAGTGTAATCATAAGTACCAATTTATTGATGTGACTAGCAAATTAAGTATATGTATCAGTCAGCGAATAAAGGCTATATTTATTTATTATACTACCTACATATTTCAATAATTGATATTTTTGCTTGAGGTAATTTTTATTTCCCTTGTGGCTGTAATGTCATCATCGCCACGCTTCCGTTATGATCCCACTTGTTTATTTATGGGCCTATAGTACCTAATAAGTTATTTCACCGCAAAGCCCAAAACAAATTATTAGCTAAGAAAACAGCCTAAAAATATAGAAAGCAAGCTAATTTCCTAATCCACCAAAATAAAGATATCAGTGATAATGTCAAAGTTAATGTACTTTGTGATGGTCGATGGAACAGACGGTAAAGTAATGTCAGACCGACCTTCGTCTGTATTACCCCCCGGTGAAATATTGACGGTACACCTTGTCTGCTGGAAAATATAGAAAATATTCCAAGAGTCATAGAGATATGCTAAAAAAAGATTATTTTACATTTAACTTCTTTGGCCAAAACAGACTGACTGCCCACTGACGGTGAGCGCGCTGACGGCAAACGTGCAACAGCCGCCTGTTCAAAATATGCAGTAGAGTCTTTTTCACGAAAGATGTCCTTCCCTGACGCGGTAGTCTTCGTGTAACGGAATTTTACCATTTTATCTTTTTAGTTCCGCCGATTTCCGCTGGACTTCTTTGATGAAAAGGACTCTACGCGAAAAATCAGCCAGTGCCACTTCTAACTGAGCGTTCTCTGTGTGATTCTATGTTGCAAATAATTATTAATACCTATCGTTTTCCGAAAGATTTACGAAGTACCCGCTTTTAGTTTTCTTTTGTTTTGTCTTCCATTGATTGTTCAGAACTTAAAATCTACCTATTTTTGTTTTACGATCAGGATTTTATATTGTTAATTGTTTTGTACGATTAGTCTAGCATTTACTTTAATGACAACTTTGTATTTCTCATGTAAGTGAATGATTGTATTCTTTATGAGAAATACATAATCTTTATCCGGAAAATCATCGGTCAGCGGGGCCACAGATAATACGGGCACTGTAGTCGACCGTATTTTTTCATTGATATAGCAACGTGTCAGCAATTTCTCGTCTGTTTTCTCGGTCACAAAATGGCTCTGACGAAAGACCAGCTCAAGTTGTCTACAACTTGCATATTTTTAATTTAACTTTATTTTTTTATTTTATTTATTTACGAAAAGTTACACTATTTTTACTGGAGCACCTAATGCAATAGTGTACCACTATCCTTTAAATTATTATTATTATACATATCAAACATTTTATAAGATTAATTTTAATTCATACCATAATACCTACTAGTTAAGAAACAACAAACATATATCTTCAATTAATAAATTCAAATTACATAATGTCAAGCCTAATAAAAAGTAAATAGAAAAATTCGTCAATCCATATATGTCAAAAAAACAAAAATAAAAATTTAACACAATAAATACAAATTACCTAATTTCCTATCTAATCAAAATTAAAAAAGAAAATAATAATTCGTCAATCAATAATAATGTCAAATAATACAAAAAGTCAAATCTAATTAGAATAGCATAGAATATATAACAACGTCCTGCGACATTCGCTCAGGGGGCAGTAAAAAAGATCGACTCTCTCCGCTACTAGATTGAGTGTGTGGATGCAACGCGTTAGAGGTGCATATGCTGAGTTAGAGCCCTTTTTGTAGTAGCGATACTGGGTACTTTCGGATAATTAAGTTTAATTTGACTATTTCACCTGTACACCCTGTGGTTGCACCTGTTATTGCAAAAAAAAACTTTTTCTTTTATACGCGAATTTTTTCATCGCTTACCGTAGGTTAAGTCCTTTCAGCTTTTGTATATATTTTTTTCTACTGAATACTTATTAAAAAAATAAATAGTACCTACCTATTATTAATTACTTTCAAACTTTGTAGCCCAATAAATATTTTCAATTTACTTCTGAAGATTACTTAAATTGCAAGTTACTGCAAGCATTCTACTTGGTGCCTGGGATAGTGATATTTAAGAATGCATTATAAAAACAGTATTTCAAACTCCCATCCGATTTACCAACGACATTGTGAAGGTTGCGGGAAGTCGGTGGATGGAAAAGGTTCAAGACCGTCCGTCATGGAACTCTTTGGGAGAGGCCTATGTTCAGTAGTGGTTAATAATGATTAATTCAGACGTCATGACTTGTAGAAAAAGACTATCTGATTTATTTTACGAGATGCTAAGTTGAGAATGCACCAAGACGTTGAAAAAGCATTCATATTCCAGAGACAGTGTTGAAAAAAGCTTTAATAAATAAAGGAAAGTAGCTAGGTATGACTGTTCCCATGAATCATCTCAGTCAATTTCATCGGAAACAGGGGGCAAAATGATTAATCAAACTACTTAATGCTCAATGTTTCTATTATGATTGATGATTAAACTGTTTCTAGTGGGAATAAAATATGACTAGGATTAACTTTCCGCCCTCATTGAGATAATCTCGAGATTGCCTAATATATCCTTTAATATGATCCTTCTCGTCTGATTTTTGGCAACCGCCTTTCAATTGGTGTTATCATATTCTAATGAAATGGTACGTGCTGAGCACTTGAACTCATACATGTGCGTTTATAGAATCGTTTGTATTTATCCGCGTGTAATAAACAAGAATAGGCGCTTCGACAGGCGGCTTCGGATATTTTATGTAATGTCGTGCCTCGCTGTCTCGGGCTTCCCACTAGATAAGCGACTTCCAATAACAAATGCGACCCTCCTTCGATTACGTAAACCAAAAGACAATTTTACAAATATTCTAAGCGAAAGTACCTAGTGCGATCGATAAGAAAATGTTCAGACAAATTCTTAATGTAATGAGAGGACGAGTAAACATCGCACGGCGCAGTCGCTCGTCTCGGCTAATGCTATCGGAAAAGCCATTATTTACTAACGGTTCGAGTGCGTGTTCACGCGTGCTGCGACCCGTGACTTACGGGAGGGCGAGGGTCTGGAGCGTCAGCGGCGGATCAGCTCGGGCAGTCCATTGATGAGCGACGGCGGCATGAACGCGGGCGGTGTCACATGTCAGGCTGCGTGTTTAGCGCGACGCGCGCGCGGCCCGGCGAGCGCGGCAGGACTGCTGGCCGCCGCGAGGCGCACGTGGCTTCAGGTATCAATCAATCGATGCGCGCGGCGCGGGCGCGGCACATTCATGTCGCGCGAACAGCTGACGGCCGAGCCCCGTAAACATGAATCGCGACCTCTCGCCGCCCCTCGCCCCGCGCTCAGGACCCGCCCCGCCCGTCCTGACCTACTCTGCGCAGGGCGCTGCCGATGCTGAACGCTCTTTACATTGATGTACGCTCGCGGAAACAATCTGAGACGTTTCCTTGAACGCCTTCGAGAGCGAAATGCTGTTGACGGGTCCATTACAAAAAAAAATGTTGAAAACTTTTTCCTTTCGATGAAAGTTTAGTTACGGGGGACAGCAAAATGCCCTGAGTAACATCATTTTCCGATACATTCGATTTTTTTAGGAGCTATCTTAGACATCGTAATTGTTTTTTTCGATTTAGATTTCAAGTTTGGTTTAGATATTGATATATTCTATAAAACTGCATGGTCACAAAATCTCTTGAAATTGAAGCAGCCAAATGATTATCATTTTCTAATAAAGTCGACTTTTTTCAGGCTTCGGTCTTTTTTAACGTATTAATCCAGAGATTCCTATTGAGTTGCCCCATCAATGTAGATGATTAGAAAAATCTATTTATCCCTTTAACTGCCCATTAAGCCGATAAATAAATGTATTTTTTTTTAAAGAAAAAAATACCTCTTAACTATCTAACCTTGCTTGATAAAAATATGCAATAAACACGCAGCCTCCTCCCCCAGCAGGCGGGCTACTGCGCACGCGTGAGATGTCCTTGCAACCTCCGACCGGCTTCGCAGCTTTATCAGAAGGACTCACTTCATCACTTATCAGCATTGATTCGGGATTTGCTGCAATCACTCAGAAATTCCTTTGTATTCCATTCATTTATTTATCTCCATTGGCATACATACAATGCTCTTAGAAATGTCATAAAAAAAACAATATTAACATGTACTCGACTGCTCGTATGCAACATAATTAATAAGTACGAGTGAAAATGTGTACAATGTCAGAGATATAATTATTATAAAAATAATCATTGACTGGCCTCATAGCTCAGTTGGTAGTAACTCTTCTGCGCTAGAGGGCGCGGGTTCAATTCCCGCACTGGACAAACATTTGTGACTAACACAGATGTTTGTTCTGTGTCTGGGTGTTAAATATATATCTATTATTTATATCAGTCTCTGGTACCCATCGTACAGGCTACGCCTAGTTCGGGATCAGTTGACCGTGTGTAACATGTCCGGAATATTTATTTATTTATTTATTAAATCATATAATAAAAAAATATATAAATAACATAGAAAGCTGTATATCTATTGTTTTCTTTTATAATATGATTCCTAACTAACTAGGTATAGGTTAGGTAAGTACCTTAATTATAAAACAAAAATAAAGAATAATTTATTACAACTATTACTCATCACATTACACTATTATTTATTTTAAATGCGAAAATAACTCTTTCTCTCTCTCATGCTTGTTTGTTACCTTTTGACGATTAAAGGCTGAACCGATTTACGGCGTGTTTGAACCACAAATATCTCAACATCCAAACATCCTCACAAACTCTCGCTTTTATAATATAAGTAGGAAAGAATTAGGAAATGAAAGAAGCCTTTTCACCACACTGATTCTGTCACCGGCGGTTATACCCCCCCTTTTCAGGGCCGTCATACCTCAACCTGGTCACTGACCTAGACCAAGAAAGAATCAGTGATCCGATAAGCAAGCATTACATTGTTTAAAACACGTTTTACCTATAGACTACCCCTTTATATGGCTCGTGTCATTAGATTTATATGGCTCGTGTACCAACAGATAACCACAGCCAGGGCTTTGGTAAGGGAACATGAATCTTACTCAAAATTTTGTGTGGATGTTTGCATGTTTGTTGTTCAATCTCGCCCAAACGGCCAAACGGATTTGGATGAAGTTTGCTACAGAGATAGATTATAGTCTGGAATAGCATATAGGCTTTTTATGTAGGTACCAAGCGAGCGAAGCCTTGGGTGGAAACTAGTATTTTATAATTTCCACAAGAATATAGGTAATTTTTAAAGCCGTTCTCCCACCGTTACCAGTATCAATCGTCATTCGTTGAGCTAATAAAATTCGCTGTTCTGACTGCTACGAGAAGCTACGGCGTAGCAGTGGCTACGAAATATTAGACATCGTAAATAGATTTTTCGATTTCAAGTTCGGTTTAGATCTTCATATAAATTCTATAAAACTGCATGGTCACAAAAACTCTTGAAATGGAAGAAGTCAAATGATTATTATTTGATTGCAGCTACGGCGTAGCTGTACATTGTACATGTGGACTTTGGCCTTTTAATAACGCAATGTTTGTTTGCGTATTAACAATCTAAACAGTATTTTCCTAAGCATACTTACACCCACACACACATAAATACCCACATACACACATACGCACACACAAAAACACCCTCACACAACACTTACTTCTTTAAACTCCTTCATAGCAAACTAAAAAAAAACATCTGCGCTGCTACAATTAAATATCTTTTCTCCCCTCTATTCAATTCAAACCAGTTTCGGTATTCCAGAAAAACATCTTAGCAGAACTTCAATCCCGCCGAATTCATTACATGATTTGAACTGGTACAAAATTAATTAAAGCACAATATCGCGGCTTCCGCTGCAGCACGGTACGATTCTATTAATTAATTATTTTTAAGCCTTGGCTTTTCAGAAGAACGGTGCCGTTAAGGTGAGGGTTAAATTTGTTTTATGATTTTTGAATTGTTTTTTCTCAATAACCGCAAAACGCACAGTTTTGATTTTTATGACAAAGATAACCTGAGCATTTTATTTACCTAAATCCAAGACAGAAACGCGATTGGTAAAACTTTTCTCGATAGATTTATTTTTTAAATTTGGGTCCTCTGCAACAATTTTTTCGAAAATACTCTGAGACTATCCAACAAAAATAACTTTTTTTTTAATATTGTGTTAGACAATAGCATTGGGTACCTAAATACAAGACACTTTTTTAAAATAATACATAGTTTTTAAGATAATCGATATTTTCTTATATGTCGCTTACGTCGATTAATTTCGAGCGCCTTTTAACGCTTGCTATCTCTTTCCGCATTCAATTATATTACATAGCGCTGTCACTTTCTTCACTCCGCCCACTCGACATTTTATTTAGATTTCTGTATCGCCTTAATGACGTCCGTCAGTTACACCCAAGGATTCCCGCACACTTATGCGTTCACTAGATCAGTGACTGAAACACAAATAATTCGGTACGTTACGTTTACGAGTAACTAACGATAGTAATTGTCAAATATTTGCCAAAAAGAATAAAAAGGTTTCAAGCATCGTCGAGATGTGATTGGCTGATATTTGATTAATTTTGATTGGTTAATATTTGCTATCGTATCGTTAGCGTAACGCTAAAATGAATAATTCGTGCTCTTGCACTGTACTAGTATCAATTGCTTGCTTTGTATTGATTCCTGTAGAACTATGCTTATTATGTGCAAATTCACAGAGGACGTGTCACTTGGCGCTTGACAAACTTACGCTTCGATGAACGCACACCTTAGTCTAAGACCCAGTATGCACCAAAGCCGAGTGAAGAGGAGATGTGTAAAATGACTTTCTGCCTATTATTCTACACAAACGTAAAGCGAACGCCATGCGCCACCGACGCCGACGACAGTAGCTACTGACGGCCGGCCGTTTGCTGGGGGCTGCCTACGGAACCAAGGTTTAAGGTCCCGGTGGAAGTTTAAAGTGGAATTCGGTTCATACCCGTAGCGACACAAAACGTGTTAGAGGCGGCGCCGTGGTGCAGAGTGCTACTAAATTATTTTAATGGATTGGAAGAATAACTTTTACCTACTACGTAGGTACAGTCAGCATCAAAAGCATGGTGACAATATTTTATGAATGAAAACTAGCTAATAATTATTTTTATTTGCTCAGAGGAGGTAGTGGATTTCGTACAGATAGAGCTGAAAATAATTTAAAAGTAATAAATAATCTGACCAATCGATTTAAAACTTGGACGTTTGCAATTTTCATTCGAAGAGTTTGGCTTTATTTTTGTGCTAAAATCCAACACCAAATAAATATTGCCGATTAATGATTTAGGTCCGAACTATAGTAAATTCAATAGGCTTAAAACGCACCACTCCTCAATAGGTGTATGTGTGGTAAGCGCTCCATTACCCGATTAAATGGCATATGGGCACGAGTAGGTACCTACAATAGAGATATGAATCTATTGATTTGTTGTTAATTGGCTTTCCGGACACTACTGTTTACGGTATTTGTGTATAAAAGTCATAATTCCGTGAAATACCTATCAGGAATGGACAGTTTTTGACTTGGGGCCCTTACCATGACGCCTTGTTACCAACAAGCGTGTCAGAATGATTATAATCTTGTATGGCCTACATGGCATAATTACATACAATAATAGGTACCTACATGGCTAGGTACTACTCGAGATCCACGCGCTCGGTCACAATCATATTTCAAAGACAATACTTTATCTAGCTTTTACAGGGACTGGCATAAAAAACTTGTTTTGATAAAATTGCTTTGCCCGCGTAGTTTTCAAATAAGTACATTATTTAATAAGTAAATTCCAAGCGAGTCGAAGTATTTTTAAATGAAAATTTGAAAGATTTACTTGGCAAAAACATTCCGTACTCCTGCCTGACTTAAGACCGGTAATACATAATCTCCTGCCATGTTTAGGTAGATACCTACAATCCGGTTTTGGTCAAGTCAAAACTTTTAAAAAGACCGAAACTAACTGAATAGAATAGAATGATCGTTTATTTTAGCAAAAGATTACATGGCCGATTAGGTGGTGAGCACAAAAGTATAAACATTTAGACATACAATATAACTTAAAATATATAACATAGTTTAGGTATACCTAGGTACACAACATTATTATATTAAAAAGTTTAGGTATATCGACTCATGTGTCCGAATGCTAAAAAAGGTGTTCAGCTCAGCATTAATGTTGGGTGTGTTAGCACTCAACGCTGATTTTCAGCTGAAACCAAGGAAGAAAAAAGTAGATTATCAGTGACCGTAAAAACAACAAACAACAACTACGCAACATAGCACGTGTTATATATGAACATAGGTATAACAGAATGAAGTGCCTAGGTAGGTTGCAAAATCACACAAAAAGTAAAAACTGACCTACTTATGTGTAAAGTTTACGTTCATTATTAGGTATATTATATATATATGACACTATGCTGAGAATAGTTATACAAATTAAGTTAAACTGCAGACTGAGGTCAAAAGCAAAGCGATGCAAGCCAAAAAACAATGGAGATTAAATATTTAACTACATACCCATTCTATTCAGATTTGTAATTTTTAAATAGCGGCTCACTACGCCCGCCTTTTCCCAAACCAACATGCCTTCTACATTTCACTCGGCTCAAAAATATTAACGTAGAGACAGCAGGTTAGTTAAAAGCTTATAAATAGACATATTCAACACCACCACATTATCGTAGAACGCGAAACAACGCAGCAACAAAGAAACAAAGCGACAACCTCTCGCATATTCCAATAAGGTACCTCTCCACACATTACTGAAATTGAAATGCGTCCAATAAATTACGGAGTATAATGTAGGTATAATTGAGAGGTCGCTGGAGTGCTGCCAGGCGCAACAGTTGCAATATCATGTACTGGCTGCCAGATTTCTTTTAAATTGTTCTATTGTTTGCAAGGATTTTGGTTAGGTGCAGTGCCAACAGTGCCAACTACTTTACTATACTATATGATACTTACTATACGATACCAGATACTTTATGTGCCTCTACACTGTAGAGGCACATAAAGTATCTGGTAATTGAATGTAGGTTATCTACCAATGAATAAATTAAGAAATAAATATTCCGGACATATTATTGCACACGGTCAACTGATCCCATACTAGGCATAGCCTGTAGGTACTATGGGTCCCAGAGACTGATATACATAATAGATAAATATTTAACACCCAGACACAGAACAAACATCGTCCTGCGCGGGAACCGAACCCGCGACATCTAGCGCAGAAGGCGGATGTAGTGTATCTACCAATCACCATACATTGTTTGTTTACAGATTGTTCTGGATGAGTTTTATGGAGGAAACTTAGATCAGCCAGGCTATTGTGTCAGCAAAATGGTAATGAAGATCGCAATTATAAAGATGATTAATGCATTGATTGTACCTACTTCGTTTATCTTTTGGTTAAATTTTATAGCTTGAATTTTGTATCTACCTGGATATAATTAACAATATATTATGTGTGTTACAATAAAGAGTTTTCGTTTCCATTCTTGCGTTATCGTTGACTTAGTTCACTAGAGGTAAGGATCAATTTGAACGCTATGCTCCGCTTGTTTATATGATATATCAAAGACATATCGCATGCCGTTTGAACACTGCATAACTCGAAGAGGATGAAACATGACCGTTTAATTTTCGTGATTTGCATCTTCCTTATTTACAGAACGCACTCAGTTTACCTGAGAATTCTGACCTGACCTACTGAACAACATGATTAATACACTCAAAAGTTTCCAAAAAAGATATTTATTCAGACCGAGTAACGAAAGCACTTCGCATTGATTGTATTATTTAGAACTCAAATTCTAAATATTATAATAAACATCAATGTCCACGTGAAAAGCCGGGTTCACACTTCACATACATAAAGTTACAGGATTCGATTATACCTACCACCGTTATTTTTTGGTCAGTAAAGCTATGATACATTAGTGATCAAAGCTAAGGCGTAATATTGCAAAAGCCGCGTTTATTGCCTGATTCTTCTAGGCTTGGTCGCGAGGAACAGGCGTAGCTTCACCTAGTTTCTAAGACGTTTCAAAGTGATCCTAGTGATTTTATTGAAATAAACGCCTTTTGACTTTAACTTCGTCTTTGGACTTAAGATATATACGATATCTTTAAGATATATTGCGGCCTCTTATATGTCTAAACTAAAAATTTACGTAATTCAGTGCCCGTAAGGATAATAATTATGCAATGAATTTTAGATGACATAATGTAGGTACGCCGTTTGAACACTGCTTCAGTTTTGTATTAATTGGTGTGGTAACATTCCGCGTTATTAATTACTGATGCAGCTGCTAGTTATAGATTTAGTTGGGTTCGATCGTATCCCCTTTTTTACCAAGGAAGCACAGAAAACAAACAAAAATTAAATGCAAATTCTAATCAAACACAGGTTTTCATTTGTGATTATGTCACATTTATTTATTTCTAAATATTACAAATATTTCGAATTTATAAAATGTTCCTTTTTATTCTGATCGAGTACATAACTACTATAAAATATGTTTGTGCTTACAATTAAACACAGAGAAGTTTTAAAATACAACTACAAAGATAGACAATGTCGGTAAGTCGCTTGGCACAAAGCTAACTAAAATTTTGTAAACTCGAACGGTCTTAATATAACTTAAGTTAAAATTAGCAGTTACTCAGTTTAGTCAGCGCCAGTTGACAATTCGGCTAATTAGAGTTTGAAGATTCTAAATTCTTAAAGTCACGAAAGGAGCCTCTAAGAGGCGCACCTTAATCCTTTCACTACACTGATTCTTTCAACGGCGGTCATAGGCCCTTTTCAGTGCCACCATACCTCAACCTGGTCACTGACCTAATACAGGGTGACCACGAAAGAATCAGTGACACGACAAGCAAGCAAGTAACGTCAAAGGGGTTCTAGTACTATACATTAGTGGCATAGCAAACTAATAAATCGATAAGAGCACTTCAATTCAAGCAAATAATGTGAGATAGTGTATTTCTCACATTATTTGCCATTGGCCATCTTGGTGCACTTGTCTCAGAAACGCTTTCGACTTATCAATCATCAGTCATTTCAGCCGTATGATGTCCACTGCTGAACATGGCCTCCCCCACAGACAGAGCGAATTCCTTATCATGTGGGGGGATTTGCCCATCCTCACCACGCTGGGCATGCGGGTGGCGAGCGCAGTTAGAGTTATCGTTGTTAAAATGATGGACGCTGCTGCTCATTCCCTAGCTTTTTTCCCTTAGTCGCCTCTTACGACATCCGCGGATAGGTAGATATGGAGGAGCCTATTCTTCAGCCGGGGTCACTACGGCCACGGCTGAAGAATAGGCCCCACGGGCTTTCGACTCACTAGGGTTTTATGAGCGGCTGCGAATTCGCGATTTTTTCAAAACGGCGGATTGGTTGTTATGCTAGGTTCCGCAGTGTAAAATGTTTTTTTGTTATCTTATCCTAATTTTAAGATTGTCACTCTAACGCCCGAATACTGAAACGCTATACTACTATTTGAGATGGTCTCAATTATTTGAGACGCCGTTATCGTCAGAATCATATAACATCAATTCAATTTTATGCGTTCCAGATTTAAGTCCCACTCAATTAATATACAATTATTATCATCAAAAAGGAATACAGAAACGCTGATTAGCGTCTGCCAGCTATATAAAGACAATTGAGAGCACGCTCAGCTAATCACGGTCTCAAAAGTAAGTGGCGGTTGAGTATTCCACTTAAATCTAACGGGCCCTCAGAATTAAGTAGCCTTTACCTATGTGGATGATTTTAGAAGCGTTTCAGTATTCGAGCGTTAGATTTGCAATAATTTCGACACAAGTGTGAACAGAAAAATAACGTTTTTAGTTACTAAATCTTAGCTTTGTGCCAAGCGAATCGGCAACAATAACTTATTTAAATATTTTTATTTGTGAATAAATGTCATAATATTCTTTTAAGTATGTTTGTAAGCCAACGATAGACGTTGTGTCACCTTGTATAACTGACCTAAGTACAAAACAATGTTAAGATGTTCTGGCGACATCACTGCCCTTCATTAGCGTTAGGTATTTACTTTACAACAACTAACATTAAGTAAGAAATCTCGCGATGATACAATTTACAAATCATTAGATCTCAGCCCTTCCCCACACTCTCAAACTATTCCACAATATAATTAGTTTTTAATATATATAATTATGTTCACCCACTAATTATAATTGTACAATAAATATGACATAATCACAAAAACCACGAATTAAAATAATAGTAAAAACATTTGACTGTAAGTCACGGTAAAGCTCGTTCAAACCGACGCAACGCGATAACGTCAAATGTTGGCAAGCTTGGCATTTACTCTTCACAGCGCTTTCGTCGCGTCGGTTTGGCCAAAGCTTAATTCCATTCGATGATTAAGTCAGTCAATAACGTTTATTCTATGCAAATGAAAGAAATTAAGAATCCCTTGTACTCCGTGTGGTAACTATAGATATAGAAAGTAGATGCTTGCCCTTACAAATCCATCGATCGCTTTCCTAAACCTTTTAACATAGCGATTGATAATTGTCTAGTCCACATTTTAAATTACATAAAAACCTAATGACATTTTGCAAAGCCAAACACATTGGCGATACACAATCCATTCACGCGCTAACGTTGTCTGTTACATGCATAAAACCGTGTTATATGTCATCTAAAACGTACGTATTTCAAAATGATCCTTATCTCTACTGGATAAAGTCAATTTTAAATTTGACATTTGAGGACGTACTATATCGCAAGCCCCATAAAAGTCAAACTCAAAATGGTTTTTATCCTGTAAAGATAAGGTTCATTTTGAAATCCATATCGCACGTCGTATGAACACGGCGTAACACTATAAATGGCTAAGTTTGAACCTCATTCTACATACAATAAGCTCGATTATGTTCTCATGAACTTCATATTTATTTAAAAAGTTAGTTCTAAAATTCGACCTTATGTTTTAGAGCTTTCGGCATAGATTGCATTAACCTTAGCGAATAGTCTCCTTTGCAATTTGTTCGAGATTTTGTAAGAGCTCCTATATAGTTCGCCAAATGAACTTATTTGTTTGATATGAGTCTCTATTATGACGTCTTATTGCGATTCAAATGCTAATTTGAAAACCATAAATCTTTGAGAATGTCAACTTACGACACCGCCTAAACAAAATCGCAAAATCGCGGATTAAGTCAGTAATAATATACATAGTGATTTAATTTAGTTTGACGTTTCTAAATATTTATCTAAACATCTTTATTTTATAGATAGTTCCTCTGTTTATGCAAATTTGGTTATTAGCATGTACAGAATAAAAACGTATTTTACAAAAAATTTAGGTATTTTTGTGTATGAGATTCGCCAGAATTATGAAGATCGTGCCTCGCTCTCATTGGCTGAGTTAGAATCCTATAAATCTGTGATTGGTTGAAAAGTTTGCGTGTTAGCAGTTTTAGCTCTCCACATAAGTAAGTTACTATGTACTCAGTCACTCTCTTGACCCTTATTTGTATATATTTTTCGTCGAGAGTTATATCAAAGTCAAAATCCAAGAATGACTTATCCATACAAATATTTTTATAATAAAAAGTTTTTTTTCTTCGAACATTGGCATTTTCACTTACTTCTAACTTCGTATCAAACTTAGCCAATCATAGAGCATCATGTAATTTGTTATAGAACGCCCGATTTCACCAACCCACTCTTATGCCCTGCACTATAGGTACTTATTTAAGTTTATGCCTTAATTTTTAAGAGATACTTATCGATGACATATTTCATAATATATAAAGCTGTTGCGTGACTGACTGACAATCAACGCCTCAGCCTAAATCCGAATTCCTAGAAGTGTGAAGTTTGGACGGTAGCTATCTTTTAGGGGTGCACTAAGAAAATAATTCCCGAAATCCAAGAGGGTGCAGCGGGGTTTGAAGTTTGCATGAAAACAATAACGCGAACAAAGTCCCGGGTTTCCACTAGCTTATAATATAATTGTCATTGGTAAGTGTCACGACATCGCTTAGTGCGTTGTATCTTCTAGTTGTACTTTCTAGGTGTAAAGCCGTGTTCACGCCGGGCGATATCTTATCGAAATTTATTTCAAAATGATCCTTATCTCTACTGAATAAAGTCAATTATTAGCGGCTTGCGTCTCAAAAGTCAAACTCCAAATTGACTTAGTTAAATCAGTAGATATTAGAATCATTTTGAAATAAATTTGAATCATGTATGAGATGACATATCGCAAGCCCTTTGAACATGGCTTAAGCCTTATAATTGAATACAGATGGGATTAGTCAATACGTCTAAATTTAAAAACTTCTATTAATCATACAAATCTGACATAACACCCAAGGGATATGTCTGGAAGAGATTACTTCAGCAACAAGACCGCACATAAATAATGTGTGTTTGGTTAAGGTGAACAAAGGTAAGTTTCATGCATGCATCTGTGTTTTTTTATACAACTAAGTTGCCAAACAAGCTGCGGCCCACCTGTTGGTAAGCGGTTACCGTAGCCTAGCAACATCTATCCACCTCCCACCTACAATATCTATGCAGAGGCATCACGCACGCGTTGCCGAACCCGTTGAGTTGTGAGCGCTAAACTGAACAGTGCACTAAAGGAGCATCTAAGCGGCGCACTTTAATCCTTTCACAACACTAATTCTTTCATCGACGGTCATAGGCCCTTTTCAGGGCCATACCTCAACCTGGTCACTGACCTAATACTTGATCACCAAGAAAGAACCAGTGACACGACAAGAAGAACTGAACAGTTAGTGAAATCGGGGTCACCAGTGTGTTTAGTAGTCGTGGGCCCATTCGTTCTCCTGCAGGAAAGCATCTACCACCTCCTTCATCGTGAAATTGGGTATCAGCTGGTCCGCTGTCAGCTTCACTCTTGTCACTGGATCGAAGTGGCCGACTCTCTGTGGAAAATAACCGCAATAAGAATCATAATCGCTACAATATAGAACACTGGTTAAGTGGTGGTAGTGGCCCCGCGCTCCGATTCACAGATCGTGAGTTCGAATCCCGGTCGTGCACCAATGGATTTTCCATTCGGAAATTTATATATACTAGCCATATACTAGTGATCTCAAACAATGAAGGAAATCGTCATGAGGAAACCGATATGTCCTAGAACCTAAAAATTCGAAGGCATGTGGCATGTGCACGAAAATAGCCTCTAAGAGGCGCACTTTAATCCTTTCATTACACTGATTCTTTCACCGACGGTCACAGACCCTTTTCAGGGCCACCATACCTCAACCTGGTCACCGAACTGAACAGGATGGCCACGAAAGATGTATTCGTAAATATATAACGTACATTATGTAAATATATAATGATTTGATTTTTGTTTATTTAACTGATCTACTCGATGTGTGACTTATACCTACATATTTTTTTCATTTTGACATTTTATTTAGAACTATTTTTTTTTTTTTTTTTTTTTCATAATTGTTTAGGAAATTTTAATTATATTTATATTTGACATTGTTTAAGAATGTATGATACTTTTAGTAGAAAATGAATTGTGTACAAATTGACTTATAATAATTATTATGAATAAATTACTATTATGACTATTATTCTATATACCGTACCGTATATAGGAGAAGGTTGAGGGTTCCAATCCTGTCGGAGTCGAATTTTTAGGATATTATAAAAATGATCGAATGGCCTCATAGCTCAGTTGGGAGTAACCCTGCCTTCTGCGCTAGAGGTCGCGGATTCGATTTCCGCACTGGACAAACATTTATTGTGACTAACACAGATGTTTGTTCTGTGTCTGGGTGTTAAATATATATCTATTATGTATATCAGTCTCTGGTACCCATAGTACAGGCTATGCCTAGTTTGGGATCAGTTGACCGTGTGTGATATGTCCGGAATATTTATTTTATTTATTTATTTAATCAATTACTGTATTCTCGTCAATATTATGTTTTACCTCCAAGTGCTCTTCGATATCCTTCTTCTCATATGTGATGCCGCTGGGAGTTATCACCGGCTCTTGCAGGATCTCGAAGCTAATCTTCCCGCAAAGGTAGTCGGGGACATCACGCTTCTGCAAAATGATAATCATCATCATCACCATCACCGTCATCACCATAATCATCATCATCATCAGCCTATCTTATAATATCCTTTTTTTGAGTTTAAGCTAAAGTTAAAATTAACTGAACGTCTAAAATTACATTGTTATAATGGTAAGTAAGGAAGATTTCTGCCATGTTTGTTACAGTTTGCCTAATACTACGTTGGTCGTGAATTACCATAATCATTTTCTTTTCTGTACATAACCTTAAGCACCAATTTGTTTTTTGTATTACGATTTAAAAAAAGAAATCAACAAATTATATCTTACCCGTCGCCTTTCATCCATTTTAGAAAATAAGTTATTTAGTTCACTAGCGTAGTTACTCTGAAACAAACCATTTTTTGTCATTATTAAATACAAGAAGCTGCTCGCGCGACAAAGTTCGCGTGACAAAGTTCGCGTGATTTTGTTTTCATACAACCTTCAACCTCCGCTGCACCCCATTAGGGGTTAGGTTTTAGGAGTTCATTTCTTAGTGCACCCCTAAATGTCAGAATGGGTAAATCGCTAGAAGACCTTGGCACGATGCTCAGAGACCTCAACACCGTCTTCAAACATGTGGGTCTTAAAATGAATATGGGAATGGGTAACATGCCGGGACATGTTGGGAACGGTACCATTCAAGTTGTAGACCACTATGTCCGTTTGGGTCAGACAATTGAGATGGTACGTCCAACTTTGAGAAAGAGGACGAACTGACAATCAACGCGCAGCCTAAATCAGAACTTTAGGAAATTTGTAAGGTATCTTCTTTTTGTAGTGCAGGGGTGCACTAAGAAACGAACGCCGTTTTGAACACCTGCAGAATAGTGAGAAAGTTTTTACAAACAGAACTTCCTTGTGAAGTCCAACCCTCTACTGAGGCGAACTTGGCCTAGGCCCGTTCGTCCCAGTTATCCCCGGTCTTTAATAAAAAACCGAGTAGATTAGAGCTAAAAAAAATTAATAATAATAAATAATAAATATTCCAGACATATCACACACGGTCAAGTGATCCCAAACTAAGCATAGCCTGTACTATGAGTACCAGAGACTGATATACATAATAGATAAATATTTAACACCCAGACACAGAACACACATCTGCGTTTATCACACAAATGTTTGTCCAGTGCGCGGATCGAACCCGCGACCTCTAGCGCAGAAGGCAGAGTTACTACTAACTGATCTATGAGGCCGTAAACCATAATGCACTCTTACGGGTCATTATGGCATATTCTGCAAATACTTACACATTCCTCCTCAACTTTAGCCGACTTTGTGTTAACTTCCTCTTCATCTTTGCACTCAATTTTCAATACTTCTATTCGCCTTTGCACATCTTCATTTATGAGCCTGTAAATACAAAAAGTAACATGTAGTAATATGTACCTATGTCTCCTTAAAAGGAACAAACAGAAATGTAATCGGATAATGTGGCAAGCGATTTTCGTGCGTAGGTAGAAAGGTAGTATTCACCAACACAAGTTGGTCGTTCGTTCACGGGCAATACATTTTGACATTTAAGCATCTTAAAAATGTGCTAATATTAAAGTCTCATCATTATTTTATCTACATAATTAAAAATCTTTTTTTTTTTATATAAAAAAATCATACTTGTGACTTTGAGCTATGTGCTGTTACAGATAAAAACTATTTCCTTTCATCATCAGCCTGATGAAGTCCACTTTCCCCGTTCCACTCTCCCGTTGGGCGACTTTGAGCTTGTGTATAAGGCCAATAGCGACCAAGTCTCTATTTCCTTTATTTCTTGTATTTGTATGGAGAGAACTTATCGCTTCCTACATGCGATTCTAGGAAGGAGATAAAAAAGTGGAGATTCTCGCTTGCGATGATCCCAGACTAGAATAACCTCAGGCGATTCTAGCGATAAAGCGTATGAGAACTCTTTGTATGTAAATCGATTATAACAATTGGTTAAGGTATCCACAAAACTGAGTGTTGGTGAAAAGGAGCCTTAGGAATAAAGACGCTAATTCCTTAATTATAATTGGATGTAAGCCTACGCCTAGCTTGGCTTTGCATGAAGATAACGCGATTAATTATGTTTTAACGAAATTAGAGAGGCCTCGTTTCAAAGCTTATCATTTTGCTCTAGGACATATCTTTGAAAATCTTTAGCATGGTCTACCAAATATTTAATCTTACTTGAACCACGAAGTCATCGAAACAAATCGAAAAGCTTCATCAATATTTAGAAAAGTAGGATATTATAAAAGCGCTCTTTATTAATATCTACTTTTCTAAATATTGATGAATCTTTTCGATGCTCGCTTATTTTCACTCGCTGCTCGCTTTGCAACTCACTTCGTTTATAAGTTTGTTAGCAAGTCACATCAAACGGCCAAATTCGTATCATGAGAAGTACACGACGAATGTAGGTACCTGTTCAAGTAGGATTGCAGTTCGATTTCCTGCGCGATCCGTTTTTCCTCCTGGACTTGCCACCGCCGCTTACGCGCCAGCCTGATCTGCGCCGCGATATCATCGCCGAAGTTAAGCTTCTGGTCGCGAGCCAAATCGCACGCTGGAAAATATATAAAGACGGTCAAGAGCGAGTACTCGCCCTGAGGCTTTTCTGCAGTATTACACGGGATTGAAAAATCAGTGTAGGAATTCACAAAGCTTTATTTAATCACTCACGCAGTATATGACACTGACCGCAAATGTAAGTTTGTTTCGTAGTATTTTCACAATGGATTTGAAATCAATGATTTTTGGGTTTTTTACTTCACTTGTGCCAAAAGACATTACTTTATGACAAATTTCAAGATTGTATGACAGGGACTTAAAGAATCAAAATACGCTTTGAAGAGCCTTATCATATATTTATTGCTTTGAAAACATTAGTATTATAATCTGTGTTACGGTGACATTGATTTTGTATCAAATTAATACCAATGATTATTTCTATTCTGTGTTCCTGGCCTTATCCCATGCTATGTGGGTCAGCACATGTTTTCTTCTCCGATTCTCGTCTTTTAGCCAAACAAACTGTCTTACCCGTGTCATCTTTCACACAGTCCATCAATCTTTTCTTTGGCCTACCTATATACCTACCTCTACTTCTATATCCATTGACATTTATAATCCCCTTAAACTGAATATAAAAAAAAACTCAAATACATGAAACTATGTGAATTGTGTATGATTGTTCGTTGCAACCAAGCTTAGAAGAATCAAGAAACTAGCATGGCTTGGTTGTAATATATGTGACTATGCCTTATGACCCGGGCTTTTCTCTGGAGTCATTTCCAATACTCAAAATACATGAGCTACATGCGTGGAATGTGTAATTATGTACTATGATATAGTTCACAAAACCAACAACTAGTGAGGGATAAATATTCTCGGCACATGTCCACTGCAGGCAGCTTGCAAAACAGACAACTTAAGGATAAAATATCACAACTACAAACCTCGATGCAGATGCTTGATAGCTTCGTCATAGCACTCCATGTCCACCAACGCCTGGCCCAGGAAGAAGTGGCCTTTGACTTGGTTACTGTCTATATCCAGAGCTCGGCGACAGTCCTGGCATGCCAACTCCCAGCGCTTCAGCTTGAGATAGCAAAGCGCTCGGTTTGTGAAGTATGTTGACACTGAAGGGTTCTTGATCTAGAAACGAACAGTACAATTTATGAGTCACTAGTTTCCACCCGAGGCTATGCCTGGGTAGAGTTTCTATAAAGTATACAGTTGAACTTCATAGAACTGTATTGTTGTGAGTTAAATCAACTCCATTTGGGGTTCGTTCTGCTCGCAGTTGAAGATGAACTGGAATACCTATTTGTATTTAATTGAAAATATATTAACATATTACAAACGTTTGTATCACTGCAGGGACCAAACCTGCATATTGCGTCTCAGTAGTCTCAGTGCCCCACTGAGACTGTGAGACTGAGCGCCTGAGGTGTGGAGTGATGACTGAGGTAGAAATGATAGGGCTACACCAACAAGAGCTGAGTATTGCCTATGAAAATGGAAACACGTTCGTTGATAATTATTAAAAGTAGGTACCTACTTAATGCGTCGAGCGAAGCCAGAGATCTGGTTTTTTGCCTATATTATTTTGATTATAACAACAAAGAATACGTGTATTGCAATAGGATAGGTAATAGGGCTACTCACGATGGCTTTTGTGTAGCAGTTCGTAGCATCCTCGTACCTCCGCAAACTGAACATTCTATTGCCTTGTTCCTTCAACTCCTTGTCCGAAAGATTCGCCGTCGAATACATGTGTTTACTCATTTTTAAAGCTTCAATTACCGAATTTAAAAAGTATTCATATTTTAGATAACGCGACCGAAACCGACTCGACTTAGTTTTCTTCTAAAAGACAAATAGAATACATAGTAATAATCTGTGAAGACAAAACCGTAGCGTAGACCTTAATAGTCTGTGCCGTAGACCGATACTTTTTTTTTTTATTGTTCTTCCCTTTCGGGCTAGCTATGGCATCTAGGCCTTACCACCAAGTCTTACGTGTATTTTTTCTTGTTAATTTGTTTCTTTCTTCATTTTCTTTCGTTTATCATCGTCAAGTCACCGTTCAGTTTTAGTAAGATATAATGGTGGCTATTTTACTAAAACCAGGAGGGACATATTGGCGCCAACTCGAAAAATGACGATACACGCAAGTAGACCGATACGTACTCTATTTATCATTCATAGCGGACAAAACAGTCTTTTTTTTTTCTTTCATTTTGGTCAAGTACACTGTGTATCCAGCTTTTGTAATGCTATTAAGGAAATTTAATACATTCTCGGTCGTTGTGTCTGGTTTAAAGGACCATGCTTGTATAAACATAGTCTTCTCAACTGCTTGGAGTTCTTTTATTTCTTTACCTGTTCCAATGGTAATCTGTCGTGTATTCTGGCGACGATGCGGTCGACAGACGACGCGCCACCCGTCTTGATCATTTTTCGACATACTTGGTGTAGAATGTGTAGGTAGCGATGACACCCCGTTGTCCATTTGACCCGCGGCTACCCTAGCACCACTTATTGGATGAGTCGGCTTGAACGCGCTCGTGCGCGAATCAGAGGTTGGGACGGTCATCGGCTCGGATCGGCCCGAATCGGGTGTTGTCGGCAGTGCAGTAGGTAGTGATGCCAGCTGCGCTTGTCCTTTAGTGGCGATTTTCTTACCAGCAATTCCAGTTACAGCCTTCGCAGCCTTCGCGGCTGCGTTGATTCTCACTTGCCGAACGGGACGTTGTTGTTGTATCGCCGGCAATATTGGCGCAGTTGGAGTATCGTCGGCCGGTGACTTGGCTGCAATCTTTTGAGCTTACCCTCAACAGCTGTTTTGAGTAAACCCATCGTCTGTTCTTGCTGCTTGATTGTCGCGTTCTGGACGTCAATTTTATCCTCCAATGTAGATATTTTATTCGCGAGTTCGCCAATAATCTTCTGGAGATCACGTACGACATTTTCGAGTGACTTTTGTGCCATTTTGGAATTTTAATCGTCAAAATACGACGTAGCGCACTTGTACCGTGTGGGATTCCCCCACTTTTTTAGTATATATGAATGTCAAGTTTCTTCCGAAGAAAATTAATTTATTAAATTCCTTCTTCTCGTCCCGTAAACAGAGTATAGACCGGGCTACCGCGTATACCCGAGCAAGACGAAAATTCGTATAATCCAGCCAATTATAAATGGATATTTTTGTGCGTGGCTCTAGGCATGAGAATGACCATGCAATTAGTGCGGTTTATCATCATAACCAATGATAAATTTTTAAATTTAAAGAAATGGAAATGATTTATGCATTAGAGAACTAAATATATAATAACGTGTTCAATTATATAGGCAGATGCTTTTCCAGCATAAAGTTTTAATTGCAAATAGAAACAAAAACGGTACTTACCTACCGGTGAAAGGTAATATTTTCCACTTTCCGGAAACTATCGCTCGTGGAGTCTATAATACTGCAACGTACCATGTTACCAGTTGAATTCTACACCTGCTACACCAGGCACACAAAAATATTAGTTAGTAAATTAGTAATTACTGCACTTTTTCACACTAACCGAACGATTGGTGCACAACAAACACCAAAGTGCACACGCAGACAGTGATGGAAGATAACAGTTCTTTCTCCTTTACTCATACGTCGTTTCATATATTTATATCCTTTATTTCTTGGTATTATTATTTAACGTGACGTCTATGTTATTCTCGGTCTACGTCTCGTCCAGAGTAATTTTGTTCTCGTCAGTCTCAGTTGACTTGGTTTTTTCTTTTTTTTATGTAGCGTTACTATATACCTACTTACATTTTAAACGTACGTATCTTTTTCCAGTTTCAGTCTTCCCATTCACGAGTTGCATAATTAAATGGGACTTCGCCATTATTGCTTCTTCGGATGGTGGCGAAGCCAAGAAGGCAGTAATAATGTTTAGGAATAAAAAATTTAGTTATTCATGCATGGATTCATGCATTCATGGATGGAAAATCGAATCTCCAAGTCTCTCTCACGTACTAAAAAGGGCCTTGTCCCGCGGCCAGACAGACAGGCTGAGAGAAAACGGATTCTTACGTCTTAGCAGGATTTTTGTAAAGCGGCGTGCCAAGAGGTACTTTTAAGGCGTGCTTCATCAGAGCACAAGAGAAAGAGGCTTTACCGAGAAGCAATACCTGTGCCTTCTTCTTTCTCCAAGCTCACCTATAATCAAATAGGAACTAGTACTATCACGAAAATTGTGTAAATGCGCAACCATAATAAATATCTATTTTTGTCATAAATAGTTCTTAGATAGTTATTTTTTTTAAGTTGTCTTAGATTTTTATGAGCTCAATAATTACAATATGTACCTACCTACATTGTTTGTTGAGTACCTAATCATCGCAGGCGTGTAGAATTCCACTGCTGCATAGGCCCCCTCAAAGAGTTCCTTGACGAACGGTCTTGAGCCTTCTTATGCGAGACACTTACCGATTATCTTAGCAACCCCATAACTGATTTACCTAACTCATATTCTTACCAGTAAATCTTGTTATTTTATTACACATACAAATCATTTGCAAACTTTTTTGAGATATCTTCGCTCCCTAGATCAATATGACGTGGGCTGAGAGCACGAAAACTTATCTTAAGTACCTATAAAGAAGACTGTGGCAGTCAAAAGGTTAAAAATATCTAGGCAACGTAGTGTTATTGTAAGTCGCTTATTTTAATCACTGGGTTTTTACAGCAGCTTATCTTAAAGACAGAGAAAAACCTATATATCACGATATCACGTTCAAGGCGACCCGTGAACCGTCGAAAGTTTACGCCCTTCGGCCAAAACTTTACATTCATATAGGCTGCTAGGCGATCCGTCAGAACTCTCACCACAATATGACGAGCTCGAGTTGAGCCCGGTCTTCTTCCAAAGATACTCCACCACTTCGTCGGGCTTCACGTCGAAATGAGTGCGCAACACGTAGAGTTGTTAAGTATATAGTATGGGTATCTCAGCTCGAAACCACGGAAGTTGGTGCAGCACCTACCTCACATTACGTTTAGGGGCTTCCATTTCTTCCTCACAACCTCGGTAAAGCTCTCTGCATCACAAGGCTCCTTCCGCGGTGTCAAATGGGTAGGTATATAGCACATCGCCTTCATGTAGGTATGCGATATACCCACTTGGCCAACACGGCTTCTAAGGTTAAATTACCTTACAAGATATTTTTTACAAACACTAAAAACCGACTTTTAAATTCCTGAATATTTACAAGAATTATACCAACCTCTTTGCGTTTTGCTTACCTACTGAGGATGACACTGGCCACCAACACTTTCGAACAAAAAACCAAAGTAAGTATGTATGACATTCATTCATCTAAATAATAACTCCTAAGTTATGTACCGACTCACTGATAGACAATAAAACGTGGTGGTTTTATTCTCTTTGACAATTAACGCAGAGCCTAACCAAAAGTCCTAAGAGTATGAAATTTGCAGGGTAGCTTCCTGTTGTAACGTATGGGTTCACAGAAAGGAATTCCCGACACACAACCCCTAAGGTTAAAGTTTATGTAAAAATAGCAGCAACCGAACGAAGTCGCGGGGATAACCATACAATACAGCAGAGGACAAAAAAAAATTCGGCAAGTCGTGATTTCAAGAGATGATGACGTTTTTTTAAGTTTTACGGGTCAAGTAGCAATCCCTCAGGAATTAAATTAATATGGGACCACCCCGGGATCATACCTACTCTATACACCAGCGAAATAATTATCAAAATCGGTTTAGTATTGGCGGAAATATCGAGTAACATACACACAAAAAAAAAAAACAGCCGACTTGAGAACCTCCTCCTTTTTGAAGTCGGATAATAAAATATGTAGGTAGGTATGTTAGTTTTAAGGTTTTTATTATGAACACGGTTTGAGTATTTTTGGGACTTTTCGCCGTAGTGTGTAGGTACCTACCGAGGCACGTCTGGGGTCAGCTTGATAACTATAGGGCAGCGAGCGAGGGGTAGAGATGGCGAGCAAAGCAGGCCGATGACATTGCGAATAAGTACCAAAGGACACAAGTCTGCAAGCTTGCAAGTGGCCTGCAAGAAGGCCTCATAGCTCAGTTGGAAGTAACTCTGCCTTCTGCGCTAGAGGTTGCGGGTTCGATTCCCGCACAGGACAAACATTTGTGTGATGAATTCAGATGTTTGTTCTGTGTCTGGGTGTTAAATATGTATCTATTATGTATATCAGTCCAGACAGATGTATGTGATATGAAAAAAAAAAAAAAAAAGTGCCTGAAAGGGCCAAAGAAGCGTGTCTTCAGTACGAGACCATTTATATAATAATTACCTAAATATTAGCAAAAACTTGATTTTTATTTAAAGTTTACGTAATAGTATCAGTTTAGGAAAAATATTGCCTAAGTGCAATAAAATTTTCGGGTGCACGTTAGGCATCCTATAGAATGGCCTGGGTAGTGCTCAAGTTTAGGCTAATTAGTTTTATTTCACAAATAGCCTGAGCTTTTAGGTATTCTTTAGAATGCCGGATTATTTCGATTCCCGGAAACATAAAGATACCGCAGAGTAGGTAAACACTGGTATAAATACTTACACATACTTTAATATGTTTTAATTGAACGCTAACCACCGCATATAGTAAGTGTTATCCGCGCACAATTTGTTTTGATTAAATTGTAGGTACATACTAAATATTTACCAAAACAATGTTGGGAATCTACGTATTTTTCGCACATTTATGTGTTCTGTGCATGGGTACGTATTAAGTTTGGCCCTGACTAGGGCCGCGTCGTGTAGCATCTTGCTAGAAAAAGCTGATTTTGCACGCAGCCTCTCAGCGCGCTGCAGCAGCGCAAGATGCGGTACGACGCGGCACTAGCCAGGGTAAACCCTTAGTCCGTCGCAAACATACTCATCAAGGTGAATGTTTTAACTTCTGCGCGTTTTCAGGTTCAGTGAAAATTGGTTACGACTTCTACCCCGAACTGAAAGGCTACCTGAAAGTACATGAAGAGCCAACTGATTGGAGAACTGCCCGAATCAACTGCCATAATGAAGGTACCTACCAGCATATACGTAACTAATAGCCACATGCAACTCTGGGTCCACGCGATACAAACGTTTTTTGTAACCGATTACCTGTGCAGGCAAAAGCCTATACCTATTCGTCGTGCGTGTGTATCACATACCTACCAGATCCCTTAATTCAAGAAAAAAAAAAAAACATCCTACAGCTGAAATGATGATGATGAATTGACAATTTGATGTACTGTACTAGCTACGCCAAGGATACTTTCTTTAACATAACTACAAACTGCGCGCTCTCTTACTTCCAGTGGCACTGCTAGCGTCGCCGTGGTCGCCTGAGTTCGCAACTACTATCAGCCGGTTGCTGACCACGAAATACCCATCACTGCCAGTCCTGTACTCTGGAGCTGGAATACGAGCGGGTAAGACAAAAGTCTAATTAACCAAAGTGGCAGTCCATAGAAGCGTTTTTACATTTTGAATTTGCCTAACGGCGCCATAGTTCGTAAACTGAAACACTCAAAGTCAAAAGGTTTTTATTTCAATAAAATCACTAGGATCACTTTGAAACGTCTTAAAACTGTTTTGCGTAGCGTGTAATTACTTCGTGCGTACCTAGCGATGTGTGGCTGGCCTTAAATTCAAACTATCATGGTTTGCCTCCCCTAAGTGATGAATAGTCAATAGCTTACCGTTTTTGTAAGGTGTCACGTAAAGCGCCCCTAAAAAAGCCGGCAAGCTATCACTTTTCACCACTCACTTGAGGCAAATCATGAGCACATCGCCACGCACGAAATACTAGATCAAGTGACTAGTGAGTGAGACGGCTCATTTACCTAAACTATCTACTCTGACATGAGACAAGGGGCTATGACATCCTATTTCCATTCAAATACATGCGTTTCAACTCTTTACACGAGTTTGAACCATAAATCTTTGAGAATGTCAACTTATATAGCCGCCTACACAAAATCGCAAAGTTGATGGTACGGGGCAAGGGGAGATAATGGTTTGATTGTGTTGTAGCCTCGACGGGTGTCCCGATGGAGGTATGTGCTAACAAGAGATGCCGGGTATTCCGTGCCGACGGCACTATGGACAAAGTTAATTGCAACCAAAAGCTGCCTTACGCCTGCTTCGCGCCCAAAGTGTCGTCCTGTGGAGATGGTAAGTTTTACCATAAGTTAGTCGGTAGGTACTTAGTTCACAAAAAACCCACATGTATCTTTATCTAACTGATACCCTCATTGAAAAATCTATACAGACAAAAAGGAGCCATTTCATTCTGGGCCTGGTCCATGTACACTTCATAGAAAAATTAGGAAAAAATAGGAGATTACAAGAAAAATACAATTTCATTAATTTGAAGACAAATGCGATTGTACAAGAATAGTTCTTCTGGTAAGTTTTTTACTATGTGAACACTATTTGAAGGCCACCATGTTGGTTTATAATTGGCGTTTGACATGACATTGACATATTTTTCATGTCATATTGTTTGAATTGATTTTTTGTTTAGTCAGATAAATGTAGGTTGTCAAAATGACATTTCACGCACTTCCATCCGCCATATTTTTGTAGCGCTGTGTGTTGCTCTCTTTGTCGAAGAAAATCTTTATGTACCTTAGAACGAAGTCAATTTAAATAAAAAATAACAAAATAACCAGTTAAATAGATTACTTTATTGCTTAGCCATATTTTAGAGTAGTGTACACAGTGTAGGCCCAGGCTCCATATATTGATGAAACGTCTCTTTTGGCATAGAGGTTCCATAAACAACGTATGCTCGCTAAGAAAGAATTTTGCAAAATTCTACCATAAAATGGAGTCAAGTGGAAGGTTGAAAGAAAGTCCTATGTAAGACTGGGATTCAACCTTTGAACCGGAAAGCCACTACCACCACCACTCCACCAGAGCGCTCTGACGAAACCAGCCTCTTCGAAGCGCACTTTGAGCGCATAGTTACAATCTTTTAGATACAACGAATTCCTAATCTTCTACGAACGAATTCCTAATAAAACCTTTAAGTAATGCTAAGCTATTATTAGGAAAAAATTGGCGTATTTTAACTAAACTGTTTCCATAACACAGGATACGAACTGAACAGCCAGACAGGACATTGCTACAAGTTCCACGCCGCCAGCGTAGGGGCATCGGTGCCGGATGCTAAGACCATCTGCAGCAGAGAGGGCGGGTATCTCGCTAAAATCAGCGACGATACAGAGAAAACCGTCCTAACGGCCATGAGTGATGGCTTAACGTTTATAGACAACGATAACGGTAAGTTTAAAGCTGTGTTTAAACGACCTACAATCCTACTAATATTATAAACGAAAAAGTTTGTAAGTATGGATGGATGTTTGTTACTCTTTCACGTAAAAACTACTGAATGGATTTTAATGAAACTTCACAATAATACCTAATAGCTTAATACATCAGAATAACATAATAACTAATAACGCATTAGCAATGCTCCAGGTGTTGCAGATGTCAAAAGGCGACGGTAACGGCTTACCATCAGGTGGGCGGTAAGCCTGTTTGCCTCCATATAACATTAAAAAAAAAAAAAACATGGGCTACAATAATAATTTATAAAGATATTGTGTGAATTGTCCAAAATATGACTACTAGCTACTCGAAATACTAATCCTGCGCAGACGAAGTCGCGGGCACCAGCTAGTAATCCGTAAAGTTAAAAATAAATACAGCTCTATAAAAAGAAGAGTTAGCCAGAGGAATTGATGACCTGTCAAAGGTCCTGCTGGGCTGACGCACGTATAAACCCTGTTATTATGAAACTGGGTTTAGACGAGGACTTACTAAACCCTGGTTTTGTGACGTGTCAATTCATACATTTGACATTATGACATAAAGCAACTGTATGAAGTAACACGTCACAAAACCAGGGTTTAGTTAGTTCTCGTCTAACCCCAGTTTCATAATAACAGGGCTTAATGTTTTGTTGCAGGTGGAATCGAATACAGACACTTGTCCACATCAGGATATACAGACTACCAGTGCAATGGCACGCACGCTTTCATCTGCGAGATTGCATCTGATCTGAGAGATTGATTTTTATTGACTGCGTTAATCTACGATAAGCTCAATGAAGCGATTATAACTAGTGGTTCGCCCCTGAGATCTCGCGATGTCGTCGGTACTTGGACGATTGTTGAGGCACAAATAAGTTAAACTTAGTAATCGCTTCTCTAACTTAACGTTCTTACTAATATCCAATCGTACCTGAACTACTAAGTCATTGAAACTTGACCGATTGGGAGTTTACATTATATTGGTTTCTAACATTACTATTTTACCTTTAAAATCCCAGTTTAAATTAACAATGATAATCGTGTATTAGAATGTAGGTAATAACATTTTTCTCGATGCAATAATAAATATTGTATTTCGTGATTCCTGATTTGATTTCGCCGCCTACACCCTCCTAACCTAATAGGCTTACGAAGACCCTTCCATTGATATGCTGGGATCCATATCCCAACTCTTTAATCAACACTATTCTTCAGCCGACGCCATCACGGCAGAAGCCCTTAATGAAGTATCTGAATAAAAAATTATGTTATTCCATATCGATTCCAATAATATTCCATAGGGACCTACAATTTTACAATAACAAAAGTCGTTTTCATGGTTCACCAAGGCACCTATTAACTCATCAAATAGGAGATTGGTAAGAAGCTATTTTCAAAACGGGAATCAGGCGAGAGAAGTCGCGTGTCCAAAGGCTGTATCTTTGAATTTCCTGCTCCCTCTGAGCGGGAGCCACGGTAGCGTTGGAAATATTTCTTCGCGGCTTTACAGATGGTCTGTAAATAACGGTCAAGTGTGCGTAGGACTAACGCCCTGAGGTTTCCGTACCATTACACAGGATCGGAAATTCGAATCCGCAAGTGTAAAAAATGGCATAATTTAATTTTGCATTCGCTCACGTAGTTCATTGTTTTATATGAATCGCAAAATTAAGCTTGTCTACTAATACTTCTACACAAGATTTAAAATAATTATTTGAGGTTTTTAAGTGTTAAAAGTCGTCCCTTCAAGCCGAATTTCAAGACCATCAACCTGTAAGTATTATGATCAGTCAGCGAGGGACTCACTTTAAAGGCTCTATCATTTAATTGCGTTATGATAGTAATTTATTATTTACAGTAGAATGAAGCTATCATCATCATCGCCTGCCTGTATAAGTCCACTGCTGGACATAGGCCTTCCCCAAAGACCTTGAACCTTTTCCGTTCAGACTTCCCAGAACCTTCACAATGTCGACCGTCTATCGGGTGAATCTATAAAAATTGAAATAATTTCAACTTGATACCTTAGGCCGTTTCAAAGAAAAAGGGCCTTGACCCGCGGCCAGACAGACAGGCGAAGAGCAAAATGATCCTTTAAGGGTTCAGTTTTTTCCATTATGAGGTACGGAATCCTTATCGCATGCCCTAATCATAGATCTCGCTCTTGGCCTTTAGCCAAAACGTCACCATTGGAGCTTCTTCTTCCAACAGTTACTTTCACACTTGGTAGGTCCTAGATTATGAAAAACGGATTCTTACGTCTTAGCAGGATCTTTGTAAAGCGGCGTGCTAAGAGGTACTTTTAAGGCGTGCTTCATCAGAGGACAAGGGAAATGGGCGTTACCGAGAGGCAATACGCCTTCTTCTTTCTCCAAGCTCACCTATAATCAAATAGGTTCACCTATAATGACTGGCCTCATAGCTCAGTTGGTAGTATCTGCCTTCTGCGCTAGAGGTCGCGGGTTCGATTCCCAACCTGGACAAACATTTGTGACTAACACAGATGTCTGTTCTGTGTCTGGGTGTTAAATATATTATATCTATTATGTATATCAGTCTCTGGTACCCATAGTACAGGCTATGCCTAGTTTGGGATCAGTTGACCGTGTGTCATATGTCCGGAATATTTATTTATTTAGGTACTATCACGAAAAGTTCCGCCTTACCACCCTGTGGGTGTATCTTGTGTGAAGTAATCTGTTGCTACTGCGTAAATGCGCATTATTAAAAAAATTGCCCTACAATCCTATTAATACCTAATATAAATGCGAAAGTTTGTGAGGATGTTTGGATGTTTGTTGTTCAATCACGCCCAAACGGCCAAACGGCTTTGTATGAAATTTGGTACAGTTAGAGATTATAGTCTGGAATAGCATATAGGCTACTCTTAATTAAAGTACCAAGAAAGCGAAGCCGCGGGCGGAAGCAAGTAGTTCAAAAATCTTTCACATACCTACTCACATTCTCACTCTCACACTCACATCTTTACAAACATTCACTCATAATTGTATCCTGCTTACCATTAACTGCTCTTTCTTGCAGGGCTTGCCACGATGCAATATGCTCTCACACCACCGCCATAGGTTCTCGTCAGCTGCCCCGCGCTGCTCCAGTCTATCTGTCAGGTCGGCCATTTTGCGGATCGGTCTTTGCACCGGCTGTTTTGGTATAAAATAATGCCTGGTATCAAAAATTTGCTTCTGACCTTCGAAGTTAATGATTTAAAATTATATGACGGCTGACAGAAAGTAATGCAAGAATATAACGTTGTGCCGTCCCGATCCCGATCTATAGCGTGGGATTATCATCATTATTTCAGCCGTAAAACGTCCATTGCTGAACATAGGCCTCCCTTTTCTATCATGGAGGGGAATTTCCCATACTCACCACACCACACTGGGCACGCGGGTTACCCAGCGCAGTTAAAGCAATTTTTGTGAAAATAGGGGAAGTTGTTGCCCAACCCCTAGCTTTTTTCCCTTAGTCACCTCTTACGACATCCAAGGGATGGAGGGTCTATCTATTTTTTAGCCTTGGCCACCACTGCCAGAGGTCTTAACAATACTGACATTCCCTTAGCCCTACTTTTTAAGCAATGCTAACGTTCCCTTAGCTCTGTTAGCGCTACCTTAGCAATGCTGACGCTGCCTTAGCAATGCTGACGCTGCCTTAGCAATGCTGACGTTACCTTAGCAATGCTGACGTTGCCTTAGCAATGCTGACGCTGCCTTAGCAATGCTGACGTTGCCTTAGCAATGCTGATGTTGCCTTAGCAATGCTGACGTTCCCTTAGCAATGCTGACGTTGCCTTAGCAATGCTTACGTTGCCTACTTACTACGGTTATCTTCAGCCGGTCGCTTAGAAAGTGCTTCAGTGAAAATACACCGGCAGATTTCTCACTAGCTTTTATACTGGCAGGCGGTCGTAATTTCAAGGAAATTGCATTACTGGCGTTGCCCAGTGAGCTCGGCGGTGCAGCCGGGAAGTCAATCTGCTCAACTAACTCCATGCTTATGTCGTGACGGAGCATTGCGTCCTGGAATTTGTATGGAAAATATTTAGTCAAATAAAAAACTGTAGAAATCAAATGAGATTATAGAATAGAATTAGTTGTGAAAGTTCGAGCAACAAATCTTAGTTGTGCATTTTAATATGACGTTAAAGCGTAGTGTACGTAGTGCACGTTGAGTAAGAGACGGCTTTTGTATGCGTGCGCACGTAATGCCATGTGTACTTAAGTAGGTATGTTTACATACAAAAGACTTAAACGCGCTCCGATTTGGAAAACAGTTATACATATGCATCTCAATACGACAGTTTTCAAGATTCAAACGAACTTGACTGGAACCTTAGCGTGATAAAATTAATTGTATGTACAGATACATAATTTTGTGATTTTTGTAGCCAATCACGTAGTTCACTGAAGGGGTGCAGCAGGGGTTGAAGTTTGTATTCAAAGTCAAAGTCAAAAGACATTTATTTCAATAAAATCACTAGGATCACTTTGAAACGTCTTAGAAACTAGGTGAAGCTATGCCTGTTCCTCGCGACCAAGCCTAGAAGAATCAGGCAACAAACACGGCTTGGTGCCTATCATTTTTTTCGATGATCCTTTTTCACAAAATGGAATTTAAAGCTTCAGTGTGGTGCCGATCGAACTAGGTGAGGCTCAAAAGAAAAGTAATCTAATTATAATCCTTAATAAAAAAGAGCTTATAAAAATGTGAAAAAAAAGAAGACAAATGTGAGCTTCAACAAATGATCTAAGGGCAGCACACGCTACACTTGATGAAATATGTACTTAATGCTTATATAAAATTAAATAATACTTAAAATATGATGCAAGCAAAAACTTTAAAGACAATAAATTAACATCACTCGAACGATGTCGCGGGTGTTTCCAATAAGCTATAAAAATCAAAATTCTCACATTCAACTTCTCAAAGTCCATGTCAATCTTCTGCCTAGCCGTCAGTTCAGCTCTGAACTCATCGACGAGGTAAGCCCAGTACTTATTGACTCGCGCATAGTCCCCTAGTAGGGTTCGGGGCAAGTATGAAAGCACTCGTTTGCCGATTGAGGCCGGCAAAAGTTGCAGCTAGAGAGGGAAAATACATCTTCTAAACATAAGATATTATAATAAAACGGTGAACCTTAAATGTTTATGCAATTTTTTTTTATGGATCGGAAGACTTTGTCTTCTTATTTGTTAATATCCTCCTCCTTATGAAAATATAGAAAGTTATTGAATATGGTCTACATTTTTACATAGGCTATGTCACACGTCTTCGAAATTTTAGGTTCTAGGAGATGCCAGTTTTCTCACGATGTTTTCCTTCACCGTGAGATCACTATCATTGGGCACATTTTTTGAGTAAAAAAAATACTGGACCGAGATTTAAACCCATGGATTGGATTCACCACCTCACCACCGATGCTCTTAAGATAATTGAGATAAAACAGTGTTCGGATATAATTAATGTAAATGGTTAAACCGTGTTACATAAAGTATCATTACTTAACATCAGGTGAGATTGTGGACAAACGTTAGCCTATTTTGTATTAAAAAAAAAAAGTATAACTGACAAAATCAACAGTCTCAATAGCTTCCGGCTTGGGCCGATTAACTTTCCAAATCTTCCTCTTCGTGCCATCATTGAAAGTCATCTCCAGTTCCTCCAGCTTCTGGCTATCTCGTAATGACTTGATCGTCGCGTTCCATGCGGCTAAGTTCGCATCCAACTGAAAGATATAGAAATTCTCTTGATTTCCCTCCCTTTTTCAGTTAAGTTTTCTCAAACAATTGAATTAATTATTCAATTTTATTAAGATGTTTCGTTGATGATTGTTGTCGTTTTTATTTTTTGCATGTTTAGTTTATATTATCTAATCTTGATTTAATTTATATTGTTATTTCAAATTTCCACGCCTGAACGGGCAGAATACATTGCTACTTTTATAAAATGTATAACATCTATAACACATGTATTTCAGGCAATAAAAAGTATGATTTATGATTTATAACTATTTAAAGCAACTGGTTTTTTTTATTTTTTTTATTTTTTGTTGTTTACCGAGGTACATATGTAATTCTAATTACTATATACTAATAGGTATTTTATTGGAATTATGTTAGTGCTCCTATGCGGACCACAGAAAAGAGGGGACTCTTCAACACAGGTTATTGCAACTTAAAAGAAGAGTTCCCAAACCATGTAACACAGCACCTTGTTTGGAACAATACACAATATATATTTTTTATTTTTGAACAACTGGGACGAATCGGCGTTGTTTATTTATTTGTTAGAGCATAACGTTTGAACCGTCAATCCGATTTTCATAGGTGACCGATCTAATATTATGAGCTAAATTGGGCCAAGGGGTTGCTAAGATTCTCAACGTTGAGGCACCAAGTTTTACCAGACATCGTGAGATTTCAGTTCGGGTCGAACCGCTGCTCGTATTAAATCCGCGAATCCTTGAGGCTTTTATCGACAGTACACCGACTTTAGAAAAACAGGAATTAGGGTTAAGGGCAGGAAGATGTTGATGATGACGAAGGTCGATAAGGTCGTCTGCTGAGAACAGAGGAAATTGAAGAGGTACCTCTTTTTGGGCGCGTCCAGGTTGTTGCTGTGTTTGTTTGCTGGCTTCAGGGGTGCCCCCAGATGTTTTACGGCCTGGCGACTCTTTCTTTGCCTTAAAAAAATACTCCTTATGTTAGTACGGCATCATAAAGAGAGGTAGGGAGATTAGAGAGATTATCTCGCTCTAAATTGAAGCAGCCCATCGAGGAGGCACCTCCGCCTTACAGAAGATCGCAGCCAAATAACATTATTTGTTTCAAATGATGTTGTGTTCCTGCGGTGAGTAAGGTTGCCAGAACGGAGTTGTGCAAGAAAGGTGCCGCTAAGAGGCGCACTATAATCCTGATTCTTTCACCGACGGTCATAGGCCCTTTTCAGAGCTACCATACCTCAGCCTGCTCATTGACCTAATACAGGATGACTAAGAAAGAATCAGTGACATGATAAGCATCATAAACATAAGCTAAATTTTCAAAATACGAAGAAGCAATTTTTGCACTAAGCTCATCTTATTTATAAAATTACTCAAGTCATCAGAAGCAGAACCTAGACTGCATGTGCTCCACCTCAATCAGACCATTAGATTAGTCATTATGCGAATTGGACATTTGGCGTATACGTGATTGGTCACTAAGAGAATTAGAGTTATGCGTCAAAACCTTGAGAACTCACCTTTTCCGGTGAAGCTGGCGGCGGTGGCGGCGCCCTCTCAGGCGACTGCTCCTTGACAACGATACACTCCTGCAAGTTCATCATCTGCAGGTCTCGGTACCGCTCGTACAGTATCTAGGGGGTAAGTTCGTATTCAAAGTGAATAATCCAACCGCTTTGAGCATGATGCCACTATGTGTGCCTGACAATTACGTGCGCTGTGGCCGCCGTCGACATCAACTGTTCGCCTGCCACACACCGCGAACTTGTCACGCTCATAATGCGCCAACGCTAAGAGCTCTCACTCTTTAAAATGCCTATGTACACGAGGACCAACATGTCGACATCTTTAATGATAACATTTGTATAATATTTAATTCACTAAGAGCATATTTAAGTTTTAATTTTAGACAGTAGGCACTTTGGTATATACTGTAAGCTTGCTGTTTTAACTGAAATAAATAATTCTAATAAGCTAGCAGCTAAGTCTGGTGATGAACCCCCTTATTCATAATTAAAATTTTCGGAATGCAAAATTCATTGGTGTGATCCGAGCCTAATAGGTGATGCCAATACCACCACTCCAGTGATTTCCAAGCACGGAAAGTAGTTAACCTCATGATGGAGGTTTATGGTCATCTGAGGGCCTCACTCATCGCTTATGTGCTTCGGTTAGTATATCCAAATATGTACCACAAGCGGTCACCCAAAAATTGCGACCATGCTGCACGTTGCAACCCTCTTGGAATACCTCTGACCAATCTTCAGGACCATATCTCAGCCTGATCATATACTCAGTGTAACCAAAAAATATCTAGTTGTTTCTTGGTCAATGGTGATACGGCGTAGAAATGGAGGCTTGGTTGTTTACACTAACATTTGCGCGGCGCAACACGGCCCACATCACCGGCCCTCCTGATATAGTTAGTAGCTCTGATAGTACCATTGCTTGGGCTTCCTGGATAAATAAAGACTAAAGTCACATGACTACACAAATTTACACAATACACATTCCTGACCTAACTTGGTATTAGTACTTCCTACAAACATTATTAACACGAAATTGCGTTTGTAAAGATGTATGTTTGATAATAAATCACGCGGTAACCACTGAACAGAATGGAATGAAACTTCAAATAGAGTTAAGTAGCTCATGATCTGGAATAGCATATAGACTAGTAGTAGTTGACTACTTATTATAATGTATAATCAGTTAGTTCATGGGAGCCTTGTTATGAAAATGGGAGCGTTCCTTACAGGTCATAGACAAAACAAAAACCGAGCTGTTTTAAGGCGTGTTCAAACGGAATGTGATATGTTCTTAATAAGTTACATAAAATTCGTTTCAAAATGATCCTCACCTTTACTGAACAAAGTCAATTTAGAGATGTCGCAAGCTCCTAAAGTCAAATTCAAAATAAACTTTATTTAGCCACTTGAACGTTCGGGCGACTACAGTTGCCTAAAAAAATGTTGAGTTGAGCGTTAGGGCGACTAGAGCGGCCCCGTTCACCTGGTAGACTTTTTGCATAATAACTGCGTCCAACTCTATGAAAGTTGCCCAAAAACGTCACTAGATAGCTCTTAAATAAATTATTTAGTAACGTAATATTAACTCGATTTTAGAGACCTTAAATCAAACATGTAAACATCGCTACGGAATCATGGTAATCATACCAAATACTATTTAGGACAGGACAAAGAAGCAAAGACATTCAAAATAGTAAAGAGAAACCGACTGAGTCCAGAGTGAGGAACCACAAGCGATCATTCTTCATGACTTGAGCGAGGGCGGTAATCGGCATTGCGGTTCTGTTGTGGTCCATCGGCACTTGATCATAGCTGCTCCAGGCTGGCTGCCTGTAATGCGTTCTTCTCGCTACAGCTGATGACTTTAAAGTCATGGCTTTAATAATATTAGCTTATTAAATTTATCATCATCAGCTTGAAGAAGTTCACTGCTGGAAATAGGCATCCCACAATGAGTGTCAAGTGTCTATTTTAGAACCTTTATTTCCTGCCACTTTATTATACAAAAAAATGCGAAAGTTTGGGAAGATAGGATTCTTGAAAAAATAGGCTGCCGTCTGCGTTCTCCAAGAGTGTTAGACATCCTTTCAGATCTCTAGGCGACCAGACCCTCTTAGAAAGATGTCTAAGATGGTTAGTCAGAGGCATGCCGAACATTTGGCACATGGCCACAATTGCAAGCCCATCGCCACATTAAGAATACTTACTGTTTTCCTCAAGATGTTTTCCCTTTTTTTTTTTTTTATACAACTGAGGTGGAAAACAAGCATATGGCCCACCTGTTGGTAAGCGGTTACCATAGCCTATGAGCGATTGCAATACCAGAGGCATCACGCACGCGTTGCCGACCCCGAACCCCCCCACCCCTAAAGAGCTCATCGTTTTAAGGATTGTTGATAGGATGAACCTATAAAGGTAAAGCTTTAAGAGTTATTTACGTTTGGTGACCTTTAAGTAAATTGATTAACGAGTAAAATAGCATCATTGGAATAACAATAACAGATATCTACGAAAGCATATTTTGGTGATTTTTTGAGACGGGATAGTAAGGGCAGGTACCTTATTCGTTATAGTTGCAGGAAAACGTTTTTAGGAGGCTATCCATACATTTTCAAGATATTCTGAACTGCATTTACAGATTTTGGAAAAAATTTACAGTCAGCAAGAAATTGGTCATTTTACACAAAAACTTTGAGGGATCAAAGGATCAAAAGGATAAGGATCAAAAGTGTCTACCGGACCGACTAAGGTTTGAGTACTAGAAATGGCAGAAATCGCAAAAAACTTTTCCCATACATTCTCTCTCTCAAAAATTTACCCTGTATACTACTTTAATCCAGGTATCAGCATATGTAGATTTGCTTACTCGCTTGCAGAGAGTACAGCATCCTTCGGGCGACAGTTCCACATAGATTTGAGGAGTAGGGAAAGAGCCCAAGCGCTGCGGACATCTTCAAGTAATGCTAGGACATAGCGTTTTTTGTTCGCCCATGATATTCGAGAGAACCAATTTTTCGTAGCGAGAAGATGATGGCTGAAGCTAGTCACTTCGCTCGAGTCTTGATTGTCTATAAATACACACTTTGAATTTGAACGAATCGCCTTTGTAACCATTTGAATAATCAAATGGTAACAAAGTCGAGACATAATCGTTTCAGACGTCCACTGGCTGAACATAAGCCTCCCCATAGATTTCCAGAGCGACTGATATTGTGCGGCCTGCACCCAATGGTCCTTTCTTTTAGTGGAGACCGTCCTACGCTGCGCTTTCCGGTGTGTAGTGTCCACTCTAAAATCTCTCTGTCTCAACGGCCGTCGTCGGTTCTCCGAGCTATGTGTTCCACCCACTGCCACATCAACTTTTCAACAAAGCAATTCCTAGTCAAAATCAAGTAGGTACCAAGTATTCTCAAGGAGGGTTGACGTGAAGCAGGCGGCCGGCTGTAAACACCATTATCCAAATCCTTTTACAACATATTGTTAGGTTTAATTTAATTTGTATTTTATTTGATTTTTCTAGTTCAGTCACTTGTTTGACTCTTTGCAATAATTAGTATTTCATTTGAGCTTTCTGGAAGTTGATTTGACTTGTAGCGCAGTACCTGGGAGGGGGAACAAGTATGGCTACTTGGCAGGCATAAAAAGCGTCAGTCGGTCGGCGCTGGGGGGATTGAGCACAACAGCTCTGGCTTTACTATTAAATATTATTAAGTTATTCATATTCATAATTTGAGTGAATTGTACCGGACATTGTGGAAAGTTTATAATGGTGTAATAAAGTTGGTGTTATTCAATAAACCGGAGTGATTATTACATATCAGAAGTGGTAAGTACCTACATAATTTTATATGTTTTCTTGCATTTTAGAGCAAAATGCATAACCTTAAAAAAATATATATGTTTACTTGAGGGCTTGAACAGGGCTTATTTCAAGCAAATAATTTCTTTAAAATCGGGTTTTACGTTGGTACATGGATTTATATGCAATGGATGGCAAATAGCATGCCGTTAGTTTAATTTTGGAAGATGCATTTTATCAACGTTTTTATAGACAACTAGCTCCCACCCGCGGCTTCGCTCGCGTGGTACCTAGATAAAAAGTATATAGTATTCTAGATAAAGAACTTTACCTTTTCCAAGTTTTAACGAAAGTTGAGATAGTTTAGCCGTTACGGCGTGATTGAACAACAAAACATTTAAACATCCTCACAAACTTTCGCATTTATAATAATATTAGGATATTATTTGTTAAAACTTACATAATTCGCTCTTTGAAGTTAAAAACAAAGTTAACAATAGAACTTAAATATTATACATATTTTAAAATTATAGGTACTTCTGTTTTGTGAACTTGTATCTAAATAAAATGAACATTTACATGGGTTTCTTTTTATTTGTTTCGAGCCGCGGATCATGGCAGACAATGATGAGCCACGGTGCGGTCAAAGCGATCGGAAGGGATGCGGTGGTGCAGTTGCAGCCGTAAGAGGGCGTGGCAGCGTGCACCGTTACCGGAGCCGCAGCCGGCTCAGCAGGCGCAGCTCAACGCGTGAACGGGATCGTTCGCGAGTACGGGAGCGCCTACGTGACCTTGAAGTTGTGGTGCGCAGGAAAAGGAGCAGTTTGCGTTCTACTGATCGCCGCGAACGTGATCTGGAGCACTGGTCTTCTTCTCTGCGTGCATACCAACAGCGCAGTAGGAGCAACAACAACCGTGAAGTTTGGGTTTGTTCTATAGTCAGTAGGTTTCCCATGATCTGCTTAAACTTTCTGGGTTCTTGTGTTTTTGCCTGTCACACACCTTTCAAGCTGTCTTTGACTGCTCGATATCTTTTGACTATCCAGTACCTTTGTCTAAGCAAAGACAATGTGAGCCGAGCTCCGCCGTGAGACGTGAGCTCATGCGTTTGCTCGATAAGAAGCTTTGTTAGCCGACCACTATATGGAATGATAATTGGATATTTCATGTCGTCGCTTATGTCTCTCGCTGTCAAGATGCCATCTTGATTCACTATTGGATTCAGTTTGTTATCTAATTTTAGCGTTGTTATGCATTAACTTTCAATGACTTGACTAAATTCATTTACTTGAACTTGGTTTATTATAATCAGTTTTGCTGTTCTAAGATACTTCGGTCTTTGCTTATTCTAGGAGTCAATTCCCGTCTTATGCAATCCATGCTAATATGCGTGTTACTTTTATAAATTAGCTGTGACGATTTAATAAATCATCCATGATGTTGCTATTTAGAATGCTGTTTTGAACTACGTTCACTTGTTTTTTACTTTGGGTTTAAAGTCCCGTGATGATAACCAGGTGGGTCCTCGCCACCACAGTGAATGCTCCATCAATTGACAAAAAAATGAATCCCCTATTCGTTGAATCACCTCGATTCTCTTTTGTGTTTACGTAATGCTAAGTTCTGGTAGCATTGTGCTATTTTCTTGATTATATTCGCTACAAAAGGCTTCCAGCGCTCTGGATAGCCTTGAATACAGCTGTGCGTGACTTTCGAATAACTACAACCATATATTTTGATGATATAGTTACATAAGTTATATATATAACAATACGACAAAGCTGTCTATGAATACATATAATTTAGTTGTTTTACAATTTTAATTTGATTTCATGCTAAGAATCGATGAATATCTGCAATTAAGTGAACTATGTTCGCCAAAACAATGAGGGCATTTACTTGCTGACGCTGATGACACATGCATCGATTTCTTAATTTCATGTTAGATTATATATTTTCCGTCATTGTTTGATCTAAAATGCTTTCTTCGGTTTTGATGAAATGATGCTGCTTGATGATTTTGCTTCTGAGAGAACTGTGATTTCGGTATCACATTTTGACATCGCTTAGCTGAATCTAGAGTTTTTAAACTTCGAGGTTTGTAACAACTCCTATTTATTCAGAATAAGATTTATTATCCAATTTCTACGATAGATCTGCACTAGTGAGATGCACAGGAGTCGACGTCTTATGGCGACGCCAAGCTTCGTTAATGGCGTCGAGACTCTCTGGTGTGACGTGATGTAGCCGTTTGACAGCTGTTAACGACTGCTGCTGAATATTGGAAAGGTTGAGAAAGATGCTCACGTGTGACGTTAAGATTTGTTTTCGATTACAGAATCTATGATTTAAGATTTCCCAACAAATGTTGTAGTTGTCCGTGCTAATCGTTAGATGCTGGATCTAACGTTCCGCATCTTCTTTAACTTTGTTTTTCAAGAACTGCATTTTCTGAGCGTCTGACAACGATGGGTTGTTAAGAATGGCTTCATTAGTCAGACAGATTTTCAAATGATACCAAGGATAATGTACTACCGTTTAGTATTTATTATATAGTCTTTGATAATACTCACTGGTGAAAGTTTATTTTGTTTATTTTATTTATTTATTTATTTACGAAAAGTTACACTATTTTTACAGGAGCACCTAATGCAATAGTGTACCATTATCCTTTACATTATTATTATTATACATATCAAACATTTTATACGATTAATTTTAATTCATAGCATAATACCTACTAGTTAAGAAACAACAAACATAAATCTTCAATTAATAAATTCAAATTACATAATGTCAAGCCTAATAAAAAAAGTTAAAAGTTATCTGTAAACACCGGAATGTTTAATTGAGGTGTCGAATTATCGCGATATGATGCTGATCACATTCTTGATCCAATAGACTTTCTCATGCTATTGTATATACGTTAGTCGTTCGTTCTTATTATAGTTGAACTCATTCGTTTCATCTTCTAACTCGGTCATGATCTCCCAAAGAGAATTGTCCACTACCGTACAGCGAGTTTGTTAGATTCGCAGGGCGTCATTGAACTCCCATTTATCTCGGAATGACTCGATCACTATGCTCTCTACCGCTCTCACGAATGCTTTAAGATTAATGGACTGCTTTCGAAGCATGTCGATCAGCTTACTGTTACATCTTTTCGCCACTACGGCGGGGGCTGCTGATGCTCTAGTCCGCTTCATTGGCTCGTTGGACGGACCTGCTTTTTCTTGCTGAAGAGTTTCTCTTTGTTCAGAAGTTGCTGGCTGCTTACTTTTTAGTAATAGTTGTTCATCATAGCCATCACTAATAATTAACCTTTTCGCTGATAGATAAATATATTTTATAAGCTCAAACTCAGAATTGACAAAGTACTCATGATTTGTAGTTTCCTCAGGACGAAGTTTTCGATGTTTTAGATCTTTTCCATGATGAATTTATTATATTCTTTATTTCCTTACTGTTTAGCTTTGTGGGAGAAATAACTTGGCCGAGGTAAATACATTCTTCTACATAGGTAGGTATTCTAAGTTGCTGTTGTTAATTTGAATGGGTATTTTAATATGACTGGTCATCAGTTTTATCTTGGAAGCGTTCATTTGTAGACATACTTTTGTGCTTTATGCAACAAGTTGTTCCAGCACTAATCTTAAATGGTTTGAATTGTCGGATATCTGTATAAGATCATCCGCGAAACGTAGGTGGGTTAAGCGTTGTTCCATTTATCTGTATGCCATAACTGTCCCAGTTGAGGTTTCTAAATATAAGTTTGGTGGAAAATAGCTTTGGTGACATGGGATCTTCCTGCCTCGCACCTTTTCTTATGTTGAATTCTTCTCCTAGTCGCTCTGTTTTTACTTTTGAGGTCATAATGGATCAAGTCAAAGTCAAAGTCAAAAGGCATTTATTTCAATAAAATCATTAGGATCACTTTGAAACGTCTTAGAAACTAGATGTCCTATATACTCCTTGGTTTAGTAGAGCTTCCATATCTTTTAATGTTTCAGGGAGTCAAAGGCTTTGTTATATTATATAGTCTACGACACAAGGTAGTACGGCAATCCGTATTTGTTATAATTTTCTATGGTTTCCTTGATCGGATGTATGTTTTTATTGTTGAAAATAAACTTATCGGAAACCCTTCTTTCGGTTCCTGTTTTTTCACTTGGTTTTCGTCCATAATACGTGTGATTCGTTTCAATAACTATGATAAGAGATAATATAGTAGAAGGAAGAAAGAATAAGAAAGAAAGAAAATAGATTTATTTAGGTCACACACAAGAACAATAGTAGTTTATTGGAACTGTAAGTTGAGCTATACGCTAAATGATGATGATGATATGAGTGCGCACTGGCTAGGTAAAACATGCGCGCGCTGTCTAGTGCAGCGTATTATCTTCTATTCTATAGCCAAAATTGATAGCTAAGGCTAGTGTTCGATGTGCATCGAACAAGAAGCAATAGTGATTCCTAGTCTCACCAATTTAAATCATCTATGTTTAATCAATTGAAAAATGAACTGTTCAGGCGAAACTTTTATATTTCGCTATCGCTACTCTATAGTTAGTTAATGAGCTATAGGTATTGCAAGAAGTGGCTGGTTTGCAATACCAGTTATCCATTATAATTTCTTCTATAAGAATTGATTGGTTTACAGCTAGAAAAACAAGTAGGTTGTCGCGTGAATTGATTGGCTCCTTCTACATTTTTATAAAGACCCATCCGTAAGATTGATTGGTTTACGGTTATAAAATGGTTAAACATTTATATTTCGCTGTCGCTACTCTATGTAGATAATTAATGAACTATAGGTATTGCAAGAAGTGATTGGTTTGCAATACCAGTTATCCATGATAATTTCTTCCGTAAGAATTGATTGGTTTACGGCTAAGAAAACAAATAGGTTGTCGCGTAAATTGATTGGCTCGCTTCAACATTTTTATAAAGGCACATCCGTAAGAATTGATTGGTTTACGGTTATAAAATGGTTAAACAATTATATTTCGCTGTCACTACTCTATGTAGGTAGGTAACGAACTATAGGTATTGCAAGAAGTGATTGGTTTGCAATACCAGTTATCCATGATAATTTCTTCCGTAAGAATTGATTGGTTTACGGCTAGAAAACTAGGCCCATCCGTAAGAATTGATTGGTTTACGGATTGGCAAATTGTGAGAAATTATTGGTTCACAAAAGATTATAAAGTTCACATGTACAAACTTATTTTACGGTTTTTACTTATTAAAATTGATGTACTTTTTTTAGAAATATTATTCAATATTATAGAAATTGATTGATTAAGTACCTATAGTTAAGATTTATCAAGGTATTGTTAAAATAATAATTGAGTACCGACCGATACAAGACTATATTATGTATTGTACTGTGTATTTGTGATCATACTTATTACGTTAGTGTTGTATTTAATAGTTTTTGTCTGATAATTTGTAACCTACCAACTGGCCATGTGTTAGGTTATTCTTTAGGCGTGCATGAGGACATGCACAGGGTCAGGACGGACGAGTGTTAGGTTTAATTTAATTTGTATTTTATTTGATTTTTCTAGTTCAGTCACTTGTTTGACTCTTTGCAATAATTAGTATTTCATTTGAGCTTTCTGGAAGTTGATTTGACTTGTAGCGCAGTACCTGGGAGGGGGAACAAGTATGGCTACTTGGCAGGCATAAAAAGCGTCAGTCGGTCGGCGCTGGGGGGATTGAGCACAACAGCTCTGGCTTTACTATTAAATATTATTAAGTTATTCATATTCATAATTTGAGTGAATTGTACCGGACATTGTGGAAAGTTTATAATGGTGTAATAAAGTTGGTGTTATTCAATAAACCGGAGTGATTATTACAATATATACCTATTACGAGTAAAGACGATCGTACATAATGGGACAAGAGCAAGAAGATGATTAATGATTTTATCACATGTTCCGTTGTTTATCTAACCTAGGTAACTAGCTATCCACGATGTGGGGGTAGTATGTATTGCCGTACCTTATAGCGGAACTGAGCTGGTCATTGTAACCGCCCCAACTGTTTATGTATCCATCAACAGACAATGAGAATTTGTCCAACGATTATCAGTCCACTTAAGAAGTAGACAATGTAACAAATGAGTAATACAAAAATCACTCGATAATCAAAATAACTATAGGGCCAGTGCCTTCAATCAAAGTTGTGTGATTATTATCGTGGAACACTCAAAACGCCAGAAATTAGTGGCGTGAAAGAAAGAAAAGGAAAACTGCACTTTTACTCACCGCACACCATATCAGACAAGATTATATCGTTTAGTAAGTGAACTTGCTTTGTCAATTCTGAAAATGATATCATCATAAGAATATCTATGGGTGCTTGAAAATAATTAAAAAACAAGCAAAACCATTATTCGGCCAGCTAAATAACAAAGTTGAAGTTGACAATGACTTTGAACAGTGACATAAAAGTTAAAAGTAGGTACCTATGCTTCCCTAAAAAAGTTAGTATGTTACTCATCATTATGGACGAAAACATAATAAGAATCGAAAACAAACTTGACGTAAAAATAAAAAAAAAACAATTGGCTGCAGAAGATTATCTTCACCATCATTTTACCACGTGGATCATTACTCAATTTGCTCACATCTTCACAGTGCAGGGTCAATTTTACAATCTTCTTAACGTAGTCCGACCTACGTGATGTTCCTACGAATCCCCCTGTCAGGCCGTTGTCAGTCAGAAATTGCCATGACGCGCGGGGACACGCGATGTCCACAAGACGTCTCTATAAAAACATCCAGAAATAGTGCAAACCTGTGCCGTTTTATAGCTATCACATCTCTAGCAGCCCTTGCAGCAATCACCTACTTTATAGTAAAAAGACCTGGGGATTCATTAGGCGATCCCTCGGACCAGTACGTTGTTAAGAACATTCCGAAAGTCTACACCAGACTGGAAGCAGTTGATCCTGAGGAGAGAGATGTGTTTCAAGGTTTCCGTACCTCTTTCCTACCTCATGATGAGATAGTTCTTATGCGAAAGGATGGGAAGGCGAGGAAGGAGGTGTATGAAGAGAACGTTACCAGTGATAATTTTTTATGGGGTGGTTCTGAGACTGAAAACAGTGAGCCCACTAGGGTCAAACGCATGAGCAACTTTACCTTTACTGCTATTGATTCTGAGTAAGTTTCTTTCCAATCTAAAGTGAGGCTTAAAACACCAAGACACACAATAAGTGATGTTGTGTCGCTTTTCAGTGAAGAAAATGGGTCGTATGCAAAACATACGAGTGCAAATGAAAGTGGTGAAACTTACGACGATGAAAATGAGAGCGATATTGATGAAGAATTTGATAGCTCTGAAGTCAGCAATCAGTACGATGATGATGATGGTATAGACAGGTATAATTAACTGAAAATTAATAACGACAAAAGTATCTACTAAAAAGCTTATTTTTAGAGTAGGTATAGAAAACCGTATGGTACCTTTCAGTTTTGCTGTTCTCTGCGATGTAGTATGCAATTCCATTTCTAATGAATTGTCAATTCCAATTCTAATTCTATCAAACAGCCTAGGTCGGCCTGAACCCCATGTAGACCGCGGGCCACTCGATGACCTGGTCGAGCAAGTGCGAGGACAACCAGAGCTAGAGGAAGGAGAGATGGGATCTTCGGCATATTTGTATAAGCCTCCCAGATCTTATACAGGTAAAAGTAGAATGAGAAGAAAAGTAAGGTTGAACCTTGTTTCATCTAAGTACGTGCCTTGCCGGCCAGTCAACGCGTACCTTTATGTAGGTACAGCGAAGAAACCAATATTCAAAGTTCCGAAAGTAGTACTTGCCTAAATAATTGACATGAGTCAGTGTAGGAATTTTCAATGTAAGAAGTGGATTCTCTTTTTATAGCTCATGAATATAAATTATTATAACTTTTCTAGGACACCTTTTACAAGCCATTCATACAATGTATGTTCTGATTGGATTTGTAAAGCAAATTGACTGTGTAGCAGGCTAGCAGGTCGCATGTCGTATTATTCAATTGACCGCTCAACTACCCAAATGAGTCAAGGTCACTATCCATTTTATCTATTCACACAAATAGATTTGTAACGTATACTCGGACGACGAAGATACTCCTTCTAAATCACGAAATTCTGATCTGTATGTACAATCATTGTATTTAATTCCATCTTAAAATATAATTATGTTTGTGTTATTTGTTTATGTGACAGGTATTCACGCGTTTTGGAAGGGACAAGGAGACAAAGAGACCATTAGAAACACCCAAGCAAATGTAATGAAGCAATATATGGATGCAGAAGCTGATCCTTGCCACGATTTCTATCAATATGCATGTGGTAACTGGCCCGCTCTGAACCCTATACCAGCTGATAAAGCGGGGTAATTAAAATAACAAAGCGTGATAAGCAGTAGCCAAATCGCTCACAAATTATGTATGTAGGTACCTTAACTAACATTTTGTTCTAGATACGATACATTTGAAATGCTAAGGGAAAACCTAGACACAGTTCTCAAAGATTTACTTGAATTCAAACCCAAAGAGCATATCACAAGCAAATATCCAGGTGCGCATCTCGATTTAGAAGACAACTTTCTAAACATAGATCTGCCCAGTTTCGATCTGTTCCAAGACATTGAAAATAAACCAAAAGACAATATTACATGGGAACATTTCCAATTGAAAGATAACAAGGATAACACTGAAATAGTTAATCGTATCAGAAGATATTTAGATAATAAATCTAAAGAAATCATTAAGCCGATAACACAAATCAAGAGAAAGTTACAAAAATATTTGACCAATAGTAAAGCTATCAAACATCGCCGTGAGAAAATGTCAAATACTGAAATAGTCCACAATGCTCAAAGCAAGAAAGGTGTAGGTAGAAGGAAGTTTATAATCAAGGACAAAGAAATAAAATTCGGCAGAAAGCTACAAATGTATGTTGAAGCAAAGAAGAAGAGACAAGAAAACTTGCTTGAAGACTTGCATGAGAGCAATGATGATGCAGCTAATGGTGATGCCACAATGAAAGCAAGATTCTTATTCAAATCGTGTATGAACTACAACATTCTGCAAAAGCGTAGTCATCAACCTCTTCTGGATTTACTAGATCACTTTGGTGGTTGGCCAATACTCAAGGAAAATTGGGATGCTAGTAATTTTAACTGGTTGGAACTAATGGCACGACTGAGGTTGTACAACAATGATATTCTGATTTCCCAATGGGTTGGCCCTGATATCAAGAATTCTGATGAGTTCGTCATTCAGTTTGATCAGACAAGTCTAGGTAATAGCCAAAAGAAATGTCTTCCAATATTTAAATGCCTGGATTCATCTATTTGTAATTCCAACGCTTTTACGTCAACAGGGTTGCCAACAAGAGACTATTTTCTTCAAGATGCTAACACAGCTTACCTGACTGCATACAGAACTTATCTTGTAAAGATAGCAAAGCTTCTAGGCGGCGATCCTGATAAAATAGAAAAACGTGCTAATGAACTAATCGACTTTGAAATCAAGTAAGCTACCGATTATTTAAACATCTTCATAATTTGAGACCTTTTTTATCATCTGTCTTACAGCAACTTCTGGAACGCCATCTATCAGTTTTTACTAGGTTTGTGTTCATTGAATCAACAATCTCGCCTCACCGTTCAAGCAACCAACGATCTATACTGACTATTATCGAAATAAACTAGACTTACAAAATTACTTCAAAAATTCTAGACTAGCAAAAATAACGTCTGCTCCGGAGGACAGACGGAACGTTTCTGAGCTGTATAGAAGGATGACACTAACGGAACTGGAAGAGCTGGTGCCGGAAGTCAAGTGGAGGAGATACCTTTGCATTGTGATGAACAGATCGGTGCACTCAGATGAGACTGTGGTACTTTTCGCGCTTAATTATGTGAGGGTGAGTAATCTGACATTGCCTAGCTATATGTATATCCTATACTTATTATCTTTGGCTATATGCCATGCACCTTCTGCGAGGCGCACTGAGTCCTTTCACTATAGTGGATCTTTCCAGTCACAAGGCCCTTCACGTTACCTACCATTATACTTCAAATTACCGACATGAAATTGCAATTAATTAAGCATTAATACCTACCTACATTTTATACTGCTTATTGTACTCTGCAATGAGTCGTGAAATATTGTTTAAATTGCAGCATTTAGTTGAACTAATACGCGATACTGAACCAAGCGTTTTATCAAATTACCTGCTGTGGAGATTCGTGAGACATCGGGTGAATAACTTGGACGACCGGTTCCAATCGGCGAAACAACAGTGAGTCCTCAATTTATTATAACTAGTGGTTTGCCCTGAACTGAGATCTTGCGATGTCTGGTAAAAATTGGTGCACTGCACTGCACATCTTTAGCATGTTCTAACCAATATCCAATCTTAAATGATCTATGAAGTCATTGAAACTTTCCCTTAAACCCCTTTTGGACCCCTGTATCCAAGCTACCTCTCGAACGATTTCACTCACCAGCGAATCTGGATTCCTCGCGGACGTATTTTCTTGTAAAACTTGACTAAACTTTCAGATTTTACTTCGTTCTGTTCGGTCGGGAACAAGCTCCGCCGAGATGGAAGAACTGCATAGCCCAAGTTAACTCCAACATGGGCATGGCTTTAGGCTCAATGTTCGTCAGAAAATACTTCGATGAGACCAGTAAAAACGACACTATGACCATGACAAGAGAGATACAGCAGTCTTTTAGAGAACTGCTTCGTATGACGGATTGGATCGATATGAGAACAAAGAATTTGGCTGCTCATAAAGTAGACGCAATGATGCTGAGGATAGGGTATCCAGACTTCATTCTGGATAAGAAGGAGTTGGATGAGAGGTATAAGGAGGTGAAAGTGCATCCGGATAAGTACTTTGAGAATATTCTGAATATTTTGCAGCATTTGACGAAGACGGAGCAGACGCGGTAAGTATCTAGTTATTTACAAAACTTTTAGACTTTGGCTTGTATGCCTACTTATCTTCAGTGCAATAACTCAGCGTCAACTCAGTTCACTTTCCCCCAGTATCGGCCAGCCAGTGAACAAAACACTATGGAACACCGCGCCCGCTGTGGTCAACGCGTATTACAGTCGCAATAAGAACCAGATAATGTTCCCTGCTGGCATTTTACAACCTCCATTCTACCACCGCCACTTTCCCAGGTCACTGAATTACGGAGGTATCGGCGTTGTTATTGGTAAGTACAGCCTAGATCGCCCCATTATTCCCCATTATCGACCAGAGCCATCACGCACGCGTTGCCGACCCCGAACCCCCTGGAAAATCGAACTGATCTTGAATACAAACTTGCTCGTAGGTGTATCTACAATGTACATGACCTGTGGCAGGAAGATGTTAATACGCTATTTTTCACACCATGCACAGATGTTTCTTGCAATACTAGCAGATTATATAATACAAGTTGATTTTATATGTATACCATCCCGAACGGGGCTTATTCTATCACCAAAATAAAGAATATCAGCGGGAAAAAAACTAATAATTATTTTTGCGTGTTGTTTTTTCAACAAATTTGAAAACTGGAATTTCCAAAAGTCGGAATAAACTTTATTCCAATCGGGTGTAGAATAAGCCCGTTTCGTAGCATATATGTATTATAAATCACATAGGTACACAATAGTACCTATACCTACAACCATTATGGTGGAGATGAAAATTCTTGCGTGAAATTACGACATAAAAAGGTATTACGAGGTATTAGGTACGAGTACTTCTGGCGGTTAAAACGTAGAGATCCCTGGTTTCCTCACCACGGTTCCACACGTATTGATTGACCCTGACATTTCAATGTATATGGCCGACTAGGCTAAGAGGCCGGTAAAGACAGGTGCTGCACAAGCCTTTAAACATATTTCACCGCCCCGTGAGCATGGGCATAGGTCAGGTGGCAACCTGAGGCTGAATCATCCAGAACAGATTCCAAGGCGTTAGTTTTTCTACAGGTCACGAGATTACCCACGGGTTCGACGATAAAGGCCGTCTGTTCGACTGCGACGGTAACCTCCACCGCTGGTGGTCAGACCTCGCTATCGAGGCGTTCCACCGCCGCGCGCAGTGCCTTATCGATCAGTACGGACAGTATGTGGTCCCAGAGGTCAATATGAAGCTAGATGGAATTAATACTCAGGTAAACTTCAGAAACTTTCAACATTTCTCACCAGTTCCTGATAGCATAAAACGCGGCCAAAATCTATCCAACCCCCGTTTAGATATGTAGGTGCCTACTCACACTTTACCGATCTTCAAGTCATCATCGTCATCATCATCATCAATCCAGCCGTTGGAAGTCCACTGCTGAGCATTGGCCTCCCCAACAGATTCCCAGAATGACTTCCAATCACGTGGGAGGAAATTGCCCATACTCACCACGCTGGGCACGCGGGTTAGCGAGCGCAGTTAGAGCTATCTTTGTTAAAATAGGGGACGCTACTTTTTGTCGCTTGTCGCTTTTTGTCTTAGTAGCTCTTACGACATCCACGTAGAAAGCATAAAATGAAAGGTAGGAGATATGAAAGGGCCTATCCTTCAGCCGGGGCCACCACGGCCAATCAAGTAAGAATAGGTATTAGTTATAAAAAGAGCACTACCTCCTGTGGTAGATCTTGTGCTTCAGGTGTTTGACAGTCTGTATTTACAGGGGGAGAACATAGCTGACAATGGAGGTGTGAAACAGGCGTTTCGCGCTTATTTACATTGGGTACAAAGACACGGTGCCGCGGAAGAAACGCTCCCAGGGCTCAATCATACACATACGCAGTTGTTTTTCCTCAACTTTGCTCAGGTATGTGTTGCAGGCAGGCATACTGATTTAGTTTAGAACAAAACTTATTCGACTGAAAGCGTTACTGACTGTACACCAACACATTTAGAAAATCAGTCATTTTGGGAAAAGGTGATCATTATGATTTGTTCAAAACGAGATCAGTTCAATATAAGAATCGGTCCTAACAGACCATAAATTCGCTTCAATTCGATATTTTACTCCCAACTTGTGAGTCAGCGTGGTCGTAGCAAAAGAATAGTCTGGCTGGTTTTTAATGAGTCCTCAAAATAAGGGTCCAAATCGATATTCCAACAGTGGAAATTCTTATTTCCTTCCAGGTGTGGTGCGGCGCCATGCGTCCTGAAGCGATGCGCAACAAGCTAAAGACGGCTGTCCACTCACCCGGTCGGTTCAGGGTCATAGGAACACTATCTAACTCGCACGACTTTGCACGCGAGTTTCAATGTCCACCCGGGTCGCCAATGAACCCTGTGCATAAGTGCACTGTTTGGTAAAACCAACCTACAAACCAAATTCCTAAAACATAAGAAACATAATTTGTTTCAATATAGTGTTGTGTTCCTGCGGAGAGTAAAGTTGCCGGAGCTCTTCGGGGAGGGGGATTCGTGGTCTGCGTGCGTGATGCCTCTTGTATTGCAAGCGTTCATAGGTTACGGTTACCACTTACCAACAGGTGGGCCGTATGTTTGTTTGCCACTTTAGTGTATAAAAACAAAATAAAACTGATCAAACCCGAATTTATACAGCTTGTGATCTTAATCGGCAACAAAATGAAGATCAATTTTCTTAGGTATTATTTTAAATAGTTTTTACTGTTGTATATTTTGTAGTTTTATAGGATAACTCATTTATTGTTAAGTATTTTTGTAAGAAATATAACTTTGTTGAATTTCGCATACTTATTTGTGTTTCATTTACGTTTCAATAGACCTACCTAGATACGAAAAAATCGCATGTCATTTAAGATAGTGAGCGAGGACATACAGCGAATCTTTTCTGCACATAATATGTTATCTTAATAGCTTGTTAACTAGTGGTTCGCCCCGTACTGAAACTTATGATGTCTGGTAAAAGTTGGTGCTTCGATAATAGTTGAAACAATTGAGATAAACTTGGAAAATCGCATTTTTAGCATGTTCCAAACTATCCTAAACTTTTAGCAAATCTTGATAGTACAAAATGTTGACCTACTAAATTACAAGCAGATCGTATCGACGGTTCGAAAGTTACCTATGATCTCAATATACTGTACCTAGGTACATGCATACTCGTACAACGCCATTCGTCTAAGTTGTTCGAGAGATTATGTTATTATCGTACGATTTATTGAGTCATTCCATCGATAGGATGATACGACAAATGAAAAACAAAATGACTAGACCGACGGCAGGTATCAGTATTTCGAGGTCATGCTAAAGAGGTAAAATAATAATCAAACTAATCAAATTCCACTATTAGGTTCGTTGCTGAGCTGGGAAGCTTGGTGGAATAGCTTCTGACTGCATCACATGATCAGCTGAGAGCACAGGTCGTGAGGTCCAAACCTCACGTTCGCCAATGGATTTTCCATTCGGAAAATGTATGTGCGCTATGCTAGTGCTCTCAAACGGCGAAGGAAAACATCGTGAGGAAACGGGCATGTCCTAGAACCTAAAAATTCGAAGACATGGTGACATGTGTACGAAAGGAGCCTCTTATAGGCGCACTTTAATCCTTTACCTACACTGCTTTTTTCATCGACGGTCATAGGCCCTTTTCAGGGCCACCATGCCTCAACCTGGTCACTGACCTAATACAAGATGACCAAGAAAGAATCAGTGACACGGCAAGAAAACAGGATCAGCTAGCAGTCATCATAATATTGTATTGTCAACGAACTTGACAGTTATGTAGTCAGAACAATGGACACTTTGCTGAGGAGTCCCATCACAGTTCCGAGGAACAGCCTCCTAACTCCTAACGCCTCCTTTTGTTGATAGATTAAGCCCCTTTCGGAATAGTTAGGGAACACGTTGTATAATTGTAGCCCCCAATCACCAGCATCCTCATGTGTACCTAGGTACCTACCTACAAACGCGCAGTCACCTCCTACCTATACCAACTCAGTTATCTTTATCAGTGCTAGTATCGTAGTGACTTGTTTGTGACGAATCATTCATTCGCAAAAAACATATCGCACAGTAATGCCCACTCATAGTGCTGCTCATAAATCATAGATGACTACATACTTAATATAAGCATTGTATTACCTGTCCTACCTACCAGGGGTGCTATTGCATAAGCAAAATGTGAATGAAGATTTGAGGATAATTTTATCAATAAAAGCGACATCTGAAAGGTTTCAAATGAACAGGAAGATTTTAAGATTGTGAAGTTATGCCTTAGCAAGTATGAAAGGTTTTGGATGTCGCTAAGATTGTTAAAATAACCCTCAAAGTTACGAACTTCATTGTCATTTTGCTTACGCAATAGCACTCCAGTCTTGTGTGTGATGATTATTAGCTCAGCCGGGGACTTCAACTTGTATAATTGTCAAGGGCAAACTCAAATCCGATTCAATCGTCAACGTCGCGTCGCGTCGTTCGCATCGTTGTGTGAAGTCGTGCATCTATGTTTTTGTTATCAAATATTATCGGATACCGGTCTGTTTATCTCTGTAAGTATGAATGTTATATTTATATGACTAAATTAATAGCTTGTGGAGTGAATTTGTTTTGTATTCATTCGGTGAACCGGCGCGCGTGGTAGAGAACGTAAGTGTTTAGCGGTCAGAGTGTAACGTGTAGGTAAAATGGCTGACATCATAAAGCTCTTGTATAAGTAACAAACACAGTAAGCGATAACGTTACGGTTCCATTTGCATTTATAACACGGAATAGGTAATACGGAATATAAATTGTTGGACATAATTGTTTACAGTTTCGTCGATTCCAAGCGAATGATATTTGTCATCTAAGATTTTTTGAAGTCTGCTTTTATCGCACCTACTTCCTAAACGATATTATTTTTATTTGTCCACAGAATAAGCAATAGTAATAAAGAAAAACAAAATGGTGAAAGCAAGGAAATACGTCGTAAAGAAGCACTTCAAGGGTTTGCCCCAGAAGACCGACTACGACCTAGTCGAGACTGAGTTGCCCGCATTGAAGAGCGGTGAAATCCTTGTCAAAGCTGAGTTCATCAGCGTGGACCCATATCTCCGAGCGTACAACAGCAGAAGTCCCGTGCCGTACGACCAGTTCAGCTACCAAGTCGGTATCGTGCAAGAAACAAAAGACCCTAACTTCTCTGTTGGAGATCGCGTTGTTTCACACAAAGGTTGGACAGATTACTACATTGACAACCCTAGTGCGCCAAAAGCGTCCCCCGGAGAGAAGATTTACAAGCTGCCGGACCTCAAAGGCCTGCCTAATTCACTTGGAGTCGGCGCGATCGGCATGCCCGGCGCAACGGCATACTTCGGATTTTTGGAATTGTGCAAACCCAAGGCAGGTGAGACGGTCGTGGTTTCCGGCGCCGCTGGGGCAGTAGGCTCTTTAGTCGGACAAATTGCGAAGATAAAAGGCTGCCGCGTGATCGGCTTCGCCGGTTCTGACGACAAGGTGCAATGGCTCGAATCACTCGGCTTCGACAAAGCGTACAATTACAAGAACATCGACATCAAAACAGCACTGAAGGAATCAGCGCCGAAGGGTGTAGACTGCTACTTTGACAATGTTGGTGGAGAGATAAGCAGTTCGATCATAAGCGAGATGAATTTGTATGGAAGGGTTGCCGTTTGCGGGTGCATCAGCGCATACAATGAAGAAAAATTGCCGAAAGCGTCTATTCTCCAACCGAGTATCGTCTTCAAGCAGTTGAAGATCGAAGGGTTTATTGTGTGGAGATGGGCTGATAGATGGATGGAGGCTCTGACTGAGCTGGCCAAGTGGGTAGGCAGCGGGCAAATCAAGGCACGGGAGCATGTCACTGAAGGCTTTGATAATCTCTTCGATGCGTTTGTGGGGATGCTGAACGGAGAAAATTCTGGCAAGGCTGTTGTTAAAGTCTAAGTTTTTTATACCGACCTGTACTGATAAATAATAGTGAAAGTATATGATAAATACATACTTATATTACCTACCTTAATGTTGTTTTTTCTTCTTCTTCAAGCGAATTGTCCGATGAATCTAAGAGGTATCTTAGATTCATCGGACAATTCGCTTGATATTTTTCATCAGTAAAAAAATATCTCACCACTTTTATTCCTAAGAATGGTAGTCATCCTCTCAGATCTCCAGGCGATCAGATCCTTGAAGATGCCTAAGGGGGTAGTCATAGGCATGTCCGATGCCTACATTTTGCAGTAGTATGTATTTCATAAGTGAAAATGTATCCTTATAATTATCAGTAAAATGTCCATGCATAGTGATATACGTATGAACGTAGTGAAAATCATCTAGATAACATTCTAATTAATAATGATAATGCTGCAAATTAACACCGCCTGATTTTTTTATAGATAAATGCTCATACATAATACATTAGCAAATGAAGAATGCAATAAAAATCGCAAGTAAATTTATGAGCTATCAAGCTATCAGTTAGACAAGACTGGAGGTCCGAGTATCGCTATATACAAGACATTTCTACCTTATTATCATTGATACAAGCTACCTACAAAATTAGACAGAATTGAACCAGTAAAATTTTAATAAACAGAAAAAACCGGTTTTGCTTAAAAAAATAATAAATCATTACACTCACAAATTGACATTTTATACACAACTAATAGGTTAGCCCCAATAATGCAAACTTCCTACATAATTAGACGAGTACAAGTAGTTTTTTTTTAATGAAATAAATAACTAAACATGCTATGTACCTCAATATACATAGTTCTGCACTTCAACGCTTTGCACATCGTCATTGCTCCAGAGTGTTTCCACTTCGTAGTGAGAGTCCCGGCGGTTGCTGAAGTTATCACGGCACTCCCATCGGGAGCGGACCACGCGGGCTATCTCTAGCCACAAGCGTGCTTCGAGCACTACAACAAAAATAAGGCTTACTTTGTGTCGATCACAATAGGCCAGTTGTGGCCGTAGTGATAGACACTATAGCGATATCATAGCCAAAAAAAATACCGCCTCTTCCGCCCGCTACCTCGCTTGCGTGGTAGGTTCCTACGAGGTTAAAAAGTAGACTTTGTGCTATTCCAGACTATCTATCTCTGTGCCAAATTTCATCCAGATTGGGGCTCTGATCTCTACCTCCATCCAATATCATATCCTACTAATATTATATATGCGAAAGTTTGTGAGGATGTTTGTTGTTCAATCACGCCGTAACGGTTCAACCGATTTCGATGAAACTTTAAATATATAGAGATCTTTACCTAGAATAGCATATAGGCTCTTTTTATCAAGGTACCACGCGAGCGAAGTCGCGGGCGCCAGACCCAGAGGGCCAATAAGCCCTTTCGGGGCATGCATACGTTCCATAAGCCACCTTGTATGGTCCCGACTCACCACACCACAATACTGTGTTTCTAGCGTAAAACTTACAAAACAAGAACGAGAACGAAGTAAGGAACAGAGGGTTGACGTTGCCGTTGATGACAGCCATCGTGTACATGAGCGCACCGACCGTCGGCGCCTGGCGGAGGAACAGGCCGCGAAGAGTCACCCCCAGCCATGGCAGAAACAGGTACTCGCTGAGTGGGGAACGCTGCAAGTCAAACTATTCTCTAACGCTGTGTCTTGCTTGGTTGTAACTGATTTATTCTTGGTCATCCTGTATTAGGTCAGTGACCAAGTGTACTCTAAAAAGGGCCTATGACCGTCGGCGTCGGTGAAAGAATCAATGTACCTAGTGAAAGAAGTAAAGTGCGCCTCTTAGAGGCTCTTTCGTGCTCAATGTGACATGCCTTCGAATTTTTAGGTTCTAGGACATGCCGGTTTCCTCACGATGTTTTCCTTTACACACATTCTCCTCTCAGATCTTCAGGCATCAGACCCTTAAAGATGTCATGTTATGAGACTACAGTAGTATGTTGTATTCCATACGTGACAGGTTGCAAGCTTATCTCCGCTGGTTTCCTCACGATGTTTTCCTTCACAGTTTAAAGCCCGTGCTAATGTGCACTTTACGTTTCTCAAATAGAAAACTCATTAGTGTACGATCGGGTTCGAACCCACGACCTTCGGATCGAAAAGTCTAAGCTCCCACTAGGCCAACCCGGTTAGGATTTAGGTTTCATAATGAATCGTACAAATATAACACTTATTAGAAAGCAATAATCGCACCGATAGGTAGCGTAATATCAAACCATGTAGGTATTCAATCTTTATCTGATATACTATCGTAAATACAACCGTGCGTGATACAGCTTTATAAGTACGTACATACACGAAAACTATGCGACCATTCAGTCAGTATAGACTGTGACGCGGCGACTCATCGGCAACATGGTTAAGGCCAGGAAATACGTCGTCAAGAACAAATTCCAAGGAATCCCGAAGAGAACTGACTACGAAATAGTGGAACACGAACTCCCCCCGATTCAGAACGGAGAGATATTGGTAAAGATCGAATGGCTCAGCGTAGATCCTTATCTCAGGGCGTATCACTCCAGCTATTCCTTGCCGTACGACCAGTTTGGATACCAAGTCGGAGTCGTTGAAGACTCAAAGGATCCGAGGTATCCAGTCGGCGCCAAGGTCGTGGCTCACAAAGGATGGTGCGACTACTGCATCATCAACTCCGCGAACGCTACAGACTTCTTCAATAAAGTGTACAGGCTGCCTAATTTGAAAGGGCTGCCGGATTCGTTGGGAATCGGAGCTGTGGGCATGCCTGGAGCGACCGCATACTTCGGGTTTCTGGAGATCTGCAAGCCTAAGGCAGGTGAGACAGTGGTGGTGAGTGGAGCGGCCGGCGCTGTGGGATCCATCGTCGGTCAGATCGCCAAGATCGTAGGTTGTCGAGTAATCGGATTCGCCGGTTCGGAAGACAAAGTGAAATGGCTGGAAAAGGATCTCGGATTCGACAAAGCCTTCAACTACAAGAGCGTTGACGTTGCCGCCGTATTAAAATCAGCAGCGCCGAACGGCGTGGACTGCTACTTCGACAACGTTGGCGGTGAGATCAGCAGTTTGATAATCAACCAGATGAACGATTTTGGCAGAGTTTCGGTATGCGGAAGCATCAGCTCGTATAACGACGCCAATACACCACATGCGACGATTTTGCAGCCTGCGTTGAATGCAAAGCAGATTAAAATAGAAGGATTCATAGTGGGGAGGTGGTTTGAGCACTGGTCGGAAGCGTTCGGCGAGCTTGTAAAGTGGATCAAAAGCGGACAGTTGAAGGCAAGAGAGCACGTGACGGAGGGATTTGAAAACATCCATGACGCGTTTGTGGGGATGCTGCAAGGAGAGAACCTTGGAAAAGCGGTGGTAAAAATTTAAGCTTATTTAGAATTTACGAGCAAATTATATTATTTATTTTTCACCTTATTTCAGTGTTTACGATTTTATAATACCTATGAGCGAACTCGTAATGAAATGAGCACCAAGACATGGGTTAACTTGTTCTGTGTTCCGAACTACACAGATGTCGCCTATGTAGTTCGGAACTAAGAAATAACTGTACTGAATATTGATGACACCAATAGCAAAAGAAGTTAAAAATTATTTGTGGTATCGAGAATCTGTAAAACATCATCATCAACATTAGCCTGAAGCAACTGCTGGAAATAGGCCTTCCCCATGAAGTTCCACGACTAACGGTCTTGAGCCTTCTCCATCCACCGACTTCCAGCAACCTTCAAAATGTCTAACATCGGTCGATGAGGTTATCGTGGTCGCCATTCCAGAACCTTTATTCCCCAACGGTTGTCGATTCTGCAACCTATATGGCCTGCCCACTGCCCCCTTCAACTTGCTAACTATGAGAGCTATGCGAACCTGGTTCTACGGATTTCGTCGTTTCAGATCTTATCACGAAGTAGGTGTGCAATCACTAACCACATTTGATGAATTCCAAATAAGCAAGCAACTTAGAACGAGCACCAACGTATCGGACGCTTCTAGGCACCATGTCACTCCTGGGAACGTATAATTTCGATTGACAAGTCTTTACTAAGTCTAGAATATACAAAACTCCTTAAGTATTTTCAAAAATTAGTTAGTATTTATTACGGAAGGTTAAAAAAACTTAATTTATAGCGTATATGAACTAGCTTCCACCCGCGTCTTCGCGCGCGTGGTATCTGGATAAAAAGTAGTTCTTGGCAAATAATTCTATCTATTCCAAGTTTCATAACAATTAGTTGAAAAATGAGCTTGTTGTGAAATGCCAAATCCGGGACGTTGTCGTAGTAGCGTTATGTAGATACGAGTAAGGTAGTATAGGTCGCGTCATGTAAAAAGAACGCTGGCGGTCAAGCTGCGCAATGGCGATTTATCGGTCTATTTGGTGGTATGAGGTGCGGCGCGGTGCGGGCGGGTGACGCGACCTATACTACCTTACTCGTATCTACATAACGCTACTACGACAACGTCCCGGATTTGGCATTTCACAACAAGCTCATGTAAACGATATTAAAGGAAGCAGGCATGATGCCCAAACCAACAATCTACAATATGAGAGATGCTGCATGCCTAAACGCATATCTCCTATATATTTAACCTTGGCCTGTCTCCCTATTGCCATACCCTTATAGAGGGTCCACAAGATAGACTACCTATGTACTGTCTTTAAGAAACAACAGTAATAATGTATTGAGTAGGTGTTGTTGAGTAGTTATAGAGAAATGGGTAACTTACGAGAAACGTCGATATCATCAATATAAAGTTTATCGTCCTTGCTCATCAGCATAAAGTGCAGATCATTCTGCAGTGGTTCCTCGTCGAAAGTCACCACTTCAAACTTCACATTGCAAGTCAGGCCGAGCAGCAGACACACAGCAGCAAGAAAAGACGACGACAGAGTAGCTCTCGAGGACTTAGCATTGAGTTTTTCTGCTTGAGTCAAGGTTTTGCGATACAAGTATTGGAAGCTAGTGTCCACATAGTCGATAAGAGCTCCTAGGATGGGAACTTTAGACTTAGAATAGGTCATGTGTTTGGGAAGCGTTGGATTGTCACCTGCAGCCATTTTGGTGTTGGGAACTGACATAATTTGAGACATCAATTCGGTATCCGTACGATAATATTAGGTACTTAGTTTGATTTAGGAAAATTGTATCGAAATAATGGAAATCAATTTTTATAGTTTGAAAACATCTTCACAACAAAGATTTTGAACGCCGCTGCGCCTCTGCTGCACTTTTGAAAATATTGTTTCAAATACTTTTCTTGATACACTACACCTGTCAACCAATGACAGGTATTTTCTATCATGTGTCTAGTAGACAAGATGAGCGCGAAAACGATGTTTGAAACAGAGGTTTAATATTTTCTTCTGTTTGGTTGGGGTTCTATCCCTATCTACAGATGAACCCCCAGTGCGTGTTTAAACTTCTTTGCTGATAATACAAATGGTGATACATTTGTATTATCATCAGCCTAAACAAGCCCACCGCTGGACAGAGGCCTCCTCCAAATTGCGCCACGACGAACGGTCTTGAGCCATTTCCATCCATACTTACACATACTACCACCAGACCATCAATGCTCTCATTTTATTTAAGTCATTGAATTATAAAGATAAATAGATTAAACATTTTTTTTCCGACTCGTAACTTTTATCAGATCGTTATTGACTGAAACAATTTATTATCAAATTACTTTTTTTATTAAAGTCTGAGATTATGATAAGATTAATATAAATTAACTAACATGTAACGGCTTAAATAAATGCTTATTCATCTACATAAGTAACTAAATGATGACGTTAGCTTATTCTTATGATATTAGTAGCTTTAACATATTATAGTGTAAAAAATAATTAGATTCAAGGTTTCACAGTTATATAATGTCAAAACGCGTAATAATGTTGCCACATTCAGACCGTCAGTGCTGTAACAGATCAGATCAATAAATGAACTGTGAACTAATCAGCTCATTCTGGGCCTAAAATGAAGTTAGGAGTAGCACAAGTTGTGATGCGCGCTCACCGCGGATTTCCATAAATCACGCGATAACCAGCGCGATCGCGTATACCGTAGAACAGGGATTCCCAACCAGTGGGGCGCGCCCCTCTTGGGGGGCGTGGGGTGATTCAAGGGGGGGCGCGGCGGCTTTAGCTGTGTAGGTATGTGTATTTCCTTAAAATCTTAAAATACTCACGCGCGTTGAGAATGAAAAGGGAATGGTTAATAAAGTCCAGCCACAGTGCTCTCACTAAATGTACCTACTTGTCATTAAAATAAAAATAAACTAACACATTCATATTTTCATTGTTTGTTTAATTTTATAATTTCGGCACCCCATTTCAACCCCTAGGGGGGCGTAGTATTTTTGCATAACGTTGGGTGAGGCACATAGGATAAAAGGTTGGGAATCCCTGCCGTAGAAAGACTCCACGCCAACGAATGAACCAATTACTATTTCGAGCACAAGGGTTAATATCAAAGAACTAATATTGTTCGGAAGTGTCAATTCGATGACAAAAGCAACACAACCAAAACCCTAGCCTAATTATCTAAACGCTTATTTGTATACAAGGTGATTCATAACAAGTATACTATCTCGAAAGTGGATTATTCAACGATTGACAATAAAGATTGTTCAAAGATTTTTGGAAATTCGACATTTCTCATTGAAAAAACGGTGCAAAAATCAGCTGTTTTCAGGTCATATTCGTTGATACTAAATTGTTTTAGGTACCAATTTTGATGTTGAACTTATTGATTATTTAATAATTTATTGAGACGACAAAAACAGTGTTTTTTAAAGATATTTTTGATATAATTAGCCTCCTTCGGGATAGTATTATAGTTACGGAACACATTTTATTAGTCAAATACTACTTTAAACTCTCGTAACAAATTGTATAATCAATAACCAGTCGTAACAATTCTCTTTCTAAAGGTACCTACTTCAAATACGAATCAGACTCATCTCTAGGTGTTATTTTGGTGCACGATTTTGTACAAATTATACCAACAAATGGGGCTTGACTTGGTATGGGTCAACTTAAAAAACATTTCTGTAAAATCTAATTAAATTTTAAGACTAGGGTTAAACCACTGGTATCGTAATTTTGTCACAGGTTTTTCTGAATACTTATTTCGATATACCGTATATTTCAAAGCTTCGATCAAAAAACAGGCCTGTAGTATCTGGCCTGTCTACAGGCGTGTTTTTTGATCGAAGCTAATAATTGACACTATACGGCTCTGCAGTCGACAGATCAAAGATAATATAGTAGAATTTGTCTTTGACAGAATCTATGATCAACAGACAAAGAAAAATGAGATGGTCCACATACCTGCTTAAGCCAGCCCCAATGCTTCGCTTTACCCCAGCAACCCATTAATTCACGTTTCAACTGTCTTAGCAGAAGAATCTGCTTCGCTCTTACTAACTTCCGCAGCACTCTTGGCGGGTTCCACGTCACTCTTGCTCACTCTCGTAGCACTCTTAGCCGGTTCTGCTGAACTCTTGGTCACTTCCGCAGCACTCTTAGCTGGTTCTGCTTCACTCTTGCTCACTTTCGTAGCACTCTTAGCCGGTTCTGCTTCACTCTTGCTCACATCCATAGCACTCTTAGCCGGCTCTGCTTCGCTCTTAATACCAGCGGTACTGGCTCTCTTAGCTGAGGTTGGTGCTTCGCTATCACTGGCCTTTCTCTTTCTCTTGATAAGATGAGAGATATCAGCGGCAGGTTTAGCAGTGGAGCTGCCAGCGCCATTTGAAAAGCTGCCAGAGCCATTTGAAAAGCTGCCAGCGCTGGCTGAGAAGCCTGAGCCGCTTGAAGATCCCGCGCCGTTGGACGAGAATAGGCTTTCCCGGACGCGCTTGATTGTCTGAAATAAGTGGTGTTTGGATATAAGTAGCTTCCCTAGTCGTTCGTAATAGATACGTCGTCACGTCACATCCTACTTATATTATAAATACGAAAGTTTGTTTGTGTATGTTTGTTACCGCTCAGCTAAGTAACGGTTGAACCAATTATGAAGTGGTAGAGTCAGCTCATATCCTGAGGAAGGACATAGGCTACTTTTTGTGAAAAAAACGCAAGCAAAGCCGCGAGCAGCTGTTATCAAAATACTTTTTTCATTACAATCTGTTCACTGGTTGCGGCGTGAAAGAGTATAAAATATCTTCAGATCCTCACAAACTCTGGCACTTACAATATTAGTAGGATAGTGGGACTAACCGGAACGCACTGGCTCCGCATATGAAAATCAAGGAATTACGAATTTTCATACAAACTTTGTCACCCCTCTTCACCCCATATGATGGGAATTTCCATAAATTATTTTGACAATGAGCACCTACGTCCTAAACGAAGTGCATGCCTGTTCCAAATTTCGAAGTAATAAAGTTCGATATTTAATAAAGTGCTTCTTTTTTCGTGCACAGGTTAATAGCTTAGAATTTGTACATTCTAAGACATGCTATGCCGGTTTCCTCTCGGTGTTTTCAGCTTTTTAAGCACTAGTATTGCGTAGAAAAAGTTTCGAATGGAAAATCCATTTTCGTTCCCAAGACCTCTGGTTTGGAAGGCTTTACAAGTGGTGCCTACAACTCACAGTGCTTTCATATCTTTTTTGGCTTGTTATTAGCCGAAGTCAACAGATATTTATTTCAGTATTAAATCACTTTAAAACGTCATAGAAACTTAGTGAAGCTACGCCTGTTCCTCACGACCAAGCCTAGAATAATCAGGCAACAAACACAGCTTGGTGCCTATCATATTTATCGATAGTTCTTTTAGAAATGGAATGTAGAGCTTCAGTGTCGTGCCTATCATATAAAATAGATAGGGTGGAATCGCATCAATGGCCATGCTTTAAATAAATTAAAATTAATTACCACATGGCCACTAATGTATTGGGTTTTGCTGAAATGATTGATACAAATTTTAAATTTTGGTAATCTTTTATTTGGAAAATGTATAAAATCCAGTACAAAAATGGCCGAGTGGTAAATGCAACTTACAAACTAACATGATACTTAAAAACTAAGAATATTCAATTCAAGTAATACTGAGTTTCAATACCAAACATAAAAACATTATCCTACACATCAATTCTAATTCCATACTTGGCCCTACTGCAATATAACAGTTTGACAAATAGTTTGATAACTTTATAAAAAACTTAAATTAAGGCACATCCATCTAGACATAATAAAACAGTCGATCCCAAATACTGTACGTTTATTTCTTCATAAGCGTTTTTAATGAATTATAAGATGTTGAAGAAAAATTTTTTGGGTCAGAAGACTGTCTGTTTATTGGTTCAGGCTAATCTCAGAAACTACTTAATGGATCTTTATGAAAATTTACTAAGTTATTGATTATGGTCTGAAATACTAAGTAATACGTAAGTAAGCACCAATAAGTTTGACTGGCCTCATAGCTCAGTTGGTAGTAACTCTGCCTTCCGCGCTAGAGGTCGCGGGTTCGATCCCCGCACTGCACAAACATTTGTGTGATGAACGCAGATGTTTGTTCTGTGTCTGGGTGTTAAATATATATCTATTATGTACATCAGTCTCTGGTACCCATAGTACAGGCCACAGGCTATGCCTAGTTTGGGATCAGTTGACCGTGTGTGATATGTCCAAAAAAAATACCTACCAACCTTTATATGAGTAAGGGCGTCTTAGATAATGAGAACGATCGAACTAGGTCAAAATGTTCTTGAATTGTTATTATTTTCTTTAATTTGCTTACACTTTGAAACTTACTCGACGTTACAAACTTACCGTACCTACCTACCTATGACTCCGTGCGAGCGAAACCGCGCGGGTATAGCTAGTACAAAAAAATTGCTGACAAGCTCAGTCTAAAATTCAACTATCACAAATTGGCAATTTTACCATTTTTTTGCCCAATTACTTCACTTGGCACAACAATTTTAAGAACAATAACAAAAAAATACCTGTAGTTATGGAATGTTTCGATCATTCATTGAATCACAATTGATATCTAATGATTATTTATCACATTTCAAAAATTAAGGTTAACTATAATTATATCAATGAAAGTATGTTAAGTTTTAGCCTTCAAGGTGTATGAGACACTTGCTGGCTATCAGTCTAAAGCTGACCTATTATTTTAAGTCTAAGTTAATACTAAAATGCCTGTGTGATAGGCCACAGTTAAAATATAGGAAACAGTCTAACAATGCCCATTCAGTCTAAGCCTGGCCAGTGCATCCTAAACCCGAGATTCTGCAATGACAAGTTTAAATCGATTAGCCACAGTTTATACTGGCTATCAGTCTAAACCGCGCCTGTTTAAATCTAGCTATTAGTCTAAATGTGGCCTCTCTAAACCTGGCTATCAGTCTAAACGTGGCCTATCTAAACCTGGCTATCAGTCTAAACGTGGCCTGTCTAAACCTGGCACTCAGGCCGGTGTTTCTCCTTCAGGATCATGTTTCGCAGCATTTTGCGCGTGTCCTCGAGACACTCGCACGGCCTTACCTCGGCTTTGTAGTCCATCATGTCTTGGATCTTCTCCTGGATTTCTGGCAGCAGCTCCTTCAGCTCCTTGATTTCACCTTGAAAATAAAACACATTAATTTAGTATCACATTCACAGAACAGCAGTACCTTCTAGTTCGAAGGCTCTGTGGACGGCACTCATGAGCAGATGCGCATGACGTCACACGATCATGGCCTAGTGAGAGGGACGTACTTTGAAATTCGACGCGAAGGTCGTGGGTTTGAATCCCCGTCGTACACCATGCATATTCGATTCAATAATACGCGCTCAAAGCGCTTAAGGAAAATATCGGGAAGAAACCCATAGATGACTGATAGGACGGCTTCTAAAGTCGACTGTTTATGACAATAATGTCTTGTTGAAAAAGTTTCAAAAATAGATTTGTACCCTCAATAGAATATCCCGGATCGGCGGTGGTATACTTCTTGACAGTTGCGTCGTCAGTTGCGCCGGGATTCTCGAGCGTCTTGATACGAGTGCCGAGAATATTTGCAGCGTTCTTGAAGTGAGTGATGGCATCTTCAAAGTTCGACGCTAAGGAGTTTGCAAGACCTTAAAGAACACAAAATAAATCTTAGTACTATTATAAATGCTAAAGTTTAGATGGATGGATGTTTGGAAGCCGCGGGCGAGAGCCATTTAGAACAAAAAATAATAATAATAGGTATTAATTTATTACCAATTTGATAGTGCGTCTCAGCAATGCGCCGATCATCAGTGCCGTAAAGATCTTTCTGCAGGTCTAAGCAGCTCTCTGAAAAATAAAGGTTGTTAAAACTAACACATTGTTTTAAATTACAGGATCTAAATTGTAGTAGTCAGGACTATGTGACTGTTGGGTATTATTAATTAATTTTATTAGTAAAAAATTGTACATGAACCCTCAAATGTTTTTTTAACTTATAAAAGAAAGTGATACATTTCAGAACAATCTTCTAGTTAAGAGAGGGCAGCGTAGTTACTATGCTGCCAGCAGCATAGCAGGTCGAAGGCCAGCCTTCGACCTACGCATATCAACAGTTGTTAAATACAATGATGGAGAATTTTGAACTCTATAACTTTCTATTAAAAGTCAAAAATTGCATATTTGGACTCTCAAATGTATTTTTTTTTTACTTTTAATAGAAAGTGATACAATTCTTGAGGTCCTAGACTGCGAAATCAGTAAGTTCTCACTTTTCGATCGTGAAAAGTGTATAGGTTACCGTTTTTGTATGGAGACACGAAAAGGGCGCCTATAAAAACCAGTTATCTTTATTACACTTTTCACAGTCAAAAACCGAAAAGCGAGAACGCACTGATTTCGCAGACTAGGGCCTCAGAGCAGCCTTCTCGTTAACAGAGGGCAGCGTAGTTAGAATGCGGTTGCTGCCTTCGACCAAAGATACTCACGCATATCAACGACGGCCTTGTCGTATGTCTCGCTCTCGAGCGCCACCTCGCCCAGCGCCAGGTGCACGTCGGCCAGCAGCGCGCGCGCCGCCTCGCCGCCGCCCTCCTGCACGCGACGGAACAGGATGCTGCGGGATAGATCTGCAACCAAATTAACACCTCAATACTGTGTGATGTCTCATTTATCCTACTAATGCAACTATAGGACAGATCTGCAACAAAATTAACACCTCAACATCGTGTGTCGTCTCATATATCCTACTAATGCAACTATAGGACAGATCTGCAACAAAATTAACACCTCAACATCATGTGTCGTCTCATTTATCCTACTAATGCAACTATAGGACAGATCTGCAACAAAATTAACACCTCAACATACTGTGACGTCTCATTTATCCTACTAATGCAACTATAGGACAGATCTACAACAAAATTAACACCTCAACATCGTGTGTCGTCTCATTTATCCTACTAATGCAACTATAGGACAGATCTGCAACAAAATTAACAACTCAAGATTGTGTGACGTCTCATTCATCCTACTAATGCTACTATGGGACAGATCTGCAACAAAATAAACACCTCAACATTGTGTCTCATTTAAATCATATCAAAAGAAATGGGTGTTTATTTCAATAAAATCAGTACGATCACTTTGAAACATCTTAGAAACTTGGTGAAGCTATGCCTGTTCCTCGCCAACAAGCCGTCCTACTATCCTCTTTTATCTCAAAAAGCAGTCTTGAAGGGGATTAAATAGAGGTTAAAAGTTTGTATGGGCAATCCTCCAAAAGTTAGGGATCTGAAAATTAATATTTAGGCTTTTGATAAGAAATAAGTTTTTCAGCATTTTTGCAAAATTATCCATAAAGGGGGAAAAGTGGCCAGTGGTGAAAATTATTATGAATGTGGATGAAGTGGAGGGTAACAGCTAGTACTTAAATAAAGGCTTTTAAACTGAAATATGAATAAGTTATATTACATAAGAACTGCAAACACCAAATTAACTAACCAAGCATCTCCCAGGCCAGTTGCAAGTTGTCCACTTCTTCATCACCATCACCGTCTACATTCATCATGGATACGTCAGCGTCACCTTCCCCTTCTTCACCTTCTGCATCGCCGTTGCTTGTGGTTCCCTGTAAAAAGACTCTGTTGGTATAGCAGTAATGAAAAAATGGGACAGTCAATCTAAGAATTACATGTGGATACAAAATCTTGACAATACTAGAGGGAGGTCAACATTTCTTTTGAACCAAAGGAAAATGACTTTATTTAAAAGAAATTGAATCTATTCAGTGGAAGAAAGGATCATTTTCAAATTATGACGTCTTGCATGCTCTTTGAATCCAGCTTTATGCTGAAGTCCATATTGTCAAAGTGGTTAAAGAATAAAGATTAGTATTGCCATGGTCTGGAAAAAAAGTATCAAGAAGAAAATCGCTGACAATACTATTTTACCAACACTTATTTACAGAGGCCAAACATGGGCCTTAACAGCGAAAAAAAAAATTAAACTCAGATCCTTTCAAAGAGCCATAGAAAGAAGCATGCTAGGGCTAAAACGCAGAGACCGTATAAGAAGCTCAAAGATAAGAAAAAAGACAAAGATCACAGATGCAGGAACCATGGCATCAAGATTGAAATGGAAATGGGCAGGCCATACGGCGAGACAAACGGACAATAGATGGAGCGAGAGAATACTACACAGATGGCCCCGTGACGGAAAGAGAATTCGCGGTCGGCCAGTCCGTCGCTTTAGAGACGACTTTGAATCAGTGGCTGGAATATGGACACAAAGGGCAAGAGACAGAGGAGGATGGCACGAGATGGGAGGAGGCCTTTATCCAGCAATGGATAGCCCCTAAATAGAAAAAAAAAAAAAAGACCACTAGGGAAATATGGCTGATAATAATAATAATTGCCATGGTCTAAAAATTAAAATATAAAACTGGTAATTTTTCGATGTGCATTGATGATTGTTGAGGCACAAAAATAAGTTATACTTTGAAAATCGCATCTTCAGCATGTTCCACTACTAGTGATAATTAATCCAATCTTCCCTGAACTACAAAGTTATTGACACTTTATTTATTTATTATTAGCCGTATATCCCTAATGTGTAATTTTGTTGTATTTTGTGTTGTAATTCTTTTTTCTATTTAGGGGCTATCCATTGCTGGATAAAGGCCTCCTCCTAATTGAAACTTTATCAAGTTTATATATGAGAGATCTTCGGTTGCTTGATCAAATAGTTATTATGCTGTAAATCGCCCTCATGAGTAAGTTTTTATGAGTTAGTAGGTACCAAATACCATTACAAGGACAATAGATATGCTTCACTTACCGGTTCTTCAGTATCATCAGCGCTCATCCCCGCATCTTCATTGGTAGTGGATTCTGCTTCACTCTTCTCAGCAGCCAGCACTTCCTTCTTACTTGTGGACTCTGCTTCACTCTTCTTTACACCGCTGCTTGCTTCTCCATTCTCTTTTACTGCTTCTGCTTCACCAGCTTTCTCTTCTTCAGCTGCTTCACCATTTTCACCTTCTTGTTCTGTAGTATGAATAAAAGTTTTATAAAATAAAATAAAATGCAAGCATGTTTTAATTCCTAAATTATTTGGATAAATAACCTCATTGGTTGGTGCACAACCAGGTTCGAACCCACGAACTTCGGATCGAAAGTCGGGAAACCTCCCACTAGGCCAACACAGCTTCAATATCGCTAATATTATTTCTAGTCTAATAACATCACCTTTGTTTAATCATAGTTAGTAAATGTTAGATATTTTAAGAAAATATTTTATGAAAATGTAGATATTTAAGTAAAACCTTGTGCAAGAAATAATAAGGCTTATAAATTATATTATTAACATCACCTTCATTGTCATCTTCCTCTTCAGCATCAGCATTGCCAGTTCCTGGGACTCCATCTCCTAGTACACCACTTTCCTCTCTAGACAGACCTAAGAGAGCTTTGCCATACCTGTGGAAAATACCACTAAATAATCATCTTGCTCTACTTTGGAATAAATTAAAACACACATCTTTATTGGTTAATAAAATAATTTCTGCCGTTGTTTTAAGGAGCTGCTCTGGCTAGGGTAGGGTAAGCACTGTGGTGAGCCAATGCATATAGCACCCCACACTTAAAATTGTTTAAGAAAATAAACTTAGCTAGGTAAAACAGATAATTACCATAAATATGCCTCAGCACACTGGTCGGCAGTGTCTCCGTGTTCCTTAGCGAGCAACTCGCAAGCCGCAGCAAGGGTCTCAACAGCTGATGTGAACTCTCTGACCGCAAGGTTCCTGCGACCAGCTGCCAGCAGCTCATTGTGGGTGGAAGTGGGGACTTCAACTGTGTCAGCCATCTGGAGGAAAATCACACTGGTATAACAAAAGCAAAAATAGCTTTGTTCAATAAAACTGTGTTCAGTCTGTTTGAAGCATTATCATGACTAAACGGATGAACCAATTATGATGAAATTGGGTATGGAGATAGCTTAAGCCCGGAGGAATAAAGCCTTACCGCTTGATGCACCTTGCTCCCGCGTGATATTATAGTACCGTACGAGCTCTAGACAGCCACTATTATGTGGATAAAGAGAAATAACTTATTGACTATCAAATCCATCTTCATGATTCAAATGCAGTATGCGATAGTAGTGGAGATAGATCTGGGACTTTACCTTTCCTAACAAAGATGCCGGTTATCCACAGTTAACGTAAATTATTTAGGAAAGCTACTGCACAAACTGCATTCAAATGGAATACCACGCGTACCTAACGGTCGCGGTCGTCGGTTTAACAATGCATACCTACGCACAAAAGACGTCCACCGCGTCCACGTGTTTGCTAAAATTAAGGGCGTATTTCTGCCTCAAAGCAATCTATTTCATTATAACTATTAAAAACCGTGTTTTATAACATTTTTTTAGAATATCAAACGGCAACGACCGGACTTCGAACTGAACCCGCCGACATTGGTGATTTGATGGATGTTAATAACTTTAGTTCAATTAAATATTATTAAATAAGGTTTTATGTAACTTACCTTTGTGTAATTATTTTAAAGAAACTATGTTAGTATGAAGGAAAGGAACCGCCAAAAAATATTAATTTATTGCACTCGTGTGACCTTTCAGTCAGACCAGGGGGCACAGACTAATAATCCGGTATATATCGTAAACAGAGTATAACATAGACCGGGCTAGCGCGTATACCCATGCAACACAAAAGTTCGTTTATTCCAGCCAATTAAAAATTGATATTTTTGTGCGTGGCTCTAGGCATGAGAATGACCATGCAATTAGTGCGATTTATCATAACCAATAACAAATTTTAAAATTTAAAGAAATGGTAATGAATGATTTAAGCATTAGAAAACTAAATAAATAATAACGTGTTCAATTATATAGCCAGATCCTTTTCTAGCATAAAGTTTTAATTGCAAATAGAAACAAAAACAGTACTTACCGGTGAACTCGCTCGTGGAGCCTATAATACTGCAACGTACCATGTTACCAGTTTAATTCTTCACAAACAAAAATATAAGTTAGTAAATTAGTAATTACTGCACTTTTTCACACTAACCATTGACTTTGTTGTGCACCAATATTGGTGCACCAATATTGGTGCACAACAAACCCAAAGTGCATACGCAGACAGTGATGGAAGATAACAGTTCTTTCTCCTTTACTCATACGTCATTTCATATATTTGTATCCTTTTCTTTCTTGGTATTATTATTTAACATGACGTCTATGTTATTCTTGGTCTACGGTGCTAAATAATTAGGTAGGGAAAGGAGAATGGAGATACCAAGGAGTCTGCGTTGGGGATACTAGGGACCGCCAACACAGATAAAAAATGAATGAATGCTAATGAAATACTATAAAATCATTGTAATCCGTAACAGTCACTGTCAAAAACTTTTGTTTATCACGCCATGTTTGATTCGGCTTGATGTTGTATAGAAGCCCTAATGTGCTGTGATTGGTCAAATGTTATATTAGTTAGACCAATGGGCATGTCGATAATCTAAGTACCTAGTGACCTATAAGCTCATTGGTCATAGTGTCCTATATTTTCTTCGGGGCATTGTGGCGGGAATTATCCATGTTAAATGTATAAAAGATGATGAAGGAAAGGTATTGACGGATGATGAAAATATAAATGAAAGATGGATGGGATATTTTAAAAAGCTGATGAATGAAGAGAATGAATGGAGTAGAGTGTTAGATAATGTGTCAGTAAATATGGGAGTAGTGAAAGAGGTAAGTGTGAATGAAGTCAGAAAAGCAGTGCAAGATATGAAGAATGGAAAAGCTGTTGGACTTGAGCTGATCGTATACCAGTTGAAGTATGGAAGTATTTAAAGGCTGATGGATTGAAGTGGCTGACTTTGTTCTTCAATAAGTTTTTGCACGAGAAAGCGATCCCGGACGAATGGTGCAACAGTTCGTTGGTGCCCATTTTCAAAAACAAGGGTGATGTACAGGACTGCAATAACTATCGAGGGATAAAGCTCATGTCACATAGCCTGAAGATATGGGAGAAAGTGATAGCGAGACGAATAAGAGATGAGAGTAAGGTATCACAGAGCCAGTTCGGTTTTATGCCTGGTCGTGGGACAACGGACGCCATTTTTGCACTTCGCCAACTGTGCGAAAAATGCAGACGTGCGCACAAAAACTTGCACATGGTGTTTTAGGTAGGTTCCTACCTCGGTTCAGTAGTACCTACAGAATGATGGTGAGATTGACAGGGATGTGAGAAACAGAATAAATGCAGGATGGATGAAATGGCGACAGGTCACCGCAACCACATGTTATCGGCGAATGCCCCTTAAACTTAAGGGGAAAATTTACAAAACGGTCATAAGACCTGTTGTATTGTATGAATCTGAGTGTTGGGCTGCCAAAGGGACGGATGAAAGAAGATTGCACGCAGCGGAGATGCGAATGTTAAGATGGATGACTCCACACATCCATCTTACTAGATCCATGACTAGAATGGATATGTTAAGGAATGAGTATGTAAGAGGAAGTTTGAAAGTGGCGCCAGTGACGGAAAAGCTGAGGAGTAATCGGTTAGCTTGGTATGGGCATGTCATGAGGAGGGAAGAATGTCATGTGACAAGAAGAGTGTCAGATATGAATGTAGATGGATGTAGGAGTAGAGGTAGGTCAAAGAAAAGATGGATGGACTGTGTGAAAGTGGATATGGTGAAGAACGGAGTGAGTGCTGTGATGACGACTGATAGAGGGAAATGGAAGAAGAATACATGTTTTGCCAACCCCACATGATGTGGGATAAGGGCAGGAAGATGATGATGTATCCAATGGTGCTATTGTGTAAGCAGGCAAAATGGGAATGACATTAAAGATTGAGGATTGTTCTAACAATATAAGTGACTTTATATCCTTGAATATAAATCCTGTTCTCTATATTTGTGGTGCAGGGTGCATCGTGTAATGTCACAAAGTGGTGAATATCGACTTTTCCCCTACCCGCCCAACGGTCACCCGCCCAATCAGAGCTAGTGGTGGGCGCTTTATCGATGACACAATGATGTTTAGATTGGAGGGAACGAGGAGTGGAACTTAGCTGAATAAACGAATTCTTAGGAAGATGAAAAAATTATGTAGATCATAATTACCTATAATTAAAAATTACTTAGGTTCTGATTTAATAACCAGCTACAGTGGTTTAGCGGAGAAAAGACGACGCGACCGACCGCCGCGACGGCACGAGGTGACGCGAAACAATAATAGCGTCAGCCAAAGCAATAGCGTTATTTTAGAGGTAGTTATAAGTAGGTATACTTAAGGCTAGTCGCTCGATAAATAGATACCTACTACTTAGACTTTTTCTTACCACTGGTTAGATAAAATTTAGAGAAAGACCTATGAAAAAACAAAAAAAAAAAAAAAAACTCATACATAAGTTTAATAATATTAACGACTTAGAATCAAGCGCAAAAACGAACGCATTATGTACAATCATTATGCGACAATTTAATAGAACATCGATACGACATCGCCACTATTGTGCCGCAGGCATCCTATCCCTACGACCGAGGCGCTAAATTTCCCGACTTTCCCAGCCAGTACGTCTGCAGCGGTTGCGCGGTTCGCACGTGTTTTTGAGGCTCTTCATAATAAACCCTCCATAGTCGTACCAATCACGCGAAAACACGATAACTTGAAAGAAAACACCTGCATTATAATGTGACTTTCGCGTCGAGCTCATGATATTCAGTGCGGACTTCGTAGTAAATGTAAGTATGTTGTTTGTTTATGGTTTTGGTAAAGTAAGGGTAATAAAACACGACTCTGGTGATTTAGGGAGGTAATTTACACGTGTACCTGCTACTTAGCCTTTGATTACTAGTTAGCGGGCTGTCAGAGCGGCTAATTGGTTTAATTTGGCACCTTCGATTTACTCTTTATTGTTTGATAGGTACATGCTTATTTAAAATGTTGTCCTCAATTTACTTTAGAATACCTTTAGATTAGACGATTCAACTAGGCAAGTCCAACTTCGACAAAGAGGTCAACCGACGAATCCAACTCGGATGGGCAGCGTTTGGGAAACTTCGTCATATCTTCTCGTCGCAGATACCGCAGAGCCTCAAGACAAAAGTCTACAATCAGTGCGTGTTGCCAGTGATGACATATGGCACTGAGACTTGGTCGCTAACTATTGGCCTTATACACAAGCTCAAAGTCGCCCAACGGGCTATGGAGAGAGCTATGCTCGGAGTTTCGCTGCGTGATAAAATCCGAAATGAGGAAATCCGTAGAAGAACCAAGGTTACCGACATAGCTTTCAGAATTAGCAGGTTGAAGTGGCAGTGGGCCGGCCATATAGCTCGCATAACCGTCAACCGTTGGGGAACAAAGGTTCTCGAGTGGCGACCACGAACCGGACGACGCAGTGTTGGAAGGCCCCCCACCCGATGGACCGACGACATTGTTAAGGTTGCGGGAAGTCGGTGGATGGAAAAGGCTCAAGACCGTTCGTCATGGAACTCTTTGGGGGAGGCCTATGTTCAGCAGTGGACTTCATCAGGCTGATGATGATGATGATGACCTTTAGATTATACCTTCCCTAGCCTGTTTCGTTTATTTTATAGGTACAACCTATAATTTCCGTAATTTAAATAAAACTTCAGTATATGGAAAGAAATGAATTTCAAATTTTATTCCTCTCTTGTTTCATATGACAATTACTATCTAGGTAGATACCTATGACTTCTTTCCAAATATACCTGCCTACGTATCTATCAGTTGAACTTATTATTTCTGTGGTAGATACTATTTAGGTAGGTACTCTTGGTAGGTAGGACCTACCAGGATTCTGTGGGCATTAGCTACATAAGGTTTCAGTAGGTACTTCTACAAAAAAAATATTCACGCAACTAATAAATTTATGCTATGTATGTATTTGTTGGTAACTAAACCACTTATTTCTAGGTGAGGAGCACTTTCTCCTCAGCGACCAGATGAGCAGTTTCAGTGTGATCCCGTGTGATATAAGGCCACGAAAATTGCTCCCCACGGCAGTCCAGCGCGAGCCTACATCGCCTACCACAAGCTCGGCGCAGGCATGGAGACCCAGACGCCGCCCGCTGAGTGCGAATGTGGCGTGCATCCATCCGGGTTCTACCTATTGGCTACATTGCTGCTCACCAGGTACTCTATCTCTTAGCATTAAGGTTCTGTTTCGTCTTACTCTAGCTCAGCGCAGGCTTGGAGACTCAGGCGCCGCCCACTGAGAGCGAATGTCGCGTGCATCCATCTGGGTTCTACCTATTTGCAATATTGCTGCTCTCCAGGTTCTCTATCTAAAACAATGAGGTTCCTTTTCGTCTAGCTCTAGCTCGGAGCAAGCATATCTCGTGCATCCATCCAGGTTCTACCCATGGTCGACGTTGCTGCACACCAAGCAGGACTCTATTTTATAGCAACCAGGTTCCTTTTCGTTTACCTCTACTTCGACGCAAGAACGAAGACCGAACGCTGCCGTCAGGGACAAATATAATCATTCGTTCCCCACGTTCCCCTCTTTTTCAGTTTTACTATTGGATTATTATAAGAAAATCTTGTCCATAACTCCATACTAAGGGACGAAATTTATACTGTCTTAGGTACGGAGTTCAAAGCGTATTGAGCTAAACTAACAATCTCTGTCTACAAAAAGCCCTACCTAACTTCAAAGCAAAAGTTAAGAGGCATAAACTTTATATAATAAAGCTCGGGAGTAAACACCTAAGAAGCTTTGAAGCAAAGAGGTTTCAAGTTTCAAGAGGCAAACAGGCTTTGGAGATGCTTTGGATTGAGAAAATCCATCTACTTTCTTTTTACGAGAGCACAAATCCGTAAACCGTTTATGGAAACAAGAATGAATGGAGCAAATAAATGTCACCTTTGAGGGGTTTAGAGTACCTATATCCTACTAATATTAACTATAAATGCGAAAGTTTGTGAATATGTTTGGATGTTTGTGTTTTGTTTCGCTGAACGGATTTGGATGAAATTTATAGAGATAAAGATGTAGAGATAGATTATAGTCTGGAATAGCATATAGGCTACTTTTTATGTAGGAACCACGCGAGCGAAGCCGCAGGTGGAAGCTAGTAAGCATATAAATCTCCATCTATTGTGCATTTTATAACTACTGTAGCGCTCGGCATATTTTTTTATATAAACATGCCATTATAAAGTTAATTGGTATTTTATTGCGATACTTTCCTACCTAATTGTATTACTTTCTAAGCTCAGAAATTCTGAGGGTCTAACAAACGATAAATTGCCAAGCTAGGTGTATGTACATACATATTATTTGATATTACACAAAAAAGCTCTGAGAACTGTCACACAAAATAATTTTTAGCTTGCCACTATAAAACAAAATGGAACAAAGCAAAGCCAAAAAGGTGACAACGCAACACGCAATGTTTTCCTAAAACTTTGTTTTCCTAAGAAGCCGCCACAGTTATATTTCTGCGCGGCCGGTGAATAATTTAAATTATCTCTATTGCGCTAGGCTAAATCATTACATAACGGCCACCATTTCGTAGGAAACACAGGCACATAAAACGGTTGATTTGCCTAAGCACTTTACCACTGCGGGAAAACCGTAAATCGTGGTCACTGTAGCTTCCTTTGACACCTACCTTTAGAATCTCGAGTAGATTAGAGTTCAGGGGAATCCAATTACCATATTTTAGTAGTTGACGCACCAGTTTACTTTGGGGCAAGCGTTTTGTATCTAAGTTTCATTCTATGTTTATTCTTAAGCTTACAGTAGGTAGAGGACAACTTTTCGCTTTACCTGCTTCCCTACTGAGACCCTAGTCTGCAAAGTCAGTGAGTTCTCACTTTTCAACCGTGAAAAGTGAATAGTTTACCGTTTTTGTATGGTGTCACGCAAAAGGCGCCTGCAAATACCAGTAATCTAGTCACTTTTCACGGAAATGTGAGAATTGAAAACTCACTGACTTTGCAGACTAGGGCTTCTATCAGAAACTACGAGTTCCAAGGCACCGCAACACCCAGACCCGGAACAAATATTTGCAGATCATGCAAACATTTGTCCCGCAGCGGGAATCGAACCCGCCGAGGCAGTGAATTGTAGGCTCGGTTCACGATTAAGGACACTTTAATATCCATATCCATCCATCTATCACACCTAAGGCTACACCCACGACATACACGTACGTAATTACACTGGTATTTACAGTGTATGTGTGCGGACCCACCCATGATATCAACTCGCGTACCAATTACGCTCGGAATGGGTTCTTTGTACACACGACCTTGTAGTTCCATCGGACGATGGATAAGTAACATCAACATTTTGTCATTCTCAGTAAAGCTTTGGTATCCGGTCGATTAATGGAGACGGTGGTGCAGTACATAAAACACAAATAAATGACTCTTCTTCGTAGCACTTTGCTACGTATCTTAGTTTTGTTGCATAGTGCTACGATACTAAACAGAACACTGCTACGAGCTACTAACTAGCCACTAACGCTCATAGTGCTACGACACTACACATAACACTGCTACGAACTACTAACTACTAACGCTCATAGGGCTACGATACTACACAGAACACTGCTACGATCTACTGACTTGCTACTAACGCTCATAGTGCTACGATACTACACAGAACACTGCTACGAACTACTGACTTGCTACTAACGCTCATAGTGCTACGATACTACACAGAACACTGCTACGAACTACTGACTTGCTACTAACGCTCATAGTGCTACGATACTACACAGAACACTGCTACGAACTACTGACTTGCTACTAACGCTCATAGGGCTACGATACTACACAGAACACTGCTACGAACTACTGACTTGCTACTAACGCTCATAGTGCGATACTACACAGAACACTGCTACGAACCATTATCTAACTACAAACACTTATCCTCGAGATTGCTTGTATGCGCTTGCATAATGATCATTAATCAAAGTCACACAATGAAAAATGATAACGCCCGTTTTACCCGCAGAATAAAATAATGTCACATAAAAATCTTAAAGGTCTATCAGCTTTGCAGCAAAACTCAGTGTGATCTTTATGTATCAACATTACACATAAAACAGGTTATGGGCCCAGGTTAGTAATTGGCCACCCTTGCGACAAATCCTACCCAAAATCTGTACAAGCGCCTTGTTTTTTCAAGAACCCCACAAAAGGTTTACGTCTTCATAAATGTATGAGTAGGACGGTCCATTAAATTTTATTCGACGCATGAACCCAGAGTCAATTAGGCTGAGCACTCACATCAAACTCGTTTTTAATGTATACTATACAATACTTATCCACAGGTAAATGCCATCGATAATGAGAGTCATCATCATCAGCATCCTTTCAGCCGTTGGGCGTCCACTGCTGAACTTAGGACTCCCCCATAAAGAGACGTTTCATCAATATATGGAGCCTGGGCCTGCACTGTGTACACTACTCTAAAATATGGCTAAGCAATAAAGTAAACGTATTTAATTGGTTATTTTATTTAAATTGACTTCGTTCTAAGGTACATTAAGATTTCCTTCGACAAAGAGAGCAACACACAGCGCTACAAAAATATGGCGGATGGACGTGCGTGAAATGTCATTTTGACAACCTACATTTATCTGACAAAAAAAAAAACATTAAATCAAACAACATGACATGAAAAATATGTCATGTCAAACGCCAATTATAAACCAACATTGCGGCCTTCAAATAGTGTTCACATAGTAAAAAACTTACCAGAAGAACTATTCTTGTACCATCGCATTTGTCTTCAAATTAATGAAATTGTATTTTTCTTGTAATCTCCTATTTTTTCTTAATTTTTCTATGTAGTGTACATGGACCAGGCCCAGAATGAAATGGCTCCTTTCCAGAAACAATCATTTTGGACTATTTGACCAAACTCTACTCGCCACGCTGGGCATGCGGGTTGGCGAGCGCAGATACTATTGTGGAACAGGGAACAAGGAACGCTGCTGCCCATTCTCTACCTTTTTTCCCTAAGTCGCCTAGGGGCTTAGCAACCCCTTGTCCGATTTAACTCATGTTTTCTTCTTTTTGAATCTTGATAGTACATCCTATTGACCTATTCCATGCAGTTCGGATCGACACGGTTCAAAAGTTATGCTATATCAAATAATAATACAACGCCGATTCGTCCAAGTTGTTGAGAGATCTTCGCTCGCTCGATCAATTATACCTAGTAGTGAGTAGAAGCACGTACATGTTTCTACTACAATGTACTAAGCGTGAAACTGTAGTGCTTTTACGTGTTTTTGTGCTTTTACAGTGCGCAGTCTGGTATATTTATTGGAACTTGTACCTTAGTGCTCGCAGCTGTTGTTTCGCAGTAGTCTGATTGATCGATTTATTTTAACTCATATTTCTCGTTTAATATAGTTATACTCATAGGAGTTATATGAAACTTACAAGAGGAAATGAAAAGAAATTAAATTATTTTTTGCAAATTCTGCCTTATTATCGATCGATCTTTACGTTGCGTTGCGGAAATCAAACAATAGAATTACTTTTGAATAACTGATATATGACTTTTTACTGTCTTTGGAAAAAGTTAAGCGATCGGTCAGCGCTTTTTTACACGAATTTGAACCATAAATCTTTGAAACTGTCAACTTACGTCACCGCCTAAATAAAATCACAGTAATTATTGTGTCCATTTTTATTCACATCAAACGACATTATCAAACACAAATAAGCTAAATTAATTCAACTCTGTTTTTAACGGCTACCTACAAGTAGAAAACAGAGTTCAGATCACCAACCACAGGCAGTGCCCAAAAGGCTGGGTACGACATTACCTCGTTGGATGGCTAATAGGTACTGATCCTTTGTCCGAGGTAAGCACCAGCCCTTTGGTCATTGGTCTCATGCACCAGCCTCAGCCTCCAGCCTTTGATAAAGCATAAAATAAGAGCCACGCCCAGAAATCGCTAAATGAATTTCACGATACAAACTGTGGATTCACCAGACTGTTCATAATTCACGTTCCCAGAACTTAGCAACTTGTGATTTCATTACCAAAGTTCCACGATCGCGGTGAGGTTGACGACATTTTTGGGGCCCTTTCCGCGTGTCCTTTAGTAAGTTCGTTAGGCGCCCGGGTCACGTAATCCGGAGATTTGGACGAGTTTTATTAGATCGGTACACGTAATAGCTAGTCTATCTAACTAAATAAAGACATTTATTTGGACGATACAGAGTAAAATCTATATGAAGAGATTGGTTTTTGCAGCCACGGTTACTAGTTGGGTTTGCCTAAAGAACAAAACAAATAAAGTTTTTGATACGTACGCATTCTTTGTGAATATACAGCCAGTTTCGCTTTTGGCATCTCTCTGCTGTTTAGAAGAGTTTTATTAGTAACTAGCTGAGTATATTCACCTCAGAAAAATAAAATAGTTAGGTACAAGCCGTAGAGCGTGCTGCTCTTTGTGGGAACTAAATTAAAGGTAATTACCCCATTTTGGCCGTGGTGGCCCCGGTGGCCGTGGTGGCCCCGGCTGAAGAATAGGCCCCTCCATATCTACCTCTTACGACATCCGCGGCGTAAGAGGTAGATATGGAGGGGCATGTCGTAAGAGGCGACTAAGGGAAAAATGCTAGGGGATGGGCAGCAGCGTCCCTCTTTTTAACAACGATAGCTCTAACTGCGCTCGCACACCCGCATGCCCAGCATGGTGAGTATGGGCAAATCCCCCCACATGATAAGGAATTTGCTTTGTCTGTGGGGGAGGCCATGTTCGGCAGTGGACTTCGTACGGCTGAAATGATGATGACCCCATTTTACTTTATTTTCGCGTAACGTTATCTAAGATTAGTAATATTACTATTCGGAAAGGGGGCAACCTTTTTCCTTCTACAACCAATTGGCAATAAAAATACTCTCTAGAACGTTTTTCATAAGTCCTAGGTTTTCCTAAAATTATTAGTTCTCCAAGTGATCAGAACCTTAAAGATATCAAAGGGGGGTAGTCAGCGGCACGTCCAAACATATTCGCACTTGGGCATGTACCGCCGTCGTTATAAGAATACTTACTGGTTTCCTCACGATGTTTTCCTTCACTGTTTTAAGCACGTGTTTTAAGAAAGTGCGCAATCGGGTTTGAATCCACGACCATTGAGACGAAAGTCTGGCCAACACAGCTAAAAGAAAGAGAACAAAGTTTAAAGTTTTATTGATTAACCATTACTTATAAGTACCGTAACTTACGTATAAGGAAATGAAGGAGCTCGTATTGGAAAGATTAGAATATAGGAAATTGTACACCGACAATAGCTCAGCTCTTTTTAATAACTTAAATGCGTAGCTTATTTAAGTTATGAGCTTTGGGAAAATATCCTTTAGCTACAGAGCTTTTGCAAATAAAATTATGAATAAAAATGACTGAACAATCGCGTGTAAAAGTGAAATATAACTATGAACTCATTATCCCTTGGCTTTTATCTAGAGCATTACTTCACGATTATCTGATCTCGAGCTGAAAATTCGTTGCCGTGTTAAGCCTGCATTGCAGAGACGAGGCACGTACATCTGCAATCTAGTACTTGAGCGAAATTGTGATACTTTGACCTGGATTATCCGATACAGAGGAGCTTGATTATAACATTAATAAGCTAAAAACTTTTTTTACTAGAGTGATAAATTAAATGTCCCGATGGACGGACGACATTGTCAAGGTTGCGGGAAATCTTTGGATGGAGAGAGCTCGAGACCATTCCTCGTGGCACTCTTTGGGAGGCCTGTGAACTGTGAACTTTATCAGGCGGATGATGATGATGAAGTTGCCATTCCATAATGTTTTATTTCATAAAGAGCTATTATGATATTGTACCGTGGGATGGTCCAGACAAACTGGCGCCTCACAACTTCGCGAGCCATTGATTCTGTTGAGTGGATGCGTCGGCATATTTTTTCATAGTATTAGTAACGTGAAATAGGCGTGATTTTATGTATGTATGTATTAGTAACGTACTGGCTCAAAGCCTACCTGATGAGTAATAGCAGACAATGATTTAATCATGGCACGCTACCGCGTATATAGCAACACCGTAGCAGCGTAGCAGCGCCGTAGCAGCGAAGCATAGATCTTCGGATATTTTCGTTGTGGTATTTTGTTCGAAACGAATGGAATCGATTGAATTTGACTTGCAAGGTTCGTAGGTTCGAATCCTGTATATTCAGGGAATTTACATAGAACTTGTACAACATCAGTAGTCATCACCATCATCATCATTTCAGCCGTACGACGTCCACTGCTGAACATGGCCTCCCCCACAGGCAAAGCAAATTCCTTATCATGTGGAGGGATTTGCCCATACTCACCACGCTGTACATCAGTAGTACAACACATTAACTCTGAACTGAACTGATTTGATTTATGATCTGAACTCTGTTTTCTGCTTTAGTCTTAGCAAACAGAGTTCATTCCTGGAATTAATTTAGTTTAATTCGTCATTTTTTTCTGTTATTGTTTTAGATAATTGATGATATTTAAAATTACATTACATCAAAAGTGGCATTTAATAATAATAATAATATAAGCTTTTATTTTCTTACAAACTCACAAAATACAAAACAAAAATACCCTATATATTAAGTACCTATATTCAAATTTATAATCTATAATTAATGTTCCTGAGTGTAAGGACCGCTTGCAGCGGCAAAAGTGGCATTTACCAACTCGTAAATAAAAAGTAGGTACATTTTATTGTGTCCGTAAACATTGCACAGCGAACACCCTAATAAAAATACTGACGTATCTACTATTACCCTTTCAAGGTAAAAGACGACAGAGATAGAGTACTACAAAAGCGATAGAAGAGAAATTTCGCAGCAAAAACGATTTCTGTTTACGTGGCGAACACAGCGCCGACATTAGACTTTCCCAAAAAAGGTAGACATTCCATTTCGTTTTATGGGAATACCTGCATAAATCACTACCAGCGATCTGAATTTTCTTAACTTTCTTTTATGTCTATTTCTTTATAAATTCTTCAGATAATAGAAAAAAAATCGCTTCTGACTGACCGGCAAAAGTCTAAAAGTCCTAGAAACCTAACATTTTTAGGAGATCTTACTTTTGTAATCTGGTTTGGACTATTTTCGAAAGGACCTCAGTGAAGAAGCGAGCCCGTTTGAGACACAAGAGCGGGTTTAATCCCCGCGACTGGACAAATGTTATCTGCAAATATTCGTTCCAAGTCTGGCTGTTACTATGGTAGGTACTTGTAGTTCCTGATACCTACTAAGTATACAGGGAATCGTGTGGAATCAGGACGTTGTAGGGATGTGATTATTGAGTTCTTATTAATTTATTTTTCCTGAAATTTATATATTCCTTCTTCATAGTTTCAAAAGATAACTTCGATAATATTTTATTGAACACGTGTTAAATGAATATTTCGATACGTATCAATTCCTTACATATTATTACTATTCCATACACTCTTACCAACGTCATCGCTTATAGGATCAAATAAGCGGTCTGGGAAGAAGAATGAGTGAATTTTGTAAGGAAATAAATCTACGCGAAGTCACGGGCGTTGCACCAGTTCAATAGATCAAACAATTTATGCATGAAGTTCAAAACGGCGGGGAGTTTCGGTTGAGTTTTATGAACTTTGCAATTTATGGAGAATCGATAAAGGTCGGATACACTAGTACACTGTTGAGCACACAAATGCTTAGTAACTGAAGTGTACAATGTTTTTTTATCGTTATAAACTAGCTTCCGCCCGCGGCTTCGCTAGCGTCATAAAAAAATAGTCTATGTGCTATTCCATACTCCGTTCAGCCGTTCTGGCGTGATTGAGTAACATATCCATACACCCAAACTTTCCCATTTATAATAATAATATTCCGGACAATATCACATACGGTCAACTGATCCCAAACTAGGCATAGCCTGTAGTAGGTACCTACTATGGGTACCAGAGACTGATATACATAATAGATATATATTTAATCCCCAGACACAGAACAAACATCTGTGTTAGTCATACAAATATTTGTCCAGTGCGGGAATCGAACCCGCGACCTCTAGTGCAGAAGGCAGAGTTACTACCAACTGAGCTATGAGCTACTGAGTACGTTGTAACATAAAGAAAGCAAATTCGCATACAAGGCTATTTTAAACAAACATTACCTACCTACTAAACCATAACCCTCATACGAACACCGCGCCCTCTTTTTTTTTTTTTTTTTAGGCGATTTGTCACAGTGTGACTATGTCACTCCCGTAAGGCCCACTATAATATAATAATACTGCCTTCTTAGCTTCGCCACTATCCGAAGAAGAAAAAACCACGCCCTTACAACCAAAACCTAATTGAGCAAGAACTTGATGAACATAAAATAATACTATACTGTAAAAACGCCACCAGTTAGATCTGGGTTTATGAAAGCAGTAAACAAAACTTTTGATATTCGCTTCATACCAAGAAGCTGCTTATTTGGTTGCAAGGCTATACGGTAGAATGTTTTATGGATAACATAAATTGCGAATGGTTTTCCTCACTACAATCGTCAGAAAATATGATTTTCATCCCATCTATTCGATATTTTTGGCTCGGGCGACGTAGGTACTTTCAATCCCTCGCTACGTTCAGGATTCTACTAAAGAATCTCTCGCTACGCTCGGGATTCTACTCTAGAATCCCTCACTTCGCTCTGGATTCAAAAAAGCGCTCTCGCCGTATAGTAAAAATTATTATTTCGCTCTCTTATTATACAATCTACTATTCTAGCACAATCGCTACCTACACTTAGAAAATGTAACTTACAAAAAACTTTACTAGCATGCAAAAAAGATTTTACAAGTAGATTTCATATTGCTATGCTGAAACGTAAATTGTGTTCACTATACTGAGGGCAGAGAATGACTCGTGCATTCGTACATAACCCCGAGGGTATTCTGATGTAAACATAAGACCTCATTACGGGGAGCATAACAATAAAATCTCTTGGAATAAGCTTTGCCTGTGGATTAGGTTTTCACGTATATTCACGTATGCTTTGTAAGAGTGGTGGACTAAGTATTAACTAAAGCTTCATCAAACTATACCCGGTTTATTATGAAACTGGGTTCAGACGAGTACTAACTTAACCCTGGTTTTGTGACGTGTTATTCAAAGTCAAAGTCAAAGTATAATTTATTGCTTGAAATACATGTCATAAAGATGTCAATTACTATATACTATTGAATCAATGTATTCTAACTATATCTAGGCATGCAATAATTATTTTACAATCTTAATAATATTTAATTAATAAAAAAATAACAAATAATAATAAAAAATAGAAGAAAAAGAATGTCATTATGAACTAATTAAAATATTAAAAACAATTAGAGACTAGACACACAACAACTAAAGATTATATAAGCCTTGTCAAAAAATATATATATTATTTTAAACAGCTTTATGTCATAATGTCAAATGTATGAAATGAAACAACACAAAATCAGGTTTTAGTTAGTCCTCGCTCGTCTAAGCCCAGTTTCATAATAACGGGGTACAAGTCCACTTCTGGACGAAGGTCTCTCCAAAGATCCGCCACTGAGTCCGGTTTTTCGCTTTTCTCATCCAGCGTTTGCCAGCTTCATTTCGCTGATCGTCGCCCCACCTTGTACGATGGTGTCCTACACTACAAGGTGATTCATAACATGTATACCATCCCGAAAGGGGGTTATTCTATCAACAAAAATAAATAATATTAGCGAAAAAAACATGTTTTTTTTTTTTTTTTTTTTCACAAACTTTCTCAAATTAGTTTGCCACCTAAAACAACTGATTTATTGAGTTTGACCCGATTTGACCCCAAAACAGCTGATTATCGCATAGAGTTTTTTCAATGTCGAATTTTCAAAAGTCGTAGAACAAACTTTATTGCTAATTGCTTGTAGAATAAGCCCCTTTCGGGATGGAATACATATTATGAATCACCTTGTATACATACTTAAACGATTGTACTTTGACTTGACTCTGATCGAATTCAATGTGGACCGTGTCTTTGAGTTTTTAGGCTCTTGAACATGCCGGTTTTAAACGTTTGAAAGCACATGTACAGCGCACATAAGACGACAGGGGTGCACGATCGGGATTCGAACCCATGACCTATGGATCGGTGTGCAAAGTGAGTTTTATTTGCAGCTGTTCAACGGCGATGCTGTGCGCCGCCATCATGACAGAGCACTGGGAGCATGTGGGCTGGGAGCACGCAGCGCTGGCCGCGCTCGCCAATACGTCCAACACAGCGCTGCAATGGCTGCTCGATGAAAAAATTGCTAAGGTAAGCCAATAAGAATTTTACCAATGCAACTCATTTTATTCTCGATACCGATGCTTCGCTACCGACTTAGAGTGTAACCACAGCCATCAAAATTGTGGTGATTCTCATAGTGTGTTAGCACATCCGAGAGCTGAATAGGCGATGAAACTCTTAAGTTGTTGCCGATTCTAGGGGAGGATGTGGGTTCGAATACCGCTGGTAAATTTTGGGCAGCATATAACTTTACAAAGAATGATGAACAAGGAAAATAAGTTAAATATTTATCATGCATATTTATATTTTAAAAAAAAGATATGAAATAGGCTCACTACTCTTATCCCCACAAAAGTAATAACCACTTCTTCTGAAACAAATGATGAAACTGAGATTAATTCAAACAGTCTTATCACAGACATAAATTTTGAAATCAATGATACAACTCCTTTCATTTGTAACAAAGGTGAAGGTACATATTTCATCAAGTGTAGCGTGTGCTGCCCTTAGATCATTTGTTGAAGCTCACATTTGTCTTCTTTTTTTTTCACATTTTTATAAGCTCTTATTTATTAGGGATTATAATTAGATAACTTTTCTTTTGAGCCTCACCTAGTTCGATCGGCACCACGCTGAAGCTTTAAATTCCATTTTGTGAAAAAGGATCATCGAAAAAAATGATAGGCACCAAGCCGTGTTTGTTGCCTGATTCTTCTAGGCTTGGTCGCGAGGAACAGGCATAGCTTCACCTAGTTTCTAAGACGTTTCAAAGTGATCCTAGTGATTTTATTGAAATAAATGCCTTTTGACTTTGACTTTGACTTTGAAGTTTTTGAGTCCAACACTGGAATAAGTAAAACCAATAAATATTATCATGATTTGATAGCTGAAAGTGAACTTTTTGTGGATAAAACATATTGTATGGATTCAGTAAGCACGTCTTGTAGTAATTCAAATGTTAGATATCCTCTCAGATGATCAGATGATCCATATGAGCGGTAGATAGAGGCATGCCTGTACATTTGGCACATGTCCACATTCTGCAGTAGTAAGTACTCCAAGGTGACAGATTGCAAGCCTAACACCGCTTTAAGAATACGTAAGTACTGGTTTCTTTACGATGATGTTTTCGTTCACAAATTTAAGCAAACGTTAATAAATAAAATAAAAAATAAAATAAAAATATTTTATTTCGGACGACTAAAATCCATAATTTGTTAGTAAAATTATATAAAAGAACGTATAATTAGGGTTAGTACTTAATGCTAAATAATTAAACATTTCAGTAGATCACTCTCCTCACGAAGCAGTGCCACGTGGGAGAGGTGATCCTGCCAGCAATCGTTTGAAGGATGATATTGGGGCTATCACGCACTCTGCGCATCAGGGATGTGGTCTTTTTACGGAGAATTGCAGCAAACCCATCCGTCTCGTATTCTGCAAACATCCCTGATGCACTGCAGAAACGCGGCAGCCCCAACATCATCCTAAAAATATTGTTGTACTGGACACGCAGGGTCTCTAGCGGTCGCCTAGTGTAGTTAACCCATAGATTCCCGGTGTAGAAACTTTGACAGTATGCTTTAAATAGCGTTAGTTTCACTTCGTTAATGCGCACTTACATTTTTCCAATAGACAAACATGCATGGTAATGGTAAAAAAAACCATTTGGGCCGCGACGCAATCAATGTTCAGCCTTGAATATTTTATACCTAATAGCAGACATAGACGCCTCAATCATTATAATATGAAATTATTCACACCAGGAAACGCTTGTCGCCGGCATTATAAATGGATGTTTTTTCAGCTCCGAAAGTTTCCCCCAAAAGCCTCTTTGTTTCTACCGGGTTGGCATACAATACATCAGCGGTGATATTTCCCTTGACTCCTGAACATATTGTGTTAATCGAATACACAAGGCCACCTACGCAAAGAGGATACTGAATAAATTTGCAAAAAATATAACGTTTATTCAACAAATTAAGGCTAATATTTTACGCTGTCGGGCTTATTTTATTTTATGGCCCATGTATTTTGTGTCACTTGAAAAATCTGGGGTATGGCATAAAAAATGGTGCCAAAAATGTGAAACGTGTGTACCTATTATCATCATCAGCCCCATAAGTCCACTGTCTCTTCTCTTATAGTATCGTGAATTTATTATTCGTGCTTGAGCCACCGCGGTTCGATACCACCAGACCCACCATCCAACCGAGGTTGGATGGTGGATGGTAGACCATAGAACAATATAATACAAAACTATCAAAATCAGCATTCGCTACCTCTCTCTGACAAGTGTGTACAATCTCCAAGTCACATTCACAAAAGTGCCAAGAATCATAAAATTTAATTTCGTCTTCAAGATAACTATGAAAATGTTTCCGAAAATTAAATCTTAGCCATCATATTTATTTTACTTTAAATCTTTTTTTTGAATGTTTGTGCGCCGTTGGGTCAGGCCCAGAGATTCATGTTTACCTAACTACCTTTGTATTACCTATGTTTAACACCTGTGCCTACAAACTAATAAATGAAATGAAATGAAACATTTTCATAGTTATCTTGAAGATGGAATCTTACTATATTACTTTTTAAATCTAAATATTTATGCGTACCTATGTTGTAACTACATTTCTTATTAGTATTAGGTACTCAATGGCAAAGTAGAGAACGACCTACGAATAATGAAAGTAACTCTAGTGACGGAGTAATAGAGAAAACAACTTTTTATCTGGTTACATAAGCGAACAAAGTAATGGGCCGTAGCTAGGTTTCCATAACTCGCGCACAATGCACTGCTCTAGATCTGAAAGCAAAGACGGCATTGTCATTCCTACGCGAGGAAGTTTTAAATTGTTTCACAATAAATACCGACTGGGTCTAGTTACGAAGTGGATTTTCCATATTTCATTAATCAATGTCTTGTATTTAAAGTTGGATGAGCATTTTTTAAGGCGTTTAAGTAGAAATCTAGCGTTTTATTGCTGGAAATAAACACTATATTATATTAACACTGTTTCTATGGATGACTAGCTTCCGCCCGCGGTTTCGCTCGCGTGGTAACTATGAAAATAAAATATATGCTGCCTATATGCTATTCCAGACTATAATCTATCTCTGTGCCAAATTTCATCCAAATCCATTCAGCCGATTGGGCGTGATTGAACCGCAAACATCTAAATATCGAAACATCCTCACACACTTTCGCATTTATAATGTTAAAGTAGGATGTTGCTTAGGAACATCGCCGTAGCAATTTCGTAGCATTTCGTAGCTGGCGTAGTCGTCAGGCATGGTTCATTTCAATGGTAAATTATTCATTACTCCCTAACAACAAATCTAGAACATTATGTTCAGTGAATTCAACAAAACGTTTTCCATTACCGTTTCAGTGAGCCCGCTTGATTCTGATATCCATTACTTAAAGCTTTGGTTCCTCTTTTTCAATGTCAGCGAACGAATGTCAGCTATAGACTATGCACTATACGAGTATAACGTGTCGGTGCTATTCCGACGCGGTTCGTTTTTTTCAGTAGGTATAGGCAACAGACGGCGGACGGCCCTCCATTGAAGACGATAAACAAATTAAAATCGAAGGGGAATCGCGGGTTGAATCGAAACGATCTTATTGTCTTTGCTATAATAGATTCCATTAAGAGGATACAAAAATCATAATAAATTGTCGAGTGAGCGGAGTGAAGAAAGTGACAGCGCTATGTACTGTAATTGAATGCGGAAAGAGATATCATATATAAGCGTTAGAAGGCGCTCGAAAGTAAGCCCAATTTAAAAAAAATAATCTATCGAGAAAAGTTTTACCAGTCGCGTTTCTGTCTCGGATTTACGTAAATAAAATGCTCAAGTTATCTTTGTCATAAAAATCAAAAATGTGCGTTTTGCGGTTATTGAGAAAAAACAATTCAAAAATCATAAAATAATTAAACCCTCACTTAATTACGATCTGCTAGAACACAGCGAAGCTTGACCTCCAAAATCTTTGGATAGCATAAACAATTAAGCAATAAAGATAAACAATTAAGCAATTCAGTCATTAAAATCAACTTTATGTTATTAACTATTGGATAAAAGCCTTACGAAATGCCACGAAAAACGGTCTCTATCCAACGACATCCCGCGACAGCCACCACAAATTATAAAAAAAAAAAGTGATTAGTCGTATAAGTTCGGATATAAACCTTTCACCTTGACATATTTTCGTATTTATTTGTTCTTTGCACGCTATCCTAAGTTAGGTTAGGCTGTATTTTTGTTTTGACCCTTATAGGAAATGCAAAGCCATTATCCAAAATTATAGAGCTATTTTTGGCATATCGCCTCGGCTAGTGTAACCTACATATTTGCTATTTTGGCTATGCCTCCGGACTGAATTCCGAGATTTTAATTATTTCAAGTAGCTCTGTGTGGTTTCAAGAAGAGGTCATTTACTAGCAATGATTATGCTAGCTATGTGAACATTTGTATTTACATTATTTACCCCCTTATTCATAATCTCTAACTTTATTGGCTAGATAAAATTATGAACGACTCTTTCTATTGTTTACTGTTAGAAAATAATAGTGAGATAGTTATCGAGCCAATAAAGTTAGTGAGTAATTATAAATAAAAGGGTAAGTCTACGTTTCGAAACAGAAAAAAATCAAGCCATTTTGTATACATTTGCATACATTTTTATTTGCATGCCACACTTGACGACTTTGTAAGTAGAATAGAAAGAATCGTAGTGTGGTGTACAATAAAGTCACACAGTCGCAAGGACATCTTAGTAGGTAGGCAAGGTACTTATTTGAGTATTATTTGAGTAGCAAGGTACTTATTTATCAGTCGAACGCCAGCTTACTTGACTGTTTAAACGAAAGAGCGTCGAATTAACTAAACAATCTTCAATATGTAAATTGTTTCTGCCAAACACGCTAGTTTTCGTTCGATGAACTGAGCTAATTTCAACGTAGTTATAGTGATCGAGTACAATGTCATTAGGCTCGGTTGGAGCCAGAGGTACCCTTTCCTCGATTGGGTTTAGGAGCCGCTGTCGTCAATTCAATTTGATGAGATCTGACGTTTTGGGAGCAGGTTGATCTAATAAAAGCGAGATTTCAGAGACCAACTGGGACACGTTCTATCTGCTTTGATAAGATTATTGACAAAATTTTCCGCGGCAAGATAGACGCTTCGGTCTTGAGTGACGAGCTGTGTCGATTCTTTGTACCTAACAATTATCGTCGAGCACGGAAGCATAGACTGTTTGCTGAACAGTCATCGCGTACTGTGGCTAGATCCTCGTCACCAGTTCCACGCATGCTCGCCGCGCTCAACGCTCTCCTGGATAATAGTCCAGAGTGTGATTTGTTTGCGGATGAATGGACGAGGATTTTGTCAGAATGTCTGAGTTTTTGTGAGCATGATGTATGACTGTGTTTCAAATTCTAAATTTTTTTACTTTATTTCTTTTTAAATCTGACTTCGTTCGTTTTAATTATTTTTAACCATATTATTTGACTATTTAATTTATTGTATTTGACATCTGACTTCATTGTAATTATTATTGACCGTGTTATTCAATTATTTATCGTATTATTTGCTGATTAATTATAATTTCTTATTATTTTTTGTTAATGTAATATTGTCTTAAATTAATGTAAATGGTTTAATAGTGTTAATTAAGTAAATAAATAAAAGTAACCTTAACTGTATAGTCGAGTGTATCGACTTTACTAACATTTTACCCGACGGTTGTTGTGATGTGTGAGAGTTCATCTGTTTTCAAATGTTTCCTTACATCTTATTATTACGAGTTTATCATTATAATCCAAGTTATATTACCTAGATCGATGCCACTTGATATATTTATTTTTGTTCTTTTTTTTCTAGTTCTTATTTTTCCAAAGAAGTTCGTCGTGGCTGTGCAAACAGGGAAAATGTCAGCTAAAACACTGAAAAGGGTGACTTAGAAGGAAATAAAAATATGACTCGCTTGGAAGGGCGAAATAAAAGGGAAAGAACTCAGAAAATTCCTTATATATAAAGCATTACACACAAGGGCTTAGGAAAAGGAAAGCCAAACTGGCAACGAGCCCATTGTATTAAAACATAATAATGTATGTCTATCCAAACTTCTAAATTAAACTCAAAACATTAATTCTCACTTTACATTAGTCTTATGTAAACGAACTCTGAAGGCCACAACAAAACATACACCACAGACACGGTATAAATGTAATTAGTCAAGTATTTAGGGTTGCCGGAGAATTTACGAACACTCAGGGGAAATTAGTACCTAAACAGCAATTAGGAATAAACGGGGGGGGGGCAATTTCAGCTAGCACTTTACCTACTCGTTCAAATGGCGCGCGATAATGTTTCTATCAAAATGTTCCTTACGTAGGTATACTTATTAAAGTCAATTTAGAATTTGACATTTGACGGCCTGATATAGCTCAACTATATCGCAAACACATAGAAGTAAAACTGAAAATTGACTATTCAGTAGCCGTAAGGATCATTTTAAAATAAACCTTGAATGACATATCGCACGCTGTTTGAACACGGCTAAATCAAATCATTTAGCTAAAAAAATATTTTTTTAGCTAGAAGCAAACAAATATTATCAACTCCATCCAATATCTAACCTTACACTGAATGATAATAGAAGTCTACCCACAAAGAACTTACCTAAACCTAACAAACTATACCATTAATGCAATTACAATGAAATGAAATGATTTATTTTGCTAGAAGCATGGTTGTGTCTTAACAATAAGCTGTTTCACATACTTCACCGTTAATACGGCGTGCAAATAACAATAGTATTTATTAATTTATCTAGTCAAACAAAATAAAATTAAAATAAGAATAAATTTTTAAGAATCTATAATGTCATAATGGCTTAATATACATATAAGGTCAGTAAGAATGGCGTTATCTTTGGTCATGCATGGCTCAAGAAGTCTGTCACAGTATAAAATGATTTTTCTATTAGCCATTTCTTTAACTTTTTTACAAAAACATTTATTGGTTGTTCTTTAATACTGGGTGGAACTTTGTTAAATATTTTTCCACAATAATGAATTTCAAACCATAATGGCTTTGTTCATGTGTCATAACAACGAAATTATTACTGCCTTAATCGAATAACTCGTGGCTATGTCTGGCGTGACTATTCTGCCTAATTTGTTTTAAGGCGTATGGTTTTAAAGTTTTTTTTTTATGTTATACGGAGGCAAACAGGCTTACGGCCCACCTGATGGTAAGCGGTTACCGTCGCCTATTGACATCTGCAACACCTGGAGCATTGCTAATGCTTTGCCTGCCCTGGAGAAATCTTTTTGTATTTTTCTTAAAGCTCTTCATGTTGTAGGTTAGCGGGAAAACCTCGGAAGGAAGCTCATTCCACAATTTGCACGTATGGGGGAGAAAGGATCTCGTAAAGCGAGTGGTTCGAGATACCCACGTGTCGATGAGATGTGGATGAGCCTTATTCCGGTGACGCGAATAGCGCGCGAAAGTTGTACATAGACGGGGCTAGTGTTTATTTAAGTGAAGACAATTATTTTTTACAGGCCGTAGACTTTTGAGGAAGACATCATAAAGCCGTGTTCAAACAGCATTTATATTCGAGCTTGACATACTTTCTCACTGCAGGGACACAACACTATTGGAAACAAATCACGACGTTTGAACAAGGCTTTAAGTGTGTTTTTAGTGAATAAAAACTCCGATATGCCATGGTTACCGCGTATATCCATGTCTCTAAGTACCCCGAAAATGCTACGTGGTGAACTGGTTAAACAACGTAATACAGCAGCGATTTGTATCCGCCATTCCGTTTACAGCCAAATTGTATCCCTAGAGCCGAGGAAAATATATTTCGGAGATAAACGTGAGTTGGGAGCAAAGTTAGGAAGCACGTCTGTATCTAGGTTAGCGGATCTATAGCAATTGTAGAGACTAGTTTTAAAACTCGTGCCATAGGATTTTTCTCTTGAATGTAGTTAGACTAGTGGTTCGCCCCGAACGATAACGAACGCAACCCCGAACGCCCAAGCACGAATAATTAAGAATAATAATTTATTTACCAAAAAAGAAATTTTACAAGGCTTAATATAAATACGACTATACTAGAAGGTACTACCTATATACATTTTAGCATAAATACCGGCGAAGACCAAACTAAGCGCGAGGCTTGTATCTTGGGCTTCTAGAGTGCAGTTACCAAGAGGGGAGTAGGTACCTATGTCTGACGAAAGAAAAACGTATGGCTTACGATAACGATATAGTTATTCATTTTCACTAAAAACGAGATATTTAACGCGATTTGTGCGTTCTTATTCCGCGATGATGTTCATAATCAAGATAGTTCAAAAATTGATAGCCTAGTAATTTAATACAACGCCAAATCGTCCAAATTGTTTCAGATATCGTCACTCGATTTGCTCGCTCAATAAATTTCTTCCAAATTAGTCCTCATTATACAACATGATTCTAAAATATTTACCCGTAATTACAATTCTGATATTGCCATAAGTAAGTCTTAAATCAAAATCAACAAGTTTATAACAACATGGTTTTAGAAACTAAAACTGAAACTTGACAATAGATATAGCGCATGGTGCCAGCTAAGCTCTACGAACAACTCCGCAAGTACAAACTCCGGATTTAGCGTTCCACAAAACGAGAGCAAGTTTTGCCTTTGTACGGATTCACGGATTCTGGCTATGCACGTTTGGTTAGGCATTGAGCTTTGAGTCCAGCAATCTTTGTAAAAGTTCTCTGGTATTCACAAAAGCTATCGATTTTGACTTTGAAGTACGACGTAGTAGTGGGGATTCTGAGTTATTATATTTTTTCGACGAGAACAAGTGGTAGGTACCTCGGTGAAGTGGCGGGCGAGGGCTCGGCTGAGATGCAAGAGGAGCGGGTTCGATAGATATGTAGGTATGATAAATATTTGCTCCCGGTCTTGGTCTTTGGAGGAGGTAGGGCATAGCGAGATTTTCTCGTTCTAAATTGGAGCAGCCCGCCTGGGAGGTACCTCCGCCTTACAGAAGATCGCAGCTAGGATTCCCTGACTAGTGTCAGGACTATGTATGAAAATGCCAGTTGGGTTTTTATTTAATGAATTCCACTGTACAATTGATATACCTAGAATGACCGTGAACTTCCATAGTCTGCTAGAACGCTCCATAATGATACGTTATAACATAATAATATTCAATTCCTATAAAATATTTAAATGGAAATGGACACAAAACTCTTTCATCCTCAACAAGCTGCTCCGTTTATAAACGTACCTAAGTTATAAACGTTTAAAGAAGTCATAGCATATTTTTCCTATAACCTAGGTCACAAGTAAACTGTGAGCCATTATGTTGCCGATTAAAACTTGATTGTATCGGCATTCAGGTCAAGGGCTTGGTTGCAAACACTGAAATACGGTTTATGTGTGGTTTCACCTTGTGGATTGCAACTGGGATCACACGCAAACTGGTGCTGGTGTCGATTTGAATCGAACTTCCTCAAAATTGAATAATGGCTGCCAGCGGCTTCGCTAGTTCGGTACCCGACTTTATAAAAAGTGTCCTATGTTCTTCCTCAGGGTTAAAGCTATGTCCATACCGAAATTATATCAGGGTTTTAGGCGTGAAAACGTAACAGACAGACTGAGTTACCTTCATATTAATAATATTCGTTTGTAAGTCTGTAAAACGCTTGCAACTTCGTTCTTGACAAACTTTCACTTTATCTCCAAAACTCCTTTCTCTAAGCGATGCAGACCACGAAAGGAATATAGCTAAACTCCAATGTTGAATGTGTATACCTGCGTCTGTCAACCAGTCAGTAACGCAACAGTTTTTATTTTTATTTAGGAAGGTAGATGATATTATTTTCATTTATTCTTCAAGCTTAAGGTCTGAGCAAACCTGACAGACTGCTAAAACACGCTAAATTCACGATTTATTAGGAGTGAATAGAGATTCCCACGGGCCCCTTTTAACCCTTCTTAAGAATCTATAATTGACGACGAACCTTTACATCCCATTGAATAATTAAGCGGCGCTTCGGTTTGTAAATAAGATGGTAGAGTCGTAATTTTGGGAACGTAGGACCCACTTCGGGTGAAGCAACAAATATTTCGGCAACAGTACTTTGTTGCTAAAAGGTACATTTACTACCCTCCACGGTATATAGTCTAAAACTGAACGCCCCGCCACTGTATTTACGCTTGTGTAACGTCACAATCAGGAGTGGCTGTGAATCAGAACCTGCTGAAACATTTTTTGTTATACTTATGTTTTTTATCGAAAATAAGTGGCCAGTTTCATCCCGAGTGAATAAAATGACGTGAACTCTCGTAGAAACGCCGAGCTTTATCCTATAGACTCTTAGTTGAAGTCGGTTTTTTTATGTCATAATTATATATTAGACGACGATCTCTATTTTAAACTTCTTAGTTTGTAACTGGAACTCATAGCAGTGCTACGCCGTAGCACTGTACCACAAATATCATTACATTCTGAGCATGTACAAAGCCTCATTATTTAGGCACTACTTATTATCATATAATTGTTTTTAATTATTTAAGTAGAAAGCGTCTTGGGGACGCTTCCGACTGGTAGTGATCTGGATCTTGTGTATTTTGTAAATAATTTAACTTGTATTAGTTTAAGTTTCTTTCTGTAAATAAAGTTAATATAATGTAATGTCAGTAGTAAGATCATCTAACAAAACAAGGATTTCGTTTTTCCTTTTAGTACGGAACGCTGGAAAGAGAACCCTACTAACGCAATTCCCGAAACTTCGGAGCATGATTGAAAGTCTTTGAAAATCGTTTCGATGAAAGTACCAGAAAAGTTATGGGACCAGTCACAACTTTGTTTCGGCTAACTTTGTGAAATGTTTCAGCGTCGACTTTCAATTCCCTTTAGCTTTCATAGCTATGATAAATTCTAAATCGCTGTTAAATAGGTTTTGTGTTGAATATACGTCATAACTTATAAGACTTGTCTTTCACTGCTATACGCACATATACATAGGGACGTGCCTCCTCATAAAATGCCACGAAGAATGGCCTTGAGCGATTTTGATGCGCCTATATCCTGTGACGGTTGGTTAGCGCCATTTGAGAGCCTACGACTCCTGTAGTTGGTTCAGTAGTTCCAGAGATTACATACAAAAACAAACAAATTTTATCTCTTTCTAATATTAGTGTAGATATTAAATTTACCACTGATTAAAGCACTTAGCCACTAACATATTTATGAGAACTCGTTTGTTCCATCCTGTAGAATGTTTTTTCCAAAAGCACTCAGTTTCGTTTCATCATAAAAAAAACAAAAACCACAACAGAATAGGAATTGTTGGCCTATTTTCCTCTTGGTTTATTTCTCAGCCTTATTTCTTCAACAAAGAGTCACGTACGGCACAGGGCCAGAGAATAAATTACAGTTCTTAGTTCTTACCACTAGGCCTTAGGCTGTTTTCACATAAGAAAGCAGGTACCAGCACCAACCCTCTTTCAAAAATATAGTTTCTTAAGTAGCACCAGCGGTACTATTGCGTAAGCGGAATGGCAATAAAGTTCGAAGCTTTGCGGATCGTTTTAACAGTCAAAGCCATGATTATTTCATTTTTAGGGTGGATTCGACCAAACGCTATGTTATGCCAGAGTAACAATCCCTGGGATAACTCCCTGGAAAACAGGCTAATTAGTCATTTTATTCTATGGATAAGACTTATACTAGTTTGGTCGAATCCACCCTTATAGTGATAACTCACACTAAGATAACTAGTCAGATGGGATTTAAAACCGCAGCCTTTCCCTAGATACGGGGATGCTCTAACTATAAGTACGCAGCCACTTCCCATCTGTGTGAAAATCTTTGGGACTTCCAATGCGCAATCTACCGATGAAAAAATTGGTTTAAACCTGCAATGTTCAAAGCTAGTTTTAGTTCATTGATGAAAGTTCACAGACGTGGTTTATTAAAATGATTTATTTTATTTGTATAGAGAGTCTAAGCCTCACTTAGTCTAAGCCATATCCAAAACCATTCAACGATCTAAACTTCCTTCGTTTTTATGTTTAAAACATTTTGGATGTTGCTAAGATTTTTAAAATCATCCTCAAAATTGCGAAATTCATTCCCATTTCGCTTACGCAATAGCACCGTGGTGGCCCCGGCTGAAAAATAGGCTCCTACATATCTACCTATCCGCGGATGTCGTAAGAGGCGACTAAGGGAAAAAAGCTAGGGGATGGGCAGCAGTGTCCCATTTTAACAACGATAGCTCTAACTGCGCTCGCCAACCCGCATTTCCAGCGTGGTGAGTATGGGCAAATTCCCCCACATGATAAGGAATTTGCTCTGTCTGTGGGGGAGGCCATGTTCAGCAGTGGACGTCGAACGGCTGAAATGATGATGACCGAGCACCGAAGGGTTGGCCGCACAAGATTGTATGCTCTGGAAATCTATCTGGCTTTAATCAGTAGTGGAACTAGAGGCTGAAGTTTTTTTTTTAATTTCAATAAAAGGATGACTTTGAAATGTCTTAGAAACTAGGTGAAGCTACGCCTGTTCCTCGCGACCAAGCCGAAGTTATGATAATAACGTCCAGGCTTTCTATGTAAATGCGGTCCTACCTACTATGCGAAAGGTAATACGTGATTTCTTTGCCACTGATTGATTTGTTCCACCGAAGCCAGAGAAATGCCCGTAGAATTCGTTACTTATGGCATTCATTAGTGCCACTTGTTTCATTAGTAGTGTGTGGTATACTAATGAGGCAATTTAGCTCAACCTTTTAGGGTTAACTACGGTTGGAAATAAAATGCGTGGGAAACTGATTTTAACTTTTGTAATTTTACAGTCAGAGAACACACCGCTAGTTTTCTGATGTTCTGAACGGAAAATTGTTGCCACAACACAAAAATATGTGACATCCTAAATTGTTGCTAAAGTATAACTTATATTACCACATTAAAGTTCACACAGCATCGACACATGCTTACATGATATCAGTAAAGTTCACACAACATCATTTTTACGAGAGGTAGGGCACAGCGAGATTTTCTCGCTCTAAATTGGAGCAGCCCGCCTGGGGAGGTACCTCCGCCTTACAGAAGATCGCAGCCAAATAACATTATTTGTTTCAAATAGTGTCGTGTTCCTGCGGTGAGTAAGGTTGCCAGAGCTCTTTAGGGGGGGAGGGGTTCGGCAGGCAACGCATTAGCAATGCTCCAGGTGTTGCTGATGTCAATAGGCGACGGTAACCACTTACCATCAGGTGGGCCGTAAGCCTGTTTGCCTCCGTATAACATAAAAAAAAAAAAAAAAAAACATCAAGACATGCTGTATGTTTAGATTGGTTTAAACAACGGTTGCTTTTCATTTCAGATCGAAGACAGGAGTCATCGAAAAGGGGGAGCGACATTTCTGGTTCCGATGAATGGCGGCATTTGGACCATGTGTGTTTCGTTAGAAGGTATTACTTATTTAACTACTACCTTCCGCCCGTGGCTTCGCTTGCTTCGGCTTTGCTACCAACCAGGGTAAAAAACCTATATGCTTTTACAAACTATAATATATCTCTGTGCCAAATTTCATCCAGATCCGTTCAGCCGTTCTGACGTAATTGAGTAACAAACATCCCTTCATCCAAACTTTCGCATTTATAATACTTAGTACCTAGTAAGATAAATGTAATACATAACTAATAATAATGATAATGTACATAACTTAATACTTAGGTAACATTTTTGTTAAAAATAACCCTTATTTTCAGATGAAGAGATATCAATATTGCACAGAGCGGGCTTCCCGAAGGAGACCACATGCACAAATTATTTAGCTGAAAATGACGACGAAGAGCCGAGAGCTGATTGGCAACATCGTAAGTACCTAATAACTATTAGGTTTTTAAATAACTACCTACTCTATAAAACGATCTACCTTCTATTTATAATACTAGTGGAACGCCCGCAGCTTTGTTTGCACTGGTAACTACTATTTCAAACTTTAGGTCCCCCGTAGAACCTAACCCCTTAGTAGTGGTTGAATTTCTGTGATGCTTTTTTGGATTTTCATAAATTTACTGAAAACTTCGTATTTCCTAGGAGCAACGGTTCAGGCACAACATTTTAACCAACTTAAAAAAGAAGGAGGTTATCAATATTTTTTTCATGTATGTATCTAAATAGCAACAAAATATCTTTTTTTTTCCTATTGTGCACGGAATGACTCCGAAGTGGTCCCATATAAATTGAATGCTTGTGAGATTAGGTAGTTATTAGGTAGTTTTACAACACTTGCTTGCTTATCGTTTACCACGTTTATTATTATATTATTATTACCGTCCGGAACATATTTTTGATGATTTTGTTGGTAGGTACACCTACAGTAAAGTTGTCATCCGATCATGGAAAGTCTGTTTAATTTTGGTGAAGATCTGATTAAAATGGAAACCAAAATTCCTAAAACATAAAGTCGGTTTTTGTTTTGTATTAAAAACATAATTATTTGTTTTTGGTTTGTATTTTAACGTGTTATTTATGTAAAAACTCTTCATTAACAACACCCAATAAACATCCTAGAATAAAACATTGCATAAACTGTTATTTCATTATGAAAACTGAATAATAAAATATTCATGCTGCGTAGCTCTAGGTATGAATAAACAACGACCTTTCATCCCCTATAACCTTGAGCGCCGACTTTTACGAAAATGCTTTTATAATTAGAATTAGAAGTACCTACCTATAGCAAAAACACAGGTCTAACTTTTAGAGATAAGATTCCCCCTAATATTGTAATTATAAATATAAATATATAAATATTCCGGACATATTCACACGGTCAACTGATCCCAAACTAGGCATAGCCTGTACTATGAGTACCAGAGACTGATATACATAATAGATATATATTTAACACCCAGACACAGAACAAACATATGTGTTCATCACACAAATGTTTGATATAATAATGGTGGTCACAATTATAATGGTGTTTAATAACATTTGTAAAACAATAACGTTTTGTTGGTGTAGTGGCTTGATCGTGGCTACTGATAGGGCCGTGGATACGAATCTCGGTCAAGTGATAAGAAAGAAGAAAGAAAGAAAATCTTTATTTAGTACAGTTTGTTTCGGTTTTTGAATATTTTTTTAGGCAGGCTAAGCCAACAATCGAATAATGAACCCCGTTAGTTTACTCTCGCAGTTATAATCTTCAGAATAGTCTTTCAATCTTGATGCTATAGGTATTTTGTAAAGTCTCATTTCAGTTCCGCTAGTCATGCAAACACCCGATTTTCCGCGAAATTCCAACTCGATTGTCGTTTTCGCTGAAAAGCTGACGTTTTTTGAATCTTTAATGAATGTTTTTCAGCAGAAAGCTTTTACGACGTATTTTAGCCTTGCGAGATAATGAAGTGCCTCGGTGCTAGAAGAAATATGGTCTTTACGAACACCTATTAATCAAAGAGTTGGGAGTTTGTTGTAAGTGGTTGCCAAAGCTCCATTCGCACTACTCAGCCTTATTTGGGCTAAGTTTCTTTGATTATTATAAGAATCTCTCCACGCTGGTTCCCGTACGCCGCCCTTACAACCCGCTAACATTAGGTGTGCCTCAACGTAATGTCGATATAAATAAATATCTCTAAACTTATTTTGTACACTAAAGCAAATATGGTTAATGGTTATTTCGCCATTCTACAAGGTGATTCGTAAGTATGCAGATATGTTGTCCGAAAAGTGGCTTATTCTATCAACAAAACAAAAGAAAATTAGCGAAAAAAATCAAACTTTACAAATATCAATGTTTGAGCTTTGCCTGATTTTTTTAAATAAGCTGTTTTTTGGATTGTTAATATTTTCAAAGTTACGAAGTTCATTGCCATTTTGCTTTCACAATAGCACGCCGGATTCAACAAAACCGGATCTTCGGATCAAACAAACAAAAGCTATTTAATGACATAAAATATTGGAAAAGTAAATTCATCCATAGGCTCCCGAACTAGTAAAAAACTGTGTTTCAGGAGCTGGTGGCTTCCCCATGATAACAATTTTACAATATAAAATTATGTTCTTGAAATCGGAGGAGGATCGGAAAGTCGGGGAACCTCCCACTAATTCAACATGGCTTCTAGGAATAACTACCTATAATTTATTTTTGTTTTACAGGCATGCAAAACCTCTCTATATCATGCGCCCTGGTCTGCCTGATAGTTTTGGGTAGCGCGGCGTTGGTCGGCATGTTTGGCGTCTGCAAGCATCAGATCAGCGCCGTACTTGTAACTGGCGTAATGTATTTATTAGCAGGTATGTTACAACTGGTGGCCCCGGCTGAAGAATAGGCCTCTCCATATCTACCTATCCGCGGATGTCGTAAGAGGCGACTAAGGGAAAAAAGCTAGGGGATGGGCTGCAGCGTCCCTCATTTTAACAACGATAGCTCTAACTGCACTCGCCAACCCGCATGCCCAGCGTGGTATGGGCAAATCCCCCCACATGATAAGGAATTCGCTCTGTCTGTGAGGGAGGCCATGTTCGGCAGTGGACGTCGTACGGCCGAAATGATGATGATGATGATGATGATGTTACAACTTAAATAAATCAAAAGTGAAATTAAAAAACGTTTATGAAAAACCGATATCGTGAATAGACAATCAGCATTAATTAGAAATTATTATATTTATTCTAAAATATTTATCATATATTATCTTTCTTTTCTTGTAATACAAGGTGATTCGTAATATGTATACCATTCCAAAAGGTGGTTATTCTATCAACAAAAATAATGTTTTTCATCTTTAGAACTAATAACTACCTATACCTACGTACGAGAATTTCGGAATCAAGATTGCTACTTAAAACAGCAGATTCATTGAGTTAAGATAAGATAGGATAAGATAAGATAAGATAAGATAAGATAAGATAAGATAAGATAAGATAAGATAAAATAAGATAATTTATTCATAAGATTGATAAGGTACACAAAAATTTACAGGTTAATGGTCATTTTTACATATAGGTAGATATTACATAGGAGCCTGAACTAGGTAATCCTGTGTTTCAGGCGAGAAGAACACATTTAATTATAAAATTATCAAAAAAATCACTAATTGAAGTTGGAACTGATTTGACCCCAAAACAGCTGATTTTCGCATAGAATTTTTTCAACAAACTTTATTGTCAATTGGGTGTAGAATATGCCCCTTTTGGGATAGCATACATATTAAAATGAATCATTTTGTATTACCTATATATTTATAATCACCAGTATTTTTTTCAGGCTTATTCGCAATGTTCACGCTCATGATAATCCACTTCAAACGCGTACAACGGCACTCTACGCGCGGTTTATCCTACGACGACACCGGCGACGGAATCATAGGTACGTGTAGTTTAGAAGACAGAGCTTGTAAAACCACCTTGTTGTATTTTTTTGATAATAATAAACATTTTCTTTTTTATACACAGGTTCGCGTATCCCCGCTCTACCCTTGCTCTCAGCCCGTGAATTCTCCACCTCGTGGTCTTTGGAACTGGGCTGGGGTGGGGTGGCTCTAGCAACTACCACATCTTTTCTTTGGATACTACTATCGAAGATTATGAGGTACAACCCCATATCTACAATGCTACTTTAAGAAACATTGTCAAAGTTCGTATGCGCTGTGGCCAACTGTGGTGATTTAGGCCGCCGGTAGGCCTCCATCGTGGATTGAAAACTATCATAGCTGATACCGACATCTTAGCTTACCCTCCGAAGCACGGAAGCGGTGACCGGGCTGCAGGTTGCTTTTTCATCAGGGCTAGCAACCAGCTCATACGAGTTTTATTGAAAATAACCGTACACTGTATGTATGTGCCCTTTTAATTGATGGGTAAATTGTTATACCAAATGCTAAATTGTAAATAATTTATGAATAGTTGTGGAGAACGGAAATGAATTAAATATGTTAATATGTATTTCGAAAATGCTACCCTTGCGTTAGGTGATTCTTTTGAAATGGCAAAATATATCTTTAAACGCTTTCAAAATAACTTTAGCTAAAGGGCTTGCTGCCGTCCAATGCAACTAATTTAATTAAATAAACAACGTGTCCCGTAAAGAGTATAGATAACCCAAAGTAAGCTTTTTATATCTTGCCAATCTTTTAAAAAACGAAAAGTATGAAATCGACATTGCAACTTAAATAGCTAAATAATAGAATTCGATTGAACTGCTTTGAACTGGCTGATTTTAATGGCGGTTTTTCATAAAATAAGACGAATTTCGAGTCTTCGAACAAAAGTTATTGACGTATATTAAGCTACTTTCGGCTACCCTACATATTACGGGACACCGTGTATAACTTTTCTAAGCTTACGAATTTAATTAAATTTTAAAATGTAATTCAATTTTACCTAACGTGTAACTATGAATTTAAAATTAATGTTCAATTCGCTCTTTCTTAGCTTTGAACCTATATAAATTGATTATGAAATTTTGCTATTATTATTATTATATAATTAATACGATGAAATAATTGTAGAAATACTGCAATTTAGATTTTCTGATTATGTAATTTCATTGCGAATAAAATACTGCTACGAACTTTTATATCCTGTCAGCTCTTAGACTAAAATGGTTTATTATAACATTTTAACACAAAACCTGTTACTTTCGAGTAGTTGTTGGACCTAACATGTGCAAAAATGCCGTAGCAATTTAGCCGTAAGCTCCTGGTCTACTGTTGTTAAAAACGCAATTATAACAGACAGGTTCTCAAAATTACAATAAAATAGTATAGTACTAGCTTCTACCCGCGGCTTCGCTCTCGTGGTACCCGAATAAAAAGTAGCCTTTATGTTATTTTAGGATATTTACTACATACATGCCAAATTTCATTCCAATCCGCGGCGAGAAACAGTAACAAACATCTGCACATACATACTCACAAACTTTCGCATTTATCATAATAGTGGGAAGTGGGATTAGTGGTGAGATTAGTGGGAAATGGGATGGGATATGATGTTATGCTGAGGACAAAATAAGAAATGAGTACATCAGAGGAAGTTTGAAAGTAGCGCCAGTGACGGAAAAGTTGAGAAGTAATAGGTTAGCATGGTATGGGCATGTCATGAGGAGGGATGAAAGTCATGTAACGAGAAGAGCGTTAGATATGAATGTGGATGGATATAAGACTAGAGGAAGGCCGAAGAAAAGATGGATGGATTGTATTAAAGATGACATGAGTAAGAAAGATGTGAGTGCGGAGATGACGGCTAACAGAAGAGAGTGGAAGAAGAAAACATGTTGTGTCGACCCCACATAATGTGGGACAAGGGCAGGAAGAAGAAGAAGAAGATGATGTTATGCTGAGGGCGTTTCGTAAGTTTATCATGGTGCTGTGAGAATAATAGAAATTCATATTAAGTACTTACTTGTGGTTTAAGCTACTGTTCACCACCATTTAACCAACGGCTGTCTCACTCAGTCGTCAGCCACGTTAGTCAGGTGACTAGGGAGGTGGTAAAATTAATGCCAGCGCTGACAGACGGAGTGACAGATTCTGTGACTTCAGCCTTATAATAAATAAATAACACCCAACAGTCACAGGTCCTGACTTGACCCCTTACTAGGATTCCCTGTGTCGTGGGTGTCATAAACTACGAATACTATGGTACCACCCAGAACCGGAACAAATATTTCCAGATCATGCAAACATTTGTCCCGCAGCGGGAATCGAACCCGCACCCATTTGGTCTCAGACGGGCACATTCCCGCTACGCCACCGAGGTCGATAGTCGTCGACTAGTCGACATCTGGGTCACAGAGTACTTTTGTATATCTGGGTGTTGTGGTACCATGGTACTCGTTGTTTCTGATACCCAGGACACAGGGAATCCTATTGTGAGGACAGGACTAGTACCTATGTCACTGTTGGGTGTTATCCATTACTTATTATTTATTTATTAGTGACATTTCACGTGCTGTGGAAACAGTCGCCCAAGTTAAGGGTTAAGTTTTAGATGATTGAGATTTTTTAGAAATGTCATTTTTTTTTCGATGTGTATTTCTGTTAGCAGTGGCGGATTTGCAGTCTTGGCCGCTCTAGGCCCTAGGCCATGTGCCGCCCCTTTCTCAGCACCCATCATTAGACTAGGTACATAATGAATTTACTTTATTGCCAACTTTATATAAATCGAAATCAGAAATTTAATTAATTAGAATAGCTGCTAATTTGTAAATATATTCCGAGATGATGAGCATTTCTACGACAATTTTTTGGTCTCGATTTGCCGCCCTTAATATCTGGCCGCCCTAGGCCCGGGCCTACTGGGCCTTAGGGCAAATCCGCCACTGTCTGTAAGAGGTGATATATGATTTAGGATACAGATTAGCAAACATTCCTAGAGTGACTTTAAGTTAAAAGTTGTTAAAGGATTATTTAACTTACTTAGTACTAGCAAAAGGTTTATTATTGTGTAAATTAAATCTGCAGTGTGCTTCGTGGTATAAAAGAAAGAGTGAAATATTTTGAGTTATAATGTCATTTCGTTCAAGAAATTAAGATTGTGTTTTCGAATATTTATGACTATGAAGTTGTTTTGTACAAATAATTTGTGTAGTTTATTATTATTGTTTATTGTAAATTATATTTAAAGCAACGTTATTTTCTCTAATATGGTGTTTTATTTCCCTAATACCTATAATCAGCTTCAGGAATTCCACAGCTAGACCTTTATTTACCTATTTCATTACCAAAAATAGCAAAATATTTATCGTACTATGTTAGCTTGCGAAAATGGCTTCACTCGCGTGCTTCCTAGATAAATAAAGACGGTCAAGTGTGAGAACTCGCGCCCTGAGGCTTCCGTACCATTGGCCGTGGGTTCGAATCCCGATCGTGCACCAATGTAGTGTACTTACCCACAAGTGTAGGAAGTGACAAACTTATATTTGCGGTCGCTCACGTAGTCATTGTACGACATTTACCGCAAATATAACTTTGTTATCTAAACAACTTCGAAATTCCTCAATTTTTCAGACTTTTCCCTTTCATTGTGTTACAAAAGCTCCTAGCAATCCAAATTTCAGAATTGTGAGGTAACTGGAAGTACCCTAGAGGTTTTTCATTTTTGCATACAGAAATTATACATTCATTGTCATATCTTTTTAATGCATTAAGCTAGAGCTTTGCTTTTTATACGCCACCATAAGCCCACAGACCTTAATAGGTGCCATAGGTGGTATACATTTCAAGTTGATACCTTCAGCAGTTTCTGAGAAAAAGGGTCTTCACAGACAGACAACAAAGTGATCCTATAAGGGTTCCGTTTTTCCAAATGAGGTACGGAACCCTAAAAACTATATTATTTCAAGTTTCATCGAAATCGGTTGAGCCGTTATGGCGTGATTGAAGCACAAACATATAAACATCCTCACAAACTTTCGCATTTATAGTATTAGCAGGATAAGGTGGTAGGAAAGGCAGTTTAGTAAAAACGTATTTCATAAATATTAAAAAAATATTTATTTACAATAAGTCTCTTTAACATTCGATTCTTACGAATAGATAAACAACTTAGGTTATTAAAATTCTGGCTATTCACGTAGCTAACATATCCCAGGCGGATGAATAACAATCGAAATTATTTTGTAACAAATAGAGTTCAAAATTGCTTACACTTACGTGTATTACGTCTGTGGTTAGGCTGATGGTAGTAGACTAGGCAGGAAACTAGATTAAGCTCGCTTCATACATTTTCACTGATCCGTGTGCTTTAAGCTCTAGTTCTCATCTAGATCTCAAGATCTAAGACCTACTGTGCAATTGTGTAAGCATAATGGCAATGAAGTTCGTAACTTTGAGGGTAATTTAAGCAATCTTAGCAACATTCAAGACGTTCTAAACTTGACGAAGGGAAAACTTCCTTAGCTTTTTCCTTTTCATGTTTGAAAAACTTCAGATGTCGCTAAGATTTATAAAAATTATAGTGATCTGGATCAGTTGAGCTATCTATAGATCGTTTGTAACGGTCTTTAGATGGCTCAACTGTATCTTGTGTATTTTGTAAATATTAACTTGTTTTAGTTTTAAGTTTCTTTCTGTAAATAAAGTGTAGATTTATAAAATCATCATTATATTTGCGAACTTCATTTTTTTTTTAAATATTCCGGACATATTCACACGGTCAACTGATCCCAAACTAGGCATAGCCTGTACTATGGGTACCAGAGACTGATATATATAATAGATAAATATTTAACACCCAGACACAGAACAAACATCTGTGTTTATCACAAAAATGTTTGTCCAGTGCGGGGATCAGAGAAGGCAGAGTTACTACTAACTGAGCTATGAGGCCAGTCAATTATTTTACCATTTCGCTTAAGCAATAGCACTCCTGATTTTCGTCTACCCTCAGTCCTCATTCAACAAAACGTCTTCAATATCAATATCTTCTGCCTTCCGTTTCTTCGGCCGCGGCCGCTTGCCGTGCATCATTTCTAGCTTAATTTTCTTAGAGTTTTTCTTCTTTTCCTTCAGCTGCAGTTTCCTTTTGGCCGCTTTCTCAGGGTTATTGACTTTCTCTTGGAGCAGCAACTGTGAAGCAAGTATTTATCAAATCAAATTACGTATAACGTTACTTTGCCTAATTTTTTTTAATTTTTTATTAATTTTTTTTTTTTAATAAAAGTAGGTATTTATTTTATAATGTAGCTTAGATTTTTATAACGTCTCATATTTTTTTTCGACAAGCCGAAGAGTCAAATCGGTAACGTCTGGATACCGAGCCAAATAGCCAACCAACGGTTAGCGCATCCGCGTGTAGGGGAGGGTCGCGAGTTCGATCCCGCCTGAGTCACACATTTCTTGGATTTTATGAAATCAAAATTGACTTTATTAAATAGGATTAGGTATTTTAAAATATATTTTGTGATATATCACCATTTGCTGGTGTTATATACTGTCCCGAAAGGGACTTGTTCTTCACTCAGCTTGTTTTAAGACTTTTCGAAATCCGTTTTTTTTTGTAGAAATCTTGATGCGAAACTTCTCTTAGGGTTAATTATTGCAAATATAATAAAAGACCAAAAGTTCGGGAAAAATCCGTACAAAAATATTGAAGACATTGTTTTATTTAAATTTACTTATTTTTGTTGATAGAATCGCCCTTTCGGTATAGACGAATATTTGTACCGGGTCTGGGTGTTGCGGTACCATGGCACTCGTAGTTTCTGATACCCACGACACAGGCAATACTAGTCAGGATTATATTTGCGACTGTTGGGTGTTATTATTATTATAGTATACATATTATAGCCGTTCGGGAATAAAGGTTCTCGAATGGTCACCACGAACCGGGCGACGCAGTGTTGGAAGCCCCCCCCCCCCCTCCGATGTACCGTCAACGTTGTGAAGGTTGCGGGAAGTCGGTGGATGGAGAAGGCTCAAGACCGTCGTGGCACTCTTTGGGGGAGGCCTATGTTCAGCAGTGGACTTCATCAGGCTGATGATGATGATACATAATATTATGAACCCCCTTTTAGTGGGAGCAATAAACACGTACCTTTTTCCTCTCAGCCCTCCTCACATTCAGCCTCGTCTGCGCCTCAGCAACCAGCTTCGAATACTCTATATCCCCAATTTTCCGCCGCAACTTCTTGCCCAGTCTGCCGGCGAGTTGTTTCGCGAGCGACGCCGGCGACATCGCATCACCGGTGGACAATTCGCGAACTATTGGCGGCATTATTACGTCGATAATTGATAAAACTTCGTCGCTCTCCAGCGAGGAGATAATGTGCGTCCACATTGTGAATATTGATGCTCTCTGAAAATATAAAAAATAAATATAAATATTCCGGACATATCACACACGGTCAACTGATCCCAAACTAGGCATACCCTGTACTATGGGTATCAGAGACTGATATACATAATAGATAAATATTTAACACCCAGACACAGAACAAACATCTGTGTTCATAGCCTGAACTATGAGTATCAGAGACTGATATACATAATAGATAAATATTTAACACCCAGACACAGAACAAACATCTGTGTTCATCACACAAATGTTTGTCCAGTGCGGGGATCGAACCCGCGACCGAAGGCAGAGTAACTACCAACTGAGCTATGAGGCCAGTCATACAAATAAGTATAGTATCTACACCTAGCAGGAATGTTACTGACTCTTTCTGACTGACATATTAAGAGTCGTCATTCATCGCTGACGATGTCTTGGGAAGCGCCACGCTGTTAATTCAATTCAATTCAATAACTTTATTTCAGGCAACAATAAATAAATAATAAATTAATAGAGTAAAAACAGATGGAACCCTTGGGCCTGGTTCTTTTAAATAGGTAGTAACCTCACCACAAAAGAGATGATACTAAACGGAGTTGCCATGAACGGTCATCCATCCATTTGGTGACCGCGCTGAAGACTGCCTCCTCACATGCGTACGACTAATCAAATTAGGCTAGAGGTTTTTTATTTAATGCTGAACTTGTAAATATTATTTTAAAAATTATAAAACTCGCGCGGCATTTGAACGGATAAAAGTATCCTATATCCTTCCTCGGGGTTAAAGCGAAGTCTTTACCAAACTTCATCAAAATCGGTGCAGCTACTTAGACGTGAAAGAAAACGTAACAGACAGACAGAGTTACTTTTGCATTCATAATATTAGTTTGGATTTTGGCAGATCTTTTCGCTTCGCTCACTCGATCAATCAAAACAACTTACAATATTCATCGAAGTAGGCGCTTTAGCAACTTCCGCATTGATCGCCTTTCGCAACTTGAACAGTATCCATCGAATGGTCAACTTGGCACTTCCCTCCATATCCTCGGATTCTATAACCTTCTTGGTTAGTTTGAAGCTCGACATTGAATTAACTATCTTGAAGATTTGGAACAGTACTGCTGTCGCCTGAAATAATCAATAATAATAAATAAATCATAAATAAATAACACTCAACAGTCGCAGTCCTGATCCCACACTAAGATTCCGTGTCGTGGGTATCAGAAACTATGAGTACCATGGTACCACAACACCCAGACCACGAAATAATATTTGCAGATTATGCAAACATTTGACCCGCAGCGGGAATCGAACCCGCACCCCTTGCATCTCAGACGGGCACTCGCCCGCTGCGCTACCGAGGTCGTCAATGAGTATACATTTTCAGGAGAAGTCGAACAAAATACTTTTATTATTTTTACGGTAACAAAATATTTAGTAAATAATATTATCATTATTTGTCCAAGAGACGGTTTCGAAAAACAGTATAAGAATCAGACTCTATTATTTCTTTTGTTAACGTCTGTCTTTTAAGTTCGAGTAATTCATTGAGTCATTGTCAATGTCGACCAGACTTGAAAGCCGACTATTTGTTGAGACTGACAATATTGGCTCAGTAGCAAACGCCATAAAAAAAAGACTATTGGTGTTGAATAACAATATTAAAATTAAATCGACTGGTGGTGCTTAGGACGGTAAATATCCTACCTATGTCATCGTCGAAACGTCTTCTAAACCATTTCCGTAACAAAACCATTGTGAGAAAACCGGCAGGTCAATCATAAGTCCACAGCTGGATGGAGGCCTCCCTCAAAGAATGCCACGATGAACGGTCATGAGCCGACTTCCCGCAACCTTCAAATGTCATCAGTCCATCAGGGGCTTGCTACACTGCGTCGTCTTCCGGTTCTTATACATAAAACATTGCACAGGCCACCAATTGGTATTGAGTTTCCTAATAACATCATCAACAACCTGTAGAAGTCCACTGCTGGACATAGGCCTCCCCCAAAGAGTTCCACGACGAACGGTCTTGAGCCCTTTCCATCCACCGACTTCCCGCAACCTTTACAATGTCATCGGTCCATCGGGTGGGGGGCCTTCCAACACTGCGTCGCCCGGTTCGTGGTCGCCATTCGAGAACCTTTACTCCCCAACGGTTATCGGTTCTGCGAGCTATATGGCCTGCCCACTGCCACTTCAACTTGCTAATTCTGAGAGCTAATAACATACTAAGTCAGAAATGACGTATCAAGATTAATGACGTGTAAGATCTCTCCAGGGCAGGCAACGCATTAGCAATGCTCCAGGTGTTGCAGATGTCAATAGGCGACGGTAATCGCTTACCATCAGGTGGGCCGTAAGCCTGTTTGCCTCCGTATAACATTAAAAAAAAACAATTCTGTAGTTTTGCTCAGCGCTCTACCACGGCTGCTCTCTCTACTATATCGGTCTCCTATAAAATATGTATATAAATTTACGCTTGTTCAGATTCCTTTTCGTTGTAATTATTTATTAAAATGTTTAATTGTTTGTTTTCGTTTTGTGTGTTGGTATATTTTGTATTGTAGGTAAATGTTAGTTTTTCTAGACCTTTTCGTGCTTCGTGTTTTCTTTATGTATGTGTCGTGTTTTGGTTCCGACGGAAGATCAGCGTGGTGATGGCCATGTTCAATGGCTATCACAACATAATGCTGAGTCGGACGCCATTTCATAGCATTTAAGTTTTTTTTATATAGTCTAAGTTTTTTATAGTCTTAGTTTGTAGTCTTCGAATAGTCCTTATCATCATCATCATCATCATTTCAGCCGTACGACGTCCACTGCTCAAAATGGCCTCCCCCAAAGACAGAGTGAATTCCTTATCATGTGGGGGGATTTGCCCATACTCACCACGCTGGGCATGCGGGTTGGTGAGCGCAGTTAGAGCTATCGTTGTTAAAATAGGAGACGCTGCTGCCCATCCCCTAGCTTTTTTCCCTTAGTCGCCTCTTAGATATGGAGGGGCCTATTCTTCAGCCTACCTACGGACTACCCCCTTATGGTGTTGAGTAATTTTAAGGTTTCGTGATGCTATGATTAAAGATATTTCTATTCTATTCTAAATGAAACAAAATTTTTTGCTTACCTGTTCAGCCATATCCTTCGATACGCTAGCCGTAAACTGCGCGCACAAATCAAGTACCAAACTTCTTAAACAGACCTCCGTATCACAGTAAATAAAGCCTCTTTCACTTTCCACATTTTTCTTCACAATACCATCCAATTCCTCCACATCAACAACTGACAACATTTTCCCGATAACACTCGCAGATTTGAGTCTCACCCACGCGTGTGGGTACGCAAGTAACGCCTGACAATGCTGCGCGATATCATCATAATCACTGAAATACGCCTCGTTCTCCAAACTAGACGCGCAATGGACTGTGATCCTCTCGATAAGATTGAGGATTTGAATGAGGCTGTGGTCTTTCTCGCTCTGTTTTTCTTCGTCGGTTTTATCGGCCGCTTGTTCGAGTTTTATCTTCACGAATCTGCCTTCTGTTATGTCGTTACTGAGTAGAAGTATTTTGCCGCAGACTAGAGATAATATTGAGTCGAGTCTGGTCTTGAAGTTATCTTCTTCGACGTTCACGAATCGCGTGCTGAGTTGAGCTGCTAGTTCGAAGTGGACGGGCTGTGAAAAAAAGCAGTATTTAGAAATGTTTAGAGTTATTAACATAGGGTATGTTATTGGTATGGAAGTAATTTGCTATATATATGCAGGTTGCACTAAATACCTGAGTGTCTATGCCGGTTTCACTGCAAACCTGAGTTTCTATTTAAGTAGCATTACAAAACTGAGTATCAGTGCAGGATGCACTGCGTACCTGAGTGTCTGTTCAAGTTGCACTAATTCCCGGTTGTATAGTTGGTTACATAGTTCGTTGCACTTAACACCTGAGTTGTCTATTTAAGTTGCACTATATACCTGAGTATCTATTTATGTTGCACTACACACCCGGGTGTAAGCAGGTTCCAATAAGCACCTGAGTTATATTCAAGTTGCATTCAAGTTAACTATGCAGGTTGCACTAAAATCTGAGTGTCAGTGCAGGACGCACTGCGTACCTGAGTGTCTGTTCAAGCTGCATTACATAACCGGGTGTCTTAGCAGATTGCACTTAGCACCTCAGTTGTCTATTCAAGGTGCACTACATCCCTGAGTATCTATTTATGTTGCACTACACACCCGGGTGTAAGCAGGTTCCTATAAGCACCTGAGTTATATTCAAGTTGCATTCAAGTTAACTATGCAGGTTGCACTAAAATCTGAGTGTCAGTGCAGGACGCACTGCGTACCTGAGTGTCTGTTCAAGCTGCATTACATAACCGGGTGTCTTAGCAGATTGCACTTAGCACCTCAGTTGTCTATTCAAGGTGCACTACATCCCTGAGTATCTATTTATGTTGCACTACACACCCGGGTGTAAGCAGGTTCCAATAAGCACCTGAGTTATATTCAAGTTGCATTCAAGTTAACTATGCAGGTTGCACTAAAATCTGAGTGTCAGTGCAGGACGCACTGCGTACCTGAGTGTCTGTTCAAGTTGCACTACATAACCGGGTGTCTTAGCAGATTGCACTAAGCACCTCAGTTGTCTATTCATGGTGCACTACATACCTGAGTATCTATTTATGTTGCACTACACACCCGGGTGTAAGCAGGTTCCAATAAGCACCTGAGTTATATTCAAGTTGCATTAAATGAATGCAGGTTGCACTAAAATCTGAGTGTCAGTGCAGGACGCACTGCGTACCTGAGTGTCTGTTCAAGTTGCACTACATAACCGGGTGTCTTAGCAGATTGCACTAAGCACCTCAGTTGTCTATTCAAGGTGCAATACGTACCTGAGTGTCTTGGAAGAATGTGAGCACTAGATCGAACAGTTTGTTCCGCACCAGCGCTGGGAAGCGCTTGAGCATGCATTCGATGCAGCCGGCGGCGGCGGCGCGGCATTCAGGCGCCGGGTCGTTGAGCATACACGCGCCTAGGGATAGCAGGAGGTGCTCAGCGTGTTTCACTAGTTGAGCCTGGAAATAAATTTAAAGATAAATAATAACACATCCGTCATCAGGCCGTGGTGGCCCCGGCTGAAGAATATGCCCCTCCATATCTACCTAACCGCGGATGTCGTAAGAGGCGACTAAGGGAAAAAAGCTAGGAGATGGGCAGCAGCGTCTCCTATTTTAACAACGATAGCTCTAACTGCGCTCACCAACCAGCATGCCCAGCGTGGTGAGTATGGATAAATCCCCCCACATGATAAGGAATTCGTTCTGTCTGTGGGGTAGGCCATGTTCAGCAGTGGACGTCGTACGGCTGAAATGATGATGATGTCTGTGGTGTTAAATATTTTACTATTATGTATATCAGTCTCTGGTACCCATAGTACTTGCTATGTCTAGTTTGGGAATAATAGAATATTTATTATTTATTATTATTATAGAGAAATTTAAATTCACATTAAGAGTGTGTGCCTGAACTCTTTATCAAGGTACCACTCGAGCGAAGCCGCTTGCGTAAGCTAGTGTCATAAGGAGGTGAAGGAGCTCGCATTGGAAATATCAAAATAGAAGAAACTGCATCAGAAACGATAAACAGATAAAAAATATCAATAATAATTTTGACTTCGACAAATGTAACTCACCACTTGCAACTTATTGATGATCATCTCGATAAACTTGAGCGATGACTCCCGGCCGTGTTGCAACTCATAGTTCAGCTGAGACACGAAGAAAGCAATGAACTTCTCCAGTTGCTTACCCGGAGAGTAGTTAGTGAGGTAGTTCAGGAATATTGAACGGCATTCGTCCCTGAAAACGTAACGATTGCATAATACAGCTTCTAATTGCTTTATACCTGTATAAAGAGTAGACAGTGGCGGATTTACCAGCAGGCTGAATAGGCTTCAGACTAGGGCAGCAGATTTTAGGGGCAGCAAAGGGGACCGATTTTTATTTAGCCGTCTTTTACCTACATATCAAAAAGATATCTGTAAAACGGTTTTCTGATGTCTTGCTGAAGCTATAAAGCTGAAAGTTGTGCAGTAGCAGCCTCTTATGCCAAACACATCCACTAAGGAGGGATTTTCAAAATAGCAACCCCTAAGAGGTGAAAAGGGGTAACAACGTTTGTTTGAAAAGTCGTATTCCTTGAACCTACGGATTTGAAACTAACTGAAAATAATGTATGGTAGAAATAAGGAAAACCTGTATTTTTAGATTTTCAAAACTTCGCCTTAGAAGGGTGTAATGAAATGTCAAAGTTTGTATGGGAGAATCTTAACGCATGGAGAGATTAATCTGAAACTTGGTACAAATACTCAAAAAGTCAAATAATTAAATTCGTACTTTAGGGTTTTTCAAAACTGCCCCTTATTATCAAGATACCACGCGAGCAAAGCCGCGGGCGTACGCTGGTATAAAATAAATACACGCGAGTTTCCTAAAACGTATTTATGACTCTTTAAAACTCACCTAGACCTAGCAGATTCGCTCAGAATACAGATCTTGGACACCTTGTCCATCACCTCGTGTAACTCCGCCGATACAAGCTTGGCTTCCAATATAGCCTTCAGGAGTGCAAACGAGTTGGCTTGCCGTTCGTCGTTCTGGCAATCCTCTTCAGCGTACAGAAGTAATGTCTTGAGCTGGTCAACTTCCAGCTTAAAGTATTTCACGTTGCGGATAAGGACTGTTACCGCCTGAAATCAGACTTAGCTTTTGATTTATGTTCGGGTGAAATCTGTCAACAGAATTTAGACACAGTTTCTGTTGCTCGATGAAGATGAAACTTTGTATGTAGATAGATAGATAGATAAACTCTTTATTTTAGATAGAGATAGAAAATAAAAAAGCATGTAGGTACTATTTGTTGGAAAAATTGAAGAAATTATCAAAACATTAAAAGTTATCAGAAGCAGCTTTTGGGAGGACATTGTAGGATAGGTGATAATGATAAATGTCACCTATCCTACAATACATACATGTCCTAAATGCAATGTTTGGAACTGCGTCTGCCTACTCTCCTGAGATCTTCAAGGATTTGATCGCCTGAACATCTGGGAGGATATTTATCATGCTTATATCGGATAACAGTTGCACGTGAGCCTAATTATTTTCTAGGTAAATAACATATCTCACCTTAAAAGCATTTCTAACAAGATGATAATTATCATTCTGCTTGCTGATCTCAAATGTCGCATACTTATGTAGTATATTAAACAGCATTTTCACAATATCCTGTACCATTTCCTCCAGCGTCGGCGTACTGACGCGAATGGTCCACAAAGTTGTGATACACTTCATAGCAACTGTAGTAACTTTCACGTGGTCACTTTTCAACGCGTCCACTAGTAATGGTATCAGTGGATCTACAAACGCTCGGCAATCCATTCTAGAGACTTTCTCTCGCTTTAGAATTATGTAAAGGATGTTTAGACTGAACTCGACAAGGACATGTGCGTTCGCTTTGCCTGATTGCTTGACGTTTCTCGCCTGGTTTTCTTTATTCCGCTTCGGTGTTGCTGGTATTATGAAACAGTCCGGTTTGGCGCGTAGCATTTTTTCTCTCTGCGCGTCGGATATCTGCCTTTTCGGTGCGCCTAATACGAATTCTGGTATGCTTTCAGAAGCGATGCCGTGTAGGAATATGAACAGAGATTCAATGTCTACGAACTTGTTCGAGACAAGTCCAGTACTAACATGCATCATTGCTTCTTGGACTTTTAGCACTATCTTCTTCGAATGATGCTTCTGTAACACATCTTTGAAAGGCAGTAGTAGATTAATCAGATGTTTCTCTGTGATATTTTGTGAGACTATCATAAGAGTAACGTAGCTTTTCTTGCTAGGTTTCGCTTCTGGCGTCTTATAATGTAGCTTATCCACTTCTTTTTCTTCAGATAAAGCACCGAAAAGATCATTGGTGCACACATCGAGAATGTAGTGTAGGTTCTCGTCAATATCGCCGGGTTTGAAGTCTGATTTTAAAGCGTCTAGAACGGTATGTATTGTGGCTACCAATACGTGGACCTGGAAGCCTCTGGTTAGGAGTATAGTGAGATGTTCAAGTAATATTCCTAAGTAGCTTGTTCCAATCGTAACCATGATTTTCTTCAGGATATCTCTAGCCATTAGCCTCACTTGTTTTAGTGGCGATTTTAGGAACGAGCAGAGTTTTACGAATATTCTGTAAATAGGTAAATCAGTAACCTAAGTGGATTTGAATACAATAAAATATAATGGAAAGTACGGCAGTATAGTTGCAAACAAAATCTACTTTACACTGAAAAGCGGTGATGTGTATTGGCTCCAGACACTTTATACCTAGTACCTTTATATTCTTAAGATTCACAACTATCGCAAAACAATCAGGAAAAACATTAAAAGAGAAATCGTATATTTACTTTGAACGATGAGTCATTGAATTGAGTCAAAAGAAAATCACACTTACCCAGGAAGCTGATACTTCAATAAGTCCCCAGGTAATCTCTGCAGCAGCTTGACCAGCGCTAAAGCAACGGGAACCCTTTGCATTTCCTCCTCTTGTCGGTCTATGCTGGTCTTCCGACGATTAACCTTGTGAGATTCTTCGTGATCTGTTATTTTGCCGATTGCGCTGAAATAAACGAAAATACCTTCTGAGTTTTGCCAATTGACCATTTTTAGGAAGCACGGTTCAAATCTATCTGCGAGCGAAGCTAGTTTCAAACTGCCCATTATGTAGACTTCACTGGCGAGTGAAGCGAGCCATGTAAAATATTACGGAACGCGTTAAAATCCTTTATTTTTGCATCATTACAAGCTTACACACCTTTTAATGAGACATTGTATTTTGTATATGTATCAAAAACATAAAATTAATAACAAAATCTCTAACTAACCGATTAAGCTGTGGCAGTAAACCAGCAGCTAAAGACTTGATGATCCTCTTAGCAACAGACGGCGAGACGCTTGTCACTCTTTCGAACGCTGGCTCGTTTGAAACCTCCTTCGATGTCTCCTCATTTTCCAACTCATCATCAGCCGCTTTCAATTCTTCTTCTACATCTATCGGAACTTCTTTATCTGTCTCTGTAATTTCATGGTCTGTACTTTCTGTGTCGTTTTCTTCGGAGGTAGCAGCTAGTGTCTCTTGAGTAGTCGTATCGTTGCCTTCGTGAGATTTAGAAATTGATTCTTCTGTTTCTTCTTTATTCAAATTTTCATCATGTTTGATAACTTTCGTGTCTGCTTTTTTATCTTTAGCACTTTTCATTTTGATATTAAGTTTACCCGTAGCAATATTGTTGATCAGAGCTTTTGGAAGTTCAATGTTCTTCGCTTTAGAGAAGTCAAAATGGAAAGCGTCGAGAATACCGATCAATATCCGAGTTAGCTGTTTTTGATGCTCAGTTGTTGTACGCATTTTGTTCAAGTACAGTTTTAGAATCACTTCATAATGGTACCAAGGAAGTAGTCTACAACATGTGGCGACAACTTCTATACACGCGTCTATCAATGTGTTTTTTTCTGTGTATTTTTCGTCACCTAGGAACATATACGCCAGTGGAAGTATGAAGTTCGTAAGCGTTCTAGGGGTTGGGCATTTAGTCATCTTTTTCGCGACTTTGCAGAATTTCATCAGAGCGCGGACTCTTCTGTGCATTTGTAAGTGACACATGTTTTCGAAGAAATCTACTTCAATGTCTACTTTATTTGTTAGATGAGCTAGGTCTTGTAAAACGACGTCTGCGTCAGGGCATTCTCTAGCTAAAGTACCGAGCAGTGCTATGCTTTCGTTTCTAAGGTTTTCGTTTTTCGTATCTCTGATGCCGGTCGAAATAAGTGACAGAACTGTATCTCTTACTAAGAACTGACCGTCAGTTGCAGATCTATATTTCATTAGCAATTTTGGTATTATTCTTTTGAGGCATAGGCCAGCCCCATCGCGTAGACCTATATCTTTCTCTGTACGGATTGTATAGAAGCAATTGTTGACTATAAGAATGGATAGATCAACGTCAATCTCACTGTTATCTGATTGTTTGTATATATCTTTGTATGCATCGATTCGTCTATCGAAATCGGGTTGTTCAATCCAGCGCTTGTTAAAAGCATTCATTTCACCGACAATGCGCGCCATTCTTTCCAATGACTCTTTATTGGTTTTTGTGTTTTCAGCGATTGAAGATAGCAGTTTTATGAGTAACTTTCTTACATCAACAGGACCGACTTTGTAGAATAAAACTGCTATATGCTTGATATAAGCTTGCGGTTGCGTGCTGTGTCCCAACAAATTGATGATAGTGTTCACAGCGTATTCCATATTTTCTTCAGCCATATTCATACACACTTTCTTGACCAATATAGGCAGAAGCAGTGTTAATAGTTCATCACATACTTCTGGAGACGCTACCAATTCTGTAACCCTTGAGAGGATCAAAAGGTCCCTTTTATTGACCGCGTTAGACTTTGCAGAGTTCGCAAAACGACGCTTCATGATCTCCAAAATGCTTGGGATGTGTGGAATAAGAATTTTACTTCCGAAATTCAAGTTTGGTACGTTTGAAATTGCTTCAACAGCTAAAGTATTGAAGGATTCGATTGGCGGTAATTCTTTGTCTTCTTCATCTTCGGTCAGAGTCAAAAGCTTTTCAATCATATCAAGAACCGTGTTCACTACTATTGGAGATATTTTCGGAGCAGCCAGTAGCTTGAACAACGCTGATAATGCATTGGATTTGTCTGCTTCTGAGCAGGTTATTAGTAAAACGTAGTATCTAGGATTCAGAGACCATGTTGATAGAATCTTGAGTAAAACTGTCGGGTTTTGAACGCATTCAATGTGTAGTTTGACGATCATAGGGAATAGGAGAGTCTCAAATATGATTTCCAGTTCTTGCTTGCTCCATGGGTACCTGTCGTATTGTTCAAACAACTTCTTTATAGTCGTCAACGCTAAAACTCTTAGATTCTTCAATACTTTCACGTACCCTTTGTGTACTCTATCTCCTTGTGCTAAGACGCCTGCGATTGTTGAGCAAACTGCGTAGAATATGTTAAACAATTGAGATAATAACTCATCTTTCATATACCCTCCAAAATATTCTCTTACAACTTCAAACAAATTCAATACACTGTGCAACTTCCCTGGTGCAGTTATGGATTTCAAATCCAAAGTACATAGTATGGTTCGGTTTATTTCTTTGGGAGACATAGGCATGTATTGCTTGAACTGTGAAAATGCCATTTCAATGAACATTTTGAGTTCGTTCTCGCCACAACCAGCTAAGTATCGCATTACTAGGGACCTTCTTGCCTGTCCACCGCCTTTTTTATCTGCTCCAAGTTTCGACGTCATCTTTCCGTAGAGTATTCTTAGTATAATAGGAACTACATGTTCTCTGTCGTCAGGATGAATGCTTTGAGCATCTTCTGTGATTTTAAACTGCGTCATTTCATCCTTAAACTTTTTCTCATCAACCAAATTGTGCAAGTTAGTTTTGTATGGGACTACGTTTTTGTTTTTGTAGTTCAGCACGCAATCTAGCGCGTATTTTTGCAAACCAGGGTTTTTATTTTTTAGGAAATCCATGTAAAGTTCCCAGAATATTGGCTCTTTGTGTAATGCTCTTGGGTTTTTGAACTGAGCTAAAACTTGCATTACGTTTATTAGTGTTTTGAATATGGTTTTTCCTGATACTGTTTCTTTTGAATTTTCAATCTCTTCAATCATTTGTTCAACATTCTCAATGTTTTCAATATTTTCTTCAGGTTCATCTACCTCCATTTTGTTACGATCATGAACCTCTACATTTATTTTCAATGCGTTTTCATTTCGCCTATATTCCTCATCAATGAAATTCAGAAAAAGAACAACCACATCACGATTTTTCGCTTCGCAAACTTGTATACAATTCGTCATCACCTTCAAAATCAAGTTTCTGTAGTTGCATAGATCAGGTCTTTCAGCTATACTGTTGTAATCTGAATACAGATCTTTGATTATTTCGTTGTTAGTGTCGATTTCACTATCAAACACGAACTGTTTTAGGTTTTTCTTAGCGTTTACGAATGATGACTGAAGTGCAATGTGGAATATAGGCCAGAACTCCTCAGCAGGGAGTGCATTTCCATAACCAGCTACGAATTCCGAAACTGGTTCCCATAGAAGCTTAAAGTTGAAATACAAAGCTCCCAGCATATAATTGAGACCAAATAGATGGAAGTCTGTATCTTTTGCTAGAACAAACTGTATTGTATTGAAGGTCATGTTTTGTAGTATGCTGATCTGAGCTCTATATTCTTGAATCGACGGTTTTATCGACTCGACTTCATAGCATTTGCTGAATATCGCGAACTTTTCTGTGCCTTCTTTTTTAGTTTTGTTCAATCCTTCGACATTTTCGAACAACTTGTAAATGTGGGTAGTCAGTAATCTGACCACATGGAAAGGAGATGATACGTTGCACTTCAAATAGGAGTCAACTAGCAGCAAATGTGGATATGTCAGATTATTCTCGTGCTCATATGCAGTCAAATATAAGTCCAACAAATGTAAAGCGCACAGAAAATTGGGGTCTGCGGCACATGGGAGCATTATAGGCAGGAGTTTATCAATATCACATATTTCATTCAACTTCTTGCAGCTTGAAATATGAATAGCACTCTCCATAGCATTTGCAAGTAGGAACAGAACTCTCCGAGCAAATCTTGATAATGCAGTTGTATCACAGTGAAACTTTGTGTTCTCAGATTGACTTTCCAAGTTATAACTAGCCAGGACACTTAGTAATTTTGAGATGAGAAAGTGCAATGCAGTGATGCAGTAGTCAACATCTATCTTCTCTACATGGGGCAGACAGAATAGCACATTCATCAGCTTGGTCGGATTCTCGACTATATTCTCAATATCATCATTGATAACTGCATTGAAGTTTTCCATAAAGGATGGTAGATATCTGCCGAAATCAACAGGGTATTTAACCCATTCAAAAAGCTTGATACCATTTTTGGATAGAGGAGACTTTTTCAAACAAATTCTGGTCAGCGCACACATAGCTTCATTGTCAAATCCTGACTGAATGATGAAGTTTATGAAAGGTGGTAGAATGTGCATATCAAATTGTGAATAGTCGATGACATTTTGCACAAAGTTGATCAAGATGCTCGGGTATGGTAACGGCAGTAAAACTTTTACTATGATACCAGCATGCTCTTGTGATAATGATACGTTCGGGGATAGAAGCAACACAGCTCCGATTTGAGAGCACACTTCCAAAACACTCTCTGTTGACTGTTCACAGATCACTTTAATCAGCAATAGTACGAACTGTGGTGGGTTTGTCAGGTACTTGCCGTTCTGATGCTCAATTACTTGGCCAGCTAGCCTCAGTATGTACTCTAGCCCTTTGCTATCCTCATCATTTTCCGACAATATCTCTTCGGTGAATTTGATTATACTGTTCCAGAAGACTGTATATTCTTTTGGTGATATAGTTTGCAAGCTGTCTTCAAAAGTCTGCGTGAGGACTTTGAAGAGGATTTCCTGGTGTTCTTTATTTTCCTTCAGGTATTGCAGAAGTAGAGGCAGGAATGTTTCAATGCAGCTGTGAAACTTACCAGTCACGCCTCTTAGAATCTCAAATATTAGGTGGCCACATCCAATAATGGCCTGGAAAATACAAAGAGAGAATTTATTTTTAAATAATTTATCCCACTAGCTTATCTACAGTGGTGGTCATCTAATTAGAAACACCTAGTCACCTGACATTTTTATAAAGTAACTAACATTATTATAGCATTTAATAGGAGGTAATTTTTTTTTCACTACTTTACAATGTACTTTAATATCTCTAGTTCAATTACAAGCAATAATATTTCACAACCAAGACGACAATAAAAATAAATATCAGTGAAACAAAAAGTATCAATATCGTTAGGACTGGCAGAATGGACAACTAATTAGAAACATTGTATGACTTGGTCCGAAATTTGATTTTTTAAACTGAAATACAGTTCTCACAATTGTCAATCACATTGTAAATATTGCCACCATTTCTAACTCATTACGAAAAGTTACTATTTATTGTTGTTTTATTTAAAATGGGTAAAAATAAGAGCTGTGATGCAGCAACGAGAAAAAATATAGTGAATTTTCATTTAAAACAAAAATGGAGTTACAGAAAGATCGCCGATTATTTGGAATGTTCCGTAAAGATGATATTTAACGCCCTCGCACATTTCAAACTACACGGAACATCAGATAACGTGCCAAGAAAACTTCGGCCCAGGAAGACTACAGTTCAAGAAGACAGGCTTATGCTTCGATTAGCTAAGGCGGACCCCTTTAAAGGATCCAATGTTATAAGAAAAGAGGTATTTTCAGAAGACGATCCTCGACACGTGTCCACTAAACTAGTTCGTAGACGGTTGGTTGAAGGAAAATTGTTAGGAAGGATCGCTAGAAAAGTACCACTACTAACCAGGCAACATAGAGTGATTTTCTCTATGTTGCCTGGTCTAGCATTCGCTCGCAAATATGGCAGTTGGACTATTCATCAATGGAAAAAAGTTTTGTTTTCAGATGAAACTAAAATTAATTTGATTAATTCCGACGGAAAACGATATGTACGACGACCAATAAACGAGGCTTTGAATAACAAGTACACTAAAAAGACAGTTAAGCACGGTGGTGGAAATGTAATGGTGTGGGGATGTTTCTCAGGGTACGAGATTGGTCCCGTGAGAAAGATTGAAGGGCAAATGGATCAATATCAATACAAAAAGATCTTGGAAGAGACAATGAATCCATATTCCGAGGAAAATTTGCCAGTAACTTGGATATTTCAGCATGACAACGACCCAAAGCAACCAGCACGCAGCGTTTAAGCGTTTCTTACATAACAATCCGTGACAGTATTAGAGTGGCCTGCCAATAGTCCGGATTTAAATCCCATAGAATTTGTGGCACACTATAAAGACCAACCTGTCGCAGAAACACGTTACTAATATTCATGGGCTTAACAGTGCATTTGAAGACGGTTGGAGAAGTATTCCTGTAGAAACTTGTTATAAATTGATTGAATCAATGCCGCGTCGCTGCAAAGCTGTTATTGATAATAAAGGCTACCCTACCAAATACTAATTGTCTAAGGATGTAGTATTTTTAGTATTTTTCAAAACTATTGGGGTTTTGTTCAAATTAAAAATGATTTAAGTAATGATTTTTTTGGTGTTTCTAATTAGTTGTCCGGTATGTATCTCGTTTTTTATTTTGTTATTAATATAACTTTCAGTTTTAGAAAAACAACCGTTGTTTTCTGTTATTGAAATGGTATAACAATGCAATATAATATCCGATACATCGATTTTAATACGTAGGAACACTCAATGATACGTTAAAAATTAGTTCGAAAGGGAATTTGCAATAAAAATATAAACCCAGGTAGGTGTTTCTAATTAGATGACCACCACTGTATATATTATGAATCACCTCGTAAATGCGAAAGTAGTAAATGCGTGTGTATATTTGTTATCACTCAGCTCTGTAACAGTTGAATGGATTTTCATGAAATTTATGGAGATAGATTGTACACTGAGGAAAGACATCATTTTACCTATCCTACCTCCTCAGTATACATCATCTTTTTGTAATTTGCACATTTGATATTGTTCTGAATAAATAACATAAAACAAATAATCTACCTATTTATACTATTTATACATATAGCATCAAGGGGAACTATTTACTATCTTATAAAAAGTTGTAGTGCTTGGGACATGTTTAGATGGAGTAGGCTTGCCTAATATCTATACCACCCTATCACCCTAGTTGGCTATATCCACAGACACAGTCTGACCAAGCTGCTGGTTTCCTCACAATGTTTTTCTTCACAATGCACGAACAATTTTTTTGTTGAACTATTTGAATAAGTAGTTACTTAAATGGAAGACTGTGATTTGAACCCACAACCTTCAAATTAATGTAACAAGATAAAACCTCTGCCCTCAAAATAAAAACGATACTCACATCATCATTATTTTGCAAGTAACTCAGCACAAGACTGACAAACTTCTTCTTGTCTCTGATATCCCGAGCGACAAAAGCAAAACTCTCCGCTGCAAAATTATTGATGTACTGCGGCTTATTCTCACTCAGTAACGGTATTATCCTCTTCAATACTACAGCAATGTCTTTCTTAAGATATGGCTTCAGCACTTTGAATAGGAATGCAAGGCAGACCAGGGTCCATTCCAGAAGCTCTGCATTTTTTGTGTTAAGTAATTTTATGAGAATGTCCAGGAACTTTGGGAAGTGTGGGTAGAAGTCTTCTCTTAGATCTTTTGCTAGTGAAACAAGGATTCTGAAAAGAAAATAAGATAATATAACACCCAACAGTCACATACATAGTCCTGACCCCATACTAGGATTCAGTGGCGTAGAGTGTGTTTTGAGATTTGTTTGGGGGCCCTTAGAGAGTTTTTTTGCCCTGCTTTTTTTTACTTTTGTCAATTCCGAAATAAACAAAATTTGGGAAGTTTTTATTAATTTTTGCTTACGCACGGTGGGGTATAATTGATACAGCCGATACGGAGGTAGCTACACTCCTGCTAGGATTCCTTGTGTGATCACAAGGCCTATCATCTTCATCATCACCACAATGTCACTGGATCTATCAATGTCTTGTCACTGGACCATGCTCCAGTCCACAGACGACCCTGGGCTATGGTGGGTGATCATGAAAAGTGCTTTATGTGTGAATTGTGGCATAAGAAACTTGGGTGGTAGTGATCTGGGCCAATTAAGCTATCTATAGATCATTTGTAATGGTCTTTAGATAACTCGACTGTTTCTTTTATATCATAATCATTTCAGCCGTAGGACATCTACTGCTGAACATAAGCCTCCCCCATAGATTACTAGAAATAATCATTTGTTGGGGTTTACCCATACTCTTATTTTGTATAAAAAATTGTAGGTAAATATTTACTTGTGTTCATTTTAAATTTCTTTATGGAAATAAAATGTATTATAATTATAACTTACTCCAGTAATGGTTGTAGGCACAGCGGATCCTCCAAATTCAAGTACTTTTCCAAAATAACAACAACTTCATCTTTCTTGTGCACCAACTGTGTCAATGTGAAAGTGCCAAACACCTCCCTCTTGAACTTTTTGAAATTCTCAGACAAGTTGAGCACATGCCATTTTTGTATGGCCAAGGAGAAGTGGGTATCGTTATCTTCTGGCCTTTTTGTGTATTCATGTTCGATGTGGTACAGCGCAGCATGGCGGATGTCGATGGCATTTATACGCTCCGCAAATGGGACGAACTAGAGGCAAAATGTATAGGCAAATTAGCTTGAATTAGGCATAAAATTATTTATTTTTTAAATTGTCTAACCTGAATAAAGTTTTCTTGACACGAAACAGTACCGCTTACTAGATCTAGAACTATTACTAGAAATGGGTAGTAACTCTATAGGTGTTCATTTATTTAAAAGAATGAAATGCGAGTTCTCATCATACATAATAACCTAAAAGCAAATATTTTTATTGCATTTACTTACCCGAAAAGTATTTGTGGTTTTATGTTTTACAGGTTTGCTCTTCATTTTCCTATCATTTGTTCACTGTTTTATTCGTAAAAATAAACGAAATTCACATGCCGCTTTCCAACCAAACCAGAAGTCAATCAAAAAAAGCAAAACAATACACACATGTGAGTGACACAGGGTTTTGACACTTTGTTGTCAGTTGTCAAAATAGTCAATGTGTCAAAATAATCAGTGCGTCAAAAAGCCGCCACACACAGGCCAACGATCGAAACGATGATTTTATAAGACTCATCATTCATTCTTTCTTATCTATGGCTATGGTATCTATAGTCTCTCTCTCTCTCACTCAGACAAGAGTGCTTTTTTTATACTGCTCGCTCGCTCTCTCACTTTCAAACAAAACGCGAAAAATTGCACATCTTGTTTTGTAATTTTTCTTTGAATTTTGAAATTTGAAAGCTTTTTGGGGCTTTATTTACTGATTCAATGCTTGCTAGATTTGTAAATTCCCTGCCTACCGGCCTCTCTAACCAGCTCACGAAGCTTTACTTTCAAGGTAAGCTCAGAATCCTTATCATTCGCCGGGTCTGTTATCCATTGAGATTTGCTACTTATCTATTTGTTTTGTTCTTAGCTCTAGTCCGCAACCAGAGAGAGGCTCACAGCCTGCAAGTCCACCATCAGTACAAAACCATGGACGTCAAGATATTGCCCGCGCTCCAAGATAACTACATGTATTTGATAGTGGACAAAGCTACAAATGAAGCAGCTATAGTGGATCCTGTTGAGCCGAAGACAGTGTTGAGAGCCGTGCAGGAGCAAGGAGTAAACCTCACTACAGTGTTGACTACCCATCATCATTGGTTAGTCTCTTAATATTCCAGTATTATGTTAATTCAGGAACCAGTTTTAATGGAGGAGGCCTAATAACCCCGTTAGTCACCAGTTTTCCACTTGCTAATATAATTTTAGTAGCCAAATTCCAAAACTATAACTCATTCAGTGTTATGGCTGGCCTCATAGCTCAGTTGGTAGTAACTCTTGCCTTCTGCGCTAGAGGTCGCGGGTTCGATCCCACACTGGACAAACATTTGTGACTAACACAGATGTTTGTTCTGTGTCTGGGTGTTAAATATATATCTATTATGTATATCAGTCTCTGTTACCCATAGTACAGGCTATACCTAGTTTGGGATCAGTTGACCGTGTGTAATATGTCTGGAATATTTTTATTTATATATATAGATTTATTACAACACTATACATAGAATTATTGGATCCTCTAGTCCCCCAAAATGGTAGTTCTAAATTGGAATAAAATACAGTTCAGTTCTCACTGCGGTACGCACAAATAAATGAAGTGAACCTGAAATTTTCTAGGGACCATGCCGGAGGTAACGAAGACCTCGTCAAAGAGCACCCTGGCCTCACTGTGTATGGAGGTGATGACCGCATCGGGGCCCTGACTCAAAAAGTGGTGCACAACACCCAATTCAACATTGGGAATCTGAATGTGCAGTGCCTGTTCACACCTTGCCATACTTCAGGGCATATCTGCTACTTCGTCACAGCTCCAGAGGAAGGAAACGATCCTGTTGTATTTACAGGTAGGTTTGAAGAAAAGAAAGCAATATAGGCTCACGACTTTTATCCCCAAGCATGGTAGACAACCTCTCAGATCCTTGAAGATCTTTGGGGGGGGGGGTAGTCCTACTGGAATCTTAGTGGAATTTGCCTAATAAGAGTTTGTATTCATTTCAACATTCAACCAATACAGTTTATTGCCATGAAAGTGCAATATAATCTACTCTATCATTTATTCACCTTTGGAACACTGGGAACACTTGGCTTTGTTAATTATATCAAATTTAAGCAGCTGTACATAGGCCGTGTCAATACGTTGTAATCTAGTCATTCAATTTCATGGTCATTCTGAAAACTTTAGCGGGTTCGTCTTGGGGGCTGCACCCGAAACATCTTCGTAGACTATATATATCGCTTATAAGAAGTCGAATAGACTATGCCAGCTTCCTATATGATAGTGCGGCAAAGACGCACCTCCTTAAATTAGACAGGGTGCAGAATGTAGCAATGCGTGTTGTGGGAGGATTCATTAGAACTACTCCCATTCATGTAATGGAATGTGAGCTGTGTTTGCCCCCACTTCATCTTCGAAGAGAGTATCTGGCATCAAAGTATTGCCTCAAGGCTCAATCCTGGTCAAATAATGTTACAATTAAGTTAATTGAGAATTTAGCAAATGTAACTAATTCAGCATATTTTCGTAGGAATAGAAGCCCTCTACTGGTCAATATTTACAATAACTGTAAGGATGAGATAATTAATACATGTAATCCCTTATATATGTTTTCACTAGACACCTGGGTTTGAAATATCAATGTGGACTTTATTCGAACCACGGTGGAAAGTATAGTAGAACCTAAAAATAAATATGATAATAAGATCCTTAAATATAACACTTTACATAATATGATGTATAACAAATATGATGGATGGCAAAAAATATTTACTGATGGATCAAAAACAAAAGATGGTAGTGGTGCGGCTTTCTATCATCCTGGCCATAATGTAAAAGAGCGCTATAAACTTATTAATAGTTCGAATAACTGTATCATGTCAATAGAGCTATTCGCGATCTCTGAGGCACTCTCTTATGTCACCAGTGCGGGGTTCAAGAAGGCTGTCATTCTGTCTGACAGCAGAAGTGGTTTGCAGCATGTGGCTTGGTGCGCCTCTGGCCACAGAGGTGCATCGATTGCCTACAAAATATTAAATAAAATCCTAGCACTGGTTTCCGAGGGCGTGGCTCTGGGACTTCAGTGGATCCCGTCTCACGTTGGGATTAGTGGAAATGAGGTGGCTGACACTCTCGCCCGTGAGGCAATATCAGATGGAACGGAGGTTTTTATGAAGCCGGAGTATTCAGAGACCCTTCACAAATATAAATTCAAAATTCGATCAAAATGGAAAGAATATTTCGATGTTGCTTCACGGGAGAAAGGTATATGGTACAGGACTATACAAAGTGAGCCACCTCATATACCATGGTTTGTTAGATCAAAATTAATTCGAGATCTCATTGTAATCGCTCATAGATTGCGCTCTGGGCACATTCCATTGAGGGCATTTAGATTTCTGATGAGACTAGTCCCGAACCCGAACTGCGAAACATGCCAGGTTAGAGAGGATGTTTACCACCTACTGATGGAATGCGCCCGGAGCGCATCTATGAGGGAGGAGGTAGGAAGCGTCCTACAAGTTAATTGGTTGGATGTGGGCTTGTTTCAGAGCATGTTGGCGGCACCGAACTCGGACGCAGCCACCATGCTCTACCGGGCCACATCTAGGCTGGTAGACTGATGGTGGAGTCGATAAAGAAGCTACAATGGAGCTGACATGGTCGGACTCACCGACAAAAGCTCCAAAAAAAAAAAACAGAAAAAAAAAAAAAAAAATATGGTCATTCTGCATCAGGTTGAGATATGGTGGTCCTGACAAAGGATTAATGCCTGTGGGAGAAAAAGCCAGTGTACTAAATGGAATAATGAGCTTCAGGCTTGTTTTGTGCACAACCTTGTTTCCATAAAAAAATGCACCTATGTGATAGAGCCTTTACAAAAGTACTGCGATTTAATTTCCAGGTGACACATTATTCTTGGGTGGATGTGGCAGATTCTTTGAAGGCACAGCTGACCAGATGTACAGTGCCCTAATTACAATCCTGAGCAGTCTGCCTGACCACACCAAGGTGTTCTGTGGCCATGAGTACTCCCTGCAGAACTTGAGGTTTGCTGCCCATGTGGAGCCAGAGAATGAAGATGTGAAGAATAAGATTAGCTGGTCTGTTGGAAGAAGGGATGAAGGGCAGCCTACTGTAAGTTTACGATTGAGAGTCAAGTATAAATGGCCATAATTCTTTTTGGCCAACATTTACCTGATAGTTTTTCTTAAGCTGGTAAAGCAAGTCAGGTACTTACAGTGATAGAGAAAAGACATTTTATTGTAAAAGAATAGTTTGACTTATCTTCTTTGGTTGGCCCAGACCACATAGTAGAAACCATAGCACAGGATAGCTCTGAATAAATGAATTTTGAACCAACTTCCCTCTGTGGGGTGTTTTGGGCATTGTCCCCTTATGCTATGACCAGCCATCCTTAGCAGTGAATTATTCTGGCCGACTTTACAACACTATTTTTTTTTAATTCCAGGTGCCCTCAACTATTTTAGAGGAAAAACAATACAATCCTTTTATGAGGGTGACCCAGCCTGCAGTAATGAAGCATGCAGGCAAGCAAGATGCTGTTGAGACTATGAAAGCTATCAGACTTGAGAAGGATAACTTCAAATGATTTATCAGGAAATTGCGTTTTTTTGGAACTGGGTTATTTATTTAAATGATAATGTATGTAATAAATGTTGTTTTCATATAACTTTGTTTTATTAATCACTAGCTTCCACCCGCGGCTTGCTCGCATGGTACCTACATAAAATGTAGCATATATGCAATTCGAGGTATTGAACTTTATCTATTTCAAGTTTCAACAAACTAGGTAGAGCTGTTACAGTGTCATTGAACAACAAACATCCTCACAAAATTTCGCATTTACATTAGTAGGATAGGGAGACCTTTCAAGTTACAGTATGGTGCTTCATAACTAAAAAGCAAGTTAGTAGAGCAATTAGTTTATATCTATGAATACAATCTTAAAACGTCCAAGAAATTTTGAAGTTAAAGAGATACAAAACAATACTATAATAGAATTAAAACAGAGATTTTATGCCTTATAATCATAAAACTAAACATAAAAGCTTATGATGACTCTCATCACTGTTGTGTATCATTCTCCTTTTTTATAGTGTTGTACTGTGTCATCTGCTCAACATATTTCTCCTTTGACCTCTCAAACATAGCCACATATACCTGAAAATATAAAACAATGTTGGTAAAATCTATATAGAAGCAATGTTTTCAAGAACTTAAAATTGGTTATGCACTTTTTAAGATATTGGTGCTTGCTACAACACGAATATTGAAAATTCACATTTGAAAAGATTGAAAAGGGAGGAAGTATTAAAGTTTGTATTAACAGTTGGATCCATGCAGTCAGAATGGGCCAGCTTGTAGAATCTACTTATTGTTAGTACGGCAGAGAAGTAGTTTGTATTTGTAACCAATTTATGACCCCAAAACCTTTGCCTGCCTGAGGTTGTTTGAGTTTACATATGGGCTTGAGATAGCTCTGTGCTAGCCAACCTGCCTGCCAGGTGTGGTATGGGCAATTTCCTCCCACATGAAGTCGCTCTGGAAATCTGTGGGGTAGGCCCATGATCAGCAGTGGACATCTTATGGCTGAAATGATGATGATCGGCATGACATGGTAATTAATTTGCAGTCTGATATAAAATCTTACCCGCTTCTCATCATTGCTGAGAGACCTCCACCTATGAGCTAGTTGCCTAGTGACCTCCTGTTTAGAAGGCTCAATTCCATTCTCGGAGTTGGTTTCAGCAATGACTAGTGGACGCTGCTCTTGACAGAATTGAAAGAATGCATTGCAGGGCTTCTTGGGTGCGTTGGGATCCTTTTCAGGCTAAAAGTACAATGTATAATTAGTTTGTAATTTACTAAAGTTCAATGTAAATAAATAAATAGAAGTCCTGGCTTAGGTATCAATGCACTGACCAAACCACTGAAGCTAAAAGCAGTTATTTGGATAATAATTACCCAAATCTACAAACTATATTATGTGATTTTTGAATATGCATATTCAATGAGCGAGGTTTGATACCTCTTGTGAACTATTGTTGCTTAAATTTCTATTAAAGTTGAATGCAAATAGAGTAAGAGCTGATTTCAGACGCAAGACAAGTTAGAAATGCAACATACCCTATCAGCCTTAGTCTTCCGTTTAGTTGCTTGCTTTTTATTGGATCCACTGGCATTTTGTTTTTCAGTTTGCCTGGCAAACCCTTGAGGCTTCATTATAGGCCGTGGCCTAGTTTGGATTTCGCATTCATCAACGGGCATCGTTCTGAAGGGATCCTCATGACTATCCAATCTCTCAACCAACAATTGGATATCTTTTTTGAAGCGTTTTGTTGTTTTCTTCGATGCATGAATCCTGGAAGGTTAAAACACAATAGTATGCACATAAAAACCCAATTATTAGTCAACTGTATAATGTAAACACAAACCTGTGAATAAGTCTGTCGTTATCCTGTTGCAGAACTTCGCATCTCTCCAGCAAAAGTTGATATTTGCGCCTATATATATCGACGTGCGGTAAGCTCACCATATCATCGGCATCAGACTCGTCGTCAGAATTATCCGAGTCTAGATGTTGGACTGTCATTTTAATTTATTTCACGGCTTCTACGTTCTACGAATCGAATTTATTTTTATTTACGCACGATTCTGTCTGACTGACTGACTGACTAGTGCTGGCTGACGCCCGCTGCCCGCTGTCAGTCATATTGATCGATTCACAGAGTAGGTAGAGATCGTTACGAAACGAGTCCATGAAACTTGAACTTTAAGCATTTTTTTTGTCACTGTTGCATCCATTACTTTCTTCTATACTCTGTCTCTTTCTGACTAAACCAACGAGAAGTATCCGAATCATTGAATGAAAAACGGAAACGGAAAATTGTATAAAATGCGCGGTAAAGTTTAGATTTTCATTTTCCTATTTTGGAATTGGATTGCCAGCACCGCGATTGCGCGCAGCCAAGCGAGATTTCCTTTACCGGGGCTACATTGATCCGGCAAAGCATGCCTGCTATAGCGCAGATAGACAGGTTTTACTAATACTGCAGTGTTGTATCTTAGTTTATAATGTAAACAATGCTAACAAAGTACTCAAAACATTTGTTCTTTGCAATATAATGTTCCTAAATAAAAATAATGTTTAAAGTATCACAAATGCCTTTCAAAAGCCGCTATGAGATGGATTTCGGTGCTAACGAGACGAACTATGTTTATTTGTTTCTTTGCGTTATTTGTATTTTATTTATTTTACGCACAGAGTTGTTGTTTAGTTGACAAAGAAGAGGTAAGAAAGAAAGAAGAAATTCGATTTTTAGATTGTAAGTTATGTCAAGATCGTCTATGAAAGGTCCACGCGGGTTCCGTCCGAAATAAAAATATATGTTGCGAAGCCAATAGTGACTCGAATCTGAATTCATGTGTTCCGTATACGAGTTTATCTCTTTTTTTGTTTTATTCCAGGGTACATTAGAATACCTGTTCTTCCGCCGACAAATCACAAAATACAAGAGTGCTTCTTTCCGTATCGCTTCCTTCCTCGGACTTTATATGAATGATAGTCATAAGTATCGGAGACTGAAAAACACAGTTCCTGTGAAGAGACTGCCTGATGCCCTTATTATTGGCGTGAAGAAATGTGGTACACGAGCGCTTTTAGAATTTTTAAGGTAAGTGAATCAGTTACATTTTTATGTTTTCCTAGTATTCAATCATCACAATAGTAGGTATGTAGGTATTAATCCTTTACTGTGGCCAGACGAGAGGGATTGTAGCTCTTCAAGATTTGATAAAGTTATTTATTAATTTCAGGTTGCACCCAGACGTCAGGGCCGCGAGGTCAGAGGTCCATTTCTTTGATAAGTTTTATCATAAAGGATTTGAGTGGTATCGGTAAGTTTGTTTTTTTAGGAAAATTTTCGACCAACTGCTTATCCTATCCACCTGCAGCAAAGGTAATATAATTGGTAAACTTTGATGTGCCAATTATATAAACTTTATTATTATTATTACTATTAATTTCTAACTTTGCCAGAAGGTACCTACCTACCTACGTAGCTTGCCTACTCTTTCTTACTTAGGTAGGTAAGCAACTTTCAGTGCAGTCAACATTTGGATTCGTGTTGGCTGCTGATATTCACAACTCACTGCGTTCATGCTTCGGCACACAAATACCTACTTATTCGTCGTAATTAACGTAGTTTATTTTCAGGGACAGGATGCCTCCAACTCTCGAAGGCCAGATAACTATGGAGAAGACTCCTTCGTATTGGGTCACGCGGTCAGCGCCGAGGCGGGTTTATTCTATGAACCCCTCAGTCAAGTTACTGGCGGTTGTGAGAGACCCCGTTACAAGAGCTATCAGTGATTACACGCAGTCTGCCAGGTATTAATACATTTTTTTCATTCGGGCAGCTGTCTGTCCAAGAAGCTAACGGAATCATAAAATTGGATTTGCTCATGTTTCGGTTGCTACAGTTTCATGTTTCGATATTAGGCTTTATAAATCCGTAGTTCTTTCCGGAGTTTGCTTGGTCGGTTGTTTTAAGCCCGGAAGATATACCAATAATATTATTTTAGGTACCTACATTTCTTTGTTAAATTATCTGAGCACAGTAGGTAGTCCAACATAATTTATTTACTTTGTCCAGTAAACGACCATCGCTTCCCCGTTTCGAGGACCTAGCACTAATAAACAGCACAGTGCGTTGGAACGGCGCTCCGTCCTCAGTTGTCGACGCATCATGGCCACCGGTCCGGCTCGGAGTGTACTCGCGAGCTTTGAAACGGTGGTTACGACGATTTCCCAAGTCCAGGCTACTGCTGGTCAGTGGAGAGAGACTAGTCGCTGATCCGGCTGCTGAGATGGCCAGGATTCAGGTGATACACATTACATACAACAGCATAAATGGGCTAATTTCCAGAATTTTCTTTTTTTTCTAATCATTCAGCTGTCCTATTCTTCACCGACCTTTACGACCGTAAAGGTTGTTGATGGATCCTACTTTTGATTGTTAGTTGGACTTCATCTATCCTATAAATAAAACATGAAATATTTTACAGGAATTCCTTGGACTGAAACACGTCATAACCGACAAGCATTTCTACTTTAACTCCACCAAGGGATTCCCCTGCCTTCTCAAGTCCGAAGGCAGTTCCGTCCCGCACTGTCTCGGGAAAACTAAAGGCCGCAGCCATCCGAATATAAACCCTAAAGTCATTTACAGACTCAGAGACTTCTATAGACCCTTCAATGAGAGGTTTTACCAGATTTCTGGAATCAACTTCGGGTGGCCTTAAATGTGTTGTGATTTTGGATAGCTAAGCTCATTGTGGTATGTGGAGGAATGGTTTTAAGTTTTAAGAGATGAGATTTTTAAGTAAAACGTCCCTTATTAAGCATAATTAAGTAGCTAACATAGCCTAATAAGCTGAGTTGCCATTAAATTGTAGTAATAGCTAATGTGCATGCGAATAATGATCATTTTTTGTATATATTAGGTATAAAGCATTGTTATTCTGGCGGTAATGCAATACTAATAATAGACAGCTTTTAGATAAAATAAGATGTTATACCTAAATCCGCTCAAGATTAATTAAGCAATAATATTATTTACATGTAGTTTACAAAAGTAGGTTAACAATTTATTTATGTAGGTAAATGTTATCGCTTGTGACTGATTCCGTGATACGCATTACACACATTGTTTTAAAATTGACTTCATCCAGTAGAGATAAGGATCATTTTGAAATAGATTTAGATGACATATCGCACGCCGTATGAACACGGCTTTATTGTTGTCAAGAATAGAAAAAAGAAAAACGCAATTGGGTTGCCCCTTATGGCACGGAACCCTAAAAAATCTGATATTATGTTTGTTTAGAAGTCTTATTACTTACAAAATATCATTCCCATTACAAAATATAAAATACGCTTTTTTGATCAAAAAAAATATATTTATTGAATGTTAAATACAGAAACATACATTTGATATCTACCTACATTTCAGCAGTTTTCGGAAACTTATTCTGAACTTAGTAGCCGCGTGACGTAAAATTTACATAAAAATCTTCGTGTCACTGTTTATTTTCGGCTGGTCGCACACCATCAAAGAAAAATAAACCAAAAAATCAGTAAGGAAGAACGTATGGTCCGCCGACATTCTTAATCAGCAATCGGTAGCAATCGGCCTTTGGTGTAGTAAGGGGCATCTGATTGGTTGATTGTTGAATATTTCTGAAAGTTTCTGCTGGAGTGCGGACAGCCTGAAATGAAAGTTGATTTGTCCACCGCGCCTTAAAAAGGCTTACAAAACGAAGGCTATCTTCAGAGTATACTTCCGAAAACGGCCGAGCTGTAGGTATTTCACTACAAAATAAATGCTTAACCATGTCCTAACCCTATTCATAATTAGTCACTTGATCGGCTCGATAACTCTCGCCCTGTTCTTTTCTAACAGTAAACAAAAGAGGCGGACATATATTTAACAAGTCGATAAAGTTAGTTAATGTTATGAATAAGGGGGTAACACTTCAATTATGTAATTGATATTATTTCAAACTACCTTGTGCCTGCGGCTTCGCTCGCGTGGTACCTAGATCTATTCCAAGTTTCATTCAAATCGGTTAAACCGTTACAGCGTTATTACAAGCATCCTCACAAAACTTTCGCATTCACAAGTACAAGGTGATTCATGACATGTATCCTGTTGACTGACTGACAATCAAACGTAGTGGTTTTATTCTCTTTGAAAATCAACGCAGAGCCTAACCAAAAGTCCTAAGAGTATGTTTGCAGGGTAGCTTCCTGTTGTAACGTATGGGTGCAAAGAAAGGAATTCCCGATACAACCCCTAAGGTTAAAGTTTATGTAAAAATAGCAGCAAGCGAACGAAGTCGCGGGGATTACCATACCATACCAACGTCCACAAAAAAGTCGTGATTTCAAGAGATGATCACGTTTTTTTAAGTTTTACGGGACAAGTAGCAATCTATACTCCATACTCTATACACCAACGAAAGAATCATCAAATCAAAAAAAGAACCTCCTCTTTTTTGAAGTTGGTTAAAAATGACGAATTTCCAAAAGACTTCGAACAAACTTTGTAGCCAATTGGGTGTAGAATACGCCCCTTTCGGGATAGCATAGGTACATTATGAATCACCTTGTACTTATTATATTAGTGGCATAATACATACCTACCTGAACATAGCCAAATAAAAAGCCTATACTTTTACATTTTCGCTTAGGTTTGGGTACATAATACATAGGTTCATTACCTACTGAAAAAATGTCTTACTGAATGAAGAGTTCAGAATGTAGCCTGTAAGTATCACTACTACCTAAATTTACATTGAAATAAGCCCTCCGAATCACTTGTGCCATTTTGAAATTTTAATCATTCTCTTAATAAACTGTTTTAATATACAAAATGTTTTTTATTGCAACCTTGTTGCAGTTTATTTATAAGTCCGGTAAAGGTTGTAACCTTTACCGGACTTATAAATAAACTGCGCGTATGTAACAGTTTTGAAGCCAATTTATCACTTTGAAAGTTACAAGTTTTCAGCTTCAAGTATGTCTTCCCTTCCAAGACAACCACACTGCTTCTCTTATAAAAAAAAGGAATTAAAACTTAAGACTAGAAATCCGTTGACCAGTGGCGTATTTACCAGCAGGCTTGAGCATAGGGTGGGCACGGGAAGATGAAATATTTTTATCGGTTAAACATCGCTAAGTAGGTATAAGTCAGGCCTCATAGCTCAGTTTGTAGTAACTCTGCCTTCTGCGCTAGAGGTCGCGGGTTCGGTTACCGCACTGGACAGACATTTGTGTGATTAACACAGATGTTTGATCTGTGTCTAGGTGTTAAATATTTATCTATTATGTATATCAGTGTCTGGTACCCATAGTACAGGCTATGCCTATTTTGCGATCAGTTTACCGTATGCGATATTTAATAATGGACTTTGGGGGGCCTATGTCCAGCAGTCCACTTCTTTTTAATTTTTAATTGATAATGGTAAAGCGTTTGGGCACCAACTCACTTTTGCAAGTGAGATGTGGCCTAAGATGGAGCACGCTTTCCCAGAGTGAACTTATTGACCCTAGATTTGAAGACTCCTAGATTGTACTCTTTCGGGAAAACAGGACGCAGGCAGATCATTTCACTCTTTGGCAGTACTTATAATATAAGTGGAGCAGAAACGTTTCGTTCGACACTGTGGTATGTCGACCAGGTAAGGATGGTATTTACCTGTGCGTCTGCTTGTCCGGTGGTAGAAGGGGAGGGAGGGATGAGGTCATGCAAATCCTGCGCACAATCACCAAAGTGGTACTTATAGAACACCGACAGTCTGGCCACGCGCCGTCTGTGTTCAAGGCTCGGTAGGTTAGCCTCCACAAGCGAGTCATCTCCTATGAGCCTAACAGCGCGACGCTCAATCGAATTCTACAGGCTGATGATGAAGTGGCGTACTTAGGTGACGGGAGTTTTTAGAACCCTGATATCCTCAGTCATGGCTGAACGTTGTGCTCTCCAAGCACGGACACTCAGCTGTTAATGCCGCTTGTGGTCACCCATCCATTTAATGACCGCGCTGAAGGTTGCTACCGGCGCTTCGCGTAAAGGCGATCAATCGTTTCCTACGTAAACGGGCAGATCCTTAGGGTTGATTTGTAGGTAGGTGACGGAGCCGACGCCGACAACCGCGAATACTGTGGTCACGCCATCGTGCTTCGCGTGGATTGCCCGCACCTCAGCGCCAGATGGGAATTTCGAGGATTCGCTAAAAAATAATAAAAAAAATATATTAAAACACTCTCAAACGAGGGCAAGAATCTAACTGAATAATGAATAATCATCTTATAAAAATCTGCTTTTATGAAACCCTGTATTGGAAAATATCTTATATTAGAACCAGCTTCAACTCGCGACTTTGCTCGCTCGTTTCCATAAGGCGTAAACAAACTTTATTGCCAATTGGGTGTAGAGTAAGCCCCTTTCGGGATAGCATTATGTCACCTTGTATAAATCCATCCACGCATAATCACGTGTCGATCCGTTGCTAAGAAGGGTCAAACCAACCAATGAATAAACATACTTTCGCATTTACAAATTAGTTGGGATAGTAAAAATGATTATAAAAGTTACTTACTCTACGCACACAACTCTAAAATGTGCCTTAGGTGGGTCAGTCTTTCGAAAATTCTGCACATCTCTGTTGTAAACATCAAAATCAATCCTCAGATCGGTTTCTTGAACCTCTGTATCACTTTTGATTATCCTCAGCTTTTCCAATGAGCTGGGCCAATCATCACTTGCCTCATGAAGGATAGGCTTCAATCTTGAGCTTTCCGTTGTGAGATCTCTTGAGTGTGTGTTTAAGTCTAGTTCAAAATCGGATACAGCTTCCATGTGTGAGCAGAATGATAATTTTAGATCCGTCCAATTATTAAGACCGACCCAGGATATAAAATCGTATAATTGCTGGCTCTCGCTCCATAGATATAGAGCATCAGTTTTGGAGCAAAGAGTCGGTTTGCCAAAGTCTTCATCATTGGGTAACCAGTTTTTGGTGAAATATTTCTGCAAATCTTTAGAATCACTTTCTACAGGAATATCCGGCACTCTGTTTTCTATAGACGATTTGCTTGTTCCAGCACCTTCATTGACTTTCTTTAGAATGCAGAGCGGATTTATTAACTTACGTTTTTTATTTTTGCTAGATTCACTATTATCACAATTCGAAGTGCGTTTTTTCTCGTTGCTCGCTTCTATGTCATCGGTAGCGACGACGTCTGAGTCAGAACTGCTATCAAGAACCACTAGTTTCTTATCTATCAATGTTCCTTTAGAGTCCAGGTGGAACTCTGCATTAAATGCCTCGTTGAAGTTTTTGAGCAGATTACTAAAAGCCCTCTTGTGCTTTGCCACAGATTGGTTCTTCCTTTCGAGGTTCTTTAGTTTGGCTGCCAGCGCTTTTACACTTGCTAAATAGTTGTCAAACTTTGCGCTGTCAAGGCGTGGCTTTTTAGATTCAACTATAGATTCAACTTCATCATCATCCAGGTTAATGGTTTCAACATTATTATGGTTATCATTGATGACCTCAAAATGGGGTGTTATTCTAATCCTCTCATTGTAGATTTCGTTGAATCTTGCCAAGAGACCGATGAGAGAATTGAGACTATTGTTTGGTGGCATGGGAAAGTTTTTCAATCTATTCGCAAAGTTCTTTATGGCTTGTAAATGGGCATCCTTTGCCTTATGCCTGTTATGTGGTCTTTTTCTTCGATTCCATTGATTTCGGTAATTCATGTAAGGTCTGTTAAAGTTTTGCGGCGTGAAATGCATCATTCTGTAGAAATACGGGTGTTCATTGAAATGATACCTTGGGTATCGCGGTCTTTGGATGAATTGTTGGAAACGGGGCCGCCAAGTAGGGAAGTAGCCGAAAGGTTGTTGGTACATCGGCATGCTGGGAAGGAATTGGGGATGTTCTGGTGTTGGGACCGCAGCTGTCTCAGACTCGCTCGAATTCCGTATAGTGCGGTACATCGCTCTGTTTTCAACTGTAGGCGATGTTGATTTGCAGCGATAATTACTCTTCAGATTCGTCAAATTCAGCACGTAGGATGTGTTATTTAAAAATATGTTTCGCGGCAGATAATCTTCACTGGGAACGTTGACAGTCAGTATTTGTTTATTGAAGCAATCCGGTATGTCTTTGAATCTTTCCTGCATGCCCTTTGGGTCGGAATTTGGAGTTTTTCTGTTCTTGATTTTCTGCTGCATTACTTGGTAAATGTTTAGCATGTGTCTCGGTTTATTTGGAGTGATTTTGCTTTCATCTGTAAATAAAGTACACCGTTTTAATTAAATCCTGTAAGCCCTTAAGTATATAGATATATACATAGGGAGGTCATCATCAGCCAGAAATCCACTGCTAGACACAGGCTTCCCCCAAAGAGTGGCACGACAAACCAGCTAACTGTTCTTCTTCTTCTTGTCGTGTAACTCAAAGTCAAGTCAAAGTCAAAAGGCATTTATTTCAATAAAATCACTAGGATCACTTTGAAACGTCTTAGAAACTAGGTGAAGCTATGCCTGTTCCTCGCGACCAAGCCTAGAAGAATCAGGCAACAAACACGGCTTGGTGCCTATCATTTTTTTCCATGATCCTTTTTCACAAAATGGAATTTCTCAACTGATTCTTTCTTGGGCATCCTGTATTAGGTCAGTGACCAGGTTGAGGTATGGTGCCCCTGAAAAGGGCATATGACCGTCAATGAAAGAATCAGTATAGTTAGAGGATTAAAGTGCGCCTCTTAAAGCTGTTTAGAAAAACATTTGTCTCCAGCGGGAATCGAACCCGCAGCCCTTGCGTCTTAGACGGGCACTCGCCCCTACGTTAACAAGGTATTCAGTGGTTATCAATGTAATTTGTACCTGTTTTTGTAGTATGGGAATCTGATGTAGCAGAAGATGTAATAGTTTCCATGTCTACATCAGCAGGCAACTCCTCAGATACTAGTCTGATAACACCATACACATCGATTGAAGGTATAACTGAAAATAAAAAGTATATAGCTTTTAGAGTAATAAAGTTTCTTCTAAGATTTCAGCAAATTAGACATTTTCGTAGTAAAAACTCTGCATAACTCTGCATGAATCAGCTGTTTTGGGGTTAAATCAGTTCAAACTCAATGAATCAGCTGTTTCATGTATTATTCTTGAGAGTTATAGCAATGATACAAATACTAAAAACAGCAGATTTGAGAAAGTTTAAGAAATATCTAGAATAAAATATGAAAATATTGATGCTTTATCACGAATATAATTTCTTTTTGATGACAGAATAACTCCCTTTCAGGATGGTATACATGTTATTAACCAACTTGTAGATGAGTGCTAAGCACTCATGCTGTATGTCAGTGCAGCTCCATGCTTTGAAGGGTTTGATAAGTTATCGGTCAGGCCTATAATAGTAAAGTTGGCAGAAAAGCTCCATAATCATCATCATCAACAACCTGTAGAAGTCCACTGCTGGACATAGGCCTCTCCCAAAGAGTTACACGCTGAACGGTCTTGAGCCTTTGCCATCCACCGACTTTACAACGCAACCTTTACAATGTCATCGGTCCATCGGGTGGGGGGCCTTCCAACACTGCGTCGCCCGGTTTGTGGCCGCCATTCGAGAACCTTTACTCCCCAACGGTTATCGGTTCTGCGAACTCCATCACTAGAGTTATTATAATTTTGTTGTATTTTTTTTATTTAGGGGTATTTATTGCTGAAAAAAAGCCTCCTCTGTCTCATGCCATCTTCCCTGTCTCTTGCCCATTGTGTCCATTTTTTTTTTCTTTTTTGTCTCTAGAGTTAGCCATATGAATTTAGTTGTTAAACATTATACCTTTAGGGTCAGTAAGTACACTCCTGGCACCAACTGTAGGGTTTTCATTAATTGTTCCATTGCTACTCGCTACATCCCTTTGTAACCGTGGTTTCGGCACTGTAGACTCTTCCTTATTTGAAGTATCATTTGTTGGTACAGCCATATCTACTGACATTAAATCCATACTTGAATAATTATAATCAACTGTTGATTGTTTATCTGATGATATTTCAGACTTCTTATTTGAACTGTTACTTCTTCTATAAACTGCCAATTGTGTATCTGATGACATTTTAGACTGATTATTATTAGCACCACCAGGTTGTTCTGTAGCCATTGTATGATTGTTGTTTGTACTGTTGCCATTATGTTGATCTGAATTTGTCTCATTTTGTGTAACAATTTCTTCTGCGGGTTGACCCAAGTCAACATTTGCCGAGACACTCATATTTTCACTAGCATTTCTGTCTATTGTAGCATTTCCTTTTTTGTTGGACTTCCTCAAGCTAGTTAGTTTCAGTTTATTGTGTCTGAAGACTTTGTAACCGACTCGGCTAAGTGAGGCATACACTTTGTATTGCGTTAGAGTCACATAACTGTCAAGTAGTAGTAGGCTGTATGCTTTTTGTAGTGATACAGTTACATGGTTGTGCTTGAGTAGAAGACAGTTCTGAAAAAAAGAAGAGAAACATACTCAAACTTCATTTATTATTTCCATTTAATTAAGGGTTCGACAAGCTAAAAATAAATAAAGGTTTGTAGCAAGGTAATTTGGGTTAGAAAAATTAATTTTAAAAATTAAACAAAAAAAGGAAGTCGAAAATTATAGTACTCACAGTCTCAATCAGATACAGAGCTTCCTCTGGCAACAGGTAGAGTGTCCCATTTACATTATGGCCTAAGTATTGCCAGTAACCACCAACTTGTTGGGTCACCTCTGCTAGCTTCAGTTCATCACGCCACTCTGCATGGCTCAGTGCACCGCTGTAAAAATTAGCCTACTGATATTATAAACGCGACAGTTTGTAAGTATGGATGGATGGATGGATGTTTGTTACTCTTTCACGTTAAAACTACTGAATGGATTTTAATAAAACTTTACAATAATATAGCTTATACATCAGAATAACACATAGGCTACAATTTATAAAAATATTGTGTGAATTGTAACGCCACGCTAATATAAGCTATATGAAATACTATTCCTGCAGACGCAGACAAAGTCGCGGGCACCAGCTAGTTATTTTATATTATTATAGGGATTTGTGACTGTGAACTGGGTAGAAGTTATAAAATAATTGAAACCACTTACACTTTATCAATCCTCTCCGCTGCAATAAGAGCTTTTCTTGCCTCTAGGGCGGTTTGGACTTGCTTTGTCTCCAGCCAGGAGCCGTTTGGAGTAACCTCCTTGGTGCCAACCTCTGGCAGAATGCAATCAGTAACATTCCTTCCTCTGTCCACTATTTCAGCACCCCTGAAATTAGTTTTTTTAAAGATCCTTCTGATTTCACCCAGCTCTGTCCTGAGGCTGCGGACTTTTATCATCATATTGAAGTCTAGCTCTTGAAATAAAACAATGGTGCCTTGGCAGCAAATCTACCATGGTACCAGAACAGGTTAGGATCAGGTCTTGCTCTTGATCGGGATCCAGACCTCTGCCTAGGCTACTGTTTAGAGCTGCTACCTGCTACGTGAACTCCTGTATCTGGGCGGTAATTGCTGCCAACTCTATAGAAACAGAGGGTGTTATAGAGAGCGCTAACAGCAACTGGTGTTAGGTACCTCCAGGATCTTAACGGCTAGTTCGGCAATTTAATCAAGGGAGAGGTCTGCCTGAGCTGGTAAATTGCATGAACATTACGTGGTAGCCGTTGGAGCAACATATTTATTGATTATCGTAGACAGTCTTAAATTATAATAACTTCAGATGTTATTATCTTTTTTAAACTGATTGAAAAAGGGTATTTATTGTTCGTTTATAATGACGTAGAATTATATACAACTTACGATAACATTCGTAGCGGTCGCGTATCCATTCTGATTTGTTGATTCCACTTCACTTGTGATTATTCATATCCACATGTGAGTATTATTTAAGTTTAATAGATTGTAATTGGTAAGACATTCCTGCTTGCTAGGGCTTAGAATTTACAGTAAAAATAAAACATGCCCTTTTTATCGGCGCTGGCTGGTATCAGTGCTGCCAGCCGGGATTGTCAAAAGTTACTTAGAATGCATAAGAAAAGTAACCTTTTAGTGTGAAAAGTAACCTTACATATATTTTCCAGTAGTAGGGAAAAGATTGACTTACAGAATATGTTGGTTGTATTAGCATATAGAAATATGAATTATTTTGTAATGTTTTCCATTTTAATTTGCAATTGCGAGCTACTTTTTATAAACAACTAAATTAAAAATAAGTAACCTTTCGAGTCATAGACATAACCTTTTTTTTTTTTTTTTTATGGCAATCGTCCTTTATTGGACATTTCTGCCAACTTCACGTCATTATAGATTAAAAGCAGTTCGGCGGGGGCGTTGAAGAATGTAAATAGACTATCGCTGACCAGAGTAGCTGAAAGAAATATTATGTTAAAGAGGTTATTAGACGAGTACACAACTACAATATGGGGATTAATATGTTATAACATTCAAAAGCATATTTTTATTATAATAGGAGGACAGACATAGGATAGGTAGATATTACAATTTAAGGTTATTAAAGTTTATGAATTGAACTATACTTTTGTAGACTACGGGATCTTTGGAACTTAAAATTTCTAAAATATGGGTAGGAAGTGGGATTTTAGATAAAATAAGTGATTGTAAGAATTTTGAATGATCTAAAAGAGGACAGGAAAAGAATATATGATTTAAATCTCCTTCGTCGATACCACACTCGCATAGAGAAGTATCTTTCATATGGATTTTATGTAGGTGTACAGGAGTGCAACAGTGGTTCATTCTCATACGAATAAGTATCGACGTAAGGCGCTTTCTTATTTTACGTTTTGAGAACCAAGGTTTACAGGGGATTTCCGGTTGTATTTTAGCGAAAAAATTTCCTTTAACTTTAGATGAACTTCTCCAGTAGGAGGACCAGCTCCTTGTGAGTCTGACCAGCTCCTTGTGAGTGAAGACTGAAGATTCAGGGGGGCTTTTAATTTTTTGAACAATGCCATATTGGGCATGGTAGACCCCATATCCAACGCACCCAAGAGGGGAAAATTTAGAGGCATCAGTAAAAACAGTATTCCAGCCACGCCATTCTCTACTAATAATTTGTTTGAAAAATTCACCTGCTTTATTGTCATTCTTAGATATACCAAAATTTAGGATTATACGTGGAAGAAATAAAATGGTATCATAATCAAATTCGAATAGAGGAAGGTTTGGAGATCTAAATGTAGTGTCTTTAATGGATTTAAAGTTTCGAAAGCTTTTTACGAGCAGAGGAGTGTTTTTTGATTGCCAGTATGGGGAAGTTAGTGTGAATCGTTCTAGGAGTTGTAATTTAGGGATAATAGGGTGATGTTGAAATTGAAGTGATCGATAAAAATAACGGTCCGCCAAAAATTGTCGGCGTATATAGAGTGGAGGATCCACACATTCGACTTGTAGTGCATTTATAGGTGTTGATTTCATTGTGCCTGATATAATACGTAGTGCCTTGGACTGAATTAAGTCTAGTTTTCTGAGACAAACCCTATTGGCAGGTTCTAGTAAGAAGGAACCATAGTCCAAGACACTGCGTATTATAGCATTGTACAGGATTTTTAGAACGAATGGGTGAGCTCCCCACCACACTCCAGCAAGGCACCTTATGATGTTTAAGTTTTTTTCACATTTGATTATTATATGTTTGCAGTGGTCGATGCCATTTAGCTTGTTGTCAAGAATAAAGCCAAGAAATTTAACACTCTCTTTAACTGGAATGAGGCAATCGTCAATTTTGATCTCTATTGTAGGAGTCGATCTTTTACGGGTAAAAATAACAATATTGCTTTTACTGGCGGAGAGTTGTAAGCCATTGTTAACCATCCAGAGATGAAGTCTCTTGAGAGACGAATCAAGACATTCTACAGCCATTTCAATATTCTTGTGAGAGGAATATATTAGAATGTCATCGGCTTATTGGAGGATGCGACAGGGACCAATAGATGATTCTAAATCATATGTGTAAAGGTTGTATAAGATAGGGCTGAGAACAGAGCCTTGGGGAAGCCCACGCCATATTACTCTGGAGGAGGAGACATTAGGGTCACAGCAGCGGAATAATAAAAATCTTTCAGTTAAGAGATTCATCATGAAATTGCCTAGCTTCGCTGGGATTCTCAGCTTGTGAAACTTGTTCCTGAGAAGAGGAAGTTGAACATTATCATATGCCGCTGTAATATCAAGAAATGCACCAACGACAGACTCATTACGCGAAAAAGATAATCTTATATCAGTTGTTATGATGCTAAGGCTGTCCATTGTACTCTTGCCTTTTCTAAACCCATATTGGGTTTTTGCTAGGAGATTGTTTTTTTCTAAAAACCATTCTAGGCGATTTTTTATGAGGTGTTCTGATAGCTTAGTTAGAACTGAAGAAAGAGTAATAGGTCGATAAGATTTATATTCCAACGGGTCTTTATTGGGTTTAAGAATTGGGATTATATATTGAGATTTCCAGGAATCAGGAACAATGCCAGAATCAAATATAGTATTAACAAGGTCCAGGTAATATTTTATAAGAAGGTTGGAAGATTTAGTGAAAAAGGAGTATGGGATGCCGTCAAATCCAGGGGCGGAGTCTCTAACAGAATTTAGGACATTTTTAAATTCTTGAATTGAGAAAGGTTGGTCTAATGGGTCGGATGATGTAAAGGAGGAGGGAGAAGGAATTTCCGTCGGAAGAGGAGAATAGGAGGGAGCTAATGAGTCCATGAATGTATCAGCCCACGATTGAGATGGACAAAAGCGAGAGGATGGAGGGATCCAAGCACGTCTATATCTATGGATCTTCTGCCATAATATATAAGAGGGAGTATTAGGATTAAGGCTAGAACAGTAATTTTTCCAGCCGTCAGATTTTTTGGCTTTAAGAAGGCGTTTAGTTTTGGCAATTACTCTGTTAAGTTCAATACTCTGTTAATTTTCTTTAGTCATATTAGAACAGTACGAAGATTCTGCTGCTTTACGGGCCTTTATAGCTATGGTACAATCTTTATCCCACCACGGAGGGGAGGGGATATTTTTGGGGGGGGGTTTCTTTAGGGGAAAAGACAGTTAAGCACATTCCGTGAGTAAATTTGTTGTCGGTGGAGCATTGATTGATATTATTATGGGTTAAAGGACTTAGATCTGGGACTTTTTCAAATGTCAAACTACTAATTTTTTCCCACAAAGACTTATTTACGTTAAGATTAAATTTGAGAAGGGGGTTGCTAGCAAAGGTCGATCGACTAAATTTATTCAGGATATTAATCAAGATAGGGAAGTGGTCGCTTCCATAAGAGGAAGGGAGCACCTCCCACGATGAAAGGGAGGCAAGTTCCTGAGAACATAATGATATGTCAATAGCACTGATTGCTTCGTCCGGACGGCGCCTTCTGGTGGGCATACCAGTATTAAGAAGGCACAGGTTTAAATTGTCTAACGACTCTAGAAGGAATTCCCCTACAGAGTCAGAGACATCACAGCCCCAAACCGGGTGATGGCAATTTAAGTCTCCTAATACCATGACCGGTTTAGGAAGGGATACAAGAACAGAGTTAAGGTTGCGGAGTATGGGTTTAGTAGGGTAAGGAATATAAAGAGATACTATGGTGACGTCCATGACACGAGCGGCGACAGCATCAAAACCATCGCCCGTATAGGAGATAGTAATATTTGTAATTGGAATGTCATTTTTAATAAATAAGGCAGCACCACCGTGAGCGTCCTGTCTGTCCTTTCTGATACATATATAGCCTGAAATCCTGAACACAGAATTGGGGGCCAGCCACGTCTCAGAGACAGACAGGACGCACGGTTTATATTTGTTAATTAGATATATAAAGTCAGATTTTTTATTCCTTGCACTACGACAATTCCATTGTAGGATCCTTTCTATTGGATCCATTGGAAAGGAGAGTGAGGAAATTACTAATCAATGAAGCAGCGTTGTTCGGTTGATTGGGGGAGGAAGAAGCAATGTTATTAAAGATGGATGAGATGAGATTCAAAAGTTTTATAATTTCAGTAATCAGTTGTTGATTGGAGAGAATATCAGGAGAGTTGTTGTTGAGAGCGCATCCATTTGGAGCACTATCAGAGTAGTCATCTCTAATGAGATTGTTATGGGCATCACGGTCATACCCGACTCTTTTAGGAGGAGGTGAGCGGGGACGACGAGGAATGGACTTTTTATAAGAGGTTGATCTTTGATCATGGGATATGCCGGGAGGGGGAGCAGAGGAGGAGGTGACCTCAGCAAATGATTTTTTGGGTGGGGAGAAAAGTTTGGAGCATTCCGCGTATGAAATGCATTTCTCTGACATCATTTTTTTAATATTTTTCTGGCGTTGTAATTCGGGGCAAGATTTGCTAGTAGGAAAGTGATTGCCTTTGCAGAGGATACATGTAGCATCGCATTCCTCTACATTACAGGAGTCCCCAGTATGTTCCTGGGTACATCTGCAACAACGAGGTTTTGACCTACACTGGGTTTTAGTATGTCCGAAACGGCAGCAATTGAAGCATTGTATAGTGGGATATGTGTAAAGGTCAACTGGGAATGAGCAGTAACACAAAAAGATCCTGTTGGGCAGGATCTGGCCATCAAAGGTGAGGACTATTGTTTGGGTTGGTTTCCAGGTAGAGATGCCATCCAGAATCACTTTGAAGTTGAGCCTTCTCATTTTAAGTATTGGGCCACATCCTTTAGGAACCTTTAGATCTTCTAAAAGTTCTTCGTCTGTCATGTCAGTTGGTATTCCACGTACAATCCCCATTCTGGTAACGTTGAAAGTTGGTATATACGCTTTATAATTATTCACACTCAATAGTGGGGATTGTAGAAAATTATTTGCAGTCATGTCCGTTTCAAAGTCTAATGTTATGCAGTTGCGACCATTGCTTTTGACTGAACCATCTATAAGGCCTAGAAACTCTTGAGATCTCACGTAGAGGAACTTTCCGAACGTGACAGGGTGGAGGGTGGTGCCTGATGTTTGGGTAGCTTCGATTCTTTGTACATGGACAGTGAAGGGACCCTTGTCAGATGGGCCATATACCTGACGAGCTACTTGTGTATTCTGGGTTTCTTGTGACTGAGTGGGTTGTGAAGGTTGAGTGGACTCAATCGGCCCAGCATTATGTTTCAGCATGGAGACCGGAACAGGTGAGAATGAGTTAATAGGAGTTACCTGACCTGCCTGAAGAGGTTCATCTTTGTTGTCGCTTTGTGATGAAGAGTAAGAGGATCGTGAGCGGGAACGCATTCGCGACCCTCCTAATAGTTGTATACGCTTTGCGTTGCGACGTTCTTTACGAGACCTATGAAAAGTCTCAAAGTCTTTCTCTACTTGGGATTTGGATTCGCTAGCCGGGACCGTAACAAACTGACTCGGGGATGGAGCTTGAATTCCTTCAACGTCCATCCCCAACCCAGCAATGTCGGGGCCGGTAGTTGGGTTAGGAATCGGGGGGTCGTTCATGGTGATGGAAGCACATTTAGGTTTCTTCTAATAGACACACACACAATATACTTACCACCAAACACAAAAAACTACACTGGTCTGACGTAAATTGCAAGAAATTTAGAAATTTCCAACTGAACAATAACAACAAGTTGTTGACGCGAACGACGCTCAGCCTGAAGCAGACGTAACCTGAAGGAGTTAAAAATCTCCTAAAAGGTTACAAAAGTAACCTTCTGGCAACGCTGGCTGGTATTTTTTTTACTGATTTGGAATTCGTACTTCACTGTCTGTGGCAGACATTGACAGTGAAATGACGTCGCATTTAGGATGTCACTGGGGATGACCCGTGTAAAATATCGTCTTATTTTATAATACAGATGTTTGCGATCGATTATTTTACATTACTGTCACACCTCACTCCGGATCTAGGGCATCCCTATCCCTAATAAATTTTGTTTTGTTGGTGTTATCTGACATTGACATATACTAAATAACGCCATCTATCATCATAACAATGTATTTTTAGTTTATACATTTTAATAAAAACCAAAACCTAAAGATGGCGCTTCATGCTCAAATGATGATTAGTATACCTAGATATTAAAAAATAATTTTTACACATCGTCACTTTCCTTAGAAAAAGTTTTCTCCTATTTATTAGCTAGACTGTAAACTACCAAAGGTGACCTCGGTGGCGATGCATGGTGCTGGCGTGCGGCGGCGCGTGGCGGAAGGCCGGTGACTACCTGTCCGAGATGCAAGAGTGGCTGGTTCGATTCCTGAAGCGGGCGCCGACGCGGGACATACTACTTACATAATGAGTAATCTACCTAGGCATATAAACTATAGCCATGTTCATACGACGAGCGATAGTCATCTAAAATGTATTTCAAAATGATCCTTATTATCTCTACTGAATAAAGTCAATTTTGAGTTCTATCAAATAGAGATAAGGATCAATAAAATATAATCGTAGAAGGTATGAAAAATTGTATGCTACTTTTCCCATTTTGGGTAATTTCGTTCAAAACAAAAAAAGGCGACAAAGTAACATCACTTAATCCAGTCCCGCAGAACTTGTTACTCGAATAGGTTTCTAGAAGAACATCAGGTTATCGTGGTGCCTGTTTTTTTACAGAAAACCCTGAAATAGTCACATACATAAAGAACTCTATCTATTCCCAGTTTCATCGAAATCGGTTGAGCCAATATGGCGTGATTCAACCACAAACATCCAAACCCACGAAAAATGATCCGGAAATACCTTAAACTTTGTAAGCTACCTTCTGTGTTGTCTCTACACAGCCTACCCAGCTACAATGCAGTAAGGAATCTATAGCAACAGCAATCATGCAACCCTACCCCTCGAATCAAGTTCGCAGACTAATTCAGCCGGGCAGCAAAGCGACCGACCGCGCCGCGTAGCGTAATCTACGAAGTTGTAGACCATCGTAGTAGCTAAGTTGTAGCGTAGCATATCGCTACGCCTGACGGCTATCGATTGCCCGAAGTCGGCCGAGGGCTACCGACCTCCCCCGAACGAGCCCGAACGTCCATACATAGCGGAAGTAATGAAATGTACAGAAGGATATGAACCGGAAAAATTGTCGCTCTCCTTTTTCTTCGCGTCTCGTCTTATCCGGGTCCCTTATAGTAAAAAGCCTTTGTCAGTTTTTCCTTTCAGCGCACTAGGTGGACTAACGAATGGATGTTTGTATGCAAGGCGACGTTTATTGTTTTATCCGCTGTTTAAAATTCTTCAAATTTATTTCCTCCTTCGCGTCTTTGTGCAGAACATTGAATTTACATAACTTGAATTTCAGAATGCAAAAATAAAAAGTCTGCCGGGCGCAGGTGACAAAGGGTCACAGTTAATGGCGGGTAACTTTACCCTAGTGCAGTCAGACCTCTAATGGCGGGGTGTAATTAAAGTTCAAGTTAATTGGCTGTGCATGTCGAGAGGCTACTTGGGGAAGTGCTTTGGAGTCGCGTTGGAGGCTTGCGGGTTCAGCGTCCGCGCCGGCGAGGGCTGGAGGTGGTTTATTGTGGCCAATATGCCGGCCGCCTCGCTTGAGTTTGAATTGTAATGCGAGCTTAAACGAGAGCGTCTCGACTCTGCCTCCCTCGCGCCTCCGGCTCCGGGGCGGACAGACGACGGCACTCGTAACTCAGGCTCGTATAGCCATTCGATCACACGCGGCTAGCCGGACCAAACCTTAACATTTCCAAATTCAAAAATCTCTTTTCCAAATTAAAGCTGTGCTCACACCGGCGCCGCCGATCGAAAGGGGACGGGTGCGGGGTGGCATGGCGGCGCACCCCGGATACGTACCGCGTTATTTATGGTATATTTTGACGTGTGCGCCCGCTGCTAACTTCACGTCGCAGGATAATGGGGTGATGGATAGTGTTATCGGTTGCTATTCATGGTGAACCTACCGCGTTAAAATCGTGCGTTTACTATACCCGGGTGTCGCGGAAATACCCATGAAGTACACGTTTCACTAAAACTAGTGTTCTTGCAGTGTTTTTATAAGAAGTACCTACCGGCATTTCGTTCAGTGCGGAGTACTATACCCGATATACAGTCATGATAAACATTTTATTTAGTTTTGTGCTCAATTATTTGTTTTTTATGGTGCGTGCGAATAATATCTGTGTTTTCGTTGGAGAAGCTACGGACTGAATCATCTGATAACTATACAATTAAGGTAAATTAACATTTGTTATAAAATACTAGAATAAATCTCGGTAGGTTTTATTTATACTTTTTTTAAAATTTATAGGAAGCTTTCCTGGCTTCCTATAAATTTTAAAAGTGTATATTAGCTTACAGAGAGAATTTCCAACTTATGTAAAAATTAGCAACATAAGCACAACAGGTACCTTACCTTACTACTAAGAAAATGATTTTTTTACTAAATCTAAAGGCATGTACAAACTGTTTAAACATAATTCGAGACATAAACATTACACTGAATGTTTTTATCAGTGCCATCTATGGACACATCCTGTCAATAGCAATTAGTTCACGATCCTGCCGCTGCACAGCGCCAAAGATTTCAACCGGCGACAATATACAAGACACGCCTGCAGTCACGCGGCGTTGTTTCGCGTCGCAGCATGTATGCGTGGGTGTAGATCGCATCGCCGTGATAAACATTAGTTGTGTTTTCTTTCTTATCATCTAAACAAAAGTGCAAAGGAGCGATAGTACCTACGTACTTACACGATTAGCGAGTTTACTACTCTCAGACCGGCGAGAAGTTATTGTTTACGTGAATAGTGATATAAATGTTTCTGGTGCAGAAGTGTGGTTTGTTGTTGCCGATACTGAGGATTGTGGCCGTGCAGTGAAGGTCTAGGACCGGCATGAGGAAAATAAACGGTTAGAGTACTGCCCTTTGACGATGCCCACGCTTATAACACGCACGCTGCTTGTATACCTACTAACGCTCTCAGATAAGGAACTGTGAACATGTCATAGGGTCACCGATAAGTCAACATCCAAAGACTGAACATACGTAACTTAATGTCTACAGTTGATATCAATACTACTGGATACCAATAAGATAACCTTTTTTGCAAGGGTGCTCGGTGCGATTATGTCAAGAACGCGGGGCGCTTGTAATTTGATACGGGGACGTTTGGTAATAATAACTGTGGGGTCTGGGCTGGGAAGCTGAAAGAGCATTGACATTGCGAGTGCTGCAAGTTGTTCTACAGCTTTGTTGTGTCGTGACTGCAGTTGAATGGAAGCCCTGTAAAAAGTTATTAGTAAAGGCGCGAGATAGAGTTGCTCAAGCCTCAAGCGGAGCCGAAAATCATTAACCGTAGATCCCATACAAATGGTCCATAAACGTAATCCGACAATGTTTGATGGGCTACCGGCCGGAGCGCGTGATTGCGAAACGATTTGTCTCCAGTCTCCTTGTCTCCTAGACAATGGTTTCCATGCGTCAAAGTAGGTGGTGACTTGAATCGGATCGATAAATCTTATGATACATCACTTCTGGTTCAATTTGCAAGACATTTGCTTCCCACCCCTCCATGTTCAAGGTTCTCATGTGAAAATAAAATTTGATTCTTGTTAGATTCCAATAATTATTTGATTTCTGTGTATTTTTTTAACACCCAACAGTGACATACGTAGTCCTGAGCCCACACTAGGATTATCTGTATCGTGGGTGTCAGAAACTACGAGTACCATGGTAGCACAACACGCAGACCCGGAACAAATATTTGCAGATCATGCAAACATTTGTCCCGCAGCGAACGAACGAGCGGAAACGAACCCGACAAAAAAGAAAACATATCGCTGCTTTGAATATTTTGAACTTGTTGGATGATAACCTACTTTAATAACGGTGGACGTGCCTCTTGCTACGCCCTTTGAAAAAGCTGCCCACCCCTAGCTTTTTTCCCTTCGTCTTACGACATCCATAGGTAAGATATAGAAGAGCCTATTCTCCAGCCAGGGCCACCACGGCATACCTACATAGGCTACATAGATAATACAAATTCACAGGTTTTAGTTTATCCAAGGTTTAAATATCTTTAAGACTATCTAAATATAACATCGCCAAAATATGGCAGTAGGTACGTATCGAAGGTCAGATTGTAAATTATGATGAAATAAATTTACCGAGACAGTCTCTGATTTGTATTCAACGCAGAATTGAGCTTTAATGTTCGCATTTGATTTACATACGAACGTTACGTATTGAAACACGAGACGGGTCTCGTTGTAAGATGTATTGTTTGATAATTGCGAGACAGACGCAGAACGAACATTATATTTGTTTAATTAACACGCTTCGTGGAGACGCTGCTGTTAGATGCTGATTTGGCGACGCGACCACGATTTGCACGTGAAATACCCGTTATTTTCATTCGCTTGTAGGAGTACACTGGTGAACATACGCCTCCCCCAAAGATTTCCATGACGAACGGTCTGGAATCTTTTCCATCTAACGACTTACCGCAACTTTAACAATGTCGTTGAATATTCCAACACTGCGTTGCCCCTAAAAAATATGAGTCAAAAAAAGCTTTTAAGTTTAGTAATGTTTGTATAATGGCAATAAGCATCAAGATAATCTTTTGCCCACCCCGTCCATCATCAGATCAGCTCGGCTTGAAAGGTTTGCAAAGCTTCAATAAAGGGATCTGTATCAAAATCAGCTCGCAAGATTTGTAACAAACATGTCAAGTTCAATAAAAGCTTCTAAATACCAACTTACCATGAAATGCTGATTTAAAATGCCATATTACCTTACAGTAAAGTGGCAAGCGTGAAGGAAGGAATTGTGTGGAAGTTCGATGACCGATGTTTAGTTAATATGCATGCACTACGTATGTGAGTGGAAAATCAAATAAACAGACGCTTTCATCTCCGGTTTAATCGGCGATGCACTTCGGCAACCTTGCACTTGGCTGTGTGTGTACATTGTGGAGATGGCCACACTCATTACTCAGACATGATATTGCCGACTGAAGGCTCTATTATACAGGCCCGTTTTATTGCATGATAAACTTACCACCAGACCAGGATTTACTGACCTTTAAACGTCCCAATAAACAAAACTAGTGAAGATCGAAGAAATGATTTGTTTTAACTTATAAGTTTCGTATTCATATCTAAAATTAGGAAAATCTCATGAATTAGTGGTTACCTAGGTAGTTTAACGATATCCAGTAATCCTTTTAACTGTGAATGTTGAGCCGTTACGGCGTGATTGAACAACAAACATCCAAACATCTTCACAAACTTTCGCATTTATAATATTAGTAGGATAGTAGGATTAACAAGGAGTAAAAAAAAATTGCTTTATAAAAAAAAATTGCAAGTTTTTCTTCTTGTGTTTCCTTAAATTTGTGTACTCATGAAGATGTGTACCGCTCATTTAACTTGTTTATTTTCATGAAGATAATAGGTACAATTGCATAGAGCTTCATTTGCTATGTCGGCATTCTTTGAGAATGTGTCATCTATGTACTATTATAGTTTGGGTCACCCACTTGCTTGTGTTTGGTGAAAAATAATCTGCCGACAAAACTTGAATTGTAAACTCTAACTACTTATAGCATTTCATTTATTTTTCATTTATTCATTCATTGTAACAATTTTTACATCGTGTCTGAAATATAAACTTACTTCTGAAGATATACAAGCATGCACAATATAAAAACACACACACTAAGAAAGACGTTCACATAAAATTTATTTATATTTAATTATCTATAGGTAAGTATCATTGGCCACAATTTCTCTGGTCAAGTAAGTACCAAGTGTTTGTTATTCATTAGACGGCAAAACAATCATGCGTCTAATAACCGATAATGCCCCTATTGATTCTACCACTGTCTCGGAACTCTCTAATATTGACAATGAGCGGTAGTTTAGACGATAGTACGTGCTTCGAGTTGATGAGCAGCCGACGTGACTCTAGTTCATTGCTCCAGTTTTTTGCCGCTTGATCTTGTGAATGAGTGCGCAGACCTTGGCGCCGAGACAAGGATCTCGCCAGGATTTATGGCTACAAAAACGGTAATACGTGTCGGACATTGTTAGCCTACTTAGCGGAAATAAATGTGCCGATTTGTCCGCGTTTGCGATAAAATCCCTAGATGATGTTGCGTGATAAAGTTGTCATAGTGAGATCACTTTCAGCAATAAATCAGAGTAACCGGGCGTGAGTAGCACCCGTGTCGGCTTGAATGTTGATTTTCAATACGCACACATTACTACGAGTAGTTGCGACGACGGCGCCTTGCGTGATTGCCATTTTGATTGAGATCACACATATGTTACAAATTGCCGCTCCAATTCTCATGTGACGAGAATCGTTGAATCTGCTCATTGTAGACAGTTACAGTCATACATTTTTTCCCGAAATTTGCAAGTTGCTTTTAGTAACCGAACAGTGAATCCAGAGCAGGTAAGAGTTCGCTTGGCTCGTCCACCTCAGGGGTGGTGTGATATATTCAGGGCCCATTTAAATATTCCCAAGGGTGATAAGGGGAAGGGATGTGCGCCGGTTAATCAAGTAACGTGATCCATTTATCTGGAGCGCTCTTGATATGGTGCCGTTGAACTTTGGAATATTGTTGGCTCATTAAGGGGCTAAGATGAGTTGGTTAAGGAAAATCGAACAGGTGAAAATATTGCAAGTTTTACATCAACATTTCAAACCATGTCCTTTTTAATATAAATACCTACCTATAGGTAAATCGTAGAGTTTCTTTAACAAACCCATCGATCGTGAAAGTATTGAGAATATCCTTTATACATATATTTCTATTAACTATCTACTAACTATCTAACTGCGTATATCCCATTGACATTAAAAAAGGAACCTGTTCAAGGTTTTTGATTTTGTCTCTGAGACTCGCTCGACATCCGTTGACAAGATAAGTTTTATTTTTATTTGTCTAGGCAATAACCTAGCGTATTAGGTTAAAGCTTCAGGTTTCTAAATCCGTTGTCTTGTGACTTCTTTGCAATGATAAATAAAGACTTTCCGATAAAAGTTTTGGTTGAAATATTTTCTGACTGATCGATCAAGGTCAAGCATGAAGCAAGAATTGCATATATTTTTCAAATCTTACAGATCGTTATCGATCGCAATGCAGTGAAATCGGAAACAGGCGCACAGTGGCCCCGGTGCAGTGTTTTACTGCATTCGATCTATTTACAGGTTTATGAACACCGATAAACTGTAAGCACATTGACCTATGCCATACACTATAGAATCTTAGAAAATGTATTGAACTGGGGAAGGCAGTGCTTATCGATGCATCTGCATTTGAATCGACGTCCTCGAATCAATGTTAACTCACACCAGTCAATGTTGGTAGACTATTTGTGTATAAAAGTTGTAAAATGGGTACTGGATACTATTGAGCCCAATCGTGTCATCGGGATAATGTCGGGATATGTCATGCTTAGGATTTTACCTACTACAACGGATCATACTATGAATGTAATCGTGTCGGCACGTGCAAACAAAATCGTTGTATAAATTAGTTGAAACAATGCCCACTAGAACGTTCCGTCACCGACCAACAGGCAACACCGTAGCGTGCCATTACCGGGCTGACAGCGAATTTACGAAGATAAATACAAGGAGCCTGGCAGAGTCCGTTACGTGTCTGATACGTTATGTTCATAGCACGGTCATGGTATGATACGTTATTATGGTTGTACAATGTCAAAGTCAAGTCAAAGTCAAAGGTTTTTATTTCAATAAAATCACTAGGATCACTTTGAAACGTCTTAGAAACTAGGTGAAGCTATGCCTGTTCCTCGCGACCAAGCATAGAAAAATCAGGCAACAACCACGGCTTGGGGCCTATCACTTTTTTCCTTATTTTTTTTATTATATATATATATATATATATATTTTAATTGTTTTTTTACAAAATTGAATTTAGAGCCAGTGTGGTGCCGATCGAACTAGGTGATAGAATCGACTTTAAATCTCGTAGGTAACACAGCGTGGCAGCGTGTCACCCCAGTCAGTGTCTTGGGGAAGAAACTAGTGATCCGGATCTGTTTTAAGCTATCTATAGGTCGTCTTTAGATAGCTCAACTGGTTCTTGTGTTTTGTAAAATAAGTATTGTCCAAATATAAGTAGGTAGACACGTTATTTTCTTTCTTTAAATAAACGATTTCCATAATGGCTTTCTTGTAACTTTTACAGAGTAATGTAGAAATTAAAAACTTGCAGCTTAAAAACATTATCTTAAGAGCAATAAGACGTCCCAAACCATTTTAAAAGACGAAAACGTGCCCTTACAAAGATAAGAAAAAGGAATGAAAGTAAGTACTCTGCGCTCGGACACAAAGGGATTGTTCCTAAAGTTTTCTTTCAATTTCATATCCTTCGCGTCAAACACCTATACATTTTTACTGTCCTCATTTACTTTCACTAAGCGTTCCAGGATCTCATTCCGTTCCAAGACTTGAGACTCCCTTGTACTCTGAATACAAAAGTTCTGCACTCGTTTCGACTACAATCACTAAAAGAAATTAAATTTATTGGTTTGTATGTAGGGGGTAATCTCTGAAACTACTCACCCGATTCTAAAAAATATTACACTAATAGAAAGCTACACTATCCCTGTGTAAAATAAACCATATTTAATTTTAATAAAATTAGCTTTTATCATTCCGAAAACTCAATTTTTGTATATAAAGTCGGATGAAAAATCGCCGCTTGGCTTAGGTCCTATGTAACTATTTACATATGTGTGACAACTGCGCGCTAATTTATTCCGTGGTTTTTTATTTATTTATTTGTTGAAAGTGCACAAACATTATGTATATTAATCAATTATAAAAAATATCTTCATAAAAACTGTATAAATAATAGTATGTATTTACCGAGGTCTTAGAGTTCATTTATAGGAGAAAACCCATTTTGAAATAAAGACGGTCAAGTGCTAGTAAGGCCTCGCGCCCTGAGGTTCCGTACAGACGTAACACAGAAGTGACAAGAGTCAAGGTAGGTACATACTTAAACACGCGGATGAAGTTACGGGCGAGTCAGCTAGTAAGCCCATAAACCAACTTTATCCAAACACAGAAGCTTACACAAACTATTGATCTCTTGAATTTACTCATCAATCGACAATGGTGTTAAAATAGGCTCTGATCTTTAAAAGCGTTCTCTAATACCGGTTTACTGTGCAGGTTATCGTCTCGAATAGCTTAGCATAATGTGATTGGTTCATTGGCCCAGGAAGTGACGTCATGGGGCCTCACACGCGCTTCCTGCCCGTCATCTCGACCTTCACCTAAAAGCCTCGTTATGGTTTTTTACTTATTCATAGCTTTATTCGACTTGAGATTTAATGCATTTGATGAGTTCGATAATATCGTTGTGATTATTCAAATTGATGAGGTATTCCTCGTAGCGCACCAAGATGAAGCGCACCAAAGTACTTCCACATAGCGCACCCGTTTTGGTGCGCTTCATTCAGTAGGTATATAATTATGTTAAATTTTTATTCCTCGTAGCGCACCAATGACAATGTAGGGTCTAGTGATGGGGTTGTTTTCATTTAATTAGTAACAAGCAAGCAATTCAATAAACCATACGTTATCCGCACTCAAAGCTTTCACATCAACCAACACCTATACGTAATCCTTGATCTGTAAAGTCCTCGAATGGTTAATACCCATCACTGTCATGGAACAATGGCCTGAACGGAACCTGACCTCGGGGTCATGTTCGACAAATAAACAAGCTTTTTGTATGACTTTCTTCGCTGATTAACCGGGGTCGTGAGTCACGAAAATGTTGAAAACTACCGTTTACATTGCGATGTTCAACCATGTGTTTGTCTGCGCTTCTGGGTTTACATGGTTTGATGGAGATCTTGGGATGGTGAGTGGTGAATTGATCATTTCGCTTGGAATATGGACATTTTTGCATTGGCATTTTGGTTCATCGTATTTATGAACAGATTATTGCAACAGCACATTGAAGCCTTCAAGAACTTTTCTTTTTATCCGTTGGAACTTGCAAGTCGATTGCTGAACATCGGCCTCCCCCACAGATTTACAGAGCGACTTCCTATCATGTGGGGGTATTTGCCCATACTCACTACGTTGAGTGAGCCCGTGCGATGGTGAGCGCAGTTAGAGCTATCGTTGTAAAATTATCGGCCTATTCTACAATAAAGAAGCCTATTCTACCATGGCCACGTTTTTTTTAAAGATCTGCAAAGCTGTAAGACTCTTCTTAGAGACGTTACTTTGTTATGCTGTCACTTATGTTACGCTCAAATCGTAGATGTTTTTCGATATTATATAAACAGAAAAAACTCGTGAATTATTCAGGCTTTCCGGTGCTTACGAGATAAATAATCCACTTATTTTCTCTGTTCATAGTCGCCAACAATACAAAACTCGCAACAGAGGCTCCGCATAAATGGTAGGTAGTAGGTGCTTCTATAACTATAAGATTCAAAATATGTATAGGGTCCCGAAAGGGCAGAGACATTTATTGACAGACATTAAACTAAAATAAATTGGTTATAAAGATGACAAAAAATCAAAAACAGTTTTTTATCACTTTACACCAAGATTTTTTATTTGTTTTTTCTTGTTAACCTTTTTTTTTGGTTCTGATTGATTAAGCCCCTTTCGGGATATATACTAGTTAGTTACGGAACACATTGTATAGGCGTACCAGGATGGTTTCAATGGTAATGAGAGAGAGGCTTGCCCATCGTGTTTATTTCAAACGACATCCCACGTGGTGCCTTCAAACGCTGGGAAACGTCAGCTCCGTTGACTCACACTGCCATATTGCTATTCTACAATTATTACTGTTTTGTTATTGTTTGGCTATCGGAATCTGTGCTTGTGACCCTTGACTTGGTAAGCGGTTAACAGTTGCAATTTCAATAATACCTTACCTACCTATACATACGTACACAAATAAAATTCTAACAGTGGGTATTAACATTGAAATGTGCTTGCATTAAAATTACATTTTTGTATAGGAAATTTGAAATTCAACGTGCTCAAGATCGTTTTCATGTTTCAGTGCGATTTATTTTCACGAAAGGAGTCTCTTATGGGGCGCTGTAGTCTAAGTGTATATAGGAATTTTGCCATAGAATCTTTTTAGTTACGTTTTTTGCCGCGGGCTTTGTAAAATTGCCAATGAAAATACATTGCAAATATTCTAATTTTATCTTTGGGCAAACTGAACAAAATTAAACTTAATTGTAACTATTTGTAACCTACGGTTTTTCTGAAAGTTATAAAAATAGATTTAAGTCTAATAGAAAAACATTGTAAACATATGAAATTATTGTTGACTCTGATCCATTGATAAAGCTATGCAATCGGTCCACACAATCAGGGAGCTACGCAGCTCGCCAACCTATCAATTACAGAGTAATTTTGAGGCAGTTACGCAGATGAGCAGATTTCCCTTCATTGGAAATACTCCGGTAGTGCACCCGACAATGCTGTTCATTTGTGGTCATGTGCTTGAACAAGCACAGTCACGAACACTGTTTTAATGAGGGAGATTATATGTTTGTGAGACGAAAGCAATGGTTTTCGAAAGAGATGTGTATATGAAAGCTTTTAATATTCTGATTGGTGGACAAAGAGATGATCAAGCAAGAATGAGTTTACGAGAAGTTTTACAGTTTTACAGTAAGAGTTTACAAGAACGAGTTAAGAATGAGTTTTAGTATACTTGGGGACTTTGTTTACGAGAGATGTATGGAAAGCGTGCTCCATCTTAGGCCACATCTCACTTGCAAAAGTGAGTTGGTGGCCAAACGCCTTACCATTATCAATAAAAAAAAAAAAAAGGAGAGTATTGAATGCGAGTGTGACCAAAGGACATTGGGCAAATTTGTATGGAGCCAGGGCCCCGATTTTTTTTAATCCTGCAATAATGAAACTTTCAGTTTTACATTGTGCTAATCGTGTAGATTTCAAATATGTGCGGCTTTTATTGTAAAGCAGCCGGCGTAAAGAGATATAGGTCGTTAAAGTTTTTTATAATACCTGGTTGACAGTGTACGAAATGTAATTATTTTGAACAAAACAATATTTATTTTCAATTCTATGTTGTTATTAGTTTAAAATACTGACAGATCTACGTGAAAAGGGAGGATATTACTGGATCCTGTACGCCTGGACCTCTTCAGGTCGGAGGATGTCTACCATGTAAAAGTATTTTCATATTCAATATCTACCTACCTATATTATGGTTATTAAATAGTACCAAGGATGATACTCTGATATTACCTATTAAACCTAAATAAAAAAAAATGAATAAACATACAATTTTTATTTCAGATTAGCAGTAACCAATGGTATTTAATTAACTGTTATATTATTGATAAACTATGAAATAAAAAAAAATACTACTTGAATAATACACAAAAATCAATCTTTACAAAATATACCTACAGCATTTAACAACTTTTTCACGATCAATTTTTTTTCATTCCATTTAATTTCCATTTTTTACTCAAAAACTAAAAACCGGTATATATACAAAAGTACTCTGTGCTAAAAATCGAAACGGAATCTGCAAGTCACAAATGACAATGGTTTATTGTGAAAAACAATTGATTGCGGGTAGGGTTTTGTTTCGCTGCACTATACCAATCGAAGAAAAGCGTTCGTAGTAAGAAGGTAGCATAAACATAACACGGAAATGACTATTTTCAGCGTTTAATATAACTCCACTGCTTTAGAGCTTTTCATGACTAAAACTACTACTTTAAATTAACAAAATGAATTAATTAACTCATCAAATAACTGCAGGTTGGGGCCCACGATTACCCATGTCCTTTAAACACCGTTTATGGACCAAATCAGTGACGTTTTGGAAACAGGTCAAGATTACTTCTACAAGGAATACGAGCATACATGAGGAATGTGATGAGAATGAATGAATCAAAAGAGGTGTGTTAGGACCATAGCAAGTGGAAAGCCGTGATTATGTATCTATTGTATTTGGGATGTTGTTATACGGGGCTCGTTTCGTGTGTTTTCGTTTTCGATCTGAAAACTGGGCCTAGTAGGATTTAGATGTTTCTGCTCTGCTTTCTTTATTATTGTTTTAAAGTTCCTATTTTCTACAGTGTTGGTGTGGTTCAACTATGCCATCGTTTCGAGACTGATCCCTACCTACCTATATTTTTTTTGTCAACGGACATTTATTTCCATCGTAATTTTTGTCCAACTCGCTCGAATTTATAATTGAAGTTTGTTGACGACTAAATACCAACAGCGTTAGATTACTCGGCTGATTCGGTTTGACAGATGTATCCTTTAGCTGCTAACATAAAGCTTTCCGTTTGTGTTGGTATATTGTGGGGGTAAGAACTTTAGCAGAGGGAATGATCGCCAACATCAGTCATTAGTTTCACGTCAGGCCTCGTCATTGTACTCGTATAATATATGGATAGTAACCAATATCCTCTATGGCAAATATGGTTATACCCGAGTAGACAATGGCGCCCTTTGGGTCCTGGGTTCAAGATCACGACCGCGCTGGATACTATCTTCTGCTAGCTTATACATGCGGATTTACCTGTTGAGCTTATAAGATATGTATGTCATAGATATTATTCAAATAAATCCCAATTTTTTTCTTACCAAAGGACATTGTCAAACACAATAATAGAAAAATAATAAATGATTCTCGGAATGAACTCTGTTTGCTACGACTACAAGTAGAAAACGGTATCAGATCATGAAAGACGCCGGCGTGTCAGCACTATTTTACACGAATTTGAACCTTAAATCTTTGAGACTGTCAACTTACGTCACCGCCTACATAAAATCGCAAATTTGATGGTACGAGCTAATATCGGCGCTAAGGACGTAAAAGATAGGGCTGCACGTGCGGTCCCGGGGATTAGCAAGTTACGGGTCTGGTGGAAATTGTTTGCAGGGGCAGGAACTTTGCAAATTAGCAAACTTGTAGGGTATTAAAATTGAAAAGCTGAGCTGATATTTTGGTTTTTAGCGGCCCTTTGATGAGTGGATTATAGAGAAAGAGGGTATGGGAAAGCTCTTGAACCTGCTACCTTAACAAGGTTTATAGATATTTTTTAGTTAGTAGGTTAGATTGAGGCCTTAATTAGTTAATAATTAGGACTTTATTGTGACTACTTACTTACATTTACGAATATTTTAGACATGGCATGTAAGGTAGGTACCTATTTAAGTAGGTAAATTATTAAAGTACAAAGTTACTATTTATACCTATGTCAATACCGAAGAATGGAGACCGTTGCGCTAAAGCCAAACTTTTTATCACGATATTTCTGGCAACTGTAATGTAGGTTACCCAAATATTTAAATAGCTTCGTTCTAGCACTATTCTAGGTTAGGTTCTTACTATGGATTTAACAGACCTGCTGCCGCCAGTAGATTTACCTTAGTCCACGGCAAAAAACAACTTGCAGCATATTTGTCTACATGGCAGGATTTTTTAGTCAGTGTTTACAGTCATAACTTTAATTTTCATAGCTGTCAAACTTGTATCATCACGTTGGAAATTGGTATTTTCTCAACTTTCTTGTGTCATCGGCGATCGCTACTGACACCTTATAATAAGTGTCGGCTGCGGATACATTACAGGCACCATACGGTTTAATGGCCACGATAAGGTCAGAAGTGAAAATATTGGTTTTAACTACCTTTTTCCTTAGTCAGAAACAAAAGAATCGAAAGTAGCCAGATTTTAATCGATTCATTCTGCCAATAAAACATACATCTCATTAACAAAAATTGTACCATTTCTCAAGTTATTCTTTGAATATTTAGGCACATAGTTTGTTAAATAAACGAAGGCATTAACTAAAAAAACGGATATACCAAATTTAAACTCAAATTCCCATACAAATGGTGTTTTTTTATGTTACAATTAAGGTGGCAAACAAGTTGGTAAGTGGTTAGTTACCGTAGCCTATGAACGGTTGCATTATCAGTGGCATCACGCACGCGTTGCCGACCCCCGCAACCTTACACACCACAGGAACACAACACTATTTGAAACATATAATGTTGTTTTTTTTTATACAAAATGTTTAACTGCGATCCTCTGTGAGGCGGGCGATCTCCAGGCGGGCTGCTCCAATTTAGAGCGAGAAAATCTCGCTGTGCTCTACCTGTCTTATAGCTGGATCAAAATTGCAAGGATATCTCGATTTTTGTGACGAGAAGTGTACAATCATGCCCAAACACACTTGCATTAGTATTGTTTCTGTATTGTTCGGGGAATGTTAACTGGATTCATTAGGTAATATTATGTTCAGTTCCGAACGCTAACTAGAAGCGTCAAAAGTGACATTAAATATGGGCTCATGCAGTCGTAACAATATCTATTATTTTGTTCAAGTACAATCGAAAACACAATGATTTAGATTGACATCTTCGTTATGAGCTTGATAACTTTAGAACGAGAAAGACTAAGCAGTATACTTACTTCAGGTCGGCATGAAAGGTAATAAATTAGGCATATAGCCGTGTTCATACAGCATTTTCAAAATTATCCTTACATCTACTGAATAAAGTAAATTTTTAATGTGACATTTGAGGTTATGCGATAAAGCTTAACAGTATCGCAAGCTCCTAAAAGTCAAACCAAATTTAACATTATTCATAAGACAAAGGGACCATTTTAAAATAAATTTTAGATGACATATCGCATGCCGTTTTATTATGTCAAACCAAATTTAACTTTCTTCATAAGACAAAGGGATCATTTAAAATAAATTTTAGATGACATATCGCATGCCGTTTGACTATGGCTTGAACCACTGGATGATTACTTATTAGGTACGTGCTTGTTTGTTATTATTAATCGTGCCTAAAATTGTACTAACCGTTCATCTCGTTAAGTACCTATCACGTAATAGGTAATAGTTAATATCCTCTCTAGGTATTTGCTATCAATTTGCCTCATCGTCCGCATCCTACATTACATAATTGGCTTCCATTTCCATCATGTTGCGCGGTTCCGTCATAAAATTGGATAATTTACATTGCGTAGGTTTTGATACCTACTTACTCTTACAAGTAGGTACCTACGCTATTTCATGCCTTGTTTTGTACATGTAAGAGTGTTTCATAAGTTCATAGCATGCCTAGATCAACCTTTCGTTATATTTCACAAATGTTATGATAAAACTGTAAAACTTCAGAGACTTTTGATGCTTTTGATTTTACCAATATCTTGATGCAATTTTTTGTTTGCAAAAACTGCTTCTCCTTGTTGCTTTATTATTATATATTGTAAATTTGGGCGTTGCACTTTTTAGGACCTAGTGTTTTAGCTTGACCTATGTTACAAGTTACGCTATCCAGTTTCGTAAACGTAACTTCGATAACATTTCTTATAACCGGGGTTTTGGACTCCGTCGTCGTTACCTCGAGTTTGGTTTAAACTTGGACAGTTCCATATTGAGTTTAGACTGCAGCTTGTATAACGTCCGATAACTTTAAACGGGGTTGGTTAATAATGTTATATTCAATTAGACTTTCTTGACAAACTTTTTGTGAATGTTTTAATATTTTTTAATCCTTTGTGTTCTTCTAGTTATGTAGAGTAAATAAAATTTGGCTGTGTTGAATTGATAAATTTAGTTTTTCGATTGAACATATTATGAGTCTTGTTTCGGCTGTTGGTTTCTAGTATTTTCGGAAGCAATCCAAAACTGGATCATCACGGTTTCTGGGGGCTGCTGTGCCCGACTATACCTCACAGTTGTCACTTTCGAGTCGTGAGTCACGAAGACAGCGAGCTTTCGTTGCTGGCGTAGGTCACTTAGCTGTCATAAATTGCAAATGTTTAGTAGGTATAATATATACCAAGGTACTAGACAACAACTTGCACCAAAGTACAAATTGCTTAAAATTATTGGTAGCTGTGTTGGGTGTGTAGGTAATATAAAGATCTAATGAAAGTGGTTCGATTATGTTGTTTAATTTGTTCTCCAACTTATTTTAATAGCATTAATTCTGATGTGACTATAAATTGCTGATATTTTGTTACTTGCTGAAGAGCTCACGACTATTATATTGGTGGACGACTGGGTTTGAACCCGCGACCTTCGGATCGAAAGTCGGTGTACCTCCCCCTGAGCCAACAAAGCTTTCTGAACATTTCCTATTTCGAAGTCGACCGTTCTTAATTTTATTCTCAACGCCAGAAAATGGTTTATTTGCAAGCAATTTCGGTCACGTTTTTGTGTAAACGATGTTTGCCCATAAAACCGCAAGTAATAAAACTTTACTAATCAGTGCCATCTTTGCTCAGAGTGCGAAAATTCTTATTCCGTAAATAATTTTCATTCGAATTCTATCTTTGACTTCGTAATCGGCTTTTAGATTTGCCAATTTGAGTCGAGCGTGGACAGTATAAGGTTCGATTTTGGATGGGAGGAAGTCAAAATCCGCAAAGTACTTAATGTTTTCAATTCTGTATAATCGGTTTAGAATTTCCAGAGTTCCGCTTCCGTAATTGGATTGGTGGAAGTTGGTCCACTTTGGGATGAATTTTTCACAGGACTTAACCACTTTGCTTACGAATCAATCGTGGAATTTAAACCATGTGTTTATCTTCTAAATATTATCTTATAAACCTAACGCTATGGGGATAAATCTGCAAGGCCGAACTGCATGACCGCAGTTAGTGCGATTGCATTTAGATATTTTATTTATAGCACTATGCATTGACCTATTATTGTCCTATTCATTCAGAAGGCTGTGAGAATTATTTGATTTGTTTGTAATTTAATAGTTGGACCGCTTTATTTGTTATGCCTATTAACAATGTTATCACGACGCATTGAATTTCGTGGTTTCTACAACACGGTTCCTACATCGTTAAAGGTTTCAAATTAACGTCGCTTTCAAAAAGGTGCAGTTTGTTTAAATGGTGAAAGAGAATTTCATTTATTCAGCTCTTCTCGCTAAGCCATAACTCAGCAGTGACAGATCGTGAGCAAAGTGCCTAATAGCCCTACGCTCCTCTGCGTATTGAGTGCGTACAATATCGTTTTTTATAAACTCTCTCCCACTCCGGAGATCTTTTAATATTGCAAGGGGGAGCAGCTGTTGAAACCTTTTACGTACGGGTCCACACATCAGGGGAGGCCTAATGCGAGCGACAGACGAGAGCGCTTGATCTTTACGGTTGAGAGCACGCATTTTTCTTGATTTTCCCGTACGAGAGTCTGTACGAGTATGGAACACTTGTTATGTTAGTTTGGAGAGTGGATTGTGAAGTGCTTTGCTGCTGTGTGAAACGGATTGCGAGGGCTGAAAATATCGCGATGAAACACTCCACATTTTAACTAAAGCTGTGATCAACCAATCGTCTTTTTACTTATCATACTAGGTATGATAAGTAAATGATGGCCGTGTAACCATAATTTCTCTGTTACTAGTTTCTATTAAAAGAACTGTAGTGCTCAAGTAGTCATTTCTGTGTAGAATTTCCACTGAACCGCGTTCATTGATTACTTCGCCTACTTCCTATTGGAAAAATAATTTCTACCACACAGTCGCAGCCGTCCTCAATCATGTTACGTCTACAGCAAGAACTATGGGAAGAAACTCAAAACTTAACAGTAATGAAAAATGACGAGGATTCTACTTCGCACTTCCAGTCAGTCAAAAATAAAAAAGTTATGGAATGAAAGAACAAAGTTCTTTTATAAATATTATTATTATTATTTTTTATACAGCTGAGATGGCAAACAAGCATACGGCCCACCTGTTGGTAAGCGGTTACCGTAGCCTATGAGCGCTTGCAATACCAGAGGCATCACGCACGCGTTACCGACCCCGAACCCCCTCCCCCCCCTAAAGAGCTCTGGCAACCTTACTCATCGCAGGAACACAACACTATTTGAAACAAATAATGTTATTTGGCTGCGATCTTCTGTAAGGTGGAGGTACCTCCCCAGGCGGGCTGCTCCAATTCAGAACGAGAAAATCTCGCTGTGCCCTACCTCCTCCTATAACACCCCACTTCATTTATTTGCATTACTTTTTGAACCCCCTTTTGGGACCCTATATCTTAACAACCTCTGGGCCCATTTAACATATATATTCTTACCAGCAATCTAAATATATAGATACAAAATAACAATGCTGATTCGTCCAAGGTGTTTGCCAGATCTTCGCTCGCTCCGCTTACTTGATCAATGATATGGCGAAGTTATTTTTTTTTTCGAATTTGGCACTTCTAGTGGTTTTTCACCAGTGTTGTGGTAGCTGGTACGCCGCCGCCGGTATGTAATTATCGTGAAAGTTTTTTGCGTTCGATAGGCAATCTTTTCATAACAATTTGCGCCAAGTTAAGTGAATAAGTGACCACTGTAATCGAAGATGGAACACCTTTTAGGACAGGTGTTGGCAACAATATAAGTAGAATAGAATAGAATAGAATGATCGTTTATTTTAGCAAGAGATTACATGGCCGATTAGGTGGTGAGCACAAAAGTATACACACTTAGACATACAATATTACTTAAAAAATATTACATAGTTTAGGTATACCTAGGTACATAACATTATTATATTAAAAAGTTTAGGTATATCGACTCATGTGTCCGAATGCTAAAAAAGGTGTTCAGCTCAGCATTAATGAAGTAGGTATTCCAAGATAAAAATTTCAATAACTTAAGTTACAATAATGTAATTTTAAAACGTAAGTTTATGAAGAAAATAGCTTCAGCCCGCGTCTTCGCTCTCGTGGTACCTACATAAAAAGAACCCTAATGCTACTATTCTAGTTAAGCACTTTATCTTATTTCAAGGTTCAACGAAATCGGTTGAGCCGTTACGGCGGCGTGATTGAACAACAAACATCCAAACTTTCGCATTTATAATTTTAGTAGGAATTAGTAGGGTAGTAGGAAGTAGGACACAAACTGCGAATGATCAGCATGTGACTTTTCAAGACAGTTGTTCGAATAAATTATGTTTATCGATAAATTGTAGGAACCGGAAATATTGAGAGAAAAGTTCAAAGTGCCGTTTGCCGCCACGGAATACTAGGTTGCCTATGTCGAGCTCTCACATCCTATGCTTATTGCATTTACATTCCGATTCGTTAGATCCTGTCCCGCCCGTGTTTACAAACTAGCGATTTGTTTTATTTCCTTTAAACAAATTGTAGTTTGAGATTTAACTTGAATAACGCCTTCGAATGACGGAATATGCTTCACGGAATATGCATTTTGGCCGTGGTGGCCCCGGCTGGATAATAGGCCCCTCCAAATCTGCCCTACTCACAAATGTCGTAAGAGGCGATTAAGGGAAAAAGCTAGGGACTGGGCAGCAGCGTCCCCTATTTTAACAACGATAGCTCTAACTGCGCTCGCCAGTCCGCGTGCCCAGCGTGGAGAGCATGGGCTAATTCCCCTACATGATAGGAAGTTGCTCTGGAAATCTGTGGGGGAGGCCTATGTTCAGCAGTGGACGTACTACGGCTAAAATGATGATGATGATGATGCATTTAAAATGGCAGGTTTCTAAATCCATACTATAAAAGTGACTGTAGCTGATGGACCTACATGAGACAGGGTAAGTCATACTCACACGTAAAATATTCAAAAGTAGTCTTACTTATTTATCGCGATGCTTTTGTGCACGGAGTTTACGAGGGCAGGGGATGACGACGACAATGACTACCGTCAACCTACTCGATACAGTCGGCCAGATAAGTGTAAGGCCAGGTATCCACCAACGCAATGTACCTAACATAATTTCTACAATAGCTAGTCAAAACGTAGGCTCTAGATAAATCAATTAAATGATCGCTTTTGTACAAGAATAAGAATAAGAGTTTATTTATTTGACACACACACACACACAGTAGAAAAATAGTATAACAACAAACAAAAATTACATAAAGAACAAACAAATACACAAGCAAAAAGAAGAACAAGCGGTTTGATCTCTTCCGCTCATATTCGATCGAGCAAGCGAAGCGAACGAAGATCTCTCAAACAACTTGGACGAATCGGTGTTGTATGTTTATTTGGTTACTTTCAAACCGGTGGGACTTGGTGGGATTTGTAGACTTGCTTCAGTGGACAGTAACCCTAAAGAAATACCCGACACAGCCGGGAAAGGGCAAAAAGAGAGGTGTTATGTATGTAAGTGCCTTGCAATAAGCGTCCACCCTTCTTGACCGGATTGAATTACAGGCGCCGTGTTGTCTAGTGACGGCTGTACTCGCATATCGATTTCTGGGGAACCCCCGGGCTGAGCCTGTTCATGAATTTGTATAGATTTTTTACATACATTACGCACGTTGGCACCCATAATCCGCTCGATGAGAATGAGTAGACAACAAATGAATGAATAATACAACAGATCAAATATACCAACCTGTTCCGTAACAGCATACAAGGTTATTCATAACATGTATACCATCCCGAAAGGGGGTTATTCTATTAACAAAAAGAATACCTACTTAATATTAGCGAAAAAAATAATCAATATTTTCATTTTTTTGCTGTAAAATAAACCCCTGATGGCATACAGATGATTCGGTAATGCCACTCACGATTCTGCGCGCTGCGTATCGTAGTTCAATTTGTAATTTGAGCTTGGATATGAAACACAGTGTAACTTGCAAATGTGCTGTCAGGCTAGATATATATCTTGATCATTCTTGCTGACATTAGGTATAATAGTGGTGGATAATTTATGGCTTAGATATAACTTATGTCAACAAACTTACCCACTGTTACTCATATTTATCGCAACCTTTGAAAAAACTCTTGAGCTTTTATACAACCCTCAAGAATATGAGAGCTTTCGAAGGTTTTCCAGTAATTTTATCGATATCATCACCACCAAGTCCCATCTCTACAAAAGCACAATGTTCACGATAGACCTGAGTTATATGACGCTGGGGTCCTGCGGCTGTTGCAGACCATTTCCTTTACACACTCATATTAAGTGGAACAGTGTCCCAAGCACAAATAACACGATAGAGTTACTCATACGATACGATGGTAAAAGATAAATTAGCCAATGACATCCGCAATGCTTGCTCTTTTAAATTTGAGTGGCAAGTATTTACATTTGCTATCGTATCGTACGCGTAAAGCCGTCGGGCCGTGTGTGATATGTCATCTTTCACAAATTTATTGTATGTATACCTTAACTCTACTGAATAGAGTTAATTTCTTATTTGACTTTTAGGTGCTTGCGATATCGATAAGCTATATCGTATGCTCTCAAATGTTAAAGTCAATATTACTTACTGCACTTATATTAGTAGCTCTCCAATGAAATTCCACCTACCGTATCACATTTCGTTCTGTAATATATTTTTTGTTCATTATATTTGCGGTGTACAAAGTGAGCCGACCTGTTTCCCCGTGGTATGTCCGTTCTGGTATTTGCGAGTATGTGATGCACTTGTACAAACACTTAGTATTCCTTTTCATTTGTGTGCTTATGTAAATACAACATGGTAAAGGTACCTACCTAAAGAGACAAACAATTTGCTCTTGTGAATTTTAAACGCATACGCCTGGATATTTTGGTCTGCCTGTCTAGCACAAAGTAATTTTTGAGGCTATTGATTCAAAACTTGTGGTTTTAGCAACCACGAAACGCTAAATCTCTGAGGTGATTTAAAATATGTATGCTATCCCGAAAAGGGCTTGTTCTATTAACAAAAAGACTATTAGCGAAAGAAAAGAAAAAAAATACAAATAAAACAATTTTGAACTTCATATCTGTTTTTGGGTCTTTTTATCTGCTTTATTGGTAACTAACATAAGAGAAGTTCGATATCTAGATTGCCACCAGTAACATCATAGCTGAATAATTGAGTCAGAACTGAACAGAAGATTTTTGCATGGTGTTTTTTCAATGAATGAATTTCCAAAAGTCGTAGAACAAACTACATTGCCAATTGGGTGTTGATAAGCCTCTTTTGGGGCAGCATACATGTTAAAGTTGTAGTACCTACCTACATATCTGTTCTTAAAGAGCATTTTAAGGTTTTCATAAAGCATGTGTCACACTATAAAACTTGAGAACATTTAATGACCTCACACATTTCACAGTAGGCTTCATCGGAACTTGAGACACGAAGCACGTGTGTGGTCGAGTAATTAAACTCTGTTTGACCTGTCACTAAACGATGGGCAATGAATGTAACATTAGTGTGATCATATTGCACGTACTTGACGCTAGACATGACATGTAATAATGGTATTACGAATAAATTCTGTATTCTGTATTCTGGCTGCCGTTAAAGGCATCTTCATAAAGGGGTGAAGTGGTTGAATTTAGAATTCTAGATGTAGGTACTATTCCTTTATAGGCAGCGATAGCAAATACTGAACAATTTCGGCTGCACCTAGGCTAGCTAGATTTATTCTTTTGTCTTTTAACAGACACCAGGGCTTCAGGGAAGATATACAAGCCAAACAATGATGCTTAAATACTATTATTTCAACAGGAAAATGAACCTACCGATCGGTATAACGATTCTCCGTTCTCGAATCGAGATTCGATGAGTCTTCGAAGGGATAGCTACGGGAATTCGGAAATGCCAACTTTGAAACTGGTTTTATCGCCGTGCATCTCATAAGAGTCTCATGTGAGGTGACTGCATTCTTGCATTCATTTTGCAAAAACAGATAAAGAATAAATTAAGTTTAAAAAAAAGGAGCCTCTAAGAGGCGCACTTTAATCTTTTCACTACACTGATTCTTTCATAGTCGTTTATAAGACCTTTTGAGGGCCACCACACTTCAACCTGGTCATTGACCTAATACAAGATGACCAAGAAAGAATCAGTGACACGTCACAGCAATATAACCGGTCAGAAATTGTGATGTTTCTCCTCTATTCTAAGAATTCCTGGATCCTAGTTCCAGGAATCCCAGATTTACCTGCATTTCTCGGCTCATCACACTTTTTTTAAATCAGAAAATAGCAACAAAATAAGAAACAGACTAATTAAAAACCTCCTTTTTAAGTCAGCTAACAATAAGACAGCTAAAATTATGATAATCATTGTGTAGTCAAGGTGACCTCCTAATTTCGGCTAAACCCATTGTATTCTAATGAGCAATAAAAGTAATTTATAACTAAGTATGCTAAAATCTTGTGATCAAGAAACAATGCTATATCTTGTCTGGCTGAATAAAAAGTCAGTTTGAAAGTAAAACGGTAAAAAAATCCGCACGCGTTCACTTTCAAACAATGGGTAAGCCGATGTTTGCAGTAGGATCAACGTGTTTGAGTTTCTCATGTGATTCACTGTATTGTAGAACCGTTGCACAGGATTGAATAGGCCGCTGGGACAGTAATGTGGCCCTAGGGATTCTGGCGGAAACCACGATTTAGCAACGTTGATGCTGGCATAAAGCATGGCGACTGTACTCGTTAATCCTGATGGTGATCTGCAACTGAGAGGGCTATTACTGTTTGCTTTAAATATAAAACAAAAAGCGATCGAAGCGACGCCTTAGTGTCCGTAGTACCACTGATTTGTACCATTGATGGTGACTTCGACGCGTGAAATAGCTGGCTGCTATATTTTGGCCCAACAGATCAGCATTGCTATCCAGCGGCATGGCAATTCCGCCAGCGGTTTGTGGACGCTTCCGATTGGAAGTGATCTGGATCACATGAGCGGTCTTTAGATAGCTCAACTGTTTCTTGTGTATTTTGTGAAATAGTATTTGTTTTAATTTTCTTTAGATGTTAAATTATCTTTGATCATCAACGACTGTCATAATTTTATTGAACCTCATTTGTGACGATTTTTTTCGGCCATTCTTTATCTTTATTTATTCGGTACCCTTACTCATTTGCTAAGTGTTCCAGCTAATCTTATATTCCTGTGGGTGTCTATAGGTTTGTTCCCATAAGCTCTGCTAATACCATGTTTTATGGGGACGCTTGAAAATAAAACAATCTATGATCCTGTTTATCTTCTTTCTTTGAAGTTACATGTTATGTTTGATATGGTTCTTTGAAAGTTTATCATTTTTGGTTTCTTTGTCCAATAAAGTTTTCGAAGCCGAAAGAGGTAACATGCGATATTGTGTTTTTTTATGGTAAACGAGCAGAAAGATAGAGATAAGCTTATTCGCTTTACTGTCAATCCAAGTATGATTAAAATACAGAACGCAGTATGAGTAAAATACAGTACACAGAACGTAGCTATAGAGTAAAAATAACGATAATATAAGATATCGCAAGCTCCTAAAAGTCAAACTCAAAATTAACCTTATTCAAATAATTTTTAGATAACATATCGCTCGCCGTTTGAACACGGCTCGATTCCGAATTTATTTTACCTACCGTGTCGAAATAAATAATGAGTTCAAATAAGCTTACGTCTGTGGTAGGGATTATTAACCGCTTCAGTGGGATTAGTTTTAGGCATGAATAGCGATTCCGTGGCCGAGCTCTAATTTAGAAACGAATAATGCCTCTGAGGTATCTACCACTTGTGAAACTTTAGTCACAATATTTGAAACTACAGAATTAAGTGTAACAATGTTCACAGCACACTATATTGTTTAAACTCTTAACGTTATTTTTAATTATCTCAAATATATGAACAAAGCTTTTTCATATAACACCCCACTCCATGTCTTTGTAGGTATTACTATTATGGAATAGCCCCCTTTTGTACCCCTATATCTTAGCAACCCCGTGACCGATTCAACCCATATTGTCACCAGGTAATCTGGATAGTACAATCTGTGGACCTTCTAAATTCCTTGCAGACCGGATTGACGGTTCGAAAGTTATAATCTAACAAATAAACATACAAACACACAACGCCCGGTTCGAGTATTGTTTATACTATATCTGATTCTCGTTCATTGGTAGATATGTAGGTATTTTACTTCAGTAACTGTAATGTAGGTACTTACTTACCTACTAACTCCATTTGTCCATTCGACATTCAACAACTCTATAGGTATTCCAATCCTATCCTACTTCCTACTAATAATATAAATACGAAAGTTTGTGTGGATGTTTGGATGTTTAGATGTTTGGATGTTTGTTATTCAATCACGCCGTAACAGCTAAACCGATGTTGATGAAACTTAGAATATAAAGAGTTCTTTACCTAGAATAGCATATAGGGTACTTTTTATGTAGGTACCACGCTAGCGAAGCCGCGGGTGGAAGCTAGTCTTCAATAATCTCCATCATCTGTAATGTGTCTTACAATTGCTATCTCCAGTTGACACCCGCAACTAGTTGTTGATTTGCGATCTGTCGCGCTGATTAACTTGTTACCACTTTGTATACATCGTGAGAAGCTTAATGAAGCTGTATGATTGATTCCTAGGGGTGCGTCTACCTGTTTGTGGGTTTGTGGGAAAGATCTAAAGATAGAGTAACCGCGGACATCGATGGATGGTGTGTCTCAAGGGTGTAGGTCTTATTAAATCAACATGCTTTTTTTATAAACGAGGGTTCTAATCTAAATGTTTCAATTAATTACTATTCTTTATCAATAATTATCTGACCATCTTAAGATTTCCTTAGATAAAAATCACCTATGCATGCAGCCTCCCAATCTAAGCTTCTCATTTACTATTTTTTCAAGGCATTTGTCTGACCGGTTGCAACGGTGTGAAGCGAAGTTCAAGGAATCTAATAGATACTTGAGAATATCTAGTTTTCTGATGGCTGAGGTAAGTGCCAGTGTTGCTAGCTCTCACACGTTATGGCTGGATCTAGCAAGATCGCTAAGTTTTTCTTTATTTATTTCGAAGTACCTTAGTGTTGAAAGGATAGTTTGAGTATTTGGGGAGCTCCTCTTTTTATGCTAGATAATCTGGCAAAGTTCTATTCCCTTTTTTGTGATGTAGCACTTGCAGTATTTTTTATACAACTGAGTTGGCTAACAAGCATACGGCTCACCTATTGATAAGTGGCTACCGTAGCCTATGAACGCTTGCAATACCAGAGGCATCACGCGTTGACGACCCCGAACAGCTCTGGCAACCTTTCTCACCGCAGGAACACAACACTATTTAAAACAAACCCTACCTCCAATAAAAAGCAATTCTCTATTCACCACACTGCCTGTTCCTTTGCTTTCGCACCAAGTGCCTATTCATTTTCCTTGGTGGAAAGTTCATCTACTTTTCGAGACGCTATCTGCAACATCCTCATGCTGGCAGCACAAGTTTCTGCGAAACGTGACAGTTCCAACTCCGGCCCGCTTCCCAAAAAGGAGTGAACCACTACCCGCTAGCATGGCGGACGTAAAAACGTCGCCTTGAATTTCATTGGCCCTTTCAAATACCTACTTATAAAACAAGGGCGTGATAGCTTTCATTCCACATTGTGAAGTAACTATAATTTGCTACGTGACTGTTCTGTCTTCTAGGTAAGCGATTAACTGCATTTTGAAATGTATTCAACTTTGAAGAACTTGTTTATAAGCGACAGGATATATATAGGTACCATACGTTTAGTACCTATTCAAAGCTACTGCTTTCGTGTTAATTATAGCTTGACCTTATACCGTGGTGGCCCCGGCTAAAGAATAGGCCCCTCCATACCTACCTATCCGCGGATGTCGTAAGAGGCGACTAAGGGAAAAAAGCTAGGGGATGGGCAGCAGCGTCCCTCATTTTAACAACGATAGCTCTAACTGCGCTCGCCAACCCGCATGCCCAGCGTGGTGAGTATGGGCAAATCCCCCCACATGATAGGAATTCGCTCTGTCTGTGGGGGAGGCCATGTTCAGCAGTGGACGTCGTACGGCTGAAATGATGATGATGATGATAGCTTGAAACATGTCGCTTTACACTTTGCTTACCAAAACTATGTAATCTCAAGAGGGACTCTTTCGCTTTCTTTTCTCTCTTTCATCATTTTTATCGTGTAGTGGCCCGCCTTCCGATCCGCAGCTCGTGGGTTCGAATCCCGGTCGTGCACCAATGGATTTTCCATTCGGTAAATTTGATGTCCGCTATACTAGTACTCTCAACGGTGCCGGTGTAGGAAAACATCGTGAGGAATCCGGCATGTCCGGCATGTGCACAAAGGATTCTCTAAGAGCACTTTAATCCTTTCAATATAGATACTGATTCTTTCACCGACGGTCATAGGCCCTTTTCAGGGCCACTATATCGCAACTTGGTCACTGACCTAATACAGGATGACCAAGAAAGAATCAGTGATACGACAAGCAAGCAAGCAATAAAATTGATTATGGGTGGGAGGCAAACAGGCTTACGGCCCACCTGATGGTAAGTGGTTACCATCGCCTATTGACATCTGCAACACCTGGAGCATTGCTAATGCGTTGCCTGCCCAAAACCTGCCTGAATGAGATAAAATAATCTATTTGTTCGATATTTCCAACAATAAATTGTTCCCCAATAGTTTGCGGTACCGCAAACGGATCCACAGTGAAAACCGCGTAATCCGCACACGTCAGCATATTGTGTTTGCAAACACGTTCCAAATTGTGCGTGGAAGGTAGGTACTTATATGCAAAACACCTCCACAGATCCACCGTTGGCAGGTCTGTCACGCAATCTTGCCCAAAAGTAACGTTTCCGCCATTTTGACGCACGTGCGCAATGACACAGCGACATGTTACATGCTCATATAAAAATTTACGATCACCTCACAGTCACACGTTAATATGAAATACCGTATTTTGCAATGTTGAGGCAAATTCCGCCAGAATTTTCATGCAAAGGAGATGTTTAATAAATGTATGGAGCTTCGTACTGCACTATTGCAAATTGTGGAATGAGCTTCCTTCCGAGGTTTTCCCGCTAACCTACAACATGAAGAGCTTTAAGAAAAAGACAAAAAGATTTCTCCAGGCCTGGCAACGCATTAGCAATGCTCCAGGTGTTGCAGATGTCAATAGGCGAGGGTACCGCTTACCATCAGGGGGGCCGTAAGCCTGTTTGCCTCCGTATAACTTTAAAAAAAAATGCACACTGCTCTAAAATATAGCTAAGCAATAAAGTAGGTAAACGTTTTTAATTGCTCATTTTTATATTATTAACTAGCTTCCGCCCGCGGCTTCGCTCGCGTGGTACCTATGAAAATAATAAGTACCTATATGCTATTCCAGACTATAATCTATCTCTGTGCCAAATTTCATCCGAATCCGTTGGGCCGTCTGGGCGTGATTGAACAACAAACATCCAAACATCCTCACAAACTTTGGTATTTATAATATTAGTAGGATACACAACCAACCTTTTTTTATACAGGTAGGTAAATCATTGATCTTAGTTACCTAACCCACCGTAAATTTTTATAATACGAGTAAAAAAGAAATTCGTAAGAAAATCTACGTATAAAATATTTTACTAGTAATCATTATCATCATTTTAATATGTCAATCAACTAATATTTACCCTTGCAAGACTGTCTGACATGAAAATAGTAAATCTCACCACAAACTTGCACAAATGTCTTCGAATTTAAGCATCGTGCCACTAAGCTTTTACGACGCGTCTGCAGTCTGCTCTGAAAGCCCAGCTTTTCAAAAAGCGGCAACGGTCATAGCGTTTGTGGGGTATGTGATGGTTGGAGTTTATAGCGATCGATGATCATTAAATGTAATCTTTATTTTATTTTACACTACCATCGATTTGGTCATCTATTTAGTAGAATGGCTTTCTGGAAAATATTCGAACCACGATCGGAACTGAACCATTGTTGGACGTAACTGAATCGAACGTTTCACGTTGTAAATTAGTAGAGTTGGCGCCCGTTGTCTAATAGTTATAGTGTGACCGTCATTGAAGGTTGCCGCTTTTTAGGAAAACGCAGCTATATCGTACTTATTCTTGGCCGTTTCCGCCTCTTTAGTCTTAGATTATGGGATGCCATTCCAGTTGCATGTCTACTATTTTAACTGAATTTCATCTCATTTCCTTGCCTAAATAACTAACTGCTCTAAATCGTAATTATTAACCCCTTACTTATTAAAGCTAGTTAAATTTAAGCGTTGTTTAGTAATTATCTTTCTACTGTCATATTTCATTCTTTAATAATAAAAGATTGCTGTAGTGACTAGTATTTAAGGATACCTGCATTCCTTAACTTATGCTGTCTCCGGGGGACAACTGACAGTGACAGATAACAGATGACACCTGAGATGGAGAGATGTATACATAGTCTCTAGGAGTGAGTCAGTCTGTGGTCAAGCTGGCACGAGCAGGCGCGCGGGAATCACTGTGAGATATTAAGTGATATAATAATAACGAGGGAGTTGTCCTGCTAGGAACCAGCGTGGTGTAAGGCATACACTACAAATGGCGATGAGGATAACGAGGTATTTATGTATAATCTAGAGAACATAAGTACGAATCGGTCAAACAAACAATTTCACAAAAAGTTGCCCACCATCCTGTGTAGGCTAATTTATTGCAAATTATACCTACTGTGATATCTTATGTTGGTTATCTAGGTCATTATTATGCTACAAGGATTCAGGAATCTATATTTTGTGTGTTTCTGATAGAAAAGGCAAAAATAAAGCATTGTTTTTTTTATCTTTTCTTTGCCAAACATTTTGGCACGAGACGGTTGGTGTATTCTACCAAAGATCCTTGTAGCAATGAAAAAAAATTTTTTTCTTCCAAAAAATTATAAAAAGGTATGGAAATTAAGGTTAATGTAGAACTGTTATTGAAAGTAATATCATGCTGTGTTAAACAAACTTTGGAGCATAAAATCTGATGCCTTAATTATAAACTTCTGATAAGGGATGGACAATGCTAGGGGTCATAGATATGGGAGCTGAGCTAAGGTATTGCCATCTCTTGCTATTGACAAGCATGGTGACAAGCAGTGATAATACAGACGGGGATAATTTTAAGCATTGCTTGCGTTTCGTTTAAAAGTATGGGGGTTAGTTGTTATCATGGGTGCGACTTGAAAGTGATGCGTGTATAACAAACTGCAGAAAAAATCATGGAACTAATTTACCATTTCAAAAAAAAGAATGTAGGCGTTAAATGGAAAGATTGGTAGGTAATGTAAGATTTCTGGTAATATACCTGGATGATGATTGGAACTTACTTACCTACAAGATAATACCTACTCTCAAAGTATTTTTACCTAGTGTGTTTACAAATTATTTGAGATAAGTACTAAAGTACCAATACCTTCCCACCATACGTTTGAAAATAAAAGGTAAATTAAACCCAAATTTTCCTGTGTTGAGAATGGATTATTTGAAAGAAAAAACATGTTAGCATTTAGTTACTTGTTTATTCTAACAACTGTTGGCAGAGTTCAGTGATAGTGGAAATACTCTTGTTCAAAAAAGACAAGGTAAGTATTTTAAAAAAACTTACTTCTTTGAAATATCCCAGTTAATTATAAGTCAGTAGGTACCTAAAGGAGCTAACTACCTACTAATAATATACCAGATAACTAGGTAAGTTAACATACCTACCTGAGGCACATCAGGAGATCCTTTAGGTAGCTAGAGAGTAATCTTAGTAAATTAGTAGGTATATTGACCATGTATGGCACAGCTAACATAGGTAACAGTTTAGTTGCCTTGAATCATGGGTTCTCAATAGCTCTCTGTCTATGCAAATTGTACTGTTTGTGGTCGATTCAGCTATCTATGCTGGTGCATCTTGGTAGATGTAGGTACAGTTGTCAATAAACAGAATTTCAAACATGCTGGAACTGAACTACCTAGCGACAAGTGATTAAGAGTGAAAATAGAATGTAGAAATAAAATAGCGCGAACTTCCTCCCAAAGTAATTTACATGATAAGTATAAGTTTATGTGCTTTTTAATAATCACCTTGCTTAAACACAGATTTACACAAGACACAATAGATTTTCTATTGTGTCCGAGATGGTGGCGGTCTAGAGGTCAATGGCGATATATAAACTGTCGCCAGGTTCACAATAAAGGAGAGGAAGATAAGTGCCTAATTATAATTGCATGGTTGAGGAATCATTTTGTTAGTACTTAGGTATTAGCAAAACCAAAATAAAACTATAAACCTTGCGTAAAGTTTTGAAAATGGAAGAAAAAATTAAACTCAAATTTTCGTGTGTTAAGTTGAGAATGGAAATGTTTAGAGATTTTATACATGAGTATACAACTTATTAAACTACTAGATATGGTGACGCGACGAGGCAGTACTAGGGTAGTCCACACATACATAAGTAGCGGCATCAAGAGGCCATAGATAGATACTATAAGTAGGTATAACTCATGTAAGTAGGTACGATGGCAGTTCTGATGATCTACGTACTTATTTGACGAAGAGGTAGTGGATGGACAAATAGCATAAACTGAAGTAAGGACTCCCGAAAAATGAAGAGGTGAAATTTCATCTGGACATCAACCTGGAAAATGTGTGAAGAATGATAATTGATGGAAGTAACTTCAGAAAACAATATGGTTTAGTAACAGTGGATATTCTTATGTATTACGTCAACGGAGGAACGTGCTAAGTTGAGATAAGATCACAAAGAAGTACCTATTAACCATAAACCCATACTTTGGATGAAGGAAGACAAAATATAGAAGTCGGACGACGAGACGGCGGCGCTGGCGTCATGTCATCGGCGTGTTGGCAGCGCGGCGCAGAGTGGCGGCGGCGACGCAGCAGCGTCGTAATAGCTAGGTGATTGGTACAAGAAATCAATCTTAGAGATAAATCTTCAGAATCAGCGTTAAAACAAAAGTACTGCCCAACCACACATGTGTTTCACAAAACCTGTAACGTGTATAGTGCGCGGTTCTAATCAGCCTACTTATTTGAATTCGAATGCACCATGCCGCGCCGACGGCGACGACGACATTTCCGTCTCTCCTACGCGCCACGGTTCCTACACGACTAGCACCATCGCGCGGCGAGTGAGGAAGAACAAGGCGGCCCGCGCGATTCCGCGATTAAAGATTCGGCTCGAGAACTTTCCTTAGTTTTACGTGTTTAATTGTTTTCGGTTAGTTTGCGCTAGAGGTCGCGGGTTCGATTCCCGCACTGGACAGGCAATTGTGACTAACACAGATACAGCTACCCATAGTGCAGGCTGTGCCTGGTTTGGGACTGGTTGACCGTGTGTGATGTGTCCGTAATATTTATTTATATTTAGTTATTTTGTGTTAAAAGTGTATTTGTATGTCCAATTAAAAGTCTAGTGTTTGTGGGCGTTTTACTAACAATTCCGACCTCCCGAGAAGACAGCCAGCCGGGCAAACACTAAACGTTGTTTCATGAAAACTGTTTCGGGATTGTTGTTGTTTAGGGTGTGTTCATTCATACTCGACCGACACTAGTGCGAGTTTTAGTGAACTAAAACATGCAATCGAATATTCGAATACCACCAAAGGAATGGTCGAATACTACAGTTTCGAATATTTGCAAGACCTAGTGAACATTCATCAAATCGAATGCCTACTGTCATGAGAATTGGAAATTCGATATGCCTAAATTTTGATTTGGAAGATAATTCGTAAAAGCATCTTTCCACGACTCGTTAATAGTAACAAATATCGAAATACGTACAAAACGAGACCCTAGAGGTATGAACGCTTGTGCCATGTTAGAATCATGTGGGCCTCATTATGAATCCTGTTTAAATAAAGGGTAATCTAAATAAACTACTACTCATCATATTCAAGAGCACAATAAATAGTCAGCATTTCTCAAATAAACTGCAACTTTTGGAAGAAAAGGTAGCTTAACGTTCAAGATAATCGATTTGGTCACTCAAGTTTGCTATTTAATTGGTCGCAAACGTATTGGTTACATAGGCTTGCCCATTTGTTGGTTGCATTGCAAGTATTGGTCACACAAGCTTGCCATTTAATTGGTTGCAAGTATTGGTCACACAGGCTTACCATTAAATTGGTTGAATGCTGTCGAGCGCAGGCTTACCGTTAAATTGGTTGCACATGTGCTGATGGGAAGGCGTACCATTAAATTGGTGGCACGGCGTGTCATTGGATTGGCGGCAGTCTGACTGAGCCGTACTATTAAATTGGTTGCAAGGTTGCTGGTCAGACGTCCAGCATTAAATTGCTGGGGAAGGTGTCTATTAAATTGAATGCAAAGTGTGAACCAAAGGGCTTGCCATTCAATTGGTTGTGGGAGGTATTCCACTAAATTGGATGCAAAGTGTGGACCAAAGGGGTTAAATAGCCCTTGCTTAAAGGCACACCAACAAGTTGATTAGCGGTGGACCAAGGAGTTAACCATGTTTGAGTAGCAAATTTAGTGACCAGTTTTAATTGGTTTACGAGATTTTAGTATATTATAACGAACTGATATCTAATTCTTAATACCTGACGGCACATGAGATACTGGCGTTAGGTCAAGACTGCTGTGACTTCGATGTTCTGTAAGTGGTTGTTCCTATTAAACTACAAGAATCCGGTAGGCCAATTAGAATATCCGTCATTTTCATTTTAAAAAAAAAATTAAGAAAAAGGAGGGAGAGAGGTAGGTGGCGTAGTAGGTTCTAAGTTATGATCAGGGTATGGATGTTCAAATGTACCTACTAGTGATTAAAATGATCTGGCTATCGGGTATACATCGGCTAACCGGGCTTTCATTACAGGTTTCTTCTCGAAAGGGATAATGCGCTAGATTATTATTATTATTATTTCCCTTGCTTTCAGCATCGTAGTGATACGATAGCTCAGTCATATTGACCTGCTACCGGCATCTGAAGTAAACGAACTAACGAACGGGCTGCGTTCAGTTACCGACTCGTGTGTCATCGAATTATCATGCAATACCCCCACTGTGGGGTGGGTATCACGCGGCTGAGTTACTTGAAATAACACGCCTTATTTCAGTGGTAGTTGAATTGTCTAATAGAAGATAAGAACCGTAGTGAGGGTCGGTAGAATCTGTCTACTCGCCAAAGCATTACTTCTAGCGAAAGTGATGGTGGTCGAAAATAGATTCATTAAAATTATTTTAACAAGGTAGGGATGTAGTGACTAGTATTTAAGGATACCTGCATTCCTTAACTTATGCTGTCTCCGGGGGACAACTGACAGTGACAGATAACAGATGACACCTGAGATGGAGAGATGTATACATAGTCTCTAGGAGTGAGTCAGTCTGTGGTCAAGCTGGCACGAGCAGGCGCGCGGGAATCACTGTGAGATATTAAGTGATATAATAATAACGAGGGAGTTGTCCTGCTAGGAACCAGCGTGGTGTAAGGCATACACTACAATTGCCATACTGTAAGCATTGTTTCTCATTGTTTATTTTTCGACAGATTTGTATAAGTAAAGCTATTGAGTCTTCATAAACCAAAATGTTAAAACATTCCGTCCTGCCCATTTGTGGTGATGCGGTGTCTATGACGCGTAATGAATTAAACATTATCGGGTACCATGGGCCAGTTACATCATACCGTGAGACGGCAAACACGGGACTAGGTTCACAATGAATCTAATTAGGCAGATGAGCCTTTAAAGTTTGTGAAGACAAAAATTTTATAGATCACCTTATCTGATTTCGTTCTGAAGAGTTATGTCGTAGGCGTAGCTAGACCAAGGCTTTCCACTTGCTTTTCATCCTGACATATCTCTTTTGCCTCATTCACTCTCATCACATTCCTCATGCATCCTTGTCACGTAGGTACCTACGCCGATTTCTTCCCCTTGCAACGTTCTTCTCACACTTATTACTCGAGTTATTTTTAACCGACTTCAAAAAGGAGGTTCTCAAGTCGGCTGTATTTTTTTTTTGTGTGTATGTTAGTCGATATCTCCGCCAATACTAAACCGATTTTGATAATTCTTGCGCTGGTGTATAAAGTATGGTCCAGGGGTGGTCCCTTATTAATTTAATTCCTGAGGGATTGCTACTTGTCCCGCAAAACTTAAAAAAACGTCATCATCTCTTGAAATCACGACTTGCTGATTTTTTTTGTCAACGGTGGAATGGTATGGTTATCCCCGCGACTTCGTTCGGTTGCTGCTATTTTTCATAAACTTTAACCTTGTGTGTCGGGAATTCCTTTCTGTGCACCCATACGTTACAACAGGAAGCTACCCTGCAAATTTCATACTCTTGGGATTTTGGTGAAGCTTTGCGTTGATTTTCAAAGAGAATAAAACCACTACGTTTGATTGTCAGTCAGTCAGTCAGTAACAGTATATAAGAGTTATTATTGATGATGAATGGATGTCATACTTACTTTTGTTTTTTATTCGAAAGTGTAGGTGGCCAGTGTCATCCTCAGTAGGTAAGCAAAACGCATAGAGGTTGATAACAAAAAAAAGAGGTTGATATTAATCTTGTAAATATTCAGGAAATTGAAGTCGGTTTTTAGTTTTTTGTAAAAAATATCTTATTAAGATTTAAGTACCTACGAGTAGGTTAATATCTAAATAGACCATAGACTGTGCTAATTTGTAAGTACCATATTCATTTGACTATCTACTAATAAGTAGGTGTTCATTGTTAGAACCTCTTTGAAAAGTGTGTTAATTAAAAGCATGCCTTCACTGCATTGTATTCATATCGTTTAGTTATCGAATGGCACAATTTCGCAGCCCGCATACATCAGTTAACGTTATAAAGTACAGAAGCTAAGAGAAGCGAAGAGTAACACACGGCTTCGCTCGCGTGTTACTCATACAAAAAAAATCGCTTACATAAATGTTATTTCAGGCTATGTACTACGTATTGCCAAATGTCATTTCAGTCCGTTTAGTTTTTGGTGGAGTATCGAACATACTCTTATACTCTCATCTATAAAAACTTTCACATTTATAATATTAGTGGGACAGTCCGTGATATGGAATACAATAGCAATTGTAGGTCGACTTAGATTAAAAGAACAAGTAGTCTGAGCAAAAATGTACACTACAATACAGCACCGAAGGATTGCTCTTGAACTTTTTAATCTTGAGAAAATATCAAAGATTATGTACCTACCTAGTATCCTAGAATGTACTGTGCTTTAATATCTCGTGTTTTGATAATATATTTTTAAATATCTCGTATTAAAACTACAATACTGAATTTAGTAATGTCCATTAGGTTTTTCAACAAAATAATAAACTGAAATAGTTTACGACATAATCTGATATTTTATCGCGATCTTTAATTAAGAACACTTTTTGAATTATCGTAAACCTCGTTTTCTTGAAATAACTGCGGATGGCAACTGGGTCGAAATATCGAAGCGGGTTTCATCGAATAGGTACTTTTTACTGCACTTCTCATTCTCAGAACATTTCATTTATTTTAGTGAATTTGATGTACATCGTATTCCACAACATGTACAGATTTTAGTGGAAGATAACAATTTCGAACAAATTAAAACTTGTAACTTATAAGGACTATATTAAAACAATGGAACCACGCGTCTTTTTTGAGCATATTTCGTTACGATTCTGATTGGTTGAATTTAAACATCTTGTAGGTTGTTGTTGCCCGTATCCCACTGAAGGAAGTTGGGCTATGGATGACGGCTATGGACGATTTTCAAATTTAAACTGAATTGTTAAAAAGTTGGTGGATGGAAGCACCAACTTTTAATAGAAATCGTGAGATCTTAGTTCGGGGCGAACCACTAGTTATATAAGAAATAAGGAATTTTTTAAAGAGACCTTTACTTCTCAATCAATCATTTTTTTATTGTTTGAGTAAATTTTATTATATTTTATTCGCTAAGAGATAATCCTAAATATACTAAAATAATCTAAATAACTATTTAACTAACGACTAAGTACTAATAAAAATGCGACTGGTTTTTTTACGAGTAGGTGTCATAAAAAATCCAGTCAATCCCTGTCGCCACCAGATGGTAGCGTGCCCAAAATACTGGCGGCATTGCCACGTTGTATGGCAATGCTTATTCGCTGACCGAAGTAAAAGCCAGCAATCAATCATTAAAAAGTTTTCGAATGTTCAATTATAGTTTGAGATGTAGGTATCGTCGTCGATCGGCATGATCGATTGATTCGCGCGTTGTTCTGTTGGTGGTCTATCGCGCGATAAGAGGCGCCTGACCGTCGTATTTGATACATAGCTTGCTTATTTCTTACTATTAACTGTTATTACAGGTGTTTTTGCTTGCATCATATTTTAAGTATTATTCAATTTTATAGAAGCATGAGGTACATATTTCATCAAGTGTAGCGTGTGCTGCCCTTAGATCATTTGTTGAAGCTCACATTTGTCTTCTTTTTTTTCACATTTTTATAAGCTCTTATTTATTAGGGATTATAATTAGATAACTTTTCTTTTGAGCCTCACCTAGTTCGATCGGCACCACACTGAAGCTTTAAATTCCATTTTGTGAAAAAGGATCATCGAAAAAAATTATAGGCACCAAGCCGTGTTTGTTGCCTGATTCTTCTAGGCTTGATCGCGAGGAACAGGCATAGCTTCACCTAGTTTCTAAGACGTTTCAAAGTGATCCTAGTGATTTTATTGAAATTGTATTTCTTTCATCTTTAATCTAATCTTTTCAGAAGGCTTCACTGGTTTGCATAAAACCGTGTTAGGTCCGTGTTCTGAAATGTAGGTTTTCATAAACTAGATCTAACTTCTTTCTATTTAGAAAAGAACACCAATACAGGAGAGTTTCATCCACGGGTCCTTGATTTAAATCCATCGCCTTAGTTTTGTCTTCTCTCTTTATGCCCTCATTCCAACTCAAGGACTACTGGCACAATTAAGGATGTCCTAAAGTTATTCAAACAGCAGTTTTCAAGGGGCTCAGCCACGGTCAAGGGATATAAAGTACTCGTAACTTTCAACTTTATCTCTCTAGTCGCAAACTTGGGAGTTCTTATCTAAAGGTTTTCAGTTCTTTTAAAGGTCTTTTAAAATACAAAATAGTTAGCGGGCCCGCCCTGCATATAATATATAGGTATGTAGGTATATAGGTACTCGTATAAAAAATACATTTCCCAAGCTTTCAAAAAGAATCAAACTTTACAGAAATTTATTTGAAAATATTGTCCTGTGAGTGGACTGAAAAGTATTAAAAATACTAAGATAGTATACTAAGAATACCAGAGAGAGTCTAGATCGATGCAATTTCTCATGAGAAGAATGCAAAGTAGAAACTAGTAAATGTAAATTTTCAGTGTAAGCTGAAAACCGAACTACGAAACCTGTGTCAAAGTTGATTTGCAAAATTTGTCCCAGCTCACAAACACACAAACTAAACTAACAAGTGAATTAAATAAAAGTTTGTAAATAAAAAACAAAGAGCTTTTCCTAATATGCTACAGGCGCGTCGGCTTTGGGGATGGATTCAATTGTGTCAACTGACAACACAGTTTTTTTTTTGTTTTTTTTATACTACTGAGGTGGCAAACAAGCATTCGGTCCACCTGTTGGTAAGCGGCTACAGTAGCCTATGAGCGCTTGCAATACCAGAGGCATCACGCACGCGTTGCCGACCCCGAACCCTAAAGAGCTCTGGCAACCTTACTCATCGCAGGAACACAACACTATTTGAAAAAAATAATTTTATTTGGCTGCGATCTTCTGTTGAAACAAGAATACAGCTCGAAAATGCGTGCGAATGAAATTCTAAGGAAGATATCAGACTATTTGCGTGTCGTGTACGTGTGCTGACGGGGAATTTCATATATTACAACCGTTGCGTGGCACGTTACGTGCACGCATCCCGTTCGTCTTTAAACTGTTGGCTTTTTAATTAATTTAAACCCTATTTATTGCACTCCAATTCTTTTTTATAACAATAACAACAAAACAAGATTGTCAGAAAGAAGTGTGGACGACGTCAGAGATATCAAATGAAAGCCGGTCATACCTTTCGGTCGGATAAGTTCGAAAATAATCGTTCCGCCCCTCGTCCCTTCAGCAGCGTTGGAGTGTTGATTCGCTATGAAAGTTGCCCCTAGTAACTTCAGTGCCCAACCCGTTGTCAATTCCAACATGACCAAATTCTCCCAAATTAAAGTTCGTGAGTGTACCTGTCCGCTTTATAAAATCTAATATAAAAGGGTATTAGAAAAACAATGGTCCCATGGCTCTTCCAGGGGTCTGTTCCATTAAGAAGCGGTCCAAAAACAAAACAAAAAATATTATATTTTCCGCCTTGTTAACAGGAAAATATTTTACGGACTCGACGTAGAATATAATAATATTATACAACATATATTACAACGGTGGATATACTTTGTCTGTAGGTCATAGTATTATACTGCCTGTTCTTTATTACCTTCCGGGGAAATTCGCCTCGTTTTTGGGACGAATTATAATGCTGAGTCTAGTTGAAGCTTGATTATTTTACCGGGGTATATAAGTTAGTTTTATTTATTTGGTAGAAAGAAATGACGGCTATTCTGAGATAAATTCATTATCACTTTAGACTAGCCTCATAGCTCAGTTGGTAGTAACCCTGCCTTCTGCGCTAGAGTTAGCGGGTTCGATTCCCGCACTGGACAAACATTTGTGACTAACACAGATGTTTGTTCTGTGTCTGGGTGTTAAATATATATCTATTAAGTATATCAGTCTCTGGTACCCATAGTACAGGCTATGCCTAGTATGGGATCAGTTGACCGTGTGTGATATATCCGAAAAAATATTTATTTACCGACAATAAAGAAAGAAGGTTATGAATGCGTCAGCTGTTTATTATCTAAGTACCTACTGTACCATCTCGTCCATTTTTATGGGTGTTATCCTTGCTAAAGCAATTTCTATGAACATAATGTCAAACTGATATCATCATCATCATCATCATCAGCCCACATTAGTCCACTGCTGGACATAGGCCTCCCCCAATACACGCCACTGAGCCCGGTGTTCGGTGTAAACTGATATAAATATGGTATAAAAGTGGCCGTTGTGGAAGTTTCTTATGTTGAGGGTGATCTAACGAGAAATCAGGCACCTATTTGGTTATTTAGCGTAGGTGCTATCTACTGTTAGGAGGAGGTAGGGACAGCGAGATTGTCTCGCTCTAAATTGGAGCAGCACGCTTGGGGAGGTACCTCCACCTTACAGAAGATCGCAGCCAAATAACATTATTCGTTTCAAATAGTGTTGTGTTCCTGCGGTGAGTAAGGTTGCCAGAGCTCTTTAGGGGGAGGGGTTCGGCAGGCAACGCAATAGCTATGCTGTAGGTGTTGCTGATGTCAATAGGCGACGGTAACCACTGAACATCAGGAGGGCCGTAAGCCTGTTTGCTTCCGTATAAGATAAAAAAAAATATTCTAACACCTCTTCACCTCAAGAAATTTTCCATCGGCTGTAACCTATTTGCCTACTTAACAATCACCATTTGTGCTATAAAATTATTGATAGTTGGATGTGATCATAATTCCTTCATCGTAATGCATAAGATCGTTATCGTATATTTTAACGCTTCTATATTACCATTATAAAAACCTAGTCACTTTAAAAGGGCCAGAATCCATCAAACCGCAACGGAATGGAGACACGACGCTTGTGCTGGGATCCAATAAGCTGGCGTAATAAGTACGACGCACATCCTGTTTTACTGATTTTTTTGACGTGTCACTGGTTCTTTCTTGGTATTCCTGTATTAGGTCAGTGACCATGTTTGTGGTATAGGCTCTTTTCAGGGACAACATGAACGTCGTTGAAAGAATCAGTGTAGTGAAAGGATAAAAGTGCACCGTTTAGAGACTTTTTGATTCACATGTCGCATTTTTTATGTTCTAAGGACATGCCGGTTTCCTCAGGATGTTTTCCTTCACCTGTTTGCACTGGTAAAACGCACATACATTTTCCGAATGGAAAATATATTGGTGTCCACTCCACCCGTGTTGGTTAATTTAAACACAAATCTTTAGCCCGCTTCGCTTTGGTAAGTATTGGGGTTTATTCTATCCTACTCTCGGATTACCTTAGATGCGGTCTGAGGTTTTCAAAAGATATTTATTTTTGATTACGTATTTATAATGTCATTGAAAAGTGATACTTGCTATAAACTTTTTATAGATGTCCGCTGTGGCCCTACATAGCATGTTAGATGAGATGGCTTGTTCTACTATAAATTTGTCCAATCATTGATATTTTATTATCTGTTTTGGATTAACTTCTAATTCGTCGCCTAAAATACTATAAACCTTTTGATGATCGCAGTAAATTTGGGCAAAACGTGAAGTCATCACTATAAATGACAGATATTCGTCGTTTCAATCATGATTTTAATCAAAATAATGTTCCATAAAAATATTAAATTCCCATGAAATAAATTGTAACCTCTTACCTTATTAAAATGATTAGTTGCGAGTGCTCCTTTAAGTAGGTTGAGTGCCTAGTCTAGTTAGCAATGTCCTAGGTAGTTATGCTTTTAACTCATTAGTAGAGAGAGCACACTGTAAAGCAACTGGGTATCCTGTAACACAGTTTCTAACTTTATAACATTCCACTGTCTTCTATCTAAGACCGATTTTCATAGAGATAATTTCTCGCTTGGTTTGTGGTAAGAATACCCAGATTATCGCAACCCAGAACCTCCAGGCGATACTCATAGGTATTTATACGTTTACACTAAAACAATGAACAAAAACGGAAGTATAGTGCTTTTAACGAAAGAATATCTTGCGGAAAATACCGGAACTAAGAAAGTACATGCCAAAATGCCTTTTCAGTATTATTTATTCTGTGGTTACACGAAGGACACCCCACTGAGGGCCTTTTTTAGTGAAAAGTAATGAATAATGATAGACAGTCACAGGCTAATTTTAAGTTGATCCTGACGAAACGATCAGGTTTTTCTCGTCACTTTGTAACTTTGTAATTTTTTGTTTCAGGTCAGTATTTTAGTAATGTATTGGAAGAACCAGACCTACCTTTTCGGGTAAGATTGTAATAAATTATCGGAGCATGTCGTTCATGAGCTAATCAGTTTTTGCGAATAGTCTGATTGGAAATCTTAAAGAAACTCGTTGCATAGCCAAGCTAGAGTTTAGCAAAAAGTGTCAATCGATCTTTCTTTGTTACACGGATTTTTACTTGTAAATAATGAGACTGTTAAGTTACCTCCCCACCTAAACAAAATCGAAATGTTGATGGTTGCTTGCTTGTCGTGTCACTGATTCTTTTTTGGTCATTCTGTATTAGGTCAATGACCAGGTTGAGGTATGGTGGCCCTGAAAAGGGCATATGACCGCCGCCGGTGAAAGAATCAGAGTAGTGAAATGATTAAAGTGCGCCTCCTTGCACATGTCACATGTCTACGAATTTTTGATTTAAACGTCACGATGTTAAACTTCACCGTTTGAGTGCAAGTATAGCGCACATAAATTTTCCGAATGGAAAATTCATTCGTGCACGACCGAGATTCGATCGGAAGGCGGTGCTACCACCATCCACCAATGCTCACATGTTGATGGTACAGAAATCTGCGGTATTTATTCTAGGAAGAGAATTTACTGCGCAAATAAATGTCAAATTCATAGCATTAAAGAACCCAGCTTCTGATGGTTAGGTAGATAGTTGGATATTTAAGGACAAAATATCAAAAAATTACAAAGGCTCGTAAGGTGATGTGTCACAGTCTGCGAGCCATCATAATCGTGTGAACACTAGTCCCGTTCCCTTCATTTCACACATCCGTTATCCGTCCCGTAATGGCCCATCCGCGACAGCCCTGTGATGGCTGATGGAATACTGACAGGGCTGACACGCGCAGTAACTGCTTATTCCTTCGCACAGAAATTTGTTATCACGTATGAGTTTGCAGGATTGTGAAAGAAGTGCAATACACAATGCGTATTTTCCGTGCCGGAATACATTCACACCTAGGTATAGGTACACTTACAACATAACTTTACTATCAAATTACCAGTTTTGGGCGAAGTGCTTTTATCGATGTAAGTACCTACAGCAATCGAGCCAGGTTTTGTGTGAGAGCTACCATTAAAGGAGATTTTGTTTGTGTTGACGCCAGCTTCGTGACGTCATCCAGGGGCGGCGCGGCGCGGGGCGAGAGGCAAGCGCGCTCGGTCCTCCGCGCCCGCGCACCCCACAAGACCATTCCCCAACCGCCGCGGTCGCGAGCGCACCTACCAATTTTATATAACCGCGTCTCGCGCTACGTACCTACCTAGCATATCAATCTATACAGTTTTATAAATGTAAAACTTTCATTAAAACCTTCATGAAGGAACAGTCTTTCCATTACAAGACAGTTTGATTCCCTTAGTTTTGTTATGTGAGTCACATCCTATGAATCTGACTATTATGAAAGTTTGGATGGATGGTGCTATTCCAGAATATAATCTATCTCTGTGCCAAATTTCATCCAGATACGTTCAGCTGTTCTGGCGTGATTGAGTAACAAACATCCGTCCATCCAAACTTTCGCATTTATAATAGTACTAGCTGGTGCCCGCGACTTTGTCTGCGCAGGATTAGTATTTCGAGTAGCGTGGCGTTACAATTCACACAATATCTTTATAAATTGTAGCCTATGTGTTATTCTGATGTATAAGCTATATTATTGTAAAGTTTCATTAAAATCCATTCAGTAGTTTTTACGTGAAAGAGTAACAAACATCCTTCCATCCATACTTACAAACTTTCGCGTTTATAATATTTGTAGGATTAGGAAGTAGGATCCAGCTTTCGGAAACTATTTGACGAGGTTCTTATAAATGGCGAGAGGCTGCGAAGAGCCCCAATCATTATAAGTAGTGTTTACCTTTTCGTAGCCAAACAAATAAATCGGCATATCAATCAAGTTCAGAAACCTCTTTAGCTCAACCCTACAAGTATACAACCGATCAGCAGGGTCAGGGCTGACACCAGCGATTTATCGAAGTCTGACCCCACGTCCGGTGGCTCCAATTGACACATTTGTCAACTGATGATGGAGTAACGGGCCGTCACGCGTGACGGTGTACAGATACCACTACTACTTAGATACATTTATTTATTTATACATTCACACTTAAACTTAGTGTAAGGAGGACTTAATGCTAAAGCATTTTCTACCAGTCATCCTGGGCGTGCAAAAAAGATGGTGAGGCGTGACAATTAAACTAAACTTAGAAATAACTTACCTACTTAAATAGCTTACATAGTTATAGTCATATATATACCTACGTACGCACAAGTACCCACGTAGGTATCTAAAAGTGGGAGAAAAAAAGAGAACAATTTAATACCTACAAAAGTGATAACCACCAGTTACCTTAATATGATTTAAGAATGAATGTAGAGAACAAAGCAAAATTATTGTAGCTACTTTACATTTGATTGAAATTCCCGCAACTTTTAACAATGTCGTCGGTCCATCGGGTGGTTGCCCGGAATGCGTTGCGGGAAGTCAGTGAATGGAAAAGGTTCAAGATCGTTCGTCATGGAGTCTTTGGGGAGGCCTATGTCCAGCAGTGGACAAGGGCAGTCTTATGTTTACGATGATTAAAATTATAGTAGGTTGATGTGTTGACGTTTGCCTTGCTGGCGTAAAGAATCTTTGATAATAGGTTATTGTTCATATCAGTGCCCTGAATAAATCAAAGGAAACTTGCATACGTGAGACAACTCGTGTAGACCTTGCTTTATATCAGTTACTTTCAGTTAGCGCGATCTGTGTGATGCGTTATCGATAAAATACATGTGTCAAATCGGTGATATGCTATCAGTATGTTTTTCATAATGACGTCATTCGGAATCCAATAACGTCATTATTGATGATGAGGTTATGTAGATATTTGAAAGCCGCTGAATGAAAAAAACAATTTAATTTTTAAACATGTATCCACACGCGGTTTCGCTGTACCCGTAAAAAAAGTAAGCTGTATGTCAGGCTATTTACTACATGCCAAATTTTATTCGAAAACAAAGCTCTACAGTAGCATTCTACCCATTTTTGACTTGGCTCTCCCAAAAATACCAACAAACCAAAGTAAAATCAACTTCGTAAGAATTTCCTAAAATATTGAATGACTTCGTAGAACATTTCCAATTAATGAAATTAATATCACCCATTACGAAACTCCTGGGAAAAGCTGTGCCATTAAACAATTAGCAACTTAATTACAAGTCTTTAAAGGTCTAAATGACTTGACCCTTACTGGACCAGAGTATAAAACTGACGGCATATTTTATGTTGAATCGCTTTCTTTGTCGTAAATCCCTTTAAAATAATCAATTCAATTTGTAAGTAATCAAGCTTTGATTGTGTCTTTGAGAGAATTGCAGTAAATATCTAGAAAGTATATCAGCCTGTAGAAAACCACTGCTGGACATAGGCCTCCCCCAAAGAGCTCCACGACGAGCGGTCTCGAGCCTTTTCCATCCACCGACGCAACCTTCACAATGTCGTCGGATCATCGGGTGGGGGGCCTTCCAACACTGCGTGGCGCCGCTCGGTTCGTAGTCGCCTTTCGAGAACCTTTACTCCCCAGCGGTTGTCGGTTCTGCGAGCTATATAGTCTGTCCACTGACACTTAAACTTGCTAATTATGAGAGCTATGTTGGTGACGTTGGTTCTTCAACGGATTTCCTCATCTCGGATCTTATAACTCATAAATTCGCACATGCACTCGAAAAACATTACCCTACTTCTGCGCATTATGGTAATAAAACAAATAAAGCATTATTAATGTTTTCAAATGCACTAAAATAATTCACACTAGTTCACACTCCATTGTACGTTACGTAACAAGAATACACAAGTGTATCTTCTGCCAACTAAATACAATGAATAGTCCAAATGACCAACTTATTCAGTGAATTTCGGCTGTTAGCTCAGACAATTTATAGTCAGGATATGCCAAACAGGGCGCATTCTTTTAGAAAGTTAACCCTCTCAGAACATGACCACTGCACAGGTTGGTTTTGTTTGTGTCATGAATATTTTTTTGTGTAGGTATATTATATATTTTATTTTTCATATGTATGTCAATCTCTGGGCGAATTTCGATACGAAAACCGCATTATTCTGATACATAAAATGGCGATAAAACTATTGTTATCTCTTTTACATTGATACAAAAGTGAGTGTGCTAAGAATAATAAATAAAGCATCATAAAATTACAATGATGATAAGGAATGCCCTCAGTGTTTTACATCAGAAAACCGGCATGTTCTAGAGCTAAAAATTCGAAGACATGTGACATGTGCACGAAAGGTGCAAGCCTGTAAGAGGCGCACTTTAATCCTTTCACTACACTGATTCTCTCACCGACGATCTTAGGCCCTTTCAGGGTGTGTCCCTGGTACTTCAACCTGGTCACTGACCTAATACAGGATAACCAAAAAGCAAATCCTGTTCTTGCTGTTTTTCACTTTTATTTTTCAGATTACCTATAGACAATAAAGACAATGTCACCTCCCGTTTTGATTTCTCGAAGGCTGTTTCCCACAAGACGACCAGACGTAAGGAACTAGAAACTCAACAGAAACGCGCTTCCCGTAATTTATGGACCACTTATACAAGTTCGCAATAGTTGGATGTTGGCTATACAATATACGTGCTTATCTTCTTAGTTAGTTATACTCATAGAAATGCGTCTAACCGCGGTTTCATTGGAGTCACTTCAAGAATAAAGGTTTAGGTAAGGAGAGAGGTAAGGAGATTAAAATGTATGTATGGCTTGATCCATTTTTTTTTATAAATAACACCAAACAGCCACATACATAATAAGGCATAATGCTGAACCGAAGCCATTTTGCTGCTGCAGCACACATCACACCATTTTTACTTTCATTACTTTTCTCTTGTTTCTTTTATTATAAGTACCTAATGTTTATTGTAAAATGTTGTGCAAATGTGTGTGTTTTGGTGGCAATTAAATAAATGTCTATGTCTATGTCTATGTCTACATTGTCGTGACCCAACACTAGGATTCCCGGTGTCGTAGGTATCAGAAACTACAAGTAGCATTGATACTACATTATCAAGACAAGAAACAAATATTTGAAGACCTATTCTCTGTCTTTAGGGATTTAGTAAAATTCTTAGCAACAAACATTGATCATAGAGAAAGCTGTGGAATTTCCACCGTTTTCACAAGTGGAAGGCTTCTAGGAAAGCTGTTTGATTCAGGAGCGAGGCGAATTGTGTAGACACGGCCGATTTGTAGCGAAAGTCGATAGGGCTCGTCCACGGTGAGTTACTGTGCTTTTAGTGAAGTATCTATGAACGTCAGCCCAGGACTAGACTCGTAAATCTTAAGGGCTAACCTACCTAGGCACTTTCATTACCAGCATTAGGGTAGATTATTTTATTTTTATATTGATAACCCGCACTTAACACTTACATGTATAATTTTAATAATATCCCAAGAAAATGACTTCGATGTGATTTGAACCCTAGCTTCAGTCAGCTGCAAGTGACTTATATCCTCATTTGTCAGAGGAAGGCCGAAGAAAAGATGGATGAGATGACATGAGTAAGAAAGAACTGAGTGCGGAGATGACGGCTAACAGAGGGGAGTGGAAGAGGAAAACATGTTGTGCCCACACATAATGTGGGACAAGGGCAGGAAGAAGAAGAAGAAGAAGGTCAGCTTTTAATCTGAAGTGTGAGTAGAGCTGTGTATCCTGAGTAGGTAAGCAAAATGACGTCAACTACGGATATATAGGATTGCCCCAAGAAGTTTTATCCTATTGATTCAACATTGAAATTCGGTTTTATTTTTATTTTTAAAACTTATTTATTATCTCGCATCTTGACCATATACCACTTAAAAAGAAACAACGAATAACTAAAAATATCAAACAATTTCGCCGAACGGTTAACTTCAAGGTGGCTTAGTTATAATAGGAGAACTGTACTTACGCGTACACAATAAAACAATTACCCGTGGAAGTAGCACACAAAAATGTCAATAGAACATCTCATATCTCGTGACTAGGTTTCCGCATCTAGGGGAAAGTGGCGCGGCTCAAATCGCAAATTATCCTTGCGTCTCCTAGTCTGCTATTATGTGTGTTCCAAGTTATAAGAGCATTGGAAGACCATCCAAACGCCGCAGTTTTAATTTTACTTTATCAACTGTGTCCCTCACTGAGACTCATCTTCACGTGGAGTGTATTTATTCACTCTCCTCACTCTAAAACCGGGCTGACATTATTTTCACCGGAACCGCAGTAAAAAAATTATTTTTAATTTTTAATCTCTTAATTACCCTAGCGATTATTAAAGGTACGAGTAAAGCTTGAGGATGTTATTCAGTGGTTAGTTAAAAAATATACAGCAATTTCTATAAAATACTGTTATCTGATGTAGAGGCGAGTGATAAATAAGACTAAGAATACCAGGGTCAGTATCATCTTGACTCTGTTCCAGAAAGTTAAAGTTAAAGTGTTTTGTATAATGCCGGAAAATGATGACAGTCGTGCACCTTTCGGCTTCTTAGACATTCCGTATTTTTTCACTCTGAATAAAAGTTAAACCATTTTTGAAAGCTTCTAGCAAGAAAACGACAAGAATATCTGAATATCTAACCTGAAATAAGCTTCTGTTTGCACCACAGAAAACTGTATGAAAAAACATATCGTTAAATCGTGGAGGAAAGGCGAATAGTGTGAATGACAGCTCGTGAGGTGAGACAACAGGTACAACTAGACGTGGATGGATGGCGGTAAACTCTCGTTGCCTGTTATCGACATGCTCATAATTTGACTGGCCTCATAGCTCAGTTGGTAGTAACTCTGCCTTCTGCGCTAGAGGTCGCGGGTTCGATTCCCGCACTTGACAAACATTTGTGACTAACACAGATGTTTGTTCTGTGTCTGGGTATTAAATATATATCTATTATGTATATCAGTCTCTGGTACCCATAGTACAGGCTATGCCTAGTTTGGGATCAGTTGACCGTGTGAATATGTCCAGAATATATATATATATATATTTTAATTCTTCTTAAAATAGCTTTCGACCAAGGTTTTGCTCGGGTGTTACCCTGATAAAAAGTAGCCTATTTGCAACTCTTTACCGGTCGATATGTTTCATGTTTCATTGGTCTATCAATTCCCATCCAAATCAGTTTAGCTTTTATGGAATAGTTCATCATAATCATCATGATTATCATCATCATACAATCTAAACTGACTGGAATAAAAATAAGGAATACCTAAGGGACTGGGGCCATACACACTTGAGTACAAACAAGCCCAGTCGAGCTCGTACGAATTGTTTATAGCATTACCCCTATAGAAAAGGAAGCCGATGATTTGTTGGCCACATCCACACAGAACCCGGTATTAGCACATAATTGTGAATAAGATATACGGCGATATTGTAAGATTTATTAAAGCCCTCGGTCCCGAAAGTCTTAGTTTCCTGAGAAACGGAGACCGTCTTAACGGTCTTAGGTACATATTTCAAAAAAACGCATTCTTCTATAGGTTTTAACTAGGTATGTAGTTCGGGGCGAACTGAGATCTCACGATATCTGGAAAAATTGGTGCTTCAATGATTTTTCGTTCAATGATTGTCATAATTAAGATAATGTATGAGCAAACCACTTTCAAATGACATCCCAGTTCATATAGGTATTTGTATTACTTCTTTTTATCAAAACCCTTTTGGACTCTTATATCTTAACAACCCCTTAACAAAAATTATTTATTTATTATAAGTAACAGAAAAATAATAATAATAACAGTTGTAAATTAAACTAAAATAATATTATACTAGAAATGAAATCTGTTTTCTACGACTACGACTACAAGTAGAAAACAGAGTTCAGATCACCAACCACAGGCAGCGTGCCCAAAAGGCTGGCGACGGCTTACCTCGTTGGATCGCTATACTGATCCTTTGTCCGAGGTAAGCACCAGCCCTTCGGTCATTGGTCTCATCCACCAGATAAAGATATAGATAAAGCATCGAACAGGAGCCACGCCCCTGGGCCCCAAGGTCCTAGCGTCTCAACCCCAAAAGGCAGAAATATGTATCCATCGCCAAGGTACGAATATTTCCGCCTTTTAAGGCTCTCCGCCGCTGCTGCCGCCGCGCCAGCCGTCCTGGAGGTGGACGAAACGTGGGAAGGTGCCAACGTATAGACGCAAGTCGCATCCCAAACCAGCGGCCGGCCACGACTCCAGGGAATCAAAGACATCCCGTCAGGCCTCTTGCCGTCGTCACGTGCGATACCGTTCGGCTCTAGGATAGCCGGCACGTTGACGGTGGCGAGGGCCCGACGGATGATGTCATTGAGGCTGGCGTGGCGGGACTGACGGCCAGCGCTGCGGCGGCAAGAGAGGCCGTGGTGACCTTGTCGGTCGACCATGCTCTCGCAACGACACTGGTGGGGCTCGTTAGTGGTAGCTCCGACCCGAATTAATTAATTAATTAACCCCTTAACTGAATTAACTCATATTCTTACCAGTATATCTTGTTATTACATCGTTCGAAAGTTATGCCCTAACAAATATACAACGCTGATTCGTCCAAGTTGTTTGAGAAATCAGAGCAGGTACGTAATAAAATGGATTCAACGTACTTTGAAAGTCGCACCGTATCCTCTATGACGGTCACCGCCTTTTAGGATACCAAGGCCTTACCACAAGTTTGTAGGAAAGGCTTGTTCTCGGGTTAAGGTGTCTCGTTCAGTTATGACCTGAATGCAGGAAGCATAAATCTTCACTGGTTGAACTTGGAGACCAATTTCAATTTCCTCTTCTATTCTGTTAGAAGTTGTTACAGCGAACGGTGGTAAATGTAGGTATGATATGTGATGACTACAGTTTAGGAGCTTTCATCATCACCATCATTTCAGCCGTAAACATTTAAGCCGTTGTTGTATGTATGCCTTTCATAATTTAAAACGTTGCTACAGTACTTAACGTAAAGATTTACACAGCAAAATCACAAAAAGTATGCATCAACTTGTGCCAATTTCGACATTACTCTGACATCATCATCATCATCATCATTTCAGCCGTACGACGTCCACTGCTGAACATGGCCTCCCCAACAGACAGAGCGAATTCCTATCATGTGGAGGGATTTGCCCATACTCACCACGCTGGGCATGCGGGTTGGCGAGCGCAGTTAGAGTTACTCTGTACCTATCATATATTAAAAATATCGTGGAATCATTTCGAAAATTACGAAAGGTATATATATCTTAATAGAGGTGACTGTACAACAAATATAAGAGTACATTATAAACAATAACATAGTCCCAATCGACTACTGCTAAAGTAGCTTACACCGTTCTTGTAACTAAGTACGACATTAGAACTTCCAATGGGGGTGCCTTAGTTTACAAAAACGCTTAAAGTTTACAAAAACTCTACTTTGTCGATTAGTACTTTTACCTCTATTACCATTAGGATAGGGTGGAAATTTGTTTGCTAATTAAAATTGGCTTAGAGTAGCATATAGCGATCAAAATCACTTACACACTCGCTTGTTGAATGATACAAGTGGATTTGTGTCAGAAGAGTTTGTCAGAACTCTTGGAACGCAGTTCATTTAGTTCATAATACCTACCTTAGTTATGTGAGCATGTCAATCATGTTTTTCTGAAAACTCTCATTCGGTATCTCTTATTAGTTATCTGTGACGGTGGCGACATAGAAATGTTAAAGTTTCTTAGGGTTCCGTACTTAATTTGAAAAAAATCGAACTCATAATATTGCATTACAATAAAATGAACGTTTATTAATCAAAAAAAGTTTAGTTTACAATGATAACGAAAGCTTAGTCTAGAAGTATCAAAGATCTTATAATGATCACAAAAGCAAACCCTATGTTTTTGTTAAAAAATGTCGAATGCTTGACCACATCATAACAGCAATTTAGGAATTTCCATCTGTTTCCATCGAAGCTCTTCAAACTCACCAAAACAACTTCAACGCTCAATCAATTTAAACTTCTACAGCACCTGTACCGGGTTAGAATCACCAGCGCGTCCCAGAGGGGCTATATCGACGGACAAGGGCCCGCGATCAAAGGAATAGATTTACAGCTCCACAGATATATAAACCAAACCAAATGTCCGGAAGACTGATGAAAGGGAACAAAAATACGTAGATAACCTCCTCGTTTTGTCGGAAAGGAAACAGTTAAAATAAAAACTAGAACGATCATAATAGCAAGCGGTATCTAACACTTGCTTGCTTGTCGTGTCCTAGGTTCTTTCTTGGTCATCCTGTATCAGGTCAGTGAGCAGGTTGAGGTATGATGGCACTAAAGGGCCTATGACCGTCGATAAGAGATGGCAGTAAGGCCTAAGATGCCATAGCGTCACCAAAAAAAAATGAATGTAGGTGTAGCTTTTTTACAAAACAGACGTATAAAGGGATACTGAATACTGATGCACTTCGTAAGTCGTGGCCGGTGTCATATCGTGTAAACGCATCTTTATCGACTGTACTTCAGTCATGGTTTCGACCATAAGGATAGTAGGAATTTCTGCGTTTTCTGCCATAACGCGAGAGCTCTTGCAAATCGTTTACAGGCTTAGGGAGGGTTTTATCAAAATTACATTGGTCAGCATATCTCTACCATAACACTAATCATAAACATTTCGAATCACAGCCATGACCATAACCAATAACCATCGAACAAAGACCCCAAGTGATATAAATACCGGCGACTTAGGAAACTTGGCCCTTTTAATAAACTATGGCCCGGGCGATGAAAGTGCTTTAAAACAAAGACCCTGTGAGTGGAACTTATGCTCCGACCCTCGATATTTCCTTTAGATATTTTGCGGGACAAAGCGGTTTCTTTGGACTCCTTTGCATTTTATAGCTAGGTTGTTTCTTACACGTTTATAAAGAAACTGTGTTGGCCTAGGGGGAAGTAGCCCGGCTTTCGATACGGATGTCGTGGGTTCGTCTAAGGTATGTACATTTGACACATTTCCACATTTTGTCAGTAGCGACTATTCCATACATGATAGGTTGCAAGCCCATTGTCGCCTTAAGCCAATGCTTAAGGCGACAATGGGCTTGCAACCTATGAGTTCAAACCCAGTCGCGCACCAATGTGCACAACTGGGTTTGATTGAACTCACCACCTTCGGATCGCAAGTTAGGGAGCCTCCCACTAAGCCAACACGGCTATATCATCTATGATGTCATTGTATTACAGAATTTAGGCCTACCCATAGTACTTATTATTTTATATATTCAAATATTTATGTAATTCGACATAGCTCTCAGAATTAGTGGCAGTGGGCAGGGCATATAGCTCGCAGAACCGATAACCGTTGGGGAGTAAAGGTTCTCGAATCTTTTTCTAAGTGATCCTAGTGATTTTATTGAAATAAATAAAAAAAAAGAATGGCGACCACGAAGCGGGCGACGCAGTGTTGGAAGGCCCCCCACCCGATTGACCGACGACATTGTGAAGTTTGCGGGAAGTCGGTGGATGGAGAAGGCTCAAAACCGTTCGTCGTGGATCTCTTTAGGGGAGCCCTATGTCCAGCAGTGGACTTCTACAGGCTGATGATGATGATGTAATTCGACACAAAACTAGTTTTCGGGACAAGGAACTGTCTTGTCATGCTAATTAATTATTTGGACGCATTTACATGATTAGTTCGTGTCCACTGGGATTTGTTTGTTAGTTACTCTCCACAGGGAATGCTGTCCTAGAATTACATGAATTACCTAATAATTAACATTTTTAGGTTTCCGTACCTCATCAGGGAAAAACGGAACACTAACAGGATCACTTTTTTATCCGTCTGCGTCTGTCTATTTGACTGTTGTCTGTCTGACTGTGTACAGTACACCCTCTTTCTCAGGTTCAAATTGATACCTTTCAATTTGAAATTTAAAGGGCTGTGACCTTATAGTGCCGTAAAAATCATGCTTCTGCACAAAGATATGACAATGCATGTCTAATTTTTGTAAAGAAATAGCAAAAATGAATGAATACCTCTAGGCCAGTAATCTCACATTTCAGAACTTTGGATGACACAGTAAAAGAAAAAAAGTATTTTCGCGTTAAATTTCATACAGAGCGCGCGATCGACCGCACTATTCGTCAATTGGTACACTTAGGATTTCGATTTTTCATCCCCGTGAAATGGTACGGAAGCCTCATGGCGCGAGTCATACTCGCACTTGGCCGTCTTTATACAATATGTCATACCTTCACATGGTTTTTTAGCGGAGTACTTATAATTATACTAGCTTGCGCCCACGGCTTTGCTCTCGTGGTACACCCACATAAAAAGTAGCCTTTAGCTATTCTAGGGAAAGAACTCTATCTATTCAAAATTAAATCAAAATCAGTTGAGCCGTTACGGCGTGATTGAACTACAAACATCCAAACATCCTCACAAACTTTCGCATTTATTTGGAGGATAGTAGGAAGTAGGATTCCAAACAGACAATTTTGGTTACTCAGTACAGCATATTCGTTTAAATCAAAACTACAATCTAAGTGCTCAGTCTCTGCTGAATAGAAATATCCATTTTATTTGAGCAGACTAAAAGTTAAAGTTTCTGGAATATCGAACTTGGCGAAGCAATAAATCACAAACATGACGGGATACGGAACCATTTAACGCAATATGTAGAACAGGTCCCTTAAGCTGACGCATCGGAAAAGGTGTTCGGCGGGACAATCAATAACCCCACCATTTTAGATAGAGCTAAGCTCCCGAGGCCGAAGAAGGAAAATTGTAAAAGGCAACGGATCTGAAGAAAGTGGTGGTATAGTCGCAGAAGGAATAACAGTACTCTCGTATGGGAGTTCCACTTCATTGTCTCAATCAATTGAATCAATGTCTTGGGACTACTCCATTATGATCAAAATACTTACCCGATGGACGATCAGCAGGCATATGTACGATCAGCTCGCGTTTTAGTGATATTAATTCTAAAGCCAGGGAGTTACGGCTCATTTTCCACAGAAAGCCGATCAGGACTGCCACAGAGGCGTGGGTTCTCACACGTCACTCGGCATAATCCGGTCAATAACATAAATTTCTCGAAGGCACGCTTCTTTATTGGATTTGTCGGGAGCCATTCAATGAGCGGGGTTCATAACCTATTCGCGTAAGGCACTATCGAAAATTTGTGAAGAGCCGGGGAAATCTGTACGGATTCGGTCAATTTGGTGAGTTCGATGAAAAAACTTCGAAGTAAATAAATGTGTATGTGGCAAAAATGTGAGTCTTTCTGTACAACACAGGGCCGATACCGGGCTAAGATGAATACCTATGATTCATCATTCATCATCATTGGCCTCTACGTCTGTTAAAGACGATTCAAGCAGTGTCTGAGATGGATCGGGTTAAACACTTTCTCTGATGGCTGTACAAGCCGATGCGTGAGCCCACAGCGCGGCCACAACTCACGCAGGTGAATGATGTGATTGATGGATAGGTGTCGCTTGCGTGCCGTTTTTGTCCTCTGGCTGCCAGGGAGGCGAACCAGGTCTGGTCATTTTGTTTTTGACCATCTTTCAACGACTTTCTCCATCCAGGCCTATCTTCAGCAAGCTCTTCCCAGTTATTGGGAGGTATGTTGAAAGATGTTACGTCTCTCTTGGCGCAGTCCTGAGACTAGAATAATTATGCTCGCTGACTTCTTCCTTACGTTAGGTACCTAAATATTACCTACTATATTGTCTTTGACACTTCACACTGTTTTGTTACACGGTCTGAATATGTGAGTAAACGCTAATTTATAGATCTACATAGGGAACCAGACTAGTTAATCATAATAATGTATCCTATACCAACCAACTGGCGTTAAAGTTTAACGACTTTTGGAAATTCGACTTTTTCAGCACCTTTTGGGATAGTATACTAGTTACAGAACACATTGTATATTTTCTTATGCAGTACATCGGCACGTACTTCGTGTCTTTATTAGCGCTGTCTTATGGCATCATAAAACAAAAGCATCTAATTATTAAGTAATAAAGTTGAAGGGAAACTGAGTTTAAGTTTATAATGCAGGTATGAAATAATATGCTAAAGTATTAACATTTCTAAATTACCGTAGTTGCGAGAGTCCGTCTAGACGAATGTTCAATATAATGCTTATTTCGTCTTAGTCGAGAGAATTCTGGAGAACACTTGCTTTGGCTTGAGGAGGAAACTTCGCAGACCGTTTTACTGTTTTTTTAATCAAATAAAAATCGTAATATATGCTCACTGTTAAAGAATTTGAATTGCTCTTTAATTTGTTTACACTATTGTATAACCTGGCCATGGTGAACCCGGCTGAAGAATAGGCCCCATATCCATATCTACCTATCCGCGGATGTCGTAAGAGGCGACTAAGGGATAAAAGCTAGGGGATGGGCAGCAGCGTCCCTCATTTTAATAACGATAGCTCTAATCTCTTAATAACGCTCGCCAACCCGCATGCCCAGCGTGGTGAGTATGGAAAAATCCCCCCACATGATAAGGAATTTGGTCTGTCTGTGGGGGAGGCCATGTTCAGCAGTGGACGTCGAACGGCTGAAATTATGATAATTGTATAACCTAACTAGGCGAGAAAAAATGCATTCTACTACGAATGCCATGATTAGAATTTATCCGGTTTTTGCAATAAAGAACCACGAGCTACATCGGTTGCTTTCGAACAAGAAAATCAATTCACACGACCCTTATCTTCTGAAAAACCCTTGATTAAACGAATGCCCACATAACAATAGTGAACCCACATTCAGTATCCCGCTGAAAACTTCTAATAAAGACCGACTGATCCCTTTCATTGAGTCGACCCCTGACACCTTAAAATACAATCAAGTTCATACCTTCGTACTAAAGGGCTTTAATTAGACCGTACAATAGTGAGGACCGTGACGTCACAGGTACTGGGGGTACTGGAAAAACCATGGAGTAAAGAAAACATAGAAATGCGGCTGAACTTTGTTCGACTTTTCAATGACACACGTCTTTGAAAATAGAAATAGTATAGACGTATAGTATAAACGTTTATTTGCATTACACACAAATTTTATAACACGGAACGGATACGGAAACATCAAATGACATAGCAAGAACAAATCTAGTAGACACCTACCCACCTATCATTATCATTTTAGCCGTTTGAATTGTACTGCTGAACATGGGCCGCCACAGATTTCCGGAGCCTATCATATGAGAGGAATTTGCCCATACTCACCACGCTGGGCACACGGGGGTGTGCGAGCGTAGTTAGAGCTATCGTTGTTATAATAGGGGACGCTGCTGTCCATCTTCTCGCTTTTTTTCCGTAGTCGCCCGTTACGATATCCATTCCTCACTGTCATAGCTCACTCCTCACTGACTGGCCTCATAGCTCCGACTGGCCTCATAGCTCAGTTGGTAGTAACTCTGCCTTCTGCGCTAGAGGTCGCGGGTTCGATTCCCGCACTGGACAAACATTTGTGACTAACACAGAGGTTTGTCCTGTGTCTGGGTGTTAAATATATATATATATATATATATATATATATATATTATGTATATCAGTCTCTGGTACCCATAGTACAGGCTGTGCCTAGTTTGGGATCAGTTGACCATGTGTGATATGTCCGGAATATTTATTTATTTATTTATTTATAGAGATATGGAGGGGCCTATTCTTTAGCCTATTATAGGTAAGCAGTATCCACCTCACCAGCAGGAGCCAACTAGTCTCGCTCTGTGTCGAGTGCAGCCAACAAGGCCCTGACTCAGCTTAGCAAGTCGGTTAAAAAGCATCTTTAGCATATCTAGTTAGGAGTTAGTTGAGTTCCGTGTTGATGACGTCACAGGGAGAGGGAAAATGGGAAAGCAATGGCTGTTCAACCACAATAGAGAAATTTTAATAGTCCTAACCGTGATACGATTTGCCGTTTCGTCGTAAAGGATTATTGTATTTCTGTTTGTAGTTAAAAACTGATATTCATTAAATTGGCACTATGAATATAAATGCTTGCGAACCTATTTATAAATTTGAACGACTTTGGCTATCTAGGTATTTTACCGACGAAGCGAGCTAAGATAACTCGAACATCTTTAACGAATCGGCTTAGTATGCTGCTTTTTTTTTTTCGAACGGATTTATATTCTGTGGGTCTCTTACGACCACTGCCAGCTACACCGGGCTAGTCGGATGCTGGAGTCAAATAGGAGTATTATTAAGATATTTTTTACAAAAACTAAAAACCGACTTCAAATTCCTGAATATTTACAAGATTAGTACCTATCAACCCCTTTTTTTTTTTATTCAACCTCTTTGCGTTTTGCTTACCTACTGAGGATGACACTGGCCACCTACAGTTTCAAATAAAAAACAAAAGTACGAATGAAATCCATGCATCATCAATAGGTAATAACTCTTACGGTACTGAGTGACTGAATGACAATCAAACGTAGTGGTTTTATTATCTTTGAAAATCAACGCAGAGCCTAACCAAAATCCTAAGAGTATGAAAGTTTGCAGGGTAGCTTCCTGTTGTATAGTATGGGTGCACAGAAAGGAATTCCCGACACACAAACCCTAAGGTTAAAGTTTATGTAAAAATAGCAGCAACCGAACGAAGTCGCGGAGATAACCATACTATACCACAGTCGAGAAAAAAAATTCGGCAAGTCGTGATTTCAAGAGATGATGACGTTTTTGCAAGTTTTACGGGACAAGTAGCAATCCCTCAGGAATTAAATTAATAAGAATTATCAAAATCGGTTTAGTATTGGCGGAAAATCTAGTAACATACACACAAAAAAAAACAGCTAACTTGAGAACCTCCTCCTTTTTGAAGTCGGTAAAAAATACAAAACGATTTTTATTTTTGTTCTAGGCTATATGGTTTTTGAGATACCTAAAACGAAACTAGTAACTTTGGTGGACCAATATAACGTAAGCTCCCATTTGGTAAAGTTCCAATGACTTCGTAGTTCACGTATGATTGGATATAGTAAGAGCATGCTAAAGATGATATTCAAATGATCATCGAAGCACCAACCTACACCTTAGTTTTAAACAAAAGATTCATTTAAATATCAAACTTGTCTGTGTGATGTCTTGCCTACAGTTTGGTGTGAGTAGGTAGTATTTCAACGTTCCATCAATTGGGCTTTCAGGAGCCCAAATCAATGAATGAACTAACCACCAAGCAATTTGTCCTTAAACCGCATGTAACCGTTCCCTGCTAAATGATGAAGTCGTCTCGAGGGCTCCGGCTATACATCATGCCTTCCATCAGGGATTCCAGACCACCAAAAAAATAGCCGGACGTCTTAGTTTTAGTAGTTTAAGAATAATCTTAGTATGTACTTGATTTTTGTCAAGTCATAAAATTTCTTAGGGCATTTGTAGAGACCAACTAAACTTGCAGAACTTTAAAAAAAACATGTAACGAAAACAGCCTATTTTTTAGTCGAGTGTATTTTCTCACCTTCGCAACACTGACATTATTTTCATCGCAACCGATGTATTTTTTTTTAAATTCTTCTCACGGCGACTGACATTCATACAAAGAAAATACAGAATTATAATTATGTTTTGTAATTTATTCATTGAAATGCTCCCTCAAACACTCTCTACTACTAGGTACTCTTTGAAGTGAGGTAGTGTCATTTATAAAGCTTTATTTTTTATGACTAACTATCTTCGCGCAGCTTCGCTCACTTGGTAACTTCGAAGATATAAAGTGGCCTGTGTGCTATCCCAGACTATAATCTATCTCTGTGCCACATTTCATCCAGATCAGTTCGTCCTGGCGTCATTGATTCAAACATCCTACCAACAACTTCCGCATTTATAATAAGTAAGATATAAGTAAGATTGTCAGTCACGGCCATTTCCACGTTATTTTAGAGAATTCAATAAAATCTACATTTTATTAAATGTTTCGGGAAAGTCCGGCTTTTAATAGCAACCCTACCGACTGATAAATTAACCCGGTACCTGCATATTGATTGGTGAATAACCGACGAGCTGCTAATTATGTGCAGACTTTATTGCTTGAGTGTTTGTATGGAGACGAGATTCGCACGGTGAAGGTATGTTTGCAAAGGGGTGGCTTTTATCTTGTTAGAGCAGGTGTTTGGTTATTCATAAAACATTATGGTTAGTACCTAAACCTATTGTATCGCATACTCTATTTATTAGATTTGAATTTTATCGTGATCATAGAGAATACCTGTATCAGCCTTCAAAGAGATGAATAAATTAATGCCACGTACTAAAATAAAGATGTAAAAAACAAGCTCATGACTTTTATCCATCAGCATTATATATGGCCTCTGACTTCCCCCCATAGGTGTAGTATGAGGCCATATTAACCATATAGAGTTATTAACCATTAGAGCCCTCTCGTTAATACGACCTAACGACTGGTGTCAAGTCCAACTGAAAGCTAGTCATATCGCGACCAAACATGCTGACTACCTAGTTAGCACTATTTTTTTTGCATGGTGTAAGACTTGGTCATATTACGCTATAAACATATAATATTATGGTGGGGTTCTGTTTGTTTTTATTCCTCTGTTCTTCTCAGCAAGTTGATACCGTAGCCGATCTCTGAGGTTTTCTTTTACCTCACCACCATGATGCTCCACCATGATGTTGGTTTCTTGGTACGAGGCCAAAAGTATCGAAATGCCGTCTTCGTTACGTAAATACACAAATAACCTATTCACTTCGATTCAACATTCCATTTCCTCAAACAAAGCACGTTATAAATCGAGCATGACTGGCACATCCTTTATTACCACTACCTATGTAATATCGGCATTTTCTTGTTACGCAACTAGTAAGGCCGGCCGGACTGTTTTCCGTCGAGTCGAAAAGGTTTACAGGTCCATTGACCGTCTGAGATTTGAACCCAACATATAGCTACGTGATCGACACATTCTCTTATTGGATCTGGTTGAGATACGAAGAAGAGGAAGAACCGTGGCATGTTATGGCCAGTATTTTGGCTCGCTAGTGAACACCCAGCTCGCGACTAGTAAGTCAAAGCATTTCGCAAATATATTAGCAAAGAAAGAGGTTGGAATGAAGCCAGGAAGGAAAATCGATGGCAGTTTGACGCAGGATCGCTTGGAAGTTGGAAAAATGCGGTCCTCGCGAATGAGTGATTTTAGGACAGGCCATATAGCTCACAGAACTGATAGTCGCTGGGGAATAAAGGTATTTAAATGGCGACTACGGACCACAAGATACAGGGTTTGACCTTGCATCGATTCTAATCCCACACGGGAAAAACATTTGTACTTTCTGTTAATAATCAGGAGTATCTTCTTGTACCATAGAACTGTTCTAGCAATTACTAAAAGCGCTCGTTGCCTAGTCGTTCCCATCAGCTACGTTTTTAAGCGTACTTCAGCGCGTATACTAAATGATGGGTGACTAGTATAATAACAGTGCTTAAAAGTTTGTTTGTTCAGGCATCAGGTTAACGAACAGTCAAACTTTTATACGAGCTTTGAGGTGATAATCTTGACAGAGCCAAACAACATTATGACGTTTATCTGTGGGATCGATTTGTGACTTAAATCTGACTAAACTTTAAGGTATGCACACCTATGTTCTATTCAAGAAAGTCCAAAATTCATCATCATCGTCATTTCAGTCGTAGCATGTTCACTGCTGAATATAGGCCTCCCCAACAGATTTCGAATTTGTCCATCCTCACAAAGCTAGGCACGCCAAAATGACTGAACATAATTCGAGTAGGTAATAAAATGAATATAAACAGATAATAATAATAAATAAATAAATATTCCGGACATATCACACACGGTCAACTGATCCCAAACTAGGCATAGCCTATACTATTGGTAACAGAGACCGATATACATAATAGATATATATTTAACACCCAGACACAGAACAAACATCTGTGTTAGTCACAAATGTTTGTCCAGTGTGGGAATCGAACCCGCGACCTCTAGCGCAGAAGGCAGAGTTATTACAAACTGAGCTATGAGGCCAGTCAAACAGAATCCCCTCAAACTGAAGCCAAAGGTCAGTGAACTCTTCATGGCTTTTCCCTTTCATTCTGATAAACTTAGTATTGTGGACTTCGTTCCAACTTAGGTACTATGCAGATTGATACTTCGGCATTATTAGTAAGAATGTCACTGACTTAATTCCAAGAAGGAAATAGAGGCTCCATTTCGGAAAATGAGGTTGTCCCTATGGTTACTTATTGAACACTGTAATCACTTTTATTCCTGGGTTTGTTAATCGATTATTTTCATTGCAATTATGACTATTTGATATTTCCCCTCGAAAATTCAGCCTTCAAATTAGGCCTTCACCAAAGGGTTAAAAACAATTTTCATAAAATAAAAACCAATCAAAAGATCCCCTTATGTTTTGCACTTAATAAAAAGGTCAGATAAATGAAGGTGGGTCAAATAATTTATCAGAGAAAGTCGAGTAAACAAGCTGAAGTTCGGAAGAGTTCGGTCACATCATAGCGCCCTTGGGACTTAGGTTACGGAAAAGTTCCGCATCGGTTCTACAGTGGTCAGGGTCTTTGTGACAGCGGGTAGTCTTTCATTATGAGCTCGGGGCACAAAATCTTATCATTCTAATATTATAAACACATTGATTGGAAACTTGCCTTCCGCTGCTTTTACATCTCTTGCTCCGCTCTCGCTTTTGTAAGCGAATTCGTACGCTAAACGAATATACTGTCGAGAGATTATGACAATTGAAGCCGATTCCGATTACCAGTTGAGTTACACAATAAGGCCGCTGGCCACTCACGACCCGTGTGATTCGCATCGCTATAAATCGGGCCAAACCTTTACCCCGGATGATTCGATACAATCTCGAACTGGAGACGCAACAACAGACAATTATTTCTGTACATATTACCGAAATCCCGATTTTTCACTATCTTTTCTAAACTAACGCTGCGTCGGTCGTATTTAAAATACCATCAATATAAAAATCCGGACTGTAAAAATCAGTGCAGTAAGTGGTTGTCTACTCTATACCATCCCACTATCCTAGTTCCTACTAATATTATAAATGCAATAGTTTGGATATTTTTGGTTCAATCAGCCCGCTGGCTCAACCGACGCCAGTGAAACTTGGAATAGATAGAGTTCTTTAACTAGAATAGCATGGCTACTTTTATTTTACGCAAGATATCCTAACATCCTACAAATCCTACTATCCTCCTCGGGTCGTGGAATCCCCGTTTAAATATCTTCTTCCGAACAATATCACACCAGCTGTTCCTGTCTTTAGCGGCGTGGAGCGCATCATGGAGCTTTGTGTCCAGGGTTGGGCGAATTTGGTCACTCCATCTCAGTGGGCTACTATCCTACTTACTAATAATATTATAAATGCGAAAGTTTGCGAGGTTTTTTTTTTTTTATTTTATTTTATACGGAGGCAAACAGGCTTACGGCCCACCTGATGGTAAGTGGTTACCGTCGCCTATTGACATCAGCAACACCTGGAGCATTGCTAATGCGTTGCCTGCCGAACCCCTCCCCCCCTAAAGAGCTCTGGCAACCTTACTCACCGCAGAAACACAACACTATTTGAAACAAATAATGTTATTTGGCTGCGATCTTCTGTAAGGCGGAGGTATCTCCCCAGGCGGGCTGCTCCGATTTAGAGCGAGAAAATCTCGCTGTGCCCTACCTCTCTAAAAAATGAAGAATGAGACTGTTAAGAAGTTCAGATGTTTGGATGTTTGTTATTCAATCACGCCGTAAAGGCTCAGCGGTTTTCGTTGAAGCTTGGAATATAAAGAGTTCTTTACCTAGAATTATAGGCTACTTTTTATGTAGGTACCACGCGAGCGAAGCCGGGGACGGAAGCTAGTTCTTAAATAAAAGACAGATTACTCGTGTTATCGGCTTAAAGTGGAATGGAAAGCTGTTAAAACGTCTCACACACTCTATAGAAAATTGTGGAGCTCCTGCTATAACTTTGACTAGTATTAACATGTCAAAGGCTTTTAATGACGAAACTACGGCATTATGCCTCCTTAACTTTGCCATAAATATGAGAACGTTTAGAAAGCATAGTTTTAGTGGCAATTAATGGTAGGCTCTAGTAGTAAAATGGTTAACCTAGCTATCCATAACCCGATTTCACTAACTGCTGGGAATAAGCTTTTCTTTTGTTTTCACGTAGTTATGCCGTGGCCAAACGGCATGCGATGTGTACTGGATATGTCTTATAATAATCGTTTCAAAATGATCCTTACCTATACGGAACAAAGTCAAGTGAAAAGGATAATTATGTAAATATCGAGACGAGGAAGATCGAAGACGAGGCGGTAGGTAACGACATTGGCCTGCCGGGAATGGGATAAATTAAAAAAAAAGCCAAGTAGGTATAAAGAATCAAACTTGCATAAACAGGTGGCAGAATCGGTGAATCTAATATATATTTTAAAATATTGATTTTTTTCTTTTGCAGGTAATGTTACTACGTTTTTGGAAAATTCGACTACTTACAGATTAATTCTCAGGTAACGCTAAGTTAATTCATTCATTCAAGATTAAAAGCTAAATAATAATAGGCCGTGTTCAAACAGCATGCAATATATCCTTGATATGTTTTATAAAATTCGTTTCAAAATGATCGTGACCTCTTCTGAACAAAGTCAATCTTGAGTTTGACATTTGGGGGGTGCTATATGGGAGTGTATTAGCTCAACGATTTCGCTATCTCATAAAAGTCATACACAAATTTACAGTATTTTTAAGACGTAAGGATCATTAAAAAATAAATTAATCATGAAAAATCGCACGCCGTTTGAACACGGCCTTACGCTGCGGCAACAAATGGATTTAAATGAAGACGTAATTAAAAAGAGACGTTTCATCAATATATGGAGCCTGGGCCTGCACTGTGTACACTACTCTAAAATATGGCTAAGCAATAAAGTAAACGTATTTAATTGGTAATTTTATATAAATTGACTTCGTTATAAGGTACATGATTTTCTTCGACAAAGAGAGCAACACACAGCGCTACAAAAATATGGCGGATGGACGCGCGTGAAATGTCATTTTGACAACCTACATTTATCTGACATAACAAAAACATCAAATCAAACAACATGACTTGAAAAATATGTCAATGTCATGTCAAACGCCAATTATAAACCAACATGGCGGCCTTTAAATAGTGTTCACATAGTAAAAAACTTACCAGAAGAACTATTCTTGTACCATCGCATTTGTCTTCAAATTAATGAAATTGTATTTTTCTTGTAATCTCCTATTTTTTACTATTTTTTCTATGTAGTGTACATGGACCAGGCCCAGAATGAAATGGCTCCTTTAATTTCATTTGTTTTCTCGGACATATTCGAAAACAAAAATCGAGATTTTTTATATTTCACTCTCATCGATCGCTACCTGACAAAATATTATGAATAACGCTGCAATGAACGAAGAAAACATCCTTCGACAGAAACCAGTCACTCATTCAACTCTTCCTCACTTCCTCCTTCAGTTACACGGCATTTTAAACTTTATTCCGTATGAAATTGAATTAATAATCGCTTAGAGTAAAGAGTAATAGCGACGTTAATATAATTTTGAGCCTTATTAACAGCAATACAGAGTGTAAAATGGAACTTGCAAATTAGGGTTGCAGTATAAACTCTACCAAGTAATTAGCAGGGAACAAAATTCGCGAGTAAACCCTGGCTGTTGCAGAACATAATTCATTTAGCGGTTTCTTTATTGTATGCAAACGAGGTATACTAACAAGATATGACTTCATTTGCGAGGTTTGAGCTTTCTCGCTGTGTTAGAAACTACGTCTCATCATAATGATATTAAATACCAATTTTCTAATGGAAAGTTGTCCTTTTGTCTGGAGTTATTGAATGCCTAGTGTAGTTGAATTATTAAATTTTCTACCCACGGGGATTGTGTGGTTTTCCTCTAATGTACGTGTCGTCAAAAGTTTGAAAGTTATTAACGGTTGCGACTTTTCATTTACGCATCACTGGTCACTTTAGCTAGACACAGCCAATGCTTGCCTGACCTGCTGTATGAAGCATTTTCTCGTAATCAGTGCATGAACTGTTTGAAATGTTGAGTATGTTTCTCCAGGTTTATATACCCGTGAATGTCATAAGAGGCGAATAAGGTAAAAAAACGAGGGGATGGACAGCAGCCCCTATTTGAACAAGTATAGCTCTAACTATGCTCGCCAACCCACGTGCCCAGCGTGGTGAGTATTGGCAAATTCACCCCACATGATCGGAAGTCACACTCGAAAGTGAGAAGGCCTTCGTCCAGCAGTGGACTTCCTACAGCTGAACTGATGAATCATCATCTTCCTGTCCTTATCCCATTCTTCTCCAATTCCCTCTATGAGCCGTTCTTCCAGCACTCACTCCTTTCTTACCTATTTCAACTTTCACACAGTCCATCCATCGAGTACTTTATGACATTCATAAAAAATAATAATAACAGCGCGTAATTTCATTGAAAACCAGTTAATGAATAATAAATAAGTATAAATTTCCTGGTGAACATGATTTATACAATCAACGTGTCGACGCAACAAATGACTGGGCATCTGTCATATCACGATTCAATCAGATCGTCACCAATCATGCTGTACCTACACTTATGAATGGGCAGGGCTGGACCGGGGTATACCCATACAACTTACATATTTTATATGTACAGTATCAGACTTAAGTAGGATGTCAATTAATATCACGTTGATTCGCATTCCTGTACACGTATTCCTACATTTTATTCCGGGCACATCAAAACACAATTTTTTTTATTTTGATAGTTTTTGATTTTGGTCTTAAGGCGACATCGTCAGCTCTAAACAACGCAAGTACAGCCACAACACAATAAAGAATGGGAAAAATAATTTGCGGACACATTGAAAACGGGTTGTTTTTACATAACCACGCCATTAAATTGCACATATTGGTCGAGTAGAGTTTGAAAGAGTCCTTGACTCGAGAAGAAGAAGAATTAGTTATCTCTCAAACATACGAGTACATGCATACATAAAATCACGCCTGTTTCCTATAGGGGTAGGTAGAGACTACGGATTTTCACTTTCTACGATCCTGAGATACCTCACAGTGCGTTCTCGAGCAATCCGTGAAAAAAAAATTATCTTAAGAGTTTTATTCTACGGTCACGATCCTTCGCCTTATTACATCTCTGTGCGTTCCACTTCGTTCAATAATGCTGTCTCACCAAAAGTGGTTACATACTGTTGCGGTCACATACCGATCGGTACGTACTACGGCAGGCACTGAATAAGGGCGAAACCAAACTGAAGATGGTATTCAGGGATGGCTTTTTGAAGGCAGTTCCCACGCAATCAATAGACATTTCAGGGTCTTTACTTTGTAGTTAGCATAACCTTTGTAGTTAGAATTTTTTTTTGACGGATTTTAAATCTTTTAGTCACTTACGACCGATGCAGCGAAACCGGACTATGGCGGGCGAAGAGAGCGCTGCGGCGCGGTGAAAAAGTTAGGTTGGGGTAACGAGCACAAGGGCACCACTTAGGTATGAACCTGAGCTTGGAATGTTGCCAGAGGGAGGTTTTTGAGGAGGGTATCATGCAGAGACGGGAAGTCAAAGAATCATCTTTAAATGAAATACAAAAGATCGCAGCCAAATAATATTATTTGTTTCAAAAAGTGTTGTGTTCGTGCGGTGAGTAAGGTTGCCATCCAGAGCTCTTTCAGGGGGAAGGCTTCGATGTTGGCAACGCGTGCGTGATGCCGCTGGTATTTCAAGCATTCATAGTCTACGGTAACCGCTTACCAACTGGTTGGCCGTATGCTTGTTTGTCACCATGAATGACGTATCGTGCAGGGAACTGTTCAAAGAATTGAATATTACGACTCTACCATCTGAGCTTATATACCAGGTAGCCCTTTTTACGCACCTGCATTTGGACTTGTTCCAGCGTCGTGGGGTGAACACGACCCGCGAGATGCGGAGTAATAGCTACTCGCACCGCCTGGTAACACCTGAATACAGACTTCAGAAATCTCAGCGATCGGTCTATGTCATGGGACCTTCCGTCTATAACCGATTGCCAGTAAAGATACGTGACGCACCTTCCACGCCTGCCTTTAAAATAAGGCTAAAAAAAAATCTGACGGAATCAGTTTTCTATGACCTAGAAGAATACCTAGAGCTTCCGCTAGTATAATGTGTATTTATAAATAAAATAGTAATACTTAATTAATATATGATAAATTCTTTTTTTTTTGTTAATGACATGTTACATAAGATGTAATAAATAAATTCTGTATTATGTATTCACCTAACACAATTTATTTCAGACCATCCAATCCATACAAAATTGAAAGATGTATACAATGATGTATACCTAAGATGTATACAAAAAAAATGGTATGCCAAAAGCCTATGCCCTTGTAATGTCCCTGACTGTGTCCCTGGCATTGGAAATATGGGTACCGTTCCACTTCGCTCAATAATGCAGTCTCGCCAAAACGACTGCCTCTGCGGTCGCGGGCCAGCCAGCACACATGCCCGTGTAGTGGTGTATCCACACATGCTTCACCAGTGATTTAGCAGCCGGCAGTTTTCCTGTTTTTGAATGGACTTTTATGCTGTTTAGTCTGATAGAGTAAACTTTACATGACAGCGATACCCACGACTATTGGTTGCTTGCTTTTTATGACTAGTTCTTTCTTGGCCATCATGCATTAGGTCAGTAACCAGTTTAAGGTATGGTTGCCCTGAAGGACCAAAGTCAAAGTCAAAGTCAAAAGGCATTTATTTCAATAAAATCACTAGGATCACTTTGAAACGTCTTAGAAACTAGGTGAAGCTATGCCTGTTCCTCGCGACCAAGCCTAGAAGAACCTAGCCTAGTCTAGAAGCCTAGACCAGTGACCTTTGGTAAAAGATACAGTGTGGTGAAAGAATTAAAGCGCGCCATAGAGGTTCCTTTCATGAACATTTCACATGTCTTCGAAATTTTAGATTATATAGGACATGCCTACTTAGCACTAGAGCTCAAAGCACTAGTATTAGCACACATTTTTCGAAAGAAAAATCCATTGGTTCATGACCTCGATTCGAATCCACGACCTTTTAATCAGAAGGCGAGGTTACTACCACCACCAGAACCCAGGTCTGTTGGCGAGCTCAGGCTGCCTGAAGTAACGTACACAAGGGCACCACTTTTGACCTCAGCTTGGAATGTTGTCAGAGCAGCGTGAGGGGTAGGAAATAGAAGCAGTGACCTCTCCAGCGTGGTTGGTGTAAGTATCTGTGACTTGTTTTCTTTGCCCGTGTTTGATGATGGAATCACCTCAGGTGATCATGTTTACTATTGTGGTGTATGCCTTTCATCTCACCTAGCAGGACAACTCCCTCGTTGTTATTATATCACATATAATATCTCACAGTAACTTCCCGCGCGCCTGCTCGTGCCAGCTTGACCACAGACTGACTGACTCCCAGAGAGTATGTATCCACCTCTCCATCTCAGGTGTCATCTGTTATCTGTCACTGTCAGTTGTCCCCCGGAGACAGCATAAGTTAAGGAATGCAGGTATCCTTAAATACTAGTCACTACAACTAGGAACGTATGATTCATAGTGACATACATGACACTATTATATAATGATGTGAAGATTATCTGCTAGTCCCATCAACATTGTTGGCTATGCCGACGGGTGGATACACCTTTACAAACTTTTTACTGCACGCACGGACGCGGAAGCTCATCAGATCGCCTCTATATGGTAGACTATCTTCTTTATTGTGCGGTGAGTGCTTATGTTTTGTGCATAGAGTGTGTTTGTTTAAATGAAAACCGTATTAAGAAATTGTCGATTTAGAGTGCGGAAACGGTGGATGGAGAAGGCTCATGAACGTTCGTCACTGCACTGATTTGGTGAGGACTATGTCCAACAGTGGACTTCTACAGGCTGATGATGTAGATGAAGCTAAATAAGTTTTTATAAATACTTGTCATCATAGGTGATACGTTTTTTGACAGCATAATAAGAGTAGTGGTAATAGTAGTATGTGTTTAAGAACACTGGCCTTTTGATAGTTATATCAATTCTATTGTTGTATTATTAAAGTAATATAATCTGACAGCTGTAAAATTATCGCCATCCTTGTTAATTTCCATCTCTAAGAAAGGGACAAAAACATTTTTGGCGTTCTTAAAATGAGTAAGTTTAGGATAATGCAATATCAAAATACATACAATGGTGTCAATCATTGTTCATTATCAGCAGAAGAAATAGCAGTCTTTGTCCAAGCTATTACCAAGTTAAGGTAATCTGAAAGTTTCATTAGCTAGTCTAAGGGTAATCGTAAATTTAACGACCGAGCCTTGAACTTTGTTTATAGACTTGTTTGCAACTAGACGGATAATCGTAAAAATTAACACTGTACAAGTTTACTATAACATTTTAAATTGAATAGCTTCTTGTTTAGCCGTTTGTTGTAATCAACAAGTTTTATATGTAGTTAGAGCTACTTTTAAAGAAAGTGTTGAAAAGGGTTATATATTTTTTGACGCAGTCTTGACGCACTAGCTACTGTTTTTCCGGATAAAAAGTAGTCAATTAGCCTGTAATATAGTAGTCACGAACTTTATTCTAACCACAAACCTCACACTCTTAATAAATTATTCTACAAACAATAATAATATGTACCTAGGAAGAAAGATTGGGCGAAGTCAAAATAATGAGAATAAGCTCAATGCACAAAGACTTAAGCTATATACAAACGTACACAAAGTTACAGTGGGTGTTACTGCCTCAATTAATCTAGAGGGCGGTACTGTAGCAGACTGATTAATTGCTGATGTAGGTACACGTTAGGATTATAAGTGGTCATGAAACATAACCGAGGACTTAATATTAAAAACTAGATATACTTTACTAGATATGCTTTAAACATTATCACGTTGGAATTATGTAAAAACTAAATTGCAAAAAACTAAACAAGTTATAACTTAGGCAAATTAGTGATGAAATAATTATGGTGAAAAATATATCACTTGAAAGCCAATAAAATGTATGAGAGTAGGTAAATTGGGCTTGACTAAAGACTTCAATAACGTAAATGGATTGACTGGAAGAAAGAAATGCAATTGCTTATATAGTATTTAAAAAAAAACTAAACACCTTCAGTGGCACATCCCTAGAACAAAATAGGCTGGTAATGATTATGATGCCTTCATAAAACTCTATAGCAATGTAGACCGTGGCTGGCGATCAAATTAGCTATTTGCACAGCATGTCTGCTAATATAATCTAGATGGAATCGATCTGGATTCAATTTATAGCGATAATATCAGCATGGCGTGTATTTACGATGGCCATCCATCGAGGGGAAATTGATGCTCGAATCGATCTAGTAACAACTAGTAACTAATAGGTAATAGCTATGATCTATCAATCATTTCACACTGTACCTAAATTAGTAAGTTTCAACTCGGTTGTGATTTATCTGTCAAACTATCCCTAGCAGAGTACTGAGTAAATAAATATTTACCTTTTATATTAGGTCCTTTAAGTATTTTATAAAATACTAGCTACTTACCCGCGACTTCGTTAGCATGGAATATTCTTTTTTTGCACTAGCTAATATCAATTAGGTAAGTAATCGCATGCGTCCGTCAACATCGCCTGCCCTCACGTGTCTGCCCGTTCGGGTAGGCATAGGCATAGTGATGTGAACTGTAATGTGAATTGCTCCCATTTTTCTGATGTTTTAATAGTTGTTATGCTTTCGGGGCGGAGACAAATCCGACAAATCAAATATCATAAAAATCGATCCAGCCGTTCCTGAGCTATGCGTGGTGTAACTAACCCGACTTTGTTTTATATATAAACAGGACGTATAATATAACTAGGACGAAAGACATATCATTTTTCCACTATATTATCTTTGCTAGGACGTAGAACTATTTTTAACAGGAAGATGCGGCGTGATGGCCATGATGCGACCAAGAAGTCTGTGTATGAAGGCACATCAAAATCCTTAGTGGCATGTTGCGGACTTATTCCAGTTCTTTTTTTTTTTAATAATATTAATGAAGAAGAACAACAGAGTAAATTTTTTACTCCAGTCAGACTACAGTGTCATCTCCATAAACCCTGCAACTGGCAATAAAGCCGAGATCGAATGAATCCCGGGGACAAAAGATTACATTCTAATTCCGTGATAAAACACTCTCGAATCGAGCAATAGTGCGAGGAGATTGAATGACATCGGAGGCCTCATAAAAGTTCCGACTTGAGTTATTTTTCTCTCGCTAGAAGATCGTTTTGTGTTGTTTTGAATTACTTTAATTGACTTATTCACATAGCCTGGAGAACTAACGGCCTTTGGGGCACTAAGGTCCTAAGACTTAGGGGGAGGCCTATGTTTAGCAGTGGATATCCTGCGGCTGAAATGGATGATGATGATGAGTCTCAATATTTCTCATTAACTACCTTGTGCTTGTGCGGAACCTAAGTTAACAACTCCATTTATTAACCTAAGTTAACAATTCCACTTGACAGTATAAAATTGCACATAGTAGGTACTGAGATTTAAAAGAGTAATCGACGTAGGCAGAGTAACCGTAACAAGCTGTGCATTGAAATGGTGTCACTAATTAATTTATAAGTACTTCAAAACATATATATAATACTGTAACTTTAACACAAACCATAAAACCAAGAGACTCGTTTTAACTAAGATATATTAGGCACATACAAGGGCTATTAGTAATATATCGGTGCTACAAGCACGTTTTGGATTATTTATAGGGCTTGCGCTATAAAACTGAAAGTTGGAGAGGAGGGAAAGTATCTTGTAGATTTGACTTGATCTCTTGTCTTTAAATTCAACTGACTAGGCTCGTAAAGATACGAGCCTAAATCAGTTGTTTTATTTTAAGTTTTTTCCCTTTCGGGCTGGCTATGGCTTCACTTTGCAAGTTCCAGAAAAGTCCTAAATGTGTTGAATTTAAATCTTCCAATTTAGACATTTAGTATCCATTTATTTATTATTAAAATACACAATGCAAAAATAAATAACAACACCTTGTTTTCCTATAAATAACTTTTTTCTTTTGTTTTTTTTAATGCAGATCTTATTTTTCGCAGAACTTATTACTAAATATACTCTAAATCGAGCCCTTACGTAACTCCTAACATTACCTTTCGTTTAATAATAATAAATAAATATTCCGGACATATCACACACGGGCAACTGATCCCAAACTAGGCATAGCCTGTACTATGGGTACCAGATACTGATATACATAATAGGTACATATTCAACACCCAGACACAGAACAAACATCTGTGTTCATCACACAAATGTTTGTCCAGTGCGGGAATCGAACCCGCGACCTCTAGCGCAGAAAGCAGAGTTACTACCAACTGAGCTATGACGCCTGTCAACTGTTTACTCATACGGTTTCAGCTATAACAGGTGTTTATATTGAGTATGAACTGATTTGACCCCAAAACACCTGGTTTTTTCATTCTTTTCAAAAATGTCGTATTTACTAAAGTCGTAGAACAAACTTTGGCCGTGGTGGCCCCGGCTGAAGAATAGGTCCATATCTACCTATCCGCGGATGTCGTAAGAGGCGACGAAGGGAAAAAAGCTAGGGGATGGGCAGCAGCAGTCCCGCATTTTAACAACTATAGCTCTAACTGCGCTCGCCAACCCGCATGCCCAGCGTGGTGAGTATGGGCAAATCCCCCCACAACTCCTTATGAGTTAGCTCTGTCTGTGGGGGAGGCCATGTTGAGCAGTGGACTTCGTACGGCTGAAATGATGATGATGATGTTGATTCACACGTGAGGTGTCAAGATAACGAATAGCTATTCAATTTAACAAACATAACCGTAAAATCATTACCACAAAGACTTTACGACTTCGCATTATTTCAGCGGTAACAATGGCCGCTCAAATAGAAATAAACTCAGTGATAAATCTTTGATTTACTCTGAATGGACAATGGTGGTTGTCATAAAAGCTGTATAAATAATAAGGGAGATGGATTTAGCGCGCGTCATAACTTGGACATGATATTGGCTTTTGCTCCTGACTCCGAATGTTATCTAGGCACTTCTTCTTGTCGTGTCACTGGTTTTTTCTTGGTCATCCTGTCTTTGATCAGTGACCAGGTTGAGGTATGGTGGCCCTGAAAACGGCCCATGACCGTCGATGAAAGAATCAGTGTAGTGAAATGATTAAAGTGCGCCTCTTAGAGGCTCCTTTCGTGCACATGTCACATGTCTTCGAATTTTTAGGTTCTAGGACATGCCGGTTTCCTCACGATGTTTTCCTTCACCGTTTGAGAGCACTAGCATAGCGCACATACATTTTCAGAATGGAAAATCCATTGGTGCACGGTTTCGAACTCACGACCTGTGGATCGGAAGGCGGGGCCACTACCACCCCTCCACCAGTGCTCTCCACCATGGGTGTAGTGCACTAATACCTGCACTACACCCATGGCGTTGCTCTATACCTACTTAATTTGTTCTTTTGTCATCTCATGCTAGCTCGCGAAACGTTATTGTTATTCATGAAGCAAATTACGCTGGGTAGTACAGTCGGTTGCACTAAGATGTATCCTACTAATATTATAAATGCGAAAGTTTGTGAGGATGTTTGGATGTTTGTTGTTCAATCGCGCCGTAACGGCTCAACATTTCGTTGAAACTTGGGATAGATAAGTTCTTTGTCTAGAATAGCATATAGGCTTTTTGTGTTGGTAACACGCGAGTGAAGACGCGGTCGGAAGGCAGTACATTTATAATTCCTAAAATGATGCCACAGTATTTGCGAATATTATTGTACCTACTGTTTCCATACATTTAATCGCTTTCCAGACTTTAAATTTGCATGCTAGGTTTCCTGGCGAAGTGTGTGAGTCTAATCACTGTTATTTATGTCCAAATTGTGTACCACGCTTCACGCAAATAAATTATTTCATTTCATTTCCTCAATAAATAAATGTCTACACGAGAAATCAATATTCGTATCCGTCTGAACTCAAGAAGACTGAAAGACAAACATGCAGACATTGCCTTTTATGTCTTTAGAAGCTATGGAGTAAGTATTTATTGTAATAGAAGAGCTGTGAAAGTTGATTTACTTTAACGTCGCCTCGGGCTCTAAAACCCTGACCAATAGAATTGATTTGTAATGAACTCACATTACCTAGTTAGAGTTGAGAATTCTAATTAGAATCTGAAGTTCATTCAGAAAGAGCCAATGGTGCCGGAATCATACCTACACTAGGTACTATATATAGTTCCCATCAGCATAACGAAGGAGTGAGGTCGTTTTACCATAAAACGAGCTCTCTCGCGTAAAGAGATAAATGGTAGCACTGGAGAATATGGACGAATCGGCCTTGTGTATTTAATTTTTAGAGCATAATTTCGAACTGTCAATCCGATGAATATAGTAGGTCAATAGGTTTTATTATCCTGATTTGTTAGTAAGATTGTTCGTTGAATCGGCTAAAGTGTTGCTAAGATATAAGGGTATTAAAAAAGTTTTAAAAAGAAGTAAAAAAAAAAAATCAGAATGGAGAAAAGTAAACAGACAAAAGCTCCTTAATTTAATTCATCATCATCAGCCTGTAGAAGTCCACTGCTGGAGATAGGCCTCCCCCAAAGAGTTCCATGACGAACGCTCTTGAGCCTTCTCCATCCACCGACTTCCCGCAACCTTTCCAATGTCGTCGGCACATCGGGTCCAATTTAATTATAATAATTTAATTTTTATTTTATTTAGTATTAATATCTAACATGCTAGTAGTGATCACTTGTAGTGCAACGCAAATGTACGCACGTATCAAACGAGAGTGCAAAAGCGAGCTTGACCACTGAAAAGACACCAAATCTGCAACAGTACTATGTCCTTATTGTCCATAGTCCATAGGTACCGTACGTGCGTAGAAGACTATTATTTAATCTGTGGTAGAGATAGTAAAGTTACTACTTACCAACTGCAAATTGTTAAGATATAACGCGTCGAGGAGGCATTGTCACGGTCACGACGCGACGGCACCCATTTTATACATCGCGGCGTTTTACGTCTTTGACATAAAATTGCCAAGTCCATAGTACGGTTAAAGTACTGACTTTACTGTCAAAGTAATATGAGCTTTATCGCACGGAGATAAGAAGGAATAACGTGGTGAGGGCCATGCTATCAGCCGGAAAGCTGGTGATGTACGCTGAGCTTTGTTAAATCGATTTGAGCTATCACACGCTTGTTTTAGGGTGCAATATCGATCAAGCACAAACCAAGTTAGTACTGTCAGGTCATAGGCACTTTCGTTCTAGTGCTTTGTCTAGAGTCTAGTCCTATTTAGACTTATAGTGGGCTTTGATGGGAGAATACCGCTAGAACCTGCATGTTTTTGAATAATAAGAACGATGGTTGCTGTACAGTTAATATTTTGCCATCAATACCTGCGTATTGCCGTGGTGACGATCTGCCATGCCAGTTAGGCCAAAGTATTCTACAATCGGTAGGTGCAAATGCCAGATGGAAAAGAAACTCCGAATCAACTGGATCCAAATCGTCCAGTCATTTTCAGAAGTAATACCAAATACATTCCAGTAAATTTACCAGTAATGAAATTCTCGAAAATGGTACTAAGGATACAAAGTTGTGTCACTTGTACCATCAATGGTACAAATGGTACAACTGACACAAAGGCGAAAATATTCGGCTGTATTACCTACTAGTAAGACGGGAAAAGTAGTACCTAGGTCAGATAAAAACCCTTTCTCTAGTCGCTTTTTGACTGAGCACCAGATTGGACGTTATTGAATCGCTAGCGGGAGCCCAAGGCATTTGCAAAAAACTTACGATTCATGGTCTTACGATTAAGGGATCTTTGTGAGTCTAAAGTGGTCCAAAATAGAGGTTTTAAGACTTTAATTATTTCGACTAAGCTCCTACCTAACAAACTTTATAAACTCTAAAACACAATTTAGAAAGGTGTTTATTTTAATTACACTCAATTCTAGAGAATCCACAATTACAGTTTAAACTAGGTTTTCCATTAACAGTAAAGCATTTCCCTATTTTCTTCAATCAAGTTAATCTATGGAATAGCCATTGGAGAGACTTAACGTTGAAATCGTTTGAGTCATTTGATGCACTTAGATTGAAAACTCACCAACCATCACATATTTTCGCATTTATAATTTGTATTTTAGAACATGCTTAGGTTGTGAATTTCAAAGTTTATGTTATTTGTGTCTCAACAATCATCAAAGCAAGCACCTAATTTTACCAGACATAGCTAGTTCGGACAGCTTCTTAAAGAACATAATTGAAGGAAAGGTAGGAGTAAAACGAGGAAGAGGAAGACCAAGAATTAGTTACAAGAGCCAGATAAAAGAGAAGACTACCGTCATGTCGTATAAAGAAGTAAAGGAGCTCGCATTGGAACGATCAGAATGGAGGATATTGCATCATTACACCGACAAGAGCTAAGCTCTTAAATCATAGAAGCTAGTTCGGGGCGAACTGAGATATATGAAGTCCTTCACCTAGGACAAGGCGTAAGATTTCCTCTGAATGTTTGTGTCTTAGAAATGTGCTCTAATAGAAGCAATAACCCGAAGTTCAAGGCTTTAAGTTTATTGCCTTTCCTGTTTGTTGCAGTAACAGGGAGTAATCCGTGGTTAGAAACTGCCGGGGACACACTGTTACCATTTTGATGAAACGTTAGAAGTCTTTGTCCGAACAGAAAGTTCGGCGAACTTTGTTCATACGAATGCGCGATCAAAAATATCAGTCATTATTGAGCGCCTTAATCAAAGCTCGCATGATTAGTTCAGGTAAATACGGCAAGTACTTCAAGATTTGTATCAGCAAAACAAACTAAACAAGTGCAAAGCACACACTGACAAGCGAAGCGCGCGAAGATCTCTCAAATAACTTGCAACTCAAACAGAGATTCTCGCCGAGATATAAATTACCAGATTTTTGTGAAGGCTTGGTGTGTCTTCAACCTATTGTACTGTGTAGGCAGAACTTTACGATCGGGAGCAAGACGTCAACGATTCGCGAGAGAGACACGTCTTTGTGCCGACACGTTCATACTGCCACGGAACAATTGTCTATTGCCCCAGTATATTGTACAGCTTCTATTCGAGCTTAGAGGTTTATTGATGGATCAATTCAGGGTGAATCAAATAACAATGAATATAAATTGGCACCTGATGTGAAATACCCATAAAACTGTTACAATCAGTAAGTAACATCCAAAAGAGTGTAAAGAATATCTTCCTTCTTAGATCTTGACCGTGAAATTTGTACCCAATTTGTAATAACGGTTTGATCGTTTATTTCCTCAAAATCCTACTAATTATAAATGCGAATGTTTGTGAGTATGTTTGGATGCTTAGATGTTTTGAGGTTTGGATGTTTGTGGTTCAATCACGCCCAAGAGGCCGAACGGATTTGGATGAAATTCGGCACAGAGATAGATTATAGTCTGGAATAGGATACAGGCTAACTTGTAACTTCATAGGTACCACGCGAGCGAATATTTTAATCGCGTATTTTATAATAATAGCATATTGCCAAGTGTACTTTTTAACTTAAGTAGGTACCTTTTACTCATTTTAAACTGGGTTTAAGATGAGTAAAAAAGGTTCAACTCAAATTGTCATGTCCTACCCTAAAATCTAATTCCTCTTTCAACCGAACCCTAAATTGAGTCAGAGTATTTACAGCTGTACCTATAGAAACTACAATTATTCTTCCTGACGATTTTTTTATGAAGTACCTACAAGGCATCGTTCAGGGTTTTCTGCTGGGTTGCTTGCTGTATAGATGTACGAAGCAAGGCACTAAATTTTGCAAGAAAACTACTTACAAAAAAAGTCGCGCGTTTAGTGAAAAATCTTCACACCAACTAGGTAGGGTATAATATTTTCATCCATTCTCGCAGATAACACGCTAAGTTGGGTCGTTCCGCCACCCATGTCCCAGTCGAGATAGTTCTGTCCCTGTGATAAACGGCCCACTTTGCGACAGTTGCCAGGCATGCCCTGCGACGAACTGATTTTATTATCTGACCTCCTTGTTATTTCTATCATTTGAATCTATAGAGATCAAATATATAGCGGTATTGATGGAAAGTATATGAATACGGTTCCAATTTACACCTATGAGGGAGGCTTATATTCAGCAGTGGATTTCTACAGGATATTGAAATTGATGTTTAGTGAAGTTCTCTTAGTACAAACTTAAAGAAAATTTACTTACGCATTCTTAAAGCCTACCCCTTACCTTGTCTATGACACTTTAGAATCCGATAAGGTTTTATCTTGTTGATTGTAAGCATTGCTGCTATCTTATATCGTGGGCATGTCACTCAGCTGATAAGTAGAGTGCTTGGACATGCTCTACCTGGCTTGTTCATTGATAAAAGTACTTTGAACTTTGTTAAGCGTTCTTAATGTGTGTCAACTCAACTAAGGCCTCGTGTGATGAGCGAGTAGAAGTAATTAACCATAAATGGTGAGATATTGTTTTGCATTTCATTCCACATTTTCCTGACCACTGCAATTTAATTAATAACTATCTTCCACCCGCGGCTTCGCTGGCGTGTTACCTACCATAAAAAGTAGCCTATACCTATGCTATCTAGGTAAACCACTTCATCTTGATGATGATTGTACCTACCTAATTATAAATAGATTTCGTCGAAGCTGAATATTAACCACACACCGTTGTGTATGATCCGGATTGAGTTATGAAAGCAATAATAAAATGATTAAATATTACTCAGCAGCGGGCCAAGATATATGGGACATTCAACGATTAATGGCTCGTAAATTAAAACTTACGAACGCGTGGTAGGTTGCAAGATAGGGGTGAAACTGCGGAACTGCAGTTCTCTTTGCAGGAGGCACATTTTATGGAAAGTATTTTATAAAATTGCTGTAAAGGCCTGTTCAGATAATACGCGAATACTACCGAAGCCAATAACGCGCGGTAAGTATTATAGTTTCTCGCTAGATATGAAGGCTAATAACGGAATAAAAACTTTAAACTAAACTTTCTTTCTTCTAACTTAACTTATCCATATCATCATCAGCTTGAGGTCTCCACTAACGCCAGCGCGAATTGTATGGAAATGGATTTAGCTTTTAAGATGTCACGTGACTTCCATTGTCCATATGACGTTAGCCGAAATGAAACGAGGAAACGAAGGGTGAGGATCTGTCTAAGCCCCAGTTAAGCTATTCTGAAAATATTCGAACTCGAATTCACTCAAGTGACAGAACTCATTTCGAAAGTCACGTCAGTGAGGTACCACATGCGATTTCAAGTTCTACAGAACACGAAATTTGAAAGTCACCGGGGATTCAGCTCTTCGAGGTTCGAAATGTCTTTACAGGATGCGCCTGCAGGTCTGACGTTTCCGAAGGACTCGCTAGCAACACGACTACGTCAGTAACTGGTGCTAGGTACATAATGTAGCGTTCCCGTGGATTACAATGATAAATTCATTAACAGCGGCGCGTTCCATCTGTGACCGCGCTTCCGAAATTGATGTGAAATTAATTCTGGTTTTGAAACCCTCAAATTCAAATTTTAATTAAGCATTTGGTTGCTGAAACTCATCCAATAATCAAACCCAGAAAGGTATAGCCTCGTAGGTATTGCGAAACTTATCCCCCATATTCTCTTATCTGAATTTATAAAACTGTTGCATGAATGAATGACTGACTGACAATCAACGCACACTCTATGCTAGCACCTCTATGCTTACAGGAAGGAAGGAATTCCCGAATCTCAACCCTGGGAAGGATGATTTTAAAGTTTGTATGAAAATGACCACACGCAAACGAATCGAACGGGTTTCCACTTTTTCTCTTTATTCCTCAAAATACTTCAATTTGCAGGGTGATATGAATCTGTCCGTAAACCAAAATAAGCCGTGATCCTCTATCCTGATAAACAGACCTGATATTCCATCTAAAAGATAGGTTGGTTCATTTTGTGGAGAATCCACAACATCCACAAATTGTTCCTGCAACGTTAGTACAAAATCACTGTAAAGCAATTTCGGTGCACTGGCAGCCGAATTGCAGCAAAGTTAATCGCCTAGATTTTTCTAGCAAAACAGTCTCTCAACTGACAAATACGATTCCAAAAGCGTACACTTCAGGACACGAAAAGTGTCTCCTGTGCAGAAGCAATTCTTTGAAAGAAGTGACTGAACTATTGAAATGTGGATCAAAGAAATACCTAGATCTTTTCGGTTATCAATCACATAAATAAACGCTTTATAATTTTCAATCAAAGTTTTACGTGGTATTTTTATTTATTCGTCATGGAACTCTGGGGGAAACCATGTCCAGCTGTTGACTTAACATGATGATGCTGATGATGTTAATAATGTTGTTTACCATGGTTTGTAAGTTTATTAAAATACAATTTTGTAATTAAGTTTGAACCAAAGAACAGTAGAATCCAGTCAAGTTAGAGGCTAAGTGGGCGGGGAAGACGCGCCTCCGATAATATGATCAGATGCCCTAACATTACGGGCTTGTAAGCTCACCCTGTAAACGCACGGTAATCCAAGTACGCAATGTATCTTTAGTTTTGGTCATGATGACATTGGTTATGTATGTACCAAACAAATAGATGCCATTCTTATTACTCCTTTCTATTTAGCGTTTTGAACCAACACATTACAATTTACACTTTCTGCCACTGACAGTGTACAGAGCGTGTAGCAAACAGGGCGGTCCCGCGATGTGAAAATGATTTACGTAGTGGAAGAAGGAAAATCAGCCGACTCCCCCAAATAAATCGAGGCCCACATCCCTAAAAGAGTTGTGAACGAATCGCTTTTATTCATTCCCCTCTATGAGCAAGTGTTTGCATTATACGTTGGCGCAGCAAAGTGATAGATTTATTAGAAAAAAAAAGTGAAAAAAATGGTGGTCAGTTTCCTAGAAGAAAAGAACTTCGTTAAGCGGTAGTCAGTCAAGGGCGTCATGTAAGACAGCCTACGAAATAAGGGCAGAGAACATGATATGTAAAGGAATTATTATGGTACCTATGGTACCTAATTGACACGGTTTATTCCAGTATGTTCACCTGTGTGATACCACCTGGGTCAATAATGTGGAATTATAAGTCTCTTTTCCTTAAACTTACTTATATATTATGTGTTACTTACTATTACTATCTTATAGGATAGGATACAAACCTGTTTGTTTGTAACGTTTTCAAGACTTAAAGGCTATATGATCTTGATGAAATTTGGTATGGAGATAGCCAAAGCCCTTGGGAGAGACATTGGCTTATTATCAAAAGACATAGCCTTATGATCCGTGTACCACGCGAGCTAGACCGCGGGCTGCCATAGTAGTAAATATATGTAAAGTATACTCAAAATTAATAAGTAATTTACTCGACCATGTGATCAAGTCAACGAAGTCACCCAGGTGAAGTGAACGAAGACAGCCACGCTGATAAAAAATAATAGTGAATGTGAACAAAACAAGGATTTGACATTCATTGCGTTGTTTCGTCTTTATTCTCAAAACAAGGCCAAATAAAACATTGCTTCCATCGATTTTCGCATTAGCCCGCAAACTCGCCGGCTCCGTCGACTTCTCTTGCAATAATCTGCTTTACGCGAATAATTTCCGCCGTTTCATTTCGGTTATTGGATTTTCCTGAGCATTCTCCGAATTCGGCTTCAAGTTGATATTTGTAATAAATTTTTATTCGCTCCATAATGTGGTTTTTATTTGGGCTCATCTACATTTGTGTCCGTTTGTGTTATTAATTACAGTTTATGTTCAGACGGCGTGCGATATGTCATCAGTTAAAATATATTTATAACTAGATAGAACGTCGTTCTACCATTTTTATTTTTATTGCTATATAAGAGTTTATTCAACAAAAGACATATAAAAAATTAAGAAATAAACCTAAATATACGAACCTAATCTAAATAACTATTTAACTTCGACTAAGTACTAATAAAAACGCGACTGAATTTTAAGTTTATGTTTGTAATTTTTGTGGATAACCTTTATGAAGAGCGGTTGGTAGAACATTGGGCTAGCCCCAACACACACTTGTATATTTAAGGAAATAGCAAAAAAAATATCTAATTTGACAGCAATGCCGATAAAAATAATGTCAGACTGACTTGAATGACAAAATACACATAACTACCTATAATCATCATCATTTCAGCTGTAGGATGTCCACTACTGAACAATGGCCTCCCCCATAGATTTCCACAGAGAGCACTGGCCCGCATTCCGATCCACAGGTCGTGGATTCAAATTCCTAATATTATATAATTATAGTTTATTTTTTTATTTTTCATTTTAAGTTTACTTTATCTTTTAAACACACAGAACTATGTTGTGTCAATGAGGAGGGCGTTGAGGCTGCTACTCAGTTTTCATAACTTTTGCAGTCTCATCGTTCAATCTGTAACCTGTTTCCCTGTGTACTTTGTTCTGAATAAATGAATTTTGAATTTAAAATGAATGAATTTTGAAAATAACGAGCAAAAGCTTGTAGCATCGGCTATTTCTGTGTTTCTAAATGTTTAATAACATGTAACAGGTCGCAAACAATGAAACAACTGCATCAAACAACTGAAAGGAAACACGGCGTGTTATTAGCGCGCAAGTTATAACACTGTTTAGAAAACAAACACGTTTTGCCTGGAAATTGGAGCCGGGATAGACTGCATGTTGTGCATTGGGTTTCATTCAAAATGGTGGACTGGCCTTGGTATTCCGCTTTTTATACGCTACCGGATCAGAAAGCCGAAATACAAATCGTCTAACAAGCAAAATCACGATAGACTTGACGACAATAACGTATAACTCCGTTGCCAGAACGCATATTTTTAATACATTTGCGTCATCATCGTGTCGCGTGTCGTCTTGTTGTGTCGCATAGTCTAAAAGCGCTTTTAGTTGCCAAAGAAGCTAAAGAATCACTCAATATAATACAACATTTTGTTTTTAAAATAATGACATATTTATTGACATTGACATAGGATATTTTTTTTTTATAATGATTCCATTTCTCCGAATTTCGTTAGGTAGCTAATAATGCATGTGTAATTCAATTAGGTGCAGCAGATATACCTATTAAACATACCTACATAGAAAAGATTGTTGTTGTCATTGTATTGGTACCGCTGTATCTCAACGATATCGCGAGCCATTACCGCAAGATATCGCAAGCCGCTCTACAAAAAACATATTTTTTGTAGAGTAGAGTTAAGGGTAACGAATCATGGAAAAGGAATCTTTTTCAGTGTTGTAGTATGGACAATAGAATGCACACGCGAGCAAGTCGCACGGTTGTCATTGCACATGAGGACGTGATGTATGGAGAGGGCCTCCCGATGTGATGGAGGGATGAGAGGAGAGGGTCCCTAAGTAGTCTGTTGTTATTTACTTATTGTTGGGGTGATGTTTGTTTTGAAACTAAAATACTATTGCGAATTACTTTGTGGTTCAAACTTAAAGACATATTGTAAAAAAATTCACAGTTTATAGTTTTATCCAGTAGCCATTCAACGATTCCAATCTCCCCAAAATGTTATACAGTAACGTTTAAACTTGGCAAAATTTCATCAGTTAGTGTTTTCGTGCTTCGAAGGGGACGTTATAATGTCCTTGATATATGTCATATAAAATTCATTGCAAAATGATCCTCACCTCTACTGCACTAAGTCAATTTTGTATTTGACATTTGGACATGTGCGATATAGCCCAATGAGCAAGCTCCTAAAAGTCTAACTCAAAATTAAATTTACTCAGAAGACGTATGTAATCACGGTTCATAATAAAATAAAATATCTTTTATTTTTTAAAATATTCTCTTTTTAACCGACTTCCAAAAGGAGGAGGTTCTCAAATCGGATGTTTTTTTTTGTGTGTTTGTTACTCTATATCTCCGCCAATAGTAACCCGATTTTGATGATTCTTTCGCTGGTATATAGAGAATGATCCTAGGGTGGTCCTATATTAATTTAATTCCTGAGGGATTGCTACATGTCCCGTAAAACTTAAAAAAACGTCATCAACTCTTGAAATCACGACTTGCCGAAATTTATTTTTGTCGACGGTGGTATGGTATGGTAGTTGCCGCGACTTCGTTCGGTTGCTGCTATTTTTACATAAACTTTAACCTTAGGGGTTGTGTGTCGGGAATTCCTTTCTGTGCACCAATACATTACGCTACCCTGCAAATTTCATATTCTTAGGATTTTGGTTAGGCTCTGCGTTGATTTTTAAAGAGAATAAAACCACTACGTTTGATTGTCAGTCAGTCAGTCAGTACCGTAAGAGTTATTATTGATGATGAATGGATACAATGTCATACTTACTTTTGTTTTTATTCGAAAGTGTAGGTGGCCAGTGTCATCCTCAGTAGGTAAGCTAAACGCAAAGAGGTTGATAACAAAAAAAAGAGGTTGATATTAATCTTGAAAATATTTAGGAATTTGAAGTCGGTTTTTAGTTTTTGAAAAAATAACCTATTATTGAATTAAGCCAACATAAGCTTGACTTTAGGGGCTATCTATATCGGTCGACCTCAAATGTCAAATTCAACGTAAGAATCATTTCCAAGCGAATTTAAGGTGACATGTCGCTGACAGAGAGCTTAACGTTTACGCGTTTGCTTATGAGTTGGAGAACTTATAGTTTGTTACAACAACGTCCAGACTATTCCCAAATCTTCAAACCGCCAGCACGTGCATGTAACGATACGACGTGACATGTCACCCTCGAGCGCGCAAAATAAGCGCACTTCAAACGCCCCTTATAGCGTAGGAGTCTGTGGCAAGGTTCAAACTTAATACTACACATACATACATACATAAAATCACGCCTATTTCCCGGAGGGGTAGGCAAAGACCACGGCTTTCCACTTGCTACGATCCTGACATACCTCATTTGCTTCATTCACTCTCATCACATTCTTGATACATTCTCGTCGTTTTAGGGTACTCTTGACCTGGCCTTTTTCCAAAACGTCACCGATTTGGTCAATAATATGTACTTCAAAACTGAATACTGCCACAAGATAATTATGTTCAAAAACGAATAAAAACCGAATACGCAAGGTTGGTGTGCCCCCGGCTGGAGAATAGGCTCCTCCATATCTTCTTACCAATGAATGTCGTAAGAGGCGACTAAGGGAAAAAGCTAGGGGATGCGCAGCAGTGTCCCCTATTTTAACAACGACAGATCTAACTCGCTAACCTGCATGCCCAGCGTGGTTAGTACGGGCAATTTGCCCCACATGACAGAAATTATCTCTGGAAATCTGTGGGGGAGGCCATGTTCAGCAGTGGACGTCCTACGGCTGAAATGGTGATGATGAATGATGATGACGCAAGCTTGACATTAATTATACTGATATTATTTAATACATAATTAAAGTTTTAGTATTAAAATGTACATTATTAATGTACTGATTGACTGAATGTAATCGTCCGCCAAGCAATTTTTGAGGTCATAAAGTTACATTTATTCGCCGCCATAGTGAACTAATATAGTAGGTAAAGTCATATAGGAAATGTATCTAAAAATTTTATGATTAATCGCTCACCGTTAGTCGAGTATAAAACTTAAAGAAAGGCAACAAAATCACCGCTATCTCTCGTTATATGAATGCATTTAGTTGCAGGTGCCTACTATTATTCTTCTCAGCTAAATTCGCAGAGAGAAAGGGTCCCCCTTTGTGACGCAGTAGGTAAAAGAATTTGCTACATACAAACGGCGCTCAAATCCTTGTGAAATTGATAATGTATTTTTCACACGAGCTTCCTATTTTAATTGCGTTTTCCGGAACCAGTCCTACTAATATTATAAATGCGAAAGTTGTGGGTGGATGGTTAGTGATTTAATCATGGCGTAACGGCTCAACCGATTTCGATGAAACTTGGAATACATAGATTTCTTTACCAAGAATAGCATGTAAGCTTATAAACCAGGCAAGCGAAGCCGCGGGCGCAAGCTAGTGAGTTATTTAATAGTTAAAAATACTAAAACAGCTAGTTTGAGAAATTTTTGAGAAATAAAAAAATGAGTTTTTTCCCACTAATATTCTTTGTTTTTGTTGATTTAATAACCCCCTTTTGGGATGGTATACATATTATGAATCAACTTGTAGATTTCCTACTTAATGGTGTGCACCAGTGCCCTCAAATGGCGAAGAAACACTTTGAATTCCAGAGTTCAGTAAGAAGCCACCATATGAATTTTTAATCTATGTGGGGTTGCTGCTTCTGCCAAAGATGAATCATCCATCACATTCACACATTCGTACTTCGCGAGTCGATAATTGAACAAATTCCTTTGGTTCCATAAAATTGTCGTATCCACCCACGAGACAATAAATCAAACTTTATAACGCCATTGGCGGCGGCGTCGGCACGGAGACCGCTCTCTTTCAAGAAGACTATGAGATTAGGTAGACTATCCTATCCTACTAATTTTATAAATGTGAAAGTTTGTGAGGATGTTTGGATGTTTGTTATTCAATCACGCCGTAACGGCTCAACCGATTTCGATGAAACTTGGAATATAAAGAGTTATTTATCTAGAATAGCATATAGGCTACTTTTTATGCAGGCACCATGCGAGCGAAACCACGGGCGGAAGCTAGTGATTTTATAAAATTTAAGGTAAGCGTATGATTGCGGCCGTACCTAATATTATTAGGATTTGTCCACTTGCCTCCAAGGTTCATCTAATGAGCGAATCGAAAGAAAAGTTTGACGAATCGGCATTGTAGGTACGGTACCTATATAACGTATCTGTGTTATGTAGCATTTGATTATCGCTGAGTTTTTAGAATAAGCGGGGTGTTTATTTTCATAAACACACTACACTACACTTTTTGCTTACGTTGCTGTCCCCTCCCCTCCCTTAATTATAGAGCTTGGGCAACTCACCACAGAAACACAGAATTTGAAACAAATAATGTTATTTGGCTGCGATCTTCTGTGAGGCGGAGGTACCTCCCAGGCAAGCTGCTCCAATTAAGAGCGAGAAAATCTCGCTGTGCCCTACCTCGTGTATAAAACTTTCTTCTAGAACTAGCCTGTTTGATCGAATCTTACTGAGTTTGTAATCACATCGAGAACCGACTAAAATTATTATCGATCGTGTCGAAATAAGGTCAAAGGTGCGTTACAAAAGCCGATTTATCATTTCGTTGCTTATGTGTGGTCCTATTAAAAGTACGTTAACTACCTATTTACATGGTACTTATCTGGTAATGCGTCGTCACGACGAAATAATGATCAGATATTGATAAATCTTTCTAAAACTATGTTAAAACTACTGCCGCTCACAGTCACATTTATCAGTTGACTTTCTGCTGCCGACTTAAAACCAAATAAATGATAAACTGGGCGTAGTATAGATAAACAAGGTGATGCATACTAGTACTATCCTGAAAGGAGATAATTCTATCAAAAGAAAGGAAAAAAAATGCGAAAAAACAAAGAAACTTTTCGGCATTTTTTCAAATCAGTTGTTTTTGGTTTTTATCATCTTTATGAATTATTCCTTCCGATCTTCCGGCCCCGCCTTCCGATCCAAAATATATAAAGTTTATATTGTATATAAAATATGTAGTTACAGAAAATGTTGTAGTGCTCTAGCTCAAGGCTCACGTAGCCGCTTAATGTCAGCCATGGAACATGGGCTTTGATCCAAACGTTGTCATGGTGATCGATCTTGGATTAAAAATGGATGAATGAGTTGAAGAGAACTTAAATGATTTTCGACCTGAAGCTTTTCCCTATAAATAATTTAGCTCTTTTTCTTTTCAGGTAAGCAAACAGCATCCAGGGAGAACAGAGCATACAACGGTTCGAGAGTTTCTCTCAGGAATTTAGGAATCCCCCTGATATTCACGTTCGCATCTACGGGACCTTTTTTAAAAGTAGGTACTTTAGCTAGGCGATATGAAGATATTCTCAACTTATTATAAATTCTTAATACAATTACAATCAATTCTTTGAAAAACTCTTGTTAATTTTTTTCTCGTAATCATGTCCCAAAAAGTGTTAATTAACTACTAACCAATCACAACGCTCCAAATATGTTGAAATCTGCCAATATCTTCACACCCAAGAGTGTTTTTAATTAAATGCAAACTAATTACAATCTCGCTGCGATGAAATTTACAATGTAATCAGTGTAATCTTGGTAATATTAAAAACACCTACCGTCAGTTAATGGCCGTGTTTGCACACCTTTAAACCATACTATTAAGAAACAATTCCTATCATGACGGGGGAGTTGCTCATCGTCACCACTTGAAAATAGGGGTAGCTTCTGAACATCTCCTGGCTTTTTGCCCTTATTCGGTTCTTACGACATCCACAGGTATAGGGCCTATTCTTCACGGCCCAGAAAGGCAATCTTTTAATTTTCGGCTCATTTTTTCATCTAAATCGAAATTTTGACAAGAGCATGAACAAGCAACTATCGTTAATATTATGGACATCAAAATACGGTCATCGCTACGTAGAAAACATAGCTTAATCAGATGCGTGCTCGATGTGCGTGTTTTGTCATTATGAGTCGTCCGGCCATTTCGTTTGCTAGTAGTGAAAAGTCCAGCGTAAAGGAGCCATTTCATTCTGGGCCTGGTCCATGTACACTACATAGAAAAATTTGGAAAAAATAGGAGATTACAAGAAAAATACATTTTCATTAATTTGAAGACAAATGCAAGAATAGTTCTTCTGGTAAGTTTTTTACTATGTGAACTCTATTTGAAGGCCGCCATGTTGGTTTATATTTGGCGTTTGACATGACATTGACATATTTTTCATGTCATGTTGTTTGATTTGATGTTTTTGGTTTTGTCAGATAAAAGTAGTTTGTCAAAATGACATTTCACGCACGTCCGCCATATTTTTGTAGCGCTGTGTGTTGCTCTCTTTGTCGAAGAAAATCTTAATGTACCTTAGAACGAAGTCAATTTAAATAAAATAACCAATTAAATACGTTTACTTTATTGCTTAGCCATATTTTAGAGTAGTGTACACAGTGCTGGCCCAGGCTCCATATATTGATGAAACGTCTCTTTTGTTTAATTGCCTGTTAAATTGTTTAACACAGTTTTCAGCAAGTTGTAAGGATTTAGTAACGTTATTCAATCTAGTTTCTCCTATTTGAATAACATAACTAAATCCCTTGAAACTTTGTTATCATCATCAGCCTGTAGAAGTCCACTGCTGGACGTAGGCCTCCCCTAAAGAATTCCACGACGAACGGTCTTGAGCCTTCTTTATCAACCGACTTCCCGCAACCTTCCCAATGTCTTCGGTCCATCGGGTGGGGGGCCTTCCAACACTGCGTCGCCCGGTTCGTGATCGCCATTCGAGAACCTTAACTCCCCAACGGTTATCGGTTCTGCGAGCTATATGGCCTGCCCACTGCCACTTCAACTTGCTAATTCTGAGAGCTATTTCGGTGACCTTGGTCCTTCTACGAATTTCCTCATTCCGGATCTTATCACGTAGTGAAACTCCTAGCATAGCTCTCTCCATAGCCCGTTGTGCAACTTTGAGCTTGTGTATGAGGCCAATAGTTAACGACGCAAGTCTCAGTGCCATATGTCATCACTGGCAACACGCACTTAAACTTTGTTAACCACTAGGTTTTTAAATGTCTGTCGAGGTTTCAGCAATCTTGTATCAGCTATAGAGACAACGTTTTTTTTTTAAATTATTGAATACTGGCTTCCGCCCGCGCTTTCGCTCTCGCGGTACCTACATAGTAGCCTTGCTATTTATATTCTAGGTAAAGAGCTCTTTATATTTCAAGTTTCAACGAAATCGGTTGAGCCGTTACGGAGTGATTGAATGACAAACATCCAAACATCCAAATATCCTTACAAACTTTCAAATTTATAATATTAGTAGGATAGTAGGATTGAAGGATAAACTTGTATACGCGCCTAGACAATTTATTTCGATAGTTGCACTCTGATCTAAATATTTAATCTACAGAGTGTTTTAATCGCCGGAAGAACATGTCGATACCTCATCAATAATCATAAAGTACGTCTGTCTGACCTGACCTGCGAAGTGCTATTTTGATCCTTAAACAGCAGTGCATTAAGGCTCGAAATTGGCATTGAATTCAAAAGATCACTATGCAATTTTGATTCTTATATCAATTAGTAAGTGTAAAAGATAATGCATTAGATGAGGCTACAGATTGAAAATCTCTTGAGTAATGCAGAAAGCTTAAAATTGGTCTATTTTGTCCATTTTGCTCTATCCAGAACTAATAACTAATAGTAGAAGTAATTGGACTGACTCGTTTTATTTGCATCTATTTGTATCTTGCTTGCTTCGAAAAAAGGACAAACCAACAAAAAGTTTAAACTAGATCTTCCGTGATCTGGTCAACCGGACTACGATAAAAAAAATCTTTCTTAGTCCGGTCAACTGTACTATGGAAGATATATTTTTTCCGTAGTCCGGTTGACCGGACAACTGAACCGGACCACGGGCAATAAATCAACAGATCTAATGCCTACTTGCTTGTCGTGTCACTGATTCTTTCTTGGCCACCCTGTTAATACAGGCTACCATACCTCAACCTGCTCACTGACGACTTATGTGGTCAGTAAGCAAGTTGAGGTATGGTAGCCCTGAAGTGTATGACCCCTGGTGAAAGAATCAGTGTAGTGAAAGGATTAAAATGCGCCTCTTAGAGGCTCTTTTTGTTCCATCTGATGATGAACACAACAGGTAAACAACGGAACTCCTCGATGGATAAAAAAAACACTATTTTCTTATTGTTTTATCTATTTTAAAGTCAATAAGGTAGGTAAGTATTGGGTTCGAAAACCAGGTATAAAGGTACTTTAAAGTCTACTTTTTTTTTTTTTTTTTATGTTATACGGAGGCTTACGGCCCACCTGATGGTAAGTGGTTACCGTCGCCTATTGACATCAGCAACACCTGAAGCATTGCTAATGCGTTGCCTGCCGGACCCCTCCCCCCTAAGAGCTCTGGCAACCTTACTCACCGCAGGAACACAACACTATTTGAAACAAATAATGTTATTTGGCTGCGATCTTCTGTAAGGCGGAGGTACCTCCCCAGGCGGGCTGCTCCAATTTAGAGCGAGAAAATCTCGCTGTGCCCTACCTCTCGTAAAACTACTAACTGAGCTGTATCAATGAACTCATCATCATTAATCCGTAAATTATTCAGATCAGACCGTGACGATCCGAAATACCCCAGACGGCCAGGTGTCGGGTGCACGTGACGCATTTATTTGTAGCCTTAGGGAGCGTTCACATTTAGCTTCTTTATAAAAGGTGATCCATAACATGCATTCTATCCCGACAGGGGCTTATTTTACACCCAAATGGCAATAACTAATTAAATAAAAATTAATTGTGTTTTTATATTATTATGTATGTTAGTCAAGTCAAAGTCAAAAGGCATTTATTTCAATAAAATCACTAGGATCACTTTGAAACGTCTTAGAAACTAGGTGAAGCTATGCCTGTTCCTCGCGACCAAGCCTAGAAGAATCAGGCAACAAACACTTGGCTTGGTGCCTATCATTTTTTTCGATGATCCTTTTTCACAAAATGGAATTTAAAGTTTCAGTCTTTAAGGTACATATCTATATGGGACGTAGGATAAGAAAAATTCCATCTGTTTTTTTTTCTATTGTTGCCTGAAATAAAGTTATTGTTATTGTGTTATTGTTGTTAATAAAGTTTGTTCTGCAACTTTCGGAAATTCAAAAATTTTCATTGAAGATTTCGTAAAAATCAGCTGATTTGGGATCACCCAGGTGATCCTTTACAGTTTTTTTTTATCTTTAAAGTCGTGGGTATAAAATCCGTATAAGTATAAAGTATAAAAGCCTGTTTCTATATCCAAAAAAACAAACCTTGTTACCTCCTTCATTAAAATCAAGTGATTTAAAACACTCTGAAAGTAGGCACGACTAATATGTAAAGGCACTTAAGGTATTTTCGTACTAGCCCCTTGAATCACAATGAAGAATTTGCGGGCTTATGGGAATTTTGGTCAAGTGGGAAGTCAACACTCATGACTTCCGGTCTAATGGTTGGACCTCATAAGAAATTGACAAAAATAAATTATGAAAAACTTAGCACTTCCTGTATATAGGTCCTGTCCAACGTGGTGTATTTTAGCAACTTTATATGCCAAAACATTAACGAAAGAAACATGTTTGGCTGAGCTATCTAATTGCAAACGATCTATATTTATAGCTCAATTGATCCAGATCACTACCAGTCGGAAGCGTCCCCAAGACGCTGGCGGCATTGCTGCGCTGGATAGCAATGCTAGTCCGATGGGCCTAATAGGACCAGTTCTCGAGAAACGCGTCGCTTCGAAGAGTACATTTAATGTATGTATCTTTAATGAAAATTTTACTATTATACGGCATAATTCTGATCGGTGCTAATATTAAATCCTTTTTAATTTGAACTGCATTCGATCGGGAAAGCTCAGAAAAATAAACAGCGGCGCGCCAAATCGAGAAAATGGCGGGAAAGTTGCAATGGCGGCGTGTCCGGTACCAAGCGACCAATCCCGATTTTCTCTATGGCGAATAAATGGAAAGTTGTAAACTTCCACTGTTAAATTCAAGTTTATTTGCATAGGAATTATTGCGGGCTGGGCTGTAGCTATTTTATTCAATCGATACGCTTTTATGTAAAGCTCTAGATTTATTTCAGACATGAGGTTTCGCTCGGATATTCTTTGAGGACAATAAATTATTATCATCATCAGGCTACTGGAGGTAGTCCCCCCCATACAGTGCCATAATTAGCCGGCTTGAGCCTCTTCATCACCGAATTCCCGCAAAAACATAGTTTTCGAGGTAAACTATAAAATATTCGGCTTTACTTTAATCTAATTTCGATTAACTACGTTACTAATTGGTTACTGAACCTTAGGCGCAAAAGCTTAACTCACACTTGGCAAACTTTTTATAAGTATGTAGACATAGTCCTCGCCATCGTTTTACGCCATATCTCCCGGGATTATTTATTTTACTAATGAAGCCATCAAGCGCTCCATTTCCAAATCCGAAAGGGAAATAAAAAAAGATAAAACAAAAACCTCGAATTACTTACCGCGAATCGTAATCGACTACATAACTCTTATCCTTACCATCCGTAGCAAAGCTCTTGAGCTTTAGCACTATAAGAATTGAGTAAAAAATCGCATAGCAAATTGCTCTGAAGCCATGCAACCGGAATGTTTCGATACGAAGTTTATAACATGTCGAGTTTTAATACAAATATAGCGAAAATTCGCGGTCGAATCAACTTTCGCGGACGAATAAGGCTGGACGGGTGTTTCAACACTGCCCGCTGCCATCTGGCTTGGTTTCCCTTCTTTGTTCTTGTTATGGGCTTAGTTCATTTGTAAGAGATGTAGACAAGTGCAAGGTCCCATTTAGAGCTACGTCCAAAATGTTCAAACCAACGGCGAAGAAGCTTCTAAGTGAAGTTCTAGTGTGTTTTTTTTGCCCTTGTTTGCATGTCGTGTCACTGGTTTTTTCTTGGGCATCTTCCATCAGGTCAGCGGCGTAGGTTTTGCACTTTGAATTCATTACTTTTTTTTTGTTATTCGTAGCTTAGAATTAAAACATTATGAACATTACCAATGCTGGTAAACGTTCACCCTTATTCCGGCTTGTTGATTCCTTTAACAATAATTTCAACTCTCTAGATATAGTGGCAACACGATCTAGTACATTTAAAAAGCTATTACTTGAAATTCTAAAATCTATGTAGATACCTAATCTAAGAATTTAACTATCCTTTGCTATCCCATACAAATAAGTTATTTAAGTAATCCGTGGTAGACGGTGTTGGTGTCACAATTATCTGTTCATTTACCATTTAAGTTACAGCCTATGTTTTATTGTGTCACTGTTTGTTTACCCAAATAAATAAAATAAAAAAAAAAAATGAGGAAACCTCAGTTCTATACGTTTTGACCATGTTTTTCCTATGGATAAGCCGACTAGGCTGAGAGGATGGTAATAGGCGCTGGGCAAAAGCCTACTCTATCAAAACACGATAAGTGACTAAAAGTTCCACCTGACGCTGTATAAATTACACAGGACAGATGTACCTAATAACTTAGTATGTTTTAAAAACTAAGTATATGTTTATCTGCTTTTTGCATTTGAGAGCATTCATGTGTCACGGATTGAATTAAATGGTTTGTGATCACAAATCGGCATTGAGTCTGAAGTATTGTCGGGTTTTTGTGAATGAGCCTCTGTGCAGGTCGGGCTGAATGGATGATTGCGATCAATGCTCCTAGACTAGTAGGTGGATAAGTTCACGTATTTCAGTAAACTTAATTTAAGTTACATTTCATGGGTTTGGGACCCTCTTTTTAGTATAGATATACCTGAGTTAGAGAGTCTCGCTCTTCCGTAGTACATAGTTGTTAGAATTAAGTAAGTAAAGAGATTAAAAGGATATAAGTGCAGTAATAGGTATGATAGGTAGAATTAAGGTAGAATTATAGGTAGGTAAGGTATCGAAATTATAATTGAATGACATATTTGTCTCATGGGTGTATTCATCTCTTACCATGGTATAACACAGTCGTCACTGATTGAGTGAAACTAAAAATTACTTGAGTGAAGATTTACTTGGCTGTGCTTTTCTCATAAGAATAGAACAACATTGGCCCGAATAATTAATCGCTAATAATTCACTATAGCGTTACGCTTCGATACTATAGTAAAAGAGAAATATTAGCCAATGACATCGGCGATGCTTGAAATCTTTTAATTTTGTTTGGCTTAATATTTGACAAAGTTGTTTTCGTATAGCAAGCGTAAAGCCGTGTACAAACGGCATGTGATATTATCTTCTTCTTCCTGCCCTTGTCCAACGTTATGTGGGGTCGGCACAACATGTTTTCTTCTTCCACTCTCTTCTGTTAGCCGTCATCTCCGCACTCACATCTTTAATATGTATTTCTTACTCATGTGATATTATGATATTATACACGGCATGTGATATTATGCCATCTTAAATTCTTTTCAATTTTTTTTCCATCTTCTAATTAGGGCTTGCAAATTGACTTTAATCAGCACACGTAAGGAGCATTTTGAAATAAACTTAAAACGTAGGTATTTTAGATGACGTATAGAACAAGTGAATTCAATTATTCCTGCTCGGGCCACTGGACACTTGAGATTAACTAGTTTTTTCGTTAAGTCTGAACATGCAGAAACGGAGACTGCACTTTCTGTTTCTATTTAAATATGTTTCACTCCTTTTAAGATTTCACCAGGCTGGTCGTACCCTGGTAGGTAATTTTCTTTGCTGTAATACAGCCAACTTTGCATCCCGCTTTTATCGGGCCTTTCAGTGCTTACATATTTTATTCACACAATTTGCACATTCATATTTGCAAGCGCCATTTTACAAAGGCGTGTTACAAATTGCATCTGGCGCGAACTCCGGAAGCGGAGGCGCGGCGGCGGCGCCGGTTCATGCTGTGTGGACCGGCTTAAGAGCCTTTTCATCATCATCATAATCAGTCTGTAGAAGTCCACTGATGGACATAGGCCTCCCACAAAGAGTTCCAAGACGAACGGTCCTTTTCCAGCCTTTTCCATCCACCGACTCTACGAAATGAAAAGATAGAATAGAAAAATATAATGAATAGATGGATGTAATGGATTATTGACTCAGCGAGCGGCTACTTTGTGCTTTTTTGCAAAATGGTCAAGAAAATCTCAGAAATATTTGTGCACACTAGTGTACAATAGTAGAATACGACGTAGTGTCTGCGTCGGTTCTAGCTGCAGGCGCGATCACATACCGCATTGATGGAAAAATACAAAATTGCGAACATTTTCCATGATGGAAAATGTCTTTCTAGTGTGATAAGGCCCTAACCTGTCCGTGCCTGCATTGTGGTGACTGCATTGCAGTTTTATATTTATTAGACTGCATTTATTAGAAAGCTTACAAAGTACTCTGCGCCAAATGCAGACGATACTTTTAAAACTAAGGATATGTCAGTTTCCTGAAAAACTTTGGCCGTAATAATGACGGCCGTAGCTTTACGGAGACCATTGCAAAGTCTCCGTAAATATGAAAAGTCCATTGGGGCACGACCGGGATTTGAAACAGCAACCTACAGATCAAAAATCGAGCTAACTCCAACTAGGTCAACACAGTCATCGCGTGGTAGGGCTCTTAGTAAACCTTTGTCTTCACTTACTGATCAGTTACTTTTTACTGGAAGCAGAAAAACAACTATCCAATTAAGGGTAGAGCACACTCGCCATTCGTACGTATATTACCTTCCGTCACGAACCAGGACTTTATTGGTTCATTCAACGTAGACAGTGGTCAACTTCTTTGGACAACGCACGATTATGGTAAGCAGATGAGCATGTTGTAAGTAAATTGTTTGGGACAGCAATGAGCCACTGTGGTGTAAAATTTCATGAAGTAAAGTAACCTAAGCATATACTGTGGTTTTCAACTTTAATGTTTGTACAAGTACAACATGATCCGTAACTAGTTAACTGTCCCCGAAGAGGCGAATCTATCAACGAAAATAAAAAATATTATGTAGTAAATCTAGTAAAGCAAAGTTGCGCGGGTTTCTACTAGTCTACAATAATAGATGGGCCTATATTTTATCCTATGGGATGGAATCATTTGTTATAAGTACTTCCATCACATTAAAATACACCTCTCGTCTTGTTCTTCCCTGCGACATCCTAAATAGCAATCACACAGCGAGGTGAGTCAGGTAAACTCAGCTACAACTTAATTTTCCATTCGAATTCAGCACATAAGCTTTACAAGTCACGACGTGTAATTTCGCCTTAATTTCCGCGCTTAATTCCCATGTTAAGAATCCAATATGTTTCTGCCTAATTCGTGTTTCCTAAAGGCACGCATTTGCATTACAAAGACGACTCTCGAAAATTACTATGCGCCGTACAGATTGGGCGTGTTTTCTGCGATATCGTTTCATTTTTACACAGAGCCAGTTTTTTCACAGTGACATGTATCGCAAAAGCGCTGGTGAGCTTGCAAAAATTAATCATACTTACAATGCACATTTTATTATTTTTCAATCTCATACATTTCATAAAGTGCGTAACAGATAAAGTGGTTGCTGCGTGAAAGAAGGACAAATCAACCAACCAACAAACAAACATACTATCGCATCATAATATTAGTAAGAAAGTAAGGAAGGATAAGTATTATCTAACTATCCGTACTGTCTGTATTGCACAAAAAACTTTCTTTCTTACAATTACAAGCTTGAACACGCTCTAAAGCCCAATCTGTAATGACACTTGTCATGTAGCAAGGAAAGCTTTGCGTTGCAATATGGTAGAGACGAAAGTAATTTTATCATGACTTTTACCAAACAATGACTAGGTACTCGTGAAAATGATTACGGCGCCTCTTTGTATGGAAACATTCAAGTAGTACCGAGATGGTAGAAGCTAAAGTTATGACATTTCCTGCTAAGCAATAAATTAAGTGCTAGTTAACATATGGGTAATAATAATTGTCATGAATTACGTAAGGATTTAGAAAGAAACATGTACCTACGTACCTTTAACGCGTGGAAAACTAACTTTTCGAACCATTTCTTCGTGAAAATGCTAAGTACGTGCGTACTTTGCTCAGCTTACCTCTATTCTCTAAGCTTTTCTGTTAAGTAGGTATTTCCATAATGTAGGTAGGCTGGAAGTTTAATCTAAATATTGTATGAGGCCACAGTGTTCCATAAGGCGAGTGGCGTAGGCTCCTAACTAAGTTACATTAGCTAGACTTGTCAATTTATTATTTATCCCTCAAAGTTTTCACTGCTCTGTGTACCTTGTAAGTAGGGCTGGCTCTGTTTAGAAAATTATCTGCGTTTTCCATACATACATAGTCTCCTACAAAATAATCGGAAGCCTACATTTTTTGGTCTTCCTTATCGTTCTGTTATTTATCACCAATTTACTTTTCTTATGGAAGTTAGACTTTATGAATCTAGTCCCTGTATTTTTAGCGAATATTTCACTCCCCTCACACTTTTAATTTCCCTTCAAAATTTCCTTCACGACAACTAAAAATAATAAAATAATTCATAAATAATTGAAAAATTGTAGAGTTGTTCGTATACTAAAGAAAAGAAAGAAAGAAAGAAAATTTATTTATTTGACCCACTACGCAGTAAGTAGGTAGGTACAAAGAAAAATACTTAAAATACCTAACAAAAACACACATGAAAACAAAAACATGTAGGTAGGCTGAGTAGGTATGCGTTGTGTGGGGCAAATGGGTCCCGTCTCAGCATAAAGCTGCACCGAACATAATATGTACGGTGTGGCGCTGGTTTTCAGATGGGGCCTAGGCGACGTGACGTGACGAGCATCAATAAACATAATATTTATAGTAGGTATATAATATGGATAGTTATAGTATGGGAAGGTACATAAATAAAAAAAGAGTAAGTACATAGTAGATAGATTATATAAAATAATAAGTGAGGTATATTATTAAATAAATAAATTTTATTGTAATAATATTGGTAGAAGTTGTAATGCGGGCTATATTGGTAGTACATAGTGGTGCTGACACAGAAAAAATAACACGCAGTGCATTGGTAATATAGACGGACCGCGCTCATTACCTTTGGCACTGATTGGTGCATAGTATACTCTACTGATATACTTGGCCGTGGTGGCCCCAGCTGAAGAATAGGCCCCTCCATATCAACCTATCCGCGGATGTCGTAAAAGGCGACTAAGGGAAAAAAACTAGGGGATGGGGCAGTAGCGTCCCTCATTTTAACAACGATAGCTCTAACTACGCTCGCCAACCCGCATGCCCAGCGTGGTGAGTATGGGCAAATCGCCCCACATTATAAGGAATTCGCTCCGTCTGTGGGGGAGGCCATGCTCAGCAGTGAACGTCGTTCGGCTGAAATTATGATACCTTACTATCCAAGCGACTGTACAGTGTACATTCGCATTCACTCATTGTACTCATCATCAATCTTCTCAATTTGTTAATCTCTCATTAAGGAAGTGAATAAAGTTTCTGTCACACGTAGCGTTTAAAAGCTGCTAAGAGCGCCTGTAAGGGACTGTTTGCACTTTGACTAGTGCAATTGATTAATGCAGATGCTTAGTGATTAGTACTAAACACGTTTGGACCTTAGCGCTTATCACTAATCAGTTACGTCCAAGAGTGTAGATTACTAAGTGACTGCATTAATTACCTGCATTCGCATTAATCGAAGTGCAAAAAGACCTTTACAAGCGCTTTTAGTAGCTACGTGTGAAAAATGCATTATTTACTTACCAATTAGTGCAAACAGGCCTAAGAAAAGGCTACATGTGACCACCTACTCACAGCGTGTTACAAGCGGCGAATTGACGTGGGGGTTTTCACTCGCCGCTAGTTCCCACTGTTATGTTTTGCTTGTCGTGCAACTGCTTCTTTCTTGGTCTTCCTGTATTAGGTCAGTGACCAGGTTGAGGTATGTTGGTGGCCCTGAAAAGGACCTATGACCGTCGACTAAAACGTCGGTCACACGCAGCAGCGAGAACTAGCAACCCTGAAGCTTTATATAGGTACTTATAAGGGTGTCACTCAGTTATCGCGTTGGATTACATTAGTGAGATGAAAGCCGTTTTCACAAGCGTGAATTTAAAATTGCCTGAACGCTGTTTTTGCAGCATGTTTATTTTACCTTTAGGATCTTGTATATTTTCGTGGATCATAATCATCATCATCATAAAGCCGTAGACGTCCACTGCTGAACAAAGGCCTCTCCCAGATTCTAAATGACATCTGTAAAGACTGAACTTACAATTTGAACAATTTTTGCCTACTACTGTAGATATTTTCTATTCAATTAAAATGGTACCCAAAATTATCGAACTGTGATAACAACTGCGCCATGGTACGCATGACGCTGGCTTCAAAAACCTTGGGCTGATTAAATATTTAAGTTAGCACCTGCGAAGTTCAATCAGAGAAAAATCTGCTCAGTGTCTACTAAGACTAAATATACATTGAGCTCAAACTTAGCAGATCACTTACCAAGGCTATGTTAGGCAATTAGCTTTATTCTAAAATCTGGCCTAACGCCAAGTTCAATAAACCCTTTGTTCATAGACAAGCTGCCAACCTCCAGCTATCAAAACAAACGCAATCAAATATAAATCTAATACAGACAAATTTAGGATATAAATTCGCTCGAAGACATATAGTATGTAAATAGGGATGTATCCTAAACAAATATACAGGGTGTCGCGGTAGCAGTGGGATTGTAAAGCGGAAATACACGGCATGTTATTCGTCCAGCCATTGGGCATTACCATCACCACTCCGTGTGTGTTGCTCCTCTAAAAAGAGGTCATGCGGATATTCTAAGTTTCAAGAGTTCAGTTCATTAAACCCCCAAAGGTTGGAAGGCCCCCATCCCGATGGACCGATGACATTGTAAAGGTTGCGGGAAGTCGGTGGATGGAAAGGGCTCAAGACCGTTCGTCTTGGAACTCTTTGGGGGAGGCCTATGTCCAGCAGTGGACTTCTATAGGTTGTTGATGATGATGAGTTCATTAAACCTGACTGAAAAAAATTACTCATATACGATACCCTTCCTCCTCTCAACCGTTCTACGTCTGATATGATGAATTTCATATCGTGTGTTTTCACCTTAAGCTGGCTTTTGTAAAATGGTCTCCATGTGCCTAACAATCTGGAATGCCGCTGATACGAGTGCATAGACCTTTTTGGAGTATTCACGACATAGATTTTGTTTTTTTTGTTGCTCAAATGAGATGGTAATGTGTTTGCAGATGTGCCGTGGAATTTTACCAGCTTATTACAAAAGGGGTAACATAGTTAACGTGCTGTTAGTGCTGCCTAAAATCGAGTCCTTTGATGTCAGCTAAAATACCAAAGCTAGGCAATGTTTTTAAAATTGCTAAAATAGGTATTCGTACACGCGGATCAAATGCAGTTCGTCACAAACGTAAACCAAAGTTTCCATCATTTTGCGGGTGAGCGAACATGCGTGAAGCTTCTCAAAAATATATATTTTTTGTCCTGGCATAAGCCGAAGAGTTCCGATAGGAAAATAATCAATTAAATGTGTTCATTATCTCTACAGTTGCTTGTATTTCCCAAATCACCGAGAAATAAACAACGATAACAACCTCCAAAAACAATTCCTCGTATAATATTACACATGTCGATGCGAGCCGAAATATTGCCTCCCGAAGGCCCGAACAGATTTCATCGATCACATTCTTGGCCACTGCACACATTGACACGTAAGCATATGCAGCATACGATATTTATAGGCCATGTTTAGGCATTTCGGCTCGGAGCCTCATATTTTGCCACCTGCCGCACCCAGCACACGCTAAAAGCAACCTTATCTCAACGGGTTGGGTTTATAGGGTGGGAATAGAAAACGTGGCATAGTTGTATTGCCAGTGAAGCATAAAGGTCCCCATTCATGCCGTGAAAGCTTGTCGCATAGACAAGGGAGACGCAGACGCCGTAAAAATGATTTATACAAGGCGAGACGGCTTATCGGGTGTTGTCGAACTTTTAAAAAGAGGTAGATCGTGTGTGGAGATAGAGATGTGCAGGATCGTGAGGTATTGATTTGTGGGCAGAGGGAATAAGCTTTTGTTATTCATTTTATAACGATTTACGGACCCTTGTCAACGTTGCTTTTTCCTTACTTTTTCCGGGCATCAACCCGATGAATCTTTTTTTCTTTGCTTCGACGAACATTAACGTTTCGGGCGTAAGTAATTGGAGTGATTTAATTAAGTTTCTTGGTCTCCAAATCAATTCTGTTTTTATATAAAAAGTATATGATCCACGGTGGCCCCCGCTTATCTACCTACCCGTGGATATCCAGGATAAAAGCTAGGGGATTGGCAGCTTCCCCCTTCATCAGCGTCAACCTTTATCAACAACGATAGCTCTAACTGTTTACCAATCATAAAAAAGTATATCCATTCTAATAAAAAAATAATTTTCCAAATCGGTGAAAACTAAAGCAGGAATCAGTGCAACATTCTATGTTAACTTATATATTTATGCAATAAATATTTGTATTTTGGTTTATAAATGACGGAGTTCTGAGGTAACAAACACAAACAAAATGTAACCGAATTGATAACCTCCGAATTGATAATGAACTCGGTTAAAAAGATCCAAGCTTCTGAAAAACACGTATGTTCATCTTAATCTTGAAATTGAGTTCACCTATCTGATATCAAGGAAGTAATAACACAAATCTATTGGTTCTCAGATCTCCCCTCAGCCACAGATAACATAATACTATACTAGTACCTCAGCTCAAGTGTCAGTTCAAAGTGAATTCGGAAATTAGATTCAGAAGTGCCAGTCCCTTACGCTTTTATTAGTTCCAATGTCCCTCTATGATCTCATCTAGTGTATGATGTCAGGGATACTTTGTGGGCACATTGAGGCTGAATGCTAGTATTATAGTCGGTCAGTTCTGTCACTTTGTTTTATTTTGCCGGTTTTAGATTTAAAAAAAAGATTTGAATTTAAATACATACCTACCTAGATTTTTAGTTTTTCATTTATAACTAGTACCGTAAAACTCGTCTTTATACCGTGAGTCGAGAGAAAACATTCTAACGACTTAAATTACTAGTTGATGTGGAGAAGATTCTCGCGTTTTCTTTTCACGCTAACGTCATACCTACGTCAAAATAAATAATGTTAACAAATTATAATTAATAAAAATAAGGGTTAATAAATCAGAAAAAAAAAATTGCTTTTTTGTTAAAAAAAAATTCCCCGTTAATATTCTTTCATTTTGTGGAAAGAATAAACCCCTCTCGGGATGGTATACATGCTAAGAAATACCCTATACAATTAGATTTTTCCGCTGGCGTTAACGTGAACAGAAAATGGATCTTGTCTAGACCCCCAGGGCTAGCCATGATAAAAGCTCCACGTCACATACATCATGGTAAAACGCCATGTCAGTCGTAGATAAAACGACGCATCTCACAAAGCATTTTATCATTTTTTCCGCATTCATTACAAAAACAATCAGTCCTCCTGTCGTTTGGCAATCTGTGTACCTACAGGGTACACTTTGAGCGCAGTTTTTATTCATCTGAATACACCTACATTGCAAATACTTTATTTTCAGGGTTCCGTACCTCATAATGTTATAAACAGAAAGCAAAGTTGCAATGACGCCATTGCGCTTTGTGGATCTGAATTAAGCTTTAAATTTCACTAAAAACTTAAATGATATACAAGATTATTCATAATATGTATGCTATCCCGAAAGGGACTTATTCTACACCGAATCGGCAATAAAGTATGTTATACGACTTTTGAAAATCCAACTTTTCATTATATAAATATAATATAAATATAAATATTCCGGACATATTCACACGGTCTACTGATCCCAAACTAGGCATAGTCTGTACTATGGGTACCAGAGACTGATATACATAATAGATATATATTTAACAACCAGACACAGAACAAACATCTGTGTTCATCACACAAATGTTTGTCCAGTGCGGGGATCGAACCCGCGACCTCTAGCGCAGAAGGCAGAGTTACTACCAACTGAGCTATGAGGCCAGTCATTGAGAAAACTCTATTTAAAAAAGCAGCTGGTATAGGTATCTTGATGTCAAACTTCTCTAATGTTAATAATTACTTAAAAAGATGATAATACCAAAGACAGAACTACAAAAAAAAACTGAATTATTATTCAGTTTTTTTAGTAGTTCTGTTTTTTTGTGTTTTGTTTTTGTTTAGTAGTTTTTGTAGTACTTCACCTTTCGTCCACATGTCACAATTCGTCGAATTTTCAGGTTCTCGGACGGCATGTCCGATAACCTAAAGTTTCATCAAGATGTATTCTTTCACCGTTTGAGACACTAGTATAGCACTTATCAATTTTCCGAATGGAAAATCCAATGGTGCACGACCGGGATTCGAAACCACGACCATATCAAAAGGCGGGGCCAATACCATCAATCCACCAACACAGTTTATTCCGCAAGCTAACCTATTCCATAATATACCTAAAACCTATTACCTATGAGTTGATACTCGTAGGTACCCTCTACACACTGATGTGTGTAGAGGGTCGAAACTAAACCGTAGTGATTAATGAGAGCGCGGTATCGGCAGATACCCTATCGGGCATCGGCCGTGCTCGCCTGATTGCCCTATATTGTTTTCGATTTAGATTCTGCCGTGCGTGGTCTTAGCTTGCCAGAGCGGTGACATAGTTTGTGGATGCACGTGGTTAGATCTAGTGGTTCAATGATTCAAGTACCTATATACTTTTTCAACACACTTGCTCATAAAGAGGCTCTAATTTCACCGCAATTAGGCACATAATGATACATGTAATCAAACTGTGACTTTTTCATTGCTATTATTCACAAACGTGAGTTATTTTATTTTATTGGTTGAGTTTTAAGAGCAAATCTTAAAAAAGTTTCGATACAAAAAAAATCGTGCGCAAAAGTAAAACAAAATCTCATTTTTTTAGTTTTTCAACACTAGTGACACAGTTTTTATAACTGCTGCGGTTGTTATCGTTTCTCTACATTTTTCGTTCTATGTTTTTTGTTCCGAAATAAAAGTTATTCTGAAAGTTTTTTTTTTAAGTTTAGTCTTTTAATCACTAACGTTACACACTTATACCATAATGTACTATTTTTTATACAACTTAGTTGACAAACATGCTCACGGCCCACCGGATGGTAAGTGGTTACCGTAGCCTATGAACACTTGCAATACCAGAGGCATCATGCACGTGTAGCCGGTACCAAATTCCCTAAACCTCCAATAAGTTACAAATCACAATTTCACAGCGAACAAAGTCGGGCCTACGACTAGTTTCACATAATTTTGAGATTGATTTACACCGCTCCTACACAAGGGGCGAACTAGTGTAGCCTATTGACCGTCACGGTCACGTATATCCATCATCATTACCGCATTTGCAAGCCATCACCGATGATTAAGCGATGTAGGGATAGCTTGAACTAAACGAGGTTTACGATACAAACTAACTGGTTTGTAATCTGTAAGCTGTTAAGGGAAGCGAACAAGTTATATTAGGTTATAGTAGTTTATTTTTACAAGTGTGTGCATGTATTTTAAATTTAGTTTTCTTTTCTGTATCTTTGTTAGTCGTCCATTACCACTGTATCTAAAACTTAATTAATTTGCTATCAGTGGAAACTTGTAAATAGCCCTCAGCTGCATGTAATTTTTCATGTGTTTATATTATTATTGCTTATTTTTGTTCTAACTGTAAGTTTTCCCAAAATTCGAAAATAAATTAAAATAAATAAATAAGGTAGTAGGGCTAATGAAGGTTAATCGGTTAACTCAAACCTATATATGTATTGCTTTATTAAACTAAATAGTCTGAGTTATCATCATCATCAGCTAGGAGTGGCCTAAATTAGCAAGGCACAGACGCTGTGGCAAATCCGAGCCTACCGCTGTGGCGAGATGGTGAATGCTAACAAGACCCCATCTCGCCTCTCCCAGGCGGAGGACTGCTCACAGGGGGGTTTTAAGTGGGTTCGAGTCCCACAACTCCTCTCCGCCAACCCCCCATGGCAACGGCAATTTCTCCCCTTCAAAAAAAAAAGTTCAGTGACCAGGTTCAGGTATGGTGGCCCTGAGAAGAGCCTATGACCGTCAATGAAAGAATCATTGTAGTGAAAGGATTAAAGTGCGCCTTTTAGAGGCTCCTTTCTTGCACAACTGCTGGACATAGCCCTCCCCTAAAGAGTTACATGACGAACAGTCTTGAGCCTTTTCCATCCACCGACTTCCCGCAACTTTGACAATGTCATCGATCTATCGGTGCTATTAACAAAAAGAAGGAAAACTAGAGAAACAAAAATTAAAAAAAAAACATTTCACATTATACATAAAAAAAAAACTATTTATCTGTTTTTGATATTTTATCATCTTTATCACTAATTATCAAACGTGATGATGTTCGACATCATGATTGCTCCCTAAAACAGCTAAATAATTGTTTCTGAACTGATTTGACCACGGCATTTTCAATAAAACTGGCGAATTTCTAAAAGACATATAACAAACTTTATTGCCAATGGCTATAGAAGAAGCCTCTTTAGGGGTAGTATACACAACCTTGAGACTATGCGTCATCTGGTAGGGAGATAGCAATAGTTTCTAGGTTGACTGGGTGGGCATGCTTAAACCTGAACCACAGATAACATAATACTATACACCTGAACTAACAAAACGAACAGGTGTAACACGAGTCTGGGACCCTCTGAAGCCAAACCAAGATGTTTAAATAATTTGGTCCCTCAACACTCATTAGCGAAGTTTTCGAAAACATTCCTTTTATTTTAGGCTCAAAGACGCGGGCCGGCCCCGGGCGTGGCAGGTCCACAACCCCATTAAAGTTTCGGCTTTCTGAAAAGCGGCGAACGTCATAAGATGTATTTAATATACTTGAGAGACGAAAAAAGGTAATTTCGAACTCCGACACATAAAAACACTGAAAACATCACACCGACCCCGCCGGCGGGGTCGACGACGACGTCCCGTCCCTGCGTTTCCACCCCGTCAGGGTGATGGCCTTCTCAAAAAACCTCCCTCTGGCAACAGCCCAAGCCGAGGTCCGTACCTAAGTGGTGCCCTTGCGCTCGCGGCCAAAACCTAACCTTTATTCGGCAGTAGCGCCCTCTGCGCTCGCCTAGCCCGGTGTAACTGGCAGTGGTCGTAAGAGACCCACAGCATAATAATCCATTCGAAAAAAAAAAAAAGGTAATTACTTCTACATAAGGTTAAACCTCGATTCTGCTAAAGTGTACGACTGGCATATTATGAACGGTTTGAAGCGAGAGATAGCCGGTGCTACAAAAAGAACATGGGACTTATCAACGTATATCTCAGGAACGATATGATGGACGCAATGCAATACCACTCGGGCTCGGCAACCTAGGTGGTACTGCATGTGCATTTATTGCCAAACCAGACTTCTGAATAAGTGTGCTACGACTGTGACGGTCTCCGCTTCGCAGGAAAGGAATGCTTTACTCCAGCCCCGAAATCCGTACTTATTTTAATCACTTGTGCCCCGCTGGCTTTTATCATGCGTGTTGTTGATGGCCTATTCACGCCGCTCTTCAATAAGGAACCTTAACACCTTTATTATTGAGTGCGTTTTCCAGTGTAGCAGTCACCCCATTGCGAAACAGGAACCGTAATGTGGATAGGAAGTAAAGCCGCCTCAAGATCAGTATTTTTCTGAAGCTGTTTTTGTGAAGATTTTCTTGTTTTTTATAACTCAAATTATTGAGTTAGTAGAGGAAGTTACTCGTAGTTTATTAGACCTGAAAAGATGGTAAACCGAGCTGAAACATACGGTAGCATAGTTACAAGGATTTTTTTTTCTGGACTCTGAATTTCTTACAAGTGTTATTCAGAACATTGCAAGGCGTCACAGTAGGTATATTTCACCCAGCTGGATGATGTTGGAAACAAGACAGTAATTTTAACATCTCAAAAATATAAATCTATTACACCATTACTATTTAAGTATTTACTCGGCAAAGATGTACATTTCATAACTTTCGGAACGATGACAGACGGGGATAATAGCTAGCTACATGGTTTGAAAATGGCACAAGTTAATGTTTACGTACCTACAATAATTTTTGATGTGTACATCTTTAGTAATGTGGCATAATTTTGAAAATAGTAAAAAGTGTACATCTTATAGCAGGTGAATGTACAAATTACTATACAAGGTGATTGGTGATCTGATTTGAGATATCTGCATAAAGTTTTTTAAATGAAAATTTTTTAATTTACCAAAGTCGTAGAACACACTTTATTGCTAATTGGTTGCAGAATAAGCCTCTTTCGGGATAGCATACGGATCATGTTTCACTTGTAGTAGGGTTACGAAGCTTGTCAACAAACTGATTTGCGTAAGACAGATCATAGACTAATAGATAACTGTTTACAGAGGCTATTAACTTTTTGCTCAAATCTATCATCGTGACTCACGTAGTGCATTGCAGAATCAATCAGGATGACAGTAAAGCATTACCCCTTAGCCAATTTGACTTATATTCTAACCAGCACATCCATCTTGAGCTGAATGTTCGGAAATGCCTCAGACTACCCCCTTAGACATCTTCAAGGAGCTAAATGCCTGGAGATCTGAGAGGATGTCTATCATGTTTGGGAGATACAGTGGTGACCCTATGGTATATCTATTTTCCGACCCCGTGTAATGGTACGGAAGCCTCAGGGCGCGAGGCTACTCGTACTTGATCGTCTCTAATCATATTTATTTATCCACAAAAGTGTAACGTTGTGCGTTTTTGACGAACGCCCCTTTCGTTCAACAAACAAATGCATTAACAATAATCGTTTATTATCAACGATTGATTTTTACGACTGCCCAAAACAATCTTCGGCTAAGATTTAGGTCGAAGTCATTAAAAATCCTGAAAATCGTCTCATAAGCAGTTAAATCAGTTTTATATTTCGATTTTATAGGTTGTGTGTGCGTGCGTTTCATATGAAGCCGATACCGGTTCTGCCCACTGCTGGCTCGATTCTCCTTGCAAAACATATGAAAACCTGTACGCCGAGAGTAATTAAAACTAACAGTCGGTCATCATCATGATCTTCAACTTATTCAGTGCACTGCTAGATGTACGTCTTCCGAGACGCATCACCGAATCATATTCACGACCTCGGTGGCGAGTGTCCGTCTAAGACGTATTATTTTTTCGTTTTATTTAGCGCTAGGATACGGTAAGTAAAGAGTAAAGTTAAAGTTAGTCCAGAGTTTGGTCGATTCTTCGAAGCACGAAAGCAAGAGGCTTCTTTGAGGCAGGCTTTTTGGTTGCCGCAAAAAGGCTCAGGGCCTACCATTCTCTGAGTCTGAGACGTAAGGGGTGCGATTCCCGCTGCGGGACAAATGTTTGCATGATCGGCACATATTTGTTCACACATAGTTTCTGATACACACGACACAGGGTTTTATGCTTAATATTTTGAGCACGGGGCTATTTCGTCATCGAAAGGGGTTAATACGTCTTTAGCCAGGCCGGTGATTTACAGACCGGCCTATATAATGAACCGGTTAACCGGTGCCTGCTTTCTTCTTTATGCCTGCTTTTTCAGTCCGCAGCCTATTTATAGTGCAGTAAATCTGCTTATGTCGAGATTTATCGTTATAGGATGCCGGAGCCACAAATTATGTTCGACACAATTCGACCTTTGTCTGCTCGGCGGTTTTTGCCACACGCTTTAGTTTCGTAGCTGAATTGAATAAAATTCAGAAGTGAGTATTTTGCTTATGTGGCTACAAGTACTTCTTTTTACAACATTTTCTTTAGCTTCTCTTGTAAGTTCATAAATTTGTTATGTTTGGGACAAATGCAAGTCCTTCGTCCCTTAGGACAATTCCCGTGGTTTGTTTGAGTTGAACCTTTGCACACCTGTCATGTACCAATCATCGTCAACTGAACATTGCCTCCCCCGATGATTTCCAGAGTGAATTCCTATGATGTGGGTGGAATTTGCACATACTCACCACGCTGCTGTGCCGACCCGTGGTCAATGTGACGTACTTACTAGCGTATAAACTGGTGCTAACCACTAGTGACGCACTCATTTACACTGATTACTCGTAATGGCCGCTATCGGATGCGAGACGTATCCATTATCTACGGATTTATGCAAACGCCCACCTACACCACGCCAAGGGTGTAATCATATCGACGCACAACTAAAATATGTACGTTAACTGCGAGAAAACATTGTTGGTAAGGTATAGAGAAGAAAAACTATCATTTTGTTAAAAAAAAAAAAAAAAATATTCCGGACATATCACACACGGTCAACTGATCCCAAACTAAGCATAGCCTGTACTATGGGTACCAGAGACTGATATACTTAATAGATATGGTACTTAAAGGTACCTATGCGTTTTTTTGTTAGGCAGGAGGGCTCTTAGTGCTTGGTTGTCAGGTGAAGTAGGTCCTGGGACAGTGTTACCAATGCTGTATTATTGCGAAGTATGCGTGAAGTAGCTTTGAAAGAATCAGTGAGGTGAGGAACAAATAAGAGAGCGTTGTGGAGTGAAAGAATACGTAGTGATGAGGATCGAGAGAGGAATGCATAGATGGATTGGTAATATACAGAGGATGAAAGAAAGAAGATTGACGAAACAGGTGTACGAGTATAGGGCGATGGAGAATGGGATCGTTAGACCTCTACGTACGTTTATTGACCAAATCGGCCTCTTCTTCAGCCGGGGCCACACGGCCACCTATTTACTTATTTACCTTCACATATCCTAGGCCTTTAAAATTACAGATAGTCTACTCGTAATAGCCAATGATTGATAACAAGATGCCATCATTACCCACAGGAATGTATGTACGCTAATAACTCGATCCACGATGACACGCACCTAGGTAGATTACTGTGATTAAAGTATTCTTAGCCTAGGATGATCCCACGTGGTACAGCTTCACAATAAAACGGTCAATAAACTACAATTGCGTCACAAATTCAACCCTCGCTATCGTAGGCAGCGTGGCCGAGTGGTCTAAGGCGCTGGTTTTAGGCACCAGTCCGAAAGGGCGTGGGTTCGAATCCCACCGCTGTCAAACCTTTTTGGGGTTCTTCAATTTTCTTTTGCTCATCATTAAGTAACTATGTTTTTGTTGCAGGTACTTATAACTAATTTTGAAGTATTTTTGGAGACCAGGAAAGTAGTGGAATCGAAGGTAAGAATAAGTTTTTTTAACTACTCCATATCAAAAAATCGGGACGGGAGTTTTCTGAATTCCTACTTTGAAATTCTGCACTTATAAAATTGCTAAAGGAAAATAGCATTTATCTAAAGGTGCTAAAGCACGGTATTAGAGTAGGTACATTATGGGTAAAATGGGTTTTTATAAAAACAGGGTCAGAAATCCGAAGAATGTCATTGGTCTACCAGTGGGGTGCCAGAGAAGGTCGAATCTATGGGTTTGTATGTTTTGTGCTTTATGTTCAAATTAAGCCGTTTTGGCCTAGTGGAAGGTACCCTTACCTCCGATCCGACGGTTGTGGGTTCAAATCCCGTCGTGCAGCAATGCGTTTTTCTGATCGCAAAATTTAAGTGCGCATAACACGTGCTTGAAACGGTGAAGGGAAACATCGCGAGGAAACCAGTAAGTATTCCTTTAGCGGCGATGGACTTGCAACCTGTCACGTATGAAATACTAAACTACTGCAAAAATTGCAAAAAAGTTTCAACGTGCCTCTGACTAACCCCCTCAGACATCTTCATGCTTGGGGATAATAGTCGTGTGCTAAACTTTTTATCGTCAAATTATTAAGTACCTACATATAAGCTTAGCTAGCTATCTTAAAGTCTATACGGGTCATCAAAATTACTCTCGAGTAAGAGCATAAATCAGACAAACCCACCTATAACTTTTTTTTTTTATACAACAAAGGTGGCAAACAAGCATACGGCCCACCTGTTGGTAAGCGGTTACCGTAGCCTATGAGCGCTTGCAATACCAGAGGCATCACGCACGCGTTGCCGACCCCGAACCCCCTTCCCCCCTAAAGAGCTCTGGTAGCCTTACTCACCGCAGGAACACAACACTATTTGAAACTAAGCTAAACAAATGTTCAATCAAATGTAACAAAGCTGTTGGTTCTCCAAAAAATAAATAAATAAATAAACAAATAATGTTGTTTGGCTGATCTTCTGTAAGGCGGAGGTACCTCCCAGGTGGGCTGCTCCAATTCAGAACGAGAAAATCTCGCTGTGCCCTACCTCCTCCTCCTACTGCCACACTTGTCACTTTCATGTCTCTCCCCTTCGTCAATGCGACATTATCTTGCGTTTTTCAAGTGCAACACGTCTGCCATGTAGGTAAAAGAGTTGATTAGGGAAACCTTTATGAATTACAAATGAGTTTATTAGCGACTATTCGGTGAATAACCATGAATATTATGCATGAGACCAATCATACACTATCTATGTTTCGTAGGGTTATGATATGTCGTGGAGGACGAACTACGCAATACGCATTTATGAAAGGTACCAAATGTGTCTGCTTTGCTCTCAAAATGTTCCAATGAGACTCATCATGAATGGCTTAGTAAAGCAATTGCTTGCTTGTCCTGTCACTGATTATTTCATGGTCATCTGAAATGTATGTCAAAATGATCCTTACATCTAATGAGTAAAGTCAATTTTGAGTTTGACTTTTAGTGGCTTGCTTACCGCTTTTGTATGGTGCCACGAAAAGGGCACCTACAAAGACCAGTAATCTCTTCACTTTTCCGAAAGTGAGAAGTGAAAACTCACTGATATCTCAGTATACTGAGACGGCACTATAGGGCCTGATCTGAATTTGACACCATGGTTTTTATTCTCACTTATGTCTAAAAACACCAGTTGGCTATTTGTTCATACAAACACCTACTTGCTAGTGGCTGAGTTAACTTAATTATCATCTTTCAAGCTGGCATCCTCATAACGAATTTAGGCTTGTCTAAACGATCAACAACTTTACCGTCGTGTGAACTAGCTTAACAATCTGTGATACGAGTTATAGCTTATGTGGGAATATCTGGTTAACTTCATACATTATCAGCAAACCAATTCTCAGTGCGCGTACGATCTCTTTTTGTTCAAAATAGGAAACTTGTAGATATGCCACAAAGGTTAGAAACCCTTTACCAATACTCATCATCATCATGAGTCTGTAGAAGTCGACTGCTGGATATGGCCCCATAGGGCCTCCCCCATAGAGTGCCATGACGAATAGTTTTGAGCATTTTACATCCATAGACTTCCCGCAAACCTTCACAATGTCGTCGGTCGATCGGCATTCCAACACTGCGGCGCCGGCGCCCGGTTCGTAGTCGCTATTCGAGACCCTTTATTCCCCAACCTTAATTTACCAAGTAGCTTGCAGCCGCGACTTCGCTCGCGTGATGATTGAACCACAAACATCCTCATAAACTTTCGCATTTATAATAATCGCTGTATAATGAACCGAAGTAACTAAATAGAATAACTTTTAAAATTGACTGAGCTCATCTAAATAAGCTGTATTCTAGAGCTTGCGTACATTATTTTTTATAACTCCATAACAAAACATTATATTATTACCAGATGTATACTAACGACCTTCAAACATGTGCGGTAATGCTATGTTTATTTTGGTGTATGGAGAATAAGGCCATAAATAAACTTTAGCGTCATTTCAGTGGATGTGCGAATTCATAAACATTTGCGTTTACTGCAAAACCGGCTTTGGTAGTGAAAAGTTGAAATTAGCTTGATTTTGTAATTTAATGATCATAATTTCATTTTAAAATCTAAAAAAAACCGATATTGGGGTCGGTTTATTTTACTTTTGCTTATGATGTAAGTAGGTTAGCTATATCGCAAACCAAATGTCAAAAAGGGACGTTTCATCAATATATGGAGCCTGGGCCTGCACTGTGTACACTACTCTAAAATATGGCTAAGCAATAAAGTAAACGTATTTAATTGGTTATTTTATTTAAATTGACTTCGTTCTAAGGTACATTAAGATTTTCTTCGACAAAGAGAGCAACACACAGTGCTACAAAAATATGGCGGATGGACGTGCGTGAAATGTCATTTTGACAACCTACATATATCTGACAAAACAAAAACATCAAATCAAACAACATGACATGAAAAATATGTCAATGTCATGTCAAACGCCAATTATAAACCAACATGGCGGCCTTCAAATAGTGTTTACATTGTAAAAAACTTACCAGAAGAACTATTCTTGTACCATCGCATCGCGTCTTCAAATTAATGAAATTGTATTTTTCTTTTAATCTCCTATTTTTTCCTAATTTTTCAATGTAGTGTACATGGACCAGGCCCAGAATGAAATGACTCCTTTACTCAAAATTTACTTTATTTCTACTAAATAAAGTAAATTTTGAGTAAGCCTGTTTTTGAAACGAATTTTATTTAACATAACGCATGCCGTGGACAACGCATGGACAATCAAGGTCATAACGCATGCCGTTTGAACCCAGCTTGAAGTTGGTGTGAGGTACATAGTGACTGTAATTTTTTTAACGACTATAGTGTATCCAAGTCTTTCGTTTTTCTATGACAGTTCCCATCTCCCGGTACCAATAACTTCGCTGCAACAAAACCGTCTCACAATCATTCCCTTCATTTCCTCGGGAAGCCGGAATGTCGGTCTGTCTGACGCTCTGAAGTCGGATGTGTCGTAAAAATAATAATGCATTATTATAATTGGGGCGGCACCGTCCACGTGTTTCTTAGAGCTGGCTAGAAATAGCTGTGTATAACAGATTTTTTGTATTTGTCAGACAATATGTTTTTAAAGGGAAATTATTAAAATAAGAAATACTATTTAAGAAGCTCGTTCAAGAGGAGCCTTAAAATACTAAAATTCTTCTATATAAAAATGATTTCCGTTTTAAAGGGGATTGTGTGATTTTTCAATATCTCCTTCCACTTGCGGCTTCAAGGGAATGTTTCAAAACCTCCTTTAAAGGACGACTAACTCGTTTGAAAGGCTTATTAACGACCTATGAACTCCGTTATCAGGGTTATTCCGCTCATAAAAACTTACTCATAACTTATTCAATGATATTCATAGGTTAGCACTTAGCACCATATGGCTAAAGTAAGTTTTTTCAATCTGATAAAATGATCAACACGGTTTTCGTATTGCAGTGTTGTAAACATCACTCGATCGTGAAATTAAGGGGTGTAAATGCTTAAATTAAATTAGATGTGAGATAAGCTGTGACTGAACCTGGCATTCCTACTCACTTTTTTTCACTCCCCTCACACTTACAACATACTGATATTGTTTCATTGCAATTGCTTTCAATGTTTTTTAAACTTCTCTAAGAATTTTTCTTTTTTTCTTCTCAACAAAGAATACTAATAGTACTGAGCGCCAGTTCACACGAAACTTGTTAATATTAAGTTTAACAATTTATTTACAACCTTTGTATGAGATGAGGTATTTTTTTATTTTTTTTATACAACTGAGATGGCAAACAATCATACGGCCACCTGTTGGTAAGTGGTTACCGTAGCCTATGAGCGCTTGCAATACCAGAGGCATCACGCACGCGTTACCGACCCCGAACCCCCTCCCCCCTAAAGAGGTCTGGCAAACTTACTCACCGCAGGAACACAACACTATTTGAAACAAATAATGTTATTTGGCTGCGATCTTCTGTAAGGTGGCTATGTGTTGAATACCTCGATGGAGTAGCGGGCGAACGCCTGTCTGAGAGCAATTTGGAACAGTTTACATATTATGAATCACCTTGTATGGACCGACGACATTCTGAAGGTTGCGGGAAGTCGGTGGATGGAGAAGGCTCAAGACCGTTCGTCATGGAACGCTTTGGGGGAGGCCTATGTCCAGCAGTAGACTTCTACAGGTTGTTGATGATGATAACACGGGTACCTACCTACTCATTATATCGCCATCAAAGCGATTATCATAACAATTTAACAGTTAAATAATAACCGCAGTTCAGCAATACCTCAATTTGCCAAATGTAGCTAAGCTTAAAGTACCATTATGTTATGTATTTAAATTACGCAGGCGAATGGGTTGCATCCCTAAATTAATCAACCCCTATCAATTGAGCGTTAAAATATGTAAATAAATTGACGCAAATAGCTGCGCAGGCATATTGTATGGCGTTGTAGGGTGGCAATCGTTGCAAGAAAAATTGTAACAAGTCAAATAAAGACAGTTAAACGGTCATAAATACTACAGATTACATCATTGCATAGTATGTGTACCTACAAGGTAATCCATTATATGTATGCTATCCCGAAGGAGGTTTATTTGGCAATCGGCAGTAAAGTAATTTCTACAACTTTTGGAAATTTGTCATTTTTCGTTTGCAAAAATCTGCTGTTACGTTTAATTAGTTTATTTATTAGTTTATAGGTACCTACCTTTACTGGCATTCAGACGTATTATGACCAGACGACAATAATATCTTCAATACCTTTAGTTAAATTAGATTTTATTAGTCTCCTCAAAATGTATTACGATAGGTTAAGATGATTAAGCGAGTCTTAATAAATAAACCTACCAACAAGAATATCGATACAATTAATCCAAAAAATGTACCAAAGAATCGGTGTCGCCCCACAGTAACCCCACACTGGAAAGGAGCGAGCAATTAGCCGCGGGAAGCCTCGGATCGAATTGCACAGTTTTTGTGTCAAATGAGACGCACAAATTAGTTATTTTGTTCTTTGTGGCTAATGGCGGAGGTTGTACCCGACGTTTTTATCCGCATGTTTTACAGTGAATTCTATTTCATTTTCAGTCTTTGAGTTGGGAAACCGATCGTTTCATGTCAAACATGATTCAAGCTATGTATTTATCTGTAGATTTAAATATATTTCTTAGCTTATCAGCTAGTTTTCCGGTCAGGGTCTCATATTAATACTGTTCAGAAATTCCTGTTTGTCGTTTTACTCTGCTGCCTCGTCAGAAAAACTAGCCGGCTATTTTCAAATCGGCAGTCTCTTAACTTTTTGCGAACTTTAATCTGATCAGAAATTCGCATCTTTTTAATCTCAGCAGAGTTTTTGAATAGAATATTAAAATGGTTTATTATGTTATTATTATACTTCAATTGAAGAAGAACTTGATTTATTTTTATCATAAAGTCTCGCTTGCAGTATTTTTAAATTTTAGTGTCAAAGTCCATATTTGTAAGCACGTCATGTAGGCCTTATTAAACTACCTTGACTATCGAAAGAATTCCGAAAGATACTGTTTATCGCAAGCTAATCAATCATGTATCTACAAATCCTTTGATATCGTATCCGAGGCATTGCTCAATGCGTGTCAACATTGACATACTCGTACCTACAAACATTTGCAGACATGGTGTCACCAAATATTTGCTGTTATGTGGTCATTTGTCTTGGTTTTGTGAGGACACAAAATGATGTCACAAAGTAGAACAGAATTGTATTTTTGTTTGACTTGTTCCTGAACGTTACTTTTACCAGGATGATGTTGTAGTGATTTTTACGTTATATTTTGCTTACAGTAAAGTCGTCCGTCACTCACGTAAGATGCATGGTAGTTTTTAGTGTTATCTAAGTGAAAATCTTCATACGCCATTGTCCAGTTTACATAACACGTATTGGAAAATGCTTTAATTATTTGAGCTGAAAAGTTAAAAAGTCAAACATATCCATAAAAGACTTCAGACAAGAAGTTACATATGAAATGAGCCACCACGTAGGTGAATTAGCATAAAAAGGTTAACGGCACTTTAATTGCGAATGCTGAATGAAGATTTTAAAGTTTTTTCTCGTCTGGTAAGCTTAATAAACGAGGCGAAAATAAGTGTTGGCTTTAACGAACATAATACATTTTTTACAGGATAAGTAGCATTGCTACTGAATATCTATTTCAAGAATTAATTTCAATTGAAACTCTTTGATGATGAAAAAAATTGCAAACAGATGTAAGCTTCTACCATGTGTTTTGAAATCACTCCAATCTTCAATCACAGATGTGATACGTTTGTCGCAACATAAGTCGGATTTCGTCCTCTCTAATATTTTTTTAAATATAAGTACATACCTTTAAACCAATTAATTTGAAAGAGTAAATTGTATTTGCCTATGGTTTTGCCGATTGCGATAAATAAATTCAAAGTTTAATAAAAAAATCCAAAAGAAGTCTAACATTTCAAACATAGATAGATGTTGGCTTATTAAAATTTTATGTTTTTTTTATAATGTATACCTACTTTTATTAGACCTGAAAACAATGAAAAAACTTCGAAAGTATACATAAACAAATGTGAAACAAAGCCGATATTAAAGCATATGGTCTGGTAAATAAGGTCATCATTGCAATCTGACATCAAAGCTGAAGAAACAAAGAGTATCATAACAATGCGTCGTGAGGGGATCGTTTGACAAAATGTGTGGGCTCAGTGACAAGTGGTACGAGAGAGCGTAGGCACTATACCGATTATGAACTCCATCTGATGAAATATTGTCTCGTAAATGCAAATAATGTACTGCTTTGAGAGAAATCTGTGTAAATTCTTGTCATAATGTTGTATTGTTATAAACTTTTCACTGTTAATAATCGATAACTCTACAATAACAACCACACCGTAAATATTTTATTGAATTGATTCAATCACTGAACGACAAACTAATAAAGATATTCAATATGCAGCAATCTACTCGCAAATGTAATGAATCTGGATGATAACATACCTGCTCATAAATTATTTAAAAACTACAGAAAATCTATAGCAAAAGTACATGAAATGATTTACTGGCACAAGAGGATTAAAACACTTAATTTGATTAGAACTGCTTTACGTACAAAGTGTTACTCATGTAAATGACTGCAACTTTTCTCTTAATGTAACCATTAGGTTTCCCAGTAAAGTGCCGTCATGTAATGCTTACATGGATTATATAAAAAGGTAAAACCATATTTCAATGAGTTTTGTGGCGTTAAACGCAATTCCAAAGATCTAAAAGGCTAAAGCCGTGTTCAAACGGCTTGCTGAAAGTCAAACTCAAAATGTACTTTATTCGGAAATGGTAGGGATCATTTTAAAATAAATTTTGGATGACGTATCGCACGCCGTTTGTACACGGTTTAAATATTTCCTTTATCTTATCAGTTAGAGAGAATAAAATGGTAACTGCAAAAACACAACTTTTCAGGAAAAATAAAAAACATGTTTTCCTTGATTACTTCATAAATACTGGACGAAGACTGCTGATTGTCAGCTTTACGACAAGCTAATTTTTCCTAACTAAGATCCAATATTGCATCAGTGACTTATCATTTTATTCCACGTTTTTTACGGTGCAAGTGACGATGATAATGCTTTAATATCATCTTTTCTCGTAAATATTGTCTAACCTAATTCTGGTAATGGCTTGTTTTGGTTTTAAATAAAACTTAATTAATGGTAATCAACTTTATGCAACAACCTATTTCACGGGTTTGAACAAGAATAAAATGATACCTGCGTTTATCATTTTAATATTCACGTGACACATAATTGTATGATTATTTAGCATACTTAAATTGTGTGAATACAATATGATAATAATACAGTACAACTTTATTCTTGTAATTTCAGGCATGGGTAAAATCGTTGAATAGTATTGTAATTTTTTGTAACTCCGCGAATAACTCTAATAGAGTTACGAAAAAAATTGAGCAGATGTATTAACACCCACAGATCTCAAAAATGGCAAAACACTAAAAAGAAGGTAGTGGCGATTACCATTTTAATCTCCGGAGACGGCGATGTATTCTATTATATTTTATTTATGTCAATCCTTGGAAAATAAATCCCAATGCTTCTTTTAAATTATATAGAAAGGTTCACTTCTTCCTCAGAATATTTAAATCTCATTGATTGAAGCCAAGATTAACTCGATACTGTTATTAAAGTCTCACATCTTTCAAACTTACCCACGAAACTATCCGGTAACATGGAGAAACCACTCAAAATACAGCTTGCTAGGTAACCATAACATTTTGTCGTGATTTGATATTCATAATTAAAAAGTAATAGTAAAATATTTATTTCTTATAATGGTAACATAGCATTTGGAATTTAAAATATTTGTTAGCTGGCAATTCTGTTCTGTGCGTGATTGGGAAGTTGTGGGTAGCCAATCACGAACGGTCAGACCACGGCATTTGGTTCGTTTTTTATAACCGACCGGAGGTAACCTTTAAGCAAAAGTTGGAATGGACTGGCATTCTTTTTCTGGAAGCCGAGCAGTGAGCATTGTCGTGTAACCAGTGTTCTAGTATAGAACTAAAAGTTGTAATCGAATCTAGAATATTCCACAAGTTCGGAATAAATAAAGTGGTGTTGTCAAGTGTTATCCTCGTTTCATTACATTTCAGAAGCGGGATCAACCAGCGGTATGTAAATTGTATTTTTTTTTAACGATTATATGCCTAGCGCCCTAATGAATTTAATTTTTCTAAGAATTTATCTGTTGAATTGTACTGAACAAGATATTCGTGGGACTAACAATCCGGTCGTGCTGGCATCAATTAATTTGAGGTATAGGGCACACCTATACTATTTTGTCATCTGCTGTTTGGATCGTTGTTCACAAACCGGTCGGTATTACACCGAGACTATCCGGTAGTGCTAGCACCTTCCAAATTAGTAGAATGGCAATATTTGTAGGTATGGGTGTCTAAATTAACTCTATTTTCAGTTTAGTAAGACTTATTTAAGGTACCTGCACATTTTGTCATATGCTATATTTAGAATCGTTGCTCACGAACCGGTCGGTATTACACCGAGACTATCCGGTAGTGCTAGCACCTTTCTATTTATAGAATGATAATATTTGTAGGTAGGTGCCTTTTAAAAATAAAATAACTAGATTATCAGTTTAGGTACCTACACATTTTATCAATTATGCTATATTGGATTCGTTGCTCACGAACCGGTCGGTATTACACCGAGACTATCCGGTAGTGCTAGCACCTTTCTATTAGTAGTGGTTGTGTATTTGTGAGTACCTGTAATGTCGGCAAAATATTTAGTTTATGAAACGTTTAGTAGATAGAAAACAAATTCAACTAATGCCAGTACGGATCGGCTGTTACGGACCAGTACACGCTAGTTTTGCTGCTAATGCAGTGTTAGAATTGAATATCGCTTGATCAGCACGAAAATATCAGAGTTCATTGGGTACTACTACCTGCCTTAATTACAATATTGTACATTAGTTATTGTGCGTTTTTCAACACACTTGTGAAGAAAATAATACTTAAAATACCTGTAAATTCAAGATAGAAAACCAAGATAAATCAGAGTGAAATTTTTATTTATTAAACACGTAGATACAAGTTGAAATTATCTATTTAAATACGAAGTTGCATGAAATGAGCAAGCAATAAGTACATTAATTTATTTGTACTATTGAGTACGATCTTTTTGTATAGAAACTTGTGCCTAATTGCGGTGAAATTAGAGCCACATTATGTGCAATTGTGTTGAATATATATATATATATATATATATATCCTAGGCTTAGTAAGCTTCAGATAGAGATAAAGATAAATTTATTTGCTTGAACATAATGTAGGTTAACAATGGTCATAAAATAAAATAAATTCGTTTCAATTATGTTCTGCCACAGCCGGCATGCAAAATTTCAGATAAAAGAATGTCAAAAAAAAAATTATAAAACTAAAAATTAAAAATAAAGAATGTCAAAATCATAATAAAAATTTAAATTAAAAATTAAACAAGTTAAGCCATGTGTGCTAATTTTAGTGAATTTAGGCTATGTATGCCTCAGTTAAGCCATGTGTGCTAATTGTAGTGAAAATAGGCTATGTATGCCTCAGTTAAGCCATGTGTGCTAATTTTAATGAATATAGGCTATGTATGCCTCAGTTAAGCCATGTGTGCTATGACCTGAGAGTGATTAGCACTACGCGTATGACGCGCAGGACCTGTACGTGACAAAGTAAGTCGCAAAATTACATGGACTGCGTGGTAGTGCTAGGCCAAGTGAGCCATAAAGCTAAATAAATATAAGACAAATTTATGAACCATGTGTTAATTGTGATATGCTAAGTAGCCATTCAAACATTATTATGAAATTTTAGGCTAAATATAATGGTATACCTTGCCGCATGACCAAAATTATTTGTTTATTTAGTTTCTACTTTATTTTGTAATTATTTGATTTTATATTTTATAGTATGTATATAGTATGTTTAAGTGTATATTGTTAAAATAATTTTTTCATTAAAGAAAGTAAATAAAAATTTATGGTATTCCAAGAAAAAGACTAGCCATGAGAACAAAAAAAAAATAGAATAAATAATGATGATTTAAAATGATGACTTGTAACTTAATACGAAGTATATAATAATAAATAATAATGAATTCTGCTAAATGTCAATTTACAGAAAGAAAATTAAAACTAATACGAGTTAATATTTACAAAATACACAAGAAACAGTTGAGCTAAAATAATGAAAGAAAATAATGCCACTGAGTATCTAGTATTACCATACTAGATTTTTATTGGAGGATTTGTTTTTGGGTTTGATTCCCATCTAAGTTTAAGAGGTTTGATATAATTATAATTTTCTCACACTGTTTTTATTTTTCCATGAGGTCATGAGCTGTGATGAGTCTGAGATCTAAAGACGTGTCATTCTGAGGCCAGGACGACTCGTAAGGAAAATTTGACACGAGTGGATCGTGAAGGCGTAAATGAAATAGGACATGCACTGGAGGCCGATAAGTCGATTTCTCCATCACGCTGCTGACGAGGTACTGAAGATCATAATTTTTCTGCGTAATCCAAACGATCCATGTTCTCATCGGTTAAGTAGCAATCACATAAACGATGTTATACCTGAATTTGATCCAGTGTGTAAAAGTCTGTGTGGAAAGTTGGATCAGGAAAGTCAAAAAGAGTGTGCTAACTTTACGAATGAAACGAGAAGCAGACCATACATTTTATTTTACAGAAGCTAACTGGGCTTCAAATAAATGGTTCGAAGCACTACCTTCAGTGGTGTTTGGTTGGTCTGAATGGCAATTAGGTAAAATTACGGAAAACGTTCAGAATGAGCGGAACTATGGTCAGCTTCTCGAAGAAGTTATAATTAGACAGAATTTTTATTAAAAGTTAACCTTTGTAAATAGTTTTCAAATCAGTAGCAAATATGACGTAGACTGCATCATACACGGGAATGTTGACAAATCTATTAGAAATGGGGCAACAAGCCTTCAATAATAAAGAACCAGAAGACTTGCTAAACTTTCTGAATTATAATAATAATAACATATAATAATAATATATATAATAAATAATAATAAGTTTATTTATAGTAAAAAAAAGAAACTAAAATACAGAGACAGTTACTTGATACATAATAGGAAGGTAATCCTTATTTATTAACTAATTTGTTAGTAGGTGTAGTAGGTAGGTTCTAATCCTAAACTTAGTACTTCTGAGTATAATTATGGAAGGCACTAAAGAAGAGTTACTCAGGTCTAAATAACAATAGCAGTCAATATGTACGGAGATGTTGGGATATTGGGATTTATGGGTAGACACACAAGAGTAAATAAATTCTTAAAAATAATGGGATATGTGGAAAAGGTATATTATTTGAGTTTGTAGGAGCAGAAGATAGATTATGAAGCGAGTGTTTGAATTGAAACCGTTGTTGCAGCATATAGAATAAGGCCTTGAATAAATATTAATTCTATAATGCATAATAATTCAGATGATAATCTTCTCGGTTCAAGCAGTAATGATGACAGTGAGGTTTCTTTTATTTATGCTACAAAAACGAAAAACAAAATAAGTTATCGGACTAGTTTATACATGATAATCTAAATAATAAACCAGAATGTCGTGAATTATGGTAAATATTACTCATAGACAATAGTATGTAAAACATAGTCAAATTAACAGTAGGTATATTAAGACAAATCCATTATTGGAAATATTGTAAGTGTAATTTCAAAGATTGAAACGATTGAAATAGTTGAGCTTTCATTTTGCGGCTTATAACCAAATAATTCATTTAAGTTTGATTGTAGCAATAATTTAACTGTAAGATGTTTAACTAAGCACAAAAAAAAATGTCTGTCATAAGTAGGTATTTTCGTATACCGGGAGGTTATACGATGTCGGACGGCCGAATGTCGTGATTTGATATTCATAATTAAAAAGTAATAGTAAAATATTTATTTCTTATAATGGTAACATAGCATTTGGAATTTAAAATATTTGTTAGCTGGCAATTCTGTTCTGTGCGTGATTGGGAAGTTGTGGGTAGCCAATCACGAACGGTCAGACCACGGCATTTGGTTCGTTTTTTATAACCGACCGGAGGTAACCTTTAAGCAAAAGTTGGAATGGACTGGCATTCTTTTTCTGGAAGCCGAGCAGTGAGCATTGTCGTGTAACCAGTGTTCTAGTATAGAACTAAAAGTTGTAATCGAATCTAGAATATTCCACAAGTTCGGAATAAATAAAGTGGTGTTGTCAAGTGTTATCCTCGTTTCATTACAATTTGATCAAATAAAAATAATATCAAAAATGTATAAGCTGTCAGCCAGACGTCCTTGTGCGCCGACCTTCCCAGAACATATTCCCAAATAAAACCAAAAGCCCGCGGCTGATGAGTTCGATCTAAACTTGTTATAAACGTATCGCTTCTGTACAATCACGAGAGAAAAGGGATAATATATCTAATTACTAAAGTGAGAGATCCCATTTTACGATTAGCCCCGAGTTATGGAATATGGATCCTGGAATCACGAATTTAAATTAAATTTGGGATGAAAGAGACTTTGATCCGTAAGAAAGGCTCGATTTGGTAGACGCTAGCGAGGATAATAACGGTCTATATCAAAGCGAGGGATTTGAAAAGAAAATAAAGGAATTGAAATATTGGATAGGGGCGGGAGGCGCGATAACTCTTCATCATTTGGAATTTGCTAATCGGCCGACGGAAATTCACCTGAACAAAAATGGACACTGAATTTCTAACATGAAATACCAGCGTAAGTATTATATTTATCACATCCTCGAGCGTCATAATTTACATAAGTCAACGATTGATGGATCTCCAAATTGCTTGATGATTTATTGACTGAATCTCTTAATAAACTTTTTAAATCAAGTGGAGCTTCATAAATCTTTCCAGCTTTCTATCTAAGGAATTCATCTCCATGCTTTTGAAGGAATGTTTGACACTTTGATCGGATTTGTTTTGGTTTCAAATATCGAACTAGTTCATATTTATCCACTAGGATGCCGTTCGTAGTGGCAATATGAAATCTATGTTGGTCCTTTGTTATCGATGCTCTCAACGATGCTTCGTAGAGTGCCACACCCGATAACGGTCTCACTCTTCGCATAAATTTTATATTGGTGTATTACTATCGAGCAGGCATCGCAAGGGCCGCGTGCCCACACATATAAATCTCTACCTACTGATTGCTCAGTCAGATACAGCACAATACCCGCGTAAAAATAAGAAGAATTTCATACAGTGGGTTTAATCTATCGCCGAGTCACGACAGTTTTCTGTTTGGATTTGCCGGGTGCAGTGTCGGGACCTGCAGCGGGGAGGGAGCTACCGAACGACGTCACAGATAGAGTAACAGTTTGTAATAGTAGCGGCGACTACCTACTTCGTAGACACAGATTACTGAGAAGGTACTAGGTGGTACGCGCCGGTTCCCGCGCGCCACACACCTCACCGCTCCCTCCACCCGGCCAGTCTACCGCTTGCTCAGTTCGCGAGAGAACGTGTGTTGCCTACCAACAATTCCTCTGACGATTGTATGAACTTGTGAACAAAACTTAGTGCCGGTTATAATTGGATTGGTTGTTTTACAGTGTTGTGACGAGTACACGGATGTCTTAATTTTGTGCTGATTAAGGATTTTTGGAAACTTGCCGATGGTCCTCTTGAAAAATAACATGCGAATAAATGGTAATGTTCATTAAGTTTCTGCATGACGGATTGTTCATTGTCACAAGCAATGCTGTATGTATGATCTGATGATCTTGGCTTGCACGGCGCACGAACATCTCATCCGCACTCGGGAGAGCACGAAAGGATCTGAACATGGGTTCGTTTAGCATATTCAAATGAGCGCGACTGTATTCTGTACGGACCACCAAAACAGTCAAAACAATAGCGGACCTTGGGTCTGTAGCGACATTGACTCTCCGTATGTAAATTTGAGTTAGCTCAGCACAAACAATCGAACAGTGAGTTTAGAAGTCGTATGAATAAAGGCTTGTGTGTGACCGTGGAGCGCCTACGGGACCAGCCCCGGTGGGTGGACGGCATATCTCTGAACCGCCTAGAACTGCAGTGGGTGTTTGAATGGAGCCAGTTAATAATAATGGTGAGATTTAATCACCGCCATATAGGTTACACAACAAAGCCATAAGCATGCCCATGGCTTCAGTAGAAGAAGAATTCAGTAACATAATATACAAAATAGTGACTAACAAAGGTTTCGTGTGAGTAGTTAAAAGCTTGTAAGTAGTTAGCGTAGGACTAATCATTAATACGAGTAGGTATTGCAGCGATCATCTATTGATGCGATGACAGTTTTATGAGTTACTGACACTCAGCTTTATTTGCATAAGCATTGGGTAATAAATCTACCCAACTGACACAAAACATTTTATAACTGGCTAATCTACTAAGGTCAGATACTATTTAACCAAATTCCTACTAAATGCCGAAATATTATATAGACATTTCCTCCTAATGAGACCTTACAAGCGCGACGCTCTCGAAGCCATTAATTTGGCACATGTTGCGGAATAGACCTCAGATGGCGTCTGACAAAAAACAGGCCCGCACATGTGTGCGGCGGAAATTTAGGGCGAAACCTCTCTCACGAAGCCGTAACACAATCACGAGTAGAATTAAAAACAAACAACTAAGATATACACGACACCTACGTAATGGGAAGAGAATAACATTTAATTAAAGAACGCATTACGTATACCTCTAACCCTGTTATTATTACCATCTGTTGAGGATGATGAATGCTCTGTGGCGGAAACAAGAAAAAAGTTTTATAAGCGCGGGCGGCACGTGGGCCGGCAGATGCGTCTACGCAGCCCCAGGCCCTTTATCTGACAATCTCGCTAACTTTGCGTGCAGCTGAGATTACATCCATTCATTGTACGCTAAATCTGGATAATAACACAAAAGATTCTATTCAATCACGTCGCTTGGTACTAGACAATGGATACGAAAGCTGACCCTTGGAATACCTAGTAGAACATTTTAAAATAGCGACACCATTGAAAAGGCAAAAGTCCCTTGAACAAGAACATCAAGTTCCGTAGCTATGCCGCCTTAGCTAGATTATGGTATCAAGTTCGAGCTGAATTGAAATCTATGCTTAGTGTACGTTCCAAACAGGTCAAGTCCGGCTCTAAGTTGCGTTTTTCCATCGATTATGATCGGCTGGTGGTGATCGCCATTTACGGCAACCTGCCAGCACGTTAGCCTCTGACAACTGTGGGATAGTCCACGTAGAGATAACTATCTCTCTAGCTGTTTTTAATTTCTCCAGCTTTATTTAAGAAGTGATTGGTGGTCAGAAAAATCGTGTGAACGTGACTGTAGAACGACGACTTTAGACGCTCTAGACCGAGCCGAATCTGATGATAGGATAAAAGATAAGATAGATATGAGGAATTGGTCTCAATAAACACTTGACATATGAAACGGATAAAGGATAACAAGAGGGATAGCCATAAAAAATGTTTAGCTAGATATTAAGTTTACGTTTTGACGGTGCGGGCGTTGAAGTGAACTTTTATAGAGAGTCGAGACCGCGCCTGTTATTCAAAATATCAACGCACATCTGAACGATTGATTTTTTGATTTTTTTTGATATACCACAATGTTTGCAAGGTAATTCTCAACTTATCTCATTAACATCAAATCTTCTCGCGCGTTAAAGCAAAATGAAATAAAACAGTTGGAAAAGAAAACAAAAGTTCACAACACAAAATAAAAATCACACCGTGGTTTATTGAGCATAATGATAGTACCTTTGTTCGTAGAAAACGAGCTACAATGAAACAATTTTATGCATCGGGGGTTCGTAACAAGCTTACGTGCAAGTGGAAACAAGGCCTGTAACAATACTACTATTTGCCATGCTTTGTATACTTGTATAGTTAGTAAAGTGGTGTAAACAAACAATGTTGGTTGCAAAATGACTTTTACTGCCTAGGGAACATAATAAGAACTGCTAAATATGAAAGTAAACTGATCATTTCTAAACGAAATTTTAGTGCTCCAAATCTAGGAACACGAAAATGAAATGTTCATCTATTATTTTCGGAATCAATGTGTAGTTGATGGACAAATCCGTTTCTGAGGCTAAAGCTGTCTTCAAACGGCGTGCGATATGTCATACAAAGTTTTAGAGTTAAACATTTGAGGTAAACTCAAAATTGACTTTATTCAGTACAGAAAAGGATCAAAATTTTGAAATATATTTCAGATGACATATCGCACGCCGTTTGAACACAGCTTTATCGAGAGAAAACCAGTTTAGTATGGAAAATATTCTGCCTTGCTGATAATAAATAAAAAAACGCTGGAGCTCTGCTTTCTGCGATATTCTAATGTGGATGTCTCAAGGTACACACCACTTAGTATTTAAACGGTAAACCCAAGCGGCTAGGACTCAGAATAATCGCTGACAACGTTTTATGAATATTAATAAGCGCAGAGTGCGTGTAAACGAGAATTACCGCAGATTTCATCCATCTTGAGTGTTTAACTGGAAGAGCCAGATGGGATGTAGAGATGGGTTATACTTGCTATTTCGAGTACCAGGGCTATAAAATACCACCTCTTACATGCAGGTACCTCGTACAAAAACCAGATATTAAACACTTTAAAGTACTTACGTACCGAACAGCTAAATTACCGTTTACCTTTCGCAACAAATATTTTTTTTTAAATTGGACAAAATGGATGGTGACTTGTCCAATTTCTGTTGGAGCCTAAGCTTTCTTTTCTCCCGATTGGATCGGATCTCTTCTTGATCAGTAGATATTATGAACAGGGTGTTGAGGTTCCCCTGAAATTTCAATTTCTGTTGCAGCTAAAGTCTTCCCTTTCTTCTCCTTATTAAAATCAACCCAAACATGGTGTGGGATATATGGCCGGGGGTAATGTGAATAATGCCGGCAGGGAATAATATCGGGAACATTCAAGAACGGTTCAAAGTTTATATGAAAATGATCCGAAACTCAGTACAGATACTGACCTAAGCAATGAAATATTCTTAATTCAGGGTTTTTCAAAACTACTCCTGAAATTTATTGTTAAAGATTGTACCGGAGGATAATGGATATTAATTTTTACTAACGCCTATTAAGTCTGACGATGTCGTGGGCGTCTGCTAGTTTCTTTTATAGAAAATGTATAAACGATTAATAAATTAAGCATCCAAACAATTGAAACCAAATAAATCCAGGTATGCAGTATTATGGCCACAAAAGGATGAGATCCGTCAAAACATGGCACGTACGGCGTACGCTACCCACACCTGCCAGACAGCTGTGCACAACTGACGGCGAAAAATCGTTCCCTTGATGGTTACTCTACAAATATGCAGATGTTAATAAAATTATGTCCAATGAAAACCAGGTTAATGTTCCGCATTTTGAAGAAAATCATTGCAGAGAATGTTTGTAATGAAGATTGTTTGGCATGATAACGATGATGTACTAATTGTTGAGGATGTAAGGCGATTTGATAAGGGTTTCGTATGATGTCATGCATTCAATCATATTAAACAACATGGCATCTACGACTTTTATCTAAGACTACGACAAACTAGGCAACAGAGAATTTATTCACAAATATGGTTACTATAAGACAAAAATATCTTTACATGTAAAAGTAAACATTATATAATTCATAATAACATTAAATATCAACCCAACGTCGTTAAAGCAATAAAATCTTATTTCGTGTAGGCTTTTTCGCGATCTCCAGTGCTACAACATTTTGTTTCCATTTCAACCTAATCCACTTCAGGAGTCTTGACGAATTCATTTATAAAATTAATTCCGAAACGTTCACTAAGAAGGAAACCTCTTAGCTGCGTGATGAGCCCGTTTCAAATATAATTAATCCACCTTCTAATCTCATTTACCCAGCTACAATAAAAATTAGAGCACCCACCGAAAGTATATTTAAAGCCTCATGAAATTTAGCGTTTTATCCTCGTATTTTATACCCGATTGTTCGAAAGTGATCTATTACAGTAGCACTTAGCGTAGCTATAGTTAGTATAATACCCACCATATAAAATGTTATCAGAGATTTCAATCAAGTAAAAGTCAGCCTCAGCCCATGCGTCTCGAAAGGAAATAGGGCTGGAAATAAATCGCCCTTACACCGAACTTATACTAAAATAGTCGAAGTCTACGCCTTTCATTTCTCTGCCACCATTACCATATCCTGTAGCGGTGTGTTAGCTAGAGTGCGCTTGCCCATAATACTTAATCTTGAAATCTCGAGTCTTCGAAATACTGTTAAACAAAAATTTACTGGTCAAAACAGCTCCCGGATTTATTACAAACATTATAAATGATCCCAATACTAAAAAAGTTGTAACCCCTGTGGAAATAGATGATACAAAAGCTCCAGGCGTTCAGCCAATAGGCTTAAAATAAAGTTACATATTAATATTAAAAGGCAGGTCGAGATTTTATTGACCAATAATTTGAAATCGGAAATATTGTTTATGGCGGTCCAAAGTTATGACGTATAATAACTTAAACGTATTATGTAATAACTGTTAATTATGGTGTGGTAGGTAATTTACTTGACGCCAAGCGTTACAATATTGCTATTATATGGCATGACTTGGACATTGTGTCTGACGAGGGGCGGGTGACATGACATCGTTAATCATTGTACAAAGAAAATTTTGATTTTCAATTTGAATGCCCACTGAGATTACTAGAACCAATGCTCTTGATAAATGACGTTAGTTAATTAGGAGTTTCGATCGATTACCGTGCTATATTCATTAAAGAAGCAGGATATGCTCGTTATTTATACGTGTGCAATATCCGTTCATATGTATTTTTTTATTGTTCTAACTTTCCCAGAGGGTTGGATTTTTTGTTATCCTGTTTGCTTGGAATTAGGTTCAGACGGAATTGAGTAATCGTCACAGATGTTACCTTTTTAATTTCCTTCGTTTATTTGTGTTTTACTACTAAATTAGTGAGGGGCCTCATTTTTTATTCAATGGTTTACGCTTCCTGTTTATACAGCCGAGCTTATATCCTAATATGACAGAATATTGGGCGTTAATTGCATTATTAAACTTTATTGAGAGTAAGTAATTTTCAAGTACCAAAACTAATCAATCAAATAACTAAAAGCTTATTATCAACTTCTTTCATGCGGTAGAAGTTTTCTATTATTCGAGGCGAAATTCATTTTCCGTTTTGTCATATTTTCATCACTTACTGATGCCGTGTCATCCGTAGGTACAAAATTAATGGTCAATGAGTTTCTTGATTCATTTATTTGCTGAGATTTGCTGCACGAGTATAAATTGCAGGTGGCTGCTGTCTGCGATTAATGTCTGGCAGCTCGCCAGCCACTCGCAACAAGTCTCTATTTTGTGCTCTCATATTACTTTTAAAGGAGTTGTCTTATTCTTTTTCTATCTCTAAGTAATTTACAGTTAGATTTTCCTTAACATCAGTGATAATTAAGCGGCTAAGTACGAAAATATTTTACTAGATGTCATCAAAATTGTTATTAATGTCCCCAACTTTCTTTCACGAAAACTGAATAGAAACACTTGTCTCATCATATTACAGCTTTATCTTTTTATCTGTCGGCTAAATTCGTTCCTCTTTCTTATGATCTGAGATAAAAACACCGCTTTAATTTACATAGCCCCTAAATTAGTAAGAGAGATGTGATGCTTGATGGTTTTCGATGGTATCTCTTATCTGGAAAAATTGCAGCGTCGTCGGTCGGTCAGTCGACTCTGCTTCTTGATGTAATGTTTTCAGGCAGCTAAAGCTCTGTGTTTGAAAAGAACTCATAAGTTAATAATAATCTATTTTTTTTAATGTTTAAATTTATTTCACTTTCTAATAGAATTTGTAGATATGTTGACAAAAGCTTTGATTCTGGTATTTATTTTAAGAGAGCAATTTTCTATATTATTAAGTGTCAAGATTATGCAAAAACATAAATTTTCTTGACCTATATTTACAATATCTTTCCCATTCATTATCTCTCGGGCATCATAACAGTATCTGTCAAGTGTCTTAAGAACTTCGACCCCCATGCGGTCGTGGTCGCGATTAGTCAAGGTGCCCATTTGGGTACGCTCCGTGCCATATCAGGCACACTGACACTGTGTAATCTCCGTGCCATATTTGGACTCTACAATTAGCTGTCATACTCTTCCTTTGTGCACGCTCTGACTGTTTAATTGTGTTGCTTTTGTTTATGCTAATAACTGTACTGTGACGTTACGTTGTTTGTTACAGCCTTATTAAACTGATACATTTTCTTACTAACTAATGAAATGCAAAATTTGAAATACTTTAATATTGCTCGATTTTTTTATACACCTAAGGTGGTAAGCTAGCTTATGGCCCACCTGTTGTCAGGTGGATTTTAGTTAATATTAACTCACTTTCAACAGTTTTAATAAATATAAACACCTTAGATAGTTTTGAGGATGTTAACATCAAAATTATAACCTTTAAAAAAATACACAGACCATTTTGGAGATACTGTTAAAAAATTACTTGTCCTTTCTCGGCGTTACAAGAAGTGAAAACGCCAATTGATAAATGAATACGATGATGATCCTTTTAGCCTTTTGTTAGTTGTCACATTGTTGAATAATGATCATTGAGTTTTAAACTTGTGTTAAAATTTATTTCATTTCAACACTTTTACATGACATAAATAATGAAATAAAAAATGAGTTTTGCTAACTTATGTTGATTCCACTTCTGTGTAGGTGGCTAAACTATTTAATCTATACGTAATTATATTCAATTCTATTCTATGTATACTGTTTGTTAGATATGAATCTAAGCAATCTTGAAAATGCGCTTTTTGATAGCATCAAAGAACTAATTGTTGAGAATGCTCTGGAGTTTTTCTTGTACAAAATAATTCACTTGATCAAAGAAAGCATAAAAACGAAAGGCAATTACTGTGCCCAATCGTTTGTTAGCTATTGTTGTCTTACTGTAGACGTTGTAGACACGTGTTCTGGCTCGATGGCTGGCCGGACCATAAAAACTAATTAAAAGAAACACAAAGGATATGTTACCAAGCTGCAATTATTGAATTCCCTTAAACATGTCAGGAAGTTTATTTGAAAACCATTATGTGAAACATAAAATTTTCTTGTATATTATACTTACGGCCCACGGTTATGAAGCTGAAATTTTTCGAAAAATTAAGTTTGTTTTGACTTAATGAAACTTAACTGAGTTTCGAATTGAATTTTTAAGATGTAAAATGTTATTGAGTTTTTGTAATCAAAATTTATACCAAAACACTTACATTACATACCTATATATTTTATATGATGAAATGATAGGAGGTCATCCTATCATTACACATCTAAAAAATGCTAGGACTGTATAAAAGTATAACATTGTAATGTTACGCCCACCTTTCTGATAGTGATATTACAGGCAGATGTAAGAAAGCTGTTTAATGGCTCTGTAAGCTTGATGATTCGTAAACAATCACTGATCCAAGCGGTGTAAGGTGGGGTTTGATGACTTGTAACAAACTTTACTATCAATAGTTTTGGATATGGTCATCTCGCCTAAAGCTTACAGCCAGATTTTCGACATGAAAAAGTAAGTTGAAAACTCGCAGCCGTCAACTTTTCGTCTTGGCGAGTCAAATAGGTATTTCAAAATATTAAATCCAATGAAGACTGACTCTGACTCACTTTGAAAATATTTGTTAAGAAAGACCAAGATATAACTTTTTTTTTCTGAAATAGTTTTGTCTAGATTGACCTGCCGGCCCGCGCCCTGATCTAATCTGCAAGAAAGAATAGGTGGGTAGCCTAAACATCAGATCTAAGTTATTCTCAAGAGTTGGATATATTACAGATTTATTTGACCGCTGAATTTTCGCCGGTTATATTGCTCATATCTCAACAATTCGTAAAAATTAATTCGTTTTTAAACTTAACAGCAGCCTTCTCATGTATAGTCTACACATTAATTCAGCTACTCCAATCCGTATCAGTGGGACCTTAGATTCCGAAGAACAAAGCCTAAAAATCACATCTCTTCGCTCTCTGGATCGTTTATTTTATATGTTCAAGCGTAATTCATTGTTTTGGATTTTCTGCTAGAAGAAGGAGCGTCATAATCAATCCAAAAAATATCATGAAACAATGAAGTTACTTGATGTCATACAACATAGTGAAACAATGTAAGTGAATTGTAACTTAACAAGTTTATAACAGGTAACATGAGAATGTGCGCTACGTTCACTTTGTCTGGAAATGCTGTAACATACAAATTTTATTTTTTAACTTGGTGCTAGGACGCTAGAATAATGTCATCTGTTTTGAATTTAATATCACCACTTACATCTATTAGCTTCCTATCCTGCTTTCCTTGTCTTATTCTCTTCTTTTGAGTCGGAATGATTCACGAACGCATATTTTTTAATGCATTTTTAATCTTGAACTACTATAACGTTAAGCTGTGTTCAAAAGGTTTGCGATATTATGTAATCTAAAATTCATTTGAAAATTATTCTTACGTCTTTTGAATAAATTTAATTTTGTGTTTTAATTCTAGGGTATTTCGATATCGCTGAGCTACATCGCACATCTTCAAATGTCAAAGTCAAAACTGACTTTATAATTATAGTCAGCTAGGCTATATTTGAAACGAATTTTATGTGGCAGATTAAGGACATATCGCATGCCGTTTGAAGATGGCTTTACTCTGTAGAGTCTTTCAGTTGTCGCGTTGTCCTGTCATATTCTGTTGAACAACATGAGTTGCGTTATGCTCACCTTCAGTTAGGCTGCACCTTAGCCTTAGCAATTTATAACCAACACGACAAATGTAGTGAATACACAATTTATTTCGAGCGATAGTGTCAACCGCGTCCCAACGTTAGTGATTGTAATCTGTTGCCTATCAGCTGAGCGTAGGGTTGTCAGGTGGGCATTCAGTGAGGACAACAAGTAAATATATGACCACAATTTGAGCGCATTTTCATACAATTTTATTCGATTTCAAAAAAAGGAGTAGGTTTTCAGTATGTACTCGATATTTCCGCCAGTTGTTATCGATTTTGACGATTCTTTCGTTTGTGGCATAGAGAGTGATCCTGAGGTAGTTTCAAAATTTCATTCCATTCATCATCATGGATCTGTTGATCTGTTGATCAGCCGTGTCTGTTGCCCATTCTAGGCAGTTACTAAAATATTCTTCTAGGCTTGGTCGCGAGGAGCAGAGATAGCTTCACCTAGTTTCTAAAACGTTTCAAAGTGATCCTATTAATGTTATTGAAATAAACATCTTTTGATTTGATTTGAGTTTTATTACTTACGTATATATTCCTACTTGTCCCGTATAACGTTGAATACGTCATCATCTCTTGGAATCACGATTTGCTGGAACATTTATTATAGACGATTTGGTTATTAGTACCTTCTTTTATTTTTTTTATTTGAAGTTTGGGTGGCCAGTAGTGTCATCCCGAATGAGCAAAATAACCTGAGTTTGCGCGTGCGTGGAAACGCTAAGTACTCCAGTGCTTTAAGATGGCTCCAAAGAGTTTAATCCTATGAACTCTACATGACACTCGGATTTTTATATTTTTTAAAACGTAATTATTAATTAATTAGAACCTGAAGTTACTAAAATTTGTGACATAATGATTCAGACCAAAAAAATTACACGTTTTTAATACCTCTTAGCACATTTGGAACATTACTCTTGTTCCACTCTCCCTTATTACCTTTTCTTTGAGAGAGTGGCTTTGGAGTGTGGACGTATTCATCCGTACCTATGTCCATTGGTAAAGCATTAGTCATGTCATCGGGTTTCGGTTTTTATGGCATTTTGTTCTCACGGTTATCTGACCTTTAGATTTTAGGGCATCATTTTTCATTGATCTTTTTGTTAGATGTTTTGTTCTAAGTGAATTATACCTTTGATCCTTATAATGGATCTAAGAACAAAAGGTTTGCTTTATGATTAGCTATTTCTAACTCAGCTCTAATTAAGTTGAACTTGATTTTTACGATATTAATTCGCAATGTTCAGAAGAACACCAAAGTTTTGTGTTGCTACGCCTCTCAATGTAACTTTTTGATCATCACATTCAATATTAAAAGCACTGGCGGAGTGGTGGTAGTGGCTCCGCATTCCGATCGACTGGTCGCGGGTTCGAATCTATGCACCAATAGATTTTCCATTCTGAAAATGTATGTGGGCTATACTAGTGCCCTCAAACGGTGACGGAAAACATCGTAAGGAAGCCGGCATGTCCTAGAATCCAAAAATTGGAAGACATGTGCACAGAAGGAGCCTGTGAGATGCGCACTTTAATCCTTTCACTACACTGATTCTTTCACCGACGGTCATAGGCCCTGAAAAGGGCTTAGGAAAAGTGACCAAGAAAGAATCAGTGACACGCCAAGCAAGCATTGCAATCACATTCAATTTATTTACGTGTTTCGTAATATCGATATCTATTACATTTATTGGTGGATCAAAAACGTCTGCATTATGACAAATTGGCCTTGATGAGCCAATAACATTCAAATCAGTTCTGCACGAATCAATAAAACGTTAGGAAGGTACTTCTTCTGTCTGCAATGGCACGAAATTAAAATCATGAAACTTGCCTACTTAATACTTGAATCGCAATATAAACTATACAATACTACTTTTGATTAGCTTATTAAACTTTCTTATCGTTAAGCAAACATAATAATAGTCATGAAAGTAATTATTAACTCTTTAAAATTAGATGACTTTGTACCGAGGTTCCGCGTTTGACAGGCTAATCCATCAAGCGATATAACTACGGGCACAGTGGCTGCCTCATCAAAGTCCCTACTTCCATCCGATGTCAATGGCCTCCAGGTTATAGATACGGCTTGTATCTATAGCCTCCTATCATACGAGAAGACACCAATCAAGGCATATGTAAACCTCACTCGCATTAATCACCTGATCGTACAATAGAGTTAGTGAAACGAGAACGCTTTGCAACCTTTTTTTGTGAACCAGTTTACCACTGGCTCACTTTTTGCATGACAAGCATATGATTCTATTGCGGGATCAAAACATTTTGGCCAGGTCTATCCGGCCGCTTACTTTTGGACGTTATCTATAAAACTGCTTTCCAATACGAGCTTTGTAAGATGATTGATATAGGCAGCGGTGACTACATCCGTGCTTATCTGATTTATACCGAAAATAATTACGGGCATGGCCTATGCAATGTCACGATGAGGAACTGCGTAACATTGGTCGACCAGACCGCAGCTCTCATTTTAGTACCGCAAGCGTGGATGTATGAATGGGTAAAGCCAACGCACAAACCGTTAACCGATGAAGTAACACCGTTTCGCTAACTACCGCTAACAAGAGCCTAAGCAATGACACTTACTTCACAGTTCACACAAACCTGTCATATAAAAGTTCCATTAAAAAAACATCGCTTAATTTCTGTCGTACGCAGTCCTGCGACAAAAACACAAAAAGGATGTTGAACAAACAACAAGGGACGGTTTATATAACGGTTAAAGCTATCGGGTTTTTGTCGAAATCTCGTTAAAAATGGAGAGGAACGCACAAAAAAGACTTTCATTTAAACATTTGTACGGCAAAGAAACATAATAAGGCCTTCCGTGCCTCGCTCGAAATGCAAACGAGTCCACGAGTGAGCATGGCCAAAAATACTGCACAATTTAACCACAGCTTGTTAGCTAATAATTTAGGGATTTATCACATAGGACGCCTACCAAAAATCATCATCATCAGCCTGTAGAAGACCACTGCTGGAAAAAGGTCTCCCCAATAAACAAAGATAAGTAGAAGTAATATTTATAATTTATAAAAACCGTACAATTTTTTCTACTGTAATCAGGATAGTGATGAAAAGAAAGTGATCCATTCCAAGTTTTATATACAAACATCCTCACAAACTCACTCATTTATAATATTAGTAGGATTCATATTATTCATATTTTGTAGGATAATTTCCAAACGATAAAAGAGAGTACTTCATTAAATAAAGCAACCGGCAATTGGCGTGTCCGATTGCGAATTATCAGTGTAACTATTACTTGATCTGTTATTATCGTCTTGTTTGCCTGGGGGTTTGTGATTAATCGATTGTAGTCACTTTCTCCGGGGTCAGTTATTTTAACATATGCAGGTGATGCTCGAGTTGCTACAGGAGTGGCAGCAATTTTAACTACCAGTAGTTTCTCCGTTGACGGAAGTCGTCGCTTTGCTGTTGATATAACTTGATGTTCTGTTATTTGTGATCTCTTTGGCTCTGTTTTGTCTATTTGATTTGCTTTCGAATCCAATTACAGTGAATTTTGCTGTGTCATGTGTTTCTTTGAAAATATGTATCTGTTTATCTATCTTAAACTTAATAACAATTCTTCTAGGTAGGTAAATTGCTATATATTTTATTTCATTATCCTTCTGGTACCCTGCAGTCCAGTAGCTTTTTCTTATGCTAAACCGTGTCTGAAAATTTACGTGTTTCTTAAACATGTCGGTCATTTTTCTGCTATCATTGCCTATGATCACGGAACTAATATTTCAAGTCCAATAACGTTAACGTTTACTTTAGCATGTATACGATAATTGTTGTCAAGAAGTTTAGTCAACCTATTAAGATCGTTTGGCTAGCTGTTGTATTTACTTGCAAACTTCCTACGCCCGACATTTTAATTATTCCTCATTGCTGTATCGGGTTTCCGAATAACTTGAAACAATTATATCTAGGAGTTAATTTGCAACATCCGAAGAGGTTATTTATATGCTTGGTTGTATAGTTTCTTTATGTTGATGATTATGGTGATTTACTTTCGTAATTTTAGTTGTCATTATTATACACAATTTGACACCAATGATACATACATCATGTAATGATACATCAGCTTGATGGCAGTATGAATTGACACAACGATGATAATGACTTAGACTACCAAAGGTAGTTGTTTAGAATAATAAGAAACTATAGGAACATTATTGTTATATTTGAGAATTTTTTTGCTTGACTATGATAAAAAGGAAAACTCGATACTCAAGCAAAGATCAAGTTTTGTAATCCAAGTGAATCGATTCCACGGTTCTTATGGTTAATTGATTAAATTAATTAATACGTAAGTTTCGTAAGTTCGATATCGAAAAACTGTCATCGAGCTCATTCAATTCTTTAGTATTGGGGACGTCGGATTAAATATAACTTTATGTGGCAGTGAAGTAGGCTAAGTGCAGGGCAAGTGTTGCATGTAAGTGCAATGACATTTTGAGTGTTAAAGTTGGGAGGGTTAAAAGATAAATCAACGGATGAACGAAACCACTTATTTCTCTTCTGTGAAATTTTGACGAAATTTTGTAACGGAATTCTGTGGGAAGTCCCAAATTTGGAGGGAAGTTTCATAAAATATTGTGACGCTTTAAATAATTATCCTGCTTTACAAATATCGTAGAGCATTACAAGTGGTAAGGTTCCACTTATAATGCTCTACGAACTGGTATTATTTGTCATAATTTTTCAATTAAAGAGAATATCAAGAGGTTTTTATTTCAATAAAATCGTCATAGAATCTTATTTTTATATTATCAGACCCCGTTTATGTGTTTTTTTTATTATGTTAATAGATATCATTTATTACAAATACATAAATAAAAAGCGTCGAAGAATCAGGCAACAAACACGGCTCAGCGCCCATATATTTTTTCGAGTATCCTTTTCACAATATGGAATGTAGAGAGAGCTTCTGTGTGGTGCCATAAAAACGAAAAGTTCCTATGTATTCCTATTATATTTCGAATTTAGGTAGGTAGGTTAAATACAAAAGTATATTAGATAATATTCCCACGCTACGCCACCAAATTTTCAATCTCGTGCTCTTTATCATGCCTAAAGGAAATGGCGTTATTAGGTAACCCGGCCATATAAGGAGTAACACGTTGCCCAATGCTGCATCAAGCATACACTATCCGATGCCGTTTTTCGTAATGCATGTATGTGATCACCATTACGCGCCACCTCACATCATCATCAATAACCACCGTTCGTGTTTTAAGCTTTGATGAATGAGGTAAAGCTATAAAAGCCCTTACTGGAATCACTATTTTGGAGAATTTAAATTGAAAATGGAATCGGAAACTTATTTTTACGGCTTTTATCAGTTCCTTGAAGATATATAAAGGGATAGTCAGAGCTATGTACAATGCGTCCTCAGTTGTCTGCCATTCGAGAATGTCATCCCCCCCCCCCCCCCCAATGTCAACTACATCAAAATAATTAAGACCATATTTTGATCAGTGCGGATTTAACTTCATTTATACTTACCTACTATAAGTAATGCATTTGCTTGTCTGCTGCTATAAAAAGGTGAAACCTGATTCATCCAGAGAATTGCTCTGGGTTTCTTTTTCAGTCATTATTTCAGAGTTTTCGGAATTTCATTCTTATTGCATAAACAAACAATACATTTCTCCTCATCCCACAAATGGGAATTTGATAGACTTAAAGATTTGTTTATAAATTGGCAACTTTTGAATTAAAAGCGTCATTCAAACTTGTTTTGGTTATTAATGCCACTTCCTGTTTAATTATTGTTTAATAAACATTGGACTGTTTAACTGAAGAGGGTTTTGGTTTGCTCTCAGCGACTAATTTTAGCTATGCATGAAGTGTGTTACCCACTTATTCTGCTAATGCGTGTTTGTTTTAGCATTAAGTACTTGACTGGTTATAAAGTACAGATTGGAATACATTTGGAAACTGACTATTCAAATATTTGTTGCGTATCGCCTCGAATTGAGATGATTTACGTAAATGTAAGTACAGGAGACCTACCGTGACTTCATCATGATTCCAGCCGTTGGAAGTCCACTGCTGAACATCGATCCCCCCACAGATTTCCAGAGTGACTTCAGATCATGTGGGGGAAAAATTGCCCTTACTCTCCAGCGAGAGCTGTTAGTGCTATCGTTTTTCCTTTAGGTTAGGCGCCTCTTACGACATCCACGTGTAGGAAATATAGAGGGGCCTATTCTTCAGCCGGGGCCACCATAGCCACGTCCGTGACGTCTTACTGCCACTCAAATGCGAGCGTCAGAACTATTTTACACGAATTTGAACCATAAGTCTTTTAGACTGTCAATGTACATCAACGCTTAAACGAAATCGCAAAGGTGACGTGACTGGTTCAGGTTTCTAAAATGAACTCAGAAAATCTGTCAATGAAGTAATATGCTTAAAAAAGGTTGTCTGGAAGAGATCGCTTTTAGCGATAAGGCCGCCCATTGTACGTAATATGTTTTTTTTTTGTTTCTCCCTTTTGTTATTATCTATCTCTGTGTACAATAAAGAGTTTATCTATCTATCTATCAAACACATTCAGCATGGCAAATACTTACACATCGTCTATTTATTTATACGGCCCACGTAAGTATTTGAAAAACTTTACTGTCTAGCTCTAGTTCGTACTAAAATGTATAAGCGGTCAGCAAAGCCAGTTCCTTATTTTTATCAATCTACTTTGTTCAAACACTAGCTTAGTTTGTAGGCTGTAGGCCAATTACACGGTCGGGCGATTGCCATTGTAAACATAATGAACCGCAAACTGTTCCATTATATGTATTTAAAAACTTTAGAGAAACCTCAAACAAAGCATTGTGTGAAACCTCGTAAAAAGTTTTGAGAACTTGCGGATTTGGGAAACGGTAGAGATGACGAAAAGCTATAGAAATAGCCGTAACGGTCGATTACCAGCCACCGCTTATTAGTAACGCATCAAAGTAATCGGTCTTCAAAGAAATCTGACATAAAGTTTGGCCCAACCGACACTAATGGCTGGTAATACATTGGATGCTCAATATACTTCATATGGTACTTCAGTTATTTCCTTTACAGTTAGTACCTTTAATTAACGACTGGTTTCTGCATCCGAGGAATAAAAAGTAGCTAAAGAAGTATATCTTCACTTAAATTAGTAGGATGCCATCATGGCGTAGCTTGCCTATAGATCAGCTAAGTTAAGCAACCTTCAGTGCGGTCACAACATAGGTGACCGCTTAGCTAAGCGCTTCCTCGCTTCACTTTATGATGCCGGTCTTTGTCATCATCACCAGGAGCCTGAATAATTATACTGCTGGACATTGGCCAACGAGTGCCACAATAAACGATCTTGAGCCTTTTCCATGCACCGACTTCCCGCAACCTTCACATTGTCAATCGGGTAGGGAACCTACCGGGGGATGGACCAACAACATTGGCTATGTATTCATTGCATACCTTTTTACTGTATTATAGGTTTAAAGAAATGGATTCTCAAAAAGATACAATCACTTACATGAGAGTATCACAGAATTATAGCAAACATATCAACATTCTGCACCAATATAACATTATGTTGCTCCTACTAAGTTATTTCTTCTCTTCTCAGCTCTTCCAGCTGGTCAGGATCAGCGGAAAACCTGTTGCATCTTCAAGTTACCGTCACAACTAAATGAGTTAGAGTAACACCTAACTGGCTTCAATAAGGTCAAACACGTCCCCCAACCAGCGGGAAATGGTCTCTAATTCGATAATTGTTCGGATTCCGTCGCTAATCGTAGAGTCACGTGGCACAGGGCTTAGTAAAACCGGCTGGGACATTTTATGCACAATGCACACCGTCCGTGGTGAAAATAAGTCCGGTTTAGCGTTGACAAAAGATGATACTCGATTAGATGTTCTTTCTCTTTTTTTCCATAAAAGATTAAAAGACGACGGTGGCGAGTATGGACAAATCCCCTCAAATACATAGCTCGGAGAATTGGCCGTTGGGGCAGTAATGTTCTAGAGCAGAGGTTACGTGCACCTCACTTGATCAGAAGACAACCTAAAAAAGCTTGCTGGGAGCCGTTGTGTCCAGGCCGTACAAGATCAGTCGCTCTGGAAATGAATAGGGAACTTCTATGTTCAGCAGTGAAAGTCCTGCAGCTGAAATGATAATGATGATGATGATAAAATATGGCACGATGCGATGTGCGACTGCTTTCACCAATCCTGGCGTGAAGTTACTTTCTACAAAGTTTTACACACCATGTGCGTGTCTCTGTAATTATTGTCAACGAGATGTACTCCAACCTATGCTTTGAATGTCAGATTTGCAGTAAAAAGAAAGATTTCACGAAGTGTGTCCGAGTAGCAATAATTATGCAAACACGGTTAGATCTCGTGAGTGTTACTAACGTTGCAATTTCGTAAGGCTCTTAAAGTGTAGAGATTTTTATATATTGTAGGTAGCATTTGCATAAGCTTTTGCATTTAAGTACTTACAACTTGACACGTATATAATGTTGAGAATGACAAATGGCACAATTGTTTAAATGATCTGCAACTAATTTGTTCGTCCGGGTGTTGTGGTAACTTTTATTTTATTTTATTGGAGATGGTTAGGCGTTTGACCACCAGCTCACTTTTGCAAGTGAGATGTGGCCTAAGATGGAGCACGCTTTACCAGAAGGAACTTATTCACTCTAGATTTGAAGACTCCTAGATTGTACTCATCCGGGAAAACAGACGCTGGCAGATCGTTCCACTCTTTGCCAGTGCTTATAATAAAGGTGGAGCAGAAACGTTTGGTTCGACACTGTGGTATGTCGACCAGGTAAGGGTGGTACTGGTACCTACTCGTAGTTTCTGAAAACCACGACTAAGGAAATCCTAGTGTAGGTCAGGCTATGTGGGTCAGGCAGTAACATCTGCCAGGTGATTGTTTATTATAATAAAAAAAACACCTTTGCAAAAAGTGGCATTATCATCTGACTATCCTTCTTGGATCAGCCAGGATCTTTAGTACTATAGTCCGAGGGTATGTCGACCATTGATAGTAAAACCATGGATGTGGATATGGTATCACAGCGGCCACAACTGGCCTATGACCATGGATAGTTGTGAGCCTATTGAATTTTATCAAGTACTTAGGATTGTCTTAGCTGTGCTCCCCTTAGCTGTGTATAAACTGGCAGCACAATTGGAGGCAGCTCCACAATGGGACAGTGCGAGCAGCAATTACGCGTTTCGACTACTACTGGTGCACTTTAGGAGGCAGGAAGCTCGTTATTGGTGCACTGTGCTATCTTTTAGTTACCTTTTGGGTGAAATGTCCTTTTCAATGCAAATATCTCTTAACCAATTGATAAACACAATACAATACAAATACGCTGCATAAGCTGACCTACGGTCGGCAAAGAATTTGCTTTACCGCCCTAAGGTTCTATATAATTTGCATCTTAAAAATAACTAAAGACTATTTTTGATTGTATACCGATCTGACATTTATAATTTTGAAAATCATGTCTATTCGAATCAATTGCTATCCATAACATATACCATACCTATCTTTCAAAAATTCTAACTATTTAGCTCGCAGAACAGACAACCGTTGGGGACGTTCTACATCAAGATTACTAACTAAAATAGCTGAATAATTTAGTATCAACAGATTTGACCAAAAAAACAGCTGCTTTTGCATAGTGTTTATCAATGAAAAATGAAAAATACTAAAGTAGAATAAGATTTTATTTTCCTGATTTTACAAATCACCTCATATTATACCTACACTTTTATAAAAGTTATAAAAGTCCTAATTTGAAGAATTTATGCAGACAAAGGCGCTTCGTTCTACATAAATCTCCCCTTTTCGGATTAGCTGTGAAAACTTTTTCTAGTTAATTGGACGTTTTTACTTTGAAAGAAAGTCGCGTAAACAATATTTCTCTTTGTCACGATTATTCTTCCTGTTTATAGGGTGCCGTAGTGAAACTAGTAACCCCATGGTTTCTTGGGTTCGCCTCTGCAACATTTTAAACTTTAGCTGTAGAAGCCTTTACAACTTTGTAGACAACTCGCCTTGTTCGATTTTTGGTTCGCTATCTAAGCAAAAGCTCCCCTTAGGTATACGAATATATACATTTTCGGATTGTGTGCACAATTGTTGGATTGATATATTCTTTTCGTGATCGCGTCAATTCATCCTGGTTACCGCACCCTGTTCTGGTAAACAAATTTTATGGCGATGTTCCTCAGTAATCCTACTGTATAGTGTGGCACAGAAGTCACGACAATGTTGCCCAAACTGCACCAATACACGCACTTCACACTAGTTCTCCTACTTTAAATGTAAAAACAACCATTGTTTGTTCGGTATGCTAAATTATTTAAATGTAGGTACTGAACCTTCTATATTGATTGACGTCCAATCTCGGTCATTCGAGTAGTGGCAGTGAACTCTGTCAACTACTATTGATATTTGAAAGAGCTGGACTAGGTAGGGCCTTAATAAAGCTTTGTAGAGGGATAATGATATATGGATGAGTGGTGGAAAAGTGGGAACTTGTGCGGTCATAATCAGTTAAAAAAGGGAAAAGAGAAAAATGAAAAAGTACCTACTAATATATAAGTTTTGGAACGCAATATGCAAGTGCGCACTCTTGCGCACTTGCATAAACAAAGCCACTGGCGAAAGCACTCCATGCTATTGATGCGAAAAACAAGTAAGTCCGGGCTTTCCTATAGGTTTTTCAAGAGTGCGTAAAATAAACATACACAAAGCCATGCAATTGTTTACATGTGGTATTTATGCAAAGCATAACCTTGGTGGTCACATGAATCTTTCTGACAAATCTACAAATTATAGGCCCATACAAATCGATATAAACATACAATTTACTTTCGAAAATAAAATACGATTTTCTGCGCAGCAAGCCAAGGTCACCAGATCCTACAAAAAGTGCAAAAGCACTAACCTTCAAATTCTTCGTCAGGTTGATTTGGTTCATAAAATGACCATAGACAGAGCCGGCAGGCCCCCTGCTCCTCGGCGAGCCACCTCCACCTACAGGAGCTACGACGAGCTCGGAGCCGTCGAACGAAGACCCGAAAGACCCCTCAAATACAGACACGGGGGTATAGAGGACTTGTCTGGCATCGAACAAGCCAGAACATACAAGTCATACGAGCAGCAGAACATGGATGACATCACAGTAATCAGCTCGGAGGAAGTTCCGAAACCCAAACGCAAGACGATGGACAGTCTAGCCAACGGGTTTAGGAGGACGTTCTCTGTCAGAGGCAGAAGAGAGTCCGAGTCGATTCCACTGGAGACATTTAATTATGAGGAGAACTTTGCGACTGTCAGGGGTCTACCGTTTGGGCGGCGTCGGTCGCTTTCAAGAGACAGGGGGTCGTCGTTGCTGGCGAGAAGTTCTTCAGAAGGGGATGTCAGGATGCCTCTACCCCGTGCGCCTCCCGCTACTCCCACCCCGCGGTTACATCGCTGCCTCCGAGCCCTGGGCGGTAGCTGGAAGAATCTCCTACTATGTGAGTCTTGACTCTCGTTTAGCTTCCCTAATAGCGACACCAGACACTAACGATCATCATGAAACGTAACCATTGCGTAAACTTAACCCTACTATCCCATTATTCTATTTAAATGGTAGTTAACCGTTTACCGCTCTCTGTTCGTCTGAGTTAATTATTAGAGCGACGGGTACAAATGACCAGCGGCCCTTGGCTAGTTTAAACCTGTGATTAACCTCAGAGCTTAACCGAATTAAACGCTTTCTTTTATGGAAATTAACTGATTGTTTGTACTTTGATGGAGGAAGTCAATTAATCTCTGATTACGCTGTGACATAGCACAAAAACAACACACAGTTTACTTCATGGCAAAGACAGCAAACGTGCACTCTTTCGTCTTTCAGTTAACACACACTCAAACATTGATTTATCAATCGAAAAGCTTTTCATAGGAACTTTAACAGGAGTGACTTAGCTATTGCCTCGATGCTGTGACCGTCAAGCTATATTTCAACGGAAAACGATACCAAGTTAATTAAGTTTGACATAATAGCTGAATTATAGATGGTTCATTAATGTTCATTATGATTTACGGTCAAAATGGCGCCCGGCGTAATTATTAATTAGCTCCATATTATTTCAACCTCATTATAATTTGGTTTAGAGCATCGACTAAAATAATAACCGTTCTGGGAAATAATGACTTTTAGGTTAGTATGTTAGGTCTAAGGTAACTCTGGAACCAGTACATAGCGCGTATTTTAGTCTAGATCGAATTCAGAATTCAAAACTTCACATAATCGAATAAAATATTTCATATCAATGGAGATTATTACTAGCCTCTTTATGCATCAAATTAGACACTTCCAAAAACATTATCCAGAATAACACTGCTCTGCTCTTTTATATGAAACTAAAAGGAATATGGAGCTACTTGTGTGCTATGGTTTTCTAAGCAATCGGGGCCGTCGGTAAACGGCCGTCACAAAGTTTAGCCGTCACTTTATGTATTCCGCATACTAGCCGACTAAGTACACACCACATAATGAGCTATCAATGCGTCGGCTCAGTTATTTATTACTAAGTAAGCCATGAAATTGGAAAACAAAATAAATTGTTTTCTAATTAAAACAGTTTTTGGGTTTCTAAATAATAATAAAGTGCACAATATACAATACAAAAATTATTACTTTTTGATGCCATTTTGATTAGTAAAATCGTTTTTTACTAGTTACTATTTTTTATAAACGTAAAATATTTCGCTAAACAGTTTTTTTATTTAATCCTCATTGACACCTGTGTAAGTCCATGTGTATTGTGTATACACGGAAGCAAACTCAAGCGGGTCCTCGAATACAATTTCTGACGGCCGCTCACTAACGGTCGCCTAAGAAAGCAAGGTTCTTTAGGAATGACCGTAACAAATTCATATAAAGTACCAATGTCCTGGCCATATACTGCAATAATGGCGAGGCTATTCACGCCTCCGCTATCGGTTATTAAACTGGATGATGTCAGCAGCTGGTTGAAATACCGGAATTTGGTTAGTTGGAAATTCATTGACAAAACTGGTAATACACCAGATTTATATTCCAAAAAACTTACAATTATTATAAAGTTACGAGCCATCGGCGCTTCGAGCCTAAGAACATCCCGATGATTTTCGGGCCTAGAGCATCCCCGATTCCCGCCCGCTCAACATATGGAGGGGCCGCAGGTTTGAATCCTGCCTATTCCAGAATGTTTAATCCTAGGAGCCTGTGAATTATCGTGCGAGTAGATAAAAAAAACTTTTCTGAGCATGCTACTTAGCATCAAAATGAAATCTAAACCCTTAAAAATTTGGCGATTCAATTGGCGATTGTCGTAAGTTCAACTTGTATTAAATTCAAGACTAAACTTAGGCACCAGAAAATGTATAATACTTAGGTATTAACTCGTAGGTCTTAATAGATCAATCGAACATCTGGCGGTCCGACTCATTACACCTACATCCATGTGTAGGAAGCATATATAAAATTAATTGCATAATCAGGCTTATATGGACTAAAGGTTTATTATCAAAACGCACGTGTTAATTATATTAAAATACAATAAAAATTTACATAATAGTGTACTTTTGGGTTAAATAAAGTAGCGCATGTTCGATGACAGTCGATTTGTATTTGTTATTTCAGTCGAAACGTCGACGTCGGGAATAAAAAAAAATACAGCCGACTTGAGAACCTCCTCCTTTTTGAAGTCAGTTCATCATCATCATCATTTCAGCCGTACGACTTCCACTGCTGAACATGGCCTCCCCACAGACAGAGCAAATTCCTTATCATGTGGGGGGATTTGCCCATACTCACCATGCTGGGCATGCGGGTTGGCGAGCGCAGTTAGAGCTATCGTTGTTAAAATGAGGGACGCTGCTGCCCATCCCCTAGCTTTTTCCCTTAGTCGCTTTTTACGACATCCGCGGATGGAGGGGCCTATTCTTTAGCCGGGGCACCATGGCCAAAATAAAAAATACTAAAATAGGTACGCGATTAACACCCGTTTGATTTTTTCTTCTTCTTCTTATCGTGTCACTAATTTATTCTTGGTCATACTGTAAATGGTCAGTGACCAGGTATGGTGGCCCTGAAAAGGGCCTATGACCGTCGATGGAAGAACCAGTGTAGTAAAAGGATTAAAGTGCGCCTTGAGGCTCCTTTCATTTGATTTCAATAAGCTATTATGGTTTTGAGTTCGATTTTGAGGGGTGCGCGATAGCGATTAGGAGTATTGCTAACCTCTCAAAGTAAAACTAAAAAAACTGACTTTATTCATTTGTAAGAGTTTAAAACCATCATCAGAAACATCGAATACTGTTTGAACTCGGCTTTATGGAAAGACCTTATTAGTTCTTTCCTTACCTCCTACCGCTATTTATTTAATCTATGATAGTAATTTTATGTCTCGCACAAATGTTATCCTCGCTTGTTAACCCTCCACTAGCGGCGGTTTCATTAAGAAGATTGCCTTTTTAATTATCCGTTACGCTGGGCTTACACTCGGCAACAATACCTCTTAAGTGGTAGTTGGTCTAGTTTTTATAAAAACATGCGCGTTATGAATTTCTCCACATTTTTTCATGTTTTGTGCATTGCGCTCGAATATGGGTTAGTTCTGTGTGGTTAGTTACTTTATAATGATAAAAATAACAACAAGTGTGTGGGTAAAGACTGTGTTACCCCATCGATAGTACTGAATTGATTTGTATAGTTTTAATGCAGTTTATAATTATTTATGTTAGTTATCTATTATTATTGAAACTATCTACATAATAAGTATACTATCCCGTAAGAAGCTTAAACTACACCTAATTGGCAATAAAGTTGGTTCTAAGACTATTGTTAATTCGTCATTTTCCATTGAAAAACACTATGCAAAAATCTGCTCAACTCAATTATTCAGCTGCTATTGCTATCTATTATGTTATCGAAAGTTTTGTACGTTTAATAATTATTAGCTATAGAAATAATAAAAAGCCCAAGAAAAGCTCATTTCAAAAATTCGATAACATATTTTTGTTTTCGTTTCATGATTAAACCGCTTTCGGGATAGTATACGAAACACCCTGTATACTATTACTATTAGTACTATTTTGTACCAAAATTTCAACCATATCCATAATTGAATTCCGTCTTCCATCAAATAATGTCACTTCTAACTTTTCTAACACAGTACCCGTGATGTGGGGAGCCGAGGGTACTCACAATTTAACATGCATTTCTGACGGCCGTGATGACGGCTGGTTGGTTTGTCTCTTAGCCAAATTGCTTTTTGGTAACGTATACCTACCTACGTATAACTATATAATAGCTACAGTGGCTGAATAGCTTGGGGCTATGTGCCTGAGCAATTATTGAGATTAAAGAAAAAAGTTGAACAGGTGGAACGTAGGGTGGTTTTGAGTAGCTGCAGGGTACGCTAATATTACGTCAATTGTAAGCCACATAATGTACCTATTATGTTTTTCGCAAATGAGATTGTCTACTTGTACTTTCTCATCTTAAAAATGCCTGAAGGAGCAACGCTCTATTTTTCCAACCCAAACAAGATTATGCGTGTTACGAAGTTAGTACAAGTTGTTTTATCTACGCTCATCCTTGGTTACCAAATTTTTTAACCACTAAATAAACCTTTTCCTTTTCCTCAAATCAAAATAGGTATCTAAGGCTCGTATTCAGAGACACGACTCAAGCATAGATTTAATCACAGATCAGCTGAACTCTATTTAAGTATTGAATCTCTTCTCAAACATAGCTTTTATTCAAGAACGGTACTTAAACTATTCTCAGCTGAATCGAGTCTCAAATCTGTACTCAAATGTTCTCGTTCACATTTTGATTTATTTATAATTTTCGATCCGTTTTACGCAGAAATACAAACAGCCAGGGTGGAAATAGAATAGAACAATAAATTCATTTGAGTCATTTGATTAATGTCAAATCAAATCTAAACTCAAGCACCGATTTCGTCTGAATGACGTTTCAGAATAAGCATTTACTCAGGTGAACTGTGATCATTGAATCTATACTTAAATACTGTTCAAGAATTAGAATCTCGCCTCAAATCATGATTTAAGTACAGATCAATGCTCGAGTCTTGTCTCTGAATACGAGCCTAAAAGTTTCAGTATCGCTCTGAACCTAATATTTTTAAAGAAAGCCAGGTTATTGAATCTGTGGTTCTGCGCGGGTCGAATGTGCCCCCTCACGTACTCACCGGTTATCAGATCGGGCACGTACGAGTACGCGACATGATATCATTTGTAGCGGGATTTTGAAATCAATCTGTGGTAAACCTCATAACGAGTCGAAACTGTTCTATGATAAATCAGGTCTATATTGATACAGGTATTCCTGATTTCATAGAATCAGTGCTTATCAAATCTGATTGTTCGGTAAGTTTCAAAAGAATCAGCTAATGAAATTTACCTTCCGGAGTAGAGTTATATAAAACCATTTTTTTTTAATTACCTTACATCGTCCCAATTCTGAGCTGGGCAAGGTATCCCCCAAATCTTTCCGACCATCCCTATCTTTTGAGGTCCCTATCAAATTCTTTCAAAGGCGCAAAGATCGTCCAACCACCGATTTCTTGGCCGACTACGATCTCGCCTGAAATATATTTTTACCAATTCTAATAATTTATCTTATTAACTTTGTTCAGTAATCTTTTTAAAATCAGATGATGCAAAGCTACCAGAATTCCGCCGAAATAAAACTTTTAAATAAAAAGCTTTTGGAGAAGTTACTTTTTAGAGAAGTGTCTAACGCAAACCAGTTGACTAGACGAACGGCTAGACGACTGCTGTTGACACTTGACACTAACCTTGGCTCTTCTATTCTCGCTAGCCAAGTTTGTTTTAATTTCCGTATTGTATCATCAATTTATTTAAAACATCCGCTTGGTTAGTATCTCATTAGTGGCGTGAGATCTGACAAAATGTTTCTTGTATCGTTTATTATGTCATCTCCGTCTTTGACATTTGTGTCCAACTACTTATAGATTATTTATAGCATAGTTTGTCCCAAAGTCCTGTCGTAGAACTAAATGTTAGGCAAACGTCGTATCCTGAAAGAGTTCCTTAACTTCATTGCTCAAGACGCCGTGGTGGCCCCGGCTGAAGAATAGGCCCCTCCATATCTACCTATCCGCGGATGACGTAAGAGGCGGGCGACTAAGAGTAAAAAGCTAGGGGATGGGCAGCAGTGTCCCTCATTTTAACAGATAGCTCTAACTGCGCTCGCCAACCGGCATGCCCAGCGTGGTGAGTATGGGCAAATCCCCCCACATGCTAAGGAATTCGCTCTGTCTGTGGTCCTCCACAGACAGAGCGAATTCCTTGCAGGCCATGATCAGCAGTGGACGTCGTACGGCTGAAATTATGATGATGATTGCTCAAGATATACCTAGCTATTTAGCCAAATGTTTTGTTGAAACATAACAAAGCCAGTCTTGATAAGACATAAGCCCACATGTATTTAGATCAGACTTGCAATCTCAACAGGCGTTTAACGGCTTGTTGGTCCTGCTGATTCTGTTAGACGTTTCTCTTCTTTTTTTTTCCAACTAAGTTGGCAAACAATCGTACGGTCCACCTGTTGGTAAGTGGTTACCGTAGCCTATGAACGCTTGCAATACACCGGCATCACGCACGCGTTGCCGAACCCTTAAAAAGTTCCAAATATTTGTCTGTAATGGTTCTAGTGACTATCGACGTCCCACTGCTGGTAAAAAAATACCCGATTTCTCTTTTTTATAAGGAGATAAAATTTTAGCACCATTACTGTCTATCAGCGAAATATCAGCTCAATAAATGAAACACATTGCTTTCTCAACAATTCCCTCATGCACAGCACTTATCTGCTGTGCCTTAATCCGGGTTTAAATCATCTGTAACGGTACGCTAAGTGTCAATTATGAGTTTATATGAGTCTCACACAATAGTGCTCGTTGTATGGACCGTGCCACTTTGTATGGTTGCGCTGGGGCGTGGCAATTGCATGGCTTTTTGATTCAGTGTACTCTTACTTTAGAGAAGGTATCTCACAAAAATGTATGGTTGGAATAATGCTCATATTTTAAGCTTTAAACTGACAATATTTTAGATAAAATAAATAAATAAAAAATCATTTATTGCCTTATTAACTGTTATTTACTTTTTTGTTTATTTATGTTTGTAATTGTTTAACCATGTTAATTGTGTGTGTCTGTGGTGCCAAATATTTTTTTTTATATATCTATTTCATTGGGTACAAAGTTACAAATAAAAAGAGCTAGTTACAAAAAATCACAATAATAAGGCAATGGGAGTAAATTCAGATTTTTGATGAATATCGGTATAATTAACAAAATTCTAACATTTTCTCCTACTTCCTGCTAATGTTATGAATGCAGAAGATGTTTGTGGTTCAAGCACGCGGTAACGGCTCAATCGATTTCGATGAAACTTAGGATAGAGTTCTTTACTTAGAATAGCATATAGGCTTCTTTTTATCTAGGTACCACATGAGAAAAACCGCGGTAGCTAGTTTTTATAAACGTTTACCACCATTTATGGACTAGTTGGCTATAAAAGTTGCGATCAACAACCTTCAAGTAATTAAATGCATTAATTGTAATTATCGAAGGCACATATGTTTGTCCAGTGCGGGAATCGAACCCGCGACCTCTAGCGCAGAAGGCAGAAAAGAACTACCAATTGAGCTATGAGACCAGTCCAGATACCTGTTATCTATAACTGGTATTTAATGCGAAGTCATTTGCAAAGGGTTTTCTGGTAAAGAAAATGATGGTTTGGAGAGAGGAACGAAAGAAGATTGACGAAACAGGCGAGTTGGAAAAAAGTTAAGGAGCACTATCTCTCTCTGTAAATATTGGTATTGTAGGTATATATTTAATATTGTATAAGTAGGTATGTATTGTTTAAGTAAGTATGTATTCGTTATGTAGGCATATATTGTTTATGTAGGTATGTTCTTGTGTCGTTTGTTTATGGTAGTTTATTTTAGTTAATTTACAGTTGTATTTTTCACTTCATTTATTATTATTTTTTTTCTCTTAATTTGTTGTACACGTTGCATCTCCCTATATTATCAAATCTCTCTAGCCCCAAAGGTTTGCTGGAAGAAAACTCTTGTTAGGGTTAAGCTCGCCTATGTACATGACTTTTGAAATAATCATTTATGTATCATGTTTCTGTGTGTAATAAAGAATTACAGAAGGGGAAGACGAGCAAATACTAAGTGACCAATTCGGTTTCTATAGTTTTTTTTTGCCTTAGATAACTCCAAAATATCATAAACCTCTACTTCATAATCTCATGCATAAACCATTGCTGCGCAATGACAACTAAAACCCTACATGGAAGTGCAGCCGACGCGAAATCATTTTAGTTTAAAGGTGCATTGTTACCTTAGATCGTTATCAGAGCGTCCTACTTTAATATCGCAGTGCCACAATTCTCAACAATTTCCAACTCGCCTGTTTCGTCAATCTTCTTTCGTTCCTCTCTCCAAACCATCATTTTCTTTACCAGAAAACCCTTTGCAAATGACTTCGCATTAAATACCAGTTATAGATAACAGGTATCTGGACTGGTCTCATAGCTCAATTGGTAGTTCTTTTCTGCCTTCTGCGCTAGAGGTCGCGGGTTCGATTCCCGCACTGGACAAACATATGTTTATTTACTCTTGGTACCCATAATACAGGCTATGCCTAGTTTGGGATCAGTTGACCGTGTGTGATAATATGTCCGGAATATTTATTTATTTATCTCTTGATAGATATTCTCTTTTAACATGATGTCTGATTATTTCTTCACAAAGAACTAGGTAAACTTCATGACATACAAAGCTATAGCCAAGCAGCTTCATTACCTACAAACATAAGCAAAGTATACCTACGTCAAAAACAAGGTAGTGATTTACGGTTATTACACGCAATTTGTGGTGGATTGCTATGTAATTGACATTTTCCGACATGCTATTGATCATAACATTAGAGGCATTCGTATGGAATCTAAGGACCCCTAAGGTAATTGCCGTGAGTATGCTGAAGCTATTTCTTTCAATGTCACTATGCTCTATTTCGCTTTCTCCCTCCCTATACAAGGTGATTCATAATATGCTATCATGAAAGCCGCGTAATCTACACCCAATTGGCAATAAAGTGTGTTTTACGACTTTTGGTATTTAGTCATTTTTCTTTTAAAAAACTCACGCGCAAACTCACGCGCAAACTCACGCAAAAAACCGCTGTTTTGTCGTCTGTTGTCAGAATTTTGGGTATTTTTTGGTGTGCTAGGTCTACTGAAAATCCCAATAACGAGCGAGTGCCCGTCTGAGAGTACGGGTTCGATTCCCGCTGCGGTACAAATGTTTGTATGATCTGCAAATATTTGTTCCGGGACTGGGTGTTGTGGTTACATGGTACTCGTAGTTTCTGATACCTACGACACAGAGAATCTTAGTGTGGGCTCAAGACTATGTACTTTTGACTTGTAAAGCAGCAAAAAGCTGAGTCAGGGCCTGTTTGGCTGCACCCAACACAGAGCGAGCCCGGGAAGGTTTCTGCTTGTGAGGCGGATGCCTGCCTACCTATGTATAGGTGTCTATTCGACTTGTTCTTTTTTGTTATTTGTGTTATTATTATTTGTATTGTTCCTATGTCAGTTCTGTGTTTTTAGTGTGTAAGTCAAATAAACGATTTCTATTCTATGTATGTGACTGTGGTGTCATGACAGGAATTCAGAAATCTTCGGGAAATACTCAATTCAGAAGACACCAAACGCACAAACAATGCAAACAAACCCCCATTTTGAAGAAAAACTCTGAAAATGTTTTAATAAATACACAAATGGCTTTTGTCGTGTCCAAAAAGTATTCCCCCCTCAATTGTGATTCAGACATCGGACAAAGCTTTCGTGCAAACATTTATAAAAAGTTTTGCATTTCTTTTACCCTGCCCTTACAGATTTGCATTTAATAGAAGTTCGCAGAGGCTGTTTGCTGAAATTGTTTTAGTTTAAACAAAAAATGTGACCAAATCAACGGTTAAAGAATAAAAAAATCCTGGGTTTTTTTCCATAGTCGGATTTTTTTACCTATTCACTATACTCTTGAAGACACCCAAATTTTAATTCGGAAGCACAAACGTCGTGAAAGAATTCCACTGAATGGCTCTGCGTAGGTTTCATAACAGTTCAAGCCAAGCGCTTGAGGGTATTTCAACCCTGAATGGCTGTGCATGTCAGCTTGCTTAAACTTAAATAAAAAATATATCCAACGTAGAACTAAGGTCAGTCAGAAACTTCGCTTCCTTCTTCAGAAATCAGTGTGGTTTTTGCCGTCTGTTTTGCAAACTACAATGTCTCCTGCCTTGTAGGCGACGAATTAGGCAAAAAGTCCGCACCGTAAATCCTTGGCAGGAGGCATGCCGGGTTGAATTCTCCGAACTATTATTTAAAACCTGTGCCCTTTGGAGACGGTTTTCAATGCCCTTTATTGTGCGGCTGTTCGTCCCCATATGGCCGGCCCTTTGTGTTTACCCTTCGGCCGCGCTCGTTTTCGTAAAGGTTTTTTATCGATTTTTTGATCGCGATTATTGTTTGGCGAGTTTAAATAACAGAGACAAATTGAGGGGATGTTTCTTAGGTCATTTATTTTTTGAGACTATGTAAGCCATCTTTTACATATTGTTTTGCTCGAATTGCAAAGATTTACTGAAATACTGCAAGGTTCCTTACTTAAAATCAAATAAACTAAATTGGTAAACTTTCAGAGGCTGTTGTCTGTCTGAACTAACTGTCAATGTCGGTGAGTTGTCGCTTCTCACTTTTCGACCGTGAAAAGTGAATAGATTACTGGTTTTTGTAGGCGCCCATTTCGTGACATCATAACAAAAGTAAGAAATTCACTTTTCACTATCGACAAGTGACTTACTGACTTTGCAGGCTAAAGCCTCTGTTGTCTGCCCAAAAATATCGATCTCTGATTTAGCACGTTATGCACACAGCTGCCAAACTCCATCCAATTTTACCAATTTTCCACTTTACCCCAGCAAAATAGAGTTGTTTTTGTTGTGGTTGTGGAAAAGGATATTAGGGTAAATTAGGCGAAGTTTCGCGACACACGTGTTCGCGATTACAATGGATTAAGGCTCCCCATAGAATTTGATCTATTGAGTTTAGGAGTTTGGGAATCAGTAACATGAGCTTTTCAGTGAATAAATCATTATACAGTCCGTGCGTTATCCTTTCTGTGTATTAATGGCTTTGTTTTTGTTTCAGGTAAGTACCTTGCGAAGATAATTGTTTGAGATAACTTTTAACCTGTAAACGTAAGTAATTTAAGCCCATTTTGTGCAACAAACTGTTTTAAAGTCGAAGTATACCCAAAACGGATGTATTTAAACAGCATAATAGTTGCCTATTTTATCCGGGGTACCTCGAGAACAACCCGCGGGTAAGAGCTAGTTCTTTATTCTACGGTTCAATTGGAACTTATAATCACGATGTTTACGAAGCGACAAAGCAAACAGTTGAGCATGGATGCTTGTTATCGGTGTATCTTCGGGGCTCGTCATGGGAGGAGCGCAGCCGTAGCTAAAAGCTATGTCTTTTAGGAGTTGGAACAAAGCATAAGCTGAAGTGTTTACCTTTTTCGATCTGGACGAGTGTTGGTCATAAGAATGAGTTGCATTTTTAGGACTCTTTCAGTACTGTGTGAATAGGAAGTTCAATACATACAGGTTTTATAAACACTTTGAGTAAAACATGTATGAACTTTTACTGGCCGCGTAGTCGATGCGGTCTTATAGTAAGGCCTATTACATCAATTCTAGATGATTTATACAGCGTCAGGTGGACTTTTTTACTCACTTACAGGAAGCTGTAGTGCCTGAGACATGTTTAGAAGTAAGGCTTGCTCAGCCTACCATCCTCTCAGCCTAGTCTACCTTAGAAATACATTGTTAATACGTGTGGAACTGACTAAGGCACGGATGTTCTCATGACGTTTTCCTTCACCGTTTTAAAGAAGTATCAAAGAATTGTATTATTTAGAAGGAAAAAAAATTTGTATTTACTGGTATGTTTAATGAATGAATGAATGAAAATGCTATTTTGTACAACAATATAAATAAAAAAAATACAAAAAAAAACAGAAACTAAAACTAAAGACCAAAAATGTACAATGGGTGGTCTTATCACGTATCTTGGTCTTTGGTGCATGACTGGGATTTAAACCTACTATTAACGGATCGAATTTCAAGGTACTTCCCACTAGGCGAACACGGCTAATGAGCGGTGCTTACTTGCTGCTACTCGCTACATCTGCTAACTTCTGCAGTGTACAGAAGGTACACCATTTTCCACTGTCCGGCGCCTACATCAAGATGAGCAGCTCGAACAGCGCTGTATTTACAATAATTACAGCGATTACATCGCTGACGGGTCAGGTGCGAGGTGATGCTAGATCTACGATAATTTGACGTAATCTCTCGACCCATATCTATTTCGCTTTCACTTGTAATGATTGGTGGTTTCGTGTTTTAGTAAGTTGATAAATTGGTAAGGTACACGTTCAATCGTTCATGAATTATGTATGGCGACTTTACTAGTTCTCGAATGGCGACTACGAACGGGGCAACGTGGAAGGCCTCTCACACGATGGACCGACGACATTGTGAAAGTTGCGGGAAGGCTGTGGGTAAGGACCATTCGTCGTGGAACTCTTTGAGGGAGGCCTCTGTCCAGCACTAAGGCTGATGATGATGACATTACTATTAAAAAGGTATGGTCTTTAAAAAAAAATAGGCTCTCGGCTTTTATCTTTAAGCATGTTGGATCACCTCTCAGATCTCCAGGCGATCAGATCCTTGATGATATCTATTAGTCAGAGGCACGTCCAGATATTTTGGTACATTCCCACATTTTACAGTAGGTAGAGAGTATTTCTTATACAGAATCTATACAGTGATCGAAAGTCGGGTACCTCGCACTACATGTTCACGGCATGTTCTTTGATCCTTTCATTTACAAAATAAACCATAGTAAAGTTATGTAAACTGCAAATCCTACTAATATTATAATGTTTGTATGTTTGTTATTCAATCACGCCGTAACGGCTCAACCGATTTCGTTGAAACTTGGAATAGAAAGAGTTCTTTACCTAGAATAGCATATAGGCTAGGCTTTTAATGAAGGTACTACGGGCGGAAGCTAGTATATATGTATATTTCTGTAATATCACACATAAAGCTTAACAAACGCGCTTCAACGCGTGCGCGATGCCTCTGGTATTGCAAGCGCTCATAGGCTACGGTAACCGCTTACCATCAGGTGGGCCGTAAGCTTGTTTGCCACCTCTGTTGTATAAAAAAAAAAAACAAAGCTTTCATTAAGAAAACTGGACAAATTAGAGGTTCATAATAATCCTCGTAGCGAACCATCTAACATTATAACATCCCTTTGTTACTGCCCCTCGGTAATACCTACTGGCCAATCTCTTATGAAAAGGAACGTAACCCTGATTCTTTGGGAACATCCGTAATCCAGGACATAATGAAAGACATTGTTGTAGTAGATTGCTTAGAGAGTCTGTTTCCCAAATACAAAATAGATAAACGCTGTTTATTCGTAGCCATATTTTATATTTATGTTTGTTATTATTTGTATTATGATACGGAGGCAGACAGGCTTACGGCCCTAATGATAGTAAGTGGGGAGTCCGTCTGGCGAGGTACCTCCGCCTTACAGAAGATCGCAGCCAAACAACATTATTTGTTTCAAATAGTGTTGTGTTCCTGTGGTGAGTAAGATTGGGGGAGGGGTCGGCAACGCGTGCGTGATACCACTGGTATTGCAAGCGCTCATAGGCTACGGTAACCGCTTACCAACAGATGGACCATATGCTAGTTTGCCAACTCAGTTGTATAAAAAAAAAAAGTGGTTACCGTCGCCTATTGACATCAGCAACACCTGGAGCATTTCTAATGCGTTACTTGCCGAACCCCTCCCCTCCTAAAGAGCTCTGGCAACCTTACTCACACTCAGGAACACAACACTATTTGAAACACTACTCTCAAATCTATTACACTTGCTGACCTCTCCTAGCTCCAGGCTATCAAATCCTCGAAGGTGTCTAAAGAGGGCAGTCAGAGGCACGTTCAAACATTTTGGCACATGTCCACGTTTTGTATAGAGAGTTACATAGTGGTAGCATACGCGATAGGTTGCAAGCCAATCGCCGCTTATAAGAATACTTAGTGGTTCTCTAACGATGTTTCCCTTCACTACTTAAAGCATTTTGAGAATTGGTGCACGACCGGATTCGAACCTACGACCTTCGGCTTACATGAGTGTATGGACTTAGCTTTACTTTGTATACATTTTATATCTTACTCTCGATTTGCTGCCCAATTTAGGTAATATATTACACACTATCGCATTGGGTGCGCCTGTAATGGTAGGTGTATGTTGTGAAATAAATAAATAATAATAATAATTTATACCAAACATTTTCGTTTTGTAATGCTTTGCTCAAACAATATAGGTACCTCTCACTCGATTAAATAAATAGCACAAAATAAATACACTACCTTTTAAGAAAAAAGCTTCTTAAGTATTTTTTACTTTATATTCTTGTAATCAAATTAAATTATACCCTGCCAAAGTATCTGACAAAAGTATTGTGATAGCTTTATTTAAATGCATACATGCGTTTCATAATATGTATACTATCCCAAAAGGGGCTTATTCAACGCCCAATGAAATTCAACAATTTTCATTGAAAAATCTCTGTGCAAAAATCAGCTGTTGGTGTCAAATCAAAGTTATTCTACAACTTTTGGAAATTCAACATTTTTCATTGAAAAATCTCTATGCAAAAATCAGCTGTTGGTATCAAATCAGTTCAAAATCATTACTCAGCTGTGTTATCTAGTGATCTTGCTGTCGAAATTCTCGTACGTTTTATAATTACGACCAAAAACAAATAATTTAAAAGTTCGGAAAAAAAACTGAAAAAACAAACTGAATATTTTGCATTTTTCACGCTAATATATTTCTTTTTACCGACCCGTTCGTGGTGGTCGACATGTTATGAATCATCTTGTATAAACTGGATGAATGCAATGTAACAGCAATTACCAACAGTTATTTCTCCTTGAGCAGCAAATTACACAGTCATTTGTCATCAAAAAATACAAATGGCACAACAATTTCAAGCGTCTTGACATCAAAATTAAGATATTGAACAAGCTTGGAAGCGGTTACCGAGGAAAGTAACAAGATACTGGGTGTTCATTATTTTGACTCGAAGAATATTATTTTACCAATGCTCAGTTGATGTAATTTCGTTATTTTCTGTTTTTCGAAAGCTTCAAGCCGTGTTCAAACGGCGAGTGATACGTCATTTGAAGTTTATTTCAAAAAGATAATCTATTGAATAGAGACAATTTGAGTGACTTTTAGGGGCTTCCGATAACGTTGAGCTATATCGCACGTCCTCAAATGTTAATAAAAATTGACTTTCATCATTTTGAAATAAATTTTAAACAGATTTAAGGTGAAGTCAATTAAAAAGTGGATATTACGAGTACGGCGTCTTACGGGTAAAAGTTAGACAAAACTAATTATCAACCGCCCAAATAAAAGAAAAGTTACTAAATGTCTAAGCAACTGATTAGAAAGATATACCACATTAACTAAGACTCAAGCATACTTGTAGATGTTATCTTAAAGAAATGTGATATAATGTGATAGATAGTGATATAATTCCGGCAGACATGATAGATAAAGTCAATTAAGCATCAAACAAACGAAAGTGACCCAAATCCGTCTGAGCTGGACACGATGCAGATGTATTGAGAATCGTGAATTAGATGAAGGCTTGGTCCAAGCAAAGGCTTACCTAGAAAATTACATAGTCCTAGTTACCTACATTTGGTCAGTTTGAAAATCATTATCACTACATTATTATAAAACAAAGTCCCTCCGCCGCTGTTTGTCTGAACGAACGCGATTAACTTAAAAACTACTGAACAGATTTTCATACGGTTTCCACCAATGGACGGAGTGATTCATGAAGAAGGTTTAGATATATATTTCATAAACAGAAAAATAATAATAATAACAGTTAAAAATTAAGCTAAAATAATATTATACTAGGAATGAACTCTGTTTTCTACGACTACGACTACAAGTAGAAAACAGAGTTCAGATCACGAACCACAGGCAGCGTGCCCAAAAGGTTTTGTATAAAATATGACGAATAAAATGTGTTGGCTGAAATATGACAATGATTGTTGAAGATATCTCCTGTTCTACCTATTCTATACCTAGCTCTTTTTTTAGGGATAAGCTCGCTTTTGTACTGTACATGCCTGTATTATTTAGTTATTAATCTGTATGCTTTCTGTGTACAAAAATAATTAAAGTGTCTGCTGCCCGAAGCCAGGCCGGCCGCTTGTTTATAATAAATAGGTTCAAACTTCAATGCAAATGGCAAACAATAAATTCGAAAGGGCCATGTAGCGCGTAAAGCGTGTTAAAATATTATTTTGATAACATTACGGTATTCATTTTATCTCATACTGCCGTGTATGACTCGGAAGCGATTATTTAATTTGCATAAATAAGGTTATGTCCATAGAAGTAAACTCAATTATTGTAGCATTTGCATTTTATCGCAGTATCTGACAACTGCAATTCTCTGATAGGATTTTTACTGAAGATGAACACGATGCCAAAAACGCTTTTGAGCTTCGTGATTTTGATCATCCACTGGGAATTACATTACCATCCATCTTGCTTATAAGCAGTTCTTTTGTTGAGTATAAACTAGTGGTTCTCCCCAAACTGATATCTCGTAATGTCTAGTAATAGTGCCGATTCTTTCAAATTGTTTGAGAGATCTTCGCTTGCTCGATCAAAAAACTAGAATAGTGATAGTGCAATAAATTAGAATAATCAAGAAACAAATGAACAAGAATAAGTTGCTTTTCGCTTTTAACTTAGGCCTTGTCTTATTAAGAAGCACATTACGAGAGGCGAGCTTCGCGTTACACAACAATACCATAATTGCAACCGTATTAGCCGACTACCGAATTCATCATTTCGGTTCAACCTTATCGACCAAGTACCTACCGAATTCATCGGATTTTGGCTGCCGCAGTTATTGCTCACGAATTTACGACGTTCTGTTCATAAAGGTCTACATTTTGCTTTATTACCTTATTGGTTTCGTGAAAACCGTGATCGGAGGTTCCTCGACTTTCGATCGTGGGTTCGGACCCGGTCGTGCACCAAAGAGTTTTACATTCGAAAATGTGCGCTTAAAACGGTAAAGGAATCATCTTGAGGAAAACGATAAGTATTCTTTAAGCGAAGAAGGGCTAGGAAAATATCACGTATGAAATACTCACTACTTTAAGATCCTAGATCTTTAAAAGTCACTTAATACTTCAGAAACGGTTTAAAAAATTAATCGAGCAGTAATATTCAATGAAGGGTATACAAACAACTGAGTCAAACAAACTTGCAAAAAGCTGATAGACCTCGCAGATGTTCAGGAGTCACCCTCCACATAATTCAATGCAGGGGAATGACAATGACAATGAGAACGGACAATCGATTCCGCGCCCTAGGGAAATCGCTGCTTTACGCCAGTTTCACACCAACAACTGGTTTTGTTACCATTGTGGCGAATTCATTTTTGATCTGCTGAAAGCGAATTCGTTTGCAGTTGTATCTTTGACTCTATGTGGTCGCACTGATTTGTACTTCATGGGGATATTTATCATGTCGTGGTCGTTTTTGCTGTACTGGAGTGGACGCCTCACTTCATCATCATCATCTAAGCCGTAGGGCTGATGAATATAGGTCTCCCCCACTGACCTTGTATGGCCTGATCCCAAACAATCATTTGGGAGAATTTGCCTATAATCCTCACGCTGGGTAGCCCCACGGGCCCAGGATCTCAACCCCAAAATGCTCAAATATGTAAGCCCTATCGAAGCTAACATATTTCTACCTTTTGAGCCGAATCTTGACTTCTTGATATTTAAATACGGATACTTTCAGTCATTTCTTTTGGTCAGAACTCTACAATTCCTTAATTTCTCGTCTTATGTAGGTACAATTCCTATACGTTAGCAATTGATTCTCAAAGCTTAATCGTGCAGTATATTCAGAACACGTAAAACCACTCTGGTATTCACTGAATAAATGATAACAATATCAATTAATTAGGCTAGATTAAAAGCATCCATCGCGTACACAATAGATTTCCCGCTTTCCCCCCTTATTAATTATTCACAGTCGATTCCTTGAGAATCAGCGTCTGGCCATATTGTTCTTGCCACATCTCACACAGATATTATGAAAAACACAGCTAGCTCAGTCCATACTAATGTTTTTTAAAAATAAAGTGAAGTTGAGGTGTTTCCAGAAAAGGATGATGATGGAAATAATAATATGATGTTATATAGTGCACTTTTAAGAGGTTACTTTTAGTAACAAACTGTGTATAGCTGAGTTCAAACGGAGTGCGATATGCCATATAATTTATGTTCAAAATGATACTTACGTCTACTGATGAAACTAATATGATGAAAATACAAAAATATTTCTCCAGGGCAGGCAACGCATTAGCAATGCTCCAGGTGTTGCAGATGTCAATAGGCGACGGTAACCGCTTACCATCAGGTGGGCCGTAAGCCCGTTTGCCTACGTATAACATAAAAAAATAAACTCAATTTTGAGTTTGACATTTGAGGACGAAGGATATTGCTCAACGATATGCCTAAAAGTCAAACTCAAAATTGACTTTATTCGGAAAAGAAAAGGATCATTTTTCGCGGGTTGTTTGAACACGGCTTATAAGCGGGTGTAAATGGCTAACACTTTTGTCAATGACTGTACTCAACTCTAAATTTTTCTACCTTATGGAAGGAGTGTACGCATTGAACATCATTGTATGGGATTTCAAAATTATTTTATATACTGTTTTAAAAGGTCGAGTGCACGAGATGCCAATAACCCTCTTGGATATCCTAATGCTGCAGAACCAGATAAAGGCAGATTGAAGTGGTCGGGCTGCAATCACCTAGCTGTGTTTGATATGACAGGTGGCGAACAGTTCGGTTGAAACGTAATGATTCGAAGCCGCATTAATTTGTTGTAGCTACACTGAAAGGAACCATCGGGTTGCCAGTGATTAATGTTCGCGAATTCCGAATGCTAAACACAGGATTGCATGTTCCAATGAATGTAGGAACTTGATTTCTGGCATTAGATTGGTGCGTTCTTTGTTCGGATTGAAACATCAAATTATGAATTTGTTAGAATGTTCTGTGCGAATTGATGTATGTCTTTTTATGAAAAATATATGCTTATTTCTTAATTATCAATACTTCGTTATTTTTAATGTTACCATGGTTCAACGATAAAACCTTCTTGTTATCTTTAGGAGAGTCAAAATAATGAAGAAAAAGGCTCACGACTTGTATCCCCAAAAATAAAATAAAGATTAGTACTGCCCCAAGCATCGTTGACATCCTCTCACATCTCCAGGCGATCAGATCCTTGAAGACGTCTGAGGGGGTAGTCAGAGGCATGTCCGAACATTTGGCACATGTCACATTTTGCAGTATTGCAGTATTCCATACGTGACGGGTTGCAAGCCCATCGCAGCTTTAAGAATACTAACTGGCTTCCACGATATTTTCCTTCATCGTTGTAAGTTTGAATGTACTAATAGGCACTTACATTTTTTGAAAAAACTTATAGGGGCACGACCGTTTTCAAATCGAAGGGAAACTTTCTTCTAGGCCAACATGGCTAAAATTGAAAACAATGTTATAACTTATATCCAAAGGCAATTTCCGAACGTGTCAAAGACCATCAAAACACAACAGATAATTTGAGCATTGTGTTTTTACGAATTCCTTGGCAAAACAAAAATAATCGACGTATTTCCTCAATTTTTCATTCAGCTGGGTTTGCTTTTACTTAGGGAACCTTATTTAAAATAAGCACTACAGAGTAAACGGGAGACGTGACTCAAATTCGTAATGCCTGATAACAGTGTATTATTTCCAAAGGTGATAACAAGAATGGACGTTTAAAATAGGTTTTTTCTCTATTGTTCGGAAGGTTTGGGCCGAAGTGGTTAAAAAAATATCCCTTGGGACGTGTGGAAAAATAGTGGTCATGAAAACTTTCACTCGATTACACAAAATATGCTAGTATCGTATTGAAACAATTTTGGAATCTTTTCGGAGTGTGGGGTTAAGGCTATATGGAAATGTGATGGGGCTAGGATCTCGAATGGTGCCTTCGATCATTTAGAATTTCTACACTTCTCTAAAAGTTACTTATTCCTTCTTCCTATATCCTACTTCCTACTTCCAATATTCATTTCATTTATGTCCTAATGAGAACACTATTTTTAAGGGGGACCTAATGCAACAGTGTACTTAATAATAAAATATAATCAAAATCTTCAAATAATATCAATATTAATATCTAATATCTACCTACCCGTCGTAAAAGGCGACTAAGGGAAAAGAGCAATATAATCCAAAACCTTCAATTTATATTTAACCGTACCTCTGGTCATTGGCGTAATTGAAAATGACCCAGAAAGTACAAGTGGCACGAAAAGCAAGCAACTTTCGTGTTTGTTTAACTGTACATTCCAAATGTTTGTTTTATGGTTTCCAAGATTAATTTTCCTATTTGAACATAATACGAAAGCCTACATCCCACACAATCCTTACTCAACTTTATTTCCCCGAAGACTGGGTAAATCCATCACAGACGCTCGTTTCATGTCAGCTGCTCGTCAAAAAGCGATCCAAGATGGCGGATATCGATAAATAACATATTGGATAGTAAACTAAACGTTATTCGAACATTATGTTTCGTATTCATAGTAATCCATTTGGTGTTACGTTATGTGCTAAAACAGAACATAACGACAAACTGTCTCTTTATTCGATGATCAAAGTAAAGGGCCTACGAATCAAAGGACCTTATTTAAGTGTTTGCATGGCTTCAAGGTGATTAGAACCATTAATGATCTATAACTAAGTTATATGTAGTTTTTTTAACTGAGTGCTAAAAACATAGCGAGAATTGTAGTGTTGTTGCCATAGCAACGTGAAGTTCTTACCAAGTTTTTAACGCCGCGTAATTCCTTGTAAAAGCTGTACTGTTTCTTAAAATTTTTGGTTGCAAAAGTAAATTATTCGACTCAGGCGCATACATCCCACTGCCCGCCGCGCGCCGGCGCGGCGCCGGTTGTTGCAAGCCAGTCATAATGATAAGCAATAGTTACCTAGAAGCTAGATAGTCATTCACGTTTTTAATTTAAAATTTCAATGCGGAATACCTCAACATGCATAATCCGTACCTCCTGTTCGGATATTTTTAAAGCGCTAGCAGGTCTATCGCAAGTTCATCAACTTCTGCGTTCGTACGTTGCGTGGTCTATGCGTTGCGTTCGTACATACAAACTGGATTAGTCCAAATTATTTGAGAAATAATCACTCGCTTCGCTCGCTCGGTCATAAAAGAAGTAGAAAAAGCCCATTAATTAACGGTTTAGTTGCATTCACGGTTTAATGTATCAGTCTTAAATAAAACAGTATAGGTACCTTATTATCTTTAATATCTGCATGGATGTAATGCATGATTGCTGTGGCGGGATTCTGTTTGCATGGCGCCATTCATACGTACCTACACTAAGTGGTACTTATAGGTACACTCATTATGCTCAAGCAATGCACTTTGTAGAGTTCATAGCTCGAGGTGTTATGGTTAATGTTGCCTTATCTGTGGTTAGATCACACTTGACAGGCGACGTTGCGTCGCGGCATTATCGAACTAGTGTTGTCTGAGATTGGTTACATAATAATCGAACTTTTTCTGTATCGATAGCCGATAGATATATTATTTATTTATTGAGTCATGACATCATTTCATCCGGGCGAAGCAATGTTGGAAGGCCCCCCCACCCGATGGACCGACGACATTGTTAAGGTTGCAGGAAGTCGGTGGATAGAGAAGGCTCAAGACCGTTCGTCATGGAACTCTGGGGCTATGTCCAGCAGTGGACTTCTACAGGCTGGTGATGATGACGACATCATTTTGAAAAAGAAGTATTAAATAAATAGGCTCACGACTTTAGTCTCCAAGAATGGTAGACATCCTCTCAGATCTCAAGGCAATTAGATCCTTGAAGATGACTAAGAGGGGTAGTCAAAGACATGTCCAAACATTTAGCACATGCACACATTTTGCAGTAGTAAGTATTCCATACGAGACAGGTGGTAAGTCATACTTACCTACTGGTTTCTTCACGATGTTTTCCTTCACCGTTTTAAGCACGTGCTAGTGCGCACTTAAATTTTCCAGGCAGAAAAACCATTGAAGCTCGACCGGGCTCGAACCCATATCGAAAGTCGGGGAATCTACTACTAGGCCAACGCCGCATCATGTTGATTAAATTAATCTATCCAAACAAGTAACGTATTGACGTAATAATCAGATAACCAAGGATTCCATTAAAACAACATTTTCGTAGCTCGAAATGTCACAGTTGGAATGTACGAAATAGAAGCCTGAGAGGTGACAGCTAGGTGCCATGTAATTGTTTAACTGACATTACAATACAATTGTTTGCCTCGAGCGTTTAATCGGTTGTCGCAAATGCACAAATTGATACAGTGGCGCCGTTCGCCTGATTAGACGACAAGCTGCACTTGACTTAGAGTAGGCGGACTGGCACGGACTGGATCTCGATAGGCTAGTGTTAGCAATCGGTCTAGGTATGTCGATAAAAATCGAGTCAGAGCTGGGCTTGATAAGTCGATGTAATTCTAATTGAAGAAGTTGAACGCAACTTTTGTCCATATATATTGCATTTCATCAATTATAAAAATTGGTTAAATAGACGCAATAGATTATATTATTTACTCAACAATGTTTGTTATTAAAAGATGTTAAAAAAAGTGATTTTCTTAAACTTAAAACTATTCCATTTGTTTCTTTTGAAGTTGAAAACATCAGACTCTAATTTATTGGCTTTAACACTGTTAACAACATAAATCAAATTCGCTAATGCCTCCAAATAAAAACTACATTCCGATAAACCAATTCCCATCGATATCTAATACAATTTTTAGAATTGTGATTCACAACACTAAATTCCTGTGATCTAGTCAGTCTACTCAGTCCTAATGACCTGCCAATATCCTTTAGTCGGTAATTGACCGCTGGAGCCTTTTAATTGAAGCCTTTTTGTATAATAACACCCTGTTTAATTGGAATTACCAACCAACAATAATGTAGGCAATGGAATGATGTAGGTAAGTATAAGTGAATGCACTTTATCATCAGCCTGATAAAGTCGACTGCTGAACATATAGGGCTCCTCCAAAGAGTGCCATTACGAACGGTCTAGAGCCTTCTCCATCCACCAACAGTTGCAGATACTAAGTCTGAATAAAACAGCTAACAAAACACCATTTCCTCGTTGATTTAGATACTTCCCACGCCGTTTTAATCAAAAAGCATAAAATACTATAATATGAGAAGATTGATGGTCGGCAATAAATTACTAAACCGATCCCAACCCGGTGACATACATCCTTCGAGAGTCGATAGCTTTTCGACAAAAAAATCCACTTTTATGATCCTGCATTCTCGCCAGACAAACCGACATATTACAAAGCTCTTCAAGTATTTGCGACCTTCAGCTCGAACGCAATCGCTTCAATAATATATTTATCAAACATTCGATCGCAGTGATTTCTAACGCTACCCTTGAATTTGAATTCGGGATGATTTAAATATCACGTTCGGTTGCCTGCTAACGTTCGTCATAAGCAGTATCACGCAAACACAAAAACGGCAGTGGATTAAGAACTGATTTAATTTCCAAATCGATGATAACAATAGGGATGGGCCACAGGCCGTAAATAAAGAATGGAGCTAGCACAATGCGTGAATTTTACACCATTTTTATTTTACGAGTGTCAGTAAAACATTTCGGTCCCTACAATAAAATAGTCTCGCATTTTTTACGATACCTGCGACGAGAATGTGCGTGTTTTGAAAGTGATTTCGGGCCAATACGGTCGAGTGTGGTGGTAATAGCTGGTGTTGGAATCGCTGGAGAAAACCACTAAGCTTGTGCTCTAGTTTTACTTTTATCGCCATCAAAATAGCGTTTTTGCTACCTCCAATCTGAGTAGTAAAACGACCATCAAAACACCCATTGGCCTCATTGTCAATACAGAACAGATTTGTCTATTTTCTCGATGGTTACTTACACGACCTGTCAAGATTCAAGTACATAACAGCGGCAATAAGCGTGTCTTCCTGTTTAACGGCAATTGAAACTAATATTTTAACTACCAGCAATTTAGCCAGGGTACGGTATGATTGATTTGAATTGATTTGTCTACTTATTGCGTATTTTGCCTTCCTTGTTTAGTTTACATAGCTAGTTATATTTCTAAGAAAATTTATAAACATAGGTTATTCTACGAAGTTCCTTCCTTCGTCATCAATGAAAACATAATTACCTATTTATTGTTAGGTATTTCTAAGTAATTAATCGATAATTTCTATCGTCAGATCCCAACACTAACTTTCTCCGAAAAAAAAACTGTTCATTTTTCAAAAATGTCCATGAAAAAAAAACAATTTTTAAATCAAAAGACGACTGTGGTGGACAGTTGAAATCTGATCAGTGAAGCAGCTCTACCAAAAATTGGATTCTCTTCCCAACATTCCCCGTAAACTTGACTTCATAGCACCGCTGCTCACGAATAACCACGATCTACATCTGACATCTCACAACACGGCAATAACTCGAAAATGTCAAGCATTTGTCGAAACCGGGCGCAGCGCGCAATGCACAATAGTACAAGATTGATACCCCACATTTCGATGTAAAGACGGCGCGTAGGCCGCGCATTCCTCTTAGTGTGGGCCAGAAATGACATCTACTCTTAGCATACAAGGTGATTCATAATATGTATAGTCCCGACAGCAGCAATTTAACGAGAGGTAGGGCACAGCGAGATTTTCTCGCTCTAAATTGGAGCAGCCCGCCTGGGGAGGTACCTCCGCCTTACAGAAGATCGCAGCCAAATAACATTATTTGTTTCAAATAGTGTTGTGTTCCTGCGGTGAGTAAGGTTGCCAGAGCTCTTTAGGGGGGGAGGGGTTTGGCAGGCAACGCATTAGCAATGCTCCAGGTGTTGCTGATGTCAATAGGCGACGGTAACCACTTTCCATCAGGTGGGCCGTAAGCCTGTTTGCCTCCGTATAACATAAATAAAAAAAAAAAAAAAGCAGCTTGCTTAATCTACACACAATTGTAATAAACTGTGTACTTGTTCGACTTATTGTATAATATTTATTGAAAATTTAGGTCTTTTTTCGCACGTATTATTTCATTTTATTGACAGAATAAGCCCATTTCGGAATAGTATACATGTCATATTTTGAATCTCCTTCTATATTAGTTTCTCACTAGATAGAAGGTCTCTGCAACCTTCCACTCATTTTGGCCATTTTTGGCTTGACATCTTCTCAAGGCAGCTAGCAGCTCTTTCAAGTAGAGGTAGAGCTTGATTTTTGTAAAGAAAGCTATGGCTACAATTTTTAATTTGCAGGACGCCAGGCGAGTTGCAGCCAATTTGACAGTCCTAAAAACTTGTGCATAAAATATGAACTGTGCATTCCATGATAGTAAGCATTTATTGACTGGCGACGATGGCGAACGGTGAAAGATGATTTGTTTCTTTTATGACGCGATTTATGCCCACTCAAATGGCCACAATTCGAAAAGACAAAAGTATTTTCGGCACTGTTTTGTTGCCTGGCTGTGCCTAATGCATTTTGATATATGGACCGTAAAAACATAATTGAAATGCACGATGTGTTCTCTTATTATCGCTCAGACGGAATCGACGGCGATGGAATAATTTGTTGACCACTAAAATGACGATGTGACCAACTGACTTATGATGGGTGAATCTATGATCTTTTAATACTAGCTACTGGTTCGCTCCGAACTGAGATCTCGCGAGATGTCCAGGTTGATGCTTCAATGATCGCGGAGCATTCGCATCTTTAGCATGCTCTAACTAATAATTGGCCGTGGTGGCCCCGGCTGAAGAATAGGCCCCTCCATATCTACCTATCCGCGGATGTCGTAAGAGGCGACTAAGGGAAAAAAGCTAGGGGACTAGCCCGGTGTAGCTGGCAGTGGTCGTAAGGGATCCACAGCATAAATATCCGTTCGAAAAAAAAAATCTAGGGGATGGGCAGCATCCCTCATTTTTACAACGATAGCTCTAACTGCGCTCGCCAACCCGCATGCCCAGCGTGGTGAGTATGGGCAAATCCTCCCACATGATAAGGAATTCGCTCTGTCTGTGGGGGAGGCCATGTTCAGCAGTGGACTTCCTACGGCTGGAATGATGATGATGAACTAATAACCAATCTTACTGAACTACGAAATCATTGTAACTTTACTAAATGTGTTTTCTATTTTCGTTGTTTTTCAAAATCCATATGGCTTAGAACATAAATAAAAATCTTTTTAGAATGTATGAATGAAGTTCTTTCGTATGTCGTTGTACTTATGTATATGTGTAGCTTTATTTATAATCCCTATTAGATCCCTATATCATAAGAACACCTTGGCCGATTTAGCTCACATTCTTAGCAAATCTTGATAATACAACCTGTTAACCTACTAAATTCCATGAAGATCGGATTTACGGTTCGAAAGATATGCTTTAACAAATAAATACACATACAATCGCTAAGCTTAAGGTTTTTTGAGTGATCTTTGCTCGCTTAGTCTAGCTCCATAGATAGAAATACTTTGAATCATTAAGGAAAATCCTTCAAAAAACACCGAAAAAAAATCCTTTCACCTCTGAGTGTTTCTCAGAAAGTGTTGCTAGTGGTGTTCGTTTAGTGACACATCTTGCATTACTGGCCATTCTGTATTCTTTGGAGTGACCACTTACCTATTTAATGGGATTTAGTAAAGCGGCTTTGTCACGTTTAAGGCTTTAATACCTGACATTGAGAAACAGTTGTGTAATAACGCTTTACCTGCGTTCGTTCTTTGCGACAAATTTAATTTTCGATGCTCTTTGTGTTAAGTTCAAAACTAAGTTTGTTAGTTTTAGGTCGAGGTTGTACGTTTATTCGGCAAATACATGTCAATATACGAGTCGAATTCAAATGAAAAGATCTAGTATCTGAAATGATGTCCTCTTAGTACCTGGGCTAAAGCGTACCATCATCATCACTATCAGCCTGTAAAAGTCCACTGGTGGACATAGGCCTCCCCCAAAGAGTTCCATGACGAACGGTCTTGAGCCTTTTCCTTCCACCGACACCGAGTGGTTCGTCGGCTCACTCTTGCTCAATTAGTTGACGTACCTACCTACTCCAAATAACGGCCCAAGACTTCACCAAACAATTGTGTACGACGTCATAATTTCATAGAGTTCCATGGATTAAGCATTATTGATATACCTACATTTTATGCTGATTATTATTATGTCACAGATTGCTTTTGGCCAACATATTCAACCAAAGTTTTATCACCAAACTTTTTTCGACCGTTCTCAATACCCAAACTATAAAAATATCTCCAAGCCATTCTGTCCCCAGATTTTAAGACCCAATAAAGGTAAAAAACCCTTTGTTGGAAACAATGTCGATGGAGTCGCCGCGATGGCGGCAGATAGCCGGTTCGACTCTCGGCTGCAAATATTCCTCTCTAATTACCCCTGTTTAGGTCGTAGTACTATAAATTATGCTGTGGTTTAGGCTCTGTCTACACGCCCAGTTTTATCTGCACATTTCCGCAAGTAATTGTAAAGTAACGTACGCAGATGATATGTGCGGACAAACTATAACCAAGTTTCTCTGTTAAAGATTAATAATTATGTACAGGTTCACATACTCATATAAACATACACACTGACATATACAGGCATATAAAGTATGATTCTGGAAGTGAATGCGCCATTTTCTCATTTTAAAAATATATAAGTACAAATAGGGCTATACATATAAATTTTGAGCATGCATAATAAATACATATTATGAATCACCTTGTATAAATTTTTAGCATGCATGATTTGTTAAGTTTGTGTAGCTTTCTAGCGTCACTTCTAGCTAGCTTCTCTGTTTCAATTAGTGACTATTTACAGTACCTGGTTTACGCATGCTAGCTACGGTGTAGATGAGGCTTTAGGCTCGAGAGCTGATTCAGATAAGTCTGCGTGCGATTTAAGCTTAGTGTGGACATTGCGTGTTTCCTGATCACTTTCATCAGTTAGAGTTAATCGTGATTCAATAGGTTTGTTTAGCGTTTCCCTATTTACCACTTAAAATCTTTTAGTGTCAGATTCATCATCATTAGCCCCTGTTCAACTTCACCCACAGCTGGGCCGAGATCTCTTTTGTTTTTTCTATCCATTTCTGTCCTGTGGTTTGGACTGTGTCGTCTACCCATCTCGTTTTTTTTCCTATGACGGCTCCTCGTAGCGAGATGCACTATATTACGATACACTTGTGTTTTCAATTCACAAACAATATGGTCTTAACATACCTCAAGCTCAACACATATACGAAACTTTATGCCAAGAAAAAAAACTACTGCGAGCTGTTTCTCGTAGTCTGTCCCAACACTAGTTCACTAGTAAATGCTTACATACAATCAAACATTATCCTTTCAGAGCCAATACATACATACAAAATATAAGAGAAACAATATAACAAAACAATACTCAAAAGTGATACAAAGCTAAATTTTTCTCACCTAGAATTAGCTACGGTTCTACGTTATTGGGTAAAAAGCCTTGAATTCGGGGTATTGCCCAACTGATGGCTTCAAAACACACATAATCATAAATGTGATAGAGCAATAACCCCATGTTGCTTTGATGGCACCCCGACACGCATTTGTAACATGCTCGTATGGAGTTACTATGTAGAAGTTGCTATGTTGGCCGCTAGCGAAAAATATTAGGTATGGTGCATCGCATGGTATGATGAAAGAAAGAACAGTTTGTTATTCCAATTGTCCGTGTAAGATAGGTAGTTTTGGGTGGTTCTAATTGCGGTGCGTTGAACATTGCGTTCGTGGAAATATTTCGCCGCTAATTACAATGAGTTTGCACTCGTCCAATGAGCCGATGCAAAGATTGCCAGCAACGCTCACAATGCAATTTTTTATTGATGCGGACCTGCCTTTATGATATTTGTGGCGGAACCGACGGCGTGTCATCTGATTTTTTTTAAAAGCATACCTGTACGCTTCGATAAAATTGTTTTACTTTGTTTTTCAACAGAATCTTCAACACAGATTAAATTTTTAACAATGGTTAAAAAGAGATAAGCTTTAGGTCTTAGTATGTATAGGTATGTCTCTGGCCTCGTAACTAGGGAAATTGTTATCAGATCCTCAATATATATTTTTTGTAAGAGAAAGTTATGAAAAGTATTTCTTACTCAATAATAATTAGAGTTGGGTGTTTTTAAGTATTTGATTAATATCAGTGTAATTTTTATGTAGTAGTTACGTTACACCAACCTCTTTGAAACCTGCTATATAATCATAGGCTGCCCAACGACTCCCAACTCCCAGCAACCTTTATAAGGTCGTCTTTACAAAATAAAATCGCTAAATAATACCTTTTGAATGTCTATTTATGTGCAATACAGAATTAAATAAATGATTGTTTCTTTCCTTTCACAGGTAAGTCGTGAGCTCGTCTATCATCAGTACCTTCACGCAGTAAGTTTGGCATTGCGAATTGAAAACCAGTTGTTCACAGCTTTTTCAAGGCAACCTACTTATTACTACAGTTATGGCGTTCAGGTTATACACGATACACTGAGTAAACATACACAATGGACGGCAATAGCTAGTTTCAAAGGCTTAATTTTTGAGATCAATTTTTATGCTGATATGTATGTCACTTTAACTATTAAGAAGTTTTCGTGTCACAGGAAAATTTGTGGGGACAAATGTTCTCACTCTATTTTCAAATAAAGTCTCTATTTTCTCTTAACCAAAAAAGATTGCAGATTTCCAAAATTTATAACAACTGAAGAAAAATAAATGTACTTACATTAGCTGATAAAGCACCCGAACAGTCCCGATATACAATTTCTTACAAATTGTTCCGCGCGTGCCGGAGTCAAGTTCAAGGGTATTCACATCAAGAGTCCTGCTCCATTCAAACATCACCTTTTATTCCGTCGCTGACATCATGGCCAATTACTGCATCCAATCAATGGTCATTCGTTTTGACCTTTGTTGAGCTTCTTTGGAACCATATTGTTTCTTTTACTCATAAATACCTAAATAGTGCAAAATGTAAGTGCCCACATGCCCACATTTTACTGTAGTCCATACGTGACAGGCCATCAAGACAGCGGCCAGCCCATCACCGCTTTAAGAATAGTTACTGCTTTCTTCACTATGTTTTATTTTCCTCACCGTTATAAGCGCGAATTAGTAGTTTTTGAAAAATTTAAGTGTACCTACATAAATTCTTCAAAAACTACACGCGATTTTCGGATCCGAAGTCGGGGCACCTCTCACGCCAACACTGCTTGTTTTGATACATAATTGAAAATTTCGTTCACCGCTATCTTACAGCCGACGATAACGGTCGCAGTGAAACCTGGCCTCACGTATACTCTGCAGATAACCGTAAACTCAAAAAGTACTCAAATATTTGAAAGGCAGATGCGGCATGTATGCGGAGATAAAATGCAACAAATCGCGTGTCAAGATTGAGCCAAACTTGGAACTTGCAATCCACCGTTATCCTTTTACATTTCATGTAAATTACGCGAATCTCAACCTTATCACTGGTGAAAAAGATTGTGAATGTGCGGTATGGAATGAAGGTAGTTTTAAAACTGGACAAATTGGACGTGCTTTCGCTTTGGAAAGGTAGTTTTGGAGATAAATGCTAAAATAATTTGCGTTAACATTTTACACACATCATATAAAACGCAACTGATCTGATTGGCAACGAACCATAGCCTGGCCCTACAACTTTTGATGACATGCATCTAAAGTTACATCTTGATTTAGCCAGATTCAAACTTACTCTACCATGACGTCTTATTGTCATTCACGAGCGTGTCAGCGCTATTTTACTCGAATTTGAACCATAAATCCTCAACACTGTCAACTTAAGTCACAGCCTAAACAAAATCACAAAATTGTGTCAAAATTCAGTCATTCTTTAACTTAAATAAAAGCACCTTACTGATCAAAGAGAAATACTGAGCTCTAAAACTATATAAGCGTAGAGTGTACTTTGATTTTTTTTCTGAAGCTTACCATTTGTCGTTTGGTATAAGTTTTTTTTAATACCTGATTTATTTTTTCTGAACCTCGCTTTGTTCGATCAGCACCACACTCTACATTCCGTTTTGTGAAAAAGTATCATCGAAAAATATGATAGGCACCAAGCCGTGTTTGTTGCCTGATTCTTCTAGGCTTGGTCGCAAGGAACAGGCGTAGTTTCTAAGACGTTTCAAATCGATCCTTGTGATTTTATTGAAATAACACACCTTTCGACTTTTTCTTTATCACATGTGAGCTTTCTGACTCGTGAAAGCAATCGTTGTGTCAGATCAAATTAAAATCCAGTAGTTAATCAACATCGTGGATCTATTTATTATCGGCTTAATCCGACCGAGTGCCAACTTAAATAATAAATCCGGTTTTACCGTACAATGTGGAGTAGCAATAAGCGATATGGTTTGCCTTTAACAACCTTTGATCAATATCGTAGTCCTAAAGTTCAACAGACCCAGATTTTTGGGTCAGACGATTCAACAAGGTAGGTCGAATTCGATGAACCCAAATCGGATATTTGACGGAACCGACGAACAGCGTTTGGGACACTTAGTTTTTATCGAAATTTGCCGAAGATTTTAACCTAAAACAGCTGATTAATTTGAACTGATTTGAACCCCAAGTGAGCAGATCTTTGCATTGTGTTTTTAAAGCAAACACGTGCTTATGTTCCTACTAGTATCATTGAAACCGCTAAGCTTATGCCTTACATCTTGACATGATTATAGCTCTGTTGGCACAATCCAATAAACTAGAGTTAGTTTGCGAGTTATAATTGATGCAGACTTAGCTAATAGATGGGTTTTGGCATGAAATCTACTTGACAGGAGCTTAATTCAGTGTAATCCGAGAATGAGACTGCTGCTTAACTATTACTACTGAAAGCTATGAGGAGCATAAATTGATCTAGTTTTGAATTAATTTGACACACAACTAAGGTAAATTCAAAATGTAATTATTTATGTATAGGCTCATAACTTTTTATCCCCAAGCATGGTAGACAGAGGTACGTCCAAACATATTGGCACATGCCTACATTATGCAGTATTGAGTATTCCATAAGTGACAGGTTGCAAGCCCCTCGCCACACTAGTTGGATTCCACACAATGTTTTTCTTCACCTTATTAAGCACGCACTTAAATTTTTCAACGAAAAACTCATTGGTGCACGACCCATGACCTTCAGATCGAAAGTCAGGGTAACTCCCACTAGTCCAAAACGGCTAAACAATGTCAGTTGAAATCTGAATTAGACAAATGATAAAGTCAAATCGGTAAAAAATCTAAGTTAACTTTTGGTTTGGTGGCAAGACAGCCTCGCCTCACCTTCAAAATTGCTTGTTTGACGACAAACTTATCTGTGTACGGACGGAAACGGTAGGTTTCAGTCTCAATAAAAGAACCAGTGCAGTGTATTCACCTCACAAACTCCAGTTCAATAAAGTGACGCACATGTTAGTAGGTAACTATGCTATGAACTCACATTCCACTAATAGTTTTAAAGCCAGTATGACAAAAAATATGTTCAGTTTTTTATCGAGCCAATCCTTCTCCATACCACCTGTTGGAATTATCAGCTATTTATGAATGAAAACTAGTTATGCGATAACCAATCGTAATTTGTTACCACTATGATAGTGATCTTAATTTGAGTTGGGACAAAAACATTAGGCCGTATGCTTTTTGCTTGTACATATCTATTAGTTGTTAGTATTCGTTTGTACGTAGATACCATCAGGTTCATTGGTTTTTTGTGGATAAATCCCAAGCTTCCACTCAAAGGTTCATATTCTTAAACGTCGTTAGGGTATTTTGACGAAAAATTAATAAATCTGTGCTAATCTGTAGCTGATGCGTGAAGGAAGCTTGGTTTTGATCCTCCTGGTTTTAGGCTGTATTTACTAATTTTATGGAATTAAATAAGAAGAGCGATGTCCACCGTCATCATCATCATCATCAGCCTGATGAAGTCCACTGCTGAACATAGGCCTCCCAAAGAGTTCCATGACGAACGGTCTTGAGCCTTTTCCATCCACCGACTTCCCGCAACCTTAACAATGTCGTCGGTCCATCGGGTGGGGGGGCCTTCCAACACTGCGTCGTCCGGTTCGTGGTCGCCACTCGAGAACCTTTGTTCCCCAACGGTTGTCGGTTCTGCGAGCTATATGGCCGGCCCACTGCCACTTCAACCTGCTAATTCTCAAAGCTATGTCGGTAACCTTGGTTCTTCTACGGATTTCCTCATTTCGGATTTTATCACGCAGCGAAACTCCGAGCATAGCTCTCTCCATAGCCCGTTGGGCGACTTTGAGCTTGTGTATAAGGCCAATAGTTAACGACCAAGTCTCAGTGCCATATGTCATCACTGGCAACACGCACTGATTGTAGACTTTCGTCTTGAGGCTCTGCGGTATCTGCGACGAGAAGATATGACAAAGTTTCCCAGACGCTGCCCATCCGAGTTGGATTCGTCGGTTGACCTCTTTGTCGAAGTTGGACCTGCCTAGTTGAATCGTCTGACCCAAATAGACATAGTGGTCTACAACTTTAATGGTATCGTTCCCAACATTTACCGCATGTCCACCGTAATCGACGTTTATTGTAAGAGAGAGAAAGAAAGAAAGAGCATTGATTTGTCCCCAAAAACAACAGATAAAAAGACAAAAGTATATAAAAAAAAAGACAGCAAATATACAAAACAAGTAAAAAGAAAAAGAAAAATAAATTGCGTTGGAGAGAGGGAATTGCGTTGGAAAAAATGACAGTCTGATGTCAGTGTGGAAAGTGATCGCAGTGTTGGAAGGCTCTCAACCAGATGGACCGATGAAATAATGTATGTACACAGTGAATTTACGGGACATTGATGGAAAGGAACTTTTTGGGGGAGGTGAGCTGATGATGATTATGACGATGTCAGCGTGAGGCGACTATGAATACTACTTTATAGATGGATAAAAAAATCACAAATGCAACGAATTCCAATTTCAAGAACTCTTTGATCTTATAGGCCAGATGTTTCTGAGCTTTCTGAGCCCTGAAAGTTCTCTTGGTTCTTTTCACATGACTGTTAACGAGGTTACCCTTACTGAGTCTCACAGCATTAACGGCAATGCACAAAACACTGCGCCGTCAATGGCGCCGACACAGCCGTGCGCATGTTAGAAGGCCTTTGGAATAAATACGATTTGATTCATAAGATCCTCTTTTTGATTCGAAGAATCTTGCGAGTTTGATTGAAAGCGGTTTCTTTGGAAATCATAATCCAATATTTTATGCTACCCTATGATTCCGTCCGTAATTATACGCTTTAGTAATCTTGAGCTTCTCTCCACTGGAATAATTCTCCTTACTGTTGTCAGGGAGAGATTTTTTGTATTATGTATTTTGGCTATATATTTTTATACTTAAAACCCACATAGGAGAATACTATGATTTTTATAACATCCCAAAAATTTTAGGCGCTTGTAGCCGTTTTAATTTCGACCGGACTCGCAATGACTTGATGGCGAAGTGGTTAGCCCATCCCCGTATTTAAGGGGGAATGTCGAGAGTTCGATTCCAGTCTGAGTAGATTAGGTATATTATTAATTATACATACCTACTTTAGAGATTGGAACTGTCCGTTTTCTCTTTAAAAACATAAACTAGACGCCACCTGTCTTATGTCTTCCAGTCAGAAGATACTCTATAATTTTATTGTATCAAAAAGTTTTCTGTACGACTTCTTTCCCAGTAATATGATTACCTAAATGTATTTTCTTTTTAGCGTGGACTTATTTTTCTGTTCTTTTTATCACTATAAAAGGATTCAATAATTACTTATACTTAGATATTCAGTTCAGCTACAAAATCCAGTCTTCATAATTCATATCGAAGGAATCGCAAATCTAAGTCGTATGGAACATTAAACCCGTCGCAGTGACAGCTCCTAAGCAGGCTTGCGCATCACGTCTCATTTCTTGCTTCAAAACCCGTCCGCCTTTCTGGGAACCAGCTCTTTAGCCAAGGGTTTTTGCCGACGACCATGCGCTCTGTCACCATAGATGTTATTATGTTTTTCAATTTGCTGCCAGTATGGGCATTGAGGAAGTATAATGGTTAGTTGTCTAGGAATTTTAAAGAATTCTTGGCGCCAACTTGATCCTGTTGATGATCCTTTATGGAGTGTGAGATGTAATAATGTCTAGACAAATCTAATATAGGTTTTAAGACATTTACTAACAGGCTAAAGTAACTAAAGTTTTCCGTTTATGTAATAAATAAAATAATAAATAAATGTAGGCAATAGTTGTTTTTCAAAACTGGACTGAAATTAAAGCCATTTTTTGTTTTATTTGTGTTTTGTAAAAGTGTTTATCACTCTCCCCGGAGCTCATATCTAACTTGGTGGTTGAATCCACAGCATAATCGACATTCATTCAGGAAGCATAATATTCAAACAAGATGTCTTAAATAACTAAAGGAGAGATTTATTAGTTCAAAAACCCGCTTCGTTTGGACTGTTATCGTTTTTTTTATTGAAACCAACAAATATATTTCATTAGCTAAAAATGTTTTATGGCTTTCGAAGCTATTAAAATCCATAAACAAACTGATTTTAATTTTATTATCGCGGCGGGCTTATGATGCTGTCGAGATTATATATATCTAGTAATTGATTTTAAAATTCATCTACTTCTCTTCAATCTTGATTAAAAAGTGAGTAAATTTGTAGTTTATTTGCACGGCTTCCTTTTTTTGGAATTAAATTACATTGGCCTGATTAACTAAATCGATTTTGCGTGATTGGGGATATCATCTATTTTATGAAAGATATAAATTGACAATCTCATTTAAACTACATCACTTTTTTATTCACAGAAGTTTAATTAAATAATTTATCGTCGTTTTAAATTTATATCTTAGAAAGCAGTTTAATCCTCCTTATTTGCCACAATGGATATAGGAAAATGCGTAGGAAGATCCGTATCAAACGAGTGCATTAGTGTCTCTTTGCTCCACTAAAAATCAACACACAATTGTGGAAAGTCAATTTTAATATTATTATTATTTAATATTTTCGGAGGAAGTAGGGCACAGCGAGATTCGGAGATAACTCCGCCTTACAGCAGATAGCAGCCAAATAACATTATTTATTTCAAATAGTGTTGTGTTCCTCCGGTGAGTAAGGTTGCCCGAGCTTCTTAATGGGGGTTCGTTGTCGGCAACGCGTAAGTGATGCCTTTGGTATTGCAAGTGACAAAGACGTTTAACCAGCACCCATTGTTAATTTACTCATTTCAATAAAGACATGAGTGTCAGCAATTGTTCAGCCGTGGCGAACATAAATCTCAAGCTGACGCCTTCAACAGTATTGACACTGCAATTCCGCGTGCTTGTCTCGTCTGAGTTATAGCTCATTTGCTTATTTGGATGAGAAAGTCGTTCTAGACCTTACTACACAGTAAGTAAGGTAGAAAGTAAAAATCGCGGAAATTATTCAAGGATATTGCAAAATAACACTTGTTTTTATTCAGAATACTGAATAATCACTTATAAGTGCGTAGAGTTACTCCACATAATTTTATTACAATGCCTTTGCCAGTTTGTTGAGCTCAACAGTACAATAATAAATGCCTATCCATATTTTCTATATCTTTATTCCAAGCATACGAGACTCGTTAAAAGTTTATCACATGATTAATTTAAAATATCACACTGTTTCTAAAACTAAAGTAATTTGTCCTGCTGCGTTAAACACTTTAAAAGGTGTCAAAGGTTCAATATCAAAACTAGACTCTACCAACGGTACCCTCAATTTATATGTGTTTAATAACAGTTTCATATTAAAATATAATAAACACGACTCTTTGGACGTGTAAAAGCGATCTCCTGTGGTCACCACACTCACCACCTGCCGTTCTCGTGTTGACAAAACGGATTTTTCGATTAGTCTACATAATATCTCGCTGACATTAAATAGGATACAGATTTTATAATGCCAGATTTTCACTGCGTAGGCAATTGATGTATGAGGCACTCTCACAAACAGTTGTGGGTGCACAGGGTTCTGAGTACTCTTAGCATGAGTTACTCGATATCATGCAGTCCAGTCAGCTATGTTCTGTACCCCCTTGACTGGCAAAGCATCGTTACTAAAGGGCGTTCGATATCCGAAACTCATGCTAGTAGCACAATATTCAAGTTTTCCGTAACGTCTCAATACAGACATATGTGATATCGAGATTGTATTTCGTTAAACGGGTTCTGGGGACGCATTATTTGTATACTTTGTCACCTTAAATTGAGAAGATAAGCAGGTACACTGAAGAATACTCTTTATTGCTCTGTAAGTAAAAATATTTAACAAATATTATACAGGATTGTCGTTTTTGAAGGTTGTAAAATACTTTCCAATTCTTGTTCCATTATGTTTTTAGAGCTTGTTCACGAGTAAAATTCAAGAAATTATTACTAATAATTTCATGAATTTGTACTCATTATTTATGTCGTTAGTAGTAATCGACGAAAGTTATCTGTGTTTAGAAATGTAGGTTTCAATCTATGTTCCGCTTTATCAGAACAAATTGAAATGTGAAGCTATCTAGGTTCAGTGTTATCTGTCGTTGTGCCAATAATACTGGGCGAGAGTTTCAACAACTACAGTATGTAATATGGCTTATATGTTGATGATAGGAGTGAGTGATTCTACTCAACCTACTACTTTAAAGTCTGTCGTATCACTAGTTATACTCTCTCTGCGATTGGTCGGTGACCCAGCAGTCAGGTCAGGTTATCAAATTTTAGAAGACCATTGTGATGAAGGTTTTCTATAATAGTGTCTTACATGAACTCTAGGTCGCTTGGTTGCGATGAAAATGCGTAGCTTCACCTAGTTTCTGAGACGTTACCAAAGTGATCCTAGTGATTTTATTGAAAAAGAAAACACATTTTGACTTGACTTGACTCAATGGCACGACTAATTCACGATAATGTTTCGCTTACGATACGATAGCAGACGTCAAATATTTGCCAATCAAACTTAAAATATTTCTAGCATCGCCAATGCTATTGGCAAATATTTCTTTTTTAGTATATTGCGCGCAGCCAAAGATGAGACCTGTCAGATGCTAGTGAGGACAAGTTGTGCACAAGATGTGCGCAGCCAAAGATGAGACTTGATGGATCAAGTGGTTATACTTGCGCAGTAGATAGTTCTCAGGCCATTTTAGCGGTATGCGAAGCCCTGTACCTACGCAAAATCCACTCTACTAGCATCTGACAGGTCTCATCTTTGGCTACGCGCATGGTACCTATGTTATCGTAAGCGTAACGCTATCGTGCATTATTCCTGCTTGGACCACTGTTCTGTTTCACAAGATGATATCAATGGTTTAGATGATTTTGGGTGTATAAAAGATCTATTATAATCCTTCATCATAAATTCTTAAGAGCAAACTAAAAAGTCTGACCAACTTTCCAGCCAAAGTCAAATAGTTCAATAAACTAACTTTGCTATCAATATCAACTTCAAGTAGGAAAGTTGGCACACTCTCGGACTACGCTCTATCTTACAACTTTATTACTGAGAGTTTTTATTCTTTTAATACCCATAAACTACTATATTAGTCGATGGACTTATATTTTATCGGTCTGCAAATGCTATCCCCCTATTCATAATCACTCACTAAATAACTTTATCGTCTTGATGAAAGTATGTCGGTCTGTTTCTTCTGTTTAATGTTACAACAACACAGGGCGAGAGTTATCGAGCTGATAAAGTACTACTATCTGCTGCCTATATTATGGAAATGGATATCCATGGCTGGAAGTTGCGACTTTTGTCAGTTGACAGCTTGACCGCCAGCGTTCTTTTTACATGACGCGACCTATAACTTTAGGTAATTTCAAAAGAACAGCTGTAATTTCAATATGGTCTTCAAATTTGGGGATTAAAAAATTATGAAAATTACCACAAAGCAATCTTCTTCTTCTTCTTGTCGTGTTACTGATTCTTTCTTGGTCATCCTTTATTAGGTCAGTGACCAGGTTGAGTTATGATGGCCATGAAAAGGGCCTATGACCTGCCTGACTCTGCCTGCGTCTGTTTTCCCGAAAGAGTAAAATCTAGGAGTCTTCAAATCTAGAGTCAATAAGTTCACTCTGGGAAAGCGTGCTCCATCTTAGGGCACATCTCACTTGCAAAAGTGAGTTGGTGGCCAAACGCCTTACCATTATCAATTAAAAAAAAAACAAAAAAAAAAAAACCGTCGGTGAAAGAATCAATGTAGGATTAAAGTGCGCCTCTTAGAAACTCCTTTCGTGCACAAACCAATGGTCAGAGATTTTCCCTACATTGGGTAAATCAGTAACATTATGGCAGTCGACGTGACTATTAGGCTATCCAAGAATAAGACAGTGTCGGTGCTTCAGAGGAGAAGCAAACACGTCGTTTCCTTGAAGATAAAGACTCATAAAGGCGAGATAAGCGTTAATTTCTTGAGAACTATTAAGCGGCGCCTCTATGGAGATCTTTGACCCCGACAGTGAATTTAGCGGTTGTACTTATATGGAGTTAGTGTACGGTAGCCTGTGGCAGTTAAGTAATATTTGTTTAACCAGGGATTTAATTGGCATGTCCAGTCCAATGTCCATAATATAATTAAAAAACAAATAGGCTCACGACCTTTACCCCAAGCATGGTAGACAACCTCTCAGATCTCCAGGGAATCAGATCCTTGAAGATATTTAAAGGGATAGTCAGAGGCACGTCCAAGCGTATTCCATACGTGGCAGGTTGCAAGCTCATCGCCGTTTATAATAATTCTTATGTACTGATTTCTTCTCGATGATTTCCTTCATCGTTTTAATTAAAGCAAGCCTTAATGCGCACTTAAATGTTTTCGAACAGAAAAACTCATTGAAGCACCACCGGGCTCGAACCCACGACCTTCGGATCGAAAGCCCCGCCTTTCGATCCGAAGGTCCTCTCACTTGACCAACACGGCTTTTGAGCCGATAAATAATGAGTACCTATGGCCATACATTGAATTACTAGTGTTTAACCGACTTCAAAAAAGTCGCGTTGTACATGCAAAGTCCTGGCATTACACTAGGTAGGATTCACTATGCCTTGGGTATTAGATACGATGAGTACCATGATATCACAAAACCTAGATCCGCAACAAATATTTGCAGATCATGCAAAAATGGACCCTGTCGCTGCATGGTGGGTGATAAAACCCTCACCTCTCGCGTCTCAGCCGACTGGCCCGTACCACCTAGGTTGTATAAATGATCATTACCCTATTCTAGATTATTATATCTGTATATTCCGAATCGGTGCAGCCGCTACGCGATGATGAAGTACCAAATACAAACAAACTTTCACATTAATAAATGTAAGTAGAATATAAGCGAGCATAAAATTTAATGTTATTTTTCATAGTGTGCCCAAATCGACTGCCGTTCACACAACCATTTCGGTAATTCAAAGAAGTGTTAACATTATTATTGTATTTTTATTTAAATATGAAATTGAATAAACCTATTCTAAGCAAATAAAACACAAGCTTACATTATAATTGATTACGACGTTTATCAGCAGTTTAATCTTTATTGATCGATCGAGTGGAGCGAGCGAAGTTCTCTCAAACACCTTGTAAAAATCGTTGTATGTTTGTATGTATATTTGTTAGAGCAATAACTTTCGAATCGTCAATCCGATGTGCATGGAATTTAGTAGGTCAACTGATTGTACCACCAACTGGTACCATATAAATTTGCTGGTAAGAATATGAGTTAAATAATAGGTTAAATAAAGTAATACAAATACAACAAATGAGGTTATAATAAAATGTTGAAAACTAGCGCTATTAGTGTACCACCATTCGGTTTTGGGCCTCAATCACCCCAATATTCAGTTGTCCTCACGAAAATATTTTACTCAGTCAAGGAAATTCTGTGATTTTTATAGCAACGACGATTAAAATTACGTCGGGTTAAGTAACGACTTAAGATTCGGTGGTAAGCTTTTAGTGTAGGTAAGTAATTCCTTAAAGAGTTAATTATTGGCTCACGCTACCTACTACTTCTGAGACTTTCGCGAACAGTATAGTTACATTCTATAAATCTAAATATAAAAAATGGTTACATGACTGACTGACTGTACGACTGAGTGACTGACAATCGTAGCAGCAATCGTGTCTGGGAGTCTAGGGAGGATAGCCTACGTTTGTGAATGAATGAATGAATGAATGAAAGTATTATTTTCCTTACGAATTACTACATACACAATAAAATTAAAATTAAATGCTAGATAACAAAAAATATATATATATTGTGCGCAGCAGAGTTTGTGGAGTTTGTAGTGTAGAGGTGCAATAAGAAACTCAACTCAAAAGGGGTATTGTAATTTGATGAAAATATCTTCACCCCAACGAAGTTGCGCAAGTTTTTTTGTAGCCGAAATAAACTCCTATAAGAAGTAAAAGGAATATTATTCAATAGTTTCTCAATACTTATCCTGTCAGTTATGTAAGGCAATGGTAATGTTATAGTCTTGCCTTCCCTATATGGTGGTGGCATATTAAGCTCAGGCATTCGTCATTGACATCAATGTTGCGAGCGGTGTTTTTGCCTTTTCGTAAACTAGATCTTGTTGCTGAATTTAAACTGTCAGCGTTTAAATGTTAATTTTCATTTATTATCCATATTATCTTCAACCGAAGAAGAAAGAACTTCTGCTCAATTAACATTTCCAAATCTATATAAATAAAAATAAATTGCCTCTTGTATGACGGAGCATCACTTAAGGACGGCTCAACCGATTTGACTTACTTCTTTTTCGTTTTATTCGTTATTGTTAGGACAAGGTTTGTTGAACAGGTTTGTATAAAAGAAAAGGAAAAAAATATGTTAAAATGTGTATTTTTATATGAAATCTGCTTAATCCGGGTACCTTGCGAGCGAAGCCGCTGGCAGCCACTAGAAACAAATAAATTTGAAAGCTAGGGATATCCCTTAGTGAAGCCCCTTCTGTGTTAATGGCGGAAGATAGCCTAATACGTACTTCTTACTCAGATAAATGATAAATAAGGCTAGAACAGACTAAAAAATAATCTATATTGTGTGTATGTTGCAAGCACAAACCTCCAAATAAATAGACACCGTATTGAAGCTCTACATTCCATGTTGGGAAAAAGTAAAAAAAAATGGTCAGGACCAAGCCGTGGCTGAAGCCTGATGCTTCTTGACTTGGTCGCGGGAAAACAGTTCACCTAGTTTCTAAGAACTTTCAAAGTGATCCTAGTGATTTTATTCCTTTTGAGTTTGAATTTGAGATGAAAGAAAAAAATAAGTAGGCTCACGAGTGTACACACAGTGTAGTGTGAGAGATTACACTCGTGAGCACAGAACTCTAGATATAAAATGTACTGTTAAAAATACTTCTGACTTAAAAATACTTATTTTCGCATAATTTCATTTCGTAACTCCGCAACCACGCGCGGTACTTCCTCACGATCCCACCTTATAAGTCTCACAATCAGTGTATTGAACTTGGATGCCTCGGGATTAGCAAAAAGAAGAAACAAACCTGTCCCCACGCCCACCACTCCGAGACTATATAACTAGAATTGTTTATTTATTACCTGTTTTACTTTGCCTGTATCGTTTTCAAGGTTGATATGTACCGTTATCTGTGTTTAAATGGCATTTTAAACGTTCGCAATGCTTCTTACTTATTAACTACATTGCATTATTTAATCTTTAGTATTTTATTTTTGCAAATTGAATATTGTGTTGTTATGATGGTGTTTGACGTATTATTTTATGAGTAGAGTGCACAAATGAATTGAAATAAAATAATTGCGTAACTTTTAAAGTTTTGGGTAAAATGCCCATCACTAGAGCTAACTATGTAATTATCCTACTTGATATGACAATGATTTTACCGTGTTTTTAACATGAAATTATAAAAGAAAGAAACTGAAAGAAAGAAAAGTAAAAAAAACACGTAAGATATGGGAGTAAGGCCTAATATGACATTACCAGCCAGCTGGTAATGTCATATACCTACTTAAAAATTAAAAAAAAAAACTTGCTAGATCTAAGCTTGCATCATAATGTTTTATGTCCCTCCATACATAGTTGCATGCCGGTCCAGACTTTGCATCTCCAAGTGGCTTCTAACAGAGGTGATTAGAGCGATTAAGAGATGGCTGATAGCCTTTTAGCAGGACCAAAATGAAGCGATAATTTTCATTAATTTGTGTGAAGATTAAGGATGGTTTTGCTGATCGCAGATTTGGAAGGCGGTGCTGAATTTGATATGCTAAATGGTGATATTAGTCTTCTTTGGTGAGTTAAGGCGTCCGATATGCTATCTTAAAAATTCGTTTCAAAGTTATCTTTACGTCTACTAATTAAAGTCTTGCTATAGTGGGGTGTAAGTGGGGCCTTGCTTTATAGCTCAACGATGTAGCAAGCCCCTAAAAGTCACACCTAAAATTCACTTTAATCAGTACATTTAAGGATCGTTTTGAAATATTTTTTAAACATATTCTAAAATATGTTTAAAAAATATTTCAAAACGTAACGTAACGTGTAATTTTTTTTTAATCATTCAACACATTTGTGAGTGTTGAATGCTTACATAAGAAAACATAAGTACGCTGTCTGAACACGGCTTTACATTTTGGTGTAAATTGTAAAGTGAATTTATATTTTGCAAGCGTTTGCCATGCATGATGAGTTCGGAATAATTTCATCTCGTTCAACGTTCTCTTCATAGGCACATACTCAAAACGGACAGTGTCTGAAAGCCGAGCGTAAGCAAGTGAAAAACGTATTAGGTAATGACTAAGAATGCCAGGTTATATTTGCACAAGAAACCTTCCTATTCTCATGATCTAAAACTATACTCAATCAACACATTATACGTAAGCAAAGTTATAAGTATTGTAGCAATAATGAATCCCCGCTGAGCTTTCTCCGGGGCCTTGGCCCGCTGTGAACGTATTTCTTGCACAGGGTGCCTTAATGAGGAATCTGGATGAAACTTATTAAATTTTCGCGGTGGAAATCTTGTAAGCCTATAAATTAAGACGGGAAATTCTGTTCAAAATAGTTCCTTGTGGAATATTTAAGAAGTTGTAGGCGAAAATATGTGTTGGAAAGCCCCTCACCCAATGGACCGACGACATTGTGAATGTTGCGGGAAGTCGGTGGATGGAAAAGGCTCAAGACCATTCGTCATTCAAATTATAGGCAACGGTAATCGCTTACCGTACCCGTGGCACTCTTTGGGGGAAGCCTATGTTCAGCAGTGGACTTCATCAGGCCGATGATGATGATACATAATGGACGGACCTACTCATAGGTAAGTATATGTATCTCCTCTCTATATCTATTTGGATTATTCCAGGCCTGTCAAACAATGTTTCCTGTACCGCTGTCTCATGATGTCCCCTGCCTTCTCGATTATACCTTGTCTCCTGTCCGGCCGGCCGTGTCTTCTGGTCTCGATTATGCAAACGAGATGATGCTGACTGCTAACGGTTTGTAAGCACACGGAGGAATTGCTCAGTATGTTATCGGACAGGTGCTGTTCATGTTAATCGAACATGTTTTATACTCTACTATTTTCTAAAGAAGCATATGTCACTCTCCTAAAAAAATGGAAAGTAGCCTCACAAGCATGCTAAACATCCACTTAGATCTCCTGGTGAACAGATTCTTGAAAATGACTAAGGGTAGCCAAAGGCACGGAGGTCCAGATATTTGGCACATGCCTACATTTTGCCTATACAAGAATACTAACTGTTTCCTCACAATTTTTTCCTTCCCCATTCTAAGCAACTGTAAGGACGCATTTAATAGAAAATAAAAATTCATTGGGGCACCACCAGGTTTGAAGATAAACGCACGATTTTCGGATCGAAAGTCGGGGTAGCTCCCAATAGGCCAGCACGGCCTTTTAACATGCAAAAAACAATCCATCATGCTGCTATCGTAATCGGAGGCGCAGTGAACTTCGTGCCTTGGACCAATAGGTCGAAAATTTAGATAAAATGATATCCAGAACCCACCTCTTTTTGGGAAAAAACCTTAAGCAGTGAGTTGACCTTGAGCAGTATTAGACGTAAGACATATATGTTACTCACTTTACAAGTTTGTATTGGGCACAGCCGTCGTATGGTCACTGTCTCTCATAGAACCAGGACTGAATTTTAATAGGTAAATCAATCATTTTAAATTAAATAAAAGCAGACTTTGTGATTGATTACAATGTTTTTCAACAAAATTTTAAAAGTCCTTTACAAACAATACTATCAAAATATCCCCGGAAAAGCTTTGTTGAAAAGATCATGATAAAACACATTAAAACCTAATTAATCCTAGTTATTTCGCCGCCATGTTTCACGCTTCGTCACGTGACATCCGGTTATCCGGACTAGTTACGGATTAGCATAATCGGACAGTGCGTAGGCTGAACCGCAATATTATACCGAAATTTTCCAATAATTCCACCACATTCTCACTTAATGAGAACGCGTTGTCGCCCTACGAATGTTTGATAAACTATGATATTACGCTGATTACACGTAACGAGTACCTACACTGGCGAGACAGTAGTCTCGGCCGACCGAGTGCTGGATAGGTGCAAACTCAGTACCGAGTGATCGGCCAAGTAGAAGTAGTAGTAGAAGGGCGAGAGCGTTATTCGGACCCTGGTCTACTAACTAGGCCGACTGCCTACCTCCGAGCTTCCCCGCACCGACTCGCTAACCCACTCGGTCAGTTTTTTACTTGTCTTTTTTTTGGGTTCTAAGTCAGTCAGTCGTCATCGCTGCCCGTACGCTGCGTCACACTGCGATTTTGGCTCCCAGTTTCGACTGACTGACGAGTGACTCGTTGTAAAGTTAAAAAATACGTGTAAACAATCACTCGCCCAAGTTACTCTCTCGGCCTAGTGTCATTTTGCTATCTCGCCACTGTACTCATTACGTGTATTCAAAGCGTAAAATGGATATGTGGCAAGTACTGACGTGTAAATACTAATTTTACCAATAAATTGATTATTCTGATTATTTTGTAGGCATAATTTTTGGAGGTGCGAAGTTTTAGGTAGTCTGAACACCCCTAACTACCTATGCTTAAGAGATCATTACCTAGGGAGCCACAGAGCTACATGAGACTTGATGAGAGACAACTAGCAGGTATTAAGTTACTTGTTTTACTCTTTTTTTTTACAATACATAGTAGCTGAGTAATTCATCACAAGTACCTACGCTTTAACAATAATATTTCACTCATGACCATTCTTAGCAAAAAGTCCAACAATTACTTACAAACATACCGTCGCTTCAGAGTCAAAGTCAAGCCGAAAATAATTACTAAGCTTTTTCCATCATTCATTATGGGCATGGAAGCCCGTTTCATTAACACAGTCTAATCAATACTGACTGCATATAAGCACGTTGCAAGACTTTTACTCGAGAACTGCGCCACAGCTTGCGCTGGTAGAATAAAAGTCGCGGTGTGTGCCATAAATTGGGACAAAAAACTATTCATCATGTAAGTTACCTACCAGCTTACACGGAACATTTGCTAAGAAAATGACGCCTGCCTAAAAACAGTCGCAATTAGTAGAGAAGTCATCGCGGGAAACGACAATTGCCTTTTAGTTATCCAGTTTTTTTTAAACCCCCCCCCCCCACTATCCCTCCCTTAGTAAACACTGAAAAACAGCGTCTGGTTTTCGGATTAGGCACAAAGCTGAGTTTTCGGACTAGGCACAAAGCGGACCTTTTCAGCAAGCAGACAAATTATCTTTGTCCTTTTTATTTTATTTTATTTGGTAGTAGGTACCTATTTGTTAATTTTGTTTTTTTTTATTTTTATTATTTTCTAAAATATCATCTCTAGTCTTAGTTGAATAAATTTATTTTCTTTCTTTTCTTTCTTTATAGTTACTTGAGCAAATTGAGTTTGCTGATTTATTTCGACCGTAAAATGACGGTCTCGACTTTTTAGTACCTACACCAAGTTCTTACGAGGGCAGCTCTTTGTTTTCTCCTGCAAATCTGTATGGCCAGTATATTTTTTAAATTACTTTTTGTCTGAAGACCTAGCTCAGAAACGTTGTCAATGAATCTTTTATTGTGTGTCATTCTTCTTGAACAAAATATTTTAAATAAATGATAACCTTTATTATTTACCAGCAAATAGAAAAGAAAACATCTCTAAACTAAGGTAAATGCGTCGCAGTAACGTCTTAAACCACGGTTATGGTAATGAGTTTCTATTTGGTTCTGAAGGTAGAGCTGTTCCTATGTAGTTTAGGTCGGACATCAGTTTGTGCTGTCTTGTCCGGCTAAACAAGTTTTTTCGCAGTCCCAGCCAAATTATTTAATGTAACAGGGTAAAATCGGAATATATGTGAGTGACGCATGGATTATATCTGTCTGCGCAACACAACATTATAAAGGGATGTCTGGTAAAAGTTGGTGATTCGATGATCGTTCACGTACTATTACGACAAACTTTGAAAATCGCATCTTTAGCATGTTCATCTAATATAATATCCAATCTTACCTTTACTATAAATAAATATAAATTTAAATATTCCGGACATATCACACACGGTCAACTGATCCCAAACTAGGCATAGCCTGTAATATGGATACCAGAGACTGATATACATAATAGTTGACTATTTAACACCCAGACACAGAACAAACATCTGTGTTAGTCACAAATGTTTGTCCAGTGCGGGACTCGAACCCGCGACCTCTAGCAGTAGCGCAGAAGGCAGAGTTACTACCAACTGAGCTATGAGGCCAGTCAAAGTACTAACTAAGTAAGTAGTATATAGTAACTATAAAGTCATTTAAACACTACCAAAAGAGAGTCCACGTTATATTGGTTTTATGATGTTCTAAATTCAAAAACCATATTTTGGCCTAGAAAAAAAAATCGTTTCGAAATGTATGAACAAAGTTCTTTCTTATAACATCTCACTTCATGTATTTGTATTTTTTTATACCTCCTTTTATCCCCTATTTTTACCAGGAAATCTTAATAGAATTTTTACCCCTATTTTTACCAGGAAATTTTTTTTGACCTCGTAAATTCCATGCAGATCGGGTTGATGGTTCTAAAGTTATGCTCTAAGAAACATACAAAGCCGATTCTCCCAAGTTGATGTAGAGATCTTCGCTCGCTCGATCAAAAATTACGGATATGAGTCATATTTTTTAAAGGTTCTGACCTTACGACCCAATGGACCGGCTTTTTAGTATTTTATTTGTCCGTTTTCGAATTTTCAGGCTTCACTACGTGTAGTAATTATGCGATCTAGTGGCCCGAGACGGGTTGAGCGACGTCACACTTAAAGCACACCTGACGTGAACGTCCTATTCATTGGATGTAGCGTCTCCGAGATGCAAGTGTGGTATAAGTTGTAAAAAGTATTGAGCAAAGTTTTTAATTAAAAAAACCTTAACGGCATGAAAAAAGCACTTTCATCACTGGTGACAAAGGTATTAGACTAGATTTAGGACCACTGACAACATATTCCCCATTGCTTATTTATCTAGCTAGGGTTATTGAAGTACCTACATAGTTGCATCGTTACATTGCATCGTTTTGTATCTTCGAATAATCTAGTACTGGGATGTAATCTTTATGGGTACGTGATGGGATTTATGCAAGAAAATACATTTATGGGTTATATGGGTATGCTTTGTAATACCAGATATATTCACTTACTTGAATCTTTTACGAATCATTTCAAAATAGGACATTAATAACTTCATAATTAGAAGGCTTTTTCGGAACTGTGTTTAGACATAGACATTTATTTAATTGCCACCAAAACACACACATTTGCACAACATTTTACAATAAACTTATAATAAAAGAAACAAGAGAAAAGTAATGAAAGTAAAAATGGTGTGATGTGTGCTGCAGCAGCAAAATGGCTTCGGCTCAGCATTATGCCTACTGTTTTGCAGCAGACGCTGGTATTCTGCCGAAACCATTACCTACACAGTCATTCAACCCTGTTTCAGGCTCGAATAATAAACGAGAGCGTTACGCTTAGGCTACGACAGTAAAAGTCATATATTAGCCAATGACATCGGCGATGCTTGAAATGTTTGATTTCTGATTGGCCAATGTTTGTTTATATCGTATCGTAAGCGCTATCGCTATAGTGAATGATTTGACCTCGGGCTTCGAACCAGATCTTCTCTCCCAACTTACGCCACAAGACATCCTTGGTCACTATCCCGGAAAAAATGAATACTGTGCGATCGTGCGACGAAGCTCGTTTCTCTTGCATTTGTTTTGAAAGTGAACATTGGCACTGCACTATTTTTAATTACTGGTTAAACACTCGCTCTCATAATCAGTCACTAACATTATCGGCTCGATAACTCTTGTCCTGTCATTTTCCAATTGCCTTATCAGTTTTTTAAAGGCGGACATACCTTTATGGAGCTGATAAAGTTAGTGAGTCAGAGTGAGAACAAGGGGGTAAAAGTAAGCGTTTTTTGCTGCGTATGAACGCAGCACATACACGCGTCGTGATATGCTGTCTTCAAATAATATGAAAGAAAGACATAACGCAATGCATTTATGCGCATCAAGGAACAGAGCACCCTAAATTTCAATGTTTTTGACGTCTAAGTTTGTATGTTCCGTGTATGCGCTGCTTACCTACTCAGCAAGGAACATCATCATCAACAACCTGTAGAAGTCCACTGCTGGACATAGGCCTCCCCCAAAGAGTTCCATGACGAACGGTCTTGAGCACTTTCCATCCACCGACTTCCCGCAACCTTTACAATGTCATCGGTCCGTCGGGTGGGGGGCCTTCCAACACTGCGTCGCCCAGTTCGTGATCGCCATTCGAGAACCTTTACTCCCCAACGGTTATCGGTTCTGCGAGCTATATGGCCTGCCCACTGCCACTTCAACTTGCTAATTCTGAGAGCTATGTCAGTGACCTTCGTTCTTCTACGAATTTCCTCATTTCGGATCTTATCACGTAGTGAAACTCCGAGCATAGCTCTCTCCATAGCACGTTGCGCGACTTTGAGTTTGTATATGAGGCCTATAGTTAACGACCAAGTTTCAGTGCCATATGTCATCACTGGCAACACGCACTGATTGTAGACTTTCGTCTTGAGGCTCTGCGGTATCTGCGGTATCAGCAAGGAACGCTTACCTTTAATGAAATTTCAAATAACTTCTGCCTACTAGGAGTACGTGCGACGTCTGCTACGTCTGTTTTATTGATTGTGTTGGTACCTGGACAACAATAGCTGCCGTAGGCTAAGGGTTATACAGATCTCTGGATATTGGCTTGAGATTTATAGAGCTACATAAATCTTCACAATAGATTACCTTTTTGAATAAAAGCCATTACTCTCTAGATATTCGCAAAAGCCTAGCTGTCACGATAACTTCTTACGCCAGGGACAATTACAGTTGCTGAGACATCTCAATTTGAATTCAAATCGTCAGCCTTTGAATAGGATTCCACGAACAAAGACATGGCTTGAATACAGATACTTTCACATGGCGTTTGTTACTAATATCTTTAAAAGTCATTATGGAAGTGATCTAGAGCAGGCAGGTTCGGATTTTGGAGTACAATTTTGGGGTATATCGAGTATCTACCTAATTTAACCCGCTTTTGGACTTTGTGTTACTGAAACCCGATACTCAGCACATTTACTCAGCACATTTACACAGCGTATTTACGAAAAACTCTTTAGCGTCTGGATTATGTGAAAAACTAGTGCTAGCCCCCTTTCTGGTCTGAGTACGCCCATGTCATTGTATATTCCCACACAGTCACAATTACACGACCACAAAGGTATATCGCTAAGCCGCGGCTTACACTAATATTTCTAGCAGATTCTGTCAGATGCTTTTTGTGAATTGTGATGCCTAGTGATACTCATTATGCCTAGGTGTTGTTACTTAATTCAACATCTGACTTCTGTGAATGAAGCGAACAAACTTTTTCGCTTCGTTTAGGTGATACTATCGCTTTCTTCAGAGTAGGTTACTATGCTTCTTTACAGGAATGGAAATGGTGATTTTTCATATCAATCTTCCTAATTTTAAGATTATCAATAGAAAAATAATCAGTGCACTGCAAATAGTGGGCCCGTGCCAAATGTAATGTTTAGACGTGCCTTCGATTACCCCCTCAGACACCTTCATAGATCTAATCGCCTGAGGTCTTAAAGAATGTCTACCATACTTGGGGACAACGGTCGTGAGCGTGCTTCATTTATTTAATTTCCGTAGAAAAACAATAATGCTCCAATCCTACCACTCACGGTTAGCTTGCTTGTTTGTTCTTAAAATGAATTTCTGTTCTACAATCCATTGAAATAAACTTTCCTGTTAAACATACCACTATTTGTACAACAGGGCACAGCGTCAGACAGTCCAATAGCCACAGAGTTCGTAGGCGTCAAGTCGTGAGAACCCAGGGCGCCAGACTATATCTATTATCAATATTAACATTTATTACCAAAAACACACGTAAATACACCACATTAAGTGCCATTATCGCTTGTCACATGGCCAGTTTATAGTCAAAGATTAAGTAAATAACCAACCTCGGTTATCGGCATATCTAGTTTATTTATCTGAACCATGTTTATAGGTACATGTTTAATCCAATAAGAAGATATGTGAGTACATTTAAATATGGTTTGTAGGACAAACACTTAGGTATAAACCTTAGGTATAAACCTTAAATAAATTAAAACGATTCAAAGCGTTAATCGTAAAAATCATCAGGGGTTTGAGTTTAAGTAGCTGAATAGTGAGTCCGCGTTTAAATCGAGCCGGGACCGAGGGAGCCTCCGAAGCATAGAAGCTCAGTTGTAATTTTGTCAATATCACCCCCAGCTATTGCCCTTCTGCACCAGAGTAGGTACGTCGTGTCACTGATTTTTTCTTGGTCATCCTGTATTGGGTCAGTGAGTAGGTTGAGGGATGTTGGCCCTGAAAAGGGCTTATGACCGTCTGTGAAAGAATCATTGTAGTGAAAGGATTAAAGAGCGCCTCATTAAGGCTCATTTCGTGCACGTGACACATGTCTTCGAATTTTTCAGTTTCTAGGACATACCGATTTCACGATGTTTTCCTTCACCGTTTAAGAGCACTATAACGCACATAAATATTCCGAATTGAAAATCTATTGTTTCACGACCGGGATTCGAACATACGATCGGAAAGCGGGACCACTACCACCACTCCAGCGGTGCTCTTACAGGTAGACGTACAGTGACTCTGACAGTTTACCAGAGCGTTGACTGGTCACGTCATTCAGTCAAAACGAAACTGTTTTATAAGTTTAGCATTAGATACTTGCAAGAATGCAATGCACAGGTGCAGTTTTTCTTCCTTTCACTGCCGCCTACGTGCGCCGGCGCCAGCCGTAGGCACAGGCGCGGATCCTAGACGCAGACTGCTAATTAAAATGGACGATGCTGATTTATAGTATTGCTTAGTACTGGCCGGTGAGAAACTATGTTATGTTGGTACCTACATTAAATGTATGGAGACGTCAAACTCGTAGAAGTTTTTGAGTCTACAAGCAAGACTCAAAACGTTTAGGAAGATGGGAAAGAACTTTTTCCATCTTATGATTTGAGAAGAAAACAACTTCTTCCAACTTCAAAAATTGTGGAAACTTAGGTCGCAGGAATTCCGAACCCAAAAATATTTAAACCCACTCATATTAAAAATGCCGTGGTGGTCCCGGCTTAAGAATAGGCCCCTCCACATCTACCTATACGCGGATGTCGTAAGAGGCGACTAAGGGAAAAAAGCTAAGGGATGGGCAGCAGCGTCCCTCATTTTAAAAACGATAGCTCTAACTGCGCTCGCCAACCCGCATGCCCAGCGTGGTGAGTATGGGCAAATCCCCCCACATGATAAGGAATTTGCTCTGTCTGTGGGGGAGGCCATGTTCACCAGTGGACATCAAATGGATGAAACGATGATGTGACGTCAAATGAATGAAGAGAATGACGTGAATGTTGTCAAAAAGACCAAAAATAGATTATTTGAATTTATTCGTTCTTACTGTTGATAGTATAAGCTTCGGGACAGTATACCTACGAATTATAAATCACCTTGTATTCTCACGAGACTAGCAAAATATTATGTTAGCTTAGCATATTATTAAATCAGTTGCAGGCACATTACATCATATAGTACTAATCGCGGCACAATACAGGTATGCTAAGTATTGGAGCCAGTGCGATAGTCGTGCAGGCTGATGTCTGAATAACCAAAGAACTTGGCCAATAATAGGCTAGTCATCAACATCATCTTCCTGCCCTTGTCCCACATTATGTGGGGTCGGCACAACATGTTTGCCTCTTTCACTCTCTTCTGTTAATAACAATAGGCAAATCTAAACTTTAAAATTATTATTGACTTTGACGAATTCATTAACACATTAACCTTCAAAAAAATAAGAAGAATAGGCCCCTCCATATCTACCTATCAGGGCAGCAGCGTCCCTCATTTTAACAACGATAGCTCTAACTGCGCTCGCCAACCCGCATGCCCAGCGTGGTGAGTATGGGCAAGTCCCCCCACATGATAAGGAATTTGCTCTGTCTGTGGGGGAGGCCATGTTCAGCAGTGGACGTCGTACGGCTGAAATGATGATGATAAACCTTCAAAAGCCTCAGAGATGAAGTTAAGGTTGTTTGACATTCATCGTCATCATTATTTTAGCCGTAGGACGTCCAATGCTGAACATCACGCCCTCCCCCACAGATTACGGACTTCCGGAATTTGCCCGTACCTACACCCGCATGCAATGCGGTTTGGCGGGCGCAGTTAGTGTTATCATTACGCTTCTGCCCATCACCTAGCTTTTTTCCCTAGGTCGCCTCTTAAGACATCCACGGATAGTTAGATATGGAGGGGCATATTCTTGAGTACTGAGAACCTCTTATAAATGAAAAGTCTACAGTATTGCGTGAGAGCTGAGCTAAGGTTGGGCCAATTAGATAACCTAAACTGCCCTTTTGGAAATTCGCAATGGCGGAGACACAATGCATCTATAAAATCAATTTACCTTAGACGTCTAAGTGAAGGAGCTAGATAATTCAACGCGTTATCATGTGAAAATCTTTAGTATCTGATCTATGATCGAGCATGGTTGCGCAACGAGCTGGCGCCATCTATCGTGATCTACCGGCGCAGGCGCCTGCCTCTCGTTTTCTATCGCTTGAATGCAAATTCGACGCCATTTCGAGTCATGAAAAGTTTGCTATTGAGTTAATACTTAATTTATTTATTTATTTCCTAAAGAGTACACTATTTTTACAGGAGGTTTTAATTGCTAGTAAAACGCAGCTGTTTTGCCCCTTTGCTGAGTATTATCACTAAGTAAATCTTGTTCAACAGCTATTGACCTTACTTCGTTAGCTAGGTACTAGACGAAAAAACTAGGGGACATTCGAAAAACTTAGTAACTATTCATAAAAAAATCTGTACTTTCCTACCTAATAAAAATGTATTGGTTTATGTAGAGTTTATAGAGTATTCAGCAAGTAGAAACTTACAAATGTTTTATACTTAATTCGAGCCTTTTTATGCGTAGGCGCAGCCTGCTACCTGTACTAATACGTATTCTGTGCCTTGGGGGAGATTATGAAATTCGGCTCGCTTTTCCCTGCGCGTAGGCAGCTAATTACACCGTCAGTTGTTATTTATTGTGGTAAATGCCGTCAAAACTAATGGTCGGGTGTTTGGATATCGGATAAGTCTAATTGTAGGCACAAATGAGCTTAAAGTTCGGATTTTAAATTGATTAATCTTAAAAATACTTAGCACAAGCCTAACATAAATTCTGTTCTCATTTCAATCTTTCTCGTATCTTTGTAACACTTTCCCTTTATCTTTTCAGGTAAGTACTAAAGGACAGGTCATGAAATCACGGAATACCTAATACTGGTCAGCATGCCACAACCCGGTTACTGACCACAAGATGACCAAGATAGAACCAGTGACGCGACGAACGGAAGACTAGGTTTGTAGGTATAAACTCAGCTGTTCCTCTCTCTTCTATTGTTAAGTGAGTATGTAGAGTTTATTGATCTGTGTTTTTCAATGCTTTTTTCCTTCGGCTATAACGGCAGGATAATTCAGTTTGCCAAAATGTGGGCTGAGGCTAAAGTGGATCTATAAAGTACACCCTTAAGACCTTAACTGTCTTTCAAAAGGATTTCTGGTTGCTGCGCCTTGCAGTTGTGATGTCGCGTGGTGCAGTTGCGATATTGCCTACGCTCAAAAGGTTTTCACTAGGTATAACTTTCATGAGGAAAAATTGTGAATGATAGACATTCTCTCAGATCCCCAGGTGATAAGATCCTTGAAGATGCCTAAGTAGCCCGAAGCCGCTTTTAAAATACTTACTGGTTTCCTCACGATGTTTTCCATCAACGTTTAAGCACGTGTAACTTTTTCTAATAGAAAAACTCATTGTTGCACCTCCGGGCTCGAACCCAGGAACTTCGGATTGAAAGTTGGGGAACCTCCCACCCTGGCCGACATGGCTTCAAGCCAACGTTTTTGGGTATAATTAAAATAATCTACGTTTACTGCTGGTTGTATAAACTTGAGAAATAAGTTTAGAAAGTGTAAAATCAGTTTATTCCCACATTCCGAGAACTTTTCGATACAGGCACGCACAGTTAAATTATTCAGCATATAGCCTGTGAAGGTACTAGGAGCCCATAAAAGCAATTCTAAACTCGGGGCAACTCGTAAAATCGAAACTGAACGAGGGAAAAACGTTTACAAGTCGTCCGGGACCCGTAAGGTGAGGGAGGTCAATTTAGCGTGTGTCGACGCCTTAAATTATTTTCTGCGTTTTATTTGTAGAATTCACAAATAAAGCTTTACGCCTGATTTGAAGCTTAGGAGGGTCCAATCCAGAGGTCGTGAGTTCCTATCCCGGTTGTACAAACATTTTCCACTTGGAGATTGTGCACTTACCAGCTCTTATATGGTGGAGGAAACGGGCAAGTTTCAGAACCTTAAAGTAAGAAATGTACTTTAATTATTTTAGTGCACTTATTATTTGTGTGGTGATTAAAGTTCTAAAGTAAATCGCGAAGTACTTATAAGTGCGTTCCGCATAGCTTACCCTCAACCTACCATGCTATATGAATTCTTATCGCTTCCTCGCGAAAAAACAAGAGAATTTCTTTAATAATATAGTCATCTTTATTAACTTTAACAAGCCTTAAATGATCATATCTTAGCTATTTTCTTTACTAACTTAAACATACATTACTTTTTTCCATTTAAAATATACATTAACGTTTCGATGTTTTTTCAAAACGCTACATTGCGTGGGCCATGTTAGGCAGCCTTTTGTAATTTCACAATACGTAAAATTAAATAGCCTCATAGCTCAGTTGGTAGTAACTCTGCCTTCTGCGCTAGAGGTCGCGGGTTCGATTCCCGCACTGGACAAACATTTGTGACTAACACAGATGTTTGTTCTGTGTCTGGGTGTAAATATATATCTATTATGTATATCAGTCTCTGGTACCCATAGTACAGGCTATGACTAGTTTGGGATCAGTTGACAATGTGTGTTATGTCCGGAATATTTATTTATTTATTTATAAATGTTTGTAATAAATTCCCGATTGACTCATTTATGAAAAATACCTATTGGGTTTTCAATTGCATTATCAGCATACCTGCCTAGTGTCTAGTTATGCAAAATTATTCTAACTGAGCGAATGCCGATATCCATTTCTCGAAATACGAGTTGCAGGAGTGTATTTCATCTATAATATACTTGCTCCCGCCCGAGCCTCGCTCACGTGGTACCTAGATTAAAAGCGATAGCCTAATTTTTTTTTTTTTTTTTTTTTTTTTTTAAATAATTTACAGAAATAAACTTAAAACTAATACAAGTTAATATTTACAAAATACACATGAAACAGTTGAGCCATCTAAAGACCGTTACAAACGATCTGTAGATAGCTCAACTGATCCAGATCACTACCAGTCGGAAGCGTCCCCAAGACGCTGGCGGAATTGCCACGCTGGATGGCAATGCTAATTCGCTGGGCCAAATAAGAGCCAGCTCTCGGTATATACCTCTATCTGATCCAAGTTTCATCGAAATCGGTTGAGCCGTTATGGCGTGATTGAATCACAAACATCCAAACTTCCTCACTACTTTTTTTTGTTAATTTAATATAATATTTATTTATTTATTCTCTCTCACAAAGGGTTACATTTAAACTTTCGTATTTATAATATTATAGTAGAGTAGGATAGTATATTTTATGTTCGGTATATTACGATTCGTTTTGAAAAATGGGTTTAAAAAATAATCGATACAATATAAAGAGCTCAGCCGGACCCCATAAACCTTACCCAAAGCACCCCTTCGCAAAGAAATTTATTTTATTCAAAAATGTTGTACCCTCGTTTACCCGGTGCCCGGGTTTTCAAATCCTTTTGAATCCACCTGCACACTCCAATAACAATACAGCCATCCCTGTCGCAGACTGTATGTTAGAATGAGATGAATATTTCACTGATGGGTTGGGAAAATCAACAAGAAACGTAAACAGAGGATTCTTTCCGCTGGATAAATGATTTCCTCCGCATACATGTTACTTTAGAATGGAGTTTAACATTCCTTTCATTCTCGTAGCACTGTTTTTTCACTATACATAACTCATCACCATCATTATTTCAGATGTAGGACGTCCACTGCTGAATAGCATAGAATTATAATTCGTAGGAGGTAGGGCACAGCGAGATTTTCTCGTTATAAATTGGAACAGCCCGCCTGGTGAGAAGAACGCAGCCAAATAACATTATTTGTAACAAATAGTGATGCGGTGAGTAAGGTTGCCAGAGCTCTTTAGGTCAAGAGAGGGGGTTCAGCAACGCGTGCGTGATGCCTCTGGTATTGCAAGCTTTCATAGGCTACGGTAACCGCTTACCAACAGGTGGGCCGTATGCTTGTTTGCCACCGCAGTAGTATAAAAAAAATTACAACGGCTTCCACCATCTTTAGCGCGGTCCGGTGCCTGGTGGTCCCCACTCTAGAACCTTTCTGCCCCGAATGGCCGTCGGTTCTCCGAGCTATGCCCCGCTTACTGCAACTTCAACTTCCTAATTCTCTGGTCTTGAGCTTGGTTTGTCTACGCGTCGTGCCGCCATGTGGCACTTTTTACCTAACTAGCCAAGAAGAAGGATTATGTTTTAGCAGTCTATTTATGTATGTTTGTGTTTACGTAAGTTAAACCGTAGAGCCTAAACTACTCATTCAATTTTGATGAACGAGGTGTCATTAGATTCGTTATTATTGTCGCTTCAATCTCAAGCAGTCTGATTTTAGTTTTTAAACTTTTATCTTGTCTTCACCTACCTACATTACGTTTGGTTTTTTTACTGAAAAAACATTACCTACTTCAACCTACCAACATACGATCCCAAAAATCACTAACAGAACCAGTCTTATCATTTTCTCACGACATGATAGTGGTGAGCAAAGTTCAGTGATCTCTGTAACGGTTAAACGATAGGTGCGGATTTGAATTATCAGTTGTTTATCAACAACTTGCCAAAAATAACGTTTTCGGTAGTGTAAAGTGATTTAGAGCGTTATCGCATGCAACAAATAGTCAACTTGAATCAAAGCTTATCATTAGGCGCTCAGATTAGATCCGAAGGGGATCCACTTGGAGGTAGTCAGAATCAAGTCCGTATGGACTTGACTTATTGACTTATCTGTGACACACAATTTCCATGGCACATGCGACATGCCCCATAGTCGAGTAGGAACTTACAAGTAAAAAAAAACTTAAATGATTATAAACAGACAAACTGCTAGGTAATTTGAATTAGCAGCTATAAAAAAAACATTGAATATTTTGATTATTTTATATGACGCTTATATATTTACGTTTTATTTCTTTATTGTGGTAGAATAAGCCCATTACAAATCACTAAGTATGCAAACATTATTTCCTTCTAAGCTTTTCTCAAACTGTTGTTATCGAATGTCAGAATTATTATCAAAGATCAAAGCGCAAAGGTTAGATAAATATAAAAATAATATCTTTAATTTTGTTACCAGCTGCGAATCGAATCCCAAGGTTCCCTAATTTCCATATTATTCAGTGAGGTTCCAAAGTAAAGATTTGGAATGGATTTTGTTTGAATTTCAAGTAAATAACGAAGTAACCCTTTGTTGTAGCGAAAGGTCTATACCGAACCTCCTCAAAATCAGTTCAGCCTTTTAGTTGTGAAAAGGTTACAAACAGACAGACAAAACGACGAGTTACTTTAGTATTTAGTCAGTATTCATATAAGTAGAATTATATATGAGTATTAAAGTTTTCATTGTTAATACAGCAAAAAACAAAATTCTTGTTTGCCAAAGAGCAATGGAGAGAAGCCTATTAAACATAAAACTAGTACATAAACAAAAAAACACATTAATAAGAAGAAAAACTAAAGTAATCGACGCTCTTCATCATGCACAGGCCTTAAAATGGAAGTGGGCGGGCCACTTGGCACGTACAGAAGACGATAGGTGGACACGAAACGTAACAATATGGAAGGGCCCAACAGGGAAGAGAAGAAGAGGCAGACCACAAGAAAGATGGCAGGATGAAATAACAGAGATAGCAGGCAAGCCGTGGTTTAGGAAATCGAAGGATAGGAAGATTTGGAATTTTTTGGAGGAGGCCTATACCCGCCGAGGGGTCCTTAATTAACCTTTTAGATATATAAATTAAATAGGAAATACATTGTTTATGTTAGTTAGGAATAATAAAGGCTTTTTTATTTATTTATTTTATTTATTAAAGTTTTCAAGTCCTTATCATAGTATAAGTATGATTACTATGTAAAGGGTACCAGCCTAGACATCTATTCTGCCGAAAGGCACGTTTAAACGTAAAACAAGTTAATTAAACTGAAGAAAACTAAGTATACATCCTAATGATGTCGATGTGAGAGTTCATTTAGACAGAATTTCGCGTTTAAAATCTTATTACAAAAGCTGCGAGAAAGCTTTGTCACAGATTGCAGACGCATTAGCTGGCACACTCTACTGATTTCGAATAAGTAACGCTCAGTCTTTTTATATACGGGAACCAGGTAAAGCAACTCTTACCACAAACATAACCGTCATCGAACCCATCGCAAGGTACGTCAAACAAGGAATTTCGAAAATGAAAATAATGTCAGTTTGATGGCAATAGCTCGAACGAAAATAATATTTTCCACGGCATGGTGATTCAGATAAAATAAATATTTCGGAGCATTCTCTACCTTTGCTTTTGACTTTGATATTTAGGTAGTAACCATAATACAGTAGGTTTTTTAACACGTCACTCACCGTCACCTCACGGCGCGGCGACGCTGGCGTTTACTACGTGCGTAGCAATGAGTAGGCAGCATTAAGTATTGATGCAGCTATTTTCTTGACAAGCTGTGTCACCGACTCATCCCAGCGCTGCTCACATTACCAGAGAGGAATGTCGCTTTGTGAATTATCCTTTAGATTCTTTAGAAGGATGAATTATTTCAACTAAAATAAATTGGTGTCGCCTATAATGCCAGACGTCTCTGCTTTATGAAGTGTAAGATTGAAGAATTTTCTGAAAATGCGACCTTTTGTTCGTAATACGAGATAGCGAGACTGATAATCTCTAGCTACTATTTGCAAAGGGATTTTATTAAATAATTTTCGATCCCCGTGGGTTTTCGTCTGCGTTGGCGATTTTCAATTCTTTACTGTGAACTGTAATAACAGTTTTAAAATGAAATCCTGAAAACCAGTTCATCAAGTGCATTCAAAGCATTCCTGTGTCATAAAAATTAGACCAATATAAATAATAATGTCATAAAGTTCAGGTACCATTTCATAATGATCAAAACATCCCGACTTCACCCACTGCTGTCTTCGTCTGTGCCATTCTCCACGATCCTTTGCCAGCCTCATCCGAAAGCCAAAAAACTGCTGGACAAGCAACATTCCTCTATCCAGTTCTTACGCCATTCAGTCAGCACCTTACTCTATCTCTGTCGTCACCTCGTCTTGCCAGGTGGACTGCCCAAATCCATTTTGGTTCTGTTATGCGGTTTTCATAGGACATAGGATTTCGATTTGCTCTACCTTGGTACTCCACGACTGCTTAGGATAGAATACATAGATTCGATCTTTACAATCTTTACCCAATCATAGGTACCTATATGGTGTGTGATGTTATTGGTGCTGAATACACTAGCGCGCTCACATCTTACGGGGACACCAGTTAGGGCAGGTGCAGCGGCAGATTCGGTCGAGGATCCCAAAAGGGGCAGATATATCAGTGGGCTTACATATAGCCTTATAGGCTGAATCCCGGGTCCGTGGGGAAGCGGGACCCTCGGTTTTTCAAAACAATATCAGGGCGCCTGGTCGAATCAGCATTGCCATCCAGATTGGCAATTCCGCCAGCGTCTTGGGGACGCTGCCGACTGGTAGTGATCCGGATCAACTTTAAGCTCAACTATTCTTTTTCTCTCTCTTGCAATTTACCCAATTAACTTCATGTATGTACCTACCTAATAAACTTTACTGCGAGTTTTCTAGAAATACCTGACAGTCGTATAAAGTCCAAAAGTTAATTTCGCAGGAAAGAGCCCTGCGACTGCCTGGAGCACGTAATTTTCTTTCATTACCTACCTACTCGTCAAACGTACAAATGTGAGATATTTTACTGGAAGTAGCGACGAGTGCAAAAGTATTTTTCATGCTTGAGATAAGTAAGTATTTAACGATCAATGAATCACGAACTTTATATAATAGCTGTAATTCGGTAGTCCCTTGTCTAAAATAGTATGTGGTAATGATGAATGAAACGTTTTGTACTGATCGCTTGGACGCGGGCCAGACTATTTGTCAACCCTTTCACTACGAACGTGTTCGTATTGACAGGGGAAAAAGTTATGTATGTAAACACTCTTTTGCCTTTGATCAGTAAGAATAGTTAATGCATTTTGGCCGCAGTTCACCAAAACAGGAATCCGTTTTAATTGGAAACTTGCTAAAGATCGGTTTAGAGCATGATGGCGAGAAATCATCGCTGTTAATCAGATTGTTGGTGAACAAGAAGACAAGAATTTATAACAGGCAGGTATAGAAAGATACGAAAAATTATGATTTTCGCAGAAACTTTTCTGGATCACCTCGGGATGATCTTTTCTGATTTGTGATCTAGATTAAATTTGAAGGTCAATTTATTCATAGTTTTAGGTCAGTGTCTATAAAACTTGTAATTAAACGTGTCCAGGCCACCGCGCACCGGGAATAATAATAAATTAATTAAATTAGGTTGGCAAGCTATAAATTCATAATATTATGCGAAAGTTACAACTGGACCAAGGTTTTTTCTACAAATTAATGATTGTTCTTGTATTTTTTGTATTTTTCTTGTATCCTCCTATTTTTTTCTGATTTTAAAATGAAGAGTACTTAGTTAGACCTGACCCAGGATGAAGCATCCCCTTTCTCCTTGAAATTCCACTTCCAAAGATTCCTGAGTCAGTTAGACATAGACATACCTAGACATTCATTTATTTGCTATTAAAACACACATATTTGCACAACATTTTAAAACTAAACAATTACATAACAGAAAACACGAGCAGGTAAATAAAATGGTGTGACATTTACAGTATTATAATTTTTTTATTCTTCTTCTTCTTGTCGTGTCACTGATTCTTTCATGGTCATCCTGTATTATGTTAGAGACTATGTTGAGGTATAGACCGTCGATGAAAGAATCAGTGTTGGGAAAGGATTATTACATTTTTTTATTAGTAATATTGTATTGCGTTGCTTTCTGAGTAGATTTATCATAAAATTGAACCCTGTGTGAATGAACAGTTGCTCGATGAGGTAATCGAAACGAAAATGCCACAGTGGTCTAATTAGTAGATATACATAAATTATTTCAGTTAATAATCTAACCTAACCTTTTCCTGACCTGTGATAACGCCTCCGCAAACCAATATATTTAGACGTACTTTATACCATAACTAGCGACCCGTTCCGGCTTCCCTTCGGAACAAATGTTTGCATGATCTGCAAATATTTGTTCCGGGTCTGGGTGTTGTGGTGCCATGTTACTCGTAGTATCTGATGCCCACGACACAGGGTATACTAGTGTGGGGTCAGGACTATGTATGTGACTGTTGGGTGTTATTTATTTAGTTTTATTTTAGTTATTTATATACCTATTTATATTGAGTAGGTGCGCCAATAAAGTTCCCAAACCGCATGTTTTTTACCGACATCTTCAACAATTATTGTCATATTTCAGTCAATTTAGACAAAACCTTAATGAATTTAACACCTTTACCTTCCGCATTAATTACTCCGTCCATTAGTGAAAACTGTAAGAAAATCCGTTCATAGTTTTCAAGTTTATCGCATACAGACAGACGCGGCGAGGCGTTGTTTTATAATATGTACCTACCTAGTGCAATACTAATAATGTTTCGAACGCACTGAATTTGCGTTAATGTTGAATTTTGTTAATAATGTACGTAATTTACTGTTGTTACTTCTATTCAATTGGTCGTGATGTCAGATAGAGGTTTATGATTGATTTCATTGCAGTTTAATGTAACTGATTATTTAGTAGTGGACAGAACATTGTAATTATATTGTTAGTTATAGCAGATCATAATATTCTGTGTGGCATACCAAAATATAGCCAGTATCTAAGTTGTCAAAGTAAGAATTACAGCTATAACTTAATTTCGTCCCTGAACAAAGCAGACCTTTTCGAAGAAGCAGTCATTTCCTGTTTCATCATCATCATCAGCCTGTAGAAGGCCACTGCTGGCCATAGCCTATTTGGCCATAGCTTGCTCATTCGGTGACCTTGGTTCTTCTACGGATTTCCTCATTTCGGATTTTATCACGCAGTGAAACTCAGAGCATAGCTCTCCCCATAGCCCGCGACTTTGAGCTTGTGTATGAGGACAATAGTTAGCGACCAAGACGTCTCAGTGCCATATGTCATCACTGGTAACACGCACTGATTATAGACTTTCGGCTTGAGGTTCTGCGGTATAATGCGACGAGAAGATATGACGAAGTTTCCCAAACGCCCATCCGAGTTGGATTCGTCGGTTGGTCTCTCATTTCCTGTTTATCAGCTTCGTAATTTAGTTTTAGTGTGTAGCAAGTATAACCGCAAGATAAAACTAAAATCACGATTTGAATTAAAATAAATCATGTAGGAGTCAACATTCATAAAATGTTGTCTTTATATTTTCTATCCGTAAGCGGAGTATAAATAAAACTTATTTATACTTTTGTCTCTAACGACATCTGCTCAGTTAGGTGAATCAATTTAGTCCAGACCATGATTTATGAGGCAATAAAGGCTAGGCTATAAGTAGAACTTTTTCCAAAGTGTTTGCTTGGTTCACTGGTCTTTCCAAATCATTTAAAAGTTACGAAAACTTGGAGAAATATACAAAAAAACTACAAATACTTAGTAAAGGTTGAATTTGGCAATTATTAAAGAGGGTTGAGCTTGAGGGTTTATCTCAACTTAGAGGTCGAAGTTAGAAAAACTGAAAGTTTAAATTGACTTGAAGCTTTTAAACTTTTAGTTTTTAACTCTTGGTGAGTCGAGGAATTTTTACAATAGGTGCTTAAACTCACCAATGCTTGCACGGTAAAACTACGTTGGGACAAGAATACCCACATTTTAAAAACCATGCATTTTCTGGCATAAAATCCAATGGTATGCTCAAAGGCACGCCTTAAAACCAGCCCATAGCAACGAGTAGCAATGGGGTCCCGTGGTAATAAGGAAATTTATACGCTATTGTCTGACGGACGTATGGCAGGTCGTCAAGATAGAATAGACGCTAGTTTTCTTGACAAAAATTTTCTTAGATATTTAATTTTACATTTCCTAGTAATAAAATATGTGCGAAAATTTGGGTTTATGTAGGACTAAGACAATGAGTGTTCTTTTTAACATACAGTGCGCGGATGGCTGTTTGGGGTTCATACTTATTATATAATGTACTATTTATGTAGGTGTATTACAGTAGAAGAGTAATCACTCCTAGGAAACTTAAATTCCATGATATCTTTATACTCTCTGCCGCTGCTAACGACAAAACTGTTAAAAGCCTCGATAAAAATCTCAGCGGCTGTTTCATATTATAGTTAACTACGAAAATAATTAGTTTCTACGTTAACTGGTGTTAAACTGTTAACTGTTATAGCATTCGTTATAACTGTTTTTATTATAAAAGGAAGTCGCGTTTTACGAGCGTGACCAGAAATGTCACAACCTTTTTGGAATAAGTGTTAAATTTTGGTTTTATTTTAAAAGCACTATAAAAGCGGCTATAGTGAAACAGGAAGCTGCAAAAACGATAATCATTGAACATTTTTGACTTAGCTTAATTTATAGAAATCTATCATTTACTCTGCATTGTGTTTACCTAAATATCTACTTCGAAATCTTAAAGAACAGTTTTCTTTAATCACTATATTTTTTACATAAATCTATTTCTAATTAGAAGATCTGCATAACGTCCGGCGTTGGGGTTTATTGTGCATTGTCCCCCTGCTGACCTCACCTCAGCGAGCCCAACTCCTTAAAGTAACGCAGAATATATATTTTTATTCAAACATTGGCTTCCTCTGAGTTTAACCGAAAAGGAAGTAATGTTCACGATAATTCGTAATTAAAATTCAAAATGTGACTACGAATTTAAAACACGCATTCTCAAACGGCCGTTTTATGCTTAAACAACATACTAATGTAAGTTTTAAAATAATTATGTGGTTAAAAACACTTCTGTAATAACAGCAATAATACCTAAGTGCATGTGTGTCAATGCAGGTCGCTAATAGTAGGTACGTAAACCTAATAATAGTATTCAATATATATTTTATAATCGTATTTTTATTTTATGTAATAATATTAACAGTGAAACTACCATGGTTATGAACATAATTTTCAATTCACCGTCGGGTAACAAAAGCAAATTATAAAAATATTATTTTTCATAATTCTCAAAGGTGTGAAAAACTCATAGGTATTGTATTAACGACTATTTTTCAAAATACACAAGAAACAGTTGAGCTTTCTAAAGACCGTTGCTGACGATCTGTAGAAAGCTCAATTTTAATCCATTCAGAAACGTCCCCAAGACGCCCTGATATTGTTTTGAAAACCCGGAGGGCTCCGATTCCATAGTAAAAATTACCTACGGTACCGGTCTGGTGTGACTTCGGTTGAAAATTAAATTATTTTGTATTCTTTGTGCATACGAACCATGTGCCGCCTCTTATAATGAGAGTCACGAAATTCATCACGCGGGATTCAGACACCCGACGTATGATAACGCATTGTTTTAGGGTTTATTATTATTTAATGTTTATGTTTTTTAAATCTCAAAGCACGTTCTCTATGAATGCTTATTATTTTCTAAGTCACTTTTGTTATAGAAAATTTGCTTTCATTTATAACAAACTTTCTTTGAAATTTAAAAATGATTGTAATATACAAGGTGATGCACAATATGTATACTATCGCGAAGCGGGCTTATTGCAAAAAAATCGGTTTTCATATTTATTTTTGTTAATAGAATAAACCTCTTTCTGTACAGTTACTAGTTGCGAAACAGGTTGTAAATAGGGGTAGTATTATGATTTATTGAAGGGCAAGCGCACGGAATTTAAATGCATGTCATAAATGCATGGTCTGCGTCGTGTCTAAATTTCGGCCTGTGATATAAATTGGTCACGCCCACATACAGACTTCGCTAGGGTTGTCACGAGCTTTCTGTTTAATTGTGATATACGACTCGTCGAAAAAGGACGAAATAAAGGCTCGTATGTTTATTTTCGGACAGCTTTGCTACACAAACTAACATACAAGTAAGTTTAAACATATAAGTATTAGCATTTTTTTTATTAAGATAACTTTCAATTTTGTAGAGATAACTAAGAACTGAGCTTTCGCGATGTCTAGTAAAAGTTAATGCTACTATTATCATTGAGGCACAAACATGATAAAGTATGAAAATCGCATCTTTAGCATTTTCTAACTAATATCCAATTTTACTTGAACTACGAAGTCATTGAAATTTTACAACATGGGAGCTCACATAATTTTGGTTCAAATGTTATTATTATCGCTGTAAAACAAATAAAAATTGTTTTGTAATTATTAATTCAGTGCTTTCATGTGACTTCCCACTTCATGTACTTGTATAACTTTTTACTTAAAAAATGTTTTTTTACAGAGTTCACGTGTAATACTTACCACATTTTGTTAATAGCTTTCGATAAAGACCATTCATAAAGTTAACGAAAATCCTCTGAATAAGATTTAATAATTGGCTCCTGCTGTGACAATATTTCGCCACCCGTTACGATAATCGTTGAATTTTGATCAAGTGTGGTCGGTTGTATCAGATTTCCTTTTCATGTGAACTGGATAATTAGCAAAATGTTGTTTTTCTGGGACCATACAATGATGAAAGAAAAAGATTTAGGCGGCATCAAGGTAACGGAATTGTGACTTTTATTTACTACTAGCTTCCGCCCGCGGCTACGCTAGCCTGGTACTGAATGCTATTATAGGTATATTCGCAGATCATGCAAACATTTGTTCCGCAGCGGGAATCGAACCCCTTGCGTCTCAGTCGGCCACACGCCGCGCCGGTGCGCCATCGATGTCTCATAAAAAAGCACGTTTTTGGTACTTTCGGTAGGTAGGTATGTTGCGACTTACGATAGGCAAGTCGGAACATAGTATCCCTAGTAATAGCTTCATCGAATTTTAACTACCTACTACCAGCATACTACCAACATGTGATCATAATTAGCTATGCTTGCGCTATCTGGTTAACTGGTATTCCATGCACATAATTTCTTCATCTCGTAGGTAGTTAACAATTTGGACGTGAGATATGTCATATACCCAGCTACTTTACAGTAGATAATTATTCGGCCCAGTGTAATGAAATTCTAATGCCGGCTACCGCATTACAAAACGGCCGGCAAGAAATCAAATGACAACTTAGAAAATGCAACTTATTTCATAATTAGGTACTTAATTTGTAAAGGTAGGATGCACCATAAACATGATTTTGAATACCGGCCGAATTGGCAGGTGTGGTTGAGGGCGAGAGATTGGAGCGATTCAAAACTGAGTTAAGACTTAAGAAGTGTTTTAGCTATATTTTGATCTTAAGTTAGTCGGTACCGGGTTAAACAGTAGTAAAAACCTAAGAAAGACTTAGGCTCGTATTCAGAGACAAGACTCAAGCATTGATCTGTACTTAAATCTCGATTTGAGTCGAGATTCTAATTCTTGAACAGTACTTATGTATAGATTCAATGATTACAGTTCACCTGAGTAAATGCTTATTCTGAAACGTCAATCAGACGAAATCGGTGCTTGAGTTTAGATTTGATAAGACATTAATTAAATGGCATTTTTGTTCCGTTACACGTACTTTGATGCATATTTATACTTCACTTTATAGTTCTGTTCTATTTCCACCCTGGCTGTTTGAATTTCTGCGTAAAACGGATCGAAAATTATAAATAAATCAAAATGTAAACGAGAACATTTGAGTGCAGATTTGAGACTCGATTTAGCGGAGAGTAGTATAAGCATCGTTCTTGAATAAAATTTATGTTTGAGAAGAGATTCAATACTTAAATAGAGTTCAGCTGATCTGTGATTAAATCTATGCTTGAGTCGTGTCTCTGAATACGAGCCTTAGTGTGTAGGAGGCTAATTAGCCTACCTCCCTATTTAGGTACTACACATACTTTCTACAAAACGCAACACCGCGAGATCTCAGTTCGGAGCGGACTGCTAGTTATTACGGTAGGCACAAATACGATTCTTTTTTTAATTTATACGTAATAAACATCCTTCATGGTACAATAAAATACGATGATACAAAAATAACTTCGTAAAAAGTTCTCAGAAAGGTATAGGCCGCGGGCGAAAAGTGACAGGCTGATGTTCCCCGATGCATGATTTGTAACACTTTGTTACTTGTTACAATTTGATTTGTTACGCATGTTGCGGGTTAACATGCGGGATAAAATATGCCGCTTCCAACTTGGGCATTATTGCTTTCGAAACAATGTTTTTTTATAAGGCCTACCTCTGATAATCATGGTGAACATCTTCTCTGATGTCAAGGTGCTCAGATCTTTCATTTAGGTGGTAGTCAGAAGCATGTCCGAAATTAACATTCAGCTCATGATCAAGTTTGTAAGTATTCCATACGTGACAGGTTTTTTTAGCTCAAGTCAAAGTCAAAGTCAAAAGGCATTTATTTCAATAAAATCACTGGGATCACTTTGAAACGTCTTAGAAACTAGGTGAAGCTATGCCTGTTCCTCGCGACCAAGCCTAGAAGACTCAGGCAACAAACACGGCTTGGTGCCTATAATTTTTTTTGATAATCCTTTTTCACAAAATGGAATTTAAAGCTTTAGTGTGCTCGGACGGATGAATGGATGCTGATTGTCTCTGACAATCTATGTGCGCCTGCATCGACACTATAAGAATACTAGCTAGTTTCATCACAATTATGCTCAAAATATGTTCAAGTATTGGAAATTTGAGATACAACGGCGTCAACCATTAACAAATTGGTATTGTCCATCCAATACCAATACTTAATGCTTCACAAAATGCCGGAAGGCTTTTAGCGTTTGCAAATTCAAACTGCAAAACATTACAATAAAACCTATTCATAAGCTACAAATAGATTTCACTGCCATTCACTTTCTCCTTTTCGATAGATGGGCTTATTCCTTTTATAATTGGCATTGTGGCAAAAAATCGCCCACGGGTGAGTTAACTCTGAATGTGGCCAGAGATGTAGCAAGAGGCTGGTAACTGGGGCAACTGGGTAGCTAATAGGCTTCATTTCTCGTGACTTAGTGCAGGAAGGCATGTCAGCTAGCAGTAAGTGCTTAGGTAAATAGGGTCACCTAATACTTATGCTACAAATCCAGTTAGCTTTTATTTTCAAAATAATAAAGTGACTAAATCTGCCCCCGTACCATTAACTTTGCGATTTCGTTTAGGCGGTGATGTAAGTTGACATTCTTAAAGAGTCAGGGTTCAAATTAGTGTAAAAATGGTACTAACTTGCAGGGATATTTGTAAGCTTTGAATATTGATTTGGAGGTATTTTTATTATTTCTATTATTAAAGTGATATGTCCTCATCGCTGTTATTTGAAACATGACAATCGTGTTGCTACAATGACGTTTATTTCAAGTCGAGCCCCTGCCTAACATCCTAGCTCAGACCCCCTCGTTAAGTGGTATCTATACAAATGGAAATAACCGTAGCTTAACGAAATAGTCTCAATTCAGAAGCACAAAACGGTTTGAGGCATTGTATTGAGGTACTAACTTTCACTGAGAATTTAAGTGTTTTTTAAAAAGGCTTGAAAAGCATTTTATTAATAACGAGTGCTGAATTTTTCGCAGAAGCCTTTTAGGCATGCCTATTTTTAAATCGTAAATGATAGCTTCTAAATAAATAAAAGGTTCTAAATAAATAATAATAATTCATTTATTTCAGACTTATAGTAAAGTTACAGGTCTTATTTAACTTATTCTACAGTGCATAGAAATAAAGGTTACCGTCGGTGGATAGAGAAGGCTCAAGACCGTTCATCTCGTCGTGGCACTCTTTAGAGGAGAACTATGTTCTTGATTGGGATTCGGACCCCCTATAGACATATTCTAGTATCAGGGAAGGATATCTACCATGGTTCCTCATTACAGCACTGAGCATATTTCTTCTTCTATTAAAGTCTACTAAACATGTCTATCTAAATGACAAACGAAATTCCTGCAGCGTCCCTTCCATCCCTTTAATCAAACGCGTTCGGTTAACACATGATTAAGTACAGTCGATGTGGGACGCAAATTAACGGGGCAGCCCTAACTGGGAGTCAATGGTGTGTAATAGCCACGGCCCAATCAATTAAGACACGCAGGATCGTGACTGCTACGCTATCTGTGGCGCTGGGTTGCCGTGTAATCTGGAAAAACGAAGACTTCCCAAAAAATAAATATATTTCAGTACGTCCATAAAGAATATATCATGTTTTTAGAATTCTCATATTAGAACAAAGACGGCTGAGGCTAAAAAACAAGCTTTCGATTAAGAAAGCGATGGTTAAACCCAGAATGAACGGGATTGAATTCTGGGCAAGTACGAAACCCAGAGACTTCGAAATTCCATACTCATAACTATATCTATAATGAAGAACTAAAAAATGCAACAGACAAGAAGGAAATTGGACTTTCATGGTAGTAGATTTTCATGGTAGCCTTATCAACAGGCTGTGATTTTATCACATAAATTAGCTAAAATAAAATAAGGCAAGTTATGTCACTAAGAGTAAAGATTATACAATATTAAAAAATGATACAATATTAAAAAACCCTCAAGTAGAGACTTAATTAATTTAAATTGAGTTTTTTAGCTTTGTTCTTACGGATTCCATTTTAAAAGTTAAGTAAAGTTAAAATATTGTACGTGTGACAACCCTTACTCGAGTCAGCAAGCCACGTAATGCGCCACCCGCGATGTAATCATACCTTTACGCCTTAATTATTTATTAGTGTGCACTCGCCTTTACATTCGAGTAAGCTGCACAATTATCTGCCTATCTTGTTTATTTATTATTCGCAGCGATTAAAGTCTAATTTAACTAGTTCAGGAGTCTCGGAATAAAAAGAAGATGTAAAACATGGCAGATTTTTTTTTTTTAATTTTTAACTGTGACGTTAAAAAATCTAGTTTAAAAGAAGGTATTTCACATAATTACAAAAATTCTGGTCAACAAAAACCGTATTGTACAGTTTAGTGTCACTAATGTGGGCATGTTTTTGATATGCACGAACCGATTCCAACCAAACATAACTGTTACCAATAAAAATTCATTGACCCCTAAACATACAATACCAAGTCAGTACGGTAATTGGAAAATTGTAAAGCATCTAAATAAATTCAGCTCAATTACAAGCCACCCCGTAAAGTACATTAAAATTCTAAATAAAATGGAAACGGCCTTTCGACGGTGCAATTACAATTATTTTTTACGAGAACAAGCTCCATACATTGGTCCCTGTTCGAATGGCCACAGTGTAAATAATAGGGGTAAAAAATCATCGATAAGGCTGTACGCACACCGGTCCGGCGACATTCTTAATCACCAAGCAGTAAGGACCATACGTCCTCTGATTGGTTGTTGCCATTTTTCTGACAGAAATTTTTGATAGTGTACCTTCTGATGGTATGCTGTTTCAAGAATTTGAAGTCATATTCTTACCAGTAAATGTTGATAGTATCTACGACCTGTTGACCTACGAAATTTAATGCAGATCGGAGCGTGTGCATAACCGCAGCAGAATGTTGTCGAATTTCGAGATTTGAAGTATGCAGGGAAGTAGAGCTTGGTTTCGTGTAATTGTGCATGTGATTTCAAATTTGTGCGTCCACATGAAAAAAAGTTATTAACGAAAAACACATTCTGCTGCGGTATCCGACAATCTAGTTTGATTTTCTCTAAGTCCATTATTTCGATGACATTCTGCTGGGGTAACGTTTAAAACATTACCGCAGCAGAATGTGTTTTTCGTTAATAACTTTTTTTCCTATGGACGCACAAATTTGAAATTTCATGCACAATTTTCAAACACGAAACCATGCTCTAATTCCCTGCATACTTCAAATCCCGAAATTCGACAACATTCTGCTGCGGTAACGCACACGATCGGAGCAACCGTTTCGAAAGTTATGCTCTAACAAACAAATATAGGTACAAACATACAACGCCGATTCGCCAAAGTTGTTTGAGAAATCTTCGCTCGCTCGAAAATGCCTGCATCGATGACAAAACTCATTGATTGATTTTCTTGAGTGCCACTTCAACCTCAATATACATTTTCTGTTGGCGTTAACGCCAGCGGAAAGATCGAATTGTGTAGAAATGGCATAAGCTAGTGAGATGTCACGTGGCTGCTGCAAAGTTAGTAGATAAAATCGTTATAAATAGACGTAAATAGACGTTAGCGTGAAAGGAAAACGAAGCGTGAGGATCTTGTCTAGACCCCAGTACCTCCTACCCATAGCTTACTGTAAAATAAACTTATCATTGGTAGAATAAGTAGGTACTTTGCAATGTAGAGTCGACTAGGTACGAGTTATATGTAGGTATTAGGGCCTTATTTCTATGTAGCTGAGAACACCCTATTTAAATTATTCGGAACAAATCGCTGTTGATAAACGCTGTACACTTTTAACTCGATTAGTGCACAAAGTTTATCGGTAATGTTTAACTTCTGTCATCTTCCAAGAATTATATTAATAAATTTTAATGTATTTATTTTTACAACTGAAATAGGTTTAAAAAACCTGTGCTACAGGACACCGGGCCCCAAGCCGCTGGTCAACTTAGGTACCGTAACAAATCATCTATTTCAAGTCTATCGCAATCGGTTCAGCCATTACAGCGTGATTGAGTCACAAACATCCAAACATCAAATCATCCTCACAAACTTTCTCATTTATAATATTTAGTAGGATTAGTAGGATGAACATAGGTAAAAGAAAGAAAGAATGAAAGAAAATACTTTTAAAAGCTATCCAACATTGGGAAGCTAGCAGCATAGTTATTGACTCGTTATAATAGTTGAAACGACTTGAATCACAACTTTCATCTGAATTGCAAACCACCTTTGAACAAACAAACCATAAATCATGGAAACATAAGCCATTATATTCAAAGACTCGAGATTAAACTAACGGTGATACCGATACGGTTCTTTATCCGGGAGATGCGACGCCTACGCGTGTTGTGATGCGACTGACGATAAAGAAGACACTGTAAAATATTTATTGTACCGCCCCCTCCTGAATGAGTCTAACCCTGTCATTCTTAATGAAGTGTATTCTTTTCAGTCCCCTAACAATAAAAATTAATATTTTTTTAATATTCTGGACATAATTATCACACACGCTCAACTGATCCCAAACTAGGCATAGCCTGTACTATGGGTACGAGAGGCTGATATACATAATAGATAAATATTTAACACCCAGACACAGAACAAACATCTGTGTTAATCACACAAATGTTTGTCCAGTGCGGGGATCTAACAAATGACATCTCATCTAGCATTCTTTTTAACGCAATTGCTGTCTGCTTTGATTACTTTTTTGAACCCATTATAATTCTCATCCCTAGGTTTTTTGAACCTATTCGTTCCCATAATTTTTGCAATATAATGTCACAAACCATGTAATGGAAAAACCTACACAAAGAGTAATGAAATAAATAATGTAAATCAATTAATACGTCCTTATACGACGGCGTATAAATTATTAAGTATTTTTAAAGCGCATTTTGTTCTCGTACTGAGAAGTAATAAAATCGAGCCATAAATCGATCTTATATCGATTTTAATCGAATCGGCTGGCGCCAAGACCTGCCCGATATTTTCTTGAGAAACGCTACAGCGATCGTCAGCAACAATTCTAAAAAACGACAGGTCAAGTTAGTTACCTACTTATGGCTTTTTGCTGATAGTCACAGATGCAAAGCAGGTATTCAAGATTCAAGATGTTTATTTGCAGAAATAAGTGTTACAGAGAGGTCTATGGCACTTCATAACTTATTCACTCTTTTCGAGCATCGTAAATTATTATTTTAGACGAAAGACTGTAAACACAATACTATACTAAATTTTCAAAATAAATCTGTGTAAACTAAAACCACGGAAACAGGACTCTTAAATTTATTAAATATACAAATAAGCAACATTCATCAAGTTAGCTCTTGCGGCAGTTAGGTGCCTACCAGCCAGCATCTTGATGTAAAGATTATTGCTTTGATAGTAAACAAGTAGGTACAGAGATATGAGCTATAGCTGAACTCATCATCAAACATAGGAACATAGGGCTCCCCCAGATTTCCAGAGCGACTTCCTATCATGTGGGAGGAAATTGCCCTTACACACCACACTGGACTTGCGGGTTGGCGAGACCAGTTGGAGCTATCGTTGTTAAAATAGGGGACACTGCTGCCCATCTTTAGCAAGGAGTGCGCGTTCAATTCCCGCTGCGGGACAAATGTTTGCATGGTCTGCAAATATTTGTTCCGGGTTTGGAGCTGTGGTACCATGGTACTCGTAGTTTCTGATACTCACGACACAGGGAATCCAAGTGTGAGATCAAGACTTTGAATGTGACTTTAAAAAAAATCAAGGGCAAATTATTTCGCTGTGATAAAGAATGGCGCCGCGCCGATATAACCGATTTATCAAACCAAAAGTTGTTCGATGTTAACTTAGCACCTATTTCCTCCAATTCAAACCTGTTGCAAGACCCCGATCAATAAATAAGTCACAAATAACAAAATTAACACCTCAAAGTGTGAATAAACGGTAGGTAATTTCGCAATACGCCGTTGTCGTGACGGTAATTGCGTGAACGACTTTTGAATCATTATAGAGAGAGAGCTTTATTGAAATCGAACCACTGGCACTGACAAGATAATCAGGTTGAATCGTTGAACCGCAAAGTAATTCAAGGAGATACAAAACTATAACTCCATCCAATTTCGCTGTGAAATATTTGTAAACAAACCATCGTACTTAACCTGAATTTCTTTCTTGGCGTTGATTTTTTTACAGAATTGATATCAATTTAATCATAATGACGGTGATCTAAAATCGAAATCAAATGCAAATTCTATCCAAAAATAAACGCTAAGCATCTTTCGATCAGAACCCGGGCGTGCTCCGATGAGTTTTTCTATTCTAATTCTAATGTCTAGGAAAATATCGTGACAAAACCAGCGGTTTGTATGTCACGTATGTAACTGACTACTGAAAAATTTAGGCATGTGCCAAATGTTCGGACATGCCTCTCGTTACCCCCATTAGACATCTTCAAGGGGATGAAAGTCGTGAGTCCATATTTTTAGTTCCGCTAATTGCCGCGGATTGTATTTCATAAACAGGGTTTTTATATTATCGCTCACCATCTGAACGTATTTCCTATCTTTAAAAATATTTATACCTAAGATAGTTAGTAACCTAGTTGTAACTCGCATTTAAGGCCTTTGCCCACTACCACGTACTATAACGGTGCTATGAACGAATCAGGCATGAGTTGGTCGGTGACGAAACGTTCTAGTGGACGTTCTTTCGAATATTTACGAATATTTTTTGGCATGTGCCGATAAGGATACGTTCGAATATCGAATGCTGCAGTGGGAAAAGGCCTTTAACTAAAGGCCAAATTCCAAAACTATGTAAAAAGGTGCTAAGTGCCAAGATATTGTCTTTAAAACCAAATAAAAATTCAAGTGCAAACTTAAAAGAATACCGATAGGCGTACACGCAAAACAGAAGGTAGATTGGTATAGTTGGTTGTTATAGCTACATAACATTAACCCTTTAGCCAACCCGTTCATCCCACGTTCGTGGAGCCTGCTTGGTCCCTCGGACCGGATCGGCGTGATAAAATTTTGCCATAAATACCCTAAGATAGAGAGGAATGCGATTGCGATCACGTCACTTTAACCACAATCTATGCAAGTGTGAAAGGGGTTATCTAGAGATAATATCAAAAAATGTATCGTAAAATGTGTTAAATGTCAATATTTTATGTTATTTAACTTGCAATCTGCAATAGCAAATAGACAAACACAGATACAGTGAATCGCATCGTATCAAGAATCTTATGATTATAACTTGAGTAGGTACTTATTCTGGAGGAAAATAAAGATAACTCTGATTATGAAATGTTTCTGAAAAGATAACTCCTCCATCACCTTTCACAATAAAACAAACTTGAATGTTACACATAAATTGGTACACACGGACAAAACAGATCTCTTGTCAACACAAATTCGATAATACCGGCCACTTGGTTTGGTTCGGCTTCTAGACACCAGTTAAATAAACATTGGCCGCGCCCCATTCACCCATAATATTTGCCTACGTTAATAGTATATTGTTCCAGATCCGAATCACGGAGTGGACCACCCGACTTCTATTATACTTTCCAAACAATCAAACAATAATAATTCTTGTAATAACTAGATGTTTGTGGTTTGAACTGGTGTCGTAAATAACGTCCGTAACATTTTGTTAACATCAACTAACATCGCGAGATAATAGATATGGAACTCGGATGGTTATTAAAAGTCGTTGAAATATAAAATGAAAAGCATGTTATGATTCAAAACATATTTTTTCCATTGTATACCTATGTATTTTTTTTTCTCACTTTAGGCCAAAGAAAAGATGGATGGACTTTGTGAAAGTGGATATGGTGAAGAAAGGAGTGAGTGCTGAGATGACGACTGATAGAGGGAAATGGAAGAAGAATACATGTTGTGCCGACCCCACATGATGTGGGATAAGGGCAGGAAGATGATGATGATGATGATGATGAATGTGTTCTTATTGAGTACTGTTGAATAAAGTGCTTTAAACCGAAATGCGAAAGTTTGTGAGGATGTTGGGATGTTTGTAGTTCAATCACGCCGTAACGGCTCAACAGATTTCGACAAAACTTGAAATAGATAGAGTTCTTTACATAAGTAATAATACCTTGGTACCTTGGTAATAAGTAGCCTATATGCTATTCTAGGTAAAGATCTCGATATATTATAAGTTTCAACGAAATCGCTTGAGCAGTTACGGCGTGATTGAACAATAAACATCTAAACACCCTCACAAACTTTCTCATTTATAATATTAAAGTAGGATAGGATGCTTGCAATGTGTTAGTTTATCCATATAAATAGGCTTTCCTACTGAGTTTGTCTAGCCATGGGCAGAGCATACAAGATTTTTCTTTGTCTAGACTCGTTATTCTGCTTTCGCTTAGCCTACATTCAGAAAACTCGACGGCTCTTCAATAACTTTGCTTACACTTGGACTTGAAATCTGATCTTCAATGTATCTTGCTACCAGTTATTAACCTAGGCAAGTTCTATCACGGAACTGTCTAGCGGAACCAGTAAAACTATTCAAAGAAAGTTTTTTCTGGAGAAACTTTGACCTATATAACTTTTCCCGAATTCCTAGCCTTCCATAACTAGGAAAGTAGGCATAGCTAAGGCTTGAAATTAAAACGGTAATAAAACAAAAATATGTTATAATGTTGGAAACTGGACCGCAATATGTAGTAAATAGAGAAGAATTTAGAAAGATAGCCGCTTTGAAGAAAGTTATCTCAGGGAAGGGTTCCATTCCTTCCATATATATTGCTGAACTGGTCTTAGTGAGAGATGAGGCTGATAGAGTCCACTGATTCAGTTCAGTCTTCAAGGTTTAATTAGGTTAGTAGTCCCTATCTTTAGTAGCGCGTAAATAGTGAATATTCATCAAGGATAGGTAGGTACATAACACTGTACATTTTTTAAACTAATAGTTTCCAAGGTAAATATCAATTTAAAATCCTTTTTAAAACGCCAGAGCGCTCTTGGACTCAAAGTTGTGCTACGAGTATGTTTTAGTCTCCAAATAGATTCAGTTGTGATCTGCTTACTCAATGCAGCACTGCATTGCAAAGGCGATGTGTCTTGGATACAATGTTTGTACATACGATCCGGTTGTACGATTGTCAAGATAGCATTTGACCCCCACTGTGTCCCATCTAGAGAACAAAACTGCAGATATTGCTAGTCTGCGCTGTAGAGAAACTTTGTAAATGTACATGTTTGTTGTATCTTCGGCCCGTTGTAGGTCGATGCGTATTTGGAGAACATGGCTGGATCTAAACATTGTTTACTGAGAACTTTGTTGTCGGTTAAATGTACTTATTGGCCTTGCTGTAAACTAAATATTATTTGAATTTATAAATTCAGGTTTACATGATATTTACGACAAGTTACCGTTCATCGCACGCAGTATCAATATTTGTCAATTTAGCGCTATTATAGTACTTACACTGAGTTATCTAGAGTCACAGGTGGTGTCGCATTTGTAAAACTAACTATTTCCGATATTTCAAAGTGCCAACCTACAGAAAATCTATGTATCTATTTTCGAAATTCTCAGATTTGTCATTTTATTTAAATGTTATTCAATGGCGTCTTTAGTTAGGTAAAGTCGCCTAGTACTTGCCAATAGATTCAAAGCCTTTAAAGATTGAGATAACCTTATCCCAAAGTTTCAAAGCTCACAAATAAGGCTTGATTTAAATTCAGCTTTACAAATTACACAAATTCACGCCACCGATTGGTGTTATTTATCCAAGGGCCACAATGATACATTCGTCTAAGATTATAATCTGCCAAAGACAAATCGAAACGTTTAGTCTATACCTATTTGCCAAGTACCTTTGCCTAATCGTTTACATTTCATTTAGTATTTGAATCAGTAGACTGGTTTCTATACGCAAGCTTGAGCGAGCATAGATAAGCAATTAGCAGAAGCTAGTTTAGATTACATACATGCATTTTATTCTCAAACATTATCAGTATTTGCAGACGGCACGCTTTCACCATAGGTATAATAAACGCATGGCGCCTAAATTCCTACACTATAAGTAAGATTTGTCTATCACTAGACAAGTGGTTTGGTGGCTTTTACGGGCAAATTGAGGCAATAATTTGAAGAGCGATGGTAAATAAATAACATGATTGAAGTGAAATGTTTAGCTACAAGCTGTTAGAGAAAAGTAACAGTTAGGAAGTGATGTCCAATTGATTGAATGCCACTTGTTAAAGTAATTATGGCTTTGACAAAAGCTGTCAATGGAAGCTTAAGTGCAAACAAGTTATCAGTGAACTGAGCGAGGGAGCCACTGTCTTGGTTTTCTAAACAAAACTGCGTCAAAACTGTCAGCCACTCATAGACATTTTTTGGTTCCATCTTTTGGCCACCTCTCAAGGAAGTTTGTCGCACTCTAAAGATAGCTAGAGATGCGGTATACTGTCATAATAATACGGAAAAGATGTGATTTCAACATCACTAAAACGTTTTTTGGGTGGTAGAAAATAAGTAAATCATCATCAGCCTGTAGAAATCCACTGCTGGACATAGGCCAAAGAGTTCCATGACGAAGGACCTTGAGCCTTTTTCACTAATATCAAAGCTCTTTGATATGACACCCCCGCTTCGTGTATTTGTACGACTTTTTTTTAAACCCCCTTTTGTACCCTATATCTTAACCCTGGGCCGATTTAATTCATATTTTTACCAGCCAATCTTGATAGTACAACCTGTTGACCTACTGAATTCCAGGCGGATTGACGGTTCAAAGTTATACTGTAATGAATAAACATACAACGCCGATTCGTCCACGTTGTATGACAGATTACCGCTGGCTTGATCAAAAAAATTATAATTTAGGTACCTATTGAAACCTTTTGCATGACTGAGGTAAGCCTACAATTATTGAACCATTATGATTTAATAGAACCCGTTGACCCAATGCCTGGTCACGACTGTTTTCTACAGAATTTACAGACGCAAGATCTATTATGCAGTTGATTGATTATGAAAGAAAGAAAAGAAAACGTTACAACAGTATATTTTATCATTAAATTTAATTGTTTTCATTATGTTATTTATTCTTGACCTGGCCATAATTGACTAAATTATTGCAAAAATATATCCAAGTAATTATATTCAAAAATATATAGCTCTCTAATGTTACGTACTAATGTGTTATATCTCTTTTCTTTACAGGTAAGTTTGGACGTATTTTCATCTTGAGTGTGGTTTGTACTTTTATTTAATAAACATAAAAAGCCAATCAACAAAATATGATGGTGATGAGAATGATGATAGTTCTACTTTTAGGACCTATAATATTCACTCATACATAGTTATTTTGCTCAAATTGTATCAGTCTTTCAAAGCTTTTGATGATGAAGAAAATTTTAAATAAGCATGGAAATGTATTTCTTAGTTTAGATTCACCTACTTAGGTAAGCAAATGAATAACCGTTAACGAACGCTTAATCACCTGCCTAAATAGCTGATAAAATCAATGCTTAGTTAAATAAACTCATCAATATTCTGATCACTATCGCAATGCCGTCAAAATATATATTATTTATCTATTATTATACGCTAATAAGCCGCTGAGTTAATCATCAACCAATTGCCATGCCTATAAAGAAAATCGCCTTTCAATCTGTCACGTTTGTTTTGCTTATTTATCCGTATTTTCGTGATTTTGTTACAGCACAATGCTCTACTTTGTAGTACCTAGTAAATAAGTAGATTATAAAAGAGCGATGGAGTCGTGGTTTAAAAAAAATACTCTACATAAAAGCCAGTGGCGCGACCACGAATAATTCACGATAAAGTTATGCTTACGGTACGATAGAAAATGTCAAATATTTATTTATTTATTTATTTATTAAGATAACAACATCATAACAGGTTTTTTATTAAGCCCTAAGGCGATGTTATATCTAGGTACCTACTTAACTTAATTTATTAACAACACTAATTAATATATTTTGTCTCAATGACAAGCTGTGCCATTTCCATGGCTTTCGGCAGGTTTTGGTAAAACACGTCTACACTGTTTTGGGACAGAATATTGAGTAAATAGATAGCGAGTGACACGGGAGAAAACTTAAGTAGGTTGGTCCTACAGCTGGGTACCTCCAGCATGGCGGGGCGGCGGCGGAGGCCCAAGTAGTCGTTGGGCGCGCGCAGCCGCAGCGCCGCCAGTACCGTCGGGTGGTGCAGCTCCCCGCGCAATACGCGCATCATGTATATTAGCCAATCAAAACCAAAAGATTTCAAGCATGGCTGTCGTCATTAGCTGAATACAGTGATGTGGCAGCTATTTGTCAAATATTTATTAAGAGCACTGGTGGAGTGGGGGTTATGCCCCCGCTTTCCGATCCACAGGTCGTGAGGTTGAATCCCGGTCGTGCACCGAAGGATTTCCCATTCGGAAAATTGATGTGCGCTATACCAGTGCTCTCAAACGGAAAAGGAAAACAACGTGAGGAAGCTGGCATGTCCTAGAACCTAAAAACCTATAAATATGTGACATGTGCACGAAAGGAGCATCTGACTGATACTGACATACACTGATTCTTTCATCGACGGGCATAGGCCCTTTTCAGGGCCACTGTACCTCAACCTGGTCACTGACCGAATACAAAATGACCTAGAACGTATTGAGTGACACAACAAGCAAGCAAGCATTAAAATCTCTTGGACTCACGGATTTGTACATTTGACTTTTACTATCGTAGCGTAAACGTAACGCTATCGAGAATTATTCGTGCTTGAGCCACTGTTAATACCGCTGTGGATAGCGAATCAAAGAAGCAGAAAAAAGCTATGTAACTTAGCTATGTAGATATTTTTGAGCCTATTTAAAGTATTGTCATCAAAAATATAAAGGTGACATACTTAATCTATCCGTTTAGCATAATGATTGCCAGCCAAGCTTCTGATTATCATATATTATTATGAACCTACGAACTTCAGTTATTTAAGAAAAACTAATGAATAATTAAATATTTTATCACAATCCCGTTGATAAACGAGTGGGCAACGTTTAACTTTTAAATAATTTGGTAAAAATTATTTCAGTATAGGTATTTTTAAAATCTAAAGTAGAATCGATTATGTAATGTTTTTTTAAATGAAAATCAGCGAATTCATGTTTCCGTTTTTTTCCTGTACTAAGCTAAAAAAAAGTGCGATTGAAACGATTGCATCATAATTTTAGCAAAAATAACCGTTTTCAACCTCATTTGCGTCTGAAATCGACGCTCTATTTCCGAAAAAAAATATTGTGTTCAATCAATTTTACAAATAACCCTGTAAAACTTCGTTCAATGAAATGGGGAAAACGGAATATTTAACGACAACTCAACAATTTTACTCGTGCAAAATTACCTACTTGAGCTTTACCAAAGCTCTGTTGTTGTAGGTTTCAAACGCATCCCCCCGTTCATAACAAAAGTGTAAAATTATCGGTGAAGTTACGGTTTTGTTTACCGAAGCATCCCCTTGGGAAGACAGGCGAATGAGAAAATTGCTGTTTACAGCATTTTATGAAAACTCTACGATTGCATCCGAGCAAATACGCGAGACACTTTGCTGTTCAAACAAACGAATTTTACGCTCGGTTTTTATTGAACGTTAGTGTATTTAGCAGGAAATTGCGCGCGCGGTTACTTTAACCATAGGTTCATCATCATTTCAGCCGTACGACGTTCACTGCTGAACATGGCCTCCCCCACAGACAGCAAATTCCTTATCATGTGGGGGGGTTTTGCCCATACTCACCACGCTGGGCATGCGGGTTGGAGAGCGCAGTTAGAGCTATCGTTGTTAAAATGAGGGACGCTGCTGCCCATCCCCTAGCTCTTTTCCCTTAGTCGCCTCTTACGACATCCGCGGATAGAGATATGGAGGGGCCTATTCTTTAGCCGGGGCCACCACGGCCATTAACAATAGGTAACATTAACCTTAAGTTATGTACAGATTAAATCAATCAAAACAAAGGGTGTTTATTTCTTTAATATCACTAGGATCACTTTGAAACTTCTTAGAAACTAGGTGAAGCTATGCCTGTTCGTCGCGACCAAGCCTAGAAGAATCAGGCAACAAACAAACAAGGCTTGGTGCCTATAATTTTTTCACAAAATGGAATTCAAAGATTTCAAATATCTACTTCCTACTAATATTATAAAGTTTGTTTGGATGTTTGTAGTACAATCACGTCGTAACAAATCGACCGATTTCGAAGGATCTTGGAATACAAACAACAAACAAACAAACAAAACTTGATACTAGTACTACATTCTCTTTAGCAAGTCGTGGGCACTAGCTAATTAGTTAAATAATAAATAAATAAATATTCCGGACATATTACACACGGTCAACTGATCCCAAACTAGGCATAGCCTGTACTATGGGTACTAGAGACTGATATATATAATAGATTACTGATATATAGAAATATTTTAACACCCAGACACAGAACAAACATCTGTGTTTATCACACAAATGTTTGTCCAGCGCGGGGATCGACCCTGCAACCTCTAGCGCAGAAGGCAGCGTTACTACTAACTGAGCTATGAGGCCAGTCAAAGTTGTTGAAATAGTTGAAATCTGACTCAAGGTAAGACCTAAAGTAAAAAGTCGATTAGGTTAAACAGACGATAAATGGTCTTCTTACCTACACAACATTAAGAGAGTATATTTCCCCATTAAGTTGTAAATTGTAAACCTTTTATCATAGCTTTCTGCGTTTGTTCTACAGATCTGTCCTACAAAACCGATCTAAATTCCGTTAAATCGACCACATTTCCTCGTTATATTGAAATAATATGGCTTTTCCGTATTACCCGTATATTGCGGGTGCAGATAACGTCACTCACAGTCTCCGTAACCGGTGTACTATCGCAGATCTGGGGTACAAACTGTTAGTTATTCTGTGACTTTGGCGTACTAACTGGTGGGTAATCTGTTGCTCTGGCTGTCACATCCGTAGGGCCACTTTCCCTGGATACCGGTGCATGGTTGGAAATCGATAATAACGTGTACGAAATTGGAATTATTTGATAAGACTTTCCTGTAAAGGAATAAAGGAATGCCGTAACTTTGTCGCTAAATGTAAAAGGGCGTTTGGATTTTGTATTCAAAGCTCTAACTGCGCTCGCCAAAACTGTTGCCCAGTGAGGTGAGTATAGGCAAATCCCCCTACCTGATGGGAAGTCGCTCTGGAAATCTGTGAGGGAGGCAATGCTCAGAACTGGACGTCCTACGGCTGAGATGATGAAAGATCTTAGATTCAAACCAGTGAAACTCAAACCCTCGTTCAGCTTATCCAGTTTTGCCGTTCTAGCCTTATTCGAGAAGACAAAATCGAAAATCTATCGTTCAGAGCACCGCTATCAAATATTTGATGTTATCTTATCATAATATCGTAACTCCAGCAGCCGACCTGTGGTTACCAGCTATCAGACAGCACAGCCACTGCTTGCAGTGCGTACGGGAGCGCGTATCTTGAATCGCGCTCCATTACCCCGGAACTGACGCGACAGAGCATGCTAGCTAAAGGCGGCTGAGGATATTGGGAGACAGTTCATAGTGGATGGATATACGTAGGTTATTCTAGACTATAACAGGCAATCTGTACGTTTATTTACTGGCTAGGATATTATGAAGCGTCCATAATAGAAACACAAATTTCAAAACGACTAAAAAATAGAATACCAATATGCTGTCTAAAAAGCGAAATTAGGATACGAAACACCTAAAATGTTAGTTGATTAAAATGTGAAATTTCCTAGGAAGCAATTAGTCTTAAATACAATGCACCTACAAAGCAAGATGACTAAATCTTGTGAAGAAACCGGCATGTCCTAGGACCTAAAAGTTCGAAGACATGTGCAGAAAAGGAGCTAAGAGGCGCACTTTAATCCTTTCACTACACTGATTCTGCCATCGACGGTCATAGGCCCTTTGCAGGCCACCATACCGCAACCTAGTCACTGACCTAATACAGGGTGACCAAGAAACAATCAGTGACACGACAAGAAGAAGAAGAAACGACAAGAAGTAGAAGAGGAGTGATATAGGCCCTGCTAAAGTGTGTTTAGTAACACGGAACAGTGACTTCACCGCGTAACTCACCCCTTGAAATGAATAAGGTCGTTTACAAAATTGCTAATTACCTGACCGTTTAATGAGGTCGGACCTCCCCGCGGGCTCTCACCAATTTTAATTAAATTTTTAATTTGATAGTATTATACCGCCTGAATTTATTAATCCCTTCACCCCATTGGCACGCACGATGTGCAATTTTAATTTTGAGTTACAAGTGTTGCCAGGTTGATTGTAAGTGAAAATAAAATTTCGTTTTAATTGTGAAGTCTCCTCTTTTAATTGGTTTTGCAATGTCGGCTTCATTGAAATTCGATGCGTTTACTCATCAGATTGATTTGTCATGATCATCATCTTTATTTAAGTATTTTTGCATAAAATATGCAAAAATACTATCATATCCGTCACTAACTTTATCGGCTCGATGACTCTCGCTCTATCCTTAACACTAAAGTACAAAAGAAAGAGACGGACATACTTTTATGAAGCCGCTAGCGTAAGTGGGAGATTATGAATCAAGGGGTGAATGAATAACTATAACTTTTATAATATCGACTCGGCTCTGCTTAGTGGCTCTGTGACTTAAGTTTGTTAGAGCATCTCCATATCTAAGGGAAGGCCATGGGATCGAATCCAGTCTGAGTTGAAATGTTTTGTGATATTATACAAATCAAGGCACCTTTTACACATCTTTACCTAGTTACTTGGTGAACGTGATAGTTTCTTTGTAAAGGGGCGTTTCGGATCTGTAAAATAAAATCGATTAGCTATTGTACCTACTGGGTTCATTAATAAACGAATCTTGTTTTTAGGTACATAATATGGTAGGTAGGTATAATCATCAAACTTCGAACAATTTCAAATAGGTACCTACACCTGTTTAAGTTGTATAAAAAAAACTGATTTACAAGGCGTGTGAAATTTTCCGTGCTCCATTGTTCGAGTAACTTTTCAGATCCAATTATCATCTTCGCATCATTTAAATTATAATTAAATAAAGAATATGAATGTCAGTAAAAATACTGCCAAATAAAGTTAACTGTATGCAATTAAATGCGTTTTTTTTAGATCGACAAGCAAGATACAAATACGAAACAAACCCGCCATAAAAATACCTCTCCAAATACAATTTCATTAAAAACACTGTGTAAATTCGGAACACGTTCGCAAATTACACGTGTGGACAGCCAACCGTGGCCTAAATTTCGTGTAAAACTGCGAAGGGAATTTACAACGTAAACGCCATTTTTCCCTTTCGCCTGTCTTCCCGGGGGAGGCTTCGATAAACAAAACGTAACTTTTCCGATAATTTTCCGTTCTTTGTTTTGCTTTTGAAAGCTAAACGTTTGTTAAAGCTTTACACGTATGCAATCCATGGTGAAATTGAATTATTTATTTATTAGAAGAACAACAGCGGTTACAAAGTTATAATAATAGGTAGATTATAAAGTTTAGCTGTATACAGACAGGCCAGAAATAGTTCTTCCTAAGTTAGATAATTTTTTTGTAATGCTTCACTGCTCTCTTTGTATAACGTAGGAAATATTAATAATATTATATTAATAAAGTAAATAAAGGAAATATTAGTAGGAAATATTACTAATAATAAATGTATGCTAATGGATACTTTAGTACATAAGTAAAATATATATATAAGACTAGATACTAATGTGTATCTACTGCTCTCTGTGACCTGTAACCAATTCGTTGCCAATAAAATACTATGACTATGATTAACAAAAATATCGTGAGTTCTATTATCTATAGACACGTAGATAGGTACCACAAAAGAACGTAAGTAGGTACTATCAAAAAAATCCGCCTTACCACTTTTGAAAGTGCCCATCCGGCCCATTAATTTATTCACTGTGATCTTTTGAGGATGAACCATTCATTTTATGACTTTCATTACCCAGTCTGTTGGTTAATTCAGTTGCAACCAAATCGACCGGTTTGTAAAATGACAATCGTATCTTATTTTCAACCAAGTTTCTTACGCGCCGACTGGTCGTGCGCTCGCGCCCGTCGACTGCCAAATGCGATCCCCGTGTTCGAATCCGGTCGTCCCATTGTGCTATTTGTGCCAACGATATGCGTCTTGGTTCGCGGCGCGATGGGATAGAATGATGGGTGAAGAGCAACAAGCGGGCATCGTCCAACGAGGCGTCCGCTTCTGTTGCAGCCCGTACATTATTATTTTATATCCACTTTTTGCACTATAATGTTTTTTTATAGTTTTTTACCAAGCTTAAAAAAGGAGGAAGTTCTCATTCGGCTGTTTCATCTTAGTGTATGTGAATAAATTCGAAAAATTTTAACTGATTTTGATGATTCTTTCGCTAGTGTAGGTATAGAAGATTATTCCAAGGTAATTCTGTACAAATTTTATTCGCTAAGGGATTGCTATGTCTCCTGTTAACTCGAAAAGGTCATCAGCTCTTAGAATCGCGACTTAAACTTTTTTGTGGTTCATTTTGTTTTTAACCTACTTCAAAAAGGAGGAGGTTCTCAAGACGGCTGTATTTTTTTTAAATCTAAAGTATTTGTGGCCAGTGTCGTCCTGAGGGATCAAAATGACGTGGGTTCGCGCATCAGAAAATCGAACTATGTACTTTAATAAGATGGACGCAAGATGTTTTATCATATCCTACTGACTTTTTAATGAAGTAGGTTTTTTTTATTTTCCAGTCCTAATCATTACTTCTTGTCAAACAATAAGTAGCGACTGCCCATGAAAGATTACTTTTAAATATAGGTAGGTACATTTTCAGTGGGCTCGGTCCATGGGTTGCGCAATGAACTAATTGCGGCGGTTAGGCCATTAGAGAGCCGATATCTAATTGTTTCGTCCTAATGAGCGTTAATAGTGCCCTTTGTTTCTACTGACGTGTTTTGGAAAGTATTGAAATCTGGATAATTAAAAATAAACTGTTAGACGCTTTGAATTTCAGTGGCTCTACCATATACCTAACTTCTGTATCTTCTTCTTCTTCTAGGAAATTATGCCATAGAGCTTGTCGTAGTACTAGAAAAAAATCTACTACAAAAATAAAGCCAAAGACACATTGAACCGTGTAGCATTCATAACTCATAAATTCCCAAAATTGCGACTTAGAACCTTGTAATAGTGAGGCAGTGAAGTGTCTCGGAGACGTCACATAATTTTAATTGCCAATGAATGGTTCCCTGTATCCTCTCAGTGATCTTTGGCATCATCATCATCATTTCAGCCGTAAGACGTCCACTGCTGAACATGGCCTCCCCCACAGACAGACATTCCTTACCATGTGGGGGGATTTGCCCATACTCACCACGCTGGGCATGCGGGTTGGCGAGCGCAGTTAGAGCTATCGTTGTTAAAAATGAGGGACGCTGCTGCCCATCCCCTAGCTTTTTTCCCTTAGTCGCCTCTTACGACATCCGCGGCATCTTTGGCATATTCTAATGAAATTATACCTTAGATAGAAACAATTATTATCGCTAAGAGTGACCTGTGGGAAGTGGCTACTCTTACCTACATGGTGGGCATATGATGCTACGAAAATCTTAAGTTTTTCTAAGACGGTACCAGCTAAAATTCAATTTTATTGCTTACTGGTACCTAGTTGCTAAGCTAATGCAGAAGTAATGGCAGCGTAATCACTCCAATAAATTTTATTAGATAAATGAATTTCCTCTAAGTAGCTAATAGATTATGTTCTCGATGTAGGTACTAAATTAGCCCTGTCTTAGAAATAGGCTTTAAATCAATACAACGATGAAAAGTTTATTGATAACCTACTAAACAAGGCTTTTAGATAGAGAGCTTAACTCTGTAGAGACTCTTAACGAATGGATGCGTCGGTTCTCTGTTCAATTTCAATTCTACTTCTAGGAACGGTTAGTATTGCGCCGAACTAAAAAATTCAACAAGCTAGAAGGTAGATTAAAAAATAATAAACGCTATCCCAAAAGAGGTTTATTGTACACTCAATCGGAAATAAAGTTTGTTCTACGACTATGTAGTAAATTCGTAATTTATCTTAGAAAAAATCTTCTGTTTTGGGTTCAAATCATTTCAAACTCAATGAATCAAGTTTGCACGTAAACGACCAGTAAATTCCAGTTATACGCGCTAATAGCAATCTATTACATACTGTACACATTATTCATTGCAAAAATTCATTGGAAGAAAAATTATTTGCCTCTAAAGTTTAAACAATTCGTAGCTAACTCGGATGCTTTCTTATTAATGGTAATTTTAATGGCTCCGACCAATTAAGGAGCACTTGGGTTAATAAAAACGTACTGCAGTTGGCTTGGCATGATGCGATTATCTCTTCATCAGTGAAGAATGAATTTCACCATCATCATCATCAGACTGTAGAGGTTCACTGCTGGACATAGGCCTCCCCCAAAGATTGACATGACGAACGGTCGTGAGCTTTTTCCATGCATCGACTTCCCGCAAACTTCACAATGCTTTCTTGTCGTGTCACTGATTCTTTCTTTGTCATTCTGTATTAGGTCAGTGACCAGGTTGAGGTATGGTGGCCCTGAAAAGAGCCTATGTCCGACTCTGTAGAAGAATCAGTGTAGTGATAGGATAAAAGTGCGCCTCGTAGAGGCTGCTTTCGAGCACATGTCACCATGTCTTCGAATTTTTAGGCTCTAGGACATGCCGGTTGTTTCGACCACCATGATGTTTTCCTTCGCTGTTTGAGAGCACTAGTATAGCGCACACGCATTTTCCTATTGGAAAACTTGCACGACCGGGATTCAAACCCACGATCTGTGGATCGCAAATGTCTTTTACGACATCCACACGGGTAGGTAGATATGGAGGGGCCTATTCAGCCGGGGCCACCACAGCAGAGTAAGTATTCTTAGATAGGTACCTACTGAAACAAAATAGCCCGAACTATTTCGAAAGTCCACATGAACAAACTAAAATTTCCTCGTTCTTAGATAAGTACGGCCAATTAGTCAGCGGATAGCGATAACAGGCGCGGTGCATAAGGCTGTACGTGTAAATTTCTTTGGCATGAACAAGGCCAAGTTTACGATACCTACCTTTTTGTTCGGGCGTGAAACCGGAATTTCCTTTTAACCTAGATTTTGTGGTAACTGTTTAGTTTCTAGGAACATGACTAACTCCCTTTCGGTCCTCTGTTGTTGTTAAGCCATATATTACGTATTTATGTATTTTAGAAAATAATAATAGCCTGTAGGTCGATAAAATACAAATAAATACCGATAACACAAGAAAGGTACCTCCGCCTTACAGAAGATCGCAGCCAAATAACATTATTTGTTTTCAAATAGTGTTGTGTTCCTGCGGTGAGTAAGGTTGCCAGAGCTCTTTAGGGGGAGGGGGGTTCGGGGTCGGCAACGCGTGCGTGATGCCTCTGGTATTGCAAGCGCTCATAGGCTACGGTAACCGCTTACCAACAGGTGGGCCGTATGCCTGTTTGCCACCACAGTAGTATAAAAAAAAAAAGGGTTATTCCTGTCTGTCTGTCCTCACGATATTTTCCTTCATCGTTTTAAGCATGCATCGTCGTAATGAGCTCTTAAATCTTACGCATAGAAAAACACATTGAGCCCACGACCTTTGACGAAAGTTGAAACACCTCCCACTACCACTAGGCCAACACGGCTTTATTTGTAGGGTACATTATTATTTTGCTTTCATGTTATTTTATATTATAGGTAATAGACGGATCTTTGTTTGTTTAAATAAATACAAAATACGTGTGGAGTTCAACCTCCGACATCCAATCCATAACTTATTCGTTAAAGCATTTACGTTTTGAAATGTTATTAAAATACAAGGAATTAAATTGCGTAAGCTAGCGATTAAAATTTTATTAGGCGTATTTTCAACTTTTCTTAGCCCGTATTAATACATAGATCGCTCTCAAACGCGATCTTGAATTATGGAAAAAAAAAAAATTTTTAAACGCACTCAAGATCGCTTTTATTTTTGAGGGCCAGTTATAAATTGTTCAAACGGCATGCGATAAGTTCTCGATATGTCATATACAGTTCGTTACAAAATTATCCTTACCTCTATCGAACTAAATCAATTTTAAGTTTGATATTTGGGGGTGTGCGATAGCTCATCGATATCGCAAGCTCCTAAAATTCAAACTCAAAATTAACTTTATACACAAGACATAAGGATCATTTTGAAATAATGTCTTAACAAATCAACCGCAGCCGCACCCAGCCCTCACCCGCCATAGTACGGAGCCTAGCTCATAAAGGTGATAATTTCGACTTGCAATCATCAAATCAGTGGTTTCTCACGGGATGAAACTGTGCTTGATATAATAAAATGGTAGAGTCAATTGATTCAATTCATATTCTATATGTTAAAACTAACTATAAATATCTAGCACGTTTAATGAGTTTGGGTTTCACGGTGGTTTCATAATTTTGTATTTTGGGCTATGTTGGTTAACATTTCCAGAAGAAACAGAAAACATGAGAAACACAAAATAGGAGACGCTGCTGCCCATCCCCTAGCTTTTTTCCCTTAGTCGCCTCTTACGACATCCGCGGATAGTTAGATATGGAGGGGGATATTCTTCAGCCGGGGCCACCACGGCCTTCTAAGACATTACGTCTACTTAATAAAGTCAATTTGAGTTTGACTTTTAGGTGCTTGCGATATCCTATATCGCATGCACTCAAATGTCAAACTCAAAATGGACTTTAACAAGTACTTAGATTAAGGATTATTTTGAAACTAATTTTAGGTGACTTACTAATAAAACTCTAATACTCGGTACTGAGATGATGCTGAATTTTATATCTTTATGTAACGCCTCTTCCTGGTTTACTACGATTTGTTTTCTAGTTCAATTAAAATTGTATGTATTCATCGTCATTAGTAACTAGTTAACAGATACGTGCTTATTTATCAGAAACGCTTACGTTTGCTTAATGCTTTTTTATATGTTATACGGAGGCAAACAGGCTTACGGCCCACCTGATGGTAAGCGGTTACCGTCGCCTATTGACATCTGCAACACCTGGAGCATTGCTAATGCGTTGCCTGCCCTGGAGAAATCTTTTTGTATTTTTCTTAAAGCTCTTCATGTTGTAGGTAAGCGGGAAAACCTCGGAAGGAAGCTCATTCCACAATTTGCACGTATGGGGGAGAAAGGATCTCTTAAAGCGAGTGGTTCGAGATACCCACGTATCGATGAGATGTGGATGAGCCTTATTCCGGTGACGCGAGATCCGATGGTAGAACCTCGATGCGGGTATGAGGTCAAATAGTTCCTACTAACTGATGACCGATAGTATACTAACTGATGTCAAGACATTATCATTTATTTATCTGCTATACCTAGTTATCTGGCCGGTAACTAGTGCCGGTAGTAATTATGTGCTGGACTTCTTTATGTCGCAATGTAAGTTAACGCTTATAAGTTTGTGATTGCAACAATAAAATGTGTTATTTATAGCTAATCTTAATCGTGGTGCAAAATCTATAACTTGTAGAAACTTAACTTATCCGAGGGCGTTTTATACGTGTGAATTATCCGGTTCTAATAAGCAATAAAGTCACCGTTTGGAGCTTTTAATGTAGGTAGCTTGATTTGAAATGCCCTAAGCGACTTATGCGGCTCAGCAGCAGTAATTATTGTGCCAGAATATGATGTACTTACTACCTAATAACTAAAGATTTCGTAATTGTAAAATTTTGCTTATAAAATCCTCTGACTCGTAGTAAACGTCATGTCGTAATTATCTGGCAGATCTAGTGGCAGATCCAGCGATGACGCGTTGCGCCGCAGATTTAGAGTGAAAAGGTTCTACAGTAGTGTACAAACCAGTTGACTGTACAGTCTGTACAGATTGCAAGAGCTCAGTATTAGCATTGCAATCCCTCCATGGTGGCATAATCCAAGGAAGGCAAGGCCAGTTGATAACACGGCACTAAAATAACTTCTCCAGCAGTGGGTGGTAATTAATGTTTGCCAGATTACCTGATAACCAGATAGTGACGCGGCTGCATCCGGCGATTTCCGGCTTTACGGGCGATTAGTCTCGCCTTTGATGAAATGTGGGAAGATATTTTTGTCAGGTGTTATTAGCGTGAAAAAGACCCATTTCCATAAAGCTTAAAATGAATTAGCCGTGCGAGATTCTTAAATTTTTCATTAAAATACCTTGTTATGTATGCAAATTACTTTCAATTTGATGCAATTTGTCTCGCATATCACTTATTGATGTGAATACATAACTAAAGACAATTTATTTTATTTTTAATTGCGTCCCATTCAGCTGTATCCCAATGAGTAAATAAAATTACTTATATAAAAAAGCGGTACCCTACCTCTACCCGTGTAATGAGAATGGTTTGAATAATAATTTTATATTATGGTCATTAAGTATAAATGTTCATTTCTTTCTTGGTGTGCACTGTTTGTCGATAGCTATAGTGAGCCCAAATGTAACTAAGTAGTGGTTCGTCCTGTGGTGCAATTGCGTAAGGGTAATGGCAATGAAGTTCTTAACTTTGAGGGTAATTTTAACAATCTTAGCCACATTCAAAACGTTCCAAAACTTGACAAGGGAAAACTTCTAGACCTAAGTTTCTTCCTTTTTATGTTTTTTTTTTTTTTTTTTTTTTTTATGGGGTTAGTGTCATCATCTCAATTGTGGTACATTTTACAGTCACCTATTAAAGGTGATGATGATGAATGATGAATGATTTATTTATTTGACACAAAAACACAGAAAATAACAATGAAACAAGAAAAATTAGGTAGGTACAAGGTAGGTACCTACCTACCTAAGTATAAACAGTTTAAAAAAAAAAATAGAGTTTAAAAATAGTGTTTAAATTAATTAACTATGAAATAACTTTGATCTCCACACTAGGATTCCCTGTGCTGTGGAGACCAAATTATGCTGAACATTATATATAGTAAAGTATTCTGAAAAAATGGTGAGCACAGTGTTCGCCATTAGGTAAGTAGGACAGGTAAGTTTAGTTAGGTAAGTAAAAGATTAGTGTTGGTGTGCATGTGATGATGTTTAGTGTCGATTGTGATGTTTGAAAAACTTTTTTTTATTTAAACGACAGATGTCGATTAAATTTAAAAAAAAAAACCAACTAATTGCGATCTTCATTACCATTTCGCTTACGCAATAGCCTGGCTGAACTGAGATCTCGCGATGGTATAAGTTGTTGCTTCGATGATCGTTGAGGCACAAATAAGAATGAACGTTGAAAGTCGCATCTTTAGCATGTTCTAACTAATATCTAATCTTACCTGACCTACAAAGTCATTGATACTTTACGAAATGGGAGTTCACTTTATATTGTTTTTTATTGTTACTATTTTCTTTGTATTTATAAAACCAAGGGTAAAATTACTATTCTTTTGTTTTAAGTTTTTTCATTTTGTTTGTGGAAGTTTAGTTTTAAGTTTCAATTCGGCGGTGTGGTCGCGCAGCAACAAAGCCTTATTGTAAATATTCAATAAATAAATATAAAAAAGGCTAAAAATAAAAATGGATATGAAATTTATAAACAAAGTTCTTTGATATTACACCTCTTCAAGTATTTATAAAACTTTTTTTTAAAAGCTCCCCTTCCTTCCTTTTTGACTACATGTATAGTAACCCCTTGGCCGATTATTACCAGTAAATCTGGATAATACAACCTGTTGACCACTGAATTCCATGCAGATCAGATAGACTAGATAGTTTGAAAGTTGTTTTCTAACAAGTTAACATACAAACATAAAACGCCGATTCGCCAAAGTTGTTTGTAGATGTTCGATCAATTATTTCTACTCCAAAATCGTCCAAGTGTAACTTAGACTGGCATGTAATTAAATTCATCTTTTTCCCGTCCATTAACGCTATCGTTTCAGCTGAGCAATTAGTTCTGGTTCGATCCGATTCGCTCTCCTGATCTCCGCCATGATTGATGACTCCTTACCTCATTAAGGTAGAGCTGCCCCTGGCCGCCAACGTGCGACAACTATGCGAGGATACCACACAATTTATCTACGGAACATGAAATGAAAGTGAAAAATGAATTTATTTACTGCAAAACCATATAGGGTCATCATCATCATCAGCCTGCAGAAGTCCACCGCTGGACATAGGCCTCCCCCAAAGAGTTCCATGACGAACGGTCTTGAGTCTTCTCTATCCACCGACTTCCTGCAACATCAGGGTAACTTATCTAAATCATTGCAACAATAAAGCGGTACTTTGTAGACAACTATATAGTTATTGTGGAAGTATCTAGCGGTTTCCACACTAGGCTAAGCCTGTATCGAGGAAACTAAACTACGATAAAATGAAAAGCAAGATGGCTCGGACGACAGATGCGATTAACTAGGTACCAATATTGTAATAAATTAGGTATACCAATTACTTAATTTATGATTAAAGCTAACCATTATAAACTAGTACTAGTTCCTCTGCATCATCATAACATAATGAAGCAAGCCACATAAGTGTAACAGATGCGACAATATCTAGCTTCGTATCTTTTACTTGTAGCGTAAAAGCAATTAAACTTTTTTGAACGTATTTGTACTAATTATTTGCTGAATAATTGTATGCATGACCGATAAAAATTAACATGACAAACGTATGTGAAATTAAAAGAGATATATCGATAGTACGAAAGTATAGACAAGCATGATAAGAACTTGCGCGTCTAAGACAAAATAATGGTCCCATAAAATGTTCTTCGATCTAACTAAAGAGTTGGGGCAACTCGATTATGTCGATAAGTGACTTGACTTTGACTTATCGACATAATCGAGTTACCCAGACTTATCGATGAACGAAGACATTTTCGATAATCGAAGGCGGGATGGAAAGCTCATTACCAGATTGCAGCCTGTCCTGTCCTAACTAACTATAACTGTGTTTGTCCGCCGTTAAAGGGTTAAGTAGGGGTCAGAGTTATATGCCTGTTTAATTTTGATTTTGCTTTTCGGGTTTCTTTGAGGCGGCTAAAACCAAAACTTTTCAAGTACTATGCAAACTATTTAGTAGCCGAGTTTCGAATGTATTTTCCTTGGCTTGCTTCAACCTACACTGATGATGATGACATACCTATCATCAGTCTGAGAGAGTTCATTGCTGGACGGTTTTAGCCCCGCAACCGTCATTATGTCGTCTTCATACACTGGGTCACCCGGTTCGAGAACCTTACATACTTACCTACTTCCTCACTAATCTATATCGCTTTATTACAGTGGGCGGAATGTCACGAGGTGGCAGCGCCGGCAAGACTGCGACGGCGAAGCGCGTGCCTCCGCCAGCAGTGCCGGGCGATGCGTTCGGGACGCCGCAGCATCGGCACTCAGGTTCCAGCTTCGGATCACAGGGGTATGCGTCGTGTGAGGAGCAGGCGTACCCGCAGCCGCCGGACACGCCTTCACATACACGAGGTGAGTACTTCAAGATCATTGAGTGAGGGGTGCTAACTTCGGGTCGCAATAAATCACTTGTAGAAAAACCATACCCGCCAGACAAATGAAATAGGAATCTTTTGCCAACACGGTTCTCAAAATGATTTCCAAGAACTACAAGAAACGACTCAATAAATGAGGTAGGCAAGATTCTTTCGGTATGATATTAGAGAGGTATCATTGATACATCTGAAGAACAAAATATTCGCTCTAACTGCTTTTGTTTAACCCTTGAGAACTCCAATGACAGAAAAAAGTCCAGTTATTTTATAATATCATGTAATTTTTTCTTATTCCAGATGACCACTCAGACTATGGCAGCACTGTCTCCGGAGTGTCAGGAGTCAGCGGCGCCAGTGGCAGCCTTGGCAAGAGTCCGGCAGGTGGAGGCACCTTCACGTTTCCACCGCCGTCGCAGCCGCTAACGCATAAGGCGGCGGTCTACTACCATCACCAGCTTGCGCTAAGCGATGACCAGGGCATTGATATGACGCAGGTAAGCCGTAATTCAGAATTGAAATTTGGAAAAAAGCCAGGTCAAGAGTACCCTAAACCGACGAGCATGTATGAGGAATGTGATGAGAGTGAATGAAAAAAAAGACGTATGTCAGGATTGTAGCAAGTGTAAAGCCGTGGTCTCTGCCTACCCCTCTGGGAAACAGGCGTGATTTTATGTATAGTATATGTATGTAATAATTAAATAATAAGAGAGATACCTACACGATATGATAAGAATAAGCTCAAAGCAAATAGCTCCTTCTGTAATCGTAATCTAGTCATTCTAATTAAAAAATATATCATAATTTCCAGAGCCCCGGCCGCGACAGTCCTGGCTCCTCATCAGGGTCGGCTGGCTCCGGTTCCCGTCATTCCTCCGCGTCGTTAGACAGCGGTAGAGCATCAGGCCGCATGCCGCATCACCACCACGCAGCCTGCCACTGCGGAGACTTGGCGGACAGGATGCGCGCTATGATGGCTCAGGGTTTACCTGTAAGTACCATTGTACCTTGAATTTTAGTCAGATACTTTAGATAATAATAAAACATTACAAGATTCGACAGAACCGACCACCGTTGGGGAGTAAAGGTTCTCGAATGGCGACCACGAACCGGGCGACGCAGTGTTGGAAGGCCCGCCACCCGCTGGACCGATGACATTGTGAAGGTTGCGGGAAGTCGGTGGATGGAAAAGGCTTAAGACCGTTAGTCATGGAACTCTTTCGGGGAGGCCTATGTCCAGCAGTGGACTTCTACAGGCTGATGATGATGATGATTACAAAATCATGAAAAAGACGCCGAATCTCTCAGACCCTAGCTTTAATTGGAGCCCTTTTGTGTAAGTATGTTACAAAGTAGTTCTACTGTGATCTCTGTGTTCCTTAAGCTTACTTTTACTTATACCTTTAGCTAGCTGACAAGCAAAATAACAACTCATTTACGTAGGTAACTGTATTAACCAACTATTTTAGCATACATTTTGTACAAACATTCAAAGAATTAACTTCGTTTTTCCAGGATACTGACATAATCCACGCGTGCCTAGCGGAGCTACAAATGGAAGAGTACGCGAGACTCTTCATCGACGCAGGATACGACCTCCCCACAGTCACGAGGATGACGCCGGAAGACCTCACGGCTGTGGGCATCAAGAAACCCAACCATCGCAAGAGGTTAAAGGCCGAACTGGCGAACCTGAACGTGCCTGATAACCTCCCTGATTACATACCGGTAGGTGTGCTCATTACTGAAATAATTGGTTCGGCAAAGAATAATCCCCGAGACTTTGGATAACCATTGGCCTCATACACAAGCTCAAAGTCACGCAGAGGGCCATGGAACGAAGTATGCTCGGAGTTTCACTACGTGATAAAATCGTGAAAGGAGAAAAACTATAATAATAATTATTATTCATTTATTTCAGGCATTTATTTACTACGGTCACAGACATAACTCTCAGAATCAACAAGTCGAAGTGGCATGGGTAATCGGGTCCCGAATAGGAACCACCAACCGCCATACAATGCAGTACATGAAAGATCGATAAATATTTGGAAGTTTGAGGGATGTCGGTGTATGGCGAAGGCTCAAGACCGTTCGTCGTGAGACCTTTTTGGTGGAGGCCTATGTCCAGTAGTGGAATTCTTTTTCTTCTACAGGCTGATGATGATTTAATTATTTTTATTTAAGAATAATTTAACTAGAGTCTTGATAGAGTCGTCGAATGAATCACAGAAGAAGAAATGGTTTTTGCATATCTTTTTTTCAGGGGTCCTTAGAAGAATGGCTTCGATTGCTCCGACTTGAGGAGTATGGCCCTGCGCTTGTTGCTCAGGGGTACCGCACTGTTCATGACGTCACACAGCTGGCTTGGGAGGTAAGCTATTCTTCTGATAATATCTTTGAGGTTTTTTCCTTCTTCCATCCACCTAAGTACTGAAAATTCTGAAAAGTAGTGCCTGCTTGAGAAATAGCAGGTTGCAATCATAGTTAGTCAGTTCAAGCCACAGTAGTTTACTGCATTAGTACCGCTGGTAGCTGGTAAACGTTCGAGACTACCACGAATTTGGTAGAAGCATACTTAGTTGCAGTGGAGACCTCTGGCGCCTATTGAAACTCTTCGGTTAAGTTCTAGGCATAAGTAAAATTAGGCGTATTACATCTATCTGTTCTAGATGATTTATACTTCGTCAGATGGAACTTTTTTTTCATCAGAGAATCTTATAGTGCTTGGGACATTACTTAGATGGAGTAGGCCCTGTACCATCCTCGCAGCCTAGTTACCTAAGGTTACCTTATCCACAGGAAATACATGTTCAATGTGTGTGGAATTGATTAAGCCGCGGGTTTCCTCACAATGTTCTCCTTCACCGTTCTGAGCAAGCGTTAATGCGCACACCTATACATTTATCGAAAATGAAAAATCCACTGGTGCAATATCGAAAGTCGAGGTTACTTACCTACCACTAGTCCAACACGGCTATGTATAAAATTAATTTCTTGTAATTCTTTGTATTTCAGGATTTAGAAGACATGGGTATAGTGAGACTTGGTCACCAAAAGAAAATCCTCCTTGCGATCAAAAGAGTCAAGGATATACGAGCAGGAAAGAGAAGCATCAGCAACCAGGGATCTCTGGACTTCACCAGGATACAGCCAGGACAGGTCGGTACCATAGACAACTTCTACCCCATTCTACACCCATATCTAGTGATGTTTTAGAATTAGACTGTCAGTGCTCTATAAATAGACAATGACAGCGGATTTTTTGTTCCGCTTTCATTATCCTTTCTAGAAAGTGTTTTAGAATCAATGTTAGATTTCTATTTCAAATTTTATTCTTCAATCTAAAGTTTATTTTGAAAGCATCACTCCAATCTATACAATAATTTTAATTTATTTACCATGATATAATTTTTTCACACAATACATTTTCATCATTATTTCATTCGACATTCTTTCGTTCTAACATTAAGATATACATATATCTACATAAAGTTATAAGTAAATCAATTAGTGAAGCCAAATTCTAACGATTTTATAATCAAACTAACAAATATTTTAACAAGAGCTTCCATTATTTTTACTAATGAATAGAAAATGCAATAATTTCTTTGAATTTTTACGATAGGCCTTTGATTTTTTACGCTAGGTTACCTTCCGTACCACCAACAAGCTAGAATTTTCGTTGCTATGCCAATAGTTGTGGACACGTTTGGAAAATCCAGTCCATTAGGACTAAATTGGTGTAAAACTGTTGGTAAAATGAAATCATCAAAATTGTGAATTTTCCCGATGAGTTCAGATGTTTCGCTTAGACCTAGGTCTTCCATCCATCACCATTCACTTCACTTCACTGGTCGAATTTTGAACAACTTTGCGACTGTAAAAATATAGAACCAAACTTAGTAAATACCTTAAAACATCTTAAAGAAATGTAAGTAAGTACTTACCATAAAAAGCAGTAACTATTGAATTGGGTATGCCGTGTCGATGAAGACCCCTAACCTTAAAATTATTACCTATGTATTTCGTTTATGGTTTGTGTAATTTGGACTTCATTCCCTTTAACACCCTATATAAACCCCAAGTAGTTAGCAATCGCAGAGTTGTCCGTTCACCAGCATTCCACCATCACCGACATCGCTGCATCCACATACCACAGCCCAAGCAGCATGTGATTGTTTTGTTTTCTTTTCTTTTTCCAAACACAAACGCACTTCGGACATATTCGGCTGATTTCGGCTAGACTTTATATCCGAGGGAGCAATACCAGCAGTGGCAGCAGACGAGGAGTTACCATAAGCCCCCTGACCTAAACCACCTAAAGTTTGATGCGATACAGACGCCCTTATGTGGCACTGACCTGGTCCCCATACAGGTATGACATCGTCTTTGGCGTTCGCCAGTTTCCTGCACCGAGCACAGCTTTTAACGTGCACCATTTTTGTCCTAAAGAGAACGCAGTTTGTTTTTCTATGTAAATGTTATAGTCTGCATGGTAGAGGTATTCGCTGCTTTCTGAACCTTATCTGAAATATCTAGATCTGTGCCCTTGGAGAAACCCAAATGCCATATTTAACTCTCCGGCTGAATTCTTTAAATCGGTGAACCGTAGAGTTATTCAGAGTTGTGGGCCAGATGCTAGACGTATTCAGACACAAGCAGGAGATAGGTTCAGAAAGAAGTGTCAAAGTAATTATAAAGTATTAACTCTAATAAGCCCGCATGTATTGATAACATTATACTACTAACCAACATCACGCAGCAGTGAAAGAATTCGGCATGAACTCGAATTTGTTTTTGATGATTGGGGCCGTGTTTGATGCTATGTACTTAACTAATTTGTTTTTTACCCATTGATTAACTAAGCATAATTTCTTTGTCTCTGTAAAAAAAACATTTACCTGTCCGTCACGATGTTTGAACAATTCGCGTTACTTCGCGAAATCTTTGGGTCAAACTAAATATTGCTTAAAAATGTTCACAGATCCGCCACCCTCGTGGCAAGTCACTAGAAAGCTTGGAGGACCCATCAGAACGCGGGTCCCACTCCACGTTCTCACCTGACGCTGGTCTGTACTACGTCGGTGGGCAGTGGCGGCGCTCCTACGACGACGGGGACATCACACCGACCAACGATAGCTCGTACGAAGGCGGCGGAACCTTACCGCGTCCTAGAGGACTGGTTCGACCGCGCCCGGTGGCTAAGATAGCTGCCACACCTGCGTACAGAGACAAGTCTCCTGACTACGCGTACGATGAGATCGCGTACTCCGCTAGATTGCAACGCGTGGCGTACGGGGCGAGTCCACACGTCGCTCGTAAGCCCCCGCCAGATCCACCCAAACGTCAAAGCTCCCAGTACGCTCCGTTCACGCGGTTCGGGCAGACGACCGTGGAGATACACCCTGAGAAGAGTCTACCGCTGAGTCTTCCAGCATACCCCAGTTCGGATTCCCTAAGCGTTAGTCTAGATAGCACGGGGCTGCTTCCGCCGCCGCCAGCGCCGTCATCTCCTCCAAGGCGGTATGAGGAAGACAAGCTTCGGACTGGCTCCGATGCTAGTTTTAAGGTAAAGCATTTTTATTTAACAACGTCTGCTGAACCAAAATAAGAAATCTAAAAACTTCTGAAAACTAGCAATGACAGTTTGCAAAAACTAGGACTCACTTTTGTTATGTCGATGACCTGATTACTCTTTTGCTTGTTGGCACTCACCCGTTACGCCACAGAGGTCGTCTAAAAAAAAACCGTGCACGTCTGTGACGCAAGAGGTGCCGGTTCGATTCCCGCTGCGGGACAAATGTTTGTATGATCATCAAATATATGTTGCGGGTATCTGGAAATATGTGGGTGTTGTACCATGGTCTCGTAGTTTCTGATACCCACGACACGAATCCTAATGTGTCTATGTATGTGACGGTTAGACGGGTAGGTGTTATTTATTATTTATTTATTTATTTATAGTCGAAATGCCCTACGTTATACTTGTACTCCATAAAACTATCACATGAAAATGAGTCTGTTTTCTTCTCCCACAGTCAAATTCCAGCACCGAATCGGATAGCATCCCCTTCGCCAACGAAAACGCAGGCACGATAAAGCAGAACCGAGGCCAGATCGGAGGCCGACCACACACAGTAGACTACGGTCGCGCCGGCATCGGTCTCTCAGGCCTCCCGCCTCGGAACGACATCAAACCAACCACACCGCACGGTCTTCCAGACCACAAGGAAGAAGGCAAGAGCGGCGAACCCGTCGACGTCCTAAACGACATAGGAAACATGCTCGCGAACTTAACTGACGAGCTTGACGCGATGCTTGAAGAAGAGAAACGTCAAGGACTGGCTGACTCGTAAAAGCGGGGGTTTTGATACTCGAATTTAGTTACAACACAATAAATTCCAAAGATTTATACTGTGTATTCTATTGGCTATAAAGCAAAATATGACATCTGTACGGTTATGACAATTTACAATCCGTGTTGTGTGTGGACAGCCTTATTGTAGGCTTGTGATTTTTTTTAGCAATATGACAAAAGCAGTGCTATTGCGTAAGCGGAATGGGAATGAAGTTCCCAACTTGAAATGGGAATGAACTGTGAGAATTATTTTATCAATCTTAGCGACATACGAAAATTTTCACATGTAAGATAAATGAACAGGAAGAAGTTAATATGGGGAAGTACCCTTGTCAAATTTAAAATATTTTGGATAACGATGTCGATTCTGTTGTTGAATAATCCTAAACTAACTTAATTTGACAGCGCTAAAATTATCGCCGTCTTGTTATTTCTTTGTACAAGAAAGGGACAGCAATATTTTTGGGGCGTCAAATTAAGTTCGTTTAGGAAATTGGAACAACTGAATCGACACCATTGGTGAGATTGTTCAAATTGTTAAGCCGATTGGAAGTCCCAAAAATGTTCACACAGATGGGAAGTGGCTCGTTAGTTGGTTAGAGAATAGAATAGAATAGAAAACGTTTATTTTTTACCAACACAATCAGAGCATCCCCGTATCTAGAGAAAGGTGGTGAATAGGGCTGTTGTGAATGTGTTCAGCAGTGGACTTTATCAGACTGATAATGATGATAATTATAAAAAGCATAGTATTCCCTTAGTGTGGGTTTATATAATCACACGCATTACTATAAAAAACTTTGTAACTTTATTTTTTTTTTTGACATTTTTCTATAGTCAAAGTTACAAACTTCATTGCCATTTCACTTACACAATAGCATCGCGGCCACGGCCGTTGCTAAGCAAACTATGAATTTTTATCCTGCCACTTGCTACGATTATGAGAATAACTAAAAAATAGTGCGTACAATATTTTCATAGTTTTGTAGAATTTTGTACGATTGTTGTAGAATTTTATTTAATTAATCTAATTTTCGTAAACCGATTTATGTTAGTTCCTTTCATGTTTTATAATGGATAAAAGTTAAGATCGAATAAATAATGTGGCTATTTTGTAAATACTTAACTATGTTTTACTTAAATTATGTCATAGATAAATATATCCCAGTAGCTAGTTTTCCATGTACAATAAAATTGTAGAACGATGTTAGAAAATAGTTAGAGTTTATACAAAATAGTTGGTTTAGACTTAGTAATTGTATCATAGACATTCGTATTAGAAATAGACCATGTAATTGTATGTACTCGTTGAAGTAAAAAGAAAAAAGCCATTTTCCCTTGGCTACTTATGATATGATTGTCCTGTGTAACATGATGAGCTGCCTGTCTATAAAAAATCATTGATAAAAAACCACAATATTTTAATTTTATTAATATTTAACCCGAGAATGTTTATAATGAATGGAAGATCTCAACAGCAATTATGTTTAGCATGTCCGTAATCAAGTGATATATCTAGAGGCCATACTTACATGACAAATGACGCTATTTGTAGGTATAATTGCAATCAGTATGATAGTGGATTATTATGAATAGTTTGACTCACCGAAAACATATGCCAACGCTAACGCATCTAATTTCCGCGCCTAAAAAACGTAGACTAAAAGAAAACAATTTACAAAAAATAGATGAAAAAATATCGTGACTCCTACCTAATTCTTTTTTTAAAACGCTTTTTGTTTTTTTCATTTTCATCTAGCAACATACATAATAGAGATTCGATGACAACCTTTTTGGTTGTAACTACCTCATTCATAAAAGTACTGGGTATTTTTTTTTAATTTTAGAAATTTCTAATTGTAACTTGTTTAAGTACTTATTTGTACCTACACTGTATAGCGGCAAATTCGGTAAGTCACGATTTATAATTAAAATGTCGGTCGTATTAGCTATTGCGGTTACGAGTAATACAATAGGTTCCACAATGTACAATAAATAACAATATAACTTTCCTAATAATAGTGAATAACGTAGCACAGTTTACACTAAGCTTGATCTTGTAAATATTTTTAAAGATCAATATTGCTATGCTGTCCTTTGATACTGTAACCTAGACTTTTTTATACCTACCTATGTATAAGACGTACCCTTAGGTACCTACCAGAACACTAGAGAACTATGCATCAAATTTTTCTTTTTGACTACCTATTCTATTTTTAAATTTTGTTGCTTCGGTTATCATTTGTAGGTATTTATTTATCGACCATAACATTTTTCACACAAAATAATACCATGCTTCAGAAAATATTTTTATAAGTACCTAACTTACCTAGACACAAAACAAATCTTATTGCGTACTATATTTCACAGAATTCAATAGGTTATGTTAGCTTACTTTCGATCCCCATTTAAAAAGGTGCTATACACTTTGTTAAATAAGTTCTTGGCAACTCTAATTCGCATAAATCTGTTTATTTAGTTTGTGTTTGTAACTAGTCAAAATTTTACGTATGGCGGCAAATTTTAAAACTTTGTTTATTCTGAATTGTTTGTATCTATTTAGGAAGCAGCTTACATAACATCCTTACTTAGTTTAGGTTCGGTTTTTAATGAATAAAATATATTTGTAATATCTAAGTTCAGTGTAATTTTATTTTTTATTCCTCCCAAACAAACCTACTCACTTTTGTAGTATTATAAACAATATAGTTCCATAACTATTAATATTGAACAATCGTTTAGGTAGGTAGGTACTAGGTTAGGTACTACATTAAAATTGTGTAAGCATAAAACCTACATACCGAGAAGTCGCAAAATACGTCGTTCCATTTCACGTATAACGGTATGGAGCAAAAACTGCGTGAAATGAAACGTGTGTAACAGTGTCAGTGTCAGATTTTCCGGATGTACCAAACATTTTCACGCACCCTCACTCGATTGGTTGTAAATCCGCCATATTTAACTTAAACCAATGAAAAATGTTTTCAGTGGATCGATGTCAAACATGCGCGCGGGTGGGGACGAAATGTCATTTTCCTGTTGTCATCTCTGCTGAAACTCTGTCTGTGCGATCAATAATATAACATTGGGTATTCGGTGCGTGCGGAGGTTGAAATCGCGTTGAGGCGTGAATGTGCAGTTGGGTTTGGTGCTGTAGCTATAAAAAGTTTTATCAGAAACAGTGATGATGGAAGCGGGTGGCGCATACGGCGGCGGTAAAGCTGGTGGAGCTTTCGACCCTCAGGCTTTCATTCAGAGGCCTCCCGTAATCGTCAGGGCGGTCTGTTGGGTAAGACACTTAAATTCATGCGTAATTTACAGATCACAGGCGTGAATCGGTGCACTGACTATGATTTTGAACGATTGAACGAGCCAAACCAATAGCACAAATGGAATTTCAACTTATTTGGCTCAATTCGATTTGTTAGATTACGTCGTTGTAATCCTGTTACATTACGACAATAATATCATCAAATTAACTGTGCACTACTAGTCCAACAAAGGGTTTAAACATAAAGAACATGAAGCCTGGGAAAACCAAGGAACACATTAAATAACCAGCTAAATGACCAGCAAAATTAACTTGAAATTATGGTTAATTCATAATTTATTTATTGTGAACATAGGTGTTACAGATGCTGCTTAAATAATATGATCTGAGGTTCAGCAAGTAAGGTCTTTTTAGATTATTTATACAGCATCTAGTGAAAGTTTTAATCGCCTACAGGATGCTGTAATGCCTCAGACAGATAAGTAGGCTTCTCTCTCTCCGAGTCGTTTTCCTCAATGTTGCGGGACGTGGCCCCCTCTATGGATCACTTTATTCTTCTCTCTGCCGGTCTGCTGGCGGTGAGATTTATGGCATTGTTGGATGGCAGGAGTCAAGAGTGGTGCGGATTTGGTCTGACCACCGCAACGGCTAAGAAGGCTTGCCCAGCATCTAAACCATCATCTCAGCCTTGTTGGCCTAGGCCATTATAAAGGCAAGGTCATTTCAGAAACCCTGTTCAAATGGTGTGGGATAAGTCATCACACTAATATTATAAATGCGAAAGTTTGTGAGGATGTTTGTATGTTTGTTGTTCAATCACGCCGTAATGGCTCAACTGATTTCGTTGAAACTTGAAATATAGAGTTCTTAAACTAGAATAGCATATAGGCTACTTTATGTAGGTACCACATGAGTGAAGCTGCGGACTAAAGCTAGTGTAAAATATGTTTAAAATTTATTTCAAAATGATCCTTACGTCTTCTGATTAAAGTCAATTTTGTTTTTGACAATTGAGAGCATGCAATATAGCTCAACAATCCTAAAATTCAAACCCAAAACTTGACTGTATTCATTTGATCAAAGGATAATTTTAAAACATATTATTGATGGCACATCATAAGCCATTTGAACACAGCTAGATGTGGAGTCAATAGGCTGAAGAGACTGCATCATTATCATAGGTGATCACAAATGTAGCAGAGTACCTATATTAGTATATCAATAAGATTTGACCTTGATACCAGTTGTGTAAACTGCATAATAGTTTACATTACAGCCAATGAAAGTAGCATCCGCAAACACATTATGTTTCTTTACTTTACCTACACAACTTAGGTAGGTAATTCTTTATCTTGAATCGCATGTTATTTATAAAAATAAATATAAATCTACTTGAAACTGTCATGAATATTAAATATTACCTATTTTATAAATATTGTTTGCATTTTTACAAGTTGTTTGCATGATCTGCAAATATTTGAACCGGGTCTGAGTGTTGTAGTACCATGTTTCCAGGGAATCATAGTTTCTGATACCACAACACAAGGAATCCTAGTGTAGGGTCAGGACTATGTATGTGCTACGCATTAATGTTCTTGCAATAATATTATTTTATCCATTCATGAATAATTGATATAGATAGGTACATACTTCGCGGTCCGTCGAAAATTACCAACGCACTGCGTGTTATTATTTTTTCTGTTTCAGCACCACTATGTACTAGGTACCAATATAGCCCGCAATAAATTATTTTATTTAATAATATACCTACCTTCTTATTATTTTATAAAATATATATACTATGTACCTACTTATAATATATAGTATATAATCCATTTATTAATACATACCTACTATAAATATTATGTTTATTGATGTTCGTCACGTCACGTCGCCTAGGCCCCGTCTGAAAACCAGCGCCGCACCGTACATATTATGTTTGGTGCAGCTTTATGCTGAGACGGGACCCATTTGCCCCACACAACGCATACCTACTCAACCTACCTACCGCCTCACCTACCTACATGTTTTTGTTTTCTTATTGTGTTTTTGTATTACTAGGTTTAAGTTTTTTTTTCTTTGTATTTTCCTACCTACCTACTTACTGCGTTGTGGGTCAAATAAATACATTTTCTTTCTTTCTTTCTTACTTTTTCTGGTTATGCCATTTTTCAAATTAACGTTGTAAGTAAGTATAATATTAGTTTTATGTAAAATACAAAAAGTTTTCTCCAGGGCAGGCAACGCATTAGCAATGCTCCAGGTGTTGCAGATGTCAATAGGCGACGGTAACCGCTTCCCATCAGGTGGGCCGTAAGCCTGTTTGCCTCCATATAACATTAAAAAAAATCGTTAGACTACTTTTTTTGTTTTTGTTTTGATAAACACTATCAGTTGGTAGGGAGTTCGATACTCATGGATTTCCTTGTTGGTCGTGAACCATGGTGCGTTGACTAGAGCACGCAGGGCTTTCTATTGGGCACATTAAATAATGGCGCGGTTGGATTTCCTAATTGTGCCCCATATATCCATGCAGGTTTGAGGATACTGTCTACAAAGTAGCGAGCGAAGCCACGGGCTCACAGTCTTGTGTTGATACTCGCTTCTGTGACTGTCTCCTTACGTCACCGTCAACAAGATCGCTTAGTTAGACTGGCCTCATAGCTCAGTTGGTAGTAACTCTGCCTTCTGCGCTAGAGGTCGCGGGTTCGATTCCCGCACTGGACAAACATTTGTGACTAACACAGATGTTTGTTCTGTGTCTGGGTTTTAAATATATATCTATTATGTATATCAGTCTCTGGTACCCATAGTACAGGCTATGCCTAGTTTGGGATCAGTTGACCGTGTGAAAATGTCCGGAATATTTATTTATTATTATTATTTATTTATTTAGTTGATGGTAGGTACGAGCCAAGACAAACATTAGTGGTGTCGACACCGACGATGCGACCTCGTTCCTATAGGGTCAGAACTATGTAGCTCCTAGCTACCTACCTATCCTACTAGCTTTTGCCGCGTGGTACCTAGATAAAAGTAGCCTATACGATATTAGGTACAGAATTTCATATATTCCAAGTTTCATCGAAATCGGTTGAGCCGTTGCGGTGCGATTGAACAACAAACATCCAAACATCACAATCTTTCGCATTATTATTAGTAGGTAGCTAGGTATGCTGACAGCAGCTAAAAATAAACAAAACTATAAAGCCGTTTTTTTCCTCAGCTGTTCTCAACAATCGTAATGGGCTGCATATCGGCCAAAGGTTGGCGCACGGGCGAGGACGGCAAGGAATACTGCGTCTACAACAAGGATACTAACGCTTGCAACTACGGTGTGGGTATCTCGGTGATCGCGTTCGTGGCATCGATCGCATTCATCGCGGGAGAGTACCTATTCGAGCAGATGTCCTCTGTGAAGACTAGGAAGCACTATGTGCTGGCTGATATGGGCTTCTCTGGTAAGAATTATGTTTGCACAAACAAAATTTTTTAACAATAAACATCTTTAGTACACATATCTAACTTGCATCCTAAAAAATACTGTCAAATACAATACACACCCAAATTAAATTTAGCAAAAGAACTTCAAAACACAGTCTAAGAAATAAAAAACACTAACTCTTCTTAACACTCTTTCAATCGAAAACTTAAAATATTTATGCTAACTAGTGCCAATGCCACCAAGACTATTAATTTAGTTTAGGAACAGGCATAGCTTCACCTAGTTTCAAAGACTTTTCAAATTGATCCTAGTGATTTTATTGAAATAAAAACCTTTGACTTTGACTTTAGTATTTCAACATGTGGTCTCATGTTAAAAACAATTCGAAAAATTTCCATAATTCCATAATTTCTCTACCTCTCTCTATTACTCTCTATTAAAAAAGTATCAGACAAAAGATGGATCCCTGATATTACTTTATTGTCGCTGAGGTCACATTAATCGACCTCTCAGTTATTGGAATGGCGATTTAAGTTAATAATTACGGAGGTCAAAGTTCTGGCCCATGGGCAATCAGCCAAAGTTGTTTACTTGAGTCTTTCAGTTTATTTACAAATAACAAATTGATTGCGTTTTATTGCCCTAAAATTACGGGACACTAATTATTTATCAAAGTCTGTGAGAGCTGGTTGTATTGGAACCTCTTTCTCAATTTGTTGTGGTGTTGCTTCCTTATTAGTTAAGCAACCTTTGCGCGTTTACTTATTGGATGGGTGACCGCTAGTGCCATTAACATCACCTCTCGAATCACCTACGAGGAAAAACCCTGAAGTTAAAAATTTCGTTATTTAACTAAATATGGTCAATAAAATTCACCAGGGCTGGCCCTGGTGAATATAATAGCCCTGTTTTTCCACAAGATTTTCCCCAGCTCATAACACGGGGTATAATGCCATTCATCGCCTAATTTTTATAAAAACTAATAAAAGCTAACGACCGGGATCTTGTCTTTCAATCTGTTCCACGAATGTAAAGTTTTATAGATCGTAAATTGTGACCCAAATCTTGTGCAAATGAAGCATGCAATTTTATGGGATGACCAGAAAGTACCTACCTGCCTAAAGAGGCTGATGATGATGAAGGCCGAAAATATGGTTACCTACGAGTACTTTATTAAATGTTAAACGAGATCTATTTTGGTTTCATTGAAATATTGTTTTTCTGATTTGAACCAATAATAAAATTTAGATCTACTGAGAACTGTTTAATCCATTGCGTTGATCCATGATGGTTCCATTCTATCTAGGTCCTAAGTAACAACCTCTAGGCTTTCGGGCGATCGTAAAGTTTTGGACAATAGCCTAGACGAACTTTTAATGTAGGTCAATAGAAGCTAGCCAGTTAACCCACATTGAATTGATCGATACACGTCGCATCGAGGAATCTTTGTCACAGTCAAGGTCAATCAATCAAACCTCTCTCATTATAGTACCTACCTACTACCATTATAAATGTAGATCAGGCCTTTGCAGTGAGTTTTGCATTGCAAAACTCACTGCAAAGTCAAATCAGTTCAAACTCAATTATTGAGCTGTTTTCGGTAGCGATCTTGATGTGAAGCTGCTCGTACGTTTAATTATCCTACTAATATTATAAATGCGAAAGTTTCTGAGGATATTTGGATTTTTAGTTCAATCACGATTTAACGGCTCAACCGTTTTTAACCGAATCAACTTGTATTGATGCTTTACAAACTTTAGACTGTCTTTGACCACCCTATCATCATCATCAGCCTGATGAAGTCCACTGCTGAACATAGGCCTCCCCCAAAGAGTGCCATGACGAACGCTCTTGAGCCTTCTCCATCCACCGACTTCCCGCAACCTTCACAATGTCGTCCACCCTATATACCTTTTTAACATAAAATTATAAAGCAATATTGTTAAATGAAATAGATACATGCATTCAACTTTTGTTCTTATTCAAACTTCAAAAAATTGTTTGCACGTTGGCTAGGCTAGCTACGCCTCACCTATGTACCACTATGACATAATCTAAGTCGAAAATCACTAATAATAGGTTCCGAATAGTAAGTACGCCCGACCCGTTAAAAACATCTTGTATGTAGCGGAATTATTATTGTGAAGACTATAATTACGCCGTTACGAGTGAATCGTTTAACAGTCGTGCCCTAAATGTACCTACTACAATGTACAATTGTACTTAGTAGTAGGTACATTTAGGGCAATAATTTGTACTACAAAGGTACCGTGTGTAACGTCTAGTACTAGGAAATCTACAGAGGGGCTGGTGCGAAGTTTCGCGCGTTATGTCGTGTACGTGAGTGTCTTCTTCCTGCCCTTGTCCCACAATGTGGGGTCGGCACAACATGTCTTCTTCTACTCTCTTCCGTTAGCCGTCATCTCCGCACTAAATTCTTTCTTACTCATGCCATCTTTTATGCAATCCATCCAAGTGGTAAACTCAGAAATTCGTATACAGGTTTGTTCGTCTAGTCTAGACTGATATAGGGAAATCTGAAACTATAATAGACTTATGATTATGTTTTAATTATGATCGCCACTCTATTGGTATTCCCATAGAGGTATGATATGTATGTATAATATCCGTCACGAGAAAGTAGATTATTCATCAAAGAATCGCGCCTTAAATGTTGAACACACGGCTACAGACACTGGCGGTTGACACTGAGATATCGCGTCCGATAATTTTATCTTCAAGAATACTCCACGGCTCGTTTTTCCAAACACATTCCCTTACTCCTCCATCGATAAATATAACTAGATCATCATCATCATCATCATCATCAGCCTGATGAAGTCCACTGCTGAACATAGGCCCCCCCAAAGAGTTCCATGACGAACGGTCTTGAGCCTTTTCCATCCAACGACTTCCCGCAACCTTAACAATGTCGTCGGTCCATCGGGTGGGGGGCCTTCCAACACTGCGTCGTCCGGTTCGTGGTCGCCACTCGAGAACCTTTGTTCCCCAACGGTTGTCGGTTCTGCGAGCTATATGGCCGGCCCACTGCCACTTCAACCTGCTAATTCTGAAAGCTATGTCGGACTATATAACTAGATATATTTTTGTATTTAAAATATATTTCTTGCGTATTTAGCGTTCTGGGCGTTCCTGTACTTCGTGGGTTTCTGCTACCTGTCCAACGCGTGGGGCAAGACCGATAATCCCCCGCCTGGCACCGCCAACAACATGCAGGGCGCCATCGCCTTCTGTTTCTTCTCCATATTCGCTTGGGTAAGTAGATGATTACAATATAATAAACTGACAGGAAACTCTTATAAGCTGGTCAGCCGGTCAAGAAGCCCAAGGAAACACATCTTGCCAAACCATATCTTCCTCTGACATAGGCTTCCAGAGACAGTGAGTGCGTTCTTTCAAAGAAAGACTATACGAACATAGTAAATTACATCAACTCTAGACGATACATCATCAGGTGGAACTTTTTACTCAAAGGATGCTGTCGTGTCTGGGACATGTATACAAGGTGATTCATAACATGTATACCATCCCGAAAGGGGGTTATTCTATCAACAAAAAGAAATATAATAAAAAACATAAATGGCTGAGCACAGGTCTATTCTAGACAGGTTTTATGGTGTTATAGTGGATACTATGACTGAGGCGGCTGTGCAGACGAGGCAGTGTAGTGGTGGGAGACTTAAGAGGGGAAAAAGTGTCTGTGGATGGAACACGTATGTTCGCGCCGCGCATGGGGAGGCCAGGCTTAAATTCAAATGCTGGTTGCTGTGTAACAGACCCACGTCAGGCGAAACTTATGAGCGGATGTGCGAATCTCGCAAAATCTTTAAAAGCCGCCTGAAGTGGTGTCAGAAAAACCAGGACCAGCTAGTTATGGATAAGATTGCGAAAGAGCGTGCAGCGAAAGATTTTAAGACCTTCTGGAAATCCACAGGTAATTTGAATATTAAGCCTGGCCCCCCCGTGAGCGTGGAGGGAAAGAGTGATCCAAGGGAGATTGCACAGCTGTTCATGGAACACTTTAAAGTTCACTCCCCCCTCGGTCCTTCTTCTGAGGTGATCGATGCTGAGTTCAGGGTTCGGGGTGACGAACCACTTTTGTTTGTATCTGCGGACCAGGTCCGTGCGACAATTAAAGGTATGACGCGAGGTAAGTCACCCGGGCACGATGGGCTCAGCATCGAGCATCTCAAATACGCGGGGAACCACTTGGCCGGTCTCCTCTCCATGTTCTTCTCAATGTGTCTAAGTCATGCGTACTTACCGGCTGACCTTATGAAGACTGTAGTAGTGCCAATTGTGAAGAACAGGACAGGAGACATATCGGATAAGGGGAACTACCGGCCAATCTCTCTAGCCACTACAATAGCCAAGGTGTTGGACAGTATGCTTGATTCTATTCTACTAGACTACCTTAAGCTGCATGACGCACAGTTCGGGTTTAGACCCGGACTATCCACAGAAAGCGCAATATTAGCACTCAAGCATACCGTCCAATACTACACGAGGCGCAGGACGCCGGTGTACGCTTGTTTCCTCGACCTCTCCAAAGCGTTTGATCTCGTCTCTTATGATGTGCTCTGGGGAAAGTTGAGGGACAGGGGTGTACCGCCGGACCTCTTAGAATATTTCGATACTGGTACGGACACCAAACTAATGTTCTCAAGTGGTCCAATGCTCTCTCCGACACATATGGGTTGGAATGCGGGGTAAGGCAGGGGGGGGTAAGCTCACCCTCGCTCTTCAACCTATATGTGAATGATCTCATTGTTAGGCTCAGCGGCATGCGTGTTGGCTGCCGTGTTGATGGTGTTTGTATAAACAACATCAGCTACGCGGACGACATGGTGCTGCTGGGCCCGACAGCGAGATCCGTCGAAGAGATGCTGAAAGTCTGTGCTGAATACGCTGCTTCACATGGTCTCCGCTATAACATAAAGAAGTGCGAATACATTGTCTTTAAGGCCGCCGGTAATAACCTCAAAGAATTTCCAGAGATAACCCTTAACGGCATGAACATCAATAGAGTGGCATCTTTTAAATATCTTGGCCATTATATCACCGACGACCTTAAAGACAATGCGGACATTGAAAGAGAGCGTAGGGCTCTGGCGGTAAGAGGTAATATGCTGATCCGTAGGTTTTCCCGGTGTACAGAAGAAGTGAAGCTAACGCTATTTAAAGCATACTGTCAAAGTTTCTACACCGGGAATCTATGGGTTAACTACACTAGGCGACCGCTAGAGACCCTGCGTATCCAGTACAACAATATTTTTAGGATGATGTTGGGGCTGCCGCGTTTCTGCAGTGCATCAGGGATGTTTGCAGAATACGAGACGGATGGGTTTGCTGCAATTCTCCGTAAAAAGACCACATCCCTGATGCGCAGAGTGCGTGATAGCCCCAATATCATCCTTCAAACGATTGCTGGCAGGATCACCTCTCCCACGTGGCACTGCTTCGTGCGGAGAGTGATCTACTGAAATGTTTAATTTAATTATTTAGCATTAAGTACTAACCCTAATTATAAGTTCTTTTTATATAATTTTACTAACAAATTATGGATTCTAGTCGTCCGAAATAAAATATTTTTATTTTTTTTTTATTTATAAATATTTTCATTTTTTTTTCACAAACTTTCTCAAAAGAGACGTTTCATCAATATATGGAGCCTGGGCCTGCACTGTGTACACTACTCTAAAATATGCATAAGCAATAAAGTAAACGTATTTAATTGGTTATTTTATTTAAATTGACTTCGTTCTAAGGTACATTAAGATTTTCTTTGACAAAGAGAGCAACACACAGCGCTACAAAAATATGGCGGATGAACGTGCGTGAAATGTCATTTTGACAACATACATTTATCTGACAAAACAAAAACATCAAATCAAACAACATGGCGGCCTTCAAATAGTGTTCACATAGTAAAAAACTTACCAGAAGAACTATTCTTGTACCATCGCATTTGTCTTCAAATTAATGAAATTGTATTTTTCTTGTAATCTCCTATTTTTTCCTAATTTTTCTATGTAGTGTACATGGACCAGGCCCAGAATGAAGTAGCTCCTTTGCTGTTTTTGGTATTTTTATCATCTTTAAAACTAATAATTAAACGTATAAGAAGTGCGGAATCAAGATTGCTACCTAAAACAGCTGTTTCATTGTGTTTGACCTGATTTGATTTTCGCATAGAGTCTTTTCAATGAAAAATGTCGAATTTCCAAGTCGTAGAACAAAATGTATTGCCAATTGGTTGTAGAATAAGCCCCTTTCGGGATGGAATGCATATTATGAATCACCTTGTATAAGGATCAGATCTCAAACGATGAAGGAAAACATCGTGCGGAAACCAGATGTGGAACACTCACTGGTTCACTACTGCAAAATGTGGGCATGTGATAAAATGTTCAAATGTGCCTCTGGCTACCCCCCTTAGACATCTCGAAGGATCTGACTGCCTGGAGATATGAGAGGCTGCCAGTCTACCATGCTTGGGGATTAAAGTCGTCAGTCTTTTTTTTTCTCTTTATCTGGGTAATGTAGGTGTTCAGTATTTCAAAGATCCATATATTTCCATAAAATCTTTTAGACCACTAACATACAAGATTCTGTTGCTAGCAACTGGCCTCATAGCTCAGTTGGTAGTAAATCTGCCTTCTGCGCTAGAGGTCGCGTGTTCGATTCCCGCACTGGACAAACATTTGTGACTAAAACTGTTAAATATATATCTATTATTTATATCAGTCTCATACCCATAGTACAGGCTATGCCTAGTTTGGGATCAGATGACCGTGTGTAATATGTCCGGAATAAAAAAATAAAAATAAAAACTACTTGCTAGCTTAATGTTAATATTCAAGCAACTTAATGTAACAAATATTATGTTGTAATAAAATAAATAAATAACACCCAACAGTCACATACATAGTCCTGACCCCACACTAGGCTTCCCTGTGTCGTGGGTATCAGAAACTACGAGCACCATGGTACCACAACACCCAGACCCGGAACAAATATTTTCAGATCACGCAAACATTTGTCCTGCAGCGGGAATCGAACCCGCACCCCTTGCGTCTCAGATGGGTGTACTCGCCCGCTGCGCCACCGAGGTCGTCAAAATTGTCAATGTTGTTTCAAACAATTCCAGGTGGCGAGTGCGTTCTTCGCGTTCCAACGGTTCCGCATGGGGGCAGACGCGGCCTTCGCCCCCGCGTACGAAGTGGAGGGGGCGACCAGCCCCTCCTTCCCCACCTACCCGGGTGGGGGCGAGCCGCAGCCCCCTTACAGCGAGCCCCCCTTCTCGCAGCAGCAGTCAGGTAATATTATACGAAGCTATAAGTAGTAAAATCGCAAGGACCATCAAAAAATCATTATTGGTCCAACACAAGCAATTTTTTTTATTTATTTATTTATTCACGTAGGTATACCATCCCGAAAAAGGGTTATTCTACCAACAAGAACAAAGAATATTACCTATTGGGGGGAAAAAACTTATCTTCTATTTATTTCAGTTTTTTTTATTTTTCAAATTCAGCTAATTTTTGGTCTTATATTTTTAATAATTATTTAACAATTCGTTGATATAATAGAATAACAACGAATTATTAACTTTCGAGAAGTTCAACATCAAGTTTGCTACTTTACTTACTTTACTACTTTGCTAAATAGCTGAATAAATAGCCGAAAGTCGTAGAACAAACTTTATTGCCAATTGGGTGTAGAATAAGCCCCTTTCGGGATGGCATACATATTATGAATAACGTTGTATAGTTCACTGATCACTATAGGTACCTGCTATATTCAATCGACAAACTTATCCAGAGAGAGAACTTTCACTTTTTCAGATTAGAGACGCATGATCTAACTAAATATATTTTGTATGTTTCAGGAAACATCGACTACACTGCTCCCACATACTAGAGTCATCACACGATCAGGAATTGGGATCTTCACAACATAGGATCCACGCCACGAAAGAAGATTCGCGGTATTTTGCCTAACTAAATTACACAAATCTACAAACAAGGGCCGTGATACACAGTACTTGCAGGTAGCATGCCAGGCACTAGCAAATTAGCAAATTGCTGGCATGCCGGGCACTGTTCGGTATCAAAATGACACATGTATGCAGGTAGCATGCCAGGCACTGGCATGCTAGTTTCTAGGAAGGCATATGACAGCCATGCGAGTCTTTGTCGCCATGAACGACTTGCGTTTTCCTAGCATGCCTAGTACTAGCATACGAGCCACTAGTAGAACCTCTTTAACATGCTAGTATCTGGCATGCTCTTATATGAGTTTCAGAATGTGTATCCTCTTTGCTTTCCCGCAAGTGATGAAAATTTTGCAGTTTAATTTTTCCTAGCATGCTTAGTACTAGCATACAAGATACTAGTACATCCGTTCACTACACTGATTCTTTCATCGACGGTCATAGGCCCTTTTCAGGGCCATCATACCTCAAACCTGGTCACTGACCTAATACAGGATGACCAAGAAAGAATCAGTGACACGACAAGATGAAGAAGGAGATACTAGTAGTACCTACCTCTACTTATGCTAGTATCTGGCATGCTTTTGTGCCAACTACAGACATCAGTACTAAGACTCACGGGGCAGTGCTTAGTCTAGGAATCTTCCTTCGTGGTGCGGATTCAGTTTTTGGTTTTCTACCAGAATGTTAATCACCTTACGGCTACTTTAGAGCCATTGATCTCGAAATCAATCATGATTTATTCTATTAATTGCTTTTAAATGTACGGAAAGGTCGATCTCTCGTTGAAATTCTTATTTTATTTAAGATTTAGTACGTTTTCACATCCGATTATTTATAGTCTAGTTACAAGACAAACACATGGGGAAGCAAATGTATGAAAAATGTGCTCCCCTTTTACACTATCCTACACGATATCGTCTATCGTAACGACACAACGATAGCTCGATAATATCGTAGGGTGTGGAAACGTTTAGGCACTTCAAGCGTTATTTTTGTATTTTGTTTTCTGGGATATAAATCTCGAATATTGTTTAATTTAACTCTTTTGAAAATGTTATTTATTATGCACACGATATAACCGTTTAAGCTTACAGTACCTGTCGGTAGTGGAAAATGTAGACAATATTATTATTATTATGTATAAAAAAGCGATATAATTATGTAAATAACATATAAAATACCTTATTGTATTTAATCCAAGCTTGTGATTTATTTTGTGATATTATTTATCGATTCCAAAGTACATCGTCGTGCCATTCAAAAACTTTAGTTAAATGACTAAAAATGTATTTTTCGAATCAAATTATCATACCTCATATTGTTACCTAGATATTTGAGTGTAAGATAGTAACATAATATATATTTCGCCCGACGAAAAACATGTATGAAAAAGGATGATAAAAAGATTATGGTCTTGTGTTGAAGCTATGTATGCAAAAAGATCAACGAAATTTGTACGTATATCTTGTATGAAATAAGTTATCTATCTCCTGTTCTACGATTGGCGCATTTACAAATGTAACCAAGCTTAAAAATTATACCGTACTACTAGGAAAATATTTACTTAGATGTATAACTTAAGTGCATATCGTTATTTTGAATCTTACGAGTTGTTAAAGTAAATTAGATCGTGTATTGTCGAAATAAGGTTCTGTCGCTGCGTTTGCGATTTAAAGATTGTGGCACATTGAGTTTCACGTAAACAAATCTTTAAGAAACTTGTTTTTCATGGTTTGAAAAGTTCGTGCTCTATATGTACGGTTTGGTGTGTCACTGTCTTTTCGATAGATGTAAAAACGCTTTCGTTGTTGATAAAAAAATTAATGTAGTAAAGTTTAATGAATAAGTACTTACGTAAGTAACCAAAAATTATTTATAAACACAGTGTAAGGTACGTGTCCATTGGACGGGCTCGAACGCAACGCACGCGCGACCTTTTAGCTATGCATTCTGTAATTTAGGATGATGAAGCCGATTCAGAGATGGATCTGGTGGTGCTGGTTGGTAGAAAAACACAATCACTGTCAGATTAGGTAAAATTATTTAATTCAAAGCACGGGGTAACGACTCGACGTGTAGAATGACAAGTCATTTTTAATAAGAGTCGGAAGCTAAGCTTACGTCAAATTAGCAATGACATTTCAATGTTCTATGCTGTTTGAACCAACACTGTATCTAGTTACTATCGGATCGTACCTCCCGCACGAGCGCCTACCGGTTCGGTTGTATGCTGTGCGTGCGTTGCGTCCGCTGCGTGCCAGTCGACGCGTACCTTTAAATCATTCAGTATTATGATATTGGTGTTGATTCTATTGTTGCATTATCCTGATATACTTACTTTATTTTTCAGCGCTATAATTATAGCTGTCCTTGTTATTTCGAAGTCTGATGGAAAAGTCTCAAGACCGTTCGTGGAACTCTTTGTGGGAGGCTTATGTCCAGCAGTGGACTTCTAAAGGCTGATGATGATGAGGATCTAGCCAGGATAATACAACAGCAGTATCGACACTATGACCTGTTGAAAATATCGCTTTATGAAACATAGTATTTTTTTTAATGAAAGTTATTCTAGTGCTAAATATTTGATATAATAAATCTGACGATTTTGATCATATTTCCATTGCTATTCATATTTTGAAATCATTTAGTATTTTATGTCGATGGAGCAAGGTCTAAAATTGAGTACAAATTAAATCAAACCCCACAATACCAATCGGAATGTGTATCTCTTTCTGTAAATCTTTAATTCTAGTGGGTGTGGCTTGTGGGTAATTAAGAGGCTAATTAAATTGACAACCGTCTACTTTTGGTCGTTCAAGAATGCCAATGAAATTACCATTGGGCAGTACTTACCCTAAATTTACTTGATCATAATTGTATTTTGATTTTTGCCTTTATGAAAGATGCTAGCGCCATCTAGTTCACTTTCTTGTACTATTGAAATATCAAAATTGTCTTCGTGGTGTCGCTTTTGAGTGTCCTTTAATTATCCCCAAATCACTTGTAGCGTTTCACTTCCATACTTGCACTTTATAATTAGTGACAAATTTTAGCAATATTTAATTAAAATCTTTTAGATTTCTGTTACATTATGTGTTCGATGCTTTCTTTCTAGCCTACTGAAAGTATGACAAATATATTCCATAGAATTACTAGTAATTTTATGGTATAAGTATTCATAATGTACTAAGGGTCAGCGCCGACGGACGGAGTAACGGTGCTGCGAAGCGACCAATTCGAAAAACATTTGAAACTCAACTTTATTTACTTTCAGATACGGCTGAAATCATCAATCATGTCATGCGCTACTACAAGGCGTTCTAGCCTCACAGCGTGCTTTTGTGATTTCAGCCATAGGTTTATATAAATAAGTTTGAGTCTCAATTGTATTGTTAGCGAAGTAGTCTCTTCGACGCCACTCTGCAGCGTTTTAACTTACCCTAAATTAATGCGAAAGTTTGTGAGGATGTTTTAATGGATTTTGGCGTAGCGGTTTAACCTATGCTAATTTGCAAAGCCGCGGGTGGAAGTAGTTTTTTTTTTTTTTTATACAACTGAGGTGGAAAACAAGCATACGGCCCACCTGTTGGTAAGCGGTTACCGTAGCCTATGAGCGATTGCAATACCAGAGGTATCACGCACGCGTTGCCGACCCCGAACCCCCCCACCCCTAAAGAACTCTGGCAACCTTACTCATCGCAGGAACACAACACTATTTGAAACAAATAATCTTATTTGGCTGCGATCTTCTGTAAGGCGGAGGTACCTTCCCAGGCGGGCTGCTCTAATTCAGAACGAGAAAATATCGCTGTGCCCTACCTCCTCCTAATATCGCTGTGCCCTACCTCCTCCTAATAGTTACTTAAATGAACCAAATAGAAAAAGACAAAATCGTTAAACCACTGGCTTCTTAGACTGGAATTGTTAATTTAACGAATGACCATATTACAAGATGATTGTAAATTATTGTATTATCTTCTTTGTGCAATATTGCTAGTTATAGCAGTTCGTCTGTAGGAACACTATTATAGAATTAATGTATCGTAGTGTCATACAAGGTTATTCATATTAGGTATGCTATCCCGAACGGGGCTTGTTCTAGACTAATTTGGGAATAATGTTCGTTCACTAAATAGGCAATAATCAGCTGTTTGAGTTGTACCTATTTATTGGTAGCAAAATATTTTTTCTATTCTAAATTAGTTCAAACTCAATATTTCAGCTGTTTTAGGTATCTTGATGTCGAACTTCCCTTTCGTTTGATAATTAACTATAAAAGTTGAAAAAATACCAAAAACAACAGATTATTTAGTAAAAAATTCGAAAAAAAAAGCCCTTTTCGGAATAGGATATTAGTTACTGAACACGTTGTATTTAGATGTAGATATCACAGTAATATGTTGGTTAGTCTGTTCTGAAGGGCAATTTGACGTAAATAAATTTCGATATAATCTCACTACAGTATCGTCTTACTGATGTAAAAACATTACCCTCCTTCCTTCTCGGCAATCGGGCAATTACACCCAAAACGCAAATAGTTAGTACGTAAAATCAACTGTGACAATTGTGTATGACACAAGACTGTAAGGAGAGCACTCGTGGTGGCCATGTCTTCCGATCCACAGGTCGTGGGTTCGAATCCCGGTGGAGCACCAATGGATTTTCCATTCGAAAAATGTATGTGCGCTATACTTATGATCTCAAACGGTGAAGGAGGAAACCGACATGTTATAGAACCTAAAAGTTCGAAGATATATGACATGCACGAAAAGAGCCTGTATAAGGCGCACTTTAATCCTTTCACTACACTGATTCTATCACCAACGGTAATAGGACCTTTTCAAGGCCACCAAACCTCAATCTGGTCACTGAGCTATTCCAGGATGACCAAGAAAGAATCAGTTAGATCGAACACGACACTGAGGTTAGATTGAATTTATTTGCGTTAATTGGTCTCCGTTATTAAACTGTCTGGTATTATGAGTTGAACTGTCAGGGGCCCATATCTTTCGCTAGGGGTACCTACCCACCTAGCGAAAAGACCTTTTCTGAAAGCAAAATTACTTAGTAGCAAAACGTCTGAAAATTATTAGTACATATATTAATAATCAGTAACTTACTTTATCGGCTCATAACTCTCGCCCTTATCTACATTCCGGATATAGTTAAAGTAAAGGATGTCCGTATGTAGGTACATTACCATAGCAACGGTGTATAAAAAGTTACTCTATGGGTGTTATATGCCAAAAAAAACTACACATTATTTAAAAAAAAAAAAATAACAAATAATGTTGCTACAGTCATCACATCAGTCTACCTACGGATATCCGTCACTTTATAGCAATCGGGTATAAGACATTTCACGACCTAAAAGACATTTCACTTGTTTTGCTAACAGGCCATAACTTAAGTTTATTGTAGGTACCTATAAAAGTTGTACCTGTAACTTTCTTCAAACAATCAAAGATTTTCTTCAAAGTGTTCAATGGTTTGCGGTATGCAGAAAATGATCATTTATTTATTATGTATTTGAATCATAACGAACCTACTACCTGATGATAATGTTGGTACCTAAGCAGTGTTTCACAATAGGTATACATCTTAATACTATGTAGGAATATCTAAGCCTGTAAGAACTATTTCTGCATACTTTACTAAACTTTCCACCAGAGTATTCTGTCTACCTGAATGTAACCACCAATTACAAAATAAAATAACAGTGCATGAATATTCATGGAAAAGATCATAAAAAATATCGTGCAATTTCTATGAAATAAGTATCGCTGCGAATTATCAACTTTTGAGAAGTGCATTACGTTCACCTTGTGAGAAATTAGGTCACTTACAAACAGGTCAACGGGTCATATTCGGTCAACTCTGGGCCTTAGACCCTTGAATACCTAGTGAAGACTATCAATTTTTATTAATTCCTGTAGAATGTTTACATACCTAGGTACTTAGCTACTTCAAATCAAAATTCGAGTGCGCCTTATCACAGCTCAGCTCAGTAGGTTACCTAAATTCGTTGATAAGAGTTTAGCCACCTTTTCTGATGTGATAACAAAATTGCAAATCAAATCTCACTTTAGATGTTTGATACAGTTTATATAATTATATTCAACTTGGTAAGTATTAATAAGGGGTACCTATATAGATTTTATGTCGGAGTTTCTCTAGAATATTTAAGGTAGCTTTACATTGACTACCATTGAAAGCATACTTAGCCTAGCATACCTACTTCACCAGAATGATCATAGGTACCTTGTCAAACTACTGAGTTGACGCACAAATATTTAAAAAATTGGTGGTATATTCATGTTATTTCGGAACCATGCAAGCTAATGTAAAGCACTATGTTATTTACTATAATGAATAGGTAAATAAATTGAATTACTGTGCAAGAGTTGTTTTATTTATGCCCGGCCTTGGTCATCTCTCCTACCTAAGTACCGATATCTTACCTACCGTCTTATAAGTACAATACAATAGGTACTTCCAATATTCATAGGTGAGGTCCTAATTCGATTTTAATACTTTTTTTAACGATGGGAAAATGCGTTACTCCACTCGAGGAAAGGCGGAGGTAATGTAGGGCTTTCCAGCTACTAATGCTAATGAGACAGAGACACTAGAATCCAGCGACATTCCGACTAAAAAACCATCGTTATTCTGTCATTCACAGTGCCAATGCGTCGTCAAACCCGTCATCGTCCGATGTTTGGTTCCGGCGCATCAGCACCTGGCGGAGTTAGGCTAAGGACTCTCGAAGCGGTTTTCACCCGCGCCCGCCGCGGTGGCGGAATGGAGTTTTATTTTCAAAACTCACGAGACCGGAGTTTTGTGCGGTTACGCAGCCGTCGCGGTTACGATTATCGCTCGCAAACTTTGCGGTTGATTATCGCAAGACGGGCGGTTGCAAGACGGGCGCCCCCCGCTGCCCACTGCGGTCGCCCGCCAACCGATCGCAGAGCGCGCGGGTGAAACCCGCCGCGGCTGCGGGACCTCAACCCGCGCCCGCCGGTACAAGATGACCGCCGGTGCAGCGGGACCCGCAAACAATAGCACACGCCGCGGGCGTAAAACGCGTCGTGAAATGTGCTTTAATTTTTTACATAAATATCTGTATTCTACAAAGGTTGCGGGCCCGCAAAAATCGCAGAACGCGATCGGTTGGCGGGCGACCGCGGTGGGCAGCAGCGGGGGGCGGGGGTGATGATCGTTTAACCGCCCGTCTTGCAACCGCCGGTCTTGCGATAATCAACCGCCAAGTTTGCGAGCGATAATCGCAACCGCGACGGCTGCGTAACCGCACAAAACTCCGGTCTCGTGAGTTTTGAAAATAAAACTCCATTCCGCCACCGCAGCGGGCGCGGGTGAAAACCGCTTCGTGAGTCCCTAGCCTTTCGGGTCCCTGATCGGATTCGACCGCGGCAAGGTATTTTCCATACTAGTGTTAAAAATTACTACCAAGTGTTAAAAATTGAACGGTCTAGAGTCTAGCATGGGACCGGACTAGTCGAACCGAACTTCGTTACGTATGCTAATGAGCACACATTTGCCAATGGCATGCTTTCCCACACGGCCTAGATAGATCCGATCCACACCACGCTGATGATGAGAAGAAAAACAACAAAATTAAGTTCTCCCTCACTTTATTCCAGAACTTCCGACACATAAACTTAAAATTAAAAATTATCACAAATAAACAGTGAAAACTGATGATTCACAGAATCTAATCATAACACAGCGATAGTAAGATCACCATAGTTGCAAGCGTTTAGACAAAACAATACATTGCAAATAAATTGCTTTTCTATTTAAGCATTTTGAACCAGCATACCTTATAGTATTAATTTTCCAGTAGCGTTTTAAAAATAGATATTTCACAAGACAGTGTTCACCTTTGTATGATGCAATCTTGGCGACAGGTCACACGGCCGGCCGGCGTAATTTCACAAGTCATTCAACTTTTCATAACAGTTTTGTTATTATTTGCACAAGTAGGTGACTTTCATAAAATCTAAGGAGGAAATTGAATTTTTTGTATCAGTTGAAAAAAATCTAAATGTACAAATGTAGAAAATGTTACAAGTAACTTAGAATAATAACTTAGAAACTCGGAATTCCTTAAAAACTCAAACTAACTTATGATTAGTATCACTATTACCAGTACAAAAGGAACTGAAGTGTGGTCAAACAAAGTTTAAAGATCTTATAATTGTGAGGGTTTTCTAAATAAGGCTTAGAACAAGTTTTACATAGATTGCAATAAAAACTTGCTTGATCTCTACAAGACTTGCATTTGAACATTCAACTCTATTCTTGAGTAGTCTGAGAATACACTTATTTGCTTAATCAGAATGTACTTGTTAGTACAAACGCAGGAAATATAGGCATGATAAAGAAATTTAAATAAACATTACATTCACTTAGATATTCACAATAAGAATGTTTATTACTAGTTCTAAAATTACTTCAAAGAAACAATTTTAATACCTCATAGTTAAGGTGCACATGCCCTAGGCTGAATTCGTAACATAAAAATAAACTTAGATTATTTATCAACTTCAACCTTTATGTAATTTGTTATCTTATTTACATGATGAAAACATGATATGATGAGAAAGGTTGAACATGAAACATAATTAAATGAATAACCTCAACATTATATTATAAGTTATTGTTTTAAGTGATTTAATATAAATACCACAACATTCATACATAAAATTTAGTTGCTAAAAATTCTGTTTCAAAACTGCTTTGAAATCTGTTTGAACTTGAATCATGCTTTACACTGGAATACCTTACTGTCTAACTTTACAGAAAATGCAATCATCATTTATACTTAAAGCAAATTGACTACCAAGTCATGATAATACTAACACTGTTACACTAACTGTTCATTGGCCGCAGTACAGTAATGAGTACTTTCAACGAAACAGGCCTGCTTGGAAAAGAACTCTGGTCAGGACTGATATTCTGCATTTCCTTAGCTGCGCCTGTAAGCCTGTACTACTTCTTGGCCTTTGTTGAGTTCCCTTGCTTGTTTGGCGGGATCCATCTCAACGCAGCGGGATCGATTGTCAACCGTGGCTTCTTGAAGTGGGAAGTAGCCAATTGTTCCGCAACAGTTTTTGGTGTGACACATATCACATGCTGACCTTTCCAATACTTGACCATGTTCATGGACTGCAGCGTAGATATAATATCCGTCTGGGATATACCAGTCATGAGACTCAAATCTTTTATACTAAGGGTACCCCGGCTGGCACTCAGCACCTCTAATAAAACATAGGCCCAGTATGACCTGTAGCTGAGCTTCCCTAGATCTGATAACGGCTTCTCTGGACTTCCAACTACTTGTTCTAATCGGGAAAGCTCATAACTGAAAGCGATGAGTAGCTTACCATAGCCTTGTCTCTGGAATGGAGGTAATGTTAGGATACATGCAACATTGTTACCTTCAGGGGAGTCTTTCTCCTTGGAGAAGTATCCAACAAGATGTGCTCCATGTTTGTCAACCTCACAAAGTATGTAAAATAAGAACTGTTCGATATCAAAGTATAGTGTTTTGTGATCCAAGAACAATTTGGCGAGTAAGCATAAGTTTTGACAGTAGATTTTGTGTTCTTTGCCATCTGCCTCGAATATTGCTATGGTGCCTTTCCTGTATATTTCACTGCCTTCTGGTTGCCGCCGCGTGCAATCTCCAATATGATATCTGAACGTTTTCTCCAGCCTCATATATTTCAGGCAATATTCACAAATCCAAAGTTTAGACTGTTTACCATACTCTTCTGGGTATGGACTGAAGTACCATGTATCAATCTCATACTTCCCGATTTGGATTCTATCAATGTATTTGACTTTAGTGATTGCTTCGTGTTCTTTCTCGAGCGCTGCCGTTGTGGGGTCCATTTCCGCGTAGGTTTTCTGCACATGGTTGATCTCGTCATGTTTACGTTTTTGGTTCCTTGTTATCTTCCGGCCAGACTTGTCGGTGAGCAGGTGGTCACCGTTTATGTTGTTACTGTTTTGCTCACAAATATCGAACCTGTCGGACATAACCCTGTGGCGGGAAACCCACTCATCGAGTCTTCTATCGTAGCCGACATAATGCACGTAATATTCGTAAGTGGTTTCAGCGGCGTTGTACCGCGTTTGTATTATCTCTGCCGGGTGCCATGACTCATCGGTACGCCGCACCAGATAATGCTCTCCTATGTCCAAGGGCTGATCCGGAGCAGACTCCGAATCCTCGTTATCAGTACTCCGACACTCCGTATTGGGCAACTCATTGTTCACTATAGGTTTTTCCAGGTCTTTATCACCTTTTGCCATTATAAAACGATTACCAGAAATCGGATCACGCAATACCGCGCAACACGATTCACAAAAGTAGCCATATTGGATTAGATTTACCAAAGACAAGACAGAACAAATAGATAGATAGAGCGAGCGCGCATGCGCTCGCAAAAGCGTAGGGTTGCATCTTTTTTTTCGGAAACTTTCCGGTTTTTTAGATACACAATCAGAAACAGAATAATGATGCTTTGAAATAATTAAATAATTCAAAAGTTAATAGTTTGATTTCCTCCGTAATGCTCTAATACTACTAATGCTGCTACTCTTTTCATGGGAATAAGTACATACATGGTACATGGCGTGAGTGTGGGGAGTCGATTCTGTTAAAAAGCTTAGTGGATTGTCTATGGTTTAGTTGTTGCCCGAGTAAGGAAAAGGTGCCCCAAAATAGGTACTTTTGCAACGCTATACGTAAAAATTGAGCACGTAAGCATTTTACTCAGAATATCCTTTTTTTCAGTATCAAATATACTATTTCAAATATAGTATCGAGAACACATTGCTTCTCTTTCTAGCTTATCCCATAGGGAAAATGAGTAATTACGTATAAAAACTTTCTATTCATATAGGACCACTGATTGAGTGTGGTATACAACGTGATTCATAATATGTATTCCATGCAAAAAACGGGTTGTTGTGACCATGAAAATGAACACTTGTATGGGGAGAATACTGATGAAATCTCGTTTCCAACTTTTCATACAAAAACATTTTGTTTTATTTTCTTCAAAAGTTTTGACAACCCTACGTTTGTCAACAATGTACCTACACACACCTACGTCAGTAAATACGATTTGAAGCCTACCTACTTATCAAAAATCATAATACCTACTTGCCCGTAAAGTGATCCTAGTGATTTTATTTACATAAACTAGGTAGGTAGGTACATACCATTTTCCTGAGGTTGTCATTCGCATAGGTCACAGTAGTAGATAATTGTAGTACATTTTAGAATCACGTTATCATCACGCACGTTCATAGAAGTACATTAAACATCACTTTACTTTACACACGTAAACACCCCACCCCTACACCCATGCCCGTACGTTGCCAGTGTGAATGTTTGAGAGAACGCTCCGAGTGAAGGTGGCCTGGGTACTCCAGAGCTCATTGTTGCCCCATTCCAGTGCATCCTGGACACCTAAAAAATAGTCTTGCCTCACAGATGCAAAATGGTTGTAGGCACTTTACTGCTGGTGAAGGTGCTTGAATTCAGACGATATTTCATCTTGAGTTCACACTCAAAGTTCAAGAAACAGCTAATTTTAGGGTTGTCAGGTGTTGAATATGAAGGAAATTTTGCTTGTCGTTTCTTCAAAATCCGAAGAGTGGTCGAACAAATGTTGTTCACACCGATGAGGTGACTTTCGGGATGGAATACATATTATGAATCATCTTGTAGACGTCTGACAAATTTATTATTCAATTTTGGTTAAATAAAGGAGCCTATTTAACTGATAATTGATAAATAGTGAATGACGTCATCAACATTATCAAGTTTTTACTACCCCATTCCCTGGAAGCTGGGGTGTTCTGATTTAACTAATGGCAACATTATTTTTAATGCCGTACGGGAAAGAGCCGAACGTGCGTACTTCGGACCAAACGTATTCGTAGTGCTAGTGGGAAACGACAATTTTGTAAAAGAAAGGAATCCAGTTCTTATCATTTTGTAGAGATATGAAATTAATGTTGTTATCTAAACTAAAAACTGTGCTTTTCGTTAGTGTTGATTGTGATGCCGTTTCGTATTGATTGCATCTAGGAATCAAGTGCAGTGAGCAAATCTCAGACCACCCGTGTGATTTGTGTTTTACTTGTGACAACGGTTGAATAGAACGCAGTAATGCAGGCAATCAAATGCGTGGTTGTCGGAGACGGGTAAGTTTACAATCCTCTGTAACAACGCAAAGTTAATGTTTCGTAACTATACCTACAAATTAGTGATTTCGTTGACGTCATATTTTAAATTGTCTTGTCTGTCCTACTCTTGAACAAATTGGATGGAGATAAAACACGTTTATTTACGATCGTGTATTGTTCGTCGTAAAAGTATAGTATGATAATGTCAAGTTATGAAGTAACCTGTAGGGTTCTTGCTCTTTGTCTAAGTTATTATTCATCTCAGCAGTCCATTGTATCCGTGCAACATCTGGACTTATTGGGTTCACATAATGCATATACAGACACCTAAATCAACAGATTGTTGCAAAGTAATATGTAGTTATATTACAACACAATACAGGCTCACTACAAGATATTGCTCTAACATCATTGTTTATGATGATATAAATCCTAGTAATATTAAAAATGTGAAAGTTTATGAAGATGTTCATCATTTTAGCCATACGACGTCCACTGCTGAACATAGCCTCCCCCACAGATTGAGCATAATTCCTTATCATGTGGGGGGGTTTGCCCATACTCACCACACTGGGCATGGTATAGGTAGATATGGATAGGCCTATTCTTCAGCCAGGGCCACCAAGGCCGATGTTGTGTATGGAGATGTTATTGTTACTCAATCACCACTGAACAGTTTCGAATAAATTTGTAATAAATAGCCTGGATTATTCCAGGCTACGATCCTGACATACCTATTTTTCTGCATTCACTCTCATCAAATTCCTCATGCATGCGTTGGTTTACTGACCCTGGCCTTTTTCCAGAACATCACAAATTCGGTTGTCTGTATAACATAGTAAAAAAGAACAATTCTCCAATTTCAGAAAATTTATAGTTTAATAAAATGGCTGGTCATGCAACCAGTCATTTTACTCGACATCTGTTATCAAGCTAGTTATCAGTGCATAAATAGTTTATCTGAGTAAAGGGAAAAGATAAAATGATTATATGATAAAAAATACACTACTTATGTTGTTTTTATGTTTTGGGTTCATTTCTACTTCTAATTCTAATCGGGGGTGGTTAGACCCGCACTGACTTCCCGCTGTGGCTTCCCGGGTGTTTTGTGCATTGTCCCCCTATGCTAAGCCTACCCCAGCCAGCCCAGCTCCTTAAAATAGCGAAGCAGGACTTTGGGTCGTTGGTAACAACGACCCAAAGTCCTGGTTGTTTTTATGTTTTGGGTTCATTTTTACTTGCAGTTAATGAAGAATAACTTACCAAATAGTGCTATGTTTTATCTTATTTTTTCCCCTTATTTATCTACGATCAGCCCATCAGCTATAAGCAGATTTTTTGAGTCTCTAGGCGTGCTGGGCTCTACTCCACTGAGTAAAACACATCTGACAGCTATGAAAAAATTTTGTATTACATCAGGAGCGTTGTTTACAAAAATTTTGTTCTGTTTACTATGATTAGGACCATTGCTCTTTGACTAACTTTGTGTTTGGCGTTACTCTTACTTAGACTTACCTTAAGCTATGAGGCAAATTTGTTGTTAAATGTTTTTAAACTGCCCACTTATTTTTATTTTTAATCTAAAATTATATTGCTTGGCATTGATTTTTTGACATAATTCATATAAATTTACTTTAAAGGAGCTATCACAAATCAACAAAATGCCGCGTGCACAAGCTAGTATTAAAACATGTTTTTTAAAGTTAAATGGCAAGGAACCTAAGCCCTAAGGTTTTCTTTATAGAATCGTCAAAATTATAAATGAAGTAACCACATGAATCACACTGCACCATGGTATTGAATTTCAGTCACACTTCAGTTAATTGTCTGTGAACAGCAGTAATACAATACAAACAGTACTACACTTGATTGGTTCTTGTACCACAGCAAATGTCGAGCTTGCTTTTGGCGCCCGGAGCGCATTGATGAGGAAACATGGCAGATTGAAAGAGTTTGGTAATTGGCTTGATGTGGGCCTGTTTCTACAAGCTCTACAATCTAGGTCCTAGATTGGAGGAGGTAGGCCACAGCGAGTTTTTCTCGCGTTGCGTTGTGTTAGTAAGGTTGCCAGAGCTCTTTAGGGGGGGAGGGGTTCGGCAGGCAACGCATTAGCAATGCTCCAGGTGTTGCTGATGTCAATAGGCGTCGGTAACCAATTACCATCAGGAGGGCCGTAAGCCTGTTTGCTTCCGTATAACATAACAAAAAAACTTGGTAGCTCTACGTATGTCCTACGCGTAGAGCAAAAGAGCTTGCTTACAAGCCTGACTAGCCAACTACAAAACTTCTCATAGTCTGTGAACTAATTGCGGGTGAACACAGAACAAAACCTACCAAGCAGACTTAGTTGGCAGTGACACCATAGCAACATAAAGTAAAAAAAAAGCAGACTTAACAGCCTAGGCACCTTTTTTTCGGCCACAATTATGCAATTAAGGTTTCAAGATTATCTCGTCTACATCCTTAATTCCATTACACGGAACAAGGTTTAAATTACTAGGTACGTACTTTGATCGTATTAATCAGCTGAAGATAGGGCTGTCAGTAACATCAAGTAAAGCGTATTCTAGCCAATTGTCGCCATAGATAATCTGCGATCATCCTGCCTCAAAAGAACTTGAAGGCTCCCGGTTCCCTGACCTCATTTGACAGCCCTACAGATCACAAGTGCAAATACCTACACTTGCGTTCCCAGCACCACACCCACTTACAAACTAATCATTTATCTGTGACTCGAGTCAGGATTCGTAAACTAACTGTTCGCATAATCTGCGGACTGTAAACTGTTGCCTTATGTATGGCCGGGATGGGAGCAACAAAAGCCCGCATGGACTAATGAAACTTAAATAAACTGGATAAGACCTCTATGAAGTTCAATTAGATGCTAGTGAGTGCACTTATCCAGAGGAATTTGATTCACGGAAAGAACTCTGTGCTAAATAGCACTTTGAACCATAAAGGGTGCCTGAGAACCTCAGTAACGTAAGCGTACCTCATCATCAGCCTTCCAGTCCACTAAGAGTTCCATGACGAACGTTCTTGAGCCTTTTCATCCACCGACTTCAACACTGCGTCGCCTACCTAACGCAGTGGAAGCGTGCTGGGCCCATAACCTGAAGGATTTCAGCAGAGAAACATCGTATTTCAGTAGATGTAGAGAGATTTATTCAGGATGCACAGCACACGGCAAAGTCAGCGTAGCAAGAGTCAAAAAACCAGAGAGTATAGCTATTACGTCACAGACGACCGTTTCACTAAAGAGATTGACATTACTATTGTGTTTATCTCTAACACACCTCACGCGTGTCTAACTAGAATCCTACTATTGTACCTACGCTTACGTGCGATTCGATTTTTAATATCTCGATTATTCGTGCACGTGAAATAGGTGCCTATCCAAAATATTTAGTTCACTCGCAGTGTAAAGTGTTCGAATATTCGAGTATAAAATGTATGAACCACTGCTATGAGTAGAGGGCGCTTTGAATCTCATTAATTAGCCGGTGCTGGGAGCAGGAACACTCGAGTACGAAACAAATTCAATTTGTGTCTGGTTCAAGTGCTCAAATAGCCATTTGCTCAAACACTTTAAGCGTGTAGTTTTTTCTATGTTTTGAATGAATTTCGGAATATCATGAAGAGGAAGACTAAGAATAAGTTACATGAGCCAGATAAAACAGAAAATTGCCGTCATGTCGTATGAGTAGGTGAAGGAGCTCGCATGAGCAAGATCTGAATGAATGATCTCTTAAATTTCTCTCTTAAATTTAATAATAATCAGCATCAAGAAGTAGTCAAGTCAGAGTCGTTCGAGGTACCTACTTCAGGGCCTCGTTTCACAAAAGATACAAGCTACACATGTAGGTACACTTGCTTATGAGCTACATAGAAATTAACCACAGAGCCCAGAGTGCGCAGTCAGTAGTGGGCATCAAAAAACCATCAAGTTCATGACAGAAATCCGATTTCAGCATGAAAACTCAGCCATATAACTTCATAGCCAATTAAAGACAGGAAATATCGCCTTTCGAAAGATTTGGTGTTACTTTTATTTGGCAGTGGCAACAAATCGTAAACTTTAGCTCGACAGTCCCATAATTCACCCGGATCGGACCAGGCTCTTGCAAGATACTACTACTCCCGAATACTACGATTTATAATCTACTAACTTGTATGTGTTCGCTTTGCACCTAGATAATGTACACAGTACAGGACAGTACAGTGCGAAAATGCAGAAATTATATACCGTTCAGTCTTTATGTTTCCTGCCTACTTGAACCTTGATACCAAGAATGATATTTGTAAGAAGTTCCACGTATCAAGCTTCTACATCCGTGGCGTGGCTGTCATCAATATTCATATTTGGCCAAGCTTAGAAACTTAATGATCCAGAACCATTAAGTTTTGGCAGCGATACCGTCTGGCTTTGCTCACAACTATAAACGTTGTTATTGTTGAAATGGTTTTGGTTTTATTGGTTTTGTGGCATGGTGGTGCTGTCAGAATTGCCTCTCATATCATATTTCATGACAAGCATGTGCGTTGTGCAGATGAAATCAATATTCAAACTATCTACAAGCAAAACAACTAATTGCCACTGGCTTTCTTCCTGAATCTACAAATTAGAAACGGTGAAGTCGCAAGACGTGTCACCCTAACAAGACACGGACAATATGTCTCACTAATGTCTCTCTAAATACCAGCATGTGAATGTAACTGGCATTAACTTCCGAGTACTGTGTAACTAGTGAGTGAACGTGGGAATCGAAACATAATGTACACACTCCGACTGAGAACGACGAAGTGAGTAATCAGTCGAAGCCGTGATCATTTATCGAGCACCTAAGTCAGTCTCACATCCCAGTCAAAGATTCTGGTATCGATGCTATTGCGACAGTGGTCCAGAACATTGCCCTATATTTCACTCCCGAATCTGTGCCATTTAAACGCAGCTCATACGTCGTGCGTGCTAAATATCCCATAACCTTGTGCTCCCCTCGGCCCTACTGCGGGAACCGAACTGGGCGTATACCGGAATTTCACTCCCAAGACAACAGCCGATCATGCATGCATACCCTGCTGTGGCTTATTCTGTGTTCGACACAGAACAAATAAGTAGGTATGTATGTAGGTATCATCGAGATCTCGCGAACCCCGCGGGAACTACGAGATCGCTCGCAGACCGGAGAGAAAACAACGGACAAGGATCAAAAGATTTATCCTTTGTATTTGCCTTGTTATGAGCACGTTGCTGAGATTGCGAATTTGATCTAGCTCGATAGCACGTTGGTATCGAGAATTCGAGAGCGAGGATAACAAAATTTACTGAATGAAAATAAAATGGTCTTGGCGGAGTTTATGTGGAATTGCATTTTCTTATAGTTGAAGTACCTACAGTTGTTTATGTAGTGCGAATTTTAGAGAAATAACAACGCGTGGGCACTTTCAAGGCTAGACAATACTATTTCTTCTGTGCTAATAATAGCGGACAAGTTTAACCTGACCCAGAATTTCAACACATTAAAGCGACGTGTTTCTAATTCGATCTAATGTTGCCATTGCAATCGAAAAGGTGTCCGGAACCGATCAATGCGTCAACAACTTTCTTCGAAAGTGACACATAACTACTTACGAGTAACTACCTATATACTTGTCTTGATTAAATGTGGTTACTGTTATGATTGATGGCTACGGCTACATTCAACTTTCTAAACATTAATGAAAAAATGAAAGGTACGGGCACAAAACCCTGATTAGAAGTCTCATAGTATTTGTGTTCTTCTCGATGACGCGTCGTCGGCATATGATAAGAGACATTAAACCAAACTTACCTACCAGAGTATGACAAGGAAATACAGTAGGATTATCGGCTGACTGTGAAACGATATAGACTAGGTCAATTCTCAAGGTCGTTATTATGTTCCTTCTTACAAATATTGTGAAGATCAGAATATACAGGCATAGAAAAAATGGGCTGCCGACAGAAATCCTCTCAGATATCCGGGCAACAGATCCTTGAAAATATCTAAGTCATGGGCACGTCCAAACATACATTTGGCGCATGCCCACAACTCTGCCTATAAGGCTGCATTTTCACTTCCCAATTCATGGCGGCAGACGAACGCTTCGCAATGTAGGTATAATGAAAAAAAAAAAATACTATTGAGACGCCCCGAAAAGTTCAGCAAACCGTAACATCGAACTATTTCCTACACAAAGCCTTTCAGCTCTGCCGGGTTGAACGCTGGACCGAGAGCGTGTAAGTAATTATGCTGCCCCAATTCCGGCCGGTGCCTCGCGATCGCAACTGACCTGTTTGCTGCGGCTGCATTGTGAGTGGAGGAGATTCTTCAAGCAAATAATCTGCCGGCTTTTCCGAGATTGAGAAATCGGAAGCGACCTAGCCGAAATGAGTTTTTGTAATTTTTATTCGAAAATGGCCAGTATCATCCCGAGTAAGCAAAATGACGTGAGTTCGCGCATGCGTAGAAACGATAATTACCTTTTAGGTACTATTCAGGATGGCCCCAAGGATCGTACGAACGATATCCTATAGACACGGCAATAAACTCGTTTTTAAATCTATAAAACGTGATTCATCATCATCATCAGCCTGTAGAAGTCCACTGCTGGACATAGGCCTCCCCAAAGAGTTCTAAGACGAACGGTCTTGAGCCTTTTCCATCCACCGACATCCCGAAACCTTCACTATGTCGTCGGTCCATCGGGCGGGGGGCGGTCCAACAAATAAAAACGTGATTAGGGATGCCCTAAAGAAGGTTTAGAAAATTTGACAAGAGAAGTTGCGGGCGTTCCGCTAGTTAAAATGTACAATGCAAAGTTTTGACCTTGTTTAGTATTCAACTCTGCACTCAGCAATCATGATTCCATTCATAATAGAACTGACTTCGTAACTCTCAGTAATACATAATTGCTTGACATTTCTCTAAGTGTGCCATCTAGGTCGCAACAATTATGCCAGAGCAAGATGCTTGTAACAAAACAGCAGCGTGCGTTATAACAATAAGAAGTTTCAAACGGCTACCGTATTGCATCATCAAATTCGGTACTCGATTGTTGATCGCTATTTAAAAAGCTTTGTTCAAACGCCCGTGCGATATTTATCTAATACAAGTTGATTATAATATATATGCTATCCCGAAAGGAGATTATTCTACACTACACCCAATAGGCAATAAAGACTGTTCAACGACTTTTGGAAATTCGACGTGTTTCTTTGAAAAAACTATCCAAAAATCTGCTTGCTTATTTGGGGTCAAGTCAGTTCAAACTCAATGAACCAGCTGTTTTAGGTAGCAATAAGTGAGGCCAAACTTATCGTGCGTTTATTCATTAGTTAAAGATAATAAATAAATAAATATTCCGGATATATTCACACGGTTAACTAATCCCAAACATGATTCAAATACCAAAAAAGCTAATTTGGGAAGGTTAGGATTTTTTTTAATACCTAATTCTGATGTTTTTTTTGCTAATATTATTTCTTTTTGTTGATAGAATAACCCCCTATCGGGATGGTACACACTGTTTATGAATAAAAGTCGTGCTACTGATTCTTTCCTGTCAGTGAGCAGGTTGAGGTATGGTGGCCCTGAAAAGGGCCTATGACCAACGGTGAAAGAATCAGTGTAGTGAAAGAATTAAAGTAAATAAGTTTCAGATAACTAATCGCAAAACGGCCGACGGAGCTTTATTAAAAACGCTCTTGAACCGCTTCGAAAAGCTTAGAAACCGATACAGTCCTAGAAAAATCAAGTGAAAATTGCTCATCAAGGCTCCTGTATCCCCAGCGAGGTATTGAGTTGGCGATGGAATTACTCAATTAGTCTCTTGGGCGTCTTGACGCTTGTGACTGGATCTAAATTTTCTTGATAATGAAGTTCCTTCGAGGTGCCGCATGTCGCATCTCAGCACTTTGCTTGAAAATTGATTTTGCTCTGTCTTCATCGTGTCACGTGTTCTGTCTTCGTCACCCTGCTTTGTCTGGAACTAACTTGGGTTTGTTTATGTCTTTCACTCCTCAGTGCTTTGTAATGCACCTTTCTTTTAAAGAGCACTGTTTGAAGTTGCCCCGCCTTCCGGTCGTGGGTTCGAATCCCGGTCGTGTACCAATGGATTGTCCATTTGGAAAACATGGGCAATACTATTGCTCTCAAAAGAAACGTCCTGAAACCTAAAAATTCGAAGAAATATGACACGGGCACGAATGGAGCTTCTATGAGGCTTCTATGATTTAATCCTATCACTACACTGATTCTTTCTCCGGCGGTCATAGGCCCTTTTCAGGGCCACCATACCTCAACTTAGTAACTGACCCAAAACAGGATGAGTAAGAAAGAATCAGTGACATGACAAGCAAGCAAGCGTTTAAAGTTGCTGGTTACGTGCCGATATCCCCACAATATGGTAATTTTTTTTCAATGTTTACCTCCGAGTTTGAAACCTCTGGCTTGGAATCAAAGTCTTATCCGCTACACCACCAGTATTTTGCTCTATTATATATAGATTTTTCAATAACTGTAATCATACGAATATAAGCCAATATCGGTTTCTTTTCCACACACCGATATTGTGGCTCTAACAAGCGGAATAGGTTCACCGTCCATACATGACCTCGAGTTTGCTGAGCAAACAATAACACAGTTCTTGTTCGGCCTTTGTTATTGGATTGGCTCGTCTAGATTTGAATTGAATTGGTATACCATAACAGTGTTTAGGAAAGCCAATAAGTCGAATAATAGGCTGTAGACTTTTATCCCCGATCATGGTATGGTCGTGCCAGACAACCTTTCAGATCTCCAGGAGATCAGATCCTTGAAGATGTCTAAAGGGGGAGGGGGGGTGTATGAGGCTTGGACATGTCTCTGACCCTCCTTAGAGATCTTCAAGGACCTGATCTCCTGACATTTGGCACTAGATATACTTCGTTCAAAACTCATTAGTCATTACGCATCAATTGCGTTTTATTATTGGTTGGATTGGAACTAGGTAATTAAAAGCATGAAACCAAATGCGCGGTTTTCAGTGTTTGTTGATGAAAAACGTCCGACGTTATTTTGAGTGGAGTGTGGTGTTAAAATTCAACTTGATGTTCCGCCCACCGCCCCGGTAACGTTAATACCCACCCTGGGTAGCAACAACGTTTTATAATTCAACAGCCTGCGACTTCGTTATCTTTATCGTTCAAATCCTTTGTAAATATTGTGTAATCGAGGTTTTACAATTGCCTTGCGAGGTCTAATGCGAATTTATGATTTACGGCACAATTTAGCCTGAAATCGCCTACCTACATGATTTGTACTGGGACGTATCCCATTAGTTTCCTTGTAACGTCACTAGCTACCGCCCGCGGCTTCGCTCGCGTGCTACCTACATAAAAAGTAGCCTATATGCTATTCTAGGTAAAGAACTCTTTATATTCCAAGTTTCATCGAAATGGGTTGAGCCGTAATGGCGTGATGTATTATCAAACCTCCCCACAAACTTTCGCATTTATAATATTATTAGGATAGTAGGAAGGATAGGATTATACTTACTTCTATGTCCAGCAGTGGACTGTTTAGGCTGATGATGATTTGATTATTCATCCAGAGTGTTTGCTATGGCTACAAGCAACGTTCGGAAATTGATCAGCAATTCGTTCTGTATCCGATTGCGCTCGGTTTCTGATAAAGGCCTTTGCCTGCTACAACGTGTATCATACCATGACCGTGCTATGAAAGTATCAGACACGTAACGGACTCTGACACTACTTTGCCCAGTAGAACGTATCATTATATTCTCATCGTGAATTCGCTGTCGGTCCGATCATTCATGGCACGCTACGGTGTTGGTAGGCGACGGAACATTTTATTTTGCAAGTGCCGATACGTAAGAGTATATTCAGAGTTTGATCCGTTGTTGTGGGTAACATCCTTAAATCGCAAATCATATATATCCATGTTTATTTGGATTCTCGTTGTAAGTAAATATGACACAAACATGCCTATGTCCTGACTTTGATACAAAGGCAGTGCGGTGTGGTTTACATTGTTCATGTATATTCACGTCTCTCGAGTGGGTTCCTTTATTGCTCCCTTCGGTACACTCGCTTTTGTTGGAGCTTTCAACTCTAAAAGGGAAGCGGGTTTCGCATGTTGAGTCTGATAAAAATATTCGAAATTTTGGAGAGACCACATCTTTAGATGACGTCCCTGATTCAAGGTTCACATCCGTTTACCGTTTGAAATTATTTTATTATGTAAACGAGCCTGTTTACATAATATGAGGAAGGAAATATTCACCTAAATATCATCATCAAAATATATGTAGGCTACTCTTCGTTGCTGACTGATTGACTGACAATCAAAGTACAGCCAATCCTAGAAACCTGAAAGGAGGGGAGCTTTCTTTTGTATTGTATAATAACTTATATGTATTACCTAGTAAATAACTTCACGAGAACGAAAAGTCGCAGGGGTTTCCACTATCCAACTAATCGATGCGAAAGTTTTTGAGTATGTTTGTGGTTCAAACAGTCATTCAACAACAGTTCAACTGATTTCGATGAAACTTACCGAGAATACCTAGATACAAGCTCTTTAACTTGAATATCATTTATGCTACTTTTCAACGAGGTACCACGCGAGCAAAGCCGCTGGCGCAAGGTAGTATAAATAAAGCAAATTGGGCATTGCGGTTTCCGAGCTGCTTAATTTGATAATGTCATCTGTCGGACGAGTCTGGCTGCAGATCCATTTTGCTGAATACTAATCGGTTCATCTCGACTGCATAATGCCATTAGCCAATATTTTGTAATGCGATTGAAATTTTAGTCCCACTGTGTGGAGCTATTTACCTAATTGAAATCTATCTTCAAATGCCCTATGATTCGCGGTAGAGAATACAGCAGACCAATCGACCGACTGTCGATCGATTTGTGTGGTAGCTTTGGCTGATCGACGGATACTGGTCGATGAGTGACTTCACCTTCACATTGACTGTTCCATTCTACCATCGATCGACGATTGATCGATTGGTCTGGTAATACCCTTACATGGATTCCATTGCCGTGAATACCAAACATCTTAATATCGCAATGCTCGGATCTAGTCAGCAATATCGATAAAAAAAAAACTACTTTGTATAAATATCAGGCACAGATAGCACAAAACCAACAATGCTTGGAAATACGAAACATTATTTTTATGACGCCTGTGTGCGGTGCCATTACCCTAAACGCTCCTGACATCCTAAAGTGGAGCCTCCGATATTAGGGTATACCGTTTTATACAATAAACATCAATTTTCTGCCGCGTTACCAAATAGTATAATATATTTTCGTACCCTATTTTTGGTTTCCTCTCATGTGTTATAACGAGAACAACATACGAGTGATAGAGTACCTACTCGACGAACCATTGGTTCACTTATTCAGTGTCCATTTTATGTGAGACATAACCGTAATATAACGTCCCTGTTAGAATGTCAAGCACAATCACGATGAGGATGGCTACAATACTGCTATTGTCTTTTTTTATAACATTTAAATATTTTCCCTTTATGTAAGTTATCAACTAAGTAAGCCTGCCAGTTCTATCAATAGCATACCATCCAGTCAATTACCAACGTCACACTTATTACGCGTCTATTTAATCCCAATTTAAATTGACAGCGATTCAGTGGTAAATGTTTTCTCAAAGTCACTTCAACCTCCCTACCTACTATGCGATTTTGTGGACTGATCAGGTGGTGACGCTGACGTAAGTCGACAGTCCCAAAGATTTGTGGCTTAAATTCGTGTCAAATAACGCTGATCATTTGAATGGCAGGCAATAAGACGTCATAGTAGGTCCCGAAGTCTAACAAGTCATCTAATTTTGAACGGGTCAGTTACTCTGAAGTGTTTCAGTCCGGCGTTTGCGCGCCAGTGATTATTAAGTCATCTATGTAAATGTAAAATAATAAACATGATATTTTAGCGCATAACATCTGCGAGAATAGTTTCTTTAAACATTTCAATTTGGTAATAAACACTCGAAAGCGCGATGCAAAATAATATCGTTGATGTTGTTTGAATTCCATCTGCAAAACACTTATCAAACTCGAGTAATTTGCTTGCGGATCGTCAAGTACACAGTCTGAGTGGAAGGCTGGAAGCCCGTAACGTAAACATACCAAATGTTTTTCAGCAATGAAATGAGACGAGATTTAAAATTTCTGACTTTCTGAATACATTAAAGGTAATTTGTTTTGATAAAAGCTACTAAGCTTAAATCATTATTGTAATACGACCGTGTTTCAAGAAAAAGCCCAGCTCTGTTCCTCATTAATCATTCTATGTATGAGGAATTGGGGACCATGCTTCAAGAGGTTTCCACGTAGTCCACAAAATATTGAGCGGTCTTTAACTTTCTCTTGTTATGTAAAACAAGCTTTTTGATATCCTTGATGCTCAGCTCATGAACATCGGGTTTTATCTAATTTTACGGGTTTTATTTTTCTGCTGTGCCTATGCACTAGGTACATACTGTTAGCTATTCTGTGACGGTGTTATCTTTACATGCGCTCGCTCTTCATAGAAAATAAGTAAAGATTGTTTACAATTTTTCTTACATTCAATATCGAGAACCTAATGTCTAGACAAACCTAACATAGGTTTTAAGACATTTACTACCATTCATTTGTATTCCTTTTGTGTAATAAATAAATATAAATATAAAATATAAATCGAATCAATTTCCATTGTACAAGACCCATGACTATTATCGTTTTCTATAGGAGCCAATCAATTTATCTAAGTAGGTAGTAAGTTTAGTACCAACTCCCGGTCCATTAGGCGGTCTTCCATGTGATCGCGGTGTAAGTGCCCATATAATGTGTATTAGCATAGCTCTAAATTGCATCACATTTATCGAAGCACGGGCCGGGCCGACTATGTACTTTACGCGATATTCACCATAAATTACCAATAGTAGAAGGATAATTAGAAAATATCTTCTGTAGTCATCATCATCAACGTTCACTGTTGAATAGAGGGGAACCCCCGCAGTTTCGTTAGCTTACTCAAATCTAGATTCAAGCGTAGATTTTATAGGTGACATTTTTCTTTGAAGATCCGTAAAAAACTACGTTTTCGTCCTGACGGTCGAGCTTTCAATACGGGCCGTCTTGTCACGCGCTGCCATTACGGAGGACATTTAGTCTACCCGACTTCTTTAGTGGGTACAGGCTCTAACAACTTACTTTAAAGTGCCTACTTATGTGGGAACCCTTGTCTTCACTGAGCTGATTTTAAAAGTGCCCTCTAATGTTTACTAACAGCTAGTTAAACTTACTATACCTAAGTAACGTTTGTATCCAGTTAAGTTCTTGATAATTTGAAGTGACGCATTTATTACTCACCATAGTTTCTGGTAAGTGGTAATGCACTTGAATGTCGTTTAGTAATTTCATACGTTTATTTGAGTTTTGCGTTGTATGTTTGTATGTTATAGTAGTTGTCCCGCTCGCGACTTCGTCCGCGTTTGTTTACCTGCCTAGACTACCAAAGTACTAACACTTATTATGCAGCTATTTACCTACTTCTACCTACCATCACCGTCACCGTAACCGTAACGTTAACCGTAACCGTCACCACCTTCGTCACCGTCACCATCATGGTCACGGAAGGCCCCCCACCCGATGGACCGACGACATTATGAAAGTTGCGGGAAGTCGGTGGATGTAAAGGCTCAAAACCGTTCGTCGTGGAACTCTTTAGGGAGGCTTATGTCCAGCAGTGGACTTCTACAGGTTGATGATGATGATTATTATTAACTCTCAAGGCCTGCTTTTCATAAAACTCTATACGGATATCTTATTACTTATAGCTCTTAACCTGAATACCGATTTTTATGTCCGTAACTTCAAAAACATAGGATTTTCAAAGAACCTTTCAACCCCCATTTCATCCCCTTTGATGTGAATTTTCGTAAAATTCTTTCTTAGCGAATCTTTACTGTCTTTAAGGAACCTCTGTGCCAAATTTCAATTGTTTCGGCTTAATAGAAAGAAAATTCTCTTATGAAGTTTCATCCCCTATATACACATCCTGAGGATTGTTTTTCAAAAAACTTAAGTACGTATTTTATTATTTTGAACTATTTACCTGATAACCGACTTTGATGTCCCTAACTTTAGAAAAATAGGACTTCCCACACAAACCTATTTACACACCCTAAGGGCTGTTTTTCAAAAAATGTTGATAAAAGTATTTTTTATTTTTGATAATTTACCTAAAACCCGATTTTGATGTCTCTAACTTCAAAAACATAGGACTTTCATACAACCATTCAACCCCCATTTCTCCCCTTTAGGAGTTGAAGTTTTGCAAAATCCTTCTTCGTTCTTATCTCGCGCCCACACCCCATAAAGAGTGCCTGTGCCAAATTTCAGACTCCTCCAGTGGACTACTCCTTTATATAATAGATTTGTTATAGCGTAACTTTCATACCGTCGAGTCAATCCGATCTGCATGGAATTTGGTAGGTCAACAAGTTGTTGTTGTTGCATGGAATTTAGTAGGTCATGGATTGCTTCTTCCTATGATATAGGGGTTCAAGACGGGTTTTATAAGAAAAAGTAATAAGAAACATGAAGTGTGATGAAGAGCTTTGTTCATGCATTCCAAAAATTGAGGTCCAACAAAAATAATGAATATTAATACTGAGCATAATGACTTCGTAGATCAGGTGAGATTGGATATTTGTTAGAACAAGCTAAGGATGCGTTTTTCAATGCCCCAACAATTATCGAAGCACCAACTTTTACCGTACATCGCGAGGTCGCACAGGTCGGGGCGAACCACTGGTTTTATTCATGTGACTTTTAGTTATTGATAAGTGAGTAGTGACGTCAAACATTATAATAATAAGTGTAAAAGCAAACATTATCCATATACCTAATTAATGCGAGTTCCATTTGAAAACAATTCATAATTTTATATTAAGGAAATAAAAACATAAATACTACCTATATTCTTATCGTATATTTGAAGGCCTCATAGCTCAGTTGGAAGTAACTCTGCCTTCTGCGCTAGAGGTTGCGGGTTCGATTCCCGCACAGGACAAACATTTGTGTGATGAATTCAGATGTTTGTTCTGTGTCTGGGTGTTAAATATGTATATCTATTATGTATATCAGTCTCTGGTACCCATAGTACAGGCTATGCCTAGTTTGGGATCAGTTGACCGTGTGTGATATATACGGAATATTTTTTAATATTATGTTTTTTTTTTAATATTATGTTCAATGTTACATTGACACTCTGAAAGAGTAATTATCGAGCTCTTCTTAATAAAAAAGTTCTCTACAACGTGTTCCGTGACTAGGATATAGATTCCGAATTTTTCTATTAACGAAAAGAATTATAAAAAATTTATTATTCCCTGACCTTTTTAAAATCAGCTGTTTTTAATCTTTTTATCATCATTATAACTAATTATGAAACGTAACGAGAAGGTCGACATTAAAATTACTACCTAAAACAGCTGAATAATTGAGTTTGAACTGATTTGACCCCAACTCATCTGATTTTTGCATAGTGTTGTTTTAATGAAAAATTACGAATTTCCAAAAGTCGTAGAAAAAAGTTTATTGCCAATTAGGTGTACGATAAGCCCCTTTCGGGATAGTATACATACAATACGCATCAACTTGTGTACCTACCATACCATGTAATTAATAATAAATAATAAAGCCCTTTATTCGGAATTACAAGGTTACAAGTTATGTGTGTTTTGGTTTATCTATAAAATATCCCGTAATTCGGCGTGCCTCATGGCATAGGCCTCCTCTAACATTTTCCACTGGGTTCTGTCTCGCGCTACCCTTCTCCAATGATGTCCAGCTGTGAGTTTTAAGTCATCCTCCCATCTCGTTTGTTGGCGTCCTCTTTTGCGTTTGCCATCTATGGGGTACCAGTCAGAGACAGTTGTGCTCCACTTTGCCTGTGTGTCTCGGATCATGTAATTAATTAATATTATTACAACAAGCATACAAGGCCGTTCACATAAACTTTAGCGACTGTGTTTATGTGAATTGTGAATAATAAATCCAAGTGTTCCCAGAGATACAAGGGAAAAAAACCTATATGACTAGCCCCATACCATCAACTTTGCTATGTTTAGGCGGTGACGAATGACGTAAGTTGATATTCTCAAACATTTATGGTTCAAATTCGTGTAAAATAGTAAGGACACGCTTGCATTTGAATGGCAATAAGTTATTATGGTAAGGCAGTATGACTATTAATTACTTGATATAAGGTGCATGCTCTTTTCCGGTTGGCATTTCTAGATTACCTTTCGATTCCAGTATGTGATTTTCATGCTTTCTTTTTCTAAACCTTGACTTGATAATGCGCTGTCTATCCTACTATAATAATGCGAAAGTTTGTGAGGATGTTTGGATGTTTGTGGTTCAATCACGGCTAAACGGCCGAACGGATCTGGGTGAAAAGAGACGTTTCATCAATATATGGAGCCTGGGCCTGCACTGTGTACACTACTCTAAAATATGGCTAAGCAATAAAGTAAACGTATTTAATTGGTTATTTTATTTAGATTGACCTCGTTCTAAGGTACATTATGATTTTCTTCGACAAAAAGAGCAACACACAGCGCTACAAAAATATGGCGGATGGACGTGCGTGAAATGTCATTTTGATAACCTACATTTATCTGTTGGCATGTTTTGAATGAAATACCTACGTCTGATTATTCTACTGAAGCCGGCCCAACACAGAAGCAATCAATCCAAATCCGTAGAAGAAATCAGGTCAGAAAAATAAAAAAACCTCATAAAACTTCGAAACACACCCACGCCAACGCACGCTTCCACAACTACTACAACGAAAAACGCATAACAAAAACATCAAATCAAACAACATGACACGAAAAATATGTCAATGTCATGTCAAACGTCAATTATAAACCAACATGGCGGCCTTAAAATAGTGTTCACATAGAAAAAACTTACCAGAAGAACTTTTCTTGTACCATCGCATTTGTCTTCAAATTAATTAAATTGTATTTTTCTTGTAATCTCCTATTTTTTCCTAATTTTTCTACGATCATATTTGTCTTCAAATTAATTAAATTGTATTTTTCTTGTAATCTCCTATTTTTTCCTAATTTTTCTACGTAGTGTACATGGACCAGGCCCAGAATGAAACGACTCCTTTAGTACAAAGATAGATTATAGTCTGGAATAGCATATAGGTTACTCTTTATGTAGGTACCACGCGAGCGAAGTCGCTGGCGGAAGCTAGTACTTTATAATGCGCTGTCAAGAGGGTTATGTTTGTGAGATGAGAACTCTCTTTTAAAACCGTTTGACATAATCATGTCGCAACTCTCAGTTTAAATCTTTACGTAACTTTCACAAGATTGACTGACAGAGACATTGCTAGAACGCTGTTTAGAATTAAAACAGCTTAAAGATTCTATTTTACGGTTCCTTCGGAATCCGTACCCCATTTAGAATAAAACGGAACTCTTATAGGATCACTCTTTGTCCGTCTGTCTGTCTGTAAACCTAAAGGATGCTTAACGGTGAAATATGGTATGAAGTCTTTTGATCAGGGAAATAAATAAATATTCCGGACATTTACACACGGTCAACTGTTCCCAAACTAGGCATAGCCCGTACTATGATGGTTACCAGAGACTGATATACTTACATAATAGATTAATATTTAACACCGAGACACAGAACAAACATCTGTGTTTGTCACAAATGTTTGTCCAGTGCGGGCATCGAACCCGCGACCTCAAGCGCAGAAGGCAGAGTTACTACCAACTTAGCTATGAGGCCATTCAAAGAAATCCGAAAATCAAATTGATTTGAAATTCCGTGTAGAATTATTACGAGACACTTATTTTTGCGGTTATATAAGTGGGTACCTAATTCAGTGAATTCGCTCCTGTCTGTGGGGGGAGGCCATGTTCAGCAGTGGACATCGTACGGCTGAAATGATGATGATGATGACGTAAGCGACCGCAAAATACAAGTTTATCACTTCCACACTGAGGGATCATGATTTTTCGACAATGTGCAATGGTCCGGAAGCATGGGGTGGCGAGTCCTACTCCTACTTAGCCGTTTTTATTTTAACATCGCCGTCCATGTATGTTTACGGCAGTTCCTGTGAACTACTTGTACTATCAGCTGCTATGTGTGATAATGACGCTTGAACAATTTTTAATGTCGGCGTGTGAAGAGCATTGACCCTGATGGCGTGCTCTGAATAAAAATATGTAAAGAGAAGTTCCCATGTGTCAAATTCAGATGATAGGGTAGGTTAAGTAGCTTGACCAACATGTAGGGTATTTGGTGATACATCTTAGCTATGTCCAAGTTTGTATGAGCACATTGCATGTTGCATATTTTTTAACTCTTGTTTTTCTCCGAATCAGGTCAAAACAACAAAAAAGAACAAATTTAATGGACGTGCCTCTGACTAGACACCAATGATCTGATCATCGCCTGGAGATTTGAGAGTATGCCTATCATGCTTGGAGATAACAGTCGTGAGACTATTTCTTTTTATTATTATACTGATCTCCATGCTCGCTTTAGTTTCCGTGAAATAAAAAAGGAACAAGTGTATATCGTGTATATGTATACGCGGAAATAATAAGACACATTGAATTATACGCTCGCATTCTACAGGAGGTAGTGTGCGTCATGAAATATTTTTTATGCTCCACAGATTTAAAATCTAATCGGTTGATGATTTGAATTTGAGCAATTGACTTATTAGAGAATACTTGCTAGCTTATCGTCACGGCCAGAATACATTTCATTCTTTGAAGTTTCTAGCCTGTAATAACCATTTTTATTGTACCTTTAAGCGGTTACGACGAATGACTAGTGTATATTTCTTATGGCACCGCGTTTATTTATAAACTTCATTCGAGCAACTCTCCCGCTGCGTTGTGATTTTGCGACGTATTTGACGCTTCACCAGACTAGTCAAGTTTTATGTTAGTCCACGTAGCCGCAACGATATCTTCTGCAGTACCCTTTTCAAATACATACTTTTATTAACGACCTTCACGTTGCTTTAAGGACAAACACCAAAGCTTAGAGTTTCCCTAAAGCAAGATTATCATGTAACCAGACAAAATTGTACTGTTATAATAAAGGTAAACAACATACTTCGTGTACTTGGTTTTGAGGACAATAGTAAAGCGTTTTTCCCAAAAGACTAAAAGAATATATTGTAATTTATTATACCTTTACCTATATACCTATGTAAAAGTGTAAATATATTAATATTCTAGTATTTTAACGTACCTACCTAACTGTTGATAAAGCTTTAAACTAAAACATGATACTATCGTGAATAACGAGAATGTTCTGCCATTTCTTGGCAATGTTATTTTATCAGATCGTCTCGTAACTAGGATTATTATGCAGCATGAACTCAACGTTCTCACAATACCCATAAATATAATTTTAACTAACACATTTGGGAAATAAAACGGTTGATGGCTTGATCTTCGAGTCTCGAGACATTAAGGAGAATTAGGTGCCAATTGGCTTTAAAGCGTGAGTTTGAGTTGTTTATGTGTTTGTATCGAAGTAAAAGTTTATTATTACCTATTTATCGTAGACAAACTTTTAATTATAGATTTGTATCAAATAAAATATTTTTAATTGCTTGAATCAGTTCAAATAAAGCCTGATAAAAATAAGGTACCTAACGATCACAAGGGTAAACCCAACCCCGTAAGGTATCCTATCAGTAGATAACTAAATATATGGGAGTATCGGTCGGGTGGGTGAATCTGGAGCGATCAAACAGTTTTTTTTACTGGCACGACAATATTTACAAATCTTGACCTCGTTGTGTGAGTCACGGATTTATCGGCACTTTGGTGAGTCAGTGATACAACTACGATAATGTATCGTTACATACTATGCTCAGTCAGTTGAACAGTAACTGTCAATTTCAGATGAATCTTGAACTGTTGAATCACATCCTCAGATTACATTGATCGAATCTTGTGATTATGCCGTCAATAATTATGACCTTACATAACTGCGAATTTATTTAAAAACTAACAACGGATGTGAAATCAGCATCAGAGAAGCTATTCTTTGTATATTTTGTCTCCACAATGCAACTTTAGGACTCAAGGGCTGAATGAATCACAATGCAAGAATTTCATTCTATAAAAAGTTTAAACATCCGATGTTGCCTCTCTTGGATTATGCTGATGTCTGTTTTCTTGACGCCAAGGAGGAACTTCTCAATAAACTTGAGCGCCTTCAGAACTTGTGCATCCGTTTTATTTTCGGTCTGCGCAAGTTCGATCACGTTTCTGAGTTCAGGGCTCAGCTTAAATGGCTTCCCATTCGTCGTCGTCGTGACCTGCATATTCTTACTCTACTCTTTAAAACTTTGCACAGTCCTATTTCTCCTCCTTACCTTCGTGAACGTTTTGAATTTCTTGTCCCACGTGGGGAGTCGTGCAGATCAACTGTATCTCTCCTTCTAAAAACCCCCCCTCATTCTACCAGTCGTTATGGCGGCTCCTTTACCGTCCTGGCGGTAAAGTTATGGAATGCTCTCCCTCATGTAATTCGTGATAGTCCATCTGTCAATGTCTTCAAGAGAAAAGTAAAAGAGCACTACCTTTCCTTGTAAATTCTGTATTATATTATATTTATGCATATATATGTATATATATTTAGTTAACTATATATTTTTACAGGTAGGTATTTATTGTAGTAGTATTATAATTTATGTATGTTTATCTTCATTTTTAGGTGTTTTAATAGGTAACAGTATTTTTGTAATTTGTATATGTAAATGTTATTTACTATTAACCATATTTGTTTAGGTACACGAACCTCCCTCTATAATCACTTCTCTCTAGCCTCAAAGGTTTGCTGGAAGAAAACTCTTTTTAGGGTTAAGCTCGCCTTTGTACATACCTTTCTTTTTTATTGCTGTAATCTGTGTTTTCTTGTGTACAATAAAGAATAAACTCATAAAACATCTTCAGAAATTCAAATAAAATAAGGTAGGAGTTGCGTCGACCTCTGTCTTTGTCTACTTGCATCGTAAAATTTCGCGTATCTTTTGGCTTTGTTTAGCGAAATGCTAATGGAATTAAAATCAATGCCGTTCGCGTACGCGCCGGGTCATAGGTTAGCATTAAAATACTAAGGATGTTTTTATTGGTTTTGGCATTGATGACACTGAAACAAATTTAAGCATGCTGTGTTCGCCTGTATTTGGCTATTGTATCAGTCTTAGTCTACATAGTTTAGTATTTGTTGAATGTTTGATACATGTGCTGTTGGCGATCCTATTTAATAAATAAGTCGTACGTATAAGTCATCACCGTCACTCCCATTATCTGAGTATACACTATACAATCCACTATTTAATTCCCGTCTAAAATTCCTACATGTTCACTATCGTTGCCCCGTGGAGCTGGCTCTGCGAAAGTGCGGTTATCTGACAGGATGTCATGACATGACGTCCTCGTCGTAGCACGAATGATGCATATTAAGACCTGATCAAAGTTATCCTACAAGCCCTATAACAGAATGTATCGTTTATGTATGCAGAGGCCTTTCTATTTTATCGGGTTTCCCGCAACAGAATGCGTTAAATGTAATTCTTTTTCTATTTTCTGATGAAATCAGTTGAATTTGTAATGTTATACTTCAAATGAATTTAATAGGTCCATCGGCTTAAAAATGCTTGCTTAAAAAGATTGCGTAAAGATTGAATGCTAGTCGCCTCAGCACTTTCGGTGTAAACAACTTAATTACAAATTGGTTTCTGCAAACGAACACGAAATTAATAACCGCACTCTGAATCAGAAACCACTCAACATCTCTGCTTTATATTTAGACCTCCATAAAGCTCTTTTTGCTCATTGCCCCCACGGGCCTTACCGCACTGTAATTTAATATTGCTCCTTTCTCAAGTCATAAAACTCCCTCCTATCTTAGCAATTCACTCCAGTCGTTATCTGTAATGATGAACCAGGCTTTTGACTCTGTGTGGTGGTTATTACTCGGCAGATTTAAACGTAAATTGTATAGACCTGGCCTCCAGGCTTACTGTGTAGAGTGTGTAGGTCATAGATGCGTTTGTCGGAGCCGGCTAGATTGATTTCAACCTTTATTTCCATTATAAGAAGCTCTTAGTGTTGATATCTAGTCCTAAAGCGCCTCCGTTCAGCTGCACTCATCATAGCGATCTGCTTGAAGCAGTACTGACGTGACTTAAGAGTTTATTCAAATAAATTGTTAAACAAGTTCGAGCCATCTCTTTTATTATCTGGGTTACTGAGTAGCTCGCTTGAGATTGAAAATATACGTCCGTTTATAAGGATTTAAACATCACATTCCTCAACAGCTTTTCCCACAAATTGTGATATTAACGCCCTCAAATCTGAGATAGGATCAGTTTTTAGAACATTATCCTAGATTTTACCGCATGAATACGTGCCCAAGCACGGTTTTCTCGAAGGGTCATCAGATTACCATGTACGTACTCAACATATTCATGACTTACGTTTTCTAATGCGAGTTGATGAGGTAACCTTTGCCATTCATAATTTCAATACCAAAACTGACATTATGTCTCTAAAACACAACTTTGACTTAAAAGGAAATAAAATCTTATTTTAGCGCTTATTAAAATGCTTTTTGTTTTGTCCGCAGTGCCGTCGGTAAAACATGTCTTCTCATCAGTTATACGACAAATGCCTTCCCGGGAGAGTACATACCCACAGTGTAAGTATACACCTTCAATAGTTACAATTTTCTCCTGATGATGGACCAGGAGCAGCGAGATGCGAGACTATGTAGCTAGCATCGCGGGCAGCCCCTGGTTGCTTGATTGTCGCGTCACTGGTTCTTTCATTAAGTTCAGCTTGTGGTGTGGTTGATGGGGAATGGGGAGGCCTTCACCCAGCAGTGGTTTAATTCGGGCTGTGGATGATCAATTATGGACCACCAACGACAACCACCTAGCTATGGGTGTTCGAGGAAGTTAGTGGATAAGGGCAGTACAAATACACATCATTCTTAAACTAAAGTGTAGGTGGCCAATGTCTACCCATATGCACCACCGGGCCCCACGCCGCTGGTTAACTTAGGCCACACATGCCAAATTTCATTCCAGTCCGTTCAGTGGTTGCGGCATGAAAGAGTAACAAACATCTTCACATCCTCACATCTTTACAAACTATCGCATTTTTAATATTAGTGGGATTTGTGATATAAAATCACGTCATGATACGGTAAATACAACACGTCATGCATAGGTTATGTATATTTGACATAATGCAGCACAGAATTTCATGTACTTCATAAATTTTCCGTTCCAATTAATTTTGGAATAGCGATTAGTTGTGGTAGGTAGAATGATTCAATTTTGTAGTATTCATTGATGGAAAACACATTATGCGTAAATGATAAAATGTGTAAAATATCCTATACCATTGACATACAGTTTTTACTAAAAACTATGGAATTAGATATAGTATACGCTCCTAGATTAGTAATTGAAAAGTTAGCATAATATAGGGAAAAAACATTCGTCCTCTACAAAAAAAACAAGGAAAGTGTTTGACCTTAACTTGAGCATATGGCCGATTACTAAAGCTGCCTATCGGAATAACCATTGCTCTAAGGGATCGGGCCACCGGGGCTGATGGGACAAATCCAATATTTTATGAGACAGGATGCTTTGACAAGCAGATTGGTTAAAAAATTGTCTGATTGTGCTATTTATACCATAAATCATAAACCGAAGGAAGTATAAACACAAAATGATTGTAAAGTCTATACCCATTTAAACTACTGAGAAAAATCGAATACTTTTTAGAGTATAATCGCAAACGAGAGTCCATTTCTTCTTGTAAGTGGAGAAATCTTGTGTTTCGATTAAGTTTGATTTCACGTCTGACTATATAGTTTTCAACTGTTTAGTACAAGGAAAGGTAGGTATTTGCTAAATATTAATTTGACTCTATTAATTGGTAAGTAGCTCTAGCTAGCAAAGTACACTTTTACCTTATTTATCTGTCGTCGTTCAAAAACGTGTAAAATAGTGCTGCCAGTTTTGATTTTGTCCGCATTTGGATGGCAATAATGCCTCATCGTAGACCCCCATACTTAAAATACTTAAATTAATTACTTTTCGTTTCCAGATTCGACAACTACTCGGCCAATGTGATGGTAGATGGCAAGCCGATCAACTTGGGACTATGGGATACAGCCGGTCAGGAGGATTACGACCGACTGCGGCCGCTGTCTTACCCACAGACTGACGTGTTCCTTATATGCTTCTCACTCGTCAACCCAGCCTCTTTCGAGAACGTGCGAGCTAAGGTGAGACTTGATCATTTCAGCAATAGGACGTTCACTGCTGAACATGCCACCGACCAGCCCAGAGCGATTCCTATAATGTGGGGGGATTTGCCCATACTCACCACGTTGGGCACGCGGGTTGGCGAGAGCAGTTATCCTTGTGGTAATAGGTGAAGCTTCTGCCCATCCCGTAGCTTTTTTCTCTTATTCGTCTCTTACAACATCCACGGGTAGGTAGTTATGGAGGGGCCTATTCTTCAGTTGGGGCCACCACGTCACGATTTATTATGACTGCGCCCGGCTGACCTTCCTTTGTCGTGTTCATAATTTGCTTCGTCCTCAACCCAGCCGCGTCATTCCGGATCGTGTTAGTTACGGTAGAGAGATTGAAGACTGGTGAAAAAGCAGTCAAAATGTTTCCGTTCAATGTTTTTGTTGGCACACTTAGTGTCTCTGCAAGTTCAATATCGACATCAGAAGGGGATTCACTCTGTGTGACCAAAGCTGTTAATTTATAGTTATGGCCGTTGTGTGTCCCTTTGTAAAGCCGGGAATACCCAACAAATTAAGGGTTATTTCCAGTTATCAGTGAGTATAATGGCAGTATAAGGATGATTATTATGTAGCATTAGTAATCTTTGACGTAACAGTTATTGTTTTGATGTTTATGTCTACTATGGATTTTTAACTAGGGTTTATTTATTTTTGAATGGGGTTACATGCTACTCAGTGTTTGAATGGAGCTTCAATCCTTCGCCGTATGATTCTTTCACCTGGATCCTTTTCGGGGTCGTATCTCAAGGCTGTCCAAAAACCAAAATCCAACCTTTTTCGTGGAAGACGGAAGAGAAAAGCGTTCGGCACCCGAAAATATTTGTCCTAGGTCTATGTTATGTTGCGGCCTGCATAAAGATGATGTATTTAATACCTACCCATCATATAAGAAAACCACTGCAAATGGTTGGACGTGCGTGACTCTTGAATACATACAGGTCTTGATGAGTAAAGGTAAAGGTCAGTTGTAAGCCTATTATAGATTCGTCAATATGTAATGTTTCAGTGGTACCCAGAGGTCCGGCATCACTGCCCGTCGACGCCCATCATCCTGGTCGGCACCAAGCTCGATCTCCGCGAAGACAAGGACACCATTGAGAAGCTGAAGGACAAGAAACTCGCGCCGATCACGTATACACAGGTGAGGCTGTCAACGTAGGCAGTAACATGCTGGACATAAGTTAAAAAAGAATATGACATGAGTAAGAGAGAAGTGAATATTAACATGACGGCTGATAGAGGTGAGTGGAAGAGAAAAACATGTTTTGCAGGCAGGGGTAACGATGACCTACTACATCGACCAACCCATTACCACTTAGAACCTAGTGTGTCTGCCAGAGTTGATGTCCAATCGGGCTCGATTGAGAGTTTCTTCCGATAAGACTTTGTGCCTTTCAGCCCCCATCATTCCGAACATTAACGCCGAAGGCTCAAGACCGTTTGTCATGGCAATATTTGGAGGAGGCCTATGTTCTGTTCACTACGTGGTGCAAAACAAAATATTTTCTTTCATCTATCACTACTGTTAAATGTGAGCATGTGCCAAGTGTTCGGATATACCTCTGACTACCCACCTTAGACATCTGCAAAGATCCTGATCGCCTGAAATCTGAGACGTCTACCATTCTTGGGGATAGAAGTAATGAGAGCATTTTTAGGGTTTCGTACCTCATATGGAAAAACGGAACCCTTATAGGATCACTTTGTTGTCCGTCTGTCTGTCTGTCTGTTCGTCTGTCAAGACTCTTTATCTCAGAAACAGCTAAAGGTATCAACTTGAAATTTATACCAACTATTAAGGGCTTAATATGGTGCCGTATAAAAATCAAAGCTCTAGCTTAATGCATTAAAAAGATATGGCAATGAATGTATAATTTTTGTATGGAAATGAAAAAAGTCAAAAACCTCTAGGGTACTTCCAGTAACCTCACAATTCTGAAATTTGGAATGCTAGGAGCTTTTGTGGCACAGTTAAAGGGTAAAGTCTAAAATTAAGGAATTTCGAAGTTTTTTAGGAAACAAAGTTATATTTGGGGTCAATGTCATACAATGACTACGTGAGCAACCGCAAATATAAGTTTGTCAATTCCTACACTTGAAATTTTGATTTTCTGGTAAATTCATTGGTGCACGACCGGGATTCGAACCTGCGACCAATGGTACGGAAGCCTCAGGGCGCGTGTTCTCGCACTTGACCGTCTTTATTTATTTTTTTCTAAATATTAACCAGTTTTGTTTCCAGGGTCTCGGCATGTCGAAAGAAATCAACGCCGTCAAGTACCTGGAGTGTTCAGCGCTCACGCAGAAAGGACTAAAGACTGTTTTCGACGAAGCGATCCGCGCGGTGCTATGTCCGCTACCGCAGGTCAAGAAAAACAAAGGATGCAAGCTACTCTAGACACTGGTATTTCAGTAGTTTGTTTTATAAAGTGTGTTCCACAATATATAATATACCCTATGGGCCTATACTATCAACAAAAATAAAGAATTTTATTTTTTATATGGGTTATACTATGATTTTTTTTAATATCCCAAACAATATTTCAGTTCCGACATTTTTGGGATATTATAAAAAAAAAAAAAAAAAAAAAAGAATATCAGATTTTTATCAACTTTATAAGTAATTATTATAAGAGAAGTTCGACATCAACTTAACAAACCTCAAACAGCAGAATGTGTTTGAACTGATTTGATCCTGAAACAGCAGATTTTTGCAGTATTTGGCTTTGTTTTCTATGAATATTTTCGCATTTTCATCAACAAACTTTGTTTCTGATTGTAAAGTGGCGATCACAATAGGCCAGTTGTGGCCACAGTGACACCATAGCCACAAAAAGTAAATAAAAATTGTTTCTGATTGAGTGTAGAACAAGCTACTTTCTTAGTAGTTAACATATAATGAATCAACTTGTTACCTATGTATTTTAATAGTTAATGTGTAGTGTAGTCGAGGGTGACTAGGGTAATTGCAGACACAATAGAAAATATCATACTAATATTATGTATGCGAAAGTTTGTGAGGATGTTTATGGTTCAATCACGCCGTAACCGCTCAGCTGATTTTGGTAAAACTTGGAATAGATAGAATTTTTAACTAGAATATAGGCAATTTTTTATCTAGATACCAGGACCAGACCAAAAGATTTTCTTTTATCTGGGATTATGTGCGCTATGCTGGTGCTCTCAAACGGTGAAGAAAAACATCGCGAGGAAACCGGCATGTCCTAGAACCTAAAAAATCTAAGACATGTGATATGTGCACGAAGCCTCTAAGAAGTCTAAGAGGTGCACTTTAATCCTTTCACGACACTGACTCTTTCATCGACGGTTATAGTTCTTTTCAGGCCACCATACCTTTTTTTTTTTATACTACAGAGGTGGCAAACAAGCTTTCGCCCCACCTGATGGTAAGCGGTTACCGTAGCCTATGAGCGCTTGCAATACCAGAGGTATCACGCACGCGTTGCCGACCCCGAACCCCCTTCCCCCCTAAAGAGCTCTGGCAACCTTACTCACCGCAGGAACTCAACACAATTTGAAACAAATAATGACCGCAGCCAAATAAGGCTGCGGTCTTCTGTAAGGCGGAGGTACCTCCCCAGGCAGGCTGCTCCAATTCAGAACGAGAAAATCTCGCTGTGCCCTACCTCCTCCTAAACCTCAACCAGATCACTGACCAAAGACAGGATGACCACGAAAGAATCAGTGACACGACAAGAAGAAGTGGATAAAACTTTGTCATCTCTGATTTCAGATAGTGTAGAACGTCGAAGCCAGTGCAACCGCATAGCTTTCCATAGAACGCACCAACCATCCGTCTACAGAGATACCAACACATCAAGAGTGCTGTAAAATATTAAATGAACTGCAATAAGAGCATAAAATAGCTATTAAATTTAATTGTTAAAGTACGCATTAATATAAACGTGGTTCGGTGTGAGTGACAGTATATAAATGTAAACTTGAGGGATCGGATTGTGTACCGTTTTGGGTGTCAACTTAATTTAGTTGTTTAAAAGGCATACTCGAGCAAGCACTATGATACGGAAAAGTTTGGCTGTAGACAAAACGGTCCACAATCAATTTCCTTGATGGTAACTATCGCTTTTATAATCGGGAAATTCGTGTCGTTGGATTTTTTTATTCGGCTGTATAGAATACTAATCGTTGCCTTTTTTACTAGAAAAATATTGTCTATGGTCTTTTTATAGTCTGTGAATTAGTAAATCGGGAGTATTTGGGTGCTCTTTCGTTCAATCTTTGCTACATTCCTTCCTTGTTAAAAAACTTCGGTACAAATTATGTTTGGTATCACCTATTCACACATAGTTGATAAAATATGGAATTGTTGAAATTTGTTTTTGAGCAGAGATTATATTTTTCGATTTATTGCTTAATATTATAATGGTTATTTTTATTTGGTCCCAATAATTGTTGTATTAAATGTATTGTAGTGGGTGTTATTAAGTACAGTATTTGTTTTTAAGCGAATAATTAACCGTTGATGTTTCTAATGTATTAATCAATCTTCGGAAATGCATTTTATTCATGTACATTTTGGCGAAAGTTTTTAAGCTTCCAAAAAGACCAGTGTTGCGTTAGAACTCTTCGAATTTCAATCATCAGTTTTTATAAAGCGTGATACATATCGTCGGTGAAGGTAGGAACAGGATACCTGGAACTTTTTGCAATCCGCACAACTACTAATAGTTAACCGATCAAATTGAGATGAACATTCTTTTTCGGTCACTCTCGATTCGGTCGGGTTAAGGCTGCGTTTTGATGTGCTAGAAAAACATCAAATCATTGTATAGGTATTGTGGTATTTTTTTCTGGGACATAAAAATGTGTCTTGAATGTGGCATACAGTAAGGGCGTGTAGTATAGCTTGCACTGATTTCCACGGAAAATTGAACCGTATATAGTACGGGATACAGACCATATTACGGTGTCTGCTACGCTTTCCATTAACCTTGCTGTATGACACGTAGCCATTGTCACGGGAGGCATTTCATTGCAAATGTTTTAACGGGTTTAGGCTTTAATTGACCAGGGGGTACAAAATGGCCTCTTTTTTAAGCATTTTAATACATTTTAGTTCATTGCCCGCCTAACTATCGCACCGTAGGTCTTGCTGCCGTATTCTGAAGTCAGGTCTGAGGGACCGGATAGGGGTGGGTCGTACTTGCTATTTCGAGTAAATACCAGGGCTATAAAGTACCACATCTTACAAGTACCAAGTCCAAAAGGGAATAATGGGATAAAGTTTTTACGAACTGAAGACGGCGCCAGACTTATGCCCGTGTCGCAATACGCACGGGACGTGGATCTGTGCAAGTATTTTTTTCCTATAGTATATCGAATGATTCGTCTTACAGAGATGCGTATTCAGAATACGGCCCTTAGAGCAAAAGCTGCTACGAATATGGCACTAAGTTAATTACTGTCTAAATCCACTCCTGATATGAATGTTATATAAGTAATACATGTAAGTTTGATTTAAGGCGTGTGCAATTGTTGTTGCTTGTGTCATAAAACCGTTGGTATCGCCATAGACGAAAAATACTTTTTTAAAAGCTAGCTCGAACAGTTGCACAGAACATGTAGAGGTAAGATTTTAATGTATGTATTGTTCAGATGCAAATATTTAGAAGAAACGGGCATGTAAATAACATAAAAAATAGATTTAACTAAAAAATGTAAGCGGACTCGCCATTTTTGGTGTTGCATTTTATATTGTAACTTAGTATTGTATTGGGGGCTTCGATCGGTTATCCTTTCATTATTGTAGGCTTATTAAATCGGAATATTTTTAGCTTAAACTTGATAAATAAAACCATAATTTATAATTAAACAGTGATACCCAAAATTCTGTACATTTGCTTTTTCTTAAAAAAACGTGAATGATCATAAATGATGTTGCAAAAAAATTATTTTGGCTCGGATTAGTCTGTTTATGCAAATATTATTTGAAACTTTAGCAAAATTATTTTAGATAATAATTAATGAGATATCCATCCATCAATATCCACGTTTAAAGATGCAAAAACAAAGTAAAAGTTTGAATGAGAGCAAAATTTGAAGTCTTGTATCTTCTTTAACCTATGTATTGCTTATGTTTTTTTTATAATTTCCAAATTAAGACACCTGTTTTAGTGATTTTTTTCAATGTTTAAACGGTAAAAAAGGAGGCATCCTTAGACGAAAAGCTTATTTTATAGTTACAAGTTTCAGGAAAACTATTGTACTTCCTATAACTATTTGCACATAACTATTTGCAAATAAACCTGACCGACCTATAGCTACTATGAACATTTTCGGGCCATTGAAATTAATATTTTGTCGCAATAATTTGTAATTTTGTCGGTTGTTTTTTATTTTATAATTTTTTTGGTTATACTTCTAAAATAAATGAACTCATTTGAAGTTTTTAATAATAGAAGTTATCATTTAAAAAACACATGAAATTCGGATCTTCCTTACTTTAAAACAATTGAAAGTATGTATAGTAAACTTTCTATTGTTATGCTTATATCTCTAACGTATATTGTATTATTATATTATGTTATTGTATCACACCAATATCTTCTGTATATTCACTTCAGCTTACATTAAAAATAATGGCTTGGATAAGATTATTTTTATAAAAAGTATTTGCTGTGTCTATAAATTGGATTAAATATAACGCTGTCGGAGTAAATTCTTCCAAATATTGTAAAGCCTCTGAATAATTCAAAATATATTTATATTAACTGTTCAAATGTTTGTTTTATTTATTTTATTTTCATTACAATATAAAGAATACTGCTGAAACTGACAGAACATAATTACTTAATTAACTTGTACGAGGAATAGCTGAGCTCTTAATTTAATTTATATTTGCCTATACATAAAGTGCCTAATCGTGACAATTATGGTGGCCCCATTAGACATAGAATTCGAAGGGGAACGAGAATTAAGAAAACGGCCCTTAACCTTGGTTAGACCAGTGTAGCAGCAGGAAGTATGGGGTAGCGCAGCTACCAGTAACTTGAGAGACCTCCAAATTTCGCAAAATAAAGTCATAAAAATACTATTTCACTATGACTACCTAACACCTACAAAAAAACTATACGAAGAAACAAAACTAATGAATTTAAAACAAATATATACACATAAAATTCTAATTTTAATACGAAAGTTGATAAATGGTGAAATACATTCTGAAATTACATTCACAAAAAACTCTGAGTTACAAAAGAAAACTCTTAGAAATTCCGATAATATAAGTCTCCCTCTCCCTAGAACCCAGTATGGATTAAAAAACATAATGTATGAAGGAGCTAAATTATATAATCAACTACCTAAAGACATTAAAGATGCAACTTCGTTTACTATTTACAAAAATAAAATTAAAACATATGTATTAGAAAACTACTCATAAATTTACATTCACACCTACATCCTAAATATATACTCCTTATCAGCATCATTTACAAAGTTTGTTGTAGTTTAGACAGAGATAACATGCGATAAGGTTTTATTTTGTATTTAGAAGGAAATGAAGAAAATATTTAAAACATACTGTATTAGAATAGAATACAAAAACGTTTATTTTGTTACCATAAACACATTCAAGCTTAACATAACACAATATAAAATGTAATTAAATCAAACGGGCACCACTCAGCGTGTGCTAGAGCAGAACAGCTTACACCAAAGCGCTGTTTCTTCCGTGGTCTTCTTTTATTATAGATATAAGTACTCATGATGTATTTCTAGACTACACTCTCTTATTTACCTTGTTTATAGTTATAATTTTGCTATTTCTTAAGTATAAGCATGCTCACTGCAGATAATTAATACTTTAGTTTAAGTTTTGTCTAAGTGAAATTCTGTAATTTCTTGACAAAATAAAAATATTCTTTAAACCGAAACGTGTTCGTCCGTCAGCATTAATTCTACCTTAATGCTAAAAGTCATTTTTAACCTTGAATTCAATTCATTTAAATACGTAATTCCACAGCAACTGTACCTAGGTTTACACATGATATCACAACCATTAAGCAATGGTCTGCGCTGACCGCACGCAGTTCGTAATTATCGTAACTTTAGGAACACTCGCCATCAGTCAGGCAGAGGTCTAGCTAAAATGGTTTGTGTTCGACAAAGATAGCTACTATTCAATTCAACTTTTACGCGTTCAGTTGCTGTTTGGCACTGCCAGTGAGCAGTCCGCGGCTTCTACGATAAATTTCTTAAATTCTACACTGTGTTGTATTGTGGCTCTTACTACTTTGCTATAAGACGCAATATCGCAAGATGTCGAAGGTGCTTCTTAGCAAGGAACTGCCAGATATCGAGGTTAGTTTGTAAATATTATGTTATGTAGTATGCATGTGACTTTGACTTTATTGTTTCTATGAGAAGAATCGTTTTAAAGTTTCAACTTTTTAATTAGGTATTTTTAAGCTGTAGGTATGTCTTAATATACATCCATTCAAGGCCGTATTGTAAGAAAATTTGATGAATCTGTATGTATACCCTATATTGGTAAGGTATTTTATGTTCGCACTCGCTGGAATGCAAGCCAGAATCTCTCTAAAGTCCGAAGTGAATAAAGTCTATTTTCCTTTACCACTATAGACCGCGAGGTGCAAAGTTATAGTACCGAGTCATATGTATGTAAATCTGACTGAAGGGATACTTCCTAGGAACTCAACACTAGGAAACAAAGTCGGTCGCCTATTCTGACCTTCATGTCATTTTTCATTGGATTATATGCATATTATTGTATAGGGCATTAATTTATGTACATAGGTATAAGTTCTATTATACTACTTATATTAAAGTTCTAAGTTTGCATTGGGAGTTACTAAATACCACATAAATTTGATATAAAAGTTTATTCTATTTTTAGGATACGTACACACTTGTTCGAGGTCGCTTAGTAACTAAAGTTCATACTTCTCGCTTCCATCCAAAACTCATGGCTCAAGTATCATTCACACTTACAGGGTCCCTACATAACACCCCCCAAATTTTACACAATAAATTTTCTAAAATATTAAAAATGTCTTATCCTAGAAACACAAAAATATGGTCACAATAACATTCATAAACTTATTCAATAGAAATACAAAAGTCACAATACACTTAAGATAACATAAACAAATAAAATATATTTTCGTCACCTACTGCACTTGAGAACAAAGAGTCACACATTTCAATAAACACTTGGTTCAAGTTGCTCTTAGCTAGCTTAGATGAAGTGTGGATTGAAATACCGCCTCACTTTTCATTATTATCGGACTATTTGTAACATAAATATTTAGAGAGCTGATCCTATTACGGATACGATAACGATAATAACCAATCCTTAGAAATGTGATCGATACTGATTTCGCTCTTGAAATACAAAAATAGAATGGAATAAGTTAACAATTAACTAAACAAAAATATTTTTCTGAAATAATTCGTATTTAATGCATTGCTTACTGTTTGACGAACTTTAATTAATAATTTTAACAATTAAATCTTACTGGTAATCTTATTTTACGACCTTTTTTTGTTACTTTTTCAACATCATTTTTTGTATTTTCTTCACTAATACTAGTCTTAGATTCTACAATACACTTTTTACCTATATTACTACAATTATCCTCTGCTTGCTCACTACTCTGCTCATTTAAAATAAATGCAGGTTTAAGCCTATCTATGGGTATATTCACTGTTCTATTGGGTAACTGGATTGTAAATACTTTATTTTTCCTTTTAATGACACGATAAGGACCATCATACGGTGATGTCAATGGTCTGCGTACTGCATCATTCCTGATAAAAACATTTTCACATTTATCCAACTCACTATGTACGAATAATGTGCGTGAATCCCGTAATTTTCGTGAAACTGGTTTCAAATTATTTATATGATTTCTTAACTGATCTAAAAATACATGTTCTCCAACGCTTCGATTATCTGAGATATCATAAAAATCACCAGGTAAACGAAGAGTTGTACCGTAAACATATTCTGAGGGACTTACGCCATTATCGCTTCTACCTACCGCACGTAAACCAAGTAGGACTGTAGGTAATTCGTCACTCCATGATGTATTGTTCATAAGTCGCGCTGTTAAAGCCTGTTTCATGCTCCTATGCCAACGTTCGACTATTCCGTTACTCTGTGGTCGATAAGGACTACTCCTACTCTTTTTTATACCTATTCTCTTTAAAAGTTCACAAAACAAATTGCTTTCAAATTGCCGACCTTGGTCACTAGTTAAACGTTCGGGAATGCCAAATCGTGTAACCCAATTTTCATAAAATACCTTTGCGACAATTTCCGCTGTTATTTCGCTAACAGGAATAGCTTCTGGCCATCGTGTAAATCTGTCTATCATTGTTATTAGATATCTATAATTTTCCTTCGTGGGTGGTAACGGTCCTACAATATCAATGTGAACATGTGACAATCGCTTAGCTTCAGGATACTGCTGTAATTCAGATACAGTGTGTCTTCCTACTTTCGATTTCTGGCATTGTATACATGTTTTTGCCCACTGATTAACATCGCGATTCATACCTGACCAAAAGAATCGTTGCGCTATCATTTTTCGCGTTGCTCTAATACCTGGATGACTAGATTCATGAACTGATTTGAATGCTAATTTTCTGTAACTTTCAGGTAAATACGGTCTACATACACTAGTTGAATTTTCGCAGTATATCATTCTATCGCTACCGGGAATGAAAATTTTCTTTAGAGAAATATTATCATTCTTTTCACTTAATAATTTTGACAATTCCAAATCGCATTCCTGAGCTGATGCTAATTCTGTGTAATCAATGGACGTAGGATAGCATATTGTTTCAACTCTCGATAACGCGTCAGCTACGTTGTTGCTTTCGGCCTTTATGTACCTTATATCTGTTGTAAATTCGCTTATAAATAATAGCTGTCTTGTACGTCTGGGTGTTTCGCTGTTACTTTCCACCTTTTTCATTGCATATGTCAATGGCTTATGGTCCGTGAAAATGATTAATTCACGACCTTCGAAAAGAAATCGAAAATGTTTAACTGCCATAAAAATTGCTGTTAATTCTCTATCATACGTAGAATACTTTTGTTGAGCGTTTGTAAACTTCTTTGAAAAATATCCTAATGGTAACCATGCATTTTCTACCCATTGTTGTAAAACTCCCCCTGCACATTTATCAGACGCGTCCGTCATCAGAGATAACGGCACATTGGGCACGGGATGAGATATAATTACTGCGTTTTTAAGGCTCACTTTACACTGTTCAAACGCTTCGATCGCTTTGTCCGTCCATACAATTTTTGTCTTATCATTTTTCTTCGATTTTTTTAAATATTCGTTCAAAATGATTTGATAATTAGTAGCTTTGGGTATGTTTGCTCTATAAAAATTGATCATTCCTAAAAATCGTCTTAATTGTTCAATAGTTTCCGGTCGAGGAAATTCTACTATGGCCTTGACCTTATGGTCCAGGGGTCGAATTCCGTCGATTGAAACTTCATAACCCAAAAATTCAATTTTGGACTTACCAAACTCACACTTTTCTTGATTTATAGTAATACCGAATTTCTGAAATCGTTCAAATACCTTTCGTAAATGCATTTTATGTTGTTCAATGTCGTCACTAGCAATTATTACATCATCAATAAAATTGAATAAAAAATCTAATCCTTTTAGCACATCGTTATTCATAAATCTCTGGAATGTTTGACTAGCATTTTTGAGCCCAAAATTCATACGAATATACTCCATCAATCCGAATGGCGTGATTACGGCTGTTTTCGCAATATCCTCAGGTGCTACCTTCACGTAATGATAAGCTCTATTTATGTCAATTTTTGTAAAAATCTTTTTACCTGCCAGAATGTAAGTAAAATCATGAAGTCTCGGTACAGGGTATCGGTCCGGCTTGGTTATAGCGTTTAAACGTCTATAATCACCTACTGGTCGAATATTTCCATTTTTTTTAGTTACTATGTGCAGTGGACTGGCCCACTCACTCTTAGACGGTCTACATATTCCCATTTCCTGCATTAACCTAAATTCCTCTTTTACCTTGTGGTATCTATCTGGCGGAAGAGGTCGCGCTCGTGCGTACACGGGTTTGCCTGTCGTTTCGATGTGATGATATACATCGTTGCTAGATATTCGGTCTAAATCATTAAATGACACGGGCTTAGTGATATCAGAAAATTCAGACAATAAATCTAGAAATGGATGATTAATGTCTACTGTGCTAACAGAGTAATCATTCGTTTCTACAATTTTTCCAAAAGTTTTCAAATTAGTCGTCTTATCAATTAGTTTACGCGCTCTTAAATCTACTAACAAATTATGATGTTCCAAAAAATCAGCACCTAGTATAGCTTGATTTACATCCGCAATAATAAATGTCCAACGGTAAGGACGACGCAATCTTAAATTTAAGTTAAAAGTCTTAGTACCGTAGGTTTTAATCTCACTACTGTTGGCTGCATATAGTTTATAGTTAGTGCACTCACCCGATAGTTTTTGCTTCACCGACACTGGAATGACAGATACGTTTGCACCCGTATCTACTAAAAATTTTATACCACTTTCCCTATCAAAAACACTTAGGCGATGGTTTTTTCCTGGTACAAAATCTCCCATCGCGACAGACTGTACCTCCATTAGTTTTCCGCTGGCGATATCCAAGCGCAAGGCTTTTCGCACTCCCTTGCCTTGTTTCTATATCTATAATGCCATTTGCATAACCAGTTCGGGTCATCCCTTGTCCTTGACTTGGATCTTGGTCTTGAATTGCTCCTAAAATCGCCACGACCACGATTATTTCCTCGTCGAAAAGAACTGCGACGATGTTGTTGTACTTCCTCACGAAGAGATGCCACTTCCATATTGAGTTTGTGCATCTGCGCTAGAACCTCCGCTATTGGAAACTGGCTGCTGCTGGTAGAGTTGGTACTAACTTCAGCTATCTCACTTCCACGAATATTTTCTATAATCTTGTCCGCTATTCTAGCTAAATTTTCTAAGTCCTGGTCTTGACTTACAGTAAGTACCGCTCGAACATTCGCTGGAAGTCGCGCAAGCCATAAACTATGCAGAGTTTGATCTGAAGCCTTTGCATTTCTGCCCAAATCTCGCATACGTCGTAGTAATTGGGATGGCTTTTGAGATCCCAATTCTATCTCACCTACTAATCTTTGGAATTGCCTTTCAGCGCTCTCTTCATAGACTTGTAGTAGCCGCTCTTTCAAAACTTGGTACTTGTGATTTTCGGGTGGAGATATGAGAATATCACTTACTTGTTGAAGTGCTTCGCGTCCCATTTTCGCAACGACCAGATTGTATTTGGTCTCATCACTTTGTTTTTGCGACGCTAGAATACTCTCAACCTGAGCGAACCACAATCTAGGCATTTCGCTCCAAAAGTCTGGTATGCGGGAAGAAACTGTGATTGCAGCTAATTGAGACATATTTTCAGTTGTCCCGTCACTTTGCAGTACCTTGTCACTGCTCTCAAAAAATATCGGTTGGTCATTCATTTTTCACTTTATTTACTTACACTTTTATAAAAACTGTCTATTAAACCAATGCAAACTTTATTTCACTTTATTGTTCAAATTGTTCACGGAGTCACCAATTATAAGTTCTATTATACTACTTATATTAAAGTTCTAAGTTTGCATTGGGAGTTACTAAATACCACATAAATTTGATATAAAAGTTTATTCTATTTTTAGGATACGTACACACTTGTTCGAGGTCGCTTAGTAACTAAAGTTCATACTTCTCGCTTCCATCCAAAACTCATGGCTCAAGTATCATTCACACTTACAGGGTCCCTACATAGGTAAACTAACTTTAAGCATTTAATAACAGTACACTTTAGACTTGAAATAATTGATAGAAATACACTCAGATTATTGTTTAGAAGTATATTTGAATAGATTGACCGGTGGGTTATCGCTATCGCTAAGAACAAGATGTTTTTAATAATATACTATGATACATAATTTATGTATCTTTGTAGATAATTATATTATCATCCAAGATAATTATAACATACTTAATCGTAAAATATTCAAGTTATACCTACTTATATTTAACTTTTTCGATACCTAATATATATTGGCACGGTAACAAGGAATAATAGTTGTAGTAATGTTTGTAGCTATTGTTATCAAAAAGGCCAAGCCAAGGGATCGCAGAGATAGGTGAGATAATTTTATCACACAATCAGATAATAAAAATACTCACATAGTATGGAAAATGATAGTAACCTACTTTAGTGAACATTTGTTACTTATTAATTATTATCAGCTACAACATTGTTAAATACAGAGTGGTAAGCGAGAGATAATACAGAGTAATTTATCAGGCAGGGTCGTCATTATGGGGAAATAGAGATAGACAATTTTGTTTTGAGTAACCAGGGTTTTCTATTATTAACATTTATTCCTTACGATCTGCACTATCATCCTATCAATCCAAAGGTTGACTGGTGTGTGACTGAGTGATCTCTCACTTTTAGCGATAAGGCATTGTCACACTTTTTTTTAAGTTTTTTCCTGGTTTGTGTATTTTTCTTTTGGTGTACAATAGGGGGTGCATTCCGAAATTTCGGAGCTTCATAGTTTCGAAATTTTGGACCATTTTGCCATGTTCTGCAATTTCGAAATTGACGCTTCCAGTTTCGAAATTTCGAAACTGCTAGATAAAAAATGAAGTGAAATCTATTAAATAGTCCATTTAAAACAAAAAATTGCCTTTTTGGAAATATATACCTATTTTTACTTCCACATCGAACAAAAAATCTTATTTTTCTTAATTTTTCGATCCACATTTTACATCCAGTTTCGAAATTCCGAAACTTCGAAACTCATGAGGCCAATTTCATCCAGTTTCGAAATTGAGAATCTATGAAACTGCAACCCCTAGTGTACAATAAAGTTATTATCTATTCAATTCTATCAGTTTAAGTAATTAAATAACATATTTTTTTGAAAATTACCGATTTGATTACTGAATTGCGGAGACATCACATTCAGAGGCACCGATGAGCCTAACAAGTAAGATCCTATTTCAGAATCTGCTGCGGTTGAACCCAACAACGAAGCCTTACACCAACTTGGTGCCATCAGCTCAGACTAAGAAGAACAAGCAGCATTGGAAGAGGAATTCTGACAGAAAATGCACTGTAAGTTTTACATAATTATACCCTCAAAACTTATGACGAAGTTTGTTGCATGGGAATTTTATTCCTACATAGATACAACCCTAAATTTGAGGAATATACGATTAAACAAGTACTGCGATACGCTACGATTGGGGCGCGTATCCTTGGAAGTATTTTTGGCCTTCAAGTATTGAAAAACCCGTACCTGGTAGGTACCAGTACTTGAAGCGCATACCAGGTTGCAGATAAGAGGCATTGGTGGAAGAAAACATCGTGAGGAAACCGGCATATCCTAGAACCTAACCTGACATGTGTACGAAAGGAGCCTCTAATTGGCGCACTGTAGGTAATCCTTTCACTACACTGATTCCACCGACGGTCATAGGCCCTTTTTCAGCGCCACCATACCTCAGCCTGGTTGGTCACTGACCAACAGGATGACCAAGAAACTATCAGTTGCACGACAAGCAATCAACAAATTTTTAAAAGAAAATACTTTAGCCTTTAAGATTTCCTTTGCAGACCTGCCCAACCCTGACAAAGAACTTCGACGATATAAAACACACTACGTTGTCTGAGCGCGGAGCTCTGAAGGAGGCGGCTAGGTGTCTCAAATGCGCGGACGCACCGTGCCAGAAGTCATGCCCTACGCAGATTGACGTCAAGAGTTTCATTTCCAGTATTTCTACTAAGGTACTTACTCTTTGTATATTAATTTATTTAATTCTTTAGTGCACATATTAAACAGAAACGTACAAAAGGCGGGCTGAATGCCAAGACATTATCTACCAGCCAGCTTGTCTCCTTTAGGTTCTTTCTTATGCCTCTTGCGACCATTGTCTCTGTATCTTACAGAAGATCGCAGCTAAATAACATTATTTGTTTCAAATAGTGTTGTGTTCCTGCGGTGAGTAAGGTTGCCTGAGCACTTTCAGGGGGGAGGGGCGTTGGCAACACGTGCGTGATGCCTCTCATAGCGCAAGCGTTCAAAGGCTAAGGTATCCACTTACCAACAGGTGGGCCGTATGTTTGTTTGCCAGAAGTATAAAAAAACTATACTGCCTGGATAAGAAGTAGCATGTGTCCTAACAGCAGGGTTTTAGCTATCTCCATACCAAGTTATATCTAAATTGGTTCAGCCGTATAGTTGTAAAAACGTTACAAACAGACAGAGTTACTTTCGCATTTAATAATTTTGCCCTAAAAGGGGAGGGGTGTTACTTATTTTGATGTTATTTATTCAACAGAACTACTATGGAGCAGCGAAGGCGATTCTCTCGGACAACCCCCTGGGTCTGACCTGCGGGATGGTGTGCCCCACCAGCGACCTCTGCGTCGGGGGCTGCAACCTTCACGCCAGCGAAGAGGGTGCTATCAATATCGGGGGGCTACAGCATTTCGCTGTTGACGTGAGTAACACACATAGGTACACATTCCTATGACCGTCATTCCGCCCTATGCCGGAATAACGATCATTAGGACGTCGTTGAAAGAATCAGTATAGTGAAAAGATTAAAGTGCGCTTCTTAAAGGCCCCTTTCATGCACGTGTTCTTCGAATTTTAGGTTCTAGGACATGCCGATGTCCTCATGATGTTTTCCTTCACCGATTCAGAGTACTAGTATAGCGCAACTAACGATGTTTTCCTTCACCGATTTAGAGCATTAGTATAGCGCACACTAGTAAAGTTCATAAATTTTCCGAGCGGAAAAACCATTGGTGCAAGACCAACCACTACCACCAATGCACTTTAATAAATAGTGCATTGTTAATATTTGTAAGATATTCTGGATAATTTTAGATCTTCATGAAAATGGGGATTTCTCAAACGTTGGATCCGAAAACAAAGCCGCTGCCAAACGGCGGCCAGCAGAAACTGGCGCTAATCGGCGGCGGTCCCGCCAGCATCAGCTGCGCGTGTTTCCTAGCGCGGCTGGGGTATAAGGACATCACTGTTTACGAGAAGGAGAAATACTTGGGAGGACTGAGGTAAGATATTATAGGTATATGGGTGTTAAATATATATCTATTATGTATATCAGTCTCTGGTACCCATAGTACAGGCTATGCCTAGTTTGGGATCAGTTGACTGTGTGTAATATGTCCGAAATATTTATTATTATTATTATTTTAGCTATTCAAGTCAAAGAGTCAACGGTATTCTCTTCAGAATCTTCTTCTTCGTCCTGCTCTTGTCCCACATTATGTGGGGTCGGCACAACATCTTTCCTTCTTCCACGTTAGTCGTCATCTCCGCACTCACTTCTTTCTCACTCATGTCATCTTTAATACAGTCCATCCATCTTTTCTTCTATATTAACGTAGGTATTCTCTTCAGAATAAAAAGAAAAATTGGAATGGTCTCTGTGTTTTGGATTTCTGGAATAAGTCTTTAGGTACAGTGGTGCAATTGTGTAAGCGTAATGGCAATGAAGATCGTAACTTTGAGGGTAATTTTAACAATTTTAGCAACATTCAAAACGTTCCAAACTTGACAAGGGAAAACATCAAGACCTTAGCTTCTTCCTTTTCATGTTTGAAAAACTTCAGATGTAGCAAAAATTGATAAAATCATCTTTAAAAATGCGATCTTCTTTATCATTTTGCTTACACAATAGCCTGGCTGGTCAGACGTTTTCGAAAGAATACTCTGGAGGTCAATTCTAATAACAAATTTTTCAATCAGTTTCAAACGAAAGGCACGAAAGGAGCCTCTGAGAGGCGCACTTTAATCCTTTCACTACATTGATTCTTTCACCGACGGTCATAGGCCTTTTTCAGTGTAGATAGATAAAAAAATTATTTGGCACTACAGACACACACAATTAACATAGATAAACAATTTTAAACTAAAGTACATACAATAGGTGGGTATAAATAATCAAAAGAGCAATTTTTTTTTTTAAAGTAGGTATCTTAGATTACGCTTGTTTGCGTGTGCTGCAGTACAACAAATAGGCTATGGCTTAGTGAAATATTTTGCTTAAAAGCAAAAACACTGATTTTCAGCCAAAACCTGATCGAGAGCGAGTACAAACGAACAATGCGTAGGTACCTAGCTGTGAATTTGTGTTGTTGTGATTGTGTAGTTTGCTATCAATGATTACAAAATATGAAATACAATAAATTAATGACAATAGTGCGAAAAAATAAAATAATAATAATGAACAAAATGTGTCACCGTACCTCAACCAGGCCACTGACCTAATAACGGATGGCCAAGAAATAATCATTAACACGACACGCAATCCGAAATGCGAAAGTTTGTGAGGATGTTTGGATGTTTCAATCACGCCCAAACGGCCCAAACGACCGATTTGGATGACATTTGGTACAGTGATGGATATCAGTCTGGAATAGCATATAGGCTACTTTTACGCTCGCGTAGCCACGGGCGGAAGCTAGGTACTAATAAGTAGTCTTAGTTTTCAGCCTCATTGCAATGGCCATTGTTTTGATATGATTAATGAACTTTCAGTGCTGCAGAGATTCCGCAATACCGTCTGCCGTACGACGTGGTTCAGTTCGAAGTGGACTTGGTCAAGAACCTCGGAGTGAAGTTTGTTACGGGAAGGAAGCTGTCTGCCAAGGATATCACTGTACAGGTGACTGAGAACAAATGTGATGAAATTATTGGTCCTTTTATGGACGGTGATGATGGTGATGACGAATTATCTTCGCCTCTTTGATTACGCGAGCGAAGATCTCTCAAACAATTTTTTTTTATACAACTGAGGTGGCACTCAAGCATACGGCCCACCTGTTGTTAAGCGTAACTGCAGCCTATGAGCGCTTGCAATACCAGAGACATCACGCACGCGTTGCCGACCCCAAACCCCCTCCCCCTAAAGAGCTCGGGCAACCTTACTCACCGCAGGAACACAAAACTATTTGAAACAAATAATGTTATTTGGCTGCGATCTTCTGTAAGGCGGAGTTACCTCTCCAGGAGGGCTGCTTCAATTTAGAACGATAAAATCTCGCTGTGCCCTACCTCCTCCAAAAGTTTAGACTTGTTTCTAGCTTAAACTTTATTTACAGAAAGAAAATAAAAACAAATACGACTAACGATCTATAGATAGCTCAATTGATCCAGATCACTATCAGTCGGAAGCGTCCTAGACGCTGGCGGAATTGCCACGCTGGATGGCAATACTTATGCGTTGGGCCAAATAGGAGCCAGCTCTCGGGTCACGCGTCGCTTCGATCAGACGCCCTGATATCTTTTTGAAAACCCGGAGGGCCCCGTTTCCCCTCGTAGATTTGTTTTGGTTATATTTAATTATTATTTCTCCAGGGTCTTCTAAAAGAGGGGCATGCAGCCGTCTTCCTCGGGATCGGTCTGCCCGAGCCGAAGAGCGTGCCGATATTCAAGGGGCTCAACCAGCAGATGGGTTTCTTCACCAGCAAAGATTTCCTGCCCCTTGTTTCTAAGGGCAGTAAGCGAGGTACGAGCTGAAGTTGTTATGAGTTAAACATCTCAATGAGGTTTAACTCATTGAGATGTAGCCTCGTTGATACGATTCTCGAAAAAAGTTGAACGCGCGATTATCGCTCGTCAAATAACGATAATTGCAGGTCAAAAAACGAGAATCGCCTGAATGTTGAATATTGTAAGTTTACGTGTTAATAAAACTTAAAGCCACTCGCTTTTTGGCGTATCGCTTTTAGAAGCTTTTGTATAAAGTTGATAAAAACACCAGTCCTTTTATCAACTTTATAACTAACTAGCTTCCACCCGCGGCTTCGCTCGCGTGGTACCTAAATAAAAAGTAGCTTATATGCTCTTCCAGACTATAAACTATCTCTGTACCAAATTTCATCCAAATTCGTTAGCCGTGATTGAACCACAAACATCCTCACAAACTTTCGCATTTATAATATTAGTAGGATTATTATGAAACGTACGAGAAGTTCGGCATGAAGATTGCTACCTTAAACAGCTGATTCATTGCTGTATGCCCAGGGTGGCAAGTATGGGCAAATCCCCCCAAATGATTGCTTCTGGTAATCTATGGGGGAGGCTTATGTTCAGTAGTGCACGTCCTACGGCTGAAATGATGATGATGATGGTCTTATTTTTCAGGAATGTGCGCCTGCAAATCTTCTCTGCCAGACCTCCATGGAAACGTCATAGTACTAGGCGCAGGCGACACTGCGTTTGACTGCGCTACCTCCGCTCTTCGCTGCGGCGCCAGGCGCGTTTACGTCGTCTTTAGGAAGGGATTCGGGAATATTCGGGCAGTGCCTGAAGAGGTAGGAATATCTCGATAAACTTTCACAATCAATAGACTATTTATATGTAGAAGGAAGCCTTAAATACCTAACAGTCAGGCTTAGGATATAAAGAAAAAGGTAGACTAAAGAAAAGATGGATGGATTTTGTGAGTAAGAAAGCAGCGAATACTGACATGACGGCTGATTGAGGTGAGTGAAGTGGGATTTGGGCAGGGAGATGATGATGAGTGAGTGGGCTTAGCTTTTAAGCTAAGCCAAAATTATTTACAACAAAACAGCAACAAAATTCGCTGTCAATGGTGTCGGTTGCCTTATGCTGCGTTTGACTGCGCGCTGACGTCGTGTTTAGGAAGGGATTCGGAAATATTCGGGCAGTGCCTGAAGAGGTAGGAATATCTTGATAAACTTTCACAATTTATGGGGGGGACTATTTATGCTTTTTTTTATGCAACTTAGGGAAAACAATCATACGGCCCTGTAGCTTAGAACTGTTGGTAAGTGGTTACCGTAGCCTATGAACGCTTACAATACCAGAGGCATCACGCAGTCGTTGCCGACCGTGCACGCCAAGCACCTAAAAGTCAAACTCAAATTGACTTTATTTAGTAGAAATAAGGTTCATTTTAGTCGTCCTCTATTATAACAACGATAGCTCTAACTGCGCTCGCTAACCCGCATGCCCAGCGGGGTGAGTATGGGCAAATTCCCTCAACATAATAGGAATTCGCTTTGGAAATTTGTGGGGGAGGCCATGTTGAGCAGTGGACTTCCGACGGTTGAAATGAGGAGGATAATTTCGAAACGAAATTTGCACGTTTGAACACCGCTTCAGTATGAGACAGACTTCCATAAATGTAGTTTAGATATTTGGGTAACTTTATAACTGCTTGCAGGACCCAAGCAAGTTTTATGGACCTTTTTTTTTATTGGTGATTTTTTTTATGTTTGACCACCATCTCACTTTTGCAAGTGAGATGTGGCCTAAGATGGAGCACGCTTTACCAGAAGGAACTTATTCACTCTAGATTTGAAGACTCCTAGATTGTACTCATCCGGGAAAACAGACGCTGGCAGATCGTTCCACTCTTTGCCAGTGCTTGATAAAGGTGGAGCAGAAACGTTTGGTTCGACACTGTGGACTACATAATCTACATATAGGTGAAAACAATGGGCGCCATGACCTCATGCTTTTTTTTAATTTCAGGTCGATTTAGCTAAAGAAGAGAAATGCGAGTTTGTACCATTCATGTCACCAAGAGAAGTTATCGTCAAAGACGGAAGGGTAAGTTGTTGAAACCACACAAAACGAAATAATGAGTAGTGGGTATCCCTCGCTATATTGACCTCCCTTAGGCAACACTGAAAAACAGCGTCTGGTTTTCGGACTAGGCACAAAGCTGAGTTGTTGCCTTTTCAACAAGCAGACAAATAATCTTTGTCCTTTTTATATTGATAGTTGATTGAGTAGGTACCTATTTGTTATTTTTTATTATGTTCTAATAAAGCTACGTACCTATTACCTATGTACGTAATTTAAAATATTATTTATTAGTCTGTTTTTGTTGAATAAAATTTTCTTTCTTTCTTTCTTTTACTACTACCTAGTAGTAGTACCTACTAACTAGTAAGTATGTTCTTAAGTCAAAGTTTATTTCAATAAAATCACTAGGATCACTTTGAAACCTCTTAGAAACTAGGTGAAGCTATGCCTGTTCCTCGCGACCAAGCCTAGAAGAATCAGGCAACAAACACGGCTTGGTGCATATCATTTTTTTCGATGATCCTTTTTCACAAAATTGAATTTAAAGCTTCAGTGTGGTGCCGATCGAACTAGGTGAGGCTCAAAAGAAAAGTAATCTAACGTCTTACGTTCATACAGTCAACAACTTTGATTTGCAGGCCACTATAGAACTGTAACAAACTAAATCAATCATTGCAATGATGGCATTCCATTGTGTTGAAACATCGTTAAATTGTCGATCAATCTATTTTGCACCAGCTTCCGCCGGCGGTTTCGCTCGCGTAGTACTCGAGTAAAGTGTTGCATAGTGTCACTCTACAGCACTTATCTATATCCATGCTAAAAATCACGATGCTGTGAAAGGAGGACAAACCAACGACCCAAAAAAATCGCTACACAAAGAGATTATCGTTTTAGAGTTTTTATTTGAACGTATTAGTTGAAACTCTTTAGATTAACCTTAGATTTGACTATAATATATTTCTTGCAGATCGCAGGCCTTCGGATGTGCCGCACGGAACAGCTGGATGATGGTGAATGGATCGAAGATGAAGACCAGGTGTTGCAGCTGAAAGCTAACTTCATCATATCGGCCTTCGGATCAGGACTCTACGAGACTGACGGTAAATCTATTATAACTTCTTCTTCTTGTCGTGTCACTGGTTCTTTCTTGGTAATCCTGTATTAGGTCAGTGACCAGGTTGAAGTATGGTGGCCCTGAAAAGGAACTATGACCGTCGATGAAAGAATCAGTGTAGTGAAAGGTTTAAAGTGCGCCTCTTAGAGGCTCCCTTCAATAACTGATAATTTGATAGAGCTTGTTGGAATTTGTTGAAATCCATACTACAAGGTGTCTCATAATATGTATGCTATCCCGAAAGTTGCTTATTCTACACCTAACAGGCAATAAACTTCTACGACTTAAAAATTTTCATTGAAAAAACTCTTTGCACTAATCAGTTGTTTTGGGGTCAAAGCAGTTCAAACTCAATTATTCAGCTAGTTAGGTAGCAAACTTGATATCTAACTTCGCGTACGTTTAATAATTACAATTAAAAAGGTGACGAAAAGGCCACAAACAGCAGATTAAAAAAAGTTCGTGAAAAAATCTGGGTAAAAAGAAAATATTTGGTTTACCGCTAATAGTCATTATTATTGTCGATAGAATAAGCCCAGTAATACATATATGAATCGCCGTATTTGTAGACTTAAATCTCATCATCATCATCAGCCTGAAGAAGTCCACTGCTGGACATAGGCCTCCTCCAAAGAGTGCCGCGACGAACGGTCTTGAGCCTTATCCGTCCACCGACTTCCCGCAATCCTTACAATGTCGGCGATCCATCGGGCCTACGTCGCCCGCATGTACACGGTGATTCATAACATGTATACCATCCCGAAAGGGGGTTATTCTATCAACGAAAATAAATAATATTAGCGAAAAAAAACATCAATATTTTTTTTCGCTAACTTTCTCTAATTAGCTGTTTTTGGTATTTTTATCATCTCTAGAACTAATAACTAAACGTACAAGAAGTCCGGAATCCAAATTGCTACCTAAAACAGCTGATTCATTGAGTTTGACCTGATTTGACCCTAAAACAGATGATTTTTGAATAGAGTTTTTTCAATGTAAAATATCGAATTTCCAAAAGTCGTAGAACAAACTTTATTGCCAATTGGGTGTAGAATAAGCCCCTTTCGGGATGGCATACATATTATAAATCACTTTGTATAAATCTCATGCATATTGTTTTTATTTCAGTAAAAGAAGCAATGGACAGTGTAAAACTAAACCGCTGGGGTCTACCAGACGTGGACGAAAAGACCATGCAAAGCAGTTCTAACCCCCAAGTGTTCATCGGTGGTGACTTAGCGGGGGTCGCAGAGACCACGGTCGAATCTGTCAATGACGGCAAAACGGCTGCCTGGTTCATGCACTGTTACTTACAGGTAAGTAACATTACATGCATAATATTATTATGGTAGGTACTTAAGAATATATGAAATTAACTTTAAATATAAACAAAAAAACACACACGCACTCACACATATGCACACACACACACATCCGCACACACTACCAACACACACGAAACTTGTACACACAAATACCCGCACACCTAATGATGATATCTGCCACTGTCCAATTTTCTTTTCTTTGTATTTTCTTTTAAACGACTTTATTTATAGAAAGAAAATTAAAACGAATACAAGTTAATATTTACAAAATACACAAGAAACAGTTGAGCTATCTAAAGAGCTCAATTGATCCAGATCACTACCAGTCGGAAGCGGTATAACTACCACTATTTTATTTTTAATTTACATTTATAGCTCCACCGATCTTCTCTCACATTGTCGTCGGTCCATCAGATGGGGATAAGGCTTTACGTTTTTTTTTTTCAGGGAATTCCATTCGACTCGCCCATCGAACTTCCGAAGTTCCACTGCCCGATCGACGAAGTGGACCTATCGGTGGAAGTTTGCGGTATAAAGTTCGAGAACCCGTTCGGGCTGGCCAGCGCCCCGCCCACGACCAGCTCCGCTATGATTCGGAGAGCTTTCGAGCAAGGCTGGGGGTTTGTGGTCACCAAGACTTTCGGACTTGATAAGGTACCACTGAACATCAATTTGTTTCAACCGTAAAAAACCCTATTAACATTCAAAACACATGTTACACAAGGGATTTTTACGGTGGATGCCGATTATTATTGCCTACTTGATAAGTAATCACCACCGAACATCAATTTGTTAACGTCTTGTTAGGGTTACGTGCCCCCAGATTAGTGCTGTTACAGTTATCTTTCGTTCCTACGTCCAGCAGTGGGCTCATTAGATTATTTTAGTTACGCAATATCCCCTAAGATTCCTCTGTTTATTCTATCCTACTCAGCACTTAGGAAATAAACACTAATGATAATAAATAATTATAATAAATATTCCGGACATAACACACATTGTCAACTGATCCCAAACTGTACTATGGGTACCAGAGACTGATATACATAATAGATATATATTTAACACCCAGACACAGAACAAATATCTGTGTTAGTCACAAATGTTTGTCCAGTGCGGGCATCGAACCTGCGACCTCTAGCGCAGAAGGCAGAGTTACTACCAACTGAGCTATGAGGTCAGTCAAAACACTACTTTTATCTACCTACTACGTATTATGTTATCTGTGCTACTACCTAGCACAACATGCAAAAGTTTATAGATTTTTTGTTACAAGATCTTTAAATAGATATCAAGGGCTGGTACTAAATACACATTTAAATTAAAGCTTAAAAAGTTTTTATTGCAAAAGCAAATAGAGGGTGTTCCCAAGCACTTCGTATGCCAAAAATAAACAAAAATATTGTAAGCTCATTTTGTTCATTATTATTATTATATTTTTTCGCACTATTGTCATTAATTTATTATATTTCATATTTTATAATCATTGATAGCAAATTACACAATCACAACAACACAAATTCACAGCTAGGTACCTACGCATTGTTCGTTTGTACTCGTTCTGCTCGCTCTCGATCAGGTTTTGGCTGAAAATCAGTGTTTTTGCTTTTAAGCAAAATATTTCACTGAGCCATAGCCTATTTGTCGTACTGCAGCACACGCAAACTTGCCTACTCTAAGATACCTACTTTTTTTTTTTTAAATTGCTCTATTGATTATGTATACCTACCTAATGTATGTACTTTAGTTTAAAATTGTTTATCTATGTTAATTGTGTGTGTCTGTAGTGCCAAATAATTTTTTTATCTATCTATCTATCTATCTGGTAGGCTAGCATAGTCTTAAAGCCGTTATATTTTACAACGTCACCGATGACATTCAATTTTGAACCTTATCCCGCCGAAATTAGTGGCCAACCTCGCATCCATCTGTAGCAAAGCTGTCATTCAATTCTAAACCTTATCTCGCAGGACTTAGTGACCAATGTGTCCCCTCGCATAGTCCGCGGAGTAACATCGGGCGAGAACTACGGACCGGGCCAGGGTTGCTTCCTCAACATCGAGCTGATCTCCGAGAAGTGCGCGGAGTACTGGTGCCGTAGCATTACTGAGCTGAAAAAGGACTTTCCTACTAAAGTTAGTTATAATATATAAAATAAATAAATAAAATTCATTTATTTCAGACAGAAAAATCAATTTAGGTCCATATTATGTTAGTCACTCAACAACGCTACTGAAGATGAATCGCGAAGACCTAAGGCTGATGGTGGGCATCATCACGGGCCACTGTGATCTCAACCACCATCTCCTTAAGATTGGAGCTACAGACAGCGGCCTCTGTCGCGGCTGTCTTCAGCATGAAGAAACAGAGGAACACGTTGTACTACATTGCACTGCCACAAATGAAGCTAGGCTCAAAACAGGAATGCAGGAGGTGATCGGATCCTGCTCCTCTTCATCCACAGCATCAACGGGGATTCTCGAACAATGTTGCCACCAACCCAGGGTCCTTATCCGTTACTTTAAGGAGTTGGGCTGGCTGGGGTGAGGTCAGCAGGGGGACAATGCACAATACACCCCAACGCGGGACGTCAGTGCAGATCTTATTCCCCCATTTAGAATTAGAATTAGAATTATGTTAGTCACTGTCACTGGTCGTAGCTGTCGCTCCCGCATAGACCTTACAAGCCATGAACGTAAGTGCCTATTGACCCCGTAATCGACGCTGTTTGATCATCTTCTATAGATGTATGAGGCCATTGCATTGCATGTTAGTCACACAGTTACGTTAGAGTGAAATACTCATCACCAACATTTCAGCATTAGGACGTCCATTGAACATAGACAGACCGACTTTATGCTTCTACTAGCTTCCGCCCGCGGCTTTCCTCGCATTTTACCTACGAGGATAAAAAGCAGCATTCCAGACTATAATCAAAATTTGGTCCAGATCCGTTCAGAGATTAAGTAACAAACATCCATCCATACATCAAACTTTCGGATTTATAATATTAGTAAGATTAGGACTGATTCTAGTATTGTACTGATCTCGTTATGAACAAATCTCTTAATTACTTTTTCGCAAAATGACTTTGTATATGAATGTCGGAAATTCGTAATGTCTAACAGATAAGGTACATTTCTGCTAGGCCATCTTTACATCTAGTTGGGGGCCGTCCTACGCTGCACTTTCCGGTGCCTAGGCTCCATGCCATGACCTTCCTTCCTCTGCCCAAACAGACTAGCTGTTATTTTTTATTAAAATCACTAGGATCGCTTTGAAACGTCTTAGAAACTAGGTGAAACAACCCCTGATCCTCGCGACCAAGCCCAGAAGAATCAGGCAACAAAACACGGCTTGGTTCTCCGAGCTATATGCCACGCCCACTGCCATTCATTTTCTAATCCTCTGGGCTATTTCAGTGACTTTAGTCTAGGGATCTCCTATTTTATTTACATTTTCCTTTCCTATTTACTTAAAAAAAATACTTAGCCGTTTCTCTTCTCAGGTGGTGATAGCATCGATAATGTGCTCGTACAACGAATCTGATTGGGTGGAATTGGCGCAAAAGGCGGAGGCTTCAGGGGCAGACGCATTGGAGCTGAACCTGTCCTGCCCGCACGGCATGGGCGAATCCGGTATGGGGCTGGCTTGTGGGCAGGTGAGAAAAAAAATGAAATGAAATAAATTTATTTTGACAAACATAGACAGAAGACACAAAAAAAAATAGTATGGAGATAGGGTCATTATATTCAATTGTACTATTGACAACCACACCAAACATAAAAACAAAAAAAAAAACATAGTTAACACACAAACAACAACACCTAAATGTATGTGCAATTTATACCCCGAATTAAAATCAGTACTTTTCTAGAACAAACTTTGTTCAGACTACCGTTATAAAGCATCAAATAAGAAAAGCTTTTAGCCAATTGGAAGTCCCAAAGATTTTAACCCGGACATTAAGTGGCTCGTTAGCTCTTAAAAAATGGACTGGTTACTCCTCTAAGATAACCTCTCTGAAGGTGTCTAAGAGGGGGAGGGTAACCATTGGGACGTCCAAACATTTGGCCACATTTTGCACTAGTGAATATTCCATGCATCTTAAATCTAGCTAAATTGACGCCTATTCTTTGGGTCCAATCCTAAATAAAGGCAAGAAACCACAAATGGCGAGGTTAGAACCATACTGATCCATGTATCGTTTTCATCCTTTTGAGAAAATGAAAGAAACGCGTCTGATCTTATTTTAAAAATACAGGTGATCTGTTTTGGTTTATTCTTCAATAAAATGATGGCTAAAATGTTCAAGATGATAAAAAAAAATGTTCATGACAATATTTTTCATTATGAGAAGTAAAATAGTAGTTTATGCAAAAAAAAAAACACTTGGATCACTTTGGCACAAAATATTTAATCAAATTCAAGTTGACTAACATAGAAAACCTTATGAGAAATAGAACTTAAAGAAGTAAATGAAGCTTAATCATCCCCAAACATGGAAGGTAGTGTGTTTTCATCGTCCTGAGACTCCTCCCCCCTCCCTCTTCTAGGTATATGTGGAATTGATAGGTAGAACGGATGATGAACCGGCGGTACAAACTTGTGATATCTTCGCACCTTCTCCAAAAACAGTATGGTAGTCTTTATATTGAGTTGTTAGCGTTTCAAAGTCGAGAAACTTGTCAGCCATGTCAACTATGAATGGCTTATGCTTTCGACAACAACGCACGAGATCCATCCATGCCTGAGGCGTACGTAAAAAACCGTACCAAGTACGGATTGTCACTTGGATTAGTATGGCATGTTAAATATTTGAAAGTAAGACTAATGCTAAAGTGGGAAATTAAGGCTCCCTAACAGAATAATGATGTTTTCTGAACTTGGATCAGTGTGGCATCAAAAAAATTAAAAAATCCGTGCCCATACTGCAAAAATCTCCATTATTGAAAAAATGACACTTGGATCAGTATGGTTCTACCCTCGCCAAATTGGTTTATTTTTTAACGATATTTTTACAATTTGTTTTAAAACTTTTATCCGCTTTTCCAGGATCCGGTACTAGTAAAGGGTATTTCCCAATGGGTGCGAAGAGCGATCAAGATTCCCTTCTTCGTAAAACTGACTCCCAACATCACGGATATCGTCAGCATTGCCATGGCCGCCCACGAAGGCGGCGCCAGCGGCGTCTCCGCCATCAACACCGTGTCGGGGCTGATGACTGTCAAGTCTGACGCCACACCTTGGCCGGCTGTGGGTAAGAAAGCTACTAACTCGGCAAAGCGTGCGTGATGCCTCTGGTATTGCAAGCGTTTATAGGCTACGGTAACCGCTTACCAACAGGTGGGCCGCATGCTAGTTTGCCATCTTAGTTGTATAAATTATCAAGCTGATAAAGTTAGTGACACAAATAATAAAAAAGTCGCTAAAAGTTGTTCAGTGCTGGAATAGAACCCACGGCTTCTAGCGCAGAAGGCAGAGTTACTACCAACTGAGCTATGAGGCCAGTCGTATAAATCTTTTTTTTTTATACTACTGAGGTGGCTAACAAGCATACGGCCCACCTGTTGGTAAGCGGCTACCGTAGCCTATGAGCGCTTGCAATACCAGAGGCATCACGCACGTGTTGCCGACGCCGAACCCCCCTCCCCCCTAAAGAGCTCAGGCAACCTTACTCACCGCAGGAACACAACACTATTTGATACAAATAATGTTATCTTAGCTTGAATAGTGCACTTTTTGGGCAGGTGTGGAAAAGCACACGACTTACGGCGGCGTGTCGGGCAACGCGACGCGCCCGATGGGCTTGAAGGCTGTCTCCGCCATCGGGAACAAGCTGCCCGGCTTCCCCATCCTCGGCATCGGCGGGATAGACTCCGCTGACTCCGCGCTGCAGTTCATTATGTGCGGCGCGCCGGTAGTACAGGTACGCACACATCATCATTAGAACGACGGTCTTGAGCCTTCTGACAATTAATGTGTGTGTGTGTTTATATATAAACATATTATAAACACACACACACAAATATACCATACACAAATATACACACACTAACACACACATATCACCAAATTCTTACTATATCTCAACTGTATCCTTTTTTCTTTCTTTAATTTTTTTATATGTACTTACTCTGGTCGCTTCTGTTGTTTTTGCGACTATACTAAAAAGTTCTATGTTACAAAGTAAGAATCTGTAATTGGCAGTATGCTTAGTATATAACAGATTTCATTATTATTCTAAAGTGCTGTAGATTCTATGATAATAAATAATATTTGTTTATTGACATAAAGTAGTAATAAGTACAGACATTGTATGAATTCCCTGTCTCCTGAGCTAGGTAAAATAACCTGTAAATAAATAAATAATAAATATAAAATTACGTGCGCTGTGGCCGCCGTCGACATCAACTGTTCGCCTGCCACACACCGCGAACTTGTCACGCTCATAATGCGCCAACGCTAAGAGCTCGCACTCTTTTAAATGCCTATGTACACGAGGTCCAACATGTCAACATCTTTAATGATAGCATTTGTACAATATTTAATTCGCTAAGAGTATATTTAAGTTTTAATTTTAGACAGTAGGCACTTTGGTATATACTTACTGTAAGTTTGCTGTTTTAATTGAAATAAATAATTCTAATTCTCCATCCACCGACTTCCCGCAACCTTCACAATGACATCGGTCCATCGGGTGGGGGTCCTTTCAAAACTGCGTCGTCGCAACGCTCTCACACATCATAGTCATCATCATGATAAAGTCCACTGCTAAGCATAGGCCACAGAACATTTGTCGAGTACCTACCTATATGCACGGGGTTAGCATCTGGGTCTTTTTATTAACCGACTTCAAAAAGGGGAGGAAAAGTTAAGAAAATAAAATACAGCCGACTTGAGAACCTCCTCCGTTCTCAAGTCGGCTGTATTTTTTTTCTTAACTTTTATACTAAACAGATACATATAAAACGACTAAAATTCCTTAAAATTTGATGGTACAGGCCTAGGTCATATGACTGTTTATCCAGTCGTAACTAGATGGCGGCACTAGTAATATTCACTTTATTTGTTTAGATTTGCAGCGCAGTCCAAAACCAGGACTTCACAGTGGTAGAAGACTACATCACCGGTCTGAAGGCGCTGATGTATCTCCGCTCCCGAGGCCTGCCCGGGTGGCTCGGCCAGTCACCACCGACCTTCAAGCACCAGAAGGGAAAACCAGTCCAGACTTTGTATGGCGACGATGGGAAGGTAGGTCTTTTTAGAGTGGAATAAGGTTTAAAATTGTGTAGGATTTCGACCTAACCTGCAGGATCGACAGTCATTACTGACCTTTAAGCACCAGACGGGCAAACCGATCCAGACTTTGTATGGCGATGATGGGAAAGTAGATATTTTTAAAGTGGAATAAGGTTCATAATTGTGTGTGATTTCCCGGCTGGATTGGACAGTCACCACTGAGCTCCAAAACCTGGCTCAACTATTAATGGGAATGATAAGGCTCAAGACCGTTCATCGGGCACTCCTTGCAGTGGCCTGGCGGTGGAGCGGTAATGGACATAGGCGTGGTAGTTAAATTATTTGCTGTAAGCTGAGATGAGCTAGTTCTTAGACACATGAAATTAGAGTCTAATTTTAATCACTTTCCAGGTCTTAGCTCACTTCGGTCCCTACAATCAGAAGCGCGAAGAGCAGCTGCCCGCGATCAGGCTAAAATCAGACATATTACAAGACAATAAGGTCCAGAATTACATGACCAATGGCATAAACGGTCACAGTGAAGTTCCCAGGATAAAGGATGTTTTAGGTGAAGCACTGCCAAGAATCGGAACGTATAAGCATCTGGATAATAAAAAGCAAGTTGTGGCGCTTATTGATGATGTAAGTATACCGTTATGAGATACTAGCTATAGCCCGCTGCTCCGCTCGTGTGGAACCTAATATGTAAAAATATTATTATAAAAATATTCCGGACATATTCACACGGTCAACTGATCCCCAACTAGGCATAGCCTGTACTATGGGTACCAGAGACTGGTAGGTATACATAATAGATAAATATTTAACACCCAGACACAGAACAAACATCTGTGTTTATCACACAATGTTTGTCCAGTGCGGGGATCGAACCCGCGACCTCTAGCGCAGAAGGCAGAGTTACTACTAACTGAGCTATGAGGCCAGTCACTGTATGTATTCCAGGTTATTCACTACGTACCTACATGTATGACAAATTTAATTCCAATCTGTTCTGGGTTACGGCGCGATTGGGTAACAAACATTTTCACATACTTTACAAACTTTCGCTTCCTACTAATAGGAACATAATAAATGCGAAAGTTTGTGAGTTTGTATGTTTGTGGTTCAATCACGCCGCCGCAACGGCTCAACCGATTTCGATGAAACTTGAAGTACGTATAGAGTCGCATACTATTTATCTAGTACCAGGCGAGCGAAGACGCAAGCTGGTTTAGAATATTAGTAGTATAGAATGACGACTACTTTGATAGTACCAACCTATACAATTTCCTACTGATAAAACAAATGCTCAAGTGGCACGTAAATTGTTGAATGACTCAATTATATTATTTCAAGATTAATATTATGTTTTGTTCTCAGGACATGTGCATAAACTGCGGGAAATGCTACATGGCATGTGCGGACTCAGGCTACCAAGCAATTGAGTAAGTATAAAACAAATAAATATTCCGGATATATCACACACGGTCAACTGATCCCAAACCAGGCATAGCCTGTACTATGGATACTAGAGAATGATATACATAATAGATAAATATAATAACACCCAGCCACAGAACAAACATCTGTGTTAATCACACAAATGTTTGTCCAGTGCGGGAATCGAACCCGCGACCTCTAGCGCAGAAGGCAGAGTTACTACCAACTGAGCTATGAGGCCTGTCAATTCCGCATACAATGACTTGTTCTAAGGAATAAATAACTATGAACTATGGACCAAAAAATGTTAGCTTCTACACACGTGTGGATTTGGCCTGGGTCTTAACCAAACGAATTTAAAGCTAGAGTGTAGAGCTAGAACAAGCGCATACTTTCTCAATTATTGAACGAAAAAAAAAACGAAATGCTCTATGACTGTTCACATTAAAAGAATTTGATAGAGTGGGGATAGAATGAGCATTAGCTCCTCTGATGTAAATCGGCCTTTAAACGTCAATTCTGTGTATTAAAAAAAATAGTGAAAAAAAGTTTTATAGTGTTGTAATACATGAGGCAATTAATTTTTATTTTTAAAGTTCGACCTCAAGACTGTTACCGAAAACCGATGAAAAATTGAGTTTGAAATTTGACCCAGAAAGAATGAGCTGATTTTTGCATAGTGTTTTTTCAATTAAATTGTCGAGTTTCCAAAAGTCGAAAAACAAACTTTATTGCCTATTGGGTTATGAATCATCTTGTACCTACTTATAAATGGAAATTGTCCACTACTGATGCCACAGTACTAAACATATAAATGTACAAATTTTAAAAAGTATGTAGGTACCCGACCATTAGCTTTTGCCATTTTCATATTTATTGTGGAATCATTTTTCAAATTAATAAAGGTAAACATCTTATTAGAGGTGACTGTAGGTACCGACCTACCTCCACAAGAAGCAAAACGCATCTTCTAATTGTTATTAATGTTTCAGATTCGACCCGAAAACTCACATTCCCCATGTGACGGACGATTGTACGGGCTGCACGCTCTGCCTGTCTGTCTGTCCTATCATCGATTGCATATCGTAAGTACCTACCTCACATCATCCTAATACAAGGTGATTCACAACATGTTTACCATCCCGAAAGGGAGTTATTCTATCAACGAAAAGAAATCATATTAGCGAAAAAAAATATCTATTTTTTTATTTTTTTTCACAAACTTTCTCTAATTTGCTGGTAATTTTATCATCTTTAGAACTAATAACTAAACGTACAAGAAGTTCGGAATCCTGATTTGACCCCAAAACAGTTGCTTTTCGCATAGTTTTTTCAATGAAAAATATCGAATTTCCAAAGGTCGTAGAACAAACTTTATTGCCTATTGGGTGTAGAATAAGCCCCTCTTGGGGGTGGCATACATATTATGAATCCACCTTGTATAGTTAGAAAATGAGTAGGTAGATATTATGTTCCAGACTGATAGTGAGCGCCCGCTAGCGCATTTACGTTGGGTATCATGCAATGATTCATACCGGATTTAGTATGGAAGACCTATACAATACAACGTGTTCCGTAACTAGTAGGTATACTATGGACGAAAGGGGCACAATATATGAACAGAAAGAAAAAGCATGAGAGAAACGTAAAATCAAAGCTGTTTTTTGTCTTTTTATCGTCTTTATCGAGTGGTTGTAGTAGAACCTTTCGATCTACAGGTCGTGGGTTCAAATCCCGGTCGTGCACCAATGGATTTTCCACTCGGAATGTTCATGTGCGCTATACTAGTGTTCTAAAACGGTGAAGGAAAACGTCGTGAGGAAACCGGCAGTCCTAGAACTTAAATATTCGAAGACACGTGACATGTGCTCAAAAAGAGCCTTTAAGAGGCGCATTTTAATCCTTTCACTACACGGATTCTTTCACCGACAATCATAGGCCCTTTTCAGGGCCACCATACCTCAACCTCGTCACTGACCTAATACAGGATGACCAAGAATGAATCAGTAACGACAAGCAAACTGTCCCTTACCATAAAATATTGTTTACAGAATGGTACCAAAGCGAATCCCCCACGTGATAAAAAGAGGATTACATTATCAAGTACATCCTGTGTCGCCACTGGATGCAGTGTGTCAATAAACGGAACAATATTACAAAATGTAAAAAATATATTATAACTTGTAAATTACAAAAATATATTATTCTTTATTCATGATTGTTTTGTATATTTTTTCTGCTACTTCCTTTTTGTAGATCCAAGTATGAACCCAACTGTTTGATGGGTTTTCACTTAGAGTTAATGCAGAAAGAGGCTTTGGACAGTTATAATGGCTCCTGGTTACAATTTTTAATGTATTATCCCCATTCATTCTTCTATGCAACATCTCACAGACATAGCATTCAAACTTTTCAACAGTCTTCAGAGAATCAAGCTGATAGGGTCTTTCATTGTACTCTTTTAAAAGGTGCTCATTTGTCACTATTTGCTTTATTTTGTGTTCTAAGTATGTCTCATACAAATCATCATCATTCAACAGCTTATTAACATGCTCAGCCAAAAGCTTAGGCGTGGGAAAATCTTCCAACAATATCGCTGACTTTCTGTTCGGAAACCAGTCTCTGATAGAGGGTGATCCAAAGTAAATAGGCACACTGCCTACTTTGATCGCGCGCCAAAACTTTTCAGTGACATAGTCCTCGCAAACACCATTCTCTATAGCTATGACAAACTTGTATCTGGCTACGATTTTCAAAAACTCATCTTCGTTCAGATTGTTCAGATAGTCACCAGTGAATTTCTCCGGCAACTGTTTATTATTCAGGCAAGCCCCATATGAATCCACTTTAGCGATTTTCATTAGTTCTTCCACATAGATATCTCTTTCTGTTGACGTTTCACAGTCACTTTGTAAAAAGAGAATTGGGGCAATATCTGTTAAGTAAGTATTTTTGGCAGAAGTTTCAATAAAAAATTTTGTGCTTGCAATATCTTTGAAAGATTCCAGATACTGCAATGGATATGGCACGTCACTGTGTCTGCTGAATGTTGATGAAAAGTTGAACAAATTAAGGACAGCCTCGTGCATGAGCTCCTCAACATTTCTCGGAGATTCTTCATGGTATAATCCCCAAATTATATCCTCTGGATTCCTTTCAGGCAAATCACTGAAATTAATATTGCTGCCGTAGAATAAGTAAGCCTGAACTTTGTTAACATCACTTAGATTTCTAGAACTATACACATCACACTGAATATTGTTTGAGCAGGATATAGTTCCTGAAGAACCCGGGAAACCCTCAGTCCACCACAGCATAATTGCATTCTCTGACTGTGGTTTCACTGTGCCTTTGCCTTTACCCCAAGTCCAGAAATATGAAACAATAAATATTAATAAAATAGACCAAAATAGTTCACAAAGTGTCACTTTCATAATTCTTTTTATACACCACACATATAATTTTCTAATGAAGAACATGACCGTCCTGAAACAATGTTTATTGCTTTTGAAACACATTGTTGCTCGTTACACTACAGGAAAAAGTTATCACAGTTTTTATCAAGAGCCATTAGAATGTCCAGCCGCGTTCTTTCTTCATATAATAGATGTCCATAGAGAACGCAATCAAAAGGTCCACATAAAACAGTCCGTAAATAGCTCCGGTTGATTTACCCACAATGAAAAGATTACAGAATGCCAAAACAGTTATAACTATTTCAATGGCCACATAATAAAACTCCGCTTCATACTGTACTTGGTCCACAATGTACAGCACCATTATAAGTAGGGATATCATTAACGTCGGTCCTGCGACGAGGCAGGACAACACGTCCACAGGCTCCACAACATGAGGGATTATGTTGAGAAGCAGGGCCACTACCTAAAAGTAAGATACGGACCATCTAGTAGCATAATCAATAAATATAAAACACTTGTTACCTGACTGACAATATACAGCCTAAACAAGATTGTTGCTGAGTGCACTAGGAAAATAATTTCTGGAACTCAACCCCTAATGGGTTGCAGCGGGGATTCATGATTATGAAAAGAAAACACGCAAACGAAGTCGCGGGGTTTCCACTAGTAGTACATAAAATTCTGGAGCATACCATCAATCTACATAATAATAAGCGTACAACTTATTGTATAATTTATATTTAATGTAACAATGCACAGCCGCGCTCCTTTATAACATAGTACTGGTCGATACATAACGCGATAAGCATATGGCAGTAGAACAGAACGTAGAGAGGGGAGGATGCGGTTTTTAACACCATTGCAGAGATAAGAGCTAAAATGTTGAATCCTATTTGTATCGAAATGAACATTTGCTCTGCTAGGTCGTGCACTTGGTCCACTAAATATAGCACAATGAACATTACTGATAGAACGAGCGTAGGGGCGATGGCTAGGCAGTGCAAGGTACCGGCATCCGTCAATACGAAGGGGATTATCATTAGAAGCATTGATATTACCTAAAAATAATAATTCTATTGTATGTTTTGTCACAATACACACAAATCATGAAGAGGTTACATGAGAGATTACATTATTTTTATTCAAATTATTCAATTTTTTCGCTGCATACCTACTATAAAGCAAAACTCTTCACAAAAATAAACAAAACAGTTCCTTCATGACCTTTGCTGAGTTTGCAGTAAACTGTCAAAAGGTCAAGGTCAAACTTTAGTGATGTAACTGCTGTTCCATCAATTTATTTACCGATTAAAGAATCATATTTTGGCTTCGTGATTGAATAAAAATACTTCTAATCTAATATTTTTTTAAGTATGTAATTTATAAGCACATCATTATTCACTATACATATAATAAATTAATAGTACACACTATAATTATGTACCTACAAGTAGGTTAACACCCCTAGGTAGGATAATCCCTATCTAAGCACAACTAAAAGTACACCCCCTTTCGTTGGCAATTAAAAACAAATCCAAAGACAATGCAGTTAATAACGCAAAGTAAAATACTCCGTAGATTAACCAAAGCCAAACCTTGGCCAGATTTAGCAAGAAACACTGAATAAACGCCCCAAATGTGAACAGAATTTGGAAAAACAAGTACATCTTCTCCATGAATAGTGGTACTTTTCTTCTGATGTAGAGAATAATAAATAACAAAGATATCACTAGAGTTGGACCAGTTGATATGCAGTACATGTGTCCATTAGGCTTAGGTATCAACAGGGGCAATACCGTTATAACGAGGGATATTCCCTACAAAAAAAAGGAAATTGGGTGTCAATTGCAGACCCATTAAAATTATTTTAGCCTTCAAACGAGATGGTTTGGTCCTACAATCTATGACATGTATCATAATTTTATAAAAATATATCCGTTATGATATCATCATTCAATGTCATATCTACAACAAACTTGGACTATTGACATCAAAAACAACCGTTTAAACTTACGTTCAGTTTTATAATACCTCGTTTGAAAGCTATGAAGCATTGTACAAATTGTGTTATTGTGGAAATGTGGTAAATAATTAACTTACAAATTCAACGAGCTTCATAATAAAAATATTATATCTTATTAATTCACTCCATTTTTTATCAACAGGGACAGAATCTGAAACCAATAAGCATATTTACGTAGTTACTAACAAATCCCAATAAGAGGCGTTATCGAAAAAAATCGTTGAGGATAGTAAAATATCGCGAAAACTTTTAATGTTATATTATAGTTTAGGATTACGCTTCATACGGCTGAGTCTGGGCGCACTCAAACCTACGAAGCGCAACGCGCAAGTGGCATACGCCGGGCGGTGGCGGGGCGGCACCGCTATTGGTCGTGAAGCTGTTGTGTTGTTGTGGGGTTCGATAAATACGTTACTACAGAAAAGTCTTGCTTACCATTTATTATCATGTCAGACATGTTAGTATTATTTTATGCTTTTCTATTCGAATAAATAATTGAATTCATATAACATTATTTTTTATAATAGAAAATAGGAATAAACTAGACTTTAGTAAAAATAAAGCAAGTCAATGGCAAGTCACTGGTTCCGTTTTGATTGACATCGCCATGACACGAATAATTTTTGGTAACTTTTTTGCATGAAAATTCAAAAAGTTTCTAGTAGTAGTAGTTCAACAAAGTTCAAAAAAGTAGTGATGAAAACATTTTGACAACAAGGAAATCATCTGATCGAGGGTTTTAAAATGAATTTATTAAATGCGAAAAACCGGGAAGATCCAATTTGTATGTGCATGCATCGTAATCAAATCAAATTATGGTGTCAAGCACTAGTCAGTCAACAGAGCAAATCAATGAATGAATGAATGGAAGTTATTGAACTGATGGTAGCCCGTGGTAGCATAGGAATGGGAGCCAATGATGAATAGTTCATTCTTTAGGTGGTTATTGGTTCGTTCCGTAGACCGAGATACTCTGTTTACGGTCTACGGCGGGCGGGGGGCGGGGCGGCGCCGGCGCGTGGCGAGGCGTAGACCGGTCTACGGTTCGTTCATATTAGTCTGTGGTTCATTCAGTTCGTTCCACAGACTATTAAGGAATACTACGACGACGGTTCGTTCGTTCATTCATTTAAACTACTCTGTGCATCCCAGGAGCTGAATAATTTCTAAAGTGATATGTAAACTAAAAATTCAAGTATTTTGTTGAAATGTTATAGCTTGGTGTGGTGGAATTACGGCCAAATAATGGATACAGAAGATCGTCTGCTGCTAGAGGTAACATTGACCGCCAATTACCTCGCAACGTGGAATTTGATGAGGTTATGTTGTGAATCCAGAATCTGACTAAAAACTTCCTCAATTGTTTCTAATTTTATTCCAGGTGGATGTATTCCTATCCAAGGCGTTAGCGGAAAACCTTGTCATTTTGCAATATCCCGTTAGACCGGGTAATAGGGACTGGACTGATATACAAATCAAGAATGCTGCTATCAAACCGAAAAACCAGATGTTTCGCCTAGAAGTGGGCCTAGACACGTATAGCGACAAGTACTGCCAGTCTAAAGGAGAGCAGATTGCTATAAATACTGATGGACAGCAGGTAATTGATTGAACTGCCCATAAATAATATATTTCATCAGCTCGTTTTTCCAAAATTCTGGTATAACAAAATGTATCATCTATCACCTGAGCCTCGGCTGTATGCTATGTGCGGCTAGCGACATAGGTATTATGTTTTAAATAAAATTGGGTCTATAAAATACATATAAATCTGTAGTAAACTGATGATACAAAGTTTCAGCTAAGTTCTTTCAAATCACTAACAAAAGTTATGAAAAGAGATCTTAAAATGGACTTCCGCAAAGTCATGCCTGAATCAATTAACTTCTTATGAAAAGAAGTTAAAATCTGCTAAAATAGTAAACCAGGGATTCAATAATAAATGATAATTTAATTATGTGAAGGATGTACCATCGGTAAAGTGCAAGTAATTTGCTGTAGGTACTAAATGGGCTCCTGAATAAATATCTTATCCCAAAGAGATAGAAATAAAAAAACTTGAGTTTGGATGTAGGCATATCCACCTCCATAGGTCCATACCTATTCACCCTTTGACATCTTCAAGGATGAGTACATACTTAAATATTTGAAGGGATGTCTAACATGTTTGGGGATTACAGTTACAAGCTACAGGCTTCACTCAAGTTGTACCAGGATATAAAGTTATCTGTATGTTTGTTATTCCAGGCTATTTACTACATAACATGCTAAATTTAATTCCAATCCGTTCAGTGGTTGCTGCCTAAAAGAGTAACAAACATCATCATATCTTTACAAACTTTCACATTTATATTATTATAGTGGGATTTCTTAAATTTTCAACAGGAATCTACATGGCATGTCAAAGAGAAGGATAAATCACTTTATTTCAAACAAGGAATGATGGACAAAATTGTTTTAGAAAGTTCTGTACCATGCATAGATACAAAAACGTATGCAGTAGCCATACTACAGGATAAAGAACTCCATATCACCCCTATACAAGTTAACAAAGGTGAGTATTAACTAAAAAAGTGTTAAATACTATTTTATTTTTATTTATTTATTTATAGTACAAAAACTATTGCTTAGCACAGAACGATTTGATTAATAAAATGTTAAAATAAATCTGTTTAGCCTAAGATACAACATTTGTTGCGAATAACATATAAAATACAAATTTTTAGGGTTCTTTACCTCATTTGAAAAAAATGGAACCCTTATAAGATCACTTTGCTGTCCATCTGTCTATGTCCATCTGACATAATAGTGTTTGTTATAGTTATAGTGCCGTTTTAAAATTAAGATTCTAGCTCAATGCATTAAAAAGATATGGCAATGAATGTCTAATTTTTGTATGGAAATGTTAAAAATCAAAAACCATGGAAAATTCATTGGTACACGACCTGGATTCAAACCCACGACCAATGTACCGGTCGGAACTGCACGACCACATATGGAAGGGTGCGAGTTCTCGCACTGGAATGTCTTTATTTTATTTAAATTCAATGTTTCAGGTGTTCTTCAAATGCGGCCGTCATACAGCTATTTTGACAGGCAAGACAAGCTCAAAAGGGACCAGGATGATGACAAATCTGATGAGGAAGAGAAGGAGCCTGAAGCTACACAGGTACTTACTTAGGTGTGAGTATGTGGATGCGAAATTGCATTCACATTAATAAATCTTGATTTTATCATCAACATCAGCCTGTGGAAGTCTACTTCAACTGTACTGTGGAACCTCGGTGGCGCAGCGGGTGAGTGACCAACTGAGACGCAAGGGGTGCGGGTTCGATTCCTGCTGCCGGACAAGTGTTTGCATGTTCTGCAAGTATTTGTTCCGGGTCTGGGTGTTGTGTTACCATGGCACTCGTAGTTTCTGATAACCACGACACAAGGAATCCCAGTGTGGGGTCAGGACTATGTATGGACTGGTCCTGGGTTGCCACTATGAACGGTCTAAGCCTTCTCCATCCACCGACTTCCCGCAACCTTCGAACTAATGAAGACTTGACCTTCATCAGTTAAAAATCCCGTTTATCATCTGCATACTTCGGGTCACCGATAAACAATTGAAACTCAACCATTTATAAATATTTTCTTCGATATCTATAACTATATCCATGCATTTGACGTGTCGGCTTACCAACTTAGCCGAAATGACTTCGGAAGCCTTTACCGTTTGTGGTCCGACACGCGCTTTTCAAATTTATTTATCCTACTAATATTATAAATGCGAAAGTTTGTGATTATGTTTGGATGTTTAGATGTTTGTGGTTCAATCACAACAGCCGAACAAATTTGCATGAAATTTATGCACAGACATAGATTATAGTCTGGAATAGCATATAGGCTACTTTTTATCTTCGTAGGTACCACGCGAGCGAAGTCGCAGGCGGAAGCTAGTTTATTAATAATATAAGATAGGATACTTTTATTTACCTACACTTTATAATAATTTCAGGTTACCGTAAAGTTTACTCGGCAAGAAACGGAGATGGCTAAAAAGGCGCGTGAAAAGTCATTCGCGACAATATCGCAACGCATCTCGTCCGAGCCGTGGTACGACGCGTTGTGGAAACACGCCGGGACTGATCACGCTGAGGTAAGCTTTCTAACACAATGTTTGTAATGTTTGGAAGTGAATCTAAGCACCTCCTAAGATCATATCCCAATATTTGGGAATTTCAGTGAGCCTTTTTGTTTTCGTTGTGCGAAGCAGACGCTGTGATCAAAACCAAAGAAGCTGCGTTCAAAAAAAGAAAAATCCTCTAGGGCTCAACCGAAACACCGACCCTCTTTTTTTATAACCACTAACTTTAAAAGCTCGATAACTCTTGCCCTGTCCTTTTCTAACAAAAGAAAGCGGCGGACATACTTTTATCGAGCCGATAAAGTTAGTTTAGTGATTACGAATCCTACTATCCTACTAATATTATAAATGCGAAAGTTTGTGAGGATGTTTGGATGTTTGTTGTTCAATCACGCCGTAACGGCTCAAAATGAAACTTGGAATAGATAAATTTCTTTACCTGGAATAGCATATAGGCTATTTTTTATGTAGGTCGACACGCGAGCGAAGCCGCGGGCAGAAGCTAGTAAGATCTATATGTTAGGCTTATGTGTGTCTGGTCAAATGACTTGCTAACTACCTTTTAAATTGGCACTACTGAATTCAATTTACACTTAATCAACAGCTGGAGCGTCTTAAGCTATTCAGCGCGACCACAAGCGACGGATCGGCACTGACGCTCAAACCGAGTGAATATGTGAGAGTGTTGGTCCCCCCGCCGCCCGACGATGAAGCCGACACCGCGCCTGCCAAGCGGCCGCCCGTCGAGCAACAGATAAAGGATATACTGTTCAATGGTAATAAATCTACAAAGTGATTCAAAATACGTATGCCATCCCGAAAGGGGCTCATTCTACACCCAATTGGCAATAAAGTTTGTTCTACGACTTTTGAAAATTGGACATTTTTCATGAAAAAACTCTATGCGAAAATCAGCTGTTTTGGGGTCAAATCAGGTCAAACTCAATGAATCAGCTGTAGCAATCTTGATTCCGAACTTCTTGTATGTTTAGTTATTAGTTCGAAAGATGATAAAAATACCAAAAACATCATAGCTCATTTGAGAAAGTTTATGGAAAATAATAATAATTTAAGTTTTGATGTTTTTTTCGCTAAAATTATTTATTTTCGTTGATAGAATAGCCCCCACACTAGGATTCCCTGTCATGGGTATCGGAAACTACGAGTACCATGGTACCACAACACACCCGGAACAAATATTTGCAGATCATGCAAACATTAGTCCCGCAGCGGGAATCGAACCCTTGCGTCTCAGATGGGCAGTCCTGCTACGTGTGCACGAAAGGAGCCTCTATATCGTTAAATCAAAGTCAATGTCAAAAGGCGTTTATTTCAATAAAATCACTAGGATCACTTTGAAACGTCTTAGAAACCAGGTGAAGCTAAGCCTCGCGACCAAGCCTAGAAAAATCAGGCAACAAACACGGGTATGTGCCTATCATTTTTTTCGATGATCCTTTTTCACAAAATGGAATTTAAAGCTTCAGTGTGGTGCCGATCGAAGGAGGTTAATAATAATAATAAAAATAATTTATTGCCTTATACGGTACAAAGTTACAAATATCACTACAAACTCGTCGTTTCACTACGCTGATTCTTTCATAGACGGTCATAGGCTCTTTTCAGGGCTGCCATACCTCAACCTGGTCAGTGACCTAATACAGGATTTACCAAGAAAGAATCGGTGACACGATAATAAGAAGAAGATTCCTGCTACGCCACTGCAGTTGTCAAATAATAATTCAGTCCGCTCTGTAGAAAATATAATATAATAAATAGTTGCCGAATTGTATAAAAGAATTACCGATTTATCAATTTAAAAGAAAATTAAAGTTATGGCTTCTAGACAAATCATTCTATACTCTGAATGAATGGTTGAAATAATATAATCATTAAAAAAAAAGAAATAAAGAAATATTATTATTATTATATTATGTTAGTTAGTAGGTAAACCTAATATTCATAAGCCTCTTGATAGGCTAGATAAATAGATGATACCACCTAGTAAAATAATAAGATCTGTAATTTATAATTCTCTATTTAAGTGAATAAACATGCCTCATAGCTCATAGTTAGTAGTAGCTCTGCCTTCTGCGCTAGAGGTCGCGGGTTCGATTCCCGCACTGGACAAACATTTGTGACTTGAACACAGATGTTTGTTCTGTGTCTGGGTGTTTAATATATATCTATTATGTATATCAGTCTCTGGTACCCATAGTACAGGCTATGCCTAGTTTGGGATCAGTTGACCGTGTGTGATATTATGTCCGGTTTTTTTTTTTATTTTTTTTTATAAATGAAATAATAATAATAAATTAACAATAACTAGTGCCCTCAAACGGTGAAGGAAAACATCGCAAGGAAACCGTGTCCTAGAACCTAAAAACTGACTTCCCCTTTCGCATTCCAGCAAAACTGATGACGTTCAGCGACCTGCGAGCGCTAATCCGCACCGAGAAGGGCGAGATGATATCCGAGGAGGCGCTGGTGTCGGAGCTGAGCGGCGCCGCGTGCTGCGTGCGCGGCCTGTGGACGCCGCGCTCCGCCGCCCTCTACACGCGGGAAGGCGCCGTGCCACCTCGCATGCTAGCTGCGGCGAGAGACCATGTGGTGGGTTAAGAAATATCAATTAGAATAGAAAATTAAGATATTAAGTAGACAAACAAATATGTTCGACTATTCCGCTAATTATTCGCTCCTATTCTTAAGCCGTGGTGGCCCCGGCTTAAGAATAGGCCCCTCCATATCTACCTATCCGCGGATGTTGTAAGAGGCGACTAAGGGAAAAAAGCTAGGGGATGGGCAGCAGCGTCCCTCATTTTAACAACGATAGCTCTAACTGCGCTCGCCAACCCGCATGCCCAGCGTGGTGAGTATGGGCAAATCCCCCCACATGATGAGGCATTTGCTCTGTCTGTGGGGGAGGCCATGTTCAGCAGTGGACGTCGTACGGCTGAAATGATGATGATGATGATTCCGCTAATATATACCTCGTAGGATCTTCTGACTTAATAAGAATTCGACAAGTGTTTCGTCTCTACGAGGCATTATCAGGAAGAATTGACTTGCTGTGCGCCAGAAACTCCGAGGCGTGTTGCCTCGCCGAGCACTGAACAGGAAGCAACTCTGAAACAAACAGTCTTAAGAAAACCACTTTCTTTCTGTTCAATGCTCGGCGAGGCAACACGCCTCGGATTTTCCAACGCACAGCAAGACAAATCTTCCTGATGATGCCTCGTAGAGAGGCGAAACACTTCGAATCAGCAGTTTATATGATTGAAATTTGTATAAAACAAAGCTCTAGAATATTTTTACAAAAAATTGCTAAGTTATAAATCTTAAATTGTTCAGCAATCTATGTCGCTTACTGTAACATATTCGATTAGAGTGAGCGTCTAGTTGAAAACTGGTAGGAAATTCTAAATAAATATACATACCATATTACACAAAAGCGTTCACAAAACGAATTAAAATTTCTGGCTTCTGTAAACTTGTTATTATATTTTCTTGAACCTAATGATATTGTTCCAGCTTTACCTGTTCACAAAGCACACGTACATCGACCGGCGGAAGGTATCCGCCGTGGTCCACGTGCCTCCACTAGAAGTATTGCAAATCATCAGTTCCGTCGCCAAATTCGACCAGCGCACCGGCTGGGAGCTCCTCATCCCGCCAGATGTCGCCTTCGAGACCAAATTCCCTGACGTCATCAAGCGGCAAAACTTCTACTGGGAGGCCAGGCAGAAGCAGTTCATAGAAATGATGGCAGGCGAAAGTGCACCTAAACGACAAAGGAAAAAGTCCCAAAGGGACTCAATCAGCTCGGATACGATGCTGAGCCCTAAACCGCGGTGCAAAAGTGTTAGTGTTAGTGAGGAGGATAGTGATAGAAAGAGACCGAAGAATAAGTCTTCCTCTGGTGTGGGTAAACGGACACGACATAGCTCCAGCAGTGCGCAGGACGCCACGTGATTATACGCTTAGCTAGGTTATCAAATTGTATCTACTCTCGCGAGTTGATAGTGATATGTTCTGACGTTCCGCCAGAACTGAATGGGGTTCGCGCCACGAAAGTGAATCTTGGTGGGATGGCGGTTGAATGGCTGAGACGCGGAGGTGCGGGTTCGATCCTGCGGGAGGGATGTTTGAATGATCTGCGAATTTTGATACGGGTCTGGGTGTCGTGGTATGGTACTCGTAGACTTTGATACCCACGACTCAGGTAATCCTAGTGTGGGGTCAGTCAGGACTGTGTGTGTTATTTATTATTTATATTATTATTTATATATCAACTTACTGTGGTACTCGTAGTTTTTGATACTCATGCTACAGAGAATCCTAGCTCTAATTTTGAATCCAAGCTCTCGGGATTTCTTTCGTGGCGGGAACTTTGCTTTGACTTCATTATGTCAAACGTTGTTGAAGTTCAATTAGTTATGTAGATGCATTTTTAAAAGCTTTTTTATAGGCCAATTCACATTGCATTACTAATAAAAAGTCGCCAAAAAAAACAGCATGTGTGCCCACATATTATTCTATCATGCGTTTATTTATTACATTGATGTGTTTTATATCTTTATATTAAGCCAAGATTGGAAAAAAAATAAGGAACTGCGTAATAACGCAGTTCCAATATGAAGAGCAATAGCTATATGTAGTGTAATCAGACTGCTCCCGAAAACTGAAACAGACCATAATTTTGTAAATGTTGAGGCCAAAAAAGGTCAAATTAAATTTATTATTCTTTGTAATAAAACGTGATATGAGGCGTAATTTATGAGGGCAATGTTTTGCCACCAGCTGTTATGTTCAACGTACATTACTGACTGAGAAATACATTAAAAGGTAATGTATTTTATTTTCTCTATTTTAAGCTGTTTCAAGTAGTTTTACCTATACCTAAAGTATACGGGAGCTCTCTTAATACACCCTGTTCGAAAAGAGCCAAAGCTTTTACCTGAACTACAAACTATTTCAGCTGATATAACAAGGCTGCCAGCTATCTTCAGTCTTAGTTAAATCGGCAGAACCGTACTATGAGTAACCATAACTAATATATTCCTTAGCATAAGGCATAGCATTTGTATATTATAGGCTAAATTGTGTATGACACCTTTCGGTCAAAGCTGCTATAACAATATAACTCAGTTTTATACAAATTTAACAAATTTATAAAATAAAGACTGATCGTCTGAACAGATGAAAAACTAAAGTTGCTGAATGAAATAAAAAACTGTACTGTATTATTATGGCGGTAACCTGTTGTTTAGATATAAGAAATAAAGCGTTTTTATGATTTTAATACTCTTTTTATAATTTACTCTCTTGTAATAAAATGACGAGGTTTATTTTGTAATAAAAATACAAGATAAGTTCTTCACTAAAGAGAGAGATAAGTGAGATTATGTAGGTAGAATGAGATTTTCCGTACTTCCGTGCTAATAATTGCTAAGGTGCTGAGGTGAGGAGTTCCGTGGAAAATCTGGCTCCATCATCAGACCAACTCGGTGACACTAGAAGTGGGTGTGGATTCTTAACTAAAACATACTCTGCAATTCTACTCAAATATATGTGTTAAAAATAAAAAATAGGCCTTCTTTCACTACGTAAAACATTTATTGAAAATTGAAAATATGATTCTTATCTGGTGCTAGTTAAATCTTTAAAATTGTTAAAACATCAACATTTTTGTAACAGATAAATCTAAGTAAATGTTTAGTAACAATCAGATTGTTAAAATATTCATGAGTAATGGTTTAAACTTTACATAATATAAAAACAATTAGTTACTACTTAAATCTAACAATGCAGTTATTACACAAGTATGGTGTCGATTCTGTTGAAATAACCCTTAGAGCCTATGCACACGACGTTTTGTAACGCGCTGTCGACGCGCGTCCAACGCACGCAACTAAGACGCGCAGCAATCGCGATGCAAGTTGTGTGCACGCGGCCTACCTTTGTACACGTTCATTTTAATATGACAGGCCTCATAGCTCAGTTGGTAGTAACTCTGCCTTCTGCGCTAGAGGTCGCGGGTTCGATTCCCGCACTGGACAAACATTTGTGTGATGAACACAGATGTTTGTTCTGTGTCTGGGTGTTAAATATATATCTATTATGTATATCAGTCTCTGGTACCCATAGTACAGGCTATGCCTAGTTTGGGATCAGTTGACCGTGTGTGATATGTCCGGAATATTTATTTATTATTTTATTGAGTCTCGCTTTTGTAGCGATTCAAACGCGCCGATACGTCAATACTTCCACACCTTTCCCCGATAATGCGATGTGATGCGTTAACGCGTCTGTATCGTTATTATCGATGCAAACGAGCTCTAAACACGCACTGCTTACGCGAGTAATATTGCTTTTCATCTGCGTTGATATCGATGTTAACACAAACACGCTGTCGACGCGCGTATCAAGAACTTTTATTTTTTTTTATTTTTTATACAACTGAGGTGGCAAACAAGCATACGGCCCACCTGTTGGTAAGCGGTTACCGTAGCCTATGAGCGCTTGCAATACCAGAGGCATCACGCACGCGTTGCCGACCCCTCCCCCCTCCCCCCCCAAAGAGCTCTGAGCTAAGAGTACGTCGTGTGCATAGGCTCTTACTTTGATGGCGGTAAAATGCTGCCTGCTGATTTTCTTAAAGATCGAAGTAACTAGGACGCGATCATTTTAGCGCTATCTAAGTTAGTTTTGCACAATACACCTACAGAATAGACATGATGACATGATTTTAAAGATATGAAAACTCTAGGAATAATATATTAAATTAAGTGTGCCTCTTGGATCCATCAAAGCAAAGTGCGCGCGGTTCGATTCTCTTAAACTTTGCCTTGGTGGATACTGGGCTTTACGTTTTGTAACTTAGATTACGGTGCTCACATCATTTTTACTTATTTATAACAAAATTCAACACTTACGCTAAAGCAAGTTGGTATAGCTCGTGGCCAACTTAGTGGCGGAGTTTTGAGGCCGCTCTAAGGCCTCCGGTCGTGGCCTAACGACAAAGCACAAGCGCTTAGGGCATTTATTTGGTGACCACGCTTAACCCCTACACACCTCCCAATAAATCAATCACAACTGGTGATCTGAGGCGATATCGGAGCCAGCCCCGATATCGCCTATGAACACCAGTAATTTCCAACATATTTCTAATCTTTCAAACTTAGAGGGGAAAAAAAAGAGTTGGCAATACAGTTGGCAACACTGGCCCCGATATTGCCTCAGATCAGATTGCAGGGAGGAAGTAGTTAAGCTACACGGGGTTTAGGACTAGGTTCAGAAAGACATTTTGCCGATACCCATTAGATGGCAACCTTCTTGGCAAGCATCCGGGGAATGACACTTGAAAATTCAGATATTATAGGAAATTGAACTATACATACATTAGCATAAAGACTTCATAATTCATATAACTATTTTGTCATAATGTTGGTATCATTGCCAGCACAGAGTATTTCTTGATTGCCAGCAGTTATTTGAGCATAGGTACATGGCTTAATTAGAAGCCGTTTGTTTACGGCTTCGATAGGCTTTCTAACAAATGAACCATCGGTGAAATAGACTTCCGATAAAGTAGTCGAAAGCCCACGCTGAATACAATGGGTATCGGAGTAATCCTAGCCCCACCTACACGGAGCTTTAGACTTACGCAAAAAATCTGTTAACAAAGAGCCCTAAAACTAGACTTAAACCAATACCGATTCTTCCAGCGCCATTGCAAAATTCCATGTCGCATTTTCCAACAAGCTCGCTGTATTTGTGTTTGATTAGCGACCAGTCGCAGAGTCCTACTCGGCATTCTTCCATGTACATGGGCTTCTCGTTCTCGAGGAACAGGACTTGGTACTGGTCCTTCACTTGGAAGTTGCCATTTTGGGTGCAGCTGTTAAAATACAAGTAAATTTATAAACCAAAAAGTTAACAATAAAGCCAAACAAAGAGTTCCCCGCACCAGGACTAGTCTGAATCGCGGGAGGCCAAGTAAAAAAAATACGATTTACATTAAAAAACAAAAAAACTTTCTATGCCACCATCTCCTGGTCACTGACCTAATAAAGGATGACCAAGAAAGAAACAGTGACACGATAACTGTAGTATCAGGTCAGTGACCAGGTGTCGGTCTTAGGCCACCATACCTCAACATGGTCACTAACATAATACAGGATGACCATGAAAGAATCAGTGACACGACAAGAAGAAGTGACCTGGTTGAGGTTTGGTAGCCCTTGCTTGCTAATCGTGTCACTGTTTCTTTCTTGATCGTCCTGTATTAGGTCAGTGATCAGTTTGAGGGTATGGTGGCCCTAAAATGGGCCTATAACCGTCGTCGGTAAAAGAATAAGTGTAGTAAACCTCTTCGAGGCTCCTGTGCACATGTCGAATTTTTAGGTTCTACGTTTTCTCACAATGTTTTGAGAGTACTAGTATAGCGCACATAAATTTTCCGAATGAAAAATCCATTGATGCACGACCGGGATTCGAACCCACGACCTTTGCTCTCGTGCACTCTCGTTGATAGAATAAGCCTGTTTCGGGATGGTATCAAGGATAATATACTACCGTATTATACTAATTGTTAGGATCGAAAGACATGATAAATTTCTAACTAAGTCTGTAGTAAATTACCTCCCTATACCCTTCTAATCTATACCCTTCTCTAACAAGCAGAGACTTGGACCTGGTTTGGCCGCACGCGCACAGTTGCACTATAAAAGATGTTTGTACGTACCTTCTTACTCCATGTCTTATCTACGTAGGTAGCATAGTAGTATGCTTATGTCTTTATGTTAAGTTTCTTTGTCTGTTTCTTTTTTACCATTTTTCTACTGTGTGTGTGTTGTCAAATAAATAAATTCTATTCTATTCGATTACCTCTTCGGTGGCGTGGTGGGAGATTGCCCGACTATAACAATTGATTAGGTGGGAAGACCCCGGTGCAACCTCCCTCATTAATAAGCTTGTGATTGTTCCTCGGAAGTTATTGCCAATCTAGAGGGAACCCCTCCTACGATTTTTATGTACACGGTACTTCATGATTATTTTGATGCTTACTTGTACAACACTGCTGCTATGTTCCCATTAAATGGCACCATGGTAGATGTGGTCCATTTCCTGGCCTGGACTATTGGGGTCCTGTAGTTGTCGCCAGTCAGTGGTACGGTGTCGTGCCGTGTGTTCAGTGCCGCTAACGTGGCGAGGAGCATGGGAGGGTCGCTGAAGGTTACCATTGATAGGGGCTGCTGGCGTATTTCTGGAAATAGAGAAACAAAATTACCATGCTTGGATGGTAGAGTTAGAGTCATCAGCTTGTAGAGGTCCACTGCTTAACATAGGCCTCCCCCAAAGAGTGCCATGACGAACGGTCTTGAGCTTTCTCCATCCTCCGATCTCCTAAGATTGCGATCTTCACAATGTCGTCGGACCATCGGGTGGGGGACCTTTAGTCCCCAAAGGTTGTCGGTCAACATCATCATCATTTCAGCCGTTCGACGTCCACTGCTGATCATGGCCTTCCCCACAGACAGAGCAAATTCCTTATCATGTGGGGGGATTTGCCCATACTCACCACGCTGGGCATGCGGGTTGGCGAGCGCAGTTAGAGCTATCTTTGTTAAAAGTAGGGACGCTGCTGCCCATCCCCTAGTTTTTTTCCCTTAGTCGCCTCTTACGACATCCGCGGACAGATAGATATGGAGGGGACTATTCTTCAGCCGGGGCCACCACGGCCAACGGTTGTCGGTACTGCGAGCTATATGGCCGGCCCACTGCCACTTTGCGCCAGATATCCGCTCTGGAGGTTTAAAATGGTCAATTTTGAGGATTCATATCCATGCTTTGCATGAAATAAAAAGGTTTTACTTTTATACAACTGAGGTGGCAAGCAAGCATACGGCCCACCCGTTGGTAAGCGGTTACCGTAGCCTATGAGCGCTTGCAATACCAGAGGCATTACGCACGCGTTGCCGACCCCGAACACCCTAAAGAGCTCCGGCAACCTTACTCATCGCAGGAACACAACACTTTTTAAAACAATTAATGTTATAGGCATGTGCGCGTGCTCAAAACGGTGAAGGAAAACGTCGTACTATTATAGCTGTTACTGGTTATTTCGTGGTCATTCTGCATTAAGGTCAGTGACCAGTGGTTTAGGTGTAGTGCCCTGAAAAGGGCGAATGACCGTCGCCGAAAGAACCGATGTTGTGAAAGGATTAAAGCGCCTCTTGAGAGGCTCCTTTCATGTCACATGTCTTCAAAGTTTAAAGTTTTGTATTCCTTCACCGCTTGAGAGCACTACAAGGTGATTCATAATATGTATTCCATCTGGAAAGGGGCTTATTCTACAGCCAATTGGCAATAAAGTTTGTTCTACGACTTTTGGAAATTCGACATTTTTCATTGAAAAAACTCTATACGAAAATCAGCTGTTTTGGGGTCAAATCAGGTCAAACTAAATGAATCAGCTGTTTTGTCTGTACTTCTTCGTAAAAAACATCGTTCGTAAGGCAGTGAGTGCAACTCCTAAAAAACAATTCTGACAATTTTTAATCTTACATACTGGGAAAAGTAAAAAAGGTTATTTTTCACACTAAAAGGTTACCTACTTTTTTATGCTATTCCGGTAACTTTGGACAAGACCCGGCTGGCAACACTGCTATAATGGCAAACTCATACGGAATTAAAAATCCAATGGTGCACGACTGGGAATCGAACCCACGACATCTGGACCAGCTCCACCAATTAGGCTAACAAAGATGAATTCACACCTGAACAACGGGCCGCCAACGTAGTAGTACCTATAATTTAGGTTGTGGGAATATTTTGACAAGCAAAAACCTTTCACTTTGCTTCCGATTCATCTGTCTGGCTTTCAACAGGGTCAACGTACTGTGTGTACAAGATGACCGTGGCGTAACCGGTTGCATCTACAAGGTGATTCATAATATGTATACCATCCAGAAAGGGGGTTATTCTGTCAACGAAAATAAATAATTTTAGCCAAAAAAAACATCAAAATTTTCAATTATTTGTTTTATTTTTTATTCAAAAACTTTCTAAAATTAGCTGTTTTTGGTGTTTTTATCATCTTTAGAATTAATAACTAAACGTACAATAAGTTCGGAATCAAGATTGCTACCTAAAACAGCTGATTGAGTTTGACCTGATTTGACCCCAAAACAGCTGATTTTCACATAGAGTTTTTTCAATGAAAAATGTCCAATTTCCAAAAGTCGTAGAACAAACTTTGTTGCCAATTGGGTGTAGAATAAGCCCCTTTCAGGATGGCATACATATTATGAATCCTTGTATAAGGCATCGTTAAAGTAGGACCAGAAAATATTATCCCAGCCAGGACATATCCGGACATCTTGGGCCCCTACCTTGACGCCTTATTGCGAGCGTGACAGCGCTATTATAACTACACGAATCCTACATACTTATATTATAAATGCGAAAGTTTGTGAGGATGTTTGTGGTTCAGTCACGGCTAAACGGCCGAACGGATTTGGATGAAATTTGGTACAGAGATAGATTATAGTCTGGAATAGCGTAAAGGCTACTTTTTATGTAGGTATCACGCGAGCGAACTTATCGGTACATTATCAAACGTTTATTTATATAACGCTGTTTGTATTTTTGTAATTTTAATAATGCATTTTTTAGGCTAAAGTTTGTGAGCGTGTTTGGATGTTTGTGGTTCAATCACGCCTCAACCGATTTCGATGAAACTTGGAATAGATAGAGTTCTTTACAAAGAATAGCATACAGGCTACTTTTTCCAGGTATCATGCGAGCGAAGCCACGTGCGTAAGCTAGTGTTAAATAAATTATGTCTAGAGTACGCGATGTCCACGACCCTTGTAACCGTAGGTAACCTCGCATGTGAGTACAGGCTTAAGATTTTTGATGATCGTGAATGAGTAGGTAGGTACGGGCTTAAGACTTGATGATCGTGAATGAGTAGGTACGTGAGTGAGTGGCGTAATTAGGTAACTAATCATGACGATCGAGTTATTTCAACGCAGAAGCGTTTTATTGGTTCCCTGGCTGATAAATACCTCCAGAAATATGGCTGCTGAAGAAGTTGAACATGTCCTTGATGGGCAGGCATCCGATCTTGTTGCGGAGGGGGGAGCCGTAGCCGTACTTGTAGTATGTTTCCAGGTCCTCGGCGTATTCCAGACGTTTCAGGTCTTCGCGGGTGAAAGCCTGGGAAAACAGAATAAAGAAGCCTTTCTTATAAAAATCGATAATCAAATCTGTTACTAATAGAAGAAAGAGAATACCTACATTTAATTGTGATACTAAGTTGGTAAACAGATACTTTGTGACACGCACAACAAATAACTAAACGAAAGCTGCTGCCATCCCCTAGCATTTTCTCTTTATTTTAATTTATTTATTTGGAAACAATGATAAATAAAAATGACAAAACTATATGGTAAAACTTATCCAGTGAAGTTTCCACTAATAAGTAAAACATTCACGTGAAGAAATGAAAGCTAAGAAGTTAACAAAACAGCAAACACTTGTATGAAATAAAAATTAAATAAACTACATTTACGAGAACAAGTTGTGATAATTTCGAAAGTCCTCCCTCGCTGATGGTGAGTTTAAATTTGCGGAGAGAGAGATCAAAAATATGAAATCTTGAGATCGATGTATTGTTTATATTCATGTCTATTTACCCAATTATTAATGTCTATTTATGTAATTATTCACAGATCCACTATGCACGGATGTTGTAAGAGGCGACTAAAGGAAAAAAGCTAGGGGATGGGCAGCAGCGTCCCTCATTTTAACAACGATAGCTCTAACTGCGCTCGCCAACCCGCATGCCCTGCGTGGTGAGTATGGGCAAATCCCCCCACATGATAAGGAATTTGCTCTGTCTGTGGGGGAGGCCATGTTCAGCAGTGGACGTTGAACGGCTGAAATGATGATGATGATGATGTAATTATTTATTTTTTCGATTCTTTAGTCGCCTCTTACGACATCCACGGGTATGTAACTCTTCAGCCGGTGCCACCCCCGGTATAAAATCAATGAATTGCTGAAAATTTTACTCACAGCACACCAAGGTGATATCTTTGCCACATCCCAAGCTTTATTATAAGCGCACATCTGATAGATGCTAAGGATCGTTTCTTTCTGGACCTGGTATGTGAAGCCGAGACGTTGCGATATGTTACTCAGCATTTCCCTGTACTCCATCTTGGATTCGAAAATGTGCTTTTGTGATAGAGTCTCGTTGCTCTCTTCGATGTCCCTTGTCCAAACTGGGCAGGATTTGTATGGCTGAAAAAAATTTATCATTATCATCATCCAATGGCTAACTCTGCCTTCTGCGCTAGAGGTCGCGGGCTCGATTCCCGCACTGGACAAACATTTGTGACTGACACAGATGTTTGTTCTGTGTCTGGGTGGTAAATATTTATCTATTTAGTATATCAGTCTCTGGTACCCATAGTACAGGCTATGCCTAGTTTGGGATCAGATGACAATGTGTACGGAATATTTAAAAAAAAAAAAAAGGCGTAAAGGGGGGACGGTTAGCTGTTCTAAAAGGTAGACAATTAAATAATAACATTCAAGATGTCTGATGACTTACCTACGGCTGTATGTTTGCAGAAGTGACGAAACAACAGATGGCATTACCTTAGTAATACCAGATGGTATGTCTTGTTATGCTAGTGGCTAGTTTACCTTCGTAAGTAACACAATCTTTGTGTAAATAAAGGATGATTATGTCATTATTTTGATTTAGATCATTTGTTGAAGTTCACATTTTTCTTCTTTTTTTAAATTTTTTTATAAGCTCTTATTTATAATGGTTTATAATTAGATTACTTTTCTTTTGAGCCTCAACTAGTTCGATCGGCACCACACTGAAGCTTTAAATTCCATTTTGTGAAAAAGGATCGAAAAAAATGATAGGCACCATGCCGTGTTTGTTGCCTGATTCTTCTAGGCTTGGTCGCGAGGAACAGGCATAGCTTCACCTAGTTTCTAAGACGTTTCAAAGTGATCCTAGTGATTTTATTGAAATAAATGCCTTTTGACTTTGACTTTGATACAATAAGTAGGCCACTTTTAGACCAGGACCACTTAGATTTCTGTAGCTGGCTGTATACGGATTGGTAGTAGCATAGACTAATTTAGTCTATGGTAGTAGGTACCTAATGCCAACCATCCTTCCTCTACAAATTACAATAGAAGAAAATTATGAAGATCAATCAAATGCAACTCTCCACACTTCACTCCCAAACCACTCTGAATCTACTCACAACCATCGCCAGTCCCTATACAAAGTGTTCCGTAACTAGTAGGTACACTATCCTATGTTATAATCCATTAGCAAAAAGTTTTTTTTTGTGAAAACAATAGGTACTATTGTTTTTTCAGATTTCTTCCCGAACTTTTCGAAATCATCTGTTATTGCTCTGTTTATCTTCTCCTTAACGTACAAAAAGTTCGCTATACAGCTTTATTTGCTACCTAAAACAACTGAATTTTTTATTTAATTATTATGTTTGAACTGATTTGACCCCAAAACAGCTGATTTTTGCATTTTTGCTGTGTTTTTCATTGCCAAAAGTCGTAGAACAATCTTTATTGCCAATTGGGTGTAGAATAGGTTCTCGAATGGCGACCACGAACCGGGCAACGCAGTGTTGGAAAGCCCCTCTCTCGATGGACCGACGACATTGTGAAGCTTGCAGGTCGGTTGATGGAGAAGGCTCAAGACCGTTCGCCATGGAACTCTTTGGGGGAAGCCTATGTCCAGCAGTGGACTTCGGCAGGCTGATCATGAGCCTGCAGAAGACCACTGCTATATTCTACAATAAGCCCCTTTCTGTATAGTATACATATTATGAATTACGTTAAATAGTAACGTCTTTTAACACCATAATTTTGAAACGATCATCATCATCATCATCATCATCAGCCTGATGAAGTCCACTGCTGAACATAGGCCTCCCCCAAAGAGACGAACGGTCTTGAGCCTTCTCCATCCACCGACTTCCCGCAACCCTCACAATGTCGTCGGTCCATCGGGTGGGGGGCCTTCCAACACTGCGTCGTCCGGTTTGTGGTCGCCACTCGAGAACCTTTGTTCCCCAACGGTTATCGGTTCTGCGAGCTATATGACCAGCCCACTGCCACTTCAACCTGCTAATTCTGAAAGCTATATCGGTGACCTTGGTTCTTCTACGGATTTCCTCATTTCGGATTCTATCACGCAGCGAAACTCCGAGCATAGCTCTCTCCATAGCCCGTTGTGCAACTTTGAGCTTGTGTATGAGGCCAATAGTTAGCGACCAAGTCTCAGTGCCATATGTCATCACTGGCAACACGCACTGATTGTAGACTTTCGTCTTGAGGCTCTGCGGTATCCGTGACGAGAAGATATGACGAAGTTTCCTTAACGCTGCCCATCCGAGTTGGATTCGTCGGTTGAAACGATCGTGACTCACATAAATAAGTTTCTCATCGTTTTCCTTAGGGATGTCGAAGCCTTCAGCCTGCGCCCCGAAGAGTCCTTCTGTGAAGGCACGGAACGAGTTCCTGGATCGCTGGTCCGAGCCGAATTTGAACTGAAAAGTCGAAAAATAAGTTAGCAAAAAGTGAACTGCGAAAAGTGTCCTTTACTTTTGAAGCAAGGGCCAGATCTCAGAGTACTCTTTGGCCATGATTGCCACTAGATACCTACCCGTAGTTGCTGATACCCCTGGACCGTGAGATATACATACTAATTTTATAAATGCGAAAGTAACTCTTTTTGTTTGTTTGTTACCTTTTCACGACTAAACGGCTGAACAGATCGTAATGAAATTTGGCACAGAGATCCTTTGTCTGAAAAATGATTAGGTATACCAAATATTTATGTCGGTTCCCTGTCAGCAGTCCTGGGAACTTCTGCCTCCAGGCCTGGGCTAGCTGCTGCGTGCTGATGTAGCCGTCACTGGTGAGATCGCCAGCGAATGTGAGGTTCTGCCGGTTGCTCCACTCCCACATGTTAAGTAGGATCAGGTCGGATGTGCATATGCGATTCTGAAAACAATACATTCAGTATAGAGACTTCAGTTAAATCCTACTTCCTACTATAATATTATAAACGCGAAAGTTTGTAAGTACCTGTGATCCATCCACATTCATATTACCGAACTTACGTTTAGGTCTCTGAAGTTGTAATTCTTATAGTTTGAATCGATGTTATTCTTCAGGTCGCTGAGAGCCTGCAGATTTGGCATTTCGCTCGCCTCTGGGTTGTGGGAGCCTTGACGATTGAGCAGCCAGAACGCTTTTGGCTGGCATCCTGAAAGAAAGGATAAAACTGTTAAACCAGATTTGACAGATATTTACTTGATGGATCGATCCGACGCCATAGTCACCTAAATACTTGCTGCTTGCAGAGATAGAAAAGTCTATCTTTCAATTTACCATCCCAAAAAACTTACTAATCCTATCCCTGTTTGCTATAATTATGTCGATGAGAATAATAGCGTCCTATATAAGAACTACTTATTACCTACTAGGGGGTGCATTCCGTAATTTCAAAGCTTCATAGTTACGAAATTCCGAAACCTCGAAACTCATGAGGCCAATTTCATAAGTCAGTTTCGAAATTGAAAATCTATAAAACTGCAACCCCTAACTTACCAGCCATATGCCGACAGCTTCAAGAGATATATAGTAACTTACCAACAATCGAGGATAGCTAGGAGAAGGCTAGGAGTTGAATAGTCGGAATACCCATCCTACTAATTCTACTAATATTATAAATGCGAAAGTTTGTGAGGATGTTTGTAGTTAAATCACGCCCAAACGGTCGAACGGATTTGGATGAAATTTGGCACAGGGATAGATTATAGTCTGGAATAGCATAAAGGCTACTTATCTATTACTTACTTTTTATCTTCATTAGTACCACGCGACGGCTAGTAGTACCTAAATAGTTTGTAGTAAGTATCTAATAGTGCGGAAACTTACCATTGCTTCACAGTTCATTTCTACAAATCGTCTGTGACTGGCGACACCGTTGCAATGACTACCGCAGACATCCGTAAACGTACACCATGGATTCCCATAAACATTGCACAGCATTATAAATAGATTAGGTGGTACATTACATTCTGGGTTTATTTACTGTGTAGGTACCTACTGATAATGCGTATTATATACTAGGTGATTCATATTATGTATGCTATTTTGGAAGGCGCTTATTCTACACCCAATTTGCACTAATGTTTGTTATACAACTTTTGGAAATTCGAAACTCAGCTGCTTTTGGGTCAAATCAGTTCAAACACAATGAATCAGCTGTTTTAGGTAGCAATCTTGATGCCGAACTTCTCGTACGTTTAGTTTCATAATTATAAAGATGGTAAAAGTACCTACCAAAAACAGCTAATTTAAGAAACGTTTGAGAAAAAAATATTTTATTTTGTTGTGAATATATTGATTTTTTTTGCTAATATTCTTTTATTTTGTTGTTAGTATAACCCAATTTCGGGATGGTATACATGTTATGAATCACCTTGTATTCTGTAGCATGGTGTCGTTACGACATGTGTCTTCCGGTCTTAGAAATCTCGGTCATAGATATTTTGTCGCAGTCGATCGAATTGAACCTCGTTGAATTCCTTAAGAATTTGATTAAACTTATCTTCGTATTTCTAGAACTCCTGTGAGTTATCTTCGTATTTCTAGACTCACAGGAGTTCATTCCCGTTGGAAGGTCAGTTAAGGTTATGTAATGAAATGATACAATTGTCACAACACAAATTGTTTTGTTACATGTCCGGACGTTCTGGACATGTCATAATTAAGACCTTGGACATTCCATAAATAGTTAAAAGCATCCATTAAAAGGTCTCCGTAGTAGCGGATGGGGCATTTACTAGACGATAGCAAATGTCAAATAACAGCCAAACAGACTTCTTCTTCTGGTGGCTCTCCACTACTGGAGGTTAGCTGTCAGCTTGCGCCAAGCGAAAGAGATGTTCGACGCAGGCAATATTTGTGTCCACTATCCGTGTTTGTGATGCTTGAAATCTTTTAATTTTGATTTATTATTCGACATTTGCGTATCGTAAGCGTACCGCTTTCGTGAATTATTTTTGGTCCGACTACAAGCAGGTAAGTTGAACATTCTTTCTTACCATGAGTTTTTTCCGAGGGAAGTCAGGGCCGGTCACTACCTACATAACTTGAGCCGCTAAGAAGTGACCTCATGAATCAGCGATTGATGGCACCTATTAGCGCTCATTTGTCGCTCGAACAAAGAAAGATTATTTATTGGCGGTTGGCACGAAGGTGACGCTTCAATGGAATGGAGAAATATCTAAAGGTACCATTACTCATTTCATTACGACAACAGGGCCAGTAATACAAGGTGATGTAAATAGTGTACTATCCTTGGTCCGTTACTATTGGCCTCAAACACTCGCCTCAAATTCGCGCAACGGGCTATGGAGACACTATGCTCGGAGGTTCACTGCATCATACAATCCGAAATGAAGAAATTCCTAGAAGAAACAACGTCACCGACATAGCTCTCAGAGTTAGTATGTTGAAGTGGCAGTAGGCAGGCCATATAGCTCGCAGAACCGACAACCGTTGGGGAATAAAGGTTCTCGAATGGCGACCTGATTGGTAAAAGTTCGGGAAAACTGATAAAGTATGAATATTTAAATAAAAGTGACCTTTTATCGCCGAAATGTATGTGTTTGTTGATAGAATTAGCCCGAATTCAATCAACAAATAATAAATTAAGATTGGTGCAAAGACGTGTCTCAAATTAAATTGAATTTCATTGTATTGATCGACAGCCGAGGCAACTTCCACTGGGTCTAAATTGGTGCAAGGTAATGAGGCACACTAATTTGCGAGATGCAAGTTCAGCTCACTGTGGCGTGTAGCCATTGTGGGGTGTTGTTACCTCGGGTGTAATAAAATAATATAGGTCAGATAACCGCTTATATAAGCTACCGATACCGCTGATATAATAAGCGCTTATTGTACAAGGTGATTCATTACATGTTTACTATCCCGAAATTACTTAATAAATCAACAGAAAAAAAATCTTTCTTTTTTCCTCTTTTTAAACGTTCGGGAATTTTGATATTTTTTTAATTACCAATAAAATATCAAAATTCCCGAACTTTTTCAAATTCGTTATTGGAGAAAATATGTTTTGGTGATTAATCTTACAACTAGGTATTACGATGAGACTTGGTAGGCACATAATCCGTCCTCTGATTTGTCAAAAGTTACCGATAATTTTAGCGAAGACAATATCCCAATTCCTCAAAGTTTTCCTCTACTTTTCTAAAGGTCAGTAAATAATTAAAACGTCGATGTAGAGCAGGGCTCGTTATTGGATGATTTCCAAACATCGTCTTGTTCCCCATAATATTAAAATAGAATAATTGCGACATGGCTCATTAAAACCTGAAACTACAGTCCTTCTCTACACCATCTTTTAAAATAGGCTTTGAAACTAAGCAGTGGGAATTTTAATGATGAGGTGAGTGGAAGAGTAAAACATGTTGTGCCAACCCCACATGAAGTGGGATAACGGCAGGGAGATGATGATGAACGAACCGCCATGCTAAGGTGGGTATTGTGGGTGATTTAAAAAGTGGATTGGAAAAAAATTTGCAACGAGTTGAGATATCTGGTGACGATTTATGATACCATCCTGGAGGTAAATCTTATTGAAAACATGCCGTAGTGGCCCCGGTTGAAGAATAGGCCCCTCCATTTCTAGCCGTAAATGTCGTAAGAGGCGACTAAGGGGAACAAAGCAGCGTTCAAAGGGATGGGCAGCAGCGTTTCCTATCAACAACAAGATCTTTATCTGTGCTCGCCAACCCGCATGCCCAGCGTGGCGAGTATGGGTAAATCCTCCCAAATGATTGTTTCTGTTAATCTATGGGGAAGGCTTATGTTCAGCAGTGGACGTCCTACGGCTGAAATGATGATGCTGAGCGCTACTTTATCTTACCTGGAACTTCATGAGCTCTAATGTTGGGCAGGCCTCGGGTAGCGAAGATGTATGAGGTCTTGGCTCCAAAGAGCAGGTAGGGGTCTTCATCAGCGGAGTAGCATGTCTCCTCTGCCCGAGCGAGGCCCAGCAGGAAAATGTAGAGTAGGCTTGCAGACCAGACCATCCTGGAACTTTAGCCATAAACTAGGCATTATTAATCGCTAAACCTTTATTGATAACTAGCTTCCGACCCCGGCTTCGCTCGCGTGGTACTACATAAAAAGAACATTTGTCCCGCAGCGTGAATCAAACCCACACTCCTTGAGTCTCAGATGGGCATTCGCCCGCTACGCCACTGAGGTCGTCCTAACTAGCTTCCACCCGTGGCTTCGCTCGCGTGGTACATGTATAAAAATAATCCTATATGTTATTCTAGGCTCACTCTGTTCCGGAATGAGCAGTTACCTATTATCAAAATTAAGATGCTCTTCATACGCCCAAAACTTAATATTTGCTCGGCTCGCTCTACTCGCCAGTAGGTATCAATCAACCATGTTTGACTAATTTTCTCATACTTCACGACCAAAACATAAAATATTCTCGATTTACTCCGCTCGGCAGTATTAACAAAGTTTATGTAAGTTTCTCCTGCACTTTACACGCCCAAACCTAAAAATGTCTGAAATATCCCATATCCATACGAGAAATTATGAGAGCCCATATTTTATGTACCTAAATAAGTGTAGCTTACATTCAACCAAAAAATGTAGTTACCGGCACAGATTAATTATTAGTTGTTAAAACCGGTATCAACTCAAACGCATACGGTACACCAATAACAAAGGCGTTTTCCAACTTCTAAAACACTATTTTCACTTCCCTAAGGTAAATCACATTCTTTGTCACTAAACTATGCAAAAATAAAATGCACTGGCTGAAAATTACCTTTGCGCGGGAGTAGTCGGGAAAACAGGGAGTTGTCTATGGTAAAACGATGAAGACACGGCGTCCCTCGCGCGCAGTAACGGAGGTACTGAACTAACTGACTGACCGAGTTTGAGTGACGACTTGAAGAGTGAGTGAGGCTGTGCGAGGGAGGAGGTTGGTTGGGTTCCGATTGTTACCGGCTAGCTAGCGGAGGTTACATACGATACGAGCAGTCAAACAAAACAATCCGTAACTCGTCCTTGGCTCGGGTTAGAAAAATTTGCAGGCAGGATTTGGTAGAGTCGATAGTAGGTATACCTAGTACATAAATCTAGAGCCTTCATTGTTTAGCGATTCGCGGGTCTATCAGTTACTTACTATCATATACCTACCCAGAGACGAGTACAATGAAGAGCTAAGAGAAACCATTGTGTGGAACAATGTGAAAATGGATCATTGAGTTAGGTAATGCTGTTGCGGTAGTAGGTACCTACCTACCGACCTACTATAGTCTGTCTACATGACATGCATGTAGATGACATCAGAATATTTCCACTCGGAAAACGTAGGCAATCATGAGGGATAGGCCTTGATCGGGTGAACGAAGCGAACCATCTCCGCAAGTCAAGTTGAACGAATCGTTAAGTTATGGAAGGTAATATGTTTGTCCGACGTGAATTTTCGGATTTCAGTTTATAAAAAATGCTGTCTGTCGATTAAATCACAGTTTTAGGCAAGTGTCAATGTAATTTTCAATTAAAAATTATCAATCTGTGCCGTGACAATATGTGTGTCCATTAAAACCTCTAGCACAGATTACTTGTAGTAGAAAGCAGTCGTGGCCCTATTGTTGTCATTATGGTGTAGAAGATTTGTATTGAGGAAAGTAGATTTTCGAAGCTTTGATATAAACAAGGCTTTAAACTACTGACGATGCCGACTCGCAATTTAGCTATTATTGCTGTAGAACTGTTTCATGAAACACGCCTAAAATACCTATCTACTGGTAAATATTTGCAGGACTCATCAAAATCGACAATGCAAGCCGCATACCTACACGTTCACGGAAGGTAGGTACCTTGTGTACCTACTTACCTACATCATCGACGCAAACGCGTTACGCGGACGCGACCTCATTTCTCGTGAGGTGATGAGGCGAGTGCCTACCTATGGTGACCCGTTCAACGGTTACATCTTATTACATTTTGGTACGTAGGTACAACATTTTTATCTAATGAGGACTGAGGTGGCATATAACATGTTACCATTGGATTCTATTTTTAACATCTTCGGTCTTACCACAACTCGGAGACATAGACGGTAATAACTGAAAACTCTTCACTATAATTTAAATCTTCGGATTGAATAAGTATTAAACTGGACGCAAGTTATTATATCTTTGCTTCAGAATCTATAGTAATCTATGCTTTGGATTAAGTAAAGTTTAACGTAATTAAAATATGTAAATAACAATGATACGATGCGTTAGCATCCTATTGGTCTGTGATGCTACGTTTGTAACACTGTTGAATGAAGTTTCAAATTTTCCGCCAATTCGTTTGTCTATGGATAAAACACCGGAAACGGGAATATTATCTGGAAAGGTGTAGGTTATTGTCAGGCATGAGGCAGGACCCTCAGGCCATGCTCGTTGCATGCTCGAAGAGAACTAGTACATCAAGTTTATTATTTATTTTGTACCTACTAAGTAAGTATCCAATTTTAAGTAACTTATGACGGGTATATTTTTGGTAGATATAGGGGCTGAGCTTAGTTTATTTATATTGAGACAGTGACTATCGGCAGCGTTGCTATCGCGCCAGCGCGGGATCGTTTGCTCCGTAACATATTTTTGTGCCAGTCCAGTGCTAGCTTACAGCGCTGGATCGAATAGAGCACCCGTATTTTTTCCCCGCTAGTGATTCCCGCCTCACCGCAGCGTGGCGAACACGAATAAACATGTAAACAACACGGTTGATAGATCTGTCGACAGTCACTGGCTCAAATGATTAAGCCCCTTCGTCCACGGCGCGACTGAAACTGTTGTCACTTATGAGTAGCCTGACTGCGATAGCACTAGTATTTCAATGCGCGTCGTCCACGGCGCTCAAAAGGAACGTGTTTGTAACTAGTCTCCTGGCGACTTGACATGCTGGTCGCCAGGCGACTAGTTTCGAGAAACTGTTGAAAAATGAACGAATAAAAAGTAATTTTAAGTGATTCTGACGTCTATGTGACTGGAGAAGTAATAATTCCATGTCATCGCTCGAATTATCACTAGTCATGCTAATTATATTCGTTTTCAAAACTTTGTTTACATAAAATCGTGTACTGAGTGACTGAGTTTCAGGAAATTTCAGTAGCGTCGTGGACGAGTCAGAGTTTCCAATCAGTCCGCAACTCTAGTTTCTAATGAGTTCCGTCACTTTTGCGTAGCGTCATGGACGAAGGGGCTAACTGGAATAAAACAATCAGCCTGTAAACGAAACGCTAAAAAAAACTGTAAAACCGAAACGCATTTTGACATTTGTGAAAGTAAAAACGATTCATTTTTCTCTATGGTCTGTCACTAATGGAGAGTCTTCCGGGCCTACACGTTACATCGTCAAAATGGCAAAGAAAAAAGGCGATGAAAAAGTGAATCAAACTCCTCAAAGTGATAATGAGGAGCAGAATTTTGACGAGGAGCCCGATTTTGACGATCCTGAGGGTTTCGTTGATGACATTACCGATGAAGGTGGGCAAAATCCGCGAACCAAGTTTGACCGGCCATATGCGTCACCCACGCATTTTTCAACTTTCCTGTAATGTTGTTGCTAATTTTAACCGTTTTACTCTAGAAACAGTGTGTGGTGTAGTGTATAGTGCAGGCTAATAATGCGTGTTTAATCATTGTAAGTGTATTTATCGTATCGTATCGTGGGGTTGTAAAACCTAACCTAACTTTGACGTTGCAGAATTGTTGGGGGACCTTTTGGAACAAAAGCCAAAGGAGTCTGACGGCTACGAGAATGTAATCGTCATCGATGGGTGCCCGCAGGTCGGGCCCGAGAGGCTTGAAAAGCTGCAGAGTGTTATAAACAAAATATTCAGTAAATTCGGGAAGATAGTCAATGAATATTACCCAACCCAAGAAAATGGAGCAACGGCAGGATTCATTTTCCTAGAGTACAGCAATCCTCAGAACGCCGCCGAGGCCGTGAAGGCAACAAATAATTGTAAATTAGATAAGCAGCACACATTTTTAGTGAATCTGTTCACGGATTTCAATAAGTGAGTTATCATTGATATGAACAATTGCAACATCAAAAACTATGTTATATTCTGCAAGGATCTGTAACATTTTTTTTTATGTTATACGGAAGCAAACATGCTTACAGCCCACCTTACATTTATCTCAATCCCTAAAATAAAGAGAACTAGCACAAATTGTGATGCCCGCTCAAAACTCACCCTAACTGTCAGATCATGAATATGATTATTTGTTAGACTATAGTCACAATACAATAGGTTTCCTATTCCAAATTTCCGACCAACATTGTCATTAGACTAAAAATATAACAAGTTCTAAACCTAGAACAGAGATTCTAAACAGTACTATCACCAAAATTTCTGCTTTACCAATTTTGAAACTGTTTCGCTTGTACACGGCTAAGTAAGCCTGTCCGGCCCATCTTTTTATTTATTGTAATCCTTTGAGGGTGAACCATTCATTTTATGACTTTGATTACCCAGTCTGTTGTTCAGTTGCAACCAAAACAATACAAACATATTGTTAGACAAAACCGGTACTTTTTATGATTACACATTTACGCAAGCAAGGCACAGATCACTTCACGCAAAATACACTAGGGTGGTAAGGCGGAATTTTTGGTGATAGTACATGATTCTTCTTCATCCAAGTTAACAACTTTTATTTTACAAAATAGGCTTTTGACCACAATATCACATGAAATTATTAAAGCTATAGGCCCGCAATTGGGTTTATAGCTATAATAAGAGATAATAGAAAAATAAACATCCTATTATTTTGTATTCATCATCATCATCATCATCCACAGCCTTATATTATATTATTTTGTATTATCATGTTGTAATTCTTAAAGTAGCCTCTGTTTACAGGTACTCAGATATTCCTAAAGAATGGGAGCCGCCACAGCCTCAGCCGTTCAAGGTCCAATCAGACCTGCAATGGTACCTCATGGACCCCGATGCGTATGACCAGTTTCTGATTGGTATTGGAACAGGTGTTGCATTACAGGTGTTCCAAAATGCTCTTCCCGAGCCAGTTGTTTTGCAAGAAAGACCGGTTAGTACTTTGTATGAGAAACACTTGTTTGTTATATTTGTGCGTATTGATGATTAAGTTCATTTCACTTTTAATCTGTATTTACCAATAAATAACTATCAACTTTGACCTCATACACAACCTCAAAGTCACTTTATTGGTTATAGACAGAGCTACGATTGGAGTTTGACCATATGATAAAATCTGGATTAAGGAATTCCAAAAAGGAACCAAAGTCTCCAACATAGCTCTCAGAATTGCCATTTGAGAACCTTAAGTTGGGGAATAAAGGTTCTCAAATGGCAACTTGCCATTGCTTGCAAAATGCTTCATAAACTTCATCATCTGGTTTACCAGATAATGAAGTGTATGAAGCATCTGATGGACCAACAACGCCTTTCTACTTCCCGCAAAGGTTGCGGGAAGTAGAAAGAAGGCACACAACTGTTTGTTGTGGCTAGGGAGGGCTTCTAAGGCAAATGACATCTTCATTCTCAATTTTTTTTTATCATTCTAGTAGCAATAAATATAATTCAGTTTTCTCTGACACCAAAACGTTGCTCCACAGAACTGGACCGAAACCTACGCAGTATGGTCACCTCTTGGCACTTACCTAGCTACCTTCCACTGGCGAGGCGTAGCCCTGTGGGCTGGCCCCAAGTTCCAGCAGTTCCAGAAATTCTTCCATCCTGAAGCCAGATTCATCTCCTTCTCGCCATGTGAAAATTATATTGTCACATTTTCACCGAGCGGGGATCGGGGTGATGATAAGAAGCTCATCATTTGGGATATCAGGTATGCTTATATCTGTTTTCATATTTTTAAAATCACATACACACATAAAAACACACATTTTTGAAATGTTTGCACATCTTGCAAAAATTTGTCCTGCAGCGGGAATCGAACCCCTTGCGTCTCAGACGGGCCCACGCCCACTATGCCGCCGAGGTCGTCAACAATAAAGGAAAACATCGTGAAGAAATCTAGAACTTAAACATGTCTTATGAGTTATGTCTTAAAAATTCTAAAGATATGTGACATGTGCATGTACGGAGCCTTATTAAGGCCAACATACCTAACCTGGTCACTGACCTAATGCAGGATGATCGAGAAGGAACTAGGGGCACGACAAGCAACAAAGGAGTCGTTTCATTCTGGGCCTGGTCCATGTACACTACATAGGAAAATTAGGAAAAAATAGGAGATTACAAGAAAAATACAGTTTCATTAATTTGAAGACAAATGCGATGGTACAAGACAAGTTCTTCTGGTAAGTTTTTGACTATGTGAACACTATTTGGATCCGCCATGTTGGTTTATAATTGACGTTTGACGTTATACATGACATTGACATATTTTTCACGTCATGTTGTTTGATTTGATGTTTTTGTGTGTACGTCAGGGCATCGAGTATCTTCCTTCAGTGATGACGCCGCTGGCGCCTGCGCGGCGTCGTCACGATCAAGCTAAATCTTCTGTAGTTCTTATATGACGTACGATCAGCCGTAGATATTTCAGAAAATAACTTAAACTAACGCAACTAAGTATTTTACATTACACTTCGCTTTGTGGAGTGTAAGGACGCGTTAGATGAATGGATGTTAAACAACACAGTATTTAGACAAAACAACGAAGCTAAAGAAAAACATGTCAACAGATAAATGTAGGTTGTCAAAATGACATAGATAAATGTAAGTTGTCAAAATGACATTTCACGCACGTCCATCCGCCATATTTTTGTAGCGCTGTGTGTTGCTCTCTTTGTCGAAGAAAATCATAATGTACCTTAGAACGAAGTCAATTTAAATAAAATAACCAATTAAATACGTTTACTTTATTGCTTAGCAATATTTTAGAGTAGTGTACACAGTGCAGGCCCAGGCTCCATAGACTGATGAAACGGGTCCTTTGGTATTCGCACGTTATGGGCGTGACTGTGGCATTGGCGAGTTTTGGTTCAAGGTTGTAAAGTTGCCTACAATACGGGTTTATTAACACGTCCTTTTCATTTTGTGATGACGTGGTATTATTGGCATATAGCGATTTTACACACTATGTAGATCAAACGACTTCATATTCACACTTCAATTGAATTTTGATATGTATTTATATTTGTTATACGTTACATCTGCTTTGTTAGATAAATTGTCCTAGCGTAAGTTACACCGTTTTGGCACTACACAATACTATCATCTATCGTCACGATAGACGGCAGACGGTAAATACTTTGTCGTTTAGGACAGTCTGAAAGGAGACCGTATCCATACCTAATAATTATTATAAATGCGAAAGTAACTCTGATTGCTTGTTTGTTACCTATTCACGACTAAACGGATGAAAGGATCGTAATGAAATTTTTCAAGGAAATAAATTATACCATTAGGCTGTCTTTAGTCACAAAAAATAATCTTGAAGGGCTAAAATAGGGGTTGAAAGTTTGTATGGGCAATCCATTCCTTCGAGGAGAGTCTCATCGTTCAATCTGTAACCTGTTTTCCGGTGTACTTTGTTCTGAATAATTCGTCAAATAATTATATTGAGGCTTTTGGTAAGAAATAAATGTTTCAATATTTTAGCATTTCAATTTCAATTTCAAAGCCTTTATTGCTAAACATACATGGGTATTGTTATATAACTATTAATTTCTCTACATTGTTTAGCGTGTCTATGACACAAAAGCCTCCTCCAGCTTTTTCCATTCTTCCCTATCTCCTGCCAGTCTTGTCCAAAGTGGGCCAGTGATTTTCTTTATGTCATCAGACCATCTTTGGATCTGTCTGCCTTTTTTTCCATTATAGGTAGGATGCAGGTGTTGTAGAGCTTTCTTTTCACTTTGATGGAGTATTGTTTGTTTTTCATTATGGTTTTTAGTGACCAGAATCTTTTCCACGAATTTATGACTCTTCTGTCGGTTTCTTGTTGCATTTGGTCTTTGAATGATATTAATTGGCCTAGGTATATATAGGTTGTGACATATTCAACATTTACATTTTAGCATAATCATCCCTAAAGAGGGCAAAGTAGGGGGTTAAAATTATGAGTTACTAGCATTCATATAAATACGGACGAAGTCACAGGTAATAACTAGTTTTTTTATACATAATATAATAATGCTTTCGGTCATCGCCACACGTGTGAGAATTCTTAGTGTAATCACGTAGTACGAGAAACTGTTTTCGTTTAAGAACGTTATTCTATGGTTAGTCGTGCGAAGCTAAAACGCTTTTGCCATTAGACAAAAGTCAGGATTTTTGTAACCATCCGCAATATATACGGATCATCATCATCAACAACCTATAGAAGTCCAAGTGCTGGACATAGGCCTCCCCCAAAGAGTTACACGACGAACGGTCTTGAGCCCTTTCCATCCACCGACTTCCCGCAACCTTTACAATGTCATCGGTCCATCGGGTGCTTTCGGTGCCTTCCAAAACTGCGTCGCCCGGTTCGTGGTCGCCATTCGAGAACCTTTACTCCCCAACGGTTATCGGTTCTGCGAGCTATATGGCCTGCCCACTGCCACTTCAACCTGCTAATTCTGAGAGTTATGTCGGTGACCTTGGTTCGGAGTATATACAGATAGTATTTTGAATTCTCATTTCACCCACAGGACAGGCCAAGAGAAACGAAGCTTCCCGCCCCCTGACGAGTACGTTACCTGGCCGATATTCCGTTGGAGCAAGGATGACAAATTCTTCGCGCGGCTCGGTCAGGATGTACTCTCTGTGTACGAGACTCCTGGCTTTGGGCTTCTGGATAAAAAATCTATCAAGATCCCTGGCATCAGGTACATATACGTTACCAGGTCGATGTTTCATTAGAGCAAGGCGTCCGATAATAGTCGTCGTCTACCGCGCGAAGAACCTTTCCTGGTTCTTCGCGCCACAGATGACGCCTATTATGAAATACTTATGCGCCCTGTTAGTATGTTTTGTTTTGTGCACAGCAATATAATAAATTCCTTGGTATTTTCAGAGATTTCAGCTGGTCACCAACTGACAATGTCCTCGCGTACTGGGTCGCAGAAGACAAGGACGTACCAGCCCGGGTCACACTTCTCGAGATCCCCAACCGCACGGAAATCCGATCCAAGAACCTGTTCTCCGTCGCTGATTGTAAGATCCATTGGCAGAAGAGCGGAGACTATCTCTGTGTGAAGGTCGCCCGCTACTCCAAAGTCAAGAAAGATAAGAACGATATCAAATACTCGGGAATGTACTACAACTTCGAAATTTTCCATATGAAGGAGAAGGAAATTCCCGTTGATTCGGTCGAAATCAAGGAACCTATCCAGGCATTCGCTTGGGAGCCGGTTGGATCAAAATTCTCCATCATCCACGGTGATCCAGCTAACATCTCGATCAGTTTCTACCAAGTGAACACCGGCCAGGCACCGACTTTGCTGAAGAAGTTTGAGAGGAAGCCATTCAACCATCTGTTCTGGTCTCCGTCCGGACAGTTCATCGTGTTGGCTAATCTGGGACTGACGGGAGGTGCTTTGGAGTTCTTGGACACTAATGATTTCACTATCATGAATGTTTCTGACCATTACCAGGTAAATTAAACACAATTTCTATCTTTTTAAACTTAAACTCGCATCCGCAGTACTTCGGTCATAGGCCCTTTTCAGGGCCACCTTACCTCAACCTAATACAGGATGACTTAGAAAAAATCTGTGACACGACACTCAAGCAAGCAAGCTAAAGATTAGAACACACTACTGTCGTCTGTCTTTCCTGGAAAATACAAGGGAAGAACTTAATTTTAATTTTATTTGGCATTTTAGAAGTTTACAGCTAGGTTATGGAATATGTAACAGAAATGAATAGGTATCTCTTCTGTCTAGACCTACATGCTCCATCGTCACACCATCACTTCTCACATGGTTAGATTGTTGACTGGCCTCATAGCTCAGATATTAGTAACCCTGCCTTCTGCGCTAGAGGTCGCGGGTTCGATCCCCGCACTGGACAAAAATTTGTGTGATAAATACAGTTGTTTGTCCTGTGTCTGGGTGTTAAATATTTATCTATTATATATATCAGTCTCTGGTACCCATAGTACAGGATATGCCTAGTTTGGGATAAGTAGACCATGTGAACATGTCCGGTATATAAAAAAAAAATTGTGCTCAGAGACTATTAGCGATAAAAAAATGTACAGGAATATTTTTTTTTCTCAGATGTCTGGCATTGAGTGGGACCCGACCGGCCGCTATGTGGTGACAGGCGTCTCGTCTCTCAAATGCAAGATGGACTGCGGTTACTACATCTGGTCGTTCCAGGGCAAGATCTTGAGGAGGTAAGTCTTCGTCTAATAATTAAAAAAATCTCTATGTTGAATGTTCATTTAGCTGCTAAAATTAGCGTAAGAATGGTTTTAAGTGCGCGGGTTTGATTTTCCGCCTGAGAACTTTCGATGTGCAAATACTACGTACATAAACTCTATATCAGTTTTTGTGCAAGCATTCAGTTGTTTAAATAGTGGTGCAAATATTGAGTCGTATCGTATACAACACTACCGAGCGAGAAATTGACGCGATTCTAAAACGGTCATTACATACTAGCCTGCAAGCCTTATAGGTAAACATAATTTGAGATAGGCAGCGCTGTGCGATCTAAATTGCACTTTATTACGTCGTGCCGAGAGTCGCGATTTATCCTTTTGTTATCTTGCAGAGTGATGAAGGAAGGGTTCGCGCAGTTCCACTGGCGGCCGCGGCCCCCGTCCCTCCTCACGGAGAAGCAGCAGAAAGACATCAAGAAGAACCTCAAGAAGTACTACTCGCAGTTCGAGTCTAAGGATCGCATGCGCAGCAACAAGGCCAGCAAGGTAACTCAAACAAAATGTTTACCTAGATAAAAAGAAGCCTAATATTATTCAGGCGATTAGATGATTTATACAGCGTCAGTTGGAACTTTTTACTCACTTATAGGATGCTGTAGGGCCTTGTACATGTTTTCTAGATGGAGCTTGGCCAACACCTATTATGTCCTCTCAGCCTAGTCGGTCTTATCATTCATATTCATTATGTTCATATGAGTTTGAACCGACTGGACCCCAAAACAGCAAACTTTTGTATAGTGTTATTTCAATGACGAGTTTCCAATAGTCGTTCAACAAATGTTATTGCCTTGGGTGTAGAATAAGCTCCTTTTTTAAGTGCACATTATTATGAATAACCTTGTCTAGGAACCGGGCAAATCGCACGCGCATCTACCCCACTTAGCCTTTCTATTACTATATTGTAGGTTCAGCTGTTCTGTGATTACAAAACATGCTAACTTTATACAAATTCACAGGAACTGGTGGCCAAACGTACTGAGCAGATGAAGAAACACGTGGAATACCGCGAGGCGAAGGTCCAGGAGTGGACCGATCAGAAGCCACGCCGGCTCGAGCTCAGGGATTGTAAGTACTTATGGATTTTTCGGAAAGTACGCCATCTTGCCGTTATACTCTGCCAACAAGCATTGCTTCCAATGCTGTGTTCTGGGTTGAAGGGTGAGGTGGCCAGTGCACATGATACTTACCTTATGTATGTTTTATGCAATATGGTACCATGTGGGCCGCAACCTAAGTATTGCAGCTGTATTGGGCAATGGGTATCGCATGCCATCAGTCCGTTACTTTAGCAGAGTACAAACAGTGCGATACGTACACCCCTCAAAGCCGAGAAAATTATTCAAAACGAATTCAAAAATTTTTGGGTGCTGAGAAAAAACTAAAAAAATACTCTCAAGTTTCAAAAATAATTCTATCAAAGAAACTTTAGGAATGTTTTCCAGATTTTTTTGCAAGTATGACATTAATTCACATAAGTACTAAAATTAAATGAATAGGGTGTTTTTCTTCGAGCACCGTGACTGTCGTTATTTAGTTTAAGCTACAAGTACGCTTATTATTTCCAGATGTGGACACCGACGGTCTCGACACCGACCAAGGGAACACAGTGGAGGAAGTTATTGAATTTTTAGTGAAAGAGGAACAAACCGTCATCGAGTAGTCGCCATTGCACAACTACGTTAGAGGTCGGGCCTATTCCGACCTCCTTGCATCCGGCGGACACCGGAAGACACGAATTCAATAAAAAAAAACATAACCACAGTTTTTTCTATACCCTCACATCCACGTCACAAATTTCCATAGCGAAATTAAGCTCCACAATGTTCAGTGTAAGATTTGAGTATTTAAATTATACAATAGGTAATGTTAATAGAAATCATATTAAATTGATATGTTACAAATGGACAATGGTTTTTTAATGTTTTATTTTTATAGATTTTTTTGTTGTAAATATCTCTTATGAATTTTATTATGATGACGGTATAAATAAACTTTGATACAAAGATGAAGATTTTAAATCTAGAGTGAAACCTGCTTGACGATTTTCTGGCACTTTGTTTGGGAACTTAACTCTCATAATATTTAAAATTACGAGCTTGTTTTTAAAAACACTATCAGTATTCTATTAACCAAGAACTGAATAGAGAGCAAATTTTTAGAAAATTATAATAATACTGAAGCATTTTTGAAAAGAAGTAGAATGTTCATCGACAAACATCTCTTCTACCTGGGGGAAAAAACCTACTACTATCTTTGCGGACAGCTTGTCACTGTCTTGAGACCCGCCAAAATATTGATCATTTTGGCGGGTCTCTTAGCGATATCTACATAACTGCACCCTCTCGTATTTCCCCAAGCATGATAGAAATCAGGGTAGTCAGTCAAGACGCACGTTCAAATATCACATTTGCTTCATGTCCACATTTTGCAGTTGAGAGTAATTTAAAACGAAATTGCTGCAAACATTGATTCTGAAAAAAATCTACCTACTACTTGCCTAATGCCTACTAAACTAGACTAATTTTCCAACAAACCCGGTCAAAGTCAATTCTCTGCATTGCGTTAAACGGAATTTAAATTGCGTAGCTTTCATTCGAGTATTGAGTACATTGCCTTCCCAATCGTGATACTGCGCCTTTATATCCGCAAATTAATTTAAGCTTTGCCCTAACTTCTGTTTTCATGAAAACGAGGAACGTTATTATCGTGAATTTGTTAGTTTAATGAGAGGCTATCGCTATTATAAAGCAAATGATTAAACGTATTACGTGAAGTACGTATGTACTACCTAATTATTTTATTTTTACCGACTTCTAAAAAGGCCGGGCTATCAATTCGGGAACCGTGTTTTTTTAAATGTATCTACAAATGTACACCGATTACTCGGTAACGGCTGTTCCGTTGATGGTCTTTTACTTTTGTGTAGTGTAGACTCTACATAGAGAACATACATAGAGACTCTACGTACCTACTATAGAGAATAACTTCAAGGTGGTTTCATATTAATTTTATTCTCGAAAAATTGTTACTTCTTCCGTGAAAGCTAAAAAAAATCATTATCTCAAAAAAAAATGGAATCACGACTTGCCGAAACATTTTTTATGGATGTACAAGTTTACTTCTCGGGTTCTATTTATTTAAACCCCCATTCATATTTTTAAAGCTCGAAAGTTCGTTGAAAAGTAGGCATTAATTTGAAAATGTCAGTAGCTTGAGCGCGCATGACCGTGGCTTCGTTTCGGCCATTCAGAGGCCACCCTCGAGTCTTCAGTCCGCCCGAAATACAGCGCTGGTCGCCCGCCCGGGACGCTTTCCCGCGCGTTTCGAATTTCGAACTATAAATTCAAATTGAATTCGTTAACTTCAAATCAAAGTTTTGTGCCAGTGACACTTTCTAAGTCCGGTTGTTTTGGAAAATTATAGTTTAAGTTTCGAATTGGATTTTGGTGTTTAATTTATCATTTGAATTTATATTTTTAACCGGTAAGTACATACCTACCTTAGCAATCTGAAGAATCATTAGGCCTTATGTACTTTACTTTTAATGTCATTAGGTCTTAGTAGGTACTTTATTTTTAATATAAGTACCTACCTATGTATGTACCTATGTATCGGTATAGTTTATTACTTGTCTTATAAACAGGATTGGTCTGAAAACAAGCGCTGCTGCATATTATCTTTAATGTGGAAAGGCATTAAGCCGAGACTATGCCTGTTTTGACTCACAGCACATGAGACTATTATGCACATAATTATTATATAAGGTTTATAATGAACCTTCCCAGGCAGAATCAATTTAAATTTTGTCTATTTGTATAATCTGTTATGTAGGTACCTAAGTAACCTACCTATTTACCTATCGGTACTTGCCATTAGACTGTATCTATGGTTGTTGTGTCTTGTTACCTACCTATCTATATTATGATTAAATAAATAAATAATAAATATTCCGGACATAATATATCACACAAGGTCAACTGATCCCAAACTAGGCATAGCCTGTACTATGGGTACCGGAGACTGATATAAGTACATACATAATAGATGAATATTTAAGACACCCAGACACAGGACAAACATTTGTGTTAATCACAAGTGTTTGTCCAGTGTGGGTATCGAACCCGTGACCTCTAGCGCAGAAGGCAGATTTACTACCAACTGAGCTATGAGGCCTGTCTGAACTCTTAGTTGCGGTGTGTGCTGTGCCGACCACACCATGAAGTGGGATAGGGGCAGGGAGAGATGATGACTTGGGAAATGTGTAAATCCGCCTCTGCATCTGTCTGTTCGTTTATATTTCATTTCAACAAAGTATTAATATTTGTGTTGTGGATACACCTACCCAGTGTTCAGTTTTAATTAAAGGCAACCATTAGCCTGTCCGTCACACGTCGTAAAGGAGATCCTGAAAGTCGTCAAGATGTTTATTCCTACCTTTCCTGCTTGTAAACATCTTGTAAAGGAAATGTTTAGAAAAAACTAACGAGTTTACTAAAATATTAATGTGTTTGCGACTCAATTTTAAAGACGGGTGGATTGGAAATGAGATGCTTGCATGCTTGCCGTGTCACTGATTCTTCTTGGTCATCCTGTATTAGATCAGTGACCAGGTTGAGGTATGGTGGCCCTGAAAAGGGCTTATGACCTTCGGTGAAAGAGTCAGTGTAGCGGAAGGATTAAAGTGCGCCTCTTAGAGGCTCCTTTCGTGCACAATGAGATGAGACTGCGTGCTCTATGCCACATGGTACCTACCTACCTACCTTGTGACACCTTGTGTGGTACCTACCTTGGTCGTTTAAATACCTTCTTGATTCCATGCACCTCCGATTGACGGTTCGAAAGATATGCTCTAACATACAGCCAAGTTGTTTAGGAGCTCTTCGCTCGTTCGATCAATTGGTACTTAGTAGGAAGCACGTTTCAGTAGCCTTCATGAGATTACGAGGAAGAAATGTTCATTATGAGGTCGTGGGTGTCCCAATTATGCCTAAAGACAGTAATCAACATCGCCCACGGCTACGGCTTCTGAATTTTAACTAATTGCCATCGAGTAGGAACTACGACCATCACGAAAAATTCTCTGATATTCGTATATGTATTTATTATCTGTAATTGTAAACGTACCTAAAGAAATAAAAAAAAATATCGACGCTGCGCTGGTAAGCGTCGTCATTTCGAATGTCGAATACCTTTATTCGTTATAGATTTTTTTTTCAGGGCCACTTAGACGAAATATTTTTTTTTTTAAATTTTCTCGTGTAATCTACATCTGAATCATAGTGAAAGTTTTCACACTCATTTCTTTATTTGGAAAACAAACAGAACAATGGTAAAATAAAAATTAAGGCTATAAGATAAAACTTAATTCAGTGAAATTTCGACTATTATGTAAAACATAACTAAACAAAAAAAAAATTATTACATCACGCCCAAGAGCTGAACATGCTTTGTTCAGCTCTAGGGCGTGATTTGACTTTTTCTTCTGGTTTCTCCTATTATTGTAGTCATTAGGTACTTCCGATCTGAGTTCTGAAGGATTGTATTGAATTTATTTCAGTGCTATCTCTAACATATTCCCTACTCTATGATAATGAATTAGTCACAAAATATGTCTGGTTTTCATTCATAAACCATTTTTGAGACTTTGATCATCATTTACTTTTGTAGTAACAAGGACTCGCCTAATACCATCCGACAACTTTGTTATTACTTCGACAGACTTCTCTGTAATTAAATTATCAAACTTGTGCCTCTAATTAGTTCAAGTTTGATTAATCTTATTGTGGTTATTGCATAGTTCCCGGTTGTCGCTGTGGCATTTACACGAGAAAGCATTTGCAACGTAGTTCATGGTAGAGCCGTGTTGGCCCAGTCGCAGGTACCTCGAATTTCGATCCGTAGGTAGGTTCAAATCTCCGTCGTGCACATAGACCTCCACAGATTCCAGGTAGGTAGATATGGATTATTTAGTCGGGGCTACCACGGCCAAGGTCTGTTTACCTACCTACGAGTACCTGATTTGAAAAGATTACACCTACCTAGTTATTTTTTCCTTAGGTACTTAATCACACCGGCTAAAAAATATTTTGTCGGCCATGTGCCATTATGCACAGGTAACTGTACTTTGGTTGGAGCCTGTCGAAGTGAAAAACGACTGGCTTCACTTCAATCCTAAATGAGTTTAGAATCGTTCCTTTTGTTTACCAGCTGCGCTCTATAGGAAAACAATTATCTCTTCGGGAGATTGTTTCGATGCTACTTATTATACAGGGTTATTATAACAATAAAACCAAAGACAATAAAGTAGATATTTTTTAGAATAAAACTCAGTAATGTTAAATAACCGAGTTTTATTCGCTGCCCTGGTGGGCCTGGGCCTACCTACGTAGTTGCTATGCCGTAGACCCTCTACGAGACAATACCTCTACGTGTACCTCTACGGAAAGACTTAAGGCTACGTCATGGCTTTATTATCGTGAAAATAATGTAGGTAACTGAAGTGAATTGTTTTCTACTCAGCTCCCACTGACATTATCAACGCAAATATAGTAAAAATTAAAAAAAATATCTGAAATTTCAATATTCCTCTCATAGCGATCAAGAGTTTTAGGGGATTTTTCAACGCTTATGTCCAGCAGTGGACTTCTGCAGGCTGATGTTAATGATACCTAATGGACTTGCTTTCAGAGATTTAAGAAACTTCTTGACTCTACCAGCAACATACAACATAATCTATTACTGTTTTCTTTCAAAGATTTCAGAAATTTGTTGACTACCAGCAACATACAACATAATCTATTACTGTTTTCTTTCAAAGATTTAAGAAATTTGTCGACTACCAGCAACATACAACATAATCTATTAATGTTTTCTTTCCAAGATTTAAGAAATTTGTTGACTACCAGCAACATACAAGTTACAACTTAATCTATTAGGTTTTCCCTTGCTTTCATTACAGTCGACTTTCTCACCGAATTCATCTTCGTTTGCCACAGATTAACTTCGAGATAGTTGTTGGCCTGAAGAAGGTGGCAAAGTGGGGAAATTTATATTCATTTCAGAGATAATTTTGTTTTGTTTTGTTTGGTGAGTCTGGAAAAGTAATGACGAAAATCCGGTAGGTAGATTCTAAGGTAAATAAAAACTGCATGTAAACCGAAGAGTAGATAGAGTTATCCAGCGAAGGAATATGCCTCAGAATAATTATGAAGAATATAAGTGCCTCAGAATAATACACATAAGTTCTCTCGGGTCATCTGTCAATTCTGGGTTTTTTAAATTGACATAATATTTCTAGAGGAGTAATTACATAATAAGATGTTTTTTACAAAAACTAAAAACCGACTTCAAATTCCTGAATATTTACAAGAATATCAACCTCTTTTTTTTGTTATCAACCTCTTTGCGTTTTGCTTACCTACTGAGGATGACACTGGCCACCTACACTTTCGAATAAAAAACAAAAGTAAGTATGACATCCATTAATCATCAATAATAACTTTTACGATACTGACTGACTGACTGACAATCAAACGTAGTGGTTTTATTCTCTTTTAAAATCAACGCAGAGCCTAACCAAAATCCTAAGAGTATGAAATTTGCAGGGTAGCGTAACGTATGGGTGCACAGAAAGGAATTCCCGACACACAACCCCTAAGGGTAAAGTTCATGTAAAATAACTCCGTCGACAAAAACAATTTCGGCAATTCGTGATTTCAAGAGATGATGACGTTTTTTTAGGTTTTACGGGACAAGTAGCAATCCCTCAGGAATTAAATTAATATGGGACCACCCGTGATCATACTCTATACACCAGCGAAATAATCATCAAAATCGGGTTACTATTGGCGGAGATATGGAGTAACGTAGACACAAAAAAAAAAAAAAACAGCCGACTTGAGACCTCCTTTTGGAGGTCGGTTAAAAATAGGTAGGTACTAATAATTTTACAGCAGCAGTAGCGATGCAAATTATATCACACTGAAACTAGAACAGAAAAACTAGACAAGTCATGATAGTAGATAGTATTATTTATTTACTATTTTGCGTATCTTCGCATTTCGAGTTCATTCAACCCATTGCGAATCTTCAATATCAATCAAGTATCGCACCCAATTCCGATTTTTCACTGTTCTAGCAGGATCCTATGCATACAAATTCCCCGTTGTGACAAAAAGACATGCATTTGCACTATTCGTGAACTCGAGTCAATAGGTTTAATACCTACTGATAATGATGTGACCTATAACCTTTGTTACGAATACATGAACTATAAACTATGGGCTCTTGAATAGGCAGATCTATACTGATATAAAATAAATAAAAAATAAATATTCCGGACATATCACACACGATCAACTGATCCCAAACTAGGCATAGCCTGTACTATGGGTACCAGAGACTGATATACATAATAGATATATATTTAACACCCAGACACAGAACAAATATCTGTGTTAGTCACAAATGTTTGTCCAGTGCGGGAATCGAACCCGCGACCTCTAGCGCAGAAGGCAGAGTTACTACCATTGAGCTATGAGGCCAGTCCAGTATTATAAAGAGATTCAAATTTTTTGTTAGTTTGAATGTAAAGGCTAATTTCTAATTTCTGAAACTAATGAACCGATTCTCTCACTAACAGAAAGATAAACTAATTTATTTTCAATGCTATTCTGGTTTGGTATAACGGCTCTCGTTCAATTTCAGAAGTGATCAACTGCATTCCAAATTCAATCGTTATCATCATTTTACCCATAGGACGTCCACTGCTTGAACATAGGTCTCTCTCATAGATTTCCAGAAACAATCATTTGGAAGGATTTGCCTATACTCGCTACGCTGGGCATGCGGTTGGCGAGTGCAGTTCTTAATATAGGGAACGCTGCTGCCCATCTTCTAGTTTTTTACCTGCATACTGATTCGCAACACCACACCCGCGATTCTGATCCACACAATTTTGCATATACACGTTTAGTTTGGATGACGATGCATGGTTATCTAAGTGGCGTCCATCTAAATCCAATATGGCGGCCTCCCAAAGATGGTGGACTAGTTATTTTTTAGGCACCTCTATGATTTCAATTCAAATGGTTTTCTGAGAAGTATACGATAAATAAAATTACGGTACACTAAATTCAATATGGCGGACACCCCAAGATGATGTACAAATTTTCTTTTTAGAACATTTATATAAAAAAAACTAGGTAGGTCCAACTTCGACAAAGAGGTCAACCGACGAATCCAACTCGGATGGGCAGCGTTTGGGAAACTTCGTCACATCTTTTCGTCGCAGATACCGCAGAGCCTCAAGACGAAAGTCTACAATCAGTGCGTGTTGCCAGTGATGACTTATGGCACTGAGACTTGGTCGTTAACTATAGGCCTCATATACAAGCTCAAAGTCGCGCAACGGGCTATGGAGAGAGCTATGCTTGGAGTTTCACTGCGTGATAAGATCCGAAATGAGGAAATCCGTAGAAGAACTAAGGTCACCGACATAGCTCTCAGAATTAGTAAGTTGAAGTGGCAGTGGGCAGGCCATATAGCTCGCAGAACCGACAACCGTTGGGGAGTAAAGGTTCTCGAATGGCGACCACGAACAGGGCGACGCAGTGTTGGAAGGCCCCCCACCCGATGGACCGACGACATTGTGAAGGTTGCGGGAAGTCGGTGGATGGAGAAGGCTCAAGACCGTTCGTCATGGAACTCTTTGGGGGAGGCCTATGTCCAGCAGTGGACTTCTACAGGCTGATGATGATGATGATGATATAAAAAAAAAAAAATGTTTTATTACTATTAATTTATTGCCTCTAGAAATAATGTAGCAGTTCTATTCCAATACGTTCCGATCAGTTTCATTGTGGTTAAAAGTAAGGTTACCGACAAGTAGAATTGCATAATAGTATTGTATGTTTACAACCTATTGCTTACCTACAGATTTATGTGTTTACCGTTCACTTTTAGATACGAGACGATATCTTTGATCTTTTACTTATTACTTATCTTTAACTCTAAGTTAAGAATAGGAAAAGTGAAAAAATAACACCTGCTAACAGTGGGGATAGTCTGCTGGAACATGTGAAGATATTGGAGTTCATAGCTTCGCTTGTTCACCTCTGAAGGGGCAATGAGACTGAGTGACACATTTAATTATAATGCACTGCAATGTCATTATTTTCATTGTTCTTTCATTGTCGCTCGTATAAACACGCGTTGTAGCGACAATATGTCACGAAAATATGTGTCATTGTTCAAGTCTACTGACACGGTAATAAATTGATAATTCGATGATCCTATACGGGCAATTGGAATTGCTCCATGCAATATCTAAGAGACTAATCATCATCATCATCATTTCAGCCGTACGACGTCCACTGCTGAACATGGCCTCCCCCACAGACAGAGCGAATTCCTTATCATGTGGGGGGATTTGCCCATACTCACCACGCTGGGCATGCGGGTTGTTGAGCGCAGTTAGAGCTATCGTTGTTAAAATAGGAGACTCTGCTGCCCATCCCCTAGCTTTTTTCCCTTAGTCGCCTCTTACGACATCCGAGGATAGGTAGATATGGAGGGGCCTATTCTTCAGCCGGGAATATCTAAAGAGACTAATATTGGTACCTATTCCTAGTTGTTTAAATTTTTTTTTTATTTTTATTTTACTAAGGTGGCAAACAAGGCCCTGTACGCTACGGCCCATCTGTTGGTAAGTGGTTACCGTAGCCTATGAACGCTTGCAATTACCAGAGGCATTACGCACGCGTTGTCGACCCCTTAAAATGTATAGGGGCCGTAGGATAAGAAAAATTCCATCTTTTTTTTATTCTGTTGTTGCCTGAAATAAAGTTATTGTATTGTATTAAAAATTTCACAATTCATATCACTATTTTTCAAAACACTCAGACTCGGGTTCGTCGATCGATGGCATCGATATTCGTTCGATTTATTGTTGTGATAGCAACACCCTCCCATTCATACCTCAATTATCATTAGAGCAAATCACAGCATGACAGAAATAACAATAACTAGATCAAATAAAAATGGGAATCTTTTAGGTGAATACATGCGAAAGTCGTTCATCACCGCGACAGGACCGCACAAAGGGCGACGGAAATAGGGCTTCCGTTGACGAATCGCTACAAAAGGCGATTCTGGTACGATTGTTGGACTGAGAAAATAATGCGAAGCCTTGAACGAAGCTTAGATCTGCGTGATGGAACTGCTAAGTTAGTTGTGTGTTGTGACTGACCCTGGCGTTATAAAGTGGAGTGTATTCTTCTCTACACATTATTTGCGCCTCTAAAATAATTACGACTAACTAATTAATATAGCTACCTTTATAGCATAGGTTCTCCAACTTATTTTGCCCTCTTTGAAAATATATTTTTAATTAAGGCTCCCAATGTTTTTAATCACCATCTGTCGCAAATCTGAAAGATTCCTCTATCCTATTTCTCAGTTTAAAGTTTAAAGAAGAATGTTTCAATGAGAACAATTAAACTTCTATCCCTTTCAAAAGTTAGCAAACGTAAAAATTCGACCTTTAGTAGGCAACTCTCTTAAAAAGAGTTAGTACCTACATATATCGTGCTCACAGTGCCCACAAGCAAGGGCCAGAGTCCACCAAACCGATTCTATTCGTTGATTATTTAGTCACCGTTATCATTTCAGCCGGGTTACTGAAACCTGCGACCTGTGACCTGCTCCCAGCAATTTTGATTAGGGCGTATTTCCATCTAGTGGGGGACCTACGATTGGCCTTGAACTATTATTTATTCTGTGGCTGCGCTTTCCGATGCATAATTTCTACTCTAGCACCTTTATTAATGTAATTCCGATTAATTAGTAGGTAATGCTCGGTAGTATAGTCGCCTACACTAAGATGTGTATAACCATTAACTGTGAGGTTTGTAGGTCACAGTTTAAAGTTGATAATGACACAAGCAGATGATGGTTAGGTAAATTACATATGGAAAATTTTAATTTAAAAAGGGATATCCACAATTTTAATACACGCAAAAAAAACAATATAGTTGTTCCAAAACATAGACTAGCTAAGGTGAACAAAAGCTTCTTATGCATGAGCATAATATTTTTCAATAAGTTACCTTTGGACATCAGAAATCTAGATTTAAAGGAATTTAGCGCTAGAATAAGAAAGTTTTTAATGTTAAAATCCTATTATGATATTGACGAAGCTCTGGCTGATGATTTTAGTGTGTAATCTACAGCTGATTTTTTTTATTTTTTTATAATGTATAATATAATATATAATGTAATGTATAATGTATAATATATGACTTTTCCTAGTGTACAGACTGTATCAAAACGGAATAAAATCTTTTGAATTTGAATTTGAGGTAGGTAGGTAGGTACCTACATATATAATTTTTAGATTTTGCTGTGTGCATCTATATTGTTGGTACAGTAGGTACCAACAATAAAGATGCACACAGCATCATTTTAAAATGATGAATTGTATACATCTTAGTGCTTTGGTGGATCCCGAGCTTTATAGGCTACGCGCTCATCATTATTCGAAGAGTAATTTATTTTTCAATTGGTTTTCTGCCTTAGTCCGTCCCTACGTTCTACCCTCTTAATGTAATTTCTGTACTTGACAGGTGGTTCGGGTTACTCTATATTTTGTGATGGATACTCTGTTCAGGTAATTCGTAAGATTGATACGAAGGTCACAGCATGTGGTCGATATTATTGGCCTCATAGCTCAGTTGGTAGTAGCTCTGCCTTCTGCGCTAGAGGTCGCGGGTTCGATTCCCGCACTGGACAATCATTTGTGTGATGAACAAAGATGTTTGTTCTGTGTCTGGGTTTTAAATATATATCTATTATGTATATCAGTCTCTGGTACCCATAGTACAGGCTATGCCTAGTTTGGGATCAGTTGACCGTGTGTGATATGTCCGGAATATTTATTTATTTATTTATTTATGTGACATAGAGACACTTGTATGGACTTCGGTTATTCATCACAGTACTGTGATACATCTAAATGATAGTCAAGTTTAGCCCTTGACCGACGGCTTACCTCGGAGGACGGACCCCATTTATTTATTATTATAAGCCAGAGACTGGTAATTGTAACTTTGGCCTGTTCGTTGACTTGCGTAAATCTTGATTGTTGTAAATCTAAGTTCTTGTGTGATTTTAACCCCGCTCTGCTACATGCACGAACAAAGCTATGTTTGTGTTACCGTTTTGTTTAAGTTGTATTCATAAACTTGAGATACTGTAAGTCGAAGATTTAGGCTCGTATTCAGAGACACGACTCAAGCATAGATTTAATCACAGATCAGCTGAACTCTACTTAAGTATTGAATCTCTTCTCAAACATAGCTTTTATTCAAGAACGGTACTTAAACTATTCTCAGCTGAATCGAGTCTCAAATCTGTACTCAAATGTTCTCGTTTACATTTTGATTTATTTATAATTTTCGATCCGTTTTACGCAGAAATTCAAACAGCCAGGATGGAAATGGAACAGAACTATAAAGTGAAGTATAAATATGCATCAAAGTACGTGTAACGGAACGAAAATGTCATTTGATTAATGTCTAATCAAATCTAAACTCAAACACCGATTTCGTCTGATTGACGTTTCAGAATAAGCATTTACTCAGGTGAACTGTGATCATTGAATCTATACTTAAATACTGTTCACGAATAAGAATCTCGCCTCAAATCGAGATTTAGGTACAGATCAATACTTGAGTCTTGTCTCTGAATACGAGCCTTAGTGACTTAAAAGGTTTTAAGGTATTTATTAATATGGGCCATGGCATGTTACACATTTTTGTGTAATGTGTCAAGTAGCCTGAAATAAAGATATTATTATTATTATTAAAAGGAAAACGTGACAAAAAGTTTTGAAATCCCCTTTGAAAGGAAATCTTAAGTGGCTACTGAGGAGGATTTTAGGAGGAGGTAGGGCACAGCGAGATTATCTCGTTCTGAATTGGAGCAGCCCGCCTGGGGAGGTACCTCCACCTTACAGAAGATCGCAGCCAAATAACATTATTTGTTTCAAATAGTGTTGTGTTCCTGCGGTGAGTAAGGTTGCCAGAGCTCTTTTGGGGGGGAGAGGGTTCGGGGTCGGCAACGCGTGCGTGATGCCTCTGGCTATTGCAAGCGCTCATAGGCTACGGTAACCGCTTACCAACAGGTGGGCCGTATGCTTGTTTGCCACCACAGTTGTATAAAAAAATAATAATAATATATAATGGGATTTCAATCCCCCTATCATTGATCTAGTCTACTTGACAGGACTATTTTTACATACCTACTTTTTACAGTGTAGCTTGCCTGATTATCGTGTTATACCAAGGTTCTATGGTAGTAGTATTTCTCGTAGAAAGTATAAAGTTACTAAGGCTAAAAACAGCTTTAATTTCAAAAAGATTGTTTTCAATAATCTTGTTTCTTCTTGTGATAGAATAAGGCTCGTATTCAGAGACAAGACTCAAGCATTGATCTGTACTTAAATCTCGATTTGAGGCGAGATTCTAATTCTTGAACAGTATTTATGTATAGATTCAATGATCACAGTTCACCTGAGTAAATGCTTATTCTGAAACGTCAATCAGACGAAATCGGTGCTTGAGTTTAGATTTGATTAGACATTAATTAAATGACATTTTCGTTCCGTTACACGTACTTTGATGCATATTTATACTTCACTTTATAGTTCTGTTCTATTTCCAACCTGGCTGTTTGAATTTCTGCATAAAACGGATCGAAAATTATAAATAAATCAAAATGTAAACGAGAACATTTGAGTACAGATTTGAGACTCGATTCAGCTGAGAGTAGTTTAAGTACCGTTCTTGAATAAAAGCTATGTTTGAGAAGAGATTCAATACTTAAATAGAGTTTAGTTGATCTGTGATTAAATCTAAGTTTGAGTCGTGTCTCTGAATACGAGCCTAAGTCTTCGGATACTAGTTACGGAACACGTTGTACAGCTGATCTCAAATTTTCGTTACCTACGGGGCATTGAACCCATACCCATATTTTATGGGCTGGCTACTTCTAAATATTGATGGACCATGTACTGCCTATAATATTAATGTAGTAGTTCGTTTTATCGACAATGCCTCATCCGTTTAGGTAATGGGCCACTTGCCAACACAAGCTGCTTACAGATTCCCGATTCTGAAAGGATTTATGATGTGACTATACCTACACCGGTGAAACTTATTCGATTATACCTATCTATACTAGTAGGTACATAATGCTATTTGGCTGCGATCTTCTGTAAGTGTGTGTACTATATGTATAGTGGAAAATGATTCCTATATATAAATATATACATAGGTATAGGTATGGATTCCATACCTATATACATCTATAGATATATAGGTAGAAAATTATTTACTGCACAGGACAAAGACAAGTACATGGGCGAACGTAATGCTAACCTTTGAGTGGTGAGGAAAAAATGAAATATATACTCGTATGAATATATGTATGTATATATAGTGTGTACCTACTTTATGTTGTATGCTTTTAGATTTTTAGTTTTTATTGTATACACTTAAGTAGGTACTTATTTAATTCGAAGGTTGTTATGTGACATTGGTATTTTCTGTGTTTTTCATCATCATCATCATCAACAACCTATAGAAGACCACTGCTGGACACAGGCCTTCCCCAAAGAGTTCCACGACGAACGGTCTTGAGCCCTTTCCATCCACCGACTTCCCGCAACCTTTACAATGTCATCGGTCCATCGGGTGGGGGGCCTTCCAACACTGTGTGTTTTTATGTGTGCCAAATTAATAATATTCTATTCTATTCTTCTATTCTACTAGTGGTTCGCCCCAAACTGAGATCTCCCTATGTCTGGTAAAAGTTGATACCGAAACGAAAAACGAAGTTGAAACAATACATAAAAATCGTTATGGAATGTATAAACAAAGTTCTTTCATATGACACCCCACTTCAAGTATTTGTATAACTTTTTTTTAAGACCCCCTTTGGACCTTCTATATCTTAGCAGCCCCTTGGCCGATTTAACTCATATACTTAAAAGTAAATCTTGGTTGTACCACCATTCGACGTACTGAATTCAGATACCTAGACGGTTCGAAACATTATTGCTGCTTTCCTAATTATTAAAATCGGTAATTATCATTACCTTTTGAAATAACGCACGCAACACTATCAAGGTACTCGTAACCTTATGGATTTATAGTTTCCGAAAACGGTGCAGTTTGTAGGGCAATGCTCTGTTTAGCTCCTTGACGTCATTGTGTGATGATACGGTATGGAGCTCTAGTTTGGAAAATTATGTTGATCTGCCATAACTCATCCTCTACTGCGAAGTGTTTTTGTTGGGCTGGAACGTGTGTTTACTTGTTTTTGCAAGAGCTTTCAGGGACGAGTCGTTGAACAGTTTTATAGGTCAGGAATGTGTAATAAACTTCGTGCACATTTACACAAAACCATGCTCTAATTCCCTGCATACTTTAAATCCCGAAATTTGACAAAATTATGCTGGGGGAACGCACACCTCCCCCAAACAGTTCCATGACGAACGGTCTTGAGCCTTTTCCATCCACCAGGTTCCCGCAACTTTCACAATGTCGACGGTCCATCGGACTTTCGAACACTGCGTCCCCCGATTCGTGGTTGGTGGTGAATTACAGAATAAATAGTCCTGAATGAAGCAATTTCAGTGCCCTGTGTAGCAAGGATAGCGTTGCCAATGTTGCAATATACCAGTGGCTCAAAGAAAATTAACGATAGCGTTACGCTTACGATACGATAGCAAATGTTAGCCAATCAAAATAAAAAGATTTCAAGCGACTGACGCCGATGTTATTTGCGTCAGTATGTGTCACTCAGTATACGAAGTAATTCATTTTGTATTCCGTACTAAAGGATATACTTTTCAAACATAAATTTGTTCCAAAATGAACAGTGTCAGGTGCCGGCCAATGGAAAAACTATTTAATTTTCCGGCGGACTATATAATCTTGGTCATATTTTCACGGTGAACTGTAGCTGTAAAAAAAAAAGATGTATTTATGTTATGTTTCATATTTATATTTTTTTGAAAAACAGATTAGGTACTTATAATTATTCGTGTTTGAAGCACAGTCTACTTTCCCATGAAGTTTAATAACCCCTGCAATCTATCACACTTGACTAGGTGATAACTAATTTATTAGCTGTCATGTATGACATGGCTGCGGTAGCCTTTGTATAAAGTGTTATATGTCAGATAAGTGAGGCTTTACAATAATAGCTACCTGTAGCCAGATACGTTTAACAAATTGAAAATTCAATAGATGATTATCGTTTTGTACCCCTTAGATACACCCCTTATAAAAAGTATGAAGCTATCTTTATACGAAAGTTAGGTAACAATAAAGATAGCTATTTGAAGCACCAACCCATGCTTTCTCCATATTCATGAACCTAGCCTTTACCTAACAATAATTTACTTAGGTACCTTAGTTTCTCAAACAAAGAGATAACATACATAAACCAACATATTACCTGCTGGGCGGAGGGCATCTTTTATCTGGTTTAGGCATCAGTGGCAAGAAATGGTATAAGAATTTAGGTTTCCAAAGACACGTAGCAAGAACTTATTCCTTACACTGGTATTTTTAGTCAAATTAGCAATTTAAAGGAAAACTTATCAATCAACTGAGGTGATAATAATGATAATGAGGTTCGGAAAATATATAGTAGGGACTGTCTAAGAATACAAGGTTTATACATACATAGATACATTGTTTGTATCTCTATGGGTCCACTGTCAACACTATCCCATGGCTTGTTACCAGGCTTACCTGATACCATCGTTAGAACTTTTACGGTCCCCGTCGTTGCTTGTTACAAAGTAGCGTTTTCAAAACTTTACTAGCTTTAGAGCCTTTACAGACTAGCGTTTTATACGAGCGTATAAGCTCGTTTTTCGAAGCGCGTGTAGGCGCGCCTTTTTAGAATAAGAATAAGGGTTTATTTATTTGAAACACACACACACACACAGTAGAAAAATAGTATAAGAACAAACAAAAATTACATAAAGAACAAATCAAATAAACAAGCAAAAAGAAAGAGATAAAGTAAGTAGGTAACTATTCTTATGGCGACTGTGCGAGTGAGGCCAAACCAGGTCCATGTCTCAGCATTTGCCACTCCCAAACAAAGTCGGGAAGCAGCGCTGGTTTTCAGACTGGACCTTTTTCCACACGCGCAACTCGTATTGAGTTGAGCATTGACGCGCTTATAAGCTCGTATAAGTGCGAGCTGCGAGAGCCTGCCGATGCCGGTTGGAACGTACCTACACACCGGAATAAGGTCGTGGACCCACGCGCGTTTGGCTTTTTGAAGCGCGTGTGTAAGCGTATACGCGCAAAAGAAACGCTAGTTTGAATGCGCCCTTATATTCTAAAGTTTTTATTTGATCCTGTGTACTTTAAAGCTGTTCTAAGTAGAATTACTTTTTGGATTAAGAAAGCTTTGTGGCTACCAACCTATTACAATTTAAGATATTTCTTGAAGTTAAATTATACTTAATTCTGTTTATAAGTTATTTATTATGTAAACAAAAATATGGTATTTTTTTGGAGTTAGCAATGGAGGTTTTTCATCGGAATAAATGATGATTTGTCCAAAGTTAAAACTGAATACTTACCTACCATTTAAATTCAATTTCATGGCATTTAGATCTTGTCCAATAAAGCCTAGTGAAACGTCCGCGTCAGGCGTCTGCGATCGACAGATTTCTTATCATCTTAGCGAGTTGTTTTCATATAGAGCAGAGTCAGATGACCTAGGTGGCATAGCGGGCGAGTGTCCGTCGGACACACATGGGGTGTTGTCTCGATTCCCGCTGCAGGAAAAATGTTTGCATGATCCGCATATAGGTATTTGATCCGGTTCTGGGTGATGTGCTACCATGGTAATCGAGTTTTCTGATAGCCACGACACGGAATCCTAGTGTGGGGTCGGGATTAAGTACCTATGTGACAGTTCGGAGTTATTTAAAAAAATGTTCGACATTTATGACGCCCGTAATAAAGCGGTGACTTGGTTAAATAATTTACTGTAGGAAAGCACCGCATTAGAAGATATCGATTTTAAAAACTGTGATTCATCGCACCACTAAAGCACACGTGGAAACCAATAAAACGTTTATCGCTGCAGAATGCACTCAAGTCTTGCTTTATGGTCGTATGGATTCGCTGGAAAACTTATACATAATACTATAAACTTATACTTTCATAAAATCTTCTACCTAATCTACCTTAGATTTTTACAAAAGGGGATTCATAACATACATACCATACCGGAAGGTTTGATTATCAACAAAAAGAAAGAATATTAGTAAGAAACAACAATATTTTAAAAAAAATTCAAACTTAGCTGTTTATGGTGTTTTTATCATCTATTTAACTAATTACTAAACTTACGAGAAATTCGGCATCAAAATTGCTACCTAAAACAGCTGGTTCACTGAGTTGAACAGATTTGACCCTTAAACAGCTGATTCTTGCATAGGTTCAGCGAGCTATAAGCCTGCCCACTGCCACTTAAACTTTAATTTTAATTATTTTTTTGGATCATTCTTAACGCAGCAAAATTAGAAAAAAAACAGAAATTGTGATGAAAATAATGCCAATCTGATGTCAGTTTATATTAAAAAAAACCTCACTTAACTAAGAATGACAGAAAAGTTGCGTTCCGGTGGTTCCGGCGAAGGTCCCTTGAGTGGATAGTAAATATGAATAATGCTAGAAGGCGAGCGTTTCCCTTTTCGTTGATCGATATCGTCAACGTCAAGAATTTCTAATGCCAATCCATCAAATGTAACAAATTGATATGAAATTGTAAATTATACCAATAACTCACGTCGATTACCCATTCGAGAAATTACCGTTACCGAGCCAACATTGGATAATGTACTTACCTACCTACCTTTCATTTGAATTCCAAAATTCTGGCAAATGGCCCATTACCATTAGTACCAGTTACTTACGTAAATACGTTTTTAAGCTGCCTAAAGTTGAAGCGAAATTTCGTATCTTGGTGACAAGTTATATCAAAGAGGTTGCATGCAATTTTTTTTTAAGGCGCGTTCCACACGGTACCAGCTTTAGTCTTCGCAGCGTGTTTGTGCAGACGAAAATTGGAACTAATGAAACGTGTAAATAAGTTTGTAATGAAACTCTTTTTTAACCAAATTCAAAAAAAAAGGGTTCTTAAGTAAGCTGTAATTTTTTTAATGTACTTTGCGAAGTCACTGTAAATGATAAAAGATAATTCTAGGCTCGCAAAATTACTTTGTTTGTTTCGAAATTGAGATGAAGGTCGAACAAATTGGTCACAGTTGTGTGAAATTTCTCCATGAGGCCCGAATTGGAAGAACGAATTCGAGGAGGATAATATTTAGCATCTGGGTTAAAGGGCTTAAAAGTTATAGTTTTGGACTAGATTGATCCCTTTCTCACTATAGTGGAACTAATTAATCGAACTTCTGGGAACAATCGTTTGCTAATGTTGGCAATAATGGTCATGATAATCATAGTTTTCGGGTGAAATAGAAACTGCAATCTCTAAGTCGCAAAATGTGATTGGCAATAAAGTTTAATTTATTATTTCGGAAACTGGACAGTTTTCATTGAAAATCTATCTTGATGTGGAATTTCTTATAGGTTTTAGTTAAGAGTGTTAACATGATAAAAAGACAAAAAACAGCTAATTTGAAAAGTTCTTTTTTTTTTTTTCGCTGATATTCTTTCTTTTTGTTGATAGAATAAGCCCTTTTCGGGATAGTAAAGGTACGTGTTGAGAATTACTTTGTATAACAGAATCCTCGTTGAGCGAGTCTATACCCGCACTTGATCATTTTAACTCAGCAGTACACATTTTTTTGATAATACCTATACTAAAAAAATATGTTGTACCCTTTTGACTAAACACTAACCCTGTCATTACAAAACTGGGTTTAGACCAGGTCTAACTAAACCCTGGTTTTGTGTGTTATTTCATACAGTTGCTCTATGTCATAATGTCAAACGTATGAAATGACACGTCACTAAGCCAGGGTTTAGTTAGACCTGGTCTAAACCCAGTTTCGTAATGACAGGGTAAAAATTCAGTAATGGACATAATTATAAGTGGTCATTTTAATTTGTGGCCTTATACAGCCGAAAGGTATCAGATAGGCGGAAGGGCGGAGTGAAGAAAGTGACAGCGCTATGTAGTGTAATTGAATGCGGAAAGAGATAGCAAGCGTTAGAAGGCACTCGAAAGTAATCGACGTAAGCGAAATATAAGAAAATATCGATTATCTCAAAATATATCTATTTTTTTAAAAAAGTGTCTTGGATTTTGGTACCCAATGCTATTATCTAACAAAATATTAAAAAAAAAGCAATTTTTGTTAGTCTCAGAGTATTTTCAAAAAAACTATTGCAGAGGACCCAACTTTAAAAAATAAATCTATCGATAAAAGTTTTACCAATCGCGTTTCTGTCTTGGATTTACGTAAATAAAATGCTCAAGCTATCTTTGTCATTAAAATTAAAACTGTGCGTTTTACGGTTATTGAGAAAAACAATTCAAAAATCATAAAATAATTAAACCCTCACCTTAATAAATAACGATGACACAAGAAAGGGTATACAATAAGATTCTTTGAGTGTAATATGTTTTATCTCCGTGCAAACTCATTCATCATCATCCAATACGATGAATATAATACTTTAATGGACTTTTACGACGGAGCTACCGAAGTACCCTACGTATATGAAATGGCGAATTTATGTTGAAAAACTTTTACCTAAAGAGGCTCACAGCACTTTAGGGATATTGAGACACAGGTCCTATTTTTATAGAAATGGATATTGCGTTTGATTTTTATATTTATCTGTATGAAAGTATCAAGCTATCCAATGTTTTGTCTTTTTGGAAGAAAAACACTATTTTTAGTAAAATATTCTCTAACGGCGAAGGAAAATATCGTGAGGCAAACCGGCATATGCTAGAACCTAAAACTTCGAAGACATATTGTTAAATGTGCAAAAGAGCCTCTAAGAAGCGCACTTTAGTCCTTCCACTACCCTGATTCTTTCACCATACCTCAACCTGGTCACTGACCTAATCTGCATTAGGTCAGTGACACGACAAACAAGCAATTATAATATTGTGAGAGGTTCTAAAGGTTCGTAGACACTTGCTACGAAGTGCTACGTCGCGTAGATTTTTGTCTTCGTAGCAAACTATCAGAATGATAAAGCGGAATGTTATGCAATCATAGATCGTAAAAGGTAGATGTTTATGATATGTTATAATATTATGATATGTTTTAATATATGGAAAAAACCCCAATAAATATTTTAAATGCGAACCTGTGTCTGTTTATTGGTTTATTTGTCTTAATTTGACGCAGCAATAGATCGACGTAATTTTTGCATGGATATAGATTTCGCCGTGGTGGCCCCGGCTGAAGAATAGGCCCCTCCATATCTACCTACCGATGGATGTCGTAAGAGGCTACTAAGGGAAAAACGCTAGGGATGGGCAGCAGCTTCCCCTAATTTCACAAAAATAACTGCAATTACGAGCCCGCGTGCCCAGTGTGGTGTAGTAGTACAAGCACATCCCCCCACATCATAGGAATTCGCTATGGTAATCAGTGGGGGAGGCCTTGTTCAACAATGGACGTCCTACGGCTGAATTGATTATCATCATCATCATCATTTCAGCCGTACGACGTCCGTAGCCGTAGCCGTCCGATCAAATTCCTTATCATGTGGGGGGGTTTGCCCATACTCACCACGCTGGGCATGCGGGTTTGCGAGCGCAGTTAGAGCTATCGTTGTTAAAATGAGGGACGCTGCTGCCCATCCCTTAGCTTTTTACCCTTAGTCGCCTCTTACGACATCCACGGATAGGTAGATATGGAGGGGCCACCAATTAATGGTGATGATAGCTAAAGAGCCGACCTAGACGAATAAGCTACTTTAATTCCGGGTACCACGCGAGTGGAGCCACGGTCGGAAGCTAGCTTTGTATACTTGTAAGATACCCTGTTAAAGTTACTTCATCAACACTCTTTACTTACTACCAAAGGGGTTATTATGGAGCTGAAATTTTTTTTTTTTTTTTTTAATCCGGACATATTCACACGGTCAACTGATCCCAAACTAGGCATAGCCTGTAGTATGGCTACCAGAGACTGATATACATAATAGATAAATATTTAACACCCAGACACAGAACAAACATCTGTGTTTATCACACAAATGTTTGTCCAGTGCGGGGATCGAATCCGCGACCCCTAGCGCAGAAGGCAGAGTTACTACTAACTGAACTATCAGGCCAAATGTACAATTAATTAATTTAACACTTGCTTCCGCTTCCCTTAGACATTAGAAGTGAAGCTGAAAAGCTTAGTTTGTTCATTGAAGTAATTTATGTAACTCTCTTCAGTACCTACGTTTGAAAAGTGCTTCAACATCAACTTCATCATCATCATTTCAGCCGTACGACGTCCACTGCTGAACATCGCCTCCCCCACAGACCGAGCAAATTCCTTGTCATGTGGAGGGGATTTGCCCATACTCACCACGCTGGGCATGCGGGTTGGCGAGCGCAGTTAGAGCTATCGTTGTTAAAATGAGGGACGCTGCTGCCCATCCCATAGCTTTTTTCCCTTAGTCGCCTCTTACGACATCAACTTCAATTCAGTTCAATTATTTTTTCTCAATAGGCACATAAGAATGCACTTAAGAATGTCAATTTTAAGGGAAAGGGGTGAAATAGGGTTTGCAAGTTTGTATGGTCAATCTATAATTCCTCAATTAGGGATCTGAAAATTAATATTTAGTCTTTTGGTAAGAAATAAAGAAATACGTGTTTCAGCATGTTTTGGAAAATCATTACTTGGGCCAAGTAGGGGGTTAAAATATGAGGATGAAGTCGCGGGTAGCAGCTAGATAAAACATAAATATATGAGATGACATATAGCCGTTTGAACGCGGCTTAGAACATTCATCTATTCAGTCGCTTAGAATATTCCTCTATACAGTTTGAGTCCGACCGCAATTTCTCTAGATTTGGCATGATTGAAAATCTCAGAACGTGAATTCAATATTAGATATCGCATTGCTTTCCAATTCCAATTTATTTCTAACCTGTCGGAGATGGCACCTTGAAATCAAAACTTGTTGATAAATTGTTTTACCCTCGGTTCGTGGGAAGGCGGGGCCCTCCGGATTAACAAAGGTTTAGCCTATAAGCTATTCTAGTAACAGGTCTCTATCTATTCCAAGTTTCATCGAAATCGGTAGAGCCGTTACGGCGTGATTGAACCACAAACATGCAAACATCCTCAAACTTTTCGCATTTATGATATTACTAGGATAACTAAATAACACCCAACAGTCACATACATAGTCCTGACCCCACACTAGGATTCCCTGTGTTGTGGGTGTCAGAATCTACGATTACCATGGTACCCAGACCCGCAAAGGCCCTTTTGCAGGGCCACCATACCTCAAACTGGTCACTGACCTAATACAGGATGACCAGGAATAATCAGTGACACGTCAAGACACCCAGAGACGGAGCAAATATTTGCAGATCATGCAAACATTTGACCCGCGGCTTTAGCTTTTTTTTTTTTTATTTTTTTTTATTGATAATGGTAAGGCGTTTGGCCACCAACTCACTTTTGCAAGTGAGATGTGGCCTAAGATGGAGCACGCTTTCCCAGAGTGAACTTATTGACCCTAGATTTGAAGACTCCTAGATTGTACTCTTTCGGGAAAACAGACAGCAGGCAGATCATTCCACTCTTTGGCAGTACTTATAATAAAAGTGGAGCAGAAACGTTTTGTTCGTTTTTTGTCTTTCACCCATGTGGGTACATTGTACACCCCGCATATTAAGCCGCAGGCAGAAGCTAACTTCAGATCAAAATGGTTAAAAACAGACTAACAATGTTTGCGCTCCGTAAAGTCAGCTCGCGGTTACCATTAAAATTTTAAATCTAGTTTTAAAATATATTTTTTTTACAAAAACAATTAAAATATATTTATGCGCTAGCCAATAGCGCCCAGCTGTCGTGCGTCATGATTATAATTCCAGTAAGCACTTATAGAATACCAGCTTCCGCCCACGGTTTCGATCGCGTACCTACATAAAAGTAACCTATATGCTATGTAAATAACTTTATCTATTCCAAGTTTTTATGAAATCGGTTGATGACGTTACGGCATGATTGAACAACAAACATCCAAACATCCCCACAAACTTTCGCATTATAATATTAGTAGGACTAGTAAGTACTGTCGTGTTCAGAAACTACACGAAAACAGGAAGCTCCCCCCACAAATTTCGAATTTTATTTTTTAAATTTTATTTTTAGAATTTTATTTTAAATAAAATAAAATTCTACACTCAATTGGCAATAAAGTTTGTTCTAAGACTTTAGTAAATTCGTTATTATTCATTGAAATAACTCTATGCAAAAATCAGATAACTTGAGAAAGTTTTGATGTGTTTTTTTGTTTAAATATATAATAAATATTCCGGACACGGTGCAAGGATTAAAGTGCGCCTCTTAGAGGTTCATTTCTTGCACCGAATACACTTGATTTTAACTATAAAGACTTTACAATAATTACTTTATTTACAGAAAGAAACTTTAAACTAATACAAGATAATATTTACAAAATACACAAGAAACAGTTGAGCCATCTAAAGACCGTTACAAACGATCTATAGATAGCTCAACTGATCCAGATCACTATCAGTCGGAAGCGTCCCCAAGACGCTGGCGGAATTGCCACGCTGGATGGCAATGCTAATTCGCTGGGCCAAATAAGAGCCAGCTCTCGGGTCACGCGTCACTTCGATCAGACGCCCTGATATCTTTACAATACAATTTAACTCAATTATGCGGTATTCGAAACTTTTAGTGAAATACTATGTTTTTATATAAAAAAACAAAGCATATAAAAATCTATAAAATCTTAGTTTCACTGAGAGTAAAAAAATATATATAAATCCATCAGAAACAGAGGTTACCTTAAAGGCTCGAATTTGGATATATATTGAAACTCTTTGCAAAAAGAATGCCTACGCAGCGTTCTCTACCGTTAATTGGATTTTAAAGGGCCTATGGATACATATTTCTTTCGTTCAAATACTGTCAACTTTGTTTAGATTATTCGTTCTGTATTTGGGGCAACGTTCATTATGCTTTTCGGTCGATCGTTTAACTACTGCTGAACGCTGTTTTAGAACAAAGAATCAATGTTATTCGTTTGAGTTTTTGAAAGTCGTATTGTAGTGACTAGTATTTAAGGATACCTTAACTTATGCTGTCTCCGGGGGACAACTGACAGTGACAGATAACAGATGACACCTGAGATGGAGAGATACTCTCTGGGAGTCAGTCAGTCTGTGGTCAAGCCGGCACGAGCAGGCGCGCGGGAAGTTACTGTGAGATATTATATGTGATATAATAACAGCGAGGGAGTTGTCCTGCTAGGAACCAGCGTGGTGTAAGGCATACACTACACGTATGATGGCTATTTTTTCTCCTGAATCCAAGAAGAACTGTTTGCAGCCTCGTTCAAATGACGGAATTTATGAATACAAGGTGATTCATAAAATCTCGAAGGAGCTTATTCTACACTCAATTTGCAATCAAATTTATTCTAAGAAGATTGGAAATTTTTCATTTTTCATAGAAAATGTACTAAAATAAACAATATCAGCTGTTTTTGGGTCAAATCAGTTCAAACTCAATTATTCTGCCGTGTTGGGTATCTTGGTGTCAAGATTCTCGTACGTTCTTATTCTTCTTGTCGTGTCACTGATTCTTTCTTGGTCATCCTGTATAAGTTCTCTGACCAGGTTGAGGTATGGTGGCCCTGAAAAGGGCCTATGACCGTACGTTGAATAATTCGTTATGAATCACCTTGTATTCTATGCCTTAACAAAGATGTACTTACCAGTATTATATTACCTAACCAGGTACATAGTGTTAGATCATTTAATAGTCCTAACTAATTTGTAGGACTACTAGAAACAAACATATAAAACCCTTGCCAGACTAACTGAGGAACTTTATCTCAATGTGACACTTGCCGATCGAAAGCACCTCGACAGAACAGCAACAGAGCTGATTTAACTCGATTAGAGAAAAAAAAACCGGCAATCTTCACTTCCATTCAGCAATTTGCCTTACGCAAATTGATTCAATTGCCAAGGCATCCGTTTGAAAAATACACAATTCTGTTTCGCGATTATAAATCTTATTCCTTGACAATAAGGCGATTGGTATAGGTAAAAGCGAAGGACAAGCCTGATTTTTTGGAGCGCAGAGTTCATTTTATCATTTTCTTCTGTCTTTTTCTGCAGTCGCAGTTCATTAGTTGATTTATGGCTAACTGTCTCGTTGAAGAATTTTCTATCGGTTTAAGGTTTTCTATACGAATAAGTACCGTAAGATGACCTCCATTAAGTACAAGTCTGTTTTTATGGTTTTCCATAGAGAGCAGCGAGAGTGCTTAGTCGGATTTGCGATAATACTTAGCGCGTACAATTTATTCATAAGAAGAACCAAGGTCACCGGTATAGCTCTCAGAATTAACAAGTTGAAGTGGCATTGGGCAGGCCATATACTCGCAGAACCGAAAACCGTTAGGAAATAAAGGTTCTCGAATGGCGATCACGAACCGGGCGACGCAGTGTTGCAAGGCCCTCCGACGATGGACCGACCGTTAAAGTTGCGGGAAGTCGATGGATCGGTGGATGGAAAAGGCTTAAGACAGTTCGTCACGGAACTCTTTGGGGAGGCCTATGTCCAACAGGCTGAGTTACTCTTAACATCGCTTTTCGATTACTTTCACGGTTTCAGACTTTGCTTAAGTGGACCTGAAAAATATACTCACCTGCATGACGTTACTTCTTTAATTATGAAACAGTAGGAATATAATCGGTGAATTTAATATTGTTAATATAAATCGTGATTCAGGCCGTATCGGCTCGATCAATTCTCTACGAGGCGGCGATTTGTACAAATTACCAACATTAGCAGCTATTACTGTCTCGAAATGTTCTGATTTGTTGTGAAGGTGTGAAATTGGAGAACTTTGATGATAGTATCAAGTTTTAATAGCTCGTACGTTTACAAGCGTAAAATTCATACAAAATCTCTACCTTACTCTACCCTCAGCCATACCATACCCTACACGATAAAACAAAAACCTTTGATATAGTAAAATAATATCGGCAATAAATATAAAAAAATAGCCAACAAAACAATGGACAATAATCTTCTCTTTTTTAGGTCGGTAAAAAAAAAACATAACAGCGCTGTAGTCGATGGTACCATCATAACGTACGAGTTGTAAATTGTAAAAAAAAAACAAATGAGTAATGCTCCAGTTGTATTAATGAAGTTGCGAATACTGAAATTTAATTGTCAGGAACTACACTGACCTTAGTACAAGAATAGAGTTTTATGGCTTTATAAATATTTCCAGCTGTGGTTGAATCAAATCCGACTGGTAGTGATCTGGATCAATTGAGCTATAGATTGATCTATAGATTGTAACGGTCTTTAGATAGTTCAACTGTTTGTGTATTTTGTAAATATTAACTTGTATTAGTTTTAATTTTATTTCTGTAAATAAAATATTTAACAAATCAAGATAAATAAATTGGCAATGCTTCATCATCATCATGATGATTGGTGCATTGCGGGAATTTTAACGTAATTGCTTACCCAATAGAGTTCACACTCTTCATTGATGAACATGAGGCGGCAGCGGCGGCAGCGCTGTTTGCTAAATATACAAGGAATTTGAACGTTATTTCTTACCGTATAGAGTTCACACTTTTCATTGACGAACATAGGACGGCAGTAGCGGCGGCCGCGCTTTTTGGTGCATGCCGGGAATTTGAACGTTATTGCTAAGCAAATAGAGTCATAATTGAAAAATAAGGGAGGGCGCTCAGCCACACGTAAAAATTAACGACATTTTGGCCACAACTCAAGAACCAATGCACTCATGACTTTCTCACTGAAATCTTACACCAATATCCACGAACAAAACATCCTTTTAAAGCCTTAAAATCTAGACAAATGAGCTCTTAGCAAATGGCTGCATCTATCTAGACATTCTGGAATGTTATTGTTATCGCTAGCGGCGCGCAGACAACACAATACTAGGGCCGAGCTTAGAATTACAAAAAAGGAAAGCCTTTGAAAAATCTATTCTAGATGATTTATACAGCGTCAGGTGGAACTTTTATTTTTGACTTACAGTAGCTTTAGGACCTGAAACATTATTTAGATAGAGAAGCCTTGCCCAGCACATACCTACCATCCTCTCAGCCTAGTGAGCATTATCCAAAGGTCGGACAATGCTATACGTGCGGAACTAAGCCACTGGTTTCCTCACGATGTTTTCCTTCACTATTATAAACACGCTATTATCGAATAGAAAAATCCATTGATGTTTAATATTTGAATCCACCACCGTCATAATTAATGTCGAGGTACAAAGTCAAAGTCAAAAGGCATACCTCGCGACCAAGCCTAGAAGAATCAGGCAACAAACACGGCTTGGTGCCTATCATTTTTTCGATGATCCTTTTTCACAAAATGGAATTTAAAGCTTCAGTGTGGTGCCGATCGAACTAGGTGAGGCTCAAAAGAAAAGTAATCTAATTATAATCCCTAATAAATAAGAGCTTATAAAAATGTGAAAAAAAAGGAAACAAATGTGAGCTTCAACAAAGGATCTAAGGGCAGCACACGCTACACTTGATGAAATATGTACCTAATGTTTCTATAAAAATGATTAATACTTAAAATATGATGCAAGCAAAAACTGTAGACACTGCAAAATGGCATTTTAGCTGTCGAGGGGCAGAGCGACTTCAGGCCATGCGGTTTTATCATTTATATAATCATTTAGTTTATAGTACGCTTTCTTAATAAGATTATTCTTTATGTACACTTTAAATCTTCTAATAGGAAGTTGCGTCGCGTTTACCGGAAGTTTATTATAAAAAAAAGCCGTTTGAACGCGACTTTAGCGTAGTTCGCTAAAAATCTTCTGAGCATTTTTTGAGTGTGAAGTTCTACAAGTTGTAATATCTTCCCCGGTGAAATTAGGGAGCTTCTTTATTTGTCTCTGGCAACGTATAATGGAATTACACGTGCCTTACTAAGTTGTAAATTTGTAACACATTCAACCACTGTTGATCTACTTACCCAGCCTTAAGTAACGCTTGAGTTTACTTTGTAACAACATCCGTATCACAACAAACTGGCATTCAGCATTCAATATTCATACCAAATTCGTCTTTTTGGAGGAGGTAGTGCACAGCGAGATTTTCTCGTTCCAAATTGGAGCAGCCCGTCTGGAAAGGTACCTCCGCCTTACAGATCGCAGCCAAATAACATTATTTGTTTCAAACAGTGTTGTGTTCCTGCGGTGCCTTCCTCTTTAGGGGGGCGCTGCGGGGTCGGCAACGCGGTCGTGGATGTCTCTGGTATTGCAAGTGCTCATAACCTACGGTTAACTACTTACAGGGTTTAAAGCTTTTTTGCAATGTTAGTTGTATTAAAAATAACATGACCTTTACCAGGAATTTAACTAATTCCGTTTCATGGTGCGTTGGCTTCCAATTAGCCCTTGATTAAGGCGATAAACGTTGACGCAAAACCATTTAAGTCGAATTAGGCTGAAGGACTGATAAAGACTTCAATCAAAATGTTTTGATAACAACTCGGGGATTGTGCGTTGATAGGAATGTATTGTTCTTGGTGAGAGCTATTGTCTTATTGCCTTTGAAAAGCTTTTCGTAATGGAATAATCGGATCTGTATAGAATTCGTAAAAAACAAAAGTGAACTTTTATGACTGGTCAAATTGGATTTCTCATTGGAGCGAAGCGAGCGAATATTTCTCAAACAACTTGGACGAATCGGTCCTCCTCACCACAATAAAATTAGTATTAACGATACTTGAATTGTACTTACTACTTGTTGTGTGATCATAATAGGCCAGTTGTGGCCGCAGTGACACCATAGCCACATAAAGTAAATAAAAAAAGTACTTGAATTGTAGAACAGTTTTTTAACGATCATTACAAGTGGAAAAGAGTTACTTTTTACAGATTTTGTTTTTTTTTACTACAGTAGGTACTTAATGAATCATTCATATTACCATAACTTATGGGAAATATCATGGCTAAGTAGCTTCCGGAACTTCAAAGGCCCTTATCCAAATTACTTATGTTTTTGTACCCCAAAAGCTCAAAAGTAATTTGCAAAGTACAGAAATAATCTGGGGTTATACTCCGGTGGATTACGATACCGTATTAATATTGTAATACTGGCTTACCGAGACCAGCTTCGGAGTCCGAATTGATACCTTTTCGGAGTCTGTTAAAAAGCTCATAACCTTAAAGTCATAGAGAGACAGTTTGACAACTTCACAAAGTCAAATCAAATGAAAAGGTGTTTATTTCAATAAAACCACTCTGAAATTTCTTGGTGAATACGTCTGTTCCTCGTAACCAAGCCTAGAAGAATCAGGCAACAAACATGATGCCTACCATTTTTTCGATCACCTTAAAAAATAGAATGTAGAGCTTCAGTGTGGTGCAGATTAAAAAATGCCTGTGATGACTGGTATTGCAAGCGTTCATAGGCTACGGTAACCAATTACCAGCAGGTGGGCCGTATTGCTTGCAAACAAGCAATAGTATTGCTTGCAAATGCCTTAGTTGTATAAAAAATAGTGCGTATATACATTTTCAAGTTCCGCTTTCGAGGTGTTGTTTTTTGAAAGCTCCAATTTTCGGAGTCGTAACATCCCTACCGCCGAGATAGCTTCAGCCGATACGATAATGAGCGCTGTCGCGTGTGATATTGTGAGGTTAAAACAAAGTCACGGGGCTAACGACCACGTACGTAAGGCCTATTATTGCTAGGCTGGTGAGCAAGCTGTCTGCATGGTGACTGAGAGTATGTACGTAATTCTAGCTACGGTACGTATTCACCTAAAATCATTGTAGTGAATACGTTGTCTTGTGATCAATTAAACATAATGTGGGCTCATCCCAGAGTACTCCCCATATTTTTTGGAAATACAACATTTTTCATTGAAAAGTCTTTATGCAATTGGTTGTTTTGGGGTCAAATCAGTTCAAACTCAATTTTTAAGCTATTTTAGGGAACAATCTTGATGTCGAAATAAATATTTATATATAATCGTTTAATAAATAGTTATAAAGATGACAAGAAGACCAAAAACAGCTAATATGAAAAAGGTCGGAATATAATCTTTTTTTTTTTTTTTTTTTTTTTTTATTAGTGATGTTTAGGCGTTTGACCACCATCTCACTTTTGCAAGTGAGATGTGGCCTAAGATGGAGCACACTTTACCAGAAGGAACTTATTCACTCTAGATTTGAAGACTCCTAGATTGTACTCATCTAAAAAAAAGGAATGTTTTTTTTCACTTGTTTATTACACATATTCTTTCTTTATGTTATTAGCCTCTTTCAGGATGGTATACATATTATGAATCAACTTCTAGAAGGTAGAACCTGGCAAACAATGATAGCTTTTAGCTTAATCTTGCCAAATATACATAAAAACGGCTTGGATTTGCGAACCATGATGCTCTCGTGATAAAGTATTGATAAGATAATTATCCATTACGCGATAATTGCCCCCGAGGGCGCCCTCAGATATCCCTCAGGAAGTAATGGAGTCTGGTCGTGATTGTGCTACATAGAAGTGAGTTGTGTCCGCCCCGTACTGTATAAAACGACCTAGATGGAAATACCTAATAAAGGCTGGGACCTAATGAACGCTGCGCAAGATCTGTAGCTCTTAAAACCAACGGGAAAAGGCCTATGTTCACTTGTTGATTTCTTAAATTATAAGCATGCTCAAAGGGCGTGCGATATGTAAGCTAAAATTCATTTTAAAATGATCCTTACGACTTCTAAATAAAGTTAACTTTAAGTTTCTTCGTTCAACTTCTTCCCCAAACTTCAAACTTAAAATACACTTTGTTCAGTAGAGGAACGGCTCATTTTGAAACAAATTTTATGAGACATATTATATCGCATGCCGTTTGAACATCACTTTGTCACCCTAATGAAGATTTTACGGAAACACGAGCGTAGACGCCTGAAAAAACGAGTAATGTGCTAGAATTTGCTTAAATCTGGCGTTTCCCTGGCAATTTATCACCACCACAATACTCTTGGAAGCCATTCTTCAAGACGGAAATTTCGGTGCTCAAAAGTTAATGCCAGCATATAGGATTTACGAGATGGTTATTGTGCCACTTTTATAGCCTAATATGACAAACAGTGTACCTACCTTTAGGCAGTATTCTTTAACGCTTGGTTTCGCTAGGGCTTACATACTATTTCTATGATATGTACAGCATTTTCCATAACAAGTTTATTATCCCGAAAGGGATCTAATCTAAAAAACCGTATTACCGCCTACACTAGAAACAATGACTTCAGTTACACAGTTCAATATCTTAGTTCAGTAAGCCCCCCCAAAAAAACACCCAACAATCACACTTAAATAGGATTCTCTTATGGGTATCAGGAGCTACGAGTACCATGGCACAAAACTCCTAGACCCGTACCTATTTACGTGCAATTCTATCTAAATTGTATAATGTTGTGATGTGTTTTAATTGATTTTCTGTGTTTTTACTTTTAATATATATTTTTATGTTAGTCTTAGAAAATTCATATACGATTTGTAAGAAAATTGTTATAGAATAAATGAAATGAAATGAAATTTTCAGGTAAACAAATAAATAATACTTTAGTATGATATACTCAATAGATGTTTACTGTAGATTATTGATCTGTCTAAGGTTAGTTAGGTAGGGTGCAAACGGCAGATAAAACAAACTGATCACTTTATGTAACTATATTGATGTAAGTGAATTGAAATGACATTCGGCACAATGTCTATTAATAGATTTCACAAGCGATCTAAGTAACTAGCGCGAACGTCCTTAAGACGTGTGATCCCGGGGCAGGCTTGGAGAGTGACTAGTGTTCAAATATTAATAATCAAAAATGATGAATCGCCAAACGCGATTCACTCGCGAACACTTCCATAAACTGTGTCACCACAATAACACCCAACTGTCACATGCATAGACCCCACTCTAGGATTCCCTGAGTCGTGGGTATCAGCAAACATCTGATTCTTTCACCGCCCGCCGGTCATAGGCCCTTTTCAGGGCCACCATACCTCAACCTGGTCACTGAACTAATAGAGGATGACCAAGAAAGAATCAGTGACATGACAAGAAGAAGAAGAAAAGAGTCATTTAGTCATATATTTAATTTAATTAGAACGGCGATTGCCAATTATACTAATTATTAATAATTTATATTCAGTAATTCAGTAATTCATTTATTGTTTGTGAATCAGGTACATTTAACAGTCAGTTCATAGGACTAGTCTAGATCGCTAGATTCTGCCACTTGGGCGTACAAACATTTAATTAACATTTCAATTATTTAAGCATGCATTAATTTAGTTATCTGCTTTTATTACAACGTCAAAAATTAATAAACATCTAAAAAAAAAAAAGTTTTTTTTGGTAATAAAAAAGTAGGTAAATGCGATTATTATGTCAGAAAAATATTTAAGTGAGTCAATTTAATACAATACAATACAATAACTTTATTTCAGGCAACAATAGAATAAAAAACAATAACTATGCTAAACAATAGTAAGGTCATTTAAAAATTCATTTACAGTATAATATGCCTTGACAATTAAAAAATCATTAAGTCCGTTCCTAAAATGGTTATGGTATATTCCACTGAAGAGCTTCAATTTGTTAGAGCTCCAGTGACTGCGTAGTTCAAGTATAGTTTATATAAGTTAGAGCATGGTAAAGATACGATTTCCTAGGTGTATTTCAACTTTTACCAGACATCGCGAGATCTCAGTTCAGCGCGAACCTAGTAATCATAAACAAGAAATCTTATCACCTCTAAATATCATAGGTAATAGCACCGTGGAGGTTTCCTCGCCGCCGTGTGTGGGGTGAGAGGGGGGCAAAGCCATAATTTACAGCAAATTGCTCCGAATGGAGCGGTCTAACGACCTGTACTGCCCACTAGTTAAAAGCAAGTTTAATGTGGAAATGTTTTATAAGAATTGAAAAATCGTCCACACTGGCGAATGTGCACACGCGTGCAACCGTTACTGTAACTGTGCACTCAGCGTTGTATTAATATTCCTGTTCAGCGTAACTCACGCACTCATAATGCGTGCTATCTGTGTAGCTAGTCTGAATTTTGCAACATAGTTAATGCAGACCTGGAGCAGGTGCTCCAGATAACCAGTGGCCCGAGCACGAATAACTTACGATAGCAGTACGCTTACGATACTAAAGCAATCAAAATTAAAATATTTCAAGCATTGCCGATGTCATTGGCTATTATTTGACTTTTACTATCGTATTGTAAGCTTAAGCCCCTTCGTCCACGGAGGGACTCAAAAGGAACGTGACTGAAACTGAAGTCACAGATGAGTAGCCTGACTGCGATAGCACTAGTATTTCAATGCGCGTCCGTCCACGACGCTACTCAAAAGGATCGCGTTTGTAACTAGTCACCTGGCGACTCGACATGCTGGTCGCCAGGCGACTGGTTTCGAGAAACTGTGTGAAAATGAACGAATAAACAGTAATTATAAGTGATTCTGACGTCTATGTGACTGGAGAAGTAATAATTCCATGACATCGCTCGAATTATCACTAGTAATGTTAATTATTCAAAACTTTGTTTACATAAAATCGTGTACTGAGTGACTGAGTTTCAGGAAATTTCAGTACCGTCGTGGACGAGTCAGAGTTTCCAATCAGTCCGCAACTCTAGTTTCTAATGAGTTCCGTCACTTTTGCGTAGCGTCATGGACGAAGGGGCTAACTCTATCGTGAACTATTCGTGCTTGGACCACAGATGAACCGATCGATTGATTGATTTACACTAGCGACTAGCGTGGAATGCGCGCGTGCGTAGCATGACTGAGCGGCGCACGAACAGATCACGTGCGGCGATTTCGCTAATGTAGACGCTCCCTTAGAAAATACTACATTGGATTATTGTGTTCATGTAGCTGTTGCACACATTAATCACACAAATATGAATCCTTTCCCCACACTGGTTGTTCCACGAACAGGAATTGCAAACTGGGCTTCAACCAGGGACCCGACAGGCAAACATAGGTTCTTTCGACAATGTTTTTTTTTGAAGTTTTGTGTTTGAACTAGAGTGGAATTCGGACTATACCTACTGCAAAATATATCGAAGATTGCGGTATGGTCAACATCAAAATTATTTTATTGCAAAAATTGATAATTATCATGGAGTATCAAATATTTTAGACTCGTAGAGATTATCAAAATAAAAGCTTTGATAAGCCCCTGCAATAAATAATTACTTAACTGTGGTGCTGACTGTCTTCATTCTAAGTATTTTCAAAAGACTTTTATCAAAGTCCCAATCATTCACTTTTTTTGTTCTTTTTATTTCATTCAAATTTCGTCAATAAAACAGTTTTATCTTTTTAAGACTCGCGCTAAAAGGGTAGGCACCCTTTTGGCACCGCTCCTGAAAAACCTACCTTAATGGGGTAGGGTCATTTTTAATTAATTACACAAAATAATGATTAACGTGTTGCCGCACACAAATGCGGGCCAGCATTTATTCCAATAATTTAACGAAACTAACAATAGGGCTGTGTGTACGACTTGTCCGGCCTTTTCTCTAACAACAATTTCGTAACAAAGGCATTTTTTAAAAGTTCTACTATATTCGAAAGGAAGGAAAATTAACTTTTATTTTGACTTAATTGATATGTCACATAGCACACGAGTATTTACAAAAAATAACATTAGAAATGAAATAAGGAAAAGAAAACAACATTTCATCATCATTATCATCAGCCTGTAGAAGTCTACTGCTGGGCATAGGCTTCCCCCAAAGAGCGCCGGCGCCGTGACGTGGAAAAAAATGTGTACTTTTACCTACACTAATCCACATGGCTATGAACATAATATTAATAAACTCAGAAATCGTGGTAAATATCCCATTCTTAGTGAAAATGAAGTTCGAAAGTCAATCTCGAACAAACATTACATAAATCCTATCCTACTTATAATAAAAGTTTGTGAGGATGTTTGGATGTTAAGATATTTGGATGTTTGTTGCACGATCACGCCCAAACGGCCGAACGGATTTGGATGAAATTTTGTACAGAGATAGATTATAATCTGAAATAGCATAGTTTACTTTTTATGTACAACGCGAGCGAAGCCGCGGGCGGAAGCTAGTACATATATAAAACACCAAATCCAAGTTGTCCGAGAGATCTGGCGCCTCCCGTCACCCGCTCGTTTATTATTTGACAGTTTAATAAGTAACACCTGTCCCAATTTAAAGTTTAAAATAAAACCATTTGTCACCTGTCAAAATTATGACATTCTTGTTACTTTGTCAAATTAAAATTTCTATTTTCTGACACGAATACTTCTAATGAAGTCTAGTAAAATGATTTGCTTGTCGCTCAGATAGGATTCCACATTTATTCCGAAATAACTTTGAGATTTAATCTTTGAATTTGTCTGCGCTTGCGCCGGAAATTGCTTTTCATTAATTAGTTTTTTTCTGGACTACTATAGAGCAGCAAATATCTGCAGCTAAATGTGGGCATGGACCAAATGTTCGGACATGCCTCTGACTCTAGGAAGGATCTAATCGCCTGGACATCTAATGGGGTGTCTACAATTCTTGGTGATGCAAGTCATAAGCCTATTGTTTTATTTGCTATTTTTTTATCCACGTTGTACCCAGTTAAGAACAAATATACTAGGTCCTCAACTCGACCCCGTTCATGCTTCGCTGCCTTGATGCATTTTCTGCCCATGGCAGGCGGATGCATTAGGGGAGCATTTCTTTTATTTTCAGGCAAGCGTCGCACAGAACGGTTTGTTTATTACTTTAAACAGGCTTTTAGCGTTCGTTTTACTTCTATTCTTTATATTTAGAATTCTAGTTTCAAAACAATACATGCGATTTCAATGAAAAAAACGATATTGAAGTTTGATGAAAAACATCCCAATTAATTTAAGAAGAGCGTCGGAAAAATACAAATTTACACCTCAACCATTTGGTGCCTTAAAAGTGTAAAGTTCTAGTGGCGGTACCCTCCACCGTGGTCACCAAATGGGTGACCAACCTCTTAAAGTTCGTATGCCTTCGGACTACTCGGAAACTAGCGTTTTTATACAGGGCGAGTTTTTTTTCAGGGCCACATAGGCGAAATCGGCAACCGTGAGAGTAATCGGAAAGTGATGTTAGGAGTTACGGGCTCGATTTTGGAAAAAATAGGATCTGCATTAAAAAAAATTGAAATTTATTTACAGTTTTTAAGAAAATGTAGGTTTTTGGAAAAATTTTTTTTTTGCTTTTTTGGGTTCTTTGTTTGATAATAAATAAAGTGTCTAAAGTTGTTGGAACACCATCAAAATTATATTTTTTTAAATTCAACAATATTTATTTACCGAAGGTTATTTTTTACTAATTAATTGCTTTGCTTGCACATAGTCCGACCGAAATAATAAACCTATCACTTTTCGATTACTCTCACGGTTTCCGATTTCGCCTAAGTGGCCCTGAGAAAAAACTCACCCTGTATACGCGTACACGGGCTTCCTGCGTGTACGCTCGAAAGCGAGTGGTGGCGAATATCACACAGTGATGGAGTGGTTGCGAAGTCTCACTCGGCTCGCGCTTATACGAGCTTAATAGTCATAATAGTCATTTATTGATACAAAAAAATATAGGTCAATCAAAAAAAAAACATAATTATTGACTACTTATAAGTAGCAAGTATTCAATAAAAGTATACCAAATTAATAATATCAATACAAAATAATAAAATTACATACAAAATGTCACAAAAAACATAATTAAATTCAATAGAATTATAATAGAAAATAATAAAATGTATATTTATAGGTTCATAAACTCGTCGAAGCTGTAGAAGGTTTGCTCGACAAGCCAGCGTTTCAATCTCTTTTTGAAAATATACATGTTAGAGGCCTGTGTAATGGTGACTGGAAGTTTGTTATAGACAGCCGGACCCATGACATGCGTCAGCTTGGATGACTTCGTAAGTGTCCGCGGCAAGTTCCCAAGTTTATGTCTGTTCCGAGTGTGGTACTCGTGTACGTCCTCGTGCCTCACATAAGAGCTAAGGTTGATTCGCACGTATACTGCAACTTGATATATTAATATACTAGGCAGCGTAAGAATACCTAGGCTTCTAAAATGCGGTCTCGCGGATACGTCGCTTCGGATTCGCACAATAGCGCGTACGGCCCTCTTCTGCATCCTGAACGCGCGCTCCCAGTCGGCAGCGCGCGCCCATAGCTCGGCGCTTATGAGCGCGTCAACGCCCGTACGAGTTTGAAGGAGGTAGGGCATAGCAAGATTTTCTCGCTCTAAATTGGATCAACCCACCTGGGAGGTATCTCCGGCTTACAGAAGATCTTGATCAGAATTTGCCCATACTCGCTACGCTAGGCATGCGGGTTGGCGAGCGAGAGTAGGGCACGCTGCTGTCCATCCCCTTGCTTGGTTAGGTAGATATGGAGGGGCCTATTCTACGCTCGTATAAAACGCTAGTCTAAAAAGGCCTTAAACTCCGCCCTAGACTAGGCCATTAGCTAATATTTTTTCTTTTTACCGAAACCGGCAATCAATAAAACAGTCGTACCGGTGCCCGCGGTAATTTACGATCATCGGTCAAGGGTGCTCCGAGGCTACTAAATCATGTCACCCGCTACATTTGGTTAGTGATTGCCTGTCCGGTTTTTGTCGACACTTTTCAAGTCAAACGGCCTTCGAAGGCTGTGGTTTTTGCGAGTGACAGGGTGATGGAGGTCTGGGGAAATACGTTACATGTTATTGGATAAAATGGTGATGGAACACATCGTGAGGAATCCGGCGTGTCCAAGATCCTAGAAAGAAGACATGTGACATGTGCACGAGGTGGACCTTAATCCTTTCAGTACACAGTTTCTATGGTTGTGATTCAATCACACCTTAAAACGATTTCGATGAATCTTGAAATAGAGTTCTTTACCTAGAGTAGCATATTGGTTACTTATCATCTATGTACTAAGCAAGCGAAGCCGCGGTCGGAACCTAGTCAAACATATTTGTAAGCCGTTGTAGATTAGGTGTATTTTAACACATGTAAGCTCGATTTTACAGTCACAGAGATGGCTGTCACCGAACTTAAGCGCGTTGAAGAACTTGCAAAAACGAGTCTATTGCGCTGAATGAAGGCCCTTATTCATTCAGCGCACTAGACTTTTAAAACATTTTTCAGAAACTAATAGGTAGCCCTAAAAATCCAACAAATAAAAGTCAAGTGGCACTGACACCCTCATGGATATTGCGGTCCGCTACGAATTCCACTCTGATTCTATTACACCGACCACCCTGTATTGTTCTATCGATACCGCTTCGGACGCCCAGTATTTGATTCGTGTGCGGCTGAAAATGGCGAAAAACTTTTAAACAATGGCCTGCGAGAGTTTTTAACTACCATTTTTCAGCATTCCCCACATGGAATGGAACATGGGTTCGTATAAGTCGTATTTAAAAAAAACCGATATATTTCACTGCAGCCTTACATTAATTTCATAAAAAAGCTGTAAAATTTTATAATTTTTTCTGTTCTGCTCTGGTTTTTTTTTTTCATTTGTCTACCAATCCTGTGACAACGTTGAACCGATAATTTGATAAGGCATAATTTATTAGAGCTTTTTTGCTTATACCCAGCGATATAAGGTGGGTTAAGAGCTACTATAAAACAAATGGAAAGGGTTATACTTATCTTTAAATAGGGTTGTAACAAGAACCAACATTATTGTTATTACACAATGTACATAAGGATATATTCATTTTATAAAAATACAGACAGGGTTGAAGTAACGCAAGCAAGGTTAGCACTGTTAAGCAAGTTGAAGTGGCTGTGGGCAGGCCATGTAGCTCGCAGAACCGACAATCGTTTGGGAGCTAAGTTCTTCGGCGACGGACCGGGCGACGCAGTCTTGGAAGGCCCCCAATGGACTGACGACTTTGTGAAGGTTGCGGGAAGTCGATTGATGGAGAAGACTCAAGACCGTACATCATGGCACTCTTTTGGGGAGGCCTATGTCCAACAGCGGGCTTTATTTATAGCTGATGATTATGATCTAAATGACTGAGAGGGGTCTTGGTTTTGTGCATGAGAAAGGAATTACTTAAATTAAAACAATGAACAAGTCATAGACTTACTACTAGCTACACTTCTATGGAAAAAGTGCATTCCTCCACGCGTTAGTAGTCACATGTTTTTTTATGTAGGTATAGTTGAGGAAAATATCTTAAGTTTTGCAAAATGCGCGCGCATAAAACGCGCGAATGACTGCGTCAGATGGAATTTTTGAGGATGGAACCATAGATTATGGGGCCGCTTGATGGAACAAACAAGGAATGCCACTGTGGCTCATTTTTGCAGTGACAGTTTTCGCAATGACTAGCATTCTATGGGCATAGATTAAGGAGCCGCTAGCGCCAGCTACACGAAAATGACATCTGGCGCGGATATAGAGCTGGCGTCTTGCCGTTGCAAAAAAATATATATAGAGCTAATGTGCAATTTAAAACACACCAAATGGCGTGCATATATTGCTCGAGACTCGCGATTCGGTCGAATGCACCGTCCATGTGTAGAAAATTGCACCTTATATCCGTATGTTTAGTATGATATTGGCATGGCGCCGACGACACCAGCGCCAGATTTCCGTGTGGCTTGCGCCTAACGTGCTGAAAATACGCCCATTATGAGAGGCACTAACTTCACCGGTTGAATTTCATTTTCCTGGAAATTCCCTGGATAGAACTTACGTACTAACGTAGCTGCAATAAAAGAGATAGGACAAGTTACGGAAACAGTTTTACTACCTTTTTAAGGCGTGATAAAAACGTGTTGAATCTGGACGTGCGTGTTAGTTTTATGATTTAAGATATTGGATAGAGATTTGGGTCTTGAGTGATATGTACAAGAGAAAAATTCACATGACGACGATACGATAGATAGATGCGCTATGCAAGAATTCGTCTAATCCCGATGTACGTAGAAAGTAAAAATTTTCTTATTCATTTTGTAAATTAAGTGTAATAATAACCGTTTTACATGAAATGCAAGATAATTTTTCTTGATCTTGTCTTAATGTTGATGCTGCTATCGAATTAAAATTGATGGTTTATAGATTGCGATAATAACTTTGATATGTATGATAGCAAAAATGAGCTTTAGCGAAAACGGCATCAAAACTTCAATCCCAGAGTCAAAATTTCCGAGTTTTTTGAAGTACCAACAAATCTGGACATTGCCAATTCCATAGTACATAGAAACAGATAGCAAGACCACGATTTCATTGAATGTTCTATTGTAGAGCATTTCTAAGCGACGTAGGTGTTCGTTTAAATTTATAGTGGTCAGTAAATCGGGCTGTAGAAAGGGACAGGATTGAAGTGGCTATTTTCCGTGCCCGCTTTATTCTTGAGGCACCTTCATGTATTATGGCAAAATCTTACTGATTCTTTGCAATTTTGTTTGTACTTTTGCCAGGGTCTCATGAAATATTATGTACTTTTTCATTATTATAGGGAATAAGATTGGCACGGTAAGTTCATTTTCGTAGTTACAATGATACTCGTAGTTGTCGCGACTTACTCCAATCCGACCCACAGGGCAGTTAAGAAAATAAGTTTATTCGTCTGTGGATATATTTCTCAGATATATTTAATGACTGTGACCGTTTATAGGCCGTGGTGGCCCCAGCTAAAGAATAGGCCCCTCCATATCTCTATCCGCGGATGTCGTAAGAGGTGACTAAGGGAAAAAAGCTAGGGGATGGGCAGCAGCGTCCCTCATTTTAAAAACGATAGCTCTAACTGGACCCGCATGCCCAGCGTGGTGAGTATGGGCAAAAACCCCCCACATGATAAGGAATTTGCTCTGTCTGTGGGGGAGGCCATGTTCAGCAGTGAACGTCGTACGGCTGAAATGATGATGATGATGATTTAACGACCGCAAAAAACGTAAATTATTTTGAAATAACTAAAGCCCGTTCCGAGTTTCAGCCAATTTTTCCTACACACTACAACATTCTATTTTAAGGTACAATTTTTATTGGATTTATAGAGTTAGAAGCTTGATTTTTTACGGCACTATAAGCTCACAGACATGTTTATTGGTATAAATATCAAAATACCTTTAGCAGTTCCTGAGAATAATGGTCAGGTCGGAAAACAAAGTAATCCTATAAGGGTTCCGTTTTTTTCCAAAAGTGGTACGGAACACTATAGTCAGTTCTGGCATCCATTGCAGCGATAATAATGTCGATCTGGTGTCCGTGTGAGCTGAGTGATAAGAGTGAAATACAATAACGACTGTGAAGACTTATACATATCTTATTCATCGAATCAAAGAATAAAACTTGACACGAATTTCTATGAAAATAATGCCAGTCTGACTTAAATAAATAAATAAATAAATAAATATTTCGGACATATCACACACGGTCAACTGATCCCAAACTAGGCATAGCCTGTACTATGGGTACCAGATACTGATATACATAATAGATATATATTTTACACCCAGACACAGAACAAACATCTGTGTTAGTCACAAATGTTTGTCCAGTGCGGGAATCGAACCCGCGACCTCTAGCGTAGAAGGCAGAGTTACTACCAACTGAGCTATGAGGCCTGTCTAAATGTGTACTTCAATGTGGGTGGAGTGAAACAATAATAACGATTACGAATTTCCCGGGTTAGTTTTCTTTAGATATATTATCTAGGTAGAAGGTCCTCCGTCCACTCAGACGTCACAACACAGACAATAGCTGGCAAGTGGTTGCCTACACAATGCCTTTGACGCTAGTGGGAGCAGGCGCGGATCCATTAGTAGGGAAGTCCTGCCTCTTAAGGGGAAAAGTGCATCCGAGGTCGTGTTTCAATATTTTCACCCTAGTCACCTTTAGGGCCTACGCACACCGGGCGGCATGGCAAAGTATGTTATGTTTGCTAAATTATATTCAAACTAATCTAGTAGTAATCCTACTAATATTATAAATGCGAAAGTTTGTGAGGATGTTTGGATGTTTGTGGTCCAATCACGGCTAAACGGCTTGGATGAAACTTGGTACAGAACCGACTTGGATGAAATTTGGTACAGAGATAGATTATAGTCTGGAGTAGCATATAGGCGGAAGCGAATACGACATAAATTACAATGTTTAAAATCGATCCCGCAACACCAAAAGGGATGTCTGGCCACGGCATTGGAGAGCGCGCTAATTTCTATTTCTTTTTGATTTATACCCTGATCTTTTTCAAATTTGCTGTTTTTTTTTTCATCTTAGGGAGTTATTATTAAGAGAAGTTCAACATCAAGATTGCTACCTAAAACAGTTGAATAATTTGAACTGATTTGACCGCAAAACAGCAGTTTTTTCAGCGGAAGCTACGAGTAGTATGATATATATTATACAATCACTTTGTAGTAGCGCCTTTAATTTGTAGCATAACATAAATATTTTATTTAGCCTATAGTCTAGCCTCTAGCTAAGTTTCTGAAGAATGCTCCTTTATGTATTGTCTGTGGTGTCTCCACCTAGTCAGTGAGCATCCACCGGGGTCCTTCTTATCTTGCACTTAACGGGTCAGTAACTACGTTAGTCGCTCTAGTCGTTCCGTTTACGAGTTGGGTTCTAGGTATATAAACAGACATAGGGTGTACTATCAGCTCCGAATTACTGTAGACAAATTCCAAGGCATAACGGCAAGGCAAGGTATATATCTATATGGGCCGAAGTATAAGAAAAATGCCATCTGTTTTTTTATTCTATTGTTGCCTGAAATAAAGTTAGTAACGAGGAGGTCAGACCAACCGGGCTTTTAAAAATAGTGACGTCAGGTGGGCTGACGTCACCATTCCCATCGCTAGGCTCGCTCATTGCAAATAACGAAAACACGGGTTCAGAACTTCACATTTTTATTCTTTTACAGTATACACCCTAAATATCTAGGTAGTATAACAGAATGGTAGGTACTCACCAGATAAATACACACACAACACTACACGACTTGCCTCTACCGAGGCTAACACAGTAATGCCGCTCCGCTGCGCTTACACAAAGCTTATATAGCGTAGCGGAGTCAATACAAATGATCAAAAACATTCTTTAAATAATTTTGATTCAATTAACTAATTTCGATTCGTAAAAACTCTACCTTAATTTTAATCTTAATTTTAGAAGAAAGTTTTAGCATTTAGCCATTTGTTTTTCAATTAAAACATTCAAACGAATGTTTCAACTGCAAAACAAGCTCAAGTTAGAAACCCTTTTTATTTACCTGGAGGCACTTGCCTACAAACTCACTGATTATTATTGACAAATCAAAATATGAATTTACCATGAGTTTACACCGTAATAATCAGTTACTTCTGATAACGCGAACCGATTACCCGAACCAAACCGAACAACAAACGATTACTCAACTTTTGATCTCTCTAGAATTACTTATCCTAACAAATCAATTCTTAAATAAAGCCAGAGGGCTTGTTCATTGATATTGCAAGTAAATCAAATCAGTACGTGATTATAATTAGGGTTTTTGATGGTTTCGCGCCGCCACGGCCATACTGCGAGACGGTGGTGCGTGCTCAGCACCAGTCGCGGTTCTGAAATTGAAAATGTTTTTCTGAGCTAGGTATCCGTTCATAGGTACACTAGCTGATAACTTTGTTATGGTTTTATCTGCGACCGCCTCAGAAAATTAACATTAGTTTTATTATAGGAACGAATAGTTCGAATAGATTTTGAATGATAATCAACAAAGTTATCAACCATGTTTCGTACCTTATCAGTATTCTAAAAACACATTATGTGAGAGTAATCACAATACTTTAACAACAGTATTGATAGGTAATTTGCTGAACATAGGGAAATGATCAGAGTTTGTTACTTATGGTGCGTATGCTCCACGCATACACGCACTGTAAGTTTTGTAATGTCAATGCCGATGCTCCACGCATACACGCACTGTTAGTTTTGTAATGTCAATGCCGATGCTCCACGCATACACGCACTGTAAGTTTTGTAATGTCAATGCCGATGCTCCACGCATACACGCACTGTTAGTTTTGTAATGTCAATGCCGATGCTCCACGCATACACGCACTGTATGTTTTGTAATGTCAATGCCGATGCTCCACGCATAGACGCACTGTATGTTTTGTAATGTCAATGCCGATGCTCCACGCATACACGCACTGTATGTTTTGTAATGTCAATGCCGATGCTCCACGCATACACGCACTGTAAGTTTAGTTGTGTCAATGAAAATGCTCCACGCATACTTGCATTATCTTATTACTCGTACATAGGGATGATGCTGTGGTGCTGGGCGGTCTCTTACGCCGTGGTCCACAGGGGCTCTAAAGGAACAGGGAACAAGGTTGATGCTAGGGCCTAGGCCTTATAATTATGACCGTGGTCCCTAGAGGCTCTGAAAAAGTTTACAGCTGCTATCGCTTCTGTATTTTAGTTGTGTCAATGCAAATGCTCCACGCATACTTGCATTATCTTATTTCTCGTACATAGGGATGATGCTGTGGTGCTGGGCGGTCTCTTACGCCGTGGTCCACAGGGGCTCTAAAGGAATAGGGAACAAGGTTGATGCTAGGGCCTAGGCCTTATAATTATGACCGTGGTCCCTAGAGGCTCTGAAAAAGTTAACAGCTACTATCTTTCTGTATATAGTGAGCTCATAGGTACATGATGCTGTGGCGCTGAGCGGTCTTGTACGCCGTGGTCCACAGGGGCTCTAAAGGAATAGGGAACAAGGTTGATGCTAGGGCCTAGGTCTTATAATGACCGTGGTCCCTAGAGGCTCTGAAAACAACATAGAAATAGGAAAGAAAGAGTAGGATTTGTAATAGGTTTGTACAGTCTTCATGATTTAGTAAAATTCAGTATGTCTAACCAGACAAATACTGATATGCATATAGCACTTGCATCAGTTGTAGCTGTCTCATTGGAGACATAAAATTGATGTTTTCATGTATTCATCATCATTAACATCATCATCATCTGATGATGATTGATAATTTGTGTGATTAGTAACCTATAAAACAAGACGAACTAACTGTTTTGTTTTAAGCATCAAATAACTGGGCAGCATTGGATGTGGATGGCAGCAGATCATTCGATAAATTATCGGTGGGTGGAGATGTCGGCTGTTGGGTGTCATCTTCGAAGGCCGCCGACACGGTTTCTTGATTACCTGGTTGTGGTGCTCTGCGTAGCTGGTCATGAGCAATCTTTTGTGGACGTCCTCTGCCGTTGTTTCTCATATTCAGCTGCAGCGGCCATTTTCCGTTGTACGTGTTGCTCAAGCAACTCAAAGTCGATACACTCATTATCAATATTGACCAACCTTAAGAGCTCCGGGGGTACGCATTGTTGACGGCGTGTCAGGAGAGTGACTCCTACACAAAAAACAGACACGCGTCGTATCAGCTCCACATATTTTAATTATAAAAATTAATATTGCTTACATTAATGTGCAAAAACAGTGTGAAATTGTTCTTACTATAATTTTCCGACGTTGACATCGTTTCTGTTTATAAACTGTACCGCAAATCGTAGTAACAAGTGAAAAACCATCTCAAAGGAATTACGCGCCTACCAATCTGGAAGCCGTCACAATCCACACATCCTGTGATACGAAAGGCACTACAAAAGTCACGGATTATTCGCAGCTAATCATTGGATAACACGAAGGATACATTGTACCATATCAAGAAAAGGATTCACAAAACTATCATCATCTTTGCAAGAATAAGTTTGCCTACACGCACAAAAGTCAGCTGGACAACGACTGTGAGTCACTTTCCTTTGTCTCGAAGTGAATTTTTAAATAAGTGAAGGTATAATTTTTATTCTCTATAAAAGTATTGATGCTCTGCTTTTGTACCGATGCGCAATTTCGCCAAATAACGTACGTACAGATTGGACTAGCGGTTACGAGTATCGGATCAGAATATACACTCTACAACACCGTGTTCAAACCCAATATGCATTGACTAAATTTTTGCACTCAAACTCTTTCTTAACTTTTTGGGAAATAATGGAGTCTGAATCATCAAACATTACATTTCGTAACAGGAAAAATAGGAATCTAAATTTATCATTGATAGAACACCTTAACCTGGAAGCGCAGAATTTGTCGCTAGATCTTAGCTCTAGGAGTCTTCCTAACATTTCGTCCGGCGACTTCTTACAAATAAACGAACTAAAAGATGAAATCAATAATCTTCATATGGAATTGGACATCGCGCACGAAGAAATCACGAACCTAAATATGTGCAACAAAACATTGCACGATAGCTTACGCGAAGCGGAAAGAAAACTTAAACTATACAAACAAGTATGCGTTGATGATCTTAACAAATCAAGGACGGGAAGCGGTGGTAATAGCGTCATGTCTACACCATTGTCCACTAAAAGGTTTCGTAGCCCTATTATCACCAGAAATCTCCTATCAAAACTCCAACCTCAAGAATGCATTACCCCAGCCCACATTAGGACTAGCATTGGCGAAGCGACGGCGACAGAGGGAAAAACACCGGAGGAAATACCAGCGACATATACCAAGGACGAGCAACAACTACAACAATCGATACCGGACAATGACAATGACAACCTTACTAAGCTTCGAGCTGGGTGTTTTGTATCACAGCCGAAGGCGACAGAAACCAGCAGTACTGGTAGCCGATACGAACAGAAACTGAATAAAATTATCATCGTAGGAAATGAACAACTATCTGGGTTATCCTCGGCCATCAATGACTCACGGTCCGGAAAATGGAATGACAAATACAAGGCATTCGCTTACATCAAAAGAAATGCCAGTTGTTATCAGGTGCTTGCAGAGTGTGAAAATCTTAACAATTCAATGTCTAACGAAGACGTAGTTGTGATAAGTGTTGGCGCACATGAATTTAGCCCTAGTTATATTCTAAGTCAATTAGGCAATGTATTGAAAAAATTGATCCACACCAAGGTGATTGTTATTCCGGTCACCCACAGTAGGTATTTAAATGTAAAATCACTGAATTACAATATCTACAAATTGACCCAACATTATGATAATTGTACATTTATTGACGAGTACTGTTATAATGTTAACGAGAATCGAAAGATGTACCTCAAAAATATTTGTTACAAAATTAATATGACTATTGACAGCGAAGATTATTGAACAAACTATTTAACTTTGGGTACCAAAAGTATAACGAAAAAGAATATTTCAGTTTCTAAAAGGACTGAACCAACGGAATGTACCAATATACCACAATATCCAACTGCAACACAGGCTGTCAATAATAGAACTGCAGCCCCAAGAAAGTTTTTTCGTGAATAACTTTAGCCTTTTTCATCAAAACATTGCAGGGTTAGTGAGTAAAATAGATGCGATAGAATTAGCTCTAAATGAACTGAAAAATAAAGGAAAAAACATACGTGTGTTGTGTTTTACGGAAACGAATTTGAAACCGGGAGACGAAAAAAATGTTCATTTAAAGGGGTTTGAACTAAAATCATTTTGGACAAGAAAAAATAAATTAAGGGGTGGGGTTGGTATTCTGGTGTCTACGAGAATACCATGCTCAAAGTTCACTCTGGTGGATGAATTCTCTGAGCAGACTCACTTTGAGTGCTGTGCGATCGAGATCACTAACAATAACCTTATAATATTATGCGTATATCGAACTCCCAAATCTAACATACATATATTTCTTAATAAACTTGACACTATACTACACAAGATTTCATCATACAAAAAGAAAAGAGTCATCATCACAGGGGACTTAAACATTGACACCCTAAAGCCTCATAAATACGGTCGAATGCTTACGGAGCTGCTATCCAACTACAACTGCACACTTCATATTACAGAGCCAACAAGAAAACTATCATGCATAGATCATATAGCTAGTAACATCCAAGGTGCAGTAGGCTCAGTTCATAGTCTGGCCCTTTCTGACCACAACACGGGACAGGTTTTGGATTTTTCCCTGAAGCTAAAACTTCATAGAAATATCTGGTTTGAGGATAAAAGAGAAATAAGTAGCTCTAACGTCGAAAAGTTTCTACAATGCATGAATGCTCTTTCTTTCACCGAAGTGTTTACGGAAACATCAACAAACAAGGCGTTTGACATTTTCCACGAGCTACTGTCACTTTTCTTCAACCTATGCTTCCCCAGAATAAAGGTCAAAATCTCTAGAACGAATACAAAATCGCGCTGGATCTCATCTGGCCTAAAGAAGTGCTGTATTGTAAAAAGAAAGCTGTACCTACAATACTCTAGAGCTAGAACAAATAAGCAAGATTATAAAAGACGATATTTAAAATACGCAAAAATACTGAAGAGATGCATACACGAATCTCAAAAAATTCAGAGCGCTAAATACTTGAAAAAAGCTAAAAACAAATGCAAAGCGACATGGGACATTATAAAAGCTCAAGAATCGACAAAATCAGAGCATAGTTACATAGAGTCAATTGAGTACAAAGGCTCCACTATTACAGAGACCATAGAAATTGCACGATCCTTCAATGACTACTTCATCGAAATAACTAACAAGGCGTTTTGTCCCACTAAAAGTCATGTTGACATCCGTAGCTCTAATTCTAGCATATTTTTGGTACCCACCACTTCAGATGAAGTGCTCAAGATCATTAAGTCCCTTAATAATACCAACGCTGTAGGAGTTGATGAGATACCAACGTGGATAATAAAAGAGAGCGCAGTAATCCTAGCTCCATTACTTTGTCACATTATTAATTTGTCTTTTGTCGAAGGTGTTTTTCCGGAAAGTCTGAAACTGTCTATCGTAAAACCGATTTACAAAAAAGGTTCCGTCACGTCCCCAGACAATTACAGGCCTATAACACTGATCCCAATAATTTCCAAAGTTATAGAGAAGGCTATGCTTAGCAGGATTCTAGACTTTACGAAAAAGTTCAATGTCATAGCACCGGAACAACATGGATTTATCAAAGATAAGTCAACCGCTCTGGCAATATTTAAACTGGTGAACTCTATTGTGGAAAAGGTCACGGCTGGAACACCTACAGTAGGCCTTTTTTTTGATATGAGTAAAGCTTTTGACTTTGTCTATCATCCGAGGTTGTTAGCGAAGCTTTACAAATGTGGTATCAGAGGTACAGCACATGATTGGTTTACGAGCTACTTAATTGATCGGAAACAGTGTACTGAAGTTGCTCACATAAATAAAAACTCAAAAAAAGTCATCTGTAGATCAGAATTTAAAGCTAACACCTTTGGAGTCCCTCAGGGAAGTATTTTGGGCCCGGTGCTTTTTCTGCTCTACATAAATGACTTACCTACATGCACAAACCATGAAGCAATTTTGTTTGCGGACGATACCACGATCTTGGTAAATTGTAAGAATAAGACAAACATAGAACACGAAATCAATAACACAATAGGGAATATAATTCAATGGCTTGAAGAAAATAATCTAAAAGTGAATATATCCAAAACAAAAATGATGCAATTTCACGCTATAAATGGGAAGTTAATAAATATTTGTGCAAGCTATCAGGGTAATAACATAGAACAGGTAGAGTCTTTGAAATTTCTAGGAGTAACCATGGACAAAACGTGTTGCTGGAAACTCCACATAAATGACCTCTGCACAAAACTAAATCGTTTCGCATATGCCCTTAAACGTACCAGTCAGGTAGTATCTGTTAAGGCAGCCCTTCAGGCATACCATGGGTACGTAGCGTCAGTACTGCAGTATGGACTTATTATATGGGGAAACTCAACAGACTCAGATCGAGCATTCAAAGTACAAAAGAAATGTATAAGATCCATCTGCTCAGCCCATTTCTTGGAACCTTGCAGACCTCTTTTCAAGAAATTAAATTTGCTAACCTTACCCTGTCTGTATATAAAGCAACTTGTGATATTTATCAAGCAAAACCCAACCCTATTTAAAACACACCAAGATGGGCGTTCTCGCGAGCTTCGCGCACGAACAAATAATAGGCTTTATCTGCCATTATGTAAAAAGTCCCTTCAAAAGAATGCCTACTTTATGGCACCAATAATATTTAATAAACTCCCGGAAGGACTTAGAGAATTATCTGGCAACCTACTAAAAATAAAACTACATAAATGGCTAGCAGATAAATGTTTTTATTCTATTGCTGAATTTTTAGACTGTAAATTTGACTCATGATTACCTACTTATTGCTAAAATCCAATTTAATTAATGTCGATTGTGCAACTAATATAAATATAGCTTATAATCTTGACTGTTTTTAACTATGACTCTAATCTTATATAATCGTATCTTAATTTGTAATAATAACGACATTGTTTTTTAATTTTAAAATTTTGTTTTTTTTTTGTTAAATTATTGTAATCCTACTATACTAAATAAAACATTTGCATGCTTGTGTAGCAAAAACATGTGCGCCCGCTTACTGCATAAGAACAGCATTATATTCGACTACCATGTTTTAGCAAATAAACTGATTTCATTTCATTTCATTTCATTTCATTTCATTTCAGTGAGTGGAGCAACTCCGGTGACTATGTGGCGTACAGTCAAATGAAAGCTGTAGAGCTTCCAATGCTGTCTGCCAATTTTCATTTGCTCGGCTAACTCCTGGCGCAATGGCATGTAAATTGACACCAAAACGTTCACAACAGGCTTTGAACTCACCGAGTAATTCCCGACCGCCGTCTACTACAACCTGCAATGGAGTCCCAAACAAATGTACGACACGTTTTAGTGTTGCGAGGCTGCTGCTTTGGCTCTTATCGACAAACCTTCTGACGACAGTACTCGTTTTGTCAAACCAATAATTTTCCTTCAGCTTTTGCAGAGTTTTCTCCCATCCAGGGTGCTGCATCGCTGTATGGAAAGAGTTTATCAAACTCCATTGGAATTACTTGGGTACCACGATAGGTTTGTACGTACCGAGTATAGGATCCGTAAGCGTTCTCTTAAGTACGCTCTCCAACAAGACATAGTCAACGGCTGGGCTGTCGCTAGACATGCCGTCTATCAGCGGGCGAAACACATCGTCGCGTCGCTGATCGATTTGTAGCCATTCGAAATCTCTGGTCATGATATTGACCGACAGCTCGCTAGATGGGTTTCGACTAAAAATAATCTGCGTGCTGCAGGCGCTCACCTTTCCTATACTCTACTTCGAAGTCGTAATTCTGTAGGAAGGCCCACTACCTATGGATTCGAGGAAGCAAATCCTTTTCGTGCTTAGATGCTACCGCCAGGGTTTCGAGCTCGTACGAGTGATAACGGCTCTCGGCGTCCGTGGTGCGCTGGCTCATATACGTGACTGGATGCTGGTGATTCCCAATGAGCTGAATCAGCACTGCTCCGTAGCAGAGGCTGCTCGCGTCCGTGTAGAGTTCTATTGGCGTGTCTTCCTGAAACAGTGTAAGGGTAGGCGCAGTAGACAAGTGTTGTAAAACATGATTTAGAGCCTCATCGTGTCTTTCGTTCCATTCCCACTTAGAGTCTTTCTTCGTTAGTTCATAAAGTGGTACCATAACAGTCGAGAAATTGGGAATGAAACGTCTGAAGTACCCCACGAGACCGTTAAATTGCCTAACTTGTTTGGGAATTTTAGGAATCGGTGCCTTCGTTAAAGCCTCCATTTTTCTTGGGCTTTGACTGACTTTTCCATCAGAGATGATGTTGCCCAAATACTCAATGGAGCGTTTAAAGAAGGTAGTTTTGTTAACGTTTATTGACGTTTGTCTACGCTCGACACACTTGTCCGGGTCTTCTAGACTTATTTCTAGCTGATCCGTATTGACGCGAGTGTGTGGGTAACCATGAATGAACAAATGTTCATACTTGTTCAGCAAAATTTTTAGTTCATTAATTTGATCATCACTAGTTAAGTCAATCTATTTTGTCAAATTTTTCGTGATCGCATGTGGTAGACCACCGGTTGGTGCACTAATGTAGCACCCTGAGAATTCACAAGGACACTCAGATTAGTGTTTTCGATAAGGTTCATCCCTATCAGAATATCTGAACATATTTCGTAGTCCGGGACAACATGAAATTGAAGTTCGACTCTTAAATTATCTATAACACAAATCGTAGTTAATGTTTAAAGCGAAACGACCGTAAACTGTCAGATACCTTTCAAACAGTTGACGACGTCGATTCGTTTTCCAGGTAATTTTGCTGCTAGCGACTCGCGCATTACCGAACATTCCGATCCGCTGTCAAACACTGCAAGTAGTTTCAAATCGCCAACGACTACCGGCATTGAATTTAATTTGGGCAAGCCAACACAATTAACGTTTGAAACTACCGCACGTTCTCGTTTGTAGCAGGTTTCATAAGTATGACCTATCCTCGAGCAGAACGTACATGTCGGTTTATTCGTATTTGGGGTAGTCGCTGTGGTTTTGCTCTCCTGATGATGCGGTTGAGGATTATCAGTTTTGCCACGGTAGCGGCAATCAAGCGTATCATGGCCTGGCTTTTTGCACACTTGGCAAAATAACGAAGGCTTAGCTGAGAATCGAGGTCGTTTTGCAGGGCCCTGCCGGTAACTTGGTGTATCAGAGTGAGGCCGTTTAACTCTGCGTATTTTTTTTTTTTTTTTTTTTTTTTTTTTATTGTTAGAAAATAGTTACAGAATTAATAGAATTAATAGACGATGCTACCAAAATCAACTGGCACAGAAGATGCCCTGGCATTCAACAATTCGATTCTCAGTCGCTCGTCCCCAATGCACCCTATTACAGCCTCAACTGCGTCATCATTCGATAGTTTGTCTTTTGTGATATGTCTCCACAGTATCCAAGCCTGTGACAAAAACTGCGCAATATCTTTGGTGTTATCATAACTATGTTCTCGAAAACGAGCTACGTCACGGGAATATCTATTCTCCGGTTCAAAAGTCGTTATCAAAACATCACGCAATTCCTGCCACGTAGTGGTAGTAACCAGCCAATTGTCAACCCATAACCCTGCACGACCTTTGAGCAAGCTGCCCGCTTTCATGCGGACCTCATAGTCGCTCAGGCCATAAGTTACCATGGCAGTGGTCACATGTTGACACCACTCTCTAACCCCAATATCAGCGTCCGGATCGTATGACGGCAAGAACACGTCTTTAATTGTGACTTTGGATTCAGGCTGTGCCGTAATACGATCGGATATATGCTTCATCATTTGCATCATTTGCGAGAAAAACTCGGTTGGCACCCCGCTAACAGAAGCGTTCATATTATCATCAGATGATCGAGCAGAAGTGGGTGGTAATCCCACTTCTGATAACGAGGAGGTCAGACCAACCGGGCTTTTAAAAATAGTGACGTCAGGTGGGCTGACGTCACCATTCCCATCGCTAGGCTCGCTCATTGCAAATAACGAAAACACGGGTTCAGAACTTCACATTTTTATTCTTTTACAGTATACACCCTAAATATCTAGGTAGTATAACAGAATGGTAGGTACTCACCAGATAAATACACACACAACACTACACGACTTGCCTCTACCGAGGCTAACACAGTAATGCCGCTCCGCTGCGCTTACACAAAGCTTATATAGCGTAGCGGAGTCAATACAAATGATCAAAAACATTCTTTAAATAATTTTGATTCAATTAACTAATTTCGATTCGTAAAAACTCTACCTTAATTTTAATCTTAATTTTAGAAGAAAGTTTTAGCATTTAGCCATTTGTTTTTCAATTAAAACATTCAAACGAATGTTTCAACTGCAAAACAAGCTCAAGTTAGAAACCCTTTTTATTTACCTGGAGGCACTTGCCTACAAACCCACTGATTATTATTGACAAATCAAAATATGAATTTACCATGAGTTTACACCGTAATAATCAGTTACTTCTGATAACGCGAACCGATTACCCGAACCAAACCGAACAACAAACGATTACTCAACTTTTGATCTCTCTAGAATTACTTATCCTAACAAATCAATTCTTAAATAAAGCCAGAGGGCTTGTTCATTGATATTGCAAGTAAATCAAATCAGTACGTGATTATAATTAGGGTTTTTGATGGTTTCGCGCCGACATATTGTATAACGAAAGCTGCCTCAAAATACATGTAAAAAAGTTAAGTTTAAAAAATTAAGTTAAATTAAATTAAGTTTTGGATAAGACTTGATTTGGAACACAAAAAAGTTTGATGTGCCAGCCAGCAATGACGTATAGCATTATGCCGGTCAAAGTTACTAGTTTATAATGTTTAGCTTTAATCATAACTAAATATACCTATATAAGTTTATTAGAATATTGTTTTTTTTTTTTATTTTTTTTTATTTATACTACTGAAGTGGCAAACAAGCATACGGCCCACCTGTTGGTAAGCGGTTACCGTAGCCTATGAGCGCTTGCAATACCAGAGGCATCACGCACGCGTTGCCGACCCCGAACCCCCTCCCCCCTAAAGAGCTCTGGCAACCTTACTCATCGCAGGAACACAACACTATTTGAAACAAATAATGTTATTTGGCTGCGATCTTTTGTAAGGCGGAGGTACCTACCCAGGCGGGCTGCTCCAATTCAGAACGAGAAAATCTCTCTGTGCCCTACCTCCTCCTAAAATGGTACCATGGTAATCGCACCTGTTGTCCGAGCCATCTTCCTTTTGATTTAATCGTAGCTTGGTTTCCTCGATACAGGCTTAGCCTAGTGAGGAAACCACTAGATACTTCCACCATAACCAAATAGTTGTCTGCAAAGTAACTCAAAACTGTAGAATTAAGTTAGTCTGTATACTTTTGCAGTAAACAAATATTTTTCATTTTCATTTCAAAGATGGGCGTAGGTCAATGCGCTTCCTTGAAGATGTGAAGGGTTAATCAGAGGCACGTCCAATCATTTCACACATTTTACAGGATTGCGTGATACTTGTGAGATATATGACAGGTTGCGAGCTCATCGCCGCTTATAAAATACAGATTTCCGCACGATTTACTTCCAACGCCTATACAAAATCGCTAGGCTGATAGTACGGGCCAAATAGATATTAATAATTATGTGGAAGTAGTATGAATTAAATTCAGAAAACTAGGAAATCGGAACAAAACGAGACTAATTATTTTCGTGTCTTTTTTCTGTTTATTTTCAGTCATAGTTAGAATGCACTGATTAAATTTTCGGGAGTAGTTTGATAACACCAAATAATAGAACCAAACGTTTCTGCTCCACCTTTATTATAAGCACTGGCAAAGAGTGGAACGATCTGCCAGCGTCTGTTTTCCCGGACGAGTACAATCTAGGAGTCTTCAAATCTAGAGTGAATAAGTTCCTTCTGGTAAAGCGTGCTCTATCTTAGGCCACATCTCACTTGTAAAAGTGAGCTGGTGGTCAAACGCCTAACCATCTCCAATAAAAAAAAAAAAAAAAAAAAACACTCTGTATATTATGTAGGTACTTTTCCATAGACTGTGCGGCTATCACATACGTAACGGGCGTGTGTTTTGTATGGGATGTTGTCTGAATGCAAAAGGCTGGATAAATGTATTTACAAGAGAAGTAATGCAGAATGTCTTGCCGCCTGAAGTAGTTTCTACATAGTACTTACGTAGGTTCTCGTATGTTGACCTTATTTCCTTAAACCCTCGAGTTTGTCTGGGATCAAAGGCCAGCCGAAAACAATTGATAGACAAGTAGTCTCCCTGAGATAAAATGGTTACTACTGTCTTGACACTGTTTCTTTCTTGGTAATTGTATAAGGGCAGTGACCAAACCATTATGGTGAAAGTGTTAGAGGCTCTTTTTCTGCATATAAGACAAATGTCACATTCGAATTTTTAGGTTTTAGGACATGCTGATTTTCTCACAATTTTTTCCTTCAGCGTTTGAGAGCACTAACATTGTGCACATAATTTTTTTCGAGTGGAAAATACATTGGTTTAAAACCGGGATACCAAACCCACGACCTTTGGATCAGAAGGCAGGGTCAATACCACAAGTGCTCTCACAAAACATTGCATTGGTTACTTGTAATAATAGACAACTCACAACTTTCTAAGACCTAGGTTACAAAAATAAAAAAAGCAATAAAATAATGTCAGTTTGTAGTTAAAAAATATACCACATACAATGCCAGTGTTAGTTACTTTATTGATATTGTTTCAATCTCACATGACTTATCGATATCTTTTTCATAGAAAATGCTAAATTTCCTCCCAAAATTTCTCTCATGGTGTTTAAAAGAGAGCCAGGCCAAAAGGTTTACTTATACTGGCTTGAAAACAAGAGCCCTCAACTGAAACCGCTTATAGGGAAAATAATTACGGACAACCAAAAATAAACTTTGAAAACGGATGCCAGTGGCCAGTCGAAATAATTATGTCTAACTTTAGACGGAGGTTAATTAGTCACAGAGTGACTTTTGTTTATATCACGTTGAAAATTGACTTTGCGTTCTTTTAATTCTTAGCTATAAAGATGAAAAATATCAAAAACAGTTGATTTGCAGTTCAGGAGTGCAAGTTCAAGAGAAATCTCAAAAAACATTTTTATCTTCAGTATAATATTTTTTTTTAATTTCTTTCGAGGTAATTAATACTACTTACAAAATACGTGTGGGTACGGGCCGTGCGTGGGGGATGCCATGTTCAGCAGTGGACGTCTTACGGCTGAAATGATGACAAAATACGTTGCATAAAGTGACGATATCAATGATACCTTCCATTGTTTACGTAGAATCAAAGAATTGCGTGCATAGCGAAACTTTTGAGTATCTAGAGTCAAGCATAGCGGGACTAGAACTTAGGGGGACGTGAACGTGTGTTGACATATAGTTAAGGGCTAATCTTTTAAATTATTAAATCCCGTGACAGTTCATCTAAATATAGCGCGGCTCGACGAGACAGCCGACGCGACGGTTGGCGGCACCATCTGCCTACCACGTCCTAGTGAGGAGAAATTTCAAAAAATACTTTCGACGCTAAATTAGGGAGGGAGGCGAGAATACCAGGGTAAAGCTTTGGCAATTGAAGTTCATAGAATGCATTCCGAATTTTCGAAGCTTCATAGTTTCGTAATTTCGGACCATTTCAGCATGTTCTGTAGTTTCTAAATTGACAAACTCAGTTTTGAAATTCAGAAACTGTAGTTGGTAGCAAAAGTGTTGTATAAACGACAATGGAGAGAAAGTTGAATAAACTAACGAAGCACGAAGCAGAGAAATCGTGGTCAGATTCCTAATCCATATTTTTATTAATTTCTATGTTTTCGTTCACAAACACCTGATACAAACAGCTAAACTGCGTAGTATGTAAACTCGTCTAGACATTGAGCATAAAGAACAGAATCTACGCCACAGAATCAAACGTAGCTTGTAGTGATTTCCCTATACGGGCATTTTTTAAGCGATTTTTACCCAGATTTTTATAAAGTGCTTAGCAAGGCACTTTATAAAAATCTAAACAAATAATCAATTAGGTGACACAATCGAGCATGAAATGAAGCATGCTCTGAAAGAGCGTGATAGAAATGCAGCAATTGTTTCAGTAAGTAGGTATGTTTGTAAATAATTCATAATGATTACCTACTCTATTAAGGAATGCTAATTAATGGCACCACTAAAGTTGGCTACACTAACTAATACGAACTGATTATTAACCTATTTAAGATGAAGACAGTTCCACGTCGTGCATACGATTTAAAAAAAGTAGTGTTTCGTGGTCGAAATATCACGGTGTTGCTCAGAATTTAGTAATTAAATAAATAAATAAATATTCCGGACATATTCACACGGTCAACTGATCCCAAACTAGGCATAGCCTGTACTATGAGTACCAGAGACTGATATACATAATAGATATATATTTAACACCCAGACACAGAACAAACATCTGTGTTCATGTGCGATTCAACACAAATGTTTGTCCAGTGCGGGGATCGAACCCGCGACCTCTAGCGCAGAAGGCAGAGTTACTACCAACTGAGCTATGAGGCCTGTCAATTCAATGGCACGTGTAGGAGTCGTACGCTAAGGAAGACAAAATAAAGCCATTGAACCGATTTGACAAGAATATTTAGTACCTACGTGGAACGCAGTTTACCATATCAGACAGTTTTATCAAAAAAGTTACAGAAGTAAAGTTCGAATAAGTTGTAGTAGAAAGTATGCGTGTGCAACTAAGTTTTACAGCGCTAGGCAATGGCTTTCCTTTATCTGTCGGTCACGTGATAGGTGATGGGCTCGAGTTGCGTTGAATGAATGAATGAATGAATGAAAATACTTTATTGTACACCTTACAAATTTAAATATATAAAATAAAACAGAAACTAAAACTAAAGACCATAAATGTACAATGGGCGGTCTTATCGCTAAAAAAGCGATTTCTTCCAGACAACCTTTGGATGGAGTGAATATAAAATGCGAATGAACTTAATGCGTTTAGTGTCAAAATCCCCTTGAGTCTGAACTTGCAGGTCCAAAGGGGAATTTGATACTAACCCGTTATCTCTGGGTGTGTAGGAATTCTTGGTGAATAAAATGCCCTTTTATTTTATTTTTTTATTTTTATCTTTTAGCCTTTCGTCCCACATGTGGGGCCGGTCGGCACAGCATTTTTGTATTGCCCTCTATCAGCAATAATAGTAGCTTATTTTTTGAATTTTTAGAATAATTTGAAAACAGTAATCTGAGAACAAAAATTTCAGATTTAGATACATTTATTGTGAAAATGGATTACAAAAAGGTGTCAAACTAAAATCATAGATCAACCAAGTCTGCTGTTTTTTACTTTTTAAATGCAATTTCTGTTTTTCAAAATCAAGTACGTTGCTCGTACGTTGAGAAAACTCACCCTGTATCTTGGCATATTTTCTATTCATATAGATATCTTGACACATTTCTACAGCTAGTGTTGTTTAGTGAGTAGGTAGATATAGCGGCTAAATTACGTCGGACGTACAGAATTGAATATTGATACATCAAACCATGTTAGTGCACAAGCATTGGTGTGTATTGTTTCAGAATTGGGTTATCGATAGCAAATTGACGTTTTGATATTCTGGGAATATAGGCATAGAGTTGTACCTGTGACCTACACACACACACCGTTCAGAAAGATGTATCAAAGCTTTTGGTTTCGATTAGACTTATCTTTTGGTTACTAAGTACTGAGAGAGTTACCATAATGTTCCAACGACATTTGGGAGAGGACTGTTTCCTGGGCCACTGCTGACGCTTTTCCCGGAGACAAGGGCTCAATTTACTTCATCATCATCATCATTTCAGCCGCTCGATGTCCACTGCTGAACATGGCCTCCACCACAGACAGCAAATTCCTTATCATGTGGGGGGATTTGCCCATACTCACCACGCCGGGCATGCGGGTTGGCCAGCGCAGTTAGAGCTATCGTTGTTAAAATGAGGGACGCTGCTGCCCATCCCCTAGCTTTTTCCCTTAGTCGCCTCTTACGGCATCCGCGGATAGGTAGATATGGAGGGGCCTATTCTTCAGCCGGGGCCACCACGGCAATTTACTTGTGTCACGATTATTATGGTCGGTAAGTATTTTTATATTTCTATGGGCAATTGAAGCCACAGAATGGAAGAATTGAAAATGGATTTCTGTGTTTTTTGGTACTAAACCAATGTCACCATAACACATCGATAACCATGTAATGTGAGTACGCAATGGGCTGGGATTATTTTGTCATTACGTACGTAAGTTAATTATACAACTTACTTAATAATTATATAACTAACGTAAACTGTAAGTCGGGAGAAACAGTGTGTTCAGTTATAAAGGTAGGTATATAAGCCACTTATGTAAATCTTACATTAGTCCGTAAGTAAGATTTAAAATTGAAATCCCTAGATTTATGCATAAATATATTAATATGTAAGAATAAGAGTACCCTCCTCAATTCAGTCTTTGAAAATATTCAATGCAAATATTCCAGGAATTCATAAAATTTAATTACGCCTTTAGTAGGTTACCCAAGAAAGTTCACAACATTGGCGCGTAGGTCACCATCCACCCAACTTTAAATTACTTACTGTAAGGGTTCCACAGCCAGTATATCCTGGCCTTCGCAGCCCGCATCTCCCCTATACATTTCCCAACAAAAAATATTCTGGTAACGGCGGTGCTGCGGCTCGAGATAGAGTGGACAGACAATTAAGCTATGTAGTTAAAATTAAAATTCGTGAAGAACTCAAAATAAGCTTGTCGTGGGAGAGTGGATTTATTTATAGAATTTGTCCAGCAGTGGACTTCTACAGGCTGATGATGATATTTTAATTTAAAATGCCCACAATATTAAATAGAATAAAAAAGAACAAGGCCTGATTCAGCGATCAACGCACAGCCCAAACCGCTGAAGCTATAAAGCTGAAATTTGGACAGTAGCTGCCTTATATGCCAAGCACATCCACTAAGGAGGGATTTTCAAAATATCAACTCATAAGAGGGTTAAAAGGGGTTAAAACGTTTTTATGAAAAATCTTATTCTATGTACCTACATATTCGAAACTTACTAATAATAATGAATGATAGAAATAAGAAAAAACTGTATTTTTAGATTTTCAAAACTACACCTGTAAAGGGTTTAATGAGATGTCAAAGTTTGTATGGGAGAATCTTAATGCTTGGAGAGATCTATCTGAAACTAGGTACAAATACTCATGAAGTTAAATAATGAAATACGTATTTGAGGGTTTTTCAAAACTGCCCCTTTTTATCAAGATACCACGTGAGCAAAGCCGCGGGCATACGCTAGTATGAGACTAGTATGAGTAAATATAAGACATTAAATTAAATACTTCAAAATTAAGTAGAGTAATTACGTGAATTGTAGCATCTGTCTGATGGTAGCAATTTTGAAACACAGAATTAAATGCGAAATACCATAAATAATGAACCGGCTAAATAAGCATTCGAATTGGTTTACGATTTACGGACACTATCCGCAAATAAATTGCAAAGCCAATATTGAACTCATATTTAACCCCAACTGATAAACATTCACCTCGTCTGAACTCTCAGCGTAATTAAAGGGTTCGTATTAATAGAGGCACTAGAGTTTGTTGACAGTTGACTATCGCTGAGATGGTGTTCTAAAGCCTATTCAGATAAACGCAAATACCCAGCGTTCGAAAAACATCGCGGGGAATTATGGTTTCAAAAATTCACTACTTGAAACATTTTATCGAAAAACTCATTGGCTCAAACTTTCAAAAGTCATTATAGGTACATAGTCCTGAATCCACACCAGGATTCCCTGTATCGTGGCTATCAGAAACAACGAGAACCATGGTATAACAACACTCAGACCCGGAACAAATATTTGCGGATCTTGTTAACATTTGTCCCGCATTTGTCGCACCTCTTGCGTCTCAGACGGGCTCTCACCCGCTGCGCCACTGAGGTCGGCGGTGTTTCAAATACACTTACAAGGAACTAAGTTAAGCTACGCCTGTTCCTAGTAACCAAGCCTCGAAGAATTAGAAAACAAACACGGCTTGGTGCGTTTAATTTTTTTCATAAAATGAAATGTAGAGCTTTATTATCATACTTGTACTAAAGCTCTACATATGCCCTAGATATAAAACTATTTAGTTAACTGTATATGCAGTGTTTAATCTACTAGTGTTGGTTGTCGCTGCAAATAACGGATTCAACATCAGATTAATTATGATATTGCATTAACATCGCTGATTGCTAGCATGGGGCAGTGTTTGCTAAATAGAAGATAGAAATTAATTGCGTTCTCAATCAACGAATTGGAGATATAACATGACAGGATGGCGTAACGTACGGTCAATCAGTTTGATTTGTAAATTTTGTAGACCAATGTAGAGCCTTTTCACACTAAATCTACAGCGAAACGCGTCATCGCTGGGTCTGCTACTAGAACTGCCGATATTACGTATTATTCTGAGGATATTACGTTTAAAATGACAATCGCAGCTAAAGAGTTGACCAATACGTTCAAATAAAAACACTGTAAGTAGAGATAAAAAAATAATAACTGTTGACAATCCTAACTTTTAAAAATGTTTGATTTTATTATGTGTACTTACCAAAGACTTTATAATACACTACGTGGTACTTACAACTAGATAACGGCGGCGCGCGGCGGCGCGGCGCAGCGTCTTGGTGCCGTGTAGGGGTGTAAAATTGTACTTTTAGTAAAAACGGGACCGTTTAGATGATAACCGTATTCATGTTAAAAGTCTCATAAGTACCGGACACGATGCCTCATTTCTTTTGGTTTTGTTGTTGTGTTTACGGATGAGGTTATCAATGACAACACTATTTGTGGCTACTATTATGGGCTCAGCCAGAATTGGCTTCAGAGGGGCAAAAGCAAAGAAAGGCATGGCTATTATATAAAATATATTACTAATATATTACTATAAAAATCTTTTGACAGTTTTTTATAAGTAAAGCCATTGCCATGCCATCCCTTATTATTACATAATAGAGGATCATTGACCGGATGAATTTTAAACAATGCCTTAATCTAACTAGCGTTTGTATCAGTGTTGCCAGCCGGGATTGTCTAAAGTTACCTAAAATGCATAAGAAAAGTAACCTTTCATATATTTTCCAGTAGTAGGATTAAAAATTGACATACAGAATATGTTGGTTGTATAAGCATATAGAAATACGAATCATTTATTAATGTTTTCCATTCTAATTTGCAATTACGAGCTACAACTAAATTAAAAATAAGTAACCTTTCGAGTCATAGACGTAAACTGAAGGAGTTAAAAATCACCTAAAAGGTTACAAAAGTAACCATCTGGCAACGCTGGTTTGTATCTAAGGGGTCAATATCTAAAAAAAAACTTAACTTAAAGACAGATAAAACATGTTGTGCCGACCACACATGGAGTGTTATAGGGCAGGGAGTAAATCTTGAAATATTTTGTGGCTGATACGTTTATTCAACAACATTTGAAAACCACGGTGGCGTAGCGGATGACTGCCCGTCTGAGACGCAAGGGGCTCGATTCCCGCTGCGGGAAAAATGTTTGCATGGTCTGCAAATATTTATTCCGGGTCTGGGTGTTATGGTACCATGGAACTCGTAGTTTCTGATAACCACAACACAGGGAATCCTAGTGTGGAGTCAGGACTATGTACCTATATGACTGTGGGTGCTAGATTTTTTTGTATTGTTCTCTTTGGCAACGAAAGATATGACATCTGCTAGGCGCGCGCCTCTATTGAAATAAGTTTTTTTATTGTGATTTTTTCTAAGTTGGAGGGGGGGGGGGGGACAAAAGGGGCAAGTACCCCCAGTGTGCCCCACCGAAGCCGCCCACGGCAACTATTCGCCAGGAATAGACTTCCGAACGACATCGTTCTTTATGACCTTTTGAATCGTTAACGTTGATTAAAATACGATACGAAAGCTTCTTTTCCTAAAAAGCAGTAAACGTAATATGACGGCAGTATATGTTAAAACGATGTACGCTTCTTTAAACTTACGTCAGTGAAATTGTTTCACAAGGATGAATACGCCAACCATCTAGAGATTATAAAAAAAACTCACGACTCTTATTCCTAAGTATGGCACACAACCTCTCAGATCTCGAGACGATCAGATCCTTGAAGATGGCTGAGCGGGTAGTCAGAGGCACGTCCTAGCACTTTAGCACATGCCCTCATTTTGCAGTAGTGATTATTCCATACGTGACAGGTTGCAAGCCCATCGCCGCTTATAAGAATACTTACTGGCTTCCTCACGATTTTTTCCTCAGCCGTTTTAAGCACGCGTTGCTGCGCACTTAAATTTTTCGAAGATAAAAAATCATCGGTTCACGATTGGGTTCGAACCCACTAGGCTGGGTTGGGGTGCCTCCCACTAGGCCAACACAGCTTATTGCCCTCAAAACGTTCAAGAATCTCTCCCCTGTTGGCCTTGATATATACGTTTAATATTTATATAGATTTTTTACTATGAAACCAA